>CM060190.1:3292500-13292500 GCA_030549335.1 Pontederia crassipes
TATACCTTGTCTTTACAGTACTTTGCATTACCTTTACCATACCATGTTTCATGCCTTACTATACTAATCTATGCTATACTATACAATACTTACTTTGCATTTACTTTAATGTGAGTTGCACTATGTCTTTTACATTACTATATTATCCTTAAAGTTAGTTGTCTTATGCGAGCTCGACTTTATTAAGTTGGAATGCCAGATGTGCCTCTCTAAATCTGTAAAGTCAGTAAGCCCTTTAAGGGAATGGGATGTGACAATGCATCACCCGTTTCGAAATGCAAGTGGGAGAGGAACTGCACCGCAGGAACAGTGGTCATTGAAAAACCTGTAGGTTCACTATCTCCTCAGTTAGCTACCTATTCCTCTGGTTCAGTACTATATAATCTTTGGGGGAAGGAGTGTGACCATTGCATCACCCTTCTTCGAGATACAGGTGGGAGAGGACCTGTAATCTTAGGAACAGTGATCATTGAAGACTAGTAGGTTCGGTCTCCTCAGTTATCTACCTGCCCCTCTCAATGCCATACTGTGATCTTTATTCCGTACAATGGGGCGGCATGTAGCAATTCCTTGGCTTTATCTTTACTTTACTTATTATTTATCATGATATCTATGAATCAGAACCCAAATGGGCAGTACTATTTTTACACTAGGACTCGGCGAGTTATAGGTGAACTGGTTCAAGTCTCCTGTTAGGGTTCAAGAGCCTGACTCAAATCGGGTCAGAGTTCGGCTCGGATTATGTCAATACTTATACATCAGAATCAGGTCATTATCTCTCTATAGATTTGAGTTGGTTGAACCGGTCAGGTCGAACCGGTGGTTTGGATTGAACCGGTCGGTCTGAATCAGATGGGTTAACTGGACCGATCGATCGTTCCTCTCGGTTCGGTTGAGCCGAACCGGTCAACTTGGACCGGTCGACCGGTCCTCTTGGATTGATTGACCTTCTTCTTTGTCGGAGGTTTGTCAGACCGATCGACCGTGCACATATGGCCGGTCGACCGATTTTTCTCTGTACATCCATGGATCGTTCGACCATCCTTAGGGACCGGTCGACCAACCTTATGATCTCGGGAACACGCGGTGCGTGCCGAATCGGTCAACCGCTCGGAGGGTCGGTCGACCGCTCGTAAGATCTGATCTGTTGGGTAATATGTGGATTGGTCTACCGGCCTAGTGGGATCGGTCGACCGATCGAAAGATGAAACAGTGCGGGACCTTCGCAGGATTGGTCGACCGTTCATAGAATCGGTCGACCGGTCCCGGCGATAAAACAGGGCCGACGGCCATATTCTTCAATTTCGGCGGCCTTTCGGCCATCAAAACATTGCGATCCAAATACGAAAAGCAATGCTATGAATCACAGGAACATAATGGATTACTCCTACGCATTAAACGATCAATCTTTCTTCATCTAGGAATTTAGAACTCTATGGTACCTTTGTTGTTTGACTGACGGAGTTCGCCGGCGATCTGTGGATTCATCGATCGTCCTTGGGCGACAGAAAGGTGCGCTCAGTCCTCATGATCGTCGGGGGAGGTTGTTGTGCATCAAAGGAATGTCGGATCATCCCTTGTCGGCCATTTCTTCTTTGATTCGTTTCCTTTTTTTTAAATCCAAATTTGATTTGCATTCTCTCATTAATTCTCTCATTAATTACAATTGATTTGCAAAAAATTGAACTTTCCTTGTTTAGAAATTGCATGTGTTACAACTAATATCACAATATTTCAAAGAAAAGATATTACCTTGACATTGCGATCATTTTCAGTGGTTGAAGAAATCACATGATCAATAAATATACCCGTGAATTCTCTTGATCATTTCTTATGAGCCTCAGAATCTAATGTGGTCACAGAAATCTCCCCTGAAACTGTCCAACCTAGATGGAAACAAAATGTATCAGTGTAACTATGCAAGTTGAACAAGGAGCATGAAAGCCTATGCAAGTTGAACAATGTATCAGTGTAACTTAGAAATGTCAATCGATTATTATATGTATTGAATATGTTTTGGAATGCTATGAATTGATTTTGAGAAACGCAATTATGAAATGTATATCTGAATGATTATATTATTGCACATTTGAAAAGTATATGTGATATGATCTGAATGAATTACGATGAATGCAATCTTGTTCCTTTTGAAATGGTATTTGATATGATTCAGCTTCTGATATTCAAGAGATGTTTGTTATGTGATGAATCATGCATCGACATCTATTTGCATTTGCATGTATGATGGTTGGAGCTAAGTGCTACATCGCTGATCACGATGGAAGTTACCTCTAGAGTCCAATCCATCATTCTGTTTCCCAATAATGAGATGAGATAAGCTATAGCTAAGTGTCATGCGGAGCTAAGTGCCATATCGTGAGTAGTCGCGATGGGAGCCACCTCTAGAATCCGTATGGGCCACTTCTAGAGTCCACCTGTCGTTATATGATTTGTTCTCCGAAAGGGATGAGGTAGAAGGGAGCTAAGTGCTACATCGCTGATCCCACCTCTAGAGTCCACCTATCGATCACTGGTCAGTTAGTAATCCGTGCATACATATGAAAATGTTGCATTGCATATTGATATGTTTAAGTGATAATGATTATAAATTGAGTAATGATTATGACTAGAATATTATATATGTATTTATTAAATGTATGGAAATATTGATTTTGATATTATGATTAATGCATGTATTTTTATGTCTCCCCGAATTTATTAGATGGTAACACATAGCTTATGAGTTATCAGCTTACTGAGCTATTATTTGCTCACAGTATTGTACATTTTTTTCAGATCTGTAGAACTTTTGGAATTGCGAGAGACAACTTTAGCAGGGTGTGGATCCTTTTTGCTGCTAAGGTATTGAGAAGTCACGTGCCCCACTGCGCGCACTAGATAGAAGACTTGTAACTCTCATATTCCTCTGTTGGGATATAGAGAGAGTTTGATATGTGCTATCTTTAAAAAGTAATTTTGTAACTTGTAAAATGTAAATCTTTCATGACTATGTCGTGGTGTGAACCCCAGGATTGTTACATGCTCTGAATGATCAATATAAACTGTGTGATTTAGTTATGTGTTATGACTACCTTATATTATCTAGAGGAGTTATGCACAAACATTTTTAAAAAAATAAGGAAATATATTGTATTGTTTGTATTAAGTCACGAGCTCTAATTTAAACCACCATTTAAATCTGGGTCATGACAATTCTACGATGAAGTTGTTTTCGATCGCGATCCTTGCCAAGCGGTCGACCGATCTACCGACCGATGTGTCGAAGCCGAACTCGGCCCGGGTATGACCCGAATCTGACTCGGGCTATGTCGTAATTTTTAGAGATGATGCCTGACAAACTCGGCCCAAGTTTCTCCCAACTTGGCCCGGGTTTCACTCAACTCGGCCTGGGTTTCGACTTCATGAAGTTGATTTTATGATTTTTTTGATACCGAATTCATGTGCTTAGTCCTGATCTAAGTTATGACGATGATTACATTGTTTATTCATTTACTAGTGATGATGTCTAATATAACCCATGATCTTATTATGATGGCTTAATTTAGATCCAATCATATCGGTGACATTGATTCATATCCATCAATGTTAATCTACTTATGATGATAATTAAGATGTTTATGCAAATCTAATTTCTTTCCATGATCCTATCTTGTAGCTCTGATTAAGCCTTATATAGTGATGATGATTAGGACCCTTGATCAGTATGATTCATTAATCCTTTCTTATGATGACCAAGTCTTGATCATGATCCATGTGTCCAAATAAATATAAGTTAAAAGTTGCAAGATAAAAGATGAAAGTATTAAATGAATGGCTCTTTTTATGATGGACTAGTGACGACCATGTATGAGCTGACTCAGTCAGTTATGGACTGACTTCGATCAGTTATGGGCTGGCTCTGCTAGTTATGATGATGATGGACGAATTGAGGCAAGCTTCCCCGTGGGTTGAAATATACCCCACTATAAGTAAAAAATGAATAATAAGATGACAAAGAAGATGAACCATATTCACAATGAATTCTCCTTATGATGATTAGTGACTCTTGTCACTTTTATGATGATCTTTCCATGATCTCTTGATCTACTATTAATATATTTTAACTAAGATAATTTACTTCATGATTACTTATGTTCATATAATGATTATTTATATGATGGTGACCTCATAATCATGATGATCGGCTTTTGTTATTTTATGATAATTTATTTTGATCTATTTTGATATTTTATCTTATGATTTCTAGAAGATGATATTTTTATTTATGAATATTTTATGTTCATAGCCTTATTTCCTATATGATGATGTTCATATGATTCTTGTCTAGTATCGTGATCTTATGATTGTCTTTATTTTACTTCCATACTGAGTTGCAAAACTCATAGGGAGATTTCTTCCCTGGATCAGGTCAAAAAGATGAAGGTGGCCAATGGTGACAGATCGAGCTTGTAGATAGTTGCACATGAGTATCTTACGTCCTTTAGATGATGGGATAGTTTTTCCTTTTCCGTATATTACTTTGATGTAGTAGCTTTCCTTTGGACTCATATAAATTTTGTTATCAGTTTTTCACAAATTATGATGTCAAACTCTTGTTATTTATCTAATGATAATTAGTCTTACACCTATATTGCTATGTGTTGATCAATCAAAGTCTTCTTTTTAGTCCATATGATGTACACATAAGATGATTCATAGCGTTTTTGAAGCGTATTTTGTCACGTGACGGAGTACAATTTGGGAGCGTCAGAGAGATCGCTCTCAAGAGAAAAAAAGCCAATTGACAAATCTGTAGCCATAGATGGCTAAAATTTTTGAAGATCTAACAAAAATCATGCACGATTTCAACCATAGATGACAGATTTAATGGCTAAAACTTTGAGACTCCCAACTTAAAGTTGGGAGCACCTCCATTAAATCCTATTATTACAATTAAAAATTGTTTTTACATTCAGTGTATTTTCTGTATTAATTTATTATTTCGACGTCCAATTTTTTTCATAAATTTGATCCATTCAAAATGAATCTATCAAGTAATATTTTAATTTTTAACAACTGGTCTTTTTTTACACAGGGGAATGAAATGTTCATTCAGAATGTGAAGTGTTCTTTTTCTCTAATTAGTTGTCACTTTGCATGTAGCACATGGCCAATCCCTTTTTAGGGTTTTATTTAAGAGTGGAGTTCCTGGCTATTTTTTTTATCAAAAATGTTGATAACTTTGATTCAAAATAATTAAGTTCTTCCCTGAATGAATATATATATACATTGAAATTATTAATAATTTTGGTGAAAAAAATGTCATCGTGAGGAACTTTACAAGGTTAGTGTGTATCATATCCTAAAATGATGGTGATCACGGGTGATAATTTCATAGAAAAATAAAATAATATAATTCGATGGTTAATAAAGAAATATCATCTTACAAATTCTTGTCTTACTGTTTTAATTATCTTTTAGTAAAAAGTTCAAAGACGTCGTTAATTGATGAAATTTGAATGCTTTTCTTTCTTATCACTTGCTATTTTAGTATCAGACTTATGGACTGTGTGCCCATGCTAAATAGAATTATGAATGACTAGACGACAAAATCATATTCATGCCTTTTTATTTTAAGTCTTGATAGTAGTAACCTTCTTATTGACCATATCAAGTACTTTTGAGCTTATAAAAAAGAAGGGTTAGTTAAACCCCAACAAATAAAAAAAAAAGAAAAAGAAAAATGATGAATAAAGTTATGTGTAGGTACAAAAGTGTTATCTGGAACCAAGATGTGTTCGGGTAATCAGATCCGTAGGGGTTCATGCCTGGCGACCTAAGGGCAACTGCTCTGGGATCCGTCGATCGAAAGCCTGCTACATGAACCATCTTGTGGAATATGGAGAAGCACATGAGTACTGAATCATGGCTAAGTTCGAACTCTTCATTCAGAACCTTGGTTGTTCGGGCAAGTAAACTCGATGGGTGCTTTATCACCTGTTTCCCTAAGGCCATCTAGTCTGGGAGTCATCAGTCCAAAGCCCGCTACATGGACTTCCTTGTGCAATCCTGCTTGAAGAGTAGAACTTTTAAAATGATTGAAAATAAAGTTTAAAAATGAAAAGAAAAAGAAAAAGAAAAAGTTTTAAGCTCAATTAGTACTTATGTGTTCAATATTAATGCTATTATTTGACAGACAATTTATTTTTCTACAAGGCTGAATTTGAGATTGTTTAAATTTGTGTAGCATTCAGAACCTCTATGAAGCTAAGTGCATGGAAAATGATAAGATGCTGAGTAGTAGGTGTGCAGAAGAATTTTGTGAGAAAATTAGTCAGTTGACAATGTGGCGGCTATGATGGAACTTTCTTGAGCCTTGCTTTGAATTTTTGCTTGAGGACAAGTAAGACTTTAAGCTTGGGAGAGTTTGATGCATGCAAAATACAACATATTTTAGATTATTATTTTAATTAATTTTTCTGTAATTTAATCATGGCATGCATCATTTTTAGTCACTTTTAATCGTAATTCTGGATTTATCAATTTTAATTATTAATTCTTTGGAATATTTTAATTGTGGATGGATTAACTAAATTTTGATAATTATTTTACAGGAAAAATCAAAATTTAGATGGATTGTGCCGTATCGGCCGAGGTTAGGATAAGAAATTATTCCTTACGGCCGAAATTTGGCTTTACCCCCAAGTCATTTTGGCCGAGATTTGGCTTTACACCCAAATCGTTTTGGGCGAGATTCGAAAGGTGTAAAGATAAAAGAGTTCCTTACGGCTGAGATTTCCAGGGGGTAATGATAAAGAGTTCTTTGTTACGGCTAAGATTTGAAGGGGTAAAGATAAAAGGATTTTATCTTTTGGGTGTAATGGCATGAAGACTTTTCGTTTTTGCCGAGATTTGGAGGGCGTAACGGGATTTAATTCTCTGTTTTGGCCGAGATATTAAAGGTAAAGATAAATGATTTTATCTTTTGGGCGTAACAAGATTAAATTCCTTTCTTACGGCCGAGATTTGGAGGGAGTAAAAGGAATTTTATCTCTTTGGGAGTAAAGATTTAGTTCTTTCCTTACGGCCGAGATTCAAAGGAAGTAAAGATAAGAAAGATTTATCTTTGGGCGTAATGATAAAAGGATTTATCTTTGGCCGAGTTTATCTCGTAAATTTAAATTCATCCGTACGATGTTACGGCCGAGATCAAATTGAAGGCCGTTCGCACCTATAAATACGTGAAGAATCTGTCGTTCCAAAGTGTGCTCTGAAGTTCAGGTTTCTTCCACGGCGAGTCGTGAGCTCTGCAGGCTACAACCAAGAGGAGAGAGGTGCGACAGCTGGAAGTTGATCGCGACCCTGATCAAGTCCGAGAGACTGCCCGACTGTCTGCCCGTGATCCGAAGCTTCGACTTTTATCTATTTGGGTGTAATTCTTCCAATTATTATTATTTTGTTATTATCTCTCCAGAATTTCTAGGATGAACTCCATATTTTTATTTATTTCATGTTAGGAGATTATTATTGAAGGGAAACTATTTGGACCCTATATTATTTGTTTTAATCTTTTCTGATCAATTAGTTAATTGTGCTTAATGCTTTTAATTTAATTATTTGGATTTCTGAGTTGAGTAATTACCAGTTTGTGGACTATTTAATTTCAGAATTCATTAATTAAATTAATTGATTTTATGTGAAATTAATAATTGACATAAATTTGATAACTAGTGTGTGGAGAATCAAGTTTATGTGGTCTGTTAATCTAACCAATTTGTGGAGTGATTAATAGTCTAGGATTTTCATATTAACGCATCTTAATTTTAATCTTATCTGACGAATATCAGTTTGTGGGACTTTAGGTTTGATTAAATTTAAGATAGTTTGATTTACCGGATTAAATAGCAGAATTACCAATTTGCGGACTCTGTGATGTTAATCTTGTAAATTAATAACTTGGGAAAATTCCTAATCCATCTTTAAAGATTAAATTTATCTTTTACGGTTCAAATATTTATCCTGATCTATTTTCATCCTAAGGCCTAACTTCAACACCATTATCTTATTTTTATCTTATTTTCTTTATTTTATTTCATAAAACCTCTTTCCAAAAATCCATGTTTTTCCTCTCTTATTAATTTATAAATCCAGATATTGAATTAATAATATTCCTCGTGGGTTCGACACTCTTACTCCTATTTACTATATTACTTGAGCGACTAGTGCACTTGCTAGCAAATTTTATTGTTACAAATTTAACGCATCAAGTTCGTCAAGAGGTATTCACATGTGACGACCCCTTTGACGAATCTCCTCCGGAAGAATGTGAAGTGGGAGTGGACGCCGACATGCCAGGAAGCATTCAACACCCTCAAGAGGGCCATGATGGAGGAACCGGTGCTCGTCCTACCAGACCACCAAATCCTACGAGGTACAGACAGATATTTCTGACTACGCCATTGGAGGAGTTCTTATGCAGGAGGGGCATCCTGTGGCGTTCGAGAGTCGCAAACTCAACGACACGGAGCGGCGCTATGCCGTTTAAGAGAAGGAGATGTGATTCATTGCCTTAGAACATGGCGACACTACCTTCTCGGGTCACGATTTCACATCAAGATGGACAATGTCGCGACAAATTACTTCGAGACACAGAAGAAGCTCTAGCCGAAGCAAGCAAGATGGCAAGATTTCATGGCAAAATTCGACTATGTCTTGGAGTACAAGTCTGGCAAGACAAATGTCATTGCCGACGCCCTCAGCCGATGTGTGGAATTGGCGGCCATGAGCTCCTCTCAGGCCGACCTCATCGAAAGGATCAAGAAGAGATTGGAGTCAGATCCCACGACGAAGAACTTGTTCGAGCAAGCGAAGGAGGGTAAGACACGCCTCTTTTGGGAGGAAGATGGGCTGATCTTCACCGAGAAACGTCACATCTACGTTCCACTCTTCAACAACTTGCGGCGCACTATCATGCAAGAGTGCCATGACTCCAAGTGGGCGGGACATCCGGGCATCCGCCGCACTTTGGCGCTCATTGAAGACAACTACTTCTGGCCAAGGATGGAGGACGACATTGAAGCTTTCGTGAAGACATGCCTTGTTTGCCAGCAAGACAAGAACCTCAATCAAGCGCCTGGCAGACTTCTGGAATCCCTGCCTATCCTAGAGCATCCATGGAAAGATGTCTCCATGGACTTCATCACAGGCCTGCCCAAGTCTGAAGGGGCAGGTACCATCATGGTGGTCGTCGATCGGTTCTCCAAGTATGTCATCTTCGTCGCCAGCTCTACAAGTTGTCCTGCTACTGAAGCTGCGGAGTTATTCATGAAGCATGTGATGAAGTATTGGGGCCTACCACAAAGCATCATCAGCGATCGGGATGGGCGACTCGTTGGCAACTTCTGGAAGGAATTATTCAAGATGATGGGCTCCAACTTACATTTCTTGACATCACTTCATCCTCAAACCGACGGCCAAACTGAGAGGGTGAATTGTATCCTGGAGATCTACTTGCGGTACTATGTGAGTACCAATCAGAAGGACTGGGCGAAACTACTCGACATCACGCAATTCTCCTACAACCTACAACGAAGCGAGTCGACCAATCAGAGTCCCTTCGAGATAGTGATGGGGCAGCAACCTCTGATGCCCCTTCTTATGGTGGTAAAGTCCCCGCCGCTCACCGCATGACGAGGGAATGGCATGAGTAGAACGACATGGCGAGAGCATGTTTGCACAAGGCATCGAAGCGCATGAAGAAGTGGGCGGACACCGCCCGACGGGACGTCAACTTTGAAGTCGGAGACTTGGTCCTGGTGAAGCTGGTCCAACATCTTCGGCTAAGCGGAAAGAATCTGCACAAGGCCCTCGTTAGGCGTTACGAGGGCCCATTCAAGATCCTGAAGAAGGTAGGTAAGGTGGCCTACAAGTTGGAGCTCCCGCCTCAGATGCAACAACACCCAGTCTTCCATGTCAGCCTGCTCAAGCCTTTCGTTGAAGACCTTGAAGATCCCGAGCATGGGGTTTCAGGCCGCGCCCCGCTGGCCATCCGTCAACAGTTCACTGATCAAGTTGAAGAAGTACTCGCAGTCCGCACGAAGAATCAGAAGAAGGAGTATCTTGTTCGATGGAGCAGAAGACCAGACGCCGACACAAGTTGAGAGACAGTCGAAGACCTGTGGCAGTTCAAGCAGAAGATTGAAGAATTCCAAGCTGTAGCTCCAGGGATGTCGCTGACTTGAGTGGGGGAGAATGTCCCAGGGACTTTTCCCGGGGCACGTCGAGTTATCTTACTTCATGTATTTTCCCTTTTTCAACCCACTTTTATACTTAGTTTTATTTTCAAGTGTGATAGTGGCAGTTTTGTAAATTCTGCACTCCTGAAAAGTACACCCCCTAGCTTGTCCTCCACATCACACGTCGCAAATCTACCACCCGAATCTGCAGTATAGTAGGGGAGACCCGCTAGTGCTCCCCCGAAGCGTTGTAAGCATTCCTATTTTCAAGCTTTCCAAAATCTAGCACAGTGTCTCGAGCGTGGGGTGGCAACCCACAAAAAGAGCATCTCAAATTATCACAAACGATCGAGCGTTACGCCGAAGTGCCCGTTTGCTCACAAACGCCTCCACCGAAGAAGCGTCCGCTCGGGACCGTGCGTCCCAAAAATTGTGGCATACGAAAAGTGGCATAAGCAAGCTTCCGCAAAGCGCTCAAAAGAGCTTGCCTAGACGTTGGGTCGGTCGAGCAAAAAATGACCCCGTGACACACGCACACCCCCGCTTGCCCTACCGCTCTCACACAACAACACCCGCACGCACGCCCCCACCGCCCTGCCGCGCTCGCACGACCCTGCCCGCATGCTGCCGGTCGCCCTACCGCGCTCGCACGCCGCCGGCTGCCCTGCCGCGCTCACACGACCCCGCCGCATGCCGCCGGCCGCCCTGCCGCGCTCGCACGACCCCGCCGCACGCCGCCGGCCGCCCTGCCACGCTCGCACAACCGCGCCAACCGCGCTCTCTATGCTAATTAATCAACTTAATTGTGGTTGCTTCCTCCTCACGAAGTTTAATTTCACATTTATGTGATAATTTTGTTAGTATGAACTATTAAGTTTGATGAACTATTAAGTTTAATTTCACATATATGTGCGTTTTATTTTGGTGTATTCTCAATTAAATGAGTTATATGTGTAGAAAAAGGACATGTTATTCTAGATTAATGTTGATTGAAACACCTTTTAACTTTTAAAATTAATTCCCAACGACATATATAGATTAAAAAAATGTTAATTTTTGTTTTTTTTTGTCCCACTCATAATTAACAATTAATATTAGTGAAATGGCTCAAAGAACACGATGCATGGATCAATGCCTTGCTTTAACGCTTAGCAAGCAACTAATTAAATTTCAATCTTCACATCGACAACTAATTGGTTGATTTGTCCATCACGACTAATGCTACATGTTAAATGTAGTACATGTAGTACCTCTAGATAGATAGCAAGTCCACCAATTATAAGTGATCTATACATGCATATACAGCTTTAACGCCACATATATATTGACTATATCATATCGTTAAACTGTCAACATATATAGGCTAAATTCCATGATCATACTTGCATAACTAACATAGATAGATAGATATAGATAGATAGATAGAGATTGAGAGAGATGGGATGTGCAAATGTACTAGTTATGCTCATATATTATAATATGAGAGATGAATGGAGACAAGAGAGAAGCTTATATAGATAGATAGATAGAGATTGAGAGAGATGGGATGTGCAAATGTACTAGTTATGCTCGTATATTATAATATGAGAGATGAATGGAGACAAGAGAGAAGCTTGCAAGCAGCAAAACGATGACTGAAATACTCTTCGGAAGAGATGGCTGTGGAAAATTATGAGTTGAGTGCATGAGTTGAGCTTTTAATTAAAATCGTGCATATATCTGTAATTAAGTGCCTCCAAGAAACCCTGCATGCTTTACATGCTCGATCCAATATATATATATATACAAGAACTAAACAGACATTAACGAATTAATTGCAAAATAAATATTATAATAATTTGGATCTCGATCGTGTGCTCACGAGCTTATACATCATGACATTTGTATGCATGGGGATTCTCACACCGGGGTCGTGCGAGCACGGCAGGGCGGCCAGCGGCCGGCGGCGTGCGGGGGGGGGGGGGGGGGGGGGGGGGGGGGAGGGGGGGGGGGGGGGGGGGGGTCGTGCGAGCACGGCAGGGCGGCCGGCGGTGTGCGGGTGTCACGGGGCGTTTTTCCGTGACACGAAGCGTGAAGTCTCGCGACACCAGTGCCGAAATCTTGGAACACATGCAGTCGCCCCGCATTGCGTAATATTGTAGAGTACCAAGTTATCCGCCCTTAAGACATTTATCTTGTAAGGCCGTCCTTATGAATGGCCAAGTAGGTGACGTTCCCGTAGGCTACGTCTTTTGCATCTTCAATATGTAATAAGACTCCTATACCTACGGTACACTGGGAGGAGTTCACTAGTGCCTTCCGAGGCCCAATTGTATGTTATGTTTCATCATATTTAATACAAGTAAGCTTTCATTTAATTCTAGTGTCATGGTCTTGAACGTGGGGTGACAACCCACATCGGTGTCCCTTCGTGGTGACCCATGGTCCCTTCGTCGCCCCTTCGGACTTTAAGTGCCCAAGCGCCTGCATTGGTGCCGCAACACGCTAATGCCACGGTCCCATGACAAGTAGTCCAACACTCTAGTCATGTCCGTGATTGAATGCCTATAAGAGCGACTCTCGGCATAGTCGTCTCGAACATAAAACTTCCGCTGCAAACTCAAAATAGGCTTGGCTAGGTGCCTATCCGCCTAGTCGCCGCACGTGGTCTAGTGTCCGAGAATGACCCCATGACACGGGCAGAGTCGTGCGAGCGCGACAGGGTGGCCGACGGCGGGCGGGCGGGGTCGTGCGAGCGTAGCAGGGCAGCCGGCGGCGGGCGGGCGGGGTCGTGCGAGCACGGCACGACGGCGGGGGCGTGCGTGCGGTGGCGTCGGACCAAATCTGTCAGCGAAGACAAAGGTCGGTTCGAGGATAAAAAATGGAAAAACGTAGATCCGCATCGAAAAAACACAGATCTGGTCAAAAAAACACACCTTAGGTCGGCTTTGGATCATATCTGGTCAGAAAAGCACAGATCTGGGACGGTCGCAGTCGTTAGCGGTCGAAGTCGCGCAGATTTGTTCGGACGTCATCGGGGAACTCGCCAGCGGTCTTCTTCGCAAATATTTGGCGGCACCGATCTGTTCGTTCGGGCTCACCGGAGGTGAGAAAGAGAGAGAGAGAGTAAAAGGGACTCGGTCGGCGGTCGTTTGGTTGTGCCGATGGCGGTCGCCGAAGGTCGTGGATGCCAGACAGCGGGCGACGCTTCCAATCGCAGTCGCACGAGAGAGGTGAGAAGGAGAGAGAGTAAAAAGGGGGGAAAATAATGCCCTGCCCCCTTTTTATCTTCGTTTCAACACCATCGTTGAACCGCCGGCCGAGACACCCCCATTTTTCGGTCCGAAAAGCCAGTTCAAGCGAAAAAGCCATATTTGCATGTGCGCCCGTCCGATCCGGATCGGACGGGCGCAGGAAAATGGGGGGACCCCAATTTTATCCTTGAGGTATTGGAAGAAGAAAGGCAAAAATCTATTTGAAAAAAACTATAAATATGGAAATCATAATCCGATGATGACTTCTCTTCACAATTTTCAATCGCTGGATGGGGGATACACCCTATGGAAGCTTCTCATAGCGAGTTTCTTCCTGCAAGTGACATTTCTTCTGTGCCTTAATGGAAGCCTTGATGCAAGCTTGACAGAAAATATGGCCGCAATTCGTAGAACACGCCTCTGAAAATGGGCTCAAACAGATGGGGCAGTCGAGGGATAGTTCCTTTGACACAAACAACGCCTCTAAATTCCCCATCTATCATGCATAGTGCAAGAAAATGTCAATATAGCTTCAGAAATGAGATAACTATAAAAGTGAATAGAACAAATATGTATAGTAAATATCAGAATCAATCATTTAAGTTCTTAGCTGTCCTTGAAAGAGGATACTATAAATGTAATAATACAAAACTCAGTTCCTTTGTATTCATAATTGTTCATACTGCTAGTTTCATTTTAACACACTAAAACAAGGCAAGTGGAACTAATATCACAATATTTCAAAGAACATATATATTACGTTGACATTGCGATCATTTTCAGTGGTTGAAGAAATCACATGATCAATAAATATACCCATGAATTCTCTTGATCGTTTCTTATGAGCCTCAGAAGATAATTTGGTCACAGAAATCTCCCCTGAGACTGTCCAACCTAGATGGAAACAACATTGTATCAGTGTAACTATGCAAGTTGAACAAGGAGCATGAAAGCCTAGTGAAACAAACACAACATTAACATAAACAATTTAATAGGGTTAAGGATGCACTTCTTTAGAAAAGGAGCATTCACAAGATAAAATATTGGACTTTGTTATTATTATGTTATTGGACTTTGTTATTATTATATTTTCACTGCAAAGTTTTATGTAATTAGGTCATGTCAAGTGATGCCGCCATAATTTTGACTTGAGTGTTGTAAGTTCTAGAAGTCAAGAGCCATGGTTGAGCTCTTATATGTTATGTTATAGTAGATGTAAGTTATAGACTTAATTCATACGTCTTAAGTCTTAGGAAGTATAAGCCATCGGTTAGTTAAATGTCTAAGTGTTGAGTCTAATGTAAAGATCATGTGCAATCGTCATGAGGTACTACCGAACCTAAAGGTAGTGTTTTACTTTAATTGTGTAATGTTAGACATTGATGCATGGTTATTGGATGATGATAGATGGATGTGAATTATCCAACGAACGAAGGCACGACTCAAGTTATTGAATGTGATGAAGGCTCGTGTCAAGATCCTTTGATGAGTTTTTAAGTCCTCAATCCTCCTATGTTCAACGGCATTGATGATCTGGAGGAAGCTGAAGCATGGCTGGATAGTATCATCGATATCTTCAAGGTGATGAAATGTCCAAGGGAAAGTAAATTGAGTATGCCGTGTATAGCCTAACGGGAAAAGCCGAAGCAAGTGGTGAAATTCCACCCTTAAGTCTGAGTATGACAAGAAAGAAAAACCATCATGGTGGAAATTCATGATGGATTTCAAGGATCAATACTTTTCACCAAATATGAGTGAGCAAACAAAAGAGGAGTTCCTTAACCTCCAACAAGGTGACATGTCAGTGGACGATTACGCAATTAAGTACTTCCAACTCGAAAGGTATTGCACATTAATAAAGACAGAAAAGATGTGAGTGAATCGCTTTGTGAAGGGACTCAAGTCCGAACTAAAGGCTAGGATGTTGTGTCAAGTTCCTAAGACAATGGAAGAAGCAATGGAGTTAGTTGTTGAACTAGAAAAAAAGCTCGAAGATGGAGTTGTAATTTCTAATAGTAACACATCAAAGAAGACAATCAAGCAAGGAAAATTGAAGGAACAAAGAATGGACCCTATATGGGTTCTAAGAGGGGAGAATCACATAGGAGCAAAAGTCAATGCCGCCATTGCGAAAGGTTTCATTTAGGCGAATGTCGCTTTAAGATTGGAGAATGTTTGAAGAATTGCCCAGAGAAATGAGATGTCAACTTCTCAAGAATGTGAACAAGTTCACATCATGCAAGTTGAAGAAGCTCATCAAGTTCTGGATACGATTCAAGGTAATCATCGTTTAACATTTAAGTGATGATGTCAATTATAATGTGTATGTGCATGATAGACATAATGATCACTTGAAATGTTAAAAGGAATATTCTAAGTATAAGACATGTAATCATAGTTCTTAAAAATAAAGAAAGTTAAGAAAGGCTACCAAGATCATAAGATTGGTGATTAAGGTATGGAGAAAATGAGAATTTTTCTACTTTGGTCTATATGACCTAAAATAATGACATGAAAGGATCAAGGATCAAGTTAGGTAACTTGTCACTTGAGCAGACCTTGTTGAGGATCAGAGTAGCGCAATCGAAGCGTGGCGCACGAATGATCTCCATTTCACGGAGTGGCGTAAGGATCTAAGATTCACACTAGAATCTTGGAAATGCAAGATAATAGGATGGCTTAGTTATAACCATTACCAAGAACCGCTAACACTAAACCATTAAGTGCTGCTATTGAAGACTCATGAGGAAGGCCACGTGAGTGCACCTAAGGATTGAAGATAGATGAAGCAACGAAAATGAAAGATCTTCATTTAAGATCAAGCTAATGTTCAGAGTTACGCAGTGAAAGTGTAGCTCAAGAATGATCTCGACTTCTTGGAATTGATTAGAGATCTACGATTCACATAAGAATCTTGAAAATTTAGAATGATATGATGACATGGTTAGGACCATCACTGAGAACCATTAAGACTAATAAGTGATGCTATTAAAGACGCATGAAGAAGGCTACGTTGGTGGACACGAAGGGCTGAAGATGAATGGAACAACGAAGATGAAAGGATTTTTGTTTAAGATTAAGTTAATTGTTAGAGTGGCATAGCGACAACGTGGCTCAAGAACGATATCAATTTCTTGAGAGTGATTAGAGATATGAAATTCCCACGAAAATCTTGAAGTAGCAAGTCACGGTGATCGACCAGTGAAGACGAAAATCAAAGATCGTTAAAGGGAGACTACCGATGCATACGCATTGGATGTCACAAATGGAGAAATCATGACGGTATATGAGGAGTGAAAGACAAATGGAGTAACGTGGATGAAGAGATCTATTATTATAAGATTCTACGAAATTCGAGGATGAATTATATTTTAAAGGGAGTATATTGTAATATTCTCAAAAATCAAATAAAAGAAAAAGAAAAGAAAATAGATAAAAGAAATCTAAGTTTATTTAAAAGCCCATTATGAGGCCCATTAATTTAATAAGCCCTAAATTTAAACTATAAAAGCCTTAAGGTGCCCTAAACCTCTCATCGACCCCTCTTTTATCTCACAATCTTCTCTCTCCTTTCCCTCCAAAACCCTCAGCCGACAACACACTCTCCTTCACAACCCACTCCCCATCACTCCCTCTCTTGCAATCACACGACAACAGAAGGAAGAAATCCTCCTCCTCACTCTCTCTTCTCACTCACGAAAAGCACCCAAGGAAGAAGCAACCCACTTCTTTTCTCTCCTTCCCCACTCACTCTCCTTCACATCTCGGCAGGAGCAAGCAGAAGGCCCTCCACTCTCTCTCTCTCCTACTCACTCCCTCACTCTCTCTCTCTCCCCCCAAGTAGCTGAGCAAAGAAACCCTCATTATCTCCCTTACATCTCCCTAAGCCTCGGCAGCACCACAGGAGCAAAAGGAGCCCAACCACAACAACTCTCTCTCCCTTACGTCATCTGGACAGCAGCAAGAGAAGAAGGGGAAAGAGAGCCAACCATTCCAGCCAAGAAGAAAGAAGAAAGGAAGAAGAGAGGACTAGCATTAGGATTAGGGTTTTAATGTAAACCCTTATGGTATGTTTGAGAGGATCCTAAATCTAATCACCCCTTAATAATGTGTGTTTGTGTGGATTAAGAGATTTTATGACCAAACTAGATCTTATTAATGCATGATTAGGGAAAGTTCATGTTTATATTAAGATGCTTCTTGCTTCATCAAGATTACTATTTCATTACTAATCATATTTAGAATTAGAATGTTTATGATCATCCATGTTTAATTCATTATGATATCTCTTATTTGTTCGTATTAATGTGATTAGTAACTCCTAATGTTCTTTATGCAAATCTCTTCTTATGTTCAAGATTATGATGGTGGAAATGTTTATGCATAACCAAAGTGATGATTAGTGTAATATGTATTTTGAGGGGACCAAACCCTCTAATCACCCCCTAATGATGCTTGTGTGTTTGGATTAGGGAGTAAAGAACCTACCATGTGTTCTTGGAATTGATGATTAAGGGATGTTCATATTAGCATTAGTATGTTTCATGTTCTATTAAGATTTATGCTCTAGTGCTAATCATGTCTAGAACTAGAATGTGCTTTGTTATCTATGTAGCTTAAAATTCAATTGCTTAATACTCATGTACTCATATAAATGTGATTAGTATGATTAGATGTTTTATGTGAAAATCTCATATGTTTCATCATTAGTGTACCAAGAATGTTGATAAATGTTTTATGTGATGTGCAGAGCAAAATCTGTGCTCAATATGTTAAAGTATGTAGAATTGGAAAGAAAATGATGTAAAAATATGTGTTCTGTCGGTCCAGAACGGGCGACCGATTACTTAATGGTCAATCATTCTGGGTGTCCAATGGTCGTCTGAAACCCATTTGGAAGCCCATTTAGAGCAGTCATTACTCTTTGTAATTAACGGATGACCCAACGCCCAGTTTTGGTCATCCGAAAGTCACGTAACGATCGCCTGATTTGAAGAGCCATTGTTCTCTGTGATTAGCGGTCGACCCGACGCATAATTTTGATCATTCGAAGACCTGATAATGATCGATCGTTACCCCAACGGTCGACTGATTTAGAGAGTCGTTGCTCTCTGTGATTAGCGATCGACCCAATGCACAGTTTTGGTCGATCGAAATCCTACCGTTCGTCTGATACTTAGTCTAGCGGTCGATCGCTAGAAAAACGGTCGTCCGTTCTGGGCTGTTGATTGGTTATAATTGAATATCCACATTTAGCATGACTTGAAGTACGTATGACCTTAAATAGAATTAAAATATGCAACATGTATTGGATGATTGTATGTATTGATGAATGCAGTTAAAAGATGGATTGACGTGAAGGTGTCTTGTTGTAATCGAGGAGGGGAAATGGGTTCTACCCCTAAGTGGTGACATTTCCCGAGGAAACGAGTTCCACCCTTGAGTGTGGCGTTTCCATAAGTTGAGGCGAGTTCCACCCTTCAGTGTGGCGTCTCAATTGGGCCTACGCGGAATCATGAGGCGAGTTCCCCCCCTTGAGTGTGATGTCTTTATTGGCTACCCGCGAACCCAATTTTGGCCTAGCTAGCCATTTTTCACGAATTCAAAATGGTCTTCCAAATCAACAAGATAAGAAAGTATCTAAGTAAAGATGAAAGACGAGAAGATGAAGCATAAAGTTAAAGATGATAAAGAAGTATGAAGAAGTATGCACCTATGAGAATGCAATATGAATGTCGACTTGTCACATCATATTATGACATAAACAAAGATGTCAAAGTAAAGTAAGATAAGATCATGATGTGCATTAGCATAGCAATAGGTATGATGATGAATTATGATATGCTTTAGCATAAGATGAAAATGTTCTATGTTTATCTTATCTTGATATGATTATATTGCTCATATGCTATATAATATGCATAAATAGCTCATAGCATGCATATAAGTTATGTTCCATTATGTTGAAATGCATATGTCATGACATGTAGAGATTATGTCATAGGATTATAGCATGCATGGGCCTCAACATACTCTAACGGGAGAAATTCTTTGCACCCCATGAATCCGTGCAGGTATGGACGAGGTTTAGGTTCGGCGGCGAGAGCTTCATGATGGTGACATTGCACATGGGTTGGTCGGGCCACGACCCAAGTTATCTTTTAGTCTTTTACATTATGATGATGAACTCTTATAAGAGTCAAGTATGTATGGCCTATGGGCCCTTGAGTCGTGTACTTTTGTATGAACTCACTTATGTATGATGAACTGATGCGTTGTAATTGTAACAATAAAATTTGCTAGCAAGTGCACTAGTCGCTCAAGTAATATAGTAATAGGAGTAAGAGTGTCGAACCCACGAGGAATATTATTAATTCAATATCTGAAATTATAAATTAATAAGAGAGGAAAAACATGGATTTTTGGAGAGAGGTTTTATGAAAATAAAATAAATAAAATAAGATAAAGATAAGATGGTGGTGTTGAAGTTAGGCCTTAGGATGAAAATAGATCAGGATAAATATTTGAACCATAAAAGATAAATTTAATCTTTAAAGATGGATTAGATTCTCCCTAAAGTAATCTAACATGATTAACTTGTGGTCTCCACGACTGGCATCCCTCAATTTAATCATATAGAACTATCTTAATTTAATAAGAATTGAAGTCTCCACGACTGGTACCCCCAAAATCGTATTAAAATTAAGATGCATTAAATTGGATTCTCTAGACTATTAATCACTCCACAAACTGGTATAGATTAATAGACCACACAAACTTGATTCTCCACACACTAGTTATCAAATTTATGTTAATTATTAATTCCAAATAAAATCAATTATAATTAGTATAATAAATTTTGAAATTAAACACTCCACAAACTGGTATAGCCTAATTCAGAAATTTAATTAACTAACATAAAAGCATTAAGCACAATTAATAATTGATCAGAAAAGATTAAAGCAAATAAAATAGGGTCCAAACATTTCCCTTCAATTAATAATCTCCTAAAATAATAATCTTAAAAAAAACATGGAGTTCATCCTAGAAATTCTGGAGAGATAATAACAAAATAACAATAATAATCGAAAGAATTACACCCAAAATAGAAGTAGAGCTCTCGAATTGGGCAGACAGTCGGGCAGCCTCTCGGACTTGATCAGGGTCACGAACAACTTCCAGCCGTCGCACCTCTCTCCTTTTGGTCGTAGCCTGCAGAGCTCACGACTCGCCGTGGAAGAAACCTGAACTTCAGAGCACGAATTGAAACTATGGATTCTTCACGTATTTATAGGGTGCGGACGACTTCAATTTGATCTCGGCCGTAACATCGTACGGTTAACTTTAAATTTATAAGATAAACTCGGCGATAAATCATTTTATCATTACGCCCAAAGATAAATCATTTTTATCTTTACTCCCTTCGAGTCTCGGCCGTAATGAAAATATTTTATCTTTACTCCTTTCCATTACTCCCAAAAGATAAAAAATCCTTTTATCTTTACGCCTTCAAATGTCTTGTTACGCCCAAAGATAAACTCATTTTTATCTTGTTACGCCCTTCATCTTCATGCCATTACGCCCTCCGAATTTCGGTCGTAAGGAAGGACGAGACTTCGGCCGTAAGGAAGGACTTCTCCTGTTACGCCCAAAAGATAAAAACATTTTATCTTTACGCCTTCAAATGTTAGCCGTAACAAAGAATTTGTTACTCCTTTTGAATCTCGGCCGTAACGACTTGGGTGTAAAGCCAAATCTCGGCCGTAAGAAATAATTTCTTTGAATTTCGGCCGAGATTCGAATTTTTCTGCAAATAATTATCAAAATATAGTTAATCCATCCACAATTAAAATATTCAGTGATTTTAATAATTAAAATTGATAAATCCGGAATTATGATTAAAAGTGACTAAAAATGATGCATGCCATGATCAAATTATAGAAAATTTAATTAAAATAATTAACTAAAATATGTTATATTTTGCATGCATCAAACTCCCCCAAGCTTAAAGTCTTGCTTGTCCTCAAGCAAAAATTCAAAGCAAGGCTCAAGAAAGTTCCATCATAGCCGCCACATTGTCAACTGATTAATTTTCTCACACAATTCATCTGCACACCTACTACTCAGCATCTTATCATTTTCCATGCACTTAGCTTCATAGAGGTTCTGAATGCTACACAATTTAAACAATCTCAAATTCAGCCTTGCAGAAAAATAAATTGTCTGTCAAATAATAGCATTAATATTGAACACATAAGTACTAATTGAGCTTAAAACTTTTTCTTTTTCAACTTTCAGCTTTATTTTCAATCATTTAAAAATTCTAATCTTCAAGCAGGATTGCACAAGAAAGTCCATGTAGCGGGCTTTAGACTGATGACTCCCAGACCAGATGACCTTGGGGCACCAGGTGATAAAGCACCCCTCGAGTTTACTTGCCCGAACAACCAAGGTTCTGAATGAAGAGTTCGAACTTAGCCATGATTCAGTACTCCTGTGCTTCTCCATATTCCACAAGATGGTCCA
This sequence comes from Pontederia crassipes, assembly GCA_030549335.1. NCBI lineage: Eukaryota > Viridiplantae > Streptophyta > Magnoliopsida > Commelinales > Pontederiaceae > Pontederia > Pontederia crassipes. Next base: position 3,314,495 of record CM060190.1, read on the forward strand.
TGTAGCAGGTTTTCGATCGACGGATCCCAGAGCAGTTGCCCTTAGGTCGCCAGGTATGAACCCCTACGGATCTAATTACCCGAACACACCTTGGTTCCGGATAACACTTTTGTACCTACACATAACTTTATTCAACTTTTTTTTTTTAGCATAATTATTTGTTGGGGTTTAACTAACCCTTCTTTTTTATTCATTTTCAATTTTTATAAGCTCAAAAAGTACTTGATATGGTCAATAAGAAGGCTACTATTATCAAGACTTAAAAGAAATAAAAAGGCATGAATATGATTTTGTCGTCTAGTCATTCATAATTCTACTTAGCATAGGCACATAGTCCATAAGTTTGATACTAAAATAGCAAGTGATAAGAAAGAAAAGTATTCAAATTTCATCAATTAACGACATGTCTTTGAACTTCTACTAAAAGATAATTAAAACAGTAAGACAAAAGTTAGTAAGATGGTAGCAAAAATAAATGCATGCAATGGTATTTTTTAGAAAATTTTCAAAATTTTCAATTTTTTTGGATGATTTTTTTTTTTTATAAATAGATTTATAAATAGATACAAACATAAGCAAATAGAAAGATATATGCAATGCATGAAATGCAAACTGCAATGCGTGAAATGCAAACTCCCCCAAGCTTGAACTAGACACTGTCCTCAGTGTTAGGCCAGCAAGGGAAAGAGTAAAGATAATATGGAACAGCTATAGAAATGAAAATAAAGAAAAGGGAAAAGATACAACCGGATTTATTGTCGGTGGAGAGATGCTCGGCCTTATATATATCGATGAAGGTGACAGCCGCAATTGGTCTCGGTCGATAATTGATGGATCTCGGCCGATAATGGATGGATCTCGATCGTAAAAACTTGGCCGCAAATTTTTTTGTTGATGAAGATCTCAGCCGTGCAATCTCGGCCGTAAGAAACTGGCCGTAATGGTGAAACTTCGGCCGTAACGAATAGGTGGTGGCACTTTGGGCGTAAGGAAGCGGCGGTGACAGTGTCGGTTCTTCGGCCGTAAGATGAAATGGCGTAAGGGTAGTGGAAGCACCTCGGCCGTAATGCAGAGAAAGCGCTGAAACTTCGGCCGTAGAGAGAAGAGGCTCGGCCGTAATAAATGTCGGTGTGCGGTGGAAGACCGGCCGTAACGAACAGGGAAGCGCTGGAACTTCGGCCGTAAGGAACAGGTGCGGTGCTTTTGGCCGTAAGGATCGGCGGTGACGGTTTTGAGACTTCGGCCGTAAGGAACAGAGGCTCGGCCGTAATGAATTTTCGTTCGTCCGTAAGTCGATGAAGAACCTCGGCCGTAAGAAGTAAAGCTCGGCCGAAGATTTAGATCTGTAAAGACGTGGAAAGTGTCAAAATTTATAGATGAAACTTCGGGCGTAAACTTACCTTTCCAACGTGAAGGGTCATGTCGTAAGAGCTTGGCCGATTGTCCGAGGTCTCTCCTTCCGCAGATGACTCAACAAAATAAAACTATTATCACAAAATAAATAAAAAGGATAAAAATAGTTCTGATTTATAGTCGTCAGCTTGACTTAGTTCTGATGAAAATTTCACACATCATAGAGAGTGATCATAGAAAGGTTATGATAATAAGTGCCACCATGATAAAGTTTCAATCTATGTCCATTCACTTTGAGTCTTTGTTTTTTGTCTAATGATTCAATCTCAAAAGTTCCATAGGGTGAACCATTAATTATAACATAAGGTCCGGTCCATCTTGATTTAAGTTTTCCAGGAAATAATCTGAGTTTGCTATTATAAAGAAGTACTTGTTGACCAGGTAAAAATTCTTTATGTTTGATATGCAGGTCATGTAAATTTTTTGTGCGTTCTTTATATAGCTTATTGTTTTCGTATGCATATTGTCTAAATTCATCAAGCTCATTTAATTGTAATAACCTTTCAGATTGTGATGATTTTAGATTCATATTTAAAAATTTTATTGCCCAATAAGCCCTGTGTTCTAGTTCTACAGGAAGGTGACATGCTTTTCCAAAAACTAATTTATAAGGAGAAGTACCTATGGGTGTTTTAAAAGCAGTCCTATATGCCCAGAGTGCATCATCTAATTTCAAAGACCAGTCTTTCCTAGATGAATTTACAGTTTTCTCTAGAATCCTTTTTATCTCTCTATTTGAAATTTCCACTTGTCCACAAGATTGGGCATGATATGGTGTACTCAAAAAATGTTTGACTCCAAATCTATTAAGAAGAGTTGGCATTATTTTATTGCAGAAATGTGTTCCATTGTCACTTATGATAGTCCTAGGTGTTCCAAATCGAGTAAAAATATTTTTTCTTAGAAAGTTGGCAACTACCTTGGCCTCATTTGTTGGTGTGGCTACAGCTTCTACCCATTTGGAAACATAATCAACCGCCACTAAGATGTATTGGTTGTTAAAGGATTTAGGAAATGGTCCCATAAAGTCAATGCCCCAAACATCAAAAATATCACACTGTAAAATATTAGTGAGAGGCATTTCATCTCGACGAGAAATATTACCTATCCTTTGACATTTGTCACAATACTTACAGTAATTTCTTGCATCTCTGTAAATGGTTGGCCAATATAGTCCACATTCAAGTACTTTAGCTGCTGTTCGATTGGGTCCAAAGTGACCTCCAGCTTGTCCATCGTGGCAATGACTTAAGATATTATCAATCTCATCTTCGTGAACACATCTTCGAACTATTTGATCTGCACATAATCGGAAAAGGTAAGGATCTTCCCAGTGATAATTCTTAACATCAGATAAGAATTTCCTTTTTTGATGAGTGGTCATGCCCTTTGGAATGTAATGTCCTGCAAGGTAATTAGCAAAATCAGCGAACCATGGTGTAGTGTCAGAAATTTGAAAAATTGTAGAGATAGAAAAAAGTTTCTCGTCTGGGAATTCTTCAAGTATGTCTGTGACTTCTCTTGGAGATGGCTCCAACCGAGATAGGTGATCAGCTAATAAGTTCTCAGTCCCTTTTTTGTCTTTTACTTCCACATCGAACTCTTGCAAAAGTAGCATCCATCGGATCAGTCTAGGTTTGGCATCTTGTTTGCTCATCAAGTGCTTGATGGCTGCATGATCTGTGTATACAATAATTTTTGAACAAATTAGATATGATCTAAACTTGTCAAAAGCAAAAATAATAGCAAGAAACTCCTTCTCTGTTGTTGCATAATTTAGTTGGGCAGCATTCAATGTTCGGCTTGCATAATATATGACATGAAATGTTTTATCCTTTCTTTGCCCCAACACAGCTCCAATAGCACCATCACTCGCGTCACACATCATCTCGAATGGTAGAGACCAGTCTGATGCAACAACAACAGGTGCAGAAATTAGCATTTCCTTTAATAAATTAAAGGCAGCAAGACAATCTGAATTAAAATCAAATTTTGTGTCCTTAGCAAGAAGATTAGTTAAGGGTTTAGCCATTTTTGAAAAATCTTTGATAAAACGGCGATAAAATCCTGCGTGCCCAAGGAAGCTTCGAATGCCCTTCACATTGGTTGGAGGAGGCAGATTTGCAATAACATCTATCTTGGCCTTATCCACTTCAATTCCTTTTTCTGAAATTTTGTGGCCAAGAACTATACCCTCCTTAACCATGAAGTGACATTTCTCCCAGTTAAGGACCAAATTCGTTTCTTCACATTTCTGCAAAACTAGAGATAAGTTATCCAAACAATTATTAAAAGAGCTACCAAAAAGTGTAAAATCATCCATGAAAACTTCGAGTATCTTCTCATTCATATCTGCAAAGATTGACATCATGCATCTTTGGAATGTTGCTGGAGCGTTGCATAGACCAAATGGCATCCTTCTATAGGCAAACGTTCCATATGGACATGTGAACGTTGTCTTTTCTTGATCCTCAGGTGCTACTGCTATTTGATTGTATCCAGAATAGCCATCTAGAAAACAATAAAAGCTATGACCTGCAACACGCTCCAACATTTGGTCAATAAAAGGTAATGGAAAATGATCTTTGCGGGTAGCATCATTAAGCTTCCTATAGTCTATACAGACTCTCCAACCTGTAATTGTTCTTTGAGGAACTAATTCATTATTTTTGTTACTTACTACGGTGATTCCTCCTTTCTTAGGAACTACCTGCACAGGACTTATCCATGAACTATCAGAAATGGCATATATAATACCTGCATCAAGGAGTTTGATGACCTCCTTTCTTACAACTTCCTTTAAAGTTGGGTTGAGCCTTCTTTGATATTGAGCAATTGGTTTGGCATTGTCCTCCATCAAAATCTTGTGCATGCAAATTGTAGGAGAGATTCCCCTGATATCTGAAATAGACCAAGCAATTGCTTTCTTGTGATGCCTTAATACTTCCAGAAGTTTATTCTCCATATCATCTGTCAAGTCAGCAGATATGATAACTGGGTAAGTGTTATTTTCAAGAAAAGCATATCTTAAATGAGATGGAAGTTCTTTAAGTTCGAATTTTGGAGGACAATCTAATTTTTCAATTTCGTCCTCGAATGTCTCTGTTGTTATTGGCACATTATCCTCTCCCACAATTTCTCTAGAATCCTCCATCACTTCCAAAGCTTCCTTAGCATATGGATCCGAAATAAAATCTGCAACAATATCATCAAAAGCATCAGTCGTGTCATCTTCTATAGAATCAATAGCATAACAGGATGAGTGATCAAAAGGTTGTTTGAGAGAATTTTTTATATTGAAAGTGATGTCTTCGTTGTTGACGCGAAGTGTGAGCATCCCTTGTTGAACATCTATGAGTGCGTTTCCTGTTGCTAGGAATGGTCTCCCGAGGATGATGGGGGTTTTTTCATCTGCCTTCATATCCAGAACAATAAAATCTGCAGGAAAAACAAATTTATCAACCTTTACCAAAACATCTCTTAATATTCCTCGGGGTCTCTTGCATGAAGAATCTGCAAATTGCAGAGTAATGCTTGTTTCTTCTAGTTCTCCATATCCTAGCTGCACAAATATAGAGTAAGGCATTAAACTTATACTAGCACCAAGATCACATAAAGCTTGTGCACAAAAGAATTTTCCTATAGTGCAAGGTATGGTGAAGGTTCCCGGATCCTTCATTTTTTTAGGTATATCTCGATCATAAATGGCACTACACTCCGATGTCAACATTACTCTCCCAGTGGTTTCAAACTTTCTTTTTGAGGATAATATATCCTTCATGAATTTAGCATAGCTCGGCATCATCTGTAAAGCTTCATGAAAAGGAATATTAATAGATAATTGCTTCAGAATATCAAGAAAGCGAGAAAATTGCTTATCTAGTTGTTCTTTGCGAAATTTCTGTGGATAGGGCAGATCCTTTATGTTGGTATTTTTTGAATTGTCAGTTTCTCTTTTCTTCAGATTGATATCTACAGTAGTCTGATCTTGTGTCTTTGATGCTTCAGTTTCTTCTTTGTGATCAATTACTCTTGGCGGGGAATCTGATCTCAGACTTCTCAATTGTTTCCCACTTCTAAGAGTCACAGCTTTGGTCTCTTCTTTAGGATTTTTCTCTGTATTGCTTGGAAGAGTCCCTGGTGCACGTCCTGCCATCATATTGGCCATTTGCCCTATTTGCATTTCTAAATTCCTGATTGTAGCATCTTGATTGTTTGCCCTTGTTTCCATTGTCTTCTGCATGGTTTGCATAGTGTCAATGACTCTTGCCATCATTTCTTCCATAGGATTAGTCGATTGTTGGACATGAGCTTCTTGTTGCTTTCTCAAAAGTGTATAATTTTGTGGATGAGCTTGATTCTGAAATTTCTCAAAAACTTGTCCTTGATTTGTCCTGTAAGGAAACTTCTGATTGTTCCTCCAACCATAGTCATTATTCCTGAAAAATGGATTGGAGACAAAGTTAGCATTTTCAATATGACCAGGATTAGAAATGTTACCTTGTGGACAATAATTGCTCGCATGTCCTCCTCCACAGTTATTGCACACCATTAATGACATCATCTGCTCAAATTTTTTATTAAGTGCCTCCAACTGAGTCACTACTTCAGAAGAATTTTTACTTTCTGTAGCATGCACATCATGAGTTCGGCGAGATGGTCTCCTTTCTTGGCTCGACTTGAGGGCTACAGCTTCAATTATATCTTGTATCTCACTAGGACGTTTAGATCCCAGTACTGTTCCTCCTGCTGATTGATCGAGTTTGTCTTGATCTGCAGGTCGTAATCCATGATAGAAATCTTCCATCACTTGCCACTTTGGAATTCTATTGTCAGGAACTCTGGCCAGCAGTTCCTTATATCGTTCCCAAGCTTCATATAATGTCTCGTTATCGTCTTGAACAAATGCCCTCAATTCTCTTCGATATTTGCCTGCCTTTTGTGGTGGACAATATTTTCCAACAAACTTTTCTACTAGCTCCAACCAAGAATGAATCGATCCTGCAGGCAAAGTTTTAAACCAAGTGGAAGCTTTGTCACGTAAAGATTGAGGAAATAATAATAAACGAATAACTTCAGAAGAAACATTATTATTTCTAAAGGTGCTCAGAGTGGCAAGAAATTTATCAAGGTGATCGTGAGGGTCTTCATGAAATCCTCCTCCAAATTGAGATGCTTGTATCATCCTCACGATTGCGGGATTTATCTCAAAATTATTTGCGTTAATATCAGGCAGCACGATGCATGATTCTCGGTCACTGTATCTGGCCGAGACATATTCTCTCATAGAAAGTTCTGCTTCATCTTCTCGCCGATTATCATATGGTGGAAACAGTTCATTCTGTTGCTCCAGTCTTTGATTGTCGCGTGCTTGTTCCGCCATTTTTCTTATATTTCTTCGTAATCGACGATAGGTTCTTTCAATTTCAGGATCAAATTCCAACAGTGGATTTGAACTTCTAGTGCGCTTATCAGAAGATTCCAGGATTGGTTGTGATTTAATTTTCAATTAGTACCTGCAACAACCAATTTTCAGTAAGATAAAAGAATAAAATAAAATATATACAAGAAGAAAGAAATTCAGATAATAAGTCACGAAAAATGAGTTTTTTACTAATAAAGTCTTTCGGCACGATAGAATTTGAAAATTCGTCATTAAAATTAATTTTCAGAAACTTTATTAAATTATTTTCAGAAATAATCAGATTTTATAATCAGAAATAATCAAAAATTATTTTCAGAGAAGAAATAAGATTAATATACTGAAAAGAAATAAGATTGATCGGCCGTAATTGAGAAATAGATTTACGGCCGAAATTAGATTAGTAATTAATCCGAGTATCGTTCGTCCGTAAAAATATTGAAACAGTGTCAAAAGGATTCAACGTGAAGGCGTAAAAATTAGCATGGTGATGAATTATCTCGGCCGAAAAAAAATTGAATGAAATGTTGCCAAATGAATCATTACGGCCGACAAAGAATATAGTTCATATCGGCCGTAAAACAATGAGAGGTAAAACATCAACACATATAAATCGGCCGAAAAGGAGTAAAATCCATGTCGGATGATCCATTACGGCCGAGACAAACTAAATCGCTTCGGCCAAAACAAAGTCAAATCAAAAGTTCAAACTATTATAATGTTACGGCCGAAAATGAAAAAATCACAAATAAATTGGGGTCGGAAGATGGCGTAAAAAAAAACAAGTGTTCAGAAATTTTACGGCCGTAAAACCATGAGATTAATTCTCGGCCGTAAAAATGAAACATGAGATCATTTCGGCCGTAAAAAGATTAAATCGTCAATGAGGTCACTTCGGCCGAGATGATGTCAACACGAGGCCGTAAAGAAAAATAGGGTTTCGGCCGAAATAATTTCGAATAAAACTCAAATGTCGAAAATTGAATCATTACGGCCGAAAATGAATTAAGCAATTCCTTACGGTCGTAAAACAACGAAATCATATGAAGAGTTTAAACAATTAAAATGTTACGGCCGAGAATGAAAACTGATTCGAATAGGGCGTAAAAAATTTAAACCATCGATAAACCGGGCGTAACAAGTCAAATCAATATCCATTACTCATGGCGTAAAAACAACGTTCGGATAAAAATATTACGGCCGTGAAGATTGAAAGTTTAGAATTCAGAAATTATTCATTGCGAGGCCGTAAAATTAATAAAGCCGACATTTCAAATTAAAGTCGTAAATCCATAAATCGATAATGTAATTTGGAAAAATCCAATCAGCGTCGGATTTTAAACCGAAAGTAGATAAATAAAAAAATGTTGTGACCTTTATCTGCAAAAGAAAAAAAATGTTAGTTTATTCACAAAAATAATTAAAACAATTAATACATATTTATAAAGAATTATTTACAATTTATTTACATCTCCTAATAATTCATAAAAATCAGAAATTAATTAATAAAATATTCCCCGGCAACGGCGCCAAAAACTTGATGCGTTGTAATTGTAACAATAAAATTTGCTAGCAAGTGCACTAGTCGCTCAAGTAATATAGTAATAGGAGTAAGAGTGTCGAACACACGAGGAATATTATTAATTCAATATCTGAAATTATAAATTAATAAGAGAGGAAAAACATGGATTTTTGGAGAGAGGTTTTATGAAAATAAAATAAATAAAATAAGATAAAGATAAGATGGTGGTGTTGAAGTTAGGCCTTAGGATGAAAATAGATCAGGATAAATATTTGAACCATAAAAGATAAATTTAATCTTTAAAGATGGATTAGATTCTCCTTAAAGTAATCTAACATGATTAACTTGTGGTCTCCACGACTGGCATCCCTCAATTTAATCATATAGAACTATCTTAATTTAATAAGAATTGAAGTCTCCACGACTGGTACCCCCAAAATCGTATTAAAATTAAGATGCATTAAATTGGATTCTCTAGACTATTAATCACTCCACAAACTGGTATAGATTAATAGACCACACAAACTTGATTCTCCACACACTAGTTATCAAATTTATGTCAATTATTAATTCCAAATAAAATCAATTATAATTAGTATAATAAATTTTGAAATTAAACACTCCACAAACTGGTATAGCCTAATTCAGAAATTTAATTAACTAACATAAAAGCATTAAGCACAATTAATAATTGATCAGAAAAGATTAAAGCAAATAAAATAGGGTCCAAACATTTCCCTTCAATTAATAATCTCCTAAAATAATAATCTTAAAAAAAACATGGAGTTCATCCTAGAAATTCTGGAGAGATAATAACAAAATAACAATAATAATCGAAAGAATTACACCCAAAATAGAAGTAGAGCTCTCGAATTGGGCAGACAGTCGGGCAGTCTCTCGGACTTGATCAGGGTCACGAACAACTTCCAGCCGTCGCACCTCTCTCCTTTTGGTCGTAGCCTGCAGAGCTCACGACTCGCCGTGGAAGAAACCTGAACTTCAGAGCAAGAATTGAAACTATGGATTCTTCACGTATTTATAGGGTGCAGACGACTTTAATTTGATCTTGGCCGTAACATCGTACGGTTAACTTTAAATTTATAAGATAAACTCGGCGATAAATCATTTTATCATTACGCCCAAAGATAAATCATTTTTATCTTTACTCCCTTCGAGTCTCGGCCGTAATGAAAATATTTTATCTTTACTCCTTTCCATTACTCCCAAAAGATAAAAAATCCTTTTATCTTTACGCCTTCAAATGTCTTGTTACGCCCAAAGATAAACTCATTTTTATCTTGTTACGCCCTTCATCTTCATGCCATTACGCCCTCCGAATTTCGGCCGTAAGGAAGGACGAGACTTCGGCCGTAAGGAAGGACTTCTCCTGTTACGCCCAAAAGATAAAAACATTTTATCTTTACGCCTTCAAATGTTAGCCGTAACAAAGAATTTGTTACTCCTTTTGAATCTCGGCCGTAACGACTTGGGTGTAAAGCCAAATCTCGGCCGTAAGAAATAATTTCTTTGAATTTCGGCCGAGATTCGAATTTTTCTGCAAATAATTATCAAAATATAGTTAATTCATCCACAATTAAAATATTCAGTGATTTTAATAATTAAAATTGATAAATCCGGAATTATGATTAAAAGTGACTAAAAATGATGCATGCCATGATCAAATTATAGAAAATTTAATTAAAATAATTAACTAAAATATGTTATATTTTGCATGCATCATGAACTCTATGTTGGGTATTATGTTAGAGCCTATGTGGCCCATAGGCTAGTATTGTTATCTTGAGATTTTATTCGTTATGAAGTCTTTCGCTACGTTTTATGTTATTGGACTTTGTTATTATTATGTTTTCACTGTAAAGTTTTATGTAATTAGGTCATGTCAAGTGACGTCGCCTAGGGTTCGGCAACTAAATTGGGCCGAATTTTGGGAGCGTTACATTAACGATTAGAAAATGTACCAGGGAAATTCGAAACGAAATCCATGCAAATTTCCTTGGAGACGAAGGAAACAATCCGCGTGTTTTGTGGTCAAAGGTGTCGCCGTCCACCGGGATAACAAATAAATAGGAAGTAAGCAAACATGGTATTTATTACTATTTTATTGACGTCTTTATTACTATTTATTTATTACTGATAATCGCTAATTTATTATTGTCTGTAACATGAGGATTTTCCTTCTAGTTTTATATTAAACTTAAATGATATCAAATTAAAAAAAATATTCAAATTGAATTTCCCCCTGATAAAATAGTATTATAACATTTTATGATTGTTTTGAATCATTTAATGCCCTTTTTGTAGCAATGATCTTTAATGGTAATATTATATGCATTTATATCGATATATTTTATTTTCAATTTATAGTTTAAAATGTTACAGTGCAAAATAAGAATCAAATCTGATTTTTTTTCCATTGAGTCTTTTAATAATGACATATTTTCTCATGAATTTTTAATTAATCTCATTATTGGGATATTTTTATTTCATAATGATAATAATAAATAATTCATGTTTGTTATGATTAATATGGGTGTTCACGAATAGACCGAACAAATTCGATCTGAGTCGGGTCAGGTTATTTGGGTTGGAGGCATTCAAAAGAGTAAATCCGACCCGAATCCGGTCGCTGGGTAGTTGTAACATCCGGTTAAATCAAAAAAAAAGGAAAAGAAAACAATGTAAAAGAAAGCCCAGCCCATGTATAAAAGGGGAGCTACAGTGCCCTAACCCCTCTTTTCTCCACCCGAGCCGAAAACAACACCCAAAACCCCCTCTATTAGCTACAGTAACACTCATCCTCTCTCTCTCTCTCTCTCTCTCTCGAAGCTCTCTCTCTCGAAGCTCCATTCGGCCACTTCTCATTTTGTGATACAGTAAGCCCCTCTCCTCCTTAACTCATACTTTGATGTGTTTCTTCTTCATGCTACTCCATTGTAATCACCTTAGAACTCTCGGACAGCACCTACAAGAAGGAGAGGAGACTAATTTGGTTAGGAGAGGAAGAAGGGAAGAGAGAGGAAAAAGCTAGGATTTAGGACATTGCTAATCAATATATGTTTGAGGAGATTCAAACCTTCCTAATTTTCCTCCTAATGATGTTTGAATGCATGGATTAGGGAATATGAACAAACCCTTTGTTCTTAGAGAGAAGATTTGGAAAATGTGCATTTAATAAGAAATGTTCCTTAGTTTACTGTTCAATTGTTAATCATGATTAGAATGTCATGTGTTTTATAGCTTAATACTCTATTGCTCATTATGTTTAGAACTAGAATGTTTATTGTTGTTATGTTAACTAATTATAAAATCGTTAAATGCTCATGTACATTTATGAGTGAGATTAGCATGTTGGATGTCTTTATGTGAATCCCCCACTTGTCTCATTACTAATGTACCAAGAATGTTGATAAATGTTTCATGTGATGTGTAGAGCAAAATATGTGCTCAATACGTAAAAGTATGTAGGATTGGAAAGAAAATGATGTAAAAATATATGTTCTGTCGGACGACCGATTCTATAACGGTCGATCGTCCTAGGGATGATTTCGTCCCGGATGTGTCCAACGGTCGTCCGAAACCCATTCAGATGCACGTTTAGAGCATCATTGCTCTCTATAATTAACGATTGACCCGACGCATAGTTTCGATCATCCAAAGACCTGATAACGGTCGATCGATACCACAACGGTCATCCGATTTAGAGAGTCGTTGCTCTCTGTGATTAGCGGTCGACCCGACACATAGTTTCAGTCGTCCGAAGACCTGATAACGGTCAACCGATACCCCACTGGTCATTTGATTTAAAGAGTCATTGCTATCTGTGATTAACGGTCGACCCGACGCACAATTTCCCAAAATCGTATTAAAATTAAGATGCATTAAATTGGATTCTCTAGACTATTAATCACTCCACAAACTGGTATAGATTAATAGACCACACAAACTTGATTCTCCACACACTAGTTATCAAATTTATGTCAATTATTAATTCCAAATAAAATCAATTATAATTAGTATAATAAATTTTGAAATTAAACACTCCACAAACTGGTATAGCCTAATTCAGAAATTTAATTAACTAACATAAAAGCATTAAGCACAATTAATAATTGATCAGAAAAGATTAAAGCAAATAAAATAGGGTCCAAACATTTCCCTTCAATTAATAATCTCCTAAAATAATAATCTTAAAAAAAACATGGAGTTCATCCTAGAAATTCTGGAGAGATAATAACAAAATAACAATAATAATCGAAAGAATTACACCCAAAATAGAAGTAGAGCTCTCGAATTGGGCAGACAGTCGGGCAGTCTCTCGGACTTGATCAGGGTCACGAACAACTTCCAGCCGTCGCACCTCTCTCCTTTTGGTCGTAGCCTGCAGAGCTCACGACTCGCCGTGGAAGAAACCTGAACTTCAGAGCAAGAATTGAAACTATGGATTCTTCACGTATTTATAGGGTGCAGACGACTTTAATTTGATCTTGGCCGTAACATCGTACGGTTAACTTTAAATTTATAAGATAAACTCGGCGATAAATCATTTTATCATTACGCCCAAAGATAAATCATTTTTATCTTTACTCCCTTCGAGTCTCGGCCGTAATGAAAATATTTTATCTTTACTCCTTTCCATTACTCCCAAAAGATAAAAAATCCTTTTATCTTTACGCCTTCAAATGTCTTGTTACGCCCAAAGATAAACTCATTTTTATCTTGTTACGCCCTTCATCTTCATGCCATTACGCCCTCCGAATTTCGGCCGTAAGGAAGGACGAGACTTCGGCCGTAAGGAAGGACTTCTCCTGTTACGCCCAAAAGATAAAAACATTTTATCTTTACGCCTTCAAATGTTAGCCGTAACAAAGAATTTGTTACTCCTTTTGAATCTCGGCCGTAACGACTTGGGTGTAAAGCCAAATCTCGGCCGTAAGAAATAATTTCTTTGAATTTCGGCCGAGATTCGAATTTTTCTGCAAATAATTATCAAAATATAGTTAATTCATCCACAATTAAAATATTCAGTGATTTTAATAATTAAAATTGATAAATCCGGAATTATGATTAAAAGTGACTAAAAATGATGCATGCCATGATCAAATTATAGAAAATTTAATTAAAATAATTAACTAAAATATGTTATATTTTGCATGCATCATGAACTCTATGTTGGGTATTATGTTAGAGCCTATGTGGCCCATAGGCTAGTATTGTTATCTTGAGATTTTATTCGTTATGAAGTCTTTCGCTACGTTTTATGTTATTGGACTTTGTTATTATTATGTTTTCACTGTAAAGTTTTATGTAATTAGGTCATGTCAAGTGACGTCGCCTAGGGTTCGGCAACTAAATTGGGCCGAATTTTGGGAGCGTTACATTAACGATTAGAAAATGTACCAGGGAAATTCGAAACGAAATCCATGCAAATTTCCTTGGAGACGAAGGAAACAATCCGCGTGTTTTGTGGTCAAAGGTGTCGCCGTCCACCGGGATAACAAATAAATAGGAAGTAAGCAAACATGGTATTTATTACTATTTTATTGACGTCTTTATTACTATTTATTTATTACTGATAATCGCTAATTTATTATTGTCTGTAACATGAGGATTTTCCTTCTAGTTTTATATTAAACTTAAATGATATCAAATTAAAAAAAATATTCAAATTGAATTTCCCCCTGATAAAATAGTATTATAACATTTTATGATTGTTTTGAATCATTTAATGCCCTTTTTGTAGCAATGATCTTTAATGGTAATATTATATGCATTTATATCGATATATTTTATTTTCAATTTATAGTTTAAAATGTTACAGTGCAAAATAAGAATCAAATCTGATTTTTTTTCCATTGAGTCTTTTAATAATGACATATTTTCTCATGAATTTTTAATTAATCTCATTATTGGGATATTTTTATTTCATAATGATAATAATAAATAATTCATGTTTGTTATGATTAATATGGGTGTTCACGAATAGACCGAACAAATTCGATCTGAGTCGGGTCAGGTTATTTGGGTTGGAGGCATTCAAAAGAGTAAATCCGACCCGAATCCGGTCGCTGGGTAGTTGTAACATCCGGTTAAATCAAAAAAAAGGAAAAGAAAACAATGTAAAAGAAAGCCCAGCCCATGTATAAAAGGGGAGCTACAGTGCCCTAACCCCTCTTTTCTCCACCCGAGCCGAAAACAACACCCAAAACCCCCTCTATTAGCTACAGTAACACTCATCCTCTCTCTCTCTCTCTCTCTCTCGAAGCTCTCTCTCTCGAAGCTCCATTCGGCCACTTCTCATTTTGTGATACAGTAAGCCCCTCTCCTCCTTAACTCATACTTTGATGTGTTTCTTCTTCATGCTACTCCATTGTAATCACCTTAGAACTCTCGGACAGCACCTACAAGAAGGAGAGGAGACTAATTTGGTTAGGAGAGGAAGAAGGGAAGAGAGAGGAAAAAGCTAGGATTTAGGACATTGCTAATCAATATATGTTTGAGGAGATTCAAACCTTCCTAATTTTCCTCCTAATGATGTTTGAATGCATGGATTAGGGAATATGAACAAACCCTTTGTTCTTAGAGAGAAGATTTGGAAAATGTGCATTTAATAAGAAATGTTCCTTAGTTTACTGTTCAATTGTTAATCATGATTAGAATGTCATGTGTTTTATAGCTTAATACTCTATTGCTCATTATGTTTAGAACTAGAATGTTTATTGTTGTTATGTTAACTAATTATAAAATCGTTAAATGCTCATGTACATTTATGAGTGAGATTAGCATGTTGGATGTCTTTATGTGAATCCCCCACTTGTCTCATTACTAATGTACCAAGAATGTTGATAAATGTTTCATGTGATGTGTAGAGCAAAATATGTGCTCAATACGTAAAAGTATGTAGGATTGGAAAGAAAATGATGTAAAAATATATGTTCTGTCGGACGACCGATTCTATAACGGTCGATCGTCCTAGGGATGATTTCGTCCCGGATGTGTCCAACGGTCGTCCGAAACCCATTCAGATGCACGTTTAGAGCATCATTGCTCTCTATAATTAACGATTGACCCGACGCATAGTTTCGATCATCCAAAGACCTGATAACGGTCGATCGATACCACAACGGTCATCCGATTTAGAGAGTCGTTGCTCTCTGTGATTAGCGGTCGACCCGACACATAGTTTCAGTCGTCCGAAGACCTGATAACGGTCAACCGATACCCCACTGGTCATTTGATTTAAAGAGTCATTGCTATCTGTGATTAACGGTCGACCCGACGCACAATTTCGATCGTTCGAAAGGATTATAACGGTGATCGAAAATCCTACCGATCGTCTGATACCTAGTCCAACAGTCGATCGCTCGAAAAATGATCGTCCGTTTTGAGGTTGTTGATTGGTTATGATTGAATGTCCACACTTAGTATGATTTGAAGTTCGTATGACCTTAAATAGGGCTAAAACATGCAACATGTATTAAATGATTGTATGTATTGATGAACATGACTAAAAGACAGATTGAGGAAGGTATGGCATTTTTCTCTTGGGACCAATCGGTACCCTATTTAAGACTCCACCGACAGGTGGGGGAAGACCTCATTAACGAATGAAGGTTATGACCTCCCCTACGGGGAAGGATTATGATCTCGCCTACGGGAGAGGGTTAAGATATCGTCACGGGAGAGGGTAAAGATCTCATCTAAAGATTAGAGTTAAGACCTCACCCACGGGGGAGGGTTATGACCTATGAGCCATCACTCTTCTCAATCGACAAGATAAGAAATTATCTAAGCAAAGATGAAAGATGAAAAGATAAATGATGAATGACTTGGGACATAAAGTTAAAGATGATAAAGAAGTATGAAGAAGTATGCACCCATGAGGATGCAATATGAATGTCCATTTGTCCTATCATATTATGACATGAACAAAGATGACAAAGTAAGTAAAATAAGATCATGATATGCATTAGCATAATGATAAGTATGATGATGGGTTATGATATGTTTTAGCATAAGATGAAAATGTTATATGTTATCTTATCTTACTATGATGATATTGTTCATATGCCATATAGTGTGCATAAGTAGCTCATAGCATGCATACAAGCTATGTTTTATTATGATGCATATGCCATGACATATAGAAATCATGTTGTAAGATCATCGCATGCATGGGCCTCAACATACTCTAACGGGAGAAATCTCCTGCACCCTATGGATCCGTGCAAGTATGGAGAAGGCTTAGGTTCGACGACGAGAGCCTCGTGGTGGTGACATTGCACATGGATGGGTCGGACTATGGCCCAAGTTGTCTTACCTATATTATGTCATTATGATGCACTCTTGTAAGAGTGATCTATGTATGACTTGTGAGCCTTATGGAGTCATGTATTTTATTTGAACTCATTATGTTGTATGGACTCTTTGTTGGGTATGTTAGAGCGTATTAGGCCCGTGGGCCAGTTTATTATCTTGGAATTTTAATATACTTATGAAGTCTTCCACTGTTTATAAAATTGATGTTTTATATTATGATTATGTTCCCGCTGCAAAAGTTTTTATGTAATTAGGTTACGAAAAATAACGTTGCCTAGGGTTCGACAACTAAATTGGGGCCGAATTTTGGGAACGTTACAATATGGTATCAGAGCCGTAGTTTTGGCTCGTATGTATTAAGTTTTAGGATGTGTAAGTCATTGGTTGGCTAAAGTGTCTAAGTAAAATTTCTAAAGTCCATGTGCAATCGTCATGAGGTGCCACTGAACCTAAAGATAAATGTTATCATATGAGTAGCTCATGCTAATAATGTTTCTATGTTTGTTTTGAATATGAATGTAAATGCCACCAAGACGGGCAGTTGCTAATGAGGAGTATGAGAGGAACACGTTCCTTGATGGATTAATCCGAGCGACACAGAATGCCCAAAGGGCCAATGAACCGAATTACTCTATCGAGAGGTTCCTAAGGCTCCAACCTCCAAAATTTGATGAAGAAGGAGAGCCCGAGTTAGTTGAATCGTGGATTGAAGAAGTAGGGGATATTCTCAAGGTCATGGAGACCGCAAGGTGATGTATGCTACACATCGCCTTTGTGGCCAAACTAAGACATGGTGGAAGGCACTCTTGAAGACGACTTTCAAGAGTGAGGAAGAGGTTGAATGGGAGAGCTTCGTGGAAGTGTTTGAGGCTCGCTTCTTCCCGGATCACATTAAGGAGAAGAAAAGGGACGAATTTCTCAACCTCGTCCAAGGCATCATGATAGTAGATATATACGTGAATACATTCCTAAGGCTAATGAGCTTAGAAGGACCAAGAGGTTCATCAATGGTTTGAATCCCAGACTGCAACCTTGGGTGAGGAGTGGTCGTTGTACCACCATGAAGGATGCGGTAGAACTTGCCGCTGAATATGAGAGGAAGTACAACGAAAGAATGGGTGCCAAGGGAAAGACCATCAAGAAGAATGAAGAGAAGGCTCAAGGAAAGCACCAGATCTAATTGTGGGAGGTCCCATTTTGATGAATGCCGCTTCAAAGCCAAAACATGTTTACAATGTGGCAAGATGGACCACTACATAAGAGATTGCCCGGAGAAGCAAGGGAACAATCGGGACAAGGAAAAAATGGTGGCAAACCCATCAAGAGCTCCAGCAAGAATTTTCGCCATGGAAGTTGATGAAGCCACCCAAGCTAATGATGTGATCCAAGGTAATATCTTAATTGCCGGACACTATGCAAATGTTCTTTTTGATTCGAGTGCAACACATTCTTTTATATCACATGCATTTGCTAGAATGCTAGAAATAAGGCTTCTAGTTACTAATTGTCAACTAGAAGTAATGACTCCTACCGGAATGATAGCCACTAGAAGATATGTCCCCAATGTATCTATAGAAGTAGATAGGAAGAATTTTTCATGTGATCTCATATTACTTCTTATGATAGATTATGATGTAATCTTAGGAATGGATTGATTATCCTATAATGATGCTCTCATGTATTGCAAAGAAAAGAAAATCTTTATAGATGATCATTATGGGAAACCCATAATGATTCGAGGAATTCCCTCCAAAGAAGTTAAAGTGCTAATTTCAGCAACTAAGGCAAGCAAGATGATCAAAAAAGGGGGGCAAGAGGATTTTTGGCAAGTGTCAACAAGACGGATTCACAACCCAAGGCGCTTGAATCCTTGAATGTGGTAAAAGAATATCCCGATGTCTTTCCAGAAGACATTGCAGGATTGCCACCAAGAAGGAAAGTTGAGTTTAATATTGAACTACTTCCGGGTACCGCGCCCATTTCGAAGCCACCTTACCGAATGGCCTCGACGGAGATGTATGAATTGAAGACCCAATTGCAAGAGCTTTTGGATAAGGGGTTCAATGGTTCATTAGGCCAAGTGTCTCACCATGGGGTGCTCCGGTACTTTTTATCGAGAAGAAGGATGGCTCTTTAAAATTGTGCATCGGTTATCGAATGCTCAATAAGGTGACGGTAAAGAACAAGTATCCCTTACCAAGGATTGATGATCTTTTCGTTCAATTGTCATCAGCGTCAATTTTTTCTAAGATCGACTTAAGGAGTGACTACCACCAATTAAGGGTAGACGAGCAAAATATTCCTAAGATGGCATTTCGTTCAAGGTATGGACACTATGAATTTTTTGTTATGCCTTTTGGATTAACGAATACGCATGCCGCATTCATGGATTTGATGAATAGGATCTTCCATCCATACTTGGACAAATTTGTGATTGTGTCTGTAGATAACATCCTCATCTACTCATCAAGCTCGGAAGTGCATAGAGAACATCTTCGCATTATGTTGGAAACATTAAGAAGAAATAAGCTTTATGTCAAATTTTCTAAGTGTGAATTTTGGCTTGAAGAAGTGATGTTCCTTGGACATATTGCATCAAGGCATGGAGTGGTCGTGGATCCGGCTAAAGTTGAAGCGATAACTAATTGGAATAGGCCCAAGAATGTGATCGAGATTAGAAGTTTCTTGGGACTTGTCGGATATTATAGAATATTTATACAAGATTTCTCCAAGATTGCCACACCTACGACAAAGTTGACAAGAAAAGGCGAAAAGTTTATATGGTCACAAGCATGTGAAGCAAGCTTCCAAGAACTCAAGAGAAGACTTACCACGGCACCAATCCTAGTCATTCCTTTGGGAAGTGGAGGCTATGTCGTTTATAGTGATGCTTGTGGTACCGGCTTAGGTTATGTACTTATACAACATGGCAAAGTGGTTGTCTATGCTTCAAGGCAATTGAAAAAGCATGAAGTCAATTAGAGTTAGAGTTAGCGGCGGTAGTATTCGCATTGAAGATATGGTGCCATTACTTGTATGGTGAAGATTTTGAAGTGTACACGGACCATAAGAGCTTAAAGTATGTGTTCTATCAAAAGGAGTTGAACATGAGACAAGAAAGATGGCTTGAGTTCCTTAAGGACTATGAATTCTCTATATTGTACCATCTCGGAAAGGCTAATGTAGTTGCCGATGTACTAAGTCGCAAGTGGAAAGGATCACTTGGATGTTTGAGTGTGCACAAATGGAATCGTGTGGAAAGCATAGTGCAATAGGCCTCAAGCATTTGTGGCCGAAGGATCATACGTATAGCTCATTATGTAATCGAATCAAGCTTAGTGAGAAGAATTATTGAAGCTCAAGAAAGAGACCCGGAATATGCTAGAGTGATTAATTCTTGCAAAAGGAAAAGAAATCACTTCAAGTACGACGAAGATGGAGCAATAGGTACAAGAACTGTTTGTGTGTGCCAAAAGATAAATCACTAAGAAGAGAAATTTTGGATGAGTATTACAAGTTCTAATTCTCCATTCATCCTGAAAGTACCAAGATGTACAAGAAATTGCAAAGAAACTTTTGTGGGAAGACATGAAGAAGAAAGTGGCCAACTATGTAGCTAAGTGTATAGTTTACGCCAAAAAGTTAAGATTGAACACCGAAGGCATTGTCGCAAGTTACAACCCTTACCTATTCCGGAATGAAAATGACAAAGTATTTCTATGGACTTTGTAATAGGACTACCTCGAATCCGGAAAGGGCATAATGCAATTTGGGTTGTAATGGACCGTTTGACGAAGTCGACTCACTTTATTCTTATGAAAGTGAGTCAATCCATGGAAAGCATGGTAGAGTTATATGTGAACGAGATTATCCGTTTGCACGGAATTTTGGCTTCTATAGTTTCGGATAAAGATCCAAGATTTACTTCAAGATTTTGGAAAGGTCTCCAAAATTCTTTTGGAACAAGACAAAATTTTAGCACGGCATTTCATCCTCAAACCGATGGTCAAAGTGAAAGAACAATTCAAACTCTTGAGGATATGCTTAGGACTTGTACCTTAGATTAGCATGGGAATCGGGATGATCACCTACCTTTGGTGGAGTTTGCCTATAATAATAGTTATCACTCAAGTATAAAGATGACACCATTTGAAGCCTTGTATGGAAGGTCGTGACATTCCCCGGCATATTGAAGTGAACGGGAGAAAAAAGATACCTTGAACTGGATTTGGTCCACATGTATGTTGGCAAGGTAGAACTTATCAAGCAAAGGATACTAGCGGCACAAAGTATGCAAAAGAGCTATGCGGATCTAAGAAGGGGAGAACAACTTCATGAAGTTGGTGACCATGTCATGTTTAAGGTTTCACCAACCAAGGGTGTTATGAGATTTAGCAAGAAAGGAAAGTTAACTCCGAGATATATTGAACCTTTTGAAATTCTAGAGAAAGTTGGTGAAGCGGCTTATAAATTAGCACTATCATCTTCTTATGCAAGACTTCATAATATTTTCCATGTATCTATATTCCGGAAGTATGTTCATATGAAACAAATGTGATTCGGATTGAAAAGTCGAATATCAAGGAAGATTTGACATATGTGGAACAACCAATTGAGATTATAGATTATTAAGTAAAGCATCTCAAGAACAAGATCATACACATGGTCAAAGTGGCATAGAAGCATCACCGTGGGCAAGAAGCTACATGGGAACATGAAGAAGAAATGTGAGAGAAATTTTCGAAACTTTTCGGTAAGCTATTTAAGATTGATTAAAATTCGAGGATGAATTTTTATTTAAGGGGGATAGGTTGTAACATCCGGTTAAATCAAAAAAAAAAGAAAAGAAGACAATGCAAAAGAAAGCCCAGCCCATGTACTCTATTACCCAATGTATAAAAGGGAGCTATAGTGCCCTAACCCCTCTTTTCTCCACCCGAGTCGAAAGCAACACCCAAAACCCTCTCTATTAGCTACAGTAACACTCATCCTCACTCACTCTCTCTCTCTTGAAGCTCCATTCGACCACTTCTCATTTTGTGCTACAGTAAGCCCCTCTCCTCCTTAACTCATACTTTGATGTATTTCCTCTTCATGCTACTCCATTGTAATCACCTTAACTCTCGGACAGCACCTACAAGAAGGAGAGGAGACTAATTTGGTTAGGAGAGGAAGAAGGGAGAAGAGAGGAAGAAGTTAGGATTTAGGCCATTGCTAATCAAGGTATGTTTGAGGGGATTCAAACCTTCCTAATCTTTCCCCTAATGATGTTTGAATGTATGGATTAGGGCATGATGAACAAACACATTGTTCTTAGAGAGAAGATTTGGGAAATGTGCATTTAATAAGTAATGTTCCTTATTTTATTGTTCCATTGTTAATCATGATTAGAATGCCATATGTTTCATAGCTTAATACTCTATTGCTCATCATGTTTAGAACTAAAATGTTTATTATTGTTATGTTAACTCATTATGAAATTGTTCAATGTTCATGTACATTTATGAGTGAGATTAGCATGTTGGATGTCTTTATGTGAAACCCCCACTTGTCTCATTACTAATGTACCAAGAATGTTGATAAATGTTTCATGTGATGTGTGGAGCAAAATATGTGCTCAATATGTAAAAATATGTAGGATTGAAAAGAAAAAGATGTAAAATATGTGTTCTGTCAGTCCAGAACGGGCGATAGATTCTATAACGGTTGACCGTTCTGGGGACGATTTTGTCCTGGCATGTGTCCAACGGTCGTTCGAAACCATTCGGACGCTCGTTTAGAGCAGTCATTGCTATCTGTAATTAACGGTCGACCCAATGCATAGTTTCGATCGTTCAAAGACTTGATAATGGTCGATCGATACCCCAACGGCCGTCCGATTTAGGGAACAGTTGCTCTCTGTGATTAGTAGTCGACCCGACGCATAGTTTCGATCATTTGAAAACCTGATAACAGTCGATTGATACCCCAACAGTCATCCGATTTAGAGAATCGTTGCTCTCTGTAATTAACGGTCAATCCGACGCACAGTTTCGGTCGTCCGAAAGGACTATAACGGTCGACCAAAAATCCTACAGGTCGTTCGATACCTAGTCCTGCGGTCAATCGCTCAAAAAATGGTCATCTGTTCTGAGGTTGTTGATTGGTTATGATTGAATGTCCACACTTAGTATGATTTGAAATTCGTATGACCTTAAATAGGGCTAAAACATGCAACATGTATTGAATGATTGTATATATTGATGAACATGACTAAAAGACGGATTGAGGAAGGTATGGCATTTTTCTCTTGGGACCAATCGGTACCCTACCTAAGACTCCACGGATGGGTGGGGGAAGACCTCATTGACGAATGAGGGTTATGACCTCGCCTACGAGAGAGGGTTAAGACCTCGTCTACGGGAGAGGGTAAATACCTCGTCTAAAAATGAGGGTTAAAACCTCACCTACGGGTGAGGGTATGACCTATGAGCCATCACTCCTCTCAATCGACAAGATAAGAAATTATCTAAGTAAAGATGAATGACGAAAAGATAAATGATGAATGACTTGGGACATAAAGTTAAAGATGATAAAGAAGTATGAAGAAGTATGCACCTATGAGGATGCAATATGAATGTCCATTTGTCCTATCATATTATGACATGAACAAAGAAGACAAAGTAAAGTAAGATAAGATCATGATATGTATTAGCATAATGATAAGTATGATGATGGGTTATGATATGTAACGCCCCCAAATCATAATTCGTCACGTGGCAGAATACGCTTCGAAGACGCTACGGGTCATCCTTATGTGTGCATCATATTGACTAAAAAGAAGTCTTTGACTGATCAATTCAAATATCATATAAACGTGGAAGACTTAATCATCATTAAATAATAAAAAGAGTATGACATCAGTATGCGGAATACTGATAAAGAATTTCATATGAGTCCAAAGGGAAGCTAGTACATCAAACTAAATGACTCAAAATACCTATGTGCAGCCACCTACGAGCTCGATCTATCACTGTTAGTCACCTTCATCATTAAGATCTGGCCCTACATTTAAGAACATGAAGGGGAGAAACTTCCCTATGAGTTTTGTAACTCAGTATGCAAGTAAGAAATAATCATAAGATCATGATACTAGACAAGAATCATAAGGACATCATCATCATATAGAAACAAAATAAGCATCATCATGATATAAATAAAAGGATTCTTGTAACGTGTCATATATGGATAGGAGATCACTAAGATCATAGGAAATTCATATATCAAGATGTGATCTTCTTATGATCATAAGATCAAAAGATCAAGATAGATCATAATAAATCATCATAGAATGAAAGAGTCGATCATCATGATTATGAGGTCATCATCATATAAAGATTCATGAGAGATAATTATATGAAGATAGAAAATCATGATTGTATCATCTTCTTTAGATCATATTAACAATAGATCAAGAGATCATAGAAAGATCATCATAAGTGTGACAAGAGTCACTAGTCATCATAAAGAGATTTCATTATTAATATGCTTCATTTTCATCATCATTTTATTATTCATCTTTGACTTATAGTTGGGTATATTTCAATCCACGGGGAGGTCTGCCTCAACCTATTCATCACCATCATAACTGGTCAAGCCAGCTCATAACCGACCGTAGTCAGCCCGTAACTGACCGAAGTTAGCCCATAACTAATCGTCACCAGTCCTTCATAAAAAGAATTCTCCATTTAACATTTTTCATCTTTTATCTTGTAGCTTTTAATTTATCTTTCATTAGGACATAAGGATCATGATTAAGATTTGGTCATCATAAGAAAGGATCAACGCATCGTACTGATCAAGGGTCCTAATCATCATCATTATATATATATATATATATATATATATATATATATATCTTAATCAGAGCTACAAGATAAGATCATGAAGAGAAATCAGAAATATATGAACATTATAATCATCATCATTATAATAAGATGGATGCATATGGGTCAATGTCGTCATAGATATGATTGCATCTAAATTAAGTCATCATAAGATCATAATAGATATCATCATCATTAAGGGCATAAATAATATAATCATATCATGACTTAAATCAAGATTATGCACATGAATCAGGGATCAAAAGATCATAAAAAATCATCTTGGTAGTATCGGAACCCATTCCGAGTTGGGTGAAATTCGGACCGAGTTCGTAAGGGCATTATTGGAAGAAAATCATGACATGACCCGGGCTGGGTGTAAGTCATACCCGAGCCGGGTTCGTACTTAACAACTCGGTCGGCCAATTCGACGAATCGATCAACCGCTCGACAGAAGTCGCGGCCGAGCGCGACTTCATCGTGGAACTGCCCGGCCCGGGTCGTCATCAACTTGGGCCGAGTTCTTCTTTGTTGCAAAGCTTCGCATCGTGACAATGGCGGACCCGGCCAAGTTTCATCGAACTCGGTCCGAGCATGGACCTGCCCAAGCCGAGTCAAGGTGAACTTGAGCCGGGTTCCTCTTACGCAGAATCTGTGCGGATGCATAATTCGCGTTCCAATAGTCCTTTTCCGGCGATGTCCGGCACAAATTATCATCACACAATATTCTATTATAATTAGGCATCAACTAAGACATGCTTCGAGTCTAAAATTATGATTCTACGAAGAATCTACCCTAGTTTCATACCTTATTTGTTTCTATCCAGAAACTAATCATGCAGGCTTCTTCTTTCTCTTCATCTTCTTCCTCTGCTAGCACCTCTCGATTCAGGCACATGTTCTGCGCATCCCCTCCCTCCGGCGAGTCCCCTCTTGACGGCAGCGAATCAGGGATGAGAATGAACGAAAAAGGTGCACGAGAGGGAGAGAAATTAGGGCCGATTTGTAGGAAAAATAAAAAGGGACTAATTTGTTTGATTTGGCCTCTTATTTATAGGGGAGGAATTTGAGAACCATTGGGACTTCAAGTTTTGATTTAATCCCCTCAGATTTTAAAACTTTATTTCCTATTTATCTTTTCCTCTATTTGGTTTTATCTTCCTATTTGTTTTAATCCTTTCCATCCTCTTTTTTTTAGAACTTTTTATCTTCTTATCTTCTTTTTTTTCTTTGCCCAACTGTCTCGGGCGTTACATGATATGTTTTAGCATAAGATGAAAATGTTATATGTTATCTTATCTTGCTATGATGATATTGTTCATATACCATATAGTGTGCATAAGTAGCTCATAGCATGTATACAAGTTATGTTTTATTATGATGCAATGCATATGTCATGACATATAGAAATCATGTTATAAGATCATCGCATGCATGGGCCTCAACATACTCTAACGGAAGAAATTTCCTGCACCCCATGGATCCGTGCAGGTATGGAGGAGGCTTAAGTTCGACGACGAGAGCCTCATGGTGGTGGGGCTATGACTCAAGTTGTCTTACATATATTATGTCATTACGATGATCTACGTATGGCTTATGGACCTTATGGAGTCATGTATTTTACTTGAACTCATTAAGTTGTACGAACTCTTTGTTGGATATGTTAGAGCCTATTAGGCCCGTGGGTTAGTTTATTATCTTGGAATTTTAATATACTTATGAAGTCTTTCGCTGTTTATGAAATTGATGTTTTATATTATGATTATGTTTCCGCTACAAAAGTTTTTATATAATTGGATCACGAAAAGTAACGTCGCCTAGAATTCGACAACTAAATTGGGGCCGAATTTTGAAGACGTTACAGTAGTCGGGTTACCCAGCCTCCTTTTCTTTTTTTTTCTAATTTATTTTTTACCTTTTTATATTATTTAATATAAAAATTACTATTTAATATTTATTTTAGAACATAGCGAGTCTAAATGTTTCAAACCACACAGTGATAAGGAGGCCACATTTTGGAGTGAACCTAAAACGCACACTTAAGAAATTCTAAAGAGGAGCATCCACATCTCAGTACTATTTAAAGAAATGAATGTATCAGTTTCAACCCATCTAAAACTCTTAGCCTAATAACAAGATATTGAAAGTAACCTCTTGCCATGAATTATTTTTTCTGACCTTTTCTTTCGAATAATATGAAGGGTCCCCCATTGTCGGCATTTCAAAGTTTGAGGTTCTCTGGATCATGCCTTGCGATAATGGTTCAGTGGGAGTCTAACAATAATAAAATACACCATTAATGGCTGCATGATAATGTCCAAGGAACTACACAATAAAGTAGTTTATCAGGGAAAACTTCTGTTATATATATCCTTGCATGAACTTAAATCTGATTTCCACAACGATGCCGCTATCAACCATCCTGGTGATGCTTTTTGCATTTTGGGACATGTATTTGGCCATGTGATCTCATGAGTAATCCTTGAAATGTCTATAGTAAATACAAACACAAAGATTAAGAGTGGCACAAGCACATACTTGCTTATAGCTGTGAATTAAGGTGGGACTTCCAATGAGAAAAGCTAAGCAGAAGAATGAAGCCACTAGGCAGAAATTGCAGAAGCGTGCTTTTCTAGATGAAGAATCTGATAATTGGGCGGCCTGCCAGAAAAATACTAGGATCCAATAAACATAGAATCTCTCTACTCATAAAATGAGACAATGGTAACATGTAGTGACTAAAAACTCACAAAAAATGAGAAAGGAAACTAATTGTAAAACAATTGCCATTCAATAACTTTTGTAAGAACTGTTTAAGTAATTCATCACCATAAGTAGCATCAGTGCTAAATGAGAATCAATGTCCATCATCCAGATTAGTTGTTCTGTCAGCAATCTGAAAAACAAATCAAGAATTGAAACATAAAGGCACAAATAATGTCTACTTTTCACATATGTCTTGAAAGTAGAAAATAACAAATTGCCATTCTACATCTATTCTTAAAAAAATCAAGACAAAATCCAAATACCAACGTACGGAGCCCATAAGTCTAAGAAATCTCCAACTTAATTGAGGACATCCGCACGATTCATCTTTCAGTCCACATGAAGAAATACATGAGGAAAAACATGAAAGTGATGCCAGCATCACCAAGAAAAGAATTGTCTGGTAGGTTGAATGAGGCCAACCTCTCGACGATAGAGATTGAAACAAAAAATTGAAAATAAAAACCGAGCCACAAAGAAAGAAAAGCAAAGATGCACAAATGAAAGGCTAAATGCAATTCGGCATCCTCATCCTTCTTCACCAGGAATCCTACATCAACCTGCAAAAATAGCATGGGTTATATCTCTATATTCTAATTTTTCATTTCACCAAATTGGTCGAATGAGAAGGATTAATAATTTTTTAAATAAAATTACTCTTAATTAAAATTATTTTATTTATCCCAACTTTTTTTTCCTTATCTCCTAATCTATCTTTCTCTCTACTATGTGTGAGACTTCCGTATTTTTTCATCTCTTGATCTCTCTATATGCTACGTCGTCCTTGTAGGTGATAATCTGTAAACTCTCGATAGCAAATAATTTTCGATGTTCCCTTTCTCAATCCTTGATCTCTTGATTTTTCATGCAATAATTTGAAACTCTCGACAGACAATTTTCAAATTTTGTGCTCTCTCTCTCCTCTCTCTCCATCTTTGTTCTCTTGATTTTGTATAATTTCTCTCTCTCTCTCTCCTCTCTCTCGTTGATTTTTTAGTTTTGTAGGAAACAATTTAAAATTCTCGGTGGCAGACAATTTTTGAGATTTACGCTCTCACTCATTTCTCTTATCTTTCTCTTATCTATCTCCTTGATTTCTTGATTTTGTAGACAATAATTTGAAATTCTCGGTGACATATAATTTTTAAAATTTGTGCTCTCTCTTCTCACTTTCTCTTTGATTTCTTAGTTTTGTAAGTAATAATTTGAAACTCTCGATGGCAAACAATTTTTGAAGTTTGTGTTCTCTTTCTCTTCTTTCTCCTCTCGCTCTTTTTTATTTTTGGGTTTTGTAAGCAATAATTTAAAATTCTCGGTGGAAGATAATTTTCGAAATTTACATTTTTTTCTCTCTCATCTCTCTCCTTGATTTTTTATTTTGCGGGCAATAATTTGAAATTCTCAGTGACAAATAATTTTTAAAATTTGCGCTCTCCCTCTCGTCTCTTTCTCTCTCCTCTCTCTGTCTCTCTCCTTTTTCTCCTCTTGATTTTTTTTATTTTACGGGCAATAATTTGCCAACTCTATGTGACAAATAATTTTTGGGGTTTACGCTCTCCCCTCTCTTCTCTCTTCTCTATCTCTCTTTAATTTCTTAATTTTGCAGGCAATAATTTAAAACTCAAAGATAATTTTCGAGATTTATAATCTCTCCTCTCACTCTCTCTTCTTGATTTCTTATACTTTACCTTCCAATATTAATTTGCATTATACAGTAAATAATTTATTAATTAATATAAATAAGAATAAAATATAAAGGGTATAAATACTTTTATCTAAATTAATCTCTCAAATACCATATTTTAAGTATTGTATACAAACAAAAGTTGGTTTAATTTATTCCATCATTTCTCATTATTTTTTATCCAAACATGAATTTAGTAAAATCATACCATACTACCTTTCACCATCTCCTACCACACCATCCCATCTCACACATCCATTAGTTATTTCCCAAACAAATCTTAAAGAGAGACAAAATATGATCAAAAAGGAAATAAAGGTCAACGGCAGGAACAGTTTCGGGTTATGGCAGATCAAGATGCGGGCGCTTTTGAAGCAACAAGGAGTCTGGGCGCCGCTCTCAAACGTGTCGAAGAACAAGCCAAAGGAGGAAGACTCGAAGGGCAAAGAAAAGGAGATCGACCTCGCAACTTTGGCGGCACAAGAAGAGAAGGCACACTCGATGATTCTATTGTGTCTGGCGGATGAGGTGATAATCTAGGTCGCAGATGAAGAAAAAGCGGTCGGTCTGTGGTTGAGACTCGAGAGTCTATATATGACGAAGTCTCTCACCAACAAGTTGCTGTTGAAGCAACGTATGTTCTCTCTCCGCATGCAGGAAGGTACCCCTCTGAAGGAACATCTTGATCAGTTAAATTCTTTGTTGATGGAACTCAGAAATATCGATGTTAAGATCGAGGATGAAGATGCTGCCCTAATTCTGTTAGTTTCGCTTCCTCCATCATATAAAAATTTTGTTCAGTCTATGATTATCGAGAAGAAAACTATAAGTCTGGAAGAAGTAAGATCGAGTCTCCATACTCGTGAACTTCGGCATAGGGCATCTAAAAATTCTGTAGAGACTCAGGCCGCGGGTTTGATATCGACCGCAGAGAAGGAACAGTCCTCGAATTCAAAGAAATCCAAGTCGAAGAAGATGAAAATCACTGCGAAAGACATCTGTAATTACTGCAAGGAACCAGGTCATTGGAAGAAGGATTGTCCGAAGAAGAAGAAGGCCACCGTCGCTGCGGTGGCACAGGAAATTGAGAATTCCGAAGATGATTTGGTTCTGGCTGTTTCTGATCAAGGATGTCTGGCAGATAGTTGGATTTTGGATTCGGAGTGTTCCTATCATATGACTCCGAATAAAGAGTGGTTCTCAACTTATCAGAAGATTGATGGTGGAAACGTCATCATGGGCAACGATACAGCCTGTCATATAGTTGGGATCGGTTCTGTACAGATCAGGACTCATGACAATCTTGTGAGGACGCTGACAGATGTCCGCCATGTTCCGCAACTGAAGAAGAATTTGATATCACTTGGAGTCCTCGACTCTAAAGGGTGTCAGATCAATGCTGCTGGAGGCATCCTCATGGTCATGAAGGGTGATGCTACGGTTCTGAAGGGAGTCAGACAGAAGTCCTTGTATGTATTACAAGGCAAGACAGTCTTTGGCGTTGCTGCAATGGCTAGTTCATCCGAATCAGATAGGTCCAGGCTATGGCACATGCGGCTTGGGCATATGAGTCAGAACGGGATGAATATCCTCAGCAAACGAGGTCTTCTAGGAGAGAAGAAGATATCTAAAATTAACTTCTACAAGCACTGCATATTCGGCAAACAGCGAATGCCTCAGTTTGGCAAGACAGTGCACAGGACGAAGGTGACACGTGACTACATCCACGCCGATTGTTGGGGTCCCTCTCGTGTTCCATCATTAGGAGGTGCGAGGTACTTACTATCTGTGATTGATGACTACTTGAGGATGACTTGGGTATTCATGATGAAACACAAGAGTGAGTCCTTCAAGGCCTTCAAGCAGTGGAAGGTTCTGGTGGAAAATCAGACGTCGAAGAAAGTGAAGCGTCTTCGCACTGACAATGGTTTGGAGTTCTGTTCTGCTAAATTTGATCAGTTCTGCAAAGATGAAGGCATTGCCAGACATCGCACAGTCAGGGATACTCCACAGCAGAATGGAGTTGCAGAACGAATGAACATGACACTTCTGGAAAGGGCAAGGTGCATGCTCTCTAACGCTGGCCTGAATAGGACATTCTGGGCTGAAGTTGTTAACACAGCTTGCTATTTGGTGAATCGAAGTCCGGCGACTGCGATTGATCTCAAGACTCCAACTGAGATATGGTTAGAAAATCCTGTTGATTATACTTGTCTGAAAGTTTTTTGTTGTCCAGCATACTATCACGTCAGTGAAGGAAAGTTGGAGCCAAGGGCCAAAGAAGAGGTGTTCATGGGATATGGTGTAGGAGTGAAGGGCTACAGAATTTGGTCTCCTTCAGAACACAAAGTCATCCACAGCAAAAACGTGACCTTTGATGAAGCATCAATGCTTTAGTTGAAGGTGGAGGCTAAAGAGAGTGTCAGTAAACAGGTGGAGGTTAAAATCACTCCAACTGAGGATGATACTGAAGGATCACATCAAGAAGCAGAACCAGAATGTGAAGAATCTCATGAGCAACCTGAAGATGAGTCAATTGCTGCTAGACGTCATCGCAGAGAAGTGGGTCCTCCTAAGCGATATGATTTCGAGGACATGGTTGCTTATGCACTACAGGTAGCTGAAGAGGTGAAGTCCCTGGAGCTGTCCTCTTATACGGATGCCATCACATGTGCCGAATCTGGACAGTGGATCGCTGTTATGGGTTAGGAAATGGAATCTCTTCACAAGAATCAGACGTGGGAGTTGGTCAAGTTGCCTAAAGACAAAAAGGTTGTTGGCTGTAAATGGATCTTCAAGAAGAAAGCAGGAATTTTAGGAGTTGAAGGCACGAGATATAAAGCACGACTGATTGCTAAATGTTATAGTCAGAAAGAAGGTGTAGACTACAATGAGATATTCTCACATGTTGTCAGACATACTTCTATCAGGGTGCTACTTGCTCTTGTAGCACATCAGAATCTAGAGCTCGAGCAACTAGATGTGAAGATTGCTTTCCTCCATGGAGAACTTGAAGAAGACATTCTTATGAGCCAATCAGAGAGATTCTCCATTCCAGGAAAGGAGAATCAAGTTTGTAGTCTGAAGAAATCTCTGTATGGCTTGAAGTAGTCTCCCAGACAATGGTACAAGAGGTTCGACAGCTTCATGATCAGTAAGGGATTCAATCGAAGTCCCTATGATGTTGTGTATATCACAAAAAGGTGAAGGACGGATCCACCATCTATCTGCTCTTATATGTTGATGATATGCTTATTGCTGCCAGAGACATGGCAGACATTCAGAATCTGAAGAAGCTCCTCAGTACAGAATTCGACATGAAAGATCTTGGTGCAGCACAGAAGATTCTGGGGATGAAAATTTTAAGGGATCGCGCACAGGGTAAACTCTTTTTATCTCAGAAAAGTTATATTGAGAAGATTTTATCCAAGTTTGGAATGTCTGGAGCGAAGCCTTTGAATACTCCATCAACTGCAAATGTTCATCTTTCTGTTGCCTTCGCATCAAAGTCAGAAGCAGAAAAAGAGTACATGTCTCGGGTTCCATATGCTAGTGCAGTTGGAAGTCTGATGTATGTCATAGTCTGCACAAGACCAGACATTGCTCATGCAGTCAGTGTTGTCAGCAGATTCATGAGCAATCCAGGAAAGGAGCACTGGCAAGCAGTGAAGCGAATTTTTCGATATCTGAGAGGAACATCTGATATTGGCCTCATCTACAGAAGTGATAAAGAGTATTTGATTGCAGGGTACTCAAATTCAAATTATGCTGAAGATGTTGATGGAAGACGATCTATGACAAGCTATGTCTTCACTTTGAGCAGTTCAGTTATTAGTTGGAAGGCTACACTTCAGTCATCAGTTACATTGTCCACCACAGGGGCTAAATACATGGCACTGACAGAAGCTGCCAAGGAAGGCATCTGGTTAAAAGGCTTAGTTGAAGATCTCGGATTACATCAGGAGCAGGCTATAGTGCACTGTGACAGTCTGAGTGCAATATGTTTAGCCAAGGATCAAGTACATCATGAAAGAACCAAACAAATTGATGTCAGATATCACTTCATCCGCACTGAGAAGAGGTCAAGGTGAAGAAGATTGGCACTGAAGACAATCCAACTGATATGTTCACCAAATCTGTTCCTCATGACAAGTTCCAGCACTGCTTGGACTTGCTTAACATAAATACTTGGTAATAGTCTCAAGATGAGGCTGGAGGCAGCGTGACATGGTTTTGTGTGCTCTGAAGATGATTCAAGTCAAAGTGGAGATTTGTTAATAATGCCTTGAATCTGAACCCAGTTGGTCCCCTTACATAGTCAAACGCTTCAGCAGAATTCCTCTACGGGGGTCTCGCTGACCGGTCAGCGAGCCTGTGGGGGGTCAAGGGGGGATCCCCCTGCGGTGGTTGCAAGGGGGCGGAGCCCCCTGAGCGAAAATTTTTTAGGGGTATTCTGTTTGTGATTCGGATTTGATTTTTTTCCTTATCACGAGATAGGTATCCTATTTTTCAGGGGATTTATTTAGAGTCTCAGTCCGTATGTAATTTCTATTATCTGTCAAAGGGAGTGCCTATATAAACTCTCTAGGGGTCTAAACAGAGACTCATCCTTGTAATCATCGTTATTCCATAATAAAGAGCCGCCGCCGTTTTTCCTCTTCGCGTTCTTCTGTATTTCGTACGATCCCTCTCTCCCTCTTTTCATAACACAATGGAAGGACGTTCAAGATTCGGGAGTGAAGAATCAAGTTGAGTCGGTGGAGGGAGTGAGAGTGCCTGTGTTTATGTGTGTGAGAGAAAGATTAATTAAGTGTTCAAACTTAACACCGAGTAATGACCCCTCACAGGTACTAAAATATGATTATATTAATTCCATATGCTTGGGGATGTACGTACGGAATGATAGAATCAATATGTTATTATAATTAAAAATTGTTTTGTATTCAGTCTCTATTAATTTATTGTTACTTAGACGCCATTTTTTTAATAATTTCGATACATAATGAATCTATTAATTAATATTTTGACAAGTGTTTTTTTTTACACAAGGGAATGAAATGTTCACTCAAAATGCAGTGTTCTTTTTCACTTGTTAATTGTTACTTTGCATAGAGCCGATGATCAATCCTTTTTCTTTAGGATTTTATGAAAGTGTGAAGTTACTCACTATTTTTTTATCAAAACTATTGATAACATTGGTTCAAAACAATTCACACAAGTTCTTCCTTGAATAAATATATTTTTAAATTGAAATTATTAATAACTTTGGTGAACAAATTTCTCACCGTGTGGAACTTTACAAGTTGAGTGTGTACGGAATCGTGTACGGAATCCTAAAATGATGGTGATCGCGGGGGATAATTTCATAAAAAAAATAAAATAATATAATTGAACGGGTTAACCAAGAAGAAATAGTGTCTTAACTAAAATTGTATTTTAGAAAAAAACTCTACCATCTTTGTTTTCAAGAAATCTTTTCGATTATTTTTATATTTAGACCTTTCAGACTGATCTCGCGTTGGCTAAAGGAATACATTTACGCTATTTTATTTCGGTTCCAGATTTTTATTCTTACTCCAAATTTTTTAGATGTTAATAACTTTAAACCCGTAACAC
Organism: Pontederia crassipes; assembly: GCA_030549335.1. Lineage (NCBI taxonomy): Eukaryota > Viridiplantae > Streptophyta > Magnoliopsida > Commelinales > Pontederiaceae > Pontederia > Pontederia crassipes. The sequence goes on from CM060190.1 coordinate 3,349,120, forward strand.
ATTGATGCAATTAATTCCATCAAGATGCAGGTACATTAAAATGCAAGAAACTCAAAGATGCCACAAAAATGCGACAACATTTGTTCATGATGCATGTTACGGGTCAAATTGGGTAAGAAGTCAAAACTAAAAGATGCAGATGAAAAGTCTCGAAGATAAAGTCGACGACACAATTACACTCGTCCTATAGGATCAGACATGGTACAATCTCCTGATTCCTAAGTTCGTCTTTCCCCTTCCATTTGATGTTGGAATAAGAAAGGAGAAAATCTATTCGAAAAAAACTATAAATATGAAAATTATAATCCTATAATTGACTTTCAACTATGTTCATAATTTTCAGTCGCTGGATGGGAGGTACACCCTGTGGAAGCTTCTCATTGTGAGTTTCTTCCTGCAAGTGGGACATTTCTTCTGTGCCTTAATGGAAGCTTTGATGCAAGCCTGACAGAAAATATGGCCGCAATTTGTCGAACACGCCTCTGAAAATGGGCTCAAACAGATGGGGCAATTGAGGGCTGGTTCCTTTGGCACAGACAACACCTCCAGATTCCTCATCTATCAAGTAAAATACAAGACAATGTCAATAGAAATTCAGAAATGAGATGACTATAAAGGTGAAAACAGAACAGATACGCGAAATATCAGATCAATCATTTGAGTCATTAGCTTTCCTTGAAAGAGGATAATATAAATGTAATAATACAAAACTCAGCTTCCTTTGTATTCATACTTGCTCATACTGCTGGTTTCATTTTAACACTCCCAGACAAGCCAAGTCCAGAGACAAGTGGAACTAATATCACATAATTACAAAGAAGATATTACCTTGACATTGCGATCATTTTCAGTGGCCAAAGAAACCTCATGATCAATAAGTATACTCGTGGATGTTCTTGATCGTTTCTTATGAGCCTCAGAAGATAATTTGGTCACAGAAATCTCCCCTGAGATTGTCCAACCTAGGTTGAAGCAACAATGTATTAGGACAACTATACAAGCAGGAGTACAAAAACCTAGTGAGACCAACACAGCATTAACATAACAATTTGATAGGGTTAAGGATGCACTTCTTTTACGAAATGATCATTCATAAAATAATTCATAATAACGAAATACCTGTTCGAATTGCACAAGCCATAAGAAAAACTTCTATGTGCATGCTTATTGTGATAAAAACAAACTTGGGGTAGATACAATCCACACAAAATGTTTTCGTTGCAACCTCATCTATCATATTGAAGACAATGAATGCTAATGAACCAACCATGTAAATACAATTGTAACAATACTACCCAAAATAATCATATTGCACAGTGCAAAGTTACATTCTAACATATATCAATCTTATTAACGAAGTTTTAGCCTAAATTAACTCCCTCTAGGTATTAAAGAGAAGGTTCTGTCTTGAAATACGAGGGCCTTCAGCACTTAAGTGTTTGGTGAAGATTGACATTCATATGCACCAATTTCTTTGATCTATCCGATTCAACTAAAGTTTTGAAATGGAAGGAAAAATGAGAAGACCAGATATGTCGCGACTATCCACCTTATAGCCAACTTCTTCTCATAGATTCTGAACCTCTGACAGAAAGGGGAACCACAAGTCAATAAAGAAAAATGAGGTGGGTTTTGCTGGCATGCACCTATTTGTAATTTATTGTGTGACTATTCCTCTGTGATCCCCCCTCAAAGCAAGTTGACCTCTTCACTTCTCTCATCAATATGAGAAATTGGTCTATGGTGCAAATGTTTTTTCTCCTACCTTAATCTAGAACACAAAAATAAAATCCACTATAGGCATATTGTTATATCTAGAACTACAACAAACCACCACATATTTGATAATGAATGTGAAGCATATACATATATGAATTCCCAAATCAGTATTTTAAGATAGTATCAAATGAATTGAAGATCAAGATGTGAAAAATTAACCTGATTGGTTTAGAGGGGCTTCTGTCACTGCATCCAAAACTACTACCGCAGGGTCCGTCACCCTTCGACGAGTCTTTGCCTAAACCATTTAAAAATGAAGCATGATCAACCAAAACTTAGGTGAAGGTTTAGTGCAAACATTCTGCCGTGGTTTCTCCAAAACATAAGGTGGGTTATCTCAGGTTATAGACTTGTAGTGTGTCAAAGGCAGAAGAAATTAACACTAGATTGATGTACAAAAAGGATTTAACTCTTGCTCATAAAATTGCCTCGCGTTCTGATTATGCATCAAGTGACACTTGAAGTTAGAGTGCAAATAGTTATAGATAGCAAGAAATGTCAACCGATAACCAAGTAGACAAGATCCGAAAGAAAACCTGGGGGAACAAGCTTGGTGATGATAAAATCTGCACATCATCGTCGTCCTCTATTGTTTCCACGTCGATTGGCGAATTAGGAGAGCCATCATGAGCACGCAAACTCTGCGAGCGGTGAGCAGCTGTTGCCCCTTGGCTTTTTTGCAAAGGTGAGGATGCAACAGGAACTGAGTTCGGAACATCCTTGGCAAGCAACTCTGATATATCCATCTCGGGCATCAAAATCCCGGATGTGCCCACTTCAACAGGGGGAATCATTCCGCCCAACAAAGTAAAATCTAAAAACTCTTGTGAGAAAACATGATCTTTGTATAAATCCCCGTTAGAGAACAGTTCATCCCCAAAATCAAGCAAACCTAAAATAGACAAACAGTAAGATCGTCAATATCTACTAATCTACGAACAGCTATGACGGCAATCTGAATATTCGTAAACGCAAAACAATTTCTTTGTTCAAGGAGAAATCAAGACCGCCTAACGTACCAGAGAAATCCGAAACGGAATCCATGCAAATTTCCTTGGAGACGAAGGAAACAATCCGCGGTCTGGTCGTCGCCGTCCCCCGGGACGCGAAATAAATAGGAAATAAGCAAACATGGTAGTTATTTTTTATTTACTTCTTTATTGCTGTTTATCTCAAAGGTGAATTACACGACGAATCGTCCCTTACTTTTTGACTCTTTTATCTGAATTCAAAGGTGCTCAAACTTTAATTTCTAATTAGAATATTCTCCAACATCTTTTTACACGTTTGACTGCTAATATTAAGTTTTATTCTTTCTTCGCTTACGTGGTCGTACACTTTTTTTCTTCCATTCATATCATCTAAAAAATAATAAACTAATATAAATATATAATAAACTAATATTAAGAATAAAAAAGTGGCAAAGCGTTGCTTGCCGGCACCAGTGAGCTCGATCAGAGGACGGTTATCGCCTCCCTACCTCTCTCTCCCACGCGCGCTCGTTAGCGCGTGTAATATCCTGATTTTCTAATTAAGAACAAATTGGACTTTCGTCCAAAACCCTCGTGACTTTTTTATATATAAGGCCTCTCTTCTTTCTCATGCTCTCATTTTTCTTCACATCTTAGCAGCTAGGGCTCAAGAAAGAAAGAAGAGGAGATGAAGAAGGAAAAAGAAGAGGAAGATTTAAAATCAAGATATGTAAAGAGGATTCAAATTCCTTTTTTTTCTTTTAATAGTTTTCATGATTGGATTGAAAGTTTGAGGACTCATGGTTCTCAGATTGGATTGTGATGAGGATGTTATTTTGAAAAGCATTAGATCTATGCATGTCAAAGTTTTCATGATTAGATCAAATAGCTAGGGTTGTATTTTTCTTATTGTTCATGATTTAGGGATGAACCCTAAATTTTAGAAACTCATGAATTAAATTTATTTTTTATGTTCTTTTGATCCTAGAATGCATAGGAAACATATATGTTTAATTCCTCATTATTATGAATCGCTTTCCCTAATTATTATGCCTACGAAACAAAAGGGTCATTTTTTAGGTTCTGTCACGGGCGTGACGACTTGATGATCGTGACAGAAACCTAATATAATATATTAAATGCTATTTTGAAGATATTAATCGTATGTATTGATGCTTGATTATCGTGTATGAACCTAAATACACGTATATGCATATTTTTTGCGTAACTAGGTTAAAATATGAAGATCTTGCGACATAAATGATTGTTGTTTGAACAGCATAATGAACCCGAGTGTGGATGAAGTTACATGTCGCCCCTTTATGACCCTTTATCGAAAAATTGCTCGGAAGATCGCTACACACATCAGTAATGATGTGTGCATTCCGATGTTGCCCTCGGACGAGAGTTCAGAGTGATCGTTACATACATCGGTAACGGTGTGTGCATTCTGATGTCACCTTCGGATGAAAGGAGAGCATTGTCTCCACGGCTTAGCTAGCCTACTGAGAAAGCAACGACATAAGTCCCAACCAAAGAAGATACTTTTAAAAAAACCATAAGAAGATATAACATTAATTGAAAAGGACCAATGATCAAAAGTTATGCAATGATGTCCCACGAAAGTGGAAGTCCACGGAGTAATAAAGTAACCCTGAGGAGAGTAATGAAGACAATAGTTATGGTAAGTGCACTCTACTTATATGCTTATGGATTGAATGAATGATTGAAATGACACTCCATACTTTAAGTATGATGATATGGTTACATATCAGTCATGCTATTATTATAATGCATGATGATGATAAACTGATGTTAATGTTTGATATGTAGATCTTATGTTATGAACATAGCATGCATAATGTTTACTTCTTTATATAAAGATGATGATGTATATCATGTAGTATCCTGTATAGGATTATACCATTGCATGCATGGCCTTTACATATCATGTATATCATGTAGTAACTCTGTAGCAGATTCCTTGAGCAGAAAATGGAAAGGATCATTGGCATGTCTAAGAGTCTACAAGTGGACTCTCATTGAAGAAAGTACTCAAGGAAAATTGATAATGCATTGTGTCATTCAGCTTGACTTGATAACAAGAATAGTACAGGCACAGAAAGAAGACTCAGAGTATCAAGACATGAAGGTCCTATGTGAAAAAAGAAGGATTGATGAATATGGAACTATCAGATTTCAAGATAAGTTATGGGTACCTGAAGATAAAGATGATGATATGGTTATGGATTTCAAGATAAGTGCACTCTACTTATATGCTTATGGATTGAATGAATGATTGAAATGACACTCCATACTTTAAGTATGATGATATGGTTACATATCTGTCATGCTATTATTATAATGCATGATGAATATCATGTAGTATCCTGTATAGAATTATACCATTGCATGCATGGCCTTTACATATCCTGTATATCATGTAGTAACTCTGTAGCAGATGCCTTGAGCAGAAAATGAAAAGGATCATTGGCATGTCTAAGAGTCTACAAGTGGACTCTCATTGAAGAAAGTACTCAAGGAAAGCTGATAATGCATTGTGTCATTCAGCTTGACTTGATAACAAGAATAGTACATGCACAGAAAGAAGACTCAGAGTATCAAGACATGAAAGTCCTATGTGAAAAAAGAATGATTGATGAATATGGAACTATCAGATTTCAAGATAAGTTATGGGTACCTTAAGATAAAGAGCTCAAAGAAGAAATTCTGATTGAGTGCCGCAAGTCAGAGATTGCCATTCATTTTGAAACCACTAAAATGTTCAAGGACTTACAAAGGACATTTTGGTGGCGAGACATGAGAAGAGAAGTAGCAGAGTTTGTCTCCAAATACTTGGTCTGCCAACAGGTCAATATTGAGCATCAGAAGCCACTAGAACTACTGAACCCACTACCCATACCTCAATGGAACTGGGAGGAAATTACAATAGATTTCATTGTGAGTCTCTCAAAGACACAAAAAAGTCACAATGCCATTGATCACTAGCTAATCATATTATGTTTTTACTCCATTTTCAATCAATTTCATATGTATCGAGCCCTGACTTTGCCCTACTTTTGGTCAATTATGCATAGAATGCAATAAATTGTGATTACTAGCTGACCATGCCCAATTTGTATTCAATTCCATGTGCACAGAGGCTCTGAATTGCTCATATCTGTAAGGTTATCATTTCTGTGCCAAGTTATCGTTTCAAAGTGCAAAGTTATCATTTCTGCATTAACACCAATGTGTATTTGCTAATTGAGCTGATTTAGTTGTTGTTTTGTTCCAAATCCCTTGCTATTATGAATTAATCATATATGGATAATCATGATTTAAGTTGTGCAAAGTTACCATTCCAATGAACAAGTTATCATTCTGGTGTCAAGTTATCACTTTTGGGGCAAAGTTGTCATTTCAATGTGCAAGGTTATTATTTCTGCATAACAGCATTAGGCAATTGTTTAATTGCTGTCCAAACTCCTTGCTGTTCTGAATTATTCATATTTGGATAATCTTGATTCAATATGCAAAGTTATCATTCCCATACACAAAGTTATCATTTCGATACACCAAGTTATCATTCCTGTGCAATACTATCCACACTTGATAATTGAGAACATCTATATGTTGTCCTAACTTTTATTTGTCTAATTTTTATTTGTGAACTTTGATGCTTGCTATTTTGGCCCTTCTAGAAGGTATTACAAGTCTGAAATCTGTTGGAAAATGTGAGGAGACCACTGCATTTGCTGTCCAAAAGGCTGCTGAAATCAGTTAGAATTTTCAGGCCATTGGACAGATGGCATAATCAGATGCTATGGAACATTCTGATTTGTATCCAAGGGTGATTAAAGGCCATATAAAAGCTGAGAAGCCTAGAGAATGAAAGGGGAGTCTCCATTATAGGGTTTCTGGACCAGGAGCTGAAGGAAGGAACTGAAGTGGAGCTGCTGCATTCTGATTCTATCGACAGATTCATTTTCTGATTTCAAAATGTTTTATATCAGTTTCTCAATCTGTTTTGTATCAATCTTTGTACTTATGATGAGCTAAATTTCAGCTCTCCTGTGATAGGGTAGTAATCTAGTTTAGTTGTGGATGGAGTATGAACATTAGTGATTTCCTTCTCTAATGTTAGAACTATTCTGATTTTTTGAATTTTAATTTTTATTGGAGTATGTTTGTCATTGTGAAACCCTAATTGTATAAGCAACTGAAATGTTGATTTATGGTTTCAATCTTGTTCAGAAATGAATCAAGATGCAATGATACTTCTTTGATTTTAATTTGTGATTATTGATATCTGATATTGATTTCTGAATTCTGATTTTGGAATCTGTTTTGTCGTTGTAACCCTGATTTCTTTAGCAATTGAAAGATTGATTTTGTGGTTCTCTTGATGTTCAGAAATGAACCAAGAAATAGTGATAATTATTAGATTTCAATCTGTAATTTTTATGCCTAATGCATTCAATTAACTAGTGTTGATGTGGACTTCATTTTAATTTGCAGTTGAGAGACTGATTTTAAATCCCCTTGATGTTTAGAGATAAATCAAGAAGCATTAGCATTAGAATTGGATTAGTTACATTTCTGACTAGATGATTTAGTCCTTTGTGCCATTATTATGAATGTGCTTTGGTTGTGGTATAAATTTCAGACCCACTAAAATTCCCAAAATCTCAGAAGATTTGGTAAAATCAGTAAGGTGCTCAACTATATGCTTAATGATAACTTGATATCAGAGAGGATCCTTTTCTTATTCAACTTAGCTAATCCATCATATGAGAATATGATAATTAGCTTGATTTAATTATGCTGTGATAACAGCCCTTTTTCAAGTTGAGTCAGAATTGACATATATTGATAAATTGTTCCAATCCATCGATAGTTGAATTAGATGAACCTCATTCCTAGGAGAATCTTCACATTAATTGATAAACCCTTTTAGTTCTTAGTTTAGCATCTAAATTTCAGTCCATATAAATTGTCAAAACACCAAAAAATAATTATCCCTTAGTCTCATCTTTAAATATGTTTTTCACTTTTCTCCATTTTTTGTTTTTGCCACTTAGTCTAGGATTAGTCTATATTGCTTTAGTGAGTCTTTAGCTTTCAAATCACTGTGGATATGACACTTGAGTTTATTACAATTGACATGTGCACTTGTAGTAGAGTGAGTTAGGGAGTTTGATCAAATTTTGGAAAATCTCAATTCTGACCCATAAATTCAGCAAGTTATCATTAGTCCACTTATTTCACATCAAGTTTTTGGCGTCGTTGCCGGGGATTTGAGGCTAATTAGATGAACTTAAATAGTTTAGATTAGTTTCAGACTAGTTATCATTCCAGCAAGTTATCATTCTGAATTTTTCATTTCTGTCCAGTTTTCTTTCTTTTCTGAATTTGATACTTTTGGTTCCAATTTATGCAGGATTCAGACAATCAAGAGGACTTATACCTATCAGAGTATGAACCAGAGAGAAGATTCAACAGGAGGAGAAGGTTGCAAAGAGAACAAGCAAGAAGAAGAATTCTTGAAGGAGAGGATATCAATCAGACCACGGCTGCTCCCAGGACACTTAAGGACTGTTATTCACCTAGCAATATCAAAGGACAACCTGTAGATGGAGCCATAGTACCTACTGCTAATTTTAAGCTGAATCCAGCATTGGTCACAATGATAAGGCAACACCAATTTGCTGGATTAGGGACTGAAGACACAGCCTCACACATTGACAACTTCAATGAGATATGCAGCACTGTCCACTTCAACAACACCCCCATGAATGCTGTGTACAAGAGGTTATTTCCATTTTCACTCAAGGACAGGGCTAAAATCTAGTACAAGGCTCTCACACCTGAAGAAATTACAACTTGGGAGTTCATGGTGCAGTTGTTCCTATCTGAATTCTTTCCACCTAGTAAAACTGATAACTACAGAGACCAGATTGTCAGATTTTATCAATTGGATCAGGAAAATATATGTGATGCATGGCAAAGACTCCATAGTTTGTTGAGGGCATGTCCATACCATGAATTTGAAAAATGACAATTGGTCAACTATTTTCATAAGAGACTGAATTACCCTAGCAAAGTTGCATTAGACACTGCTGCATAAGGGATTTTTGCTTCCAAAAACATTGATGAAGCATACCAATTGATAGAGAACATTGCCAAGAATTACCACTTTCTCACTCATGACAGGACAAGGAGACCATTAGCTGAGAATTCAGTGAATAACCTTTCTATCCAGAATGAAGAAGTGTTGCAAAAGGCCTTGGAGAAACTGAATTTGTCAACCAATGTGAACAAAGCATCCGATTCTGAGAATAGATGTGATGTATGTGGAAATCAAGGCCATGTTACTAAGAGTTGCAATCTTATTATGCAGCAATATGAGCAATCCATTGACCAAGTAAATGTTGTGAGAAATTATGGTGTGAAGCACCCTGCTGAATACTATACTCTAGAAAATAGGAATCATCCATATTTGTCATACAAGGTCAATTATTATCAGACACCTCCATATCAACCTCCAATACAGAATTCTAATTGGCAATCCAAAATCTTGTCCAAGAATCAACCACCTCCATATCAACCTCCAAATATCCAAATGCAAAGACCTCCATATGAGCCACCACAAGTTCAAGCCTCTCAAATATCAAAAATGGAGGAGTTGCTGCAAACAATTATGAAGAAGCAAGAAAAATAGGAAGAGGCAATGCAGAAGTTGACTTCTGGATATGAAATCTTGAGTGCTCATCAAAAGATGCTTGAGAGTCAAATTGCTCAACAAGCTAGCACCTCAGTTAGGCCACCAATGTTTCTCCCTGAACAACCACAAGTCAATCCCAAGGAATAAGTCCAAGTTGTCCAGTTTAGGAGTGGGAAAATTATCGAAGAACCAATGAGAAATGTTGATGACAATTCAGCTAGAGAAAATTCAATTTCAAAAACTGTTGAAGAACAAGCTGAAGAAACTGTGGTGGAAATAGAAACTAGAACCTTCAAAATGAAGCCAAGGCTAGAATTTTTGATAAAGTGCCATTCCCACAAAGGTTGGTTAAGGCTAGGCAAGATCAACAGTATGGGAGATTTTTGGAAATTCTGAAGAAATTATATATCAATGTGCCATTTGTGGAGGCAATTCAGGAAATGCCCTCATGTGCAAAGTTCCTCAAGAAAATTCTGACAAAAAAGAGGTGAATTATGAAGCATGAAATCATAGCCCTGACTGAGGAGACCTCTGCTATAATTCAAAACAAACTACCTTCCAAACTGAAGGATCCAGGAAGTTTTTTAATACCCTGTGAAATTGGGAATTGAAAAATTCAGAGGGCAATGTGTGATTTTTGTGCATCAGTCAGTGTAATCCCTCTATCACTTTGTAGGAAGTTAGAAGTTGGAGATCTTAAGCCTACCAATATGTCCCTACAGTTAGCTGATAGATCCATCAAATACCCACATGGAATCATTGAGGACATACCCCTGAAAGTTGAAAAGTTCTACATTCCTGTGGATTTTGTGGTGCTTGACATGGATGATGACCTAAATACTCCAATTCTGCTAGGAAGGCATTTTCTAGCCACTGCAGGTGCTGTTATAAATGTCAAGGAACGTAAATTGACATTTTAAATTGGCGAGGACAAGATAGAGTTCAACTTGGCTCAAGTTATCAGTAGTCCAAACTTCCAACAAGAAGATTTTGAAGATGGGCAATTAAATCAGATAGTGGAGCAAGTGTCTGCAATAATTCCAATAGAAGATCCTTTGCAAAGATGCCTGATATTTGATCATTTGAAGGAACTAGAGGATTCAGAGGCTGAGGCATGTCAATTTGTGATGAATTCATTCAAATCAGTGGGCAAATATGAAATTCAGAATGTGATGCAGGAAGTTTTCACTACTAAACTCCATACCCATTCAATTCAGAATAATTCTTCTAATTTCGAGCTGAAGCCTCTTCCTAGTAATGTCAAGTATGAATTCTTGGGAGAGAATTCCACATTTCCAGTAATCATCAATGCCAATTTGCCTAAAGAACAAGTCCAGGAACTTCTGAAGAGACTGAAATTGTATAGGGAGGTAATTGGCTACTTAATTGAAGATATCAAGGGAATTGATCCTTCACTTTGCATGCACAGAATTCTCATAGAGATATTACAAGCGTTCAATTGAATGCCAAAAGAGATTGAATCTTGTCATGAAGGAAGTTGTGAAGAAGGAAGTACTGAAATTATTGAATGCTGGAATCATTTACTCTATTTCAGATAGTGAGTGGGTTAGCCCTGTTTAGGTGGTGCCAAAGAAAGGAGGAATTACAGTAGTCAAAACTGATTCAGATGAGTTGATTTTCACTATGACGGTCACTAGTTGAAGGATGTACATAAATTTCAGGAAATTGAATAAGGCAACCAGGAAGGATCACTTTCCACTTCCTTTCATTGATCAAATGCTTGAGAGGTTGGCCAAACATTCTCACTTTTGCTATTTGGATGGTTATTCAGGTTTTTTACAGATTCCTATCCATCCCCAAGATCAGGACAAAACTACCTTCACCTGTCCATATGAGACATTTGCCTATAGAAGAGTGCCATTTGGATTGTGCAATGCCCCCGCCACATTTCAGAGATGTATGATGTCTATCTTTTCAGATTTCATAGAAAATATTATGGAAGTATTTATGGATGACTTTTCAGTCTATGAAAATTCTTTTGAAGCATGTTTGGAGAATTTAACAAAAGTGTTGCAAAGGTGCAGGAAATTCAACTTAATTCTGAATTGAGAAAAATGTCACTTCATGGTTCAAGAATGAGTTGTACTAGGCCACATTGTATCCAACAAAGGGATTGAGATGGACAAAGCAAAAATTGAGGCCATTGAGAAGCTGCCACCTCCAAGAAATGTGAAGGCAGTGAGGAGTTTTCTAGGCCATGCTCGATTTTATAGGAGATTTATCAAGAATTTTTCGATGATAACCAAGCCCCTTACAAAGATATTGGCAAAGGATGTTGAGTTTAATTTTGATGAGGATTGTCTGAAGGCCTTTAATCAGTTGAAGGAAGTCCTCGTATCAGCTCCAATTGTGCAACCACCATATTGGTCATTTCTCTTTGAAATTATGTGTGATGCATCTGACCAAGCAGTAGGGGCAGTCCTAAGCCAAACCAAGGACAAGAAGCATTATGTCATCTGTTATGCTAGCAAGACATTGGATGAAGCCCAAATCAATTATGCCACCACTGAAAAGGAGTTATTGACTGTAGTATTTACATTTGATAAATTCAGGTCTTATCTAGTTGGAGCCAAACTGATTGTATATACTGACCATCAAGATGTGAGGCATCTGATTAACAAGAAAGAGTCAAAACCAAGGCTTATCAGATGGATTCTACTACTGCAAGAATTTGATATAGAAATTAGGAACAAAAGATGCACTAAAAATTTAGTGGCCGACTATTTGCCAGGATGGAAGGAATTCAGGAATTTCCATCAATTCCTATTAATGATTCATTCCTTGATGACTTCCTAATGGTCATTTCAACTGCCCCAACCCCATGGTATGCTGATATTGTGAACTACTTAGCATGTGGAATAATTTCATCTGATTACTCTTATCAGCAGAAAAAGAAATTCTTCCATGATATAAAAGACTATTATTGGGATGATCCATTCTTGTTCAAGAAATCCCTTGATGGGATGTTTAGAAGGTGTGTGCCAAAATTTGAATTTCAGGATATTTTGCATGAATGCCACTCATCATCTTATGGAGGGCATGGGGCTATTCAGAAAATAGCATCTAAAGTCCTCCAATCAGGTTTTTATTGGTCTAGCCTATTCAAGGATACTCATATGTATGTCAAAAGTTGTGATGTGTGCCAAAGAGCAGGATCAATTTCTAGAAGGAATGAAATGCCACAGAATGGAATTTTAGAAGTTGGGATTTTTTATGTTTGGAGAATTAATTACATGGGACCATTCCTTAGTTCATTTGGATACAAATTCATACTGTTAGCTATTGATTATGTGTCTAAATGGATAGAAGCAATCCCCACAATAGTTGTTGACTCCAAGGCAGTTGTCAGAATGTTCAAGGACATTATTGACCCAAGGTTTGGAATTCCAAGAGTAGTTATCAGTGATGGAGGCAGCCACTTCATAGAAAGATGTTTTGAGAACCTCCTAAGCAAATATGGAGTTAAGCACAAGATTTGAATAGCCTACCACCCACAAACAAATGGCCAAGCTGAAATATCAAATAGGGAGATCAAGGCAATTTTGGAGAAGACTGTTTCATTGACTAAAAAGGATTGGAGCATGAAGCTGAATGATGCACTATGGGCCTATAGAACAGCCTATAAATCTCCAATTTGTGTCTCTCCTTACAAGTTAGTCTATGGAAAAACATGTCACTTGCCAATTGAGTTGAAACACAAGACATATTGGGCAGTTAAAGTTCTAAATTATGACCTGAATGCTTGTGGACAGAAAAGACTCTAACAGCTGGATGAATTGGATGAGATTAGACTCAATGCCTACCACAACTCTGAATTCTACAAGGAAATGACAAAGAGGTGGCATGACAGCAGGATCTTGAAGAAGGAATTCAAAGTTGGAGACCTTGTATTGCTGTATAACTCAAGGCTCAAATTATTTCCTAGAAAACTGAAATCCAAATGGTGTGGACCCTTCAAAGTTCACAAAGTATACCCCTTTGGAGCTGTGGACCTTGTCAATGATAACTCTGATGTATTCAAGGTTAACGGACAAAGATTGAAGTTATACAACCCCACATCAATGAACTCAATTAAGGAAGTGCTGCTGTTGATAGATCCACCACAATTGCCTAGTTGAAATCAACTAAAATAATGTCTAGCCTAAGACACTAAAGTAGGGTGCTTTTTGGAAGGCAACCCAAGCCATTTTATATCTAATTTTCTCTATTTTGCAGAAATAAATCAGAGAGGAATCAGATCTACCCCAGAATTGCAACCTAGGGAGTACTCTTAGACTCAAACTTGATTTTTCTCACTGAAATGCCACTGATAACTGATACTATTTTCTAATCCATGGTTTAATTATCAAAATGATATCTGACTTATCACTCATATCCATTTGTTAATTGAGCTAATTTTTAGTTATTGTCTTGTCCCAAATTTCTTGTTGTTGTGAATTAATCATATATGAATAATCATGATTTAAGTTGTGCAAAGTTATCATTCCAATGAACAAGTTATCATTCTGGTGTCAAGTTATCACTTTTGGGGCAAAGTTGTCATTTCAATGTGCAAGATTATTATTTCTGCATAACAACATTAGGCAATTGTTTAATTGTTGTCCAAACTCCTTGCTGTTCTGAATTATTCATATTTGGATAATCTTGATTCAATATGCAAAGTTATCATTCCCATGCACAAAGTTATCATTTCGGTACACCAAGTTATCATTCATGTGCAATACTATCCATACTTGATAATTGAGCTCATCTATATGCTATCCTAACCTCTATTTGTCCGATTTTTATTTGTGAACTTTGATGCTTGTTGTTTTGGCCCTTCTAGCAGGTATTATAAGTCTGAAATTTGTTGAAAAAGGTGGGGGGATCACTGCATTTGCTATCCAAAAAGCTGCTGAAATCAGCTAGAATTTTCAGGCCATTGGACAGATGGCATAATCAGATGCTATGGAACATTCTAATTTGTATCCAAGGGTGATTAAAGGCCATATAAAAGCTGAGGAGCCTGAAGAATGAAAGGGGAGTCTCCATTGCAGGGTTTCTGGACTAGGAGCTGAAGGAAGGAACTGAAGTGGAGCTGCTGCATTCTGATTCTGTCAACAGACTCATTTTCTGATTTCAGAATGTTTTATATCAGTTTCTCAATCTGTTTTGTATCAGTCTTTGTAATTATGATGAGCTAAATTCCAGCTCTCCTGTGATAGGATAGTAATCTAGTTTAGTTGTGGATGGAGTATGAACATTACTGATTTCCTTCTCTAATGTTAGAACTATTCTGATTTTCTGAATTTTAATTTTTATTGGAGTATGTTTGTCATTGTGAAACCCTAATTGTATAAGCAACTGAAATGTTGATTTATGGTTTCAATCTTGTTCAGAAATGAATCAAGATGCAATGATACTTCTTTGATTTTAATTTGTGATTACTGATATCTGATATTGATTTCTGAATTCTGATTTTGGAATCTGTTTTGTCGTTGTAACCCTGATTTCTTTAGCAACTGAAAGATGATTTTGTGGTTCTCTTGATGTTCAGAAATGAACCAAGAAATAGTGATAATTATTAGATTTCAATCTGTAATTTTTATGCCTAATGCATTCAATTAACTAGTGTTGATGTGGACTTCATTTTAATTTGCAGTTGAGAGACTGATTTTAAATCCCCTTAATGTTTAGAGATAAATCAAGAAGCATTAGCATTAGAATTGGATTAGTTACATTTCTGACTAGATGATTTAGTCCTTTGTGCCATTATTATGAATGTGCTTTGGTTGTGGTATAAATTTCAGACCCACTAAAATTCCCAAAATCTCAGAAGATTTGGTAAAATCAGTAAGGTGCTCAACTATATGCTTAATGATAACTTGATATCAGAGAGGATCCTTTTCTTATTCAACTTAGTTAATCCATCACATGAGAATATGATAATTAGCTTGATTTAATTATGTTGTGATAACAGCTCTTTTTCAAGTCGAGTCAGAATTGACATATATTGATAAATTCTTTCAATCCATCCATAGCTGAATTAGTGAACCCCATTCCTAAGAGAATCTTTCCATTGATTGATAAACCCTTTTAATTCTTAGTTTAGCATCTAAATTTCAGTCCATATCAATTATCAAAACATCAAAAAACAATTATCCCTTAGTCTCATCTTTAAATCAGTGTTTCATTTTTCTCCATTTTCTATTTTTGCCGCTTAGTCTAGAGTTAGTCTAGATTGCTTGAGTGAGTCTTTAGTCTTCAAATCACTGTGGATACGACACTTGAGTCTATTACAATTGACTTGTGCACTTGCTGTAGAGTGAGTTAGGGAGTTTGATCAAATTTTGGAAAATTTCAATTCTGACCCATAAATTCAGCAAGTTATTATTACTCCACTTAATTCACATCAGTCATCTGGGTCATCGTTGATAGATTAACCAAATCAGTTTACTTCTTATCATACAATGTGAGGCAGTCAGTTGCAAGTATGGTGAAATTATATGTTGATGAAATCATTCGACTACATGGAATTTCTATTTTCGTAGTATTAGATAGAGACCCCAAATTCAAAACAATGTTCTGGAGAGGGTTGCAGCATGCATTTGGTACAAGGCTACACTATAGCACTACATTTCACTCTTAGAGTGATGGCCAAAGTGAAAGAACGATCCATACCTTGGAAAATATGCTCAGAGCATGTGAAATTGATGGGCAAGGCAACTGGGATGATCATCTCACTCTAACTGAGTTTGCCTACAATAACAGTTATCACTCCACCATAAATATGACTCCATTTAAAACATTATACGGAAGACCTTGCAGGTCTCCTACATGTTGGAGTGCAGTTGATGAGGGAAGACTACTAGAACCTGAGCTAGTAGAAAAGTATGCTGAAAAAGTATATTTGATAAAGGAAAGAATGATGGCAGCTAAGAGCCGTCAAAAGAGTTATGCAGATAGGAAAAGAAGGGAACAAATCTTCTAGGTCGGAGATCATGTATTGCTGAAGGTATCTCCTACCAAAGGAGTCATGAGATTCAGTAGGAAGGACAAGTTGACTCCTAAATATATTGGCCCGTTTGATATTCTGGAAAAGGTAGGAGAAGGAACATACAAATTGGCCTTACCTCCTTCTTATGTCAGGATCCACAATATTTTTCATGTGTCAATGCTTCGCAAGTACATGTACAACAGTTCACATGTGATGGTGATTGAAGAACCAACCATTAAGAAAGACCTTACCTACGAGGAGTATCCTACCTGAATACTAGAGTATGATGAACGTCGATTGAGGAACAAAGTAGTAAAAATGGTGAAGATTGCATGGAAAAGCCACAATGTAATCGAAGCGACATGGAAATTGGAGGAAGAAATGAAAGAATAATTTCCAAAACTATTTGGTGAGTGTTCCTTATTATAGTTTAAAATTCGATGACGAATTTTTTTTAAGGAGCGAAGGATGTAATATCTTGATTTTCTCATTAAGGATAAATTGGACTTTCGTCCAAAACCCTCATGAATTCCTCATATATAAGGACTCTCTTCTGTCTCCTGTCCTCATTTTCCTTCACATCTTGGCGGCTAGGGCTCAATGAAGAAGGAAGAGGAGATCAGGGAGAAGGAAGAAGAGGAAGATTTAAAATCAAGGTATGTAAAGGGGATTCAAATTCCTCTCTCCCCTCTCAGTGTCATTCATGATTGGATTTAGAGTTTGAGGACTCATGGTTCTCAGATTGGATTGTGATGGGATGTTATTGTGGAAAGCATGTCTAAGTTTTCATGATTAGATCAAACAGATAGGGTTGTGTTTTTCTTATTGTTCATGATTTAGGGATGAACCCTAAATCTTAAAAACTCATGGATGAAATCTATTTTCTATGTTCTTTTGATCCTAAAATGCCTAGGAAACATATATGTTTAATTCCTGATTATTATGAATCACTTTCCCTAATTGTTGGATAACAAATCGTGTAAAATGGGGCCGGATGACGGAACTCTAGAGTTCTGTCACGACCATGATAGCCACTATCACGCCTGTGACTGAATGGCTAGAGAAGAGCCAAAAATCGGCTTCTGTCATGCCTGTGACAATATATGTCATGGCGAATGGACATTTTTTAGGTTCTGTCACGACCGTGATGACCTATTTCACGGTCGTGACCGTGACAGAAACCTAATGTAATATATTAAATGTTATTTTGAAGATATTAATCATATGTATTGATGCTTGATTCGTATATGCATCTTTTCCATGTAACTAGGTTAAAATATGAAGATCGAGCAACGTAAATGATTATTGTTTGAAAAGCATAATGAACCCAATTGTGGATGAAATTATATGTCGCCCCTCTATGGCCCTTTATCGAAAAATTGTCCAGAATGATCATTACACACATCAGCAATAGTGTGTGTATTCTGTTGTCGCCCTTGGGCAAGAGTCCAAAATGATCGTTACATACATTGATAACGATGTGTGCATTTTGATGTCACTTTCGGGTGAAATGGTAGCATTGTCTTCACGCCTTAGCTAGCCTATTGAGAGGGCAACGACATAAGTCACAACCATAAGAAGATATAACATTAATTGGAAAGGGCCAACGATCAAAAGTTCTGGAATGATGTCCCACGAAAGTAGAAGTCCAAAGGGTTATAAAGTAACCCTAAGGAGAGTAATGAATGCAATAGTTATGGCAACTGCACTCCACTTATATGCCTATGGATTGAATGAATGATTGAAATGATTTTCCATACTTTAAGTATGATGATATGGTTACATGTCTCTCATGCTATTATTATAATGCATGATGATAATAAACTGATGTTAATGTTCAACATGTAGATCTTACGTTATGAACATGGCATGCATAATGTTTACTTCTTTATATAAAGATGACGATATATATCATGTAGTATCCTGTATAGGATCATGCTATTGCATGCATGGCCTTTACATATTCTAACCGAGAAAACTCTTGCATCCTGGATCCGGGCAGATGCATAAAGTTATGGATGATGACGGCTCAGCTCATGATGAATAAGATTGCGCAATGGCCTAGGATGTTAATAGTTAATTGTCTTAGAGTCTTTTGACTACGTGTTAAAGAGATGTTTTGGACCATAGTTTTAAGATCTTTTATTAGTTATTGATGACGGTTTAAATGCTATAACATTACTTTTGATGTTTTATCGAAATCTTCTGCTATGTCTTCAAAGAAATTATTTTATCTTATTTAATAGATTTATGCTTCCGCTGAGTTTATAGAAAATCATATTTTATTATGATTATGTGATAGTGAAGGGACTAACACAGCCGAATGGTTCGAGTCTTCCCTTCCCTGCTACAGCAATTGATCAACCAACTACTTTGATAGATATATAGAACCATGTTCCAAAGGTCGAATAATTCGTCGAATGGCAACCATTATTTCAAAGGGGCCGGCTACAGGCATGTGAGTAAGACGATAGAGGCAAGCACAACTCGATCCGTGCGCGCCATCCACAATGCCCCATCTGCCCGCCCTTCCCCCGCCATAGCCTTATCCATGGACGATGGAATTTCTCTCGGGCCCGATCCCAGTTGAATGGAACCTTTCGGGTGCATTCCTATTTCAATCATTTGTTTACTCTAGATCCACCTACTTTTCACGTGATTCAATAGAGGAAATAGAGAAAAATAGGGAGCGAGCTACCAAACTGCTACATCAGAAGCGAAAATTGTACGGATAGGAGCGATTTGTTACTATTTATTTGTTTTGGGTCTAATTCCACGACGGAGAGTCGACGTGGCGTAAAGTGAAGATTGGGGGAATAGAACAAAATCCCCGTTTGCGGCATATCGACAAATGTCATTATTGTTAGCCGACCACCAGGCTCACTTGCAGGATTCACTTGAACTCCTCTCAAGACAGAGAATCTTATCTCTGCAAGATCTACGAGAACAATAGAGTTTCATACTCGTGTTTTCGATTGCTTTTTGGTATTGAGGCTAGGAAAGGGTTCCCTTTCCCTGGCGCGGAGTTCGTGTCGGGTCCTACAATTTTATAAATAAAAAATAAAAATTCTAATGAGGTAATAAATAAGGGTTTGGATATTATATTCGTGCTTGACTCTAGTAGATGCTTGCCTCCCTTGACTGCTTGCCTCTTGGGCGCCCGCCCTTTATTTAGATGTTGGGGCAAGGCAAGCCCAAGGAAAGTATAGGTTGGCTCCCAGCTCCATCTCGGCCGGCGTCTAGCTCTTGAGAGGGTGTCCTTTTTTTCCATTTTTCCCTAAAGGGTGCCACTTTATATTGAGGGATTTTTCTCGAGTCTTAAACTCTATTGTTCCCGCAGGTCTTGCAAAGATAAGATTCTCGGTCTTGAGAGGAGTTCAAGTGAATCCTGCAAGGAAGCTAAGGCTTTGGACCCCGGGCTAAAACAAGAAAAGCAATTCAATTGTAGTAGTTTGGGCCCATACCAGGTGGGTGGGCCCCGCCTTCGCCCGACTGGAGATGGGAAATCCGGGGATTAGTTGGCAAGAACAGCGAAAGCGACGTGACGGTGGCTCCATACTGCATAGAACTTTAGGTTTGGAGGAGTAAGAAGATAAGATATATGTCCAAGCTTTAATTCGACTTCGTCGAGTTAAAGAAAAGAAGCAAAAGAAAGGTTAAGAAAAACAAATTAGAACAAAAAGAGTATTTGAATTAAATACAGATCTATAGTATCTATATTTGAATTAAAAAAAAAGTCATATTTACTTTATCAATCAGGTAACGCAAAATTTTGTTTAACAGATTCACAATTCCAATCCAATTGTTCTAATTGACTTATAATTTAAATAATAGGCAAAGCACCTTCAAAGAAGAGCCTTATCCAATGGTGATCGAAGCCTCTCTATAACCACCATTATGCGAAAGCAGGAGTTTTTCGCATAAAGATTTAGGAGTTCGATTCGCTTTCTATGGTAAAGCCAGAATCCGCCCTAGACAATCGCGATGAAAGCTTTTTTTCCTGTGACGTTGACGTGACTCCCAGGATGCGCTTCTCGCGAAACGTCCTATTGGAGGACAGATGGAGCTTAACCCCTTAGACCAAATTGTCCTTAGCAATTTGGGGGTGAAATTTGGAGTGTTACAACGCATGTGAAAGGAATGGTGGGCATCAAACGAGTTGCAGAGGGGGCCCCTTTTTCTTCCTCTCCTCTAACGACCCGGTCATTCGGCCCGCCACCTCCACCTACAACCTCCTCGACTAGTATGCCTCTGACACTTATGTATGTCACACCTACATGGACGTTGTGTGATTGTTGTACCGCCAAACGGTCGACTCTAGCGTCGCGCCCGACTGCTCCACGATCAATGCCCTTGTGGAGGGCCACACACAGTCGCTGCACCTCAACCACATGCTGTGAGCATTCCACCAGATGGGCCCCGCTATGGGGTGGAACTAGAAGAATGGACGTACGACTGCCAAGTGCACGGGCTGTCCACCCAAGGACGAACACGATGGAGCTGTACGAGGAGATGAGGGGCAAAGGGATGGCGTCTGCGCCCCCCCCCCCCCCCCCCCCCCCCCTCCCGCCCCTTTTCTTCCTTGCCGCACGCGAGAAAGTCAAAGGGGGCGTTAGCGCCCCTCTTTCTTCCTCATCATGTACGAGGAAGACTCATGCATGCCGACGAAGCATAAAAGGGGGCCCGACGCTGCCTTTCTCCCTCACGGCTGGAAAGGGAGGAAAGGGGGCACCGACCCCCATTTCCTCACGTGCACGCCGCCGAGTGCGCACGAGAGAAAGATGGAGGGGGTGATGGCCCCCCTCTAGTTGAGCTCACCGGTGTCAGCGAGCAGCGCCTCGCAGCTTTTTATTTTCAATATTAGATTTATTATATTTTTTATTATTTTAAATGAAACTCATTATCAGCGGTTAAGTGGACGAAGTGTGCAAGAAAATTAAAGTTAAGGATATTGTAGTTACAAATTAAAGTTGAGGAACCGAGTTGTTATCACACTTAAAGTTGGGGGACGATTTATGTAGTTTACCCTCTACGGTCCACTAATTTAGTATGTTCTTCATCATCATAATTTTCTCTCAAGTTTTATATTAAATTTAAATAATATCAGAATAAAAAAATTATTCAAATTAAATTTTCACTAATAAAATAGTATCATAACATTTTATAATTAGTTTTTAATCATTTAATGCTCTTTTTATAACAATTATATTTTTAACTTCATATATTGTCACTGTAATATTATATGCATTTATATTTTAATAATTTTATTTTCAATTTATAGTTAAAAATGTTATTATGCTGTGAAATAGTAATATAATCGCATTACTGAATGTTTTTATAATTACTTTTTAAATTCAAATGAGATATTTCCGTATGAAAATTTAATTAATCTCATTATCATAATATTTTATTGTATAATTATAATAAATAATTCACGAGATTTGTATCCAACTCGTGAACAAAGTTGACTCAGTCCAAGTTCAGATTGAAGCCACTCAGAGGAATAAATTCAACTCAATTGGTTCGAGCCGGATTGGATGGTAGGGTGACCGACGACTCTTTTCTAATTTTTTATATTATTTAATATTTTTAAATATATATAATTGTCAAATTTTCTACAGTGAACACATTATTGATTGATTTATCGTGTGAAAACATGTTGTTATATCTTTTTTTAAAAAAATGAAAAAAAAATGTTTTGGTCATTTTACGTCAGACGCTAAATTAATAGGAAATAAGCAAACATGCTATTTATTACTACTTTATTTACTTTTTATTGCTATTTATTTATTATTGATGGGTCATGATTTATTATTGTCTACAGCACAATAATTTTCTTTCTAGTTTTATATTAAATTTAAATGATATCAGAATAAAAAAATTATTCCAATTAAATTTCCATCTAATAAAATATTA
Organism: Pontederia crassipes; assembly: GCA_030549335.1. Lineage (NCBI taxonomy): Eukaryota > Viridiplantae > Streptophyta > Magnoliopsida > Commelinales > Pontederiaceae > Pontederia > Pontederia crassipes. Next base: position 3,371,510 of record CM060190.1, read on the forward strand.
TTATAACATTTGATAATTAGTTATTAATCATTTAATGTTTTTTATATCAATTATATTTTAATTTTCTATATTGTCACTACAATATTATATACATTTATATTGATAGATTTTATTTTTTGTTTATAGTTTAAAATGTTATTATGGTGTGAAATTGTTTATAATAAATAATTCATGAGACTCTTGTTATGATTAACATATCAAATTGGATCTGACATGAACAATATTGAGTCGACTTGAGTTCGGATTAGAGCCATTCGGAAGAGTTTCCAAATCGTTGGAACTCTCCTTGCATGTCTCCACTCTCATCCTCTCTTTATTAGTTGTCATTCCTAGATATGGTATTCACTATTATTTATTTATTATCGACGTATTCATTACTATTTATTTATTATTGATGTCGCTAATTTTTTACAATTTTGCACGATGAGATTTTTCTACCTAATTTGCTATTAATTTTAAATTATATCAAAACAAAAAGTTGTTCAAATTAAATTTCCACCTCATAAAATAATATTATAATGTTTTATTACTACTTTATTCACATCTTTATTACTATTTATTATTACTAACCGTGACTAATTTATTGTTGTCTACAGAAAGAGAATTTTTTGGCTTTATATTGATTTAAATGATATCAAAATAAAAAAAATTATTCAAATTAAATTTCCACCTAATAAAATAGTATTATAACATTTTATAATTTTTTTAAATTATTTAATGCTCCTTTTATAGATATTATATTTAAATTTCATATATACTTTTATATTTATAGTTAAAATGTTATTATGTAATGAAATAGGAACCGAATTTGATTGCTTTCCATTGAATTTTTAAATTCAAATGAAGTTTTAATTGATCTCATTATTGTGATATTTTATTTTTTAATTATAATAAAAAGTTCATAAAAACCCCTTGTCTATCTATATATAAAAGCAGAGGTAAAAAATGTCACGTGTCGATCTCTCATAAATTAAATATATAAAATGATTATTTTTTAATTATATAATTTAGTTATTAAAATTATATAATTTTATTTATTTATATTTTAAATTCTATAATTATAAATAAAGATATTTTTAGTTTTCATTTGCATACTTTAATTTAACCGATAAGTATATAAATTTTTATTTATTCATGCTTTTAAATTTCATATTTATAACTATAAATAGAGAGGTTTTCATTTTCTCAAAGTTAGTTGTTAAGTATATATAATTTTATTTATTTATTTTTTTAAATTTCATATTTGTAACTATAAATAGAAGAGCTTTCAATTTTTATGTGCATACTCTTGGTTACTCCACGTCCTCTTTAACAAAGAGTATGTGCAAACCTACAAATATAGGTTTGTGCGTGATAAAAGAATATTTTTATATATTTTTTTCTATCTAATAAAAATACAATGTTATAATGAAAAATAATTATAGTTATTTAATAAAAATATTAAATATTATAGGAATCTTTCATTTTTTTTATTTACATATTCAACGTCCTCTTTGAAGATAATGAGTGCATGCCGACCTACTAATATTGGTTTGTGTTTGATAAGAATACTTATATATAATTTCTCTTTGCGTAAAAAAATATCAAATATTGTAATTTATATATATAAGGAAAGATTAAAAATATTATGTTATAATGTGTACCTCGAGTTAAAGACATGTATTTCATACTCTAATGATGACATCTATTGATGATTAATATAAGTATCATAAAATTTTTAAATATAATATTATGATAACATGTTAAATATTTTTATACTAATATATTATGTATACTAATAATTTTTAGTTATATATAATTATTTTTTGTTGATATCATGTTGTTATCCTATCAAGAAGATAGAAAACTAGAATTTATAATTTAGAAAACATATATCAATAATTTTACAATATCAAAACAACTAGAATTTATAATTATATTATTATTATTATTGAATAGTTCGTTATAATCAATACATGATACCTAATCAGCTAATAACAAAATAATCAATCAAATTTAATTATTTTAGTATTACTAACATTTTATTAATTTATTATTATACATATCTATCTATGTTTATATATGTGTGTATATATATATATATATAGGTTAAACAAATTATTCGATTTCTGTAAATAAAAGTTTTTTTATGTAACCAATAATATATGAAGTAGATGATATAATTTTGTGCTAATAATATTTATAATCATATATTATTTATGCTAACAATTTTAAATTGTATATAATTATATTTTATTGTTGACAAGTTATCATTCTATAAGGTGATAAAAGACTTAAGTATATGGATCATTTTCAAATATTAAACAACTTAGATTCATAATCACTTTATTTTTATTGGATATGTCGTTATAACATCAATATAAGATATGTAATAAACTAATAACAAAATATTCAACCAAACTTACTCATTATGTTATTATTATTAATAGTTTGTTAATTAATTAAGATATTCTAATGAACTAATAACAAAATTTTCAACTGTTATAAATGAAAGATTTTTTTTCTATAAACAATAATATGATACTCAATAATATATGAAATAAATGATATATTTTATGCTAATATTATTTATAATCATATATTATTTATGGTAAGAATTTTTAATTGTGTATAGTTATTTTTTTGCTATCAAGTTGTTAATTTATAAAAATTAAGAAGATAGAAGACACGTGTATATCAACAATTTTATAATATCAAACAATTAGTATTCATAATCTTTTATTATATAATAAGCTAATAACAAAATTTTTAACTAGTATAAATGAAAGATTTTTCAATAACAAACAATATGATGATCGATAATATATCAAATAAATGATATATTTTAATTCTGATAATATTTATAAATCATATATTTTTTATGATAACAATTTTTAGTTGTATATAGTTTTTTTTTGTTATTCTATCAAGGAAATAGAAGAGTTAATATATCAAACATTTTAGAATATCATTACTATGTTTCATAATAATAATATTATATAGTTTGTTATAAATTGATATGTAATAAATTAATAACAAAATATTTAACTAAACTTAAACATTTTCTTATTTTTACTAACAATTTGTTCATTAATTAAGATATTCTAATGAACTAATAATAAATTATTCAATTTCTATAAATGAAAAAAATTCTATTATTATCTACTTGATATATAAAATCCTTAATAATTGTCATTAACTCTAACAAATAAAAGACATGATCAAAAGGAGAATAAAAAGAAACATTATCCTATATGTTAGTTTTTTTACTTAATTTATAAATTTTTATCCTTTTTTCTATGGAACAATAATTAGCGATAATTTTTTACATCATCTTTAAAATCATATTTTTACATTCTCTCACAAGTAATTATTATTTTCGCTTATATTTTTACAAAGTCACAATTTTCTATATTTGAATCTCAAGCGAATATTTTCTAATGAGTTATCTACGAATTTTTTAGTAGATGTTTTTTCATTTTTATTTTCTTTCATTGATAACAATTGTCAATAAATAAAAATAGAATATAAATAATTTCTATTTCATTAACTAAGATATCTTATATTCAATTTTTTTATAAAATATTTTTTGTGTCATAATATTAAATGCATATAATGTTAATAAAGTGATAGAGCATTTTTTGTATAAGTATACATGCAAATTTTTTAATGTCAAATTGATAAAAGAAATGACGAGTTGACTCATTGATTTCATTATGTGATATGATATTTTTTATTGATAGCACATAAGTTGTATATGATTTAAAATTATTTGATAAATTAAATATTATTTTCAATATTTTTTAATGTAGCATGATAAAAAATATTGACTTTATCTCATATGTAAATCTAACTAAGATGCAATGAAATCTCAAATTTTGTGTGTTTAAATTGTACAATGTTCCGATTATCATAATCCGAACAATCCAACAAAATGATATTAGAAAATAAAAATGTATCATATATTATTATATTAAAAATATAAAAGTACATTTTAAAGTCTACAAATTTTGAACTACTTTTTTTTCATTTTTCAAGGAGGCCGCATTCATTATCTCATGTGAGATTATTTCTAAAAAAAATAAGTGTTTATACATGGACAATAAGTTATTTCACATGTAACAAATAAAAAATGTCTTAAAATTTTGTATGATAAGACAAATAACAAATGAGGTCACAAATATATTATGCAAACAAAATTGAAATTTATATTAAAACATTATAATATTTTTCTCTATTTATTATATTTTTTATAATTGCATGAATTTTTCTACCATTAATTGTCATGCTTTTGTGAATCGCACGGGACCTCACATTAGTGTAGTTTGAAAGCAAAAGTCATGGTATTTCTATATTGTCATATATATATTAATATAAATAAAATAAAAAATTTAAATAATAGATGTTAACAAAATAACGAAGTTAAATGGGGCAAAGATAGAGTAAAAAATAATTTAAAATGTAATAAAATCTAATCGATTTTTAAAAAATAATTTTAAATAAATTTAATTTACTATAACATATTTACATATATAAGTTTCTAAGGCGAAAAAATTATTAGATAATCTATAAAATTTATATTGAAATAAAATTTCTTATTTTATAATAAAAAATTTACATATATAAGTTTTTGTGTTCTTCGCTCATCGCACAGGTCATAATACTAGTTATGATTAGTAGGAATATTTAGGATCAAGTTGGACCTATTCTTTGGGCAAACTCAATTTGGAATCATTTTGAGGAATAAATCCAATTCAACCCTTTCGAGTTTCGAGTTAGTTCGGATCACCTCAACACTTCCTGATATTAAATTAGTTTTTTCACATAAAAATTTTGTTTTAATATTTTTAGAACTTTAAATAAAATATGATCTTAGAAATAAATAAAAAATAAACTAAAAAAAAGTTCAATCGGTCCGGATTGACTCGAGTTGAATTTTCCAACCCGTACTGACCCATTTTAAAAACAAAAAAGTTTTTTGCGAATTCAATTTTTATATATACATAGAAATTGTTAACCAACTTTAAGTATTAATAAAAGAAATAAAATAAAAAATTTAACCGACTAAATTATAATTACTTGGAAGCTTGAGAAAAATAATTAAATAATAAAGTTTGCCTAAAAAACATTACAATCAATTGCTATGACATGATCATAATCTCATATGTGGATTAGATAGGTCATAATCTCATATGTATACTAGATGCAATCAGTAGAGTTCATTAAATTCATCTCCTAGTTATTATGCTCTCTAAATCTATTCATTATCAACATTAAATGATATCTCCATCTCTTAAACCATACCGGAGGCATGTGCCTATTGGTTGTAGCACTGTAGCTTAAAATGTTACAGGTGAAGTGGTAGCGACTCCTTTCACTTAAGTAGAGGTCTTTATGAATATAGAAAATTTTTGTTAGGAGTCTCACCTACCACTACAAGGCACGCGACCTGAGATGATTTTACCGGATTAGTTGGACTCGATGGTGGGTTGGTCTTTCAATCTATGGCCAGTGCGTTCAGTAGTGTCGTGTGAGTTGGACAGTCGCTGTCACTGTCCCGAAGCAATCTTATCAGATTAATTGGACTCGATAGTTGGCCGGTCTTCCAATCTATGACTAGTGCGCTTAATAGTGTCATGTGAGTTGTACAGTCGGCACCACTTCCCAGATACCGGAGGTAGTCCCCGTGAATGCAAAATAATCTTGTTGGCCTCATCTGCCACTGGCAGGCACGCGATCCGAGACGATTTTATCGGATTAGTTTGTACTCGATGGAGAGATGATCTTTCAACCTACGGCCAGTGCGCTCAGTAGCACTGTGTGTGTAACGACCTGAGGTCTAAGAACTAAAATGGTCTCATTGAATAGTCTTATATGTGCAAAATACAGAGGTGGTCATGAGCTTATATATAGCTACACATTTACCTATCAAGTTCGCATTTTAAATTCACTCGGGTCAATAGTCCCAAAATGAATAATATCCTAATTGAGTCGGGATGTTATAGAATGGGAATCACACGTATTCACTTGAGTCACGTGGAAAGCACGGACCACGAGCCAACACGGGACACGGACTAACACGGACCCTCTCAACGAGGACGTTGAGCCCTATATGGGAGAAGATTATAACGATCTGAGATCTAAGGATCAAGATGGGGTGATCATGAGCTTATATATACCTATCCTCTCTACGTATCAAGACGCGTTTTAAATTCGTGCGGGCCGAAAGTCCAAAGTGAATAATATTTTGATTGAGATGTAGGTATTACAAAATGGTATCACTCAACGAGGACGCTGAGCCCTTTTATGGGGATAAAATTGTAATGACCTGAGGTCTAAGGATTGGTCTCATTGAATAATTCCACATTGACAAAATACGAAGGTGGTCATAAACTTATATATATATATACCCCTTTACTTATCGAGACGCGTTTTAAATTTGTGCAGGCCATGAGTCCAAAACGAATAATATCTTGATTAGGCCGACAGTGTTAGAGTTGGACAATCGACACCGCTCTTCAAAATCCACTATCGATTCTCGACTCGTATCTCGTGTGCTTTCACTCAGTGTGTTCTTTTCTCTTTCTTCCAATTTTTACTTGTCGTTGCGGGTTTAAAGCTCATAGAATTGCCAAATTCAATTTATCTTGTCGCCCTCATTTATGCCCCCACAGCGTGTGTTCCACGGATTAGAGCGTACCATGTTTAAGCGGGTCATTAAATAACACATAAAGTCCCAACCTCCCATCTTGAAATCCCAATAGCTCACTTTAGTTTGCCCGTAGCCCACTAAAGAGAATAATAAAATATTTTGGTATTAGATTGCTAGGGTTAAAAAACATTGTTATGATTACAATCTAACTTTACATAATGAAATAATGTTGACTTTTTATCATTAACATATTTTTATTTTCAACCTTCATTTATTTAATTATCTTTTTATATTTATATTAGTCTATACTTGTATACTTTTAATTATATTTTATATAAAAAATTATAATAAGTTCATGCAGGAAGAAATAAACTAATTTTCATTTTGGGTGACACACACAATTTACTAGGTTTAATAGGGGTGTCTCAAAAATTTTTATGTGAAATACATGTCAAACTATATCATTTCTTTATTTTTACAATAATTCATTGTGTATAAGTTATAATGCATTTTTTCACATAATATCTTTATGATACTTAAAATAAAATTTGCAAATTAATAAATGATAAAAGAAACTGTATTCATTATGATATTTATAAATTCTGCATATTCCAAAACAATAAATATAATTATTAGTGTTAACTTTAAAACATAAAATTTTCTTTTGGGGCGACATTTACTCCGCACATGTGAAGTGTTGTCCAATCTAAAAAGATGGACTTAATGTAGACACAATAAAATAGAACTCAGCCAATTCAATAAATTTGTAAGTTGGTTTAATTCCTATTTAGGGCAAAGTAAAATATTCGTTTCCTCTATTTTTCTCTCTCTTTCCATTTCATTGATAAAAATATTACTATAAATTTAAAAAATATCCAAAAATAAACTTTTTTCATAAACATTCATATTGACCCATTATTCTCCTTCTTCATTTATAGTTATCCGTTGATTCTCACTTTGTTACTATTAAAAATGTGGGACTATCTTTGTGCACTCACTTGTTCTTTCTCTTTTCATTTAGTTTTAAATTTATTAAACTTTGAGCTTTAATTCATGATCTTATTTTATTTTTAATATCATCAATGTATATTATAATATAAATTAATTATATATTTATTACATCAATATAATATTTATCATATTAGATAAATTAATTATGAATGAATAGTGCACACTTCTTTGTTATATGTATAATACACAACAATGCTATAATGTACTTAGTATAGTATAATAATATATATACACAACTTTAAGTTTCTTTAATTTAGTATATAATAAGTCAAATTAAATAGTTAACTACTCATTATACCATATATTTATTTATAGAATATACAATCTTGTCATAAAAAAATATGTAATTTTTGCCTCTAACATAAAAAATAAAGATATGAAATACATAAAAAATAATCAATAGAAAATTTGTATATAATAATCAAATTCATAATATTTTAATTTATTAAGTGTATAATTTTAAAATCAAATCTTAAAATTAATTATAAACTTATTATTATTTATGATTGTTATTTTTTCTTTTGTATAATACATTTTGATATCATATATATACTTATATAATTGAAATATCATAGCTTAATTTACTATATCATATTAAATATAATATTTTATTACTATCCGGTCCGACTGATCGATTCGACCTCAAACGGACGCTTTTTCGGATCGTCGTCCGATCCGATCCTAACAACATTGCTATTATTCCTCACGTACTCAACTCCCACATATCTAGACATATATTCATTACTATTTTGCAGGATGAGATTTTTCTACCTAATTTCCTATTAATTTTAGATGATTTCAAAATAAAAAATTATTCAAATTAAATTTTCACCTTATAAAATAATATTATAAATTTTATTACTATTTTATTCGAATAAATTACACCAAATGCCTTTCGACTTTTAAATTTGTTCAGCGATATCCTTCGACTTCACTTTGTAACATCCTCCATCTTCAAACTTATTGTATGAAATGTCCTCCCAATCGAGAATATCCGATTTTTCGGTCGGTCTGCTGACGTGGTGATGCACTTTCTCTGTCACGTAGTTCGACGTGGCATCGCCACATCAGCAAATTAATAAAAAATAATAAATATTAAATAATATTATTAAATATTAAAAAACTACTCCAATAAAAAAATATTAAAGGCTGGCGAAGAGCCGACGAGCCCGCGCCGACGAACAGCAAAGGGGGGCCCTCCCCCCCCCCCCCCCTCCTTTGTTGTTCGCTGGCACGAGCAAAGGGGGGGCCTCACCCCCCTCTGCGACCTTCGGCGAGGTCGCATAGGAGGTGCGAGGCCCCCCTCCCCCTCTTTGCTGTTTGTCGGCGTGGGCAAAGGGGGGGCCTCGCCCCTCCTCTATGACCTCCGCCCTCCGGTGAGACCCCTCCTTTGCCCGCGCCAACGAATAGCAAAGGGGGGGGGGGGGGGGCGGCCTTTAATATTTTTTTATTAAAGTAGTAGTTTTTTAAATATTTATTACTATTATTTTAATATTTATTAATTTGCTGACGTGGTGGTGCCACGTCGAATGACTCTCATGTGTGGCGGAGAGAGTGCATCGTCGCGTCAGCAGACCGACAGGGAAACTGAATATTCTCGCTCGGGAGGGCATTCCATGCAATAAGTTTGAAGATGGAGGGCATCGCTGTTACAAAATAAAATTGAAGAACGCCACTGAGCAAACTTAAAAGTTGGAGGGCATTTGGTGTAATTTCTCATATTTTATTCATATTTTTATTACTATTTATTTATTATAAACTCTCACTAATTTATTATTGTCTACAACAAGAGATTTTTTGGCTAGTTTTATATTAAATTTAAATGATGCTAAAATAAAAAAATAAAATTATTTAATTTTATTTTTCAAATTTAATTATTCAAACATTTGTTCAAATTAAATTTCCACCTGACCACTATTTTTTTTAAATTTTTTATATTATTTAATATAAGAAATTATTTAATTTGTATTACATAACTAAAAATTCTAATATTAAAACATTTGTTCACACTTAAAATATTTTGTTTTAATATTTATTATAAATTCTCACTATTTATTATTATCTACAACAAGAGATTTTTTTGGCTAGTTTTATATTAAATTTAAATGATGCTAAAATAAAAATAAAATTATTTAGTTTTATTTTTCAAATTTAATTATTCAAACATTTGTTCAAATTAAATTTCCACCTGACCACTGTTTTTTTAAAAAAAATTTATATTGTTTAATATAAGAAATTATTTAATTTGTATTACAAAACTAAAAAATTCTAATATTAAAACATTTGTTCACACTTAAAATATTTTATTTTAATATTTTCTTAAAATTTTAAATTGAATATAGGATTAAAATTAAATTTAAAAAGTAAAATTTAAAAAATGAATCTATGTCAGGACAAGTTGACTCGAGTACAATCCGTGTCCAAGCCACCATGTGAACATTCCTAATTATTAATCTATAGTGCGCAAAAACAATGTTATATATTCAAAAAAACTAGTGCAACTTGGTCTTGTCAGCAAAGTTTCTGTGGTCAGATTTTAAAGAACGGTTTGAAAAAGTGAATGTCATGCAGATGTTTTCTATTGCAGATGTATTCTATTAAAAATAATATTTACAATATGAGACGGAAGAATCAATTAATTTCATATTACTTTACGAAACTAAAAAATCTTTGGGAAGAATTTGATCTCATTTCACTTTCGAAGTTTTGAAGGAATATAAGAAATTTCATGCAAACAGGAATCTCCATTGATATGTCTAAATGATAACTTTCATCATGTTATGACTCATATACCTCTAATGATTCCCATACCTACTATTAACTTGGCATATTCGGTACTTGTTGAAGAGAAACAAAGACATGAAATATATGCATTCTAGTTCAGATCAAGTGGCTCTTTTTGGATCTAGAAATTTCAGAGATTTTGATAAGCAGAAAAAGGGCTCCCAACATAATATGTGATAACAGCAAAAAGCTAGGACATAAGAAAGCCCAGTGTTATAGATTAGTGGGTTATCCAATCAGCAATTACATTAGTTATATTACACTTGGTCAGTTGTTATTATGCATGAGAAATTCATATTACAGTTCCTCGTCGTAAGGCAGTTCACTACCGTCACGCCGTCCATGCCAATGATGTTCACCTGCGTGACCAGCCCGAGGAACAGGCCGTGCTCCACCACTGGGCGATCATATGCATATGGTTGCTCAACAACTCGAGATCACCCTCTCTCCTGTCCTCGCAGAAGTACAAATCCACTATGTAATTCTCGTTGTTCATCACGAACGGCTCCGGCTCCCTCCGTGCCCCAGCAGCTTGCATGGCACCAGCGCCGTCGTTCTTGGTCCTCAGCTTGAGACTGAACCTCGGCGCGCAACTGTTGAAGAGCTCCCTCGAGCGCCGCAACATGAGTACCTAGTCGAAGGGGATGACCTCCATGGCACATGCACTGGGCTCATAGTGAGAGGTTGGGACTACTTCGGGACAACAGTGCTATAACGTCCCCAAAATTAGTTCTTCTGCAACGTCGGCGATCAATTGACAAGGAAGCGTTACATTGTCTACTGCTTTCTTGACTTTGATCAGTCAACAAATGATACACATGACAATATAAATGATAAAGAAACAAATTGAAGAAAGGGTTTGCGAAAGAAATCATAGGAAAATCAAAGGACGTTCACATTTAAGAAAATCATCCAGGGAAAAAGGGAAATTCACATATTTCAAATAACCTGAGCAAATAGTCACATATGTGATATCAGAAAAGAGAGAGTCACAATATCTCTGAAATACAAGAACTCATAATTCAAATAAAGAAACAAAAGGGCGGAAAGCTATAGCGTTGGACAAGTCATGTGCAACGGTCTTTGAGCTCTGCACTATCCATCTCCTCTCTAGGCATGGTTCTCACCTGCAAAATCTCAATACAGGAGCATGGAATACCCGTGAGCTAACGCACAGTACACATAGATACATAAACGATAAAATGATAATCTGATTAAGGTCAATAATAATAAAAGAGAATCAATAGAATGCTTACTCATTAACAATGGTTTCAATATCTTGATCACAGTGGGTCATGGACAATATTTATCAATGTCTATGCTTTGTTCATTACTATGTAAATACCTTGCTCTGCTATACATTACCATGTTTTGTTTTGTTCTGTGTAGTACCACGTCTTTTATATTACTATAAAGTCTTTGAAGTTCGTTATCCTGTGCGAGCTCGACTTAATTAGGTTGAAAAGTTAAAAGTGCCTCTATACATGTGTAGCATGGATGCTTATCAAAGGGAAAGTGTATGCTCAGGCATACATTTTTCAGAATACAGGTGGAAGAGTACTTGTACCCCAGGAACAATTATCATTGTGGACCCGTAGGTTCATTGTCTTCTCAGCTGAGCTACCTGTCCCTCTGACACTATACTTTGAAATTCATATATTGCCCCCATGGGGAAGAGTGTGTCAATACATCATTATTATTCAGAGCATAGGTGGGAGAGGGCCTATGGTCCAAGAGCAGTGGTCGTTAAGACCAATAGATACGTTGTCTCCTCAGTGCAACTACCTACCCTTCTTTATATTATACCTTGATCTCTGTTCTGTACTCTGGGCAGCACATAGCTATCCCGTTATTTCATCTTTACTTCACTTATCTTCTTTATCATATGTGAAGTTTGAAATCATTACTCAAAAAAGGGGTAAAGTCAGTTTACCTTTCTGTGGAAGGAAGGTCCGTTTCATGTCATGCCATATTGGACATAGCCTCAGGTGGGCCTATCGAAGTTTGGGCCTGATTATAGAAGTTCTGGCCACTCAAGGGCATTTTCATCTTTTTCGTTGGGATCTGAAATCCCTCCTGTCATTAGACCGGTCGACCGTTCTGATAAGACCGATCGATCGATATTGTTGGACGGTCAATCGCTCCAGTTGGACCGGTCGATCGATCGTAAGTTCGGCCGACTGTTCCCTCGTGCCGAGTTTGTCGACCGTTCATCTTGAATCGGTCGATCGATCGCTACGCGTCGGTACGTCGCGGGATCGGTCGACCGTTTCATTGGAATCGGTCGATCGATCTTATGTGAATGGCCTCGATGGCTCTCACTGGATCGATCGATTGATCGCGTTGGATCAGTTGACCGGCCCCCGACATGGTTCTCTACGGATCGGTCAACCGATCTTATAGAAACGGTCAACTAATTCCGCGGACGAAATAGGTCCGCCAATCATTTTTCTCACTTCCGACCGTCGGATTACGATAGTGTCAATATGAAAAACTTTGCTAAGAGTTTTAGGATCAATATGGAATCATAAAACGCATCAAACCATCTACATTTTAACGTCTAGGGGATTTCGACATCTACGGTACCTTCGTTGTTTTGGGTTTGCCGGCGGTACGTTCGTCCTCTTCTCGATCTCCGATCGCCCCTGACCAATGGTGAGGGCATGGCTGGTATTCATGCACGTCGAATGAGGGCTGTTGTGCATCGGGTGTCGCTGGATCATGTCGGGGTCTCGTCCTTCGTGTGCTTCCTTGCTTTATGCGTGTCTGCTCGTCCGTTCGTCGTTCGCCAGGGAGGAAACATGGGAGAGGATGGGGCGACCGGGTGAAGATTCCAAAGGGGCGGCTGCCCCCCTTTCATGCTCTTACACCTTGCTGGCCGCCTCCCCTCTCTGTTTGCGATGTGGGGGAAGAGGCCGAGAATCGGGGGAGGTTACTCCCCCCTATTCTCTGTCTATTACATTTTTATTTTGATTTTTGATTTTGAGTTTAAAAGAGCCCGTCATTACAAGTGCTCCAAAAAAGCTAACTTGTTGAAGCAGTATTTCATGGGAGTTGGAACAACACTCGTGGAATACATCGCTCTGTGCAAAGCCATGAGCCTCATGCAAAGAAAGTAGAGCTTCTACACATCACACAGCTTTGCCGTCATCAGTGTGTCCACTACGTTCTCTGTGCTCACCCGCGTGGCCGCCTTGGACTCGCACACCCGATTCAACCACTTGATCCAGTATGCGTGCACCAGCGCCAGCAACGATAGTTTGTGCTTCGCCATCGCCACGTCCATCTCCCTACACAATACCGATGGATAAGCCAAGCGCAAATCAGAATCTTTGCTAAGCAAATACAAGTACATGTAAGAACAACATATTTTACATGCTGAGGTGAAATGCGAACTCCCAAAAGCTCACTCAGCTCAGAAGCTCATCTGGATCCTGAAGTGCCACCACCTATTCACGCAAAGTGTAAAAAGACTAATTCATAATGAAAAATGTAATTACATGCATATGGCAAAAGATCAAACGAAAAAAAAGCAAAGAACAAAACGATTTTCAAATTATGAGTCATAAAAAAATTTCAGCAACTCATCAAATCTTTGGTCTATGATTGAAAAAGTAAAAAAGTTGATGATTTATGAACTTTGATCAGGCATTATGGTATCACTTAAAATGTTAAAGTAAACTACAGTAATAAAATCTTTTGAAAGGGAGAAAAATATCTTACCATTGGTCAAGAACAGATAGGAAATCCTCAGGGCACCTAACATCGAATAGAATGGTTAGTAAAACAATAAAGCAAACAAATAACAGTCAGTGTATCCAGAATTGTGACATAAGATCCCCGAAGACAAATCTCGTGTTGCGATAATAACAAATGTTTGCTGTAATTGGTGACAATGCGGTTACATTACTTCTTACCGTGGGCATCATAGAGCCGACTGAGAGCCTGTGGATGAGAATCGATGAAGAAACTGAGGATTTGAGGAGATAGCAAGGGGAGCATCACGGCCATCACCTAAATGTAGATGGCCTTGGCTGACAGTGAGGGGCGAAGGGAGATGAGGCGGTGGTGCGCGAGGGTGATGGTGATGAAGTTGAGGTAGCCAAAAAAATGAAAATGAAAGAATGGAAGGTACGTAAAGCACCAGAATCACGTCCATCGTTGGAGGCCCTTTTAAAAATGTGGAGAATTCGAAGGGGTCGAATATGAAAGGTTGCACGTTACAAAAAATGATGCATTCCTAGTGGATTGGTTGAATGCTGTTGTTGGAGAAAAATGAGGAAAATAAATCACTTTCTTTTGGAGAACGCATGCACAGGCTTGAAGGATAGAAGAAGTAATGATGCACTTAATGGAATATTGAGAAGGAGAAGGAAAGTACAAAAAATGAAAAAAACAATAGCAAAAAGAAAAGATAAGAATGGAGGAGGGATAGAAGTTTGAAATGGTCACTGGCCATCAGCTTTATATAAATATAAGAAATAAAAAAAAAAGTGTTTGGAAGTTCAACTTTTATATATGCATGGGAATTCGTTAACAAACTTTAAGTATTAATACGAGAAATAAAATAAAATTTGTTAGATGCAAAAGAAATGTTTCAAAACATTTCTTTGTTTTATTTTCTGTTGACCTCGTTGCGTAATATCACTAAGAATTATATGTTCCGAGTCCCCATGGAATCTACAATTCTCATCTTTTACCATGATTGCACATGGGACCCACAAGAGTGAAAAAATAATATGCTTTCACGAGAACAACCCAATTGTTCCAAGTGTATCCCCATTTCAAACGACGCCGATAGATTTCCAATCTCCTTCTAGCTCTATCATTCTTATTTATCGACCACTCAACTCCTACATATCTACACATGATATTCAATGCTATTTATTTATTATCGACCTATTTGTTACTATTATTTATTATTAACGTCACTAATTTTTTACGATTATGTAGGATGAGCTTTTTTGCCTAATTTTCTTTTAAATTTAAATAATATAAAAAATTTGTTAAAATTAAATTTCCATCTAGTAAAAATATATTATAACATTTATATTTTTTAAAATTATTTAGTGCTCTTTCTATAGAAATTATATTTTAAGTTTATATATTGTCACCGTAATATTATATGCATTAATATTAATATATAATATTATGTTTATAGTTTAAAAAGTTATTATCATGAGAAGTAGGAATTGGATCCCATTGATTTCCATTGAATATTTCAATAATTACCTTTTGAATTCAAATGAGACATTGCCGTGTGAAGTTTTAATTAGTCTCATTATTGTCATATTTTGTTTTGATAATAATAAATAATTCGTGCGACCCTTGATATGATTAATTTGTGTTATTTTCATAAATCACCCATAAATTATGAGCTTATCTTTTTAGATTCCTAAACTATCACGATTTTAATTTAATCCTTACGTCGACTTTTGTTAAATTTTTCATTATGAAAAGTTGAAGCTACCCCTTCCATTGATAAATATTAAAAAAAATAAAAAGAAATAAAAAGTAGGTCGTGTCGTCGGTCGCATCACAGTAGGGGGTGACCCCCCTTTCTCTAGTCCTGACGATGCTATGACTTACGATGATCTTTGTCGGTCGTGTCACTATAGGGGCGGGACGCCCCCGTTTTCCCCCTGCGCGAACCTTCTTCATGAAATTCAACAGAACCTTTATGGATGACATATGATCTCTAACACAAGATTTTATAAACTTTGAGTCAATACACATCGGTAAATATTTTTTGGTGAAAAAGGAACGTTACTTTGCTTTCGATTTTTTGTGAGTTAAAGATCTACCATCGTTGGTCGCATTGCATGTAACAATCCCAATTTTTAAATATGGGTATTTAATTCATTTGGAGAAGGCTAAACTTTATAAAAACCTCCAAACCCTCTCTCTCCTCTCTTTTATTATTTTCTCACGTGACGACTGCAACCTAAGAGGAGGAAAAAAGAGGAGAACGAGGAAGAAGAAAAGGGCAAAGAGGAAGAAGACATGGACAAGGGAAAGGAGATTAACATTGAAGAACAATATCAAAGATATGTAAATGGGATCTAAACCCCTCTCCCCTCTCGATGATGTTTTATTTGGATTGAGAGTCTTAAGAACACATGTTCTTGATAGAGATTTTGATTGAGGGTTGCATAAATAAAGATTGTATGATTTATATTTGCATAATCTGTTAAATTTGTAACTATTTGTAATAATTATTTGGATAGGTTTTACTTATCCAAAAATTATAAACGATATATGGGTGGAAAGCCCGCGATGTCTACTTCCACATAAATTAGTTTCATTTGATTTGAAGATGTATAAAAATAATTATGATCCAAACATCAGACTACTGTCATGCTATCTCGGGGAACAGCAAGACCAAATTGTAAAATGTATCATAAATTAAAATTACTGAAGTAGGACTTGAAATTTATTCACAGATTAAAGGTTTATGTTACCTTTTTGTGAAAATTGGATTGAAAAGAACAAGTATAAATTAAGTTATGAATATTTTAATGGCTGCTATTAGAATATTGTGAGATAGATTCTGTTGGTAGTATGAATTTCTAGGAAAAAGCCATAAATTTTGTTAATGAATGAAAATTGTAGGTTTTTATGTGTTTTATAATTATAAATGCTAATAGATCATACGGAAATATTTATAATATTTTAGATTATTTTTATTGGAATTTTAATCTCAAAAATTAAAAATTTCGGGTGAAAGATCGGACCGTAGGACGCTGTCACGGCCTTGCCAAGTCAAGGAATGACTGTAAAAGAAGATAGGTGAAATCAGCGTTCTGTCACGACCGTGACAACATTGTCACGGCCATGATGGAGTGGGGCATGACCGTGACCAACCAAGTCACGACCGTGATGATGACTCGGCATGATCGTGTCAAAATATGTCACGACCATGATCGTATGTAGATGAATTATAGGTCACTGTCACGGACGTGACGCAACTATGACGACCGTGACAGATCAGAAATGAAAGCCAAGTTACTTTAAACCTATTTCTTTATGTATATAAGTATGTATGGATGTGTATTGATTGTATATGACACGTAGGTACACGTAACACATATTCAGTCGTAATTAGGCTAAAAGATGAAGAATGATTGATATGAATAATTATTGTATTGCAAAGCATAATTCACCTAAAGTTGAAGAAGAATGTTCTCGTCACTCGTCAATGGTGATAAGTAAAGTCCTACACCTATATATGTATTTCAAGGGGACCTAAGTCCGCAAAGTAAAGTCCTGCATTTGTGTATGTGCTTCTCAGGGAATAAAGTTCCTCATAAAAAATTGTGCGTATTCCTTGGAATAAAGTCTGTCACTATTATAGTGTGTGTATTCTTTGAAATAAAGTCCTTCACTATTATAGTGTGCATATTTCTTGAAATAAAGTCCCTCACTATTATGATGTGTGTGTTCCTAAGAATGTGGTCTAGCTAGCCAATGTAATGATGTGATATGATTCTTTCATAAGATCAAAGATGTTATAAGATAAATTAAGAATGAAAGTGAAGTTAAAGTATCTTAACGACACGAAATTATCCTAAATGTCCAAAACTTTTAGGATAAATTTTCGGATCATTGCATTGCAAGAGGGGGGCGCCCCCCTCTTTCCCCTGCGCGCCAACGGGGGGACCCTGTTGCGACCCCCTCCCCTCCCCCCCCCTCTTTATAATTTTTATCTTTTCCTATTTAGTTATCTTTTTTTGTTCAGTTCACCATGTGTCAAATATAAGGCAAAAAGGGCATTTGACATTTATACTAATCAGTGCAAAATTAGATATGCGAAATGTGCAAAATCCAGGCCTAGTACATATAAATTCGAGCCGAGCTTGGACTGAGCCCGGACCATGCTCGATTAAGCTCAGTCCGACTTCAACATGAAATCAGTTCTTTTGTTGGCAAAACTAGGGCCGGATCTAAGGGTGGCTCGTGTTAATTTGCTGACATCATCATTTTGGTCGTGATATAATGCTGCCCGGAACGCGTATGAACACAGCTCAGGCCGGGTCGTCGGAAAAGAGAATCCGAACATCCAAAAAACAATCGCGCAGAGGTCAAGTCGGACTACTAAGAGCTTGAGTCAGGTTACCGAGAGCTCGGGCCGGGTTTATCCGAATTCGGGTCAGATTTGAAGAAGCACCGCGCTGGGTTTGAACTTTACAGATGAACTTGGGCCACAGATGAACTCGGGCCAGGTTCATCTCTACGTGGAATTTCGGTTGTCGGAACTCCGATGGTGTTTTCTGAGACTTTAACATGAATAACTTTCAGCACATTATTCCTTTCGACAAAAAAAATGATTTAGAACTATTAATGCATTATAGGAGAACATAATACAATCCTAATTCATCAATCATCTTATCTATTCCATTAAAAATCATATTAAAAAATGAATTCAAAATCTCACATACTCCAGTCAGAACTAATTGGAATCGTGCGATTTTTGAGACGGTGGAGAGGTCCTGATGAGAAGTTCAATGTCCTTAGAGGGTAGACCTGAGATTGGATGGCCGATTGAATATCGTACACGTGCACCGAGAGAGAAGAAAATATAGCCTAAAGATAGAGGAAAAACTCAAGTAAAATAGAGAAAAAAGATGCATTGGAGGAGACTCTTTGAGATCCTGTTTATAAAAAAAATCCTTCCAAGTTCTAATATATTTAGAACTCCTAATCATACTTCCTATTCACCATTCATCATTTATTTTTCATGATTTCTCAGATTGCAATAATTAATTAATATTACTTTTTCTTGATTTTTTGAAATTAAAACAATAATTTATTATTTTATTTTATGAATATTTTTATCCTTAAAACTCTTAATTTCAACATTGTTGAAGTCCTAATTCAATCTTTCAAGAAACTTTATCACTAATCCACTCTAACTATCTTTTGTTTATTTTATCTCTCATAAATATAATTATTCCTAAATTTCTAGATTAAATAAAAAATTATTATTCTTATATTTTAATTTTTAAAATAAAATAATAAAATAATATTATTTTATCTTTTAAATATTTTGATCATAAAACTCTTATCTTAACTCTTGTTAAAAATACTTTATTTCTTAAACTTATAGTTAGGTTCAAAATTTCATTATAACTCTAACCCCTAATCTAACTAGGAATCGTCATTTCCTACATCTTATCTAATAACACATATCTTTTCTTCTTCTTTTATCCGTCCACTAACAATATTTCTATTTCTTTTCAAACTTTATTTTTCTTTAACAAATCCTAAATTTTAGATTTATTTTAATTACGAAAATTATCTTTTTATATTTACATTTGATATATTTTATGTAAAAGAAATAAAAATTATAATCAAGTTCATGCATGAACAAACACACTAACTTTCATTTTGGGATGACACGTACAATTTACTAGGTTTAATAAGAGTGCCTCAATTTTTTTTAATGTGAAATACATGTCAAACAATCTTGTATATCATTTTATCTATTTTTTGCAATCTTTCATTGTGTATAAATGATGACGTATTGCTTACATAAGATCTTTAATTATACTTTTGCAAAATAAAAAAATATAAAAGAAACTATATTCATCATGAGATTAGGCTATAAATTCTCCATATTTCAAAAGAATAAATATAATTATTAATGTTAACTTTAAAATATAATATTTTCTTTTGGAACAACATTTCCTCCACGTATATGCAGTGTTGTCCAATCTCAAAATGATGGACCAACAACTATTTTGTTTTAATTTGACAATTTTAAAAAACATGTATAACTTGATGCTTGATTTATTTATAAACAACCCCTATTTTGGTTTATTTTGACATTGTAACAATTAAAGAAAAAAACAGAACTAGATATTTCGCCATGAATATAATATAAAACACAAACATATGTCTGCGCTTAAAAGTCATTCAAGCATATATCTACACTTAAATTTCACTTCTAACACAAGATTTATTATTTTAATACATTTTACAAGACGATTAATATACTTCTCAAAATAGTATGACAATAATTCGATCTTTTAACTCAAAGTCCAGCTATATATATCTTATTGATACGATTTTAATTTCATGCAAAATCGACTTCAAATGTTATCCATCCATATGAGTTTTATATTTTGTGGATAACAAAAATTTATCCAAAATAGAAGCTATAAAACTTATCTAAACATTTAAATTGCCCATAATAAAATATCTGAATTGTCTAGACCTAGAATGAAACATCTAAATTTTTAATTTTAAAATTAGACAAGACCAACTAAAAAATCATATAATTATTTTAAAGTTGTTTAATAAAAATTCCTATAATGTTCAATTCTGTTAGTTGATTCTCGCCGCAAAATTATTTTATAATATTAATTTCTAATTATTATATATATAGTTGAATTTATGGCCAATGGATTAAGTACAATTTTTTAAAGAAATACTTTTATATTCAGTAAATTTATAAGAAAATTATATTTTAATATGTAATATTTGGACTTTGATATAGTTGCTATAATTTAATGTTTGTGAGGGATTGGACCTCAAATATAATTTTTTTAAGTTTTAATATTTCAAATATTTTTTAAAACATAGCGGTCAGATTTACTTTAAATATTATTGTTTATATTATATAATATACAAGGGTTCGATATTATTATTTTATTTATTATATAATTTAATAAAAAGTATTAGTGTCCCCCAGAAATTAATATATATTTTTATGATTTACTGTCATTCAAAAAAGTATTATTGCTCGAGTTATGAATACTTTTATTTGTGGAAAATGAAATGAAGTGATTTCGAAACGACAATAGTGTCAATTTTTTTTTAACAAAAGGAAGTTGTCACGTTTTGTCCTGCGATTTCTGCTGCTCCTCCGACGATTTCGCGCGATCTTCTACTCCGCTCCGGCCCGGCGGCACGAGGTTTTCTTTCTTCTCTCTCTTTCTCCTCTCCGCTCTTTGTCCTTCTCTCCTCCGGCGAGAGCCACCCGCCGGCGCCTATGGAAGGGGGAGGGGGCCTGCTAGGGACGGCGCCGGCGCCACCTCTGGATGGGAGCGAATCCGCCCAACAGGGGGGCCTTCTTGGCTGGGGGCTCACTTAGTCAACTTTAAACCACCCCGAACTATTGGAGATGGGGACGGCAGCGCCGCTAGGGTTTTAGAATGCATTGTTATCTTAGCGCCGGTTCAGATGTCTCTCTCATACATCTTGTTAACGTCCAGTGCGTAGTAGTTCTTGTATGTTTTTTTTTTTGGTGCTGTGGTTGATTCGTTGTAAATATTTTATGTGCAGACATTGTGCCGGCGCTCTTTGTTAGAGACTGTAGGAGTGTGCTCAAACGCGTTTTCTCTCTCTCGCTCTCTCTCGTGTTGCCACCATGAGCAGATCTGGACAGCCGCCAGATTTGAAGAAGTAACCATCGACCTGTTCTTTTATTTAATCTTCTTCGCTTTTTAAGCCTTCTTTTGAACTATCATTCGTTTTTTTTTCCTTTATAAATCTGCAGGTACATGGACAAGAAGCTGCAAAGTAAGTTTAATTTCCATTTGGGCGTCGAATTATCTTTTCTTTCTTTGTTTAGTATTATTACAGATATCTTGCTGTGTGTGTTTCGTTATGGGTCACTTAATGGTTTATGTAGTTTAATTTTCTTTTCGTATTTCTTTGCACATAGATCTTGGAAAGAAAACTGATCTAATGGATTTGGGGTATCAGCAACTGGGTTTACACTTTCAACATAATTTGTTTTTAAAGCTAAGGAAATCTCCATATTTGGTTCTGAATGTACAATCCATTGGATTATTATGGCGTCTCTAGTTGTTCCGATGTGAACTATTTTGTGACACAAAACATAAGTACTGTTACACAGTTTATAATAATGGATATATTTGACTGTTTTCTCCATGTTTATGAAAGGTCGTGCTCCTAGATGAGGAATACCTTTTCAAGCTATGGGGCTTATGCCCATATGAGGTTTTTTTCCATAGTTACTCCGATAGGTCACTTTGCCTTGCATTCTTTACAATTCATTATCCTTTATAATATTGTTTGTGCTTGTTCACGTCGCAGTTGTTGATTTTATATAAAATAAGAAATGTGTAGTGAATAGTAAAATCATGGCATTATTCATTTAGGAAAAAACTGTGCATTCTGGTTTCTTTATCAAAATTGAAGATGATATTAACATGTTACTCAAACTCCGCCTATGTTTTATAGCCGGTCCCAAGCCCGGATAAAGGAGGAGGGTTGTGTTAGGCCCCGACAGCCAGCGTAAAACCCTGTCGAATCTCATGAACATGGATCAACGAATATCGGAATGGCGTCGTATGATCCATGTAGCCGACCCCACCTAGTGGGATAAGGCTTTGTTGTTGTTGTATTAACATGTTACTCAAATTATTTACTAAAACATTGGTGTGAGCAATGCCGCTTATCTGCAGCTAAATGATTGAGATGATCTTATCCATCTATCACGAACTTGCATGACTTGCTACTTCAATTGTTAAAAAAATGCTTGATCTTCTCTTGCAAAAAAAAACTTGCTTTTATGTAATTATGATCATTGAGAGCTGCGATTTGGATTTTGGTGATTTGAATTTTACTTTAGTATTTTTTTTGTTTTCCCAGTTGCTTGGTTTCTCACTAAGTTCTGATTGTGATCTTAAATGAAGACGGGATGTTTATCCAAATAACTTATTTGTCACAGTTACTCTGATTGAGAATTTCCTCTTTTTTTAGGTTTCATACTGGTCTCTGTCTTGTTTCACAATAAGTTCATAATTTTGATATTATTTTTTTCCCATTCTCTTTTGTTTATCTTAAAATTCTGGTTAAGGAGACTTGCAAGTATTACAAAAATGAAGAACACCCGAGTTAGTTTGTTTCTTTTTATTGTGAAAGACTACTAAGTCATCGAACAAGCATTTGAGAATGTTTATTGTTAATAATGTTAATATCCTGAACGTTCTAAAAAAAATGTTAATATCCTGAACTAAATCATATACTGAAATGACTGAGCCCTTTGTAGAATATTGCGTAACCATTTTAGTTCGTC
The DNA here is from genome assembly GCA_030549335.1 of Pontederia crassipes. Classification (NCBI taxonomy): domain Eukaryota; kingdom Viridiplantae; phylum Streptophyta; class Magnoliopsida; order Commelinales; family Pontederiaceae; genus Pontederia; species Pontederia crassipes. The sequence goes on from CM060190.1 coordinate 3,394,984, forward strand.
ATATAATCTGTCTCAAAAAAGTCATAAACTGTGTTAAAATTTATCTAGGACATATATCTTTTCAAAGAACACACCCTTTTGCTTTGTAATCCATGCTTTATCTGAAGGGAAATAAAACTGTCTGTATAAATGAACTTTTTGCAAACATTGATTTAATGAAGACGAAGAATGCATCTCTTGAAGTCGAAGCCTTTTTCTATGTTATTTTGGACTGCTCACAATGCATTGATCTTTTTCTTTCTTTTCTATGTTTAGCGGTAATGTGTAAATCTTTCAACAGTCCACGCATGCAGACTCATTTTCATCCAAATCATATATGTTTACCGTCTCTTACACCTCGTTTTATAGAGTTATGGTTTGATTTATCCTTGGAATTCTTGCTGTTTAGACATCTTTCTCAGTGTCTCTTAAGTTTTAGGATCTTGAAATGTTTGATGTCTCTTATTGTAAAATTACAGTAGCAGCTAACGAATTGACATAATGAAAACTGAATGAATGTACTAATTTATAAATGTTGTTTTGCAGTTAAGCTGAATGCCAATCGGGTTATTGTTGGTACACTTCGTGGGTATGATCAGTTTATGAACTTGGTGATTGACAACACGGTAGAGGTCAATGGCAATGAGAAGACAGATATTGGAATGGTGGTATGTTTAATTTACATGACATAGTACAACTGTCACCTGTCATAATATACATTCATGATCAAACATAATAGAACGCAGACAACATAATGGTGGTATATTTTAATTTAAATGCCACAGTACAACGGTCATCTTTCATAATATACATTCCTGATCAAACATAATATACACTTGTCACCTGTTTGATTTAGACTTCTAGTTGATTTCAAGTTTCTCATGGTGCTTTGTATGTTGAACTCTCATTGATGTGCACTTATTGTTGTTGATGACATTTAAATGCCAGAACATCATCTTAAGCTTTTCTGAATTGGAAGCTGATCTTATGTTCATTTGTAGGTTTTAAGGGGGAACAGTGTGGTGATGATTGAAGCACTAGAGCCCATTGGCAAAACACAGTAGAGAAACAAGTGGCTTGCTGTGTTTTTGTCAAGTGTACTAGGAATGATGACATGTTAATGTGTATGATCAGTGTTCCTTGTATCCATAGTGACTGCTTTTGTCAAAGTAGCGGCAAATTATGGAACTGTTTCTAGATTCTAACTATTCTACATTGAGTTTCATCTATAGAATGAATGACAAATTTAAAGAAACAGTAGGCTTTTGAATGTCTACTTTATCATGGCACCTGAAATGTTGTTTTCTCACCGGAACTTATATAGCTAGCTCACTTATGCGTAGGTGAGTGTCTTCATAAGGATCAAAGGCAATAATCAGAAAAGTAAGATTTATTCTATTGCCAACAACTATATATAACATACATTGTCGACAGAAATACTAAATAAAAAGTGCAAAAAGATTTCAAAATATACCCAACATCTCAGATAAATCAACACTTGCTTAAAAGAGTAAATGCATCTAGCAGTGTGATCATTGAATTAAGCTATGAAGCAGCATGGTCAAAAGAGAAATTTCTCTCAACATACGGTCTTCCCTTGGAAATAGATTTGCCACCTTCTTAATTTCGCTTGCTCTGCTAAAGAAGAAAACAACCGAGTATTTCACGTAAGCAGATGATGTCATAAGTTAAGTGTGCATGTTAATCCGAACCTTGAATTTGCCTTCAGTTGCGCAGATGTTTTTTACTACAAAAAGTGCCACAAATTTCATAATGTTTGTTTTCTTTTTCGTTTAAAAAAAACGAGAAATTATTCCTACAAAATGGTATAGTCATCCACTTGAATGGAAAACTAGAAGAGATAAACTATACAGGTGTGAGGAAGGCGTAAATGAGTTAGGACGTCAAGATACCAATAAAATATCATATAAAAAATAATTTGAAGTAAATAAACCTGTAACCTTGAATTAAATACACTGAAAACTTGTAAAATTTTAGTAAAGAAAGGACAATAGTTAATTTATTTTTTTACGAAAAAAGGAGGGAGATTACACAAACACATAAGAACATACGAAATTTATGAGGTTCACTTTAAACTATGTTACGTTCTCGGGCGACGGCGGTTCTCTTTTGTTATAGAATATTGATGAATACAAGGATGCAAAATAACTCAGTCATCATAAAAGTGTTTATATAGAGAACTCTAATATAAAATAAGAAATAAAAACTCTAAAATCGTTTAGATGACCTCGTAAGGAGCGGGTAGATTCGTGGCCCCATTGTTGAAGCGCTTTAGGGGTTCTTCTATGGTTACAAATAGAGTTCGGATTCAAAACATTATCAATAATTCCACATTGACTTGAATTATCTTCATAACACAATACCATGCGTCAGTCTTGCCTTGGGGTTATTACCAATTGTTGATGTTTAACAAGTCCAAATAATGTTAGAATTTGTTATGAGAAACAAACTTAGTGAATATATCAGTTGGATTGTATTTAGTGGCAATCTTCTTTACCTCACAGTGCACTATATATAGCATGCTCAAATCTTAAACTAACTCTTTTAACTAAATGTCTTCCTTAGTAATTTCTATCAGTACCACTTACTTTGCCTCTGTGGTAGATAATGCAAGGCTGAAGTGTGACTTTCCAACTAATAACCAAACTGTATAAAATGAAAACATAACTTGTCATGAATCGTCCTCTAACAACATCTGTAACATAGTCTAAATCTGAGTAACTTACAATCAAACACTCTTTATCACTTCTATAGATGAGACTCTCAAATACTAAAAGATTCACTTTACTACTTAACAATGCTCTTTTCCTAAATTGCTCAGACAACACTAAAGCAAATTCACATTTGTGGTCAGATGTGGGCGTCCCCTACTAGAGCCAAAATCTGGGCAATTGTTGGGTGTCCTGCCCATTTGGAATCATGGCAGTCCTTCAACACTTGGGCGCCGGATGTCGTCCCACCTTAGGACATACATCCGTCACCCTGTTGTAAACAGTAGGCCGTCCTCCTGTCAAAACCTTCTCATCTTGCCTTTCTCTATCATTCGAAACAACTCCACAGCCTTGGCATCTTGCTTCAGCCCTTCTCTACCATTCGTATCTCTTTTGGGAAGTCTATCTTCACTGCACTAATTGTCGACAATTGGGCTTTGCGACTTAAGGCATTGGCCACTACGTTGGTGCGCCCAGTACGGTACTCCAAGAGTACTCGAACTTGGTAAAGAAGTCCTGCCATCTTGCTTATTTGGGGGAGAGCTTCTTTTGGTTCTGGAAGTAGGAGGTTGCCACATTGTCGGTCTTCACTACGAGCGCACTCCCTAGAAGGTAGTGCCTCCACATCCGTAGACAGTGCACTATGGCTGCCATCTCTTTATCATGCACCGCATACCGACACTTATCATCATTGAACTTCCGACTTTCATAGGCCACAGGGTGTCCCTTCTGCATGAGGACACCACCTAGGGCATAATCGGAGGCGTCGGTGTGCACTTCAAAGGGCCGATCGTAATCCAGCAGGCACAAGCATGACTTCGCGGCCATGGCACTCTTCACTTCCTCAAAGGCTCGCTGGCACTGGTCCGTCTTCAAGAGGTTTGTGAGGGGCGTCGTGCGTCTGGAGTAGCCCTCCATAAATCTCCTATAGTAGTTGGCTAGTCCTAAGAATGACCGCAACTCCAGTACGTTTGAGGGTGGCCGCCAATCCAGGAATGCCTGGACCTTAGACTCATCCATGGCTATCATCTTGGCTGCTCAAATGAGCACTTCTCCAACTTGATGAAGAGGTCGTTCTCTCGGAGTAGCTTGAAGACTTCCCCTAAGTGCTTCATGTGATCTTCCATATTCTCGGAGTACACAATATCATCAAGATAAACCACCACACATTTGTCTAGGAGTGGGTGGAAGATCTTGTTCATTATGGTACAAAAGGTCACCGGTGCATTTGTAAGGCCAAAGGGCATAACAAAGGAATTCATATGACCCATACCTCGTCACGTGATGTGGAAAAACTAGGTATACATTTACACCACTATTTTGCATGTATTTCGTACTTACAACCTGTTTATTTTCATTACAAATGCATGAACAACACAAATTGAACATATTTTATGCCTTCTCCACATCAAACTTATGCACACATCATTCTTATTCATTTACTACCAAGAATGCTCACTGGGATGAATGCCCGTGCAAGAAGCCAATAAAGCCCGACGAATGTGGTAGAGCAGTCCGAACACCACATACTAGTCTCTGCATCAAGGAAAATGTTTTGCTTCAAGGCTATGATAAACGCCATCGGACCAACAACAAACACCAACCTATACTTGAGGACCTGCCAGCTCCTCCAGCCACTAGAGTAAGGAAGCTTCTTGGACGGAGGGGACCACAATGACAATAGAGACGCAAAAGCTATAGCGACGACAAGAGCAGAAAAAGATGAAAGGGAGAGGAGTATATGAAGAGGAGGGAGAGCAGTGAGAAAGGGAGAGATACTTTCCGATTAGGGAGAATTCCGCCATCAAAGAGAAGATAGAAAGTTAGGAGAACTGTGTGAAATAATGTCTTGTTTGATTTCAATCTTGTGAGATGTATGTTCATCCTAGATGAATTGTAACTAACCGGCCCAGCCGAGTCCGGGAGGTGTCTTATGTGCTTGGACTGATGTTTTTCTGTTCGCATTCTTTCATAGTTTGAACTTAATGTTGTGCTTTGCTTCCGCCTAGATGAAATATGTCTTTGATCCTAGTTTTATCGTATATATTTTACCTCTTAGATTTATGTATGGATTGAGCCTTTGAATCATCTTCTTCTTGCACCCCCGATCATAGGGACATTCTAGGCTCTGCACGATCGTACGCAGAGATATCTAGCACCAATAAGATGATTCACTACTTAGTTTCTTCGGTTTCCTTGCAACTAGAGTTGTTGAATCACTATCGCCTTGCTCCCTCGATCGTAGAGACATTATAGGTGCTCGATTGCACGTAGAGACATCGAGCACCAGTGATAGTGATTCTTAGTTTGGATTTTGTGTCGTGTTAGCAAGTGTGCCCTCCGCTAGGTACCACGCGACCATATCTATTTGGTTCTTCTCCACCATGATTTTACTCGTCTTGAAACCCTTCTCTAGTCACCATAAGAAGTCGTCGATGGTCGTCGTCTCTCGCGCCCCATCGTACTTCTTAGGCTCCAGCCTTGTGAACTTGGGCACGACCATTCTTGTGCGCAGTCTGCTTGAGTCCCATTAGGTGACTTCGAATCAGTAGGACATCAACCTCCATTGCCTTCATCCTAACTTCGATAGCCTCCTCCAGGGATTTTAGTTTGGCCATCTATAGTTCGGCCGCCAACCGCCCTTCTTCAATGGCCAAGCCCTACCATACCATAATTGCCTCAAGGTTGCGGACCACCATGTTCGTACCTTAGAGGTTATGATCGAGCAGGTCTATGTACCTCTCAAGATGAGTCTAGGGATCAGTGGACTAAGACCTTCCTCTCCGTCATTACCATTGCCGCCACTGCCTGTGGTTGCATTGGTCTCTAACTGGCGTCCGTGCATCATCGGGCCCTGGTTCTCCTTCGCCATTGTACTAACTTGTGCTCTGATACCACAGATGATATGAATCGGGAAATGCCTATAATTGCAATCGGTGATAGAAGAATGCTCTAGTAAAGTTGGATGATCAAGATAATGGTGTGGATCTCAGGCATAAGGAAATTAAAAATAATCACGGATGTTTGGAACTTGCAATTGATCCATTATAAGATTGAGTTAGATCAGATCCAACTTCTCAACGTGTTACAAATTGGGCTGCATGAAGAGTCAACATAACTTGGGCCAAATAAATCATGGTTTAACCATATTTATTAGGAATTTGCGGAATTAATTATACATGAAAATTCTGCTGAGATTTGTAAGAGGAAATTGAGTTTGTTATTTTACTAAATTAGTTAGGTTGCTTGTGGGCTAAGTTAGGGTATTTTCTTTCGGCCCAAATTCTATTTCTATACTCATTGTTATTTCAGACATCATTGAATCTATTAAAAATTTGACTTAATTGCTTTTGCTGTGAGGGAACTCCCATAATCTGTTCTTCAGGAACTTTCGCTGTTAATTACATGATTTGTAATCTTGTGATTATATCCATCTATTTATAATATCGATTGCTTGGTTTATTGTAATCTTGAGCCTAATATTTCGTTGCCCAAAAATTTGTTTGATCTTATTTATTTGATTATCATACATTGTTCCATCACTCATGTCATTGTTCTTGAGCATCGTATTAGTTGATATCAGAGTCGCATTTTCGATTCGGTTTTCTACTTATCTTCCATTTTTTTTGTTTCCCCCTATTTCAATTTTTGAAAAAAAAACATAAAAATTTTGCAAAAAAAATTTTGGTTTGTTTGTTCAAACCCTAGTCGTCATCCTTGGATTCTTCAAAATTTGCTACAATTTGAAAAAAAAACCACAAAAAAATTCTGCTTGTTTGTTCTTCAAATCCTAGTCATCTTCCTTATTTGCTTTCATTTGTTCTTCAAATCCTAGCCATCATCCTTGTATTCTTCAAAATCTACTGTAGTTTTTTTTAAAAAAGAAAATCATAAAAAAATTCCGCTTATTTGTTATTGAAACCCTAGTCGCCATCCTTATTTATTCTCAATTTGTTGCAGTTTCAAAAAAATTCTGAAAATAAAAAAAAGACCAAAAAGGAAAGTGCAAGAAAGGAGAAGAGAAGAACAGGAAAAAAAATTTCTGGGAAAAATTTAAAAAAAAATCTAAAAAAAAGATTGAAAGAAAGGATTCAACATAAAGAAGAAAGAAAAGAAAATGAAAGATTATTTCTGGAGAGAAAGGTGCAAAAGAAATATTTGATAATAGAATAATTTGACTCAAGGAAGGGTGATATTCGATTTCATTCCAATTCTGAATTTTTTATATCTATCCTTATTTGACAACCTTTTTCTGAATTTCTATTCCAAATCAACTTCAAGTGTTTTTTTTATCTTGCAATCATATTGATAAATCAGATTGATTCAATCACACATTGCTTTTGTATTGACTTGCATCAGTTCTCCTAAAACTTGTTAGGGAACTAAAACAGAGATACAACTCGATTAAAGTGCTTCGCTATTTCCTCGCGTTCTCGTCGGAGCGCGTTAGGGAACAAGCGGAGGCTCGAAAGCCGGAGTGCGCTAGGGCTCTGTTTTCTCGTTGCTCTCCCTAAACTTTTATCGCTGCTCGGAGGGTTCAAGGGAGGAAAAAAAGGCTGAGTGGTGAGTACAATTCAGGGAAAAATCCAAATAGAGTTGAGGTAAAATACGAGTGTCACCACATGAGTTATTGATGTTGGCTTTATCATTAATTTTTGCTGCAAAAATTTCTCGCAATGTCAGTAGGAAATGACAAAGAGATTAATCCTAGAAAAGAGGAAATTGATTAAACAAGAATGATAGAGGTCATGACACAACATTTGCATCGTCTTGAAAATATGATTACTAAACTTCATGATCAGGTAGATGTGCAAATTGTACAACTACAAGAAGTTATACAACCGAATCAAAGAAGAGATTGCCAAAGACAACGTACTCCTGATGACAATGAACATGACGAAGATATGGAAAAGAAAGATGATAAAAGTGGGAGAAGGCACAGGAGTGTTCAGATTGGACGAAGAAGTCATGTTCGAGAAAATATTTTCTATGCACGTTGTTGTGTTATGGACAGAATTTGTGAACTCATTATTGATAGTGAAAGCTGCGTCAATCTTACTAGCTATTACGTGATAGAGAAGTTGGAACTACGAACCTTCAAGCACCCCAACCTATATAAACTACAGTGGGCAAACAATGGAGAAGAAGTTAAAGTGACCAAACAAGTGATTGTGTCATTTAAAATTGAAAGATATATTGATGAAGTATTATGTGATGTGCAATTTATGTTTGTCATGTCCTTTTAGGGCGACCATAGCAGTATGATGGAGCTATCAACTGTTATAAATGTCACAAGGATGAAAGAAAGTATACTTTAGCACCATTGCCACCTTAAGAAGCATACGAAGAGTAGGTGCAACTTAAAGAGCGTGTAACAGTTTACAACATTGAGAGGAAGAGCATGGCTGCACAAAATCACATGAGGAAAGAATAAGCTGAAAGTCATATTGTAATTCAAAATGGTTTTGAGTGTTGTGAGAAAAACAAAGATGAAAAATATGAGTGCCACAACTTAAGTGATGAAAATGAGAGCCACAAAAATTTTGAGTGCTTAGAAAGGCCATCTTCTGAAAGCATTGAGATGTAACATTTAAATATTGAGTGTTATGAGAGTTGTGAGAACGAGGGAAGATTAGATCTTGAGTATTCAGAAATATCACTTTTGGAAAGCATTGAGAGGAAACATTTATATGCTGAGTGTTGTGAGAATGAAAAGAGATCAGGTCTTGAGTGTTTAGAAAAGCCACCTTCAGAGAGATTTGAATAAAAAGACTTGAATGTTGAAGTAAAAGAAAGAGAGTTCGGTAATTTTTCTCTTGACACTAATCGTCTATTATCTCTTGATTCTTATTTCTCCATGCAGATATGTAGGAGTGGACTATATGAAAATATAAATTCTATCATGCAAGGAATTGAAAGAGGTTGTGTTGATTTTATGACGACTAGTTTGAAAAGTTCATTTCCTTGCTTTGAAACTTTATATTTGTTTGATGTGATTAGTTTGCAGGGTTTAGTTAAGAGATGTGTTCAATATCATTCGTCTTTTTCATTTTCATACTTGTTGGGTGTTGGTTCATTTTATTTATGCTTTACATTGAATTTCTAGAATGAATATTTTCTAATATTGAGCATATTTGATTGGCTTATTTTGATTTTTAGATTTTCTAATAAGGGTGTAATCTTATTCATTTCCTTGAACCAATCCTTGTGTCTTACTAAGAGCATTTCTTCAGATAATTATTGCAGCTTGTCATATGATTTTTACATCGCTAATAAGAAATTTGCATCAATTGGACTTTTGTGTGTTTTCCACAAAAGATATGTGACTATTTTCTTAGAAGCTATTTTGATTTATAGTAATCATTTACATAATTATTTGAGTGGAGTACATGAAGTTATAAATTCTCTCTCCCAAGGATTTGAAGGAGGTATTGAGTTTATGACAACTAGTTTGAAAAGACAAGTTCTTACTTTTCAAAGTTTATATTTGTTGGATGTGTCTGAGGTTTTGATTGAGAGAAGTATTGAATGACATGCAAACATTAGATATAATTATTGCAGCTTGTCATATGATTTTTACATCACAAATGAGAAATTTATATCAATTGAACTTTTGTGTGTTTTTCACAAAAAATCTGTGACTATTTTCTTAGGAGGTATTTTGATTTATAGTAATCATTTACATGATCATTTGAGTGGGATACATGAAGTTATAAATTCTCTCTCTCAAGGATTTGAAAAAAGTATTGAGTTTATGACAACTAGTTTGAAAAGATCAGTTCTTACTTTTCAAAGTTTATATTTGCTGGATGTGTCTGAGGTTTTAATTGAGAGAAGTATTGAATAGCATGCAAATATTAAATCTCAATTTTCTATTCCACTTTTCTATCCATTGAGTGCCAAAACATTTTATGTGGGTCATGTGTTGAAATTTTGGAGTGAACTGAACACTTTTGATTGGTTGATTATAATTTCAAGATTCTTTTATGAGCATAAAATCTTATTCATTTCCTTAAATTAAACCTTATGCTAAAGTAAAATCATTTATTCTGATGATTGTTATAATCTTCCATGTCATTTTAAAAAATCATTAGCATGTGCATTAGTTGGACTCTATGTTTGTCATAGAAAATATGATATTATTTTCTTTGGTGATATTTTTATTTATAGCAATCATTTGCGTAAACATTTCGGTGATGTCTTGATTTATAGCAATCATTAACTGTCAGATGTTAATGATTTATTTATTTCGTGGGAATTGATATTTTGATCTTGGAACCACTTGACAACCTGCATATTGAACTCCTAGCTCTTTGGAATGTATTGCACACTTTATTTCACAAGATCCTTATGCGCAAAGGAATGTCTCCAAAATTTCGCAATTTGTTTCTTAAAATACCATCGTCTCATGGGCATAAGATATTTCATTCAGATGAGTATGAGAGTCACATTACTTTTTTATATTACTTATGTTCTTTTTTCTCTACACTTGTAGGATCTTAACTTGATGAAATCGATGAGAAATTGTACTTGTAGTTATCATTGAGATACATCATGATGGTCATCAGACACATGAAAGGGAAGTATTAATATCTTCATTATGCGTGTCTTAAATTATTTAATAAAATCATATATATGGCATGTTTATATTTTCCATATTGTAAATGTAGATTCGAGGACGAATCCTTTTGAAGATGATGGGAATGATATGAACCGAGAAATGCTTATAATTACAACCGGTGATAGAAGAATGCTCTAGCAAAATTTGATGATCAAGATAATGGTGTAGATCTCAGGCATAAGGAAATTGAACATAATCACGAATGTTTGAAATTTACAATTGATCTATTACAAGATCGAGTTAGATCAGATCCAACTTCTCAACATGTTATGAATTAGGCCGCATGAAGAGTCATGATTTATTTGGAATTTTCGAAATTAATTACACATTAAAATTCTGTTGAGATTTGTAAGAGGAAATTGAGTTTCTTATTTTACTAAATTAGTTAGGCTACTTATGGGCTAAGTAAGAATATTTTCTTTCAGTCCAAATTCTGTTTCTAGGGCCTATAAATATTGCTACTCATTGTTATTTCAGACATCTTTGAATTTATTAAAAATTTGGCTTAATTGCTTTTACTATGACGGAACTCCGGCAACCCATCCTTCGGGAACTTTCACCATTAATTACAATGGTTTGTAATCTTGTGATTGAATCCATCTATTTATAATATCCATTGTCTGGTTCATTGTAATCTTGAGATTGATATTCCGCTACCTGAAAATTCGTTTGATCTCGTTTTTTTTATTATCATATATTGTTCCGGTCACTCAAGTATGTTTGATCTCATTTGATCTCGTATCAACAGATGTCACACTCTCAGTCTCTACCTAAAGACGATGGTGTGCAGCCTTAACAATCTCTACTCAAATTGCTAAGTCAACTTTTCTCTCTAGATGTGTCCCTCGGATCACAATTGCCCACTCGCAGAATGTCGCACGAAGGAACGCTCAAGCACAAGATAGAAAAACACATAATAAAGGGGAAAGCATGTGCATTTCACTCATATCCAAAACTTGGGACAAGTACAAGCATTTATACAAGGGAGGGAACGACCAACTACTAGCCCAGAATTCAAATACATTACAACCTCCGCACAACCGGACGCCCCTTCATGGCGCCGGTTCGCACAAAAACCCCTATGCGACCTTCTTGTTTGAAGTTCGTAGCTTGGATGACCTTACCGCCATCCTTTGTCGCTCTGATCATCATTGGCCATGCGGAACACCCGCGAACCTCCTATTCTGTTGTCATGCACTTATGTCGGCCACTTGGCGCCATGACGGTTATGACCACCACTTCCGCCAATTGTCGTTGTCCTAGAATTCCCTTGCTTGAGAATTCAGCCAATTGATGATGTCCTCGTGACTTCCTTCCTCCTAGGGAGGATTGGGATGAGCCACTTTGGTCCTGGGATGTAACTGTCCCAGAATGCCAAAGTGGGCAGCCGGTACGTGCTGCTGCACGTTGGGCACATCCTATCATCCCAAAGGTCTTATGCTCGTCTCATCCCTCCTTAATTGATATGTCAAGCTTGAGCGTCAGGATGTAGATACCCCATCCTAAGATGTCTCAAATGCTTCCTGGGATGGATATGGCCTCCAGGCGATGCCCCTCGCCTAGCGGCCACCGAGGTGCATCTAGCGGGCGCTCGATGCTCGTTAGTGCCATCTTCCATATCCTGGCATGTCCACCTAAAGGGAGGCATGACATGCAGATCACCTCAAACTCGTCCTTGAGGTTAATCCGTCAAACCAAGTTAAAACTCAAGTTCAACCGATTGACCTGATGGGTTTGGGTGATCTGGTCGGGTCAAGATAAAAAGTAAGTATGAAAAAAATTAAAAAAATTAGGACACATTACTTACATACACACACACACATATATATATATATATATATATATGTTTGTTTAAAATCCGTCTCTAACTTTTCTTCATTTTACATATATATCACTGATATTTCTTTAACTTATAATTTTGAAGATTTTATCATCTTTTAGATAATAATAATAATTTAATTGATAGTTACTTTATCATATTATTTGACTTATTATATCATTTTATTTTACTCTATTATGATTTGATTTATTTATTATGCATCTTACAAAGATATTAAGAATATGAAAGAAATTTATTTAACATATTTTATTTTTTTATTAACTTATATTATTCAATCTACTCGATCGATTTGATCTGGTCTGATCTTTTGGTTCGACTCGACCGGTTCAACTATATATATATATATATATATATATATGTTTGTTTAAAATTCGTCTCTAATTTTTCTTCATTTTACATATATATCACTGATATTTCTTTAACTTATAATTTTGAAGATTTTATCATCTTTTAGATAATAATAATTTAATTGATAGTTACTTTATTATATTATTTGACTTATTATATCATTTTATTTTACTCTATTATGATTTGATTTATTTATTATGCATCTTACAAAGATATTAAGAATATGAAAGAAATTTATTTAACATATTTTATTTTTTATTAACTTATATTATTCAATCTGCTCCATCGATTTGATCCGGTCTGATCTTTTGGTTCGACTCGACCGATTCAACTTGACCCGACCATCAATCTGGGTCGATGGTCAGGTCGAGTTTTACAACATTGTATGTAATATTTTTTACTAACGTGTGATATTATCCACTCTTTGTCTTGGCCTGCACGATTTTATCAAAACATGTCACACATGATCAAGGTCATGTCCATATATATACTCAACATCTTTTTCATGACTTATGCATGTGGGACTAAACCAAGACATTACTCATGCATTTTTTCCTTCTTAGAAGACTCAACATCCCCATTGAGTGATCGCAATCCACCATGCACAGAGGTCCACACAGAATGACTTTGATATCATATGTAATATTTCTAACTGATATTATCCACTCTGGGTCTTGGCCTGCATGGTTTTGCTAAAACGCGTCACACCTGATCAAGATGTTCACATATATACCCAACATATATCACGTGACTTATGCATGTGGGACATGCCTCATGCATCAATACCAAAATCTAAATTTGTCACACCCAACTCCGTGACTAAGTTCATTATTATTATAGTATTTAACAATTTTAAAAATAAAATCAATAAAATCTCCTCCCTTATTATCTTATGTTTTTGCCAATACATACATTCATATATATGCCCATCCAAGTTTAATAAAAAAAGTATAAACCATGTTATGCATATAACAAACCAACTCATGTACCATATATCGTATGACCAAGCTCCATACCATCTTACAAAAAGTTTTTAATCACCTCTATTACCACACTTATGTTTATCTTTTACATGCATTTTTCTATAAACAAAAGTGAATGAGAAATAAAAGTGCTCTAACAGTTTGATCTCCTTATCGTTTGCTCTGTTATACTCAATGGACGAGGTAGTAGTAGATCCAGCCATTACTATAAAAGCTATTGGACATCAATGGTATCGGAGTGCGCCTCTTAACGAGGGTGATTTAAGTGCAACGAAATGTACCGGTGGTTCGCGAAGCATCTGGCTTACCGGTAATCTCCCATTCCCGTCGTCGAGAGACTATAAGAACTATAGCATGCCAGAAACGGGGAGTTGAGGTGGTTCATCAAAATAAGCTTCGAATTAACTCAACTCGAGAACTTACGAGTATCTTAAAAATTCAACAAGGGTACTGTGAGTGAGTGATCCCACATGCATAAGACATAGAGAGATGTTGAATATATATGTGAACATGACATTATTCAAGTGTGACGCGTTTTGGCAAAACCGTGCAAGCCAAGTTCCAAAGTAGATAATATCACACGCTAGTTAGGAATGTTGCAAGAGCTGTTCTTTACCTTCTTGTGATATACGAGTAAATTACATCAAATGCCCTCAAATTTGATGTTTGCTTAGCGACACTCTCCAACTTTAATTTGTAACATGAATGCCCTTTTCACCGCTGATTGCCCGTTCCCTGGTCACTCCGCTAACATGACGATACTCACGTAGGCAAACATCTGACATAGCACCGCTACACAGACTATTCTCCACATCAGCAAATTATTAACAAAATAAAATAAATACAAAATAATAAAAAAATTTTAAAAAAGAGCATGCTGCCTCACCGACGCTGGACGCGAGGGGGGCGACACCCCCCTCCCCTACGCTGCATCATCGACACTAGATGGGGGGGAGGCTCGCCCCCTCCCCTGCGTAACAAGGAGAGGGGAGAGGGGGGGGGGGGGGGGGGTAGGTCCCCCCCTCCCGTGCACCAGTGAGGAGAAGGGGGGCTCCCCCGAACACCTCGTCGATGAGCGAGGTTGCAGAGGGGGGCGAGGCTCCCCCCTCCCGCGTGTCGAAGGGGGGGTGAGCCCCCCGCCCTTTCGTGCATCTAGCACCGACAAGGCAGCGCAGGGCAGGGGGCTTCGCCCAATACATTCGGCGCCGACGAGGCAACGCAGAGGAGGGGGTAGCGCTCCCCTTCGCGTCCGGCGCCGGTGAGGCTGTGAACTGCGCTACCTCATCGGCACTCTTTTTTAATTTTTTATTATTACATTTTGATTTTATTATTTTATATTTATTTTATTTTATTAATAATTTGTTGATGTGGAGAATAGTTCGTGTGGTGGTGCCACGTCGAAGGTTTGCTTGGGTGGCGAAGAGAGAGCGTCATCACGTCAGCAGAGCGACCGCGGAACGGGCGATCAAAGGTGAAAAGGGCATTCAGTGCAACGAGTTAAAAGATGGAGGACATTCGTGTTATAAATTAAAGTTGAAAGGCATTTGTCATAATTTACTCTGTGATATACACAAAAGTCATAGGGACTTTATCTAAATCGTTTACTGATCATGAAGCTGTCAAACCTTTTGTACCATTATTTTTGGGAGACTGCTTCAGATCATATAAAGATTTCTTCGGTCCACAAATTTGATTCTCCCTTTGATTGATTTGTAAGAATGTTTTCTTCAAGTTCTCTACGAAAGAAGACAATCTTTACATCTAATTGCTTAAGCTCTAAATTCTGTTGTGCTACAAAAGCAAGCAACACCATAATAGAATATCTTTCCCTCTCATGCTCATTATCCGGACAACAAGATCCCGTGAGAGACGAGCGGCTTTGTCGCCCCCATTGCTAAAACGTCTAACTAATATAGAGGTTCTTCTAGTGTTATAAACTGAGTTAAGATTCAAGGTATTATAAACAATTATTAACCAAAAACAAATAAACATAATGTACTTTATATATGAAATTATTTTATGGAGTTGAGAATTTGGGTAGGACCCTATCAACCTGATCAAGGTTGTCCAAAACTGGTTAATTTAGTACCCAAAAAACTTTTTACGTTTCTAAGGTAAAATTGATTTGAACTCGGTGTAAAATCAAGACTATAGCTGAATTTCAATAAAGATGCTCAACCAATGGTTTATTAGTTGAGGGTTGAAATCCTACAGAAATGACACTTTAAGCTGATTTTTAATTCATTTAATTTATTTTTTTATTCTATGTTTTCTTATTTTGAATGTTGTCTTTTTTTTTCCCCTAACAATACTTAACTTTGTAGAAAGGACCTACCACTAATGGAGAATAGTGATTTTCCATGCCCTTAGAGGAAGAAGCACATTTTTATCTCCTTTGATATCATGAGAGCGGGGTGGGTTGCAATGCCGATGGTTTGGCCAGTAATCATAAGAAAACAAAGCATGCCAATGCAGGATGAATGCATATAATTTCAAGTACTGGAGGATGTATATCTTATGATTGTGTCTTGCATGATGTGTGTTGCTTCAAATGGCCAATGGGTGAAGACCAGGTCGCAAATAAGCCCCAATGATGAGATCCATTACCGTTCGAAATGGCCGAGAAGCAACACAGCTCTATGGTGGAAGCTCCATAGTGAAGGTTTCATGCGAGAGGCCAAAATGGTACGCCTATCAGAAGGCTTATGGACAGTTTTCTGTTTGTAGCATCTCCGAGAAGGCTTATAAACAGGTAACCGCGGAGGCAAAAATTATTTTAGTGAGTTCACTAGTTAACTATCATATAATCTCAATATATAAATAAATAATTATATAATTTTTATTAGCTAATTTTTTAAATAACAGTAAATACATATATGAATATATTATTAAATTATTTATAAAATTTATGCTATTTATAAATCTTTGCACTTTTAAATTTAAGATTCATAAGTAATAACATGTAAAAAATATAAAAGAAATTTTATAAATCACATAATCAAATAAGATAATAAATACATCAATTGATTTATTTAATTACCCAAGATGAAGAGTAAATTATAATTTAAATAGTAAAAAACTCAATTAGCTTTGCTTTGCTAAAAGTTATAGCAATATTAATATAAAAAAGGTTTAATAAAAATATGAACTTTATAAGATTGCATAGAGATATAATATAAATAAAGTAGAGGTATTTTATATTTGCTTATGATAATAAGCTTATGGTGAAGTTTAAAATGATTGAAGAAAAAAAGATGGAAGGGGGACAGGGGACTCGAATCGAGGACTTGAGCACCAAAATTTGTCCCTGTAACCACCAAAGCAAGGCATAAAAATGGTAATTATTGCTGCTATAATTAAATATTATTATTCAGTAGAAAACATTGAATTCTTATTAATTTTCTGGTTCAACGTGTTCATGAATCTGGACCGTTCCATAAAAAAATGTATATGTCATCTATTTATTCCTCTCAACATATTGGCTTATTTGAAGGGAAATATAGATAATCTGTTTTACAATAAATATCAAAACTAATTTTTGTTTAAGATTTAGGTTCTCACCTTTCTTTTAGAAAAAGAATTAAGGTCTCAGAATATCAATCATTGGCAAAAGTTCTAACTTAAAGGTGATTTTTTTTAATTCAAATCGATTAGCAACAAATCTTCAAAAGTTAATAAGTACGTAGAATCCTCGCAACACACTTTAACGTAGAACATTTTTTTTTAATTATTTAATTAAGTCAATAAATTTAATTTACAATAAATTAATCTCATAATTAATAAATGAAGTAACACATACTTAACGGATTAATCTAACAGTATAAAATATCATTTAAGGAAAAAAAACTGAAAATAAATATTGGCCATTGATTTATTCGTATATGTTAAAATGATTTGATTACAAAAATGATATTAATCTTGACAAAAAACTATTTAACTAATAATTATTTTATTAATTTAATAAAAAATCATGCCCTAACACTCCTTTTGCGTCAAATGTTATATATATACATTTTACTTAATCTTTAATATTGAATTTTATAAATTTGAGAATTTTAATTAAATATTCTATCCTCTATTCTATTTGTCATGCATTAACTAACAGGTAGAGTAAGCAGCTTCTAGCTTGTCTCCAATTCAAATTCTTATCAATGCAAAAAAAATTTCTTGAACTCTCCATCTTACAAAGAGTGAGTGAGTATAATTATTAACATCACACGAATTCTTCTCAGACATTAGGATTGATTAAAAAAAATAGAAAATGCCTTATATAACAAAAATAAGCTAAAATTTTATCTCATTAAATTAAGCATTTGAAAGCTAACAAAAAACTCTGCCGCCACTAATAACATTCACAATTTCACTTGATGAACGATCGGTCAAACTCTCTTCATTCTTGTCCAAAAGGAACAGGGAAAGAACAGGACAACATTAATAGGTTTCTAATAGAAGGAAGTCATCTATTGATGTAGATACAAGTGCCAAGGTAAGACTTTACTTTTTATAATATCCTCTTTCTGTGTTTGATTCCTGGGTCATGGTGTTGGTGTTGGCGTTGGTGGTGGTGCAGATAGGAGTAGGATGCAGAGGATAAAGATCCAATCAGCAGCGTGATAGAGACATCAATCGATTTCGGCTCAGACGATAAGCAATATATACAATATCTTTTTTTTTTTTTTTTGAATGCAAACTCCATTCATATGTAATTTTTATCGAATGTTGACATATGGAAAATACTATATATTTCCAGCAAAGTGAACCATCCTTCTACTCCACGGCTTGTCCTTTATTTTTTTAGGATCGCTGCCCCCACGCCCGACGCTGTCAACTCCCAACGACGACGGCCGCGGAGGAGTCGTCGCGTTAATGGCGATGGGATTTCGAGCTAACCACGGGATGTTTGCCTTGGCGGCGACGATGTGCCTGCTCGCGGTCGCCTCCGCCGCCGAGTACTTCGAGCCCTTCAACGTCAGCTACGATCACCGCGCCATCCTCATCGCCGGGCAGCGGCGCATGCTCATCTCCGCCGGCATTCACTACCCTCGCGCGACCCCGGATGTGCGCTTCGTTCTCCAAGACCTTCCAACCTATACCTACTCTTGTTTGCGACTAATTTCCTACTTGAACCTGAATCGAGTTCATTACTGGCCTTTCTTTTAGAAACTCTATTTCTTTCCACAGTCATCATACAAACTCTTTGATTTTCCCATTCTCTAACGGTGCTTCGACTTTCACAAAGATTGAAACTTTTTGGCCTTAATAGTAGTATGTTTGGTAGCTCCACCTGGGCATTTCTCTAGGGCAGTGTTTATGGAAGATGTCGAAATATGTGGAGGTGGTGCTCGTTTCGCCATTCATGTTGGAAGAAATTGCTGTTTCTGAGGTCTGGTTTGTCTTGAAGAATGAAATATTCATGGATATTGTAATGAAAACCGTTTGTCTATTCTCTTTTTTAAGTGAAGATCATCTTTTATCTAAGCTGATATGATGCTTGTCCTCTTCTACTCATTCAAACCGTTATTCACCAAACCAAAGTTTGTTTTTTTCTTCAGAGTCCAACAACTGTCCTTTTGGAACAAGTGTCTATTTTATCTGAAATAATTAAGGGAATTGGCCTGCTTGCTTCGTGCTCAGAGAACAAAGGTTGTGTTCTAGATGAATGAAACCTGTCTAGCTGCAACACTAACAGAAAATGGAGATATAATGATGTGAATACCTTAAACCCTTTGGATAGATGATCATCTTTTGCTAGATTGATTTGTCCAGGGGGTACCATTTCTTCCGCGGTTCTCTAATACTGTTTCTTCCCTTCCAATCTTGGGTGTTCAATTGTTCATGTTATAGTTTCAAGTTGCATTCCTGTGAAATATTCCATTTCAATTATGTGTTACCCATATCTTGATTTTAAATGCCTGTAAATGGTGACAGATGTGGCCTTCAATCATTGCTAAAAGCAAAGAAGGTGGCGCAGATGTCATTCAATCATATGTGTTTTGGAATGGCCATGAACCAATCCGCGGTCAGGTACTATTTCTTTTGCTTGACATAGTTTCAGATGTATTAAGTTGATCTCCTGACTGTACATTTATGATTTCATTATCTGCAGTACTATTTTGAAGGAAGGTACGATCTTGTAAAGTTTGTCAAATTAGTTGGCTCTCAAGGGCTTTACCTTCATCTCCGCATTGGCCCATATGTGTGTGCTGAATGGAACTTCGGGTATTTGATTCATCCCTCATGTTCTTTTACAGAAGACTCATTTCCTAACTCCTAAACATATTTTTCTTGAGTGTTTTGATCTGGTGGGAGCAGCTTTAGTGTTTTGTGTTTCCTTAGGTATAATTAGAGTATAAATGAGTTCACTGAAGAGGTTAATATTTAGAATTCTACACACCTCATTTAGGTACTTAATGGTCACTGTTTGAAGGGATTTTATTGTTGCTTGATTGAGTCAAAAAGCTAATTTCCTAATATACGAGAGCTTGATCAGTAGCATTTATAATTAGTTTCTGGCAACAAATCAAGCTTTTGGTTAGTGTGAGTATTATTTCGTTTGGGGATCCCATGTGAACGTTAAAATAATCATCTTCCCACTTGTAAGCTTTCTTCTAATTCAATTTTGTAGGGGCCTTCCAGTTTGGTTACGTGACATCCCTGGCATAGAGTTCCGAACCAACAATGAACCATTCAAGGTGTGATGTGATATATGTTATCTGTATGTTGCATTACAATACTTCTTTTATATTCTTTTATTTTAACCAGTGTCCTTACTTAAAAACATTTGTCATCAACAGCTCAAATGTTGTCATGGGTAATTTTTGGTCAATCTGACTATCACATTGAATTTTGATATGGAAATGTAAATACTTTAATTAGCACTTTAGCAACTTAGTTGTATGTAAGCTCTGAAAATTAGATGTGCTCATGTGCTGATCAATTGTCCTGAAAGATTATCACTAAATACCCTCCAACTTTTTCCTCTTTTCCAACTTTATCCTCCAACTTTACTTTGTAACCAAACTACCCTCCAACTATTGGTTTGTTTTAGCAACTACTCTTTCGACTAGGAATAGCTAGTTTTCTAGTCATTTTGCTGACGTGGCATTTTTTTAAAAATAAAATAAATATAAAGTAATAATATAATAAAATAAAATTTTAAAAAAACTAAAAAAGAGGGGGGGGGGCTCCCCGTCCTCCTCTGTGCGCAGATCATGCGCAGAGGAGGGGCTCCTCTTCTCTTCCCCGGTGCCGTAGAAGAGCTCTCCTCTTCTCTCTAGCATCGGAGAGGAGAGGGGAAGTGAGGGTCGCCCCCTCGGAGGGAGAAGGAAAGTGGGGACCGCCCCTCTTTTTTTATTTTTTTAAATTTGTATTATTTTATTTTAATATATTTTTTAAATAAATGCCATGTCAGCAAAACAATAAGGAAATTGGCTATTTCCGGTCAAAAGGGTAGTTGCTAAAACAAATCAATAGTTGGAGGGTAGTATGGTTACAAAGTAAACTTAGAGGATAGAGTTGGAAAAGAGGGTAAAGTTGGAGAGTATTTAGTGAATTTACCCTATCTTTATATTTATAATCTTAACACTCCTCTTCACCTGTGGGTTGTTGACAACTTTGATGTAGCACAACCCACCATGTGGATAACTAACGGAGGAAAATACTTTTTAATACGAGTATCAGTGTGGATTCAATGATATTATGTAAAAATTAAATGTGCTGATCAATTGTTCTAAAAACTATTAGGAAGAGTAACATCTTTATATTTATAATCTTAACATAAGCATATGATTTCTCTATGAAAAAAGAATTATCTTTTAATATAGTTAACTTCGTTCTCTGTTTCTTTTCATCGACTATTGATTTTGATTTTAGTATGTAGGACTGCAATTTAGTGTACTTTATCAGCATTGGTCCAGTTGAATCTGGGAGTCTTTGACAAAGTGTAGAACTGGAAGTAGTTTCCTCAATCATTGTTATATGAATCACTGTATGAACTAAACTATAACTTGACAATACGAAGCCAAGAAAGGGATCTACATCTTGGTGGCTCTCCCTCTAGTTATTGGCATGAGTGTTACATGACACTCAGTGAAGTATGTTGTGCATGCCCTAGGACATTCTGGGAAAAAGGTAAAGAAAGCAAGTTCCCTCACAAGCACCTGGAAGGGAGGAAATCCAAGGCTTAAGGCAAAAAAAAAAAAAAAGAGAAAGAAAGAAAGAAAAAGACACTTGTGAATAGTGTGTTTTCTGAGGCTTGGTTTGGTTTTGTTATCTTAAAAAATATTTTTCACCATCATATGCAATGTCAGGGTCCCTACCAGAAAATTCTCCCTGGAGAAGGTGCTATTGCTGTCAGAAAGCACATACCACAATCGGAGAATAGTGATTTCCTTATGCCATTAGAGGAAGAAGCACCTTTATCTCTTCTTGATGTCATGACTCATGAGACTGGATGAGTTGCAGTGCTGATGGATTGGCCAATAATCATATGACAAAATGCTGGCCAATATAGGACGAGTTCATTAATTTCAAGGGCCTTGTAGGTTGATATAAAGCTCTGGGGGATGTATATTTAAAGTTGACTCTTCTACCATTTTAACTTGTAACATAATAGTAAGAAAAGCGAATATTGCTGGTATTAAGGTTTAAGCTTGGTTCCTAAAAAAAAGGGTTAAACTTGGCTCTTGCATGATGTTGCTTCAAATGCCTATGGGTGAAGACCATGTCGCAGATCTGTCCCAATGATGTGATCCACTACTGCATCCGTTGAAATGGCTGAGAAGCAACACACCTATAGTGGAAGCTCCATAATGTAGGTTTCATACCAGAGGCCAAAATGGGACCTCAGAAGAATGTCAGCAATGATGCCATTTTACTGTTTGTAGCATCTATAAGAAGGCTTATGGTTGGGTTTTTGGCATTTACCCCCTAATGATGATCCACGGATGGGGAAGGGAAGACAATGATGTGTCTTTTTTTCTTCACATACGACAGTGGGACAACCTGTATTCCCTCTTGGGAACTACACTCATCCCATGAAAATCCAAAATGTGTAGTCAGTTCTATCTAAAGAAAAAGGCCAATGCTTATGTTTCCATTTTCGTTTCTAGTTCCCGCATGATGTATAGTCATTGAAAGCAGTGAATGAAATTGCCTGTCACTCGTTTAAGATATTTTACATTTGCAGGATGAGATGCACAAATTTGTCAAAAAGATTGTAGAACTGATGAAGCAGGAAATGCTTTTTGCATGGCAAGGTGGTCCGATAATATTACTTCAGGTTATATTTGAACCTTTCAATTAGTTGTGTTTTTTTTTATTTTCAAATTTTCATGGCAGTCTAATCATAATTATGATATTACACGCATAGAAATAGTTCGTCCAAGAATCAGTATTTCTTTGATCTCATGCAGTCATTTAAATTTTTCAGCGCATAGTTTTTGCTTTTGCACATATCGATAAAATAAATTCAAGACTCGAACTTATATCTCACCAGACTTTCATGCATAATGGTATACTTGAATTTATGTTGTATGGGTATATGGTACCTGGTGTGTGTACGAGCATGTCAATTCTTTGAAATCTAGGTACAGGTACAACATTATATTTAAAACTTCCAACATTTAAGAAAAGTCTGTCATGATCTTTATTTTTGGTAGAAGTGAATGGTATATTGGCAGGCTTGGTAGCATTAAATAAAATGATATAAGTAAGAAATGACACTTTCAGTTGAGAAAGAAACAAGTTAATGCTACAGGTTCACTTAGTTAAGCATAGATTTAAATTTTAGGCTGTAATATACAAAAAAAATTAATTTAAAACTATATATACCATTGGCTCTTCTGATGCCAGATGGCAGCTTTTCCTTTGACTCTTCTTTATATGTGTTGTCTGCTTGCTTATCCTTTTATACTTGTTCGTTTCTTGGCTGCTGCTCCAAGCCTCCAATGTTCTGGTGTCAATCCAAGTGGAATCCTGATGTCGTACAAGAAGGAAGAACTGATTTCAGTTTCTAATCAGATGCATCGGGCTGTGAAATGGCAATGACAACACTTCTTAAGAAAACATCCCGAGTTAGGAAATTTCTGATTACAGAATTTGTTAACAAGTGCAACTTTTTGTGCAATATTTCTTCAGTTTTTTTCTTTCACTTTAGCGCCAGTTACTCATTTCAACTAGATATCATAGTGAATCTTAAGAATTGTCCACTGATATTTTAGATATTCTTTTTGTTCCACTGATTTTCCCTTTTGTCTTCTTGTAATGGTGTGGGGTTTGAGTGGAGTACCAGTGTCTGACATGGACTTTTCTTGAAACAGTCTTACATGGACTTTGAGAACAGTACTGAGCACTAACCCATTTCAACTTTGTATAGCCGACCTTCTCTGTGCACATTTAAGAAAATCAAATGTTCTAATTAAATAGAAACTATAATATAATAGGCAAAAGGTACTTTATGTTTTGTGAATGTCACTAGAAACATGTTACGCAACGTAACAAGTTTGAAATTTAATTGTGGAAAATGAACAGATTGAAAATGAATATGGAAATATTGAGGGACAATATGGTCAAGGTGGTAAAGAATATGTTAAATGGGCAGCTGAGATGGCACTTGGCCTTGGCTCTGGGGTACCTTGGGTTATGTGCCGGCAAAATGATGCTCCGGAAACAATTGTGAGAATCTTCAACCATCTTTTACCATTTCAGTTAAATTTTCCTCTATGTTATTGATGAAAGTGATCAATTGAAAGTGTCAAGAACTTAATTGGTGCATTCTTTTGTTTATCTTTGGACTTCCTTTTACAGATAGATGCCTGCAATGGCTTTTACTGTGATGGTTTTAGACCAAACTCTTACCATAAGCCAGCACTTTGGACTGAGGATTGGAACGGATGGTACATGCTTCTTTTATTAATTGCTGATAGTATGTTTGTTGCATGATACTTTGGCTGGAATGGATTGGCTAGTCTACATGCATGAAGTAGTTATGTCAAGATCATAATGCTCCAAAGAATTGAAGACATTTGCATAGTTGATGAGATTGATCAATGGAAAGTTTCAAGAACTTAATTGGTGCATTCATAAATGCTCCTAACTGCTATATGAATCTCTTTTTACCTTCTGCGCCATCATACTATCTTTGGTTAATTTATATAAGTCATTTCTTTTTACCACCTTAGTACATTTCAAGTGTTCTCGCTCGTAGTGGTATCTTTATGTAACTAACATGGTATCCAATTTCCATACTGGGACTGCTGTTTGACTTGTGTTACCTAGATTAACCTCCATGTTTTTTATGTATAACCAGATGGTGGAAACTGGAGAGTTCAAGGAATCCATAGTTGCATTATATCTATCATAAATGGCATTCAGATCCCTTCTTTCATCTGTTTTCTTTGTTGTGATTGCTCTGTGGACCATTATGTCATTTTTGCTTTTTTTCACACTTTTGAAGCTGAAGGCCATTATTGATGTTACTATTCTTAATTTAAGTTGTTCCTCCATATCTATTAGCCACATCATCAATTACTAACAGCATTGACAATGATCTACAATGTTTTTTAAAGGTTTGCATCTTGGGGTGGAAGGATACCTCATAGACCGGTTGAAGACAATGCCTTTGCCATTGCTCGTTTCTTCCAGCGAGGAGGAAGCTTTCATAACTATTACATGGTAAGAAAGTTTTTCCTCTAAAAAATGGTAAGAAAGTTCTTTGATAACTGTTCGTGCGTGCCATGAAGATATGATAATCCCCAAGCACTCAACTCCCATGCTACTGTGGGGAGATCACCTCCTCCCAGTCCATTCTTCCCCTTTCAATGGAGCTTGTTGCTTTGAAGCTTGTTGCATGTCGTTTGACAATTACCCATCACACACATTATGAAAATTTGTGCCGTTCAGTTGTATAATTGAAACATCCCTCACATTTATAGTTCAAGGATGTCCCCAAATCTATCCTTGTTGATCATCCACTATTGTGTCCACACTCTGGTTGTGATGGTGGGACTGGATGCTGCAATTTGCAACTGATTTGATAGTGCCCTTTTTTCTTTGGGGATCTATGAGACACTTCGTTTTGCATTATATATTTATAGAGTTGAGTTGTGATATTACAAATGGTTACAGTTTTTTGGTGGAACAAATTTTGGTCGGACAGCTGGTGGCCCCTTACAGATAACAAGTTATGATTATGATGCGCCAATTGATGAATATGGTATTATGAACCTTTGCCTCTATTATGAGCATGATCTTCCAGTTTCCGCTTGCAAATATATATATTTTGCAAAAATTTTAATTCAGAAAGTATTCTTCTTTTCATGATTGACGTCCATTAACAATTTCTATACATCATATAGCATTATCAGAAACTATAATTTTCAGGTCTGTTGAATCAACCAAAGTGGGGACATCTGAGGGATCTTCATTCAGCGATAAAACTTTGTGAACCAGCTCTGACTGCTGTTGACGGTGGGCCACGATACATAAAATTGGGCCCTATGCAAGAGGTAATTCCATTGAAATAGGTTATTGGGATAAAACTTTTCTGGGTATTGTTGAATTTGGAAGTTGTATCTAAAATTATCTTCAGGTTAATCTTGGTATATGTATTCTTGAGATACTCCTAATTACTTCCTGATATGTAGCATGATTACAAGTTTTAAGTTGAAATACTTGTGAGTTTGTCCTTTACTTTTTACTGTTTTTTTAGCCAAAATAACCTTATGTTTGAAAGGTATTTAATGATCCTGTGACTTAGCCTAATAGAAACAAATTGTCCTGATACTTGCAACGTTTCCCTTGAAAGCTATATGATTAATCATAAAACACATTGGCTTTGTAAACACAAGTTTATTTTGATTTATAGAAATCAAACAAATAATAAATAAAACCAAGGATTCGAGCATTGTTTAGTGCTGAGTCTGCTGACCAGAACATGATGTTTTGAAACATTTTCCTTATGGTGTCCAAAACATTTTGATTTTTTTCTATGTTTTATCAAATAATTTAACAAATATAACAAATATAAGATAACAGAACAGTTAACACTATTAGAGATTTGGGATCAAATGCAAACATTTGGAAAGTTTAGGGAAGGTAAATGGCTAATATTAAAATAGGGGTCACTTCAGAAAAAAAGTTTATAATTTAAGGTAAGCAGAAAAAATCCTTTAAAATATTTCAATCCACCCTCTCATTTTCACATGATTAACGACAACGGTGGTTGTTGTCATGTGGTGGGTGGTGAGCCCCCACGTCCTCAAATAGATGGGCGACTGGCAACGTCACCCTCCTTGGGAACATGATGAGTGGCGTTGCTGGTTGCCAGTGTCCTGTTGGAAGAGGGATGCCTCTGTCACCCTCCTATTGATGGAGACTGGTTGTGCATGTTATGCATCCAAGTTTCACAATCTTCGTATATAACTGTACAAGAATTGAAGAAAAGAACTCCCATAGTTTATTGGATTTATCATATTGATGTACTACTGTTTTTTTTCTCACAGCATAAACTCCAAAAGTGTCTGGCTGTGCACCTTGTAGACCGCAACATTCTATTGTAGCTACATTACTACTATTACATAGCCAATTAGCATTTGTTTGCCTTTTATTCTTTGAGATAATTTTATTTGTACTTTTCACTGTTTTGGTTTAAATAGTTTCTTGGTGGATATTCTCTCCATCAAAGTGATGAAGCCATAGATATGAAGGTTTATTAATCAGTGGCATAGTTCTTTTTGAAACTTAAAGTTTCAACAATTCTAATTTGCTCACATAGATATTAGTAACTGTTTGCCGGGGGTATTATTTGATTTCTTTAATCACAATGTTATTTGGTGAAGTCAAATCTTCTTTCCTAAATCGTATATTCAATATTTATATTTATGCTTCTCTGTTTAAATAGGATACTTATTGCATGCATTCAGGCACACATATACTCCAGCAATCCTGTAAACACGAGTAGAAGCTTCCAAGAAAATGTGAACGTGTGTTCAGCTTTTCTTGCAAACATTGATGAACATAAAACAGTTTCAGTCAACATTTTTGGCAAATCTTATTCTCTCTTGCCCTGGTCTGTGAGTATTTTGCCAGACTGCAAAAATGTGGCTTTCAACACTGCAGAGGTGAGAACTTTTGTAGACTTACATTTCATTACTAGCTCA
This sequence comes from Pontederia crassipes, assembly GCA_030549335.1. Taxonomy (NCBI): domain Eukaryota; kingdom Viridiplantae; phylum Streptophyta; class Magnoliopsida; order Commelinales; family Pontederiaceae; genus Pontederia; species Pontederia crassipes. The sequence continues at coordinate 3,422,646 of CM060190.1, forward strand.
TTATTTTGAACATTATATTTTTACTGATTATTATTTTTACTTTTCATACAAGCTAGAAACTGAAGGAATTACTTAATGATGTTATTTGGAGAAAAGAACTTTAGATATTTGTGAGTTGTGGGGTACATGTAACTCTATATGGTTAACATAATAATCATTTGCCTACTTGATCCCAATGCCATGAGACTGCCTTTGCTTTCAAATTTTGTTTTCTCAAATATGTGTTTTGTTGTGTGATTCTTAAACATGCATTTCAACTCCTTCGGTTCATGTAGGATGGTGAAGATGCTTATTGAATTTTCTTTGGAATATATTTATATGAGAAGGAATACTAGGACTTATAATTTTGTTTGAAACAAGGTTGGGATCTGGTACAAAATTCAGTTTTTGGGAGCACTCATGGTTCTCAGGAGAAAGAATCACTATCTAACGTTTGTATGTGATTATATCTCATAACTGATAATCATTGTCAGTAATGGTTGCGCATTGATCAGCAAACCTTCATTCACATGGTATTCAGACTCAGTTCGTGGTGCCGATCTCGGATGGGAGTGTCTAGAGGGATGCTGCCTAGATAACTCAAGACTGGATTCTTGGTGCTGGAAGGCATGGGTAGTTTTCAATGTATGGCACTTACAAGTTATTGGAAACAATTGCCTGCAGGACATGGAGTTGCACACGGATCATAGACTTGTATGGCAGCTTAAGATTCCCTTGAGGAATAAGTTATTTGCTTGGCTCATGAGAAGATGATGACTACCTACCCAATCATATCGACGTAGATGGACTCTTGAGGTTGATACTTCTTGCATTTCCTGTCAGAATCTGGTGAAGGACATTGATCACCTCTTTTTTTATTGTCCGGTAACAAAAAGAGTCTGTCATGAGTCAGGGTGTGGATGGCTTGATTTGTAATCTGCATCAGGTTCTGGAGATCATTTAGATTTGGTGGGCTGTATCACAACATACAAATCTATATGTCAAGGACTCAAGCGAGGTCGTCCGGCCACTCCTATTGCTTTTATGTCATTTATTTGGCTCCAAAGCAATAGATGTATCGTTAGAAGGGAACACTGTTATTTTGAGAACTTAGATGACTCATTCAGACTTGTATATTTCCTACTTTTATCACTTATCGCAGCTCAATCTAATAGGACCATTGGGCTGTTGGTATGTATCACATATTGAGTCCATGCTCATATCTGGGTCATATAGATTATAGAGTGCTCAATGAGCATAATAAACTTTGAATCATTTCCAGGGAATGAAATTTTATCAGCATATAAGTGTAACATGCAAATTTTAGGTGTGTTGAATTTTTTTTAGAGGTATTTTTATCTACAGTTTCAACTTTCATGGAATGAAGGACTTTATCCATCTGGATAATTATTTTCAGGTAGGGGCGCAGGTCTCAATTAGAACGTTTGGATCGGATTTCTCCCATCACTTCAATATAAGTGGACCTTTGGAACCTCAACATAGTATTCCTCGTCTTTCTATCTCAAATTCGTGGAAGATGCTTAAGGAGCCCATTGGTTCATGGGATGGTAATAACTTCACAGCTCAAGGCATACTAGAACATTTAAATGTGACAAAGGACAACTCTGATTATTTATGGTACTGTACAAGGTAAAGTTTGTTACAGTCATGTTAATAAATGTGTTGTACTCTTTTAAGATCCAAGATCTTGTTGCTTCCTGCATTAAATGCTCTGGTAAGTTGGCATTTGCATGTGACAACCTTTAAACTTGAATATCTCTAGTAACTTGGGTTAATCTTTGACGCTCGTGGTGAGTACCTTTGCATGTGATCCAATATATTTGATTCTCTTTATTAATGTTAACAGTTTTTCTCACACTAACTAGTAACTTCATCCTAGAATCTATGTTTCTGGCGATGACATTACATATTGGGAAGAGCAAAGTGTTGCTCCATCACTCAAAATCAACAAAACACGTGATGCTGTTCAAATTTTTGTAAATGGTCAGCTATCAGGTAATATTATTTGGACTCCCTTGTCAAATTCTGAATGTGTCATAATGAGGTTGACATGTTTCCTGATTTGCTTTCTTACACTCGTCTTATAAGTTAAAATCAAGAGAAGGAAATTTTTTTGCTATTTATTGCGATTGTTCTTTTTCAGGGTAAATTACACGAATGGTCCCCCAACTTTGAGTCAATTTCCAACTTGTCCCCCAACTTCAATTTATAACCAGAACGTCCCTCATCTTTTATTTTCTTGCACGATTAGTCCTCTTGACCGGTGACAGTGAATTTTGCGGTTGCCTTGCATACGTGACTGACACGTCAGCCCTTTATCTCTCATCCACGTCATTTAAGTCATCCACGTCATTTAACGCTCCAAACTAGGTAAATTACACGGATCATCCACCAACTTTGAATCGATTTCTAAATAGTCCCCCAACTTTGATATTATTATACGATTCATCCACTTGACCGATAAAAAACAGTCTCTCGATTATCTTGCGATGTGGCATAATAAAATATAATAAAAAAAATTTAACTAGTTGATATCACACAATAAAAAATATTATAAAAATTTAAGGACGCAGACGAGTTGGCAGAGGGGGAGTGTCGGACCCCCTTTCTAAGCTCGCCCTTTGGCGAGTTGGCATAGGGGGCGCCGACCCCCCTCTCCAAGCTCGTCCACTAGCGAGCTTCGCACAAGGGGCGTCAACGTCCCCTTGCGAGTTCGTCGGCGCTCCTATCATTTTTATTTTTTATAGTCTCTTATTTAGGAAAGCATTAAGCACAAATTAGGGTCTGTCGCACAGATTCTGCTGCAATGTTGCATCGACTAGTCTAGTTACAAAAGTTGGGTAAGACTTACCATGTACAACAAGGATTGGCTGAACTAATTTATTCTCTTCACAATCCCCATCAAACGCTGGCCAGAGATCTGCTGCCCTTGCACCTCAAGTTGATCAATTATGTTTGTCCGCCGTCGCGAGCTCGCACGTAGTGAAAAGATTGAGTGTTGGTGCCTCCCTCTCAAAGCCAGGTCTGCTAGGAGCGTTGACTCCAATGGATGTCCACTTTCCTATCCTCTGTTTGGATAGTCTCTTGAGCCCGTCTGTGCTCCACATCTGTGAGAGGACTGTGCTCCACATCTGTTAGAGGACGAGAGGCCACCCAATCCAGTCGGGTAATAACATCTGTTCTCTGCTGGTCTCGATCTGCCTACGATGGACCTGGAGGAATGAGCGTCTCGATCTGCCTACGATGGACCTGGAGAAATGAGCATAGGCTGCCCATTGCTCAGATACCATACAAACAAAGATGGAAGAGAAAACAAAGAAATGAGTGAGATTTTTAAGGTGGTTTGGGATGCAAAACAAATTTTATATCAATGTCTCTTCTTTTATAATTGGTTTGGTTCTTATTTAGGTTCAAATTGGGATCAGATAGTCACGTTACAATAGTTGGATCAAATAGTCTAGTCACAAAAGTTGAGTTGGGCTCAATATGTACAGCAAGCATTAACTGAATTAATTTGTTTTTAGGTATTCCAAAGAATGCTAAATCGTGAAGGTCTTCTATGCAATATCTTGTACATTATATGAACAGTTTGTTTGACTTGTGTGCTGGTGATGAAATGAGCGGAGTTCCGCCTGAAGAAGCAGGGTTGCATGTCTCAGTTTATGTTGTAAGCCATTGAAAAAAAAAAATAAAGTCAGCATCATCGCATCATTCTAGTATCAAATTTCCGAGATCGCCTCAAAAAAAAATTATCCTGGATATTTTAAGTCAGTTTATCCTGAGATGCATAACTCCGCCTATGTTCTATAGCCGGTCCCAAGCCCGGATAAAGGAGGAGGGTTGTGTTAGGCTCCGACAGCCAGCGTAAAACCCTGTCGAATCTTATGAACATGGATCAACGAATTGGCGTCGTATGATCCATGTAGCCGACCCCACCTAGTGGGATAAGGTTTTATTGTTGTTATTGTTGTTGTATAGTCTCTTAATTTTGAGTCGTTTAGGGTCGTCGACGAGCTCGCGAGGGGGACGTTGACGCCCCCTATGCCAACTCGCCAAAGGGCGAGCTTAGAAACTCGTCCGCGTCCTTAAATTTTTATAATATTTTTTATTGTGTGATGTCAACTAGTTAAATTTTTTTATTATATTTTATTATGCCACATCGCAAGATAATCGGGAGACTGTTTCTTACCGGTCAAGTGGATGAATCGTGCAATAATATCAAAGTTGGGGGACTATTTAAAAATCGATTCAAAGTTGGGGGACGATCCGTGTAATTTACCTGGTTTGGAGCGTTAAATGACGTGTCGGCCATATATGCAAGGCAACCGGGAAACCCACTATCACCTGTCAAGAGGAATAATCGTGCAAGAAAATAAAAAATGAGGGACGTTTTGGTTATAAATTGAAGTTGGGGACCAGTTGAAAATCGACTCAAAGTTGTGGGACCATTCGTGTAATTTACCCTCTTTTTCACAACTTTGTTGAGAGTGTTGGGCATTCATCCAGTTGATTTTACTTCTCCTTTACATCTCCATGAAATTTCTTGCTGAATCTTATTCAAAATTTGTGCATATTCAAGGCAGTAAAGTTGGCAAGTGGGTTGCGGTGGACCTACCTATTCAGTTTGCTCAAGGATACAATGATTTGATTTTGTTAACAGAGACTGTAGGTTTGCAGGTAAAGTTTCAAAGTAAGATTTCAGTTTAATCAAAGAAATTAGGTCAGTTTCGGATTTCTTCAGAATGCTTCAATGATTTGGTCACAAATTTTCGGTTAGGAAAGTATTTCTCTATCTTATAGTTTCAATCAAAATGAATTTTGAATCTATGCCTGTGAGTAACTTTATGGGTGCTAAGTTTCTTCTAAACAAGAATCTGGTGGTTGCATTGTGTAGAACTATGGTGCTTTCCTTGAGAAAGATGGTGCAGGATTCAGAGGTGGGATGAAACTTACTGGCTTCAAAGATGGTGATATTGACCTCAACAATGCGTTTTGGACTTATCAGGTTTGGTGCCTACTTATTACATCTGAAATGCCAGTAAATTGTGTCATTTTTTTTCCTTTTGAAACCATCTTTTCAAAATTGGGCTATATCTCTTGTTCTCTTTGTGCATCTACGTCAGATCATTTTAGCCCAAAGGATGATCTATCAAAAAACCTTAAACTTCAAGAATGTCATTTCTCCACTGAAAATTGAAGTGCCTATAATAGAAAGCTCTACCTATGCAATATATACTCATTACTTAAACGGATATTAGGTGAAATTTTATATTTTGAATGACGTGTGAATTAAATTTGCTATGGCAGTTTGGAATGTTATAGAAACAATATTCTTTAGAAAACAAAAATGATGGTGAAGTTGGCACGTATCTTTTATTAGTCATGTCTGACGAGTGATGATGACGGAGGAGATGAGAGGATAACAATGATGAGAAATTCTCTCTAGAGAAGGGGGTGGTGATATTCTGCTCAAAGAAACAAAAAAATAGTAGTGTTAAAGATATGGAATTTAGGAAATTATTAATGGTTTGGAAGCACATCGAAAAAATTTGTTTTCAGGGGTTTTCTGGAGTTTCCCATTGAGTGAAGTATGATGCATTATGTTTTGCCATCATTTCTATTTTATTCTTCTATTGCATCTAATGAGTAATCATTTTGTTGAATAAACTAGGTAGGACTGAAGGGAGAATCTAACGTAATATATACGCCTGAGAACCAGGAAAATGCAGAGTGGGTGGATTTGCAGTCAACTTCTGTGCCATCTTCTTTTACATGGTACAAGGTAAGCTTAACTTGAGGGGGAACTTCTCATATTCGTCTTGTGCTGCAATTTGTGATGATAATTGTAGGGCGTAAAGTGTCCCGGTAGCACTACTCCACTAGTGATTCCAGTTTTATCATTTTTTCCCTGGTGAAAGCCACTTTTACCAATTTCCTCTGGGTCATACAGAGTTGTGCACAATTCTATCCAATGTTCACTTTCACCAATATCAAGATATTTTTTCGGATAGCTTATTTGGAAGCTCATTTTCTTGCAGACCACATTTGATGCCCCTAAAGGTAGTGAGCCCATTGCCCTTGACCTGGGAAGTATGGGAAAAGGTCAAGCTTGGGTCAATGGTTATAGCATTGGAAGATACTGGTCGCTTGTAGCTCCACAACGGGGATGTGACCAATATTGCAACTATCGTGGAGCTTATAATGAAAACAAGTGCATGTCTGGCTGCGGGAAACCTACTCAGAGCTTGTAAGTTAATTACTGGCTGTACTCTCTTTTTTTTTTTTTTAAAGCAGGCCCCTAGACAAATTTGTTTCCTGGAGACATCAAACATTTCTGGATTCGTTCTCATATTCTGAAATTTTGGTCATAAGCTTTGGAGATGCTTTTTTAAAGTGATTTAATCATATGAACTTCATTGTAGAATTTCAAGATAGGATTGTATACTTTTACTTGTATGCAGCTCCTTCCTCAAATTGATCCTTAGATGCAACCAAAACTGATCCTTACTTGGATACATTCCTGACACTAATGTGAGGTGCAGAATCATGGTTACCTCTTATTATCAACAAAGACGACATTCTTAAGACTCAAACTAATGTTCACTTTTTACGAGGGTCCAAGCATCATTAAGAGTATCGTTTCTGATCCTGGGTTCTTTTGGGGTTATAAAATCAGGTACCATGTTCCACGAGAATGGTTGCAGCCTTCTGACAATCTACTAGTGCTATTTGAGGAAACAGGTGGGGATCCATTGATGATAAGGCTCATGACGCGCTCTACCCAAACAATCTGCGGAGAGGTGTCGGAGACTCATAATCCACCTCTCTCCGCCTGGGCTAGTGGCAAGCTGCTAACAGATGACATGGCACCAGTGGTAAGCCTACAGTGTGATGACGGGCATGTCATCTCCTCTATCACTTTTGCAAGCTTTGGAACTCCTACAGGAAGCTGCCAGACGTTCGCTCAGGGTTGGTGCCATGCGTCGAGCTCACTATCAATTGTGACAGAGGTAAAGCAGTGACCACTTTCAATCATTGAGTTGCAGTAAGAGTTTGGATTATATTGCATCACACTTTTTTTTATTTCTTGTTGGACACTTGAAGGCATGCCAGGGAAGAAATAGCTGCACTGTTGCTGTGTCGAGGACGATATTTGGGGATCCGTGTCGACGCACTGTCAAGTCTTTAGCGATTCAAGCCGAATGCACGCCTTTGCCAGATGCTGAAATGCTCCTTGCGTCAAAGTGATTTATTGTGTAAATATTTATCTTTTTCATACGCGTGCATTCAAACCGCTGCAAACACGTTCAAATGTGCTTTCTTGTGTGCTGCAGAGATTTAATTTTATTAATAGTCCATTTTTTCGTTTTGCTCCCTCTACATGGATCTTTAACATTTCATTTGCTATAGTTAATAAGCTTTTATCTTCTTACAATATATTAAGTTACGAAGGTAAATTAAAATGGATAAGGTATTTTTAAATGCCTTTTAGTAATAATTTATGCTTTGAGAATGCATCTAGTTAATACAAATATAGTTGATAAAAATAATTAGGTAACGTCAGTATTTGAAAAATTAAAAAGGTAGTTCATGTTTATTCTAAAAGTTAGTAATGAATCGGGTATAATATGCTTTAAAATTTGAAAGAGAAGCTATTTAAGCTTTACAACAGTAAGAATCTCAAAATCCTGTTTTTGACATATATGACTAGGGAACAAGCGGAGGCTCGAAAATCGGAGTGTGCTAGGGCTTCGTTTTCTTGTTGCTCGGAGTTTTTTAAAACTCGTTGCATGCGACTTCATAGTAGTGACTCTTAGCAAGAAGAGTCAGAGCAGAGCAAGCCCTCGACCCTTTTAGCGGAGGACACAGGAAAGAAAACAAGTGATTTCGGTTTCCATCAAGGTACCCTATCATCAAAGAAGAAAAATGGGTAGGAAGGAGACCAATATTTATTTATTTGCAAATGTTTACTTTTTAATGGCCAATTTTTTTATGAATTTAATGGATATAATATATAATTAAGTAAATATGATCATGCTACCTATGTCAATGGTGGCCAATGAAAAATGAATCAATCATAATTTTAATTAAATAAAAGATCTTGATCCATTAATACCAAATTATGATAGTGCTTAGCATAGGTAGCAAGAAGTAGGTAGCACCTACATATATGTCTTCAAATATAAGCTATTGTTTAAAAAAATGGTGGCATTTCGATTTTTTGGAACTTGTTATATCGAAAAATGTCGGAAAATTACACCAAATACCCTCCAATTTTAAAATTTGCTCAGCGATACCCTCCAACTTCACTTTGTAACACAAATGTCCTTCATCTTTTAACGTGTTTCACTCGTCTTTATCCGGGATAGCCGGTTTTTCGGTTTTTCGTCAACATGACATCCACGTGACTCTCCTCTCTCCACCACGCAAATAGTCGTCCGACATGGCATACTCTGACGTGGCACATAAAATTACACTTAATGCCCTCTAACTTTAAGGTTTGCTTAACGATACCCTTTAACTTTACTTTGTAATACAAATGTCTTTCATCTTTTAACATATTTCACTCGATGCCCTCTTTACTTGGGACAGTCGGTTTCTCAATTTTTCATCAACATCGCATCCACGTGGCCATCTCCTCTCTCCTCCACGTAAATAATCGTCCGATGTGATATGCTCCGACATGGCACATAAAATTACACTAAATATTCTCTAACTTTAAAATTTGCTCACCAAATGCACATAAAATTATACCAATTTGGGCAAAGATGGCAGTCGACGAACGTGAAAGGTGAACGATGAAAGAGGCGAATGACGAAGGAGAGCGAACGGCAAAGGAGTTTTCACGCGAACGACGACAAAGAGAAAAATAAGGAAATAATTTAACAGTGAGCGAGTCAACTTACGGTAAGTAAGATGGTTTAATATGTGGTGCCACGTCGAAGCATGTCACGTCGGATGGCTATTTGCATGGAGGTGAGAGAAGATGGCCACATGGACGCCAAGTCGACAAAAAATCAGAAAATCGATTGTCCCAAGTAAAGAGGGTATCGGGTGAAATGTATTAAAAAATGAAGGACATTTGTGTTACAAAGTGAAGTTTGAGGGTATCGCTGAGCAAACCTTAAAATTGAAGGGTATTAGTGTAATTTTATGTGCCACGTCGGAGCATGCTACGTCGGACGACTATTTGCGTGGAGGAGAGATGACCACGTGGACGACATGTCGACAAAAAACTAAAAAATTGGCTATCTCAGATAAAGAGGGCATCGGATGAAACACATTAAATGATAAAGGGCATTTGTATTACAAAGTGAAGTTGGAGGATATCGCTGAGCAAACTTTAAAATTGGAGGGCATTTGGCGTAATTTTTTCAAAAATGTCTGAAAACCTAACACAATTGCTGATTGACGACCACACGAAATGTATGCAGATTCCAATCTGAAATGGCTTCTTACAATTAATTACAGACCATTCGAGGGATCAACAATACCTTCATTGCTAGAAATCCTTACATGTATTTTTCCAGCGAACCCATATTTTTAACTCAAATTTTTACGCATTCAGTTTGCTAGCAGTGCGTACCTAACAGACTCGTATAAAATAAGCGCATTAACAGGGATGAGACATATTTTTTTATATAATTTTATTCATCAATGTCAATATTATTAACTACAACTACTTCTTATAAGTTATAGATGATATACTTTGGGAAATGATTGTTTCATCCCATGAAATTCTCTTGAAATAAAACATATATCAAGCATCATGAATTTCAATAAATATATATATGAAAACAACATATGAAATTTCTTATCATTGAGAGTTTTTAGAAGCATAGTGTAAACAAGTACACATATAAGAATTTCCTCACTTAATGTTTCATTGAAAAAAGAATTCTAGTAGGACATCCTGATTCAAAGCATCAGATTTCAATATCATTGCTAGCCTATCGATGGTACTCTTTGAATGGAGATCAATTTGAGTGATAAGTTGCTAGGAACCTATCACTTATATGGATCTCCATCTTAGAATCCTAGTTTTATCACTCCGAAGGAATCAAGTCTTCGATAAATCACTTCTAAGGGGATCAACAAGGTATTTGTTTTAAGCAATTATCAAAAGAATATTGATTTTCATATGCATCTTAAAAAAGTTCCAAGGGTCCCTATTTATAGGGTAAATCCAAAAAAATTTCATAGGAATAAAAGAAAAGGAAGTTATAATCAAATTGGAAAATAAAAACACTAATCCTAATTAAAGAAAATAAACTATTATTATTAAAAAAAACAGAATCCTATCATTTTCGCTCTCTTATAAAAGTCTTGTCTTTAAGGCTATGCAAATAAATGTGAGAGAATATTTTTCTCAATGTTTGATCAAACGGTGTTTTTTGATAATTTGAAAAAAAATAAAGACACATATTCAAAAAGTAGCTTTGACTATATATTAGTAGCATTTGTATAAACTTGCATCAAGTGAAGGAAGAAAATTTGAAGATGACCAAGTTTTTTTTGTAGAAATAAATTTATCTCTTGGTCGTTTTGACATTAAAGTTTTCAGAATTCTTCGAAGTTGAGTTAGATGACACAAGTATAAAAAAAAGTCTTATTAGTATCTTCATAAATTAATCACTTCTCAACAATAATGTATTCTTCAAGCATTAATTTCTCATTTGATGGTTGAATTATAAATGTCTCATCTTTAAAAAAATTCAATAGATGAACTTGAAGGTTTAATTTCAAATGAAATGTCTTCAGTATCCTTCACTTCTTGTTTAGATAAATTTTTAGTAAAAATTTCATAAGAAATTGAAGTATTAGACTCATGTCTTTTATGAAAATATTTTTGCACTTGTGCTTTTGAATGATTTGTCAAGTTTTGGTTTGATCGATATCTCTCTTCTATTAAATGTTCATTTTTCCTTTGGGAAAAAAATAGCAGCAACTATGATAATAAACCATCGAGCTTCCACTTCTCGTCGAAGATCGAAGAGGAGACCTTCAACAAAAATTTCTATCAATTGACGTTCACTCTAATTTTTAATATCCTTGATAAATATCTAATATCTATTGTCATATAGATTAATTATAACTAGTAAAGAAATTAATGCACATTTTTATGACTTAATAAGTGGTAATCTAAATTGTGGAATAATTTTCAATGATAATATAGGAAACACCTCTTTAAAAATGAGATAACTCCATCAATTTCAATTCTTCCATTTCTTTCATTTTTTTATGGTAATGAATGAAGTTTTACAATGTCATATTATCGTGTTTAGACAATTTTAACTAATATATTTAATAGTGCAATTACATTTTTATTTTTATGTATTTTTATTTGCATTATTTTTTATTTTATTATATCATGTTTTTAGGTATCCTATGACATAATGACGATTGATTCTAGGAACACTAATTATCTATCTCTCAATTTAAGACTCAGATTTATTAAGCACTTGGGAACACCCTCGCGCTTCGCACAATTTTAATTAAGTTAAAAATATTTCATAAAAATAAATTGATAATTTTTTATTTTAAGAATATTTTATAATAAAATAGTGTTATATTTTTATGCGCCAACTCCTCTCTTCGTGCAAGGCCATTGTCACCGCGCTGCTGGAGCACTATGATCTCACTTTCGTGATTTAATAATCTCTTAAGTCTCAAGTCTTACATTAAACCAGTTGGAACCTATACCAAATTAAATCTGTATAAAATATTATGAATTTTACACTCTATATTAAGATAAATATAAATGATGAGTTTTATTGAAGATAAAGAATAATATAATTATATATCTATTGCTCGAAATCCTTGTCGATATGACATTTTTCTTCCGGTATCTTCTTCTCCATGTCGGATCTCATAGATAGGATCCCGTGTCAACGCCGAGGAGGTCGTTAATTTCCTTCTTGACGATAAGAAAGGTAACCACAATGTCTCGCAGGACCTCGTCGGTGGCATCCGAATCTGCAGTGAACCGCTAGAGCATATCATCGTAACCTTCCAAATCCTTATCCTTTGGAGCGGTAATAATCTTCATGGCGTAGTCATGAACTACAGAGATGGCTTGTTAGGTTTTTTAATTGCTTCTCTGATCTGATTTTGAGTAGCTTCGTAATTCTCCAAGTGAACTTTAGAGGGTGCATGAACTAGTAGTCCATGATAAGGTTCTGTACATCTCCAGAGGTCTGCATGAACATTGACGAAGATGCTACATGGCCATCCATGAGATCTTCATTGAAGGAGACCCTGCAGACGTTATCGAACCTGAAGGTTTTTTATCTGGAAACAAACCTTATTGCAGCGAAATTAACACGATTCTTTTACGTTATTTTTGTAACGAGGTCGGGACGACGATCACGTACGGAACGCCGGCACAAGTTCCACAATCCAAGTACCGTGCACTTCAAGCAAGAATCACACGACAGCACCTGCAGGCAGAAAGGAAATACAACATCAAGCATCCGCCATGCCTTAATTGCCTTAATTGCTTCATATATATAGCAAATAATGGGATGAAGTTAACATAACTGCACGTACGTGCAAGTTTCTATAACTACACCTTTGCTATTTGAATATGAAATGGGCAGTTATGGAAGTGGTGACCCATTGTGGGCGTCACGTGTCCAACAATCTCCCACTCGCACATTATGGATCATCTGTCATATTATATTTCTGCGAATGCTTTTATCTACTAAATGGATCGTGCGACCCACGAGTACATTCACAACATAATACAGGAGAACTGTGACATGTCAGGAATACACAATCACTCAACCACTTGAAAGCACATACCATGACCTGTTAGGAATACATAGTGATCAATCAACTTGAGAGCCAAGACTACAAAAGTCGTTCAATCAATATGCGAGCCAGAACCATATTCTCATACAGTCGCTCAAGCAATCATATTACTCGCTTTGCCTTAGAAACACCTTGCTTGCACAGCTTAGACAGTTTACGTCTAACTCCGCGGTTACTCAATTTTATATGTATACTTTATAGTTGGCCAACAACATATAAAATTTATGCAGCACCAGTGAATCTTTCTCTCGCCCTCATATTTCTCTATTCTAAGTCAGCTGCTTTCCTAGACGTGGCTCGACGGGCCGCATACAATTTTAGCATTTGAGTACCTCGCTAAAGTAGCAACACTAACATATCACTTTGAAATATAGTCAAGAGTCGAAGGGTAATCTCCGGACTTGTTCAGTCCTTAAATACTCACACATATGACGAAGACTCAACTATTCGTCACGTCTTAGGGTCGACTTAGCATACTTGATAATACACTCAAGTTTTGCGGTGGAGACTCCCACTGAAGGAGTGTATGTCATTGCTCAATAACACCGCACAGACTTAAGTCCAGTCGCCAATCTATAGCGCCTGACCTGAGTCCTCCCACTAGTCACCCAAAATTTTGGCGCCTTAAATGTGGTATCATATCTGGCTCCCCTTGTCAGGTTACACGGAGCTGAAGTAAACTCGTGTTCAAAATTTCCCGAACAAATCAGGGCGGTTTTAGATCATATTATGATTTTAAACCATTTCTTCTCTGCTCGCTATACTCTAAGCGCCGAAGGCGATTATCCATGTGATTTGATAATCTCGTGCCTGACTGACATACTCTACTTGTGTATAACAACTCATAATAACTTAAACAAAGAAAAAAGAATACTTCCATTAAAACAAATGTTTAAGTACAATTAGGATTACGTAATTCTATAGCTTTTATATGTCTAATAAATACATCTCTCGGAATAGGCTTCGTAAATGGGTCAGCCACATTCTGATGTGTAGACACATATTGAATCATGATCCTTTTTTGAACATCTTCATTTCGTACAAATTTGTACTTAGTGTCGATATGCTTCCTTTTACAGTGATATTTCTCATCTTTGACATATGCAATGGCAACTTGATTATCACAGTATAGGTTAGTCTTTGAAGCATCTTCAGCTACTCTCAGATGGCGAAGGAATTTGCCTAACCAAAGGCCTTCTTTTGCAGCTTCGGTATACGCCACGAATTCTTCTTCCATTGTTGACAATGCTATGCAATCTTGCTTCTTGCTGCTCCACGTCACAGTGCCATTGCTAAGCAGGAAGACGTAACCGGAGGTGAACTTGCGTTCATCAACATCGTCAGCCCAATCAGCATCCGTATATTCGGCTAACTTTAGGCTTCCTCCTTAATAGCATAGTGCATAGTCAACGGTTCCTTTCAAGTATCTGAGAATCTTTTTGACAGCCTTCCAATGTTGGTGTCCGGAATTAGATTGATATCGACTGACCATATCAATGGCATGACATATGTCGGGTTGAGTACATAACATGATGTACATCATACTTCCGACTGCGTTGGCATAAGGAACAGAGGCCATAGCACTCTTTTCTTCTGAAGTCTTCGGACACATATTAAGACTTAAAGCTTCACCTTTCGCCACAGGAGTATCAATGGGTTTGTAGTTATTCATTCGAAAACATTCTAGAACCTTTTTTATATAGGTTTCTTGTGAAAGAGCAATGAATCTCTTTGAACGATCTCGATGAATTTTTACTCCAAGTATATATGCTGCTTCACCCATGTCCTTCATCTCAAAGATAGAGGACAACCATTGCTTAATGGTATTTATATACTCCTTATTATTCTCAGCTAGCAAGATATCGTCGACATATAGAGTTAGAAATGTAAACTTATCTTTGGAGCCACATATATACACACAGTGGTCTTCATCAATCATAGAAAATCCAAAGGAAATTATTGATCGATGAAATTTCAAATATCACTGCCTAAATGATTGTTTTAGTTCGTATATGATCGTCGCAATTTACATACTTTGCGCTCCTGACCTTTTACAATGAAGCATTTAGGTTGCTTCATGTAAATTTTTTCATCTAGTTCTCCATTTAGAAAAGCTGTCTTTACATCCATTTGATGTAGTTCTAAATCCATATGAGCAACTATAGTTAGGATTAAGCGAATTGAAGAAAATCTTGCAACTGGTGCAAAAGTTTCATCATAATCTACACCCTCTTTTGGGTATATCCTTGTGCAATAAGGCGAGCTTTATATCTTTCTATTGATCCATCCGCAACACATTTGACCTTGAGAACCCATTTATTCTCCATTGGTCTTCTATCGGGTGGGAGATCAACCAAATCTCAAACTTGGTTATCTTTCATTGACTTCATTTCTTCTTCCATCGCTTTCATCCATTCTTCCTTCGCAGGACACGAGAGAGCCTCCTCAATTGTTTTAGGCTCATGTTTATCTTTCGGATCAACTATAAAAGCTTCCCCCTCAATCTCAAAATGATGACGTAGGATACTTTTTCGATTAGTCCGACGTATTGAACATTCCGGTATGTCTTTCGGTATATCTCGTTCTTGAGTTGGCGATGATTCTCTCCCACTCGGATAAGGATTCTGAGGTAAGGAGACATACTCCTCAGCAGATTGATTCGTTGGATGAGCCAACTCATGATCTTCTTCCTCCTCGAGGTGAAGATCTTTATCTATTTCGCCTTGCTTAGGAAAATCATCTTCTAGGAATGTAGCATCTCTACTTTCTATCTCTGTAATAGTTCCATCATCCTTTTCACCTATGAAAACATATCCTTTGGAGGTCTCAGAATATCTTATAAAGATACACTTTTTTCCTCGAGGACCCAACTTTTCATACTTATGAGAAGTATGAAGTACATAGGCTGCGCACCCCCGGGGTCGCAAATAACCAAGTTCAGGCTTTCAACCTGTCCAGAATTCATAAGGAGTGGAATCTACAGACTTTGATGGAATTCGATTCAATATATAGGCTGCAGTCAATAAGGAATCACCCCAAAAAGAAATAGGGAGATTAGCTTGCGCCATCATTGATCGGACCATATCAAATAGTGTCCGATTTCGTCTCTCTGCAACACCATTTTGTTGCGAAGTTTCAGGAATTGTTAGTTGCCTAACAATACATTTTTCATCACATAATTCTCTAAAGAGATCAGATAAATATTCACGACCACGATCTGTACGCAAGACTTTAACCTTGTGATCCAATTGATTCTCAGCCATATGCAAGAATCGTTTGAAACACTCTAATGCCTCAGATTTATGGGTGATTAAATAGACCACACCATAACGTGAATAATCATCAATAAAAGTAATGAAATAAGAGAAACCATGTCTAGCCTTAACATTCATAGGACCACAGATATCAAAATGGATTATTTCTAAGGAAGATTCAACATATTTGCCTACTCCAAATAATTTTCTAGTTGCTTTACCAACAAGGCAATTTTCACACGTGGGCAGAATCACTTTAGCGAGATTGCCTAAAAAACCTTCTCTAGCTAGTCGATTCATACGATCTTGCCCAATATGCTCAAGTCTTGCATGCCAAGTTTTGACATCAACATTTTTATCAGAAAATGATACAAATGAACAACTAGAATTTTAAAAATCTTGAAAGATTTCAATAACATAAAAACCATTACTCTTGTAAGCAGTACAAATATAAATATTGTTTAACATCAAATCAACACAACTTGAACCAAATGTTAGTACATAACTAAGTTCATCTAAACGAGATACTGAAATTAAATTCCGTCGAAAATTCGGAGCGTAGAGGACATCATGGAGGTACAGGACATGTCCTTCGCAAAGGTTCAATTTACATGTACCAATGCCTTTAACCTCCACACGTGCGTTGTTGCCAACGTAAATTCACTTGGTTCCGGCACTGAATCGACGAAAATCCACAAAAGCATCGTGTTCCTTCACTATGTGGTCAGTTGCTCCGGAGTCTACAATCCATAAAGGATGAGGGTCAGCGACTAATGCACAACTAGAAACATAAATGAAAGTTTGTTCAGAAAAGTATACATGTGTTTTCTTCTTCGTCTCAGTGCACTCACGAGCGAAGTGTCCACTCTTGTGGCAGTTGTAACACTTAACTTTACTTTTATCAAACTTCTCACCGTGCTTACCACGTTTGCGTTGGTTTTTTCCTTTGTTTTCAGTTTTGTTTTTACCCTTCTTATTGTGCGGCCTTTTTCATTTTGAACTTTTACTCTCACTTTCGCACTGGATTCAGCAACATATGCTTGACCGGAAGGTTTAGCTGCCTCAAGTGCTCTTCTTTTAGTTCCAGATGACGTGCAACATCATTAAAAGTTTTGATGTTATCGTTGTGAGCTAAGTTCAAAACCATTTGTTACCAACGTGCCGGAAGGGAACGAATGACAGCCTGCACTTGTTGTTCATCAGTAACTCCAGCACTTTTCAACTCACGAATCATGTTTGATAATTCACGCAAATGCTGTCGCATGGTGTGATTTTGATGCATACGGTATGAATCGAACTTAAGATTAAGTAATCTTAATTTCGTGGTTGAAATACTAGCAAATTTCTCATGAAGGGCATCCCACAAGGTTTTGGCAGTTTCATGCACCTCGTACTCACACATTAAGGAATTGTCCATGCTGCTCAGCAACACAATGCGAGCTCTTTTGTCTTTCTTTTTTCATGCATTGTAAGAGTCCAAATTCCTTCTGTGTTCAGGTGTAACGCCAAATTCTGGTTCTGCCATTGTGTTTTTTATGCATTCAATAACTTCCTCTTCTTCGATGATGTATTGTACTTTCCTATGTCAGATGTCATAATTGTCACCATTCAACTTGTCACCTTTGTTCAGTTCAGCAATTATTTGTTTGGTTGCCATTTAGTCTAAGATCATGTTAAAAAATAAATGAGTGTTAGAACGTTATACACAAGTCTTCTCGTCGCATATATTTTAAAAAAATAATAAAATGATAATATTTGAGGGTAGTGACATCGAGATGGTAGCAAAGCTCCCACTCATCTTCCACTATTCCAAAAACATTACCAAGTTATTAAAAATCATATAATTGCGCCAAGGTACTATTCTAGTAATTTTAGAAAAATGAATATCCAAAATTATTTAAAATATATAATGTGATTAACATATCATTTCCAAAAATTTCGGCCAGACAAACAGGGTTCTGTGATGGGGGTTCTTCCTTGTCTATGCAAGGTGCCAATTAGGGAACCATCACCCCTTCGCCTCGACACCAAAATAATTGAAAAAATGTTATCTTGTCATGTGAACATAGTAATATTTAGAGACCGCGTCAATTGTACACCAGGTAAGTCCATAGAGAAAGAGGGTACTAAATTTCTCACTTACAATCTCATTTTGATATTTTCCTAGACATGCAGATGTCACGCACCACTCAATAAAAATTACTACCGTGACCATTATATAATTTAAATGCCTTAGTCCTATTTGGACTACATATGTTTCATTATGGAAATAATTAACTTAGGTTCAATTTTATTAAATTTCTAAGTTCATGAAACATGTCACATTCATATTGCGCATTTTTATGCATAATACAAACATGGCATAAAAATATTATGAATCACAAAGCATACAAATAATTATACAATTCATTTATCACATAATGAAATTATTTGTCATATACTTTGAACATAATATATGCATGATAATAAGCATGGTTATTATTAATTCAAACATTTACATAAAATGGAAAAAATAAAGTCACATGCTTATAAGACATATATGTATAACATAAGGCATTTAAATAATTAAAATATCAATTTTCGTACAAATTGAAAATTATTTGTCACACATGCCTTAGTTACATATATTAGTAATAATATATCATACGTATATTATTAATTGCATAAATTGAATAAAAAATATGTAATATCATGTGAAAATACATTTGTTACATCAAAAACAAATTTTGGTAACAAAAAATATATGCACTTCAAAGAATTTTCTTACAAAAGAAGAAATATTTTTTATAAGTTCCATATCATAAAATGAACCTTTAAAAAATAATATTGTGCACGAAATATTTTATTTTCACATATAACATAATGTAATATAATTATGTTCATAACATAATTTCAAAACATGTTACAATATATACATGACACATAAATTTTGTATACATGACATACCAAGAAATGTTCATAATTGTGTCATAGATTTCAAGAAAATTTCTGTAAATTTTCAAATTATCATAACATAATTACATGCAAAACATTTCATATAAACAAATATGTCATATTATGTTACAAAATTTCTAATATGCATAATAATTACGAAAATTAACTAAAAAATACATATTATATGTCATGAATCATCAACACAATTTCAGAAAATTTTCCAAAAAAAAATTTGGATCATAAAACAAGCAATTTTCAATTTTAATATAATTTTCCCGAAATTTTCCCTAATACACTATAATTTCAAAAAAAATTAAATGTTCATACTGTGCTAGGCGCAGTGGGCCTGTGGCCCGCATGTGGCCTGCCCACCGCGCGCTGCGCTGCAGGCCTCAGGCCCGCGCACAGTGCACAGTGCAGCGCTCCAACAGCGTGCAGTGCAGCGCTGCGCCAGCGTTGCAACAGTGCACTGCGCCGCGGGCCTGAAGCCCGCGCGCAGTGCAGTGCGTGCAACAGTGCCGCATGGCACTGTAGATGCGGCACTGTTCACGTAGAACTTTTTTTTTTTGAAAAAATTACGGGAGAAAATATATTAAAATTATGTACTAAAATTTCTGTTGAAATTAATATATGATGGATAAAAAAAAGTTTGATTTTTTATTCTTTGGTTATGGTCATATAACCAAATGTACAAAAAAACTTCATTTTTTGCACAATCCCGTAATAATTAAAAAAATAACGAAAAGAACCATTTTGACTCTGATACCAAGGTTTTTTTATCTGAAAATCAACTTTATTGCAGCGAAATTAACATGATTCTTTTACATTATTTTTGTAACGAGGTCGGGACGACGATCACGCACGGAACGCCGGCACAAGTTCCACAATCCAAGTACCATGCACTTCAAGCAAGAATCACACGACAGCACCTGCAGGCAGAAAGGAAATACAACATCAAGCATCTGCCATGCATTAATTGCTTCATATGTATAGCAAATAATGGGATGAAGTTAACATAACCGCACGTACGTGCAAGTTTCTATAACTACACTTTTGCTATTTGAATATGAAATGGACAGTTATGAAAGTGGTGACCCATTATGGGCGTCACGTGTCCAACAGAACCCGAAACATTCGAGGACATCCAGGAGGTCAATGGCCTGTCAGTGATCTCATGCTGCACTACAAAGTTGCGGAACGACCTCTTGTTGAACTCGTAGCTGGCCGCCTTGCGCTACCACTTCCACTCCACACCGTCGGAGTTGAATATGCCATGGCTGAGGAAGTTCAGCAGCTGCTTTATCATCTTATCATTCGGATCTGAAAGTCGATTACTATTCAAACATCTTCTACATTTATTTATAATACATACGCTTCCAAATAGCAAAGTGCCTATTCTTTTCCTCTTCCAAGGAAATTAAAAAAAAAACTGATGTCCAAAAGTAACTCCTTTTGTTACAATTATCATTATGATTATGACACCTCTTTGGGAGAAGGCTATTAAGAGGAGAGAGAGAATGGAAGAAGTGTAAGCATACATATATACTTAATTAATTGGATGATAATGAGATACTATGAGAGGACATATGATGCTTGGGTCAGTTACTGAAAGATTACTATGAATATAGTGTTCCCTGGGGTGAGCACGGTCCGGACCGACCCGGGCAGCCGGGAAGAATATTCAGCCCAGGTAGGATCCGGATTCAATCCGGGTCCGTAACCAGATTACCCAGCGGGATCCGGGCCAGGATCGGATTTAGGGTTTAGGGGGCCAGGATCGGGTTCTTAGTTTAAAAACCTGGCCTGGGTAATATATTTTTTATAATATATTTTATATGAAATCTACAACCCATTAACCTAAATATATCATATACGCCCGGGCCTGCGAAGAAACCCTAGAGCAGCAGCACATGCCTAGGTTGGCGGCAGTCACAGGCTCCTCACCATGCTCTTGACGTCCCTGTTCTGGCGTTTTCGATGAACACCCAACCTTCGAAGCGCCACCCCTCCGACCTCGTCGTTCATTTGATGTCACCACCAATCTCGCCGTCCGTTCGACGTCACCACTGCTCTCGCTACTCGGATGGGTCGATGGTCTCATCGCTCAGATGAGTCACCGGTCTTGCCGCTCGGATGAGTCACGCCCGTTCGAAATTCGCAGCCATTCGAGTCGCCCAACATCACTAGCAGAGCACATCTGTTTCCCTTCCCTCCCGAAGAGAAAAGAGCACCTCCGACGGGGAACCCATCCATGCACGTGTTCTTGTCGGTGAGCATGGCGCTCACCCACGTCTGGATGTTGTTGATTGTGAAGCCGGGTCCCTGCTACCTCTCAGGTTCCCAAAGGCCGCCATGGAGGCATGGACTCCTGGAGCTCATACACGAAGTCGCCCAAGTTCTCCATGCAGCCCCTCATGGCTCCAGGCATGGGGGCATCCAGCTGCGACCGGCGATGCCTTGGAGAAGACGGCGGACGTGGACCAGGCATTGGCAAGGAACGCGGACAAGGTCGCCTGGGCTTGCGCAACGTCGCCAAGCCCAACGTCGCCGACCCAGTTAAAGACACGATTTCGTACCCAGTTTCCTGGGTTCGACCCGAACTCAGTACCAGGTCCATAAAAAAATTATCCGACAAAATTCGAACCGGATCCGAACCCGAGTTTGCTTAGCTCTAGTCTTCTCTACCTCACCTTCTTTCCTATATACATGATAGGTTATGATATACATTTCAACAAATACATGATACGAAAATAAACTTTGTAAGGGAATACATGATTTTATAATTGAGCCTAATTAAATGTCAGTGTTTCAATTTTCTAAAACAAAATAAATGAGATAGTGGTGTGGGTGAAATAATTAATTATTATATAAAATATATTAGTTTTTTAAAGATGAGAAAATTCTAAAAAATTGAAAAAAAGATATATATTTACAACACTATCATTGATCCTTAGAATTATACATTATTTTATAATTGAGCCATAGTTATATAATTAAATGTCAATGTTTCAATTTTCTAAAACAAAATTAATGAGATAGTGGTGTGGGTGGAATAATTAATTATTATATGATGAGGAAACAAACAATGTAAACTATTTACAAAATTATATATATAGTGTTATTTGAAAAAAAAAGTTTTGTGCACCCATTTGTAGATACAAATTCGACGGTTTTTAAGAATGACAACAAATATCATGACTGTGAGTAAATTTGTGCAAGCGAACTAATTTTCGTTAAGTAACGCACACTGATTGACAACCACTGCAGATTCTACAGACCATCCGAGGGATAACAGTAGCCATGAATTTTTCCAACAAACTCCTATTTATAACTCAAGTTTTTACGCATTCGGTTTGCTAATAGTGCGTTCAGACTCGTATAACAGGTCAGATGGATGAAAGGCATGTAGAAGAATCACTAGATAATGAAAAAAGAACTGGAGTTCCAAGATCACTTGTCAATGAACCAACAACGAAAACTATATTGCAAAGCTATAACATAAAAGAAAATTGAAAAGAGAAAGGGTATCTAACATATGCACAGACACCCGAAACCGGCCTGCCTTTCAGGTCTTTCCATGTTTCAATGCCTTTGCCAACCAATTTAACAAATTCTCATCGTAACTCGAGGGTCAAAAAAAGAAGAGTTTGGAGTATGACCGCAATAAGGCAGGATGTTATCCCGGGTGCAGAATTGGACAATGGAAAATATTTTCTAAAACAAAATATCTGCACAGATCTGGCACCTTGCCAGATTGCTCGTCAGCCGAAGCCAAACCCTTCGCTGCCCTCGTGAATAGCCAAAAGCAACCTCTCCCGCAACTGCTCTTTTGAGGTGTATTCCGGCAAGTCCAATTGATTGAAGCTGTGACAGGATGGTTAAAATCAGCGAGGAAGGAAAGATACTAGAACCAGACATTGGATCCACTTAACCTCAACAAAAAGAAAACTAGCAGATGAAAAAAAAACAAAAAAAAATTACCAGGTGTGAGCTGAGGGTAAATGGTGAGTGGTACCATAGGCCTTGTGAATCTGGAACCTCTGCGTGCCAGAAATTCCTTGAAGAGCACTAAAACCTTCCAAGGGGACCTGTAATCAAGCAAGAACATCAGCAAACCAAGAGGGCAAATGAAAGCACTCATAAAGGACATTGAACCATTTCCCCAAACCTCTACTACAACGGGAACTATAAGATATATCCACTTTCACAAACAATAATATTCAGAAAAGAAAGAAAAACAAAACAGAAGCGGCAATGTACCTTTGAGGTGCCAGTGACAAACTGCAAAAATCGAGCTTTATCCTCTTTGCTGAAACCCTGAACAACTTCCCAGAACCATTGAATGACAGGGGACGCATTCGTATAACCAGAATACTCTGTATTTGCTCGTAAATCATCCACTGGTTTGAAAATTCACATGTTAAGAATATGTAATTGGAGAAGCAATTAGCATCAATAATCTTAAAATATCATTTTTTGAGGCAATCTTAAAATATCATTGAAGATCCAAAAAGTTCAGAAGGAACTACAAAATATAAATAACTTACAATCAATATCTGGAAGACCACTTATCAATAATTCTAGCTCCTTGTCATTAAAAATTGATATCAAGTCCCGATGAATCAACTCACTGAAACCTTCCATGAAGGCATTAATTTGAGGCCTAATTGCAGTTGTTAACCTATGTTCCGCCACACGGTCCACGTACTCGTGCTTATTTTCTTCAGTAACCCTAGTATTTCGTCCATCTGGAATCAATTCACAATCTGTCACCTGAACATAAAAACATGGAAATTTGTGAGCAGCAGCAGTAACAATACATAATACTTCAACAGATGCAGTTCAAGTCCTTTGAATGCTGCAAACAAATTTCTTCAGAAATTCAAGATGGAATTGTAAACTACAGTGAGCAAGCAACAGAAAGCACAAATGTTGCTCAAGCAACCCCCAAAACAGCTACTAACTAGTCTTGCAAAGATGGTAGTTTCCCGATGAGTGTGAAACAGAAAAAGTTCTAGACTGGCGATACTTTAATTGTACAGAGAACTGTAGCTGCAAAATAGAATTCTATTGACTAAAAATGTCACCAATGCACCTAATGTACACAATGATGTGATTAAACACAACTCAAACATGCTTCATTTAACTTCCAGTAAAAAAAAAAACAATAGCAGCTGTATGAAATAGGATTGTCATAGCAATTACCTCTGCTTTCTCATATAATATCAACTTCTCCTCATCAGCATCCATGCTAAAAGTAAGGTCCAATATATCACTTATATCATTCTGCAAGTGCCACAAAAGTTATCACAACAATTGGACAGTTAAATAAGGAACAGGACAAACTGTAAACAATGAAATAAGGCATGTATCATGATATAATTAATACCTCAAGCAACCACTTCAAGTTCTTATAATAATCAGGATCAATTGCCTCAATGTCATGATAAGTAACCTTTATGCCAAGAATGTGTTTGTAAAAAGATCTAGTGAAATGCACATCCATGAGCTGACCATCAAATAGTGCTTTACCAACCTGAAGAACAATTACCCATATAAGAGAAGTAACAGCAATAGACAATTAGCTGATCATGCAATACTTACCACTCGTCCCACAAATTTGAAATATGACAGATGTTCTGTTTGGTAGACAGAATTAGGATTTGGTTGGAAAGTTGACTCATTCCCAACAGTAGTAAAAAGCAATGCGCCCTTGTCAAAAATAACACGAGATAACAACTGATACCATTCCCGGGTGAGGCCCCCAGCATCAATGCCTTCTTCTCCTTGAAAATGGACAGTTAACCTCCCTTTAAGCTCTTGAGGAGATCGCATACGCAACTGATTATATGAATCTTCAAGGATGTATGCTCTTCTAACTGAAATTCTAACAGGGCTGTGATGAGGATGATCATGCTGATGTTTTATTTTTGTACGAAAATGAGAACGTTTGTTGTCAAAGTCAATGAAGCGTGGAACTTTCAGCAAAAGAGAAAATGACTTCTCAAGCAATCCAGGATTCTGCCTAATGAATGCATTTAATAGCTTCCTGTGTTTCTCTGTGAACTTCACGAAGGCAATGTGTTTTTCATCAGTACTTGAATAAGACCCTGATTTCTGCCCACTAGTTGATGTTGTAGCCTCTTCAATATCAACATTTGCTGTTGTAGATAAATCTTGAGCAGGCTCCGACTGCCCAGGTCGTAGCTTTTCACACGTCACAAAGAAGGATTCAATATATGGCAAAATGTTCTGTGTACCCGCTGGTAATGGAGCTACTACGCCTCCAGCTATGCTTGCTGCATTGCCCAATGCCCCAGACATACCAACCAATTCTGATGACTCCGGTAAGCTTTCAATTTTACTTATGAAATTGCTTAATTCTAGCCACAAGGATTCAAGTGCTGAATTTATATCCCATATGTGAGAAAGAGCACTAGAAAATTCTTTTTCGGGCAAAAGCTCAGGATCCTTCTTTTCATGTAATGAAGCAACAAGAGGGCTCAATGCCTGAAGAACTCTCAAAACAGCAGTTCCATTGGTTGAAGAAGAACTGAGAAGAGCTTTTTCAGCATCTTCATGTAAATGCAACTCTTTCATTGCGCACGAAACCAGAGTCTGTACTGAATTAGCAAGCTCTGCTATGAATAAACTGCAAAAGGTAGGAGTACTAGATACCATCTTTCTCAATACTTCTGCCACAAGAACATATGCATTATCTGATAATCTGTGAAGAAGCAAACAGAATTTTGTTTAATAGCATTATCTGTAATCTTGTCCAGAGTAAGACAATTTGTTTTTATTTTTCTTTCCATGTATTAAGAAAATGACATCCTTTTGTAACCAAAAACAAAGGATTCTCTAGCCGTAAATAAAGAGATCATAAAACAATAAAGAGGCATGAATAAGACAAACAGGAAAACTTAATATAGAATGACTGCACCAGTGAAGTTAGCAAAATAAACATAGAGTATTTTATCAAAATTTTCAATAAATAATATGAAAGATATTTTTTTTTTGAGAGAAACCACTTGGAGCTCTCGATTCTGTGGCACGGCCAAACTGAGCAGCCGTGCCATCCTACAATATGAAAGATATTAAACAAATTTTAATCATTCAACAAGGATACATCAGATCAATATGTTGGAAGAAAAAACTCCAGAAATAGTCAAACCAAGAAACTAAAAGTATGAGAAAATAAGTTTAAGTCCATATTATACCCTTCTCGTGCAAGCAGTGAGCATAAAAGGCGAAGTTCTGTCTCTGGGAGACTCTGAAGAATCACTTGAACACTGCTCTCATCATTCTTTATTGAAGCAACTTTGGAAGTAGAATCTTCACCTTTGGAAGATTTATCATCCCGGGCATCAGTATTTTCAACCATATCAGCATTTGCCTGTGGATCTAGCATGGCTGTTTCATGACCAGATATTTGCTCATGTCCATCTCCAGATTTACTTGGTATTCCGGAGCCGTTCTCAGCATTTACCATAATAACTTCAAGAAGGTTTAACAACTGAAACAAAAAAGAAATGAACCTATTCGTTAGAAATTACTCTAGAATAGAAAAAACACCACATATTTTCAATTACCAACCTGCTCAATATGAGCAACACTCCGAACATACAATGGCTGGTTCAAAAGACTAAGAAGCAAAACAATTGCATAAACTCCTCTATTATCTTCTGGTTTATCTTCCTGCATCATGACAGCTTTACCACGTTCCTGGTCAGAGGTTTTGGCTAAGTATGCATGTTGGAATGGCAACTCAAGATGCAGCAGGAGTTTTGACACATTAGGATGGTTGCGAGCCAGGTATGTTAGAGTTTCTAGAACACGGCGAGAAACCAGAGGAGGCACTCCTGTAGAAATAATAGCAAACATATTACTTTCTTTCAACAGCAACAGAGTGCATTGATCACTGTAGAACTAATTTAAGCAGCTTCTGATATGAGTAATTGATCATGAATTATAATTTTGGAACATCTAATTTAACTACTACCATCAGAGAACTGGGGACGAGAGTATGTAATGTAACTCTGGCAACCATATAACCGGAATGGTGGTTCGGTTGCATCAGTGCCAGTGCCACTAGTAGTTGATTTCCTTAAGTCAAGCATAAGCATATCCATGAGAATTTTCACCAAAGACTTCCTCGTTTCCTGATGGGCACAAAGATTCAAAAGAAGCCTCTGCAGCTGACCCTTATACAGTGGCTGCAGTTGCAAACCATTAAGATTGTCACATCCATTGGAAAAAAAATTACTTTACTAAATAATTATGAGACTAAAGGACAAATCATTACCTGCACAACACGAAGCAATCTGATCATCGCTTTCAGTGCATCTGTGTCAACAAGAGGCGCTCCATCAGCTTCTATAAGCTTGCCCAATGCAGCTCTTCGAGAAGCATCAACTGAATGTCTGTCCAGATTGGATCCCAGAAGTTCACGACTCGAAGACTCAATCCTCCTCCTAGATGTCATGCCATAGATTGTGCTGCTATGATAACGGTGAGCAAACCTTTCACGCAGCATATTTGCTTCAGCAACAAGCGCAGGTGGAAAAGTAGCCAATACAGATTCCGGAGAGGTCAAAAGAACCTAAAGGAAAATTTTGCATGCATATTAGAGGGTGAAATATTTGCTAATGTGCAATTATGATGCTGACACTGAATCTATCAGGAAGAACTGAACAATTGCAAATGATCACAATCCATTTACCTCTTCTCGTATATCAGAAGGAAATGTCGCAATTATTGAAACGGCATCCATCTCCACAGGTTGACCTTCCAATTCTTGTGATTGTTGTGATCTTTGGGCACGTTGTTGTGCCAGGACCTCCTCTCTAATATCAGGTGGAAGCGCAGCAAGAAATTCAGGATCAATTTCTCCATCAACATGGGTGCGATCACCAGAAGGTTGTGCGACTTGGTTCTGCCTTGAAGCAAGCACTTCTGCTCTCAACTCATCAGGAAGAGCCTCTAGAAATGTAGGATCAATTGAATCCGATTCTACATGAGTTCCAGGCTGTTGCTCCTCGTTCTGAGAGCTAGGATCACCCTCTTGAGCAGGATTTGGTGGTACCTCACTTACACTTTCTAACGATATGTCCCTGCCACTGACTGGCAGCACACTTCCAGAGGACCTTCTCAACCTAGCAGATGGTTGTATGTCACCGAGAATCCTCTCTCCAGGACCTTGTCTCTCTCCATCATCATGCCCATCAACACTTCCTATTTCTACTTCCAAACTTCTTAGGCTTTCTCCCAACGTTGCCCCACTTCCGCTGCTTGCCTGGCTCACGGCTTCAACATCTCGTGCAGCTATATCACTTCGTTCATACTGCATATCCGTAACTTGTTCAATCTCACAAGCTGTATTAGCTTCTGGAAGTGAAACGCCATCAGATAACCTAAGACCAGCATTTTCTGGTGAGGGAATGGACATGTTTTCATTGTTATCATTTGCACCCCCAGGTCTTTCTTCCTGTACTTCAACTTCAGGAGCTTGTACTTGATCTGCACTATCCTTCTCTTCAGGATGGATACTGGGCATATTCATTTCAGGAGGTTGTTCAGATGTTGGCCTCCTCAAGTGTGAAACTAGAAACTCCTCAATCCCTTGAGGAACAGCAGAAGCACTAGAACTACCACGTTGCTGACTGTCATCCAGCCACATATTAAAACGATGACCATGTCGCCCATTCCTCAATGTCCTGAAGATAGCATCAACTCTGAAGGAACTGCTCTCATGAGTCCTATCAGAAAAGGCCACATCAACTGGATTCTCTGGAAAAAAAAAAGTTTAATTAAAATGGATCCATAATGGCGATAAAGTTCTATTCAATAAGAAAATGGCCACAAAATTAGCTAAAGTACATTAATATCTTAGGGTCCGTTTTCATATTTGAAAATATAATTCTCCTCAAAAAAAAATATTTGAAAATATAAATTAAAGGGATGTGTTACGGCACAGAAAATCAAGTTTCAAAACTGAACACAATATATATAGTCATATGTGTGTGTAAAATATAAATGCTTCACCTGTTTGTCTTTGATGAACAATATGTCTTATTGAAGAAGGCTCCTCCAATAAAGGATGTTCAAGTCGGACCCCATACTCACCACCACGACCAAGAATATTATAAATAGATGAGGTACGGCCTTGTCGTCTAGCGCCAAATATGTCCAGTGGCATAACACGCAATGTCTCGCTTGCAAAGTTGTTCCCACCCAAAACCTCAATTTGGTCAAAAACATTTATCCCATTGATCCCTTCCTCCAACCTATGAATCACACCATCATCATCGTCGTCATCTTCATCTTCTTCCTCTTCCAATACATCTTCGTCAAACTCCTCATCATCAATATCATGATCATCATGATCTGTTCCTGGATGTGACATTTGATGAACGTCATCTTCTAGATCATTATGTTCTTCATCATCCTCATCATCTTCAACTTCATCTCCTTCGTCACCTGACATGTCTTCATCATCTTCTTCATCACCCATTTCATCTTCTGCATTTCGAGTAATATCGAATCTAATTTCTACTGTTGAAACACCATTCTCCAGGCCAGCTCCTTCAGAAACTTCATGCATAAAATCATCTTCTGCCTCACGAGTGAAACCCCCATCAAAATCCCGGTCACGATCCATGTCTTCTGGAACAAAATCTGACCCAGCTAACGTATGGACATTATTAAAAGATTCCATCTGCTCACCAACAACTTCTGCATGGTCAGGCTGAGACATAGTTTCCACAGAATGGAATCTATCAGCACCACTGTATGAAGAACTCACTTGATTCTGATTGGAAACTAGCTTTGAAGAATTATTCCCCTTTGTTGAATTAAGATCAGAAGAATGAACATATTCCTTAGTTACGGATTCCAGGGCCTTTACAATACCTGTAACGATCTTTGGTGAGTCAGCATTATCCAAGTCGAGCACTTGAAGTGTTCGTGTAAGTGACTGAACCAGGCCAACATCCACAAAAGTAACTGAAACTTCTGCCAGGACATATGAACCAGTAGGTGATCGAGCAGCAAGGATATCATTAAGAAGATCAACAAAAGAATGCATGTTGGCATCAGGTGCCTTGCAACCATTAGATGAGTCAATGAAGTCACAAAACACATTGCTTATCTCGGTGAAAATCCTTTTACGTGACTCTGCTGAACGGATAGCTGCTGCCACCAAAAACTGGTTTGCTCTGTTTGAGAGCTTGTGCCTCCAGTCTACATCTGCTTTTTTATCTTTCTTGTAAACACCAGGATATGGAATGAACTTGTGGAGAATATGATGAAAAATCCCACCCTCAGTGACAGCAGTTAAACCTCGAGGTGGGCCACGGAAACTACTGAGTTCAGAGTCTCTACGAAGCAGGACATTAATTGATGAGGCATATGTCAAAAGTATCTCAGTCAACAACTTCAATACAAAGGCAGTTTTGGCAAGAGATGCTGAAGCATCCTGGCTAGCTGATTTACTGTCCTCAGATGAAAGTGCAATAGCTTTTCCCTTTCCTTTAGCAGATGCAGAGTCAACTTCCATGTCCACTGATGAAGCGGCACCGGGGATTTCCTCGCGTATGTCTTCAACTTTTGCAAGAGGCACATATGTTGCAATGAAATCCAGAAGATATTCTATAACACTCGTAAAACTATGAGGAAATTTCCGATGAGCTTTGGCATTTTTTGTATTTGAATCAAGAAGTTTACCGTGTGCACTTGAGGACACCGGAGTAACATCACCAACTGTTACTCTTCCATCGTTAAGTGTCTGTTTCTCTTTTTCCGACACTTTTTCTTTGTCCTTCTCCTTAGGTTTATCTTTCTCACGATCTTTCAGAAGTACAATGTATGCCCGTTCACCAAACATCTCAATCTGGCATACAGCCCGTGCAGCTTTAATAAAGACTACAGGGTCCCTTGAAATGACAGCAGCCAAGCTTTGAACAAAAATTCGGGGTGTCACTCTTGCATTTGTATGTCTATTTGCAGCTGTGTGTAGACTGTGACGAATCTCCAATTCCATAGCTTGCTGAAGAGTGTTGGGGTCTTCCAAAATGTGACGAATTATTGCAGAAGCAACACTATTGAATCCAGAAAATAAGCTGCTAGTAGGCAAATTAAGCAAAGCATGTAAACCTCCATAATCAAGGAAACTAACAGCAACTGCATGAACTTTAGTCAATGTAGAACATAACTGCAACACCACATGCATAGTTTCAGAAGGTAACTGGTTCTGAATACATCTACAACAAATCTCTATTAGCCTTTTCTGATCATGCATGCTTAGAATGTTGCAATATGGTCCCAAAGAAGAACTTAAATCCTTCTTTCTCTTCTCATCGATCACAACAGAGTTTTCGTTGGTAACAAGATCCTCCTTTTTAAGCTGTTCCAAATTAGCAAGTTCTGATGCCAGCTTTTGTTCCAACTGAAGCATCCGATCAACAGAGAGTAAACATGCAGTGACCCATTTTGGAGCCTGAGCTTTGTCACCATCATGCAAAGTCAAGCTCCATGCAGAAAGCATATCCAAAGCAAGCTTTATGAGCCCAGCCTCAGATGCCGCTTCTCGTGCCGCTGAATCTTCATGGAGAATCAATGCAAGAACATGAAAAATGGCAGACAGCATGGCTTCCTTGGATACATCTGATGGCATAGAAAATTGTTTCACATGTTCAATGAGAAAATTGAGGACCTTGGTGCAGTGTTGACCATCATTCTGTGAACAGATCATCACAAGCAGATCACGAACAGCGAATACTAATGATTCTTTTGCCTGCAGAAGTCTAACACATGCTGACAATATGTCATCAACAGGAGGCAACTGAACAGCTTCCTCTTCTTGGTCTTCCTTCAAGGATGTGTTTTCTTTCTCGTCTTCTTTTAAGGATGCATCAGAGTTTCCTAGAGACATAGCCAGAGCTCGAGCAAGTTCAGCATCTTCTTGTGGTTCCTCTGGGTGTGTGAACAACCAATCAGTTGCTAGCTCAACACTGTTAGTTCCAGTCTGCCTCAAAGCTTCTTCTGCCCTCTCACGGGTGAATCCCATTTCAACAATCATTGATATAGCTGACTCATCAGGAGGGGGGCCAGCTATCGTGTCTGTATTACTGCCTGCAGCATTTCGTACTTCTACACCAGAGTAAACGTGCTTAATAATTGATATCATTGAACTAACAAATTCCTGATTACATTCAACTAACTGAGGATGAGTCCAGATTGGAAGCACAGCCTTTAGAACTTTCGATTGGAGCAGCTTGACGAATGCCTCACCATCTCGAGATGTGACATTTCCATGTGGAAGAGGCTGCTCTAGTAGATGTCGAGTGGAAGAAGATAATATTATAGATGATGTAGCAAGATGATCCATAAGCATACCATAACTGGCCAGCGGACCATAGATCCAAGAGTTATCTGTCTCTTCCTTCTTCTCCTCATGGTTTTTATCATCTGTATCCATAGGGGAAGAGGGTGCCCTGTTCACTGCAAAAAGCAACTGGCTAGTAGCCTCAAAAGTTGTTAAGATGGCCTGAACTACACCATGTCCATAGAAGCAGTTTACTATGAGTGGATTACTTGATTCTGGTCTATCCAGTAAAATTCCATCAACAAAGTCAATAACTTTGCCTAAATATCGACATTTTGTGGGCACAGAAACCTCCACTTCCGAAGAAGATTTTTCATGCCCACAGAAGTTCAAATGTCCCAGCACAATAGATGCAGTTGTGTTAACAACAGAAATGAAAGAAGTGGGAAGAGCTGATAGAGAATTATTCGACTCACGGCGTGAAGTATGCATCATTGCTTTTCCCAATTCCATGAAAAGGTGACTAATGTGATAAGAAAGTGACCTCATCATGTCCCGACAGGAAGAGTAATAAGTTCTCTGCTTATCCTCCTCTCCTCTGCCAGAACTAGTAGCATCCAAGGAGTTGGACGGTTGAGAACGAGCACTAGAAGGAAGACGTAAAGTTGGAAAGCCATCTATACCAAGTCCTTGCGAAGTACTAGCAGCACGACCAATATCACGATAGAGACCTATAAGCTCAGAAACTTGAGACTCTATGCTCCATGGGGACCCTCTTCTTCTTTGTAATGGCTCAAGGTGCTGTCTGAAAGAACTGATCCTTTGCTCTTCAGAGTCAGTAATAGTTGTATCAATTCTTCGTCCTTTGCTTCCAGAATCA
Organism: Pontederia crassipes; assembly: GCA_030549335.1. Taxonomy (NCBI): domain Eukaryota; kingdom Viridiplantae; phylum Streptophyta; class Magnoliopsida; order Commelinales; family Pontederiaceae; genus Pontederia; species Pontederia crassipes. The sequence continues at coordinate 3,455,851 of CM060190.1, forward strand.
GCATCAACCTCAACCTTTGATTCTTCCAAAAGAGCAAGCTGCCAAAGAACTTCCCGATGAACACATCCAATGTCTTCAAGAACATCTCTGCTAGGATCACCAAATTCAGTCAACAGTGCACTCATCCATCGATTGTCTTTGGAGACAGCAAGGAAAAGAAGAAATTCAACAACGAACAGAGAAGAAAAGATTTCACTATCTACTGTAGTCTCAGGTGTCAACAAAAATGAGCCGGAAGCTGCATTAAATCCACTCAGAGATTTTTTCAAATGTTCTCTAAGGGCAGATGAAAATGCTCGTGCAAGTGGTGCAGAGTGATGCTGAGTGAATCCCTTAAAAACTACAGTACTGTGAAGAGCAATTGGCATCCCTTCAGATGACTGTGTAATGCTTGGGCGTAATAGAAGTTTCAGAAGAGATTCTATACCCCTTTTCTCTACAAATAGTCTGCATGTCTCAGAATTCTCCATGGTGCGATGAATTAGAACCATAATATGGAATATGCACAACTGCAGAAATTGCTCATCATTGATGCCATCAGTTGTTGAATCCATGGCACCAACCAGATCGTGACCTTCAATTACCTTATCTTCAAGATCCATATCCATTGCAGTTCGATCATCTAACTTTCCAGAAGCTACTTTGCACTGTTCCTCCCCAATAGAAACAAGTTTGTCAATTATCTCGATTATTATTTCAACACCGGTGCTTCTTAATGATTGCACATGCCTGAGAAGCTCCTCTGTAGCAATTGCTAAAAGAACCACCCCTTCATTCATTGCCAATAAATATTTCCGTGTCGTGAAAATGTTTATAAGAAAACGCAAAGCAGATGTTTCTTTAACTGCTTCAAGCCCTTTAGCATTGAGACAGATAGCACCAAGACCATTAGGAACAGATATCAGGGCTTTAGAAGAAGGGAGAACCCCAGAAATCACTGATGATAGAAATGCATCTGGAAGGCCAAATTGATCTAATATATTAAAACAGGTTGGATCCTTGTGAATTATCTCACTCATGACAGTTACTGCTGAAAAATAAATGTCCCCCCCAAATTTACTTACATTCTTAAATATCATGGCTAAAGAAGTAGGAAGTGTGCTATCATGAGCATTCTGGGATCTTGTAGAGTTAGATGGGGAAAAAGTAGCTGAAACCAGTGCTTTGAGCAAAGCCTTGATGAGTTTCTTCTGATTATACAAATTATCTTCATCAGATTTTGATATATCATTAGAAATCATTGTGGTGCTGCTTTCATCACCAGTTCCTACAACTCTATGAACTTCAATCTGTAACCTCTGTGCAAGAATATCTACCCCTCCCAAGTCTTTGAATAAGGATACAGCAGGACTGGAATACTCCAGTAACTTTTGGAGGGTTTTTACAGCTGAGCAGACAAGATGCATGTGACAAGGATCAGAATCCTGTAAAACAGTTAAAAGAGGGGGGATCAATCCTGAACCCCTCACTATGCTCCCAGAACTTGAAGTTGACAGAACATGAAGTAGGAAGAATTGCAGGAGAGCATCCACAAATAATGGTGTAGAAGGATCAGTAGGGTTACTGAGCGACAAAACAGCTTTCTGAAGAACATTTAAAAGTAACATGCGGTTTCCACTAGCAGATATGATACTTGAACCACTCAAGACTCTAGCCCGTTCATGGGACGATGAATAAGCTGCCAACTGTGCCCCCAATGCAAGCATAGCTAGTGCTCTAATGCTTCCAGGAACACAATCTTCAGAACGAACAAGCCTGATCAGTTCATTAGTATACTCTGGTTCATTTGCAAAAAAAGAAACAAGTTCATCATGAGCATCACTTGATTGTACCAGAACAATGAATGCTAGAATACTGATCTTGCTATAAAGCCTGCATGTTCTTGGTGAACGGAAAGCGTGAGCATATCTGATTCTTGTAAATAACGAGAATCTGTGATCGAGAGGCACGTGATACTGGTCAACACACTGCTTTAAAATACTCACATCATCCTCCTTTCGCAAATGCAGATCAGGAATCTTTATAGTGCACATATTGGACAATTTGCTTCTTTCACTCCCTTGCTCTGGATCATTGGAGGTAACAATGTTATACTCAAAATGGAGGGTAGAACCAAGACGATGTTGAATACCAACTCTCTTATCTTCTGCATCTATGGGGAATAAACACAATCCCTCATTTTGATTCCTTTCATTTGCCATAACGCACGAATGTAAACCCAAACCTTCTTCTTTGCTTCCCCATCCCTGTGCTAGAGATAAGAGATAGTTGTTCATAGAACCGCAACCAACGACTTTTCCAGTTAAATGCATCTTGGAAGGGTTTATTCTCACTAGCGCATGAAGAGTCTCCAATGTGGCCATCAGAATTTCAGGATCAGCAGAAGCAAGTAGAAGTTTGAAGTGCTGATTCAGAAACAAAAAGATGCATCAAATCCAAATAGAAAGTCACATTAATACCCAATTCATCTCTCATAACTAGCATGAGAAACTTTTTTCTTCAAGATGCCCAATCGATATAGTATAAAGTTCAAGTTGACAGATTCCTTTTCTGAGAAGTCATTATATGAGTTCCTTAGAGAACATTGAAGATATAATAGAAAATTCAGAACTAGATCTCACCTCCAGACCCCCAAATGAGGCCTTGTTATGACAATTTTCCAATATAATCTGCATCACTCTCAAAATCTGCATAACAGTGTGTTTGGGGATTGGATCTTCCTCTGAGAAATCATCAGACAAAAGAAGGTCCTTCCGAGAAGAAAGATATGTCTTGAAGTATGTGTCAAAATGCATAAAAAGTGGCCTCCAGTGATGGAAGTTGCCCTGAGATAAAATCAATACAATGAGATGGATGATCATAAGAAGTTCAAACATGGCAGTTCGAATATTTAACAAATGAATATGCACCTTATTGTACTCCCAGTGGAAGCCTGAAAGAGGAATGGCGATATCAGGTAATGGACTCTTGATCACTCGATCAATGAATGCTTTAACCTTTGGCGGCTGCCAGCATATAAGGATAAATAAGTTCTTTGACAAGCAGCCATTTATACTAAATTCAGAACATAAAGAATATTGTTTTTTTTCTTTTTTTAAGGTAAAAGGATGGCTACCAAGCTTGAGTAGCCAGCGTAATAACAAGGTTTACATTATCACTTGGATATTATAGCATTTAATCATAAAAAAATAACTTGGTTCTTGTGTCTTCCACTGTGCCAACAAACTTTGCTATAATATGCTTAGATGACTAAACTTTACATTATCTTTTTTTCCCAACACATGGGTTAACTTAAAAGCAAGGAATTGGCATTTCAAAAGTTCTATACATCACGCAAAACTCGTCTAAGCGTCCTCTAATACAAAGAACTCGTTTAACGAGAAAAAAAATTGTTTTCCAATTAAGTCCTGATCAAAATCAACTTTTACCTGGAAACAAACCTGATTTAGTTGCTAATTCAATCCAACACATGCCAACTCCATCTCAAGTTCCACCCAACCCCTCCCTTCTCAATAAAAATGAAACAAAAACCTCCCCTGATGCTTGCCAACTCCAGATGTGGCATCAAGCAGAAGCAGAGTACTGCTACATGCACAAATATTGTACTAGACAGCTTGGGACTAGTAGCACAAACTTTTTTTTTTAGGAGAAAAAGGATGACGGACCACTTTGGTTGTCTAGTAGCACAAACTAAAGCTATTATTTTCTACAGTATAACTAACTAAAGGTCTTTCTTTAACATTTTTTTTTTAAATGGATTGAGGACTATACCAAGAAAACCAACAAGATTACATTCAGCAGTTAAGCACAGTTCTAAACAACATCACACATAACAGGGTTTTCATTGATAAACAGACTATTGACAGTTCACACTTTTATTCATCCAAGTCAAAATTTTCTCTGAGCAATAAAAAACCGAGAATACCATCTGAAAATTCCCAATTAGCTGATCAACTTATGTTAGTGTTTTTTCTTTCCTTTTGGTGTGGGTGGGGGAATGGGGGAGTGGAATTATTGCACAGCGCCATATCTTAAGGCAGGTTGTTGCATCACACCACACACTCAGTCTATAATTGTATCATAATTTACCATCTGACAACTACGACACAAATCAATACTACCTCTAGTTCTTATATCAAAACTTAAAAAGAGCACCTTCCTATTTTCCCTACTATTTAACACTCCACAACTTGGAGGATACACAAAAGAGTTCCATTAATGATTCAATCAACAGAGAAGACAAGAATACACGGAAGAAGTTTCTAATAATGATTCAGCAAAATAGAAACCGAAGGTCACAAAACTAAAACAGAAAATACGGAACAACTGTGATAAGTTCTGTGGTGGGTGAAGAATACACAGAAAACAATGGAAAAGCCTCCAACAGTTTTTTTTCTCATACTACCATTTCTGTTAGCTTTATGAATGAAATATGAATCAATAGTATCTAAAGAAGCATCAAGATAAAAAAAATCAAATCATTTTTTGTCATAGCTTTCCCATATCAAGTGACGTTCTGGAAAATAAGGTAGATCTTCCTACAACTACTTATTTATTCCCAATTTCATGTTAAAAAGGTCATTTCATCATAACTTCATATGGAGACACAAGTGAGGGGCAAAAATTACTTTGTTCCATAGAGTTCCTTAAGTTTGTGAAGTTTTATGTATGCTACAAAATGCTCATTTTCCTGATTACAGAAATTCTATCATAGGCTGAATAGATACATTGATAATCTCATCTAGAATACGCATCACATTTCAATATCTGATGTCCTTTTTCGCTTCTAGAAACAAAAATAACTATATTGAAACTTCCGCGTATCATTTCAGCATCTAGCAAGCCGTTGTATCAATTGCCTCCCAAATAGCAATTCATCCCATAGGCGAAGTACCGAAGACCTCGAAAACCCCGTCACTTACCACAACTAAGACCCAAAGTACGCTTTTTTTATTCAACACTGACCCCCTCATTTTATCAGCAGCATGGGTTTCTAATATATGCTCATAGTACAAAAACTCGCATGGGAAGAAGACACAAATCACTAAAGACACTCAAACACGTACGAATACAGAACTGCTGAATCGAGTTCTTCATCCCAACCCCATCATTCGAAAAACAGGAAATGTAAATATTAATAAGAAAATAAACAATAACAGCAGAAACAAAAGAAGCAAACACAAAAAAAAGGTTTCCCAAATAGACGAAAGTCACGAAGAGGGGAAGCAAAGAAAAACTCACGGGTTCAGACTCCAGTCTGAGCGCAGGTGAGGCAGCAGACCGACCGCCATGCAGGATCTGCTGCAGCCGCAGTGGCAGGCCCGCCGACCGGTGGTGCCCTGCCATCTCCTCCGATCACAGCGCACCCTCTCACTCCTCCTTATCTCGATAACCTACATGGCAACACCACCAATCAATAAAACATGAAGTCACGCTAAAATTCGACCAAATCCTCCGCCCTCGACGATCGGACCGATCACCACAGCCGGCGCCGGAAGGGCTGGCAAAAAAGGGGATTATACTGATCGGAAAAGAAGGCCGACTAACCTGAAATCGGCGGCGAGGGAGAGGGGAAGAAGGGTTCCGTCGAGGAGGGCGCCGCGATGATGCCTACACATCGAAGGGAGGGGAGCAATCGAGAGGGTAGCAGGAGGAGGAGGAGACGAGGAGTAGAAAAGGGGGAAAGAGACGGCACCGAAGAAGGCGAGAGAGAGAGAGAGAGAGAAATAAAACCCCAGAGGCCTTCGACCGGCGCTTTTATAAGTGACGGGAAAAAAGATGAATAAATTGGAGGGGCCGCATAGATGGATCGCATACGCCGGGGTGCGTTACGTACTACAGAATTAAAATGTTTTGCTGGGCCGACTTGGACCGGTCTATTGGTGCCGGTTCACGTTGAAATTACAGCGTTTCGAGACATGTGCTGGTTTATTGGTGCCGTGATCCATCCGGTTCATGCTAATGTTGGCCGTTCAAAAAGTTAACAACTTAGTAGCTAAGCAAGTCAAATTTGCAATTACGATATTTGATTTAAAGATATAATTAAAAATATATATTAATTTTTATTAGTCAGTAATATGATATTAACTGTTAACATTTATCACCCATAATCGGTCATTTATTAACGGTCTATCGGGAATTATAATCATTTTGTTTGGTTATATTCCACTTATTTTAGAATTAACATTTTTTAAGCTATGACTTGCTCTCATCTCTTTAATTCGCATGGTGATGGTGATTCTATTCTTCATGATAATAAATTTGTTTCGTTAGAAAACAGAGAATAAGATCTTAACATCTATCTTATTTTCGAATTAAACCATACTTGTTTGTGTTTCTTACTTTGAATGTATTTATACATTGTTTTATGAATAAAAAATAGTACAAATTAATTATTAGATATTCTAATATATACCGTTCTAGATGTATACCGAGTGCTTTAAAAAAAACATTGTAACAAACTATATAAATGAAGAAAAAAGGAATACATCTAGTTGAAGTTTGAATATAATATGGTCTTCTTTTTTGTGTGGGTGGTAGCCCAAGTCAAATGTTCTTACATGTAAGTAGTGCAAAAGCATGAGGTGATCAATTATTCTCTCAAAAGATGACTTTGCAAAGAATCTTAGGGTGTCCAAAGTTAGACATTTTGCATATTGATCATGTTCCACGTAAATATGTTGTGCACATATACCAGCTTATCATTCTTGTGCTCCGACTTTCAATCGAAGAAAAATTAGCGTTTTAATAGTGTAAACCTCGAGTAAAAGGCTTCTAATATCATACTTTTATGTCAAGTCTAAATTAGTGCCCATTGTTTGATGATAAATTCTAAATTGATTGGTCATGTAAAAGAAAGATATAAGATTAAAAGGGATCTCCATTTCCAAAGACAAAATTAGTGCTCCATTATATGTAAGACATTGAACTCTTAATAATTATAATGTTACTTGAGACCCACTCTTGCATCTTTGAAATACTTCTTTAACATTGAATTTGGGATAAGTTGACAATACATGTCCCTCAACTTTACATAAAAGGCTCGTTAAGAGAAAGGGAAAGATAAAGGGAATGAAGGGAAGAAAATTTTTACACCTTGATTTGAAATTGAAACAAAATAATACAAATTGAGGAAAATTTAAGAGAAAAATGACGATTCCCCTTCGTTCTTCTTCGTTAAAATTTTATCGAAACAAGAGAAAAATTTTCTTTGCCTTCCCCTCTCCCTCCTTACCCTCCTTTTACATCAATCCAAATAAAGTGTCGGCGCATCAGTTAAACTCACACTATAGAGTCTATCATAAAAGCATCATGAGAACTCATTAAAAAAAATTTCTTCCAATGTCCATAGATAGAGTTTTTATAAGCAACCTCGTGAACAATTTGTACACAAATTTAATAATAACATTTGCTTATGTTTCTACCCTCCATTGTAGGATCGAAAGGGCACCAAGAGGAGGAGTGAATTAGTGTTTAACCGAAAATATTGATTTCACGAAATTCGTTACGGAAGCACAAAATCAATTCTTAAAACTTTTACAATTCAGATTATAAACACAATATTAGAGGAAGAGAGAGTGAGAGAAACCAAACACAAATAGACATGGTGATTGTTGACGAGATTCGGCCACACCTTGGCCTACGTCTTCGATCTGACTTCTCGACCTCGAGACCGTCGGATATTCCATTAGAACTTTCTTTGTTCCAAATGAGACAAGGAAGAAAATCCTTTACACAACCACATTTTTTCACTTCGAGAGGCAAGGCAACATCTCCTCCTAATAAGCTAATTTATTTCTCTCGTTCAAAAGATAAGATTTAGAACCTCTTTTACACAATAGCTCTCTCTATTTTTCTGAACAAAATATTTCTCTTTCTTTACAATGCTAGGCTCACAAGAGTGGAAGAAAAAAGAAGAGCACAACTAAAATGATAACTTTAAGGAAAATATCTTCTTTTGATTTCTTGAAATATTGCTTCAATGCTTGGATTGGTACTTTTACTTCTGGCCTTGGCACTCCTTTTATAGGCTCTGATTTGTGAAAAATTCGTCCAGAATTAATTTCACATTTTTCTTCTCGAAATATAGCTGTTACTGTTCATTTCAGTAATTGACCAATTGATCGTATTTATGGACCGGTCGACCAGTTTATATGACCGTTGCGCTGAATTCTCCAGTTTCCGTAGTTGATCGGTCGATCGGATTATCGACCAGTGTCTCGACCGGTACAGTGTCATAGTTTTTATTTGTAGTCGTTGAACTATTCGATCGATCGGACTGTCGATCGGTATTGTCTCGACGTGAATTTAGCAGCTCATGTATTGATCGGTATCTCAGATTGGTCGACCGGACTATCTCGACCGGCCTTCATAACTTCGACCGGCAAGTTGACCGCCCTGCACTATTTTGAGCATAATTTTTTGCACAATTATCCAAATTAGATGATCTTAGAGTCTATAGAAAGCTAACAAAATTCTCTACAACTTTTTCCACATTCACCCAAAAACTAATAAGATCAGTGCCAATTATTTAATCAAAATATAGTACATAAAGTTATCTCTTTTTCTTTAAATTTTTTAGCATTTTATCTTTAATCATTCGAGGTTTGTATCATCAAAATATAATTTAATATGCCATTAAAACTTAGATCCAACAATCTCTCCTTTTTTTATGAAAACAAACCGAGAAATATGAAAAATATATAAATTATGAAAAAGTTATAAAATTCTTATAAAAATAATTTTACTCCTCCTAACACATAGTTTTCCTTACAATGGTAGATATTCACATAAATATTAATAGTAAGGTACTCTTCGTATAAAATGATATTCAGATTATATTTCTCATATACTTCTCCCCTTTTTGTCTCATCAAAAAGAATAATTTGTATATGAAGCATATAAGAAATTATATGTAACTCCCCCTTAATCAATCTTTTTAAAAAAATATTTTTCCCCCTTTTGTCATATAATAGACATATAGAGTATTGCAACATAAAGATTTGAAAATATAATTCCCCCTAAATTTATGACTATTTTATAATGAAAACTAATTTATGAAAGCTATAGAAAAATATGTTAAGCATCAAAATATGGCATAAAACTTTAATACAACAATGATATTTATGATATGTTAAAAATAGAGTTGAATATGCTCCCCCTATCACTATGACCAATTTTCTTTTGTTCCTTTTTTTTCTTTCAAATAAACAGTCATTTTGAAATTTTTGAATGAAATTAAAAGAATAGGCCTAATCACTTAAGAGATATAAGAATGCAACCAATGATACTTTTACCATAACTTTTGTGCCTTCACATTTTTAATTCAACTTGTCCTTTGTATGTGAGGCACACCTGCAAAAATGATTATGTAACATTTGGTACCCAAATTTCTTTGGGTCCTATTTTGTTAAATGTTGTTTCTTTCGGAATCCAAATCATGCCTTTTTTGAAGATTTTCTTACTTTGCATTGGTACACAAAATTGTCATTAAATCCACATGCAAAATATGCAATACGTGATTTTCTATATGTATGATTAGATTTGCAATAAGAGTTTTCATGTCTAAAGTGTTTTCTAGGATTATTTTTTGTTACATGAGAAATAGCTATATTTTTCAAAGAGGCATTTTTCATTTTTTCTTTTTCTAAAGATCATGCTAATTTAACAATTTCACATGCATACATAATTTTCAAAGTTTCAATTTCATTTTTGAAATTTTCATTTTTCATAAAATATGTATCATTATCCACTTTTAATTTTTCAAGCTCATTTTTCATAATATGAATGTCATCCATCAATTTTTTATTCTTATGTTTAAGAGTAAGATATCTTTCAATTAAAAAAAAATTCTTTATGCACGTCAAAATTGATATCATCATCATCATTATCACTATTAGCACTAGAGCAATAAAAAGAGTTGGATGATACCTCATCATTATGTGTCATTAATCATATATATGCATCCTCACTGGACAAATTTGATGATTCATTTGATTAATCTTCACTTGACTCTTTAGACATTTTCTTCTTTCTTCTATGAGATGTTTTTTCTTTGCGATTTTTGTATGATTTTCGGGTAGGCTTCACATTCTTTTCTTTTTTTTTCACCAATGTGAGATACTTATCGAGTTTTTTTGTGTAGAGAGCGAGTCTCTTTTTGTCTATTTTTTCTTCACTCGAGTCATCTTCACTTTTGTTTGCTTTCAAAGCCAATGTCTTCTTTTTGAAAGCATTTGATTCTTCTTCTTCTTAGATTCCGATCTCATAGATTAGAAGTGAATCAATTAGATCGTCAAAATTTAATTTGTTCAAATCTTTTTCTTCGATCACCGTCCTTTTGTATGCCATTGTGAAGAGAGACACTTGAGAATCTTTTTCATTTTTTGGATGTTAGTTTACGGCTCTCCTAAAGAGCTTAAGTCATTCACAATATCATTAAATCGAGCAACCATACCATTTATAAATTCATTTTCCTACATCTTGCAGGAATCGTATTTATGATTCAAAATATTCAATTAGATTCTTTAACTTTATTGTTTACTTCACAAGTAGTGATGAGTTTGTTCCAAATCTCAATTGCACTTTTACAATTTGAAATTCGATTAAAATCCGTTGAATCCAAATCACAATAAAAAATATTCTTTGCTTTCCAATCCAATTTTGAAAAAATTTTCTATCTTTCATCATGTTCGAAAGGTAATTTTTCATCTAAGTAATAGTCTTTTTCGACAATATCCCACATGTTTATATCAATAAAACATATGTAGGCTTGAATCCGAATGTTTCAATATGCAAAATTTGATGCATTTAAAAGAGGAGGACGACTAATTGATTGTCTTTCGACAAAAATAAATGCACTTGATGTCATAGCTCTTAAGATTGTTAAATCTTAAAAAAATGATTGAATCTTAAAAGTTGTTAGATCTAAAACAATTAGATCTGAAAACGAAAAAATTCAAAAGATCAAAACAAGAGCGGGTAGCAACCCGCTCTGATACCAATTGTAGAATTGAAATGGCACCAAGAGGGAGGATGAATTGGTGTTTAACCGAAAATATCGATTTTACGAAATTCGTCACGGAAGCACAAAATTGATTCTTAGAACTTTTGCAATTCAAATTATAAACACAATATTAGAGGGAGAGAGAGTGAGAGAAACCAAACACAAATAGACACTGTGGTTGTTGACGAGGTTCGGCCACACCTTGGTCTACGTCTCCGCTCTGACTTCTTCACCTCGAGATCGTCAAAAATTCCACTAGCACTTTCTTTGTTCCAAATGGGACAAGGAAGAAAACCCTTTACACAACCACCTTTTTCTCCGCTTCGAGAGGCAAGACAACCTCTCTTCCTAGGAAGCTAATTTATTTCTCTCGCTCAAGAGGTAAGATTTACAACCTCTTTTACACAGGAGCTCTCTCTATTTTTCTGAACAAAATATTTCTATCTTTACAATGCTAGGCTCAGTAGAGTGGAAGAAAGAAAGAAGAGCACAACTAAAATGATAACTTCAAGGAAAAGATATTCTTTTGATTTCTTGAAGTATTGTTTCAATGTTTGGATTGGTACTTTTACTTCTGGCCTTGACATTCCTTTTATAGGCTCTGGTATGTGGAAAATTCGTCCAGAATTAATTCCACATTTTTTTCTCGAAATGTAGTCATTACTGTTCATTTCAGTAATGGACCGATCGACCGGTCTATATGACTGTTGCGCTGATTTCTTCAGTTGCCGCAGTTGATCGGTCGACCGGACTATCGACCGGTCTATCGATCGGTACAGTTTTGCAGTTTTTATTTGTAGTCGTGGAGCTGTTCGATCGATCGGTGCTTCGATCGGACTGTCGACCGGTGTAGTCTCGACGTGAATTTGGCAGCTCATGTATTAATCCGTCGACCGGTATCTCAGATCGGTCGACTGAACTATATCGATCGACCTTCATAGTTTCGACCGGCAGGTTGATCGCCTTACACTATTTTGGGCATAATTTTTGTACAGTTATCCAAATTAGATGATCTTGGAGTCTATGGAAACTAACAAAATTCTCTACAATTCACATTCATCCAAACTAATAAGATCAGTGCCAATTATTTAATCAAAATGTAATGCATAAAGTTATCTATTTTTCTTTAAACTTTTTAGCGTTTTATCTTTAATCATTTGAGGTTTGTATCATCAAAATATAATTTAATATGCCATTAAAACTTAGATCCAACATCCATATCACCCTATCTTCTTGGGAGCTCGTGCTTTGTGGGTATAAAGCAATAATGTGAAAGAGAGCATTTAATTACATCTTTTCTCACAATATTCTGCAAATAGCCTAAGCTAGTATCTACTGACCATTTCAGACTTGCTCCATTCCTTGCATTGCTTTGTCGTGTTCCAAGCATGACCCATGTTCTTCTAAAGCAATAGAGTTCCTACCTTATAGTTAAAATTTGTATTGTGTTGCTTGAATCTTATATGGATCTTAAGGCTTATGACCGTAGACAATATTTTTTCTATAGTACTTCAGTAGATCTTTGTTAAATAGACATTGTTGAGTTCTTTGAATTTATTAATGTCCAAAACTTCAACCTCCTTAGATTATATAATTATAAGGGACCACAATATCCATATTTTTTATTTTTTATCATTTATATGCCTTAATAAAAACATATACGTCTTCTCAATCTCGTCTAGTATTATGCTTGATAGAAAAGTTTCATTTACCCTGCTTAATATAAGACGAGTACCCAAGATCTATAGTAACCATATAGCCACATAAACCTTTAATCTCTTCTCTATCATCAAGATTGATATGTTTTTAAGAATTATAACATAGTCTTATCTACATTCACTCATTCCTTAAAGTCATGACAGAAGGTATCAAAGTCCTCCATAAATATCCCAATATTAATTTTGAAGGTTTCACATAATAGCAACAAATCATTAGCGAAGAGAAGATGTGAGTACTTAGGATCATTTTCTCTCTAGTTTGATCGGACTCCTCAAACTAGATTGCACTTTGTCAATTATCATATGTCTACACATAACAACAACCAATCATTAGCGAAGAGAAGATGTGAGTACTTAGGATCATTTTCTCTCTAGTTTGATCGGACTCCTCAAACTAGATTGCACTTTGTCAATTATCATATATCTAAGTTGTTCAACACACATAACAAACAAGTAAGGCGACATCAAAAGACCTTCATATATCCCTCTCTATTTGAAAAGCTTTTGGCTTGCTATTGTTCAAGTGACGTTAAGGGATATGATAAAAACACATGCCACAATAGCATTCCTCAGTCTAATATGTAAGTTCAAATCTAGTGCATCATTGATAAATTAATAAGAAAGTGAATCAAAAGGTTTATAAAAGATTAATTTTAATAGCTATATAATCTATGTGACCTTAAGCACTCTTGATGGTGTGGTGCAACTCTTGTGCCACAATAAATAAATCTGACTTGATAGTGTAATTAAAATGGGTTAAGACCCTCTAGTTTATCTGCAATTAATTTAGTGACTCATGCACTTAAAGGCACTACATACTTCCTCTTCTATAAGCTTCTTGTCTAAAGCACTGAAGTGCCTTTTATGAAGCAAGTTAGGTTCAACATCTATTTGTTTCATGTATAGAGAATCAAAATATTGCCATATGTGTTACTTCATTGTCAACTCATCGAAACACCGTTGACTATCATTTATTAAAGTCTTTCAATTTAATAGCTTTCCATTTAAGTCCCTCTTTTGTGTGGAAGAACATAACTTAATGTTTGTGACACCGAATTGTCAGCTCTTCAAAACACCATTAACTATCATTTAGTTAAAGTTTTTCAATTTAATAGCTTTCTATTTAAGTCTCTCTTTTGTGTGAAAGAACCTAACTTAGTGTTTGTGTCACCAAATTTGACCCAATTTATGTGAGCTTCTTGGTACCACATAATTTTCTCCCGACGCACTTGCTCGAGTTCATAATTGAAGTTATGCTTCCAAGTCAATTAGGTGTGGGCATAGGCAATGCTTCATCAGGTGCTTCCAGATTGCATCAAAATCTTTTTTGTCGGTATTATGTGTCTAAAGGTGCTATCTTTCGATTTAGACACTTTTCATCTTAAGTGGCTTAGACTTGTGTAGATTATGCAACCATGTCATTTATTGGTTAAGAGTTGGATTGAGATGTGTGAACTATGTTGCTTTAAATTTGAATGGCCAACCAAAACTCATTTGATTTCTATCATCAAAACATAGAACTAAAGTATAATTACCATATTTCATGCGAGAAGTTACCTTCAATGATGCTCATGAGAATGTGGTTCGCCAAAGTATATCTATGATTGCCTTATCAAATCCTTTTATTCACTTTAAAACAATGATCCAAATATCAATTTATCGAGTGAAGCATGGCTTTGTGCTCCTCAAATCCTCAACCCACGATCATCTAAGTTACGTTGGAATATATGGCCATCAACAGGGTCAAAAGGAGCTCATCCAAATTTCTCCATCTCTCGTACAATTTTATTTTAATCCCTAATAACTACTCAAGATATAGTATTATCCAATGTGAATGCCTTCATATCCAATAACTTAAGCATTGCCTCATTCTCCAACTATCTAAGGAGGATTTTTTTGTGAGTAAATTGTGATGTTGGTTATAATAATGTCATCCAAAGACACTAGATTTTGCTAGAATAGCCAATAATATGCACCTTGGCATGGTCATATACCCAAAAAAGTTGTCAATCACATTCTCATCTTTAAAAATAATTTATTCTAAGTTCTATAAGACATCATGTGCACATCCTCCATACGAAGGCATTGTTTAGACTTTAGACTTCTTTCAAAGAATAGGTTTCAGATCCAAACAAGTATCTACGTATGTGGCGTGGCTATCTTATTGCCAACGAGGATGGGGGCAAGGTGTAGCCACTTCTTGCTCATCGTAAATTACACTATTAGTCTTCTAATTTTGAGTCGATTTCTAATCGGACCATCAACTTCAATTTGTAACTAGAACATCTCCCATAGTTTGATTTTCTTGCATGATTAGTTTCCTTGATCGGTGATAGTGGATTTCCCGATTGCCTTGCATACGTGACCGTCACGTGAGTCATTTCTCTTTTATCCACATCATTCAAGTCATCAACGACATTTAACGCTACTAAATCAGTAAATTACATGAATCATCCCCCAACTTTGAGTCGATTTCTAAACGGTCCTCCAATTTCAATTTGTAACTAGAACGTTCTCCCAACTTTGAATTTATTGAACGATTCATCCACTTGACTGGTAATAGGTAATCTCTCGATTACCTTTACATTGCATGATAAAATATAATAAAAAATTTAACTTGATAACATGATACAATAAAATAAAATAATAATAAAAAATATTATAAAAAATATGAAAAAATGATAGGGGGTGCTGACGAGCTCGAAGGGTTGGCGCCCCTTGTGCGAACTCGGAGAGGGGGGCGTTGGCCCTCCTTTTTTTCCTCGTGCATGGCGACGAGCAAAAGGAGGTCGACGCCCCCCTCTGCGGAGGACATCAGCCCCCGTTTCCTCCTCGCATGCGGTGAGGAGCAAAAGGGGGGCCGACGCCACACTCTGCCAGCTCGGTCGGCCCCCCTTTTCTTCTTCGCATGCGGCGAGAAGCAAAAGTGGGGCCGATGCCCCCTCTTTGAGCTCGCCCTCCGATGAGTTCGTAGAGAGGGCATCGGCCCCCTCGCGAGCTCGCGACACCCCTTGTCATTTTTTATTTTTATTATTTTTATAATATTTTTATTGTGTCATATGAGTAAGTTAATTTTTTATTATATTTTATTATGTCACGTCAGCAAGGTAATTGAGAGACTGCCTATTATCGGTCAAGTGGTCGAATCGTGCAATAAAATTAAAATTGGAGGCATTCTAATTACAAATTAAAATTAGAGCATCGTTTAGAAATCGACTCAAAGTTAAGGGATGATCCGTATAATTTACCCATTTTAGTAGCGTTATATGACGTGGATGACTTGAATGACATAGATGAAAGAGAAACAACTCACGTGACGATCACGTACACAAGACAATCGAAAATCCGCTATCACCGATCAAGGAGACTAATCGTGCATGAAAATTAAAGATGGAGGATGTTCTAAATACAAATTAAAATGGGGAGAATGATTAAAAATTGACTCAAAATTAGGGAACTAAATGATTTACCCTTATTTAGCACCATGACATACCTTGCTATTGGAGCTATGCCCTCATGGGCATTACCTGTGCGTGCACACGAGGCACGCGCGCACAGCTTGGACCGCGCTGGTGCAACGCGAGGCGAGCTCATGCCGCGCAGACCGCGTGGAGCGCGCACTTCGCATGATCTGCGCGCATGATGTGCTGATCACACGTGATAATCTCATGCTGTGAGAATTAGGGGCTGCGCATCGGACACGCATGATACGTTCAGCCTAGCTTATCGTCCAAGTCTTCCTATCCTATAAAAGTGGACCCATACCATAGGTCTCAAACACGCTTTCCGAGAGTTCATCCAGAAGTACTTGTACTCTCGCAAAGAGTTCTGTTCCATTGAGGTTCAATTCCCGATCCCGAGGTGCAAGTGTGTTCGTCAAAAGTTCGTGAAAAAACTTCGACGATCCGCTTTCACTGCAAGAGGTATTCCACAATCTCTAGAATTTATATCTGTTATAAATTCCAAAATTAGTTTCACAGCTTTTTTAAAGTTTTCTCGAACTCGTGATTGCGTCGAAAAAATAATATTTGTTATTAATTTTGGGATCTACGCACATCAGTTGTATGACTTCAACCAAGGGATAAAGTATACTTTATCATCATAAATATATTATGGATGAACCTAGACCATAATATATATTTTCGGATTTATTTTAATATTTTTGACGAATTTTTTTGGATTTTTTTGCATGTGTTGCAACAAAAAAAAACTGTTCCAGTAGGCACATGGCCCGCTGAAAGGCCAGTTTGGATGTAAAGAAGTTGCACACATGAGAAGTAGCAATTACGCTTGTTGAGATGCCCAATAAATAGTTTTTCTTTTTCTTTTCTGATTTTTGCCAATTTTTTAAAATATTTTGAAAATAAAAAAGGTCTATTATAAAATCATGAAAAAATTGTTTATCTCTTAGAATTTTTTTGTAATATTGCATGCAATTTAATGTTATTAAAAGAAAATCATTTGTTAATTTAGTGCATTAAATTAAATGATTAGATTTGCATGTCAATATCAAATATTGCCTAATAAATATGTTATCATGCATGAAATAAATATTTTCATTTATGTATATCATTATGATATTTGTTTCTATGATTAAAATTTTGACTGTGTTAAAATTAAAATTGGTATGTCCAAATTTGTTAAGCATGATAACTTGCCTACAATTTCAAATTGATTTGAAATTGATTAAATTAAAATTAATTCCTTTTGTGAAAATTAATTAAGATGGCAATATTAATTTTGGCTATATACTGAAATCCATGTTTCATGCAAGCCTATAATAAAAAAAATTAGTTGGTCTAATTATATAAACTATAGATAATTAAAGAATATATGAAACATAAGTAGTTCTTTTGTAGGATTAAGGCACCTTGAGATTCAAATGTTGTCACAATAACTAATGTCTTTATGTTGAGTGGTGTGTGATCCGAAATACATGTCTAGAAAAATTATGAGAAACTGGCTTGGTGCATAATCAACACAGTCTCCAGAAACACGATTGATGTGTGACAGTGGTAGCACAATTTTTTCTTCTAATGTGATGTCGAGATGAATGATAGTGCACGGTTATTTAATTGGTACCCTTCGGAGAAGCGCTCCCGTTGCACAAGTCTTGATTGTCCTGGTCATATTAGAAATAATTTGGTGGACCACATGAAATGAATTTCGGTGATTTTGAATTATAAGTTGATTCAAAATGTATAGAGTAAAAATTTTGAATTATGTGTCGATACAAAATTCAAATATTTAAATTAATTTTGTCGCATTGTTAAAATAATGAATGACAATATTTCTTGAAGATAGCGGGAGATGAGTGGGAGTCTAACGACCTCTCGATGTCACTACTTCATAAATATTGTTATTTCATTATTTTTATGTTGTTTGTGGACAAAATTTGAATATGCATAATACTGATTTATCCTATTTTGGTGACCAAAGTAGACCATGGGTTCCAAACCAATAATTGCTTATCTGAACAAGAATGAAAAGCTCAATGACGACAATTATGATATTTGACATCGCAAGGTCCAATATTTTTTAGAAGAACAGGAGGTCTTGGAGACCATCAACCATATTGTCAATGAACCTACACTTGGACATAATGCCCAATGCCAAAGGGATATGGAGTATCAGGCATGGACCAAAAAGAATCGTATTGCTTGCATTACGTTACTGGGCAGATGAATAATTTCCTTCTATGCGACTTCGAAGTCTATAAGACAGCATTCAAAATGTGAGCAACGCTCTGCAATAAGTATGGGGTCACCATGACGTGAACTTATCGTGGTTATGAAATTTTGGATTCTCACACAAGAAGTAATTTTAGTCACGTTTTAATTGTACTCAAGAGTTTATGTAACTGCAAGTGCACAGGTCGAGTAGAAATCCTAAGTGTCGTAACCCCGTTGATTTAGATTAATTAATTACTCTACTTATACCCCAAAAGTTGTCACAAAATTATAAAAGAATAAACTAGATGAATGGATGAACATGGATCAAGAGTAAGAAAGTAAGAATTGAGAAGATCAAGGAGTGAAAGAGGAGGTTCCCTCGTAATGAACTCGTTGAAGCTATTGCAATCGCCGTATCCGACTTATTGATTTTAAACTCTCACTCTGTCTTAATCTATCAATGTATCTATAAATCAAAGAGAGAGTAGCCGCTAATCACCAAATTAAGATTACTGATTAATAAGATTGTCATCCTTAATTAGTAGAAGAGTTCGATCTCTCGATCTTCTACAACTCATTCTTTTAATCTTAATCTAATGATCAAAATGCAGATTAACACCTCACACGACTGTAAGGATTCTCATCTCATAACAATCACTATGACAGATCTCTTGATCTTCCGAACAAATAATGAACCAACAATTACTAGAAGCATAACAAGTAATATGACTGATTTCTCCTCTCGGATGAAATCGGCTAGAGCAAAAAATAATTGATCTCTCGATCTAATTGAAATAAGATGTAAATTCTAAACAACCATGCATCACGTAAATGGAATGAGTAGTCAACTTCGAGATATCAAAAAGTCAGAATAAAAGTTAGCATCAACAAAGTTTCATCACGAGAGAATCCCAAAATTCTTCTTTAATTAATCTTCATTCTTCCCCGCCTTCGCCTTCTTCTTCTTTTCCTCTCCTTCTTCTCGGCCGTCCCCCTTCATCCGGCTTCCTCTCTTCCTTTTTGTTTCATCCCTGCTCAGAATTCAAATTTTGAAAAGTGGTTAGTCCCCTCTTTTACTCATTCAACTTTTTCACTAAAAATTGATAAAAACATTTAAATATGCCCAACTTTTATGTAAATTTGTGGATTTAATTGCAGTGATTATAAATACATAAAAGAGGTGATCACACCACGACCATCAAGCGTCGGATGCTTACGGTCAAGTTTGACTCTTATCGGAAATGACCAAATCATACGATGATGGAGCATATCCAGGAGATGTCCAACATGATCCGTGAACTCAAAGGTGCGGGACAGGTGATCGATAACGAGCAACGGGTGCAAGCTCTTATTCGCTATTTTCCAAAAAGTTGGGAATATATGCATTGTAATTTGATGCACAACGAAGGTGTCAAAACTTTTGACCAAGCTGCTCACCACATTGAAATGGAGGATGAGGCCCTTCAAGTCGTGAATAAATCGTCTGAAGTATTAGTTGCTGATAATGGTGGACAAAGAGTTGATTCCAAATCCAAGAAAAAAAGGTCGCATAAGTCGCAACCAAATAAAAAAGCGGAGATGCTAGACATAAGAAAGCACAAGACCACCAGCGCAAGCGTGAAAAACGTGACGATAAGGTAAACATGAATAAAGTAAAATGCTACAATTGTAGTAAATGTGATCACTTTGCTCGTGATTGCATTGAGCCAAAGAAAGTTTGTCCTAACCACAATTCTTTTTCTTTTGTCTCAATTTTTGTCTTCATTGCTGAAACTTATCTTTCGTGGATTGCAGATTCAGAAGCCACTGACCATGTAGTAAGAGATCGCGAGGTCTTCGTGAAATTTCGCCGAATAAGTGCAGGGAGCAAATGGAAATAACAAAAGAGTTGGAGTTAAAGACATTGAATCATGCAAGTTAAATCTTCACAACGGCCAAATACTTTACCTTCACGACATACTATATACTCCACATTTTAGACGAAATTTACTTTAAACTTGGTTATTTAATAAGTTTCCAAAAGAAACAAATGATAATATGGCATGACAATGTTCTTCTATGAAACGGTTTTCTCGATAATGGTTTCAATATTTTAAATATAGCAAGAAAATAAGAACACCATTTAGGATGGGAAAACGTGCCAAGTATCCATTAAAATTAATCCATTTGAATATATGTGGTCCGATGAATGTTCACGTAGGACATGATTTTTCTTACTTCATCATATTTATTGATGATTATTCACATTAAGGTGTTGTATACTTTATTTCTTATAAGTCTGAAGCCTTAGATTATTTTGTATGATTCATGAACATGACAGAGAATCAAGTGGATCGCAAGATTAAAGCCTTACGAATTGATCGTGAACGTGAATATCTCTCTGACTTATTCAAAAGGTTATGCGATGAAAGAGATATAGTTAGGTAACTAACAGTACCGAGAACTCCGCAACAAAATGATGTTACAAAAAGATGGAATCGTACCTTATTTGATATAGTATGATCAATGATGGCGTAAGCTAATCTTCTAATTTTGTATTGGAGAGATACGCGATTGACTGCTGCCTACATTTTAAATCAATTTCTACCACACCTTATGAACTTTGAACAGGTCGAAAGCTTAATCTTAGTTATTTGAGTTCTTGGGATTGCGCAGTCTATGTTCTAAACAACTCACATAAGTATGGAAAGTTGGATCCTAAAGGGCAGAAATACAACTTTATAAGATATTGTGAAACCTCCAAGAGCTATGTATTCATAGGAGAAAGAGCATATTGTACGGTAACAAAAATCGAAAGCATCGATGTGACATTCATAGAGAATGAATTTCCTAAGCAACATGAGATTGACAAAGGACTTCTCCTAGGTAAAGAAGAAGATCCCGAGTTGACGGCACAAACAGATCAACCCATTGAGGAGTTAGTCTCTTCCATCCCACGGCTTGATCCAAGTGGAAGAGATTCACAATCGCCAACCGACCAACCTGAAAGTTCTCTTCGACAGACTAATAGAAAATGTGTTCTGCGCCGACGATTTGAAATCGAAGGGTTGCATGAACATGGACCACATGAGGTCAATATAGTAAGTCCGGAAGATGAACTTCAGCCTAAATCTATCAAAGATGCTTTCTCATCTCCTGCTAAGGAAGAATGGATTAAAATAATGAAGGAAGAGTTAGAGTCCATGCAGAAAAATTAAGTTTAAAACTTAGTTGATCTTCCGTCATGTCATAAGGCAATTGAGAACAAATGGCTTCTCAAAATTTAACGTGGCTTGGATAGATCAATTGAAAGATATAAAGTCTGTCCAGTTGCGAAAGGTTTCACCCAAACAGCGGGTGTTGACTATGAAGAAACTTTTGCACATATTGGAAGGTTTGCTTCAATTCACCTAATATTAACTATAGTCATACATATGGACTTAGAATTTGCAACATTCCCCATTAGCGTGTGATATTGTCCGCTCTGGGCCTCGGCCCGCACGATTTTCTCAAAACGCGTCACCTAATATCATAGTAGCGCAGCGGCTCACCTCTATACTCAGCGTGATATTATCCGCTCTGCGCCTTCCCTGGGCTCATGATTTTCTAACGCGTCACCTGGTATCAGAGTAGCGCAGCGGCTCACCTCTATACTTAGCGTGATATTGTCCGCTCTGTCCTCACCCTGGGCTCACGGTTTTCTAACGCGTCACACCTGGTGAAGGACATGTTCCCATATATACCTAGCATCGCTCCCGTAACTTATGCACCATGCACAGAGGTCCACACAGAGTGGCTCTGGTACCATATGACGCATTAGAAAACCATGAGCCCAGGGAAGGGGCAGAGCGGACAATATCACGCTGAGTATAGAGGTGAGCCGCTGCGCTACTCTGATACCAGGTGACGCATTTTGAGAAAACCGTGCGGACCGAGGCCCAGAGCGAACAATATCACACGCTAGTGGAAAATGTTACATTGAAAGAAATATGATTATTTGAATGGCATATGCACTCGTATTGTTCTCCTATGTTGTACATTTATTCCACTCACTGAGCAAACGATTGTTGCTCACATTACCCTTGTTGAATTTTTCAGATAATTATAAGTTCTCGAGTTGAGTCGACTCGAAGCTTACCTTTGATGCATATAGAAGAGGTCGAGCCGTTGGAGCACTTTTATTTTCTCTCCACTTTCATTTTTAAAAAGCATGCATGTAATAGATAAACTCGAGAGTCGTACTAGAGTTTATTAGAATTATTTTGTAAGGCTGTATGAGACTTGATCCTGTGGGGTTATATGTGAAATGATTTGTGAAAAAAAATATAATGACCATATGCGAATATCATATCTTATAGTTTTTTTTATTAAACTTTGATGAATATATATCCATCTTTTGTATGTGTTGGCTAATGACACAAGAAAGTAAGGGAGGGAGGTTTTGCCGATTTTAGTTTTGGAATGGCTAAATGTAATTAAGATTTATGATAATTGGGATTAGCACTTAGTCACGGAGTTGGATGTAACAGAATTACATCAAATGGATGTAAAAATCACATTTCTCAATGGAGAATTAGATGAGCAAATTCACATGAAGCAACTTCAAGGTTTTTGTTATAAAAGGAGAAGAGTGCAAAGTTTGCAAGTTGCGCCGATCCATTTATGGATTCAAACAATCATATAGACAATGATACCTGAAATTTCATCAGTCAATCATTTCGTATGATTTTAACATGATTGATGAAGAACATTGTGTGTATGCTCATAAGTCCGAGGATAATTTTGCTATCCTGACGTTATATGTGGATGACATTCTAATAGCTGAAAATAATAAAGAATATGTCATTACCATTAAGCAATGATTATCCTCCATGTTTGATATGAAGGACATGAATAAAGTAGCATGCATATTGGGTGTGAAAATCCAACGCGACTGTTCCAAACGACTCCTTGCTTTATCGCATGAATCATATATAAAGAAAGTTTTGGAACGATTCCGCATGGATGATTGCAAACTCATTAACACTCCTATTATGAAAGGTGAGGTTTCAAGCTTGGACATGTGCCATAAAACTCCAAAGGAACAAAATGAAATGTACAATGTTCCTTATGCGAGTGTGGTCGATAGTCAGATGTACGATATGATATGTATTCGATCGAACATATATTTTGCCAGGGTCTACTTAGTCGATATTAGGCTAATCCAGGACGCCAACACTGGAAGGCGATGAAGAGAATCACGAGATACATCAAGGGTATTGCAGATCTTGCACTGTGCTATCGTGGAAAAAGCTTACGACTTGTTGGATTCATCGATGTCGATTGGCTGGTAACGTTAATGAATGGAAATCCACCTCCGGATACATTTTCTTGCTCAGCAATGGTGTTGTTACTTGAAGTAGGAAAAAATAAGATTGTGTGACACTTCAACTATGGAGGCAGAATTCATAATTTGTTCAATGTCAGTACAGGAGACTTTATATCTTAAAAGATTCCTTCAAAATTTAAAGATTTATGAGAATACAACGAAGAAAATGATCTTTCACTGTATAAATTTGTACGAAATCAAGAAGTCAAAGATGAAATCTAAGTTTACATATCAATGTACAAAATGGTTGTTGGTTCGTTTATCAAACCATTGTCAAGAGAGGCATTCTTGAGATATGTAAATGCCTTAGGGCTGTGTAGATTATAAATGCAATAATGTACTCGAATTTTTTAATGAATTAAATATTTTTTCTTTGATAAATTCATTGTTGTGAAGCCTTGCTATGCATGTGAAAAGTATGTCGGTCAAGCCTAGATTTATTCACTTACACAAACAAATATTTTCGACTCTCACGAAGATAGTGAGCGGAATGAACCATGTGAGTTATGGTGTGATTGTTAAAACATGAGTTTTTGTAACTCAATGTCGTCTAATTAAGAGAGAGATATGCTAGATGCGAGATTAAAATTTAACGTTATTGGATAGCGAGTAATTTGAAAACTCAGGTCAGACGCTAAAATTTAGCGACTGAATTTAAGTCTGTGCGGTGTATAACTAAACAGAGCTAGACATACGCTTCTTCAGTGGGAGTCTCCACCGCAGTACTTGTGTTCAGTACCAAGTATGCAAAGTCAACCTAGAGAGACATGATGAATTGATTTGTTCGATGGTTATCGTGATGTGGGTCTCTGACAGATGATTCATCTACAAGTGCCCTTAGACTCTTGACTGTCTTAAGAAAAGAAATTAGTGCTTGCCACTTTAGCGGGATACTCAAAGGTGAAAAGTAAAGTAGTATGTCAAGTCACGTTTAGGAAAGCAGCTAATTCACTACTAAGAGACATGAGGGTGAGAGAAAGAACTGTTATGAGCTGCATTAATCTTTCACATTCAATTGGCCAATTATTTTTTTGAAAATAATGTATGTGAAAGATAGTTACTGCAGAGCAAGACATACGTTGTATTAACTATACTGCAAGACATATCTAGGGCATAACGAGTTATATTATTTGAGCATTTGTTGTCTCATGTATGAGTTGTCATAAATCCCTAACAGGAATGACATATGCTCTAGAGTTAGTTGAGTGATTGAACCTTAACAAGTATCTTTCTAGCTCCTATAAATAGGTGTGCTTGTACTCGTAGTCCCACGACGCATTTACAAATTCTGGATGAACAAAAGTAGAATGCCCAATGCGGACAAGTGGGGATTGTTGGAGATATGCCCTCGGGGCAGGACGCGGACCGCGCGCAAGACGCATGGATCGCGTGGAGCGCGCACTTCGCGCGATCTGCGCAGATGACGCACTGATTGCATGCGATAATCTCACATCGCGAGAATTAGGGGCTGTGCATCATGCACGATGGACGCGCGTGATGCGTGCAGCCTAACTTATAGTCCAAGTCTTCCTACCCTATAAAAGGGGACCCATACCATAGGTCTTAAACACGCTTTTTGAGAGGTTTGTGCAGAAGTACTTTTGTTGTGGCAAAGAGTTTTGTTATCCTAAGGTTCAGTTTCCGATCCCGAGGTACAAATGCGATCTTCTTCAATAACACATTGGAGGGAGAATTCAACACCGGTAGAATCCCCAACGAGCAAGTTTTTGAATTATGCCTTTTGACCACACTTGGAATAGATTAAGCTTATTCCTTTGTATGGGATGGCAAAATAGTACTTTACAATTTTAGTGGCTTCATGAGCGGCTTTCAAACATCTAACTCCATGCAAATATGAGCATAATTCTTGCAAATACATCATCCCACATACAAAATCTAGCTTGATAGGTTCTCCAATGCTTAAACCAATTAGTGTTAGTACTTTTTTATTTCATAACTCAACTGAATGATTAATTCTTGTTCAAGGAATTATTGTGTCCATTATTTCTCTAGTACCATTCATATGCTAAGATATGATGGAATTGGAAAGTCCATGACCCATGAGTTAATACCCATTCTCTATCTTCCTCATTTTCAAACTTTAAGAATGAAGGATTGAGTCTCTCCAATGCCTAAATTGATTGAAGCCTGGCCTGAGCAGAGTTATATCCACCTCACAACTTAAGGGTTTGATGATCAATCGTGACATTATCCCCAAAGGTTGCAAGCTCATACTTGATAACCAACATTTCCATTGAACATGTCAATCATCCTCTTGCCCTGGTCCTCCACCACCTTGTCATCAAGTTGGTTGGCTACAATCGACATCCTCCAAGGATGGTGGGGAAGGGGCAATTGGTGGAAAGTTGTTGAAGAACTTGATTAAACTCACATTTTGACTACATACAAGGACAGACATGGGTAAATTTTAAAAGGGGCTAAAATAATATTAAAAATAAAATATTAATTAATTGTAAAATATTAAGTTAAAATTTAAAAATATTCAATTTAATGAATTTTAGTTTAATTTAAGAGGGTCAGATATTAAAATTTTAAATATTATATATGTATCTGAAAGAAATATATCTAAATATTATCGGATATATTACAAAAAAATACCTCCAACTTTGGGCACTTTTCCAACATTATCCTCAAACTTCACTTTGTAATCAAACCATCTTTCATCTTTTAATTTCTTTCATCAACTATTATTTTGATCGACTGTTTTTCGGTAGTGTCGTCGATGTGACGTCCACACAATGATTTTCTCTCTCCTTGATGCAAGCACACCCGTCCGACGTGGCATCATTAAGAAAATGAAGCGTCTTGTCCCGAAACCTCTACGACCTCATACCGCCCCCTCCCCTCGATCTCCGACGCTGAAGCGAGGGGGCGGCCTCATCGGTGCCAGATGTGCCAACCTTGTTGATGTGACGTAGGAAGTAGGAGGGAGGCGTCAGCCTTTCGGCCTCCTCTTCGACAAGCTCGATTCGTCAGGCAAAAGGGACGAGGTGGAGGGGGATGCCCCCTCCCCCACCTTTGCACTACGCACGTCGTTGGAGCTGGGGAAGGGGAGGGGGGTGGGTGGGGGCGGGCCGCCCCCTTCCCTCTCTCTTCTCCATCGCCAGAGAGGAGAGGGGGAGGGGCAACTACTAAAGGTGCTCACAGGTCGGGTCAAAAGGTTTGACTTGACTCGATCAAGTTTGGTCGAGTCGAATTTTTCCTTCTTTTTTTTGTTATGACCTAACCCGAGTCGGGTGGTCGGGTTATCCGACTACCATTACTTTTTTAATTTTTTAATATAAAAAACATTTATTACTTTATTTTTACTACTAAATGAAATATTTTTAAATATCAAAACATATTGTTTTAAATATCTATATATTTTCTACATTTAAAATAGTTTATTTTATTTTATGTTATTTTCAATTTTTATTTATATAAAAATATTAAATTAAAAAAATCATTTAAAATTTAAAAAAAACTCGGGTCATCGGGTTGGGTCGGATCAACTCGGCTTGAAGTTCTCCAACCCGAACCTGACCCTCGAAACATGGTCGAATCGAGTTGGGTCCCACCCAACCAACGACCCAAAACGAGTCGGGTCGAGTCGGATCTTCTAGTTCACTAGGTCAACCTGACTCGATAAACACCCATAGCAGCAACCCCTTCTCTGTGTGCGTGAAGAGGGGGCCCCACCCCTTCTCCCCCTCTCTTCTTCATCGTCGGAGAGGAGAGGGGGGCCATCCCCTCCCCCTCTCTTCTTCGTAGAGGAGGGAAGGTGCAGGGCCTCCTTTCCGCACGCATGTTACGGGGTCATTTTTCGGCACGAGACTTCATACGGCGACTAGACGGATGGACACCTAGTCAAATCTATTTTGAGTAGCAGCGGAAGTTTTATGATCGACACGATTATGCTGAGAGTCGCTCTGATAGGCATTCAATCACGAACATGACCAGAGTATCTACTCGTCATGGGGCCATGACATTAGCACGTTTAGACACTAATGCAAGCGCTTGAACACTTAAAGTCCAAAGGGGCAGTCGAGAAATCACGGGATGCCGAGAAGGCACATCGATGTGAGCTGCCACCCCACACTCAAGGCCAAACACTAGAATTAAAGAATTTAAATATGACGAAACATAATATACATCTGGGCCTCGGAAGTCTCAGAGGCTTTGCGTTTCGTGTCACGGGAAAACGTCACGTGACACGCGTTTGACCGCCCTGTCCTCTTCTCCCTCTGGCCTGTGTGCATGCCGATGAAGCTCAAAGGGCGGGATGACCCCCTTCTCTTCACCGGCACGCGGGGAGGGGGTCCCACCGCTTCCCCCCTCTCTTCTCCCTCGTCGGAGAGGAGAGGGGGAAGGGGGATGCCCCCTCCTCTTCTCCCTTCGGTCGTCCCCTCATCTTCTCCCTTCGATCGTCTCCTCCTCTTTTTTTTTAAAAAAAATTAGTATTGTATTCTTATTTTATTATTTTAGATTTATTTTATTCTTTGATAATTTGCTGGATGATAATCTACGTGGCGGAGAGAGAACGTCACCACGTTGGACAAGCAAGAAACAGGTAATTAGTGGTGAAAATGGCATTTTCGTAAAATGAGATAAAGATGAAGAACAATCTTGTTACAAAGGTATTATTTTGTTTAATTTAGAGGGGGGAGGGGGGACTTCATATTTTATCTTATACTTATATATATAATGCATATATATTAGGGGGTAATAAAAAAATTGGGAGTGTGGGAATGGGTGAGGAATGCAAGAGAGAGAAAATAAGGGAAAATATTAATTTAATATTTATTATGAATATATTAAATTATTTATTAAATATGATATATTTATTATAAAAATATTAATTTAATATTATTTGTTATTGAACGTTTCATAAATTTTTTTAGTATTTTGTTAAATATAAACTTTTAACATATATTTTATTCAAATGCACATTAAAATAAATCTATCATATTAATTTTTCAAAATTTTCTTTTTCATTCAAACACATGCCAAACTAATATGTTAGAAGAGGGGCCGACGGCTCTCCCTCTACGAGCTTGTAGAGGGGGGCCGACACCCTCCTTTTCCTCTCTCTTGTGCTGATAAAAAAGGGCCCGATTCCCCTTTTTCTCCGTAGAGGAGAAGGGAAGGGGCGTTGGCCCCCTTACTCCGACGAGGACATCTTTTTTATTATATATTTTTTTCTCCATGTCAACAACATAATCGAGAATTGCTATTGACAATAATGACGTGTGAAAGAAAAATAAAATTCAAAGATAATTTAATTATAAATTGAAATTGGGGGACCGTTCAGTTATCACACTCAAAGTTAGAAAATGATCCGTGTAATCTATCGTGTATATATATATATATATATATATGTATATATATATATGGTTTAACTAATATGCAACCAAAAGTTGTACAACCAATATGCATCCAATGAATCTGAACTATTGGATGATGATTATATGGTTGAGATTAAATTTAGGATTATTTCCTCTAACCACCCCTAAATTATCATAATTTTTCACATCTAATCCGAAACTACGAACTTCATTTTTTGGGTTCTTAAACTATCACGATTTCTTCAATTTGATCCTTCCGTCAACTTATCGGTTACCTTTGATTTTTCGCATTTATGAAAAGTCCATTATACCCCTCTAACAAGTGTTAGCCTATTTTGCTTAAAATAATATAAAAAAATAATTTAAAAAAAAAAGAAACACGAGCGGCGCCCCCCTTCTCCCTCGCCGCGCACGAGGGAGAAGAAGGGGGTCGGCGACCCTCTAAGCGAGCTCGCTCACGGGGGCGCCGGCCCCCCTTCTCCCTCACCGCACGAGGGAGATAAGGGGATTATTTTTTATTTTATATTATTTTAAGAAAAATAAACTAATAATTATTAGATGGGTATAATGGACTTTTCATAAATGTAAAAAATTAAAGATAATAGAGAAGTTGATGGAACTGGACGAAATGATCAAATTGAAAAAATCATGATAGTTTAATAACTCAAAAAATGAAATTCATAATTTATGATTGGATGTAAATCGTGATAGTTTAGAGATGGTTAGAGGAAATAACTCTTAAATTTAATAACTTAACATTAAATTCAATAGAGGTTGAATCTCAATCATGATCTAACGATCTTGATTTGTTGGTTGTATATTAGTTGTACAAAAATTGGTTGCATGATATATATATATATATATATATATATTGAAAACAAATTTGCATATATAGGAATAAACATATTAATGTTTTTTTGAAATGTAGTATATATATACATTTTGACAACCTATGAATCCTAACATCACTTTATAGATAAGTTCTAACATGACTTCATATATAAATTCAATGAAAGTAATAATTAGAGAAAACAAAAAAGTGAAAATTATTTAGGAAAAAAGTGGCACAAAAATATATGCAACAAAAAATTAATTATATAAATTATTTAGTATCTTTTGAAATAAAAACATCATGTTATGCATGCATTATTATTTGAAACCTTTCTAAAGCTTAAATTATAAAAAAATAAATTATATATAAGTGTACGTAGGATCTGTCACATATGATGAAATCAAAACTAAAGTTGGAAGTGGGAACGAGGGGCCACATGACCTGGTTCCCACTATTTGGCTAACATATTCAAATCTCTTTTTTAAACCAATAGATTTTGATGTTTGATTATTTTGATCTATTGGAATTATATTGAATACAAAGTTTAAAAATTTTTGTTGACTTTCTGAATCCATTTTTTTTCTTCTCTTGAAAACATTTGACTACGATTAGAGCAGTCAAACTAACTCTCATACGAGCTCCCAGCAGTTTATTCCCCCTTGCATTCTTTTTTCATAAAAAAGTTTAAATATCTTGTCAAATATAATTCATTCAAAATATTATTTATTGTATATTAATAATATATTTTAACATAATATTTTAATTTATATGTGATATTTATTAAAACACATCTCAAACTAATATGTCAATTTAACTAATCACAAAAAAATTGAAGAAGTACAATTCTACTTGCCAAAGGCACATTAATTTTTCAAACATTTTTATTTCATTTAAACACATGCCAAATTACACATGTCAAATTAATCTATCTATTGAATTAGTTATTAAAAATTTTGAAGAAGTACAATTTTACTTGACAAATGCAATACATGAACAATATATTTTATTTACACTACAAGAAAATTGCCATTTTCCGACGGGCAATTTCCAACGGTTTGAAATTCATCGCAATTTGTGACGGATTTTGCGACGATTTCATTTTCGACGGATCAAATAATAAATTATGTAATTTATTATAATATTATTTTATTTTTTGACATTTAGGAACGTCGATATTTTTGACGGATATCTATCCGTCGTAATTTCCGACGGATATCTATCCGTTGTAATTTTCGACGGATTTTCCGACGGTTACGACCGTCGGAAATGAAAATATAAATTATATAATTTGTTATGTTATTATTTTATTTTTCGACGATTAGGAATGTCGATATTTTCGATGGATATCCATCCGTCATAATTTCCGACGGTTATGACCGTCGGAAATGAAAATAATAAATTATGTAATTTGTTATATTATTATTTTATTTTTCGACGATTAGGAACGTCGATATTTCCGATGGATATCCATCCGTCGTAAAATCCATCGCAATTTTCGACGGTCATAATCGTCGATAAATTTATAATAATATAATATGAGGTGTATTTTATTAATATAATTTGCGACTGTCCAAATCGTCACAATTTTCGACGGTTCCGACCGTCGGTAATAATTAGCGACGGTTCAAACCGTCAATAAAATAAAAAATAAATATTATATATAACTAAATATAGTATTTTATTTTTATAATTAAATAAACTCCGCCTATATTTTATAGCCGGTCCCAAGCCCGGATAAAGGAGGAGGGTTGTGTTAGGCCCCGACAGCCAGCATAAAATCATGTCGAATCTTATGAACATGGATCAACGAATATATTGTGTTAATGCTAGGTCGTTATCCGTAAGTAACGCGATGTACAGCTCGGGTACAGTGATAAGAGAGCAAGAGCCGCTGCATCCTCGCCTGAATGCAGTGTTAAATGAGCAAGGGCTACCGCACTCTAATGGACGGAGGCGGCTAAAGAAGCTAGTTCATGAGACTAAGGTCAGATTAGGTTCTTGGAATATTGGGACGTTGAATGGGAAGCGCCTCGAGGTGGCACAAGTAATGGACCAGCGTAAGATTAGTATCTTATGCTTGCAAGAAACTAGATGGGTAGGAGAGGGAAGTAAAGAGATTAGGTTAAATGGTTCCAAACTTTGGTACACAGGTAAGGTAAATGGAAGGAATGGTGTTGGTATTATCGCGGATGCAGAATGGAGGAAGAATGTTGTGGAAGTTAAAAGGATTGAGGATCGAATCATATCCGTGAAAGTAATTGTTGGAAAGGAGACTATGAACATTATTAGTGCATATGCACCCCAAGTAGGAGCAGAATCACATCTCAAGGAAAAGTTTTGGGCAGATATGGAGGGTTTGATTGAAAGTATACCAACAACCGAGAAAGTTTATATTGGGGGAGACCTTAATGGACATGTTGGTAAAGAGGCAGGACCACATGCAAGGGTTTATGGTGGTTTTGATTTTGGGGAGTTGAATGAGGAAGGACAAACTATTATTGATTTTTCTTTAGCATACGACCTTAAGATTATCAACACTTGTTTTAGGAAGAGAGAGGAACATTTAATCACATACAAAAGTGGAACTCATAGGTCTCAAATCGATTTTTTCTTGACAAGAAATACTGATAAAAGACGTTGTACTAATTGCAAAGTAATTCCTGGGCATGGGGTGACTACACAACATAGATTGTTAGTTCTTGATATGCAAATAAAATGTATAAAACCAAAATCCCGAACAGTTTTTGATCGAAAGATCAAGTGGTGGCAGTTAAAGGGGGAGAAGCGAGAGACTTTTAGAAGTAAGTTATTAGAGGAAAGTGTGTGGGAGTTAGAAGGAGATGCTAGTATCATGTGGAAGAATGTGGCAAAAAAGGTTGAAATGGTTGCTAAAGCCATTTTAGGAGAATCAAAAGGTTTTGGACCACGAGATAAGGAGACTTGGTGGTGGAATGAGGAGGTCCAAGAAAAGGTGCGTAATAAGAAGAATTGTTTCAAGGCGTTACACTTGGACAATAGTTCTGACAATTGGGAAAAGTATCGTTTGGCGAAAAGGGAGGCTAAGAAGGCAGTTAGTGATGCTCGTACTAAAGCATATGAGGGGTTTTATAAGGAGTTAGGGACAAAGGCGGGTGAACAAAGGATTTACAAGATTGTAAGGAATAAAGAGAAGGAGTCGAGAGATTTGGATCAAGTAAGATGCATAAAAAATGAAGTTGGCAAGGTTTTAGTTACTGAAGGAGATATTAAGAACAGATGGGAAGAGTATTTCTATAAGCTATTTAATGATGGATGTGAAGGTTCCCGTTGTGATTTGGAGGACTTGACAGTTAGCGAATGTGAGCTTAATAGGTCATTTTATCGTAGAATTAGAGTCTCGGAGGTTAGCGAAGCTCTTAAGAAAATGGAGAATGGTAAAGCCGTTGGACCGGATGGTATACCGATTGAAGTTTGGAAATGTTTAGGAGAAAAATATGTGTTGTGGTTATGTAAACTATTTAATGAGATTTTACGGTCGAAAAAGATGTCTGATGATTGGAGATTAAGTACATTAGTTCCTATTTACAAAAATAAAGGGGATATTCAGAATTGTGCAAATTATAGAAGGATTAAACTTATGAGTCACACTATGAAATTATGGGAAAAAGTGATTGAGCATAGATTGAGAATAGAGACTAGTATTTCTGAGAGACAATTTGGGTTCATGCCAGGAAGATCCACTCAGAGGCGATTTATTTACTAAGGGGGATGATGGAGAAGTATCGAAGTAGGAGAAGAGACTTACATATGGCTTTCATTGACTTAGAGAAGGCGTATGATCGGGTACCAAGGGATGTACTTTGGAAAGCCTTGCAAAAGAAGATGGTGAATGTTGCCTACATTAAGGTAATACAAGATATGTACGATGGGGCATTGACTAGGGTTAGGACACCCGGAGATGAGACAAATGAATTTCCTATAGGAATTGGCCTACATCAAGGATCAGCTTTAAGCCCATATCTATTTAACTTAGTTATCGATGCTATAACCGAGAGTATCACAGAGGAGGTACCTAAGTGCATGCTATTTGCGGATGATATAGTACTTTTAGCGGATTCAAGAGAAGAGATTAATACAAAATTGGAAATATGGAGAAATACGTTGGAGTCAAAGGGTTTTCGTTTAAGTAGGAATAAAACAGAATATATGCATAGCAATTTCACAAATAAACAACTTAGAGACGATTTGAAAGTTAGGTTAGGGGAGGATATAATTCCTCAAGTGACAAAGTTTAAATATTTAGGATCAATTGTAAGACAAGATGGTGAGATTGATGACGATGTTAATCATAGAATTCAAGCTGGTTGGTGTAAGTGGAGGAAAGCCACTGGAGTTCTTTGTGATAGAAAAGTACCCAATAAAGTTAAAGGAAAATTCTATCGTACTGCTATAAGGCCAGCAGTGTTATATGGTAGTGAATGTTGGGCTATGAAAGGACAACATGAACGTAAAGTGGGGGTAGCCGAAATGAGGATGTTGAGATGGGTGTGTGGTCATACAAGATTAGATAAGATTAGGAATGACCATATACGTGAACGAGTCGGAGTGACTCCTATTAGTGAGAAAATGGTAGAGAATCGTTTGAGATGGTTTGGTCATGTTCAGAGAAGACCATTAGACGTGCCAGTAAGAAGAGTAGAACAAATAATCTGGAGTCCGATTAAAAGAGGGAGAGGGAGGCCAAGGCGGACACTTGGCGAACTAATAGAGCAAGATCTATTGGTGAATAATATACCGAAAGGTTTGGTTACTAATAGAGCGGAATGACGTCGTATGATCCATGTAGCCGACCCCACCTAGTGGGATAAGGCTTTGTTGTTGTTGTTGTTGTATTTTTATAATTAAATAATTTTCGACGGTCATAACCGTCGAGAAATTAAAAATAATTAATATTTACTTTTTCGACGGCCAAAGTCGTCGGTAATTAAAATTTCGTTATCCCGCTTTTTTTTTCGTTTTCCCGCTTTCTCAACTTTTCACCTATATTATATATATATATATATATATATATAATACCCCTCCCTCCATCCTCTCCTCTCTCTCCCTCTCCCTCTCCCTCTTTCGGCCGGCAAGCCTCTCATCGGACGTCAGCGTCAACCGCCGGCGACCCTCTCCCGCCGGCCTCTCTCTCTCTGGCCCGAACTGCCTGGCGATCGGCTGCCGGGCGTTCGATCCGGCCCCCAACGGTCGAATTCCGATCGCCAGAGGCCGGATCGGGCGTCGGACGTTCGGATCTGCCCCCAACGGCCGAATCGGCCGCCGGACATTCGGATATGACCTCTGGCGGCCGTATCGGCTGCTTGGCATTCGGATCCGGCCCCCAACGGCCGGATTCGCCCGACCCCAGCGACCGGATCCGGCCGCGGGCGTTCGAATCCGGCCGCTCGACCGCTGGCGGCCGGATCTTGGCCGCCGGTCGGATAATTTTTTTTATAGTATAAAAATTATTTGCGACGGTTTAGACCGTCGAAACTTCGGCGGTCGCCCTATGCTCGCCGAAATTTTCGACGGTAGTAACCGTCGATATTTATGGCGGTCGATGAAACTGTCAATCGCCGACGTTTTCAACGATTTCTCAACTGCCGAAAATATCGGTGGTCGTGACCGTCGAATTTTCGATGGTTTCGTTAACCGCCACAAATATTGATGTTCACGACTGTCGAAAATCCGTCGAAATTTTTGATGGTTCTTTCTCAACCGTCGGAAATTCATTTGCGACGACCATTTTTCAGACGTCCCGATTCCGTCAAAAAAATCGTCGAAAACATCATTTTCGACGATTTTTTAGGAAATTATAGACGGTTTCGACTGTCTGCAATCCCCATATTTCTTGTAGTATTATCACATTTTCACATATCAAAAGTGGCACCTTTCTACTTTACCGGGAAAATAAAATTATCTTTTATGTCCTATTTTTTTGAATTTTGTTATGATAAATATCTTAACTAAATATTTTTATAAGAATGATCCAAATTCATAAAAAATAAAAGTATTTTTTCCTATAACTATATAAAACCATACACATGCATATATATATATATATATATATATATGCACACCATGTGTTGCTCTACAATAAAATTGTATATTATATTCGAATAAAATAAATATTTTTAAAACATATTTTACATAGATAATCAAAGTATAAAACACCTGCATATATATAGTGGGAAGATAATTGCGACATCTCATGAAATAGATATAATTTATAATTTGGTATTATCTTCTTTATATAAAAAATAAGATATTTGTCTTCATTAATTTGATGGTTCCACTAATTTAATAATAAATTAAAATCGACGTCTTAAAAAATTTTAAAATAATATTAAGATAATTCAGAGTAATTTATTTTTTTGGCTTTGTTTATTTCACACACACTCATATATTATTAATAAAAGAATTATTATCGAACAAAATTTTATAATATGGTTAATAAGTCACTAGCTAAAATTTCCATTGTAATTAAAATAAATATTATATTTTATAAAAGTAATTAACGTACATTATGTTGTGGGTTTAATTAATGTAAAACTTAATATACATATTGATTTTCTTAAAATATTATGTTTAATTTTAACAATAAGTAATAGTATTTTTTTAAAAAATAAAAATATTATAAATTTTTTATTTCACGTAATAACTATTATCAGAAACTTTAATAAATATTATTTATTTAAAATATTTTTTAATCTTTTGTTTTAGTAACTATATATATTTTTACTTTGGGATGAGTTAATAGAAAAGATAAATCCAATAAAATATTATCACGAATTTGATTCTTAATTATTCAAACAAAAAATCTAATATTTTTAATTCTTGAATTTTATTTAAACACTTATTGGAATTCATTTCTCTAATATCTTTTTTCATTTGAACATCAAACTAAGATTTATGTCTAATATAACTAAAAATGAATATTTTTATAGAACCTACTGAAAAATATTTTATAGAACCTACTGAAAAAAAGATTGGATCTGACTCTAATTCGCTTCAAATGGTGCCAATAAAAATAGTTAAAAATATGCGGAAAATGAGAAGATAAAATGTACATAAGAACACAAGAATAAAATTATCACAAATAAAATATATTTGATCCCCCCCCCCCCCCCCCCCCCCCCCCCCTATTCCACATCACATTTTTGTGGTCGAATCGAATTTGAAGTCCGTCAGCCCGGACGAGAGCCCAAACTACGTTCCACGTCTCCGCACCACACGAAGTCCTTCCGATTCCCATCGTCTCTCTTTTCTTCTGCTGCAGAAACGCTCCTCTCGCCATGGACCATAAACTTTCGAGCTCTGCTAATCCGATAACTTCAAGGCCTCGCCTTTCCAGGTGATGTTAATCCTCTGAGCTCACAAGAGGGAGAAAAAGAGATCATTTTGGTTTGACATTCGTCCTGAATCCGTTCTTCTTCTTCCTCTCGTTTTTTTCTTCTTATTGTTTTCAAGTATTTCTGGTGAATCTGTGCAACTTCTTTGGGTTCTTTCTTAGTTGGTCTTGTTCTAAAAGAAAGAAATGTTAACATTCTTTCCGTATCTTCACTTGATTTCAGGAATGCAACATTCATATAGATTTTAGGATCAGAATTTATCTGGAGATAGCTAAATTTGAGGAGCCATGCTTTTTCTTGCAGTCTGTTGAAGGTTGTTCTACATTCTGCCATTGCAGGAAGATTCATCTCCATCAAAGACCTTTGCTTCAAGCTTTTTCGTTTTCCTTTTGTAGGTTGCTTCATTTGTTTCGGTGGGTAGAAGCATGGAATGCAGTATATGTACAAGAAGTCATGCTTCCAGTGTCACCTTGTTGCGTGCGAGAAACAGAAACTTCACATTATGCAATCAAAATATGGGAAAACTGATATTCTGGTCCTATAAGGGGATGCCAAGGATGATAATTTGCTCAAAGTCTCCGATGAGTAATTCTCATTTGCGCCAACATACTGTATCCGACAGAAGCATTAACATTACAAGCAACTCTTCTTCCCTTACCTCACGCAGTTCTGAGGTAGTTGTCAGTTTTTTCTTAATTGGAAAAAGATATCATCATAATTTTGGCAATCTTTATTGGTCCGAGGAAAAAAAATTTACAGGTTAAGAAGGCAAAACGATTTGCAGCATCACTCATGTTGGAAATGATGAACCGATGGGACCAAATCCGTGTCATGACTTTTTCTGGATTATTGGTGTACGCCCTTCTACTCGTTTCACCAGCTAATGCTGTTGATGCACTGAAGACATGTTCTTGTTTATTGAAGGAATGCAGGTAATTATTGCAAAGACAACTTATTTAATATGCATTGATTTTAATTACTCCAATGAGATTAGCTGTAAATATAGTCAACTTACCACTGACCTGTATGTAAAATGTGTTGGAAAAAAAGGCTGAACTGATAGTTGCGGAATTATCTTCTTTTTTCCTTTTAATGCGCACAATAATAATGGGATGATGACAATAATATAGCGGAATTAAATCAGACCAAAGACGCAGAGAATTGACGTGGAAAAGTAAAGAAAACTTTCACTATGAAATAATAGTAGGTTACAAAATATCTTTTCTGAACTATGCAGAGGATTACAATAATAATCTCAAGAATTAATCTTGGATGCCACAGAATAAAAATCTCTCGAAACTGAGGATAGAAGTCAGAACGATCTCACCGGAATATGAGGAATAGATGAGAAGGCTGCTGAGAAGTAATGCTTGAAGTTTCGTCGAGAACGAATAATAACTCATTCCCGAAACGAATCCCAAATTTTCTCTCTCCTCCCTCTCTTTCTCTCGGTGGCTTTCGATCTGAAATATGGCTGCGCGCTATCCTATTTCGCGCATGACAACAACTTCTGGATGCGCCCATCAAGACGTCTACACCTTTGGATTTTATAGCATCAAGAGATGTAATACTTGCATTCGGATGACTCCTTCAACTCGAATTGGATTTTGACATCAATCGGATTTCTACTGCTACTCGGATTCGCATAGGCAATAACCGCCCAACAAACTCCCCCTTCTTGTCTATGCGAAGGAATTCACCAAGCCTGCATGCTCCCTGCAGAACTCGGTCTTCTCTCTTGGTAGAGGTTTCGTCATCATATCTGACGTATTCTTGTCAGTATGGATCTTGCGAAGAAAGAATTTCTTTTTCTTCGTCTCGTCGCGAATCCAATGATATCGGACATCAATGTGTTTGGACTTAGAGTAGAAACTAGAATTCTTACTCAGATGTATCGCACTCTGATTATCGCAGTGGATAATGTACTTCTCCTGCGTCAAACTTAAGTCCCTCAGAAACTGTCTCATCCACAGAATTTCCTTGCTTGCTTCAGTAGCTGCGATATATTCTGCTTTTGTCGTTGATAGTGCCACACACTTCTGCAATTTGGATTGCCATGAGACTGCCGCTCCTGCGAATGTCATCAAGTAACCAGAAGTTGACTTTCGACTATCAATGTCTCCTGCCATGTCAGAGTCAGTAAATCCTTTCAACACTGGCTCAGCGTTTCCGAAACATAAGCATATCTTAGACGTGCCTCGAAGATATCTGAGAATCCACTTGACTGCATCCCAATGCTCTCTACTAGGATTTGATAGGAATCGACTCACCACACCAACTGCATATGCTATGTCTGGCCTTGTGCAAACCATTGCATACATCAGACTGCCAACTGCAGATGCGTATGGGACGTTCTTCATCTTCTACTTCTCGATTTTGTTCCTCGGACACTGTCTAGAACTCAACTTGAAGTGACCTGCAAGTGGCGATGTAACTGCCTTTGCGTTCTTCATGTTGAACCTCTCCAAGACTTTATCGATGTATGTTTCTTGGGATAACCATAGCTTGCGCTGCTCTCGATCATGGGTGATCCTCATGCCGAGGATATTCTTTGCTGCGCCTAGGTCTTTCATGAAAAAGCATTGACTCAGCTCCTGCTTTAACATGTCAATCTTGCTTTTATCCCGACCTACAATAAGCATGTCATCAACATATAACAACATGATAATAAAATCATCGTGTGAAAAATATTTCACGAAGGCACAATGATCTGATTTGGTCTTATTGTATCCTTGTTGCGTCATGAACGACTCAAACTTCTTTTACCATCGACGAGGTGTCTGTTTGAGTCCATATAAGCTTTTTTGTAATTTACACACCAGGTTTTCTTTTCCTTCCTCTTGAAAATCCTCTGGCTGTTTCATGTAAATCTCTTCTTCCAAGTCACTATGGAGAAAAGTTGTCTTGACGTCTAGCTGTTGAATTTCCAGGCAGCTAAACCAAGAACCACTCGAATTGATGACATTTTGACCACTGGTGAGAATATCTCGTCAAAATCAATTCCCTTCTTCTGACTGAACCCCTTGACAACTAGCCTTGCCTTATATCTTGGGTGTGGATTATTCTCTTCATTCTTCAGTCGAAACACCCACTTGTTCTTGAGTGCCCTCTTTCCTTTAGGAAGCTTTACCAGTTTGTAAGTGTTGTTCTCATGCAGAGATTGCATCTCGTCCTGCATGGCTTTCATCCACTCATCCTTCTGCTCATGTGACAAGACTTCTTGATAACATACTGGTTCTCCCCCTTCAGTTAATAATACGTACTCTGTCGGGGAGTACCGCTTTGACTCTTGTCTTTGTCTGTTCGATCTTCTCAATTGAGGCTCTTGCATTGGTGCAACATGCTCGACATGTGGCTCATCATCACTGTCTTGACTATCCGAAGGTATATCTGAGTTATATGAGCTGCTCTCGCTGCTACTGTCATCTTGATCAGCTTCTGGAACAATGTCATCTTCTGTCGGTGCGTCAACTGAACTCGGTTCAGCTAGATAATCAGTGAAAACAGTTGGCTCTTTGTCCTTCGACAGATCTTCAATTGTTTGGTGTTCCATGAACACAACATCTCTACTTCTGATAACCTTCCTGTTAACAGGATCCCAGAGTCTGTAGCCAAATTCTTCATCTCCATATCCGAGAAAGATGCATTCTTTCGATTTGCTGTCAAGTTTTGACCGCTCATCACTGGGGATGTGAACAAAGGCTCTGCAACCGAACACTCTGAGCTTATATGAAACATCCTTCCCTGACCAAACTTTCAGAGGTATGTCACCATCCAGAGGTACTGATGGTGAGTGGTTGATCAGTTCGACTGCAGTCATCATTGCTTCACCCCAAAATCCCTTCGATAGCTTGGCATGTAGAAGCATACATTTGACGCGTTCCTCAATTGTTCTGTTCATTCTCTCAGCAACACCGTTTTGCTGAGGAGTCTTGGGAACCGTCTTCTCAAGCTTGATGCCATAGGTGTTGCAGTATTCTTCAAAAGGTCCTCTGTATTCGCCGCCATTATATGCTCGAATACACTTGAGCTTCTTGCCAGTTTCTCTTTCGACTTTGGCATGAAACTTTTTGAACTCTGCCAACACCTGATTTTTGGGTGCTATAGGAAAAGTCCAAACTCTTCTAGAATGGTCATCAATAAATGTAACAAAATAAAGTGCACCACCTAGAGTTTTATCCTTCATATAGCAGACATCAGTATGCACCAAATCAAGTACGTGTGAACTTTTAGACGAAGAAGTTCTATTAAATGTAACTCTAGTCTGCTTACTAGCCAAACAATGGACACATACGTCAAGTGAAGTGTCTTTCATACTTGGTAGCAGATTTCGTTGAGTTAATATCTGAAGTCCTTTCTCACCTATGTGACCAAGCCGCTTGTGCCATAACTCAGAGGATGACATCTCTTGAGTCACGTTTATCTCCTCGGTGCAGTGTTGTGCTTCAGTCTTGTAGAGTGTACCATCTTTATTTCCTTTCGCTAATAGGAGTGAACCTCGCTTGAGTTTCCACACTCCCCCTTTGAAGTTGCTCTCATAGCCGTTGTCGTCTAATTTTCCAACTGAAATTAGGTTAAGACGGATCTCTGGTACATGCCTCACATCTTTGAACACAATCTTGCATCCGGTATTGGTCTTTAAC
Organism: Pontederia crassipes; assembly: GCA_030549335.1. Lineage (NCBI taxonomy): Eukaryota > Viridiplantae > Streptophyta > Magnoliopsida > Commelinales > Pontederiaceae > Pontederia > Pontederia crassipes. The sequence goes on from CM060190.1 coordinate 3,497,783, forward strand.
TGAATGTCTCCGACGCCAGCAATTTGGGACTCCGACTTGTTCCCAACTTTAGTGACCCGAATGCTCCCTCTCTGTATGTTGAGAATACATCTCTACGAGGGGTAACATGGAATGAAGCTGCAGTGTCTAAGATCCAAACTGAATCTTGACTCACAACATTGACACCATCTTCTTCATCTTCTTGAGTAAGAAAGTATACATCATCTGATGTAGCCACTGCAATATTGTTTCCACCACTGTCCTTCTTCTCCTTTTCAGCATCTTCATACCCTTCATGTGACTGTTCACGCTTTAATTTTCTGCACTCCTTGAAGTGTCCTGTCTTGCCACAATGATAACAGGTGACTTCTTTCCTGGACTTCGACTTGTCTCTTGACCTTGATCTATCGTGGCTGTGAGAGTTTCTCTGTTTGTTTCTCCCACGATCTTCCACGATGAATACCTCTGATTTATTGTTGAGATTCTGCTCTTGCCTTCTCGTTTCTTCATTGAACAAACTATCTTTGATAGTTTCTAAAGATAGTTGTCCACCTAGAGCAGAGTTGTTCAGAGAGATAACGAGCGTTTCTCAACTATCAGGTAAAGAACTCAATAGTAGTAGTGCTTGGATCTCATCTTCAAACACAATCTTCACTAAGGACAACTTGTTAATTAATTCTTGAAAACTGCCAAGATGTTCTGCAACAGAATGACCATCTTTGTACTTCAGGTTAACAAGTTTCTTCATCAATAGCACCTTATTCTACGGCGATTTGCGCTCATACATTTCTTGCAATTTTTTCCACACTTCGTCGGGTTCATCGATATTTGCGATATGATGAAACACCTTGTCGTCGACCCATTGTCGGATTTGTGCGGCTGTCTTGGTTTTGATCCTCCCCCACTTTTTAACATCCATGTCCTCGGGTTTTGCAGCATCACCTTTGATTGGATCATAAAGGTCTCTGCAATTTAAGTAATCCTTCATCCGAGGCTTCTAGATAGAATGATTTGTCCTTGTGAGCACAGGCATCCGACTGGGGGCATTATCGTCCTCGATTATAATGTGCACTTCCTGACCAGGCTCTGATACCACTGTTGGGAAAAAAGGCTGAACTGATAGTTGATGAATTATCTTCTTTTTTCCTTTTAATGCGCACAATAATAATTGGATGATGACAATAATATAGCAGAATTAAATCAGACTAAAGACGTAGAGAATTGACGTGGAAAACCTCTCAACGTGAGAGGAAAAACCACGGGAGCAAGGAAAACTTTCACTATGAAATAATAGTAGGTTACAAAGTATCTTCTCTGAACTATGCAGAGGATTACAATAATAATCTCAAGAATTAATCTTGGGTGCCACAGAATAAAAGTCTCTCGAAACTGATGATAGAAGTCAGAACGATCTCACCGGAATATGAGGAATAGATGAGAAGGCTGCTGAGAAGTAATGCTTGAAGTTTCGTCGAGAACGAATAATAACTCATTTCTGAAACGAATTCCAAATTTTCTCTCTGCTCTCTCTCTTTGTCTCTCGGTGGCTTTTGATCTGATATATGGCTGCACGCTATCCTATTTTGCGCACGACAACAACTTCTGGATGCGCCCATCAAGACGTCTACACCTTTGGATTTTATAGCATCAAGAGATGTAATACTTGCATTCGGATGACTCCTTTCAACTCGAATTGGATTTTGACATCAATCGGATTTCTACTGCTACTCGGACTCGCATAGGCAATAACCGCCCAACAAAATGCTAGTGTTTTTTTTTATCATGTTCTCTCAGTTGGAGTAATTTTTAAATCCAAAATGCCAATGGCATGTTTATCCTTCAGCTTTTTGCCAGAACTTCAATATTTTTTCTTTTGAGAGGCACCACAAGTTTCATAGTGCAACTGCTTTTATTTTTCGAGAGAAACAACTGCTTTTGTCTTGCAAAACATTAAAAAAGGCACTATTGTGTTTTTTCAACTATCCACATTTTACAGGAATTGTTCTGGATTCTTAATATGTATGGTCCATGCTTTTGCATGTTTGGCACTAACAACCCCTTCGTGTTCTTTCCTGGTCTACCCTAGCGCATATCCTCTATCGCTCTCTCTGTTATGGAGCTACCTCACAAGTTTACTTTCGGGAAGCTTAAAACTACTGAAACTGTTTCATAAAGCTATAAGTATGCTGGGGATACGATTGATGTAGAGTTCAGCATAAAACATTAATAAATGGAAAACCTTAGTGTTCATCTGAGAGATCAAATACTCCGTTAATTAGATCCCCCCAAAAACTCATATGATCTTTTTGAGGAGAAACTCTTATGATTCCAACGTGTCTGAAGATTAATATCTAAACATTGATAGTAGGTTCAGTGCTTTGCTATGATTACCTTCTATCTTGCGGCTTAGTTTTTCAAAATACTGCACTTGACATTTGAGCAAAGCTAATGTGTGCACTTTCTGATGATCTGGACATGTTGGAAAAGATTCCAAAAAGATTTAGTTGGAATACATGTATGTAGCAACAAAGTTTGTTTTCATTTACCATCTCTAAACTATGAGCTATTTATGCATCTATCCTTAAACCAAGGAAGTAGTCAATTACCTCCCTCGAGCTACCCAACATTTCCCTTTTACTCCACTATAATTTTTGTTAACTTTTAATTTATTTTATTTATTCAATCATGTTTTTGCCTTTTTTATCAACAACAACAACAAAGTCTTATTCCATTAGGTGGGATCGGCTACATGAATCATACGACGCCATTCCGCTCTTCGTTGATCCATGTTCATAAGATTCGACAGAGTTTTACGCTGGCTGTCGGGGCCTAACATAACCCTCCTCCTTTATCCGGGCTTGGGACGGCTATAAAACATAAACGGAGTTATCATTTGGAAAATATCTAAAATTACAATTTAAAATAAAAGACATTTTAGCTATGCTTTACTTTCTTATGCTAAAGTATATTTTTGACAAGTACAAAGGTTAACAAAAAGGGTTGAGAGGAGGGTAAAGTACACACTAAATAGTTCATGGGAGATAAATGGATATTTCGCTATAGTTGAAAGGAAGTAAGTGAGAATGATCCATTAGAAAAAAAAAAGAAAAAAAGGAAAAAAGTCTGCCTACTTGAAGAATCAGGTTGCACGAACAATTTTTTAATGATACCATATGTGTGTTTGTTCTATTAATATATGACGTTGTTTGTTTGTTGCACATTTTCATTGGTTAAGCAGTTAAAATGAATTTATACACTGTTCGACATACTCAGTTTGACTTCTTATTGGGTGATTTTGTTGTGACAAATAGTATTGGAGCTAATGATTCTTAGATACTTCAATATGTTTTCTAAAAGTGTGCACCTTTTGTCCATCTCTCCTTTCTGTTTTCAGGATTGAACTAGCCAAATGCATTGCCAACCCATCTTGTGCAGCAAACATTGCATGTCTGCAGACCTGCAATGATAGACCTGACGAGACTGAATGCCAGGTTCTTTTTATTTTATTGTGGAAAATTGTATTTATTTTCGTCAAACTAGCTCATCCACCATGTGACTTTGTTTTAGTCCATCTCCCCTGCAGATAAAATGTGGGGACCTGTTTGAGAACAGTGTTGTAGACGAATTTAATGAATGTGCAGTCTCACGCAAGAAATGTGTTCCAAGAAAATCTACAGTTGGAGAGTTCCCTGTGCCTGATCCATCTGCACTTGTTAAGACATTTAACATATCTGATTTTAGTGGGAAGTGGTATATAACAAGTGGCCTGAATCCTACTTTTGATACATTTGACTGCCAATTGCACGAATTTCATGTAGAATCAGACAAACTTGTGGCAAATTTGACTTGGAGAATACGAACTCCCGATACTGGTTTCTTCACTAGATCAGCTCTTCAGAGATTCGTACAAGATTCATCGCAGCCTGGAATCCTTTACAATCATGACAACGAGTATCTTCACTATCAAGATGATTGGTCTCTCTCTCTCTGTCCTATTTAACTTTTGGTAGTTTGTTTTTTACTCATCAAATTTTTGTAACTTGTATAATATTTTCATCAAACCATTTATAACCCTTGTGTGAAACTAAGAATGCAAAAGCTTAAACTTTCTGACACGGGTAAGGCTGGAATATGAAGGAAATGAAATGAGGAGTACGAATAACATTCGAAGATTAATTGATAACTTGAGATAAATAGAAAAAAAGTTGGAAAACATTAAGAACACAACTTAAGATTAGTCGAAGGTGTGCTCTTAATACTGAAAATCTCATGTATTTTCTGTGGCTTCTACAGGTACATTCTGTCATCCAAGGTAGATGGCAAAGAAGATGATTATATTTTTGTATATTATCGTGGTAGAAATGATGCGTGGGACGGATATGGAGGTGCAGTTGTGTACACAAGAAGTGCTATTTTACCTGAAAGCATAGTTCCTGAACTAGAAAGAGCAGCAAAGAGTGTTGGGAGAAACTTCAGTTCATTTATCAGGACAGACAATACCTGTGGACCTGAACCCCCTCTTGTAGAAAGATTGGAGAAAACAGTGGAAGAAGGTGAAAAGACGATAATAAGAGAAGTAGAACTGATAGAAGGAGAGGTTGAAGAGATAGGCAAGACTGAAGTGACATTGTTTCAGAGGCTTGCAGAGGGGTTCATGGAACTCAAGAGTGATGCAGAAAACTTTCTCAGGGGCCTGAGCAAGGAAGAAATGGAGCTATTGAAAGATCTAAATATGGAAGCACGTGAAGTTGAAAAAGTTTTTGGTAAAGCATTGCCAATCAGGAAATTACGATAGAACATTGCAGAAAGAGATAGTATTATGAAGCCAATGAAAGCGTGAACAAGCAAACCAGTGAAATAATAATCTATTTTGTAGGGACTGCAGTTATTTGGAAAAAGCTGTGCCATCAGGTTCATGTAGTTTAGTGGTTCTTGTAAGCAGTGCATATTGCGGCATACTAGCATACAAACAAAGTGTACACATCATACATAAAAAATTCTTGTTCATGTTTAATTGACATTTTCCTTCATTTTATGAAGATAACATGTCCATTTTATTTGATGATTGATTATTTTGTTCAGTGGATATCAGGATAAAATATATTGGCTAGACTTAAAATCTTTTAAAATTTTCCCATTCACTGGTATCTATGTCTCATCCTTGTTGCAAATCAGTTTCTACATAAAATTGTCATATATGTCAAAAGCTAGTAACAGAATATCCAGATAATGCTCAAATTTCTTACTTTTATAAAGAAACTAATAAGGTGCCAGTATTGCTTAAGTAATTTGGTGCTATTAATTTGATCATTTTCCACCTAGGATGTTGATTTCAGCTGGATGAAAACTGAAACCATAAAATGTCAGTGTAATATTTTTAAATATGTTGTGATGGTAAATAATGAAGATTGGTGAATGCTTTTAGTTCAAAATTCAAATAATATCTGATACGACAGACCAGTTTGAGTTCTTAGTAGTTAGTAGCATCAATAAGCAATCAAAGTAGTTCCACAGTAATGGTACATTGGACTGAAATCTCATGTAAGCTGACAAAAGGACGCAATAGGACCTTTCAAGCATCCAACCAGAAATTATGAACTTTTCACGAAAAGACTTCCAGATGGAAAGATTATTATGATGAAGTTCCTCAAGAATGTGAAAAATAATTACTCTGCAACGATCTTCATGGCAGTGAGTTCATATGCTTTGCTGTGTGTAATGTAAGAATCTAGGGTATAATTATAATACACAAAAGAACAGATCCATATTTTTGGCATTACAACATATAAGTTCAAAACATCACCAGCAATATTGTTGATTTGCAGAAAAACACTCGTCACCTTAACAAAACGCACATCAAGACTTAAAAAAAAAACATTTTGCAGAAATAATCTTTAGATTAGCTTTCTCTGGATGTCTACCGGCTGGATCCGCCAGAAAAGCAATGTAAGAGCCACGCCCAGAAACCATGCTGCTGGAGAAAGACAAAACAATTTCGATAACTTTGACATGTAGACTGAAACAATCCTTACGAATAGACAATTCAAGTTATGTTATGATTAAAATGCAGGGTGACTGAAAATAGACATGAACCATGACCAGACTGACAATGTTCTTGGTGTTACAAGTCTAACATTGCCAAGCCAAAAAGGGCAGCCAGAGAACTTAATTCCATAAGTTCTACCCATAAGCATGTGCCATGTTAGGTATTTAACTAGTATTTGGTCTCTAGTAAGGAGCAATAGGATATATGACCTTTCAGAGAGTAGCTACATCTACTTGATCTACGTACCTTTTTTTGCTTGTTGTCTTGCTTCTGACTGTTATGATGTGATGGAGTATAAGGTGATTTCTGAGCTACTATATCGAAAACACCTGTATACTTCTCCGCAGCTTCCTGATCCATTTCATCATCTTTCGGAAAAGGTGGCACTATCACATCCATATCAGGCTGTTGCTGGAGAAATCAGTAGGAGGTTATTATTCACAGTCCAATAGCATAAGAGTCCATTCTGCAAAAAAAAAAAAAAAAAAAAAAAGAAAAAACTTACAGTTGCATAGCCTCCCCCAGGATTTCTTCGCTTTCCAGGAATTCCTTCTTGAGGAACTCTTCTTTCTGAGTTCATCGGCGATCTGCCAGTTTTACCTGGATAAGCTGGCTGCAATGGGGACTGCCCTCCATTCATTTTGTTGTGGATCTTCTGATTATCACGATAATTTCCTTGTTCTGCATGCCTCTGATGACGTGGGCTTGTTTGGCTCGCAAGGGGCAAACCTTCAGCTCTTGCAGGTGCCGGAGATCGACGAGCATTGCGATCTTCATTTGGCAGCGCAGGCCTCACATCCTTTCGTTTAGATGGAGCTGCAGAAGTTTTTTGCTTTCTCTTCTCCTCAAAATATTGAGTGTAAGAAATTTCTGAGTTCTGCCAATTGCCAAATTCAGATGAAGCAGGTTGCTGCTACGTCCAAATAAAATCCATATATTTGTCATTTTCAATTGCAGAATTCATTGAAAGGCATATAAAGGATTGCAAAATTGGGAATAATGTCAACAAAATAACTTGAAAATGATAAAGAAGCTGTCCTTGTCCTTCCTGGTTAACAACATTTTGTTGTGTCATTATCTAAATGAAGAACCCAGTTGTTTGCAACAACACATAAGACGTTCCAACTTTTCACAGGAAGAATCGTCAAATTTCTTCACTAGGATACTTGTCAACCCAACAACAGTATCAGCTGAACCTTCTCTTTGATGTTATTTCTTTATCAAGCTAAGATCAATGAGGTTAGTAGCTTCTCTTAGATTTACTTTATCATCTAGTATGATGACAAACACTGTTCATTATCATCTAGCTTCTCTTTAGTGAGGTTTTTATTTTCGTCGGTGTTAATATAACTAGGTCTCTTCTTTTCAAGCTAATCTCTGATCTCTTTTGTCAACAAGTTTCATCTAATTCAGAACTATTGGATAAGGAAGCAAGAAAAAAAACAACGAATCGAATATATTACATTAAATTTCAGGTCTGTAATCCAGATGAACGTTTAAGCACAGAAATCCTAGAGTAGGATAAGCACAAATTAAGATCACGATTCAGTTTCCATACGACGAGCGTATGAAATTGTGAGCAGAGATTGGAGAAGAATTTCCTGCCACGATAATTATCAAATTACTGATTCCAAATGACAGCACAGTGAGAAAAAAGAAAAAAGTTTACAGCGCCTAACACATAAAAAAAAATCCAATCTTTTTGAGTACTTTCCAATGGAATGTTAAGACAATTATCAAGATTTCACTCTTGTTCCATGAGCTAATCAAAGAAAAGCCTGAAAACTTTGAAGACTCACTGCCATTCGGCGTCGCCCTGTAAAGCCGCAAAGGAGCCGCCTTTCTCCCCCTTTCACACGCACTCTGTTCGTTCCGGGAGAAGAGGAAGGGCTTCGACGAGCCTCCTGATCAGATCAAAGTGACGGCAGAGAATGAGACACACACATACGCAGAGAGAGAGAGAGAGAGAGAGAGGAGAGGAGAGGAGAGGAGAGGAATGCCAAAGGGGGCAGAGGAAGAAGAGGAGGACAAGAGAAAGGCAAGGGAAAGAAAAATAATAAGAAAGCCGTTGACGAGCGCCAACTTGTTGCGTCTTCGTTTTAGTTCTCCTTTCCGAAGTCTTGCAAGTGGTCCTCCCCCATAAATCCCCAACCGGGGGAAACGCCTATGCCGAACATGGGAAACGTTTAGAGAGAGAGAGAGAGAGAGAGGAGAGGAGAGGAGAGGAGAGGAATGCCAAAGGGGGCAGAGGAAGAAGAGGAGGACAAGAGAAAGGCAAGGGAAAGAAAAATAATAAGAAAGCCGTTGACGAGCGCCAACTTGTTGCGTCTTCGTTTTAGTTCTCCTTTCCGAAGTCTTGCAAGTGGTCCTCCCCCATAAATCCCCAACCGGGGGAAACGCCTATGCCGAACATGGGAAACGTTTGATTTCTTTGGTTTTCCTTCTTGTTTTTTTTTTCTTTTTGGATTTTAACGAATATATTAGGAATGACGTGGTATGATCTATATAGCCGACCTCACCTAGTGGGATAAAACTTTGTTGTTATTGTTGTTGTTTGGATTTTAACGAGCTTTAAAGAGTTCATTCTGATTTCTGTTCATCAGTGACCTATAAGTTTGAGCTGCGACATACAACTTTTGGTGCGAATTCTGATAATTCAGACAATTTGGACCTTTTTTAGTTCATAAAATTTCAGCGTGGGGCAAGTGTCAGGAGCTTACAGTTCATGGAATCATGGAGTTCTCAGTGTTTTCTAACGCAAAAACTCTCATAATATTTCATCTTAGTAAATATCCACAATTCCCTTGACGAATACGAAAACAGATCTCGCACTACAAGAATATCGCATGCAGAAATCACCATTTCTATATTGTCTTTTTTTCATTTCCGGAATGATGCTGCAGAGGAAACTTGCTGATGGCGGCCGCGTGCATGTTTGAACAGGGGCGAGGGGCCCTTGCTGACTGAGCTCTGAAGGGGCCACAAAAATGGTTATCATGTCCATGGTTGGTAGGCAAAGGCTCACTGACCATGAGTCCATTACTGTGACTCTGGAATTAATTGTTCAGCAGCACTTGTGTGTATTTATTTAGCATCAGATCTTTGTCATATGAGTCGTGACATCTGAAATGCTCATGTATGTATCAGAAACCTGATATCAGTCACACTTTACTGTTTGAAGACTTCCTTTCTTAATCCACAATCTTGAAAGAAATGAAGCAACGGCTTTGATGCTTACTGTGACAGAAACTGAACCATCGATTAGTACTTGATCGAACTAATTAAATTTGATCATTTGAGTTTGACTGGAAAAGAAAGGACTTTGAGCGTTCTCCTCTGGCGAAGCTTGGCATCCATCTTCTGCAGGGGTCCACAGATGTAAACAAGTATTTGCTTTGAAGGTGATGCAGAAAGTTTTGAGAACCAGTCTTTTGGTAGTTCTCACCGCCAGGAAGTTTCTTGTTTCTCTCTCTCTCTCCTATCACAGTCAATATTTCTTCCACCAAAGAGATGGATTTTGGACCTTTGGAATCAAATATTCCAAGACCACCAACTTCGTCCTGGGAAGCTTCAGAGAACATCAATAGTTTTCAGATGCAACCTTAAAATCAAAATTTATATGATGACTGTCTGCAACAGGACGCAATAATCTGATCAGAAATGTCTAGTAGAAAATTTGAAGGTCAGATCGGGTTTCAGCTTCTGTTGTGCTTATTGATACCTTCGTTTTGCTCATTTTGGCATGTACTTGGTTCGTGTGTCACGAGGTCGTTTTTCGCTCGACCGACCCGTGCGGCGCCTAGACGTGCCCAACGTCTAGGCAAGCTCTTCTGAGCGCTTTGCGGAAACTTGCTTATGTCACTTTTCGTATGCCACAACTTTTGGGACGCGCGATCCCGAGCGGACGCTTCTTCGGTGGAGGCGTTTGTGAACAAACGGGCACTTCGGCGTAACGCTCGATCGCTTGGGACGCTTTGGGACACTCTTTTGTGGGTTGCCACCCCACGCTTGAGGCACAATGCTAGATTTAGGGAAGCTTGAAATCTTTGTTGAGTAAATAGGAATGATTACAACGCTTCGGGGGAGGACTAGCGGGTCTCCCCTACTATACCACCGTTTCGGGTGGTAGAATTGCGACGTGTGATGTGGAGGACCATCTCCGAGGGTGCACTTTTCTGGAGTGCAAATTACAAAACTGCCACCATCACACTTAGAAAATAAACTAAGTACAAAAGTGAGTTGAAAAAGAAAATACATGATAAGATAACTCGACGTGCCCCGGGGAGAAGCCCCCGGGACATTCTCCCCCACTCAAGTCAGCGACGTCCCTGGAGCTGTGGCTTGGAATTCTTCAATCTTCTGCTTGAACTGCCACAAGTCTTCGGCTGTCTCCCAACTTGTGTCGGCGTCCGGTCTTCCGCTTCATCGAACAAGATACTCCTTCTTCCGATTCTTCGTGCGGACGGCGAGTATTTCTTCAACTTGATCAGTAAACTGCTGACGGATGGCCGGCGGGGCACGGTCTGAAACCCCACGCCCGGGATCTTCAGTGTCTTCAACGAAGGGCTTGAGCAGGCTGGCATGGAAGACGGGGTGTTGTTGCATCTGAGGCGGGAGCTCCAACTTGTAGGCCACCTTGCCTACCTTCTTCAGGATCTTGAAGGGGCCCTCGTAACGCCTAACGAGGCCCTTGTGCAGATTCTTCCCACTTAGCCGAAGATGTTGGACCAGCTTCACCAGGACCAAGTCTCCGACTTCAAAGTTGACGTCCCGTCGGGCGGTGTCCGCCCACTTCTTCATGCGCTTCGATGCCTTGTGCAAACATGCTCTCGCCATGTCGTTCTGCTCATGCCATTCCCTCGCCATGCGGTGAGCGGCGGGGACTTTGCCACCATAAGAAGTGGCGACGGCCTGGAGCGTCAGAGGTTGCTGCCCCGTCACTATCTCGAAGGGACTCCGATTGGTCGACTCGTTTCGTTGTAGGTTGTAGGAGAATTGCGCGATGTCGAGTATCTTCGCCCAGTCCTTCTGATTGGCACTCACATAGTGCCGCAAGTAGATCTCCAGAATACAATTCACCCTCTCAGTTTGGCCGTCGGTTTGAGGATAAAGTGATGTCGAGAAATGCAGGTTGGAGCCCATCATCTTGAACAATTCCTTCCAGAAGTTGCCAACGAATCGCCCATCCCGATCGCTGACGATGCTTTGTGGTAGGCCCCAATACTTCACTACATGCTTCATGAATAACTCTGCAGCTTCAGTAGCAGGACAACTTGCGGAGCCGGCGGCGAAGATGGCATACTTGAAGAACCGATCGACGACCACCATGATGGTACCTGCTCCTTCAGACTTGGGCAGGCCCGTGATGAAGTCCATGAAGACATCCTTCCATGGACGCTTTGGGATAGGCAGGGGTTCCAGAAGTCCGCCGGGCGCTTGATTGAGGTTCTTGTCTTGCTGGCAAACAAGGCAGGTCTTCACGAAGGCTTCAATGTCGTCCTCCATCCTCGGCCAGAAGTAGTTGTCTTCGATGAGTGCCAAAGTGCGGCGGATGCCCGGATGTCCCGCCCACTTTGAGTCATGGCACTCTTGCATGATAGTGCGCCGCAAGTTGTCGAAGAGTGGAACGTATATGCGACGTTCCTTGGTGAAGATCAGCCCATCTTCCACCCAAAAGCGGCGTGTCTTGCCCTCCTTCGCCTGCTCGAACAAATTCTTTGCCGTGGGATCTGACTCCAATCCCTTCTTGATCCTCTCGATGAGGTCGGCCTGAGAGGAGCTCATGGCTGCCAATTCCGCGCGTCGGCTGAGGGCGTCGGCAACGACATTCGTCTTGCCAGATTTGTACTCCAGGACATAGTCGAATTCCGCCATGAAATCTTGCCATCTTGCTTGCTTCGGCGAGAGCTTCTTCTGTGTCTCGAAGTAACTTGTCGCGACGTTGTCCGTCTTGATGTGAAATCGCGACCCGAGAAGGTAGTGCCGCCATGTTCTAAGGCAGTGAATCACCGCGGTCATCTCCTTCTCCTGAACGGCATAGCGCCGCTCCGTGTCGTTGAGTTTGCGACTCTCGAACGCCACGGGATGCCCCTCCTGCATAAGAACTCCTCCAATGGCATAGTCAGAAGCATCTGTCTGTACCTCGTAGGACTTGGTGTGGTCTGGCAGGACGAGCACCGGTTCCTCCGTCATGGCCCTCTTGAGGGTGTCGAACGCTTCCTGGCATGTCGGCGTCCACTCCCACTTTACATTCTTCCAGAGGAGATTCGTCAAAGGGGTCGTCACATGTGAATACCCCTTGACGAACCGCCTATAGTAGTTCGTCAGGCCAAGGAACGAACGCATGTCGGGAACCCGCTTGGGCAGTTCCCACTCCACGATGGCCCGAATCTTCGCGCCATCCATCTTCAACTTCCCACTTCCGACGACATGTCCCAAGAAGTGTACTTCCGGTTGAGCGAAGGCACACTTCTCCCGCTTGACGTAGAGCTCGTTCTGCCGCAACACCTCGAACACTTGCCGAATGTGCTCGATATGCTCCTCCAAGGTGCGGCTGTAGATCATGATGTCGTCGAGGTACACAACCACGAACCTGTCAAGGAATGGCTGTAATACCTTATTCATGAGAGTGCAGAAGGTCGCCGGGGCATTGGTGATGCCAAATGGCATCACGAGGAACTCGTAGGAGCCATATCTTGTGACGCACGCCGTCTTCTGCACGTCCTCCTCCGCGATTCGGACTTGCCAATAGCCCGAACGAAGGTCCAACTTAGTAAACCATCTTGCGCCGCCAAGTTGGTCGAACAAATCCGCCACCAAGGGGATGGGGTACTTGTTCTTCACCGTAAGCTTGTTGAGCGCCCGGTAGTCGATGCACATCCGGAGGGAATCGTCATGCTTCTTCTGGAAGAGAACCGGGGCGCCATATGGAGATTTTGAAGGCCGAACATATCCTGCATCCAATAGTTCGGTAAGTTGCTTACGGAGTTCTGCGAGTTCCGGAGGGGCGAGCCGATAGGGGACTCCATGCGGGGCTTTAGATCCTGGGACCAAGTCGATGACATGGTCCACTTCACGCTTCGGAAGCAACCGCTTTGGGAGTTCCGGGGGCATGACGTCCGCAAAATCCTCAAGGGTTTCAAGGACTTTGGGAGGTGTTGGAGTGGAGGGCCCCGGATCTTCCAAGATGGCGGTCGTCAGGAAGGTGTGCTCCTGTTTGCGCAACCCCTTCGCCACTTGCATGGCGGAGAGGGTCTTCTGTTTGAGGTCTCCGCCTGACCTCACAGGGACGTTGTAAGGTCCCTTGGGATCGAAGATGACCATCGAATTGGTGAGCGGGATGACACATGCAGCAATGTGTCGCAGAAAAGAGATGCCCGCCACCACTTCGTAGTCATCCACTGGTGCCACCGTCACGTCGAAGATTCCCGACCACTTGCCGATGCGAACCTTCACTCCCGGAGAAATTCCTGTGGTCGATATAGACTTCGCGTTCACCATCTTGAACGTGGCGTTAGTCTTCTGGAGTGGCAGCTTTAGCTTCTTGGCGGCCACTTCTGACACGAACAACTCCGATGCACCCGTGTCAATGAGGGCGTTGAAGACTTGCCCGTTCAACTCGATATCCGCATAAAGTCGCGCAGCCGATGAAGGACCCTTCGAGGCATTGATGGCGCTAAGGACGTGCATCGAGCTGAGACACGCCTCCTCCTTCTCTTTTTCCTTCTCGTCGGGGCAATACATTGCGTTGACTGTCGCCTTTTGCGGACAATCGCTCGTCCAATGTGGACTCTTGCAAATGTAGCAAGGCTTTGGCGGCTTCCCGTCCCTTTTGAATCTTCCATTGTTGGACTTCCCGTCTTGGTGTCCCTTGCCTTTGTCCTGATAGTGCGGCTTGCCTCCTTGTGACTTGGACTTCTCTCCCCCACCATTGCCCTTGCCCGAGGACTTTGGTGGTGAAGTGCTCGCTTTGGCGTACTCCACGAGCGATTCAACAGCGGCGACTAACGAGCGGAGGTTGGGGCAATCTCGTCGCTCCAACTCCGTTCTAGCCCATGGCTTCAAACCCTTCACGAAGACCGCCAACAACGTGTCTTCGTCCACTTGAGAATTCTGTAGGCGGAGCTCGGTGAACTCTTTCACGTACTCCTTCAACGTGCCCTTCTGGCAAATGTTGAACAACGCAATCTTGGCTTCCAGTCCCGACTTGGCAGGGCAGAAGTAGTTGATAAGCTGCCTCTTGAAGTCGTCCCACCTCTCAATGGGACCCACAATGCCACGCTCCACATCATCGCAATGGCACCACCACCATAGACTCGCCGCATCTTGCAAGTAGAAGGATGCGGTCTTCACCATCCTTACTTCGGACGTCACGTCCAAGGCCTCCATGTACCTTCGGACGTTCCACAGGAAGTCGTTGATTTCCCTTGCCGACCGCTCGCCTTTGCAGGGCCTCGGCTTTGGCACATCAATTCTCACCTCATGCGGGGCGGGCGCCTCGGGGCGCCGCCCGTCTCCATAGCGTCGCTTGAGCTCCTCCCGGAAGGTCTGGAACTCTTGCTCCATTTCGAACCGCATGTTTGAGAGACCATTGTCCAAGGTCTCCCGCATGTCCATGATTGTCGCTTTCATGGACTCGAGACGCGTATACAACGGCGCCATCTCTTCCCGCACCGTGGCAAGATCCACGGTCTTCTCCAACTCCCGCTCGTGCGTTGCGAGTTGGTCTTGCATCTCGCCCACGTCCAATTGGAATTGGCCGAGGCGTTGCTCGAAGGCGGACATAGTGTCCTTCGAGCGGGCGCGCCCTCGATCCTGGCGGCCCTTCTCCAGTGCAACGGGTTCATTCGTCATCTCCGAGTTCGACGCCATTTCACCTTGATCGCCGAACGCCAACTTGAGCGGTCCTAGAAACGCTGCTCTGATACCAACTTGTCACGGGGTCGTTTTTCGCTCGACCGACCCGTGCGGCGCCTAGACGTGCCCAACGTCTAGGCAAGCTCTTCTGAGCGCTTTGCGAAAACTTGCTTATGTCACTTTTCGTATGCCACAACTTTTGGGACGCGCGATCCCGAGCGGACGCTTCTTCGGTGGAGGCGTTTGTGAACAAACGGGCACTTCGGCGTAACGCTCGATCGCTTGGGACACTTTGGGACACTCTTTTGTGGGTTGCCACCCCACGCTTGAGGCACAATGCTAGATTTAGGGAAGCTTGAAATCTTTGTTGAGTAAATAGGAATGATTACAACGCTTCAGGGGAGGACTAGCGGGTCTCCCCTACTATACCACCGTTTCGGGTGGTAGAATTGCGACGTGTGATGTGGAGGACCATCTCCGAGGGTGCACTTTTCTGGAGTGCAAATTACAAAACTGCCACCATCACACTTAGAAAATAAACTAAGTACAAAAGTGAGTTGAAAAGGAAAATACATGATAAGATAACTCGACGTGCCCCGGGGAGAAGCCCCCGGGACACGTGTACCTCTTTAAAAAGCCAGATCAGATACAACGGGGACAAAGCAAATTATTAATCATCCAACACCCGAGCACAAAGAATAAAGATTTCACGACATGTTAGAATATGTGCATCCATCATAGGTGGAATTCCTGCAAATCTAATAAGGCAAATTGCAACTTTTTCTAATCAAAATCCCAAGGAAATTAATAAATAAATAAGACAACCACAACTTATTGCCACTTCAATTAGACTATTCTACCCTTAATTACTTTTTTACTTTCGCTTTGGAAACTGTAACGTCAGTTAATAGATGATAAGAGAGTTTAGAGGGACACCAGCTGTCAAAACAAAAGAAAGAGGTAGTTAGTATAATGGAATAAAAAAAAAGTGACTCATCTTGTAATTCCGATTTTAAAAAAAAAACATAAACAAATTTATAATCGAGTAGAAAGCAAATATTTATGAAAGGACGATAAACTCTAATTAAATAAATATAATTTTATTGTCAAAGTGAGCATCAAATATATATATATATATATATATAATATGCATTTATTTTTATTCTCTCTTTCAACTTCGTCGATTTCAACTCAAATATGCAAAATCTTAAACTACTTAATTTTTCTAGGTATAATTGAGTAAGTAGAAAAATATATAATGAGTTTTAATATTTTTAATATTAATTAATATAATTCATTTGGTAGGTTATAATTCTTTTTCTTACACTAAATTTTTTTTCAATAATAAAAAATCTTAAAGTACTTATTTTTTGGGTATAATTGAGTAAGTATATTGAAATGCGAATTATTTATGACAACTGAATTTATGCTTCCACTAAATTTAATCTAAAATTTAGTTATGACAAATTATACAACAAGACGGATAAAATATTTATTTATCACTAATAAAATTTTTTTACCACGAATTAAATAAAATGTTTGAGGAATACAAACTAAACATAAAATAAAATATGAAAAAAATTATCATATTATTATTTTTATCTCTTTCTTTTGACAGGTTGTACCACTCTAAACTCCACACCATCTGTTGATGTTGCAACCTTCAAAGCCAAAGTAAAAAAAAAAGTAAGGGTAAGATGGTCTTAACGGAGTGGCAATAAGAATTTAGGAGTGGCATTACACCCATTCAAAAATAGACATTGAAAAAAAAATTCTATTTTGATATTCCATTTTTTTTAAAAATCAAACAACAACGGCAACCACAACTTTCTTTATTCTAACATTAAAAAAAATAATTGGGCTGGGCTGGTTCCAGCCCGCTCCCATACAAGAACTACACAAGCGTTGGAGTGGGCTGGGTCAACTGATTTTTCTTTAAAAGAAAAATCCACCTAAAAATTACGAAAAATATATTTATCGGATAAAAGATCAAATTTAATTATCGGAAAAATATTTCTCAATGAGAAAAATGGTTATCTTGGTATTAAATGATGACTTTGCCACCTTTAAATTTTTTTGTGTACGTACCCCGAGTTTACGCCCTACAATTGTTCTAAAAAAATGTTTAGCCTTTTTGCTTTTTTTTTTCTTTTGTCAAGTTTCGAGATTTTTAATATCTGGCGGACCAACAAATTAAGTTAAAAGATTGATGGGCGACTTTAGGTTCTTTATATATTCAACCAATCAACTTGATTATTTTTCAGCTAAAAAAATCGAATAAAAAATGAATATCTTATAGTTTATTTTATCAAAACATGCATTTTTTAAAACTCAATCAATTTTTTTTCTTCTCACATGAAAAGATAAAAGAGAATAAAATAAGTTTTTTTCATCTAATTTAACGATGATAACTTGAACGACGAATTGGACGGTCCAGATCATCCTATAGCGTAGAGCACAACGTGTTCCGCCGTCGCATCTTCGTATCTTTAACCTCCACCGCCTTCTCCGATCGCTCTCACTCCCCCCTGCATACAAAACCATACAAAACCTTCCAACTTTAATTTTGGGTCCAGATCTCGATCTCGATCTCGATTCCTAACGTTCAAACCTGGTCTCCAGTCCTCTTGAGGAAATCGCTCCGCATTGCCGTTCTAATGCGGAGGTCCGGATAGATCTCGGTTTCGCCGTAGTTTCAATTTTTTCCACAGTTTTTGGTGTGATTTCTGCTGTTTTTTTCTCCTTAATTTCTCCTTGGGATTCTTTTGATTCAGGGGAGGAGATGGTTGGGGGCGGAGAGGAGGCGGCGGGGGGCAGCGGCAGCAGAAGCAAGGTTTGAGGGGGACGGCGGGCCTGCTGTCGGTCGCGGTGGTCGTTCTCGTTTTGTGCACGTTTTTCCTCTTTTCTTCTATCCGCGCCACTCGACCCTCGAACACTGTGGAGGTTGGACTTAAATTTTCCTTTCTCTTTTTCTCCTAAAATAGTGTCCTTTCTTAATTATTTTGTGCATGGTTTTGGTTCGGTGAAGTTGACTTGTGAATTGTAGGTCGATGATTAGTGAAAAAAATACTAGTTCACGATTAATGTGAGATTATGCGGTAGATTGATAATGGAATCCATTTTCTTTATGGTGAGGGATAACCTAAACAATTTTGGTAGTAAGCGTTCTAAGGAAAATGTGGTAGGGTTAGGGAGTAACTTCACATATATGAATAACTTTAGGAAGTACTACTTACATGGATATGCCATAATGGAACGAACTTGATGTTGGAATGCATACTCAGTGACAATTTTTTATGCTGTGTGGAGAAAATGAATTGCATCTGAATATATGGTTGTTATTCCTTTTATTATTGTTTCCAATAATGTTAATCGAGACATGCTGAAATAACTTAAAACTGTCAAATGAAGCCTTATGCTGAGTCGACAATTAGAGCACAATTGATTGGTTTAAATCCAGGGCCCTTCATATTGTAAAAAGAATTTAGATGATTGATTTTAGTTGATAGTTAGTACAAGAACACATTTTTATTTTTCCAGTAAAGAAGGCTGTGATATTACTCATTAGTGGAGTGCATGTAATAACTGTTGTCTACATTTATGCTTCGCATATGTTTGCTAGCAGCGGCGGACCTAGGACCTTATATAGAGTGGGTGCAAATTATTTATTATTATTTTAAAATATGATTATAAATAAATTAAATTATAAAAGATCAAATAATAAAAAGTTTTGATAGATTGAAAAAATTCACTTTGGGGTTCCCTGTTCTAAAATCTTCAAAATGTTAATTGAATATATTTTCGATTGTAAACAAAAAATTGATTATTATATGAAAATTTGATTAAATAATATTAAAATAATTTCATGATTTTTTAAAAATATACTGTGGTACCTATCTTGTTCTCAAAGTATTTTTTTCATGTGTATAAGAAAATTAAAAAAGACAAAAAATGTTGTTAAAGCAATAAAATTGAAGAGAGATATTTTTTGCAACCATCTGGAAGGAGAATGAAGAAAGAAATTTTTTATCCATAATTCTTTATAGATGGATATAAAAATTAATGACAAATTAATTTATGAATTTTTATTAGGAAAAAAATTCATAATAACCAATTTAGCAAAGGATTCTACAAAAGTTAACATATGATATCAGATTATTCAAAGAATATAAAAAAATCAATGGGGTCAATTGAACCGATAACCTACCACGTAGGTCCAGCCTATGTTTGCTAGGACCATAGTTAGAAAAGAAGTTCAGAATAATGGTTTTGCCTTATACATGTATCATGATAAATTTTTTTTTTGAGAGGAATCATGATAAATAATTGAATGTTTATGTCATAATAATTCAATTCATATTTTTATTTCTTATTCGACTGTTCTTCATGGGTGTCCTTGAAGTTTTCTGATATTAATAACCTCTGGAAGACTGCTAATCCTGGCGGCTGGAAACCATCTTCTGCTCCCAGGTCATACTGGCCACGTAGGTGATGTTTGATAATCTTCCTAGAACTTGGTGTTCGTATGATTTCATATTATGATGTAAAGCTCATTTAATCTTTACCATGTTGATGACGTAGCTCCGCCAAATGAGAGTAATGGTTACCTACGAGTCCGCTGTAATGGAGGGTTGAATCAGCAACGTAGTGCAGTAAGAGGCATCTTTCTTTTATTGACTGTTTAATAATCATCACGTACATATAGGTTCTAGTGGTTTTTTTTATGAAGTATGTCATTCTGTTATGTGCAACTTGTTGAACCTGTTGTTCTAAATCCTTTTTCTACATGGCAATTGACATTATCATGCACTTGACTTCGTTTGACCATCTTTTGTCAATGTTCTAGAACTTCCACAAAAGAGAAAGCACTAATTAACAGACTTTGCATTTATGTTAGTTATATTCCTTTTATAGATTATGAAAATGTCCATGTCTTTTCACATCAAGGCATTTGGTCAACAAATTTCAAATTAGAATAGTAGAGATACTAGTTTCACAACATAAATTTGCACAGGTATTTAATTACTATAAATATTTTTCTGGAACTATGTGACCACCTAATTTCTGATCATAGTGGAAGTATGAAAAAGTATGCTATAAGCTGATTGAAGATATCTCAGTGACAAAATTATTTTGGGTTTCAAAATTATGATATGTCCTATATATCATAAAAATATACCCTGGTTAGTCCTCTACTTGTCTCCTCAATGATAACCGCTGGTAAAAGTTAAACTTACTTATTATGGTCGTTTTAGCTACCACTGTAAATGTTTCCGTATATGGCTATTTATCCTCATCAAATGTGTGTGCACAAGCAGTTCAATTGGTTCACATAACTTATAATAATTGTGGATTTAAGACTGATGGAATGTTATGCATAAAGGTAATACTTTAATTCACAATTCACTAAGAACAACTACTTAAATTTAAGAAGTAAATTGCACTCCTAACTATGGAGTATTATAACACGTGAAAGTTAAGTTGCAATCAAAGATCTTTGTTATTGCATAACACTGTTAACCTGAATACCATGAACTTTTCAGATATGCAATGCAGTTGTGGCTGCACGCATCATGAATGCCACACTTGTGCTGCCTGATTTGGACACAAATTCCTTTTGGCATGATGAAAGGTAACTACAATTTTCTTTCTAAGATCTATAGCACATTAGTTTGATGTTGTTTTTATTACTCCTTTTGGATCAATGGCTGTACATATTTATTCAGATGCGATGCGCTTAGAGTGTAGAAGTTTTAGAACAATTTAAGATTCTTAGTTCAGGGATTTTAGAATAGAATCACCATGTAAATATTTGCACACCCTATAAAGAATAAATAATTGCTTGTATGCGGCCTCATGCTTCTTTTGAGTAATAATGTCGCCTTGATGCTAGGTTGTCTTTATGCCAGTCTTTCAGAAAGCTCAAGGATAAGATTAGATTTCCCTTCGAGTAACAGGTTTTTTAAGTTGCTAGGACAGATAACCAAACATAAGAGATTACAAAATTGTTATTTGTTTTGAAGGAATGTTACAACATGGTTATTCTGATCCTAAGCAAGTTTTGTACTTACTAATATTGTGAATAAGAAATTAACTGTGTACTGTTTAATATTTGCTGACATGCCAATTATACGCTCCTACTGATTCTCACTGGCATAACATATACCTGAGGATCTTTAGACGTCAGCCCTAATATCATTTGGTACAATTCTTGTGCCAACACCAACTTCGTTACAATGGTATCTTTGAAGCTTGTTACCTCTTCCATGTATTTGGTCTTAGAAAAATATGAATGATTTAGAAAAAAATGCAAAAGAATGTTATTTTCATACTTACATATTGAAGAGAGTAGCATAAATCTTGAGAGACCTAATTGTAAAAACAATTACATATATTCATGGCTACCTGTTTGTCAAGTCAAAGATTTTTATGTTATTGTATAATGGCAACAGACCTGAGGATCTTTAGACTTCAACCTTGATATCATTTGGTACAATTCTTATGTCAATACAACTTATCGTTCCATCAATAAATCTGGATGGTTGTGATGTTTGGCAACCGCCCTTTCCACTCTAGAAAAAACATGAATTAAAAACAATTCATATGCCAACACTATCTTTACATTCACATTTTTGGAGATTACTTCTTCCACATATTTTGTCCAAGAAACATATGAACGATCTGGCAAAAAATATAGAAGTATGTTATTATCATTCAATACTTATATGCTCAAGAAAGTTGAATAAATTTCAGATACCTAGTTGTAACAAATACTGCAGATATCCATAGGTACCTGTTTTATTAAGTCAGATTTTTACAATGAGGTGTTAAGGCAACAGTGACGGTTTTCATGATTCTGTATATGTTTCTCCATGTTACTGATATCATGTTTTGTTCTCTCATCCAGTGGTTTTCCAGGTATATATGATGTTGAGCATTTCATCAAGACATTGAGGTATGATGTTCACATAGTGCATAGCCTCCCTGAGATCTCTTCAAATGGGAAGACAAAGAAGATGAAGTCCTTTACGGTAGAACCTAATCCAGAATGATTCTTTCTTGATAGTCTGGAAACTTTTTATGCAAATATATACTTCTGATCCCTCAAATAAAACATGTATTTCTGTAACTTATGATATTGTACTCATGAAATCAAGCTGATGTTTCCTATTTGTTCTAGATTCGCCCACCAAGGGATGCTCCTTTGAGCTGGTATACAACATTTGCTTTGAAAAAGATGAAGGAGCATGGTTCTATATACCTGACTCCTTTTTCACATCGCTTAGCTGAAGAAATTGATGAACCTGAACTCCAAAGATTGCGGTGTCGAGTGAATTACCACGCACTTCGATTCAAACCACATATAATGAGAATAAGTAATGATATTGTGAATAAACTACGCACGCAGGGTCATTTCATGTCTATACACCTTCGGTTTGAGATGGACATGCTTGCATTTGCTGGGTATGATCCCTTTCTCATAATACTAAATATCTACATGCCTGAAGGAAAATACAGTGTATTGCTTTTCTAATAGGTGGAAAACACATATATCGTATGCAATATTGTTTAATCTAGAAACAGTTAGCTGGTTAAATATATTCTTTGAGTCATATATCTTTAATTGTGGTGATATTTGAGAAATGATGTAATAGTGAATGATAGTATTAAAAAAAAATCAAACTTTGACTGTTTTATCTACAAATTTAATTTTGCAATAATAAAATACTTAACCAAAAATACTTGTAATGTTTTGATAAAAAAATGTGTCAAATGGATTTAATAATATAAATTAATATACTTAAGTTTATTCATATTATTTTATATCTTAATCATCAAGTCCACCTTTTTTTTTTTAAATAAAGCATGCATTCCTTAAGTGGTATTCAAAGAGTCTGTATACAAAAAATGAACGACGCCAGGGGGAGGGCATTCGTCCCAAAAGGAATCACAGTTCGTGTTCCTAGCAAAAACAGCAAGAAAATCAGCAGCGCGATTATCCTCGCGATAACAATGCGATGCATGAACAGTTTGTATGCGAGCCATCGTGTCCCAAATGTCCAAAATTATGCCTTTTATACGCCAAGGGTAAGGATTCTGCCGATTTATGGTGCGTATTAGGACCTCCGAATCAGAGTACAGATGCACATTGGACATGCCGTGTGCGATGCAAGCCTGAAGTCCCAGCAATACCGCCCTCAAGAAAATCAGCAGCGCGATTATCCTCGCGATAACAATGCGATGCATGAACAGTTTGTATGCGAGCCATCGTGTCCCAAATGTCCAAAATTATGCCTTTTATACGCCAAGGGTAAGGATTCTGCCGATTTATGGTGCGTATTAGGACCTCCGAATCAGAGTACAGATGCACATTGGACATGCTGTGTGCGATGCAAGCCTGAAGTCCCAGCAATACCGCCCTTGCCTCAATCTCGAGAGCCGAGTTAGCTGAACGAGTTGTAGCGCCTGCAAAACAAAAAAGTCCAGAGTGAGTTCGTAGGATATAACCAACACCTCCTCTCTCACAGGAAACTGCGAGAGCGCCATCCGCGTTGAGACAACAGGTGGAAGTGGTAGGAGGCTCCCACCTAGTCCGGCTGGACCGTTGGGGGGATGTGGAAGGTAAAGTATTATGATGAAAATGCTGTGGGTAAGTGAAGCAGATAGCCTCAGGCGCATGGGATTCAGCAAAATCTTGGTATGCTGCAAGCACCTTCGACCAAATGACACCGGCGGTTGCATGCCTAGATCGGAAGTGCACATTATTCCGCAAATCCCAGATATTATGAAGGCAAAGCGCGATTAAAGAGATAAGCATTTTCCTAGACTGTTGATCCAAACGTGCACCCTCCTTGAGCCAATCTCCTCTTTCCCAACTATTAATATGTTCACAAGTATAATTTAACTCCACCTGCAGTTTGTCCCAAATTTGATGCGCCATTGAACAATGGAAAAATAGATGAGTGATATCCTCAGGAGCCAAACCACATAGCTTGCATGTAGGATCAACAGCAGGATAGAATCTCTTAATAACATCCATAGTGGGAAGCCTGCCATGCAGGAGTTTCCATATGAAAATGCGCACCTTAGGTAATATCGGGATCTGCCACACACTAGACCAAGGCTGCCATCCGGCCGGTGCCAAGGCGGGCACATAGCAGGAAAGGGATCTATAGACTGATTTAGAACTTGCAATTCCAAGGGAATCCTGTTCCCAAACCCATGCATCATCATAGGCCGAGGAAGAAATAAAGATACGATTAATCTTGTCACAGAGATCATGGCCAAAGAGAAGTGATAGGATAGATATGTTCCAATTGTTATCAGATATTAGGTGTGCTACCGTAAGATGTTCCATAGAGATATCCATATTTACATAGGTAGGCATCCATATCAAAGGGGTACAAAAAATCCAGGGGTCGTACATAATAGATGTATGATTACCATTTCCAATTTGCTTAATGAATCCATTTCTGATATTTGGGATAATCTGATGAATCATCCGCCAGGTCATGGAAGTTCTGGCAGTAGAAGGAGACATATTCCATGTATGAAGAGGTCCATACTTGCTAAGAATGAAGTGTTCTCCTGATTCAGAATGCATTGGATACGTTTTGTGAAGAGAGAAGTTCTTACATTTTCTAGGTTCCGAATGCCCAAGCCCCCAAGAGCCTTTGGGAGCTGGACAGTGCACCAATTTATCAAGTGGATACCTTTGCTGTCAGTGTTTGATTTCCAGAGGAAATTACGGGACAGACATTCCAATGAATCAATTAGGCCAGCAGAAATATGAAGAGGATAATGCATGAATAGGG
Organism: Pontederia crassipes; assembly: GCA_030549335.1. Classification (NCBI taxonomy): domain Eukaryota; kingdom Viridiplantae; phylum Streptophyta; class Magnoliopsida; order Commelinales; family Pontederiaceae; genus Pontederia; species Pontederia crassipes. Next base: position 3,522,479 of record CM060190.1, read on the forward strand.
AGAGAGGTAATAACCAATTTAATCAAAGTGGTTCTCCCAGCCACTGATAATAGCCTACCACCCCATCCAGAGAGTCTGGAGGAAGCCCGCTCAACAAGATAATGTTGGGAAGATTTAAGAACACGCATGTCCGATATCGAAACCCCAAGGTAATTAAAAGGGAAAATCCCTTCCACAAAACCCAGGTTGGAGAGGAAGAGATTCCTCCTACGAGCATTAATATTCTTTGGAATGAAGATCTCAGACTTAGCTTGGTTAGCCTTCAGATTTGTGAGATAGAAAAATAGCTTTAGCAAATCGTGCACTCGTTTAGTATTCTTAATGGTAGCAGCTACACAAATTAGGAGATCATCCGCATAAAGTAGATGACTGAGTTGAAAGGTTCCATGAACAAAGGGGGTTATGGTTCTCGCGCTGACTTGTTCATTCATTAGGGAGGAAAACACTTGGGCAGTGATGACGAATAAGTATGGTGAAAGAGGGTCACCCTGACGAAGTCCCTTAAAGCTTTTAAAGTGGTCAGAAACATATCCATTAGTTACGCAAGAAAATGTTGAGGATTTAATACATGATAATATCCAATGAATAAACTGATGAGGAAATTTCATTAGTGTCATAGCGTGTTCAATAGATTTCCAAGACACCTGATCAAAGGCTTTCTCAATATCAGCCTTAATTAGAATGTGTTTCTTTCTACCCTGATTAATAGAATGAGCTAATTCTTGAGCAATAATTATGGAATCATGAATGCTTCTGCCCTTGATAAAGGCCGACTGGGATTGATCAATGATTGAAGGTAGAGTTTGCTTGAGGCGATTGGCTAAAATTTTGGATAACAGGCGGTATAAAACGCATCATAGTGAAATAGGTCGATAATCTTTGACATAACAGGGATGTTTGGACTTAGGTATGAAAATAATGTTTGTGTTGCCCCACCAGGATGGAAAGTAACCGGTATAGAAAAAATTCTGGATTGATTCAGTAACCCTTAATCCCACCGTATCCCAATTATGGCGAAAAATTCAACAGTAAAGCCATCAGGGCCAGGAGCTTTTTCGGCAGCCATACTCCACAAACATGATCGGACCTCCCTCCTCAGCAGTAGGAGTAGCAGTTAATATTGGTATCCAATCAGGGTTAATGGTGGGAAGAGAAGGCCAATGCTCAATTGGAATTTGAGGACGAGAATCAAGCGCCCAAAGCTTTTTATAATGACTGACAAACGTTATAGAAATATCATTTTCCTTATGGTATTCCATTCCAGCATCATCTTTAATGGTTAGGATACGATTAGTTCTATGCCGCAAGAGGGTGGACATATGGAAATACTTTGTGTTTTGATCCCCATGACTAAGCCAATTAATTCTACTTTTGCTCCACCATTTTATATTTATTTGTCTGAGAATGGCTGCATGATGATGGTAAGCAGCCCGAAGGGTATCAAGTTCTTGATTTGAGAGGCCTACATCTTCATCCCGAGATTCAAGTGTCATAAACTGATTCAGTATTTTGTCAGCATTAATTTCCAATCGACCAAGCTCTTTCTTGTTCCATTTTAAGGTATCATTTTTAATGTCTTCTAAAACTTGAAGCATGGGTTGGTCTTCCTTATGGTACCAATTTTTCCTAACAATTTCATTGGCTTGAGGGTAATGTAGCCAAAAATGCTCATACCTAAAAACATAGGGAGGTTTTAATCTATGAGCAGTGTCTAATAGGATAGGAGAATGATCAGACGTGTTTCTAGGTAAGGAAGTTAAGGTAAGTCCCGGGGAGTTGGATAAGAATGATTGATTGACCATGAGCCTATCAAGCTTACAAAGAATTCTAGCCTGACCTCGACGATTGTTACACCAAGTGAATTTAGCATTAGATATGGGCATATCAAAAAGGTCTTGAGAGTCAATAAAAGATTTCAAGGTTCTCACTGAACGAGTATACATAAAAGGCGATCCCCCCTCTTTTCATCATGTGATAAAGGACAATTAAAATCCCCCATAATAACCCAAGGTACCTGCGTTAAGTCTAAGTTATTTAGATCATTCCACAAAGCATTTCTCCTCACAGGCACATTCAAAGCATATATGCAAGATAGTAAAAAAGTAAAGTTTTCACAGGAAACTACAGCATGCAAAGCTTGATGACCACCATGTATTTGAGTTACTTGTGCAACATCCTGACGCCAAGCAAGGATGATACCTCTAGCAGCACCAGTTCCAGCTAGAAAACAGCCCTGCCATTGGCGGCCAAGCCGCCTAATAACAACAGTAGATCTAGAAGAGGGAGTGTGAGATTCTACCAGAATAAGGATGTCCGGCTTGTGAGATTGGATGATGTCGCAGAGGCGATCCCGGACCCGAGAACGAAACGCCCCGCGACAGTTCCACGCTATCACTCTCATTTTGATTTTATGCTTGTCAATTACTTCCTCAATCAACTAGTGGACAGCTAGTCCTTAACCCCAGCTCTAGTCAAACCACTGTCAGCAAATTTAATAGTTACTAACCAATTAAACTGCTAAGCTAATATTGTCAAGAAGTACAATAATTGATGCATGCAATTGCTCATCCTTTCTTCAGAGGCCATGCACACAAGCTGTCATGTTTGCTGGTGTCCTCTATGTTAAGAAGCATTCAGTTTTCTGATTTTTCAACTTCAACCCTTAATACTATATGGCTTATAATTTCTTTCTTAAACTTGGTCTTCCTTTTCAGGTGTATTGATATATTTACGCCTGCAGAACAAAAAATCTTGATTAAGTATCGAAAGGAAAACTTTGCGGATAAGGATCTAGTGTATAGGGAGAGGAGATTAATTGGAAAATGCCCATTGACTCCAGAGGAGGTATAGTTTGTCTGTTTTTTTTATAATTTGCCTGTCAGTGGTTAATTTTTTTTAATCTTTGCCCTGTCAACATCCATATCCTACAATGTGCCTAAATATTTTTTTTCGGCAAATGTGTAAGTAGATACTAAAGCTGTTAATGATTGTAGGAAAATATGAGTGCATGATTTCTCAAATCTTGCTGCATAATTTATCAATTTTGTAATATCCACAACAATTCCACCCCTTCAACACCTTGTGTTATTTAGACTTGTTTGATTTATTTACTCTTCATGCCTTTCAGTTGAGTATTCTATGATTAATTGTCTGATAATCATTTTATCTGTCTGTTGTCAAGAAAGCAAGCTTACAGAGTTCAATGTTCCTGTACAATGGAAGTGAATATATTAGTCTTTTTTTTAGCATACATTTCCTTTTATCAAAAGCTAAGCTTACAGTTTAACTTTTTCTCTTTTTTGCTTCATTCCATAAGAGATTTTATTGCTACAAAGAAGCACTATATTTGAGACATAGTAAGGTTAGATCTGTTGTGCCAATTTAGTCATGTTACCATCCCTGACATGCAATCTCAAGTACTTGAGAAAAAAACAGGAACAATCATGCTGTTGAGACTGTTTCCATTATTTACAATACAAAAGGTCATAAGCTATGGTCATTTTGTTACTGTCTAACACGTGAATTTTGTCATTGATTTAATTAAAATATTTCCATTCCTTCTTATATATTTCTTTCTTGCATGAATAATAGGTTATCTGCATGATCTTTGTACTTCAATGTGTCCAGATGCTATTTCCCTTTCCTTAGGAAAACAAAATACCTTAGTCATCTTGTGTTCTTCCTTTTCAACATGTTTACGTGTGTAAACATGTTCAATGTGCATCTTTATTATCCTTCCAAAGGATGTTCCATTGACAAGGTGATCCTAAGTAGTATGAGTATTGGGAGAACAAAAAATAGGATAATTTGTCTAGCTAGATGCTATGCATTTTTACCCCTAAACTACAGAAGTCTTCTTTTCTATTTTAAACAGATGAATTTTCTTTATTATTAGGCATCACAATTTCCTTGTTCTTTTCCTATTTAATGATGCGGTATGAGTTTACGAACTAATGTGCTCTGGTGCTGATATGTTATATGGAACTTTCTCCCTGCTTTAAGTAAGAACCTTGATTTAACCTTGTCTACTTGCTAAACAGGTTGGACTTATTTTACGCTCAATGGGCTTTGACAACTCAACGCCCATCTACATTGCTGCTGGTGAACTTTTTGGTGGTGATCGGTTCATGAAGCCATTCAGGGCAATGTTTCCTCACCTTGAGAACCACAGCACAGTAGAACCATCTGAAAAGCTTGAAGCGAATGCCAGAGGGCTTGCTGGCTCTGCCATAGATTACATGGTCTGTCTGCTCTCCGACATCTTTATGCCAACATATGACGGCCCTAGCAATTTTGCAAATAACCTTCTGGGGCATCGTTTATATTATGGCTTCAGAACCACAATCCAACCTAACAGGAAAGCTCTAGCTCCTATTTTCATGGATAGAGAAGAAGGTCGAGCAGCTGGGTTTGAGGAGCGCGTGAGGAAGGTGATGTTTAACTCCAAGTTTGGAGGGCCTCATAAGCGTGTTTCGCCTGAATCTTTCTATACAAACTCTTGGCCCGAGTGCTTCTGTCAGACTGACGCTAAAAATCCAGCAGACAAGTGCCCACCTGACAATATCCTGGAAATTCTTGATAGTCAGCTGCAACCCGAAGAGGGTAACAATTTTGATCCCGTAACAGTGTCGAACAGGACAGATACTTCAGGCTGGACAGAAGAGGTTTCATAAGCTATTGCAGAGTAGTCATTTTTTTCACTCGTGTGTAAAGTCGGTTCCTGTCTGTAGAGATTCAGGAAGAAAACACTATTTTGGGAGAAGTGCCACGAGGTTTTGGTTCCGCCCAAACATTCATGGGAAGGCAGATTTTGGACTTCGAAGATGGGAGCTTTTGCAAGCTGAGATTGCTCCAGCGTTCTGTGACATGGATGACAAATGACAACTAATACTGTCTATTTTCTTCCAATTGATCAACATCATACAACGGATTGACTATAAATTCTTAAAATGGGTGCAGTATCTTGGCGCCAGGTTGCCTTCAGAGTTCAGAGTCTTGTACCTACATGTATCGTCAATCACAAATATCGTTTGCGTTTTATAAGAGACATTGTTTTTCCCCTTTGTAAAAAAAATATTTTAGTATTGAAATTAAACTTTCAAATGCTTGTGTATTGGGCGATGAGTAATTTCCACCGCTACCTACCAATTTTTTTCACAAAACTATTCAAACCCTGAAGTTTGTAACAATTGAAGGTCTGATTTTTCATTATTGACATAATACCCTGTACTTCATTAATTCAATAATTATAACGTGTTTAATAGTAGTGCACGAAGTAACAAAATAATACAATATATTGAAAGTAATGTTAGACCTCACCTAGTGGGATAAGGCTTTGTTGTTGTTGTTGTACTGAAAGTAATGCTAGAATGCACTACGCTGCTTTTATTTTCTTCTAGTTGTTGCGTCTAAGTGCATTTTCTATCTTCTTGAAGTGATGATAAAAAGAAAACATAATCGAATAAAGAAACAGAATAACTCAAACGGCTAAATGATGTATTTGGTGATTTAAATACGAAAGCCAGAAAAAAAATAAGTGAGATACAAATGAAAATATTTTTTATTATTGGAAGAAACAACCACAAAAAAAAAGATGATATTCCCGGTCCACAAATATTTGACTTCTACATATAATCATGTTTTTTTTTCTTGCTTGGTACAGAAACGACTTCTAGGATTGCTGGCACTTCAACGCCTCCATCCAGTATTTACAAGTAAAACTTGTAAGTCACACCGTACAATTCGACTAATCAAATGCCCATTACATCCTCTTAAGTCTTACCTATGGTGAGCATATATGTGTACCCTAGTTTGGTAGATCTGGTGAGCATAATGTCATCAGGTGTCATAACAAGTTTAGCCAACATGCTCGCCTTTGGACTGTAAGATACCAAGAAATACAATGGCATCCATAATCACATACACCGGAAGATAAAAATGTTGAGAAAATGGAAGGTTAGTCAACTACGGGGCCTCGCAACTTATTGGCAACATGTAGGAGGTGGCTGATGTTTGTAGTCGGATAACTTTGCAGCAACTTGAGGTTGGCCGTGAAATCTCCTGCCAACAGGCGTCGCCGCACAAGTATAAGCATCGCACAGCATATCCGGAGCAAGGTTTCCTGCAGATGATATGTAATAACTACTAGAGGATTGTTTAATACAAAAGCGCCAACATTGCTTATGGTAATAAAGTGAAGATAAAAATACTACTTGCGGGCCTTCTGGATCACCAAGAAGAGTATCCCAAATATGAAGGCAGTCCGTGAACTCGAATTCTTGTGTCAATAGAAGGGTTATCCATCTGAATGCATAAAATTGAGGGTTGACCTGACAAGCCCAAGTATAAAGGTTATGGAGTCTCCAAGGAAAATAAGAAATAGATTTCACATTTTCACTATATATTTGTAACATAAAAATGTATGAAAAGTGAAACACACCGTTGGCACCAAGGCTAGTATGACCCATGATAATAGAATGGAAAAAAAAAACTATACATCTTCATTCAATGATTAGTAAGTAAACAGATAAATAAATAATCCTAGGACCCAAATTGGCCATGTACACTTAATAAAAAGAAATAAGATCATTAATTCTTGTTTCTTTAGAAGATTTTTTTTATTATTATCTGCATAAATTCAAGTGGAATAAACCTCATGAGTGATACCTATGATAACAGGACATCTATGATAATATTCATGATACGGCCTTTGGAGAGGTGAGCACTGTTCTTTTGTTATGGCAGGGCTTTCTAAAAAAATTGCGGCAAGAGCACCACTGCTTTGTCTCAGAAGTTTCGTTATGCAGTGTGACATTCAAAGCAAATGATAGGATTTCAAGTACCATGATAGAAGTTAGGAAAACCTCTAACATGATTGGATTATGACATTGTAATACTTTTGCAAATAGTTGATACCAAGTCCAAGTTTGAGAAAAAATGCAATATGTGGTCAATGTCATAATCCAACTAAAAAACTATTCTCATAGTACCTCTAAAAAAATTATTATCATAGTGCATTAACTTCGACTGACAACATAATTTGTAAAGTTTATTCCATAGTTCAACATATAGACTTGACATAAATAATTCGCTTCAATTGTTATTATGCCAACAACTTGAACCAACATATAATTAATCAGCTTAAACAACTCAGGGGAGTAATGATGCACTCAAAATAATAAAAATAAAGCAGGGCTGTGGAACACCTTGCAAACTTTGGATCTAGTCAACTTACCTTTTGTGGCTCATATGTTATAATTCCATGAGTTCCAAAAGTATTTCACAGATGTGAGGAAAAGATGAAAAATCATGAATCAACCAATTTATGCTCTGAAAAAGTCTTTATCTCCTCAAAAAAAAAAAAATCTTACTTTAGTTGTCACTTCTAAATGGCGCCAAAGTTCTTCATCGTGTCTTTTTAAGAGTTGTGATAATTTAGTTATTGTGGAGCGAATACCAACAACACTGTTGTCAAGTTGCTTGCAGAAGTTATCCCGAAACCCACTTAACAACTCAACAAAGCAGAAAAATGCATCTGCTTCTGCATGATCCTGTGTGCACAATAAACAACATGGTAACCAAGAGCTGAAGAAAGCCATAGACAAAGGAGAAATGAGGTATATAAAATGAATATTCCACACACATCTGAACTATCTGCTATGTCATTTGCCTTTGTCAAATCAACTAAAGGCTGTTTTAACTTGAATAGGATGAAGCCATCCTGAAACACTTTTTTTATCTCAAAAAATGAAAAAAAAACTGCAGTCGCATAACCCAAAAAATTATATATTGTGCAACAATTTATGCCAGAAATTTCCTTATTTATATTCTGATCTTGGCCTCTTTACCTCTATATGAGAATCGTATCCTACTATGGGATTAAACTGTACATCTTAAAAGTTCTCTGATTAGCATTCTATCTGGTGCCACAATTTGCTAGTCATCCTTTTAACACAGCAGTGTTTAGTTAATTATTAAGGCAGAGGTTTACATCTTAAAGAATCCTAATCAAAGTAGGGTAGTAGGTTCTCAAGTTTTTTAGTCTTAAACTTTTAAGAAACTTTCTTTAGGGAATTTTTAAGAAACTTTTGCATAGTCAAACATCTTAGTTATGGTTTGAAATGGATCAACTTTTCAATATGCACAGATAAGATGAAAAAATAGCACAAATGACAGAAGAATTTTATAAAATCCTTACAGCAAAATTGGCGTCCAAGTCATTTCTAAATACATAGAATAGAGGAGCCAAAACTTCATTCATCCCTTGTACATATCTAATCCCTGGATTCAATTTTGCGAAAATAAGAAGGATGTGCCTTAAAGCTTCCTGAAAAAAAAAAGATCTTGTGAATATATTGGTGGCAGAGCAAGTAAGGATAAAAAACTACAACATGAACAGAAAACAAAAACAGTCACCTGATTAGACTTAGCAAGAGATGAATCACCAGAGAAAAAATCCATTTCTGGATGAGTACGTTTTACATCTCGATCAATCTGTTCAACAATTTCTGAATCCTGAAATATTAAAGACTGTCATTGACTACCATAACAGACCAGTCAAAACTGAAAAAAAATGAACCACACTTTGTCATGTCAAAGCAAAAAATCAACCATAATATTAGAAAGTATAAGATTGAAGAATGATGTTCTTCGAGAGACCTACAATCTGTAGGATGAGAGAGGAGAAATTTGAACCATGATTTGGAAAGAATATCAATCCGATTTCTACATTAAATTTTTTTTAGAAGGATTTCTACATTAATCTTGGAACTCAAATTGCTGGAGTTCTCTTTTCTGGTCCCAATATATTAAATATCTCATGAAGATATAAAAAGAAAAGAATCATACCTGACATATCATATATTTAACCAGTTCTCTTGGCTAATACGATGTTGGTCTCGGCGTAAACATTCTAGGAAACAGATATGAAAAATCCTTTGTTTTTCAACTTATCCAATTTTCTAAAAGCATAATCAAGTTCTGTAATTATTATGCTTGCTACAGTGATAAAGTTAATGTAATAAATGCAAAAATTGCACGACAATATTTCCCTCAAAAGTTTTTTCCCCTCTCAGAGAAAAAAGTTGCATGGCAATGAGAGGTCATAAAAATCTGGCCATCTTCTACATGGCAATGTATGATTGGCAAGATTCAAGATGCCCAATCTTCTACAAAGGTACACACTCCCTGAGAAACCACACTCTAGGGAGCAAAGACATACAAAAAGGCTTTTCACTAACTCAAATTCTGTAAAAGAAAACCCTCACCATTGTTTTGGCAATAGTAGTCAAAGAAACAAAATATTTAGAAAAACATTGGCATTTATGAATTGATGATATTTTTTAGGGGAATGAATTCATAATATTAACAGGAAAACACTTAAGATCATTAACTGGTCTTTGATTATTGAAAGATGTAAAGGATGTTAGTAGGATCATAACATCCACCAGAAGATATATTTCTTACAGATGTCAGCAAATCAATTTTTTTAGATAGATTACATAACAGGCAACACAAACAATAGCAGTGGAATAGTGGGCATAAACAAAGTGGTGTTATATTCAGGATAACAGGTACCTGAAAGTATTGGTTCCACACACTAGTCTTTCCAACGCTCAAAGGATGATCCCCAGAAGAAAGCTCTGATCTTGAGAGAAAGCCGCTATCTTTATAATTCAGTTCTTCTATTCTGCAACCAGTTGATTCCTCCAATCTCCTAGTGATTTCGGACTGACTAGCAATAGGACATATTCAGTGAATCCAGAATGGTAGGGAAAAAATGGACAAATAACAGAAAAGATAATTTGTTTCGAAAAAAAAAAACAGAAAAGATAATTTTGGAGAAGCATACTTGTTTGTATCTGTCTATAATTTGTATGCATGCATTCACTGTTTGGAAGGGTTAGGATTGGAAGCACAACCTTGTTTTATTTTAAAAATGGTGAATCAACTCCTTCAAAAAAAAAATTAAATAAATAAATAAAACTGAATCAATTCCTAATGCCTGTCCCACTTCTTGTCTCCTGCTCCTCTCCTATCCTTTGGGACCATTAATAGGCGTGATTTCCACTAAAAAATAAAGCCTCTTTTAAGAAAAAGTAAACTACTGAAATGTAATTAACTGTGCTAAGCATGGAACATATGGAAAGAACATGTCCTTTGCCATTAAAAGGATATCTCCATGTCTGGCTTCAAGTTAAAAGATAGTTGTTAAACTACTGGTTATAAGTGATATACACGAGACATGTTTAGTACATATAGTTTGAACTTCCTGCAAAGTAAGAGGCTATTTTCTTCCAATTACTGAACCTTTCCTGTTTTAAAACAACATACCTCACAGCATATAAATGAACATAAATAAAATATTCTCTGTCATGGCGAAAACTTCCCAAATATGGCTTTTTGACAGATTGCAGGCACAATTTAATAATTTCATTCAGTCAACTTTATTAGCATGTCATATGGGACACATAATGCTTGATCATTTAGAGGGTTGGATTTTATTCTGCTGTAATTAAGATATGTAACTTCACTAATTTGAGAGGATATGTAACTTCATTAATATCTTCACACACCTCACAAATATTTTTTTTTCATTTAAATTGATTTTTTAAGCACAGATTAACTGAATAAGTTGTATGTATCTTAAAAATTTATTTACTAATTGACAATCATTTGCTTCTTAATGAGCAAAATCCAATATTGGTTATTTTTTTGCAGAGTGGGTAAGGTATAGTCCCAATGCTAATCCACCGCCAAATTTTGGAAATCATGAATGTATAATAAAAAGCCAAAGGTCAAATCCAACTTCATCCATAAATATGGGATCAAGCTTTTGGAAATCATGAATGTATAATAAAAAGCCAAAGGTCAAATCCAACTTCATCCATAAATATAGGATCAAGAAAATTGTCTGTATCAACTTTTTTTTGGAAAACTTACAGGATTTAGCAGAAGTTCATCTTTGAAAGCATTGTACTGAGATCGTTTCTTATCCAACTCTTGTGACCACAATGCTTTATCATGTGGCAAGTATCCTATAAGAAGCTGATAATCAATAGAAACAGTATGATTAATCGTTATTCATGAGTGAAAAGGAACAACTTCAAAATTTAGCATAAAAGAAAATAGCACCCTTCTACATTCTGAATGTGTTCCACAAGAATCATAAAAACTCGCAATTAGAAAGATGAACCTGAGTCATGCATGTCACAGGAGCAGGAACTTTTATAACATCAAGGATTTCATGCCAGGTCTTAGCTAACTATTTTGCCTTGTTCTGATTGTTTTAGCTACAGAAGATTTTGTGATATGATGTGAACTCTCAAAATATGTCATTATGACATGTCTTTTTTTTAGAAGTGTCATTATGACATGTGATCGATAATAATAACCATGAATGATCAAGAGAACGTTCTAGTCGAGAAAAAGATTAAGAACTCCTTGATATGGAACTCAAGTTACCCCGCCCCCACCCCCTCCTGTGCCCCCTCTATACACCCACGTTAACATTCTCACACAATCAATATAGCTACGTTGCCAAAATTCCTCCTCAGATATTAACATTGGCAAATCTAATATGACAAAAATGTAAGTTTAAAGACAAACAAATGAAGCTAGAGCAGTAAAACTGAACCACTCAAGGCCTTCGAAATGCACCATGTTTTTCTGTGTGCAAGGCCCTATGAAGCTGGACTTTTGCCCACTTGGAGTTAATGTACATTGCAACCTATTGAAACCTTCAAATTTTGCTAGCAAACGTAGACAAGCCTATAAGCCGAAAACATACTTGCTAAGATAAATTGAGAGAGCTCAAATACTGGATAGTGGAACTTTACATACCTTCCAAACTACGGGACGGATTCCAGCGGTATCCGGGATCCCCAGGCATGCCAGTCTCCGCAGCTCTCCAATATTTATGACCCTCTTCGACAACTGGTTCGTATAAACAAACACCGTGACAATTTGACAGAGAAATCGAAGAAATAGAAGACGTGAACGGAGCCCTGACCGCGGTCTTGAACTCAGCGAGAAGGTGGGACTCGCGGGGATCGTCATCCTTTGCCGAGGACCGGGACGGCCCTGGCTCCTCCGAAGCTGAAGGGCCGGAGATCAAACGGGGAGGAGCAAGAGGAAGGGCGGCGACAGGAGGAGGCGGAGAAGGTGACGGGGGCCGAGGCGGCGATGGAGGGTGGACGGGGACAAGGGTTTTGGGGGGCTCGGAGTACCAGAGGGGACTGTTGAGCCACTCGGGGACGGCAACCTTCTTCTTGGTCTTCTCCACCATCCCCGAAGTCATTCAGGCGCTTTCCGCGATTCGTTTGCCGGCGTTCCTAGGGCTTGTCACCGGCGATCGCCGGCAAATGGTGGGATTTGGATTTCGGAGTCCGGGGACGGAGCTGGCGAGAGGAAAGATGCGATGAATTCTTCACATGGATTCGCGATTAAGAAATGATAAAAATAAAAAATAATAGCAATAACATATAAATAATGATAATAATGTACGAAGTCATGGAAAAAATTGCATGTATCGGTTTTAGTTTCATAAATAAACGAATAATTTTAATAGATAATTTGATACATTATGCCCGAAAAAATTTAAACACATTTCAGAATAATTAATTATTTTTCAAGAGCCCCCAAAAAATTACGTTTTCATATTAAAAAAAGAGGGCACAGTAATTAAATAACGTGGTATTAGTATCAGTTAAATACATGCTATTGGAGAGTCTCCTTGGACATCATTAAATCATTTTCTTTAATTAAATTGCTTTCCTTATTTTTCATTATACAGACTTAACTTTTCTTTAATTATTTGTTCTATCTTAAATTCTCAAGTAATTCAAACTCAGTCCATTGTTTTGTTTGTTTTTATCACCCCAATTAGATGTCCTGAAAAAATAAGTGTAGTACCATTAAATTGATTTCCAATATATATCTAGTTTAAGGAAAATCAAGCCTACCTGATAATAATATTGAGTTTTCAATTAAAAATTGTTGACAAAATTAAATACTAAAATTATGTTTTTAAAATTGACAGGAAGTAATTCCGAGTTCGATTCCAATTCCGCATATCGATGGGGCAAATAATTATATATATCTTTTTATTGGAGCTCGTTTCTCTAACCGGCTCTTTTCCTCCTCCTCAAAACCCTAGCTTTCTCCTACTGCTTCTCCTTGCGATTTACCTCGCTTGGACTCGCCGGCTCGGTGATGTACGCCGACCAGATAGCGGCGGGTCGCAAGAGATCCGTCAGGGATCGCCTGGAGGGCGAGGCTGCCGGTGATCTCCCCCGCTCGAGGTCTGCCGGCACGAAAAGGTGAGATCTTTGCTTCCCTGTTTTGAATCCAAGTATCCGCATTGAGGGCGTCTAAACTTCCCTTCTAGATTCCTTCCTGCTAACGCTACCTTCTGACAGCAAAAAAATGAGATACTTGCTTTGAAATTAAAGAAAGTCATCCTTTTGCATGTCCTAATTAGATTGTTTGGGGTTCTAGTTGTTTATGATTATTTTGTGTGCAGAATCTGTAACCATCGTCATGTTATCATCTTTTAAACATGGTTCTCTAGATGCGTACATACAAATTCATGGCATAAACTGATGAACTGTGCGTGTGCTTCTTTCTTACTTTTTCGGACGCACATTGTGTAATGAATTTACTTTTCACAGTCAAGGCCGAAAGGGAATATACAAATATGTGAGTCATAGAAAATGCGGTTAGGATGCATGGGGGTTTTGAAGGAGTGATGCTGTTTTGTCGTTGAATTTAGAATAATGTTTTGGAAGTTGAATTATTGGTGAAGGGCGTACACTTCCTTTCATTTACTTGTCATTGATACTTTATTTATTCAGTTTAAGCAGGAGTTAATGTAGCATAGTTAAGGACTTGAAGATGAGTAAAAATAATGTTATTTTCTCTAGTAAACAGTTGAACCTATTAGCGTTGATTTTCTTAGCTCCTGAAATTTTACTTTTTTTCATCCTCCTGCAGTTAAAAATATACATGTGTTTATTTTTCGATTTGCATAATGAATTTCTTCTCTCTGAAAATGTTCACGCACAACAAACTTCTCATGTTATGTTCTGGTTAACTCTTCAACATCAAGTGCCTATTTGGTTCACTATAGTTTGTTATGATTTATTTATGCAATGGTTCAAGCTTTCAGCTAAGTTGACTGCTTTGGTATGCTATCATGTCCTTAATAAGTTCTTTGGTAACAACCATAGGTGTGTCTTTTTAAAGATAACAATTATAAGTGTGTAGAAAGAGATAGCATTGCATAGTCGAATGCAAGATGTTTAAATTGTAAGAAAGGAAAGAAACTTAGGCTTTTAAATTTATATCCTGTGTTTATCTGTATGTCCAATAATTGTATTTCGACCTCTTTCAGACTGACATCACAAGTTTTTCAATCTCCACCATTGTATTATACTTGTCTAGAGTACAAGAATCCCACTTTTTGCTTTCAGTAGTTTTTCATATATAGCCCTTAAAGAAATCTGAGTTTTTTCAGGAAAAAAGTGGGAGAATAACTGTATTACTTCATTAAAAGAATGCACTTAGACAAATGGGAGAACAAAAATAGTGAGTCATAGCTAACGGTGTTCAGTGGTGGGTTGTGGGAGAATAAATGTATTACTTCATTAAAAGAATGTACTTAGACAAATGGGAGAAAAAAATAGTGAGTCATAGCTACCGGTGTTCGGTGGTTGGGTTGGACCCGACCGAACAAACCCGACCCAACCCAACCCAACCAAGTTAGATCATGTAGAGTTGAAATTTTGTAGGGCCAAACCCGACTCGGGTGGGGTCAGGTGCTCGGGTTACCCTACCATCATTTTTTCTTTTTTTAATTTTCTTTTGCATTATTTAATATAAAATACATTTAATACGTTATTTTAAAGAGTAAAAATTCGTTTAAAATATTTTTTATATTTGAAGTACTTTATTTTCGTGTATTTCAAAATATATAAAATCCTTAAATTAAATAAAAAATTATTGGTCATAATGTTAGGTTGGGATTTCCCAACCCGTACTTGACCAGGCCCTTGGTCGGGTCATGGTCAGGTTGTCGGGTTCACTAGGTCGATCACCCTTGGTCGCAGCACTAAATCTGCTAACCTGCATCACAGGTTCACAATGGAAGAGAGGCTTTGCAAATAATGAGAGATTTTTCCTCTAAAAAAAAAAGTAAAAAAAAAAGGTGTCTGCCATCTGAAACCCACTCCATATTTTCACATGATCCAATGCATTTTCTATATATCAACGACCTCCCTGAAAGATCATATTTCACTGAAGCAAGAGTGCGCAGCATAAAACAAATAGATCAGCCTGTGTCTTCTTAGATCTGTAAGTGACGTATGAGAGGAACACCCCCACCCCCTCTCCTGAATGATCTTTAAAAATACTCATATGAACTTTGTTCCAAACCTCCCTGGCAATAACTTAAGAAAAAAACCATCTTGCTGGTTGTCCTTTCCCGTTTCAAAATAACTTAAGAAAAAGGACATTTCCGTTTCAGTGATATATATATATACACACACACACTTGGATGGCAACCAAAATGGTAGTCATCCTTTTTCTTTCTCAAAAAAAAAACAAAAAAGAAAAGAAAAAGATGGTATGTATTCTCCTCTTTCCAACATGCATTCTGAAAATAGCCAAGGGGGCAACGCAACACTATGTGATGCAGTAAGGAGACTACTTCTCCGGAGAAGTCAAATGAAGATTTTGAATTTAATTGGTTATGTTGGTTTTCAAATAATAAGGAAATCAGTACCTGGATCTGAATCCTCAACTTGAGAACATAGGATGTTATATGTTTGTTTGACACCGAAATTACCCATCAACCAGATCTAACCTTCAAACATCCAAGTGTTAAGAGTGTGAATGCACCAAACTGAGCATATCCTCAATCTCAGTGTGTTTCTTTTTATCATGTGATTCCTTTGTTTATCAAGTCTCTGAATTATTGATCTTTTATTTTGGTTCAAGTAGTCACTACTTCCCTTTTTTCCATTGTAGGCAACGACAAGACGATGGCAAATGGAAGCATGATCTTTATGAAGGTTTGTGAGAAACTCATATTCTATGTTGCACGGCTACGGGTATGTACCAGTAATTGGTACGGGTACAAGTATGTCAATTTTATATAAATATATTAAATACAAATAATATAAAAAGTTTAAAAGTTCATAGGACATTTGTTTTAGAAATGTTTATCATAATCAATGATATAAGTGAATGGTATATTGGTAGGCTTGACAGCATTTAGAGATAATAATTACTAATAAATAACGCTTTCAGCTGAGAAAGAAAAAATGTTAATGTCACCATTTTTCTTAGTTAATCATAAGTTTAAAATTTTAAGTTGTAATGTATACAACAACAACAATAAAGCCTTATCCCACTAGGTGGGGTCAGCTACATGGATCATACGACGCTTCGTTAATCCATGTTCATGAGATTCGACAGCACATTAATTAAAATGTATACGAAAATTAATTAAAATGTTTAACAATAAGATAATGTATACAGCACATTAATTAAAAACTTTAACTTATATGTATACATTTCACTATGTACGGTGGCATCTCTTTGTTTTACTGTTTTGGCTCTTCTTTAAATGTGTTTGTCTACTTTTCTCGTCCTTGGCTTTTTCCTTTGTTGGCTGCAAATCTGCTGTTTCAATGTTCTCGCCAAGAAGAAGCCTGGTCTCGCTCCAAGAGGAAACAAGAGGTGGATGACTGGAATCTATTACTTGATTACTAGACTTTGCTTTGTTGTTTGAAGAAACCAATCTGTAGATTCTTTTTTTTCTTCATTGGCGTCCGTTTTCCTTTTCTTTTTTCTTCTTCACCATTTCCGCGATATGCTATTGTTTTGTTTGGAACAAATGTGCTGCCAATTGCATTCTGTTTAGTTAAAAAATAAGGTCAAATGTTTTCTTTTTTCTTGTGTTTTGTGAAATGCTGCTGTAAGTTTTCTTTCATTTTTTTTCTGTTTTCTTCTCCCTCAAGTACCAACATGTTTTTTTTGTAAGAATGTACTGCCAATTGCCTTAGTTAGAAAATAAGGTTAAACGTTTTCTTTCCTTTTTTGTGTTTTGTGAAACACTGCTGTAAGTTTTCTTTTTTTTTTTTCCTGTTTTCTTCTCCCTCAAACCCAACAGGTACTATCCTAAATCATAAAAATATGTTACTTTAATATGGGATATGTACTTATGTGTACCGGATGCATATCGGATGCATATCTGGCATGGGTACCTCTTGCTTTCTGGCATACCCAATCAAAGCTCATACAATAATGTAGTCATGAGTATATGGTCACTTCTTTCTATAATTCCTGATATCTCATTATATATGGATGCATGTTTAGAGCTGTCCGACCCCAAAGATCTTAGGCATAAGCTCCAGAAGAAAGGACCTCAACAAACTTCTTTAAATGGGAGGAGTTCAGGGGTTCGAGATCTTCGTGAAAAACTATCTGGGATAGTAAATTCCCATGCACCAGATTCTGATCTCCCAAAAGCCAAACGGGTACCAGGATTTGCAGAAACTATTAAGAAAAATCTTCAACCTAAGCCTACTGCACCAGAAACCAAAAGAACTGCTAAACCAACTTCATCTAAAAGGACATCTCAACAGAAGGTACAATCTGCATTGTTATTCTGGCGATTTTTATGTTTATATTCTGATTTTTTTTCTCCCAAGGTCTGCATTGTCTAAATTCAATATTCTGGTGATTTCCTTCTGTCCCTTGCAGTTTGTAATTGTCATTGGGGGTATTTTTATCAATTCCTTCATGTGGGCAAGATGTTTCTTTAACCATGTAGCATAATGTCTTATCTATAAAAAGATGGATCCGGTGCAGTGAGTTATACTAAATTCTTACCTTCATCATTGTATGTGTTTCAGCAGCTTATTGTTCATGCACAACCCACCCTTGAAATGGTGGTCATACACCCTTGCTAATGTGCCCAGTTGATAGTAAAATATTTTTTGGGTGGTTGTGCATTATCTACATGGCTCATTAAGAGCCTTGGGAGCCATCACTTCATGTATTGATCAGATTAAATCATTTTCAGACTGTGGACTGGACATGCCAAGTTTGAGGCCCTTTTGTGATTAATGTTATCCTTTTTCTGTAACCACTTTCCTTTGAAGCATGGGGAGATATGTTTGCATTTATTTGCCTTCGTTTGCTACCTTTTATGAAGTATGACTGTTGCAATTTGTTTTTATGTATTAACAGATTATAATTCTAATGTGTGGTGATGATTATCATTTTCCAGTCTGATTCATCTGTGGATGGCTTCTTGTCTTCTCTGGGCCTAGATAAGTATTGCATAAAATTCCAGACAGAGGAGGTGGTCATCTTGGATTTCACTCTTTTCCACTCCCGTGTTCTTTTCTACACAGGTGCATGAGGGGAGATTTATTTCATTTATACATTTTAAATGTATATGCAGGTTGACATGACTGCTCTCAAACATATGAGCGACGAGGATTTGAGGACTCTAGGAATCCCAATGGTAAGTTGGTGATTCTTGAACGTTCCTGATACTCCAAAAAGATATTACCTTCATGATTAACATTCTTTTGAGAATCGTTTAAAAAAAATGTTCTTTTGAGAAAATGAACTAAGCATTTGGAATTGAGTATTACTTAAAGTTCTACAAAGTCTTTTTCTGTGATTCTTTTTCTCTTGGGATTATTTATTCAGGCAATTGTTTGTTTCTTTTAAGTATATTTGAATAGAAAAATGTCTCAATTCTTATTAGCTTCTACCCAGATCTTAGGTGTTAAAGAGTTTCTAAACCTTAGATTTTGCTCACAGTTAATATTTGCATAAATAATGATAACCTGACAAAGTTCCATGATCCTGGAATTGCCAATCCTCACGTTATTTGGTTATCCCCATTTTAGTAACATATTACCAGTATATATTTCTTAATGGTTATGCATTCTCATTTGCTTCTTGAGAGATCTTCAAAAACTTTATAGAACCCCTCCTTGGCTGTGATCTTTTCGTCAGTTTATTTATCCTGGTACTTCTCTCGTCGCAGGGCCCAAGAAAAAAGATAATGCTGGCCTTGGAATCGAAATCCTAGGATGATAGTGATCCAGTATCCACAAAATCTGTCTCGCGGGTGGTCTGCAAAACTCAAATGGCCCTCCAAAATCAAATGGTTCATCGGTATGTAAATGTTATTTTCGGCATCGTGCTGACTGCTGAGGACCTACTGCTATTCTGATCTCGCAGCATGGTGCAGTGTGTTATGTATCGCATGATGCACTTCAACTATTTCACTTTCAAAGTGACCAGTTTTGAGATCATGTATGGCAGTAAATACATTTTCATTTTATCTTGATGTTGATGTTTGGAAGCTTAAATGGGTATTGACTAATTAAATTATGTTTGCTAATGCGCAATTTAGTTAAAATCCCGATCGAAAACAAAAAGTTATTTGCTTGATTTACAACCAGCAAGGCAATGTTATGAAGACAAATATTATCATGTTTTTCATATCTCAAATGCAACATTTTAGAATTTCATTTTAGCATTTTAATGTTATGTTTTAGAATTTCAAGGACTCCTTGACCCATGTATATGTCACTTTTTTTTCGGTCTCAATATGTCACTCTTATTTGAAGATGTTGGAAGCTTCACGTGTCATAATGTGATTTCAATTTGTGCTGATCATGGTGCACCTTTTGACTTGTAGATCAAAGTAATTTATTCAAATTCCACCATTTGACTTAGATTAAGTAATCTCAGATTCAAATTCCATCGAGTTATGTGTTCTATTTATTTTTAAGTTATATTTTCTTTTCTTGTATTAGACTTTGTGTCTTCTCATGAAAAAAAAATCTAAAGTAAATATTATTTTGATGAATCATAGTTGATTAGGATAAAAAAATAATAATAATTATTGGATAGTTGTGTCTGTTTTCCTAAATTCATGATTTGATTAGGATAAAAAATACAAATCAGATATGATAGAATAGATAACTATTGTGAAATTTAACTTAGACTGAATTCAAATTTAATCAAATGATAAAATTTAATTAAGCATCCATATAAAAAATTAGACTGGGTTACATGGCAATAGAGATTGCCTAAATCTTTACCCATAAGAAATATAGAATTGCGAATATCAAATTATGTGTCTGGGTCGTATGCAAATTGTCTACATTGTTGTGTCGTCTGATTGAATGTGCTATTATTGTCACGTAATGGTTTAAGCATGCTCTATTGCCACGTTACCAATATGTTATTTTTTTCTTTTTTTGTATGAATTTTTTGTAAGGGTTATTTTCATAAATCATCATTGAACTATCACGACTTTTCACATTTAATTTCAAATTACAAAATTATTTTTTTAGATTCAAATTATCGTGATTTTTTTCAATTTGATCATTCTGTCGAATTTCATCAAATTTTTTTTTAACTTCATTATGGAAAGTTCAAATTACCTCTTAGTTGATAACACATAAAAAATAAAAAATAAGGTTTCGCCGGTGGCATCTGTGTGCGCCGGTGAGGGGAAAAGGGGGCGGGGTCGCCCCGTGTTGCGATGTGATCGACGAGTTGTCGGTCGCCGGTCACAGTCGGCACATGCGAGAAGGAGGGGGTGAGAGTGGTTCAGATCGGGTCAATTTTTTGGTCAAAAAAATCATCCGTTATTTTTCGATTTTAAATAACAAAAATCACCCTAAAATTATTTAAGAAAAAAAATCACCCTTTAACGGATCAATATTTTCGGATGATGTTTTCAGATCTCTATTTTAATAAATAATATTTTCAAAAAATCTATAATAAATTAGAATTAATATTAACTTATTTAATTTTATAACTAAATATAGGATATAGTGTTAGAATTATTAAATTAGAGTTTCGTAATGTGATAGGAATATATTAAGCTATATAAAAAAAAAGTATTACATCAGTAATAAAATAGTTGATTACATCTAAATTAATTATATAAATAAAAATTAATAAATAAAAGTGGGCACCACGACGCTTACGATTTTTTCGGCATGGGGCTTAATTTAAATGGATCAATTTTACTTTATTTAAAAATCACCCTAAATCGTATTTGGTTCTCTAATTTTCAATTTTTTGAATCGATTTTTTCAGATTGGGCAAGTTTTTCGTTTGAATCAAATTTTTCTCATACTCCTAAATACATTAAATAGAGATACCCATTAGTTCCACGCTCTTAATCAATTCATCTAAGGGCATTCATGATGATGTGTCTATTGGGAGTGGCACCCGACCTTGTTCGGGGGCGGGGATACTCCCCCGTCCCGATCCTGTCGATTGGCTCCCGCTCTCGACTCGTATCCTCGGTTCGAGAGAAATTTTATCCTTCGCCCCGATTCTCGCGGTCCGACTTTAGTTTGGACCGGATTAAACCGAATCAAACCAATAAAAGATCAGTCAAAATCGATTAAAATTGAAAAAAAAAATCAAGTTGAACTGCATTTTTTGGTTCAATCAAATTTTTTTATTAATTTTTTTACTAAAAGATAATTTGATAAAAAATATTATTATAAATTTAAAAAATATCCAAACATAGACTTTCTTCATAAACATTCAATATTGATCCATTAGTCTCCTCCTTCATTTATATTTATCTATTTACTCTTACTTTGTTACTACTATCAACGTGGGACTATTTTGTACACTTACTTATTCTTTGGGGTGTAAAGATTCGGTATCTTGTGGGGGAGAACAACTCCTCCCGTTCCGATCCCTGAAAGAAGATTTGAAAATAATTTTTCTCCCATCCCCAGTCTCGCGGAGAAAAAAAATTTCGAATTCGAAACCCGATCGAAAATTCCCCACGAGATCCCGCAGGGGCGAACTATATTGGCAACAACAGTGAAACAATATTCATGATTTGAGTGAGACTCAAAGACTTCTTACTCACTCACCCATCACCCATGGATGCCAGTGGTAGTCACGCTCGTGATGTCCGCATCAAAATAGTGAAAAGTATGTGAACAAAACTAAATTATTTAATGACTCACTTACAGCCATGATGTAGATGTCATGCTGGTCGCAAACTACCATATTTTTTTAAGATTCTAATTTATTTTGTTGAACAATAAGAAAAAAAATTCTTTGAAATGGAACATTAGTTGGACACAATCTTAGTATTAGAATCTTAGTATTTGAATTAAAAATCTTAAATACTCTTACTAGAGGTGGTTCGATCTATTTTAGATCTTACTTAGCTGAGACCTTAATTTAGAACATAGCCTTTTAAGATAAATAAATTTAGTTTGTTTATACCGATTTATACCATTAGTATATCTAACAAATATGATTTAAACTATATGATAAAATAATCTTTATTATACTTTATTTTAAAAGAATATTAATTAATAAAACTTAATAAGCTATTAAGGTTTTTTAAATCTAATAAATAGGTCAGGTCCAATTTAAATTTTCTTACCTATTATAGGTCTATGACTTAGCTTATTTATTACAATTTTTAAATAGGTATGACCTATTTAAGCAATGGATTAGCTTAACTCGTCTCTCCTAACTCTTACTCTAATATTCGAGGGTATCAAAAGAAATCATATGCAAATCATATAAATGGCAGCATTTTGGTTGAAGAATAAAATGACGAATAAATGCTCATTCAATTGAATGTCCATCATCGATCAATTTTGATAAAACCATCTTAAAAATCATGATATGATTACATTATTCTACAAAACATCTGAAATGACGAAATAACATAATATTCATGAGTTTCATAATTTATCATTTTTTATTTTTTATAATTTAACCATATAATAATAATAATAATAATAATAATAATAATAATAATAATAATAATAATAATAATAATAATAATAATAATAATAATAATAAATTTTAAGTATTTATAATAAAATATTTTTATTATAATATATAATATATTTAAAAATTATTTTTTTCTCTCGAAAGAAAGAATAAAAATATTATATTCTTCTAAATAAAATTTATTTTTCTCTAAATTTAGTCTTCGTCCAAACGGCTAAGAAAAAAATACGAATAACGAGTTGGTCCGGCACTTTTGAAATGCGCGCCTCGGTCCACGTTTTAGACTGCACTCTGCAGTTCGCGCTCCTCCGGCCGGCGTTCCGTCTCTCTCGCTTCCGGCGCTTCGTTTTCTCTATTGGCCCTCTACTATGGCTGCGTTTGTGGGAGCGGTTTAGAAAAAAACATCTTTGAGGAAAAGGTGGTGTCGATCGAGTGGGGAAACTTTGGGGAAAAGGAAAAAAAAGTTGCTTTAGGCTGTAGAAATTTTTGAAGAAAAGCATCTGCACTGCAGAATTTTTATCAAACAGCAGACACAAAAAAAGCAAGTGATCACTCTTCTCGCAGCTCTCCCAAACGCACCTCTTCCTCTTTGGAGGAGACGCGGAAAGCTCCATGGCGTACATCCCGCCCCACAAGCGCCACTCCGCCGGCGGCAGCGGCGTCCCCAGTCCCACCCCCTACCTTCCACCGCCGCCCTCGATCTCCAAGCTCTCCCTGTCCTCCCCTGACCAGCGACCAAAGCATGGCTGGCGAAAGCCTCCTGACGGCCCCGCGGGAACCGACCGTCGTGCGTACCCGGCCAATTCCGGCTTTAAGATCGCTTATGCCGACAGCGCCATTTGGCACTGGTGGTGGGTGTCCGCCGGACGCCGAGTCGACCATTCAGACCTCCGACTCGAGTGCTTTCCCCGCGAGTACTTGGAAAGGTGGATCGGCGACAAACCCCTCGTCCTCGTTGCCTCCGTACCCGAGGGAGACGAAGGAGGTAACCACCCGCCGATAGAGGCCGACGGGGCGCAGCAGCCGGCATTGATAGCACGGAGGATCCTTCCCGACTTGCTTGCATCCGCCACGAGCGCCAGGGGCTTGACGGCTGAAGCGAACGAGGTGATTAAGCTGTCCGTGGCAGCAAGGATCGGGAAAGTTTTGTTTAATGGGTAAAAGTTTCTCCTTTCTTTTCAGATGATCAATAATGCTGAAGGGATTATTTTGTTGAAACTTGATTTAATTGCACAGTAAATAGTATAAGCTTATTAAAGAAACTTGATGAAAAAAAAAGAAGCAAACCTAAGAAACATCATACATCTTATGGTTAATGAAAATGATATTATGATCTTGCGGGAGTCAGTTCCTTGTTTGCTAATTAATGCAGGAACTATCCAAACAGTTTAGAATCAATTAGAAGAAGTGAATTTTGTGAAACAAATGCCGGCACCGGTGATCACATTTCTAAGTTCTTTTACACGGATGTCCCGAACCAGTTTCTGCAACATGTAGAGCAGTTGGTACTAACGAAGGCTGGATTTGATTTTGAAGCAGAAGGAGAGGACTATCATGTGAAGGTACTATATTATCGTGACCAAATGGCTTATGAATTGTACATCTAAATGCTGTTTCTAAAATAGGGACGCGTCTCCACAGTCTCGCATTCCTTCCTAATTCTTCTCATGATGTTGTTTCTTTTTTCCCCTTTACTTCAGGTTTTTGATACCTGCAGGCCTGATTCAACTATTGCATGCAAGTGTGCCCTTGTACATGGTTCCCTTCAAATTCTCAAGGTACAATGCTTTCCACTTTTTTATTCCTCACTCACTTCCACATATTTTATTTTCTTCTTCAATCTTGATCAAAACTCATTTTGAAATATTTCCTTGCCATTTGGTATCTTCTTTTTCCTAATGGTTTTGAGATAGTTGGCCACATTACTTGTATCAATCATCTCAAAAAGAATTTGTAATTTTGCAATAGAAAACAAAAGCTGATATATATATATATACATATATATATATATATATATATATATATATATATAATATGCTTATGATAAATGAGAGTGTATACTAACTTCACATGTAAACCCATGTTTTTGTCAAACGTAATTAATAATTTTAGATGCAAAATGAATAATGAATTATTACTTTGTTTTTTCCAAAATTTCTAGAAAGTTTAAGTGGCTATTAATTGCTGTACGTGTAAAGTACAGATAGCATTACATTGACACATTATATATATAAGGTTTAAGTAATATGCAATCAAAAGTTATACAACCAATATGCATTTAATAAATCTGAACCGTTGAATGATGATTACATGGTTAAGATTAAATTTAATAACTTAACATTAAATTCAATAGAAGTTGAATCTCAATCATATAATCATAATCTAACGATTCTGATTTGTTGGTTGCATATTGCTTGTACAAAAGTTGGTTGCATGCTACCTAACCTCATATAGAAGTTGATGACCTCATTGAAATCCTTTAAGTAATTCTAAATTTGAAACATTTGGTTGATGGATCATTTACCTTTTGGGACTTTGGTATTTGTTTGTAATCAAATTGTAGCTGCCCTAATATTGTTTAAGATTATTTTGCTCCTCAGTTATACGAAGCTAGCATTCTTGTCTGGCAATTGTGTTGGGCTTGACAACTAGAGATTTGTATTTCATCTATTTGCACCTTTAGTTTTTAAGTCTTTGCATCATTTTTTATGTTTACTCGTCAGAAGAGATGAATATCATCATATGTTTGAGTGTAAATTCTTGCCTTTTCTTATCTATTGTGTTGAACTTGTTAAGTTGCTTACATTTTCTATCTTAATATAAGAATAAACTAGCAGTTATATATCTTACCGTTCATTAAACTTTTTTCTACAGTTTTTAGTCATTCTTCACTGATAGAATAGCAATTTTTGGAATATACATATGCATACTATATATATGTACCAATTTCATCTTTTATTTTTTGTAGATTCAACTGAACCAAGTAAGACATCTAGTGGTGGATGTGTCATGCCTCCATAAGGATTCTGACTTCAGAGTAATGCTTCATTCCAAAAGGATTTTAAGCTCTCTTGATGTGAGATCCTAATACTTACAAGCATGTAATCTTGTTTCTAATTCATGTTGAAATTTCCTGAGAGATTTTATTTACAGGATGATGAAAAAGATGGCATAGACAGACTCATTAGTTCTGCAATCATCGATTCCGATGTGAAAGGAGGATTGAGGTGGCCTCCGGGGAAGGATGCAATAGCTGAAAGGTTCTCTGTAGGTTCAGTTTGGCGCACAAGCTATAGAATCTTCAGAAGTGAGAGGATGCGACTTAAGCTGAGGCATTCTGAACGATTTAGTCACAAGACATCATTTGGAGAAACTACAAACGAAGTGACGATAAAGCTAAGCAGAATAGCCAAGCACTTGAGGGTGAGCATTATTTTAGTTTATGCAAAACAAAAATTGAGTTCGATTCATCTTTTTGAGTGTCATGGATAAGAAACTGTCCGGAGAATTATATATTATCTCTTTCCTCCATATACCCAACTTCCTATATTGTGTATGAAATTGTAAATTAGCATATGCACATTGGGTGCTTGCTATTTTACTTTCATAAAACTTTCTAATGACAAAGAATGAACTTGCTGTTTTATTTAGTTTTCTTAATCAAGGGTAGTTACTTGTTTCTTTTGCTAGAGTTTCCAATTGGCAGTTTGCAATTTCCCTGTGCCAGCCTTCTGATCATTTTAATTGCAGGCTGTTGAGATGGAAGCTGATACTCTGTTGGAAATGCTTCAGGAGGCACTTGAGTTTATCTGGAACGACTTGCTAAGTTTCAAGCCCTCCTCTAGTTGATCCCTGGAGAGCCTAAAGTTGCCGGAGACCGCACACATTGAGTCGCCAAAAGGAAGTTTCGGTCCCGGGTCCCAGACTTCACGCATTGTTACAAAGTTGACCTTCCTACATTTCTCTGATGGCAATCACTTTGTGTTTCATCAACTGGTTACTCTATAATGTCTTTTGACAATAACATATAGTTTTGTTAGTTTTGGAATATGCTGTGAAAAGTCGAAAATGTCCCTACGCGGAAAAAAAAAACTCTCTCCTCATGCATACGCCGGCGCAAGGAGAGAGAGTCTTTCGTCCTTCTCTCCTTTCCTTGCGAAAAATTAAAGATAATCGAAAAATTGATGGAATTGAACAAAAAGATCAAATTAAAAAAATCATAATAATTTAAGGATTTAAAAATTGAAGTTAAATTTATGATTAAAGATTTGAAAATTCACCATGGTTTAACTACCATGGAAGGAAATAACCCTTAAATAATCCAAAAAAAAGTTGTACCAAAAAGTTATTGTGATACCATATTATTAACATGGGACGTTACCTCACTTTACCAAACTGAGTTGCAACCATGGCGTACATCCCGCCCCATAAACGCCACATCGCCGGCGGAAGCGACGCCCGCGGTCCGACCCCCACCCTTCCACCGTCGCCGCCTTCCCTCTCCAGGCTCTCCATCTCCTCCCCCGCCCAGTCACCTAATAATAGAGGGCGAAAGCCTCTCCATGGCCCCGCGGGAACCTCCCGTCGTGCTCGCCCCACCGACACCGGCATCAAGATCATCTACGCGGACAGCGCCATCTCTCGCTGGTGGTGGGTGTCCGCCGGAGGCCGAGTCGGCCCTGAGGATCTCCGCCTGGAGTGCCTCCCCTGTGAGCCTGTGGAGCGGAGGTACGGCGCCAAACCCCTCGTCCTCGTAGCCGATGTATCTGCCGGAGACGGGGAGGTACCGGTGGATGGCGGCGGAGATGACCAGCCAGCGTCAATCGCCAGGAGGATCCTAAATGACTTGATTGCGTCTGCGGCGAGCGCGAGGAGCACCGCTGCTGCGGCAAACGAGGTGGTTAAGCTCTCCGTCGCAGCGAGGGTTGGGAAGGTCTTCTTCCATGGGTAACATGCCCAATAAAGATTATTTTGCTTAAACTTTATTTTCACTTTATAAACTTATTACGGAACCTTGCCCGAAGTCCCAAATAAATTAGTGTTCATTATGCATATACTTGATTTGTGAACCAAATGGTAATGGTGTGAGCTTTGCTTATTAATGGTTCTTTTTCTGTTTTCTTTAACAAATTGCCTCTGACGTGGGAGATTATAATTTATTTATTTTGTTTTTTATTGTGGCCATTCAAACAAGGAACACCGTGTACTCTTCTTGGTTAACTATTTGGTGCGTGGGTAGTTTCTGTTACCCCTTTATTTTCCAAGAATGTGATGGCCTTAGAACAATTTCAAATATTGCTGCAAATCACAAGGCAAGAATGCCCTTGATTTATGCCCAAGATTCACTCACGTACAGAAATTTAGAACACTCACAATATGAAGGAAAAAAAGTTTCTTAGTACTTTTCAGCACTAATGTATAACACTTGCACTGACCACTATTGTGTGGAAAAATTACACCAAATGCTTTCCAACTTTAAGGTTTGCTCAGCGATATCATTCAACTTCACTTTATAACACAAATGCCTTTCATTTTTTAATGCGTTTCACTCGATGCCCTCTTTAACTGGGATAGGCGGTCTCCCGGTTTTCTGTCGACGTGGCATCTGGTGTTGGAAGGTTTTCTCCCGGTTTTCTCCCTCTTTAAGGTTTTCTGTCTCACCTTAAAGTTGGAAGACATTTGGTGTAATTTTTTCACTATTGTGTAGTAGTCAAGAGACTTGACTCCTCATATATTAGTTATGACAGCCACCCAACCTATGTGTGGTGTCCCTTCCCAAAATGCAGCAGGTACAACTCGCACCTCTTGATTCGCTCTCTTTCAATTCCGCCTTTTAATAAGGCATCCCTGGGACTTTAATAACCACTCTAACTACAGCAAAACAGTCACAATAACTTCCTGAAACAAGTACCCCTTAAAGAATTTTGACAAGTGCCCACCCAAACAGGCCCACCACCTGTTCGACAAAATGCCTGGTGCACTTCTGCACCTGACCTAGTCAACTCCTTGAACCTTGAAATCTCCTTCTGGAATTTCCACCATGCTCCTTCTCCCACAAGTCTTCAATGGCTGGATCTCCCTTCCAACGCACTAAGTACTCAGTGACGCTTGTCTTGGCTCGCTGATTTTGTCGCTCTCCCAGAATTTCGTGAACCTCTTGGCCATAGGACTTCATCACATTCACGGGCGGCCTGGTGGGGTCACCCCTTTCCACATCCTCCTTGTTTTCATGATAAGGTTTCAGCATACCTACATGAAACATCGGATACAATCTCAATCTTAGTGGCAAGTTGACATGATAGGCGAGTTTTCCCACTCGGCCTATCACTTCAAAAGGACCTTCGTACTTCCGACCCAGCCCTTTATGCATCTTTCGGAGCTTCTTTAACCATCTCCTGCCCAAATTCACGGGCACACGATCACCAACATCAAACTCAACATTCCTCCCCCCATTTGCAAATTTCATCTTGCGGGCAGCTTTGTGTAGGATTGTTCTAGACGTCTCTAGGTTCTCCAAACAATCCTTGGTCACCTAGAATGCACCGGGACACTTACCAGCACTGTGTGCCACTAAACCTGCTGGGGTGAGAGGCTGTCGTCCTGTCACCGGTTCGAGAGGACTCTTTTGGGATGCCTCGTTCTTTTGCATATTGAAAGAAAATTGCACCACATCCAAGAGCTTGACCCAATCCTCCTGATTAAAGCCTACAAAGTGCCTGAGATAAATTTCAAGAAGATTATTTACCCTTTCCATTAAATGTCAAGAAGATTATTTACCCTTTCCATCTTTCCATCTGTGCCCAATAACCTGAACAACTCTCCAGAATTTTCCTGCAAACTTGGGATCCCTATCACTCACAGTGATCTCTGGGACTCCCCACAACTTCACAACATGCTTCACAAACAGTGCTGCTGTCTCTTCTGCAGTACGTTCTCTTGGTGCTGGAATGAACTTTCCATACTTTGAGATTTATCCACCACTACGATGATTTGGGTAAGGCAGGTGAGCATCTGCCATGGCTTCTCCGGCACTGGAAAAGGTTCCAACAACCCTGCCGGTTTCTTCTGTTCAACCTTGTCTTGGTGGCAAATCACACAAGTCTGAATATAGGCCTCGATGCCTTCTCGCATTGTTGGCCAATAATACACATCTTCCACCAAAGCTAAAGTCTGACCGGTGCCAGGATGACCTGCCCAATTCGAATCATGACAATCATGCAGAATTGTCTTTCTCACATTCTCCCACCGAGGGATGAATACTCTGTGCTTCATCAACTTTGTCAATTAGGTGTGATATCTCTGAATTTATTTTGCACCACATAAAGCGCTACACCAGGATGGCATTTTCATTTGCTGGTTTGATATTGAAGAAATTTTATAAAACCACAGTGAGACTAAGCATATCATACAGAATATACATCTTATTGTTAGGAAATAATGATGCTGTCAACATTGAATATTATTTTGCTAATGCAGGAGCTCTTCAAGCTGTTTAGAATCAATAAGAAGAAGTAATACTGCTGAAGTTAATGCTGGGATTCAAATTCCTAAACGGTTTTACACTGATGTCCCATCTCAGTTTTTAGAATATATAGAACAGATAGTAGTACCAAAAGCTGGATTTGATTTTGAATTGGGGAAAGAGTACTACCATGTGAAGGTATAAAAACTCTTCTAGTTAGCTTGACTGCCAAAAGTTCATGCTCAACTGCACCAGTTTAGTTCTTTCATTGTGAAATGATTATGGGGTAGTGCATGCAAAGTCTTTCTACGCGGACCAGTAGAGAGCTGTGCATAAACTCTCTTCCCCTACCGATGCCAGTGTGATCACTTGCTAGCTGTTGATCACATAGCATATTGGATAATTTTTTTTCTCTTTATCTAGAATAGGTGTTCATTTGGATGGAGGCTTTCTTATGGTGTTGACTGTTATTCCTTTACTGCAGGTATTTGACAAGTGCAGACCTGATTTAACTATTACATGCAAGTGTGTGGTTGTGAAGGGTAGTCTTCAAATTCACAAGGTTGTGATTTCCCACCCACTTCCACATATTTTCTTATGCTCTTATTCAACGTTTTTTTTCTTTGAACAAATTATAATAATGACCCATTTTTGTCATATCTATTTTCTAATGGTTTCACTTTATCATACATAACACAAGCTGGTATATCATGGAAATTGACAACTTAATTGAAATCCTCTAACTTATGCTCTTTGGGTCCTTGGAAGCATTCAACTTTTGCTGAGTAGTCTTCGTCATTGAGTTCTTTTGGTTTGGATCTTGAGTTCTAAAGTTGTCTATTCATGATATTGTAAACATATTAGAAATCTTGAGCTTTGTTTATCTCGAGTCTTGACAACTAGAGATTTGTGCTTTTGTCATAATATATTGTGCTTGATTTTTCTTTTAAGGAGATTGTGCTTGATTTTCTGTGGCTTTTTATGATGCTCGTCACATTGCAGCTGAATATTACTGCATGACAATGAATTATTGCATTTTGTTTGATGTTAATTGGATGTCATCAACTCTTTGGACAAATTATATCTCATGGTTCATCTTTGGTTGTGTTATGAAATCATTCTTCTTTGGCCATTTGCTTCTATACCAGGTTTGAAATCACCGTGTTCATACATTTTATTGCATTTGTTAGCTGTCCTCTTGCTTTTTAGTTTACACTATTTTTATTGCACAACACAGCTATTTATCGGTGTCATTCTTTTAAGGCGTCTTTCTCTAACTTTTTTGTTGAACGTATCAAATAGGTCAATTTTTTTTGGTGTATGAATAAACAATAAGATATTTTTTTTCTAATCCTATCATTTTAAGGCGTCTTCTCTTCAAAGAATAGCATGTAACAAATCTTGGCACATGAGAATTATACTAAGCACATATCTATTATTCTTCTTTTGAATTTTATTTTGTAGATTGAACTGAACCCAGTAAGGCATCTGGTGGCAGATGTGTCGTGCCTCCACAAGGATTTTGATCTCAGAATAATTCTTATTACCAAAAATAATTTAAACTCTCTTGATGTAAGATTCTAATACTCTAACCTGACATCTTATTTGTTATGTTTGTTGAAATTCTCTGATGGAAATATATGATCCACCAGGATGCCGAAAAAGACGGCATAAACGGACTCATTAATGCTGCTATTATTGATACGGACTTGAAAGGAGGGTTGAGGTGGCCTCTGGGAAAGGATGCTATAGATGAACGGTTCTCTATAGCTGCAGTTTGGCACACCAGATGTAGAACCTTCAGAAGATTGAGAATGAGACTTAAGCTGAGGAATTCTGACAGATATAGTCATAAGACATCAGTTGGGGAAGTTTCTGATGAAATAACAATAAAGCTGACTGGAATAGCCAAACATCTGAGGGTGTGTCCTATTTTAGTTTCTGCCCAATGGAATATTAATTTTATATTGTCCAAGAAATACGCAGAGGTTTTGTATGCAAAGGATAAAATTTTATCAACCTGCGGGGAACACTTTATCTGCAGCTAGTCATTTGTTTATGATTATGCAAATATAACGTCTTGCTATAAGAAAAGTTTTCCTGAGAATTATTATTTTTTTATCTTTCACCTACTATTCAATTTCTAGGATTTTGTTAACCTTGTGAAATTCTATCCAAGTAAAGGCATGAGCCTCCTGGTTTTGATTTCGTTCTAAGTGAGCAAGCTCTTCCTGTTCCAGCATTCTGATGGATTTTCTTTGCAGGGGGTAAACGTGGAAAGTAGTCTGTTGGAAATGCTTCAGGAGGATATTGAATTGATCTGGAACGACTTCCTGAGCTTTAAACCTTCATCAAGTTGATCATTTTCATGTGGAGTCTATATGTACCTTTGTATATATCACAGTGCTACTAGCACTGACCACCTTCCATCTATGTCTTAAAGCAGATTATGTCTATCAACTGTGGTGGCTTTGTTTACAATTTGAAGAGATCAGTGTGCATTTGCTTATTATGGTGTAAATGCCCTTTTTTTGTCCGAACTCTGCTTAACAGTTCAAAAGGATCCCTTGCTTCTTTCCTTCGGAGTCTGGATGTTTGGCTTAAGCTTATAAGTCAATCAAATTATTTATATATAAGTAATTTTGAAAATTTCTTCCTATTTGATGATTGAAAAGAAAATTTGATAAGCACTTATTTTATCTACTTATAAATTAAAAAAATAAGTTGAGGGATTTTATTTTGTAAAAGAAAAAAGTCAAATCAATTAATCAATAAATGTACTATTTTATTTTTTAAAATGTACATATTTTTTCACATATTTCAGACTTTTTAACCGATTTGATTAAAATAATAATTTGCAATTTTTTGTAAGTTTTTTACTACCAAAATTGTAATTATTTATTTTTTCTAAATCAACTTTATTTATTAAATTACTTATTAACACTGGCCCTTAGTCATAGATTTTTATCTAATTAATTTACAAAGCTTTTTGAGCTAGCTGATTCTTTAACTTAGTCTTTTGTCTGTAGCAGTTCATATTTCATATGTGAAAAGCTTGTCCGAAGTGCAAAATTGATTTTTCTCATGGTATATTGTGAACTGATGAGATAACCAAGGAAAGTTGGATGGAGTGGATAGCAACTCATCATCGCTTAAATAAAGGTCTCAAGTTCGAAACTTTGTGAACGCAAAAAAATTTCGTTATGAATCTCATCTGCTATAGTCAGAGATACTATCCGGAACGATATCAAATTAGTCGAGTTTAATAGTGAATCGTGACTCCAAATTCACGATCAACGTGCATAATCATTAATGTCATGAGTTTGAATAACCGGTGCTGCTTCCAGAACATTTAGGATGGCGACCGAAAAAAAAAATTTCTGTACTGATGAGATGGTCCATCAGCAGCGTCGTCAAGGCTTGAAAACTTATTTTAAAATATATATATATATATATAAGACGATTATTTTTTCCCATTAATTGCTAGAACTATAAATATATACTTTTTTCACGCAAGAACACGCAAGCGACGCTGGAACTTCCCACAGAACATGGATGCTATTTCTTTACTGTCTTCCTGCAACAGTCATTAAAGTGACACCATGGGCTATCAACTGTCATAATCTGAGATGATATTTCCATGTGTACAGATGCAATTCCAACATTTTAGCATGCAGACATAAAAATATGGAATTTAAAAAAAAAACATTTTTACGAGAACAATAAATCCATTGAAATACATGCCGATATCATTAACCAGGCGCTACAACAGCCCTGACTGTTAATGTACAACGAAACCTTTCAGCTAAAATTGAAAATGAGCTCACTAGTCACTACATATGACCACGTCTGTACAAAATTTAGATGCCCACAAATATGCTTTTTCAGATTGTTGTTGCTAGTAATCATATGCAGTTTACTTAGCAATACTAAATGCAAAAAGTCATCTCCGCGCGTAATTCAGGATTTGGTTTGCCGCAGTGCTCGGAGAGGCACTTTCTCCTTTGATCCTCCTGTAGAAGAGCACATAGGCTGCAGCTGATTTTACATCTTCCTCGTTGATGGGTGAAATATGGCTATCATCAAAATTGTACCATCGGTTTTCATCGAGGACCTACAATGAGAGAAAATACTTAGAAAAGGATAAGTGGAGTTCCAAGTATAAATGTCACTAGCCAAGATGCAGTTGATTGGTTACAAGTCTCGAGGTAAATTAAAACTTCATACACCTCCCACAACAAAGGATGAGAGGAAATTTTATGAGAAACAACTCATCAACACAAATGTCTGTGGCTCCTGTCAATAACATTCATTTAAAGAAAGGTATAATGATCTTCCTGTGAAAAGATATGGATCTGAAAGTGGCCCTCCAACTTTTGTGCAACAAGTACTATAGCTATAAGCAAAATCAGCAAAAGATACATATGATACCAACTCAACCAAGGAGCATCAAATACTATATCTATTCATAGGCCTAAACTCTTTTGTTTTGTTCTCTTGGGAGTTTTCTTTTTTTCCTTTTTTTAATAGGGAAAAAATATTATTAACATATTAGTTTTCATTAATTCTGAATGGTGAGAATTTAAGTAGGTCCATTCACAAACATATAAAGATACAATAAATAATCATTTATGGAGAATATTTTCTTTTTCAATGAAAACTAACCTTGATGTGTGCAGTATAATGGCCACTAGCCATGCTGCCATAGTGGTTGCTTAAAGCGTAAAGCTCATAGATCTGACGTTGAGAGCTCTTCTTGGCAACATAGTTTGTCAAATCCAAGCCATGAATGGGAAAATTAACAAATGTTTCTAGTTTATGTTTTTTATTGTTATTGAATGAGAATCGTTTTAAATGAATGACCAGGACATTAGGAAGCCTCCAGAGATCCAATTTCTTGCTAGCTTGTCTTCTTTCCTTGCATTTGGGACAGTACCTACGCAAGAAGCACACATTGTTATGAACTTTGAAGCGGAAATCAGTTGTACAAGGACCAAGCATTGCAACAACTTTAAGCTTTTTCTTTTTCTGAGAAAGGAAGGGACTATTTCCATATTTCAGATAAATCATAAGAATGCATAATGCATACAGAGCTGGACAATCCTCCCTTTACATCCTTCCCTCATTCTTGATATGAATCGTTTGCATGGCTCAGTGTTCTACATAGTAGTCATGTGTTGAAAATAATCTCAGTTCCTTTACTCTAAATTGCCAAGGATAAGCATTTTTCTGAGGGACAAAAAAAGGTAATGGCACCACCCTGACGCCTATATCTGAAAATATTGCCCACAGATTTATCAAGACAGTTTTACAACCAGGTAAACACAGACATAATTTATGGAAGATCCTGATAGAACCACAGTAGAATCTAGTTTTTTCATAGCCGAAATACAAGAACTCAATATCAGGAAATAGGATAGACCCTAGGCTGCAAACTAGAATATCCCATATACATCTTAGGAAATGAAGATAAAACAGTTATAAATAAGAGAAAAAAAGAAAAAGCATGTGTGGTCTATCTCAACTAATTCTATTTTGTCCTAAATTAACAAGTGAAAACCCTCCAAAATTTAGATACCATCAAAGCTTAGTTAAGAAAGTTTATACTAACCACATCTCTTCAGGTACTAATGGTTCTTCCCTCAAGAAAGCATCCAGACAAGAGTACAGAGAAAGGGGTTCTCCACGAGTCCTCTTGGGTGCAGGAGCATACTTAAACACTTCGGGAAGATTCTCAAAGTGGTGAGTATCATACTTCTCCAGGTCTTTCTTTGACCAGTTAATATACAGAAGAATTGACTTTGATGACACAGGCACCTTAAGGGGTTCTTCTGTTGGCAAGTCATGGCATGCATTATTTGCACCAGCTAACTGAATATTAAGTTTAGACGATTCTTCCTCTATTACATCTTTTCCTTGGCCTTTAGAGTTGCTATTCTCAGAATGAGCTTCATCACCGCCTCTATATTGATGATGTTGGGATGCTGAATTTGACATGCATATTGGCTGTATTTCATCACTTAGCATAGACGTAAGAACATCATGCAGCAACCCTTCACTTAGCATAGGTGTGAGCATCGTTTGCAATATATCATGGATGATTGGGCCAGTGATAGCTTTGCCACGTGGGACTTGTGTGACCAACGGTATGCCATAGGTTTTCCAAACAAATGCTTTGTTGTTGTTGCCAGATTCCCTGCCAAAGTAACAAATTATACATAAGAGAAAAAAAACTACTTGCATTCTTTAGAACAAATGTAAATAACAAAGGGAGAAAATCTCCAGGTTCTCATCATTTCATGCATTTCAATGACTGATAAAACAAAACAGAAAAGCAGGAAGCAAATGGAGATCAGAGAATGCAGATAGAATAAAGATAAATAATGTAAATAAATGTTCCTAAGCTTTACAAAGATTGATAACATGATAATACTTATCCTTTTTGTTTCTTCAAGTAAATCAAATTTGCAACAGGAAATACAACTACCGCAGTACTTACAATTCTTCACGGCGATGTATAAATTGCAGGTAAATGGCATTTGTTATTAGATTTGGTAGCTTATAAGCTACAAGATAATCATCATCTTTGATGGTTGACAATAACATTAAAGGATCCTCCAAATATTGATGTATCAAGTGACCACGAACCTGCAAAAAGGTTGCATGTCAATAACATGAAAGATCAAGAACATTGCACAAAGGTAAGCTCCAACTGACCTCCGCAAGCAAAAGCCTCTCCTCATTCTTCAAGGAGCATGCACCACTTAAAGCTTGTATCAAGTCCTTGGTCCTACCATGCTTCGGTACACTTACAGTGCATATTGTTGGCAATGCACTCCCATCACGAGTAAATACCACGACTGTCATGGTCCGAGCAGAAGCTGATTGCAGGGGCAACGAGAGGTGCATAAATGGATCGAAAGTCACTGACACTTTACCACATACAGGACAAACCAGAGTGGATTTGTATTGTCCCTGCCAGATTTTCAGTACTCAATCAGAAAATGGGTTGAGTGTTGTCAGCATCGGTTATCTAGTGGCCAGGAGCAGGAAATAGAAATGATCATATAATTAGAGACATGAAAGCTAAAGCCACACCGTATCAGATTGTTAGTCACAATAGGATGCTTATAAAGTTTCAGATCCTAAACCATTGAGTTCTTCCACTTATTATTCAAACTCCTATTATGCTACCATGGAAATGATGATGTTGAGGAACAAGGGGTACACCTGGCATACATCAACTATGATGGAATCATTTCGTGCGATGTGATTTGCCCAATATTCATCAGCAACTTCTTCATCTGGTCGCCCATCAGCATCCTTTGACTTTATGTAAGGTTTATTTTTCACACGGTTGAGGTCTTCATGAAGTCCATCCAAAAGAAATGCCAAAAGCTCCTGTGAGAGAAAAGTAAACTTCTTTTGTAAAGAGAGAAGACAAAATTAACATAAAGGAAGATCGAAATTATCAAGCTCAAGTATTTGGAAAATTAGTTAACCTGGGAATCATGCTGGTTATATCCACTAAATTGAGGAGCAAATCGAGCAAGCTTTTGTTTAAAGGGTCTAGGCGATACTGGAGTTCGCCCAGGAGCCCAGAGTTTCCTCAGTAATTCCCCAAAAGCTAAAGCAAGTTCTCCCTACATAGCTACCAGTTGAACTTAGTACATTTATGAGAAAGGTATAAATATAATATTTAATTTCTGCAGTGCCTAAAAAATAATAACCAACAATTGCATTATATGTTCGTAACCCATGTTGAGCATTGACCAGAAAAGCCAAAGCAAATTTGATAAGAGGCAGTATATACCAAATATACTGCCAAAAGATATGTACTAGATTTTTATGAGAGCAAGACAAGTATTAGATTTTTACACACATTTATTGATCACCACTTACATGTGACTTTTTTTGAGAGAGAGGATGACTATGAAACTTGAGCAGTCTTTTGTATTTAAAACAAAAACGTGTGAGCATAAGTGTGTATAAATGCCAAAAAATGAAGAAAAAAAACTCAAATGGGTATGGAGCCCTCGCCAAAAGAGACTATCTATACCCACACTCGGAAAAAAAGATGTTATTTTTCATTTTAGAGAGGCAAGAAAGATGACTCGAAAGGACTAGTCATTCATCCATGTGCCCAGAAAAGAAATGTGATGTGGAATATTCTTCACATAGCACCTATGTCTCCCAAAATAGTGTGGTTACATTGAAGCCATATAGCACAAGTGACCTCAAAAGACAACGTCACTGTCGACAGGCGGCCGCCTGAAACCCCAACCCGCGTGTCTACCGACGCCACCGATGCAACCGGGCCGCTGTATCTCAGCAGGTGGCGTCTTTGACGGAGGGGCTCCCCCTGCCGCCCACCACTCCAACGGCGGACCGGGTGGACAGTGAACCCGCCCTCCTCTCCGGTCGGCCAAACGCTGAAGTTCAGGAGGTGGCGGCCGCTGCGGGATTTCGGATTGTCAACAGACACCCACGCACGCGGCCCGAGGCTCTTAGGCGGCCTCTCGGCATCCATCGCCCTCCACAACGATTTCTGGTGCTGGCGCGGGGTGCTTTTCGGCGGCGGACAGCGGTGGGCAGAGGATCGCCCACGCGCGAGAAGAGGACAGTTTCACTATGAAGGTACTAAAATGGAATGTCCGCGGCCTCGGCGATGTGGGGAGACGCCGAACCCTTGGTCGCTTTTTGAGGGAGTGGGAGGCAGATGTGGTCTTCCTATAGGAGACCAAACTCATGGAGTGTACCACACAGATATGGGAGCAGATCGGTGGCTCTCGACTTTCCCAGCACAATTCTCTTAGTTCTGTCGGCCAGTCGGGAGGATGTCTCATCGGCTGGAGGGCCGATCTATTTACCCTGGTTGCCTCCTGGACAGCCCGGTTCTCGATGACTGCCCACCTGAGATGCAGCACAGACGGATCCTCCTACCTGTTATCCTGCGTATATGGCCCTTGCTCGGGGTCCTTTCGGGCGGTTCTTTGGGAGGAGTTATCGGCGGCTCGTCTCCACCTCCCGGATGGCCGCTGGTTGATTGGGGCAATTTCAATGTCACGCTTGACATGGATGACCGCCCCACTAGACGACAGGGGAGAGACCTCGGAGCTAAGGAATTCAAGGATTTTATCGATTCACAGTCGTTGTCCGACCTCCCGGCAACAAACTATAGATTCACTTGGCGGAGCACAGCGGCACCCACATCCAGATCTCGTCTCGACAGATTCCTTGGTTCGTTGGAGTTGGTGGAGGCTCACTAGCTTTCCGATGTACTGGCTATGGACCAACCGTTCTCGGACCACACACCCCTTTTATGGAGGTCCAGTGACGGCCAGGCCCTACGCTCCCCTTTTCGCTTTGAGCGATCTTGGCTTTTGGAGGAGGGATTCAGACAGGCAGTGGCCGGGCATTGGCAGAGCGTGGAGCCCTCTAATTCTACTGCACGGACGCTTGCTGCCAGGCTCCACAGCTTGAGGCTCTTTCTGCAGGACTGGCGAAGACTGATCCATGAGGCTCGGGTGGCACAAAGGATTGAGGCCTTGGGGATGATCGCCCACCTTGATCGGGAGGAGGATGCTCTCCATCTCACGGAGGACAAGGTGACCCAGCGCAGGCAGGCGCAATCGGCCATACAGTTGGAGGACATATTGGTGGAGATCCAGTGGAGGCAGCGCTCCCGGCAGACCTGACTTCAGGAGGGAGATGCCAATACTCGGTTCTTTCACCTTTATGCGAGCTCGCGGCGGCGGGCAAACAGGATCGATCAGCTCGAGGTGATGGGACAGAGGATTACGGGTCACCATCGCATCGGGACGGCCATTGCCTCCTTTCATCGAGACTTCTCCAGACAACGGCCCCCACCGGCTTGGAGTTGGTCTCCCAGGGATGTTACTTGTCTCACTCATGATCAGTCTTCCATGTTAGTGCAGGCCATTACCGAAGACGAGGTCAAGGATGCGCTCCACGACCTCAACGGGGAGGGGTCCCCCGGTCCAGACGGCTTTCCCGTTTTCTTCTACAGGGAGTTCTGGCCAATGGTGGGGGAAGACGTCATGGCGGTGATTCAGGAGTTCTCCAGCGGAAGCCGGGGCTTCGAGCGCCTGAACCGGTTCCTACTTTTCATGCTGCCGAAGCGCACTCCAGCGGACAGAGTGGAGGATTTCCGGCCGATAGCCTTATCCAACGCCATCTATCTCCTGGTGGCTCGGGTACTGACTAACCGGCTTCGGGAGGTGCTCCCTTATCTCATCCACCCTACCCAGTCGGCATTCATCCATGGCAGATCCATCACCGATAGTTACTCCATGGCCTCGGAGATTCTTGCCTAGTGGAAGCGTAGCAGTCGTCGGGCCTTCCTTTGGAAGGTCGATTTTTCCAAAGCTTATGATTCTCTTTCATAGTCCTTCCTTTGGTATTCTTTACAGGTGCGAGGTTTCCCTACGACCTGGATTGCCTGGATGAAGCGGTGTGTCACCACTGCTTCCTTTTCGGTCCTAGTCAATGGGGCGATGGCTGGAGGCTGGGTGCAGCCTTAGTGTGGTGTCCGATAGGGTTGTCCCCTTGCACCCATGCTTTTCACTCTGGCGGTTGACGGCCTCGCCAGGTGTACTCAGGAGGCATGTCAAGCTGGCCTTTTCAGTGGTTTTGCC
The DNA here is from genome assembly GCA_030549335.1 of Pontederia crassipes. Lineage (NCBI taxonomy): Eukaryota > Viridiplantae > Streptophyta > Magnoliopsida > Commelinales > Pontederiaceae > Pontederia > Pontederia crassipes. The sequence continues at coordinate 3,563,426 of CM060190.1, forward strand.
GGGGGAGGGGGGGGGGTGTGCCTCTACTTCAGTATGCAGACGATACTGTCTTCTTTATCGAGGGATCGGCGGCTGAGGCTAGACGGGTGGCTATTCTGGCGGAGCTTTTCGGCATCACCTCGGGCCTTCAGATCAACCATGCTAAATCATCCTTCATTCCTTTTGGCATGGTGACGGAGGAGGCTTTGAACTGTGCGGCGGAGTTGCGCACTCCTGTTGGGGCCCTACCCATCACTTATTTGGGACTTCCGCTATCTGACCGTCATATCGGCTCTCGAAGGTGGACTCCTGTCATTGAGTGGCTGGAGCGCCGCCTCCAGGGATGGAGCTCATGGCTTCTATCTAGCGGTGGTCGTCTTATTCTGCTTCGATCAGTACTCTCATCCCTCCCGATCTATTTCATGTCGGTGCTCCAGATGCCTGCGCAGGTATTATCACGGATTGATGCTTTGAGGTGCAGATTCTTTTGGCAGGGTTGCAGCACTTCCCGTCGGGCTCACCTCGTGGCCTGGAGCAGCATTTGCAGGCCCACGTCCCAGGGCGGATTGGGAGTGCGAGATCTCCGATACACCAACTGGGCACTCCTTGCTCGGTGGGTGGGTCGGATTATGGGCCCCGATGACAGCTTATGGAGGGAGGTCTTTTTCACTTGCTACGGACGTGATCTCTCATGGGATTCTAGGCCCACCATCCCGCGAGGCGCGTCTTCTCTCTGGAGGGGGGTGGCGGCTATATTTCCACGTGTACGACCTTTCATGGTCCCCTCGCTCGGTTCCGGGGAGATATTCTCATTTTGGCATCATGACTGGCTTCCAGGAGGCCCGCTCGCTGATTCTTTCACCAGGCTACTGGCTCTAGCAGCACATCCTGATGCATCTGTGGCTGAGTGCTGGTCGGAGATGGACGGCCCGGGGACCGGCTCCTGGACTCCCCTTTTCAGGACCCCCCTCTCCGATCAGCGTGTCTCTGACTTATTGGCACTTCACCAGCGGGTTGCCCCTTTCCGCCCGCACCCGTCCCAGACGGATGGATAGGTTTGGGTGGCGGACTCCTTCTCCGCGCGCAGCCTCTATCTTCATTTTCTTCCGGCCTCCACCGACTCAGAGGACTTCAGAACTGATTGCCGACTCATTTGGCGTTCCCGTTCGCCGCTGAAAGTCAAGATTTTTGCTTGACTTTTGCGGCGTGAGCGGATTCTCTCCAGAGTTTATAGGGCGCGGTGGGCTCCGCATGCTGATACCTCCTATGTTCTATGTAGAGAGGCTGAGGAGGACGTCACGCACCTTTTCTTCGGCTGCCGGGTGTCCCGGGAGGTGTGGTCTCGGACGATCATTAGTGGTGAGGCTCTCTTGACGGCGGCAGGTTTCTGGCAAGACGCGAGGAGGCTTGGCAGACAAAGTTTGGATTGGAGACGTCCTGTGGCGACTTTTCTAGCCGGTGCCTGGCCATCTGGCTCCAGCACAACCGTGTCATTTTTTGTGGGGAGAGTGTTCAGGTGGATAGTATTGTACATCATACGTCTTATCTTCTTTGGGAGTGGGGTTTTGGCTAACACCTTTTTGGCTTCTTTTCTTGCTCTCCACTGGAGAGTGCTCTTGTGTATATGATGATCTCTTTTGATGATATATATATACTTGGATGACAACCTAAGTGGTGGTCATCCTTTCCCTTCTCAAAAAAAAATATATCAATCTCCAAGCTATGCCCCATCACCATAAACAGTAACTCTGTAGTGATGAGGCATATGGCCCATGTGACTAGGTTTTGAAGCTCAATTACAATAAATTTTCATATGGAAAATCATGTTAAAAAGATCACTTCCATATAACAAGGTTTTGCAGCCAAACTATAATAAACATAAACAAGACTGGGATACAATTCTATTTCATGAACATGATGGTTTCGCTTATCTTTTACTTGGAATTAGTGCATGTGGAGAGTGAAATGAAGGAGCCATCATATTAAGTATGTTAGTGAACAGAAGCACAGCTTAATTAAGTATATAAATAATTATTGCAAAAGAGAAGTAAAAAGTGGGAAAAACAGACACAGCAATTGAACTTGAAATAGTTATCGGGTTTTTAATACTAAGAAAACTACGTCATTGTGAATTTTTTTTGGAGTACATCATTATGGATATTTTTTTTTGAGAAGAAAAAGGATGACTATCAGAGTTGTGGTTGTCATCTAACAATGTATATAACTATGGAGAAATGTACAGGTGTAGGCTCTCACAGAGCGCAGCAAAAGGTGACCAAGGTCACGGAAAGAAAAAGCTAGCCAAAACCTTAGATATTATCCATTGCTTAAGAACACAAAGAACATATAGCGCATGTCAAGACAAAAACTTACAACCAAGCCCAACGGATTCTGCCAATTAATTTCTTGCCTATAATCTTCATGGAAATATCTTGTAAATTCTGGTGTATGGACAAGGCATTGAATTGCACTATTCATGAAACAGGTATTTCCAAGGTTCAACAACCCTGTGAGACCCACAGGGGCAGCTCTTGTATTAATGTTGTTTGTTCCATGCAAATTATCCAGATCAGTTTTTGGGGAAGCCAACTGTCGACTTTGTGAAAACTCTGAATTACAGCTTCGTGAAGCATAATTATTAATTGACAAGCCCTCTGCAATAGATAGGCCAGACCTAGAAGGTTCTGCAGACACGGAAAATGAATCCTTGTCCATGTACCCATTTTCCTGGACGGAACTCATACAACCACCATCTGAGATACCATTTCCATTTCCATTTCCAACGACCTCAACGAGAATCTGAAGAAAAACAGCATGTGTTGGAGATGAGGATTTATGAGATCATTAGAATGAAAACCGATCCACTTTTATTAGAAATTTAAAACTTGGGATAGAACGATATAATGAGATTTGAAAATATAATGCAACATAAATTTGAAAATTGATAGCTCAACAACAACAACAACAACAAAGCCTTATCCCACTAGGTGGGGTCGGCTACATGGGTCATACGACACCATTCCACTCTATTAGTAACCAAACCTTTCGGTATATTAGCATTGACAAATTACAAAAAACAAGCTAAATAACTTACGTCCTGGTCCATCTGTATATTAGCATCGTCAAGTGTTTTTTCCATGTTGTCCATTAATACATGTTTCTGCTGTGCATAGTAGTCCCAAATAGAAACCTGGGATGGTAAAAAGATTTACAAATACCATTTGTAAAAAGCTAAGCTAGAAAAGATTGTCTTACTTGGTCCATGAGTAAATCAAAAACCTCACAAGCCTTTTTATGAAGTTCACCAATTGTTTCCTGCATAAATATGCAACAAAATTATAAACGTCTTGAGGCATGTAGTAAGGAGACATTGGTGCCTCTGGACAAAGGATCTTGATGAATTGAATGCAATAAGTAAAAAAATCATGTTACTATGTTTTCTGATTGAATTGAAGAAATAGCATGACTTTTGAATCATGATTTACATGCATGTCAAGATGAGACATGAGAGAAAAAAAAAACGATTCACACAGGCAAGCAGGCAAGCAGGCAGAAGGATACTTTTGCTTCTTAATCATCTCGGTGCATGCATAAAAAAGGTTTATCATCTAGGCACCAACTAGTGCACCAAACAAATGAGACAGAAAAAAAACACTAGTGCATGCAAGTACGCAAGCAGCAGGATATTTTTGTTCGTGCGGCTGAATCCAAACTAGATGGTGCCTAGATCATAAACCTTTTTTTGTGTATACAGTCTTCTTCCTGACATTAGGATAGATAAGTCAAATCTCCACTGATCTTTTTTTCTTTTAGACGTTCAACTGATCTTTTAAACCCAACTATTAAAGATTGCCATGTACCCTGCTACATTGTTCACATGACAAAGGAGTTTAACATAAATAGGAAAAAGGCAAAGAGTAAACAACATGAAATATTAAGTAGAAAGTTCACCTTTTTGCTTATCCTAATAACTGCCCGGTCCCCTTTTGGCATCAAAAGTAATTGAAGACGTAAAGGATAGACTTCAATGGACAGATCTGTCTGAGACAAACCTGAATTTATTGCTTTACGTGGTAATACTGGGCCACCTCCATACCTGCAATCGCAGAAAACTTACTTTTTAAAAGAAAGCAGCAATCTTACTAACAACTGATAGTAAAGCATTTGATGCTTGAGCTCAAAATATTCCAAACTATTAAGAAAAAAGAAAGGAGATAGAAATCACAAAATCTATCATCACTTGCTAAAAGTCAGCTTGTTTTTCTTTCAAACTATCAGCTCGAAATATATATTTGTATTCATAATTTCATACCTAGGTGGCTAGGTAAATATGACTCAAACAGCTAAACAAGATTCTCCTTTTCACAGTTTAGATATTCAGCACAGGCATAGGTCAGGGATAGAGAGAGATTCGGTGGAATATTAGAACTGACCCAAATCTACACCACCCAGCAAAATGTGGCTGTTATCGTTAAACAAGAAGTTTGTTCATTCATGAAGGAATGTTAGTAGCCATCTTGGAACAGGAACATACATGTTTAAAGATTTAAGAAAAGCTTTAGTCACCTTATGGTCCTAATGTTATCAACATACATGACATTTGTTCTTCTCATGCACTTGCCAAACACACTGTCTTTTTTTCCTTTGAGGGGAGACATTAGACCCCTAACATGTGCCATTTTCTTAAAAAATTAGGTAAAACTTTTTTTATCCCATGGCTGTGTACCCACTTTGTTTCTCTTGCAACCAATGTTTCATTTATGTCATCTTTGATCCCAACCCAACTGATAGCCAAAACTTCACACCTCTATTTATATCTTTTATCACAACTAGACAATTGGCGAAACTTGTCTTTCAGCAGAGTAGAACTTGTACCTTTTTTTAAAGGAAAAAGGACGACTAGCAAGGAGGTAGTCGTCCAGGATTTTATTAATGAGATGCACGATTACAATTGAAACGTAAATGCGAAGCGAAGTTTCCACAAATACACCAATTTCCTACATTACATGTACTTCCTCCAGTCCCCATATATTGCCCTTGCATGATGTCCCACGTTCTCCGCATAAGCACGACTACCCTGAAAGATAGTTGCATTCCTTTGCAGCCAAATGGCCTAGATGAATGCCAGTGGTCGCGCCCTCTGTCTCTTGCAAACATAAACATGCTCACGGGAGTCTCTGCTGCCTCTACAAAAGGAGTGCCAGAACGCAGTTTCTGAAGTGTTGTCAATCCATCCAATGCCCGCCTCGGCCCAGACCTGTATAGCCATGGAGCAACCAAAAAACAAATGGGCAGTATCCTCATCCTCCTCCCCACATATGGCACAAAGAGTGTCAGAGTTTCCAGCCCACCGCGATCTGTAAACCTTTGTCAAAACTCTCGTTCAGCACAACAGCCAAGAGAACTTCTCAAAAAAAAAAAACAGCCAAGAGAACATCTTAATCTTAAGAGGGGCCCTCATTTTCCAGATTAATCTGCAAGCTAAAAGCAACTCCTCGTCTTGCTCTTCTCAAGTACTGAGGGCCATAGAAAAGCTTTACACTTCTCAAGTACTTCCTCTAAAGGGGTATTAAGTATATGAGGTTCCACAGATTGGAGGATAGGAGAGATCAACCAGTCATATGTTGTCATCCCTCTGCATTCTTGAAGAAGTCATCCCATTGCTGAAACCCATGGCCACCTTTACACAACATATCGAATTTTGTGAAAAAGCAAAAAAAGGGCAACTTTATCATTTTCCAAGGTTCATCCTCCAGCACAAACAGTTCTTAATGATAATATCATGAGAACCAACCTCATTCTCTTTACATTTTCCATTTGTATTTCAATACACAGCGAATGACTACCCAACTCTGTAGTCAAAATTTCCTCTTTCTTTTAATCAAATATATATATATATGCCCTGTCAATCCACCCTAGAAATGTATTTTCAATGGTTTTTATTTTTAGTATGGATAGACTACCAACAAAAGCCCTTTGATGCCCGATATTTGGAAAGTCCCTATAATCAAATCCTATGTCCTAATAAAATGGTAGACTTAATCCACCATTAGCTTCAATTAGTTTACCATTCATTAATGTTCCTTCCAAATGATAATGCAACAGCAATGAGCAGGACTACCAATAAGATCATAATTGCTTTCATATGAAAACACGCACAATAATATGATAAATTGTGACTACTCTTAATACATAAGCTATAAGATGAAACAACAAAATGAAATCAATGAATAAGGGGTACATGAGGAATTCAGTATTACCAATTAGCAAAGTAACCTATGTCTATGACAGATGTTTTTTTTTTCTATTAGTGAGAACAAAGAACCCCAGAGATTTCAAATTTTGATCATTTCTACTTATAGTCAAATAAAAGTTAACCATCACCGTCATGATGTCCTAGAAATAATGCATAGAATTTGATAAGTATTCATAATATTTATAATTATTTATCCATCATGACGAAATTCCTCAAAGAATTTCTTATAAGGAACCATTCACCTCCTCATGAAAAATAAGAAACCATTCATGTTTTTTTCTTTTGAGACAGAGAAATTTGTGAATAGAAGGACAATATGCAGCTTTATTTTCATGAACACAACAATAAATAGTTGATATTGCAAATTAGGACTACAATTTACCAGCCATGTAATTTCTCCCAGACCTGTTGTGGGAGCAGAATATAATCACGCCCTTCTAGTAAAGTGTCGTGAAGCTCAATTTGCACGTTTGATACTTCAGATGTCACATCATATATCAAATCAGAATTATCAATAGCAGAAGGTCTTCTTGCATTGCTTGAACACATTGAATCATGATGATTAGGACCACATGATGATGGCCCATTTGCTGAGTTGCTAGTCATATCCTGGTTGACATAATCAAGCCACCGTTGCCACCACCTATTCGAGACCAAAGAAATCAGATATGATCAACAAATGGAGTTGCATACTGATGTGCATATTTTTATGATGCCAATAAATGAACAATAAGCATATGATAACATGGACCATGATAATCTTATACTGATATGTATTCTGTGTTGCCTCCTAGGTACTTCCTTTTTATCAATTGAATAATCTTCTTTTTTTTTTGAGAGGGTCAATTGAATAATCTTCCTTCTCTATTACATATTCAACAAGCAAAGGGAAAACAAGGCACATTATTTGTCAACAACAAATTTAGGTACATTCGTCTGCTCGACTTTGTAAAATGTATCATAACTTTGCATCATAACTAGCAGGACTTGCCTATTAAATATAATTTAGATCGCATAAACGTTGACATTCATGATCCAAATAAAAGTATGTGCAACTCACTTTCTTTTGTGTGTGTGGGTGGGTGGGGGTAAATTACGCGCACCATCCATCAACTTTGGCTCAATATCTAGATTGTCCTCCAACTTCTTTTTGTAACTAGATTATCCTCTAAGTTTTGAAATTTTGCACGCCATGTCCTCCTGACTGCCAATAGATAGTTTTCTGGTTGCAACGTTGGCGTGGAATAAAAAATAAAATAAACAATCAATAATATAGTAAAAAAAAAAGTAAAAAAACAGTCTCCAGACCCTCTTCGCCCTGAGTGGGGGCATGGGGGGACACCCGGGGGAGAGGGGGCAGATGATCAACACAGGTGGGCGGGGGGCAACTTCCCATCTCTCTGGCTGCTGGACAAAAGCCTTGCCTCCTGCTGCTGCTAGAGAAAGGCCGAGTTCGGAGCTCGCTGTTGTTCGGCCACGCGAAGGAGACCAGCAGGGCTGCTCCTGCCTCTCACTGCCGGAGATCACCACTGAGGGAAACAAGGCGAGCTCCAAGCTCACGGGCTGCCGCCCCTCACTGAAGATGGAGTCTAGCTTGCCCCCCCCCCCCCACCCCCCATCTTTTTTCATTTTTTATTAATTTATTAATTTTTAAATTATTTTATTATCAAATTATATTATTTTATTATTTGTTATTGTGCCACGTCGGCAGCACAATCAAGAAACCTACTATTGGCGGTCATGAGGACATTGCGTGCAAGAAAATTTAGACAATAGTCTAGTTACAAAATGAAGTTAGAGGATTGAGTTGGGTCTGCGCATATAGTTGGAAAACGGCACGTGTAATTTACTGTGGGATGGGGGGATGACTAGGAAGTTTATTAGTTATATGCAACTCACTAATAAAGGACAAGGTTCCTTCCATGCCATTGCAACTTTTATGCCAAACCAGACAAGCCTGCATCTAGGATCTGTACTTTTTGAGAAAAAAATAGGTCTTTCTTATGCCGACCGAGCAATGCACTTCAATAAAATGCAATTGAAGTATCGTCAGATTGTGCACAATATGATGTAACTTCCAAACATTTGCAAACTTGTTTAAGCATGAGGACAAAGTAAGCTCAAGAACCTCAGTTTCTACTGTAAAAAGTTTTCATATTGGCAGCCTAATGTGCTTGCAAACAATGACCTAGCAGATACAAGCATCAAAATTTAAAACCGGGGAAAGCATCCCTTTCTTAATTCTTAATTAACTCATGCTGGTTTCTTCTATTAGACAAGTTTATGCCTTTTGAAACCCAACCATTAGAAAGTGCGTGCAAACTCCCTAGCGCTTATTAGGTTAAGTTTGCACTCTAACTTTAAACGCAATGTCTGAAAAAGAAAAATCATCACTTCTATTGTCGAAGCCGAGACACAATTATAAAGAAAGGGAAAATGTCCCATTTCCCCCTGAAAAACACCAGAACTCAGACTCTGTTGCCGCCACTAGACGCAAAAAGGAATCCGGATCAAAGCCGAGACCTACGAAGAAGATGCCCAAAAAGAATTGAGTTTGACGACGAAATATGAGATTTTTTTTCACCTCTGGGTGACGAGGAAGAAAGTGTCGCCCTCCTTCGCGAGGGACTCGGCGGCGATTGTGATGTCCCGAATAAGGACCCTCTCCTCCTCCGGATTGAGCTCCTCGGATGACAACGACCCCGACCCCGAGACATCCACCTCCATCTCCGCCGCCCGCCGCCACTGGATGCCGGCGGGAGCCGAGCTGGGTGGGGGAGAGAGGGGAAAGAGAGAGAGAAGGCGGTGGTGATACCGGAACGGTTGAGACCTCTCGCGCAGGCGTTTGGTTCGGTTTGGCCGTTCGTTTCTTTAGGTCTGCCAGACGCGACGAGCGTCGAAGCAATTAGAAGCGATATAAATGATTCGGAACGGCAGCTACCAAGGTGGGGAACGGGAGTGGCACAAAGATTCATAATTTAACAAGTTTCGAATTTAGATTCCACGGAATCTCTTTTTTTTTATTTTTTAAGATTTTTTAAATATTAGATCTTTGTCCTCCTTTTGCAATGGAAGAAAAGAAAATGATAATTTTTTTTCAAATTAAACTTTGGGATAAATATTAGAATTAATTACTTAAACCTCTCATGAACTATTATAACAATCTTTTACGTCAATCTCTAATGCATGAACTTATACATTCCTAAATTATATCATAATTTTCAATCTAATTCCGTTAAATTTTTTCATTTTTTTATTTTTCTATTTATTAAAAAACTAAATTATCTTTCTCACGGGAGAATTTGTATTCATCTCTAATTTTAAAGACATTATCCTTCGATAATATATATATATATATTATTATTAAACACATATGTGCATATATATTATCACTAGCTTATGTCTCACTATGCGATGTCTACAAGATAAAAGTTTGTATTGTAGAACAAACATATATTCAATTCATTTGGAAATTTCATAATCTCAGAAAAAGAAACAATCAGGAAAATTAAAGGGCAAAGAATAATTACATCTAAGAGAAGCAAGATGCCAAGTACGAAATGTGAATTGTGCCTATAAAAGTTGCAATATCTACTTAATTAGAACATAATAAAACAGAGAACAAATGCATCACTACAACAATATTATATTATAAACATTAATAATAAATTATTATTTTAATTATCGAAGGAAAGCTCCTTCGAAATTACCGAAGGACATAATATCCGTCAGTAATTGCGAAGAAAAATACCCGTCGGTAATTAAAATAATATTATTCATTATCACTTTTTATAATTCATGTCTATCTTTTTATATACTCTTTTCTTAATGCATTAACAAATATTATGACTATAATTATGTAGAAGGATATATATATATAATTAATATCAATACATATACTATTATTAATGTTTAATAATAATATTATTATTATATATATTACCGAAAGATAATGTCTTCGAAATTACCGATAGATAAAAATTCTTCAATAATTACCGATGGATAATGTCCTTCGCGATTACCGACGGGTAATGTCCTTCGAAATTATCGACGGATGCTAAATCCTTCGATAATTATGAAGGCACCATCATTCGGTAAATAAAATAGTATATTATTAATGTAATTATAATCTTTATAATATATATAATATAAATATTATAATATAACAAATCTCTTTATTCCATTTTCATAAAATATTTATAATATAACATAATATTACTAATGATTATAATTATATAGAAGGATATATATAATTAATATCAATACATATACTATTATTTGCTATTACTTTCCCATTATGCTAGATATTAGTTTATTTCCTACATGATATTGTTTATATTTTGTTCTTATTAAACTAGCAACAATGCCATGATTTTTTTTTATATTTACCTTGTTTTTTTCTTTATACTTGTATACTGTGGTGGATTGATGATTGTGCCAAACATCATAGTTTCCAAGCAAGGTGATGGAAATTACCGCACTTTGAAAGACATTGTTAAGAGCATTCCTAATTATTTTTTAGAAATTTTTGTGATATACATAATGTTGGAAAAAAAGACTGAATTGATAGTTGCGGAACTATCTTCTTTTTTCCTTTTAATGTACACAATAATAATGGAATGATGACAATAATATAAAAGAATTGCATTAGACTAAAGACGCAAAGGATTAACATGGAAAACCTCTCAACATGAGAGGAAAAACTATAGGAGCAAGGAGCAAATCTTCCACTATGAAATAATAGTAGGTTACAAAGTCTTTTCTCTTAATTACGTAGAGGAATATAATAATAATCTCAAAAATTAATCTTGGATACCACAGAATAAAAGTCTCTCAAAACTGAGGATAAAAGTCAGAATGATCTCATCGAAATATGAGGAATAGATGAGAAGGCTGTTGAGAAGTAATGCTTGAAGTTTCATTGAGAACGGATGAGTGCTCATTCCCAAATCGAATCCTGAAGTTTCTCTCCTCTCTCTTTCTCTCTCGCTGGAAAGGCACGACTGTAGAAAGAAAGTTATTTCCTTCTTCTCGTGCTTCGTGGTTCGACGCACAGGATCAGGACGTCTGCACTCCTATTTTATAGTTTTGTGAGATGCACTCCAACTCGATCTCCGATTGGTTTTCCAAACCAACTCATTTTTTCTTTTCTACTCCAATTCGCATAGCAAGAATCCAACAAACTCCCCCTTCTTGTTTATGCGAAGGAATCCACCAAGCTTGCATGCTCCCTACAGAATTCGGTCTTCTCTCTCGGTAGATGCTTCATCATTATATCTGACATTATATCTCGTCACGAATCCAATGATATCGAACATCAATGTGCTTGGACTTAGAGTGAAACTAGAATGCTTACTTAGATATATTGCACTCTTATTATCGCAGTGGATAATATACTTCTCTTGTGTTAAACCTAAGTCCCTCAAAAATTGTCTCATCCACAAAATTTCCTTACTTGCTTCAGTAGCTACAATATATTATGCTTCAGTCGTGATAGTGCAACACACTTCTGTAACTTGGATTGTCATGAGACTGCTGCTCCTGCGAATGTCATCAAGTAACCAGAAGTTGACTTTCGAATATCAATGTCTCCTGCCATGTCAGCGTCAGTAAATCCTTCTAACACTAGCTCGCATTCTCGAAACATAAGCATATCTTACACGTGTCTCGAAGATATCTGAGAATCCACTTGACTACATCCTAATGCTCTCTACTAGGATTTGATAGGAATCGGGTCACCACACCAACTACATATGCTATGTATGGCCTTGTGCAAACTATTGCATACATCAGACTGCCAATTGCAGATGTGTATGGGACATTCTTCATCTTTTGCTTCTCGATTTTGTTCCTCGAACACTGTCTAAAACTCAACTTGAAGTAATTTGCAAGTGACGATGCAACTGCTTTTGCATTCTTCATGTTGAACCTCTTCAAGACTTTATCGATGTACGTTTATTGGGATAAATATAACTTGCGCTGCTCTCGATAACGAGTGATCCTCATGCCAAGGATATTCTTTGTTGCGCCTAGGTCTTTTATGGAAAAGCATTGACTCAGCTCTTATTTTAACTTGTCAATCTTGCTTTTATCCTGACCTACAATAAGCATGTCATCAATATATAATAACATAATAATGAAATCATCATGTGAAAAATATTTCACGAAGACACAATGATCTGATCTTATCTTAATGTATTCTTACTGTGTCATAAACTACTCAAACTTCTTGTACCATTGACGGGTGCATGTTTGAGTCCATATAAGCTTTTCTGCAATTTATACACCAAATTTTATTTTTCTTTCTCTCGAAAACCCTCTGGTTGTTTCATGTAAATCTCTTCTTCAAGTAACCGTGGAGAAAAGCTGTCTTGACATATAACTGTTGAATTTCTAGGTCTTTTGGTAGCAGCTAATCCAAGAACCACTCGAATTGATAACATTTTTATCATTAGTGAGAATATCTCGTCAAAACCAATTCCTTTCTTCTTTGACAACTAACCTTGCCTTATATCTCGGGTATGGACTATTTTTTCACTTTTCAGTCGAAACACCCACTTGTGAGTGCCCTCTTTCCTTTATGGATATTTCGAAGAAATAAATTTTTTTCTTCGTCTCCTCACGAATCCAATGATATCGGACATCAATGTGCTTTGACTTAGAGTGAAACGAGAATGCTTACTTAGGTGTATTGCACTCTTATTATCGCAGTGGATAATATACTTCTCCTGCGTTAAACCTAAGTCCCTGAAAAACTGTCTCATCCACAAAATTTCCTTACTTGCTTCAGTTGTAACACACTACTACTTTTTTTTGGCGTCACAAGAGGTGAAATCGTAAAATCAATCATTTAAATTCGAATTCAAAACTTCAACGGGAACCAACGTTTCAAAAATAAATTAACTCTAGAAATTTTCAAAAATTTCGGCATGACGTATGCGTAAATTCGTCTATACGTCACGTACAATAATTCTTATATATCTCATCATGAACAATTAACTTCAAAACTTTAATCATCACTGGCATTTATAAGGACATTACTGGAAATTCAAAAGAGTGGGAACACATGCTCAAAAATAATGAGTCATAAGCTCAATTTCAAAACAAAATGATGAGCCCAGATGCTCGCAAACCATATAACGTGAGTAACCTATTATTTTACATAATAATTTAACATCTCCAAAATCTTTCAAAACATTCATCAAGTAATAAATCCGTATAAGAAACTCAATGAAATGCAAAGTTAACTATTCAATAATCACGCCTCTCACACATGCTCATTTCCTAGCCCTTTTATATTCCTTATTTGATGCTATGCAAGCTTTCATTCATTACCTGAAAAGAATTAAACAAGAGTAGTGAGTATAAAGAGGCTCAGTGAGTAAAACGACTATCTCAAATATTAAAACAGTGAAGAAAAAACTAACATTTTTATTTTAAAAAATTATTCCAAACCTTTCTCATTTCTCCAAGAAAAATTATTAAAATAATTATCATATCGAAATGAATGCTATGGATGCACATGCATGATAATAAGATAACATCATAAAACTTTGAAAAACATCATCAAATATGGATATCCAATCTCCTCAATTGAGGAATCAATCTCACTCCTCGTATCCCATTGACACGGGGTGGTTGTTCTAACTCCGTCCCTCGTATCCCATTGACACAGGACGTTGAACTGCCCTTCGCATTCCATTGACACGGAGCTTTTTATCTCCTTTTCATCCCTCTAATCCCATTGACACAGGATGGTTGTTTTAATTTCACCTTTCATATCACTATATTGACACAGGATGTTAAACCTGCTCTTCATATTCCATTGACACAGAGCATATCGAGCCCCGAATCGGTCTACCCGGAGTTGGCCAATCCTCCGAGGTGAAGACACTCCGCCTTATGCGGATTTTACATATAATGCATGAATGCAATTTCAAAATGAAAATCTAAAACTTGAAATCATTATACTAAGAAATATTTTATTTTCAAAAGTAAATCATTCATTTCATGTGACAAGAGAAATTTCTATCAATTAAAAACTTCCACAATTCATAGTAAAATAACATAAGTCATATGAGAGTACATATAAGAAGCATACGAATAAAATGATTTTTACATGAGGAAAACTATCACGAAAATTAGTCCCACATCGGATGGAACAATGTCATCACTCAAAGGAATTAAGTGGTTCATATCAATTGAGATAAGTTCCCTCACCTTGAATTCGTCAAGTCCCCAAATTATCCCCTCGTCCGAATCCAATAAAAAATAAACACAACCTGTCATATCCATTACTTGATAAATTAATATTATAAAATTTAATTAATAATTCACTCTTCGTAATAATTCAACGTACTTATCATTAGGGACGGAGCCAGCCTGAGATATTGGGGGGGGGGGGCAATATAAATGAAGATAATAATTTTGATTTTTTATTTCATAAATAAAAAATAGGTTAATAAACACAACAAAATAAGAATAAAAAAGTAGTAAAATAGTGTAAACCTTAGAAAATAGTTGCTTATAGGTATATTTCTTTTTAATATTCATTAATATGTGCTATTTTTAGAAGTTTAAGGGGGGCCAAATTATACTTCAACTAATAAATTTCATATAACTTATATATTAATATTAAGTGTTTAGAAAAAGTTGGGAGGGGCCAGGGCCCCCCCAACCTATATTGTAGCTCCGTCCCTGCTTATCATAAGTTGTCATATTATGGATCTGCTAAAATACCTATCGAGAAGGAAAAGAAAGCTTCGTCGTCTAGTAATCGCCTAATCGAATCTAAACAATCGAACCGTCGCCTTCGATTAACAATCCCTATAAGCGAAGTTCAAATCAATTTCTAAGGCAACTTCCAATTAGAACTTTCACTACATTATAAAAATTCACTTCTAGTTATCCGAGCATTCATACCACAACGTAGCCACTGCTCTCAAAAATCACCGCCGCACCTGCCAAAATGTCGAAAAGCCGTCGAATATTCATCCATAATAAAATAAATTACTTTAAATTTATTCACATCACTGAAATCTAAACAAATGCACATTCTTATTCACTTACCAACCACGATACGAGAGCGAGTCGCCGATAAGATCGCCGGAGAACGATCAGAATCCGAAACCTACAAACCTAAAAAAAATTAACGACTAATTATTATCCAGACAGCAATCTGATTTCTTTTTGCCTCATATGTGCACCTACCAGAACATCGAGATAAGCTTGACCGAAGTTCTCCGTCGGTTCGCCAGAAAGCTCATCGAAAAAGTTTGCCAAAAAGTCCTAAATCTCGGCCTCCTACGTGATTTGGAACAAAGACATGATTAAACTCCTCAAAATAATCATAATCGACCTGAGAATGATGTACAATTCTCCAGGAGAATGATCGGTGTGAATCGGAGTCGAAATCATCATCGAAATCGTCGCCGGTGAAATTTCCATCTTCCTCGCGTTCTAAGATCGCTGCATCGCGCACAGTGGACCGATCATCTCATACCATATGTCAAAATGTTTGTCTCGTCGTTCTCTTTCCAAAGACACCTCACTGCAAAAAATAGTGACTGGACGAAGGAGAGCGGAGCGCCAAAAAGGTGACGCGGCGATTGGGCTCATGCGCGCGGCACTGTAGTTGGTCGTCGGGTGGAAGGGAGGAGATGAGTTTTCTCTCTCCTCCTTTCCATGTATTTATATTTTTTTCATTTTTTTTGCCAAAAGACCAAACTGCTCCCCTTCTTTTAAAGTATTTACACTTTTTTTTATACTGACACGACGTTACATCAGTAGCTGCGATATATTCTGCTTCAGTCGTTGATAGTGCAACACACTTTTGTAACTTGGATTGTCATAAGACTGCTGCTCCTGTGAATGTCATCAAGTAATCAGAAGTTGACTTTCGAATATCAATGTTTCATGCCATGTTAACGTTAGTAAATCCTTCTAACACTAGCTCAGCGTTCCCGAAACATAAGCATATCTTAGACGTGTCTCGAAGATATCTGAGAATCCACTTGACTGCATCCTAATGCTCTCTACCAAGATTTGATAGGAATCGGGTCACCACACCAACTATATATATTGTCTGGCTTTGTGCAAACCATTGCATACATCAAACTGTCAATTGTAGATGCGTATGGGACATTCTTCATGTTTTGCTTCTCGATTTTGTTCCTTGAACACTGTCTAGAACTCAACTTGAAGTGATTTGCAAGTGGCGATGCAACTGCCTTTGCATTCTTCATGTTGAACCTCTTCAAGACTTTATCGATGTACACTTATTGGGATAAACATAACTTGCGCTGCTCTCGATCACGAGTGATCCTCATGCCAAGAATATTCTTTGTTGCGCCTAGGTCTTTCATGGAAAAGCATTGACTCAATTCCTGTTTTAACTTGTCAATCTTGCTTTTATCTTGACCTACAATAAGCATGTCATCAACATATAACAACATAATAATAAAATCATCATGTGAAAAATATTTCATGAAGACACAATAATCCGATATTGTCTTATTGTATCCTTGCTGTGTCATGAACTACTCAAACTT
The DNA here is from genome assembly GCA_030549335.1 of Pontederia crassipes. Lineage (NCBI taxonomy): Eukaryota > Viridiplantae > Streptophyta > Magnoliopsida > Commelinales > Pontederiaceae > Pontederia > Pontederia crassipes. Next base: position 3,580,211 of record CM060190.1, read on the forward strand.
CTTGTACCATTGACGAGGTGCATGTTTGAGTCTATATAAGATTTTCTGTAATTTACACACCAGATTTTCTTTTCCTTTCTCTCGAAAACCCTCTGATTGTTTCATGTAAATCTCTTCTTTAAGTCACCATGGAGAAAAGCTGTCTTGACGTCTAACTATTGAATTTTCAGGTCTTTGGTAGCAGCTAATCCAAGAATCATTCGAATTGATGACATTTTTACCATTAGCGAGAATATCTCATCAAAATCAATTCCTTTCTTCTAACTGAACCCTTTGACAACTAACATTGCCTTATATCTTGAGTGTGGATTATTTTTTTCACTTTTCAGTCGAAACACCCACTTGTTCTTGAGTGCCCTCTTTCCTTTATGAAGCTTCACCAGTTTGTAAGTGTTGTTCTCAAATATTGCATTTTGTCCTGCATGGCTTTCATCCACTCATCCTTTGCTCATGTGACAAGACTTCTTGATAACATATTGGTTCTCCTCCTTCAGTTAATAACACGTACTCTGACGGAGAGTACTGTTTTGACTCTTATCTTTGTCTGTCCATCTTCTCAATTGAGGCTCTTGCACTGGTGCATCATGCTCGGCATGTGGTTCATCATGCTCGGCATGTGGTTCATCATCACTATTTTAACTATCCGAAGGTATATCTGAATTATATGAGCTGCTATCACTGTTATTGTCCTCTTGATAAGCTTCTAGAACAATGTCATCTTCTGTCAATGCGTCAACTGAACTCAAAGCTAGATAATCAGTGAAGCTAGTTGGCTCTTTGTCATTCGACAGATCTTCAATTATTTAGTGTTCTATGAACATGACATCTCTGCTTCTGATAACATTCCTGTTAACATAATCACAAAGTCTGTAGCCAAATTCTTCACCTCCATATCCGAGGAAGATACATTCTTTCGATTTGCTGTTAAGTTTTGAATGCTCATCACTTGGGATGTGAACAAAGGTTATGCAACCGAACACTCTGAGATGCTTATATGAAACATCCTTTCCTGACCAAACTTTCAGAGGTATGTCACCATCCAGAGGTACTGATGATGAATGATTGATCAGTTCAGCTGCAGTCATCATTGCTTCACCCCAAAATTTCTTCGATAGTTTGGCATGTAGAAGCATACATCTGACACGTTCCTCAATTATTCTGTTTATCCTCTCAGCAACATCATGAGGAGTCTTGGGAATTGTCTTATCAAGTTTGAGACCATAAGTGTTGCAGTATTCTTCAAACGGACCTTTGTATTCGCCGCCATTGTCTGTCCGAATACACTTAAACTTCTTGTTAGCCTCTTTCAACTTTGGCATGAAACTTCTTGAAATCCGCCAACACCTAATTTTTGTGTGCTACAAGAAATGCTCATACTCTTCTAGAATGATCATCAATAAATGTAACAAAATAAAGAGCACCAACTAGAGTTTTATCCTTCATATAGCAGACATTAGTATGCATCAAATCAAGTATGTTCGAACTTTTAGATGAAGAAGTTCTATTAAATGTAACTCTAGTCTGCTTACCAGCCAAATAATGAACACATAGGTCAAGTGAAGTGTCTTTCATTGAGTTAATATCTGAAGTCCTTTCTCACCTATGTGACTAAGCCGCTTGTGCCATAACTCAGAGGATGGCATCTCTTGAGTCACATTTATCTCCTCGGTGCAGTGTCGTGCTTCAGTCTTGTAGAAAGTACTATCTTTGTGTCCTTTCGCTAGCGGGAGTGAACCTCTCTTGAGTTTCCACACTCCTCCTTTGAAGTTGCTCTCATAGTCATCATCGTCTAATTTTCTAACTGAAATTAGGTTAAGACGAATTTCTGGTACATGTATCACATCTTTGAGCACAATCTTGCATCATGTATTGGTCTTTAACTGTCCAATGTCAGCAATTTGGGACTCCGACTTATTCCCCATCTTTACTGATCCAAATGCTCCCTCTTTATATGCTGAGAATACATCTCTGCGATGAGTAATATGGAATGAAGCTGCAGTGTCTAAGATCCAAACTGAATCTTAGACTCAGAACATTGACACCATCTTCTCCTCTTCTTGAGTAAGAAAGTATACATCTGATGTACCCACCGCAATGTTGTTTCCACCACTGCCCTTCTCCTTTTTAGCACTTCAGACCCTTCATGTGACAGATCTCGTGTTTTAATTTTTTGCACTCCTTCTTGATGTGTCCTGACTTGCCACAATGATAACAGGTGATTCTTTTTTGAACTTCGGCTTGCCTCTTGACCTTGATCTATCATGGCTGTGAGAGTTTCTCTGTTTGTTTTTCCCACGATCTTCCGCGATGAATGCCTCTAATTTATTGTTGAGATTTTGCTCTTACCTTCTCGTTTCTTCGTTGAACAAATTATCCTTGATAGTTTTTAAAGATAGTTGTCCATTTGTTCAGAGAGGTAACGAGCATTTCCCAATTATTAGGTAATGAACTCAGCAGTAGTAGTGCTTGAATCTCATCTTCAAACACGATATTCACTGAGGACAACTTGTTAATTAATTCCTAAAAACTGCCAAAATGTTATGCAATAGAATGACCATCATTGTACTTCAAGTTAACAAGTTTCTTCATCAATAGCACTTTATTCTGTGGCGATTTGCGTTCATACATTTCTTGTAATTTTTTCACACTTCGACGGGTTCATCAATATTGGCAATATGATGAAATACCTTGTCGTCGACCCATTGTCGGATTTGTGCGACTGTCTTGGTCTTAACCCCCCCCCCCCCACTTTTTAACATCCATGACCTCGGGCTTTGCAGCATCACCTTCGATTGGATCATAAAGGTCCCTACAATTTAAGTAGTCCTTCAATCGAGGCTTCCAAATAGAGTAATTTGTACCTGTGAGTACATGGATCCGACTGGGGGTATTATTATCCTCCATTATAATGTGCACTGTCCTGACCATACCACTGTTGGGAAAAAAGACTGAATTGATAGTTGCAATTTTTTTTCTTTTTTTCTTTTAATGTGCACAATAATAATGGGATGATGACAATAATATAAAGGAATTACATGAGATCAAAGACGCAAATGATTAACGTGAAAAATCTCTCAATGTGAGAGGAAAATTATGGGAGCAAGAAGCAAATCTTCCACTATAAAATAATAGTAGGTTACAAAGTCTCTTATCTGAATTACGCAGAGGAATACAATAATAATCTCAAGAATTAATCTTGAATGCCATAGAATAAAAGTCTCTCAAAATTGAGGATAGAATTCAGAATGATTTCATCGGAATATGAGGAATAGATGAGAAGGCTGTTGAAAAGTAATGCTTGAAGTTTCGTTGAGAACGGATGAGTGCTTGTTCCTGAATCGAATCCCGAAGTTTCTATCTCCTCTTTCTTTCTCTCTCTCGGTGGAAAGACACGATAAAGAAAGTTATTTCTTTCTTCTCGTGCTTCGTGGTTCGGCGCACAGGATCAGGACATCTGTACCCCTATTTTATAGCTTCATGAGATGCACTCCAACTCGATTTGTACTTTGTCTCCGATTGGTTTTCCAAACCAACTCATTTTTTTATTTTTCTACTCCGATTCGCATAGCAAGAATCCAACACATAAAAGCTGGAATTTATGGTGAAAATGTCATCATGATGAGATCCAATATCACTATAGTTGGGGATGACCAAGGAAGAATTGTTCTTTGTAGTTAACGCAATCAACCCTCGGTATTAAAGAGTTGACATCATTAGGTAATTAAAACATACTAGCTATTTATTTCATTTTTCTCTTTATAGATGTGTATTAATTAAATATCTCCTCATGCAGCGGTGATAACATTTGAGAATATTTCTCATGATGATAAAGGTCAGGCCATGACATTTCATAGTGAAGGTGACATGAATGTTTTCTACAAATGTGAATTCAAGGGCTAGCAAGACACATTATATGTAAATGGTCAGAAGAACAATGGTATACAAATGTGAATTCAAGGGCTAGCAAGACACGTTATATGTAAATGGTAAGAAGAACAATGTTAAGAGAGGTATCAGTAGGCATTTCTTTAGGGGATGTCATATTTCAGGTACTATTGACTTTATCTTCGAGGACGCACAAATGGTGTTACATAAATGTCACATCATATTTCGAAAGCCAAGTCATTCAAAATCAAATATGATCACAGCCTTTGGCAGGGAGTACATGGCTGAATACAGTTATTGTGATCCAATGTTGTGATATTGTGATAAAGTTTCGAATGGCCTCACATAAAGGTTATTTGGGATGAGCATGGAAGAAATATTCAAGAGTGATCGTGATGAAGACCACAATTGCTGACATCATAACTCCTTTTGGTTGGAGAATAATGGATAAGAATGATGACTACTCAAGTACTATGGAGTATATCAAGTATGGGAATAGTGGAGTTGGTGGCATTTATGAGTGGACGCATTAAGTGGCCAAAATATAAGGCAACAAGAAGTCCGGCCGATGTGCAACCTTTCACCGTCGAGTCATTCATCAATGGAAATGAAGGGCTTCCTATTATCGGGGTCCCTTTTGACGTGGGATTGAATTGTTAATTATGATAACACTATTACATGTTATGAAGCCATGTATGGACATTATTAGTTTGCTTCCTAAATGGCATTATGCATTTACTGTTAGTTATAGTTATGATTTTTTAGTATGTCACGAACTAGTTTAGTTATTTTATTAATAAATATTGTCCTATCTGGTGGCTTTTTATATTCTTTCCTTTTATTTCAACAATTTGGCTTTATTTAGTGTTATATTATAAGACAACTAAGTAAATAATATGGTCCAAAGTCCATAAGGTGTAGTAATAGTTACTTCTTAATTTACACATAATTTTTTTAGAGAATGATGTGTTAGAATATTAGAAAATTGTTGAGGTGAAAGATAAAAACTTTTTAGGACAAACATCTTTGACCTAACCATGCCTCATGGTTTTCATGATGATGCGTACTATCTAGAGGTATTGTAAATAATGTTGAGAAGCTTAGATCACATGATGATAAATTAAATGAAATACAAGTGATGCAAGAAGTAACAAATGTTAATAAAATTAAATGAGCCTATGTATAACCTAATTGACTTTGGTATTAGTGTTAAAAATTTAATTCTTTTGCTAGATAATCTCTTGCCAATAATTATATAAATAGCTCTTGAAAGAAGAAAATTTAGACAGAAGTCCATAGTAACTCTAGACTCAAAAGATTCGATTCACTAGGCAAATATAAAATTTGTTACTTTATCTCTATATATTAACTTGCGTTCCGTAAGTTTTTTTTTGGATAAACTTTTGTTACTTTTGACATGATTATGGTTATGTAGTTAACATTAGCTCAAATAATTAATAATGGTTTGACCAGTAGATAACAATCAATAAGTAGTAGCCAACTTTTGATGATTTAAAATGTAAAGTTCTCAAAATTTGACTCTAATTTAGAGACCGAACCCTAGACGGCGCTACTTTTACTTCATTCTTCTTAACCTAATTGCATATAACATCGCACATAAAACAATGAAAGACTCATGAGCAAATAAATAGCAACATAGGCTCTAACATATTAGCCCATGGGTCACATAGACTCTAACATATTAGCCCATTGGCCACATAGGTTCTAACACCTAACATAGACTTCAAAATACATAAATGAGTTTATATAAAAGTTCATGACTCAAATATCCATAGGCTATACATGTTTGACTCTCTAAAGAATTTATCATCATAACATAAGATAATATAAGATAACTTGGGTTGTGATTCGATCGTCACATGTTCAAGTCATGAGGCTCTCGCCGTTGAGCCTATGCATCGTCTATGCCTGCACGGATCCATGAGGTACAGACGATTTCTCTCATTAGAATATGTATAAGCCCATGCATGCTATGATCCTATAACATGATCTTTAATATGCATTGTATCATAATATAAATGTAGAACATATGCATGCTATGAACTACGTATGCACACTATATGACATTTGAACAACCATCATGGCAAGATGAGCTAAGCATATAACATCATTAGCATTAAGTTGAGACATGTCATAACTTATCTTGTTTAACTTTAACATCTTCATTCATAAAAGGATATGACAGGAGGACATTCATTAGTACCCTTTTAGGTGCTTACTTCGTCATCATATTAATCTTTATATCCCAAATCATTCATCATTCATCTTCAATTAGATAATTTCTTATCTTGATGATTAAGAAGACCATGTTGGCTCATCAATCTTAGGCTAGTTAGGTCAGGATCTTTTTGTCCCATTGGATGCCACACCTTGTCCATTCTTAGGTGGGGTCTTGATCTAGGGAAGGCCACACCATGCTCACTCTAGGGTGGGGTCTTGGTCTTCCTCATACGAATGATATCAACAAGACACCTTCATAAATTCGTCTTTTACTTACATTCATCAATATATTTTAATCCTATTTAAGATCATACAAGCGTCAAATTTTTTAAGTGGCTCTGGACACTGGTCATAGTCGTGCCAAAATCTGTAACAACCATGTTGACCTCTTGGGAACATTCATGTTCCTTCGGTTCATATTGCTCACGGTTGTGGCACTCCGTTGGAATGACATTGCCATTAGTCCGATCGACCGACTTGACCGACTGATTAAATAGTACATTTTGCCTTCAGAGTGGTCGATCGATCCATCATTCGATTTAAACAGAATGGCATTGGAGAGTCTTCCCTGATGGTCATGGTCGTGCCATCCTATGGAATGGCCGTGCCGACCTTGAGACTATGGCATGAGCGGGATGACGATCGTGCATCGGGTCTCTTATCTTCAGTGAGGGTCACGGTCGTGCCAACCACCTGGAACGACCATGCTCTTAGCTTGCTACATGTCCGGCCAATTGATTCGTTGGTCGATTTGAACAGAAACTTTTTTATCTATGGAGTGATCGAACTACCAGTCGATCGAATCCTTTGACCGATTTAAAATAGTAGACCATGGGTGTGACCACCACTACAAGAAAAATACTTTTTAACGACCAAGGTATAAAGAAGGGGACAAAAAAGTGGTCATTAATATTGTTCAATAACAACAACAACAACAATAAAGCCTTATCCCACTAGGTGGGGTCGGCTATATGGATCATACGACGTCATTCCGCTCTATTAGTAACCAAACCTTTCGGTATATTATTCACCAATAGATCTTGCCCTATTAGTTCGTCAAGTGTTATATTATTCACCAATATAACACCGCCGATCTTATAGCAGTACGATAGAATTTTTCTTTAACTTTATTGGATATTTTTTTATCACAAAGAACTCCAGTGACTTTTCTCCACTTACACCAATCAGCTTGAATTCTATGATTAACATCGTCATCAATCTCACCATCTTGTCTTACAATTGATCCTAAATATTTAAACTTTGTCACTTGAGGAATTATATCCTCCCCTAGCCTAACTTCCATATCGTTTCTAAGTTGTTTATTTGTGAAATTGCAATGCATATATTCTATTTTATTCATACTTAAACGAAAACCCTTTGACTCAAACGTATTTCTCTATATTTCTAATTTTGTATTAATCTCTTCTCTTAAATCCGCTAAAAGTACTATATCATCCGCAAATAACATGCACTTAGGTACCTCCTCTATGATACTCTCGATTATAGCATCGATAACAAAGTTAAATAGATACGGGTTTAAAACTGATCCTTAATGTAGGCCAATTCCTATAGGAAATTCATTTGTCTCACCTCCGGGTGTCCTAACCCTAGTCAATGCCCCATCGTACATGTCTTGTATTACCTTAATATAGGCAACACTCACCCTCTTCTTTTGCAAGACTTTCCAAAGTACATCCATTGGTACCCGATCATACGCCTTCTCTAAGTCAATGAAAGCCATATGTAAGTCTCTTCTCCTACTTCGATACTTCTCCATCATCCCCCTTAGTAAATAAATCGTCTCTGTAGTGGATCTTCCTGACATGAACCTAAATTGTCTCTCAGAAATACTAGTCTCCATTCTCAATCTATGCTCAATCACTTTTTCTCATAATTTCATTGTGTGACTCATAAGTTAATCCCTCTATAATTTGCACAATTCTGAATATCCCTTTTATTTTTATAAATAGGAACTAATGTACTTAATCTCCAATCATCAGGCATCTTTTTCGACCGTAAAATCTCATTAAATAGTTTACATAACCACAACACACATTTTTCTCCTAAACATTTCCAAACTTCAATCGGTATACCATCCGGTCTAATGACTTTACCATTTTTCATTTTCTTAAGAGCTTCACTAACCTCCGATACTCTAATTCTACGATGAAATGACCTATTAAACTCACATTCGCTAACTGTCAAGTCCTCCAAATCACAACGAAAACCTTCACAACCATCATTAAATAGCTTATAGAAATACTCTTCCCATCTGTTCTTAATATCTCCCTCAGTAACTAAAACATTGTCAACTTCATTTTTTATGCATCTTACTTGATCCAAATCTCTCGACTCCTTCTCTTTATTCCTTGCAATCTTGCAAATCCTTTATTCACCAGCCTTTGTCCCTAACTCCTTATAAAACCCCTCATGTGCTTTAGCACGAGCATCACTAACTGCCTTCTTAGCCTCCCTTTTCGCCAAACGATACTTTTCTCAATTGTCAGAACTATTGTCCAAGTGTATCGTCTTGAAACAATTCTTCTTATTACGCACCTTTTCTTGGACCTCCTCATTCCACAATCAAGTCTCCTTATCTCGTGGTCCAAAATTTTTTGATTCTCCTAAAATGACTTTAGCAACAATTTCAACCTTTTTTGATACATTCTCCCACATGATACTAGCATCTCTTTCTAACTCCCACACATTTTCCTCTAATAACTTACTTCTAAAAGTCTCTCGCTTCTCCCCCTTTAACTGCCATCACTTGATCTTTCGATCAAAAACTGTTCGAGATTTTGGTTTTATACCTTTCATTTGCATATCAAGAACTAACAATCTATGTTGTGTAGTCACGCCATGCCCAGGAATTACTTTGCAATTAGTACAGCGTCTTCTATCAATATTTCTTGTCAAGAAAAAATCGATTTGAGACCTATGAGTTCCACTTTTGTATGTGGGAAAATTTTTTTGCCGCTAAACACCAACAATGAAGAGCAAAAAATCTCTTCGTTAAAAGAGTAGATCTGGTCGTTAAAGGTGGAAAATAATGGTCATTTGTTAATGTCATCGTTAATGATCACTGAACTTATTAAAAGGAGTAATAAATAAATATGACAAATTTGTGTTAAAATGATTTGGCGGGTTAACTAAAATGTTTTCCCTCCCACAAATTTGACTAATTTAGATATTAAAATGCATCTGTATTGGGTGATCCAATCCAAAAAGCCCACAATTGTGTGATTTAATCAAAACCATAAAGATCTACAGTGTCGAGGTGAGGGTTCTCATTCTCTTTGGTCATCACACCAAAGTCACCGCTGCTGCCACATTTCTAGCAGTGGTTTCAATGGCAGTTGTCATCATCTTCGAGGAGCATATTTCCATATCCAGTGGTACCCGATGTTAAATGAGGGAATCTCATTTGCCTTTGATCTGTCCAACGGATTGATCCTCCACCACAAGGGCCTTTTTTACTCTAATTTATGGGTTTTTAGATGCTTCACTTTGCTAATCAGAGTCATTAGGATATATTATTTTTTAGGTATGTTGATTAGTAGATGGACGAACCCATGTTTCACAAGCCCTTTCTTATGGTGAAGTTTTTAGTTTTAAGATCTAGTTTGGCATGTCTGGTATGAGGGTTTGTCTTTAACTTCTTCTGCGCCTTTGTGTCGTGTGCTGCATGTAAATTCATTAGGACTTTTTTTGTGGTAAAATTAATTAGGATTTTGTGTTACAAATTGTTGTTGTTATTTCTAGTAATGATTTGTTCTTAGCAACATTTGTTAATTTTGTGCAGGCCACAATTTTATCTAAATACTCATATTGTGTGGGCAAAGAGGAACATGGTTGTGACATGAGAGGAGAGCTACTTTTATGATAGAATGTTATAAGTTTTAACTAGTTCTTTTCAATCACTATATTCATATTCTTTCTATATTTTTAAGACGATTGTATTCTTTACTTGGATAACATACCTACTCTTATTGGATCAACCTATTGTCTTAATGTTACATTAATTTTTGTGCCTGCATTAATTCATTTTTCTCCTTGATAGTTTGATGTTTCATGCACACTTATTAAGCACATTTGGAATGTGTTAGATGTGCAATGTTCAAGCAGTCATAGAAAGATTTTTTTTTCAGTTGTGACAACCTACAAATATTGGTTTCGAGGCTTCTCTTTCATAACTTTTTTTATTTCAGAGTTTACATGTTCCGGTGAAGAAGAAGATAAAATAAAGATGATCATGCCATTAAACAAATAGAGAAAGCCAAAAGGGAATTAGAGGTGCTCTTTTGTTTGCCTTTCATTGTTCGGCCCAATTGGATCCTTATCTTTTTATGTGCATTAAATATATTTTACCCATTACTCTGTAATCCTTTTTATTTTCATAATTGATTGATATACAATTACTGGATATTTTTTTGGAGTGCGCGTATCATATTGTCTAGAGGCCCAAGAGTTACTATTGGGTGTCACAAACTTTGATTAGTGATTAATATTTTTATTTGGTTATTTTGAATGATATGATTTTAAAAAAAATTAGGATGCACGTCTTTAAGTTGATAAAAGGTACAAGGTTTGTATAATAATATTTTTAGGCGTCACATGATTTAAGATGAGTTAAGTTATTGTTAGCTTGTTACCACATGCTTATTATATTTTTTTATGCCATATTAGTTTTTTTTCTCCTTTTCAGGCTCGACAATTCAAATGAAACATGAGTTGTATGAGATATACATTATTGGGAGGATGATGGAATGACGAGATTCTGATTGTATTATGATATTTGCAGCAGAAAACTATTCAAGGTTATAACTGCATCAACAACAACTCAGCAAGCCATGAAATATATTGAAGATAGAGAGGTGGAAGCATAAATTTGTTTTTCAAATCACAAAAATGTATATTTTATCTTTTCTTTAAGATATGGTTTATGTACATTGATACGTGTATGTACTCCTCTTTTATTTTTATGTGTTATGTCAAACTTGATTGTTTAATGCTTACATATGATATAAGATGCGATGACAAGTTTCTAGTGCGCCCTTTTATTAGGACCCTTCCAATGACAACAATATATGATTTATAATTAATTATTTTAACATACAAAAGATAATTAAAGGTTCTATTGATTAATTTTCTCTTGGTGTTTAATGTGTTATAAAGATCAGATAACTTGTGATCATTAAAATCTATTAACACCAATTTTGTAGTGGTATCTATTGCCTATAACGATTGTATTTGTGGACATTAATAATTTCAAACGATCACTTTTTCTGGCCATTAATATTTTAACGATTACATTTCTAGTCGGTGAAAGTATTTAATGGCCACATTTGTGCCGGCCGCTAATAATGTTTAACGACCAACAGGTTTGCTCCGTCGTTAATGATCTTTAACGGTGGAGCCTATAACAACGAATGACGACCACTTTTGCTAGTCGTTAATGATATACAACAACCAGAATTTTAGTATTAGTGACCACTTTTCCCCTCGTTAATAACTATTTTTCTTGTAGTGCACTCGATTGGTCACGGCCGTGCCGTGTTGGAAGACCCTTGGAGCAATGGCATGCTCGGGGCGATAGTCGTGCTTATAGGGGGCACGGCCGTGCCTACGCATGTCACGACTATTATCATGGGAGAATCATATTTTTATTTCTTTTTTACACATTTTCCTCTGTTCACATACATCCATAAGCATTTTAGTGACATGCCATCTCTTAAACATGTAATGTGCATTAACATCAATCATCTTAAGATTTATATCATAAGAAATCACAGACATTTATAGAGGTGTAAGGAAGGAATATTACATCTAACAAATGCATTCATTTCTCACAAGTGAGAAATTTCGTCATGACCTAAGCATAAATGATAATGAAACATCATGAGCTAAGCATGATTATCAAGGAAACATCAATCCTAACAAAATATGGCATAAACCTATGCCCTAAAACACATTCTCTAATCTTCCATTTCAAGAACAACTTGCTTGTTTCTTCATGCCCTCATCCAAACATTCAATCATCATTAGAGTGAGATTAGAGGGTTGGATCCCAACATACCTTGTTAAGCAAGTCCTAAAACCCTAGTCTCTTCCTCTCTTCTCTTTCCTTCTTCCACTTGCACGAGCACCACTTCCTCCCTCCTTAATGATGTCCACGATTTGCTGAAGGCTTGCGATCTCTCTAGGGTGGTTGCTGCCATGAGCTGAGGTGGAGAGAGTGCAACTTCCCTTTCTTGCTAAACCTCATAACTCCTTTGATTGGTGAAACCTTAAGCATTACATGATCACACACTTTATAAAGCTGCTCTCCTCTTCTTAGATCTGTATAGCTCTTTTGCCTACTTTAAGCCGTTAGCATCCTTTGCTTGAGCATCCTTTGCTTGATTAGCTCAATTTTGTCAACATATATTTGGACCAAATTCGGTCAAATGTATCTTTCTTCCTCGATTTCACTCCAACATGCCGGTGAACGAAAAGGTCTTTCATATAAAGCTTCAAATGTTGTCATATTGATGGTAGAGTGATAAAGCAAATTTCACCAAAGGAAAATGATCATCCCAATTTTCATGCTAATCTAAGGCATAAACCCTAAGCATATCTTCAAGAGTTTGAAATTTTCTTTCACTTTGGCCATCTATTTGGGGTAAATTACACGAATGATCCCCCAACTTTGAGTCGATTTTCAATTGGTCCCCCAACTTCAATTTATAACCAAAACGTCCTCCATATTTTATTTTCTTGCACGCCTAGTCCTCCTGACCGATGATAATGAGTTTCCCGATTGTCTTACTTACGTGGTGGATTTTCTCTCTCCTCCACGTCATTTTATGTCTGCCACATCATTATAAAAAATAAAAAATAAAAAAAAGATGAAGTTTCCACGTCATTAAAAAAATTTAAAAATACAAAAAATCAATTTTTGGGAGCTCGCTGGAGAGAGAGGAGGGGGGCGACCGCCCCCCTCCCTCTCTCTCATGCACGGCTAGAGAGAGCTCGAGCTCGAGCTCGCCGGAGAGAGAGCTCGAGCTCTCCCGAGCTCGAGCAGAGGAGGGGTGACCGCCCCCTCCTTCTCTCTCCTGCATCGCGGGAGAGGCTGGAGAGAGAGAGGGGGGCGACTGCCCCCCTCTGCTCGCAAGCTCGACCACTTCGAGCTCGTCGGAGCTCGAGCTCTCTCTCTCTAGAGGGGGGCGGTCGCCCCCAGCTCGAGCTAATGGGGGTGACTGATTTTTTTTATTTTTAATTTTTTTAACGACGTGAAAACTTCATCTTTTTTATTATTTTTTTATTTTTATAATGACGTGAAGGAGAGAGAAAATTTGCCACGTAAGCAAGGTAATCGGGAAACCCACTATCACCGGTCAGGAGGAATAAACGTGCAAGAAAATGAAAGATAGATGACGTTCTGGTTATAAATTAAAGTTGGGGGACCAATTGAAAATCGACTTAAAGTTGGAGGACCATTCGTGTAATTTACCCCATCTATTTGAGGATGAAACGTCGTGCTAAAATTTAATCTTATTCCAAAATCATTTTATAGACTTTTCCAAAATATTGAAGTGAACCTTGGATCTCTATCCAAAGTCATAATTTCATGCAAACGAATAATTTTATTCACATAAAGCTCAACCATGCTATCCATGGATTGATTCACTTTTGTAGAAATAAAATGAGTCGACTTTGTCAAACAGTCCACTACAACCCAAATTGCATAATGATCTTTCTGGTCCAGGGTAATCCCACTACAAAGTTCATAGTGGTACTTTGTTATTTTCATTCCCGAATAGATAATGGTTGTAATTTGTCATAAAGTCTTCGGTGTTCAATCTTGACTTATTCACAAACTATGCACGTAGCCACATACTTAGCCACTTTCTTTGCAAGTTCTTAAATTATAGGATCACAAGGCACCAAGAGAGGGTGAATTGGTGTTTAAACAGAAAATATTGATTTCACAAAAATCGTCGCAAAAGTTTAAAATCGATTTGTTAATGTTTAAACCAACACAATAGCAATCATATCACATGCATAATAAAATAGGAAGAAGAGGGAGAGAAAATATACACACAAGATGCACGGTGGTTTGTTGACGATATTCGATCACACCTTAGCCTAAGTCCCCACACCGACTTATCGACCTCGAGATGATTAGAGATTTCACTAACACCCTTCTTTAGTTGCAAATGGGGAAGGAAGAAACCCTTTACAACTCTTGTTTTTTCTCCTTTTTCGAGAGGTAAAGCACACTTCTTTAACTCGTAAACTTTCAAACACCTTTTCTTCGCTCAAGAGGTAAGACACAACATTTTTTCACTCAAGAGCTAAACAACTATTACAATATCACAAGAACACTTTGCAATCTCTTTTTTACAATTTGGAACCTCACATAAGAGCAAGAGGAAAGAAATGAAAAAATTATAACTTGAAGCTGAAATAGATTTTACAAATGTTCTTCTCACTTGTAATTCAAAGTCTTGATCATTTCTACACAATTGGCTCATCTTTTATAACTTTCTTAACTCCATTTAGTCGTTGGAATTTGTTTCCTAATTTTGAAGCCAAAATATGACTGTTATAATACATTCTGAGCATTGTTCGATCGATCATTCTGTCCCACCAGTCGACTGGTACATATAGCCATTGAAAATATGACCATTGGTGAATTCTACACCGGTCGACCGACCAACCAGTTGATCGGTGCCTCGACCATCATGGTCTCAACATCCTCTTCAGCTGATTTCTGCATTTTCTATGTTGATCGGTCGACCAGTATGCCTGATCGGTCAACTGGTATCTCGACCTTGCATCATCTCAACATTCTATTTGGTTAACCTGGGTAATTTTTGCACTGATCAGTCGATCGGTGTGCCTGACCGATCGATCGGTACGTCGACTGCCATATCGATTGTCCTTCACTTTTTTGAGCATAACATTTTGCACAGTTATTCAAATGAGATGATTTGTTATTCTATAGAAAGCTAATGGAATTCTCTACAACTTGAATTTTCATCATTTATCTAAAATATAATGAGATCATAGTCAAATATTGATTCAAAGTTCAGTACCAAAAGTTATCCATTTTAAATAAGATATTTTAGACATTTACTCTTTTATACATAACTTTTCATACTAGTATCCAAATGATATGATATTTGATTTTATGAAAATCTAACAAAATTATCTATAACTTTTATATTAATCTCTTGATCCAAATCTCATGATAGAATATTCAAATATTAAGTGTAAGTTATTTGATTCTATGAAAATCTAACAAAATTATCTATAACTTTTATATTAATCTCTTGATCCAAATCTCATGATAGAATACTTAAATATTAAGTGTAAGTTTAGCGCATAAAGATATCAATTTCAAAATGAACTTTTGGAGCTTCACTTGTTAAAGATAACTTTTTATGTGGTTGTCCAAGTGAAGCGATTCTTGATTCTCTACAAAGATAAGAGATTTATTTATAACTCTTGTATTCACCTCTTAATGTAAATCTCATGGGAACATAAATAAATATTAATTGAAAGTTTAATGCATGAAGCAACTCATTTTTACTTAAACTTTTTTGGCATTTTAAATAACTCTAATCTTTCGAGGTTTGTATAATCAATCTATAATTATATATGGCATAAAAACTTTACTCCAACAATCTTACCCTTTTTATGTGAAGACAAACCGAGAAATATGAAAAGCATGTGAGTTGGGAAATAAAGGATATTAAAATCAACTTTACTCTCCCTAAAACTAAGCTTTCCTTACAATTATGGATAATAAGTCTTAATTTTAAGATACTTTTCATATAGAGTTATATTCATGAAGTCCATGTAATTAATAAGGGGTTATATATATTTCGCCTTTATAAATTTCTCTTATGTTCTTATCATATTTCTCCTCTTTTGTTTCATCAAAAAGGAGTTTGCACATGAAGCATATAAGAAACTATATGTAACTCCCCCTTAATCATGTCATATTTCTAATTTTTTCATTCTCCCCTTTTTGTCGTAGAAGATACAATATGAAAAGTGTGATGAAGTTTTTTTTATTCTTTTATCACATCTATAAGAATTCTTTCAAATATAATATATGCATAAAAATAATTCTCCAAAGTTCATGACTAATTCATTAGAGAAAAACATGAAATAAAATTTATCTAGAGGTTATGAATGAAACAAGTTTCAAAAAATATATATAAGGAATCAAAATATTGTATCAAATTTTGGGACAACAATGATATGTCAAAACTAAATTGGATTATATCAAATAATTAAAAATTTAACAATAATGATAACAAATCATATTCAAAGTGAATGGAGGAAATAATCTTTCAAATTTTTTTAGCAAGCTCCCCCTACCATTATGATCAATTTTCTCTTTTTTTCTATCTTCCTTTAGTCATTTATATGTTTTCCTTTTCTTTCAAAGAAACAATAATAATATAACATTGTGAATGAGAAATTAAAACCTAAATTTCATAATACGAAGATTTTAAGCTTAAAAGATTTGTACTAAGATATGATAATAAAATGATTTTTACAAATCATGAAAATGTATATCCATGCTCATATAAGTCATATAATTGATATATTTCATGGTATGACATAAATATCTCAAATGTAAATACAATATTACACAAGTCAAAATATCTTTATATATTTTCATTTGTACAAGAGAAATATCATTTAAACATCATTTCAAATTTGATGATCATGTATCATGTGGATATTCAAATGATAACAAATTATGACCATATAAATTTATGCACATTAATCTTATAGCATAAAAGTCACAAATAAATAAGCATCATAAATAGCATAAGCATTTCCAAAATTTAACATATCAAAATATGCTCAAAAGTTGACTTTTAAAAAATAATCAGTTTATGAACAAATTATGATAACTAGTAGACAAATATAAGACATAAATAATTGCAACACATAGGTATATACAATTTTCTATTTCTATGTTCAAAATAACACTTTTACCATAAAATTTGTGTTTTCACGTCTTCAAATTATTTTTTTCCTTTTCTTTCTTTGTCAAAAAATAATAATCAAAGTTTGTGGCAAGAAACGAAACTAAAAAGATATTCAAAGTTTAATCTTTTACATGTTCCCAATATAACTTTCATTACATGACATGATAGTTTGAAATATAAAAGAATAAAATTTATATAAATCAATTATACATGCTTAAATAAAATTTATATAAATCAATTATACATGCTTAATCCTAAAATCAACATATTTAAATGTGAAGAATCATATATGCAAACTTTAGTTTTGATATAAATGATCTTATTTTCGCCAAACATGATTTTCACATTGAATTAGCATGATAGTTCAAAAAAGTCAATTTAGCAATGAGCATAATCTTTAAGTAGATTTAATCAAAATGAGTAATACAAACATTTTCAAAATTAAATAAGCATGATGTTGGTATGCACAAAGATTATAATATTTTGTTTTATCTTTATGCGCATACTATGATAATAAATAGATAAATTCAAGGAATAAACATGCATCACTTCAAAATGAGTTCAAATTTTTATTTTCATATATCAAATACTTTTGTCGCAAACTTTATGTCTCCACCTTATTTCAACTTTATTTTCCTTTTTCTTTCCATGTGACACAAATCTCCAAGTATAAGATCATCTGAATTTAATTTTGGTACCCAAATTAATTAGGGTCCAAGGTTGTTAGTCACATCTCTTTTTGGAACTCATTATATTTCACCATGATTAGTTTCCTCAATTTTGTATAAAAGAAAATAGTGCTCATGAAATTTATATGCATAACATATACAATGATATTTCAAGCATTATCATGGATATGTCTAGATATTATAAAAATAAACATAATGATGTCCAAAATATTTCTTAAACTTGTATTCAACTTAACTTTACATAAATGATTGTTAAATATTAATAAATAAAATATTCATAAAAGATTATCACATATATCATTTTCTTTTGCCAAATCAATATGACAACTATAATAGTATGTCAATGGATTAAGATATACATGTAGTTTACTTCAATTAACATGTGAGGAAAGATATTTTACAAATAGACTATCACAAGTCAATGAAGTTATGATATCAAAATTTAAAACTTTTACCAACTTTGTTTTTTAAAAAATTGTCAATTATTATATCTAAATTCCAAAATTATAAGTTCTTTCAATTTCAAAATTATGATGCATGAAATTTTTAAATAAGAACTAATAAGAGCATAATCACATGTACATACTCTCATTTCGAATAGTTAAGCATATGTATGCATAATCATTTTCCAAGCAAAAAATTATCTTTAAAAAAATTGTAGTTTACGTAGAAATTATTATAACTAGTGAATACATTTAAAGTTCGAGAAATTATGACAAAATATCATCATTATATTTTCCTTACAAATGTTTGAAAATGTCAACATAAACTCAAACATCTTAAATCTTTATGAGTCAAAGTAAGATCACTGCAATATCTCAATTTCATATGCAAGTCTTATCATCAAATTAGATATTAAAATGTAACTTGCATGAGAAAGATGTTTAATATATTAAATTTACTTTAAGTCACAAAAAATAATCAAAAGTTTAATATATCAAATAAAAAATGCACATGCATACTTAATCGTAGAAAGTATCATCATTTTTGTTAAAGTGGAGATTTCAAGACTTTTATGCATTTGAGCTTGCGAATAATCATGATAAAGAATGGACACATCAAATAAAAATTTTAAAAATGATATGTCATAATTAAAATCACATGTGCACAAAATAAATTTAAAGTTTTGCTTCAATCATATTTTTACCAAAAAGTGTGTCTTCACTTTACTTGAATCATTCTTCTCATTCCTTGTGAAGCACACCTACAAACAAAAATCATTTACATTTTGGTATCCAAAATTGTTTGGATCCAACATGATTAATTTCGATTCCTTTAGGAACCCATATTAATTTCATGTCCATATTAATATATTTTTTCATTTGACATTCAAATGACTAATGCCCATGAGCATTACAATAATGACAACTAATAGATGATCTAACAAAATGATTGTGATCATATTTCATTTTTGAATAATGATGATGAGAAGCATGAGAGTGTTTAACATTAAAAGAGTGATAATAAGAATATTTATTCTTCAAATAATGGTTATTAGCATGCTTTAGTTTGAGGAATAAGAATATTTCAAATAGTATCCTTTTGTGTTTTTAATATTTTCCTCAAGTTCATTTTCTTTTTATAATCGTTATATTTTGCAAACATTTTAATAAGCTTTTGAACATTACCAGTACGTTTCAAAGGCACACCAATTTTATCATGTAAAGCATTTTGCCAACAAATTATTTTTCTTTTGTGACTTGTTTGGTAATATAATCAACTTTGAGTTCTTTTCATTCAAAATTTCATAATTTTTAAATGTCAAGGAGAGTGAATTAATTTCCTTTATCAAATTTCCATTTTCGACTAAACATACATTCTTTTCATCTTTTAAATTTTTAAAATCATTTTTCATAATATGAAGATCATTCATCAAAGTTTTATTTTGAACTAGACAATCATCTCTTTCTTTTTTCAGAATTTCAAACTCATTTTTCAAGACAATATATTCATTCATTAATGATTCATTTTTCTTTTTAAGCGAAATATGTTTTTGAATAAGAGATGAAAATTCTTTATGAACATACAAAAGCAATATCAATATCATCATCACTATCATCAGTAAAAGAATAAAATGAAGTTGAGGTTACCCCATCATTCTCACTTTTTGCCATTAAGCATAAAACTTCATTCTTGGATGTCGTAGATGTAGAACTATCGTGTTCTTCATTTTCTACATCCGATGTGCCCTTTTTATAAAAATTACTCTTTTCATAATTATTTAACAAAACTTGCTAAATCTCATGAGAAGTGAAGCATTTAGAAATAAGATTCATGCCATAAGAATATAAAGAGGAATAAAAGATATTTTTGGCATTATAATTAAGTTTTTCAATCGACATTTAAAAATCGTCATATTTAAAAAATGGAAGATCGATAGAAACACTATTTATAATTTTCTTTGGCTTTTCAAAACCGTTTTCTAAAACTTCCCACATATTAAAATCAATAAAACATATATAAGCTTTTATTCTAATTTTTCATGAAGAAAAAGAATGATCTTTAAAACTCGGTGTGTCAAAAATGGAATGATCTTCTTCCAAAAATAGTGTCATACTCTAAAAAATGATTAAATCTTTAAAATAAGAGCAACTTGTCTTTTATAGTAATTGTAGGATCACAAGGCATCAAGAGGGGGAATGAATTTGTGTTTAAATCGAAAATATATTAATTTTACGAAAATCAGCATGGAAGCTTAAAAACAATTTGTTAATGTTTAAACAAATACAATAGCAATCATATCACATGTATAATAAAGTAGGAAGGAGAGGGAGAGAAAATATAAACACAACATTCATGATGATTTGTTGACGAGATTCGGCCACACCTTGACCTATGCCCCCGCTACGAGTTTTCGACCTCGAGACCGTCAGAGATTTCACTAACATCCTTCCTTCGTTTTAAATGGGGCAAAAAAGAAACTCTTTACAACTCTTTCATTTTCTCCTTTTCAAGAGGTAAGCACACCTCTTTCACTCGTAGGCTTTCACTCATCTTTTTTTTCTCTTAAGAGGTAAGACACAATCTCTTTTCACTTAGGAGTTAAACAACTATTACAATATCACAATGAACACTCAACAATCTCTCTTTTACAATTTGGAACTTCACACAAGAGTAAGAAAGAAATAAACGAAAGATTTACAACTTTGAGCTCAACTAGATTTCACAAATGTTCTTCCCACCTTTACTTGGAAATCTTGATCATTCCTACACCTTTGGATACTCTTTTATAGCCTTCTTTAACTCAATTTTGCCGTTGAAGTTTGTTTCCTAATTTTGGGATGAAAATATGACCGTTATAGTGTATTCTGCGTGCTGTCCGATTGACCGTTTTGCTCCACCCGTCAATCGCTACATATAGCTGTTGAAAAATATGATCGTTAGTGAATTTTGCACTAGCCGATCGACCGACCGATCGACATGTGCTTCGATCGTCATGGTCTCGACATTCTGCTAAGCTAATTTTTGCATTTTTTATGCTGATCGATCGATCGGTCAGGCATACAAGTCGATCGATCGATCAACATCATCTCGATATTCTATTTGGTTAAACTAGGCAATTTTTGCACTGACAGTCGACCAGTTCATCGATCATTTGATCGACTGCCCTGCACTATTTTGAGCATAATTTTTTACACAGTTATCAAAATGAAATGTTGTTTTATTCTACGTGTAACACCTCTGAAATCCACCCGATGACAAGTGTCATGAGTGGATCCCGAAGGTGTAACACCTCTGAAATCCACCCGATGACAAGTGTCATGAGTGGATCTCGAAGCGCATTACATGGTGGACAATATGATGGTTGACCAAAGTCAACGAAACATATGACTATTAAAACAATTGAAGACGAAAACTATTCTACTATTTGAAAACATAGCGAAAATGATAAAATATAATGGACTACATGGTACTAAGCCCAATGACATAAAAGTGTACATGATGGATAACCCAAATACATAAGTGACTCGAAATCTACAAATAAGTCTAACTCCAACATAATCTATAATAAAAAGGCCCGACTCGTACATGACTCATAAATAACTATGACCCAACATAAGGCCGGCACATGTGCTAACCGCTGCCATGAGCTTGCCACCGACTTCAACTTGCTCTTCCATGCTAGTACGAATCTCGATGTAGGGGAGGTCCACCTCCCATTAGTTTTATGTAAGGGCCATAAAATAAGAAATTAAATAATCCATAAGGGATTTCGATTAAAATGATAATCAATGCACAATAAGGATCTCAAAATATATCATGAAAGCCAATTATCTGTTTCATATTTTAATTCCATGTATCCATTGTATTAACATATGTAACGCCCAATTATCCATTTCACATTTCAATTCCATGTATCCATTGCATTAGTATTATGTAATGCCCAATTATCTATTTCCCGTTTCAATTCCATATATCCATTGCATTAACATTATGTAATGCCCAATTATCCATATTCATAGTGGTTAAGAACATTCCATCACATTTACTCTAGGAAATACTCAATTTATAACATTATCCATACGTTGTTGCCACTTAATCAATTATCTTGATTAGTTCTCAAACAATCTTTAGTGAACTTTTACTAATACATTGAGATACTTGATAGTCCTTGTGCCCATAGGCTGGCCAAGTCTTGATACCCTGAAGTCGTGCCATTTCCATTTTCATTCATATATCCATTCGACAATGGCCAAGTACTGTGCCTCATTCTATTTCAATACAATGATTCATTTTAATCCTATGACTTAGCATGCAAAGTCAGATTCTAGGTGAGTCAATCAATAGCAAGCAATCATATCAGTAAGAACATGGAAACATGACATGGCATAGCATGATATCAACTAATGATCAATTGCTAGAACAAACATTGAAGACAATAATCAAACATCATATATTAAGGTCGGTCGGTCGACCAACCAGTCGATTGGTCACATGATCGATCGAGACAGTAGTGTTCGGTCTTCCTTTCGCCTATAGAAGAGCCCAGATTCGAAATGAACAAATTTAAACTCGAAAATGATCTTTCTGATTCTCAAAGAATGATGGGCAAGGGGATTGATCAAGAAAGATTTCTTGTTCTTATTCTAATTAGATAATTACAAGATCGTGATTTGATCCGCATATGTTTGGTAAAAAGAATAATCTTCCCCTTTGATCATAAATGGAAAGTGTTCAATTGGAACACGAAAATGTGATAGAATTAGTTTTAGTTACTCTTTGGGACGGAGTGGAATAAGGGAGGAGATTCTCGAATGAAGAAAAGGATCTTTGAAGCAGTCGACTGCTCCCTTGATTGGTCTATCAATTTGAACATGCATTCGACTTCACTATCGATCGATCGTTCCGTTGATCCAGTGCCTCGTCCGATTTGAACAGTGGCATTCACATATGTAAAAACCCATAGATCGGTCGACTGCTCATTGAACCAGTCGACCGATTTAAACAGAAGCATTAAGACTTTGTGGTTGGTCGATCATTCAGTCGATCGATGTCATGTCTGATTTGGACAGTAGCATTTATACTTATGAAAACTCATGGACTACTCGTCCCGACCGATCGATCGATCCATATAGAAAATCATGAAATCGATTATTTTGATTTATCATTCACAAACACAATCGCTCCTACTGGCTGTCTAGACTTGACTTAACATGTCCCATACGTTAAACGTCCATAAACCACAATGAAACTGAGAAAAGGACTACAAATTTTCAAGATGGACATATTCGACCCCTTGTCGGTTCAAAGTCCATAACTCACTCTATAAGTCACTAAATTGACTTATTCTAATTTATCTTCACATTTGACCCCTAGGGCAACAACATATAATTTTCTCATATTTTATCCTTTTACTATTTACCCTCATAAATTCTCACAATGACTAAGTGATTACTACGTTAACCAGTTTGAGAGTTGAGCATTAAACGATTAATATTTCCCTATATACATCTCCTTGTAAGGTGAATCCAAGTGCTGCGAAAAGAAGACCGAGTATATACCCCATAAATTTCATCCTCATATTAGGTAGATACTAATTTTGGTTAATTTTCCAAATATGTCTCACTGCTACTCGAGACAATTTGAAAGAGCGTCACTCTTTTGATTATAAATCTAAGTACACAGTTCCAAATGGGATGAAACTAGAATCTTTGGAAACTAGAAACCAAGATCTTTCCAACCGTATATCATTATTTTTGGATATCTGTAACCTATTAAAAACGTAGTAGAACATGACATATCAAATCTAGTCAGAAAGTGGATGAACATGCTTCTACTCTTAGAACACAACTACCTTTATACATCATCTTAACACTAAGAAACCACATGTTCAGAGACCTTTAGGACAGAAACATTCATAAGAGTTATAAATCCAATAAACAATCCATTCCATAGGTTGAGACTTCTAATTCATGTGTTAAATAGATTAAAAGATGGTTCACCCTTACATACCTAAGGTTCTTGTCCAAAAACCATTTCAATTCAATCTTCCTTCTTCTTCTCTTGATCTCCTCTTCTTCCAATGGAGATCTCCCCTTCACTGGCCGCCTCCCCTTCTTCTTCTTCTTACTTGGCCAACAGATTTAGAAAGGGAGAGTAGAGGAGAGTGAGTGAGTGGGGAGGGAAAGAGATGGAGATTTATTTTCTGGGGGAAAGAAGTGAGTGAGGTTGAGTGAGAGGGAGGAGGGTTTTAGAGATGATTATTTTGTCTCATTTCAAATTATCAAATTATCCTCCAACCACCCTCACTTCTAGGGGTAGTTTAGTCTAAAGATGTTTTTGACTAAACTACCCTAAAGATGCTCTTGCTTTTAAGGGTGTTTTAGTCCATTAATAAATCCTGATTTTTGGCTTTGTATTTTCTTTTCTCTTTTGCCAAAAGTCTCAATTTGGCCCTCTACGTAAGGGCATTTTTGTCCATTTAACTTTTTGGGTCTATGAAAAGCTAACAGGATTCTCTATAACTTTAATATTCATCATTTATTTAAAATCTAATGAGATCATAGTCAAATATTGATTCAAAGTTCAGTACCAAAAGTTATCCATTTTAAATAAGATATTTTAGACTTTTACTCTTTTATACATAACTTTTCATATCGGTATCCATATGATATGATATTTGATTCTATGAAAATCTAACAAAATTATATATAACTTTTATATTAATCTCTTTATCCAAATCTCATAATAGAATACTCAAATATTAAGTTTAAGTTTAGCACCTAAAAATATCAATTTCAAAATGAACTTTCGAGCTTCACTTGTTTAAACATAACTTTTTGTGTGGTTGTCCAAGTGAGGTGATTCTCGATTCTCTACAAGGATAAGATATTTATTTATAACTCTTATATTCACCTCTTAATATAAATTTTGTGGAAATATAAATAAATATTAATCGAAAGTTTAATGCATGAAGCAACTCTTTTCTATTTAATCTTTTTCAGCATTTTAAATATAACTCTAATCTTTTAAGATTTATATCATCAAAATATAATTATATAGGGCATAAAAATTTTGCTCAAACATGAACATCATAGTACTTCCAGGTGAATTGAGAATTCGAACTTGTGGTACTCATCCAAAATCTCTCTTCTTAATGTCTTGTCCTTTAGAACCCACAAGCGTTTCTTATTCCTAATTGCTCCATGTTCGCCATTCTTGAAGTGATCTCTTTTTCTTTGGCAAACATTGATCATTCTTGTGTATTTTGAGTCCTTTCTTTGAGCTTCAATGATCCTTTCTACTAAGCTTGATTTAGTTACATAATGAGTCATGCATATGATCCCTCCGTCGCAAGTATTTGGAGCCAATTGCACTATACTTTCCACAAGATTCCACTTGTGAACACTTAAGTATCAAGTGATCCTTCTCACTTGTGA
Organism: Pontederia crassipes; assembly: GCA_030549335.1. Lineage (NCBI taxonomy): Eukaryota > Viridiplantae > Streptophyta > Magnoliopsida > Commelinales > Pontederiaceae > Pontederia > Pontederia crassipes. The sequence continues at coordinate 3,605,903 of CM060190.1, forward strand.
CTTAATTCATCGGCTACTATATTTGCTTTTCCCGGATAGTACAATACGGTGAACTCATAGTTCTTAAGAAATTTGAGTCATCTTCTTTGCCGCATGTTCAACTCCTTTTGTGAAAACACATACTTCAAGCTCTTATGATTCGTAGACACTTCAAAGTCTTCGTTATACAAATAATGATGTCATATCTTCAATGTGAACACTACCATCGCTAGCTTTAAGTCATGTGTTGGATAATTGACTTTGTGCTTCTTCAATTGTCGAGAAGCATATGCCACTACTTTGCCATGTTGCATAAGCACACACCCTAAGTTCCGTGCCACAAGCATCATTATAAATAACATAACTGTCACTCTCCGAAGGAATGATAGAATTGGCACCGTTGTGAGTGTTCTCGTGAGTTCTTCAAAACTTGCTTCACATGCTTGTGACCATATGAACTTTTCACCTTTTCTTGTCAACTTTGTCATTGGTGTGGCTATCTTAGAGAAATCTTGAATGAATCTTCTATAATATCAGGAGAGTCCTAAGAAGTTTCTAATCTCAGTCACATTCTTGGGCCTACTCCAATTTATCACCGCCTTTACTTTTTTCGGTTCCACGGACACTCCATGTCTTGATAAAATGTGTCCAAGTAACATCACTTATTCAAGCCAAAATTCACAATCAGAAAATTTGGCATAGAGCTTATTTCTTCTTAATGTCTCCAACACAATTCGAAGGTGTTCTTGATGATCTTCTAGACTTGATGAGTAAATGAGGATATCATTCATGAACACATTCACAAATTTGTCCAAATAAGGACTAAAGACCCTATTCATCAAATATCTGAATGCAGCGGACGCATTCGTTAGTCCAAAAACATAACCACATAGTGGTCATACCTTGATCGAAACATCATCTTTGGGATGTCTTGCTTGGCTACCCTTAATTGGTGGTAGCCAATCCTTAGGTTGATTTTTAGAAAACTGACACCGATGATAATTGATCAAAGAGATCATCGATCCTTGATAATGGATACTTGTTCTTCACCATTATTTTGTTGAGCATTTGATAGTCGATGCACAACTTTAAGGAGACATCTTTCTTCTTGACAAAGAGGACCGGTGTGCCCCATGGTGAAACACTTGGCTTAATAAACTTTTGTCCAAAATCTCTTGTAATTGGGTCTTCAACTCATGCATTTTTGTCGGGACCATTCAAAAAGGCAACTTTGGAATAGGTGTGGTACCCAGTAGCAGTTCAACAATTTTCTCTTCTTGGCGATAATCTCGTTATATCTTTCGGGAAGACATTGAGATATTATCTTATCACTTCTAAGAATTCAAGTGCTTTGAATTGTGAATTCGTCTTGAGGACACTTGACAAGAATCCTCTTACTTCTTTCTTGATCATTTTACTTACCTTAATTGCTGAAATCAATACCTTGGCCTCCTTGGAGAGAATTCCTCGAATCATCGTGGGTGTCCATGATGATCACCTATAATTTTTTTTCTTTGCAATACATATAACATCATTATATGATAGTCAATCCATCCCTAAGATTACATAATCTATCATAGGAAGCAAAATGAGATCACAAGAAAAACACTTCCTATATATCTCTATAAGTACATTAGGAACATATCTTTTAATAGATACCATCCCGGTATGAGTCACTACTTCTTGATGATTTAAAATGTAACGTTCCCAAAATCTCGCCCCAATTTAGAGACAGAATCCTCTTGCTTTTTTCTTGATCATCTTACTTGCCTTAATTACTGAAATCAACATCTTGGCCTCCTTGGAGAGAATTCCTCGAATCATCATGGGTGTCTTATGATGATCGTCCATAAATTTATACGAGCATCATTATCGGATAGCCAATCCATCCCTATGATTATATCATAATCGAAGAAGCAAAATGAGATCACAAGGAAAACTCTTCCTATATATCTCTATAAGTACATTAGGAACATATTTTCTAGTAGCTACCATCCCGGTATGAGTAACTACTTCTTGATGATTTAGAATGTAATGTTCCTAAAATTCGACCCCAATTTAGTGACAGAACCCTAGGCGGCGCTAATTTTATCTCATTCTTCTTAACCTAATTGCATATAGCATCGCAATGGAAACATAATAATATAACATAAAATGACAATAGCATAAACAATCATAAGTAAATAAATATCAAGATAACATACTAGCCCATGCGGCACATAGGCTCTAACATAAGACCCAATATAGGCTTCATAATACATAAATGAGTTCATAAAAGTTAATGACTCAAAGACCCATAGGTCATACATACTTGACTCTCTAAAGAATTCATCATCATAATAAGATAACTTGAGCCGTGGCCCGATCGTCATATGTGCAATCTTATCTGTCATGAGGCCCTCGCCGCTGAGCTTATGTCTTGTCCATACCTGCACGAATCCATGCGGTGCAGGAGATTTCTCCTGTTAGAGTATGTTGATCCCCATGCATGTTATGATCCTATAACATGATCTTTAATATACATTTTATTATAATATAAATGTAGAACATATGCATGCTATGAGCTACATATGCACAATATATGACATGTGAATAATCATCATGGAAAGATAAGCTAAGCATATAACATCATTAGCATTATGATAAGGCATATCATAACATATCTTGCTTAACTTTAACATCTCCATTCATAACATGATATGAAAAGATGACATTCATTAATATCATTTTAGGTGCTTACTTCATCGTCATCTTCATTTTTATATCCCAAGTCATTCATCATTCATATTTTCATCTTTCATCTTCAATTAAATAATTTCTTATCTTGGTGATTGAGAAGTCCATGTTGGCTCATCGATCTTAACTAGCTAGGTCGAGATCTTTTTCGTCCCATTGGAGGACACATCTTGTCCACTCTTACTTGGGGTTTTGATCTCTGGAATACCACACCTTGTCCACTCTAGGGTGAGGTCTCGATCTTGCTCATATGAACAAAATCAAGAAGACATCTCTCATCAATATGTCTTTTACTTATATCCATCAATACATACAATTATTCAACACATATTGCATATTTTAATCCTATTTGAGATCATACAGATGTCAAATTTTCTAAGTGTGGAACAATCAGCATAACATGGCTTTCGACATTGACCTCTTGGGAACGTCTGTATTCCTTCGATTCATATTGGTTACGGTTGTTCCACTCCTTTGGAACGACCATGCTTTTAGTCCAGTTGACCGACTTGACACCAACTGATTTGAATAGTGGTGTTTTGTCTTCGGAGCAATCGAACCCCGATCAACCGATCCATCATCTGATTTAAACAAAATGGCATTGGCATGTCTTCCCTGATGGTCAAGGTCGTGTCAGAATGGGTGTGCCGACCTTGAGACCTTGGCACAACTGAAATGATGATCGTGCATTAGGTCTCATGTCCTTAGTGAGGGTCATGATCGTGCCAACCACTTGGAACAATCATGCTCTTAGCCGGCTACATGTCCGGTCAATTGATTCGTCGACCGATTTGAATAGAAGTCTTTTTACCTATGATGTGGTCGAACCATTGGTAGACCAAATCCTTCGACCGATTTAAACAATAGACCACGGGTGTGACCACTCGGTTGCTCACGGTCGTGTCATGCTGAAGTAGGGCCATGCTGGACCCTTGGAGCAATGGCACGACCGGGACAACAGTCGTGCTCACCGGGGTCACGGCCATGCCTACGCATGTCATGATCGTTCCCAAGGGAGAATTTGATTTTTACTTCTTTTGACCCATTTTCCTTTATTCACATACATCTATAAGCATTTTATTAACATGTCATCCTCCTAAACATGTAATGTGCATTAAGATCAATCATTATAATATTTATATCATAAGTAATCATGGACATTTATAGAGGTGTAAGAAAAGACTATTACATATAACAAATGCAGTCCTTTCTCACAAGTGAGCAATTTCATCGTGACCTAAGCACAAATGATAATGAAACATCATGAGCTAAGCATGATTATTAAGGAAACAATAATCTTAACAGAAGGATGACATAAACCTTTGCCCTAATGCATATTCTCTAATCTTCCATTTTAAGAATAATTTGCTTGTTCCTTCATACTCTAATCCAAACATTCTATCATTAGATCCCCTCAACATACCTTATTGAGCAAGCCATAAAACTCCAGTCTCTTCCTCTCATCTCTTTCCTTATTCTTCCAACTGCATGAGCGCCACTTCCTCCCTCCTTGTCGTTGTCCACGAGTTGCTGAAGGCTTGCTTTCTCTCCGAGGTGGTTGCTGCCATGAGCTGAGGTGGAGAGAGTGTTAGCTAAGAGAGATTGAGGGTGCATTTGGTGCGTTCTTTATTTAGATGCATTCCTGAGAATCTCTGAAGGCATGTTAGATGTCAACGTTTGAAAGTGTGTTATATTGGAATGCATTTGTAAATTCCGGAGGCAATCATATTCCTACAAAATGAGCCAATATCATTCATTGAAAATGTGGATTAATCTCACATTCCAAATTTCTATCTCACATTCCAATGCTTGTTTCCCTACTATAAATTCGACTCAAACCAAAACCAAACATAGTTGTGTTTTATGTTTTGAAATGTGATTTCAAATTATCATATTTCATGGAATGCTAAAATTACAAGGAAAAAATTAGTACCAAAATCAAACGTAATTATGTTTTGACCAGAGTAGCTAACGGGGCCTTTTTCTTGTTGTTGCTGACAAGATGGAGAGGGAGGGTGGATGGATGGATTATAGTAGCATTGAGGGTGTTTTGGGGTGAGCTGTTGTAACATCTTTTAAAAAAAAGGTGGTGTTAGTTTAAAAGTTAAGGGCATTTTGGTCATTTTGCAGGAAATGATAGCTGCACAAAAAAAAATAAATAAAAGGAGAACCGGTCGTCTCCTTCCTTCTCGCGATGCCATAGTAACCCCGACACCCCAGCCGTCGTGCCACCTTCCGGCGGTCTATTCTCCTCTGTCCGGCCACCGCTTTTCGTGTGTGAGGTGTCTTTGGAAAGAGGATAATGAGACGAACATTTTGGCATGGGTTAGAAGATGATTGGTCCACTGTGCGCGAAGTAGCGAGTTTAGAACGCGAGGAAGATGGAAATTTCACCAGCGATGATTTCGGCTCCGATTCACACCGATCTCTCTCTTGGTGAGTTGTACATCATTCTCAGATCGATTAGGATCATTTTGAGAGATTTTAATCATGTCTTTGTTCCAAATCACGTAGGAGACCAAAATTGGAGTTTTTCGGCAAACCTTTTCGGCGACCTTTCCGGCGAACTGACGGAGAACTTCGGTCAAGCTCATCTCGATATTCTAATAGGTGCACACATGAGGCAAAAAGAAATCAGATTGTTGTCTGTATAATAATTAGTCGCTAATCCTTCTTAGGTTCGTAGGTTTCGGATTCCGATTGTTCTTCGGCAACCTCTCCGATGACTCATTCTTGTATCGTGGTTGGTAAGCGAATAAGAATGTGTATGTGATTGGATTTCAGCTATGTGGACAAATTTAAAGTAACTTTATTTTATTATTAATGAAGAAGACGTTCGACGGCTTTTCGATGTTTTGGTGGGTGCGGCGGTGATTTTGAGAGCGGTAGCTACAGTGGTTGTGGTATGAATGCTCGGATAACTAGAAGTAAATTTTTATAATGTAGTGAAAGTTCTATTTGGAAGTTGTCTTAAAAATTGATTTGAACTTCGCTTATAGGGGTTATTAATCGGAGGCGACGGTTCAGTTGTTTAGATTCGATTAGGCGGTTACTAGACGACGATGCCTTTTTTTCCTTCTCGGTAAGTATGTTAGCAAATCCATAACATGACTTGGCTTATGATAAGTATGTTCAGTTATTGCGAAGAGTGAATTATCAATTAAATTTTTATAATATTAATTTATCAAGTAATGGATGTGATAGGTTGTATTTACTTTTGATTGGATTCGGACGAGGGGATAATTTGGGGACTCGACAAATCCAAGTTCAGGTAACTTATCTCAAATGATATAAATCTCTTAATTCTTCGGAGTAATAACATTGTTCCATCCGATGTGGAATGGCTTTTCATGATAGTTTCCTTCATGCATATTCATATATTTGTATGCTTCATATGTGTATCATCATATAAGTTGTGCCATTTTATTATGAATTTTAGAAATCCGTCGAAGTTTATCCTTGTGAAGTTGAAGTGAATATTTGATCTTTGAAAAGAAAAGTTTATATGATGGTTTTTAATCCTAAATTACTATTTGAAAAATTCATTTATGCATCATGTGCATTACATGTAAAAACCCTTATAAGACAAAGTATTTTCACCTCAAAGGATTGGTCAACTCCAAGTAGACCGGTTAGGGTCCGGTTTGCTCTGTGTCGATATAGTGACGCGAGGGGCAATTTCAACACCTGTGTAGATATAGTGACATGAAGGGTGGAATTAGAACAACCATCCTGTGACGATATAGTGACACGAGGGATGGAATGTTGAAAGAAAAGAAATAAGCTCTGTGTCAATATAGTGACACGAGGAGCGGTTCAATGTCTCGTGATGATATAGTGAGACGATGGACGAAATTATAGCAATCACCATGTGGCGATATAGTGACATGAGAGGTGTGTGAAGAAGCACTTGATTAACGAGTGGTATAGATATCCGTGTTTGATGATGTTTTTCCAAATTTTATGATATTATCTTATTACCATGCATGTGCACTCATGGCATTCATTTTGGTATTATAATTATTTAAATGAATTTTCTTGAAGAATTGAAAAATATTTGGAATGATTTCTGAAAATAAAGAGGTTAGTTTTTCTTTAGCTATTTTAATATTTGAAATAGTTGTTTTACTCACTGAGCTTCTTAATGCTCACTCCTCTTGCTTGTTTTTTTTTCAAATAATGAATGAAAGCTATCATAGCATGAAATAAGAAATGTAAAGGGGCTAAAAAATGAGCATGTATGAGAGGCGTGATTATCGTATTGCTAACTTTGTGTTTCATTGATTATTCTTATATGGATTTGATCCTCGAAGAATGCTTTGAAAGATTTTGGAGATTTTGAATTATTGTGTGAAGCGATATACGCTCATGTTATATTATTTATGAGCATCTGGCTCGTGATTTTGTTTTGAGAGTGAGCTTGTGACTCACTATTTTTGGGCATGTGTTCTCACTCTTTTAAATTATCAGTAATGTCCTTATAATTGTCTGTGATGATTAATATTTTAAAGTTAATTATTCATTATAAGATATATATGAATTACTGTACGTGACATATAGATAAATTTACGCATACGTCATGTCAAAATTTTTAAAAATTTTCAGAGTTAGTATATTTTTGAAACGTTATTTTTCATTAAGGATTTGAATTTGAATTTAAACGAGTAATTTTCAAATTTCACACATTGTGACATCAAAAGAAAGTAGTAGGACATCCCTGCTGCCGACGTGGGGTAGTGGAAAAATGAGTTAGTTTAGCTTTTAGGTCATTAAAGCGTTGGGCTCTGTGAACTGATTTGGTGAAGGGCCTTTTTAATTGTTTTTTTTTATTTCTTTGGATATTACATAAACTTAACAATGTTTGTTAAGTTTGGTAAACTTAACAATTTAATGTCCTGATGAATATGAAATAAGATAAGTATGCCTAAAATATGAAGTTATACAATTTGTCATTCAATATATTTAAGATAATTTCTATTAGGGTAAATTTTATTATAAAAAACATGAACTTTTGTATTCGTGGTAGATTTAGCTTAAAAATTTTAAGTTTTTTTTCCAAAAATCACAACCTTTTAAATTACTATACTTATAACCTCTGTTATAATTTAACAAAATAAGATCATTAAATGTCGACTGAATGACTTTTACATGTATATATAATTGAGTATCATGTCACCAACTTATTATTTTTAGCCTGTATATCTAAATATAATATTATTTTATATTTATAATAAACTTTGATTGATTTTATTATAATATCAAAGTTGCATGAAATTAAATGATAATTGATTTTAATATTTTTTAAATTCAATAGTTCGTGATACATCATCCACTTATCCATGTGATAATTGTTGAATCAACATTTTGCATTATTTTCAACAAAAAACATAGTAATTGCCAATATTGACATTAGATTTTAAAATTTTATGACTTCTTATAAAAAAAATAAATGTTTGCTCATATCTACAATGAATATTAAAGTTCAGGAGTTCTTATATACAATTTGCCTTCTTATTGTAATGTACTTCTTGAAAATACTTATAATATATTAATATCATTTTTTATTTGGTATTTTTTTCTTATTTTTTCACTAAATATTACAAGTTTAATTCATTTTATCTTTAAACAAAATTTCAAAATAATTGTTTTGAGTTTCTCAAAATATTTTTTAGAGTGTCATCCATATATGTTAAAGTGGCACCGTCCAAGTGTGGAATGTAGAAACACCGTCCAAGACGGAATCAATCCGTCAGAAAAATGCTCGTCACAAATCGATTTGCGACGATTTAAAAAAATCATCGGTAATTGTGACGGTTTGGACCGTCGGAACATTTCGACGGTTCCAGCCGTCGAAGCTTTCCGACGGTTATAACCGTCGGAAAAGTCTGGCGGTTCCAACCGTCGAAAATTTTCGACGGTCGCAACTGTCGAAACTTTCGACGATCGTCGCATCTTTCGGCGGTCGGAACCATCGGAAAGAATTTTTAAAAATAAAAAATTAGCGGCCCGATCCGGCCGCCCACGGCAGGATCCGAATGCCAGTGGGCCGATCCGGCCGCCCGCGGCCGAACGGCCGGATCCGAACGCCCATGGCGATCCGGCCGCTGGGGGCCAGATCCGACCGCAGGCGGCCGCCAACAGCCTGATCCGGCCGCCAGGCGGCTGGATCCGGCACCAGCTGCCGTATCCGGCGCCAGACGGCCGATCCGGCCGCAGGCGGTTGGATTCGACTGCCAGCAACCACATCCGGCCACCCGCGACCGGAGAGAAAGAGAGAGAAAGAGAAAGAGAAAGAGAGAGAGAAAGATAGAGAGAGAGATGCCGACGAAGAGAGAGAGACGCCGGCGGGAGAGGATCGCCGGCGGTCGACGCTTGACGTCCGGCAGAGGCTCGTCGGCCGGGAGAGGGAGAGGGAGAGAGGGAGATAGAGAGAGGAGAGGAGGGAGAGGGAGGGGAGGAAATTATAATAGAGGTATATATATATATATATATATATATATATATATATATATATATATATATATAAGGGGAAAAGATGAGAGAAAGCGGGAAAAAAGCGGAATAACGAAATTTTAATTACCGACGGCTCCGGCCGTCAGAAACGTAAATATTAATTATTTTTAAAGTTACTGTCGGTTATGACCGTCGAAAAAATATTTAGTTATATATAATATTTATTTTTTATTTTACCGACGATTTGAACCGTCGGTAATTAGACCGTCAGTAATTGCGATGGTTTGGACCGTCGCTAGTTATATTAATAAAATACTCTTCATACGATATTATTATACATTTATCGACGGTTACGACCGTCGAAAATTGTGGCGGATTTTGCGACGGATGGATATCCGTCGAAAATATCGACGTTCCTAATCGTCAAAAAATTAATAATAATATATTAAATTACATAATTTATTTTTTTATTTCCGACGATCGTAACCGTCGAAAAATCCGTCGAAAATTGCGACGGATGGGTATCCGTAAGAAATATTGACGTTCCTAATCGTCGAAAAATAAAATAATAATATAACAAATTACATAATAGAAGATCCGACTCGACCCGACCCCTTTTGGGTCAATGGTTGGGTGGGACCCAACTCGATTCGACCATGTTCCGACGGTCAGGTTCGGGTTGGAGAACTTCAAGCCGAGTTGATTCGACCCAACCCGATGACCCGAGTTTTTTTTTAAATTTTAAATGATTTTTTAATTTAATATTTTTATATAAATAAAAATTGAAAATAACATAAAATAAACTATGTTAAATGTAGAAAATATATAGATATTTAAAACAATATGCTTTGATATTTAAAAATATTTCATTTAGTAGTAAAAATAAAGTAATAAATGGTTTTATATTAAAAAATTAAAAAATTAATGGTAGTCGGATAACCCGACCACCCGACTCGGGTTGGGTCATAACAAAAAAAAAGAAGGAAAAATTCGACTCGACCAAACTTGATCGAGTCAAGTCAAACCTTTTGACCCGACCTGTGAGAACCTTTAGTAGTTGCCCCTCCCCCTCTCCTCTCTGGCGATGGAGAAGAGAGAGGGAAGGGGGCGGCCCGCCCCCACCCACCCCCCTCCCCTACCCCAGCTCCAGCGACGCGCGTAGTGCAAAGGTGGGGGAGGGGGCATCCCCCTCCACCTCGTCCCTTCTGCCTGACGAATCGAGCTCGTCGAAGAGGAGGCCGAAAGGCTGACGCCTCCCTCCTGCTTCCTACGTCACATCAACAAGGTCGGCACATCTGGCACCGACGAGGCCGCCCCCTCCCTTCAGCGTCAGAGATCGAGGGGAGGGGGCGGTATGAGGTCGTAGAGGTTTCGGGACAAGACGCTTCATTTTCTTAATGATGCCACGTCGGACGGGTGTGCTTGCATCAAGGAGAGAGAAAATCATTGTGTGGACGTCACATCGACGACACGACCGAAAAACCGTCGATCAAAATAATAGTTGGTGAAAGAAATTAAAAGATGAAAGATGGTTTGATTACAAAGTGAAGTTTGAGGATAGTGTTGGAAAAGTGCCCAAAGTTGGAGGTATTTTTTGTAATTTATCCGATAATATTTAGATATATTTCTTTCAGATACATATAGAATATTTAAAATTTTAATATCTGACCCTCTTAAATTAAACTAAAATTCATTAAATTGAATATTTTTAATTTTAACTTAATATTTTACAATTAATTAATTAATGTTTTTATTTTTAATATTATTTTAGCCCCTTTTAAAATTTACCCATGTCTGTCCTTGTATGTAGTCAAAATGTGAGTTTAATCAAGTTCTTCAACAACTTTCCACCAATTGCCCCTTCCCCACCATCCTTGGAGGATGTCGATTGTAGCCAACCAACTTGATGACAAGGTGGTGGAGGACCAGGGCAAGAGGATGATTGACATGTTCAATGGAAATGTTGGTTATCAAGTATGAGCTTGCAACCTTTGGGGATAATGTCACGATTGATCATCAAACCCTTAAGTTGTGAGGTGGATATAACTCTGCTCAGGCAAGGCTTCAATCAATTTTGGCATTGGAGAGACTCAATCCTTCAATCTTAAAGTTTGAAAATGAGGAAGATAGAGAATGGGTATTAACTCATGGGTCATGGACTTTCCAATTCCATCATATCTTAGCATATGAATGGTACTAGAGAAATAATGGACACAATAATTCCTTGAACAAGAATTAATCATTCAATTGAGTTATGAAATAAAAAAGTACTAACACTAATTGGTTTAAGCATTGGAGAACCTATCAAGCTAGATTTTGTATGTGGGATGATGTATTTGCAAGAATTATGCTCATATTTGCATGGAGTTAGATGTTGGAAAGCCGCTCATGGAGTCACTAAAATTGTAAAGTACTATTTTGCCATCCCATACAAAGGAACAAGCTTAATCTATTCCAAGTGTGGTCAAAAGGAATAATTCAAAAACTTGCTCGTTGGGGATTCTACCGGTGTTGAATTCTCCCTCCAATGTGTTATTGAAGAAGATCGCACTTGTACCTCGGGATCGAAAACTGAACCTTAGGATAACAAAACTCTTTGCCACAACAAAAGTACTTCTGCACAAATCTCTTAAAAAGTGTGTTTAAGACCTATGGTATGGGTCCCCTTTTATAGGGTAGGAAGACTTGGGCTATAAGTTAGGCTGTACGCATCACGCGCGTCCATCGTGCATGATGCACAGCCCCTAATTCTCGCGGTGTGAGATTATCGCATGCAATCAGTGCGTCATCTACGCAGATCGCGCGAAGTGCGCGCTCCACGCGGTCCATGCGTCTTGCGCGCGGTCCGCGTCCTACCCCGAGGGCATATCTCCAACAATCCCCCACTAGTCCGCATTGGGCATTCTACTTTTGTTCATCCAGAATTTGTAAATGCGTCGTGGGACCACGAGTACAAGCACGCCTATTTATAGGAGCTAGAAAGATACTTGTGAAGGTTCAATCACTCAACTAACTCTAGAGCATATGTCATGCCTGTTAGGGATTTATGACAACTCACACATGAGACAACAAATGCTCAAATAATGTAACTCGTTATGCCCTAGATATGTCTTGCAGTATAGTTAATACAACGTATGTCTTGCTCTGCAGTAACTGTCTTTCACATACATTATTTTCAAAAAATAATTGGCCAATTGAATGTGAAAGATTAATGCAGCTCATAACAGTTCTTTCTCTCACCATCATGTCTCTTAGTAGTGAATTAGCTGCTTTCCTAAACGTGGCTCGACATACTACTTTACTTTTCACCTTTGAGTATCCCGCTAAAGTGGCAAGCACTAATTTCTTTTCTTAAGACATAGTCAAGAGTCTAAGGGCACTTGTAGATGAATCATCTGTCAGAGACCCACACCACGATGACCATCGAATAAATTAATTCATCATGTCTATCTAGGTTGACTTTGCATACTTGGTACTGAACACAAATACTACGATGGAGACTCCCACTGAAGGAGCGTATGTCTAGCTCTGTTTAATTATACACCGCACAGACTTAAGTCCAGTCGCTAAATTTTGGCGTTTGACCTAAGTTTTCAAATTACTCGCTATCCAATAGCGTTAAATTTTAATCTCGCATCTAGCATATCTCTCTCTTAATTAGACGACATTGAGTTACTAAAACTCATGTTTTAACAATCACACCATAACTCACATGGTTCATTCCGCTCACTATCTTCGTGAGAGTCGAAAATATTTGTTTGTGTGAGTGAACAAATTTAGGCTTGACCGACATACTTTTCACATGCATAGCAAGGCTTCACAACAATGAATTTATCAAAGAAAAAATATTTAATTCATTGAAAAATTCGAGTACATTATTGCATTTATAATCTACGCAGCCCTAAGGCATTTACATATCTCAAGAATGCCTCTCTTGACAATGGTTTGATAAACGAACCAGCAACCATTTTGTACATTGATATGTACTCAACTGAGATCTCATCTTTGACTTCTTGATTTCGTACAAATTTATACAGTGAAAGATCATTTTCTTCGTTGTATTCTCATAAATCTTTAAATTTTGAAGGAATCTTTTAAGATATAAAGTCTCATGTACTGACATTGAACAAATTATGAATTCTGCCTCCATAGTTGAAGTGTCACACAATCTTATTTTTTGCTACTTCAAGTAACAACACCATTGCTGAGCAAGAAAATGTATCCGGAGGTGGATTTCCATTCATTAACGTTACCAGCCAATCGACATCGATGAATCCAACAAGTCGTAAGCTTTTTTCACGATAGCACAGTGCAAGATCTGCAATACCCTTGAAGTATCTCGTGATTCTCTTCATCGCCTTCCAGTGTTGGCGTCCTGGATTAGCCTAATATCGACTAAGTAGACCCTGGCAAAATATATGTTCGATCGAATACACATCATATCGTACATCAGACTGTCGACCACACTCGCATAAGGAACATTGGACATTTCATTTTGTTCCTTTGGAGTTTTATGGCACATGTCTAAGCTTGAAACCTCGCCTTTCATAATAGGAGTGTTAATGAGTTTGCAATCATCCATGCGGAATCGTTCCAAAACTTTCTTTATATATGATTCCTACGATAAAGCAAGGAGTCGTTTGGAACAGTCGCGTTGGATTTTCACACCCAATATGCATTCTACTTTATTCATGTCATTCATCTCAAATATGGAGGATAATGATTGCTTAATGGTAATGACATATTCTCTATTATTTTCAGCTATTAGAATGTCGTCCACATATAACGTTAGGATAGCAAAATTATCCTCAGACTTATGAGCATACACACAATGTTCTTCATCAATCATGTTAAAATCATACAAAATGATTGACTGATGAAATTTCAGGTATCATTGTCTAGATGATTGTTCGAATCCATAAATGGATCGGCGCAACTTGTAAACTTTGCACTCTTCTCCTTTTACAACGAAACCTTGAAGTTGCTTCATGTAAATTTACTCATCTAGTTCTCCATTGAGAAATGCGATTTTTACATTCATTTGATGTAATTCTGTTACACCCAACTCTGTGACTAAGTGTTAATCCCAATTATCATAAATCTTAGTTACATTTAGCCATTCCAAAACTAAAATCGGCAAAACCTTCCTCCCTTACTTTCTTGTGTCATTAGCCAACACATACAAAAGATGGATATATATTCATTAAAGTTTAATAAAAAAACTATAAGATATGATATTCGCATATGGTCATTATATTTTTTTTCCATAAATCATTTCACATATAACCCCACAGGATCAAGTCTCATACAACCTTACAAAATGATTCTAATAAACTCTAGTACAACTCTCGAGTTTATCTATTACATGCATGCTTTTTAAAAATGAAAGTGGAGAGAAAATAAAAGTGCTCCAACGGCTCGACCTCTTCTATATGCATCAAAGGTAAGCTTCGAGTCGACTCAACTCGAGAACTTATAATTATTTGAAAAATTCAACAAGGATAATGTGAGCAACAATCGTTTGCTCAGTGAGTGGAATAAATGTACAACATAGGGGAACAATACGAGTGCATATGTCATTCAAATAATCATATTTCTTTCAATGTAACATTCCCCACTAGCGTGTGATATTGTTCGCTCTGGGCCTCGGCCCGCACGATTTTCTCAAAATGCGTCACCTGGTATCAGAGTAGCGCAGCGGCTCACCACTATACTCAGCGTGATATTGTCCGCTCTGCCCCTTCCCTGGGCTCACGATTTTCTAATGCGTCATATGGTATTAGAGTCACTCTGCGTGGACCTCTGTGCATGGTGCATAAGTCACGAGAGCGATGCTAGGTATATATGAGAACATGTCCTTCACCGGGTGTGACGTGTTAGAAAATCGTGAGCCCAGGGTGGTGGCAGAGCGGACAGTATCACGCTAAGTATAGAGGTGAGCCGCTGTGCTACTCTGATACCAGGTAACGCGTTAGAAAATCGTGAGCCCAAGGAAGGCGCAGAGCGGACAATATCATGCTGAGTATAGAGGTGAGCCGCTGCGCTACTCTGATACCAGGTGACGCGTTTTGAAAAAATCGTGCGGGCCGAGGCCCAGAGCGGACAATATCACACGCTAGTGGGGAATGTTATAAATTCTAAGTCCATATGTACGACTATAGTTAATATTAGGTGAATTGAAGCAAACCTTCCAATATGTGCAAAAGTTTCTTCATAGTCAACACCCGCTGTTTGGGTGAAACCTTTCGCAATTGGACAGGCTTTATATCTTTCAATTGATCTATCCATGCCACATTAAATTTTGAGAAGTCATTTTTCTCAATTGCCTTACGACATGACGGAAGATCAACCAAGTTTCAAACTTAATTTTTCTGCATGGACTCTAACTCTTCCTACATTGTTTTAATCCATTCTTCCTTAGCAGGGGATGAGAGAGCCTCTTTGACAAATTTAGGCTCAAGTTCATCTTCCGGACTTACTATATTGACCTCATGGGTCCATGTTCATGCAACCCTTCGATTTCAAATCGTCGGCGCAGAACACATTTTCTATTAGTCCGTCGAAGAGAACTTTCAGGTTGGTCGATTGGTCGGTTGGCGATTGTGAATCTCTTCCACTTGGATCAAGCCGTGGGATGGAGGAGACTAACTCCTCAATGGGTTGATCTGTTTGTGCCGTCAACTCGGGATCTTCTTCTTTACCTAGGAGAAGTCCCTTGTCAATCTCACGTTGCTTAAGAAACTCATTCTCTATGAATGTCACATCTCTGCTTTCGATTTTTGTTACCGTACAATCTGCTCTTTCTCCTATGAATACATAGCTCTTGGAGGTTTCACAATATCTTATAAAGTTGTATTTCTGCCCTTTAGGACCTAACTTTCCATACTTATGTGAGTTGTTTAGAACATAGATTGCGCAATCCCAAGAACTCAAATAACTAAGGTTAAGCTTTCGACCTGTTCAAAGTTCATAAGGTGTGGTAGAAACGGATTTAAAATGTAGGCAGCAGTCAATCGTGTATCTCTCTAATACGAAATTAGAAGATTAGCTTACGCCATCATTGATCAGACCATATCAAATAAGGTACGATTTCGTCTTTTTGTAACATCATTTTGTTGCGGAGTTCTCGGTACTGTTAGTTGCCTAACTATATCTCTTTCATCGCATAACCTTTTGAATAAGTCAGAGAGATATTCACGTTCACGATTGATTCGCAAGGCTTTAATCTTGCGATCCACTTGATTCTCTGTCATGTTCATGAATCGTACAAAATAATCTAAGGCTTTAGACTTATGAGAAATAAAGTATACAACACCTTAACGTGAATAATCATCAATAAATGTGATGAAGTAAGAAAAAACCATATCCTACGTGAACATTCATCGGACCACATATATCCAAATGGATTAATTTTAATGGATACTCGGCATGTTTTCCCATCCTAAATGGTGTTCTTATTTTCTTGCCAGCTAGACATTCCTCACAGATTGGAAGATCAATTTTTGCGAGAAACACCAAGAAGTCTTCTCTAGCAAGTTTATTCATTCGATCATGACCAATGTGTCCTACTCTGGCATGCCAAATTATGGCATTTTTATTCACATCAACATATGATATAAAAGAATAACTATTAGCAACAGATGCTATATTTAAAATATTGAAACCATTATCGAGAAAATCATTGCATAAAAGAACATTGTCATGACATATTATCATTTGTTTCTTTTGGAAACTTATTAAATAACCAAGTTTAAAGTAAATTTCATCTAAAATGTGGAGTATATAGTATGTCGTGAAGGTAAAGTATTTGGCCGTTGTGAAGATTTAACTTGCACGATTCAATGTCTTTAACTCCAACTCTTTCGTTATTTCCATTTGCTCTCCGCACTTATTCGGCGAAATTTCACGAAGACCCCGCGATCTCTTACTACATGGTCAGTGGCTTCTGAATCTGCAATCCACGAAAGATAAGTTTCATCGATTAAGACAAAAATTGAGACAAAAGAAAAAGAATTGCGGTTAGGACAAACTTTCTTTGGCTCAATGCAATCACGAGCAAAGTGATCACGTTTACTACAATTGTAGCATTTTACTTTATTCATGTTTACCTTATCGTCACGTTTTTCACGCTTGCGCTGGTGGTCTTGGGCTTTCTTATGTCTAGCATCTCCGCTCTTTTTATTTGGTTGCGACTTATGCGACCTTTTTCTCTTGGATTTGGAATCAACTCTTTGTCCACCATTATCAGCAACTAATACTTCAGATGATTTATTCACGACTTGAAGGGCCTCATCCTCAATTTTAATGTGGTGAGCAGCTTGGTCAAAAGTTTTGACACATTCGTTGTGCATCAAATTACAATGCATATATTCCCAACTTTTTGGAAAAGAGCGGATGAGAGCTTGCACCCGTTGCTCATTATTGATCACCTGTCCCGCACTTTTGAGTTCACGGATCATGTTGGACATCTCCTGGATATGCTCCCTCATCGTATGATTTGGTCATTTTCGATAAGAGTCAAACTTGACCGTGAGCATCCGACGCTTGGTGGTCATGGTGTGATCACCTCTTTTATGTATTTATAATCACTGCAATTAAATCCACAAATTTACATAAAAGTTGGGCATATTTAAATGTTTTTATCAATTTTTAGTGAAAAAGTTGAATGAGTAAAAGAGGGGACTAACCACTTTTCAAAATTTGAATTCTGAGCAGGGATGAAACAAAAAGGAAGAGAGGAAGCTGGATGAAGGGGGACGGCCGAGAAGAAGGAGAGGAAAAGAAGAAGAAGACGAAGGCGGGGAAGAATGAAGATTAATTAAAGAAGAATTTTGGGATTCTCTCGTGATGAAACTTTGTTGATGCTAACTTTTATTTCGACTTTTTGATATCTCGAAGTTGACTACTCATTCCATTTACGTGATGCATGGTTGTTTAGAATTTACATCTAATTTCAATTAGATCGAGAGATCAATTATTTTTTGCTCTAGCCGATTTCATCCGAGAGGAGAAATCAGTCATATTACTTGTTATGCTTCTAGTAATTCTTGGTACATTATTTGTTCGAAAGATTGAGAGATCTGTCATAGTGACTGTTATGAAATGAGAATCCTTACAGTCGTGTGAGGTGTTAATCTGCATTTTGATCATTAGATTAAGATTAAAAGAATAAGTTGTAGAAGATCGAGAGATCGAACTCTTCTAGTGATTAAGGATGAGAATCTTATTAATCAGTAATCTTAATTTGGTGATTAGCGGCTACTCTCTCTTTGATTTATAGATACACTGATAGATTAAGACAGAGTGAGAGTTTAAAATCAATAAGTCGGATACGGCGATTGCAATAGCTTCAACGAGTTCATTACGAGGGAATCTCCTCTTTCACTCCTTGATCTTCTCTATCCTTACTTTCTTACTCTTGATCCATGTTCATCCATTCATCTAGTTTATCCTTTTATAATTTTGTGACAACTTCTGAGGTATAAGTAGAGTAATTAATTAATTTAAATCAATGGGGTTACGACACTCAGGATTTTCTACTCGACCTGTGCACTTGCAGTTACGTGAACTCTTGAGTAAAATTAAACAACAACAACAACAACAACAACAAAGCCTTATCCCACTAGGTGGGGTCGGCTACATGGATCATACGACGTCATTCCGCTCTATTAGTAACCAAACCTTTCGGTATATTATTCACCAATAGATCCTGCTCTATTAGTTCGCCAAGTGTCCGCCTTGGCCTCCCTCTCCCTCTTTTAATCGGACTCCAAATTATTTGATATACTCTTCTTACTGGCTCATCTAATGGTCTTCTCTGAACATGACCAAACCATCTCAAACGATTCTCTACCATTTTCTCACTAATAGGAGCCACTCCGACTCGTTCACGTATATGGTCATTCCTAATCTTATCTAATCTTGTACGACCACACATCCATCTCAACATCCTCATTTCGGCTACCCCCACTTTACGTTCATGTTGTCCCTTCATAGCCCAACATTCACTACCATATAACACTGCTGGTCTTATAGTAGTACGATAGAATTTTCCTTTAACTTTATTGGGTACTTTTCTATCACAAAGAACTCCAGTGGCTTTCCTCCACTTACACCAACCAGCTTGAATTCTATGATTAACATCGTCATTAATCTCACCATCTTGTCTTACAATTGATCCTAAATATTTAAACTTTGTCACTTGAGGAATTATATCCTCTCCTAGCCTAACTTTCAAATCGTCTCTAAGTTGTTTATTTGTGAAATTGCTATGCATATATTCTGTTTTATTTCTACTTAAACGAAAACCCTTTGACTCCAACGTATTTCTCCATATTTCCAATTTTGTATTAATCTCTTCTCTTGAATCCGCTAAAAGTACTATATCATCCGCAAATAACATGCACTTAGGTACCTCCTCTGTGATACTCTCGGTTATAGCATCGATAACTAAGTTAAATAGATAGGGCTTAAAGCTGATCCTTGATGTAGGCCAATTCTTATAGGAAATTCATTTGTCTCACCTCCGGGTGTCCTAACCCTAGTCAATGCCCCATCGTACATATCTTGTATTACCTTAATGTAGGCAACACTCACCCTCTTCTTTTGCAAGGCTTTCCAAAGTACATCCCTTGGTACCCGATCATTCTCTAAGTCAATGAAAGCCATATGTAAGTCTCTTCTCCTACTTCGATACTTCTTCATCATCCCCCTTAGTAAATAAATCGCCTCTGTAGTGGATCTTCCTGGTATGAACCCAAATTGTCTCTCAGAAATACTAGTCTCCATTCTCAATCTATGCTCAATCACTTTTTCCCATAATTTCATTGTGTGACTCATAAGTTTAATCCCTCTATAATTTGCACAATTCTGAATATCCCCTTTATTTTTGTAAATAGGAACTAATGTACTTAATCTCCAATCATCAGGCATCTCTTTCGACCGTAAAATCTCACTAAATAGTTTACATAACCACAACACACCTTTTTCTCCTAAATATTTCCAAACTTCAATCGGTATACCATCCGGTCCAACGGCTTTACCATTCTCCATTTTCTTTTGAGCTTCGCTAACCTCCGAGACTTTAATTCTACGATAAAATGACCTATTAAGCTCACATTCGCTAACTGTCAAGTCCTCCAAATCACAACGGGAACCTTCGCATCCATCATTAAATAGCTTATAGAAATACTCTTCCCATCTGTTCTTAATATCTCCTTCAGTAACTAAAACATTGCCAACTTCATTTTTTATCCATGTTACTTGATCCAAATCTCTCAACTCCTTCTCTTTATTCCTTGCAATCTTGTAAATCCTTTGTTCGTCAGCCTTTGTCCCTAACTCCTTATAAAACCCCTCACGTCATGGTAAACTCCTTATAAATCCTTTGAGTAAAATTAAAACGTGACTAAAATTACTTCTTGTGTGAGAATCCGAAATTTCACAACCACGATAAGTTCACGTCATGGTGACCCCATACTTATTGCGGAGCGTTGCCCACATTTCGAATGCTGTCTTATAGACTTCGAATTCGCATAGAAGGAAATTATTCATCTGCCCAGTAACGTAATGCAAGCAATGCGATTCTTTTTTGTCCATGCCTGATACTCCATATCCCTTTGGCGTTGGGCATTATGTCCAAGTGTAGGTTCATTGACAATATGGTTAATGGTCTCCAAGACCTCTTGTTCTTCTAAAAAATATTGGACCTTGCGATGTCAAATATCATAATTGTTGCCATTGAGCTTTTCATTCTTGTTCAAATAAGCAATTATTGGTTTGGAACCCATGGTCTACTTTGGTCACCAAAATAGGATAAATCAGTGTTATGCATATTCAAATTTTGTCCACAAACAACATAAAAATAATGAAATAACAATATTTATGAAGTAGTGACATCGAGAGATTGTTAGACTCCCACTCATCTCTCGCTATCTTCAAGAAATACTGTCATTCATTATTTTAACAATGCGACAAAATTAATTTAAATATTTGAATTTTGTATCGACACATAATTCAAAATTTTTACTCTATACATTTTGAATCAACTTATAATTCAAAATCACCGAAATTCATTTCATGTGGTCCACCAAATTATTTCTAATATGACCAGGACAATCAGGACTAGTGCAACGGGAGCGCTTCTCCGAAGGGTACTAATTAAATAACCGTGCACTATCATTCATCTCGACATCACATTAGAAGAAAAAAATTATGCTACCACTGTCACACATCAATCCTGTTTCTGGAGACTGTGTTGATTATGCACCAAGCCAGTTTCTCATAATTTTTCTAGACATGCATTTCGGGTCACACACCACTCAACATAAAGACATTAGTTATTGTGACAACATTTGAATCTCAAGGTGCCTTAGTCCTACAAAAGAACTATTTATGTTTCATATATTCTTTAATTACCTATAGTTTATATAATTAGACCAACTAATTTTTTTTATTATAGGCTTGCATGAAACATGGATTTCAGTATATAGCCAAAATTAATATTACCATCTTAATTAATTTTCACAAAAGGAATTAATTTTAATTTAATCAATTTCAAATCAATTTGAAATTGTAGGCAAGTTATCATGCTTAACAAATTTGGACATACCAATTTTAATTTTAACACATAGTCAAAATTTTAATCATAGAAACAAATATCATAATGATATACATAAATGAAAATATTTATTTCATGCATGATAACACATTTATTAGGCAATATTTGATATTGACATGCAAATCTAATCATTTAATTTAATGCACTAAATTAACAAATGATTTTCTTTTAATAACATTAAATTGCATGCAATATTACAAAAAAATTCTAAGAGAAAAACAATTTTTCGTGATTTTATAATAGACCTTTTTTATTTTCAAAATATTTTAAAAAACTTGCGAAAATTAGAAAAGAAAAAAACTGTTTATTGGGCCTCTCAACAAGCCCAATTGCCACTTCTCATGTGCGCATCTTCTTTACATCCAAACTGGCCTCTCAGCGGGCCATGTGCCTACTGGAACAGTTTTTTTTATTGCAACACATGCAAAAAAAATCCAAAAAAAATCGTCAAAAATATTAAAATAAATCCGAAAAATATATTATGGTCTAGGTTCATCCATAATATATTTATGATGTGGTCGAGAATTGGACTATCCGAAATGAGGCGGACATACAAGTTGAGAGCTAAGAAGGTACCTAAGACCCAAACCCACTCATCCAACCTTGATATATTTGGACTAAAAGGTGGGATCCACTCATGAAGGGCTAGGAACTCAGAGGCGTGTCTATTGGAGAGAGGGATTCAAACATGTGGGGTCTAGGAGCAATTGCCCAATGCCACATGGGAATGTCATCACAATTGGAATGTCAGGGTTTGCCATTAGGGCCCACAATAGAAAGATGATGCCCCTCATGGTAGAATTGCTCGAGAGTGTTGTGGATTCTGGGCTTACTTCACATTATTAGATTATGATATCAAAAGTTTGGACTTTGGCATCATAAAGGTTGCACTAGTTGTGCAGAGTCTCTGCAGTTGAAGAGTTCTTTAGTTTGATTGCGCTTAAGCAATCTTGAATTGGACATAGGATATGGATGCTTTTGGCTCATGAAAACTCCAACATATAAATGACTTTGCCCATCTTTTTTTTTTGTTGTTCGAAAGAGGCTTTGAAGCATTTTGTGTCATCCATGAAACTTGTCACATGGGACAGGGTGATGGTGAGCCAGTGTGACAAAGGCCATGTTCATCCATTTGGTACTCCAAGATTAGTGTCTTGACATTCTTCTGTCCATTGTGCTAGACACAACAAACAAAGGGATACCAAAGCACTAATCGTAGAGTATCAAGTGGATGGATTGTTTCATGCCAAACTGCCTTGTCATCACTCTAGGTCCGATGGCAAGTTTCATGGACGATGTCACTGCATTTCCTTTCGAATATCTTAAGAAGGTAGGCAACATTACTTACTTGTTGGAGCTTCCCCAAAGTTTTTATCAACAACTGATGTCCCATGCTAGATTGGTTAGTGTCAATCACGTTAGAGCTCCCCAAGTGTGAAGGCTCATGTTGCACTCATCTAATGATGTGTAACCTCAAAAACATCATAGCTGATCTCGCATTCTTCAGCTTTGTCTCATTGGATGCTTCGTTGGTGACATTAGGACCCTGCAAATTGAACTTCCCAAGCTCTGGACTCATCATCCCCTTTTCCACATATATGCTCTCGGTAACTTTTTTTTTCTTTTCTCCTTTAAAGGCAAATTTGCTAATGCCTATGATCGTTTGCAAATTTTTACTGGCGGCCCATGGGGTTTTGGCAGTCATCTGCTCTCTGTCGGGTAGGTTCCATCCTTCTTCTCGTCTTTTGCTCGGACAGTGACCATTCGATTGCTACCCCAAATGGATCTGGTTCCTGGGCTTGCCACTTGAACTTATGAACCCACATTCTCTTAAACGCGTTGCTATGGCTCTTGGCACTCTGCTTCGGGTTGACGAGGATGCCTTGTGAGTTGATCACCTTCCCTCACCCGTATTTGTGCTGAAATCAATATGTCCAAGCCCTACGTCAGGGGATCTGGCTTCACCTTCCTTCGAGTGACTGTCTCTTTCAACAAGTCATGAATGAAAACCTTCCTCTTTTTTGTTTCAGTTGCAGTCATATCGGCCGTCACCTGGAGGGCCCAACCATCCCTCCTCATACGATGATCGATTGACGACGTGTGACCCTTGGATATGAGCTCCTCGACAAGCTCATGTGAACCCACCAGCTCCTCCTGTATCGTTGTCGACGGCTGCACCAGCAACAACGCCGGCTAGCCTACCGTTGGTGACTAATCTGGTTCTGTCCTTGGCCCATACAACATCTGCTAACGGTCGTTACATCATCAATGACTTCCTCGTGATTTTTTGGAAACAATCTGTACGCCATGTCATCAATCCATGTGCTTCACCCACTCCCACACCATCCGATCTGCCACCACCGGTGAGGATTTCCCTTCAACTAACACACCATCACTAGATCTCCATTTCCCTCCCATGGCCTCCAACCTTCGCCAAGTGGCACCATCCAAGTTGTCTATTTCCCCCACAATCCCCACCATTCTCCTATCTCCCCAAGTTCTTCTCATCCGGGTGCCTGCTCTCTTTTGTCATCGCCTACCACCGGGCGCGTGGCAGCATCTCATGTGGTTGTCTCTCCCAATGCTATCCCGAACTGTCCACTGTCTCTCTGCATCCACAAAACCCTCCCTCGCTCCTCTAATGATCTCATCTCCCTCTGCCTCCCACCTAATAGCGTTGTTGGCCACTCCTTTCTCCCTAATGCTCCCTCATACTTCGCCCCATGCTTCTTCGCAAATTTTGCATGTCGTGATTACTTTAATGGCTTTACATTCCTACTTTCTTGTGCTTATGCTAGTAAAACTTCTTCTTTACGGAACTCCCTCTGCAATCTTGACACCTTTACTTTTCCTTGGGCTTTGATCGGAGACTTTAACTATGTTTTGTTGGCCTCCGACAAAATGGCTGGGTCACCTTTCTCCCCCACCACCTCCTTTCGTATCCTTCATGAACTTATAGACCTCCATGGTCTCATCGATGTAAACCCCTATGGTCTTCGTTACACTTGGTGTACCAATAGACTGGGCCTCGCCCGCATCCTGTGCCATCTCGACAGGCTTTATGTAAACCACCATTGGCTCGATCACTTTCTGAACCTCCACCTTGCCACCCTCACCCATTGTGCCTCGGATCACCATTACTCCTTCACACTAACTCATCACGACCTCGCCCCCGTTCCTTCAAGTATGAACCTTTCTAGCTCCCCTACCTTGCTGTCTGGGATATTGTCCTTCGACATTGGTCCTTTGACTCCCCTAGTTCCACTAGAAATGTCACACCCTCTACTAGAAACGTCACACCCTTGGTCGGCTGGAGATTCGCATGGAGAAGGTCCTCCACACTATCTCTGAATTAGAGGACATCGACGCCCGATGAAGCCTTTCCGATGTTGAACTTGCTTTCCTTATATCTACTTATCATCTCCATGCCGCGTTACTTTCTCCATGCTACATTACTTGGACAAATCAGCTTTAAATTGTGGATTAAATCTAAGACCAATTGGCTTAAATAGGGTGACTATAATACTAAATATTTTCACCTCTCAACCCTTACCAAACATTGCCAGAACACTATCCATGAGATTCACAACTCTTATGGACTTAAAACTACTAATGAAGATGACATAAGGACACTGTTTGTAGATCATTACAAAACTCTCTGGTCTTCCTCTACCATTCCTTTGGATATACCCCCAGTGATTATTGTCCCCCTTTTCGTCTATTAACTCTAATAACATTGCTTCTCTAATTGCCCCAATTATCGAGCAAATCTTCTCGGTTAGACGGTTTCAATCTAAAATTTATCGCCAATTTTGGGACATCATTGGCCCCCGAATCACCCAGGACATTCTTTCCTTTTTTTTTCAACACAACACCTTCCCACATTCCTAGGTTTTGACCTCTCTCATTTTTATCCCTAAGAAAAAAACCCGCTCTATAAAAGATTTCCGCCCGATTTCCTTATGCAATGTTCTTTACATACTTTTATCCAAAATCATAGCAAATCGACTCCTCCCGACCTTACATGATATCATCGACCATGCTCAAACTGCCTTTCTTCATGGCGGATGCATCCAAGATAATATTTTCATCGCTCATGAACTTGTTCATTCATTAAACTCTGGACAACAAAAGTTCATGCTCATTAAGGTCGACATGGAGAAAGCTTTCGATAGGATATGTTACCACCATCCTAGAACGTATGAATTATCCTCCCCAATTCATCTCCAGGGTCACATATTGCATTAAATCTCCACACTTCTCTTGATTTGTCAATGACACTGCCTCCCCTACTTTAAGGCCTATCGCGGTATCCGACAAAGGGACCCTTTATCGCCTTACATCTTCATTATAGTTTCCCAATTTTTTCCTTTATCATGCACCTCCACTCGGACCTTGATCATATGTCGGCTTTTAGCATAAACTCCTTTACTCTTTCCCACCTCCTATACGCCGATGATCTCCTCATTTGCCTCAAAGGTACAAAAAAACTGTCCACCTCAAAAGAATATTGAACATATACAACTTTTTTACGAGTAAATTTCAGACATGGTCATCCAACTTAAGGGGCATCCCCAGTAACGTCATCCAACTTTACTTTATAACAACATGGTCATCAAACTTTAGAAAAATTTCAATCGTTGTCATCATGACTAGTTATAGCTAGTAAACTTGTAAATCGTTGACGTAGATGCTTATGTGACACCACATCAGCATTTTCTCTCTCCTCCGCGTCAATTTAAAAAATAAAAAATATCACGTTAGCATTTTCTCTCTACTCTATATCTACATGGTCATCAAACTTTTCAAAACTTTCAGACAAGATCATTCAACTTTTCAAATTTTCAATTACCATTATCATTAAAAACTTAAAATAATAAATATAAAAAAATAAAATTGAAGGCACTTAAACTCACTCGGTACATTTTTTGGACGATCCACTCGGATCGAGCCGACCAAATTTTTTATGTGTATTAAATATATAATATTATGATAATTTACAATTTTTAATTAAGGAAATAAAAATTTTAAAAAAATAACATAATAATATTATGATAATTAATCATTTTTAATTAAGCAAGGATGATCCAGTATGATTTGGCTCGGCACCGATGGAATCTCACGAGAAAAAAATATTTTTATTTTTTTAATTATAATATTTTGATTATTTAAATTTTGAGGCAAAAATATAATTGGTATGTTATTTTTAAATTTTTATTTCCCTAATTAGTATTTTATTAATTATTATAATATTATATATTTAATACACATAAAAATTTTGGTCGTTTTGATATGAGTTAGAGATGAAATTTCGGGCGGGTCGCACGGCTCGGCACGCTGGCCCGCCCAAAAGCCGTGTCGGCATGGACACGATCCACACATGAAAAAATGGGTCGTGTCGTGACATTCCGTGCCAGGTCAGCCTATCGCACTATGAGCACGACACAACCCAAGCACGGTGAACATGGGTCCGATATGACACGGCCCGTTTTGGCACGAATTATTTTTTACGCACTGACACATACCACACATGATGCATAAACACGGTCAGCGCTGAGCTCGCACGACCCGTGTTATTTCGATTTGACAACATGAATATGGACCGACGGTCACAGACGCGTTATGAGTATAACACGGGTCACGTTTAAAACAATGTGGGCCATGTCGAACTCCCTCCACCACCTATAAAATGCGACCAAACTCCCTCCCCCTTCTTCACACTTGCTCATTCTTATTCTTTTTCCCCTCATCTCTCTCTCTCACTCTCCTATTCTCCTCTCCTCTCACTCTCGCTCTCTCTCTCTCACAATCTCCTCTCCTCTCCTTCCCCAAATGGCCACATCCACATCCCTCCCTTTCTCTCTCAATATCCTCTCCTCTCACTCTCTCTTAATCTCATATCTCTCATTGAATAATTAAGATATTCTTCTCACAATAATCGTTCTTAAACTCATTTCGAGTGATGTCTTTTCTCTTGAAATTGATCTAAATAGCGGTTGTTGTGAGTATGATATCATAATTACTCAATGAGAGTTTGAAAATGTTAACTATATAATTATTATATAATAATAATTAAAGTAGTCAGTAGTCACTAAACTAAAATCATATATTATAGATTATAGAATAATACTAATTATATTATATAAAAAGTAAGTTCAAAATTAAAAAGTTTGAACTTTAAAAGACACATTTGATTTTAACTTTAGTATGAATTTAAAGTTTGAACTTTAAAGGATACTTTTGATTTAATTCTAACTTTAGTACTAAGTTGTATATAGTAAATTACTATATAAGTTATAACTTATAAGATAGTTAAGTACTAATTTACTTAGTATAACTTCGTTTAGTTATAACATTGTATATACTATTATACTATATCGTAACTTGGTTATAAGATAGTTAAATACTAATTTACTTAGTATAACCTAGTTATAACTTAGTACATAGTAATTAGTAAATTAGTACTTAACTATCTATACTAGTATAGTAATACTACTAATATATATTTACTAAATACTTACCAATTAATTTTATGTATAAGGTTATAAGTTATAACTTATAACCTATTAGTTATTACTTAGTACTCAATTATTCATTTTACAAATTTATTTACCAAATAATTATAAATTAATGACTTAATGTATTTGAGAATTTAACTATATAATTATTTATATAATAATTAAAGTAGTCACTACTCACTAAGTCATATATTGTAGAATAATTAATAATACTAATTATATTATATAATAATTTAATAAGTAAATTAAAAATTATAAAAGTTCAAATTGAAAGACAAAAAATAAAAAAAAGGGCCGTCCGACCCAGCCCAGTCAGGCCAACCGTGTAGCACGTCATGACCCATTTTCAAAACGGGCCGTGTTGGCACGACACGGTCCGAGACACGGTCAAACATGGGCTGATTGGCCCGAGCATGGCATGACACGACTCATTTGTCCATCTCTAATCCGAGTCGGTCGTGCCAAAAAATGTACCGAGTCAATCTAAGTGCCTTCAAATTTTTTATTTTTTATTTTGTATTTTTTATTTTAAGTTTTTAATGATGACCTTGATTGAAATTTAAAAAGTTGAATGACCTTGTCTGAAAGTTTTGAAAAGTTGGATGACCATATAGATACAAAATTAAGTTTGGACAGAGCAGAGAGAAAAATACTAACGTGACATTTTTATTTTTTATCTAATGTAGATGAGAGAGAAAATGCTGAGGTAGTGCCATGTATGCATCCATGTCAGTGTCACGTCAGCGATTTACAGGTTTATTAACTATATTCAGTCGTGATGATCGTGGAACTGGTGTTACAAAGTGAAGTTTAATAACCTTATTGGGAATATCCCTAAGTTGATAAAAAACTAACTCACATAAATCAAAAGTATATATGCCTACACCTTCCTAGCATCGAAAAAACATTATTCATACCACTTCTTAGCTCCGGAGCATTCTCCTTTGTTTATCTTGTAACTCCCATCTCACCACGTGCAAGTCTGATTCGTGCTCAACAATTTATGATTGATAAGATCTCTACCCGGCTAGTTGGATGGCATCGTGGTATCCTCAATTAGGGCGGCTGAGCCACTCTTATCAAATCTGTCATGACCTCCATGCTGGTCTATACACTTGGCTCAACACCCTTAGCCTCTAGCACCTGCTTATATTAGAAAGGCTCTCTCGCTCCTTCCTTTGGGACCCCGGAACAACTCGCCATTCTGCCCATCTCATTAGCTGGCCAGTGGTTCAACTTTCTTAGGCCCATGAAGGTCTCGACATCTGGAACCTCTAGGTCGTCCATTTATCGCTCCTTGCTAAATGTATCATTGACTTCTGAATAACGGTCCCACCCCATGGATTCAATTAGTCCATGCCAAATGTGGCCCCTTACATCTCTAGCAACCCAAATCTCGAATACATTGCATATCCAGCTCATGGCGCTCGATCCTCAAATTCTTGCTCGATTTATGGGACGGCTTCATGAAATCTATTAGTTTTGGTATATCCATGTCCCTTCTCCTCGATCCCTGGGATTTTGACACACCATTATTCTAGAAGCCTACTATTATTAGTATTGATGCCAACTTGTCAAATCTCAATGTTAATCATCTTATCTCTAACGGCGCTTGGAACATATCACTTCTATATACTATGTTCGATCCTTCCCTTATCTCGGTTGTTACTCATCTTCATATCCCGATGATGTGTGGGTCTGGATGACGGATACCCATGTACGTGCCAATGCTAGCTCAATTTATAATTATGTTTTTCGCCACCCTTTACTGCCTCGTCCATCTGGCGAACAGTCGTGGAAGTTGTTATGGTAGATTCCATTACCCCAAGATACACCTTATTTTATGGAAACTTTTTTACCTTCAGTTTCCTACTTTGGACACCATAATCCTTTTTTTACAATAACATAAACCACTCTTGCCCTCTATGTGGCAGTGCGCCAAAGACCTGTGCGCATTTGTTTTTTGAATGCTCAATTTCCCACAACTTTGGGAGATTTTTCAGCATTGCCTGGGGTGACCTTCCAATTCGCCCCCTATGGCACCTAAGTTCTTGGGTACATGAGGGAGCGAACTTGGATAAACAATCATGCCGCCGCTTCCTCTCTATTTTTGCCTTTTGCCTATGGGAGATCTGGAATTTGTGCAATAACATATATTTCCATTCTCGGCATGCTACCATGGACGTCGCTTGATAGAGAGGGTTCTAGCTGGATTTCATGATTATTCTGAGGCCCGCTCCCTTGAGGCACCATCACTACCTTCATTTTTTACGCACCTCGAGACCCCGAACGGTCCAGTGAGAGGTTCCATCTCAGTATTGGGTGACTCTTCACTCCGACGGTTCCTTTCTAGGGACTCCTGAGACTGGCGGAAATGGTCACATCCTATGCACTAACAATGGTTTCATCTTTGCAGGCACCTCCTTCCATGTTGCCAGCTACGCCCTCAAAATTGAGGCTCGTGCTCTTTCGTCTGGACTTCGCCACCGTCACTATTGTAATCTCTCTCGGCTACAAATATGCTTTGACTCTGCAAAACTGATTGGCATCCTCAAACATCACTGACCCCCATGGCATCTCCACAAATCTTTGAAGACATTTGGCTCCTTTTAATGCACATTGCAACTTTTGATCGCATTAACAATTGCAAATCCTTTGGGATGGGCAGCAACCTCCAGGTCTCACCCCTTTTTTGTATGATGATTTAACATAATGAAATATTTTCTTTAAAAAAGTTTATGAAAATTTCTAATTTTTGTTTATGGTATTATGTGGTTCTCATTGTAATTTTAGTTAAACTGGTTTTGAACATGTCGAGTATTCTAGTTTTCGGAACTCATTCTATATTCAACCATGTGATCAATTCATGAACATCATCATCATACTTGTCTGATGGTAAGATCCTCTATTTCCTTGCCTTGTAGTTGGGTTGCGCACCCAAAGATGACAGAAGATATGAGTTGTTGTTGTCCCATATCATTTTGATGACCCATATCTATATTCCGCATCCCTAAACTGAACGTTCAAAGAGGTAGTATCAAAGCTTGAGCCAATGTTCCTTTTATAAACTCATAAAACCTACTTCATCAAGCAGAAACTATTGTTGACTAGAGATCCATATAGTATTAGCTCTTTGAAAAGGTCTCGAACTATTGAATGCCCCGTGCAAATACGAATTTATCATTAGCTCATTGCATGCAAAAAATCAAGTACTTTACACATCATAGAGCAAAACATGCAACATACAACATTATGTGTATATGTGATGATAAATGCTCCTCCACATTAAGCATATTTTTTATGTATATCAGATTTGTATACATATGCATCATACAATTTTTGCACTATAAGTTGTAGTAATATAAATGGAAACACAAGTAAAGATAAATATATCACAAATAAACCATAGGTCACATAAAGATGATTATAACACCAAGAATTACAACAAGTTTACAAAACAAATTTACACCCTTCCTATTAACCCTAAGTTCATCTTCAATTGGGCCCCTATTAATCATAATCTTATTAGCTGCTTCCAACCTATCAATCTTGCGTAATAAATCATTAATCACTTGAGTAGCTCATGATTGAAAATATGGATCTAGTAGTTGCAAACTCGTTCTTGTTGCAAAATAAAATAATAGTATATACACATAGGTTAGTTATAATGTAATAAAAAACTATCATTTTATTTTAAGGCTCACTCCAAAAAATGGTCATCCATAAAACCTACAATTAGGACTATTAAGTTCAAGATGTTTGTACTACTGCTTCTTATTAATAATGACATTTGTGTGTCATCATCTTATATATCTACAAATCCTGCACATGTGAGATAAGATAAATAATTGTAAAAGGTGTATTAAACAAATTGCTCAAGGAAAGTAAGATTGAACACATTTCCAAAATAATCATACAATTACAAATATGGACTCGTATAGGAACAAATTCGTCGAACATAGCAAATAAAATTTCAACATCTAACTTATATTCTCTCGGCTCTATGTTAACTACAATTGAGCAAGCAAAGACAAGTGATATTCATGCAAGTCAACACGCTACTAATGAGTTTGTTGCGAGCCAATCAAGTTCTATCAATTTAAAAGATGCCCAATTTGTCATGTGTGACCTACTACGTGTGAAATTTAAAGGTAAATAAAAATGTGATCCGAATTAAATCTGGCATTAAAATTTCTATGTCCCAAAAGGAAGTTAAGAGAAATGCGGGAAAAGTAGATATGATAAAAGAACACGTCAATCATTTAAGGTGATTTACCAAAAAAAAAATCTATATCATTGTTGACTAATTTCATTTCATATTATAAGCAGGATGCTCAAAGTATGGAGATAACATGATATATGATAGTTTACAATGCATTGTAATGTCAATGTTTTTTTATTTATTCATTGGCTCTCTCATGTTCATCATTTAACGTATTCTTATTGACTTATTACAGTTTTCCGACGCTTTCTGTTAAGCTTCTGGTATGGGTTGGCGTTAAAACAACATTTCTGGATGGCTTGGACGTTTCTATAGCAGAATTGTCTTAGATAGCTTCTGCAGAATTCTCTTGTTAATGCAACGCCAAAAGATGTTACCTAAATATATGAAAGTAGTCTTGTGTTGCAGCCGCTAGTTTAGGAAATCTTGTATTTTTATATGTATGAGAAAGATGATAAATTTTTCTACTTATGTGCTGCCAGAAAATGTATTGAAGATATGGAAGTACTTATGTGTTCTTGCTGCTAGTTTATGGAAATTTATGCTTTATGTGTGCTTGTCTCTACTTTTTTTTTTCTAGTCTATGTGCTGCCAAACTTTGAGTTTTATAGTTGCTAGTTTATGAAAAATTATGTGTTCTTTTATGTGTCCCTAGCTGCTAGTCTCCCTACTTAAGTGCTACTAGACTTTGAGTTTCCTAGTTTATGGAAATTTCTAATTTTTTGTTTCTGGTATTATGTGGTTCTCATTGTGAATTTGTGATTTGAGTTAAACTAGTTTTGAACATGTAGAGTATTCTAGTTTTGGGAACTCATTCTATATTCAACCATGTGATCAATTCATGAACATCATCATCATACTTGGCTGATAGTAAGATCATCTGTTGCCTTGCCTTGTAGTTGGGTTGCGCAGCCAAAGATGACATGAGTTGCTACTGCCCTATATCATTTTGATGACCCATATATATATTCCGCATCCCTAAACTGAACGTTCAAAGGGGCAGTATCAAAGCTTGAGCCAATGTTCCTTTTATAAACTCATAAAACCTACTTCATCAAGCAAAAACTATCGTTGGACTAGAGATCCATATAGTATTAGCTCTTTGAAAGGGTTTCCAACTATTGAATGCCCCATGCAAATACGAATTTAGCATTAGCTCATTGCATGCAAAAAAATCAAGTAGTTTACGCATCATAGAGCAAAACATGGGACATACAACATTATGTGATGATAAATGCTCCTCCACGTTAAGCCTATTTTATGTACATCGCACTAGAAGCTATACTAATATAAATGGAAACACAAGTACAAATAACTATAACACAAATTAGCAAGTCCTGGGATAATTTTGAATCACAAAGAACAACATGTTTCTCAAAGTTCCTATCCTCCAATGATTCCCATACAAGATTTAAAATGTGGATGCCATTGTATTTGCATAATGCACACTATAAGGTATTATGATGATGCAGACGGTACATCTAAATCATACTAAGATGCTCATAAATTTGTGTCAACCGTGCCATTGTTTTATATCATATGAACCTATAATTGACATTGAAGAGGACTTGATTTTATCTTGGGATTTTTAATATCTTTCGGGTGAACATAGTGTTAAACAACAAAACACTATAATACATAGAGACATATTAATAATTATAAGAATATGAAATGTTAAATCATTAAAAAGAATATAATCTACAAGGTAATGGAATTTACATATGATCGAGAAATTATAATGGTCGAAAACAATGCTCTACGAAATCATGAATCTTGAAGGAGTGTTATTATAAATAATTCAATTATTTATAACGTAGGAAGTTATGAGCAAAATGCCTTGTTCAAACTTGAAGTCAATTCTACTGTTAAGGGATACATTCACTAGTGGGCTCTTTGGTAACATAACAAAGAAGTGAAATAAGTATTTACACCATATCTTATTTAATCAAAACACATGTATAAATAATAAGGACATTATTATTTAAGAAAATGTTTCCAATATGTAAATTATTTAGGGGGTGTTTCCTGTGTTACCTTTTCAAGTTACCTGATATAAAGTTTGCCCTTATTAAATTACAAGCAATCATGTTAATTGTTTACTATATATACGTCTCCAACAATTCAAATAAAATTGTTTAATTATAACAAAAGATTCTTATGTAATGTATATTCTTTACTGAAATATCCTTTATCACTAATGTCAAATTAAAATTTATGTACGATTAAAACTTAAATAAAAAATTCATTAAATTGATAAGCTCAATAAATCTATTTATAAATATTTTATGTATTATTAAATAGAAATAATGCTAATAATGTAATATTAAAAATAGTAGCTAATAATATTATATTCGTATGAATAATAAAAAAAAATAATTGAAGTAAATTAATATTGTTAATTATGATGGTAATAATGGTAATAATATTTTTAATTATTGGTTATGTAATTTTCTTTTATCTCATGTCATGTTTTACTTGTCTTAGATTGAAAAGGATATTTTACTTGTCTTAGATTGAAAAGGATAGAAATGAAAAGAGAATTAAAATAAGATGGACAATCCTCTCATAGTCATTCTACAAATTAAAAATTCATAAAATTTTAAAAATTAAATAAATCTAGTTACAAATATTTTTATATTATTAAATAGAAATAATGGTAATAAATATATGTAATATTCAAAATAATAGCTAATCATATTACATTCATATGAATAATAATAATTTAAGTAAATTAATATTATTAATATGGTACTACTAGTGGTAAAAATATTTTTTTATTGTTGGTTACATAATCTTTTTTTTATCTTATTTCATATTTTGTTCGTCTCAAATTGAAAAGGGTAAAAATGAAAAAATATATATCCGAAAGAATAAAAAAATATAAAATATGCAAATTAAGATCTATGTACTAATGGTTCAGTTTGGGACACATACGGCATCAAAATATTTGTTTTCATATATTTGAAATTTTAATAATTTTCAAGAATTAAAGAAATATGATTATTTTTCTCAATGGATTTTAAACTAACCATAATTCACGCCTCGGTTACAATTACGAAGCCAAAATTTTGGGAGTTCTGTTGGTTCTTCTTGTTGCGTTCTCTTCTCCTTCCTCTCTACCTGCCTCTCAAACCTCCGCCCAAACCCTCTCCGACAGCCCAACTATTCCTCCACCGCCGCAGCCGGCCGTCGCGTCCGCCTCCGCCTTGCCGCCGCCACCGCCGCCTCTAGCCTCGTCCTTTCCATTGCCGGTCCTCTCTTCGGCCCCTCGTGCCGCCGGTGGCCTGGACTCGGGTGCCGTCTCTCGCCACCCTTTCTCCTTGCCGTCCGCCGACCGCCGGGGCCGCGGCTCTGCGCTCGAAGGTTCTGGACGTCGTCCTCATCTGTTTCTTCATGTTTTTTCCCAGTTCTAAGTTTTAGCGTTGTTCCTTTTTTTCTCCTTTCCCTAATTCGTTTTGCGTGTTCGTTTCTTTTTGGTTGCGGTTGTTCTCACTGATGAAAAATTTTGGTTTAGCTGTGTGATTTTGTTTCTCTTCTGGACCTTCATTTCTTGCAAAACTTAAAAATGATCCGAGCGCTTTTCTTTTTATGTAATGAATGGGAACGATGATTAAGAAAATTGAGTTGCTATTCCATGTTATGTCCCAAAGAACTACATACAACTTGTTTCCATAGTTTTCTGCAATGACTTTGGGGATCAAATTCTCAAATAATTCACTGTAAAAGGTTGTAGTTTTTCAAATTTTATTTTCTGTTCGACATGTCATTGGTGCCTTGAGTGAGGGAGAATATTAGAAAAAATGCAAGAAATAATCCATTTGATTCTGCTGATAGATCTTCCTTTATGAAATATCATAAAGGTTCTGAACATCTTCTCAGAAAATAAAGGTTCTGAACAATCACAATTGTTTTATATAAACCTAACCTATGATTGTCCAGGGAAAATATTTTGAAAGGGTATCCAGGGAAAATATTCTTTTGAGATATGCTCCCCATTTTCGTATGCTTGGTAAATGATAGTTAGAAAAGGCTTGAATGATGTAAAAACCTTTTTTCTCATTCAAAAGGAAAGGAAAACGTTCCTCTCCCCTCACACTCTCTCCCATATTATAATAAACAAATACAACAGCTTTTACCTTTTAATTTATTGTTTGATATATAACCAAACATAGAGAACTAAATTACTTCTCCAAAAATATTTTCACAAAGTCATTTCTATCTACACTTTATTTTCAACAAAGAAAGCAAAGCAAACACAACCTCAAGTCAAGGCGTTTCTTGTTTAAATGAAGGTAATCCATCTTGTATTAAAACTTTCTTGTAAAAATTATGCCTTACAAGTGTAAGGTCTAGGAAGCAAAAGGAGAAAGAGGGAAGATGCAAGAACATGATCTAACCCTCTCCCACTCTCCACTCCATAAAAAAACGAGGTATGATCGACAACATTTTCTAGGTAACATTGCTCAACCACGAAAATGGTGTGGTTATGCTGTAGCCAGATGGCCCAGGTGACTGCCATGAATCCTGACCAAGCGGCATGTGCCGCAGATGAATCCAAACCTCGCCTGCTAGCACGTTGCCACACCTCCATTGCAATACGGCACTGGAAGAAAAGATAAGCCGGGTCCTCCACAGCCGCGCCACATAGGGAACATGATGAGATCAAAAGTTGACTTCAGTCTTTGTGACTAAATAACCTTGCAATACACGTACACAATTTCTTATTTTTCCTGTTGTTAAAGAATTGGTTCCAAAAGATATTCCACTAATAAACCCTCGAAAGATGATTAAGACATTTAGTAATAAGTTGCTATCTCTGTGGTTTTGTGTATGCTGTTTTTGCTTCCTATGTAAAGTGGATTTTAAATAACTTAATAAGTTGATATTATGGGATGACCGGTGTGGGCTCTTGTCAACTGTTTTGAATGCCTGCTTTTGTCTACGGTCTTGACTGGGTGGGTTGCAAGAGCAATGACGTTCTCCTCAAATAAAAAAAAGAGCAATGACGTTCAACAATGCATGGAATACAGATGCCATCTTTCATATCGGAATGGTGTTTTAGAGTGGTGTTTTGCCATCTTTTTGTTCTCAAACTTTTTGTAATCTCTACTACTATTAATGAAACTTCTGGATGACTACCATCTTGCTAGTCGTCCTTTCTCGTTTTAAAAAAAAAACTTAATAAGTTTTTATGTGAATATGCTAAAAATATGTTAAGTTTATATATGACTTTCAGGATTCCTTTCATAAGAGGCACGCGTGGAGCTAGTAGGCATATAGAGTATCAAGTACTCATGGTTCAGATGTGGTTATCTTGGTCTTAATTCAAGATAAAGTAAGATCTCTTATCCCTTCCCGTTTTCCTTTTCTTGTTCTCTCTTTGATCAAATCCATCTTATTTGACTTACCTTTATTCTCAAATTTATTTTCGTATAACTTCTAATTACTGAATATAAGGTGAGCAATGGCTTATATTGATATGGATAATTTCTCAAAAAAATATTCATATGTATAAAGGCACAATAATTGCTGTCTATTTAATCTATATAAAGGCACACTTAATTTGATTGAGAAAAAAATACATGATTTTTGGCTGATCATATCACTATTATGATAGATATGATGTGTTGAATCTTAGAAAAATGTTAAAGTGAAAGTTGAAAAACTTTTGTGGACAAGCATGTTTGACGAATTTAAGGGGTTTTATCCTAAGTCTTGACCAATGTTGTCAAACTCGTACATCAGACTTGGTGCAGAAAGGTTAGGTGTACACGTAAATTGTGAGATCATAACACAAAACGAATGATTCTATCAAATTTTTATTTTGAAAATTTTATCTATTTTATTTTGTATGAGATTAAAAAACATTGAAAAGGTCAATATATTAAATTTCTAAAAGCTAAATAAGGTAAGAATAATTGTGTATATCATTCATAAATCATAAACACAATTAATAGTCTAAAATACTAAAATCTAAGTTAAAATGACACAGCACAAAACAAACATATTTAAAAAGAAACATCACCGAAGGAGCCAACTAAAAAATTAAGAAAAAAGCTCCCCTGCAAATGAGCAGGGGAGCTTTCACAGTCTAGAGTACTAAATAGAGGATGGAGACAAAAGCCAAAGCAAATAGAGAAGATGGAGCCAACACGTGTAACTCATAAGTAAACACACAAAAAAAACATAAACATTGTTTCATGAGCAGAGTAGCTCTCCTCTTCTGCTCTTGAGGCCGATAGAGGAGGGAGGAAAGAATAAGTGAGACTGAGGCATCTGGCAGCAGCGGCGTGGCAGTGAACAAGTGAGGTGACAACTCATGGCAGTGGCATGGTTAATGAAAACAGTGATGAATGACAGAAGCAACAATGGCAGCAGTGGCAAACGGCGGCGGTGAACCCCAGGCATGCGACGGCAAACAACGGCTGATGATAAATAGTGGTGGTGAATAGTGTGGTGCAGCATCAAACAAAGCAAAGGATTGTTTGGTTTTGGGGCTTTAGTAAGTGATTAGGGCATCGCGTGACTCATAAAACTCAGGTAGTGAAAAAAATTGCTGGACTCGGTTGGACGCCATGTCCACCGATTTTGTGAACCGTGCTGGCTCAAAAGGAGTTCTCTTGCGAGTTGACTCATTTTTTTTGGGATGAGATCGTAAAATCATTTGGTTCTACGAGCCAACTCGTGGTTTTGACAACATTGTCGAACCATGCCACATGGTTTTCATGATGATCCTTAGCTCACTAGAAGTATTGTAAGTAATGCTGAGAAACGTAAATCACATGATGCTAAATTAAACTAAATACATATGATGTTAGAAGTACCAGTTGTTAATAAAATGGGATGAGCCCATGCATGTCCTATTTGACTTTGGGTATTAGTATTAAAGATGCACAAAAAAAAAAAAAGAAAAAAAATTGCTTCTCCTCAAAAAAAGGCAAAAAATTGCTGGACTTGGCTGGACCTATTTTATGAGCCAACACACGATTCTATTGTGTTGTGGCTCAAAATGAGATATCTTGCGAGTTGACTCATTTTGCTCGATGATATCGTAAAATCATCTGATTCTACGAGCCAACTCCCGGATTTTGACATCATTGTTTTTGAACCATGCCACATGGTTTTCATGATGATCCTTAGCTCTCTAGAAGTATTGTAAGTAATGTTGAGAAATGTAGATCACACGACGCTAAATTAAACTAAATACATATGATGTTATAGGTAATAGATGTTAACAAAATCGGATGAGCCCATGCATAACCTTTTGACTTTGGGTATTAGTATTAAAGATTCAATTTTTTTATTAGATAAATCCTTGTCAATAATTAAGTTTATAAAAATAACTCTTGAAAGAAAAAAACATTGAAACAAAAGTACATAATAACTCTGAAGTCTGAACTCAAAAGATTTAAATTCACTAGGAGAATGTAAATTTGTTTACTTCATATTTATACATTAACTTGTGTTCTGTAAGTTGGATAAACTTCTGGTACATTTAACATGATTATCATTCTGCAGCTAACAATAGCTCACATAGTTTCCAGAAGATAGCTCAAATAATTAATAATAGTTTGGCTAGTGGATAACAATCAACTAGTAGTAGCCAGCTTTTGACGATTTAAAATGTGTATTGAATAGAAAATGTCTGGTAAATGCAACAATTTAATTTTCTGATAAATATCAAATGACATAAGTGTACTTAGAATTAGAACTTGTACAATGAGTTATTCGATATATTTAAGATGATATTTTGTTAGGGTAAATTTTACAAAAAAGGCCTGAACTTTTATTCGATAGATTTAGCAGAACT
Organism: Pontederia crassipes; assembly: GCA_030549335.1. NCBI lineage: Eukaryota > Viridiplantae > Streptophyta > Magnoliopsida > Commelinales > Pontederiaceae > Pontederia > Pontederia crassipes. The sequence goes on from CM060190.1 coordinate 3,646,240, forward strand.
TTTATTGTTGTCTAAAAGCTCACCACTTCTAAATTGGTTGCAATTATAACCTCTGTTATTATTTCATAAAATAAGATCATAAATGTGGACTCAGCGTCTTTTACGCGTATAATTGAGTATAAAGTCACAAATTATTATTTTTTAAGTATAAAATTACCAGTTTATTATTTTTTTAGCATGTTATATCTAAGTATAATATTACTTTACCTTTGATTGATTTTATTCTAATGTCAAAATACTGATTGTTGAATCAATATTTAACATTTTTTTTCAACAAAAATATAGTACTAGGCTATATCTGCAATGAATTTAAAAGTTCATGGCTTATAAAAAATAAAATTTCATGTCAGATCTGCAATGAATACTAAAGTGTGGGCCTTTTTTCTACAATTTACCCTTTTTTTAAAGTACTTTAAAAAATACTTATAGTATATTAATATTATTTTTTATTTGATATTTTTTATATCAAGAAAAATATGAGTTTCATTCATTGCATCTTTAAATAGTTCAAAACTAGTGTTTTGACTTTCTCAAAATGTTGACTAGCTTAAATGCTCCTTTTAGAGCAGACTATGACTTTGAGCTAGTGATAATGTTGGGGTAATTCAAAGTAGTTATATTATCCATCATACTCTATATTGGATGTGAATCTCTACTATCGATAATTGGATACATGTTGATCAATTGTCGCATGCGCCTTCCTTTGAGTACCTTTAAGATACTTCTTTGAAACATTGATAAATGAATGGGACTTGCACTAAAAAAAAGATGGGACTTGTTGCATATTTCTTATATAATTTTAGGGAGTCTTTTTCGCTAGCATTTTGGGATATCTTGTTTCAACTTAAAGGTGCAACAAATTTGAATAGTGATCAACGTGTGTATCTTGTGTCTATTAGTGATTCACATATCAAAATCACATATAAACAAACAATTTCCACTCACTTATGTGTCCAGATTGTTATAGTTAAGTGCACAAGGGAACCCCTTTCAAAAAAAAAGTGCACAAGGGCATGGGTTCATTTTCAAATGTCATAAGCAACCAGCCAAGATTACTCGACTAGAAACCAATTTTAGGCTTTAGTGGGTTTTGTATTCTATTAAATTGTCAATATATAGTATAAAAGCCCAACAAACCATACCATGGAAGGTCTATTTTACTCGACTAGAAGGGGCACTATTTTTTTTGAGAGGAAAAAGGATGACTCCCGTTTGGTTGTCATCCGGGTATATATATATCGGTGAAAAGAAACATCATGTACATGTGGGAGCTCTCAGGAGAGAGCGGCAAGAGGAAGAAACGGAACTACTCGAAACCCCACTCCCGAAGAAGACAAAAAATGTGGTGTACAATACTATCTACCTGACATCTCTTCCTGCAAAAATTGACCCGGTTGCTCTGAAGCCAGATGGCCAGGCACCGGACAGAAAAGTCATCAATGTAGCTCTCCAGCCCTCTGCCTACCAAGTCGCCGCACATCCTGCCAGAAGTCCGCAATCGTCAGAGGAATGCCACATGTAATGCTCGTCTGAGCCCACACCTCTCGGGATACTCGGCAAGTGAAGAATAGGTGTAGACTCAAATGATGGTGCAGCTGAAATAAACCTTCCATGGTATGGTTTGTTGGGCTTGGTCGCTTCCTAATGGACATTGAGTGCAGTTAGAGGAAGGAAAATTCTGTGCACTTTGGTGCGGTTTGGTTGCATATAGTTGGAATTTGATTGAATTTTTTTGGGGGGAGGTGTAGGGGTTGGATCTACATTGGACAGAGTCCATTATCTACTGCCAATGCTTGAATACCCAATTGTGTTCTTAGAAACAGAGCTCTATGTCAGATCCCAATATAAGTGAGAAGAATGACCTCAATGATGCTTCCTCCCACGTCAGAAATGGGAGACACTACAACTGATGCACCATCTAAGTGGACTATTTGAAGGATATCTCTGCACTTATGATTCTTTTCTCCACCTAGGTTGATTGAGACATACTTTCTTGGACGGAAGTGGGATTTTCTTTTGAGAATGATGTAGGAGGCCTAGTTCATTTACTTTTCTATGATTTTGATGTAGGAGGAAGTGGAGCCATCGCCAATGGTTCGGATTATAAGGGTACATCATAGTAGTCCTTTTTTCTGATTGGGTCCTGTTTTATTTGCTTTTCTATTGATTTATTGATTCTGTTAGTATGAATTGTAGTACGTTTGGAGTCCCCTAGATCAAGTAGAGTTGGTGAATCTTGGTGAGTAGTGAAAGGACAAATTCATTGAAGAATTGGAAAATAAGATTGTGAAAGTAGAGTTTTATTATAAGAGGAAGTTGGTTGAATTACTTCGAAGTGATCTATTTCTATTTGTTTCATTTACCCAGATATTACCTATATATGGATAAAGTTCTCAAATCTGGCAAAGTGTTTCATGTCGTGGTCTCTAATGAAATATTATCATCCACGCAAATAAAAAAATATGCTCTAATAGATATATCGAGCATTATCCTCTACATGACTTATTTGAGTTCAAGCTGAGTTTGATGTAGAGACCTAATTTATTTATTTTCTATTATTTCTATTTAGTGAGGATTGATGACGATGGTGAGATTGATGTAGGATCAATTGTAAGACAAGATGGTGAGATTGATGACGATGTTAATCATAGAATTCAAGCTGGTTGGTGTAAGTGGAGGAAAGCCACTGGAGTTCTTTGTGATAGAAAAGTACCCAATAAAGTTAAAGGAAAATTCTATCGTACTGCTATAAGGCCAGCAGTGTTATATGGTAGTGAATGTTGGGCTATGAAGGGACAACATGAACGTAAAGTGGGGGTAGCCGAAATGAGGATGTTGAGATGAATGTGTGGTCATACAAGATTAGATAAGATTAGGAATGACCATATACGTGAACGAGTCGGAGTGGCTCCTATTAGTGAGAAAATGGTAGAGAATCGTTTGAGATGGTTTGGTCATGTTCAGAGAAAACCATTAGATGTGCCAGTAAGAAGAGTAGATCAAATAATTTGGAGTCCGATTAAAAGAGGGAGAGGGAGGCCAAGGCGGACACTTGGCGAACTAATAGAGCAAGATCTATTGGTGAATAATATACCGAAAGATTTGATTACTAATAGAGCGGAATGATGATCCATGTAGCCGACCCCACCTAGTGGGATAATGCTTTGTTGTTGTTGTTGTTGTATTTCTATTTAGTGAGGAGTTTTTGGGCTCTATTAGAAGTGTTCTTGTTTGGGTGAAAGTAGTCTTGTAAACATATTTGAAGGTCTTGTTGTTTGAAGCTTTAGCATAGATTTTATTCATAAAAGTTTATTCCATATTCATTTTCTTTAAGTTAGAGTTCGTGTGAGGGCGATCATCGTTTGAGAGCTTCTTCGAAGTCCAAGTGGATTCTAGGCTTGTCTCTTTGTCGAAATATTGTCCGATTGATTCAAAATTTTCATCATTTATCTGTTTTATTTGGTTTTCCTCATAGAAAATATGATTTTTGTGACTTCATGATTTTCAATCTTAATGTGTTGCTTTGTTGCAACAAAGAAAATTATTGAGGAAAGATAAATAATTTGCGTGACTATGTACCTCTTAGATGATGTGAGTTATGTTACACGAAGTGGTCGTAGAATCCAATAAAATCTTGGCATCGGACAAATTATTATTGATTAGTTGGATTTCACATCAAGGGCATACTCTATTGTACTTCCTCATTTTTCCATCTCTATTGGCTCCTAATGTCCATGTTTGGGTTTTGTTGCTTCAAGTGTCTACTGTTGTACAATTGAATCTTCTTAATGCACATAATCTAATAGCCTCTTTTGGTGTATTTGACGCTTTTGCATCTGAATCAGTACTCATTCATATTGTCATTAATCCTACCGCACCTTTTGATTCCAATTTGCTTTGTTTCCTAGTTGACAAAGAGATGGTCCAATCGAAGGATCCAAATACAGATGCAATTAACTTTTGCTGGGGTAAAAAAAGGAGAATTGGTGGCGCCAAGAGAGATATTCAATTTTATGAATCATTTATGATCGATGATGTAAAATACTCACTATTTGATTGTGTTTACCTCTACAAGAAGGGCGAGTTAGAGCCCTATATCGGGAAATTGGTGAAGATATGGGAGCAACCAGATTCTAATAAGAGAGTTAAGATCCTATGGTTCTTTCGTCCAAGTGAAATTCAAAACTTTCTGGGAGACTATGTACCATTGGAGAATGAGATCTTTATAGCATGCGGTGATGGTATTGGCTTATGTAATGTAAATCCTTTGGTAAGTTTTTACCTTTCATGAAATATCTTTTTTGTTTAATATTCATTATAAACATTTGATTAGCTTCTTATAAATTCCATATTATTGGAGTAGAAAAAACAAGCCTTTTCATAGTGCTTACTATTGTAAGGTAAAAGCAAATATTTTTCTGTGTTTATCATTGAAAGGTGAATGTGGCCTCAATCTAATGTGGAGATGAATGAATGGCATGATGTGATCATATCCAACAATTGACATGGTTGCTCTTATTGTACAGAATTCATTCTATACTTGTTGCCTACTTATTTTTTATTTCAAAAGGGTTATTTCCTCTTACCTCATTTAAATGAGAACTACTTTTGCATCTATCATTGAATTTTTGTCTCCCCTTCCTTCGATGTTGCTAGTTCTTCCACCTTGACTGTTGGCTGCAAAGGTGGTAGATCCGAGAGGCGGTGGCCATGATTGAGCCTTTGATTTGGTCGGCCATTGATGGTTGGCGTAGTCTGCGTAGCGGAGTTTTCAGCTAACCCAAGGAGGCCCATCACCATCCTTATTTAAGGCCATATCCATGTGATGGTGTGCTATAGGTGAGTGTTAGAGGTGGACTTCCGTGTGGATCACCTGGTCCGGCACACGGCCCACACGGAACTTTGCCGAGCAGTCGCGCCTGGACCAGACCGTGCCAGGCTGCCTAGTGGGATGCTGGGCACAGCCCGACAGGGACCCCGACGTAGCACATTTTTTTTATTTTTTTGAGGTTTTATTTTTTATTATATATTTAAATATTTAGTCATATATTATAACTATATTGCACATAATTTTTTATGTTATATATCGAAGAATCATAATATCATATATTAAAATATTATTATTATTATTTATTAGTCCGTCTTAGGGGGAAAAAAGAAAAAAAAGGGCCGCCCGACCGGCACGATGCGGCCCGGCTGGCCTGCCCGTGCTGGTGACACGACATGGTCCATTTTTAAAATGGGCTGTGCCATCACATGACAACCCACGGCATGGTCAAACCCGGTTTGACTGGCCCGGACACAATCCAACATGGCTCGTTTGTCCATCTTTAGTGCACATGGGCTGGAGTTGACCAGGTTGGATGTAGTGTGGCCCGGTGACTGACAGGAAGCTTGCCCTAAAGCTTTGCTGTGGATGGGGAGGAAAGATTTGCCAAAAGATTCTTTGGGGGGAGGTGGTTGTTGAGGGGAGAGGATAGGGTTTAGGCTGTGGATGGGGAGGTAAGATTTACCAAAAAATTCTTTGGGGGGAGGTGTCTGTTGAGGGAGAGGTTAGGGTTTAGGCGAGGACGACATTGGAGTTTAGGTGAAGTTGTTCGGTTTTGGTGAGGCTCGCCCATGTTGCCATTGGATGGCTTGGGTGAGCATGGATGTAGTCTTGGCGAGATGATGGCTGGATGATAGTCATGAGAAGTGTTGCATCTGCCTATGTTATGGTTAGATCTAAAGTTTGAATTTTGTCGGGCTTGTGTGCATGTGTCATATAGCCGAAATGAGGATGTTGAGATGGATGTGTGGTCATACAAGATTAGATAAGATTAGGAATGACTATATACGTGAACGAGTCGGAGTGGCTCCTATTAGTGAGAAAATGGTAGAGAATCGTTTGAGATGGTTTGGTTATGTTCAGAGAAGACTATTAGATGCGCCAGTAAGAAGAGTAGATCAAATAATCTGGAGTCCGATTAAAAGAGGGAGAGGGAGGCCAAGGCGGACACTTGGCGAACTAATAGAGCAAGATCTATTGGTGAATAATATACCGAAAGGCTTGGTTACTAATAGAGCGGAATGGTGTCGTATGATCCATGTAGCCGACCCCACCTAGTGGGATAAGGCTTTGTTGTTGTTGTTGTTGTTGTTGTTGTTGTGTGCATGTGTCACTTGGCGATCTTAGCTATGAGGCCTAATGCGGTGTCTTGACGAAGGAAGGCGTCTAGACAACTGTAAGACATCTAGAGGAAGGGGGCATCTACGCAAGCATGTTAGTGTATGAAAGATTTTGGTCATGGGGCTTGCTTGCTGAAGGCTTGCGAGGCTTGACATGATTGGCCAGGGTAGAGAGTGTTGTATTTAAATGTTTGAATACAAAGTCTAGGGAGACGATTAAGCTCACTCTCCTTAATAATACCATAAGGGTGGGTGGGTGTTGGAATGGCGACATGTGTTATGGAGAACTATTTAGGTATACTTATTACAAAAATGCCATTGACCAAATCAGTACAATGCCTAAACACAAAAGAGGGACATGGAAGGGAAAATACATGAAAAGCAAAATAGTTTCGGCGATGCCCATGGTTGAGTGGGTGTCATGTGACGGTTGGCAGACGCAATGCAGAACATCTATAACTCGTTCGGATATAGAGTGCGATAGGCCATGGGTATAAGAGGGTATGGGCATGAATTGTGGTATGGTCAAGCTGGTCGATGAGGTTAGGTTTTGGGTCGGGGTAAGGTCAAAAAGGTTGGTGCAGCTAAGAATTAACACTAGCGCACCTTTATCGCAACAACTAGAGATTTTTTTACATGTACCAACGCTGTCAGCTTTAGGAATCATGTCAAGCCACATGGCTTGCCTTTCCGGAGTTTGAGATGCCAACCTTTGAATTTATTTCTATTTTCTCCCTTCCACCTTATAGGACATCTAACCAAATTCTTACTGTGGACCTTATTCAAAGGAGGGAAGAATGGTTGATTGGCCGTAGTTGTTGAGAGGTCCATCAAGCCTAGTTAAGGTACTTTTACATCAGTGATGGCTCCAAAGGGGACCATGATGACTATGATCGTCTCGGTGCACAATTAGGTATAGCAACAGGTTGGTGATCAAGAAAGAGCATTTTGGAGGTTTCTACATCAATGTTTTGGCCTCGGTCTCAACTAGGGTTCCAAGTGGTATGTTTGGTAGAGGGAGGTTGAAGTGGAATGGCTAGGCCATTGAGGATGTCAAACTGGTGGAGGGAGTTGCAATGAAGGAGAACCATTCTGGGGACGACGGTGGACAAGTGGTATGCTGGCTAGAGGGAGGTTGAAGTGGAGTGGCTGGGCCTATGAGGATGCAACAATGGTGGAGGGAGTTGCAACGAAGGAGAATCATTCTCGGGTAGACGATTGACGATAACAATTGACACTGTTCCTAGGATCACGATGATTGAGGGATGAGATTCTGACACTTTTTTGGGTACCCACATCTCGATCCTTTTGCTTTCTCTTACACACTTGTACATTTTTCATAGATTTAGTCAGTGTTTGGTGATTATTCGATCTTCATAGTCATCATCTTCCTTTTCAAGAAAAAAAGAGCTAAAAAAAGTTAGCATTTTTTATCTTCATTCTTGTTACACCATCCAAGGCAAGTGCAGGGCCAACAAAGTAATTATTTTTTTATCTTCATCTCTTGTTACACTATCCAAGGCAAGTGAAGGGCCAATATTTCATTGTTGTAGTTGTCTTTATCCGCATCACCATACCCATCCTCATCTTGAAACTCCTATTTAAGAGAATGCCTTTCTCTCAACTTAGTCCAGTCATAGGATGCAAACTGATAGTCGTGGGTTGCCTATTCTATTGAGATAAGGCAAGGCATCCCTTGGCTTTTTTTTAGAAGGAAAAGGATGATCACCAAGTTGTGGTTTTCATCCGTATATGTATTAATAAGAAATATCACGTGTACAAGTGTAAGCTCTTCAAAGAAGAATGACAAAAGAAAAGGAGAAGCGTATGACCCCTTACCAAATCCCCATTCCTGGAGAAGAAAAGAGATACAATGCTAGCAACATAACATATCTCCCCGTAAAAGATGACACAGGTACACGGAAGCCAGGAATGTCATCAATGGCGTTCTCCAGCTCTGGCTTCATCTGCCAAGAGTCATGAGTGACTACAGCCAAAAGGTCTCCGACGCAGAGGGGATGATAGACATGGTGCTCAACTGTGCCCAAACCTCCTGACTCACCGGGCACTCGAAGAACAAGTGTGCCAGTTCTCCATGGCTGCTCCGCATAACACATGATGTATGGATGTTGGGGAATAATACTTATAAATTGTTAAATGGCTAATTTGATTACTAGTACCACTAGACCCTCGCTCGTCTCTGGCAGTCCCTGTCGGCGGCGCCACAACCCCCGCCGGCGAGGCCATCCCACCATCTCCGGCAGCCCCTGCCGGCGGCACCAGACAATCGCGATATCACATCATAACACACCCAGGATGCGGCCGCCTCTTCAACAACTGGGCAACGGCTGGACAGCCATCTCCTGTTCCAGACCCGGCCGCCGCCCTGCAACCCAATGTTTCCGGTGCCTGGGAGAGGGCCATTTCGCGCGCTCCTGCTCGGCTCCTCTCCGCTGCTTCTAGTGCCAGAAAGAAGGCCATGTCAGAGCGCTCTGTCCTCAATCCTGCCAGAGGGGACCAGTCGCGCAGGCTGCGGGGACACCTGGCGTCGACAGGGATGCCACCATCGCCCACCGTCATCGTTACCGTTCCCTGGTCGCTGTCGATGCAAAGGGCTACGGATTTCCTCCTTTTTTGCCTCGTCGGCGAACCCAGCGGAGAATCTCCGGATTTGACAGTCCTCCGCACAGCTGTACAAGCATCGGGGCCACATCACCTTTCCACCTGAGCTGCATATCACCGGCGCAATGGCTTCTTGTACCGGGCTCGCCTCGCCATCCCCTGTTTCACCAGAATGCAGCGTTGGTGGCGCCCCTGGAGGGGGAGGAGAATGGTGTGGTGCCTGCGCCGGCTGTGGACAGGTCTGTCATCGACATCCAGGGCCTCCCCCTTCATCTCCTACAGCCTGAAGTCATCCTGGCCATTGCGCGCGCCTTGGGGAGTCCACCGGCGCTTTCCACCGTTGTTCACAGGATCTGTCTGCCACCTTGGTTGAGGTCGCGATGCAGACTGGCGCACGCGTTCCTTCGTCAGTCATCCTGAGTGTTGGCACCAGCTCGTTCCTGATTCAACTCTGGCGTGCTTCAATGGGCCTAAGTCGTCATTGGCCGCTCCGCCTCATCGTCCCGAAGATCCGCCATGCCGCCCTCCCCTGAGCTGCACGTGGATGAGGCATGTGACGAGCCGTACCGAGCAACTTTAATTCAAAATCCTGACACCCACACAGCTGTCATCTCCAGCTGCAGCCACCCAAAACCCAATCAGAACTCAACACAACCCCCCTCTCAGACACTGTCCAACCCACGCCGCCACAAGGCCACCCCCATACAAGCTCATTCCTCAGACACCAACTCACTCACAGGCGTGGACCACCAGCAACGCACCTCCAAACCCCACCATCACCATGCAAGCTCGACCGCTAGTCAAATACACAAGCCAAACCTGGAAACCGGGCCCAACCAGCAGCCCAGTCCGGGCATCACCCGAGTCTCACCAGACCCCCTCCTGCAACCCGACAGGCCTCACCATCACCCCGATCCACCTCCTCCGGCAACCCCCTCGCCGACACCGAGTCATCACGGCGATCCCCTCACCACCCCGCCTCACACCCCAGCCAGCAACCATTCCACAGTTGCATGGTCCTTGGAACGACAATTTGGCGAAGACTAGTGTTTACCGGCGCCGGCGTCCCTGTGGAACTACCACCTCCACACACGCCGCGTCGCAGCCAAGAGCCATTGACATCCTCCAGGCACAGGGGTCATCGTTGAGCGGAGCCTGCACCCCTACTCTTGCGGCATCCTCTACAACCTCAACAGCAGACCAGGCCGGCAGCGAGCCCCTTCTCCTCGGACGTCCGGACAATGACGTCAAAGAGGTCGCTGCCTTGGCCGGATTTTGGCTAGTCAGCTGGCGATCCCGAGCATGGCCTGAAGCTCCTAGGCGGCCCCTCGGCGTCCACCGTCCCCTTCAATGGTTCCTGATGCTCACAAGGGATGGTTCAAGGCATTGGAATCCAATGGGCCGAGGGTCACCCAGACGCGGGAGGACCACGGTCCCCTTATGAAAGTGCTAACATGGAATGTTCGCAGCCTCGGCGATGAGGGGAGGCATCGAATCCTTGGCCGCTATTTGAGAGAGTGGGAGGCCGATGTGGTCTTCCTACAAGAAACCAAACTAGTGGAATGCAGTACACGGATGTGGGAGCAAATCGGTGGTTCTCGGCTATTTCATCATATATCCCTCAGCTTAATGGGGCGTTCCGGTAGTTGTGCCATTGGCTGGCGTCCTGATCTGTTTACCATGGTGGACTCTTGGACAGCCCGATTCTCGATGTCAGTCCACTTGAGATTTAGCACGGACGGATCCTCCTACCTCCTCTCTTGTGTCTGTCTTGTGCTCTGAGTCATTCGGGCAGACATGTGGGAGGAGCTCTTGGCTACCCGTTGTCAGCTTCTTGATGCCTGATGGTTGATCGAGGGAGACTTCAATGTCACACTGGACATGGATGATCATCCCACTAGACGACAGGGGAGAAACCTTGAAGCGGAGGAGTTTAGAGATTTCATTGACTCTCAGTCATTGTCGGACCTCCCGACATCGAACTGGAGATTCACTTGGCAGAGCACGGCGACACCCTCATCTAGATTCCGGCTTGATAGATTTCTCGGCTCTATGGAGTTGGTCGAGGCTCACTAGCTCGCTGATGTCCAGGCCATGGATCGACCGTTTTCGGATGACACACCCCTTTTGCGGAGGTCCAATGATGGTCAATCCTTGCGATCCATATTTCGATTCTAGCGGTCTTGGCTTTTGGAGGAGGGCTTCAGACTGATGGTGGTTGAGCACTAGCGGAGTGTTGCAGCCTCAGAGGCATTTACTCCAGGATCGTTGAAGATAGATTCGAGTGGTTCGGGAGGCACGCAAGACAGAGGCTTTAGAGGTGATTGCCCAGCTTGATCAAGAGGACTCCCGCCACCTCACGGAGGTCGAGGTGGTGGAGCACAGATAGGCTCAGATGACCATCCAGTTAGAGGATAGGAAGGTGGAGATCCAGTGGAGGCATCGCTCCCGGTAGACCTGGTTTCAGGAGGGAGATGCCAACATTCGGTTCTTCCACCTATATGCGAGCTCGTGCCGGCGAGTGAACCGGGCGAACCGGATCGACTTGGAGGTGATGGGACAAAGGATCACCAGCCACCACCGCATTAGGACTGCCATCGCCTCCTTCCATCGGGACTTCTCTAGGCGGCAGCCTTTGCCGTCATGGAGGTGGTCTCAGGGGTATTACTTGTCTTGCTGATGATTAGTTTTCCATGTTAGTGCACACTATCACCAAGGACGAGGTCACTGACACGCTCTTAAGCTCAATGGTGAAGGGGTTTCCCGGCCCCGACGGCTTCCCGATCTTCTACATGGAGTTCTGGTCCGTGATGAGTGAGGATGTCATGGCAGTCAGGAGTTTTCCGGTGGGAACCCTGTTTCGATGGTTCCTAATGTTCATGCTTCCCAAGCGCACGCTGACGGAGAGGGCGGAGGACTTCCGTCCGATTGGCTTATCCAATGCCATCCATTTCTTGGTGGCTCGGATATTGGCGAATCGGCTTCCAGAGGTGCTCTCTGACCTCGTCCACTCTGCTCAGTCGACTTTTATCCACGGCCAATCTATCATCGACAACTACACCATAGCCTCTGAGATCGTTGTGTAGTGGAGGCGAAGCAGTCGCCGTGCCTTCCTATGGAAGGTTGATTTCTCTAAGGCTTATGATTCTCTCTCATGGTCCTTTCTTTGGCACTAGAGGCTTCCTTGCGACTTGGATTGCTTGGATGAAGCGGTGCGTCACTACCGCTTCTTTCATGATCCTAGTCAATGGGTCGATGGCGGGGGCTGGGTGCAGTCACAACGAGTACGTCAGGGATGGCCCCTCGCGTCCATGCTCTTCGCACTTGCTGTTGATGGCCACACTAGATGCAATCAGGAGGCATGTTGGGCCGACCTTTTCAGTGGTTTCTCTAGTGGACTGGTGCCCTACTACAGTATGCGGATGATACAGTTTTCTTTGTGGAGGGATCCGAGCACGAGGCTCTTCGAGTTGCCATCCAGGTGGAGCTATTTGGTGCGTCATTGGGACTTGAGATCAACCATGCCAAATCCTCTTTCATTCCATTTGGCATGGTGGCAGATGTTGCTCTGAGCTATGCAGCGGAGCTGTGTGCCCCTGTTGGCGCCTTGCCACCCATCACCTATTTGGGCCTCCCTCTCTCGGACCGTCATATTGACTCTCGGAGGTGGACTATGGTCATCGAGCGGCCAGAGCACCGTCTTAGGGCTGGAGCTGCGGGGGATGTCTGGTTCTACTTCGATCAATGCTCTCCTCACTCCTGATATACTTCATGTCAGTGCTTCATATGCCAACACATGTTTTATCACAGATTGATACCTTGAGGAGCAGGTTCTTTTGGCAGGGATGCAGCTCTACCCAGTAGGTCCACCTAGTTGCTTGGCATAGCATATGTAGGTCCACCTAGTTGCTTGGCATAGCATATGTAGGCCCACCTCACAGGGCGGGCTGGGCGTTCAGGACCTCCTTGCCCTATGGGCACCCGAAGATAGCTTATGGAGGGAAGTGTTCTTCACATGCTATGGTCGAGATTTCTCATGGGGCTCCAAGCCCATCCTACCCTGCGCGGTCTCTTCTTTGTACAGGGGGGTGGCGGCACTATTCCTTAGGATGCATTTTTTCATGACCCTATCACTTGGCTCTAGAGAGGCTTTTTCATTTTGGCGACGCGATTGGCTACCCAGGGGCCCGCTTGCATACTCTTTTTCCCATTTGTAGGCCTTAACGGCACATCCTGATGCATCCATAGCTGAGCGCTGGCCAAAGAGGGGTGGATCGGCCACCGGTTCTTGGACTCCCCTTTTCGGCTCTCCTCTCTTTGATCAGTTTTTTTAGCAGACGGTTGGGTATGGTTATCAGATTCTTTCTCGGCGCACAACCTCTACCTTCGCTCTCTCCCGGCATCCACTGACTCAGAGGACCTCAAAGCAGGCTGCAGACTCATTTGACGCTCCTAGTTACCGCTGAAAGTCAAAATCTTTGCTTGGCTTATGCAGTGCGAGCGGATCCTCACTCGAGCCTAGAAAACATGGTGGGCACCCCACGCAGATTCCTCTTGCGCCCTTTGTGGGGAGATGGAGGAGGATGTTTCTCACCTATTCTTCGGATGTCGGGTGTCCCGGGAGGTTTGGTCTCGGATGAGCATTATGGGCGGTGTCCCTCTGGCACTTGTGGACTTGAAGGGACTCGATAGATAGAAATTGGGTTGGCGAGTCCCATTGGCGACCTTTGTGGATGGTGCCTGAGCCATATGGCTTCAGCGCAATTGTGTCATTTTTTGTGGGGAGAGATGTCAAGTGGATGGTATTGTACATCACATGTTTTGTCTTCTTCGGGAGTGGGGTTTTGGTTAGCACCTATCTCTTCTTCTTTTTGCTGCTTTCCGTTGGAGAGTGCTCCACATGTACATGATGTTTCTTCTTAGTGATATATATATGTATATATATATATATATATATATATATATACACATGGATGACAACCAAATGGTAGTCATCCTTTTCCTTCTCAAAAAAAAAAAAATCGATGTTGGGCACCCAGCAAAAATCTATAAGCTCTAGTGAGAATCCTACCACGCCTCATAAAACAAGCAAAAATCTTGACTTTGAAGGACACATGCGAACACAAGATGAATCTGCAGTTGGCCCTAAAGTATCCGAAATCATGGTGGCGGGAAGGAAACAAAGGTAGAGGCTGCGAATCGTGAAGGTGCATGAATTATTTCCCCACCTAGTGGGATAAGGCTTTGTTGTTGTTGTTGTATGTGATATGATAGGGGAGCATGAGAGGAAAACTGAGTATTTTGTTGGAAGGAAATTTTTTAAGGAAATGTAAGGATTTCATTTTCACAATTTTACTCACTTTCAGGCAAACTGAAAATCATTTCCTGATAACTGAATTCATTAATTTTCTTTCATGAAAATCTTCTTTTATGCAACAGCCATATTCCTTGAGGTGTAAACAAATAATACTAAAGCTCTATTATGTCTTTAAGAGACATCATCTTTGTTTAAACAAATAATGCATCTTGCTCAGAGTTGTCCATAGTAAATATGTTGGCTGGGAAAAAAATGTTGGATGGACTTTTTAATGCATTCCCTGCTCAAATAGGAAGCTGTTGCTGGCAAATGCTCTGTGATTTGCACATCAAAAGATGAGCGAAACCGACAGCCATCTAAAGAAGAACTGGAAACTGCTGATTACATCTTTGATCAAACATTTAACGTTCAAAACTATTCGATATCTGAAAAGATTGATGACAAAATAGCTGGAGTTGAAGGCAAGTTGCACAATGCTTGTTCCTCTTTTCTATGTGGGGATTTGGGGTTTGTTGTTTTAGTCATCTGATATTATTGTCTGCTAACATGTTTCAGCAAAGTTTCTCTTGAATAAAAAAGAAGAAATAAATCTAGGTTTGCATCCAAGGTCATCCAATGTTGATGGAGGTGGCGAAGCAAGTAAGGCTTCTTCTGTTCCACATACTCAATGCCAATCAAATGGTGGGAACATTTTGGAGAATAAAACTGACAAGCCTTCAACAGAAAGGGTTGATGTTCTTGAAGGCAAAAAACCTATACACTCGTTGGTAGAAAAAAATGGTGGAAAACCAGAAACTAAAGTTGTTGGAGATGGGGAAGATGGAGCCGGTGTACCAGATAACAATATTGGATGCATTCCAGAGCTTGGTAAATCCTCTTCTACTGTACCTGATGATAGACCGTCCAAGAGAGTGAGGCCTGTAAATGATATGATGATGTCAAGTGATCTGCAGAATGGTGCTGTTGCTAAAAAGCCCAAACTTGAACTCGTTAATGGATCTTCTGGGAAGATCGTCCGATCTCATAAGGAATCTTCTGATGAGATAAAGACCTCTCAAATAAAAGGTAAAGCTTTGGATCTGTCAGCACCATCTATGGAAAATGATAAGGTGAAGCCCTCAAAAAATTTGCAGATTGATACTGTTCCTAAGAAAGCGAAACTCAAGTTTGAAGGGAACAAATCTGTGGGAAATGATATTCAGTTGCAAACAGAAATTTCTGACAAGGAGAAGCCTATTCAGAGAAAATCTGAATTCCTGGATATACCAGAGGCATCATTGGAGAATCATAAGAAACCAGGCCGACAGACATTGGAAGTGGCGAGAAGGTCAAATGCTGTAGGTTTTTTTACCTCCTTTTGTTTTATGTATTTACCACCCAGTAGTTATTAACTATGGTGGGTTAAAGAATAAACTGATAGTTAATTAAGCATGCATAGTTTTAGATCTTTCTTCTGAGCGCTTGTGACATTAATGTTTTGCCCGTTTTGTTTTCTATCTATAGAGAGTAGTCATGCCAGGACTTGGTTACGGAAACTTTGTTCCTGGAAAAGTTCTAGGATAATCATAGTCATTATTTGAAAGGTTGTGATGGCACATGGCAAATTTGTGACTCACTTCTCAATGTTTTGATGGCATATGGCGTTATGCCTATAAAGATTAAGCTGCTGAATCTTTTCTCCTTTAAAGAACTTGTCTGACACTTGAATCATTAAACTACCATAATAACTATGAATTCAGATATGTCCGGATGACATATTGTGTTATCAATCTGAAAGATAAAATGTATTTAGCTTTTCTTGATCTTTTTTTTTGTAAAAACCATGGCTTCAATTATATCGAGTAAGTTTTGGATCCTTGTTGAAGTATATTTCTTCATCCATCTTAGAAGTTAGAGGAGTTGATGTCATGTAAGCCAGTAGATGCTTTTCTCTTTTTCGTTTTAACAAAAAGATGCTTTTCTCTTTTCTGATAAAGTGATGCATGGATTTTGAAATTTTCCTCCACCTATATTTACAATTACATTCTTGCTTAAATGTTTCAATCTCGTTGCACCTTAAAATCTGTAGTTCTTCCGTCTTACTTTTTCACGGACATGAACTAAGCATCTCAGTTGTTAGCCTTGCTTAAGTTTAAGGTGATGGCACATTTTCCTTGATGTCAATAACTTATTTTGGTATGATATCATCTCAGTGGTTAGCCTTGCTTAAGTTTAAGGTGATGGCACATTTTCCTTGATGTCAATAACTTATTTTGGTATGATATCATGTTAACTTTTTTTTCTGAGGGCCTTGAAAAAAACTTCTTTTTTTTAGGACTTCATATTGACTTGTTATTGTTTGCTTTTGATTACTCATTTTCTTTCATGGCTCACAAAAAATAGTTGTTGGATATGAGTTATGATTACTTGGCTTTGCTATCCGTTTGGCTTTATTTGATTTCCCTTTACAACCATTTATTTTTGGAAAAAGGCATAACTTTATTCTCATGTTTATCTGCTACCATGGCCTCACTTCTCTATTTTATATTAGATTGTAACACATATGCACACTGGACTGTTACAAGCTCATAACTGCTTATGTTAACAGTACTGAGTCTATGTCCCCAAACAGCATTATAACATTCTGGTATCTAAATATTATGGTGAAAAAATACAAGTTGGAATCTTAAACTCTTGAGGAGATTTGCTGGAAAGAGTAGTAGATCTGTCCTGCTAAATAATTGCATAAGGAATTGGGATGCTCGAAGAAAGTAGGATAGACTTGGAAATCTCGATAAAGGACTACCACTGAACTCTTGCTTCTTTTGGCTGAGGATTTGTTATCTAACTTTAGAAAAATGCATCATCTTGTCTTTAGGAATCTCTCTATTTCTTTGAACTTGTCGTTCATCTTAGTTTACTTGTTCAATTTCATATTTCTGTTCTAGTTTGCCTTTTGTTTTCTAATTTTGGTACTGACTTGATGTTCTTTGACAGGATAGAAGTAAATGGTTCAAGGAACAGGTGAGTAGTGTCTTCTCTGGTACAAATTAGTCTCTTTCCCAAATTATTATCTCAAAGCTGATGATACTTCAGGGATATGTTTTTTTGGAGCTAGTTAGTTTCTTAAAAAAACTGCATGCACAAGTAGTTTTGATTGTGAACTCTCCCTGTGATTATGTCGGAGTTCTTTTTCAGCATGTTGGGCATTTCTACTGAATCAATCACTTTGAATATGAATTGTGGGAATTCCCAAATGATTTTTTTTGTAGGGAGAGATGTCAGGTTGATAGAATTGTACACCATTTCTCTTTTCTTCTTCCGAAGTGGAGTTTTGGTTAGCGATTGTACATTCCCCCTTTTCTTGTCGCTCCTTCCTTAGGAGCATACACTTGTACAATTTGTTCAACCCATAGTGATATATATATTTGGATGATAACCACAGTCTTTTTCTCCTTAAGAAAATGTAATGCCTTGAAATTCAACCCTTATCACATGGCAGAGCCTCCTCTCATAGGCACTACGTGGACTTACATCTTGAGTTCTTGATCCTTTAGTTGACCAAAGGTGGTCTAAAAGGGCAACACATTAGTGAGACTTAAAGATTCAAATAAGAACTTTAATAAACAAAGACAAAAACCGAAAATAAATAGTATATTGATTGTGACAGCTCGGTGGTCACATAATAAATATTACATCATTTCTTCAGTATGTCATACATCACTTACCCTCCAAAGTTCGAGACTTTAATAAAACATAAGAACCACGACATAATACTAGCTAAACACACAACAAAAGGTGCTATCCATGTGCACATGCCACCTGAGCAATGTCGTTACACACTACAATGGGCTGAGTAGGTCATCATGTATCTACAGAGATCAATACATGGGAGGAAATTCGTTTAAAAAAATATAGAGGAGGAAATCCTCTCATAAGCACAAGGCCTAGTGTGATAACATCATAAATAAGACATAAAATAGTTCCTTTAAGTAATAGCATTTAAATAATAAGTCTTTAATCATCATGTTCATGTAATTATAACATAAAGGAAATAAAAGTTTCATAGGCCATCTTTGGGCATCAATGTAGATGGAAGAAATGAGGGGTCATAGAGTAAGTAATAGCATTTAAATAATAAAAGTCTTTAATCATCATGTTCATGTAAAGAGCATATCCATAAAATTAAGCATAATTATAACATAAGGGAAATAAAAGATTCATAGTCCATCTTTGGGCATCAATGTAGATGGAAGAAATGAGGGGTCATTTTTTTTTAGAAGAAAAAGGATGACCACCAGACTTGTGGTTGTGAAAGAGATATACAGGTGTAGGCTCTCAGAGAGCAAAAGAAGAGTAGAGTATCCTAGCCCAAAGAAAGGCAGCTAGCCAAACTATCCAAAACCCCATGCGAGGAGTAGCAGTCATTGATCCTTAAATCAGCTATTGATTCATCCTTTTGGCGGGGAGTAGCAGTCATTTAATCGAAATGTTGGTCGCATCTTACTTAAATCAGCTACTGATTCATCTCCTACTTTGGGAGGTTCATAACATCATAGTTCATCTTCTTAGGAACATGATTCCTCCATCATCATCATCATTCATCTTTTTTATTAGTTGGAAGAGCTCTCAACTTTTAAGGGTGTGCCATGCGGATGCGGAACAATACAACTATGTCATGGTTGGTGGGCAATCAATGCCACAATAAATGCCCTCTCTTAAGGGAAGGGTGCATGATCCCTTAGTGGAATCCTTTTCATTGTTTAGGATGGAGCGGTCCTGCACAATAAAACTAGTGGCTTACGATGTTTTGCCTTCACCGGATCGTGCAGGTTCACTATGTTGGCTTCAGTTACACTACATGCACCTTCTCAAAAAAAAAAGTTACACTACATGCACTTCCCTTACATCTTCTTAGTTCTCCTTTTACATAAGTATAGGCATTGGCAACTCTCATTTTCGTCTGTTTAACGTTAGTTATTATCTTTTGGTCGTATCGACACAATAAAGTAATAAGAGAGCAGAGGTGGCTCCATATCCATAGTAAGAATCACTTAGGAGAGTTAGGGATCAATAGGAATTGGATTTGGCTTGATTTGGATTCATAAAACAATCATGCAGCGCTTCTGTCCAAGTTTCGATGTTTGGGCACTAGGATCGGACGTCTGATAGTCTGGTTGGATGTCTGTCTCAACTACTCCCATGTAGACATTCTGGGTTGTTGGGATTTTCAGTTGTACTATCTGTGGATTGCAGATTGGACGTCTGATTTCTGGATTGGATGCCCGATCTTATTTGGTCAGAAACTTACTCTCCGCTTCCAGAAAACTTTCGGATGTCCGGACTTGGTGGTCAGTCATCCAAACTGAGACATTTTGTGGTTCAAAACTTTCAGACATCCGGACCGAGGAGTCTGGTCATTAGATCTTCTTGAGGTTCATCAGAATGGGTTCAGTTCAACCCTCCAGATATCTGGCTGAAGATTTTGGACATCCGGTTTAAAACTGGACGTTCAATTTTTCGGACGCGGGACTCGCGCGGTTCCAACCTAGGGCATCTAGCCGCCTAGGTCACCCAGCCCCGCGGGCTTCTCTCCGGCAGTGCCACCCTCCCTCTCCTGCGATCCCGCTGCCTATCCGCCGGCTGCTGGCAGCTTTCAGCCGCCAACCCCGTCTCCGGCTGCTTCTCGCCAACCCCTTCATCCTTTCCACTCGCTCAAGAGGATGGAAGCGTGCGACCCACGCCTAGGGCATTCAGCTGCCTAGGTCATCCAGCTCCCACATCGCTGGGGGCTTCTCCCCAGCGGTGCCACCGCCATTGCCGGCGACTCCCTCCGGCAGTGCCACTATCGTCTCCGGCGACCCCCACCGGCGGCGCCACCGGGCTTTCATTCTTTCGTTCTCTTTCTCTCTGCTGTTTTGTGCCCCTGTTTTTGCCTGTGAGCACCGGAATGTGGACTAGGGCATCCTGCCGCTTGACCACATCGTCCAGAGCTCCTTCCCTGAAAAACCCTAGCAGCCTGCCTTTGGCGAACCCTGCCAGCGGTGCCACCATATGCCTCTGGCGACCCCAGCCGGCGGCGCCACCCTCCTACGCGACCAGATGCGGAACCACCCTCTACATTTGGCACCTTTGGAAAGCAGAAGATGGTGCAGCAAGGGCGCCACAAGGATCCGCCAGTTGGTGGACATTCAGGGGCTGCCTCTCCATCTCCAGCGGCCGGAGATCGCCCAGGCAGTGGTGCAACAACTGGGGAACCCCATCTCCATCGCCTTTCCAGCACTGGGTTCGCCGGATCTGTCCATCACCTCCATAGAGGTTGACCTGCGCCCAGGAATTAGCCTCCCGGCATCGCTGTTTCTCAACGTAGGCGCCTATAACTTCGTCATCCAGGTGCGGTACTCCGAGGGGTCTGCTTCATGGGCAGAGGTGCTCACTGGTCGCCCGCCATCGTCGCCTCAATCGTCAGCTATCCGGTCAAAGCCTGGCCTAACACAGCAGGTGCGGATGGCACGTGACAGCGCTGAAGACCAACACCTCTTGAACCCAACATTCCGAACTTGTGAACCCAATGCACAGCCTGACCGCTCTCGTGCTCAGTCCAAGCCACAATCGCCCAACCTGCAACAACCCACCTTCACTGTTCCAGCATACAATCTCCTCCCGGCTATCTCCACCATGCCTTCAATTTCCCCTTCGTCACAGCAGCCACACCACACCAGACATGCCGCGACCACCCCCACACCCCCGCCGTCATGCGTTGTGAATTCCAGCCACGCTGATGACCGGACACCACTGAAGCTACATCAGGTCGCCACACTTCCCTCTCAGCCAGTTTCGCCTCAACCCCCCGACCTTGGCCAGACATCTCAGCCTCACTACGATTCTCACCGCCCGCGCTCACCAGCATCCCCGTGGTCATCTCTCTAGCGGCCACATCCACTGGCGATGCAATCACAGCCTCCTCCCTCTGTTACCAGCGCCGTAAGGTCGCACAGGCGGTCACGCCGCCACTGCCAGCGGATCAGCAGTCATCATTGCCGCTGCATCAGCAGCCTGTGGAAGGCGCATCACAGACCGGGTCAGTTCCGCCGGACGCCGACATTGGCGCTGATGGAGTTCACAGGGCAGATGAGGTATCTAGCCGCGGTGCGGCAACTACCGGCCTCCGTTGTACCCGCCGGAGGGCACTAGCAAGAGGCGTGGCCTTGCACCGGCCCCTAGAGCACATGCTCACCCACCCTGGGGGCAGCCGCAAGAAACGTCCGGCATCGCCACCATCGGAGGGACGGCAGTTGCCCACGCATTCATCGTCGCTACTGTGAGTCAACAGCCGTCCATACAGCCATCAATGCCACTGCCCCAGCAGCCCGTGGCTGGGGGTGCACCGCCAGACTTGCTGGCTACTGAGGATAGGGACGATAGGGTGAGCCTCCTCGCTGGGTGGTCGGATGAGGAGATTCGTCTAGTTGCGGAGGCTGCCGGCTTCCGCCACACACGTCGGTGACCCCGGGCAAGAGGAGAGGCCTCTCAGCATGAGGATGCTAAACCCATGGAGGGTGGAGGTTGAGTGGACGGATCGTCCGATGATTTTTTGGGTCTCCAGGGATTCCTCATCACCGGAAGGGTGTTTTCATAAGATAGTCGGAGGTTGTGCGGCGACCACTTCAGGGTTCAGCACAACAGAGATCAAGGTGGAGGACGCCATCGGTGATCACTTTTGGATGGGGAGGGAGGACCGGTGAATTTTGTGGTATTCTTTTGTTTTATGCGTGAGGAGGGAGGCCTGGTGAACTTTTTGCTACTTCTTTGTTTTGTGCTTGGGGAGAGAGGCCTGATGAATCCTTTGTACTCAGCATCTTTTTTTGGGGGATCGGGGTTGTGGCTGAACGAGAGCCTACACTTGTACAAGTTTCCCATTCCATAGTTACATTTGGATGACAACCACACACCTGGCGGTCATCCTTTTTCTCATAAATTTTTTTTTTCGGACGCGACCGTTCGGCCCTCTGATGAACAGTCTGAGAGTTTTCAAGACGCTTGATTTGATTTGCGGGCATTTGAAAATACCAAGTCTAGCTCAGCTGAAACATTTTGGATGTCCGAACCTTCGGTTCAATCGTCTGAAATTTTAGCAGAAGTGCAAGTAATCAAATTTTCCACAATGAAATCATTCTAAACAAAAGGAACCTGCTATCTAACACATGGCATAAATCATAGAGCATCTGAGATCATCAAAACATTAAATCACATAAAGTCCATTTCCACTCCTCTTTTCTATAATTATTATATTAATCAACAACAAATCCATCACTAAGTGTAAATTACAGCGAGATCATAATAAACAGAAAGGCATAAAAGTCAGAGGTTTCCATATATGTAATCTCATAAGCCTCATTATAAGTACCAAAAAGAGTTTGACTAGGGTTCAAATCAATAAGATCTCGAAAATGAACCATGAAGATGACTACAGCAAGCATATCACAATTTTAGAGGGCTTTTTAGGCATGAATAAAGATTATCATCATGAGACAAACATAGGGACATCATCTTAACACGGGCAAATCATCATTGGCTTATTTTCCTCAAGTGCTCAATCAAAATTATCAAAGACAAAAAAGTACAGCAAGCACATGGAGTTTTCAACACATTTAGGAATCATAACAACATGTTTAGGCCGATTCAAAATTTTCTTATAAAGCTTTAATCATGTCAGGCCTACCTGATTTCTTCCTAATCTTCCTAATCAATTTTTTTATAAAGCTTAATCACCTAATCTTTGTTGACCAGTTTCCTAATCTTTAGTAAACGTTTAATGCTTTGCCATCACATATATACACCTGTGGAAGTGAAGGTTGTGTCTGATTAGATTATCATTGCCAGTTTGGTGATTTTACCTTGTAATCTTTTCAGCCTTGGGATGTAAGGTTGAGGAAAGCAGAAGATCAAGGTACACTTGTGTTTGTGGAAAATTTGGATTCATCATATACATCGTCAGAAGTAGAGGTATTTATATCCGTCGACCGTTCTTGTTTCTTTAATCAGCTGTATTTCTGATTTGCAATATTTAGCATTATTAAACTGACGTCGAATAAAATATCTTTGAATCACAAATATTTTTCCGTTGGGTGAATGTAAAGATTGTTTCGCATAAATGGTTTAGTCATTTCTCAAGGAATTTCGTTGTATGAATATTATTCCTATACTTCAAGTTGTTGGTCTTAACCTATTGTTTACTCATATCGGACATGGCCAGTTTAGCCCTGGTTCAAACTTTGTTATACATCTCAACATCAAAACAATGGATCACTTTTGAGTAACATTGTCGCTCATCATTTTCTTACCATTGCATTCAACTGATGGGAGATCCAATGTGTCACTTGTGTGTTGATCTCCCAAACATTTTCTTGGATAAAATTCTTTCGTTGAAGAGAACATCCATTCAGATGATAATTATATATATATATATATATTTATATATATCATTCATCAATAAAAATGGATGATTGCTGCTTTCGCTCTCTGTATGGGGCATGAAGTTTTGCCATCGGCATACAGAGCTTGTGATGATTTGAGATCAGCAAATAATATTGTGCCACTAACATCTATAACTTGGACCTCTGTCCAGCTTCCTTTTCCTTTTGGTACATCGTTGTATTTTAGGTCCGCTTATGTTCTTTATAGTTTTTACTCGAGCAGTTGGAATATCCACGGAATGGATAAGAATTTGAAATGAGATTTTTTCTGCTAATCGGAACAAGGCTATGATGTAACAGGACAAACATAACTTCTTTTTTTTTTTGAGAGGGAATAGGACAAACATAACTTGTTTGATAAGGAACAACAGTGCTTTTGCTCTTGACTCTTCGAACACTAAACAGAGAACATGCTTTATCTTTTATCAGTACTTATTTATTTCTCTTATATTTATGTAGTAAACGTTGTTAGTTCTTGTATTTTTGCAATGAAAAAAATGTTTCCCATTATGCATATAGGTTATCATGTATCATATTGTGAAGCAAAGTTGCACAGCAAGAGTTATACATCAGACAGCATTTCAAAGCCCCAATTACGGTATAGCATCTCCTGAAATCGAAGCTGATCTTTTAAGTTCTTGTTGAGGAAAACTTTACAATGAGGTAAATGTAAGTAGTTGTCTCAATTTTGTGATCTTATGTATTGTTCTTTCTACTTAGGCCAAGCTTATGCTATTTTTAAAACAAGCGATGCAGCAAAAACTGCAGTGTCAAAGACCAATAACGGATGCATTCTGTTACCAAATGGAAGGTAAAAGTTTGATCTCACATTCATCAGCTTCTCTGTACTGCAGACTTTGAAGTTTTTGGATAAATTTTTTTTTTCTTTTTTCTTTTGAGAAGGGTTTTTGGATAATTATTTTGCACAAAATATGATTCATGTCCCTTGTTTATCTTTTAACTCTTTTCCTCCTTTTGCCTTTTATTAATTACTGTAGTGTGTAGAATTGTAAATCTTTACCTGATGTGGTTTAAAGAAAAAATATTTTTGCTAAGTCATCAGTACATTAATCTGTAGGACTTCTTTTCCTACAATCATCATAATTTGCGAACCCTTTTGCTTCATCTTATCAGAACACTAATATGTGGCAGTAGGTTTCTTTACATGAATACAACAATTCTTGTAGTCTGCCCACACATGCACGATGACGAATTTCTTTGCTCATTTGTTGCCACATATGGGCTTCTGTGTTTCGCATTTCTAAGGGAAGAAAGACTTGATGTTGGTGGGATTTCTAAATTTTACTGTACATTGGTGCCATTGTGATCACAAGTTATGACTATTATTTGTTTCCATGGTTCACCTTGGATCTGCAATATGTGCACTAAATATTTGAGT
This sequence comes from Pontederia crassipes, assembly GCA_030549335.1. Lineage (NCBI taxonomy): Eukaryota > Viridiplantae > Streptophyta > Magnoliopsida > Commelinales > Pontederiaceae > Pontederia > Pontederia crassipes. The sequence continues at coordinate 3,671,201 of CM060190.1, forward strand.
ACCCGACAAGCTTAGTATTTCTGCTCCCATTTTTTTTGCAGCCCACTCATTTGTAGCAGAGGCATGTTGAAGGTCCCCAGTCCAGCCATATTTGGTCACTTGTCTATTGATAAAGTCAAGCATCAAATGCAACGAGAGGAGATGGTAATTTCACTACTTTAAATTTTCCTTAGACGCCATATGCAACAGTTATGGTACCAAGTATGCTCATGGTTTGTAATTGCAGAAAAAAGCAGTGTCAACTGCACATTGTTCTCAGCCTAACACAATTGAGCATGAGATGGCCAAGGAATGGATTCTATTACAGGAAAGGTACTCCATATGCTTCAAGGAGTTGCATAAGGTACACAGCAAACCAAAGAAAAGGACCCTTACTCCTGGTTGTTGCTTAATTGATGTTGGTTCACTGTTTTTCATAGGAACAAGCTTATGAGCAGAGGCAGATGAAGAAGAGCATGAAAACCAGATAGAATATTATGTGCATCCACCTTCCTAATTGCTGATAGGGTTAATGCTTGGTCGCATTTCAACTGTTCATTGTGTAGCTCAAAATTAAGTGTATGTAACTGCGGACTGCCAGTTTCTCCAACCCCTTGGAAGGAGTTTTGTTTTTGTTCGATCCTGAAAAGGGGAGGGAGGGGTATGGCTGGATGATGATGATGATGAAAATGCTGGAAGCAGCCATTTTGAGAATTAATGTATTCGGTTAGTAATAGGGGAGAAAGAATGGACTCAATCATCTATAAGCTTTAACTTGATAGTTCTTTCGACAAAGGGGGTGTTAGAATGATGTCGCAGGCACATGTGAACTACTTTGCAGTTCTGCACAAGGTGACTTAATGATTCAACTCATTCATCTCCTACTCGAAATGTGCTCATTCGACTTGGACATGATTTCTTTTCATGCGCCCTTTAACAACATAAGAACTGGCATCTTTAGTATGGACGCCTGGAATAATCTTTTTTGTCTAGTCATGTAACGCCTCGAAATTTGATTTCGTCATGCGGTGAAAATTTTTTCATTACTTTCTTTGATCCTTTTTTGACTCTTACATTGATCCAAATGGTAAAAAGACATGACATAAATGGAAGACTTGACAAATAAAATAATATCACAATAAAAGAGAATGCGAAAGCAAGGTAGATATAGGGACGTCAACTATCTCAGTATGAAATAAAAATGCAAAAGAAAAGATACATCCAACAATTGTTTCAGTATGAATAGAAAATCTTACGGTCGGCCATAACCCTCATCCAAGTAAAGGTATAATTTAATATAACGTAAAAACATACGACTCATACTGATTTTATAATGATCATGAATCGTGCACACATTGTGCATCATCTCATATAACATAAAGTTAATTGTGAATTTGTATAAATCATAAATTAATTTTGTCAGAATAAGCACAAAGTAAACATATAATCAATTGAAAGAGTAATCATAATAGAGAGGTCGATAAGAGAAAATCATTTTCACGTTCATTTGTTCGTGTTCATGATCAATACAATTGAAATAATCTTTTTGTCTAGTCCACTTATTTTCTTCATGATTTATTTTCCTAAACTATGCCTTATTTTTCCAAACTTTGTCTCTTTTTAGGTTACAACAGTCTAATAACGTCACACCATCAAAAACATTGTTGGAGATTAGTTTAATCATGCATTCATCTTTTTTCATTTTTTTTCATTTATTTTTTTCTTCATTTGTTTTACCATTAAGAAGCAAAATTTCCCATATAATCATGCATTTCTTTTGTCACGCTATGTAATATATTAGGTAAAGGTGACTTTGTTTTATTCCAAAATTTTATGATTTATACCGTCAATGTTTTTTTTAAAAAATGTCCTCTAATAAAAATAAATTCATTAAAAATACTAAAATTTGCAAATTTAGTTTTAATAGTTGGTTTGGTTGGGCAATGGACAGCATTTTCACATAAAATTCTAATTATAAATTTGTTGTTTTTATAATTCTAATTATAAATTGGACAACATTGAGAATACGTGAGTGGCATTGATAATACGCTGTAAACAATATTCGGTTCCACAGTTCTTTTTTCAGAAATTCTAATAAATCCTTTGACCTCAAAATCCTCCGGATTTAAAAGAAGGAGAAAGATATTGACCAGAACTAAGTAATGATGGAAATAAATTATTTGATCTCAAAATCTTATCTTGCAGTGCTTGGGTCTTTTAATTTCGAAATATATTAATTAAATATAATAATTAGAGATTTAATGCGCCTTCATCCGAATTAAAATTCAAAATATTATCGATAATTTACATAATAAAAATTCTTCTAAAAGATAAATAAATTAAAATGGGTACAATACTTTTTAGACTAAAATTAAATTGATTTAGTAATTGTGTGTGCGTGTATGCGAGCGTCCTCGTATTGGCGATGCGGCTCATCGATTCCAGCAATCGCGGCAGTGCATTGAATCGAATGGGACTTCGAGCGCCCTTCTCGTGTCAAGTTCTGGATGGAATAAATGCGCGTTAACATTTTCTTCAGCAGTTGCAGCACAAAAGTCCTCCTCTTACATCTTCCTCTGAGTTCGCTCGTGCATTGAGGGAGAGAAAGTGTGTGTTTGCCCAGTGGGAGTTGGAGTAATCGAAGGAGGAGACGACCATGTCGGGAGCCGCTCAGGACGAAGACAAGAAGCCAGGTTCGTCTTCATTCTCCCTTCCATCCTCGTTCGTTTTTCCTTTTACGTCTTCTGATAATTTCGTGTTGCTTTCGACACAAATTATTTGTTGCTTTCTTGTCTATTTGGGGAAAAACTTCGTCTATGTTTTATAGCCGATCCCAAGTCCGAATAAAGGAGGAGAGTTATGTTAGGCTCCGACAATCAGCGTAAAACTCTGTCGAATCTCATGAACATGGATCAACGAATATATTGTGTTAATGCTAGGTCGTTACTCGTAAGTAACGCGCTGTACAGCTCGGGTACAGTGATAAGAGAGCAAGAGCCGCTGCATCCTCGCCTGAATGCAATGTTAAATGAGCAAGGGCTACTGCACTCTAATGGACGGAGGCGATTAAAGAAGTTAGTTCATGAGACTAAGGTCAGATTAGGTTCTTGGAACATTGGGACGTTGAATGGGAAGCGCCTCGAGGTGGCGCAAGTAATGGACCAGCGTAAGATTAGCATCTTATGCTTGCAAGAAACTAGATGGGTAGGAGAGGGAAGTAAAGAGATTAGGTTAAATGGTTTCAAATGGTACACAGGTAAGGTAAAGGGAAGGAATATTATTGGTATTATCGCGGATGCAGAATGGAGGAAAAATGTGGTGGAAGTTAAAAGGATTGAGGATCGAATCATATCCGTGAAAGTAATTATTGGAAAGGAGACTATGAACATTATTAATGCATATGCACCTCAAGTAGGAGCAGAATCACATCTCAAGGAGAAGTTTTAGGCAGATATGGAGGGTTTGATTGAAAGTATACCAACAACCGAAAAAGTTTATATTGGGGGAGATCTTAATGGAGATGTTGGTAAAGAGGCAGGACCATATGCAAGGGTTCATGGTGATTTTAGTTTTGAGAAATTGAATGAGGAAGGACAAACTATTATTGATTTTTCTTTAGCATGCGACCTTAAGATTATCAACACTTATTTTAGGAAGAGAAAGGAACATTTAATTACATACAAAAGTAGAACTCAGAGGTCTCAAATCGATTTTTTCTTGACAAGAAATACTGATAAAAGACATTGTACTAATTGCAAAATAATTCCTAGGCATGGGGTGACTACACAACATAGATTGTTAATTCTTGATATGCAAATGAAATGTATAAAATCAAAATCTCGAATAGTTTTTTATCGAAAGATCAAGTGGTGGTAGTTAAAGGGGGAGAAGCGAGAGACTTTTAGAAGTAAGTTATTAGAGGAAAATGTATGGGAGTTAGAAGGAGATGCTAGTATCATGTGGGAGAATGTGACAAAAAAAGGTTGAAATGGTTGCTAAAGCCATTTTAGGAGAATTAAAAGATTTGGTGGAATGAGGAGGTCCAAGAAATGGTGCGTAATAAGAAGAATTGTTTCAAGGTGATACGCTTGGACAATAGTTCTGACAATTGGGAAAAGTATCGTTTGGCGAAAAGGGAGGCTAAGAAGATAGTTAGTGATGCTCGTGCTAAAGCATATGAGGGGTTTTATAAGGAGTTAAAGACAAAGGCTGGTGAACAAAGGATTTACAAAATTGCAAGAAATAAAGAGAAGGAGTCGAGAGATTTGGATCAAGTAAGATGCATAAAAAATGAAGTTGGCAATGTTTTAATTACTGAGGGAGATAATAAGAATAGATGGGAAGAGTATTTCTATAAGCTATTTAATGATGGATGTGAAGATTTTCGTTATGATTTGAAGGACTTGACAGTTAGCGAATGTGAGCTTAATAGGTCATTTTATCGTAGACTTAGAGTTTCGGAGGTTAGCGAAGTTCTTAAAAAAATGGAGAATGGTAAAGCCGTTGGACAGAAGTTTGGAAATGTTTAGGAGAAAAAGGTGTGTTGTGGTTATGTAAACTATTTAATGAGATTTTACGGTCGAAAAAGATGCCTGATGATTGGAGATTAAGTACATTAGTTCCTATTTACAAAAATAAAGGGGATATTCAGAATTGTGCAAATTATAGAGGGATTAAACTTATGAGTCACACAATGAAATTATGGGAAAAAGTGATTGAGCGTAGATTGAGAATGGAAACTAGTATTTCTGAGAGACAATTTGGATTCATGCCAGGAAGATCCACTACAGAGGCGATTTATTTACTAAGGGGGATGATAGAGAAGTATCGAAGTAGCATAAAAGACTTACATATGGCTTTCATTGACTTAGAGAAGGCGTATGATCGGGTACCAAGGGATGTACTTTGAAAAGTCTTGCAAAAGAAGAGGGTGAGTGTTGCCTACATTAAGGTAATACAAGATATGTACGATGGGGCATTGACTAGGATTAGGACACCCGGAGGCGAGACAAATGAATTTCCTATAGGAATTGGCCTACATCAAGGATCAGCTTTAAGCTTGTATCTATTTAACTTAGTTATCGATGCTATAACCGAGAGTATCATAGAGGAGATACCTAAGTGCATGCTATTTGCGGATGATATAGTACTTTTAGCGGATTCAAGAGAAGAGATTAATACAAAATTGGAAATATGGAGAATACGTTGGAGTCAAAGGATTTTCGTTTAAGTAGGAATAAAACAGAATATATGCATATCACTTTCACAAATAAATAACTTATAGACGATTTGGAAGTTAGGTTAGGGGAGGATATAATTCCTCAAGTGATAAAGTTTAAATATTTAGGATCAATTGTAAGACAAGATGGTGAGATTGATGACGATGTTAATCATAAAATTCAAGCTGGTTTGTGTAAGTGGAGGAAAACCACTGGAGTTCTTTGTGATAGAAAAGTATCCAATAAAGTTAAAGAAAAATTTTATCGTACTGCTATAAGACCGGCAGTGTTATATGGTAGTGAGTGTTATGCTATGAAGGGACAACATGAACGTAAAGTGGGAGTAGCCAAAATGAGGATGTTGAGATGAATGTGTGGTCATACAAGATTAGATAAGATTATGAATGACCATATACGTGAACGAGTCGGAGTGGATCCTATTAGTGAGAAAATGGTAGAGAATCGTTTGAGATGGTTTGGTCATGTTCAGAGAAGACCATTAGATGCGTCAGTAAGGAGAGTAGATCAAATAATCTGGAGTCCGATTAAAAGAGGGAGAGGGAGGCTAAGGCGGACACTTGACGAACTAATAGAGCAAGATCTATTGGTGAATAGTATACCGAAAGGTTTGATTACTAATAGAGTGGAATGGCATCGTATGATCCATGTAGCTGACCCCACCTAGTGGGATAAATCTTTATTGTTGTTGTTGTTGTTGTCTATTTGGGAAAAGATATATAAAAATTCATCTTTTTGGATGGAAACAAAGGACCAACCCGTCGCTGTAGTTCGTAGTTGAATTTTACGAGGCAATCTTCTTCTTTTCTCTCAAAGAGCTATTATTGTTTGCTTTTAGCGATTTTGAAGTAGATTTCTCTTCAACAACGCAAGTTTTAAAGTATTAATAAAGTGGGTTTCTGACACATTGTCGGCCGTCCTCTTTTTGCCCTAAAAATGTAGAATGTTGAAGTATTGGATATTCTATGATTCACCACGTAGTTGCTCACGATTTTCTATCACGTTCGCAGGAGAATTAAGTAACGTTCTACTTATTCTTCTTCAATCATCAATGGAATCTTTTGGCTTAAAAGTTATATTTTTCCGTTGAGGAGAAAAGTAGGTATGTTCATATTGTTGGCTCCTCGTGTAACACCTGACAGCAGAGGGAAAAAAGAAAAAAAAATGGAAAAAGAAAAGAGTTTGTGGGACACATGGCAGCACACTATTGGACCCCAAAATCCATTAAAACCTCTGCAACCTTCCACAACCTTCCTTCACTCATCTTTTCCCCATTTCATGAGAAACCAACACACATTTCTAGTGTGTAAATCCGAGATTGAGGTGATGTTCTTCACATTTTCTGCAGCAGATCAGCTACCTAGAGGAAGTGATTTGAGGCAAGAATAAGGGGCAGCAGGACCTAGCTAGAAGAGAAGGAGGAGGAGGAGGAGTTATAGGAAAGAAAGAAGAAGAGGACAGCCTTGAAAAAAAGGGTAGGTTCAAAGCTAACGTATGTAAGGGGATACCAATCCCTCTCATCTTGAACCTTATTTGTTTCAGATGATGGATTGATGATTACATTATTATTCTGCACTTAAGGGATCATGAACTTATGGTGATAAGCATAAGTTTCTAATAATAGTAGTGAAAACAAGAATTTGTCTAGATTTTGTGGTCTCTGTTTGAATACATTTTTGAACAGGTTATACATGTTTAAAAATAACATATAATATATGAATAGAAAGATGATGAAGTCTAGTTTCTGTAGGAACAAGAATCATGTTAATCTAACTTGTGTAGACAAAGTAGCTCCATGTCATGCTGATCCGAGATGTCATATTGATGCATCCACTTGTATAAGCATATAGGATTGGTTATCTTAGTCTAAAAATCATGAATGATATATGGACACGCAGATATGGAAGTCTACTTTTGATAGGAACTGGAAATCTCAATCTGAGATGTATTATTGGATTTATGATTCAAAGATTGAACCACTGTCAAACTGCTTCTAGAAGTGTTTCAGCTGCTTTGTTAATTGCTTATAAAATTGTAAACATCATCTTATCTGCTGAAATTTATTATGGATATAGATGATTAAGATAGCTTTGAAATGGACTTAGAATCACCCTATTTGGATCAGTGTGGAGAAAGATATGGTTCTTTCTTCACGCTGCTGTCAAACCATTTAAATAAAGCAAGATTGATGCAAATTTGGGATTTTCTGAGAACAGATCGTATGGAGATAAATTCTGAGAAATTTATTTCTAAGACCTACTAATGTCCACTTTCAAATAAAATTGTAATGAATGGAATATCACTTCAGTAAGTGATGATATAATTTGAGAACTTCCAGCATGTAGAATCTGTCCAAAGTTATGATCTAGTGCTTTGGATAGTGCTACTCACATGATTGATAGTTATTGTTATAAATTATAACTGAGTTCTAAAGGAGGGATCATTAGTGCGTTATCTTAAATTATTCATGATACATAAATACATGCTTTGCTATTGTTTTAGAATTGATATTATGCTCCATTGAAGCCTAGAATCTTTACATACTAGGAATTGATTATTCAACCATGTTTTGGTCCTGATTGAGAGTCTATCATGATTTTGTAATGTGTGGCACATTGATTGATATATGGAAAATAAAAAACGTAGTGAAAAACACATAGTGTCACATTGTCGGTATGGACCGGTCATCCGTTGATGATGACCGGTCGACCGGTGCACATGTCGTGATTGTGCCGGTCGATTTTGTATATAAAATTGGTCGACCGGTGTCAATGTCACGTCCGTATTGGTCGAAGTTTGACACAAGACCGGTCGACCGCTGGTTATGGCTGTTCGACCGCTCTAGTGGATTGATAGATTGTTTATCATTTTTAATTGATCTGATTGATAATTTAGATGCTTCCGAAATGCATGCTAAGCCGTAAATAGAAATTGTTAATGTATTGATTGATTGAATGAATTTGTCGGAGGAACGTCACTGTTGAGCCTGTCCTGTTAGGAGGTAGATGCCTCCATATTTATTGGTCGGTCCTACGGGACACCCATTGTTTGGGGAACGGACAGATTCCCCGTGGTCTAGCTAATCACACATTGTTTGACTAAGGTAAGATTCAGTCCTCCGACCTATTGTTAAAGGCTCACATATTGATTGATAATTGATTGAATTGAAAATTGGAGTTGTCTCTTGATGAGGAATAAGAGTGGCTATTTGGGGATCGTATTATGGAAGTCTTGGTGCAAACTTCCGCTCATCAAGTGATAACAAATAAGATTATCTTAATTAAGCATGAGCACTATAGGACCTTGGGTCATATTGGGCACAAAGATGCTATATTGATTGAATGGTTCATGTTTAATATTGGTAAGCCTAAATATTAAATTATTGAAAATGAATCTAGGTTAAAGAAATACCTAGATATTGAATTGGATTGTATTGTTATTGAATCATAGTTATTGCTGCCCATTTTGTTGCTTTATGTCATGCTAGGGTAATGATTCATTTAGCAACATATTGAATTATTGAAATTAAAAAATCGTATCATTTTATTGTCATTGTGGCACATAGAAAATGTTTATTGCATCCACATGTTTATTGTTAATAAGTACAATTGAGTGCATTTATGGATGACATGTGTCATCTGAATTGTCATGACTTACATATTGGGTGTAAGCTCATGGGATGGATTTCCCCTGCACGTATCCTGCAGACGAACGTAATTGAAGATGCTAATTAATTAAATGACCATGAATGATGCTTGCACATGTCCATGGTTAAGAAAAAGTTAAGTCTTGAAATCCTTTGATTTATTGTTTAAATTATTAGTCTACCACTGTGTTATATCGTGTTATAATCATCGTCGCCTATTTATGTTTATAGTTGACTCCCAAAGAAGAAAGTTTTTTGTATCCTATGAGGCTTCTCCCAGGGGCGTTACACCTTGGGCATGAGTTATCTAATTTATTATCTTATCTGTATTCTTAGGCATGAGTTTTGAGTGCTTCAATGAATATGATGTTCATTTTTTCTGAAAAACATGTTGTTTTGGTGTTGACAATGCATCATCTGTGCATTCTTAAAAAAATGCATCATCTGTGTAGCGGTGATGCTTTTATTGAACATGTACACTGATCTCTTTTTTATAGTATCAATTGTAAGGCAATCTGATGCAACCCATGAAGATTTATGTGATTGCCTGTCTGCATGACTTATCTATCTCAAGTAACTTTTGCTACTTTTTTTTGTGTCCTGGATCAACGGGGGGCCTTCCGCGTGCTAAGGCTACTAGCACCTAACTAGCCAGGGTGAAAGAGCAGTAAATAGCCAAAGTGGTGGCTCCAATCTTGGGCTACTTTGATACACAATTTTCACATAACTTATATCAGTTCATGCAAAGATTTGTTTCTGATAGTTTTACTTCTTCATATGAGATTGTTTCAGTACTGGAGAGTCCTTTTTCAGCATATGGGCGATCTACATGGACGACAATATAAGACTTCAAATGGTGCCATTTTGATAATCGAATGGCAGCTATTGTGGTAGGTGAATTTGACTAATGCAATATGTTCATCCCATGAACCTTGCCAATCTAAAGCACATGCCCTCAACATGTCTTCCATAGTTTGAATTGTCCTTTCACTTTGGCTGTCCGATTGCGGATGGAATGTTGTGCTATAGTTTAGCTTTGTCCCAAATGCATTTGGAATCCTTTCCAAAATCTACTAATAAACCTTGGGTCTCTATTCGACAGAATGGAGAAAAGAATACCATGGAGTCGGATAACTTCCTTGACATAGAGTGCCACTAAGCTGTCCTTATAGGCAAGAAGTGGGCTGATTTTGTGAATCTGTCCACAATCACTCACACCGAGTCATTTCCATTCTTCGTCCTTGGCAAGCCAACAACGAAGTCCATAGTTATTTCTTCTCATTTCCACTCCGGCAAATTCAAAGGATGAAACAAGCCGGGTGGTCTTTGGTGCTCAACTTTCACTTGTTGACACACTAAACATCTGGAGACGAACTCGGCGATTTTCTTCTTCATATTATTCCACCAAAAACTTCTTTTCACATCCTTGTACATTTTTGTGCTTCCGGGGTGGATGTGAATTCCGATTCGTGACATTCACTTAATACCTCTTGTTTGAGCTCTTCATCACTTGAAACCCAAAGTCTATTTCGGAATCGGATTACGCCATCACTTCCAAATCTAAAACTTGTGTGATCTTTATAACATAGGGCTGCCATGTGTTAGAACTCGGGGTCTTCTCTTTGTGTTTGCATGATTCGGTAAAAAAGATTACCGAATCCCATATTGAGCCATTAGCATAGCTCGGCCACCTATTGGAGTGGGACTCCATTGTATGATACTTTCTATCATGTTCCATCTATGTACTCTCAAGCACGCCATTTTTCCATCTCGTTTCCGGCTTAAGGCATTCGTCACCATGTTTGCCTTTTTCCGAATGATATAAGATGCCGAATTCATAATCATTTATGAATTTCAGTCATCTTCTTTGCCTTATATTCAACTCCCTTTGTGAGAAAATATACTTCAAACTTTTGTGGTCCGAGTACACTTCAAATTTCTCTCCATATAATGTCTCCATGTTTTTAATACAAACACTACTGCTGCCAGCTCTAAATCATGTGCGGGATAATTCTTTTCATGCTTCTTTAGTTGCCTAGATGCATAACAACAACATTCTCACGTTGCATAAAAACACATCCTAGTCCGGAACCATACGTGTCGCTATAAACTGCAAATCCACCGCTGCCCGGCGGAATTGTGAGTACCGGTGCCGAGGTAAGTCTTCTCTTCAACTCGAGAAAACTTTTTTCACGTGCTTGGGTCCAGACAAACTTTTCTCCTTTCTTTGTAAGCTTTGACAAAGGTGCTGAGATCTTCAAAAAATCTTGTATGAACCTCCTATAATACCCCCCTAAATCGAGGAAGCTTCTAATCTCGGTCACCATCGTTGGTTATTCCCAATTAATCATCGCTTCCACCTTTGCCGGGCCCACGAAAATCCCTTCTCCTGAAATAATATGGCCTAGGAACCACTTTATCAAGCCAAAATTCACATTTTGAGAATTTGGCAAATAATTGGTGCTGGCTTAGAATTTTCAGCACTATCTATTTGCAAGCGTTGCCGATGCTCCTCAGGACTAGATGAATACACCAATATGTCATCTACAAATACTATGACAAATCTGTCCAGGAATGATTTGAAAACCTTGTTCATCAAGTCCATTAAGACTGTAGGAGCATTCATTAGTCCGAAAAGCATAACCAAAAGCTATTTTAGGCACATCATGCTGATGGTAACCGCTCCTTAAATCAATTTTTGAGAATATTGTTGCCGACGATAGTTGATCAAATAAATCGTCGATTCGAGGCAATGGATACTTGTTCTTAATTATAGCTTTGTTGAGTATCCTATAATCGATGCACAACACCGGTGCATCCCATGGAGACACACTTAGGCGGATAAAACCTTTGTGTAGCAACTCTTGCAATTGTGTCTTCAATTCATACATTTCAGGTGCCATTCGATATGGAGGCATTGTGATGGGTTGGGTTCCTGGTGCTACTTCTATTCAAAATCTAATCTCTCTTTCTGGTGGCAATCCGGGCAGCTCCTCGGGAAAACATTCGAGTAGTCTCGAACTACATCAATCCATTCCAAAGCTTGAGGTTGCGGGTCATTCATTGTGACACTTGCCGACAACCCCTTTTTAGATATTTATTAGCTTTAATTGCGGAAATCAACACCTTCTTTTCACCGGACGGGGTTCCTCGAATCTCTATTTGTTGTCCGCCTATGATAGTAACCACTAATTTCTTTTCTCTACAAAATACATGCACATCATAATATGAAAGCCAATCCATGCCTAATGTGATGCCATAATCTACCATAGGAATTATTACCAAATCAGCTGGCAAATTATAGCCTTCGACTTGCACAGGCATGTTAGGAATATATCTTCTTGTTGATGCATCTCCAACTGGAGTTAATATCTCCATTTCCCAATTCATCTTCTTCATTCTCACATTAAGTAACTTAGCAAAATCATATGAAATGAACGAGTGCGTAGCACCCGTGTCAAACAATATGTTAGCATGATGATTTGCTATGAGTAAGTTACCTTGGATAACATCGTTAGAAGGTTGAGCCTCCTTAGCTTGAATAGTATAGACCCTACCATGGGTCCTTGGTGAAATGTCTTCCACCTTGCCTTTGCCTTTGTTGAGTGGGTTCTCCTTCATTGGACAGTCTTTCACCCAATGTCCTTGCTGTCCACAATTCAGACATGCTCCAGATTCTCGGTAACACTTTTCGGAATGCCTTTTCCCACAAGAAGGACATGTGTTTGCCTTCCCCTTGCTGCTGTCCTCCTTTTTTGGAGTGTAGTTTGGCTTCTTTGGGGGCTTGTTCTTGTTGTACCCCTCTTCTTTGGCAGGTCCTTTCCCCTTAGAAGCTGTCCTTGATTCTTCAAAATCCTTTTGGATGTTGGTAGCTCGTGTAATAGCCTTCTTGAAAGTTTCAGGGTGTTCCCCATATCTTACTTGCCTCCTTAAAGCTGGATTCAGCCCATCAAGAAACCTCATAGCTCTTATCTTTTCCTCCTTTAAAAAGGGACTATATTCCTCCAGGCTACTAAACTTTCTTACAAATTCAGCTAGGATCATGCTGCCTTGTTGTAAATTAGCCACATTCACGTTGCTTCATCTCCCTTACTTGTGGTGGAAAGTATTCTTCTTCAAAAGTCTTCACAAAGTTCTTCCAACTTATCTCTTCCTTCCCCTCAAGTTCGGTCTTCAATGTCGTCTTCCACCATATCCTTGTTTGATCCACGAGTTGGTGTGCAGTCAGCTCTACCTTGTACTTATTTTTGCAATGAATAATATTCAACTTTTTTGAAATGATATCCAGCCATCCTGCTGTCTTGTCGGGATCTCCCTCCATGTCAAATATGGGTTGGTTGGTCTTCATAAATTTCTCATATGTGGACTGTCCGGAGTCACTAGACCTCCTACTCCACGACTTTGCTAACTTACTCAGCGTTGCCATTAATTTCCCTTGGTCTACCGGGCCTTCATCTCGATTGGGCTCTTTGCCTCTATCCCCTGATTGGTGCTCATGGCTCCTCTCACGTTAAGTCCATGTGCAATTGTCATGAGCAGCCATCAAGGATTAAGAAATGCATATTGGTATGACATCATTCATATGCATATTGATTTATAATGATCTAATGATAGATTGTGGTTTTGATTTTCAGAATCATGGAACAAAGCAATCCATCTCACTGCTCCAATCAAAAGAGGAGCCGTGAAAGGAGCCGTATGGGTAGTTCTTCTCATAGGGCTAGTCATGAGAGGAGCCATGAGCACCCATCGGGGGATAGAGGCAAAGAGCCCAATCGGGATGAAGGCCCGGTAGGCCAAGGGAAATTAATGGCAACAATGAGTAAGTTAGCAAAGTCGTGGAGCAGGAGGTCTAGCGACTCCGGACATTCCACGTATGAAAATTTTATGAAGACCAACCCACCCACATTTGACGGGGAAGGAGATCCCAACAAGGCAGCAGGATGGCAGGATATCATTTCAGAAAAGCTGAATATTATTCACTGCAAAGATAAGTACAAGGTAGAGCTGGCTGCACACCAACTCGTGGATCAAGCAAGGATATGATGGAAGATGACATTGAAGACTGAACTTGAGGGGAAGGAAGAAATAAGTTGAAAGGTCTTTGTGAAGACCTTTGAAGAAGAATACTTTCCACCACAAGGGAGATGAAGCAACGTGAATGTGCTAATTTACAACAAGGCAGCATGACCCTAATTGAAGATGTAAGAAAGTTTAGTAGCCTGGAGAAATATAGTCCCTTTTTAAAGGAGGAAAAGATAAGGGCTATGAGGTTTGGTGAAAGACTGTCCAATGAAGGAGAGACCACTCAACAAAGGCAAAGGCAAGGTGGAAGACATTTCACCAAGGATCCATGGTAGGGTCTATACTATTCAAGCTGAGGAGGCTCAACCTTCTAACGATGTTATCCAAGGTAACTTACTCATAGCAAATCATCATGCTAACATATTGTTTGACACGGGTGCTACGCACTCGCACATTTCATATGATTTTGCTAAGTTACTTAATGTGAGAATGAAGAAGATGAATTGAAAAATGGAGATATTAACTCCAGTTGGGGATGCATCAACAAGAAGATATATTCCTAACGTGTCTGTGCAAGTCGAATGATACAATTTGCCGGCTGATTTGGTGGTAATTCCTATGGTAGATTATGACGTCACATTAGGCGTGGATTGACTTTCCTATTATGATGTGCATGTATTTTTTAGAGAAAATAAATTAGTGGTTACTATCATAGGCGGACAGCAAATAGAGATTCGAGGGACCCCGTCCGGTGAAAAGAAGGTGATGATTTCCGCAATTAAAGCTAATAAATATTTGAAAAGAGGCTGTCGGGGATTTCTTGCAAGTGTCACAATGAATGACCCGCAACCTCAAGCTTTGGAATGGCGAGACTACCCGGATGTGTTTCCCGAGGAGCTGCTTGGATTGCCATCGGAAAGAGAGATTGAATTTCGAATAGAAGTAGCACCGAGAACCCAACCCATCACAAAGCCTCCATACCGAATGGCACTTGCTGAAATGTATGAATTGAAGACACAATTGCAAGAGTTGCTGGACAAAAATTTTATCCGCCCAAGTGTGTCTCCATGGGGCGCATCGTTGCTGTTCGTGAAGAAGAAAGACGGTTCTCTTAGGTTGTGCATCGATTATAGGATGCTCAACAAAGCTACAATTATGAACAAGTATTCGTTGCCTCGAATCGACGATTTGTTTGATTAATTATTGTCGGCAACGGTGTTCTCAAAGATAGACATAAGAAGTGGCTACCATCAGCTTTTAGGTCGAGGTATGTCCATTATGAATATTTGGTTATGCCTTTTGGTCTAACGAATGCTCTTGCAGCCTTCATGGACTTGATGAACAGTGTTTTCAAACCATTCCTGGACAGAGTATTTGTAAATGACATCTTGGTGTATTCATCTAGTCCCGAGGAGCATCGGCAACACTTGCAGATAGTGTTGGAAATTCTAAGACAGCACCAATTATTTGCCAAATTCTCAAAGTGTGAGTTTTGACTTGATCAAGTGGTGTTCCTAGGCCATATTATTTCAGGAGAAGGCATTTCCGTGTACTCGGCAAAGGTGGAAGCAGTGATTAATTGGAAACAACCAACGACGGTGACCGAGATTAGGAGCTTCCTCAGTTTAGCGGGGTATTATAGGAGGTTCATACAAGATTTTTCGAAGATCTCAGCACCCTTGACAAGGCTTACAAAGAAAGGAGAAAAGTTTGTGTGGACCCAAGCATGTGAAGAAAGTTTTCTCGAGTTGAAGAGAAGACTTACCTCGGCACCGGTACTCACAATTCCGTCGGGCAACGGTGGATTTGTGGTTTATAGCGACGCGTGTGGTTTCGGTCTAAGATGTGTTCTTATGCAACGTGGGAATGTTGTTGCTTATACATCTAGGCAACTAAAGAAGCAAGAAAAGAATTATCCCACACATGATTTAGAACTGGCAACAGTAGTGTTTGCATTAAAAATATGGAGACACTACTTATACGGAGAAGAATTTGAAGTGTACTCGGACCACAAAAGTTTGAAGTACATTTTCTCACAAAAGGAGCTAAATATGAGGCAAAGGCGGTGGCTGGAATTTTTAAAAGGCTATGAATTCGGCATCACATATCATCCGGGAAAGACAAATGTGGTGGCGGATGCCTTAAGTCGGAAATGGGACGGAAAGATGGTGTGCTTGAGAGTACATAGATGGAATATGATAAAAAACATCATACAATGGAGTCCCACTCCAATTGGTGGCCGAGCTATGCTAATGGCTCAATATGGGATTCGGGTTAATCTTTTTGACCGAATCATGCAAGCACAAAGAGAAGACCCTGAGTTTCAACATATGGCAGCTTTATGTTATAAAGAGCACACGAGTTTCAGATTTGGAAGTGATGGCGCAATCCGATTCCGAAATAGGCTTTGGGTTCCAAGTGATGAAGAGCTCAAGCAAGAGGTATTAAGTGAATGTCACAAATCGGAATTCACAATCCACCCCGAAAGCACCAAAATGTACAAAGATGTGCAAAGAAGCTTTTGGTAAAATAATATGAGGAAGGAAATCGTCGAGTTCGTCTCCAGATGTTTAGTGTGTCAACAAGTGAAAGTTGAATACCAAAGACCACCCGGCTTGCTTCATCCTTTGAATTTGCCGGAGTGGAAAAAAGAGATAACTATGGACTTCGTTGTTGGCTTGCCAAAGACGAAGAATGGAAATGACTCAGTGTGGGTGATTGTGGACAGATTCCCAAAATCAGCCCACTTTTTGCCTATAAGGATAAGGCAATTTTTGGATAGCTTAGTGGCACTCTATGTCAAGGAAGTTATCCGACTCCATGGAATTCTTTTCTCCATTCTGTCGGATAGAGACCCAAGGTTTACTAGTAGATTTTGGAAAGGATTTCAAAATGCATTTGGGACAAAGCTAAACTATAGCACGACATTCCATCCGTAATCGGACGGTCAAAGTGAAAGGACAATCCAAACTATGGAAGACATGTTGAGGGCATGTGCTTTGGATTGGCAAGATTCATGGATTGAACATAAGTCGAATTCGCCTACAACAATAGCTACCATTCGATTATAAAAATGGCACCATTTGAGGCCTTATATGGTCGTCCATGTAGATCGCCCATATACTGGTCGGAAGTGGGAGAAGGACCACTTCTAGGACCTGATATTGTAGAGCAATATGTTGAAAAAGTCAAGTTGGCGAAAGAAAGAATGTAAGCTACCCAAAGTCGACAAAAGAGCTACGCCGACTTGAAGAGAAGAGAGCTGAAATTTCATATTGGTGAGCATGTTCTTTTGAAGACATCACCAACAAAAGGGGTTATGAAATTCAGCCGAAAAGGAAAGCTAAGTCCTAGGTACATTGAGCCTTTCAAAATATTGGATAGGATTGGTGAGGACGCATATAGATTGGCGCTGCCGCCATCTTATGCGGGCATTTATAATGTGTTCCACGTGTCAATATTGCGAAGGTATAACCATGATTCGTCCAATGTGCTGATTGTGGAAGAACCAAATTTGAAAGAATGATTTGACTTATGAAGAGTACCCAATTGAAGTGAGAAGCATTTGCGCAACAAAGTTGTACCAATGGTAAAGATTGCATGACAACATCATCGAGGCCGAAAAGCAACTTGGGAACTCGAAGATGAAATGCGAGAGAAATTTTCGCATCTTTTCTATAATTGTTAAGTTCAATTAAATTCGAGGATGAATTTTATTTTAAGAGGGGTAGAATGTAACACCTGGCAAGTGGGAAGGGAAGGAATGACACCTGGCAACTCCCTATTCCACCCCCACTTGCACTAAGAATCTGCCCACCATGTATATAAATCCAGCCTTCATTTTACCTCTTTTCTCTCCATTCCTGCAAAAATCCAGCAACCCTTCATGCCCTAGGAGCACCATTTCGGGATTCATCTGAGGTGAGCTCCATCTTCTTCTTGACAACAGATCAGCAGCAGGAAGAAGGGATTTGGAGCAGTAACAAGGTGTTGCAGGGCCAAATTGGGAAGGAAGGAGAAGAAGAATCAGAGGAGAAGAAGGAAGGGGACAGCGGTGAGGAAAAGTGATCTTTTGAACTAAGAAAGAGGTATGTAAGGTGGATCCCTAACTTGGTCATAGACTAAGGTAGATTTAAGCCTAATTAACTCTAATTCTAATAAGTAGGATCTGTCCTAGGTGTTCTTACTATTAGAAATCAGATTTTTGAAATAAAACTTAGATGCATGTATAGGTTCATGGAAAACCTAGGCAATGCATGTTAGAAATTGCCTATTGATGGCATGTTCGGTTCTGTTTGTGTGTCTAGCATGCTTTAAGATTGAATGATGAATTGCTTGTTGTATTGCATGACCGGTCGATCGGTAATAGCAGTGTGTTCATATCGTAGGATTTACGATATGACCGGTCGATCGATATTTGAGGTCGGTCGATCGGTGATTATGTAATTGTCGGTCGAACGAATGATTGATCGGCCGACCGATGTTCATACGGTATCGATCGACTGATTATGTAAGACCGGTCGACCGATCATATGTTGAACCGTCAGTCTTTAAGGCTCGACCGGTCGTCGGAACTTTGACCGATCGACCGGTCCATCATGTATTGTTTAGTTTATATTTGATTGATAATCTAGTTGATATCGATATGCATATTCAGTCGTAAATAGAACCGGTTAATGAAATGATATATTGATTGTTTGAATGAACCCGTCGGAGGAGCTTAACTGATAAGTTTGTCGCATTGGGAGGTAGATGCCTTCATATTGATTTATTGGTCCTTCGGGACATCCATTGTTTGGGGAACAGATAGATTCCCCGTGGTCTCGCTAACCACTTGACTAAGGCAAGATTCAGCCCCTCGACCATTGTTTAAAGGCTCATATTGTTGATTGAATTGAATTGATTAATTGGGTTGTCATATTATGAGAAACAAGGATGGCTACATGGGGACCGAATAATGGAAGCTTTGGAGCAAACTTCCACTCATCATATGATAACAAATAAGATAATTACTTTAATTGATTAAGCATGAACACTATTGGACCATGGGTCACATTGGGCATGACAATGCCATATTGATTGCATTGTTCATGCTTAATATTGATGAGCCTATAGATTGAATGAAATTGATATAATCTAGGTTAAGAGAACACCTAGATGATCAATGGAATTTTATAGTATTGTTTATTGCTAATTGATGTCCATTATAGTATTTCGTGTCATATTATGCAAATTGTTCATCTTATGACTTAGATCTTACATATTCTAATGGAATGTATTTTCTGCAGGAAATCAAGGCAAAGGCGCTGCTGCTCATGACTGGTAAGTGTTGCACATGGCATGGCATGTCTAGGATATTAGCCCCTTTTGTTTATGACCAATTAGTAGGCCTTATGTTCATGTTTAAAACTATGTTTTAAGTGTTTTAACATACTGCCCATGCTGGGGTATGCATCTAAATGTTGAATCATGGATGTAACTTGAATGCTAAAGTTCATTCATAATTATGTATGTGGTTATCCTAGAACATGTCAAGGATTTTATTAGGATTATGTTATCAATTGGTGGTTGTTTGTCCACTCAAATTATGTTTTAAATTTCCGCTACGTTTAATTGAGATCCCGCATGATATGAATCGAAAGCCTTGTGACGCCGCCGTCGGGCCAGTCCCGCCGTGCGTCGAATCTTGATTCGACGGCGCGGGAGGCGCTGCCCCGGGGGCGTGACGGTTAGGTTCATGTGTCATTCGAATTGTCATGACTTACATACTGGGCGTAAGCTCATGAGATGGATTTCCCTTGCACGTATCCTGCAGGCGAATGTGATTGAAGATGCTAATTAATTAAATGATCACAAATGATGCTCATGACGAATGATGCTTACACATGTCCATGGTTAAGAAAAAGTTTAGTCTTGAAATGGTTTGATTTATTGTTTAAATTATTAGTCTACCACTGTGTGATATCGTGTTCTAATCGTCGTTGCCTATTTATGTTTATAGGTGACTCCCAAAGAAGAAAGTTTTTCGTATCATGTGACGCTTCTCCCGGGGGCGTTACAATTAGGTATCAGAGCTAAGGCTATATCAAATTGTCAGAGCCAAATATGAGCTCTTATTATTGTTAGTGTCAAAAATAAAATAAAGGCCTAAGCTTGGCTCTTATTGTTGTTAGTGCCCCAAAAGTCTAAACATGATTTTTATAATCATTACGGACATAAAGTGGAAGCCTAATGTTGATTATTAAAAGCCTAAAATCCAAGCCTAATGTGAGCTTATTGTGACTATTACGATTCTATAGTCTGCACTTAAGGTTAACCCTCTATTGTATTAGTGTACCAAAAGCCTATACTTATTGTTCTTATTGTTCTCATTACAAAAGTTAGATCTCTTTTAGGTCACTGGTGCTTTCCAAAGTATAAGCCTAACGATATGGCTTTTATTGATCAATAGAATCGAGTGTCTCTATAGACCTTTAGATTTTTAGGTCTAAGTTCCTAAGTTTCTAAAGTAATCCAAAATCTATGTGCAAGTGTCATGAGCAATGGTCAAGTTAACAAGATATAATGATGCACATTTGAAAGTCCTTATGTGCAATTGATGGGAAAGATTGAATTCTAATCATGTGATGAATGGTCAATGCATGCTAAGGGAATGCTAGGTTCTTGCATTCAAAATTGGTTATAATTGGAATTATAGATTGCCTCTAAATGAATATGGACAATATAATGTAAATTTTGGTCTTATTAGGTGACCTTAATGATTATTGGGACATGATCAATGAATCTGTCCAAAACTGTATACCTATTTTGTTCAGGATAATTGGATCAGTTTTTGTCATCAAAAAATTATGAATTAATTATGGAGATTAGCTTTTGAAGTCTAGTTTCCATAGAATCAAGAATCAAATTGGAATTGTATACAGAAAGTTATGATCAAAATATTGAGATGATGTCATACTGTTTCGAGCTGCAGTAGAATTGAATTGCAAAATCTATAGTAAATTGTATAGATTAAATTAGGATTTGATTTTTAAGAAAACCCATAGATCATCCTCTCAACTTTTGAGAAAAAGTGGAATTGTTTGAATTGAAGTTGTATGCATTAAGATATAGAAATTATAAGTCTCGGCTATCAAGTTAATGAATATGAATTTGATTGATGAAATTTTTAAGTCTTTAAGATCAAATTGTGAAGCCATAAAATTGTGATAAATAAAGTCTCAATGTGAACATGGACAAAATAAAAAGGGTGCACGGCATTCCTAAACTTTTAGGAAGTTAAATTGTAATAAGTCATAGTCTTATTGTAGATCTTATAGTCAAATGATAGGGTCGTGATTTCAATGAACATGGCTAATATTGGTAAGCAATATCACAAATTTGTGATTATAAGTGTGATAAGAATATAAGACTTACATGTTGTGCACATGTGCTTATGAATTACACATGGTTTGAGTGAGAGAAATGTTTTCATTTTGCTAAGACAAAGAAGATCAATACACATTATTGTGTCAGGATTGTTGCATCATATTTTTCATTAACAATTGATAGTAGGTATATGAACTAATTGTACATATGATGGTATAGGTGCTGAAAAAAAAATTTGAAATTGTAGTGTATTCTATGATACTTATGTTATTAAGATTTAAAAAAATAAAATTTGAAAATTATTTTACGTGTTGAAATGTGCAAGAGCATTGTAAGAACAATGATAGCTAAATTTGAGAGAGAATGAAGTGATGCATTGCTTATAGTGATAAAAATAGTCACTTCAACTTATTGTTAAAAAAAAGAAGTATTTGACTTGCTTAAGATGCAATGGAACTTGAGACAACTAGAGTTTAATGTAAACTCTCATGATAAGTTGTGAAAGGTGAGCATAGGAAAAGCATTAAGAATGTTAATTAAGGTTATCAATCTTACTGTGTGAATATAATTGAGAGAGTGTAACGAAAGAAGATAGAGACTATTAGTGTGAATGAAATTCGAGGACGAATTTCTTTTTAAGGAGGGTAGAATGTAACGCCTAGCAGCAGAGGGAAAAATAAAAGAAAAATGGAAAAAAGAGAGAGTTAGTGGGACACATGGCAGCACACTATTGGACCCCAAAATTCACTAAAACCTCTGCCCTCTTGGTATATAAACCCTCCACAGCCTTCCTTCACTCATCTTTTCCCCATTTCATGAGAAACCAACACACATTTCTGACCTAAGTGTGCAAATCCGAGATTGAGGTGATGTTCTTCACATTTTCTGCAGCAGATCAGCTACCTAGAGGAAGTGATTTGAGGCAAGAATAAGGGGCTGCAGGACCTAGCTAAGAGAGAAGAAGGAGGAGGAGTTCTAGGAAAGAAAGAAGAAGAGGACAGCCTTGAAAAAAAGGGTAGGTTCAAAGCTAAGGTATGTAAGGGGATACCAATCCCTCTCATCTTGAACCTTATTTGATTCAGATGATGGATTGATGATTACATTATTGTTCTGCACTTAAGGGATCATGAACTTATGGTGATAAGCATAAGTTTCTAATAATAGTAGTGAAAACAAGAATCTGTCTAGATTTTGTGGTCTTTGTTTGAATACGTTTTTGAACAGGTTATACATGTTTAAAAATGACATATTATGAATACATATTATGAATAGAAAGATGATGAAGTCTAGTTTCTGTAGGAAAAAGAATCAGGTTAATCTAACTTGTGTAGACAAAGTTATGACCCAATAAGTAGCTCTCTGTCATGCTGATCTGCTAACCACATTGTTTGACTAAGGCAAGATTCAGTCCTCCGACCTATTGTTAAAGGCTCACATATTGATTGAATTGAAAATTGGAGTTGTCTCTTGATGAGGAATAAGAGTGGCTATTTGGGGATCGTATTATGGAAGTTTTGGTGCAAGCTTCCACTCATCAAGTGATAACGAATAAGATAATAATCTTAATTAAGCATGAGCACTATAGGACCTTGGGTCATATTGGGCACAGAGATACCATATTGATTGAATGGTTCATGCTTAATATTGGTGAGCATAAAGATTGAATTATTGAAAATGAATCTAGGTTAAAGAAATACATAGATATTGAATTGGATTGTATTGTTATTGAATCATAGTTATTGCTGCCCATTTTGTTGCTTTATGTCATGCTAGGGTAATGATTCATTTAGCAACATATTGAATTATTGAAATTGAAAGATCATATCGTTTTATTGTCATTGTGGCACATAGAAAATGTTTATTGCATCCACATGTTTATTGTTAATAAGTGCAATTGAGTGCATTTATGGATGACATGTGTCATCCGAATTGTCATAACTTACATACTGGGCGTAAGCTCATGGGATGGATTTCCCTTGCATGTATCTTGCAGGCGAACGTGATTGAAGATGCTAATTAATTAAATGTCCACGAATGATGCTCATGACGAATGATGCTTGCACATGTCCATGGTTAAGAAAAAGTTGTCTTGAAATCCTTTGATTTATTGTTTAAATTATTAGTCTACCGGTGTGTTATATCGTGTTCTAACTGTCGTTGCCTATTTATGTTTATAGGTGACTCCCAAAGAAGAAAGTTTTTCGTATCCTGTGATGCTTCTCCCGGGGGCGTTACACCTCGGGCATGAGTTATCTAATTTATTATCTTATCTGTATTCTTAGGCATGAGTTTTGAGTGCTTCAATGAATATGATGTTCATTTTTTTTCTGAAAAACATGTTGTTTTGGTGATGACAATGCATCATCTATGCATTCTTAAAAAAATGCATCATCTGTGTAGCGGTGATGCTTTTATTGAACATGTACACTGATCTCTTTTTTATAGTATCAATTGTAAGGCAATCTGATGCAGCCCATGAAAATTTATGTGGTTGCGTGTCTGCATGACTTATCTATCTCAAGTAACTTTTGCTACTTTTTTTTTTGTGTCCTAGATCAACGGGAGGCCATCCGCGTGCAAGGCTACTAGCACCTAACTAGCCTGGGTGAAAGAGCAGTAAATAGCCAAAGTGGTGGCTCCAATCTTGGGCTACTTTGATACACAATTTTCACATATTCATGCAAAGATTTGTTTCTGACAGTTTTACTTCTCCATATGAGATTGTTTCAGTACTGGAGAGTCCTTTTTCATATACGACGTTATATTTCTTATCTGAAAGTTGAGGTTTTGTGACTTATGAGTAGGATGCCTCATTGCTTTATGTGTGGACTTCAGGAGGTTAGAACAAATTGGGACGAGTTTATGGATTAAATTTTGTAAGTTTGTAATTTAGTGTGATGCGGTAAAAAATTATAGCCAAAGTAGTGTTAGAGGAAATAAACCTTGTTATTATAAATGTACATCTGGTATCAAGGATTTATGGTCTGGATTCAGCATTTCTCTCTTTACATGGGTGTAAACATGTTTTGCCCGACACTTCTTGAAAATGTTCCCTCTTGGCTGTCTCTATTTGCCTTCAAATAACTATTAAAAATGCATGCTTTTGTTTGTGTTTTTTTTTTTTTCCTTATTGATTTAGCAAGTGATCCTAAAGTTTAGCAATATATTGATTTAGCATGCTCAAACCTTATCGTTTTCAGATGGACATAATTCACGTTCTTAGTTGACAATTAATCTTTTCTTTTAATATTTCAGCCTTTTTGCAAGTTGAATATTTACATGGAAATTTATGTTTTTTTATGATTATTTATAAAGTGGCTTTTGTATCATTTGTATTTTGTTGTTTTGAGCTTCTTAAATTTTCTTGCTATTCACGTTGTTTATTGAAACTCCGCCTATATTTTATAGCCGGTCCCAAGCCCGGATAAAGGATGAGGGTTGTGTTAGGCCCCGACAGCCAACATAAAATCATGTCGAATCTTATGAACATGGATCAACGAATACTAATAGAGCGGAATGGCGTCGTATGATCCATGTAGCCGACCCCACCTAGTGGGATAAGGCTTTGTTGTTGTTGTTGTCACGTTGTTTATTGAGATATTATTCATTTCCAATGTATTATTTTCATTTTCATGTTGGCACTGAGGTTGGTCATTGAATTTTAAAGTCATCTGTTTTTTATTTGAAGTGGCCATTCTCTATGCTTTGGTGATGCTAACTCGTTTTCTTCAGGCATAAGCGATTGCTTGTTTCCTATAGCTGTCTAGGTTAGTGCCATATAAAAAAATTGTAGGCGTATTATTCATTTCCAAGGTATTACTTCCATTTCGTGAAGGTGATGAGGTTGGTTTTTGAATTTGAAGTTATCTCTTTTTATTTGAAGTGGTCATTTTCTATGCTTTGATGGTGCTAACTTGTCTTCTTCAGTCATAAGTGAATGCTTGTTTCCTCTAGTTGTCTAGGTTAGTGTCATACTTTGTTTCTTTATCTTTTGTTGTGATGGTCAGTTCATTATTGTATGCTCAGGTCCGAACTTATTCGGATAAGAATTTCAATATTGAATGTGTTGTACATGAAATTTGATCAGGTTAACTTCTGCTAACCATTTTTTCAAGGTTTGATACATATTATTATGCAGGATGGGAATGAGGTGTTCTTTAGGATCAAACGCATGCAACACCCAGCTACGTAAGCTCATGAATGCATACTGCGACCGGCAATCTGTGGATATTAACTCCGTTGCATTTTTTGTTTGATGGTCGGAGGCTTCGTGCAGAGCAAACTCCTGATGAGGTAAAGCATCTTTTTTCTTGTGTTTCAACGTAATTTAAGTTCCTTCTAACTTTGTTTCCATTCCTTTTCACATTAAAATGTTCAGCTCGAAATGGAAGAAGGTGATGAAATTGATGCTATGCTGCACCAAACTGGTGGTGGACAGTAAAATATCCAAGGGATCATCTGAAGCCCTTGAAGATATTTGTTATGCATTTGTAAAGCAATCAAGACAAGCAAAATGTACTTTCCTATATCTCTGGTCTTAAACTTGAAATGAGCTGCGTAGATACTGTATATCAAGTCTACGTGTTTGAATAAAAAGTAAGAACTAAGAATATAATTTATTATTTTATGAGATATAAAATTATAATAAATTAAAAGTAATATATTTATTTGGTTAAAATAATAATTACTAGTATATAAAAATTATCATACATAATTATTAAATTTAAATTTATTTAAAATAAGTTATGTTGTATTATTTTAATATTAATTTGATTAGTTTTTCATATGTTATTAATATTATAATTTATGAAAAATATTTATATTAAGTTAAAGAATTTATTTTATAAGTTGAATGATAATATATTAATGAATAAAATATTATGATTGATTATTATTTAAGATAATATAAAAATAGTTTCATAAATATTATTAACATTAAATAGTAAATAATCATATTTTACTAAATTGAATTATAATAAAGAATGGAAAGCAAAAAAAAAGTCATCCCTTTTCAACGAGAACTTGTGGGAACTTGATGGGAGTTTTCGTTCGTTAAGCTGTTTGGCAAAACTAATTGGAACTTGGGCAAGTTCTTGCCAAATTTTGGTAGCCAAACAGCATAGAAGAATCATGTTTTTGGGATGGGTTGAGAACTTAATTAAATAAGTTAGGCAAATGTTTTTTTTTAAGTAGATTTTATCTATTTTTAAGTTGATCGAGAAAAATGATAGAATGGATATTTTTTAAAAAAAAATTCAAAGATTATCAATTTGGATAGTAAATTTAATTTTAAACTATATAATTGGCTTGTAATTATTAACTTCATTTTATTTAATTTTTAAAAAAAAATTGAATTTAACTCACTACAATTAAATCCAATTCATTCTACTAAATCTTTCATCTAAACAAAACGTAAGATACCATTATTTCTTGAATTGTTTTTAGCCATTCATTTCAAGACAAGAAATAAAAGGAAGCAATTTCGGCGGAAATTTTGTGTCAGATTTTGTGTTTTTACTTTTTTGAGATGAGTCTCAAGTTTGCAGGTTTCTAGGTTTCTCAAGAGAAATTTTGAGATTTATAGGGATGTTAACAGAATTGCTTGTGTTTGGTTGGAAATTTTTAATTTCGAGAATTAATTAATTAAATGGAAAAGTTTAGATTTAGTGTTTGAATGAAAAAATGTAATGATAGATATTTAAAAATTAATTTAATAAATAAAATTTAGTGAATCTTTGGATAAAAAGTAAGAATTAATTGAGGCATAAAATTATAGTAAATAAAAATTATATATGTATTTACTTTTAATAATAATTAGTAGTATATATTAAAATTATACCTCATTATTAATTTAAAATTTATTAAAAGAATAAGTTGTGTAATAATATATTAATATTAATTTTGATTAAAATATTTAAATGTTATTAATATTATAACGTACGTAAATAATATCTTAAGATCCAAATATAATATAATTAAATTATTCATAATTTTCCTAAGATAACTGAAATTTTTAATTAATAAAATTCTATTATAATAAATATAATATTATACATAAGATTTTACATTAATTTTATTTAGTCAGTATTAAATTTTTATTACAATATAATACTAAGTTAATTATAATAAATAATCAATAAAATATTTATTTATTATTAGATGTAAATAAATTTATTTTACAAGTTTTTTATAATATATTAATAAATAACTAACTAAAAGTAAAAAAAAACTACGTTCTTGCTTGACGGTTTAATTTTCGTATAATGTACGCTTAAGCAGAACTTTAAAAATCATATATGCATATTATTCTTTAAAAATTTGCTTCACAACAAGTGTTTGCACCTAAGTATTGATATTCTAATATTGGAAGAGGATAAACGATGTAAATTAAAGCATGACTTTTACACGACAAATTGTTTAGGGCTGAGCAAATCCAAGATCGAGTTCGGGTTTAAGCGAACCTGGTCCTGACCCGAATTATACCGAGTCAAAAATTTTTCGACCCGGTACCGGACCCGGACCCAGCCAGATCCAGTACTGGTTAGACCCGATAATCCGGGAATATGACGGAGTTCGTGGTCGAGAATCGGCCGAGGGTGGCGAGGGGAAAGGTGAACGAAGCCGAAATCGACACCTGGCAGCCGGATCAGCCGCCAGGCAGCCGAATCATGACGCCTGAAGGGCCGCCAATGGCAGATCCGGCGTCTGGCGGCCGATCCGACCGCCAGGTGCCAGATCGTGGCCCCTGGCGGCCGATCAGGCGCAGGCGCTGGGATCCGGCACCTGGCGACCGATCGGAGAGAGGTCGCATCATGAGAGTTGTCGAAGTCGGGATAGGCCCGTCGTTGTCGTGAGAGTTGTCGAAGTCGCCGTCGGCCCGCCGCTGTCGTGAGAGAGAGGGAGAGGGCGAGAGACGGAGAGAGATGGGAGAGAGAAAAGCAAACAATGAAATGAGGAGATTGAATGGGAGATGGACTTTTATATACTAGTCATTCGGGTCGGGTCCGAATCGGGTATCCGAATTGCAAATCCGGTCCTAATTCGATACCCGACGGGTTTCTATTTATTGGACCTGAATCCGGTCTGGATTAGATCGGAGCCGGGTTATTTTCCCGGATTATCGGGTCAGGAGGGTCCGGGTCGACCTGGACCGTCCTCCGCCCTAAAATTGTTGACATAAAATACAGCAATAAATTTTGACTTGAAACATTTTAGTGATTTTAATATCATAACTCCGTCTTAGGAAAAAAAATGGGTTTAGTTGGTCGTGCATTGTATTGAAGAAAAGCGTCCCCGAGGCTGCAAAAAAGAAGGCTTCAATAATGATCGATTTTAAGAAGCTCCATGTTTTATATAAAAAAAAAAGAGAAAAAGAGTCCTATTTGAGTCACAAAAAAACAGGCAAAGGAAAAAAAGAATCCGGTATAAAGACTACATGGGACACGTTGCCAGAAGAGGTCTGTGTTGATCAATTTCTTTTCAAATTACATTTTAACTGATGGTTTTACATCTGACGAAGAATTGCGAAAGGGGTGATTACGACATCTTCAACCAAAAACGAAGTATTTGAGCCATCATGGATTTGGAAACTTCATGCCCTGCCAAGTTATGACAAAGTTGCTTCACTTTACTCAGGCAGCTTGAGCTTGACATTGTTTTTCCAACTGCACAAAAGCACATCAATGTCACCACGGCGGTCAAGGTGAATTTGTTCTATTGGCAATGGAAGATATGGCTTCTGGCACTTACCTAATGAAGTAATAGTAAAAGAAATCCGCATAAAGCAATGTTTGCACTAGTCCAGCTATCCAAGCTGCGCATGGAATAAATCAGGTAAGGAAATGAATGTTTCAGACAAATGAGGATCAAAGAGAGATTAGTTCATTCATACTTATCCAATGAACGTAATGAGGCTCCGTGAAGTAACGATAAATCCAGTTCAAGATGTAAAATGCTCTATACCCTCTGCACCAAGCAATATTAAAATATTATTCAAACCCTCTGTTTTGCTTAACATTTTTCAAGAAGATGGATAATCGGTATGCTAAACCCATGCAACAAACAATTTCATAAAGCACATGTTTCAGCATTCATGTGATGAATACATAGAAACAATTAACAAAAAATAGGCATATGGCATAAGCAACAATGTACTTCCATTCAGCATTCATATTTGTTTGGAAAGATTGCTTTTTTTCTTTTGAGAAATTTTCTTTTTCTTTTTTTGAATACCCACACGGCCTTCCCTGCCCCCCTGTCAAGTGATGACTTCGGGACTTGAATCTGGGCCTACTAACTCCAGTCGAGTCTGGAACACAACCCTACTAATCAATCGTGCCAACCAAACTTAGTTAGATGTCCTTTTCTTTTGATGAGTGGTTGGAAAGATTTCTGTGCTTCTTCAATTAGTTTGGGAAGTAGGTGGGTTCGAGACAGACTAGAAATTGGAATGTATGAAAAAGACTACATGCCAAGAGTTGCATGCAGTATAGCCATAAAGTAAATGTAACATGAAAAACAGAAGGCAGCATAAGTCAGTCATCTTATGAATTTCAAATATCAAGTTCATCAAACAAGGTTCGGCACAAAGGCCTAAGATTATGCAACCTCATCACTGAAATGGGCATGGGCTTTTTCACCAAAAAGTAGAGGCCGATGGAAACTTTCTTCAGGAATCAGATATATAGTGTGTGTGTATATATATACATATACATACACATGCATGTGTGTGTGTATATTAAGAAAGTCAAAATAAAAGCACAATGTGCAGAAAGTACAACATTCACATGAAACTGATAAGTTCAAACATATGAGATGGTTATTACCCTAGGAGGAAAACATATTGACCGGTCAGATTGTCTATGTTCTTTGTCCGTTGCAATAGTACTAGCTGAGGAAGTATTGCGACGGCTTCCAAATAAATCGAAAATGTCCACATAATCTGCCACATTATGTTCAACTAGTCAATAGACTGCAAACATTCTAGTAGTTATGCCAAGGATGAAAGAAAATACATGATGCATGGTGGAACTACTATAGTAATATTACATTAACCACATTATACTTGGAAACAAAACAAACTTTTTTCTTAAATAAAATAGTTATACTTACTTCTTTGAAGGTAAACTTTTCATTTATTAGAAGGGCCAATACTAGACATGGTAATGCAAGGAAAATATGTCGAAAGGTATCATGATCCTTGTCGTACGATCTGCGAACAATCTTGTGCTGCCTCATATACCAGACAATTGAGAAAGAACTTCCCAAGAAAATCAACTTCATACTGGTATTGTAGACTGAGATAAAATCAGTAAAGATATCCAAGTAGCGAGTAGCAAAGACAAGAGCATAAAGCTCTTGCGTCTTCAAGGAAATTCCTGCAAGGACGAGAATAAAATGATAAAATGCATGTATTGTGCATGAAACTCCGCCTATGTTTTATAGCCGGTCCCAAGCCCGGATAAAGGAGGAGGGTTGTGTTAGGCCCCGACAGCCAGCGTAAAACTCTGTCGAATTTTATGAACATGGATCAACGAGAGCAGAATGTCGTCGTATGATTCATGTAGCCGACCCCACCTAATGGGATAAGGCTTTGTTGTTGTTGTTGTTGCATGTATTGTGCATGAAGCAAAAAAACTAACAAAATATACTAAGATCGAACTTCAAAAATAAAGAAAAATAAGAGATATGGAATGTTCCATGTGCCGATAGCCAAGATACTCCATCTCTTAGAGAATGATGGTTCTGGGTTCACATTCCATCTTCATAGTATAATTTTTCGGATTGAGATGCAAAGACATCAACAGAACACTGTGGTTTCTTTTCCTTCTTTTTTTTTTTAGGAGAACACTGTGGTTTCTTTATGGAGGGCGATGCCTTTTCAGAATCATTAATTACACTTACCTTCACTTGTTCAAAGCACAGTTCAAACCAAAGAAAGAAGAATATAAAATAAGACATAAGCCAGCATACCAGGATAAAGATCTAAGCCACATTCATGCTTTAGTTAGAAGGTACATTCAAGATTCACACTTCTAGTAGAATTCCCATGTATGTCCATGAAAATCTTGCAATTATCTTCTAGGTGGTATTGCTAAATTACAGAAGTTAGCTGACAATCTTCTTTCGCCTATGACTAGGTCTACCTATAGTTCAATGGCTATAGTTCCTGAGGAAATTTATTGCTACCATAGAGCTACTTTCAGGCATCACAAGTAAAATGTCAAGAAAAACATGCTAGGTAGATTAGATAAGTCCAAAATGGACCTCTAGACAGATCATTGCCATATCCCAAAACATTTTCCTAAACAGTCAAACTATAATGAAATCCATTCAAAAATAAATCAGGGATCCAAACAAACTTCCCTTCAACTCAAATGTCATCAGTTTACCTTATTAAGAATTCAAACCTACACATTTTTACAGTTCAAAGGGGTGGTGTCGGCTTTAAAGTCGAGATACACAATCCAATTAAGAAAACTAGGCCATTTCTGCGAACGCGCAGGACATGGTGCTGAAGGAATCAAATAGAAACAAAACATATCCATCAATCACTAGATTCGAACAGAAATCCCTAATGTCATTAATTTTCTCTGAGAAGGATTCGGGAAATTTTGGCATTTTCCATCTAAACGGGTCCGTCAGTGTAGAGCTCTTCCAGTTTTTTTTTTCGAACTATTACTGCTGCAGAGAGCGATGTCTTGCAACCTCAAATCCAATCCCCTGATCGCAATATTCAAATGAAAAAAAAAATGGCATTCCAGTTAAACTGCTGGAATCGGATCCAAGATCAGAATACTTTACCGGCGCAGGACTTGATGGTGTGGATCTTGAGCAGGAGAACGAGGACGCTCATGAGGTGCGTCATGTCTCCGGAGAGCCTGAAGATGTTCATCCTTCCGACGGCGACGGCACCCGCCGGGGACCACCAGCTGGGATGGGCTGGAGTGAGATCTGCGCCGGCGTCCGATTCGCCGGATCCAACACTGGAATCGATAGAAGACCCTGCGGAATCCCCTCGTTCACCGACTGGGCCCTCGACTGCGGTCTCGTTCCTTGGCCTCAGTCGCCACCGTCTTCGTCTTCGTCTGCGTCTTCGTTTCCGCCTCCGCTCTCCGTCGTAACGACACGATGGAAGTAGGAAGAGGAGAGAAAATGGAGTCGAAAGCACAATCAGAACCGTTAAATTTGATGCGATCGGGATGGGTGATGGATTTTGGACCGTCCGTTCTGTCTAGTAATGTTATTTTGATCTTTTTTAAAACCGAAAAGATGGTGATGTAAATAACTTTAATGTTATTAATATCAATTAATATCTTTTGTCAAATAACTTAAAGATAATTTTAAATTTTGTTTATCATTTTAATTGAGTTGAGTTAAAATTTTCTAACAATATTTCTTGAAATCTAACTTACAAATTGTTAAGATTTTTGTACCAAAGATATTATGCAACGAAAATAATATTAGAAATTTAAGGTGACGCAAAAAAT
This sequence comes from Pontederia crassipes, assembly GCA_030549335.1. Lineage (NCBI taxonomy): Eukaryota > Viridiplantae > Streptophyta > Magnoliopsida > Commelinales > Pontederiaceae > Pontederia > Pontederia crassipes. The sequence continues at coordinate 3,703,945 of CM060190.1, forward strand.
TATTAAATGAAAATAAGAGAATATTACAATTCAGATTACTTTCTAACTAAATTATGAATTAATTTCTCAAAATTATGCCACATATTTCATATAATGAAATAAATTAATTCTGAATCGCATAAAGACTACCCATAAAATTTTGACGAGAAAGTGTCTTGAATCAATTGGAATATAATTCAAGACATTATTAACGCAAATAATTGAATGTGATTCCAGTTCATGTTCAAACACATTAGACCTTTAGACGTGATTTTCTTTTAACCTATTCTAATTTTCCGTAAGCAATCTTGTTCTTTTGTTCAATAACTCAACGACGGATGGATGAATTAAGACAATGAAGTAATAATAATTGATGGGTTAAGTATGATTGAGTGATTATAGAAATTATACTTGGATATGAATTTATAGATGGATTAGATTAATTTAATTAGTTGAATGATTGAGTTGTTTCGTTATTTCTATTATGACAAAATTCAGAACGGTCATTTTTACTTTTAGGGGTTTATTGAGCCAAGTAGATTTTTATGTTAGAAAAAAATCACCATATATATTTTTGTTGGATTTTTAAAATAAAAAAAAACTTCATCAATTTTTTTGGGGCCCTATATTTTATACATTTTATATTTATAAAAAATTAATGATATAAAGAGATGATTTATACATAAGTTGTAATAGTGATATTTATGACTTATATTAAATGTTTATATATATTATAGGATAAATAACATGTTTATTGAGTAATTTTATATATATTATAAATATTTAAATATAATATCAATATATAAATTATAAATTTTTAATTATGTAGGTTTCCATCGGACTCCTTGAGTGATATTTTAAATTTTAAAAATCACTATATTTTTTAATATAAAAAATTAAAACTTTTGTAGGTTTTTTGCTTACACCCCTAGTCTTTTTTTTTCCTATGGACTCAATAGCTAATATAAGGAACAAAATAAATGAATATATTTTTATATATGTGTCATTAATAAAATTTAATCTTGAGATTTTGTCAGTGTATTTATTTCGAAATGATCTTTACTTTTATTTTAAAAATAACACGTTTGAATAGTAGATGTTATAATTTTATTCTTTTATTTCTCTTGACAAAAGGAGTCATTATTTAATATTGTTAACAATAAAATGGTTAATTATAAACAAAATTTATATCACTTAAATTGTATGTTAACTAATTTAATCGTCTCCAAGATACATCCAATATTCCTAATTGTTCTTGCCTTGATAAAACAATTTGGTGTTCTTATTTCTTTCTTTTTATCACTTTGGTGACAAAGAATATAAAATAATGATGATGTTTGATTAAAAAAAATCTTCTTTCTCTATAATGTTTAGTTGCTACCATTGAAACAAAACTTTGTTCTCAAACTGATATTTTACACATAAGTGTATATATATATGTATAATAGAGGAAGTTAAAAAGGGGGAGACAAGTACAAAAAATTACCCCAAACATAGTTTTCATTTCTCACAATGTCACACCCCACTCCGTGATTAAGTTCTAATCCCAACTATTACCTTCATTAATTATGTTTAGTAATTCTATAAATAAAATTAGCAAAACCTCCTCCCTTACTTATCTTGTGTTATTTTTTAATACATACAATAGACGCATATATGTACCCATCAAAATTTAATAAAAAAGTTATAAGACATCACATTCGCACATTATCGTTATTATTTCACAAACTATTTCACATATAACACTCCACATGATTAAATTATATACAACCTTACAAGAATTTCTCACAGCCTTAACTACAACATCTAGAATTATCTATTACATGCATGCCTTTTAAAAATGAAAATGGAGAAAAAGTTAAAGTGCTCCAACGGCTGGACCTCTTCTATATGCATCAAAAGTAAACTTCGAGTCGACTCAACTCGAGAACTTATAACTATCTGAAAATTCAACAAGGATAATGTGAGCAACAATCATTTGCTCAGTTAGTGAAATAAATGTACAATATAGGAGAACAATACGAGTGCATATAATATTTAAATAATCATATTTCTTTCATATGAGAAATCGTTTAAAACATAACTACTATCACATAACTTTCCAAATAATATGAACTTTTACATAAATACAAAATATTCAATATATCATCATATTCATAGTCAAACTCTATACATGTGTCATTGCACATACTCATTATGGGTCAATACGTATCCCTCTATGATCATGTGTCATACAATTAAGCAGAGCTTCATAATCAAGAGTATCAGATACGCAGAATAAATCATGGGTCAATACGTATCCCTTTATGATTGTGTGTCATACAGTTAAGCAGAGCTTCACAATGAAGAGTCTCAGATATGCAGAGCAAATCATGAGTCAATACGTATCCCAATCATAATTGTGTGTCACCCCAATTATGATTCTCAGATACACAGAGCAATCATGGGTCAATACGTACACGCAGAGCAGCCTCCAAAGGGCAAAGACACCCGATATACGTCCCAAAGGCTTTATGTATATTGAATGTGGTCCCAAATACCTTTTTCAAACAGCATGGCTAATGAACATTTGGAGTTTAACAATATCAAAATATACATATCATAATCCCATATCGTTATCAAATAAAATTTATTTTAACTTCACAAGCATTGTTCCCTGAAAATATTTTTGTGAAAAAAGTTATTCCACTTCATATGATATTCTTGAAACATATCATAAATATCTTTCATAACTCAATATATGTTTCAATAATAATAATAATCTTTGCTTGAGGTAATACCATAAATAAGAGAACTAACATATAACATATAACATTTTGCTATGTTGTAAATTTACCCACTCACCTTGTGCTTTATGTTTTCGAAGAAGTTTACTAGATTTTTCTCCTTTCATTTGTAGCTTGTTAGTTTCCTACAAACAATGATGTCTTTTTACTTTTCCATCACTAGTAAAAATACTATGCAATGCATGCTCATGATGCATGAATAATTATACACCTTAGAATGCATGTAATTTCTTCTAAGTATTCATTGTTCAATCTCAGATGACTATGTCCATAGGCTATTACACACTTCAACTACTTATTACTATTCAATCTCCTAAAGCTTAACTAGGTGTTGTCTCAGAATTTCAGACTGAGTGACTCTCAATACATAATTCATAATTTCTTAACACATGAGCAAATCTTATGATTCTGAATAAATTAGAAACTAGACTTACTAAGGTTTCCAACCCCCAAACTTTATTTATTAATTCCAAATGATCGAGTCATAAAATCCAAGGCAATCTGACCTAGGGGTTGTGTTCTGATAGACTGTGTGTCACTAAAAAATTAATTTATATGTTTCTTCACACTTGCTTATTTAATTAGATAATAATTTTCCAAAAACTAGACTTCCTTATTTTATAGTCATAAAAATTAGATAATTTAACTCCTTGTATAACTCTATAACAAAAATAGTCCATTCAGAGTGTGTTCTATTAATGTCCTGGAACCTGACAGAAAACTTATTATGAAATAAAAAATTCATTTCTCCACATCTACGTATCCAAATTGGATGATTCCACTTCTCACCGAACCCTTGTGAAGTATAATTTAACATGTATAAATTTCAAATGTAATTTGATTTACCCTAATCATACTCTAATCTACAAGGCGGACCTGCCTCTGACTCAGGATAGTGTGAGCGACCTACGGTGTTGAGTTTATAACTTTCTCTACGGAAGTCCTTTTTACATGATTCTTATGGTCATGGAAAGCTAACATCAAGAGGATGAACCATGAAAAATTTCAGGATTTATTAAGACCTATTTACGAAGATATGATCATATGAAGTTGAAGGTCGGTTTCGAATTTGCATATTCACCCTAACCCAGCAAACTTTTCGAATTTCCTCAGGCTGTTCGACAATGGATCTGATCTTGGAAAATTTTCAGCTTGCAAATAATATGAATAAATGATTTATATATTTTTTTCAGAATTTTAACAAATCATATGACGATTTGGAAAAATCTTTTTCTAAGCAGCTGGTGAGCTGCTTGCTTCAGCTGCTTGAAACTCTATTGGTTGAAATGGAGGTCCAATCATATTATTTGATTAAAAAATAATGTTAAACTTCTAATTAACATTAGTTAATCATAATTAAATATGTTTATTATAATATTACAAATATTATAATTTATTCCTAATAATCTTATATAATTTCTTTATAACGCTTATCGATAATTTAATTTTGACCATGCTATAATTCAAGGGTTAGTTGCTACACGCAATCATGACTATATAAGCATTTAAACTTACTTAAAATGATAATTAAAAATAAGATTATGTTAAAATGATATTTGTGGAGCACGTCCGTAACACACAATGTTAAACGAATAACCAAATCACCATAGATAAAATTAGTGGAATCTTACTTTTGTTCCAATCTTAGCCATCCATGCAATAAAATGCATGTATTACACATAAAAATCATTTATTTTATTATGAGTCACCAAAATATGTTGTAACCAAGTCCACCAAGATCGTAAATTAAAAATATTGTTATTGAATAAGTTTTTTTAGGATTATACTCCTATACCATTTTCAGTTATAAATTTTAAACAATTCGGGATAGAAAGAGTATTTTGTGTTTTGACATATAAAAATAAGTTAAAACTATAGTTTAATTATAATTATGTGATGGAAAAATAAGTATTAGAGATGCGAGACCAATGTTAGTAACAGCCTAACAGGTAAACAAGAATAAAAACCTATTCAACAAGTTTTAAGGGGTCATTTAATTAGGGGATAAACTATAGAATAAAAAAGTATTTCGAGAATATAATCAAACACGTGGTTAAATATTGTTTTCTTAAAAGTGGTCTGAAAATGCAAAATCACTCATTTTAACACCATATGAAGAATATTTACATAGCCTCCCAAAACATCATAATACTTATATTTTTCATTTTTTTCTCACCATTTTTTTATTTTTATTATTTAACTACATATTATTAGTTTTATTACTATTATAATATCTAATATTAACTATTTATAATAAAGTATGTTATCTATAAAATATTATTTTTTCAATTGAAGTATGAGGTGGAATAAGAATATATTCACTTTTTTAAAGATATGTTGCTCTGATATTTTATTTCATTTAATTTTATCCTTAAAGATAAATGAAAGTGTCTGGAGAACTAGTATTTGTTCATTTTTTATATCTTTCCTTTCAAGTTACAAGGACAGGGTGACCATATTATTGTCTCATATTTTTAAAGCATCTATTTTTTTTTCTCCTTTTCTTGTTGTGACATATTCACTTGGCACTGGTGTCAAGAGTTTTGATTCAGGCTAATTTGGTTACATTTTTTTTTTTGCAAACGTAAAAAATTGCACTCGAATTTTTTCTTGAATGAAAAAAGGTATTTGATAAATGATGCCATGGTCATAAGTTTATGCACAATCATTTAGCATTTAAATGTTTGTATGACAAATAACTATATAATTTTCCATACTAGAATCATCATCAATCATGATTTGTGAACAAAATATCATTTTATACATTTGATTCTTTTTTTGACTAATTAAATAACAGTTTTAAATTTGATGTTCAGCATAGTTTTATTTTAATTAAAAAAAATTAGCTCGGGTAACTCGATTATTCGATCTAAGAGGCGAACCAATTTCATAGTAAAGATTTCATGATTTTAAGTTTTAATTTGATGGACTCAAAATTGTCTCATGAACGGTTCTCGATTTTGCTATCAATAAAAAGAGAGAAAACCCTGAACCGGGTTCACTCCTTGAATCGGTTCCAGAAGAAGAGAAAAAACTCGGGTTCCTGCTTTACCTCGTGAAACGGTTCGGGTCATAGCCAAATAAATCAATTGGGTCGATCTAGACGTCCTTCGAGCAACCCTAATTTCTACTCACCCGTCTTTCTCTACATCACCCCTCTTCGCGCACCTGCGAAGCCGCTTCCATGGCGAACAGTGAGAAATCTTTCGATACTTCTCGTTACTAGTGCTCAGTTTCCTTTGTAATTCTCGTTTATTTTTTTCTCACATATTTTGGTGATTTGTTCTTTGCAGCAATGGCGCGATCTTTTCTTCAAGCGGTGGCATCCGAGGAGGTCGCTCCGCCTCTTCGAGTTGTCCAGATGGAAGGGCTGGTAATTCATTTTTATCTTCTAAAGGGAAAAAAATCCTTCTTTTTTTGTACTGTAGCGTTAAATATACTTCTTATTTTGTATATTTTGGGCCTAATTTGCAACATCTTCCTGTAATTCAAATACCAAACACTTTAACGATGATTTAGATGTCCATAGAATGGGATTGCCAAATGATGCCTGTGTTCAGGAGGAATGAATTAAACTTGTTTTAGAGGATATGGCGATGATGGTCAAGAGCTCATTTACGTTTTTGAACTTTTTCTTCTGCCTACTTTTCTTATCCCAGTTATGTAATGATATGTTAGGTTGTTGTATTTGCCGTTGTTTTGTGGTGCCCAATTCTGCACTTTCTCATAGTTGTGTGAGTTAATGGGCTGAAATGGGCTGAATATTTTGATGGATTATTGTCAGCCAGGTCGAACTGTGGCATTTGATGTGATAAGTCACATGGATTAACTAAAGTGAGGACATGTGATTCGTGATTCAATGTTCACAGCGCGGGTTTCACTTATATGTGTTGGTAGGTGTTCTATGAATACAGTCCATGTTGCTTATTGTTTTCCTCATTGCAGGCAGTTTTGAAAATAATCAAGCACTGTAAGGAGTTCTCCCCAGCTCTTGTCACGGGGCAGCTTCTTGGTTTGGATGTTGGCAGTGTTCTTGAAGTGACCAACTGTTTCCCTTTTCCGGTATGATGCAAAGATTGGGTGTTTTAACTTGTTTACATCCTCAAATTTGTGTATGTGTCGGACATCTTCAAATTTTTTGGTTTTCACTTCAATGCTTAAGATCAGAGAAGATGAGGAGGAGGTTGAAGCGGATGGTGCGAATTATCAGCTTGAAATGATGAGGTGCTTAAGGGAGGCCAATGTGGACAATAACACTGTTGGTTGGTAGGTCAATTAATTCGTTTTCAAGTTGTTTCAAAATGTATTCTCGTAGTCTCATTTATAAGAGTCTTCCAGGTTTCTGTTTTTACTTAGACCACCCTTTCAATTGTAATCGCTTCAATACCTTGGAAAATGCATTCAGTATGCTGATGTAAAATACCGTGCCTATTTTTTTTTAATATGTGAATAATCATCCCTTCAAAAAAATATGTCATTAAGCACAACAATTGGACGACCCAAGAAGAAAACGCAGAAATCTGACTAAGCATTTCTATGATTCTTGACAATAACATGAGAAGGGACTGAGAAACAAGTAATTCTTATGCGACCTAAAGTATCTAACCAAGTTGCACTTGGTGTCAATCAAGCAAGGAAACCAGCTGATAGGGAGGGGTATTAGACTATTAGGGAGCTTGCATAGTTAGAAAAATGACAGAGAGCTGATGATACTATATTAAATGAAAATATATGAAGATAACGTCACTTTGCTCTTTGTGACTAGTTGATATTGATTGTGACTTTGTTTATGACATCAAGCATCTGTTCTTCACTTATGTGATGGCTCAAGAAGTATGTAATAATGTCAGATGTTATTGTCTTGATGTGAGTTCATCTACGGAATTTTGAATGTTATTAAGATTTGGTGTGGACCACTTATTATCATGACTTATGGGTCTAAGCGACGGCGGGCATTGTAATGGCACTTATGTGGTCCATTTGGTTCCAACATAATTTTTCTATATTTTGGCAGGATCGATGAAAAAAATCCTTGTATTTGCTTTGGCTATGATTAGAGAATGTTCTGAAAATAAAATTCACACATTCATCAATAAAACATTGCACATCTCAGCAGGCATATACAACAACAACAAAGCCTTATCCCACTAGGTGGGGTCGGCTACATGGATCATACGACGCCATTCGTTGATCCATGTTCATAAGATTCGACAGAATTTTATGCTGGCTGTCGGGACCTAACACAACCCTCCTCCTTTATCCGGGCTTGGGACCGGCTATAAAATATAGGCGGAGTTACATCTCAGCAGGCATATCTTCGAGAAAAAAGATCATGCATGTCTGGTGGTGATTTTTTGTTCTGATGTTTGACTATTTACAAGGTTGCTACTATGTCTCATGGTCTTGATAGCGGAAGTTTGTTTTATGTCACTTAGTTCCTCTATTTCTTCATTGTTTAAATGAAGTCACTTGATAAACTCTATTTGATTTCCTATTGGTTTTTATGTTTTCTGCCCCTTTGCTACCGTTGGTGGTCTCTTTTCAATTTGCCTTTTTTCTTTTGTTCAGTTTTATTTATTGATTCTACGGTTTCAGGTATCAGTCTACGTTACTGGGATCTTATCAGACTGTGGAGCTAATTGAGACATTCATGAATTATCAGGTACGTGTAAAATGTTTTCTATTTGTCTCAGATGTCAAAATTTATGATATTTTGTATCGTGAGAGCATTTATCTGACTCAATTAACAAGTATGAATGAGTTCTAAAAAAATGTATGGATGGCCATCAGTTTTAATCCTGAATATTTTCTTCCATGTGCAGAACCTTTTCCATATCATAATAAAATAACATATATTGTAAACTTAAATCCTTTTTTTTTGTTCAAACATCAATGTTCGTGTCAATTTGTTGGTTTTGTATTAGCATGCTATTCATAATTTTCTCCATTGCAGGAGAATATCCGACGGTGTGTGTGCATTATATATGATCCATCAAGGTCCAATCAGGGCGTTTTAGCTCTCAAAGCCTTGAGGCTGACTGATTCATTTATGGACTTGTACCGCAATCATAATTTTTCTGGAGAGAAGTACGTTATGTTCTGTACAGTCTTATTTACTAAATGTACATGTATTCTGATTTTTTATTTAGTACTTTGCTTTCTTTTTTCTTTAGGTTGAGGGAGAAGAAATTGACGTGGGTTGATATCTTTGAAGAAATACCTGTATGTTGATTCTTTTGAAGTGCACACTTTCCTTTATGTGCTTCCATTCTCACATCATAGTAATTTGTTTGCCTTATTTTGGCGTTTCATTTTATCACCACGAAGAATGTAGCGATAATCTCATATCATTAAGTATCCTGGACAAGAATTTTCCTTTCAATATTTCTATTATATTTTTTTCTGATTAATCTGCATTTAACAGATTAAAGTTTCTAATTCTGCACTTGTTAGTGCCTTCATGACAGAGCTGGAACCAGATACCCCTGTTACCCAGGTTTTATGTCTTGCCAGAATTTTAATCTCTCATATAATTTTTTCGGAAATTTTCTTGTATGTGCCAACAATCATATTGTATAAACTTGTTTGGCAGTGTGATTATGATCGTCTAAAATTATCTACTGCTCCATTTATGGAGAGAAACTTGGAATTCTTGGTTGAATGCATGGAAGATCTTTCAGCAGAGCAAAACAAGGTGCAGTTTGACTCCATAATTCTTTCTATATCTTCATGGATATGAATGAATGGAACTACCCACAAATAATGTTAACTATTCTTCAGTTCCAATACTATTACCGGAACCTCTCAAGGCAGCAAGCACAACAACAAGCATGGCTTCAGAAGCGAAGGTAATTGCATTACTGATTTTATTTCAATTGGTTGCAGAGGGAGGACTCACGAAGATAGCTGATGTAGGACGTGTGTTTCTTGTATATAGTGTAGAGTTATTTTTTAAATTTTTTTAACAGATTTGTGCACAAAATATATTGTTAAGATGCCGGTTTTTTGGCCAATACAGTGCATTCATCTTGTTTAGTATGTTGTCAAGTTGTAGGAATTTGCATAGTCATGGGCTCGTGTTTGGTCTGCATGCTAGATCCAACAATGAAGTTTTAATACACTAACCATTCTTCCCTTTTTTATGTGTGGATGGTTGGTTTGTGATATTACTTATCATATAATTATGGGATCCAGACCTGAAAAATAATTATGAGGTCTGGATTTAAGACATCTGTCCTCCCATAGTCTTATAATAGTTGGAGGCTTGGAGCCTTGTGCATCTCATAATTCTGTATCCCTGACATTGGAAATTAATAATTTTTTTGGATGTCTCCACACTTGGCAATCTCATATACAAATCCAAATAATGGGCAACATTGTTATCTTCAGTTTAATAAGGTTGCTAACAACTGCCTTATATATTGGTTATCAATTTTCTAAAAAAAATATTGGTCATCAATTTTCTTAAGAAAGTGCTTGTACTGTTTAATCACTTCATTTCTTTGGAATTGAGGACATCTGACTCTGTGCTACAGGGCTGAAAACTTGTCAAGGAAAGCTGCTGGTGAAGAGCCATTGCCTGAGGAAGATCCAACAAATCCCATTTTCAAGCCAATACCAGAGCCACCTCGCTTAGATGGCTATCTCATAGCGAACCAGATTTCCAACTACTGCAATCAAATTAACTCGTATGCCAACTGCTTGATTACTGATATATGATGTATATGTTCTTTCGATTCAGTTTACTATTTCTGTTTATTCTAATATCATTTAGTGTCATGAAAATTCTCCTAAAAAAATAGTTTCATGAAAATTGAAGAAAAAAGATCAAGCAATTAAGGATGGCTAAGTATCATGTCTTAAAAGCGTGTTGACCCTTGCCCATGCCTGGCCTGGAGGACTGATAGAGATGGTGTCAGCCTGTCAGGTCTTTTCATGCCCATGGCTATCATGTCCTGTTCCCTGAAAAAAGTATGAGATAATTTGTACATTTTAAAATTCAAACTATATGCAAAAACTTGATTATATAATACTTCTCCACAAGTATTCAATAATAATGTTGTAAAACGAGGGCCAGTTGACTGGTGGCTCATCAAATCAGAGGTCCAAAAAGAGTCGGTTTGAGGGGTTGGAAAATTGCCTAAATTGCCTCCTTAATGCGACATTGTACGATACTAATGAGGTTATTATACATGTGGTTGTATATGGGAAAATGTAGTTTGGTCAGTGTGTGTTGCAGGCACCTGAAATGAAATCCATACCTGCTCTGTGCCCTCAAGATGTTTCTTTGTGAGATCAGTAACCCATTTACTGTGTGGCCTGCCTGATCAGTCGTGTGCCTTTAACATCTTGATTCTTGATTGAATTCCTGTGAGTAAAAAAAAAAAGGCACAGGTGCTCCAGTTGTTTACTGATTATGTTTTGTCTGAGTATTACTTCATATTTAGGTGTTTCTTATACAAAATTTACTGTAGCTGGTCTTTGTATAGATGCAAGTACTTTCTCAAAAAGAAAAAGAAGAAATAAAAAAATAGTTTCTCATATTGTGAGCCTAAGTAGTATATGTTTTTGTCACATTACTGAGTTGTCTTTAATTGTTGTGTAGACATGATATCATGACTTACCTATCAAAATTGAAATTGCAGGGTTGCTGGCCAAAGTTTCGAGAGACTATACTTGATGAAAGCTTTGCATGAGAAGTAGTTCAATCACGTACCATCATCTATTGCGGGTTTTGAATTGCGTCCGACTCATGCCTTTTATATATTGATCTTTATGTATTAGCTAGACATTTTTGTGTGAGTTTCGTTTTGATTGTATTTTTTGTTGATCTGCATGCTATTCGGGATTCATGAACACATTTCATAGTTGCTGTAAAATATGATTGCCTTCACTTGAAACCATTTTTTGTTACAACATATCAACGCTAGAGTTCAATTAATAACTTTACACCAAAACTTTGGTGTTACTATTCACGTCCACAGATAATGAGATTGACGGTATTGAGATTCAGAAGTTATAGTTTGCCCTACGTATTGATATGCGGTATGTTTCAGAAACCAGGAACAAATACTTAGTTCCAATGTCTCGGTCAACTAATCCTTAACATTGCTTGCGGAATGCATCTGCCATGTATCGATTGCCATATGACAACTTTTACTTAAAAAATGAGCTTTACATGGCACTTTTTTGTGAGAGAGTGCGATCTATTTAGTTTTTAAAATAAAAAATCTCTAATTTTCTTAGGCATTTGTTATCCACAATACTTTCATAATATTCTCATGTGGACTTAACCTCGTACTTGGGCAAAGACATAGCGTAGGGATACGCTGATCTCACGAGAAAGCTTGCTAATCTCTTATTATCCGTTCAACTAATTAAGCTTTTGTCTTTATATCTGAAAATGTGATTTGTTTTACTAATCATGCATCTTCATTTTTACTAAAAGTGGCTAAGCTTGGATGTCTTCAATTCGTCTTATAAAATTTGATATTTTAAATGTCTAATGAACTATGATTAATTCAATTCGAAATGTTGTATTTTTTGTCATAGCCCCTGTCCATGATGCATAAGGGGGAAAGACACTATGCTTTCAACCATAATTTCTTTTACTATTTATAATAAAATATTTACCCTATACGTGAGTGAAGAATCATTTTAGGAACTTGGGTAAAAATCAAAATTAATGGGAATGCTAATGAATATAAAAAGAAATAATTCAAGGACTTGTTTGACAATCGGAATCAGGTGCTGATCACACATTGCTTCTAATCGATTTCGTCAAATGATGTGACATTTAATTAAACCAAAGATGAAATCCGATTTAAAAAAAAGGATCACGTAACTCATTTTTGCTCTCCCTTAGTTTTGTCCGGAACCAGGCACTGTAGCATTTCTTTCTTTTTTTTTATCATGTTTGACATTTTTATCATTTTCGTTTATTCTTTTTTTATTTTCTCGCACACATATATCTTATAAAATAATTTATTTATTAAGTATAAATTATTTATTATAATATATTAATATAATATTATTTTTTATTCTATTTACTTTTTTATCACAGTAATTACTTTGTTTCTCATCATTATATTTCACTCCATCCAAACATATTTAAAATTATGATAACTTGATTAAACTTTAGCTCCCTCTGCTAAAGGACCCCAAACAACTTGGCGCAATAGCCTCGCAAATTAGTTATACAAAATACTCGGCCACGAGTTGCTTGCAATAACTTGTAATTAGCATCGTCGTAGAGTTATGACATGTCGACGCCAAAATTGACGCCCGCTCAGCACTATAAAATACGAATAGACGCACTAAAATGTAGCGCTACAGTGCCGTCGACAAATTGCAATGCTAACTTGACTCTAAAGTAATGCCAGTGCTCGTCCATGTAGTGTTGAGACGCTACGGTGGCGCTAACGTTGAGTCGTTGCTATTACAATTTCAATGTGCGCCAATGTATCTAAAATAGAGATATATACATTATACCAAAGTTTAATTAATAAATTAATTAAATATTATATACATATATATATGAATACAAAGACATATATATATACACACAAATACATATATATATTTAAGTCAGTAATAGTGGAAAGAGCAAAGTGATAGTGGGAAGCTGGTTGATAACTTTTATACCGCATGGTTAAATAAGAAATAAAGAAAACAAAATAATTACATTAACACGACTCTATATTTATTGTCTTTTTTATGTTAGAATAAGGAAAAAAAAAAACCTTTGCGATTGCGTTCAGCGTTCATGCATGTCGCCGCCACTTTATAACTGCCGGACTCCGAGACGATGACATCGTGCATACCATTTTACATTCCATTTTCTTTCGAATATACAAAATGTTATCATGCACGGTGGAAATTAATTTGCAAGAAAATTTTACGGAGCATCGATATTACACGTGCAATTCACACAAATATAGTCTGGTCATTGCTACGTACATGAAAGGCATGCATGCATGCATCTACTTGATGTAATAAGGGAGGTCGAGGACGTAGAGGAGGAAGTAGGCCCACAGCACGCCGGAGATGCCGCCGAAGAAGAACCCGCCGCTGAACTGCGCCCAGCCCTCGGCCGTCTGCAGCTTGTCCGCCTCCTTCTTCCTGCCCGTCAGCGTCAGCGACGGCGCCGTCGATGGCTCGCCCTCCTTGAAGGACGCGACCCCGTACATGGTGAGGCAGACGCTGAGGATGACGACGAGGCCGGCGGCGGCCAGGGACCCAGCGGGCCCGGCGATCTCGGTGTTGCGGAGAGGGCCAGTCTTGACGAAGGGGCCGACGAGGAGGTAGCCGTGGGCGAGGCCGACCTCGATGCCGCGGAGGAGCGGACTGACGGCGGTGCGGTAGGCCGGCAAGTTGGACAGGTACCACGCGATCAGGGGGCTCGACGTCACCGGCGTTTCCAGGCTGCCGATGAAAGGGTCGCCGTTGATCGGCTGGATCACTTGGTACGTCGGCTGCATATTAATTACATATCATATCATTAGTTGGAGTACATGGGAATGATCTCAATCACAACATAAATTACATGAAATCGCATCGAAACGGCGAAAGCAAAATTCTTTTCTTTCCTCTCAGATCTTAATGAATCAGTTAATCATATAAAATACCTTTTCAGCTTGGATGGCCCTGACAGTGAGGCACGGCCTCCGCCGGGAGCTGAGGCCTCTGAGCGGCACTGCTCCTGAGATGCCCCTGGGAACGGCCAGAGCCCTGGACAGCAAGCTGCTCTTCAGCTGGCTCGCCATGGGAGGTGCTGATGCTACCGCCATTCTTTCTCTCTCTATCCAAGCTGCTTTCTCTCTCCCCCTCTCCCTGGCTAGCTAGGATAAAGTAGCAGCCCCTGGAGTGGAAGCGAGCTCGCAGGGAGGAGTTGGTGTAGATTCTGGCTCAGGATGAGGTGTCAGAATTGGCGCCTCCCATTGGATGGATGTAGCAGCGCCTGATCCGAACCTTATCCTTGCAACTGGATTCGATTTCTTGGGGGTCCACGTGCACCTCCAGTTTTTGTGGTGGACGTTGCCATCTTGGATCCGCACAATATCTAATTTATCATTCCGTGCTCCCTTGTGAACGACGAATAGGTATACGAAAGGAAACGAGAAATGCTTAACATGCTATGATTATATATAGCATGAAGTGGATAGATCCCTTGTGTGCATAGTGCATTCATTCTGAAATCACAGTCGCTCTATTCTGAACCCCATCGCTAAATTGTCTAGATTTTGATGTTTGTATATGTAAATCATTTATGCTAATAATTGAATTTTACTAATAATGGTGGTTTAATATATACTAGTGTTGCTCTTAACCTTTGTTAATAAAATTGCAGTTTTTTTCATACCCCTGAGCATATAGAATATTGGAGATCAATGGTAAAGCGATGTTCTCAGAACTCAATTCGAAGCACCATGTTCAGAATTCAGCTCGCTTACAGTTGGATTCATCTCCGCTTTTATGCTGTTGATAACTTTGATTTTAATATCATATTGAGGTAACAATGGTGCGTGATTTTTTTTTAGTTGTCTCGTTTTTCAAGTTATGTATTGTACTTAATTTGACATTACTTTAAATGAAGGATTGTAGTTTGCGATGAAATTCGACGAAATATTGTTTGATGCATTTGTTCATGAATATTAAATTGAAAATAAGGTTAATGGAACATTCACATCATAATAATACTTGATTATTATGCAAAAACTTGATTATATAATACTTCTCCACAAGTATTCAATAATAATGTTGTAAAACGAGGGCCAGTTGACTGGTGGCTCATCAAATCAGAGGTCCAAAAAGAGTCGGTTTGAGGGGATGGAAAATTGCCTAAATTGCCTCCTTAATGCGACCTTGTACGATACTAATGAGGTTATTATACATGTGGTTGTATATGGGAAAATGGTCTGAGATTAACAAAAAATTTCAAAATAATTTGACCAAGCATAGTATCCGAAATAGATGAAAGACTTTAAAGAATAATTTTTCAAAATACCGTGATATAATCAAGAGTGGATTGAATGGATTCGGATGGGATCTGGTCATCAAAATATTGACAGGTGAATTTGAAGTTTGAAAAAAATTGATTGAAGTAAGTATAATTTTTATATACATATTTACATTCATATATGTAGTTTTTATTATTTTATTATAATGTGCACTTATTTGTTATATTTTTTTTATAGGCTCATCGTGCAGCAAAAGAATTAAAACAAAAATGAATTGAGAATTATGACAAGTTGATGCTCCTATCAGAAACTTCCAAGGAGATAAGAAAACTCCAATCAATTTAAGTTCAAGAAGGTCTTGTTGATACCATTTGATAATATAGATAATCTTATCAATAAAATGAGATTAGTCTTGAGAATTTTGACACTGTATTCAATAATGGTACTATGGACAATGAAAATATGGAGGAGACTTTTTGAACACCATATGAAAATAGTTCAAGAGCCAAAAGGGCAAAGATTTCGAAAGATGATTCTCTTACATTTATTCAAGTTGAGATTGAAGGAATAAGAGGAGCTTTAGAAAGAGGAATTCATTCTGCTTTTTCGACACCTCCATCACCTCCTATTATCGAGAGTGAAGTTTATAAGATTCTCGAAGACTTGCAGATTGATGAAGCTTATTTAATGGACGTGCTTTTCTTTTTGTGGAAAATCCAAAAAAATTGAAGGTCATATTAGATTGTCCAAGGGAGATGCGCAAATCTTTTATGATGTGTGCAATATTTGGTTCAAGAATTCCTTAAAATATATCATGTTTTTCACGAGAACTTAGTAACCTAATTATTTTCTTATTCAACTAGAGACAAACAATTAATATTAATGATCTATTTCTATTTTGTATTACTTAGAATATTATTATGATGACCTATGTTGCAATTGATGGTAATTTTATTTCTATTACTTTTTCAAGTATGCTTTCAGAAGTACTCAAATGCATACATAATACTTTTATTTACAGTGATATTCTAAATGATAAAATGAATGTTTCAAAAGTTTATTTTAATACATTTTATTTGACTTTTTCATTAAAGATTATCATAATGTATTATCAATTTTGACAAGATTTTTTAACCCCAAAAGAGTTGTCTAAGTTTGATTAACTTTTTGGTGTTGTTCTTATGCCATTAACTTTCTTTACTTTTAAATTAAGTGCTATAAATAATAATAAAACATAAAGGGTAAAAGAGACTTTTGTCAAACATAACATTTGAAAACTCATATTTTAAGTCATTCTATCCAAACAAAATATGCACATCATCCTCCCCCACAATTTTTCTATCCAAACATGGACTTAATAAAACCACACCACACCATTCTTCATCATCTCATTCCACCCCTCTATTAGTTGTTTGCCAAAAAAACCACAGTGTGTTCATTGCATTGTCATTCAACATTACTTAGCAATATCAATTACCACTCAGAAAGATTATCATTTATTAAATTGTTAGCACTATACATTATCTTGTTTAATATGCATAAATAATCTATATGATAATTCATGTTCATTATTTATAAGAAAATAAAAATTTATGAGTTAATATATAGTCTTTTTATCAATATACTCCTAATCAAAAGAATCATGTTTGCATATATAAATTATTTTTAACTTTGTAAACTTAAATAACAAATATATATTTGCACTCATAAAACTAAAATTTATAAAATAACTAATATATTTTTAAAATGTGATAATGATATATTCACAATAGTTAACTAATATTTATTTGATTAATTTTATAATTTATTTAGTTAGTTTTATAATTTATTTAATGAGTTTTATAATTCATTTAAATAAAATTGTAAATGATAAATGCTTAAAAAGATTGTAACTACCCCTCCCATAGGCAAAGGACCATATTACTCATTAATTTATCACAAATGAACATGATAATATAGTGAACTCAAATAATTTAATATAATATTATCTGATAATTTATAAAAGTTACTTACAAAAAACCGCTCCCTAAATATCATAAGAAAACGTGTTTCGAACTAAGGTGATATGCACATATTAGCCCTTTTATTTTTACATCATATTAATTAGCTTGAACTATACAAACCTTTGAATATAAAAGATTTCGATGGTTATTCATGGACAAAAAAATAGGACAACTGAGGATAAGAATGTATATGATTTCGAATTGAAATCTCAATAGTAGATTTGAGTATATATTTTTATTTGTATATTTTATTCGTGAACCTTTGAAAACCGGGAATTTAAATCATTTAATTCTTTATAATGACACTTATTGATAAAATACTCGTCCCCAAATTGATCATAGTATAATCTTTTTATAAGTTGACATTATTTTGTTTTAGAGGAAGAAAGGGTTTCTTAGATTTAACTAAATGGAGGACCGTATTAATTTAACTTTTATACTCAATCAGATGTAGAATGGAAGTGTATATATATATAGAGGGAGAAGAGAGAAAAACAATGACCGTTGGATTTGTAAAGATCTGGTTGTGGCCCACGCACTGTCTACCACCTGCGACTTCCTTCACTATTTCAATGGTTGGGTTCAACCGAATTGAATCGAATTTTATTAAGCTAATATTATTTATAATACTTATAAAGATATAAAATTATATGATATAGTATATGAATATTGTATTAATAACTTATTAATAATATTAAAAGCTCATTTTTTTCTCATTTTTTTGGGCGTGATTTTTTTTGCGGCACGACGAGTGGCAATAGGCGGTAGCGGCGACGACCTTGTGGTGGCAGCAAGCGATGGAGGCAACGACCTCGTAGCAGCAGCAAGCAGTGGCGAGCGGCGATAATGTCGCATCAAAGAGGTCAGAACTCACTGTGAAGACAGCGATGACGAGGGGCGCTTCGCTAGGAAGACAAGGGCGTGTGGTGGGGAAACCACGGCGGTCGCGTTGAACGACAAGGTTCACGCGGCGAGGACAATGACGATTTGCACGGCGTGGCAGGGAAGATTTCGCTCGACGAGGACAACGGGGACGCCGATGGACACGTGGCGGGACAACGACGATCATGCGCTAAGGATGACGAGGGTCACGCGGCGAGAATGACGACAGTTCGCACGGTGCGGCAGGGATGAACGGCGCTTTGCTGGAAGATGATGGGCGGGCAGTGGGGACAACGACGGGCGTGCGGTGGGGACGAACGACGATGGGGCAGCAGGGCAACAGGGGAAAGATTTATAGGGCCAATCATTGTGAGAGATGACGCACGACGACAAGGGAGGTCGATCGGCGATGTGGGAGGTCGATCGTCGACGAGGGTGGACGTGCGGTGACGTGGGAGGCTGATTGACGACGAGGGAGGACACGCGACGGCGAGGCTAATCGGCGACAAGCGAGGACGCATAGCAAAAGGAGGGGGGACACCGGTCACACCACATCTGATATCTCCACACTTGAATCGCTAAAAAAACTGGGTAAAAAAATTGAAAAATGAATCTGAACTGCAAAAACAACCACGGAGATCCGACGGGCACTGATGGGGGGAGAGGCCGGGGGGACCTACATTAAATCTATATTAAAAATTAATATAACATAACTTTATTTATTAAATTTTTTAATAATGATTAACATATAAATATAAATAGATTATTATTAATTTGATATATGTTATTTATTGACGATAGATGCTATATTAATAAATTATTCTTATTTCTTTAACACTTTTTTTTATTTTCTTTATTTATGCTCTTTAATAATTTTTTATTTTACTGTTATTCAATTTTAAATACTTATTTTTTTATTTCAATTCCTATTTAATTTATACATGTCATATTCCCTCATTTTTTACCTCCCTTATATTCTTTTTCTTTTTCTTTTTTTGGCTTTCTTATTTTTGTCATTTTTTAAAAAATTTCAATTGAACCGAATCAAAATCGATTTTGCCCGGTTCAATGACAAGGTTTTCGTATCAAACGGAATCGAATTGCCGGCCCAACCAGTTCGGTCGAATTTTGATAACACTGATCACGACAACGACCTTTGAGAAATCCCGGCGTCCACCTCTTTATGGACATCCTTCATCGTCTCCTTCCTCCTCGTTCCCGTGATCTTATCAGTGGTCTCTTGAAGTCTTCCCATTGATTCTCAACTGGAAAATTTTATTTTTTACTCCGCACCATTTGAACTCTTTATTTTATAGCGGGGTTGTTTAACTTTCAAATTAGGGAAAACATATTCTGTAACGACCTCAAAATTTGGCCCTAATTTAAAACTTTTGCCGAACCTTAAGCGACGTTACATTGACATAATTTCATAAAACTTTGCAGCGGAAACATAATATAATAAACATAACGATAATATCATGAAAACAACGGAAGACTAACTAGCCCATGAGCCTCATAGGTTCTAACATCAAGACCCAACAAAGGGTTCATAATACACAAAAGAGTTCAAATAAAAATAAAAGACTCAAAGGCCCATAAGTCATACATACTTGACCCTTATAAGAGTCCATCATCATAACATATGTAAGATAACTTGGACTGTAGCCCGACCGACCCATGTGCAACTTGTCCATCATGAGGCCCTCGCCGTCGCACCTAAGCCTCATCCATATCTGCACGGATCCATGTGGTGCAGGAGATTTCTTCTGTTAGAATATGTTGAGGTACATGCATATTATGATCCTATGACATAATCTCTACCTGTCATGACATATGCATATCATCATCATGGAACATAAATCATATGTATGCTATGAACTACTTATGCACACTATATGTCAAATGAACATATCATCATGGCAAGATAAGATAACATGTAGCATCATCATCATTATGTCAAAGCATATCATTACTTATCATTATGCTAAGACATATCATCATGAATCTTTTTTTACTTTAACATCCCCTTTCATAACATCTTATGACATGGGAAGCATACATTAGCAACCGATTGGTGCTACATCATCATCTTCATCTTTATGTCCCAAGTCATCTTTGGAAAGTACATATATTTATAAGACTTTACTTTCCACTTTATTTCATCTTTTCATCTTCTATCTTGATTAAGATAGTTTATTATCTTGGTGATTGGGAAGATCGTGTTGATTCGCGGGACCTTAGCTAGCTAGGCCGAGGTGATTGCCCCATATTTGAAGGATTCTTCCTTAGAAATAGGACACATTGGCTAGCATGTGCATACTTAATTCCCCTCCACGATTACAATAAGACACATTCACACCAATCCATCTTTTACTTACATTCATCAATACATACATTTATTCATCACATGTTGCTTGTTTTAACTCTATTTAAGGTCATACATGCTTCAAATCATGCTATGTGCGGACATTCAATCATAACAAATCATCTGTCCAAAACAGACGACCGTTTCTTTAACGATCGACCTCTGGACTATGTATCTGGCGACCGGTCAGATTATCGGTCGATCGATATGGCCATTTTGGACGATCGAAATAGTGTTCAGGTTCGTCCGCTAATCATAGAATGTGATTGCTATT
Organism: Pontederia crassipes; assembly: GCA_030549335.1. NCBI lineage: Eukaryota > Viridiplantae > Streptophyta > Magnoliopsida > Commelinales > Pontederiaceae > Pontederia > Pontederia crassipes. The sequence goes on from CM060190.1 coordinate 3,725,193, forward strand.
CAAATCGGACGACCACCGGATTAACGGTCGACCGCTACTTGACTTTTCGGACGACTGGAATCAGGTGCCCGGGCATCCGCTAATCACAGAATGTCTCGAACATTTTTAACTCCATACATCGGACGACCGTTTACATATCGGTCGACCGGTTTCTGTCTGTCGGACGACCGAATCACAATATTCGGACGTCCGCTAATCACAGAATGTGTTTGCCCCTTCAGAACGATCGACCTGGGGCGGAAGACATCCGATTTTTTACATGTTTCTTTTCAAATCTTTCATACATCAACATCTTGAGCACATAATGACTCACATACAACATATAAGATATTTCTTAACATTCTTAGAACACTAATCATGATACATCATGGGGTTTTCACATATGACATCTAATCATATTAATCACATTTATGAATGTACATGAACAATATATAATCATACTATGCTAACATGAGTCACAATGAGCATCATAATTGTAAACATGCTTAGTAATAGAACAGAAATCTAAATTATATATGAAGTACATATCAAGATTAGCAAATGCATAGTAATCTATAAAACATAAATCACTAAATGCACATCCCCTAATCCTTCATCTAAGAACAATGATTATTTTTAAGCCCTAATCCATACATCAAAACATCATTAGGGTGAGGTTGGGATTTTGGATCCCCTCAAACATACACTTATTAACATTTACATTTACTCATTTATATATCATGCTAGTTAATAAGATTATACATGCCAATCTTTCAAGTTAAGTCTTCCTTCTTATATTACGATTTTTATGTATCATTTTACAAACATCTCATAGGCATTATGCATTCTATTCTAATCATATTAATACAAACAAGTAAAAAACATCATAATGAATTAAACATGAAGAGTCATGAACATTTTAATATTAAACATACTTAGCAATGAAATAAACACCTTAACTAATCATTTAATAATACAATTAAATCATGCTTATCTTCAATCATATAACCTAAGAAGATCCAAGTTTGATCTTCAAATCCTTAACCATTCATTCATACATCATTCAAGATTAACATTAGAACTTTGAATCCCCTCAAACATATCTTTAAGACTTAGGTTAAAATCCTAATCCTAATCCTAATCTTTACTTCTTCCTTCTCTCTTCTCTTCTCTTTCTTTCTTTCCTTTTCTCCTTCTCTTCCTCTCCTCTTTTCTTCTTTCTTCTTCTTGCTGTGTTTCCACTTCTCTAGTTGCTGTACGTGAGAGGGGGAGGGAGAGAGGAGAGAGGATGAGTGAGTGAGAGTGAGTGAGAGATAGAGAAAACGGCTACGGTAGCAAAGGAGAGAGAATAGAGGATTACTGTAGTAAACATCTCCTCCTTTGCTGCGTCGACAGGGAAGATGAAGACAGGGTGGGTGGCCTTTTTCTTGGGGCTTACACTATGTTTGGATGAATATTTATTAAGGAGAAGGGAAGAGAATGAGGGGGAAGAAAATGGGAGAGAAGGAAAGGAAACTTTTACACCCTAATTTGGAGTTGAAACAAAATAGCACAAAAGGAGAGGAATGGAGGAGAAAAAAATGGATTTTCCCTTCATTCCTCTCTTTTAAAATTTTATCCAAATAAGGAGAATTTTTTTTCCCTTCCCCTCCCTCACTTTACCCTCCATTCACTTCATCCAAACACAATGTTAATGTTGCTGGCCGACGGGAAATGGGAGGGGAGAGAGAGTGTTAGATGCTTTTTAGGTTATAACATAGGGTGTTGTGCTTTTGGGCCGTGAGCGGTTTGGACTCTTCTTTCCCTTTTTTTTCATTTTCTTTAGAATGTTCCATGTTCAACCTTTTTCTTGAACATCGTAGTTCCATGTTCTTTAATGATGAGCAAATTTTAACGTGTTCCGTTTCTAAGCAAATTGCTTTGAATTTTTTTTTTTAAAAAAATTTATGGAGGATTTTAAATGGAGTCGTACCCTACATGCACACATAAGTCTGGCCTTCTGGATGAAGCCTTTGCCGCATTTGAGAAGATGGATGCTAAGGATGATGTCTTTTGGATTTCCCTCATCAATACTTTTCTCACGCCTGGGTCCAAGAAATTCTCATGTCGTCCTGGATTTGTTTCGATGAATGAGGACCCATGGCACTGATGCCCTCCCCAATTGCTTCACTTTCACCAGCCTGTTCATTGCTGCATCTTCACATCTTTCATGGTATGCTAGTGAAACCCTGTGGTAGGTAAGCTCACTCTGTTGTGATCAAGATTGCCACTTTTTACAGTGTCTTTGCTGACAGTTCTCTGCTCAACATGTATTGCAAACTAGGTTACCTATCAGATGCATGCAAGTTGTTTGACAACATGCCAATGTGGAATTTTATTTGTTAGGCCTCCATGATCACAGGATATGCCTTGGAGAAGTTTGGTGTTGAGGCGTCCGATATTTTCAAATTGATGCTAGATCAAGATGAGTGTGAAAGTAATGAGTATGTATTGACCAGTATTCTCAGTTCTCTGAGTGCTCCTAGTTTTAGTTTTCTTGAGATAGGCCATCAAATCCATTCTCTTGCTGTTGAAAATGCTTTATTATCTTTTGTATCTGTTGAGAACCCCCTTGTTACCTCATATGTGAAATGTCAATGCATGAATGATGCTAATCACATGGTGAGCAATGATAATTGGGTGTGCTCAGGGTGGTAACTCCAATGAGGCCCTTGCATTGTTTACACAAATGCAGCTTGCAGGGTTCAGGCCCATCGAGTTTACATTTGTTGGAATCCTTAATGCGTGTAGTGATCTATGTTGCACGAGTACGGGTACGGTATCGGTACCCGATACGGGTACGGTATCGGTACCCGATACGGGTACGGGTACGGGATACGTTATTTTTAAAAAAATTAGGGTACGAATACGTGCATATTATATATATATATTAAATATTATTTATACTAATCTTTAGTAATGCATATAATAAGTTATAATTTATAAAATAAATTTTAATAATTATTAGACAATAAAAGATAAAAAAAGAATAATTCAAAATAAGTATAATAATTGAAAGATAGTTTAAGGGTAGTGTTAGGTGAGCCCAGCAAAGCCCATTTGTGGACAGCATTCTCGTTGTTTTAGATGCACGTGTTATGTAACTTAGGGTTTCTTTTAAAAATGATTTTGTTATCACCCAAAAAGGAGACGACTGAAATGGAGGTCGACTGTGAAGTTGGAGAAAACAACCAAGCCACCCACGAAATGCCTCACCATGATAACGATGAAGAGCATCCACCTGTAGTAGGCTGTCCACATTTCGGCAATTGAACACGCTCGACACTGTTGAGATGCAAGGAGCCATAAAAAAACTCAGCATGTTTTATAGGTTTGTGTACCAACTACTTTTTTTCCTCTTTCGTGGTCGACGGTCTCAGTTATTTTCATCTTTTATGGACAAAGTATCCATATGTACCAGTTACTAAACGTACCCATCTCGTACCCATACGTACCCATTTATTAAAAAAATACTTCTAAATATGGATAAGTAGAGGTACGCGTACCCCAATGTCCCCCGCGTACCCGTACCGGGTATGTACCGGGTACGGGTACTTCAGCCTCACTCGCGTACCCGTGCATCATAGGTAGTGACATGTTGGCTGTGGTTGAAGATAAACAAGTACATGCTTACTTACTGAAGTTGTGTTTTGAGCTTCCAATGTATGTGAAAGTACACTTGCTAATATGTATGCAAGTGTGGTTCTATCAATGATACGAGGAAAGGCTTTGATGTTGAATCATGGACCACAATAATAGGAGAGATGTGCAGGACGGAGAAGCATGAAGAAGCTCTAGCATTATGAAGTATGATGCATAATGAAGGTGTGTGTCCTAATAATCTATCATTGACTAGTGCTCTTAGGCTTGTGTCTTGTCTTCAAAAGAATACCTGACAGGGATGTTGTTGCACTAAATTGAGTTATATCAGGGTTTTCTCAAAATGGGTGTAGCTGGGATGCCATTAAACTTTTTTAGGAAATGAGACTGAAGGGTGTGGAACCAAATCATGTTACATCTATCAACCTTCTATTTGCTTGTAGCCACATGGGTCTTGTTGAGAGAGGTTAGGGTTACTTCAAGTCAATGCTCGATGACCATGGTATGATTTCGAAGTTGGAGAACTATGCCTGCATGGTTGATATGTACAGCTGAGCTGGGACGTTTGAGGTGGTCAGAAGCTTCACGTTTGTGGTCAGAAGCTTCACGTTTGTGGTCGAAACCTATCACAAAGCTAAGAAATTGAATATTGGAACTTATGCCGGAGAAAGGCTTGTGGAACTTGGTTCCTATGACTCTTCACCTATATTTTGTTGGCAAACATATATGATTCCTGCAGGAGATGGATGATGTGGAGCGAGTTAGGAGACTGATGAAGTTGCGAGGTATAAATAAGGATCTGGGTGCAGTTGGAATGTTGGATTGAACTTTAGAGTAGAGTTTGTGCTTAAAAAGACTCAAGCCCAGAAAGCAGATATTGTGCTTTAAAAATAGAGAAGAATTGTGTTTGTGCACACTTTTGAAGCTTTCACATCTGGCGTTCATGGATAAATCGTTTCCATCCATTCCTCATCTCCTTACATTGAACTCTCTCAAAAAAAAAAAAGAAAGAAAGAAAAGAAAAACTCCTTATATTCAACATTCATTTGAAAACCTATGTTGCCACTTAACGTTTGAAATGCCTTAATTATTGTAACAAGTTGATTTCCTTCTGAACAAAATCTTTCTAGCATTTGCCACTTTTTAAAAAATGTTTTTATTTTCTTGCATGATTGATGGTTTGAAATGTATTGCATTTTCCACTGCACTTTGGATCATTTATGTCAGTATGATCCTTCTACTACTTTCATTTTTTTTCCAACTTTTTTCTTTTGTTTCGATGTGTTTATTATTTGTTATGTGGTCATAGGTGTGCTATAGTGAAAATTGCACCCTGAATGTTATTTAACTTACTGGTGGGTTGCAGGATAGGCCTTACCTGAGCACTGCTGAATTTCCTATCAGGCATTATAATACTTCCCCACATGTTTCTTGATGTCAACTCAGTTCAAAAGGATCTTGAAAGCTCAACGTGTTCAAGGATTGGTGAAAGCTTTGATAGATCCAAAATTGTTGGAAGATTACGGAAATTCATATCATCAAACATTCTTTAGATTTTCTTTTTGTTCATCTATTAGTGACTTCATATGGACGCGGATCCAATTTATTTGTCACGATTGCTGTCATCATCAGGTTAGCAAACAAAGTGAAACAAAAATAATTGAACAAACGTTTTCTTTGATTTTTACACATCTGTAGTTAACTCAATTAATTTTTCCTTAAAAAGATCTAATGCATTTAACAAGTATGAGATTAAGTCAGTTATGCAGGACGACTGCTGAAGTGAAGTGCTTGATGCAGATTAGTGAGATCATCCTAGAATTTACTCGGATCAAAGCTGTTAAAATATGTGCTCTGTAAGCTGTACATTCTGAGGACTTGTTACCTTATCTATACTCAACGGAACCTGTAGTCGAACTGTTCTTAGCATAATTACTAGTTCATCCACTTTATGGCATGAAGTTTTACTCATCATGCCACTTTTGACTGGGTTTTGTAGGCTTTTTTTTTGTTATTTTCTCTAATCACTTCTAAATTATTACGATTTTTTACATTTAATCCTAAACTACGAATTTCATTTTTTGAGTACTTAAACTATCGTGATTTTTTCAATTTGATCCTTCCATCCAATTCTGTCGACTTCTCCGTTATTTTTTTATCGCATTTGTGAAAAGTCCATTATACTCCTGCTCTGAATTGAATTTTATTTTTACATAAAATAATATATGGAAAGAGAAGGGGCGACGACGTCGACGCAGGGGGGGTGGCGACCCCGCCCCCCTTCTCTTTCCTTGCGCCGGGATGGTGTCGTCGACGAAGAGGCCTCCTCCTTCTCTTTCCCTGCACCGGGAAAGAGAGAGGGTCATCCCCCCCTGTGTCGACGTCAACACAGAGGGGGGTCGCCTCTTTCTTGGCGCAAGAAAAGAGAAAGAGGGGGGGAGGAGGGGGTTCGCCGATCAATTCATAGTAGGGGTATAATGGACTTTTTTATAAATGTGAAAAATTAAAAATAATGGATAAGTCGACGGAATTGGACGGAAAGATCAAATTAAAAAAATCACGATATTTAGGCACCCAAAAAATGAAGTTCGTAATTTGAAGTTAGATGTAGAAAATCGTGATAATTTTGGAATGATTAGATAAAATAATCCCTTTTTTTTTTGCACAGGAGAAGCTAGTTCCTAATGCACTTTTTTGTTGTTTGGCATTTGCTTCTCTGTGCAACACTTTGAAAGCATTCAGTCTTTCTTCTTTATTCCAGAAATGTAGGTCGCTGTTCACTGTGCAGAACTTGAGGAGTTGAAATTTCTTTTTCTGGTATGAATTCATTTTTATAAAGGCTCGGTGATTCTTCTTTTGAACGCTTGAAAGATTTGATTCCGTGATTCTTATTTTTTTTTCTTTCACCTTCCAATCACAATAGTGATTTGATTACTTGGAGAAAGAATCTTGGACTTTTGATGCATTCTTTTGCCCTTGCAATTAGTATGGGCAGCAAAAAGCTCTTTTACATTACTGGATCTATAATTCTGTCTATTTTGTTGGTGGGAAGGGGCCACTTTTGTTTTTGTCCATTGCGTTCTTACTTGTGTCTGTTCTTACTGGTGCTTGGGCTTTTGACTCTTGAGTGCTTCTCATCCTTTTCTTGAAGCATTTTCTACTCCATGGATTTATTCCTATTTCAAGTTGTGATGCAAACTAATACTCACCAAGCTGCAGGTTAGGACTCTTGCTTTGAGGGAATCGTTTTAAGTGGACTGTGGAGGGCAGCAGTGTACCAGGGCCCCTCATGGCGTTATGGGGATTTCTTGCTGGAGGAAATAAAACAGCAAGAGGATCCCCAACTAAGGACGGTTCTGCGTCATTCAATGATTCCCCAAGATATTTATTTCTAGTTCTAAATAAAAATAAATACATGGAAGAAATTTTCTTATTTCATTTATAATATATGCTCTCTCTCTCTCTCTCTCTCTCTCTCTCTCTCTCTCTCTCTCTCTCTCTCTCTCTCTCTCTCTCTCTCTCTCTCTCTCTCTCTCTCTCTCTCTCTATATATATATATATATATATATATATATATATATATATATATATATAACAAGATAGTGGTAAGCATGATAGTCAAAATTGCGATATTACATAAGATCGGAAGGAATTGATCGAAAATCATGAGATTGAATCTTACCTATATATGTAAAAATAATTTAATATATAAAATTATATTAAAAGTATTTTTAAAATAAATTTATAATGATTTACATTATAAATAATATTAACTTAACTATTGTGCTATTAATATTTCCTAATTAATGTATACATATATTACTTTTGTAATAATAATTTGATATGAAGTGACAAAATAATAATAATAATAATAATATGATTTAAAATAAATTATATCAAATAGCCCTTAACATATACATATATATATTGATATTATATTAATTTTATTAAAAAAATTTAAAATTTTAATTGTAACCAATTATCAATTTTTCTTAATTTTATTTCTCAAAAAATCATGTTACACTTGATCAAGTTAAAAAAATGTGAAAAAAAAAAGAAACAATGTTGATAGAATTGACAATCCTATTAATGCTACAAAAATGATCTTAAATGTGAGATCGAGGTGTTAGATCTCAAGTAAGATTGTAAGAACATGCGATCTTAGCATATCTTGATAAGCACATAATCAATTAAGAAATTTCAAATTCAATTTGTATTAATAAATTACCATCCTTGTGATTTATTTTTTTACTTTCTTGTAGTTAAATAATGGTGTGAGAAACTTTATTATATCCGTCTAATTCTCTCCAACCTACCAGACAAATGATTTTTGACGTTTGTCCCTAATTATTCAACTTTTCTGTTATTTTTAATTTTATTTTAATTTATTAAATGATTAAATTATCCTCCCGAAATCGCTCCTTAGTGGACATTTTATTTCAAGTCAAGAGGGCACTTCAGTTATTTAATAAATAAAAATAATAGGAAAATTAATAAAATATGATGGATGGACTAAAGTAAAAATTAAGACATAATTTAGGGGGGGTGTTATCGTATATTACAAAACGTGAAAATTGCTATACTTCGAGTGCATTTAAGAAATTAATTTTTAATTTTATCAAACCTTTAAGTATGATTTTAATATGGGGTTATATCTATAATCCTCATAAACTATCATAATTTTTTACATCTACCTCAAATTACAAATTTATTTTTCGGATATCTAAACTATCGTAACTTTTCAATTTAATCCTTTTGTCTACTTCTATTAAGTTTTTTGTTTTCTTTTTTTATTTATGAAAAAATGAAATTACCTTTCATTCTAGGCCTGAGCACGGTCCGGGTCGATCCGAACCGCACCGACCCAAAAAATCGGGTAAAAAATTTGGCCCGAGTAAGATTCAGAACGGGACCGAGTTTAATGGGTGAAAAATTCGTCGGGTTTCGGGTCAGGACCGGGTCTGCAATGCAGATACCCGACCCGGACCCGATCCGATTTATTTTTTAGTATATAAACCTCGCCCCACTCTTTTCCCTCATTTCATGATTCTCTTTCTCTCTCCCATCTCTCTCACACTCTCACGCCACGATGCCTCACGATCTCATCCTCTCCTTCTCCCTCTCTCTCACGATGGCAACGACGGCGGTGATCCTCTCCACTCCGGCTGTCCTCCTCCTCTCCTGACTCTCTATCTCTCTCTCTACTCCAACTGAACTCTCTCTATATCTCTCTCTATTCCTGACGGCCGGATCGGACATTGGCGCAGCTAGATCCGGCCGCCTGGCGACCAGATCCGGTCGCCAGGCGCCAGATTTGGCAGCTGCCGGATCTAGCCGTCAAGCGATCGGATCTAGCCGTTGGCGCCTAGATCCTTCGCCTGGATAATTTAATCCTTCGCTAATTTTTTTATTTTTTTATAGTTGATGTATTATGTGACGATAGATAATTTAAATTTTTTATAAATGAGAAAAAAATAAAAATAACAAAAGTGGACGAGATGATTAAATTAGAAAAATCGTGATAGTTTAGGAATATAAGATTAAATGCGAAAAGTTATGATAATTTAGAAAAGATTTATGAAAATAATTTTTTAATATTTGATTTTGTCGGTGCAATAAAGGAAGGGCATCGTAGCCATTTTCTTGTGCCACGTGTTCATCTGAAAAGTATGTGGGGACGATGTGGTGGGTTATGGCCTGGTAGGGTCGTCTCATTAATTGACACCAACCGACTTGAGTTGGGACCACGCCGCCACAACAACAAAATCTAAGTTTTTTTTTTATTTCTCCAAAACTCCAAAGTGCGAACAAAAGACAAAATAAGAAAAGGAGGAAAACGAACCAACACGCGCACAAATAAAAACAAACCACCGACATTTGTGATCAGAGATTTTTGGCTCCCCCGGCTTTGTGATCTAACGCGCACGTGTGGCATCTCCACCACGTGCCATTTGGCCTTTTAATTATTTGATGATATTACTTGGAAGCCACTCTTTATCATGATTTCATTATGATGCCCTACTATTTATATGCAGTTCCAATTCTCATGGTAATAACCAGAGTTTACTTTGAAAAATATGTAATATAATTCAATACAATAAAATATTAAATGTAAAAACACATCTTTTATTTTTAAGGTTATTTTCTTTAACACATTATATATACATATATATATTAATATCTAGTCGTAAACTAAACTTATACATTTTAATCTCCATATTACACTAAAATTATTACATTAAATTCTATTAAAATAGTTTCATTAAGTTATTTTTTAAAAACAATTATGATAATGAAAAGTAAGGATAAAAGTGACATTTTATAATTATTGAAAAAATTAATAAAATTTTGGATGGAATTTAATGCGGTGATCTAATTTCAAATTTAAAGTTCAAGATTTCAATTTTGAAAAGTTATAGTTCAGGGATATTAAGAAGATGATCAAATTTATTTAATTTGATATTATAAATGCCATTATGTATTTATTTCACATGATAAAAAAATAAATGTCATTAAATTATGGGTACCGATGTACATGGGTCGAGTTAATATCCGACTCATAATCCACATAAATCAAATTAACTTTGATGAGTAACTTTGACAATTTTAAATCATTTAACATAAAAATTCTGTTTACTAGTTATTTTGAAATATGATGCTAGGAGAAAATAATGAACTTAGCATTTATTATTGAAATAGATAAAATACACGGACGCTGTTTTGCTAATTAGTTTCTTATCCAAAGTGATACATAAACGAATTTTAATGTCGGCGCGTTTGAGTTGGTTGTCCCGTTTACTATTTCTTATTTTTTTAAAAGTGAATTTATTTTCTATTTAGCACTAGTAACTAATAAGTGAAGGATTTAGTGCTGTTTGACTTAGCTAATACAAAATAGTTTAATAATTGAAGCTGATTTAAAAAATAAGTATTTACGTATTTGATAATAAAAAAAATTTATAAGTTATTATTTTAATAAAATGATAAAAAAATTCTTAATATTATGATAAATAAAATATACGAAGAAAGTTATGTATATTATAAGAGTAAAATAGTCATTCGTCAAACTGATCAACTTTTTTCTCTCACACAAAATAACTTGGAATCCCTCAACTTATTTTTTCTGACTTATAAGTAGTTAAAATAAGTGTTTATCAACTCTCTTTTTTTAATTATCAAAAGGGAGATATCTTCAAAATTGCTTATTTAATGACTTATAAGCTTAGTCAAATAAACTTTTAAATCAGGTGGTATTCGTTGGATGTGCAATCAATGGGCAACTTAACTATCGACGATTCATTTATTAAGAAGCACTGTTCAGGCAAGTGAATCAAATGACTTGACTTATCTTATGAGGTCGACTAGCAAGCGACGCAGCGAGGGCAAAGTTCTAACAACGACGATGACGATGATCCATTGTGGCAATGGTGAGGATCGATGGAGTTGACGGCGCGAGCATCAGTGGCGGTGATGATTGATGACGGCGATAGGGATTGATGAGATAGATGGCAGCACGCGATTGACCAAGAGTAGAGTTGCGATGACCCTGACATCGCTACTCGGTTGGCGTCAGGGGCAGCGATCCCAACAGTAGATCAACAAAGAGTCCAACATCAATATCCTGAATTATGACGTCGCTGCCGTCGAGGATGGCTGTCAGTGATTATTGACGATGGCGAGGGCAGTGAGAATCGATGAGATCAACGATGTTGAGGAGCGGTAAGGTTGAGGATTGGAGGAGTTCCCTTGTCACGACTCCAATATAAACCTTGGTCTAACTCGCAAGCTGTGATATAATACGATCGATGAAATTCTTATAGCGGAAGTGTCATATTATCACGTAGAAACATGTGTAATAAAATTATCACACTATTGCTCACAACACACTTATATTTGATCTCAGAGCAAGTACACACATTAATTCAAACTTATACATTCATAAAGGTTTTTCGAACATTTAGCTTCTACACACCACATGACACACTATGAGGAGTCACGCATCCTTACAAAAAGACAATTAAAGATTCGATCTCATATCTATCTTCTATCTTCAAAAGTGCTTCTAATTCGATAAGGAATTTTCAGGCATTGCTGTCTACTGTTCTGAAAAGTGTTAAAATAATATTATGAGCAAACAACAACTCAGTAACTTATAGAAAACAAACTAACATTTTATTACTTACGAACAATTATCATATTACGAAGGTTACTACATCAACTAATCTTAATGAAATAACATCTTTAGCATATCATATAGCATGTCACATATTTGTTTCATTTCACATATCATATCATATCATATATGATGTCATATCATGTATACACATATGTATAAATGCATATGTCATATTACCAACTAGGCAGAGGAATATGTTACTCCGTAGGATTTCATATCATCCTAAATTAGGGTACATATTCTGTAGAAGACATATTATCTCTGATCAGATGTTTCATATCATCCCTGCCGGGGAACATATATTATCCTGTAAGATATCATATCATCCCATGAAAATAGGGTACCTTCCCTGCATAAGACATATCATCCCGACGAAGAAAATTCAAATACATAACAAATAAAATGCATAATGCATGCATCAATCATATCATATCATTTAGAACACATATCGTATAATTGCATTAAAAGTAACCCACTCACTTTTCAATCATACAGAACATATAGTCATGTCAAATGATATTTCAAAGACACAACATGAAGTATAACAATGATAGATAACTTCTAGTGCACCTTAGTACACTAGGAGTTCATGTGGTGATAAAAGTAATATGCATAACAATTAGTAAATATATAATATTAACACAATTCTAATTTTTCATCGGAAAAGATTTTACGAAGCCTAATATTAGATATTTACTAATTGCTATGCATATTTACTAATATAGTTGTATTCATGAAATTTTTGGAACCTTATATAATAGATTTCATCAAAATTTTCCATTTAAGTTCTATTATATAAGGCTCTATAAATTTCATCAATACAACTATATTCTTCACCTACCTAATTTGCTGACAGATTGAGTGGTGTCGAGTGTAAAATTCAGATCCAATTTTTCATGAAACTAGACTCCTAAAGGTTCTCAGAAAATTCAGAGATTTGCTTCCGTTCTCTTCCACTTTTATGTTCTGACAACTTGAGTGATGTTTGCTTTCAAACTCATAACTTTCGTTGTACATGATCTATAAATGTGATTTCACTTGAATTACAAAAAGAACTTTAACATATTTTAGACATATAAATTTCATTTATTAAGGATAAGTGTTTAAATTTTCATAATATTTACAATTCGGACTACTCATCATGAAAAATAGAAAGGATGATTCAGAATAATCGATTCATAACATTTCATATACAAATCCAATTAACTTGATTCCAGAACCTATGGAAAGTAGACTCAATTAGGGTTCAACCTAGCAAATTTCATAAGTTCTGAAGAACTCTAAGATGCTGAGATCATGTTGACAACTTTCGAATAGGGTTTGGGATCCAACAAAAATGAAACTTTATTTTGTTGAACTAGGGTTTAATTCACACCATAAGAACATGAACATAGAAGCACAAACATATTTTGGAGGCTCACAAGAACAAATTTTCATTTGAATTTAATAAGGATAATCCAAAGCTAAGGAGTAATCAACTTACCTAGATGAAAAATCCCAAGCAATTCCTTGAATTTGAAGTTGGTTTCTCTTCCTTTTCCACTCTTGCTTCTTTCCTAGTTTTTTCTATAAATGGTTTGTCCTCTTCCATTATTTATTTTATTTATTCATGTACTCAAGACATTATATGTAAATAAAAAACTACTCCCCATTTGGATTCAAACAAAATGTTTATAAAATAAATTCCAAAGGAATCGAAATCCAAATTTTTGTCCAAAGAACAAAATCAATTGTTTTCTGATTTTCTGAATTTGTGCTATCATTTAACCTACATAAGATTTTACTAAAAATTATTAAAAATCATATTTAACATACTTTCATGTATATAAACAATTACCGAAACTTTAATTATCTAAATTTTAATATTTTCGAAATGTCATTTTTTTCTTGTTCTTAGTCATTTGTCATCAATTTTAAATGTTAGTTTAGGGAGTTGATGAACATATGTGAACACACTTAACATAATACATATTAATCATATAATATATGAATAAATTATATAATTTTACGTGAATCAAGTCGTAGATATTACATTCTACACTCCTTAAAAAGAATTTCGTCATCAAAATTAACACATGTTGTTGACATAACAACATGAAGAACCAAAATATGAATATTACATTTAAGGCTGGTACATGTATATCTTTTTATGACAATCTAAATAGGTCTGATATGTGAACGATCTGTCCACACCTAAATAAGGTACCATTTTTCCGCCATAAGGGAACTTATAAAGTTTTCGTCACATAACGTACGGGGCCAAAAGTTTCCGCCGTAAGTTCTTGCAATTAGCAAGAACTTTGGAAAGTTTTTGTTAATTGCAAGAACAGCCATTTTTTTTCATAGGTCTAAAAATAGGTGGAGCTACTTTTAGACCTATAACTTATTATTTTAATAATATCATTATATATATTATATATTACATGCATATATTATATTATATATATTATGTACATATATTATATACATATAAATATTATATTTATTTATTATTTATACATTATCATAAATTTATAATTTATTTAGGTATAATAACAAAAAAGTACATTTATTATTTATTACAATTTACTTAGTGTTATAATAAAATAAAAATTTCCATTATATTTATTATGAAAATGTATATTTTCTTGTTTAAATATTGACGTAAATATTTTTATTTATTTTACTTATCATATATCATAGAAAAAATAACTTGTATGATATTAGTATAATTATTAATTATGGTATTCTAAATAAGTGATAATTATATAATTATTTTATATAAATATTGTGTTAAATTTTCTTTTTATTTCATTTTTAGTTATTAATTAGTTTATCTTAGTTTTTTTCTTCTATCTAATTTGCTAATTATAAAAACATTGTGTAATTAATAATATAAAAATAATCTTATAAAATAATAAAATATATTTTACCTCTTACTTTTTATCCAAACACCAACATAAACTTTTCTATCTAATGGATTAATTCTCGGAAACTAACTTTTTTTCTAAAATTCTCCTACCAAACACAACCTTAGGAAATAAAGCTATTGATGATAAAATCACCTTCCTTGTTTGAACCATCGCATAATAATACAAAAGGGATGTGAAATTACATCTAAATAACACCTATATGAAAATATTAATGTCGGAAACTAGATGTGCATTACCGATTCTATCAATTGGTTATTCTTATATCATATCCAAAAATTAGATTCTATAAATGTTTTCCCATTTTATCCTTTAGTAATATGCTAAAATTTGAAAACACAAAAAGTTGAAATATCAATTAAGCAAACTATGGTATATAGGGTTTTATATCTAATTATCTTACCTGCTATCATAAACAAATTTACAAACAGTCAAAATTTCAAAATTATATTCATATTTAAAAGGTAAATTACACAGATCATCAATCAATTTGGGTGTTGTATCTACTCAATCCCCAACCTTCAATTTGTAACTAGATTGTCCTCAAATTTTAATTTTCTTGCATGTGTCGTCCACTTTCACTATAATTGTCAATTCTCCAATTACGTTGCTGACATGAAACAATAATTAAAAAATAAAAAATGACATGAGACGACGGCCCCGTGCAAGCTCGTAGAAGGAGGGTAGCCACCCCCTCTTCTCCCTCACCAGGGCGGCTGCCCCCTTCTGGCGGGCGAGCTTTGTAGAGGGGGGCGGCCCCCCCTCACCTTTCTCGCTCGCAGTGAGAAAGATGAGAGGGGGCGACGGCCCCCTCGCAAAGCTCGTGCTAGGTGAGATTCGCAAAGGGGGTTGTTGCCCTTCTCATCCTCCTCACTTGCGCTTGAGGAAGAAGAGGGAGGCAGCAGCCGACCTCTACGAAGCAACGTGCTGAAGGGAGAGGAAGATGTGGGTGAGCTTCGCTGAGGGGCCGTCATCCCCATCTTTTTTCTCATTTGTCACGGAGTTATTTTTTGCTCGACCAATTTGTGCGGCATCTAGACATGTCCAACATTTAGGAAAGTATTTTTTTAGTGTTTTACGGAAGCTTTCTTATGTCAATTTCTCAATGCCATAGTTTTGGGGACGTTCGATACCAAACGGATGCTTCAGTGAAGGCGTTTGTAAACAAACGAGCACTTTAGCGGATCGTTCGATTGCTTGGAACGCTTTGTGGAGTCCTCTCTTGAAGCCCATTGAAATCATTCCATTTATTCAACAAAAATTTTAAAACTTTCCAAAATCTAGCATCGTATCTCGAAAGTGGGGTGGCAACCCATAAAAGCATCTCAATCGATTGAGCGTTCCGCCTAAGTGTCCGTTTGTTCACAAATGCCTCCACTGAAGCGTCTGCTCGAGGTTAAGTGTCTTAAAAACGGTGACATTGAGAAAGTGAAGTGAGAAAACTTACACAAAGCGCTCAAAAGAGTTTAAGTACGAGTTAATCGAGCCAAAATGACCTCGTGACCGCGCGGTAAGGGAGAAGAGGGGGCGGTTGCTCGCGAGCTCGCATGGGTCGCCGCCTTGCATCCTTTTTTTTATTATTTAATTTTCATAATTTTATTATTTTTTCGTGCCACGTCAGTCGTGTAACCGAGGAACTATCTATTATCGGTCAAATGGATGATGCGTGCAAAAAAATCAAAGTTTGGAGATGATCTAATTATAAATTAAATATTAAAAATTAAATAGTTACAACATTCAAAATTAAAGGATGATCCGTGTAATTTACTTCAATTAAATTCTCACCGCCTCAAACTTTGAAACTGTTTTGAAAATGTAGTGATATTATACGGAAAGAAATATAGTAATGGGGGTGACGCAAAAGATTAACTAGCAGAATTTATTTGCAGAGATAGTAGGAGTCACTATTTTTATTATGATAATATCATTATATTTTTTCATCTTGATTTCGAATTATTTAAAAATTAATAGTCCTAAACCCTAAAGATCTCGAGTGCGTAAAAAAATGGCGCAATTGTGTGAAAACTATGTAATACGCCCATAAAATTCCAATGAGACCAAGTTTTATCATAAAAATCTAAGATTTTCTTTTTAGGGTCGTTTGGGTTATAAGTTGAGAATATAATCAAAGAATAATTCGATCAAACTTTTTTTTTTCACAAAATCTTCTTAAGAAGTGTAAAATCATCCTTTTTAATCCATTCAATAAAATATCTTTATTCTTTTAAAATAGCAAAATAGAGATATTTTGTTTTTTTCATTTTTCATTATTAATTATATATTATATAATAATAATAATTATTATTATAAAGGTAAACTATTTATAATAAAATATAAAACTTATTTTTTTCAACCAAACAAAAAAGTAAAATAAGAATATAATTAAAATACTATAATTTATAGAATAAAATTTATTATTCTTTAAAAAAGATCCTGCAATCAAACGGCCCAGAATAAAAAAGTGACAACATCTCACAAGTAAAGTAAGAAAGAAAGTGGGCAGGAGAAAGTGTTACAAGAAAAAAAAAGGAGTAAAAAAAGGCGAGGAGTAAATTCCAAAGCAAAGGCCAACAACGAATGGTTGGCGTTAACTCGTCCTTCGTTTGTGGAGAGGACGCAGACGGAGACGACGAGCAAGCGAGCAGCGCAGCGCACCGCTACGGCGCCTTCGTTCCTTCTCCTCCGATCGTTGCCGGAAGCCTCGTCGGTCGCCCGCCGCCCGTAATGCCGACGCCGGCTACGATTCCGTGATGGTGTCGGTGATCGGATGGAAAGCGGCGGTGGTTCGGCCGCGGTGACGGAGGTGCCCCCTTCCTCGTCGCCGGCGGCGTCGGCTGCTGTTGGAAGTACTGGCGAAGGTGAGTTTCGCGCTTCCTCAGCTCGTTACTCAAGGGGTTTATGGCAATGCCGACTGGTTAGTTGGGTTGGCTTCTGTCGGAGATCAGAAGAGGTCAAAAATGCGTTTTTTTTATTTTTGGTTCCTCTATTAGTTTTTATCCCCCAGTTTGTTATTGTCCTTATGGATTCTGTTCTTTTTTCGACTTTTCCATATTCTGTCAAAATTTGGAGCTAAGACTAAGACGATATGTTTTCTTAAGCAGTGGGCTTCCAAAATTTGATTATTTGCTGCATGGATGTTCCTCTTGTTCTCTGCATAAAAGATAACTCTTTTTTCTCCTTTTTGTATCATGTTGTGCAGACTTTATCCTTTTTTGTCCGGCGTAATTACATTTGCATTTTAGGTTCCACATCAAAATATATAATTCTGTTGTGTTGTGTTGAGTCACATTGTGGTTTATAGAATTTCAATCGGAATATTAAGCTTACAAGATCTGTCTAGTGCTTGGTGTCGGGTGCCAGACAAAAGGGATAGATTATCAATGTTGATTGGGTATGTTCGATGGCTGATTTTCACTTTCAATTTAATTGATGAACAACAGGTTGATTTTGTATTTTACATGGCCTTGTTCTTGAGGTTGCATATTACTGTTACAAGAAAGCTGCTACTTTGATCAATCTTCCTTCAAGATGGCATGGATATGTTTTTAAAATTGTTGTCATAGCAGAAGCAGCGCAACAGGTGAACGCTACATTGAATGAATCCATGGAATCTGGAGCTTATCCTGAGCGACCTGGGAAGCAGGACTGTGCATATTACATAAGGACTGGCCTTTGTAGATTTGGGATGTCTTGTAAATTCAATCATCCTTCAAACAGGAAGCTGGTAAAACAAAAATACCTGTGCGGTTATCTTATTTAGTCAACTACCTATCTCTATCTGCCATCTTCAAAACATGTTTTTTTAGAGGAATTTTTTTTGGAATTCTCTTTGGAATGAATTATGATGCCATCTTTCAGTGCGTGTGAGTTGTCTTTTAGATAATGCATTCATGTCATGCATTGAAACTCAACTTTGTAGCCACATTATGATTATGATATATTTGTTTAGCAGTCCAATCTTTCTTCCTTCCTCCAAAAATCAGTTAGATTCTTGATGTGGGGAATGGAAACAAACATCATTCCACTCAACTTAGTTAGTTGGTCTAAGAACTCGAAATTGCATGTTTTGGATAGTGGTCTGTGTTTTTTAACAAATTGTCGAATATTTGTTTATATTTTCACATTATATTGATAAATGATTTTAACTTGCATTAGAATATTTCCTGATGCATCTTGTAGTGTTCAAGCAACTGTGATAGCCTTGACGCCCTTAACTTTGATTATTTTCTTTAATTTGTTCATGTCAAATACTAGGCAGTTGCTGCTGCAAGAAACAAGGGAAGTTATCCTGAAAGATCAGGACAGCCAGAATGTCAGGTGACAAAGATAATTTTCTTAACTACTAGAGTTTCTTATTATTTTAGTTATTGATGATCTTATTCTAAGGGCCATTTACTAGTATAAGCTTTTTTTGGGCCTATTTATCAGTCATATGAAATGTAGCTTAGTTGGCCTGAACGTATCTCGTCCAACCATGCCATACCAAGCAGAAAACACTTGATATACATGGTTGTGAACCTGCGGGTCTATTCTCATGAGTGCGCACACATATTTGTCTTCACATGTATAATTACATGCATGCTCCTAGATCAGTCTTGCAAAAATTACGGGACATTGTTTGCTTGAAAAAATACCGACATCTCACACAGATTCCCATTTAGCATTGTGTTTGTTCACTATCTATGGATTTATAATCATTCAGATTCTTTTAGTCCTGATTATTTGTTTCTTGTGAAAAAGAAACATCAAAAGTATGATATCCAGTAATTAGAGTAAGAAAGAAAATTGTTGGTTGCATTGAATTACTTTTAATATTGCTGATTACTTGAGTAATAAATATCCATGAGAAGAATCTTGTTTGCCTTCTATTAGAAATTTCTGCATCCTAGAGTGTTATTGGTAATTTAACTAAGTATTAAATAAGTTTCCCTATGCTACAAAAGAAAAGGAAAAACAAACAGGAAACAAGAAAATAGAAGAAAAATAAGTAAAAGATATGTGAAATTAAGAGGTTTCTCATTAGTTCCATTTGCATGGGAATCCTTCAAAGATATTTCTCAAGGCCTTGGATTTTTAGGTGTAAAATATTTGTCTTTGTCGATCCCAATTTGTTGATGTCTTTTTTTTTCTAATTCATCCTTCAGTACTACTTAAAGACTGGAACATGCAAGTTTGGAGCTACATGCAAATTTCACCATCCTAGAGACAAGGCTGGAATTGATGGACAAGTTCAATTTAATTCTCTGGGCTATCCACTTCGCCCGGTTTGTTCTTGCCTTTTGCAACTATAGACATTCATTTCCTGTTTCATATTATTTGTCTTCTAAGTACACTAAAAAATCCTTCAATACAAGCAAAATATACATTAACTTTAGGAAAAAGGAATGTGCAACGCCCTTGATGCACTGCATGTGTGCAACTCACTAGAATTACTTGTAATTTTACTGCTCAGCAGTGAATTTTTGACATGTCAAATGACTTAAAATTATTAGTAATTCTAGTGGACCGTGCGCGTGCAATGCAAAACTGTACCACATCTTCCTAATTCCCTTAAATTTATATTTAATGTTCCATTTACTAGTTTTTCCTTCCATCAAACTTAATTTCTTAATACACTGGATGATTTTTCATGTATTTTCTGTTGTAGAATGAGAGAGAATGCTCATATTATTTAAGAACGGGGCAGTGTAAATTTGGGAGCACTTGTAAATTTCACCATCCACAACCATCTAATGCAATGGTTGCGGTACATGGTTCTCCTGTTTATACTTCTATTAATTCCCCCACAAATCCTAATCAACAAAGTTATCCCGGGGGATTAACAAACTGGGGATTACCAAGTACTTCGTTCATCCCAAACCCTCGATGGCAAGGGCATTCAAGCTATGCACAACTGATTCTTCCTCAGGGTCTGGTCCAAGTTCCTAACTGGACACCTTATTCTGTAAGTTATCACTTTACTATTTCTTCTCTTACTTTAAGAAGGAGAACGCTGATTGTTTACTTATTTGTTCCCATCATAGTTGCTATCTCTATCAGTATATGGTTTTAAATCTTTTCTTTTTGAACTTAGAACATTGTGAACAGTATGTTTTGATTCCATGTCATTTGTTTTCGAGGATACCAGGATATGATATCAAAGGTGTATTAGCGTCTGTGATTGCACCGTGCAATCCCGAGTTCTGGGCGTTTAGATTGGCATCACTTTGATACAATGATCCAAATTACTTGTGTTTTGGTCATATCAAAATGATGCTAATCCAAAGATCCAGAACTTGGGACTGCATGGTGCAGTCACAAATTGTGATTGTACGCTAAGTTAACTCATATATGTATGTGTGTATATATATGTCACACCCTTATGTTGTTAATTTTTTTTATGTGTTATTAACATAAGTAATTGAAGCCATGGAATCACATGTGCTTTCATTTGTTAAAGTTTTAAAATGTGCACAACTTAACTGAATTTATTAATTCCTTGATTTCTTAATAATTGAGTGTGTTTGTGATTGCAATATGAATGGAAACAAGCTTACCTCCATGATACCGAGATTTCAAAACTTATAATTTGGAGATAGTTATTTCTCTTCAATTATAGCCCAAGTGCAAGTAAGTTAAATCCTCTTTATCATATCTGTCATCTCATGAATCTGATCACATATTTTCTTCTTTTCATTTAAATTTGTCTACATTTTGCCTTGGTTTTCAGCCCTTTGCTTTCTCTTTTATTGTGTCTTATTCTTTTAATAGACATTGGCATTTGTCTGTCATTTCTCTGTGCTAAGCCTTTTAGATTCTCTAATAGGGGCAATCAATAAAGAATTTTTGCAATCAATATGATCAAAGAGACAGAATTCGTAAGATGTTGAAAAAGAACCAAGGATGTGATCTTGTCCTTGCAAAAAAAAAAAAAAAATCTATGTGGTTTAGTTTTGTTATGTATCAATGAACAGATGCTGTTTCTCCTTAGTATTCTATAAAGAGGAAAATGTCAAGACACGTAATATGGTCTTTTCGGTCACAGACTGCTTGTTCAATATATGATGGTGTTACATGTTAGTTACCACCTTTGGTTCCATTGAAATTTGTGCTTCATCTTAGAATGACACGAGATATCAGTAATGTTTAGATAATATATTTTCTTTTCATTACTTGCACACTTATTGATGCAATAATTGCAGGCACATCTAGGCTCTTCATCTATGGATAGTCAACAAACACTAGCAAGTGGTCAGACAAATGCAGGAGTTTTAGGGGCTTCATCTTCTTATCAGTCAGGTTCAGTTCCTACGGGTATGTACTCAGTGCAGCAGGAAAGCTTATATCCCGAGAGACCTGATCAGCCTGAATGTCAGTTCTACATGAAAACGGGAGATTGTAAGTTTGGTGCAGTTTGCAAGTTCCATCATCCTAGGGAGAGATTGATTCCTCCTCCAGATTGTGCATTAAGTCCACTGGGCCTCCCACTGCGTGCAGTAAGTAGTAATGATGATTATTGATAAAACATAATATTACTGATAGTAATAAACATGCTTATACGAGATAACAACTCTCTGACATTCACATGCATTTGTAGTCTTAATATTTTCCCCTTATTGTAAATTCTTTTCGGAGAAAAAAGAAAGATGACTAGAAAGATGGTAGTCATCCATTTCTTAACCATGAACAAATAACAAATGGCATTTTTTGCTACTCTATATCCAATAAGCATGGGAACTTGACTATTCAACATGTTAAACTTGTGAATAAATGTAGGCTGATACATAGAAGTTGCCGAACATCTGAACTTATGAAACTAAAATTAGTTTATTACATTCTATGATCCTTCTCTTAACTTGACAACATGAAGCAAATTGGATTACATTTATGAATAAAAGCATTCCAGAATATGTCTCTTATGTGGAGACATCCGGAGGAATGAATAGGTTCTTGGCTGTTTTATAATTCTAAACAATCTAAGCAGCTCTCTTAACAGCAGGGAGAACAAAGTGGGTAAATTAAAAGAAAAGGAGGACGAAAGTTGAGGTGTGACTTATTTTCCTTCTTAAATCGGGTTCTTATTTCTTAAGACCATTCCAGAATGTTGACTTTCTAGTTTCGGTAAGGAGATCATATCTACAGAAAACTTGTTTAGCAAATAGCACCGACTATTTAGCTAGTTTGCCTGCCTCAATACTTAAAGATCATTTAACTGCACACTCAAAGCATTGAAAAGAAACAATACTCTTCAGCTGTTTAGCAAGTATCAACACCATCAGAAGGTGTTAACATTTACTTCTTAAGACCACTCCAAATATTAACTTACATTATTGGCAAAGGAGATTGTATCCGTAGAAAACTTGTTTGGCAAATATCAGTATTACTATCTAGCTAGTTTCATTGCCTCCAAAACCGAAAGATCCTTTAACTACATAGTCGAAGGATTAAAAAGAAACAATATCAACTTCTCATATGTAGTTTATCAAGTATTTGCACTATAAAAAAGAAAAGTGAAAGTAACAACAATTGAAGCTATCAAAATAGTTCATATGAAATAGAATAAAAGCTTTTTTTTTGAGAAAAGGAAGGATGACAACCAGAACTTGCAATGAAATTAGAATAAAAGTTATGAATTATAGTTTTCTGACTACGACGTAAAAAATTGGATATTTATTATAAGTAATAATAAGATTGCTAGTAAGTGCACTTAATAAAGAAATGAGTAAAATTGTTGATCCCACGAGAACTATTTGAATCTATCCATTTCAATAATTTAGTAGGAGAAAATAAGGTTGTAGTATGTTTCACAAGACTTGTTGTTACATTTCCCTTTCTTCTTTTTCATGGCACACCGTCTCGAACCTACCTTTGTGCAATACAGTTATCAAGGTTTCTCTTGGGACTCATATCAATATGGTTTCATGTTGGCAGTTTCTTGAATTTGTTTCTGTTCATTAACTGTATCATGGCCTGAAAGCTTAAATAACTTCTTAAATACATCCTCTGTTTTCTCTCAAAAAAAAATTCATCCTCTATTTGGTGAGACTTAAATACATCCTTTTATCCATGGTTTCTTCATAAATGAGGTGTGCATTCTAACCCATGATTGATTCCAGAGATATTCTATAAAGTCTTAATCTTGACAAATACCGGCTAGTTGGCAGTTTGGGTATCTTAGATATAAATTTTAATCTTTTTTTGCATCAAAGCACCCCTTTTTAGAGCTTTCAAAAAATTCTTAATCTTTTTCAATAAAAAAAGGAGCAAAACGTTGTTATGTCTTTTCCACAAATGGGGAAAGTTTAATGGAGCCATTGTAAGGATCTGATTTCTCAGAGTTGCTTATTATATATGTAAACTTTGATGCCACTTGTATATATTGTATGGTTGCAAAAGAAAATGCAACTGAGTGAATAAGATATTATCAGTATTTGTTTGGCCATAAATAATTAGTTGTCCATCATTTTCCGGTAAAATAATAATATCAACAGTCCATAGCCAGATTTGGCGCAGAAAAATTCGTTCAATTATTTGTGATATGCTTCTGTCCATTTATGCATTATTTCATTTCAAATTATTTTGTTTTTATAGGAATCGTATTATTTTGTTCATTTACATAATTATGTGCACTTTAGGCAACAAGAAACTTCCAATTGTGTACATGTTTAGTTCATCAAATTTTGGCTTTCTTTAGAAATTAATAGCATTTTCTGAACTTCATGGATGAGTTTCTACAACTATATAAAATCAATTATAGGTATCTTTTATTTAATTAGAAGAGTGGGTTCCAAATTCTCACTTCTCCGTGTATCAACAGGGAGAACCCGTATGTGGATTTTATTCTCGATATGGAATTTGCAAGTTTGGTCCTAATTGTAAGTTTGACCATCCCATGGCAACTTTCACATATGGACCTTCAACATCTCCTGGAAGCAATGTGCCAGCTGTCAGATATATACTAGGATCCTCGTCAGGAATTTCATCTGCCCCCTTAATACAAGATCCTCTGTCAGTATCCCAGAAAGTTTCTACAGCCAATTAAAATGCTGAAGAGCACATTTAGAGTTGGTTCCTGTTCAGATGATTTACATTATTCTGCGTTTTAGCCTTATCATCTAAAGGTGCGTTGACTTGGCGAAAAAGTGAAAGTTGCCACCATAAAGCTCTTTTTGTGAATATAAATTTATTATACATCAAGGAGAAAGCAGAAAATGTGTTTTTTTTACCCTGGAACCATAACTGCTTCCTTCTTGGCATGTATTCTGTCCTTGATACATATATAAAACATGTTTATTCAGTATACCCTGTAGTCCATCCCATTCTCTAAAGAATCCCCTAACTTGTAAGTTGGACATCACCTTTGTAATCATTTTTTGCAAGTTCATTACCTTCCACTTCCTTGGCCTGTTATTCCTTTGTCTCCTTAAAGAATAGGGTTAATTCCTTAAACCTCCCCTGAACTACAGCAATTTTTTGTGTCTACCCCTAATATATGAACTTACGTGATTTCCACTTTAGTCCATCCGTCATATTCCGTTAATTTGTATTTTTTTAATTTGTTAAATGATCTAAATTGCCCTCAATGAAGAAAAAAAGTTGACATTTATTTCAAGTTGCTGGAGGGCAAATTGAAAAAATAAAAAAATAACGAGAAAGTTAACAGATTATGATGGATGGACTAAAGTGGAAATCATGACATAGTTTAGGGGGCGCTACGGTGAGTTCATATATTAGGGGCACACATAAAAAATCGCTACAGATCAGGGGAGGTTTAACGAATTAACCCTAAAGAATAATCTCTTCCTCCAGAGTTATATCTTTCCTCCTCGTCTGTAATACAGTGATGCATAGTTCTATCCACTACTTTTGTTTTCTGAGGGGAGTAGAAAGAAAGAATCCTGCCTCAGATTGTAAACTGGCTGGCTATTTTTTTCTGTTTTCCTTAAATGACATGATTCTGCTCATTCGGGTCCCTTTTACCTCGAGCAGTTTCACAAATTGGTCATAAGACAAAATTGTAATGCAGCTAATCCATTCATTTGCAACACTTGTATTCAAGAAGTCAATTTACAGATTCCAGAGCAACTTGGAGGACTTTTTATATGACCTCTTCTTCGAAAATTTGAATATGATGATATCTGGTGGCGAGTCATCTTGTGCAATCACCTTTAGTTGTCTAAAAGGAGAGGGGTGAGCAGAACCACGGCCTGTCCTACAAAACCTGCAGTTGAAGATCCATTATGCATATTATTATGGCTATTCAGTTGCTCACTTGAGATCATAACTAATTCCCTCATGTTAATGAAAGTGATAAATGTGAGGCTTGAAGCCTTTTTGAGTTCTTTGATTAGCAAATCCAGTGCTGAAATTTGAGACACTAGCTTTTACGTGAAACATGAAACATTTAGTGATGCACATGTGATCCCCATTTCATGTAGTTGGGAATGTCTTCTGAAGTTGCAGGTAGGCTGAGGCAGCAAATAATCATCAAAATCTGTGCATCCCTTCAGATTGTTTGAGCTGGTGACCATCTTAAACATATCTTTCTGACACACAAGCATTTTATCTGTGTGAAAAAGTTTTCTTACAGCTGTCTGCATGTTTCATGATATTAGTGCCTGGGTCATGAAATCTAGCGCATAACTTGTGGTCTGGCTGATTGCATTGTTGTCTGGAAAGTGAACCTCAGCCTGCAGAAGGCAGTCATAATATATAAGTTCCTAAAGAAGGTTTCCCTTTTCATGATACTTTGTGTCCTAATTACTGTATATTTTCCCTCTGATATTGGGCTTGATTCATATCTACTAACCTTGCATTATATGTTTTCATAAGACAGACAAACACAATGAATAACTCTGATCAAATATCTCAAAGCTTTGTAGTGAGAATGATTAATACAAAATTAGAAATATGGAGAAATACGTTTGAGTCAAAGGATTTTTGTTTAAGTAGGAATAAAATAGAATATATGCATAGCAATTTCACAAATAAACAACTTAGAGACGATTTGGAAGTTAGGCTACGGGAGGATATAATTCTTCAAGTGATAAAGTTTAAATATTTAGGATCAATTGTAAGACAAGACGATGAGATTAATGACGATGTTAATCATAGAATTCAAGCTAGTTGGTGTAAGTGGAGGAAAGTTATTGGAATTCTCTGTGATAGAAAAGTATTCAATAAAGTTAAAGGGAAATTTTATCGTACTGTTATAAGACCGGCAGTGTTATATGGTAGTGAATGTTGGAACGTAAAGTGGGGGTAGTCGAAATGAGGATGTTGAGATAGATGTGTAGTCATATAAGATTAGATAAGATTATGAATGATCATATACGTGAACGAGTCGGAGTGACTCCTATTAGTGAGAAAATGATAAAGAATCGTTTGAGATAGTTTGATCATGTTCAGAGAAGACCATTAGATGCGCCAGTAAGAAGAGTAGATCAAATAATCTGGAGTCCGATTAAAAGAGGGAGAGGGAGGCCAAGGCGGACACTTGGCGAACTAATAGAGTAAGATCTATTGGTGAATAATATACCGAAAGATTTGGTTACTAATAGAGCGGAATGACATCGTATGATCCATGTAACCGATCTCACCTAGTGGGATAAGGCTTTGTTGTTGTTGTTGTTTTGTAGTGAGAATGATCATATGACAGACTCAATGCTATGATGTTTAATCATTGCCATATAAGTGTTCCCATTCTTTATGCCAGAATGATGTCCCAGTTTTGTCTCAACACACACACAAACACACACGCAGTTCTTTATTTATGAGATTTATGAACTTCTCTTTCTAACATAAGAAAATGGTTCTATTGGAACAATATCTCAATTATTACTGATAATCATCCATTGCCATCATAGTCTGTAAGAAAAAAGGTAAACTATTTTTCATTTTTCAATCTGTTCTTTATAACGGTGGAAATTTGTTTGGGTGATCCATTGCGAATTATTTGGAACATTTTATCTTCTTCCTAACAGTGGTCACTGCAGGGTTTCAAACTTCTCCCTCATTGAACTTGATATTCAATTTGGTAACTTGATTGAATCAATCAACTTTTGGTGAAGGGCAATATCACAATACTTCTGAGTTATGACACCCAAGAGAGATCCTTAACAGATAACTTAAATACTCGATTATTAAATAACAAAAGGACAAATATTAGCATAAATTAAACTATTTAATTTTGGCATTAAATACTCCAAAATCCTTCTAATATTATCAATATTTTTACTCCTTTAAAAAGTGGGAGTCCTAATAAAAGAAGAAGCCAAAAACAAGAGCACGGTAACAATACCACTCTCCTCAACTCCACTCCCACGCTCAGAAGGGAGGTGGACATGGGCACCATGACTTCAACCCCTCCCCTTCTACTCCTCCTCTTCCTCTCCTCCACCATGACCGCCATCCTTGCTCATGTAAAGCTCTCTCTCTCTCTCTCTCTCTCTCTTTGCGGCGAATGGTGGCTGTGGTGATGCTAACTGCATGATGATTTGCATGCATGTGCTGTTGTGCAGACAGCGAGCGGTCCGGACGAGGCGGCGTCGATGGAGCTGGTGCCGGCGGCGTCGGAGCAGAGGTCGGTGCTGATCATGGACGAGGCCAAACGGAGGCGGCTGAACAGCTTCCAGATATGCGCGCTGTGCACCTGCTGCGGAGGCCCCAGGGGCCTCTGCCTGCCGTCCCCCTGCTGCTACTCCATCAACTGCAACATACCCAACCGGCCCTTCGGCTTCTGCTCCTTCACCCCGAGAACCTGCAACTGCTTCGGTTGTCACCTCTGAAACACCTCTCTTCCTCCTCCTCAATTCTCTCTCTCTCTCATCTCTCTACATAAGGGAAAAGTAAAAAAATCACAGCCTCTACTTGTTTACCAGCCAGAATTTATTTATAGATTAGTTGCTATTTTCTTGGTTCATTGAGTGTATCAAAATTATTACTATCTCTCTACGATGATCTTTGTTGCATTGGTGCTGGATCATAGTACAGGCATATATGCAGTATATAAATTAGTGTTGTTTTTTTTTTTCTCTAAAGGCAATGAAGTACCTTATAACAAGTGGGACTCTTTATGGAACAAATTTGCATAGAGATAATTAAGCTTGCTTACATTATGATGAATGAAGATGAGGGTATGTTTTTCTTCTCCCTCTCCAACTTTTTAAATGTTAATTTGGTGAGTTTTTGTTCATGTTTGGGAACTGCAGAAAGGGGAACAGTGAGCGAGCTTATAAGTGTTTGTTGCTTGTTTTGAATTCATGAGGCTAACAATATTTGTTTGTACACAGTCGAGTTAACCCAAAAGATGTTATAGGTAGGTGGCAGTTGGGCAGAGAGAGGGGAGGGGAGCCATTAAAGCCCACTAATAAGTGCTATGATGATTTATTTGGTCGTGTCATGCCTTTGAGGGTGGGCTATGCAGCCTCTGAATTGCCATTATTTATTAGTGTGGGCTATTTATGTCATCTCATTTATTCTCTCCCTCCCTCCCTCCCTCCCTCCCTCCCTCCCCTCTTCTGTGTCCATCTTCTTATCATGAAAGTCCTACTATAATAAACAACAATGCAAAAGCATCTGTTTTGGGGTTCTGAACTTCTCTCCACTGCCTCTTCGTTGTTGTCTGATCATTTAACTTTGTTTTTTATTTTCCAACGAAGGATAGATTAGGCAGACCCAGGCAATCAGATCGAATTTGGGTCACCTTTTGTGTAATTCAAATTAAATATTTTTAACAGTTCACATATTTAGTGATGAAACAATCATGGACAGAATCATCTCACATGAGCCAAGAGAGGCATACAGCATTACTTAAGTGAATGGGCATTTTGGAGATTTAGACTGATGTAAAAGGTGATCCTCCTGTGCTGATGCTTCTCATCATGGAAAGGCAAATATTATTTGTCATTTTGTCTTTTTGGATTGACAAAAAGAAATGCAAGTGAGGTGGGGGTCAGAAAGTGGCAACTTTTTTATATATGTTCACTTGTAATTGGTGTTAATGAAGAGAGATCTACAGAGAGAGAGAGATGGAAGCATTGATTTCTATGTGATAAATGTGTCATTGGAGATAGGTGCAAATGCAGCTTTCCCTTGTGAAGGAGGCAAGAAGTTTGTTTTGGGCTATTTGGATGAACTCTTTCTAGATCAAAGCATCAATGATGCATATGGGGTTTGAAGTTTTCAGCTCCTGTCCTGCCCTCATTGCATGATGTGGGCTGGGGATCACATGATAATCAAAATGGTAGATAGGTAGGTCTCATGAACCCCACAGTCTAATTTATTGCATTCTGCTATTACTTGCTACATGCCATGCAAGGCAATGCACTACACTGCACTGCAATACAATGCAAAAGATTTTCCTGTTTAGAGGGTATCACAATAATAAGAGACCTCTTGGTGTACAATACATATGAAGATGTGTGTAGTAGATCCACATTCTCATTATGACCCCTCCAGATTTGTAGCCAAGATTGGTGGTGACTGGTGAGATGAAGATGCATTGCTGCCCCACTGCCACCACCAGCTTCAGAAGCTCATTCAACTCAATTTGCCACCTGGTTAGGTTTGGTTTGGCACATCCATCCCTGTCCTCTTGCCTGAGTTACCTCCTCAACTCTGCCAAATTTTTAAATGAGATTAGGGGTGTGTAAATTAACAAGCCACTATATTTTGCAAATCTCATCCTATATATATATATATATATATATATGAGAGAGAGAGAGAGAGAGACTGTCAAAGCTCATCATTTTTTACATGTATTGCATTTACACATCATCCAAGTCAATCTAGCTAGCTTTAATTTTCCTACAGTCTCATTGCTTCCATTTTTATGTGTGAGACTTTGCAAATGAAGTTGATTCAGGATTGCTTGGTTAATCAGTGAAGGCATCTTTGAATATGATAATTGGTTATTTTCTTGTGCGTGGTTATCATATATGATATTCCATTAACACATGTTTCTTTTTTTTTATTTTTTTGTTAATAGGAGATATCTAGGTATAATTAATATGTAAAGTAAATATAAAAAATGTCATAAATATAAAAAAATAATAATAACATTAATTGTGTTGATCATATGAGCGGGTTTGAGACATTTGTTTTTGGGTGTACAATTAAAGGGCCTAAATTGACATTTGAAACCAATTATGGATTGTGGGCCAAATGTTTAATAGGCTAATGCGGGAGGTGCAAGCCCGTGTATTTTTTTTTTCATTACTTAATTATATGTTACAGGAATTATTACAATTCCTCAAAGTTTCGTACCGCGAGAAAATAATTAAACAAAGGCATTAATCATGTTTACTTGATGCTTGCAACATTCCTTATTTCGTATTTGTCAGCGGGTAAAGCGGAAATTATTACACTCGATTTATTTATTATTATTAAGGCACTTTTACTTGTAAAAGGCACTCTCTCGCAATGAGGGTTTCGCTATGTGATTTGAAATTTATTTTTTTTATCATGAATTAGGTATCCTAATTTTAAAAGATTAATTCAAAATCTCAATCGGTATGAAATTTCTATCATCTATAAATGAAATGTCTAGAGTTCGAACAAAAAGTAATCTGAATTATAATATTTCATTTCTCATCTAATAAAATTGTGTCATATTAAATTTTTTGATTTTTCTTCATTGCGTAATATCTCTCATATAAAAATCCGAACATCATTATTATTATTGGGGAAACTTAATTAGGAACTCGATTAATTATGTAATATCTCGGATCCAATTGACATATTATTCATTTTGGATTCATATGGACTTGAAACACTGTCTGTGTTATATTGTTCGCTTTAAGTTTTTTGGCATGATTAATTAAAATGCGTATTAAAAAATGGATGAGCTTGCTAGATCACTTCCCAGTTCCAGGAATCATTAAATCTTATATCGCTAGTAACCAGTAACAATAATCATACACAAAATCTAATCACAGTGTCGAACCAAATCCATGTAATGCATGTTATTGTAAGTGTTAATGTTGTTGACCCTAAGTTTTACGGGGAAAATCCAAGGATGCCGAATAGGAATAATTGATTTCTTATCAGAGAAAGACGATTTCTATCACGAGTAGGGGTGTTCAGGGTCGGATTGGACCCAACTCAAGAGGGCTGGGGGTGTCGAATCCGATCCAACCCGACCCGGTTCGGGTCGGGTCGGGTGGTCGGGTTACTCGACCACCCAATTTTTCTTTTTTTTTTAATTTTTTTCTTACTATTTTTTATATTTTTATTTAATATAAAAATATTATTTAATATTATTTTAAAAGCATAAAATAACTTTTCTAACTATTTAATATTATTTTGGTACTTAAAATATTTTATTTCAAATTTTTATAATTTTTAAATCAAATATAAGCTTAAGTTTGAATTAAAAAAGAAAAAAAATAAAAAAATAAAAAAACTCGAGTTGATCGGGTCGGGTCAACCCGTACCCGACCCGACCCGATCCAAATCGATTCGGATCGGGTCGGATCATCGGGTTCACGGGTCAACCTGACCCGGTGAACACCCTTAATCATGAGTTTAGGTTTTTTTTCGGATCTTAAAAAAGTTAGAAAATGATAAGACATTTGGAGAAACTTTTTTTTCTATTACAAAGGAGGTTTGATGCAAGAAAAGTAAAAATTAAAAATAAAGAAATATATATGTCTCTTTGAGCTCATGATTTCTAGAAAATCGAGTGATGGTGTGCATCATAATTTGACCTTTAACCCCTAAGAAGCCTGAACACATCGACCATAATTTGTTTTTTTTATTTATTGTATATATCTAACATTTCTACGTCATGCATTGTTTTTTTCTAAAAAAATGAGTCCAATTTTATTTATTGTGTATAACTACACAAAATCGGAGCGACTTTAATGTGATGCTCGTCTCAAATTATGTAAACAAGAAAAAGTAACACATGATACGTATATAAACAAGAAAAGGTAAATAAATAATACCACAACATCTTTTGGTTTTCAAATATTTAAAATGGAATACAATTAATTGACGAATAAAGCGTACTAAACTTGTCTTCTTCTAATATTCTTCATTTGTTTTTTTAGGAATTTGTTTAATTTTCTTTGTCAAATTATATGTGGATCCTATTACCAAAACATTCCATTGCAATAAATTTTTTTTTTGAAATTGTTTTTCAAGCGAGAAAAATATGTATTGTCGTTTGATAATATGATAAACATTAAACTAACAGTAAGAAAGAACACGTTTGATTCCTGGAAAATGTTTTTTCCCAAAGTTATATACCGAGTTCGTGATGAACCGAAAGATATATATATTTTCGATTACCATTAAACCAATCACAGGAAAATCGAGAAAATATTTTCACAACAAAGACTTTAGTTTGTGTATAAGGCATCCTCTTCAGAACGAAATTTATTAGAATGGCACATGTATTAAAATTTAGGATTATTTTCATAAATCATTATTAAACTCATGATTTTTCGTATGTAATGTCAAATTACGAACTTATTTTTTATCCCTAAACTCTCATAATTTTTTCACTTTAATCCTTTCGTCGACTTCTTTTACATTTCTCATTATTTTTATTTTTTTTAATTTATGAGAAGACTAAATTATCCCTAATCATATAACACATGAAATAAAAAATAAAAAATGAAAATGAAGAAAACTTTTTTCACCGAAAATACCTTTCTTTGCGTCGGCGCACGCGCAGAGAAAGGTGGGGGCGCTCCAGCACGTGCAGGAAAGGAGGAGGGGGGGGGGGGTGTCTCCCCCCCTTCTCCGTCACCCCCACCGACGAGTCGTCCCATTCGCTAGCTCGACCCCCTCAACTACGACTTGCGTCGACCCCTTCTCCACTGCCGACGAGATTGGGGGTCGCCTCCCCTCCTCTGCAACCTTCGTCGAGGTCGTAGAGTTGGGGGACCCCCCCACCTTTCTCTTTGTGTGCACCCCTCCCCCTCATCTGTCGCCCCGACAAGTCGCCCTTGTCCGCTAGCTCGGCCTCCCGCATTGACCCCTTTCACACTGCCCCTTTACGTGGACGAGCCTGCGTCCCCTTCCCCACTCTCGACGATCCCACGTCCCCTTCCCCCCTCTCCCTTGCGCCTGCGTTGCCCCCATTGCCTGGCAAGTCACCTGCGTCGGTGCGTGCAGGAAAGGGTGGGGGGGGGGGGGAGGGGGCGACCACCTTTTGTTGACTTTTCGACGAAGCGCTTGTCGACGATAGATGAGGAGAGCTAGGTGAGGAGGATGAAGGGTAATTTTGACTTTTCGTAAATGAAAAATATGAATTAATAAAAAAATTGATAGAAGTCGATGGAGGAATTAAATTAAAAAAGTCAGGATAGTTTATTGATCTAAAAAAAATAAGTTTATCGTTTGAAGTTAGATGTGAAAAATCGTGATAGTTTAGGGATGATTTATAGAAATAACCCTATTATTTAATTTCATTGTTAGATTCTATTTTAAGCTCGTTTTTTTATGTTGAAGAAAAAAAATGTACATATCAATCAAACGTTCTCATATATATATTGCTTGATAAAGAATCAACATACAAGTTTTGAACAGTATTTGATCCTGCATGTGCTCAAATTCAAATTTATTTCAGATTAAAGTCTCATGCTTGGCGCAATTATGCATGATGCAACTATGGCAAGTCCCATGCACGTAATTGCATCTACATAAAAGGCATGTTTTTTTTGTTTTTCCTTTGAGTCTTTGACCAAACTTCTCTCTCTCCCTCCCTTTCTCTCTCTAAATATCTCTCTCTCTCTTTCACTATTTTGCATAACTGAAGACAACTTTCTCCATGATCCAATCCTCTGCAGTTAACACTAAAATAAATGCAGCTTAAATCTTGTTCCTTTGCTAATACATATATGGTAACATCCCTTATTTATTGCTCCCTAATTACACCACCATTAACTGCTCCGCATGAGTTTTAATCCACCTCCATTGCACCCTTTAGCCCCCATCTCTGTCTCTCTCTCTCCCCTCTTCAAACTACGAGTCCCTCACCTCAACAAAAGAAATGGAACATGTTGGCTGCTTCAAGGCCAACATGGGATGGGAGGGCAGTTTCTCCATGGAAGCTTCCTCTTGCTACACCAACTCGCCCCAAGATTTCCCGCAGCTGGGCGGCATGAATGGCGTATACTCTTCGAGCTCGGATGATCAGCGCTTCGTCGTGGGCAAGTTCGAGGACGACGGCGACGTCGTGCAGCCGCCGCCGGAGGAGAGCTTCCCGCACTACAACGCGATGCTTCCATGCTACGTGCAACAAAGCATTGGGGGTCACCAGATGGCCGATGCAGATCATCTCGGCAGGCTTCCGCTGGTCAGCGCGATCGATTCTTTCATGGCCTTCGGCTACCAGGACGAGCTATCGAGCATGATGAACGGCATCAAGCATCCGGACGTGGAGTTGGGGGATGTCAACAAGAAGGGGACGCCTGGTAAGAGGATTGGCGCCGGCAAGGTTCAGAAGAAGCCCAACGTCAAGGGTCAATGGACGCTTGAAGAAGACAGGCAAGTGCTGGCTGATTAATCTGCATGCATCCTTCTTTTAGGCCTATTTTGATTCCTTCCTGTTGTAGCATTGCCAAACATAATCTCATGAAAATATTCTTATTCAGAAGAAATTATATCCTTCGATCCTTCGAGTTGTCTATCCAATTAACGCCCTGATCGCAGAGTGTGATTTTGGTTTGATGCATGCATGTACCTGCAGGCTGTTGATGAGGCTGGTGGAGCAGTATGGACTGGGGAAGTGGTCTCAGATTGCTCAGATGCTGCGTGGAAGAATAGGAAAACAATGCAGAGAGAGATGGCACAATCACCTCAGGCCTAACATCAAGGTTTCTTTATTCCTTTAATTTTTTTTCTACTATTTAATTGAACAATGACTAATTGAATAATTGATTGAGTATAATAGTATTGAATTGTTGATAGATTCTAGTTTTCTTGGATCTTTGTTATCGCCTTATCGGTTTAAAATACAATAACATAGAACCTCTGGATATATTCTTTTTATAGACAGTACTCATTGATTTGAACCACATTCTATTGATAGAGAAAATGTGATAATCTAAATTAAACGAATCCAATGAAATAATAAGAGGAAACGGTAACAGATAAATCCAATTCCATGTTTGCATGAGAAAGTTGTTTAACAGTGCGACCTTCTAAAAATTAGTTACCCTCCCAGTACTGTAGAATATCTTGAGAAGTGTCACCGAATGGAAAGAAAACAAAAAATAAGAGTAAGTAATTAGGAAATCCATATCTTTCCAATTAAGGAAGAAGGCTGTCTTCTAGCAGCTGATTTCTACTGCTGTTCTGTGTCAAATTCTAACAGGAAACAAGTGCAATTAATTTGATGTTCTATGTCTGTGGTGGATTCCTTAAATCATGGAGCTGTTAGCTCCCCACTTTCAAATTATATTATCAACGTTAGTCTCCCATTTTGAATTTGTAGTTTGATCCGAGCCAAAACTGGAAACAAAAATTGAAGACTGAGAATTAATTCATTCATGGAGAAGCTATTTAAACTTAGATGCATGCATGAAATCATTTATGTTTGTAACTCTCTCTCTCTCTCCCAATATATGTAATATAGTAACGTTCAGAGAAGTTTCTTTTTTCTTCTTTCATAAGAAAACGTTTGAGAAATAGGAAACATTTAACATGTGTGATATATTAAATTGACCCAATTCGATAGTTACATTATATTTCAATCTTTTTTTATATAAGTTTGAAAATTACTCAGTAAAAATATTCTACTTAATTATATAACGGTTGAAAAAGGATGTAAGTTTATTTTTTTCAGCGTAAAAAACTTCTAATCGCGCACTCGATATTTGCATGCATGCAGAAGGATACGTGGAGCGAAGAGGAGGACAGAATCCTGATCGAGGCCCACTCCGAGATCGGCAACAAGTGGGCGGAGATCGCCAAGCGGCTCCCCGGAAGGACTGAGAACTCCATCAAGAACCACTGGAACGCCACCAAGCGCAGGCAGTTCGCCCGGCGCCGCCGCCGGAACCTCAAGAACCCCAAGTCCGGCACCCTCCTCCAGAACTACATCAAGAGCCTGGGCGCGTCGGTCATGGAGAAGCGCAGGAGCAAGGCGAGCAAGAACATGACCCCCGCCGGCGCCGCCGCTACCGTTTCCACGAAGAGCAAGGCAACTGATAAAGCCATTCTGGTGGCTCCCGGCGAGCTCGACGACGCGGCGGACGCCGTCGTCGACGATGACCACTTGGTGCCCACTTGCGACTTCGGCGACGTCTACGATTTTCTGTTCGAGGACGTGGAGATGAACAGGGCCACGGCGCCGGTGAGCTGCTACGACGTCGGGTACCTCTTCGACCAGCTCGGGTGCGGCCGGCAGCTGGGAGCGGCCAAGGGGTTCGATCTGGACGAGGCGTGGGACGTGGATGACGCCGATGGCGATGTGGCGGCGATGTTTCCGGCGGAGGTGAAGCAGGAGATGGATTTGGTGGAGATGATTTCTCACAGCAGCAGCGCCAGCGGCAGCAAGTCATGAACGTGCATGCATGAGCTACGTACTTACTACTATAATATAATAAGGGCAATAATAATAGCATATTATAATAACACGCTCAATTATTATTATTGTTATGATATTAGCGGGATGGGAATTTTTTTTTATACTGTTACACGATCTTTTCTCTTGTGAGGGATTTGATTTTTTTTTCACACGATTATATGATGTTTAAGAATATTTTTATTCACTTGTTCTTGGACACGTATTTATGAACGATTGATTAATATTCTAATAAGAAATCATTATGCAATCTTATTTTAATTATATGATTTTTTGCAATTTTATACAAGAGTAATGTATATATAAATATAAAATGATATTGCATTTATGTTAGAATTATTTTCATAAATCTCTTCTAAACTATTGTGATTTTTCACATTTAACTCTAAACTATAAATTTATTATTTTTATCTCTAAATTATCACGATTTTTTTACTTTAGTCTTCCCGTCAACTTTTGTTATATTTTTATAAATGATAATTTTTTATTTACCAATTTAATCCTTCCAATGATTTTTTATTTTTATATTTTTTTCATATTTTTCTGAATGGAGGGATAATTTAGTTTTTTATAAATGAAAAAAATAAACATAACAAAAATAGATAGAAAGACTAAAATAAAAAAGTCACGATAATTTAAGGATCTAAAAAATAAATTCGTAATTTGAAATTTAAAATTAAATGTAAAAAATCATAATAATTTAGAAAAAAATTACGACAATAATTCTTTATGTTAATCAATTTATTTTGTGTGAATGTTTCAGTATTGAGCTTCAATTATATGAATATCTTAATTTGTGCATCTTTTTCTCCATATTATAATGAAGGCTAAGACCTAGTACAATGAAATAAAAAAGTTTATCAGAGCCGGCCCCTACCAAGTGAGAAGGGGATAGTTGGTAAAATTTTTAACTTTTATTATAATGTTTAGGGTGCTTAGCACATCCATACTATACATCAAAGACTTTTTATTGCAAGGATTAATTTACAACTTTTCAGGCATTGCTCAACATAGGCTGACTTCTATCTTGGGTATCTGACTTGTCTTCTCAATCTTGTTTGTCGGCGCCACTGGCTAAAGTACTCGCAAAATCCGGGATTTCAACGCTTTATGATTGCAAATCCAGTTGAACTTAATTTACGTTGGAGAGGACATCTTTGTCTACTTCGAATCTTCAAATGACGCCTCCGAGGACAGGCAAAAACAACGCTTTGCCCATAACTAATTACTGGCCGCCGGGGAAAAAAAATGCAGCGACCATTGAAAAGTATGCATCATCAGCAGCTACAAGTTTCAGCCTCTTTGTGGTAAGTTGCTTAATCAACTCTTGTTGATGAAGCAACCTCAAGCTTGAGGACGATCACAATTTTGTCAAGCAGACTTTGGCTTAAGCCTCTTCACCCTTGAATATAGAAACACCCCAGCTACTGCTAGGCCAGTTCCTGAAATTGTTTCATAGGGCACAGCCAGTTAAGTGGGATTCATATAAAGGTGGACAATGAAATAAGTACCTTAGTTAGGAAGAGAAGTGTTACCAAGAGAATTAATGGGTGAAACTGGAGTGTTAAAAAAGAGAACCGAGGAAATTATGACTACAACACGCTTAACACAATTGCCGACAGAATGTGTGACCGGTGATACTCGAGCCAATACCATGTATGTAACCTGCCAATTTCAAATAAGATCAGTACATGAAAAAAGGAAAGAAGTGGAAACATATCAATTATGTTGTCTTGTCAAGCAAAGTACAAAAACTGAACCACCAAAAATAAAACACACAAGTCCCTATTTCGTTGCCCAATTCAAGCAACACTTTCCAAATTAACACGGGCGTGGAGATTGGAGAAGGTATAACTTTCTGTGATACATCATGCCCATGGACTATTTTGGCAACTGCTTATAAGATACTCAAGAACTTGAATTTATCAAGACTAACAAGTTTTGACTCTTGGGTTCAAGTTCAAAAAAAGTTGATCATATCAAAATAAACAAAGCACTGATCGTTCAAGAAGTACTAGCCTGTTGATGAGCATGAAAACAGAGTGCAGCAAGAATCGATCTCATATATAGTTCTCTCAGGTTCAGACCCTGCGAAACCATAAAGGCAACAAATACAAGTCAACATTTTCTGAACAAAGTAGCATATAAATGAGAAACTTAATAAGTACTCCATAACACTGACAGCAGATTGCACAAATGCGGGAGTGAACTTGATTCCTTCTGCAATTAGAGCCACTGGGGCCAACAAGAAAAAGGACATAATTGTAATGACAGAGAACAGAGTTATGTTGTCCACGGACTCCTGTTCAAGAAAATATGATTGATAAGACAGGCTTTAAAACCTATATTAATATATTAAATTTAGCTAACAAGTCTACATTTCAATAACTATAGGAAAAACTAAGTACTGAGTAAACAAATAGAAACACTTAGTAAGAAATGTCAAGGTTACCTCTTCTTTTATCATTAACTTTTTGCTGACTACATTACGGGATTGATTGGTGAGGTTAGAAGCCATTGCACTCCAAAATCCAACCCTATTTGCCAACATAAAGGTGGAGCACAGAAATCAGCTAACAGATTATGAAATGAGTAAAATTATGATTTTTCATCAAGTTTAAAGATAAAAGTGAGATATAAGGATAACATATGACAAGAAAACAGGTAATTCGGTCTTTATAACCAATGTTCAGATATCAAAAGCAAATTTTGATTAAAATATAAACCACTTACCAGTTAAAAGACGCTTCAGTTAGGGATGCAAGTGCAACACCACCAACAACCGGCACAAGAGAGATTAAAACCCACAAAGAAGGCAGCTGCACAGAAATTTACGATTCTCATGTTAATCAATGAAAAGTAAAGTATCAGATGGTGTAAAGCAGCAAAGAAGTCTCAAAGCTAAATTACAATAATTGCATAACCAAGAACAAATAACATGTCTGCATGTTTGAAGTGCTATTTCATCAGTTTTTTTCTACCAAAATTTTAAAATTTAGCAACAGCCCATTTCCTCCAAGGATACATACAGAAGTATAAAGAGATTAAAGACAACAAAATTAATACACGTATCAATTGAAAACTACTAGAACTCCTATATAAAAACACACAAGATTTCAATATGAACTAGCATCAACTAATTAATGGGAGACAGAATTATGTTGTAACGCCTAAAGAGTAGGAATTCAAAATCCATAAACAAATTGGAAGACAAAACAATTAAAGGAGGAATATGGATCATCTACCTCCCCAAGGAAAAATGCTGAAAGGACAACAGTGAAGAAAGGCTCCATAGCTTTGATTGTATGGGTGAACGAAACAGCAACTTTCCCCAGGCTCATGTTTGTGAAAATATTACCCATCGTATGCAGTATAGCCAACGGTAGAATTGCCATAAGCTGATAAAAAAAAAATCACACATTATGATGTGAGGTACAAAACCAACCTAAACCTCGATGCAAAACGAACCAATGCAGACACTAAATTTTACCTGTGAAGAGGAAAGCTTGGGCCTGTTGCATATATTACCAATCCACATAAGCAATATAAAGACAGACCCGAGTCCAAATTGAAACGCCGTGATGGTCAATGGAAATGGATAGACCTTCAAAACCTGCAGCAAGCAGAAGACATGAAACCTCGTTCTTATGCATGCAGTTCTCAGAATGAGTATCAAACTAAACTGAAACCTCAACTCATGAGAACCCACAAAAGTTGTTTTTTTTTGTGGTACACCTCTAGGACACAATGATTGCAGGAAATAGCAAATAAATTAAGGAAGTGATGTCCCCTCGTCAGCTAAGCGTTGGTCCCAAAATCAATTAGGGAGGTCTGAGTGTTGATTATATAGATCGTTTTATTTCAGTCATATCAGTACTATGTTTCCACTGAGATGATAATGCTTTGGTCATTTTCCACCCTTCCGATAAGAATTAAATTCTCTCACTTTACACATAGTTGTAAGGCTTCACTTTATATGGCCACCCTTTCCCAGGGGTATTCTGTAGACATGAAAAATACTTCTAAAAGGTCAGAAGTCAAGTACTTCATGATCAAGTGAACTGTTTCAATGTAACAGTAACACACTCATGCATCCACTGCCTCTAGCCAGCACAAAACATAAGTTTCTCATCTTTTTCCTATACCCTTTGCCATTTGACTAATGTTTGAAAACACATGGATTCAAGCACAGGAAGGCAGGGCATGTTCGTTCTAGGACTCTCGAATTGGTCATATCAGATTATTAATGATCACAAGAACAAGAGCAAAGTCTTCAACTTCTTGAGTTAAATCCCACCTCGCATTGTTCTCCAATTCGATTTAATAGAGAAAGCGGTGTTAGAAATGAAAACGAAGAGGGGAGCAGACGAGCACGTGTTTGTTGTAGATGTTAAAGTAGATGTTGGAGAGGTACCAGAGCGCGAACAGCACCCCGAGCTGCGCCGTCCGTGCCACGGAATCCCCGTCCGCCGCGAACTCCCCGACGCCCCTCTCGCCTTCGTCAGGAACGGCGGCATCGGCGGCGGCCGCCCTGATCCCGGCGTCCCTCCGGATGCAGACAGGACGCGAAAGATTCAGCCTCCAAGAGGAGGCCGCGGCGGTGGGAACGGGAGGGTGGACGAGGCGAAGAGCCGGCGAGGGGGGCAGAGGAGGGGAGCCGAATGCGACGACGGCGCTCGCGGCCTTCCCGCGCAGGTCCCGAGCGCCCGGGCACGGGAGTTGGAGGAGGAGACGGCGAGGGGTGGCAGCGCGCAATGGCATCTCGGCGACTCGTTCGCTCGGCTTGCGTCTGTCTGCGCCTGGGCTTACGAAGGTGATGAGGAGGTGGCGACGGCGGCGGCGTGGAGTTATAAAAAGGGAGAACGAGGAAGGAGGAGCGAGAATTGCGTCTACGTACAATGAACTTGGAAATTTTGAGTCGTTCGAGAGCGGCAGCGCCAGCGAAATAAAAAGAAAATAAAATTAGAGATAGAAAATGCTGCCAACTCATCTTATAAATTAAATTAAATTAGGTGGTCACTGGTGGAGCACTCAGCGGGTTTGACGTGAGAATTCGAGTAATACGACATCCACCGAGAATTTGGGATGACATAAAATGGAAGCTTTTTGTTATGATCTCACGCTTTATTTGTTTTCTGGAATAAAATAAAATATTTATTTATTCGTATCATAAATACAATTCAAACGCTCCACCGTCCGCCGTGCGACACACCTGTTACATAGACAAACTTTAATTATCATCATTTTTAAATAACGCTTTCAAATAATCATTTTTAATAACGAGCTACTGATTTTTTTTCATATGATTAATCAATAGGTTCTTTTTTTAGTAGGCCCTTTTCGAAACGATTTTAATGGTTCAATTCAAGTGGTACTAAAAAGTGCATTATTCACGTATTAAAAATCTTATTTCATTATGTCGTCTCATGTTTAATACCTATCACGAATATTTTGTATTTCTAAAATTTTAAATGAAGAAAAACCGCTTATTACTTCATCCAACTTGATATTGATATGTTCTTTTTTTTTGTTAAAAAGGAGGTATGGTCCAATATAATTTCTTGTGCGAGTACAGAATATATGATATACGTAATTATAAATTAAACAAAAAAGATTATCGAAATTCAAATAAAATTTTTTTCACGCACCTACATATATTAAGAGGAAAGATGTTAATGCTATTCTAGGGCTGGATTAGTCAACATTAAGCAAAGAAAGGATGCCTTTAGTAAAGCATCAAAATATACTAAATAAGGTTAATAAAAGATAAGCAATCATGATTATCAAATAAATTAATAAAAGAGTTATTGTATCCTTATTAGGGCCAAATATTATACTACAAAATAAATTAATAAAAGAGTTATTGTATCCTTATTACAAATTTTTTTTTTCTCCTACAAAATTGTCCGTTCACGGGCAGGGCACACACCAACGCCATCCGAAGCATTCCTCCCTCCACGACAGATGAGGCGATGCACGGCAACATCCCACCATCGTCTCCTTCCACTTCCACTTCCACTTCCAGTACTGTGATGTCGTGATAGCGCCCATCTCCCTTCCCCACACCGTTGCTACCCACTCTCCTAATGGCTCCCTTGAGGCTTGAGGTTGTAGTGAGCCGCGCCCCCATGGCCTCATCTCTTCTCCTCCTCTTGTCCTTCTCCGCTGCCGCTCCCTTCGCCGCTTCTCTGCCCTGAGGCTCCCCAACATGGCGCCCGCCTCGCCGCCTTCGGCCCTTTCTGCCTCGCTTTTGCGTAGTTGCGTTCTCTCGCAGAATCCGCGCCGGAGGCTCGCCGTCGGTCCAAGGGTCGGCAGACGAAGCGCCGAGGTCAAATGAGGCGGCGGCGACGTCTTTAGGCGAGGACTCGGCGGCTTTCACCCTGGGCGAGCAAAAGATCGGTTCTTGGGCCTATTTCACCGGGATACTGGGGGCCGTCTTGTACGCATTGAACGTTCTCTGGATTGACCCCGCCACGGGGTTCGGGGGC
Organism: Pontederia crassipes; assembly: GCA_030549335.1. NCBI lineage: Eukaryota > Viridiplantae > Streptophyta > Magnoliopsida > Commelinales > Pontederiaceae > Pontederia > Pontederia crassipes. The sequence goes on from CM060190.1 coordinate 3,768,903, forward strand.
AAGTTCTTGGATGTTGTTTCTGGCGTTTCGGAGAGCCCCGAGGTGAGTTATTGTGGACATATTCCACTCTCTTCATGGTAAAACTAATAAGAATTCGTGGCTTTTTGTCCTGCAACGGATTCTGTAGAAGTTGATGCTGACCATAAAATATATGTTCTCAATTTGTTGTTGATTCTTATCATAAAAAATTCCATCTTTTTCACAAAGTTGATGTCCACAATGAAATTTTTGCTACAGAACATCTCTTGGGGCGAATTGAAGTGCTGAAAGAACAAAAATATTTTGTACTTAATCTATTAGGAATTCGTTGCTCAACCTGATTTGGTTCAATACCAGAAGTTCTTATTTGGAATTCGTTGTTGTCCTGTTTACTACTGTGAAGAGAGAGGTAGAGTTCTTATTTGGAATATAGCTGAATAATGTCCTCTACCAAATAATCTCCTTCGCGTTTAATTTGATGAGTATCTTGTTGGTTAAATCGTTCATCCTTGAAATGACAAGGGAAGAAATTCACTTGATCTGGCTGCATCTAAATTTTCCCACACCCAACAAGAACATGCTTCAGATTATGGGGATATAAATGCTACCTATTTTGTAGTTCAATGGAGCCGTTTTCAGGTCATACCCTAGTTATATATTAAGCTTGATTTTTGTTTTTATTTAATCATGTTTTCATTAGATTAATAGAAAACTTCTTCGGTAAGCATTGAATATGCAGAAATCTATTAGGATATTACTTCCATTCCTATATTTTGGGACTGCATATTTACAGCAGACATTGCTTTGACACTTGATCGGATATATCCTGAGAAATCACCTTCGTGAATTTCATACAAGTTGAATCTTGGAGCATTTTCTTCAGTTTAAAAGTTGAAACTTGGGTCTGTTTGATTGAGACATTATTGAGGGGAAGAGAAAGAATAATAAAAAGGAAGGAAAACTAAGGAAAAAGGGAAAAAAGTCAACGAGGTAAAAGTATTAATTTTGTTTAAATGAAGTAACTAAGGGAATATAAGAAAATAAGAATTAGATAATTTTTTTGTTTGGACGAATATGTTCTTCATATATGTATTTATATTTTAATTAGATATGATCAAAATGGAAAATGCGTAATGATTAGTTGTTTCCGTTTATTTTCATCTCATTTTAGGTTTGAAAGAATAATAGAGTTTTCCCTTTATTCTCCTTCAACTTAAATTCAACTAAACAACGGGAATGAATTCTTTCTTCTCCTCCCATTCTTTACCCTCCTTTCACCCTCAATCGAACAGACCCTATCCTCATTGATAACTGATATCAATATGGTGAGGAAAATCCAATGTTAAGTAATCAAACTTGCACATTGATAAAGATACAGAGGAAACTCATTCAAATTCAGAGGACAAGTGCAATAATCTTGGCAGTACCAAAATTTTGGTCTCTTTAGAAAGAAAGTGAAAACATATTGCTGTAAGATTTTTAGCAGATGGAAGTCATGTGAATATATAGGTTGCCTTCACTCAGATTTCATGATATAATCACATAGATAAGTTGGAGTATTTTCAGTGACATATTTATTACTGCTCCAGTCCTGATAATCTAAGAAGCGACCTCTAATGATGGTTCTGCTTTCAGATGCCATTATATATTTCAAAGTTGTAGATTAAAATTACTTTTTTCTGAAAAAAATACATAGATTGAGTTACCTGTTCGGTTTGGCCCTTTACATCATTACAGATATGCTGTAAGACATTATTTCAATTCTCTCCGTTTCATTTTCTTTTTTCTTTCATGGTGCTATTTTTCTTTGATTAGTCAAACCATGCAAACATAAGTATGTTGACTGTGTACGCTACATTTAGATTCCGATGATAATAGATAGTTTAGACAGAATAAAGATAGTTTGCTGCATTCTAATGAATCCTTTGCAGCAGCTATATTGCATGCATATTTTCATTGTGAAGAAGAAAATTATAAACCGCAGGCCATTTACAGTGCAGGTTGTATTATTGGCACTTCTTATTACTTTTGCTACCGTCCACAGTAGTCTAGCAAGTCTTCACGATGCTGGCGAAAAACTTGTAGGCGAGCGGGCTTATCGTGTTTTCTTTGCAGGAGTGTTGCTTCCTTTAGCAGTCAGTACAATTGTAAGTCCTTTTATTCAATATTGCAGATGTAATAATGTGTCTTTCAAACTTCACATGCTTTATCCCTTTCTGCCTCCTTTTGCACTAACCATAACTGTTTGACTGCAATGCTAACTGAATTGATGTCTCATTGACAGGCATATTTTATCAATCACACGTACGATGGAACTCAACTTTGGCAAGTTCAAGGTGTCAGAGGAGTCCATGAGCTAGTGTGGATATTTTCAGTCATCTCCTTCTTCCTATATCCACCCACCTTTAATCTTCTAGAAATAGCAGCTGTTGATAAGCCTAAAATGCTTCTCCGGGAAACTGGTATAATGAGAATCACCAGACATCCCCAGGTATGTGTTCCCCATTGAGTTCTTATCCTCTTTACTAATTTCAAGTTTTTACAACTAAAATTCTAATGTTAGTTTACCCTTTCTACAGATGGTGGGGCAGGTAATTTGGTGCTTAGTTCACACACTTTGGATTGGTAACACAGTAGCCATTGCAGCCTCAATCGGCTTGATAGCACACCATTTGTTTGGCGTTTGGAATGGCGATAGACGACTTGCAACAAGATATGGGGAAGCTTTTGAAGATCTAAAAAGTAGAACAAGTATAGTTCCGTTTGCAGCAATCCTTGATGGCCATCAAAAGTTGCCCAAGGATTATTACAAGGAATTCATTAGGTTGCCTTACTTCACAATCACACCGTTGACGCTGGGTGCATATTTTGCACATCCATTGATGCAGTCATCCAGCTTCAACCTTCACTGGTAGCTGCCCACCTCGTGTTATACAAAACCTACAGATTTTGCTCAACACAGAACTGATAGTATAGCATCATGGATATTCATTTTGTGCGGTAAAAATGAATAGAATTTGCATTAATTCCTTGGATCAATACTCCTATGGTAAAAAATGGTCTCTAGTGTTTTGTTTTCTACTTTTGTGTCATTTATGTTGTTAGATACAACAGAAAGAACATAAAAAGATGCCAGTTGAGATTGTAGTAATTGCAGTCTGTCCAGTAATTTTGCTTGGATCCACAACGAGCTGCTGATGGAGCTGGAACATAGTCTCGGGGCGGTGGGTTGCTTGGTGCTGGCGCCTGTTCATAGCCATGTTCATCTTCTAAACTTGGAGAATCATGTCTTTTGAGCCACAAATCCAATGCTGCAATTGTAGCTGGATCAGTTACCAAGTGATTGGGAAACAAATTTGTTGTGAATGGGATGAAGTCAATCGTAATACCTTGTCTGGATACTGCCTGAGTTGAATCTTCGAAACTTATCGGCCAGAGGAAGTATCCAAGCAGCCTGTCACGCACAGCAAACTCAATTTTCTCCTGGATCACCTCAGGGCCATCGAAGCTGACCCAGAGACCACCAGAGTGGAAGTATGAAGACACAGTCCAGTTATCATACACGTAGGAAGAGGAGGGTTCCTTCAGCAGCTCTTCTATCTCAAAGTAGGCCATCAGACCAGTCTGGTTACTCGACTTCTGCTTATGCCCTGCCGCCACCACCGGCGCGCCCAGCGTGTTCTTGACTTTGTTCCTGAGGATCCAGGACCTGCCATAGAGAGGGATGCCCATCACCAGCTTGCATGCAGGCATTCCGGCGTCCAGCCACGAGGTGACGCCGTAGCTTGTTGAGAAGTGGGAGGCCCTGTCGTACAGCGCGCCGTCCGCTGCAGTCACGTTGCTGCTCTTGTGGTACCCGAAGCAGAGGGCGTTGACCCAGTCAAGGTTGCTCGACATGGCGTCGACCGGGTAGTAAAGGTCGTCGGTCGGTCCGCCGAACAGGTGGTTCGAGAAGTACACAGTGGCCGTCAGAAGGAGGGGCGAGGACGACGTGTCCTGCGCTTCCTGCTCGATGCGAGCTCGCCATTCCGCAAGCAATAACGCCAGGTTCACAACGTCCGCGGGCGCGGTCGGGTATCGCCACCCCAAGTCCAAGCCGTCGAACTCATTGGCCCTAGCCAGATCAATGGCAGAACTGATGAACGCTGCTCGGAGTGTCGGATCTGCGGCCATGGACGAGAAAGCGGCCTTGGACGCGTCGGTGCCTCGGTCATCGGTGGCAATAGACAGGAGGGTCTTGACGGACGGGCTGTTGGACCTGAGAGTAGCAGAGAAGGAGGACAGAATGGGGAGCTGGCCAGGACCTGGAATGGCCACGGCCGAGGTGGACTCGTCGAGGCCAAGAGAGTAGTAATATATATGAGTGTAGAGGGAAGTGTTGATGCTGGAAACAGGTGAGTAGCGGTAGGACTGGTGGAACCAGTAACCTGCTCTGACCTCTGGAGGAACAGCATCCGAGCTACTGGCGCACTGCTGCTGAGCCTCTGCAAAGTTCGCAGCCGATAGTGTTACTAGTAGGAGGAGAGAGAAGATAAGTGAGGGGGATGATGCTTTGCTGGTCATTTCGTGAAGCGGCGGAGGAGAGAGAGCTGCTGATGGGCATTGTCTGCTGCTGGTGGTGAGAGATGAATGGGGAGGAAGGAAAGAGATGCAGACTGCAGTTGCAGAAGAGTAATAGATGGAGTCTACAGTGTTTGGAGAAGCACCCGAACTCTCTGATGCGATTTTGAAGCCTTTCTGGGCCAGGTCGAAGGTGAAGTTTTATATGTGGTCTCTCCAAAGGTGAATTTTTTGGGATGTGAACCCTGGATGATATTTAGTAAAGTTTTCAATAGGCCTAAAGTATTTTATTTTGCTCTTGAGTTTGCAGGCTTGCAGTGTCACTCATTTCCAATTGGGGCTCACATTAGATCTTAGATAATGAATGCAGGGAAAGGTGAAACTTTTTTTTTAACAGGAAGCAATTGAGAAGAAAGTAACCTTTAACCAGGGCATCTGTACTGGTTCTGCAAGCAATGATATGATTCAAACTTGGGAGGTTGCTTAATTGCTTGATCCTAAGACTCTCTCTCTCTCTCTCTCTCTCTCTCTCTCTCTCTCTCTCTCTCTCTCTCTCTCTCTGGGCATTGTAGACCATCTGAAAATTCCTTTGTGACAGGAAGAGCATGTGGGGTGGATCCAAAGGAGCTGAATAAACATGTTTGTTTAATAAGGTAAGTCTGCCTGTGGATTCAAATTATCTTTGCTAATAATACTCTGAGCTACTACCCAGTGAATGAGTTATTCTGTGTTGGATCATGCCCTTGGCATGAACCTGTGAGCCATTGACAAAGCTTGACATTAAGGGCTTGTCTCTGGATCAGTTGGCCCAGCTACTTCTCTCCCATCATGCACTACTCCTTTGTATCTGCACTGTCAACTGCTCCCTCCCCATGGTATTTTTTTTTCTCTCTCCAAGACAAGGGAGTGTTTGACCCACATCCCATGTGCACCCTGCCATGAACTGGTGACCTTTCCAAGTACAAGGCCTGTCCGAGTGGCCATTTAATGGTGGAAATTGTTACTGCTCCACACACACAGAGAGCTTCTGATCAAACACGTCAAAAGGAATACGAATGATCCTTGCTGCTCTACCATTTTTGCGTTCCTTTGCTTGGATTTTAGAATGCTCACATGGTGGGTTTTGTTTTAAAATGTCAAGAACCTCTGTCTGTTTGGTCTGAATTAGAAGTTTTAGCCAAAGATATTATGCAAATGGTGGACTATTTCGATCCATAAGTTCCAGGGAATGGAATACCACGGCTACACAATTTTATTGGATAAGGATATCTGCATAATTGAAGCCATTAATTGGCAAGAATCAAGAATCATATAAAGTAGTACAAAAATTGAACGGCGTGTGAGATTTTATTCCAAATCTTAGTAGAAGAATAAAGATCTTAAAAGCTAAATAGTAATAATACTTACTGTATGAAAAATTGAGCTCTTCAGAATCTTGGGAACTCATGTTTTGGTTTACCCCTCATCGGTAAGTTAATAAAATTTAGATGTAAAAAAGGGCTTGGAATTGTATAGTTGGCAAAGGAATCCTAGGGATGGAGGCACTATTAAAGAGAGCACCAAAAGGACATGGAATATATGCTGTGTTGCCCAACACCATGAGCTATACTTTATTTACTTTGATCTCAGAATCGAACGTTACTCATGTCGTGGTGTAATCAAACCAGTCACAACCTTCTTGCGCCATGGTCCTTGCAGATCAGCCGTCGCCTTCCTTGTCGGGGGCCTTTCAGAATGAAGGCTTTTGTGCTTTACATGGGAAAAAAAATAAGAGAGAGAAACACTTGTTGTTGTTAATTTATGGAGTATTTATTGAAATCTCGTTTAAATGATATTTAGTAAGATTTATTTTGTTAATTTAATGGACGTCCACCACATTAGATTAAGGCGGATGCTCCTACCTACGTGTGCCACCACATAGGATGGGATCGATCGACGATAGAATGCATGAGCATTGGTTCAGTGATGGTGACAGGTGAGGTCTGGTTCAGTTAGAAAGTTGGCTAGTTCAGTGATGGTGAGGTGCAGTTTAGAATATCACTGGTAGTGAACGTTGACGGTGAGCGTAGAGGGAGCGCAAAACGATCAAGGCAGGGGCATGAGGTCATGCAAGATTATTGTTGATGAGGATGCACGGTGGCAATGGTGGTGGGGGATCGAGGGCGGCGTGGTCATTTTTGTGCCCTAGAATGCAGCAATGATGAGGAAAGGGAGGTTGAGGCCGGCGAGCGAGGTTGACGCAGTGGCGGCAAGCAAGTTCGAGGGTGGCTTGTGAGGGCGACGACCAATCTTGTGAGCGCCGGATCAGACCGGCCAGTCGGACCAGTCCGACCGTTGACCGACTCTCACAACAGTCTATTAGAAGCTCCAAAATCGGGCTTGTAATTAGACCGAGTTAAACCAATTTAGACCGGTCAAGAACTAGTCAAAACCGACTAAAACCAAATTGAATCACGTTTTGAATGAACCGATCGATTTTTAAAAGTTTTTTTGTGAATAAATAATGTGATAAATAATATTATTTTAAATTTAAAAAAGATTCAAAGATGAACCTTTTTAATAAAATTCTATATTGACCATTAGTCTTCTTCTCTATTAATACTTGTCTCTTTGCTCTCATCATAGTACTATAATGAATGTGGGATTACGTTTCATCTTTTCTTCTTTCATCTAGTTAGTATTTGTTTAAACTTTCAACTATATCTTATATATTATGATCTTATTCAAAATTTTTAATATCATATATGTATATTATAATATAAATTAATTTTATATTATTGTATCATATATAATATTTATCATATTAGGTAAATTTGTAATGAATGAAGGATACAAACTTCTTTGTCATATGTATAGCATACAATAATATTATAATAGTTAGTATAGTATAGTTATATATATAATATTATAAATACACAAATTTTAATTTTCTTTAATTTAGTATCTAATAAGTTCAAATTAGATAGTTAACCACTAAATATATTATATATCTATTTATATATAATCATAATATTACTTCTAACATAAAAAAACAAAGATATGTATACAAAAAAAATAGTGAGAAGAAAATTTATATATAAAAATTTAATTTCATAGGATTTTAGTTTATTAAATGTATAATGATTTTAACATTAGTTTTTAATGATTTATTATTGTTATTTTTATATAATTAATTTTTAACATCATTAATATGATAGCTTAATTTAATATATCATATTAAATATATTATTTTATTATTATCCGGTCCGACCTAAAATAGACACTTGTCTGGGTCGTTGTTCGGTCCGGTTCAAACAACATTGGTGACGATGGTGAGCAAGTTCGAGGATGACTAATGGCAGCGGCAAACAAGATCCACGGTCGAGGGCGATGCTCAGTTTGCATTCATCCGATTGAATCCACAAAGAAAGTCAACACGTTCACAGCGTATAGCTACACGATTGGCCGCATCCTTGTGTTCATGATGAGCAGCGAGCGAGGGCGACGATGAGTGAGCTTGAGGGCAATGAAGGTAGGTGATGGTCATTTGCAGTGATGACTACCATCACGTCTAGGGCACAAACACAAAGTTGGGGTGTCGGGGGCAAGTGAAGCGCCCATTACCGCTGAACCACGTTAAGGAGATTTTCTACGCAGGATATCGATCTCACATCCAATGTCGTCCAATGTAGTAGGAATGCCCACCCTAATCTAATCAGGTGATGGCTCATTAAATTCTTATTCTATTATAATTGCGTAATGTCATAGCAACAAAGAGTATTCAATATTAGTACTAGGGCTTGCAAGTATAAATGTTTCTTCAATTGTTTTCAGCTAATGGGCTAAGGAACTCGGTGTCTATGGGCTCTTGTTGTGGGTTCTCGAGTCCATTAATGAAATAAAGAACAAGTTTTGTATTTGAGTAGCTGAAAGCCAGCTCAGTTGGTTGTTGATCCAACCTTGGGGTTCAATTTGAGTGAGCAAGTATTAGGGGGAACAAATTTATTTTCCTATGTTGCATTTAAAATAAATTATATAGAATGGAACCACTGTATGAAGTAGTAAAATAGTTCTACTCTTTAAACGCACAAAAAATTCTTGGACGACTTATTTTTTAGATTTTAATCAATCAACATTCACCCTTTTTTTCCTTTTATAAATTAGTCACATACAATTAATAAAAATATTTTATTTAATAAATTGTCTGAATTGTGAGTTTTTTTTAACTGTTATAAATAGTAAACAATAGTTAAGCCATCGACAACATAGACAAATCATGTAACACCACGGTAAAAAAATGGAAATGATTGGCCGACCTTTTCCCTTCCAAACCTTGTCCCCTTCTGCTTGTTTCGTTCCTCTTATATTCTTCTTCCTTGTCTTCTTCTGTTGTTTCTCTCTTCACTCAACACATTCTCTCTCTTCACGATTGGGGCAGCTGAGAGCCGCAGAGCTTCCCCAATGACTACGCCTGGCTCCTAGCAGGACAAATCCGGTCACCGGATTTGCTATGAAGGCATGCAACGGTCGCCCCTCCTCCCCTATATGAAGCACCCGACCCATCTTTCTTCTCCTCTGCTTCTCCGTTTCTCTGAGCCAAGCTGAACTCTCACGCTATTTTTCTTCCCTCTCCAGTACGCGGGCAGTAGAGGGCGAGCAAAGGTCGTCGGTGTTCGTCTCCGGCGCAGGCAACATAGTATGTGGGAAGGGAACACCGACGCAGTAAGGATCCTTCCTCTTCTCCTCTCCCCTGTTTCCCTCCGTTTCATTCTCTCCAAACTTGCGCCTCATTCTTCTTCTCCGGCGAGTGGACAGCAGCGAGCGAGAACGGACGTCGACGACCACCTTCGGCGCCGACGACGTGAGGAGCAGAGTAGGACACAGATGAACCCCCAACTTCATAGGCTAACAGGTGTGTGTAGTTCGGGATCTTCTTCATAAGTCGAGTCTCTTGACAAACAAAGCATGTCTGATTTAAAAATCCATGAACCGAACCCTCGAAGATGAATGTATGATGTTCTTTAGAATGATGACATGACGACCTTGCTGCTATGAATGAAGGAATGTATGTTTATCGGAATGATCCCATGTTTAACCGAACCGAACTCATGATGGAACTGTAGGAATTTCTTTTCGAAATCTTTTGTTATACGATGCATGTTTAGTGTAATACTTGCGTAGTTTAGACTTTAAATGCTTTATAGATTCATGTTGTGATGCTACTAACTTAGTTAACTTAGTTGTACTTTGCCGTCAATTGTCGGAGAAATGAAAACTCGAATCTATTTTATAACTCGACAGAACCTGGCCCGAGTTCACCAAAATCTGGCCGGGTCCTGTCTGGCCCCACTGGGTTCCCCTGAGCACAGCCCGGGTCCGCCATGGACGCCGAGCTCGAGCTCGGGGCAAACCAGGTGCCCGGACCGGGTCACCGACGACTTGGTCCGGGTTCGCCACGTCTCTCCCGACTCGATCGTCCTCCAAATCCTACCCGAGTGTGATCCGAACCCGGCCCGAGTTCTTCTCGGTTTTCATCTCGAAAGATCGAACCCAATCCAGGCCAACTCGGCCCGAGTTCTCGGTTTTCGCCTTGATAGACCGAGCCCGATCCAGGCCAACTCGGCCCGAATTCCCTTTGCCCGGCTCGAGTTATGGCCCCAGATTTTAACATCTACGATTTTTGACTTTGACTTAATTATGCAACTTTCTGATTTGTTATCATCTTGAACCTATGTATGTTGATTCTCTGATTTCTGAACAAAACTCATGTTTTCACACGAATATGATTGTTGACCACTCATCGGAAAATGAACGAAGGATGATTATGATCTTTACGCCAAGAATGATAATGACTCCTCTCAACCTTTCCTAAGAATGATTATGACTCTAATGAACCTTATGATAAATGATTATGGACCATGACATGATGATTAAGAATGATAAGAAGCGACGACCGCACTCTTTCAGTTGACCGACATGATTTCGACAAGTGACCTGTAACCCTCGAGCATCCGTCGTGAGGACCGGAAGTGAAGACCTCCTTCATCTCAACCTGATTTTAAATAAACTTCTGTCCACCTGATTCTTAAGTAAATGAAAACGAATATAAGAAGATAATCTCTCTACGCCTTGATCGGTCCACGAATCGAAAGACAGGCCCATGTATGATGAGAGAAGATGTTACCGCCTCGTAACAGGCCCTCCCTCACGGGTTGTCATTTGCTCTATCTAGGCGGGACTTTCTCCCATACGAATGTTTCCGCCGAAGGCGAGGTCATCGAGTCCGACGAGGTTTCGTCGTGGCATTGATCACCCACCGGCCTATGATGTCTAGAAAGTCGTATCACATTGCATGCAATGGCATTCCCCTGAAAGATGAAGAGCTCTTTTAAAGATGAAAGATGAATGAATGAATGTATGAATGAAAGCAAGAAAATATGAATGTATGAAAGTTAAGCATGGCAATGAATACGTAAAAGAACGACTGAAGAAAAGAAATGGATATGAAAACGTGTTCTCTCTTGTGATTCTGATTCTTCTATAATATTGATGATCTCCATTTATGCCATGACTGATGAAATCGATCCATGATGACTTGATCTTTCTCTCATGTTGATTACACATTCTTTTCATGTTATATTTTGACGGAACTGATTTATGATTTATATGAACCCACACTTAAGTTTATGCTAATGGTTGAGCTTGCTTCCGTGTGTGATCCCCGTAGGTGTGCGATGACTACACATGAGGTGGTCGTGCGTGTGCGGATGTCTCGGCGGGATTTGCTATTGCATATGGTCCTTGCCGAGCGTGGTAGTAGTTATTTACTTTTGTGCAGTATGAGTTGGTGCATCTTTGCAAATGGGACTTACCGAGTCCTTGTGGACCAGAGTCATTTTTACATCTAGTCTAGCTTTGCATTAGTAAGCCACCATCTTCTTGTTTGGCGGATGAGTACACCTTTTTTACTTTCGCATCGTGATTAGTAATGAGATTGTCCCTCGTACTATGTCACATTTTTTAAATATATTTTGGTCACCTTTTGGATGTACGTGGCTCTTACATTGTCACCTTTGATAAAGGCTAATTGCAGTATCTTATATATCAACTTCCGTAGGGAAGAGCATCGGTCGATTCGGTTAATTAACCGATCGGATAATTTGGTAAATTGACCGAATCGACCGAAAAAAAGTAACCATTATCCGGACCGAAAAAATCGGTTCCGATTTTTTTCGGTTCGGTTCGGTGAATTAACTATTTTAACCAAAAATAAAAAATATTTTAAAATATTATTATAAAATTCACAAAATTTAAAAATATAGTAAAGTAAAGATTAAATACATATTCAAAATTAAAAGCCAAAATTAAATTTAAACATGATAATAAAATACCAATCATTCAATAGTTAGGATACAAATCAAATTAAACAAAAATACATAAATTCATATACACAAAACAAGTTTTTACAAAAAAAAATAATTAAAATATATAAAAATAATAATTATCGGTTAATTCAGTTTTTAATCAAATTTTCGGTTAATTAACCATAACCGTCCAATTAATTTCGGTTAACAATTTCTTTATCCGTTAACCGAACCGAAATCGAATCGGATAATTCGATTTGGTTAACGGTTAAAATTACGATCAGTTAACCGACGGTTACGATTAATTGGATAACCGTGCTCAGCCCTAAACTTCCGCATTTTCCTTTACATTGTCGTATTATTTTACTCATTTAGTCTTCCGCTATATTCATTTAGTCTTCCACTTTATTTTTCCTTTGTGTTGACCATTCGATCAACAAAAGAGTCAAGAAAAATGAAAAGAGTCAAAATAGCACCATAGAAGGAAGTCGCGTCACGCTAGGGGCGTTACAAATTAATCACTAACCATGGACGTTATATGTATCCTCTAGATATAAAACGTGTTTTTATTTAGTTTTTTTTACTTAGTGGATAATCGGTTTAGTTTTTAACTTTTTATTTTTTAAAAAAATAAAAATAAGAAATAACAAAAAAAATCTTGCTGCGCTAGAAAAAAAAAGACGTGCCTACTTGTTTGTAATTACTAGTATGTAACCCATTATTTGCAACATTTAACAAAATAAACTCATTTTTTAAAACAAATAGTGGAATGAAACAGACATTAAAAAGTTTCAATATGTGTAATATTATTCAGTGCATCTTATGCTAGGATTAAAATAAATTGAACTTAAGTTTAGAAGTTTAATGCGTGCTCAGTTTAATCTCGTATTACAATAATTTAACCAACAATGTGTTTAAAAAATATATTATATATTTTGCATAATAAGATTTATTATTAATTAATGGAATAAATCATTTATTTTTTAAATAAATTTATATCAGTATATTATTTTTAATTTATTTTTTAATAACACTATTAAAATAAAAAATAAGAAAGAACAAAATCACGGCCCAGGGCCCAGAAGAAGGCCGATAAATACCCAGTCCATTTTCTTGGCACACCTGGATTTCAGCGCCTCGGACGCACTCCACCGCCATGGCGAAGGGCCGGAACGGCCGCGACGCCCGCACGGCCGCCGCCGCCGCCGCAGCCGCAGTTGCTTCCTTGTCCTCCTCCGAAGAAGACGACGACGTAGGTACCGCCGTCATCCCGGGTGCCTCCGCGATAACCGACGATGACGAGGTCGCATTCGCGAAGCTCCAGGGCGAGGACTTCGTGTACTTCATGCAGACATACTCCATAGTGCTTGGCCGCGGCAGCAAGAACTCGGATGTGGACGTGGACCTCGCGGCGCTCGGAGGCGGCATGAGCATCTCCCGACGCCACGCCCGCATCTTTTACGACTTTCCCCGCAAGCGCTTCGCCCTCGAGGTCCTCGGCAAGAACGGGTGCTACGTCGAAGGCGTCCTCTATGAGGTCGGGGATCCTCCCATCAAGCTCGATTCCCAGGACCTCCTCCAGATTGGGGACAAGCAATTCTACTTCCTCCTCCCCCGCTGCTCCATCTTCGGCCCCTCCATCAAGCCCGTGGTCCGAGGTGGTTCCCTCGTCGCACACGGCCGCAATCGCGCAGGACCATCGGAGTACCGGAATGAGCACAATGATGATGATGACGAGGAAGAGGAGGAGGAGGAGGAAGCGGAGGAAGATGAGGAGGAGGCCGAGGAGATGGAGGAGGTCGAACATGATGTTATTGTCAAGCGGTCGGGGAAGGTCTTGGAGGAGGATCGTCTTGCGAGGGCGAAGAAGGATGGTCCTTCGGCTAGTGGAGGTACTATGATTCAAATCATCTATTAAACTATTCATACTGAGTGGAAGTTTTATTCTCTCCTGATTCCAGAGATGGAATTGGGGCATAATAATTTATTTCATTTGCGTTTATTGGGTGAAACCAGAGATTTGCATTGGATTTGGAGCTATCTATGAATCATATGCTTTAGATGAACAAATGGTTGACATGCAAATCTTTATTGTTGAATTTGGAAACTTTTGACTGTCATGTTAATGCATTTGAATAGTTTTGACATAGATTGTGAGCTTCATCTTGATGATATCTCTCATTATCCCCCCACAGCAAGAAAATCTGAGGCTAGGACAAAGGCTGATAGAGAGGCAGACAATCATCAACTCCTGCAGTTGGAAGAGAAAGATGTCATTTCATCCTTAGCTTCTGTACTTTCTGAAATCTATGGTCCAGGAACTTGGGTGCCTATGGACAAACTTCATGCAGAGGTTAGTTGATAATATAATCTATGAATTGATTATTCTTTGTGAAGTGATACATTTGTTGTCAGTATCACTTTTTCGAGTGATTCATATGCTGCGTAAAATGGTAGTTTTCTTTTACTTATTAGGCCTTTTAAGTCCAAGCATAACTTGGTTATACCTTGCTATTGTGTTGTTTATGGTATAGATAGAAAGGTCAATGCCTTTGTTAATATGAAAAGTAGTATGAAAAAAGTACTTCTACATTATCAAGGCCTTTGTATTAATTTATTGAGGATTTTTTAGTCAAGGAAAGAGCTTGTATGGATAAAAGAATCCGGTCTCTGGTGCTCAACTGGGTAGCCTCCTGCACCATGCTTCCTCTTAATGTCATTAAGTGACAATGAATTTTCATAATATCAACAGCGTAACCCAGAACCATTGTGTTTTTCTATGCATCTGTGTTTTGTCTAACCCAGAGCTATGTGCTCTTAAATGAACCTCTCATTGTCTTTGAATTCCTTGAAGGGAATGCATTGACTTCTAATTTCATCATTGGTGATAGAATACTTCAATGGTGTTAAATTAATTAATAGGTTGGACTACAACCTTTCCTCTCTTTCTCTCTCTCTATATATATATTGACACTGTATATTCACATTTAAAATGTGAGCAAAATAATAGAAGTCATTGAAATATCTTTCTGCCAAGATAAACTAAATTCTCTGGTACTAACTTCTAGCTTTTTACACAACTAAGTTGAAGCAAAACCAAAATAAACTATGGATAAATTAGTTACTTAAACGTGATACTATATCTTTATCCTAGGTTGATAACTTAGCAAAATGACTGCCTGAGTAGTGCAGTCATCTTTGTTCCTTTCAGAAAAGGTTGATAGGTTAGCAATATCAATGGGGGCTTTGGACCAAAATTTTCTACTATTTTTTGTGAGAACCTCCATTGCTAATTCTGTTGCAGAAGGGTTCGATGAATTAAAATATATAAGCATCATGGGATTTCGGACATCGGAGTATAAATTACAACATCAGAACAAATCTCAAAGTGAAGTTGATAGTTCAAATAATCACTAAAATCCCAATTCTTGAAAAAAATAATCAATAAAAGCTTAATAATCTCAAATCCACTAAGCAAGAACATGTGAGTCCAAACACAAATAACTTTATTAATATTAGCTGGAATCAGTTCATTCACCATACAATGGATGTTTTTTTAATGTAGGTGATTATCTATTAAGACAAGTGCCAGAAGCGTCCAAATACAACAATTGTAAGAGTCCCGGAGGGGGTTTCCTACCTAAAAGATGTCGTTCATGTAGGAAGAGTGTAGTTAGCCAAAAATTCAGCGGCCTGATTTGTATCCCTATACCAATGGCTCAGTGTCCACTTCTCGAAGGAGGCAGTGCTGTGCATAATGTCCTGCAGGATGTTTTTCAACTTCCATGGACAGGTGTTCTTGCCTGAGACAAGCTGTACAAGGTTCGTCGAATCTGTCACAATGCAGTTTTGGAAATGCCAAGGCGAGTACTCATAGGATCCCTGAAAGTAGTCTCAAGCTTCCAATTCCAAAATGATATTGGCATCCCTCCAAAGCATCCCCTTGTTATTATGGGTGATTCATTGTTTGCTGTTGAGAGCCCTCTGATTTTGTCTTTTTTTTTCCTTCGTGCGAATAGGCGACGCAAGATCTTGATCAATCTGTTCTTCCTATGATGATAGTGTGGATAACTTGTCCACCTCCATGCAAGGGTTAAAGCCTATTTGTAAGCTTTTACAAGTAATTATAAATAAACAAGAAAGGTAGATTAAGAAAATAAATTACTTCAAAACAATTGAAACTTCTAAAACTTTTATGATGTGATTTCCTACAACACCCTCATTTCATTTCAGCATTGATCAAGACAGGAAGGCTTTTCTTATGAAAGATTGTTTTTTCTAGACCATATGATGCATGGTTTGGAAGATGATTTTTTATGACAGGAAGGCTCTTCAAAAATAAGGTTTTCCAGCACTTTGGATCTCCTGGATAAAACAATGCATTTGCACTGCTTCTTTCTCTGTTCTTATTGTTGGCAACCTCGCCACTGGATGGATCCAGCTCCAACGTGTGGTGTTTGTCAAGGATGTCCACTTGTTCCAATGCTCTTTGTTCTCGTAGCTGATGCTTTGGCCTATAGTCTCGTCTGCATGTAATGCTTGGATCTTTTCTGGTTTCTCTTGGTATTCCGCCCATGGCGCTATCATCTCATTACTACAGTAGTATGGGGATTTTTTTTTTGAGACAGTAGTATGGGGATGACACTGTTTTTCATACAAGGCTCCGCAGACGCAACAAAGAGAGTCTCAATTCTAGTTGAAACTTTTGGGGAATTTTCAGGATTGCACATAAATAGATCTAAATCTGCATTCATAACTTTTGAAGTAGATGAACAAAGCTCTCATGGCTGTTCTGAAGCACTTCCCTAATCAATACCTAGGGGTAAACCCTATTCGATGCCTAGAATTATCCCACATGGACAAATGGACATCATCCTGGAACGATGTCTTGAGGGGTGGAGTTCTAAGCTTGTCACGAGGTGGTCGCCTTTGATGAGATCAGTTCTCTTGGTCCTATTTACCTCATGTCCGTTTTAGCATTGCCTCATTAGTGGGGTTTTGGCTTGACTTTTTAAAAATTATTTTCTTCTGTAAACAATCAGGTGTTGACAACTGTGGAACATATCAATTTGCTTGAAAGGATGTCTGCCAGCCTATTTCCGAAGGTGGCCTAGTTGTGTGTGACCATCAAACAAATACTGGCCTTTCTCTCCAAAAGGGATTGTCGAGAGTAGAGGATATTTGGTCTACCATGATTTCAGCATGTCACAGGAAAATTCTGTTTCGGGAAAATTCTATCGACTCATGAGGGTTCTCTCTTCAGTCACACAGGACTATATCAAGAGATTCATGGAGGCACTGGAGTGTCTCCTTCATCTCGTTGAACTCAACACAATTAGAATTGTCTTCCATAAATCACCAATGCTCTCATATCAATTGGTGGCACCAAGATCAAATGAGAAATAACAACAACAACAACAAAGCCTTATCCCACTAGGTGGGGTCGGCTACATGGATCATACGACGTCAATTCGTTGATCCATGCTCATGAGATTCGACAGAGTTTTACGCTGGCTGTCGGGGCCTAACACAACCCTCCTCCTTTATCCGGGCTTGGGACCATCAAATGAGAAATAAGAAGATAAAAAATACGTAGATGACCCAATGTATTATCCAAGAAAAAGGTACCAAAACAAGGTTCTTTACCAGTGTAGCAAATCCATGCATAAGAGTTACCAAAGAGTAGTTTTAGTGGTGATCAAATTGTGATGCTTCTTTTCTCATTGACTGGTCCTTTTATTGAGGGATTACAATCAACTCTCTAACAAGGAAAGCAAAATAACATTAACTAGCAAATAGAAAAGGAAAACAACCAATCAGATACTTGGATTCTAATTAAAGAAGCATATTTCCTCTCAACCTCAAATCTAGTAGCAACAACTAATCACCAGGGAATCAGCAATGAATCTTACAGGTTTTTATATGAACTCGTCATTTGGAATTTCTTGAAGTTGCTTGTGCTATGTAATACCAACTTCATTTAAAGCTCACGATCTCCAAAGAATATTTATATTTTATTCTCCCTTAGTCTTTGTTTAGCGTATTTTGGTAAAATTTTGCTTCTTGCTATGTCAATGAGGTTTTATATCTAAGTCGTCACATCATTCTATTTACCTGTAACACCTATTTCTGTGTATTTTTCTGTATGGAGATAACTAATGAGAATATTATTTTATTCAGTTATTTAAAAAATATAGCAACATATGGCACCACAGCAGGGTTAGAAAATACCTCACGCTTGAAGACTACCCGACTAAGAGCGTACCTTGGTTTGGGCTACTGAGGCTGCTGAGGAAATATCCGGAGCACTTCTCAATTAGCGTGTCAAAGAAGGGGAGAACAACAATGGAGTCTGTGTCGTTGGTCAGTTAGTTATCAGAAAAACAACTCGGCAAATCGGGCTTCATCTTGGTTACATCTTACCCATCTTGTTACAACAAATTTTATTTGGTTTGCTTTTTTTTTTTTTGTTTCTTTTTCTTTGTTTCGCATACAGGTGAGGCAGAGGGGATCAAAGTGTAGTTATCGGGGGTGTACAGACAGATGGGAGCTCCCATGGGATTTGCATTGCAGGCAGTTTTTATATTACAATTTTGGGAAAGAAAAATGTCATATTTTGCTTCAAATTATTTTGGCAGAATCTTGTGGTTGAATCTTTTGTTCATCATAACTGGGTTTTCTTGTGTTGTTGTATTATTATTATTATTATTATTATTATTATTATTATTATTATTATTATTATTATTATTATTATTATTATTATTATTATTATTATTATTATTATTATTATTATTATTACTATTATTATTATTATTATTATTATTATTATTATTATTATTATTGAGAATGTTGTTGCGTGTCTTCTAATTTTGATGTTGTTGTGCAACTTGAATCTTAATCAGAGGGGAAGGGGTCCTGAGACCCCTAGTCATCAAAGACGAATCCAGATACGAGCTAAAAATCAATATTATTAAAATTGGACCGGACTCGGCCGGTGATCCGGTCTAGTCAATTGTCAAAATTCATTTTGTCATTGAACCAAATAAAATCGGTTGAACTGGTCGGCTGAATCGGATTGATTGAATTGGTTCAATGCAGATTTTCAAAAAAAATTGTAAAAATGATATAAATAAGAAAGTTAAATGAGAAAAAACAGAAAAAAATGGGAATATTATATCTATACAATTAAATAGGAATTGAAATAGAAAGGTAAGTAGTTAAAATTGAATAATATTAGACTGGAAACTTATAAAGGACATAAAATAAAGGAAAGTGTTAAATAAAAAAAGATTAAGAATAATTTAAAATAAAATTTACTAATATAACATCTATCATCATTAAATAATAGATATTAAATTATTAATAATTTATTTATATTATCATTATGAAACTTTTAATTAATAAAAATTATGTTATATTATTTTTTAATATTTTTAATAAGTTATTAGTACAATATTCGTATAATATATCATATAACTTATGCTATATTTTTATAATTATTATAAATAATATTATTTTAATAAAATTCGGTTCAATATGATCGAATCCGATTGAACTTATTCAATCATGACTCAATAATGAATCTAGTCCGGTCGCCAGTCCGATTATGAAAACATTGCTAAAAACATATTTAAGACCATTGGGATAAATTACACGAACGGTCTCCCAACTTTGAGTCGATTTTTAGTTGGTCCCCCAACTTCAATTTATAACTAGAATGTCTTTCATCTTTCACTTTCTTGCACGCCTAGTCCTCTTGACCGGTGATCACAGGTTCCCCGGTTGCCTTGCTGACGTAGCTGACTTTCTCTCTCATCCACGTCAGCTTAAGTCGTCCACGTCAACTTAAAAATTTTAAAAATTAATAAAAAAATATGAAATTGTCCATGTCATTAAAAAATAATAAAAAAAAGAGTTGGAGAGAGAGAGGGAGGGGGCGATCGCCCCCCTCCGATCCAGCTCCGGCGAGCTCGACCAGAGTGCGAGAGAGAGGAGGGGGGCGACCGCCCCCCTCCGATCGAACTCGTCGAGCTGGAGGGGCCCGCCCCCTTCCCTCTCTCTCTCTCCGTGCGGGAGAGAGGAGGGGGGCGACCGCCCCCCTCTAGTCAAGCTCGTTGGAGCTCGACGAGCTCGACCGGAGGGGGACGATCGCCCCCTTCCCCCTCTCTCTCTCCAACTCTTTTTTTTATTTTTTAATGACGTGGACAGTTTCATATTTTTTTTATTAATTTTTAAAATTTTTAAGCTGACGTGGATGAGAGAGAAAGTCGGCCACATCAGCAAGACAACCGGGGAACCTGTGATCACCGGTCAAGAGGACTAGGCGTGCAAGAAAGTGAAAGATGGAGAACGTTCTGGTTATAAATTGAAGTTGGGGGACCAACTGAAAATCGACTCAAAGTTGAGAGACCATTCGTGTAATTTACCCAAGACATTCTGTTGTGCGATTTTGGAGGCCACTGCAGATAATTATTTCTGCACCTACGCCTTTTTTTAAGAGGGCAAAAACTTCTGTTTGACGGGCCATTTGACAATTGAAACTAAGTTCTTATTTCACTTAATTTTGTCGTCTGATTTATTCCTGGTTCCAAGTGTTCATTTTTTCAATTTTTTTTACGATGACTTTTTTTTATTTTTCAAACTATTTTTTCTTATTTTCTCTCTCACAATTCTCTTATAAAATATTTTATTAAGGAAATATAAAATATTTATTATAAAGGATTAATATAATATTATTTATTACTTATCATTTCATTTAAAACTTTTAATATCTTATTAAATCTAAATTATTATAGTTAAATTTTATATTTTTAACAAAATATTTTAGTACAAAATTCTAAATTATAATTTTATTTTTATTAATAAATAAAATATATTTTATATTTACAATATTTATTTTTATTCAAATCATACCCATTAAAACGACCATTATTTAAATCATACCCATCATTTTTTATTTAATATTTGCAAAATTTATCACATCTATATTTTCTATCACATTAACTTCTATTACGTTTCATTCCATCTATCTAAACACACTTCAAAATAATCTGTCAATTTAATTATTCAGGCACAATTCGAAAGAACCACGGTTCCAATATTCAACCGACCCACATTATGACATTCAGATATCAAGGATCCGTGTTAATAAGATGTCATGATATTTCAGTTGATAATGACCACATTATCAGAGGGTCTACAACAATCTGACAGTCATGATACAAGACTTTGGAACAGAGGGCTAAAAGTCTCAACATTACATACACGAACGAAACATAACAAATTATAGCCAACATAATTAGAAGAAGTTTTTATGTTATTGACTACTGATCAGTTAGCACTATATCACATGCACGAACGAAACATAACAAATTATAGCCAACATGATTAGACAGGAAAGAGAACAGCTTATTTACTTCCCTGCTTACCTGAGAAAGTTTTCACTTTTCAGTTTCCCCAATCACTCGAGTATATTGCTGGTCTGACGATTTCCTAATTACCATGGATAATAGTCTATCTGAAAACAGCTATCAATGGACAACTGTAGAAACTTTCTTGAATTGCATCCAATAGATTATAGAAAGATGTGTAGTTAGTGCCCATGGTTTATCTACTTCAGATTTGTTAGGGAATCAACCCTATACATAAATATGACAGAGGAATGGATGGAGAGATAACTAAAATGAAGTCACAGCCTGTGCATATACATCATGACACATTTCACTAATCCTGAGCACCAAACACATTAAAAAAACCAAATTGTTTATTGCAATCCAAATTAATTTGGCACATACCTCAGGACACATTTTTATCCTGCAGTCATTCAGGAAGACAAATGAGGAGATTTGTGATGAGCTACATGATTTATAGAGATCTGTCTAAGTGATTCCATCTTCTACAGAATTTTGGCTTATTGGCTCACATTTGCCCTAGCTCTGATAGTACAAATGAAAAAATAAGATCTACTTTCATAGCAAAGGTGGCTATCTTGAAGTTACTATGACTCTTTTTTATTCAGTTCAGTGAATGGACTCTGGGAATATAATTGTTTCTCTCGGGCACGTTTAGCTTCAAGAGCTTCCTCATCTAACACTTGGATAGGTGACCATTCAGGCAGAGCCCACCAGCTTGACTTCTGCCCTTCCTTATCTGAATTGACTCCAGACAGTGTGTTCTTAAAGGTCTGCAAATAAGGCGTTAGTTGCAAAGTGGCAAAATCAAATGCTGTCCCTGCGGCCGCAAAGGCAATTGAGTATTTGATCGCCCCAAGTTGCCCGCCTGCAATGTAATCCACAGTTGAATAAATGCAACGATAGCTGGTTGACTATACAAGAAAGAATATCAATAAAGAAATTTCACACCACCAACACATCAGCATTGAGGTAATTAAACACTTCTGACATGAAGAATACTGTCTCATCTCCAATCATATGCAACATTAAATACGATGATTTCCCCTCTAAAAAAAATCATGAAGCTGCCCACTTTCAAATGTGCAACCTGTTGTAGCTCAACAAGACAAAATATGATGATAAAGTTTATCCACCTTGAAGTCGTCCAAGAAGAGCTCCACTTGCAAACCCACCTATCATAGAATTGATGAGGTCATCAGGTTCAGAAGCTCGGGCATCTCTTGCAACTTCACGTGCGGCTGAAAATTTATGAAGTTCGAAGATTGTCATTTGCATATGCATTAGTTAGCAAACATTAATAGAAATTACATTAATTAGCTATTAATAATCCTGCCTTATAAATTTTGCAAATGCCTACAATAGTACAATGTTCATCCACAATCAAAGGTTATGACTAAAATGAAGTCATAAGCAAGCTCATGGAAGTTTTCTTGTCAAATGGTTCTTTTTTTAGTATCAATTTTGATATCTAAAAATCTAGTGGATCCTGACTAGTTCAGTTCAGAGTCTGAGTGTTAAAGTTTCACTTCATCTAAATATCACTGATCAAATTATTTTCGTCATCATTATTCCATCCTTCATTCAGACATCAACAATCAATTTCACTTAAGATTATAAAAGTTAAAAGTGTATCAATGCCCTGAAGTCATAGAATTATCATTCAATTATAAAGGTAACTAGGTCTTTCTCTCTTCTCCATCACACTTTTTGTGTGTTTGACATTTCCAGATAAGTCTTTTACCAGGTTGGAAAATCACTTATTAAATAGAGTTATTACCTCCATGTTACTAGAGCTTCATTTTATTCAAAAAGTGAATTATTCAATCCATCAGAGTTTGATACAAAAAAAATAACTAGGTAATTACAAACCAAATATCATGACGACCGACTTACTCTAAATTCCACAATATCTAGAGTCATCCATGTAACTAGACATGTTTTGGACTCATTGTTTTACAACTTCACCAATTTTCCACAATATAGTGTTCTTCTTAGCATTCCCTAGAAATTTCATCTAATGTCAACTTATTGAGACTCAAGTGATTATTATGTGAGAAATGTACTACTAGTACAAAGGAAGATATCACTACTCGATCCAATATGGAGATATAGCACACTACTCATCCATTTCCATGCAATACAACTAATCCTTTCCACAATTTAATATCAAATTCAAAATCAGAAGGTTAACCATGGAAAAACCCTTAAGGGCACATACTCAACTTCTGTTGCAGGACTACGTTTAAAGGTGTAATCATTCATCAAGACCACCCTAACAAAAAAACAAGAGAATGATCGTGCTCATTTTTTTCTGTATGTTGTTGTTTGTGATATCAAAAACAAGGTTTCTTTCTCACTTGTGAAAGATGGTTATCACACATATAGTTAATTCAATACACAATCTGAATAATATACTCAGCAAATCTTCAACCTAACGAAACTTGAAACTTTTGAGAACCTAACCATGCTCCTCAATAATAAGAAGCAACTACAAAACTTGGTATAGTTAACCTACAGACCAACTATCATCCCATTGGCTTTTAATCCATTTCAACTGTCATTTGTGTTTAACATTTGTCATGTATATTGGTGTTTGGCATATCAAAGGTGGTTTGGCATCAACTAACATTTCCAAACTGTATTCAGGGAGTATCTTTAGTGCGAAAGCACATTATTTTGCCCAGAGTTCTATAATATTAGCATGCCAGATAGTTTCCATTGCCTAAGTTCTTAGAATGTTCAAAGTACTTTTTGTTACTAATCCGATATCCTCATCTCAGTTAAATATCTGACCACCAAAAACCCAAACATCATGGTTTGAGTGTTTACATTTTTACTGGCAGACCTGACAGGAAACTAAGCACAGGCTTGTCACGATTTCCAAATTACAAAGCATGTTTGAAAATAGGTTATAACTTATTGGTTAAACCAGCGGCTGGATATGAACAAATTATGGCATAAACTTCTGGGAGGATTATTGGATATTTTTTTACACCATTTTTGGCATAGTTCCAGCATGATAACTAACAGTCCTCTATCATTTGCATGTTTATAGTCATTTTATTAGTGGATTCGTGTCCTAGAACTTTCTTATGTAGGATCCCAAAGGGCACCAAGAGGGGGGGTGAATTGGTGTTCAACCGAAAATATCGATTTCACAAAATTCGTAGTGGAAGCACAAAATCGATTCTTAAAACATTTGCAATTCAGATTATAAACACAATATGAACGGGGGAGAGAGAGAGAGAAAATCAAACACAAAGACACGGTGGTTGTTGACGAGGTTCGGCCACACCTTGGCTTACGTCCCCGCTCCAACTTCTCGACCTCAAGACCGTCAGAGATTCCACTAGCACTTCCTTTGTTCCAAATGGGGTAAGGAAGAAAGCCCTTTACACCACCGCATTTTTCTCCGCTTCGAGAGGCACAACGCAACCTCTCCTCCTAGGAAGCTAATCTATTTCTCTCGCTCAAGAGGTAAGATTTTGAGACTCTTTTACACAGGAGCTCTCTTTAATTTTTCTGAACAAAAGTGTTTCTCTCTTTTACAAAGCTAAGCTCACAAGAGAAGAAGAAAGAAAGAATGAGAAAGCTACAAAATGAAAACTTCAAGAAATGATCTCTCTTTGACAACTTGAAGTTTTTCTTTAATGAGTGAATGGGTGCCTTTGTCTCTGGCTTTGGCACTCCTTTTATAGCATTCAATGTATGGAAAATTCGTCCAGAAATCATTCCACAAATTCCTCCTTCAAATTTGACCGTTACTGTTCATTTGATTCGGAGGCCGGTCGACCGCACTTCTGGACCGATCGACTGGTTTTCACAGTTTCTGCACTTGGTCGGTCGACCGGTCGACCGGTATTGTCTCGACGTCGTCCGAAATAGGCTCAATAGTTATCGGTCGACCGGCATCTTCTGTTCGGTCGACCGGTGTCTTCTCGACCAGCGGGTTGATCGACCTGCACTATTTTGATCATAGCTTTTTGCACGGTTATTCAAATTAGATGATCGTGGAGTCTATGAAAAACTAACAGAATTCTCTACAACTCTAGCGTTCCACATTTCTTCAAAACTAATGAGATGACAATTATTTAATCAAAGCGTAGTGTATAAAGTTATCCATTTTTCTTTAAACTTTTTCAACATTTCAACTTTAATCATTCGAGGTTTGTTTCATCAAAATATAATTTTATATGTCATTAAAACTTTGACCCAACATCTTATAACGAAGGATCTAAGGTCACTGGATGAACAGACTAAATATGCAAAGTTCCACAGAAGTTATCCCAGCAGATATTTTATAGGGATGAAAAGGCCTTGTGACATTCAAACATGGATTCTAAGAGAAATTGCAGAAGTCGAAGCACACAATTTAATCACTTTAGTACTAGGGCCACACTACCGAAATTGAACAAGTGACCGGAATGGCAAATCACCCTTTGATTCATATGCTTTCATTCCTTCCCAACAAATGTTCACTTGATTGTCAATCCAGCAACATCACTCTAGTTCTAGTTCTAGTTCTACAACGGATTTTGCAGTCTACTGTTAAGAAAATTAGAACCTAAAAATCACCAATCGAAACTATGCATTATTCCATGCCAAGTACCCAACAAGGGCTTAGTTGTAGCACATTACCACAGTAGCAACCGGCGACGATGGCCAAATTGGCGGCGTAGGAGGCGGCGGCGTTGCCGGCGCCGAGCGTCTTCCGGTGCCTCGAGACGAGTCCCAGTCCGCCGCCGATCGCCCCTGAAAAGCAGCAAGCAGGCGAATCACCCACGGAAGCTAACAACAACTATAAATGTCGGGCGATCTGGAGGTGACGGTGGCGAATGCATACCAGCGAGGAGGGTGGGGACGGCGATCCTCTCCTTCCAGCCCTCCGACGACAGACGGTGGGTTCTTCTCGTCGTCGTCGTCTCCACCTCCGTCGCTGCCGCCGTCGTCGTCGGGTCTTCCGACACCATAATTTTTGTTTGCCCTCGTTTCCTTTCCGGTCGCTGCTCGCCGTTGCCAACGCTTTTGTTTTCTTTGGATGGTTAGAGCAAAGTTCTAATTGATTTTTTTAATTTAATTTGCCAAATTCTAATTAAGTTTTTTGTTTTTGTTTTGCTGTGTGTAATGTGTGTGTCACGATATTTTTAAGCCTTGTCATTGAGCATTTCTCGGCGGCAGATATATATATATATATATATATATATATATATATAATGGGTGATAAAATGTGTAAAACTTCAAATTTTTATTTAAAGATAATTTAGACTTTTGTTCAAACTCTCATAGATTCCTCATATATAAGGCATCTCTTCTCTCTTTCTCTCATTGTTCTCCACATCTTGGCGGCTAGGTCTTGAGGAAGAAGAAAGAGGAGATCGGGAAGAAGGAAAAAGAAGAAGAAGAAAAGGAAGAAAGATGTAGAAGATCTAAGATCAAGATATGTAAAGGGAATCCAACTTCGCTCTCTCCTCTTAAAATTTTATGGATTGGATTGAGAGTAATAGGACATCTTGCTCTTATTAGGGATTTGTTTGAGGAATTTATGAGTTTTATCAGTAAATTCGTAATTGTATTTGCAACAATTATTCGGATAGGTTTTTCTTGTTCAAAAATTACAAATAATATATGGATGAAAAGCTCTCTAAGTCTAGTTTCCAAGAAATTGGTTTCATATGATTTGAAGATCTGTATAAATAGTTATGATCCAAACATCGGACTGGTGTCGTACTGTCTCGAGAATTCATGATTATTTTATAATAATTGTTTGGATAAGTTTTTCTTAAATAACATATGGATGGAAAGCCTCAAAGTCTAGTTTCCATAGAAATTGATTTCACATGATTTGGAGTTGTATACAAATAGTTATGATCAAAAAATCAGACTAGTATCATTCTGTCTCAGGTAACAGCGAGACCAAATTGTAAAACATATAGTAAATTGAAAATACTGAATTAGGGTTTGAAATTTATTTTCAAGTTAAATGTTCGTGTTATTTTCCTGTGAAAATTAGAATCATCTGAAAAGAACAAGTATAGGTTAAGTTATTAATATTTTAATAACTATTGTCAGAATACTATACAGAGAATAAATTCTAGTAGTTGTATGAATCTCTAGGAAAAAGTCTCAACTCTTGTGAATGAATGAAAATTACTTGTTTTAATGTGTTGTATGATGCATAGATGTTAAGAGATCATATCTGAAATATTTATGATGTTTAAATTATTTTTATTGAGATTTTAAATCTCAAAAATTGAAATTTTCGAATGGAAGATCGGACTTCCAGGACGTTGGCACGGCCGTGCCAGCTCCCGGAACGATCGTGATAGACCGAAAAACTAATTTATATTATATTTTATATTATTTTTAAGGTATTTACTATTATGTATTATTGATTGATGATTGTATATGAACCTAGATACACGAATTGCATGGACAGTCGTAACTATGTTAAAATATGAAGATCGAGTGACATAAATGATTGTTATTTGAAAAGCATAATGAACTTAGTTGTGGATGATGTTACATGTCGCCCATCTATGGCCTTTTATCGGATAATTATCCGGAATGATCACTACACACTTCGGTAACGGTGTGTGCATTCCGATGTCACCTCGGGCGAGAGTTCAGAATGATCATTACATGCATCGACAACGGTGTGTGCATTCTGATGTCACCTTCGGATGAGAAGGGAGTATTATCTCCTAGGCTTAGCTAGCCTATTGAAAGGGCACCGACATAAGTCCCAACTATCGAAAGATATAACGTTAATAAGAAATGGCCAATGATCGATCAAATGAAATGAAGTCCCACGAAAGTGGAAGTCCAAAGGGTTATAAAGCAATCCTAAGAAAAGTTATGGAATGATGTCCCACGAAAGTGGAAGTCCAATGGGTTATAAAATAATCCTGAGGAGAGCTATGAAGGCAATGGTTGTGGTAGGTGCATTCCACTTATATGTCTATGGATTGAATGAATGATTGATATGAATGTCCATACTTTATGTATGATGATATGATTACATGTCTGCCATGCCATTATTATAGTACATGATGATTATACATTGATATTGATGGATAACATGTAGATCACATGATAAGTACATGACATGCATATCGTTTCCTTCTTATTTTATACGAAGATGATGATGCATATCATGTAGTATCTTGTATAGGATCATATCATCGCATGCATGACCTTTACATACTTAACCAGGAAAACTCTTGCATCCTGGATCCGTGCAGGTGCATAAAGTTATGGATGATGACAACTCAGCTCATGACGAATAAAATTGTACGATGGTCTAGAATGTTAAAAGTCAATTGTCTTAGAGTCTTTTGACTACGTTTTAAAGTGATATTTTGGACTATGATTTTAAGATATTTTATTGGTTATCGATGACGGTTTAAATTCTATAACATTACTTTTGATATTTTACCGAAGTCTTCCGCTATGTTTTCAAAGGAATTATTTTATCTTATTTAATGGATTTATGATTCCGCTGAGTTTATAAAAAATTATATTTTATTATGACTATGTGATGGCAAATGGGCTAACACAGTCGAATGATCCAAATGTCCTCGACAATTTGGAGGTGAAGTTCGGGGTGTTACAAAATGATAATTACTTTTAATCGTAATTTAAATCAGGATCAAATAAAATTAGGAAGATTGTGTATACTTTTTTTAATAACATAAGAACATGATAACAAAACACACAATTTATAATTGATCATTTTAACATGTGTACACACAACTACAATGTCCAAAAGATTTTTTTTCTTATAAGTTGCATAGCCTTCTATTTATTACACTCAACAAAGCACACGACTCCTTGGTATCTTAACAGCAAAAAGATATTCACACCTGCTAAAGTTAGCCACACAACAATCTCAAAAGTTCTACTGATGTAAAAAGCAAGTAAAATAACAAAGTGAACAAATAATAGCTCGGTAAACTGATATCTCATAATCTACGTGTATATGTAATAGTATGAAATATTTAGTTGCATACATAATATATAATTTTCATAATTATACAAAGAGCACATATGTATTTACTTTCACACTTATAATCATTTAACAATATGAATGCAAAATACGGTAATTTCTTATAAATGCATGAATTATCAATCGGCCAGTTTGTATAGTTAGTAGGTGGATTTTAAAGGTGGTCCTTACAAATTCTAAAAGTTGTTCCCATTGACTTTCTTACGATGTAGCATTTAACTTCGCATGATACTTAGTTCCATGACAAAGAATAAATCAAATAACGATAGGTGAATTCTAGAGGTGATCCGAAATCTAAAGGTGGCTCCCACTATGATTTTTTACGATATATATCTAGTTCTGCATGACACTTAGTTCCATCATATCGGAGCGAGAGGGTGGGGTTCGTCCGCTGCTGTGACCAGGGCAACCCTCCCTTTCCCCCTGTGCACGTGGGGAGGTTGCCCCCCCCCCCTCCCCCCGCTACGACCTTCATCGGTCACAGGAGGGGGATGAGCTTCTTCAATGGTAACACCTTAAAGATGATGACATAACTTTTCCTACGTACTCATTTGATTAACTTAATTCCATATCTTAATGAAAATAAACTCAAATGGGATCAAACCGAGTAAAACTCGTAATTTTTGGACACCCGAAGCTAGACAAAGGTGTAACTAAAGTTTTAGAAACAAATTAACCATGCCTAGAATTTGCTCATGCTCATGAACAACTTTGGTTTTACTCCATAATTAACTAAGATCATAAAAGAAGGAATGAGATAGAAAAGTTTCAGAGAAATCCTAATTTAAGAATTTATGCAATTGAAATCAATCAAGGAATCAATCACAAACTTACCAGATGTGGAAAAGCCTAATGATTTGTGATCTTTCCCCCAATTCCTCATCGGTTGCTAGGGATTCAATTTTCGAATAGGGAAGTGGAGAGGTGAAAAGATGTGGTAAACATATAAATGGTAAAAGATAAGAAAGAGGAAAATCAACTTTAAGTTGACCATAAATAGTTTTATATTTTTCATTTATTTGCTCATTAATCTACTTAAGTCATTACAAGTAAATAAGAAATTATTTGTAATTTGGGTTGACATAAAACATTTTAAAAAAATAAATAATTAAGGAATTGAAATCTAATTCCTTTTATAAAAAAAATTGTGATTTGTAGATTATCAAAAAAAAATTGTGATTTGTAAATTTTTTAACTTTACATCTATGTTTTACCTAATTAAAACATCACCTAAAATTTATTACAAATTCTTTTAAAAATACTTTGACATATAAAAATAATTATCGAACCTTTTTTTCAAATATTATATTTTTCATGCCTTAAACGAATTCTGTCATTTTTTGCGCACCCATAAAACTTAGACAACTATTTATTGAGCAGCCTCAGTTTATGGATGCTAGAATGCTCAAGTTCGACAGCCTAAAATGAGAGAGCAATCTCAAGTATAGATTTAAAATTAACTAGTTTGTAGAATTAAACTACTATGATAAGATATATTTAGAACTAGCCAGATCTGAACATATGACTGCCAATGAATGCAACATTAAGTCAGAACAGAACCTAATGCCCCACAGTCAGCAAATAAATCAATGCCTGACCAGCATTATGATTACACTTAGACTTGAATATATATATCTGCCAAGTTTAGACAAGAATTTTTTCCCCGTGAATACGTCAACTGCCAAACTACGTTTAATGTCTCTTTCATCCATGAGCATTATTAGACAACAAAGATATAAATGATACTAGCTAAAATTATTACGAGTAGATGGAGCAACCGGCTCCAAATACCACCTCAAATTGACTAGAAAATTATAGACAACATAAATGAACTCTTTGCCCTAATAGGGGCAAATATGGACATAAAAATTAATGAGGTATAACAATTACGAAACCTATGATCTATCCACGACCTAAGATCCCCAGGAAAAATCCAGATCTTGCATTCTGGTTTCCTGCAGTGCTAAACAACTACTCAGGCAGATGCACCAACATCATCTTCAGACATTGATGAACCACCTGTCCGTCTCTCCCGCTCCGAGTCACTGCTCAGCGCTGGAGTTTCCTGCTCCTTTTGCCTTCCTGGGTGAACTTTTTTCTGGGCCCCTGAAAGTCACAAGGAATTCAGATTTGCTATTAGCTTTGTGTATGGCATAATATGAATCAGGAAAAATGAATATTGAGCTTACTCTTGTTGTTGATTGCACTGCGTGTCATTGTTAGAAATTCTTCCCACTTGTACTGGCGTAATTCCGTTTTCTCCTCTTCCGATAACTCATAATTGGGTTCTCTCCCACACATAAAAGCTGCTCTGGAAGTAGCAGTACAGGTAGAGTCATAAGGGCAGAGAAAAACATCAGGTAAATCATAATTGTGAGGCGTGCATTATGATTTTATATCTTGGAAGCAAATGGAATAATATATTTTGACAGTGTTCACTCCAAGAATATCCTGTCACTTATTCCTTTGGGAAACATTCACAGATTAACATCTGAAATATGCAGTCAAAAGGAGTTCCAGCTAATGAAGTTAAACTTCCTAGTAGAAGTTAGAACATGACCTTCTCAAAAGAGAAAAGGAAGTTACAACGTGAATTTGCCATGGTCATAAGTTTGATATATAATGACCATGGCAAATTCTGACATGGTTTATCTAATGACCGTGCAGTAGATATATAAAACCTGCATGAGTTTGATATCAAAGTAATCTTTTGAATATAAATTATCAAGATTAATAGGCCTAAAACTTTCCTGTACTGATAAAAAAATTGGAACCTCAAGGTCATGTCAAGTACCCTGGAAAAGGTTTTTATACCTGTCATACAATCGAGCTGCTTCTTCCTGAGATTTTACGGTGCCTAGGTGTATTTGCTTCTTGTCGACTTTGATTGCTGCCTGCCATTTCATATTCTTGAAATAGACACCCCTCATAATGCATGGTTCTTGATCTTCATAGTGCTTTCTCTTGTGCCGTTTTCTATGCTTAACTTCTTTACCTGAAACCAAAATAGCAATAACGAGTTTGTATTAGAAATTAAGAGGATTTGCATATTTTTCCAGATCTTTTTTTTTTTTTTTTGAGGAGATCTAAAACAAAAGTTTCATCAAATAATCATGTAAACTACCAAAAATGTCACCACTAAGCTCCTTATTTCAAAAGTTTTTTTTAAAAGAAAATGCATGAATTAAAGAAGATATTGTGGGTTATATGAAGTGTGGTGAAAAAGAAATGAACCCATTCTTAATGTTAGTGGTTTATCCATCAAAGGGTATTTGTATAAATAAACAGTGAAATTCCTAACTCAACATCAGGGAGCTAGATGCATTTGTATGAAATAAACCTATACAGCACATATAGCGAAATAAAGGGAAACAAATAGATCGCAT
Organism: Pontederia crassipes; assembly: GCA_030549335.1. Lineage (NCBI taxonomy): Eukaryota > Viridiplantae > Streptophyta > Magnoliopsida > Commelinales > Pontederiaceae > Pontederia > Pontederia crassipes. The sequence continues at coordinate 3,801,589 of CM060190.1, forward strand.
TTTCCTATCGATGGAATTGAAGCAGGTCAGAGCCTAGGTCAAATTCTGGAAAAGATTTCAGGATACACAAAGATAATAGACCCATTTCATCTAGTAGCACTTTTCTTTCATTCAGGAGAAGTCCGGAAAAGAAAAATATGTTACATTGAAAGTTAACTTTCTACAAAAGTGGCATACAAGTTCTGTAAAATATGAATCCAAGTTAACTCTCCTCGTTTTATTGATAAGATTTATCTGTTATACATTGTTCATTGGAATTAACTAGTCTATATATTCTTCAACTGCAAAATCATCTTGGGCAGTTAGGCTGATGATTTGATAGACTGAAGTCTCATATGTGGCCAAATCTCAATCCTCAATCCATATAAGGTTACAAGGGAAATAAAATTAGTAAGACTTACAGAAACAACTCACCAGGATAATAAAGTGTTGGTGCTTCCTTCGACATGCCCGAAGCAGAAGAATTTGCAGATTCCGGATATGCATCCGACTTCTCTTCCTACAGGACTCAAAATACAAATCACACGAAAAATTACTAAGATAAGATTCATGACAGATAGCTCAACAATCCAATAATAGATATGCTGATAATATTTTCATTGCCAACATAAATATCGTGACATCTAATTGACATGGATCCTGGATATCTGAATCATCATAGAAACAAAAGCTATTACAGATGACTACCCAACTGCCAAAAGTTATCATTCCCTCTTCAAAAAAATGAAAGGTATTAACAAAGTAAGTAGGCGTAAAATAGATATAAAATAACTACCCTGTTAACACCACTGTCACAAATCAAACATGACAATTGTTACTTTAAAGGGAAAAAGGAAGCAGCTTATTTACTTTGCTATTCATCTCAGCAAGTTGACTTTTCAATCAGTTTAGTATATTGCTAGTCTGGACATTTAGTGTTTATTGACAGCCATGGACGATTTCCTAATTACCATGGATGTCTATCAGAAAACAGTTAACGACGGTTAACTGTAGAAACTTTGTTGAATTTTATACAAAAGTGTAGAAAGATATAAATAAAAATTTTCATTCTCCTCAAAAGTACCATTTTCAGTTTCCTTATTGGCATATTCTCTTTCACAATATTCATGGTGACATGCATCACTAAAATTATAATTAAAGAGAGACAAATTTTGGATGAGCCAAAATAGAAGGGCATACCGGAGATTAATAGCTGAAAAACAAAAAAAAATCTTGAAACTAACACATCGATTCTTACCAGTTTCTGGGGGCTTGCATGATCTGAAATTATAGGATGCACACTGACTGGTTTGGTATGTTGAGGAGTTTCCACAGTATAACCATTCTCAATCGGTTTTGGAAGCTCAACGGGCAGAGACTCCTTTCCTGTGACGTGTATAAAAGATATTACAAAACCATGGTCTTAATGCACACGTTATTATATCATTCAACAAACATGTTGGAATATGTTTAACTATTCCATCACTAGATATTTTTTTGAGGGAAAGAAGGATATGTAGTCATCAATTTTATTGATCCATTACCAGGTAATGAAAATAAGAAAGTATAGCACTAACGTTTCTTGTTACAACAAATTTCACTTTCCCTTCAATGCTCAAATTAAAACCACTTTCACCTTTATTTCTAATTTTAACATGTGATTTCCCTGAATGCAGGCTTTCAGAGATTGATGGCCTGCCAGTGCAAGAAGCTAAAGCTAAGGGGGTGGTACCTTTTATTTTGGCTCAAGTTTCGCTCCACAACAAGAAACATATGGATAAAAGAAGTCCAAAGAACAAGACATATGGATCCATAGAACCAAAATACATTAAGCATGCATTTAGAATATTTTAGAAGAATCTAATGGATATAAGACAAAGACCTTACCTGCACAGAGCTGCAACAACCTGCGCCTCCTTATGCTAACCATGGCTGACAAGATAAGTTCTCAGCTCCTGAATGCAAAAAACAAAAAAAAAGAAAAAGAAGAAAAAGGTCAAAACAATGTGAATAACATAGAATAGACAAGAAACTTCGTAGGATATTAGTTTTACAAATAAGAGACCACAGAAACCATATGAATAGGAGATTATCTATCCTTTAGTCAATATGCTACAGATATCAGTAGTTCACATCTGGGGTTCGAGCAAAAGTACCATACTAATGAATCATGATGTCCTAATAGTGGATGTTATATAACATTTCTGGAAAAAAATAGAAATGATTATGCATTGAATCGTGTAGTATTTCAGATATTAAGCAATAGCTAGTAATTCATATTCAGTACTATGAGTAAAAATAAATGTTCTGGTAAGAGAAACTCAATATTATTCTAGACTGTTGAATAATCGATACCTTAATTAACTACATAATAACTAAAATCATATCAGTCTATGAGGCAGAGATCAAACAAGAAGTAAAGCAAAAGAACAGGTTCAACTGTTATTATCGTTGGTTCCAATTGTATCAAGAAGTTGTTCATCGGACATGATCAAGGACAAGTAGGGTGTGTATATATCACCGTAAAAGTCTGTAGACATAGAATAGAAATAATGATGGAGGTCTGGTTTGATTAAGAAGGAATGACCATAGTCACTAATTAAAGTGGTCAGATTTGTCTTATATCTGGGGGGTGATGACCCCATAAAGCAATCCAATGGAAAGATGCTCTTCCATAAACGTAAAATGATCTGAAAACCCAAATATGGGTTCCCTATGAATTTCCGAGATAAGTCGAGGATCATGAAACTACAACTTTGGCGGGAGGATTTTTCGATGGTTGACAAGCAAAGGCGACCTTGCAACTATTGAAAGTATCAACATTTCATCGAATATTTCTGAATATCACATTATTTGAAGAAATACCAAATCAGAAATGAGAACTGCAATTCAAGTAATGATCATAAGGAAATTATTTAAACATTGTTGCCAGTATTCTTCATGTCACTGAGAGTCTGAGATCAGCTGCAGACACATGAGAATACAGATATTAGGTGTCTCTCCAATATTTACACCCTGCTTACATCCTCCCTCCGAAATAAACAAAAATTCAAGCCATCAGCTCCGACTTCCCCCAACAACAAAAATATCCAAGAGCAAACCCTCCGGAGCCAATCCTCTGTGAACCAGAAGCTTTCACTGAGAAGAACAAATCATAAACATTTTTCGGAAACCCTCGCACAGCAACATAGAACACAATCCTTCAACTGTTCAACATCAACAGAAATCAAACAGTCGTAAGACAAATGTCAGAACAGCAACACGAACTAGGATTGATCCCCAAACCAAATAATTCCCTCTCATATCCCAATCCACACCCAAAAAAACACTCTCCAGTCCCGAACGAAATCATCCCTTTCCAACTTCAAAAACGATATCATACTACCATGACCTCAAAAACGATCAGCCACTCCTACCAACCACCACCTGCACTCAGTAACAACCCTCCGATGATTCATCCAAACCCGTGTCACCAACTACATCAATTTCCCAGGACCAAAACCTCCACCCGCGTCCAGATTCCCTCTCCCCCACAGGAAAAGCGACTGCCGCAAATGCAAAATGATGAACCACCCCATCGACGCACATCAAGAACGAGACCCAGAGAAAGAACACCCGCCGCCGTCAGAAACAATAGAGAAAGAAAACACATAGAGACACTCGAACGACGAGACGGTCGCCGCCGATGCAAGTAAAGGCACGAACGGGGCTGGCGGCCGCCGATAGCCGAAACGGCGCGAACGGAGGCAACGAAGAACGAGGAGGACTGCAGTGATCAGAGGGAAGGGCGTACCGGAGAAGGATCCGAAGGAAGCTCCAGGAGGCGGCGATGGCGGCGGCGGTTCTCGTGGGAGGTAGCGGAGGGATGAGGAAGGAGAAGGTGGCGAGGTGGAAGAGAGGGGGAGAGGAGGAGACGACTCACATCTACCACCTTTCTTCTTCTGGCTTTTATTTCCCCTTTTATTATTTTTTTTTTCATTTTCTTTACTCTAAAATATGTTATTTGTGGTGGTTTAGGAAATACGACCGGAACAAAAAAAAAAAAAACTCATTTCGATTCCTGCGTTTTATTAATTATTTTTTAATGCTGGCGACTGACTAAATTACGGATGTGCCCCTCATGGTTTGGGGATGTAATTTTTGTACGCTTACGTGGATTCGGGGGGTTTCCTACGGTGGAATTTCTGTTCTTTTTTTTCTTTTCATTTCCTTGGCCTTTTTATCTGTCAATTTTGTGGATGATAGAAATGAAAAATAAGAAGATTATTAATCTTATCACTTCTCAATTCTTAAATAACAACATAATACTATTTTTTTATTTACTGCATATTAATATTAATATTAATTATTTTATAATTTATATATTAATTATGAACAATATCCATGTGATCTCAAACAGTTAAGATCGGCGCGTGCAATTAGCTCTCTCAAGTAAATATTTTGTTAGCTTTCTCTTCAATATTTGTAATCAAATTTGATTAGCCGCTTCAACTCCAAATTATTGAGGTGTTATTAGTCTTGGATATTAAAAATCTTTTTAGGAGTATATAAAAAAAATGTGAATTATATTTGAAAATATAAATATCTGAATCACTATATTTTTTATTAATTATTCACTCTATTTATTTTCCCATATATTAATCGCATCTCAAGTTTATTCCATTACCCTGCTGCAACGGTCTTTATTTTATTTAATTTAAAGGGTTTGAAACGTGAGATCATATTTTATTGAGATGGTAAATGGCCTGGGAATATAAGGAAAGAATTTGTATTTGAGGAAACGAATTGATGGGGAAAATATCAGGATCCTTCCAAGATGGGATATGCAATAAATAATGGGGCAAAGAAGGAATTTTGGATTAGTAGACTTGGAGAGAGGGGAAGTCTTGAGGAGAGAGAGAGAGTGGGGGTGTGCCAACAAATTTGATATTTTCAAGGGTAAAATCGGTATTGAATGACAGGGCAGTATGGATTCTATTGGCTTTGCTTCTAGCTCGGGTTGTTTGGGTCAGAGAGGGGAGAGAGAGAGAAAGTGAGAAAGTAAGGAGGTTCGTACGGGAGGCACCGACGGCTTTAAAGTGGTTGGGCAATCGAGAATGGTACGTTAACATATAATTTAGTTTTGATGTTTCATTAACAAAATAACTAGAAGTACATAATTCATGTGAGAGAAAAAATATATGATAATAAGATTTTAAGGGAGTGAGAGAAATGAAAGGTGGTGGCGATATGGGTGTGCGGATAACGTCCAACATCAACTACCTACCCCTCCCCTTTTCTCTCTCTCCTCTCATTTCTTTCTCTCTCCTCTTCCCATCTTCTATTATATGCTGATTGACTTTTCCTGGTCGTTGGGTTTGGTCTCTGAAGCTGAACTTCAGAGTTGAGAGCTTCCCTCAACTGAGGATTGCTCTTGCGATAAAAGTGAAAGGTACGGATTCAATACAATAATATAACGGATTAATACTATTTTGATGAATATTAATTAATATTATTAAGATCTCGATATAAATATTAAGATTTTAACTAATTTCAATCTTATCTTGATCTTATATCTTAATACAACTTTAATTTTAATCACGCAATCTTCACATCATTTAAATATTAATTAAAATATATTTATAATTAATATAATTAAATTTTAATTTATTTTTTTCGCTTTTAATGTATTTTGATTTTATTTGATTTAAGAATCGATAAAAAATTACTTAATAAATAATAAGATATAATCTAAAATTTATGTACAAAAATTTGTTTATTTATTTTAAAATATATTTTCTTATTAATAAATAAGATCTTACGATTTAATTTTACAATCTTCCACCTTATATGATCTCTTTCATCTTATGTAAAATTCCAATCTTAATAATTTTGATATTGTAAAAATTAAATTTGGGGCACTATTTTCTTTCTCCTCTGATTTTGAGATGGTATCCAAACCATCAAAATGGCAATGTTTTTTTTTTTTAAATGTGCCAAATGTTCTACTGGATAAATGCATCAGCACACTTATTTTACTCTTTTTATGATGCCACTTCATGCTGAATTGACAACTTTCAATTTTGTTTGTTTCCTATTTTTATCTTATCAAGCATTTTTAGTTTAAGTGTTGTTCATGTTTTATCAAAATCACATCCACACACTCCAGAAGGGAACTAATTTTTTCAAAAACTTAAATCCTTAAAGAAGTAACATCATTATATTTATATATTTAAAAATAATTGTGTAGTAATTAGGAGAGAGGTGAATTTGAAAATTGCTGATCTCAATCTCAAGCTTCATTTATTTTAATAAAAGTGATTTAAATCCAAATGTCCATCTTCTGTTATTTGATTGAATGCATAATTTTATGTTGATAAAAAAAAGGATAGAACAAAAGTAAAAAAAATAATCAAAAAATCATTTTCCTCTCATAAAGTTTTTATTCGTTGAGATAAAATCTCGATCTATCATAATTTTCTATGAAAATCACTAAATGGTTGTGTTTGTAAGAGTTTTATGATATGATTAAATGTTGTCTATGTTGATTTTGTATGACTTATGCCTAATAAATGATAAGAATGATATGCATTGTTTGATCAATGTCTTAACTATAGACTATAATGCAAAGATATTTAATGTTGTTTAATTTGTACTAGATTTTTAGTTATAAATAAATTATGATCATGTGTACCTCTTTCGATGTTTTTATATGAAATTTGATATAAAGATGGATATGGATAGTAATAGGATTATATTCTACTTGTCATTAATGTATCTTGTGTGATATTCAAATAAGAACATGGTTAAGTCTTCATCTCAATCATTGATCATATTGTGATGTACTTTTCTGTTAAAAATATCTCGAGGACTGGTCACTTTGAACTGAACGTGACCAAACTTATGTGAGCAACATTTGAAGTCCTAGGATCAACCTTGTGCAAATTTTAGAATGGCCAGATCATCTTTTTTCGAACACTTGAAATAATTCCCCTAATTTCATATATTTTTTTAGTCAAACATTGGACTATTAGAATCTTAACTAAATGTCGAAGATCCTTATACTCAAAATTATTGTTCATTAAGATCGGATGATTGTAATCCATCTAGATGTTCAAAGTACCTCAAATGTTGAAATGTCTAGTAAACTTCAAAATTGGATGTCTAAAAATTTCAAAAGAAATTTTTTTTTCAATCAATGGAGAGATTTGTAACCAAAAGTTCGAACATCTGAAAATCTCACTGAATTCAACTATTGCATATTATTTATTATGATTAGGACCTTGTTTAACTTATTTGATTTCACCCTCACTGTGTTGAATATGATGTCTAAGACTGACTTAAAAAATAATATCTTAATACCCTATGATTGGTTTTCATTATTATGATCAAATCTCTCAATGGAAAATTGATAATTTAATTAATTAAAAATAAAAGTCAGATACTGACTGATGGGAGCTCATTTTATGATATTGTTCATCGCATGGCTAGGGGCTTCACAGAATTGCTTCTCATTGAAGGATGTTGCATCTTCCTCTTAGATAGGACATGCGTCTTGGTGTGCATTCTGACATTCATGAAATACATGACACATTATTGCAACAAAAATATTAATGTAATACATTGCATAAAAAAGATTAAATATATAGAAGTTGATGACAACTTTATATGTCGTTTAATTGAAGAGATGTTGATCTAGAGCATTGAAATGTAAATTATAATAATCAGAGTATCATATCAATTTTTCTACATTGAGAAGCAAAACATGGTATTAATTTCTCTTACTGATCTTTACTAAAAAATTATAGCTAAAATTCATGTCACATCAATGTTAGTCACATCATCATCTAGATCACTATTATAAATCATTGTTATCTTATTAAACATATTTAATCTTTTTCATTGATAATTTTAGACTTAAACATCATTTTAGTATTGTTATCGTCAAATTGCTAGTCATTTATTCATTTATTTATCATTCATCTATTGGATCGTGAAGCACAAAAAAATATCCCCTTGTATTGATCTTGCAAGTAAATAAAAATAATTGATGGACGAGCAAGAGCAATTATATTTGTCAATGACGATTATGTGCACATTGGATGAGTTTTGGATGTCTATTATATATCCTTTATTTTTTTTTATTGAAAATTCCTTGAGTTGTAATAACATTATATAGACCATTTAGCTTTTTAATGTCAAATCTCAATTCACTTTCTAGAATTACACTTACTCTTTTTTATTTACTGTAACATTCTTAATTTTCATTAGACCATATTAGCCTCAAGAGAAAAGTGTCTTTGAAGGCAAAATGGATATCTGGTTAAAAAGTAAAAAAGTAAACCAAAATGATCTCAAAAGCAAAATTAGTTAGAGGGAAAATCTGTCTCGAGGCAAAGGTACAGAAATTAGCCCTAAAACCCTCCAAAACCCCATTCTTCTTCTCCTTCCTCCCACCATTTTTGGCTGCAACATTTATGAGAGCTTCAAGGGGCTATTCATGGTGATATAGGTGTTGGAGAGATGCTGGAAGTCCAAGGAGCGGAAGGAGAACTCGGCTGGGGGCAAAGGAGTGTTAGAAGAAGTGGAAACATCCCTAGAAATATTAGGAATTAAGGTATGTAATGAGTGAACCCACATGTCTCTCATTCTAATCGTCTTAGGATGAGGACGTGACTGAGCTCTTTGGATTGGATTTGATACGATTTCATGGCATTTTTTTGTCATTCATTTAAGGGTTTGAACTTGTATGTTTTATATGAAGAAATGATTCTTTCCCTCGGTTTTGTTACTATTTTATAGACCTATAGATGTGTGGAGTATAGTAGATAAACTAAGAAGGATTGTATAAGCAATTGGGGTTGTGAACGATGGATTGAAATGGTCATTTTCGTGATTTTTCAACATAAATCGGTCAATCGATCACAGCGAGCGATCGATTGATCTATGAGTTTTTATATGTGTTAATGCTACTATTTAAATCGGACGAGGCATCGGTCGACCGATCGATTGATTAGGAAGCAAGAATGTCTCTACTTAAATCGGTCGACCGATCCATGAGTTTTTACATACATGAACGACACTGTTCAAATCGAACGAGGCATCGAATCGATCGGATGGTCGACCGATCGTGAGATCGAATGTTTCTGTTTAAATTGGTTGATTTGTCATGTGGAGTGGTCGACTAGTCCGGTGGAAGAAATAGCGATCGATAGCCACTATTTTATTTGGTCTTGTGATTGGTCGACCGAAATACCTGATTTTGAATATTGAACTCATTGTTCTTTTCATTGGTTGATCGTTAATCGTTACCATGCTATTCCATGTCATGTTTAACACTATTATTGATATGATTTTTATGCTATTGATTGACTCACATAAAGGTCGAATTACGTGCTAAGCCGTAAGATTTAAATGATTCATCCTATTGAAATGACATGTGAGGTTAAACACTTGGCCCTTGCTAGATGGATGTGTAACAAATAGAAATGAAAATAATACGACTTTGGGGTGTCAAGGCTTGGTCAACTTATGACACAAGAACAACCAAATACATCAACATATTGGTAAAGGTTCACTAAAGATTGATCGATACCATAATCAACAAGATAGGTTAAGTGGCAAGAATATATTGTTATTGTGATATATTGGGCATTTCAAAGAGTAGATGCAATGGGATATTCTTAGCCACTATGCATACAGATAATTGAGCATTAAATGATATTAATGCAATGGATATATAGAATTGAAATATGAAATTGAGAATTTGCTTTCATGATCTATTTTGACATCTTTATTGTGTATTGATTATCATTTTAATCGAAATGCATTATGGATTATTGAATTGCATTTTATTGCTCTTACATACAACTAATGGGAGATGGATCTCCCTTGCATCCGGGTTCGTGCAGGTATGAAAGAGTAGGTTAAGGTCAGTGGCGAGCTCATGATGGTGATTAGCACATGGTGTCGGCCATATATTGGGTCATAGTATATTGTCTTCTTTTGAGTCATGTCTTAGTTGACCTATGAGCCTTAGTATGGAGTATGATGGATCATATCACATGTGTACATTTTGAGTCTTATTGTGTATTTGGGCTATTCGCCACGTACTTCTTTATGTCATTGGGCTTAGGGTCATATGATCCATTATGTTATCGCTTCCATTATGTTTTCAAATAGAATAGTTTTTAAATATTTTCATTTTTTGCTGTCTATTCTTGACATTGGTTTTGTTGACTTTGGATCAACTATTCTATTGTCCATCGTGTAACGCGTTCCAGGACCCGCTCACGACACGTGTCCGAGGCTAATTTTAGGGGCATTACATTTACTATTTAAATTTTATTCATAAAGTTTTTTTTGCCAATTGATCAAATGGCTACTCAAGGTCATAATTTCAACTAAAGTATTACATAGTTGATAGGGCCTCATGAGCTAGACCTTGTCATTGGCATGATTATTTGGGATCTTTATATCATGGTAAGCTCTTTTTGTATTTAAGTGATTGTTTAATTATACGTTTTAAGAAATTTAACTGTGTAAGAAATACTTAGTTAAGTATTATCAATTAACCAAGTCATTATTCATTGATGATATTATTATATGTTTTTTAAAAAAATAAGAGAATTGTAATGTTAGTAGAGTTCATAAAAGATTTAATTGTAAGAAGTTAAGTAAGCTCCATTTTTAAATATTAATCTCTTGATGCCAACTATCCAATAGGACATAAATGAAAGTTGTATTTGTACATGTTATATGTGTTAGATAAATTTGGAGTCGAGAGGAAATAGCAAAACAATATTCTCTTAATAGCTCATATAAGTCTTGCAAGATATCTGAATTGAATAAACAAATCGTGTACTCACTAAAAATTAGACTTTGAAAAAGTTAATAAAAATTAATGTACACAATCAATCGTCTTTTATGAATATTCTATGTTTATCATCTTGATTTAAACTTGTGATAATTATCCATTTAATATTAAATTGAAAAGAGGTTTACTTAACTAAGAGCCATTGTGGTTAGAGAATTATTATTAAAATGTCACAACGGTTATGACATACAATTTGACATTTTATAAGAATTAGAGAATTTGTTCTTATTTTATGTATGGTTAGTTATGTTAGGGAGAAAATAACAATTATAGAATAAACATCTACATTGTCATTAAAGAGATATTGGTCAAGCATTTCTAAAAACTTAACATTTAAAAAATAATTTTAATTTTATCAAACCTCAAACATATTTATCTTAGGACACTTTTACACTTATTTAATAAAATAAAGCGATAATAACATTTTTAAAAACAACATGTAACTAACCTCCCTTACTTATGTGTATTGGATCTCAAAGGGCACCGAGGGGGGGGGCAATAGGTGCTTAAAATCGATTCGTTAAACTTTTTAAATCAATGTAATTCAGATCATAAACACAATATGAGAAGGAGAGAGGGAGAGAAATCATATACAATGAACACGTTAGTTGTTGACGATATTCGACCATATCTTGGCCTACGTACCTGCACCGACGTCTCGATCTCGAGACCGTCGGAGATTCCACTAAAACATTTTTTTGTTCCAAATGGGGTAAGGAAGAAAACCCTTTACACAACCACATTTTCTCTACTTCGAGAGGCAAGACAACATTTCATCCTAGGAAGCTAATTTTTTTCTCTCGCTCAAGAGGTAAGATATGGAACTTCTTTCACACATGAGCTCTCTTAATTTTTTTTGAACAATTGTTTTTATCTTTTACAATAGCTAGCTCACAAAGATAGAAGAGAGAAAGAAGATCAAACTAAAATGATAACTTCAAAAAAAGAATCTCCTTTTTTATAACTTGAAGTTTTTCTTCAATGAATGAATGGATGTCTTTGCTTTTGACTTTGGCACTCTTTTTATAGGCTCTTCTATGTGGAAAATTCGTCCAGAATTTGTTCCACAATTTTCTCTTTCAAAATTGATCGTTACTGTTCATTTAACTTAGAGGCCGATCGATCGCACATATGGACCGGTCGACTGGTCTATGTGACCGTTGCGCAATTTATTCAACTTTTGCGCTTGATCGGTCGACCAGTACATCGATCGATATCATCTCGACATCAACCGGGGCAGGCTCAGTATTCATCGGTCGACCGACATCTCCTATTCGGTCGACCAATCTCGTCTCGATCGGCCTTCTTTGCTTCGACCGACAGGTTGACCGACCTTTATTTTGAGCATAACTTTCTACACAGTTATCCAAATTAGATGATGTTATATTCTATGGATATCTAACAAGATTCTCTACAAATTTGATATCCATCATTCATTCATAATATGTTAAGATCATAATCAATTATTTAATCAAATTTTAGTGCATAAAGTTATCCATTTTTCTTTAAACTTTTTTATCATTTCACTTTAATCTTTCGAGGTTTGTATCATCAAAATATAATTTTATATGGCATTAAAATTTTGCTCCAACAATCTCTCCCTTTTTTTATGAAGGCAAATCAAGAAATATGAAAATTATATAAGTTACGAAAAATTGTAAAATCTTGTAAAAGAATCAATTTTACTCCCCCTAAAACTTAGATTTCCTTACAATGATAGATATTAACATAAGTACTAATTGTAAGTTACTCTTCATATAAATTTAAATTCATATCATATTTCTCCCCTTTTTGTTTCATCAAAAAGATAATTTGTATATTAAGCATATAAGAGATCATAATTAACTCCCCCTTAAAAAAAATGTATTCTTCCCTTTTGTTGACATGTAAAATGTTGCATCATAAATAGTTAAAAAATAGTTCCTCCTAAATTTATGACTATTTTATAATGGCAAAAGTTAAATTGTTCTAAAGGTTATGAAAACCACAAGTAAAAAATTGTATTAAGAAAAATGTTTCATAAAACTTTGATACAATAATAGTATCAATGATGTGTTAAAGAATAATGTTGGAAGACTTTAACATGCTTCCCCTATTATTATGATCAATCTTTTTTTTATTTCATATATATTTCTTTTTTCTTTTAAAGAAATAATAGTTTTGAAATTTTGGGTGAAATTTTGTGTAAATGATATACATGTGAGGCACACCTGAAAAGCAATTATGTAACATTTGATATCCAAATTTCTTTGAGTTCTATTTTGTTAGACAATGTCCCTTTTGAAATCTAAATCATGTCATGTTGTGATGATTTTCTTAGTTTGCATTGATATGCGTAATGACCATAAAATTCAAATGTAAAATATTTGAGATGTGATTTTCTATTAAAGGGATGATTGGATTTCCAATAAGAGTTTTTATTTTCAAAGTATTTACTAAGATTATTTTTTATTTTGTGAATTTTTCAAAAGATAATTTTCTTTCTTTACTTTTTTTAAAGAACATATTAATTTTACAATTTCACAAGCATGTGTAATTTTCGAAGTATCAATTTTATTTTTTAGTTTTTCATTTTTCATAAAACATGAATTATTTTATTCTTTTAATTTTTCAATCTAATATATTAATTTTTCATTTTTCTCTTTAATTGAAAAATGTCTTTTTATAAAAGACGAGAGTTCTTTATTCATATCTAAAAGAAGATTTTCTTCGGAAGAGTTCGATTAGTCATAATTTAAATTTGAAGGATTAGAAATTATCTCACCGTCGTGTGACATTAAGCATATGTATGCTTCATCACTGAAAGAGCTTGATGAATCACTTGTTTTACTAAAATCTTTATATTTTTTCTTTTTATCTTTCTGAGATTTTTCTTCTTTGTGGTGTTTGTATGATCTTCTTATTGGCTTCTCATTCTTGTCTTTCTTTTTTACCAACTTGAGATACTTATCTAATTTTCTTGTGTGGAGTGCGAGTTTCTTTTCGTCCATTTCCTCTTCACTTGAGTCTTCTTCTTTTATATTTGTTTTCAATGCCAATGTTTTCTTCTTGATGTCTTTTTTCTTCTCGATCTTCTTGAATTGAGATCTCATAGGTTATAAGCGAACCAATAAGATCATCAAAAACCAATTTGTACAAATATTTTTCTTCAATCACGATCCTTTTCGTATGTCATTTGGAGGAGAGACTTGAGAAACTTTTTCACTTTTTGAGAGTTAATTCTTGGCTAGCCTAAGGAGGTTAAGACATTTAAAATATCATTAAATCGTGCAACTATATCATTTATGGATTCATTATTATGCATTTTGAAATAATCATATTGATGATTTAAAATATTTAGTCTTGATTCCTTAACTTTATCCGTTTCTTTATAAGTAGTAATGAGCTTCTCCTAAATCTTAATTGCACTTTCACAACTAGAAATTCGATTAAACCCTATTGAATCAAAAGCACAATAAAAAATATTTTTGACTTATGTAGATAGCTTTTCATAAAGATAACAATATTTTTCAACGATGTCCCACTATGTCAATATCAATTGAACAAATGTATGCTTTAAAAGGGGAGGATAACTAATTGATTGTTCTTCGGCAAAACTAAATCCACGATGTCATAGCTCATAAGATGATTAGATCTTAAAATATGATGATTAAATCTTAAAATGATTAGATCAAGAATTGATTAGATATTAAAACAAGAGCAACTCGCTCTGATACCAATTGTTAGATTTCAAAGGGAACCAAAATGGGGGTGAATTGATGTTTAAGATCAAAATTATCGATTTCACAAAATATGTCGCAGATGTTTAAAATCGATTCGTTAAACTTTTTAAATCAATGCAATTCAGATCATAAACACAATATGAGAATGAGAGAGAAATCAAACACAATGAACACAATGATTGTTGACGAGGTTCGGCCACAGCTTGACCTACGTCCCCGCTCCGACTTCCGTCGAAAATTTCACTAAAACACTTCCTTTGTTCCAAATGGGGCAAAGAAGAAAACCCTTTAAACAACCACTTTTTCTCCGCTTCGAGAGGTAAGGCAACCTCTCCTCCTATGAAGTTAATCTTTTCTCTCGCTCAAGAGGTAAGATATAACCTCTTTCACATAGGAGCTCTCTCAATTTTTTTAACAATTATTTCTCTTTTTTACAATAGCTAGCTCACAAAGATAGAAGAGAGAAAGAAGATAAAACTAAAATGATAACTTTAAGAAAAGAATTTCTTTTTTAATAACTTGAAGTTTTTCTTCAATGAATGAATGGGTGCATTTGCTTCTGGCTTTGACACTCCTTTTATAGGCTCTTGTATGTGAAAAATTCGTCTAGAACTTATTCACAATTTTTCCTTCAAAATTGATTGTTATTATTCATTTGACTTAGAGGTCGGTCGACCGCACATATGGATCGATTGATCGGTCTATGTGATCATTGCGCGATTTCTTCAGCTTCTGCGCTTGATCGGTTGACTGGTCCATAGACCGGTATCGTCTCGATCGGCCTTCTTTATTTCGACCGACAGGTTGATCGACCTGCATTATTTTAAGCATAATTTTTTGCATAGTTATCCAAATTAGATGATCTTAAATTCTACGGATATTTAATAGGATTTTCTACAACTTTGATATTCATCATTCATTCAGAATATGTTAAGATCAGAGTCAATTATTTAATCAAACCTTAGTGCATAAAGTTATTTCTTTTTTTAAAATTTTTTCACCATTTCACTTTAATCTTTTGATGTTTATATCATCAAAATATAATTTTATATGGCATTAAAATTTTGCTCCAACAATATGAATATTGAAATCCAAATATATACTTAAAAGATGGATGATTGGTCCCGTGTCATTATGTGAGTCAATTTATAATTATTTTTTGGTTTAATTCTTTGAACCTCTAATGTTTTCACGTCTAATTCTAATATATGAAATCATCGTATAACTTTTCATGAGGTCACCCATTTTAGTACTACTCTCGCTCAAGCACACTTATAGGAGTGTTGCTCGGGTTTGTTCACGGGTCGGGTCAAGGAGGATTGTGAGGCCGAATCTGACCCAACCCGACCCGGTTTGGGTCGGGTGGTCAGATTATCTGATCACCCAATTTTCTTTTTTTTTTTAAATTTTTCTTAATATTTTTTATATTTTATTTAATATAGTTTTAAAATCATAAAATAAGTTTTCTAATTTTTAAATTTTATTTTTGCGCTTAAAATATTTTATTTCAACTATTTTAAATTTTTTAATCAAATATAAGCATAAATTTGAATAAAAAAGAAAATAATAAAATAATAAAAAATTCGAGTTGATCGGGTCGGGTCGATTCGGGTTGAAAAAATCCAACCCGTACCCGATCCGACCCATGATCGAATCGAGTTTGGGTCGGGTCGGATCATCGGGTTCACAAGTCGACCCGACCCAGTGAATACCCCTACACACTTAACTTCAAAGTTCTAATGGGATTCGATACATTAGTACTCATATGATCGCACTTGAAATCCTTAGGTCGCTTTTCCTATTCATGCACTCTTCCGCCATCAACCGAGCTATTATTTTTTTCCTTTTGCCATTCCTTACTAAGGCAAATAAATGATGATGAACATCCCCTCCTCCGGGACGCAACCATGGGGCGTCCCTCCGACGTCAGCGAAGGAGAGCGGCAGCATACCTTTTATATTTTATATTATTTAAAATATTAAAAGAGAGAAGATGAATAATTTAGTGTTTTAATAAGTAGAAAAATTTGAAAAATAAAAAAAATAATAGAATTATATGGATGAGCTAAAGAAAAATGCGGTATAAATTAAGGACGTCCTACTAAATTGATATCTTAGATTTAGATGCAAAAAAATTATTATAATTCATAAAATATTATTCTAAAATCTGACGGAGTGCTGCTACAACTACAATATATGTGAGTTGCTTTGTTTGGATTTGAGTCATTTGACACGGTCGTTTGCATGGAATCCAAAGATCATTCATGTCTTCTTTGCCTTCCCCTTCCCTTTTCCTTTCCCATCATTTGGCGGCTCTGTGCGGCATTTGCTGCTCCCAACTTCTCATTAATTCCAACTTGGGCCTCTATTTCTTGCACGTATCAAATCGAGTTGTATTTGAGAAATAGATCATGATACATTAAGGTATGAACTCACGTGTAAAATAAAGGGTTCCATATTCATTGTTTAAAAATGTTATTGATAAACCAACGGCGGTGAGTTGTGTTTTAAGCAATTTGACGATTGCTAATAGTTTCGGAATCGATTTTTAGAATCATCGTGTTGGTCAGAAATTTTAAACATTTACCGTTCTATTGATACCGAATTAGTAAGCTTGGATATCGATAGATTTGTTACGGGAAAAAATGCTATTGATACGCTAACTCATACTGAAGTGCTTGGAGATGAATGCGCAGCACACATAAAATAACTTGATGAAAATTGACAATTGAGAGACTCGTAGCATTGCATATTTGTCTTTTTTTCCCAATGGATTATAAAGTTTGAGGCGCAAATTCAGAATCCATATAAGGATTATCAGAGGTTTAATGAAAAGTGTGATCATGCGTTTCCAGCCATCAACCCCTTTTCCTGGTACTCTCTCTCTCCCTTTTTCCTGGTACTCTCTCTCTCTCTCTCATCTGTCGCCCTCATTTTTCATGCCTTCCTCGGTCCTCTTACACTGTTTCCCTGACACTACAAATCAGGTGTGAAGGAACGCCATCAGAGTTTTTCTTGCCCGTTCTTCTTCTTCTACCTTCTCCCATTCCTTCTCAGTTTCTTTTCTTCTGACAACCATCACAAACACAGAGCAGAAGACGCCCAGAGGGGCGAAGGGAGAGGAGATATGTCCGAGCTGCGCTCCTCTGACACCACCATCGTGCTCCTGCCGCTCCTCCTCCTAGACGACCTCTTCTCCTTTTGCGCTTTCTTGAGCTGCCACCCCCTGCATCTGACTTACCTGGTGCTCTCTTTGCCTTACCTGCTCAGACTCCTCTCCTTCCTCTCTCCTCTCCTCTTTTCCACATCTCTGCTTCTTCTTGCCCTCCCCACATTCTTCCCCTGCCTCAATGGACCACCTCATTCCCTCGGACAAACCTGCGCCATAGTTCTCCACATCTTCAGGCAAGATCTTGAAGCTGCAGACTCCACATTTGGAGTACTGGAACAGTACAGTGTCATGGTGTTCATGCCTAGCGCTCACCTTCAAGAGTCTTACCAAGATGCATTGGGCACCAGTTTACAAGAAGGACGAGAAGGAATCCAGCCATGTAAGCCTTCAATGGGTGTTTCTAATGCAGAGCATAGTCCAACTGAATCTTGTCTGGACAATTCCAAGTCTGGCAATGCTGCCAAGGTTCATGCAGCCCACATTGCAGGCGCTGATGACTTGGGGCAGAGGAAGCTGCTTCGGGCATGGTCAGATGCCAAAGTAGAAGGTACTCTTCTAACCAGATCTACTTCATTCAGAAGACAGCGAAGCAGAAGTGCAGCTTCTGAGATGCTTCAGAGGGGTGTATCCATGAGGTCCAATGAGAAGGAGTGGAAGAGGACATTAGCCTGCAAGCTCTACGAGGAAAGGATGACATTCCAGCTCTGCGAAGACAAAAAGGTCGCTGAAGACGGCGAGGACATGGATTTGCTCTGGGAGGCTTATGAGGTCAACGCTGCCAAGCTCAAGAACTGCAAAAGCAAGAAGGCCAAGACGCAAAAGAGCGATCTTGGAGTACACGAGGAGTATGAAGACGATGACGAAGAAGAGGATGATACTGTGCAGTTGTGTTGCTTACAAGCATTGAAGCTGTCCACGGGCAAGATGAACTTGGGATTTCGGAAAACCAATTTGATGAAGATATCCAAGGTCCTGAAAGGAATGGCCATTTTTAGAGTTGGCAGCGGCAGCCATGAGAGCAACAAGTGATGAAGGGAAATGGTGAACAACTAGAGACTTGAAGATTAAAAAAAAAAAAGAACAGGTTATACTAGTAATTTATGTAGATAGAAGTATCTGTTTCCTTGTTCGTATTTCGAACACTATATGCATATAAAGTATTCCACCACAAATTTTCATCTGCTCTGCTGAATGCCGATTTAATTGGCCCTATTCCCTGTAAATTAATACTTATGAAGCACATTTTCTCTGTAAAAGTTGGTTCTTTCTTGCTATAAGAACAGTGAGTTGTGCCTAAGCCTTGAAAAATTCAGCTTTTCCAACAAGATGGCAAATGGGTAGGCAGCTTCATAAAGAATATTATGACGAAAAACTACAGCAATTGATGTAGCATTCAATTGTTCTTTCCTTGTTCTGAATGCTTCAGTGATTAAGTCATCCATAATTTAGCACATTTTCCTTCAAGATTGATTCTGGCTTCAGGTTCTCGGAATAACTGGTCACTAACTCATGTTGCCTAAACATTCAAAAGTTTTTGTAAGGTGATAATACTTCCACAATTCTGTCTTTAACTTTTGGGCACAATTGCTAGGTTCATCAGAGGATTAAGCGTTATAACATTATGCCTTTATGCCAGAGTAGAGATTGAGTTCATAATGCTCTTTGTTCTGTTTCCTTGGATAAATGTGAGTTAACTACTAAACCATGCCACCAATTGTTCTTTAAAGTTAAGCTTGAAATGCGACTTGAGAAACATTGGAAGAACTATGATGCTGGTGTTCATCCTGCTGGCCTAGATTCTTCTTGTTGTCCCTTCCTGCATAATCATGTCTCATAATGATTTATGCTACTCAGAGTGGCGTGGCAAAGCAAAAGTTGCTCACTGGAAATGTCTCCCTTCACTTTCGTGGTGAAAGCTCCATCACTGCCTTCTCTGTGGGAGGCAGCTCGTATACTGATGACAACATCCCAGGCTTCAGCAGATAGTGACTTGTTAATTGCCGGAAATGAATGCATGTTCTTGCCCCATGAACTCTTGATTGGAAAGAGTATGTTCATCATCCCCCCATGCCCAACAGTCTCTTTGGTGATTAATGCACTTGGGTTCAAGGTAGAAAAAAACTGCCAAATAACTTTGCATCAAGAAAAACCACACCTAATGCAATATTGCAATTTCACCTCCCTAACCTGATATCAGTAATATTTATCTGCAATCTGATTTTTCTTTTCAGAAACAGAAGCGAAAAGGAATAAAACGAACATTAAACAACATAATCTCCTCTTGTTGTGAATCTTCCTGGCTTAAGCTCAGTGACAAATAGGATATGAAATACTTAACATATTCAAGAATAAAAACAGAGCCTAAAAAGGGAAAGTGGATGATTAACGACTACTTCTAAATGATGGGACTGGAATTGCTTGATATCTCTGTCCAGGGGAACTACTTAATCATATTATCTATCCCTATCAAGTGAATTCTTTACGGACATTATCATCTTTGCATGAGGTTATATGATCCTGTCACATGTTGATCCTTCTGAAGAGTTGACCAAACTCACATGCAAAAAGGAGACATTAAGTCCATCAGGATAGTGAGTTCTTGCCTAACCAAGAATGTCAAATCAGTAATCAACATATATCCTTTATAATATGAACTTTTTATCTTTTCTTTTGAAAACAGACTGTTTATTTATAGTTTGTCCACTTAAATTTCAAAGATTCTGTTGATTCTAAACTGCCAAGTTTGAGAGAAATGATTAGTGATCTGATCTCTCTTTATTTGTAATCTCATGTAAAACAATTTCTAGGATCATGTTCTACAAACAAAAGAAAAATGACAAACTCAACTGAAAATAGTTTCTCTAGATTAACCTTAACAAGAAAAACAAACACACAATGCAAATATAGGTTACATCACAACGACAAGTACATACTTCTTCAGAGCTTCACAACATATTCAATTTAAAAGGTGAAGCTCCAATTTGAGATTAATAAATCAAAATCCAACCATTGTTAGATCATGATGCAATTATTTTAGTGTAATTATAGATAACTATACTAACTAATTTTTACTTGAGTGGTTGGAGCTCCTAATTATTGTTGCATTGAATCCTATCTCAATTAAGAACCATAAAAGTCGTTATCGCACTACTATGTTTTCATTGCTCGGTCAGCGAGACTGTGAATGGGGTATGGGGACGGAGCCCTTCGGGCCAAAATTTTAGGGCGTATTCTATTTATCATTCGAAAATAACTTATTTCTCATATGACATTATGTGTCCTAATTTTGAGAGAATAATATAAAGTTTTATTCAGTATATAATTCCTATCATTTGTAAAAAAAAATGTTTATATGAACTCTCTATGACCGGTTTCATATGAGATTAAGTCCAATAATAACTTATTCTTACATTTGCATCCAAACACTACCAAAATAAGAACAAGGAAGGAGACAACTCAAATTCTTGCCTACAACCTATTTTAATTTGAAAAGATAGGAATTTGATATTGGGTAAAATGGGCGTGTCACACAGCCTGTGCTTCACACCATGTCACGCAGTATCGTGGCCGTGCATGCAAGATCCAACAGCTCAACAGAAGGTGCACGTTATTGCTCGTGCAGATGCGATCCTATGGTCGATCCAACTTCTCACGAGATGGAGCAAGTTATACGCACGAGGCCCCCTCCTTTTCCCCTTTTTTGGTTCTGCCTCTCTCTCTCCCGCTCACCGCAAAGTACGAACTCCTCCTCCCTTTTGTTTCGATCTTTGCTTTATGTTGATGAGGTAAGATGAAATGCCCTTTTATGCTCGGATGCTTGATCGATCTGTTAAAATATTTTCAGTGTTCTTTTTTTTTAATCTGGTTATATGCTGATCTGATCGACTTTTTCCTCACACAGTTTGTTTTTTCTTTGCTCTCTAGGTAGTGCGGTGGTGGAACAAAGCATGCTTGATCCAGAAGATTTCCTCCACACACCAGTGAAGGTATGTTTTTTTTTGTTCTTTTTTTTATCTGGTTCTATGCTATTTTTTTCTTTTGAGGATCTAATTCGTTATTCGTTTTACTTGTTTACTTGTTTTTTTCTTTTTGCTCTCTGTACCTAGTGAGCAAATCGTTTGCCGGACCGGCTCCATCTCTCGCCTTTCTCCTCTTCCCCGGCTGCTGCGCTTCCCATCTCTCAGGCGAGTTCTTTTTTTTGGATCTAGTTCTATTCTATGCTATTTTTTCGTTGATCTACGTCTCTCTCCCGCTTACCCTTCTCGGAGCTCATTTTCCCCTTTTTTCGCTTGAAGATTTGTGTCTCTCTCCTGCTTACTCTCGCCTTTCACCTCTTCCCCGGCTGTCGCGTGACAACGTTTGCTTCCCATCTCTCAAGCGAGTGCAATACAAAGTACGAAGCATGCTCCCCATCTCTCTTTCTCCACGGCAAGCACAAGTGCGGCTGATACTTCCCTTTCTCTGCAGCTAATTTATGGTTATTCGATAGCATTTGAGGGGTTTAGGGTTCTGAGCAAACCCTAGGTGCTTGTCTTGTTTGATGATTTCAAGCTCAATCTTTTATTTGAGGGGTTTAGGGATTCGTTGGATTAGTGAAGTTTGCTCTAAACTAGGGAAGAAGCTTGCTCTAAAAAGGGTTGCATTCTTCTGCAACTATAAATTTTGACTTTGATATTTTTTTATTTGTTTAACATGATATTTAGCCCAAGAAATACAAATATAAATTGATATGATGCTGCAATATCCTTGTGACCTGTTGTCTGCTCTCTTTGGACCTGACTGGGAAGAGGGCTAAGATGACAAAGCAATGTCAAAAACTCCAACCCATGCCATTCAATAATGGTTCTATAGCATTATTAGTGTAGCATCATTCTCTTTTCATAACTAATTACACATCATGAGTACGATTGGTTCTATAGCAAAATGATTATGATTGTTAGTACTCTTTTTATAAGCTTGGTTCTTGCAGTTGATTTCTTGTTTTTTATTCTTGTTTCTTATGCTTTCTTATTTAGAAAAAATTACAAATGAAGGGTACGTCACAAAAGAACATGGTGCTTCAATGCTATTGCGAAGAAGAAGCAGTCATTAAAACATCCTAGACAGAAGTTAACCTTGGGCGAAGGTTCTACAGCTGCAAGAGTCATGGAGTTGGAGTAAGTTTAATCTATCTTTTATTTGATTTATTATGTGATGCTAAGATTATAATTGGAATCTTATAGGTAATTGAAGCTTGTCGATTTTTCGTTGGATGGATGGTTCTCTTGAAGAGCACTATAGGAATCTCATTAATGGATTACTACGGAAGATAAATAGGTTGGAGGGTGAGGTTGAAATCCTACACTTGAAGGAGGAAATTGAGACAATAAAAAAATCAAAACATGTATCTTGTTCGTCATTTTGGAAGTACTCGACTTTTTTCTTACTTGTGTTAGTTATAGTGATGGTGATATCTTAATTGTATGACTTTTCTATTTGCCATGTACTTTGGTGTACGACTTTTACTGAAGGACATGTACTTTGGTGTTATGCATTTTGTCTTAATAGAATCTTCTTTCTTGAGTTCGTCACTTATTAGTAAATGTTTTTAGTTAGCTGCTGAGATCATACTTGTATCATGTTTTAGAGAGTATGATAAAAGTTATCTGTCTCACTTTATAAGGCCCTCTGTTGAAAGATGCAAGAGGAGGCAGACAACCGCGGAAAATATGGCTGTGAAGCATAACAAAATTGCCGGTCGTTGACATGTTGGCGAGTAGGAGATAATAAGCAGAGACTTGGAACTGATGAAATAGCATTCTAAAATTAAACAATAAACTCATATTACAACTATTCAAAGTGGCTAAATCTAATAGTTATTTGGTTCTGTAGGCCAGCAATGATAGGCATCTTTTTTTAACCATAGTTTTTTGACAGTCTCTCTTAACATAGGTGCCAATGTCTTGAATAAAATTTAGATGTCATTCCTTTGATTTGGTGCTTCTTTCTTCCTTAAAAAAAATGAGTGTGTAGACATGATAAATCACATAGACAACTGTTAAACATGTAGTATCAAAATCATGTAGACAACAGTTAAACAACAAGTCCAAATAACAGTGGACAACAAGTAGCTCACATGTTAAACAACAAGCATTCTAAAGTTACAACATGTAGACAAGTAGTAAGTTACAACAAACATTCTAAAGTTACAACAAACATTCTAAGTCACAAAATACAAGTAGTTTGCATTCCTCCATGCATTCTAAGTCACATAATTTACATTCCTCCATGCAGTCCTCCATGCATTCTAAGTCACTAAATTTACATTCTTCCATATATGCAGTCCTCCATGCATTCTACGTCACAAAATATGCACAATCATTAACAGAATAAAGCTTCAAAGTTTTTCAAACTCTGCATTCCTCCAAGTTGTCATGTGTGTATAAATCTCGGAGATGTGTTATAGCATTTTTCGTAATGTGCCATATGCAAAACATATGTCGTGTATCAGGAAACACCTTGCGAATAGTGTTACCCATTGTCACATCTTGATTACTTATGATACATACATGTTTCTTTCCATTCATACACTCTAGCCATGTTTTAAACAACCATACAAACATATTTTTAGTTTTATCAGCAAGTAGAGCACATCCAAGTAATATCGATTGCCTATGGTGATTAACACCAGTGAAGGATGCAAATGGCATTTTAAATTTGTTTGTCCGATATGTTGTGTCAAAAACTATGACATCACCGAAGTCATATAATTATCCTATGATTTACTATCTGCCCAAAAAAACTCTTCGTGACGTCTTTTTCATTTGCCACTATTCTAAAAAAAAGATTCATCGTCTTCTAATTTTTTCTCAAAATAAGAAAGTACAGTCATGCATTCCTTACCGACACAATTTTTCTTTGATGTCCTAATGATCAATGCAATGTTGAGATGTTATGAATTTCCCACCATATTTAGCTATCTTCGAAGGTCATATCCCAACCTTTCTCATATTAGTCATCGCTTGCTTGGAAGGACTTGATAATTTATGATGAGAATGCAATCTTGACACATCAAGTGCCGAAACAAGATCATATGTGTGCTATTCCTGGAATTTTTTTACCTCCCATTTTCCATCATCT
Source organism: Pontederia crassipes (assembly GCA_030549335.1). Lineage (NCBI taxonomy): Eukaryota > Viridiplantae > Streptophyta > Magnoliopsida > Commelinales > Pontederiaceae > Pontederia > Pontederia crassipes. Next base: position 3,826,435 of record CM060190.1, read on the forward strand.
ACTACTTTGATTAGTAGTTTAGCACCACAATCCTCTCTTACATCTCTTCTTCTTTTTGCATCTTTTCCTAGGTCCTTTATTTTAAGATTATTTTGTCCTTCTTTTGAACAAATCAACATTCTACCAATAGGCTGATTTGTTTTCCTAGATTTATAACAATAATTCTTCCTTATAGAAAATCCTATTGATCTAGCATATGCATTATAAAAATCATATGCATCTATCAAACTTCATTTCAATATATGGCTTCATAATGTCGATCTATTGATCGTGAAGTTCTTTGATTTCTTCTGCTCCTGAATATTCCTGATCTAAATCCATCGGCTATTGTAGACTAGATCCAAAGTCACAAATTAAAGATCTAAATCCATCTGCTATTACAAGTGACAAAATAAATATAAAAGGACAATATAAGAGCAAAAAAGAACACTGAAAAAATATTGTTGAAATATTCGTGCATCCTAAGCATATTTTGACATGTAAGTAAGACAAAATAAGAGGAAAACACATTTATCTTTTGAGGAAGCCAAACAGATGTACAAAACCACACATATACAAAACAAAAATGAGAACCACAATAAGAGAAAAAGTATTACACTCACGTCGTATGAAAATAAAAACTATAATGCAGTGAAAATGGAGCACTGAGTCGCAATGGATAAACAAATTCTAGCAGAAATTTGGGTTCATACATTCATATTCTTGCAAGACCTATAATCTCATATGGGCCCTTTGAGTTGGAGAAGAAAAAACATACATTCGCCCGGCATACTAGAGGAAACCTTTCAAATAAGTCATTTGGACAAGCATGATTTGCTTCCACCGTAGCACTACCTATAGAACAAAAAAAAAGAAGTAAATGGGTCAACTGGGTGAACAACGAAACAGATCTTCAAGCGAAAAAAATCAGCATAGAATAGAATCGAATCCAAAAAAAACACTCGCCTGAGAGATGGGAAGCAAATCCCTGTCGTGCGACAGTCGAGGAAGAGGAGAAAGGTGAGAGTAAGCGGGAGAGAGACACAAATCTTCAAGCAAAAAAAGGGGAAAATGAGCTCCGAGAAGGGTAACCGGGAGAGAGATGCAGATCAGCGAAAAAAATAGCATAGAATGGAACTAGATCCAAAAAAAAAAAGAACTCGCTTGAGAGATGGGAAGCGCGGGAGCCGGGGAAGAGGAGAAAGGCGAGAGATGGAGCCGGTCCGACAAACAATTTGCTCACTAGGTACAGAGAGCAAAAAGAAAAAAAACAAGTAAACAAGTAAAACGAACAATGAATCAGATCCTCAAAGGAAAAAAATAGCATAGAACCAGATAAAAAAAGAACAAAAAAAAAAACATACCTTCACCGGTGTGTGGAGGAAATCTTCTGGATCAAGCATGCTTTGTTAAACCACCGCACTACCTAGAGAGCAAAGAAAAAACAAACAATGTGAGGAAAAAGTCGATCAACATATAATCATATTTAAAAAAAGAACACTTAAAATATTTTAACAGATCGATCAAGAGTCTGAGCATAAAAGGGCATTTCATCTTACCTCATCAACATGAAGCAAAGATCGAAACAAAAGGGAGGAGGAGGAGTTCGTACTTTACAGTGAGCGAGAGAGAGAGAGGCAGAACCAAAAAAGGGGAAAAGGAGGGGGCCTCGTGCGTATACCCTGCTCCATCTCGCGAGAAGTTGGATCGATCGTAGGATCGCTTTTGCATGGCCAATAACACGCGTCTTCTGTTGAGCGGTGGAATCTTGCGTACATGACCACGATACTACATAACATGGTGTGAAGCACAGGCTACGTGACACGTCCATTTTACCCTTTGATATTCTAACCATCATATTCTAACCATTTGAAGAAAATGGAGAACAACTTTTTTTGTCTTCTTTTAAAATTTTTAAAGAATCAAAAGTTGACCTATGGGTTCAGATAGAAAAGCAATTTTATTGTAATTATCTTCTATTTCTCATCTAATAAAACTACGTTTTAATTAAAATTCTCGTACATCCTTAAGTGCACAATTTCTCTCATACAGTGATCCCAACAATTATCATGTAAATTATTTAAATATATAAGAAAATATAGATGTCCTTTATTTTTTAAAAATCGTCTATTTTGTTGAATTCTGGCAGGCATTTTTAAACATAATAAATGCCAATACAAAATCACAAAAATGAAAAAAAAAGAAGAAAAGAGCTAAGAAGATATATCCACCGACAGTAGACGACTCCGAACAAAACAACACACAACCGCGTCCGCATTCACCATTGGGTCCAATCCCATTGCTCGGTTCCACTTCTCCGCGAGATCACACCGTCTGATCTGTAACTAATCCTGAACTGTCCAATTTCGCATATGGGTCCCACCTGAAACCACCATAATATTGGTCAGACTTAACTAATGTATTTTAACTAAAACGACTTCTCAGGACCATTGCATTCTCACATCACTCCGTCGAGGGCTAGACCTCCTTCAATAGCTTAATTAACACTAATCACATCATCACATAATTTTATTGAAGTTAATGACGCTGCTACTACGGCACTAATGACAATAATAGCAGGAGGCGGACGCCATTAACATCCATCTCCGAAGCTCGAGATCGAACACTTCCTTCACACTTCCCTTCTCCTCCCGCCCCTCCGATCTCCAAAACCCTAATGCCGATCCCCAACCCTCGCCTTCTCCTCGTCGCCACTCTCCTCCTCTTCCTCCCGTTTGGTTGCTTTCTCCCGGCGGCGGCGGCGTCGGAGGAGGAGATCTCGCCGCCGGTGGAGCGGAGGGAGCGGCTCTCCGCGCGATCCATGCTGGCCGTGAAGTCTTCGGACCCGCTCCGGCAGCGGACGGAGCTGATCCGGAAGCAGGCCAACGACCACGCCGCGCTCGCGGCAGCCTACTCCTCTTACGCCCGGAAGCTCAAGCTTGAGACGTCCCGACAGGTTCGCCTCTTCGCCGACCTCTCTCGCAACCTCTCCTCCCTCCTATCCGCCTACCGCCCCATCCTTCATTCCTCCGATGGCGGCGGCGGCGGCAAAGTTCCACTCGATGAGGATACTATTCGCCGCCTCGACCGCGAGGTCAAGGACCGCATCCGGGCTTCCCGGGCACTCATCGCCGATGCTAAGGACTCGTTCGACAACCAGCTCAAGATCCAGAAGCTTAAAGATACGATCTTTGCGGCGAACGAGCAGCTCACAAAGGCTAAGAAGGCTGGCGCCTTCGCCTCTCTCATCGCAGCCAAGTCCATCCCTAAGAGCCTCCACTGCCTCGCCATGCGCCTCATGGAGGAACGCCTCGCCCACCCGAGCCGCTACGTCGATCCCGCCGTTCCCCCGCCGGAGCTGGAAGATCCAAATCTCTACCACTATGCAATCTTCTCCGACAATGTCCTCGCTGCCTCTGTCGTCGTTAACTCCGCCGTCCGTAACGCCCGCGAACCCTCAAAGCACGTCTTCCACGTCGTCACCGACCGTATGAACCTCCCCGCTATGCAGGTTATGTTCCGCCACAAGGATTATTCAGGGGCTCACATTGAGGTCAAGGCTGTAGAGGACTACAAGTTCTTGAACTCCTCCTACGTACCGGTGCTTCGTCAACTCGAGTCTGCCAAATTGTTGCAGTTCTACTTCGAAAACAAGCTCGAAAACGCCACCAAGGACACCACCAACATGAAGTTCCGGAACCCCAAGTACTTGTCGATGCTGAACCACCTCCGATTCTACTTGCCCGAGATGTACCCAAAGCTGCAGCGGATTCTGTTCTTGGATGATGACATTGTGGTGCAGAAGGACCTCACTGCGTTGTGGAAGATTGACATGGATGGCAAGGTGAATGGGGCTGTGGAGACGTGCTTCGGGTCGTTTCACCGGTATGCACAGTACATGAACTTCTCACACCCATTGATCAAGGAGAAGTTCGACCCTAAGGCATGCGGATGGGCTTACGGGATGAACTTCTTCGACCTCAAGGCATGGAGGAAGGAGAAGTGCACTGAGCAGTATCATTACTGGCAGAATTTGGTAAGTTCTTACTTTCCCCTTCCTTTTGCTTGGTTATGCAGAAGTAGAACTGTGCAAATCTAAGAAGAACAATACTAGGAATTCAATTTCTTCCAGCAAAAATGCATATCAAAATATGAAAATGGCACCCTGGTAAAAGAATGAAAAATCATAAACAAAAATTGAACTTTATAATACTAGGATTCTCTGGAAACGAATGTATGATTAATTGTATTTATGGGGACAATTAATGGCGTAAAACACAGTGTCCGCATTTTTGGCATTCATAAAGGGTTAATTTCTATTCCGAGAAGCTGATTTGGTCAATTGATTGTTGTATAATAGAAGTTTGTATTGTGTAGGGAATTGTCAATGATGCTTCCATTTATTACTTAAGTTAATGTAATATTACAATAAGAAAGCTTACAGTTTTTTCCGTAATGTGCTAAAATGACAATTTAAATAATTGTTATAATGAGTTTCTAGCTATACTTCAAGTTGGAGCCTCTTTCGACCTTTGGGATGACTACTAGTCTACTACAATTTTCTAGTCATATTTTTTCCCCTCAGCACCTGAAGGACTACTTCAGATATTTTTTCTTTATGAAAATGTAGTTCAATTATCGTATTTGTGCTATAACTAATTTCGTTTGAACATCGAATCATTGTTGAAGAAGTCATGCAAGCATGTTTGAAACTGAGGTTTTGCACATATCAACTTGTTATAATTTTCATTCATTCTTTGCGGTGTGTTGCTCAGGCAGTATCTTGAAATTTTGTACTTCCGATTTTCGTTTTGGTATATGCATGTGCTAATGGGCACTATGCAGACTTCAGCTTACTTGCTGTTTAATTATCTCTTTGATACCCTTCCCACCCTATTTTTCCCTCCTGTCATATTATTTTGCTTTATACTTTACTCTTTTTGACTTTGAGGTGCTTGAACTTGTTGCAGAATGAGAACCGAACCTTGTGGAAGTTGGGAACTCTACCACCAGGTTTAATTACATTTTACTCGACGACTAAACCCTTGGATAAATCTTGGCATGTCCTTGGACTGGGATATAATCCAAGTATAAGTATGGAGGAAATAACAAATGCTGCTGTTGTACATTTCAATGGAAACATGAAACCCTGGCTTGACATTGCAATGAACCAGTTCCGACACCTCTGGACAAAGTATGTTGATTATGATATGGAGTTCATTCGTCAATGCAATTTTGCAGCATAATGTCAATTTCTTGAAAGAAGCTCCAAAGAGAAAACGAAGAAATCTAGCTGCAGATATAGCTCAGCAATTTGTACCTATATCTGAGTTCTCGTCCATTTCTGCAAACAGATAACCCATTACTCGTATTCATAAGAGAAGTTATATCCAGTTTCTCTCAGTACATACTATTTCGGCAATTCCCTTGACAATCTCTTTATATGTATTTGACTTTCGTATTGATCTTAAATTGTACCTTCCCAACGTCAGTAGTGGTATGTTTCATGAGACAACTAGAAATGTCTCTATTCTTTATTAATTGTAATTAGTTATGGAATATTCTAGTATCCAGCCAATCCTGCAGTGACTATGTTATCTATTCATTTTCATTTCTTCATTTACTTGCTTGTTTGTTTTTGTTTTTGGGACTCTGTTGTTATAGGATGGATTCCATTCTTAAATCATACCACGTTTTATAAAAGGTCTGAGTCTTGGCAAAAAATAAATAAATAATAAAACTGTTACTTTTATGTTCGAGGATTCCGTGAGTTCACGGCATGAAATAGTTGTCCGCCCCTCCCTTCTAGCTAGGCATCACTGTCATGAGTTCAAAGTTTGTCCTTATCAAACCATATCATAGCTTCAATGCACATAACAATAGTTTAGCCAGCATCAGGGAATACATAGTTTTCTAAGTCTGTTTATGCAACAAATATTCGTAGTACTTTCAGGAAAGATGCATAATAATAACATATGCATTATCCTTAAAGAAATAGCTGTGCATTCTTGTAATTGTTGTGTTGCCACTGGCAACAGTTCCTTGTAATGATGTGATAGAGTTTTTACACGATTGTGAAGTTATATGTGAATCATTATCTTTCATATGTAGTTTCTTTGTTACTTGCATGTTCCCAAGATCGGGACCAAAATTTATTGAAGTGTAAAAATGGTATCATGTGTAACTTTACTCTAGGGTTTGCCACATCCAGTGACACATCTGAGAATGGCTTTGGCTCCTCATCTTGGGTGATTAATGGTGCAAGTAAGTATAACTTCATTTAAGTTGTTTCCCTTCTAATAGCGGTATTGTTCTGACACAGATTATTACACCTAATGCAGAATGAGATTGAAATCTGATAATACGTTGGGAACTTATCTAAAGATATGTAATGTATGTATGAGAAAATTTTATGCTACAGATTTTCAGTGTTCTATGTTGAATCTTTCATTACAAGTTCATTAGAAATAAGATCAGATGAACCTCCTGATGTTGTCTACTACGACAAAATCTGACTAGGGTGTAGTTCTTCTATTGGAGATGAATATTGCTATAGTCATCAGCAGCCAAACTCATCCCAATGCAGATTAATTTTCTGTAGCTTCTCATCAAGTAAGGCTGCTTTGATGGGACTCCTGACCACATTAATGTGATATTGAGGCTTTCTGTTATAAATAATAAAAAAGTGACAGCAATCGACAGGACAGACGACAGGGCAGAAGAAATGAAGACTAGAAGAAAGATAAAGAGACCATTTTATTTGAAGGATTTTATTACAAAATGATATGTACACATCAGCAATATAGTTGATGTATGATATATAACAAGAATGTAACAGCATGTAAATGACAATTTCAATACATGTAGCAAGAATGTAACAGCATGTAAATGTCAATTTCAATTTCAAAGGGGAACATATAAATAGAATGAAGGCTGGGAAGAGAAGGATATCTCTGAGCCAATTACAAAGTCATTTTCTTATTTTCTTGGAGCGTGAAGTGCTCGAAATCTCCTACCTTGTCAACTGTATTCTACGTTTTCTTCTCTTTTATTTCTTACAGCTGGTTGTCCTTTGCTTGTTCCTGTTGCCATCATCGTGTAAGTGAAGTGCATGAATCCCAGCTGTCCACAAGCAGGGCATAAGACTACAGAAGCATTGATCGACACAAAATAGTGAGCTGAGACAAGAGATCAAAGGATTAAAACAAGTACCAGCTAGCTGCAACAGATCTGGGAGTTGATCCTTCATTCCAAAAACAAGACGTGGCCATCTGCAAGAGGACAGACTTTCCATTGGATCTTCCATCAACAAGAACAGGCACGATCCGAGTACCAAAGTGAAGAAAAATCATACCAAAGCACTAAATCGAACACAAGCTGCATCAAATCCAAATAGCAAACATCAGGCAAGAATTCAAACCCTAAAAAGCTATTACCGATCTGAGAATGGCCAAAACGAAGGCAATTAAGGAGTGAAAAGCTTTTATATTTTTCTCTGGCGGATCCAACGAGAGTTTTTTCCTCGGCGCATGTGCTGGTGGGCTCGGCACAAGTGGGCTTCTTACAGTGGGCTGGGCTACAGAGTGCTAACATTGGTGCTCTTGTTGACTTGTTCTTGTTGAGTTTTCTACAATCTTGTACAAATCTTGGCATTCTTGAGGAATATTTCTGCAACCTTGATTTGTTTTCTGCAATTCTGAGAAGATTTTGATCAATTTGGGAGAGTTTTCTGCAAGTTCTCATATCAGTCTTGACAATCTTGAGGAGGATTTCTTCAATTCTTGATAGCTTTGCACACCTGATACAATTTTGATTAAATCAGTAGAGATTCTTGGATTTCTAGTCTCTAATTGAATCTAGATTGTTATAATAGTTCATAGAGGAATTCTACAGAACAATTGGTGTATTTCATTTCTGTTTTATTTTTCCCTGAGAATTCTGAAATGGCTGATGGTACAAAGTGGTCCAGAATGGAGGATTCTATGAACAGACTTCAGACTTTGATGGAACAACAGTTTTCTTTTTTCAATGATAAATTTACTTCTGTAAATGAATCCATTACAGCTCTTAGAATTAAATATGATGATCTAAATGCAAGATTACAACATACACCAAGACACAACAGTGATAGTGGAAATCAGATTAATTTATTTCATTCCCCAAGTTTATCCAACCGAGGACTTGACTCATCTATTCTATCCAAGAGTATCAAATTAAAACTTCCCAAGTTCTCTGATTCTGACCCACTGGAGTGGTTATTCAAAGCTGAACAATTCTTGGATTTCTACAATATAGCTGAGGAATCTAGAATTACAGTGGTATCTTTTGCATTTGATGAAGTGACCTTGCAGTGGTACAAGTGGATGCATCAAAATAAGCAACTAAGCTCTTGGACAAACTTTGTTAGAGCATTGGAAATCAGATTTGGTCCTTCAGAGTTTGAAGATTACCAGGGGGCTTTATCAAAATTAACCCAAACTGATACTGTTATGGAATACCAGTCCAAATTTGAGGCTTTATCTAATAGGGTTCATGGTTTATCAGAATCTTTTCTACTCTCCTGCTTCATTTCTGGATTACAACCACAGATTACAAGAGAATTGATGGCATTTCAACCCAAATCTCTGATGCAAGCAATTGGATTGGCTAAACTACAAGAAGAAAAATTATTGGATGCTACTGCTATATCCAGACAGTCACAATCTAAGCCCAACTATTTTTCACCTCAGTTATCAAAAAAACCTTTACAGTTTTCAGGAACTAATCCTCAAATAGTTCCTAATACATATTCTGCACAAGGTCCTACTACAAATATTGCACAAGGTTCTACTACAAATATTGCACAAGGTTCTAATCAGAGAACCGGAACTACATTGCCAGTTAAAAGACTCACTCCTGCTGAAATGATGGATAGACGAGAGAAAGGATTATGTTACAATTGCGATGAAAAATTTCATAAGGGTCACAAATGTAAACCTAAATACTTGTTGATGACAAGTTTGGAAGACCAACTTCTTGAAGGATTTGAAGAACTTAATGCTCAAGAGTGTCAACAGGATTCATTGGAAATCAGTTTACATGCTCTATCAGGCGTGCTTAAACCTCAAACTTTAAGAATGTGGGGTTTTGTGACAGGAATTCCAGTCACGATATTAATAGACAGTGGTTCTACTCATAATTTCATACGAGAAGCCACTATTTCCAAGTTATCTCTGTCTATTACTCCTTCTAGACACTTTGAAGTAATGATTGGGAATGGAGACAAGTTACAATGTGCAGGATTATGTTCACAGGTGAAATTTCATGTTCAGGGGATGGTTTTTCAGGATGATTTTCATGTATTACCAATTGAAGGGGCTGATATGGTTTTGGGAGTTCAGTGGTTGCAGCAACTTGGACCAGTTACAGTTAATTACTCTACTCTCACAATGTCTTTTGTATGGCAGGGTCAAGATATTTGTTTGATAGGTCAAAATAAATTGAATATTGATTCAGTATCACATCATCAGTTGAGAAGATTAATTCAATTACAAGATATTATGTCCTACTTTCAGTTGACTGTTACACAAGAAAGTTCTGTGGAGGACATTATTACTAATGAAGTTAAAGTTGTATTGGATAAATATGAGAAGGTCTTTTCGATACCAACTTCTCTTCCTCCAAATAGGGCAGTTCAACATCACATACATCTAATACCAAATAGCCAACCAGTCAATGTAAAACCCTATAGATACCCCCATTTTCAAAAAGCTGAAATAGAAAAGTTGGTAAAAGAAATGTTGGAGCAAGGAGTTATACAACACAGTTCCAGTCCATTCTCTTCCCCAGTCCTGTTAGTGAAGAAAAAGGACGTCACTTGGCGTTTTTGTGTGGACTATAGAGCCTTAAATGGCATTACTATCAAAGATAAGTTCCCTATCCCAACTATAGATGAGCTTTTGGATGAACTTCATGGAGCATCATTTTTTTCTAAATTGGATCTCAGGGCAGGTTACCATCAGATCAGAATGCATGAGGATGATATAGGGAAGACAGCTTTTCGAACACATGAGGGTCATTATGAGTTTTTAGTAATGCCCTTTGGATTGACAAATGTTCCATCTACTTTTCAGGCCATTATGAACAAATTGTTTGCTCCTTATTTGAGAAAGTTTGTGATTGTATTTTTTGATGATATATTGATATACAGTCTTGATTTGGAAAGTCATTTGCAATATTTGGATATTATATTACAGTGTCTACAGGATCAAAATTTTTATCTCAAAAAGAGCAAATGCAGTTTTGCCTTGCCTAAAATTGATTATCTAGGTCATATTGTATCAGCCAAGGGAGTCGAGCCTGATTGGCAAAAGATTGAGGCTGTTCAACAGTGGCCACTTCCTATGAACATTAAACAATTACGAGCATTTTTGGGTCTTGCCGGATATTATCGACGATTTGTAAAGGGATACGCTTCTTTAGCTAGCCCTTTGACTGATCTACTACAAAAAGACTCGTTTCACTGGACAGAAAGAGCTATCGCAGCTTTTCATACTATGAAATCTGCCTTAACATCAGCACCTATATTACAGCTATCTAATTTCAGTAAGGATTTTGTTCTGGAAACAGATGCTTCAGGATCTGGAATTGGCGCTGTGTTACTTCAGAATAATTTGCCTATATGTTATTACAGTAAAAAGTTGTCCAAATTTCTACAGAAGGCTTCAGTTTATGTAAGAGAGTTGTTTGCTATAGTGGAAGCAGTTAAAAAGTGGAGACATTATTTGTTAGGTCATCACTTTATCATTAAGACAGATCACAAAAGTCTCAAGGAGATTTTGACTCAAGTCATTCAGACTCCTGAGCAGCAGCAATTTTTGGCTAAACTCTTTGGCTATGATTATTCTATAGTTTACAAACCAGGGGTGGAGAATAGAGTTGCTGATGCATTATCCAGACAATTCAGTACAGATAGTCAACTATTGGGATTGACTATGCCAATCTTCAATATCATTGATCAGATTCGACAAGAATATGAGTCTAATACACAACTTCGATCTTTATTACAAGACATCTATGATGGAGTCTCTTCTACATTAGATTTGACAGGTAAAGATGGTTTACTATATAAACAAGGCAGAATTTTTCTTTTACCATCTTCCACTATTATTCCTTTACTATTGGAGGAATTTCATTCTACCCCTGTTGGAGGACATTTGGGAATCATCAAGACTTTTAAACGGTTAGCGGCTGAATTCTTTTGGCAAGGTATGAGAAAATCAGTGGAAGATTTTATCCGTAAATGTCAGATATGCCAGCAAATCAAGTATTGTACTACTAGTCCTGCTGGGCTATTACAACCTATTCCTATTCCAGATAGGGTCTGGGAGAATATCTCTATGGATTTTGTGACATGTCTACCAATTTCTAATGGTTTTACATCAGTTCTAGTTGTGGTCGATAGACTCTCCAAATACTGTCACTTTGGACTTTTACCTACCCATTACTCTGCCTCAAAGGTTGCAAAATTATTTTTAGACATGGTTGTGAAGCTACATGGTTTTTCAAGGACCATTATTTCAGATAGAGATTCCATATTTCTTAGTTCTTTTTGGAAGGAATTATTTTCTCTCAGCAGTACCAAGCTTTGTATGAGCTCTGCTTATCACCCACAGTCTGATGGCCAGACTGAAGTATTAAATAGATGCATGTAACAGTACTTGAGAGGTTTTGCTATGGACAGACCCTCTACTTGGTTTAAATATCTGCCATGGGCAGAATATTCTTTCAATACTTCCTATCACACTAGCTCTGGAATGACTCCTTTTGAAGTCGTCTATGGTCGTCAACCTCCTACTATTCCTGCCTATATCAGAGATCAGTCTCAAGTGGAAGCTGTGGATGTTGAGCTTCGAGATCGGGATGAGGTGCTAAAAGTTTTGAAGGACAATTTATCGAGGTCTCAATCGAGGATGAAGAGTAATGCAGATCAACACAGAACTGATATGGAGTTTGCGGAAGGGGACTTGGTTTATGTGAAACTACAGCCCTACAAGCAAGGGTCTCTTGCTCAAAGAAGTACTCACAAGTTATCGAAACGATTTTATGGGCCTTTTCCTATAGCCAAAAGAATTGGAACAGTTGCTTATGAATTAGTTCTTCCTCCTAATTCTAAGATTCATCATGTGTTTCATATTTCCAAGCTAAAGAAAGCATTGGGAAGATCAGATATTCCTTCTTCTTTGCCAGATATCTCAGACATACAGGGTCCTATACTTAAGCAGTAGCTGTTGTTGCTACTAGAATCATTAAGCGCCAAGGACAATTTATCAAACAGGTGTTGCTACAGTGGGAAGGACTTCCGGTGGAAGACACTTCATGGGAGGATTTTGATCAAGTTACTGATTCTTTTCCAGACCTCAAGGATGAGGTCCAATTTTTCACAGGAGGGGGAAATGTTAAATAATAAAAAGGTGACAGCAATCGACAAGACAAACGACAGGGCAGAAGAAGTGAAGACTAGAAGAAAGATAAAGAGACCATCTTATTTGAAGGATTTTATTACAAAATGATATGTACATATCAGCAATATAGTTGATGTATGACATATAACAAGAATGTAACAGCATGTAAATGACAATTTCAATATATGTAGCAAGAATGTAACAACATGTAAATGTCAATTTCAATTTCAAAGGGGAACATATAAATAGAATGAAGGCTGGAAAGAGAAGGATATCTCTGAGCCAATTACAAAGTCATTTTCTTATTTTCTTGGAGCGTGGAGTGCTCGAAATCTCCTACCTTGTCAACTGTATTCTACGTTTTCTATTCTTTTATTTCTTACAGCTGGTTGTCCTTTGCTTGTTCCTGCTGCCATCATCGTGTAAGTGAAGTGCATGAATCCCAGCTGTCCACAAGCAGGGCATAAGACTACAGAAGCATGGATCGACACAAAATAGTGAGATGAGACAAGAGATCAAAGGATTAAAACAAGTACCAGCTAGCTGCAACAGATCTGGGAGTTGATCCTTCATTCCAAAAATAAGACGTGGCCATCTGCAAGAGGACAGACTTTCCATTGGATCTTCCATCAGCAAGAACAGGCACGATCCGAGTACCAAAGTGAAGAAAAATCATACCAAAGCACTAAATCGAACACAAGCTGCATCAAATCCAAATAGCAAACATCAGGCAAGAATTCAAACCCTAAAAAGCTATTACCGATCTGAGAATGGCCAAAACGAAGGCAATTAAGGAGTGAAAAGCTTTTATATTTTTCTTCGGCGGATTCAACGAGAGTTTTTTCCTCGGCGCATGTGCTGGTGGGCTCGGCACAAGTGGGCTTCTTACAGTGGGCTGGGCTACAGAGTGCTAACACTTTCATAATAAATGTACATGAGCAGACTATGAATTTCACCTTAGCTTTACCTTAGAGCCTACTTTTTATGCCATTATATTGAAAATGGATTTGCTCTCTCCTTCCAAGTGATCATTTCTTTGTTTTCCTTGAGAGACATACTCTGGCTGGTAAGGCGCTTCTTCTCGTTTAAATAAGGTTTAGAGTTTAAATACTTGTCAATATAAAAAAAAGAGTTTTATCTGTTACTACTAAGTAGGACGACTTAATTAGATTAGTTGAAATTGATGGTGGACGACCTTTTAACGTCACACAAATTGATGACACCACTTATCAAACACCAGGAGTTGATTAAACGGAAAAAAATAATTTGCCAGCCAGAGATGCATCTCAAGTTATTTATATTCCTTTTGCTTCTTTTCTTCAGATCTACTTTCCTTGCTATTTCGATTATGCTAGAACATGATTGAATGGCGTTGTCACATGTTGCTAGTTTTCAACTTCCAAGTATGTACATGTCTACTGGGAGCATTTTTCCTGATAATGTATTCTTTCGAGCTGTTTTTAAATACTCATTCTGATTCTGTTAATTTGGTTCCTGACACCATTTCCAAAGGTAATGTTTTATCTTAAAATTGAATATCTGAACTTTCTCTAGGTTTTCACACAATTCAGAGATCTGATTTATGTTGATAAACTTGAGCTAACCTATATCTCGTATTTTTATTTGCTGTGAAAAGCCCAAAAAAGAAAAGAAAAAAAAAAAACTTCCCCAAGGTTTCATTATGATATAAAGGAAGCTCGGTGTTCTTTCGATCCGATCGATGATGACAACAACGTTAATTATTTTTCTGGGATGGCGAGAATTCAATTTGAAAATCTTGAAATGTGTGTTTTTTTTATTATCATCACAATATTCTAACAATACGAATAAATAATTTAAATTTAATATCATCCAATTAATTTGTGGTCTATAAAAATCCAACCACATTTGAAATGTGCTAGAACATTTACCGATTAAGCCGAGTACTCAAATGTCGGCGACAAAATGTTTATTAGTTTATATATTACGGCGAAGTTGAGTTATTGCTTATTAGTTATTACTATTCAAAAATACAAACATATTTATACCAATTTCCACACAAAAAAGTGCTGCTAATATGCCCAATTGTTTTGTAAATAATTGTAATTATAATTTATTATTCGATTAAATAATACTGGATCTATGATTACTAAAATAATTTGCTGATCTAAGAACAGAGAATTTACTTCATAATATTAAGAGTTCAATTTTGATGTTCTCTATTTTACATTGTTCTTTATATTTTACATCATGAATTTTTATCTAATGATTCATGATTAAATCTCTTAAATAAGTTATTACAATTGAATAAAAATTTGATGATGAAAAAAATAGAGAACAAGGTGCGGTAGAAAATATTTTAATTTTTTTCTAATATTAATTGCTTTATTTACTTGAGGAATGCGTAATAAATTAATAATCAACCATTCAGAAATATTATTACGGGGATAATAATCCATATATTATATATGGATCACTAACAATTCATAAATAAATATCATCAAAATATATTTAAATAAGTGTTTATTTATGAATCGTAACTCATAATTTAATAGTGGCTTATATTATTATTATTATTATTATTATTATTATTATTATTATTACGTTGACAAAAGAATAATTAATGTAACAGGCGAAGCATACTCTCTTCTCTAGCTTCACACGCTCCGTTCGTCTCACAAATCTTCTCCTTGATCTCCCTCCCTCCTCGCGATCCGTCGGCGACGATGCCAGGAAAACTCCCGTTCTCCCAGTTCGGCGGCTGCGGCTTCTCCCTGCAGCACTCCTTCCTCGCCCTCGCTTCCCTCACGCTCGTCTGCTTCACTCTCATCTCCCTCAGATCCCTCCGCTCCTCTCCCCAGCTCTCCTCCCTCCAAGAGGTGAGCAAAGCCCTAGCATCCACTCCATACCCTTCAAAGTTTTTCTACCAATGCCTCTGATTCTTGATCCCCGCAGGTGGCCATGGCCAACGGTTCCGTCGAACTCAGCGGCTCAACACCGTCCGTTTCGTCGATCTACCACTCGCCGGAGGTGTTCTTGAGGAACTATGCCGAGATGGAGAGGAAGTTCAAGGTGTTCATCTATCCGGATGGGGATCCGGATACGTACTTCCAGACGCCGAGAAAGCTGACTGGGAAGTACTCCAGCGAGGGTTACTTCTTCCAAAACATCCGCAAGAGTCGGTTCCGCACTGAGGACCCCGATCGAGCAGACATGTTCTTCGTGCCGGTGTCGTGCCACAAGATGAGGGGGAAGGTGAGGTGTTATGAAGATTTTGCCAAATTTATAAAGTTGTGATTTCTGCTATATTTTAAGAGGCAACAATTCTTTAAGTTATTGGTTCAAGATGGTGCCATTTTTTTTAAATTTGTAAAGTTACAGGTTGATTACATTGCGATTGCATCATTATATATGAATTCATTTGCTCTTTCCAATAAAACGATAATGAAGGTTCAATTGTTAACCACTGTTAGGTAAATGGCGAGGCGTCTCAGTTAAATACTCATATTACAGTCTATACAATAGAATAGATTTTAACCAGAGGACAAGAAGAACAAGGAAAAAGAGAGTTGTGATGTCACCTACTTAATTGTGGTTTGATGTAGAAAAATATTAGGATAGAATGCAAGAAACTAAATTGGGAAATGTAGTTAATCTCTACCTTATAACACACAAAGCAATTGGAGCTATTACAATGGTTCCTTGTCTGCGTAATGGTAAATCCTTGTTATTATAGAAGAGATTCTTGTTTGATAAGAATTCTAAAACATCCAAAACATTCAGGTTTTTCTTCATTGAAAAGTCAAGTTTTGATTTATTTAAGCATTATGGAATTCAATTCTCATAATTAGGTTTTATCTTCGTGAAAAAATAATTAGGTTTTATAATTAAGAACAAGACATCTCAATATTGTTTTGTTGGTTGGCCTCGATCATCAAATGCTATGAACCAAAGTTAGACAACTTAGGAATAATCTTTGCTTTCAGAGAAAAAGGTTCTTTTTGGCATGATGCAACTGTGTTAAGTTGTATGAGTTAGTTCGGCTGAGATCATCAAAGTAGGTTCTTTTGTTTTTTTGAAGAAACATTAGTAAATCAGATCTGTATTAGTTAGCTTGACTGAGATGGTGAAAAGAAAAAGAGAAGTTGTATACTCTCTAGCATAAGTAAAATTGTTACAGAAATGATATTGCAGACACACTGGAGAAGAAAAGTCGGCTAGAAACATGTCAAGTTGTTGGTGGAAGTCTTGAAATTTCCTGGATCATGGGCTTCCTTCTTTTTTTTATATACTTTTTTAGTTTGAGCCTCCGCGAATAATAAGAATGCAAAGTCGACCGACATCACATCTATAAGAAAATGAGGCATACTTGTCACAGAGGAGATAAGTGTTAGAACTCTTTCTTGTTGGCGAATTTGCATTACCTGACAAGATCTTGCTTGATTGTGGGTTTGAACATGACAATGGGTTTGTTAGAAAAGAGCATAAAATGAATATAATGTGTATATATATGTATATGCATTCTACATGCATATATATACACACTTTCAATGTATGGATCTTGTAGGTTGAATCCTCATGATATGAGGAACAAAATCCTGGAGAGTTAAAATTCATTCGGTATATACGTTTATTTTTTATACTTTCATTTCTATTATCATGTAAATATCTGTAATATGTGATCAATTGATTTTAATTATCATTGATATAGTTTGAAATTTTGTTTAAACATCAGTCGTGACGATTAGATCTCAAGGTCAAATTTATAAGTAGCTTCTGCTGGCAGATATTTACATGATAAACAGTTTTCGCTGGCAGGTTGGGGTCGTTACAGATGGCATGCTTGCCAAATGTTGATGTATTTGTATCAAGAGAAAATCATAAAAATGAAATTGCTTCTCGATTAAATTGAATCTATCATAGTGTTTACACAACCACCTTTTAAATTTTGCAGGGGCTAAAATATGAGAATATGACCGATATAGTTAGGGATTATGTTGAGGGCTTGATAAGGAAATACCCTTATTGGAATAGGACTTTGGGTGCAGACCACTTTTTCGTTACCTGTCATGATGTTGGTGTGCGGGCATTTGAAGGACTTCCTTTTATGGTGAAAAATTCTATTCGAATTGTCTGCTCGCCAAGTTATAATGTTGGATATATACCACATAAGGATATTGCTCTTCCTCAAGTATTGCAACCATTTGCTCTGCCAGCAGGAGGAAATGATATGGAGAACAGGTAAATTGAGTTGCATACCTAAAATATTTAGTTATCTTATAAATGTCTTGTTATTTCTAGATATGTGTTGGATTTCTTGCATCACCACAGTCAGAGAAGCATTGATGTTATCATGCAATTGTAGTTAGAACATTGAGGAATATGTGTGTGTGTGTGTTGGACTTATTGCATTTAGCTTTTTTTTTCATTACAACATTTAGATTATTTCTTCTTCATGATTTTATCCATGTCTTTGTTCTTTGTTGCAATGGATTGCTATCCAACCTCCGTATTTCCTTTCCTCTACTGTTTATTTCCAAAAAAGTATTTTTCAACTGCTAGTTGAGTGCCTAAGGAATGACCAATTTAGATGATTTCACATGCTTGTTCACTTCTGATAAACTGGTTGTAGCATTGTAAGCATCAGTGCACCTATGCTTTTCTTCATAAATAAAAATAGATGATTGCCTTCTCAAAAGAAAAAGGAAAACTGATGACTGCCAGTTAGATAGCCATCCACTTTTCTCTCGCTATCTCTCTCAAAACAAAGAAAGATGATATTTAAAAGAAGATTTAGGGTGTGTTTGGATGGGGAGTTTAGTAGTGATGGGTTAGGTTTAATTAGGGTGGGGGTGAGTTTAAAAATTCTACACCTTGTTCGGATACAATTTTTAAAAATTTAAGTAAGGCTAGGTTGGTGTTCATATGCCCATTATTTGACTTAAAATTAAACTCACCAAATTGGTGGTTTTGGAGGGATTAGAAATAATTATACCCATTAAACCCTTATTTCCTCTCAATCAAATACAACAACAACAAAGCCTTATCCCACTAGGTGGGGTCGGCTACATGGATCATACGACGCTATTCATTGATCCATGTTCATGCGATTCGAATCAAATGAACATTGTGTTATTTGATTCTAATTTGAATTGCATGCGTGAAAATTGTGTTAAAGGTTCTAATTTGATTTGAATGATATAGCAATATGTATCATTCTAGTCAATATTCAATTTTCTCATGTGTCTTATTGCCAGAGCACATTGAAATGGTTCAATTTTCTCATGTGTCTTATTGCCAGAGCACATTGAAATGGTTATCTTGATCAATGATTACCTCATATTATATAAATCTGCAGTTGATTCTTTCCTTTGAGCAACTATTCTATTTGATATCTTGTGTTGATTCTGGATAATTTATTTGCAGCTTCGTAGTTTGACCAGCTTAACCAAAGAGAAACAAAGGCTATTGAATTGGACAAAATTTTAAATGTTTTTTTTATTATGAAAGTATGCCCTTTAGAAATTTAAATGTGTAACACAACAATTATTATCTTGTATCTTTTGCTCAAAAAATAAATTATTATCCTGTACCTCAGAAATATCTTGTAAAGAGGAACATGGGAGTATAGTGCAACTTTGCATTGCACTCTGCCACCTTTATATTGTTGGATTAATGTGACAATTCTGCATAAACTTGCGAGACAAGTTAAATAGTGAGCTTGATCATGATGGTGAGCATCATGTTTAAAGTCTTTTACTTAGTTCATTATTTCAATTTTCATAATCCCTTTATTCTCATCCGTCATTTTAGATGATTGGGTATCAACTCCTTTGGATAGTGGTCGCTTGGACTCTTCTAAAGCGGAACGAGCAAGTAACCCCAACCAACACCTTTGTCTCCGGCAGCCCCTGCCGGAGGCGCCACCTCCGTCTCTGGCGGCCCCCGCCAGCGGAGCCACCCTCCGTCTCCGGCGATCCCTGCCGGCGGCGCCACCATCTCGCCAACATGCTCTACATCATGCGTCGCAGGCAACAATGCTCCCCGGATGGCTGGACCACCCTCGCTCGCACTCGAAGAGGCCATAACCACCGCCGGGAGCCTCCACTACGCTGCTACAGACGTTTAGAAGAGGGCCACTTCGCTCGTCAATGCTCTGGTCCATTGCGTTGCCTCCTGTGTTGAGGAGAAGGTCACCGACGGTCGTCGTGTCCTAACACAGCAAGGCGTCCTCGCACAGCAAAAGGCCAAGGCCACCGGCCGTCATCATCGACCCCAACGCCCCCGACGGATGGTTCCTGCGCCATGGCGATCACCATCTCCATCCCGTGGTCCCCTGAGATCAACGAGGAGTCGACTTCCTCAAGGACTGTATCATCGGCGAGGTCAGTGGAACTCCTCCGGACCTGGCAGTGCTCCGCTCGGCAGTCATCGCCGGAGTTGGGGCGGCCCCGCCATTTCACCTAAGTCGCGTGTCGTCGGCGCTCTGGTTGCTGGTCCCGGGCTCTGTACACCAAGGTGACGCCCTCCTGGCGGCCCCGACCACCCTACCGTAGATCTCTGATGATCACTCGGAGGTCGTGTGGCGACCATGGAAGGTCGACAATGGCGCGACCATGGCACCATCTGGGATCCGCCGGTCAGTCGACATCCTCGGCCTGCCGCTCCACCTTCAACGGACCGAAGTTGTTATGGCGGTGGCGCGACACATAGGCGACCCCATCTCTGTCATCCTCCCTCCAATAGGCTCGCTGGACCTGTCGCGCTCCTTGGTGGTGGTCGACGCCCGCCCAGACTGCATCCTGCCGGCAGCCGTGACTCTCTGCTCAGGTGCCGGTCGCTTCATGCTCCGTCTTCAGCCTTCGCCGGGCTCGACCTCGTGGACGGAGGTGGTCGCCAGCCAGAGATCCGTTCGATCGCAGTCTGTGGCATCAGTCGGCAGGACGTTTGCAGCTCCAGACCTGGCGCAAACACAGAAAGCACGGACGCCTGCACGCCAGCTCGCCGCAGGCAGGGTACATCACAGGGCAGCGCGTGAGACAGCACGTGAGCGACACACCCACCACCAAAAAATCCGCCAAGCCACTTCGGATCCTACCCGAGAACCCGTTCCACCTCAGCAGCCACCTGAACCCGACTTCACCCGCGCCCGATCCGAACCTCCGACCCGCTCGCGAACCCAGAACCGCCCGACTTCCCCCCCTCCAGCAGGTCTGTCGTCCCAAAGGCCGTCTTCCCCCCCTCCGGCGGATCTGTCTCCGGCGACTGCCAGACCGCGGACCCTCCGACAATCGCTGTCGACCCCTACTCCCACTCCCACACTCTCCCCGATCTCCTCTCCGCCTCTCTATCAACCCCCACGGGCGGGCCCGTCCATCCTCCGGCGGCCGCCGTCCACTCCCTCCCTCATCCTCACACCATCCCTGACTGCCTCCCCGCCTTCCGGCCAACCCTCCAACCTACGTCTCACATTGACTGCTCACGCTCGCCCTGATGAAGCCCAAGAGACGCCGGCGAATACTAGAAAATGGTCGGCGACCTCCTCCCGCAGATATCAAAGCCGTCGACGCACCTCAACAACAGCCCCACCGCCGCCAGTGCGTCAGCCACTCTTCGCATCGCCGCCAGCGGGCCAACCGCCGGCTTCCCAGGCGGAGAGGCAGGATACGCAGTTCGGGGCTCCAGGGGATGGTCTGATGCTTCTTAACACCGACAGCAAGTTCCTTGCTGGGAGGAGCAACTCGGAGGTCCAACTAGTGGCGGACGCTGCTGAACTCAGACATACGCGTCGGCGGCCACGCCTCAGGTCAGAAGTGGTGAGAGGCCCATCCTCTCAGGGGAGCACACCGGTGATATAATGAAGGTTGTCACATGGAATGTGCGGGGCTTGGGTGACGCCGGAAGATGTCATATCCTGGGTCGCTATCTCAGGGAATGGGAAGCTGATGTAATTCTTCTCCAGGAGACCAAGTTGACTGACTGTAGTCTTGGGGTATGGGCTCAGATCGGGGGCTCACACATGTCGGAGCATCTTTCCCTTCACGCGGTGGGCCAGTCGGGAGGTTGTATTATTGGCTGGCGGGCTGATCTCTTCTCTCTTCTGGACTCTTGGACAGCTAGATTTATGGTGACAGCTCATCTGCGGAGTTAGGTAGACGGTGGGGACTACCTCATATCATGCGTATACGGACCATGCTCGGTGTCACTCCGCAGTACCATGTGGGAGGAGCTCAGTGATGCTCGTACTCATCTACCGGATGCGAGATGGCTGATTGGGGGCGACTTCAATGTCACGTTGGACATGGATGATCGCCCTATCAAACGCCGAGGGAGGGACACCGGAGCAGAGGAGTTCAGAGATTTCATTGATTCACAGTCGTTAGTCCATTTTTCGGCCTCCAACTGTCGTTTCACATGGCGGAGTACAGCGGCACCGACAGCCAGGTCGAGGATTGACCGCTTTCTCGGATCAGTGGAGTTAGCAGAGGCACACCATCTGGCAGATGTTCAGGCATTGGACCGACCGTTCTCAGACCACACTCCACTCGTATGGCGGTCCAATGATGATTAGAAACAGCGTTCACTCTTTCGTTTCGAGCGATCTTGGTTACTTGAGGATGGTTTTCGTCAGCTGGTGATAGAGCATTGGCAGAGCGTGGCGGCGTCAGACACTGCAGCCAGGACGTTGGCTTCTCGCCTTGACAGCCTGCGGTCCTTTCTCAGTCAGCACAGACGGCAAATTCGTCAGGACCGGGCGCAGCGCCGGACGGATGCCCTGGAGGTGATCGCTCAGATGGATCGTCCGGAGGATTCCCGTCATCTCATAGACACAGAGTTGGATGGCCGCAGGCGAGCCCAGGAGACCATCCAGCGAGAGGATTGGATAGTGGAGATCCAGTGGAGGCAGCGCTCCCGACAGACTTGGCTTCGAGAGGGGGATGCTAACACTCGATTCTTTCACTTGTATGCGAGCTCTCGGAGGAGAGCGAACATGATCGGTCAGATAGAGGTTCAGGGACAGCGGATCTCTGGCCACCATAGCATCGGAGCAGCCATCACATCCTACTTTCAGTCATCCACTCGGCGACAGACTCCAGGGCCATGGCGTTGGGCCCCAGGGGATATTCCCCGAATTACTGATGATCAGTCCTCTTTGTTGATGCAGGCTATTACTGAGGACGAGGTTATTGAGGCCCTTCGGGATCTCAACAGTGAGGCTGCTCCAGGCCCAGACGGCTTTCCGATTTTCTTCTACAGAGAGTTTTGATCACTTGTGTGTGAAGACGTGTTGGCGGTCATTCGGGAGTTCATCAGTGGGAATCGGGGTTTTGATCGCCTTAACCGGTTCTTACTATTCCTACTCCCGAAGCGCACCCCGGCGGAGCGAGTGGACTATCAGCCGATCGCCTTGTCCAATGCCATCTATCTTCTAGTGACTAGGGTATTGGCGAATCGGCTCCGAGAGTTGCTCCCTGAGTTGATCCACCCAGCACAGTCAGCTTTCATCCAGGGTCGGGCCATCACCGACAGCTACATCATTGCATCGGAGATCATTGCACAGTGGAGGAGGACCAGCTGTCAGGCCTTCTTATGGAAGGTCGACTTCTCCAAAGCTTATGACACCATCTCATGGCCTTTTCTTTGGCATTCCTTGCAGGTCAGAGGCTTCCTAGAGACCTGGATCGCGTGGATGAAGCGGTGCATCACTACCGCTTCCTTCTCGGTCCTGGTCAATGGGACGAGGTCGGGTGATTGGGTCCAGCCGCAGCGCGGGGTTCGCCAGGGCTGCCCGCTGCTCCCATGCTTTTCGTCCTAGCTGCGGATGCACTCGCCCGATGTACTCAGTCATCATGCACGGCGGGCCTCTTCAGCGGCTTCGCTAGGGGTCTAGTCCCTCTACTACAGTATGCGGACGACACGGTGTTCTTCATTGAGGGTTCTGAGCAGGAGGCTCGCCGCGTGGCCATCCTCGTAGAGCTCTTTGGTGCGACGACTGGCCTCCAGATAAACCATGCCAAATCCTCCTTCATCCCATTTGGCATGGTCCCAGAGGAGGCAGCCTGATGTGCAACTGAGCTCCGTACTCCGATCGGCACCTTGCCGATCACATACTTGGGCTTCCCTCTCTCCGATCGTCACATCAGCTCTCGGGGGTGGACCCCAGTCCTCGAGCGCATGGAGCGGAGGCTCGAGGGCCGGAGCTCGCGGCTACTATCCCGTGGTGGCCGGCTCATCCTGCTACGCTCCATTCTCTTGGCGCTCCCGACATACTATATAACGGTTCTTCACGCACCGGTCCAGATTATCAGGCGTATGGACTCTCTGAGGAGTAGATGTTTTTGGCAGGAACGCAGATCTGATAGACGAGGGGTTCATCTTGTTGCATGGAGCAGTGTCTGTCGCCCCACCTCTCAGGGTGGACTGGGAGTCCGAGATTTCCGCTGCACCAACTGGGCTCTCCTTGCTCGGTGGGTTAGGCGGATCATGGGTTCTGAGGACAACTTATGGCGCTCGGTTTTCTTCACATGCTACGGGCGTGATCTATCTTGGGGGACGAGACCGATATTTCCCCGTGGGGCTTCATCCTTCTGAAGGGGAGTGGCAGCTCTATTTCCACAGGTGCGCCCGCTCATGACATCATCTCTCGGCACAGGAGAGCTTTTCTCATTTTGGCGGCACAATTGGTTCCCAGGGATTCCCCTCGCAGAGGCGTTCCCCCGTCTATATGCTCTGGCAGCACAACCTGACGCGACAGTGGCGGAGACATGGTCTGAGGCTGGTGATGTCGGTTCTGGATCCTGGACCCCTCTCTTTAGATCAGCCCTCACAGACCAGCGCATCACCGAGCTTCTGGAGCTCCATCGGCGGATAGCCCCCTACTGTCCTGACCATTACAGACTCGACGGATGGGTATGGCTATCGGAGGCATGGTCAGCACGCAGCTTATACATCAGGTTCCTTCCAGACTTGGCGTCAGAGGAGTTTTGGATAGATTGTAGGCTCATTTGGCGATCACGGATACCGCTGAAAGTCAAGATCTTCACTTGGCTTATGCGGCGGGGCCGGCTTCTCACCAGGACATACAGGGCACGTTGGGCACTCCACACGGACACGTCTTGCGTTTTGTGTGGCGAGGCAGAGGACGTTGACCATCTATTTTTTGAGTGCCCGACAGCACGAGGCATCTGGCAGCGGATGGCCATTGGGGTCCTTTCCCCCCGGACTCTCAGATCCTATGGCAGTCGTTTCGAGCATTGACATGGCAGAGATAGAGATGGAGAGCGCCACTAGCATCTTTTTTGTCCGGTTCCTGGGCCTTATGGCTCCAGCGTAACCGGGTCATTTTTTGTGGGGAGCGATGTCACATTGAGCGTATTGTACACCACATCTCCTTCCTTCTTCGAGAGTGGGGTTTTGGGGTTTTGGGGTTTTGGATAGCTGATATACTTTTGCTCTTGCTCTGCTCTCACTTTGAGAGCTTACACTTGTATATCATTTTCATCCCATAGTTATATATACACCGGATGGCAACCACCTAACCTGACGGTCATCCTTTTTTCCCTCAAAAAAAAATTTTAGATGATTGGATTTATCTGACAATAGTTAACTAACCCATCTCAAATGGTTGGTTGAAAAGTGTTGCATGATTATTGGATTAATCTGAGGTAAAAGAGGTGCCTAATGCATGTGTAGTATAGAGGTGCACTACAATCTCTTTTTCGTCATGTCGTTTCTAAATTATATAATACCTGGTTGCTTGTGTATTTTTCTCTAGGACTCTCTTTTAGATTTATAAGCACAAAATATGGTTACTTTTAATATGATCACTGACATTGCATTTCTCCAAAGGACTATACTTGGATTCTGGGCAGGCCACAGAAATTCTAAAATAAGAGTAATCTTAGCTCGTGTGTGGGAGAATGATACAGAACTTGCTATCAGCAATAATCGCTTAAGCAGAGATACAGGAGAGCTGGTCTACCAAAAGCGGTTCTACAGGACTAAGTTCTGCATTTGTCCAGGTGGCTCTCAAGTCAACAGTGCACGGATAGCAGACTCCATCCATTATGGATGTATTCCAGGTCAGAACCCTTCCATTAAGTTTTATTATTTTTTCTTAGAGAAAATTATAACATTCATTGACACGTAATCCCCCCTCAAAAAAAATGGCACGCATATTCCTATCTATGGCTATTTCAATCTTCATTTACTTGAATATGCAACTCCTACATTTTCCGCCTTGCAGTAATTAGTTCTTTGAATTTTGCAGTGATTTTGTCAAACTACTATGATTTGCCTTTTAATGACATCCTTGATTGGCACAAGTTTTCTCTCATCCTCGAGGAGAGTGATGTCTACCAGTTAAAGTCTATTCTGAAGTCCATATCAGATAAAGAGTTTGCTGAGTTACACAAGCATGTAGTTGAGGTACATTACTGTGAACCTTAGCTAATAGATCTTTCTACTTCTTACCAAACTATCAAAATTATATAAATATTGAGTTATCCTGCTGGAGGTGTTGGTTAAACCTATGCTACTTGCATTGTGATAAAAAGTGCAATATGTATTCCTACCTCCAGCCGACCCCACCTAGTAGGATAAGGCTTTGATGTTGTTGATGTTGTTGTATGTATTCCTACCTCCCAGTTGATCGGCTAATATAAAACAATTATAGGCTAAATTTTCGAAGTGTTATACCTATATCAAATGACTCGCATTCAACACTGGAACACATGGGGATGAAATTTGGGGTTAGCTTAACAAAACATATGTGAATCTTTTCAGCTTTTGGAGGTACGAGGTAGTAAATGCTAC
Source organism: Pontederia crassipes (assembly GCA_030549335.1). NCBI lineage: Eukaryota > Viridiplantae > Streptophyta > Magnoliopsida > Commelinales > Pontederiaceae > Pontederia > Pontederia crassipes. Next base: position 3,852,651 of record CM060190.1, read on the forward strand.
CTGTTTTCTCAAAAAAAATGTACATACATTATTTAAATGTTCTAGCTAATAATCCAGTGATGTACGTGTGGTTAAATGTTTGTATTGGGGTTCAAAGTCATAGATAAAATGTGTCAATGTGGAATGCCGAAGTAATCAGTCATACACAACTTTTTCGTCAATAGATGTAACCAATAAGACAACTTTTCCTTCAATAGATGTCTCAATATGTATTGTTAAAGTGTATTTGATATTTCTGTTCCTTTTTTTTTTTTTTTGAGATAGAGAAGTTACCATCTTCCATTGCTAGGCATGTTAATTTAATTGCTTGGTTGTGTAGCTCACAAGTTTTCATGTTAACTCCAGAGAAACCTGCCTTAATATTGTTTGCGGACCTCACAACATTTTAAGAGATTGTATTTCTCTGGTTTTTATGCTTTCAAAAAATTTCTCTAATTTTCTTTTCCTTTCTTTTTAACCTTGTGGAGGTAATGTCATCTAATCTTCTTAACTATTCCATTTTAATATGGTTGAGTGAATGAACATTACTTGGTCAATTACATACACATTGTATGGGGTGGGTCGGTTTCAAGTGTACAAGGGACGGTTTTTCAGTGCTTGATCCTAGTCCTTACAGCATAATTGATTTTGTTACCAGGTCCAGAAGCACTTTCAATGGAACTCGCCGCCAGTTCCGTTTGATGCATTCCACATGATAATGTATGAGCTCTGGTTGCGGCGCCATGTCATCAAGTACTGAGGCTTTAAGCTCATCCGCATCATATGCATTGCCGCTTTTGCACGAAGCTGGAACTTGAACACGCATGCGAGTCTGCGACCTTAGACTGAGGTCAGGCAATCTTTTTGGAACTTGGAGACACTTTCCCGTGACATACTAGTGACGAAAGCGCCACGGAATTAAGAAGCCGAGTAAAGGGAAGCAACCCATACAAGCTCGCTAGCACTTTGCCAAATTGGAGACAATCTCTTCATCTTCTGAGGTGATAGTTTGTTTTCCCATCCATGTTTGCCTCGGAGTTTACCTTGCCATGTCGATAGTACACTCGCAGCATTTTTAGTCTCGGGCGCTGGTTTGAAGTTTGAACGTTCAGAACTTTGATTCTTTTATTCCTTTTAAAATGGGGGTGTATTCTTTTTTACTTTTTTTTTTTACATCTTGAGTTTGGATGGCCTTAGTAAGACTAGCAATATGTGCTTGTAGAGTTGTACATGATTTGAACAGAAGTGGAAAGATACCCAAGTAGTTTTGAGGGGGTTCAACCAGCAATTCTTATTGATATTGCTAATTATTATTCCCGTTATAATTTTTTACGTAGTTTCTACTCCAAAAAGTAAAAGTATTGAGTATTATTCTGATCGAGTTTAACATTAGTATAAATGTTTAATTAATATTTTTAAAATAGCATTTAAAAATAGTTTTACTATGCTTCTATACATATGATATAGTGATATCGATTTCATATTTATCCTTGTTATACCCTTATTTATAAAAAAATATTTAATTGTTAAGCATTGTATATTATTTTATTTTAATATATCTCATCACAATTCAAATAAATTTATTATTTTAAAATAATTAATATTTTATATTAAAATAATATTTAAAAAATTTATTACTATGTAAAATAAAATATTATAAATTAATTATTGTGAATTTTGAGATGTGTACAAGAATAATTATAAATTATATTTTTATGTTCATAGTTGTTTACCGAACAAGCGCTGATAACTAACCATTATTTTTTAATCACATCATCATCCTTTAATTAAATCATTATCATGTCCTTAATAAAAGATTAATAACTTAATAATAGTATTTTTATTTTGATTTCACCATATTTCTTGGAAGTGTGGTTGGTTTCTATTATGATAAAATAAAAGAAAAAGTATGCTCTTTAACTCCGGACCAAATTGCGCCAAAAAGTTGGGGCATTATGTAAAGAAAAGTAGGGGCATTCCAATTCTCCGACATTGCTTACAATAAAACACTGTCTTAATATAATGAATCTCGATTGGTCATCCGAAGGCTTCAAGTGGGCATTGAAAGACAACGAAAGTCCCGTCCCTAGCGACATTGTTTCCGATATAAATAACAAAAAGAATAACCCAGTAGCAGAGGACCAATAGGGCAAAATCCGGCACAAAAAACAAAAAGACTCAAAACACTTGTTCAATCCTAGAAAGGAATAATTTCACATCGCAAAAGTGAGATGTGAATATGAATATCCCTATTACGGGACAAGCCTTTGTGGATCACGAGGGAAGAGTGATGTTTGCCGGATGTTGCGAAGACCGCAGAACAACATGACCACGCGCTCCAATCCAACACCAAACCCACCATGAGGACAAGTACCATACCTGCACCAAAAAAACAAAATCAGATTTCCTCGCACATAAAATGTAGTATCAACTTGAAAAGCTCGAATTTGCTTACAATTGACTTTCAATGTCAGATCCCATCCTCAGTGATACATACAAATTAAGCGGGAATTCTACTATCCATTTGCAATACCACTGCTCATAATTGTGGTTGTCTAAGATAATTGAAATCACGATCTTTTAAAATGGAATGCACTATTTTCTTATAGGTTTTTTTAGGGGTGATATTTTTTAGAGTTAAAAGCATTGGTCTCTCTCAATCAATCACTGTCTTTGGATAATAACACTGACACTTCACAGAAGATTTCATTCTGTTGACATCATGCTAATGTTAACACTGCAGCATTGAGGAAGCTCACCCCCTTACTAGCAACTAGCTTGCAAAAAAAAGGAGTCATGGACAGATGATATTGGTTAAGGTCGCAAAAAAGGAACAAAACTTTTCATTTGCATACAAAAGCATATTACATTTTTAAACACTTCTGTAGTTCTGTGGAACATACCAGCCTAAGTTATCAGGTCACACTAAAACTTCCGAGTTCATACATGAAATTATCCAAGATGAAAAGAAAGAACTTCTCAATATCACAAAGAATGAATACAAGATAAAGTGCACACCTGAAGGAATCAATGTATGCTGATATCGTTTTCACATCAATTCCACGAGCCTTTGCTTGATCAGTCAGCAACTCTGGCAAGTGAACTCTTTGCGCCCCTGATATTATTTCCTCGCCTGTAAAAAAAGTTTGGTATAGTCAGATTACTGATTTCAAGCTACTAGTTTCTTCATGATCACACACGAATATTTAATTACTATCTCATACAAGTTAACCAAATCCTCATCATGGAAAATTTGAGCACTTAAAAATTGGTGAACATCAAGAGAATAAAATTCTATATCATGGCGTACATGCTAGGCATGTACTACAAAATGGTCAATTTCTTTTATGGAATATAGGAGTTAATTCTCACCTCGGATGAAGACATCAAATGAATTGCTATATGCAGGATCATCATAGCATGGCATGGTGTAGAATGGTCTCACAGCCAAAGGATACCGGCAAAGAATGTAGAAATCAGTGTTGTACCTGTGACAATGTGTACCATAATCATCATCATCATACCAAAACAATAATGAAAGAAAAAAAACACCAGCTACCTACTTCTCACGTACTAGCTGACCCAACTTCTTCTCAGACTCGGTATTAAGGTCTCCCATGGGATCTACCTCAATTCCTGCTTCCTGAAAATGGTCAAATTGACTTAGTGACAAGCAAATTCAAGCATGGCTTCCTTGTGCTAATTGGACAAATAATAAAAAAAATGGAGGGACAAAAAAACTCGAAACTAATATGACAGCTGACCACATTTAACAAGAAATGGAGAATGGACGTTTTTTGGAAATGAGGAAGAAACTACAGAAAAATGTAACCTTCTCACCTGATAATGAAAATTTAAAATTGTACCTTTCATACAAAAAATGTTGGGCCCTTAAGAAAAGGATCATTTTAGTTAACATTTAGATAATTGTTGGTTATACCCACAAGCACAACCAAAGTAAAGGTTTCAAACAATCTCTGTGATAGCTTTCTCACGACGAGCTTAGCCAAATGTAAGGATGAAACAGAGCAATTTCACACCTTATAAACATATAATTGAATTAATAAGTAGATGTAGAAAGAAACCAAAAAAAAACAAAAAAACAAAAGAGCACCTTCAGCATTGCAATGCCTTCCTGGAATGGAAGCCTCAACGTCTCCCGCAAGTACTGCATAGCAGAGATAATATCAAAATAAGATATGAAAAATAATGAATAACTAACAGAATAGATGCCCATATCACAGCTTCTCTACAGAACTTTGTTAACACACCTTTAAAGGTTCAAAAGGGTATTGAGCATTCACGGCTTCAAGTTCCTCCTTCAAGTGCTCATTTAAATAATCAAACATTTTGACAAACAGACGGCCCACTACATCACAAACCTTCAAAAAATAGTAGACATTATAATTTAGTAACAAAGATGACTTGACAGTGTGGGCTAAATTGCATTAATACCTCGAAGTAGTGCTCCTTAATCTCCATTTCAACATCAAGTCCTACAAATTCACACAAGTGTCTGTGTGTGTATGAGTCCTCCGCTCTAAAAACTGGGCCAACTTCGAAAACGCGTCCAAGTCCACCACAAATTGCCATTTGTTTATATAGCTGTGGTGACTGAGCTAGGCAAGCAGGTTGTCCTTTGTAGTCCAATTTAAATACAGCAGCCCCTCCTTCACTTGCTCCAGGCACCAACTTTGGTGTATGAATACCAACAAAGCCCTCAGACTTCAGAAATAATCTGAATATCTGCAGTACAGATTTAACAATATTGAAAAAATTTCCAAACAGATGCCTAAGTTACTTCCAAACTTCACCATTTTCCTTTATATCTGCCTATGCTTGTTACCACAAAAATATTTTGAGTTCTTTCTGTTGCTGTTGAAGATGTAAGAATCTAATTATTGACAGGCTCAAACAGACATCATTTGGAAAAATAATTATAGAGTCTCCATCACCCAACAAGAGCTAGTTTACTGATGTCATTAAGTTCTAAAAACGCAAGTCACTGATTCTGATAAAAATAGTGAAATACATGATGCTGCATTCTTACATCTTCGACAGCAGATTCAATCCTGAAAATAGCTTGTTTAGCTGGAGTCCGCAGGTCAAGAACTCTGTTATTTAGACGCGTATCCCGATGAACACGCACAAGCTGTTCTCCTTTCTGCACCCACAATTAAAATGGAAAAAACATTCAGCACTTTTTGTAACAGAATCTCATGAGAACAAAAGTAAATCAAATCCCAACCAAATAAATTTCCAAGAGGCAAATAAAATAAAACAAAATGCCTTAGAAAAAAGGAAAATAAAAAACACAGTTTCAGAACACAAAGAACAACAAACTCAGCTAATTAGAGATCTAATGAGACAGTCATATCTTACTTCCTCAGCCTTTTTGTACTCTGCATCAGTTCTTGCGGCATCTTCAATATTCATAGGCAAGTTTGGTGCAGCTCTATTTATACAGTAAATTTTTTTCACTTGAATTTCCACCTGCATCAGTCATGTTATTCAATAGATAGAACTGGCGCAAGGAAAATTGATTGAAAAATTAGAGAAGAAAAAAATGTTTAGAATATTAGAAACTGATTCATTTAATAAGAAATCAGATGGGATCTTGGGATCTCGAACCTGCTGGGTGGTTCCCTTGATGGGTTCCTTGGGGACAGAGATGACGCCCTCAACATCGACGATGGACTCCTTGCTAAGACCTGTGGCGAATTTGACCATCTGGGGGCTGACGGCCTCTCCGTCTACAGTGAGCACACACTGGACGGTGCTCCAGTAGCTGCGGAGAACTAAGAAAGCCATCTTCTTGCTTACAGGGCGGATCGTCTGGGCATTGGCGCGGACGAGGACGGCGCGCCCGGCAAGAGCGGCGTCGAGCGCCTTGACCTCCGTCCAGGTTCTCCCGGTGATCGACTTGGATTGGAGGTCCACGAGCGGCACGTCGCCATAGTTGGCGGCGAAGGGGTCGACGGAGGCCTCGTCGGCGGCAGCGGCGGAGGCGGCGTCCTTCTGCTTGCGTTCGTCCTTGGCCTCCTTCTTGGCGAGCTTTTTCACCTGCTTCTTGCTAAGCGTGACAGAGGCCAAATCTTCGGCGGCGGCGGCGGCATCGGAGATCTCCGGAGGTTCGGAAGAGGCCATGCTTTTGGTTGAGCTGCGAATTGGGCGTAGGTTTTGGCAATGACGGACGGGCGAAATGGGAGCGTCACTCTGGGTTTTATACTTTTATTTTATTTATATTTATATAATATATATATATATATATATAATATTGGTAGCAAAGAAAAAACAACGGGCAATTTAGTAATTGGGCCCTTCTTTGGGGGCACATGGAATACGAATTCTACGTCAAAAAGTTTTAAGAAGTATATATTCCAAAAATCAGTCTCAAACTTCTGGCTTGATTTTTACTCATGACGACTTTCACGGGTCTTAAGGAAGATTAAATGATGAGATATTTTATATAATAAAAATATTTATTGCAAATTTATTTTTCTAATTTTTTAAAATATAAAATTACTATTTTCATAATTTACTTCTCTTACGTTTGGATAAAGGCTTATTAAGGGGAACAGAAGAAAATGAGAAGGAAGAGAAAAGGAGGAAGGAGAAGGAAATTGTTATACTTTAATTTGAGATTGAAATGAAATAGCACAAATGAAAAAAAAATGGAGATTCATCTTCATTCCCCTCCATTAAAATTTTATCCAAACAAAGAGAAATTTTTTTTACCTTCCCCTCCCCCTCTTTACCCTCATTTCACATCAATCCAAATATAGTTTAAAAACTTCTTTCAACAATGATTATTAGAATTGTTAACATTATTCTGTAAGAAATATATGCATTTGGAAAAGTCGTATCTCAATAAGAATATTATCATCTACTTGAATAAATTTTCTTAATTTTTTTTAACTTTGAAAATAAATCTAAATCTTTAATGTGAGAGATGTCATTACATTTTAAATAACATTTAAGAACAAGACAAGATTTTTTTAAAAAGTTTCGTTGTCTAAAAATCTTCATTTTTTATCGTTAAATAAAAAACAAATTTCTTTTCATATAAATTGAATTGCTCAAATCTACTTTAAAGTGAAAAAAATGGGCCGCTTGGTTATTATTTATAAAAGATAATTAGTTTTGAATTATTCTTCGGATGATTTAGTTATATCATTATTATCATTTTCATCAAATTGATTTTTTTCTTCCGTACAATATGTTTTTCACAAAATTTAAGTTTAATGTTCATTTGGAGTGCAATTTCCTTGGCTGAAATCATTGCATTTATAGATATTTCTTCTCTATATTTTTTAAAAATATAATAAGACCATTTATTTGATCAATATTCAATAGCAACGTCAATTTGCATATCCTTTGATTGTAACTTTTTGCTAATGAATTAACTACAAATAATACATCATACCAAATAATCATGTCAAATAAAAATTCAAAATTTTCAAGTTCATATGTTGCTACACAATTTGCATCAGTTTTTATTTTTTGGATCTTCGCTAACTTCAACTAATTGTAATAAAGTATCTTTTAATTTTTTTGTTGCTTTAACACTTTCAATGTGATATTCCCAACGTGTTCGTGACAATGATTTAAAGGTTACGTATAAAATCTTTTAAAATTTTCCATCGTTTAGTAGAAGAAGAAAATAATGAATAAATACATTGTACTACTTCAAAAACTGTTATAGCCATATTACAAGAATTGGCCATATCACATAATACTAAATTTATACATCCTATGTATAAAATGCTCTAGGATTTATTTCTAAAATTTCTTTTTTGCACTCCTTGATTTCTTTTCCCTTCATATTTGAGCTATTATCATATGCTTATCCTCTTAACTTATTAATGTCAAGGCAAATATTTTTTATTTTTATCTATAACAACTTCAAAGAGACATTTTCACTTATATCATCTACATGCAAAAACTCTAAAAAAATTATGTAAGTTTAATAAGACTTGAAGAAATATCTACAATTCTTAATACAAATGACCTTTGTTCTTGATGACTTATATTCGGAGTGCAATCAAGTATGATTGAAAAGTATTTTGCATCTATTGTCTTTTCAATAATTTTATTTTTAATTTCAATTGCCAACAAATTTATTAATTTTTTTTATATTATGTATTAGATAAGTTTATGGATTTCATCATGTTTAGTGCGTCGAACATGTTTTTGCGTAATTTGATCAAATTCTACAATCATCTCAATTGGACTTAAAAATTTTCCATTCATATCTTGGTATTTTTTTCATTTGATCCCCTAAATGTTAAACTATTCTTACCTAAAGTTTTTATTAATAACAATAATTCTTCATAATACATTTTCTAATATTCTTTTTCTCTATTAATTAGTTCTTGAAGATTCTTATATATTGTTTTCTTTTTTGCTAATCTTGTTTTTAAATCAATCCATGAGCACATGTTATCTATATATTTTTCATGAGTTTAGCACTAAGATTTATCCAATTATTACCACCTTCATTAACTAATTTATTGTTACTAGGTACTAAATGAAATAATTCACTTGCAAATTATTCTATCTAAATATTTGGAATAAATCAACCATGGTCTTTCATGCTTCTCTCCATTTGATCATTTTTCATATAATATGAAGTATAAAAATGTCTTGAAAATATATATTTGGAAACTCTATATCAATTTTTATTAGTCCTTTTTCAACTAGTAAATCTCTCATATTTGTATCTATAAGGCAACTATTCAATTCATTTTCATTTTGATCATCTTTGAGATCGACATATGATTCTTCACCTATTTTGTCATCTTCTTGCTTTGACCTATCATCTAACTCAACAATATTGGTACATTCTTCTTGTTCATTCAAAAAACACTCATTCATATCTTTGGAATTATTATTTTTTGTTGCTAACAAAGAATTTTTCAAGAGCTCCCTTTTGTGATTGTACAAAAGAATCAATTCTTCTCTTGTTTTTAATTTTAAATAACCCGATTCATATTTTCTAAATGACATTTTAAAAAATGGGATATATATATATATATATATACATATATTCCCAAAAATATGTGATAAGTATATTTATTAACTCTAAATAAAAAAAGATAGAGAAGAGTGTTGAAAATTGAAATGATATAACCTTGATGTACTCAAATGTAATATTGGCTAGAGTTTGAGTAAAAATTTGAATGTTGAATGATTTTAGAAAGATATTGAAGTGTACATGGAAACAAATTAACATATAGAGAAAAAATAGGACCGTTGTGAAATGTTTAACATTATTTTAATAATAAAAATTAGGAAGATTGTGATATTTTATGGAATGAAGAGAATATATGAAATAAATAATGGTGGATTCAAGGCCTAATTTTAAGAAGCACTAACAAATATTTGAGTAAATGAACCTATAAAAAGGGAGTCAATTAAGATCCTCATTAATTAAGAAATTAATTAACGAGAAAAAGTTGATTTGTATTGATTGGAGTAATTATGAGACCTAATAAATTGTACCAGATTTGTTAGCCGAATTTTAAGAAGCATTAACAAACATGATTAAAATTATGAATATAAATGAATAATATATTAATCACTAAGGGGCCTAAAATAATCGGGACCCTCAAGCAAGGATTTCACTTGCTTGGACTTTGGGTCGACCCTGTTTTTAGTTCAACTAATTTTGCAACAATCAGAGTTAAAAGCAACAGACAATAATTTTAATGTTTATGCTATCCGTTTTAAGGAGCATCACTTAATCACCGTTTGATTCATCATGGATGAATGATGAATTTATCAATTGAATAATTATAACGATCAATCGTTCATCATAAATTGAATAGTGATTAATAAGCGTCTAATGTTATTTTCCCTTAAAAAATGGCACAAACATTTTTTCCATAATAAAATCAAAATAATTATAATATATATTATATAAAAGATAATATGTAAATGTGAAGAAAGAAGAAAATTTAAATTGTTATTCCTTGCAGTGTTCAACGCAAATGGAATGGGGCAACAAACCAGAATATTGTAGAAATGATAATTACCCGTCGAGCCCGATTTTATTGGAAGAATTTGGACCAGACAAACTTACCCATTACAGTGGTCTAATAAACACCATTGCTCTAATCTCATACTTAAAACTTTTGAATTTTTTTATTTGAATTTTTTTTACCCTAAAAGTGAGTTAGTTAGATCTATTTGTTTAGAAATCATAAAGGAAAAAAACCTCTACAAAAATGAAATCGAAGGCCGGATAAAATTGAAATTGTACATAGTTTTTAAAAGAGAAATATGGTATCCATCATTTTTTTCAATCATTGAATTAAAAACTTATAAGTGACATTTAATTTTATATTTAAGAAACTCATATGTTTTGTATCCGATAGATAAAAGCATGCTATATGTAAAAGGATTGAATGGCCATGCTCCTTAGTCATTTAAGAAGCATGGTGCTGCCTAACTTTTGAGCTGTTGGATCAGAATTGGAGGGCAGATGGACAAACTCGGCTAGTTCAGTCTACTTTTATAAACAAACTCATCTGGTTTATTTTAGGTTCACGTCCGCTGCCGGTTTATTTTCAAGGATGAGCTCTTATAAGCGTGATTTTTCTCTCCATGAAATTTTCTCTCCCGCGTCCTAGCTCCCCAATGAAATCACCGCCTCCTTCGTCGTTCGACCTTCGAACGATCCTCGGCAAGGGATGCCGCCTCCTTGTCGGACGACCTCTTTGCTGGTTGTTGCGACCTCGACAAGGGACGCTGCCTCTTCGTCAGACGACCAAATTTCGATAGCAATCAACATTAATCATAGTTTAGGAAAAATAATTGAGTGCACAAACAATCCAAGCGCTCATGAATAGATATTAAGCCAAAAAGATTAATAAACTTTTCCCTCTTCCTCCAGTTCTACACAAACAATAACTAAATTGGCCTTAGAATAAGAGTACATGAACATTTGCAACTTCTGAACAAACAAACAAACAAAGTCCGATGTTCATCATATTGTAAAATCTCCAAATATTTTTACTTTGTTATCGGGGTCACCTCCCTTCTTGACAGCTTCCCTTGCCGAGGTCACAAGAAGGTCGTTCGGCGAGGAGGCAATGTCCCTTGCCGAGGATCGAGGCAACATCCCCTGCCAAGGTCGCAGCAGCGACAAGGAGGTCGTCTGAAGGTCGAACGACGAGGCAACGTCCCTTGCAAAGGATCATCCGGAGGTCGTTTGACGAGGAGGAAGCATCCCTTGCCAAGGTCAAGGTAGCCAGCAAGGAGATCGTCCAGAGGTCGAACAACAAGGAGGCAACGACCCTTGTCGAGGATCGTCCAGAGGTCGTTTGGCAAGGAGGCAACGTCCCTTGCCGAGGTCGCAACAGTCTGCAAGGTGGTCGTCATTCAGCTAGGAGGCAGCGTTTTCATTTAGGAGCTAGGGCATGAGGAGAGAGAAAAATTGGGCTTATAAGAGCTCACTCTTGAATGAGCCTGACTGACGTCAACTGAAAATAAACCAGCTGAGTTTGCTTATAAAAGGATATTGCACTGCGCATCTATCCATAAGCAGCACCCCACACTCCCTAAATAACTATGGAGCATGACCATTAAATCCTAAAAAAAAATATTCAATATGAAAACACGTTTTTCTTCAGGATTCAACTGAACACTGCTTAGCGATTGATGGATATTTCACTAGTCCCCGGCCCCCTCTTAACTCATACAGATATTTCACTAGACCCAAGGAAGATGCTGTTGTGGAGTTCAGGTAACTCTAATGGCGATTTTCTTTCTGCAAGTGCTCTAAATTGTCTGTCGATCAAATTCTGGAGGCGTACGCCGATGGTCATTAAACCTTACCCATGTAAATCGAACTCTATGAACCTTGTGCAAATTATCAACCGGCGTGCTCCAGCGATTATAGAATGTTATCAATGCCTGCCTAACTCTTGAAAAATTTTAAATGTACAAATTACTACAGAAAAGCAAACTTTTAAATGTACAAATTGCTATAGAAAAGCAAAATCTTGGTCGGAGTTCACCCTCCTCGAGGGCTCCTCCAATTTTCATGAATAAATAATTTTACTTCTTCCGAAAAGAAACTGATGGTCCTTCGCCCATTCAATTATTTTGGTCGAAACAAAACCATCCAAGTTTGGCCCCTCGCAAACTTCCCATGTCTAAAATTATTTAAATATGCTATAGCATTATTTTAAGGAAATTCTTTAGAATCATCGGTGATCAGTACAAATGTTATTATAAGGAAACTCTTTTGAATCCTCGATGATCAAGGAAAGACAACAAAGGATCAGCATCCATTGTTTCAAAAGACAAACTAATTTAAGAGACAATAATGATCACAAAAGATGCTACCCTAAGAGCATAGAACAACCTATCCATCAACTTGAAGAAATGGCAAGAAAGCAAATGCCTCCATTCTTTCCCAAAAAGAAAATAACAAAGTAGTTCAATGCAGCAGAACCAATTGGGGAAAAAGACTGTCAATTACTACAGACCAGAAAAGCTTGCGTAGTGTGCAGTCACTAGGTGCTTAAAGGGTCAATGACACTGGCACAGTAATACGATATGTGATTGGCAGTATACCGTATTTACCTTTCATATGAGATCAAGGAGGCAAATTCCCTCAAGCAGAAAGGCAGCAATAGTAGTGCTTAAAATGAGATGATTGTTCCTATCCTCCACAAGACTACATACCATAGAGTTTGCATTACAAGGTATAATATCAACAAGGCTCTAACAATTTGGCATGAAACTAGCTCCAGAACCCATCAGAAACATAACAATGCAGTCATAGCTTTCCTCCTCTATTGTGCCAGAGCATACTATCCCTACTCCCAGCTTTATATGCAGAGTTCACCTAATAGACCAATGAAACGAGGAAAAGAAAGATGCTGAAGAAATGAAAGCGAACCAAAAGGTAAAATTATGCTAACAATTTATGTTATAAGATACAGTACACCACAGTGGGGGACAGCTAAAAAAAAGGTCCAAAGTAAAGTGGATAAACTTTAGCATGTCTGATTCCAAGTCAAGATGACCCCCAGAATTTGTGATTGTCATGTGTATATAGATCACTATGAAAAGATCTTGTAATTTCAAGTCTTGCACACATACCTTTACTTCCGCCGAACACATGCCTTCACACTTAGAGGGCACTCCAGAAGCAACTGGATATTCATGCACCTGCACACATTTTCAGTGTGATGGGAACCATAATTAATGAAACTGTATCAGAGATTACAAATTTGCAACCTTAAGAATGGTTTCACACGAAGGCAGCTGATTCGGCTTGTAGTAAAGAATTAAACGTGAGAAGCAGATATTTGTCCATGTGATAATGGTCCCTTTTCTTTATCTTGATCCTGAAGAAAATGAATAAACATATAACCGACAACTACATCAGGCAGTTCTGTGATCACTTTAACCGAATCCCAGCCAGGGAACCTGTTAATCAGAAAAGAAAAAAGAAGAAAACATACACAAACACACAAAGAACAAAAGAGGAAAAATATTGGAATCACCATATCCGGAAAAGACTTACGCAAATCAAATAGAAAAAAAATCAGGTTATGCCAATTGATGATACACCTTATCAAAAGAAAAAAGGCTCCATCATCCCCTGAATACCATAAAAGCCTAACAGCAGAAAATATCACCCTGCATTGTTCCAGATATTAAAAACTCCAATCCCTGGGTGGCTAGCTGGATGAAATTTATACGCTTTAAATAGCATTAGGATATACAAAAGAAATAACTGATCGAGGCTTATAGAGCCCAGTAGCAAGTTTCACACCTCATAATGTGATTTAGTACTAAGTTCATCAACCATGTAATGTAAATAGTTATACAATGCATGAAAGTTACAGATGTCAACAACACAACCTACTAATGCAGTAAAATGTCCTCTCCTTGGTTACACTTCCATTGAACCAAGATGTTCCAAAGTGTTCCAGGTCTTGTTGACCTGCAAGGACAAATGTGGAGATCGAAGCAATAAAAGTTGCATCAACACAGTCTTATCAGGAAAAAGGCATATATGAATGACAAAAGATCTGGATTCAGAAACTAAATGTTTCATAATGTTTTGTATCTATTCAAGCAGATACTCCCAGTAACACCACATTTCCAGCATCATCATCTTCATCTCCTGCAAGCAAAACTTGTTCATCAGCTCAGAAAATTAATGGTAGCAGCACCCATCTGCATGCCATCTAGGATTACAGTCGAATTTGGGAAGCACTCATCAAAGTCACGTCTTCTCTTGAATTAACCAGGTTAAGAGACACTCACTACATTTTATTGATCCTGATCAACGTTTCCCTTCATATAAGTGAACCATTTGTCATTCACTATCACTTTTGACATCTTCATGTTTTATTTTAAACCGGTCCATATTCTCTGCAGAATTGTTTAATTGGAGATCCACTGACTTGAAATCTGGTTCATTACGCTCTATAAGATCATTAAATTCCAGATGACCTGTGTCACTGTCAGTATGTCCATGTGTCTTCCCTTTAATTGATTCATGTTCCCCAGAATGCTTTGATTTACTCGGGACTCCATCTTCAGATGAAAGAAAATCTGACATGTCATTGTCAGGCTCCAACTTCGAAGATTTCTCAGCTTCATCCTGCTTTCCATCTAGCCACCGTGATTCCTTGGAGGCATCATCAATTTTAAAAGGTTGGTCATCTTTCTTTAGTTTATCACCCTTGCTTCTGTTCCCAGTGTCCTTGACTTTATTTTCCTCCAGATGTCGTGACTTATGATATTTTGCATTTGACGTTTCTCTTTCCTTATTAGAATTATCTTTGTCATGTTTTCTATGGCTTGGTCTTAATTTGTCATGCCTTTCTGAACCTCTACTTTGAGCAATGCTATCCTCATCATCATTTGCCAAGCCACCATGTGACTTTGATGCAGTGGATTGTGCATAATTTCCATCTCTGCGTGACTCTGAGTACTCGCCATCTTGTTTCTTCTCCATGGTATCAGCTTTCTCAGAAGTCTGTTCACCCATCTTCAGCTTCTTGTGCTTGTTGATGTTCTTCTCGTTCTTTAAGGTCTCATCCTCTGGAAGAATGGAGCTACGCTTAGAGTTGCTTGTCAAAGCTTTATCTTCATTTGCATCCATTGTAACTTTTGCATCTTTCATTCGTTCGTTTTTTCTCTCAGATTTCCTATGGCCTTCCAGTTTATCTATTTTTCGCAGTTCTTCCTTTCCATTTGACTGATGCCTTCTCTCTGGAGATCTAGACCTCGAGTGTCTACTTCGATGAGAACGGTGCTTATGTACTGGAGATGTTCTGCTTTCCCTCTGATGCTTGGGTGACCTTGAGTCGGCTCGAGATGGCCTCCTTGTTCTGGGACTTCTACTTTCTCTGTGATGCTTTGGTGACTTGGAACTAGCCCGAGAAGATTTTCTCATGTGAGGACTTGAACTCCTACTTCTGTTTCTCCTTGATTTAGAGGAATAGTGATCACGTGATCTTTCTATTTCTCGCCCTCTACTCCTATAACTATCACGATCATCTCTGTAATGTCTTTCTGGATGGTGCCTCGAGTGATGAGATCTAACTGGGGACCTTGATCTACGATCTCTCGAATACCTAACTGAAGGTGAAACAGATTTAGAACGCCTGCTCCTGCGATACTTGATAGGTGATCTTGATCGAGACTTGGATTTACGCTGAGAAGTAGATGGAGATCTGCTGAAAAGGCACATAAATTAAGTCTAATTAATTAAGAAACTTTTAATTTGTGGACATAGTCAGGAACAGTGTAAAAACCATTAGACTAAGAACCATTGAAATTTGTCATAGTCATCCTAATCTGGTTAAGAACAGATAACGCGAAATCAACAAAAAAGCAACAACAATTATGCAGTTTTACTGGCTACAGGTTTACTTTTCTAAAGTATTTTCAAGGAAACACGTTGCTCAAGATGTTTTTCAAGAATAGATAAATAAAGAGTAACCAAACAACCTGGATCTTCTGCTTTCTTCCTTAACATCAGTGACCAAACCTTCTGCCTTCAATTTTTTGCTTATTTCAGCAGCCCTTGCTGATGCCATATCAGTGGCAGATTTCATTGTTGCTGCCCGAGCAGCAGCCTGCTGAGAGGCCATGGCTTGTTGCATCATTAAGGCCTGTTGAAATTGCATTTGTTGTAAAGCGACTGTTTGCTGCATGAGTAATGGCAACTGGGAATTGGCAAGAGAGGATTTAGGTGGAAGTGATTTTGCCATCTCAACATTCAATGGACGTCCTCCTATATCAGTATTATTTAGTGCCAAAGCTGAAGCTGCTTCCTCTGGCTTTGAATATTCAATATAAGCAAAGTGCTTTGATTCCGTGATGGTGCACTCTACAACAGAACCACAATAACCAAAAAGCTGTTTAAGATGATCCACTGTAAGAAGTGGGCTAAGATTGCTAACTTGCACAGTTTTCTTCAGAAGTTCAGCTTTGGTAGCCTCATCAGGTGAGCCTGATCAACAAAATAGAAAAAAAAACATCTCGTGCATAAATTTTTGAGGAGAAATATCTCATGCATCATTGAAAAAAAAATGGAAAAGATTTTGATGTTGATCCATGTTCATAAGATTCGACATGATTTTATGTTGGCTGTCGGGGCCTAACACAACCCTCCTCCTTTATCCGGGCTTGGGACCGGCTATAAAATATAGGCGGAGTTGGAAAAGATTTTGATGTAAGAGTACAAAATAAAACATCTGAACACTATCTCAAACAATAATTATCAAGAAAAAACCAAATTACCCCTAGAAAACTTTAACCCTAAAGTTTTATTTTTTATTTTTTAGAGGATTATCCACCCAATTCTTGAAAAGAACATATTTCTTATAGATATTCTGAAAGACAACAGAGGATTGCTAACAATGGAATAACCATATAACGTCAACTACGCATACAATAAAAAAAATGTAGTATGTGTTGATTAGTTGATAGTCCTGGCAGTTGCTGGATAGATAAATCATTCACAACTTTCGAGGATATAATAACAGTCATGTAATTGGTGGGGGAGAAATAACAATGTGATGGTATGAATAAACAAATTATAAGCATCTAATGTATGAGTTTTTGTTTAATGGGTCTCTTACAAGTCCTTTACTGTGATATCATTATATACATAAAAACCAAAAAATACAAACTAAATTCAGCAAGTGAACTCATAACAAGACTGCACAATAAGTGGTGGAACATCTGGATGAGACCAACTTGCTAGTCATCCTTTTGTCTTTCAAAATAAAATAAGTGTTGGAAGACCTGAGAAAAAACAGGTCTAGCAATTTAACCGCTCTAGTTTTCCCTAGCTTTGTCTGATCAATTCAACATTCAAACAAGAAACTCTTTTTGAGGAAGTATTCAAACAAGAAATTATTATTCGTTGATTTATTTTTGTTTTGTTAAATCTTAATAGGACAACATCAATGGGTCTTTTGTTGCTATAGCGTTTTCACAACTATATCAGCCAACTACTTAACTTTACGAAGAGAGGACATACGTGAAAAAGTCATTTTTATAAAATATATTCAATCTTCCACTTTCTAGAAGTTTTATTTAAATTAAGGAAAAAGTTACTGATTCCATTCCACGGCTTCAAATCACCGATTAAATTTATTAACCCATTCTGTTGCAATTTATTCTCATAATTATGGCTGGTGGTACATACTTGCTAAATAATCTTTTTTGAGGAGTACTTGATAGACCATTTGTATTTTGTTCTGGATCATGTAGCATAATAACAATAAAAAAACAATATTCACCGTCAGAAAAGGCAATATTTCACATTGGCAATCAATAAAAGATCAAACATCAGGCTTTCACAAACTAATTCTAAACATATTTATAGGGTAAAATTTTAAGTGACAACTGCACAAATTTAGTTACGTCTACCAACTCAAACAGTCCCTCCAGACATTATAAAATGATAAGAATCCACCAATACAAGTGTAAGTGGAGAAAATGGGAGGAGACACCTGTCCATTTATGGGAGACTAAGGAGAAAGTGGTTGTTCCACTATCCCTACTATTCTGCCAACTACCTGCGCCTAGCCACTAAGTCCCTAATTTATTTCTCAATTTGTGTTTCTATTATAAGTGTCTACTAGATAAGTGTTTAAGGATGTAATGCTTTTATGCCACGGCGTCGTGGGCGGATGTCACTGCCGGCCGAGCGCCAGCTTCTCCCTATCCGACGGCGACGGCAAGTTCTGTCATCCACCTGCATCTCCAACACAAGCAAGCGAGACACTTGAACATATGGTGACACCTCGGCAGACGGCCACCTACCCTTCCAACCAAACTCCAACCTCCATCAGACCTGAGCCCGACTCACCCATTCAGCCCCAACCTCATCCTGCTACAGTGCCACCGCACACGCTCCAGCTGCTGGCGATCCCACATCACCATCACCTCCAACCCGTCTCCATCACCATCCCAGCCGGCAGCCCCAACTCAACATTTCCAAACCCAAACCAGCCCATTCCTCCAGCCTCGCTTCGCCGGAGTCCGCAGGACCAGCTGACCTGCACTCCAACCGGTGATGCCACCCCAGCCCAGGGGAGGGTACAAGCCTGTGAGTTTATCAACGCCGCCCCCCCCCCCCAATCGGCACGGCCTCCCACCATGACCCGCAGACGGTGATGGCCGATGATGCCCCCTCTCTGGCCTCTCAGTCTATCACTAACCCAGAACCTGAGGGGTCAGCTAAGGAAAATTGAGCCACGGCTAGACAGAATCTGAATGCAGACCCTCCACCATCTCCCAGAATCTCTGCCCCGGGAGATGAGGCAGTCACCGCTGGACCCTTGTTGGCACAGGTGGCTCCTTGCTCGGGACTCGGGTCGACTCATTTGAGTCTCAAACAGACGGTGAGGATTGACCAGAATCCTGCAGTGGAACCAGAACAAGGTACATACACGTCGGATGTGGCTGGAGACACAACTGCATTGGTTGATTCTAAACCCACTCTGGTACATGACCTGGACATCATTGCTTTGGTGGCTCAGGCTTGTGGTGTCAGGCGAAAGCGTGCCCCTAAGCCAAACATTTCAAAGGCTGTGAGCCATCCAGCTGCGGAAGGCAGCCTAGGGATCCGCAACCTTTAAAGGATGAACAGTACCCACTTCAGGAAATAGGTGTTTTGTACTATTAACTTGCTAGTCACCCTTTCTCGTTTCAAAAAAAAGTTGACGACAGTCATTTTTTTAGAGGGAAGTTGAGGATAGTCCACTCCACAAGGACTGTTTGTTTCTACTTTATATTTCAGTAATCTATCATAAAACTTCACCCCATATTCACCTTTCCCAACATGTGACATGTTATTAATTTGATCATTTTTTGGGGGGAGAGAATTAATTTGATCAAGTTGACTACATTAACAAAGAATTCCAAGTTTTAGAACAAGTATATTCTCGCACTACCAAAGTAGTTTGGAGCTTTATGTATCAATAAATGGCATGACACTTCCTTGAACATGAATTACAATGAAAATTAATTATATTCATAAGCAAATGGACTTGAGTTAATGAAGCTAATAGACTTGAATCATTCATATTATTATTGACCTGAAATAATGAAATTATTGTTGCTAAACAGCTTTCGCTCCAACTTAAACTTCACATGAGTTCGGGTTAATTGTCATTGACACAAAAATTAGAGATTCCCTACAGATGGACTACATCTTTTTCTTCACGTCCAAGAACACTCTATCATAGCGAAAAGGAACAAAAAGGAATACTGTGGATGTAATAAGATTAAGCATTATACTAAAGCCTAGCTAGTCAACTTCAAGGAAGCAGTTACCAAGCATGTAAATTTTGATGGAAATTCTGGACTTTATGCTGGAATCTAACATATCAAAACATTTTTGCATATGCATGTGGTGTTTCAAAAGCCATGTCATTGCCAGCAAACACAACCCACATGTGCAACTTGGCTACAAAATCTTGATAGAACAATAAAGAGTGAGGCCATCATTTTCCCAACTATTAAAGAGGGACACATAGAGTCGCTCTCTTTTCTTTAAAATTATATGTTGTATCCTAAAGTAACAAGAAGATCAGGTGATGGGTTTCCACTGACCAAAGTAAAAATTAAGTCAGAATGCTAAAAATATAATTGAGCATTGAAGTCCTGCATCTAGATTAAAAAGAAAAAAAACAGTAAACCAGCATAGTTATATTCTGTGATTTCAAAAAGAAAAAAAATAATAAACCATGCAAACATGGAAGATATATGTTATACAGAAAACGTTAAAAATTAATCAAAGCAAGTTGAGATGGAAAGCAAACCAGGTCTGTCTCCACCAGACTGAGCTTGCATCTGAGCAGCATGAGCCTGAAGAGCCTGTGCAGCAACAATTGCCTGAGCAGCAGCCATAGCAGCTGCAGAAGGGGCCATAGGGGCCTGACTCAAAGTACCAACCCTACTCGTAGTAGCTAAAGCATTCATCAGGGCACTGTGTGGCGGGTGATTGAACTTGCATTGGGTGCTGGTACACCGGCCGTTTAAGTACTCCCTGCAGATCTCCCCAAGAGCTGCCCCAGCACCTTGCAACACCACTCCACCAGACGATCCTGGCATTACTCCAGGAATCATTCCGAGGAGACCTGGAAATGCTCCCGAGACTGAACCAGCATAGTTAGGCATGTTAGGCATCGTTTGATTGACCATATTAGGGTAGGGGGACGAGACCGCAGATATGCTTGTGGATCCCAATGGCGCAGCAGCGCTGAAGAACACTGGGAACGGGCTCCCCAGTATGGGTTTCCCATTGCACTCCACATGAACCATATAATTCCCTCGCTTGGGCACGGCATAGGTCACAGAGTAGGTGCCATCCCCCTGGTCCTTCACGACGCCCTCCAGATCAGACCCCCCAACACCAACGCCGGGCGAAATCTTCACCTTAACCTGAGCGCCACCATCAGGGACCTTACGGCCGTCGGAGTCCTTTGTGACGACCACAAACGTGGACGCTGCCCCCGCGGCGCCTCCGGAGATCCCACCTCCGGCGGCCATGCACTTGGACGGGTCGACGGGGCCGATAGGCTTCACGGCGAGGTCCTCCGGCTCGTCGTCGTCGCCGTCGCTGTCTGAGGATGCATCTTTGCCGGTGTCGTTCCCCGGCTTCTCGACGGCCTTGAAGGTGGCCTCGAAGGCAGCCTTGGCAGCGGCGTCCTTCTCGGCCTCGCTCTTAATCCTGGCCTCCTCCGCCTGCTTCATCCATATCGGTTTTGCCGCCGCCGCGGCGGTTGCCGGTACCGGCGCCGCCGAGGTCCGATCCGCCATCGCTAGGTCGATGGTCTCCTGCTCCTTGGACGATCGCCAAATGCCTTGCAATCCGAGAACGAAATCGATGGGATGGAAATCGAGAAATTAGTCGTAAACAGCTAATTAGGGTTTCAGATAGAGCGGGCGTCGGGTGGAGGGTCGTATTATTCAATTCCCGGAGACATAATTGTGGTATTGGTGATAAGAAATTTCTATTTTTTTCAGGAATAGTGAGGGGCACAAAAGAGAGGGTCACAACTCACAAGTCGCATGCCATGCCAACATTTTCTTTTTCTCCCTCGTTGATACAATAACATAAATAAAATGCATATAGTAGATAGATTTATCTTTACTTTTTCAACCCCGGTATTCAAGAAGCGGTACCGACCATCCAACTCGTACGGTATCATAGAATACACTCAACTCGTGTGATACTATAGAGTGCACTGTTCATCGTAGATAAATTTATCTGAGCATGATGGGATGGTCATGAGCCTTGTCATCCGAAATTTCCAATTTTTTCGACCTAATTATCTTTCGAATTGAGATCGGATCTCATTCTTTGAGACCCGATTGAAATTGGGCCAAGTTGTAAAAATTCAAATTATGTCCCGATCCAATATTATATATATTAGTTCATTATAGTATAATATTATATATCTCGTTTAATTGATAATTATTATATTTATTAAGATATAATGCATATCCTCCCCTTTAAGGTGGAGGATGGTTCTCCCCCATCGTACGATCGCGATCTGACAATTGCTTTTAGTGTGTGTGGTTCACTAGAAGAGAGGTGTGGTTTGGAGCAGAGCACTAAAGAGTCTAATTATACTTTTGGCTCATACGTCAGAAAATTAGAAGAAAATAAAAAGATAAACAGTGGCGTGTCCACGACTGGCCTCATCCTCGTCTTTCACTTCATCTTCATCGATTTCGGGCTCCTCCTGCAACTCTTCTACATCCTCCGGTACTAGCAACTTCTGCTGACTCCGAGCTCACCAGCATCATCAATGTCCACTCTGGCATGCCCGTCTTCAAGGAGCTGCCCCTCTACTTCCTCTACTATAGGAACCAACTCCCCTCTGTAGCCATCCCAAACGCAGAAAAGTCGCTTCGACTTCGCAATGCGGGCGGGCGCCCCCCACTGTCGACGCCACGGATGAAATCGTGTAGGAGGCACTACCGATGATGTCGATGCCACCACCGTTGACATCGAAGGAAGCTCGAGTTGCGACTGCGACACGGCGAGTGAGGACAAGGAGTACGTGCAAAATCCGGAGGCTCAGTGCTTCTCGAGGATGGCGAGGTACTTCGCGATGACAGGAAATGACTTTGAGACCGGTGCCGCGTGGCGGATCAAGATCAACATCAAGGAACGACTCCCACGTCCACGAGTCGTGACACCATCGACTTCGCCTCCGCTCGGCAGCCCAGTGGCATCGTGAGAGTGCGACTTCGTAGAGTTTGAGGGCTACGCCCACAAGGCAGGTTGCGTTGCCCTCAAAGAAACCTGCCCTTTTGATCATGTCAAGCATGAAAGAACCTGCGCGAACTAGATCGATTATTGCGTGAACCGTGCCTTCCCTCCAATGAACCGCGAAGTTGTTGGTCGCGGATGGGAGGAGAACTATACATTTATATAATGGTATTAAATAATTTAAAATATTATATTTTTTATTAGTTATGATCGAAATTGGGACAACTGGGGATGCCCAATTTTTAACCCGATTCGACTCCTGATCTGGCCTCGGCTGGGACTGGGAAATTTTTGAGAAAACCCGAGGCAAATCGGGTCGAATGATTAATGTGATATAATTAAAAAAGTATAAATTTTGATTTCATTCTAATAATCTAAAATTTTATTTTTATATAAAAAATATCAACTTTCATTTGATTCTCAAATCTAATTTGAATTATTATTTAAGTAAAAATTTTAATCATAAATAGGGTAAATTGTTTTAAAAATTTTGCACTTTAATTTTATTCTCAAATTTATTCTTAACTTTTATCTTTGCGTAAAAAGTCATGAACTTTGATTATGATTTTAAATCTATTCTAAATATTGCATGGTATTATATTTTTATTAAAAATTTAGCGATCATTATATAGACAACTTGTAAAAAATAAAATTTTAAAATTATTTTTTTACAATTTTAAAATTAATTTTAGCCCATTTTATAATTAGATAAAATAAGATTGCAACGAGGCAAAATATATAATAAAACTAATTTACTACTTAAAACATTTTAAAATTTACTCTTTTTTGTTTTTTACAACTTTTCTATGTAATGATCGTTAAATTATTATTTCTAATAAAAATATAATAATACGCTATATTTAAAATTTAAAACTTTTAAATAAAAATTAGATTAAATATGATAATTAAATTAAAATTTATGAATTTTATGTTAAAAATAAAAAATTAGCCTCGATTTGATAATAAAAACAAAATTCATGACTTTTTATACAAAAATAAAAGTTTAAGCAAAATTCAATATTAAAACCAAAGTTCACACTTCTTTTATATAATTTGATTTGTCCTTATAAATATAACTTATTATTATAATTTTATTAAAAATATTAATTCACTAATCATTGTATAGATAAGTGAATGTATCACTAACTTTAAGCCCTTTGGTAGCATATCTCATTATTCATCACCATCTATAACTGCAACCCTACAACAAGAGATTCCAAGACAATTTATAAAAGTGTGTTAATTTAATATTGGAAATTTTTATTGCAGATCGAATTTTTATTCCATGACAGTTTATAAATTTTAAATTTTTTTTATAAATGCGTGTTAACTAAGAAACCAAATAATTTTGTCCATCGAATTAGGCTCATTTATTGCATATTTAGATTTAGGCAATCAAAATCTTAACATAACCCACTTAAATTAGAAATTCCAATTTATAATGAAACCGAAAAAGAACAATTTTTGGGAAGTATACTTTAAACATGTTATTTGTACATTATTTAGTCTAGAATAAAAACTTAGTACCTTTTCCATATTTAAATTATTATTATTAGCTCAGTTCATCATAAATAGTTTAGATGAAGTAGAAGAATACAAGTAAATCAATTTACGGCTATGCTCCCCAATATAAAATTGAATATTATTTTATTTCATATTTTTCTTAATAAAATATTTATATTCGTGAAAATTTAACCATTTATGGACGCACGAATAAATAATAAATCTAACACTTTTTATACATTTTTCTCTTTTTTGAATTTTTTTAATAGTCTTCTTTGACTTCATGCGTTATGACAACGTAAGTCTATTAGTTATGATAAATTAAGTTCGTTAATTAATTTTTAGTTTATAAGTCACATATTTTCTATTTACTTAACATCGTTAATTATTTTTTATTAATATGAAGAGTCATAATTATTTTGAATTTGGAAGACCACATATGTTAACCATAAAACCATTTGTGTATTAAATTTTAATATCATGATTAAATGTTCACATAATTATATTTCATTAATTTTTTGTATTTATAATAGCAAATAATAATATACATAAACATCCTTAATTAATACGTATTAAATTTAACAACATGATTTAATTTTTATAAAATACAAGTTGGATGTTTATATTCCATCTTTTAAATCATAAAAATATAATATAGAAATTCATCTTTCTGCGTATTAAATTTTAATACCGTGATAAAAAAACTATATATTGATTCTTTACATTCCATTATATATTTTTAATAATAAATAATTATGTATAAATGCGTTATTAAGTAATGTATATTAAACATCATTATTAAAATTTCATAAATTATAGAATGGTTCTTTATATTCCATTATATTTTTTATCTTAATAAAAAATAATTATATATAAATACATTTTAATTAATGTTTATTATTTTTTTAATGACATCATTGAGTTTTTACAAATGACATGTTATCTCTTTAAATTTTGTTATATTTTGGTGTTTATATAGTCATATATATCTTATATATATATATATATATATATATATATATATATATTAATTTTGTGCTCCAACACTTCATATATATAGAGAGAGAGGAAAATATATGTAAAGTATTTGAAGTATAACGAGTGTAGGGTGCTTAATTATATATATATATATATATATATATATTATTGTACTCCAACACTTTATGCCATTTGCCACACCTTGGGTAAGTTATATAGATCTTCCATCAACTTTAGTTGATATCCTCTAATTTTAATTTGTAATTGGAATGCCTTGGAACTTTGATTTTCTTGCACGCATGGTAGCCAATTTCTCGGCTACCTTGCGCGAGAGAGATCCGACAAGGGGGCGGTCAACCCCCTTCTTCTCTTGCGCGTCGTTGAGCATAGCAAAGGAAGGGGGTCCCCCCTCCCCACATCTTGCCAGTGGGTGGGCAAGTTGTAAATGGGGGCCGCGTCCCCCCCCCCCCCCCCGTCCCCCTCTCTCGTGTGCGCCGGCGAATGTGCGTGAGAGAAGGGGGGTTGCCGGTGCTAGAGAGGAGGCGAAGGAGCACTGGTACTCTCCTTGCTGCCTCTGTTGCTTGAGTTGGCGAGCTCGCGCATAGAACACTTCGTGTGGAAGGCTCAGACCCACACTACGAAAGCCTAAGACCCCCTCCGGCGATAGTAGGATGCACAAGATGAGAGCCCTGGGTGCCCGAGACCTTCACGGTGAGGACCTCCAGGATCAACACTCCGAAGCTGTAGATGCCAGCCTCTTGGGATAACCGCTTGGTGTGAACCTGCTCCGACGCCTTCTACCCGCCCATGAGCACGATTGCATGTGTCGGATACATGAGCGGACGAAGTAGAGTCATAGATGAGAAGCTTCTCCTGCGCGACATAGTAGTAGGCCTTGAGGCGGATGAGGTTAGGGTGTCGCAGCCCTCCGATGAGCTCCATGTAGCGGTGGAAGTTCCTGGATGGGCAGGGATTGCTGTCCTAGGGTCGCTTGACCACCACCATGATTCTGCCTTTAACACTAATCTGTACACTGTCCTGGACGTGCCCTTACCGAGCATCTCTACCAATGCTCGTAGTAGCTCATCCAGTTCGAACCTCTTGCTCATCATTCCTAACCTCCTCGGCTAGTGCATGCAGATTCTCTCTCTCCTCTGTCTCCTGGCTATCCTGGTCCCTCCCCATTTCCCATCGGTGTTGTTGTCACTGGCCTTGTCATCGTTGTACTCCTCGTTGTCCTAAAAAAAGACGAGCTTATTGAAGTGACCTTCGTCGCTGGCCTTGCCGCCATCACTCTGCATGCGCCTTGTTTTGCTTTCCTCCTGCTACCTGTCGAATTCCAGCGCATCACCAACTTTGCTCGTCTTATCGCACCTTTCTGCCACCCGATCCCTCGTCACGCAGCAATAGTAGGTCACCAACAAGGAGAGAAGGAAAAGAAGGAATTGGCCGTGGATATTCCCGCAACGGCGGTGGTCAGTTCACCCGCCTTGCTCACTCTCACGTCGTCAGCACTTGGCCCTCCTCTGTTCGTTGAAGAACCCAGCAAATCGAGATTCGATGGCACCATGCTCTGAGAGGGAGTAGAAGTTCGAGATGAAGAGTTTTGTGGGATTCGATGGCACCATGCTCCGTTCGTCGCCCACACGAGAGAAGGGGGCCGGCCCCCCTCTGCAACTCGCCCACCCACTGATGAGATATAGAGGGGGGTCGACACCCCCCTTGTCGGATCTCTCGCGCCCGGCTAGAGATGGGTGCCGGCCCCCGTTCTGTGCGTGAGCTCATTGGCTCCGGTAACAACAGCAGTGTGGAGAGCACTAATGCTCCTTCCCCTTCTCTTTGACATCGAAGAGGGAGAATTGATGAGATATTGACCTAAAGTTGAAGGACGATTCGTGTAATTTATCCGTCATGCATTCCAACTTCAATAAATAATAATCGAAGAGGGGGGGGGGAGGGTTGGTGGGCATTGCTTTGGCCTCAAATCTGTCACCTCCCCGCTCTACGACCCTCCATATGGTTAGATCACTCAATGAGATCTGGAGCCGCAGGGCGAGTTCCTAAACTATTTCTAGGTGAATGTTGTTGTGTTCCTTTTTTTTGGCAAAAGAAAATTATCTATTACTGGTTAAAGCAGGATAATCCTTATACATAAGGTGATGTAGTTCAGCTGGAGGTGAATCCTCCCAAAAAAATGTCCGAGACCAAAGAGTGGCCCAGACGAGACAAAAAATCAGTGGCTTGGTTACATTGGCGATAAATATGTTTGCATTTGAATTCATGTAACATCGAGATGTAGTGCCAAATGTTCCTCATGAGGTTCAGAATTTGCCATGGATAGGGGGTGGTCTTGGCAACAATCTTGACCAGCAACTCCGAATCAACGCCACATTCGACTCAGCTGAGACCCCTCAACGTGCAATGCTTGAGTCCCTCCTACAAGGCCAGCGCCTCCAGCTCCGGCACCGAACGACCATTGAAACGTTGAGCACTTGCATAGATAAAAGTTACATAAGAAGAGCGAATGAGAAATCCGACACCCCCAGAGGCCTCGGGACCAACATATGATCCGTCAGAGTTGAGAGCAACCCAACCGGCGCAGGGGTCACCCGCGACTCGACCGGGTTGAGTCGCGGGGGGAAGGGGGTGGTGGAAGGAGATGCGTCCCTCAGACCGATTGTTATCAGCATATTCACTATAGCCAGCGAGAGCCCTCTCCCATGCAATCGAGGCGGTAAGAACCTTGGACTGGAATTGCGCTTCGTTCTGAGTAAGCCAAATATTACAAAAAGTATAAGCAAAAATTGATCTCAGAGAGGACCTCGAGTGGGGCTCGAGGTCAGAACCTTCCTCGATCCAACTACCAGAAACCAGGAGTCCCTAAACTTGAAAGGATGCAAAATATTTTGAGGGAAAGGTGCTGGATATTTTCCTCAAAAGAACATTAAAAAAAGAGGTGAGCCATGGACTCCACGGAAGAAGCACACATGACACGTGAAGGATTAATAGCAGGATTAAAATGAGTAAGAAAGACTAGAGTAGGTAAACGTTTGTGCAAAAATCTCCACATAAAGAATTTTATTTTTTGCGGAACACATAGCCGCCAAATCTCAGTTCAAGGTTGTTCTCCAAGCACAGGCCGTAGAGTTTCCCCGCCGCTAAGGTACTTGTAAGCACTCGAGGTGGTGGCCCAGTCAAGAGAGTCCGAGTGTCAGATCCATCGGTCATCATAGGCAGAGAGAGGTAGGTATGAAGTATGGTCGAGGCCAAAGAGGGACCAAAATAATCATAAAGTAATTGCACATTCCAGTCATGATTTATAATAAGATCTGATACCTTGAGCTCCTGCAAATTCACATTAACATTTACGTATGTGGGCATGAGACTGAGAGGAATAGTAAATATCCAAGGGTCCTTCATAACAGATGTGGTACAACCATTTCCGATGTGTTGTGTGATGCAAGGCTTAATCTCACATAGACATTTCAAAATAGTTTTCCAGCTCAAGCTGGGGTCAGACGATAACCAGAAGGAAACCACGGATGCAAAGTTCCATATTTATTTCTCATAATATTTGTCCATAAATTATCGGATTCGTTTAGAATTTCAAAAACTTTTTTAACCAACATTGAATTTTTAAGTGTGTTCAGATTACGAATGCCCAAACCACCAACGGAAGTTGATAATTAGACAGTTAGCCAGTTAATCAGGTGCAGACCTTTCTCATTTTGCAAATATGACCAAAGGAATTTACGAGAAAGCTTTTCAAGCAAAGCCACAATAGAACCCGAAATATATATCGAGGCAAAAGAATGCAAGGGAAGCGAATGAAGAATCGATTTGATCAAAGCAGTTCTACCAATCTGATTAAACATCTTACCTTTCCAGCCCGATAACCTCTTTGTTACCTTTTCAATCAGTAGACGTGACTTGCCCTGTACCTTCTTATAAGAGAAAGACACACCAAGGTACACAAAAGGGAAAGAACCAATGTTAATACCCAGAGAAGCCCGGATAGCGATTTTGCGCCGAAGACAAATGCGAGGGGAAGATAGATTTGGGACTTGTCAGGATTCGAAGTCTGGTTTGTGAGGGCCTGATATTGTTTAAGTGTTTTGGTAATATTTTTACAGTTTTTGGAGTTAGCCGCTGCAACAATAATTAGATCTTCGGCGTAAAGCAAGTGACTAATTGTGCAGCTGTTGATTTTAAAAGGCTGGATTTTGTTAAGATTAGAGTGTTGGTTTATATGATAAGACCTGGGTGACCATAACAAAAAAATAAGGAAATAGCAGACCCCCTGCCTCATGCCCTTGTGACTCTTAAAAGAATGAGATGGAGTTCTATTTATTATGCAATGGAAATTTGGAGAGGTAACACAAGTCATGATCCAATTTGTAAAGGTTTGAGGACATACTTGATGGCAGACCAATCAACACAATCAAAAGCTTTGGCCATGTCGGCCTTGATAATCATATACTTCTTCCTACCCTAGTTTAATGAGTGTGCAATTTCCTGAATAGTGAGGATATTATCATGAATGGATCTACCCGAGATGAACGCGCTCTAGGATTTATCAATTAAAAGGGGCATAGTGGGCCTAAGTCTAGACATCAGAATCTTTGACACCACACGGTAAATTACATTACACATGGCAATAGGCCGAAAGTCAGTGATCCTGGTGGTCAGCTTAGATTAAGGACGTCTCACACCAGTCTCGAGGGAGAATACCTGTCTAAAAAAAAGCCTAGGATCTCAGATGTAATGGTATGTCCCACGATATCCCAATAGGTCCGATAAAATTCAATCGCAAAGCCATCCGACCCATGAGCCTTACCATTTGGCATACTCTAGATCCTAGACTTAATTTCCTCCGCCGTGATTGGCGTTGTCAAGGTATCCAGCACTGGGTTGGAAGCTGAGGAAGGTGGGGCCAAGAGTTAGGAAGGAGATCGATCCCAGGTGTAGGCTTCCACAGATCAGTGCAATGATTGACAAAAGCTTACCGGATCAGGTTCTCATCCGTGATATATGTGCACGGGTTGTCGTGTATACTAATTTTAGATATTGCATTATGTCTACATCTAGTGATTGTCGACATGCGGAAAAATTTTGAGATTTGGTCCCCCTTCTGAAGCTAGGTATGCGGGACTTGCTCCACCATCTCAAGGAGATTTGGCGTAGCAAAGCCGAGTGGAGTTGAAACAGGGATCTAAGCTTGAGGATGTGATTATCACAGAGCGACTAGATTTCATCTAACATTTTCAAATGACTAATCTCCTGAGCAGTGTTACTAAGTTTTGAGTCCAGGTTTCCCAAAATGTCATGATTTCATTTATGAATTTTATGTTTAATTTATTTAAAGCTTTGGCAGAATGTTGATCATGGATTTTTCCAAATATTATCAATGATATTTCTAGGTTCCTCACAAAAATGCTCAAATTTAAAAGAGTGGGTTCGCTTTCTATTCTTATCCGTGATGAAAAGGAGAGGAGAATGATCAGAGCAGCATCTAGTTAAATAATTTAAGGACTTATTGGGGAAGGAGAGGAACTAGTGAGGGCTCACAAGGAATCTGTTTAGACGACACAAGATCCTCGCCTCATCGAGCCGGTTGTTACACCAGGTATAACGCTAGTCCGAACTCTCGATATCCAACAGGCCCTGCATGGAAATGAAACTGTTTAAGGCCCAAACTAACTTTGAATAGGTAAAAGTCTTACCGCCCAACTTTTCCGAAGGTGAAGAGATGGAGTTGAAGTCCTCCGTAACGATCCAGGGAACCTCCCCCAAATTCAGAGCGGAGAGATCCCTCCATAACTCCGAACACAGATTGGGGAGAACACTAGCATAAAGACAGGTGAGGAGAAAAGAAAAATTTTCAAACGTAATAGCTGCGTGAAGAACCTGCGGGCACTGCCTGACCGCTGAGACTTCAATGTCGGGGTTACGCCATGCGAGCACGATCCCACCACATGACCGGTCCCGGGCTCAAAAATCCCCTGCCAGCCGAATCCTAGACGCCTTATGACCTGCATAGAACAAGTGGAGCAAGAATGTGTTTCTACCAGTACCAAGATGTCGGGTTGGTCCTTCTTTATAATGTCCAAAAGACGCTCGCGGACCTTGCTACGGAAGGCCCCTCGGCAATTCCAAGTAACGATCCTCGTGTATTGGTCTATTTGGTTGTTTGTAATAAAGATTGGTTAGTAGACCTTTTTGCGGGTGATTACGATCTTACCCTTGGTTTGTGCTCATCGATTCTTGTACTTCAACTCCGGCACCGCGAGGGAAATCGTAGCGCGGTGGGCGCCAAGTCACTTCACGTCAGAGTCAGAGGAGGTTCAATAACCAACTCCTCATCAATTTCTTCTGTATCACAGTCCGAGAGATCCTGCACCACCTCTGCAGCAACAAAAGCATCTAGGACGGATTCACGTAGACTAGCATGATCCAGTTGGAGCAGGGGAGCAGAGGGGGGGATCGAGGGCCGAGAGGACCAGGGAGGCGAAGCGGCGAAGAGGAGAAGGCCGACATGGCGACCGGAGGGAAGGATTGGGGAGATCGGCTTTGGGGTGGGGGGAGACGAGGGGTTTGAGTTGCGGTATTTGAGAGCGAAGAGGCAGAGGCTCCATGTGTCCTCGATCCAGCTTCCATCGGATTTCAAGAGCAAGCATCATCGTTGAAAATAGACGAATTTTTGCCACATCGGATCGCGGCGAAAGACAGGTGTCAACAATTTGTAAGGCGAGCT
Organism: Pontederia crassipes; assembly: GCA_030549335.1. Lineage (NCBI taxonomy): Eukaryota > Viridiplantae > Streptophyta > Magnoliopsida > Commelinales > Pontederiaceae > Pontederia > Pontederia crassipes. Next base: position 3,884,645 of record CM060190.1, read on the forward strand.
CCTCCGAAGTGTGGGACAGCTCTTCCACACTCGGAACGATCAGAAGAGAGCGTGGAGAGACAGGGGTACGTGTCACACATCCATGGACCATCGGGCCGTGGGAGCAGACATCACCATTGAAATATGGCAGATTTTTGTCACCCTTGGATCTACCCGTTGGATAGTTGGCATCAATCGGCACCTGGAGAGAACGAGAGCCGTTAGGATCCTTAACATGGATGCATCAGTAACCTTACTGTCAGTGAGGGCGCAACGGTCACAACAGCGGCCGTTCATTTAGGCTGCAAGTGGACGCCGACGCCATCCATACCGACAGCGATTGACGGTAGGGCGACGACGTCAGATGCAACGGGCGGATGTTGGGGTAACGTCAACGCCGGCCGAGGCAGATGCGAGATTGACCGCGGGAGGTGACATCGACCACGGCCCGCCAGCATCCACGGCCTGTACAGAAGAACACCAGTGGAATCACACAGGGAGTAGTCCCACGCTCACAAACTTCGAGTCGATGGCTGATGGAGCCGCACCTGAAAATAGAAGATGGGAATGTTTTCGTACAGGGCCCGCTGGAAGAAGCGGGTGCCATCCGGCTACCCCACCCAAATACCTTGCTTCACCAGAGCCTTTGTGGTGATGTCGACACAGATCCTCGGAGCATGGGCGACGTCCTGCTTCGCTGGGAGGTCGATCTTCAGGGGAGTGCCGAAACAAGAAGCTATAGGATGGATTCCCAACTCAGAATAAAGTTCGAAGGCCAGGCCCGAAAGTTGAATCCAAATAAGAATGGAGTCCGGTTGTTCCGCGAACGGCCGGAAGAAGGGCTTGTATTAGTTGATGTGCAAGATGTGTCCACGGAAAGATGCGGGTGACCTCGTGAGGACCTGCAGTAGTCAGCACTGTCGGAGAAAGTGAAGAGCAGATAAGCATTACCCAGCTGTCGATCTGTCCCGAAGTTTCCAGAGGAGGGGAAGCTTGGAAGCGAGGGCCGCCAGATCCGCGCCGCTGCCTAGGAACCGGCCCATCAAGCTGCGCTCCGTCACCGCCAACTACTATGAGATATCCACAAAAGGGATCTCCACCACCTCGGTAACAAAAGTTTGTAGTTGCCGCCACTGCCGAGGGGAGATCTACAAAGTAGAGGAATGATTTGTCTTGACCACATCTAACCATGATCCACGGGCGGCGATAGTTTGGGGAGAGATTCAGGATTTGATTATGTGAAGGGTGGTTGAGGTAGGATGGGAAAAAGAGTATTTGTGATGGAGGTGGGAGGGGCTATCATGATGACAACCTCGGGGCAGCGCAGCCCGGCCCCTCGCGTAGCTGCCTCCATGGGCATGTATGCAGAGCAGGATTTGCAGTGTTGTTGTGTTCCTAAACTACTTTTAGGTGAATGCTGTGCTACAGAGGCCACGAAGACGATCGAGCCAAGGCTCGCGCCTCAAGCCATGCCATGCACATCAGATCCTCGGCCCAAAAGTTCTATCTGAGCTAGCCGCCCTACCCAATCTTGGCAGTAGATTGGGCGTATGTTGGGGACGTACATTTTCAATCACCTAAAATAAGTTGCACAAGGCGTAAGTACAATATATAATTAATATTCTTTTAAAATATTTTCAGTCTCTTATTTAATAGTTCACTTCTGTAGATTTTTTCTCTTGACATAAAATTTTTTTATTTATAGGTATATCACTACTAATTCAATTATCATCACTAAGATTATAGAAAATAATTTTCATCGTTACTTAATTGCTTTACTACACTTAATACAAAAAAATAAATGAATGAATTAATGTATGCATGCTTATTTTTTGTTCATGTTTTATTTTAATTAATAAAAAATAATTTTAAAAATATTAATTCATTGTAATCTAAATTATTTTTAATTTTAGAAGGTATCCCGATATTATATATTTTCACATATCTTATGAAATTATTTATATCTTATCATATTACAGGAATCCTCATCTAACTCAACAACAGACTAGCATAATAAATAAGCACAGGTGAGAGCTACCAGTACTTATCACGAGTTTGGAATATCGATTCATCATCGAATTCGATTATTCTCGTCCCGAGCAAAATGTCACAGGTGAGAGTTTTCACAAAAAAAATTCAAAATTCACCAAAAAAAAACAAATAATGAACCTTAAACTAATCTATACACCTGTGGCAGTGTCCGCTATGAATGAATGGTATCATCTCCCTTCCTTTATGTTTGGCATTCTTTTCTCAAGACTGTAACTCGCAACACTATCAAGCGCAACGCTGTCCAGCGCCCCAATATCAAGCAAAGTAGTTGCTTCATGCAACAAATTCTGCACTTGTTCAGGGTTGTCTTGTACCCAAGGATGCTGCTTGTATCTCCTCAACCTCTGCAGCTCATCGGCAACATCCTTCATAGTGGGCCTCTCATCTCCTCTGGCGCTTAAACATCGCATGACAAGAAGAGAGATCTCTTGCAGCAACTCCATATCTTCTAATTGATTCAATATTTGAGGATCGATGATGTTTCGAACTCTCTTCTCTTTAAACGCAGCGATAAAAGCTCCCGCGAGGCATTTCTGATCTTTCTCAGACCCTTCAAGGTAGAGAGCTTTCTTGCCTGTGAGGAGTTCGAGCAGCACCACACCGAAGCTGTACACGTCGCTTTTGACTGTCAATTGGCATGTCTGCATGTACTCTGGATCCAAGTAGCCCCAAGTCCCCTGAACCATAGTTGCCAGTTGGTTCTCGTCGTTCGGTGCCAACTTTGATGCTCCGAAGTCTGAAACCTTGGCGTTGTATGCATCGTCCAGGAGTATGTTAGCAGACTTGACGTCTGCGTGAACAATCGGAGGAGAAGCAGATGAGTGGAGGTAGGCGAGCGCGTCGGCCGACTCCGCGGCGATCCTCATGCGAGCATCCAGTGATATGGGAGCGCTGCGACTCGTGTCATGGATGTAATGGAACAGGGTGCCGTTGCGGATGAACTCGTAGACCAGCATCGGTACTTCCACCTCCAGGCAGCAGCCCAAGATCTTGACGATGTTCCTGTGGTTAATCTGGGACAATATGAGCATCTCCCTCGCGAACTCCTTTGTTTGGCTCTCGTCCATGACCTTTGATCTTTTGATCGCCACGACTCTGTTGTCATCGAGGATCCCTTTGTACACTGTGCCGTAGCCTCCTCGTCCGAGAATTCTGCCGTCGTCGAAGTTGTTGGTCGCCTTCTCAACTTCTTCCTTGGTGAATATCTTGAATGCACCGATTCCTTGTGAGCTGATCTGCTGTTGCAGTATGATACCTCCATTCTGTTTGAAGAACTGCTGCTTGGCTCGAATGAGCTTCCTCTTCTCCATCCCCAGGTGGATCCAGGTGATGACGACGACCAAGAAGAAAATGCCAGCGGCGACTCCTGTACGTGAGCATGGTTAGTGTTTTAATTCAGTGGTAATTGGCATGTCTCCCGTAATCTACTGTAACACAAAGCAAAGCAAAACGTAATCGGGGAAATGGATGCTTTGTCACCTATAAGCACTCTCTGGTACAACGGAAGCTTATTTGCATCGCATTCATTCTTTTCTTTGCCACACGAGCAAGTGTAATTTCCTGGTATGTTGGAGCATCTCCCATGGCATGGGAACTTTGACTTATACTTGAAGTCGCATTCATCAACATCTGCACCAAATCAGTGATGATATGAACATGAACAACTTCTCGTCGATGGTCCAGAAGTGATCCATGGATCATGTGTAATATGGAGCACAAGGATATAATATGCAGACTTAGGTACCTATGCAACCACCAACGAGGTACGGGTTGCCTTCGTAGCCATCGGAGCAATTGCAGCGGTACCCGGGGGCGTTGGTGGAGTCGTAGCAGACGCTGTTCTTGGCGACGCACGCATAAGTCGACGTGTTGAGTTTCGCCTCCTTGCAGCTCTTGGCTTCTCCATCATTGACGACTGCCCAATCCAACACCACCGGCAGACCTTCCTTATGACGCCTGAAAAAACCCCCATCGCCGAGGAGATCGGTCGAGCTGAACTCGTAGGCGTCCTGCCTGGCGAGAAAGGCGTAGCTGCAGGGGTTGGTGCCCGCCATGGCGGAGTTGTTGATCTCTCGGCCAAACGTGATGGAAGAACTTCCGAGTCCTTTGGGTATGGAGGTCTGGCAGCAGCCGACGCCGTTGCAGGAGCCATTGGTCACGTAGTCGACGCCGTCGCACATGGCAAGGCACCCGCTCTTGAAATCACTCCCTGTGATATCGCCCCCTATGAATGCCAGGGTTTGGCAGCCGACGGCCGTGAACTTGTTTCGGACGTCGGAGAACACGTATGGCGACGCCGCGAGGAATGTGTCGTTTCCGGAGGTTTCGCTGGATTCATTGTAACAGATGTAGGCGGGATTGGATCGCACGGTGACTTCGCCATGCAGTATCGATATGTCGAGGACCTCCATGGTGCTCAGGTCGTTGCTGATGAAAGCTTTCGCGCCGTTGCAGGTGACGGCGAAGCCTTCCCTGTAACATCCTGGACCAATGCCGAACGGGTAGGGGACGGTGATATTCCCACAGCTACCGCTGCACTGTGGGAGCGCCGTTTGATTCGCAGATAGCTGGACAGCAGCTGCTGATGAAGACACGATCAGAAATAGCAGACGAAACAACACGATCGATGGAGTAGACGCCATTGCCGTTCTTTTTATCTCTTTCTCCTTCCCCTCTGTGATGCTACGAAGGAATGAGCAGCAGATCAAGAATGGGAATGGCGGGTTGATGTAATCATGCAATAAGCACGGTGGTTTACATATATATATATATACACACATGAATAATGATATATATTGTGGTAGGTGTAGTGTAGGGGATAAGTAATTAACAGTCGCCATGGAAGAATTGACTCGAAGTCTGCATATATACATGTTCGTGACACGTGAGTCAACGATCAGAAATTTCATGGCACGAGTTATCCGACAACTCGGTACGGCATAAGACCTGCGTTGGACTTTTTCGTTTTCCCGGTTACGAAAAAAGATCGCCTCATTAAAAAAAATTAAATCCATGGCCTTTAATTCACACGGAATTAAGGTATGAATCATTTTATTAATAATTGGTTCCTAGGTACTGGAATTCAGAAATTCTGTAGAAATAAAATATATTCGTTCATTTTTTTTATAATGACAATTTTGTAATTCTAGATTGTTGCTAATTCATTTTTTTTTTCAATTCCAGATTCAATAAGATGACATAGCAAGTCCTTTATTTTGGGATGGGTTGTGACATTGGATAATTAGCTTTGATAAATATACTGGAATGAAGCTGTATATTTCTTAAACCTATCTTCTCTTTCCTATTTGAACAACAGAACTCGTAGATAGGAGAATGTGTCAAATTGAGCATCTCGAGCCGATGATGCCACCAAGTGGAACGAGAGAGAAAGTTGAGAAAGCAAATTTTATTCAAATCAAAATGAAGATTACAACCGACGCTTTCCTTTTCCTTTCGTATCCTAATTATAAAACGTAGCAGAATATATAACACAATGCAAGAGGCCGATACGAAGGAAAATTAATGTTGAAACGTAAAAATTGTCCGAAAGCTGAAAAATAGCTGTCGGGACTATGACATATGAAGATAACTGCCATTAACACATAGAAAGCCAACATGCCCCCACCAAGTTTGACGATCGCGATTGGTGGAGATCGGACAACCCTGACTTGCCAACGAGATCATCATGCTGACACCAGGAAAGGGCTTTAGTAAGCAAATCAATGAGTTGATTGTCAGTGCCAATGTGCAACAAGCGAAAAACAAGATGTGAACCAAAATAGCAATCGGCATCAATATATCAATATGTTTCAAGTTTTTTTCTAATTTGAATGGTAGCTCGATTATCACATCCGTCCCTCTCTCTCTCTCTTTCTCTCAGAAGGCGCGTGGCCTCCCTCCTTCCCTCTCTCTTGTAGGCGACATGCGCGACGTGCGACCGGATCCCTTATGTGTGCGGCCGGATCTGGTCAGGCGGGCCAATTTTCGATCACACACGGTGGAATCCCGTCGCGTGCGGCCAGTTCTCGGCCACGTGCGGTAAGTTCCCAACTGTTCATGGCCGGATTCCGTCACGCGTAGCCAGTTCCCGATCGTGCACATTCAGATCCCGCCGCGTGCGGTCAGTTCTCGGCCATGCGCATCCAAATATTTTTTATATTTTAGAAAACCTTTCCGATGGGCTTGGCCCTCAAAAATGGCCTTCCGACGGTCAAAGCAGTGGGAAGTTTTCGCGGCTCAGTCCGTGGGAAATTTTCCCACGGCTTGGTTTGCGGAAAGTTCTCACGGCTCGAGTCGTGGGAAATTTTTCCATAGCCCAAGCCGTGGGAATGTGTTTCTCACAGCCCGAGTCATGGGAATTTTTTCATGGCTGAAAACGTGGAAATGTTTGTCCCACGACTCCAACCGTGAGAATTTTTTATGACTGTAATAGAGTTGTCGAAAAATATTTGCAACGAGCACTTTTATGACGAATCGTTCCGGTTGGAAAATCTATCGCAAAGTCCATTTTCCGACAAATTATTCTCAGTTTGCGATGGCTCAGCCCGGAAACACACAGTTTCTTGTAGTGTGTGGAGCCAAACAAATTCAGTTGTTGCAAGAGCCATACTACGATACTTAGCCTCCACAACCGAATGTGAAACAATAGATTGCATTTTGGACTTCCGAGACACAAGTGACCCCAATTTTATTGCAAAATACGAACACGGACTAAAGGGACAAGCTACCTAATCAACATCACAAAAAGCTGAAACTTGTGCAGAAAAAAGTTTCACTCAATTGTCGAACAACAAAGGTAATATTTGGATGAGTGTTAGTTAAATAGATCAATCATCCAACCAGTCGTTGATACTCTTGAGCATCATGTAAAATTGGATTGAATTGATATTCCTATTGTCATCGATAAAAAATTATTTATGATATTAAGAATGTCACTAATCAAGATAATATTGTACAACCTCTAATATTGAATATCATTTCAGAAGACAAACTTTACAATCTCAAGAACAATTACCTTTAAGAAGATTCACTAGTAAAAAGAGAAATGCAGTTTTACATGATTACATTGTGTATCACCAATAATATGTCGATATAATGTAGGATGGAGGATGATCTAATCAATCTCCCCCGAGCTTTGGAAATTTCAAATTATCAAAAGTGGATCAATGTCATGAATGAAAAAAATAAAATACATGTATGACAATAAGGTTTGAGATCTTGTCTCTTTGCTCGAAGGTGTGAAACTTGTTGGTTCTAAAATGATATTTAAAACTAAAAGTGGTTCCAATGACAATGTCGAAAACTATAAGGCGAAACTTGTCACTAAGGACTTTACACAAAAGGAAGACATCAATTATCAATATACTTTTTCTCTTGTTTCATCGAAGGGCTCTTTGAGAATTATAATGGTGTTAGTAGAACATTTTGATATTGAGTTATATCAAATAGATGTGAAGATGGTGTTTCTAAATGGTGACATTGATGAAATGATTTATATGATGCAATTAAAAAAGTTTATATCTGGTGATGTAAAGTCTATGGTTTGCAAATCAAATCAATCCATCTATGGACTTAAACAAATACCTCAACAATGGTATCATAAATTTCATGAAATTATAATCTCATTTGATTTTGAAATAAACTTGACAGATGATTGTGTATATTCTGTGGGAGTAAGGATATTTATTAATTTTATATGTCGATGACATATTATTTGCCACAAATGATACTGGATTATTGCAAAAAGCTAAGGGGGCGTTTCTCTAGAGGTAATCTTTGTAGATTACCAGGTAACGTTGTATTAAATTACCTGGGCCCACCACATTACCTTGTTCACTTGTGACAGGTAATGGACAATCTGCATTTCCCAAGCAATCCACATTACCTATGAAGTGGCAATGTAGATTGCCTATGGGAGCTTAGGCAATCTACATTACCACCTGAGTTGTAATCTTTTAAATTTTACTTTTCTCATTTGTCCTTTCCAATTTTATTTAAATAAATTCTAAAACACATTGAATAAATTATAATAATAATTAAATAAAGTATAAAATTAATCAAATAAATACTATAATTATTATGACTATATTATTATCATATTTTAAAATATATTAATTATTTTATAAATTTTAATTTTATAGGTGAGAATATATATTTGTGATTTAAGTTTACGAAGTTAAAAATAATTTATATATCTAAACATAATTCTTTTGATTAAGGGTATATTGGTACAAACTTTATATTAACTCATAAATCTGTATTTTCTTATAAATAACTAATATGGATTGCTAGGTAGAGTACTTATGCATAGTAAATAAGGTAATGTACATTGCTGGTAATTTAACAAGTGACAATTCTACATTACTAGGTAATGTTGAATGGCAATGTAGTGAACGCACCCTAAGGGTTTTTTTTATAAAATAATTTGAGATGAAAGATCTTGGTGATGCATTTTTGTGTTTAAAATTCATATATATCGATATGGTGCTCGAGGTATCCTAAAATTATCCAAAAAAATTATATATCAAGAAAATTCTAAAGAGATATAGTATGCAATATTGTAAATCACGTAGTATTCCTATATCTAAAGGAGACAAATTTAGTCTTAATTAGTGTCCTAAGAATGATTTTAAAAATTATAAAATGCAGAAGCTTCCTTATGCATTTGCAATAGGAAGTCTTATGTATACTAAATTTGTATGCATTAAGATATCATATTACTGGAGTATTAGACGGATGTTTAAGTAATTCATGAATATATCACTAGAAAGTAGTCAAAAGCATCATAGGATATTTACATAGGATAAAAGATTACATGCAATGTTGTGAGGACCGGTTCGGACAATGACCCAGATAGGTGTTCGTTTTAGGTGGAACCGGTCAGGCCGAATAGTAATAAAATATTATATTAATATGATACACGAAATTAAGTTATTATATTCTGATTATATACATATGTCAAAATGTAATTATACAAAAAAATAACAATCATAAATTTACATTTTAAGATTTGATGTTAAATTATTACACACTTAATAAATTAAAATCTTATTTAATTATGTTATTATTATATAATTTTTCTATTCTTTAAATTTTTGTATTTCGTATCTTTGTTTTTTATGTTAGAAGTAACAAACAAATATTTTTTTTGAAAATATTATGACAAGATAATATATTCTATAAATAAATATATAGTATAATTAGTGGTTAATATTAAATTTGAACTTATTACATATTGAAGTAAAGAAAATTAAAATTTATGTATATATATTATTATAACTATATTATATTAAGTCTATTATACATAAAACAAAGAGGTTTGCACTATTCATCCCTAACTATTTTATTTAATATAATAAATATTATATATAATGTAATAAATATGTAATTAACTTATATAATTATAATATATATTTATGATTAAAAAATTGAATAAAATTATAATCCATAATTAAAGTTCAAAGTGTAATAAGTTCTAGACCAAATGAAGAGAAAAAGAATAAATAATGTATACAAACATAGCCCCGCATTGCTAATAGAAGAAAGATGGGAGTAAAGTGACAAGTATTAATAAGGGAGGAGAGTAATGGACCAATATCATTATTATGGAGAAAGTCCATCTTTGAATATTTTTCAAATTTATGATAATAAACTTTATCAAAATATTTATTAAAAAAATTTTAAAAAAATGGTAGGCTCATGAACTGCGGTTCAACCCAATTTTAGTCGATTTTCATCGATTTTGACCGGTTCAATTCAGTTTGATCAAAGGTTCGATTTGGAGCTTATAATGGATTGTGTTTGTGGTCGGTCGACAGTCGGACCGGTCCGACCAGCCGGTCCGGTCCTAATAACACTAATTATATGTTGACATATTAGAGGGATCAACTTGAGTTCGTTGGATATTTAGACTTCGATTTTGTCAAATGTCAAGATAGCATGAAGTCCACATCGGGCTACATTTATTTGTTTGACGAAGGTGCAATATCATGGGTGAATGTCAAATAAACCACTATTGCATCTTCCACAACAACAACAACAACAACAAAGCCTTATCCCACTAGGTGGGGTCGGCTACATGGATCATACGACGCCATTCCGCTCTATTAGTAACCAAACCTTTCGATATATTATTCACCAATAGATCTTGCTCTATTAGTTCGCCAAGTGTCCGCCTTGGCCTCCCTCTCCCTCTTTTAATCGGACTCCAGATTATTTGATCTACTCTTCTTACTGGCGCATCTAATGGTCTTCTCTGAACATGACCAAACCATCTCAAACGATTCTCTACCATTTTCTCACTAATAGGAGCCACTCCGACTCGTTCACGTATATGGTCATTCCTAATCTTATCTAATCTTGTATGACCACACATCCATCTCAACATCCTCATTTCGGCTACCCCCACTTTACGTTCATGTTGTCCCTTCATAGCCCAACATTCACTACCATATAACACTGCTGGCCTTATAGCAGTACGATAGAATTTTCCTTTAACTTTATTGGGTACTTTTCTATCACAAAGAACTCCAGTGGCTTTCCTCCACTTACACCAACCAGCTTGAATTCTATGATTAACATCGTCATCAATCTCACCATCTTGTCTTACAATTGATCCTAAATATTTAAACTTTGTCACTTGAGGAATTATATCCTCCCCTAACCTAACTTTCAAATCGTCTCTAAGCTGTTTATTTGTGAAATTGCTATGCATATATTCTGTTTTATTCCTACTTAAACGAAAACCCTTTGACTCCAACGTATTTCTCCATATTTCCAATTTTGTATTAATCTCTTCTCTTGAATCCGCTAAAAGTACTATATCATCCGCAAATAGCATGCACTTAGGTACCTCCTCTGTGATACTCTCGGTTATAGCATCGATAACTAAGTTAAATAGATACGGGCTTAAAGCTGATCCTTGATGTAGGCCAATTCCTATAGGAAATTCATTTGTCTCACCTCCGGGTGTCCTAACCCTAGTCAATGCCCCATCGTACATATCTTGTATTACCTTAATGTAGGCAACATTCACCCTCTTCTTTTGCAAGGCTTTCCAAAGTACATCCCTTGGTACCCGATCATACGCCTTCTCTAAATCAATGAAAGCCATATGTAAGTCTCTTCTCCTACTTCGATACTTCTCCATCATCCCCCTTAGTAAATAAATCGCCTCTGTAGTGGATCTTCCTGGCATGAACCCAAATTGTCTCTCAGAAATACTAGTCTCCATTCTCAATCTATGCTCAATCACTTTTTCCCATAATTTCATAGTGTGACTCATAAGTTTAATCCCTCTATAATTTGCACAATTCTGAATATCCCCTTTATTTTTGTAAATAGGAACTAATGTACTTAATTTCCAATCATCAGGCATCTTTTTCGACCGTAAAATCTCATTAAATAGTTTACATAACCACAACACACATTTTTCTCCTAAATATTTCCAAACTTCAATCGGTATACCATCCGGTCCAACGGCTTTACCATTCTCCATTTTCTTAAGAGCTTCGCTAACCTCCGAGACTCTAATTCTACGATAAAATGATCTATTAAGCTCACATTCGCTAACTGTCAAGTCCTCCAAATCACAACGGGAACATTCACATCCATCATTAAATAGCTTATAGAAATACTCTTCCCATCTGTTCTTAATATCTCCTTCAGTAACTAAAATATTGCCAACTTTATTTTTTATGCATCTTACTTGATCCAAATCTCTCGACTCCTTCTCTTTATTCCTTGCAATCTTGTAAATCCTTTGTTCACCAGCCTTTGTCCCTAATTCCTTATAAAATTCCTCATATGCTTTAGCACGAGCATCACTAACTGCCTTCTTAGTCTCCCTTTTCGCCAAACGATACTTTTCCCAATTGTCAGAACTATTGTCCAAGTGTATCGCCTTGAAACAATTCTTCTTATTACGCACCTTTTCTTGGACATCCTCATTCCACCACCAAGTCTCCTTATCTCGTGGTCCAAAACCTTTTGATTTTCCTAAAATGGCTTTAGCAATCATTTCAACCTTTTTTGCCACATTCTCCCACATGATACTAGCATATCCTTCTAACTCCCACACACTTTCCTCTAATAACTTACTTCTAAAAGTCTCTCGCTTCTCCCTCTTTAACTGTCACCACTTGATCTTTCGATAAAAAACTGTTCGAGATTTTGATTTTATACGTTTCATTTGCATATCAAGAACTAACAATCTATGTTGTGTAGTCACCCCATGCCCAGGAATTACTTTGCAATTAGTACAACGTCTTTTATCAGTATTTCTTGTCAAGAAAAAATCGATTTGAGACCTATGAGTTCCACTTTTGTATGTGATTAAATGTTCCTTTCTCTTCCGAAAATAAGTGTTGATAATCTTAAGGTCGTATGCTAAAGAAAAATCAATAATAGTTTGTCCTTCCTCATTCAACTCCCCAAAATCAAAACCACCATGAACCCTTGCATGTGGTCCTGCCTCTTTACCAACATGTCCATTAAGATCTCCCCCAATATAAACTTTCTCGGTTGTTGGTATACTTTCAATCAAACCCTCAATATCTGCCCAAAACTTCTCCTTGAGATGTGATTCTGCTCCTACTTGGGGTGCATATGCACTAATAATGTTCATAGTCTCTTTTCTAACAATTACTTTCACGGATATGATTCGATCCTCAATCTTTTTAACTTTCACAACATTCTTCCTCCATTCTGCATCCGCGATAATACCAACACCATTCCTTCCATTTACCTTACTTGTGTACCAAAGTTTGGAACCATTTAACCTAATCTCTTTACTTCCCTCTCCTACCCATCTAGTTTCTTGCAAGCATAAGATATTAATCTTACGCTGGTCCATTACTTGTGCCACCTCGAGGCGCTTTCCATTCAACGTCCCAATGTTCCAAGAACCTAATCTGACCTTAGTCTCATGAACTAGCTTCTTTAACCGCCTCCGTCCATTAGAGTGCGGTAGCCATTGCTCATTTAACACTGCATTCATGCGAGGATGCAGCGGCTCTTGCTCTCTTATCACTGTACCCGAGCTGTACAGCGCGTTACTTACGGGTAACGACCTAGCATTAACACAATATATTCGTTGATCTATGTTCATAAGATTCGACATATTTTTATGCTGGCTGTCGAGGCCTAACACAACCCTCCTCCTTTATCCGGGCTTGGGACCGGCTATAAAATATAGGCGGAGTTTATTGCATCTTCCACAATGGAAGCAAAATTTATTACATGTTATGAGGCATCAAATCATGGGATTTGACTGCAAAATTTTGTCATGGAGTTGCGCATAATAGATGGTATTGAAAGGTCATTGAAATTATTTTGTGATAATAAGTTAATAGATTTATGTTCTAATAACAACAAGAGCTCGACAAATTTGAGACACATTGATATCAAGTTTCTTGTCATTAAAGAAAGAGTGAAGAAAAAGTAATTATTTTGTTGAGTATATTGTGACAAACTCTATGATTGTGGATCCGCTTACAAAGGGATTGTGTAAGATGTTTCTCGAGCACATTGATAGTATGTATGTCATTTCGGTTTAGGATATTTAGTTTAAGTGAGAGTTTGTAATTATAAATGCTCATGTTATAAACATTTTATCTTATTACTTTAAAAGAATATACAATTTAATTTTCTTTTCGGTTCACTCTTTATTTAAGTTTGATATCAAATTAAGTGAATCAATCGGAAGTAGATATGTATAATCATATGTAACTTTCATGCTATATATCCATATCATAATTTCATTATACTCTTATGTTGTATATTACACATGTTCCATGGATCACTTTTGGACTATTGACTGGAGGATGGGCCCAAAGCAGTGCTTTGTTTCCTAGCAATTCTACCTTATCCAAAACTGGTTACCAAGGCGCATTGCAGTTATTTCTTTCTCGCTTCGCCCCTGTTCTTTCTCCCATTCTTTTCTCCAAAAAACATATTTTTCTTTACCTCCTTGATCCGCAGGAGGTCAAATTCCAGCCACTTTTCAAAGTGTTTTTTTACGACATAACATAACAAGAACAGAATCACGCTCTGTAGGATTTGAACCTACGACATCGAGTTTTGGAGACCCACGTTCTACCGAACTGAACTAAGAGCGCTTTCTAACGACAGGCTGTAAAGAAAAGGATGATTTTTCTACCGCACATGTTCATATCATCATTTGGTGTAGATGTTAATAAATGCGACTCCAAGTATAAGTCAAAGTTCCAATGCCATGGGAGATGCTCTAATGTACCAGAGAATCACACTTGTTTGTGTGGCAAAGAAAAAAAAATATATGCGAGGCAAATAAGGTTTGTTGTACCAAAGATTAAAACAGTAAGACTTGATAATGGATCTGAATATGCTAATAAATCTTGCAAAGATTTCTTCAATTCTAAGGAAATTTTACATCAAACTAGTTGTTTCTTTGCATCCCAACAAAATAGAGTTGCAGAGAGAAAACATAAACATATACTTGAAGTGACAAGATCTCTTCTATTTCAATCCAAAATATCTATCAAATTTTGGGGAGAAGGTATATAAACTGTAGTTCATACTATAAATATGATTCCTCTCAAAGTTCTTAACAACATTTCTCCTTATGAATCTTAAACATCTAAAAGTTTTTAGAGGTTTATGTTATGTTACCAATAAACATGTCATTGAGAAATTTGATAAAAAGGCATATCCATGTACTTTTAGTGGTTATTCTATGAATAAAAATGGGTATAAGTTGCAAGGGATGTTACATTTTGGAAACTGGAAAATTCCTTATTGCAAGGGATCTTACATTTGGGAAATCCATTTTTCCTTTTAAACTCAGTTGCTAAGAAATAGTTAGAAGGCAACAACACTTGAGAAATAGTTGATTTTTCACAAGGTAAAAAACTCATAGGATGTAAATGAGTTTACAATAAACTTATAGCTACATGTCGAATTGAGCGACACAAAGTCATGTTTGTTGCCAAAAGGTTTAGCAAAAAATGAATAGATTATAAAGAAACTTTTTCCCCTAAGCTAAGTCAATTACTATAAGAGCCTTTTTAATTGTAGCTGCTCAAAATAGTTGGCCTTTTGTTTCACGTTGATATAAACAATGCTTTTGTCAATGGAAGCTTATTTGAAGAAGTTTATATAGTATTATCAGAAGGCTTTGATCCATAGGGCAAACATCAAGGCAAGGTTTGTAGGTTACTTCAATTCTTATACGGGCTTAAGCAAGGTTTTGTAGGTTACTTAAATTCTTATACGAGCTTACACAAATCTTAACTCAAGTTGGTTTTGTCCAAAGTGTTAATGACTATACTTATAAATCAAATGGTGTTGCATTTGTGGCTTTTCTGATTTATGTGGACAAGGGAATAACATTGCTATGATTGAAGATGCATAATTGTCCATTCGAAGTCAAGTCAAAATCAAGGACTTAGGTGAATTCAAATGTTTTTGGGGCATGGAGAATCTGTGTTTAGATAAGGGAATTTATCTTACTCAAAGAAAATATGCCTTGAGATTGCTTGAGGATACTGGTCTTTCGGTTGCTAAGCTTGAGCTTGTAGGCACACTCCTTGAACAAAATAAAAAAAGTTACCACAACTAAATTTGATCAATCCTTGATTTCTACAGGTGTACAAATTTCTCCTTAAAAATAATGTTCTTAACATTATCACCTCCCTCAAACTCAATATTCTAAAAAAATGAGCATTACTCGTCTCAAAAATTAATTTATTTGTGGGATCATAAAACATTTACCCCTTGAACCTTTTAGCAACTAATTAGCTTGGAATTCAATTTTCTTTCATTTGGCTCATAAGTCTTAGCCTTAATTGGACGTCCCAAATATGAAAATGATTTAAACTAGTTTTTTTTACTAATTAAATCTTATATGGAGTCTGTGTGTTTGCTTTTGTTAGAACTTTGTTCAGAATACATGGTGCAGTCTTAAGTGTTTCACCCCAAAGCGATTTTGGTAAGGTAGAATGACAAGTCATATTTTTAAGCGTTCTATTTTTGTTCTTCAAATATATCATTCATGTTAGACAAACCCAACATGATATATTGTGGGGCGATACCATGTTCCTTTAGTAATTTAGCAAAAACCCTTGGACGTTGTTCTCTTGAATCACCATATCAACCATAGTATTTACCACTATGATCTGGTCTGACAACTTTAATTTTTTTTTGTCAAGTTGATTCTCAACTTCAACTTTAAATTTTTTTAACACATCCAATGATTGTGACTTTTCATGAATGAATATGGATAGCCATACCTAGAATAGTCATTTATGAAATTTATAAAATATTGTTGACCATTCCATGCCGCGAAGGCAATGACCAATAAACATATGTATGTATAAGTTCCAAATGATTTATAGTATTGTTGGCTCCTAATCCCTTTTTATTGGGTTTTTTTCCTTTGATATAATCAACACAAATGTTGAATGCTGAAAAATTTAAAGGCTTAAAATTTTATTTGACACAAATCTTTCTATTATATCCTTTTAAATATGTGACTCAACACAACTGAATCCTCAATGATTAATTTTCTTTTAGAACTTCGAGTAGCATGCAAAGTTTCATGATATGACGCAATAGGATTGTAACTAATGATTATCATAATGAAATAAAGAGCAAGAATAAACTAATTTAGAATCATGAAACAAATTATATTTTCCATTTTCAAATGAACAAGAATAATCAAATTTGTCCAATGCATAGATAGAAATTAAAATTTGTGTAGAAGATGATACAACAATAGCATCTAAATTCAAATTATTCCAAATTTTAACAATAATTTAAAATTTTCAATTGCTCCAACTTCAACCTTCTTGGCATGATTGACATAGATGTATCTTCCACCATCATTTGACTTTCGATAATTCAAGCATCCCTGCATAAACACACTTATGTGAGTTGTTGCATCGGAATCTATCCATTATGTGTGTCTAGGTACTGAAGCTAAATTAACAATAAACCAAATTAAGAGATATATCTTTCTTTGCACGCCAAACATGATAATTAATACATTCCTTTTTTTATGACATGTTGCACCATAGAAGAAAACATCCACTATTAGTTTGTTTTTTATGCTGCTTCTTTTGTGATGTTACATTTACAATATCTTTTTGAACTTTTCTTTTTGACCACTTTTCTTTTCTTTAGAAGTGATAGCAATGAGTACTTTTTTGTATTTTCTTGCTTCAATCTTTCTTCTTCCTTAACACAATGAGGGATGAGCTCATTGAAGAATCAAGAGTCCTTTTACAATTTCCAAATTGTACATGAAGGGATAAAAGAACTAGACGCACAAGCAATCTTCAAATAAATTCAACTTGTGTGCTTTTAATTTTGAAGCAAAATGAGACATCTGGATGATGTATTTTTTGATATTTTCTTTGACATGATACTCAGTAAGATTAAATTTGTTAAGATTGTACTATTTTTTGCATTTTCATTCTTAGCAAATCTTTTTTCAAAGACCTCAAGAAAATTTTTAATTGTGTCCATATCTTTTGCCATAGTGGCCCTAATATGCTTTTGAAATGGTACGCTTAGTTATCATTAGACTTTTCCATCCCTCTTTTCATCAGTGGTACTTGTATAAATAATTTTATGAATTTTGTAATTCTCAAAGCATAGTTCAAATCCCTGATCCAAAGAGTAATATTAATACTTTCTCGTCATGCCTTAAAATTTGTACCATTTAACATGAGAATGGAGTTGATGCTCATATTGATATTAGTGAAAGAAGAATGAACATAAAATAAATAAACATAAGTATCATATTATGCAATAACAAAATTTAAATATGGGCAAACACCATTATAAAATTTCAATACAACATTAATATTTTAATCTTTGGACAAAAATATTAACTTGCAATGATAATAAAATAACATGTCAAATAATAAATTTTCCTTTTGATCAATTTATCACTTGCATGTAACACCAAATAATTATAAAAAATATTATCACAATTCTATATGTTACATTTTCAAAGATTAATTTTTCTTTGGGCCACTTAACGTTTAACTAGTAACACAAATCATTATTTATAGTTTAAACAAATGAAACTACACAAAAGATGCTACTTTGGTAACATATTATGCAATAATAATTCAGTTCAAAATATATAACATACCCATGTTTATTTTCCAATTTATCGTTAATAATGATAACAAATACAGGAATAAAAAATACACAATGAGCATTAACTCCTTAATATAATGTTGTATGGACATTTATCATTTGACAAATCAATATAAAAAAATTATCAAATTGGGTTAATTATTTATTACAGAAACAAATTAAATGGGCATGCAATTGTAGTATTGCAGATCCCGAAACAATAAAAAATCTATTCATTTCATTCATTCTTTTTTTCTTAATATATACACAACACAAATGAATGAGAAGTATAACCACAAAAGGGGAGCGCGCTGCGGGATAGACGAGAAGAGAGATCGCATGAGATAGGAGGGAGAGAGAATGTTAAAATAATCCGGACCATATATCTAAAATAAATGTCTTATATTGAAACATTACACAGTGTTTCACCCAAAGGCTGTTGCACCCCGTTGATCCTATAAGTGATGGTGAGATGGTGGGTGCCTCATCTGACGGGTGACATGCACATTGGATATGGACATTTTTAATGTCTCCTATTGGATAGTTATAGTCCCATACCCCACAAATCACTAGATATTATAAAAATAGTTTCCGCATATTACGATAATTAATGTGTTTAAGTCTTTTATTTATTTAAGCTAGTATGTTGACCGGTTAAGTTAGAAAAAATATATAATTAAGTCATAGAATTGGTGGCACCGCAGAGATAGTCTTCTAGGTAAATAAAGCAAAAAAAGTCTTGAGCATTACAAAGGGGTTAACGAGGGTGTCACACCCTTTTGGTGCAACTTTGTGCAACACCCCTCATATGGACGATTAGATCTAACCAATGGTGGAGATTGACCTCCCCTCTCCCCTACACCGCCTCCCCTCTCCCATCAGTATTTGTTTGGATTGAGGTATTTGAAGGGATGGGATGAAATATCGAGGAATGAAATTAGTTATACCATGGTAATATTTTTTATTTAAGTTAAGAGGGGTGAGTTGAAATAGCTAATCCCTTCAAACAACACATTTTTTTTATTCCACCAAATTAGTGAAATGAGAAAGAACAAGTAATTTTAGACCAAATTAACCACTCTTTTATTATCAAATAAAATTATTTCTCTTATTACCAAATTAAATCATTTCTCTTATTACCAAATTAAATCATCTCTCTCCCCTGCGAGCCCTGCCCCCACCGGCCTCCCCTCATTTGGCGGTCGCCGATGCCTGTCGTCGTCGGTCCACTCTCAATCTCGACCTCTCTCTTCTTTGTGAGCGTTGTCATCCCCGACCATCGTCCTTTGTGAGCGTCGGCATCCCCGACCTCTCTCCCGATTGTCCTCTGTGATCATTGGCATCCCTGACCATCGGTGCCCCCGACCCCGGAACCCCATTCTGCTTGCGCCAACATCCATGATCGGCCCGATCTCTGCTTGCACAGGACATAATCTGCCCTAATATGCTTGCGCCAGCCCTAATTGTTGACCGCTCATAGGAACGAACATCGACACACCACACGTTGTGGATCTCCACGGACTTCGACGATAGTGGACATCTCTGATCAATTGCCAGATGAGGAAAGGGGCGTTTCACAAGGAGGTTGGGGGTGGCTCATAGGGGGCTCGAACACCGTCAAACTGGGGCTGATGGGTCGAGAGGGGAGGTCAAACAACCCTTGGATCGACTATGATGGTGCCAGGAGGAGTGCAATCGATGGCACAAGTGGGGGTGGGGGGGGGGGGAGCGATCGACGGCACAAGGGGGAGCGTGATCGGCAGCATTCGCAAACACAGGGGAGAGGTGAGAAGTGAGATCGCATGAGAGAGGAGTGAGAGAGAAAATGTTAAAATAATCTGAAACGTAGATTTAAAATGTATGGCTCAAACTGAAATGCTACATTTTACCCAAAGGGTGTATGTATGTATGTATGTGTGTATGTATGTATATACATACATATATATATATATATATATGTATGTATATAAGGGTAAAATGAATGTGTTTTCGCTCAGCATCGTGTGAAGCACCTTATCAACCATTCAGATCGGATCAAATGGCTAATACGATATAATATCGTGAGTTATTGAAAGGCTGCTCTCGATCTCTCTCCCCCTTTTATGTATATCTCTCTCTCTCTCGATCTGACGCGGTGGCGGCGAGGCTCCAGCAACTGAAGCAATCACCTTGTTCGATGATGACATCGGGCGGCTGAATGGCTGTCGTCGATCCCCCTCTCTCCTCCTTCTCTCCTAGTTCGACAACAATGACATCCGAAAATCTGATCTCTCCCAATGTTGTCGCGACCGGACCGGACCGGCCGGTCGGACCATCGACTGGGCAACAACACGATTCATATTAGCCCCTAAAACTGGGAACTCTATTAGACCGGGTTGGACCGGTCAAAAATCGGATCAAGCCGGAAAAAACTGGATCAAACCCCATTTTTATTGAACGGTCGGTTCATAAAAAGAAAAAAAAGAAAAAAAAAGCTCCAACCCAAACGGCCCGGCCAGAAAAAAAAACCTAAAGTCTCCACCGTCCGCACTCCGCAGACTCCGCACGACGCACGATCCCTACTTCGGCTGGCGGCGACGTCGCGACAGTGGCTGACGTGCACGAAGGTGGCTGACGTGCACTACTCGGTGGTGGTGGAGGCAAATCGACGCGCGACTCCGACGGTGGCAGAGGCAAATCGGCGGTGGCACTGTGGCGGAGGCAAAACGACGGTGGTGGAGGCAAAACGACAGTGGCAGAGGCAAATCGACGCATGACTCCGACGGTGGTAGAGGCAAATCGACGGTGGCCCCGTGGCGGAGGCAAAACGACGGTGGTAGAGGCAAAATGGCGGCGGCGGAGGCAAATCGGCGATGGCGGAAGCAAATCGGCGGTGACAGAGGCAAATCGGCGGTGGCGGAAGCAAATCGGCGGTGGCGGAGGTAGTTCTGTGGCTGACGTGCGCGACTCCGGTGACGATGAAGGCAAACTCGAAGCTCGAAGGTCCTGAACGCCAGTGGCAGTGAAGGCGACTCCAATCCGGCCTGCGCAACTCAACGACTCCACTCCAGCAGTGGCCGGCCATCGACGGTAAACGATCTCCTATTTTTAATTTGATTTTAGTTTCCTCCCTTCTCATCTTCGTCCACCATCTCCAATGATCTATCGTCCGACTCCGACCATCTCCGACTGCCATCTCCAACCGCAGGGCGCAGGCCATGGGCATTCTTGATCACAGTGGCGATGGCCGACAAAGGTTCCGGCTACGATGCTCATGGTGTACGTCCTGTGCCCGACGTCATCGTCGGCGGTGCAAGCCGAAGCATCAAGGCCATCTTTGGCTCTGACTGTAATGCGGCCAAGACAATGCATGATAGACAGATAGAGATGAATGAGCAAAGTGATAACTGTTAATATGTGATTATGTTTTTAATTGTAGTGTAGTAATAAAATGTGAAATGTGATATAGTGTAGTAATTGTAAAATGTGATTATTTGTAGTAATTACTTGTAAAATGTGATATAGTGTAGTAATTGTAGCTGTGTACTGAGCTATGCAATGGGAAATGTAATGCTATCTGACTTATTAACTTATTGTGTCTAAACTTTTTTTAGTACATGTTTAAGTTTAATGGATTAAATATTAATAATAATATTTTATTACTAATTGGTCTGACCGGTTCAATCGGTCCGACCTAAAATAGAACTTTTTCCGATTCGTTGTCCGGTTCGGTCGTGACAACATTGATCTCTCCCTCTGCCTAATCCCCTTCGACATGGCAATGTCGACAGCGAGGCGAAGCGATGACGAGGCGAGGCGACGGTGACCTCCCGATCTCTCCCTCTACTCTCTCCCCCTTTCTCCTCGATCTCCCCTACGACGCTCTTTGGCGAGCGATGACGACAGCGAGGCGAGACAATGCGATGTGACGACAACGGCGAGGCGAGGCCGATGGCGCTGCAACTCGATCATGAGAGAGAGAGTGTGTGTGTGTCGGTGGCCCACGATTGAGGGCGTGGGGGAGGCGATGCGACGATGGCCGACGATTGAGGATGAGGGAGAGTCGATGCTATGGCGATCGACGATCGAGAGCGGGAGAGGCGATGTGTGGCGATCAACGATCGACGTGATTCTGGATCGAGATCGGCGAGATTATGGATCGAGAGATAAAGGGGGGGGGAGGGAGAGGAAGAGGGATCGAGCGGACGATTGAGGGTGGCCTGTGATGGAGGGCGGCCGATGATAGAGGGTGACATGTGATGGAGGGCGGCCGACGATGGAGGGTCGGCAGAGAGGAGAGGTAGTGTCGACATGCAGAGAGAGAGGGAGGAGGGAGAGACATCATCTCATGAGATGATCTTGAGCCGTTGGATCAGATTTAGATATTAGATCTGATTAGATTCGTCCCATCCAATCTGGACGATTCAGATGTTGCTTCATACGGTGCTGAGCGAAAGATAACCACATTCATTTTATCCATATATATATGTATGTATGTATGTATGTATGTATGTATGTATATATGTATGTATGTATATATGGGTACTGGTCTACTGGTCAGAGTGCAGATTGACGAAATGAATTTTCAAAACAATATTAATTGTTTTTCTCTTTCAAAATGGGAAAATAAAGAAAGAATTCTCCCAGGACCATGGCCATGATTTGAATTTTATCCATTATTGAAATATTAATGCACATTTTGATTTCTACATATTATATTATTTCATATCATATTAAAATTATTCCCAATAAGTAAATATATTATTGATTGTATAATTTATTTTCATATTAAACACATATCATATGATCCAACAATGCCGACTCATATGGAGCTTATGCAACCATCAACGAGGTACGGGTTGCCTTGGTAGCCATCGGAGCAATTGCAGCGGTACCCGGGGGCGTTGGTGGAGTCGTAGCAGACGCTGTTCTTGGCGACGCACGCATAAGTCGACGCGTTGAGTCTCGCCTCCTCGCAGCTCTTGGCCGCTCCATCGTCGACGACTGCCCAATCCAACACCACCGGCAGCCCTTCCTTATGACGCCTGAAAAAACCCCGATCGCCGAGGAGATCGGCCGAGCTGAACTCGTAGGCGTCCTGCCTGGCGAGAAAGGCGTAGCTGCAGGGGTTGGTGCCCGCCATGGCGGAGTTGTTGATCTCCCTGCCAAACGAGATGGCAGAAGTCCGGAGTCCTTTGGGTATGGAGGACTGGCAGCAGCCGACGCCGTTGCAGGTGCCATTGGTCACGTAGTCGACGCCGTCGCACATGGAGAGGCACCCGCTCTTGAAATCACTCCCTGGGATATCGCCCCCTATGAATGCCAGGGTTTGGCAGCCGACGGCCGTGAACTTGTTTCGGACGTCGGAGAACACGTATGGCGACGCCGCGAGGAATGTGTCGTTTCCGGAGGTTTCGCTGGATTCATTGTAACAGATGTAGGCGGGATTGGATCGCACGGTGACTTCGCCGTGCAGTATCGATATGTCGAGGACCTCCATGGTGCTCAGGTCGTTGCTGATGAAAGCTTTCGCGCCGTTGCAGGTGACGGCGAAGCCTTCCCTGTAACACCCCGGACCAATGCCGAACGGGTAGGGGACGGTGATATTCCCGCAGCTACCTCTGCACTGTGGGAGCGCCGTTTGATTCGCAGATAGCTGGGCGGCAACTGCTGATGAAGACACGATCAGAAACAGCAGACGAAACAACACGATCGATGGAGTAGACGCCATTGCCGTTCTTTTTATCTCTTTCTCCTTCCCCTCTGTGATGCTACGATGGATTGAGCAGCAGATCAAGAATGGGAATGGCGAGTTGATGTAATCATGCAATAAGCACGGTGGTTTACAGATATATATATATACACACATAAATAATGATATATATTGTGGTAGGTGTAGTGTAGGGGATAAGGAATTAGCAGTCGCCATGGAAGAATTGACTCGAGGTCTGCTTGTAAAAAAAAGAGGAGCCGCGTTCTAAAGAGGTGACACACACGTGAATGCATGAGCGATCAGAAATGTGCGCGGCACGAGTCACCCGACAACTTGATACGGCATAATAAGACCAATTCTAAGATTCAATGAGATGATAGAGCAACTCGTTGCCCACAAAAAAAAAAAAAAAATTCATGCAAAACTCGGAATTATAGATTATTATTTCGTTTTTAATATAAAACGGGCGTACACATATAATATTTGTTTTGGGATAGATTCTTGACATTTGATAATTAGCTATTGTGGGATAGTAAAATGTTTGTTTAATTAGGGGAAAAAAAAACACGACCAATCTACCAAACTTACCAGATATAAGAAAATAGAATGAAAAAGCAAAAATAAAAAAGTGTGGTCTTTTTTTTTTATCGATTGCAATTCTAATATACAAAAAGCGACTCCAAGCCATATAAAGTTAAAGAGACGTATACACCATCGTCGAGCTCGACTAATTTGATATCATATCAAATAACATGTTTGATTAAATTTTTTTACGCTTATCCATTCCACCTCTTATGATAGTCTTTTAATAAAAGATAAGTCCGAAGAAATTGTATGGATCCCAAGTCCGACTTTTATTTGTAATATTTCTATTCATATTATTATCACATTTTCTGTTTTCAAATGGCATGCTACGAAGCTGTATATTTCTTAAACCTCTTTCTTTCTTATTTGAACAGCACAACCCGTCAATAGGAGAATGCCACATCAATAAATAATATAAACTAATATAAAATAGTTAAATTAATAAATAATGATATTTTAGTGTTTTACGTATTGAAAATTTTAGTGGATTTCTGGATTTCTTTTTGTTAGTAGAAAATTAATTTGTCCAATACGTGTTTGGCAATCGTTTTAAAAGATTAAAAATCCTCTTGAAGGCTCCTCATTCCACTTATTTTCTAAGATGACTCCTCGAAAGTCTGTCGGTTTCTTTTCACCTCCCTCTTTATTGTTAGAGAAGACCAAGCATATTGATTTATACTGAGACATCCATTATATGAGATAATGTGTTCAAATTTATGCACTATTTTGGACCAGCATTACTTATTCACACTAGGGAATATGCTCGCGCTTCGCGCAATTATAATCATTTTACATATTTATCATTTGTAGTAATAATAATAATAATAATAATAATAACAATAATAATAATAATAATAATAATAATAATAATAATAATAATAATAATAATAATAATAATAATAATAATATTGAATTGATAATTTTTAGTATATAATTGATTGCTGATAAAATGATTAATTATTGTTTCTGTAAAAGATGGCATAATAAATTTGAATATAAGTATGAGTAAAAAGCTTAATTTATATTGTTTTAAGACAAAAAAGTAAAAACATCAATATGAAATAATTTTAAATATCACATCTTCTTCTTATTCTGCACTTATTCAATGTGAGGAATCAATTTGTGCTAAAAATATTTCAAGTTTTAATATATAAAAAATAGCATGCATAAATGGGTATATTATTAGATTTGAAATCATAACTTTTTTCAAAATAGATGTTAGAAATATATCTGAATTAGTTTGTATAAAATTTAATTGTGAGAATTATTCTTTTATAGTTCTATCCATTTTGAAGTCTTTTCATATCAATATACATACAGTTATAGCTATTGAATAATATATTTATTTCTAATTATTCTTTGATTAAATTATGTGTTCTTTACTATAAATATATGCTACCTATATCTTGACTTCATTACCTTCTCTTTTATTCTATAATTATAAACGACAATAGTATTTTTATTAAAATTCATTTACATGTAGTGAGAGTTGCAATCAATGTAGTCAATGTCAACAATAAACAAAATCGATATTATTATATAATTTTTTATTCAATAAAAATATTTGATTTATTTAATATTATTATAAGACTTTTTTCGTAAAATACAATCTATTTTTATTTGTTCACAAAATATTTTACAAAATTATAAATTATTTATCAAACAAATAATACAAAAATATACTTAGTTATTAGTAGTTATTGATTCATCTATGATTTTTTTATCATTACAAAATAGCACATTATACGTGTATCTTTGGTGTATAACAAATATGTATATAATAATTCTTATTAAAAATATTATTTAAAAATATAGTAATATACGCATATATGCATGTCATAATTCTTGCTGCATTCATGGTCATGGGGAGGGAAGCAATATGATTTATGCAAAACCAAGTGGCTGCTCCAATAGGGATTATTCCTGCAATAGTAGAGAAAAAAATTAAATCAACATGAATTATTGGGTGCTAAATTGAAATGAGAGACCATATGTTTGCCTCAACAATTTGAACATATAAAAATAATCTAAGAGCAACTTTGTGAATGTGATGGATATGGCATGCAAGGTGGATTTGTAAATGTGTGTTTTATTACTATGGTGGTCTATATTTCCTATTTACTAAGATTTTGGGGAGGAAAAAAGACAAGTACTTCAAGAAAAAGAGAAGTACAAGCAAGGTCATAACATTCCTTTTTTATTTTCAAATTTTAGAATATTTATATGCACAATGATGATTTATGACATTAAAATAATAATCTAAGTCATGACCATTTATAGAATAAAATATTTTTTGTTAAGAAAAAAGTCATGATCAGTAAAATAAGTACAATTTAATGAAAGAAGAAAGCATTACTCCCTAATTAATAAATTACCGAATAGCTCATGCTTTAATTAATTATTGCGAGAATAATTTAATATATGTGTTTGTAAATGGAAATATTTACATTTCTTTAAAGTTAACAATATAATTTAAATGATATTGGAATGAAGGAAAAATTAAAAACAATAAATGAAAAAGACAATACAATGAATAATCTTATAACTCAAAAATAAGTAATAACATTTTTTATAAGATATGATTTTATTCACTTTAATAAATCTCATATCACTGAATAGGACAGTTAACATAGATAAGTTAACTCGTTTATTGACGGGAGCAATCTCTTCATCTTCTCAAAGAAGCCTAATTTATTTATGTTTTCTTAATTATCAAGATAGAAAAAGAAGGGAAGAAAAAATGATTTTTTCCCCACCTTACATCAAAGTACAGAAAACCAAATAAAGATATTTAAATTTTAAAATTGAGGAAGCTTCCTAAGTAGGCAACCTCGCAAGGTCAAATGAAAGAACACTCGATTGCACCCAAAATGATTAGAATAGTTTACATAAAAAAATTAAATGAAGGGAGAAGAAAGAATCGACCTTTGTCGCGAAGAGGATTTTTATTGAAATCCATCTACATGCAGTGTGAGCTGCAATCAATGTGGTCAATGTCAATATTAATCAAAATCAATTCAATTATATATATATATATTTATTTTATTCAATCTTAATTCAATCAAAAATGGAATTTATTTAATGTTATTTATACCACTTTTTCTATAAAATATTTTCTATTTTTATTTGTTTATAGAGGAGAAGAAAGAATCGACATTTGTCGAGAAAAGAAAAGGCAGGGAGAAGATATGTTTCATCGTAACTTTGTTAACGTGAGATGGAATGAACGTTTTATACTCATGAAAAGAAATTGAGGGGTAAAAAAAAAAGTAATAGATTTTGCATTTAATTATTTTTGAGAGATTTCTGAGGTGAGAAAATTATGAAGTGTCATTATTAAAAGACTGAAATTGAATAAATAAGACAAAGGGTCATTGCATTAATGCTCTTTTGAACTTCCAATAACTTAGTTATGTAGATTTTCTATAAATCCCAGTGCAACACAATGCAAATGCTCCTGCATGGAATTAAATGGATGACTTAATAATACTATATGCTATGTGACAATAAATAAGAATAAGGAATGTTATATGAATGCAATCAATAATGTTAGTCAAATAAATAAAAAAAATATTAAATAAACCAAAATGAAGAAAAAAAAAGATGCTGCATTGAAAAATGCTCTTAATGCATAGAATTATATTTGTTTTATTTTTCTCCGTTACCTCAATTCAAAGAGACGGTTAATTTTCTCATTTCATCTAACACATTTATTCACTTTTATTTCGATAAAATAAAAAGTAAAGTTTGTAAAAAAGAGACTTAATGCGAAATCATGATAAATGATATTATTTTTTTCGAAAAAATGATGAAGAAACAATTATTATAACATATATATATCTTTCGTTGGTTCTTGTATGGGGAGTAGGCCATGTCCAAGCCTGGGCAACTTCAGAAACAACTTATCCAAATCCAATAGCTGCAAGTGTCTTCTCAACCAAAGAGACACCTACATACTTGTTCCATTGCCGTTCCTGAATGCACAAAGGAGTATATTTTAAGAAATTATAGAAACATGAATTCAATGTATGCGATCTATATAATGGGCACATGAAAAAATGACGTTGATCATAGTATAATTAACAATATCTCATTTGTGACGTTTGCTCGGAGCAGTGCAAAACATAAAAATTTAAAGTGTTTTTTGTGTGGGAAGAGACAAATACAGATTTATTTATAACTTCATATAAAGCAATGAAAGAAAAGAAATATTAGAATATATACATGATCCACCCATACAAGTATAATATTTTCTTTTACAAACTCCAGAGAGGGAACCACACTATTTTTTTATTCTTTGATAGTTATTATTAGATTCAAAGATACCACATAACATAAAACATGCAATGAGAAAAAATGAAGCAACAAAAAAAGGAAAAACATAGACTCTACATATCTGAGCATCTGTTAGCCTATTCACATATCACGTTCATTCTCTTTTCTCGTTGCGGGATTAGATCACAAAAACAAAGGAAGAAGTGAGCATGGAAAAGGTTACGGCAAGAGGGGCCTTCTTACCGGCTTTTCAGGGAGGCATCTGCATGGGCGACGTTCCTAGCCATGGCGGGTAGGAGGGCAATGCCGTGCTCAGCGGCGGTAAATGATGTTCGCTGTTGGTGCGTTACGATGAGGCACCCAAACTCCATGGCAGCCTGGAGGTCCACATTGTTGATCCCATCCAGCCTGCGCCACCACCTTGAGCCGGTCCTTGGCGGCCTCAAACATTTACCTTGTGACCTTCACCCCTTTGCGCACGATCAGCGTGTCGCAGAGCGAGATCAGCAGAATTCCTGGGGATAAGGTTGTACGAGCAGTCGACGTTGGTGACCCCCTTGAGGAGCTCTGGCCGGAGTTGCCAAGCTTCTCCACAACCAGCACCGTCGGCCGCGGCGGAAATGTGGCTGAAGCCGCGAACCAGAGGGCGCCGCTGCTTCCTCCATAGGAGAACGACGGGAAGGAGAACTCCAATGCAGCGACGGCAGCGGGGACGCGGAGGAAGTAAGATGGGGTGGCGGAGGACCTATCCATCGCGGTGAAGCCAGATGGGGAAGTTCCTCTTTTAAAACTTGGAGGTTCTCTTGGTCTTCCAGAAGAATAATATATCATTAAAACTGTAATTGATAATTTTTAAAAAAACTGATGTAAAAATAATTTCTCTATCCAAAAATAATTACTCTGTCTTTTCGTATCCCAAAATAGTTGATTAGATTTTTTAAAAAATGAGAAAAAAGAGAGTAATGTTGATTTGAGAGAAATTTAAAACTGCCACTTGCATCATTTTATATAAATATAAGATAAGATATTTTCTTATGAAAATAAAAAATTTATTAATTAATTGGTCGTATTGATTAGTTGATGCCATTAAAAATTGATGAAACTGTTGCATTAATCAAAATGTATTGGGTCTATGAGTTAATGACATTTAATATTTTAATTAAAGAATTTATATAAGAAATAAATTAAAACTTTTAATTCATATAAGAAAAAAGATAAAGAGGATAAAAGTCTATCTTTTAAGCTGACTCATAATATATATATTAATTAATTAAATTGGTGCATTAATGAATGGACCATATGGGAGTTATAAAAAATGAGAAAAAAATGATTAAGAGGTGGAAGCACTTAGAAAAAAAAAATAAAGCTCAATGATGCAACGTGAGCCTCTCCAATACATCAGCTTTATATATATAGATTTTTGGACTTTCACAATTTAATAAGCTAATAATAAAAGAATACAAAAATTAACCAATGAAAATAACTAATAATAGTCCATTTAATATATAATTAAAATAGCGCGGAAACTAACACACTCTTCGAAATCCTCTAACTGAACACATACTAATAAACATTTATAATATCATAGTGGAAACCGCTAAAATAAAATAACAACTACTAAAAACAAATTCCCATGTTCGTCAGTTATTTATGGGCTCAAACACAATAACATGAAATATCCATGAGTATAAAAAATTAGTACATGAAATTAATACAAATGTATGAAAAAATTAAATAGAAGCAAAATAAGCTTTTAAGTTAAAATCATTCACTACAAAAAAGTTGCCAAATAACGACGCGCATTAGTAATTCAAAATGTTGTGACAATAATTCGATGTCAATAGCATTTAAATAGTGACGTCATTGGGTCAAAAAAATGCGACACTAAGTGCCTTCTCGTAACGTCTACTTGGTGTCGCATTAACGTTACGCCATGTCGGCGTTAAATCCGGCGCAATTGCGACGCTGCTTAGCCACTATTATCACGCGTCAAAAATGGAAAGTGCATGACAGATTATAGCGTTGTATTAGCATCGACACCATGCGACGCTAAATTAACGTGAGTTCATGAGGCGATATTGGTGTTGGAGACTTGCGATGTATTGACGTCGACAGAATGCAATGCTAATTTAGCCTCACATCCCTTGCGACGCTAAGTCGACGCTAGCTCGCGATATTGGCGTCGGAATCTTGCGACACTATTGTGAGGCTCAGGTGAGTGTCTCGCTAAGGTGTCGCCGATGTGAAACAAATGACATAACACTGATTCACTTCACTTACTCAAAATGATCATCTGGTTGTACATATGTCTTAAACCGATGTCTAGATATAGAAGCATCTGTGAGATCTTCCGGCAACTGTGTCACCATGTCAACGATGCCAGGCGATGGAGTGGTCTCCGTTGAATCATCATCCGAACAAGGAGGCTCCGATATAGCATGTCTCTCTACTATGCAAATACCCGAAGGTCCAGGCGGTCTGCCTCCTTTTCT
Organism: Pontederia crassipes; assembly: GCA_030549335.1. Classification (NCBI taxonomy): domain Eukaryota; kingdom Viridiplantae; phylum Streptophyta; class Magnoliopsida; order Commelinales; family Pontederiaceae; genus Pontederia; species Pontederia crassipes. The sequence goes on from CM060190.1 coordinate 3,915,845, forward strand.
GTAGGAGTGACCTTCTCTTTCTCCTTACCTTTTCTTTTACCAAAACTAAACATCTACATAGGAATAATCAATGCATAATAAGTTTACTTGTCAAAGACCATTAATACTATAATTGCATCACATTATTATGAAATTTGGCTACATCTTGTGGCGTATCTTCAGGAATTGAATCGTATGCATAACTCGAGAACCAAATCCCAATATTGAGAGATTTTTCTTTGAAAGTCTAAATTTGTGGTCATTATTAAAAACATTCACGAGAAGGTAAAGAATATAGAAGTGATTCATCATCGTTAGTCCGAAGAATCATGAGGACGCATCACAAACTATGTTGGAAACCATTTCAAAATGTATAAATTATATATTCATTGTTTAGAAACATGTTTTCACTTATATTTCACCAAATACTAATGCTTCCTTATTTATAATAAATATAGGCAATATAAGAAAGGAGAATATGTTAGAATATGATTCCAAAATATTTGGAATATTATCTCAAAAAATTTGGGATACTAATATTGAATAATATTACAAAGATATAAAAAGATATGCAAATCATACCTCAACATTCCTCTCAAACTAGAACGTAAATATAATTTAGACTATAACCTAGAGTTTCTTCTTGTGAAGTGCTTTAGTAAAGATGTCAACTAATTGATCTTCAATCTTCATGAGCCTTGGATCAAACTGTGTCTGCATAACCTCATATGGCGATGATGACCAACAAGAAAAGTTGTGATGCATTTCATCGAACACTTTAATTGTGACTATAGAATAGTTGATGCATTTTCCACAAATGCCGATATAGACATTTTCTCGAACACCATCAATAGCTTCTAGAAATGATAAAAAAAAGGAATCAAAGAAAAAAAACAAAGAAGGATATGTTGAACCAATAACTCTCAAGGAAGCTCGTGTGAAGGCAGCTTGACAATCCGTCAAACACCTATCAAGGAAGAACGCACATCAACTAGAGGCATGTGTAGATTTGTCGATCTCAATCGATTTCAAGCACCAAAGTCTCACAGTCGTGGATCGAACAAAGGAGAAGAAGATTTCATAGCGATGACCTGAGGAATTCTAACCGTGATCCATCGCCAGAAAGGAAGTAAGGTTCCCATCGTCGATAACAATGTCGACCAAGTTCGATCATTCACAACGACGCCGACATAATTTCGAAGGTTAAGCTCCGACCAATAGAGGCCTGAAGGCAATTTCGACGATAACACCGACAAACTGCTGATAATGGCAACATTTTCGACAAAGACGATGGTGAGAACCGACAAGATGTCGAAAAAAGAAACGGTGATCTCCACCACGAAATGGAGACGAGCTCTGAAACATTCGACAAGTCAAGCTTGATGAGCAACCTGGCCGATAATCACTAAGAAAACAAATTAAAGCGAAGGAAACATGGAAGAGGCAAGAATGAAGTTTCAATCGCTAACAGTTTTCATGCTCCTATGCATTGTTGTGATTGATCTTGCAGAAGAAGAAGAAGGAGATGTGTCAATAGCCGAAGCGAGAAATATAGAAGAAACATAGAGACACACAAAGACATAGAAAGAAGAACGTGAATCGAAAACAGTGAGAGAAAAGGGGAAACAAAAAATTTGGACCATTGAGCCATAAACACGAAGATAAAGAACTTCATACTTCCTAGAGTTACACGATCCATGGAAACCGACGAAACACTCGACAATGAAGATGACGAGCTTTCGTCAGCTCGCAACAAAGATAATGATGCGACGAGAGGAGCTCACATGGTTCTCTAATTAGCCTACTCTGATACTATATTGAGAAATATGTTTTCAATTATATTTCATCAAACACTAATGCTTCCTTATTTATAATAAAGATAGATAATATAAAAAAGGAAAATATGATAGAATATTATTCCAAAATATTTGGGATATTATCCCGAAAAATCTGAGATACTAATCCTAAATAATATTATAAAGACATTAAAAAAATATAAAAAGATATGAAAATCATATCCTAACATTCATAAATTTTGAAAAGTCATAGAAGTTAGTGATGCAACAATATAAAGCAAATTACATCATAACGTTGTTGATGAGTCATCATTATCAGAATTGTTACATGGTTCATATTCATTTTCATCGTCTTCTGAAGATGATGTATTTCCATAATCATCTTCAACGACACTATCATCATTAGTTTCTTCTTCATCATTTATGTCAACATTATCAAAGTCATCAAATACTCGTTGTAAATTTCATAAATATTCAATTAGATTTATGCCTACAATTGACGCCGCCAATGTAAGAGAGTGTAGCTTGTAGTACACCTTCAACCTCAATTCAACTTCTTGCTTTCGTTTTGATAACGACCCACCGTTGACATAATATATTTGTCTTATAGAAGACGTAATGATAAATGTGCCAAATCATTCATAATGTCTATTACATCGTACTTCAGCTATTTTGAAGTCTTTTTTCCTTTGGATCAAAATCAAGTACACTCACATAAGGTGACTTTATATATTCTAACTCAAAGATATGGAATAAAAGGTTACGACGATCGTAATATGCCTTAATGCAAATGTAAGTAAGACTTACATGATCTTTAAACTATCTTGCAAAATCATTCCCAATTCTAATTTGTATTTGTCTTCATGAATGTTGTAGTATTGCAAGAAAGCACTAAAAATGAAAGGATAATAAATTAATCATTAAACTGAATATCATATTGCACCATATGTTAAAAAATAAACTTACTTAATGTAGCACTACACATCCTATGTATTTGACAGGACATGATTTATTGCCAACTTGAATTCTGCATCATTCAACCATTTACTTTTTTACTTGTCGGATTCGACATGTGGTGGCCAGATCGTGGCCACCACTGGCGATGATGGCATCCTAGGCGGAGCCACTGATGATGTAGGCCTTCGACAGAGGAGATTCATCTCTGAGAGGTCAAAACGATCATCAGGTTCCAATTTTTATTTCCTCATATAGGACTCTCTTGATGTCATTGTTTGCTATCTCTCCATCGTGGACTAGGTGGTCGCCATCACCAATGATGGAGGCTCTTCGAAGGAGGATAAGCACACTCCTGATGTCGTCAGTTGAAATCAATTTGAATAATCTGGAACTCTTGCAATCTTGATTCCATCATTTGGGACTCTCTTGACATCGTTGTGCACTACCTCTCCGTTGTGGGCTGAGTACTCGCCATCATTGAGGAGGCTAGGGATGACATCAATCTCACGAATTGTGCCAAGAGCGTGCTTCATGATGTTGTGACATGCTTAGAAGATGAGTTCCAAAGGCCTCATTATCTGTAATGCTATGGTCAAGGGCGGAGGCAGGTGCCTGCACGTGCAGGCACTGAAAAAATAAAATTAATGTAGTAGCGAATTGACAAATCTACAAATGTGTCTCGACGGCCTGGTGGTTGGATGACTTTCTACAGGTCATGGGTTTGATTCCAAGACTGGTGCTATTGTTTTTGTCAAAACTTTTTTGAGTTGTAGTTTCCATTACACTCTTTATATATAATCTTACAACGCAAAAAAATATATCTTACCTTCTCATTTAAAAATTATTACTTCTTGATTCTTTAAATTATCTAGGTACAAAGTACTTTTTATATTAATATTTTTGTATTATTTTGTTATTCTTAATTATATTTTATTTTCATCAAACTCAAATAACAATTACAATTTATTATTTTGCCATTTAATATCCTAATTCATTTCTACCTGCAAGATATTTAATTTTCATTATTTTTCATATGATTGTGCCATGTATAATAAATATTTTATAAATATTAGTACTTATGCAATTATTTTATTTATTTTTGCATAATTAATTTTTCATGTTATTAGCTTATTATGCATTATTTATTTGAGGACACAAAAATATTAATTAAAGAATTCTAACATAATTACATTTTATATTATGTTTAATTATTGAATTTATAAGAATAATTTTAATTTAATGTAAATATTTTGAAGTTAATCATTAGAAAAATATTTCAAAAAAAGGCATCCTACTTCTGAAAATGATGAAAAGAGTGAAAAGAGAAATTTTAAAAATGTTATCATTTAAACACTAATTTTTGTTCTGATAGTGAACCCACTCAAGAAGTTGGCTGGCTTCGCCACTGGTTATGGTTGTTGACCTTGTCAACCTCCTCCATAGTTCTATGTTGTGCATGTCCCTCTAATCTCACCACTCCAATGACCCACGCGAAGATGAATAAGAGAAGGGATCCATTGTTGGCAAGGCAAATATGATGATCTCTCTCTGAGTCTCCAATTTTATTCGGCTTGCGGTCCTTACCAACTTCAAGATGATAGCAGACAATGATATGAATTATCGATTTTGCTTCGATAATTCAAATTACCGATCTCCAGAAGTTATCTTTAGATAGGCGAATTTTGAATATATTAAAAAAAATCAATCTCATTTCTTTATGAATTAATAGCAAAACTTTAATATATTTTTAACACATGTGCTTGAATGTTAAATCCTACTTATTCTAATGTTATGGAAGATATAATATAATATTTTTATAGTAATCTTGAGGATTTAATTGTCCATTCTACTCACCTTAATAGGGAGGAGCATCCTACCTATATCCAGAGCCATCAGATCAATGAATAACTATAGATTTGATCTTGCGCAGTTTAAAGGCCGATTTATCTTTTTCTTTGCAAACAAGTTGTCGGTTCATTTTAGTTGAAGAGATTGCATTCGAAATCTCCTCTCCTTTCATCCTTTCTACCATGTTCTCCATCGCTCCCTCTTTGTCGAGCGAGTAGAGGGCAGTGAGTGTGAACTGTCTATCCTTTCCACACTTCTCCAATGGTTGACGGCTCTACTATTTAGATCACCATCTCCAACGAGCGACGATGGTGCCACACATCATTCCCGGGACGAGCGTGGATAGTCCATACTTCCGATGCTTCCATCAGTCGATGACGCTGTAGTCTAGATCCTAGCAGCTTGTAGTGATTCTCCCATGGTCGACTGAGGTGCTGTCCAAATCACCCTCTCCTTTGAGCACGCTATGACCCTGTTGTCTAGATCACCATCTCCATTGAACATCATTCCTTTGGAGAGTGAACAACTAGCGATGTGCTATCCAAATCACCCTCTCCTTTGAGCACGCTATGACCCTGTTGTCTAGATCACCATCTCCATTGAACATCATTCCTTTGGAGAGTGAACAACTAGCGATGTTGCAATCTAGATCTGAGCTATTTTTGTGTGCAGTCCATCCTTCGAGAGCTACTCCCATGTTGTTGTCTAGATCCCTCTCTCCTTCGAGCAAGCGATATTGCCGCAAGATTTTTTAATGATAGGAAGAAGTATATATTGTAAATATGCTTCCATGAAGTTGTAATGTATGAAGAAGGGTTAAGTTGAGGATATCCGGTGCCATATCTGATCACAACAACAATTTCAAAGAATTTTGGATTGAGAAATATACTCCACATGCACACTTATGAACATTTAGGTGTGCACTGCACACTCATGAATGTGCAATTATGCATTTAATTCATCCAAATTTTCAATTGTTCTAGTGACAAATTATCATTCCAATATATGAACATCCTTATTCAGCATGAATTTGAGTACAATATGAATTGAATTGAATCAAATCAAATCAAATCAAATCCATGAGATGTTTGATTTAATGTCACTTAGATGAATTGAATCCATTAAGGCAAAAAAAGCAAAGAAAAACAACTAAGGGATATAAAGAAAGGTTGCACTCAACATTGAGAATCTCAATATCCAGGGTATCAATGTCTAAACTTTATTTTTCAATTCTATGTTGTTATATTTTATATTGTCTTAATTGTGCCAAATTGTTGGTTGATAACAAATGTAAATTTAGAACAAGAGTGATATTTGTTCTTATCAATGCACTTTGTTGTATCTTCAAAGATTATGCCTACTTAGCTTTTAGTTCATAAATTATTAATGCTCGGTTGCCACACAGTTGGTTGACATGGTTAGTATTACAAGAAAAATGATACTAATATACATGAAAACATCCCAGGTGCAAAAATAAAAAAATAGCCAATACATTACAACTCCATAAATAAATACTATAACAATATATCTGATTCGATCATTAAAAGAACTTGCGACAATAGCATCACACGCTCAATGGCGAGGGCAATTTGGACAACACAACAGTTGACCATGGGAGAATCATTGCAAGTTGCTTGGATCTGACTGAGGGAAGCCCCAGAAAAATGGAATGTCCATGCTCGCCGAGGGAATGATGTGCGGCACCACCATTGCTCGCTCGATGGAGAGGGTGATTTGAATAGAAGAATCATCGACCATTGGAGAAGAATGAAAAGGATGGACATCTCACGCTCACCACCCTGCTCTATGAAGAGAGAGCGATGGAGGTCATGGCCGAAAGGATGAGAGGAGAGGAGATTTGGTATGCCGCATCTTCGCCTAGGAGAAAATAATTGATGCCCTAGGAAAAAATGAGCTGACAGTCTATTTGCAAGTAACTTAACCTAGAAAAAATAATCCGATCTTTAAACTGTGCAAAATTTGATTTATTCATCAATCGAACGACTCTATCTCGCAATGCTCCTCCTTATTAAGGTGAGTAGGATGACCCTTAAATCCGAATCTTAAATGTGTTAAAAGCATAAACTTAACCAACATTTGTCTGAATTCAAATGGTAAGATGTTTATAAATATGTGTTACAAAAATAGTACATATATATTATAAATTATAATAAAAATATAAAATTTTAAAATATATTTGAATAGCACAAAACACGAGTAAGTTACCTAGTTGTTAACATTATAGGACAATATAGATTGTCTCAATTATTAATTACTAATGATATATGTTGCTTTATTTAGTATGCATAAATAATTTTTTTGATAATACATAATAATTATTTAAAATATAATAAATATTTACTAATATATCCTTGATTAAAAGAATTAAGCTTAAAGATTTATAAAATTTATTTTTAATTTCATAAACTTAAATCACAAACATAGATTCTAAACCTATATATAAATTTATAAGAATCTAATGATAATATGTTACAACTTGTTTGGTTGATTTTATAATTAATTTAATTACTTTACATTTTATTTAAATAAATTTTCAAATACCAGATGCAATTTTTTTTGCTCAAGTGACAATTTAAATTGTTATCTCACCCTCATGCAATTATTTTCATAGACAATGAATTGCCTACATAAATCAGATTACTCATTATATGTAACGTCCTAAGACCCACGTGACTATCACGTGCTCAGAGTCGTCCCAAAGGCGCTACGCAATTCTATGTAAATAATTTTTGCGAAAAATGAACTCTATAAATGCGGAAATAAGATCGCCTAACAATATAATATCAAGGAGCTGAAAAATGTCCATGGCTCCATCATGCTAAATATGCAAAAAGTAAAAACTAATCCAATAATCTAGTATGACTAAATCCTACACCATGTGTAACATCTCTGTCACTGAGCCTGGCCACCTGCATCACCATCTTCTATCATCTCACCTGTATGAATCCAGATGCAGGGAAAAATCCATAAGTATAAAAATACTCAGTACGTAGGGTCTAACCATAACAATAAGTAGATCAATAGTGCTCAAATAAAAATCAATAATCAATAATGAACAATAATCAATAGAACACATGATAGAATAATACAAGAGAGATCAATAATCAATAAGGTCATGAATCAATAAATGTGATCAGGTAAGATATCAAAGGATCAATCAATATCAATTATCAATTATGCCTGATCACTATGGCATCTATCCAATTTAATAATTTCTATTATCAATATTTGTGGCCATCGGTCAATTACCAATTTCCATTCTATTCAATAGGCGGAGGCAAAGCCAATCAACGCTAAAGTCCGAATGATCAGGGTTCAATTCAATTCCATTCAATTCTATTCATTTCTATTCAATTTCAATTTCAATTCAATTCAATTCAATTAGGGAGCGCTTAGTCAATTATAAGAAACTCCATGTCTCTTTCGTGATAACAGGGGATCATGACCATCACAGGACAGCCATAGCTTCTCTAAAGGATGACGTCTCAAACCTCTAGTTACACTATCTGCCACATATAATACTATAACAATAATGGCTCAGGGAGCTTATAGACAATAGGAGAACATGAAGACCCAACAGTTTTCATCTTTTATCTTGTTTAATCTAAAGATCTATCTTTAACAATTTACTTTAGGTTAGACAAGGATCCAATCAGGAAAAAACTACTGGATCAATATCATGATGAATAACATGATCTGATAGGGTAACCGTAAAGATAATTTCAAATCAAATCTAAAAGATATGATGAGGTCAGATCTGTGTGTCATGTAATCATGGATGATCATGAACAATAAACTATGGTAACTATTCAATTTTCTATAACAGTTTATCCAAAATTACGATTTCTGTCCCCAGAACCCGGCCCGCCTCGGATGAAACCTGGACCATGTTCGGAAACATTCGATATCACCTCGCCCAGGGCAAACCCGGACCGGGTGTATGGTGAACCCGGGCCTGGTCGGCCGATTCACGTTCAATCCAAATCGCACCGTAATCCGATTCGAACCGAAGCTTGAACTCGGTCGGGCCAATAGGAACTCGAACCGGGTTGGACAATCCGATCCGATTTCGAATCCAATTCGGTTCGGATTTGACCGGGCCGGGCATAGCAGAACCCGGGCCGGGTTGTGCCGTCGACGGAGAAGTGCGTTCCGACGTGACTTTCCGACCATCATAATTATGCCATACGATGTTTAAACTATGCATATGATACATCAATGAAATCTTGGTACAAAGGAGAAGAGATTAGGATTTCATGTCGCGGAAAACCGATGACATAGAGATTTCCCTACGTACCTAAAGTTGACTGAAAAATCAACTAGATTCCCTTCTCTGAAAATCTACACGAACGCCGAACTTTGGCCGGCGATTGCTCTCTGTCCTCGCTCCAAAACTTACGGCCACCACCTAGAACTTTTTCTCCTATGTGCATGCTTCAAAACCAGCCGCCACATGTTCTCAGGGGTGCCTCGGTTCACCGTGCAAACGAGAAGAAAAGAGGACTTATGAACAGAATTCTGTTTGGCAGAAAAAGGAGTTTCAAGCCACCATTTAATGCCTATTTATAGGTGCAGATTTAAAATATCAATTCCATTAAGCCTTGGACTCTTTTAGAATCAATCTTGGTCATCCATCAATGAGTATTCCCTTCTTAATTATTCAGATTTATTTAAATCCAAATTTACCTTTTAAATCCATGTTTATCTCCATAACAATTCTATTTCTATTCAAATTCTATCCTCTTTCTCCATCTTATCTCATAATTTCCGTCAATTTCGGAATTAATTAATTTCAGAATATTAATATTGAGATTTTCAAATCTATTAAATAAAAATAAATATCCTTTATCTATTTTCAAAAAATCCGGGTCGTTACATTATATGTTATAACTTACAAGTGAACATGATAATTTATTAATTACAAATAGTTTAATATAATATTATTTGATAATTTATAAATATTACCTCTAAAGGATATAAGTGATTCAACTCATACACCTATTGGATCACCAAAAGATTGAAAATTGGGTCTAATTAAATTTTAAAATAATTTTTAATAAGTTAAAATCGACCGAATTAAGACTCACTCAAAGAATAATGTGTTCATTTTTTTTCTATAAATATCTCTTTATATTAATTTACGAGTCATTAATTCATAATGTTCATATAACAAATTTGTATGATTTAGCATTCTTCTATTATATTTTGAAATTCTTATTTGATGTATTGAAAAGTTCTTGTTTAAATTTACATTTTACTTATAGTATTATACGGATGCATATTTATTTTTTCATTTTTTAAAATTTTATTTTCATATTAAATTGGGCTCCGAAAAATAGACTTGATAGATATACTCTTTTATTTTCTAAATAAGTTTAAGATATCTTTAAAATTTTAAAGTAATTTTACAAAATATAAAATGATCTATTTAGATTGAAAAAATTCGATCCAACTATTTTTAACTTTTACCTTCCCACACATCTGAGTAATCCGTTGTGTTTGATTAAGAATTGAATGAGATTACTAATACTCAACGATCTCATAATACAACTTCGGCCACTGTGCCACCAATTTTTGATTACTTTTACTTATTTTTAAAGAAATGAAAAAGAGTATTTTTTGTTTTACAATAATAAAATTATTTTTATTCAGCCTTATAGTGGGGGCATGTCACTCTTGAAGCTTAGCGGGTTGGTGGCCTGGAAAGTCGGCCCAAGTACTGTATATCGCTGTGATTGCTCTAGAGCCCAATGCATATATATACCAACGGACGCAACATATTTATAAGTTCCACCTCTTCTTCCCGTTTGTCCTACGGGCTTCCCCAAAACCCCTACCAAGAATTATCAAGGAAGAAGAAGAGGGAAACAAAAAGGAAGAGAAAGCTCCAATAATTTGCGGAAAAGAAGAAGATGAGCACGGTGGACAAGATGCTGATAAAGGGCGTCCGGAGCTTCGATCCGGAGAAGAAGCACGTCGTCACCTTCTTCAAGCCCCTCACCCTCATCGTCGGCCCCAACGGCGCCGGCAAGACCGTAAGACCTCCTCCCTCACCGTTCTCCCGTTCATACTGCTGATGTAGTTGTTCCTGTTCCTGCTGTTGCGTCTGATTCTTCTTGTGGGTACTCGCAGACCATAATCGAGTGCCTGAAGCTCTCTTGCACCGGCGAGCTGCCCCCGAACTCCCGCTCTGGTCACAGCTTCATCCATGATCCCAAGGTGGAATCCTCCTCCAGTTCTCAGCGTACCCTTCTTCGTTAGTGATCACGCTGCACTTCTTTTGGTTGATACTGAGAACAAACAAAAACAAACAGGTGGCGGGGGAGACGGAGACCAAGGGACAGGTCAAGCTGCGGTTCAAGACGGCTGCCGGCAAGGATGTCGTCTGCATCCGCTCCTTCCAGCTGACACAGAAGGCCTCTAAGATGGAGTTCAAGGCCCTGGAGAGCGTCCTTCAGACGATCAACCCCCATACCGGCGAGGTCTCCAGCAGCTTATTTGTTTGAACAACTTGTGTTCCTGGTATCTGATTTTATACATACTCCTGAGCTCATGTTGTCAAAGGTGCAAATGCAGAAGGTGTGCTTGAGCTATAGATGTGCTGACATGGACAGGGAGATACCTGCCCTGATGGGAGTTTCCAAGGCAATCTTGGAGAATGTCATATTCGTCCACCAGGATGACTCCAATTGGCCACTACAGGATCCCTCCACGCTCAAGAAGAAGTTTGATGACATCTTCTCTGCCACACGGTGTGTTTGCTCCCTCCTTTTGTATGCTTTGCATTATTCTATGTTCTGTATCACCAACGCTTTGTTGCTTCGTGAAAACATCATATGCATTTTAGCAACCTGATTATATGAAGCTCATTCACTATTTGACTAGTGAAAGTTTGTTATGATTCCCCACTGAACATAAACATTTGACTGTATTATCATCAAGTTTTTGTCCAACAATGCTACTTATGCTGTCCTAACTTCAATTTGGAACTCCAAATATCACATTGCCCAAAATAATTTTAGCATTACTTATCTGTTTTAAAAAAATATATTAAATTGCTGTCCTTCTGTACCTTATGAAAATTCTGGAACTTGATATCCTGGAGCACAAACAGGTATTGATTTCTAGGCACCTACGTGGGGGGAGTATTATAGAAGCCGTAAGAGTGCCTTCAGTATTGACCAATTTCTCAAACTATTTTATCTATATCTATCATATGCATGATGCATGACATATGATGGTCTTGTTCCTTTTTACCAAATGTATCTGATACCTCTCCTTAAAGCAAGTATCTAAGTGGCTAAGAGCAATGTTCAACCTAATTTTTGTTACTATCTGGAGTTGCCTGATTACATCACATCCAACTCTTCATTTATTAAGTCTCCAATTATTGTTAAATTAAACTCTGCAAAGAGTTATCTATTACTTTCATCAACCTACTCAAGGTTAGTAACCTCTATAATCTTAGCCATTTGATTATTTTTGTAAGTTAACATTTACCTTTAGTTGTTCTTCATCTTTTTCTTAACTAAAGCACACGATTATGGAATTCCTTCCAATAAGAGTTCTGGAGGGTCATGTAAATACATCATATTTTCTTGACCTAACTCTTCCTGTACTCTTTTGGGTTCTTGTACTGGATGTGCACTTGATTTATGTTTTCATTTATCAATGATTTGTTCAGTATGACATCAGAGACATGTCCGACAATTGTTACACGATATCTCAATTCTGTTTCTATTTTGGGATTTGCTTTACAGTTACACAAAAGCTTTAGAGGTTATAAAGAAGCTTCACAAGGACCAAGCGCAGGAGATAAAGACGTACAAGTTAAAATTGGAGAACCTTCAGACTTTAAAAGATGCAGCATATAAGGTTTATTGTAAATGTGTCCGTTTGTTCTTAATGAATTCTAAACTCTGAACTTTAGGTATTATGAATAAGCTTGTACTTTATTTTTGCCGGTGTCATAGGTTAAATACCATATCAGTAAATTGATTTCCTTTTTCTCCTACAGCTTTGCGAGAATGTTGCTCAGGATCAAGAGAAATCCGAATCTTTAAAGTCTCAAATAAAGGAGTTGGAAAAGAGTATTCATGGTCGGGATAACAAAATCATGCATGTAGAAACAACTCTGAAGGAATTGAGAAAGTTGCAAGAACAGATTTCAACCAAGAGTACTGCAAGAAGCACCTTGTTCAAACTTCAGCAAACCCAGTATGCTGCTCTTGCAGAGGAAAATGAAGGTTGGCAAATGCATTATGATAACTTGGATGTTATTTTGTGTGTGTGTGTGTCCTTTACTATGATATTATAAGCAATATGTTGTGAACGATTCATCTTGTTCCAATGGAAAAGCATGCTTCCATTCACTTGCACTTGGTCAACATTTCCGCCTATTATATATTAACACTATCTGTTTTACTGTTTTTAGATACTGATGATGAGCTGAAGGAATGGCAAATGAAATTTGAGGAGAGAATTGCACTATTAGAAACAAAAGTTGGTAAGCTGGAGCGAGAGATGAATGACGAGGAAACCAAGAGTTCATTGCTCTTGCAAAGTATCAATGACTGCACACGTGAGATTGGGAAACTTCAAGCCGAAGCTGATGTAGATGAACAAGATTTCTGAACAAATATTCATATTCATATATCATCACTAGTATTTGATAATTATTCTTTCTAACTGTAGGCTCATATGTCCCTACAACATGAGCGCGACTCGACTGTGCAGAGATTATTTACAAAGTATAATCTTGGATCCCTTCCTAATGCCCCTTTCAGTAATGAAGTTTCTCTGAACCTTATAAATAGAATAAAGTCAAGGTTATTGGCTCTTGAGAAAGACTTACAGGATATCAAGGTGCATACACTCCTATCTTAAACTTTTATGTAGATGTAATTTCCTCTGTGGAAGACCACTAAATTATACTCAAATAAAAAACTAAAAAAAAAGGATAAAACAAAAATTGATGGGTGAAATAACAATCCTGTACTTATCCGTTGCCACTAAACTTAACAATATTTATTAAAAAAATTGACAATAACATGAAATCTACTGCATTTGCAAATATACTAGGTTATATTTCAATTATTAAACCATCCCTTCAATGTACAGGTGAAAGATACTTTTGGAGTTTAAAAGTAATATAACCCTGAATTGCCTCTTGGCATCTTTCATTATTCCAGTTTTATGTGTTATACTTGGAGCTCTTCATTTGTTGACAATGAAGTTAGGCATAAAGTTGCAATTATGCTGATTAGTCCTAAAGTATAAACTTGGCAAGAAGGGGAAATAATTGAAACTAGTCAAGAAAAACATAGAAAAGTCTCCGGCGATACGTTATTCCGCAACGAGGTATTCCGTATCCTTTTTCCCCTAAAAAAAAAGAAAAACATAGAAACTTTTCTTTACTAACGTATATATATGCTTTGATGGAAGATGATGCTGAGTAGTTACTTTTATTTTGTAGATTGAAAATTAAAAGCATAACTTACCATCTCAAATAAAGGATAAAGTTTATTGTCAAAATGAAGAAATCATGACACAATACAGTTTGATGGTGGGAATAACATATGAAGCTGAAATTACAAGTTCACCCCAATCTCTAACGATTGAAATGGCATGGTATAAAAATTAAAAGGATAACTTACCGTCTCAAATATAGGATAAAGTTTATTGTCAAAATGAAGAGATCATTAAACAATACAGTTTGATGGTGGGAATAACATATCAAGCTGAAATTACAAGTTCACCCCACTCTCTAACGATTGAAATGGCAAACAACAACAACAACAAAGCCTTATCCCACTAGGTGGGGTCGGCTACATGGATCATACGACGCCATTCCGCTCTATTAGTAACCAAACCTTTCGGTATATTATTCACCAATAGATCTTGCTCTATTAGTTCGCCAAGTGTCCGCCTTGGCCTCCCTCTTCCTCTTTTAATCGGACTCTAGATTAAATATATTCGTTGATCCATGTTCATAAGATTCGACAGGATTTTACGCTGGCTGTCGGAGCCGAACACAACCCTCCTCCTTTATCCGGGCTTGGGACCGGCTATAAAACATAGGCGGAGTTTAACGATTGAAATGGCATGGCATAAAAATTTTTTCTGCATAACAATGCTTATACTGTAAATAGTGCGGTTTCTTTGCATCATAATGGTGCAAAGGGAAAGCCAAAAGGCACTCCTCTAGCATCTTGATCAAAGTGCACGCCACTGGTGTTGCACCCCTCCGCTCAAAAGCTGCTCCAGGAATTTCTCTTCATCTGCTCACCTATCCAATAGCACCTTTTTATCGTATGGGGTAGTAAGAGAAAAGTCATGAGTCATCCTTGTTACAAAGCTCACACCAATGATCTTGAAACCAAACAAAAATAATGACCTTCCATGATTTCATGGTCCACCATATCAGTCTGATATTAATATGCAAATTACCATCCTCAAAACACTTGACCTTGATGCACATAATACAGTAAGTCATCTCAACACTAAGTTTCCCTGAGGCCAACTCCATTTCTCTAAGGACAAATGTTGGAGAGGCAACCTAGGAGAAAGAGGAGGTCACACAAATGCAAACAATGTGCTTTTATTGTTCTTAGGAAGATAAAACAATGCTAGGCATTTGTTACATTCAGAGTGCATAGCATTCAGAATCTATCTGGTTAGATCTACAATAATAATGTTTACCTTATCTTTATAATGAGTATTGAGAGTTGATAGTATTATGACATTCAGTTTCTAGAGGGTTCCCAAAGATCACGGCAACTAGGCTAACAATTTCTGCTTATACAGAAATCTAACGAGATGGAACTCAAGGTTTTGTGGGAACATTATGTTACAGTGAATGATCGTTGTAGTGAAGTTGAAGGTCAGAAGCAGGCCAAGATTGAAACAAAGGTTTGTGAAATACATCGTGATTATTTGTGACCTCATTACTGTAAGTAAATAATTCACCTGAGATCTTTGCCAGCTGGGAATCTTAAGACGCATTAAAGAGAAAGAAAATGAACGAGATTTTGCAGATCATGAACTGTCAAACCTTAATCTGTCTCATAAGGATGAACGCGAAAAAACCCTGGTATTGTGTCCTTCTGCCCTTATAATAGTCTTCTTTTATTATGTAGGTATTTTTTCCTCTTTATTGGTTACTCTGATATGTGATTAGTTTCAAAATGACAGCAAATTGAGGTTGAAAGGAAAACAGTTCTTCTAGGAGAAAAGGACTATGAGTCTAAAATAAATCAAAATTGAACAGAGATATTTAGTTTGGAGCAGAAGATTAAATCTCTATATCGTGAAAAAGACGTACTGGCTAGTGACTCAGAGGAAAGAGTGAAATTGGATCTGAAGAGGGAAGAGTTTGAAACCTGCAAAAGAAAGCTAAAGAAAATGCATGTATCTCATCTTAATTTTAATTGGAAGCATTTGTATATTCAGATTTTTTATGATATCATATTTCCTTATGTCTAGAGTTATTGTTTAATGTAACTATTGTATTCTTATTTCAGAATAGATGATAACAAGGACAAAATAAGAGGTGTTCTGAAAGGGAGACTTCCTTCCGAAAAGGATCTGGAAAAGGAGATAAATAATACCTTTGGGTTGTGAATTCTTTTCCTCTCTTTTCTTTTTGTGCTATCCATGGTGTAGTAGATGTACAAAAGTTGTTTGTCTAACTAAATTTTTGTTAACAAGGTAATAATAAAATAATTAAGATTTGGGCCTAAATTTGTTGAGCATACAAAGAAAATAAACAAATGTAAACACTAAAATAATAATTATGTTGTTCATAGATTGTTCCTTCTCAGGCTGATTGATAGTTTAATTTATCAAATGTTTAAACTAGTAGACCTCCAGGCGAGGTTAATCTTGTAGAATGGCTTAAGACCATGGTGAGCAATCGCAACTCAGAAGGTGTTGTGGATCCTAAGATCCCTGAGAAACCTTCATCAAGGGAATTAAAAAGAACACTTTTAGTCGCACTCAGGTGCGTGGATCCTGATTCACATAAGAGACCGAAGATGGGTCATGTTATACACATGCTTGAAGCTGAAGATTTTCCGTACCGAGATGTAAGATTTACACTATCCTTTAATCCAGTGCTATTTTGTGTCCCAGCATAAAGGATGATTTTTTTTTATGACTGTAAAAGATGATAATAGTATTTTGTTCTCTTCATGCTAAGATGTGCCTTGAAACCTTATTAGCTATTGTTTACAAAATATTGATAGCCTTCAATAATAAAACCGTTCAAGTTAGAATATGGTTCCTTTTAGTCTGCCACACAAAATATGCTAAAGCTCTAACCCAAAGGAATCATAATTTTTGGGATTAAAACATATACTTAATATCTAAAATGTCTGGAGACTGAAGATGATGCATAAATTATTTATGATAGTTGTTTATGCCAAACTCCGCCTATATTTTATAGCCGGTCCCAAGCCCGGATAAAGGAGGAGGGTTGTGTTAGGCCCCGACAGCCAGCATAAAATCATGTCGAATCTTATGAACATGGATCAACGAATATATGGTGAATAATATACCGAAAGGTTTGGTTACTAATAGAGCGGAATGACGTCGTATGATCCATGTAGCCGACCCCACCTAGTGGGATAAGGCTTTGTTGTTGTTTAAACTAGTGACAAACCGACAGTTGACTGAACCTCTGCTCGAGTTACCCATAACGTATGCCAAAATCATTATTAAGCTTATCTAGATTCTTCATAGAGTTAAGTTTGGAGTCTCCTTGAGCTCAAAGAGAATAGACAGTTTTAACAACCATGAATCCTGTACTATGATTATTTTAACTGGTAAATTTTTGTGTTGTTTTAGCAATTATCTTGATATGTTTTTGTGCATCTCATATATAAACAACATCCACATTATATGAATACAACAACAACAACAACAAAGCCTTATCCCACTAGGTGGGGTCGGCTACATGGATCATACGACGCCATTCCGCTCTATCAGTAACCAAACCTTTCGGTATATTATTCACCAATAGATCTTGCTCTATTAGTTCGCCAAGTGTCCACCTTGGCCTCCATCTCCCTCTTTTAATCGGACTCCAGATTATTTGATCTACTATTCTTACTGGCGTATCTAATGGTCTTCTCTGAACATGACCAAACCATCTCAAACGATTCTCTACCATTTTCTCACTAATAGGAGCCACTCCGACTCGTTCACGTATATGGTCATTCCTAATCTTATCTAATCTTGTATGACCACACATCCATCTCAACATCCTCATTTCGGCTACCTCCACTTTACGTTCATGTTGTCCCTTCATAGCCCAACATTCACTACCATATAACACTGTTGGTCTTATAGCAGTACGATAGAATTTTCCTTTAACTTTATTGGGTACTTTTCTATCACAAAGAACTCCAGTGGCTTTCCTCCACTTACACCAACCAGCTTGAATTCTATGTTTAACATCGTCATCAATCTCACCATCTTGTCTTACAATTGATCCTAAATATTTAAACTTTGTCACTTGAGGAATTATATCCTCCCCTAGCCTAACTTTCAAATCGTCTCTAAGTTGTTTATTTGTGAAATTGCTATGCATATATTCTGTTTTATTCCTACTTAAACGAAAACCCTTTGACTCCAACGTATTTCTCCATATTTCCAATTTTGTATTAATCTCTTCTCTTGAATCCGCTAAAAGTACTATATCATCCGCAAATAGCATGCACTTAGGTACCTCCTCTGTGATACTCTCGGTTATAGCATCGATAACTAAGTTAAATAGATACGGGCTTAAAGTTGATCCTTGATGTAGGTCAATTCCTATAGGAAATTCATTTGTCTTACCTCCGGGTGTCCTAACCCTAGTCAATGCCCCATCATACATATCTTGTATTACCTTAATGTAGGCAACACTCACCCTCTTCTTTTGCAAGGCTTTCCAAAGTACATCCCTTGGTACCCGATCATACGCCTTCTCTAAGTCAATGAAAGTCATATGTAAGTCTCTTCTCCTACTTCGATACTTCTCCATCATCCCCCTTAGTAAATAAATCGCCTCTGTAGTGGATCTTCCTGGCATGAACTCAAATTGTCTCTCAGAAATACTAGTCTCCATTCTCAATTTATGCTCAATCACTTTTTCCCATAATTTCATTGTGTGACTCATAAGTTTAATCCCTCTATAATTTGCACAATTCTAAATATCCCCTTTATTTTTGTAAATATGAACTAATGTACTTAATTTCCAATCATCAGACATCTTTTTCGATCGTAAAATCTCATTAAATAGTTTACATAACCACAACACACCTTTTTCTCCTAAATATTTCCAAACTTCAATCGGTATACCATCCGGTCCAACGGCTTTACCATTCTCCATTTTCTTAAGAGCTTCGCTAATCTCCGAAACTCTAATTCTACGATAAAATGACCTATTAAGCTCACATTCGCTAACTGTCAAGTCCTCCAAATCACAACGGGAACCTTCACATCCATCATTAATAGCTTATAAAAATACTCTTCCCATCTGTTCTTAATATCTCCTTCAGTAACTAAAATCTTGCCAACTTCATTTTTTATGCATCTTACTTGATCCAAATCTCTCGACTCCTTCTCCTTATTCCTTGCAATCTTGTAAATCCTTTGTTCACCAGCCTTTGTCCCTAACTCCATATAAAACCCCTCATATGCTTTAGCACGAGCATCACTAACTGCCTTCTTAGCCTCCCTTTTCGCCAAACGATATTTTTCCCAATTGTCAGAACTATTGTCCAAGTGTATCGCCTTGAAACAATTCTTCTTATTACGCACCTTTTCTTGGACCTCCTCATTCCACCACCAAGTCTCCTTATCTCGTGGTCCAAAACCTTTTGATTCTCCTAAAATGGCTTTAGCAACCATTTCAACCTTTTTTGCCACATTCTTCACATGATACTAGCATCTCCTTCTAACTCTCACACACTTTCCTCTAATAACTTACTTCTAAAAGTCTCTCGCTTCTCCCCCTTTAACTGCCACCAATTGATCTTTCGATAAAAAACTGTTCGAGATTTTGATTTTATACATTTCATTTGCATATCAAGAACTAACAATCTATGTTGTGTAGTCACCCCATGCCCAGGAATTACTTTGCAATTAGTACAACATCTTTTATCAGTATTTCTTGTCAAGAAAAAATCGATTTGAGACCTATGAGTTCCACTTTTGTATGTGATTAAATGTTCCTCTCTCTTCCTAAAACAAGTGTTGATAATCTTAAGGTCGTATGCTAAAGAAAAATCAATAATAGTTTGTCCTTCCTCATTCAACTCCCTAAAACCAAAACCACCATGAACCCTTGCATGTGGTCCTGCCTCTTTACCAACATGTCCATTAAGGTCTCCCCCAATATAAACTTTCTCGGTTGTTGGTATACTTTCAATCAAACCCTCCATATCTGTCCAAAACATCTCCTTGAGATGTGATTCTGCTCCTACTTGGGGTGCATATGCACTAATAATGTTTATAGTCTCCTTTCCAACAATTACTTTCACGGATATGATTCGATCCTCAATCCTTTTAACTTCCACAACATTCTTCCTCCATTCTGCATCCGCGATAATACCAACACCATTCCTTTCATTTACCTTACCTGTGTACCAAAGTTTGGAACCATTTAACCTAATCTCTTTACTTCCCTCTCCTACCCATCTAGTTTCTTGCAAGCATAAGATACTAATCTTACGCTGGTCCATTACTTGTGCCACCTCGAGGCGCTTCCCATTCAACGTCCCAATGTTCCAAGAACCTAATCTGACCTTAGTCTCATGAACTAGCTTCTTTAACCGCATCCGTCCATTAGAGTGCGGTTGCCCTTGCTCATTTAACACTGCATTCAGGTGAGGATGCAGCGGCTCTTGCTCTCTTATCATTGTACTCGAGCTGTACAGCGCGTTACTTACGGGTAACGACCTAGCATTAACACAATATATTCGTTGATCCGTGTTCATAAGGTTCGACAGGATTTTACGCTGGCTGTCGGGGCCTAACACAACCCTCCTCCTTTATCCGGGCTTGAGACCGGCTATAAAATATAGGCGGAGTTATCCACATTATATGAATATGTCAAGTTTTTCTGACTGTTCCGACTTCCATGCCATCTAAAGTTACAAGAGGAGTAGGCTTTTAGATATTATCAATATATACTATCTATTTTGGTATATACATAAATTCCAAAGTTGTTCTTTTTAGAAGACCTTGTTGCTCTGGGTAAAAGTTTGTCCAATTGCCTCCTCTTATGTCACTGCTGACTGGAGGAAATATGATATCCTTAAAGTTACTTTTTTTAGATAAACCTTGATGTTACTTAGGAGGAGATTGTTTATAAATGCCCATTTACTTCTTTGGGGTGTGTGTGCATGTGCGTGTGTGTGCATGCGTGTGTTGTATAAGGAGCTATCCATAACCCATGTTGTTATGACAAAATTATGGCATTAACTTATGTATTTGGGCTTCTAGTGCAGGTCATTGAAGAAAGAGTTTGATGATTTGAACACAAAAACTCTTGAAGCAGAAAAGGAAATGAAATTGGTCCAGATGAAAATACTTGATGCGAAAAACCAGCTATCCAAGTTTCAAAAGGATATGGATGGTAAAACTTGTAGGCTCTAGCTTACCATATTCTGGTTCACTCGTTGTCTGTCTCTTTTCTGTATTCATATACAATCAATGATGCCCTTATGCAAGTAAAGCCTCTATGTTTTTTCATTTGGATAATTGACCACAAACACTTTGCATAAGTGATTAATGTATACTGTACTTTTTTATTTTCTTTCTTTTGCAGGAAAGCGAAGATTTCTAGATTCAAAACTCCAGTCATCGATAACAATTTCATCTGATATTGAGTCTTTTCCTAAAATATTGCTCGAGGCTATGGAGAAACGTGACGTACAGAAAAGGTTATTGGCATCAGTATCATAATGCTTTTCATTCTTCCATTATATGGCTGATATTATTATAATCTAAGTTCCAATTTCTTTGATGCAGCAAATACAATATTGCAGATGGTACGCGCCAAATGTTTGATCCTTTTGAACGAGTTGCGCGTGCACATCATATGTGTCCTTGCTGTGAGCGGCCTTTTTCACCGGATGAAGAAGATGATTTTGTCAAGGTCTGTACTTTCCGAAGTCCTTGATAAAAAAATCTTTCTCTTATACTGTTGTGAATTTATGCATCGTAATATTGCAGCAAAGAGTTAAAAGTGCAAGTTCCGCTGAGCATATGAAACTATTGGCTCTGGAATCTTCCAATGCGGAGTCAAATTTCCAGCAGTTGGACAAGCTTCGTATGGTCTATGAGGAATATGTTAAGCTTGGAAAGGAGACCATTCCTCTAGCGGAGAAAAATATGAAAGAACTAACTGAAGATCACACTCAAAAAGCTCAGGCATTTGATGATGTAGTCAATCCATCTTTCTCTTTCTTCTTGATCCATTAAGAATATTTATTTTTTCGTTCTTCAGAATCTTTTCAAGTGGTAATTCATCTACTGAACTTTGTCATAGTTGTACATGCTGCAGTCAGCTTAAAAAAATTAGCGTGTGTACCTAGATCCTAACTCTAAACGAAATGTACTTACTCATATTGTCGAGTCTTAGTCAAACTATAAACAACCGTTCTTAGATTCTCATTGCAATTCTGCCTCCACATAGACATTTTGCTAATGCGCCTTGAATCTCATTATATGCTTAAGCCCAAACTTGTGAAAAATAAGAAATGAGAAGAAATGAGAATTTGCGGTAGTGCCAGAAGGCTTGACCATTAGATTTATTGTCTCTTATGTAAGTTAAAGTTTTGTGTTGAGGTACTTCCTTTTGCTTACAATAGAAATTTCTAAAGTTTTTTTTTTGAGGAGAAAAAGGATGACCATCAGAGTTTGTGATTGTCATCCATATATATATAACTATGAAATGGCACTCATGTACAAGTGTGAGCTCTCGAAAAGAGAGCAACAAAAGACGGAAAAGTGTATCGGCTAACCCAAAAACCACTCCCGGAGAAGAAAAGAGATGTGGTGTACAATGCGCTCAGTCTGATATCTCTCCTCACAAAAAATGATCCGGTTGCGTTGAAGCCAAATGGCCCAGGAACCGGCCAAAAAAGATGCAAACGGTGCTCTCCACCTTTGCCTCTGTCGAACCAAAACTTGGAAGGACTGCCACAAGGTTTCAGGGTTGGAGGGGACGAGGCCTCCGACTGTCGTGCGCTGCCAAATGTCCCGTGATGTCGGACACGCAAAAAATAGGTGGGTGATGTCCTCCTCCGCCTCACCACAAAGTACACATGAGGTGTCTGCCTGCGTCGCCCATCGAGCCCTATACCTCCTCGTGAGCAGCCGGTCCCGCCGCATAAGCCAAGCAAAAATCTTGACCTTCAGCGGCACCCGAGATCGCCAAATGAGCCTGCAGTCTGCTCTGAAATCCTCCGTCAGCACCATGTCAGGAAGGAACCGAGTGTAGAGACAACGCGCCGACCACGAGTCCGACAGCCACACCCATCCGTCAGCCCTGGATGGGTCAGGACGGAAGGGGACTATCCTCTGATGTAACGCCAAGAGCTCGGAGAAGCGCTGATCGGAAAGTGCTGATCTGAAGAGAGGGGTCCAGGAATCGGAGGCCGGAGTCCCCGACCACGTCTCCTCCACCGTTGCCCCAGGGTGTCGCCTGGGCAAACAGACGAGGGAAGGCCTCCGCCCGTGGGCCCGCGAGGGACCAGTCATGCCGCCAAAAGGAGAAATGCGTCCCCGACCCGAGGGTAGAGGTCATGAATGGGCGCACACGAGGGATCAATGCCGCCACTCCACGCCAGAAAGAAGATGCCCCACGGGGCAGAATAGTCCTCGACTCCCAGGATAGATCTCGCCCATAACAAGTGAAGAAAACCGACTGCCATAGACTGTCCTCAGGTCCCATGATCCGCCGAATCCACCAAGCTAGGAGAGCCCAGTTGGTATAGCGGAGATCCCGAACCCCCAGCCCACCCTGGTAGGTGGGATGACAGACACTGTTCCATGCGACGAGATGAACGCCTCTGTGGTCCGAGCGACACCCCTGCCAAAAGAATCTGCTCCGCAAGGAATCTAACTGCCCAAGGACTTGAGCTGGCATCCGGAAGACCGTCATGAAGTATGTCGAAAGCGCCGATAGGACTGACTGGAGGAGGATGAGCCGTCCCCCCGGGATAAAAGGCGTGAACTCCAACCCTGAAGTCTCTGCTCCATGCGCTCAATAACTGGGGTCCACCCACGGGAGCTGATATGGTGATCGGAGAGAGGGAGGCCCAAATATGTGATCGGCAATGAGCTGATGGGGGTGCGTAGCTCAAAAGCGCACCGGGCAGCCTCATCAAGAACCATGCCAAAGGGGATGAATGAGGATTTGGCATGGTTGATCTGAAGGCCGGACATCGTGCCGAAGAGCTCAATAAGAATGGCCACCCGTCGAGCCTCCTGCTCGGAACCCTCTGTGAGGAAAACCGTGTCATCTGCGTACTGCAGGAGGGGGACCAGACCCCAGCAAAGCCGCTGAATAAGCCCGCCTCACATGACGCCTGAGTACACCTGGCGAGAGCATCAACCGCCAGGGCAAAGAGCATAGGAGCCAATGGACAACCCTGGCGAACCCCTCGCTGTGGCTGCACCCAGTCTCCCGACCTCGCCCCATTAACTAGGATCGAGAAAGAAGCGGTAGTGATGCACCGCTTCATCCAGGAAATCCAATCCTCTGGGAATCCTCTGACAAGACCATGAGAGTGTATCATAAGCCTTGAAGAAGTCGACCTTCCAGAGAAAGGCGCGGCAGGCGGTCCTCCTCCAATGAGCGATGATCTCCGAGGCGATGGTATAGCTGTCGGTGATGGCTCGACCCTGGATGAAAGCTGACTGCGTCGGATGGATGAGGTACGGAAGGACCTCCCGAAGCCGGTTCGCCAGTACCCGAGCCACCAAAAGATAAATGGCATTGGATATGGCGATCGGTCGAAAGTTCTCCACTCTCTCCGTTGGGGTGCGCTTCGGGAGTAAAAACAATAGGGACTGATTGAGGCGATCAAAGCCACGATTCCCACTGATGAACTCCCGAATAACCGCCATGACGTCCTCGCGCATCACCGGCCAGAACTCCCGATAGAAGAAGATCGGAAAACCGTCCGGGCCCGGGGCAGCGTCTCCATTGAGGTCCCGAAGTGCCTCGGTAACCTCAACCTCAGAAATGGCCTGCAATAACATGGAAGAGTGAGCATCAGAAAGCCGGGGAATGTCCCCAGGGGCCCATCGCCAAGGGCTCGGGGACTGCCTGCGTGTCGATGCATGGTAGAAGGATGAGATGGCCGCCACGATATTATGGTGTCCACTAAACCGCTGGCCCTGCACCTCAATGTGGTCAATCCGGTTTGCCCTCCTACGAGAGCTCGCATATAAGTGAAAGAATCTAGTGTTGGCATCGCCCTCCCGAAGATAGGTCTGCCGAGATCGCTGTCTCCACTGAATCTCCACTATCAGATCCTGCAGCTGAATAGTCTCCTGTGCCCGTCTGCGGTCATCAATCTCTGCCTCCGTAAGGTGACGGGAATCCTCCAAGTGGTCCATCCGAGAAATCATCTTCAAGGCATCCGTCCTGCACTTGGCCCTGTCCTCCCGGATCCGTCGCCGGTGCTGACAGAGAAAAGATCGCAGACTCTCCAATCGTGATCCCAGAGTCCTGGTTGCAGAATCCGAAACCGCCACACCCTGCCAATGCTCTGTAACCAACTGCCGAAAACCATCCTCCAGTAGCCATGATCGCTCAAAACAAAAAAGCGAACGCTGCGTTTGACCGTCATTGGACCTCCACATGAGGGGAGTGTGGTCCGAAAACGGTCGGGCCAAAGCCTGAACATCTGCCAACTGATGAGCCTCTGCCAACTCTAATGATCCCAGAAAGCGGTCAATCCTCGATCTGGCAGTTGATGCGGCTGTGCTCCGCCATGTAAATCTACAGTTGCTAGCCGGGAAGTCGACTAACGACTGCGAATCGATGAAATCTCTAAATCCCTCAGCTCCGATATCTCTCCCATGTCGTCTAATAGGGCGATCCTCCATGTCCAAGGTGACATTAAAGTCATCCCCAATCAGCCATCTGCCCTCCGGGAGATGGGAACGCGCACTGCACAGCTCCTCCCATAATGTATCACGCAGAGCTGCCGAGCAAGGACCGTATACGCATGAAATGAGATAGTCATCACCGTCCACTTGGCCCCGCAAGTGAGCAGTCAATGTAAACCTATCCGTCCAAGAGCCCACCAGAGAGAAGAGGTCTGCCCGCCAACCGATAATGCAACCCCTGACTGACCAACTGCATGGAGAGAGAGATGTTCCACCATGCGTAGACCACCAATCTGTGTCCAGATCCCCATGCCGCAATAAGTCAATTTGGTCTCCTGTAGAAGGACCACATCAACCTCCCATTCCCTGAGGTAACGGCCTAGAATCCGACGCCTCCCCGGATCCCCCAAACCTCGTACGTTCCAGGTGAGGACCTTCATAAGGAAACTGTATCACTCCCCTGGCGACCCCTGACTATTCTCGAGGTCCTCCCCAATCTTGATAGCGGGTGTGCGAGCCGCTGGAGTGGCCGGTGGAGGAGCAGCCGTGCCCTTGGACGCCTACGTGTGTGGCGAAGCCCTGCATTTGCCACCACGAAGGCGACCTCATCATCTTCGCGCCCCTCCAAGAGCGGGTCGGCCCTATCCCCCTGCCCACCTGCAGAGGCATTCTCTGGCGCGGATGTGAAGCGTGCCGTCTGTCCATCTCCGGTGGCCAGCTGGGACGCCTCGCCCGGACTGGCCAGAACCTCCTCCATATCCCGGCAGTTTGGCTCTAGAGATGGCGGCACAGACTCCAAATTTTGCTGTGAGGGAGGTGGTCGCGTGAAGGTCTGGACTGCTCTGCGCCTCTGGTACTGGCGGATATGGGCTCCTTGGCCACCTCCGGCGGGTGACTCCTCCAGGCGGTCGCTTATGTGGTCAGCACTCACCGGAGCAGGGGGGCTTTCCAGAGTTGAGGTGTGAGATGTCGGGGTTTGGGCGATCAAGGGAGGCTGTGTTGGAGGCGGCGTCGATGTAGCTGTGGAACTGGTGGTGAGCCACCGGAGGAGATGACGGCCGGGCATGGCAGAGGTGGGATCTGGCTCGGCAATGGAGAAGGAGGTAGTTGGGTTTGGGTTCGAGTGTGCCCGGGCCCGTCGCGGTGGATGGCGCAGGGTGAGCCCTGACCGGGCAAGGGGTTTGGACGTGTTGGGTTCAGCATGAGTTTGGTTTGAGACCGCCTGTGAGAGGCAGTCTGGGTTAGGCGTTTGATTTTTGGTTTGGTTCACGGGTTCGGAGAGGTTGGATTTGGGTAGCGGTTTGGTTCAAGTCTTCTGGTGGAACAGGGGTTTGAAATCTCGTACGGCCATCACGCACATCTGTCATCAGCATCTGACGACCAGCCTGGCTGGCAGCTGGCGATCGGACGCCCGACGAATGAGACGACCGTGGCTGAAGGCCGGCGACCACCTCCGCCCATGAGGCGGTGCCATCTGCGAACTGCAATCTGAGGGTAAAAGTGTTGGCGCCAGCACGGAGAGTCATCGTCGGTGGGAGAAGGACGTCCGGGTGGAGCTCGACCTCAACGGTCGTGGTAGAAAGATCCGGCGACCCGATAGCTGGGAGTACAGCAGAGATGGGGTTCCCAACCTGACTGGCCACCGCCATTGCCACCTCCGGCCGCTGGAGGTGGAGCGGAAGGTCGAAGATGTTGATTGATCTACGTTTTCCAGGCGGCGCCTGCTCAGCGCCGTCCCCTGTTTTCCACGGCCGCCATGAAATTCGGAGTTGCGATGACACACTGGTCGGCACGGCCAGGAGGGAGGCACGCTGCTGCGCAGAGCCTGGAACGAGTAACCACAGAGACGGGGAGATGCGACTGAGGTGAAAAGGCGGCGGTGGTCCTATTCCGGCAATAATTGCAGAGCGAAGGATCTCCGCCTCAACAGGGGGGTCGCTCAGTTCACCAACGACGCAATCACGCAGGATGTCGACACCCCGTTGAATCTCCTGCGACCAGGGGATGGATAGAGAAGGAACCGTCGAGGTTATCCGTGTGACTGGCGGCGGTGTCTTCTCTCCCATTGTCGGCGGGGGGCGCATCATCTAAGCATGGGGGCACGAGGATCGACGATGTCCCACACCCCTGCAACGGATGCAGCGCAGCGGGCCAGTACAATGGCGTGCGAAATGGCCCTCCTGGAGGCATCGAAAGCAATGCGTTGCCGGACGATGAGTTGCTCTGGGTTCAGAGATGCGAGCCATGGTGGTCCAACCATCGTTGAGGCGGATCTCCCGGCGGCGCATGATGATCGAGAAAGTAGGGCGAGATGTTCGCAGGACAGTGGCGCCGCCGGCGGGGAGACGCCGGAGGCGGAGATGGCGCCGCCGGCGGGGGACGCCGGAGACGGGGTGGCGCCCTTGGCAGGGACTACCGGGGACGGGAGCCTGAGCTCATGAGCATTCGGTCCTCAATCACTTTGTCTGTTGTGTTAAAGTCGTTTTAAAATTTCTAAAGTTTAACTTCCTTTCCACATATGCTTTCTCTTGTCCACATTAATCAAGAGGATTTTATTGTGTAAAGTTCTGTGTCAATTTTTCTTCCTCGCTTTTGCTTGACTGTCCTATTTGTTTGTCCTTTCATCCTTGTTATATTCCCAAGACATTCTACTATTATTTTTTGAAAGTGAGATACTGTTATGTACTGTATGTATCATTGGATTAAATGTTTGTGTGAACTCACAATTTATTCACATCGTGTGAATTATGATTTTAGTTGTCCAATTTAAGATATGTGGTTCTGAATATTATGAAACATTGGACTTTCAAGAGGAAATCAAATTTATAAATGAGAACTATATCTCTTTCTATGTCAATTAAAATTGAGCGCAATGTTCAAAATCATAGCTCCTAATTAGATGGACAGGATTATAGTTCACCCTGTGAATAAGAAAATAAGATATGGATTCACATAACATTTAACCCTTTATCATTATTCTTCTAGAGGTTTCCAGCAAATATCAAGATAAAAGTACTATAAAGGTGTCTTAAAAAAAGTACTATAAAGGCATATATCAATTAGTTTCTTGAATTACTTTAGTTATTGGTTCTTTTGGTTAGTTCTTCTTTTCATAACACAAGACTTCTTCCTTAAAAAGACTAAATTACAAAGTTCACCTCCCCTGTAGTCCAAAGCGGATTCAGACTGTGAAGGTCCTTGTGCTTCAGCATTTCTTATTATACATAGAAGATAAGGTCATTCGTTCTTCTGCTTTCACCTTGCATTTAAACATGAATAACATGAACTATTTACTATTTCTTGCATTACTCCTGCAGACTTATACTTGTTCAGTGAATAGATTTTGACCAAAAAGTTCAGTTACAAATAAATTCGTTCGTGCTCATTACACTGATATATGTATATATATATATATATATATATATATATATATTCTTACTTTGTCCCCTCAGTATTTACCTTTATTCCCTTTTTATAATACACATTTGAAGAAATAAAATATACTGAAGGTATTCAAGTCAATATTTTTCTGGTGTATTATAGCTTGTTGGTGTTTTAGCTCATGTGAAGTCGGAAAAGGATGCTGTAGAAACTCTGCTACAACCAGTAGAAACTATTGATCGGCTTCTTCAAGAAATGCAGAATTTAGAACTCCAAGTTGAAGATTTGGAATACAAACTTGATTCAAGAGGACAAGGTGCTAGAACTGTGGAAGAAATTCAGCTGCAGCTGAATGCTTTACAGAGTAAAAGGTAAATTTGGGTTGATTAACAATTTTCCTCAGTCTAATTAACAAAAGGATCGTGATATATATATATACATATATATGTCTTAAAAATACCGATTGCGTGGTTTAACTGAACCTTCTAAAAAAAAAAACTAAAACAACTGAAATAAGATCCCCTAGACCTCCATCCTTCCAAAATGTTCTCAGGCTCAGAAAAGAAAAACAAGACAAAGAAGAAAGAAGATAAAATTTATAACTGGAAAGAACTACCTGCTGTTGTAGAGTTGATATTCATGTAGCATGCCAAGTTTATGGGAAAATAATGGTTGAAACTCCTTTTCCAGAGCCTTTTTTTCCTGAAAGTGAAAGGATGACTGCCAAACTTACGTAGTCATCCACTTCGTACTAAAACTACAAGTGCAAGGAATGATACATTAATCCTGAACCATCTTATGTGGTTGTCACACTAAAAAAGAAAGCAAAACATGTCATGGTCTCTCTGCTCAAGGGATAAAAATATTGGTTATTCCAATAACACAAACGGATTCTAGACTCGTATGGGATGAGTGGTTGGACATTTTCTTATTTTTAAAATTTATGCCGATTTTACGGTTATCTGTGACAATGATGGCGAGATCATCATGTATCATGGTTTTGACCTAGTTATTTGGCTTGCTTTATTCTACTTCTATTCCCATTATTTGTTATCTTTTGAGCTCAACTACCTACTGACCAATTAAGGGACTTCTGAATGGCACTGTATATTTTTAATCTACTCAAGTTAAAATCATTATCTTTCACTTTCAAAACAAAAAATATTTCTACATGATGTTACCGTATCAGATTGCAAGAATTTCATGTTCAAACTTTTCCTGACTTTCGTTATGAAGGGATGGTTTGAGTGGTGAGGTCGAGAATATGAGGGAAGAACAAAGATTCCTAAATGATGATTTATCAAACATACAAATGCGTTGGCATGCTCTTAGGGAGGAGAAGCTTAAAGCCTCTAGTATATTACACAAACTTAAAAAGGCTGAGGAAGATTTAGTGCTTCTAGCTGAAGAAAAAATCCAAGTGGAGTTCGACGAGAAGGTACTTATATTTCAAATATATTGTCTTGATTTCTTTGTTTCAATTGTGAATGAAGACATCCTTCGGTTTTGTTTTAGAGAGTTTGCATCTTGACCACATGCATGTTTCTGATTGACAATAAAATATGGACAGTTATTGTGTTATTGTTTGGCTTTTATTGCTGAGATGTGAGGTTGCTATGAGTTATGGGCTAGACTTTATTCATTCGCATTCACAACAATTTCTTCATAATTGTGGAAAATAAGAATTGTCTCTCTAATCAATAAAAGAAGCCCTATGGTCTCTTATATAGTGGAGACCAAAGGAGGAATTACATAAAAGGAAAGTACATATTAGGAAAGTAGGAAAAAAAATCATATGCTGAAAATTAGGAAAAAAATCAGCACTCAACACTCCCCCTCAAGCTGGAGCATAAATATCTATCATGCTCAGCTTAGAAACACATTTATCAAACTTTGCCTTAGGAAGTGGCTTAGTGAGGACATCAACCGTTTGATCACCCGAGGATACATATGATATGACAATAATTTTTTTCTTAATCATGTCTCTGGTGTAGTGGCAATCAACTTCAACATGTTTTGTTCTTTCATGAAAAACAGGATTATTGGCTATGAACAAAGCTGCCTGATTATCACATTTTAATTGCATTGAGAGAGGCACCTCCACTAGAACATCAATCATAACCGATTTCACCCACACTATTTCAGTAGTGGCTTGAGCCATGGCCTTGTACTCAGACTCTGCACTGGATCTGGCAACCACATCCTGTTTCTTACTTCTCCAGGTGACCAGATTAGTTCCCATAAAGACACAAAAACCAGTGGTAGACTTTCTATCATTAGGACATCCAGCATAATCTGCATCGGCATAAACAGTGATGTCTAGGCTCTTCCCACTAAGAAAAAACAGTCCCTTTCCAGGCGCTGCTTTTAAATATCTAAGTATCATCATTGCTGCATCCCAAAGTACCTTCTTAGGCTTATCCATAAATTGACTAATCCTGCTTACAGCAAGAGAAATGTCTGGACGTGTAAGAGTGGCATATAAGAGTTTTCCAACGACACCTATATTTCTTAGCATCAACATCTTCTGTATCATCATCATAAAGCCAAATGTTAGGATCCATTGGCACAGCAGCAGGGCGTGATCCCAACATTCCTGTCTCTTTCAGCAAGTCAGTGACATATTTTCTTTGGCACATAACCAGGCCTCTACGATTTCTAGCAAACTCTATTCCAAGAAAATAGCGAAGATCACCAAGATCCTTGGTAACAAAATGTTTTCCAAGCAATGCTTTGGTATAAGAGATGCCCTGCAAGTCATCATCAGTGACAATAATGTCATCAACATATACGAGAAGCACGACTCTATCACAACAACAACAACAAAGCCTTATCCCACTAGGTGGGGTCGGCTACATGGATTATATTCGTTGATCCATGTTCATGAGATTCGACAGGGTTTTACGCTGGCTGTGGGGGCCTAACACAACCCTCCTTTATCCGGGCTTGGGACCGGCTATAAAACATGGGCGGAGTTGAGAAGCACGACTCTACCACGGGACATTTTTTTACAAAAAGTGAATGATCAGCGGTGGAACGGATGAACCCTCCTTGTTTTACTTTCTCTGATAATTTTTGGAACCAAGCTCTCGGGCTTTGCTTTAGGCCATAAATAACCTTGTGCAGTTTGCAAACCTTGTAAAACTCCCCCTGTGAAACCGGGAGGTTGTTTCATGTAAACCTCCTCCTGTAAATCACCATAATGAAATGCATTCTTCACATCCAATTGAAAAAGTGGCCAGTCCTTGCTGACTGCGATAGAAAGAAGAATACGAACTGTGGCCAATCTAGCCACGGGAGAGAGGTGTCAAAGTAGTCAACACCATAAGTTTGTGTATATCCTTGAGCCACTAAACGAGCCTTGTAGCGCTCAACGGATCCGTCGGATCGATGTTTGATTGTAAACACCCACCTGCAAACCACCATTGTTGCACCACTAGGAGGTGTTACAAGAGTCCAAGTGCCTCTGGATTGAAGAGTTGACATCTCTTGCATAGCTACCTT
Source organism: Pontederia crassipes (assembly GCA_030549335.1). Classification (NCBI taxonomy): domain Eukaryota; kingdom Viridiplantae; phylum Streptophyta; class Magnoliopsida; order Commelinales; family Pontederiaceae; genus Pontederia; species Pontederia crassipes. Next base: position 3,948,445 of record CM060190.1, read on the forward strand.
CCACCTATCGTCATGAAGAGCTTCTTGGTAAGTTCGAGGTGCATCCACAGCAGAAAGCTCGAAAACGAATTGTTGATAGGAAGGAGTGAGTCTCTCCATGGAGAGATGACTAGAGATATAATATGTAGACTTGCAAAAACGCTTGCCTTTTCTCATATCTATGAGAACATCTAAATCATTGACAGTTTCATCAGGAGCAGTACCACTGGGAGCAAGAGTAGAGTCATTAATCTGACTATGTAAATTTGTCTCTTTGAGTTCATCACTTGTAGGCACATCAACTGTAGTGCTATCAATAAGAACGTTGCATTCATGATTTACCTCAGGGGTGACGAGTGATGGCATAGGCGTAGGAGCAGGGTTAGTACAAGAAACAATTTTAGGGCGACGACTATAGGTTTGCTGAAATCTCTGGATAGGCATCTCCATAGTAGGAATATGAGGAGGTGCTTGAAGATACACCTCAGTGTCTGTTTCAGAAGATGTGAGACGAGATCCAGATGAAGTAAAGTAACCTACTGACTCGAAGAAAGTGACATTAGCACTGACATAATATCTCCTATTGGAGGGATCATAGCACCTATAGCCCTTTTGTGTACGAGAATACCCCACAAAGATACACTTGACAGTCCTAGGAGACAACTTATCTTGACCAGGGGTTAAGATATGAACAAAGGCTGTGCACCCAAAAACTTTGGGAGAAACAGAAAAGAGGTCTTTATCAGGAAATATGATAGAATAAGGGACCTGCTCTCCAAGGATTGATGAGGGCATTCGGTTAATAAGGTAACATGCAGTAAGGACTGCGTCACCCAATAGGCATGAGGAGCCTGGCTGTGAATAGAAGTGTTCGGGCCACATCAAGAATATGACGGTGTTTCCTTTTTGCAACTCCATTCTATTGAGAGGTATATACACATGATGTTTGGTGGATAATGCCAAGCTCAGCAAAGAAAGAAGACAAAAGATTAGTGCAAAATTTCAATGCATTATCAGAACGCACAATTTTGACATTGCCAGAAAATTGAGTTTTTATTTCATGAATAAAAGATTTGATCACATTGCCAACATTAGACTTATTTTTCAACAGAAATAACCAAGATAGACGACTAAAGTTATCGACAATAACAAGATAAAAACGGTGTCCTTGTAGATCAGGAACACGACTCGGACCCCAAATATCTAAGTGAAGAATCTCAAAGACTGCATTACTCCTCTGACCTTGTCGACTTGGGAAGTAACTACGATGGTGTTTTCCAAGTTGACAAGCATCACACTGGAAAGAAGACTGCAAAGGGATATGTGGAATGACTCTACGAAGCTTTTGAAGTTGCAAGTGACCAAAACGGAGATGCCATAAGAAGGTAGAAGGAGTTCCCGAGGGCACTGATATACTACCAGCGTATGGATACCGCTCAAGTTTATAGAGGCCATCCTGCTCATGGCCACAACCAATCACTCTGCCCGTCAGTATATCCTGAAACACAAAAGAGATAGCATAAAAAATAACACGACAATTGAGTTGTTTGCATATTTGATTAACAACAACAACAACAACAACAACAAAGCCTTATCCCACTAGGTGGGGTCGGCTACATGGATCATACGACGCTTCGTTGATCCATGTTCATGAGATTCGACAGGGTTTTACGCTGGCTGTCGGGGCCTAACACAACCCTCCTTCTTTATCCGGGCTTGGGACCGGTTATAAAACATAAACAAGGCCGACAAAAAGAATTCCACTCGGCGAACTTTTGGAAGTTGTCATGGCCAGTAAATAATAAAAAAAAAAGGTGATCCTTTGGAAGTTGGACCAGTGGACTGAGATAATGAGATGGCTTTGCTTTTACTTCCTCCTTTTTTCTCTTTCCTATTTTGTAGGCCCCATGATATTTCTCTTTCCAAAGAACAACAAATTGAAAAACAAGTATATCACTATTATATGTTTTTAAAGAACTATTATAATAGATAAAGTATATGTATAACATAATTCTTAAAATTATTTGTTTCTCAAATGTCTTATAATTTCAGAACTCTATAAGCTTCTCATATTTTTTGTCCCTTTGCACAACAAATGGAGCATATATTCATGAAACTAAGAACAGATTGAAGTTATTTCTTCAGATTTGAATGATTAACTCCTATGACTAATTTGATCTAGTAATGCATAGGACATATATGACAAGTAGATATAATAATACATGTAATCAAATACGCTTATAATATATGCAGATGTGTACAGTATTACTTCACTTTCTCGAATTAAAAGTGCAGTATCATTATTCCAAGCAGTAATAGGAATGAGGAATAAAGTACTAGGGGCATGTTTTTCTGTGATGAGGAAGTTATAATATATAACTTGTTGCTGATCTACAGTAATTTTTTTGTTTAAAATTTTACAATCAACTGACAGCAGAAAACTCAGGGAGTCAATTCTGTAAGCTGGCTACCAAATCCACACAGCACCGTTGAATATAATCAGAGCATAATCCCTCCTTTGCAGCATTACAGGTCACCTGGTACTAAACTAGCAATAGTTGCCACGAATTCCTCCTACCTTACACATAATTTAGCAATAAATTAACCATATGAGCCTTTCTTTCACAGGGTCTACTTAAGGAAGGTTCTATGAAAGATCTAATTTTTTTAAAAAAGAGAATGTGTTTCTGTCAGAAGGAGGAAAATAAAAAAGAAAGAAAACCACAGGCAATCATAGCCATGAATTAAAAGGGAAACATCACAAGAAAGGCATCAGACAAGAAACATGTCCTAACTCGTTTCAAAAAAAAAAGAAACATGTCCTAAATGGAGCTAGCTTTCTAAGTGGAAAGTGTAGCCAAAATCTACTGCCGCTCCCTGGTGGTTCCATGTTTCTGTAATGATTGGATAGAAATACTGGAAAATCATCCATACTCCATAGTTTTTTTCCTTTCTTTCTTCTATCATTAATCCAAGAAAAAATCCAACCATGGCAGACAAGGATGCGAAATCTAAAAGGTCTCAATTGTGTTTTACAACGCCATGTTTGCATATTTGATTGACGGATAATAAACTAAGAGGAAAGGCAGGAGCATGGAGCACATCCTTCAACCGTATAGAAGAACTGAGTTGAACCTCTCCAAGTCCATTAATTGGAGAGTGACTCCCATCTGCCAAAGTAACAGATCTCCTTGGAACTACATTACTAATGAAAGTAAACTGATTTCTATCGCCACAAAGGTGCCTGGAAGCGCCTGATTCAACAATCCACCTTGTGAATGCATCAGATGATCTGATGGTACAAGCAAATGGTGTACCTGAGGGACCAGCAGTTGCAGCAGTTGTGTCAATTTTAGCACTGGGAGCTGAGGATGAAGAATTATTCGATACCAGATGCGTCAACTGTGAGAGAAGGTCCGCGTATTTAATGTCTTGGGATGATGAGGCATCTTCAGCCACATTGTTTGCAGAGGAAGGGCGCCCATGCTTCTGCCAACAAGTTTCTTCTCTGAGTCCCAACCTATTGCAATAGTTGCATTGCGGTCGGCTTGCACGTCCACCTCCACGACTTCTACCAGTGCCACGAGCACGACCAACATTAGATCCACCACGACCACGTGTGGCAGCAAAGGCTGAGGGTCTCAGAACTTTGCAGGAACAACTATCCAGCTGAGACGACTGAAACACTCCTCAATAGGTGGGATTTTTGCACCAGTCAACAATTGATTTCTCGCAGACTCGTAGACTGGATCAAGTCCAGCAAGAAAGACTCCTACCATTAGCATATCCCTGTATGCCTTCTGATCTTCACACTTATGAAGCTTCTCAAACATTGCATAGAGAGATGTGTAATAAATGTGGAGAGGACGCCCGTTTTGTCTGGTCTGATGGATATCATAATGCAATTGAAGAATTTTTGTCTCGTTCTTTGCTTGAGAGTATGTGGCGGCAAGAGAATCCCACATAGCCTTTGCTGTGGGTTTGTGTTGGACATCATTTGCTATCTCCAAAGATAATGTCCCTGTTAGCCAGACTTTGGCAAGGGCGTTGTCTTTTTTCCAGGAAGTATATTTCCCAAATTTGACTGTGGGCTCGGGCTCCATCAGAATATGCTCCTTATCGTGAGACTCCATGGCACTCATGAACTGCATGGACCACAACTCAAAATTGGATCCATTCATCTTGACAATCGGGCCCAGTTGTTTGATCTCCCCCTGAATAGTCATCCCGTTGTCCTTGTTATCGATTTGATCTGCCATCTTAGATGGAGGAAGCGAGCCTTTGAGAGGACAGTAGGCAGCCAAGAGGATCCTTCTGCAACAGCAACGTGCCCAAAAGAAGATGCAACAACCTCCTGAAGCACACAGCAATGAGGTAAAGAGAGTGGATCTGAAGCACCTGCTGAAGCGTGAAGGAGACGACGGCTAGGGTTTTTTTTTGTGGAAGACAGCTAGGTTTTTTGTGGAAGACGGCTGGCTCTGATACCATGTGGAAAATAAGAATTCTGTCTCTCTAATCAATAAAAGAAACCCTATGGTCTCTTATATAGTGGAGACCAAAGGAGGAATTACATAAAAGGAAAGTACATATTAGGAAAGTAGGGAAAAAAATCATATGCTGAAAATTAGGAAAAAAATCAGCTCTCAACAATAATGAAATCAAATATGTGAGAATTTTATTTTTTATAATTTTTCATCAAAGGGAATGCTATCTTCTGCTTGTCGTGATTAGTTGATCTGAAATGGTAACTTATATTTGAATAAGAAAACTTAAACTTTCAGAAGTTTGTTCTGTTCAGTATCCTTTTTGGTTTGTGATTTTCCTTTTTTGTTCAATTCATTGGGTTTCAGAACTTGGATTACAGATATTTTGGCATTTAATCATGAAATGTCATTTCCTTTGCAATAACATTCTAGTTGTTTTACTTTTATCTCGATAGATTAATAATTCCTTATTGCCTACTATGTCACAAGATATTGTATTAAGTTTATCACTATTTTTTCTCAATTTTCTAGCATTTAACAGAATCCGTGGACCCATTATTGTATTAAGTTTATCACTATTTTTTTCTCAATTTTCCAGCATTTAGCAGAATCCCTGGATCCATTGTTGAAGGAGAAAGAGAAGTTATTGCAGGATCATGCAGAGCTGAAGTTGAAACTTGAGCATGAATACGAGGAACAAGCTGAAAGTAAAAGGTGCTTTCAGCAGGAGACGGAAATGCTGCTGACACTTCATTCCAGGATTAAAGAGTATGTTGTTTACATGCCAACTTTTTATTTCATTTTTTCGGTTTGGTAGTTACTTCTCTTCTCTTTATCATATCAGGTATATTGACTCAAAAAGAGCAGAAAAGCTAAAGGATTTGCAAGAAAGACATACTCTATCTCAATCACAGTTTCAGAAATGTGAAATCAGGAAACAGGAGATCTCAGCTGATTTAAACAAGAGTAAAGAGTTAATGAGAAATCAAGATCAGCTGAAACGAAATATTGATGACAACTTGAACTACAGAAAAACAAAAGCTGAAGTAGATGAACTTACCCAGGAGATAGAGTCCTTGGAGGAAAAGGTATTATCTGTTGGAACTTGGAAGTATGTCAACCTTAGAAGCTGAGCATAAGAGACATTTACAAGAGAAGGAGAGACTTCTTTCAGAGGTGATCCTGACTTTATTTGTTCACCATTATCTTGTACCTCTGAGACAGTACTTCATTCCTATACTGATTTTTCCTTAATGTAGTGTATTTGGCATTTCTTTTGTTTCTTGGTAGTTTAAAATTGGGTGGATGAATTCGATTGTGTCAAATCTTTATTGTCGAAAATCATGTTAAGTTAATAGAACATAGTCTCAGGTTAGCAAGGGGGCACACAAAACTTCTTGGAAGACTCCCCTAAAGAAAAACATCTTGGAAGACTTCAGCTTGTTCATATGCCAATTTGCTCCAAGTGAAAAAGATCTGCACATTCATTCTACATACAAAGTATATATGGGGACTGTTTATAGAGTTCTATGGTCTATTCAACTAATTGCATCTTACTTACAATCTTTTAGAATATCATCAACTGAAGGCATGGCGATATAGTCATGCCTTTAATATTTATGCTCCATTTCAAATACTTCGATGAAGCTTGGTACACTACTTGGGATAAATATATTGTGATTCTTTAAAGTTATGTGTTTGTGCATAAATCCCATTTGCGTACTTCTGTCATCTTCTATTGTGAATCATATTAGTTTCTGTTTAGGCATCTGATAATTTGCAAATTAGATTAAATCAGTTACTTAAAATACCTTAAAGCAGTATAGAAATTTGAGCTGATGTTAATGCAAGATATGTCTTTAAGGTTGTTACACCTGTTAAGATGACTTTTCAGATATATGCAACATGCGTCATACCAATTAGTGCCTTTTTTGCATCAAGCCTCTGGTAAGACTGTTCAAGTGTTTCGAAGAAAAAGACTGTTCAAACATCATTTGCCTTATAACTTTTGGTTGCATTTTCTGATAACAATGTTTGATGTTGCATCATGTGATTTTATTTGATAAAATTTTCACGAGAACTTGTCTAAATATATTTTGACATGTTTTCAATCTTTACCTGGATTTGTTTTCTGTATCCAAACAATGTGTTGGTTGATATGGAAACTAAACATCATTTTATTTGTTGGGTTGTTTCTGGATATTTGCATGCTTGGTTACTGGTATGCTATGATCTTGAAGCTAGAGAGGTCACTGTTTAAGTGGTTGACTTCATGCCTTGAGCTAAACAATTCATGAAGTTAAGTTGTTTTAGCTTTGTAATTTTTTGCTCTGGAAAGCTGTGGTTTGCATATGCCTAGTTAATGATAAATGTAATCAATTTTATCTGCATTTTTGATGCATCATATTTACTTGATGTTTTGTAACATTGGTCAAATCTTTTTATCCTCTAGAATGACTAATCGTTGAAATTTTCCCTCATTTTGATTACTGTTTTTTCTGTAAGTTGAAAAAAAGTATTTCCTTTAAATGATCACTGCCGAAAGAATATTAGGAATTTGCGGTATTTGGCAAGACCTGTCATATTTGGAAACACTGGTGACTTTGTTTCTGGCAGGTTTGGAAACACTGCTTATTTGTATATCTCCGTGGCCTTTATTCAAATGCTCAAGGCCTTAAGTAAGTTCTCATGCACTTAGAAATATAAAGATAATTTTCAGTGACGTCAATGCTCCATTGTAATTGGAATCATGGTAATTATTTCAGTGCCTGTGGCAACATTTATCATGGCTGTTATTTGTGGCACGGACAAGTTAAGGTCTGATATCTTCTTGAACATGTTGCTGGTCAGTGTTGGAGTGGTGATTTCCTCATATGGGGAAATTCATTTTAATATAATTGGAACAGTTTATCAGGTTACCGGTATATTTGCAGAAGCTTTAAGACTTGTTCTAACTCAGGTCCTTCTTCAGAAGAAAGGATTGACACTTAATCCTGTCACCAGTTTATATTACATAGCACCTTGCAGGTACTTAAATATTACTTTTTGCATATATTGCACTGATGCTAAGAGTGTTATATTTATCCAATGCTTTAAATGTTCAACCTTTTGCCAACAAAATTTGCTTAAAAAAATACTTAAATGGAAGTGACACTATCTTTAATTGCTGCTATGGTACTAATTGTGCACGTATAGTCCCAAATTCAGCAGTCAAATTCTTTAGTTATGAGCAGGCAGCAGGCATCCAGATTAATGTGTTATGTGTAATTTCTAGAACAAGTGGGTTCGAACTCAGAAGCTGATCTTAAATGTCAAATTTTGGTATGCTTTCTACCACATTTCTAAACTCCGCCTATGTTTTATAGCCGGTCCCAAGCCCGGATAAAGGAGGAGGGTTGTGTTAGACCCCGACAGTCAGTGTAAAATCCTGTCGAATCGCATGAACATGGATTAACGAGCGGAATGACGTCGTATGATCCATGTAGCCGACCCCACCTAGTGGGATAAGGCTTTGTTGTTGTTGTTGTTAATGCAAGATATGTATTCACTACTTTTCTGCTTGAGTCAATTCCAGAATTTATCTCTTCCAATTTGATTAGGTTTCTTTCTTTGAGAGATTCCTTTTGGAAATGGGTTTATGGTAGCAATTATCTTATATTTGTTTGTATGGATATGAAAGCATTGGCTATCTTTTGGGCACGTTTGAAATGCTGACAATTATTTTTATACCCTTCACCCACAATACGATGATCTGCAACTTGTGTCAAGGATGTCTTTCAATATTGGTCTTTACTTTTCTTATTCTTATAAGCGTTAGATGTGACTTATTCTTTTAACCCCCTTCATGCAATATATCCATTTTGAAGATTTGAAGCTTTATTATACTCTGTTGACAGTTGAACAGGTACCATGGAACAATTTCTGTCTATCAAAGTAACATATCAAAGCACAAACTTGAACTTAAGCAGGCACGATATAATGAAATTGATAAGAGATACTTCAATCAATTTATTCAGCTTAAGGTGAACATTCATAGATCTACGTGTTGACTTTGTTCATCTTCATTTAATGTTTCTTAATGTCTGGAGTTTGATTTCAGACGACAGAAATGGCAAACAAGGACCTTGATAGATACTATAGTGCACTTGACAAGTAAGCACTCCAGAATACTCTTGAATATTGTGCTTTATGCAGTTACTGTCCATACTCCATATTTCTTGTTATCCTTCTTCATTCAATCACTGTTTCTCAAATAGTGTTCTACTGCCGAGCCTTGATATTCTTCTATATTTCTTAGGAGGTCATCTATTTAAGCCAAAACCATCTTCATACTATATAATGCAATACAACAACAACAACAACAACAACAAAGCCTTATCCCACTAGGTGGGGTCGGCTACATGGATCATACGACGCCATTCCGCTCTATTAGTAACCAAACCTTTCGGTATATTATTCACCAATAGATCTTGCTCTATTAGTTCGCCAAGTGTCCGCCTTGGCCTCCCTCTCCCTCTTTTAATCGGACTCCAGATTATTTGATCTACTCTTCTTACTGACGCATCTAATGGTCTTCTCTGAACATGACCAAATCATCTCAAACGATTCTCTACCAAAATTAGAGTGCGGTAGCCCTTGCTCATTTAACACTGCATTCAGGCGAGGATGCAGCGGCTCTTGCTCTCTTATCACTGTACCCGAGCTGTACAGCGCGTTACTTACGGGTAACGACCTAGCATTAACACAATATATTCGTTGATCCATGTTCATAAGATTCGACATGATTTTATGTTGGCTGTCGGGGCCTAACACAACCCTCCTCCTTTATCCGGGCTTGGGACCGGCTATAAAATATAGGCGGAGTTCATACTATATAATGCAATGGTGAAACAATACTTGTGATAGGAAATTATCTGTTAGAATTAAGTCTATATACCACTAGGAACTTCGATCTAAGATAGCTGATTAATATTTTCCCAATTCCTATCTTCCAACTATTCGATGCCATTTTAACTGGAAATCACAAAGCAATCTTTTGGGGACCTGTTATTTTAATAGATGTCTATCTCACGATGGGGCAACATTCAGAATTCCACACTTAACTATTATATTTTTAACTTTTTTTTTTCAGTTTTCCACCCTCAGTGTCCATACATTTAGTTACTAGTTGTAGGAAAACAAATTATCAAACAGATGTGGTGCATGCTCTCTGTTTACTTCCATTGCCTTTTGACTATTTTACATTTCATTTCTTTAAAGAAATTATGAAATTATAGTATGCACACTAGAGTTAGGTTGTGGGTGTGAATACCATGTTCTTCCTAAATACAGTTGGACCTGGGACATGACAAAGTTTCTGAACATAGCTCTAAAATCTTTTGAAAATGATATAGAGTAAAATTTTGAAACCATCAATACTCTCGTTCTTTCTCCTCAAAAAAAAAAAATACTCTCGTTCTCAACTCGTTCACTAAATTTTGTTTTGTAACTCAAAAGTTGTCCAACTTTAATTATCTTACGGTCATGATCATCCTAACCGATGATAAAAGGTTTAACAATTAAAATTAAAATAATAAAAAAATTTAAAAAAGGGGCTCCACCCCTCGCTGACGATGGAGGGCCCCTCCCCCTCTTGAGGAGAGAGGAGAGGGCCCCTTCCACTCTCTCCTTTGTCTCACTAAGTATGTGTGTTCATGGCTTGGGTTTGATTTGACCCGACCAATTTTGGTTGGATTGGGTCACTCCTGTTTTGAGGGTTGGACCCTATCTAACCCGACCCGGTTCAGATCAGGTTGGATCGTGTCGGGTGGTTGGGTTACCCGACCACCATTTCTTTTTTTCTTAACCTGACCACCATTTCTTTTTTTTCTTTTCCCACCTAGTGGGATAAGGTTTTGTTGTTGTTGTTGTTATTTAAGATAAGAAATATTATTTACTATTTATTTGCAACGTGAAATAGTTTTCTAAATATTTAAATATTGTCTTGTTCAGATAAGAAATTAAGGTTGTTCAGAGAAGACCATATGCGCCAGTAAGAAGAGTAGATCAAATAATCTGGAGTCCGATTAAAAGAGGGAGAGGAAGACCAAGGCGGACACTTGGCGAACTAATAGAGCAAGATCTATTGGTGAATAATATACCGAAATGTTTGGTTACTAATAGAGCGGAATGACGTCGTATGATCCATGTAGCCGATCCCACCTAGTGGGATAAGGCTTTGTTGTTGTTGTTGTATTTAAATATTGTCTTGATGATGGCGACGACAATGAAACTGATCCACCACCTGTCATCTATGAGGACAAGGATAGCGAGGAAGAAGAATCTGAAGATGCAATGGAAACTAATGATGAGGAGAATGAGGGTCTTGGAGATGTCATCGATGCTCATGATCCCAACGGATTTGCGAGTGACATTATGAGTGATTGAAGAGGTCCTTTGGGTGGATCCTGAAGTTTTGATTACTTGTTCAATGCATGGCTATCACCTTATTGGTATTTCCTAAAAGGCCCGCAGATTATCAAAAGGATGGAATTGATGTGCCTTGTCAAAACCCTCAAATTTGTTTCCATTGAATTTATTTAGCTGTTGAGGGCTTTTTGAGCTTTGTTGTTTAGGTGAACTTCTGCTATGTTTATTGAGAGTTGACATGTCTTTATTTAATGTACTTGTCCAGTGATCATATTATTCCCTCTTTATTTCTGTTTACCCTAAATAAGGAAATAATTTTAACTTTTATTTCCTTATATTTATTCAATTACGCTTTTATCTTCATCATCTGAAAAAGAAATACTAAGGAATCATATATAAAGAAAATAAATTTGTTACACATCAATTTATTTCTTTTTAACAAATGAGGATTTATTCAAAAAATGAGGATATTTTCAAGGAGAGATAGGAAAACGCGGAGACAAGCTGTTAAATTACATGCTCTTTTTGAGGATAACTCCATCTTTACCAAACACATTCATGAATTTGGCATCTCCTATTGTCAATATACCTTTTCATATTTTCTTTCTCGCCACATTGGTTGGTCTCATTCCAGCATCTTATATCACTGTCAAGGTAAGTGTCCATTAGTTTTTCCTTATGGTATTCGAAACTTTCATGCTTAGTTTGTGTGTCCTATTTTGGCTGTAATTTTGCTTATATCTTTTGTGGAGTTTTTATGTGTACTTGTTACATACAAACTTGTGCAAATGTTAATCTTTTCCTAAAAGCTCCTTGCTTGTAATGTTTTTTTTTTTTTGGGATGGTAGTTCTTACCAGGAGATAGATGATTGGGAAACTTTAAGTAATCTCAGAGATGCTTAGCACTTGTTTTATGGACTAGCTTGTGCAAATGATACGCTGTTTCCAAAAGCTCCTCACTTGTAATGAATTTGTTTCCGGATGTAGGACTAACTTGCAGCCAGGTTATTGGGAGTTCTAGTATTATGTCAGTGATGTTAAACACTTGTTTTATGAACTAAACCTTTTATTTAGTAGATTTAGCATTCTAGAGAAAACTATCCCTGCATGGCTGCATCTACTATTTTGAATTTCATTTTTGTTCTTGGGCTATTAAGAACCCTAGGAACTACTAAATAATCACTGGATTATGTGATTAAGGTGAAAAGAAGAATAGATACTTCGCTAGTCTTATAGACTGAGAATTATCAGTGCGACAATTTAAAAGGGTAATTTTGTTGCACTGATAATTCTCAGTCTACAAGACTAGTGCAACAATTTAAAAGGGTTATTTAATTACGTTTAAAAAAAAAGGTTATTTAAGATTGAGGCTATGTTTAAGCATTAATTGTTGTCTTCATATATGCATGGTTTCAGGCTAAACTAAAACTCTTGCAAGCCCGGATAAAGGAGGAGGGTTGTGTTAGGCTCCGACAGTCAGCGTAAAATCTTGTCGAATCTTATGAACATGGAACAACGAAGGCGTCGTATGATCCATGTAGCCGATCCCACCTAGTGGGATAAGGCTTTGTTGTTGTTGTATAGTTTACACTATAGTTCTACATGTTCCATCTACTTCGTTGAAATTGGTTTCTGTTTCCTGAATTCTTGGCATTCATATTTCCTAATTCTTCTTAAGTATCCTATTTCGATTTTCTCAGTTCAGTTTGCTCATTGTCTAGGCATGCATTTTTAACATTCTTCTCTTAAGATTAAGAACTTGTAAATATGTGTACTATGAATATCAGATCTTTGTTTGAATTATTTTGATTACTCCAAGTCACAATTGGGTCATAGTTCTTATGTTCTGGTGTGAAGTCTATGTTCCTATTGCTTTAGTCATTTAATCGACAACATATTTCTTTAGGCGTTTAACTCCTGTTAATTTGTCCGTGTGGCATGCAGGACAATCCTTAATATTTAATTTAAGGATCTCGGCTTTATACGGCATTTTTAGTTTGTTATGTCATTTCTTTTATCAACTTGTCGGCTTACAATGGATGCTGTCTCTGTACAATAACAAATTAAATGGTATTTTGGCAGATGAGATGGGTCTTGGAAAGACTGTTCAGGTCACTTTCTATCATATCGTGATTATATATAGTCAGATTAGCCCTTTTTAAAAAATATATTTTATATAGCCAGATTAGTCGGTTCCAAGTCCGGATAAAGGAGGAGGGTTGTGTTAGGCCCCGACAGCTAGCGTAAAGTCCTGTCGAATCTCATGAACATGGATCAACGAATATGGCGTCGTATGATCCATGTAGCCGACTCCACCTAGTGGGATAAGGCTTTGTTGTTGTTGTTTTACACATTTAAATTATTTTATTTTAATATTTTAAAATTTTTGTATAGTATATAAGCTTAAAATTAAATTTAAAAGTAAAAATATTTGGGTCTTTGGGTCATATGGACTTGGGTTGGAAAATTCTGAGCCGGCCCGGCCCGACCCAAGTCTGGCAGGGTCAGTTTTGATGCGATCCAAATTAGTTTGGGTTCACTTGGTCGACCTGGCCCGATGAACATCCCGGAAGAGGGGGGGGGGGGGGGGGGGTCCTCTTCTTTGTTGCACATAAAATAGGGGGAGCCCTCCTCTTTCGCTTTGAGTCACCGCTGATGAGGAGCGGTGGTAGCCCCTTTTATTTTATCATGTTTTACTTTGACGTGGAATAGAGAAAATGTTCGATGTGAGTGCCATGTCAGCATTTTAACCAATCGTTGAGTTGCAAAATAAAACTCAGTACTGGGAACAAGTGTATAGTTGAATGAAATTTTCTCGAACATGATGTATCATACAATAATGTTTGTGTGATAAACTTTAATAAATTTTATCAATTGATGAATCTGATAACTGTTTTATCAAGATTTAATAGCATCTTTGACTTCTCCTTTTTATATTCTGAACTATTTCATAATTCACTAAGTTGCAAGACAAAACACCAGCCCACTCCATAAGGACCATGTTCTTAACCAAACACTTTTATGAAACCTAATAGTTTTTACTCTTCCCCTCACAAAAAAAAAACAATTACTCTGTAACATTAGCAAAAAACTATATCTATTGTATTAAATGGATGTAATATGAAGGTCTATGGTATATATTGAGGTTCGTTAAGCAGCCACGTTAGTGACGATCGTATCAGTGAGAAATGGATTTTACACAATTCAAATTTGCTTAGTGTACTTATTTTCTTCCCAGTCGAGGTGTTTGCTTCTCATTTTGCCAAAATGACGTGTAGTTTACAGGAAACCTATTTGAACACTTCTAATAATTTATGAGATATCACCTTTCTTCTGACTTAGCAATAGTTAATGGGTATTAGAATATCTTTCCATTTTTTTTTGAGAAGATCTTTCCATTTTTTCTAACAATTATGAATGTACAGCTCGTCTTTCTGTTATGTTCCTGAAGGTCATATCTGAGGCCAAATAGGATTAGAATGACATAGTATTGTCTCCTCAAAAAAGACTGACATAGTATTGTGCCCATTCAGTGTCATTCTATATTCCCCATTCATTCACGATTTAGGTAACAAATCATGTTCTGAATACCTTATAGTGTGCCTCACATGATAGCTTGAAATCAAGTATGAACATATTTATATTAAACTTTCTTTCAGCATTTAAGTTAAAACACATGCTTTTTCATCCCCTCCCCTGAAATCGTTGGTCTGCTTCTCTCTGTTATTTTCTATATTATCCTTTTGATATCACACCTAAAATCTCCATATTTCTTCATTTCACTGTCACGATATTCATATTCTTGGAGCCATAGAGTTTGTATCTGCTTGCTGTTTTCTTATTCGAAGTTGCACTTGGTCATTTAATCTATTTCCTTTTTGCTGCAAGAGCACTCATGCGGTTCCACACAATGAAAATGGAGGAAATAAACAAGATCATCAAGGAACTATGGCAACAGACTTACAGAGGACAGGACATTGATTACATAAGTATCCGTTCAGATTCTGAGGGTGCTGGCACCCGTTCATATAGCTACAGGGTGCGAGAAAATCTTCATTTACCATCAGGAAGCTTATATGGCATATTTTAATATAATGTTGTGTTTTCAGGTCCTCATGCAGACTGGTGATGCTGAACTGGAAATGCGGGGAAGGTGTAGTGCTGGTCAGAAGGTAAAACTATATGGCATGTCTTGCATAGCACATATCACAGAGTTAACTAAGACAAATCTATAGTCAATATGTAACTATGTAGATGCAGAGATATATCAATGTTAATTGAAAGTATAGACTTGTAATTGGGGAGATTCTTCATTTCTTGTATTTGGACTCCTCTGGAGCGTTTATTAATAGATAACCACTCTTTTTTTTCAAAAAAAAGATATGTAATTGTCCTGTATATTTTTTTCAAAAAAAGATATGTAATTGTCCTGTATATTTTTAGGGGCAAGCTAGTCATCCATGTATATAAGTCATCTGATCTGTTTTATTACATGTCAGTCCCGCAAATGCCAACTTAGGTTGAGAGATGGATCGACTCCATCAGAAACCACTTCTTTTGGCGGGGTTCTAGTGCCAAGAGGCGGGGTGTCCGCCTAGTTGTCTGGAGTCATGTTTGCCAGCCTACCTGACTTGGTGGTCTCGGTGTTCGAGATTTTGTCGGACGAACCAAGCATTTTTGCCCAATGATTATGGTGCCAGAGGATGATTGATGAAGCTCAGTTTTTATTGTATGTTACAATAAAGACCTCTCCTGGAACTCCCGCATGCATTTCAGGCACATCACACTTTTGGCGAGGCATTGCGAGGATTTTTCCTTTGATATGACCATTACTTCCTCATCCCTCGGTGGTTTTCTCTTTTTGAGGGCATGAGTGGATGATGGATGCCAGACTTGCAGAAGGCATTTCCTAAATTGGCGGGCACTCTCGGCAAACTTGGATGCGTTTTGGATTTCTGGGCAAGGGATTCATGGACCCTAGTTTTTCACATGGGCTTTTTGGTTCAATAGTTCATGGAGTTACTTGCACTACTAGGGCAGATTGGGTGATTCCGCCCAGATCGGACCAGGGCGGATGGCTGGAGATGTGGTTGTTTGGCCATTTCTCTGCACGGAGGAACTACTTGCATTTGTTGCCGGTGGAATTCACAGCAGATCGTCAACACATTTAGATCGTCACGTTTTGCCCCAAAGTAAAACCTTCGTTGGGCTTACGAGGCTCGACAGGATTCTCACACAGGTCTACAGAACGAGATGGGTGGTGTTACATAAAAAAATATTGTACATGATATTGTCATTTTGATGAGAGTGGGAAGGTGGATAGTTTCCTGTTGTGGTCACCTAACACCTCTCTTTTATTTTTTGTTCTTTTTCATTTTGGTCTCTCGTGCTTCTTATGAATAACTCCGCCTATGTTTTATAGCCGGTCACAAGCCCGGATAAAGAAGGAGGGTTGTGTTAGGTCCCGACAGTCAGCGTAAAATCCTGTCGAATCTTATGAACATGGATCAACGAATCTAATAGAGCGGAATGACGTCATATGATCCATGTAGTCGATCCCACCTAGTGGGATAAGGTTTTGTTGTTGTTGTTATTGTTGTATACTTCTTATGAACACATGTATGTCCTGAGTTATTTTTTGTGGAGAGAGGTGTCAGGTGGATAATATAGTACATCACATTTTTTGTCTTCTTCGGAAGGGATTTTACATAGTATTTGTACTCTCGTGGATAATATAGTCCGAACTCTCGATATCCAACAGGCCCTGCATGGAAATGAAACTGTTTAAGGCCCAAACTAACTTTGAATAGGTAAAAGGCTTACCGCCCAACTTTTCCGAAGGTGAAGAGATGGAGTTGAAGTCCCCCGTAACGATCCAGGGAACCTCCCCCAAATTCAGAGCGGAGAGATCCCTCCATAACTCCGAACACAGATTGGGGAGAACACTAGCATAAAGACATGTGAGGAGAAAAGAAAAATTTTCAAACGTAATAGCTGCGTGAAGAACCTGCGGGCACTGCCTGACCGCTGAGACTTCAATGTCGGGGTTATGCCATGCGAGCACGATCCCACCACATGACCGGTCCCGGGCTCAAAAATCCCCTGCCAGCCGAATCCTAGACGCCTTATGACCTGCATAGAACAAGTGGAGCAAGAATGTGTTTCTACCAGTACCAAGATGTCGGGTTGGTCCTTCTTTATAATGTCCGAAAGACGCTCGCGGACCTTGCTACGGAAGGCCCCTCGGCAATTCCAAGTAACGATCCTCGTGTATTGAGGTCCAAGCCTGCACGGCGAGCCGGGGAACTCTCCTCGTTTGGTTGTTTGTAATAAAGATTGGTTAGTAGACTTTTTTGCGGGTGATTACGATCTTACCCTTGGTTTGTGCTCATCGATTCTTGTACTTCAACTCCGGCACCGTGAGGGAAATCGTAGCGCGGTGGGCGCCAAGTCGCTTCACGTCAGAGTCAGAGGAGGTTCAATAACCAACTCCTCATCAATTTCTTCTGTATCACAGTCCGAGAGATCCTGCACCACCTCTGCAGCAACAAAAGCATCTAGGACGGATTCACGCAGACTGGCATGATCCAATCAGAGCGGGGGAGCAGAGGGGGGGATCAGGGGCCGAGAGGACCAGGGAGGCGAAGCGGCGAAGAGGAGAAGGCCGACATGGCGATCGGAGGGAAGGATTGGGGAGATCGGCTTTGGGGTGGGGAGACGAGGGGTTTGAGGGATATGAGGGTTAGGGTTTTGAGTTGCGGTATTTGAGAGTGAAGAGGCAGAGGCTCCATGTGTCCTCGATCCAGCTTCCATCGGATTTCGAGAGCAAGCATCATCGTTGAAAATAGACGAATTTTTGCCACATCGGATCGCGGCGAAAGACAGGTGTCAACAATTTGTAAGGCGAGCTCCTCCGAAGTGTGGGATAGCTCTTCCACACTCGGAACGATCAGAAGAGAGCGTGGAGAGACAGGGGTACGTGTCACACATCCATGGACCATCGAGCCGTGGGAGCAGACATCACCGTTGAAATATGGCAGATTTTTGTCACCCTTGGATCTACCCGTTGGATAGTTGGCATCAATCGGCACTTGGAGAGAACGAGAGCCGTTAGGATCCTTAACATGGATGCCATCAGTAACCTTACCGTCAGTGAGGGCGCAACGGTCACAACAGCGGCCGTTCATTTAGGCTGCAAGTGGACGCCGACGCCATCCATACCGACAGTGATTGACGGTAGGGCGACGACGTCAGATGCAATGGGCGGATGTTGGGGTAACGTCAACGCGGGCCGAGGCAGATGCGAGATTGACCGCGGGAGGTGACATCGACCACGGCCCGCCAGCATCCACGGCCCGTACAGAAGAACACCAGTGGAATCACAGAGGGAGTAGTCCCGCGCTCACAAACTTCGAGTCGATGGCTGATGGAGCCGCACCTGAAAATAGAAGATGGGAATGTTTTCGTACAGGGCCCGCTGGAAGAAGCGGGTGCCATCCGGCTACCCCACCCAAATACCTTGCTTCACCAGAGCCTTTGTGGCGATGTCGACACAGATCCTCGGAGCGTGGGCGACGTCTTGCTCCGCTGGGAGGTCGATCTTCAGGGGAGTGCCGAAACAAGAAGCTATAGGATGGATTCCCGACTCAGAATAAAGTTCGAAGGCCAGGCCCGAAAGTTGAATCCAAATAAGAATGGAGTCCGGTTGTTCCGCGAACGGCCGGAAGAAGGGCTTGTATTTGTTGATGTGCAGGATGTGTCCACGGAAAGATGCGGGTGACCTCGTGAGGACCTGCAGTAGTCAGCACTGTCGGAGAAAGTGAAGAGCAGATAAGCATTACCCAGCTATCGATCTGTCCCGAAGTTTCCAGAGGAGGGGAAGCTTGGAAGCGAGGGCCGCCAGATCCGCGCCGCTGCCTAGGAACCGGCCCATCAAGCTGCGCTCCGTCACCGCCAACTACTATGAGATATCCACAAAAGGGATCTCCACCACCTCGGTAACAGAAGTTTGTAGTTGCCGCCACTGCCGAGGGGAGATCTACAAAGTAGAGGAATGATTTGTCTTGACCACATCTAACCATGATCCACGGGCGGCGATAGTTTGGGGAGAGATTCAGGATTTGATTATGTGAAGGGTGGTTGAGGTAGGATGGGAAAAAGAGTATTTGTGATGGAGGTGGGAGGGGCTATCATGATGACAACCTCGGGGCAGCGCAGCCCGGCCCCTCGCGTAGCTGCCTCCATGGGCATGTATGCAGAGCAGGATTTGCAGTGTTGTTGTGTTCCTAAACTACTTTTAGGTGAATGCTGTGCTACAGAGGCCACGAAGACGATCGAGCCAAGGCTCGCGCCTCAAGCCATGCCATGCACATCAGATCCTCGGCCCAAAAGTTCTATCTGAGCTAGCCGCCCTACCCAATCTTGGCAGTAGATTGGGCGTATGTTGGGGACGTACATTTTCAATCACCTAAAATAAGTTGCACAAGGCGTAAGTACAATATATAATTAATATTCTTTTAAAATATTTTCAGTCTCTTATTTAATAGTTCACTTCTGTAGATTTTTTCTCTTGACATAATTTTTTTTTATTTATAGGTATATCACTACTAATTCAATTATTATCACTATGATTATAGAAAATAATTTTCATCATTACTTAATTGCTTTACTACACTTAATACAAAAAAAAAATAAATGAATGAATTAATGTATGCATGCTTATTTTTTGTTCATGTTTTATTTTAATTAATAACAAATAATTTTAAAAATATTAATTCATTGTAATCTAAATTATTTTTAATTTTAGAAGGTATCCCGATATTATATATTTTCACATATCTTATGAAATTATTTATATCTTATCATATTACAGGAATCCTCATCTAACTCAACAACAGACTAGCATAATAAATTATTTTTTTGGTATCTCCGAGAAACGACGTAGCCGATGCTAAGAGCTACCAGCACTTATCACGAGTTTGGATTCTCGTCCCGAGCAAAATGTCACAGGTGAGAGTTTCCACAAAAAAATTCAAAATTCACCAAAAAAACAAATAATGAACCTTAAACTAATCTATACACCTGTGGCAGTGTCCGCTATGAATGAATGGTATCATCTCCCTTCCTTTATGTTTGGCATTCTTTTCTCAAGACTGTAACTCGCAACACTATCAAGCGCAACGCTGTCCAGCGCCCCAATATCAAGCAAAGTAGTTGCTTCATGCAACAAATTCTGCACTTGTTCAGGGTTGTCTTGTACCCAAGGATGCTGCTTGTATCTCCTCAACCTCTGCAGCTCATCGGCAACATCCTTCATAGTGGGCCTCTCATCTCCTCTGGCGCTTAAACATCGCATGACAAGAAGAGAGATCTCTTGCAGCAACTCCATATCTTCTAATTGATTCAATATTTGAGGATCGATGATGTTTCGAACTCTCTTCTCTTTAAACGCAGCGATAAAAGCTCCCGCGAGGCATTTCTGATCTTTCTCAGACCCTTCAAGGTAGAGAGCTTTCTTGCCTGTGAGGAGTTCGAGCAGCACCACACCGAAGCTGTACACGTCGCTTTTGACTGTCAATTGGCATGTCTGCATGTACTCTGGATCCAAGTAGCCCCAAGTCCCCTGAACCATAGTTGCCAGTTGGTTCTCGTCGTTCGGTGCCAACTTTGATGCTCCGAAGTCTGAAACCTTGGCGTTGTATGCATCGTCCAGGAGTATGTTAGCAGACTTGACGTCTGCGTGAACAATCGGAGGAGAAGCAGATGAGTGGAGGTAGGCGAGCGCGTCGGCCGACTCCGCGGCGATCCTCATGCGAGCATCCAGTGATATGGGAGCGCTGAGACTCGTGTCATGGATGTAATGGAACAGGGTGCCGTTGCGGATGAACTCGTAGACCAGCATCGGTACTTCCACCTCCAGGCAGCAGCCCAAGATCTTGACGATGTTCCTGTGGTTAATCTGGGACAATATGAGCATCTCCCTCGCGAACTCCTTTGTTTGGCTCTCGTCCATGACCTTTGATCTTTTGATCGCCACGACTCTGTTGTCATCGAGGATCCCTTTGTACACTGTGCCGTAGCCTCCTCGTCCGAGAATTCTGCCGTCGTCGAAGTTGTTGGTCGCCTTCTCAACTTCTTCCTTGGTGAATATCTTGAATGCACCGATTCCTTGTGAGCTGATCTGCTGTTGCAGTATGATACCTCCATTCTGTTTGAAGAACTGCTGCTTGGCTCGAATGAGCTTCCTCTTCTCCATCCCCAGGTGGATCCAGGTGATGACGACGACCAAGAAGAAAATGCCAGCGGCGACTCCTGTACGTGAGCATGGTTAGTGTTTTAATTCAGTGGTAATTGGCATGTCTCCCGTAATCTACTGTAACACAAAGCAAAGCAAAACGTAATCGGGGAAATGGATGCTTTGTCACCTATAAGCACTCTCTGGTACAACGGAAGCTTATTTGCATCGCATTCATTCTTTTCTTTGCCACACGAGCAAGTGTAATTTCCTGGTATGTTGGAGCATCTCCCATGGCATGGGAACTTTGACTTATACTTGGAGTCGCATTCATCAACATCTGCACCAAATCAGTGATGATATGAACATGAACAACTTCTCGTCGATGGTCCAGAAGTGATCCATGGATCATGTGTAATATGGAGCACAAGGATATAATATGCAGACTTAGGTACCTATGCAACCACCAACGAGGTACGGGTTGCCTTCGTAGCCAACGGAGCAATTGCAGCGGTACCCGGGGGCGTTGGTGGAGTCGTAGCAGACGCTGTTCTTGGCGACGCACGCATAAGTCGACGTGTTGAGTTTCGCCTCCTTGCAGCTCTTGGCTTCTCCATCATTGACGACTGCCCAATCCAACACCACCGGCAGACCTTCCTTATGACGCCTGAAAAAACCCCCATCGCCGAGGAGATCGGTCGAGCTGAACTCGTAGGCGTCCTGCCTGGCGAGAAAGGCGTAGCTGCAGGGGTTGGTGCCCGCCATGGCGGAGTTGTTGATCTCTCGGCCAAACGTGATGGAAGAACTTCCGAGTCCTTTGGGTATGGAGGTCTGGCAGCAGCCGACGCCGTTGCAGGAGCCATTGGTCACGTAGTCGACGCCGTCGCACATGGCGAGGCACCCGCTCTTGAAATCACTCCCTGTGATATCGCCCCCTATGAATGCCAGGGTTTGGCAGCCGACGGCCGTGAACTTGTTTCGGACGTCGGAGAACACGTATGGCGACGCCGCGAGGAATGTGTCGTTGCCGGAGGTTTCGCTGGATTCATTGTAACAGATGTAGGCGGGATTGGATCGCACGGTGACTTCGCCATGCAGTATCGATATGTCGAGGACCTCCATGGTGCTCAGGTCGTTGCTGATGAAAGCTTTCGCGCCGTTGCAGGTGACGGCGAAGCCTTCCCTGTAACATCCTGGACCAATGCCGAACGGGTAGGGGACGGTGATATTCCCACAGCTACCGCTGCACTGTGGGAGCGCCGTTTGATTCGCAGATAGCTGGACAGCAACTGCTGATGAAGACACGATCAGAAATAGCAGACGAAACAATACGATCGATGGAGTAGACGCCATTGCCGTTCTTTTTATCTCTTTCTCCTTCCCCTCTGTGATGCTACGAAGGAATGAGCAGCAGATCAAGAATGGGAATGGCGGGTTGATGTAATCATGCAATAAGCACGGTGGTTTACATATATATATATATATACACACATAAATAATGATATATATTGTGGTAGGTGTAGTGTAGGGGATAAGTAATTAACAGTCGCCATGGAAGAATTGACTCGAAGTCTGCATATATACATGTTCGTGACACGTGAGTCAACGATCAGAAATTTCATGGCACGAGTTATCCGACAACTCGGTACGGCATAAGACCTGCGTTGGACTTTTTCGTTTTCCCGGTTACGAAAAAAGATCGCCTCATTAAAAAAAATTAAATCCATGGCCTTTAATTCACACGGAATTAAGGTATGAATCATTTTATTAATAATTGGTTCCTAGGTACTGGAATTCAGAAATTCTGTAGAAATAAAATATATTCGTTCATTTTTTTTTATAATGACAATTTTGTAATTCTAGATTGTTGCTAATTCATTTTTTTTTTCAATTCCAGATTCAATAAGATGACATAGCAAGTCCTTTATTTTGGGATG
The DNA here is from genome assembly GCA_030549335.1 of Pontederia crassipes. Lineage (NCBI taxonomy): Eukaryota > Viridiplantae > Streptophyta > Magnoliopsida > Commelinales > Pontederiaceae > Pontederia > Pontederia crassipes. Next base: position 3,971,487 of record CM060190.1, read on the forward strand.
GGTCGTGACATTGGATAATTAGCTTTGATAAATATACTGGAATGAAGCTGTATATTTCTTAAACCTATCTTCTCTTTCCTATTTGAACAACAGAACTCGTAGATAGGAGAATGTGTCAAATTGAGCATCTCGAGCCGATGATGCCACCAAGTGGAACGAGAGAGAAAGTTGAGAAAGCAAATTTTATTCAAATCAAAATGAAGATTACAACCGACGCTTTCCTTTTCCTTTCGTATCCTAATTATAAAACGTAGCAGAATATATAACACAATGCAAGAGGCCGATACGAAGGAAAATTAATGTTGAAACGTAAAAATTGTCCGAAAGCTGAAAAATAGCTGTCGGGACTATGACATATGAAGATAACTGCCATTAACACATAGAAAGCCAACATGCCCCCACCAAGTTTGACGATCGCGATTGGTGGAGATCGGACAACCCTGACTTGCCAACGAGATCATCATGCTGACACCAGGAAAGGGCTTTAGTAAGCAAATCAATGAGTTGATTGTCAGTGCCAATGTGCAACAAGCGAAAAACAAGATGTGAACCAAAATAGCAATCGGCATCAATATGTTTCAAGTTTTTTTCTAATTTGAATGGTAGCTCCATTATCACATCCGTCCCTCTCTCTCTCTCTCTCTTTCTCTCAGAAGGCGCGTGGCCTCCCTCCTTCCCTCTCTCTTGTAGGCGACATGCGCGACGTGCGACCGGATCCCTTCTGTGTGCGACCGGATCTGGTCAGGCGGGCCAATTTTCGATCACACACGGTGGAATCCCGTCGCGTGCGGCCAATTCTCAGCCACGTGCGGTAAGTTCCCAACCGTTCATGGCCGGATTCCGTCACGCGTAGCCAGTTCCCGATCGTGCACATTCAGATCCCGCCGCGTGCGGTCAGTTCTCGGCCATGCGCATCCAAATATTTTTTATATTTTAGAAAACCTTTCCGATGGGCTTGGCCCTCAAAAATGGCCTTCCGACGGTCAAAGCAGTGGGAAGTTTTCGCGGCTCAGTCCGTGGGAAATTTTCCCACGGCTTGGTTTGCGGAAAGTTCTCACGGCTCGAGTCGTGGGAAATTTTTCCATAGCCCAAGCCGTGGGAATGTGTTTCTCACAGTCCGAGTCATGGGAATTTTTTCATGGCTGAAAACGTGGAAATGTTTGTCCCACGACTCCAACCGTGAGAATTTTTTATGACTGTAATAGAGTTGTCGAAAAATATTTGCAACGAGCACTTTTATGACGAATCGTTCCGGTTGGAAAATCTATCGCAAAGTCCATTTTCCGACAAATTATTCTCAGTTTGCGATGGCTCAGCCCGGAAACACACAGTTTCTTGTAGTGTGTGGAGCCAAACAAATTCAGTTGTTGCAAGAGCCATACTACGATACTTAGCCTCCACAACCGAATGTGAAACAATAGATTGCATTTTGGACTTCCGAGACACAAGTGACCCCAATTTTATTGCAAAATACGAACACGGACTAAAGGGACAAGCTACCTAATCAACATCACAAAAAGCTGAAACTTGTGCAGAAAAAAGTTTCACTCAATTGTCGAACAACAAAGGTAATATTTGGATGAGTGTTAGTTAAATAGATCAATCATCCAACCAGTCGTTGATACTCTTGAGCATCATGTAAAATTGGATTGAATTGATATTCCTATTGTCATCGATAAAAAATTATTTATGATATTAAGAATGTCACTAATCAAGATAATATTGTACAACCTCTAATATTGAATATCATTTCAGAAGACAAACTTTACAATCTCAAGAACAATTACCTTTAAGAAGATTCACTAGTAAAAAGAGAAATGCAGTTTTACATGATTACATTGTGTATCACCAATAATATGTCGATATAATGTAGGATGGAGGATGATCTAATCAATCTCCCCCGAGCTTTGGAAATTTCAAATTATCAAAAGTGGATCAATGTCATGAATGAAAAAAATAAAATACATGTATGACAATAAGGTTTGAGATCTTGTCTCTTTGCTCGAAGGTGTGAAACTTGTTGGTTCTAAAATGATATTTAAAACTAAAAGTGGTTCCAATGACAATGTCGAAAACTATAAGGCGAAACTTGTCACTAAGGACTTTACACAAAAGGAAGACATCAATTATCAATATACTTTTTCTCTTGTTTCATCGAAGGGCTCTTTGAGAATTATAATGGTGTTAGTAGAACATTTTGATATTGAGTTATATCAAATAGATGTGAAGATGGTGTTTCTAAATGGTGACATTGATGAAATGATTTATATGATGCAATTAAAAAAGTTTATATCTGGTGATGTAAAGTCTATGGTTTGCAAATCAAATCAATCCATCTATGGACTTAAACAAATACCTCAACAATGGTATCACAAATTTCATGAAATTATAATCTCATTTGATTTTGAAATAAACTTGACAGATGATTGTGTATATTCTGTGGGAGTAAGGATATTTATTAATTTTATATGTCGATGACATATTATTTGCCACAAATGATACTGGATTATTGCAAAAAACTAAGGGGGCGTTTCTCTAGAGGTAATCTTTGTAGATTACCAGGTAACGTTGTATTAAATTACCTGGGCCCACCACATTACCTTGTTCACTTGTGACAGGTAATGGACAATCTGCATTGCCCAAGCAATCCACATTACCTATGAAGTGGCAATGTAGATTGCCTATGGGAGCTTAGGCAATCTACATTACCACCTGAGTTGTAATCTTTTAAATTTTACTTTTCTCATTTGTCCTTTCTAATTTTATTTAAATAAATTCTAAAACACATTGAATAAATTATAATAATAATTAAATAAAGTATAAAATTAATCAAATAAATACTATAATTATTATGACTATATTATTATCATATTTTAAAATATATTAATTATTTTATAAATTTTAATTTTATAGGTGAGAATATATATTTGTGATTTAAGTTTACGAAGTTAAAAATAATTTATATATCTAAACATAATTCTTTTGATTAAGGGTATATTGGTACAAACTTTATATTAACTCATAAATCTGTATTTTCTTATAAATAACTAATATGGATTGCTAGGTAGAGTACTTATGCATAGTAAATAAGGTAATGTACATTGCTGGTAATTTAACAAGTGACAATTCTACATTACTAGGTAATGTTGAATGGCAATGCAGTGAACGCACCCTAAGGGTTTTTTTTATAAAATAATTTGAGATGAAAGATCTTGGTGATGCATTTTTGTGTTTAAAATTCATATATATCGATATGGTGCTCGAGGTATCCTAAAATTATCCAAAAAAATTATATATCAAGAAAATTCTAAAGAGATATAGTATGCAATATTGTAAATCACGTAGTATTCCTATATCTAAAGGAGACAAATTTAGTCTTAATTAGTGTCCTAAAAATGATTTTAAAAATTATAAAATGCAGAAGCTTCCTTATGCATTTGCAATAGGAAGTCTTATGTATACTAAATTTGTATGCATTAAGATATCATATTACTGGAGTATTAGACGGATGTTTAAGTAATTCATGAATATATCACTAGAAAGTAGTCAAAAGCATCATAGGATATTTACATAGGATAAAAGATTACATGCAATGTTGTGAGGACCGGTTCGGACAATGACCCAAATAGGTGTTCGTTTTAGGTGGAACCGGTCAGGCCGAATAGTAATAAAATATTATATTAATATGATACACGAAATTAAGTTATTATATTTTGATTATATACATATGTCAAAATGTAATTATACAAAAAAATAACAATCATAAATTTACATTTTAAGATTTGATGTTAAATTATTACACACTTAATAAATTAAAATCTTATTTAATTATGTTATTATTATATAATTTTTCTATTCTTTAAATTTTTGTATTTCGTATCTTTGTTTTTTATGTTAGAAGTAACAAACAAATATTTTTTTTGAAAATATTATGACAAGATAATATATTCTATAAATAAATATATAGTATAATTAGTGGTTAATATTAAATTTGAACTTATTACATATTGAAGTAAAGAAAATTAAAATTTATGTATATATATTATTATAACTATATTATATTAAGTCTATTATACATAAAACAAAGAGGTTTGCACTATTCATCCCTAACTATTTTATTTAATATAATAAATATTATATATAATGTAATAAATATGTAATTAACTTATATAATTATAATACATATTTATGATTAAAAAATTGAATAAAATTATAATCCATAATTAAAGTTTAAAGTGTAATAAGTTCTAGACCAAATGAAGAGAAAAAGAATAAATAATGTATACAAACATAGCCCCGCATTGCTAATAGAAGAAAGATGGGAGTAAAGTGACAAGTATTAATAAGGGAGGAGAGTAATGGACCAATATCATTATTATGGAGAAAGTCCATCTTTGAATATTTTTTAAATTTATGATAATAAACTTTATCAAAATATTTATTAAAAAAATTTTAAAAAAATGGTAGGCTCATGAACTGCGGTTCAACCCAATTTTAGTCGATTTTCATCGATTTTGACCGGTTCAATTCAGTTTGATCAAAGGTTCGATTTGGAGCTTATAATGGATTGTGTTTGTGGTCGGTCGACAGTCGGACCGGTCCGACCAGCCGGTCCGGTCCTAATAACACTAATTATATGTTGACATATTAGAGGGATCAACTTGAGTTCGTTGGATATTTAGACTTCGATTTTGTCAAATGTCAAGATAGCATGAAGTCCACATCGGGCTACATTTATTTGTTTGACGAAGGTGCAATATCATGGGTGAATGTCAAATAAACCACTATTGCATCTTCCACAACAACAAAGCCTTATCCCACTAGGTGGGGTCGGCTACATGGATCATACGACGCCATTCCGCTCTATTAGTAACCAAACCTTTCGATATATTATTCACCAATAGATCTTGCTCTATTAGTTCGCCAAGTGTCCGCCTTGGCCTCCCTCTCCCTCTTTTAATCGGACTCCAGATTATTTGATCTACTCTTCTTACTGGCGCATCTAATGGTCTTCTCTGAACATGACCAAACCATCTCAAACGATTCTCTACCATTTTCTCACTAATAGGAGCCACTCCGACTCGTTCACGTATATGGTCATTCCTAATCTTATCTAATCTTGTATGACCACACATCCATCTCAACATCCTCATTTCGGCTACCCCCACTTTACGTTCATGTTGTCCCTTCATAGCCCAACATTCACTACCATATAACACTGCTGGCCTTATAGCAGTACGATAGAATTTTCCTTTAACTTTATTGGGTACTTTTCTATCACAAAGAACTCCAGTGGCTTTCCTCCACTTACACCAACCAGCTTGAATTCTATGATTAACATCGTCATCAATCTCACCATCTTGTCTTATAATTGATCCTAAATATTTAAACTTTGTCACTTGAGGAATTATATCATCCCCTAGCCTAACTTTCAAATCGTCTCTAAGCTGTTTATTTGTGAAATTGCTATGCATATATTCTGTTTTATTCCTACTTAAACGAAAACCCTTTGACTCCAATGTATTTCTCCATATTTCCAATTTTGTATTAATCTCTTCTCTTGAATCCGCTAAAAGTATTATATCATCCGCAAATAGCATGCACTTAGGTACCTCCTCTATGATGCTCTTGGTTATAGCATCGATAACTAAGTTAAATAGATACGGGCTTAAAGCTGATCCTTGATGTAGGCCAATTCCTATAGGAAATTCATTTGTCTCACCTCCGGGTGTCCTAACCCTAGTCAATGCACCATCGTACATATCTTGTATTATCTTAATGTAGGCAACACTCACCCTCTTCTTTTGCAAGGCTTTTCAAAGTACATCCCTTGGTACCCGATCATACGCCTTCTCTAAGTCAATGAAAGCCATATGTAAGTCTCTTCTCCTACTTCGATACTTCTCCATCATCCCCCTTAGTAAATAAATCGCCTCTGTAGTGGATCTTCCTGGCATGAACCCAAATTATCTCTCAGAAATACTAGTCTCCATTCTCAATCTATGCTCAATCATTTTTTCCCATAATTTCATTGTGTGACTCATAAGTTTAATCCATCTATAATTTGCACAATTCTGAATATCCCCTTTATTTTTGTAAATAGGAACTAATGTACTTAATCTCCAATCATCAGACATCTTTTTCGACCGTAAAATCTCATTAAATAGTTTACATAACCACAACACACATTTTTCTCCTAAATATTTCCAAACTTCAATCGGTATACCATCCGGTCCAACGGCTTTACCATTCTCCATTTTCTTAAGAGCTTCGCTAACCTCCGAGACTCTAATTCTACGATAAAATGATCTATTAAGCTCACATTCGCTAACTGTCAAGTCCTCCAAATCACAACGGGAACATTCACATCCATCATTAAATAGCTTATAGAAATACTCTTCCCATCTGTTCTTAATATCTCCTTCAGTAACTAAAATATTGCCAACTTTATTTTTTATGCATCTTACTTGATCCAAATCTCTCGACTCCTTCTCTTTATTCCTTGCAATCTTGTAAATCCTTTGTTCACCAGCCTTTGTCCCTAATTCCTTATAAAATCCCTCATATGCTTTAGCACGAGCATCACTAACTGCCTTCTTAGCCTCCCTTTTCGCCAAACGATACTTTCCCAATTGTCAGAACTATTGTCCAAGTGTATCGCCTTGATACAATTCTTCTTATTACGCACCTTTTCTTGGACATCCTCATTCCACCACCAAGTCTCCTTATCTCGTGGTCCAAAACCTTTTGATTTTCCTAAAATGGCTTTAGCAATCATTTCAACCTTTTTTGCCATATTCTCCCACATGATACTAGCATCTCCTTCTAACTCCCACACACTTTCCTCTAATAACTTACTTCTAAAAGTCTCTCGCTTCTCCCTCTTTAACTGTCACCACTTGATCTTTCGATCAAAAACTGTTCGAGATTTTGGTTTTATACGTTTCATTTGCATATCAAGAACTAACAATCTATGTTGTGTAGTCACCCATGCCCAGGAATTACTTTGCAATTAGTACAACGTCTTTTATCAGTATTTCTTGTCAAGAAAAAATCGATTTGAGACCTATGAGTTCCACTTTTGTATGTGATTAAATGTTCCTCTCTCTTCCGAAAATAAGTGTTGATAATCTTAAGGTCGTATGCTAAAGAAAAATCAATAATAGTTTGTCCTTCCTCATTCAACTCCCCAAAACCAAAACCACAATGAACCCTTGCATGTGGTCCTGCCTCTTTACCAACATGTCCATTAAGATCTCCCCCAATATAAACTTTCTCGGTTGTTGGTATACTTTCAATCAAACCCTCAATATCTGCCCAAAACTTCTCCTTGAGATGTGATTCTGCTCCTACTTGGGGTGCATATGCACTAATAATGTTCATAGTCTCTTTTCTAACAATTACTTTCACGGATATGATTCGATCCTCAATCCTTTTAACTTTCACAACATTCTTCCTCCATTCTGCATCCGCGATAATACCAACACCATTCCTTCCATTTACCTTACTTGTGTACCAAAGTTTGGAACCATTTAACCTAATCTCTTTACTTCCCTCTCCTACCCATCTAGTTTCTTGCAAGCATAAGATACTAATCTTACGCTGGTCCATTACTTGTGCCACCTCGATGCGCTTCTCATTCAACGTCCCAATGTTCCAAGAACCTAATCTGACCTTAGTCTCATGAACTAGCTTCTTTAACCGCCTCCGTCCATTAGAGTGCGGTAGCCATTGCTCATTTAACACTGCATTCAGGCGAGGATGCAGCGGCTCTTGCTCTCTTATCACTGTACCCGAGCTGTACAGCGCGTTACTTACGGGTAACGACCTAGCATTAACACAATATATTCGTTGATCTATGTTCATAAGATTCGACATGTTTTTATGCTGGCTGTCGGGGCCTAACACAACCATCCTCCTTTATCCGGGCTTGGGACCGGCTATAAAATATAGGCGGAGTTTATTGCATCTTCCACAATGGAAGCAAAATTTATTACATGTTATGAGGCATCAAATCATGGGATTTGACTGCAAAATTTTATCATGGAGCTGCGCATAATAGATGGTATTGAAAGGTCATTGAAATTATTTTGTGATAATAAGTTAATAGATTTATGTTCTAATAACAACAAGAGCTCGACAAATTTGAGACACATTGATATCAAGTTTCTTGTCATTAAAGAAAGAGTGAAGAAAAAGTAATTATTTTGTTGAGTATATTGTGACAAACTCTATGAGCACATTGATAGTATGTATGTCATTTCGGTTTAGGATATTTAGTTTAAGTGAGAGTTTGTAATTATAAATGCTCATGTTATAAACATTTTATCTTATTACTTTAAAAGAATATACAATTTAATTTTCTTTTCGGTTCACTCTTTATTTAAGTTTGATATCAAATTAAGTGAATCAATCGGAAGTAGATATGTATAATCATATGTAACTTTCATGCTATATATCCATATCATAATTTCATTATACTCTTATGTTGTATATTACACATGTTCCATGGATCACTTTTGGACTATTGACTGGAGGATGGGCCCAAAGCAGTGCTTTGTTTCCTAGCAATTCTACCTTATCCAAAACTGGTTACCAAGGCGCATTGCAGTTATTTCTTTCTCGCTTCGCCCCTGTTCTTTCTCCCATTCTTTTCTCCAAAAAACATATTTTTCTTTACCTCCTTGATCCGCAGGAGGTCAAATTCCAGCCACTTTTCAAAGTGTTTTTTTACGACATAACATAACAAGAACAGAATCACGCTCTGTAGGATTTGAACCTACGACATCGAGTTTTGGAGACCCACGTTCTACCGAACTGAACTAAGAGCGCTTTCTAACGATAGGCTGTAAAGAAAAGGATGATTTTTCTACCGCACATGTTCATATCATCATTTGGTGTAGATGTTAATAAATGCGACTCCAAGTATAAGTCAAAGTTCCAATGCCATGGGAGATGCTCTAATGTACCAGAGAATCACACTTGTTTGTGTGGCAAAGAAAAAAAAATATATGCGAGGCAAATAAGGTTTGTTGTACCAAAGATTAAAACAGTAAGACTTGATAATGGATCTGAATATGCTAATAAATCTTGCAAAGATTTCTTCAATTCTAAGGAAATTTTACATCAAACTAGTTGTTTCTATGCATCCCAACAAAATAGAGTTGCAGAGAGAAAACATAAACATATACTTGAAGTGACAAGATCTCTTCTATTTCAATCCAAAATATCTATCAAATTTTGGGGAGAAGGTATATAAACTGTAGTTCATACTATAAATATGATTCCTCTCAAAGTTCTTAACAACATTTCTCCTTATGAATCTTAAACATCTAAAAGTTTTTAGAGGTTTATGTTATGTTACCAATAAACATGTCATTGAGAAATTTGATAAAAAGGCATATCCATGTACTTTTAGTGGTTATTCTATGAATAAAAATGGGTATAAGTTGCAAGGGATGTTACATTTTGGAAACTGGAAAATTCCTTATTGCAAGGGATCTTACATTTGGGAAATCCATTTTTCCTTTTAAACTCAGTTGCTAAGAAATAGTTAGAAGGCAACAACACTTGAGAAATAGTTGATTTTTCACAAGGTAAAAAACTCATAGGATGTAAATGAGTTTACAATAAACTTATAGCTACATGTCGAATTGAGTGACACAAAGTCATGTTTGTTGCCAAAAGGTTTAGCAAAAAATGAATAGATTATAAAGAAACTTTTTCCCCTAAGCTAAGTCAATTACTATAAGAGCCTTTTTAATTGTAGCTGCTCAAAATAGTTGGCCTTTTGTTTCACGTTGATATAAACAATGCTTTTGTCAATGGAAGCTTATTTGAAGAAGTTTATATAGTATTATCAGAAGGCTTTGATCCATAGGGCAAACATCAAGGCAAGGTTTGTAGGTTACTTCAATTCTTATACGGGCTTAAGCAAGGTTTTGTAGGTTACTTAAATTCTTATACGAGCTTACACAAATCTTAACTCAAGTTGGTTTTGTCCAAAGTGTTAATGACTATACTTATAAATCAAATGGTGTTGCATTTGTGGCTTTTCTGATTTATGTGGACAAGGGAATAACATTGCTATGATTGAAGATGCATAATTGTCCATTCGAAGTCAAGTCAAAATCAAAGACTTAGGTGAATTCAAATGTTTTTGGGGCATGGAGAATCTGTGTTTAGATAAGGGAATTTATCTTACTCAAAGAAAATATGCCTTGAGATTGCTTGAGGATACTGGTCTTTCGGTTGCTAAGCTTGTAGGCACACTCCTTGAACAAAATAAAAAAAGTTACCACAACTAAATTTGATCAATCCTTGATTTCTACAGGTGTACAAATTTCTCCTTAAAAATAATGTTCTTAACATTATCACCTCCCTCAAACTCAATATTCTAAAAAAATGAGCATTACTCGTCTCAAAAATTAATTTATTTGTGGGATCATAAAACATTTACCCCTTGAACCTTTTAGCAACTAATTAGCTTGGAATTCAATTTTCTTTCATTTGGCTCATAAGTCTTAGCCTTAATTGGACGTCCCAAATATGAAAATGATTTAAACTAGTTTTTTTTACTAATTAAATCTTATATGGAGTCTGTGTGTTTGCTTTTGTTAGAACTTTGTTCAGAATACATGGTGCAGTCTTAAGTGTTTCACCCCAAAGCGATTTTGGTAAGGTAGAATGACAAGTCATATTTTTAAGCGTTCTATTTTTGTTCTTCAAATATATCATTCATGTTAGACAAACCCAACATGATATATTGTGGGGCGATACCATGTTCCTTTAGTAATTTAGCAAAAACCCTTGGACGTTGTTCTCTTGAATCACCATATCAACCATATTATTTACCACTATGATCTGGTCTGACAACTTTAATTTTTTTTTGTCAAGTTGATTCTCAACTTCAACTTTAAATTTTTTTAACACATCCAATGATTGTGACTTTTCATGAATGAATATGGATAGCCATACCTAGAATAGTCATTTATGAAATTTATAAAATATTGTTGACCATTCCATGCCGCGAAGGCAATGACCAATAAACATATGTATGTATAAGTTCCAAATGATTTATAGTATTGTTGGCTCCTAATCCCTTTTTATTGGGTTTTTTTCCTTTGATATAATCAACACAAATGTTGAATGCTGAAAAATTTAAAGGCTTAAAATTTTATTTGACACAAATCTTTCTATTATATCCTTTTAAATATGTGACTCAACACAACTGAATCCTCGTTGATTAATTTTCTTTTAGAACTTCGAGTAGCATGCAAAGTTTCATGATATGACGCAATAGGATTGTAACTAATGATTATCATAATGAAATAAAGAGCAAGAATAAACTAATTTAGAATCATGAAACAAATTATATTTTCCATTTTCAAATGAACAAGAATAATCAAATTTGTCCAATGCATAGATAGAAATTAAAATTTGTGTAGAAGATGATACAACAATAGCATCTAAATTCAAATTATTCCAAATTTTAACAATAATTTAAATTTTCCAATTGCTCCAACTTCAACCTTCTTGGCATGATTGACATAGATGTATCTTCCACCATCATTTGACTTTCGATAATTCAAGCATCCCTGCATAAACACACTTATGTGAGTTGTTGCATCGGAATCTATCCATTATGTGTGTCTAGGTACTGAAGCTAATTAACAATAAACCAAATTAAGAGATATATCTTTCTTTGCACGCCAAACATGATAATTAATACATTCCTTTTTTTATGACATGTTGCACCATAGAAGAAAACATCCACTATTAGTTTGTTTTTTATGCTGCTTCTTTTGTGATGTTACATTTACAATATCTTTTTGAACTTTTCTTTTTGACCACTTTTCTTTTCTTTAGAAGTGATAGCAATGAGTACTTTTTTGTATTTTCTTGCTTCAATCTTTCTTCTTCCTTAACACAATGAGGGATGAGCTCATTGAAGAATCAAGAGTCCTTTTACAATTTCCAAATTGTACATGAAGGGATAAAAGAACTAGACGCACAAGCAATCTTCAAATAAATTCAACTTGTGTGCTTTTAATTTTGAAGCAAAATGAGACATCTGGATGATGTATTTTTTGATATTTTCTTTGACATGATACTCAGTAAGATTAAATTTGTTAAGATTGTACTATTTTTTGCATTTTCATTCTTAGCAAATCTTTTTTCAAAGACCTCAAGAAAATTTTTAATTGTGTCCATATCTTTTGCCATAGTGGCCCTAATATGCTTTTGAAATGGTACGCTTAGTTATCATTAGACTTTTCCATCCCTCTTTTCATAAGTGGTACTTGTATAAATAATTTTATGAATTTTGTAATTCTCAAAGCATAGTTCAAATCCCTGATCCAAAGAGTAATATTAATACTTTCTCGTCATGCCTTAAAATTTGTATCATTTAACATGAGAATGGAGTTGATGCTCATATTGATATTAGTGAAAGAAGAATGAACATAAAATAAATAAACATAAGTATCATATTATGCAATAACAAAATTTAAATATGGGCAAACACCATTATAAAATTTCAATACAACATTAATATTTTAATCTTTGGACAAAAATATTAACTTGCAATGATAATAAAATAACATGTCAAATAATAAATTTTCCTTTTGATCAATTTATCACTTGCATGTAACACCAAATAATTATAAAAAATATTATCACAATTCTATATGTTACATTTTCAAAGATTAATTTTTCTTTGGGCCACTTAACATTTAACTAGTAACACAAATCATTATTTATAGTTTAAACAAATGAAACTACACAAAAGATGCTACTTTGGTAACATATTATGCAATAATAATTCAGTTCAAAATATATAACATACCCATGTTTATTTTCCAATTTATCGTTAATAATGATAACAAATACAGGAATAAAAAAATACACAATGAGCATTAACTCCTTAATATAATGATGTATGGACATTTATCATTTGACAAATCAATATAAAAAAATTATCAAATTGGGTTAATTATTTATTACAGAAACAAATTAAATGGGCATGCAATTGTAGTATTGCAGATCCCGAAACAATAAAAAATCTATTCATTTCATTCATTCTTTTTTTCTTAATATATACACAACACAAATGAATGAGAAGTATAACCACAAAAGGGGAGCGCGCTGCGGGATAGACGAGAAGAGAGATCGCATGAGATAGGAGGGAGAGAGAATGTTAAAATAATCCGGACCATATATCTAAAATAAATGTCTTATATTGAAACATTACACAGTGTTTCACCCAAAGGCTGTTGCACCCCGTTGATCCTATAAGTGATGGTGAGATGGTGGGTGCCTCATCTGACGGGTGACATGCACATTGGATATGGACATTTTTAATGTCTCCTATTGGATAGTTATAGTCCCATACCCCACAAATCACTAGATATTATAAAAATAGTTTCCGCATATTACGATAATTAATGTGTTTAAGTCTTTTATTTATTTAAGCTAGTATGTTGACCGGTTAAGTTAGAAAAAATATATAATTAAGTCATAGAATTGGTGGCACCGCAGAGATAGTCTTCTAGGTAAATAAAGCAAAAAAAGTCTCGAGCATTACAAAGGGGTTAACGAGGGTGTCACACCCTTTTGGTGCAACTTTGTGCAACACCCCTCATATGGACGATTAGATCTAACCAATGGTGGAGATTGACCTCCCCTCTCCCCTACACCGCCTCCCCTCTCCCATCAGTATTTGTTTGGATTGAGGTATTTGAAGGGATGGGATGAAATATCGAGGAATGAAATTAGTTATACCATGGTAATATTTTTTATTTAAGTTAAGAGGGGTGAGTTGAAATAGCTAATCCCTTCAAACAACACATTTTTTTTATTCCACCAAATTAGTGAAATGAGAAAGAACAAGTAATTTTAGACCAAATTAACCACTCTTTTATTATCAAATAAAATTATTTCTCTTATTACCAAATTAAATCATTTCTCTTATTACCAAATTAAATCATCTCTCTCCCCTACGAGCCCTGCCCCCACCGGCCTCCCCTCATTTGGCGGTCGCCGATGCCTGTCGTCGTCGGTCCACTCTCAATCTCGACCTCTCTCTTCTTTGTGAGCGTTGTCATCCCCGACCATCGTCCTTTGTGAGCGTCGGCATCCCCGACCTCTCTCCCGATTGTCCTCTGTGATCATTGGCATCCCTGACCATCGGTGCCCCCGACCCCGGAACCCCATTCTGCTTGCGCCAACATCCATGATCGGCCCGATCTCTGCTTGCACAGGACATAATCTGCCCTAATATGCTTGCGCCAGCCCTAATTGTTGACCGCTCATAGGAACGAACATCGACACACCACACGTTGCGGATCTCCACGGACTTTGACGATAGTGGACATCTCTGATCAATTGCCAGATGAGGAAAGGGGCGTTTCACAAGGAGGTTGGGGGTGGCTCATAGGGGGCTCGAACACCGTCAAACTGGGGCTGATGGGTCGAGAGGGGAGGTCAAACAACCCTTGGATCGACTATGATGGTGCCAGGAGGAGTGCAATCGATGGCACAAGTGGGGGTGGGGGGGGGGAGCGATCGACGGCACAAGGGGGAGCGTGATCGGCAGCATTCGCAAACGCAGGGGAGAGGTGAGAAGTGAGATCGCATGAGAGAGGAGTGAGAGAGAAAATGTTAAAATAATCTGAAACGTAGATTTAAAATGTATGGCTCAAACTGAAATGCTACATTTTACCCAAAGGGTGTATGTATGTATGTATGTGTGTATGTATGTATATACATACATATATATATATATGTATGTATATAAGGGTAAAATGAATGTGTTTTCGCTCAGCATCGTGTGAAGCACCTTATCAACCATTCAGATCGGATCAAATGGCTAATACGATATAATATCGTGAGTTATTGAAAGGCTGCTCTCGATCTCTCTCCCCCTTTTATGTATCTCTCTCTCTCTCGATCTGACGCGGTGGCGGCGAGGCTCCAGCAACTGAAGCAATCACCTTGTTCGATGATGACATCGGGCGGCTGAATGGCTGTCGTCGATCCCCCTCTCTCCTCCTTCTCTCCTAGTTCGACAACAATGACATCCGGAAATCTGATCTCTCCCAATGTTGTCGCGACCGGACCGGACCGGCCGGTCGGACCATCGACTGGGCAACAACACGATTCATATTAGCCCCTAAAACTGGGAACTCTATTGGACCGGGTTGGACCGGTCAAAAATCGGATCAAGCCGGAAAAAACTGGATCAAACCCCATTTTTATAGAACGGTCGGTTCATAAAAAGAAAAAAAAGAAAAAAAAAGCTCCAACCCAAACGGCCCGGCCAGAAAAAAAAACCTAAAGTCTCCACCGTCCGCACTCCGCAGACTCCGCACGACGCACGATCCCTACTTCGGCTGGCGGCGACGTCGCGACAGTGGCTGACGTGCACGAAGGTGGCTGACGTGCACTACTCGGTGGTGGTGGAGGCAAATCGACGCGCGACTCCGACGGTGGCAGAGGCAAATCGGCGGTGGCACTGTGGCGGAGGCAAAACGACGGTGGTGGAGGCAAAACGACAGTGGCAGAGGCAAATCGACGCATGACTCCGACGGTGGTAGAGGCAAATCGACGGTGGCCCCGTGGCGGAGGCAAAACGACGGTGGTAGAGGCAAAATGGCGGTGGCGGAGGCAAATCGGCGATGGCGGAAGCAAATCGGCGGTGACAGAGGCAAATCGGCGGTGGCGGAAGCAAATCGGCGGTGGCGGAGGTAGTTCTGTGGCTGACGTGCGCGACTCCGGCGACGATGAAGGCAAACTCGAAGCTCGAAGGTCCTGAACGCCAGTGGCAGTGAAGGCGACTCCAATCCGGCCTGCGCAACTCAACGACTCCACTCCAGCAGTGGCCGGCCATCGACGGTAAACGATCTCCTATTTTTAATTTGATTTTAGTTTCCTCCCTTCTCATCTTCGTCCACCATCTCCAATGACCGATCGTCCGACTCCGACCATCTCCGACTGCCATCTCCAACCGCAGGGCGCAGGCCATGGGCATTCTTGATCACAGTGGCGATGGCCGACAAAGGTTCCGGCTACGATGCTCATGGTGTACGTCCTGTGCCCGACGTCATCGTCGGCGGTGCAAGCCGAAGCATCAAGGCCATCTTTGGCTCTGACTGTAATGCGGCCGAGACAATGCATGATAGACAGATAGAGATGAATGAGCAAAGTGATAACTGTTAATATGTGATTATGTTTTTAATTGTAGTGTAGTAATAAAACGTGAAATGTGATATAGTGTAGTAATTGTAAAATGTGATTATTTGTAGTAATTACTTGTAAAATGTGATATAGTGTAGTAATTGTAGCTGTGTACTGAGCTATGCAATGGGAAATGTAATGCTATCTGACTTATTAACTTATTGTGTCTAAACTTTTTTTAGTACATGTTTAAGTTTAATGGATTAAATATTAATAATAATATTTTATTACTAATTGGTCCGACCGGTTCAATCGGTCCGACCTAAAATAGAACTTTTTCTGATTCGTTGTCCGGTTCGGTCGTGACAACATTGATCTCTCCCTCTGCCTAATCCCCTTCGACATGGCAATGTCGACAGCGAGGCGAAGCGATGACGAGGCGAGGCGACGGTGACCTCCCGATCTCTCCCTCTACTCTCTCCCCCTTTCTCCTCGATCTCCCCTACGACGCTCTTTGGCGAGCGATGACGACAGCGAGGCGAGACAATGCGATGTGACGACAACGGCGAGGCGAAGCCGATGGCGCTGCAACTCGATCATGAGAGTGTGTGTGTGTGTCGGTGGCCCACGATTGAGGGCGTGGGGGAGGCGATGCGACGATGGCCGACGATTGAGGATGAGGGAGAGTCGATGCTATGGCGATCGACGATCGAGAGCGGGAGAGGCGATGTGTGGCGATCAACGATCGACGTGATTCTGGATCGAGATCGGCGAGATTATGGATCGAGAGAGAAAGGGGGGGGGGGAGGGAGAGGAAGAGGGATCGAGCGGACGATTGAGGGTGGCCTGTGATGGAGGGCGGCCGATGATGGAGGGTGACATGTGATGGAGGGCGACCGACGATGGAGGGTCGGCAGAGAGGAGAGGTAGTGTCGACATGCAGAGAGAGAGGGAGGAGGGAGAGACATCATCTCATGAGATGATCTTGAGCCGTTGGATCAGATTTAGATATTAGATCTGATTAGATTCGTCCCATCCAATCTGGACGATTCAGATGTTGCTTCATACGGTGTTGAGCGAAAGATAACCACATTCATTTTATCCATATATATATATATGTATGTATGTATATATGGGTACTGGTCTACTGGTCAGAGTGCAGATTGACGAAATGAATTTTCAAAACAATATTAATTGTTTTTCTCTTTCAAAATGGGAAAATAAAGAAAGAATTCTCCCAGGACCATGGCCATGATTTGAATTTTATCCATTATTGAAATATTAATGCGCATTTTGATTTCTACATATTATATTATTTCATATCATATTAAAATTATTCCCAATAAGTAAATATATTATTGATTGTATAATTTATTTTCATATTAAACACATATCATATGATCCAACAATGCCGACTCATATGGAGCTTATGCAACCATCAACGAGGTACGGGTTGCCTTGGTAGCCATCGGAGCAATTGCAGCGGTACCCGGGGGCGTTGGTGGAGTCGTAGCAGACGCTGTTCTTGGCGACGCACGCATAAGTCGACGCGTTGAGTCTCGCCTCCTCGCAGCTCTTGGCCGCTCCATCGTCGACGACTGCCCAATCCAACACCACCGGCAGCCCTTCCTTATGACGCCTGAAAAAACCCCGATCGCCGAGGAGATCGGCCGAGCTGAACTCGTAGGCGTCCTGCCTGGCGAGAAAGGCGTAGCTGCAGGGGTTGGTGCCCGCCATGGCGGAGTTGTTGATCTCCCTGCCAAACGAGATGGCAGAAGTCCGGAGTCCTTTGGGTATGGAGGACTGGCAGCAGCCGACGCCGTTGCAGGTGCCATTGGTCACGTAGTCGACGCCGTCGCACATGGAGAGGCACCCGCTCTTGAAATCACTCCCTGGGATATCGCCCCCTATGAATGCCAGGGTTTGGCAGCCGACGGCCGTGAACTTGTTTCGGACGTCGGAGAACACGTATGGCGACGCCGCGAGGAATGTGTCGTTTCCGGAGGTTTCGCTGGATTCATTGTAACAGATGTAGGCGGGATTGGATCGCACGGTGACTTCGCCGTGCAGTATCGATATGTCGAGGACCTCCATGGTGCTCAGGTCGTTGCTGATGAAAGCTTTCGCGCCGTTGCAGGTGACGGCGAAGCCTTCCCTGTAACACCCCGGACCAATGCCGAACGGGTAGGGGACGGTGATATTCCCGCAGCTACCTCTGCACTGTGGGAGCGCCGTTTGATTCGCAGATAGCTGGGCGGCAACTGCTGATGAAGACACGATCAGAAACAGCAGACGAAACAACACGATCGATGGAGTAGACGCCATTGCCGTTCTTTTTATCTCTTTCTCCTTCCCCTCTGTGATGCTACGATGGATTGAGCAGCAGATCAAGAATGGGAATGGCGAGTTGATGTAATCATGCAATAAGCACGGTGGTTTACAGATATATATATATACACACATAAATAATGATATATATTGTGGTAGGTGTAGTGTAGGGGATAAGGAATTAGCAGTCGCCATGGAAGAATTGACTCGAGGTCTGCTTGTAAAAAAAAGAGGAGCCGCGTTCTAAAGAGGTGACACACACGTGAATGCATGAGCGATCAGAAATGTGCGCGGCACGAGTCACCCGACAACTTGATACGGCATAATAAGACCAATTCTAAGATTCAATGAGATGATAGAGCAACTCGTTGCCCACAAAAAAAAAAAAAAAATTCATGCAAAACTCGGAATTATAGATTATTATTTCGTTTTTAATATAAAACGGGCGTACACATATAATATTTGTTTTGGGATAGATTCTTGACATTTGATAATTAGCTATTGTGGGATAGTAAAATGTTTGTTTAATTAGGGGAAAAAAAAACACGACCAATCTACCAAACTTACCAGATATAAGAAAATAGAATGAAAAAGCAAAAATAAAAAAGTGTGGTCTTTTTTTTTTATCGATTGCAATTCTAATATACAAAAAGCGACTCCAAGCCATATAAAGTTAAAGAGACGTATACACCATCGTCGAGCTCGACTAATTTGATATCATATCAAATAACATGTTTGATTAAATTTTTTTACGCTTATCCATTCCACCTCTTATGATAGTCTTTTAATAAAAGATAAGTCCGAAGAAATTGTATGGATCCCAAGTCCGACTTTTATTTGTAATATTTCTATTCATATTATTATCACATTTTCTGTTTTCAAATGGCATGCTACGAAGCTGTATATTTCTTAAACCTCTTTCTTTCTTATTTGAACAGCACAACCCGTCAATAGGAGAATGCCACATCAATAAATAATATAAACTAATATAAAATAGTTAAATTAATAAATAATGATATTTTAGTGTTTTACGTATTGAAAATTTTAGTGGATTTCTGGATTTCTTTTTGTTAGTAGAAAATTAATTTGTCCAATACGTGTTTGGCAATCGTTTTAAAAGATTAAAAATCCTCTTGAAGGCTCCTCATTCCACTTATTTTCTAAGATGACTCCTCGAAAGTCTGTCGGTTTCTTTTCACCTCCCTCTTTATTGTTAGAGAAGACCAAGCATATTGATTTATACTGAGACATCCATTATATGAGATAATGTGTTCAAATTTATGCACTATTTTGGACCAGCATTACTTATTCACACTAGGGAATATGCTCGCGCTTCGCGCAATTATAATCATTTTACATATTTATCATTTGTAGTAATAATAATAATAATAATAATAACAATAATAATAATAATAATAATAATAATAATAATAATAATAATAATAATAATAATAATAATAATAATAATAATAATAATAATAATAATAATAATAATAATAATATTGAATTGATAATTTTTAGTATATAATTGATTGCTGATAAAATGATTAATTATTGTTTCTGTAAAAGATGGCATAATAAATTTGAATATAAGTATGAGTAAAAAGCTTAATTTATATTGTTTTAAGACAAAAAAGTAAAAACATCAATATGAAATAATTTTAAATATCACATCTTCTTCTTATTCTGCACTTATTCAATGTGAGGAATCAATTTGTGCTAAAAATATTTCAAGTTTTAATATATAAAAAATAGCATGCATAAATGGGTATATTATTAGATTTGAAATCATAACTTTTTTCAAAATAGATGTTAGAAATATATCTGAATTAGTTTGTATAAAATTTAATTGTGAGAATTATTCTTTTATAGTTCTATCCATTTTGAAGTCTTTTCATATCAATATACATACAGTTATAGCTATTGAATAATATATTTATTTCTAATTATTCTTTGATTAAATTATGTGTTCTTTACTATAAATATATGCTACCTATATCTTGACTTCATTACCTTCTCTTTTATTCTATAATTATAAACGACAATAGTATTTTTATTAAAATTCATTTACATGTAGTGAGAGTTGCAATCAATGTAGTCAATGTCAACAATAAACAAAATCGATATTATTATATAATTTTTTATTCAATAAAAATATTTGATTTATTTAATATTATTATAAGACTTTTTTCGTAAAATACAATCTATTTTTATTTGTTCACAAAATATTTTACAAAATTATAAATTATTTATCAAACAAATAATACAAAAATATACTTAGTTATTAGTAGTTATTGATTCATCTATGATTTTTTTATCATTACAAAATAGCACATTATACGTGTATCTTTGGTGTATAACAAATATGTATATAATAATTCTTATTAAAAATATTATTTAAAAATATAGTAATATACGCATATATGCATGTCATAATTCTTGCTGCATTCATGGTCATGGGGAGGGAAGCAATATGATTTATGCAAAACCAAGTGGCTGCTCCAATAGGGATTATTCCTGCAATAGTAGAGAAAAAAATTAAATCAACATGAATTATTGGGTGCTAAATTGAAATGAGAGACCATATGTTTGCCTCAACAATTTGAACATATAAAAATAATCTAAGAGCAACTTTGTGAATGTGATGGATATGGCATGCAAGGTGGATTTGTAAATGTGTGTTTTATTACTATGGTGGTCTATATTTCCTATTTACTAAGATTTTGGGGAGGAAAAAAGACAAGTACTTCAAGAAAAAGAGAAGTACAAGCAAGGTCATAACATTCCTTTTTTATTTTCAAATTTTAGAATATTTATATGCACAATGATGATTTATGACATTAAAATAATAATCTAAGTCATGACCATTTATAGAATAAAATATTTTTTGTTAAGAAAAAAGTCATGATCAGTAAAATAAGTACAATTTAATGAAAGAAGAAAGCATTACTCCCTAATTAATAAATTACCGAATAGCTCATGCTTTAATTAATTATTGCGAGAATAATTTAATATATGTGTTTGTAAATGGAAATATTTACATTTCTTTAAAGTTAACAATATAATTTAAATGATATTGGAATGAAGGAAAAATTAAAAACAATAAATGAAAAAGACAATACAATGAATAATCTTATAACTCAAAAATAAGTAATAACATTTTTTATAAGATATGATTTTATTCACTTTAATAAATCTCATATCACTGAATAGGACAGTTAACATAGATAAGTTAACTCGTTTATTGACGGGAGCAATCTCTTCATCTTCTCAAAGAAGCCTAATTTATTTATGTTTTCTTAATTATCAAGATAGAAAAAGAAGGGAAGAAAAAATGATTTTTTCCCCACCTTACATCAAAGTACAGAAAACCAAATAAAGATATTTAAATTTTAAAATTGAGGAAGCTTCCTAAGTAGGCAACCTCGCAAGGTCAAATGAAAGAACACTCGATTGCACCCAAAATGATTAGAATAGTTTACATAAAAAAATTAAATGAAGGGAGAAGAAAGAATCGACCTTTGTCGCGAAGAGGATTTTTATTGAAATCCATCTACATGCAGTGTGAGCTGCAATCAATGTGGTCAATGTCAATATTAATCAAAATCAATTCAATTATATATATATATATTTATTTTATTCAATCTTAATTCAATCAAAAATGGAATTTATTTAATGTTATTTATACCACTTTTTCTATAAAATATTTTCTATTTTTATTTGTTTATAGAGGAGAAGAAAGAATCGACATTTGTCGAGAAAAGAAAAGGCAGGGAGAAGATATGTTTCATCGTAACTTTGTTAACGTGAGATGGAATGAACGTTTTATACTCATGAAAAGAAATTGAGGGGTAAAAAAAAAAGTAATAGATTTTGCATTTAATTATTTTTGAGAGATTTCTGAGGTGAGAAAATTATGAAGTGTCATTATTAAAAGACTGAAATTGAATAAATAAGACAAAGGGTCATTGCATTAATGCTCTTTTGAACTTCCAATAACTTAGTTATGTAGATTTTCTATAAATCCCAGTGCAACACAATGCAAATGCTCCTGCATGGAATTAAATGGATGACTTAATAATACTATATGCTATGTGACAATAAATAAGAATAAGGAATGTTATATGAATGCAATCAATAATGTTAGTCAAATAAATAAAAAAATATTAAATAAACCAAAATGAAGAAAAAAAAAGATGCTGCATTGAAAAATGCTCTTAATGCATAGAATTATATTTGTTTTATTTTTCTCCGTTACCTCAATTCAAAGAGACGGTTAATTTTCTCATTTCATCTAACACATTTATTCACTTTTATTTCGATAAAATAAAAAGTAAAGTTTGTAAAAAAGAGACTTAATGCGAAATCATGATAAATGATATTATTTTTTTCGAAAAAATGATGAAGAAACAATTATTATAACATATATATATCTTTCGTTGGTTCTTGTATGGGGAGTAGGCCATGTCCAAGCCTGGGCAACTTCAGAAACAACTTATCCAAATCCAATAGCTGCAAGTGTCTTCTCAACCAAAGAGACACCTACATACTTGTTCCATTGCCGTTCCTGAATGCACAAAGGAGTATATTTTAAGAAATTATAGAAACATGAATTCAATGTATGCGATCTATATAATGGGCACATGAAAAAATGACGTTGATCATAGTATAATTAACAATATCTCATTTGTGACGTTTGCTCGGAGCAGTGCAAAACATAAAAATTTAAAGTGTTTTTTGTGTGGGAAGAGACAAATACAGATTTATTTATAACTTCATATAAAGCAATGAAAGAAAAGAAATATTAGAATATATACATGATCCACCCATACAAGTATAATATTTTCTTTTACAAACTCCAGAGAGGGAACCACACTATTTTTTTATTCTTTGATAGTTATTATTAGATTCAAAGATACCACATAACATAAAACATGCAATGAGAAAAAATGAAGCAACAAAAAAAGGAAAAACATAGACTCTACATATCTGAGCATCTGTTAGCCTATTCACATATCACGTTCATTCTCTTTTCTCGTTGCGGGATTAGATCACAAAAACAAAGGAAGAAGTGAGCATGGAAAAGGTTACGGCAAGAGGGGCCTTCTTACCGGCTTTTCAGGGAGGCATCTGCATGGGCGACGTTCCTAGCCATGGCGGGTAGGAGGGCAATGCCGTGCTCAGCGGCGGTAAATGATGTTCGCTGTTGGTGCGTTACGATGAGGCACCCAAACTCCATGGCAGCCTGGAGGTCCACATTGTTGATCCCATCCAGCCTGCGCCACCACCTTGAGCCGGTCCTTGGCGGCCTCAAACATTTACCTTGTGACCTTCACCCCTTTGCGCACGATCAGCGTGTCGCAGAGCGAGATCAGCAGAATTCCTGGGGATAAGGTTGTACGAGCAGTCGACGTTGGTGACCCCCTTGAGGAGCTCTGGCCGGAGTTGCCAAGCTTCTCCACAACCAGCACCGTCGGCCGCGGCGGAAATGTGGCTGAAGCCGCGAACCAGAGGGCGCCGCTGCTTCCTCCATAGGAGAACGACGGGAAGGAGAACTCCAATGCAGCGACGGCAGCGGGGACGCGGAGGAAGTAAGATGGGGTGGCGGAGGACCTATCCATCGCGGTGAAGCCAGATGGGGAAGTTCCTCTTTTAAAACTTGGAGGTTCTCTTGGTCTTCCAGAAGAATAATATATCATTAAAACTGTAATTGATAATTTTTAAAAAAACTGATGTAAAAATAATTTCTCTATCCAAAAATAATTACTCTGTCTTTTCGTATCCCAAAATAGTTGATTAGATTTTTTAAAAAATGAGAAAAAAGAGAGTAATGTTGATTTGAGAGAAATTTAAAACTGCCACTTGCATCATTTTATATAAATATAAGATAAGATATTTTCTTATGAAAATAAAAAATTTATTAATTAATTGGTCGTATTGATTAGTTGATGCCATTAAAAATTGATGAAACTGTTGCATTAATCAAAATGTATTGGGTCTATGAGTTAATGACATTTAATATTTTAATTAAAGAATTTATATAAGAAATAAATTAAAACTTTTAATTCATATAAGAAAAAAGATAAAGAGGATAAAAGTCTATCTTTTAAGCTGACTCATAATATATATATTAATTAATTAAATTGGTGCATTAATGAATGGACCATATGGGAGTTATAAAAAATGAGAAAAAAATGATTAAGAGGTGGAAGCACTTAGAAAAAAAAAATAAAGCTCAATGATGCAACGTGAGCCTCTCCAATACATCAGCTTTATATATATAGATTTTTGGACTTTCACAATTTAATAAGCTAATAATAAAAGAATACAAAAATTAACCAATGAAAATAACTAATAATAGTCCATTTAATATATAATTAAAATAGCGCGGAAACTAACACACTCTTCGAAATCCTCTAACTGAACACATACTAATAAACATTTATAATATCATAGTGGAAACCGCTAAAATAAAATAACAACTACTAAAAACAAATTCCCATGTTCGTCAGTTATTTATGGGCTCAAACACAATAACATGAAATATCCATGAGTATAAAAAATTAGTACATGAAATTAATACAAATGTATGAAAAAATTAAATAGAAGCAAAATAAGCTTTTAAGTTAAAATCATTCACTACAAAAAAGTTGCCAAATAACGACGCGCATTAGTAATTCAAAATGTTGTGACAATAATTCGATGTCAATAGCATTTAAATAGTGACGTCATTGGGTCAAAAAAATGTGACACTAAGTGCCTTCTCGTAATGTCTACTTAGTGTCGCATTAACGTTACGCCATGTCGGCGTTAAATTCGGCGCAATTGCGACGCTGCTTAGCCACTATTATCACGCGTCAAAAATGGAAAGTGCATGATAAATTATAGCGTTGTATTGGCATCGACACCATGCGACGCTAAATTAACGTGAGTTCATGAGGCGATATTGGTGTTGGAGACTTGCGATGTATTGACGTCGACAGAATGCAATGCTAATTTAGCCTCACATCCCTTGCGACGCTAAGTCGATGCTAGCTCGCGATATTGGCGTCGGAATCTTGCGACGCTATTGTGAGGCTCAGGTGAGTGTGTCGCTAAGGCGTCGCCGATGTGAAACAAATGACATAACACTGATTCACTTCACTTACTCAAAATGATCATCTGGTTGTACATATGTCTTAAACCGATGTCTTGATATAGAAGCATCAGTGAGATCTTTCGGCAACTATCTCACCATGTCAACGATGCCAGGCGATGGAGTGGTCTCCGTTGAATCACCATCCGAAGAAGGAGGCTCCGATATAGCATGTCTCTCTACTATGCAAATACCCGAAGGTCCAGGCGGTCTGCCTCCTTTTCTGTAGGAGTGACCTTCTCTTTCTCCTTACCTTTTCTTTTACCAAAACTAAACATCTACATAGGAATAATCAATGCATAATAAGTTTACTTGTCAAAGACCATTAATACTATAATTGCATCACATTATTATGAAATTCGGCTACATCTTGTGGCGTATCTTCAGGAATTGAATCGTATGCATAACTCGAGAATCAAATCCCAATATTGAGAGATTTTTCTTTGAAAGTCTAAATTTGTGGTCATTATTAAAAACACTCACGAGAAGATAAAGAATACAAAAGTGATTCATCATCATTAGTCCGAAGAATTATGAGGACGCATCGCAAACTATGTTGGAAACCATTTCAAAATGTATAAATTATATATTCATTGTTGAGAAACATGTTTTCACTTATATTTCACCAAATACTAATGCCTCCTTATTTATAATAAAGATAGGCAATATAAGAAAGGAGAATATGTTAGAATATGATTCCAAAATATTTGGAATATTATCTCAAAAAATTTGGGATACTAATATTGAATAATATTACAAAGATATAAAAAGATATGCAAATCATACCTCAACATTCCTCTCAAACTAGAACGTAAATATAATTTAGACTATAACCTAAAGTTTCTTCTTGTGAAGTGCTTTAGTAAAGATGTCAGCTAATTGATCTTAAATCTTCATGAGCCTTGGATCAAACTGTGTCTGCATAACCTCATTTGGTGATGATGACCAACAAGAAAAGTTGTGATGCATTTCATCGAACACTTTAATTGTGACTATAGAATAGTTGATGCATTTTCCACAGACGCCGATATAGACATTTTCTCGAACACCATCAATAGCTTCTAGAAATGATAAAAAAAGGAATCAAAGAAAAAAAAATAAAGAAGGATATGTTGAACCAATAACTCTCAAGGAAGCTCGTGTGAAGGCAGCTTGACAATCCGTCAAACACCTATCAAGGAAGAACGCACATCAACTAGAGGCATGTGTAGATTTGTTGATCTCAATTGATTTCAAGCACCAAAGTCTCACAGTCATGGATCGAACAAAGGAGAAGAAGATTTCATAGCGATGACCTGAGGAATGCTAACCGTGATCCATCGCCAGAAAGGAAGTAAGGTTCCCATCGTCGATAACAATGTCGACCAAGTCCGATCATTCACAACGACGCCGATATAATTTCGAAGGTTAAGCTCCGACCAATAGAGGCCTGAAGGCAATTTCGATGATAACACCGACAAACTGCCGATAATGGCAACATTTTCGTCAAAGATGATGGTGAGAACCGACAAGACGTCGAAAAAAGAAACGGTGATCTTCACCACGAAATGGAGACGAGCTCTGAAACATTCGACAAGTCAAGCTTGATGAGCAACCTGGCCGATAATCACTAAGAAAACAAATTAAAGCGAAGGAAACATGGAAGAGGCAAGAATGAAGTTTCAATCGCTAACAATTTTCATGCTCCTATGCATTGTTGCGATTGATCTTGCAGAAGAAGAAGGAGATGTGTCAATAGCGGAAGCGAGAAATATAGAAGAAACATAGAGACACAAAAGACATAGAAAGAAGAACGTGAATCGAAAACAGTGAGAGAAAAGGGGAAATAAAAAATTTGGACCATTGAGCCATAAACATGAAGATAAAGAACTTCATACTTCCTAGAGTTACACGATCCATGGAAATCGACGAACACTCGACAATGAAGATGATGAGCTTTCGTCAGCTCGCAACAACGATAATGATGCGACGAGAGGAGCTCACATGGTTCTCTAATTAGCCTACTCTGATACTATATTGAGAAACATGTTTTCAATTATATTTCATCAAACACTAATGCTTCCTTATTTATAATAAAGATAGATAATATAAAAAAGGAAAATATGATAGAATATTATTCCAAAATATTTGGGATATTATCCCGAAAAATCTGAGATACTAATCCTAAATAATATTATAAAGACATTAAAAAAATATAAAAAGATATGAAAATCATATCCTAACATTCATAAATTTTGAAAAGTCATAGAAGTTAGTGATGCAACAATATAAAGCAAATTACAGCATAACGTTGTTGATGAGTCATCATTATCAGAATTGTTACATGGTTCATATTCATTTTCATCGTCTTCTGAAGATGATGTATTTCCATAATCATCTTCAACGACACTATCATCATTAGTTTCTTCTTCATCATTTATGTCAACATTGTCAAAGTCATCAAATAATCATTGTAAATTTCATAAATATTCAATTAGATTTGTGCCTACAATTGACGCCGCCAATGTAAGAGAACTTGTAGTACACCTTCAACCTCAATTCAACTTCTTGCTTTCGTTTTGATAACGACCCACTGTTGACATAATATATTTGTCTTGTAGAAGACGTAATGATAAATGTGCCAAATCATTCATAATGTCTATTACATCGTACTTCAGCTATTTTGAAGTCTTTTTTCCTTTGGATCAAAATCAAGTACACTCACATAAGGTGACTCTATATATTCTAACTCAAAGATATGGAATAAAAGGTTATGACGATCGTAATATGCCTTAATGCAAATGTAAGTAAGACTTACATGATCTTTAAACTATCTTGCAAAATCATTCCCAATTCTAATTTGTATTTGTCTTCATGAATGTTGTAGTATTGCAAGAAAGCACTAAAAATGAAAGGACAATAAATTAATCATTAAACTGAATATCATATTGCACCATACGTTAAAAAATAAACTTACTTAATGTAGCACTACACATCCTATGTATTTGACAGGACATGATTTATTGCCAACTTGAATTCTGCATCATTCAACCATTTACTTTTTTACTTGTCGGATTCGACATGTGGTGGCCAGATCGTGGCCACCACTGGCGATGATGGCATCCTAGGCGGAGCCACTGATGATGTAGGCCTTCGACAGAGGAGATTCATCTCTGAGAGGTCAAAACGATCATCAGGTTCCAATTTTTATTTCCTCATATAGGACTCTCTTGATGTCATTGTTTGCTATCTCTCCATCGTGGACTAGGTGGTCGCCATCACCAATGATGGAGGCTCTTCGAAGGAGGATAAGCACACTCCTGATGTCGTCAGTTGAAATCAATTTGAATAATCTGGAACTCTTGCAATCTTGATTCCATCATTTGGGACTCTCTTGACATCGTTGTGCACTACCTCTCCGTTGTGGGCTGAGTACTCACCATCATTGAGGAGGCTAGGGATGACATCAATCTCACGAATTGTGCCAAGAGCGTGCTTCATGATGTTGTGACACGCTTAGAAGATGAGTTCCAAAGGCCTCATTATCTGTAATGCTATGGTCAAGGGCGGAGGCAGGTGCCTGCACGTGCAGGCATTGAAAAAATAAAATTAATGTAGTAGCGAATTGACAAATATGCAAATGTGTCTCGACGGCCTGGCGGTTGGATGACTTTCTACAGGTCGTGGGTTTGATTCCAAGACTGGTGCTATTGTTTTTGACAAAACTTTTTTGAGTTGTAGTTTGCATTACACTCTTCATATATAATCTTACAACGCAAAAAAATATATCTTACCTTCTCATTTAAAAATTATTACTTCTTGGCTCTTTCAATTATCTAGGTACAAAATACTTTTTATATTAATATTTTTGTATTATTTTTTTATTCTTAATTATATTTTATTTTCATCAAACTCAAATAACAATTACAATTTATTATTTTGCCATTTAATATCCTAATTCATTTCTACCTGCAAGATATTTAATTTTCATTATTTTTCATATGATTGTGCCATGTATAATAAATATTTTATAAATATTAGTACTTATGCAATTATTTTATTTATTTTTGCATAATTAATTTTTCATGTTATTAGCTTATTATGCATTATTCATTTGAGGACACAAAAATATTAATTAAAGAATTATAACATATTTACATTTTATATTATGTTTAATTATTGAATTTATTAGAATAATTTTAATTTAATGTAAATATTTTGAAGTTAATCATGTCATTGGAAAAATATTTCAAAAAAGAGCATCCTACTTCTGAAAATGATGAAAAGAGTGAAAAGAGAAATTTTAAAAATTTTATCATTTAAACACTAATTTTTGTTTTGATAGTGAACCCACTCAAGAAGTTGGTTGGCTTCGCCACTGGCTATGGTTGTTGACCTTGTCAACCTCCTCCATAGTTCTATGTTGTGCATGTCCCTCTAATCTCACCACTCCAATGACCCACACGAAGATGAATAAGAGAAGGGATCCGTTGTTGGCAAGGCAGATACGATGATCTCTCTCTAGGTCTCCAATTTTATTCGGCTTGTGGTCCTTACCAACTTCAAGATGGTAGCAGACAATGATATGAATTATCGATTTTGCTTCGATAATTCAAATTACCGATCTCCAGAAGTTATCTTTAGATAGGCGAATTTTGAATATATTAAAAAAAAAATCAATCTCATTTCTTTATGAATTAATAGCAAAACTTTAATATATTTTTAACACATGTGCTTGAATGTTAAATCCTACTCATTCTAATGTTATGAAAGATATAATATAATATTTTTATAGTAATCTTGAGGATTTAATTGGCCATTCTACTCACCTTAATAGGGAGGAGCATCCTACCTATATCCAGAGCCATCAGATCAATGAATAACTATAGATTTGATCTTGCGCAGTTTAAAGGACGATTTATCTTTTTCTTTGCAAACAAGTTGTCGGTTCATTTTAGTTGAAGAGATTGCCTTCGAAATCTCCTCTCCTTTCATCCTTTCTACCATGTTTTCCATCGCTCCCTCTTTGTCGAGCGAGTAGAGGGCAGTGAGTGTGAACTGTCTATCCTTTCCACACTTCTCCAATGGTTGACGGCTCTACTATTTAGATCACCATCTCCAATAAGCGACGATGGTGCCACACATCATTCCCGGGACGAGCGTGGATAGTCCATACTTCCTATGCTTCCATCAGTCGATGACGCTGTAGTCTAGATCCTAGCAGCTTGTAGTGATTCTCCCATGGTCGACTGAGGTGCTGTCCAAATCACCCTCTCCTTTGAGCACGCTATGACCCTGTTGTCTAGATCACCATCTCCATTGAACATCATTCCTTTGGAGAGTGAACAACTAGCGATGTTGCAATCTAGATCTGGGCTATTTTTGTGTGCAGTCCATCCTTCGAGAGCTACTCCCATATTGTTGTCTAGATCCCTCTCTCCTTCGAGCAAGCGATATTGCCGCAAGATTTTTTAATGATAGGAAGAAGTATATATTGTAAATATGCTTCCATGAAGTTGTAATGTATGAAGAAGGGTTAAGTTGAGGATATTCGGTGCCATATCTGATCACAACAACAATTTGAAAGAATTTTGGATTGAGAAATATACTCCACATGCACACTTTATGAACATTTAGATGTGCACTGCACACTCGTGAATGTGCAATTATGCATTTAATTCATCCAAATTTTCAATTGTTCTAGTGCCAAATTATCATACCAATATATGAACATCCTTATTCAGCATGAATTTGAGTACAATATGAATTGAATTGAATCAAATCAAATCAAATCAAATCCATGAGATGTTTGATTTAATGTCACTTAGATGAATTGAATCCATTAAGGCAAAAAAAAGCAAAGAAAAACAACCAAGGGATATAAAGAAAGGTTGCACTCAACATTGAGAATCTCAATATCCAGGGTATCAATGTCTAAACTTTATTTTTCAATTCTATGTTGTTATATTTTATATGTTTTTAGTGTCTTAATTGTGCCTAATTGTTGGTTGATAACAAATGTAAATTTAGAACAAGAGTGATATTTGTTCTTTTCAATGCACTTTGTTGTATCTTCAAAGATTATGCCTACTTAGCTTTTAGTTCATAAATTATTAATGCTCGGTTGCCACACAGTCGGTTGACATGGTTAGTATTACAAGAAAAATGATACTAATATACATGAAAACATCCCAGGTGCAAAAATAAAAAAAATAGCCAATACATTACAACTCCATAAATAAATACTATAACAATATATCTGATTCGATCATTAAAAGAACTTGCGACAATAGCATCACACGCTCAATGGCGAGGGCAATTTGGACAACACAACAGTTGACCATGGGAGAATCATTGCAAGCTGCTTGGATCTGACTGAGGGAAGCCCCAGAAAAATGGAATGTCCATGCTCGCTGAGGGAATGATGTGCGGCACCACCATTGCTCGCTCGATGGAGAGGGTGATTTGAATAGAAGAATCATCGACCATTGGAGAAGAATGAAAAGGATGGACATCTCACGCTCACCACCCTGCTCTACGAAGAGAGAGCGATGGAGGACATGGCCGAAAGGATGAGAGGAGAGGAGATTTGGTATGCCGCATCTTCGCCTAGGAGAAAATAATTGATGCCCTAGGAAAAAAATGAGCTGACAGTCTGTTTGCAAGTAACTTAACCTAGAAAAAATAATCCGATCTTTAAACTGTGCAAAATTTGATTTATTCATCAATCGAACGACTCTATCTCGCAATGCTCCTCCTTATTAAGGTGAGTAGGATGACCCTTAAATCCGAATCTTAAATGTGTTAAAAGCATAAACTTAACCAACATTTGTCTGAATTCAAATGGTAAGATGTTTATAAATATGTGTTACAAAAATAGTACATATATATTATAAATTATAATAAAAATATAAAATTTTAAAATATATTTGAATAGCACAAAACACGAGTAAGTTACCTAGTTGTTAACATTATAGGACAATGTAGATTGTCTCAAAAAAATGATCATTTATTAATTACTAATGATATATGTTGCTTTATTTAGTATGCATAAATAATTTTTTTGATAATACATAATAATTATTTACAACATAATAAATATTTACTAATATATCCTTGATTAAAAGAATTAAGCTTAAAGATTTATAAAATTTATTTTTAATTTCATAAACTTAAATCACAAACATAGATTCTAAACCTATATATAAATTTATAAGAATCTAATGATAATATGTTACAACTTATTTGGTTGATTTTATAATTAATTTAATTACTTTACATTTTATTTAAATAAATTTTCAAATACCAGATGCAATTTTTTTTTTTTTGCTCAAGTGACAATTTAAATTGTTATCTCACCCTCATGCAATTATTTTCATAGACAATGAATTGCCTACATAAATCAGATTACTCATTATATGTAACGCCCCGAGACTCACGTGACTATCACGTGCTCAGAGTCATCCCAAAGGCGCTACATAATTCTATGTAAATAATTTTTGCAAAAAATGAACTCTATAAATGCGAAAATAAGATCTCCTAACAATATAATATCAAGGAGCTGAAAAATGTCCATGGCTCCATTATGCTAAATATGTGAAAAGTAAAAACTAATCTAATAATATAGTATGACTAAATCCTGCACCATGTGTAACATCTCTGTCACTGAGCTTGGCCACCTGCATCACTATCTTCTATCATCTCACCTGTATGAATTCAGATGCAGGGAAAAATCCATAAGTATAAAAATACTCAGTACGTAGAGTCTAACCATAACAATAAGTAGATCAATAGTGCTCAAATAAAAATTAATAATCAATAATGAACAATAATCAATAGAACACATGATAGAATAATACAAGAGAGATCAATAATCAATAAGGCCATGAATCAATAAATATGATCATGTAAGAGATCAAAGGATCAATCAATATCAATTATCAATTATGCCTGATCACCATGGCATCTATCCAATTTAACAATTTCTATTATCAATATTTGTGGCCATCGGTCAATTACCAATTTCTATTCTATTCAATAGGCGGAGGCAAAGCCAATCAACGCTAAAGTCCGAATGATCAGGGTTCAATTCAATTCAATTCAATTTTAATTTCAATTCAATTCAATTCAATTAGGGAGCACTTAACCAATTATAAGAAATTCCATGTCTCTTTCGTGATAACGGGGGACCATGACCATCACAGGACAGCCATAGTTTCCCTAAAGGATGACGTCTCAAACCTCTAGTTACACTATCTGTCACATATAATACTATAACAATAATGACTCAGGGAGCTTAGAGACAATCGGAGAACATGAAGACCCAGCAGTTTTCATCTTTTATCTTGTTTAATCTAAAGATCTATCTTTAACAATTTACTTTATGTTAGACAAGGATCCAATTAGGGGAAAACTACTGGATCAATATCATGATGAATAACAGGATCTGATAGAGTAACAGTAAAGATAATTTCAAATCAAATCTAAAAAAATATGATGAGGTCAGATCTGTGTGTCATGTAATCATGGATGATCATGAACAATAAACTATGGTAACTATTCAATTTTCTATAACAGTTTATCCAAAATTATGATTTCTGTCCCCAGAACCCGGCCCGCCTCGAATGAAACCTGGACCGTGTTCGGAAACATCCGATATCACCTCGCCCAGGACAAACCCGGGCCGGGTGTATGGTGAACCCGGGCCGGGTCGACCGGTTCACGTTCAATCCAAATCGCACCGTAATCCGATTCGAGCCGAAGCTTGAACTCGGGCCGGGCCAATAGGAACCCGGACCGGGTTGGACAATCCGATCTGGTTTCGAATCCAATTCGGTTCGGATTTGATCGGGCCGGGCACAGCAGAACCCATGCCGGGTTGTGTCGTCGACGGAGAAGTGCGTTCCGACGCGACTTTCCGACCATTATAATTATGCCATACGATGCCTAAACTATGCATATGATACATCAATGGAATCTTGGTACAAAGGAGAAAAGATTAGGATTCCATGTCGCGAAAAACCGATGACATAGGGATTCCCCCTACGTACCTAAAGTTGACTGAAAAGCCAACTAGATTCCCTTCTCTGAAAATCTATACGAACGCCGAACTTTGGCCGGCGATTGCTCTCTGTTCTCGCTCCAAAACTCGCGGCCACCACCTAGAACTTTTTCTCCTATGTGCAGGCTTCGAAACCAGCCGCCACATGTTCTCAGGGGTGCCTCGGTTCACCGTGCAAACGAGAGGAAAAGAGAACTTGTGAACAGAATTCTGTTTGATAGAAAAAGAAGTTTCAAGCCATTCTTTAATGCCTATTTATAGTGGGGGCATGTCACTCTTAAAGCTTAGCGGGTGGAAAGTAGGCCCAAGTAATACATATCGTTGTGATAGCTCTAGAGCCAATGCATATATATACCAACGGACGCAACATATTTATAAGTTACACCTCTTCTTCTACGTCCCCCGTTTGTCCTACGGGCTTCCCCAAAACCCCTACCAAGAATTATGAAAGCTCCAATAATTTGCGGAAAAGAAGAAGATGAGCACGGTGGACAAGATGCTGATAAAGGGCGTCCGGAGCTTCGATCCGGAGAACAAGCACGTCGTCACCTTCTTCAAGCCCCTCACTCTCATCGTCGGCCCCAACGGCGCCGGCAAGACCGTAAGACCTCCTCCCTCACCGTTCTCCCGTTCATACTGCTGATGTAGTTGTTCCTGTTCCTGCTGTTGCGTCTGATTCTTCTTGTGGTGGCACTCGCAGACCATAATCGAGTGCCTGAAGCTCTCTTGCATCGGCGAGCTGCCCCCGAACTCCCGCTCCGGTCACAGCTTCATCCATGATCCCAAGGTGGAATCCTCCTCCAGTTCTCAGCGTACCCTTCTTTGTTAGTGATCACGCTGCACTTCTTTTGGTTGATACTGAGAACGAACAAAAACAAACAGGTGGCGGGGGAGAGGGAGACCAAGGGACAGGTCAAGCTGCGGTTGAAGACGGCTGCCGGCAAGGATGTCGTCTGCATCCGCTCCTTCCAGCTGACACAGAAGGCCTCTAAGATGGAGTTCAAGGCCCTGGAGAGCGTCCTTCAGACGATCAACCCCCATACCGGCGAGGTCTCCAGCAGCTTATTTGTTTGAACAACTTGTGTTCCTGGTATCTGATTTTATACATACTCCTGAGCTTATGTTGTCAAAGGTGCAAATGCAGAACGTGTGCTTGAGCTATAGATGTGCTGACATGGACAGGGAGATACCTGCCCTGATGGGAGTTATCAAGGCAATCTTGGAGAATGTCATATTCGTCCACCAGGATGACTCCAATTGGCCACTACAGGATCCCTCCACGCTCAAGAAGAAGTTTGATGACATCTTCTCTGCCACACGGTGTGTTTGCTCCCTCCTTTTGTATGCTTTGCATTATTCTATGTTCTGTATCACCAACGCTTTGTTACTTCCTGAAAACATCATATGCATTTTAGCAACCTGATTATATGAAGCTCGTTCACTATTTGACTAGTGAAAGTTTGTTATGATTCCCCACTGAACATAAACATTTGACTGTATTATCATCAAGTTTTTGTCCAACAATGCTACTTATGCTGTCCTAACTTCAATTTGGAACTCCAAATATCACATTGCCCAAAATAATTTTAGCATTACTTTTCTGTTTTAAAAAAATATATTAAATTGCTGTCCTTCTGTACCTTATGAAAATTCTGGAACTTGATATCCTGGAGCACAAACGGGTATTGATTTCTAGGCACCTACGTGGGGGGAGTATTATAGAAGCCGTAAGAGTGCCTTCAATATTGACCAATTTCTCAAACTATTTTATCTATATCTATCATATGCATGATGCATGACATATGATGGTCTTGTTCCTTTTTACCAAATGTATCTGATACCTCTCCTTAAAGCAAGTATCTAAGTGGCTAAGAGCAATGTTCAACCTAATTTTTGTTACTATCTGGAGTAGCCTGATTACATCACATCCAACTCTTCATTTATTATGTCTCCAGTTATTGTTAAATTAAACTCTGCAAAGAGTTATCTATTACTTTCATCAACCTACTCAAGGTTAGTAACCTCTATAATCTTAGCCATTTGATTATTTTTGTAAGTTAACATTTACCTTTAGTTGTTCTTCATCTTTTTCTTAACTAAAGCACACGATTATGGAATTCCTTCCAATAAGAGTTCTGGAGGGTCATGTAAATACATCATATTTTCTTGACCTAACTCTTCCTGTACTCTTTTGGGTTCTTGTACTGGATGTGCACTTGATTTATGTTTTCATTTATCAATGATTTGTTCAGTATGACATCAGTGACATGTCCGACAATTGTTACACGATATCTCAATTCTGTTTCTATTTTGGGATTTGCTTTACAGTTACACAAAAGCTTTAGAGGTTATAAAGAAGCTTCACAAGGACCAAGCGCAGGAGATAAAGTTAAAATTGGAGAACCTTCAGACTTTAAAAGATGCAGCATATAAGGTTTATTGTAAATGTGTCCGTTTGTTCTTAATGAATTCTAAACTCTGAACTTTAGGTATTGTGAATAAGCTTGTACTTTATTTTTGCCGGTGTCATAAGTTAAATACCATATCAGTAAATTGATTTCCTTTTTCTCCTACAGCGTCGCGAGAATGTTGCTCAGGACCAAGATAAATCCGAATCTTTAAAGTCTCAAATAAAGGAGTTGGAAAAGAGTATTCATGGTCGGGATAACAAAATCATGCATGTAGAAACAACTCTGAAGGAATTGAGAAAGTTGCAAGAACAGATTTCAACCAAGAGTACTGCAAGAAGCACCTTGTTCAAACTTCAGCAAACCCAGTATGCTGCTCTTGCAGAGGAAAATGAAGGTTGGCAAATGCATTATGATAACTTGGATGTTATTTTGTGTGTGTCCTTTACTATGATATTATAAGCAATATGTTGTGAACGATTCATCTTGTTCCAATGGAAAAGCATGCTTCCATTCACTTGCACTTGGTCAACATTTCCGCCTATTATATATTAACACTATCTGTTTTACTGTTTTTAGATACTGATGATGAGCTGAAGGAATGGCAAATGAAATTTGAGGAGAGAATTGCACTATTAGAAACAAAAGTTGGTAAGCTGGAGCGAGAGATGAATGACGAGGAAACCAAGAGTTCATTGCTCTTGCAAAGTATCAATGACTGCACACGTGAGATTGGGAAACTTCAAGCCGAAGCTGATGTAGATGAACAAGATTTCTGAACAAATATTCATATTCATATATCATCACTAGTATTTGATAATTATTCTTTCTAACTGTAGGCTCATATGTCCCTACAACATGAGCGCGACTCGACTGTGCAGAGATTATTTACAAAGTATAATCTTGGATCCCTTCCTAATGCCCCTTTCAGTAATGAAGTTTCTCTGAACCTTATAAATAGAATAAAGTCAAGGTTATTGGCTCTTGAGAAAGACTTACAGGATATCAAGGTGCATACACTCCTATCTTAAACTTTTATGTAGATGTAATTTCCTCTGTGGAAGACCACTAAATTATACTCAAATAAAAAACTAAAAAAAAAAGATAAAACAAAAATTGATGGGTGAAATAACAATCCTGTACTTATCCGTTGCCACTAAACTTAACAATATTTATTAAAAAAATTGACAATAACATGAAATCTACTGCATTTGCAAATATACTAGGTTATATTTCAATTATTAAACCATCCCTTCAATGTACAGGTGAAAGATACTTTTGGAGTTTAAAAGTAATATAACCCTGAATTGCCTCTTGGCATCTTTCATTATTCCAGTTTTATGTGTTATACTTGGAGCTCTTCATTTGTTGACAATGAAGTTAGGCATAAAGTTGCAATTATGCTGATTAGTCCTAAAGTATAAACTTGGCAAGAAGGGGAAATAATTGAAACTAGTCAAGAAAAACATAGAAAAGTCTCCGGCGATACGTTATTCCGCAACGAGGTATTCCGTATTCTTTTTCCCCTAAAAAAAAAGAAAAACATAGAAACTTTTCTTTACTAACGTATATATATGCTTTGATGGAAGATGGTGCTGAGTAGTTACTTTTATTTTGTAGATTGAAAATTAAAAGGATAACTTACCATCTCAAATAAAGGATAAAGTTTATTGTCAAAATGAAGAAATCATTGCACAATACAGTTTGATGGTGGGAATAACATATATTTATAGCCTATATTTATAGCCGGTCCCAAGCCCGGATAAAGGAGGAGGATTGTGTTAGGTCCCGACAGCCAGCATGAACTCCTATCGAATCTTATGAACATGGATCAACGAATAGAGCGGAATGACGTCGTATGATCCATGTAGCCGACCCCACCTAGTGGGATAAGGCTTTGTTGTTGTTGTTGTTGGTGGGAATAACATATGAAGCTGAAATTACAAGTTCACCCCAATCTCTAACGATTGAAATGGCATGGTATAAAAATTAAAAGGATACCTTACCGTCTCAAATATAGGATAAAGTTTATTGTCAAAATGAAGAGATCATTAAACAATACAGTTTGATGGTGGGAATAACATATCAAGCTGAAATTACAAGTTCACCCCACTCTCTAACGATTGAAATGGCATGGCATAAAAATTTTTTCTGCATAACAATTCTTATACTGTAAATAGTGCGGTTTCTTTGCATCATAATGGTGCAAAGAGAAAGCCAAAAGGCACTCCTCTAGCATCTTGATCAAAGTGCACGCCACTGGTGTTGCACCCCGCCGCTCAAAAGCTGCTCCAGGAACTTCTCTTCATCTGCTCACCTATCCAATAGCACCTTTTTATCGTATGGGGTAGTAAGAGAAAAGTCATGAGTCATCCTTGTTACAAAGCTCACACCAATGATCTTGAAACCAAACAAAAATAATGACCTTCCATGATTTCATGGTCCACCATATCAGTCTGATATTAATATGCAAATTACCATCCTCAAAACACTTGACCTTGATGCACATAATACAGTAAGTCATCTAAACACTAAGTTTCCCTGAGGCCAACTCCATTTCTCTAAGGACAAATGTTGGAGAGGCAACCTAGGAGAAAGAGGAGGTCACACAAATGCAAACAATGTGCTTTTATTGTTCTTAGGAAGATAAAACAATGCTAGGCATTTGTTACATTCAGAGTGCATAGCATTCAGAATCTATCTGGTTAGATCTACAGTAATAATGTTTACCTTATCTTTATAATGAGTATTGAGAGTTGATAGTATTATGACATTCAGTTTCTAGAGGGTTCCCAAAGATCACGGCAACTAGGCTAACAATTTCTGCTTATACAGAAATCTAACGAGATGGAACTCAAGGTTTTGTGGGAACATTATGTTACAGTGAATGATCGTTGTAGTGAAGTTGAAGGTCAGAAGCAGGCCAAGATTGAAACAAAGGTTTGTGAAATACATCGTGATTATTTGTGACCTCATTACTGTAAGTAAATAATTCACCTGAGATCTTTGCCAGCTGGGAATCTTAAGACGCATTAAAGAGAAAGAAAATGAACGAGATTTTGCAGATCATGAACTGTCAAACCTTAATCTGTCTCATATAGATGAACGGGAAAAAACCCTGGTATTGTGTCCTTCTGCCCTTATAATAGTCTTTTATTATATAGGTATTTTTTCCTCTTTATTGGTTACTCTGATATGTGATTAGTTTCAAAATGACAGCAAATTGAGGTTGAAAGGAAAACAGTTCTTCTAGGAGAAAAGGACTATGAGTCTAAAATAAATCAAAATCGAACAGAGATATTCAGTTTGGAGCAGAAGATTAAATCTCTATATCGTGAAAAAGACGTACTGGCTAGTGACTCAGAGGAAAGAGTGAAATTGGATCTGAA
Organism: Pontederia crassipes; assembly: GCA_030549335.1. Classification (NCBI taxonomy): domain Eukaryota; kingdom Viridiplantae; phylum Streptophyta; class Magnoliopsida; order Commelinales; family Pontederiaceae; genus Pontederia; species Pontederia crassipes. The sequence goes on from CM060190.1 coordinate 4,011,963, forward strand.
GAGGGAAGAGTTTGAAACCTGCAAAAGAAAGCTAAAGAAAATGCATGTATCTCATCTTAATTTTAATTGGAAGCATTTGTATATTCAGATTTTTTTATGATATCATATTTCCTTATGTCTAGAGTTATTGTTTAATGTAACTATTGTATTCTTATTTCAGAATAGATGATAACAAGGACAAAATAAGAGGTGTTCTGAAAGGGAGACTTCCTTCCGAAAAGGATCTGAAAAAGGAGAAATAATACCTTTGGGTTGTGAATTCTTTTCCTCTCTTTTCTTTTTGTGCTATCCATGGTGTAGTAGATGTACAAAAGTTGTTTGTCTAACTAAATTTTTGTTAACAAGGTAATCATAAAATAATTAAGATTTGGGCCTAAATTTGTTGAGCATACAAAGAAAATAAACAAATGTAAACACTAAAATAATAATTATGTTGTTCATAGATTGTTCCTTCTCAAGCTGATTGATAGTTTAATTTATCAAATGTTTAAACTAGTGACAAACCGACAGTTGACTGAACCTCTGCTCGAGTTACCCATAACGTATGCCAAAATCATTATTAAGCTTATCTAGATTCTTCATAGAGTTAAGTTTGGAGTCTCCTTGAGCTCAAAGAGAATAGACAGTTTTAACAACCATGAATCCTGTACTATGATTATTTTAACTGGTAAATTTTTGTGTTGTTTTAGCAATTATCTTGATATGTTTTTGTGCATCTCATATATAAACAACATCCACATTATATGAATATGTCAAGTTTTTCTAACTGTTCCGACTTCCATGCCATCTAAAGTTACAAGAGGAGTAGGCTTTTAGATATTATCAATATATACTATCTATTTTGGTATATACATAAATTCCAAAGCTTTGTTCTTTTTAGAAGACCTTGTTGCTCTGGGTAAAAGTTTGTCCAATTGCCTCCTCTTATGTCACTGCTGACTGGAGGAAATATGATATCCTTAAAGTTACTTTTTTTAGATAAACCTTGATGTTACTTAGGAGGAGATTGTTTATAAATGCCCATTTACTTCTTTGGGGTGTGTGTGCATGTGCGTGTGTGTGCATGCGTGTGTGCACCGTGTGTGCGTGTGTTGTATAAGGAGCTATCCATAACCCATGTTGTTATGACAAAATTATGGCATTAACTTATGTATTTGGGCTTCTAGTGCAGGTGATATGAACCAGGAAATGCATACAATTGCAGTCGGCAATAGAAAAGTGTTCTAGCAAAGTTGGATGATCAAGATAATGGTGTGGATCTCAAGCATAAGGAAATTGAAAATAATCAAGAATGTTTGAAATTTAAAATTGATCCATTACAAGATCGAGTTAGATCATATCCAACTTCGCAACGGGTAAATTGGGCCGCATGAAGAGTCAGCATAACTTGGGCCAAATAAATCATGGTTTAACTATATTTATTTAGAATTTTCGGAATTAATTAATTATGGAATATGCTGATGAGTATTGTAACAGAAATTGAGTTTGTTATTTTTCTAAATTAGTTAGGTTACTTGTGTGCTAACTTAGGGTATTTTCTTTCAGCCCAAAATCTATTTCTAGAGTCTATAAATACTGGTCTTCATTGTTATTTGAGATATCTTTGGATCAATAAACAATTTGGCTTAATTGCTTTTGCTGTGAGGGAACTCCTGCAACCCGTTCTTCGGGAACTTCCGCTGTTATTTACAAGGTTGGCTATCTTGTGGTTAAATCCATCTATTTACAATATCGATTGCTTGGTTCATTGTAATATTGAGGTTGATATTCCGCTGCCTTGAAAATTCGTTTGATCTCGTTTATTTGATTATCATATATTGTTCCGGTCACTCAAGGCATTGTTCTTGAGCATCGTATCAGTTGGTATCAGAGCCGCGTTTTCGATTCAGTTTTCTAGTTATCTTTCTTCATCCAATTTGTTCCTTATTTCAATTCTGAAAAAAAAAGAAGAAAAAAAAATCTAGCTTATTTGTTCTACAAACCTTAGCCGTCATTCTTGGATTCTTCAAAATCTACAGCAGTTTGAAAAAAAAAACCATAAAAAAATCTGCTTGTTTGTTTTGCAAATCCTAGGTGTCTTCCTTAATTGTTTTCTTTTGTTCTTCAAACCCTAGCCGTCATCTATCCTTCAAATCTGGTCAAATCTGGTGCAGATTTGAAAAAAAAACCCAAAAATAAATCTGTTTATTTGTTGTTGAAACCCTAGCCGTCATCCTTATTTATTCTCAAGTTTTGTTTCTGTTTCAAAAAAATCCGAAAATTGAAAAAAAAAGATCGAGAAGGAAAGTGCAAGAAAGGAGAAGGGAAGATAGGAAAAAAAATTCTGAAAAAAAAATTCCGAAAATAGAAAAAAAAGACTGAAAAGGAAAGTGCAAGAAAGGAGGAAAGAGAAGAACAGGAAAAAAATCAAAAAAAAAAAAGAAAAGAAGAAGAAAAAAAAGGATTCAAAAGAAAGAGGAGAGAAAAAAAGGAAGAATTATTTCTGGAGAAAAGTGCAAAGAAATTTGAGAATAGAGCAATTTGATTCAAGGAAGGGTGATCTTTGATTTCATTCCAATTCTGAATTTTTTATATCTGTCCTTATTTGACAATATTTTTCTGATCTCTATTCCAAATCAATTACTTATACATCTATCCTTATTTGACAACCTTTTTTTTTCTGATATCTATTCTAAAATCAACTTCAAGTATTCTTTTGATCTTGCAATCATATTGATAAATTAGATTGATTTAATTGCTCATTGCCTTGTGTTGACTTGCATTAGTTCTCTTAGAACTTATTGGAGGGTTTAAGAGAGAAAAAAAGGGCTGAGTGCTGAGTACAATTTAGGAAAGAGCCAAATAGAGTTGAGGTAAAATACGAGTGCCACCACGTGAGGTATTGAGATTGTTTTTTATTTTTAACATTTGCTGCAGAAATTTCTCAGAATGTCAACAGGAAAGGACAAAGAACATAATCCTAAAAAAGAAGCAATTGATCAGAGAAGAATGATGAAAGTCATGATGCAACATTTTCAACGTCTTGAAAATATGATTACAGAACTTTATGATGAGGTAGATGTGCAAATTGCACAACTACAACAAGTTATACCACCAAATCAAAAAAGAGATTGTCAAAAACAACATGCTCGTGATGAACATAATGAAGAGAAGAAATAGAAAGATGATGGAAGTTGGAGAAAGCATAAGCGTGTTCTGATTGGAGGAAGAAGTCATGATCAAGAAAATGTTTTCTATGCGCGTTGTTGTGTTATGGACAGAACTTGTGGATTAATTATTGATAGTGAAAGCTGCGTCAACCTTGCTAGCCATTACATGGTGGAGAAGTTGGGGCTACCAATCTTAAAGCACCCAAAACCATACAAACTTCAGTGGATAAACGATGGAGAAGAAGTCAAAGTGACTAAACAGATGCTTGTGCCATTTAAAATTGGAAGATTTACTAATGAAGTATTATGTGATGTTGTGTCAATGCATGTTTGTCATATCCTTTTGGGACAATCATGGCAATATGATCGATGTGTGACACATGATGGTGCTACCAACCGTTATAAATGTCGCAAAGATGGGAGGAAATACACTTTAGCACCATTGCCACCTCAAGAAGTATACGAAGAGTATATTCAACTTAAAGAGCGTGTAACAGCCTACAACATTGAGAAGAAAAATTCGGTTACACAACAACACTTGAAGAAAGAAGAAGCTGATTGTTCAGCAACTCCAAACAGTTCTGAGAGTTGTGAGAAAGGCAAAGATGAAAAATATGAGTGCCACAACTTGAGTGATGAAAATGAGAGCCACAACAATTTTGAGTGCTTAGAAAGGCCACTTTCTGAAATCGTTGAAATGCAACATTTAGATGCTGAGTATTATGAGAGTTGTGAGAATGAGAGAAGATTATATCTTGAGTGTTTAGAAAGGCCACCTCCAGAGAGATATGAGCAAAAGGACTTGAGTGTTGAGGCAAAAGAAAGAGAGTTCAGTAATGTTTCTCCTAATACTAACCATCTTTTGTCTTTTGATTCTGATTTCTCCATGCAGATATGTTGGAGTGGAATACATGAAGTTATAATTTCTATCATTCAAGGATCTAAAAGAGACTGTAGTGAGTATATGACAAGATGTTTGAAAGGTCCATCTCCTTGCTTTGAAACTTTATATTTGTTTGATGTGACTAGTTTGCAAGGTTTAGTTGAGAGAGGTGTTCAATGCCATCCGTCCTTTTCATTTTCATATTTGTTGGGTGCTGGCTCATTTTATTTATGCGTTACAATGAATTTCTGGAATGAATATTTTCTAATATTGAGCATCTTTGATTGGCTTATTTTGATATTTAGATTTTCTGATAAGAGTATAATCTTATTCATCTCCTTGAACCAACCATTGTGTCTTAGTAAAAACATTTCTTCAAAAAATTATTGCAGCTTGTCATATGATTTTTACATCACAAATGAGACATTTGCATCCAATGGAACTTTGCGTGTTTCCCACAAAAGATCTGTGATTATTTTCTTAGGAGGTATTTTGATTTATAGTAATAATTTACATGATCATTTGAGTGGAGTACATGAAGTTATAAATTCTCTCTTGCAAGGATTTGAAAGAGGTATTGAGTTTATGACAAATAGTTTGAAAAGACCAGTTCTTACTTTTCAAAGTTTATATTTGCTGGATGTGTCTGAGGTTTTAATTGAGAGAAGAATTGAGTGGCATGCAAACATTAGATCTGAATTTTCCATTCCATTTTGTTCTTCATTGAGTGCTGAAACACTTTATTTGAGCCATATGGTGAAATTTTGGAATGAATATTTTATAGTCCTGAGTACTTTTGATTGGTTGATTTTGATTTCAAGATTTTCTGAGCCTACCTTATTCATTTCTTTAAATTTATCTTTGTGCTTTCCTAAGATCATTTTTGCGGATGATGATTGCAATCTTTCATATAATTTTCACATCATGATTCGAAAATTCATTGCATTTGCATTAGTTGGGCTTTTGTTCATTTTTCATCGAAGATTTGAGATTAATTTCTTTGGGGATATTTTGATTTATAACAATCATTTGAGTGATCATTTTGATGATATTTTGATTAGTTGCAGGGACTTGCATTATTCATTTCATGAGCCGAGATATTTGCTTGGGTATGAATCTTACAATATTTCACTTTCAGATGCTAAGGATTTATTTTATTTCATGAAAACTAACATTTTTATCTTGGCACCACTTGACAACATCTATATAGAATTGCTAGTTCTTTGGAATGTATTGCACACGTTATTTGACAGGATCCTTATGCGCAAAGGAAGGTCCCTGAAGTTTCGCAATTTGTTTCTTAAAATACCATCATCTCATGGGCATAAGATATTTCATCCAGGTGAGTACAAGATTTACATTACTTTTCATATTACTTATCTTGTTCTTGCTTTACACTTGCAGGATCTTAACATGATGATATAATTGAGGAATCAAACTTGCAATCCTGATTGAAATACATCAGAAAGGGAAGTATCAATATCTTCATTATGCGTGTCCTAAATTATTTAACAAATTCAGATATGTGATAGGTTATATTTTTCCTTATTGTGCATGTAGTTTCGAGGACGAATCCTTTTGAACAGGATGGAAATGATATGAATCTGGACATACTCTCCTTATTGTGAATGCAGATTCGAGGACGAATCCTTTTGAAGATGAGGGGAATGATATGAACTAGGAAATGCATACAATTGCAGCCGGCAATAGAAAAGTGTTCTAGCAAAGTTGGATGATCAAGATAATGGTGTGGATCTCAAGCATAAGGAAATTGAAAATAATCAAGAATGTTTGAAATTTAAAATTGATCCATTACAAGATCGAGTTAGATCATATCCAACTTCGCAACGGGTAAATTGGGCCGCATGAAGAGTCAGCATAACTTGGGCCAAATAAATCGTGGTTTAACCATATTTATTTGGAATTTTCGGAATTAATTAATTATGGAATATGCTGATGAGTATTGTAACAGAAATTGAGTTTGTTATTTTTCTAAATTAGTTAGGTTACTTGTGGGCTAACTTAGGGTATTTTTTTTTCAGCCCAAAATCTATTTATAGAGTCTATAAATACTGGTCTTCATTGTTATTTGAGATATCTTTAAATCAATAAACAATTTGGCTTAATTGCTTTTGCTGTGAGGAAACTCCTGCAACTCGTTCTTCGGAGCAGGTCATTGAAGAAAGAGTTTGATGATTTGAACACAAAAACTCTTGAAGCAGAAAAGGAAATGAAATTGGTCCAGATGAAAATACTTGATGCGAAAAACCGGCTATCCAAGTTTCAAAAGGATATGGATGGTAAAACTTGTAGGCTCTAGCTTACCATATTCTGGTTCACTCGTTGTCTGTCTCTTTTCTGTATTCATATACAATCAATGATGCCCTTATGCAAGTAAAGCCTCTATGTTTTGTCATCTGGATAATTGACCACAAACACTTTGCATAAGTGATTAATGTATACTGTACTTTTTTATTTTCTTTCTTTTGCAGGAAAGCGAAGATTTCTAGATTCAAAACTCCAGTCATCGATAACAATTTCATCTGATATTGAGTCTTTTCCTAAAATATTGCTCGAGGCGTCTATGTTTTATAGCCGGTCCCAAGCCCGGATAAAGGAGGAGGGTTGTGTTAGGCCCCGACAGCCAGCGTAAAATCATGTCGAATCTCATGAACATGGATCAACGAATATATTGTTACTAATAGAACGGAATGGCGTCGTATGATCCATGTAGCCGACCCCACCTAGTGGGATAAGGTTTTGTTGTTGTTGTTGTTGTATTGCTCGAGGCTATGGAGAAACGTGACGTACAGAAAAGGTTATTGGCATCAGTATCATAATGCTTTTCATTCTTCCATTATATGGCTGATATTATTATAATCTAAGTTCCAATTTCTTTGATGCAGCAAATACAATATTGCAGATGGTATGCGCCAAATGTTTGATCCTTTTGAACGAGTTGCGCGTGCACATCATATGTGTCCTTGCTGTGAGCGGCCTTTTTCACCGGATGAAGAAGATGATTTTGTCAAGAAGGTCTGTACTTTCCGAAGTCCTTGATAAAAAAATCTTTCTCTTGTACTGTTGTGAATTTATGCATCGTAATATTGCAGCAAAGAGTTAAAAGTGCAAGTTCCGCTGAGCATATGAAACTATTGGCTCTGGAATCTTCCAATGCGGAGTCAAATTTCCAGCAGCTGGACAAGCTTCGTATGGTCTATGAGGAATATGTTAAGCTTGGAAATGAGACCATTCCTCTAGCGGAGAAAAATATGAAAGAACTAACTGAAGATCACACTCAAAAAGCTCAGGCGTTTGATGATGTAGTCAATCCATCTTTCTCTTACTTCTTGATCCATTAAGAATATTTATTTTTTCGTTCTTCAGAATCTTTTCAAGTGGTAATTCATCTACTGAACTTTGTCATAGTTGTACATGCTGCAGTCAGCTTAAAAAAATTAGCGTGTGTACCTAGATCCTAACTCTAAACGAAATGTACTTACTCATATTGTCGAGTCTTAGTCAAACTATAAACAACTGTTCTTAGATTCTCATTGCAATTCTGCCTCCACAAGACATTTTGCTAATGCGCCTTGAATCTCATTATATGCTTAAGCCCAAACTTGTGAAAAATAAGAAATGAGAAGAAATGAGAATTTGCGGTAGTGCCAGAAGGCTTGACCATTAGATTTATTCTCTTATGTAAGTTAAAGTTTTGTGTTGAGGTACTTTCTTTTGCTTACAATAGAAATTTCTAAAGTTTTTTTTTTTGAGGAGAAAAAGGATGACCATCAGAGTTTGTGATTGTCATCCATATATATATAAACTATGAAATGGCACTCATGTACAAGTGTGAGCTCTCGAAAAGAGAGCAACAAAAGATGGAAAAGTGTATCAGCTAACCCAAAAACCACTCCCGGAGAAGAAAAGAGATGTGGTGTACAATGCGCTCAGCCTGATATCTCTCCCCACAAAAAATGATCCGGTTGTGTTGAAGCCAAACGGCCCAGGAATCGGCAAAAAAAGATGCAAACGGTGCTCTCCACCTCTGCCTCTGTCGAACCAAAACTTGGAAGGACTGCCACAAGGTTTCAGGGTCGGAGGGGACGAGGCCTCCGACTGTCGTGCGCTGCCAAATGTCCCGTGATGTCGGACGCGCAAAAAATAGGTGGGTGATGTCCTCCTCCGCCTCACCACAAAGTACACATGAGGTGTCTGCCTACGTCGCCCATCGAGCCCTATACCTCCTCGTGAGCAGCCGGTCCCGCCGCATAAGCCAAGCAAAAATCTTGACCTTCAGCGGCACCCGAGATCGCCAAATGAGCCTGCAGTCTGCTCTGAAATCCTCCGTCAGCACCGTGTCAGGAAGGAACCGAGTGTAGAGACAATGCGCCGACCATGAGTCCGACAGCCACACCCATCCGTCAATCCTGGATGGGTCAGGACGGAAGGGGACTATCCTCTGATGTAACGCCAAGAGCTCGGAGAAGCGCTGATCGGAAAGTGCTGATCTGAAGAGAGGGGTCCAGGAACCGAAGGCCGGAGTCCCCGACTACGTCTCCTCCACCGTTGCCCCAGGGTGTGTCGTCTGGGCAAACAGACGAGGGAAGGCCTCCGCTAGTGGGCCCGCGAGGGACCAGTCATGCCGCCAAAAGGAGAAGTGCGTCCCCGTGCCGAGGGTAGAGGTCATGAATGGGCGCACACGAGGGATCAATGCCGCCACTCCACGCCAGAAAGAAGATGCCCCATGGGGCAGAATAGTCCTCGACTCCCAGGATAGATCTCGCCCATAACAAGTGAAGAAAACTGACTGCCACAGACTGTCCTCAGGTCCCATGATCCGCCGAATCCACCGAGCTAGGAGAGCCCAGCTAGTATAGCGGAGATCCCGAACCCCCAGCCCACCCTGGTAGGTGGGACGACAGACACTGTTCCATGCGACGAGATGAAAGCCTCTGTGGTCCGAGCGACACGCCTGCCAAAAGAATCTGCTCCGCAAGGAATCTAACCGCCCAAGGACTTGAGCTGGCATCCGGAAGACCGTCATGAAGTATGTCGGAAGCGCCGATAGGACTGACTAGAGGAGGATGAGCCGTCCCCCCGGGATAAAAGGCGTGAACTCCAACCCTGAAGTCTCTGCTCCATGTGCTCAATAACTGGGGTCCACCCACGGGAGCTGATATGGTGATCGGAGAGAGGGAGGCCCAAATATGTGATCGGCAATGAGCTGATGGGGGTGCGTAGCTCAAAAGCGCACCGGGCAGCCTCATCAGGAACCATGCCAAAGGGAATGAATGAGGATTTGGCATGGTTGATTTGAAGGCCGGACATCGTGCCGAAGAGCTCAATAAGAATGGCCACCCGTCGAGCCTCCTGCTCGGAACCCTCTATGAAGAAGATCGTGTCATCTGCGTACTGCAGGAGGGGGACCAGACCCCAGCAAAGCCGCTGAATAAGCCCGCCTCACATGACGCCTGAGTACACCTGGCAATAGCATCAACCGCCAGGACAAAGAGCATAGGAGCCAATGGACAACTCTGGCGAACCCCTTGCTGTGGCTGCACCTAGTCTCCCGACCTCGCCCCATTAACTAGGACCGAGAAAGAAGCGGTAGTGGTGCACCGCTTCATCCAGGAAATCCAATCCTCTGGGAATCCTCTGACCTGCAGACAATGCCAAAGGAAAGACCATGAGAGCGTATCATAAGCTTTGAAGAAGTCGACCTTCCAGAGAAAGGCGCGGCAGGCGGTCCTCCTCCAATGAGCGATGATCTCCGAGGCGATGGTATAGCCGTCGGTGATGGCTCGACCCTGGATGAAAGCTGACTGCGTCGGATGGATGAGGTACGGGAGGACCTCCCGAAGCCGGTTCGCTAGTACCCGAGCCACCAAAAGATAAATGGCATTGGATATGGCGATCGGTCGAAAGTTCTCCACTCTCTCCGCTGGGGTGCGCTTCGGGAGTAAAAACAATAGGGACCGATTGAGGCGATCAAAGCCACGATTCCCATTGATGAACTCCCAAATAACCGCCATGATGTCCTCGCGCATCACCGGCCAGAACTCCCGATAGAAGAAGATCGGAAAACCATCCGGGCCCGGGGCAGCGTCTCCATTGAGGTCCCGAAGTGCCTCGGTAACCTCAACCTCAGAAATGGCCTGCAATAACATGGAAGAGTGAGCGTCAGAAAGCCGGGGAATGTCCCCAGGGGCCCATCGCCAGGGGCTCGGGGACTGCCTGCGTGTCGATGCATGGTAGAAGGATGAGATGGCCGCCATGATATTATGGTGTCCAGTAAACCGTTGGCCCTGCACCTCAATGTGGTCAATCCGGTTTGCCCTCCTCCTACGAGAGCTCGCATATAAGTGAAAGAATCTAGTGTTGGCATCGCCCTCCCGAAGATAGGTCTGTCGAGATCGTTGTCTCCACTGAATCTCCACTATCAGATCCTGCAGTTGAATAGTCTCCTGTGCCCGTCTGCGGTCATCAATCTCTGCCTCCGTAAGGTGACGGGAATCCTCCAAGTGGTCCATCCGAGAAATCATCTTCAAGGCATCCGTCCTGCGCCTGGCCCTTTCCTCCCGGATCTGTCGCCGGTGCTGACAGAGAAAAGATCGCAGACTCTCCAATCGTGATCCCAGAGTCCTGGCTGCAGAATCCGAAACCGCCACACCCTGCCAATGCTCTGTAACCAACTGCCGAAAACCATCCTCCAATAGCCATGATCGCTCAAAACAAAAAGCGAACGCTGCGTTTGACCGTCATTGGACCTCCACATGAGGGGAGTGTGGTCCGAAAATGGTCGGGCCAAAGCCTGAACATCTGCCAACTGATGAGCCTCTGCCAACTCTAATGATCCCAGAAAGCGGTCAATCCTCGATCTGGCAGTCGATGCGGCTGTGCTCCTCCATGTAAATCTACAGTTGGTTGCCGGGAAGTCGACTAACGACTACGAATCGATGAAATCTCTAAATCCCTCAGCTTCGATATCTCTCCCATGTCGTCTGATAGGGCGATCCTCCATGTCCAAGGTGACATTAAAGTCACCCCCAATCAGCCATCTGCCCTCCGGGAGATGGGAACGCGCACTGCACAGCTCCTCCCATAATGTATCACGCAGAGCTGCCGAGCAAGGACCGTATACGCATGAAATGAGATAGTCATCACCGTCCACTTGGCCCCGCAAGTGAGCAGTCAATGTAAACCTATCCGTCCAAGAGCCCACCAGAGAGAAGAGGTCTGCCTGCCAACCGATAATACAACCCCCTGACTGACCAACTGCATGGAGAGAGAGATGTTCCGTCATGCGTAGACCACCAATTTGTGTCCAGATCCCCATGCCGCAATAAGTCAATTTGGTCTCCTGTAGATGGACCACATCAACCTCCCATTCCCTGAGGTAACGGCCTAGGATCCGACGCCTCCCCGGATCCCCCAAACCTCGTACATTCCAGGTGAGGACCTTCATAAGGAAACTGTATCACTCCCCTGGCGACCCCTGACTATTCTCGAGGTCCTCCCCAATCTTGATAGCGGGTGTGCGAGCCGCTGGAGTGGCCGGTGGAGGAGCAGCCGTGCCCTTGGACGCCTACGTGTGTGGCGAAGCCCTGCATTTGCCACCACGAAGGCGACCTCATCATCTTCGCGCCCCTCCAAGAGCGGGTCGGCCCTATCCCCCTGCCCACCTGCAGAGGCATTCTCTGGCGCGGATGTGAAGCGTGCCGTCTGTCTATCTCCGGTGGCCAGCTAGGACGCCTCGCCCGGACTGGCCAGAACCTCCTCCATATCCCGGCAGTTTGGCTCTAGAGATGGCGGCACAGACTCCAAATTTTGCTGTGAGGGAGGTGGTCGCGTGAAGGTCTGGACTGCTCTGCGCCTCTGGTACTGGCGGATATGGGCTCCTTGGCCACCTCCGGCGGGTGACTCCTCCAGGCGGTCGCTTATGTGGTCAGCACTCACCGGAGCAGGGGGCCTTTCCAGAGTTGAGGTGTGAGATGTCGGGGTTTGGGCGATCAAGGGAGGCTGTGTTGGAGGCGGCGTCGATGTAGTTGTGGAACTGGTGGTGAGCCGCCGGAGGAGATGACGGCCGGGCATGGCAGAGGTGGGATCTGGCTCGGCAATGGAGAAGGAGGTAGTTGGGTTTGGGTTCGAGTGTGCCCGGGCCCGTCGCGGTGGATGGCGCTGGGTGAGCCCTGACTGGGCAAGGGGTTTGGACGTGTTGGGTTCAGCATGAGTTTGGTTTGAGACCACCTGTGAGAGGCAGTCTGGGTTAGGCGTTTGATTTTTGGTTTGGTTCACGGGTTCGGAGAGAGGTTGGATTTGGGTAGCGGTTTGGTTCAAGTCTTCTGGTGGAACAGGGGTTTGAAATCTCGTACGGCCATCATGCACATCTGTCATCAGCATCTGACGACCAGCCTGGTTGGCAGCTGGCGATCGGACGCCCGACGAATGAGACGACCGTGGCTGAAGGCCGGCGACCACCTCCGCCCATGAGGCGGTGCCATCTGTGAACTGCAATCTGAGGGTAAAAGTGTCGGCGCCAGGTGGGAGAAGGACGTCCGGGTGGAGCTCGACCTCAACGGTCGTGGTAGAAAGATCTGGCGACCCGATAGCTGGGAGTACAGCAGAGATGGGGTTCCCAACCTGACTGGCCACCACCATTGCCACCTCCGGCCGCTGGAGGTGGAGCGGAAGGTCGAAGATGTTGATTGATCTACATTTTCCAGGCGGCGCCTGCTCAGCGCCGTCCCCTATTTTCCACGGCCGCCATGAAATCCGGAGTTGCGATGACACACTGGTCAGCGCGGCCAGGAGGGAGGCACGCTGCTGCGCAGAGCCTGGAACGAGTAACCACAGAGACGGGGAGATGCGACTGAGGTGAAAAGGCGGCGACGGTCCTATTCCGGCAATAATTGCAGAGCGAAGGATCGCCGCCTCAACAGGGGGGTCGCTCAGTTCACCAACGACGCAATCACGCAGGATGTCGACACCCCGCTGAATCTCCTACGACCAGGGATGGATAGAGAAGGAACCGTCGAGGTTATCCGTGTGACTGGCGGCGGTGTCTTCTCTCCCATTGTCGGCGGGGGGCCCATCATCTGAGCATGGGGGCATGAGGAACGACGATGTCCCACACCCCTGCAACGGATGCAGCGCAGCGGGCCAGTACAATGGCGTGCGAAATGGCCCTCCTGGAGGCATCGAAAGCAATGCGTTGCCGGACGATGAGTTGCTCTGGGTTCAGAGATGCGAGCCATGGTGGTCCAACCATCGTTGAGGCGGATCTCCCGGCGGCGCATGATGATCGAGAAAGTAGGGCGAGATGTTCGCAGGACAGTGGCGCCGCCGGCGGGGAGACGCCGGAGGCGGAGATGGCGCCGCCGGCGGGGGACGCCGGAGACGGGGTGGCGCCCTCGGCAGGGACTACCGGGGACGGGAGCCTGAGCTCATGAGCATTCGGTTCTCAATCACTTTGTCTGTTGTGTTAAAGTCGTTTTAAAATTTCTAAAGTTTAACTTCCTTTCCACATATGCTTTCTCTTGTCCACGTTAATCAAGAGGATTTTATTGTGTAAAGTTCTGTGTCAATTTTTCTTCCTCGCTTTTGCTTGACTGTCCTATTTGTTTGTCCTTTCATCCTTGTTATATTCCCAAGACATTCTACTATTATTTTTTGAAAGTGAGATACTGTTATGTACTGTATGTATCATTGGATTAAATGTTTGTGTGAACTCACAATTTATTCACATCGTGTGAATTATGATTTTAGTTGTCCAATTTAAGATATGTGGTTCTGAATATTATGAAACGTTGGACTTTCAAGAGGAAATCAAATTTATAAATGAGAACTTTATCTCTTTCTATGTCAATTAAAATTGAGCGCAATGTTCAAAATCATAGCTCCTAATTAGATGGACAGGATTATAGTTCACCCTGTGAATAAGAAAATAAGATATGGATTCACATAACATTTAACCCTTTATCATTATTCTTCTAGAGGTTTCCAGCAAATATCAAGATAAAAGTACTATAAAGGTGTCTTAAAAAAAGTACTATAAAGGCATATATCAATTAGTTTCTTGAATTACTTTAGTTATTGGTTCTTTTGGTTAGTTCTTCTTTTCATAACACAAGACTTCTTCCTTAAAAAGACTAAATTACAAAGTTCACCTCCCCTGTAGTCCAAAGCGGATTCAGACTGTGAAGGTCCTTGTGCTTCAGCATTTCTTATTATACATAGAAGATAAGGTCATTCGTTCTTCTGCTTTCACCTTGCATTTGAACATGAATAACATGAACTATTTACTATTTCTTGCATTACTCCTGCAGACTTATACTTGTTCAGTGAATAGATTTTGACCAAAAAGTTCAGTTACAAATAAATTCGTTCGTGCTCATTACACTGATATATGTATATATATATATTCTTACTTTGTCCCCTCAGTATTTACCTTTATTCCCTTTTTATAATACACATTTGAAGATATAAAATATACTGAAGGTATTCAAGTCAATATTTTTCTGGTGTATTATAGCTTGTTGGTGTTTTAGCTTCATGTGAAGTCGGAAAAGGATGCTGTAGAAACTCTGCTACAAGCAGTAGAAACTATTGACCGGCTTCTTCAAGAAATGCAGAATTTAGAACTCCAAGTTGAAGATTTGGAATACAAACTTGATTCAAGAGGACAAGGTGCTAGAACTGTGGAAGAAATTCAGCTGCAGCTGAATGCTTTACAGAGTAAAAGGTAAATTTGGGTTGATTAACAATTTTCCTCAGTCTAATTAACAAAAGGATCGTGATATATATATACATATATATGTCTTAAAAATACCGATTGCGTGGTTTAACTGAACCTTCTAAAAAAAAAAACTAAAACAACTGAAATAAGATCCCCTAGACCTCCATCCTTCCAAAATGTTCTCAGGCTCAGAAAAGAAAAACAAGACAAAGAAGAAAGAAGATAAAATTTATAACTGGAAAGAACTACCTGCTGTTGTAGAGTTGATATTCATGTAGCATGCCAAGTTTATGGGAAAATAATGGTTGAAACTCCTTTTCCAGAGCCTTTTTTTCCTGAAAGTGAAAGGATGACTGCCAAACTTACGTAGTCATCCACTTCGTACTAAAACTACAAGTGCAAGGAATGATACATTAATCCTGAACCATCTTATGTGGTTGTCACACTAAAAAAGAAAGCAAAACATGTCATGGTCTCTCTGCTCAAGGGATAAAAATATTGGTTATTCCAATAACACAAACGGATTCTAGACTCGTATGGGATGAGTGGTTGGACATTTTCTTCTTATTTTTAAAATTTATGCCGATTTTACGGTTATCTGTGACAATGATGGCGAGATCATCATGTATCATGGTTTTGACCTAGTTATTTGGCTTGCTTTATTCTACTTCTATTCCCATTATTTGTTATCTTTTGAGCTCAACTACCTACTGACCAATTAAGGGACTTCTGAATGGCACTATATATTTTTAATCTACTCAAGTTAAAATCATTATCTTTCACTTTCAAAACAAAAATTATTTCTACATGATGTTACCGTATCAGATTGCAAGGATTTCATGTTCAAACTTTTCCTGACTTTCGTTATGAAGGGATGGTTTGAGTGGTGAGGTCGAGAATATGAGGGAAGAACAAAGATTCCTAAATGATGATTTATCAAACATACAAATGCGTTGGCATGCTCTTAGGGAGGAGAAGCTTAAAGCCTCTAGTGTATTACACAAACTTAAAAAGGCTGAGGAAGATTTAGTGCTTCTAGCTGAAGAAAAAATCCAAGTGGAGTTCGACGAGAAGGTACTTATATTTCAAATATATTGTCTTGATTTCTTTGTTTCAATTGTGAATGAAGACATCCTTCGGTTTTGTTTTAGAGAGTTTGCATCTTGACCACATGCATGTTTCTGATTGACAATAAAATGTGGACAGTTATTGTGTTATTGTTTGGCTTTTATTGCTGAGATGTGAGGTTGCTATGAGTTATGGGCTAGACTTTATTCATTCGCATTCACAAGAATTTCTTCATAATCGTGGAAAATAAGAATTCTGTCTCTCTAATCAATAAGAGAAACCCTATGGTCTCTTATATAGTGGAGACCAAAGGAGGAATTACATAAAAGGAAAGTACATATTAGGAAAGTAGGAAAAAAAATCATATGCTGAAAATTAGGAAAAAAATCAGCTCTCAACACTCCCCCTCAAGCTGGAGCATAAATATCTATCATGCTCAGCTTGGAAACACATTTATCAAACTTTGCCTTAGGAAGTGGCTTAGTGAGGACATCAGCCGTTTGATCACCCGAGGATACATATGATATGACAATAATTTTTTTCTTAATCATGTCTCTGGTGTAGTGGCAATCAACTTCAACATATTTTGTTCTTTCATGAAAAATAGGATTATTGGCTATGAACAAAGCCGCCTGATTATCACATTTTAATTGCATTGGGAGAGGCACCTCCACTAGAACATCAATCATAACCGATTTCACCCACAATATTTCAGTAGTGGCTTGAGCCATGGCCCTGTACTTAGACTCTGCACTGGATCTGGCAACCACATCCTGTTTCTTACTTCTCCAGGTGACCAGATTAGTTCCCATAAAGACACAAAAACTAGTGGTAGACTTTCTATCATTAGGACATCCAACATAATCTGCATCGGCATAAACAGTGATGTCTAGGCTCTACCCACTAAGAAAAAATAGTCCCTTTCCAGGCGCTGCTTTTAAATATCTAAGTATCATCATTGCTGCATCCCAATGTACCTTCTTAGGCTTATCCATAAATTGACTAATCCTGCTTACAGCAAGAGAAATGTCTGGACGTGTAAGAGTGGCATATAAGAGTTTTCCAACGACACTCCTATATTTCTTAGCATCAACATCTTCTGTATCTTCATCATAAAGCCGAATGTTAGGATCCATTGGCATAGCAGCAGGGCGTGATCCCAACATTCCTGTCTCTTTCAGCAAGTCAGTGACATATTTTCTTTGGCACATAACCAGGCCTCTACGATTTCTAGCAAACTCTATTCCAAGAAAATAACGAAGATCACCAAGATCCTCGGTAACAAAATGTTTTCCAAGCAATGTTTTGGTATAAGAGATGCCCTGCAAGTCATCACCAGTGACAATAATGTCATCAACATATACGAGAAGCACGACTCTACCACAACAACAACAACAAAGCCTTATCCCACTAGGTGGGGTCGGCTACATTGATTATATTCGTTGATCCATGTTCATGAGATTCGACAGGGTTTTACGCTGGCTGTCGGGGCCTAACACAACCCTCCTCCTTTATCCGGGCTTGGGACCGGCTATAAAACATAAGCGGAGTTGAGAAGCACGACTCTACCATGGGAGGTTTTTTTACAAAAAGTGAATGATCAGCGGTGGAACGGATGAACCCTCCTTGTTCTACTTTCTCTGATAATTTTTGGAACCAAGCTCTCGGGCTTTGCTTTAGGCCATAAATAGCCTTGTGCAGTTTGCAAACCTTGTAAAACTCCCCCTCAGCCGTGAAACCGGGAGGTTGTTTCATGTAAACCTCCTCCTGTAAATCACCATAAAGAAATGCATTCTTCACATCCAATTGAAAAAGTGGCCAGTCCTTGCTGACTGCGATAGAAAGAAGAATACGAACTGTGGCCAATCTAGCCACGGGAGAGAAGGTGTCAAAGTAGTCAACACCATAAGTTTGTGTATATCCTTGAGCCACTAAACGAGCCTTGTAGCGCTCAACGGATCCGTCGGATCGATGTTTGACTGTAAACACCCTCCTGCAACCCACCATTGCTGCACCACTAGGAGGTGTTACAAGAGTCCAAGTGCCTCTGGACTGAAGAGCTGACATCTCTTGCATAGCTACCTTCCACCTATCGTTATGAAGAGCTTCTTGGTAAGTTCGAGGTACATCCACAGCAGAAAGCTCGAAAACGAATTGTTGATAGGAAGGAGTGAGTCTCTCCATGGAGAGATGACTAGAGATATAATATGTAGACTTGCAAAAACGCTTGCCTTTTCTCATATCTATGAGAACATCTAAATCATTGACAGTTTCATCAGGAGCAGTACCACTGGGAGCAAGAGTAGAGTCATTAATCTGACTATGTAAATTTGTCTCTTTGAGTTCATCACTTGTAGGCACATCAACTGTAGTGCTATCAATAAGAACGTTGCATTCATGATTTACCTCAGGGGTGACGAGTGATGGCATAGGCGTAGGAGCAGGGTTAGTACAAGAAACAATTTTAGGGCGACGACTATAGGTTTGCTGAAATCTCTGGATAGGCATCTCCATAGTAGGAATATGAGGAGGTGCTTGAAGATACACCTCAGTGTCTGTTTCAGAAGATGTGAGACGAGATCCAGATGAAGTAAAGTAACCTACTGACTCGAAGAAAGTGACATTAGCACTGACATAATATCTCCTATTGGAGGGATCATAGCACCTATAGCCCTTTTGTGTACGAGAATACCCCACAAAGATACACTTGACAGTCCTAGGAGACAACTTATCTTGACCAGGGGTTAAGATATGAACAAAGGCTGTGCACCCAAAAACTTTGGGAGAAACAGAAAAGAGGTCTTTATCAGGAAATAGGATAGAATAAGGGACCTGCTCTCCAAGGATTGATGAGGGCATTCGGTTAATAAGGTAACACGTAGTAAGGACTGCGTCACCCCAATAGGCATGAGGAGCCTGGCTGTGAATAAGAAGTGTTCGGGCCACATCAAGAATATGACGGTGTTTCCTTTTTGCAACTCCATTCTGTTGAGAGGTATATACACATGATGTTTGGTGGATAATGCCAAGCTCAGCAAAGAAAGAAGACAAAAGATTAGTGCAAAATTCCAATGCATTATCAGAACGCGCAATTTTGACATTGCCAGAAAATTGAGTTTTTATTTCATGAATAAAAGATTTGATCACATTGCCAACATTAGACTTATTTTTCAACAGAAATAACCAAGATAGACGACTAAAGTCATCGACAATAACAAGATAAAAATGGTGTCCTTGTAGATCAGGAACACGACTCGGACCCCAAATATCTAAGTGAAGAATCTCAAAGACTGCATTACTCCTCCGACCTTGTCGACTTGGAAAGTAACTACGATGGTGTTTTCCAAGTTGACAAGCATCACACTGGAAAGAAGACTGCAAAGGGATATGTGGAATGACTCTACGAAGCTTTTGAAGTGGCAAGTGACCAAAACGGAGATGCCATAAGAAGGTAGAAGGAGTTCCCGAGGGTACTGATATACTACCAGCGTATGGATACCGCTCAAGTTTATAGAGGCCATCCTGCTCATGGCCACAACCAATCACTCTGCCCATCAGTATATCCTGAAACACAAAAGAGATAGCATAAAAAATAACACGACAATTGAGTTGTTTGCATATTTGATTGACGGATAATAAACTAAGAGGAAAGGCAGGAGCATGGAGCACATCCTTCAACCGTATAGAAGAACTGAGTTGAACCTCTCCAAGTCCATTAATTGGAGAGTGACTCCCATCTGCCAAAGTAACAGATCTCCTTGGAACTACATTACTAATGAAAGTAAATTGATTTCTATCGCCACAAAGGTGCCTGGAAGCGCTTGAATCAACAATCCACCCTGTGGATGCATCAAATGATCTGATGGTACAAGCAAATGGTGTACCTGAGGGACTAGCAGTTGCAGCAGTTGTGTCAATTTCAGCACTGGGAGCTGAGGATGAAGAATTATTCGATACCAGATGCGTCAACTGTGAGAGAAGGTCCGCGTATTTAACGTCTTGGGATGATGAGGCATCTTCAGCCACATTGTTTGCAGAGGAAGAGCGCCCATGCTTCTGCCAACAAGTTTCTTCTCTGTGTCCCAACCTATTGCAATAGTTGCATTGCGGTCAGCTTGCACGTCCACCTCCACGACTTCTACCAGTGCCACGAGCACGACCAACATTAGATCCACCACGACCACGTGTGGCAGCAAAGGCTGAGGGTCTCAGAACTTTGCAGGAACAACTATCCGGCTGAGACGACTGAAACACTCCTCAATAGGTGGGATTTTTGCACCAGTCAACAATTGATTTCTCGCAGACTCGTAGACTGGATCAAGTCCAGCAAGAAAGACTCCTACCATTAGCATATCCCTGTATGCCTTCTGATCTTCACACTTATGAAGCTTCTCAAACATTGCATAGAGAGATGTGTAATAAATGTGGAGAGGACGCCCGTTTTGTCTAGTCTGATGGATATCATAATGCAATTGAAGAATTTTTGTCTCGTTCTTTGCTTGAGAGTATGTGGCAGCAAGAGAATCCCACATAGCCTTTGCTGTGGGTTTGTGTTGGACATCATTTGCTATCTCCAAAGATAATGTCCCTGTTAGCCAGACTTTGGCAAGGGCGATGTCTTTTTTCCAGGAAGTATATTTCCCAAATTTGACTGTGGGCTCAGGCTCCATCAGAATATGCTCCTTATCGTGAGACTCCATGGCACTCATGAACTGCATGGACCACAACTCAAAATTGGATCCATTCATCTTGACAATCGGGCCCAGTTGTTTGATCTCCCCCTGAATAGTCATCCCGTTGTCCTTGTTATTGATTTGATCTGCTATCTTAGATGGAGGAAGCGAGCCTTTGAGAGGACAGCAGGCAGCCAAGAGGATCCTTCTGCAACAGCAACGTGCGCAAAAGAAGATGCAACAACCTCCTGAAGCACACAGCAATGAGGTAAAGAGAGTGGATCTGAAGCACTTGCTGAATTGTGAAGGAGACGACGGCTAGGGTTTTTTTTGTGGAAGACAGCTAGGTTTTTTGTGGAAGACGGCTGGCTCTGATACCTTGTGGAAAATAAGAATTCTGTCTCTCTAATCAATAAAAGAAACCCTATGGTCTCTTATATAGTGGAGACCAAAGGAGGAATTACATAAAAGGAAAGTACATATTAGGAAAGTAGGAAAAAAAATCATATGCTGAAAATTAGGAAAAAAATCAGCTCTCAACAATAATGAAATCAAATATGTGAGAATTTTATTTTTTATAATTTTTCATCAAAGGGAATGCTATCTTCTGCTTGTCGTGATTAGTTGATCTGAAACGGTAACTTATATTTGAATAAGAAAACTTAAACTTTCAGAAGTTTGTTCTGTTCAGTATCCTTTTTGGTTTGTGATTTTCCTTTTTTGTTCAATTCATTGGGTTTCAGAACTTGGATTACAGATATTTTGGCATTTAATCATGAAATGTCATTTCCTTTGCGATAACATTCTAGTTGTTTTACTTTTATCTCGATAGATTAATAATTCCTTATTGCCTACTATGTCACAAGATATTGTATTAAGTTTATCACTATTTTTTCTCAATTTTCTAGCATTTAACAGAATCCGTGGACCCATTATTGTATTAAGTTTATCACTATTTTTTTCTCAATTTTCCAGCATTTAGCAGAATCCCTGGTTCCATTGTTGAAGGAGAAAGAGAAGTTATTGCAGGATCATGCAGAGCTGAAGTTGAAACTTGAGCATGAATACGAGGAACAAGCTGAAAGTAAAAGGTGCTTTCAGCAGGAGACGGAAATGCTGCTGACACTTCATTCCAGGATTAAAGAGTATGTTGTTTACATGCCAACTTTTTATTTCATTTTTTCGGTTTGGTAGTTACTTCTCTTCTCTTTATCATATCAGGTATATTGACTCAAAAAGAGCAGAAAAGCTAAAGGATTTGCAAGAAAGACATACTCTATCTCAATCACAGTTTCAGAAATGTGAAATCAGGAAACAGGAGATCTCAGCTGATTTAAACAAGAGTAAAGAGTTAATGAGAAATCAAGATCAGCTGAAACGAAATATTGATGACAACTTGAACTACAGAAAAACAAAAGCTGAAGTAGATGAACTTACCCAGGAGATAGAGTCCTTGGAGGAAAAGGTATTATCTGTTGGAAGTATGTCAACCTTAGAAGCTGAGCATAAGAGACATTTACAAGAGAAGGAGAGACTTCTTTCAGAGGTGATCCTGACTTTATTTGTTCACCATTATCTTGTACCTCTGAGACAGTACTTCATTCCTATACTGATTTTTCCTTAATGTAGTGTATTTGGCATTTCTTTTGTTTCTTGGTAGTTTAAAATTGGGTGGATGAATTCGATTGTGTCAAATCTTTATTGTCGAAAATCATGTTAAGTTAATAGAACATAGTCTCAGGTTAGCAAGGGGGCACACAAAACTTCTTGGAAGACTCCCCTAAAGAAAAACATCTTGGAAGACTTCAGCTTGTTCATATGCCAATTTGCTCCAAGTGAAAAAGATCTGCACATTCATTCTACATACAAAGTATATATGGGGACTGTTTATAGAGTTCTATGGTCTATTCAACTAATTGCATCTTACTTACAATCTTTTAGAATATCATCAACTGAAGGCATGGCGATATAGTCATGCCTTTAATATTTATGCTCCATTTCAAATACTTCGATGAAGCTTGGTACACTACTTGGGATAAATATATTGTGATTATTTAAAGTTATGTGTTTGTGCATAAATCCCATTTGCGTACTTCTGTCATCTTCTATTGTGAATCATATTAGTTTCTGTTTAGGCATCTGATAATTTGCAAATTAGATTAAAACAGTTACTTAAAATACCTTAAAGCAGTATAGAAATTTGAGCTGATGTTAATGCAAGATATGTATTCACTACTTTTCTTCTTGAGTCAATTCCAGAATTTATCTCTTCCAATTTGATTAGGTTTCTTTCTTTGAGAGATTCCTTTTGGAAATGGGTTTCTGGTAGCAATTATCTTATATTTGTTTGTATGGATATGAAAGCATTGGCTATCTTTTGGGCACGTTTGAAATGCTGACAATTATTTTTATACCCTTCACCCACAATACGATGATCTGCAACTTGTGTCAAGGATGTCTTTCAATATTGGTCTTTACTTTTCTTATTCTTATAAGCGTTAGATGTGACTTATTCTTTTAACCCCCTTCATGCAATATATCCATTTTGAAGATTTGAAGCTTTATTATACTCTGTTGACAGTTGAACAGGTACCATGGAACAATTTCTGTCTATCAAAGTAACATATCAAAGCACAAACTTGAACTTAAGCAGGCACAATATAATGAAATTGATAAGAGATACTTCAATCAATTTATTCAGCTTAAGGTGAACATTCATAGATCTACGTGTTGACTTTGTTCATCTTCATTTAATGTTTCTTAATGTCTGGAGTTTGATTTCAGACGACAGAAATGGCAAACAAGGACCTTGTTAGATACTATAGTGCACTTGACAAGTAAGCACTCCAGAATACTCTTGAATATTGTGCTTTATGCAGTTACTGTCCATACTCCATATTTCTTGTTATCCTTCTTCATTCAATCACTGTTTCTCAAATAGTGTTCTACTGCCGAGCCTTGATATTCTTCTATATTTCTTAGGAGGTCATCTATTTAAGCCAAAACCATCTTCTGAAACAATACTTGTGATAGGAAATTATCTGTTAGAATTAAGTCTATATACCACTAGGAACTTCGATCTAAGATAGCTGAATAATATTTTCCCAATTCCTATCTTCCAACTATTCGATGCCATTTTAACTGGAAATCACAAAGCAATCTTTTGGGGACCTGTTATTTTAATAGATGTCTATCTCACGATGGGGCAACATTCAGAATTCCACACTTCACTATTATATTTTTAACTTTTTTTTTTCAGTTTTCCACCCTCAGTGTCCATACATTTAGTTACTAGTTGTAGGAAAACAAATTATCAAACAGATGTGGTGCATGCTCTCTGTTTACTTCCATTGCCTTTTGACTATTTTACATTTCATTTCTTTAAAGAAATTATGAAATTATAGTATGCACACTAGAGTTAGGTTGTGGATGTGAATACCATGTTCTTCCTAAATACAGTTGGACCTGGGACATGACAAAGGTGTCAAAGTTTCTGAACATAGCTCTAAAATCTTCTGAAAATGATATAGAGTAAAATTTTGAAACCATCAATACTCTCGTTCTTTCTCCCAAAAGAAAAAAAACTCTCGTTCTCAACTCGTTCACTAAATTTTGTTTTGAAACTCAAAAGTTGTCAAACTCTAATTATCTTACGGTCATGATCATCCTAACCGATGATAAAAGGTTTAACAATTAAAATTAAAATAATAAAAAAATTTAAAAAAGGGGCTCCGCCTCTCACTGACGATGGAGGGCCCCTCCCCCTCTTGAGGAAAGAGGAGAGGGCCCCTTCCACTCTCTCCTTTGTCTCACTAAGTATGTGTGTTCATGGCTTGGATTTGATCTGACCCGACCAATTTTGATTGGATTGGGTCATTCCTGTTTTGAGGGTTGGACCCTATCTAACCCGACTCGGTTCAGATCAGGTTGGATCGTGTCGGGTGGTTGGGTTACCCGACCACCATTTCTTTTTTTCTTAACCCGACCACCATTTCTTTTTTTTCTTTTCTTATTTAAGATAAGAAATATTATTTACTATTTATTTGCAACGTGAAATAATTTTCTAAATATTTAAATATTGTTTTACACATTTAAATTATTTTATTTTAATATTTTAAAATTTTTGTATAATATATAAGCTTAAAATTAAATTTAAAAGTAAAAATATTTGAGTCTTTGGGTCATATGAACTTAGGTTGGAAAATTCTGACCCGGCCCGGCCCGACCCAAGTCGGGCAGGGTTAGTTTTGATGCGATCCAAATTAGTTTGGGTTCACTTGGTCGACCTGGCCCGATGAACACCCAGAAGAGGAGGAGGAGGAGGAGGAGGGGGGTCCTCTTCTTTGTTGCACATAAAGTAGGGGGAGCCCTCCTCTTTCGCTTTGAGTCACCACTGATGAGGAGCGGTGGTAGCCCCTTTTCTTTTATCATCTTTTACTTTGACGTGGAATAGAGAAAATGTTGATGTGAGTTCCATGTCAGCATTTTAACCAATCGTTGAGTTGCAAAATAAAACTCAGTACTGGGAACAAGTGTATAGTTGAATGAAATTGTCTCGAACACGATGTATCATACAATAATGTTTGTGTGATAAACTTTAATAAATTTTATCAATTGATGAATCTGATAACTGTTTTATCAAGGTTTAATAGCATCTTTGACTAATTCCTTTTTATATTCTGAACTATTTCATAATTCACTAAGTTGCAAGACAAACACCAGCCCACTCCATAAGGACCATGTTCTTAACCAAACACTTTTATGAAACCTAATAGTTTTTACTCTTCCCCTCACAAAAAAAAAAAACAATTACTCTGTAACATTAGCAAAAAAACTATATCTATTGTATTAAATGGATGTAATATGAAGGTCTATGGTATATATTGAGGTTCGTTAAGCAGCCACGTTAGTGACGATCGTATCAGTGAGAAATGGATTTTACACAATTCAAATTTGCTTAGTGTACTTATTTTCTTCGCTTTTTTTCTTCCCAGTCGAGGTGTTTGCTTCTCATTTTGCCAAAATGACGTGTAGTTTACAGGAAACCTATTTGAACACTTCTAATAATTTATGAGATATCACCTTTCTTCTGACTTAGCAATAGTTAATGGGTATTAGAATATCTTTCCATTTTTTTTAGAAGATCTTTCCATTTTTTCTAACAACAATTATGAATGTACAGCTCGTCTTTCTGTTATGTTCCTGAAGGTCATATCTGGGGCCAAATAGGATTAGAATGACATAGTATTGTCTCCTCAAAAAAGACTGACATAGTATTGTGCCCATTCAGTGTCATTCTATATTCCCCATTCATTCACGATTTAGGTAACAAATCATGTTCCGAATACCTTATAGTGTGCCTCACATGATAGTTCGAAATCAAGTATGAACATATTTATATTAAACTTTCTTTCAGCATTTAAGTTAAAACACATGCTTTTTCATCCCCTCCCCTGAAATCGTTGGTCTGCTTCTCTCTGTTATTTTCTATATTATCCTTTTGATATCACACCTAAAATCTCCATATTTCTTCATTTCACTGTCACGATATTCATATTCTTGGAGCCATAGAGTTTGTATCTGCTTGCTGTTTTCTTATTCGAAGTTGCACTTGGTCATTTAATCTATTTCCTTTTTGCTGCAAGAGCACTCATGCGGTTCCACACAATGAAAATGGAGGAAATAAACAAGATCATCAAGGAACTATGGCAACGGACTTACAGAGGACAGGACATTGATTACATAAGTATCCGTTCAGATTCTGAGGGTGCTGGCACCCGTTCATATAGCTACAGGGTGCGAGAAAATCTTCATTTACCCGTTCATATTTTAATACCTCGACGACATCATGGCTAAATACGAGTGTGTATGGCTAAATAAGGCGACCTTCTGCACTCTCATGAATAAGGTATTGCAGTCATTCCTTGACAGGTTCGTGGTTGTATACCTCGACGACATCATGATCTACAGCCGCACCTTGGAGGAGCATATCGAGCACATTCGGCAAGTGTTCGAGATGTTGCGGCAGAACGAGCTCTACGTCAAGCGGGAGAAGTGTGCCTTCGCTCAACCGGAAGTATACTTCTTGGGACATGTCGTCGGAAGTGGGAAGTTGAAGATGGATGGCGCGAAGATTCGGGCCATCGTGGAGTGGGAACCGCCCAAGCGGGTTCCTGACATGCGTTCGTTCCTTGGCCTGACGAACTACTATAGGCGGTTCGTCAAGGGGTATTCACATGTGACGACCCCTTTGACGAATCTCCTCCGGAAGAATGTGAAGTGGGAGTGGACGCCGACATGCCAGGAAGCGTTTGACACCCTCAAAAGGGCCATCACGGAGGAACCGGTGCTCGTCCTGCCAGACCACACCAAGTCCTACGAGGTACAGACAGATGCTTCTGACTATGCCATTGGAGGAGTTCTTATGCAGGAGGGGCATCCCGTGGCGTTCGAGAGTCGCAAACTCAACGACACGGAGCAACGCTACGCCGTTCAGGAGAAGGAGATGACCGCGGTGATTCATTGCCTTAGAACATGGCGGCACTACCTTCTCGGGTCGCGATTTCACATCAAGACGGACAACGTCGCGACAAGTTACTTCGAGACACAGAAGAAGCTCTCGCCGAAGCAAGCAAGATGACAAGATTTCATGACGGAATTCGACTATGTCCTGGAGTACAAACCTGGCAAGACGAATGTCGTTGCCGACGCCCTCAGCCGACGTGCGGAATTGGCGGCCATGAGCCCCTCTTAGGCCGACCTCATCGAGAGGATCAAGAAGGGATTGGAGTCAGATCCCACGGCAAAGAACTTGTTCGAGCAGGCGAAGGAGGGCAAGACACGCCGCTTTTGGGTGGAAGATGGGTTGATCTTCACCAAGGAACGTCGCATATACGTTCCACTCTTCGACAACTTGCGGCGCACTATCATGCAAGAGTGCCATGACTCAAAGTGGGCGGGAAATCCGGGCATCCGCCGTACTTTGGCACTCATCGAAGACAACTACTTCTGGCCAAGGATGGAGGACGACATTGAAGCCTTCGTGAAGACATGCCTTGTTTGCCAGCAAGACAAGAACCTCAATCAAGCGCCCGGCGGAATTCTGGAACCCCTGCCTATCCCAGAGCGTCCATGGAAGGATGTCTCCATGGACTTCATCACGGGCCTGCCCAAGTCTGATGGGGCAGGTACCATCATGGTGGTCGTCGATCGGTTCTCCAAGTATGCCATCTTCGCCGCCGGCTCCGCAAGTTGTCCTGCTACTGAAGCTGCGGAGTTATTCATGAAGCATGTAGTGAAGTATTGGGGCCTACCACAAAGCATCGTCAGCGATCGGGATGGGCGATTCGTTGGCAACTTCTGGAAGGAATTGTTCAAGATGATGGGCTCCAACCTGCATTTCTCGACATCACTTCATCCTCAAACCGACGGCCAAACTGAGAGGGTGAATTGCATTCTGGAGATCTACTTGCGGCACTATGTGAGTGCCAATCAGAAGGACTGGGCGAAGCTACTCGACATCGCGCAATTTTCCTACAACTTGCAACGAAACGAGTCGACCAATCAGAGTCCCTTCGAGATAGTGACGGGGTAGCAACCTCTGACGCCCCAGGCCGTCGCCACTTCTTATGGTGGCAAAGTCCCCGCCGCTCACCGCATGGCGAGGGAATGGCACGAGCAGAACGACATGGCGAGAGCATGTTTGCACAAGGCATCGAAGCGCATGAAGAAGTGGGCGGACACCGCCCGACGGGACGTCAACTTTGAAGTCGGAGACTTGGTCCTGGTGAAGCTGGTCCAACATCTTCGGCTAAGTGGGAAGAATCTGCACAAGGGCCTCGTTAGGCGTTACGAGGGCCCCTTCAAGATCCTGAAGAAGGTAGGCAAGGTGGCCTACAAGTTGGAGCTCCCGCCTCAGATGCAACAATACCCCGTCTTCCATGTCAGCCTGCTCAAGCCTTTCGTTGAAGACACTGAAGATCCCGGGCGTGGGGTTTCAGACCGTGCCCCGCCGGCCATCCGTCAGTAATTTACTGATCAAGTTGAAGAAGTACTCGCCGTCCGCACGAAGAATCGGAAGGAGTATCTTGTTCGATGGAGCGGAAGACCGGACGCCGACACAAGTTGGGAGACAGCTGAAGACTTGTGGCAGTTCAAGCAGAAGATTGAAGAATTCCAAGCCGCAGCTCCAGGGACGTCGCTGACTTGAGTGGGGGAGAATGTCCCGGGGGCTTCTCCCCGGGGCACGTCGAGTTATCTTATCGTGTATTTTCCTTTTCAACTCACTTTTGTACTTAGTTTATTTTCTAAGTGTGATGGTGGCAGTTTTGTAATTTGCACTCCAGAAAAGTGCACCCCCGGAGATGGTCCTCCACATCACACGTCGCAATTCTACCACCCGAAACGGTGGTATAGTAGGGGAGACCCGCTAGTCCTCCCCCGAAACGTTGTAATCATTCCTATTTACTCAACAAAGATTTCAAGCTTCCCTAAATCTAGCATCGTGCCTTAAGCGTGGGGTGGCAACCCACAAAAGAGCGTCCCAAAGCGTCCTAAACGATCGAGCGTTACGCCGAGGTGCCCGTTTGTTCACAAACGCCTCCACCGAAGAAGCGTCCGCTCGGGACCGTGCGTCCCAAAAGTTGTGGCATACAAAAAGTGGCATAAGCAAACTTCCGCAAAGCGCTCAAAAGAGCTTGCCTAGACGTTGGGCACGTCTAGGCGCCGCACGGGTCGGTCGAACGAAAAACGACCCCATGACACTGGCACCCGTTCATATAGCTACAGGGTGCGAGAAAATCTTCATTTACCATCAGGAAGCTTATATGGCATATTTTAATATAATGTTGTGTTTTCAGGTCCTCATGCAAACTGGTGATGCTGAACTGGAAATGCGGGGAAGGTGTAGTGCTGGTCAGAAGGTAAAACTATATGGCATGTCTTGCATAGCACAGATCACAGAGTTAACTAAGACAAATCTATAGTCAATATGTAACTATGTAGATGCAGAGATATATCAATGTTAATTGAAAGTATAGACTTGTAATTGGGGAGATTCTTCATTTCTTGTATTTGGACTCCTCTGGAGCGTTTATTAATAGATAACCACTCTTTTTTTTCAAAAAAAAGATATGTAAAATTGTCCTGTATATTTTTTTCAAAAAAAAGATATGTAATTGTCCTGTATTTTTTTAGGGGCAAGCTAGTATATAAGTCATCTGATCTGTTTTATTACATGTCAGTCCCGCAAATGCCAACTTAGGTTGAGAGATGGATCGACTCCATCAGAAACCACTTCTTTTGGCGGGGTTCTAGTGCCAAGAGGCGGGGTGTCCGCCTAGTTGTCTGGAGTCATGTTTGCCAGCCTACCTGACTTGGTGGTCTCGGTGTTCGAGATTTTGTCGGACGAACCAAGCATTTTTGCCCAATGATTATGGTGCCAGAGGATGATTGATGAAGCTCAGTTTTTATTGTATGTTACAATAAAGACCTCTCCTGGAACTCCCGCATGCATTTCAGGCACATCACACTTTTGGCGAGGCATTGCGAGGATTTTTCCTTTGATATGACCATTACTTCCTCATCCCTCGGTGGTTTCCTCTTTTTGAGGGCATGAGTGGATGATGGATGCCAGACTTGCAGAAGGCATTTCCTAAATTGGCGGGCACTCTCGGCAAACTTCTGCACTCTCATGAATAAAGTATTGCAGCCATTCCTTGACAGGTTCGTGGTTGTATACCTCGACGACATCATGATCTACAGCCGCACCTTAGAGGAGCATATCGAGCACATTCGGTATTGCTCGTATGTTTCACCGGTTTACCCATGTCCACAGGTGATTCCTGACATTTAGCCATACACACTCGTATGTTTCACCGGTTTTAAAGTTTTAATACAAATCTGGATGATTATCAAAGCTTAGTACCCATCTTGTCTTCCTTCAAAAATAAGGTTAATTTGGGTGGCAGTTATGCATATGCTCATATAATTACATTTTTTTCTTTGGCCCGAGTTTATATGGATTTCAACTTCTATTGAAAGAAATTAAGAGTTATTTGATTTGGAAAAATTCTGGCAGCTTTGATCCAGTTTTTTCCTTAAACCGTAAGACCAACAAGATTGTTAGGTTATTGTGACTCTTTTTTTTTTATAGCTTATTTTGACCTTTGACATGACTTAATTGCTGGAATATTTCAGGTTCTTGCTTCTCTTATCATAAGATTGGCACTAGCAGAAACATTTTGTCTGAATTGTGGAATTCTAGCTGTTGGCTTGTTGGAGAGACCAGTGGAGATGCCAAATTCTAGAGAAAGTTTCACCTTTGTTATGTATTCAAGAATTGATTTTCTAATTGATAACGATACGCTGCTTTCCTTGGAGAGGCTTAGGCGTTGGATTTACTGGTTTAATTCTTTATCCCATACAGTATTTATTACTTATGAGATGTGTATGTTGGTGACAGCTAACATGTGGAATATGTTTCGAGGTCTATCTTCGCGATAAGATGAGTTCTGCGGCTTGTGGCCATCCTTTTTGTGGAACTTGCTGGAGAGGTTTGCTTTAATTACTATATTCAGATTTTAGATGGTTGCAAAGGTCTCTTACCTAGTATAAGCATGGTTTATCTTTCTGAGTTGCTTTAAAATCTCAGCATGTGTAGGCTCTACAATATCATTTCTAGGAGTCATAATTCACTCCGCGTAGTATTCATTATCAAGCCTTGTGGTAATTATCCAGTTGACTTTCAGACACATCTGGAAGCTTGCTTGATTGCTCTGTTTTTTTATTGCGCAACTGAATTGCAGCTATCCAGTAAGCCGATTTAATAGTAGCCCTATTCAGTATTCACTAGAACCTTGTTTTACTTCAATCTGACTGTCTATCACTGAGTGAATGATACAACACCATTCCTTTAAGTTCTAGTGCTCCCTTTCTGGAAATAAGTTCCAGTACTCTTTGGATGATATTCCTCTTGATGTTCTTGATACTTCAGTACACCACTGCCTTAGAGTCTCAATATCATTCGACAATGGGATTTCACCTACTTTTCTACATTAATATTATCAGCACATTTACCCCCAAGCCAAACTCCGCCTATATTTTATAGCCGATCCCAAGCCCGGATAAAGCAGGAGGGTTGTGTTAGGCCCCGACAGCCAACATAAAATCCTGTCGAATCTTATGAACATGAATCAACGAATATATTGAGCGGAATAGCGTCGTATGATTCATGTAGCCGACCCCACTTAGTGGGATAAGGCTTTGTTGTTGTTATTGTTGTTATTGTGGAATTCTAGCACTTGATGAACCAACTACCAACTTGGATGGACCAAATGCAGAAAGTCTTGCTGCAGCTCTCTTGAGGTTACTTCTAGCCTACATTCAAATTTTCTTTCAGATTTTGTATAAGTATGTGACAGCAATGCATTCATGTAAACTAAATGTTCTTTAATGTCTTGTATTTTCTTAGAATTATGGAAGATCGCAAGGGTCAGGAGAATTTTCAGTTGATAGTAATTACTCATGATGAGAGATTTGCTCAGATGATTGGTCAACGCCAGCACGCGGAACGATATTATCGTGTAACGAAGGATGAACAGTATGATCGGACAATCTTTTATCGTGATTTATTTTTCATATTGTTTTCCTTGTCTTGCCTGAGTTTTGTTTTGCATTTCTAATCCTCTTCTTCAAATCTTTATTTCAGTCAACACAGTATCATTGAAGCACAAGAGATCTTTGATTGATTTCCATCTCTGGCAAATTATTTGACGCAAAAAATCTTATGATCATCCAGCGCAGCTGTTAAATGCTCTTGTGCCAATACAACATACACAGATCTTTCAGCTCGCCAGACATGTCACCTCAGTTACATTCCCGAAATAGATGACTTGCACTGGGATGCAGCATTTTTGGCGTCCTATTTGAAACCTTCATCGCCAGTTAATGCGTCCATATGCTTCATTTGTAGATATCGTTGTTCCTTCAAGTCACCAGATTGTTTTGTTCTTGTGCTGTAAAAATTCAAATAGCCAGTACATACATTTGAAGAAGCAAAATACATTTCTGCAGAAACATTTTCCTCCTTTTTGATCTCATGTCTGATTATTCTTCATGGCCTGTCCATGTTATTTGCAGGATCGTGCTCTGTTTATGGTTTCATCAACAATCGGTTCTTAACTGTGGTTCCTTTTTTACTATATAATTTATTTTTGGCGTTGAGTGCTGTTAAAATAGTGTAGTGATTAGGCACACTTGTCAATATGATCCCCATTATTTTGCAAGGGACTCACTAAGAGGTTCATGGTTGCAGCAGGTCCTCAGAGCTTTTGGATGATCATTTCAGCATTCTCAAATCTTTACAAATAATTGCCTATTCGGGGATCATCAGACTATTCCATATATATGTGGGTCACTTTTTATTTCACATGGTCTTTATTCCCTATTTTTTCTAGGGGGCAAAAGAAAGAAACCAATTGATACGAGAGACGACGAGGAAGCCAAAAGGTTAATGAGACACGTTTTGCATGTTTCTCTCACATGCGAGGTAAACATTGCTCAATGGAGCAATTGGAGGTTCTCATAGTCAAAAGAAGTCACATGCTCATACTGTTCAAGTAATTACGTTCCAGTTTTGTTACTGATTGACTGTTCAACGGCGAGTGGGTCCTACTTAATCTGGACCGGCCGGTTCAACAATCGGAAAAAATTAAACAATTTAAATTTTGAAAAATAAAATTAAACAATGATAAAAATAAGAAAGTTAAAAAAAGGAAAAAGAAAAGGAATACAAGAAAGGTAACTAAGGAGAGAATATGATATGTACAAAATTAAATAAGAATTGAAATAAAAAAGATAAGCATTTAATTTTGAATCACATTAAAATGAAAAATTATCAAAGGGCATGAACAAAGGAACTAAAAAAGGTGTTAAAGAAAAGAAGAAATAAGAATAATTTATGATAAAATTTATTAATATAGTATCTATCATCAACAAATAATAGATATTAAATTAATAATAATCTATTTATATTTATATGTTTATTATTAGAACTTTTAGTAAATAAAAATTATGTTATATTAATTTTTAATATTATTAATAGATTATTAGTACAATATTCATATACAATATCATATAACTTATATTATATCTTTATAATTATACCGGTCGTCGGTCCGATTTTAAAAACATCGAAAAAAAATGATTCAAACATATTGAACAAGAAAATTACGGATGCATCGATAATTTGGTTTTAACTAAAATGTGAATTTTTGGAAAACGGAAAAAAGGTACTAGAGAAGAAAATAAGTTAATAGGAAAAAATAAAATAAGTTTTTCGTCCGAACAAGAAATAAAATAAATAAATTTCATTTGAAATGAAAGAAAAATAAGATATTGAAGAGAAGAGTTAAAGGAAAGAAGTGCTTCAGAAAATGGAAAAAGGCCTATACAATGAACCAGTTCAATCATTGTAGAAAAAGAAAAAAAAAACTAAAATTGTTTTGGACTCATTCGATCACAATTCAGTTGTCTCGTTTGGTTTGATCTTTTTTATTTTCATTTTTTAAAACATTTCACATTTGATTGTTTCATTATCGGAAGATGTAAAATCTATATCTGCTTACGTTTTTTTTTAATATAAATCTGCCTACCTAATTCTGTTCATGGGGCCATACAGTCTTGTAAGAACTAGGAAGTTTAATTCGTTGAAAATATTTAATTCTTTCATGAATTTTAACACGAAAAGAAAAAGGGTTGACTTGTGGACACAACCACGGAATAAAGAAAGCCAAAAATCAATTAAAAATGTTGAAGGATTTGCACTCCCTCGAATATTCAACCTATTCTTTTTTGAGTCGCAACTCGCTTAAATGCAGGATTATTAACACCTGACTAATTTTCGAAACTCGAGCGATAAAAATAATGATTTCAATGATCAATTCCGAGCTACTAGCCCGTAATATTCAAACCATTTTAAATGTGATATTGTGACATCTTCACCCCATGTTGTTCTACATAATTTTGCTAGTAATAATCCGAATCAAATTTACGAGCAGTTCAATTCATTAGCCTTTTTTTTTCTATTAATTGAACGGAGACGATGAAAGGCCTTTTGTTCTCATTCATCGTGCGACATGTTATGCGTATCTTTCACATAAATGATGAGCTGATTTGAGCGAGGTAAACATTTCCATTACGACTTCTCTCTCTCTCTCTCTCTCTCTCTCTCTCTCTCTCTCTCTCTCTCTCTCTCTCTCTCTCTCTCTCTCTCTCTCTCTCTCTCTCTCTCTCTCTTAAAAGAAAAGATTAAAAAGCACTTCATTAAAACTTACCTCTTTCTTTCTTTCTTTGTACTTGCAATGTGTAAGCTCACCAAAAACCCCAGCAGAGTAATAGATATGTGAACTTGCCTCATATATTGCTGTAATTGTTGCTAGCTAATGCGGTAAAACTAGACCTGAACATAATATAAGTTAATGTGATTCGGATCGATGATCGGGTCATATTGAAGTGGTCAAATCGAGTCAAATTTAATGATCAAATTGAATAATATAAATTAATTTAAAAATAAATATGTTAAATAAATTTCTCTCGTATTATTATTTATTAGTACTAAGATACGTAACAAATAAAAAAGTATAATAAATTAAAACAGTATAGTTTAAAATTTAAAAATATAATAAAGTAAGTATCAATTAAATAATTATTACATAAAAGATGAAAAAATATAATTATAAATAAAGAAATATCGATAATATGCGATGAAAAACTTAAAAGATTGGAACATAAATTTTAAATATATATAATGTGTCCTAATTTTTTTTTTATCATAATTATTTTTTTTTATTTTGACCTTATCGGTTCACCTAAAATAGCCGATCGATTGAATTCGAATTTTGATCAACGAGTGAATTTCAAGAATGAGTTTGAGGGCCGAAAATCATCGGACCGATCCGACTGTGCGGACGTTTTACATTGGCACTGATTGTTGCATAATCCTTCAACAAACATTTTCCTATTCCACAAGGAACCATCTGTACAAATCCAGGACAACGAAATTGTACGTGAACCAAATGTGACAAAACAAAGAGCGGAAACTACATGAAAAATAAAAAATAAGACCAACCTATCATGTAATTTTTTTATTTTGTAAATATTTTTAATTTGTGCTAGGGTATGTATGACTAACAAGATTACTTTAGGAAATATTTCGCCAAGACATAACAGGAAAATGATTTTGCTCTTCTGAAATTTACCTTATTGCAAATTTAATTTTGTATACACTAAAAAGATTTAGTGATACCATGAAATCTCTCTCTCTCTCCACACAACACATAAGCAGTTATCACATTTGCTGGCCGGCAATGTCCACCCCCCCAAATATACCCCCTTTTCTCTCTCCTATAAATACATCACCCCATGGACCCCTTTCAAAGCCTTCCTTCTCTCTCCCCCCTCTTTCAAAAGACCT
This sequence comes from Pontederia crassipes, assembly GCA_030549335.1. Taxonomy (NCBI): domain Eukaryota; kingdom Viridiplantae; phylum Streptophyta; class Magnoliopsida; order Commelinales; family Pontederiaceae; genus Pontederia; species Pontederia crassipes. The sequence continues at coordinate 4,047,946 of CM060190.1, forward strand.
TTCTTCATCACACAATAATCAAAAGGGGGGAAGGGCAGAAAGAAAAGAAGAGAAAAAAGTTTGCAGCCCAAAGAAGAAAAAAATAATTGAGAAAATAAAATAGCAATATATTACTACTCTTCCATCCCAAATTCTCCGATTATAACATCACAAAAAATCTCTCACTCTCTCTCTCTCTCCTCCCCCCCCCCCTCTCGTTTGTTCGTCAGTTGTGCAATGAAAATAGAGGGAGAGAGAATTTCAGGCACAGACATACCTGTGATTTTCACTCTCCCCTTTTCTTGATTGCCACTTCTTCTTCTTCTTATTGTTGTTGTTCAAGAACAATTCTTGGAGTTCATTTTTTTAGTATCTATTACTTCTCGATTCCATTATTTTCCTTGATTCCATTCCGTTCCTCTTTTCCTCCTTCAGTTAGGGTTCTTTCTTTTCCTCCTTTTCTGTGTTTTGGAGCCGTTGGCTTCCTTAATCTCGGTGCTCGGTCGTCACCTTCCTCTCTCTCTCTCTCTCCAGGGTTCGGCCCACTCGATTTGATCCAACTGACCCCTCTCCCCGGTGGTTCCTCGGATCAGCTGATCGATCGCCCGCCCGCGGCTCTCAGATCGCTCCACCAGATTACTGGTCGCAAGGCTGGTTGGGAGGTTCTTGAGATGCCATGGAAGAGGGCTGCACTTTATGGCTCTCATTGGTGTCGCTCGAATTGTGGTCTTGTTGAAGCTTCTTTTGGTGCTTTCGAAGAGACAACGGATAAAGTCATTGGTAGCCTGAGTACTGCATCAGGGGCACCGGTGTTGTGGGGAGTTTGTAGAATTTTGGGTTTATTGATAGCGTGTTCATTTATTGACTGCCAGTAGTAGTCGCCAGGGCCTGAGGGTTTGGTGGTTCTGGGGCGGCGGCCCCTTCATTCTATATTATTTGGTTAGAGTTCACCTATTGCCCGCCCGTTGTCGCGGAAGAGCGGAATTTGATTTCGCCTGGTTTGGAAGCCCTGAAATTGCTATATTTGAGTGCCTGAGGCAGAGTTTTGCTGTGGTATCAAATAAAGCTTGAGGATTGAAATGAGAGTGATCACATGGTGCAGGAACAGGAGCTTAGTTTTCCTTCCTGTCAAGTGAAGGGATTGCTAAACTGGAAACCTTTGCGCACAGATCGCTTGGGGTTCATATGCAATGTCTCGGTGCTACCCTTTCCCACCACCAGGATATGAGAAGACGCCGGGGAGCTATGATGTGGATTTGATAGCAAAGGTTTATTCTTACGTCAATCTAATCTTTCATTCTTAAAATTGTTTATTTCACCATTATAGTGGCCACCATCCCTGTTTGGCCTTGGAGTTGGGGACATCACATCTGCAGAAATTGATCACAGACAAATTAATAAGAACTGCATACCAGTAGTTATGCTTTGTAATCCTTCATATCAACACCGTTTTGCTTACTTTTGAAAAGAAAAATATGAACATCTGTTTTCTTGGGAGGAAAAGAAGAACATCTGTTTTGCTTCACTACCAGTGAAGTAATGAATCATGTGGGGATCGGTAGTAGCTTGGTCTAGGAAAAAGATTAATCAATGTTATGAACTATTGTACATCTTGCAGTCGGCATATAAACCACCATTTCAAGATCAGTTTTTAACGTATCGGTTATCTCGTATAAGATGTAGCAAAGAGCAATCCTAGAAATTGTATTTGAGATATTATTTATTGATACATTGCTTTAGATATTGATTGAAGTCATTGACTGGTGCTCATTTACTTTTACAACACCAAAATTGTGCTAAGTTATTGCTGTTCACTTGACTTCCTCTGTTAGCAACTTGCTGGATTTCCAAAACATGTCAAATCTGAAATGTATCTTGAAACTCACAGCATGATTTAATTGGTGTGTCCTGTGTAATCATTGCACTCTTCAATATTCTGGCAAATACACTTGATTTGACTCGCAAGAAATTTTGTTGAGGATGTGATGTTATGATAAAACCTGGTTGTAAATTGGTCGTGATCACTTAACATAAGGAAATAAATGACCAAATGAAACGATGAATTATGAGTTCAACATATTTAGTTATGTTGCCAATGATTTCCTTAACTACTATAGCACAATGAAAATGAAGTATCACAAGTGGTTGAGACTGGCACACTGTAGTTATTTTGTTATCTTTTGTATCTTTCGCTGGAGTTACTCTGCCTATTATTTTTATCTTTTTTCTATGATAGTTTCACAGTAATACATGGCATGTTCCTCTTATATACTTATATATGTTTATGGAGTTTTTTCACCGATTATTTCTGATCAATGCACCAGTTTATGTTTTTCAAGTTGGGGAAAAAATAAAGTTGGAGGGTACCTGTTACTTCTACAATTCCTAGTGCCAGGGCTTTCACCCAATTTCTGGAATTGTCGTTGTCATCTTGTGATATATTCAAGTGTGTTGCTGGATGACACCAAAATCGAGACTGCATATATCAATTAGAAAATGCAACGCAGAAAAAGTTTTGGGACAGTGGACATGATATGTGATTGTGTTAGGGCTAGGAAGTTCATATATGCGTCTAAGAAGCATGAAGAACAATGACAGAAGTTGCTGACTAGAGTTACCTTTTTAATCATGGTTTACGTCTTGCTTGACTTCCATTTAAGCGGTCATAACTCAACTGATTTTGCATGTATAGACTACTACATTCTGGAGCTTTTGTTTTTTTTTTTGAAAGCTTAGATTTATTGATACTTTGTAATTTGCTTCAAAGTTAGTTGGTTCTTTGTGAGGAACATATGATGCACAACCTTTTGGCTTTGGAAACTGTTAATGATGGTGCCATGGTTGATTTTGGATTAAATTTTATTGAGATGATAACAGCTATGCAGTATAGTGATAATTGCAAGGCTAGTAGTGCCAACAAAAAAAATTATCTACAACAACAACAACAAAGCCTTATCCCACTAGGTGGGGTCGGCTACATGGATCATACGACGCCATTCCGCTCTTAAAAAAAAAAAGATGCGCCAGAATAATAGTTGACAAGATTAACATAATACAAAATAAAACATGTATGTAAGTCTTTATATTTAACTCCGCCTATGTTTTATAGCCGGTCCCAAGCCCGGATAAAGGAGGAGGGTTGTGTTAGGCCCCGACAGCCAGCGTAAAACCCTGTCGAATCTCATGAACATGGATCAACGAAGATCCATGTAGCCGACCCCACCTAGTGGGATAAGGCTTTGTTGTTGTTGTTGTTGTTGTTGTATGTAAGTCTTTATATTTATATACTTACATTAGATGCGCCAGTAAGAAGAGTATATCAAATAATTTGGAGTCCGATTAAAAGAGGGAGATGGAGGCCAAGGCGGACACTTGGCGAACTAATAGAGCAAGATCTATTGGTGAATAATATACCGAAAGGTTTGGTTACTAATAGAGCAGAATGACGTCGTATGATCCATGTAGCCGATCCCACTTAGTGGGATAAGGCTTTATTGTTGTTGTTGTATCTAACCAATCTGTCAATTAATTCAGCTCTAGTTTTTATACATTATGTAGTCCTCAATTCAGCTTAGGAAAAACTGAAGAAAATAAAACCTTTACAGTTATTAGCCTATGAATCTTTCAGACGAAAAATTTAATAACTGGAGGATGATTTCTTATGGTATTTTCTCATTATCATGTCAATACAAGAAGGTTTCGATGCATAATTGAGAAAGCAATACTTGTACACTGAATGCTCTCAACTTTTCAATGATGAATCTGATGAGGGTGCTAGAAGGATGTTTGATAGATGTCATTTCTTTTCTTTTTGAGGGGAGATTGATTTCTACTCTTGTTGCATTGTATCTAACTACTTGCTGCATATGGTGATAATGCACTTTTTCATTTTCATAACTATGTTCTAGAATGTATAGTAGGGCGTTCTGCGGATTTTGCTGAATTGTTATTTTTTGTTCAGTTGCAAAGATTATTTGGTTGTTCTCTATTATGAATGCGTAGTTAAGTAGTTTATGTTCTTGTTTTTCAGTTATTATGATAGCTATATTATTTTCTCTCAAAAGTTCTCTTTCTTGCATTTTAACATTTTCTTAGAGGGGGTTATCTTTTTCACTTTCAACTTTTACTCAGTTAGTGTGAGAATATCATTATCCGGTAATTCATGGCATCTAGGACTCGTGTTTAGATTTTGTCACCTTATTTTCTTTTCGTACTTGTTTCTTGGGATCTTGTATATTTGCTTTGTAACATGCTTTTTTGGAGTAACATATGTTGCAAAGACTGTATGACTTCAACTAATTACAGATGAAACATGGTTTTTCAGGAGAAAAAGAAGGAAAAGAAGCATAAAAAGGACAAGGATAAAGAGAAACGAGAAGGTAAAGAAAAAAAAGACAAAAACAGGAGCAAGGATACGCACAAAGAGAAGAAAGAGCGGAAGGAGAAAGCCAAAGAAAAGAAAAGGCACAAGGAAAAATTATCTGATGGTGGAAAAAATAAAGAAAGAACTCATGATGAGAATGAAGAGAAGTTTTCTGATTCTACCAGGAAATTCGAAGAGGCTAAAACTTCTAAACTTGCAGAGGAGCTTGCTGGAAGGTGTCAAGATAATGGCGCAACTGGCAGAATTCATAAGTATTTGGATAGTTCAAATATTAAAGCCGAGGGTTTGGGGACGTGGGCTTTGCTGGAAAAAGAAATATCTCACGGGAATGAAATGGCTGCTAATCACATTAGTAAAGATCAGAACAGAAGCAATGGATCTAGTGTGGATGCAGAGAAAAAGTTACAAGGAGGCGAGAAGGCCAGAGAGCGGCTTTCATTGGTTGTTAACCTTGTTAGTAGAGATAATACCAAATATGATGAAGGTGCTCGAACAATGCACAAGGAGTTGGTCAAGGGAACTGAACAAAAGCATGTGGTGTCAGAGAAGAACAGGATGGGTGCAGGCAAAATTCAAGAAAATCAAACAAGAAACAATGTTTTGGATCAACAAGTGGAGAAGGCGGCAGGGATGCCTAAACAGAAAGATGATAATAACAAACAAAAAAGAGCTAACCTTATTGTTCAAGTTGAAAGAACATCAACTGATGCAGGGATGGATATTGGAGGCTGTGAAAAGTCAGAAGATAAGGATGTTGATGGCGGAAAATCGAACAACCACAGGCATAAAGATCGGGCAGAGAAGAAGCACAGAAAGAAGGATAAAGACAAACATAAAAAGGGGAAAGAAGGACAGCGGGACAGACATGAGAATAAACATAAGGACAGTAAGACAAAAGATGGTCAAGAAAATGGTCTAGTGAATGCACAAATTTTGGCAACTCACAAAGAGAGTGTAAAGTATGTTGATATTGATGAAAATTTTAGAAAGAGAAAAGATCAGGAAATGAATGGGTTACTGCACGGTGAGCGACAACCTTTGAACACCTCTTTTTTCTTAATTATTTGCTATGTCAATACAAACTCATGTTTTTCCCTCATTTTTCATATGATAGCAGAAAGTGAACTGCGGCCTCTTAAGCTTCCAAAATCATTGCCTTCTTCCTTACCTTTGCATGTTGAGAATGGAAGGACAGTGCCATTGAGTGGTTTTGCAAACAGTAAGCCTGGAGGCATGAACTGTAAGATTGATGGAAATCAAGCATCCAACCATGTCAATCACAAGATCAATGGCACACCTTCAGTTGGCGCAAGGTCTTCTGTTGCTGCCAATTCCAGTCAGAAGCATGAGGTTACTTTAGAACCACCTCATCCTGACACCAAGTATCTTAACATAATATACAGTGTCCCCAAAGTTGAACAGCCAGAGGTTGACAACCAAGACTGGCTATTTAACAGGGATGTCTGCCGGCCCGAGCCAAAGGCAGATGTCAAGATTGATGAGCCAACAGCTCAAGTTTGGTCCAAGGCACTGAGAATCGGGTCACCTGATGTTTTTGCTCTGCCATATGTCATTCCTTACTGATACTGCACATTCTTTAATTATACCCATAAACTTTCAGGTACAACAACAATGACTGGGAGTGCTGTTCCACTTTAGCATCCTGTTGAGACATCGGCTTAGGTCTGGTTGCAGCAAGTGTTGTGTTTAGGGAGCTTTGCCGGACTGTTGTGTTTGATATTTATAACAACCCAGTGTCCTTGATCCAGAATCGTAGATGCTACTTAAGACTAGGAATTGTTTGAGTCAGGATGCAGTGTTCTAGCAGGCACATCTGGTAGTCTACTTTGTAATTTAGATCATTGAATGAGGCTTTGTACTGCACAATTTTGATTCGTCTCCTGTAAATTCCTTAACAGTGTAAAATAGAGAGGCAAAAAGGAATAGTAAATGCCATTAATTCATTAAGAATGTTTTATACATTCCACTTTTTTGTGAAGCTTTTTATTAGAATTGTGTGTGTATATATATTTCTGTAGAGAGAGAGAGAGACGTCCAGTGTTGTCCTATGATATTTAATTAATACAGTACATTTTTTCAATTAATACAGTGGATATTGGGTGGTCTGTATCTCCACCAAATTGTTCTTTGTGTCAATGTCATTATTATGAAAGAAACATTAACATTGTGGATCAAATATCGATGCTCTTAGGGGTGAATGTGTACGGGTGAGTGGATTTCACCTTGTGAAGATCGGAGGAAGGTCGTATGATGAAAATCGTAAAATTAAATTGAAGATTGGAAGAAATAATTTAATAAATTTGTCGGACTTAAATCTTAATTACACTTTGCTAAGTATTATTTTTATCAATTTTTAAATGAAGTTACATTAATTTAAAATCAAAGAAAAAAATATTAAACTTTGTCTAAATTAATTATTATTATCACAAATATATATATGTATTAATACTTAAATATTATATTAATTGTATGAGATCAAATAAGATCGTAAGATCGCGTGATTAAAATTAAGATCGTATTAAAATTTTATATAAAATCCTAAAGATAATATGAGATCGGTTAAGGATAGTAACGTCATAAGATTTGTCGATAACTTCGATTTGACCTATATATATATACTGTAGATTTGTAGTACTACCATTTATGATTCAAATAAATTTTATATAGATAATGGGATAAGTATTTATGAATAAAATCATATATATGATTATATAATACATATTACATAATTTTTTATCGGCTTCCTCAAGTAGATTTTCTTCAAAATTTAAAAACGACCTAGCTGAAAATTTTTTTTTGTCGAATTGGTTTTTGAGGTTTCCGATTTTTCGACATTTTGCTTACACCTAGATGTCCATGTTCTTCGATCAAAGTTCTTTCAGGTACCTTTTTTTTGCACTTTTTGGTTTTTCTTTCCTTGTTGAATCATGTACGAGTTTACAATCTATAAAAGAGCTGGCTGATAACTAGAATGGAATGAGTTTAAAAGTTTTATTTTCTTTTTCTCGAGTACTTGTAATTCTTGGGAACCGTTATTTATAGCTCAATGGGACAGTGGAAGACCCACGAAAAAATAATAAAACATTTGTTCAAGATTTCATTTTTGCTAAACAGTTAGATGTTTGCCATTACCAATGTTTTAAAAATCGGATCGGTATGCCAACCGAGTCGAAGTCAGATCGGATTTTAACTAGTTGAACTGAATTTTTATATAATAATATTATTTATAATTATTTAAGAGTAATATAATATATAACTTACTACAAAAATGATTAAATCACATTAATAATTATTATATATTACCAAATGTTAGATTAAATAGTAATTTTATTTTATTAGATATATTATCAATAATATAATCACGTCCAAGAAAAACCCAATTGGTGATTCTTGCAATACTGATGAAAGAAAATGAAAGCTGATGTATCTTATCTGATGAATCTGTTGTCCGATTATTATCGGTGATCTCAACGCTAGCTTTGATACCATGATAGAATGTGTATTCTCACACAGGAAATCAAGAAGATGCAGAGAAAATCAAAAAGCAGAAATAGTTTCATTCAAAGAACTCTAACAGTATATCGATAGTATTCATTGCTATTTATAAATGTCTGATGTCATATGCTTACATGTAAAAGAACTAATCCTACGTGTAATATCAACTTGTGTCTCCAACACCGCCCCTGTTTCTGCCGTCTCCTTCCGGAGAGTTTAGAACTGCCAGGAACGGCATCCTGGTCATCTCGAGCCCCAGGAGCAGTTCTTAAATAACTTATTTATCTGAGAAATATGTTCCACATTTTAAATGTTCTCAACAAGAAATGAATAACTTATTTACTTGAGAAATATGTTCTTCACCGTTAGACAATTGATGCTCAATACTTGAAGGCATGCTTGGTTCATGGTAGTGTCACAAGTGAACAATATTCTATATCTACTAGGAAGAAATGAGCATGGTGAAGTAATATTTGGAAAGTTAGTAATTTTTGTTGGCGATCGGATGATCATCTTGATTTTGATTTGGAAATTATAAATGACGTTCTCCAAAAGTTTGAACATTTCAAAGTGGAGGACACACATCAAATTGTCGATGCATCAACAACATTAAATGAAAAATATTGTGACATAAAAGTTACAATTAATGACCCAGCACATGTGAAATCAAAAGGAAGACCTAGAAAACTACAAAGAATTAAATCAGGAATCGAAATTTCAATGTCACAACACGAGGTTAAGAAAAAGGATATGTGGCGAATGCGGCAACCTCGGTCATTACAGGACTACTTGTCCGATAGCTAAGGTAATATGTTGTATCCTTTAATAAATATCATGCTAAATTTGTTGCTCCAATTTCATTCTTGTTTCTAACCATGTGTCCTTTTGTCTCATTATTGTTGGTTCAAAGGCAAAAGATTATGATCACAAAATGAAGGAAAAGGCGAAAATGGTTGAAAAAGATGCTTCTAATGATGAATGGACTAAACTTGGCGAGGATGTTTCCGATTGAGTTCATTTTTTTCAACATAACTTGGTGAGTACATCTTGATCGATGATATTCCTTTAAAAGTTCAAGATATAGAATAATATATATAAGTTATCTTAAGGTTATTTTTCTTCCTGATAAATGGAAAAAGTATCACGCACATGCTTGATGTATCAAGGTCGTCTATTTTTTTATATATATGTTTATTGTATCCTTTTGTTCCTGTTGATTTGAGCAGGTTGCCATAGATTCTGCCACACCACTTGATGATGTTGGAAATGGAAGTTACATGGATCTTATTTTTCCTGTTGATCTGAACTTGGATTTTGATGATGGAAGTATACTTGTTATAAAATTGCAAAATCATCTAACTTCTTCAAATATATACTTTAAATGGATGCATTGCTCATTCATCTATATCATCCCTTGTATTGGCAGTATGGTTACGGTCCCAGTGGGAGCAGGAGGTCTTCCAGAATGGATTGGAAGTACATGCCCTACTAGTCCTAAGACTGTCCGGCTCCAACTTCGGCCGAGTTCTTATTGTTCTTGTGCAAGTTTTGTTCAGACATATGTGATGGTCTCCTTTAGTGTTGTTGTATTATGAACTTGATCGTGATGAGTACTATTCTATTTTTGTCTGAATGTATGTACAACTGTGCATTTGACAGTATGAATACTGAATATTTGACCGTCTAAATATCATTATTGTCCTTGTAGTATCGAAGGTCCATCGGAGCATCAAAGGTTAGCGAGATCGTAGAGAACCCTAGTTGCAGAGGTCGCTGCGGCAGAAAGCGCAAAAGGGTGGAGGATCCTTCATGCCCTAGGTGTGACGAAGAGGTTGCAAGCGCAACCACCGGAGACTGAGAGGTTCGCAGATTCGCAAGTGGTTCGCGAGATGGCAGAGTGTTGGAGGTCCACTGGCGTGAGATCCCCTTTCGCGAGAACGAACACCAGAGGTGAAGCTTGAACCCCTAAACCTAGGGCACGAAGTTCACACCGCGGTCTCCCTCTCACTAACTTCTCCACGAAAAGCCGTAGTTGCTTGAACCTCTACGCCTAGGGCACAAAGTTCACACCATGGGACGATCCACGTTGGAGGAGCCAGGAGGATACTTTGTGCCCTAGCTCACGAGTTGCGCGTAGATAGTGGAAAGTCTTGCGGTTCAGCGCATCGCGCACACCCTCCGGTTCAGTGGGGAAGCCATTCGATCAAAAGAGTGCGCATCCGACGGATGACAATGTGTGAATGCACCATAATATACCTTATATATAGTGTGAATCGTCATGTCACTGATACATATATGAAAGTATAACAATTAACAAAAGAAAAATGCGACATCCTCCTAAAAGTTTAGCCTAAAAATTCTCCTAATACTCATATTTTTAATTTGCCTAAAAAAGTTGATAAAATTACACTTCATACCATTGTGAGATAATTAGAAGATTAATCCTCCTAATTTAGGAGGATGTAGCACATCCCTTAACAAAATAGTGTGATGTAATTGTAACATAACGTTACATCATGATGGAAACAATTAACGGTCCATACGCATGGTTGGATGCTGCTGAGAGTCGATGCGATATACATTGAAGGCAAATAGTGAGATGGAACAAGATGTTAAGAAAGGAGCTCCGAATAGCTGGGACGCCGCCAGAAAGAAGAACAATACCCACTGAGCTGCATGGTTTCATTTTCTAAATATTTCATACGTAAATTACACCAAATGTCTTTCAATTTTGAATATTTTCTCATCACTTTTTTTAAAATTATATTATTTTATATTTTATATTATTACTTAATCTTGTCAAGTAGGAAAGAGAAATGTCATGTCAAATAATTTCTTGCGCGAAGAAGAGAGAAAATTACTACGTGAACTCTACGTCAGTATAGTAATAAAAAAATAATCGATCGCATGTGAAAAAAGTAATTAGTGAAACAAGTGAAAAGGAAAAGTGCTTAAAGTTAAAGGATATTTGGTGTAATTCATCGTTTTAAGGAGTTGCCGGAAAAAAATCGTAAATGCATCTAAAATAAAAGCTCAAATCTCGATGAACAATGCAATTCTAACCTGGAAAAGGTTTCATTAAATACTTTAGAAACATAAACCTCTGCGGCTTCTTTTAATCGAGAATTTGGAAGGAATCTCTTATTGTCGGGTTCTTTGTTATTTCCCGCAGCAAATTAAACAATGCTTCTTTATTCACACTTCAACAATGACCTTTCCAGTTGCATGACCTTCCATGCTCCTGGTCCAGGCCTCTGCTGCTTTTTTCAGCGGATACCTCGAATCGATCACAGTCTTCAGCTTGCGTTCCTTCACCAGATCGATCAAGAACTGCAGCTCTTCTTTCTTGGCCATGAGAAGAAGAGGGACCAATTGTTTCTTTGAAAAAGTTAACTTCTTTGCAGCATAATGCAGAAATGTCCCAGCAGTAGGAGTTAAATCTATAACCTTGCCGTTGGCACTTAGATTTGGCTCAAAGGTCGACCACCTGATGTCAACTGTGCAGTGCACGACAAAATCATATTTCCTACCAGAAGGGCTTTTCAAGCTGCCACCCTCTGGGGTTCTGTAGTCCAACACCTCATCTGCCCCCAAGCTCTTAACGAAATCTAAATTCCGAGCACCGCATGTAGCAGTCACATTATGGTTTCCCAGCTTGGCGAGCTGGACAGCAAAATGTCCAACACCGCCAGAAGCTGCAGTCACTAGTACATCAGCTGGCTTTCCAGTGCCATCAAACTTGGTTCCCATGTAGTTCAAAGCCTGGAGAGCAGTTCCAGCAGCAATGGGCAGCGCAGCACCTTCTGCGGCAGACACTTCAGGAGGCCTGTGGACAGTCAGGTTCACTGGTACAACAGCATATTCAGCAAGTCCTCCCCCGTTCTGTCAATTGTAAATAAGAAGTTTCTCAACATTGCATATCTTCTTTTGAGAAAAGCAAATGAGGGCAAACAGAAAATAGAATATGAAATCAGCACATTGTCTCAAACGAAGCAAACAAATTTTATAAATTAGGTTAACATTGTAGTGACTGTTCTTCCCTCAATTTCCACGATCTATTAAGAGTAGCTTACGTTAACAATGAATTGCAACCATCCTTTTAAACCTTATAAATGTAACAAACATAATAATCAAAGATGAGTAGACAGAAGCTAACCAAACCAACCTATATTCAATGATCTACGCATTTGGTTAGACAATAACAGGTGTCACTGATGTAAACAATACTATAAGGAAGAATTTGCTAGCAATTAAAAATGAGAGCTTGAAGCCACTTTCTCAACTTTTTTTATGGATTACACAAATGGCTCAAAAAGCATTATCCCCCGAGAAAAACTTATTGAACAGAATTTAAAAGAGGTCGAGAAAGAACAAAGAAGGCATTGAACTCAGTTTTGCTTATTTAGCTGCTATTTCTTGTTTCTTAATAATATACGATAGGAGAAGGTTCATATGGATTTTTATGGTGAAAATTGGCAGATGTTTTTTCAAAGAAAGTGAAAATTGGTAGATCCTTGCAAAGAAGACATATCGTGGTTGAAGTCTCAAGGAAAAATGTTCCAAGTAGTGGCGTGTAGGCCATATTTGTCTGAATATAATATTTTCCATATCTTTGTTGCGATTGAATTCTTTGCATGCTCTTCTCTGTAGATGGTTTAGTTTATTAGCCATTGCATGGATGGTATAGCAATACTGCAAAATCACCATTTACCCTCAAATGATGTGATCAGAATATTTTTCATTTTCCTTGGTGTATTCCTGAGGCTTTCCAATTGATTTCTAAAAGAAAAAAAACATTAGTACATTGAAGTTTCTACTTCTCTACAAAAAAAATTGCGAACAAAGAAAATTTAAACTATGTAACTTCGTATTATCCAGAAATGTTAATTTCATATTATGACAAATGTCTTTTCTAAAAAAGTCTTACCTTGAGGGTTGCTGAGACCACCTTGTCACCTACTTTGAAGGAACCAACACCAGGTCCAACTTCAACAACCTCACCTGCAATATCACTAAATGCAAAACAAGCAGGCCACGTACAATCTGTGTATTACTTTACAATCACAACATATTAGGTAAGGTATGCATAAAATAAATCTTGTTTGAATCAACTTCAACAAATTAGTACGTGGATCTTCCCCTCCATCAATAAAATAATTATTTTGTCATTTGACTTACATCTAGAATCAAAAAACCAAGCAAAATAGTTAAAATGGGTAGAGCTTCAACAAGAAATTTTAGCTCTGAAATTTATTTCCTTTTTCACTGGTATAAGCATTTGGGAGGAGTAATCATGACATAACTTAACACAGTAGCACTTCCTCAAAAACTTAACACAGTAGCAAACTTTTTTTTCTGAAAGAGAGCAAAAATATTTTTTTGAAGAGCTAGTAACCTTATAACACTACTGAGATAACAAAATAAGTAGCAGTTATTCCTTTTGTGATGACTATGAGAGGTATAAAATTACATAAACTACACAGAAACCCTCCTCTATCATTACATGGTAGGCCTTTAGTGCTTGGTTTACAAACAACAAAGAAAATTCTGGTAGACAATAAGATACTATTCTCATGGTAGGTTTATATTTCTTTGTTTCTATAAATTAGAATTGTTTCCTTGTACATAGATAGGGACAACTATGATACCCAGCAGATACGTTAATCACACAGTGTCTATGTATCAGATTTAAGCTGAATTCAGGATGTTCAGCAAAAGAATACAACAAGATTTACACAGCTTCAAAGATTATTTTTGTGCTATACAGTAAGCACACACAACTAGAGATTGCCTCTCTACTTCACTGATCATGTATTTACCTGGTATAAAGGGAAATTTTGGTGGTAACAATGGTCGCACCAAGCCCTTCTGTATTTTCCAGTCAACTGGGTTTATGGCTGCTGCTTCCACTTTCAATAGAACTTCATCTTTATTCGGGGATGGAATCGGAATTTCCACATGCTGTGATGAAAATGTTTATTAGCAAAAGTTTTACAAACAAAGCTTTTTTTAAGTAAACAAACAAAAGATATTTGCTGCCAATCCAAGATTCAAAGAAAATGAACATTTGTACAAAGGGCCTAGTTTGATATCATACAATAAGTCAAATTGGGATAGACATGGGTGATTAAATGTCATGCCATGGCAACGCCTTCAACTACTCAATCTTCCAGCATATCAACGCCAGAAGATTTTGCAAAAGATCAATTACCAACCCCTCTCTGTTTTTTTTTTCTCTTCTTAAAACTGTCAACTCCATATTCCATTGGCAACTCCGCGGCAATCGGAAACAACCGACCGTTCAATCAAACTAATATAATCTTCTTCTTACTTCATTTAACAAATCTAAAGAATGTTTCTTATTGAATCAAACAAGAGATTTTACTAGTGCGAAACCAAATCTGTGGATTGGGGCCATTAATTCGCCTACAACAAGAACCAAACTCCAACAAATTCGGCGGAAACTAAATCTGCCCTGGAGCGTATCAGCAACACCACATTGCCGCAAAGAATGGAAGAGGGCTGGAAGAGGGAGAGGTATACGCATGCACATTGCGCAGATTTTTCAACAAATACCTTGAGGGCGTCGGCGCCGCCGTCGTAGCCATGGTACTGGACGGCGCGCATGGTTCTGACGGCTTCCATGGATTCACTGCGCAGAGGAGGAAACAGCTGCGTGCCTTGTCGTTGTGTGCTCGTCCTTATATGGAGGATGAACGCGGCAAGGAATTAAAATGACAGCGAATGACAGAAGCGAAGAGGGAGGACGAGGACGTGGCCTCGTATCGATCGAACGGCACATCTTTCTTGTTGCCGAAAAATAAATAAATGGAAAAGGAAAGAAAGAGCAACGTGATCAATTAATAAATTAGATTTGGTTGCTGTCTCTTGCTGCTGATACCTAACGATTACTTCCGTACTCGTCGGACCAAAATAAAGAACCTAGAAACGGATACGTAGATCGCTTGAGAATCTTCCGTTTGTCCTTTTCTTCGTGTCTGATTGGTTGGACGGTGAAAGGAAAATAAAAAAGAGAAAGAAAAAGAAGAAAATTTTCTTTCTTATTTAGTTGAGTTTAAATTGAAAAAGAATGAAAAAAAAGTTCTTTCATTTCTCTTTTTATTTTTATTTTTGAATAAATAAAGCATAAAATCGTTTAAATAAAATAATTATTTAATATTCATTCTCTTCCTTTTTTTTAATGATATCAATCAAAATAATCGTTCACCTTCATTCTTCTACGTTATCTTCCCATCAATTTTCTTCCCTTTCTTTTAGCGCCTCTTAGGTTTAAAATTCATTAAGAGAAAGGAAAGGTAAAGAGTGAGAAGAAAAATAATGGAAAGAAAATGTAAGAGAATCAAGGAGAATATTTACTTCTGTTTGGTTGATATCATTAAAGAGAAGGAAAGAAAATGAATGTTAAGTGATAAATTTATTTAAACGATTTTATTCATTATATATATAATTATATGTTTAATTTATTTGATCAAAATTAGAAACACATACTTAATATGTTTTCTCCTTCTTTCCACCCCGATTTGAAGGGAAAAAAATGGACTATTGGAGGGAAATGAAAGAAAAATGAGAAGATTTTCTCTTTTTTTTCCTTCCAACTTAAACTCAACCAGACAAGGGGAACGTATTCTTACGCATTCAAATATAAAATAGGATTTCTTCATGCATGTTCCAACATTTTTTTTAATGTGATTTGTAGCTATTGATTGATAGCTAGAGACTCAAGTGGAGTTCTCTTTTCTGAAATTAATTATGGTCTAAAACTTTGTATTAAAAAGAAACAAACTTTGTATTCAAATTCAGATACTAATAAAATAATACAAACAATCATAACATCATATCTTCATCAAATGTCAACCCATAATTACGTATCAAAGATGATAAAGTATCTTATACTAGCAAGCTTCAACAAGATAATTATGTCATGATAAAAAAAACTAGTTAAAATGTTTTTACAAAAGATACAATCTGTTTAGTATGTTTATTCGAGGATACCAAATTATTATTAGTAATTTAAATTTAATTGAGCGATTTTAACCTAAGCTAATTAAAAATGTTATTGATGTGCTATAAGATTATGATATTAGTATTATAACTTATGCAGTTTTCTGTTTATTCATTAGGTTGCCTACACTGACCAGATATACTGTATGATTTATAGTAAGAAGATTAACTTATTGTGCATGTCGCTGTTCATCAATTTATATGATAAATCGATCAAATACTGTAACGTATAAGCATGTAATATATTCATTTTCCCCTTCTAATTATTAGTTGAACCTTTCATAAAATAAGGCCGTGATTCATCATCTATATCCCATTTAATGGAATCTATTCACAAATTTGGATATGACATTTGCACCGCCCCTCCCTGATTTAAATCCCATAATTTATGATCCATTCAAGACTTTATAAATTAATTAAGATGCTTTTCGATTGTCAACTGAGTTTGTCGAATGCAGGGTTATTGATTAAGACATTTTTAAAATAGTGCGTGGCATCAACAATATTGACAACTGTAGGGAGGAAAGAGATTGTCACATGGAATAACCATGGAGGCCCACTTTGAGCTCCTACAAGACAAAAAAAAAAAAAAAACATAGCTTCCAACTCTAAGCTCAATAGGGTGTTCCACATTTTTGGTCACCAATTGAATCCATATGACAAGTTCAATTTAGAACGAATAGTATTCTTTTTTCAAGTAAGGCATAACAAGTGAGGGGCATATTCTTGAAACCAAGCCCACCAAAAGCTTTTGGTAAGTGGACATGCCCCTTTAACCAAGTGAACTCGGAACTTGGATCCACCGAAAGACCAAAAGAACTTCCTAGTGTGTCGTTCTATGCTCATGATGAGCCTAGAGAAGACATATGTAGAACTCAAAATATAATTGATAATAGTGTTTAGTATGAACTTTGTGAGGACTAATTTTCTTGCTTAAATGTTATGCCTTTTATATGGAGAGTTGATGTGGAGAAATTTCATATACTTTATTGTTATGTTTGACACGCATTTTCTATACATTTTATCATATTTTCATGCTCGAACACATACTTCGAATTACAACTTTTAAAGATCTATCCACATTTATTTTATAAAAATAACATTGTGTTCCTAGGATAGTATTACTACTTGTTTTATTGGTTTTTCATGTAGAGTTCTAGCTAACTATAGAAAGGAAGGATGGACCGGACAAATGAAAGGCTTAGTTCTAGACACAAGGTAGCTGATGAGGGCACTCAGGGTGGAGGTGCTACTGTCACAGGGCATTTTCCCGTGACACGAAGCGTGAAGCCTCGCGACACTAGTGCCGCTCAACTTATAACCCTCGGCCGCTCAGTGCTGAAATCAATGGAACACATGCAGCCGTTCCGCACTGCGTAATACTGCAAAGTAATCAAGTTATCCGCCCTTAGGATATTTATCTTGTAAAGGCCGTCCTTATGAATGGCCAAGTAGGTGACGTTCCCGTAGGGTACGTCTTTTGCATCTTCAATATGTAACAAGACTCCTATACCTATGGTACACTGGGAGGAGTTTACTAGTGCCTTCCGAGGCCCAATTGTATGTTATGTTTCATCATATTTAATACAAGTAAGCTTTCCTTTAATTTTAGTGTCATGGCCTTGAGCGTGGGGTGGCAACCCACATCGGTGTCCCTTCATAGCGTCCCGTGGTCCCTTCGTCGCCCCTTCGGACTTTAAGCGCCCAAGCGCCTGCATTGGTGCCGCAACGCGCTAATGCCACGGTCTTATGACGAGTAGTCCAACACTCTAGTCATGTCCGTGATTGAATGCCTATAAGAGCGACTCTCGGCATAGTCGTCTCGAACATAAAACTTCCGTTGTAAATTCAAAATAGACTTGGCTAGGTGCCTATCCGCCTAGTCGCCACACGTGGTCTAGTGTCCGAGAATGACCCCGTGCCAAGTGGTATCAGAGCAGTTCTTCCTGCTCGGATTACCCAGCGACGATGACTCGCCTGTGTCGTCGCAATGTGCCCTGACGTAGGAAATGTGCTTCCGCTTAAAAACTCCATCACGCCGAGGCGCACTGGTACCATGGTCTTTGATCATGGACGCCAACGAGGAATGCGTGGCAAGCTTCCTCGCCGCACGCCAGTCGTGCCCCGCAGCATGTTCCTCATACACCCGTGTCATGTCAAAGAACGTCCGTCATGCATCATGATGACGGACTGATCGCACCGCCTAACCGGGACGGTCATGCGTTGCTCACTCGAGTAGAACAACCACCCTAGGTATACAGTAGTGAATCTTGAAGTGTCACGCTGCGTCAAGAGTGGCCATATGCTCCGCATGATGCTCTTGCACTACTCATACCATGAGATCGCTTACACAAGCATTGTGTAACTCGGAGGACCCGTGTCACATTCAGGGACTGTCGGTCATGCATTATCGTGATGACCTGATGCTGCTCGGCATTTCGTGACGTCACATCGCATGCCCAGCCATGCAACGTGAAGTGCACAACCGCTTCACGGGAGAAGTTGGCTCAATCTTAAGCACCAAGGTTCATGGTCCCTTTCGGCGAAGGAATATCATCCTATCGGCTAAGGAGCATCAATCACAGGCATCTTGTTGTGCCTCAGCATCGCCTGCCATGCCACGATGACTTTCAAGAATGGAGCAAAGCGTTGATGACTTGCAAACACTCGCGGACGAGCTGTCAGCCTTGCCTGCCTCGTAAAGTGTCGCCCCGCAAGCGGTGTGATGTCATCCATCAAGGGACGGGACGAACCTGCTACATGCCAACGCAAAGTGACGTCTCAACTCAACGACCAATTTGGCAAATGGTCTGAGCGTCGAGCATCGGCGAACCTTGGCATGCTGCTGTCAAGCGTTCTACTGCCAACCGAAGGAAGGAGTGCCCTTTCCTTTCGGACAGCGCCTCGAGCGATCGAAGCGGCCTCCAAGGATCACAATCCCAAATGTTTCGAAGGACACACTGGCGATGTCGTCCCTTTCGAATGGAGATGGAGGTGATGTTGGGAGCGCATGCCATGAGTTCACCAACCGCAATCCGCTTACCCAAGCGGATCGTCTTCACGAACACCCGTGGTTCGTTGAAAATCCGGAACGGCTATTCTTTCACAAGGGTTAGCCGCCCGGTGGAAAAGTATGTCAAAGGCACACGATCCCTGCCGACAAGCGCAATGGCATTACTTCGTCCAAGTTACGGATCACAACGATCTCGCCCCGTTCATACCCAAAGGTGTTGCCTAAGCTTCAAAGGAGGTCCTAGGATCGGAAGAAGGCATATCCCAAGAACCCTGCAAGATGTGGCAAGCTCAGGATGACGTTGCCATCGCGACAATGTGGAATGTGGCAAACGTGCATCCCATCGAGACGTGGGACAGAGGAAGTGGCAGCTCATCAATTATGCAAGCCTTGACAAGTTGGGACTGGAGGTCAAGGTCGCTTTGTTCAGCATCGGCCAGATGGGCATGTTGAAGGAGGACGTGAAAGTTATCACCGAGTTCCGCCTACAGTATTTCCAGGAGGATGAAAACCTAGCGTTGGTATTCTTTGAGTAGAGGGGTTGAAGCTTTGGACTGGGACGGAGTTGGAACGACAGGATCGCCCAACCTCCGCTCACTAGTCGCCGCTGCCAATGCGTTCATGCCAAGACAACTGCCATACCACCAAAGCCTTGGGCAAGGGCAATGGTGGGGGAGAGAAGTGCAAGTCGCACAAGAGAAAGCTATCATGCCAAAGACAAAGACAACCCATCGAAGCAGGAGGATCGAGTTGAATCACAGGAATGTGGGGAGACTCTCGTCGCTCACTATAGTGACTTGAAGTGGACAAGATAGAGAATGTCATATCCGAGAACCTTGCTCTACTTCGAACCGTCGAGACATCAGACGACCGCCAAGGATAAGGTGGTCCCGCACTCGGCACTCAACGGATGAAGGACTCCACGTTGCAGCCATCTACAACTTGGAGATAGTGAGTTGAACTACAAGGGAATGTGGGAGGACTCCGTCGCTCACTATGGCGACTCGAAATGGACAAGGCATGGGTTGTTACATCAAAGAACCTTGTCCCGCCTCAAGATCGCCGAAACATCAAGTGATCACCAAGGAGGACATGATCCTGCGCTCTTCGCTCGACGGAGGTATGGAAGACTCTACGTTGCAACTATTTGCAACATAGAGACGTGAGTCAAGCCCGCAAAAGAGACTTGAAGCATCCCGAAGCATCCATGGGAAGACTCTTGTCGCTCATCATAGCGACCTAAAGCACCCGAAGCAGACAAGTTGCAAATGTCATCATCAAAGAGCTTGTGCTGTTTCAAGCCGTCGAAATTTAAGAACGGTCATCGAGGGTGAGATGGTCCCGTACTTCGCATTCGACGGAAGGGAGACCTTATGTTACGACCACCCGTAACATGAAGGAATCGAGTCAAGTCATGCAGGTCGAATGGCGAGACTCTTTCATCGTGTTCTGCACGACCCTGGAGCAACTCTTTTCCGAGCTATTCCTGAAGGCATACAAGAGTTGTTCCACCCCAAAGAAGCCAAACCACACAAGTTGACGCTGCGCAAGTCGAAGAGAAGTGAAGCCAACAGAGACTTGATGGACGGATAGTTGCTTGATGAAGTCAGACTGCACATGGCGGACTCCACTAGCACTGCACAAGTGATGACCCCGAATTGGACGAAGGATCAGCGAGCGAAGCATGCCTGAGGGAGGAGTCCTCAGCGAGACCCCAAGGAGCGGGCATTCCTGGCATTGCGTGATGCTGGTGAAGTCAAAGTCAAGGCAAAGAAGGCAGAATTGAACGAGACAAGTGAAGTCAAAACTGAAGACGAAGGCCCCGAGGAAGCCCGGACAACGGCGTCGGGGGCATCGCCGACTTTGGTGGGAGAGAATGTCACAGGGCGTTTTTCCGTGACACGAAGCGTGAAGCCTCGCGACACCAGTGCCGTTCAACTTATAGCCCTTGGCCGCTCAGCGTCGAAACCAATGGAACACATGCAGCCGCCTTGCACTGCGTAATATTGCGGAGTAACCAAGTTATCTGCCCTTAGGGCATTTATCTTGTAAAGGCCGTCCTTATGAATGGCCAATCAGGTGACGTTCCCGTAGGTTACGTCTTTTGCATCTTCAATATGTAACAAGACTCCTATACCTACGGTACACTGGGAGGAGTTCACTAGTGCCTTCCGAGGCTCAATTGTATGTTATGTTTCATCATATTTAATACAAGTAAGCTTTCCTTTAATTCTAGTGTCATTGCCTTGAGCATGGGGTGGCAACCCACATCGGTGTCCCTTCGTGGCATCTCGTGGTCCCTTCGTCGCCCCTTCGGACTTTAAGTGCCCAAGCGCCTGCATTGGTGCCGCAACGCGCTAATGTCACGGTCTCATGACGAGCAGTCCAACACTCCAGTCATGTCCGTGATTGAATGCCTATAAGAGCGATTATCGGCATAGTCGTTTCGAACATAAAACTTCCGCTGCAAACTCAAAACAAGCTTGACTAGGTGCCTATCCGCCTAGTCGCCGCACGTGATCTAGTGTCCGAGAATGACCCCGTGACATTACCACCTATTTACATAGATAAATACAAGGGAGGCAGCAAAGTTCAAAGCAAGTAGCTAGAGAAAGGCCTCTTTCCATGTCAGTCTGAAAAAGAGAAAATGTGGCAACCTAAACCCTAGTATAAACTGAACAAGGAGACGACCAAAAGGGGGGTTTCATATTTTGATTTGCAAAATATTATTTGGATTTTGAGAGGAGAGAGACTCAATATTATGAGCGAACACACATGAGGAAGGAGGAAGCATCCAAGTTTTCTTCCTATCTATTTCTTTTCCTCTTTCCATTTTGAGTTCGAACTGAGTTTATCCGGAAAGACAACACTATGACTAAACCTCTTGTTCGTCATCTCCTATTTTTCATCGAAGCATTCTTGTTCGGTTCAAACATTTTGTATTCCTTGGTATTGATGATTCCCGTCCGAGAGGGTGATTTGATTCCCTACCTGCTAAGTGAGAGGTTGGTCCGGTGTTAGATATGCCTATGGATCACCACTTGTCAAGAGGGCAGCCGAAAGGTTGCCCCAGTTTCTCCTGTTTTCTTGCTCTAAACAAGTCTTTTTTATTTGAGCATTGAAAACATTTAAGACGCCAACATCTCTCGCCCGAGAGGGTACATTATCTCTCGCCTGAGAGGTGGGGTAACCATTGGGTTACGACTAAGAGAAGCTGATAGTAAGTGTCGAGTGAGGCCCAGATAGGCTCTAAGCATCCCCATGATTTTTTATAGTTTTTTTGTATGAACGGTTTTTTTTCTACTTTTCAGGTGTTACTGACCCTGGCCCAAGAGGGTAATATATTTTTCACCCATCACATGAGAGCCTAGAGGTTGAGCGATGATGAGTTATGTCAAAAGGGGTCACCAACAACTAGTGCCAAGTAGAGCCGAGAGGTTTGCTTGGAGCATTCTCGCATTAATTATTTTTTTCGCTCGAAATGGGCCCAAAGTAATTCATCCAAAAGAGAATAGTACTTGTCAGGCCGAGAGATTGCTAAGCTCCAGCTTATGACTTAAGATTTTTTTAAGTTCGAAAGTGAGGGTATGCCGCTACATGCCCCATCTAGGTACACAGTGCTTAGAACACTTGTGCCAGATATGCTATGGGTGATGTCTTCCTTTGTGTAAATTTTAGCAGATAGTGAGCATGAGAGTGACCTGGCCATTGGATGATATTCTTCACGAGAGTGAAAATGTTCATGCATGGGGCACTACAAGAAAAATGCAATTTTGCGACGGATTCAAAATCTGTCGCAAATATGTCTTTACGACAGATTTTTCAACAGATACGGTTAGTTGGAAAATTTGTCGCAAAAAATTATCGAGGGTCCTCAAATAATCCTTCGAAAGTTTTGACGGACGCTTCCGACGGAGAACTCGCCTTCACAATTTTTGACAGATAAAATCTGTCGGAACTTTTGAAGGAAAGGATATCCTTCGGAACTTTCGATAGCAAAATCAGTCGGAAGTTCCTAATTCGATTGCCGCACCGGAGGCAGGAGTGTTCCCCCCTTCCCAAGTTGCGATCGACTTCGACAGATTGTCCATCGAAAGTTCCGACAGGAGGACTCCTGTCGAAACCATCGACGGGTTTGACCCGTCCAAACCTTCGGCGGATGGGTTCGACCCGTCGAAACCTTTGGCGGGAAATACTCGTCGAAGACTTCGATGGACGGTTCCGGTCGCACACACCGTGGAGTGCGACAGAGACGTCCGTCAAAAAATTTTAAAAAATATAAAAAAATAGTCCGCCTGCTACCGGATCGGCGCTGGCGACTGATCAGGAGCAGACGACCGAAATTGAGATAGAGGGGATGGGGATGAGGCCTAGGATGCGGGCGGCCCGATCCGTTGCCAGCGAGCTCGATCCACCGCCTACGTCGAATCCGGTCGTAGGCATCGGGTTTGACCGCCTACGAACGGGATCCGATCGTAGGCATCGAGTCCGGCCGCCTACGAGCCAGATCCGGCCAAAGGCGCCGACCAGATCCGGCCGCATGCATCGGATCTGGCTCGCAGGCGGCCGGATCCGGCGCACAGGGGTCGGATCCGGCCTTCTGCGTGCGCCAGATCCTGTCTTCTGCGGCCGGAACTGGCGCCCAATGTGGCCGGAGCGAGAAGTGATAGATAGAGAGGGAGTCGGTGAGGGCGGCCGATGGTCGGGATCGCTGAAGTCGGGAGTTGCCACCGCCGGAGTTGGTGCGCCGCCATGAGAGAGAGATAGGGGGAAAGGAGGAGAGAGACAATGGAAAATTATGAGGGTGGAGGGGTTAATATAGGGAGGCGCGGGAGGGGGGAAAATTAGGCGGGATAAAATTAGAATTTGCGACGGATATTTCCTTCAGAATTATCGAAGGATATAGTATCCATCGATAATTGCGACGAAAATATCCGTCGGTAAATAAAATAATAGTATTTTTTATCAATATTTATATAAGAAATTTTATTATTAAACACTATAATATTATATATATTGACATATTTGACTAAAAATATTAATAATCATAATATTATATTATAAATATTATTAATGTTTAATAATAATATTATATATAAATATTGATAATAAATTATACTATTTTAATTATTGAAGGATAATGCCTTCGAAATTATCGGTGGATGCAAATCCTTCGGTAATTTCGAAGGCATTTTCCTTCAGTAATTACCAACGAGTAATGTTCTTCAAAATTACTGACGGGTATTATCCTACATAATTATCGACGGGTGATGTCCTTCAAAATTACCGACGGACGCTTAATCCTTCGATAATTTCAAAGGTACCATACTTCGGTAAATAAAATAATATATTATTAATGTTTATAATATAACACATCTCTTCGTTCCATTTTTATAAAATATTTATAATATAACATAATATTACTAATGATTGTAATTATATATATTAATATATATAATTAGTATCAATACATATACTATTAATAATGTTTAATAATAATAATATTATATATATTACTGAAGGATAATGCCTTCGAAATTATCGACGAGTAATGTCCTTCGAAATTACCGGCGGATGTTAAATCCTTCGGTAATTATGAAGGCACCACCCTTCGGTAAACAAAATATTATATTATTAATATTTATAATATAACACATCTCTTTATTCCATTTTCATAAAATATTTATAATATAACATATAATTAATTTAGAAGGATATATATAATTAATATCAATACATATACTATTATTAATGTTTAATAATAATATTATTATATATATTACCGAAGGATAATGCCTTCGAAATTACTGATGGATGCAAATCCTTCGGTAATTTCGAAGGCATTTTCCTTCGGTAATTACCGACGGGTAATATCCTTCGAAATTATCGACGAGTAATATCCTTCGGAATTACTAAAGGACTAGGATTTGAAGGCACTATCCTTCGGTAAATAAAATAATAATTTGATAATAGAATATTGAATATATATATTATATATATTATTATAAATATAATTACCGACGAATATTTTCTTCAAAATTACATACGGATGTAAATTTGCCGGTAATTTCGAAGGCTATACCCGTCGATAATTTGTCCACGGGTGTTTTCCGTTTGTAATAATGAAGGAAGTTTTGGCCTTTAGTAATTCAAAGGAGTTTCATATCCGTCGTAACTGCCGTCAATAAATGAGAAGGATTCATTTCCTTCGAAAAATGTCCATCGCAAATTCGCCATTTTCTTGTAGTGGGCGCATCTATTGCTTTCTTATTTCTGTTCCATTGGTTTATTCAAGAAACAAAAATCTTGAAGTTACCCCTAAGTCCTAGTGTTTATTTAGCCTGATGTTTCTCCATGCTTTATTTTCGATCCCTCGTTTATCTTTCATTTAACACTAAAACTTCTAAAAATTAGCGTAGCTCCTTATTGACTATAGTGCGTGTTTTATTTTAAAGCATTTTCTACCTCCTCGCTAGACTCAATTTTTCTCATTTTCGGTAATATTTCCACGTTAGATTTCGCTCATATTCCCTTGGGATGAACCTTAAGTACTATACTAGTTGCTGTGCACTTATAGCCTCGTCGTGTGTGCTAAAATGTTTTATAAATTTTAAAGTTTAATTTAGATTTTTCTATGAAGTGGGGAAACACCCACACGTGGGGGCATCTCGTGACATAGAGGCATTTGACTTCTTAGTCATCCCATAGGGAGGTAATGTGATTTTATGTGTTGTTTTACGCCTCTTTCCTCGGGTTATGCATTCATGTGAGATTAGGATATCCAAGTATTTGAAACTGTAAGAGCCACCTTCCTTTGAAGAGTTTGCTTAGTAAGATTTTTCCTATGGGCAAAGAGAAAAGGTGGAAAGTAAAATTCTTAGTTGTCCAAATTTATAGATTGATTGGTAAACATATCCTATGATCTGAAAATTTCGTTGATCCTCCTACAATTCCTTGTTGTGGCAATTATGGCGATGACCAAGGGAAAACATGTTGAGTGTGAAGGGAAGTAAACTATCTAGGCCTACCCATTGATTTGTCAATGAGGTAGAAACTTGTGTCTTGATTAACAATTATGGGGACAAATGATCACCCTATCTGATGCCTCTAAACCTAGAGGGATACCTTTTATGTGACAAGAAATGTTGGAGTTGAAATGCAAACCTTAATCCAGAAGGTAAATATGCTAGGGAACTTCATAATAGTTAAAGTTTCCTAATGTCATTCTAAGATAGTGTGTCAAAAGCTTTTTCCAAGAAGAATGAGCTTTCTTCTACCTTTTTCCAAAGAATGAATGAGCTCTTGAACAATATCAGTATGGCCCTGGATGGATCTCTGGGCAATAAAAGTTGATCTGTCTGGGTCTAAGTCTATTTGCCAAGAGCTTTGCTAACAATTTATAAAGACAAAGTCTATTTGTCAAGAGCTTTGCTAACAATTTATAAAGACATTGAGAGTGAAATTGACCTATATCTGAAACACTAATGTTAGGTTTCTTAAGAATGAAAATGAGTGGAGTGTGACCCCAACCACGAGGGGGGATGCCGATTTAAAAGAAATTTTGAATTGATAGGATAATCTTATCCCCGATTATGTTCCACTAATAATGATAAAATTTAGTGATGAACTCATAGCTTTATCTTTAGCATGGAGTAAAGACAATCCTTAATGTCATCTTTGGTGACATTAGCAGTGAGAGAATTAATGCCATGGATGGTCCAAGGAGGGCACAGAAGGCCAAATCTTCTATAGGTATACAGGCAGCCTTGGGTTTCCTACAATTTCTCATAATGTGTGGAAAAAGTATTCGGATGGATTTTGCATCAATGATGATATTTCATTCATATCCAAATTGAGGTTATAAGATTTTGTTTTTGCCTGAAAGGAGTGACTGACATGATAGAATGATGTTTTCTTGTCACTATTCGGGAGGCAAGATACTTTAGATTTGCTTTACCATTAGAGATTAATTAATGTTAGGAGTGCAACATGTTGATTGTTTAAGTCTATCAATTGAACTAACTTAGAAGGACAGTCCTTGGCCTCTAAAAATTGGATGTTTCGCTTAACCATTTAAAAGAGGGACGAGGGACCTAGAGAACAAGAGAATGGTGAACTCCAAGAATTAAGAAGAGGAGAAAGTGAACACTATAATGCAATACTCTTACAAGATTGCTATAACTTAGTTTCTTAACTTGATTCAAATGAAAAGAGGTCCCCTCTATTTATAGTCCAGTCCTCTATGAATCTTTAGACACATAATTCTTTGTATATTTACATACTTCTACACACTTATCTTTACGCCCTTCTATACAGTAATCTTTTACATTTGCATTCTTCCATACACTCCATGACCTTTTTAGTCTATAATTTGGAACGAATCTCTTGTTGTTTGATTTCTGTTTTCTCCTGAAGTAGATTAAACTTCAACAATGATCTTTATTCCACTTCAACAATGATCTTTCCAGTTGCATGACCTTCCATACTCTTGGTCCAGGCCTCAGCTGCCCTGCTCAGTGGATACCTGAATCGATCACAGCCTTCAGCTTGCCTTCCTTCACCAGATCGACCAAGAACTGCAGCTCTTCTTTTTTGGCCGCTAAAAGAAGAGGGACCAGTTGTTTCTTAGAAAGAGTTAACGTATTCACAGTATGCTGCAGATATGTACTAGCAGTAGGAGTTATATCTATAACCACGCCGTTGACACTTAGATTTGGCTCAAAGGTCGACCAAGTGATGCCAACTGCGCAATGTACAACAAAATCGTACTTCCTACCAGAAGGGCTTTTCAAGCTGCCACCCTCCGGGGTTCTGTAGTCCAACACCTCATCTGCGCCCAAGCTCTTCACGAAATCTAAGTTCCTAGCACCACATGTAGCAGTCACATGATGGTTTCCCAGCTTGGCAAGCTGGACAGCGAAATGTCCGACACCGCCGGAAGCTGCAGTCACTAGTACATTTGCTGGCTTTCCAGTGCCATCAAACTTGGTTCCCATGTAGTTAAACGCCTGGAGAGCAGTTTCAGCAGCTATTGGCAGTGCAGCACCTTCTGCGGAAGACACTTCAGGAGGCCTGTGTGCAGTCAGATCCACTGGTGCAACAACATATTCAGCCAGTCCACCCCCGTTCTGTCATTATAAATAATAAGTTTCCCAATGTTTGTATATCTTTTTTGGAGGAAAGCAAATGAATGAAACAGGAAAAAACAACAATAGAAAATCAGCTAAAGCTTAATTATGGTTTCAAATGAAGCAAACAATTTGTAGAAATTACGTTAACATTGTAGTGATTGGTCTTCCCTCGATTTCCATGATCTATTGGGAGTAGTTTACTTTAACAATGAATTCCAGCTATTTGTTGGACTTTATAAATGTAACAAGAATTATAATCAAAGATGAGTAAGCAGAAGCTAACCAAAACAACCTATATTTGATGATCTACAAATTTGGTTAGACAAGAACAGGTGTAACGGATGTAAACAAACGTTGTCTAACAATACTATAAGGAATAGACACTTTTTCCATTTTCTCAACATTCAATCTATTGCGTGACCCTCTTCCATATATACAGGACCACCGTATCCACATATCAATCTTTCTTTATGGAACACAAATGGCTTCAAAAAGCATTTATTCCTCAAGAAGAGCTTATTGGAGACAATTTAAAGAGGCTAAGAAAGAATATAGAAAGCATTGAACTTGGTTTCTCTTGTTTAGCTGCTATTTCTTATTAGATGATAGGGTAAGTTTTATAAGGATTTTTCTAGTGAAAATTGGTAGATCTTGGGGAGGGAGGGAGGGGTGATAATAGGTAGATCCTTGCGAAGAAGTCGTATGGTGGTAAAAGTGAAGGCAAAATGTCAGAAATAGTGCATGTGGCCATATTTGGTTGAATATAATAGTTTCCATGCCTTTGTTTTGGTTGAAATATTTGCATGCTCTTCACTGTAGATTATTTAGTTTTCTAGATTATTTAGTTTTGGTTTGATTACTAATAGAGCGGAATGGCGTCGTATGATCCATGTAGCCGACCCCACCTAGTGGGATAAGACTTTGTTGTTGTTGTTGCATGATAATATGACAATACTACAAAATCACTATTTACCCTCAAGTGATGGGATCAGAAGTTTTTTTTTTATATTTTCCTTGGGGTATTCTTGAGGTTTTCCAATTGAATTCTAAAAGAAAAACAGTAGTACATTGAAGTTGATGCTTCTCTACAAAAAAATAAATAAGAAAACTATGAACAAAGAGAACTTAAACAATGTAATTTCCTGTTGTTCAGAAATGTTAATTTCAGATTATGACAAAAAAAATTTAAAAAATTCCTACCTTGAAGATTGCTGAGACCACCTTGTCACCTACTTTGAAGGAACTAACACCAGGTCCAACTTCAACAACCTCACCTGCAATATCACTAACTGCAGAACAAACATGTCAAGTTTGACGTACAACTCTGTATTACTTCACAATCACAACATATTAAGGTATGCATAAAATAGATCATGTTTGAATTAACTTCAACAAATTAGCACATGGATCTTCTTCTTCATCTGTAAAATAATTACTTCCTCTTTTGACTTACATCTAGAATAAGAAAAACCATGCAAAATAGTTAAAATGAAGAGTTACAACAACAAAATTTAGTTGTTAAATTTACTTTTTTTTTTATTCGGATAAGTATTTGGAAGGAGTAATCATGACATAACTTAACATGGTAGCAAACTTTTTTTTTGAAGGGGTAGCAAACTTACAACACATTTAGATGACAAGACAAGCAGCAGTTATTCTTATTTTGATGACTACCAGAGGTATAAAATTTATGTAAACTACACAGAAACCCTCCTCAATCCTAACATGTTTATAAAAATTCTTATTTCAAGAAGACCATTAATGCTTGGTTTAGAAACAACAAAGACAATATGGTAGACAATAAGGCACTATTCTCGTGGTAGGTTTATATTTCATTGTTCTATAAATTAGAATTAACTCTTTGTACATAGATAGTGACTACTATGATACCTGGAAGATACATTAATCACAGTGTCTATATATTAGATTTAAGCTAGATTCAGGATGTTTAGAGATTCAGCACAACTAGAGGTTGTCTCTCTACTAGAGATTGTATTTACCTGGTATGAAGGGAAGTTTTGTTGGTAACAATGGTCTCAACACGCCCTTCTGGATTTTCCATTCAGCTGGGTTTATGGCCGCTGCTTCCACTTTCAACAGAACTTCATCTTTATTTGGGGATGGAATCGGAATTTCAACATGCTGTAATGAAAATGTTTATTAACAAATGATTTACAAGAAAATTGACTACATGTCACTATATTTCTGTTCATGAATCTGAAAGGATAAAGGTGTTGGCAGAACCAATTTTCAATCCATATGAATGATACTATCATTCAATTCACTCGACGTTAATCACCTAATACCAGTGTGAAATCTTCAGCACATAAATTGTTCACAAGATTTCAACCATATGAAACTTTCTGCAGTTTCAAAATTTGTGAATGTGGAAGCTATAAGTCAACGATCTAGACTCTAACGGCTAAACTAAGATGGAGAACACTTGCTGCAGTTAAATAAACATTCGAACCAAGTTATCAAAGGATAAATGATTTGAAATTAGTCAAAAGACAGGAGCCATACTTTAAACACCAAACAACCCCTCTGGCACATATGTTGACTCCAAAATCACTGATTAAAAGCTTTCCTTCCACCAATTACTATGCTGCATAACCCAAACCCCAAAATTTCAAAAGATGCGCGATCACAATTACCTCTCCTTTTATTCTTTCCTCTCTTCTTAGAATTATCATTTCGATAGTCCACCGGCAACTCCAAGGCCGTCGAAGAAAAAAAGCTGATAGTTCACCCAAACAAATCCAAAATTTTCTCCTCTTACTTTATTTAAAACTAATATTTTTTTGCGGATCAGACGACAAATTTTACTAATGGGAACCAACTCTAGCTGTGGCTTGGCGGCATTAGTTCCTCTATAACATGAGCCAAACTCCAGCCTTTAGGCGGAAATTATTAGTGGACAACGGTTCGAGTAAAGCAACAAATACCTTGAGGGCGTCGGCGCCACCGCCGTAGCCATGGTACTGGAAGGCGCGGATGGTTCTGACGGCCTCCATGGATCACTGAGGCAGCTGTGTTGCTTCTTCGTTCATGGTGCGGTGGCGGCTCCGTGCTTCCTTCTTATACGGTTATGGACGCACGCAGCAGGGAATCATGGTGATGCAAAGTAGCGACCGAAGCGAAGAGGGAGGAGGAGAACAACGTGGGCCTTGTAAGTCGTGGCTCTATTTTTATTTCCACGTGATTAATTTGGTGCGAGCGAGATGCCAAGAAGGCAAAGGCAAAGCAAATTAAATAATAGATAAAGAAAGCATAGAAAGCGCAACGTGACGTGATTAATAAATTAGACTGTGTCGAGCCTGTGATTTCCGTACTTGTTGGACAAAAATCATAAAAAAATATAAATATATAATATGTTCTTTTTTTAAAAAAATTAAATATGATCTAAAATTCGTATTCAAATTCAAATACTATACTAATATATTTATTTTTTTAACATCATATCTTTATCAAATGTTAACCCAGGCCATAACCACATATCAAATATGAGACAATATCATATAATAATATAATTAAATTAATTAGATAGATAAGAGACTAATTAAAATATTTTCTGTTTAATATATTTTGACAATATCAAATTATTATTATTTAAGAGATATTTTCACCAAAATTAATAAAAAAAATGCTACTAATGTGTTATTGATGTAAGATTATGATATTAATATTATAACTTATACCGTATTGTATTTGAAATCTCCTGAAGTTCAACCAAATGGTCCAATGTAACCCACCGATTTGGTGGTATTTTATGGGTTTAAAATGTTTATGTCCATTTTGCCCTTAATTTTTCTTCTTCCCTCTGTTTTGAAACCTTTCGTTGCCCTAGTACTTTTTGCTTTCCAGAGGTCCTGGATTTGGTGGCTGCTTGCTGCTACAGATGGCTTTGATCTCTAATGCCATGTGAAAATCCTCCCTTTTTTGTTTTCCACTGCTGTTGCATTGGTCTCCATTGTCATGTGAGTTCCTCTTTCTTCTTATTTTCCACTGCTCCTGCATTTGATGGCTGCCTGGATTTCTAGTGCCTTGTGAAAGCTTCAAATCAGCTACAAGGTTTGAAAGGTTGGATCCTATTTCTCACCTCTTGGATTTAGGTACTTTATTATTTTGTTTTCTTCTCAAAACTTTGATGTATTTTCCAAATCGTTAGAGGTCTCCATGCTTCAACTCTGAAATTTTTATAACAATCTATCATAGTTTTCTTGCTAAGATTGATTTCTTGGCTAGAATATCTTTGTTCATTGTCCTGATTTCTGTTCCTCCAGATCGTTCATGGCTCGATCGTGAACGGTAAACAATGGTTGATTTACCTATTCTTCTTCTTCTCATGAAAATTTTCATGCCCATGAGAAATTTTGAACGTTTCTAAACTAAAACACCGTCTGTCTTCTCTTGATGCGTACTTTTTAGGTTTTTTTCGAGCCCCAATATGTCATGCAATGTGCATGCCTATATCTTCTTCCTACGAGCTCGCTTGCAGCTCCTGAGGCTGCGACATGTAGCTTGAGTTGACGAGCGTTCACCGTAGAAAGGGACAACAACTGACAAGTAGGTTGCTGTTCCATTCAAAATTCGCACCTCCAGTACTAGATGCAGGGATGCCAATGGATTGTGGTGGCGAAAAAAATGGTGCTGCTGCATTGACATATTTTATTATCATTCTTAACTTATATTTTCTAATCCTTCATTCTAGTTTGTCAAGTAGCTAGTGAAATTTCTAATCAAATACAATTAATGTCTCATAAGGGCAATGCCATTTTTGCAATTTTCTTATGTTTAAAACAACGGTTGAGAGAATGGAGCCAATGAAGTTAAAATTACTTCTTGCGGCATCAAAATGGAGAGAAGCTTACAAAAATGCGACTGTTTCGTTTATATGCTTGATTTCTGTTTGGGTTTGCCTCCGGATGCAATCACGTCACAAGTGCCTTATTAATAGTGATATGAAGTCTGAAAGAAAAAGAACTCGAGAAGAAATTCTTAATAGGGTCACAAGCAGCAATGATGGATTCAAAATTATCAGAATGAGACCTCAAACATTTTTAAAATTGTGTGATCTACTTGAAAGAGATGGTGGTTTGAAACCGACAAGAAGAGCAAGCATAGAGGAATAAGTGTTGATAACTCTTTATATTTTAACACAAAATGCAAAAAATCGTGAAAAACAATTCTGGTTTAAAAGGTCTGGTGAGACTACAAGTCGACATTTTCACAATGTGTTGAGATCAATCATTGAATTAGAAGAGAAATTTATCAAACAACCAAATGGCTCTGAAGTTTCTGATAAAATTTTAAGTAGCAGTCGATTCTACCCGTACTTTAAGGTAAAAACATACATGTGCATTTTGTGCTAGATTTTTAAATTTTAAATTTTTATTCAGATTCTTTTAGTATTAATGATGATATCTTAATTTTAGGATTGTATAATGATATCCACAACTTCCACTATTTGTGTAGTGTCAATCATAGATGTAGAATCACTCCAAAGTCTATTAACTGTTAGACTTCGTATTGGCTCAGTTATTTTTTAGTCACATCAAATTAATATGTTTGATGAATATTCTAGTTGCAATTCCTTTTAGAGAATCAACTAGCATATCATTAGTAGGTATGCATGACACTCACTTTCTTTTTATTCATGACATCTTGTATATAATGATATTCAATCTCAATGTATTTTTCTTTAAAATTCTTGGTTCCATTGTGTATCAAGCTTATTGCAACTTGAATATCATAATACATTTGACGTGGTCCTCTAAGAAGATTGAGCCCTAGTTCTAAAAGAAAATATCAAAGTCAAATTCCTTGAGTGGCTGTTATACTACAAACAATGTACTCAATCTCTTGTGTGTGTATAACCATACATCATTATTTCTTACTATCCCAAGTAACAGATACTCTCACCAATAAAAATAAGTGACTCAATGTGAACTTTTGGTCATCAATATCACCTTTGAAATTCGCATATGAATATCTTATAACCTCAAGTCCATTATCTTGGTATGTCAATATCAAATGTATGGTGCCCTTCAAATATTGTAGAATTCTTTTAATGACCTCTCAGTGGACTTTTTTGGGACTACTTTGAAATCTGCTCATGTAGTTTACTACGTAAGATAAATTCGATCGTGTACAAATCATCATATACGTCAAGGTTCCTACCGCTTGTGCATAAAGTTCCTCTAAAAGATTTTACCTATGTTGGGACACTATTTTTTTTACTAAGTCTCTTCCCAATTACAAGTGATGTAGGCGCCACTTTGCAATTTTGCATCTCGAATCTTTGAAGTATTTTGTTAATGTATTGCTCCTGATTCAAACTCAAAGTCTTCGAGTTGTTGTCTCTAATAATTTGAATATTCAGTACATAATGCTTCTCCCATATTTGTCATTTCAAATTGCTTGTTGAATTTTTTTATTTCATCGAGCATCGAGACATCATCACTAACGAACAAGATATGATATAATAAAATTGCTTCCACTCTTTTTGATGTACACATAATGATATGATTTGTTTGACAACCAAATTGGACTATCGTCACATGGAATTTAAGATATCATTGTCATATGATTGCTTTATGCCATATAATGACTTCTTCAATCTACACCTTAGTCTCCTGACTCTTATGTTAAGTCGCCGTTCAGAAAGGCTATCTTAACATTCATTTGAAATAATTCCAAATTCATATGTGCAACGATCGTTAAGATAGACTTGATTGACACAAACTTAACCACCGTAGAATAGATTTCTTAAAAGTTAACCCAAGCTTGCTGAGTATAACCTTTGGTAACTAATCTTGCTTTGTGCATATCAAGAGAATCATCTGCTCAATATTTTCTCTTGAATACTAATGTGGATAAATTACATATACTTTTTCCTTATGTTCAGCATACATTTCTCTTGCATTTTGTTATGATTCCATGCGTGAACACATATTTTATAGTCAGTTTTCAGCTTTTACGATTTCTCCACAACTATTTTTATAAAAATGGCAATTGTCAATTCTAGGATGAAATACTATCGATTTTCTTCATTTTTTGTGTAATTTTAGTGTAAAAAAAAATCCCACTATTTTTTGTAGGTGAAAAGCGACTCAAGCAAACAAGAATCATGACATAGTTTAGAGACAAGACAACGAGTGGGGCACTTGGATGGAGATGTCACCACTTCTTCTCTTGAAAAAAGGCAGCCTCTAGCGGATAAATCCTTATATTGTCATACATACAGACTTTTCCTACAGCCAAAGGAAGTTTCCTCTAGCACAAAAAGAAGCAAATAAAGATAAAATAGCAGGTCGACGAGTGGCACAAGACCCTAAGTATAAAGGATGAGCAGAGGCACCTGAGAGGGGTCTCGATTTGAGACTCCATACCGAGCGGTGGACAAATAGTGGAAGGGGAAAGCTGCAATAACACTTTTCAAATTTTCTTTTCCTTTATTCAATTCTTAGTGTCGTGGATATGAAAGTTGCGTCATTCTTTTGTATGTTGAACTAATCAGCCAGCTAGAGGTAGAGTTTGTTGATGGATTTCTATTTCTAGGTCGGTTCTTCTGATGATCGGGAAAGATTCACTAGTGTGGCAGAAGTGTTCGGCGAACGCCAATTTGCATCAAAGAGGTGTGGTTCACTTCTCCATCGACGATGAACTTGAATTAGATTCGGCAGCAATTTGCCAAATTTCTATGACCCGATCGACTTTCTTCGGGGTTCTCTGATTTTGGGTCCGTCAAAACAAGGCCAAGACGATGATATGTATGGGAGAAACACTTTCATGCCATGTATAGGTTGATTGCAAAAAAGCCTTTTGTCATGCGGAAAAAATTGACATTTGTCGGAGAATTGACTAACGGACAACCGACTCTGATACCATTGTTGAATATGTGGAATAGCTTTTAGGGGATCCCAACCTATGGATCATACTGAAGGAGCATCGTCCTTACAGGAGCTCTCATCCATATAGCCCTCCCCCATCCACACCTCAGATTGTTGATAGAGACCGACAATCACATTTCCATTATTTTGCGAATCACCTATTAATGGCGCTCCATGATTCTGGGGATCACCATCCCCCTTATTCTGGATATGACCATATTGGTCATCTACCAACATTTTTGACCCAAGTAATATAGATTTGATCCCAACAGTTAGAAGATTTTGTTTAACAAAATATTCAACGATTAAGGATCTGTTTGGCAAAATTAATGATTTAATTAGAGAATAGTAGTTCGACTAGAGGATAGTGAATTCATTAGAGAATAACGTTAGCTATCAACGGATAATAATTCATTTATAATTCAATAAAATCTATTTGGTGAACATGGCAATTAAATTAGTGTATCGTATACAATACAAAAATGGACACGATATAATTCTTGATTATTTTTTTACATAATATTCTTAATAATTAATTTATAATAATTTATTATGAATTGTAATATTTTGAAAAATATTAATTATTTTAAAAAATCTTATTTCGATTGTAAGTAAAATCAAACATGTTATATACTAAAATAAAAAGTAATATATGATGTCTAATAATTAAATAAAACTTTTTATTTTAAAAAGAATGATGGTATAATATAAATAAAATATGAAACTGTTACTCTATACTCTATAAGTTATTGAGAGTAGCTTATAGAGTTTTGTATTCAAACATATAAATGTTATTTTTAAAAAGTACTAAACGCTTAAAGTAGCATTCTGATTCGATTTAAATACTATCTGCTACTCCATACTCTACTTTTTGTACGTGTCAAGCAATGCCTAAATAAGAACATTTAAATATTAGTGGATAACGAATAATGATTTGCTTGTAAATTTGATAAAAACTATTTTATAAAGATAATGATTAAACAAATGTATATTAATAAAATAACAAAAATAAATATAAATTACTCTTATTCTGGTATACATCATATTGATAATAATTAATTTATGATATTCTTTTGGTTACTAATATTTTTTAAATGATTATTTAATATAAAATGCTATTTCTTAGAATAAAAAATATGATCTTATACATGTTGTGAGTAAAATTAAAGATGTGAAACATTAAAATAAAAAATAACATATGATGTTTTAAAAATAAATAATTAAAAAGAACGATGATATATTAGAAATAAAATATGATACCTCTACATTATATTTTATAAGCTATTTTCTCTATCTTATAGAGTTTTGTATTCAAATTCCAAAATGTTACTTTTAAAAAAATTAATAAACAATTCCTAAGTATGCTAAATTTTGAATACGAAAATTACTTAAAGGAGAAGCTATTGATCCATGCAAATTATGGCATTTTAGGATAGTGTGTGGCTCTTTAGTGATTTGGCCAAATCTTCATATTATTATAGTATAATTTGAACCTCAAAATATTCATTTTTTATTTAACTAAATAAAAGGTCGTATAATTGATAAGAGAATTTTAAGAGGTTGTAACGCCCGAGATTAAATGGGGAAAAGAAATAAAAGGAAAAGAAAAGGAATATAAAACAAAGAAGGAAAAAGATAAAATATAGGATCAGATTTTAAGAGGAGTTGGTTTCCAACAAAAAACTCAAACTTCTCCCCTATAAATATGAGGCCAAATCAAAACAGAATCCCCTTTTCGTTTCCTCACGAGCCGGCCCTAGTTTCTTCCTGTTCGTGCACCTCTTTGTTTCCTGCTCGTCCCCGATCGTCGCTGCCGACAGGAGGTCAACGAGAGGACGTGGGCGAAGCCGGACGTGCACCTGAACCGAGAGGAGCGGGCAGAGGAAGAGAAAGAAGATGACTACAGTAACATGTTCTTTGATAGAAACAAAAAGGTATGTAATTAGGATAGATTCGTGATAGAATCTTGATTTTAGACTTGAAGCATGTTCTAAGTAGTCCCTGGTTATTGCATAATATTCTATGATGTTGAATTGTGCCGGCCATCGTCGGAGAAGATGATCGGAATGCGAACTGCGCGTCTGCGTAATTTCTGCGCAAGACGAGCCCGGCCCAAGTTCATCCGAACCCGGTCCGGGCAGGTCCTTTGCTGGACCGAGTTTGTAGGAACTCGGCCCGGATCCGCCATTGCTGCGTTCTCCGAGCTCTGCAACTGGACGAACTTGGCCCGGGTTAAAGATGACCCAGACCGAGTTCTGCATTCCAAGAATAGTCGGGCACGATAGCTGCCCCGACTCGATGACGACCCGACCTGGCCCGGGTTTAACTTGATTTTTTTGAAGATGATGACTGATGAACTCGGCCCGAGTTTTCCCCACTCGGCCCGGGTTCTGATATTGATTAAGTCAATTTTATGATGTTTAAATTCTTGAATTATGTTCCTATTCCAAATCCTAATGATGCCTATGATTATGTCAATAATGCCCCTGATTTGTTCTCCATGATCTTGTCTTTTATCCTAATTTAAAGTTCTTATCAAGACTTCATTTGATTAATTAAAAGATGCAAGATAAAAGACATAAATTGATAAATGGAGAGCTCTTTTATGATGGACTGGTGACGACCAGGTTATGGGCTGACTTCGGTCAGTTATGAGCTAGCTCTGCCAGTTATGAGCTGGCTCTGCCAGTTATGATGATGATGATGGACGGGTTGAGACAGGCCTCCCCATGGGTTGAAATATATCTCAAATAAGTTAAAGATGAAAAATATAAGATGATAAAGAAGATGAACACATATGAATAATGAACCTTTCTTATGATACCCGGCTTTTGCCATTCTTATGATGACTCTTTATGATCTCTTATTCATATGTCCTTTTATATGCTTTCACTTTCATATTATGATCATGACTCACTTTCCTCTCATATGATGATGTTATCTTTATGATTTCTGTCTAGTATCATGATCTTATGATGATATTTATATTACTTCTATAATGAGTTGTAAAACTCATAGGAAAGTTCTTCCCTGCATGTTCTTAAATGCAGCCCAATGTCAAAATGATGAAGGTGGCCAATGGTGACAGATCGAGCTCGTAGGTGGCTGCACATGGTTATCGAGTCCTTTAGATGATGGATAGATGTTCCCCTTTCTTTTTATTTACTTGTTGTTTAGACCGTACCTGGATCAGTTTGTCATTGTTTTTGAGGATGACATCCTGATTTATTCATAAAATGAAGAACAATACAAAGAACACTTGAAGATAGTTTTGGAAAAATTAAGATAACACAAGTTATACGACAAACTATCCAAGTGCGAGTTCTGGCTTGATCGGATTATGTTTCTTGGACAGATAATCTCGAAGAAGGGCATTTCTGTGGATCCTTCCAAGGATGAAGCAGTATCCCATTGGCCAAGGCCAAAACATGCCACTGAAATTCGTAGCTTCCTCGGATTGACAGTTTATTATTGCACGTTCATCAAGGATTTTTCAAAAATTGCATCCCCCTTGACAAACCTAAAAAGAAAGGTGTGAAGTACATATGGACATAGAAATGCGAAGACAGTTTCCAAGAACTGAAAGCTAGACTAACCACTGCACCCATACTCACCATTC
Source organism: Pontederia crassipes (assembly GCA_030549335.1). Taxonomy (NCBI): domain Eukaryota; kingdom Viridiplantae; phylum Streptophyta; class Magnoliopsida; order Commelinales; family Pontederiaceae; genus Pontederia; species Pontederia crassipes. Next base: position 4,087,502 of record CM060190.1, read on the forward strand.
CAAAAGGTATAGATGGGTTGTGATGTACAATGATGCTTGCGGCACAAGACTGGGATGCGTGCTCATGCAACATGGAAAAGTGGTTGCATATGCATCTAGGCAGCTGAAGAAGCATGAGGTGAACTATCTAACTCACGACCTGGAATGGGCAGCGATAGTCTTCGCATTGAAGATTTGGCGACACTACTTTTATGGAGTACAGTTTGGGGTGTTCACCAATCATAAGAGCCTCAAGTACGTCTTCTCTCAACGAGAATTTAATATGCGTCAATGAAGATGGATGGAATATTTGAAAGATTATGAGTTCTCCATTAATTACCATATGGGTAAGGAGAACTCAGTTGCAGATGCACTCAGTCGCAAGTGGAAAGACTCACTACCTCACATGATGATGGGTATGTATAAGATGATGAAGGAGCTAAGCCTATGGAAGCTAAGGCCTGGAAGGAATGGAGCAGTACTGATGATGCACTAGATACAACTGAATCTGGTGGATAGGATCATTAAGGCTCAGGCTTAAGATCCTGAGTATACAAAGATGTTAGGAAGATGTTAGAAAGAAGAAAAAGATTTCAAGCTCTCAACAGATGGTGGAATTCGATACAGAGATCGTCTATGAGTCCCAAGTGATGAAGTTCTCAAAAGAAAAGTGATGGATGAATGCCACAAGTTTGAGTTCGCAATTCATCCGTGCAGCACTAAGATGTACAAGGATGTGCAAAAAACTTTTTAGTGGAATGATATGAAATGAGAGATTGCTGAATATGTTTCTAAGTTGTCTGCCAACAGGTAAAAGTGGAACATAAGAAGCCTTATGGAAAGATCACATCTCTCGCTATTCCACAGTGGAAATGGGAGGATATCTCCATGGACTTTATAACTTATTTACCCCGTACTAAAAAAGGAAATGACACCATATGGGTAGTAGTGGATCGGTTACGAAGTCTGCACACTTTCTACCCATAAAGTCTAAACAATCAGTGCAGAGCCTTATGGATCTATATGTACACGAGATAATCAGACTTCATGGGAAGGGATCCAAGGTTTACAGCCAGATTCTGGAAAGACCTACAAGACTCTTTTGGGATGAGACTGAATTACAGTATGACATTCCATTCACAAACAGACGATCAGACTGAAAGGACCATTCAAACAGTTGAAAATATGTTAAGAACTTGTGCCCTTGACTGGAAGGACAACTGGGATGATCACCTACCACTTATCGAGTTTGCTTATAATAATAATTATCATTCTAGCATTCGTATGGCTCCCTTTGCAGCCTTGTATGAAGATCATGTCGTTCACCTGCATGCTGGAATGTGGTAGGTGAAAGGAAGATTTTGGATGCTAAAGAGCTGAAACAGATAGAGGAATATTTAGCAAGAGTCGAGTTGATACAAGAAAGGATGAAGGCAGTCCAAGCTCGACAAAAAAATTATGCTGACAGAGGACGACATGAAAAAGTTTTCAGACAGGTGACCAAGTACTCCTGAAGGTTTTCCCAACCAAGGGAGTGATGAGGTTCAATAAAAGAGAAAAGCTCAGCCCAAGATATATTGGTCCTTTCAAGGTACTTGAATTAGTTGGAGAGGATGCTTGCAGAGCATTACCTCCATCCTATGGGCGAGTTCATAATGTGTTTCACGTCTCTATGCTCCGAAAGTATAAACATGATGATGCAAATGTTATACGGTATGAAGAACTCAATCTCAAAGATGACTTGACCTATGAGGAGCAACCCATCCAGATTCTAGAGACCAAGGTTCAACGTCACAACAACAAAGATGTACCACTGATCAAGGTGGCTTGGAGCCATCACAAAGGTGACGAAGTAACTTGGGAACTCGAGTCTGAGATGCGAAGAGAATTTCCTGCATTATTTGCTAAGTACTGACTTCTGACTGAATTCGAGGATGAATTTTATTTTAAGGGGTTTATGATGTAACGCCTGAGATTAATTGGGGAAAATAAGTAAAAGGAAAAGAAAAAGAATATAAAACAAAGAAGAAAAAAGATAAAATATGGAATCAAATTTTAAGAGGAGTTGGTTTCCAACAAAAAACTCAAACTTCTCCCCTATAAATATGAGGCCAAATCAGATCAGAATCCTCTTTTCATTTCCTCACGAGCCAGCCCTAGTTTCTTCCTATTCATGCTCCTCTTTGTTTCCTGCTCGTCCTCGACCGTCGCTGCCAACAAGAGATCAACCAGAGGACGTGGATGAAGTCGGATGTGCATCTGAACTGAGAGGAGCGGGTAGAGGGAGAGGAAGAATAGGAAGAGGAAGAGGAAGAAGAGGACTACAGTAACACTTTCTTGGACAGAAACAAAAAGGTATAGAATCAGGATAGATTCGTGATAGAATCCTGATTTTAGTCTTGAAGCATGTTCTAGGTAGTCCCTAGTTAATGCATGATATTCTATGATGTTGAATTGCGTCGGCCATCGCCGGAGAAGATGATCGGAACACGAACTGCGCGTCTGTGCAGTTTCTGCGCAAGACGAACTCGGCCCGAGTTCACCCGAACTCGGTTCGGACAGGTCCTTCGTCGGACCGAGTTCGTAGGGACTCGATCCAGATCTGTCATTTCCGTGCTCGTCGAGCTCTACAATCGGATGAACCCGGCCAGGTTGAAGATGACCCGGACCGAGTTCTACGTACCAAGAATAGTCGGGCACGACAACTGCCCCGACTCGATGATGACCCGACCCGGCCTGGATTTAACCTGATTTTCCCGGAGATGACGACTGATGAACTCGGCCCGAGTTTTCCCTACTCTGGCCCAGTTCTGATATTGATCAAGTCAATTTTATGATGTTTAAAACCTTAAATTATGTTCCTATTCCAGATCCTAATAATGTCCCTGATTTGTTCTTCATGATCTTATCTTTATCCTGATTTAAAGTTATTATCAAGATTTGATTTAATTAATTAAAAGATGCAAGATAAAAGACATAAATCGTTAAATGGAGAGCTCTTTTATGATGAACCGATGACGATCAGGTTATGGGCTGACTTCGGTCAGTTATGAACTGACTTGCTAGTTATGATGATGATGATGGACGGGTTGAGGCAGGCCTTCCCGTGGGTTGAAATATACCCCAAATAAGTCAAAGATGAAAAATATAAGATGATGAAGAAGATGAACACATATAAATAATGAACCTTTCTTATGATACCCGACTTTTGCCATTTTTATGATGACTCTTGATGTGTTATATTTGTAACAATAAAATTTGCTAGCAAGTGCACTAGTCGCTCAAGTAATATAGTAATATGAGTAAGAGTGTCGAACCCACGAGGAATATTATTAATTCAATATCTGAATTTATAAATTAATAAGAGAGAAAAAACATGGATTTTGAAAATGAGTTTTAAAAGATAAAATAAAGAAAATAAGATAAAGTTAAGATAGTGGTGTTGAAGTTAGGCCTTAGGATGAAAATAGATCAGGATAAATATTTGAATCATGAAAGATAAATTTAATCTTTAAAGATGGATTAGAGTCTCCCTAAAGTAATCTAACATGATTAACTTGTGGTCTCCACGACTGGCATCCCTCAATTTAATCATATAGAACTATCTTAATTTAATAAGAATTGAAGTCTCCACGACTGGTACCCCCAAAATCATATTAAAATTAAGATGCATTAAATTGAATTCTCTAGACTATTAATCACTCCACAAACTGGTATAGATTAATAGACCACACAAACTTGATTCTCCACACACTAGTTATCAAATTTATGTCAATTATTAATTCCAAATAAAATCAATTAGAATTAGTATAATAAATTCTGAAATTAAACACTCCACAAACTGGTATAGCCTAATTCAGCTAACATAAAAGCATTAAGCACAATTAATAATTGATCAGAAAAGATTAAAGCAAATAAAATAGGGTCCAAACATTTCCCTTCAATTAATAATCTCCTAAAATAATAATCCTAAAAACATGGAGTTCATCCTAGAAATTTCGGAAAGATAAGAAAATACAAATCATAAAAATTGAAAGAATTACACCCAAAATAGAGATCTCGAATCTGGCAAACAGGCGGGCAGCCTCTCGGACTTGATCAAGGTCGCGATCAACCTCCAACCGTCGCACATCTCTCCTCTTGGTCGTAGCTTGCAGAGCTCACGACTCTCCGTGGAAGAAACTTGAACTTCCGAGCACGAATTGAAACGATAGATTCTTCACGTATTTATAGGGTGCGGACGGCCTTCAATTTGATCTCGGCCGTAACATCGTACTGTTGACTTTAAAATTATGAGATAAACTCGGCCAAAGATAAATCCTTTTATCATTACGCCCAAAGATAAATCTTTCTTATCTTTACTCCCTTTGAATCTCGGCCGTAAGGAAAGAACTAAATCTTTACTCCCAAAGAGATAAAATTCCTTTTATTCCCTCCAAATTTCGGCCGTAAGGAAGGAATTTAATCTTGTTACGCCCAAAAGATAAAATCATTCAATTGTTACTCCTTTTGAATCTCGGCCAAATTCATCTTCATGCCATTACGCCCAAAAGATAAAATTCTTTTATCTTTACCCCTTCAAATCTTAGCCGTAACAACGAAGATTCCATATCATTACCCCCTAGAAATCTCGGCCGTAAGGAACTATTTTCTTTGAATTTCGGCCGTGTTTTGAATTTTCCTGCAAAATAATTATTCAAGTTTAATTAATCCATCCACAATTAAAATATTCAGAGAATTAATAATTAAAATTAATAAATCCGGAATTACGATTAAAAGTGACTAAAAATGATGCATGCCATGATTAAATTATAGAAAAATTAATTAAAATAATAATTTAAAATATGTTATATTTTGCATGCATCAAACTCCCCCAAGCTTAAAGTCTTGCTTGTCCTCAAGCAAAAATTCAAAGCAAGGCTCAAGAAAGTTCCATCATAGCCGCCACATTGTCAACTGACTAATTTTCTCACAAAATTTTTCTGCACACCTACTACTCAGCATCTTATTATTTTTCATGCACTTAGCTTCATAGAGGTTCTGAATGCTACACAAATTTAAACAATCTCAAATTCAGCCTTACAGAAAAATAAATTGTCTGTCAAATAATAGCATTAATATTGAACACATAAGTACTAATTGAGCTTAAAACTTTTTCTTTTTCTTTTCATTTTTCAACTTTATTTTTAATCATTTTAAAAGTTCTAATCTTCAAGCAGGATTGTACAAGGAAGTCCATGTAGCGGGCTTTGGACTGATGACTCCCAGACCAGATGGCCTTAGGGCAACAGGTGATAAAGCACCCCTCGAGTTTACTTGCCCGAACAACCAAGGTTGTGAATGAAGAGTTCGAACTTAGCCATGATTTGGTACTCATGTGCTTCTCCATATTCCACAAGATGGTCCTTGTAGCAGGCTTTCGATCGACGGATCCCAGAGCAGTTGCCCTTAGGTCGCCAAGCATGAACCCCTACGGATCTAATTACCCGAACACATCTTGGTTCCGGATAACACTTTTGTACATACACATAATTTTATTCATTTTTTTTATTTGTTGGGGTTTAACTAACCCTTTTTTTTAAGCTCAAAAAGTACTTGATATGGTCAATAAGCAGGCTACTACTAATCAAGACTTAAAAGAAATTAATAAAAAGGCATGAATATGATTTTGTCGTCTAGTCATTCATAATTCTACTTAGCTTGGGCACAAAGTCTATAAGTTTGATACTGAAGTAGCAAGTGATAAGAAAGAAAAGTATTCAAATTTCATCAATTAACAACATGTCTTTGAACTTTTTACTAAAAGATAATTAAAATAGTAAGACAAGAGTTTGTAAGATGGTAGCAAAAATAAATGCATGCAATGGTATTTTTTAGAAAATTTTCAAAATTTTCAATTTTTTTGGATTTTTTTTACAAATAGATGCAAACATAAGCAAATAAAAAGAAAGAAACATGCAATGCATGGAATGCAAACTCCCCCAAGCTTGAACTAGACACTGTCCTCAGTGTTAAGCTAGCAAGGGAAAGTGATACATACGCAATAAAAAAAATTAAAGAAATGAAAATAAAGAAAAGGGAAAAGATACAATCGGATTTACTGTCTGCGGGGTGGCGATAGTGGATGGTAGCCGAGATTTCCTTGGCGCATATGATACTCATGGATGCATCTCTCATGCGCGCATGCTGATTCTGAAGGGATTCGAAGCGACCCTGACGATCATCCATATTTCTAAAATCGGCTCGAATGTTGGTCAACTCTTGTGCTTGTCGAAGTTGCTCTTCCTGAATAGCGTGCAACTGCCCTGACTGACGAAGTTGTTCTTCTTGAAAAGTGTGAAACTCCCCTGCTTGACGAAGTTGTTCATCATACATTGATTCCCATAAGTTTTGCATGGAAGCATAGTCAGGCTGAGGTGGCGGAGGTAGATAGTAAGTCTGCTCTGGGGCTGAAGTAAAAGTGGGCTCCGGTGCTATATAGCGATTCTGCACAGGTTCTTGTAAAGGGGCCGATACTTCCATCAAATCGCGTTCCTCATAAGGAGTAGAAGGTATGAACGAGGAATCAGAAGAGCTCTCTTGTGCTAGAGATGAAATCGGAGAAGGCACCGGCATATAAGCTGAATGGACGGATGTGGTATATTGGGAAGCTGCCAGTGATGCAGCCTGAAATCCTTGTAGCTGTTGAAGGTAGGGTTGTGCTGCCGCATAATCAGTAGAATCAAACCAAGAGAAAGGTTCATCCTGGTGTAGCTGTCCGACAGAGGTAGATGGTCCTGCAGGTGGGATTACTGGAGCTATGACCTGCCTAAAAAGGAGCCAATTATTTGGATTAATCGGCGTAAAAGCATCTCGATCTGAGCAGGGCACCTCCTAATGGTGGCCTTTAAAAATAAAAACTTTGATCCCTGAGTTATTGGTCTTCACGAGACCCATAGCCTGAATGGTCCTACGAGTGAGGTGAGTGTTTCCTGGCACAGCTTCAAGATCATCCAAGTCTAGTTGTAGGTGCTGAGCAATAGGTGTTAGAAGGGCACCCATATTAATGCTACCGCCACGATGAGTAGTGCGGCGCTGGAATCGACGAATGAGGAAGGCACCCACATTAACAGGAGTTCTGTGAAGCATGCTGTGGATGATATATAACTCTCCCTTTGAGACGGCACCATCATTATCACTGCGCCCACTTATGGTGTTGCTTAGCATGCGATGGACATAGCGCAGAACAAGATTCTGAATTGAGCTATCTTTAGCGGTGTTCCAAACCAATCGGTCTTCTTCTGTTATCTGTTTCCAAAAAGTTTCAGCATCAAAGTCAGCAGGTACAGAAAGAGATCCATGATTGGGGAATCCATAGATATTATTAATCTCTCCTAGAGTGAGAGTAAATGGCCGCCCATAAAGTTGAAATGAAATGCGAGGCTGATCATAGTTCCTGCCATCTAAATTAAAAACTTCTAGGGATGAGAGAAATTCCATAATTAGTACTTCATAAGTTGGCCACCAAGAATGCACATAGTCAGAGAGTCCAATCTGAGAAAATAATAGATGAATATATGCAAGTAAATTATACTCCCTCAGCAATTCAATATCTAAAAATCTGGTGGCATAAATTCGAATCTCACACATCCGTTCATATCAAGCTTGATACTCCGGCTTAGTCCAATAATAATCCCTGGGGTAGGAGATTAATTGTGAAGGCTATGGGGCCGGCTGAGCATTCGGATGTCGTCGTTCGTGACGTCCCCTTCATATATTAGCAAATTGCCTCATTTTTATCTGGACAAAAATCAACAAAGAAAAGGTGTCGGCTCGGTGGAAGCGGCTGAGGTTTCGACCGTAGTATTCGATGAAGAGCTGAAGGTCGGAGGTGACTCAGCTGTAAGGAACTGGTTGATGAAGAACTTCGGCCGTAATAAGTAAAGCTCGGCCGGAGATTGGAGTTTGGCCGTAAGAGAGCGGCGGTGTGACTCGGAACTTCGGCCGTAAGAGTAGATGAACCTCGGCCGTAAGGAACAGATGTCGATGAATAACCTTGGAGTTTGGCCGTAAGAGAGCGGCGGTGCGCGGTGGCTTCGGCCGTAGAGAAGATGGTAGGTGCGCGGTGGCTCGGCCGTAAAGAAGATGGTAGGTGCGCGGTGGCTCGGCCGTAACGAACCCGGGGCGTAATGGGTCGTCTCCGGTCTGCGTTATGGAAGACCGGCCGTAAGGGACAGGGGCTCGGGAGACTTCGGCCGTAATGCAGCTTCGACGTAAGAGGCAGCGTGAAAGCTTGGCCGTAAAGAATAGGAGGCGTGGCACTTTGGACGTAAGGAGCAGCGGTGACGGCGTTGAGACTTCGGCCGTAGAGAAGAAAGGGCGTAAGGATAGAGGAAGCAGCTCGGCCGTAAGGAATGCGGATGAAATGAAGGCGGTGCTTGATCTGCAAAACGCGAGATGTAAGATTTTATAGATAGAACTTCAGGCGTAATCTAACCTGTTCCCACGTGATGGCGTAGTGAAAGGTCATGTCCGGGCGTAAAAGCAAAAGCATGCCCGATTTTCAAGGCACGTCCGTGGTCAGCTGGGGCGATGTGATCGGCCAATTTCCACGTGAGTCATCTGTTTTGCCCTGTCATGTCCGAGCTTGATGCATGTCAGTGTGACAACTCGACCGTAATGCGCACGTAATGTGTGGCAGGTTGTCTTGTCATGTCCGAGCTTTGGCCGTAAAGAGAACATGTGGCGTATACGAGGGTGGCAGGGCGTAATAGCTACCCTTGTCCGGTCATGTTGAGCTTCGGCCGTAATGAGAACAGGTGGCAGGGCATAATCGTTTTTTTTTCTTTCTTTTGGGCCCGTGATATGTCTCGTCTTGTCGCGTGAAGGGAATCAATTCTTGGAGTTTACGCCCATGCTTGGAGTTGACACCCCTGAGTTTACCTCCGAAGTCCTCTCCTTGCACACATTAAATATTAATTAAATTAGATGACTCCATAAAAAAAATAAAATAAAATAAATGTCTAATTAAAAATAAAACTATCATCAAAACTAAGATATTAATTAACAACTAATTAGAATAATCTAAAAAATAAAAGTAAATAAAAAAATAGAAATAGTTCTGATTTATAGTCGTCAGCTTGACTTAGTTCTGATGAAAATCAAGGCCTATTTTGCTCTTCCCCTCTTGGATTTTTCTCTGTGTTGCTTGGGAGAGAACCCGGTGTACGTCCAGTTAGTTGTGCCGCCATCTGGCCCAGTTGTCTTTCCAGATTTCGAATGGATGCATCCTGACTCGTGGCTCTAGATTCCATATTCTTTTGCAACGCTTGCATTGTGTCTATGATCTGTGCCATCATCTCTTGCATATGATTTGATGATTGATATTGGGGAGTATCAGGTTGCCTTTTCAGTATATAATCTTTTGATGGACCAGAAGATTGGCCTTGATTCTGATTATAGGCAAACTTCGGATTGTGTCTCCAACCATAATCGTTGTTCCTGTAAAATGGATTGGAAATAAAGTTAGCATTTTCAATTTGATTTGAATCTGAAGTGTTACCTGTAGGGCTATAATTGCTAGAATTTCCCATTAGTGACATCATCTGCTCGAATTTTTTATTAAGTGACTCCAGCTGAGCCACTATTTCTGAAGATTGTATTCCTTGTGTAGCATGTACATCATGAGTTCGGTGAGATGGTCTCCTTTCTTGGCTCGACTTGAGGGCTACAGCTTCAATAATATCCTGTATCTCACTAGAGCGTTTAGATCCCAATACTGTCCCTCCTACTGATTGATCGAGTTTGTCTTGATCTGCAGCTCGCAATCCATGGTAGAAATCTTCCATCCCTTGCCACTTTGGAATTCTATTGTCAGGAACTCTGGCCAGCAATTCCTTATATCGTTCCCAAGCTTCATATAATGTCTCGTTATCGTCTTGAACAAATGCCCTCAGCTCCCTTCGATATTTGCCTGCTTTTTGTGGTGGGCAATATTTTCCAACAAATTTTTCTACCAGCTCCAACCATGAGTGAATCGATCCTGCAGGCAAAGTTTTAAACTAAGTGGAAGCTTTGTCACGTAAAGATTGTGGAAATAATAAAAGACGAATAACTTCAGTAGAAACATTATTATTTCTAAAAGTGCTCAGTGGCAAGAAATTTGTCAAGGTGATCATGAGGGTCTTCATGAAATCCTCCTCCAAATTGGGATGCTTATATCATCCTCACGATTGCAGGATTTATCTCAAAATTATTTGCGTTAATATCAGGCAACACGATGCATGATTCTCGATCACTGTATCTGGCCGAGACATATTCTCTCATAGAAAGCTCTGCTTCATCTTCTCGCCGATTATTATGTGGTGGAACTAGTTCATTTTGCTGCTCCAGTCTCTGATTGTCGCGTGCTTGTTCCGCCATTTTTCTTATATTTCTTCGTAATCGACGATATGTTCTTTCAATTTCAAGATCAAATTCCAACAGTGGATTTGAACTCCTAGTGCGCTTATCAGAAGATTCCAGGATTGGTTGTGATTTAATTTTCAATTAGTACCTGCAACAACCAATTTTCAGTAAGATAAAAGAATAAAATGAAAATATGTACAAGAAAAAGAAATTCAGATACTAAGTCACCAAGAAATAAGATTTAAATTGATAAAAAATCTTTTGGCATTATCGAGTATTCATTAGGTCGTCAAAATTAATGTCCGAGAGAAATTAACCTAATTACTGCCACTAACATTCACAGAAAAATTATCAAATATGGCGAAAAATCAAAATCGAAAACCAATTCAAATGCCAAACATTAATATCGACCGAAAGTAAATCACTTAGATGGTCATAAAAATCAAGCACTCGTTCGACCGTAAAAACCATGAAACAGTGTCGAAAGAATTAATCAACTCCTCGCATATAAAACTCTAGGTGTAAAGAATTGAAGTCAACAACCTTTGGCCGAAATAAAAATCGAACGAAATGTCGATAAATGAATCATTACGGCCGAGGAAGAGGACAATTCATATCGGCCGTAAATCGATGAAAATTAAGTCGAACGTGATCGTTGATGGCCTGAAAAGAAAAATTCACAAATAAACTGGCCGAAAAGGTCGTAAGATGGCGTAAAAACAAATGTTCAGAAATTTATCGGCCGCAAAACAATTCGATCATGAAGTTTCAGCCGTAAAACTTTCGAGATTATTAAAGCCGAAAGAGGTCAAATCAATAATAATTTTACGGCCGCAAAACCATGATATCAATTCTCGGCCGTAAAAAGAAAGATCCGGATGAAGTGAATTTCGACCGTAAAGATAAAAATTGTCAATTAAGCCGAAATGAGATCACATCGGCCGAGATGAAGTCAACATGATTGGCCGTAATGCAAAATAGGGTTTCGGCCGAAATAAAGTCGAATGAAACTTGAGAATATTACCCCAACTCTTACGTCGACAATTGAATCATTACGGCCGAAAGTGAATTAAGAAGATTCTTTACGGCCGTAAAACAACGAAATCAAATCAAATAGAACAAACCACTTTGGCCAAAACGAAATCAAATCCATGACGTAAAACAACGTTCGGATAAAAACATTACGGCCGTAAAAATTGAAAGTTTAGAACTCAGAAATCATTCATTGCGAGGCCGTAAAATTAATAAAGCCGACACATTAAATCTCGGTCGTAAAATCATAAGTCGACAGTGTAATTCGGAAAATCCAATCGGCGTCGGATTTTAAACCAAAAGTAGACAAATTTAAAAAATTATCGTGACCTTTATCTGCAAAAGAAAAAAAATGTCAGTTTATTCACAAAAATAATTAAAACAATTAATACATATTTATAAAGAATTATTTACACTTTATTTACATCTCCTAATAATTCATAAAAATCAAAAATTAATTAATAAAATATTCCCCGGCAACGGCGCCAAAAACTTGATGCGTTATATTTGTAACAATAAAATTTGCTAGCAAGTGCACTAGTCGCTCAAGTAATATAGTAATAGGAGTAAGAGTGTCGAATCCACGAGGAATATTATTAATTCAATATCTGAATTTATAAATTAATAAGAGAGAAAAACATGGATTTTGAAAATGAGTTTTAAAAGATAAAATAAAGAAAATAAGATAAAGATAAGATAGTGGTATTGAAGTTAGGCCTTAGGATGAAAATAGATCAGGATAAATATTTGAATCATGAAAGATAAATTTAATCTTTAAAGATGGATTAGAGTCTCCCTAAAGTAATCTAACATGATTAACTTGTGGTCTCCACGACTGGCATCCCTCAATCTAATCATATAGAACTATCTTAATTTAATAAGAATTGAAGTCTCCACGACTGGTACCCCCAAAATCATATTAAAATTAAGATGCATTAAATTGAATTCTCTAGACTATTAATCACTCCACAAACTGGTATAGATTAATAGACCACACAAACTTGATTCTCCACACACTAGTTATCAAATTTATGTCAATTATTAATTCCAAATAAAATCAATTAGAATTAGTATAATAAATTCTGAAATTAAACACTCCACAAACTGGTATAGCCTAATTCAGAAATTTAATTAACTAACATAAAAGCATTAAGCACAATTAATAATTGATCAGAAAAGATTAAAGCAAATAAAATAGGGTCCAAACATTTCCCTTCAATTAATAATCTCCTAAAAACATGGAGTTCATCCTAGAAATTTCGTAGAGATAAGAAAATACAAATCATAAAAATTGAAAGAACTACACCCAAAATATAGATCTCGAATCTGGCAAACAGGCGGGCAGCCTCTCGGACTTGATCAAGGTCGCGATCAACCTCCAACCGTCGCACCTCTCTCCTCTTGGTCGTAGCCTGCAGAGCTCACGACTCTCCGTGGAAGAAACCTGAACTTCCAAGCACGAATTGAAACGATGGATTCTTCACGTATTTATAGGGTGCGGACGGCCTTCAATTTGATCTCGGCCGTAACATCGTACTGTTGACTTTAAAATTATGAGATAAACTCGGCCAAAGATAAATCCTTTTATCATTACGCCCAAAGATAAATCTTTCTTATCTTTACTCCCTTTGAATCTCGGCCGTAAGGAAAGAACTAAATCTTTACTCCCAAAGAGATAAAATTCCTTTTATTCCCTCCAAATCTCGGCCGTAAGGAAGGAATTTAATCTTGTTACGCCCAAAAGATAAAATCATTCAATTGTTACTCCTTTTGAATCTCGGCCAAATTCATCTTCATGCCATTATGCCCAAAAGATAAAATTCTTTTATCTTTACCCCTTCAAATCTTAGCCGTAACAACGAAGATTCCATATCATTACCCCCTAGAAATCTCGGCCGTAAGGAACTATTTTCTTTGAATTTCGGCCGTGTTTTGAATTTTCCTGCAAAATAATTATTCAAGTTTAATTAATCCATCCACAATTAAAATATTCAGAGAATTAATAATTAAAATTAATAAATCCGGAATTACGATTAAAAGTGACTAAAAATGATGCATGCCATGATTAAATTACAGAAAAATTAATTAAAATAATAATCTAAAATATGTTATATTTTGCATGCATCAACTCTTTATGATCTCTTATTCATATGTCCTTTTATATGCTTTCACTTTCATATTATGATCATGACTCACTTTTCTCTCATATGATGATGTTATCTTTATGATTTCTATCTAGTATTATGATCTTATGATGATATTTCTCTTACTTCTATGCTGAGTTGTAAAAATCATAAGGAGGTTCACCCCTGTATTTTCTTAAATGCAGACCAATGTCAAAATGATGAAGGTGGCCAATGGTGACAGATGAAGCTCGTAAGTGACTGCACATGATTATCGAGTCCTTTAGATGATGGATAGCTTTTCCCCTTTCTTTTTATTTACTTGATGTATTAGATTTTCTTTGGACTCCTATGAAGTCATTTATCAGTCTTCCGCATATTATGATGTTACTCTCTTTTATTTCTTAATGATGATTAAGTTTTCCATTTTTATCCTTATTGAATTGACCAGTCAAAGTCATACTTTTGGTCGATATAATGTACGCGTAAGGATGACACATAGCATTTTCGAAGCATATTCTGTCGCATGGCGGGGTAAGATTTGAGGGCGTTACAAGGTAGTCTTTCAAAATTTGATTAAAAAAATAGGTGAAAATTTTGTGGTTCAAGATAATACTATTTAGTTTCGTATTCGATAGTGCATTTTAATCCAACGAAATAACAAAAATGTATGTGAAGTTCTACATTGTATTTTGATTACAGCTCTTAATATTTATTTAATTTTCATAAAATGTTTCTTTTTTGCGTGTTTTTTTTCTGTTTATATGTATGGTTCATCTTAGCCACGACATCATTCCCCATTCTAAAATGAACAAGGCATTACATAACTAATAGGTTTCCACTTTTTTGGATATTTTGTATTCTTTAACAAGTCATGCTCCCGTTCAATTAATTTAGTTCGATGATATACTGACATTTCAACTTGTGATTTATGTGTTTAATAACGTCCCACGAGTTAAATAATTGATGTCGTAATTTGTAATCAATGTGCTTTATGCTCAATAACGTCATTCGAATTGGACAATCAGCATGCCAAGTGCCATTGGCTAAAAAAAAAGTCATGCTCCACATCCAACAAGTATTTGTTTGTTTATTTCAAACTAATGCATATCACCATCTCAGAATAAATTGAACGTCTCACTCACAGGTTACATTCTAACGATTGACTTGTAGGATGAATAATTTTATATTTGGTGACTGCAGTCTAGACACGCACTCCGTTACTGGTTGTTGTTTGTGATGGCCAAGTTAAAATTTTCTGGGGAAGAAGACCTGCCCCTGACCTGTTGATACTGCGCTTGAAAACTACCATAGGAAACAGAAAGATGAAGAGCCGTATATACTTGACTCTTATAAGAGTTCATCATAACAACATAAATAAGATAACTTGGGCCGTAGCCCGATCAATCCATGTGCAATGTCATCATCATGAGGCTCTCGCCGTCAAACCTAAGCATCGTCCATACACTACACGAAAATTGGCGATTAGCGACGCCATGTAGTGCCTCAAAAGTGTGTGATGCTATAAAGATGTCACTAGCGCCTCAATTGCGCTTCTTTAGCGTCACCAGAATCAGACGCCACTTGCCTCTCAATAGCGTCTCATTAGCGTCTTCCTAGCTACTCAAAGAGTTGACGTTAAAAGTAGCACAATCGAGATGCAACGTAGACGTTATTATTTCCCGCTAGGAACTGCAAATGCGCGGCAGTACCTAGCGCCGTTATGGCGTCGACAACGTTAGACGCGAAACTAGCGTCGCATGTATGAAGACTCTAAAGCGACGCTACATGGCGTCTCAATCGAAAGAGACGCTAATGAGACGCTATAGTATATATTTAAACAGTATATTATATATACCATATGTCAATCAATAAATTCATTAAATATTATATTAGTATTAATTACACGACTATCAAAATATTATCAATAGCATAATATCAACATATAGATGTATTAATTACACGATTATATATATATATATATATATATATATATGTATTTTTACATGATAAGAGTGTTCCTAAATATATAAATTTTTACCTATATTATCTATACATATAATATATATAATATCTTAATTATGCATATATCTTAATTATGCGTCTTCTTAGCTATTCAACGGGTTAACGTTAACTCTCTAGCGCAATTGAGACGCTACGTAGACGCTATTATTTTGCGCCACTATTCTTAATGCGCGGCAGCACCTAGCGCCATTTTGTCGTCGACCACTTTAGACGCGACACTAGCGTCACATGTCTAAAGACTGTAAAGCGACGCTATATGGCATCTCAAACAAAGAAGACGCTAATGAGACGCTACTGTATATATTTAAACACTATATCATATATACTATATGTCAATCAATAAATTCATTAAATATTATATTAGTATTAAGTACACGATTATAAACATATTATCAATAGCATAATATCAACATATATATGTATTAATTACACGATTATATATATATATATGTATTTTTACATGATAAGAGTGTTCCTAAATATATAATTTTTTACCTATATTATTTATGTTATGTATACATATAATATATAATATCTTAATTATGCATATATTATTATATACTTAATCATGGGATTACGATGGTTGATTAAGTGAGTGATATGTTAGCGTCACAGTAGACACACAATAGCGTCCACCTAGCGTTTAACGAGCGCCGCAGCTTGTGTCGACGCTATGATGACACTATGGGCGTCTCTCTAGCGTCGCATGTTCGAGACGCCATATTGTTTTAGACGCTAGTTCGGCGCTACGGTGTCGCTAAATGCATCTAGCGACTCAATGGCGTCTGTATTGCGCCTCCTAAGCCGACTTTTTACCCCTCGCTCAATCGAGCACATATAGACATATAAATACGCCTATATGCTGATATCTATATATAATAAGTGCATATATACATATTATTATAACCTAATATGACACATATAAACAAATACACATATATATATTCACTTCGAATACGTATACATATACATGTTATCTATATATATATGACTCGCACATGTATAGACATATACATACACATATATATTTATAATACATATAGACGAAACACGTTGTTGTAACTTAATCTCTCACACGTAGACATATATATACGTACGCATATATTACATATGTATATATATATATACACACAATTGTGTTATATACACATATACATGCATATTTATAATTTTGTATACATACATGATAAATTATCGGAAGACAATAAAACCATTGGAATGGGGCATAATGCGATGAGACGTTACATTGATAAATAAAATTTCATACATACTAAAAAAATTCATACTCCATATGTGAAGCATTTTTCATTGAGGAGGTGTCAAACTTCACTTCAAAATACTTTGAGCCGCAATACAATCACGACACACTCAAGTTCCAAGAAACGATGACGGTGGTGAAGGAGAAGTTGACATGAATATTCTATCAATCTTCAAGTACCCATGTCGACTTCTTGGTGCATGACGCAAAGTTATCTTGAATGACAGAGATCTCACCGCCGTTGAGAATTATGTTTTTGCAAATTGTAGTGAAGTGACGCCGTATCTCGAGTAAGGTAATTTGTTCTAATTTCTTATATAATTTAAAGCTAATTTTTGCTATATGATTGTATTAATTGAAAACTATGAATTCAGGAAATTCGAAGAATTACAATGAGAAATCAATCTGTTAGTTTCAAATGATGAGTTATTGAAACTACGAGACGAACATTTTACCGATTGGTTGAGATGTGAAGTGAGAAATCTTTCCACTTGTTCTTAATTGTTATAAGTTCGCAACTTTTAATAAAATTTTTAGTTATTTTTTTGTAGGTTATTAATGGCTCAGTCATAGAGAACAAAATACGAGATCTCGGTCATGGCCCGAAGAAACAAGTTCTTAGCTACTACGGCATCATAGTCAATGGATATCGGTTCCATACAGAAGAATATAGCCGACAATATTCAACTATTAATAGCGGCATATGTGTTCTAGGAAGCATGTACGGGGACGACGATTTTGATTACTACGGTGTTATAGAAGACATCCTAGAATTATCTTATTTAGGAAAATCTAACAAAGTCGTGGTGCTAAAATGCCGTTGGTTCGATCCAGAGAAAGGAGTTCGGATCGATCAAAAGTTTAAATTGGTGGATATTAACCTTCGATCGAGACTTCAGTCATACGATCCATTCGTATTGACGGAACAAGCACAACAAGTGTACTACACTAAGTATCCATCGAAAAGAATCAAGGACGAATGGTGGGCGTCATGCAAGGTGAGGAGTAGTCTATTCTTAGCAGAAACAATGGTAGATGAGAATAAAACATCATCCGTATACAACGATGTGCCCATGGATGATTACTATCAAGAAGATAGAGTGAATGAGATGATTGATGTGGCCGATGGAGTTGAGAATTTTCAATTGGTTGATGACGCTGAGCCAATGGAAGAGTTCAATTCAAATGACCTCTTGGATGTGAACTTCGATAATTTCATTGATGATGACTCGAACCAAGATTATAGCGACGATGATGAAAATGAATCAGAATATGAAACAAGCTAATGAATCCCGTAGTTATTCTAATGACATAAGCATTTTACTTTTTTTAAAAGTTATATATGGTTACCGATAATAAGAGAATTTTCTTTTTTTTTTCAGTCATGGTTACTAGGGGTCGAGCATCTGGGTCATCTCGCTCTTCCAAGCATTCACTCCAGATGAGTCAACCATCACAATCATCGGGTAATATATTTATTGTGAGCTACTTATTTATAGTTGATTATAATAGTTAAATTCCTTTTTTTAATAATATCAGTTCCTCCGTCGCCAACGGGGCACGTAGCCGGATCGTCACATAGTAGGCGATCCATTGGTGGGTCTGCTGAGCATATCACTCCAGGTATGTGACACATTGTAGGCAATAGACAGTATGAGATAGAGTTTTTTAAATATTTTGCTTTTGTGACAGTTGCTCCACCGTCGACGGGGAACATAGTCGGTACGTCTCGAACGCACGACCACGATCGTCATGTCACACCAGGTTATTTTTTGTATATTACTTAATTTTATGTAGGAGCCAAATTTTATGTATTTTCTTGTGATGGCAGTTGCTACCCCACCGCCACCGCCGAGAATACCAGACGATTCACCACAATCTAGCGTTGGCGAGCAACATCTTACGTCAGGTGATATATTTATTGTTATTGACATTTCTCAATTAATTATATTAATTATTTTTTAATAATGTCAGTTGCTACGCCTCGATAGCACAAGCACCTGACTCAATTCATTTAGACGAGCGGACTGCTACTGATCATGCGGTACACATCAATCGAGGTGAGAATATTACTGTACATCTATCAATTATCACAATTTTAATTTGGTATGACACTAATGATTTATTATGTATTATGGCCCGTAGCCGATGTCGGACCTTCACAGCCTACCCCAGCTGTACCGGATGATGATTCCTCTTCGAGTGATGAAGAGGGGTTACATGATAATGGGGTGGTCACTATGAATAATATTGCTCGACCATAAGTTAAATAAGTTGTAAAAATTTTGTTATAGTTTTGGTTATCATTGAAAATTAATTCTTCTTTGTAATTGGCAGGACCACTTTCTTACCCGCTAGTACCGTGCGGGATGTCAGTGCTCTCATTCTTTCCCACTTGCCGGGGCAGGATCCTGGAAAGATGTCTCAATTCAAGTGCGAGATGACATCTTTCGAGCCTTTACGTTACGATCTTCTATTGGGTTACATAATTCGATTTATATTTATTTTAAAATTACTAAGTTTTAACGTTCTATTTGTAGGAGACAAATCAGTTTCAACCGGATCTTAGTTTAGGGACGATCCGGAGAGCTTTTGAGGAGGTCGCTGCGAAACACCTCCGAAATTGATTATACAAATTTTGCAAGGTCATCACGTCCGCCGGCCTCATTTTGGAGTAGGGCATACAAAGATTCCCAAGACATATTAGGCGCTCGGTTTGGGAGTCCCTCTGTAGGAAGTGGTAAGTATGTATACTTTTACATTATTTTTATGAAAATTATAGTTTTTTGAAAGTGTAAGTATTTGATGTTCACAAAGGACGGATGAACGATGGCAAAGGAAGTCGAAAAAGGAGTTAACCATCTTTCGAAGCCCGAGGCCCATATCCACACAGGGGGATCGATGCGATTTGACGAGCATTGACGGCGCATGGTAATTTACATATAAATTACATTAATCAAACTTTTGACTTATACTTATGTTATCAAATTTGAAACTTTATTGTAGGAGGAGAAAGAAGGCGGTCCCATAGACTTTTGTGTGGCCTATGAGGCCACGCATAAGAGTCGAAAGGCAAACGACTTATTCATGCCCACTGCTCGTAGGCTTCTGGTAAGTCTCATCATATGGTCATTTGGTTGTTGTCGTTAGTGCACTATTTTTGAAATACACAATGTTTAAATTTTTTAGGATGAGTATAATGCAAAAATGACTAAAAAGTATGGAGATGATCCGAGTACTCAACCACCAGGTAATGTTTCTTCGTTAGTTTAGTCATATTTTTAATTTACGTGATTCTTGATATATAATTTATATATTATATGATTTTATAATTTTTTTATTTCATAGATGATCCTACTGTTTGGGAAGAGGTGGCCGGCAAGACACGAGGGGGATACTTGCGTGGCCTCGGCATAGCCGCTTAGATACCTAGGAGGATCGGAGGATATGCAGGAGGTGCATCTGCTCCGAGCTCATCCGCTGCACCTGATCTGACGCAGCTATCACAGCAGCTATCGCAGCAATTATCGGGGCAGATATCGCAGCAGGTGTCGCAGCAGTTGTCGCAGCAGTTGGGTCCTCTATTGCAGGCGATTCAGGGATTGATCCCGACGCAGAATTCATCCCCGCGAGCCCTTGGACCGAGCACGTCTGGGTCGAACGTCCGGAATGATAACAATAACTCCCAAACCTATGATAGAAAATAAACTATGCATTTGTTACTTATAGACTTAAACATACATATAGTTTGTTAGTTCGGTTTAGTAGTTTTCATATTCTTATGTTATATATTATGCTTGTGATGGTTTTATATTGCGTGTGATGATTTTATATTGCCTGTGATGCTTTTATATTGCCTGTGATGCTTTTATATTGCCTGTGATGAATATCAATGTATTTTGAGATGCGTTATAAATTGTATGGCGTGGGAAGGGAAAAAATGAGGCTGGGGCGGGTAAAAAAATGTGCAAGTAGTGACACCATAGCGTCTCATTGGCGTCTCAACGCATGCCGACGCTAATTTAAATATATCGCACTTAGCACCATCTTAGCGTCTCATTGGCGACAAATGCATGATCATATTTGCGTCAATCTAGCGCCTACATTAGCCACACGTGGGCGTCGGGAGAGCGTCTCACGTCTACCGCAACTTGCGCGTCGACTTAGCGACGCAGTCCTGCTTCGCGCAGCCGCAAACATCGTGTCTTACTAATGTCGATATAGCGTCAACATGTGGCGCTAGTTGCGTCTCAACATCTTTGACTCTAGTGCGATGCCACTAGCCACCGATTACCAGCGTCTCATTTTTGTGGCGCTAGTTAGACGCTAAGGAGACACTCTTCACAACAGAGACGTAATAGCGCCTCCCTAGCGTCTCCAACCTTGAGTCGCTAATTGCCAATTTTCTTGTAGTGTTGTATTGTGCCATTTTGTTACTGGTGAACAACTCAATTTTGTTTATTTTTTGTGGTTTGCCATGTGAGAACCTTATTTCCTAAAACAAATCAGTATCTTGGACTCATGTGAAGCTTAGTTATGTGATCCAAATAAAGTGCAAACTAGTGAGGGATCTATGATGCTTAGCTTATTATATTTTTTATTTGATAACAATTATACTTATCCCACATGTAGAGATTGTGGTCATACAAGATGACACCCAAATGTTACTGCCAACATGTAGCAGTAGTACGAACGTCTTGGACTGAACAAAATCCTAGTCGTAGGTTTTACGGATGCCCATTTTTTGGGGTGAGTATTAAATTTATAGTTTGTACATTACATTACAACAAAAAACGTGTGTATCTAAATTTTATTTTTTTTATACAGCAACAACGAGCGCGCAAATTTTTCAAGTGGATGGATCCATTTTTTGGGTCACGACCTAATCAAGTGATTAACGGCTTATTACGCAGGATGGATAGGTTGGAAGCTCTAAATGATATCGAAAATGAAATTGTGATCAATAGGGGCAGAATTGAAGATGAAATCATCGTTAATAGGGATGGTAGCAATGTATTTTGTAAATTTCTTATTGTGTTAGTTGGAGTTGTAGCCATGTGGTTCGTGTTTATGTAAGTACTTTGTTCATGTTAATTCCATATGTAACTTCTTAACTCTTTATGTAACTTCTTGTTCGTGATTATGTAAGAAAATTTGCAACTCCAACACAATTATGTTCACGTGATCTGGACAACTCTACGATATCACATTCTTTTATGCTGTGCAACTCCAACACAATTCTTAACTCCTTATGTATATAACACAATTCTTAACATGTTTTATGCATGTGCACACAGGAACAATGTGCAGCAATGTTCATGTTATCTTTTGGACTGTCAAAGAAAACGGAAAAGGTAGGAAAATGAAATGCATGACATTTCTAATGAAATGCACTCGACTAAAAAATGTCCGCTGCAATCTTTCTAATGAAATGAACTCGACTAAAAAATGTCCGCTGCAATCGGGATCATCGACGTTCGTGGAGAAGGGGGGTCGGATGTCGATACCATAGCAGGGCGGTGAAGGTTCAGGACACGAGCAACAAGACTTGGACAAGATGGACACTACAAACAACAGAGGGAGAAGGTAAGTGAATGAACCTGCCGCCATGTGAGTTAGGAGGAGCGGCACCAACAACCGTGCGTCGGAGCTCACTTACTATACAACGCAACTCCTTAGGTAGATTTCATATAAGCTTGGAAGCAAAAGAATGAAGTCCATTGTGGGACATTTCTGAATTTGGACGACCAGAGAGATGACTTGTGAAGCACAAGATACACAGATTGCACATAACATCAGTTTTGGATATAAAATTAACTTGACATAACACAGATTGCACAAGATACACAGATTACACAACTTGCATAAAATTACACAGATTACATAGATTACACAAGATTACACAGATTGCACAAGATACACAGCTTCATTTGAGCATGCAGTGAACATATTGCACATAACTACACAAAATTAACTTGAAAAACTGCACATATTGCACATAATTCTCCTATCGTCAGCCTCATACACAAAATGAAAGTGAATACAAAAAAGCATTGAGGCATAGATTTACGAAAGTTTCCAACATGAATCTGTTAGCAGAAGGAAGTGAACTTGGCATACACATACATCCAACACAACACATACACAACACACACATCCGCAACCTGAGCTCCAGGTAAGATGCAGCAAGGTGATCTTAATTGAAAATGCAACAAGAACTCATCATCTTCAGAACCTATCAAAATTGAAAATACATAGCTTTCATTAGTGAATATTGAATGTGTTGCACGCATTAATTTTTTGAATACGAAATAAAAAACTAACATTGCAATGTGTTGCAAACAGTTATATGCCTTCTTGTCTCCCCTCACTTTGGCAATCCTGTTTATAATATGAGGCATACATGTTAAAAGTAGACTTGGAATATGATAATAGTTAGGGTAGTATATTACCTTAAGTAATGGACATGTTCTCTTATCATGTCCATTTTTCCCGCATGTTCCACATCTTCTTTTCTTAGCTTCTTGGGACATAAAAATTTCAACACCCGATTTAATCCTAGTAAAATTTTTTGGCCTTCCCTTGGATTTAACACGAAGTGGGACGTGTATGACAAATTGGGATTCTTGTAAATTGACACAACTTGATTGGGTTCCAACATATTCACTAGTACTTGAATGGACCCCACTTGTGTATGCTTCATTTGCTTCCACAACATTTGCAACATCGAATGCGCTGAAACATCGTCGATAATTGCAGCACCGAACTGTAAATGTTTAAGGGATTTCAACCCCATCTCTTCTACTTTCCATAAGTTGTTTTGCCAACCTAACTTTTGAATAGGACTTATGAAGTCATTACAAGAGGAATCCACATCAAAAATTGCATGTGGATTTGTATGTCTTGCATTTATAGTTCAGCGATGAAGTATATATTCCTCGGGTATGGAGCCCACTCCTTTCTTGTGGAGAACACATAAAATGTGACTACAGAATAATCCTTCTTGTTCAAATTTTTTGCAAGAACAAGATACACATATTCCTTCGATCTTGATTAAACTCCACCATATTCCTACCTTCATCAATACCTTTAACAGGGTAAATTGAGTATACAATTTTTTTCAACATCCTTGTGTATCTTGTGGGCATATAAGATTGAAGATTGTGCGTACTCCTCCTGGAACTTACAGAAGATGGCATGTGTATAAATATCGCCTGCATGTACCTCTAATGGGTGTTTCATGATGTATGCAGGTGATGAGTTCATGGTTTTGAAGTCCTCTTTCTCTTCAAGTCTTCGGTGGGTCTAGACAACCTTATCATATTGGGTTACAAAATCCAAAAGCAATGTGTTCACGTTGACATAACCATCAAAAAAAGCATTAATACTTTCCGCACTTTGAGTGGTACGCATACCTGCAGTAAAAATATCTTGAAAATACAATGACATCCATTGTTCATGCTTGTTGTACATGACCTCCAACCAATGTCCATCAGGAATATGGAACTTTTCTTTCAAGGAAATCCATCCCTCTTCGAATTCATCTACATTAGATGAACCGTATAACTAGTTGTTGTAATCTTCTTTAAATGTGTCTAGTGCATACAAATCTTGTAAATGAGTCATTGCATTTCTAGCAACATGCCATGTGCAAAATATATGTTTAGTATGCGGAAAAAATTTACGTATAGCGTTACCCATAGCAATATCTTGATCTGTAATAATACACATCGGATGCTTTCCATACATGCACTCAGACCATCTTTCGAATAACCATACAAATATTTCTTCTATCTCATCTGCAAGTAAAGCACAACCAAATAAACATGACATTCTATGATGATTTACTCCAATGAAAGGAGCAAAATGCATTCTTAAGTTATTTGTCCTATATGTTGTATCAAATTCAACAACATCTCCAAATGTTAAATAACTGTCCTGTGACCTTCCATCAGTCCAAAAAAATTCAAAACAGTGTCATCTTCATTCAACTCCCATCTATAAAAGAAGCCTGGTCAATAGTTATCTTGCTATGAAAAATAGATATGACACTTAGGCATTCCTGATTAAATTTTCCTTTTCTTCTTGCCCTTAAATGATCAATACAGTCTTGAGCTGTTATGAGCGATTCGCCAGACATGTTAACCGCCCTAGCTATTCTTGATGGACCCATGCCGAATTCACGTAAATTGACAATAGCTTCTTTCGAAGTGGCCCTAAATTCTTTTTGTGAGTATAAAAACTTCACTTTCGATGGAGTCGTCAAAGGATGACTATGTTCTTCCACAAATTTTTTAATCTCCCACTTTCCATCTTTTCGTAGGCCAACATACAAATGAGCAAGGCAGTCGTCCCTAACTTCTCTTCTTTGTTTGAATCCCATGTTTTGATGATAACAAATTAGATGGACCTAAAAATTATTAATCTACTCTCAAGTGATGATAATACAGGTGTAGGATTGATATGAACAGATTCGTAGAAGAATTTGGTAAATTAAAAGTTGGAAGAAAAAATTTCAGACACGACCGGTCGATCGACTGGTCGACCGACCATGAGCATCGATCGACTGATATTCGGTGCAAGAAAAGATGACAAGATGCCAGTCGGCGTCGAGACTATACCGGTCGATAGATCGGTCGACAGTAATTTAGACCGATCGACGTCGAGACATTACCGGTTGTTATATCGGTCGAAGGACCGATCGACCGGACAGCGTCAAAGCGTAGAAACGACACAACGGTCACATAGACCGGTCGACCGGCCCATCCCAGCGGTGACAGGCCCATCAGTCAAATGAATAGTAACGGCTAAAATTTTGAGGAGAAATTTGGGGGAGACTTTTTGAACAAAATCTCACCCCTAGAAGCCTATAAAAGGAGTAACAAAACCTGAAGAAAATTCATCCAAGCAAGAAAGAACATCCTAGAGCTCCTCTCAAGTTTTTAGCATAGAGTTGGAAATTTCTTCCGTTTTCTTTTCTTAGTCTTGAGTGTAAGAAAAATTTGTGTAAAAGAAAAGAGTTAGAGGGAATATTACCTTTCTGAATCTAGTGAGATTGAGAGCTCTTTGTATAGAGGTGATCGTTTTCATCGGTTTTCTCCGAAGGTGAATTTTTGGAAATTTTAATTTCCCCAATTCACCCCCCCCCCATCTTGGTGCTTTCGATCCTACAATTAGTATCAGAGTCAAGTTGCTCTAGCTTTAAGATTTAAAAATATCTTTAGAGCTATGGCATTAAGTGGTTCTGATTTTTTTGAAGGTCAATCTATTAATCGTCCTCCACTATTTAATGCATTGAATTTTGCATATTGAAAAATTAGGATGCAAGCCTATGTTTGTTCTATTGATATTGATATGTGGGACATTATTCAAAATGATTTTGGTTTAAGTAAGAAAAAACCTTTTGAATATACCGAAGGAGAAAGACTTTCAGTAAAATTAGATTGGAAAGCTAAAAATATTTTCTATTGTGCTTTGGATCCAACGGAGTTTAATCAAGTTTTTAGTTATGAAAGTGCTAATGATATTTGGAAAAAAACTCATTATTACTCATGAAAGAATGGATAAAGTTAAGGAGTCTAGATTAAATATTTTAAATCATCAATATGATTCTTTTAAAATGCTTGAAAATGAATATATTAATGAGATGGTTGTTCGTTTCAATGATATTATAAATGGCTTAGCCTCTTTGGGCGAGCCAAGAACTAATCCTCAAAAAATGAAAAAGTTTCTCAGGTCTCTCTCCTCCAAGTGTCATACAAAGAGGATGGTGATTGAAGAAAATGATTTAAATAAGTTGAACTTTAATAATCTTATAGATTCACTATTGACTTATGAGATCGGGATCAAGGAGGATGAAGAAGCAAATACTCAAAAAAGAAAAACACTTATATTGAAAGCAAACAAAGATGAGGAAGATACAAGTGAAGAAGATGAGGATCTTGTTGAAAAGAAGCTTTCTCTATATGCAAAGAAGCTTGACAAATATCTCAGGTTCGCTAAGAAAAAGAAAGGCTATTCCAAGAGAAGATCATTAAGCAAAAGCCGAATAACCTGCTTTGAATGCAAAAAGATTGGACACTGTAAAAATAAATGTCCAAATTTGTTCAAAAAGGAAAAAGATGGAGAAAGCTCAAAAAGGAAGAAAAATACTTTTCAAGTCACTTGGGACGAAAGTGAAGATGAAGAGAATGACTCCAACACCTCTTCCAGTGATGACGAGGAAGCCTACATATGTCTAATGGCTAATAGCCATGAGATATCATCTAACTCCTCTAACTATAGTGATAGTGAATCTTTCAATGTGCATAAGGAGTTTAGAGGTCTAATCAATAAATATAGATGCCTGAAAAAGAAATACGATGAGATAAAAATAGAGTTTGAAAATTTGCAAAAGAAAAATAAGAATGTTAAAGCATGTGAAAAGTGTGATATATTGAATAAAGAAAACTCTAGCTTAGAACTCTCAATTGAAGAATTGAAAACGGAAAATAGTGCACTAAAATCAATATGTAAAAGACAAATTGTAGAAAGTGCATGTTTGAACAAAGAAATTAATCAATTGAAACTTGAACTTGAAAATTTCTCAAATGAAAGTAAAATGTTAGATGCCATGTTTAGTGGATCTAGAATTTCTTCAAACAAAAAGGGACATGGTTTCATCTCTTTTGAAAAGAAGAATGACAAAAGAATCTTATTTGTTAAAGCATCGCATGATTACATAAGATCACAAATTATTTGTTTTCATTGTGGATATGAATGGCATTATTCTTATGATTGCAGAATTAGGAAAGGAATAAGTAAATGAATGAAGAAAATTTGGATCCCAAAAAGGACCATGTCTAACCAAGATGGACCCAAGCGAGTTTGGGTACCAAAAATATGAAACTTCTAACTTCTTTCTTGTAGGAAGCTTCTATGTACAATGAAGGTAAATGGTACTTGGATAGTGGATGCTCAAGACATATGATCGGAGATGCCTTAAATTTTATCAATTTGGAAAAAAAAGATGGAGGAAAAGTCACTTTTTGAGATAATAGCAAAGGAAGAGTAATTGATATAGATAATATTGGTAAGAATGACAAAGTGTATTTAGAAAATATTTGACTTGTTGAAAATCTAAAACATAATCTAATTAGCATAAGTCAACTTTGTGATAAAAATTATTTGGTTAAATTTGAAAAGGACAAATGTTTGATACTAGATGAAAATAACAAAGTTTTACACATGAGATTTAGGTACAATAATGTATACAAAATTGATTTTGATAATTTGAAAAATGAAAAATGTCTTAGTGTCATGCATGATAACATAAACTTGTAGCAATATTAGGACATGCAAATTATAAATTGCTAAATAAATTCTCAAATCATGAATTGGTTAGAGGCTTACCTAAGATCAAATTTGAGAAAAACAATGTTTGTGATTCATGTTTAAAAGGTAAACAAACCAAAAGTTCTTTTAAATTAAAAGGAGTTGTTAGTACGCATAGGGCCTTGGAACTTTTACATCTTGATTTGTTTGGGCCTGTTGATGTGACTAATTTAGGAGGAAAAAGATATGTATTTGTAATTATTAATATTTTTTCTCGTTTCACTTGGACAATTTTTCTCGCTAGTAAAGATAAGACGCTAAACATGTTTTCCAAATTTGCAAAAAGAGTTCAAAATGAATTTGAATAAAAGATTTCAAAAATTAGAAGTGACCATGGAGGAGAATTTGAAAATCATAAATTTGAATTATTTTGCGAAGAAAATGGAATTACTCATAATTTTTTCACTCCTAGAACACCTCAACAAAACAGAGTAGTAGAAAGAAAAAATAGAACTATACAAGAAATGGCTAGAACAATCTTAAATGAAAGCAAATTACCAAAATATTTTTGGGCGGAAGCCGTAAACACATCTTGCTATGTTCTCAATAGAATTATACTTAAATCTCTTGAAAAGAAAATATGTTTTGAAATGCTATTTGATAAGAAATCAAACATCTCAGATTTTAAAATTTTTGGATGTAAATGTTATATCTTGAACATTAAAGATAAACTAGACAAATTTGATGATAAATGTGATGATGGTATTTTTCTTGGTTATTCTAATATAAGTAAAGCCGACCCCACCTAGTGGGATAAGGCTTTGTTGTTGTTGTTGTATTCTAATATAAGTAAAGCCTATAGAGTATATAACAAAAGAACATTAGTTGTTGAAGAGTCTATTAATGTTAAATTCAATGAAACTAATGATTCTTTGAGCAAACAAGCACGGGATGATGATGAAGAAATAGTTGAAGTACAAAGAAAACTTGAAGTTGTGGACATATAAGAAGCAAAAGATAACACTCCAATGGTGGAAGAAATAGAAGTACCTCAAAGAGAAGAGAATCAAATCATCCTAAGAAATTGGAGACATGCCTCATCACACCCACTTGATCAAGTTATAGGTAAGTTAAATGAAGGCATAAAAACTAAAAATTCTTTAAAAAATCTATGTGCTTTTTCGGCTTTTCTTGCAAATTATGAGCCCAATAATATAAATGAAGCACTTGAAGATCCAAATTGAATAAATGCAATGCATGAGGAATTAAATAACTTTGAAAGAAATCAAATGTGGAAACTTGTAGAAAGACCCAAGGACCATCCTATCGTTGGAACCAAATGGGTCTTTCGAAACAAGTTAGATGAAAATAATGTCATTGTGAGGAACAATGCTAGATTAGTGATCAAGGGTTACTCACAAATTGAAGGGATTGATTTTGATGAAACTTTTGCTCCTGTTGCTAGACTTGAGGCAATTCAAATGCTTTTGGCTTTTGCATGCTATAAAGGTTTTAAACTTTTTCAAATGGATGTTAAATCCACTTTCTTGAATGGTTTTATAAATGAGGAAGTTTATGTTGAACAACCTCAAGGTTTTGAAAATCCATATTTTCCCAATCATGTTTTCAAACTCTCAAAAGCTCTTTATGCATTGAAACAAGCCCCTCGAGCTTGGTATGAAAGATTGAGTTCATTTTTAATTGAAAATAATTTTCAAAAAGGGAAAGTTGACACCACATTGTTCTTAAAACATTTCAAAAATGATATTTTAATTGTTCACATTTATGTTGATGATATTATTTATGGTGCTATTAATGAATGCTTATGCAAAGAGTTTGAAACTCTTATGCAACAAGAATTTGAAGTGAGTCTTGTAGGAGAACTCACCTTCTTTCTAGGCCTACAAGTAAAACAATCCAAGGAAGAAAAATATACAAGGGAACTACTCAAAAGATTCGGGATGAATGAATGCAAGCCAAGCACAACTCCTATGAGCACTACTGCAAAATTAGATAAAGATAAAAAAGGCAAGTCCATTGATCAAAAAAGGTACAAAGGTATGATTGGTATTTTGCTCTACTTGACGGCATCTAGGCCGGACATAATGTTTAGTGTGTGTTTGTGTGCTAGGTTTCAATCCGCCCCTAAAGAATCGCACTTAATTACTGTAAAAAGAATATTACATTATTTAAAGCATACAAGTGACTTAGGCATTTTGTATGATAGAAATTCCCCATTTGAATTGCATGTCTACACCGATGCGGATTTTGCCGGATGTAAAGTTGATAGAAAAAGCATTAGTGAGATGTGTTATTTTCTTGGTAGTTCTCTCATTTCATGGGCTAGCAAGAAACAAAACTCCATCGCACTTTCTACCGCCGATGCCGAATATATAATCGTCGATAGTTGTTGTGCACAAATACTATGGGTAAAATAATAATTACTTGATTATGGTATAAATTGTTCAAATGTACGCATGAAGTGCGATAACACAAGTGCTATAGAAATGACCAAAAATTCAATTCAACACTCTAGGACTAAACACATTGATTTACGATATCATTTTATTAGAGAACATGTGTCCCTTAAGAACATTGCCATTGAACATGTGTCCACTGAAGTTCAACTTGCAGACATATTTACAAAACCCTTAAGTGAAAAATGATTTTGCATGCTTAGAAGGGAATTAGGAATGATTAACTCTTGATTGCATAACAATTCAAACTAAAAGTGACTTGGTTATACAATATCACTTTTGAATGAATTGAACATTAAAAGTGTTGCACAACACTTACATTTGTATGATCTTTTTTGGAATATGATTTTTATGATTTTTAATGAGTTTAAATGGTTCAAAATCTAAAAAATACAGGGATCGGTCGATCTACTTGAAGGACCGGTCGACCGACTGAAAGGATCGGTCAAATGCTACAGAATGTTCAATAAGCAGACAAACGATCGGTCGATCGATATGACAAAACTGGTCGACCGGTATATACTGCGACCGGCTGACATCGCATCGATCGCTATATAACTGTTTGGAAAAGAAGTGTCCGATCGACCACGGGGCATGATCGGTCGACCGGTATATGCCAAAATCGCAAGCTATAAAAAGTCGACCGCTCGATTCGGCCGACCTAATTTTTCGCGCGACCGCCTGCGACCTATCCACCGCCGACAACATTCCCCCCCCCCCCCCCCCCGCTACGACCGCCGGCTACTCCAGTGACCAGCCGCCTCCGCCGGCCGACGTCTCCACCGGCCAACCCGACCGCCTTTTTCTCCCTCTCTTTCTATCTCCGGCAATCATCTCTCTCTCTTTCTCTCTCGACCTCCCTAACTTTGACCATCGTCTCTTCCTCTCTTTTCCAGCCACTCTTTCTCTCTCACTCACTCTCCGGCCAGTCGCCCTACCACCGTCGGCCTTCTCTCTCTCCCTCGCCAGTCTCTCTCTCTCTGGCCAGTCGCCCTGCCACCGTCGGCCTTCTCTCTCTCCCTCGCCAGTCTCTCTCTCTCCGGCCAGTCGCCCTGCCACCGCCGGCCGACCTTCCCGCCGGCCTTCTCTATCTCTCACGGTCGATCTCTCTCTCCGTCAGCCATCTCTCTCTACCTCCCCTCTCTCACTGTTCGTCGGAAACACAGATTCCGGAGACACCTTTTTTCTTTCTGGATTTCCGACCCTCTTCAAACTCAGCAGTTCGACACACTTCTTCCGACATTCGCCTCAGTTCTATTCCAACCTTCCGTTCACTTCAGACCACCATTGTTGAATCCATGGCCGACGACGATGGACATTCCCGTGTTCGGATGGTCTTTCAGCGTTGTCGTCGCTTCCCCGGTTCCGGTAGTACCATTCATATCCTCCCACCAGAACCTGAACCAGAACCCGAACCCGCGCCTGTCCAACTTGGATGAGAAGGCCGTGGAGGAGGACGATCCCATGGACGTACTCGTCAACCATCCTCTCCCGAGTCTGCTAATTTTGATAGTCATCTGTTTGTCACTAGGGACGTCTCTGTCAGGTTCGAAACCTTGTACGCCTCTCACGAAGTTCGACGTGCTTATACCATTGATTGGGATGCTCTGAACATTCCAGATGTTCAAGAGATGTTCGCAACCATTGGTTGGCTGTTACTTCTTTCCCTCACAGAGCGTGTGTACCCTCGTCTTGTTCGTCATTTTTATGCGAACATGACAATCACTCGAGAGGCTATTATTACCTATGTCCTTGGCATGCCCATTCGTTTTGATCCAGACCATCTTTGTCATATTTTTGGGGTTGCATGCCGATTACCTAGTCTTTATTCATTTGTCACTCATGGTTGGCCTTCCGACTATCTTCCCATCTCAGATGGTATTCAGATCATTTTTGCTGGACAAGACGTCCAATATACTGTCGAAACGGCCTATCGTCATCTTCATTCACTGATGAAAATGGCACATCATCTCCTTAGCTGAATGATCACTCCTCCAGCCGGGCACTATACAGAGGTCACTCACTTTGATCTCTTCTTCCTTCACTGTCTCTGTATTCGTGATGCCTCCTTTCTACATTTCGGTCATTATGTGTTCTATCACATGGATTACACCTTCCAGAAGATTTCTTCTGCTGTTCGTGGATGACACCACTTATATTTTGGTGCTTGGATCACGAAGATCTTACTCCACTTTGGTGTCGACATCCCTGCTGACGAGGAGTACACTCGACCTTGTCCTACCGACGTCATTGGTTCCGGGACTTTACACCGGATGTGACTTAGGTTTAGTGAGCATGCAGTGCCAGATTCTGATGATAGAGATGATGCCACAGATGGCGAGCCAGCACCGATGGACACTCAGGAGGTTGGCCCTAGCTTCCCTCCACCATCGGTGCCCACTGAGCATATTGGGCCTTCTCAACACAGCGCTTCAAACTTCTATGACACCTACGACTTCACGGCTCTTTCACAGCAAGTGGCCACCATAGACCATCGTATGACACAGATGGACCATCGTGTGACCCAGTTAGATCGACGTGTTCGACGGATGGAGCGTGACTCCCGCTACCTTATTGGATCGCTACATGCCTATTATGCATCGCAGGGATTTGTTTCGCCCATAGCTCGTGAGGATGATAGTCTCGATGAGGAGTAGTTGGGTTGTCTCCCTCTTTGATGATGTCAAAAGGGGAAGAAGTTTAGGACGATATTATGTGTCTTAGTATGTTATGTGTCTTAGTGCTTACATTTATATCGTGCATATCGTGCACCATTTTGTAGTGACTTCAGTCACATTTGTTAGTGCATGATGTATTATTAACTATGTAATGGAATGATTTTTTTTATGAGATGACTTTTTTATTTCACCTTTGATATCATATTTATTTTTTCCATATGTTCATATCAATTATGAGAATATAAATGCCAATTATTTAGGAGGAGAAAAAGTAAAATATGCATAAATACAAGGGGAGCTTGTTTATTACTTTCTATGTAAAACTTACATTTCATTCCTTTCTTTCTTCTCCTTATCGTCCAATTAATTTGCCATCATTAAAAAGGAGGAGATTGTTGAATCCCATGTTTTGATGATAACAAATTAGATGGACCTAAAAGTTACTAATCTACTCTCAAGTGATGATAATACAGGTGTATGATTGATATGAACAGATTCGCAGAAGAATTCGACAAATTAAAAGTTGGAAGTTTCAGACACAACCGGTCGACCGACCATGAGCACCGGTCGACTGATATTCGGTGCAAGGAAAGACGACAAGATGCCGGTCGACGTTGAGACTATACCGGTCGATAGACCGGTCGACAGCAATTTAGATCGGTCGACGTCGAGACATTACCGGTCGTTATATCGGTCGAAGGACTGATCGACCGGACATCGTCAAAGCGTAGAAATGACACAACGGTCACATAGACCGGTCGACCGGCCCATCAGTCAAATGAACAGTAACTGTTGGAATTTTGAGGAGAAATTTGAGGGAGACTTTTTGAACGAAATCTCACCCCTAGGAGCCTATAAAAGGAGTGTCAAAGCCTGAAGAAAATTCATCCAAGCAAGAAAGAACATCCTAGAGCTCCTCTCAAGTTTTTGAGCATAGAGTTGGAAATTTTTTCCCTTTTCTTTTCTTAGTCTTGAGTGTGAGAAAAATTTATGTAAAAGAAAAGAGTTAGAGGGAACATTACCTTTTTGAATCTAGTGATATTGAGAGCTCCTTGTATAGAGGTGTTCCTAGCCTCTTGAGCAAAGAAGAAGGTTTGATTGTTTAAAGAGGATTGTTCTCTCCCTACAAGAAAAGAGAAAGATAGTGAATATCCGGCGGTCTCGATGTCGAGAAGTCGGAGCGGGGACGTAGGCCAAAGTATTGAGGCCGAACCTCATCAATATATCGTGGTTTCTTGTGTTTGTTCTTTATTCTTTATCTATGCATTATTCTTATCTTCTTGTGATCGTTTTCATCAGTTTTCTCCGAAGGTGAATTTTTGGAAAATTTAATTTCACTAATTCACCCCCCCCCCTTTGGTGCTTTCGATCCTACACTTGCTTCAGTCTTTTATGTCCTTCTTTAGAACATAAAAAGTTCTGTTGATAACTTCACCTGTAACTTTCGACTTATGCGAAGCTTATTTTCTAATAGAAAAATCAACTAATTTAGCATACATATTGTAATACTTGTATGCTTCATCGTCGTCATCGAATATCATTCCAGCATGTGGCCTAGGTACTTCATAAGATTTTACATAATCAACCTGCATCCCATCAATTTCTTTTCTTTGAACATCTTCCATGTTATCACCTTCAATTGTAATCTCAGGGTCCATCTCCAAGAAATAATCTTCAGCTAAGAAGAATGAAAATATGATAGAGCTAATGTGTTTCATACAAATATGTGTCCATAATCTTCACGCAAATATGATAGACTAATACAATAGACTCGCAAATATGTGTACATAATCTTCACGCAAATATGTGTACAAATGTGATAGAATGAAATAATCTTCATCTTCAAATACAATAGACTAATTAGTTTTGCAGTACAAGCAACATATGTTACATACAAATATGTGTCCATAATACAGGCAACATAATCTGATTTGACAATCTAATATGTTTTCACAATATGAACTTAACCTATCTCATATTACAAAAGTGTTTTTAACAAATATGATAACATCACAGATGCACTCAAATATGTTGGGTAACATCAATTCCTTTTCTTGTATATATATGAACATATGATACATACAATTGAATTATGTTATTTTAATTTCATCACAAACACTAACGAAATTGAACTCTGTCAATGGTAATTAAAATTGTGTTATGTTAATAACATAACACTAATCACACCTGTGCTGGTGATCTGCTTCTGGCGGTGAAGGGCAAGGACAGCAGCTATATTCTTTTCGGCGAAGCACGGTGGGCGTCAGGCAAAGACGGAGAAGCATGGCGGGAGGTCAGATGCTCAGGCGGCGAAGGGCAGCAATGCGACCTGTGACCCACGGCAGGAGGTCAGATGCTCATCGTTCCGGCGGCGAAGGGCAGCAAGGCGACCACGGCGAGAGGTCAGATGCTCATCGTTCCAGCAGTGAAGGGCAGCAAGGCGACCGTGGCGGGGAGGACAGATGCTCGTCGTTTCGGCAGCGAAGGGCAGCAAGGCGACCGCGGCGGGAGGACAAATGCTCATCGTTCCGACGGCGAAGGGCAGCAAGGCGACCACGGCGGGAGGTCAGATGCTCATCGTTCCGACGGCGAAGGGCAGCAAGGCGACCACGGCGGGAGGTCAGATGCTCATCATTCCGGCGGCGAAGGGCAGCAAGGCGACCGCGGCGGGGAGGACAGATGCTCATCATTTCGGCGGCGAAGGGCAGCAAGGCGACCGCGGCGGGGAGGACAGATGCTCATCGTTTCGGCGGCGAAGGGCAGCAAGGCGACCGCGGCAGGAGGACAGATGCTCATCGTTCCGGCGGCGATGGGCAGCAAGACGACAGCGGCGGCAGGTCAGATGCTCATCGTTCTGGCGGCGAAGGGCAGCAAGGCGACCGCGGCGGGAGGTCAGAAGCTCATCGTTCCACCGGCGGTGAAAGGAAGCACGTACTTGGGGCATGCATTAGGGCAGAACAAATGAAATCACGAAGGACTCCATGTCATCTCGATCGAACCGCGTCATGGTCTACTCCGCCTCACGATCGAACCGTCATAAACCGCCCCTATCCGCCGGTCCATAATGCCTGAACCGCGCATTTTCTCCTCATCCGTCCGATGCTCATCGGATGGATGAGGAGAGGAGTAGGTCGGTCCAGCCCCCTTAAAAAGGCTGGACCAACATTATTTCCTTGAATAATAACAAGAAACTACTGAAGATATCAGAATCTATCCAAATACTGAAGAGTTTGTTATTTTGAATTTTCTTGTGCTATATTTTATATCAAGTTATAAAGTGAAATTTATTTAAATTATTTATTATGTATGATATTTTAAAATGTGGTTATATTAAAATAGGGCTCTCGAAAAAATCATATGAAAAAATCGATTTGTTAGAGGATATTTTTCTGTCTTTAGGATGGTTTTTAATTAATTCAAAGGATAGATTTAGAAGAATAATTTTGGGTGATTTCCTTGATCAAAAAATTTGTCCAAACTTCTTTTTCATAACCACATGATTTTTTATTTTATTTATTTGTTCTAATAACGACATGATTCACTGATACCACATTTTACTTACTTATTTTATGCTCTTTTACATTTGAGTTTGGGGGATCTCACAAAAATCGTTAACTAGAAATGCCAACGTGGAAAAGTAATTGACCGGTCAACTTATTACCCTTATGGTCAATTTATAGAATTTATAATTCAGCGATTCCGTTGATTATTATAATCTTTAATAGATATTTATAGATAATTTGATTATTTATACTTTATAGAATTTATAATCTTTTAATAGATAATTTTTTCAGCGATTCCGTTGATTATCTCTTTTAATAGAATAAAATTTTAAAATTTCAATAAAATAAAATAAAATATATATTTATTTAATATTATGAGCAAAAAAAAATTTAACGACAAACGTTTGAAACATATCAAGTAAGAGTTTCAAAATATAATAGAAAAATATTCAATCATAAATAAACGACAATTATATGAATGACAAAAAATGTTGATTGGTAAACTGATAGTACGAAAGAATATTTAAAAATAAAAAATGGATCTCTTAGATTTTACGAAGAGTTGGGGTCCTAGTTTAAGTGAGCCAATTTTGGTTTATTAAAATTAGACAACAAAAAAGAAATAATCAGGCTTCTAATTTTTTATATGTTTAATTA
This sequence comes from Pontederia crassipes, assembly GCA_030549335.1. NCBI lineage: Eukaryota > Viridiplantae > Streptophyta > Magnoliopsida > Commelinales > Pontederiaceae > Pontederia > Pontederia crassipes. The sequence continues at coordinate 4,124,933 of CM060190.1, forward strand.
ATTTTTTTTGGAACCGGTAGATTAATTTTCTCTGGAATTGTTTGTGCAGATTTTAAGTAAAAAAATCCGAATAAAATTAGATTATTATTAAATAAAAAGTATGTGCGTACATATAATATAATATATACAACTCCCTTTCCGACTAGTAGTAGTAGTTATTATTATTATTATTATTATTATTATTATTATTATTATTATTATTATTATTATTATTATATGTTAATAATATTCCGAGTCAGGCTTGGATTTTGCTTTCTCTTATATATATATATATATATATATATATATATATATATATATATATATATATTTATATTAAGCTTTGCAATTAAGGCACAAGGAAAGGAAAGAGATCACGTACCCGCTCCACGTCCAGCACATCTGTCTGTTTGCATCCGGATCGATCGCTGGCTCATGGCTCGACGGAAGCACGAGACGGAATCAGGGGATTACGACGCTGTCGAGCCTTCGGGAAGGCGGCGCAAGTTGCAGCAGCAGGAGATCATCGACGCCGACGATGATCGATACCCGTCTGCAAGTCGCGTTTGCAGCGAGTCGCAGACCCCCCGAACGAAGGGCGAAGAATTTGATGAACAAGAAAGCTCGCCTTGGTCGGACTTACCGGACGTCGCCCTAGAGGCCGTCACGGGCATGATGGACATCGGCGACCGCATTCAGGCGTCCCGGGTGTGCAAGCGTTGGAGATCGTTGATAGCGGTAGCGCGCATGGGGCCTCGCCGGAGATCCGCCTCGTACGGGAGCCCATGCTTTCTTAGTCTGTCCGAAGACAACAAGAAGTGCGTCCTCACAGATCCCCTCCGCTTGGAGCGCTTCTCCATCGACACGCCGATCCTGCCCGAGGACTTCGTGATCCGGTACTCCGACCAAGGCTGGTTGCTGCTCACCGTGCCCATTGACTTTGTGGAGGCGAGGGAAACAAAGAGAGACGCCCTGCTGTTCAACCCTCTGACGAGGACGACCATTCGCCTTCCCGAGTTGAGATCATTTAATTTCGACACGTTCGGCTTCTCGTCGCCGCCGACCTCGCCGGAATGCGTCGTCTTCTGCTTGTATTCGTGTGTTCGGGAGTACTGCACGGCCGTTGACTACTGCAAACCGGGAGACAAAGGCTGGACACGTCTCATCATAAGACACGAAGGAACGCGGGGCCGCACGTCCCATTGGAAGCCACTCTGGTTCAAGGACCGGATTTACGTGTTGGATGATTGCTTGAGGGTGAGAGTTTATGATCTTTTCGGAGGTCAAACCCTGAACAAAGTCATCAGTACGCCGTGGGGCATGGGAGGCATGTCGTGGTTCACGAACAATTTCATTATGAATTTGGTAGAGATGGACGATAAGGTTATGGTCATCTTCGTCGACCTCAGCTACGGATACCTTCGGATCAACGTGCTCGACGAATCACAAGACCGGAGGATAGAAGTAGAAGAGGACGACATAGGACCGGAGACGTTGCTGTTCTGCCACTCGTCAGGTGGCATGTGCGTGAAGGAGTCGACCTCAGGCTCAGGACAGGGGGGAAAAGTGTACGTATGGGACTGGCGGTGCCGGGGAAAAGTGGAAAAGTGTTATTGTTGTGTATCGCACAGGACGCAAACTTTCAAATTTGCGGAAGAAGACGACGTTCTCTTTGGAATCTTCCAGAAGACTTGGATCGAGCTGAAGCCGTAGGAAGAGTAGGATTAATTGAATGATCACATTCTTGTGAATATATATGCATGAGTTTGTTGTAAGCCAACGTCGCACGTCGTGTTTGTGGCAGTTAGTTGTAAGGGCATCGTATTGGTTTAGTTTTTTTAACTGTTAGTTTATTAGTATAAATAGGATGAGATGGATGTAATTGTACTTAGAGAAGTTGTAATCCATACATTGACCATTATCTTTACATGTGGCCTTAGCCGAAATATCCATACATGCCCATTATTGTTGGTCTGGCCACATGTAAACAAACTATGATCTTAATAGACTATCATATCTAAAAAGGACATATTTGAATTTTATAATCATAACATGTTTCACATATTAGAGTGAAAGAAAATTAAAATTATAACAAAAAAAAAACAAAAAGATAAAGGCAAATAAACTTATCTACTATCTCATTTTGAATCCAAGGATGGATGTAAAGCATTATGTCCAGCATAATCCCTATCTTCATTTTGTGTAGTATAAAGGTGCCACATAAAATATGATTTTTTATATTGTTTTACCCCATCTTCTCTCGGTGAACAAGGACATAAAGAAACTTAAAATGTGTTTTGAGCTCCTAAAAAATGTAGTCATATAGTTATACTTCACCGAGTGTGTATGGCATGATCTTGCCATGAATGAAGGCATATATTATCCCAATTTAAATCTTGGTTTAATTTCTAATTTGTGGTGTAATAAATGTCAATGGGGTTCTCATGGGTCTCCTTGAGTGGCAACCATCTTGAACATGGTGCCAATCACTACAAGAAAAATGACTTTTAACAATAGAGTTGTAATGGCGACATAAAAAACTAGGGGTAAATTACACCAAATGCCCTCCAACTTTCACTTTTGTTCAGTCTTGCCCTCCAACTTCACTATGTAACGGTGACGCCCTCTATCTTTTAATTCATTTCACCCGATGTCCTTTTTACCTGAGATAGACGGTTTTCCGATCGTCGAGCTGACGTGGCACACACGTGGCGCTAACAGGACATTTTTTCTCTACGCGCTGACGTGGCAATATTAAAAAAATAAAAATATTAATTAAAAAATAAAATAAATGCCACGTGTGAGGTGGGAGTTCCCACTCCTCCAACCTCGCCGGCGTCTCGCGCGAGACGTCGACGAGGAGGCAGCGGCGGGAGAAGGGGGGCCTCGACCCCCCTCTGCGACCTCGCCAGTCGCCGGCGAGGGCGCAGACGGGGGTCGAGGCCCCCCTTCTTCTCGCGCGCTGGCGACGAGAGAAGGGGGCTTGACCCCCTCTGCGACCTCGCCGGTCGCCGACGAGGTCGCAGAGGGGGGCGAGGCTCCCCCCCCCCCCCTCTCTCGCTTGCCGGCGTCCGAGAAGAAGGGGGGGTTGAGGCCCCTCGACCCCCCTTCTTCTTTCGCCCGCCGGCGGCGAGAGAAGGGGGGGGCCTTGACCCCCCTTCCGCGACCTCGCCAGCGATCGGCGAGGTTGGTCGAGGCCCCCCTTCTCCCGCCGCTACCTCCTTGCCGACGTCTCGCGCGAGACGCTGGCGAGGTTGGAGGAGTGGGAACCCTCATCTCACGCGTGGCAATTTTTTTATTTTTTAATTAATATTTTTATTTTTTTTAATATTGCCACGTCAACACGTAGAGAAGAAAAAATGTCCTGTTAGCGCCACGTGTGTGCCATGTCAGCTCGACGATCGGGAAATCGTCTATCTCAAATAAAAAGGACATCGTGTGAAATGAATTAAAAGATGAAGGGCATCGCTGTTACAAAGTGAAGTTGGAGGGCAAGACTGAACAAAAGTGAAAGTTTGAGGACATTTGGTGTAATTTATCCAAAAAACTGGCCATTGATAATGTTCAATAATGACCGGATTAGTATGTTTACGTTAATAAAAACTATTAATAACAGCAAGCAAAAGATCTTCCCGATAAAAGATTAAATCCCGTCGTTAAAGATTAGAAATAGGGACCATTATGAAAGTGGCTGTAAATGCCTAATTAATGGGCGGCAATCTTGAAATGTTTCCCACTCACGAAATTTATTATAGGCATATGAAACCTTAATGAAATCCCCCAAAGCCCTAACAGGAAAGGAACAGAAAAAAAAAATCTCCTAAAATCTCCATGAGCAGCCGCACAACCTCTTACCTCCTTCCTCAGCGTGATCTAAAAAAAACTAAACTGCTCATCCACAAAGGATCATTCCTAAGTGAGAAGATCCCCTCAAAAGTCCCCCTTCAGTGGTCCTGTCATCTTCTCCTTCCTCCATATGTGTCACCTCCAAGACCACCAGGTTTTGCTCAACAGTTACAGGTTTCTAAGGTTTCTTTTACTTTTATTTGTGAATAGTTTATTAGTTTAACATCTTTGATGAACTTGCATTTTGTTCACTTTGCCCGGTTGTTGATCTTGTAGTGGGATTATGCCTTGTCAAAGATCCCTACTACAGAAGGTTAAAGGTTGCATTTTTTACCCTGTTTACCACATATGTTTAGTCTCTTGTCCGAGTGCATTTTGCGTTCTACTTCAAGCTTTTGGTTCTTGGCTCAGCAATATGTTGCCTAAATTTCACATCTTTTGCCCGGAGTAAAAATGTTGGTGACTTGTCATCTAATCTAAGTGTGAAGTAGATATTTTTTTTGCCATATCGTAATTCCAAAGATGGTTTTGAGGCACAATTTAGTGTACGGGAAGAGTTATTGAAATCCCTCATCTTTTCTTGTTCCCCTGTAATCTTTGTTTTTTTTCTGAAATTTGAGTGCCATTTGGTAGTGATTTTTTGAATTTCCTGATATGTGACAGCATCTATTATTCTGGAAAAAAGATTTCCTTTCCAACAAATCAAGAATTTATTGTGCGATTTCTTAGGAAAAAAGTAACATTTTATTCAAGGGCGTAGGAACAAAATTCTTGAGCAAAATAGCGGTCATTTGATGCTGCTGCCCGATAATCGTAGAGTTGCTGGCCGATAATCGTAGAGTTGAAGCTCAAGCTCAACCCAGGGTGGAAAAGTTCTTGTTGTAGCTATTTTCACAGCCATCTACATGTTTGTGCTCATGCGTACCACTTATCATCATGGCGCTAGTGTGGTAAGTTCTTCAACTATGTCTATTTTTTAATGCATGTTATTATCTAACAATAAATTGAAAGTCCAGCTTATCTAAACTTGGGAAAAAACACATACATGCTTGCTAGTTTTGGAATATATTTTACTTTGCTTTGTAACAGTTTACCAACATATATTAAGATGATCTTTTTTTTATATTACTATGGAAATATATATCCCCTTCTTGCTTTCAAATCTTTTGTAGGAGACTCTAAAATGCACTTACAAAAATATCACAAGTATTATGGATGATTAATCTGTTTCTGAGTCTTTTTTTCCAAGGATATTTGAAAATATGATTTATATTTTGTCCTTGCTAAACATGTTGGTCTCTGATTTTTTTTTTGTTTTCTCTTTTGTGTATTAAACTATGGTTGAGCATTTTAAACTCTAAGTAGTTCACGGTCTTTCATAACTCAAGTGTGAAGATGGATTTATTCTTCATGTGTATTGTTCCAATGGATTACTTTCTACATTTTATGCAGGTGAGTCTTGTGATATGATTATCAATTATTTATTACATATAATTTTTAATGTTTTCTAATCATTTGTGTTATAATTTTACAGATTCTGGAGATGAAAAAAGTTAAGATAACAAGGATAGCATGTGGATCTTTTTGAAGAGAATGATATTTGTTTTATTTATATTTTTTATTATAAAGATATGATAAAGTTAGAGTTTTTGTATTATAACTAGATGTTGGAGGATAATGTGAAACTTGAGACGTGCATGGGTTGTTGTTAGAAAATTTGAATTTATAATTATCTAATGGAACATTTCCTCTTTTTTTGTCAAATTATCCCTCTCATTTTTGTGTTGTGTTATGCAATGTATTTATTTTAATGTCCATGAATCAATTAACACGATCATCAGATGTATTTATCTTAATGTCCATGTATTTAGCTACTGTGTTCTATGGATCAATTAATATGATCTAAGGAGATTTCGAGATCAATGGTTAATAATGGAAAAAATAATAATTAGGTATAAAAAATCCGATCATTAATACTAATAATGAGAACCTAATGAATGGTCGATCTTTAACATCCGAGTGAGTGGTCATTATAAATATTTAATGAAAAGCATTTTGGTGGCCGTTATTTCTTGTTAATGATGGGGTACATTGTCGTTAATAGAATTTTGGTGACCACTTTTATGTTGGTCGTTAATTGTTTTAACGACGGGATTTTTTTCTCCATCGTTATTGATCTTTAACGGCGGAGCCTATAATGACGAGACGACCAAATTTTTGCGTCGTTAATGATTAATAACGACCAGATTTTAACTTATAGTGGCCATTTTTCTTTTCGTTAAAGAACATTTTTCTTGTAGTGATAATGCCAAGGTATGGCATGGAAGTCATGTACTATTTTGTTTACCATATGCGTGGTCCTTCAGTTGAGCTCTCTCTTATAAAAGGGTAATGATGCCCCTTGTGGGGTTGTGGGTTCTCTTGTGGTTAAATTGAGCCAACGATAAGTGATGAAATTGGCATGATTGTTGGGACTACGAGAAATCTCATGGTCATGGCCATAGCTGTCGTAATAAACTATATGCCTCAAGTCATAAAAGTGTTAGCGGCAAGAAATTAGACTTGAGAAAGGAAAAGAAAAAAAAAGGTAGCTCTTACCAATGACAACTAGACTCAATCCCCTCTTCGTAAGACTCAATGGTTTCTCCATTATGGTTATCATCTTGATGTCAAATATGCGAAAACAATTTAGATTTTGAAAAGCGTAAGCAATTAAGTTATTTCTTAGGAAAGTGCAAGAAATATATTACTCCAATTGAATATCTAATTCTAAAATTTGAAAGTTAGAAAATATGCCAATGTGTTATGCATCCTTAAAATATTCTTCTCCTTATGACAATGATTTGCATCGTGTTTGGTGCAAACAACTATGTCATTGGTGCAATGAGCACAATGGTGGCCGGTGTGATGGAAACAACAATGGTCGGCTTGATGGGCAGAATCCACAAGATAGTTGACTTTGGAATTGCGTACTCTCTAGAAGCTAATACAACATTGGCAAGGTTATTCCATCACCTGCCGCTGAATGAAGAGCTCCAATGCCCTCTTGTACTCGAGCAAGCACACAATCATAGTGTACCAATGAGTTAACTATGTACATTTATCTTCACTATGAGAGCTTCACCAATATGTTCTTACATGCCCATTATGGTTGGTTGGCACCCTTATGATTCTCATATACAGGAATGCAACTAATGAGAATAATATGACTACCAACACAAGCGAGCATCGATGGCTCATCCATCCCTAGGCTGCAAGTGCAGCAAGGACAATAATTTTGTGAATTGTGTCTGCCAAAAACTATGTGGAAGAGTAACAATGGCATGATAAGGACTAAGAAAAACAATAGATCTCTGAGCATTGCTCCGGACTGAGGATGCTACAATGGACATGTACCCAAGGGCTATGGCCACATATAAAGGAACCAAGGTTTTAGTGGTCTTGCATATAAGTCCACCGGAGTTCATATATTTATTGCATATTTAAAGTTTATAATCGTGACATGTTTCTCTGAAACAAAATGAAAAATTATACCAAACAGGAGTGAATACTAAAATAAATACCAATACAATTTTGTTTAATATATCGATTTGAATCCAATAATGAATGTGAAGCATGTGCCCTTATTATCACATGATTAATCCTTTGGCCTAGGTCTCCCTTATAAAAGGGACAGTGCTGCCCCTCGTGGACTTGTGAACGCTCTCTTCGTTGAGTTGGGGTGTGTTGTAGTGTGTGCTCTCTCTTGTCTTTTGCATTTGAGTCACGATCCAGTGTTTTATTTTTCAAATGATTTAGTTCCAAACCATGTGTAAGAGTGCAACACTTCATGTGTTGATGCAAAAATTGGGTGGACAATTTGCTTTCTTATTCGTAAACCTCCCATTATATATTTCTACAAGTGGTGTTACTTTCATTTCTTTTCCTTTTTCTTCAAAAGAAAGGCTTTGCGTGCAAATTTTTAGAAAAAGGAAAGGAGACACCCACCTGATTTCATGTGGCACTAGCGCATGGTTCGTTTGCATGGGGTTCCTACTACGCATGCAGTCCACTGTCGCATGAGCTTGCTTGGTTGCACAATGCGCATGGGTGGGTCGTGGCTTCTCCTTCTTTTTTGTTGTTTTTATTTTCTATTTTTCTTAGGAGCGAGAGAAGTTTTAAATTTGATATATATATATATATATATGAAATAGAGAAAATATGATTTCTTTAAAAAAATCGATCATATTTACAATGAAATATGTACCAATTAATAGAATTTTATTGATTGGTGAATCTTTTTGCAATTAATATGATAAATATGTATATTTTCTAACAAATTTGAAATTCATGGGTCTTTGAATCCCATTTTTTATATTATTAGTTCATAAATCACTTTTTATTATTGATATAAAAGTTATTTTATACATTATCTTTAAAATTGATCCATTATCTTTGAAAGTTGTGTCTGATCCAATTGAATAATTTTAAGAAATTGCTCAAGATATCAAAATCTATTCAAATACTGAAGAGTTTATTATTTTGAATTTTCTTTCTAAGACAAAAGAAGATAAATTTATTCAGGAGATGGATGAAAAGTTGAGGCAGGGCTATTGGAATAGAAGGCAGGAAGCCACCCAAGGGTGGGCTGAAATTAAATTCATCAAGTAATAAGAAAGATTTGCTTCAAAATTTTCAAGTTGATATGAGAAGCGTCTAAGTTTTTGTCAGCACCAAAGATTTTAAATTTTTGCAGATTGCATTTTCACAACAAGTTTTGATAACAATATATTTGGTACTGCTATACAATATACTTGGTTTAAATGACTTATCTAATGAGTTGAGAAAGAAGATTAGATCGTTGCGGGATATCAAGCGTGAACCTCCAGATTTAATTTTTCAGAGTTCGAGGTCGAACTCTTTCGAAGAAAGGGAGACTGATGTAGGAAAAATAAGATAATATTTTAGTAGTTATTGTTATTATATTTATCTTTTAGATTAGTGAGAATTTATTAGTTAGTATTGTTATCTTTTAAATTAGTTTAGATTTGATTGTAAAATGTCTATAAATAGGCATGAACTCTTTTATTATTGATAGTTCAATTATTATCCAATTATTCATTAAACTTGTGTGATTTTGTTTCCCGATAGATTCCGAGCCTCGGTGGATTTGAAATTATCAAGCTATTGATGGTGCTTTGAACTGTCAACCTCTTTCGAGATTCGTCCGAAAGTTGTAATCTCCTCCACTTTACGATCCTTCGCCTGCGTCAGTTCTCTAGAAATGGGATGAGATAAGATGGAGCTAAGTGTCGTGCGGAGCTAAGTGCTACACCACGAGGGTGGAAGCCACCTCTAGAATTTGTATGTGCCACCTCTGGAAGTCATCTATCATTTTATGATATGTTCTTCAGAAATGGTACAATATAAGATGGAGTTAAGTGTCGTGCGAAGCTAAGTGTTACACTGTGAGAGTGGGAGCCACCTCTAGAATTTATATGGGTCACCTCTGGAAGTCATCTATCATTTTTTGATATGTTCTCAGAAATGAGATGAGATAAGATGGAGCTAAGTGTTACATCGTGAGAAATCAGCCACCTCTAGAATCTGTATGTGCCATCTCTAGAAGCCATCTATCGACTATACAAACTAGCCAGTTGGTAATTCGTGCATTCATGTGAGAGTGTTGCATTTGCATACATATGTTTGATATGATTTAGATGATATCGTTTGAATATTGAGTGTAATGCTTTTGATTAGTATGTTATATATGTAATTGTCAAATATATGAAAATACCAATTTTGATATTATGATTATTGCATGCTTTTTCGTGTCTTTCCGAATTGATTATTTGGTAACACACAACTTACTAAGGTATTTTAGCTCACTATGTTGTTTCCAACCTTTTTTTTGAGATTAATATAGATGTTTGATGATCTTGGAAGGTGCTACTTTGGGTTGGGTTCTATAACACCCTTGGTGGTAAGACATTGATAAGAAGTATGTCTTTGGTGTCCTAGGATGTCGTGGGGTTTGGTTAATTCATATGTATTATTTGTATTTTGTAAGAAGGTAAAGACATTTTGTAAAATGTAAAACTTAAGGAAATTGTTATGCTCTGAAATGTTCATCATAAGTTGTACGATTTGTTAGTGATATTTTTTATTCTTATGTATAAAAAAATAATTACACCACGTTTTCACAATCTCGCTCAATTTTATTTGATCGTCCACAATGAGTTGTGAACTTCGGATTAAACTAAGAAGTTTAATTCGGGATCGTGATAGCATGCTCTTTAGAAGCTGATACAACAACGGCAAGGTCTGATTGTTCTATCATCTACCGCTGATTGAAGAGCTCCAATGCCCTCTTGTACTCGAGCAAGCACACCCAACTCGTGATCTTGTGAACACTCTCTTGGTTGAGTTGGGTGTGTTGTAGTGTGTGCTCTCTCTTGTCCCTTGCATTTGAGTCATGATCGAGTGTTTTATTTTTCACACGATTTAGGTCCAAACCACTTGTACAAGTGCAACACTTCATGTGTTCATGCAAAAATTGGGTGGACAATCTACTTTTGCATTCTAGGTAAACTCTATAAACCTCCCATTCTATATTTATACAAATGGTGTTACTTTCATTTTTCTTTTTTTTCTAGCGAAAGGCTTTCTGTGCAAATTAAAAAAAGAAAGGAGACACCCAACTCATTTCATGTGGCACTGACGCATGGTTCTTTGGCACAGGGTCCCTACTACGCATGCGGTCACTGTGGCATGAGCTTGCTTGGGCGCACAACCTGCATGGGTGGGCCGTGACTACTCCTTCTTTTTTGTTATTTTCATTTTCTATTTTTTTTCTTAGGAGAGACAAGTTTTAAATTTGATATATATATATATATATATATATATATATATGAAATAGAGAAAATATGAACTTTTATAATTAAAAAATTTCTATCATATTTAGAATGAATATATACCAATTAATTCAATTTTATTTATTGGTGACTCTTTATGCAATTAATTTATCTATTTTAAAAATTGATAATATATATATAATATGAAAATATGTATATCTTCTAACAAATTTGGAATTCATGGGAGTCTTTGAATCCCCTTTTTTATATTATTAGTTCATAAAGCACATTTTATTATTGATATAAAAGTTATTTTTTTAATGGAAATACATAATATATCAGTTGGCGAGATAATTAGGTGGACCATCAATCCACAAACAATCACAAAGTGAGGCACGTGCTCTTTTAGCCAAAAACTCAACAGCCAAGTTGTGGCTTCTGTCGATTACAATGGGTACAAAAGTGGTAAATATATTGATTAAGAATAAGATGTCTTTTATGGAGCGACTTGATACATCAAGGGCAGCAGCATTGATTCGTCAAAATTGCAATGAGCACTGTAGAGTCGGATCGGAGCTGAATACACCTATGATTCCATTCTAGGCACCATAGTAACGCACGCTTTAACGCACATGCCTTGGCCTCCAGAACAGAGTAGAAGCGCCTGTGCTCAGCTCCTACAAAAATTATATGTTCATTAGTGCTATGCGAGATGTAACCTATAGCTCCCGCTTCTCCTGGTGCCATAAATGAACCATTTGTGTTCAAAATGAACTGGGAGAAAGTAATCTCATCCGGGGGTGGTCCCGCGGGATTGTGAAAAATATCACAACTATTGAATACTTTGATGTTTTTCTATTACATTATTTTTAAAATTTGGTGCTATAATTTATATCGAGTTATAAAGTGAAATTTATTTATATTATTTTTTATATATGATATTTTAAAATGTGGTTATACTAAAATAGGGCTCTCAAAAAAATCATATGAAAAAATTAATTTGTTAGAGGATATTTTTCTGTCTTTAGGATGGTTTTTAATTAATTCAAAGGATAGATTTAGAAGAATAATTTTGGGTGATTTCCTTGACCAAAAAATTTGTCCAAACTTCTTTTTCATAACCACATGATTTTTTATTTTATTTATTTATTCTAATAACGACATGATTCACTGATACCACATTTTACTTACTTATTTTATGCTCTTTCACATTTGAGTTTGTGGGGTCTCACAAAAATCATTAACTAGAAATGCCAACGTGGAAAATAATTGACCGGTCAACTTATTACCCTTATGGTCAATTTATAGAATTTGTAATTCATTCCAAAGTCTTTTAATAGATAATTTTTTTCAGCGATTCCGTTGATTATCTCTTTTACTAGAATAATATTTTAAAATTTCAATAAAATAAAATATAAATTTATTTAATATTATGAGCAAAAAAAGTTAACGTTAAACGTTTGAAACCAATATTATTAAAATCGGATCGGACCGGTCGGTTCGACCGGTTCAACTACGAACCGGCCGATGATCCGGTCCGGTTAAGTGTCAAAACTCATTTTAGTATTGAACCGGACAAAATCGATTGAACCGGACTGATTGAACCGGTCAATGCAGAATTTGAAAAAGAAATTGTAAAAATGATATACATAGGAAAATTAAATGAGAAAGAAGGAAAGAAATATAAGGAAATTTAAAGAGAAAGAAATATCATATCTATACAATTAAATAGAAATTGATATAAAAATGGTAAGTATTTAAAATTGAATAATATTAGAATAGAAACACATAAAAGGGCATAAAATAAAGAAAATAAAAAGAAAAGTGTTAAATAAAAAAAGAAATAAGAATAATTTAAGATAAAATTTACTAATATAACATCTATCATCATTAAATAGTAGATATTAAATTATCAATAATTTATTTATATTATCATTATGAAATTTTTAATTAATAAAAAATATGTTATATTATTTTTTAATATTTTTAATAAGTTATTAGTATAATATTCATATACTATATTATATAACTTACTCTATATCTTTATAATTATTATAAATATATTACTTTAATAAAATTCGGTTCAATCCGATCGGACCGGTCCAATCACGACCCAGCGATGAATTCGGTCTGGTCATCGGTCCGGTTCTGAAAACATTATTTGAAACATATCAAGTAAGAGTTTCAAAATATAATAGAAAAATATTAAATCATAAATAAACGACAATTATATGAATGACAAAAAATGTTGATTGGTAAACTGATAGTACGAAAGAATATTTAAAAATAAAAAATGGATCTCTTAGATTTTACGAAGAGTTGGGGTCCTAGTTTAAGTGAGCCAATTTTGGTTTATTAAAATTCGACAACAAAAAAGAAATAATCAGGCTTCTAATTTTTTATATGTTTAATTAAATTTTTTGGAACCGGTAGGTTAATTTTCTCTGGAATTGGTTGTGCAGATTTTAAGTAAAAAAATTCGAATAAAATTAGTTTATTATTAAATAAAAAGTATGTGCGTACATATAATATAATATAATATAATATAATATATACAACTCCCTTTCCGACTAGTAGTAGTAGTTATTATTATTATATTATATATTAATAATATTCCGAGTCAGGCTTGGATTTTGCTTTCTCTTATATATATATATATATTTATATTAAGCTTTGCAATTAAGGCACAAGGAAAGGAAAGAGATCACGTACCCGCTCCACGTCCAGCACATCTGTCTGTTTGCATCCGGATCGATCGCTGGCTCATGGCTCGACGGAAGCACGAGACCGAATCAGGTGATTACGACGCTGTCGAGCCTTCGGGAAGGCGGCGCAAGTTGCAGCAGCAGGAGATCATCGACGCCGACGATGATCGATACCCGTCTGCAAGTCGCGTTTGCAGCGAGTCGCAGACCCCCCGAACGAAGGGCGAAGAATTTGATGAACAAGAAAGCTCGCCTTGGTCGGACTTACCGGACGTCGCCCTAGAGGCCGTCACGGGCATGATGGACATCGGCGACCGCATTCAGGCGTCCCGGGTGTGCAAGCGGTGGAGATCGTTGATAGCGGTAGCGCGCATGGGGCCTCACCGGAGACCCGTCTCGTACGGGAGCCCATGCTTTCTTAGTCTGTCCGAAGACAACAAGAAGTGCGTCCTCACAGATCCCCTCCGCTTGGAGCGCTTCTCCATCGACACGCCGATCCTGCCCGAGGACTTCGTGATCCGGTACTCCGACCAAGGCTGGTTGCTGCTCACCGTGCCCATTGGCTTTGTGGAGGCGAGGGAAACAAAGAGAGACGCCCTGCTGTTCAACCCTCTGACGAGGACGACCATTCGCCTTCCCGAGTTGAGATCATTTAATTTCGACACGTTCGGCTTCTCGTCGCCGCCGACCTCGCCGGAATGCGTCGTCTTCTGCTTGTATTCGTGTGTTCGGGAGTACTCCACGGCCGTTGACTACTGCAAACCGGGAGACAAAGGCTGGACACGTCTCATCATAAGACACGAAGGAACGCGGGGCCGCACGTCTCATTGGAAGCCACTCTGGTTCAAGGACCGGATTTACGTGTTGGATGATTGCTTGAGGGTGAGAGTTTATGATCTTTTCGGAGGTCAAACCCTGAACAAAGTCATCAGTACGCCGTGGGGCATGGGAGGCATGTCGTGGTTCACGAACAATTTCATTATGAATTTGGTAGAGATGGACGATAAGGTTATGGTCATCTTCGTCGACCTCAGCTACGGATACCTTCGGATCAACGTGCTCGACGAATCACAAGACCGGTGGATAGAAGTAGAAGAGGACGACATAGGACCGGAGACGTTGCTGTTCTGCCACTCGTCAGGTGGCATGTGCGTGAAGGAGTCGACCTCAGGCTCAGGACAGGGGGGAAAAGTGTACGTATGGGACTGGCGGTGCCGGGGAAAAGTGGAAAAGTGTTATTGTTGTGTATCGCACAGGACGCAAACTTTCAAATTTGCGGAAGAAGACGACGTACTCTTTGGAATCTTCCAGAAGACTTGGATCGAGCTGAAGCCGTAGGAAGAGTAGGATTAATTGAATGATCACCTTCTTGTGAATATATATGCATGAATTTGTTGAAAGCCAACGTCGCACGTCGTGTTTGTGGCAGTTAGTTGTAAAAAGAGTTATGTACATATTTACAGTTATTTACAGTTAGTGGCACGTCGTGTTTATTTACAGTTAGTTGTAAATAAAACCTACAAATTACCTATATATATATCACTAAAAGGAAATATTATGTACATATGAAAGCTTTCCGGTGGATAGCAGTAAAAAGAGTAGGAGAACATGTACTAATCAAAACTCCACTCCCAAAGAGACAAAATATGTGATGTACAATATTGTCCATGGCTCTCGATCCCCACAAAAAATGAAACGCAAGATGGCCAAAGTTGGTGTCGTCAATGGAACTCTCTAACCCCATCTATGTCTGTTGAGTCCCCTAAGGGCCTGTTGTCAGAGGAACACCGCCTATAATGCCCGTCTGAGACCAAACCTCTCGACACTCGACATCCGAAGAATAAGTGAGTGGCATTCTTCTCCATCTCGTCTCACAAAATACTTGAAGTGTTTGCATGGGGAGCCCACCGTGCTCCGTAAACTCGAGTGAACGCTGCAGAAATAAAAAAAATCTTGACCTTCAGCGGTACTCGCGAGAGCACCAAAAAGGTATGTAGATCCTCTGGGTCTATGGCATCGAGAAGAAAGCAGAGGTAGAGACTCTGCACCGAAAGAGAAGCCAATTTAATACACATATATTTTCAAGTAAATTTTCTAAATGTAGCGTTTCTTTTGGAAAGTGTCCATGAGGTTGGTGTCTTTTTGCTGAAATGTCCTTTTTTTTTCTTTTCTTCTTTCATAATTTTTTTATATGGATGTGGTGCTATATTCAACTCTCTTGATATACTAGGAACTGCCATGTTCAAAGATATGAACAATGGTGGCCATTATGACTCTACACAAATAACTAGGCGATGAAAGCTTCAATAGGATTTTGGGAAATCATTATTATTGTGATTATTCAACAACCTTGACCTGTTAGACTTGCCATTGCTATTTTGGCATGTGTTTTGAGACATGTTGAATTAATTGAAATATTTGAATTTATATTTGAGACTTGTTCCGTTAGTTGTTATTTTGTTAAGTTCGATTTATACTATATTATGTAAGCCTTTTGATAATTTTGTGATGAAGAATGACATTTTTATTTTTGGATTATTTTGTAATATTGATGATATATAGATTTTTTTTATATTGATTACTATATATGTTTCATTTATATTATTGTACAATTAAAAATTTATTATAAATAATATTATTGTGAAAAATTATTGATAATTTGTGATTGATTTGGGATGATTTAGCCATCCGATCTGAGATGGACGGCCAGGATGAATGCATGCCGGTTCGAATGGTTCAGGCGTCCGTTGCACTGTTGTGCGTCTCCTCCCCTCAGCGACGTGTCCAGTTCACAGGACCGCCATGCGTGCCTCTCCTCCCCTCATCTCTGCGTGAGACTTTACCGACAACATCTCTGATCTCCCACCCTCGCCGCGTCCGTCG
The DNA here is from genome assembly GCA_030549335.1 of Pontederia crassipes. NCBI lineage: Eukaryota > Viridiplantae > Streptophyta > Magnoliopsida > Commelinales > Pontederiaceae > Pontederia > Pontederia crassipes. Next base: position 4,141,179 of record CM060190.1, read on the forward strand.
TAGGTCGCAGGTTCTAGATCGATCGTCGCCTCCGTCGCACGGCCTCCGTTGCAGGTCGCAAGTTCCAAATATTCTCTCTCTCTCTCTCTCTCTCTCTCTATCTATATATATATATATATATATATATATATATAATCTCATGACATTAACTTGTTTGGATCAAAGTCTTCTAGCCCTTAAATTATACATTTATGGTATGTAAAAGTGTCATATCACATTCTATAAATATCTAAGAAAATATTCCCATAAATGTATTTGGATGCATAATGTTAGTATAGAAAAAAAAACAAAAAATAATAATGAAGTGACCCCAGTTTTTGCTTTATGTCTAATCTCGTATGAGCTATTGTCCAAAGAAAAAAAAATAGGGAGCTCCATCTTCCTAAAATCTTTTATCCCATTTTCAACTCTAAACCATACTTTTCTTGCACTGTAACATTCTAAATGGAAATGAAAAAAAAGAGAACAAAAAGGCCCACACGCGCAACAAGCCCACCAAGCCCAACACATTATAATAACCAAAAAGCATCTCTCTCCCTCTCTCATTTGTTCCATGTCGACGGCAAGCAAAACCCCCCCACCATTTGGAGCTACAATGAACCACGCTCATTTCACTCTCTCATCATCTCTCCCCTAAGATCATCCGAGCTACAATAATCTGTAGCCACAATAAGTTTTTCCCCTCTCTTTCCTCGGTAGCCGGTCTCTCTCTCACTGTAGCAGCTTATATTGAACTCGTGGATAGCAACCTTAGAGAGGGAGGAAGGACACTTGGGGATAGAGAAAGGAGGGGAACTAAGAAAGAAAAAGAATTAGGTTTGCTAATCAAGATATGTTTGAGAGAATTCAAACCTTCCTAATCTCTTCCTAATGATGTTTGAATGTGTGGATTAGGACTTAAAGAACAAACTCTTTGTTCTAGATGAAGGTTTAGGGAATGTGCATTTGGTGATTCATATTTCATAGGTTACTATTCCATTGCTAATCATGATTAGAATCCAATGTGCTTCATATTTTATTAAGATTAACATTTTAATGCTAATCATGCCTAGAACTAGAATGTTTATGGTTATTTATGTTAGCTCATTATGAAATCGTTTAATGCTCATGTACATTATGAATGTGATTCGCATGCTAGATGTTCTTATGTGAAACACCCCACTTGTTTCATTATTAGTGTACCTCGAATGTTGATGAAAGATTTATGTGATGTGCGGAATCAAACTTGTGCTCAATATGTCAAGATATACATGATTGAAATGAAAGAACGTAGGAAATGTGAGTCTGTGGTCCCAGAATGGGCAACCGATATATTAACGATCGACCGTTTTGAAGACAAATGGGTCTCGAACTCTATCCAACGGTCGTCCGAAACCCATTCGGTCATTCGAATCGGAAGAGTCGTTGCTCTCTAGAATTAACGGACGACCCAACACCCAAGTCGGTCGTCCGAAAGTCATGTAACGGTCGATCGATACCCCAACGGTTGTCCGATTTGAAGAGTCGTTGCTTTCTGAAATTTTCGATCGTTCCAACACCTTGGTCGTTCAAAAATCTAATAACGGTCAACCGATACCCCAACGATCGACCGATGCAGAGTAGTCATTGCTCACTGTAATATGATGTTGAACCGACACCTAGCTCGTTCGTCGGAAGGACCATAACGGTCGATAAAAAATAAAATGATCGTCCGTTCTAGGCTGATGATTGGTTATGATTAATATTCACATTTAGCATGATTTGAAGTATGCATGACCTTAAAAAGGATTAAAATATGCAACATGTATTGAACGATTATATCTATTGATGAATTTAAGTAAAAGATGCATTGACATGAAGGTGTCTTGTTGTAATCGTAGAGGGGAATAAAGTCTTCACATGCTAGCATATGTGTCGTATTCCCGGGGAAGTAAAGTTTGACCCACCGTGGTTGGTACTTCCAATGGGACAATCATCTCGGCCTAGCTAGCCAAGGACTCGTGAATTAATATGGTCTTTCCAATCACCAAAATAATAAACTATCTTAATCAAGATAGAAGATGAAAAGATGATGTAAAGTGAAAAATAAAGTCTTGTACTTATGTGAAATATTATATGTGTGTATGTACTTTTCAAAGATGACTTGGGATATAAAGATGAAGAAAATAATGAAAGCATCAATCGGATGCTAATGTATACCCCTTTGTCATAAGTTATTATGTACGAAGATGTTAAAGTAAAGCAAGATAAATGATGAGATTCCTTAGCATAAAGATAAGTTATGATATGCTTTGACATAATGATTATGATGTTATATGCTTATCTTATCTTGCCATAATAATATGTTCATATGATTTATGTTCCATGATGATGATATGCATATGTCATGACATGTAGAGATTATGTCATAGGATCATAGTATGCATGGACCTCAACATACTCTAATGGGAAAAATCTCCTGCATCCATGGAATTGTGCAGGTATGGACGATGCTTAGGTTTGACGGCGAGAGCCTCATGATGATGACATTGCACATGGATTGATCGGGCTACGGCCCAAGTTATCTTACTTATGTTGTTATGATGAACTCTTATAAGAGTCAAGTATATACGACATATGGGCATTTGAGTCATTTATTTTTATATGAACTCACTTATGTATTATGAACTCTATGTTGGATCTTATGCTAGAGTCTATGTGGTCCATGGGCTAGTATTGTTATCTTGAAATTTTATTCACTTACGAAGTCTTCTGCTGTGTTTATGTTATTGGACTTTATTATTAATATATTTTCCTTTGTAATATTTTATGAAATTAGGTCATGTAAGATAACGCCACTTAAAATTCGGCAACTAAATTGGGACCAATTTTTGGGAACGTTACATGCACAATAAAATTAACATCCAAATATGATTATGTAACTTTTTCTGAAGTAGGAAAAAAATCATGATCTTTCCAACGTGAGGGCTCTTCATCTTTCTGTTTCCTATGGTAGTTTTCAAGCACAGTATCAACAGGTCAGGGGCAGGTCTTCTTCCCCAGAAAATTTTAACTTGGCCATCACAAACAACAACCACTAACGGAGTGCGTGTCTAGACTGCGTCACCAAATATAAAATTATTCATCCTACAAGTCAATCGTTAGAATGTAACCTGTGAGTGAGACGTTCAATTTATTCTGAGATGGTGATATGCATTAGTTTGAAATAAACAAACAAATACTTGTTGGATGTGGAGCATGACTTTTTTTTAGCCAATGGCACTTGGCGTGCTGATTGTCCAATTCGAATGATGTTATTGAGCATAGAGCACATTGATTACAAATTACGACGTCAATTGTTTAACTCGTGGGACGTTATTAAACACATAAATCACAAGTTGAAATGTCAGTATATCATCGAACTAAATTAATTGAACGGGAGCATGACTTGTTAAAGAATACAAAATATCCAAAAAAAGTGGAAACCTATTAGTTATGTAATGCCTTGTTCATTTTAGAATGGGGAGTGATGTCGTGGCTAAGATGAACCATACATATAAACAGAAAAAAAAACACGCAAAAAAGAAACATTTTATGAAAATTAAATAAATATTAAGAGCTGTAATCAAAATACAATGTAGAACTTCACATACATTTTTGTTATTTCGTTGGATTAAAATGCACTATCGAATACGAAACTAAATAGTATTATTTTGAACCACAAAATTTTCACCTGTTTTTTTAATCAAATTTTGAAAGACTACCTTGTAACGCCCTCAAATCTTACCCCGCCATGCGACAGAATATGCTTCGAAAATGCTATGTGTCATCCTTACGTGTACATTATATCGACCAAAAGTATGACTTTGACTGGTCAATTCAATAAGGATAAAAGTGGAAAACTTAATCATCATTAAGAAATAAAAGAGAGTAACATCATAATATGCGGAAGACTGATAAATGACTTCATATGAGTCCAAAGAAAAGCTAATACGTCAAGTAAATAAAAAGAAAGGGGAGAAGCTATCCATCATCTAAAGGACTCGATAATCATGTGCAGTCACTTCGAGCTTCATCTGTCACCATTGACCACCTTCATCATTTTGACATTGGTATGCATTTAAGAACATACAGGAGAGAACCTCCCTATGAGTTTTACAACTCAGTATAGAAGTAAGATAAATATCATCATAAGATCATAATACTAGATAGAAATCATAAAGATAACATCATCATATGAGAGGAAAGTGAGTCATGATCATAATATGAAAGTGAAAGCATATAAAAGGACATATGAATAAGAGATCATAAAGAGTCATCATAAAAATGGCAAAAGTCGGGTATCATAAGAAAGGTTCATTATTCATATGTGTTCATCTTCTTCATCATCTTATATTTTTCATCTTTGAGTTATTTGGGATATATTTCATCCCACGAGAAGGCCTGCCACAACCCGTTCATCATCATCATCATAACTGGCAAGTCAGCTCATAACTAATCGAAGTCAGCCCATAACCTGATCGTCACTAGTCCATCATAAAAGATCTCTCCATTTAACGATTTACGTCTTTTATCTTACATCTTTTAATTAATCAAATTAAATCTTGATAAGAACTTTAAATCAGGATAAAAGACAAGATCATGAAGAACAAATCAGGGGCATCATTAGGATCTGGAATAGGAATATAATTCAAAGTTTTAAACATCATAAAATTGACTTAATCAATATCAGAACCCAGGCAGAGTTGGGAAAACTCGGGCCGAGTTCATCAGTCATCATCTCCGGGAAAATCAAGTTAAACACAGGCCGGGTCGGGTCGTCATCGAGTCGGGGCAGCTGTCGCGCTCGACTATTCTTGGTACGCAGAACTCGATCCGGGTCGTATTCAACTCGGCCGGGTTCATCCGATTGTAGAGCTTCCTTCGCCGGATCGAGTTCTTAGGAACTCGGGCCGAGTTCGCGTCCGATCATCTTCTCCGGCGATGGCCGGCACAATTCAACATCATAGAACATCATGCATTAACTATGGACTACCTACAACATGCTTCAAGACTAAAATCAGGATTCTATCACGAATCTATCCTAATTCCATACCTTTTTGTTTCTGTCCAAGAAACTGTTACTGTAGTCCTCTTCTTCCTCTTCCTCTTCCTATTCTTCCTCTCCCTCTGCCCGCTCCTCTCAGTTCAGATGCACATCCGACTTCGTCCACGTCCTCTGGTTGACCTCATGTTGGCAGCGACGGTCGGGGATGAGCAGGAAACAAAGAGGCACACGAATAGGAAGAAACTAGGGCCGGCTCGTAAGGAAATGAAAAGACATTATAATAACCTAAAAGCATCTTTCTCCCTCTCTCATTTGTTCCATGTCGACGGCAAGCAAAACCCCCCACCATTTGGAGCTACAATGAACCACGCTCATTTCACTCTCTCATCATCTCTCCCCTAAGATCATCCGAGCTACAGTAATCTGTAGCCACAATAAGTTTTTCCCCTCTCTCACCTCGGTAGCCGGTCTCTCTCTCACTGTAGCAGCTCATATTGAACTCGTGGACAGCAACCTTAGAGAGGGAGGAAGGGCTCTTGGGGATAGAGAAAGGAGGGGAACTAAGAAAGAAAAAGAATTAGGTTTGCTAATCAAGGTATGTTTGAGAGAATCCAAACCTCCCTAATCTCTCCCTAATGATGTTTGAATGTGTGGATTAGGACTTAAAGAACAAACCCTTTGTTCTTAGATGAAGGTTTAGGGAATGTGCATTTGGTGATTCATATTTCATAGGTTACTATTCCATTGCTAATCATGATTAGAATCCAATGTGCTTCATATTTTATTAAGATTAACACTTTAATGCTAATCATGCCTAGAAATAGAATGTTTATGGTTATTTATGTTAGCTCATTATGAAATCGTTTAATGCTCATGTACATTATGAATGTGATTCGCATGCTAGATGTTCTTATGTGAAACACCCCATTTGTTTCATTATTAGTGTACCTCGAATGTTGATGAAAGATTTATGTGCTGTGTGGAATAAACTTGTGCTCAATATGTCAAGATATGCATGATTGAAATGAAAGAATGTAGGAAATGTGAGTCTGTGGTCCCAGAACGGGCAACCGATATATTAACGATCGACCGTTCTGAAGACAAATGGGTCTCGAACTCTGTCCAACGGTCGTCCGAAATCCATTCGGTCGTTCGAATCGGAAGAGTCGTTGCTCTCTAGAATTAACGGACGACCCAACACCCAAGTCGGTCGTCCGAAAGTCATGTAACGATCGACCGATACCCCAACGGTCGTCCGATTTGGAGAGTCGTTGCTTTTTGAAATTTTTGGTCGTTCCAACACCCCGGTCGTTCAAAAATCTAATAACGGTCAACCGATACCCCAACGATCGACCGATGCAGAGTAGTCATTGCTCACTGTAATATGATGTTGAACCGACACCTAGCTGGTTCGTCCGAAAGGACCATAACGGTCGATCAAAAATAAAATGATCGTCCGTTCTAGGCTGATGATTGGTTATGATTAATGTCCACATTTAGCATGATTTGAAGTATGCATGATCTTAAAAAGGATTAAAATATGCAACATATATTGAATGATTATATCTATTGATGAATTTAAGTAAAAGATGCATTGACATGAAGGTGTCTTGTTGTAATCGTAGAGGGGAATAAAGTCTTCACATACTAGCATATGTGTCGTATTCCCGGGGAAGTAAAGTTTGACCCACCATGGTTGGTACTTCCAATGGGACAATCGTCTCGGCCTAGCTAGCCAAGGACTCGTGAATTAATATGGTCTTCCCAATCACCAAAATAATAAGCTATCTTAATCAAGATAGAAGATGAAAAGAAGATGTAAAGTGAAAATTAAAGTCTTGTACTTATGTAAAATATTATATGTGTGTATGTACTTTCCAAAGATGACTTGGGATATAAAGATGAAGAAAATGATGAAAGCACCGATCGGATGCTAATGTATACCCCTTTGTCATAAGATATTATGTACGAAGATGTTAAAGTAAAGCAAGATAAATGATGAGATGCCTTAGCATAAAGATAAGTTATGATATGCTTTGACATAATGATTATGATGTTATATGCTTATCTTATCTTGCCATAATAATATGTTCATATGTCATATAGTATGCCTAAGTAGCTCATAGCATGCATATGATTTATGTTTCATGATTATGATATGCATATGCCATGACATGTAGAGATTATGTCATAGGATCATAGCATGCATAGGCCTCAACATACTCTAATGAGAGAAATCTCCTGCATCCACAAGAAAATTGGCAACTAGCGACTCATGGTCGGAGACGCTAGGGAGGCGCTATTACGTCTCTGTTGTCAAGAGCGTCTCCTTCGCGTGTAACTTGCGCCGCAAAATTGAGACGCTGGAACTCGGTGGCTAGTGGCGTCGCACTAGAGTCAAAGATGTTGAGACGCAACTAGCGCCACATATTGACGCTATATCGACAGTATTAAGACGCGATGTTTGGGGCTGCACGAAGTAGGACCGCGTCTCTAAGTCGACGCGCAGGGGGCGGTAGACGTGAGACGCTCTTCCGGCGCCCATGTGTGGCTAACTTAGGCGCTAGTAAGGCGCTAGATTGACGCAAATATGATCATGCATTTGTCGCCAATGAGACGCTAAGATGACGCTAAGTGCGATATATCTAAATTAGCGTCGACATGAGTTTAGACGCCAATGAGACGCTATGGTGTCGCTACATGCACATTTTTTTTTACCCACCCTAGCCTCATTTTTTCCCTTCTCACGCCATACAATTTATAATGCATCTCAAAATGCATTGATATTCATCACTGGTAATATAAAAGCATCACAGGCAATATAAAATCATCACAGGCAATATAAAACTATCATAGACAATATAAAACCATCACAGGCATAATATATAACATAAGAATACGAAAACTACTAAACCGAACTAACAAACTATATGTATGTTTAAGTCTATAAGTAACAAATGCATAGTTTGTTTTCTATCCTAGGTTTGGGAGTTATTGTTATCATTCCGGATGTTTGACCCAGACGTGCTCGGTCCATGACCTCGCGGGGATGGATTCTGCGTCGGGATCAATCCCTGAATCGTCTGCAATAGAGGACCCAACTGCTGCGACAACTGCTGCGACACCTGCTGCGATATCTGCTCCGATAATTGCTGCGATAGCTGCTATGATAGCTGCGTCAGATCAAGTGCAACGGATGAGCTCGGAGCAGATGCACCTCCTGCATATCCTCCGATCCTCCTAAGTATCTGAGCGGCTGTACCAAGGCCACACAAGTATCCCCCTCGTGTCGTGTCGGCCACCTCTTTCCAAATAGTAAGGTCCTCTACGAAATAGAAAAATTATAAAATCATATAATATATAAATTATATATCAAGAATCACGTAAATTAAAAACATGACTAAACCAACGAAGAAACATTACCTGGTGACTGAGTACTCGGATCATCTCCATACTTTTCAGCCATTTTTGCATTATACTCATCCTAAAAAATTTAAACGTTGTGTATTTCAAAAATATTACACTAACGGCAACAACCAAATGATCATATCATGAGACTTACCAGAAGCCTACGAGCAGTGGGCGTGACTAAGTCGTTTGTCTTCCGGTTCTTATGCGTGGCCTCATAGACCACACGAAAGTCTACGGGATCGCCTTCTTTCTCCTCCTACAATAAAGTTTCAAATTTGATAACATAAGTATAAGTCAAAAGTTTGATTAATGGAATTTATATGTAAATTACCATGCGTCATCAATGCTCGACAAATCGCATCGATCCCCATGTGTGGATGTGGGCCTCGGGCTTCGAAAGACGGTTAACTCTTGCCATTTCCGACTTCCTTTGCCATCGTTCATCCGTCCTTTGTGAACATCAAATACTTACACTTTCAAAAAAACTATAATTTTCATAAAAATAATGTAAAAGTATACATACTTACCACTTCCTACAGAGGGACTCCCAAACCGAGCGCCTAATATGTCTTGGGCATCTTTGTATGCCCTGCTCCAAAGTGAGGCCGGCGGACGTGACGACCTTGCGAAACTTGTATAATCTATTTCGGAGGCATTTCGCAACGACCTCCTCAAAAGCTCTCCAGATCGTCCCTAAACTAAGATCCGAATGAAACTGATTTACCTTCTACAAACATAACGTTAAAGCTTAGTAATTTTAAAATAAATATAAATCAAATTATGTAACCCAAATAGAAGATCATACCATAAATGCTCGAAAGATGTCATCTCGCACTTAAATTGGGACATCTTTCCAGGATCCTACCCCCTCCGGCAAGTGGGAAAGAATGAGAGCACTGACATCCCGCACGGTACTAGCGGGTAAGAAAGTGGTCCTGCCAATTACAAAGAATAATTAATTTTCAATGATAATCAAAACTATAACAAAATTTGTACAACTTATTTAACTTACGGTCGAGCAATATTATTCACAGTGACCAACCCATTATCGTGTAACCCCTCTTCATCACTCGAAGAGGAATCATCATCCGGTACAGCTGGAGTAGGCTGTGAAGGTCCGACATTAGCTACGGGCCCTAATACATAATAAATCATTAGTGTCATGCCAAATTAAAATTGTGATAATTGATAGATGTACATTAATGTTCTCACCTCTATTGATGTGTACCGCATGATCAGTAGCAGTCCGCTCGTCTGAATGAATTGAGTCAGATGCTTGTGCTATCGATGGCGTAGCAACTGACATTATTAAAAAATAATTAATATAATTAATTGAGAAATGTCAATAATAATAAATATATCACTTGGCGTAAGATGTCGCTCGCCAACGCTAGATTGTGGTGAAGCGTCTGGTATTCTCGACGGTGGCGGTGGGGTAGCAACTGCCATCACAAGTAAATACATAAAATTTGGCTCCTACATAAATTTAAGTAATATACAAAAAATAACCTGGTGTGACATGACGATCGTGGTCGTGCGATCGAGACGTACCGACTATGTTCCCCGTCGACGGTGGAGCAACTGTCACAAAAGCAAAATATTTAAAAAACTCTATCTCCTACTGTCTATTGCCTATAATGTGTCACGTACCTGGAGTGATACGCTCAGCAGACCCACCAATGGATCGCCTACTATGTGACGATCTGGCTACGTGCCCCGTCGGCGGCGGAGGAATTGATATTAATAAAAAAGGAATTTAACTATTATAATCAACTATAAATAAGTAGTTCACAATAAATATATTACCTGGTGGTTATGATGGCTGACTCATCTGGAGTGAACGCCTGGAAGAGCGAGATGACCCAGATGCTCGACCCCTAGTAACCATGACTGAAAAAAAGAAAGAAACTTCTCTTATTATCGGTAACCATATATAACTTTTAAAAAAAGTAAAATGCTTATGTCATTAGAATAACTACGGGATTCGTTCGTTTGTTTCGTATTCTGATTCATTTTCATCATCTTCATCATCGTCGCTATAATCTTGGTTCGAGTCATCATCAATGAAATTATCGAAGTTCACATCCAAGAGGTCATTTGAATTGAACTCTTCCATTGGCTCAGCGTCATCGACCAATTGAAAATTCTCAACTCCATCGGCCACATCAATCATCTCATTCACTCTATCTTCTTGATAGTAATCATCCATGGGCACATCGTTGTGTACGGATGATGTTTCATTCTCATCTACCATTGTTTCTGCTAAGAATAGTCTACTCCTCACCTTGCATGACACACACCATTCATCTTTGGTTCTTTTCGATGGATACTTAGTGTAGTACACTTGTTGTGCTTGTTCCGCCAATATGAATGGATCGTATGATTGAAGTCTCGATCGAGGGTTAATATCCACCAATTTAAACTTTTGATCGATCCGAACTCCTTTCTCTGGATCGAACCAACGACATTTTAGCACCACGACTTTGTTAGATTTTCCCAAATAAGATAATTCTAGGATGTCTTCTATAACACCATAGTAATCAAAGTCGTCGTCCCCGTACATGCTTCCTAGAACATATATGCCGCTATTAATAGTTGAACGTTGTCGGCTATATTCTTCTGTATGGAACCGATATCCATTGATTATGACGTCGCAGTAGCTAAGAACTTGTTTCTTCGAGCCATGACCGAGATCTCGTATTTTGTTCACTATGACTAAGCCATTAATAACCTACAAAAAAATAACTAAAAATTTTAATAAAAGTTACGAACTTATAACAATTAAGAACAAGCGGAAAGATTTCTCACTTCACATCTCAACCAATCGGCAAAATGTTCGTCTCGTAGTTTCAATAACTCATCGTTTGAAACTAACAGATTGATTTCTTATTGTAATTCTTCGAATTTCCTGAATTCATAGTTTTCAATTAATACAATCATATAGCAACAATTAGCTTTAAATTATATAAGAAATTAGAACAAATTGCCTTACTCGAGATACGGTGTCACTTCGCTACAATTTGCAAGAATATAATTCTCAACGGCGGTGAGATTTCTATCATTCAAGATAACTTTGCGTCCTGCACCAAGAAGTCGACATGGGTACTTGAATATGGATAGAATATTCATGTCAACTTCTCCTTCACCACCATCATCGTTTCTTGAAACTTGGGTGTGTCGTGATTGTATGTGCGGCTCAAAGTATTTTGAAGTGAAGTTTGACACCTCCTCAATGAAATATGCTTTACATATAGAGCCTTCAATTTTTGTCTTATTCTTCGCCTTCCTTTTCAAATATAACATGCACCTTTCGAAAGGATACATCCATCGATACTGAACCGGACCAGCAATTTTTGTTTCATATGGAAGATGTACAATCAAATATTCCATCACATCAAAGAAAGAAGGTGGAAATATCTTCTCAGTCTTGCACACGGTAATCACAATAGAAGCCTCTAACCGAGATATGTCTTCTTTCTGAATGATGGATGCACAAAGCTCTTTAAAGAACATAGACAATTATGTTAAAACCTCCCAGATGGCCTTTGGCAAAAGTTCTTTAAAGATGATTGGAAGCAGCCTTTGCATAAAAATATGACAATCATGACTCTTCATCCCGTGTATCTTCCCATTGTCCAAGTTAAAACAATGAGATATGTTTGATACATATCCGTCGGGAAATTTCAATTGCTTTACACATTCGAAAACCACTTTTCTTTGATCATTGCTCAAGACATAAGTAGCTTTTGACTTTTTGCATTTACCATTTTGAAGATGAATGATATCTAACTCTGGTCTTTTGCATATTAATTTCATGTCTTCGCGAGCCAATATTTTTTCCTAACATTGCATCTCGTATCATGTCCCTGTACGGATTGCTCGAGTCGCCCACAATGGTATCTACATTACTTGTTTCTTTAGCCCATCTTTCTTCGCCATGAAAGAACCAATTGGTGTATGTAAGTAAGAAACTGTTGTAATATAAATCCTTCTGCACATCATATCTTACTTTCCACTGATAACATTTGCACTTCCGGCATGGACATAAGATTTCGCCATATGAAGAAGCAACACCTTCATTTTGATATGCCACATTAATGAATTCATCAACACCATCCTTATATTCTTCAGTTATGATGCCATATTTATCCTTCCAACAACGAATCCAACTAAGATATGGCTTTATCATTTCTGTAACGGAGAACATTAAGCCAAGTAAGAAATTTCTTGTAGTTGAAACGTGTGATTTTGAACTTACGAATTAAGTCCAAAATCACATGTTTCAAGTAACACTTTCATAACATGAATAAGTAATACTTAACTTAAGTACATGAATTACTTCATAAGTTAACTTAACAATTAACATAAGTTAACTTAAGTAATACTTAACTTAATTCCTAAGAGATGATACTTAATATTATACTTAATAAGTAATACTAATTTGATCCAAAGAGATGATAATTCACTTAAGTACTACTTAATTTAACATGAATAAGTAATACTTAACTTAACATGAATAATTAACTTAATTTAATTTCATGCATTAATAATTAACTTAATTTACATGGTGGCGGGCTAGTACCTTCGGCGAAGGGCGGAGGGCGGCCGAGACGGCAGTGGAGGCGGTGGACAGTGGCGGCGGAGGAGGACGTCAGCGACGGTGGAGGACGTCGGTGACGGTGGAGGGAGGACGCGGCGGAGGGCGGACGAGGCGGCGGTGGAGGACGTCGGCGGCGGTGGAGGGAGGACGCGGCGGAGGGCGGACGAGGCGGTGGTGGATGCGACGGGCGGCGGTGGAGGTGGAGGGCGGTGGAGGCGAAGAGCGGAGGGCGGACGAGGCGGCGGAGGATGCGACGGATGGCGGTGGAGGCGAATCGCGGCGGAGGCACACCCTGCCGTGGAGGCGAACCACGACGGAGGCGAACCACGACGAAGGCGAACTGTCGGGGAGGGCGGAGGAGGAGGAGGAGGCGGCGAAGGGCGGCGGCGAATGCAGAGGGAGGCGGTGGAGGGCGGTCGAATGCAGAGCGGGGCGGAGCCGAAGGGCGGCGGCAGCGGTGGAGGGCGGTCGTCGGGCGTCGGACGTCGGGCGAAGGCCGGATGCGGCAGTGGAGGGCGTCGGAGGTCGGGCGTCGGGCGACGGGCGCCGGAGGTCGGGCGTCGGGCGACGGGCGCCGGAGGTCGGGCGTCGGGCGACGGGCGCCGGAGGTCGGGCGTCGGGGCGCGTCGGAGGTCGGGCGTCGGGGCGCGTTGGGTGTCGGGCGATGGTAAATGGTAAACAGTAAAAGTGAAAATGAAGAAGAGGGGTTAGGGATTTAAGTAATTTTTAGCATCGCAAAATAATGAGACACTATGTAGACGCCATGTAGGTGCCGAAACTGTCACAATTCGGCTAGCGCGGCGCTATAGAGAAGCTAATGTGTCTCTAAGACAACGTAGCGACACCATCGCGTCGTCGGGGCGTCACAATTGTGTAGCATCTCAATATCGCGACGCCATTGAGACGCTCAATAAAAGTTTTTTCAAATTTTTTTAGTATGTATGTAATTTTATTTATCAATGTAACGTCTCATCACATTATGCTCCATTCCAATTGTTTTATTTTCTTCCGATAATCTATCATGTATGTATACAAAATTATAAATATGTATGTATATGTATATATAACACAATTGTGTGTGTATATATATTCATATGTCATATATGCGTACGTATATATATGTCTACGTGTGAGAGATTAAGTTACAACAATGTGTTTCGTCTATATGTATTATAAATATATATATGTGTATGTATATGTGTACACATGTGCGAGTCATATATATATAGATAACATGTATATGTATACGTATTCGAAGTGAATATATATATGTGTGTATTTGTTTATATGTGTCAGAGTAGGTTATAATAATATGTATATATGCACTTATTATATATAGGTATCAGCGTATACGCGTATTGATATGTCTATATATGCCCGATTGAGCGAGGGGTAAAAAGTCGACTTAGGAGGCGCAATACAGACGCCATTGAGTCGCTAGATTCATTTAGCGACTCTGTAGCGCCGAATTAGCGTCTAAAACAATGTGGCATCTCGAACATGCGACGCTAGAGAGACGCCCATGGTGTCATCATAATGTCGACAATATCTTCGGCGCTCATTAAACGCTAGGTGGACGCTATTGTGTGTCTACTGTGACGCTAACATATCACTCACTTAATCAACCATTGTAATCCCATGATTAAGTATATAATAATAATATATGCATAATTAAGATATTATATATTATATGTATACATAACATAAATAATATAGGTAAAAAATTATATATTTAGGAACACTCTTATCATGTAAAAATACATATATATATATATATATAATCGTGTAATTAATACATATATGTTGATATTATGCTATTGATAATATGTTTATAATCGTGTACTTAATACTAATATAATACTTAATGAATTTATTGATTGACATATAGTATATATAATATAGTGTTTAAATATATACAATAGCGTCTCCTTTGTTTGAGACGCCATATAGCGTCGCTTTACAGTCTTTAGACATGTGACGCTAGTGTCGCGTCTAAAGTGGTCGACGACAAAATGGCTTGCTTAGATGCAAATTTGCTTGCTTATATGCAAAATGTTAGATGCAAAATGTTAACTGCAAATTTGCTTGCTTAAATGCAAAATGTTAGTCCTCATGAACAAAAGCAACTCTCATTTTCTTTTTTCATGATCTCCTGTACAAGCTTTTCGCTTTTGAACACAACTGATGGAACAACCAAAGAAGTATACGGAGTTGGTGTTAAATATTAGTTTTCGAATTCAACTGAGAACGTAGATTTATATAAATTGGACTTGTGGTGCAAAATAAGGTATAATCATGGTGTTCCAATTATAAACAATTGTCCAATTCACTGCATGGCAAAAAACAGGAACAAAATCATCATTTCCACAAGCCATTAAGTATGTGGATAGAGGATTCCAAAAGCTATCTTCAATTTGATTGTAATGTCTTCAATAATAAGTAGACAGACAATCATCACTCCGGTAATATGAACAAAACATATATTACAATAAAATAATAAGAGCCGTCTCAACAACATGCTTAGTAGGCTAAAGCTCAACTTTAGAAATGCATCATTGTCTTTAAGGGCGACCAGAAGATAGATATATGTCTTCTAAAGCTAAAAAATTCATGTCTTCTAAAGCACACTATGGTCAACAAGGATGTGTGTGCTAGGATGGCAAGTATGTGAAACCCTTGCTGTTGCAAAACGCTGCTTTGAAAGGTTGAGCACACACCTATTGAGCAATTTAGCTACTGTATGTGCTAAGGCTTGCTTCTTTTATAATTCCATCCACGAAGCACCTCTATCCTTCCTCCATTCCTCATTTTTCTTTTTATTCTTTTTTTAATTATTTTAATATTTTTCTTGGGCTTCATTCTTTATGATAACTTACATCTATTAATTATGATAACTTAAGTCTATTAGTTATTTTTTAAATTTAAAAATCACATATTTTTTATCTACATAACACCATTAATTTTTTTAATTAATATGGAGATCATAATTATTTTTAATTTGAAAGATCACATATGTTAACCATATGACCTTTGATTTATGTTCGTTTGTGTATTAAATTTTAATATTAAGATTAAATGTTCACACACTACATATTGACTATTTATATTTCATTAATTTTGTTATTTATAATAAAAAATGCATATGCATCCTTAATTAATGTTTAAATTTTCATAAAATACAAGTTGGATTTTTATATTTCATTATATTTTTAATGATAAAAAATAGTAATACGTAAATGCATCTTTGTGTGTATTGAAATTTTAACACAATGCTTAAATTTTCACACATTACATATTGACATTTACATTCCATCATATTTCTATTTTTAATAATAAATAATTATATATAAATGCATTATTAATTAATGCGTAGTAAATATCATGATCAAATTTTCATAAATTATAGGATGACTCTTTATATCCCATTATATTTTTAATGTTAATATATATATTATATATAAATGTATTTTTAATTAATGTGTATTAAGATTTTTTACAACATCATTAATTTTTTTTATAAATTAAATGTCATTTTTTTGTAGAAATCTTTGGATTCTATTAAAGTTTCATGCTTATACATATATATATGGTTTATTTTCTCTAACCTCCCCTGAACTATCGCGAAATACCACATCTAACCCCAAACTACGAACTTTATTTTTTGGATACCTAAACTATCGCGAATTTTCCAATTTGGTCCTTTCGTTCAATTCCGTGAAGTTTTCCATTAATTTCGATTTATGAAAAGACCATTGTACCCCTTCCTTAAGAGTTAGTCTATTTTTACATCAAATAATATAAAATAATAAATATAAAAATAATTAAAAATAAAAAAAATGATTGCGTGGGGGCGTCGCCCCCCGTGTCGCCGGAGCGAAAGGGGGGCGCCGGCCCCCTGCGTGAGGGACAAAGGGGGGTCGCGGTGCCTCCCGAGCGAGCGAGCGAGCTCGGGGGGCGCCGGCCCCCCTAATCTCCCTTTCTCCCTCACGCGCGGCGATGGAGATTAGGGGGGGCGGCGCCCCCCCGGGCGAGCTTGCTCGGGGGGCACCACCCCCCCCCCCCCCCCCTCTTTTCTCCCTCGCATGCGGCGAGGGAGATTAGGGGGGCTGGCGAGCTCGCCAAGGGGTAGCGGCCCCCTTTTCTCCCTCGCGCGCAACCCCCTTTGTCCCTCGCAGGGGGGCCCGCGCCCCCCTTTCGCTCCGGCGACACGGGGGCGACGCCCCCACCCAGTCTTTTTTTTTTATTTTTATATGTATTATTGTAAATTATTTGATGTAAAAATAGACTAACTCTTAAGGAAGGGGTGCAATGGTTTTTTCACAAATCAAAAAAATCGAAGTTAACCGAAATGTTCACGGAATTGGACAGAAGGATCAAATTGGAAAAATCGCGATAGTTTAGGTACCCAAAAAATGAAGTTCGTAGTTTGAGATTAGATGTGGTATTTCGCGATAGTTCAGAGGAAGTTAGAGGAAATAACCCTATATATATATATATATATTTATAGCGCTCCAACACTTCGTGGAATTCACCACGCCTTCCATTTTCAATTCTAACCACAATGACACATGAAGCAAGTGATGACGGGTGCGTCGGCACCTACTGCTCACCTTTCCATTTTGCGTCATAAATTCTTTGAATCTGTTCGAGAATGAGCCGCCGCAGTTGGGTCACACCGTGAGCAAGAACGATTGTCCAAAAATTTTGAGCCCTAGGGTGAGCTCCTGCTTCCAAGTGAACATCTCTGTGCTACATAACTTTTCAATTATCATTTCTTATATTTAGATATAGTACTATTAATTCAATTATCATCTCTATGATTTATTAATGGTAAATAACTTTCATCAATACTTAGTTATTACTTTATTTTAGCTATACATGCATGTTTATCTTTTCATATTTTATTTAAATTAATAACAAATAAAATTTTAAAATATTAATTTATTGTAATCTAAATTATTTTAATCTTATAACATATCTCAATATTATATATGTTTTATATATTTTATCAAATTATTTATAATCGCGCTATGTGCGTATATATATAAAGCTCAGCTTCAACGAAAGTTTTAAAGTTATGTCCGTTAACCATTATTATTTATCTTTTTTGCTACTTTTTTCAATTTTATATTCATTCCTTCTCCCATTCTCTCTCGTATTAATAACTTATGCCTATGAATTAAGAGGTATCATGATGGTATAAAAAGATGGAGTTATAAATTCCTAACGATACCGGTTTTGGGAAGATGAAGAGACACTTTTCTCCTTTAACTATTATTATTTATCTTTTTTGCTATTTTTTTCAATTTTATGTTCATTCCTTCCCCATTCTCTCTCCTATTAATAACCTTATGCCTATGAAAGAGGTATCATGATGGTATAAAAAATGGAGTTATAAATTTCTAACGACACCAATTTTTGCAAGATGAAGAGACACTTTTCTCTTGCTTGGTACAACTGCGTATCTACTACATATATATATGTTCAGATGAGATGATGTGTGAGGCATGTGTGCATTAACAGAGCCCGGCAATTCCTCGGAGCGCTCCATCTTCGACTACATGGTCTCATCCTTCTTTGATCTCCCGCCTAGCCACAACGAGCTCCTCCCTTTCTCTATCCGAAAGCATGTGTCCACCAGCTACCTCTGCGCGTCCAGGAACAATTGGCGAGTTCATTGCCCACGCATCGGCCCAATTTAAGTTTCTCTTGCCTCTGTACGTCCATGCAATGTACGAATCAGAAAGAAGAGTATCTTCGACTCTTGTCCCAGCAGCCTCCATGCAACAACAACAACAACCAAATGAAATAAGCTGCCTACATGAATCCTACGTCACAACTCAAGTTGTGATTTGAATACTAATACAAGCATTCGTCTTTTGTTAAGTTCATTTGTTTTTGTGCATTAAATCTTTTTTATGGTTTTTGCTAGATTAAGAAGATGTATCTTTAGCTTGGCAACTACAAAGCCGAGTCCCATGAAGAGAGAAAAAAAATAAGAAAAGGTATTTACTAAATTTCCGGCACACACACCCTCCTCCTCCTTTCACCATCATCTTAATTTTATCTGATTTTTGAATTTATAATTTTTTTAAATTATTATCGGCATTACACTAATTTATTGTATTATTCAATTCTTCACATTTATATTTCACATGATATTTTTATTATTATTTTGTGTTTTAAAATTTTAAAAATGATGACCAAAAGGTCACAAACTAAATGTTGACTCTTTATATTCAATTATATTTTTATTCATACTAATATAAATGAGTCCATAATTAATGTTATAAAATTTTAGCATCATGATTATATTTTATTTTCTTATTTTACTATTTTTTTGGCACCCATCTAATGTGTAGTAAATTTTAAGATCGTTATTAAATCATGAATTATTTTTTTAAATTTTTAAATTATATTATATTTTTATTCATAACAAAAATATTTTTATTTGGTAAAAAGAAATATGTAAAACTTAAGTCTATTAATTATTTTTAAATTTTAAAAACATATATTTTATACCTACTTAAATCCATTAATTATTTTTATTAATACGAAAAGTCATAAGTATTTTGAATTTGAAAGATCACACATTTTAAGTAGATGGCCCTTGATTTATGTTAATCAATTGTGTATTAAATATTAGTATCATGATTAAATGTTCATATGTTACGTATTGACTCTTTATAAATTTTTTATTTATAATAATATATAAATACATTCTTTGTCTAATATTCTCCCTATATCAAATAATTAATATTATCATGCATTTGTTAATTGCGCGAAGCGCGAGGAGTTTCCCTAGTTTATAACTATAAATAGAGAGGCCCTCACTTTCTCAAAGTTAGTTATTAAAATTATTTATTTATTTTCATAATTGTAACTATAAATAGAGGAGCTTTCAGTTTTCATTTGTATACTCCACGCCTTCTTTAAAGATAAAGAGTATGTGCGAACCTACAAATATAGGTTTGTACGCGATAAAAAAATATTTATATATTATTTTTTTCTAATAAAAATATTAAATGTTATAAAGAAAAATACTTATTTTTATCTAATAAAAAATATTAAATATTATAAGGGGCTTTCATTTTTTATTTGCATATTCGACGCCTTCTTTCAAGATAATGAGTTCATGCGAACCTACAAATATTAATTTATTTATGATAAAAAAATACTTATATATAATTCCTCTTTGTAAAAAAAATCAAATATTATAATATATATATAAGGAAAGATTAAAAATATTATGTTATGAACTGTACCTCGAGCTAAAGATATGCATTATAATATTTATTGCTGATTAATATAAGTATCATAAAATTTTTAAATATAATATTATGATAACATGTATCTATTTACAACTTATTTACTAATATATGTATAAGTAAGAGGTTAAACAAATTATTCAACTAATATAAATGAAATATTTTTTCTGTAACAAATAATATATAGAATAAATTATATACATTTTGTGCTAATATTTATACTAATATATTATGTATACTAATAATTTTTAATTGTATATAGTTATTTTTTGTTGCTATCATGTTGTTATTCTATCAAGAAAATAGAAAACTTAAGTATATCAATCATTTTACAATATCAAAATAATTAGAATTCATAATTATTTTATTTATTATTGAATAGTTCATTATAATCAATACAAGATATCTAATCAACCAAATTTAATTATTACTAACTGTTTATTAATTTATTGTTGTATGTCTATCTGTATGTCATAATTCATTATAAATCGATATAGAATTAATCAGATAATAATAAAATAATCAACCAAATTTAATCATTTTTTTAATATTGTTAGCATTTTGTGAATTTATTATTATTATTATTATTATTATTATTATTATTATTATTATATATATGTTTTTATATATATAATTAGAAGTTAAACAAATTATTGATTACTATAAATAAAAGTTTTTTTTATGTAACCAATAATATATGAAGTAGATGATATAATTTTGTGCTAATAATATTTATAATCATATATTATTTATGTTAACAAATTTCAATCGTATACAATTATATTCTATTGTTATTAAGTTGTCATTCTATTAAGCTGATAAAATACTTAAGTATATGAATCATTTTAAAATATTAAACAACTCAGGTTCGTAATCACTTTATTGTTATTGGATATGACATTATAAACTATTATAAAATATGTAATCAACTAATAACAAAATATTCAACCAAACTTATTATGATATTATTATGATTGAATAAGATATTCTAATGAACTAATAACAAAATTTTTAACTGCTATAAATAAAAGATTTTTTCTATAAACAATAATATGATACTCAATAGTATATGAAATAAATGATATATTTTTTGCTAATATTATTTATAATCATATATTATCTATGGTAAGTATTTTTAGTTATGTATAGTTATTTTTTATTGTTTTCAAGTTGTTATTCTATGAAAATTAAAATATAGAAGACTCATGTATATCAACAGTTTTATAATATCAAATAATTATGATTCCTAATTTTTTATTATATAATAAGCTAATAAAAAAATTTTAACTACTATAAACAAGAAATTTTTCAGTAACCAGCAATATGATAATCAATAATATATGAAATAATTTATATATTTTAATTCTAATAATATTTATAAGCATATATATTATTTATGATAACAATTTTTTAGTTGCATGTAGTTATTTTTTTGTTATTTTATCAAGGAAATAGAAGACTTAATATAACAATCATTTTAGAATACAAATAACTAAGTTTCATGATAATTTTATTATTATTAGAAAGTTCATTATAAATCGATATGTAATAAATTAATAACAAAGTATTCAACTAAACTTAAACATTTTGTTATTTTTACTAATAATTTGTTAATTAATTAAGATATTCTAATGAACTAATAATAAATTATTTAACTATTATAAATGAAAGATTTTTTTATAACAAATTATTCAACTACTATAAATGAAAAAATATCTATCATTATCTACTTGATATATAAAATACTTAATAATTGTTATTGGCCAAAAGGATAATAAAAAAAACATTGTCATATATATTAGTATTTTTTTACTTAATTTATACATCTTTATCTTTTTTTTCTATGGAACAATAGTTATCGATAATTTTTTTACATCATCTTTGAAATCATATTTTTGACATTTCCCTCACAAGTTGTATATTATTTAAAATTATTTGGTAAATTAAATAACTTTTTCAATATTTTTTATGTAGCATTACTGAAAACATTGACTTCATCTCTTATGTAAATCTAATTAAGATGCAATGAAATGTCAAAGTTTGTATGATTAAATTGTATAATGTTCTCAATTATTATAATCCGAACAATACGCACTCCAACGAAATAATATTAGAAAATGAAAAGATATCAATAAAATATATTATTATATAAAAATATAAAAAGTTGGTTTATAATATCATGTCTGTTATAATCATTCACAAAATTTTGCTATGAATAACTTCACTTTAATTTCAAATGATATAGTAAAATAGCTTAATTCCTTTTTTTATTCCCACATTAATCGGTTACCTTAGTGCACCATAACAAAAACTTTTAAGGAGTGCACCATTAAAAAAATAGTGGCACGTTCTTAGACTAATCATCCGAAAACAAACTATATCTTAATTCCTTCAATATTTTGTGACATTTGGATAGTGTAATTTCTTAACAGATAATATTCAAACCATGTCATGCATTAATAAAATAATAAAATGTGATTATAACAATAATTTCCGATTATTGACACCAAAAAGAATAATCACATATTATATTAAACTTATTATTGTGTCCAACAATTAAGTATATATCTCATTCTGACTATTTCAATTATTAATTAATTAGAAACCAAAAATATTAAATTATTGGAAACCATAAATATTAAATTATTTATTATAAAATAGCATAGATCTATATTTAAATAATAATTAATTGGAAAGTTAGTTACTTACCAGGATAATTTCTAAACTACTATGATAGAGGGTTACCAAAATAATCATATAATCAACAAAATGATTTAAATATTAGAAATTTATATATAGTTAATGATACCCATTATTTAATTTTAACTTATTAAAAATCATAATGTGCAAGGAGTCAGCTCTCAAATAAATCAGAAAAATATATATGCAAGGAATCAGCTCAAACAAAAAAGTATATTTAAATTCTAATTTATTATAGTAGATGTTATTTTAGATTTTATTATTTATGCGGTTTTAATAACTATATAAAATAATTTTTTAAACATGAGAGAGATAATTTAATACCTATATCGTGAAAAAAGAAATAAATCTAACTAAAATATAAAACAGAACACGAATTAAAGTTCTTAGAAATTATTCTAACTAACATAACTTTTAATTTTTATCATGAATTGTAGCAATAAACTCTATTCATCAAGAAGTTAATATCAAATAAATACAAAGAATTTAATTGTTATCATGATCACGACCATTATTTTTGCTCTATAAAATAGTTCCTTTTAATTTATGTGACAATTCAATTCATTTTAATTTGTTTTTTAAAATTGTCATTATAGGTTATTTTTTATTTACCATATTTAATTTCAATAAGTAAATAAATATAAAAAATAATTTCTCATCATCATATTTGTATGATTATATTATGCACGTATGTTTTTATAATCATATTTTATGTTTTATAAAATAATTCATTTTAAATTATGTGAGAATTTGATTCCTTTTAGTTTGTTTTAGAATATTATTATTAATATCTTTTTTGTTTACTATAAATACTATTTTTATGTGTCTTTCAGAAATATCATATTTATTTTTAACATTTCTTATATTATTTTATGACTTTTCAAATATTATTAGTGTACAAGTGTGAAAATTTTATAATATATTACTTTTATTTAGTGTTGAATTTACGTCATCTTCTTAAAAATTTTAAACCATTCTATGATTGTAAACAAAAAATGAAAACGAATCTCTATGTAAAATTATTTTTACTTTCATACAAACTCTTATAATACATGAGAAATGCATATATTTTTAATATGTTTCATTCATGAAATTATCACATGGCAAATTCTTTCTTGGTATAAATAAATGCAGCATAATGGATTTTTTTAATAATTGAATTATATAATATCAAAATATAACACTTTTTTTTATTTTATGTTATTGACACCATATTTCATAGATAAAAATATTTATTAATAAAGGTATGTATATATATTTATGTGATAACTTTTATTTATAATTTAAATAAGATTTTTTTTTATTTTAGTGATGAAGAAATTAAAAGTTCATATGATGAATGCGTTTCATATATTATTGTAGTCATGAAGCATGATCCAAATTGGACAGGATGACCGCATAAGGCAGACTACATTGCAAAGCATGATCCAAATTGGACAGAAGAATCGCTAGATAATAAAAAAGGAACTGGAGTTCCAAGATCACTTGTGAATGAACCAACAACGAAAATTATATTGCAAAGCTATAACATAAAAGAAAATTGAAAACAGAAAGGGTATCTAACATATGCACAGACACGCGAAACCGGCCTGCCTTTCAGGTCTTTCCATGTTTCAATGCCTTCGCCAACCAATTTAACAAGTTCTCATAGTAACTCGAGGGTCAAAAAGAAGAGTTTGGAGTATGACCGCATAAGGCAGGATGTCATGCCGGGTGCAGAATTGGACAATGGAAAATATTTTCTAAAACAAAATATCTGCACAGATCTGGCAAGGGTTTCGCCAGATTGCTCGTCAGCCGAAGCGAAACCCTTCGCTGCCCTCGTGAATAGCCAAAAGCAACCTCTCCTGCAACTGCTCTTTTGAGGTGTATTCCGGCAGGTCCAATTGATTGAAGCTGTGACAGGATGGTCAAAATCAGCGAGGAAGGAAAGATACTAGAACCAGACATTGGATCCACTTAACCTCAACAAAAAGAAAACTAGCAGATGAAAAAAAACACAAAAAAAATTACCAGGTGTGAGCTGAGGGTAGATGGTGAGTGGTACCATAGGCCTTGTGAATCTGGAACCTCTGCGTGCCAGAAATTCCTTGAAGAGCACTAAAACCTTCCAAGGGGACCTGTAATCAAGAAAGAACATCAGTAAACCAAGAGGACAAATGAAAGCACTCAAAGGGCATTGAACCATTTTCCCATATCTCTACTACAAGGGGAACTATAAGATACATCCACTTTCACAAACAATAACATTCAGAAAAGAAAGAAGAAAAACAAAACAGAAGCGGATATGTACCCTAGAGGTGCCAGTGACAAACTGCAAAAATCGAGCTTTATCCTCTTTGCTGAAATCCCGAACAACTTCCGAGAACCATTGAATGACAGGGGATGCATTCGTATAACCAGAATACTCTGTATTTGCTCGTAAATCATCCACTGGTTTGAAAATTCACATCTTAAGAATATTTTTTTAGAAGATAAAGGATGTGAGCCAGGTGCTCACATCCATTTTTTATTCATTATAAAAGCTTGTATCTATTACAACATAACTTATAATCTTACCCACTCACTCATCAAGTTTCTAGCTGCTATTAGAATGTTATCAACATAACACTTTTCTCCCTTGAAAATGCAATCATTGCGTTGTCGCCATATCGCCCATAAAACCGCAATTGTTTTGATTCGTTGTCTTTTTGATACATACACGTGTAAATGGTTACCATGTCCCCCTTGTCTAAATGATTGCCAGAATGCTATCACAGAGCTCACATCTAGCCAATCACATTCAAAATCCTGCCATGTCCTTCGTGCTATTAGGCAGCTGAAGAAAAGGTGATCTATATCCTCCATGTTGTCATCACAGAAGACACAAGCGGTGTTCATTCTTGTGGCCCATTTCATTCTATACTTCTGAGTAGGAAGCCTGTTTCTCCTCAATAGCCATGCAAATACTCGAATACGCATAGGAACTTTAATGTCCCAAAGGAGTCGACAGTCTCTTTTAAGCTCTTCATTTGTGGTGAAGCTCTCTAGATCTAGAGTTTTATAAACTGTTTTAAGCGGTGTCATTCATCTTATGTCCTTGGAGACGCTCCATTAGTGCAAGAAGATCCTCAAGCCGGTTATCGAACAGGTGGGCTGCTAACCGTGGAATCCATACACCATCATTGAGAAAGTTGCCTGACCAATATTGAGCGACTACTGCCTGTTTATCCTCGGCTATCGCATAAAGCCTTGGAAAAGAGTTGATAGTGATTCCCCGGATGACCAAGGATCCATCCAAAATCGAAAATCCTTTCCGTCTCCTAGTGTCGCCTCAAAGAACAGTCTAACTCGTGGCATAACTGTCATAATGCTTCTCCAAAACGCTGAAGCCCCATGGGTAATTTCCTGCCTTTGTTCCCATGAAAACATTCTACCATAACATGCAGTAATAACTGATAGCCAAATATTTTGTCTCGACCGCATTGTCCGAGCCACCCACTTTGTCATTAAAGCAGTGTTCATTGTCCGAAGATCTTGAATCCCTAATCCTCTTTCTGACGTTGGTCGACATATTTCTGACCAGGCCACCAAATGCATCCCTCTACACCTTTGTTTTTGCAAAAGAAGCCTCGACGAAGTGAATCAATCCGTTGGATGACACCTTAGGCATCCAAAAAACTGACATATAATAAATAGGGATGGGCGATAGGACTGACCGCAGCCTTTCTCCACGTGATAATAGCCGTGAGCACCATCCTTCATGTCTTCTTTCTAGTCTGTCAAACACGGGATTCCAATCTCGAGAGAGTAGCCGACCATCAATGAGTGGTAGGCCCAAATATGTGATGAGAAGTGAACAGATGGCTGTCCCGAGTTCCATTGAGCATCTTCGGGCCTCTCCATGTTAAAAGGGATGAAAGATGATTTGGAGTGATTTATTTGGAGCCCGGAGAAAACACCAAAGATGTTAATGAGCATTGCAAGCCTCCTTGCCGCACTGATCAATTCTTCTATAAAAAATAATGTATCATCAGCATACTGCAATATAGGTATGATTGTACCTTGCTCTGGGATCGAAGAAAAGACTTTGAAGATGTTGGCTTCACATGCCGAAAATGTGCATCTTGCTAATGCATCTGCTGCGAGAACAAAAAGCATAGGTGCTAGGGGGCATCTCTAGCGAACCCCTCGTTGTGGTTGGACCCAACCCCCAATCGGGCCGCCATTAATTAGGACTGAGAACGAGACGATGCAGACACATCTTTTCATCCAAGCTATCCATGTATGTGGGAAACTTCGAAGGTGAAGGGATCTCCACAAAAAAGACCAATCTAGCAGTCATATGCCTTGGAGAAATCAACTTCTCCAAGTTATGGCTGATCATGGGGCTCCATGGCGCCTTGATTTCAACTACCTGATCGTGCGGTGATGTCCTCTGCTGTGCTACGTGTGCTGTTGAGTTCGCACTGTCGCTGATTTTTCGATGGGCAGAGGGGCATCTAGCTCGGATGTGACCTATACCACCACATGCAAGGCATCTTATCAGATCTCTGCAGTCCCTTTGAATGTGTCCCCAACATCTGCAACGATAACATTGTACCTTTCTCCTCTCTCTCTGCTGCTGCAAGTTAGGTGATCCTCGTCGTCTCACCCTCTGCCACTCACTTTGTGTGTTACCGTTCGTCGGTATGTTTTGGTGGTGCCTGGGGAATGGGATCTCCCCTAGGCTGTTATGGGTGGAGCCATCCAGAGGGTCTCTGGACAACTTTCATTTTTTTTCTCGTAATTGGATAAGCAATTAGCATCAATAATCTCAAAATATCATTGAAGATCCAAAAAGTTCAGGAGGAGCTACAAATATAAATAACTTACAATCAATATCTGGAAGACCACTTATCAATAATTCTAGCTCCTTGTCATTAAAAATTGATATCAGGTCTCGATGAATCAACTCACTGAAACCTTCCATGAAGGCGTTAATTTGAGGCCCAATTGCAGTTGTTAGCCTATGTTCCGCCACACGGTCCACGTACTCATGCTTATTTTCTTCAGTAACCCTAGTATTTCGTCCATCCGGAATCAATTCATAATCTGTCACCTGAACATAAAAACTTCGAAATTTGTGAGCATCAGCAGTAACAATATATAATGCTTCAACAGAAGCAGTTCAAGTCCTTTGAATGCTGCAAACAAATTCAGTGAGCAAGTAACAGAAAGCACAAATATTGCTCAAGCAACCCCCAAAACAGCTACTAACTAGTCTTACAAAGATGGTAGTTTCCCGATAAGTGTGAAACAGAAAAAGTACTAGTTTGTTGATAGTTTAATTGAACAGAGAACTGTAACTGCAAAGTAGAATTCTATTGATTGAAAATGTCATGGATGCACCTAATGCACGCAATGATGTGATTAAACACAACTGAAACATACTTCAGTTAACTTCCAGTAAACAAAGCAAGAGCAACTGTATGAAACAGGATTGTCATAGCAATTACCTCTGCTTTCTCATATAATATCAACTTCTCCTCATCAGCATCCATGCTAAAAGTAAGGTCCAATATATCACTTATATCATTCTGCACGTACCACAAAAAGGTTATCACAACAATTGGACAGTTAAATAAGGAACAGGACAAACTGTAAACAATGAGATAATGTATCATGATATAATTGATACCTCAAGCAACCACTTTAAGTTCTTATAATAATCAGGATCAATTGCCTCAATGTCATGATAAGTAACCTTTATGCCAAGAATGTGTTTGTAAAAGGATCTAGTGAAATGCACATCCATGAGCTGACCATCAAATAGTGCTTTACCAACCTGAAGAACAATTACCCATATAAGAGAAGTAACAGCAATAGACAATTAGCTGATAGTGCGATACTTACAACTCGTCCCACAAATTTGAAATATGACAGATGTTCTGTTTGGTAGACAGAATTAGGATTTGGCTGGAAAGTTGACTCATTCCCAACAGTAGTAAAAAGCAATGCGCCCTTGTCAAAAATAACACGAGATAACAACTGATACCATTCCCGGATGAGGCCCCCAGCATCAATGCCTTCTTCTCCTTGAAAATGGACTGTTAACCTCCCTTTAAGCTCTTGAGGAGATCGCATACACAACTGATTATATGAATCTTCAAGTATGTATGCTCTTCTAACTGAAATTCTAACGGGGCTGTGATGAGGATGGTCATGCTGATGCTTTATTTTTCTTCGAAAATGAGAACGTTTGTTGTCAAAGTCAATGAAGCGCGGAACTTTAAGCAAAAGAGAAAATGACTTCTCAAGCAATCCAGGATTCTGCCTAATGAACGCATTTAATAGCTTCCTGTGTTTCTCTGTGAACTTCACGAAGGCAATGTGTTTTTCATCAGTACTTGAATAAGACCCTGATTTCTGGCCACTAGTCGATGTTGTAGCCTCTTCAATATCAACATTTGCTGTTGTAGATAAATCTTGAGCAGGCTCCGACTGCCCAGGTCGTAGCTTTTCACATGTCACGAAGAAGGATTTAATATATGGCAAAATGTTCTGTGTACCAGCTGGTAATGGAGCTACTACGCCTCCGGCTATGCTTGCTGCATTGCCCAATGCCCCAGACATACCAACCAATACTGATGACTCCGGTGAGCTCTCAATTTTACTTATGAAATTGCTTAATTCTAGCCACAAGGATTCAAGTTCTGAATTTATATCCCATATGTGAGAAAGAGCACTAGAAAATTCTTTTTCGGGCAAAATCTCAGGGTCCTTCTTTTCATGTAATGAAGCAACAAGAAGGCTCAATGCCTGAAGAACTCTCAAAACAGCAGTTCCATTGGTTGAAGAACTGAGAAGAGCTTTTTCAGCATCTTCATGTAAATGCAACTCTTTCATTGCACACGAAACCAGAGTCTGTACTGAATTAGCAAGCTCTGCTATGAACAAACTGCAAAAGGTAGGAGTAATAGACACCATCTTTCGCAATACTTTTGCCACAAGAACATATGCATCAAAAGACAATCTGTGAAGAAGCAAACAGAATTTTGTTTAATAGCATTATCTGATAATCGTGTCCAGAGTAAGACATAATTTGTTTTTATTTTTATTTCCATGTATTAAGAAAATGACATCCCTTTGTAACCAAAAAAAGAAATGGATTCTCTATCCATAAATAAAGAGATCATAAGACAATAAAGAGGCATGAATAAGACAAACAGGAAAACTTAATATAGAATGACAGCACTATTGAAGTTAGCAAAATAAACATAAAGTATTTTATCACAAATTTCAATAAACAATATGAAAGATCTTAAACAAATTTTAATCATTCAACAAGGATACATCAGATCAAGATGTAGGAAGAAAAAACTCGAAATAGTGGAACCAAGAAACTATAAGTATGGGAAAATAAGTCTTAAGTCCATGTTATACCCTTCTCGTGCAAGCAGTGAGCATAAAAGGCGGAGTTCTGTCTCTGGGAGACTCTGAAGAATCGCTCGAACACTGCTCTCATCATTCTTTACAGAAGCAACTTTGGAAGTAGAATCTTCACCTTTGGAAGGTTTATCATCCTGGGCATCAGTATTTTCAACCGTATCAGCATTTGCATGTGGATCTAGCATGGCTGTCTCATGACCAGAGATTTGCTCTTGCCCATCTCCAGATTTACTTGGTATTCCAGAGTCGCTCTCAGCATTTACCATAATAACTTCAAGAAGGTTTAACAACTGAAACAAAAAAAGAAATGAACCCATTCGTTAGAAATTACTCTAGAGTAGGAAAACACACCACATATTTTCAATAACCAACCTGCTCAATATGAGCAACACTCCGAACATACAATGGCTGGTTCAAAAGACTAAGAAGCAAGACAATTGCATAAACTCCTCTATTATCTTCTGGTTTATCTCCCTGCATCATGACAGCTTTACCATGTTCCTGGTCAGAGGTTTTGACTCCGTATGCATGTTGGAATGGCAACTCAAAATGCAGCAGGAGTTTTGACACATTAGGATGGTTGCGAGCCAAGTATGTTAGAGTTTCTAGAACACGGCGAGAAACCAGAGGAGGCACTCCTGTAGAAATAATAGCAAACATATTACTTTCTTTCAACAGCAACAGAGCACAATGATCACCGTAGAACTAATTTAAGCAGCTTCTGATATGAGTAATATAATTTTAAAAAATTACAGTGATTTGGAACATCTAATTTTAACAACTACCATCAGAGAATTGGGGACGAGAGTAGGTAATGTAACTCTGACAACCATATAATCGGAATGGTGGTTCAGTTGCATCAGTGCCAGTGCCAGTGCCACTAGTAGTTGATTTCCTTAAGTCAAGCATAAGCATATCCATGAGAATTTTCACCAAAGATTTCCTCGTTTCCTGATGGGCACAAAGATTCAAAAGAAGCCTCTGCAGCTGACCCTTATACAGTGGCTGCAGTTGCAGACCATTACGATTGTTACATCCATTGAAAAAAAAAATACTTTACTAAAGAATTGTGAAACTACAGGACAAATCATTACCTGCACAACACGAAGCAATCTGATCATCGCTTTAAGTGCATCTGTGTCAACAAGAGGCGCTCCATCAGCCTCTATAAGCTTGCCCAACGCAGCTCTTCGAGAAGCATCACCTGAATGTCTGTCCAGATTGGACCCCAGAAGTTCACGACTCGAAGACTCAATCTTCCTCCTAGATGTCAATAAAGATTCCGGAGAGGTCAAAAGAACCTAAAGGAAAAAATTGCATATTAGAGGATGAAATATTGCTAATGTGCAATTATTATGCTGACACTCAATCTATCAGGAAGAACTGAATTACAAAATTTCAAAACGATCACAATCCATTTACCTCTTCTAGATCATTATGTTCTTCATCATTCTCATCATCTTCAACTTCATCACCTGACATATCTTCCTCATCTTCTTCATCACCCATTTCATCTTCTGCATTTCGAATAATATCGAATCTAATTTCTACTGTTGAAACACCATTCTCCTGGCCAGCTCCATCTTCAGAAGCTTCATGCATAAAATCATCTATTGCCTCACGAGTGAAACCCCCATCAAAATCCCAGTCACGATCCATGTCATCTGGAACAAAATCTGACCCAGCTAACGTATGGACAGTATTAAAAGATTCCATCTGCTCACCAACAACTTCTGCATGGTCAGGCTGAGACATAGTTTCCACAGAATGGAATTTATCAGCACCACTGTAGGAAGAACTCACTTGATTCTGATTGGAAGCTAGCTTTGAAGAATTATTCCCCTTTGTTGAATTAAGATCAGAAGAATGGACATATTCCTTAGTTACAGATTCCAGGGCCTTTACAATACCTGTAACGATCTTTGGTGAGTCAGCATTGTCCAAGTCGAGCACTTGAAGTGTTCGTGTAAGTGACTGAACCAAGCCAACATCCACAAAAGTAACTGAAACTTCTGCCAGGACATATGAACCAGTAGGTGATCGAGCAGCAAGGATATCATTAAGAAGATCAACAAAAGAATGCATGTTGGCATCAGGTGCCTTGCAACCATTAGATGAGTCAATGAAGTCACAAAACACATTGCTTATCTCGGTGAAAATCCTTTTCCGCGACTCTGCTGAGCGAATAGCTGCTGCCACCAAAAACTGGTTTGCCCTGTTTGAGAGCTTGTGCCTCCAGTCTACATCTGCTTTCTTATCTTTCTTGTAAACACCAGGATATGGAATAAACTTGTGGAGAATATGATGAAAAATCTCACCCTTGGTCATAGCAGATAAACCTCGAGGAGGGCCACCGAACCTACTGAGTTCGGAGTCTCTACGGAGCAGGACATTAATCGATGAGGCATATGTCAAAAGTATCTCAGTCAACAACTTCAATACAAAGGCAGTTTTGGCAAGAGATGCTGAAGCATCCTGGCTAGCTGATTTACTGTCCTCAGATGAAAGTGCAATAGCTTTTCCCTTTCCTTTAGGAGATGCAGAGTCAACTTCCATGTCCACGGATGGTGGCACTGGGGATTTCCTCGCACATGTCTTCAACTTTTGCAGGCGGCACATATGTTGCAATTAAATCCAGAAGATATCCTATAACGCTCGTAAAAATATGAGGAAACTTCCGATGACCTTGGGCATTTTTTGTATTCGAATCAAGAAGTTTTCCATGTGCACTTGAGGACACCGGAGTAACATCACCAGCGATTAATTTTCCATCGTTAAGTGTCTGTTTCTCTTTTTCCGACACTCTTTCTTTGTCCTTCTCCTTAGGTTTATCTTTCTCACGATCTTTCAGACGTACAACGTATGACCGTTCACCAAACATCTCAATCTGGCATACAGCCCGTACAGCTTTAAGAAAGACTACAGGGTCCCTTGACATGAGAGCAGGGAAGCTTTGAACAAAAATTCGGGGTGTCACTCTTGCATTTGTATGTCTATTCGCAGCAGTGTGTAGACTGTGACGGATCTCCAATTCCATAGCTTGCTGAAGAGTGTTGGGGTCTTCCAAAATGTGACGAACTATTGCAGAAGCAACACTATTGAATCCAGAAAATAAGCTGCTAGAAGGCAAATTAAGCAAAGCATGTAAACCTCCACAAACAAAGAAACTAACAGCAACTGCATGAACTTTAGTCAACGTAGAACATAACTGCAGCACCACATGCATAGTTTCAGAAGGTAACTGGTTCTGAATACATCTACAACAAATCTCTATTAGCCTTTTCTGATCCTGCATGCTTAGAATGTTGCAATATGGTCCCAAAGAAGAACTTAAATCCTCCTCCTCCTTGTCATCGATCACAACAGAGTTTTCATTGGTAATAAGATCCTCCTTTTTAAGCTGTTCCAAATTAGCAAGTTCTGATGCCAGCATCGGGTCATCAGAGAGTAAACATGCAGTGTTCCATTTTGGAGCCTGAGCTTTGTCACCACCATGCAAAGTCAAGCTCCATTCAGAAAGCATATCCAAAGCAAGCTTGATGAGCCCAGCCTCAGATGCCGCTTCTCGTGCGGCTGAATTTTCATGGAGGATCAATGCAAGAACATGAAAAATGGCAGACAGCATGGCTTCCTTCGATACATCTGATGGCGTAGAAAATTGTTTCACATGTTCGATGAGAAAATTGAGTACCTTGGTGCAGTGTTGACCATCATTCTGTGAACAGATCATCACAAGCAGATCCCGAACAGCGAATGCTAACGATTCTTTTGCCTGCAGAAGTCTAACACATGCTGACAATATGTCATCAACAGGAGGCAACTGAACAGCTTCCTCTGCAGCATTTCGTACTTCTACACCAGAGTAAACGTGCTTAATAATTGATATCATTGAACTAACAAATTCCTGATTACATTCAACTAACAGAGGATGAGTCCAGATTGGAAGCACAGCCTTTAGAACTTTCCATTGGAGCAGCTTGACAAATACCTCACCATCTCGAGTTGTGGCATTTCCATGTGGAAGAGGCTGCTCTAGTAGATGCCGAGTGGAAGAAGATAATATTATAGATGATGTAGCAAGATGATCCATAAGCATACCATAACTGGCCAGCGGACCATAGATCCAAGAGTTATCTGTTTCTTCCTTCTCCTCCTTATGGTTTTTATCATCTGTATCCATAGAGGAAGAGGGTGCCCTGTTCACTGCAAAAAGCAACTGGCTAGTAGCCTCAAAAGTTGTTAAGATGGCCTGAACTACACCATGTCCATAGAAGCAGTTTACTATGAGTGGATTACTTGATTCTGGTCTATCCAGCAAAATTCCATCAACAAAGTCAATAACTTTGCCTAAATATTGACAATTTGTGGACACAGAAACCTCCACTTCAGAAGAAGATTTTTCATGCCCGCAGAAGTTCAAATGTCCCAGCACAATAGATGCAGTTGTGTTAACAACAGAAATGAAAGAAGTGGGAAGAGCTGATAAAGAATTATTGGACTCACGGCGTGAAGTATGCATCATTGCTTTTCCCAATTCCATGAAAAGGCGACTAATGTGATAAGAAAGTGACCTCATCATGTCCCAACAGGAAGAGTAATAAGTTCTCTGCTTATCCTCCTCTCCTCTGCCAGAACTAGTAGTACCCAAGGAGTTGAAAGAACTGATCCTTTGCTCTTCAGAGTCAGTTATAGCTGTATCGGTTCTTCGTCCTTTGCTTCCAGAATCAGCATCTACCTCAATCTTTGATTCTTCCAAAAGAGCAAGCTGCCAAAGAACTTCCCGATGAACACGACCAATATCTTCAAGAACATCTCTGCTAGGATCACCAAATTCAGTCAACAATGCACTCAT
Source organism: Pontederia crassipes (assembly GCA_030549335.1). Lineage (NCBI taxonomy): Eukaryota > Viridiplantae > Streptophyta > Magnoliopsida > Commelinales > Pontederiaceae > Pontederia > Pontederia crassipes. The sequence continues at coordinate 4,176,425 of CM060190.1, forward strand.
CCATCGATTATCTTTGGAGACAGCAAGGAAAAGAAGAAATTCAACAATGAACAGAGAAGAAAAGATTTCACTATCTACTGCAGTCTCAGGTGTCAACAAAAATGAGCCGGAAGCTGCATTAAATCCACTCAGAGATTTTTTCAAATGTTCTCTAAGGGCAGATGAAAATGCTCTTGCAAGGGGTGCAGACTGATGCTGAGTGAATCCCTTAAAAACTACAGTACTGTGAAGAGAAATTCGCATCCCTTCAGATGACTGTGTAATGCTTGGTCGTAGTAGAAGTTTCAGAAGAGATTCTATACCCCTTTTCTCTACAAATAGTCTGCATGTCTCAGAATTCTCCATGGTGTGATGAATTAGAACCATAATATGGAATATGCACAACTGCAGAAATTGCTCATCATTGATGCCATCAGTTGTTGAATCCATGGCATCAACGAGATCGTGACCTTCAATTACCTTATCTTCAAAATCCATATTCATTGCAGTTCGATCATCTAACTTTCCAGAAGCTACTTTGCACTGTTCCTCCCCAATAGAAACAAGTTTGTCAATTATCTCGATTATTATTTCAACACCACTGCTTCTTAATGATTGCACGTGCCTGAAAAGCTCCTCTGTAGCAATTGCTAAACGAACCACCCCTTCATTCATTGCTAATAAATATTTCCGTGTCGTGAAAATGTTTATAAGAAAGCGCAAAGCAGATGTTTCTTCAACTGCTTCAATCCCTTTAGCATTGAGACAGATAGCACCACGACCATTAGGAACAGATATCAGGGCTTTCGAAGAAGGGAGAACCCCAAAAATCACTGATGATAGAAATGCATCTGGAAGACCAAACTGATCTAATATACTAAAACAGGTTGGATCCTTGTGAATTATCTCACTCATGACAGTTACTGCTGAAAAATAAATGTCTTCCCCAAATCTACTTACATTCTTAAATATCATCATGGCTAAAGAAGCAGGAAGTGTGCTATCATGAGCATTCTGGGATCTTGTAGAGTTTGGCGGGGAAAACGTAGCTGAAACAAGTGCTTTGAGCAAAGCCTTGATGAGTCTCTTCTTATTATACAAATTATCTTCATCAGATTTTGATGTATCATTAGAAATCATTGTGCTGCTGCTTTCATCACTTGTTCCTACAACTTCATGAACTTCAATCCGTAAACTCTGTGCAAGAATATCTACCCCACCCAAGTCTTTGAATAAGGATACAGAAGGGCTGGAATACTGCAATAACTTTTGGAGGATTTTTACAGCTGAGCAAACAAGATGCATGTGACAAGGATCAGAATCCTGTAAAACGGTTAAAAGAGGGCGGATCAATCCTGAACCCCTCACTATGCTCCCAGAACTTAAAGTTGACAGAACATGAAGCAGGAAAAATTGCAGGAGAGCATCCACAAATAATGGTGTAGAAGGATCAGTAGGGTTACTGAGCGATAAAACAGCTTTCTGAAGAACATTTAAAAACAACATATGGTTTCCACTAGCAGATATGATACTTGAACCACTCAAGACTCTATCTCGGAACCACGAATAAGCTGCCAACTGTGCTCCCAATGCAAGCATAGCTAGTGCTCTAATGCTTCCAGGAACACAATCTTCAGAACGAACAAGCCTGATCAGTTCATTAGTATACTCTGGTTCATTTGCAAAAAAAGAAACAAGTTCATCATGAGCATCATTTGATTGTACCAGAACAATGAATGCTAGAATACTGATCTTGCTATAAAGCCTGCATGTTCTTGGTGAAAGGAATGCGTGGGCATATCTGATTCTTGTAAATAATGAGAATCTGTGTTCGAGAGGCACATGATACTGGTCAACACACTGCTTTAAAATACTCGAGTCATCCTCCTTTCGCAAATGCAGATCAGGAATCTTTATAGTGCACATATTGGACAATTTGCTTCTTTCACTCCCTTGCTCTGGATCATTGGAGGTAACAATGTTATACTCAAAATGGAGGGTAGAACCAAGACGATGTTGAATACCGACTCGTTTATCTTCTGCATCTACGGGGAATAAAGACAATCCCTCATTTTGATTCCTTTCATTTGCCATAACGCACGAATATAAACCCAAACCTTCTTCTTTGCTTCCCCATCCCTGTGCTAGAGATAAGAGATAGTTGTTCATAGAACCGTAACGAACGACTTTTCCAGTCAAATGCACCTTGAAAGGGTTTATTCTCACTAATGCATGAAGAGTCTCCAATGTGGCCATCAGAATTTCAGGATCAGCAGAAGCAAGTAGAAGTTTGAAGTGCTGATTCAGAAACAAAAAAAATGCATCAAATTCAAAGAGAAAGCCACATTAATACCCAATTCATCTCTCAGAAATAGCATGAGAAACTTTTTTTCTTCAAGATGCCCAATCGATATAATATAAAGTTCAAGTTCACAGATTACTTTTCTGAGAAGTCATTATAGGAGTTCCTTAGAGAAGATTGAAGACAATCAAAAGTTCAGAACTAGAGCGCACCTCCAGACCCTCAAATAAGGCGTTGTTATGACAATTTTCCAATATAATCTGCATCACTCTCAAAATCTGCACAACAGTGTGTTTGGAGATTGGATCTTCCTCTGAGAAATCATCAGACAAAAGAAGGTCCTTCCGAGAAGAAAGATATGTCTTGAAGTATGTGTCAAAATGCATAAAAAGTGGCCTCCAATGATGGAAGTTGCCCTGAGATAAAATCAGTGCAATGAGATAGATGATCATAAGAAGTTCAAACATGGCAGTTCGAATATTTAACAAATGAATATGCACCTTATTGTACTCCCAGTGGAAGCCTGAAAGAGGAATGGCGATATCAGGTAATGGAATCTTGATCACTCGGTCAATGAATGCTTTAACCTTCAGTGGCTGCCAGCATATAAGGATAAGTAAGGTCTTTGACAAGTAGCTATTTATACTAAATTTAACAAATAATAAAGAATTAGTCCATAAAACCATGTATAAGGACCATTTTGAGAACATAAAGAATATTGTCTTTTGAAAGGTAAAAGGATGGCTACCAAGCTTGTGTTGCCAGCGTAATAACAAGGTTTACATTATCGTTTGGATATTATAGCATTTAATCATAAAAAAACAACTTGGTTCTTGTGTCTTCCACTGTGCCAACAAACTTTGCTATAACATGCTTGGGTGACTAGTAAAACTTTACATTATCTTTTTTTCCAACGCATAGGTTAACTTGAAAGCAATGAATTGGCATTTCAAAAGCTCTATATATCACGCAAAACTCGTCTAAGCGTCCTATAATAAAAAGAACTCGTCTAAACGAGAAAAAAATAGTTTTCCAATTAAGTCCTGGTCAAAATCAACTCTTACCGAGAAACAAACCTGATTTAGTTGCTAATGCAATCCAACACATGCCAACTCCATCTCAAGTTCCACCCAACCCATCCCTTCTCAATAAAATGAAACAAAAACATCCCCTGATGCTAGCCAGCTCCAGAAGTGGCATCAAGCAGCAGCAGAGTACTGCTACATGCACAAATATTGTACTAGATAGCTTGAGACTAGTAACACAAACTAAAGCTATTATGTTCTACAGTATAACTAACTAAAGGTTTTTGTTTAACATTTTTTAAAAATGGAATGAGGACTATACCAAGAAAACCAACAAGATTACATTCAGCGATTAAGCACAGTTCTAAACAACATCAGACATAACATGGTTTTCATTGATCAACAGACTATTGACAGTTCACATTTTTATTCATCCAAGTGAAAATTTTCTCTGAGCAATAAAAGAACCAAGGGTACCATCTGAAAATTCCCAATTAGCTGATCAACTTATGGCAGTGTTTTTTCTTTCCTTTTGGTGTGGGTGGGGGATGGGGGAGTGGACTTATTGCACAGCACGATATCTTAAGACGGGTTGTTTCATCACACCACACATTCAGTCTATAACTATATCATAATTTACCATCTGACAACTACGACAAAAATCAAGACTACCTCTAGTTCTTATATCAAAACTTAAAAAGAGCATCTACCTATTTTCCCTATTATTTAACACTCCACAACCTGGAGGACAAACAAAAGAGTTCCATTAATGATTCAATCAAAGAGAAGACAAGAATATATGGAAGAAATTCCCGAAGGTGCATGCTGGTGGTGGTGGGGCGTGGATTGTTCGCTGAAGGGTGGCGCCGCCGGCGGGGACTGCCGGAGGCGTGGGTGGTGCCGCCGGCAGGGATTGCCAGTAGCAAACTTAGGGGGGGGCCTAGATCTAGAGCACCAACCATTTCCTGTTAATTGATACTTTAGATGGGTAACCAATGGAGGAGACATGTTGTAAAAGATAGAGTAGCAATCAAAGAGAAATCCAACTTAAACTATTAGCAAATCACAGAATCAAAATAGACCCAAAGAAAGGTGGTGCTTTCAATATAAGATGCAATTTAAAACAGATTTAATAAAAGGCGCTATATAAGTGAAACATTTTCTTGGAACAAGATGCCAGAATTCATAAATGCTCATCTTTTACTGGGTTATGAAGAAGTTTCTAATAATGATTCAGCAAAATAGAAACCGAAGGTCACAAAACTAACACAGAAAATACAGAACTGTGATAAGTTCTGTGGTGGGTGAAGACTACACAGAAAACAATGGAAAAGGCTCCAACAGTTTTTTCTCGTACTACCATTTCTGTTAGCTTTATGAATGAAATATGAATCAATACTATCTAAAGAAGCATCAAGATGAATCAATACTATCTAAATAAGCATCAAGATTCAAAAATCAAATCATTTTTTGGCATAGCTTTCCCATATAACATAATAAATCCACCATATTAGACTCCAACTTGTTCTCGTCTACATCATCCATATCAAGTGACGTTCTGAAAAATAAGGTAGATCTTCCTACAACTACCTATTTTTTCTCAGTTTCATGCTAAAAAGGTCCTTTCATCATAACTTCAAATGGAGACACACTTGAGGGGCAAAATAGAGAACAGCAAACCGTTTGTAGCATCCTAGATAGGAGTTCATCCCATCCCAGTGGCAGGACCGCCGACCGGTGGTGCCCTACCATCTCCTCCGATCACAGCGCACCCTCTCACTCCTCCTTAGCTCGATAACCTACATGGCAACACCATCGATCAATAAAACATGAAGTCACGCTAAACGGCGGCCAAATCCTCCGCCCTCGACGGTCGGACCGATCACCCGTACTGATCGGAAAAGAAGGCCAACTAACCTGAAATCGGCGGCGAGGGAGAGGGGAAGAAGGGTTCCGTCGAGGAGGGCACCACGATGATGCCTACACATCGAAGGGAGGGGAGCAATCGAGAGCGTAGCAGGAGGAGGAGGAGACGAGGTGTAGGCGCGCGCGCGCGCGCGCGCGCGCGAGAGAGAGAGAGAGAGAGAGAGAGAGAGAAATAAAAACTGAGGCCTTCGTCCGGCGCTTTTATAAAGAAAAAAGATGAATAAATTAGAGGGGCCGCATAGATGGATCGCATACGCCGGGTGCGTAGAATTAAAATGTTTTGCTGGGCCGACTTGGACCGGTCTATTGGTGTCGGTTCACGTTGAAATTACAGAGTTTCGAAGACATGTGCTGGTTTATTGGTGCCGTGATCCGGTTCATGCTGATGTCCGTTCAAAAAGTTAGTAGCTAAACAAGTCAAATTTGCAATTACGATATTTATTTTAAAGATATAATTAAAAGAAATATTATTTTCGATTAGTCAGTAATATGATAATAACTGTTGACATTTATCACCAATAATTGGTCATTTATTAATAGTCTATCCGTAATTATAATCATTTTGGTTGTATTCCAAGCATTTTATAATTAACTTTTTTAAGCTATGACTTGCTCTCATCTTTTTAATTCGCATGGTGATTCTATTTTTCATAATAGTAAACTTGTTTCGTTAGAAAATAGAGAATAAAATCTTAGTCCATATCTTATTTTCAAATCAAACCATACTTGTGTGTGTTTCTTACTTTGAATGCATTTATACATTGTTTTATGAATAAAAGATAGTACAATCTAATTATTAGATATTCTAGTGTATATAATTCTAGATGTTATACCAGGTACTTTTAAAAAATCATTGTAACAAACTATATAAATTATTATCTTTTTGTGTAAAAATGGGTCAAAGCTCGAGTCAAATTAGTGTTATTACATGTATGTAATGCAAAAGCATGAGGTGATCAACTATTCTCTCAAACTCTGCCAAATTGACTTTGCAAAGATCTGTCCCAAATCCGATTTTGCTAGAAATTTTACATATTGATCATGTTTCATGTAAATATGATACATCACCACTTGTCATGGCTTTGGCAGAATCTTCTAAATTTATGCAAGTATATCAACTTATCATTCTTGTGCTCCGACTTTCAATTGAAGAAAAATTAGTGCCTTCATAGAGTAAACCTTAAATAAAAGGCTTCTAATTTCGTAGTCTTATGCCAAGTCTAAGCAAATCTTTATACTTCATAACCCTAGTGTGGCAGTGTTGAGTGTCATTCCTGATTAGTCCCCTTGTTCACGTCAAGCCAAATTCATCTCTAACAACACCAGCCAGTGTTGAGTTTAAACCACCATTTTGCTTGTTTGAACAAATCCAATCCCATGGATTCATAAGGAGGAAGCTTGATTTCATGTCTCTTCAAATAATAATACTCATTGTTTAATGATAAATCCTAATTTGGTTGGTCATTTAAAAGAAGGATATAAGATTGAGGAGAATCTCTATTTCCAAACTAATTATCAGATCGTGATAAAATTAGTGCTCCATTATATGTAAGGCATCGAACTCTTGTTAATTGACATATTAGTTGAGAGCCACTCTTGCATCTCTCTATTGAATATTTCTTTAATATTGAATTTGGGATAAGTTGACACCATGTGTCCCTCAACTTTACATAATATCTTAGCGCGTATAAGGTAGACTTACACTACAGAGCCTGGCATAAGAGTATCATGAGAACTCATATAAAAAAGGTCTCATATTCAAATTTGCTGTAAAATATCTTTTTGTGGCACAATATTAAATGCATATAATGTCAATAAATTGATAGAGCATTTTTTATATAGGTATACGTGCAAATTTTTTAATGTTAAATTGATAAAAGAGATGACGAGTTGCCACACTGATTTGTCTTTTATTGATAGCACATAAGTCGTATATGATTAAAAATTATTTAATAAATTAAATACCATTTTCAATGTTTTTTTATGTAGCATGACTGGAAACATTGACCGTGTCTTATGTAAATCTAACTAAGATGCAATGAAATATCAAAATGTGTATAATGTTCTCAATTATTATAATCCCAACAATAGACACTCCAATAAAATGATATTAGAAATTGAAAAGGTATCAATAGAAATATATTATTATATTAAAAATATAAAAGTACATTTTAAAATCTATATATTTTGGACTACTTTTTTTTTATTTTGCAAGGAGGCCACGTTCATCATCTAATGTGCGATTATTTCTAAAAAATAAGTATTTATACATGGACAATGAGTTATTTAGCATGTGACAAATAAAAAAGGTCTTAAAAAAATTTTGTCGTATAATGATGATAAACAAATAACAAATGAGGTCACAACTATATTATACAAAAAAAAATCAAAATCTATATTGAGACATTATAATATTTTTTATTCATTTATTATATTTTTTATAATAGTTGCATGACTTTTTTGTATCATTAATATTAATTTTAAACTTTTTATATGATCAATTTGTTATGCTCACGTACATCGCACGGGGCCTTACACTAGTTTATATATATATATAAAAGCAGAGGTAGAAAGTAACACGTGTCGAGCTCTCATAAATTGAATATATAAAATGATAATATTATAATTATATAATCATAGATAATCAAATGTTAGTTATTCGAAAATATCTATATATATATATATATATATTATATATATATATTGAAAGTGCCACGTGTCGAGCTCTCATAAATTGAATGTATAAAAGAATAATATTTTAATTATATAATCATGAAAACTCAAAGTTAGTTATTAAAAAAATATATTTATTTATATTTTAAAATTATATATTTGTAACTATAAATAAAGAGACTTTCGGTTTTATTTGCATACTCGATGCCTTTTTTTAAAGGAAAAAATTCGTGCGGACCTACTAATATAGGTCTGTGCATGATAAAAAAATACTTATATATAATTTTCTCTTCTATGATAAAAATATTAAATGTTATATGGAGCTTTTAATTTACATTTGTGTATTCGACTTCTTCTTTGAAGGCAAAGAGTATGTGAGGACCCACAAATATAAATTTATGCACAATAAAAAAATACTCTTATATAATTTCTCTTTGTCTAATAAAAATTAAATATATAAGAAAGGATAAATTTTATAAAGTTCGAGTAACAGATATGTATTTCATACTCTAATGTTGATATCTATTGATGATTAATATAAGTATCATCAAAGTTTTCAATATATAGGATACATATAAGTAGCTATGTATGCAAATATATGTCTACATCTTATATATACAAATAAAGATAAGCATATATATATCTACATCTTATACATCTCCTTATTATATATATATGAAAGATATTTTCTATAGCCCATGATATATGAAATAAATCATATATTTTTGTATTAATAATATTTATTCTCATATGTTATTTATATTAATAATTATGAATTATATATATTATTTTTTTATTATTATCAGGTTGTTATGCTATGAAGGTGATAAAAGATTTACATATATCAATTATTTTAGAATATCAAACAACTAAGATTTGTAATCATGTTGTTACTATCGGATAGTTTGTTATAAATTAATGTAGGATGCATAATTAGTTAATAATAAAATAATTAACTAAACTTAATCATTTTATTAGTATAATTAATATGTGAAAACAATTTATATATTTTTGTGTTAATAATATTTATAATCCTATATTATTTCTATTAATAATTTTTAGTTGTATATAGTTATTTTTTATTGTTATGAGGTTAGTGTTCTATAAAGGAGATAGAAGATTTAGGTACATCAATTATTTTAGAATATCAAACAACGAAGAATTGTAATCATTTTATTATTACTGAATAATTTGTTATAAACTAATATAGGATACATAATATGATAATAATAAGTGCGTATGGTATAGGAATAATGAGTCATGAGTCTCTAGAGTTTCTGTTTAGAATGAGTCTTATGAAATAATGAATTCTTCATAGTTCTATAACATGATGATGAAACCACTTTTATTTAAGTCTTCCGCTGAATTATAGATGATTTTATTTTTTTTTCATGTTTAATGATTTTTCGCAATAGTATGTCCATCATTTTATTATGATGATGTAATGGCGAACACGCTAGCACTACTGAAATGACCCAATTGTCCTTGATAAATTTGGGGTGAAATTTCGGGGTGTTACAATTGATATCAGAACATGCTTAGGACCTATGTTAAGTGTGCCATAGAACTGTTAAGGGTCTAAGTTCATATGCAACCGTCATGAACAGTCATTCAAGATAAAGAGTATGTATATTTTGTGCCTTATGATTCATTGTTTAAATTAACCATCTAATATTGGTTGATTAACGTTTATAAAGGATGGAGCCAGGCGGTCCTTCGAACACTTCAGGGGACCAAAAGGAGTTGATCGAAAGCATGACCGGCATGGCTCGTGCTATGGAAAGGAGCGTGAACTCGAGGCACTCTGGCCATTCGAGTTATATGATTGAGAGGTTTCTAAAACTGCATCATCCTACTTTCAATGGGGAGAGGAATCCAGACAAGGCTGAGGCTTGGCTGGACATCATCACTGAGAAGTTCCAAGCCATGGACTGCTCCGATTGACATATGGTCAACCTGGCTATTCACTAGGTGGTTGGCCGGGCTTGTCATTGGTGGAAATTGGTGATAAGGATTCAGTTCGATGAAGATGATGAGATCACCTGGAGGGATTTCAAGAAGTTCTTTAGGAATAACTATCTTCCTCCACATGTTGGGGGCGAGAAACGAGTTGAGTTCATGAAACTACAACACGACAGCTTGACTATAGATGAATATCTCAACAAGTTCCTTGAACTTGAGAGGTATAGGCCTTTAAAGGACGATGAAGAGCTGAGGGTGAACCACATTATCAAAGGACTGAATTCTCGCCTGAGGATGAATGTCAAATGTGGTGACCCCGAGACCATGGTCAAGGCAATCTCTCTGACAAGCAAACTAGCTAGAGAAATTGAGACACAGAAGGAGAATGAACAGAACAAGGAGTCTAGGAAAGATCAGAAGAAAAGTAAAGATAGGGAGAACAGGAACTCCAAACCCTACTCCAAGACCAAAGGAGGATGAAAAGACAAAGCATGTCTTCACCGCCATAGATTCCATCCTGGAGAATGCATGTTTAAAACTGGAACGTGCCTGCGTTGTGTCAAGACTGACTATTTTGTCAAAGACTGTCCTGAGGAGAAGCCCAAGTACCAAGACAAGGACAAAAGTAAGTGAGCTGATAACTAGTAGAAGGCACCAGGCAGAGTCTACACCATGCAGGTGGATGGGGCTCAGAAGTCTAATGAAGTGATCCAAGATAAGCTCCTTGTAACTAATCACCATACCAATGTTCTATTTGATTCTAATGCTACTCATTCTTTTATATCGTCTTCTTTTGCTAACTTACTAAATGTTAAGAGAGAAAACGTGAAGTGGCAGCTAGAAATAGCAACACCATTAGGGAAGGTCTCCACTAAACAATACCACCCAGAGACACTAGAGATGATTGAAGGAGTTAATTACTCAGCTGACCTTATAGTGCTACCCATGGTAGGCTATTATGTCATATTAAGCATGGATTGATTATCTCACTATGATTTCTACATGATGTATCGTGAAAGGAAGGCCATGATTAAGAAAAAGGATGGGTCATTGAGACTGTGTATATATTACAAGATGCTTAATAACGTGACCATCAAGAACAAGTATCCACTGTTCAAGATAGATGATCTTTTTTATTAGTTATCTTCTGCATCAGTCTTCTCAAAAATTGACTTAAGAAGTGGATACTATCAACTCAGGGTGGCTGATGAAGATATGGCTAAAATGGCCTTCAGATCAAGTTGTGTATGCATGATAGACATAGAGACCACTTAAAATATTAAAAGGAATATTCTAAGAATAAGAAACCAATCATGATTTTTAAAAGTAAAGAAAACTAAGAAAAAAAATACCAAGTTCATAAAAATGTCGGTTGAGATGTGAAAGAAATTAGGATTGTTTTACTTTGGTCTACATAACTTAAACGATGGCATGAAATGCTCAAGTGTTGAGCTAGATAGTTCGACACTTAAATTAAGTTAAGAATTAAAGTAGCGCAATGAAAACATGGCTCAAGAATAGGGGTGTTCACGAGTCGAATTGGACTTAACCAATGAACAAATCCGACCCGACCCGACCAAATTTGATCGGGTCGGGTCAAGGCCCCTAGAGGCAGAAAATCCAACCCAACCCAACCCGGTTCGGGTCGGGTCACCCGACCACCCTTTTTTTCTTTTTTTTTTAAATTTTGCCTTACTTTTTATATGTATTTTAATATAAAAATTTATTTAATAATTATTATAAAATATAAAATATCTTTTTCTGAATATTTGTTGCATTATTTTCATAATTAAAATATTTTATTTTTAATATTTTTTATTTTAAATTAAGTATAGGACTAAAATTAAGTAAAAAAATAAAAATAAAATTAAAAAATAATAAAAAAAGTCGGGTCATCGGGTCGGGTCGACTTGGGTTGGAATTTTTCAATCCGTACCCGACCAAAACCACCATCAGGTTGGGTTCGGGTCAGGTCGGGTCCGACCCGACCATGATCCGACCCGACCCAAACTAGGTCGGGTCGGATCGCCGGGTTCATCGGGTCGACCCGACCCGGTGAACACCCCTACTCAAGAAGGGTCGCAACTTCTTGAGATTGATCAGAGATATGAGATTCCCATAGAAATCTTGGAATAGTAAGTAACGGTGATCGACTAATAAAGACGAAATGCAAAAGCCGCTAAAGTGAGACCACCGAGCAATACACATTGAATATCAAAATGAGAGAGGTCATGTCGGCGTATACGAGGATCGAAAGATAAGTGAAGCAACGGAGATGAAGAGATCTATTGTATAAGATTCTACAAAATTCGAGGACGAATTTTATTTTAAGGGAGTATATTCTAATATCCTCAAAAAAATAAAATAAAAGAAAAAATAGATAAAAAGAAATCTATAGCTAATTAAGGCCCATTTATGAAATCACTAGTTTAACAAACCCAAAACCCAACCTATAAGTACTCCCATATGCCTTAAGCCACACAACTCTCTCTTTTCTTTTTCTTTTAAATTAGTTTAGATTTGATTGTAAAATGCCTATAAATAGACATGAACTCTTTTGTTATTGATAGTTCAATTATTATCCAATTATTCATTAAACCTGTGTTGTTTTGTTTTTCGATGGATTCCGAGCCTCGATGGATTTCGAGATTAGCAAGCGATTGATGGTGCTTTGAACCATCAACCTCTTTCGAGATTTGTCCGAAAGTTGTAATTTCCTCCACTTTGCGATCCTACGTTGTGTCAGTTCCACATAAATGGGATGAGATAAGATGGAGTTAAATGTCGTGCGGAGTTAAGTGCTACACCGTGAGGGTGGAAGCCACTTCTAAAATCCGTATGGGCCACCTCTGGAAGCCATCTATCGCTTTATAATCTATTCTTAAAAAATGGGATGAGATACGATGGAGATAAGTTCCATGTGGAGCTGTGTTACACCGTAAGAGTGGGAGCCACCTCTAGAATTCATATGGGTCACCTCTGAAGCCATCAATCATTTTCTGATATGTTCTCCAGAAATGGGATGAGATAAGATGGAGCTAAGTGCTACATCGTGAGAAATCATAGTAGGAGCCACCTCTAAAATCCGTATGGGCCATCTCTAGAAGTCATTTATCGACTAAACAAACTAACCAGTTGGTGATCCGTACATTCATATGAGAGTTTTACATTTGCATACATATGTTTGATATGATTTAGATGATATCATTTGAATATTGAGTGTAATGCTTTTGATTAGTATGTTATATATGTAATTCTCAAATATATGAAAATACCTATTTTGATATTATGATTATTGTATGCTTTTTCATGTCTTTCCGAATTAATTATTTGGTAATACATAGGCTATGAGTTATTAGCTTGCTGAGCTATTTTAGCTCATTATGTTGTTTTCAACCTTTTTTTGAGATTAATATAATTGTTTGATGATCTTTGAAGGTGCTAGGTGGAGTTGGGTTCTATAACACCCCTGGTGGTAAGACATTGAGAAGAAGTATGTCTCTGGTGTCCTAGGATGTCGGGGGGTTTGGTTATGTCTAATTCATATGTATTATTTGTATTTTGTATGAAGGTAAAGGCATTTTGTAAAATGTAAAACTTAAGAAAATTGTTATGCTCTGAAATGATCATCATAAGTTGTACGATTTGTTAGTGATATTTTTTTATTCTTACATTATAAAAAAATAATTACACCACATTTTCGCAATCTCGCTCAATTTTATTTGATCGTTCATAATGAGTTGTTTAAATAGATAATTTTTTTCAGCGATTCCGTTGATTATCTCTTATAATAGAATAAAATTTTAAAATTTCAATAAAATAAAATAAAATATATTTATTTATTTAATATTATGAGCAAAAAAAATTTAACGCCAAACGTTTGAAACATATCAAGTACGAGTTTCAAAATATAATAGAAAAATATTAAATCATAAATAAACGACAATTATATGAATGACAAAAAATGTTGATTGGTAAACTGATAGTACGAAAGAATATTTAAAAATAAAAAATGGATCTCTTAGATTTTACGAAGAGTTGGGGTCCTAGTTTAAGTGAGCCAATTTTGGTTTATTAAAATTCGACAACAAAAAAGAAATAATCAGGCTTCTAATTTTTTATATGTTTAATTAAATTTTTTGGAACCGGTAGGTTAATTTTCTCTGGAATTGGTTGTGCAGATTTTAAGTAAAAAAATCCGAATAAAATTAGATTATTATTAAATAAAAAGTATAATATAATATATACAACTCCCTTTCCGACTAGTAGTAGTAGTTATTATTATTATATTATATGTTAATAATATTCCGAGTCAGGCTTGGATTTTGCTTTCTCTTATATATATATATATTTATATTAAGCTTTGCAATTAAGGCACAAGGAAAGGAAAGAGATCACGTACCCGCTCCACGTCCAGCACATCTGTCTGTTTGCATCCGGATCGATCGCTGGCTCATGGCTCGACGGAAGCACGAGACGGAATCAGGGGATTACGACGCTGTCGAGCCTTCGGGAAGGCGGCGCAAGTTGCAGCAGCAGGAGATCATCGACGCCGACGATGATCGATACCCGTCTGCAAGTCGCGTTTGCAGCGAGTCGCAGACCCCCCGAACGAAGGGCGAAGAATTTGATGAACAAGAAAGCTCGCCTTGGTCGGACTTACCGGACGTCGCCCTAGAGGCCGTCGCGGGCATGATGGACATCGGCGACCGCATTCAGGCGTCCCGGGTGTGCAAGCGTTGGAGATCGTTGATAGCGGTAGCGCGCATGGGGCCTCACCGGAGATCCGCCTCGTACGGGAGCCCATGCTTTCTTAGTCTGTCCGAAGACAACAAGAAGTGCGTCCTCACAGATCCCCTCCGCTTGGAGCGCTTCTCCATCGACACGCCGATCCTGCCCGAGGACTTCGTGATCCGGTACTCCGACCAAGGCTGGTTGCTGCTCACCGTGCCCATTGACTTTGTGGAGGCGAGGGAAACAAAGAGAGACGCCCTGCTGTTCAACCCTCTGACGAGGACGACCATTCGCCTTCCCGAGTTGAGATCATTTAATTTCGACACGTTCGGCTTCTCGTCGCCGCCGACCTCGCCGGAATGCGTCGTCTTCTGCTTGTATTCGTGTGTTCGGGAGTACTGCACGGCCGTTGACTACTGCAAACCGGGAGACAAAGGCTGGACACGTCTCATCATAAGACACGAAGGAACGCGGGGCCGCACGTCCCATTGGAAGCCACTCTGGTTCAAGGACCGGATTTACGTGTTGGATGATTGCTTGAGGGTGAGAGTTTATGATCTTTTCGGAGGTCAAACCCTGAACAAAGTCATCAGTACGCCGTGGGGCATGGGAGGCATGTCGTGGTTCACGAACAATTTCATTATGAATTTGGTAGAGATGGACGATAAGGTTATGGTCATCTTCGTCGACCTCAGCTACGGATACCTTCGGATCAACGTGCTCGACGAATCACAAGACCGGTGGATAGAAGTAGAAGAGGACGACATAGGACCGGAGACGTTGCTGTTCTGCCACTCGTCAGGTGGCATGTGCGTGAAGGAGTCGACCTCAGGCTCAGGACAGGGGGGAAAAGTGTACGTATGGGACTGGCGGTGCCGGGGAAAAGTGGAAAAGTGTTATTGTTGTGTATCGCACAGGACGCAAACTTTCAAATTTGCGGAAGAAGACGACGTTCTCTTTGGAATCTTCCAGAAGACTTGGATCGAGCTGAAGCCGTAGGAAGAGTAGGATTAATTGAATGATCACATTCTTGTGAATATATATGCATGAGTTTGTTGTAAGGGCATCGTATTGGTTTAGTCTTTTGAACTGTTAGTTTATTAGTATAAATAGGTTGAGATGGATGTAATTGTACTCAGAGAAGTTGTAATCCACTTTTTTAGTTTCAATATAATTATTTTCTCTTCTCTTGGAATTTCCCCTTTTGCCTTGCTCTTCTTCTTCATCTCCTTCCAATCCTCCGGCAACTTCTCTCCAGTGAGTAGCATAGGGAGCTCCATCTTGTTTTTAACAGAATTCATATATATATAAAAATAAAAAAATATATATATAAATATATATATATATATATATTAAAAATAATATCATATTCTATTACATGCTCTACTACATGTCATTCATATATAATATTTTTCATATATGCATGTCGTGCTTATATTCTCCACGTACTGATTAGTTGGCTCTGTGGTGCGATAACCTTTTGTTATTTAACACTTTGGCATCTTATAATCTCTACTCGTTGGAGTTGAATTTAGATAAAAGAATGCATCATGCATCCGAAATTAGATCTTGTAATTTCTCCCTACCCAACCGTGACCTGCTACTTATGTTGTTTTGATATATAGAACATATTATTAATAAGATAAGAATCCAAAACACCTTGAGATATGAAAGGATTGATCTATATTGAGAAAGAAAATACACCCAATATATTGGTGCATGCACTATAGTTAGTATACAACATACTCTCCGTTCTTTTTTTTTCCATGGAGAACGCACACCAATTCCTAACCGAGTATTGAGAAAGAGAAATTAAGTTAAGCAATCATTGTAAGAGAAACATGTACACAATTCGGTGCGGAAAACATTATTTTCACTTTTGCAACGGCACAAGTGAAGAAGAATTAACTTAAACATCATAACAAGTTTCAGCTTGTTGCTTGAGATTGACTAATTATTACAATTTCTCCGAAAGGGATGAAAGACGAACGATAGCCAAAGGGGGAAAATTTGAAAGCTTTGTTCATTACCATGCAATCTGCTCATACAGCAAACAATAAGGCAAGGCCATAAACTGCCTTGCGAAAAAGGAAAAAAATTATCTCCATTCAACTATCCATTCATGCTTCTGTCGAAGAGTGTTCCTATAAGCGATCACACACGGCATTAGTGAAGTCTGATGTGGACGAGCTTCCACCAAAATCAACAGTTGGATGTTTTCCTTCACCAATATTAATAGCATTCTTGATCTTATCAGTTTTATCATTCAACCCTAAATGGCGTAGCACTATAACTGAGCTCAACAGGAGGGCAGTTGGATTTGCAAGATTCTGCATAACCACCAATGACAAAATAACACCAAACCATTTCAGAAGAGCAAGGTTATAAAGAGCCGGATTTTGATCTGAACCATGTACAGCTTCAGCTAAGGCAATGCCACCTTCACCAATGTTAAACAGAGAAAAGAACCATTCACAACCCATGTAGCCATAGCACAACTGTTGGAAAATAAAACCTACAAATTACCTATATATATATATCACTAAAAGGAAATATTATGTACATATGAAAGCTTTCCGGTGGATAGCAGTAAAAAGAGTAAGAGAACATGTACTAATCAAAACTCCACTCCCAAAGAGACAAAATATGTGATGTACAATATTGTCCATGGCTCTCGATCCCCACAAAAAATGACGCGCAAGATGGCCAAGGTTGGTGTCGTCAATGGAACTCTCTAACCCCATCTATGTCTGTTGAGTCCCCTAAGGGCTTGTTGTCAGAGGAACACCGCCTATAATGCTCGACTGAGACCAAACCTCTCGACACTCGACATTCGAAGAATAAGTGAGTGGCATTCTTCTCCATCTCCTCTCACAAAATACTTGAAGTGTTTGCATGGGGAGCCCACCGTGCTCCGTAAACTCGAGTGAACGCTGCAGAAATAAAAAAAAGATCTTGACCTTCAGCGGTACTCGCGAGAGCACCAAAAAGGTATGTAGATCCTCTGGGTCTATGGCATCCAGAAGAAAGCAGAGGTAGAGACTGCACCGAAAGAGAAGCCAATTTAATACACATATATCTTCAAGTAAACTTTCTAAATGTAGCGTTTCTTTTGGAAAGTGTCCATGAGGTTGGTGTCTTTTTGCTGAAATGTCCTTTTTTTTCTTTTCTTCTTTCATAATTTTTTTTATATGGATGTGGTGCTATATTCAACTCTCTTGATATACTAGGAACTGCCATGTTCAAAGATAAGAACAATGGTGGCCATTATGACTCTACACAAATAACTAGGCGATGAAAGCTTCAATAGGATTTTGGGAAATCATTATTATTGTGATTATTCAACAACCTTGATCTGTTAGACTTGCCATTGCTATTTTGGCATGTGTTTTGATACATGTTGAATTAATTGAAAATATTTGAATTTATATTTGAGACTTGTTCCGTTAGTCGTTATTTTGTTAAGTTCGATTTATAATATATTATGTAAGCCTTTTGATAATTTTGTGATGAAGAATGACATTTTTATTTTTGGATTATTTTGTAATATTGATGATATATAGATTTTTGTTATATTAATTATATCGTCGAAAAATTAAATAATAATATAAATTATTTCCGACGGTCATAACCATCGAAAAATCCGTCGGAAATGGAACCGTCGAAAAATCCATCGCAAATTGCGACGGATTTAGAACCATCGGATTTAGATCTGCCTCCCGCTCGCCGTGCTTTGCCGGGGTAGATCTGGCCGCCCGCTCGCCGTGCTTCGCCGAGGCAGATCTCGCCTCTCGCCACACTTCGTCGAGTTAGATTTGGCCTCCCTCTCGCCGAGGCAGATATCGCCTCTCGCCGCGCTTCGCCGAGGCAGATCTCACCCCTCGCCGCACCTCTTGCTGCCCTTCGCCGCTGGAACGAGGTAGATCTAGACTCCCCCCATGCTTCGCCTTCCTGCCCTAATGCGATGACGGCCACGGAACGAACGCCATCGCAGGCCCAACGGAACGATACAGATCTATGTTAGTGTCCTCTTCCCCTCTCTTCTATTCATTTTGTATGTCCATCTACTTCATACCTAACTCGATTCCTCAATCTCCAATGAGTAGCAGTGAGTAGCTAACGACCTCCCGCGCTGAAGGTGAAGGACCTGCAAGATCCACTCTCCCCCTCAGTCATGTTTATACAAATGGAGATCTTTCATGTAGTGATAATGCAGGAGAAATTTCATGTAGAAATTTCATTATTTAAACATGTTGTCTCCAACAAATGTTTCAAGTTAATGATGCAGTAAAGTAAATTATGAAATTAGAAACATCAACATCTTGTAGGTAACATGACAAAATCAGAAGGCATGAAACATATTCTCCAATTCATCTGCATATGCATGTAAATAAGAAAGCATTCAAACTCCATCAACTTGCACTACAAGAAAATTAGCGATTAGCGACGCCGTAGCGCTTAAAAAATAAGTGACGCTATAAAGACGCCACTAGCGCCTCCATTGCGCTTACTTAGCGTCACTAGAATCAAACGCCACTTGCCTCTCAATAGCGTCTTCTTAGCTACTCAGACAGTTGACATTAAAAGTAGCGCAATTGAGACGCTACATTGACGTTATTATTTTCCGCCAGGAACCGCAAATACGCGGCAGTACCTAGCGCCGTTATGGTGTCGACAACGTTAGATGCGAAACTAGCGTCGCATGTATGAAGACTCTAAAGCGACGCTACATGGCGTCTCAATCGAAAGAGACGCTAATGAGACGCTACAGTATATATTTAAACACTATATTATATATATTATACGTCAACCAATAAATTCATTAAATATTATATTAGTATT
The DNA here is from genome assembly GCA_030549335.1 of Pontederia crassipes. Taxonomy (NCBI): domain Eukaryota; kingdom Viridiplantae; phylum Streptophyta; class Magnoliopsida; order Commelinales; family Pontederiaceae; genus Pontederia; species Pontederia crassipes. Next base: position 4,195,868 of record CM060190.1, read on the forward strand.
AATTACATGATTATCAACATATTATCAATAGCATAATATCAACATATAGATGTATTAATTACACGATTATATATATATATGTATGTATTTTTACATGATAAGAGTGTTCCTAAATATATAATTTTTTCCTATATTATCTATACATATAATATATATAATATCTTTATTATGCATATATCTTATTATACGTCTTCTTAGCTATTCAGAGGGTTGACGTTAACTCTCTAGTGCTGCAATCGAGACGCTACGTAGACGCTATTATTTTGCGCCATTATTCTTAATGCGCGACAGTACCTAGCGCCGTTTTGTCGTCGACCACTTTAGACGCGACACTAGCGTCTTATGTCTGAAGACTGTGAAGCGACGCTATATGGCGTCTCAAACAAAGGAGAAGCTAATGAGACGCTACTGTATATATTTAAACACTATATTATATATACTATATTTCAATCAATAAATTCATTAAATATTATATTAGCATTAAGTACACGATTATAAACATATTATCAATAGCATAATATCAACATATATATGTATTAATTACATGATTATATATATATTATTTATGTTATGTATACATATAATATATATAATATCATAATTATGCATATATTATTATTATTATTATATACTTAATCATGTGATTACGATGGTTGATTAAGTGAGTGATATGTTAGCGTCACAGTAGACACACAATAGCGTCCACCTAGCGTTTAATGAGCGCCGAAGATATTGTCGACGCTATGATGACACCATGGGCGTCTCTCTAGCGTCGCATGTTCGAGACGCCATATTATTTTAGACGCTAGTTCGGCGCTACGGAGTCGCTAAATGAATCTAGCGACTCAATGGCGTTTGTATTGCGCCTCCTAAGCCGACTTTTTACCCCTCACTCAATCGGGCATATATAGACATATAAATACGCGTACACGCTGATACCTATATATAATAAGTGCATATATACATATTATTATAACCTACTCTGACACATATAAACAAATACACACATGATTATTGGGTCCTTTAGATGATGGATAGCTTTTCCCCTTCCTTTTTATTTACTTGACGTATTAGCTTTTTTTGGACTCCTATGAAGTCATTTATCAGTCTTCCGCATATTATGATGTTACTCTCTTTTATTTCTTAATGATGATTAAGTTTTCCACTTTTATCCTTATTGAATTGACCAGTCAAAGTCATACTTTTGGTCGATATAATGTACACGTAAGGATGACACATAGCATTTTCGAAGTATATTCTGTCGCATGGCGGGGTAAGATTTGAGGGCGTTACAAGGTAGTCTTTCAAAATTTGATTAAAAAAATAGGTGAAAATTTTGTGATTCAAGATAATACTATTTAGTTTCTATTCGATAGTGCATTTTAATCCAACGAAATAACAAAAATGTATGTGAAGTTCTACATTGTATTTTGATTACAGTTCTTAATATTTATTTAATTTTCATAAAATGTTTCTTTTTTGCGTGTTTTTTTTCTGTTTATATGTATGGTTCATCTTAGCCACGACATCACTCCCCATTCTAAAATGAACAAGGCATTACATAACTAATAGGTTTCCACTTTTTTGGATATTTTGTATTCTTTAACAAGTCATGCTCCCGTTCAATTAATTTAGTTCGATGATATACTGACATTTCAACTTATGATTTATGTGTTTAATAACGTCCCACGAGTTAAACAATTGACGTCGTAATTTGTAATCAATGTGCTCTATGCTCAATAACGTCATTCGAATTGGACAATCAGCACGCCAAGTGCCATTGGCTAAAAAAAAGTCATGCTCCACATCCAACAAGTATTTGTTTGTTTATTTCAAACTAATGCATATCACCATCTCAGAATAAATTGAACGTCTCACTCACAGGTTACATTCTAACGATTGACTTGTAGGATGAATAATTTTATATTTGGTGACTGCAGTCTAGACGCGCACTCCGTTACTGGTTGTTGTTTGTGATGGCCAAGTTAAAATTTTCTGGGGAAGAAGACCTGCCCCTGACCTATTGATACTGTGCTTGAAAACTACCATAGGAAACAGAAAGATGAAGAGCCCTCACGTTGGAAAGATCATGATTTTTTTCCTACTTTAGAAAAAGTTACGTAATCATATTTGGATGTTAATTTTATTGTGCATGTAACGTTCCCAAAATTTTGTCCCAATTTAGTTGTCGAATTTTAAGTGGCGTTATTTTACATGACCTAATTTCATAAAACATTACAACGGAAAATATATTAATAATAAAGTCCAATAACATAAACACATCGGAAGACTTCGTAAGTGAATAAAATTTCAAAATAACAATACTAGCCCATGGACCACATAGACTCTAGCATAAGACCTAACATAGAGTTCATAATACATAAGTGAGTTCATATAAAAATAAATGACTCAAATGCCCATATGCCGTATATACTTGACTCTTATAAGAGTTCATCATAACAACATAAATAAGATAACTTGGGTCGTAGCCCGATCAATCCATGTGCAATGTCATCATCATGAGGCTCTCGCCGTCAAACCTAAGCATCGTTCATACACTACAAGAAAATTGGCGATTAGCGACGCCATGTAGTGCCTCAAAAGTGTGTGACGCTATAAAGATGCCACTAGCGCCTCCATTGCGCTTCTTTAGCGTCACCAAAATCAGACGCCACTTGCCTCTCAATAGCGTCTTCCTAGCTACTCAGAGAGTTGACGTTAAAAGTAGCGCAATCGAGACGCTACGTAGACGTTATTATTTCTCGCTAGGAACTGCAAATGCGCGGCAGTACCTAGCGCCGTTATGGCGTCGACAACGTTAGACGCGAAACTAGCGTCACATGTATGAAGACTCTAAAGCGACGCTACATGGCGTCTCAATCGAAAGAGACGCTACAATATATATTTAAACAGTATATTGTATATACTATATGTCAATCAATAAATTCATTAAATATTATATTAGTATTAATTACACGACTATCAACATATTATCAATAGCATAATATCAACATATAGATGTATTAATTACATGATTATATATATATATATATATGTATTTTTACATGATAAGAGTGTTCCTAAATATATAAATTTTTACCTATATTATCTATATTATCTATACATATAATATATATAATATCTTAATTATGCATATATCTTAATTATGCGTCTTCTTAGCTATTCAACGGGTTGACGTTAACTCTCTAGCGCAATCGAGACGCTACGTATACGCTATTATTTCGCGCCACTATTCTTAATGCGCGGCAGCACCTAGCGCCATTTTGTCGTCGACCATTTTAGACGCGACACTAGCATCACATGTCTGAAGACTGTAAAACGATGCTATATGGCGTCTCAAACAAAGGAGACGCTAATGAGACGCTACTGTATATATTTAAACACTATATTATATATACTATATCTCAATAAATAAATTCATTAAATATTATATTAGTATTAAGTACACGATTATAAACATATTATCAATAGCATAATATCAACATATATATGTATTAATTACACGATTATATATATATATATATGTATTTTTACATGATAAGAGTGTTCCTAAATATATAACTTTTTACCTATATTATTTATGTTATGTATACATATAATATATAATATCTTAATTATGCATATATTATTATATACTTAATCATGGGATTACAATGGTTGATTAAGTGAGTGATATGTTAGCGTCACAGTAGACACACAATAGCGTCCACCTAGCGTTTAATGAGCGCCGAAGATATTGTCGACGCTATGATGACACCATGGGCATCTCTCTAGCGTCGCATGTTCGAGACACCATATTGTTTTAGACGCTAGTTCGGCGCTACGGAGTCGCTAAATGAATCTAGCGACTCAATGGCGTCTGTATTGCGCCTTCTAAGCCGACTTTTTGCCCCTCGCTCAATCGGGCATATATAGACATATAAATACGCATATACGCTGATACCTATATATAATAAATGCATATATACATATTATTATAACCTACTCTGACACATATAAACAAATACACACATATATATATTCACTTCGAATACGTATACATATACATGTTATCTATATATATATGACTCGCACATGTGTAGACATATACATACACATATATATTTATAATACATATAGACGAAACACATTGTTGTAACTTAATCTCTCACACGTAGACATATATCTACGTACGCATATATGACATATGAATATATATACACACACAATTGTGTTATATACACATATACATACATATTTATAATTTTGTATACATACATGATAGATTATCGGAAGAAAATAAAACAATTGGAACGGAGCATAATGCGATGAGACATTACATTGATAAATAAAATTACATACATACTAAAAAAATTTGAAAAAACTTTTATTGAGCGTCTCAATGGCGTCGCGATATTGAGACGCTACACAATTGCGACGCCCCGACGACGCGATGGTGTCGCTACGTTGTCTTAGAGACACATTAGCTTCTCTATAGCGCCGCGCTAGCCGAATTGTGACAGTTTCGGCGCCTACATGGCGTCTACATAGTGTCTCATTATTTTGCGACGCTAAAAATTACTTAAATCCCTAACCCCTCTTCTTCATTTTCACTTTTACTGTTTACCATTTACCATCGCCCGACACCCGACGCACCCCGACGCCCGACCTCCGACGCGCCCCGACGCCCGACCTCCGACGCCCGTCGCCCGACCTCCGGCGCCCCTCGTCCGACGCCCGACCTCCGACGCCCTCCACTGCCGCCTCCGGCCTTCGCCCGACGTCCGACGCCCGACGACCGCCCTCCACCGCTGTCGCGCTCTGCATTCGACCGCCCTCCACAGCCACCCTCTGCATTCGCCGCCGCCCTTCGCCGCCTCCTCCTCCTCCTCCGCCCTCCCCGACAGTTCACCTCCGCCCCGGTTCGCCTCCGTCGTGGTTCGCCTCCCCGGCAGGGTGTGCCTCCGCCGCGATTCGCCTCCACCGCCATCCGTCGCATCCTCCGCCGCCTCGTCCGCCCTCCGCTCTTTGCCTCCACCGCCCTCCACCTCCACCGCCGCCCGTCGCATCCACCGCCGCCTCGTCCGCCCTCCGCCGCGTCCTCCCTCCACCACCGCCTCGTCCGCCCTCCGTCGCGTCCTCCCTCCACCGTCGCCGACGTCCTCCACCATCGCTGACGTCCTCCTCCGCCGCCACTGTCCACCGCCTCCACTGCCGTCTCGGCTGCCCTCCGCCCTTCGCCGAAGGTACTAGCCCGCCACCATGTAAATTAAGTTAATTATTAATGCATGAAATTAAATTAAGTTAATTATTCATGTTAAGTTAAGTATTACTTATTCATGTTAAATTAAGTAGTACTTAAGTGAATTATCATCTCTTTGGATCAAATTAGTATTACTTATTAAGTATAATATTAAGTATCATCTCTTAGGAATTAAGTTATGTATTACTTAAGTTAACTTATGTTAATTGTTAAGTTAACTTATGAAGTAATTCATGTACTTAAGTTAAGTATTACTTATTCATGTTATGAAAGTGTTACTTGAAACATGTGATTTTGGACTTAATTCGTAAGTTCAAAATCACACGTTTCAACTACAAGAAATTTCTTACTTGGCTTAATGTTCTCCGTTACCGAAATGATAAAGCCATATCGTAGTTGGATTCGTCGTTGGAAGGATAAGCATGGCGTCATAACTGAAGAATATAAGGATGGTGTTGATGAATTCATTAATGTGGCATATCAAAATGAAGGTGTTGCTTCTTCATATGGCGAAATCTTATGTCCATGTCGGAAGTGCAAATGTTATCAGTGGAAAGTAAGATATGATGTGCAGAAGGATTTATATTACAACGGTTTCTTACTTACATTCACCAATTGATTCTTTCATGGCGAAGAAAGATGGGCTAAAGAAACAAGTAATGTAGATACCATTGTGGGCGACTCGAGCAATCCGTACAGGGACATGATACGAGATGCAATATTAGGAGAAAATATTGGCGAAACATCGATTGAAGAAGACTCGAATCCTTCGGCTTCTAAGTTTTATAATCTTCTCGAAGAGGCAGATGAACCTTTATGGGATGGATGCGTGAAGCAAACTACACTTTCTGCAGTGGCATAACTAATGAACTTAAAATTAGAATTTAATATGAGCGAAAGTTGTTTTGACCGGATGCTTACCATTATTAAGAGTATGCTTCCAGTTTTCGAGAAATTATCGGAAAATTTTTACAAGTGCAAATGATTGATGAGAGATTTAGGATTGGAATATCAGAAGATTGATGCATTCTGCAATCATTGCATGCTGTACTACAAGAAAAACAACTCACTTATGAGTTGTTCTGTTTGTGTCGAGCCCAGATTCAAGCCGAAAAAGAATACTCAAAGTTCGAAAAAAAATTTGGCAAATGCAATATTTAGTTACTTTTCGATTATTCCAAGATTACAACGACTATTTCTTTCTGAAAAAACTGCATCATTTATGAGGTGACACAAAGAAGGGGCACGTGAAGATCCAAATTCAATTACACATCCTTCAGATGCGTAGGCATGGAGACGATTTGATGCACTTCATCCGAATTTTTTTGCAGAATCACGCAATGTTAGATTAGGACTTTGCACCGATGGCTTCAACCCATTTGGCTCATCGAGTACTGCTTATTCATGTTGGCCAATTTTTGTGACACCGTATAATTTGCCTCCAAGCATGTGTACGAGACGAGAGAATATATTGCTTACATGTATCATCCCGGGTCCTCGATCTCCTGGTAAAAGTTTAGATGTTTACTTAAGACCTTTGATTGATGAACTCAAGATGTTGTGGGAGGATGGCGTGGTTACCTATGACAAATCTAAAAAGCAAAATTTTATTATGATAGCCGCATTAATGTGGACCATAAGTGATTTTTCGGCATATGGAATGTTGAGTGGTTGGAGTACAAAAGGAAAACTTGCTTGTCCCATATGTGGAAAGAATACGAAATCCTTTTATTTGAAAATTTGTAGGAAAGTTTGCTGGTTTGATTGTCATAGGATGCTTCTGCCATTGGAGAATTCGATGCGCCGTGATCGAAACTCATTTAAAAAGAATACATCCGAGAATACTTTATGTCCAACTCATTTGATAGGAGAAGAATTGCTAGAGCAAGTAAACAAGCTTAGTGAAGTCTCATTAGGACTGAGGCCAGTAGTTATAAGCAAATTGGGTTTGGAAGTGAACATAATTGGGAGAAAATAAGTATTTTTTGGGAGTTGCCTTATTGGTCTTCAAACTTGGTATGTCATAACTTGGACGTCATGCATGTGGAGAAGAACGTATTTGACAACATCTTCAACTCTATTATGGATGTTAAATGAAGAACAAAAGATAGCATACAGGCTCGCGAAGACATGAAATTAATATGCAAAAGACCAGAGTTAGATATCATTCATCTTCAAAATGGTAAATGCAAAAAGTCAAAAGCTACTTATGTCTTGAGCAATGATCAAAGAAAAGTGGTTTTCGAATGGGTAAAGCAATTGAAATTTCCCGACGGATATGTATCAAACATATCTCATTATTTTAACTTGGACAATGGGAAGATACACGGGATGAAGAGTCATGATTGTCATATTTTTATGCAAAGGCTGCTTCCAATCGTCTTTAAAGAACTTTTGCCAAAGGCCATCTGGGAGGTTTTAACAAAATTGTTTATGTTCTTTAAAGAGCTTTATGCATCCATCATTCGGAAAGAAGATATATCTCGGTTAGAGGCTTCTATTGTGATTACCGTGTGCAAGACTGAGAAGATATTTCCACCTTCTTTCTTTGATGTGATGGAATATTTGATTGTACATCTTCCATATGAAACAAAAATTGCTGGTCCGGTTCAGTATCGATGGATGTATCATTTCGAAAGGTGCATGTTATATTTGAAAAGGAAGGCGAAGAATAAGGCAAAAAATAAAGGCTCTATATGTAAAGCATATTTCATTGAGGAGGTGTCAAACTTCACTTCAAAATACTTTGAGCCGCACATACATTCATGACACACCCAAGTTTCAAGAAACGATGATGGTGGTGAAGGAGAAGTTGACATGAATATTCTATCCATCTTCAAGTACCCATGTCGACTTCTTGGTGTAGGACGCAAAGTTATCTTGAATGACAGAAATCTCACCGCCGTTGAGAATTATATTCTTGCAAATTGTAGCGAAGTGACACCGTATCTCGAGTAAGGCAATTTGTTCTAATTTCTTATATAATTTAAAGCTAATTGTTGCTATATGATTGTATTAATTGAAAACTATGAATTCAGGAAATTCGAAGAATTACAATGAAAAATCAATCCGTTAGTTTCAAACGATGAGTTATTGAAACTACGAGACGAACATTTTGCCGATTGGTTGAGATGTGAAGTGAGAAATCTTTCCGCTTGTTCTTAATTGTTATAAGCTCGTAAATTTTATTAAAATTTTTAGTTATTTTTTTGTAGGTTATTAATGGCTTAGTCATAGTGAACAAAATACGAGATCTCAGTCATGGCTCGAAGAAATAAGTTCTTAGCTACTGCGACGTCATAATCAATGGATATCGGTTCCATACAGAAGAATATAGCCGACAACGTTCAACTATTAATAGCGGCATATATATTCTAGGAAGCATGTACGGGGACGACGACTTTGATTACTATGGTGTTATAGAAGACATCCTAGAATTATCTTATTTGGAAAATTCTAACAAAGTCGTGGTGCTAAAATGTCATTGGTTCGATCCAGAGAAAGGAGTTCGGATCGATCAAAAGTTTAAATTGGTGGATATTAACCCTCGATTGAGACTTCAGTCATACGATCCATTCATATTGGCGGAACAAGCACAACAAGTGTACTACACTAAGTATCCATCGAAAAGAACCAAGAATGAATGGTGTGCGTCATGCAAGGTGAGGAGTAGACTATTCTTAGCAGAAACAATGGTAGATGAGAATGAAACATCATCCGTACACAACGATGTGCCCATGGATGATTACTATCAAGAAGATAGAGTGAATGAACGATTGATGTGGCCGATGGAGTTGAGAATTTTCAATTGGTCGATGACGCTGAGCCAATGGAAGAGTTCAATTCAAATGACCTCTTGGATGTGAACTTCGATAATTTCATCGATGATGACTCGAACCAAGATTATAGCGACGATGATGAAGATGATGAAAATGAATCAGAATATGAAACAAGCTAATGAATCCCGTAGTTATTCTAATGACATAAGCATTTTACTTTTTTTAAAAGTTATATATGGTTACCGATAATAAGAGAAGTTTCTTTCTTTTTTTTTCAGTCATGGTTACTAGGGGTCGAGCATCTGGGTCATCTCGCTCTTCTAGGCGTTCACTCCAGATGAGTCAGCCATCATAACCACCAGGTAATATATTTATTGTGAACTACTTATTTATAGTTGATTAGAATAGTTAAATTCCTTTTTTATTAATATCAATTCATCCGCCGCCGACGGGCCACGTAGCCAGATCGTCACATAGTAGGTGATCCATTGGTGGATCTGCTGAGCGTATCACTCTAGGTACGTGACACATTGTAGGCAATAAACAGTAGGAGATAGAGTTTTTTAAATATTTTGCTTTTATGACAGTTGCTCCACCGTCGACGGGGAACATAGTCGGTACGTCTCGATCGCACGACCACGATCGTCATGTCACACCAGGTTATTTTTTGTATATTACTTAACTTTATGTAGGAGCCAAATTTTATGTATTTACTTGTGATGGCAGTTGCTACCCCACCGCCACCGTCGAGAATACCAGACGCTTCACCACAATCTAGCGTTGGCGAGCGACATCTTACACCAGGTGATATATTTATTATTATTGACATTTCTCAATTAATTATATTAATTATTTTTTAATAATGTCAGTTGCTACGCCACCGATAGCACAAGCATCTGACTCAATTCATTCAGACGAGCGGACTGCTACTGATCATGCGGTACACATCAATAGAGGTGAGAACATTAATGTACATCTATCAATTATCACAATTTTAATTTGGTATGACACTAATGATTTATTATGTATTAGGGCCCGTAGCTAATGTCGGACCTTCACAGCCTACCCCAGCTGTACCGGATGATGATTCCTCTTCGAGTGATGAAGAGGGGTTACACGATAATGGGGGTGGTCACTGTGAATAATATTGTTCGACCGTAAGTTAAATAAGTTGTACAAATTTTGTTATAGTTTTGATTATCATTGAAAATTAATTCTTCTTTATAATTGGCAGGACCACTTTCTTACCCGTTAGTACCGTGCGGGATGTCAGTGCTCTCGTTCTTTCCCACTTGCCGGAGGGGGTAGGATCCTGGAAAGATGTCGCAATTCAAGTGCGAGATGACATCTTTCGAGCCTTTACGGTATGATCTTCTATTTGGGTTACATAATTTGATTTATATTTATTTTAAAATTACTAAGTTTTAACGTTCTGTTTGTAGGAGGCAAATCAGTTTCATTCGGATCTTAGTTTAGGGATGATCTGGAGAGCTTTTGAGGAGGTCGTTGCGAAACGCCTCCGAAATAGATTATACAAGTTTCGCAAGACATACAAAGATGCCCAAGACATATTAGGCGCTCGGTTTGGGAGTCCCTCTGTAGGAAGTGGTAAGTATGTATATTTTTACATTATTTTTATGAAAATTATAGTTTTTTGAAAGTGTAAGTATTTGATGTTCACAAAGGACGGATGAACGATGGCAAAGGAAGTCGGAAAAGGCAAGAGTTAACCGTCTTTCGAAGCTCGAGGCCCACATCCACACAGGGGGATCGATGCGATTTGTCGAGCATTGATGGCGCATGGTAATTTACATATAAATTCCATTAATCAAACTTTTGACTTATACTTATGTTATCAAATTTGAAACTTTATTGTAGGAGGAGAAAGAAGGCGATCCCGTAGACTTTCGTGTGGTCTATGAGGCCACGCATAAGAACCGGAAGACAAACAACTTAGTCACGCCCACTGCTCGTAGGCTTCTGGTAAGTCTCATGATATGATCATTTGGTTGTTGCCGTTAGTGTAATATTTTTGAAATACACAACGTTTAAATTTTTTAGGATGAGTATAATGCAAAAATGACTGAAAAGTATGGAGATGATCCGACTACTCAGCCACCAGGTAATGTTTCTTCGTTGGTTTAGTCATGTTTTTAATTTACGTGATTCTTGATATATAATTTATATATTATATGATTTTATAATTTTTCTATTTCGTAGAGGACCTTACTATTTGGGAAGAGGTGGCCGACACGACACGAGGGGGATACTTGTGTGGCCTCGGTACAGCCGCTCAGATACTTAGGAGGATCGGAGGATATGCAGGAGGTGAATCTGCTCCGAGCTCATCCGCTGCACCTGATCTGATGCAGCTATCACAGCAGCTATCGCATCAATTATCAGAGCAGATATCGCAGCAGGTGTCGTAATAGGTGTCGCAGCAGTTGTCGCAGCAGTTGTCGCAGCAGTTGGGTCCTTTATTGCAGACGATTCAGGGATTGATCCCGACGCAGAATCCATCCCCGCGAGGTCATGGACCGAGCACGTCTGGATCAAACATCCGGAATGATAACAATAACTCGCAAACCTAGGATAGAAAACAAACTATGCATTTGTTACTTATAGACTTAAACATACATATAGTTTGTTAGTTCGGTTTAGTAGTTTTCGTATTCTTATGTTATATATTATGCCTGTGATGGTTTTATATTATCTATGATAGTTTTATATTGCCTGTGAAGATTTTATATTGCCTGTGATGCTTTTATATTACCAGTGATGAATATCAATGCATTTTGAGATGCATTATAAATTGTATGGCGTGAGAAGGAAAAAAATGAGGCTGGGGTGGGTAAAAAAAATGTGCATGTAGCGACACCATAGCGTCTCATTGGCGTCTAAACTCATGTCGACGCTAATTTAGATATATCACACTTAGCGCCATCTTAGCGTCTCATTGGCGACAAATGCATGATCATATTTGCGTCAATCTAGCGCCTAAGTTAGCCACACGTGGGCGCCGGAAGAGCATCTCACGTCTACCGCCCCCTGCGCGTCGACTTAGTGACGCGGTCCTACTTCGTGCAGCCCCAAACATCGCGTCTTAATACCGTCGATATAGCATCATTATGTGGCGCTAGTTGCGTCTCAACATCTTTGACTCTAGTGCGACGCCACTAGCCACCGAGTTCCAGCGTCTCAATTTTGCGACGCAAGTTACACGCGAAGGAGACGCTCTTGACAACAGAGATATAATAGCACCTCCCTAGCGTCTCCGACCATGAGTCGCTAGTTGCCAATTTTCTTGTGAATGCAGGAGATTTCTCCCATTAGAGTATGTTGAGGCCTATGCATGCTATGATCCTATGACATAATCTCTACATGTCATGACATATGCATATCATCATCATGGAACATAAATCATATGCATACTATGAGCTACTTAGGCATACTATATGACATATGAACATATTATTATGGCAAGATAAGATAAGCATATAACATCATAATCATTATGTCAAAGCATATCATAACTTATCTTTATGCTAAGGCATCTCATCATTTATCTTGCTTTACTTTAACATCTTCGTACATAATATCTTATGACAAAGGGGTATACATTAGCATCCGATCGGTGCTTTCATCATTTTCTTCATCTTTATATCCCAAGTCATCTTTGGAAAGTACATACACACATATAATATTTTACATAAGTACAAGACTTTACTTTTCACTTTACATCTTCTTTTCATCTTCTATGTTGATTAAGATAGCTTATTATTTTGGTAATTGGGAAGACCATATTAATTCATGAGTCCTTGGCTAGCTAGGCCGAGACGATTGTCCCATTGGAAGTACCAACCACGGTGGGTCAAACTTTACTTCCCCGGGAATACGACACATATGCTAGCATGTGAAAACTTTATTCCCCTCTACGATTACAACAAGACACCTTCATGTCAATGCATCTTTTACTTAAATTCATCAATAGATATAATCATTCAATACATGTTGCATATTTTAATCCTTTTTAAGGTCATGCATACTTCAAATCATGCTAAATGTGAACATTAATCATAACCAATCATCAGCCTAGAACGGACGATCATTTTATTTTTGATCGACCGTTATGGTCCTTTCGGACGAACGAGCTAGGTGTCGGTTCAACCGCATATTACAGTGAGCAATGACTACTCTGCATCGGTCGATCGTTGGGGTATCGGTTGACCGTTATTAGATTTTTGAATGACCAGGGTGTCGGAACGATCGAAAATTTCAAAAAGCAACGACTCTCCAAATCGGACGACCGTTGGAGTATCGGTCGACCGTTACATGACTTTCGGATGACTGACTTGGGTGTTGGGTCATCCGTTAATTCTAGAGAGCAACGACTCTTCCGATTCGAACGACCGAATAGATTTTGGACGACCGAATGGATTTCGGACGACCGTTGGACAGAGTTCATGACCCATTTATCTTCAGAACGGTCGATCGTTAATATATCGGTTGCCCGTTCTGGGACCACAGACTCACATTTCCAACATTCTTTCATTTCAATCATGCATATCTTGACATATTGAGCACAAGTTTATTCCACACAGCACATAAATCTTTCATCAACATTCGAGGTACACTAATAATGAAACAAATGGGGTGTTTCACATAAGAACATCTAGCATGTGAATCACATTCATAATGTACATGAGCATTAAACGATTTCATAATGAGCTAACATAAATAACCATAAACATTCTATTTCTAGGCATGATTAGCATTAAAGTGTTAATCTTAATAAAATATGAAGCACATTGGATTCTAATCATGATTAGCAATGGAATAGTAACCTATGAAATATGAATCACCAAATGCACATTCCCTAAACCTTCATCTAAGAACAAAGGGTTTGTTCTTTAAGTCCTAATCCACACATTCAAACATCATTAGGAAGAGATTAGGGAGGTTTGGATTCTCTCAAACATACCTTGATTAGCAAACCTAATCCTTTTTCTTTCTTAGTTCCCCTCCTTTCTCTATCCCCAAGAGCCCTTCCTCCCTCTCTAAGGTTGCTGTCCACGAGTTCAATATGAGCTGCTACAGTGAGAGAGAGACCGGCTACCGAGGAGAGAGAGGGGAAAAACTTATTGTGGCTACAGATTACTGTAGCTCGGATGATCTTAGGGGAGAGATGATGAGAGAGTGAAATGAGCGTGGTTCATTGTAGCTCCAAATGGTGGGGGGTTTTGCTTGCCGTCGACATGGAACAAATGAGAGAGGGAGAGAGATGCTTTTAGGTTATTATAATGTCTTTTCATTTCCTCACGAGCCGGCCCTAGTTTCTTCCTATTCGTGCGCCTCTTTGTTTCCTGCTCGTCCCCGACCATCGCTGCCAACACGAGGTCAACCAGAGGACGTGGACGAAGTTGGATGTGCATCTGAACTGAGAGGAGCGGGCAGAGGGAGAGGAAGAATAGGAAGAGGAAGAGGAAGAAGAGGACTACAGTAACAGTTTCTTGGACAGAAACAAAAAGGTATGGAATTAGGATAGATTCGTGATAGAATCCTGATTTTAGTCTTGAAACATGTTGTAGGTAGTCCATAGTTAATGCATGATGTTCTATGATGTTGAATTGTGCCGGCCATCGCCGGAGAAGATGATCGGACGCGAACTTGGCCCGAGTTCCTAAGAACTCGATCCGGCGAAGGAAGCTCTACAATCGGATGAACCCGGCCGAGTTGAAGACGACCCGGATCGAGTTCTACGTACCAAGAATAGTCGGGCGCGATAGCTGCCCCGACTCGATGACGACCCGACCCGGCCTGGGTTTAACTTGATTTTCCCGGAGATGATGACTGATGAACTCGGCCCGAGTTTTCCCAACTCTGCCTGGGTTCTGATATTGATTAAGTCAATTTTATGATGTTTAAAACTTTGAATTATGTTCCTATTCCAGATCCTAATGATGCCCCTGATTTGTTCTTCATGATCTTGTCTTTTATCCTGATTTAAAGTTCTTATCAAGATTTAATTTGATTAATTAAAAGATGCAAGATAAAAGACGTAAATCGTTAAATGGAGAGCTCTTTTATGATGGACTGGTGACGATCAGGTTATGGGCTGACTTCGGTTAGTTATGAGCTGACTTGCCAGTTATGATGATAATGATGGACGGGTTGAGGCAGGCCTCCTCGTGAGTTGAAATATACCCCAAATAAGTCAAAGATGAAAAATATAAGATGATGAAGAAGATGAACACATATGAATAATGAACCTTTCTTATGATACCCGACTTTTGCCATTTTTATGATGACTATTTATGATCTCTTATTCATATGTCCTTTTATATGCTTTCACTTTCATATTATGATCATGACTCACTTTCCTCTCATATGATGATGTTATCTTTATGATTTCTATCTAGTATTATGATCTTATGATGATATTTCTCTTACTTCTATACTGAGTTGTAAAAATCATAAGGAGGTTCACCCCTGTATTTTCTTAAATGCAGACCAATGTCAAAATGATGAAGGTGGCCAATGGTGACAGATGAAGCTCGTAAGTGACTGCACATGATTATCGAGTCCTTTAGATGATGGATAGCTTTTCCCCTTTCTTTTTATTTACTTGATGTATTAGATTTTCTTTGGACTCCTATGAAGTCATTTATCAGTCTTCCGCATATTATGATGTTACTCTCTTTTATTTCTTAATGATGATTAAGTTTTCCATTTTTATCCTTATTGAATTGACCAGTCAAAGTCATACTTTTGGTCGATATAATGTACGCGTAAGGATGACACATAGCATTTTCGAAGCATATTCTGTCGCATGGCGGGGTAAGATTTGAGGGCGTTACAAGGTAGTCTTTCAAAATTTGATTAAAAAAATAGGTGAAAATTTTGTGGTTCAAGATAATACTATTTAGTTTCGTATTCGATAGTGCATTTTAATCCAACGAAATAACAAAAATGTATGTGAAGTTCTACATTGTATTTTGATTACAGCTCTTAATATTTATTTAATTTTCATAAAATGTTTCTTTTTTGTGTGTTTTTTTTCTGTTTATATGTATGGTTCATCTTAGCCATGACATCATTCCCCATTCTAAAATGAACAAGGCATTACATAACTAATAGGTTTCCACTTTTTTGGATATTTTGTATTCTTTAACAAGTCATGCTCCCGTTCAATTAATTTAGTTCGATGATATACTGACATTTCAACTTGTGATTTATGTGTTTAATAACGTCCCACGAGTTAAACAATTGACGTCGTAATTTGTAATCAATGTGCTCTATGCTCAATAACGTCATTCGAATTGGACAATCAGCAAACCAAGTGCCATTGGCTAAAAAAAAGTCATGCTCCACATCCAACAAGTATTTGTTTGTTTATTTCAAACTAATGCATATCACCATCTCAGAATAAATTGAACGTCTCACTCACAGGTTACATTCTAACGATTGACTTGTAGGATGAATAATTTTATATTTGGTGACTGCAGTCTAGACACGCACTCCGTTACTGGTTGTTGTTTGTGATGGCCAAGTTAAAATTTTCTGGGGAAGAAGACCTGCCCCTGACCTGTTGATACTGTGCTTGAAAACTACCATAGGAAATAGAAAGATGAAGAGCCCTTACGTTGGAAAGATCATGATTTTTTTCCTACTTCAGAAAAAGTTACATAATCATATTTGGATGTTAATTTTATTGTGCATGTAACGTTCCCAAAATTTGGTCCCAATTTAGTTGCCGAATTTTAAGTGGCGTTATTTTACATGACCTAATTTCATAAAACATTACAAAGGAAAATATATTAATAATAAAATCCAATAACATAAACACAGCAAAAGACTTCGTAAGTGAATAAAATTTCAAGATAACAATACTAACCCATGGACCACATAGACTCTAGCATAAGACCCAACATAGAGTTCATAATACATAAGTGAGTTCATATAAAAATAAATGACTCAAATGCCCATATGCCGTATATACTTGACTCTTATAAGAGTTCATCATAACAACATAAGTAAGACAACTTGGGCCGTAGCCCGATCAATCCATGTACAATGTCATCATCATGAGGCTCTCGCTGTCAAACCTAAGCATCGTCCATACCTGCATAGTTCCATAGATGCAGGAGATTTCTCCCATTAGAGTATGTTGAGGTCCATACATACTATGATCATATGACATAATCTCTACATGTCATGGCATATGCATATCATCATCATGGAACATAAATCATATGAACATATTATTATGGCAAGATAAGATAAGCATATAACATCATAATCATTATGTCAAAGCATATCATAACTTATCTTTATGCTAAGGAATCTCATCATTTATTTTGCTTTACTTTAACATCTTCGTACATAATAACTTATGACAAAAGGGTATACATTAGCATCCGATTGATGCTTTCATTATTTTCTTCATCTTTATATCCCAAGTCATCTTTGAAAAATACATACACATATAATATTTCACATAAGTACAAGACTTTATTTTTCACTTTACATCATCTTTTCATCTTCTATCTTGATTAAGATAGTTTATTATTTTGGTGATTGGGAAGACCATATTAATTCACGAGTCCTTGGCTAGCTAGGCCGAGACGATTGTCCCATTGGAAGTACCAATCACAGTGGGTCAA
Organism: Pontederia crassipes; assembly: GCA_030549335.1. Classification (NCBI taxonomy): domain Eukaryota; kingdom Viridiplantae; phylum Streptophyta; class Magnoliopsida; order Commelinales; family Pontederiaceae; genus Pontederia; species Pontederia crassipes. The sequence continues at coordinate 4,213,573 of CM060190.1, forward strand.
ACTTTACTTCCCCGGGAATACGACACATATGTTAGCATGTGAAGACTTTATTCCCCTCTACGATTACAACAAGACACCTTCATGTCAATGCATCTTTTACTTAAATTCATTAATAGATATAATCATTCAATACATGTTGCATATTTTAATCCTTTTTAAGGTCATGCATACTTCAAATCATGCTAAATGTGAACATTAATCATAACCAATCATCAGCCTAGAATGAATGATCATTTTATTTTTTATCGATCGTTATGGTCCTTCCGGACGAACGAGCTAGGTGTTGGTTCAACATCATATTACAGTGAGCAATGACTACTCTGCATCGGTCGATCGTTGGGGTATCGGTTGACCGTTATTAGATTTTTGAACGACCAGGGTGTTGGAATGACCGAAAATTTCAAAAAGCAATGACTCTCCAAATCGGATGACTGTTGGGGTATCGATCGACCGTTACATGACTTTCGGACGACCGACTTGGGTGTTGGGTCGTCCGTTAATTCTAGAGAGCAACGACTCTTCCTATTCGAATGACCGAATGGGTTTCGGACGACCGTTGGACAGAGTTCGAGACCCATTTGTCTCTAAAACAGTCGATCGTTAATATATCGGTTGCCCATTCTGGGACCACATACTCACATTTCCTACGTTCTTTCATTTCAATCATGCATATCTTGACATATTGAGCACAAGTTTGATTCCACACATCACATAAATCTTTCATCAACATTCGAGGTACACTAATAATGAAACAAGTGGGGTGTTTCACATAAGAACATCTAGCATGCGAATCACATTCATAATGTACATGAGCATTAAACGATTTCATAATGAGCTAGCATAAATAACCATAAACATTCTAGTTCTAGGCATGATTAGCATTAAAGTGTTAATCTTAATAAAATATGAAGTACATTGGATTCTAATCATGATTAGCAATAGAATAGTAACCTATGAAATATGAATCACCAAATGCACATTCCCTAAACCTTCATCTAAGAACAAAGAGTTTATTCTTTAAGTCCTAATCCACACATTCAAACATCATTAGGAAGATATTAGGGAGGTTTGGATTCTCTCAAACATATCTTGATTAGCAAACCTAATTCTTTTTCTTTCTTAGTTCCCCTCCTTTCTCTATCCCCAAGAGCCCTTCCTCCCTCTCTAAGGTTGCTGTCCACGAGTTCAATATAAGCTGCTACAGTGAGAGAGAGACCGGCTACCGAGGAGAGAGAGGGGAAAAACTTATTGTGGTTACAGATTATTGTAGCTCGGATGATCTTAGGGGAGAGATGATGAGAGAGTGAAACGAGCATGGTTCATTGTAGCTCCAAATGGTGGGGGGTTTTGCTTGCCGTCGACATGGAACAAATGAGAGAGGGAGAGAGATGGGGGCTTGTTGCGCGTGTGGGCCTTTTTGTTCTCTCTTTTTTCATTTCCATTTAGAATGTTACAGTGCAAGAAAAGTATGGTTTAGAGTTGTAAATGGGATAAAAGATTTTAGGAAGATGGAGCTCCCTATTTTTTTTTCTTTGGACAATGGCTCATACGAGATTAGACATAAAGCAAAAACTGGGATCACTTCATTATTATTTTTTGTTTTTTTTTTCTATACTAACATTATGCATCCAAATACATTTATGGGAATATTTTCTTAGATATTTATAGAATGTGATATGACACTTTTACATACCATAAATGTATAATTTAAGGGCTAGAAGACTTTGATCCAAACAAGTTAATGTCATGAGATTTTATATATATATATATATATATAGAGAGAGAGAGAGAGAGAGAGAGAGAGATAATATTTGGAACTTGCGACCTGCAACGGAGGCCGTGCGACGGAGGCGACGATCGATCTAGAACCTGCGACCTACGACGGACGTGGCGAGGGTGGGACACTACAAGAAAATCGCGATTTTCCGACGGATAATTTTCGACGGTTCTAAATCCGTCGCAATTTGCGATGGATTTTTCGACGGTTCCATTTCCGACAGATTTTTCGATGGTTATGACCGTCGGAAATAATTTATATTATTATTTAATTTTTCGACGATATAATTAATATAACAAAAATCTATATATCATCAATATTACAAAATAATCCAAAAATAAAAATGTCATTCTTCATCACAAAATTATCAAAAGGCTTACATAATATATTATAAATCGAACTTAACAAAATAACAACTAACGGAACAAGTCTCAAATATAAATTCAAATATTTTCAATTAATTCAACATGTCTCAAAACACATGCCAAAATAGCAATGGCAAGTCTAACAGATCAAGGTTGTTGAATAATCACAATAATAATGATTTCCCAAAATCCTATTGAAGCTTTCATCGCCTAGTTATTTGTGTAGAGTCATAATGGCCACCATTGTTCTTATCTTTGAACATGGCAGTTCCTAGTATATCAAGAGAGTTGAATATAGCACCACATCCATATAAAAAAATTATGAAAGAAGAAAAAGAAAAAAAAAGGACATTTCAGCAAAAAGACACCAACCTCATGGACACTTTCCAAAAGAAACGCTACATTTAGAAAGTTTACTTGAAGATATATGTGTATTAAATTGGCTTCTCTTTCGGTGCAGTCTCTACCTCTGCTTTCTTCTGGATGCCATAGACCCAGAGGATCTACATACCTTTTTGGTGCTCTCGCGAGTACCGCTGAAGGTCAAGATCTTTTTTTTATTTCTGCAGCGTTCACTCGAGTTTACGGAGCACGGTGGGCTCCCCATGCAAACACTTCAAGTATTTTGTGAGAGGAGATGGAGAAGAATGCCACTCACTTATTCTTCGAATGTCGAGTGTCGAGAGGTTTGGTCTCAGTCGAGCATTATAGGCGGTGTTCCTCTGACAACAAGCCCTTAGGGGACTCAACAGACATAGATGGGGTTAGAGAGTTCCATTGACGACACCAACCTTGGCCATCTTGCGCGTCATTTTTTGTGGGGATCGAGAGCCATGGACAATATTGTACATCACATATTTTGTCTCTTTGGGAGTGGAGTTTTGATTAGTACATGTTCTCTTACTCTTTTTACTGCTATCCACCGGAAAGCTTTCATATGTACATAATATTTCCTTTTAGTGATATATATATATAGGTAATTTGTAGGTTTTATTTTCCAACAGTTGTGCTATGGCTACATGGGTTGTGAATGGTTCTTTTCTCTGTTTAACATTGGTGAAGGTGGCATTGCCTTAGCTGAAGCTGTACATGGTTCAGATCAAAATCCGGCTCTTTATAACCTTGCTCTTCTGAAATGGTTTGGTGTTATTTTGTCATTGGTGGTTATGCAGAATCTTGCAAATCCAACTGCCCTCCTGTTGAGCTCAGTTATAGTGCTACGCCATTTAGGGTTGAATGATAAAACTGATAAGATCAAGAATGCTATTAATATTGGTGAAGGAAAACATCCAACTGTTGATTTTGGTGGAAGCTCGTCCACATCAGACTTCACTAATGCCGTGTGTGATCGCTTATAGGAACACTCTTCGACAGAAGCATGAATGGATAGTTGAATGGAGATAATTTTTTTCCTTTTTCGCAAGGCAGTTTATGGCCTTGCCTTATTGTTTGCTGTATGAGCAGATTGCATGGTAATGAACAAAGCTTTCAAATTTTCCCCCTTTGGCTATCGTTCGTCTTTCATCCCTTTCGGAGAAATTGTAATAATTAGTCAATCTCAAGCAACAAGCTGAAACTTGTTATGATGTTTAAGTTAATTCTTCTTCACTTGTGCCGTTGCAAAAGTGAAAATAATGTTTTCCGCACCGAATTGTGTACATGTTTCTCTTACAATGATTGCTTAACTTAATTTCTCTTTCTCAATACTCGGTTAGGAATTGGTGTGCGTTCTCCATGGAAAAAAAAAGAACGGAGAGTATGTTGTATACTAACTATAGTGCATGCACCAATATATTGGGTGTATTTTCTTTCTCAATATAGATCAATCCTTTCATATCTCAAGGTGTTTTGGATTCTTATCTTATTAATAATATGTTCTATATATCAAAACAACATAAGTAGCAGGTCACGGTTGGGTAGGGAGAAATTACAAGATCTAATTTCGGATGCATGATGCATTCTTTTATCTAAATTCAACTCCAACGAGTAGAGATTATAAGATGCCAAAGTGTTAAATAACAAAAGGTTATCGCACCACAGAGCCAACTAATCAGTACGTGGAGAATATAAGCACGACATGCATATATGAAAAATATTATATATGAATGACATGTAGTAGAGCATGTAATAGAATATGATATTATTTTTAATATATATATATATATATATTTATATATATATTTTTTTATTTTTATATATATATGAATTCTGTTAAAAACAAGATGGAGCTCCCTATGCTACTCACTGGAGAGAAGTTGCCGGAGGATTGGAAGGAGATGAAGAAGAAGAGCAAGGCAAAAGGGGAAATTCCAAGAGAAGAGAAAATAATTATATTGAAACTAAAAAAGTGGATTACAACTTCTCTGAGTACAATTACATCCATCTCAACCTATTTATACTAATAAACTAACAGTTCAAAAGACTAAACCAATACGATGCCCTTACAACAAACTCATGCATATATATTCACAAGAATGTGATCATTCAATTAATCCTACTCTTCCTACGGCTTCAGCTCGATCCAAGTCTTCTGGAAGATTCCAAAGAGAACGTCGTCTTCTTCCGCAAATTTGAAAGTTTGCGTCCTGTGCGATACACAACAATAACACTTTTCCACTTTTCCCCGGCACCGCCAGTCCCATACGTACACTTTTCCCCCCTGTCCTGAGCCTGAGGTCGACTCCTTCACGCACATGCCACCTGACGAGTGGCAGAACAGCAACGTCTCCGGTCCTATGTCGTCCTCTTCTACTTCTATCCACCGGTCTTGTGATTCGTCGAGCACGTTGATCCGAAGGTATCCGTAGCTGAGGTCGACGAAGATGACCATAACCTTATCGTCCATCTCTACCAAATTCATAATGAAATTGTTCGTGAACCACGACATGCCTCCCATGCCCCACGGCGTACTGATGACTTTGTTCAGGGTTTGACCTCCGAAAAGATCATAAACTCTCACCCTCAAGCAATCATCCAACACGTAAATCCGGTCCTTGAACCAGAGTGGCTTCCAATGGGACGTGCGGCCCCGCGTTCCTTCGTGTCTTATGATGAGACGTGTCCAGCCTTTGTCTCCCGGTTTGCAGTAGTCAACGGCCGTGCAGTACTCCCGAACACACGAATACAAGCAGAAGACGACGCATTCCGGCGAGGTCGGCGGCGACGAGAAGCCGAACGTGTCGAAATTAAATGATCTCAACTCGGGAAGGCGAATGGTCGTCCTCGTCAGAGGGTTGAACAGCAGGGCGTCTCTCTTTGTTTCCCTCGCCTCCACAAAGTCAATGGGCACGGTGAGCAGCAACCAGCCTTGGTCGGAGTACCGGATCACGAAGTCCTCGGGCAGGATCGGCGTGTCGATGGAGAAGCGCTCCAAGCGGAGGGGATCTGTGAGGACGCACTTCTTGTTGTCTTCGGACAGACTAAGAAAGCATGGGCTCCCGTACGAGGCGGATCTCCGGTGAGGCCCCATGCGCGCTACCGCTATCAACGATCTCCAACGCTTGCACACCCGGGACGCCTGAATGCGGTCGCCGATGTCCATCATGCCCGCGACGGCCTCTAGGGCGACGTCCGGTAAGTCCGACCAAGGCGAGCTTTCTTGTTCATCAAATTCTTCGCCCTTCGTTCGGGGGGTCTGCGACTCGCTGCAAACGCGACTTGCAGACGGGTATCGATCATCGTCGGCGTCGATGATCTCCTGCTGCTGCAACTTGCGCCGCCTTCCCGAAGGCTCGACAGCGTCGTAATCCCCTGATTCCGTCTCGTGCTTCCGTCGAGCCATGAGCCAGCGATCGATCCGGATGCAAACAGACAGATGTGCTGGACGTGGAGCGGGTACGTGATCTCTTTCCTTTCCTTGTGCCTTAATTGCAAAGCTTAATATAAATATATATATATATAAGAGAAAGCAAAATCCAAGCCTGACTCGGAATATTATTAACATATAATATAATAATAATAACTACTACTACTAGTCGGAAAGGGAGTTGTATATATTATATTATACTTTTTATTTAATAATAATCTAATTTTATTCGGATTTTTTTACTTAAAATCTGCACAACCAATTCCAGAGAAAATTAACCTACCGGTTCCAAAAAATTTAATTAAACATATAAAAAATTAGAAGCCTGATTATTTCTTTTTTGTTGTCGAATTTTAATAAACCAAAATTGGCTCACTTAAACTAGGACCCCAACTCTTCGTAAAATCTAAGAGATCCATTTTTTATTTTTAAATATTCTTTCGTACTATCAGTTTACCAATCAACATTTTTTGTCATTCATATAACTGTCGTTTATTTATGATTTAATATTTTTCTATTATATTTTGAAACTCGTACTTGATATGTTTCAAACGTTTGGCGTTAAATTTTTTTTTCTCATAATATTAAATAAATAAATATTTTATTTTACTTTATTGAAATTTTAAAATTTTATTCTATTAAAAGAGATAATCAACGGAATCGCCGAAAAAAATTATCTATTTAAACACTTTGGAATGAATTATAAATTCTATAAATTGACCATAAGGATAATATGTTGACCGGTCAATTACTTTTCCACGTTGGCATTTCTAGTTAATGATTTTTGTGAGACCCCACAAACTCAAATGTGAAAGAGCATAAAATAAGTAAGTAAAATACGGTATCAGTGAATCATGTCGTTATTAGAATAAATAAAATAAAATAAAAAATCATGTGGTTATGAAAAAGAAGTTTGGACAAATTTTTTGGTCAAGGAAATCCCACAAAATTATTTTTCTAAATCTATCGTTTGAATTAATTTAAAACCATCCTAAAGATAGAAAAAATATCCTCTAACAAATCAATTTTTTCTTATGATTTTTTCGAGAGCCCTATTTTAGTATAACCACATTTTAAAATATCATATATAAAAAATAATATAAATAAATTTCACTTTATAACTCGATATAAATTATAGCACCAAATTTTAAAGATAATGAAAGAGAAGAACATCAAAGTATTCAATAGTTATGATATCTTCCACAATCCCGAGGGACCACCCCCGGATGAGATTACTTACTCCCAGTTCATTTTGGACATAGATTGTTCCTTTATGGCACCAGGGGAAGAGGGAGTTGCAGGTTATATTTTGCTTAGCACTAATGAACATATAATTTTTGCAGGGCTGAGCACAGGTGCTTCTACTCTGTTCTGGAGGCTAAGGCATGGGCATTAAAGCGTGCTTTACTAAGGTGCCTGGAATGGAATCATAAGTGTATTCAGCTTTGATCCGACTCTACTGTGCTTATTGCAATTCTGACGAATCAATGCTGCTGCCTTTGGCATATCAAGCCACTCCTCAAAGACATCTTATTCTTAATCAATATATTTACCATTTTTTGTACCCACTGTAATCGCCACAACTTGGCTATTGAGTTTTTGGCTAAAAGAGCACGCACCTCACTTTGTGATTTTTTGTGGGTTGATGGTCCACCTAATGATCTCGTCCAACTGATATATCAGGACAACAAGTTAATATTGTGCATTTCCATTAAAAAATAACTTTTATCTCAATAATAAAATGTCACCAATCAATAAAATTCAATTTAATTGGTATACATTCATTCTAAATATGATAGAAATTTTTTAAGAATAAAAGTTCATATTTTCTCTATTTCATATATATATATATATATATATATATCAAATTTAAAACTTCTCTCTCCTCAGAAAAAATAGAAAATAAAAATAACAAAAAATAAGGAGAAGTCAAGGCCCACCCATGTAGGTTGTGCGCCCAAGCAAGCTCATGCCACAGTGGACCGCATGCATAGTAGGGACCCTGCGCCAATGAACCATGCGTCAGTGCCACATGAAATGAGTTGGGTGTCTCCATTCTTTTTTTAATTTGCACACAAAGCCTTTCTCTAGAAAAAAAAAAGAAAACTGAAAGCAACACCATTTGTATAAATATAGAATGAGAGGTTTATAGGATTTACCTAGAATGCGAAAGTAGATTGCCCACCCAATTTTTGCATGAACACATGAAGTGTTGCACTCGTACACATGGTTTGGAACTAAATCATGTGAAAAACAAAACACTCGATCATGACTCAAATGCAAGGGACAAGAGAAAGCACACACTACAACACACCCAACTCAACCAAGGGAGTGTTCACAAGATCACGAGGGGCAGCACTGTCCCTTATATAAGGGAGACCTAGGCCAAAGGATTAATCATGTGATAAAAAGGGCACGTGCTTCACATTCATTATTGGATTCAAATCGAGATATTAAACAAAATTTTATTTGTATTTATTTTAGTATTCATTCTTTTTTGCATAATTTTTCATTTTGTTTCAAAGAAACATGTCATGATTATAAACTTTAAATATGCATTATATATATGAACTCTGGTGGAGTTATATGCAAGACCATTAAAACCTTGGTTCCTTTACATGTGGCCATAGCCCTTGGGTACATGTCCATTGTAGCATCCTCAGTCCAGAGCAATGCTAGAGATCTATTGCTTTTCCTAGTCCTTATCATGCCATTGTTACTCTTCCACATGGTTTGTGGTGGACACAATTCACAAAATTATTGTCCTTGCTGCACTTACAGCCTAGGGATGGATGAGCCATTGATGCTCGCTTGTGTTGGTAGTCATACTATTCTCATTAGTTGCATTCCTGCATACAAGAATCATAGGATTGCCAACCAACCATAATGGGCATGTATGAACATATTGGTAAAGTTCTAACAGTGAAGATAACTATACACAGTTAACTCATTGGTACACTATGGTTGTGTGCTTGCTTGTGTACAAGAGGGCATTGGAGCTCTTCATTCAGCGGTAGATGATGGAACAATCAAACTTTGACATTGTTGTATCAGCTTCTAAAGAGCATGATATCACGATCCCGAATTAAACTTTAGTTTAATTCGGAGTTCACAACTCATTACGAATGATAAAATAAAATTGAGCGAGATTGCGAAAACATGGTGTAATTATTTTTTATAATGTAAGAATAAAAAAATATCACTAACAAATCGTACAACTTATGATGATCATTTCAGAGCATAACAATTTCCTTAAGTTTTACATTTTACAAAATGTCTTTACCTTCATACAAAATACAAATAATACATATGAATTAGACATAACCAAACCCCCCGACATCCTAGGACACCAGAGACATACTTCTTCTCAATGTCTTACCACCAGGGTGTTATAGAACTCAACTCCAACTAGCACCTTCAAAGATCATCAAACAATTATATTAATCTCAAAAAAAGGTTGAAAACAACGTAATGAGCTAAAATAGCTCAGCAAGCTGATAACTCATAGCCTATGTATTACCAAATAATTAATTCGGAAAGACATGAAAAAGCATGCAATAATCATAATATCAAAAGAGGTATTTTCATATATTTGAGAATTACATATATAACATACTAATCAAAAGCATTACACTCAATATTCAAATGATATCATCTAAATCATATCAAACATATGTATGCAAATGTAAAACTCTCATATGAATGTACGGATCACCAACTGGTTAGTTTGTTTAGTCGATAAATGACTTCTAGAGATGGCCCATACGGATTTTAGAGGTGGCTCCTACTATGATTTCTCACGATGTAGCACTTAGCTCCATCTTATCTCATCCCATTTCTAGAGAACATATCAGAAAATGATTGATGGCTTCAGAGGTGACCCATATGAATTCTAGAGGTGGCTCCCACTCTTACGGTGTAACACAGCTCCGCATGGAACTTATCTCCATCGTATCTCATCCCATTTTTTAAGAATAGATTATAAAGCGATAGATGGCTTCAGAGGTGGCCCATACGGATTTTAGAAGTGGCTTCCACCCTCACGGTGTAGCACTTAACTCCGCACGACATTTAACTCCATCTTATCTCATCCCATTTATGTGGAACTGACACAACGTAGGATCGCAAAGTGGAGGAAATTACAACTTTTGGACAAATTTCGAAAGAGGTTGATGGTTCAAAGCACCATCAATCGCTTGCTAATCTCGAAATCCACCGAGGCTCGGAATCCATCGAAAAATAAAATAACACAGGTTTAATGAATAATTGGATAATAATTGAACTATCAATAACAAAAGAGTTCATGTCTATTTATAGGCATTTTACAATCAAATCTAAACTAATTTAAAAGAAAAAGAAAAGAGAGAGTTGTGTGGCTTAGGGCATATGGGAGTACTTATAGGTTGGGTTTTGGGCTTGTTAAACTAGTGATTTCATAAATGGGCCTTAATTAGCTATAGATTCCTTTTTATCTATTTTTCCTTTTATTTATTTTTTTGAGGATATTACAATATACTCCCTTAAAATAAAATTCGTCATCGAATTTTGTAGAATCTTATACAATAGATTTCTTCATCTCCGTTGCTCCACTTATCTTTCGATCCTCGTATACGCCGACATGACCTCTCTCGTTTTGATATTCAATGTGTATTGCTCGGTGGTTTCACTTTAGCGGCTTTTGCATTTCGTCTTTATTAGTTGATCACCGTTACTTACTATTCCAAGATTTCTAATAGTTTGGGTCGGGTCGGACCCGACCTGACCCGAACCCAACCCGATGGTGGTTTTGGTCGGGTACGGGTTGGAAAATTCCAACCCAAGTCGACCCGACCCGACCTGATGACCCGACTTTTTTTTATTATTTTTTAATTTTCTTTTTATTTTTTACTTAATTTTAGTCCTATACTTAATTTAAAATAAAAATATTAAAAATAAAATATTTTAATTATGAAAATAATGCAACAAATATTCAGAAAAGATATTTTGTATTTTATAATAATTATTAAATAAATTTTTATATTAAAATACATATAAAAAGTAAGGCAAAAATTAAAAAAAAAAGAAAAAAAGGGTGGTCGAGTGACCCGACCACCCGACCCGACACGAACCGGGTTGGGTTGGGTTGGATTTTCTGCCCCTAGGGGCCTTGACCCGACCCGATCAAATTTGGTCGGGTCGGGTCGGAATTGTTCACTGGTTAAGTCTAATCCGACTCGTGAACACCCCTATTCTTGAGCCACGTTTTCATTGCGCTACTTTAATTCTTAACTTAATTTAAGTGTCGAACTATCTAGCTCAACACTTGAGCATTTCATGCCATCGTTTAAGTTATGTAGACCAAAGTAAAACAATCCTAATTTCTTTCACATCTCAATCGACATTTTTATGATCTTGGTATTTTTTTCTTAGTTTTCTTTACTTTCAAAAATCATGATTGGTTTCTTATCCTTAGAATATTCCTTTTAATATTTTAAGTGGTCTCTATGTCTATCATGCATACACAACTTGATCTGAAGGCCGTTTTAGCTATGTCTTCATCAGCCACCCTGAGTTGATAGTATCAACTTCTTAAGTCAATTTTTGAGAAGACTGATGCAGAAGATAACTAATAAAAAAGATCATCTATCTTGAACAGTGGATACTTGTTCTTGATGGTCACGTTATTAAACATCTTGTAATATATACACAGTCTCAATGATCCATCCTTTTTCTTAATCATGGCCTTCCTTTCACGATACATCATGTAGAAATCATAGTGAGATAATCAATCCATGCTTAATATGACATAATAGCCTACCATGGGTAGCACTATAAGGTCAGCTGAGTAATTAACTCCTTCAATCATCTCTAGTGTCTCTGGGTGGTATTGTCTAGTGGAGACCTTCCCTAATGGTGTTGCTATTTCTAGCTGCCACTTCATGTTTTCTCTCTTAACATTTAGTAAGTTAGCAAAAGAAGACGATATAAAAGAATGAGTAGCATTAGAATCAAATAGAACATTGGTATGGTGATTAGTTACAATGAGCTTATCTTGGATCACTTCATTAGACTTCTGAGCCTCATCCACCTGCATGGTGTAGACTTTGCCTGGTGCCTTCTGCTGGTTCTCAGCTCACTTACTTTTGTCCTTGTCTTGGTACTTGGGCTTCTCATCAGGACAGTCTTTGACAAAATGGTCAGTCTTGATACAATGCAGGCACGTTCCAGTTTTAAACCTGCATTCTTCAGGATGGAATCTATGGCGGTGAAGACATGCTTTGTCTTTTTGTCCTCCTTTGGTCTTGGAGTAGAGTTTGGAGTCCCTGTTCTCCCTATCTTTACTTTTCTTCTAATCTTTCCTAGACTCCTTGTTCTGTTCATTCTCCTTCTGTGTCTCAATTTCTCTAGCTAGTTTGCTTGTCAGAGAGATTGCCTTGACCATGGTCTCGGGGTCACCACATTTGACATTCATCCTCAGGCGAGGATTCAGTCCTTTGATAATGTGGTTCACCCTCAGCTCTTCATCGTCCTTTAGAGGCCTACACCTCTCAAGTTCAAAGAACTTGTTGATGTATTCATCTATAGTCAAGCTGTCGTGTTGTAGTTTCATGAACTCAACTCGTTTCTCGCCCCCAACATGTGGAGGAAGATAGTTATTCCTAAAGAACTTCTTGAAATCCCTCCAGGTGATCTCATTATCTTCGTCGAACTGAGTCCTTATCACTAATTTCCACCAATGACAAGCCCGACCAACCACCTGGTGAGTAGCCAGGTTGACCCTATGTCAATCGGAGCAGTCCATGGCTTGGAACTTCTCAGTGATGATGTCCAGCCAAGCCTCAGCCTTGTCTGGATTCCTCTCCCCATTGAAAGTAGGATGATGCAGTTTTAGATACCTCTCAATCATATAACTCGAATGGCCAGAGTGCCTCGAGTTCACGCTCCTTTCCATAGCACGAGCCATGCCGGTCATGCTTTCGATCAACTCCTTTTGGTCCCCTGAAGTGTTCGAAGGACCGCCTTGCTCCATCCTTTATAAACGTTAATCAACCAACATTAGATGGTTAATTTAAACAATTAATCATAAGGCACAAAACATACATACTCTTTATCTTGAATGACTGTTCATGACGGTTGCATATGAACTTAGACCCTTAACAGTTCTATGGCACACTTAACATAGGTCCTAAGCATGTTCTGGTATCAACTGTAACACCCCGAAATTTCACCTCCAATTTATCAAGGACAATTGGGTCATTTCAGCAGTGCTAGCGTGTTCGCCATTACATCATCATAATAAAATGATGGACATACTATTGCGAAAATCATTAAACATGAAAATAAAGTAAAATCATCTATAATTCAGCGGAAGACTTAAATAAAAGTGGTTTCATCATCATGTTATAGAACTATGAAGAATTCATTATTTCATAAGACTCATTCTAAACAGAAACTCTAAAGACTCATGACTCATTATTCCTATACCATACGCACTTATTATTATCATATTATGTATCCTATATTAGTTTATAACAAATTATTCAGTAATAATAAAATGATTACAATTCTTCGTTGTTTGATATTATAAAATAATTGATGTACCTAAATCTTCTATCTCCTTTATAGAACACTAACCTCATAACAATAAAAAATAACTATATACGACTAAAATTTATTAATAGAAATAATATAGGATTATAAATATTATTAACACAAAAATATATGAATTGTTTCACATATTAATTATACTAATAAAATGATTAAGTTTATTTAATTATTTTATTATTAACTAATTATGCATCCTATATTGATTTATAACAAACTATCCGATAGTAACAACATGATTACAAATCTTAGTTGTTTGATATTCTAAAATGATTGATATATGTAAATCTTCTATCACCTTCATAGCATAACAACCTGATAATAATAAAAAAATAATATATACAATTCATAATTATTAATATAAATAACATATGAGAATAAATATTATTAATACAAAAATATATGATTTATTTCATATATCATGGGCTATAGAAAATATCTTTCGTATATATATAATAAGGAGATGTATAAGATGTAGATACATATATGCTTATCTTTATTTGTATATATAAGATGTAGACATATATTTGCATACATAGCTACTTATATGTATCCTATATATTGAAAACTTTGATGATACTTATATTAATCATCAATAGATATCATCATTAGAGTATGAAATACATATCTGTTACTCGAACTTTATAAAATTTATCTTTTCTTATATATTTAATTTTTATTAGACAAAGAGAAATTATATAAGAATATTTTTTTTATTGTGCACAAACTTATATTTGTGGGTCCTCACATACTCTTTGCCTTCAAAGAAGACGTTGAATATACAAACGTAAATTAAAAGCTTCATATAACATTTAATATTTTTATCATAGGAGAGAAAATTATATATAAGTATTTTTTTATCATGCACAGACCTATATTAGTAGGTCCGCACGAATTTTTTCCTTCAAAAGAAGGCATCGAGTATGCAAATGAAACCGAAAATCTCTTTATTTATAGTTACAAATATATAATTTTAAAATATAAATAAATAAATATTTTAATAACTAACTTTGAGTTTTCATGATTATATAATTAAAATATTATTCTTTTATACATTCAATTTATGAGAGCTCGACACGTGGCACTTTCAATATATATATAATATATATATATAGATAGATATTTTTGAATAACTAACATTTGATTATATATGATTATATAATTATAATATTATCATTTTATATATTCAATTTATGAGAGCTCGATACGTGTTACTTTCTACCTCTGCTTTTATATATATATATAGACTAGTGTAAGGCCCCGTGCATCGCATAACAAATTGATCATATAAAAAGTTAAAAATTAATATTAATGATACAAAAAAGTCATGCAACTATTATAAAAAATATAATAAATGAATAAAAAATATTATAATGTCTCAATATAGATTTGATTTATTTTTGTATAATATAGTTGTGACCTCATTTGTTATTTGTTTATCATCATTATACGACAAAATTTTTTTAAGACCTTTTTTATTTGTCAAATGCTAAATAACTCATTGTCCATGTATAAATACTTATTTTTTAGAAATAATCGCACATTAGATGATGAACGTGGCCTCCTTGCAATTTTAAAATGTACTTTTATATTTTTAATATAATAATATATTTCTATTGATACCTTTTCAATTTCTAATATCATTTTATTGGAGTGTCTATTGTTGGGATTATAATAATTGAGAACATTATACACATTTTGATATTTCATTGCATCTTAGTTAGATTTACATAAGACACGGTCAATGTTTCCAGTCATGCTACATAAAAAAACATTGAAAATGGTATTTAATTTATTAAATAATTTTTAATCATATACGACTTATGTGCTATCAATAAAAGACAAATCAGTGTGGCAACTCGTCATCTCTTTTATCAATTTAACATTAAAAAATTTGCACGTATACCTATATAAAAAATGCTCTATCAATTTATTGACATTATATGCATTTAATATTGTGCCACAAAAAGATATTTTACAGCAAATTTGAATATGAGACCTTTTTTATATGAGTTCTCATGATACTCTTATGCCAGGCTCTGTAGTGTAAGTCTACCTTATACGCGCTAAGATATTATGTAAAGTTGAGGGACACATGGTGTCAACTTATCCCAAATTCAATATTAAAGAAATATTCAATAGAGAGATGCAAGAGTGGCTCTCAACTAATATGTCAATTAACAAGAGTTCGATGCCTTACATATAATGGAGCACTAATTTTATCACGATCTGATAATTAGTTTGGAAATAGAGATTCTCCTCAATCTTATATCCTTCTTTTAAATGACCAACCAAATTAGGATTTATCATTAAACAATGAGTATTATTATTTGAAGAGACATGAAATCAAGCTTCCTCCTTATGAATCCATGGGATTGGATTTGTTCAAACAAGCAAAATGGTGGTTTAAACTCAACACTGGCTGGTGTTGTTAGAGATGAATTTGGCTTGACGTGAACAAGGGGACTAATCAGGAATGACACTCAACACTGCCACACTAGGGTTATGAAGTATAAAGATTTGCTTAGACTTGGCATAAGACTACGAAATTAGAAGCCTTTTATTTAAGGTTTACTCTATGAAGGCACTAATTTTTCTTCAATTGAAAGTCGGAGCACAAGAATGATAAGTTGATATACTTGCATAAATTTAGAAGATTCTGCCAAAGCCATGACAAGTGGTGATGTATCATATTTACATGAAACATGATCAATATGTAAAATTTCTAGCAAAATCGGATTTGGGACAGATCTTTGCAAAGTCAATTTGGCAGAGTTTGAGAGAATAGTTGATCACCTCATGCTTTTGCATTACATACATGTAATAACACTAATTTGACTCGAGCTTTGACCCATTTTTACACAAAAAGATAATAATTTATATAGTTTGTTACAATGATTTTTTAAAAGTACCTGGTATAACATCTAGAATTATATACACTAGAATATCTAATAATTAGATTGTACTATCTTTTATTCATAAAACAATGTATAAATGCATTCAAAGTAAGAAACACACACAAGTATGGTTTGATTTGAAAATAAGATATGGACTAAGATTTTATTCTCTATTTTCTAACGAAACAAGTTTACTATTATGAAAAATAGAATCACCATGCGAATTAAAAAGATGAGAGCAAGTCATAGCTTAAAAAAGTTAATTATAAAATGCTTGGAATACAACCAAAATGATTATAATTACGGATAGACTATTAATAAATGACCAATTATTGGTGATAAATGTCAACAGTTATTATCATATTACTGACTAATCGAAAATAATATTTCTTTTAATTATATCTTTAAAATAAATATCGTAATTGCAAATTTGACTTGTTTAGCTACTAACTTTTTGAACGGACATCAGCATGAACCGGATCACGGCACCAATAAACCAGCACATGTCTTCGAAACTCTGTAATTTCAACGTGAACCGACACCAATAGACCGGTCCAAGTCGGCCCAGCAAAACATTTTAATTCTACGCACCCGGCGTATGCGATCCATCTATGCGGCCCCTCTAATTTATTCATCTTTTTTCTTTATAAAAGCGCCGGACGAAGGCCTCAGTTTTTATTTCTCTCTCTCTCTCTCTCTCTCTCTCTCTCTCGCGCGCGCGCGCGCGCGCGCGCGCCTACACCTCGTCTCCTCCTCCTCCTGCTACGCTCTCGATTGCTCCCCTCCCTTCGATGTGTAGGCATCATCGTGGTGCCCTCCTCGACGGAACCCTTCTTCCCCTCTCCCTCGCCGCCGATTTCAGGTTAGTTGGCCTTCTTTTCCGATCAGTACGGGTGATCGGTCCGACCGTCGAGGGCGGAGGATTTGGCCGCCGTTTAGCGTGACTTCATGTTTTATTGATCGATGGTGTTGCCATGTAGGTTATCGAGCTAAGGAGGAGTGAGAGGGTGCGCTGTGATCGGAGGAGATGGTAGGGCACCACCGGTCGGCGGTCCTGCCACTGGGATGGGATGAACTCCTATCTAGGATGCTACAAACGGTTTGCTGTTCTCTATTTTGCCCCTCAAGTGTGTCTCCATTTGAAGTTATGATGAAAGGACCTTTTTAGCATGAAACTGAGAAAAAATAGGTAGTTGTAGGAAGATCTACCTTATTTTTCAGAACGTCACTTGATATGGATGATGTAGACGAGAACAAGTTGGAGTCTAATATGGTGGATTTATTATGTTATATGGGAAAGCTATGCCAAAAAATGATTTGATTTTTGAATCTTGATGCTTATTTAGATAGTATTGATTCATCTTGATGCTTCTTTAGATAGTATTGATTCATATTTCATTCATAAAGCTAACAGAAATGGTAGTACGAGAAAAAACTGTTGGAGCCTTTTCCATTGTTTTCTGTGTAGTCTTCACCCACCACAGAACTTATCACAGTTCTGTATTTTCTGTGTTAGTTTTGTGACCTTCGGTTTCTATTTTGCTGAATCATTATTAGAAACTTCTTCATAACCCAGTAAAAGATGAGCATTTATGAATTCTGGCATCTTGTTCCAAGAAAATGTTTCACTTATATAGCGCCTTTTATTAAATCTGTTTTAAATTGCATCTTATATTGAAAGCACCACCTTTCTTTGGGTCTATTTTGATTCTGTGATTTGCTAATAGTTTAAGTTGGATTTCTCTTTGATTGCTACTCTATCTTTTACAACATGTCTCCTCCATTGGTTACCCATCTAAAGTATCAATTAACAGGAAATGGTTGGTGCTCTAGATCTAGGCCCCCCCCTAAGTTTGCTACTGGCAATCCCTGCCGGCGGCACCACCCACGCCTCCGGCAGTCCCCGCCGGCGGCGCCACCCTTCAGCGAACAATCCACGCCCCACCACCACCAGCATGCACCTTCGGGAATTTCTTCCATATATTCTTGTCTTCTCTTTGATTGAATCATTAATGGAACTCTTTTGTTTGTCCTCCAGGTTGTGGAGTGTTAAATAATAGGGAAAATAGGTAGGTGCTCTTTTTAAGTTTTGATATAAGAACTAGAGGTAGTCTTGATTTTTGTCGTAGTTGTCAGATGGTAAATTATGATATAGTTATAGACTGAATGTGTGGTGTGATGAAACAACCCGTCTTAAGATATCGTGCTGTGCAATAAGTCCACTCCCCCATCCCCCACCCACACCAAAAGGAAAGAAAAAACACTGCCATAAGTTGATCAGCTAATTGGGAATTTTCAGATGGTACCCTTGGTTCTTTTATTGCTCAGAGAAAATTTTCACTTGGATGAATAAAAGTGTGAACTGTCAATAGTCTGTTGATCAATGAAAACCATGTTATGTCTGATGTTGTTTAGAACTGTGCTTAATTGCTGAATGTAATCTTGTTGGTTTTCTTGGTATAGTCCTCATTCCATTTTTAAAAAATGTTAAACAAAAACCTTTAGTTAGTTATACTGTAGAACATAATAGCTTTAGTTTGTGTTACTAGTCTCAAGCTATCTAGTACAATATTTGTGCATGTAGCAGTACTCTGCTGCTGCTTGATGCCACTTCTGGAGCTGGCTAGCATCAGGGGATGTTTTTGTTTCATTTTATTGAGAAGGGATGGGTTGGGTGGAACTTGAGATGGAGTTGGCATGTGTTGGATTGCATTAGCAACTAAATCAGGTTTGTTTCTCGGTAAGAGTTGATTTTGACCAGGACTTAATTGGAAAACTATTTTTTTCTCGTTTAGACGAGTTCTTTTTATTATAGGACGCTTAGACGAGTTTTGCGTGATATATAGAGCTTTTGAAATGCCAATTCATTGCTTTCAAGTTAACCTATGCGTTGGAAAAAAAGATAATGTAAAGTTTTACTAGTCACCCAAGCATGTTATAGCAAAGTTTGTTGGCACAGTGGAAGACACAAGAACCAAGTTGTTTTTTTACGATTAAATGCTATAATATCCAAACGATAATGTAAACCTTGTTATTACGCTGGCAACACAAGCTTGGTAGCCATCCTTTTACCTTTCAAAAGACAATATTCTTTATGTTCTCAAAATGGTCCTTATACATGGTTTTATGGACTAATTCTTTATTATTTGATAAATTTAGTATAAATAGCTGCTTGTCAAAGACCTTACTTATCCTTATATGCTGGCAGCCACCGAAGGTTAAAGCATTCATTGACCGAGTGATCAAGATTCCATTACCTGATATTGCCATTCCTCTTTCAGGCTTCCACTGGGAGTACAATAAGGTGCATATTCATTTGTTAAATATTCGAACTGCCATGTTTGAACTTCTTATGATCATCTATCTCATTGCACTGATTTTATCTCAGGGCAACTTCCATCATTGGAGGCCACTTTTTATGCATTTTGACACATACTTCAAGACATATCTTTCTTCTCGGAAGGACCTTCTTTTGTCTGATGATTTCTCAGAGGAAGATCCAATCTCCAAACACACTGTTGTGCAGATTTTGAGAGTGATGCAGATTATATTGGAAAATTGTCATAACAACGCCTTATTTGAGGGTCTGGAGGTGCGCTCTAGTTCTGAACTTTTGATTGTCTTCAATCTTCTCTAAGGAACTCCTATAATGACTTCTCAGAAAAGTAATCTGTGAACTTGAACTTTATATTATATCGATTGGGCATCTTGAAGAAAAAAAGTTTCTCATGCTATTTATGAGAGATGAATTGGGTATTAATGTGGCTTTCTCTTTGAATTTGATGCATTTTTTTGTTTCTGAATCAGCACTTCAAACTTCTACTTGCTTCTGCTGATCCTGAAATTCTGATGGCCACATTGGAGACTCTTCATGCATTAGTGAGAATAAACCCTTTCAAGGTGCATTTGACTGGAAAAGTCGTTCGTTACGGTTCTATGAACAACGATCTCTTATCTCTAGCACAGGGATGGGGAAGCAAAGAAGAAGGTTTGGGTTTATATTCGTGCGTTATGGCAAATGAAAGGAATCAAAATGAGGGATTGTCTTTACTCCCCGTAGATGCAGAAGATAAACGAGTCGGTATTCAACATCGTCTTGGTTCTACCCTCCATTTTGAGTATAACATTGTTACCTCCAATGATCCAGAGCAAGGGAGTGAAAGAAGCAAATTGTCCAATATGTGCACTATAAAGATTCCTGATCTGCATTTGCGAAAGGAGGATGACTCGAGTATTTTAAAGCAGTGTGTTGACCAGTATCATGTGCCTCTCGAACACAGATTCTCATTATTTACAAGAATCAGATATGCCCACGCATTCCTTTCACCAAGAACATGCAGGCTTTATAGCAAGATCAGTATTCTAGCATTCATTGTTCTGGTACAATCAAATGATGCTCATGATGAACTTGTTTCTTTTTTTGCAAATGAACCAGAGTATACTAATGAACTGATCAGGCTTGTTCGTTCTGAAGATTGTGTTCCTGGAAGCATTAGAGCACTAGCTATGCTTGCATTGGGAGCACAGTTGGCAGCTTATTCGTGGTTCCGAGATAGAGTCTTGAGTGGTTCAAGTATCATATCTGCTAGTGGAAACCATATGTTGTTTTTAAATGTTCTTCAGAAAGCTGTTTTATCGCTCAGTAACCCTGCTGATCCTTCTACACCATTATTTGTGGATGCTCTCCTGCAATTTTTCCTGCTTCATGTTCTGTCAACTTTAAGTTCTGGGAGCATAGTGAGGGGTTCAGGATTGATCCGCCCTCTTTTAACCGTTTTACAGTATTCTGATCCTTGTCACATGCATCTTGTTTGCTCAGCTGTAAAAATCCTCCAAAAGTTATTGCAGTATTCCAGCCCTTCTGTATCCTTATTCAAAGACTTGGGTGGGGTAGATATTCTTGCACAGAGTTTACGGATTGAAGTTCATGAAGTTGTAGGAACAAGTGATGAAAGCATCAGCACAATGATTTCTAATGATACCTCAAAATCTGATGAAGATAATTTGTACAATAAGAAGAGACTCATCAAGGCTTTGCTCAAAGCACTTGTTTCAGCTACGTTTTCCCCGCCAAACTCTACAAGATCCCAGAATGCTCATGATAGCACACTTCCTGCTTCTTTAGCCATGATGATATTTAAGAATGTAAGTAGATTTGGGGAAGACATTTATTTTTCAGCAGTAACTGTCATGAGTGAGATAATTCACAAGGATCCAACCTGTTTTAGTATATTAGATCAGTTTGGTCTTCCAGATGCATTTCTATCATCAGTGATTTTTGGGGTTCTCCCTTCTTCTAAAGCCCTGATATCTGTTCCTAATGGTCTTGGTGCTATCTGTCTCAATGCTAAAGGGCTTGAAGCAGTTGAAGAAACATCTGCTTTGCGCTTTCTTATAAACATTTTCACGACACGGAAATATTTATTGGCAATGAATGAAGGGGTGGTTCGTTTAGCAATTGCTACAGAGGAGCTTTTCAGGCACGTGCAATCATTAAGAAGCAATGGTGTTGAAATAATAATGGAGATAATTGACAAACTTGTTTCTATTGGGGAGGAACAGTGCAAAGTAGCTTCTGGAAAGTTAGATGATCGAACTGCAATGAATATGGATTTTGAAGATAAGGTAATTGAAGGTCACGATCTGGTTGATGCCATGGATTCAACAACTGATGGCATCAATGATGAGCAATTTCTGCAGTTGTGCATATTCCATATTATGGTTCTAATTCATCACACCATGGAGAATTCTGAGACATGCAGACTATTTGTAGAGAAAAGGGGTATAGAATCTCTTCTGAAACTTCTACTACGACCAAGCATTACACAGTCATCTGAAGGGATGCGAATTTCTCTTCACAGTACTGTAGTTTTTAAGGGATTCACTCAGCATCAGTCTGCACCCCTTGCAAGAGCATTTTCATCTGCCCTTAGAGAACATTTGAAAAAATCTCTGAGTGGATTTAATGCAGCTTCCGGCTCATTTTTGTTGACACCTGAGACTGCAGTAGATAGTGAAATCTTTTCTTCTCTGTTCATTGTTGAATTTCTTCTTTTCCTTGCTGTCTCCAAAGATAATCGATGGATGAGTGCATTGTTGACTGAATTTGGTGATCCTAGCAGAGATGTTCTTGAAGATATTGGTCGTGTTCATCGGGAAGTTCTTTGGCAGCTTGCTCTTTTGGAAGAATCAAAGATTGAGGTAGATGCTGATTCTGGAAGCAAAGGACGAAGAACCGATACAGCTATAACTGACTCTGAAGAGCAAAGGATCAGTTCTTTCAACTCTTTGGGTACTACTAGTTCTGGCAGAGGAGAGGAGGATAAGCAGAGAACTTATTACTCTTCCTGTTGGGACATGATGAGGTCACTTTCTTATCACATTAGTCGCCTTTTCATGGAATTGGGAAAAGCAATGATGCATACTTCACGCCATGAGTCCAATAATTCTTTATCAGCTCTTCCCACTTCTTTCATTTCTGTTGTTAACACAACTGCATCTATTGTGCTGGGACATTTGAACTTCTGCGGGCATGAAAAATCTTCTTCTGAAGTGGAGGTTTCTGTGTCCACAAAATGTCAATATTTAGGCAAAGTTATTGACTTTGTTGATGGAATTTTGCTGGATAGACCAGAATCAAGTAATCCACTCATAGTAAACTGCTTCTATGGACATGGTGTAGTTCAGGCCATCTTAACAACTTTTGAGGCTACTAGCCAGTTGCTTTTTGCATTGAACAGGGCACCCTCTTCCTCTATGGATACAGATGATAAAAACCATAAGGAGGAGAAGGAAGAAACAGATAACTCTTGGATCTATGGTCCGCTGGCCAGTTATGGTATGCTTATGGATCATCTTGCTACATCATCTATAATATTATCTTCTTCCACTCGGCATCTACTAGAGCAGCCTCTTCCACATGGAAATGCCACAACTCGAGATGGTGAGGTATTTGTCAAGCTGCTCCAATGGAAAGTTCTAAAGGCTGTGCTTCCAATCTGGACTCATCCTCTGTTAGTTGAATGTAATCAGGAATTTGTTAGTTCAATGATATCAATTATTAAGCACGTTTACTCTGGTGTAGAAGTACGAAATGCTGCAGAGGAAGCTGTTCAGTTGCCTCCTGTTGATGACATATTGTCAGCATGTGTTAGACTTCTGCAGGCAAAAGAATCGTTAGCATTCGCTGTTCGGGATCTGCTTGTGATGATCTGTTCACAGAATGATGGTCAACACTGCACCAAGGTCCTCAATTTTCTCATCGAACATGTGAAACAATTTTCTACGCCATCAGATGTATCGAAGGAAGCCATGCTGTCTGCCATTTTTCATGTTCTTGCATTGATTCTCCATGAAAATTCAGCCGCACGAGAAGCGGCATCTGAGGCTGGGCTCATCAAGCTTGCTTTGGATATGCTTTCTGAATGGAGCTTGACTTTGCATGGTGGTGACAAAGCTCAGGCTCATATATATATATATATATATATATATATATATATATATATTTCCAAACATTTTTAAAAAATAAAACATTGAGAACATAAAGGAGAATAAGTTTAGCACTTTTAAACTTTCCTACTTGAGCCTCTCCCACAAGTCGCAGGGAGAATCCAAGTCCACCACTGGAGATGTGCAAGGAAGAAAGAGTTAGAACAAGAAAAAATGTGGAAAGAGATATGGGGATTATACTAAAAAAAATTAAAAATAAATTGATTAATAACTCCCAAGGATCGTGGAATTACCAGAAAAGGCTAATAGAGATTTGTTGTAGATGTATTCAGAACCAGTTACCTTCTGAAACTATGCATGTGGTGCTGCAGTTATGTTCTACGTTGACTAAAGTTCATGCAGTTGCTGTTAGTTTCTTTGTTTGTGGAGGTTTACATGCTTTGCTTAATTTTCCTTCTGGCAGCTTATTTTCTGGATTCAATAGTGTTGCTTCTGCAATAGTTCGTCACATTTTGGAAGACCCCAACACTCTTCAGCAAGCTATGGAATTGGAGATTCGTCACAGTCTACACACTGCTGCGAATAGACATACAAATGCAAGAGTGACACCCCGAATTTTTGTTCAAAGCTTCCCTGCTCTCATGTCAAGGGACCCTGTAGTCTTTCTTAAAGCTGTACGGGCTGTATGCCAGATTGAGATGTTTGGTGAACGGTCATACGTTGTACGTCTGAAAGATCGTGAGAAAGATAAACCTAAGGAGAAGGACAAAGAAAGAGTGTCGGAAAAAGAGAAACAGACACTTAACGATGGAAAATTAACCGCTGGTGATGTTACTCCGGTGTCCTCAAGTGCACATGGAAAACTTCTTGATTCAAATACAAAAAATGCCCAAGCTCATCGGAAGTTTCCTCATACTTTTACGAGCGTTATAGGATATCTTCTGGATTTAATTGCAACATATGTGCCGCCTGCAAAAGTTGAAGACATGTGCGAGGAAATCCCCAGTGCCACTTCATCCGTGGACATGGAAGTTGACTCTGCATCTCCTAAAGGAAAGGGAAAAGCTATTGCACTTTCATCTGAGGACAGTAAATCAGCTAGCCAGGATGCTTCAGCATCTCTTGCCAAAACTGCCTTTGTATTGAAGTTGTTGACTGAGATACTTTTGACATATGCCTCATCGATTAATGTCCTGCTCCGTAGAGACTCCGAACTCAGTAGGTTCGGTGGCCCTCTTCGAGGTTTATCTGCTATGACCAAGGGTGAGATTTTTCATCATATTCTCCACAAGTTTATTCCATATCCTGGTGTTTACAAGAAAGATAAGAAAGCAGATGTAGACTGGAGGCACAAGCTCTCAAACAGGGCAAACCAGTTTTTGGTGGCAGCAGCTATTCGCTCAGCAGAGTCGCGGAAAAGGATTTTCACCGAGATAAGCAATGTGTTTTGTGACTTCATTGACTCATCTAATGGTTGCAAGGCACCTGATGCCAACATGCATTCTTTTGTTGATCTTCTTAATGATATCCTTGCTGCTCGATCACCTACTGGTTCATATGTCCTGGCAGAAGTTTCAGTTACTTTTGTGGATGTTGGCTTGGTTCAGTCACTTACACGAACACTTCAAGTGCTCGACTTGGACAATGCTGACTCACCAAAGATCGTTACAGGTATTGTAAAGGCCCTGGAATCTGTAACTAAGGAATATGTCCATTCTTCTGATCTTAATTCAACAAAGGGGAATAATTCTTCAAAGCTAGCTTCCAATCAGAATCAAGTGAGTTCTTCCTACAGTGGTGCTGATAGATTCCATTCTGTGGAAACTATGTCTCAGCCTGACCATGCAGAAGTTGTTGGTGAGCAGATGGAATCTTTTAATACTGTCCATACGTTAGCTGGGTCAGATTTTGTTCCAGATGACATGGATCGTGACTGGGATTTTGATGGGGGTTTCACTCGTGAGGCAATAGATGATTTTATGCATGAAGCTTCTGAAGATGGAGCTGGCCAGGAGAATGGTGTTTCAACAGTAGAAATTAGATTCGATATTATTCGAAACGCAGAAGATGAAATGGGTGATGAAGAAGATGAGGAAGATATGTCAGGTGATGAAGTTGAAGATGATGAGAATGATGAAGAACATAATGATCTAGAAGAGGTAAATGGATTGTGATCGTTTTGAAATTTTGTAATTCAGTTCTTCCTGATAGATTGAGTGTCAGCATAATAATTGCACATTAGCAATATTTCATCCTCTAATATGCAATTTTTTCCTTTAGGTTCTTTTGACCTCTCCGGAATCTTTATTGACATCTAGGAGGAAGATTGAGTCTTCGAGTCGTGAACTTCTGGGGTCCAATCTGGACAGACATTCAGGTGATGCTTCTCGAAGAGCCGCGTTGGGCAAGCTTATAGAGGCTGATGGAGCGCCTCTTGTTGACACAGATGCACTTAAAGCGATGATCAGATTGCTTCGTGTTGTGCAGGTAATGATTTGTCCTGTAGTTTCACAATTCTTTAGTAAAGTATTTTTTTTTTCAATGGATGTAACAATCGTAATGGTCTGCAACTGCAGCCACTGTATAAGGGTCAGCTGCAGAGGCTTCTTTTGAATCTTTGTGCCCATCAGGAAACGAGGAAATCTTTGGTGAAAATTCTCATGGATATGCTTATGCTTGACTTAAGGAAATCAACTACTAGTGGCACTGGCACTGGCACTGATGCAACTGAACCACCATTCCGATTATATGGTTGTCAGAGTTACATTACCTACTCTCGTCCCCAATTCTCTGATGGTAGTTGTTAAAATTAGATGTTCCAAATCACTGTAATTTTTTAAAATTATAATTCATGATCAATTACTCATATCAGAAGCTGCTTAAATTAGTTCTACGGTGATCAATGTGCTCTGTTGCTGTTGAAAGAAAGTAATATGTTTGCTATTATTTCTACAGGAGTGCCTCCTCTGGTTTCTCGCCGTGTTCTAGAAACTCTAACATACTTGGCTCGCAACCATCCTAATGTGTCAAAACTCCTGCTGCATTTTGAGTTGCCATTCCAACATGCATACGGAGTCAAAACCTCTGACCAGGAACGTGGTAAAGCTGTCATGATGCAGGGAGATAAACCAGAAGATAATAGAGGAGTTTATGCAATTGTCTTGCTTCTTAGTCTTTTGAACCAGCCATTGTATGTTTGGAGTGTTGCTCATATTGAGCAGGTTGGTTATTGAAAATATGTGGTGTGTTTTCCTACTCTAGAGTAATTTCTAACGAATGGGTTCATTTCTTTTTTTTTGTTTCAGTTGTTAAACCTTCTTGAAGTTATTATGGTAAATGCTGAGAGCGACTCTGGAATACCAAGTAAATCTGGAGATGGGCAAGAGCAAATCTCTGGTCATGAGACAGCCATGCTAGATCCACATGCAAATGCTGATATGGTTGAAAATACTGATGCCCAGGATGATAAATCTTCCAAAGGTGAAGATTCTACTTCCAAAGTTGCTTCTGTAAAGAATGATGAGAGCAGTGTTCGAGCGATTCTTCAGAGTCTCCCAGAGACAGAACTCCGCCTTTTATGCTCACTGCTTGCACGAGAAGGGTATAACATGGACTTAAGACTTATTTTCCCATACTTATAGTTTCTTGGTTTCACTATTTCGAGTTTTTTCTTCCTACATCTTGATCTGATGTATCCTTGTTGAATGATTAAAATTTGTGATAAAATACTTTATGTTTATTTTGCTAACTTTAATAGTGCTGTCATTCTATATTAAGTTTTCCTGTTTGTCTTATTCATGCCTCTTTATTGTCTTATGATCTCTTTATTTATGGATAGAGAATCCATTTCTTTTTTTGGTTACAAAGGGATGTCATTTTCTTAATACATGGAAATAAAAATAAAAACAAATTATGTCTTACTCTGGACACGATTATCAGATAATGCTATTAAACAAAATTCTGTTTGCTTCTTCACAGATTGTCTTTTGATGCATATGTTCTTGTGGCAAAAGTATTGCGAAAGATGGTGTCTAGTACTCCTACCTTTTGCAGTTTGTTCATAGCAGAGCTTGCTAATTCAGTACAGACTCTGGTTTCGTGTGCAATGAAAGAGTTGCATTTACATGAAGATGCTGAAAAAGCTCTTCTCAGTTCTTCAACCAATGGAACTGCTGTTTTGAGAGTTCTTCAGGCATTGAGCCTTCTTGTTGCTTCATTACATGAAAAGAAGGACCCTGAGATTTTGCCCGAAAAAGAATTTTCTAGTGCTCTTTCTCACATATGGGATATAAATTCAGAACTTGAATCCTTGTGGCTAGAATTAAGCAATTTCATAAGTAAAATTGAGAGCTCACCGGAGTCATCAGTATTGGTTGGTATGTCTGGGGCATTGGGCAATGCAGCAAGCATAGCCGGAGGCGTAGTAGCTCCATTACCAGCTGGTACACATAACATTTTGCCATATATTAAATCCTTCTTCGTGACATGTGAAAAGCTACGACCTGGGCAGTCGGAGCCTGCTCAAGATTTATCTACAACAACAAATGTTGATATTGAAGAGGCTACAACATCGACTAGTGGCCAGAAATCAGGGTCTTATTCAAGTACTGATGAAAAACACATTGCCTTCGTGAAGTTCACAGAGAAACACAGGAAGCTATTAAATGCGTTCATTAGGCAGAATCCTGGATTGCTTGAGAAGTCATTTTCTCTTTTGCTTAAAGTTCCGCGCTTCATTGACTTTGACAACAAATGTTCTCATTTTCGAAGAAAAATAAAGCATCAGCATGACCATCCTCATCACAGCCCCGTTAGAATTTCAGTTAGAAGAGCATACATACTTGAAGATTCATATAATCAGTTGTGTATGCGATCTCCTCAAGAGCTTAAAGGGAGGTTAACAGTCCATTTTCAAGGAGAAGAAGGCATTGATGCTGGGGGCCTCATCCGGGAATGGTATCAGTTGTTATCTCGTGTTATTTTTGACAAGGGCGCATTGCTTTTTACTACTGTTGGGAATGAGTCAACTTTCCAGCCAAATCCTAATTCTGTCTACCAAACAGAACATCTGTCATATTTCAAATTTGTGGGACGAGTTGTAAGTATCGCACTATCAGCTAATTGTCTATTGCTGTTACTTCTCTTATATGGGTAATTGTTCTTCAGGTTGGTAAAGCACTATTTGATGGTCAGCTCATGGATGTGCATTTCACTAGATCCTTTTACAAACACATTCTTGGCATAAAGGTTACTTATCATGACATTGAGGCAATTGATCCTGATTATTATAAGAACTTAAAGTGGTTGCTTGAGGTATCAATTATATCATGATACATTATCTCATTGTTTACAGTTTGTCCTGTTCCTTATTTAACTGTCCAATTGTTGTGATAACCTTTTTGTGGTACGTGCAGAATGATATAAGTGATATATTGGACCTTACTTTTAGCATGGATGCTGATGAGGAGAAGTTGATATTATATGAGAAAGCAGAGGTAATTGCTATGACAATCCTGTTTCATACAGTTGCTCTTGCTTTGTTTACTGGAAGTTAACTGAAGTATGTTTCAGTTGTGTTTAATCACATCATTGCGTGCATTAGGTGCATCCATGACATTTTCAATCAATAGAATTCTACTTTGCAGTTACAGTTCTCTGTTTAATTAAATTATCAACAAACTAGTACTTCTTCTGTTTCACACTTATTGGGAAACTACCATCTTTGTAAGACTAGTTAGTAGCTGTTTTGGGGGTTGCTTGAGCAATATTTGTGCTTTCTGTTACTTGCTCACTGAATTTGTTTGCAGCATTCAAAGGACTTGAACTGCTTCTGTTGAAGCATTATATATTGTTACTGCTGATGCTCACAAATTTCGAAGTTTTTATGTTCAGGTGACAGATTGTGAATTGATTCCGGATGGACGAAATACTAGGGTTACTGAAGAAAATAAGCATGAGTATGTGGACCGCGTGGCGGAACATAGGCTAACAACTGCAATTGGGCCTCAAATTAACGCCTTCATGGAAGGTTTCAGTGAGTTGATTCATCGAGACCTGATATCAATTTTTAATGACAAGGAGCTAGAATTATTGATAAGTGGTCTTCCAGATATTGATTGTAAGTTATTTATATTTGTAGCTCCTCCTGAACTTTTTGGATCTTCAATGATATTTTGAGATTATTGATGCTAATTGCTTCTCCAATTACAAGAAAAAAAATGAAAGTTGTCCAGAGACCCTCTGGATGGCTCCACCCATAACAGCCTAGGGGAGATCCCATTCCCAAGGCACCACCAAAACATACCGACGAACGGTAACACACAAAGTGAGTGGCAGAGGGTGAGACGACGAGGATCACCTAACTTGCAGCAGCAGAGAGAGAGGAGAAAGGTACAATGTTATCGTTGCAGATGTTGGGGACACATTCAAAGGGACTGCAGAGATCTGATAAGATGCCTTGCATGTGGTGGTATAGGCCACATCCGAGCTAGATGCCCCTTTGCCCATCGAAAAATCAGCGACAGTGCGAACTCAACAGCACACGTAGCACAGCAAAGGACATCACCGCACGATCAGGTAGTTGAAATCAAGGCGCCATGGAGCCCCATGATCAGCCATAACTTGGAGAAGTTGATTTCTCCAAGGCATATGACTGCTAGATTGGTCTTTTTTGTGGAGATCCCTTCACCTTCGAAGTTTCCCACATACATGGATAGCTTGGATGAAAAGATGTGTCTGCATCGTCTCGTTCTCAGTCCTAATTAATGGCGGCCCGATTGGGGGTTGGATCCAACCACAACGAGGGGTTCGCTAGGGATGCCCCCTAGCACCTATGCTTTTTGTTCTCGCAGCAGATGCATTAGCAAGATGCACATTTTCGGCATGTGAAGCCAACATCTTCAAAGTCTTTTCTTCGATCCCAGAGCAAGGTACAATCATACTTATATTGCAGTATGCTGATGATACATTATTTTTTATAGAAGAATTGATCAGTGCGGCAAGGAGGCTTGCAATGGTCATTAACATCTTTGGTGTTTTCTCCGGGCTCCAAATAAATCACTCCAAAACATCTTTCATCCCTTTTAACATGGAGGCCCGAAGATGCTCAATGGAACTCGGGACAGCCATCTGTTCACTTCTCATCACATATTTGGGCCTACCACTCATTGATGGTCGGCTACTCTCTCGAGATTGGAATCCCGTGGTTGACAGACTAGAAAGAAGACTTGAAGGATGGTGCTTACGGATATTATCACGTGGAGGAAGGCTGCGGTCAGTCCTATCGCCCATCCCTATTTATGATATGTCAGTTTTTTGGATGCCTAAGGTGTCATCCAACGGATTGATTCACTTCGTCGAGGCTTCTTTTGCAAAAACAAAGGTGTAGAGGGATGCATTTGGTGGCCTGGTCAGAAATATGTCGACCAACGTTAGAAGAAGGATTAGGGATTCAAGATCTTCGGACAATGAACACTGCTTTAATGACAAAGTGGGTGGCTCGGATAATGCGGTCGAGACAAAATATTTGGCTATCAGTTATTACTGCATGTTATGGTAGAATGTTTTCATGGGAACAAAGGCAGGAAATTACCCATGGGGCTTCAGCGTTTTGGAGAAGCATTATGACAGTTATGCCACGAGTTAGACTGTTCTTTGAGGCGACACTAGGAGACGGAAAGGATTTTCGATTTTGGATGGATCCTTGGTCATCCGGGGAATCACTATCAACTCTTTTCCAAGGCTTTATGCGATAGCCGAGGATAAACAGGCAGTAGTCGCTCAATATTGGTCAGGCAACTTTCTCAATGATGGTGTATGGATTCCACGGTTAGCAGCCCACCTGTTCGATAACCGGCTTGAGGATCTTCTTGCACTAATGGAGCGTCTCCAAGGACATAAGATGAATGTCACCGCTTAAAACAGTTTATAAAACTCTAGATCTAGAGAGCTTCACCACAAATGAAGAGCTTAAAAGAGACTATCGACTCCTTTGGGACATTAAAGTTCCTATGCGTATTCGAGTATTTGCATGGCTATTGAGGAGAAACAGGCTTCCTACTCAGAAGTATAGAATGAAATGGGCCACAAGAATGAACACCGCTTGTGTCTTCTGTGATGACAACATGGAGGATATAGATCACCTTTTCTTCAGTTGCCCAATAGCACGAAGGACATGGCAGGATTTTGAATGTGATTGGCTAGATGTGAGCTCTGTGATAGCATTCTGGCAATCATTTAGACAAGGGGGACATGGTAACCATTTACACGTGTATGTATCAAAAAGACAACGAATCAAAACAATTGCGGTTTTATGGGCGATATGGCGACAACGCAATGATTGCATTTTCAAGGGAGAAAAGTGTTATGTTGATAACATTCTAATAGCAGCTAGAAACTTGATGAGTGAGTGGGCGAGATTATAAGTTATGTTGTAATAGATACAAGCTTTTATAATGAATAAAAAATGGATGTGAGCACCTGGCTCACATCCTTTATCTTCTAAAAAAAATATTCTTAAGATGTGAATTTTCAAACCAGTGGATGATTTACGAGCAAATACAGAGTATTCTGGTTATACGAATGCATCCCCTGTCATTCAATGGTTCTCGGAAGTTGTTCGGGATTTCAGCAAAGAGGATAAAGCTCGATTTTTGCAGTTTGTCACTGGCACCTCTAGGGTACATATCTGCTTCTGTTTTGTTTTTCTTCTTTCTTTTCTGAATATTATTGTTTGTGAAAGTGGATGTATCTTATAGTTCCCCTTGTAGTAGAGATATGGGAAAATGGTTCAATGCCCTTTGAGTGCTTTCATTTGTCATCTTGGTTTACTGATGTTCTTTCTTGATTACAGGTCCCCTTGGAAGGTTTTAGTGCTCTTCAAGGAATTTCTGGCACGCAGAGGTTCCAGATTCACAAGGCCTATGGTACCACTCACCATCTACCCTCAGCTCACACCTGGTAATTTTTTTTGTGTTTTTTTTCATCTGCTAGTTTTCTTTTTGTTGAGGTTAAGTGGATCCAATGTCTGGTTCTAGTATCTTTCCTTCCTCGCTGATTTCGACCATCCTGTCACAGCTTCAATCAATTGGACCTGCCGGAATACACCTCAAAAGAGCAGTTGCAGGAGAGGTTGCTTTTGGCTATTCACGAGGGCAGCGAAGGGTTTCGCTTCGGCTGACGAGCAATCTGGCGAAACCCTTGCCAGATCTGTGCAGATATTTTGTTTTAGAAAATATTTTCCATTGTCCAATTCTGCACCCGGCATGACATCCTGCCTTATGCGGTCATACTCCAAACTCTTCTTTTTGACCCTCGAGTTACTATGAGAACTTGTTAAATTGGTTGGCGAAGGCATTGAAACATGGAAAGACCTGAAAGGCAGGCCGGTTTCGCGTGTCTGTGCACATGTTAGATACCCTTTCTGTTTTCAATTTTCTTTTATGTTATAGCTTTGCAATATAATTTTCGTTGTTGGTTCATTCACAAGTGATCTTGGAACTCCAGTTCCTTTTTTATTATCTAGCGATTCTTCTGTCCAATTTGGATCATGCTTCATGACTACAATAATATATGAAACACATTCATCATATGAACTTTTAATTTCTTCATCACTAAAATAAAAAAATTCTTATTTAAATTATAAATAAAAGTTATCACATAAATACATATACATACGTTTATTAATAAATATTTTTATCTATGAAATATAGTGTCAATAACATAAAATAAAAAAATGTGTTATATTTTGATATTATATAATTCAATTATTAAAAAAATCCATTATGTTGCATTTATTTATACCAAGAAAGAATTTGCCATGTGATAATTTCATGAATGAAACATATTAAAAATATATGCATTTCTCATGTATTATAAGAGTTTGTATGAATGCAAAAATAATTTTACATAGAGATTCGTTTTCATTTTTTGTTTACAATCATAGAATGGTTTAAAATTTTTAAGAAGATGACGTAAATTCAACACTAAATAAAAGTAATATATTATAAATTTTTCACACTTGTACACTAATAATATTTGAAAAGTCATAAAATAATATAAGAAATGTTAGAAATAAATATGATATTTCTGAAAGACACATAAAAATAGTATTTATAGTAAACAAAAAAGATATTAATAATAATATTCTAAAACAAACTAAAAGGAATCAAATTCTCACATAATTTAAAATGAATTATTTTATAAAACATAAAATATGATTATAAAAACATACGTGCATAATATAATCATACAAATATGATGATGAGAAATTATTTTTTATATTTATTTACTTATTGAAATTAAATATGGTAAATAAAAAATAACCTATAATGACAATATTCAAAAACAAATTAAAATGAATTGAATTGTCACATAAATTAAAAGGAACTATTTTATAGAGCAAAAATAATGGTCGTGATCATGATAACAATTAAATTCTTTGTATTTATTTGATATTAACTTCTTGATGAATAGAGTTTATTGCTACAATTCATGATAAAAATTAAAAGTTATGTTAGTTAGAATAATTTCTAAGAACTTTAATTCGTGATCTGTTTTATATTTTAGTTAGATTTATTTCTTTTTTCATGATATAGGTATTAAATTATCTCTCTCATGTTTAAAAAATTATTTTATATAGTTATTAAAACCGCATAAATAATAAAATCTAAAATAACATCTACTATCATAAATTAGAATTTAAATATACTTTTTTGTTTGAGCTGATTCCTTGCATATATATTTTTCTGATTTATTTGAGAGCTGACTCCTTGCACATTATGATTTTTAATAAGTTAAAATTAAATAATGGGTATCATTAACTATATATAAATTTCTAATATTTAAATCATTTTGTTGATTATATGATTATTTTGGTAACCCTCTATCATAGTAGTTTAGAAATTATCCTGGTAAGTAACTAACTTTCCAATTAATTATTATTTAAATATAGATCTATGCTATTTTATAATAAATAATTTAATATTTATGGTTTCCAATAATTTAATATTTTTGGTTTCTAATTAATTAATAATTGAAATAGTCAGAATGAGATATATACTTAATTGTTGGACACAATAATAAGTTTAATATAATATGTGATTATTCTTTTTGGTGTCAATAATCGGAAATTATTGTTATAATCACATTTTATTATTTTATTAATGCATGACATGGTTTGAATATTATCTGTTAAGAAATTACACTATCCAAATGTCACAAAATATTGAAGGAATTAAGATATAGTTTGTTTTCGGATGATTAGTCTAAGAACGTGCCACTATTTTTTTATGAATGGTGCACTCCTTAAAAGTTTTTGTTATGGTGCACTAAGGTAACCGATTAATGTGGGAATAAAAAAAGGAATTAAGCTATTTTACTATATCATTTGAAATTAAAGTGAAGTTATTCATAGCAAAATTTTGTGAATGATTATAACAGACATGATATTATAAACCAACTTTTTATATTTTTATATAATAATATATTTTATTGATATCTTTTCATTTTCTAATATTATTTCGTTGGAGTGCGTATTGTTCGGATTATAATAATTGAGAACATTATACAATTTAATCATACAAACTTTGACATTTCATTGCATCTTAATTAGATTTACATAAGAGATGAAGTCAATGTTTTCAGTAATGCTACATAAAAAATATTGAAAAAGTTATTTAATTTATCAAATAATTTTAAATAATATACAACTTGTGAGGGAAACGTCAAAAATATGATTTCAAAGATGATGTAAAAAAAATATCGATAACTATTGTTCCATAGAAAAAAAATATAAAGATGCATAAATTAAGTAAAAAAAATACTAATATATATGACAATGTTTTTTTTATTATCCTTTTGGCCAATAACAATTATTAAGTATTTTATATATCAAGTAGATAATGATAGATATTTTTTCATTTATAGTAGTTGAATAATTTGTTATAAAAAAATCTTTCATTTATAATAGTTAAATAATTTATTATTAGTTCATTAGAATATCTTAATTAATTAACAAATTATTAGTAAAAATAACAAAATGTTTAAGTTTAGTTGAATACTTTGTTATTAATTTATTACATATCGATTTATAATGAACTTTCTAATAATAATAAAATTATCATGAAACTTAGTTATTTGTATTCTAAAATGATTGTTATATTAAGTCTTCTATTTCCTTGATAAAATAACAAAAAAATAACTACATGCAACTAAAAATTGTTATCATAAATAATATATATGCTTATAAATATTATTAGAATTAAAATATATAATTTATTTAATATATTATTGATTATCATATTGCTGGTTACTGAAAAATTTCTTGTTTATAGTAGTTAAATTTTTTTATTAGCTTATTATATAATAAAAAATTAGGAATCATAATTATTTGATATTATAAAATTGTTGATATACATGAGTCTTCTATATTTTAATTTTCATAGAATAACAATTTGAAAACAATAAAAAATAACTATACATAACTAAAAATTCTTACCATAGATAATATATGATTATAAATAATATTAGCAAAAAATATATCATTTATTTCATATACTATTGAGTATCATATTATTGTTTATAGAAAAAATCTTTCATTTATAGCAGTTAAAAATTTTGTTATTAGTTCATTAGAATATCTTATTCAACCATAATAATAACATAATAAGTTTGGTTGAATATTTTGTTATTAGTTGATTACATATTTTATAATAGTTTATAATGACATATCCAATAACAATAAAGTGATTACGAATATGAGTTGTTTAATATTTTAAAATGATTCATATACTTAAGTATTTTATCACCTTAATAGAATGACAACCTAACAACAATAGAATATAATTGTATACGATTAAAATTTGTTAACATAAATAATATATGATTATAAATATTATTAGCACAAAATTACATCATCTACTTCATATATTATTGGTTACATAAAAAAACTTTTATTTATAGTAATCAATAATTTGTTTAACTTCTAATTATATATATATATAAACATATATATATAATAATAATAAATTCACAAAATGCTAACAATATTAAAAAATGATTAAATTTGGTTGATTATTTTATTATTATCTGATTAATTCTATATCGATTTATAATGAATTATGACATACAGATAGACATACAACAATAAATTAATAAACAGTTAGTAATAATTAAATTTGGTTGATTAGGTATCTTGTATTGATTATAATGAACTATTCAATAATAAATAAAATCATTATGAATTCTAATTATTTTGATATTGTAAAATGATTGATATACTTAAGTTTTCTATTTTCTTGATAGAATAACAACATGATAGCAACAAAAAATAACTATATACAATTAAAAATTATTAGTATACATAATATATTAGTATAAATATTAGCACAAAATGTATATCATTTATTCTATATATTATTTGTTACAGAAAAAATATTTCATTTATATTAGTTGAATAATTTGTTTAACCTCTTACTTATACATATATTAGTAAATAAGTTGTAAATAGATACATGTTATCATAATATTATATTTAAAAATTTTATGATACTTATATTAATCATCAATAAATATTATAATGCATATCTTTAGCTCGAGGTACAATTCATAACATAATATTTTTAGTCTTTCCTTATATATATAAATTATAATATTTGATTTTTTTACAAAGAGGAATTATATATAAGTATTTTTTATCATAAATAAATTAATATTTGTAGGTTCGCATGAACTCATTATCTTAAAAGAGGGCGTCGAATATGCAAATAAAAAATGAAAGCCCCTTATAATATTTAATATTTTTTATTAGATAAAAATAAGTATTTTTCTTTATAACATTTAATATTTTTATTAGAAAAAATAATATATAAATATTTTTTTATCGCGTACAAATCTATATTTGTAGGTTCGCACATACTCTTTATCTTTAAAGAAGACGTGGAGTATACAAATGAAAACTGAAAGCTCCTCTATTTATAGTTATAAATATGAAATTAAATAAATAATTTTAATAACTAACTTTGAGAAAGTGAGGGCCTCTCTATTTATAGTTATAAACTAGGGAAACTCCTCGCGCTTTTCGCAATTAACAAATGTATGATAATATTAATTATTTGATATATGGAGAATATTAGACAAAGAATGTATTTATAAATTATTATAAATAAATTTTTTTATAAAGAGTCAATACGTAACATATGAACATTTAATCATGATACTAATATTTAATACACAATTGATTAACATAAATCAAGGGCCATCTACTTAAAATGTGTGATCTTTCAAATTCAAAATACTTCTGACTTTTCGTATTAATAAAAATAATTAATGGATTTAAGTAGGTATAAAATATATGTTTTTAAAATTTAAAAATAATTAATAGACTTAAGTTTTACATATTTCTTTTTACCAAATAAAAATATTTTTGTTTTGAATAAAAATATAATATAATTTAAAAAGTTAAAAAATAATTCATGATTTAATAACGATCTTAAAATTTACTACACATTAGATGGGTGCCAAAAAATTAGTAAAATAAGAAAATAAAATATAATCATGATGCTAAAATTTTATAACATTAATTATGGAATCATTTATATTAGTATGAATAAAAATATAATTGAATATAAAGAGTCAACATTTAGTTTGTGACCTTTTGGTCATCATTTTTAAAATTTTAAAACACAAAATAATAATAAAAATATCATGTGAAATATAAATGTGAAGAATTGAATAATACAATAAATTAGTGTAATGTCAATAATAATTTAAAAAAATTATAAATTCAAAAATCAGATAAAATTAAGATGATGGTGAAAGGAGGAGGAGGGTGTGTGTGCCGGAAATTTAGTAAATACCTTTTCTTTTTTTTTTCTCTCTTCATGGGACTCGGCTTTGTAGTTGCCAAGCTAAAGATACATCTTCTTAATCTAGCAAAAACCATAAAAAAGATTTAATGCACAAAAACAAATGAACTTAACAAAAGACGAATGCTTGTATTAGTATTCAAATCACAACTTGAGTTGTGACGTAGGATTCATGTAGGCAGCTTATTTCATTTGGTTGTCGTTGTTGTTGCATGGAGGCTGCTGGGACAATGAACTCGCCAATTGTTCCTGGACGCGCAGAGGTAGCTGGTGGACACATGCTTTCGGATAGAGAAAGGGAGGAGCTCGTTGTGGCTAGGCGAGAGATCAAAGAAGGATGAGATCATGTAGTCGAAGATGGAGCGCTCCGAGGAATTGTCGGGCTCTGTTAATGCACACATGCCTCACACATCATCTCATCTGAACATATATATATGTAGTAGATATGCAGTTGTACCAAGCAAGAGAAAAGTGTCTCTTCATCTTGCAAAAACTGGTGTCGTTAGAAATTTATAACTCCATTTTTTATACCATCATGATACCTCTTTCATAGGCATAAGGTTATTAATAGGAGAGAGAATGGGGAAGGAATGAACATAAAATTGAAAAAAATAGCAAAAAAGATAAATAATAATAGTTAAAGGAGAAAAGTGTCTCTTCATCTTCCCAAAACCGGTATCGTTAGGAATTTATAACTCCATCTTTTTATACCATCATGATACCTCTTAATTCATAGGCATAAGTTATTAATACGAGAGAGAATGGGAGAAGGAATGAACATAAAGTAGCAAAAAAGATAAATAATAATGGTTAAAGGACATAACTTTAAAACTTTCGTTGAAGCTGAGCTTTATATATATACGCGCATAGCGCGATTATAAATAATTTGATAAAATATATAAAACATATATAATATTGAGATATGTTATAAGATTAAAATAATTTAGATTACAATAAATTAATATTTTAAAAATTTATTTGTTATTAATTTAAATAAAATATGAAAAGATAAACATGCATGTATAGCTAAAATAAAGTAATAACTAAGTATTGATGAAAGTTATTTACCATTAATAAATCATAGAGATGATAATTGAATTAATAGTACTATATCTAAATATAAGAAATGATAATTGAAAGGTTATGTAGCACAGAGATGTTCACTTGGAAGCAGGAGCTCACCCTAGGGCTCAAAATTTTTGGACAATCGTTCTTGCTCACGGTGTGACCCAACTGCGGCGGCTCATTCTCGAATAGATTCAAAGAATTTATGACGCAAAATGGAAAGGTGAGCAGTAGGTGCCGGCGCACCCCGTCATCACTTGCTTCATGTGTCATTGTGGTTGGAATTGAAAATGGAAGGCGTGGTGAATTCCACGAAGTGTTGGGGCGCTATATATATATATATATATAGGGTTATTTCCTCTAACCTCCTCTGAACTATCGCGAAATACCACATCTAATATCAAACTACGAACTTCATTTTTTGGGTACCTAAACTATCGCGATTTTTCCAATTTGATCCTTTCTCCAATTCCGTGAACATTTCGGTTAACTTCAATTTTTTTGATTTGTGAAAAGACCATTGCACCCCTTCCTTAAGAGTTAGTCTATTTTTACATCAAATAATTTACAATAATACATATAAAAATAAAAAAATGACTGGGTGGGGGCGTCGCCCCCGTGTCGCCGGAGCGAAAGGGGGGCGCGGGCCCCCCTGCGAGGGACAAAGGGGGTTGCGCGCGAGGGAGAAAGGGGGGCCGGCGCCCCTTGGCGAGCTCGCCGGCCCCCCTAATCTCCCTCGCCGCATGCGAGGGAGAAAAGAGGGGGGGGGGGGGGGGGTGTGCCCCCCGAGCAAGCTCGCCCAGGGGGCGCCGGCCCCCCTAATCTCCATCGCCGCGCGTGAGGGAGAAAGGGAGATTAGGGGGGCCGGCGCCCCCCGAGCTCGCTCGGGAGGCACCGACCCCCCTTTGTCCCTCACGCAGGGGGCCGGCGCCCCCCTTTCGCTCCGGCGACACGGGGGGCGACGCCCCCCACGCAGTCATTTTTTTATTTTTAATTATTTTTATATTATTTGATGTAAAAATAGACTAACTCTTAAGGAAGGGATACAATGGTCTTTTCACAAATCGAAATTAACGGAAAACTTCACGGAATTGAACGGAAGGACCAAATTGGAAAAGTCGCGATAGTTTAGGTATCCAAAAAATAAAATTCGTAGTTTGGGGTTAGATGTGGTATTTCGCGATAGTTCAGGGGAGGTTAGAGGAAATAAACCATATATATATGTATAAGCATGAAAATTTAATAGAATCCAAAGATTTCTAAAAAAAATGACATTTAATTTATAAAAAAAATTAATGATGTTGTAAAAAATCTTAATACACATTAATTAAAAATACATTTATATATAATATATTTATTAACATTAAAAATATAATGGGATATAAAGAGTCATCCTATAATTTATGAAAATTTGATCATGATATTTACTACGCATTAATTAATAATGCATTTATATATAATTATTTATTATTAAAAATAGAAATATGATGGAATGTAAATGTCAATATGTAATGTGTGAAAATTTAAGCATTGTTTTAAAATTTCAATACACACAAAGATGCATTTACGTATTACTATTTTTTATCATTAAAAATATACTGAAATATAAAAATCCAACTTGTATTTTATGAAAATTTAAACATTAATTAAGGATGCATATGCATTTTTTGTTATAAATAACAAAATTAATGAAATATAATTAGTCAATATGTAGTGTGTGAACATTTAATCTTAATATTAAAATTTAATACACAAACGAACATAAATCAAAGGTCATATGGTTAAAATATGTGATCTTTCAAATTAAAAATAATTATGATCTCCATATTAATTAAAAAAATTAATGGTGTTATGTAGATATAAAATATGTGACTTTTTAAATTTAAAAAATAACTAATAGACTTAAGTTATCATAATTAATAGATGTAAGTTATCATAAAGAATGAAGCCCAAGAAAAATATTAAAATAATTAAAAAAAGAATAAAAAGAAAAATGAGGAATAGAGGAAGGATAGAGGTGCTTCGTGGATGGAATTATAAAAGAAGCAAGCCTTAGCACATACAGTAGCTAAATTGCTCAATAGGTGTGTGCTCAACCTTTCAAAGCAGTGTTTTGCAACAGCAAGGGTTTCACATACTTGCCATCCTAGCACACACATCCTTGTTGACCATAGTGTGCTTTAGAAGACATGAATTTTTTAGCTTTAGAAGACATATATCTATCTTCTGGTCGCCCTTAAAGACAATGATGCATTTCTAAAGTTGAGTTTTAGCCTACTAAGCATGTTGTTGAGACGGCTCTTATTATTTTATTGTAATATATGTTTTGTTCATATTACCGGAGTGATGATCGTCTGTCTACTTATTATTGAAGACATTACAATCAAATTGAAGATAGCTTTTGGAATCCTCTATCCACATACTTAATGGCTTGTGGAAATGATGATTTTGTTCCTATTTTTTGCCATGCAGTGAATTGGACAATTGTTTATAATTGGAACACCATGATTATACCTTATTTTGCACCACAAGTCCAATTTATATAAATCTACGTTCTCAGTTGAATTCGAAAACTAATATTTAACACCAACTCCGTATACTTTGGTTGTTCCATCAGTTGTGTTCAAAAGCGAAAAGCTTGTACAGGAGATCATGAAAAAAGAAAATGAGAGTTGCTTTTGTTCATGAGGACTAACATTTTGCATCTAAGCAAGCAAATTTGCAGTTAACAATTTGCATACCTCGACATCGACAACAATAAAGTGAGCCCAATGTTAATACTTTATGCGTTGATCAAAACTAAGATAGAATAAGGTTGTCAAGAAAAATACTTTATAGGACATTCTCTTAACACGTGGTTCTATAAAATAAAGGAAAACAAAGACACGTTAATTATTTGAAAACTATATAATGGAAGAAGAAAGAAGATAAACTTTTAAAGAAAACATTTTTTGAAAAATTGTAATAATGTTTTGGAAAAGTACATGTTCTGTTTAGAAGATTTTATATATACTTTCTCCAAATACACGAAAAAACAAATAAACAATGAATATAAAAAGTACCCTAAAGTTTGGACAAAAGAAGAATTCTTCAAAAAAAAAAAACTTTTTCTATTCCTTTTCAAATATAGTTGCACTGTCTCAATGATTCATAGAAAGCTTCAAATGGCAACGCATGACCAAGGATGAACATTAGATTGATCGTGTCCACCTGCCTAAATGATGAACGCCTGCAAAGTCACCATGGTGTTGTCGCTGCCTCGTGGTCTCCCTTCTTCTAGCCAAGTAGTCCTAGCGTTATCGGTTGCACTGGAGCAGGTGCCAACTCGAAGGTAAAGCAGCAGTCCCCAGAGGAGATTCTTGGTACTCTTGATGCCGCCGCCATCTTGTTGTGGTAGCTCGGATACTCCACCTGTCGGAATTGCGCCATCTCCGTCAGATGCAGCCCTGCTCCGGCCGCCAGTCTCTCCAAGTTCCAGCGGGCGTAGGGCCCATCGCTGCAATGCGAGACGTGGACTTCGCTGTCATTGCTGCTCTGCATCTCCCTCCCTCCTGAAAACACCCTTAGGAGCTCCTAGCGCATCCTGCGAGCGGACTAATGGAGGGGATCATCTAATTAGAGAATATGCCATGCATGCTTTCCTACACGATGAGCTCAGAGTCTCATTCACAGAGATGTGGATAGTGGCTGGCGTGCGGGAATTTGAATACGATCAGA
The DNA here is from genome assembly GCA_030549335.1 of Pontederia crassipes. Classification (NCBI taxonomy): domain Eukaryota; kingdom Viridiplantae; phylum Streptophyta; class Magnoliopsida; order Commelinales; family Pontederiaceae; genus Pontederia; species Pontederia crassipes. Next base: position 4,257,096 of record CM060190.1, read on the forward strand.
TCAAACTTCAGAACTTTCAGGACCGGGTGATTCTGCATGTCGTTTACATCCACACCATGCAACAGTTGGGACTTGGGACCACCGTTCCCTGAGCTCTTCCGGATAAGCGTCAAACTCCAATACTTGGTCGGCAATGCATTTGCACATGTCCATACACACATTATATATGCAGAGTCAGTCACCATGACATTACCGCAGTGGAGAGTCATCAGTTGATATTTCAATTTCAAAGGCATTGGAGTCTCAAAACGTTACTTTGAAGGCATATGCGTGTGAGGATAAATTCATTTATTGTAAGTGTGTGTAACTGTTGCAATGTTTTGCAATAAAAGAGAAATAAAATGACAAATTGTAAAAATTTAAGAAAAAAAGATAAAGGAATTCGTGAGATCACATAAATTTGAAATCGAAATTGGAGCCCAGCTTTATATATTCAAACAATGAAGGTTATTAATACGGTAATAATGAAAGCAGAGAGAAGAAAATTCGGGAAGGAGAAGAAAGAGATAATATTGGTAATAATAGAGGGGAAAAGTTATAAATATGGAAGTTTAAAAGTTATCAATATGGAAGTTCACACTCACGGTTTTAAGTATAGATATAGATGTATATAAGATTTAAAACTGCTGCATTAATTATTAAGTAGTGGCCTTTAAGTATATAGCTATTATTAATGGATCAAATAGATTAGAAATTTGAAAAAAAATAAGAAAAAAGATAAATTGAAAGGATGGCCTTAGCATAGTTTGAATGCACCAGCTTTATATATATAGATTTGAAATAAATTGAGATTATTATCTTAAATATTAATATTATTAATATTAATATGACTCAAATTGAATTATATAATTTAAATTATTTTTTAATTACGAAAATAACAAATTATGTTTTAAAAGGATTTTTTTTACTCGTAATAATACTGAAATTGATAAAAATGAAAGATTAATCTTGATTTGACTCAAATTGAATTATTTATTCAAAATTATTTTTAAAATTCCTAAAGTAATGAATTATTTATTTTACTTTTGTTACCTTATATAACAAACTGTTATAAGATAGTATTTATTTCCTTTTAGTCATACTCAAACTGGTAAAAGAATAAAAACAAATCCTAATTTTACTCAAATTAAATTATTTATTTGAAACTATTTTTTAATTCCGAAAAATGACAAATTAGTTTTTAAATAGGAATTATTTTTACTTGTAATCATACTCAAATTGATATAAATGGAATATTAAACTTAATTTGACTGAAATTAAATTATTTATTTATAATTTTTTCTTCCAAAAATAACAAATTATTTCTTTTAATTTTGTTACCTTATATAACATACTATTATAAGATTATTTATATTTACTTTTAATCATACTAAAATTGATAAAAGAAGAAAGATTAATCTTAATTTGACTCAAATTGAATTATTTATTTTAAATTATTTTTAAATTTTAAAAATAAAAAATGTTTACAAAATATCTTTTAGAAAGAAAATAATTTATTTTAATTTACTCAAATGGATAAAAAGCAAAGGTTAATCTTAATTTGAATCAAATTGAGTTTTTATTTTATATTATTTTTAAATTCCGAAATAACATATTATTTTTTACTTACGTAATATCTTTTATAAAGAAAATAATATTTATTTTAATTATCCTCAAATAATTGAAGATTAATTTTAAAAATAATATTATTTATCTGACTTTATCATGTATTGTATATTATTAAAATTGAGTTTTAATATTGTTACCTTATGCAACAAACTTTCTAAGATTAGTTTTATCTTTTAGAGTTAAACTGAATTATTATTTTATCTTATTTTTTAATTATGAAAATAAGATTAATTTTATCTTTTAAATTTAAACTTATTAATTATGTTAATTATTATTATTTGACATGTGTCGTTGTAATATTTCGTCACTTGTTGCGCTACCGACTCTTGTACTTCTACCCCCCTCTCTCTCTCTATATATATATGATCCAACATGAAAACGACGAAAACGTAAAAGAAGATGATATCATGATAGTTTACTGACAAATTATATACAAGGATTGTATAATTTTGCAGAAAATACATATTGAAAACAATATAATTATCTACTCACAAAAAATTGTTTTTTCAAAAGTTATTGTACTTTAATAAGAGAAATTGCCCTTTTTGTTACTAATCAACATATTGCCACCTCATTGTAACAATTTTATCATGTATTGTATATTATTTTATCATGTATTGTATATTATTAATATTGAGTTTTATATATTGTTACTTATGCAACAAACTTTCTGAGATTAGTTTTATCTTTTTTATTTAAACTGAATTATTATTCTATCTTGTTTTTTAATTATGAAAATAAGATTAATTTTATCTTTTAGATTTAGACTTGTTAATTATGTTAATTATTATTATTTGACATGTATCGTTGTAATATTTCGTCACTTGTCACGCTACCAACTCTTGTGCTTCTACCTCTACTTATATATATATATATATATATATATATATATATATATATATATGATCCAACAGGAAAACGACCAAAACGTAAAAGAATTAAATAAAATACAATTGATGTGATGATATCATGATAGTTTACTGACAAATTATATACAAGGATTGTATAATTTTGCAGAAAATACATATTGAAAACAATATAATTATCTACTCACAAAAAATTGTTTTTTTCAAAAGTTATTGTACTTTAATAAGAGAAATTGCCCTTTTTGTTACTAATCAACATATTGCCACCTCATTGTAACAAGGCAACTCCGCCATTAGTTGCACCGTAGTTCGTAATCAAGAATAATGACTTCAGAAATATAATAAGCCATGTATTATCTTATATTAATTTCAAAGATATTTTCAGAACTCAGAAAGTTAAATAAATACTCCCACATGTAACATTATTCACAAATCAATAAGAACAAGAGTTAAATAGGAAAAGGCATTTAAGAATTTGCCCCGAGTTTATACGGATACATTCTTAAAATTCAAATGTAAAATTATGTTAGAATCTTTTTTAGTTGTAAAGTCCAATACATGTTCAAATTCGGGAAAAATAAAGTAGTCGCCAACTTTCTTGTCATTTCAAAATAAGAGGCCCACAATTTGAAGCAATACAAAGGGACAAAAGAGACAGTGCGTATTAAAAACGCGAGCGTCCGAATATTTGCCCTCTTCATTTTTTATACAATATTTTGTAGATGTTATCGAACTATAAATAATATTTATATGGGACAAGTTTTGTTGACGATTTTTATGCCCGGTACGAGGCACAATTGTTAACTTTCATAGGGTCCATTTCCATGTCTCCTTGTTGCTTAGTACATGTAAACTGAAGAGGCATTTCATATATCATTCCAAATCTATAATGCAACTATACAAGAGCACGATGATTGAAAATTATGATGCTTCTGGTAATGCACTTCCATCTGCCACTTAATAGGTCTGGATTATATCTAACTTTCAAGTTCATGTTTGCGAGAGTAAAATTCTTGACGCCGCTTTTCTGATAGGCAATGCCACTTTACATTATTGGATACATGATGTCCTTATACAGAGGACGATGTGGACCAGCATGCTATATAGTAAATGAGAAGGGCAACTCTTGTCCCACATGCAAATGATTTTTTTATGGGAACGAGCTAAACTAATCCTAACTAAGAGCTAAGCTTAGTTATCCTCCTATGAAGAACTTAAAAATGATAATTTTAATTCATTGAAGTTAAGTTCTCAAAGAACTCACACAGGGGGTTGTTATACAGTTTTAAACACCATGTGCTCTAAAAAATAATGTACAATTTAAAGAATAGGAAATGCCTTGAATGGAGCTAAATACTATAAAGGATTAAAAAATATGGATAGGGAAATGAAAACTTATACAATTTTCTGAATAGCAAGGCAAAAGAATAACTGCATGCAGAACTCTCTCCCACAAGATAAAGAAAAAGAAAGTACCTTGATGATGGATGTGACACGACTTAACAGAAGTAATATGATCCTAAAGCTCTCTTTAAAAAATTGATAATGTGACACGACTTTACAGGAGTTTGGTGGTTCATGCTTGAAGATTATTCTTTTATCGGAGATGTTAAAGATTGGTGCAAGGATTTACGTTGACAGTCATCTATAGAAAAGACATTCCATATAAAGGTTCTACTATTGGTAGTGACACTTTTTGTAACAACCCAAAATTTTGGTGATTAATAAAAGAATATTTTAATATTCTTATTTCGGAATTATGACCATTAATATTATTATATTTAATAATTCTGAAAATAAAGGAAAATTTGAGGAGGAGTTTAATTAAGGACAAATATGTATTATGGAATATTTAATTAAATTCAGAATTATTTAATTATTGAAATAAATCAAAATTGTTAAAAGGAATTAATTAAAAGATAAATTTGATTAGGATTGTAAGTTATAGATGGATTGGAGATAAAGATTTAAGAGCCCTATAAATAAATCTTTAGAGTCGGTCGTCAAGGAGTTTTCTCCTCTTGGGTTCTCGATGTTCGACGGCAGATGCGTGACGAACAGATGATGGCAAGGCATGATTCGACGTCGAATGCATAGGCGTGAAACGAGGTACGTAGGGGAGATCCGTAGGTTCTTTGATTATTTTTTTATTTGGATTAATATTGTACGTGATGATTTAAAAAATAAATAGATTAGTTAATGGCCGAAGTAAAGAACGAATTGTTCGAAAAAAAAAGTTCGGCCAACAATGTTTCAGCGCCATATGTGGTCGTGTTAAATAATTTGGAGAGAGAGACAAAAGAGATGGAGAGGTCTTAAGGGATGTGGAGAGAGAGGCAATAGAGAGGAGAAATTGCAGTCGTATGGTAACAGAGAGAGAAAAAAAAATAATCGTGAGAAAAAAAGGGGTATGCAAACGTGACATAGAGAAAAAGAATTAAAAAAAAGGAAGGGAAGGTCTCTTTGAAAAAAAACGAACCGGAGAGAGAAGGAATTAAAAAAAAAAGAAAAGAAACAATACAATTTGTGTTCGAGAAGTGGAAGAAAAATCTTTGATTTCTTTCTTGATTTTCTCCGAAAGAAATCTACCTTCATTTTGTTAACTTTCTCGACAACTGCGAGAGGAAGAGCAGGTCATAATTTATTTAGTTAATATGATTAATTATCAATTTTATAATAATTACGTTGATGTTATTATTGCTAGTTCTATTGATTTTGTTATTAATATTCTGATATATTGATTAGATTATTATTGATCAATCTTGATTATCATACTTGATTATATTATTTATCATTCTTGGTAATAATATTAGCACATAAGATGATCATACAACATATCAGATCATATTGGCATCATATTTTATTATCATTATCCAATCTTATCATGATACTGATCTGATAATATTTCTGATTGGGTCTTGTTTCACCTAAATTCAATTATTAAAAAATAGACATCTTAGGTAAACAAGATAAAAAGCTGAAAGTTGCTGGATCTTCATGTTCTCTGATTGTCTCTAAGCTCCTGGGCCATATTGTTATTGAATTGAATTGAATTGAATGGGGCAGATAGTATACCTAAAGGTTTGAGGCGTCATCATCCTTTAGAAAAGCTATGGCTGTCCTGTGTTTGGTCATAGTCCTCCGCCATTCACGAATAATTGTTAGCGCTATATTATTGGGTGGCTTGCCGTGACACTGATTTCCCACTGGCCTACATAAAAGAGACATGAAATTTCCCTTAATTAACTGAACGCTCCCATTGAATTGGATAATTTCGAACCTTGTAAATTGAATTGAATTGAATTAAAATCGAATCGAATTGAGTTGGATTGAAATCGAATTGAATTGAATTGATCATGGTCATTTGGATATTGGCGTTGACTGAGCCTTCGCCCATTGAATCGAATTGAATTGTAATTGACCAATGACCATTGATATTGAATTGAAAATTATTAAATTGAATAGTGTCATGGTGATCTGGCATCATTGATATTGATAATTGTTAAATCGATATTGATCAGTCATTTGACCTTTTCCTGATTCTTCCTATTGATCTATGGATTTATTGTCCTATTGTTAAATTGAATCATCGATTCAATCCTCTACCGTTAATTGAACAATGTCATATGGATCAGGCAATTATTAATTGTTATCTCTATTGATTGGTCTTTTGACCATAACCTGATATAATTGCTCATATTGATTAATCGTTATATTGCTGATTGATTATTGTATTGATTGCTCAATTGACTCATCATCGATTATATTTTATTTTCGATTGAGAATATTGATTGTTTAGTAGGCCCTACGTACTGAGTATTTTTTTTATACTTATGGATAATTCCCTGTACCTGGATCCGTGCAGGTGAGAGTGCTTTGATAGAGGATGATCCTGCAGGTGGCTATGCTCAGTGACAGACAGATGTTGCACATGTTGTAGATGGAGTTGTCTAGTTTTTATTATTTCCACATTTATTAGAATTGTGAACTTATTGATATTTTAATTATTTTAAATATTATGGATTATTAGTCATTATTATTGAAAAATCTTCCGCATTTATCATTTATATTCTGCAAAAAATATTTTATAGAAAATTGAGTAGTGCCTCTACGATGACTCTGAGCACGTGAAAGTCACGAGGGTCTCGGGGCGTTACAGAAGGTATCAGAGCCTAAGGAAATGCACTTCTTAGCTGTCTCTAATCGATAGAATTAAGTCCACGTGCAACTATCACGAGCAACCACTGCAGCCATCCAGTAGAGTCAAGTAAGTTTCATAAACAAGCAAATACTTCATATGATAATTTTTTAGTTCCTGTCTCCAATTTGTGAGATTGATACGTCATGTTTAATATTTCAATCAAATTTATTGTGGATAGTTAATATCACACTCTGTGAACTCATTTGTTTTGATAATATGTACCTTAGGTTGTTTCGTATCTAACTTCTTTGACATAGGAATAGGTTAGGATACCATACAAAATGTTTAGGAAGTTCAATTCTTTTTTTTTTAATGAAATAGGATGTCCATTGGGAACAATGGTGGTTTTGATTTATTATAACAAATGAGTAGTTGATACATGAATGAGATAATGCGTTCCACATAAACCTAGGAAAAATGACGAGAGTGAGTTGTTACAAGACCTTACACTACATCAAGCTTATACAATTAAAGAATAAAAAGGGATTGAGATCAACAAAGATGGCCTCCAATTTGCCAATCTTTCAAAGACAAGTTGTTCTGAATCCAACTTTAGATTAAAATTTGTCACTTCCCATGTAGTTTAGCAAGCACTCATGATACACGATTTAAATATAATCATTAATGGCTACAATCTCCCAATCAGCAAGCATACTCATAAATTGATCTATTTGTGTCCATTAAAGTAGCATCCCTAAGATAAATCTGCCTCATAATTGACTTATTTTCAACTTATTGGAGTAGATGAAGAATGCAATACTGAAAGAAGCTTGTATGAATAAATGGGATGAATATCAGGAAATGATATTGATGCCCTTGAACTATTATAATTTGTAGTGTTTTTAAAATTAGACTAGACCGCTGGTCCGATCTCAACCACGAACTGGCATCGGTCCAGTCCGATTTGACATTAAGAAGTATTTTGATAATAATCGGATTGAAAATCGGATCAATCCGGCCAAACTGAAAAATTGATTCAATTCAATTTTTTTGCCAAAGAATAAAAAAATTGGATATAAACTGGAAAAACAAAAATAAGGAAAGTATATTAATAGGGAGAATAGTGATAACGGATGATTGATTTGAATAGGAAGAAGAGTGAAAAACGATGATTGATTTGAATAGTAGATTATAATATATTTGATTTTATAGTATGAAGATAACAATGAATATTAATAATAAGGAAAATAAATTTGAATTTGAAAATAAAAGGAGGGAAATAGTAATAAAAATAAATTTTAAACAAAAGAAAAAATTACCATGATCTTAAATAACAAAATGATAAAATTTAAAATAATAGATATCAAGAATATAAAAATATAAATATATTATCAATTTTATAGAACGAATTAAAAAAAAAGAAACATGTATATGGAAAGACAATTTGAATTTGGAAAATAAAATATAAGAAGATAGTAATAAGAAAAATCCAAAAAAGGAAATTATTCATTACTAAATAAGAAAATGATAAAACTAAATTATTATACATGATATATATATTCTAGATATGTAAAAGTTAATTTATTAACATTTGATTAATTTAAAATGATGATAAAATTCTTTTATTTAATTATTTTTGACTTTTAATACTTTTATTTATAATATATTTTTTGAAGTAATAAAAATAATATTATTTTAATAAATATTCGATTCAACTCAATCGAACCCGATTAAATCAATCGAATCATGACCCAATTAACCGACTTCGGTCCGATTCTAAAAACATAGATAATTTGATTTCATAATATATTTTCCTTCTTTTCCTTGTTTCTTTTTTTTCTCATTGGCGATTTTGATAGTAGCTTCCACCAAATTGCGTGTCAGCAATCACTACAAGGATCAATTACCATTTTGAATTTTAGACATCTAGTGTCCAATCAATACATTTTTCAAAACTCGAACAAATGCTTAGAGTATATAGTTGAAGACAAAGCTTGTTAATTGTATGAAGTTCCATAGCTGTACTACTACCTTGAAAATTTTTTTATTTAAGCATATAAAGTATCTAGCATAATATATGCCATTTCGAGATAAATTGAAGGGTTATGAAGCCTCCAAGGCACTTACAAGTTACGGGTGCTCTTGCTTCCTTATGCTCCAGTTTCTTATATATTTACAGCCCTTGATCAATAATTCATCTTGGCAGTACTGGGAATTCACATGTATTTATCATTTTCTAGATGGCTATCAAATGCTTCTAGTTCACATCAAACCATTTTAATGGCCTAAGAAAAACTGACATTACAACATTATGTGTCATCTTAAACATAAAGCTTACTAATGCTATCAATCTATATATGAACTGTAAAATACATGTAGTGCAATTTGAATAAACTATAATTCTTGGGGTAAATTTCACTAAATACCCTCAAACTTTACTCGTTTTTCCAACTTTATCCTCTAACTTTACTTTGTAACCAAACTTTCCTCCAACTATTAAGTTGTTTAACCAAATACCCTTTCGACTTTAAATAGCCAGTCTCTTAGTCATTTCACTGATGTGGCATATTCCTTTAAAATAATATATATAACATTAAAATAATATATGCCCCCTCCTCTCCTCTCCATCAGAGCCGACATGATCAGCTGGCACGATCTACACATGGTGCTCACTGCAGTGGTGCCACTCTATGTGGCCATGATCTTGGCCTATGGCTCCATTCGGTGGTGGGGCATCTTCATCCCTGACCAGTGTTGTGGCATCAAGCGCTTCATCACCATCTTCGTCGTCCTCCTATTGTCCTTCCACTTCATCTCTGCCAACAATCCCTATGCCATGAACTTCTGCTTCTTAGCCGCCAATACGCCGTAGAAGTTCCTCATCCTCACCTGCTCGCCGTCTAGGACAACCTCCGCTTCGGCGCAGCTGGCCACTTAGTCGGCGCCACCGCCCCGCTGGACTGCTCCATCACCATCTTCTCCCTCTCCACGCTGCCCAACACCCTTGTCATGGGCATCCCTCTCCTCATCGCCATATAGGACCCCCTACTCTAGCTCGCTCATGGTCCAAATCATCTTCCTCTAGTGCATCATCTAATACATCCTCATGCTCTTCCTATTCAAGTGTAGAGCTGCCCCCCTTCTCATCATCGACCAATTCCTGGACTCCATCATCTCCTTCCGTGTCAACTCCAGGAGTGGCTGGTGCCGCCCCTTCGCCTCTGCGTGCACGCACAGAGAGGGGAAGGGGTGTCGCCCCCTCCCTCTCTCCTCTCAGCCGCTTGAGCTTTGGCGCTTAGGTGGCCGGAGGGAAGGGAAGAGGGGGCACGCCCCCTCTCTCTCTTATTTTTTTTATTAATTTTTATATTTTTTTATATTATTTTAAATAATATGTCACATCAGCAAAACAAAATATTCTTGGTCGAAAGGGTATTTGATGAAACAACTCAATAGTTAGAGGGTATTATGGTTATAAAATAAAGTTGGATTATAGAATCGAGAAAGCGATAAAGTTGGAGGGGATTTAGTGAAATTTACCCATTAGCCTTGTCACAAAGTTCTAATAACTCTTTCCTTTTAGGTAGGAACATTCCTTTGGCACCTTCTGGAAAACATCATCCAGCTCTTATCATGCGTCGGAAGGACTCCATGGTCGATCAACAAGGTGCAAATCGACATCTCTTTATCGGCATGTCTCATATAAGCTAAAAAAAATGCGAGAGCCTCCTGACCCCTCCTCCTCCTCCCCCTCCTCCAAAAATCACACAATGCTCTAAGCTTTCTTCTCATATTAATAACAAGAACTCCTACATGGATGGTGTTACCTCGTGCGACTCGTGTGAAACACAAGCGTTGGTCCTGAGGGGCGGATAGTCGAAGCACATCCAACCTCATTTCTCCCAACTAGCTGAGATGCTTACAACACGATATCACAGAGGAAGTCACCATTCCAACTGGAAGAGGTGGAGCAACATGCGAACGAGTTGAAGAGATGTCTCCTAGGATGACTGGCCGAGAAGATATCTCTAGATTTGTTGCTAACAGAGCTGCCTTTGGGGCCTTAAACATTAGTTGAACATCAAGGAAATGGGTAACATTTTGATGCGTCAAATATGTGACAAATAAATTGCTAGGAAGTGCATTAGTGGTAACAAATAATAAAGTGTAGAGTAAAGTTATCGAACCCATGAATAACTAGTTATATATAATATATCTCAACAACCTTCTAGGAGAAAATACTAGTTTTTGATATCCAAAACAAAAAATAAAATGTGTAAAAATTTTAAATAACAAAAATTAGAGTGGTGTTGACCCTTGGGATGATTACTAATGAAACGATAAACGTGCATGATCCTCTATAATAGTTGAGTTATAACAAGAAATATTGAATTCGATTCTTACGATGGATTAGGAGAACCTAATGTATTGACCTCTTCAATACGAGTAAACCAACCTATCTTAATTTTTGACAAAACTAAAAATCGCAAAGGATGAGTCAATTGTTAGTTTAGCAAAAGATTGAAATGCCTTAATTTATATCTCTTACATTATTATTAACTATGTGTCTTATCTTTTTTTAGGAATGTCAACAATGACTATAGTTGGAGGAATAAACCCGAAGTTCTCATATAGACAAAATCAAGGACCACAAAATCAGCCGCCATCAGACTTTGCTCTCCTCGTCCGACAACTCGATCAACACCACCACAATGTCTAGCCAATTCTCTTGAGGACATGATGGCAAAGGTCAATGCAAATGATGAAGAAAACAATGGAGACCCCGGTCTCCGAGTGAACAATCAAGATGCTTTCAGTTAGGAATTTGGAAATGTACTTTGGACAAATAGCTAATATTATCGCAGGACGTACGCCTGGTTCTCTTCCTAGCAACACCAAAAGGAATCCAAAGGAAAATGCAAAAGCTGTCACATTGATAAGTAGTAAATAACTCAACAATTCAATTTTAAAAAAAATTGCATGTCCAAGACGACCTTGAAGAAGACGAGTTCACTAGCTCAGATAACAAGGTTGCAGCAGAGAGGGATACTCAAACTCTCTTACAAAAGAAGAAAAAAGGTCACCTTTGAACTATCCTTCCCTCAAAAGCTTCACAAGGAGCAATTGAATAGATAATTTTCTTACTTCATTGACAACTTTAAGCATACATAATAGGTGTTCGATAACTCATCATTGTTATTCTGTCCAGAATTAACGTGAGTTAATGATAGTATAGGGGATACATATTTATGCATCTTAATTCTTTGTAAAATGGATAATTGACTTGTCATTCGCTATTGTTCATTTTGTTTGAAGCTAAGATCATTTGGTTTGCTTGTATTGGAGGAATCAATATTTTAGATACTCCAAATCCATCATAGAGATCTGATTTATTATTTTGATACAGATGATTTAATTTACATGTTTTATCTTTCAACACCAATTAATTTTAATTGTCTATCATTTACTTTTTGCACCTTTAATTTTCTTTGCACCACAAAACCCTTTTATTTTCCTAATAGGTTATTTAGATATAATAGATTTAAATAGTTCCTCATGGATTCGGCACTCTACTCTCTACTTTATTACTTGATATGACTAGTGCACTTGTTAACAATTTCATTGTTACATATTTTTCACATCACAAACCCTTTATGCCCCTATCTTTTCATCATAATTTCACAAGTTTTTTCCACCTTCATGAATAACCAAGTACACATTGGAAACATTAAGCCATTTTCTATAGGAAACTTTAGTCTAAGCCATCTCACCTATGCAAATGACCTAATCATATGTATGGAGGAAACTAAGAAAAATTGTAAACCTCAATAGAACTTAAAAACTATATGGCATGCTCACTAACTACATATTAAACCCCTAGAAGTCTAAGTTATACCTTCCATCTAAGTTGCATCCTCATAGGGTTAGACTAATTCGACAAGCTTTGGGCATTTAGGTGGATAATTTTCCTTTCATTTATTTGGGCTCCCTACTTTACATAAGCTTGTTTCATCCAGAGAGCATTGTGCCCAGATTGATAGGGTTTCAATTAGATTGGCTAGTTGGTAGAGAAACACATTAAATCAGGTAGGGAGATTAACTTTAGTCAATTCTGTCCTAAACTCCATACTTTTTTATTCTATGGGGGTGGTTCATTGATGTGTAAAATGATGTAGTAAAATAAATCCGCTAGTAAGTGCAGTAGTCGCTCGAGCAATATAGTAAAAGGAGTAAATGGTGTCGAACCCACGAGGAATATTATTAATTCAATATGGACATTTATAAATTAATAAGAGAGAAAAAATATAGATTTTGAAAATAGTTCTTTAATTATAAAATAAATTATTAAAAATAAGATAAGATAAGATAAATTATTAAAAATAAGATAAGATAAGATAAAATATGGACACTGTTGAAGTTAGGTCTTAGAATGATAATAAATTAAAGATAAATATGTGAACTAGAAAAGATAAATTACATTTCTTAAAATGGATTAGAATTTTTCTAAATTATTAATTTGACAAGAGTAACATCATGGACTCCACAAACTGGTATATATATATCCGTTATTTAATCATGAAAATTAAACTATCTTAAATTTAATCAAAACTGAAGTCCCATAAACTAGTATTCAATTAGATAAGATTAAAATTAAGACGCATTAAAATGAAAATATTAAACTATTAATCACTCCACAAACTTGTATAGATTAACAGACAACACATATCTAATTCTTCTCACACTAGTTATTACATCTATGTCAATTTTTATTTTCACAATAAATCATTTAATTTAATTAAATGAAATATGAAATTAAATAGTTCACGAACTGATAATTACTTAACTCAGAAATCCAAATAATGAAATCAAAAGCATTAAACACAATTAAAAATTGATCAAAAAGAAATTTAATAATAAAATCAGGGTTCACAATATTTTTCTTCAACAATAATCTCCTAAATTCAAATAACTAAAAAACATGGAGTTCATCTTAAAATTGCTAGAGAGATAAATAACATGATAATATATCGAAAGAATTACACCTAGAGAAATAGTGGTCGAAGCTTCGTATATCTCAAACTTGATTAGAGTCATGATCAACTTTCGACCATCGCACCTCTCTCCTCTCGGTCGTAGCTTGCAAAGCTCATGACTCAACTATGGAAGAAACCTAACATCCAAGCACAAATTGAGTTGGTGGTCTCTTCATGTATTTATAGGTGCAGCAAGAGGTCTCGAGTTGATCACAATCGACAACCGTATGGCTGCATTTAAATTCGTCCAGATAAAATTTTAGTTATGATAAAGTTTCTTCCAACTTCACGCCCATCTTTAAATTTTGGTCAAATATTTAGCCGACTTGGGATAAAGCTTTGTTGTTGTTGTTGTATTTAGCCGACTTGGCCGATGAATTTTAATACATCGCAACTTCAACTTCCCTATGGCACCTGATAAAATCATAGGATAAAATTGCCTCTCTAACGACCAGAGAGGTTGGCGCCCGATAGGATTTTTGGCTAACAAAACTCCACATGTGATAAAGTATCAGCTAATAAGATTAATCATCGCCTTATCGCCCTATAGTGGATAAAAAATCTCGGATGATAATCAACTCAAGGTGAATTTAGCTCCCACAATGGCTCTGCAATAAAGTCTTTAGCACCTTGGACTTGATTAATCTAGGCTTGTAGATGAAATTAGCGCGTGTGATTGATGCCTTACTCCTTAGGTTTTAGCTTCTTATGGGTTTGGCTCCTTAGGTTTTAGATCCTCATGAATTTGCTGGTAAAACTTCTTGTCCACAAATTTATCACCTCGCAATCCACCCTTGTCCTCGTATCCTCATGATTGATATTGATATTTATTTTTTGGGAGGAGCATCTATATTTTGTATCAAGATTCCTCTAACTTTTTAATAAATAGATAAATCACTTTTTTTTAAAACAAAATGTGTCAAACGCAACCTGGGTTTGCTATTGGCCACCTATGTGAGAAGTGTCATAGGAAGTGTGTTATATGTGATTCATATGTTCTTCCGAGCACAATGATGAGTGCAACTATGGATCATTCCAAGGCAGGTGGGTCATTTGTGGTGGAGTTGGAATTTCAGATGCATATATGCAATTGCGCACACAACAGGAGAAAAGACCATGATGGATGCCCTAAGATTGTCAAACTGGGGAGTGCAAAGATTAATCTTTTCTACAAAGATAAAAAAATATGTATTTAAGAAAACATATCACAGGCACCGACGGGTTTCGAAGGATAAATTCATCGAAAAATTTTTAAAAATAGGCCACCTACTGCCAGATCGGTGCTTGGCAGCCGACCGAAATCGAGATAGAGAAAGAGAGGGAGAGGACGATCGAATTTGAGAGAGAGGAAGAGGGGGATGGGAAGGCGGTCGTCTGGCCCAGGATCGAGGCATAGGCGGCCACGACCACGAACGGACGTCGGGCGCCTTGATCCGGCCACCACGATCGTAAACTAATCCAAGCTTCCCGATCCGGCTGCCATGGGCGTGAATGGCCGCCAGGCGTGCCACGGACGCGATCCGTTGCCAGGCGGCTGGATCCGGCCACCATGAACGTGATCCATTGCCAGGCGGCCAGATTCAGTCGCCACGGACGTGATTCGCTGCCAGACAGCCAGATCCGGTCGACATAGCCATGAACACGGATGCCAGGCATCCTCGATCCCGCCTGATTATGAATATAAAATATATGCACACATGCAAATAAATAATTAATGAAAAAATCTTAAAAAAGGAGAATTAATGGAGTTGTATATAATTATTTGAGTTTTTGGGCCATCAAATAAAATCCAAATAAGGTTCTTCTTTACTCCACTTACAAGAAAAAAAACACTTGTTCCCGAGGGAGGTAATTCTGCTGCTTTTGGCTCTGAAGTAGATTTTCGCTTTAAGTTGTTCTCTGTACTCTCTACCAAACCTGATGAAAAACTGATTGATTCTTCATCAAAGTCATCATCGTCATCATGTATCCTCTTAACATAATCTTTTGAATTATGAAAAACAATAGAGTTGATGATTTGTTCATCTGCTGCATCAATTTCTTCCATTTTTTTTTCTTTCCTCTTCTTCAATTGTCCGTTGTAAATTTTCCAGCATTGAATCAAAGGTTACAGTTGCATGCCTTGACTTCATGGACCTCATCTCTTCAATTGTAGCATTGATGTCCATTTCTTGTTTTGAATCTAAATCTTTGTTTTCTAGTGACTTCATAGCATCTCCCATTTCTTCTGCATTTCTTTTCTTCTTCTCCTTTTCAATTTCAGCTTCCTCATCCCGCCGAGGTTCAAAATTCCACGAAGCCCCAAACTCAACAACATAGTCTAAATTTTGAGGATCCGTCTTAAATGTGATTTTTGCTGAACAATTGGTGCATTTAAAATAGAACCGGAATATTTTTATTCCCAAATATGTCTCTCCGACAATGTTCTCCTCGCGCGAATTGACCTTGGTGCCCTCGGATATGTAGGTGCCTCAGGTTCCACATCGGATGCCCATCGGCAGCATCATACGCACCTTCATTTGCTGGTTCTTCTATTGCTGACGTTGTGGTATCTTTGCTGGATCAAAGTCCGATGGGTAGTACTTGCTCAGCACCTTGTGTTCTCCCATATCCGCCTCATGTGACGAACCACCACATACGGCAAGGAGAAGGACCTATCTTCCAGATGTGAAAAATGAACCTCCAAATCAGCTGCGAAAACTTGAGCACCGATGGACCGCCAAAGGAAGCAGGCGACAAACTCTCCGGTCGAGGTCTACCTCGCACCGACTTGGAACCCTAGAGAGAGATCAGAGGGGAAAAAGAAATTCAACTCGGGCGGCTCCTGTTTGTAAGGAGTCGCGGTGAGCCGAGCAAAGTCGCGCGCTCAATTTATCTAACTCAAATTTTGAACTGGTGAGACATCGAGTTGGTCTGTCCAATTAGGATCCTAATTAAACCACTTCGAGGGGTCAAGCCTTCAAAATGATTAAAAAGAATTCCAATGAGCCCTATTTTAGAGTAAATCCAAAGAAGTCCTAGTAGAACTAGAAATATAAAAAAAAGTGCTAATCAAATTAGGAAAGTAAATATCAAGACTGCTAATAATTAAGAAGTAAATAACTAGACTACTAATCAAATTAGGAAAAATAACTAATTCTAGCTAGGGTAGGACGATCCTATATATCTCGATTGAATGGCAAACTAATGACAGATCTTCTTGGGATGGTTCAAAATGATCGGCCCAATTGTTTGGTTCGTCCGGTTCGCATCCTCCCGGTCCAAAGAAAGTTTTGCTTGTTCGCCTGTTTCGCCGTCGTTTTTTTTTGTTTTTTGTTTTTGTTTTTCAAACATTCATACAATTTTGAAGACATACAAATCATTCATCATTGTGTATGGCGTTACCATTCAATTCTGAAGCTTATTTTGATTTTTGTTTTTGCTCTTTCATTTCTGTAGGAGGTAGATCGTTGTGTTCTTTTACCCTCTCTTGAGTATGGCAACATGAACAAACATGAGAGGTTTGCATACAGTCAAAGGTATTAGCAAATGTCAGAACACAAGGAGCTATTCAAGGACTCCCAAGAGGTCACTTATGCTATTAAAGAGATTGCAAATATTGTATTGAAGAAATCACTGCAAGAAAAATTCTTATTATACATGGAAAAAAAGTGGTGTTGTGATGACAAAGAGCCACACCAACCGGCATCATATATTTTGTTTAAGATTCTTTCTATTTCTATTAAGAAAGAACTTCACTTGCTTAAAAAAGAAGATTGTCATTGTGAGATTTTCCAGCATTGAATCAAAGATTACAGTTGCATGCCTTGACTTCATGGGCCTCATCTCTTCAATTGCAGCATTGATGTTTGTTTCTTGTTTTGAATCTAAAGCTTTATTTTCTAGTGACTTCATAGCATCTCCCATTTCTTCTGCATTTCTTTTCTTCTTCTCCTTTTCAATTTCAGCTTCCTCATCCCGTCGAGGTTCAAAATTCCGCGAAGCCCTAGACTCAACAACATAGTCAAAATTTTGAGGATCCGTCTTAAATGTGATTTTTGCTGAACAATTGGTGCATTTAAAATAGAATCGAAATATTTTTATTCCCAAATATTTCTCGCCGACAACTTTCTACTCGCGCGAATTGACCTTGGTGCCATCGGATATGTAGGTGCCGCAGGTTCCACACTGGATGCTCATCGGAAGAATCATACGCACCTTCATTTGTTGGTTCTTCTGTTGCCGACGCCGTGGTATCTTTGCTGGATCAAAGTCCAACGGGTAGTACTTGCTCAGCACCTTGCGTTCTCCCATATCCGCCTCCTGTGACAAACCACCACTGATTGCAAGGCGAAGGAACTGTCTTCCCGATGCGAAAAACGTACATCCAAATGAGCTGCGAAAACTTGAGCACCGACGGACTGCCAAAGGAAGCAGGCGACAAACTCTCTAGTCGAGGTCTACCTCGCACTGACTTGGAACTCTAGAGAGAGATCAGAGGGGAAAAAGTAATTCAACTCGGGCGGTTCCTATTTGTAAGGAGACGCGGTGAGCCGAGCGAAATTGCGCAATCAATTTATCTGACTCAAATTTCGAACTGACGAGACCTCGAGTCGTTCTGTCCAGTTAGGATCATAATTAAACCACTTCGAGGGGTCAAGCCTTCAAGATGATTAAAAAGAATTCCAATGAGCCCTATTTATAGGGTAAACCCAAATAAGTCATAGTAGAACTAGAAATATAAAAAAAAGTGCTAATCAAATTAGGAAAGTAAATAGCTAGACTGCTAATCAAATTAAGAAGTAAATAACTAGACTACTAATCAAATTAGGAAAAATAACTAATTCTATTTAGGGTAGGACGATCCTACGTATCTCGATCGGATGGCAAACTAATGATAGATCTTCTTGGGACAGTTCAAAATGATCGGACCGATTGTTTGGTTCGTCTGGTTAGCATCCTCCCGGTCCAAACAAAGTTTTGCTTGTTCGCCTGGTTCGCCGTTGTTTTTTTTTGTTTTTTTTGTTTTTCAAACATTCATACAATTTTCAAGACATACAAATTCATCATTGTGTATGGCGTTACCATTCAATTCAGAAGCTTATTTTGATTTTTGTTTTTGCACTTTCATTCTGTAGGAGATAGGTCTTTGTGTTCTTTTACCCTCTCTTGAGTATGGCAACATGAATAAACATGAGAGGTTTGCATATGGTCAAAGGTATTAGCAAAGGTCAGAACACAAGGAGCTGTTCAAGGACTCCCTAGAGTCACTTATCCTATTAAAGATATTGCAAATATTGTATTGAAGAAATCACTGCAAGAAAAATTCTTATTATACCTAGAAAAAAGTGGTGTTGCGATGACAAAGAGCCACACCAACCGGCCTCATATATTTTGTTTAAGAGTTTTTTTATTTCTATTAAGAAAGAACTTCACTTGCTTAAAAAAGAACATTGTCATTATGAGATTTTCCATAATTGAATCAAAGGTTACAGTTGCATGCCTTGACTTCATGGACCTCATCTCTTCAATTGCAACATTGATGTCCATATCTTGTTTTGCATTTAAAGCTTTGTTTTCTAGTGACTACATAGCATCTCCCATTTCTTCTGCATTTGTTTTCTTATTCTACTTTTCAATTTCAACTTCCTCATCACGCCAAGGTTCAAAATTCTGCGAAGCCCTAGACCCAACAACATAGTCTAAATTTTGAGGATCCATCTTAAATGTGATTTCTGCTGAACAATTGGTGCCTTTAAAATAGAACCGGAATATTTTTATTCCCAATATGTCTCGCCGACAACGTTCTCCTCGCGCGAATTAACCTTGGTGCCCTCGGATATGTAGGTGCCGTAGGTTCCACACCGGATGCTCATCAAAAGCATCATACGCACCTTCATTTGCTGGTTCTTCTGTTGCCGACGCCGTGGTATCTTTGCTGGATCAAAGTCTGGCAGGTAGTGCTTGTTCAACACCTTGCGTTCTCCCATATCCGCCTCTTGCGATGAACCACCATAGACGGCAAGGAAAAGGGACTGTCTTCCCGATGTGAAAAATGAACCTCCAAATGAGCTGCGAAAACTTGAGCACCGACGGACCGCCAACGAAAGCAGACGACAAACTCTCCGGTCGAGGTCCGCCACGCACCGACTTGGAACCCTAGAAAGAGGTCAGAGGGGAAAAGCAATTCAACTCAGGCGGCTCCTGTTTGAATGGAGTCGCAGTGAGCCGAGCAAAAGCGCGCGCTCAATTTATCCGACTCAAATTTCGAACCGGCGAGACCTCGAGTCGGTCTGTCCAATTGGGATCCTAATTAAACCACTTCGAGGGGTCAAGCCTTCAAGATGATTAAAAAGAATTCTAATGAGCCATATTTATAGGGTAAACCCAAATAAGTCCTAGTAGAACTAGAAATATAAAAAAAGTGCTAATCAAATTAGGAAAGTAAATAGCTAGACTGCTAATCAAATTAAGAAGTAAATAACTAGACTACTAATCAAATTAGAAAAAATAACTAATTCTAATTTGGATAGGACGATCCTACGTATCTCAATCGGATGGCAAACTAATGACAAATCTTCTTGGGACGGTTTGCTTGGTCGCCTGGTTCGTCGTTGTTTTTTTTTTTGTTTTTTTTTGTTTTTCAAACATTCATACAATTTTCAAGACTTACAAATTCATCATTGTGTATGGCGTTACCATTCAATTTTGAAGCTTATTTCGATTTTTGTTTTTGCTCTTTCATTTCTGTAGGAGATATATCATTGTGTTCTTTTACCCTCTCTTGAGTATGGCAACATGAACAAACATGAGAGGTTTGCATACAGTCAAAGGTATTAGCAAAGGTCAGAACACAAGGAGCTGTTCAAGGACTCCCTAGAGGTCACTTATCCTATTAAAGAGATTGCAAATATTGTATTGAAGAAATCACTGCAATAAAAATTCTTATTATACCTGGAAAAAAGTGGTGTTGCGATGACAAAGAGCCACACCAACCGGCCTCATATATTTTGTTTAAGAGTTTTTCTATTTCTATTAAGAAAGAACTTCACTTGCTTAAAAAAGAACATTGTCATTATGAGATTTTCCATAATTGAATCAAAGGTTACAGTTGCATGCCTTGACTTCATGGACCTCATCTCTTCAATTGCAACATTGATGTCCATATCTTGTTTTGCATCTAAAGCTTTGTTTTCTAGTGACTTCATAGCATCTCCCATTTCTTCTGCATTTGTTTTCTTATTCTACTTTTCAATTTCAACTTCCTCATCACGCCAAGGTTCAAAATTCTGCGAAGCCCTAGACCCAACAACATAGTCTAAATTTTGAGGATCCATCTTAAATGTGATTTCTGCTGAACAATTGGTGCCTTTAAAATAGAACCGGAATATTTTTATTCCCAATATGTCTCGCCGACAACGTTCTCCTCGCGCAAATTAACCTTGGTGCCCTCGGATATGTAGGTGCCGTAGGTTCCACACCGGATGCTCATCAAAAGCATCATACGCACCTTCATTTGCTGGTTCTTCTGTTGCCGACGCCGTGGTATCTTTGCTGGATCAAAGTCTGGCAGGTAGTACTTGTTCAACACCTTGCGTTCTCCCATATCCGCCTCCTGCGATGAACCACCATAGACGGCAAGGAAAAGGGACTGTCTTCCCGATGTGAAAAATGAACCTCCAAATGAGCTGCGAAAACTTGAGCACCGACGGACCGCCAACGAAAGCAGACGACAAACTCTCCGGTCGAGGTCCGCCACGCACCGACTTGGAACCCTAGAAAGAGGTCAGAGGGGAAAAGCAATTCAACTCAGGCGGCTCCTGTTTGAATGGAGTCGCAGTGAGCCGAGCAAAAGCGCGTGCTCAATTTATCCGACTCAAATTTCGAACCGGCGAGACCTCGAGTCGGTCTGTCCAATTGGGATCCTAATTAAACCACTTCGAGGGGTCAAGCCTTCAAGATGATTAAAAAGAATTCTAATGAGCCATATTTATAGGGTAAACCCAAATAAGTCCTAGTAGAACTAGAAATATAAAAAAAAGTGCTAATCAAATTAGGAAAGTAAATAGCTAGACTGCTAATCAAATTAAGAAGTAAATAACTAGACTACTAATCAAATTAGAAAAAATAACTAATTCTAATTTGGATAGGACGATCCTACGTATCTCAATCGGATGGCAAACTAATGACAAATCTTCTTGGGACGGTTTGCTTGGTTGCCTGGTTCGTCGTTGTTTTTTTTTTGTTTTTTTTTTGTTTTTCAAACATTCATACAATTTTCAAGACTTACAAATTCATCATTGTGTATGGCGTTACCATTCAATTTTGAAGCTTATTTCGATTTTTGTTTTTGCTCTTTCATTTCTGTAGGAGATATATCATTGTGTTCTTTTACCCTCTCTTGAGTATGGCAACATGAACAAACATGAGAGGTTTGCATACAGTCAAAGGTATTAGCAAAGGTCAGAACACAAGGAGCTGTTCAAGGACTCCCTAGAGGTCACTTATCCTATTAAAGAGATTGCAAATATTGTATTGAAGAAATCACTGCAATAAAAATTCTTACTATACCTGGAAAAAAGTGGTGTTGCGATGACAAAGAGCCACACCAACCGGCCTCATATATTTTGTTTAAGAGTTTTTCTATTTCTATTAAGAAAGAACTTCACTTGCTTAAAAAAGAACATTGTCATTATGAGATTTTCCATAATTGAATCAAAGGTTACAATTGCATGCCTTGACTTCATGGACCTCATCTCTTCAATTGCAACATTGATGTCCATATCTTGTTTTGCATCTAAAGCTTTGTTTTCTAGTGACTTCATAGCATCTCCCATTTCTTCTGCATTTGTTTTCTTATTCTACTTTTCAATTTCAACTTCCTCATCACGCCAAGGTTCAAAATTATGCGAAGCCCTAGACCCAACAACATAGTCTAAATTTTGAGGATCCATCTTAAATGTGATTTCTGCTGAACAATTGGTGCCTTTAAAATAGAACCGGAATATTTTTATTCCCAATATGTCTCGCCGACAACGTTCTCCTCGCGCGAATTAACCTTGGTGCCCTCGGATATGTAGGTGCCGTAGGTTCCACACCGGATGCTCATCAAAAGCATCATACGCACCTTCATTTGCTGGTTCTTCTGTTGCCGACGCCGTGGTATCTTTGCTGGATCAAAGTCTGGCAGGTAGTACTTGTTCAACACCTTGCGTTCTCCCATATCCGCCTCCTGCGATGAACCACCATAGACGGCAAGGAAAAGGGACTGTCTTCCCGATGTGAAAAATGAACCTCCAAATGAGCTGCGAAAACTTGAGCACCGACGGACCGCCAACGAAAGCAGACGACAAACTCTCCGGTCGAGGTCCGCCACGCACCGACTTGGAACCCTAGAAAGAGGTCAGAGGGGAAAAGCAATTCAACTCAGGCGGCTCCTGTTTGAATGGAGTCGCAGTGAGCCGAGCAAAAGCGCGCGCTCAATTTATCCGACTCAAATTTCGAACCGGCGAGACCTCGAGTCGGTCTGTCCAATTGGGATCCTAATTAAACCACTTCGAGGGGTCAAGCCTTCAAGATGATTAAAAAGAATTCTAATGAGCCATATTTATAGGGTAAACCCAAATAAGTCCTAGTAGAACTAGAAATATAAAAAAAGTGCTAATCAAATTAGGAAAGTAAATAGCTAGACTGCTAATCAAATTAAGAAGTAAATAACTAGACTACTAATCAAATTAGAAAAAATAACTAATTCTAATTTGGATAGGACGATCCTACGTATCTCAATCGGATGGCAAACTAATGACAAATCTTCTTGGGACGGTTTGCTTGGTCGCCTGGTTCGTCGTTGTTTTTTTTTGTTTTTTTTGTTTTTCAAACATTCATACAATTTTCAAGACTTACAAATTCATCATTGTGTATGGCGTTACCATTCAATTTTGAAGCTTATTTCGATTTTTGTTTTTGCTCTTTCATTTCTGTAGGAGATATATCATTGTGTTCTTTTACCCTCTCTTGAGTATGGCAACATGAACAAACATGAGAGGTTTGCATACAGTCAAAGGTATTAGCAAAGGTCAGAACACAAGGAGCTGTTCAAGGACTCCCTAGAGGTCACTTATCCTATTAAAGAGATTGCAAATATTGTATTGAAGAAATCACTGCAATAAAAATTCTTATTATACCTGGAAAAAAGTGGTGTTGCGATGACAAAGAGCCACACCAGCCGGCCTCATATATTTTGTTTAAGAGTTTTTCTATTTCTATTAAGAAAGAACTTCACTTGCTTAAAAAAGAACATTGTCATTATGAGATTTTCCATAATTGAATCAAAGGTTACAGTTGCATGCCTTGACTTCATGGACCTCATCTCTTCAATTGCAACATTGATGTCCATATCTTGTTTTGCATCTAAAGCTTTGTTTTCTAGTGACTTCATAGCATCTCCCATTTCTTCTGCATTTGTTTTCTTATTCTACTTTTCAATTTCAACTTCCTCATCACGCCAAGGTTCAAAATTATGCGAAGCCCTAGACCCAACAACATAGTCTAAATTTTGAGGATCCATCTTAAATGTGATTTCTGCTGAACAATTGGTGCCTTTAAAATAGAACCGGAATATTTTTATTCCCAATATGTCTCGCCGACAACGTTCTCCTCGCGCGAATTAACCTTGGTGCCCTCGGATATGTAGGTGCCGTAGGTTCCACACCGGATGCTCATCAAAAGCATCATACGCACCTTCATTTGCTGGTTCTTCTGTTGCCGACGCCGTGGTATCTTTGCTGGATCAAAGTCTGGCAGGTAGTACTTGTTCAACACCTTGCGTTCTCCCATATCCGCCTCCTGCGATGAACCACCATAGACGGCAAGGAAAAGGGACTGTCTTCCCGATGTGAAAAATGAACCTCCAAATGAGCTGCGAAAACTTGAGCACCGACGGACCGCCAACGAAAGCAGACGACAAACTCTCCGGTCGAGGTCCGCCACGCACCGACTTGGAACCCTAGAAAGAGGTCAGAGGGGAAAAGCAATTCAACTCAGGCGGCTCCTGTTTGAATGGAGTCGCAGTGAGCCGAGCAAAAGCGCGCGCTCAATTTATCCGACTCAAATTTCGAACCGGCGAGACCTCGAGTCGGTCTGTCCAATTGGGATCCTAATTAAACCACTTCGAGGGGTCAAGCCTTCAAGATGATTAAAAAGAATTCTAATGAGCCATATTTATAGGGTAAACCCAAATAAGTCCTAGTAGAACTAGAAATATAAAAAAAGTGCTAATCAAATTAGGAAAGTAAATAGCTAGACTGCTAATCAAATTAAGAAGTAAATAACTAGACTACTAATCAAATTAGAAAAAATAACTAATTCTAATTTGGATAGGACGATCCTACGTATCTCAATCGGATGGCAAACTAATGACAAATCTTCTTGGGACGGTTTTCTTGGTCGCCTGGTTCGTCGTTGTTTTTTTTTTGTTTTTTTTTGTTTTTCAAACATTCATACAATTTTCAAGACTTACAAATTCATCATTGTGTATGGCGTTACCATTCAATTTTGAAGCTTATTTCGATTTTTGTTTTTGCTCTTTCATTTCTGTAGGAGATATATCATTGTGTTCTTTTACCCTCTTGAGTATGGCAACATGAACAAACATGAGAGGTTTGCATACAGTCAAAGGTATTAGCAAAGGTCAGAACACAAGGAGCTGTTCAAGGACTCCCTAGAGGTCACTTATCCTATTAAAGAGATTGCAAATATTGTATTGAAGAAATCACTGCAATAAAAATTCTTACTATACCTGGAAAAAAGTGGTGTTGCGATGACAAAGAGCCACACCAACCGGCCTCATATATTTTGTTTAAGAGTTTTTCTATTTCTATTAAGAAAGAACTTCACTTGCTTAAAAAAGAACATTGTCATTATGAGATTTTCCATAATTGAATCAAAGGTTACAGTTGCATGCCTTGACTTCATGGACCTCATCTCTTCAATTGCAACATTGATGTCCATATCTTGTTTTGCATCTAAAGCTTTGTTTTCTAGTGACTTCATAGCATCTCCCATTTCTTCTGCATTTGTTTTCTTATTCTACTTTTCAATTTCAACTTCCTCATCACGCCAAGGTTCAAAATTATGCGAAGCCCTAGACCCAACAACATAGTCTAAATTTTGAGGATCCATCTTAAATGTGATTTCTGCTGAACAATTGGTGCCTTTAAAATAGAACCGGAATATTTTTATTCCCAATATGTCTCGCCGACAACGTTCTCCTCGCGCGAATTAACCTTGGTGCCCTCGGATATGTAGGTGCCGTAGGTTCCACACCGGATGCTCATCAAAAGCATCATACGCACCTTCATTTGCTGGTTCTTCTGTTGCCGACGCCGTGGTATCTTTGCTGGATCAAAGTCTGGCAGGTAGTACTTGTTCAACACCTTGCGTTCTCCCATATCCGCCTCCTGCGATGAACCACCATAGACGGCAAGGAAAAGGGACTGTCTTCCCGATGTGAAAAATGAACCTCCAAATGAGCTGCGAAAACTTGAGCACCGACGGACCGCCAACGAAAGCAGACGACAAACTCTCCGGTCGAGGTCCGCCACGCACCGACTTGGAACCCTAGAAAGAGGTCAGAGGGGAAAAGCAATTCAACTCAGGCGGCTCCTGTTTGAATGGAGTCGCAGTGAGCCGAGCAAAAGCGCGCGCTCAATTTATCCGACTCAAATTTCGAACCGGTGAGACCTCGAGTCGGTCTGTCCAATTGGGATCCTAATTAAACCACTTCGAGGGGTCAAGCCTTCAAGATGATTAAAAAGAATTCTAATGAGCCATATTTATAGGGTAAACCCAAATAAGTCCTAGTAGAACTAGAAATATAAAAAAAAGTGCTAATCAAATTAGGAAAGTAAATAGCTAGACTGCTAATCAAATTAAGAAGTAAATAACTAGACTACTAATCAAATTAGAAAAAATAACTAATTCTAATTTGGATAGGACGATCCTACGTATCTCAATCGGATGGCAAACTAATGACAAATCTTCTTGGGACGGTTTGCTTGGTCGCCTGGTTCGTCGTTGTTTTTTTTTTGTTTTTTTTTGTTTTTCAAACATTCATACAATTTTCAAGACTTACAAATTCATCATTGTGTATGGCGTTACCATTCAATTTTGAAGCTTATTTCGATTTTTGTTTTTGCTCTTTCATTTCTGTAGGAGATATATCATTGTGTTCTTTTACCCTCTCTTGAGTATGGCAACATGAACAAACATGAGAGGTTTGCATACAGTCAAAGGTATTAGCAAAGGTCAGAACACAAGGAGCTGTTCAAGGACTCCCTAGAGGTCACTTATCCTATTAAAGAGATTGCAAATATTGTATTGAAGAAATCACTGCAATAAAAATTCTTACTATACCTGGAAAAAAGTGGTGTTGCGATGACAAAGAGCCACACCAACCGGCCTCATATATTTTGTTTAAGAGTTTTTCTATTTCTATTAAGAAAGAACTTCACTTGCTTAAAAAAGAACATTGTCATTATGAGATTTTCCATAATTGAATCAAAGGTTACAGTTGCATGCCTTGACTTCATGGACCTCATCTCTTCAATTGCAACATTGATGTCCATATCTTGTTTTGCATCTAAAGCTTTGTTTTCTAGTGACTTCATAGCATCTCCCATTTCTTCTGCATTTGTTTTCTTATTCTACTTTTCAATTTCAACTTCCTCATCACGCCAAGGTTCAAAATTATGCGAAGCCCTAGACCCAACAACATAGTCTAAATTTTGAGGATCCATCTTAAATGTGATTTCTGCTGAACAATTGGTGCCTTTAAAATAGAACCGGAATATTTTTATTCCCAATATGTCTCGCCGACAACGTTCTCCTCGCGCGAATTAACCTTGGTGCCCTCGGATATGTAGGTGCCGTAGGTTCCACACCGGATGCTCATCAAAAGCATCATACGCACCTTCATTTGCTGGTTCTTCTGTTGCCGACGCCGTGGTATCTTTGCTGGATCAAAGTCTGGCAGGTAGTACTTGTTCAACACCTTGCGTTCTCCCATATCCGCCTCCTGCGATGAACCACCATAGACGGCAAGGAAAAGGGACTGTCTTCCCGATGTGAAAAATGAACCTCCAAATGAGCTGCGAAAACTTGAGCACCGACGGACCGCCAACGAAAGCAGACGACAAACTCTCCGGTCGAGGTCCGCCACGCACCGACTTGGAACCCTAGAAAGAGGTCAGAGGGGAAAAGCAATTCAACTCAGGCGGCTCCTGTTTGAATGGAGTCGCAGTGAGCCGAGCAAAAGCGCGCGCTCAATTTATCCGACTCAAATTTCGAACCGGCGAGACCTCGAGTCGGTCTGTCCAATTGGGATCCTAATTAAACCACTTCGAGGGGTCAAGCCTTCAAGATGATTAAAAAGAATTCTAATGAGCCATATTTATAGGGTAAACCCAAATAAGTCCTAGTAGAACTAGAAATATAAAAAAAGTGCTAATCAAATTAGGAAAGTAAATAGCTAGACTGCTAATCAAATTAAGAAGTAAATAACTAGACTACTAATCAAATTAGAAAAAATAACTAATTCTAATTTGGATAGGACGATCCTACGTATCTCAATCGGATGGCAAACTAATGACAAATCTTCTTGGGACGGTTTGCTTGGTCGCCTGGTTCGTCGTTGTTTTTTTTTTGTTTTTTTTTGTTTTTCAAACATTCATACAATTTTCAAGACTTACAAATTCATCATTGTGTATGGCGTTACCATTCAATTTTGAAGCTTATTTCGATTTTTGTTTTTGCTCTTTCATTTCTGTAGGAGATATATCATTGTGTTCTTTTACCCTCTCTTGAGTATGGCAACATGAACAAACATGAGAGGTTTGCATACAGTCAAAGGTATTAGCAAAGGTCAGAACACAAGGAGCTGTTCAAGGACTCCCTAGAGGTCACTTATCCTATTAAAGAGATTGCAAATATTGTATTGAAGAAATCACTGCAATAAAAATTCTTATTATACTTGGAAAAAAGTGGTGTTGCGATGACAAAGAGCCACACCAGCCGGCCTCATATATTTTGTTTAAGAGTTTTTCTATTTCTATTAAGAAAGAACTTCACTTGCTTAAAAAAGAACATTGTCATTATGAGATTTTCCATAATTGAATCAAAGGTTACAGTTGCATGCCTTGACTTCATGGACCTCATCTCTTCAATTGCAACATTGATGTCCATATCTTGTTTTGCATCTAAAGCTTTGTTTTCTAGTGACTTCATAGCATCTCCCATTTCTTCTGCATTTGTTTTCTTATTCTACTTTTCAATTTCAACTTCCTCATCACGCCAAGGTTCAAAATTATGCGAAGCCCTAGACCCAACAACATAGTCTAAATTTTGAGGATCCATCTTAAATGTGATTTCTGCTGAACAATTGGTGCCTTTAAAATAGAACCGGAATATTTTTATTCCCAATATGTCTCGCCGACAACGTTCTCCTCGCGCGAATTAACCTTGGTGCCCTCGGATATGTAGGTGCCGTAGGTTCCACACCGGATGCTCATCAAAAGCATCATACGCACCTTCATTTGCTGGTTCTTCTGTTGCCGACGCCGTGGTATCTTTGCTGGATCAAAGTCTGGCAGGTAGTACTTGTTCAACACCTTGCGTTCTCCCATATCCGCCTCCTGTGATGAACCACCATAGACGGCAAGGAAAAGGGACTGTCTTCCCGATGTGAAAAATGAACCTCCAAATGAGCTGCGAAAACTTGAGCACCGACGGACCGCCAACGAAAGCAGACGACAAACTCTCCGGTCGAGGTCCGCCACGCACCGACTTGGAACCCTAGAAAGAGGTCAGAGGGGAAAAGCAATTCAACTCAGGCGGCTCCTGTTTGAATGGAGTCGCAGTGAGCCGAGCAAAAGCGCGCGCTCAATTTATCCGACTCAAATTTCGAACCGGCGAGACCTCGAGTCGGTCTGTCCAATTGGGATCCTAATTAAACCACTTCGAGGGGTCAAGCCTTCAAGATGATTAAAAAGAATTCTAATGAGCCATATTTATAGGGTAAACCCAAATAAGTCCTAGTAGAACTAGAAATATAAAAAAAAGTGCTAATCAAATTAGTAAAGTAAATAGCTAGACTGCTAATCAAATTAAGAAGTAAATAACTAGACTACTAATCAAATTAGAAAAAATAACTAATTCTAATTAGGATAGGACGATCCTACGTATCTCAATCGGATGGCAAACTAATGACAAATCTTCTTGGGACGGTTTGCTTGTTCGCTTGGTTCGTCGTTGTTTTTTTTTGTTTTTCAAACATTCATACAATTTTCAAGACTTACAAATTCATCATTGTGTATGGCGTTACCATTCAATTTTGAAGCTTATTTCGATTTTTGTTTTTGCTCTTTCATTTCTGTAGGAGATATATCATTGTGTTCTTTTACCCTCTCTTGAGTATGGCAACATGAACAAACATGAGAGGTTTGCATACAGTCAAAGGTATTAGCAAAGGTCAGAACACAAGGAGCTGTTCAAGGACTCCCTAGAGGTCACTTATCCTATTAAAGAGATTGCAAATATTGTATTGAAGAAATCACTGCAAGAAATATTGTATTGACTGGTGATAGTGGGTTTTCCGGTTACCTTGCATACGTGGCCGACACATGAGCCGTTTCTCTTTCATCCACATCATTTAACGTCCAAACCAGGTAAATTACATGGATCGTCCCCCAACTTTGAGTCTATTTTTAAACAGTCCCCCAACTTTCATATTATTGCACGATTCATCCACTTGATCGATAAGAAATGTCTTTTGATTATCTTGCAACGTGGCATAATAAAATATAATAAAAAAATTTAACTAGCTGACATCACACAATTAAAATATTGTAAAAATTTAAGGACGCGGACGAGCTGGCAGAGGGGGGTGTCGGCCCCCTCTCTCCAAGCTCGCCATTTGGCAAGTTGGCATAGGGCGCGCCGACCCCCCTCTCCAAGTTCGCCCACCGGCGAGCTTCGCACAAGGGGCGCTATCGCCCACTCGCGAGTTCGTCGACGCTCTTATCATTTTTATTTTTTATAGTCTCTCAACTTTGAATCGTTTAGAGTCGTCGACGAGCTCGCAAGGGGGCGTTGGCACCCTGTATGCTAAGCTCGTCAGGGGCGAGCTTGGAGCGAGGGTCGGCGCCCCCTATGCCAACTCGCCAAAGGGCGAGCTTGGAGAGGGGGGCCGGTACTCCCCTCTGTCAGTTCGTCCGCGTCCTTAAATTTTTATAATATTTTTTATTGTATGATGTTAGGTAGTTAAAAAATTTTATTATATTTTATTATGCCACGTCGCAAGATAATCAGGAGACAGTTTCTTACCGGTCAAGTGGATGACTATTTAGAAATCGACTCAAAGTTGGAGGACGATCCGTATAATTTACCTGATTTGGAGCGTTAAATGACGTGGATGACTTAAATGACGTGGATGATAGAGAACCATTTGAAATAAAATGAATGCATGATATGTTACTGATGTTCTTTTTCCTAGATGCACATTAGGATGATTTTTCTTCTATAATTAGGCTTTAGTTGTAGTGCGCTTCGTAATATGGATGCTTATGATCAAATTAGTTCCATTGTACCACGCCGGCGATCACCGGAAAATAGAACCATCGACACCTATTTTATGACTCGATCAAACCCGGCCCGGGTTCCTCGAAACTCGGCCCGGGCTCGGTCTGGTCGCACCGGGTTCACCCGAGCACGCCCCGGGTCTGCCATGGACACCGAGCTCGAGCTCGCGATGAACCAGGTGCCCGAACCGGGTCACCCACAACTCGGCCAGGGTTTTTGCCCAGAGAAGACGATCGGGAGAATCAATTCTCCCAACTCGGTCGTCTTCCCAACTTGGTCCGGGTGTAACCCATGCTTGGCTTGGGTGTAACCCATGCCCAGCCCAGGTTCTTCTCAGTTTGTCAACTCGACGAACCGAGTTTGATTCGGACCAACTCGGCCCGGGTCTCCCTTCACTCGGCCCGGGTTCTGGTCTAGTTTCTCCGATATCCACAATTTTCGACTTCCCGAATAAACATGAAACCCCTTGATTATTTTGCGTCGAATCATAAATGTTGTCCATTGATTGTATACAGACCCATACCTCATATACGTATATGATTAGAAATCCCTCTTCAAGAAAGGAACCGAAGATGATTATGTGTTTATGCCATGAATCATATCGATCTTCATGGAACATCTGATTATGACTATGATTCTAAATTAAGGACGATTCCTATGAACATGATGCACTCAGATATGAAGAACAAGAATGATATGAAATGGCAACCACACTCCTTGGTTGACTAAAATGCCTCGACAGATGACCGTGACCTTAGGGCATCCGTCGTGTGGATTGGAAGTAACATCCCTTCACCCTAACCCTGATTTCTAAATAACTTCCATCCACCTGATTACTTAACTAAACAAAGACTAAATTAAGATGACGACCTGTCATTTGCCTTGAGCGGTGAACGGACCGAAAGACAAGCGCAGGTTACCTGTCATTTCCTTCAACGATGGACGGACCGAAAGACAGGCGTAGGTACGATGAGGGATGATGTTCTAATCTCGTAACAGGCCCCCTCATGGATTACCATTTGCTCTATCTAGGTAGGAGTTTCTCCCACGGATGTTTCATCTCGCCGGTGGCGGGGGCATCTAAATTCGACGGGGTTCGCCGTGGCACTGATCCCCCACGTGCATAAGATGTCTAGATAGCTGTGTATCAATTTATGCAATGGTATTCCCTTCAAGATGAAGAGCTCTTCAAAAAGATAAATGTAAAAGATGCAAAGCAAGTAAAGATGTAAAGTTATGAAAGATGCATGAAAGCAAGCAAGTACATTTGTATGAAAGTTAAGCATGGCAAATGAAGATGAAAGATGTGTTCTCTATTATGATTTTGATCTTCTCATATAATGTTGCTGTCATGTTTTTCCTTCTATGCCATAACTCATGAAATTCTATCCATTATGACTTAATCTTTTATTATGTTGATTTCATATTCTCATGCTCTGTTTGGATAGAACTAATTTATGATTTATATGAACCCGCACTTAGCTTTATGCTAAAGGTTGAGCTTGCTCCCTTGTGTGATCCCCACATGTACATAATGGTCATCCGGGAGGCGGTGCTTCATGTATGGAGGTATTAGCGGGGTGGCGTCCTATTTCATATGGTCCTATTAGAACGTAGCAGTAGTTATCTTATGTACCATTGCAAGTGTTTGGTTGTGTACGGCGATGGATCTTATCGTGTCCTTATGGACCTTAGCCGTTGCTTTATTTAGACTAGTCTTGCATTGATGAACCACCATTTTTGGGGCGGACGGGTACACCTTTTTGCTTTCCGCATCATGTCTAGTAATGAGATTGTTTCTGTTGGAGCAAAGTTGTTAATCCCTATATAATTATATTTTGATGATACAAACCTCAAAAGATTAAGAGTTATATTTAAAATGTCGAAAAAGTTTAAATAGAAATGAGTGACTTCATGCACTAAACTTTCAATTACTATTTGTCTATGTTTGCATGAGATTTATATTAAGAGGTGAATATAAAAGTTATAGATAACTTTCTTATCTTTCTAGAAAATTAAGAATCAGCTCATTGGGACAACCACATAAAATGTTATGTTTAAATGAAGCTTGAAAAGTTCAAATTGCATTTGATATTTTTATGTACTAAACTTGTACTTAATATTTGAGTATTCCATCATGAGATTTGGATAAAAATATTAATATAAAAGTTATATATAATTCTCTTATATTTTTCATAGAATTAAGAATCATATCATTTGGACAACCAAATCAAAAGTTATGCCAAAAATAGTGAAGATCGACAAGTTCTATTCGAAGTTGATAATTTTATGTGCTGAACTTTCATTAAATATTTGATTACTTTATCAACTGATTTGTGATAAGAGGTGAGCATGAAAATTGTAAATAAAAGTGTTAGCTTTTCATAGAATCAAATATCATCTCATTTGGATACTGGTATGAAAAGTTATGTATAAAAGAGTAAATATATAAAATGTTTCATTTGAAAAGGACAACCTTGTGTACTAAACTTTGAATTAATATTGGACTATGATCTCATTAGATTTTGAGTGAACGATGAACATAAAATTGTAGAGAATTCTGTTATATTTTCATAGAATAAAAAATGAACTCATTTGGATACTTCTATGAAAAGTTATGTATAAATGAGTAAGGTCTATAAAGTTTAAATTGAAATTGACAACTTTATGCACTGAACTTTGATTGAATATTTGACTATGATCTCATTGGATTTTGAATGAATGATGAATACAAAAGTTGTAGAACATTTTGTTATCTTTCCATAGAATTAAATATAATCTCATTTGGATAACTGTACAAAAAGTTATGTATAAAAGAGTGCAGGTCTATCAGGCAGTCAATGACAAAACAGTCGACCGATACATTAACGGTCGACCATTATGGGTAAAAAAGGATGAATGGTTTAAAACGAACAACCGAAGGTGCTATCGGAACGACCGCTAATCACAGAGACCAAAGACATTTCTAAAACGGACGACCGAAACATTAACGGTCGACCGTTATGGGAGCAAAGGCAACAACAACGGCTAAAATCCTTCTACGGACTACCATCAACGGATAACTATGCAGAAAAGACAAGCGCAACGGCTAGTTACTATTTATAACGGTACCATTATAGAGATGACAATGGCCAAATGTTTCAAGAGAAGCCTATAAAAGGCCAAATTTATAATGGCCAAATTTTTCAAGAGAAGCCTATAAAAGGGATCCAAAAGATTGAAGGAAGACCAACTAAGCAAGAAAAATCATTCTAGAGATCCCTTCAAATCAAGCATTTTTCTTGAGCCAAAGTTGCAAATCATCTCTTCCCTCTTCTAGTTTCTTAGTGAGAACATTATTTGTAAGAAGAGAGCATTGGAGGGAATTCTTGTTTAGATAGTTTTTTTAGAGCTCCTTGTAAGAAGAGGTGTGCCTTACCTCTTGAGCAAAGAAGAAGGCGTTGTGGTGTAAAAAGGGTTATTCTCTCCCTAAAAGAAAAGGAAAAGCTAGTGAATCTCCGACGGTCTCGAGGTCGAGAAGTCGGAGCGAGGACATAGGTCAAGGTGTGGCTGAACCTCATCAACAAATCACCGTGCATCTCGAGTTTATCTTTCTCTCTCCTTCCTACTCTATTATGCATGTGATTTGATTGCTATTGTGTTGGTTTAAATATTAACGAATCGATTTTAAGCTTTCGCGATGATTTTCGTAAAATCGATATTTTCGATTTAAACACCAATTCACCCCCCCTCTTGGTGCCTTGTGATCCTACAATTGGCAGAGCAAGGTTGCTCTTATTTTAAAGATTTAATCATCTTTTAGAGCATGGCACTATTTTTGGAAGAAGGTCATTCTATTTTCGATCCACCGAGTTTTAAAGATCATTCTTTTTCTTCTTGGAAAATTAGAATGAAAGCTTATATTTGTTCTATTGATTTTGATATGTGGGAAGTTTTGGAAAATGGTTTTGAAAAGCCAAAGAAAATTATAAATGGTGTTTCTATTGATCTTCCATTTTTTGAATATGACGATTTTCAAATGTCGATTGAAAAACTTGACTACAATGCCAAAAATGTCTTTTATTCCTCTTTAGATTCTTATGGTATGAATCTTATTTCTAAATACTCCACTTCTCATGAGATTTGGCAAGTTTTGTTAAATAGTTATGAAGGGAATGACTTTGACAAAAAGGACACATCGTATGTGGACAATGAAAAAAATGATAGTTTTACATTCACGACATTCAAAGATGAAGTGTTATGCTTAATGGCCAAAAGTGAGGATAATAAGGTAACATCAACTTCATCTTCTTCTTCTAGTGATAGTGATAATGATATTGATATTGCTTTTGATGTTCATAAAGAATTTTCATCTCTTATTCAAAAGCATCTTTCTCTTAAAAAGAAAAATGAAACATTAATGAATGAGTATATTGCTTTGAAAAATGATTTTCAAAATTTAAAAAATGAAAAGGATGCATGATTAATTGAAAATGAAACTTTGATAAAGAAAATTGATTCACTCTTCTTGGAAATTAAAAATTATGAAGTTTTGAAGGTAGAAAACTCAAAGTTGATTATATTACAAAATGAATCACAAAAGAAAATAACTTATTTACAAAATGCTTCACATAATAAAAGTGCTATGCCTTTGAAACATACTAGGAATGTTCAAAAGCCTATTAAAATATTTGCAAACTCTAATGATTATAAAAAGGAAATGAACTTGAAGAAAAATGTCAAAAATACAAAAGGATATTATTTAAAGTATTCTTATTCTTCAAAATCAAAGCATGCCAATGATTATTATTTGAAGAATAAACATTATTATGATCGCTCTTTTAATGCTAAACATTTTCATGCTTCTAATTATGATTATTCAAAGTTGAAATATGATCAAAATAATTGTGTTATACCATATACAATTTGTCATTATTGTAATGCTCATGGTCATTATTCACTTGAATGTCAAATTAAAAAAACTACTAATATGGGCATTAAAATGATGTGGATTCCTAAAGGAACCAAAATTAATCATGTTGGACCCAAACAAGTTTGGGTACCAAAATGCAAATATTTTTTGTTTGTAGGTGTGCTTCACAAGGAATGAGAAGAATGATTCAAGCAAAGTGAAGGCACACATTTTTTGGTAAAGTATCATTGAAGTAAAAATTTTTCTTCACATATTATGACATATCATATCTAAAAATGAGCATTTAATGTGTCCATTCTTGATCATAATTATACACAAGCTCAAATACATAAAAGTCTTAAAATCTTCATGTTAACAAAAAATTATAATACTTTCTATGATTAAGTGTGAATGTGAATTTTGATTTGATATATAAAACTTTTGATGATTTTGTGACTTGAACTAAATATCTATTTTATGAAAGTTGTATTTTATTTTGATGATAAATACTTGTATATAAAATTAAGATGATCTTACTTTTACTCATAAAGATCTAAGACATTTGGGTTAATCTTGATATTTTTAAATATTTGTGAGGAGTGCATAATGATGACATTTTAAATTTAATTTTGTGCAACAATTATTGGGATTTAAATTTATTTACTAGTTATCATAATTTTTACACGACTATGATTATTTTTTTTTAAAAAAGGTAAATTCTTGTGCATAATTGGACCATTCTATTTTGAAAATGATTATGTCTACATATGCTTAACCTTTAAAAATGTGAGCAAGTATAATTGATTATGCTATTATTAGCTTTTATTTAGACATTTGATGCATTATAATTTTGAAATTAAAAAGGACTTATAAATTTGTAATTTAAAGATAAGAACAACTTTTTTAAAACAAAGTTAGAAAGGGTTTTAAATTTTGATATCATAATTTCTTTTGACTTGTGATAATGTACTTGAAAAATATCCTTCCTCACATGTTAAATAAAGTAAAGTATATGCATATCTTAATCCATTGCCACATCTATTCTAATTGTCATTATGATTTGGCAAAAAAAATGATATATGTGATCATCTTTGATAAATATTTTATCTATTAATATTTGAGAATCATTTATGCAAAATTAAGTTGAATACAAATTTAAGAAATATTTTTTACATCATTATGCTTACTTTTATGAATCTATACATGTTCGTGATAATGCTTGAAATATAATTTCTATTTGTTATGCATATAAATTTCATGATCACCATTTTCTTTTATGTGTAGTTGAACAAACTAATCATGGTGAAATGAAATTATTTCTAAAAAGATATGTGACTAACAACCTTGGACCCAAATTTGTTACCAAAATTGATCTTTTACTTGTAGGTTTGCGTCACATGAAAAGAAAAATGTAAATAAAGTTGAAATGAGATGGACACATAAAGTTTCCGATAAAATTATTTTGTGTACGAAAATGAAAATTTGAACTCATTTTAATGTGACACATATTTATGTTTTGGATTTGTCTATTTATTATCATAAAGATAAACATTGACAAAATATTATGATTCTTATGCATACTAAAATTATCTTGCTTATCTAATCTTGTAAATTCCTATATTACTCATTTTGATTAAATATGCTTAAAGATTATGATCATTGCTAAGTTGACATTTTTGGACTATCATGCTAATTCAATATGAAAATCATATTTGATGAAATAAGAGCATTTATATCAATACTAATACAATTATATTTTTATGAGTAAAAATTATTAAATGGTTTTGTTGGATTGAAATTTGATTATCACATGTTTTTTTGTTGATGACACTTGATGTTTTAATATATTGAATTAAGAATTGAATATCTTTTGAATATTTAGAAATGCAAACTTATGAAAAATTCGTAAATTAATATATAATATTTTCTTATTGACTTGTGATAATATATGCTTGCAAAATTTATGTTGTTCACATGTCAAAGGAAAGATGATTATATGCCTATTTTTCCTCTTGCCATATTTATTATGGCTATTTTTTTTTGGCAAAAGGAAAAGACATAAAAATATGAATGCTAAGTCTTATAAACTTGAATAACTTTTTGTTTATCTATAAAGAAGACTTCATATTTATAATAAACATGTTTGACACTATATTTATATGACTCTTATATTATGAGCTTTATGTGCATGAACATATTATGAATTTTGACTTATCATTTATACATGCACATTATAATGTGGAATAAGATGATTGATCATATTGGTGTTCCATTTGAAAATTATTGCATAAGACATCTAATTGCTAAACTCTATGTTTATGCACATATTTGAAATGAATCATATCACTAAAGAAATCATATACACCTTCTATTAAAGTTGTATGTTCATCTTTGTGAAATACTTTGACATGTATTTTATTTTTTCATATTTGAAATTATCATGTCATGAAATGAAAGTTATTTCTCTCATTCATAATTTGAAATAACTACTTTAAGAAAGAAGGAGCATATAAAAGACTAAATTTTGAATACCTTTTAGTTTCATTTCTTGTCACCAATTTTGATTATTATCTTGTGACAAAGAAAGAAAAAGAAAAATGGATTTGAGTGAGTGCAAACACAAATTATTTGTTTTAAACTTAGATATACTTTTGTGTCACAATTATTTGTGCTTGTCTATTAGTAATCATAATTTGTGCACAAACCTATGCTTATTGGAAAAACAATTTTTGGGTGTATGTTTGACTTTGAAAATGCTTATACTATTTATCATGCTTAGTCGTTAAAATTTGTGAGTATATATATTTATTTAGTCATCTACAAGTTTTTGATGCTTTGTAAAATTGAAATTGAAAGAAGTTTTAGTTAAAGTTTGGGAAACTTTTAAAATATCATATACCTCACTTGTATTTTTCTTGATAAATAAACTCTTGTTCTATAAGATTAATGTGTATATGATCATGATTTGTTATCATTTGAGTAGCCATATATCATATGATACATGACTATCTATGAAATTTGAAATGATATGGTATCATATTATAAGGCGCTTTGACTTGTGTACTAATGTATTTACATTTGAGATATTTATGTTATATCATGAAAAATATCAACTATATGAGTTATATGAGCATGGATTTACATTTTCATATCTTAGTACAAATCCTTTAATTTTCAAATCTTTACGTTATGAAAATTAAATTTTGACTCGTTATTCACAATGTTATATTGTTATTGATTCTTTCAAAGAAAAGATAAACATATAAAGGATTAAAGTAACATAAAAAAAGAGAAATTTGATCATGATAGGAGGAGCTTGTTCAAAAGTTTGAAAAATTATTTTCTCCCTTCACTTTGAATATTGTTTTGTTACCATCTATCTTTATTTTCAAATCATTGATTATTTCATATTAATTCAGTTTAGATTTGACATATCATTGTTGTCTCAAAGTTTTATGCAATATTTTAATTCCTTATATGATATTTTGAGACATGTTATTCATAACTCCTAATTAAATTTGATTTCATTGTTACCTCTATGAACTGGTCATAAACTTAGGGGGAGTTATTTTTGTCTATTGCATATATTGTTACTTATATGACAAAAGGGGGAGAAATATATTGTAAGGAGGATGACATGATTATTGGAAATTTATATATTGTTTCTTATATATTTCATGTGCAAATTATTTTTTGATGAAACAAAAGGGGGAGAAATATGATAAAAATATAAGAGAAATTTATATAAATGTGGACCTCCTAAATATAACTTTATAAGAAAAGTACCTTACAATTAACACAAAGAGGAAGAAATATAAGAGATATGATAAAAAAGTTTATATAGGAGAAATATATATAAACCCCTGATTTATTATGTGGACCTCTTGAATATAACTCTATATGAAAACTACCTTACAATTAAGACTTATGTGCATATCTACTATTGTAGTTTTAGGGGGAGTAAAATTTTGACTTTGATATATTTTCCTTTCCAATTTATATATTCTTCATATTTCTCGGTTTGTCTTCATAAAAAAAGGGGGACATTGTTGGAGCAAAGTTGTTAATCCCTATGTAATTATATTTTGATGATACAAACCTCAAAAGATTAAGAGTTATATTTAAAATGTCGAAAAAGTTTAAATAAAAATGGGTGACTTCATGCACTAAACTTTTAATTAATATTTGTCTATGTTTGCATGAGATTTATATTAAGAGGTGAATATAAAAGTTATAGATAACTTCCTTACCTTTCTAGAAAATTAAGAATCACATCATTGGGACAACCACATAAAACGTTATGTTTAAATGAAGCTTGAAAAGTTCAAATTGCATTTGATATTTTTATGTACTAAACTTGTACTTAATATTTGAGTATTCCATCATGAGATTTGGATAAAGAGAGTAATATAAAAGTTATATATAATCCTCTTATATTTTTCATAGAATTAAGAATCACATCATTTGGACAACCATTCAAAAGTTATGCCAAAAATAGTGAAGATCGACAAGTTCTATTCGAAGTTGATAATTTTATGTGCTGAACTTTCATTAAATATTTGATTACTTTATCAACTGATTTGTGATAAGAGGTGAGCATGAAAATTGTAAATAAAAGTGTTAGTTTTTCATAGAATCAAATATCATCTCATTTGGATACTGGTATGAAAAGTTATGTATAAAAGAGTAAATATATAAAATATTTCATTTGAAATGGACAACCTTGTGTACTAAACTTTGAATTAATATCGGACTATGATCTCATTAGATTTTAGGTGAATTATGAACATAAAATTGTAGAGAATTTTTTTATATTTCTATAGAATAAAAAATGAACTCATTTGGATACTTGTATGAAAAGTTACGTATAAATGAGTAAGGTCTATAAAGTTTAAATTGAAATTGACAACTTTATGCACTAAACTTTTATTGAATATTTGACTATGATCTCATTGGATTTTGAATGAATGATGAATACAAAAGTTGTAGAGCATTTTGTTATCTTTCCATAGAATTAAATATCATCTCATTTGGATAATTGTACAAAAAGTTATGTGTAAAAGAGTGCAGGTCTATCAGATTGTCAATGACAAAATGGTCGACCGATACATTAACGATCGACCGTTATGGGTAAAAATTAAAACGGATGATCGAAGGTGCTGTCGGAATGACCGCTAATCACAGAGACCAAAGACATTTCTAAAATGGATGACCGAAATATTAACGGACGACCATTATGGGAGCAAAGGAAATAACAACGGCTAAAATCCTTCTATGGACTACCATCAACAGATAACTATGCAGAAAAGACAAGCGCAACGGCTAGTAACTATTCATAACGGTCGACCGTTATCTAAAATGGTCGCCCGTTATAGAGCTGACAACACAATCTTTTTGAATTACTTTACAACGGCCAAATTTTCAAGAGAAGCCTATAAAAGGGATCCAAAAGATTGAAGAAAGACCAACTAAGCAAGACAAATCATTCTAGAGATCTCTTCAAATCCAAAGTATTTTTCTTGAGCCAAAGTTACAAATCATTCCTTCCCTCTTCTAGCTTCTTAGTGAGAACATTATTTGTAAGAAGAGGGCATTGAAGGAAATTCTTGTTTAGATAATTTTTTAGAGCTCCTTGTAAGAAAAGGTGTGCCTTACCTCTTGAGCAAATAAAAAAGCTAGTGAATCTCCGACGGTCTCGAGGTCGAGAAATCGGAGCGGGGACGTAAGCCAAGGTGTGACTGAACCTCGTCAATAAACCACCGTGCATCTCGAGTTTATCTTTCTGTCTCCTTTCTACTCTATTATGCATGTGATTTGATTGCTATTGTGTTGGTTTAAATATTAACGAATCGATTTTAAGCTTCCGCG
Organism: Pontederia crassipes; assembly: GCA_030549335.1. NCBI lineage: Eukaryota > Viridiplantae > Streptophyta > Magnoliopsida > Commelinales > Pontederiaceae > Pontederia > Pontederia crassipes. The sequence continues at coordinate 4,299,114 of CM060190.1, forward strand.
ATGATTTTCGTAAAATTGATATTTTCGATTTAAACACCAATTCACCCTCCCCCTCTTACAGTTTCCTCATACTAAGACATCTTTTTGAGATGTATTTTGGTCACTTTTTGAACGTACGTGGCTCATGCATTGTTGTCTCGATTGAAGGCTAGTTAAAACCTTGATATATTATGCTTCTGCACTTGCTTTTATTTTGTCATATGAGTCTCATCATTTAGTCTTCCGCTGTGATATTCTATTTTCTTTAAGTCTTCCGCTATGTTTATTTGAATCTTCAGCTGCATTATTATTGTATTATTGCTTGCCACATGTGATCTTGAGGCTGCAGGAGAAAGAAAACCTCCATGGAGAGGTATTTCCTAAGCCGCCGCCGACCTGATCATCCACTACGGTGAACAAAGTGAGGAGTGGTAGCGCAGTTCGAAATACTTGATCATTGACCATGATGCCGGCTGAGAGGAAGGATGAGAAGTTGGAGATGGTACACAAAGCTCTTCAGCAGCTCATGGAGGGGAGAGGAAGCAGAGAGGGAAGAACGAGGCAGAGGGAGACGAGGGGGAAGACCACCTCCTGACCAAACTTCTTTCTCAGGCACCCAACAAATTCGAGTATCTATTTAACGCGTCAAGCATGCAAAATTTGAACTTGCATGTTCCTCTATCGGCATGCATGCTAATATTATGTCAACAACTCCTTTAACTTTTCTTATGGCGATACAAGTTGGAATCCGTAGAGAAGAAGGATGCCACCGCGAGAGAGTTCCCCTTGGACTTGGCTACCAAACAAGGAGCAGCATCAGCTGTGTCTTCAAGGACCGAAGCCCAGGAAGATGGAACCAAGGAGATGAACAGGGATGAATTGGCAAAGGAGCTCCGGAGGATCAGGAAACAGAACCTCATCACCCACTGCCTTCTTTCCGTCATGATCGTCGTCACCGCTGCATGGCAGTTCAGCGAGGTCTCGATGTTGCTGGCAGTGAGAGAGAAGTTCAGCCACCCGTTCCGAGCTGTGGGGGATATGGTGAAGGGAGCGATTAAGGGGAAGAAGGCAAATGTACTTCCAGAGATTGAAGCTCCTACATTACCAGCAATTCCTGTCCCGGAGATGCCATTGTTGACCTTAAACAACGATGATGACGATGATGGATGAATGAACACTGTGAACTACCGCACGGAGTTTATTCTTTTCTTGAAAGTGTTGTTCCAGCATATATTGGCTCCGTATCGGAAATGGTAACTTGTTTTCACGATCTACCACTGTTCTGGTACTTTGGTTTACAATGTCTTCGCAATGTGTGAATAAGAAAGGCTTGGAACCGTTCGGAAGCCGTCCAGGCAAGTTCCACTCTGGCTAAGTGGCGATCACAGCGTGCACGTCGAGTTGATCACAGGTGAAACAATGAGTGAACAAGTCCTGCTCTTCTCCCTTGACATGACCCAATTCATGATCTTCTACGATGGTTTCCGCTAGATGTCATTATCTTACTGCCCAATTCCCCAACTAAACAGAACTTCCAAGCAAGTTACAGAGATCCAGTGGAACTTCTCTCTCTCTCTCTCTCTCATGTTTCCTTCCATTAGAATTCTTTATTATTTGAACAGCTCGCAGAATATTTTCTTCCGCTTTGTAGCTAATTGGTAGTTAGTAGACATCTGAAATGTAAAGAACCCACTTTGAGCTGTACTATTCCGATCCCCGTGGCAGTAAACACACAAAGATTGAAAAAAAATGTTGTCCTCGTGAACACTTGAAAACTGTTCACAGGACACACTATCATCTTGCTATTAGGTTGACGTCCTGGCATCACCCGTGGCATTTATTCTTTATTAGGCCTTTTTCACATTGTTTAGGAAAAACTCTAGAAACCAGCGTCATGGAAGGAGCCGAGACCACGTTCTTGCCTGTTTGCTGATGCCGGAGAACTTACAGCTTAAACCCATACACCCCGGTTGTAAAACATGTTCCATGGCGCTGAGAAAATTGATTAATAGTATTATGGGCCCTTCTGAAACCTGAACCATTAGTTCGATTATGGGCCCTTCTGAACCATTATTGGGCCCATACCAACCACTTTGTTCTACAGGAATCTGAGGAGGCTCAAGTACATTCCAAAGTTCCATTTTTACTCAAAGTTTAAGGATCATGCACCGCAGGGGAAGCTGTCGAGCTTGAGTGTTATCGAACCGAGGTACTTCGATTTGGTTACATTTGCAGCAGATGATGACCATCCTGCTCATGATGTTGCCAATGGGCAGAGTCTGGTGAAGGAGGTGTATGAGACATTGAGGAGTAGTCCCCAGTGGAACCAGAGCCTTCTGGTTATCACCTATGATGAGCATGTGGCCACCCCTAATACTGGTGTGCCTAATCCAGATGGAATTGTTGGTCCAGATCCTTTCTTCTTCAAGTTTGACAGACTGGGAGTGCGAATTCCCACTATTATGGTCTCTCCTTGGATTAAGAAAGGAACAGGTAATAGTTTTCTCTCTCTCTCTCTCTCTCTGTTTTTTTTTTTTTTGAGGAGAGGAACATGTAATAATTATGAAAGCGTTGTAGCAAATCCAACTTCTGATTTACAGAAACCTTAGACATTCTTATTCTGTCTTTGCTGCATCATCTATAATTAATTCATTCACGAGGCACATTAATTTGCTCGTTCAAGATTGGCATATTTGTTAGATATCTAAGAATTTCAGCCACATGGATATATTGTGATTAGGTTCACCATCACATGTCTGTACTTTTTAATGATTTAAACTTTAAAAACATTTGATTGTCGATTTCCTTGGCATCATTTGCTTTCTGCATTGCCTGTCTCCTGGTTAACATGTATTAAGGTGGTATTTTATTTGAGGCCCGCTGCAGTTTTTGGGCCATTGTCAACTCAGTTGAAGAGTAATTTTTTTTTAAAATCATATTTTAAAAATAACCCGAAAAAATATAGAAAAATGAGAATAACGGATTTTGGTTTCAGAATGTGTAATTTATTTTTGACATAAATGTATGCATTTGTTATTATAAAGAATTTTATATGTGTTATTATGCCATGATAAATATATATATGTGTTATTCTAATTTATGCACATTATTGATTAGAAAATTTTGAATAATTTTCTGCAAATTTCCGGAATATTTAATATGCACATTTAGTATTTATGCATATGTTATTTTGTACAATATGCCTAGTAATGTTTTGAATTTCATATAATTTAATATTATGTTAGTTATCATGTCACATTTGATTCTAAGTATGAGTGATATGTACATAGTTAGTTTCAATACAAAAATAATCAGATTATGATTTATTGTGTTTTTTCATAATTATGTGATGAATTGATATGGAAATGAACTTTGTTTTTGAAAAATCAACATGTAATGTAAATTAAAAAATTATTTGAATATATTTTATGACATCTGATTTATGCATATTAATGTCATTATGCATATTTGTTATTTACATAAAAGTATTATGCTATTTTGTCATACTTTATATATGATTATGAATTTAACTAAATTCATTCATATATGTTATTGTTACATGATATATTTTAAGTGTAGTATGTCACATTTAAATTGAATTTCCATATGAATTAGATATTCATGTACATAATTATGTTATATTTATATAAAGTGTATTTAAGTGTAACACTTATGTAAATTGACATGATAATAAATATTTGCACATTATTATTTCATTTGTGAATTGAACTATATTAAAAGAATTTATTTTCTTTATGAAAGAACATGTGCATATATGAAATTATGTTACATATCAGGCATAATATGTGTTATGTGAATTTGTGCTTCATTAATTCACATAGTTATATTAAGTCATGCACAAATTATTTTTGTCATATTTTTTTATGTGAAATATGCACATTAATTATGACAAATTACATTTATTTATGAACAGAAATATGTGCATATATGTCTTTTATTACAAATGAAATGAATTGCATGATTTTATGTGATGAAAATTTATGCAATAATTTTTTAATTAACAAAACATGCATGATATGCATATATGTACATGATTAAGACTTACGTGACATAAATGTAGAGTTAGACATGTGATAATAATTGTGTGATTATTTGTATGTCTACTGTCATGCTTATGTTAATTATATCAGTGTGACAAATAATATTCATTTATATGTAAATGAATTATATGATTATTTGCATACATAATATATATTTATATATGTGATTTATGAAATGTTAACTTGAATGCATAAATATTTGTGAATTATGAATGTGACATGTTTCATAAAACTTATGATGAAATAATTTTGACATCATGAAATGGTACTCCAAATAGGACTAAGGCATCTAATTTGTATGATGGTTATGGTAACAATTTTTGTTGAGTGGTGCGTAACATGTGCATGTTTAGGAAACTATTGAAAAGTGATAGTGGAAAATTCAGTACCCTCTTTCTCTGTGTACTTACTTGGTGCACTGTTAACACAGTCTCCAATAATTATTATGTTTACATGGTGTGATAATATTTTTTCAATTATTGTGGTGATAAGGGGAGGGGGTGATGTTTTTCTAATTGACACCTTACAAATGTAAGGAAGAGCTCTTATCACATAACATTGATTGTCCTGACCATATTTTTTAAAATGGTATGTTAATCACGTCATATATTGTTTAGATGATTTTGGATGTTTGTTTTCCAAAATGATTAGAATAGTATACCTTGGCGCAACATATTATTTTAGTCAATTTGTGATATTTTTTGAGGCAATATAAATGTAGACTAGCTCGAGAAATATACCTTCTCCCGTAAGTTATTTTACCTATTTTTGTAACAATGTCTAATTGACATGAAAATATGAAAATCATTTATGAACAGAAAATTATAATAATCCATTTGTATTGAATGTATAAGTTTCTATATGATTTCTTTCATCACATTTTTGCATTATAAATCATACATATGATTTATCTAAATTGATAACATGAATTATTTTATATAAATTCATGAATTTAGATGGGGATTCAATTATGATCGCAAGATTAATGCCTTAATGACTAAATTGATAATGTGAAATGGTTGAGACTCCAGTGATGAAAATGATATAGTTATGCAACAAATTATATTTCGCACTTATAAGTGTTGCAGATACGATGAAACCATAATCTACTTGAATGTGTGGCGCTAATAAATTTTCAATGCATATTTGGAATATTGTTATTAATGCTGCCAAAATATCGAGATAATAAGTAGATATATGATATTCATATATATATATATATATATATATATTTTTTTTCTTATTTGAATGAAATTAACATCTTTACTTTAGAAGTTGAATATTTAGAGTTGACAATACATGCGGATTGATTTGTGGTTTGCCCATGTTTCATCCCACATCTCACTCCGAGTGAAAGCAATTCTCAGTCAACTCATGATTAATGTTCATTTATTGAAATATATGAATTGTGTTTCACATTGTCAATGTCGAATGACTATAAAAAATGAACGTGAGCCTAAAATAAGTGACGAAGGCTCTCTCAGCCTAGATAAAAAAATGAATTACTGCAAAGAGTTAATGTAACGCTCCGAGATTTTTTTTATTTTGCCTGCACAAAATGCTATCTCGGTGACGCCACTCAATTCTATACCTCAACTTTGATCAGTCAACACACTGACTTAGTTAAGCGGAAGACTTAAATATAATAATTCTTATAATATGCGGAAGTTATTTACACAATCTTTAATGACCTGTGAGTTAGGGCCCATGTCTATACAATAATGGATCATATATTCATGTGCATGTCACCACGTCTACACTGACGTTGAGATTTGATGTTCTCAAACCCGAAGAAGAAAACTCATACTTTACTATCTACACATTCAATACCAGTAATTTCTAATTTTCCTATTAAGGATCATTCATATATATCTATAAAGTTTTCATTATCACATTCAGATTTCACTTATGTTATTTATGGCATGTTATGCAAATTGATTTTTAAAGACTATTTAAAACAACATAACTATACTTTATTCTTTTTTATCAACATATTTTATTTGGATCAATCCCAATCTTGTAGAATTAAGCTTCAAAGTCAATTCACATGTATATTATTCACAAATTTAGAATAACCATAATCACTTGAATGAGTTGAACAAATGTAGTGTTCAAACCCAAAAACTTCATTCTTAAAATTAGAATATCAATGATGTAATACATATGGGTAATCCAATGTATGTTAAATACAAAATTATGAATGGTGGCTTGGAAATATCCTCTCATCACACCTTCATAAGGTTCAAATGTATTTATTCCGAATCACAATGTCTTATTTCAAAGCTTTTATAACACAGTATATTAGGTTGTGACTTTGGTTATCTTTTGCATTTTCCTTTTTCTATAAGATGTAAACTAATTGTTCTTTATGTAATAAGTTCTTGTTCAAATCAATAAGTTGTTTATACTCAGTCATATATAAATGATTGGTTCATATTTTCTTAGATTGGGTACAAGGAAACACATTATGCTTCCTTTCTATATTAGGAAGAAGGGCTGCATGATAAATAATGATCAAACTCATTCAGATACCAGATGATCATATGTACCCAGGACATGATTTGTTTTTCTTAGAATTGACGATCTAATACCATGAAGTCATGCCAAAACTCACTCATAATTTGGCTCTTAATTTTATTTTTCCCACAATAATTTTATGAAATAGTGATTAAATATCTCTCATGATGTGCACAACCTTCGGAATTGAGAGATCATAAGATTATGAGTGGTTTTTTGTGGTAAAAAATTCCCAAAGATCATATCGAGTTTCATGTATATAGAGGTTGAGATATACCATTTTTTTTAACTTAGCTAATGGTATCATATCTTAAAGTTATCTTTGAGAATCTAGTAGTACTTATAGTTCATCAAGCAAGTAACTCATTATTGATAAATTATTCTTCACAATCACTTAGTCTAGACGTCTATAATTGATGTCTAATTAAGGAATATATATTTCCTCTTGAAGAATAAATACGAAGCTTAGAATTTTGACTGAATGCATACCTCATCGGAATGCTCCTATAGTTCTTTTAATCTTATAGGTGTTATAGAATAAGGAGTCTTAGAAGTAGTAATAGTTCTATGAACTAGATCCATAAAGAATTTCCTCTATCTCCTCGATACATAATCTAAGAAGATTTTAATATTTTAACAAATTCAGATATGATTGGAATATCTTCCAATCGTGACCCATTTTACCTTTATCTCGATGACAAAATAAAAATAAGTTTCTCATCCCTTCCTAACTAACTTCTCTGGCATTACTATATAAATAATGCAAGAGAAGATAATTCTAACATTTATCAGAAAATGTAACCCTTGATTTTCTTGATAACTCAAAGTAAACTTCTTTCTCAAAATAATGTGAAGTGGCATGATGACAAACTCTAATCAATCCATTTCAAGTAAGACATTACAGTCTTAAATTTTTAATATAATAAACCTTGTCATCATTTTCCACTCAGCTACTTTAACTCCATATTCATTTATAACTTTTGCACGTACTACTAGTTTGATTCGTAGCATTGCCATCATGAAACATTATTGATGGATCCAATATGATCACATCATCACATGGGGAGGATCATTGTTGGCATCAAATGCCACACTATGTATTGATGCATGATGCACGAGATGAAAATGAACTCCTAATAGGTCGATCGTCAGACGGAGCAAATTTACAAAGGCCAATAATATCTAATTGACCCTCACCACATTACTTATGTGGCGATAGGTTTACCCCTTTGAAAATAAAATAAGAGAAGTAATCAAAAGCATGCGCTATCAATCTAATGCAGATAATGCCACCTAACCTTAAACTTAAGTCATATTGTCTACAGAATTTTATAACCTAAGCTCTGATACCAAACTCTATTACACCCCACTCTGTGACTAAATTCTAATCACAACTATTATCTTCCTTAATAATGTTTAGTAATTCTATAAATAAAATCATCAAAACCTCTTCCCTTACTTATTTTGTGTTATTTGCCCGTACATACAAATGATGCATATATATATTCATCAAAGTTTAAATAAACAGTTATAAGACATCACATTCACATATTATCATTATTATTTCACAACCTATTTCACATTTAACACCCCACATGATCAAATTTTACACAACATTACAAAATTATTATAATAAACTCTAGTACAACTCTCGAGTTTATCTATTACATGTATGCTTTTTTAAAATGAAAGTGGAGAGAAAATAAAAGTGCTCCAACGGCTCAACCTTTTCTATATGCATCAAAGGCAAACTTCGAGTCGACTCAACTCGAGAACTTATAATTATTTGAAAAATTCAACAAAGGTAATGTGAACAACAATTGTTTGCTCAGTGAGTGCAATAAATGTACAACATAGGAGAACAATACGAGTGTATATAATATTTAAATAATCAGGTTTTTCATGTGAGAAATTATTTAAGACATAACTCATATCGCATAAGTTTCCAAATCATATGAACTTTTACATAAATAAAAATTATTCAAGATATCATCATATTCAAAGTTAAACTCCACACATGTGTCATTGAACATACTCATCATGAGTCAATACATATCCCTCTATGATCATGTGTCATACAGATAAGCAGAGCTTCATAATCAAGAGTATCAAATATGCAAAGAAAATCATTGATCAATACGCATCCCTCCATGATTGTGTGCCATACAGTTAAGCAGAGCTTCACAATCAAATAGTCTCAAATACGCAGAGCAAATCATGGGTCAATTCGTATCATAGTCATGATTGTGTGTCACCCAATCATGATTCCTAAATACGTAGAGTATATCATGGGTCAATACGTGCATGCAGAGCAGCCCCAAAGGACAAAAACACCCGATATACGCCCCAAAGGCTTCATGTATATCGAATGCAGTCCCAAAGACCTTTTTCAAACAGCATGACTAATGAACACATGGAGTTTAACAATATCAAAATATTCATGTCATAATTCTCATATCATTATCAAATAAAATTTATTTTAACTTTACAAGCATTGTTCCCTGAAAACTTTTTTGCGTAAAAGGTTACTCCATCTCATATGATATTCTTGAAACATATCATAAATATCTTTCATAACTCAAGATATGTTTCAATAATAATAATAATAATATTTACTTGAGATAATATCATAAATTAAAGAACTAACATATAACATTTTGCTATGTTATAAATTTACCCACTCACCTTGTGTTTTATCCCTTCAAGAAGGTTTATTAGATTTCCTTCCTTTCACTTACAACTTGATGTTTTCCTACAAGTAATAATGCATTTTTACTTCTCAATCACTAATAAGGTAATATGCAATGCATGCTCATGATGCATGAATGTTTATGCACCCTAAAATGCCTATAATCTCCTCTAATACCAATTTCTAACTTCAGGTATTTTTGTTCACAGGATATTTCACAACTGGAACTTCTCAATCCTCCACAGTTTAACTAGGTATTGTCTCATGATTTCAGACTGAGTACTTGTCAATAAATGATTCATAACTTCTTAACCACATAGGCAAATCTCATGATTCGGGATAAAATTAGAACCTAGACTTACTAAGGTTTCCTACCCCCAAATATCATTAACTAAATCCAAGTGAGTAAGTCATAACATCTAAGGCAATCTTACCCAAGGTTTGTGCTCTAGCAGACTGTGTTTCACAGAAAGATTAATTTATATGTTTATTCATACTTGTCCATTTAACTACATCATATTTTTTCTTAAAACTAGACTTTCTTAATATTTTGTCATAAAAAATTAGAGAATTTAAATCCTTATATAAATTTATTAAAAAAATAGTCAATTCGAGTCATGTTCTATTAATTTCTTGCAACCTGACAGAAAACTCACTATGAAATGAAAAATTCATTTCTCCACATCTACACATCCAAATTGGATGATTCCACTTCTCACCGAACCCTTCTAAAGTATAATTTAACATTCTAAATTTCAATCCCTAATTCTATTTACCCTAATCTACAAGGCGGACCTGTCTCTGACTCGGGACAGAGTGAGCGACCTACGGTGATGGGTTCATAACTTTCTCTATAGAAGTTCTTTTTATATGATTCTTGTGGTCATGGAAAGCTAACATCACTACTTATGAAGATATGATCATATGAAGTTGAAGGTCAGTTTTGGATCCACAAATTCACCTTAACCCAGCAAACTTGTTGAATTTCCTCAGGCTGTTCGGCAATGGATCTGATCTTGAAAAATTTTCGGCTTGCAGATAATATGAATAAATGATTTATATTTTTTTTTTAGAATTTTAACACATCATATGATGATTTGGAAAAATATTTTTCTAAGCAGCTAGTGAGATGCCTGCTTCAGCTGCTTGAAACCCTATTGATTGAAATGAAGGTCCAATCATATTATTTGGTTAAAAATTAATGTTAAACTTCTAATTAACATTAGTTAATCATAATTAAATATGTTTATTATAATATTTACAAATATTAGAATTTATTCCTAATAATCTTATATAATTTATGCTTTAATCCAAATGTTAGTTGCTATACGCAACCATGACTATATAAGCATTTAACTTACTTAATTAAAAGCAAGATTATGTTAAAATAATATTTGTGGAGCACGTCCGTGATAGGGTCAACCATAACAATTATCAATATGAACCATGATCAATATCAATATTAATACTATCAAGAAACAATTATGCATAACAATATACGATTGATCACCATAGATAACATTTAACAATAATCAGTAAATTATAAATAATTTGATCAATCATAGTAATTACACCATATCATTAATTACTGATGACCAATATCCATTCAATTCGATTCAATTATCTTAAATTATTTACCAATTGGCCATAAATCGACGAAGGGCATAATCAACAGTTATCAATTATTAATCTATAAACAATTTATCAATTCAATTACTCATCATCTATTATGGAGCAATTCAATTATTAATCAATCGCTAGGGCGAAATCAATTATCTATCCACCACTAGGGCGCAAATTCGATTATCTCAAATCTAATCAATAATAATTGTTAGTTCAATATCAATTACCTTTAATCAATCATCCGTTGGCCATAGATCAATTAAGACCATAATTTGATAATTAGTAATTCAATTAACAATTAATCAATCTTCAATTGGCCAAAAGTCAATGAAGGTCACAATAATAATTATCAATTCAATCTTAATTTATCAATTCATTTATCATGCACAAAGCCTGCAATTTATTATCCATCAGCCATAAGGGCGCAATTCGATTATCCATCAGCCACGAGGGAGAAATCAATAGTCTATCAACCACTAGGACGAAATCAATTGTCCATCAGCCACTAGGGCGCAATTCAATTAACAAATCTATTATCAATTCAATTCAATTCGATTATCAGTTCAATCTTTGGAGTTACGATCAACCCTTTCAGGCGCAATACGAGAGCCCTCTATTATTAGGGGACACCATGCCACTTCAATCAATAAGTTCGGGTATGATGGGGACGAAGGACCACACCTAGGGTAGTCATGGTTTTCACGTTATAAGACCAATTCAATTCAATTATCCATCAGCCCGAAGGCGCAATTAGCCCGAAGGCTCTATCAATCCGAAGATGCAATTAGTCCGAAGGCCCTATCAACCCGAAGGCGCAATATTAGCCTGAAGATCCTATCAACCTGAAGGCGCAATATTAGCCCGAAGGCCCTATCAGCCCAAAGGCGCAGTTCTCCCAAAGGCCCTATCAGTCCGAAGGCATAGTTAGCCCGAATATGATGATAATCAATATGATGACAATCTGATAAAGTATGATCATACTAAAATCAGGAATGTTAATCAAATGATCGGCAATGATTAACAATGTTAACTATCCAATAACTATAAATCAATTCGTAAAAATATATTTTCTATTCCAAAACCTGATCCCGTCGATCATTATTCGGATCTGTTAAATGGAACTTGGGTTGTGCCAAACAAAACCTGAGACGACATAATTTTCAGCTATTCTATCTATGTCATTCGATATTCAATCGAGGCAACTAATATATATGCTATGTATAATAGAGAAAAGAGTTGGATCCATGTCATGGAAAACCGACGACATGGGGATCCCCCTACGTACCTTAAGTTGATTGAAAAATCAACTATGTTCCTATTATCTCTGGACAGCACATACGTCATGACTTTGGCTGATGATTCCTCCCCATTGACGTCTAGAAATCTTCGGCTACCACTTAGACTTTATTCTCCTCTATTGGGACTTCGAAACGATATATCACACACACTCTCAAGTGCCTCGATTTGTGAGAAAACGAAGGCGAAAGATGAGACTATCATGTAGAAATTTTGTGGAGGCAAATCATACTTTCTAACCACCCTTTAGGTCTTATTTATAGCTTTCAACTAAGATTTTTGACTCCTATTGGGCCTTGGGCTATTTCTTCTATCATGACCATCTATCATTAGTTATCATCTCTTAAATATTCAAATTTAATTAAATCCGAATTTCACTAATTATTCTATAACCATACTTATAAAAAATCCATCTCTAATCAAATTTCTTTTTATCTCCTCCATAACTTCTCTCAATCAATCTCTCTCTTCATCTTTTATCAATAACTTATGTTAACCAAACTATACCTTTATTTTATCTTTTTATTTCTTTCTTTTCTCTAATTTTTGGAATTATTTAATTCCATAATAATTTATCATCTAATTTTCGGATTAAAATAATAATAAATATTATTTTAATGGTTGAAATATTTCTAAGCCAAAAAACGCTCAATCCTATCCTATTTGGGAGTCCTATATCTATTAAACATTCTTTTAGACCTCAAATTAAATTGAAATCCCTAATCTCAATCTAATTATGATTTCTACTCCCAATAGAATTTAATCTTTCTTTCTTTTTCTTTTTCTTTTCTAATCATACTTTTAATCCTACTAAACTTCTAATTCCTTCTCCAAGTACGAGTACTTTTTCCTTCTATTCATATTCATTTTTTAATTATATTCCAATTCCTTCTCAAATTCCCCTTTTGATCATCTTCAATTCATCAAGCATTATAATTAACTTATAAAATTACTCTATTGCCCTTGATGAAATCTTGAGGTGTTACAGTTAGAGTTTAAAGAAGAGTATCAAGTCAAGGACTTGTTAAATCATTCGCCTTGCCATAAGACAAGCGTTTGAAATAAGTCGATATGGATAACAAAAGATTTCAAAGTGACAAAAAGAAATAGTCGCAAAAGGATGCATACTATAGAGAAATTATTATGTTTTTTCTCTTGGTCATCAAAAGTCTAGCTATTAATTCACATATATATTAGATGAAACTTACATAAAGGTGTTCGAATGATTAAATGTAAAAATATTCAGCACAATATGTAGTTTGTGACGATCCATTTATGGATTTAGTATTCAACTAAATAATGATATAAATATCATTATGTATATATCCATTTTTATGGATAAATATGTCATCATGAAATTATATGTGAAACAATATTATGTATAGCTAGAAGTAAAAAGGGATTTCTTCTATTAATGAAGAATTTAATATCTTTCTATAGAAATGACATGGGTGAAACAGTTACTCACACTGGTGTGAAAATTAAATAAGAATTATTCAAGTAAATTTATTACTTTATAGCAAGATTCATCTATTATAAAGACGAATTGAATATTCTATGAGAGACTGTAGACTCATCAGTACCCTTATTAAAAGAGATAATTTTGAATCTCTTGACTTTCTATATGACTCTATAAGTAACAAAAGAAAATGTTCTTTTGTAAACATGGTCAATGATCATACATGCACAATAAGTTGAGCAGTCTGATATTTGTATCATTGGTCAAATGAGAAATTTACATACTAATACAGAGCACCTATGTTGGATGGCGATTAAGAGAATAATATGATACTTTATGGGTGTGTTGACCATGACGAAACCGATCACGTTTATGATGAAACCTATCACTGAAAAATTGATTTACGTTATGTTATTTTTAAGGTTTATTATTATTGATTGATGATTGTATAAGCATGGACAGCTATAACTAGCTTAAAATTTGAAGACTGAGCGACGTAAACTGATTGATGATTGTGATAATAATGAACCCAATTGAAGAATACTGTTACTTGTCGCCCCTCAAATTAATGACAGAAAATGCTGTGTCCTGCTCCATTGTGTTAGAATTTTTCTCAAGAAATTACTGTGCCCTACACTTTGGAGTTAGCATTTCCTGGGGGAATAACTGTATCTTACCGGCGACGTATGTATATTCCCATTCACTTTCGGGTGACGGAGCCTCAGCTCCAAGGCTTAGCTAACCTACTAGAGGGCAACGACTTGATTCTTGAATTACTGATAAGATCAAAGACTGAACTGACTAACTGAACTGAAAGGACTGATGACCACAAAAGTGAGATCCAAAGGGTTATGAAGTAACCCCGAGGATATTACTGAGGTAAGATAAGGACATGTGCTAGTCACTTGGTATGTCTACTGTACTGACTGACTGATGAATTGATGATGATTCTTACATGTCAAGTATTTTACTGATGACCTTATGTTATAAACCAAAGACATGTAAATTTTTATGACTATGGAATGGCATGCATATATGTTCATTGTTATTATGAAATTGTCATATGCATGTCATGTAGTATCCTACATAGGATGCATCACATACACTGCATGGCCTTTGCATATTCTAACTGGAAAATCCTACACCTTGGATCTGTGCAGGTAACTGATAAGCTTGGATGGATGGCTGATCAACTCATGATGGCTAAGTTGCACATGGTATAGGAATAATGAGTCATGAGTCTTTAGAGTTTCTGTTTAGAATGAGTCGGAATAATGAATTCTTCCTACTTTGATGAAACCACTTTTATTTAAGTCTTCCGCTGAATTATAGATGATTTTATTTTATTTTCATGTTTGATGACTTTTTGCAATAGTATGTCCATCATTTTATTATGATGATGTTATGGTGAACTGACTAGCACTGCTGAAATGACCCAATTGTCCTTGATAATTTGGGAGTAAAATTTTGGGGTATTACAGTTGGTATCATAGCATGCTTAGGACCTATGTTAAGTATGTCATAGAACTATTAAGGGTTTAAGTCCATGTGCAACCGTCATGAACAATCATCCAAGATAAAGAATATATATGTTTTGTGCCATATGATTAACTGTTTAAATTAACCATCTAATGTTGGTTAACATTTATAAAGGATGGAGCCAGGCAGTCCTTCGAACACTTCAGGGGACCAAAAGGAATTGATCACGAGCATGACCCACATGGCTCATGCTATGGAAAGGAGCGTGGACTCGAGGCACTCTGACCACACGAGTTCCAGGATTGAGAGGTTTCTAAAATTGCATCCTCCTACTTTCAATGGGGAGAGAAATTCAGTCAAGGCTGGACATCATTACTGAGAAGTTCCAAGCCATGGACTGCTCCGACCGACATATGGTCAACCTGGCTACTCACTAGCTAGTTGACCGGGCTCATCATTGGTGGAAATTGCTGATAAGGAATCAGTTCAACGAAGATGATGAGATCATCTGGAGGGATTTCAAGAAGTCCTTCAAGAATCACTACCTTCCTCCACATGTGGGGGGGGGGGGGGGGGGGGAGAAATGAGTTGAGTTCATGAATTTACAACAAGGCAGTTTGACTATAGATGAATATCTCAACAAGTTCCTTGAGCTTGAGAGGTATAGTCCTTTAAAGGACGATGAACAGTTGAGGGTGAACCACTTTATCAAAGGACTGAAACCTCGCCTAAGGATGAATGTCAAATGTAATGGCCCCGAGACCATGGTAATCTCTCTGGCAACCAAACTAGCTAGAGAAATTGAGACATAAAAAGAGTATGAACAGAACAAGGAGTCTGGGAAAGACCAAAAGAAAAGCAAAGACAGGGAGAACACGGACTCCAAACCCTACTCCAAGATCGAAAGAGGACAAAAAGATAAAGCATGTCCTCACTGCCATAGATTCCATCTTGGAGAATGCAAGTTTAAAATTGGAGCATGCCTGCGTTGTGGCAAGACTGACCATTTTGTCAAAGACTATCCTGAGGAGAAGCTCGAGTACCAAGACAAGGGCAAAAGTAAGTGAGCTGAGAACTAGCAGAAGGCACCAGGCAGAGTTTACACCATGTAGGTGGATGAGGCTCAAAAGTCTAATGAAGTGATCTAAGATAACCTCCTTGTAACTGATCACCATGCCAATGTTCTATTTGATTCTGATGCCACTCATTTTTTTATATTTTTTTTTGTTAACTTAATGAATGTTAAGAGAGAAAACGTGAAGTGGCAGCTAGAAATAGCAACACCATTAGGGAGGGACTCCACTAGACAATACCTCCCAGAGACACTAGAGATGATTGAGGGAGTTAATTACTCAGTTGACCTTATAGTGTTACCCATGGTAGGCTATTATGTCATATTAGGCATGGATTGATTATCTTACTATGATTTCTACATGATGTACTGGGAAAGGAAGGCCGTGACTAAGAAAAGGATGGGTCATTGAGACTGTATATATATTACAGGATGCTCAATAAGGGGTCCATCAAGAACAAGTATCCACTGCTCAGGATAGATGATCTTTTTTATTAGTTAACTTCTACATCAGTCTTCTCAAAGATTGACTTAAGAAGTAGATACCATCAGTTCAGGATGGCTAATGAAGACATAGCTAAAACGGCCTTCAGATCAAGTTGTGTATGCATGATAGACATAGAGACCACTTAATATATTAAAAGGAATATTCTAAGGATAAGAAACCAATCATGGTTTTTAAAAGTAAAGAAAACTAATAAAAAAATGCCAAGATCATAAAAATGTCGGTTGAGATGTGAAGGAAATTAGGAATGTTTTACTTTGGTCTACATGACTTAAATGATGACATAAAATGGTCAAGTGTTGAGCTAGATCATTTGACACTTAGATTAAGTTAAGAATTAAAGTAGCACAACAGAAACGTGGCTCAAGAAGGATCGCAACTTCTTGAGATTGATCAGAGATATGAGATTCTCACGGAAATCTTGGAATAGTAAATAACGGTGATCGACTAATGAAGACAAAATGCAAAAGCTGCTAAAGTGAGACCACCGAGCAATACACATTGAATGTCAAAACGAGAGAGGTCATGTCGGTGTATACGAGGATCGAAAGATAAGTGGAGCAATGGAGATGAAGATATCTATTATATAAGATTCTACAAGATTCGAGGACGAATTTTATTTTAAGGAGAGTATATTATAATATCCTCAAAAAAATAAAATAAATAGATAAAAAGAAATCTATAGCTAATTAAGGCCCAATTATGAAACCACTAGTCTAACAAGCCCAAAACCCAACCTACTCCCATATGCGCTAAGCCACACAACTCTCTCTTTTCTTTTTTCTCCAGCACCAAGAAGAAGAAGAAAGGATCAGGATTAGTATTGGGGTTTTAATGAAAAATTGTAAAGGTATGTAAAGGGGATCCAACCCCTCTCTCTCCTCTCAAAATTTTATTGATTGGATTGAGAGTAATAGAGCACCTTGCTCCTATTAGGGATTTGTTTAAGGAATTTATGAGTTTTATCAAATTTGAGATTGTTTTCTAATGATTCATGATTAGATTTAAATGTTGGGATTGCATGATTTAAGTTGCATAATTTATTAAATTCATGACTGTATTGTAATAATTGTTTGGATAAGTTTTTCTTATCCGAAAACTACAAATAATATATGGATGGAAAGCCCTCGAAGTCTAGTTTCCACAGAAATTTCTTTCATATGATTTGGAGTTGTATACAAATAGTTATGATCCAAACAGTCGTAACTAGATTAAAATTTGAAGACTGAGCAACATAAACTGATTGATGATTGTGATAATAACGAACTCAATTGAAGAATACTATTACTTGTCGCCCCTCAAACTGATGATAGAATATACTATGTCCTGCTCCATTGTGTTAGAATTTTTCTCGAGAAATTATTATGCCCTGCACTTTGGAGTTAGCATTTTCTGAGGGAATAATTGTATCTTACGAGCAACGATATGTATATTCCCATTCACCTTCGGGTGACGGAGCCTCAGCTCCAAGGCCTAGCTAGCCTACTGGAAATGACTTGATTCTTGAATTACTGATAAGATCAAACACTGAACTGATGATCACGAAAGTGGGATCCAAAGGGTTATAAAGCAACCCCGAGGATATTACTGAGGCAAGGTAAGGACAAGTGCTAGTGACTTCGTATGTCTACTGTACCGACTAACTGACTAATGAATTGATGATGATGTTTACATGTCAAGTATTTTACTGATGACCTTATGTTATAAACCAATGACATGTACATTTTTATGACTATGGAATGGCATGCATATATGTTCATTGTTATTATGAAATTGTCATATACATATGTCATGTAGTATCCTACATACGATGCATCACATACACTATATGGCATTTACATACTCTAACTGAAAAATCCTGCACTCTGGATTCGTGCAAATAAATGATAAACTCAGATGGATGGCTGATCAACTCATGATGGCTAAGTTGCACATAGTATAGGAATAATGAGTCATGAGTCTCTAGATTTTCTGTCTAGAACGAGTCTTATGGAATAATGAATTCTTCCTAATTCTATAACATGATGATGAAACCACTTTTATTTAAGTCTTCCACTAAATTATAGATGATTTTATTTTATTTTTATGTATAATGATTTTTTGCAATAGTATGTCCATTATTTTATTATGATGAACGGACTAGCACTACCGAAATAACACAATTGTCCTTGATAATTTGAGGGTGAAATTTTGGGGTGTTACAATATATTTATGATGCATGCAAAATATAACATATTTTAGTTTATTATTTTAATTAATTTTTCTGTAATTTGATCATGGCATGCATCATTTTTAGTTACTTTTAGTCATAATTCTGAAATTATCTATTTTTATTGTTAATTCATGAATATTTTAATTGTGGATGGATTAATTAAAATTTGATAATTATTTTGCAGGAAAGGCCAAATACACAATTATTCGAGGGATTATATTAAATGAATTATTAACGTATCGGCCGCAATTCAGCTGTAATATGATTTATCGACCGCAATTCGAATACAAAGATATTATCGCCGGAGAACTCCGACACTAAAGATCTATCCTTAACCAAGTTTATCGGCCGAGAACATCAAGTTGGGCCAAACATCATATGAATCAAGTTTATCGGCCGCAATCCAAGAGTTTATCTTTACCGGCCGATATCTTTGGGTATAAAAGTTTATCATTAATCAAGGATAGAGACTATCGGTCATAATCATCAACCAATCGTAGGGCAAATGACTTTTATGGCCAAGATTCAGAGAGGAATAACAAGTTTATCATCCGATAACTCCAATCATTGGGCGAAAAAGATAATATTAACAGAGTTTATCGGCCCTGAAACTTTTATCATTAACTAAGTTTTATCTTAGACAAATTTAAAGTTGGCCGTATGATTTTATCGACCGTGATATGCATGAAGCCCTTTCGCACCTATAAATACGTGAAGAAGCCGTCGTCCCAAGGTGTGCTCTGAAGTTCAAGTTTTCTTCCACGACGAGTCATTATCTATGTAGACTTCGACCAAGAGGAGAGAGGCACGACGGCTGGAAGTCCGAAAGGTTGCCCGACTGTCTGCCCAGATTCGAGGATCTTGATTTTACTTTGGGTGTAATTCTTCCAATTTTTATAATTTATATTTTATTATCTCTCCATAATTTCTAGGATGAACTCCATATTTTTATATCTTTTATTTAGGAGATTATTAATTGAAGGGAAATGTTTGGACCCTATTTTATTTGTTTTAATTTTTTTTGATCAATTATTAATTGTGCTTAATGCTTTTATGTTAGTTAATTGAATTTTTGAATTAGGCTCTACGAGTTTGTGGAGTATTTAATTTCAGAATTCATGATACTAATTTCAATTAATTTTATTTGAAATTAATAATTGACATAAATTTGATAACTAGTATGTGGAGAATCAAATTTGTGTGGTCTATTACTAGTTTGTGGAGTGATTAATAGTCTAGAGAATCCAATTTAATGCATCTTAAGTTTAATATGATTTGAGGGTACCAGTCGTGGATACTTCAATTCTTATTAAATTAAGATAGTTATATATGATTAGGTTGAGGGATGCCAGTCATGAAGACCGCAAGTTAATCATGTTAGATTACTTTAGGCAGACTCTAATTCATCTTTAAAGATTAAATTTATCTTTTATGGTTTAAATATTTATCCTGATCTATTTTCATCCTAAGGCCTAACTTCAACACCATCACATTATCTTATCTTTATCATATTTTCTTTATTTTTACAAAACCTATTTCCAAAAATCCATATTTTTCCTCTCTTATTAATTTATAAATCCAGATATTTTATTAATAATATTTCTCGTGAGTTCATCACTCTTACTCCTATTTTCTATATTACTTGAGCGACTAGTGCACTTGCTAACGATTTTATTTTGCTACATTATTTTACGCATCAATTTATACAAATGGTGTTACTTTAATTTATTCCTTTTTTATAGAGAAAGGCTTGGTGTGCAAATTAAAAAAAGAAAGGAGACACCATCGACGCATGGTTCGTTGGCGCAGCTTGGGTGCACAATCTATATGGGTGGGCCGTGACTTCTCCTTTTTTTTGTTGTTTTATTTTCTATTTTTTTCTGAGAGAGAGAAGTTTTAAATTTAGATATATATATATATATATATATATATATATATATATATGAAATAGAGAAAATGTGAACTTTTATTCTTAAAAAATTTCTATCATTATATACCAATTAATTGAATTTTATTGATTGGTGACTCTTTATGCAATTAACTTATCTATTTTAAAAATTGATAATATATATATATAATATGAAAAATATGTATATCTTCTAACAAATTTGGAATTCATGGGAGTCTTTGAATCCCATTTTTTATATTATTAGTTCAGAAAGCACATTTTATTATTGATATAAAAGTTATTTTTTTAATGAAAATGCATAATATTAACTTGAAAGATGATTGTCCTGATATATCACTTGGGCGAGATCATTAGGTGGACCATCAACTCACAAAAAATCACAAAGTGAGGCGCATGTTCGTTTAGCCAAAAACTCAATAGCCAAGTTGTGGCCTCTGTCGATTACAATGGGTACAAAAATGATAAATGTATTGATTAAGAATAAGATGTCTTTGAGGAGCGAATTGATACACCAAGGGGCAGCGGCATTAATTCGTCAGAATTGCAATGAGTACAATAGAGTCGGATCGGAGCTGAATACACCTATGGTTCCATTCCAGACACCTTAGTAACGCACGATTTAATACCCATGCCTTAAGCCTTCTGAACAGCTTAGAAACGCCTGTGCTCAGTCCCTGCAAAAATTATATGTTCATTAGTGCCAAGCAAAATGTAGCCTATAGCTCCCGCCTCCCCTGGTGTCATAAATGAATCATCTGTGTTCAAAATGATCTGGGAGAAGTAAGGGGCTCTCATTCGGGGGTGGTCCCTCGGGATTGTGGAAGATATTATAACTATTGAATACTTTGATGTTCTTCCATTACATTATCTTTAAAATTTGATGTTATAATTTATATTGAATTATAAAGTGAAATTTTATTTATATTTTTTTATATATGATATTTTAAAATGTGGTCATACTAAAATAGGGCTTTCGAAAAAATCATATGAAAAAATTGATTTGTTAGAGGATATTTTTTTTGTCTTTACGACGGTTTTTAATTAATTCAAAGGATAGATTTAGAAAAATAATTTTGTGTGATTTCCTTGACCAAAAAATTTGTCCAAACTTCTTTTTCATAACCACATGATTTTTTATTTTATTTTATTTATTCTAATAACGACATGATTCACTGATACCGTATTTTACTTACTTATTTTATGCTCTTTCACATTTGAGTTTGTGGGGTCTCACAAAAATCATTAACTAGAAATGCCAACGTGGAAAAGTAATTGACCGGTCAACATATTATCCTTATGGTCAATTTATAGAATTTATAATTCATTCCAAAGTGTTTAAATAGATAATTTTTTTCAGCGATTCCGTTGATTATCTCTTTTAATAGAATAAAATTTTAAAATTTCAATAAAATAAAATAAAATATATATTTATTTAATATTATGAGCAAAAAAAATTTAACGACAAACGTTTGAAACATATCAAGTAAGAGTTTCAAAATATAATAGAAAAATATTAAATCATAAATAAACGACAATTATATGAATGACAAAAAATGTTGATTGGTAAACTGATAGTACGAAAGAATATTTAAAAATAAAAAATGGATCTCTTAGATTTTACGAAGAGTTGGGGTCCTAGTTTAAGTGAGCCAATTTTGGTTTATTAAAATTCGACAACAAAAAAGAAATAATCAGGCTTCTAATTTTTTATATGTTTAATTAAATTTTTTGGAACCGGTAGGTTAATTTTCTCTGGAATTGGTTGTGCAGATTTTAAGTAAAAAAATTCGAATAAAATTAGTTTATTATTAAATAAAAAGTATGTGCGTACATATAATATAATATAATATAATATAATATATACAACTCCCTTTCCGACTAGTAGTAGTAGTTATTATTATTATATTATATATTAATAATATTCCGAGTCAGGCTTGGATTTTGCTTTCTCTTATATATATATATATATTTATATTAAGCTTTGCAATTAAGGCACAAGGAAAGGAAAGAGATCACGTACCCGCTCCACGTCCAGCACATCTGTCTGTTTGCATCCGGATCGATCGCTGGCTCATGGCTCGACGGAAGCACGAGACCGAATCAGGTGATTACGACGCTGTCGAGCCTTCGGGAAGGCGGCGCAAGTTGCAGCAGCAGGAGATCATCGACGCCGACGATGATCGATACCCGTCTGCAAGTCGCGTTTGCAGCGAGTCGCAGACCCCCCGAACGAAGGGCGAAGAATTTGATGAACAAGAAAGCTCGCCTTGGTCGGACTTACCGGACGTCGCCCTAGAGGCCGTCACGGGCATGATGGACATCGGCGACCGCATTCAGGCGTCCCGGGTGTGCAAGCGGTGGAGATCGTTGATAGCGGTAGCGCGCATGGGGCCTCACCGGAGACCCGTCTCGTACGGGAGCCCATGCTTTCTTAGTCTGTCCGAAGACAACAAGAAGTGCGTCCTCACAGATCCCCTCCGCTTGGAGCGCTTCTCCATCGACACGCCGATCCTGCCCGAGGACTTCGTGATCCGGTACTCCGACCAAGGCTGGTTGCTGCTCACCGTGCCCATTGGCTTTGTGGAGGCGAGGGAAACAAAGAGAGACGCCCTGCTGTTCAACCCTCTGACGAGGACGACCATTCGCCTTCCCGAGTTCAGATCATTTAATTTCGACACGTTCGGCTTCTCGTCGCCGCCGACCTCGCCGGAATGCGTCGTCTTCTGCTTGTATTCGTGTGTTCGGGAGTACTGCACGGCCGTTGACTACTGCAAACCGGGAGACAAAGGCTGGACACGTCTCATCATAAGACACGAAGGAACGCGGGGCCGCACGTCCCATTGGAAGCCACTCTGGTTCAAGGACCGGATTTACGTGTTGGATGATTGCTTGAGGGTGAGAGTTTATGATCTTTTCGGAGGTCAAACCCTGAACAAAGTCATCAGTACGCCGTGGGGCATGGGAGGCATGTCGTGGTTCACGAACAATTTCATTATGAATTTGGTAGAGATGGACGATAAGGTTATGGTCATCTTCGTCGACCTCAGCTACGGATACCTTCGGATCAACGTGCTCGACGAATCACAAGACCGGTGGATAGAAGTAGAAGAGGACGACATAGGACCGGAGACGTTGCTGTTCTGCCACTCGTCAGGTGGCATGTGCGTGAAGGAGTCGACCTCAGGCTCAGGACAGGGGGGAAAAGTGTACGTATGGGACTGGCGGTGCCGGGGAAAAGTGGAAAAGTGTTATTGTTGTGTATCGCACAGGACGCAAACTTTCAAATTTGCGGAAGAAGACGACGTACTCTTTGGAATCTTCCAGAAGACTTGGATCGAGCTGAAGCCGTAGGAAGAGTAGGATTAATTGAATGATCACCTTCTTGTGAATATATATGCATGAATTTGTTGAAAGCCAACGTCGCACGTCGTGTTTGTGGCAGTTGTGAGGGCATCGTATTGGTTTAGTTTTTTTAACTGTTAGTTTATTAGTATAAATAGGATGAGATGGATGTAATTGTACTCAGAGAAGTTGTAATCCACTTTTTAGTTTCAATATAATTATTTTCTCTTCTCTTGGAACTTCCCTTTTTGCCTTGCTCTTCTTCTTCTTCATCTCCTTCCAATCCTCCGGCAACTTCTCTCCGGTGAGTAGCATAGGGAGCTCCATCTTGTTTTTAACATAATTCATATATATATATATAATATCATATTTTACGCATAAACTTTAACGAATTAATTTATTTTTTTTATAAGCGCCTCCGGATATTAGGAATTGGTTCTCGAGTGATACGTACAATCCTGTTCGTGAAGATGTGACACAAGACATAGCCGAACATAGTCAGGTCGAGATGTTGTGACATTAGAGTTTCGTATCAATTGTAAATTTAACTTGGATTAAATTTTGTATCATGCAGATGTTTCGTTTTGATAAAAGATAAAATAAGGGAAAGGAGCCGGTCGTCCCTAGAGCTAATTGTACTCCGTCGGCTCCTAGATCAGTCAAAGGTATTCGCATAATAGAATGTTCTTCTCTTCCGCTGACTCCTTCCTCTCATGTTGATATTGCGGACCTGGAGACACAATTGTCGGAAGAACTCGTTATAGCTCCTTGTTCCGTGGAAGGCTCAGACCAGGCTTCGTCAAATCGTGTGCACAAAGCATACTTATAGCCAAATGAGAATTTAGGATAAGTGTTATTTTATGTATTTCGAAACCTTATTCATTTTGTGATTCACCCATCGCATTTTATAATATGTCATGGGGATAATGATTATATTTGTAGGAAATTTTTTTTGTCTATTTCTACTGATACATTAGGGAGGTATTTGGTGGCATATAGGGTTCTTTTTAGGGTAAGTATACTCATCTTATGATCTAAATTCATGGCAGTTAACCCTAAGATAATAGCACATTCTTTAGATATGAAAAAATGAGAAACACCAGAATCAAATAGTACAGTAGTGGGTAGTTCATCTATAAGGAGCGTACCTCGAATGACCTTAGCATCATTCAGTGGAGCATCTTGTTCTAAGTTAAAGAGTCTCCCTTGCACCAATTGTTGTCCACGTCATGGACAATTTATTGAAATGTTGTCCATACCTTCACGGTGTCAGCATGCTCCTGTCTTTAGATGACACTCGTCTGCATGGGTCCTGCCACAGGTATTACATAAGACCCGCTCGCCAAGTACGAGTGCCGCCTGAGGGGCCCTGGGTGGTTGTGGTCTCTGCTGAGGTGCTGGCCGCCTTGGCGGTTGTTGAGGGTGTCGTTGGTACTGATGTTGTTGTTGTTGTGGTGGTGGGGCTTGTTGTAGAGGACGTTGTGGTGGTAGGGGTTGTCGGAGTTGGTGCTCATAACGAGGGCGATCATATTGCTGTGGTGCTGGGTATGGACGGGATCAGTTGTCCCATCATTGTTGATGACGATCGTTCCTACATAATTCAGGTTGTTGTGAGCCTTGTCCCACAATGTTTGTTCCCTTCTATCCTTTTGCAGTTCTTGATGATCTCTTTCCATCATTGTAGCTAAGCGCACTGCTTCGTTTAGAGTTTTGTAGTTGCCGGGCCGTGTTTGAGTTCTCAGGTTGGGGTTTAGTCCTTCCACGAAACGGTTGGTCTTAACTAGCTCGTCCATGGTCATGTATTGGGACACCATCATCGTCCCTTGCTTCATATTCAGAAATTCTTATTGTTTTCAATCCATTTGGAAGGCCGGGAAGTAGCGTTCTTCAAATAATTTGTGAAAGTCTTCCGAGACAATAACTTTGACTTCCGAAAATTCAGTTGCTTTCATTGCCTTCCATCAATCTTTAGCGTCTTTATTGAGGGTGTCAGCGGTGAACAACACCTTCTTATTTTCAGCGACATCCAAGATTTCGAATTTAACCTCTATGGTCTCTATCCATTGTTCTGCTATATCAATACCTCCTTCGCCGTTGTAGGTCGGAAGTTTCGACCTCTAGAACTCTTGTATTGTGCATGGGGGAGGGGATTGCCATCCTTGTTGTGCTGGTTGTTTTGTTCCAAGAGGGGAGTGATGAATATCCTCATCATTATGAACCTCATTCTCATCGTCTGATATTTGCATTCTTCTACGGGGAGGCATCTATGAAAAAATCATGTAATTGAATGAGAATTTAAGAGGAATAATGCTTCTTAAATCAAATGAACTTTAGCCAACTATATTATTCGCAGCCCTTGTGGTCAATAATATTCAAAAAAATCATGTTAAGCTCATCATAGAGATTAGTCATAGAAAATAAAACATCCAACAAAATCAGAAACTAAGTGACTTCCACGTCTTTGATTCCACGATATCCCATGCTACTCGTCGTGTCGAGGGGTTTCCCCAACTTCCTTCCTGGAGACTCCTCTGTATTTAGCATAACTCGGGCATTCCCATGTGAAAATGCCCAAATTGTTCACAGTAAAGGCAATAGCCAGATCTATCCCATGGTAGACCCGGGGGACTGCCTACGCGCGATGCTACACTCCTTGGCTCCAAATTGCGAACTTCACTTTCTTTTTCGATCTCTTCAGGAAGCTCCCCGGTGGAGGAGACCTCACTGGCTAGTTACTACCCACACTTTCTTGATTTGAGTGCACTTGCTCCTCTGACGCCGGGGGAGGTGAAACGTTACGCCCACGACCTCGTCCACGGTCTTGATCACGCGCTTGCCCTTGTTCCTGATTCTGGGGAGTTGGGGTCTGTGATTTTACTACAAAGAAAATCTTTCACCCTCCATGGACGACTCGGGATGTTATGCATCGGGGAGGCATTTATAAGAATGATATGACTAAATAATGTAAGAGAAATCCATATAGAGAATTTATACAATACTTACTTAAGGAGTGGAGTCACAGATGCTCAGGAAGCTTGCACATGACTTATATCGTGACCATGGAATTCTCATGAACAATAATTGATAATGCAATGATCTATACTTGACGATGACCAATGGGGGGCCAAGAACTTAGGCTTTGATATCAAACTGTAATGCTCCCAAATCGGCCCTCCTATCACGTAGGTAGTCAGGTTGACTCCGACGATGCTACATTGCTTATTATAATATTGACCTTGAACATTCAATAATTTGTATACGTGGCATCAAATATAATAATAAAATAACCAAGAACTTTATTGCGGTAGAGTGAGCGTCGAAATATCAAAAGGTACTACTAGTCAATACAATTTATAATAAAGGAAGGAATAACCACGATCTCAAGTAAGTCCAACATTTGAACAGACGTTCGATAAAAGAGATAACATAAAGTCTTTTAAAAGCAAGGACCAATGATCAAACTAATGCAAGTAACAGAACTGAATGCTTTTAGAATTGGTAAGTCATGTGCAGCATTCTCCAAGTCCTGCGTTCTCCAGCTCCTCATCTTGCAGAGTTCTCATCTGCAAAATTCCAATACAAGAAAATAGAATATCTGTGAGCGAAAACGCCCAGTACAATAGAAGAATAGACGATAAAATGCTAATCAATGATGTTTGTATCATACATAGATAAGTAATAAGTACATGCTTTGGGTTTCTATACTTTGATTGAGATAAATAATAGGTCATACTTCATCATATTAACATTTGTACTTTGTTCTTTACCATCACTATGCCTTGTTTTTACTATACTTTGCCTTGTACTTTACTGACCAATGCATTGTCTTTATCATGCTATGGTCCGTGCTTTATTATACCATATTATGTACTTCATTAACTTTACTGTACATTACTTTATCATGAGTTTCACTACATCTTTTACATTACTATGCTGTCCTTAGAGTTAGTTGTCCTATGCGAGCTCGACTTTGTTAGGTTGGGATGCCAGAGGTGCCTCTATAAGTCTGTAAAGTCAGAATGCCCAAGATAGAGAAGGTATACTACCAATGCATACCCTTTTCGGAATACAGGTAGGAGAGGACATGTACCCCAAGAACAATGGACATTTAAGAACCTGTTGGTTCACTGTCTCCTCAGCTAAGCTACTTGTCCCTCTGACTCGATACTATGAAATTAAACCTCTTTAGGGAAGGAGTGTGTCAATGCATCGCCCTTCTTCGAAATACAGGTGGGAGAGGACCTGTCTCAGGAGCAATGGTCATTTAAGAACCTATAGGTTAGTTGTATCCTCAACTTATCTACCTGTCCCTCACTATATAATACCTTGATTTTTACTCTATACTTTGGGGGCGGCAGACAACATTTCCGTAATTTTATCTTTACTTTACATGTCTTTATTTATCACCTGTGGAATCTAAAATCATGAATCAGAGAAAAGGATAGGGTCAGATCTCTTTCCCTGAGGTAACAAAAAGCTGGCCTTCCTGTTGGAATAGTTGACTCGGACCGGTCGACTTGAAATGGTCGGTCTGGACCTTTCGATCGGTCCGTTCTTCCGTCGGGGTGTCTCTTTAGGTTGGCGATCGTCCCCATTGACCGGTCGACCGTTCTTCCCGAACCGATCGACCGTTTACGTGGAACCGGTCGATTGATCGTTTGGATCTGTGTACTTCAGGATCGATCGACCGTTCTATTGGAACCGGTCGACCGATTGTCCTTGAGCATCTATGCATCGCAGGATCGGTCGACCATCCTTTTGAACCGGTCGACCGATCGTATGCGTGTCGACTCGGCAAGGAGTTTCGACGGATCTGTCGACCGCTTTCCCGATCGTGTGTTTTCGGCCATGCAGCATGCTAGTCGTACCAGTCAACCGTTCGAGTGGAATCGGCCGACCGGTCATTAAGTCGGTTAATAGATCAATCGGCTATCATTATTGTCACAACCCTGATTTAAATCGTGATTTAAACCAGAGTTCACGACTTATTACGAACGATCAAATAAAATTGGAAAAGATTGCGGAAGCATGATGTAATAATTTTTTTTATTATAACATACATAAGAATGAAAATATCATAAAATAAATTACATAATTTATGATGATCCTTCAGAACAAACCAATAATCCTTATGTTTTACATTTCTTAAAATGATTTTTCCTTCTTACAGCATATAAAATATTACATATGCATTACGCATAACCAAACTTCTCGACATCCTAATAGAAGGATACGAGGGACTCAAATCTTCCTATCTTACCACGAATCCTTCAAATACTATCACCTTGCATGATTTCCAAGAATTATCTGAAAAATGTTAGAAATAATAGAGTGAGCTAAAATAACGCAGTAAGTTGATAACTCATAGTTATGTGTTACCAACTAATCAATTCGAAGTGACATAGAAAAGCATGCAATAATCATAATAGAAAAATAGGTATTTTCATATATTTGATAGTTACACATATAACATACTAATAAAAAACATCACACTCAACTAGTAATCAATATCATTTAAATCATATCAAACATATGTATGCAAATGCAACACTTTCATATGAATGCACGGATCACCAACTAGCCAGTGGTCGGTAGGTGAACTTTAGAAGTGGCTCCCATCGTGATCAGCGATGTAGCAATTAACTCCCTTCTACTTCATCCCTTTCAGGGAACAAATCATATAGCGATAGGTGGACTCTAGAGATGGCCCTACGGATTCCAGAGGTGGCCCCCATCGCGACTACTCACGATGGCACTTAGTTCCGCATGGCACTTAGCTCCAACCTATCTCATCCCATTATTGGAGAACAAAATGATGGATTGGACTCTAAATGTGGCTTCCATCGTGATCAATGATGTAGCACTTAGCTCCAACCGTCATATGTGTAAATGCAAATGGATGTCAATGCATGATTCATCACATAACAAGCATCTCTTGAATATCAGAAGATGAATCATATCCAATATTATTTCAAAAGGAACAAGATTGCACTCATTGTAATCCATTCAGATCATATCACATATACTTTTCATAATTGCATTTCTCGAAATCAATTCATAGGATTGCAAAACATATTCAATACATATAATAATTGATGTCACACTGAATTCAAAAGATGTGAATACATAGAGTAGGAGAAATCAACTTACTTGACATAAGCGATCACATAAGGTGTTTCCTTGTTTCTTTTTCTTATCATTCATTTAACCCTATAACAATAATATAAATCCATATTACTATTACAACCATGCCAACATAAAGATTTTACATCAATTAGTCTCCTATTATGATAATTTCATTTGTTTCTAAAAGTAGACTTCATAGGGTTTTCCAGATATAATTCTTAGAATTTATATCATTTTGGACTGATCACAATAAATTTAACAAGTACGAGTATAATTTCTCGTAAGTTTAGTTCTGAAAGACTGAGTGAGGTTTGGTAAAACATTTATAACCTCCCCCACACAAATGATTTTCTGGTGATTCCAACTCTAACATGATTCCAACTCTAACTGAAACTTAATATCCGCACATTCCTTATCCTAAATTATCAAATAATTCTATGACATATTGAATTTAATACATTATTTACAAAATCGGATATTAGTTTCATCGGACAGAATGCTAGCACCTTAAAGATGAACACATAAGTTTCTCTACATATATCTGATTGACTTATTTCCAAAGCTCAGTGAAAGTAGACTCTATAAAATCTATAGAAATTTTCATTGTAACGCTCCCAAATCGCACCCCTCCATGTGGCAGAATACGGTTCGGAGACGTTACGGGTCATCCTTATGTGTACATCATGTTGACCGAAATAAGGACTTTGACTGGTCAACTTATCAACGATAAATGCGGAATAACTAATCATCATTAGAAATAAAATAGAATAACATCTTGAAATGCGGAAGACTGATAACTGACTTCATAGGAGTCCAAAGGAAAGCTAATACATCCAATGATAAAAGAAAGGAAACATCTATCCATCATCTAAGGACTCGATAACCATGTGCAGCCACCTACGAGCTCGATCTGTTACCGTTGGCCACCATCATCATTAAGACCTTGGCCTGCATTTAAGAACATGCAGGGGAGAAACCTCCCTATGAGTTTTACAATTCAGTATGGAAGTAAGATAAACGTCATAGTAGGATCATGATACTAGGCATGAATCATAAAAGATAACATCATAGGATAACATCATCATCAGATAAGAAAGTGAATCATGATTATAATATGGAATGATAAGAACATGCATAGAAACATATGAATAAGAGATCATAATTAATCATCACAAGATAAGGCAAAAGCCAACATCATGAGAAAGGTTTTTTATTCATATGTGTTCATCTTCTTCTTCATCTTAATTTTCATCTTTGACTTATTTGGGGTATATTTCAACCAACGGGGAGGTCTGCCTCAACCCGTCCATCATCATCATCATAACTGGCAGAGCCAGCTCATAACTGACCGAAGTCAGCCCATAGCTGTCCGAGGACAGCCCATAATTGGTCGTCACCAGTCCATCATAAAAAGAGCTCTCCATTTAACATTTTACGTCTTTTATCTTGCATTTTTTAATTAACAAAACATATTTTGATAAGAACTTTAAATCAAGATAAAGAACATAATCATGGAGAGTAAATCAAGGATAAATCAACATAATCATCATCATACATAGATTAGAATTAATCATGTGGAATATGGATTAAAAGATCATAAGCATGAGCATAATTTGGTCGGAACCCAAGCCGAGTAGGGATAAACCTGGGTCGGGTAGAACATAATCATCTTCGGTAAAAATCAGGGATAAGCCCAGGCCGGGTTCGAATTACAACCGGGCTGGGTCGAGTCATCTTCTTCTCAGAATCGTCATTTTGCTTGATGTTCATCGTGCAAGGAACTCGGTCCAGGTCGTCTTCAACCCGAGCCGGGTTCATCCGATTGCAGAGCTCCGCGAGCGTCAGCAATGGCGATCCGGGCCGAGTTCCTCCGAACTCGGTCCGGCGAAGGACCTGCCCGGACCGGGTTTGGGTGAACTTGGGCGGGTTCATCTTTTGCAGAAACAGCGCGTCGAGCAGTTCGCGTTCCGTTAAACTTTTTCTGGCGATGGCCGGTACAAATTAACATCATAACTCATCATATAATAACCAGGAACGACCTAGAACATGCTTCAAGTCTAAAACCAAGATTCTATTACGAATCTACCCAAGTTCCATACCTCAAAGTTTCTGTCCGAGAAACTTTACTGTTGTCTTCTTCTTCCTCTTCCTCTTCCTCTTCCTCTGCCCGCTCCTCTCTGTTCGTGTGCACGTCCGGTATCGTCCGGTGTGTCCCCTGTAAGGCGGCGGCCGTCAGGGACAAGAAGAACCGAAAAGGGCACACGTAGAGGAGAATTAGGGCCGGCTTCGTGAGAAAACAAAAAGGAGGTTTTTGATTTGGTTTGGCCTCATATTTATAGGGAGAGGATCAGAGTTTAAATCAGAATTTAACTTCTCCTTGATCAAATCCAACTTAGATTTTATCCTCTATTTATTCCCCTTTTTATCTTTTTCTTTTATTCTTTTCTTTTCCTCTTTTTATGTTAAAATCCCGGGCGTTACATCATAAACTCCTTCAAATAAAATTCGTCATCGAATTCAGTCAGAAGTCAGGACTTACCAAAAAGTGCGGGAAACTCCCTTTGCATCTCAGACTCGAGTTCCTAGGTTGCTTCGTCACCTCGGTGATGGCTCCAAGCCACCTTGACCAGTGGTACATCTTTGTTGTTGTGATGTTGAATCTTTGTCTCTAGAATCTGGATGGGTTGCTCCTCATAAGTCAGGTCATCTTTGAGATTGGGTTCTTCATATCTTATTACATTTGCATCATCATGTTTATACTTCCGGAGCATAGAGACATGAAACACATTGTGAACTCGCCCATAGGATGGAGGTAAGGCTAGTCTGCAAGCACCCTCTCCAACTAGCTCAAGTAGCTCAAATGGACCAACATATCTTGGGCTGAGCTTCCCTCTTTTACTGAACCTCATCACTCCCTTGGTTGGGGAAACCTTCAGGAGTATTTGATCACCTGTCTGAAAACTTTGTTCACGTCGTCCTCTGTCAGCATAGAACTTTTGTCGAGCTTGGACTGCCTTCATCCTTTCTTGTATCAGCTCGACTCTTGCTGAATATTCCTCTGTCTTCTTCAGTTCTTTTTCATCTAAAATCTTCCTCTCACCTACTTCATTCCAGCATGCAGGTGAACGACATGGTCTCCCATACAAGGTTGCAAAGGGAGCCATATGAATGCTGGAATGATACTATTATTATAGGCAAACTCAATGAGTGGTAGGTGATCATCCCAGTTACCCTTCTAGTCAAGGGCACAAGCTCTTAACATGTCTTCAACTGTTTGGATGGTCCTTTCAGTCTGACCATCCGTTTGTGGATGGAATGTCGTACTGTAATTCAGCCTCATTCCGAAAGAGTCTTGTAGGCCTCTCCAGAATTTGGTCGTAAACCTTGGATTCCTGTCTGATACAATAGATGTGGGGATCCCATGAAGTCTGATGATCTCTTGTATTTATAGATCCATAAGACTCTGCACTGATTGCTTTCACTTGATGGGTAGAAAGTGTGCAGACTTCGTTAACCGATCCACCACTACCCATATGGCATCGTGTCCCTTCTGGGTACGGGGTAGACAAGTTATGAAATTCATAGAAATGTCTTCCCACTTCCACTGTGGAATGGCGAGAGATGTGATATTTCATAGGGCTTCTGATGTTCCACTTTTACCTGTTGGTAGACCAGGCATTTGGAAACATACTCTGCAATTTCTCGCTTCATATCATTCCACCAGAAGGTTCTTTGCACATCCTTGTACATCTTAGTGCTGCCCGGATGGATCACGAATTCAGACTTGTGGCATTCATCCATCACTTCCCTTTTAAGAGCTTCATCACTTGGAACCCATAGACGATCTCTATATCGGATTCCACCATCTGCCGAGAGCTTGAAATCTTCTTATTCTTTCTGGCATCTTTCTAACATCTTCGTATACTCAGGATCTTGTGCCTGAGCCTTAACGAGCCTATCCACCAAATTCAGTTGTATCTGGTGCATCATCAGTACAACTCCATTCCTTCCAGGTCTTGGCTTCCATAGGCTTAGCTCCTTCATCATCTTGTACATACCCATCATCATGTGAGCTAGTGAGTCTTCCCATTTGCGACTGAGTGCGTCTGCAACTGAGTTCTCCTTATCAGGGTGGTAATTAATGGAGAACTCATAATCCTTCAGATATTCCATCCATCTTCGTTGTCGCATATTAAGGTCTCGCTGAGAAAAGACGTACTTGAGGCTTTTATGGTCGGTGAACACCTCAAACTGTACTCCATATAGGTAGTGTCGCCAAATCTTCAACGCGAAGACTATCGCTGCCAATTCTAGATCATGGGTTGAGTAGTTCACCTCGTGCTTCTTCAGTTGCCTAGATGCATATGCGATCACTTTTTCATGTTGCATGAGCACGCATCCCAGTCCTGTGCCGCAAGCATCACTGTACACCACATACCCCTCTGTACCTTTCAGAATGGTGAGTATAGGTGCAGTGGTCAGTCTGGCCTTCAGTTCTTGAAAACTGTCTTCGCATTTCTGTGTCCATATATACTTCACTCCTTTCTTCATTAGGTTCATCAAGGGAGATGCGATCTTTGAGAAATCCTTGATGAACCTGCGGTAATAGCCTGCCAATCCGAGGAAGCTGCGGATTTCAGTGTCGTGCTTTGGCCTTGGCCAGTGGGATACCGCTTTTACTTTGGAAGGATCCACAGAAATACCTTTCTTCGAGATTATGTGTCCAAGGAACATAATCCGGTCAAGCCAGAACTCACACTTGGATAGTTTTCCGTACAACTTGTGCTACCTTAACTTTTTCAAAACTATCTTCAAGTGTTGGGTCCATGGGTCCATGGGTTGTCCGTCATCATCACATTCGTAAGAAAACCTCTGCATCCCTTTTGTATCATCCTCTGTGCTTTCAGGGCATATATAATAACCTTCTCATCCTTTCCTGTGGTGCCTCTAACGGTGGCCTTGCGTTCACCTTGGTTACCAATGATCACCTTCTTCTGTTTACATAGTACAACTACATCATGGTAGTATAGTCAATCCATACCAAGAATGACATCGTAGTCCGTCATAGGGATGACTACCAGATCTGCAGAAAAATTCTTGCCCTATATCTCTACGGGTACCTCAGGAAGGTACTTAGTGGCGTAGAGAATTCCCATAGGAGTAATTATCTCCATAGGGTGACTTATATCATGTAGAGGCAAACTCAAAGCAGTAGCACAGTCCTTAGATATAAAAGAGTGCGATGCACCCGAATCGAATAGCACTGTAGTAGGAAGACTGGCTATGGATAGTGTACCTCTAATGACTTCGGCGTCCGCCAGTACCGCGTCTTCTTCTAAGTGGAAAACTCGTCCACGCACCATGTTGTTTCCATGCTGAGCAGGTGCGGGTTCATCCTTCTTAGTAGGACAATCACGGATGAAATGTCCTTATTGACCACAGTGCAGGCATACCCCAGCCTTCATCCTACACTCCCCAATGTGGAACCTCCTGTAGTGGGGACAGGCACCAGTGCCCTGCGCCTGCTGCTGGGGCTGCTGCCGTTGGGGCTGCAAAAAGGGGTCATAACTTAATTCTTCTTCATCATAAACATCTTTTAACTTCATGTTCATCATCTTTACCTGATACTGGGGTTGTTGTTGGCGGTTAGCCTCACGAGGCTCATAAGGCCTTGCCCGATTATCCCGACGTTGGTTCCTATGGTCAGGTCCTCCTCGATTCCGATGATGGTCATTCCATCGTGGTTGGTTCTGAGCAGGGGGTTGCATGGGAGCCTTTCCTTTTCCATCCTTCAGTTCTTGTTGTTCCCTGGCATAATTCCTTTCCATTGTGGTTGCAAGCTCCACTGCCAGGCTCACATTAGCACATTGGCCAGCTAAGGTGCTGGTCCTGATGGTTGGGTTCAAGCCTTGGCAAAAGTGGTCTGCTTTCTGCCTATCACTCATCTTGAGAGTGTTGTACCTCTCCAGACGAATGAATTTAACATGGTACTGAGCCACTGTCATCTGATCTTGACTCAGTTGTAGGAATTCCCTCTGCTTCAGTGCACGCTGGTATGGTGGAAAGTAGCGTGCTTCAAATGCTTCACAGAAACGTTCCCAAGGGATGTCGTTCTGTCCGTCATACTGTGTGTCGTTCACAGTTCTCCACCAATCTAAGGCATCCTTAGTTAGTACACTGGTGGCGAACAGAACCTTCTTTTCTTCACCATAGTTCATCTGCTGTAGCTTCTCTTTAATCATCCTCAGCCATCGCTCTGCCTTGTCAAACTCACCCAAACCATCGTACTCCAGAAGGCGTAACTTCATGAATGCTTGAATAGTCTCCTTAGAGGACATTGGTGGCATAGGCTGCACAGAAGGAAGCTGCACCGATGGCGTCATGGCTGGTACGGCCTGAACAGATGGTGTCGGTATGGGCGGAACCGTTGGTGCCCGTGATGGTGGGGGCTGTACCAGTGGGGATTGTACAGTCGGCTCTACAGCTCGGGTCTGACTCAGCTGAACATCATTTTGGTCCGTCCCCTCTTGTAGTGGATTTCCCATCCCGTCGCTATTTCGAGGTCGCCTCCGACCCCAAGCTCTAGTAACAGGTGCACGGCGTGGAGGCATCTACATCATCATCTTAGAAACATCATACATCTTAGGAGATAAGATAAACTTACTTGACTTCAGGTGGCGCAGTGATTGCTCGTGGCGCTTGCACATGGACTTGACATCATACTTTAGGACATGATAATGGCCTAACTTTAGGCTCTAATACCTAACTGTAACGCCCCCAAATCGCATCCCGCCACATGGCAGAATACGATTCGGAGATGCTACGGGTCATCCTTACGTGTACATCATGTTGACTGAAATAAGGACTTTGACTGGCCAACTCATCAACGATAAATGCGGAATAACTAATCATCATTAGAAATAAAATAGAATAACATCTTGAAATGCGGAAGACTAATAACTGACTTCATAGGAGTCCAAAGAAAATCTAATACATCCAATGATAAAAGAAAGGAAACATCTATCCATCATCTAAGGACTCGATAACCATGTGCAGCTACCTACGAGTTCGATCTGTCACCGTTGGCCACCATCATCATTAAGACCTTGGTTTGCATTTAAGAACATGCAAGGAAGAAACCTCCCTATGAGTTTTACAACTCAGT
Source organism: Pontederia crassipes (assembly GCA_030549335.1). Lineage (NCBI taxonomy): Eukaryota > Viridiplantae > Streptophyta > Magnoliopsida > Commelinales > Pontederiaceae > Pontederia > Pontederia crassipes. Next base: position 4,336,548 of record CM060190.1, read on the forward strand.
ATGAAAGTAAGATAAACATCATAGTAGGATCATGATATTAGGCATGAATCATAAAAGATAACATCATAGGATAACATCATCATCAGATAAGGAAGTGAATCATGATCATAATATGGAATGATAAGAGCATGCATAGAAACATATGAATAAAAGATCATAATTAATCATCATAAGATAAGGCAAAAGCCAACATCATGAGAAAGGTTTTTTATTCATATGTGTTCATCTTCTTCATCTTAATTTTTATCTTTGACTTATTTGGAGTATATTTCAACCCACATGGAGGCCTGCCTCAACCCGTCCATCATCATCATCATAACTGGCAGAGCCAGCCCATAACTGACCGAAGTCAGCCCATAACTGTCTGAGGATAGTCCATAACTGGTCGTCACCAGTCCATCATAAAAAGAGCTCTCCATTTAACGTTTTACGTCTTTTATCTTGCATCTTTTAATTAACAAAACATATTTTGATAAGAACTTTAAATCAAGATAAAGGACATAATCATGGAGAGTAAATGATAAATCGACATAATCATCATCATACATAGATTAGAATTAATCATGTGGAACATGGATTAAAAGATCATAAGCATGAGCATAATCTGGTCGGAACCCGGGCCGAGTGGGGATAAACCCGGGTCGGGTAGAACATAATCATCTTCGGTAAAAATCAGAGATAAGCCCAGGCCGGGTTCGGGTTACACCCGGGCCGGGTCGAGTCGTCTTTTTCTCAGAATCGTCATTTTGCCCTACTGTTCATCGTGCAAGGAGCTCGGTCCGGATTGGTCCGGGTCGTCTTCAATCCGGGCCGGATTCGTTCGGTTGCAAAGCTCTGCGAGCGTCGGCAATGGCGATCCAGGCCGAGTTCCTCCGAACTCGGTCCAGCGAAGGACCTGCCCGGGCCGGGTTTGGGTGAACTCGGGCCGGGTTCATCTTTTGCAGAAACTGCGCGTTGCACAGTTCGCGTTCCGTTCAACTTTTTCCGACGATGGCCGGCACAAATTAACATCATAACTCATCATATAATAACCAGGAATGACCTAGAACATGCTTCAAGTCTAAAACTAAGATTCTATTACGAATCTACCCTAGTTCCATACCTCAAAGTTTCTGTCCGAGAAATTTTACTGTTATCTTCTTCTTCCTCTTCTTCCTCTTCCTCTGCCCGTTCCTCTCTGTTCGTGTGCACGTCCGACGTCGTCCGGTGTGACCCCTGTAAGGCGGCGGCCATCAGGGACAAGAAGAACCGAAAAGGGCACACGTATAGGAGAATTAGGGCCGGCTTCATGAGAAAATGAAAAGGAGGTTTTTGATTTGGTTTTGCCTCATATTTATAGGGAGAGGATCAGAGTTTAAATCAGAATTTAATTTCTCCCTGATCAAATCAAATCCAACTCAGATTTTATCCTCTCTTTATTCCCCTTTTTATCTTTTTCTTTTATTCTTTTCTTTTCCTCTTTTTCTGTTAAAATCCCGGGCGTTACATTCATGAACATAGACATCTCATTATTCTTTCTTTTCATACCTCTTAAAACTAGGAGGTGTCAACTATACTCCTCATAACTTTCTCTACACATTTGTTTTTAGGGTAATGCAAATTGGATTAGAACCCTACTCAAATAAGTTTTGGGCTATAAAATTCATAGTTTATTTCAAATTACATTATTTGTAGTATGATTTTTATTTAGGCTTACTTATTTTGATTGGACAATGAGGCAGGTGCTAATTAATTACCTCATATATTTTTAAATACACGTGATCCGAAAACAATTCTTTCTCCTATGAACGGTAAACTATTAAAGGATCTATGTCTATAGGTTTCATAATTTTATAATCATTATAAAATATTTTAACAACAAGCTAGACATTCGGATGTTACACTTAGAATAAGAAAATTATTTTCCCTAATTGATTTTCACACACACATACATATACATATACACACGCACATATATATATATATATATATATATATATATATATATATATATATATGAATATCTGAAAAACTAGTCTAATTTCCTTATTAATACAATCAATACGACAACCTTGTTGAAGTCAAGAACCAGACTAGTAAATTTCATATCTTGTTTTACAATTCAATAACTAACTATATGCACTTATTATCCTCGAAAACTGATATCCTTATATTAGCTAATTGACATGTAACTTCTAAATGCATTCCCTATTGCACTAATTATTTCTACTACATAAAGGACTTCCGTAAGATCATCCTAACAAGTTTCATTCCTTTCAAATTACTATGGGACATTTTGTTTTTCCAACAAAATAAACATTAGCTGCTAAACCTCGAACGAAAAGCTAATTTTGCCTAATTAACTTCATAATTCTAACAAGGGATCTTCTTCTCCTATCGCTCCAATCCATATGGTAAAAAAATTCATTAATCTTTGGTAAGGGTAAAAAATTAAAAGAATAATAAAACAAATTATTTTATTCCATCTCATGTACCTTTCTTTTTATTTTTGCTTTCCTCCTTTCCTTTCATTTCCGAAATATATATAAAGGGTGTGTTGAGGCGGCTAGGTAAGTCGGTTATATATATATATATATATATATATATATGATATAACATAATAAGATCACAAATACCCATTTGAGTGGTGACCTTGCGTGGTTTGTTGATATAGTTCTAAGATAAACCTTAAGTTGTAAGTGGGTTTTAGTGTGCATGGCTGAAGCCACATAGTGTTGCATTGAAAGGCCAAGATCCACTTAGTGTTGCAATGAAAGGCCAAGATAATTGATTAGTGGAAAGAGAATAAAATAAATAATGAATAGATTATTCTAAGCAAATATTTCAATACAAAGTAATTCGTGGACCATATAATAATAAATTATTTGTCATAATTAGTCAAGTAAATCATAGTTAACCCTAATTTCTTCTTAAATACAATTAACTAAATTTTAATCCTTGATTAAACTAGATACTTGAAGAGCATTATAATAACACAATTCCATTAAACCTATATCAAAGCAATAATTAACTTAATTAATTCATATTTAATCTTATTAACTCATTTATGATTACTTGGATATTACAATTATAGTACCGGTCGACTGGCTTTGCGACCAAAATAGGGTCGCCGGTTGTTTTCTCCTTTTCTGGCCGACTTTCGATCGTCGGATCAGGGTAATTACAATACGAAACATGAAGATCTCTATTCTAGATCAAGATGGCATCATCATATGCATCAAATGATTAGCAATTTATCATCTATGGGATTTCGACGCTCTAAGGTACATCTTTTCGTCGTTTTGGTTCGCCGGCGGTTCGAACGTCGTCTTCTCGGTCGCCGGTCATTCCTGGCCAGTGGGGAGGGAAAGCCTGACCTTCACATACGTCGAAGGAGGGTCGCTGTGTGTCGGAGGAGCGTCGGATCGTCCCTGCTCTGCTCGTGCGCTATTCGCCGGAGAGAAAGAGAAGGAAGAATGGGGCCGCCTCCGGTCGAGCATTCAAGGGGGCGCGAGGGCTCCCCCTCGCATCCCTTTTATAGTCTCGGCTAGCCCTTTGGCTGGCCGAGTCCGAGATGCAATCAGGGGAGGAGATTCCTCTCCCGGTCGGCCGTTTTGTTTCCTTTTTTTATTCGAATTCTGGTTGAAATTCCCTTCCTTAATTGTAATTGATTTTTGACTTTGAATTTCTTTCCTTGTTTGGAATTTGCAGGCGTTACATGTATAGCTTCAGCTAAGGCAATGCCACCTTCACTAATGTTAAACAGAGAAATGAACCATTCACAACCCATGTAGCTGATGGAAAATAAAACCTACAAATTACCTATATATATATGTATATGTATATATATATACATATATATATATATATCACTAAAAGGAAACATTATGTACATATTAAAGCTTTCCAGTGGAGAGCGGCAAAAAGAGTAAGAGAACATGTACTAATCAAAACTCCACTCCCAAAGAAGATAAAAGATGTGATGTACAATATTGTCCATGGCTCTCCCCATAAAAAACGACGCGCAAGATAGCCAAGGCTGGTGTTGTCAATGGAACTCTCTAACCCCATCTTTGTCTGTCGAGTCCCCTAAGGGCCTGCTATTAGAGGAACACTGCCCATAATGCTCGTCCGAGATTTCTCCCAAATCTCTCAACACCCGACATCCGAAGAATAAGTGAGTGGCATCCTTCTCCATCTCCTCGCACAAAATACTTGAAGTGTTTGCATGGGGAGCCCACCATGCTCCTTAAACACTTGACCATCAGCGGTACTCGGGAGCACTAAAAAAGTATGTAGATCCTCTAGGTCTATGGCATCCAGAAGAAAGCAGAGGTAGAGACTCTGCACCGATAGAGAAGCCAATTTAATACACATATATATTCAAGTCAACTTTCTAAATGTAGCGTTTCTTTTGGAAAGTGTCCATGAGGTCAGTGTCTTTTTGCTGAAATGTCCTTTTTCTTTCTTTCTTTCATAATTTTTTATGCGGATGTGGTGCTATAATTTTTTATGCGTGCCTCTCCTCCCCTCATCTATGCGTGAGACTTTACCGACAACATCTCCTATCTCTCACCCTCGCCGCCTCCGTCGTAGGTCGCAGGTTCCAGATCTATCGTCGCCTCTGTCACACGGTTCCAGATATTCTCTCTCTCTCTATATATGTGTGTATATATATATATATATATATATATGATATTCATCTCATCATAATTTCTTTGAGATTAACTTTTTTGGATCAAAAGTCTTTTAGCCCTTAAATTATACATTTATGGTAGGTAAAAGTGTCATAACACATTCTATAAATATCTAATAAAATATTCCCATAAATGTATTTGGATGCATAAATTTAGTATATGAAAAACAAAAAATAATAATGAAGTGACACCAGTTTTTGCTTTATGTCTAATCTCTTTTGAGCCATTGTCCAAAGAAAAAAAAATAGGGAGCTCCATCCTAAAATCTTTTATCCCATTTTCAACTCTAAACCGTACTTTTTTTGCACAATAAAATTAACATCCAAATATGATTATGTAACTTTTTCTGGAGAAGGAAAAAAATCATGATCTTTCCAACGTGAGGGCTCTTCATCTATCTGTTTCCTATGGTAGTTGTCAAAATTATGTGTATGCATGATAGACATACAGACCACTTAAAATATTAAAAGGAATATGCTAAGGATGAGAAACCAATCATGATTTTTAAAAGTAAAGAAAAATAAGAAAAAAATATCAAGATAATAAAAATGGCGGTTGAGATGTGAAGGAAATTAGGATTGTTTTACTTTGGTCTACATGACTTAAACGATGACATGAAATGGTCATGCATTGAGCTAGATAGTTTGACACTTAGATTAAGTTAAGAATTAAAGTAGTGCAACGAAAATATGGTTCAAGAAGGATCGCAACTTCTTGAGATTGATCAGAGATATGAGATTCCCACGGAAATCTTGGAATAGTAAGTAACGGTGATCGACTAATGAAGACGAAATGCAGAAGCCGCTAAAGTGAGACCACCGAGCAATACACATTGAATGTCAAAACGGGAGAGGTCATGTCGGTGTATATGAGGATCGAAAGATAAGTGGAGCAACGGAGATGAAGAGATCTATTGTTTAAGATTCTATAAAATTCGAGGACGAATTTTATTTTAAGGAGAGTATATTGTAATATCCTCAAAAAAATAAAAGAAAAGAAAAAATAGATAAAAAGAAATCTGTAGCTAATGAAGGCCTAATTATGAAACCACTAGTCTAACAAGCCCAAAACCCAACCTATAAGTACTCCCATATGCACTAAGCCACACAACTCTCTCTTTTCTTTTTCTCTCTAGCCAGCAGAACCCTCTCTCCTATCCCCCCTTCAGCTCACGGCCAGCCAGCACCAAGAAGAAGAAGAAAGAATTAGGATTAGTATTGGGGTTTTGACGAAAACTATAAAGGTATGTAAAAGGGATCCAACCCCTCTCTCTCCTCTCAAAGTTTTATTGATTGGATTGAGAGTAATAGAGCACCTTGCTCCTATTAGGGATTTGATTGAGGAATTTATGAGTTTTATCATATTTGAGATTGTTTTCTAATGATTCATGATTAGATCTAAAAGTTAGGATTGCATGATTTAAGTTGCATAATTTATTAAATTCATGACTATATTATAATAATTATTTGGATAAGTTTTTCTTATCCAAAAACTATAAATAATATATGGATAGAAAGCCCTCAAAGTCTAGTTTCCAGAGAAATTAGTTTCATATGATTTGGAGTTGTATACAAATAGTTATGATCCAAACAACCGTAACTAGGTTAAAATTTGAAGACTGAGCGACGTAAACTAATTGATGATTGTGATAATAATAAATCCAATTGAAGAATACTGTTATTTGTCGCCCCTCAAATTGATGACAGGAAATACTGTGCCCTGCTCCATTGTGTTAGAATTTTTCTCGAGAAATTATTATGCCCTTAACTTTGGAGTTAGCATTTCAAGTTCTTGAGGGAATAATTTTATCTTACCGGCAACGGTATGTATATTCTCATTCACCTTTGGGTGACGGAGCCTCGACTCTAAGGCCTAGCTAGCCTACTTGAGGGCAATGACTTGATTCTTCAATTACTAATAAGATCAAAGACTGAACTGACTGACTGAACTGAAATGACCGATAACCACGAAAGTGGGATCCAAAGAGTTATGAAGCAACACCGAGAATATTACTGAGGCAAGGTAATGACAAGTGCTAACCATTTGGTGTGTCTACTGTACCGACTGATGAATTGATGATGATGTTTACATGTCAAGAATTTTACTGATGACCTTATGTTATAAATTAATGACATGTAGATTTTTATGACTATATAATGACATGTATATACTAATTCTATAACATGATGATGAAAATTACTTTTATTTTAGTCTTTCGCTAAATTATAAATGATTTTTCTCAATAATATGTCCATCATTTTATTATGATGATGTTATGGCGAACGGACTAGCACTGTCGAAATGACACCAATTGTCCTTGATAATTTGGGGGTGAAATTTTGGGGTGTTACAATATATTTATACAAATGGTGTTACTTTCGTTTATTCCTTTTTTTTCTAGAGAAAGGCTCGTTGTGCAAATTAAAAAAAGAAAGGAGACACCCAACTCATTACATGTGGCACTGACGCATGGTTCGATGGCGCAAGTCTCTGCTATGCATGCGGTCCACTGCAGCATGAGCTTGCTTGGGCGCACAACCTGCATGGGTGGGCCGTGACTTCTCCTTCTTTTTGGTTCTTTTCATTTTCTATTTTTTCTAAGGAGAGAGAAGTTTTAAATTTGATATATATATATGAAATAGAGAAAATATGAAATTTTATTCTTTAAAAATTTCTATCATACTTAGAATGAATATATACCAATTAATTGAATTTTATTGATTGGTGACTCTTTATGCAATTAATTTATCTATTTTAAAAATTGATAATATATATATAATATGAAAAATATGTATATCTTCTAACAAATTTGGAATTCATGGGAGTCTTTAAATCCCATTTTTTATATTATTAGTTCATAAAGCACATTTTATTATTGATATAAAAGTTATTTTTTAATGGAAATGCATAATATTAACTTGAAAGATAATTATCCTACAATTGGGCGAGATCATTAGGTGAATCATCAACTCATGAAAAATCGCAAAGTGAGGCGCGAGCTCTTTTAGCCAAAAAGTCAGCAGCCAAGTTGTGGCCTCTGCCGATTACAACGGGTACAAAAATGATAAATGTATTGATTAAGAATAAGATATCTTTGATGAGTGACTTGATACACCAAGGGCAGCAGCATTGATTCGTCAGGAATACAATGAGTACAACAGAGTCGGATCGGAGCTGAATACACCTATGATTCCATTCCAAGCACCTCAATAATGCACACTTTAACACCCATGCCCCAGCCTCCAGAGCAGAGTAGAAGCGTCCGTGCTCGGCCCTTGTAAAAATCATATGTTCATTAGTGTTAAGCAAGATGTAGCGTACACCTTCCATTTCCCCTGGCGCCATAAAGGAATCATCTATGTTCAAAATGAATTATTTTGCTACATCATTTTACGCATCAATTTATGCAAATGGTGTTACTTTAATTTAATCCTTTTTTTAGAGAAAGGTTTGGTGTGCAAATTAAAAAAAGAAAGGAGACACCCAACTCATTTCATGCGTCACCGATGCATGGTTCGTTGGCACAGGTCCTGCTATGCGTGCGGTCCACTGTGGCATGAGCTTGCTTGGGCGCACAACTTGCATGGGTGGGCCGTGACTTCTCCTTCTTTTTTGTTGTTTTTTATTTTCTATTTCTTCTGAGGAGAGAGAAGTTTTAAATTTGATATATATATATATATATATACACATATGAAATAGAGAAAATATGAAATTTTATTCTTAAAAAATTTCTATCATATTTAGAATGAATACATACCTATTATTTGAATTTTATTGATTGGTGACTCTTTATGCAATTAATTTATCTATTTTAAAAATTGATAATATATATATATATATATAATATGAAAAATATGTCTATCTTTTAACAAATTTGGAATTCATGGGAGTCTTTAAATCCCATTTTTTATATTATTAGTTCATAAAGCACATTTATACAAATGTTGTTACTTTCATTTTTCTTTTTTTCTAGAGAAAGGCTTTGTGTGAAAATTAAAAAAAAGAAAGGAGACACCCAACTCATTTTCATGTGGTTTGAGCTTGCCACGGGAAAATGCCGTCCCATGGTTCTTGGGCGCACAACCTACATGGGTGGGCCTTAACTTCTCCTTCTTTTTTGTTGTTTTTATTTTCTATTTTTTTCTGAGGAGAGAGAAGATTTAAATTTGATATATATATATGAAATAGAGAAAATGTGAACTTTTATTCTTAAATAATTTCTATCATATTTAGAATGAATATATACCAATTAATTGAATTTTATTGATTGGGGACTCTTTATTCAATTAATTTATCTATTTTAAAAATTGATAATATATATATATAATATGAAAAATATGTATATCTTCTAACAAATTTGGAATTCATGGGAGTCTTTGAATCCCATTTTTTATATTATTAGTTCACAAAGCATATTTTATTATTGATATAAAAGTTTTTTTTAATGAAAATGCATAATATTAACTTGAAAGATGATTGTCCTGATATATCAGTTGGGCGAGATCATTAGGTGGACCATCAACCCACACAATATCACAACGTGAGGCGCATGCTCGTTTAGCCAAAAACTCAATAGCTAAGTTGTGGCCTCTGTCGATTACAATGGGTACAAAAATGGTAAATGTATTGATTAAGAATAAGATGTCTTTGATGAGGGACTTGATACACCAAGGGCAGCGGCATTGATTCATCAGAATTGCAATGAGCACAATAGAGTCGGATCGGAGCTGAATATGATTCCAGGCACCTTAGTAACGCACACTTTAATGCCCATGCCTTAGCCTTCTAAACATATTAGAAGCGCCTGTGCTCACCCCTGCAAAAATTATATGTTCCTTAGTGCCAAGCAAGATGTAGCTTATAGCTCCCGCTTTTCCTGGTGCCATAAAGGAACCATCTGTGTTCAAAATGAACTGGGAGAAGTAAGGGTCTCTTATCCGGGAGGTGGTCCCTCGGGATTATGGAAGATATTATAACTATTGAATACTTTGATATTCTTCCATTATATTATCTTTAAAATTTGATGTTATAATTTATATTGAATTATAAAGTGAAATTTATTTATATTGTTTTTTATATATGATATTTTAAAATGTGGTTATACTAAAATAGGGCTTTCGAAAAAAATCATATGAAAAAATTGATTTGTTAGAGGATATTTTTTCTGTCTTTAGGATGGTTTTTAATTAATTCAAAGGATAGATTTAGAAAAATAATTTTGTGCGATTTCATTGACCAAAAAATTTGTTCAAACTTCTTTTTCATAACCACATGATTTTTTATTTTATTTATTTATTCTAATAATGACATGATTCACTGATACCACATTTTACTTACTTATTTTATGCTCTTTTTCATTTGAGTTTGTGGTGTCTCACAAAAATCATTAACTAGAAATGCCAACGTGGAAGAGTAATTGACCGGTCAACTTATTACCCTTATGGTCAATTTATAGAATTTATAATTCATTCCAAAGTCTTTTAATAGATAATTTTTTTTCAGCGATTCCGTTTATTATCTCTTTTAATGGAATAATATTTTAAAATTTCAATAAAATAAAATATAAATTTATATGAATGACAAAAAATGTTGATTGGTAAACTGATAGTACGAAAGAATATTTAAAAATAAAAAATGGATCTCTTAGATTTTACGAAGAGTGAGCCTATTTTGGTTTATTAAAATTCGACAACAAAAAAGAAATAATCAGGCTTCTAATTTTTTATATGTTTAATTAAATTTTTTGGAACCGGTAGGTTAATTTTCTCTGGAATTGGTTGTGCAGATTTTAAGTAAAAAAATTCGAATAAAATTAGTTTATTATTAAATAAAAAGTATGTGCGTACATATAATATAATATAATATAATATAATATAATATAATATATACAACTCCCTTTCCGACTAGTAGTAGTAGTTATTATTATTATATTATATATTAATAATATTCCGAGTCAGGCTTGGATTTTGCTTTCTCTTATATATATATATATTTATATTAAGCTTTGCAATTAAGGCACAAGGAAAGGAAAGAGATCACGTACCCGCTCCACGTCCAGCACATCTGTCTGTTTGCATCCGGATCGATCGCTGGCTCATGGCTCGACGGAAGCACGAGACGGAATCAGGGGATTACGACGCTGTCGAGCCTTCGGGAAGGCGGCGCAAGTTGCAGCAGCAGGAGATCATCGACGCCGACGATGATCGATACCCGTCTGCAAGTCGCGTTTGCAGCGAGTCGCAGACCCCCCGAACGAAGGGCGAAGAATTTGATGAACAAGAAAGCTCGCCTTGGTCGGACTTACCGGACGTCGCCCTAGAGGCCGTCACGGGCATGATGGACATCGGCGACCGCATTCAGGCGTCCCGGGTGTGCAAGCGGTGGAGATCGTTGATAGCGGTAGCGCGCATGGGGCCTCACCGGAGACCCGTCTCGTACGGGAGCCCATGCTTTCTTAGTCTGTCCGAAGACAACAAGAAGTGCGTCCGCAAAGATCCCCTCCGCTGGGAGCGCTTTTCCATCGACACGCCGATCCTGCCCAAGGACTTCGTGATCCGGTACTCCGACCAAGGCGGGTTGCTGCTCACCGTGCCCATTGTCTTTGTGGAGGCGAGGGACACAAAGAGAGACGCCCTGCTGTTCAACCGTCTGACGAGGACGACCATTCGTGCAACGCCCAGTTCATTTAAAGAAAAAAAAAAGAGATAAACTTGAAATAGAAAAAAGGAAAAGAAGAGGATGGAAAGGATTAAAATAAATAGGAAGATAAATTCAAATAGAGAAAAAGATATATAGGAAACAAAGTTTTAAAATATGAGGGGATTAAATCAAATCTTGAAGTCCCAAAGATTCTCAAATTCCTCCCCTATAAATAAGAGGCCAAATCAAATAAATCAGTCCCTTTTTTTTCCTACAAGCCGGCCCTAATTTTCTCTCCCTCTCGTGCACCTTTTTGGTTCCTTTCTCGTTCCTGATTTGCCGCCGCCAAGAGGAGACTCGCTGGAGGGAGGAGATGCTGTCGAAGCGTGCTTGAACTGAGAGGTGTAGGCAGAGGAAGAAGAGGAAGAGGAGGAGAAAGAAGAAGACTGCAGGATTAGTTTCTGGACAGAAACTATTCTTCCTAGAATCATGATTTTAGACTTGAAGCATGTTCTAGATAGTTTCTGGTTATTGTATGATGTTTTATGATATTGAATTGTGCCGGCCATCGCCAAAAAAATCGAACGGAACGCGAATTGTACGTCTGCGCAATTGCTGCGTAAGAAGAACCCGGCCCGGGTTCACTGGAACCCGGCCCGAGCAAGTCCTTCTCTAGACTGAGTTCGTAAGAACTCGGCCCGGATCCGCCATTGTCGCGCTCTTCGAGCTCTGCAAATCGGACGAACCTGACCCGGGTTGAAGATGGCCCGGACCGAGTTCCTTGCACGACGAGCAGTCGGGCAAAACGACGATTACGAGAAGAAGACGACTCGACCCAGTCCGGGTGTGATCCAAACTCGGCCCGGGCTGTTCTTTGATTTTACCGAGAATGACCCTGTATAACCCAACCCGGGTTTCTGCCTACTCGGCCCGGGTCCCGACATCGATTAGATCAATTTTATGATGTTCAAATTCCTGAACTATGTATTTAATCCTGATCTAAATCATGATGATGATTATGTTATTTATGCCTTTATTAATAATGATGTCCAACATGATTCATGACCTTATGATCTTATTATGATGACTTAAAAATTAGATCCAGTCATATCGATGGTGACACTGATTCATATCCATCAAGTTGATCTATTTATGGTGATTATATTTATGCACATATGATTTCTCTCCATGATCCTATCTTGTAGCTCTGATTATGTCTTATATAATGATGATGATGATGATGATTGGGACCTTTGATCATTATGATTTATTTATCCTTTCCTATGATGATCAAATCTTGATCATGATCCTTATGTCATAATAAAGATAAATTAAAAATTGCAAGATAACAGATGAAAAATGTTAAATGGAGAGCTATTTTATGATGGACTAGTGACGACCAGTTATGGGCTATCCTCGGACAGTTATGGGCTAACTACGGTCAGTTATGGGCTGGCTCTGCTAGTTATGATGATGATGATGGACGTGTTGAGGCAAGCCTTCCCGTGGGTTGAAATATACCACACTATAAGTCAAAGATGAATAATAAGATGATGAAGAAGATGAAGCATATTAATAATAAAATCCCTTCACGATGATTAATGGCTCTTGCCACACCTTTCCATGATCTCTTGATCTATTATTAATATGAACTAAAGAAGATGATTCACTTCATGATTATCTATGCTCATACGATGATTTCTCCTGATTCTGTATATGATGATGACCTCATAATCATGTTGATCGGCTTTTGCCTCCTCTATGATGATTTATTTTGATCTATCATGATCTTTAATCTTATAATCTCAAGAAGATGACAATCTATCAACTTCCTATCCATATGCCAAGTTATAGGATCTCTGTTGCACATATGATGACGATGATGTTTATTTTCTATATGATGATGATGATGATGCCCTTATGATTCTTGTCTAGTTAGTATCATGATCTTATGATTATTTTTATCTTACTTCCATACTGAGTTGCAAAACTCATAGGGAGGTTCCTCCCCTGCATGTTCTTAAATGCAGGACTATATCTTAATGATGAAGATGGCTAACGGTGACAGATCGAGCTCGTAGGTGGTTGCACATGGTTATCGAGTCCTTTAGATGATGGATAGCTTTTTCCTTTCTTTTTATTATTTGATGTATTAGCTTTCCTTTGGACTCATATGAAGTCAGTCTTCCGCATTTCATGATGTTACTCTCTTTATTCTTAATGATGCTTTAGTTATTCCGCATTTATTGATGTTCTTTTGACTAGTCAAAGTCTCTTTTTGTCAATATGATGTACACGTAAGAATGACCCGTAGCGTCTCCGAACCGTATTCTGCCACGTGGCGGGGTGCGATTTGGGGGCGTTACAATTAGGTATCAGAGCCTAAAGTTAGGTCATTCTTATGTCCTAATGTATGATGTGAAGTCCATGTGCAAGCGCCACGAGCAGTCACCGCGCCACCTGAAATCAAGTAAGTTTGTCTTTCACTCATAAGCTAAATGATTAAGATGACAACCCTTGACTCCTGATAGTTGATTGTGTTAATATGAGTCTTATTGATCTTTAAGATTCCTTTCTAATGATGATGATTAATGATGAAGTATTTTATGAATATAGAACGATCTCAGGATGTGACAGACATGCCTTATATGGCATTTTCATAACTTTTTTCATATCACACTTACACTATCCATCCTGCTAAGATGATGAAGTACAGATTCAATGATTTGATCAAATACCTATCCTTGATCTAATATGCGATCCCGTTTTATATCATTGAATTGATTATGAATCAAAGAAGTACCTTCTTTTTTTTATGATGATGTTTAGGGAAGGGTCACATCAAACATAGATCTAGATTGATCCTATAAAGATGATGATTGACATGATTCCATTATCAATCTTATCGAATCATATGTTATCATTATCTACGATGATGAACAACACTCTTAGTGAGCTTGACTCTTATATGACATAAGCTACTTTTAAAAATGATGACCCTTTGAAAATAATTTCATATCATAAAGTACGTCCTTGTTGTACAAATGACGATGGAAGATAATATATTTTCTTCACATCAATTAGGAATCCTTAAGAGAATTATGATGAAATTCTTAGTGTCAATTGATTTACTTCCTAAGATGTATAAATATTATGCAAGAAGAAGAAGATATATATCAATACCCAAGTGAACTAAAAGTTATAGTTAGAAGTTGAGTGTCATATAGACCTCCTTTCAAGCATGACCCTGATTTCAAAGATCCCATGACACATGAATTGAAGAGTCAAATTTAATAACTTTAAGACAAGGAGTTTATGAGACCGAGGGTCTGACTTTTAGAATGTTCCATTTTCTTTTACAAAAAGAATGATGACTCTACGAAGTTAGAGATTGATTACAAGATGTTAATCAAAACAACCATTAAGACACAAGTGTCTATTACCATGTATAGATTACCTATTTAAGGTCAGGATGTTATCCAAAGTTGATCTATGGTGTACCAGCAGCTTCGATTTGCTGAAGAAGATGTAATGAAAATAATTTTTTTGGCAATGAATGGTCACTATAAATTGGGTGATGCCATTGGACTAAAGAACACTCCTTAAACTTTTAAGCCCCCGTGAACATTGCGTTCAAACTATACCTAAATTTATGTAGAAAAAGATTGAAGTGTTCATCGATCTTAAGTATGCTCCCTTTTAGTAGTACCCTAATATGTGACAATGAAGATAACATGAAGTTTTTGAAAGATTCTGAGTTCTCCATGAAGTACTATTTTGGTAAAATGAACTCAGTTACACATGCACTCAGATACAAGTGATGTTCGCTAGACTTCATGAGGCTGCGTATGAAATGATGAAAGAACTAAGCTTGTGAAACCCAAAGATGATGAAGTCCTAAAAAGAACAATATTGGATAAATAACATAAGTCTGTGTTGCAATCCATTTGGGAATAAGTCTTATCAGAAGAAGTATTAGATGAATGTTATAAGCCTGGGTTATGATTCAATTGAAAAGTACAAAGAAGTATGATGATGTAACCATAAGCCTAGGTTGCGATTCATTTGAAAAGTACAAGAAGTATAAGGATGTAACCATAGGTCTAGGTTGTGATCCATTTGGGAAGTACAAAGATGTATAAGGATGAATAAATAGCAATGACATGAAACATGAAGATACAAAAGTATATTCTAAGTAGCCAGTATGTCATTGTGAAAAAGGTAGAGTGCTAGAAACCTTATGAAAAGATGATGTATGATGTTAATTATTCTATATAAATATGGCCTTAGGATGACAATTTTATCTAATGTCAATCCTAATGATCTTTACGATCATGTACAATAATGATATGGTTTATAATCAATTGCGTCCATAAAGATGATGATTACTAATGATGATGGATTATGTTCAATGATACTATTGATTCTTGTACAATGATCATCGATGTTATCGATGTACCTTAGGACGCTACTGATATTAATGATCCTCATGATGAGTTTCTCCATCCATGCTAGGCTATGCCATTGTCGATCTTAATGATCCACATGATGATTTATATGATGACCACCCTATAATAAAGGAGTGATCCTAGGATGATGATGATCTATCTTAAGATGCCAAATAACCAATTTTTCTTGATTTCCTTATGATGTCTCATGGTTGTATAATCAACCATACTATATGCTACCTTGATGACCATTAATCTTAGGATCAACAATGATCATGCCGTATAGTCATGATCATGATGATCACTTTTATATAATTAATCATGAGATAAGATTTTATTTTCCACCCATTGATGCTGATCGATTGTATGTCATTGTTCATGATGACAGTTATTGTTAAAGATGATTATATCATTCGTGAGGTTTCCTTGAGACCTTGTATAGGATACTACATACCTACATGTAGGAAGGAGGAAGGTGAAAAGAAATTATTGTGCCAAAGAGCTGTGATAGCCAAAATGAACATGTCAAGAAAATCGAATTGACATAAAAGAGGATGAAGACAGCTCTGACATCATAGAAATCTTATGCCACTAAAGGCGGATGTAGATAGATCATTAACTTGATGATCAAGTTGTATTAAAGGTTTTTCCTACCTAAGAAGGCGTTTGATCTAAATTATTGATTTGATCTAAAATCAAGATGTGTCCAAATGATGTCATGACATCATCATGTGTTTTTCTCATGATGATCTGGAGCGGACTTTGCTCCCAAATGTCTTAATTGATCTCTTGTAACCAAAAGTTAGGATGTTAGGTTAAGGAAGATGCAAGATGAAACGAGGATTGTCATGGCCTATTTAAAGAAGAGTTTACACCCTCATATGAGGCAACCCTCAATTTGACATATGGATGACTTAGATCGCAACACATTAACTATTGACTGAAGTAGATTTTTATTTCCCAATTATAGCAAAGGCAAAATGAAAAGATGAACCATATGATGAAGAAAGGATGAAAGAAAATGTTATATGATAAAAGGACCTTTGCCTAAGGTATATTACTATAAAATGATCCATTGTCCCAACGCATATGATGATGGAAGGACACTGTCCTTAAGATGATGAAGATGAAACGATAATGAACAAATGTCTTTCTAAGCGTGAGATGTACCATTGCACAAATGATCAAGAAGTTTTCTTCTTAGTAAACTCCTACCCGATGACTAAATTCGAAGATGAATTTGATTTTAAGGGGTTTATAATGTAACGCCCGGTTCATTTAAAGAAAAAAAAAGAGATAAACTTGAAATAGAAAAAGGAAAAGAAGAGGATGGAAAGGATTAAAATAAATAGGAAGATAAATCCAAATAGAGGAAAAGATATATAGGAAACAAAGTTTTAAAATCTGAGGGGATTAAATCAAATTTTGAAGTCCCAAAGATTCTCAAATTCCTCCCCTATAAATAAGAGGCCAAATCAAATAAATCAGTCCCTTTTTTTTTCCTACAAGACGGCCCTAATTTTCTCTCCCTCTCGTGCACCTTTTTGGTTCCTTTCTCGTTCCTGATTTGCCGCCGCCAAGAGGGGACTCGCTGGAGGGAGGAGATGCCGTTGAAGCGTGCTTGAACTGAGAGGTGTGGGCAGAGGAAGAAGAGAAAGAGGAGAAAGAAGAAGACTACAAGATTAGTTTCTGGACAGAAACTAACAAGGTATGGAACTAGGGTAGATTCTTCCTAGAATCATGATTTTAGACTTGAAGCATGTTCTAGATAGTTTCGGGTTATTGTATGATGTTCTATGATATTGGATTGTGCTGGCCATCACAGGAAAAATCGAATGGAACGCGAACTGCGCGTCTGCGCAATTGCTGCGTAAGAAGAACCCGGCCCGGGCAGGTCCTTCTCTGGACCAAGTTCGTAAGAACTCAGCCCAGATCTGCCATTGTCGCGCTCTTCGAGCTCTACAAATCAGATGAACCCGGCCCGGGTTGAAGATGACCTGGACCGAGTTCCTTGCACGACGAGCAGTCGGGCAAAATGATGATTACGAGAAGAAGATGACTCGACCTAGCCCGGGTGTGATCCGAACCTGGCCCGGGCTGTTCTTTAATTTTACCGAGAATGACCCTGCATAACCCGACCCGGGTTTCTGCCTACTCGGCCCGGGTCCCGACATCGATTAGATCAATTTTATAATGTTCAAATTCCTGAACTATGTACTTAATCATGATCTATGTCATGATGATGATTATGTTATTTATGCCTTTATTAATAATGATGTCCAACATGATTCATGACCTTATGATCTTATTATGATGACTTAAAAATTAGATTCAATCATATCGATGGTGACACCGATTCATATCCATCAAGCTGATTTATTTATGATGATTATATTTATGCACATCTGATTTCTCTCCATGATCCTATCTTGTAGCTCTGATTATGTCTTATATAATGATGATGATGATTAGGACCTTTGATCATTATGATTTATTTATCCTTTCCTATGATGACCAAATCTTGATCATGATCCTTATGTCCTAATAAAGATAAATTAAAAGCTACAAAATAAAAGATGAAAAATGTTAAATGGAGGGCTCTTTTATTATGGTCACAACCGTCGGTAACTTTAAAAATAATTAATATTTACGTTTCCGACAGCCGGAGCTGTCGGTAATTAAAATTTCGTTATCCCGCTTTTTTTTCTTTTTCCCACTTTTTGTCATCTTTTCCCCTTATATATATATATATATATATATATATATATATAATACTCCTATTATAATTCCTCCTTTCCTCTCTCTCTCCCTCTCTCCCTCTTCCGGCCGGCGATCCTCTCCCGCCGGCGTCTCTCTCTTCGCCGGCGTCTCTCTCTCTCTTTTTCTCTCCGGCCAACTGGCGGCCGGATTCGGCAGCTGGCGGCCGGATTCGGCAGCTGGCGGCCGAATCCAGCCGCCTCGCCTAGCGGCCAGATTCGGCCACTGGCGCCGAATCCAATCGACTACGGCCGGATCGGCCTCTTGATGGCGGGATCCGGCCTTTCGGCCGTGGGCGGCCGGATCGGCCGTGGGTGTTCGGATCTGGCCGTTGGCGTTCGGATCCGGCCGCTAATTTTTTTTTATTTTTAAAAAATTCTTTGCGATGGTTTTGACCGACGAAAGTTCGACGGTTGCGACGACTGTCGAAAGTTTCGACAGTTGAGACCATCAAAAATTTTTTACGGTTGAAACCGCCGGACTTTTTTGGTGGTTATAACTGTCGGAAAGCTTAGATGGTTGGAACCGCCGAAATGTTCCGACGGTCCAAACCATCGCAATTACCGACGGTTTTTTTAAATCGTCGCAAATCGATTTGCGACGAGCGTTTTTCTGATGGATTGATTCCGTCTAAAAAACTATCGTTAATTGTGTTACCGACGGTTTTTGAGGTGATTACCGACGATTTTGATCGTCGGTAATCAACGTTTTTCTTGTACTGTACATGTCATTCATGTTACTCGCTTTGCCTTAGAAACACCTTGTTTGCACACTCCAGACGACACACGTCTTATCATGCATGGTTTTGATTGGCGTCACGAGGTCTCACATTTGGCTTCTCTTATCAAGCTACACAGAGATATATATAAACTCGTGTCATCCTTCCGAACATATCAAGACGATCATAGAGCATATATTTGGATTTAAATCATTTAACCTCCGCACGGTATACACTAAGCGTCGAGGTGATTATTCATGTGACTGATAATCTCATGCTTGATCGACATACTTTACATGCTTTATCTTAATCATTAATTAACTTCAGAATAAAATTAACATAATTTTATTCATCATAAGAAGATTTAGAATACATTATCACATAAGCCTTACGCATATAAATGCGTCAATTAATACGTGGCTTAATAAGTATCTCATACTTATCGATGTATTCATCAACCTTATCTTCTTCACATTGTCAAGACATACTAGACATCAATGAGTTTTCCCTTACAATGGTTCATCATTTTTGTCAAGCAACAGTGACATACTTATTGCAACAAAGGGCATAATCAACCAATGTCAATACATGAGTAAAAAGAATTTACTTAACCAAGAACTTCGTACCATCATTTAGTATAACATAAAATGAATATTCATAGTTGACTACTTTATATAGTTTTGCTTTAGCTAAACTTTGCAACAATGTCATTCTATAATAAGAAGACATTAGTGGAGATATACTTTTGCTTGTTAATATCGTCATCTTAATGGGTGACTATTTATTAAGCAAATCTATAACTCCATCTTCATCATAGTGCAAAATGAGAGTCAACACACCCATAAATTATCATATTATTCTCTTAATCACCATCAAACATAGGTGCTCTGTATTAGTATGTAAATTTCTCATTTGACCAATGACACAAATATCAGACTGTATTGTGCATGTCTGATCACTGACCATGTTTACAAAAGAACATTTTATTTTGTTACTTATAGAGTCATAGAGAAAGTCATAAGATTCAAAATTATCTCTTTTAATAAGGGTACCGATGAGTGTACAGTCTCTCGTAGAATGTTCAATTCGTCTTTATAATAGATGACTCTTGCTATAAAGTAATAAATTTACTTGAACAATTCTTATTTAATTTTCACAGCAGTGTGAATAACTATTTCACCCATATTATTTCTATAGAAAGATATTAAATTCTTCATTAATAGAAGAAATCCCTTATTACTTCTAGCTATACATAATATTGTTTCACATATAATGTCATGATGACATGTTTATCCATAAAAATGGATATACATATAATGATATTTATATCATTATTTAGTTTAATACTAAATCCATAGATGGATCATCGCAAACTACATATTGCGCTGAATACTTATACATTTAAGCATTCAAACACCTTTATGTAAGTTTCATCTAATACATATGTGAATTAATAGCTAGACTTTTGACGACCAAGAGAAAAAACATAATAATTTATCTATAGTCAGCATCCTTTTGCGATTATTTCTTTTTGTCACTTTGAAATCTTTTGTTATTCATATCGACTTATTTCAAACGCTTGTCTTATGGCAAGCCGAATGATTTAACAAGTCCTTGACTTGATCCTCTTCTTTAAACACTAACTGAAACACCCTAAGATTTCATCAAGGGCAATAGAGTAATTTTATAAGTTAATTATAATGCTTGATGAATTGAAGATGATCAAAAGGGAAATTTGAGAAGGAATAGGAATATAATTGAAAAATGAATATGAATAGAAGGAAAAAGTAATCCTACTTGGAGAAGGAATTAGAAGTTTAGTAGGATTAAAAGTATGATTAGAAAAGAAAAAGAAAAAGAAAGAAAGATTAAATCCTATTGGGAGTAGAAATCATAATTAGATTGAGATTAGGGATTTCAATTTAATTTGAGGTCTAAAAGAATGTTTAATGGATATAGGACTCCCAAATAGGATAGGATTGAGAGTTTTATGGCTTAGAAATATTTCAGCCATTAAGATAATATTTATTATTATTTTATTTCGAAAATTAGATGATAAATTATTATGGAATTAAATAATTCCGAAATTAGAGAAAAGAAAGAAATAAAAAGATAAAATAAATGTATAGTTTGGTTAACATAAATTATTGATAAAAGATGAAGATAGAGATTGATTGAGAGAAGTTATGGAGGACATAAAAAGAAATTTGATTAGAGATGGATTTTTGATAAGTATGGTTATGGAATAATTAGTGAAATTCATATTTAATTAAATCTGAATATTTAAGAGATGATAACTAATGATGGATGGTCATGATTGATGGAGAAATAGCCCAAGCCTAATAGGAGTCAAAAATCTTAGTTGAAAGCTATAAATAGGACCTAAAGGGTGGTTAGGAAGTTTGATTTGCCTCCACAAAATTTCTACAAGAGAGTCTCATCTTTCGCCTTCATTTTCTCACAAACCGAGGCACCTGAGAGCGCATGCGATATATCGTTTCGAAATCCCAATAGAGGCGAACAAGATCTAAGTGGTAACCAAAGGTTTCTGGACGTCAATGGGAAGGAATCATCGGCCAAAGTCATGACGTACATGCTGTCCAGAGATAATAGGAACATAGTTAATTTTTCAACCAACTTAAGGTACGTAAGGGGACCTCCATGTCGTCGGTTTTCCATGACATGGACCCAAGACTTTTCTCTATTATACATAGATTATATATTAATTGCATCGATTGAATATCGAATGACATAGATAGAATTGCCAAAAATTGTGTCGGCTCAAGTTTTGTCTAGCACAGCCCGAGTTCCATTTAGCACGACTCGGGTAATGATCGACGGGATCAGGTTTTGGAATAGAAAATATATTTTTATGAACTGATTTATAGTTATTGGATAGTTAACATTGTTAATCATTGCCGATCATTTGATTAACATCCTTGATTTTAGTATGATCATTCCTTATCAGATTGTCATCATATTAATTATCATTGTCATTACACCCAATCATGATATTAATTATGGTATTGATCCATTGACCGATTGATCCTTATCAAATTATTATCGTATCCGAGTGATCGTCATCATATATGATTATACCATTGATTAATATATTGATATAGTGATTTTCTAATTGGGTCATGTTAACCTAAGATAAATGTTAAAGATAGATGTCTTAAGTAATCGAAATAAAAGTTTTACATTATTGGGCCCATGCCTACTGATTACCACTGGGACTGATTGGACCTTTGGGCTAACTACGCCTTCGAGCTAATAGGGTCTTCGGAAGAACTACGCCTTCGAGCTGATAGGGCTTTCGAGCTAATATTGCGCCTTTGGGCTGATAGGGCCTTCGGGCTAATATTGCACTTTCGAGTTGATAGGGCCTTCGGGCTAATTGCACCTTCGGGTTGATAGAGCCTTCGGACTAATTGCGCATTCGGGCTGATGGATAATTGAATTGAATTGGACAGATAACGTGAAAACTATGACTGCCCTGGGTGTGGTCCTTCATCCCTCATCATACCTGAACTTATTGATTGAAGTGGCGTGGTGTCTCCTAATAATAGAGGGCTCTCGTATTGCACTCGAAAGGGATAATCGTAACTCCAAAGATTGAATTGATAATCGAATTGAATTGAATTGATAATAGATTTGTTAATTGAATTACACCCTAGTGACTGATGGATAATTGATTTCTTCCTAGTGGCTGATAGACTATTTATTTCGTCCTCGTGGTTGATGGATAATCGAATTGCGCCCTTATGACTGATGGATAATAAATTATAGGCTTTGTGCATGATAAATGAATTGATAAATTATTAATAGAATTGAATTAATAATTGTTATTGTGGCCTTCATTGACCTTTGGCCAATTGTTAATTGGATGATTAATTGTCAAATTGTGGCCTTAATTGATCTATGGCCAATGGATGATTGGTTAACGGTAATTGATATTGAACTAACAATTATTATTGAATAGAATTGAGATAATCAAATTTGCACCCTAATGGTGGTTAGATAATTGGTTTCGCCCTAGCGATTGATTGATAATTGAATTAGATAAATTGTTTACAGGTTAATAATTGATAATTGTTGATTATGGCCTTCATCGATATATGGCCAATTGGTAAATGATTTAAGATAATTGAATCGAATTGAATGGATATTGGTCATCAGTAATTGATGATATGGTGTAATTACTATGATTGATCGAATTGTTTATAATTTACTGACTATTGTTAAATGTTATCTATGCTGATCAATCATATATTGTTATGCATAATTGTTTTTTGATAGTATTAATATTGATATTGACCATGGTTCATATTGATAATTATTATGGGTGACCCTACGTACTGAGTTATCTCATTGGACTTTGCCCCGGTATTTAGATCCATACAGGTGATGGCGATGGCGATGGTGAGACAGTTGGTGTCTCCTCTGATGGGTGACATGCATATGGATATATGGTCCATGATTGTATAGATGTGGGCCCTAACCCACATGTCATTAGAGATTGTGCAAATAGCTTTCGCATATTATAAGAATTATTATATTTAAGTCTTTCGCTTATGTGAGTCAGTGTGCTGACCAGTCAAAGTTAAGGTATAGAATTGAGTGGCATCGCCGAGATAGCCTTTTGGGAAGGCAAAAGAAAAAAAATTCTCGAGGCGTTACACGAACTCTTTGCGATAATTCATCTTTTTATCTAGGCTGACAGAGCCTTCATCACTTATTTTAGGCTCACGTTCATTTCATATAGTCATTCGACATTGACAATGTCAAACACAACTCATATGTTTCAATAAATGAACATTAATCATAAGTTGATTGAGAATTGCTCTCACTTGGAGTGAGGTGTGGGATGAAATGTGGGCAAACCACAAATCAATCCGCATGTATTGTCAACTCTGAATCTTCAACTTTTAAAATAAAGATGTTAATCTCATTCAGCTAAGAAAATATATACATGAATGTCATATATCCACTTATTATATCAGTATTTTGGCAGCATTAATAATAATATTCCAAATATACATTGGAAATTTATTAGCACCACACATTCAAGTGGAATATGGTTTAATCATATCTGCAACACTTATAAGTGCCAAATATAGTTAGTTGCATAACTATATCATTTTCATCACTGGACTATTTGAATAAGACTCAACCAATTCGCATTATCAATTTAGTCATTAAGGCATTAACCTTGCGATCATAGTTGAATCCCCATCTAAATTCATGAATTTATATAAAATAATTCATGTTACCGATTTATATAAATCATATGTATGATTTATAATGTGAAAATGTGATGAAAGAAATCATATAGAACCTTAGACATTCAATATAAATGGATTATTATAATTTTTTGTTCATAAATGATTTTCATATTTCCATGTCAATTAGACATTGTCACAAAAATAGGCAAAATAAAATTCTGGAGAAGGTATATTTCTCGAGCTAGTCTATATTTATATTGCCTAAAAAAATGTCACAAATTGACTACCCAAGACTTTTGGTATTTATTGACGTCACATATGACATAAATAATCAACTTGACTACTTAAAGTAATCAAGACATAGAAAAACATCAATTATCATAAAAGAACTTCATTAATGATAAAAATTTAATGATCAAAGTGAACGCAATTATGTTTGTCCAAAAAAAATGTTGATACTAAATAAATATCAACTTTAAAATAGTGGTATAGGAGGAGAATGAGATAAAAAGATTATCTATTGCAAAAAAGAAGTTTGAAAGTCAATCATTTTTAACACTCACTTTCATGTTGTTTCCAGCTATGTCCTTTGTCTCCAACGGCTAAATCATGCAAAGAGTTCATCATCCTTTAACTATATGATAAGTTGTATTAAGAATTTTCAATCCACGAAGGATGAGTTTCAACAACCAAAACAACATTATCATAAAGCAAAACTAACATACGATCATATCAACATTTTTCGACTCAATGCTAGCACAAGCGAAAATTAGAAAAAAAAATCTTGGAGCGTTACACTAACTCTTTGTAGTTCATTTTTTTATCTAGGCTGAGAGAGCCTTCATCACTTATTTTAGGCTCACGTTCATTTCATATAGTCATTGCACATTGACAATGTGAAACACAACTCATATATTTCAATAAATGAACATTAATCATGAGTTGACTTAGAATTGCTCTCACTCGGAGTGAGGTGTGAGATGAAACATGGGCAAACCACAAATCAATCTACATGTATTGTCAACTCTGAATCTTCAACTTCTAAAGTAAAGATGTTAATCTCGTTCAGCTAAGAAAATATATACATGAATGTCATATATCTACTTATTATCTCAGTATTTTGACAGCATTAATAACAATATTCCAAATATACATTGAAAATTTATTAGCCCCACACATTCAAGTAGATTATGGTTTCATCGTATCTGCAACACTTATAAGTGCGAAATATAGTTAGTTGCATAACGATAGCATTTTTATCACTGGACTATTTGAAAAAGTCTCAACCATTTCGCATTATCAATTTAGTCATTAAGGCATTAAGCTTGCGATCATAATTGAATCCTCATCTAAACTCATGAATTTAAAAAAAAATAATTCATGTTACCAAGTTAGATAAATCATATGTATGATTTATAATGTGAAAATGTGATGAAAGAAACCATATAGAACCTTAGACATTCAATACAAATGGATTATTATAATTTTCTATTCATAAATGATTTTCATATTTCCATGTCAATTAGACATTGTCACAAAAATAGGCAAAATAATTTTCGGGAAGAGGTATATTTCTCGAGCTAGTTTATATTTATATTGCCTACAAAAATGTCACAAATTAACTAGCCAAGACTTTTGGCATTTATTGACGTCACATATGACATAAATAATCAACTTGACTACTTAAAGTAATCAAGACATAGAAAATCATCAATTATCATAAAGGAATTTCATTAAAGATAAAAATTTAATGATCAAAGTGAACACAATTATGTTTGTCCAAAAAAAATGTGGATACTAAACAAATATCCACATTAAAATAGTGGTATAGTAGGACAATGAGATAAAAAGATTATCTATTGCAAAAAAAAAAATTGCACGTCAATCATTTTTAACTCTCGCTTTCATGTTGTTTCAGTTATGTCCTTTGTCTTTAACAGCTATGTCATGCAAAGAGTTCATCATCCTTTAACTACATGATAAGTTGTATTAAGAATTTTCAATCCACGAAGGACAAATTTCAACAACCAAAATAACATTATCATAAAGCAAAACTAACAGACGATCATATCAACATTTTTCGACTCAATGCTAGCACGAGAAAAAAATAGAACAAAAAAATCTCAGGGCGTTACACTAACTCTTTGTAGTAATTCATTTTTTATCTAGTCTGAGAGAGCCTTCATCACTTATTTTAGGCTAATGTTCATTTCATATAGTCATTGGACATTGACAATGTGAAACACAACTCATATGTTTCAATAAATGAACATTAAACATGAGTTGACTGAGAATTGCTCTCACTCGGAGTGAGGTGTGAGATGAAACATGGGCAAACCACAAATCAATCTGCATGTATTGTCAATTCTGAATAATCAACTTCTAAAATAAAGATGTTAATCTCGTTCAGCTAAGAAAATATATACATGAATGTCATATATCTAATTATTATCTCAATATTTTTGCAGCATTAATAACAATATTCCAAATATACATTGGAAATTTATTAGCGCCACACATTCATGTAGATTATGATTTCATCGTATCTGCAACACTTATAAGTGCGAAATATAGTTAGTTGCATAACTATATCATTTTCATCACTGAACTATTTGAATAAGCCTCAACCATTTCGCAAGATCAATTTAGTCATTAAGGCATTAATCTTACGATCATAATTGAATCCCCATCTAAATTCCTGAATTTATATAAAATAATTCATATTACCAATTTAGATAAATCAAATGTATGATTTATAATGCGAAAATGTGATGATAGAAACCATATAGAACCTTAGACATTCAATACAAATGGATTATTATAATTTTATGTTCATAAATGATTTTCATATTTCCATGTTAATTAGACATTGTCACAAAAATAAGCAAAATAATTTTCGGGAGAAGGTATATTTCTCGAGCTAGTCTATATTTATATTGCCTCAAAAATTGTCACAAATTGATTAGCCAAGACTTTTGGCATTTATTGACGTCACATATGACATAAATAATCAACTTGACTATTAAAGTAATCAAGACATAGAAAATCATCAATTATCATAAAGGAACTTCATTAAAGATAAAAATTTAATGATCAAAGTGAACACAATTATGTTTGTTCAAAAAAAATGTGGATACTAAACAAATATCCACTTTAAAATAGTGGTATAGTAGGATAATGAGATAAAAAGATTATCTATTGCAAAAAAAAAATTGCAAGTCAATTATTTTTAACTCTCACTTTCATGTTGTTTCCAACTATGTCCTTTGCCTTTAACGGCTAAGTCATGCAAAGAGTTCGTCATCCTTTAACTACATGTTAAGTTGTATTAAGAATTTTCAATCCACGAAGGATGAATTTCAACAACCAAAACAACATTATCATAAAGCAAAACTAACATACGATCATATCAACATTTTTCGACTCAATGCTAGCACGAGCGAAAATTAGAAAAAAAAAATCTCGGAGCGTTACACAAACTCTTTGTAGTAATTCATTTTCTTATCTTGGCTGAGAGAGCCGTCATTACTTATTTTAGGCCCACGTTCATTTCATATAGTCATTGGACATTGACAATGTGAAATGCAACTCATATGTTTCAATAAATGAACATTAATCATGAGTTGACAGAGAATTGCTCTCACTCGGAGTGAGGTGTGGGATGAAACATGGGCAAACCACAAATCAATCCGCATGTATTATCAACTTTGAATCTTCAACTTCTAAAGTAAAGATGTTTATCTCGTTTAGCTAAGAAAATATATACATGAATGTCATATATCTACTTATTATCTCAGTATTTTGGCAGCATTAATAATAATATTCCAAATATACATTGAAAAATTATTAGCTCCACACATTCAAGTAGATTATGGTTTCATCGTATCTGCAACACTTATAAGTGCGAAATATAGTTTGTTGCATAACTATATCATTTTCATCACTGAACTATTTGAATAAGACTCAACCAATTCGCATTATCAATTTAGTCATTAAGGCATTAATCTTGCAATCATAGTTGAATCCCCATCTAAATTCATGAATTTATATAAAATAATTCATGTTACCAATTTATATAAATCATACATATGATTTATAATGTGAAAATGTGATGAAAGAAATCATATAGAACCTTAGACATTCAATACAAATGGATTATTATAATTTTCTATTCATAAATAATTTTCATATTTCCATGTCAATTAGACATTGTCACAAAAATAGGCAAAATAATTTTTGGGAGAACGTATATTTCTCGAGATAATCTATATTTATATTGCCTAAAAAAATATCACAAATTGACTAGCTAAGACTTTTGGCATTTATTGGCATCACGTATGACATAAATAATCAACTTGATTACTTAAAGTAATCAAGACATAGAAAATCATCAATTATCATAAAGGAACTTCATTAAAGATAAAAATTTAATGATCAAAGTGAACACAATTATGTTTGTCCAAAAAAAATGTAGATACTAAACAAATATCCACTTTAAAATAGTAGTATAGTAGGACAATGAGATAAAAAGATTATCTATTGCAAAAAAAAAATTGCAAGTCAAACATTTTTAACTCTCACTTTCATGTTGTTTCCATCTATGTCTTTTGCCTTTAACGGCTAAGTCACACAAAGAGTTCATCATCCTTTAACTACATGATAAGTTGTATTAAGAATTTTCAATCCACGAAGGTTGAGTTTCAACAACCAAAGAAACATTATCATAAAGCAAAACTAACATACGATCATAACAATATTTTTCGACTCAATGCAAGCACGAGCGAAAAATATCGTATTTGCCACATGAGTAGCACATTGTTTCGCTTTTTATGAACTTTGCCACTACGCTTCTCTCAACGAAATGAGTAGTGAGAGCCCTTCTTAGTATCTATACATTATTTACTGGACTATGATCTCTGCTGAAAACCTACAACAATTTTCTTATTTTGACATGAACAACATATGTCGTAGTTAAAGATGACACATTCTTCAAATAAATGTCAAAATATTTGATTTTTTTACTAAATATTAAATATGTATACAAGTTTACTATACTTATTTAAAATAAGTAACTATCACGTAGTCATTCTAAAAAAAATATGATCAAAATTCTTAACCGAGCCGTCAAATTTATCATCACATACAAATATATAACATATTTGTTGAAGAAAACTTATGTAAGAGTTATTATTTTCTTAATGATTTCATTACATCAAGATCGTGAGAATCGTAATATTGATCGTGTTCAACAGAGGTCATCTTTTGCCTTATGTCACCTTTTACATATTTCTTTTGACTTTATCATATTGTAAAGACTCTTTTTTTGTGTCACTTATGTATGGTCAAATATACGTAAGGGAAATGAGTTAGTTTTTCTTGCATGTCTTCTTGTCACATACATTCATAAATAATAGTATAATAATATTTTTAAGGTAATGACATCGAGATGGTCGCTATGCTCTCACTCATCACTCACTATCTGAAAAAATAATTATCATTCATTAAAAATAATATGTTGCGCCAAGGTATAATATTCTAATCATTTTGGAAAACAAACATCCAAAATCATCTAAAAAATATATAATGTGATTAACATACTATTTTAAAAAATGTGGTCAGGACAATTAGGGTTATGTGATAGGAGCTTTTCCTTACATTTATAAGGTGTCAATTAGAAAACCATCACCCCTCCACTTATCACCACAATAATTGAAAAAATATCATCACGTCATGTAAACATAATAATTATTGGAGACTGTGTTAATAGTACACCAGGTAAGTCCACATAGAAAGAGGGCACTGAATTTTCCACTATCATTTTTTAATACTTTCCTAAACATGCACATGTCACGCATCACTCAACAAAAATGATTACCATAACCATCATACAAATTAGATGCCTTGGTCCTATTTGAACTACCATTTCATAATGTCAAACTTATTTCATCATAAGTTTTATGAAACATGTCACATTCATAATTTACAAATATTTATGCATTCAAGTAAACATTACATAAATCACATATATAAATGTATATTATGTTTGCAAATAATCATACAATTCATTTACATATAAAATGAATATTATTTGGTACATTCATATAATTAACATAAGCATGATAGTAGACATACAAATAGTCACATAATTATTATCACATGTCTAACTCTACATATATTCATATCATGCATGTCTTGTTAATTAAAAAACTATTGCATAAATTTTCATCACATAAAATCATGCAATTCATTTCATGTGTAATAAAAGAAACATATATGCACATATTTCTATTCATAAAGAAATGTAATTTGTCATAATTAATGTGCATATTTCACATGAAAAAAAATGTGACAAAAATAATTTGTGCATAACTTAATATAACTATGTGAATTAATGAAGCACACATTCACATAACACATATTATGCCTAATATGTAACATAATTTCATATATGCACATGTTCTTTCATAAAGAAAATAAATTCCTTTTATATAGTCCAATTCACAAATGAAATAATAATGTGCAAACATTTATTATCATGTCAATTTACATAAGTGTCACACTTAAATACACTTTGTATAAATAGAACATAATTATGTACATGAATATCTAATTCATATGGAAATTCAATTTAAGTGTGACATACTACACTTAAAACATATCATGTAATAATAACATATATGAATGATTACTTAAATTCATAATCATATATAATGAATGACAAAATAACATAATACTTTTATGTAAATAACAAATATGCATAATGACATTAATATGCATAAATCATATGTCATAAAATATATTCAAATAATTTTTTAATTTACATTACATGTTGATTTTTCAAAAACAAAGTTCATTTCCATATCAATTCATCACATAATTATGAAAAAATACAGTAAATCATAATCTGATTATTTTTGTATTGAAACTAACTAAGTACATATCACTCATACTTAGAATCAAATGTGACATGATAACTAACATAATATTAAATTATATGAAATTCACAAAATTACTAGGCATATTGTACAAAATAACATATGCATAAATACTAAATGTGCATATTAAATATTCTAGAAATTTCCAAAAAATTATTCAAAATTTTCTAATCAATAATGTGCATAAATTAGAAATAATCTAATTCGTCATATATATGTATTTATCATGACGTAATAACACATATAAAATTCATTATAATAACAAATGCATACATTTATGTCAAAAATAAATTACACATTCTGAAACCAAAATCCATTATTCTCATTTTTTTGTATTTTTCCAGGTTATTTTTTAAATCTGATTTTAAAAAAATTACTCTTCAGCTGGGTTGACAATGGCCCAAGAACTGTACGGGCCTCATGCCCGCGCCTTTTACCGCCGGCGCTGCGCAGCGGGCCGCGACCCGAGCGCATGCACGACCGTCATGTAGCGGGCCGCCGTCCGCGCACATGCGCGCGATTTGCACCTGTAGTGCAGCGGCGGGCCACTGGCCCGCGTGTAGACTCGCACGTGAATCTTCATGCATTCCCATTTTCTCAAACCCACAGATTTTTTTCAATCTTTGTGTGTTTACTGCCACGGGGATCGGAATAGTACAGCTCAAAGTGGGTTCTTTACATTTCAGATGTCTACTAACTACCAATTAGCTACAAAGCGGAAGAAAATATTCTGCGAGCTGTTCAAATAATAAAGAATTCTAATGGAAGGAAACATGAGAGAAAGAGAGAGAAGTTTCATTGGATCTCTGTAACTTGTTTGGAAGTTCTGTTTAGTTGGGAAATTGGGCAATCAGATAATGACATCTAGCGGAAACCATTGTAGAAGATCATGAATTGGCTATGTCAAGGGAGAGAAGAGCAGGAGTTGTTCACAGAATCAATATTGTTTCACCTATAATCAACTTGACATGCACGCTGTGGTCACCGCTGAGCCACAGTGGAACTTGCCTGGGCTGCTTTCTAACCGTTGCAAGCCCTTCTTATTCACACATTGCGAAGACATTGTAAACCAAAGTACCAGAACAATGGTAGATCGTGAAAACATTGGAGTTTTGCAGGTAAGAACTTTGCTTGATGAGGAGCAAGAGAACGTAGGGCTTGGAGAATGCTGCACATGACTTATCAATTCTAAAAGCATTCAGTTCTGTTACTTGCATTAGTTTGATCATTGGTCCTTGCTTTAAAAAGACTTTATGTTATCTCTTTTATCGAACATCTGTTCGAATGTTGGACTTACTTGAGATCGTGGTTATTCCTTCCTTTATTATGAATTGTATTGACTAATAGTACCTTTTGATATTTCGACTTTCACTCTTCCGCAATAAAGTTCTTGGTTATTTTATTATTATATTTGATGTCACGTATACAAATTATTGAATGATCAAGATCAATATTGTAGAAGCAGTGTAGCGTCGTCGGAGTCAACCTGACTACTTACGTGACAGGAAGGCCGATTTTGGGAGTGTTATAGTTGGGTATCAAAAGCTAAGTTCTTGGCTCCCCATTGGTCATCGTAAAGTATAGGTCACTGAATTATCAGTTATTGTTCATGAGAATTCCATGGTCACAGTATAAGTCATGTGCAAGCTTTCTGAGCATCTGCGACTCCACTCCTCAAGTAAGTATTGTATAAATTCTTTATATGGATTTCTCTTACATTATTTAGTCATATCATTCTTATAGATGCCTCCCCGATGCATAATGTCCCAAGTCGTCCGTGGAGAGAGAAGGATTTTCTTTGTAGTAGAATCGCACATGCAGACCCCAACTCCCCAAAATTAGGAACAAGGGCAAGCGCGTGATCAATGTTGGATCTAAGTTTTACTGACATATTAAATTATATTTTGATGATACAAACCTCGAATGATTAAAGATAAAATGCTAAAATGTTTAAATAAAAAGAGATAACTTTATGCACTACACTTTGATTAAATAATTGTCATTGATCTCATTAGTTTCGGATGAACGTGGAACGTCAGATTGTAGAGAATTCTGTTAGTTTTCCATAGACTCTAAGATCATCTAATTTGGATAACCGTGCAAAAAGTTATGCTCAAAATAGTGCAGAGCAGTCAACTTGCCGGTCAAAGTTATGAAGGCCAGTCGAGACAGTCCGGTCGACTGATCAGAGATACCGGTTGACCGATCAAGGCATAAGCTGCTCAAATCAAAACTGCGAGACTGTACTGGTCGAGATATAGGTCGACAGTCCGGTCGACCGACCAAGTGCTGAAGCTACGGAAATGACCGCAATAGTCATATAGACCGGTCGACTGGTTCATTAATGCAGTCGACTGATCAACTGTGGCAAATCAGGAAAATGAGCCAATGGTCATATAGACTAGTCGACCAGCCCATAAATGCGGTCGACCGGTCCATTACTGAAATGAATAGTAACGACTATATTTTGAGGAGAAAATGTGGAATTAATTCTGGACGAATTTTTCACATACCAAAGCCTATAAAAGGAGTGCCAATGCCAGAAGCAAATGCAATCAATCAAAGCATTGAAGCAAAACTTCAAGAAATCAAAAGGAGATCATTTCTCTTGAAGTTATCATTTTAGAGCCTTCTTTCTTTCTCTCTTTTCTTCTTGTGAGTGTTCTATTGTAAAAGAGAGAAACTATTCTTCAGAAAGATTATGAGAGCTCCTGTGTAAAAGAGGTTCCAAATCTTACCTCTTGAGCGAGAGAAAAGATTAGCTTCCTAGGAGGAGATGTTGCCTTGCCTCTCAAAGCGGAGAAAAAGGTGGTTGTGTAAAGAGCTTTCTTCCTTGCCCCATTTGGAACAAAGGAAGGGATTAGTGGAATCTCCGGCGGTCTCGAGGTCGAGAAGTCGGAGAGGGGATGTAGGCCAAGGTGTGGCCGAACCTCGTCAACAACCACCGTGTTCATTGTGTTTGATTTCTCTCACTCTACCTCCCTCTCATATTGTGTTTATGATTTGAATTGCAAAGGTTTTAAGAATCGATTTTGTGCTTCCGCGATGAATTTCGTAAAATCGATATTTTCGGTTAAACACCAATTCACCCCCCTCTTGGTGCCCTTTGGGATCCTACAATCAAGGCCGTGGACGAGGTCGTGGGTGTAGCGTTTCACCTCCCCCGGCGTCAGAAGAGCAAGAGCACTCAAATCAAGAAAGTGTGGGTAGTAAACAGCCAGTGAGGTCTCCTCCACAGGGGAGCTTCCTGAAGAGATCGAAAAAGAAAGTGAAGTTCGCAATTTGGAGCCAAGGAGTGCAGCATCGCACGTAGGCAGTCCCCCGGGTCTACCGTGGGATAGATCTGGCTATTGACTTTACTGTGAACAATTTGGGCATTTCACATGGGAATGCCCGAGTTATGCTAAATACAGAGGAGTCTCCAGGAAGGAAGTTGGGGAAACCTCTCGACGCGACGAGTAGCATGGGATATCGTGGAATCAAAGACATGGAAGTCGCCTAGTTTCAGTTTCTAATTTTGTTGGATGTTTTATTTTCTATGACTAAGCTCTATGATGAGCTTAACATGATTTTTTTGGATATTATTGCCCACAAGGGCTGCAAATAATATAGTTGGCTAAAGTCCATTTGATTTAAGAAGCATTATTCCTCTTAAATTCTCATTCAATTGCGTGATTTTTCATAGATGCCTCCCCACAGAAGAATGCAAATATCAGATTATGAGAATGAGGGTCATAACAATGAGGAGATTCATCACTCTCCTCCTTGAACAAAACAACCAGCACAGGAAGGACGACAATCCCCTCCTCCATGCACAATCCAAGAGTTCTGGAGGTCGAAACCTCCAAACTACAATGCCGAAGGAGGTACTGATACAGCAGAACAATGGATAGAGACCATAGAGGATAAATTTGAAATCTTGGACGTCGCTAAAAATAAGGTGTTGTTCACCGCTGACACCCTCAATAAGGACACTAAAGACTAGTGGAAGACAACGAAAGCAACTGAATTTTCGGAAGTCAAGGTTATTGCCTGGGAAGACTTTGACAAATTATTTGAAGAACGTTACTTCCCGGCCTTCCAAATGGATTGAAAACAACAATAATTTCTGAATCTGAAGCAAGGGACAATGACGGTGTCCCAATACATGACAAAACTTATTCGTCTGGAAAAATATTCAAAGCTAACCATGGACGAACTAGATAAGACTAATCATTTCATGGAAGGACTGAACCCCAACCTAAGAACTCAAACATGGCCCGGAAACTGCAAAACTCTGAACGAAGCAGTGCACCTAGCTACAATGATGGAAAGAGACCATCAAGAACTGCAAAAGGATAGAAGGTGACAGACGGTTGTGGGACAAGGCTCACAACAATCTCAATTATGTAGGAATGACCATCATCAACAATGATGGGACAACCGAACCCGTCCATACCCAGCACCACAGCAAGATGATTGCCCTCGTTATGAGCACCAACCCCGACAACCCTTACCACCACAACATCCTCTACAACAAGCCCCACCACCACAACAACAACAACATCAGAACCAACGACCCCCTCAACAACCGCCAAGGCGGCCAGCACCTCAGCAGAGACCACAACCACCCAAGGCCCCTCAGGCACCACCCGTACTTGGCGAGCGGGTCTTATGCAATACTTGTGGCAGGACCCATGCAGGCAAGTGTCGTTTAAAGATAGGAGCATGCTGGCACTGTGAAGGTATGGACCACATTTCAATAAATTGTCCATGATGTGGACAACAATTGGTGCAAGGGAGACTCTTTAACTTAGAACAAGATGCTCCACTGAATGACGCTAAGGTCATTCGAGATACACTTCTTATAGCTGAACTACCCACTACTGTACTATTTGATTCTGGTGCTTCTCATTCTTTCATATATGAAGAATGTGCTATTACTTAGGATTAACTGCCATGAATTTAGATCATAAGATGAGTATACTTATCCCTCAAGGAATTCTATATACCACCAAATACCTCCCTGATGTAGAAATAGACAAAAAAAAATTGCCTGCAAATATAATCATTATCCCCATGAGATATTATGATGTAATATTGCGCATGGATTGGCTAACTTTCCACGATGCTTCCATACTGTGCAAGCAAAAGAAAGTTGTTATAGGAACACAGAATACATGAAAAGTTATTGTCAGAGGCATAGCTCGGAAGGAACCAAAAGTTATAGTGTCTGACAGGAAGGCGCACAAACTTCTTCGACAAGGGTGTAGGGGATATCTAGCAAGTGTGACAAAGGTCGAAGCGCCAATTAAGACCCCGCAAGACATAGAGATTCTAAGGGAATTTCCTGATGTGTTCCCTAAAGATGTCAATGGTCTACAACCCAAGAGGAAGATTGATTTTTACATTGAAGTTGTACCTGGTACAGCACCAATTTCTAAAGCCCCGTACCGCATGGCTCCAGCAGAGTTGAAGGAGTTAAATACCCAAATTCAGGAAATATTGACAAAGGTTTCATTAGACCAAGCGTCTCACCATGGGGCGTTTTAGTCCTCTTCATCAAGAATAAGGACGGTTCGCTGAGACTCTGCATAGATTATCGGACGTTGAACAAGGTCACGGTGAAGAATAAGTACCCGCTGTCCCGCGTCGTCGATCTGTTTGATCAATTGTCCATTGCGAAGGTTTCTCCAAGATCGATCTGCGGAGCGGTTACCACCAGCTCAGAGTAGCAGAAGAGGATATTCGAATATAAGAAAATAGGCTATTACAGATGGTCCGAACCGTCTGTAATTTGGCCAGAACCATCAGAAATGACATTTTCTGACGATTCTTTCGACTGATAGCGTCCGTGCAAAAATGAGGTCGCAAACTATTTGCGATGGTTATTTCTGAACTGTCGATATTTTCGACAGTCCAGCTGGCGGGTGCGGTCATCGAACGTTGAGTATCGACGGCTAGAATCGTCGAAATTATCGACGGTTGAAGCCATCGATTCAACCGTCGATATGTATCGACAGCCAGAACCGTCGATAGTATCGACGGTTATAGCCGTCGATATGTATCGACGGCCAGAACCGTCAATACTATAGACGGTTTAAACCGTTGAAAAACTCATATCGACGGTTTAACCCGTCGACTCCACAGCTGATTTTCGATGACTCAAACTGTCGATAAGCTTGCACGGACGGTTAGAACCGTCGATAAGTATCAAAAAATTCGTTGTCGATAATTAGTTTTTAGCTGTTTTCGACGGTCAGAACCATCGGAAACAAAAAAATATTTATAAAAATGCTGAAATTTAATGTTCGAACAGATAATACAACAAAATAGTTGCATAACCATCCAAACACAATATTTGGATCACAACAGATAATACAAAAAAAATATTGTCCAAACACAATACCATTCCAAACAACATTACAAATATTTTAATGTTTTAGAAACACCATTACAAACATTTTAAACAAAGAAGTCTCGCCTTTCTCGTCGGATCTGAAGAGCTTTTCGCAAGACAATTCGAACATCACTGCACAACACAAAGAGGAGGAGAGAGAGTTAGTACCTTCTTGAAAAAAACATGAATAAGGATTCGAAATCTGGAACAATAACTCAAATACATCACTTCACTGCACAATACATCATAGTCCTTTTTTAGCATCCATATACCTTGTTGATCAAATTGTCCCACTCAAATATAACTCAAATATATATGATGAGGCGAGGCATAAATTTAAGGGAAGGTTCTCTAGTGGTGTGACACCCAAAATGATAGGAGCAATATATGTATATGTGCACATTCAAGTTCTTTTCCATCATCTTATTTCTCTAGGTCATATAATAATAATTGCAACCATATTGATGTCAAAGTGCATGCTGATATAATGAGGAGTAAAATTTCATCCCCACTATTAATGCATCTTCTACATCACATATATTAGACTACAAAGTTAAGTATAATGAATATACCTCGGCACCCTCATCGTTGAATTCGCCACGCATGATGGCATGCACCATTTTCTTCATTTCATTCTTGGTACGACGTTCACGTTCTTCGAACTCCTTTCTGAGCTCTTGTGTAACCTCTTTTCTGACCTCTTCCCTAATCGAATGCTTCATCTGATCCATAATTTGTCGCATACCTTGACCAGAGGAATCTGAACCTGAAGTAGATTTACGACCATATCCAATATCTGTTGTACTCACAGAAGATCCGAGGCCGTAAATGCGACCCTTCTTCACCCCAACATGGTCCGTCCAAAGTTGTCTTGGGTTTAGCGGTGTGGTCCCCTCCTATGTGGCTTCCGTAATGTGCTCGACTTCTTTTATTTTGTAAGACTCCTGAAATTAGGAAAAAAAATCAACGATACTAAAAAATAATTATGTATAAACAACGATTTTACTATCTTATAGATTTACTTGAAATTTAGAAAAAAAAAGTGGCACATAAATTTACATACATATGTCTCCCGAGCATAATCTGAAACCCATTCTTTGTTCTTCTTCTGATGAGCTTAAAGAAATACTTTGTCTTGAGTAGGTGGTCTATCCGTCTCTTTCTCCTGTAATAGGATAATATATTGTCGAATAAAGTATAATATTTTGTCGACAGAATATTGAAATACCTTACATTTTCTTAGCAATCGTGCTCGTGGATACACATCTGCCCGAATGCAAGTATGCTCCCTGGTCGGACTCTCGACTTGTTTTTGCTTTTTCGCATTTCAATTTGTACTCCTCGGTGGACCACTTTTGTAGCAATTCGATCCAAACGGCCTCGGGGATCCAATTGGGCCGTTCTCCAACAGCTCGAGCTTCCGAAAGCATCACGGACAATCTCTTCGAGCACCGAGAATTAAAAGCCTTCCACATTTGTTCCATATTCTCGGGCTCCCACCACACATCAACCTGCATGTATATAAAAATAATTACAGTATTACGAAGATATATTTTAATGAACATGTTGGCTTCTAAGGATACCTGAAATTCATTAAATAACATCTGTCTCGTGGCCTAAGGAACTTCCCTCCATGTAAGCCACGCTTCAGTATACCTATGTCGCAACACTTTAGTAACTGCCGCAGCCGTGGGTTTCGACGGTACAAACCTAGAAGAATACATAATTATAAAATGCGATGGGTGAATCACAAAATGAATAAGGTTTCGAAATATATAAAATAACACTTACCCTAAATTCCCATCTGGCTATAAGTATGCTTTGTGCACACGATTTGACGAAGTCTGGTCTGAGCCTTCCACGGAACAAGGA
Source organism: Pontederia crassipes (assembly GCA_030549335.1). Classification (NCBI taxonomy): domain Eukaryota; kingdom Viridiplantae; phylum Streptophyta; class Magnoliopsida; order Commelinales; family Pontederiaceae; genus Pontederia; species Pontederia crassipes. The sequence goes on from CM060190.1 coordinate 4,376,197, forward strand.
GCTATAACGGGTTCTTCCGGCAATTGTGTCTCCAGGTCCGCAATATCAACATGAGAGGAAGGAGCCGACGGAGGAGAAGAACATTCTATTATGCGAATACCTGTGACTGATCTAGGAGCCGACGGAGTACAATTAGCTCTAGGGATGACTGGCTCCTTTCCCTTATTTTATCTTTTATCAAAACGAAACATCTGCATGATACAAAATTTAATCCAAGTCAAATTTACAATTGATACGAAACTCTAATGTCACAACGTCTCGACCTGACTATGTTCGGCTATGTCTTGTGTCGCATCTTCAGGAACAGGATTGTACGTATAACTCGAGAACCAATTCCTAATATCCGGAGGCGCTTATAAAAAAAATAAATTAATTCGTTAAAGTTTATGCGTAAAATTGTGATAATTATTTCAAACACTCACGAGATGGAAGCGAATATGAAAATGCACCATCCTCGTCAGGCATCCGTCGTCCCGATTGATTGTCAACATGCATCTGAGAGTTCCATACAACATGGACAAGCTAGTTTCCCTGTGATCATCCAACCAGACAACATCCCATAGGCAGGAAAATCATTAATGGTCCACAATAAGGCAGCTTTCAAGGTGAAGTTTTGTTTGGTCGACACATCATAAGCGACGACACTATCCCACAGTTCTTTTAACTCATCTATTAGAGGTTATAAATACACGTCTATCCTCTATTGAGGACTGTGAGGACCAAGAATAATGCATGTCAAAAATATATACGGTGCGGACATACAAATCCCAGGTGGTAAATTATAAGGTGTTACTATGACCGGCCAACATGAATAAGGAACTGAAGTCTGACCATATGGTGTAAAACCATTCGCGCATAATCCGAGCCTTATGTTCCTTTCGTCCTTAGCAAAATCAAGATGCTTACGATCAAAATGTTTCTATGTTTCACCATCCGTGGGTGAAGCATGACACCTTCAGAAGTATTATATTGTGCATGCCACTTCATTTGCGACGCTGATCCAATAGACGAGTATAGTCTTTTAAGCCTTGGAATAAGAGGCAAATAATGCATTCTTTTCACAGCCACTTGAGTCTTGTTAGTCACTCTATATCGTTCGGCCTCACAAAATTTGCATTCATTTAAATTGATGTCGTCGCCATATTATAACATACAACCATCACGACAACAATATATTTTAATTGAGCCAAGACTAAGTTTACTAATAAATCTTTTTGTCCTATAAAAATTTTCAGGAATGCGAGCCCCAATTGGTTTGATCTCTTTTAAAATATCTAGAAATGCATCCAAACATGCTTGTGAAATATTATGGTAGGCTTTCAGATTCAACAATCTAACAGCAAGTGACAGTTCCGAATGACTTTCACACCCGGGCCATAAGGGTTGGCTCGATGCGTTTAGAAGTCATAAAAAACTCTAGCTTCTGGATTTTGTGCCTCTTCATCCTGCTCAAATCTAATATTGTCATACTCAATTGCAGCTGCGTCATAAACTAACTGTTCATATTGCGAAGTAAATCCTACTTCATGATCGACAAAATGGAGACCTGGATTTGGGACGCTTGTCGAAGGTGCTCCTTCACCTAAATCATTCCATTGCCAATAATTGGGTTTGAAACCCTTTCTATATAAGTGAGCCTTAACTGTCTCTAGCGTCTGTAACTTTGTGCTAGCACATTTCAAACAAGGAAACCTAATTATTTCCTCCCGCTAATATTGGAAAGACTGACAAGCCACACTAACATAATAGTCAACGCCATTTATGAATTCTTGTGTCAAACCTCTACGACCAGGATTATTTATATTGTACATCCATCGACGATCGTTCAAGTATGACATAATGTCTGCATTACTTTCAAGTTATAGTAATTATAAAATTTGAAATAAAACCGATCAAAAATTGTAAACACTAATTACAATTAAAAAAAACAATATTTTGTCATTTAAAAAAACATCGAAGATACATCGTAAACACTAATTACAACTAATCAGGAACAAATCATAAATAATTTATGTCGTTTAGAGTGACAGTGACAACAATGTTATATTAAAAAACGAAAAATAAAAAATGAGTATAAACAAAGTGTAGAGTTGATAGCTGATTTTTGCTTGAGGAGAATGAAACTCTGCTCTGTTGTGAAGGGGAAATAAAGAAAAAACAATTTATCACAATAAAGAAAAAGCATCTTTGTATGCGTCAATGCTTCTGCTTCCTTCTATCATATTGATTGGTCCGAGGCTATCGACAAACAAGATTTGTCTAAGTCACTTCGTTTCTTTTTGTCCAAGTCACTTCTCTTTTTTTCCAAGTCACTTCCCTTTTTGTCCAAGTCACTTCCCCTTTTCTTTGTGAGTATCGGGAATATCCCCATTTATCAGAAATCTCGGAAACATGTAGTAGGAAAAAGGAAAAGTGCTCATTTTTATCACAATATTTTATCGCAAAATAATTGCATAACACAAAGTACCACCAAGGAATTGGGTTCAATCAAGAATAGAACAAAATCGATGATAGTACAGAAATATTACAGGAAACATGTTAACGCACATAAAGAACTATCGGCCTTGGAATGATAAGTATTACGAAGCGATAAAGGCTTCTTACCGACATCCGTACATGAATTATGAGGGTAGTTCTGATTACGACATCTTTTAACAAGTCAGGAACTGTTCTGAGTTTCTAGAACATAAAACCCATTTATTATTTGATGGCCTGCTTGAAATATGGCCATTTGAAATTGGATAGATACAACAGATAGATACGAGATAAATACAACATACTAATTGATGACAAATACACTGTATCGGTCCACTTCCTATTGGAATCATTCATGTCCTAGTAATATTGCTATTCTATTTGTTGTCGTCTGATTAATTTATCTTTAATCTTCATCACAGACAGATAAAAGAAAGTGACCCCAAAATTTCTAGTTATTCTGTGTTGAAACTCATATAGTCCGATTAATTGAAACTATCTATTATAGTTCTTATTATTTGTATTGTACCTTAATATGAATTTCTCCAATTGCTATTAAAATGGCAACAAGAAAATATCTAATACTCAACAAATGAGTACGTAGTCAACATTGAGGATGCATTAGATGACAACAAGCATCAGCAAAAACACATAGTTAATTAACCGCTAGATGGATTCAAAAGAGTGAAACAAAACAACTCCAAATGAAAATAAATAAGGCAAAAATGAAGCATCCGTGAGCTTTAATTCCACAAACACAAAGAGCTGGGTGAAGAATATATATATATATCTTGGAGGGCGGCCGGATCTGGGAGGGCGGAGAGAGCACGGAGGGCGGGGATCAGAGCCTACCTGCGTCGGAGATTGTAGATGCGGCGGCGAGCTGGCGGCGGACGATCGAGACCTTCAGGCGGCGGACGAGAGCTTCAGGCGGCGGATGAGAGCTTCAGGCGACGAGGGACGGCAATGCAGGTGCTAGAGGTCGCCGCCGGACGAAATGCGCGCGGGCGTTCAACTGTAGAAGAGAGGGATCAAAATGGAGAAAGTGACAGTGGGGTCGAGTATGTATACAGCCAGTTTCCGACGGTCGTAACCGTCGAAAAGTAGGTAAATATAATATAATATTAATTCGAATTAAGACGGTCAAACCCGCTGGAGGAACCATCGAAACATTCGACGGTTCTCCAAACTGTCGAAACTTTTGACGATGGTTTTAGCCATCAAAATATATAATAATATATGTCATCTGAAGAGAATTATATAAATTATAAATTTCCATTTTCGACGGTCAACACCGTCGAAAACAATTAAAGTTGAATATTTTAATTAATTAAAATCAGTTAACATTCTGACGGGTCTGACCGTCAAAAAATCGACGGTTTCGTGAAACGTCACAACTTTCGACGGTTCGAACTGTCAAAAAATAAAATAATAATACCCAACTGACATTCAAATATATATTTCGACGGCTAAGACTGCTGGAAGTTTCGACGGATAGGTGAGCCGTCGAAAATTTCGACAGTCCGAACCATCGAAAAACCAGCATGGAAATTGATCAGCCGGTTTTAACATCATCGACGGTTACGATCATCGAAATTTTCGACCGAAAGTTTCAGCGAATTCTGAACCGTCGAAAGTTTAGATGGCTATAATCGTCAAAAAATACCCGACGATAATTTTGATGGTTTGTTCGATCTGACATAAAATCCGTCGATATTTCAAACGGATTTCTGCCCGTCGAAAATAAATCGTCGGAAATCAAGCTTTTTCTTGTAGTAGACAACTTCCGTCCAAAGACGGCCTTCAGATCACGGTATGGGCACTATGAGTTCCTCGTTATGCCGTTTGGGTTAACCAATGCCCCAGTAGCATTCATGGACCTCATGAATCGAACTTTCAATGAACATCTTGACAAGTTCGTGATTGTCTTTATCGACGACATCCTCATTTACTCATCGAATATGGAGCAGCACTTGGAACATTTGAGGATAGTCTTGGAAACCTTGCGAGCAAAGAAATTATACGCAAAGTTTTCCAAATGTGAATTCTAGTTATAAGAGATGATGTTCCTTAGCTACATCGTCTCCAAGGATGGAGTTTCAGTAGACCCAGCGAAAGTTGAAGCGGTATCAAATTGGGTACAACCAAAGAATGTCTCCGAGATCAGAAGTTTTCTTGGTTTAGCAGGATATTACAGACGTTTCATTAAAGACTTCTCTAGACTAGCACTACCACTGACTAAACTCACAAGAAAACGAGAGAAGTTCATTTGGGCACCAAAGTGTGAAGAGAGTTTTCAAGAGCTGAAGAAGCGGTTAACTTCAGCACCCATCCTTACATTACCATCAGGCAATGGTGGTTGCATAGTTTATAATGATTCTAGTGGCACAGGACTCGGATGCGTCTTAATGCAACACGAGAAAGTGGTAGCGTATGCATCCAGACAACTGAAGAAGCATGAAGTCAACTATTCTACACGTGACCTTGAGCTTGCAACGGTAGTATTTGCCCTTAAACTTTGGCATCATTACTTATATGGAGAGGAATTTGTAGTTTACACAAATCATAAGTGTCTGAAGTACGTTTTTACTCGGAAAGATCTTAATATGCATCAAAGACGATGGATGGAATTCTTGAAGGATTACGAGTTTGCCATTAATTACCATCCTGCTAAGGCAAACTTAGTAGCTGATGCCCTCAGTCGAAAATGGGAAGGATCAGTGGCCTTCATGCGTCTTCGACAGTTTGAACTGATGGAAGAACTTTTCAAATGGGCACCAAGGGTAAGACATGATGGTTCACTAATAATGATGCAACGAATCGTACCTAACCTCATTGGAAGAATCATTGAAGCACAGGTTGAAGATCCTGACTATTAAACTATGATGATGAAGACCAGTTATGAAGCAAAAGATTTCAAAGTCTTCTCAAACGGTGGCATCAGGTACCATGATCATTTATGGGTACTAATCAATCCTGCACTGCGGTGGAAAGTTTTAAATGAATGTCACAAATCAGAGTTTGCAATCCATCTTGTGAGTACGAAGATGTATAAGGATGTGAAGAGAAGTTTCTGACATAAATAAGGAGATTACAGAATATGTCTCCAAATGCATAGTCTGTCAGCAAGTCAAAGTGGAACATTAGAAACCTCAAGGTTCCTTGAAGAGCCTCGACATTCCTCAGTGGAAATGGGAAGATATAGCAATGGATTTCATCACGGGTCTTCCTCGGACTCAAAAAGGATACAATGCCATCTGGGTAATAGTGGACCGACTCACCAAATCAGCCCACTTCCTAGCCATCAAGGTAAAATAACCACTTGATAGTCTAATGAATCTATATGTGCAGGAGATCGTTAGACTCCATGGAATTCCATCAGTCATTGTGTCTGATAGAGATCCACCTTAAGATTTTGGAAGAGCCTCCAGAATGCTTTTAGGATGAGACTTTGTTATAGTACGACTTTCCATCCACAGACTGATGCTCAATCAGAGAGAACGATCCATACTTTGGAGGATATGCTTCGAGCATGCGCCTTGGATTGGCATGGCAACTGAGACAGTCATCTCCCTCTCATTGAATTCACCTACAACAACAGCTACCATGCTAGTATAGAGATGTTCCCATTTGAAGCATTATATGGTCGACCATGCCGCTCCCCGACATGTTGGGACGAAGTGGACGAAAGGAAGATCTTAAGCGTAGAACTTCAGAAGCAGACCCAAGAGTACACGAACCAGATCGAACTAATAAAGAAGAGGATGAAGTTAGCTCAAAATCGATAGAAAGCTTATGCAGATAAGAAACAACGAGAACACACTTTCAGAGCTGGTGATCAAGTCCTACTCAAGGTCTCACCGATCAAAGGCGTGATGCGGTTTATCAAGAAAGGAAAGTTTAGCCCAAGGTATGTGGGCCCTTTCAAAATTTTTGATATGGTCGGTGACGTAGCATGTAAATTGGCTTTACCCTCGGCATACTCTAGAGTACACAATGTCTTCCATGTCTCACTACTCCAAAAATACAAGCATGACTATGCTAATGTGTTCCAAATTGAGGAACAAAACCTCCAGGAGGATCTAACGTATGAGGAGCAACTCACGAAGATATTAGAGTACCAGAATGGAAAGAAGAAAATATCATTGGTCAAAGTAGCATGGAAGCATCACCAAGGAAAAGAGGCGACATGGAAAGTAGAGTCAGAGATGCATGAAAAATTTCTTGAACTATTCGGTAAGTCCTAACTTTTATAAAAAAAATCGAGGACAAGGACTATAAAAGGGACGTAAACTAGTGCAGATATTGCATTGTATGCATTATAAAAGAGAAGTTTACATTCTCGTTTGGATAATGCAGTCCGACATTCACGCCATAAGGCTATCGTGATTCCAATGTGTTCAAGGTTCTTGGATTGTGGAATAGTGTGCTCTTTTCGACGTGATCGGGTTTTTGACAACGAATCCGAAGCTATTGAGAGGGCAAAGACATAACTCCCAACTTTCGGAAGATATAACATTAATAGGAAAGGGCCAATGATCGATCGAATAGAATGAAGTCCCATGAAGGTGGAAGTCCAAAGGGTTATAAAGCAACCCTGAGAAAAGTTATGGAATGATGTCCCACGAAAATGGAAGTCCAACGAGTTATAAAGCAACCCTGAGGAGAATTATGAAGGCAATGGTTATGGTAAGTGCATCCCACTTATATTCCTATGAATTGAATGAATGATTGATATGAATGTCCATACTTTATGTATGATGATATGATCACATGTCTTCCATGCAATTACTTATGTGCATGATGATAGAATGATGTTGATATTTGATATGTAGATCATATGTTAAGGCATAGCATGCATATTGTTTATTTCCTTTATATAAAGATGATGATGCATATCATGTAGTATCCTGTATAGGATTATACCATCGCATGCATGGCCTTTACATACTCTAACCGGGGAAACCCCTGCATCCTGGATCCGTGTAGGTGCATAAAGTTATAGATGATGGCGGCTCAGCTCATGACGAATAAGATTGCACAATGGTCTAGGATGTTAAGAGTCAATTGTCTTAGAGTCTTTTAACTATGTTTGAAAGCGATGTTTTGGACTATGGTTTTAAGATATTTTATTGGTTATCAATGACGATTTAAATTCTATAACATCACTTTTGATATCTTACCGAAGTTTTCCGCTATGTTTTCAAAGAAATTATTTTATCTTATTTAATGGATCTATGCTTCCGCTAAGTTTATAGAAAATCATATTTTATGATTATATGATGGAGAATGGGCTAACATAGTCGAATGACCCAAATGTCCTCGACAATTTGGGGGTAAAATTCGGGGTGTTACAGTTTGGTATCAGAGCATGCTTAGGACCTATGCTAAGTATGTTATAGAATTGATAAGAGTCTAAGTCAATGTGCAATCGTCATGAGCAGCCATCTAAAGTTAAAGAGTATGTAAGTATTGTGCCATTGATTGTATTGCTAAATTAATTAACTTATGTTGGTTAATTATTGTTATGTGAAGGATGGAACACGATGGTCCCTCCAATACTTCTGGAGATCAGAGAGAGCTCATTGAGAGCTTAACCCGCATGTTGCGAGCAATGGAAAGAAATGCAAAGTCGGGCCACTCTAGTCGGTCAGATTCAAGAATCGAGAGGTTCTTGAAACTGCATCCCCCTACTTTCAATGGGAATAGAGATCCAGACAAGGCTGAAGCTTGGATGGATGTGATCACTGAGAAATTCAGAGCAATGGATTGTTCTGAAAGGCATAAGGTCAATCTGGCCACGCATCAACTCACTGATAATGCTCATCATTGGTGGAAATCGATGATAAGAACTCAGTTTGATGAAGATGATGAGATCACCTGGAGGGATTTCAAGAAGGCCTTCAGGAACCGCTACCTTCCTCCACAAATTAGCTGGAACAAACGAGTTGAGTTCATGAATTTACAATAGGGCAGCTCGACTGTAGAGGAATACCTCAATAAGTTCCTCGAGCTTGAGAGGTATAGTTCTCTAAAGGACGATGAAGAACTGAGAGTGAATCACTTCCTGAAAGGGCTGAATCCTCGCTTGAGGATCAATATGAAATGTGGGGACCCTGAGACAATGGCAAAAGCTATCTCCTTGGCAACCAACTTGGCTATGGAGATTGATGAACAGAAGAAGAAAGAACAAGGCAAGAAATCTAGGAAGGACCAAAAGAAAGACAAAGAAAAGAAGTACAAGGACTCAAAGCCTTACTCAAGAGGCGATGGTGGATAAGGGCGTAAACCTTGTTCTTTCTGCAACAAGTTCCATCATGGAGAGTGCAGGATGAAGTCTGTAGCATGTCTCAAGTGTGGCAAGATGGGCCACTTTTCCAGAGATTGCATTGAAAAGAAGGCGGGCCATGAAGATAAAGACAAGGGCAAACAAGCTGAAGGCCAACAGAGAGCACCTGGAAGGGTCTACACCATGCAAGTGGATGAGGCTCAGAATTCCAACGATGTGATCCAAGGTAATCTTCATATCACAGATCACTATGCAAATGTATTGTTTGACTCCGGTGCTACTCACTCTTTCATATCATCTCTATTTGCTGATTTGTTAAATGTTGAGAGGGTGAACATGAAGTGGCAACTAGACATAGCAACTCCACTTGGGAGAGTCTCCACCAGGCAGTACCTCCCAGAGACGCCAATCATGATAGAGGGAGTAAACTACTCCGCTGATTTGGCAGTACTACCTATGGTAGACTAAGATGTTATTTTGGGCATGGATTGGTTATCTTACCATGATGTCTACTTGAGATGCCGCGAGAAGAAGGTTCAAATAGACAAGAAGGATGGTAGTCCTATGATCTTTCGCGGAATACCATCAAGAGAAAAGAAGATGATGATCTCCTCGATAAAGGCAACTAAGATGTTGAACAAGGGCTGCCGGGGATTTCTAACAAGCATCGTCAAAAGTGACTTTGAACCCAAGCCACTAGAGGACCTTGAAGTAGTTAAAGACTTTCCTGATGTATTTCCCGATGAGCTCTCGGGATTACCTCCGGAAAGAGAGATCGATTTCCAAATTGATCTGGTACCAGGGACAACTCCTATCTCAAAGCCTCCCTATACAATGGCACCAGTAGAGATGAAGGAGTTGAAGACTCAATTACAATAACTACTGGATAGAGGCTTCATCAGGCCAAGTGTGTCCCCATGGGGTGCACCTGTCCTGTTTGTGAAGAAGAAGAATGGATCACTAAGGTTATGCATAGATTACAGGATGTTGAATAAAGCGACAATCAAGAATAAGTACCCTCTACCCAGAATTAATGATCTTTTTGATCAATTGTCCACAACATCGGTCTTCTCTAAAATTGACTTGAGAAGTGGGTACCATCAGCTCAGAGTAGCTGATAAAGATATTGTAAAGATGGCATTTAGGTCAAGGTATGGCCATTATGAATTCCTGGTTATGTCTTTCGAACTAACAAATGCACCTGCAGCATTTATGGACTTGATGAACATGATTTTCAAGCCTCATCTCGACACATTTTTGATCGTATTTGTAGATGATATCCTGATATACTTGTCGAGTACAGAGGAACATCAAAAGCATATGAGAATTGTCTAGGAGACTTTGAGGCAACACTAGTTGTATGCAAAGTTCTCCAAATGTGAATTCTGGCTAGAGCAAGTGATGTTTCTAGGACACAGTCTCAAAAGAGAGGATTTCAGTAGACCCAGGCAAAGTAGAAGCTGCCATCAATTAGGAAAGGCCAAAGACAATGATAGATATCAGGAGTTTTCTTGGATTGGCCGGCTACTATAGAAGGTTTATCCAAGACTTCTCAAAGATTGCGGCTCGAATGACAAAGTTGACCAAGAAGAGAGAAAAGTTCAATTGGACACAACAATGTGAAGATAGTTTTCTAGAGCTGAAGAAGAGGTTGACCACTGCACCAGTACTAACAATTCCAACAGGAGTTGGAGGCTACACCGTGTACAGTGATGCTAGTGGAACTGGGTTAGGCTATGTGTTAATGCAGCATGGAAGAATTGTGGCGTATGCCTCTAGACAACTAAAACCTCATGAGAGGAACTATCCTACTCATGACTTAGAGTTGGCGATAGTAGTGTTTTCTCTAAAGATATGGAGACACTACTTATATGGAGAAGAATTTGAAGTCTTTACTGACCACAAAAGTCTCAAATAAGTGTTCACTAAGAAGGAATTGAACATGAGACAACGAAGGTGGCTGGAATTTCTCAAATACTATGAGTTTGGTATTCTCTACCATCCAAGGAAAGCCAACTCTGTAGCAGATGCCTTAAGCAGAAAGTGGGAAGGGTCATTGGCATGCTTAAGAGTTTATAAATGGACTCTTATTGAAGGAAGTTCTCAGGGGAAGTTGATGATGCATTGTGTTATTCAACTTGATCTAGTAGCGAGGATAGTAGAAGCACAGAAATAAGACCCAGAGTATAAGGACATGAATACTCTATGTGAAAAGGAGCACCCAGACTATAGGATTGATGAAGATGGAACTATTAGGTTTCAAGGCAAGTTATGGGTACCTGAAGATAAAGAGCTCAAAGAAGAAATTATGACTGAGTGCCACAAGTCAGAGTTTGTTATTCATTCTGTAACCACTAAAATGTTCAAAGACTTGCAAAGAACATTTTGGTGGAGAGACATGAGAAGAGAAGTAGCAGAATTTGTCTCTAAATGCTTGGTCTGCCAACAGGTCAAGATTGAGCATCAGAAGCCACCAGGACTACTGAACCCATTGCCCATACCTCAGTGGAAGTGGGAGGAGATTACAATGAATTTTATTGTGGGTCTCCCAAAGATACAAAAGGGTCATGATGCCATCTGGGTCATCGTTGATAGATTAACCAAATTAGCTCACTTCTTACCATACAATGTGAGACAGTCAGGTGCAAGTATGATGAAATTGTATGTTGATGAAATCATCCGACTACATGGGATTCCTACTCCCATAGTATCAGATAGAGACCCAAGATTCACAACAAGGTTCTGAAGAGGGTTGCAGCATGCATTTGGTACAAGGATACACTACAACACTGCATTTCACCCTCAAAGTGATGGTCAAAGTGAAAGAACGGTCCAGACTTTGGAAGACATGCTTAGAGCATGTGCAATTGATTGGCAAGGCAGTTGGGATGATCATCTCACCCTAGCTGAGTTTGCCTACAATAATAGTTATCACTCCACCATAAAGATGGCTCCATTTGAAGCACTGTACGGAAGACCTTGTAGGTCTCTCACATGTTGGAGTGCAGTTGGTGAAGGAAGACTATTAGGACCAGAGCTAGTAGGAAAGTATGCTGAAAAGGTAGATTTGATCAAGGAAAGAATGATGGCAGCTCAGAACCGTCAAAAGAGTTATGCAGAGAGAAATAGAAGAGAACAAATTTACCAAGTTGGAGATCATGTATTGCTGAAGATATCTCCTACCAAAGGAGTCATGAGGTTTAGTAGGAAGGACAAATTAACTCCTAGATACATCGACCCCTTTGAGATTCTGGAAAAGGTGGGAGAAGGAGCATACAAGTTGGCCTTGCCTCCTTCATATGCCAGAATCCACAATGTTTTTCATGTGTCAATGCTTCGCAAGTACACATATGACAGTTCACATGTGGTGATGATTGAAGAACCAACTATCAAGGAAGACCTCACCTATGAGGAGTATCCTACCGAGATACTAGATTATAGTGAACGTCGGTTAAGAAACAAAGTGGTAAAGATGGTGAAGATTGCAAGGAAGCACCACAACGGAACTGAAGCGACATGGGAATTGGAAGATGAAATGAAAGAACAATTTTCAAAATTATTTGGTTGAGTGTTCTTTATCATGGTTTAAAATTCGAGGACGAATTTTTTTTAAGGGGGGAAGGATGTAATATCCTGATTTTTCCATTAAGGGTAAATTGGACTTTTTGTCTAAACCCTCATAACTTCTCCCTATATATGGCCTCTTTTCTCTTTCTTTCTCTCATTTTTCTCCACATCTTGGCGGCTAGGACTTGAGAAAAAAGAAAGAGGAGATCAGGGAGAAGGAAAAAGAGGAAGAAGAAGAGGAAGAAAGAGGAGGAAGATTTTGGATCAAGGTATGTAAAGGGGATCCAACCCCCCTCTCTCATCTCAAGGTTTTATTGATTGGATTGAGAGTAATAGGGCACCTTGATCCTATTAGGTATTTGTTTGAGGAATTTAGGATTTTCATCAGATCTGAGATCATTTTTTATTGATTCATGATTAGATCTATATGTTAGGATTGCACAATTTAAGTTGCGTAATCTGTCTAAATTCGTGATTGTATTTGCAATAATTATTAGGATAGGTTTTTCTTATCCAAAAATTACAAATAATATATGGATAGAAAGCTCTCGAAGTCTAGTTTCCACAAATTGGTTTCGTATCATTTGAAGATCTGTATGAATAGTTATGATCAAAACACCGAACTGGTGTCGTACTGTCTCGAGAATTCACGACTATTTTATAATAATTGTTCGGATAGGTTTTTCTTATCCAAAAATTTTAAACGATATATGGATTGATGAAGTCTGGTTTTCACAGAAAGTGGTTTCATACGATCTGGAGTTGTATACAAATAGTTATGATCCAAAAATCGGACTAGTATAATTCCGTCTCGGGTAACAGCGAGATCAAATTGTAAAACATGTAGTAAATTGGAAATACTAAAATAGGTTTTGAAATTTATTCCCAAGTTAAATGCTCGTGTTATCTTTCTATGAAAATTTGAATCATCTGAAAGGAATAAGTATAGGTTAAGTTATAAATATTTTAGTGACTGCTGCCAGAACACTGTGCAAAGAATAAACTCTAGTAATCATATGAATTTTTAAGAAAAAGTCTCAACTCTTGTTAATGAATGAAAATTGCATGTCTTAATGAGTTTTATTATTCATAGATGCTAAGAGATCATATCTGAAATATTCATGATGTTTATTGGAATTGAAATCTTAAAAACCGTGACTTTCGGGTGGAAGATCGGACCCCCAGGACATTGGTACGGCCGTGCAGTCCCGGAACGATCTTGATAGATCGAAAAACTGATTTATGTTATATTTATGTTAATTTAAAGATATTTACTAATATGTATTACTGATTGATGATTGTATATGAACCTAGATACACGAATTGCATGGACAGTCATAACTAGGTTAAAATATGAAGATCGAGCGACGTAAATGATTGTTGTTTGAAAAGCATAATGAACCCAGTTGTGGATGATGTTATATGTCGCCCCTCTATGGCCCTTTATCGAATAATTGTTCGGAATGATCGTTACACACATCGGCAACGGTGTGTGCATTCCGATGTTGCCCTCGGACGAGAGTCCGGAATGATCGTTACACACATCTGCAACGGTGTGTGCATTCCGATGTCGCCCTCGGGCGAGAGTCCAGAATGATCGTTACATGCATCGGCAACGGTGTGTGCATTCTGAGGTCACCTTCAGGTGATAGGGGAGCATTGTCTCTTAGGCCTAGTTATCCTATTGAGAGGGCAATGACATAACTCCCAACTTTCGGAAGATATAACATTAATAGGAAAGGGTCAATGATCGATTGAATGGAATGAAGTCCCACGAAGGTGGAAGTCCAAAGCGTTATAAAGCAACCCTGAAAAAAGTTATGGAATGATGTCCCACGAAAATGGAAGTCCAACGAGTTATAAAGCAACCCTGAGGAGAATTATGAAGGCAATGGTTATGGTAAGTGCATCCCACTTATATTCCTATGAATTGAATGAATGATTGATATGAATGTCCATACTTTATGTATGATGATATGATCACATGTCTTCCATGCAATTACTTATGTGCATGATGATAGAATGATGTTGATATTTGATATGTAGATCATATGTTAAGGCATAGCATGCATATTGTTTATTTCCTTTATATAAAGATGATGATGCATATCATGTAGTATCCTGTATAGGATTATACCATCGCATGCATGGCCTTTACATACTCTAACCGGGGAAACCCCTGCATCCTGGATCCGTGTAGGTGCATAAAGTTATAGATGATGGCGGCTCAGCTCATGATGAATAAGATTGCACAATGGTCTAAGACGTTAAGAGTCAATTGTCTTAGAGTCTTTTGACTACGTTTGAAAGCGATGTTTTGGACTATGGTTTTAAGATATTTTATCGGTTATCGATGATGATTTAAATTCTATAACATCACTTTTGATATCTTACCGGAGTTTTCCGCTATGATTTCAAAGGAATTATTTTATCTTATTTAATGGATTTATGCTTCCGCTGAGTTTATAGAAAATCATATTTTATGATTATGTGATGGCGAATGGGCTAACATAGTCGAATGACCCAAATATCCTCGACAATTTGGGGGTGAAATTCGGGGTGTTACAAGAAGCATGATTAAGTTTACTCAAGTTATCGTCATGATCTCCAAGTATACCATGATTTCAAGTTTACTAAGCATCATTTGATTCTCATGATTTATGATATCCTTTTATTCTTATTATGATCTATGATGCTGTCATATTATCCTTTTCAATGCAAGTTAAGCATGATTATTTATCTCTGATTATTCTATTCATGTTATGCATTGTATATCATGTGGTTCCCCACTAGGCTGTAAAGCTTACGGAAGGACCTCCTCCCCCGTGTTTGATTTCCACAGGACCAAATCAGTGACGAGGTGGAGTAGGTGTGTGGTGACAAAGCTCCGACGATAAGAAAGCACATGAAATGACCCAAATGATATTTTCTAAAGTGTATTTAGAAAATGTTTGGCTTGTTGAAAATTTAAAACATAATCTAATTAGCATAAGTCAACTATGCGATAAAATTTATTTGATCAAATTTGAAAAGTACAAATGTTTAATACTAGATGAAAACAATAAAGTTTTACATATGGGTTTTAGATACAACAATGTATATAAAATTGATTTTGATAACTTAAAAAATGAAAAATGTCTTAGTGTCATGCATGATGACATAAACTTGTAGCATAGAAGATTAGGACATGCAAATTATAAATTGCTAAATAAACTTTGAAATCATGAATTGGTTAGAGGCTTGCATAAGATCAAATTTGAGAAAAATAATGTTTGTGATTCATGTCTAAAAGGTAAATGAACCAAAAGTTCTTTTAAACTAAAAGGAATTATTAGTACGCATAGGGCCTTGGAACTTTTACATCTTGACTTGTTCGGGCCTATTGATGTGACAAGCTTAGGAGGAAAAAGATATGTATTTGTAATTATTGATGATTTCTCCCATTTCACTTGGACAATTTTTCTCGCTAGTAAAGATGAAATACTAAACATATTTTCCAAATTTGCAAAAAGAGTTCAAAACAAATTTGAACAAAAGATTTCAAAAATTAGAAGTGACCATGGCGGGAAACTTGAAAATCATAAATTTGAATCATTTTGCGAAGAAAATGGAATTACCCATAATTTTTCAACTCCTACAACATCTCAACAAAATGGAGTAGTAGAAAGAAAAAATAGAACTATACAAGAAATGGCTAGAACAATTTTAAATGAAAGCAAGTTACCGAAATATTTTTGAGCGAAAGCCGTAAACACATCATGCTATGTTCTCAGTAGAATTCTACTTAGACCTCTTGAAAAGAAAACATGTTTTGAAATGCTATTTGGTAAAAAACCAAATATCTCCTATTTTAAAGTTTTTGGATGTAAATGTTATATTTTGAATATCAAAGATAAACTAGGCAAATTTGATGACAAATGTGATGATGGTATTTTTCTTGGTTATTCTAGTACAAGTAAAGCCTATAGAGTGTATAACAAAAGAACATTAGTTGTTAAAGAGTCTATTAATGTTAAATTCAATGAAACTAATGATTTTTTGAGCAAACAAGCACATGATGATGATGAAGAAATAGTTGAAGTACAAAGAAAACTTGAAGTTGTGGACATAGAGGAAGCAAAAGCTTACACCCCAAAGGTGGAAGAAATGGAAGTACCTCAAAGAGAAGAGAATCAAATCATCCCAAGAAATTGGAGACATGCCTCATCACACCCACTTGATCAAGTTATAGGTAATTTAAATGAAGGCATAAAAACTAGAAATTCTTTAAAAAATCTATGTGCTTTTTCGTCTTTCCTTGCAAATTTTGAGCCCAACAATATAGATGAAGCACTTGAAGATCCAAATTGGATAAATGCAATGAATGAGGAATTAAATAATTTTGAAAGAAATCAAGTGTGGAAACTTGTAGAAAGACCCAAGGACCATCCTATCGTTGGAACCAAATGGGTCTTTCGAAATAAGTTAGATGAAAATGGTGTCATTGTGAGGAACAATGTTAGATTAGTGGCCAAGGGTTACTCACAAATTGAAGGGATTGATTTTTATGAAACTTTTGCTCCTGTTGCTAGACTTGAAGCAATTCGAATGCTTTTGACTTTTGCATGCTATAAAGGTTTTAAACTTGTTTAAATGGATGTTAAATCGGCTTTCTTGAATGGTTTTATAAATGAGGAAGTTTATGTTGAACAACCTCAAGGTTTTGAAAATCCAGATTTTCCCCATCATGTATTTAAACTCTCAAAAGCTCTTTATGGATTGAAACAAGCCCCTCGAGCTTGGTATGAAAGATTAAGTTCGTTTCTAATTGAAAATAGTTTTCAAAAAGGAAAAGTTGACACTACATTGTTTTTAAAACATTTTAAAAATGATATTTTAATAGTTCACATTTATGTTGATGATATCGTATATGGTTCCACTAATGAATGCCTATGCAAAGAGTTTGAAACTCTTATGCAACAAGAATTTAAAATGAGTCTTGTAGGAGAGCTCATTTTCTTTCTAGGCCTGCAAGTAAAACAATCCAAGGAAGGCATATTTCTCAATCAAGAAAAATATACAAGGGAACTACTCAAAAGATTCGGAATGAACGAATATAAGCCGAGCACAACTCCTATGAGCACTACTACAAAATTAGATAAAGATGAAAAAGGCAAGTCCATTGATCAAAAAAGGTATAGAGGTATGATTGAAAGTTTGCTCTACTTGACGACATCTAGGCCGGACATAATGTTTAGTGTGTGTTTGTGTGCTAGGTTTCAATCCGCTCCCAAAGAATCGCACTTAATTGATGTAAAAAGAATATTGAGCTATTTAAAGCATACAAGTGAATTAGGCATTTGGTATGATAGAAATTCCCCGTTTGAATTGCATGCCTACCTACACCGATGCAGATTTTGCCGGGTGTAAAGTTGATAGAAAAAGTATTAGTGGGATGTGTTGTTTTCTTGGTAGTTCTCTCATTTCATGGGCTAGCAAGAAACAAAACTCTATCGCACTTTCTACCGCCGAGGTCGAATATATAGCCGCAGATACTTGTTGTGCACAAATACTATGGGTAAAACAACAATTACTTGATTATGGTGTAAATTGTTCAAATGTACCCATGAAGTGCGATAACACAAGTGCTATAGAAATGACCAAAAATCCAATTCAACACTCTAGGAGTAAACACATTGACTTACGGTATCATTTCATTAGAGAACATGTGTCCCTTAAGAACATTGCCATTGAACATGTGTCCACCGAAGTTCAACTTGCAGACATATTTATAAAACCCTTAAGTGAAGAACAATTTTGCATGCTTAGAAGAGAATTAGGAATGATTAACTTTTGATTGCATATCAATTCAAAGTAAAAGTGACTTGGTTATACAATATCACTTTTGATATGAATTGAACATTAAAAGTATTGCACAACACTTACATTTGTATGATGTCTCTGGAGTATAATTTTTATGATTATAAATGATTTTTAATGGTTCAAAATTTGAAAAATACAGGGATCGGTCGATCTATAGAAAGGACCGGTCGACCGACTGGAAGGACCGGTCGAAGGCTATAAAGTACAAACACGCAGACAAACGATCGGTCGACCGATATGATATAACCGGTCGACCGGTATATTACTGCGATCGGCTGACATCGATCGACCGCTATATGCTCTATCTGGAAAAGAAGTGTCCGGTCGATCGCGGGACGTAATCGGTCGACCGGTATATGCCAAAAACGCACGATATAACCAATCGACCAAACCCTTTCTCTTCGCCAAACCGCCGCCTGCGACCTGTCCTCCTTCGACCGCCGCCCCCTGCGACCTGTCGATAGAACTCCGGCCGCTATCTCCAGCGACCTGTCGACAGAACTCCAGCCCCCTGCTACCTGTCGACAGAACTCCAGCCTCCCTAACCGTCAACTCCAGCGACCGCCGCATCCGTCGGTCGCCGCCTCCTCGGTAGATTCCCTTTCCTTCTTCGGCCGCTATCTCCCTCTCTTTCTATCTCCGGACGCTCTTTCCCTCTCTCTCTATTTTCGGCCGCTCACTCTCTCCGGCCAACTCTCCGGCCGACCGTCTCTCAGGCTTCTCCTCTCTCCGCCTATTATCCGGCCAAATCGCGCCACCTCCAGCTGACCGTCCCGCCGACCATGCCCTCTCTCGGCCAGTCTCTCTCTCTCTCTACCTCCCCTCTCTCACTGTCCGTCGGCAACACCAAACTTCAGCGACCCGTCGTTCGCCGCTGCTGCCCAACCGCCTCCGTTCTCACCTCCATCACCTCCAGCTCTTTCCGGATTTCCACCCCTCTTCGTCTCGAAGCCCTAGTCCTGTTCTCGGCATCCTTCTCTCTCTCCTCTCCAACACACTCCTTCCGACATTCGTCTCAGTTCAGTTCCAACCTTCCATTCACTACAGACCACCATTGTTGAATCCATGGCCGACGACGATGGGCATTCACATGTTCGGATGGTCTTTCAGCGTCATCGTCACTTCCCCGATTCCGGCGGTACCAATTCATATCCTCCCACCAGAGCCTGAACCGGAATCCGAATTCGAGCCTGTCCGACACGGACGAGGCCGTGGACAAGGACGATCCCATGGACGTACTCGTCAACCATCCTCTCCCGAGTCCACAGAGTTTGATAGTCATCTGTTTCTCACTAGAGACATCTCCATCAGGTTCAAAACCTTGTACTCCTCTCGCGAAGTCCGGCGTGCCTATACCATTGATTGGGACGTTCTGAACATTCGAGATGTTCAAGAGATGTTCGCAACCATCAATTGGCTGCCACTTCTCTCCCTCACAGAGCGTGTGTACCCTCGTCTTGTTCGTCATTTTTATGCGAACATGACAATCACTCAAGAGGCTGTTATTACCTATGTCCTTGGCATGCCCATTCGATTTGATCCAGACCATCTTTGTCGCATCTTTGGGGTCGCGTGCCCATTACCTGGTCTTTATTCATTTGTCACTCATGGTTGGCCTTCCGACTATCTTCCCATCTCAGATGGCATTCAGACCATTTTTGCTGGACAAGACGTCCAATATACTGTCGAAACGGCCTATCGACATCTTCATCCACTGATGAAAATGGCCCATCATCTCCTTAGCCGAATGATCACTCCTCGTGCCGGGCACTATACAGAGGTCACTCACTTTGATCTCCTCTTTCTTCACTGTCTCTGTATCCGTGATGCCTCATTTCTTCATTTTGGTCATTATGTCTTCTATCACATGGACTACACCTTTTAGAAGATCTCTTCTGCTGTTCGTGGATGGCACCACTTATATTTTGATGCTTGGATCACGAAGATTTTCCTCCACTTTGGTGTCGGCATCCCTGCTGACGAGGAGTACATTCGACCTCGTCCCACTGACGTCATTGTTTCCAGGACTTTACACCGGATGGATCTTAGGTTTAGTGAGCAGGCAGCGCCAGATTCTGATGATAGAGATGATGCCACATATGACGAGCCAGCACCGTGGACACTCAGGAGGCTGGCCCTAGCTTCCCTCCACCATCGGTGCCCACTAAGCATATTGGGCCTTCTTAGCACAGTGCTTCAGACTTCCATGGCACCTACGACTTCACGGCTCTTTCACAGCAGGTGGCTGCCATAGACCATCGTGTGACACAGATGGACCATCGTGTGACTCAGATAGATCGACGTGTTCGACGGATGGAGCGTGACTTCCGCTACCTTATTGGATCGCTACAGGCCTACTATGCATCTCAGAGATTTATTCCGCCCGTAGCTCGTGAGGATGATAGTCATAATGAGGAGTAGTTGGGTTGTCTCCCTCTTTTATGATGTCAAAAGGGGGAGAAGTCTAGGACGATATTTTGCTCTTATGTATAGGTTATGCTATGTGTGTTTTCATTTGTGTGTTTTCATTTGTGTCATGAACCATTTTGTAATGACTGATGGATGTATTTATTAGTGCATGAACACATGATGGATGTATCATTAACTATGAAAATAATGTGATGACTTTTTCTTCATAATGAAATGTCCTTTGGTTTCAAAGTTTTTTTTATTCACTTTCCTTCTCACCATATGTTCCTATTATTCCAAGGAATTATGAAAATATAAATATCATTGATTTAGGGGGAGAGAAAATAAAATATGCATAAATGTAGGGGGAGTTTGTTCATTACTTTCTATGTAAAACTTACATTTCATTTTCTTTCCTTCTTCTTCTTATCGTCCAATTAATTTTCCATCATCAAAAAGGGGGAGATTGTTGAATCCTATGTTTTGATGATAACAAATTAAATGGAAATAAAAGTTACTAATATATGTTCAAGTGATAATAATGCAGGTGTAGGATTAATATGATCACATTCGCAGAAGAAATCGGCAAATTAAAATCGCAAGAAAAAATTTTCAGGCACGACCAGTCGACCCACCGGTTGACCGACCATAAGCACCGATCGATCGATATTCAGTGGAAGGAAAGACGAGATTACACCGGTCGACGTCGAGACTATACCGGTCGATATACTGGTCGACAACAAATATACCGGTCGACGTCGAGACATTACTGGTCGATGAACCAGACAACTTCAAAAGCTTGAAAAAACAGCAACGATTGTAGGATCCCAAAGGGCACCAAGAGGGGGGGTGAATTGGTGTACAATTCGAAAATGTCGATTTCACAAAAACCATCGCGGAAGTTAAAATCGATTCTTAAATCTTTTACAATTCAGATCATAAATTCAATGTTAGAGGGAGAGAGAGAGAAAATCAAATGCAAACACACGGTGGTTGTTGACGAGGTTCGGCCACACCTTGGCCTACGTCCCCGCTTCGACTTCTCGACCTCGAGACCGTCAGAGATTCCACTAAAACACTTCCTTAATTCCAAATGGGACAAGGAAGAATGCCCTTTACATCAACCACCTTTTCTCCGCTTCGAGAGGCAAGGCAACCTCTCCTCATAGGAAGCTAATCTTTTCTCTCGCTCAAGAGGTAAGATTTTGAACCTCTTTTACACAGGAGCTCTCTCTGTATTTTTCTAAATAAAATGTTTCTCTTTTTTATAAAGCTAAGCTCACAAGAGAAGAAGACAGAAAGAAGAGAAAACTAAAAATGAAAACTTCAAGAAGAATGTCTTCTTTTGATAACTTGAAGTTTTTCTTCAAGGCTTGGATGAGTGCTCTTCTTTTTGGCTTTGGGACTCCTTTTATAGGCTTCTGCAAGTAAGAAAGTCGTCCAAAAATTATTCCACACTTTTCTCTTTCAAATTTGACTGTTACTATTCATTTGACTCGGAGGCCGGTCGACCGCACATATGGACCGGTCGATCGATATACTTTCTTTTATGAAAAATGTGATCGTTGGCGAATTTTGCACTGTCCGGTCGACCTGTGTCTTAGACCGGTCGACCGGTACCTCGATCGGAACAGTTTCGACATTCTGCTGGTTGAAATTGGACATTTTTTCCACTAACCGGTCGACCTGTGTCCTGGACCGATCGACCGATATTCTGGACCGATCAACTTGTCTTCCAAGACCGGTCGATCTGTTTTCGAGCCGACAGCTCGATCGCCTTGCACTATTTTAACCATTAACTTTTTTCACAGTTATCCAAATGAGGTGATTTTTATTCTATGGAAAGCTAACAGAATTCTCTACAACTTTGGTATTTATGACTAATCCAAAATCTAATAGGATCATAGTTAATTATTTAGTCAAAGTGTAGTGCATAAAATTATCCCTTTTTCTTTAAATTTTTTCAGCATTTTAGCTTTAATTTTTGGAGGTTTGTATCATCAAAATATAATTTTATACATCATTAAAACTTAGATCCAACAATCTCCCCCTTTTTGATGAAGACAAACCGAGAAATATGAAAAATGTACTAGTTGCACAAAAGTTATAAAATAAGTTGTAAAATATTTTTTACTCCCCCTAACACTTAACTTTCCTTACAATGATAGATATTCACATAAGTATAAATTGTAAGGAATTCTTCATATAAAATAATATTCAGATCATATTTCTTCTATATTTCTCCCCCTTTTGTTTCATCAAAAAGACTAATTTATATGTGAAGCATATAAGAAACCATATGTAACTCCCTCTTAATCAATTTTTCAAAAAATTTATTCTTCCCCTTTTGTCATATAATGTACATGTAGAGTATTGCAAGTTTTGAATGATAACTCCCCCTAAATTTATGGCTATTTTATAATGAAAACTAATTTATGAAACCCAAAAAAAATATTAAGAATCAAAATATGGCATAAAACTTTGATTCAACAATGATGTCCATGATATGTTAAAGTTTATTTATGCTCCCCTATCACTATTACCAATTTTCATTTATATGTTCCTCCTTTTTTTTTAAGAAAATAGTAGTTTTGAATTTTTGAGTGACATAAAAAAAATAGATGATACTTTTACCATAACCTTTGTGCCTTCACATATCCAATTCCATGTGTCATTTGTATGAGGCATACCTGAAAAATAATCAAGTAACTTTTGGTACCCAAATTCCTTTGGGTCCGATTTTGTTAGATAATGTTCCTTTCGGAATCCATATCAACCCATGTTGTGAAGATTTTCTTATTTTGCATTGGTATGCATAATGACTATAAAATCCACATGTAAAACATTTGATATGTGATTTTTTACCATATAGATGATTGGATTTCCAATATGAATTTTCATGTCCAAAATAATTCTTAAGATTATTTATCGTTACATGAGAAATAGTCTTATTTTGTAAGTTTTTCAAAAGGTCATTTTCCTTCTTTACCTTTCCTAAAGAACATGCTAATTTTACAATTTCACATGCATGCGTGATTTCCAAAGTTTCAATTTTATTTTTAAGATTTTTATTTTCCATAAAACATATATCCTTTTCTTCTTTTAATTTTTCAATTTCACATATTAATTTTTCATTTTCCTCTTTAATTAAAAAATATCATTTTATAAGAGAGGAGAGTTCTTTATTTACATCTAAAGAAAGATTTTCTTCGAAAGAACTTGATGAGTCATTATTTGAAGGTTAGAGGTTATCTCATCGTCGTGTGCCATTAAGCATAAGTATGCTTCATCACTAGAAGAGTTCGATGAGTCACTTGTTTCACTTGACTTTTCATACTTTTTCTTCTTACCTTTTCGAGATGTCTTTTCTTTGTGATTTTTGTTTGATCTTCGGGTAGGCTTCTCATTCTTTTCTTTCTTCTTCATCAACTTGAGATACTTATCTAGTTTTCTTGTGTAGCGGGCGAGTCTCTTTTCGTCCACTTCTTCTTCACTTGAGTCTTCTTCATTTGCATTTGCCTTTAATGCCAATGTTTTCTTCTTGGGGGCTTTTTCTTCTTGATCTTCTTGGATTGAGATCTCATAGGTTAGAAGTGAACCAATTAGATCATCGAAATCCAATTTGTTCAAATCTTTTTCTTCGATCACGGTCCTCTTTGTATGCCATCTTGAGGAAAGAGACCTGAGAATCTTTTTCACTTTTTGGGGGTTAGATCTTGGCTTGCCCAAGGAGGCTAAGCCATTCAAAATATTATTAAATCGAGCAACCATATCATTTATAGACTCATTTTCATGCATCTTGAAATAATCATATTGATGATTTAAAATATTCAATCTAGATTCTTTAACTTTGTCGGTTCCTTTGCGGTTTCACAACTTGAAATCCGATTAAACTCCGTTGAATCCAATGCACAATAGAAAATATTCTTTGCTTTTCAATTCAATTTTGAAACAAATTTTTGTCTTTCGTCATGTTCGTAAGGTAATTTTTCATGTAAATAATAGCTTTTCTCAACAATATCCCACATGTTTAAATCGATAGAACATATGTAGGCTTGAATCCGAATTTTCCAAGATTGAAAATTTGATGCATTTAAAAGGGGAGGACGGCTAATTGATTGTCCTTCGGCGAAAACAAATCCACTTGATGCCATAGCTCTTAAGATTGTTAAATCTTAAAGAAAATAATTGAATCTAAAAAATGATTAGATCTATAATGATTAGATCTGAAAACGAGAAGATTCAAAAGATCAAAACAAGAGCAACCTGTTATGATACCAATTGTAGGATCCCAAAGGACACCAAGAGGGGGGTGAATTGGTGTTCAATTCGAAAATGTCAATTTCACAAAAACCATCGCGGAAGTTAAAATCGATTCTTAAATCTTTTACAATTCAGATCATAAATTCAATGTTAGAGGGAGAGAGAGAGAAAATCAAATGCAAACACAAGGTGGTTGTTGACGAGGTTCGGCCACACCTTGGCCTACGTTCCCGCTCCGACTTCTCGACCTCGAGACCATCGGAGATTCCATTAAAACTCTTCCTTAATTCCAAATGGGGCAAGGAAGAATGCCCTTTACATCAACCACCTTTTCTCCGCTTCGAGAGGCAAGGCAACCTCTCTTCATAGGAAGCTAATCTTTTCTCTCGGTCAAGAGGTAAGATTTTGAACCTCTTTTACACAGGAGCTCTCTCAGTATTTTTCTAAATAAAATGTTTCTCTCTTTTACAAAGCTAAGCTCACAAGAGAAGAAGAGAGAAAGAAGAGAAAACTAAAAATGAAAACTTCAAGAAGAATGTCTTCTTTTGATAACTTGAAGTTTTTCTTCAAGGCTTGGATGAGTGCTCTTTCTTCTGGCTTTGGCACTCCTTTTATAGGCTTCTGCAAGTGAGAAAGTCGTCCAAAAATTATTCCACACTTTTCTCCTTCAAATTTGACCGTTACTGTTCATTTGACTCGGAGGTCGGTCGACCGCACATATGGACCGGTCGACCGATATACTTTCTTTTATGAAAAATGTGATCATTGGCGAATTTTACACTGTCCGATCGACCTGTGTCTTAGACCGGTCGACCGGTACCTCGATCGGTACAGTTTCGACATTCTGCTGGTTGAAATTAAGCATTTTTTTCACTGACCGGTCGACCTGTGTCCTATAGCGATCGACCGATACTCTGGACCGGTCGACATGTCTTCCTGATCGGTCGACCTATTTTCGAGCAGGTAGCTCGACCGCCCTGTACTATTTTAAGCATATCTTTTTGCACAGTTATCCAAATGAGGTGATTTTTTATTCTATGAAGAATTCTCTACAACTATGGTATTTATGACTAATCCACAATCTAATAGGATCATAGTTAATTATTTAATCAACATGTAATGCATAAAATTATCCCATTTTCTTTAAACTTTTTCAGCATTTTAGCTTAAATCTTTCGAGATTGTATCATCAAAATATAATTTTATACATCATTAAAACTTAGATCCAACAACGGTCACATAGACCGGTCAACCAGTCCATACCAGCGGTCGACCGGCCTCTCAATCAAATGAACAGTAACAGCTGGAATTTTTGAGGAGAAAATTGTGGAAATAATTTTGAACGAATTTTCACCTCCTAGAGCTTATAAAAGGAGTGCTAAGGCCTGAAGGAAAAGCATCCAAGCAAGAGAAAGCATTCTATAGCTCCTCTCAAGTTTTTGAGCATAAAAGTGCAAGTTTCTTCCCTTTTCTTTTCTTAGCCTTGAGTGAGAGAGAAAATTTGTGAAAGAAAAGAGTTAGAGGGAAAATTTACTTTATGATCTAGTGAGATTGAGAGCTCCTTGTATAAGAGGTGTGCCTTACCTCTTGAGCAAAGAAGAAGGCTTGATTGTGTAAAAGAGGGTTGTTCTCTCCCTACAAGAAAAGAGAAAGATAGTGAATCTCCGACGGTCTCGAGGTCGAGAAGTCGAAGCGGGAATGTAGGCCAAAGAGTTGTGGCCGAACCTCGTCATCATATTGTGTCTCACTGAGTTTGATCTTTATCTTTCTCTTTGTCTTTATTTGCTTGTGATCAGCTTTTTATCGTTCTTTCCAAAAGTGAATTTTTGAGAAGAATTTTTAATACACCAATTCACTCCCCCCCTCTTGGTGCCTTTGATCCTACAAAAATTACTTAAATCCCTAACCCCTCTTCTTCGTTTTCACTTTTACTGTTTACCATCGTCCCGTTCAACGCGCCCCGACGCCCGACCTCCGACGCCCTCCACTGCTGCCTCCGCCCTTCGTCCGACAGCCGACACTCGACGATCGCCCTCCACTGCCGCCGCCGCCCCTCGCCGCCGCCGCCCTTCGCCTCCGCCACCCTCCGCATTCGACCGCCGCCCTTCGCCTCCTCCTCCTCCTCCCTCCCCGACGCCCACCCTTCACCGCCGCCACTGCCCTTCGGCTCCGCCGCCCTTCGCCTCCACATCCTCCTTCCTCCGCCTCCACTGCCCTCCACCGCCGCCGCCCTCCTCCTCCACCGCCGCCGCCCTCCTCCTCCACCGCCGCCCTTTGCGTCCACCACCGCCTCGTCCGCCCTCATCTGCGTCCTCCCTCCACCGCCGCCTCCATCCGCATTCGCCACCACTGCCCTCCGCCTCCACCGCCGTCTCGGCCGCCCTCCGCCCTTTGCCTCCGCCGCCCTCCGCCTCCACCACCGCCCTTCACGTCCACCGCCGCCGACGTCCGCCGCCGACGCCACTGCCCTCCGCCTCAACCGCCGTCTCGGCCGCCCTCCGCCCTTCGCCGTCCTCCGGTTAAGAAGGTACTAGCCCGCCACCATTTAAATTAAGTTAATTATTAATGCATGAAGTTAAATTAAATTAATTATTCATGTTAAGTTAAGTATTACTTATTCATGTTATTATCATGTTAAATTAAGTAGTACTTAAGTTAATTATCATCTCTTTGGATCATGTTAGTATTACTTATTAAGTATAATGTTAAGTATCATGTCTTAGGTATTAAGTTAAGTATTACTTAAGTTAAGTATTACTTATTCATGTTATGAATTAAGTTAAGTAGTACTTAAGTTAAGTTAACTTATGAACTAATTCATGTACTTCCACATTCTTGGTGATAAAATGAGATTATGATTCGACGATGAAGTACTTGAAACATGTGATTTTGGACTTAATTCGTAAGTTCAAAATCACACGTTTCAAGTACACGAATTTGATTACTTGGCTTAATGTTCTCCGTTACAGAAATGATAAAACCAGATCGTAATTGGATTCGTCGTTGGAAGGATAAACATGGCGTCATAACTGAAGAATATAAGGATGGTGTTGATGAATTCATTAATGTGGCATATCAAAATGAAGGTGTTGCTTCTTCATATGGCAAAATCTTATGTCCATGTCGGAAGTGCAAATGTTATCAGTGGAAAGGAAGATATGATGTGCAGAAGGATTTATATTACAACGGTTTCTTATTTACATAAACCAATTGATTCTTTCATGGCGAAGAAAGATGGGCTAAAGAAACAAGTAATGTAGATACCGTTGTGGGCGACTCGAGCAATCCGTACAGGGACATGATACGAGATGCAATGTTAGGAGAAAATATTGGTGAAACATCGATTGAAGAAGACCCGAATCCTTCGGCTTCTAAGTTTTATAATCTTCTCGAAGAGGCAGATGAACCTTTATGGGATGGATGCGTGAAGCAAACTACACTTTCTGCAGTGGCACAGCTAATGAACTTAAAATTGGAATTTAATATGAGCGAAAGTTGTTTTGACCGGATGCTTACCATTATTAAGAGTATGCTTCCAGTTTTTGAGAAATTACTGGAAAACTTTTACAAGTGCAAACGGTTGATGACAGATTTAGGATTGGAATATCAGAAGATTGATGCATGCTGCAATCATTGCATGTTGTACTACAAGAAAAACAACTCACTTATGAGTTGTTCTATTTGTGGCGAGCCCAGATTCAAGCCGAAAAAGAATTCTCAAAGTTTGAAAAAATGTGGCAAATGCAATATTTAGATACTTTCCGATTGTTCCAAGATTACAACGACTATTTCTTTCTGAAAAAATTGCATCATTTATGAGGTGGCACTGAGAAGGGGCACGTGAAGATCAAAATTCAATTACACATCCTTCGGATGCGGAGGCATGGAGATGATTTGATGCACTTCATCCAGATTTTTCTACAGAATCATGCAATGTTAGATTAGGACTTTGCACCGATGGCTTCAACCCATTTGGCTCACCGAGTACTGCTTATTCATGTTGGCCTATTTTTGTAACACCGTATAATTTGCCTCCAAGATGTGTATGAGACGAGAGAATATATTGCTCACCTGTATGATCCCGGGTCCTCGATCTCCTGGTAAAAGTTTAGATGTTTACTTAAGACCTTTGATTGACGAACTCAAGATGTTGTGGGAGGATGGTGTGGTTACCTATGACAAATCTAAAAAGTAAAATTTCATTATGAGAGCCGCATTAATGTGGACCATAAGTGATTTTTCGGCATATGGAATGTTGAGTGGTTGGAGTACAAAAGGAAAACTTGCTTGTCCCATATGTGGAAAGAATACGAAATCCTTTTATTTGAAAAATTGTAGGAAAGTTTGCTGGTTTGATTGTCATAGGATATTTCTGCCATTGGAGAATTCGATGCGCCGTGATCGAAGCTCATTTAAAAAGAATACAACCGAGAACACTGTGTCCAACTCATTTGACAGGAAAAGAATTGCTAGAGCAAGTAAACAAGCTTAGTGAAGTCTCATTCGGACTGAAGGCCGGTAGTTATAAGCAAATTGGGTTTGGAAGTGAACATAATTGGGAGAAAAAAAATATTTTTTGGGAGTTGCCTTATTGGTTTTCAAACTTGGTACGTTATAACTTGGACATCATGCATGTGGAGAAGAACGTATTTGACAACATCTTCAACACTATTATGGATGTTAAAGGAAGAACAAAAGATAGCATACAGGCTCGCGAAGACATGAAATTAATATGCAAAAGACCAGAGTTAGATATCATTCATCTTCAAAATGGTAAATGCAAAAAGCCAAAAGCTACTTATGTCTTGAGCAATGATCAAAGAAAAGTGATTTTCGAATGGGTAAAGCAATTGAAATTTCCTAACGGATATGTATCAAACATATCTCTTTGTTTTAACTTAGACAATGAGAAGATACACGGGATGAAGAGTCATAATTGTCATATTTTTATGCAAAGGCTACTTCCAATTGCCTTTAAAGAACTTTTGCCAAAGGCCATCTGGGAGGTTTTAATAGAATTGTCTATGTTCTTTAAAGAGCTTTGTGCATCCATCGTTCGGAAAGAAGACATATCTCGATTAGAGGCTTCTATTGTGATTACCGTGTGCAAGACTGAGAAGATATTTCCACCTTCTTTATTTGATGTGATGGAATATTTGATTGTACATCTTCCATATGAAACAAAAATTGCTAGTCCGGTTCAGTATCGATGGATGTATCCTTTTGAAAGGTGCAAATATTTGAAAAGGAAGGCGAAGAATAAGGCAAAAATTGAAGGCTCCATATATGAAGCATATTTCATTGAGAAGGTGACAAACTTCACTTCAAAATACTTTGAGCCATACATACAATCACGACACACCCAAGTTCTAAGAAACGATGATGGTGGTGAAGGAGAAGTTGACATGAATATTCTATCCATCTTCAAGTACCCATGTCGACTTCTTGGTGCAGGACGCAAAGTTATCTTGAATGACAGAGATCTTACCGTCGTTGAGAATTATGTTCTTGCAAATTGTAGCAAAGTGACATCGTATCTCGAGTAAGGCAATTTGTTCTAATTTGTTACATAATTTAAAGTTAATTGTTGCTATATGATTGTATTAATTGAAAACTATGAATTCAGAAAATTCGAAGAATTACAGCGAGAAATCAATCTGTTAGTTTCAAACGATGAGTTATTGAAACTACGAGACGAGCATTTTGCCGATTGGTTGAGATGTGAAGTGAGAAATCTTTCCGCTTGTTCTTAATTGTTATAAGTTCATAACTTTTAATAAAATTTTTAGTTATTTTTTTCTAGGTTATTAATAGCTCAGTCATAGAGAACAAAATATGAGATCTCGGTCATGGCCCAAAAAAATAAGTTCTTAGCTCCTGCGGCGTCATAGTCAATGGATATCGATTTGCATACAGAAGAATATAGACGACAACGTTCAACTATTAATAGCGGCATATGTGTTCTAGGAAGCATGTACGGGGACGAGACTTTGATTACTACGGTGTTAAAGAAGACATTCTAGAATTATCTTATTTGGGAAAATCTAACAAAGTCATGGTGCTAAAATATCATTGGTTCGATCTAGAGAAAGGAGTTCGGATCGATCATAAGTTTAAATTGGCGGATATTAGCCCTTGATCGAGACTTCAGTCATACGATCCATTCGTATTGGCGGAACAAGCACAACAAGTGTATTACACTAAGTATCCATCGAAAAGAACCAAGGATGAATGGTGGGCGTCATGCAAGGTGAGGAGTAGACTATTCTTAGCAGAAACAATGATAGATGACAATGAAACATCATCCGTACACAACGATGTGCCCATGGACGATTACTATCAAGAAGATAAAGTGAATGAGATGATTGATGTGGCCGATGGAGTTGAGAATTTTCAATTGGTCGATGACACTGAGCCAATGGAAGAGTTCAATTCAAATGACCTCTTGGATGTGAACTTTGATAATTTCGTTGACGATGACTCGAACCAAGATGATAGTGACGATGATGAAGATGATGAAAATGAATCAGAATACGAAACAAGCGAATGAATCCCGTAGTTATTCTAATGACATAAGCTTTTTACTTTTTTTTTTAAGTTATATATGGTTACCGATAATAAGAGAAGTTTCTTTTTTTTAGCCATGGTTAATAGGGGTCGAATATCTGGGTGATCTCGTTCTTCCAGGCGTTCACTCCAGATGAGTCAACCATCACAGCCACCAGGTAATATATTTATTGTGAGCTGCTTATTTATAGTTGATTATGATAGTTAAATTCCTTTTTTAATAATATCAGTTCCTTCACCGCCGACGGGGCTCGTAGCTAGATCATCATATAGTAGGCAATCCATTGGTGGGTCTGCTCAGCGTATCACTCCAGGTACGTGACACATTGTAGGCAATAGACTGTAGGAGATAGAGTTTTTTAAATATTTTTCTTTTGTGACAATTGCTCCACCGTCGACGGGGAACATAGTCGGTACGTCTCGATCGCACGACGACGATCGTCATGTCACACCAGGTTATTTTTTGTATATTACTTAATTTTATGTAGGAGCCAAATTTTATGTATTTTCTTAATTAAATTTTGTATTTTGGCAGTTGCTACCCCACCGCCACCGCCGAGAATACCAGACGCTTCACCACAATCTAGCGTTGGCGAGCGACATCTTGCGTCAGGTGATATATTTATTGTTATTGACATTTCTCAATTAAATATATTAATTATTTTTTAATAATGTCAGTTGCTACGCCGCCGATAGCACAAGCACCTGACTCAATGCATTCAGACGAGCAGACTGCTACTAATCATACAGTACACATCAATCGAGGTGAGAACATTACTGTACATCTATCAATTATCATAATTTTAATTTAGTATGACACTAATGATTTATTATGTATTAGGGCCCGTAGCTGATGTCGGACCTTCACAGCCTACCCTAGCTGTACCAGATGATGATTCCTCTTCGAGTGATGAAGAGGGGTTACACGATAATGGGGTGGTCACTGTGAATAATATTGCTCGACCGTAAGTTAAATAATTTGTATAGATTACTTGTTATATTTTTGGTTATCATTGAAAATTAATTCTTCTTTGTAATTGGCAAGACCATTTTCATACCCGCTAGTACCGTGCGGGATGTCAGTGCTCTCGTTCTTTCCCACTTGTCAGAAGGGCAGCATTCTAGAAAGATGTCCCAATTCAAGTGCAAGATGACATCTTTCGAGCCTTTACGGTACGATATTCTATTTGGGTTACATAATTTTATTTATATTTATTTTAAAATTACTAAGTTTTAACGTTATATTTATAGGAGGCAAATCAGTTTCATCCGGATCTTAATTTAGGGATGATCCGGACAGCTTTTGAGGAGGTCGCTGCGAAACGCCTCCGAAATCGATTATACAAGTTTCGCAAGGTCGTCACGTCCGCCGGCCTCACTTTGGAGCAGGGCATACAAAGATGCCCAAGACATATTAGTTGCTCGGTTTGCGAGTCCCTCTGTAGGAAGTGGTAAGTATGTATACTTTTACATTATTTATATGAAAATTATAGTTTTTTGAAAGTGTAAGTATTAGATGTTCACAAAAGGACGGATGAACGATGGCAAAGGAAGTCGGAAAAGGAAAGAGTTAACCGTCTTTCGAAGCCCGAGGCCCACATCCACACAGGGGGATCGATGCGATTTGACGAGCATCGACGGCGCATGGTAATTTACATATAAATTCAATTTATCAAACTTTTGACTTATACTTATGTTATCAAATTTGAAACTTTATTGTAGGAGGAGAAAGAAGGCAGTCCCGTAGACTTTCGTGTTGTCTATGAGGCCACGTATAAGAGCCGTAAGACGAACGACTTAGTCACATCCACTGCTCGTAGGCTTCTGGTAAGTCTCATGATATGATCATTTGGTTGTTGCACTATTTTTGAAATACATAATGTTTAAATTTTATAGGATGAGTATAATGCGAAAATGACTGAAAAGTATGGAGATGATCCGAGTACTCAGCCAATAGGTAATGTTTCTTCGTTGGTTTAGTCATGTTTTTTAATTTATGTGTTTCTTGATATATAATTTATATATTATATGATTGTATAATTTTTCTATTTCGTAGATGACCCTGCTGTTTGGGAGGAGGTGGCCAGCATAACACGAGGGGGATACTTGCGTGGCCTCGGCACAACCGCTCAGATACCTAGGAGGATCAGAGGATATGCATGAGGTGCATCTGCTCCGAGCTCATCCTCTACACTTGATATGACGCAGCTATCACAGCAGCTATCACAGTAGTTATCGACGCAGATATCGTAGCAGGTGTCGCAGCAGTTGGCTCCTCTATTGCAGACGATTCAGGGATTGCCGAGCACGTCTGGGTCGAACGTTCGGAATAATAACAATAACTCCCAAACCTAGGATAGAAAACAAACTATGCATTTGTTACTTATAGACTTACACATACATATAGTTTGTTAGTTTGGTTTAGTAGTTTTCGTATTCTTATGTTATATATTATGCCTTTGATGGTTTTATATTGCCTGTGATGATTTTATGTTGCTTGTGATGCTTTTATATTGCCTGTGATCAATGCATTTTGAGATGCATTATAAATTGTATGGGTGTGGGAAGGAAAAAAATGAGGCTGGGACGGGTAAAAAAAATGTGCAAGTAGCGACTCCATTGCGTCTCATTGGCGTCGCAAAACATGTCGACGTGACTTTAAATATATCGCACTTAGCGCCCTCTGAGCGTCTCATTGACGACGCGTGCACGATCATATTTGCATCAATTTGGCGCCCCCCTAGCGCCTACAATAGCGACACGTGGGCGCCGGAATAGCGGGCCAAAGCGACGCCCCTCTGCTTCGCACAGCCGCAAAGGTAGCATCTTAATAACGTCGATATAGCATCAACAATGGGATAGTTGCGTATCAATATCTTTGACTCTAGTGCGACGCCACTAGCCACCATTTTTTAGCGTCTCAATATTGCGGCGCTAGTTAGACGTTAAAGAGACACGCTTCGCAACGGAGACGTAATTGCGCCTCCCTAGCATCTCCTATTTTGAGTCGCTAATCGCCAATTTTCTTGTAGTGATAGGTGTATTCAGCTCCGATCCAACTCTGTTGTACTCATTGTAATCCTGACGAATCAATGCTGCTGCCCTTGGCATATCAAGTCACTCATCAACGATATCTTATTCTTAATCAATACATTTACCATTTTTGTACCCGTTGTAATCGGCAGAGGCCACAACTTGGCTGCTGACTTTTTGGCTAAAAGAGCTCGCGCCTCACTTTGCAATTTTTTATGAGTTGATGATTCACCTAATGATCTCGCCCAATTGTAGGACAATTATCTTTCAAGTTAATAATATGCATTTCCATTAAAAAATAACTTTTATATCAATAATAAAATGTGCTTTATGAACTAATAATATAAAAAAATAGGATTTAAAGACTCCCATGAATTCCAAATTTGTTAGAAGATACACATATTTTTCATATATATATATATATATATATATTATTAATTTTTAAAATAGATAAATTAATTGCATAAAGAGTCACCAATCAATAAAATTCAATTAATTCATATATATTCATTCTAAATATGTTAGAAATTTTTTAAGAATAAAATTTCATATTTTCTCTATTTCATATATATATCAAATTTAAAACTTCTCTCTCCTTAGAAAAAATAGAAAATAAAAACAACAAAAAAAGAGAAGTCACGGCCCACCCATGCAGGTTTCATATGAAGTCACGGTCCACCCATGTGTCAGTACCACATGAAATGAGTTGGGTGTCTCCTTTCTTTTTTTAATTTGCACACCGAGCCTTTCTCTAGAAAAAAAAAGGAATAAATGAAAGTAACACCATTTGTATAAATATATTATAACAC
This sequence comes from Pontederia crassipes, assembly GCA_030549335.1. Taxonomy (NCBI): domain Eukaryota; kingdom Viridiplantae; phylum Streptophyta; class Magnoliopsida; order Commelinales; family Pontederiaceae; genus Pontederia; species Pontederia crassipes. Next base: position 4,411,471 of record CM060190.1, read on the forward strand.
CCTAAAATTTCACTCCCAAATTATCAAGGACAATTGGTGTTATTTCGACAATGCTAGTCCGTTCGCCATAACATCATCATAATAAAATGATGGACATATTATTGAGAAAAATCATTAAACATAAAAATAAAATAAAATCATTTATAATTTAGCGAAAGACTAAAATAAAAGTAGTTTTCATCATCGTGTTATAGAATTAGGAAGAATTCATATATGCATGTCATTATATAGTCATAAAAATGTACATGTCATTGGTTTATAACATAAGGTCATTAGTAAAAAATTCTAACACAATGGAGCAGGGCACAGTACTTCGTATCATCAGTTTGAGGGGTGATAAGTAATAGTATTCTTCAATTGGGTTCATTATTATCACAATCATCAATCAGTTTACGTCGCTCAGTCTTCAAATTTTAACCTAGTTACGGTTGTTTGGATCATAACTATTTGTATACAACTCCAAATCATATGAAACCAATTTTTGTGAAACTAGACTTCGAGGGCTTTCTATCCATATATTATTTGTAGTCCTTTGTAGGGGTCTTCACCGGGTCAGATCGACCCAGTGAACCCGAGGACCGGGTCGAACCCGACCTCAACCCGAAGGGTGGTCAGGTCGGGTACGGGTTGGGAAATCCCAACCCGAGTGGACCCGACCATTTATTTTTTTTAATTTTTTACATTTTTAAATCAATTTAAAATGTTAAAAAGTATTAAAATAAAATATTTTAAGTATGAAAATAATATTTAATATTCAAAACACTTGTTTTATACTTTAAAATAAATATTAAATAATATTTTTTATATTAAATAATATAAAAATAGTAAGAAAAAAATTTAAAAAAAAAAGAGAAAATGGTGGTCGGGTAACCCGACCCAACCCGACCTGGGTCGGGTTGGGTCGGATTTGCCTCTTGAAAGAGGCTCGACCCGACCCGACTAAATTTGGGCGGATCGGGTCGGGTTTGTTCACGGGTCGTGTCCAACCCGACTCGTGAACACCCCTAGTTCTTGGACAAGAAAAACTTATCCAAACAATTATTACATAATAGTCATGAATTTAATAAATTATGCAACTTAAATCATGCAATCCCAACATTTAGATCTAATCATGAATCATTAGAAAATAATCTCAAATCTAATAAAACTTATAAATTCCTCAAACAAATCCCTAATAGGAGTAAGGTGCCCTATTACTCTCAATCTAATCAATAAAACTTTGAGAGGAGAGAGAGGGGTTGGATCCCCTTTACATACCTTTACAGTTTTCGTTAAAACCCCAATACTAAGCCTAATCCTTTCTTCTTCTTCTTGGTGCTGGCTGGCTGTGAGCTGAAGGGGGAGAGGAGAGAGGGTTCTACCAGCTTGAGAGAAAAAAGAAAAGAGAGAGTTGTGTGGCTTAGGGCATATAGGAGTACTTATAGGTTGGGTTTTGGGCTTGTTAGACTAGTGGTTTCATAATTGGGCCTTAATTAGCTAAAGATTTCTTTTTATCTATGTTTTTCCTTTTATTGTATTTTTCTTAGGATATTACAATATACCCCCCTTAAAATAAAATTCGTCCTCGAATTTTGTAGAATCTTATGTAATAGATCTCTTCATCTCTGTTGCTCCACTTATCTTTCGATCCTCATATACACCGACATGACCTCTCCCATTTTGACATTCAATGCGTATTGCTCGGTGGTCTCATTTTAGTGGCTTTTGTATTTCGTCTTCATTAGGCGATTACCATTACTTACTATTCCAAGATTTCCATGGGAATCTCATATCTCTTATCAATCCCAAGAAATTGCGATCCTTCTTGAGCCATGTTTTCATTGTGCTACTTTAATTCTTAACTTAATCTAAGTGTCAAACTATCTAGCTCAACACTTGACCATTTCATGTCATCGTTTAAGTCATGTAGACCAAAGTAAAATAATCCTAATTTCCTTCACATCTCAACCGACATTTTTATGATCTTGGTATTTTTTTTCTTAGTTTTCTTTACTTTTAAAAAAAATTATTGGTTTCTTATCCTTAGAATATTCCTTTTAATATTTTAAGTGGACTCTATGTCTATCATGCATACACAACTTTATCTGAAGGCCACTTTAGCTATGTCTTCATCAGCCATCCTGAGCTGATGATATCCACTTTTTAAGTCAATCTTTGAGAAGGCTGATGCAGAAGATAACCAATAAAAAAGATCATCTATCCTAAACAATGGATACTTGTTTTTTATGGTCACCTTATTGAGCATCATGTAATATATACACAGTCTCAATGACCCATCATTTTTCTTAATCATGGCCTTCCTTTCCCGGCACATCATGTAGAAATCATAGTAAGATAATCAATTCAGGTTTAATATGACATAATAGCCTGCCATGGGTAGCATTATAAGGTCAACTGAGTAATTAACTCCCTCAATCATCTCTAGTGTCTCTGGGAGGTATTGTCTAGTGGAGACCCTCCCTAATGGTGTTACTATTTCTAACTATCATTTCACATTTTCTCTCTTAACATTCAGTAAGTTAGCAAAAGAAGACGATAAAAAAGAATGAGTGGCATCAGAATCAAATAGAACATTAGCATGGTGATTAGTTACATTATCTTGGATCACTTCATTAGACTTCTGAGCCTCATCCACCTGTATGGTGTAGACTCTGCCTGGTGCCTTCTCTTGTTTCTCAGCTCACTTACTTTTGCCCTTGTCTTGGTACTCGGGATTCTTTTCAGGACAGTCTTTGACAAAATGGTCAGTCTTGCCACAATGCAAGCACGCTCTAGTTTTAAACCTGCATTCTCCAGGATGGAATCTATGGCAGTGAGGACATGCTTTGTCTTTTCATCCTCCTTTGATCTTGGAGTAGGGTTTGGAGTCCCTATTCTCCCTGTCTTTGCTTTTCTTCTGGTCTTTCCTAGACTCCTTGTTTTGTTCATACCCCTTCTGTGTCTCAATTTCTCTGGCTAGTTTGGTTGCCAGAGATATTTCCTTGACCATGGTCTCAAGGTCACTACATTTGACATTCATCCTCAGGCAAGGATTCAGTCCTTTGATAAAGTGGTTCATCCTCAGCTCTTCATCGTCCTTTAGAGGACTATACCTCTCAAGCTCAAGGAACTTGTTGAGGTATTCATCTACAGTCAAGCTACCCTATTGTAGATTCATGAACTCAGCTCGTTTCTCCTCCCCCCCCCCCCCGACATGTGGAGGAAGGTAGTGATTTTTGAAGGACTTCTTGAAATCCCTCTAGATGATCTCATCATCTTCATCGAACTGAGTCCTTATCACCAATGACGAGCCCAGTCAACCAGCTGGTGAGTAGCCAGGTTGACTCTATGTCAGTCGGAGTAGTCCATGGCTTGGAACTTCTCAATGATGATGTCCAGCCAAGCCTCAGCCTTGTCCGGATTCCTCTCCCCATTGAAAGTAGGGGGATGTAGTTTTAGAAAGCTCTCAACCCGAGAACTCGAGTGGCCAGAGTGCCCCGAGTCCATGCTCTTTTACATAGCATGGGTCATGCTCTCAATCAATTCTTTTTGGTCCCCTGAAGTGTTCGAAAGACCTCCTGGCTCCATCCTTTATAAACGTTAACCAACCAACATTAGATGGTCAATTTAAATAGTTAATCATATGGCACAAAGCATACATACTCTTTATCTTGGATGGTTGTTCATGATGGTTGCACATGGACTTAGACCCTTAACAGTTCTATGATACACTTAACATAGGTCCTAAGCATGCTCTGATACCAACTGTAACACTCCGAAATTTCACCCCCAAATTATCAAGGACAATTGGGTCATTTCAGCAGTGCTAGCATGTTCGCCATAACATCATCATAATTAAATAAAAGTGGTTTCATCATCATGTTATAGAACTAGGAAGAATTCATTATTCCATAAGACTAATTCTAAATAGAAACTCTACAGACTCATGACTCATTATTCCTACACCATGTGCAACTTAGCCATCATGAGTTGATCAGCCATCCATCCAAGCTTATCAATTACCTGCACGGATCCAGGTGCAGGATTTTCCAGTTAGAGTATGTAAAGGCCATGCAGTGTATGTGATGCATCCTATGTAGGATACTACATGACATATGTATATGACAATTTCACAATAATAATGAACATATATGCATGCCATGCTATAGTCATAAAAATGTACGTGTCATTGGTTTATAACATAAGGTCTTCAGTAAAATACTTGACATGTAAGCATCATCATCATATCATCAGTCAGTCAGTACAATAGACATACCAAGTGACTAGCACATGTCGTTACCTTGTCTCAGTAATATCCTCGGGGTTGCTTCATAACCCTTTGAATCCCACCTTTGTTGTCATCAGTCCTTTCAGTTAGTCAGTTTAGTCTTTGATCAATAATTGAAGAATCAAATCATTGCCCTCTAGTAGGTTAGCTAAGCCTTAGAGCTGAGACTCCGTCACCCAAAAGTAAATGGGAATATACATACGTTGCCGGTAAGATACAGTTATTCCCCCAGGAAATGCTAACTCCAAAGTGCAGGGCATAGTAATTTCCTGAGGAAAATTCTAACACAATGAAACAGAACACAGTATTTCCTGTCATCAGTTTGAGGGGCGACAAGTAATAGTATTCTTCAATTGGGTTCATTATTATCACAATCATCAATCAGTTTACGTCGCTTAGTGTAACGTTCGAGATTTAATTGGGGAAAAAAAAGAAATAAAAGGAAAAGAAAAGGGAGATAAAACAAATAAGGAAAAAGATAAAATCTGAAATCAGATTTTAAGAGGAGTTGGTTTCCAACCAAACTCAAACTTCTCCCCTATAAATATGAGGTCAAATCAAACCAAAACCCCCTTTTCGTTTTCCTCACGAGCCGTCCCTAGTTCTCCTCGTATGTGCGCCCTTTTGGGTTCTTCTCATCTCTGATGGCCGTCGCCTTACAGGGGACACACCGGAGGACTCGGACGGGATCAGCCGTGCATCTGGATAGAGAGGAGCGGGAAGAGGAAGAGGAAGAAGAGGACTACAGTAACAATTTCTTGGACAGAAAATTCAAAGTATGGAACTAAGATAGATTCGTGATAGAATCTTGATTTTAGACTTGAAGCATGTTTTAAGTAGTTCCTGGTGAAGATATGTTGTGCTATAATGTTGAATTGTGCCGGCCATCGCCGAAAAAGATGAACTGAACGCGACTACGCGTCCGCGTAGTTTCTGGCAAGATGAACCCGGCCGAGTTCACCTGAACCCGGTCCGGGCAGGTCCTTCGCCGGATCGAGTTCGTAGGAACTCGGCCCGGATTCGCCATTGCCGACGCTCGTCGAGCTCTGCAAACAGACGAACCGAGCCCGAGTTGAAGATGACCCAGACCGAGTTTCACGCACGATAAATAGTCGGGCGCGACGGCTGTCCCGACAAGAAGACGCTCCGACCCGGCCCGGGTGTAACCCGAACTCAGCCCGGGTTGTTCTCTGATTTTTCCCGAGGATGACCACATCTGAACCGACCCGGGTTTCTCCCTACTCGGCCCAGGTTCCGACCAGATTAGGCATATGTTATGATCCTTTAATCCCTGTTCCACGTAATTAATCCTAATCTATGTATGATAATGATTATGTCGATCTTATTCCTGATTTGTTCTCCATGATCTTGTCTTTTATCCTGATTTAAAGTTCTTATCACGATGTGATTTTGATTAATTAAAAGATGCAAGATAAAAGACGTAAATCGTTAAATGGAGAGCTCTTTTTATGATGGACTGGTGACGACCAGTTATGGGCTGACTTCGGTCAGTTATGGGCTGGCTTAGCTAGTTATGATGATGATGATGATGGACGGGTTGAGGCAAGCCTCCCCGTTGGTTGAAATATATCCAAAATAATTCAAAGATGAAAATATAAAATGAAGAAGAAGATGAACACATATGAATAAAGAACCTTTCTTATGATGTATGGCTTTTGCCTTTCTTATGATGACTCTATATGACCTCTTATTCATATGTCCTTTTACATGCTTTCACTTTCATAGTATGATCATGATACACTTTCCTATCAGATGATGATGTTATCTTATGATGTTCTCTTTATGATTCATGTTTAGTATCATGATCTTATGACGAAATTTATCTTACTTTCATACTGAGTTGTAAAACTCATAGGGAGGTTCTCCCCTGCATGTTCTTAAATGCAGGCCAATGTCTCAATGATAATGGTGGCTAACGATGACAGATCGAGCTCGTAGGTGGCTGCACATGGTTATCGAGTCCTTTAGATGATGGATAGCTTTTTCCTTTCTTTTTATCATTTGATGTATTAGCTTTTAATTGGACTCCTAAGAAGTCATTCATCAGTCTTACGCATATCATGATGTTACTATCTTTGATTCTTAATGATGACTTAATTATTCCGCATTTTTTGTTATTGAGTTGACCAGTCAAAGTCTTTATTTTGGTCAATAAGATGTACACGTAAGGATGACCCATAACGTTCCCGAAGCGTATTCTGCCACGTGGCAGGGTGCGATTTGGGGGCGTTATACTTAGTCTTCAGATTTTAACCTAATTATGACTGTCCATGCTTATACAATCATCAATCAATAATACATAATAGTAAACCTTAAAATAACATAACATAAATCAATTTTTCGGTTTGTCACAGCCGTAATAGGTTTCGTCACAGTCGTGACAGAAACCCAGTTTCCTTACACCCTCTGTCACGGCCGTGACCGACAGAGTCACGGTCGTGCTACCTGTCACGGTCGTGACAACAATTGTCACAGGCATGACAAAAAGATGGATTTGACCCCATCTTGTCTTCCTTCTATCACGATCGTTTCAGAACCTGGCACGTCCGTGCCAACGTCTTGGAAGTCCGATCTTCCACCCGAAAGTCTCAATTTTTTAGATTAAAATTTCCATAAAAATTGTTTAAAACATCATAAATATTTCATATATGATCTCTTAGCATCTATGCATCATAAAACGTATTAAAGCATGCAATTTTCATTCATTAACAAGAGTTGAGACTTTTCCTATAAATACATATAATTACCAAAGTTTATTCTCTGCACAGTATTCTGGCAACAGTTACTAAAATATTAATAACTTAACCTATACTTGTTCTTAATTTTCACATAAAGATAACACAAACCTTTAGCTTGGGAATAAATTTCAAACCCTAATTTAGTATTTTCAATTTACTCTATGTTTTACAATTAGGTCTCTTTGTTACCCGAGACAGAATGACATCAGTCCGATGTTTGGATCATAGCTACTTGTATACAACTCCAAATCATAACTAATTTCTTTGGAAACGAGACTTCTAGAACTTCCATTCATATATTATTTGTAATTTTTGGATAAGAAAAACTTATCCAAACAATTATTATAATACAGTCACGAATTCTTGAAACAGCATGACATCAGTCCGATGTTTGGATCATAACTATTTGTATACAAATCCAAATCATATGAATCCAATTTTTGTGGAAACTAGACTTCGAGGACTTTCCATCCATTTGTAGTTTTTGAATTTAATAAATTATACAACTTAAATTATGCAATCCCAACATTTAGATCTAATCATGAATCATTAGAAAACAATCTCATATCAAATAAAACTCATAAATTTCTCAAACAAATCCCTAATAGGAGCAAGGTGGCCTATTACTCTCAATCCAATCAATAAAACTTTAAGAGGAGAGAGAGGGGTTGGATCCCCTTTACATACCTTTAGAGTTTTCGTTAGAACTCCAATACTAATCGTAATCCTTTTTTCTTCTTCTTGGTGCTGGCTGGGCGTGAACTGTAGAGGGAGAGGAGAGAGGGTTCTGCTGGCTTGAGAGAAAATGAAAAGAGAGAGTTGTGTGGCTTAGAGCATATGGGAGTACTTATAGGTTGGGTTTTGGGCTTGTTAGACTAGTGGTTTCATAATTGGGCCTTAATTAGCTATAGATTTCTTTTTATCTATTTTTTATTTTCCTTTTTATTTTATTTTTTTGAGGATATTACATATATAATGGGAGGTTTGTAGAGTTTACCTAGAATGGGAAAGTAGATTGTCCACCAAATTTTTGCATGAACACATGAAGTGATTTGGAACTAAATCATGTGAAAAATAAAACACTCCATCATGACTTAAATGCACTACAACACACCCAACTCAACCAAGAGAATGTTCACAAGATCACGAGGGACAGCACTGTCACTTTTATAAGGGAAACCTAGGCCAAAGTGTTAATCATGTGATAAAAAGGCACATTCTTCACTTTCATTATTGGATTCAAATCGAGATATTAAACAAAATTTTATTTGTATTTATTTTACTATTCATTCTTTTTTGGTATAATTTTTTTATTTTGTTTCTTAGATACATGTCATGATTATAAACTTTAAGTATACATTATATATATGAACTCTTGTGGAGTTATCTGTAGAACCTTTAAAACCATGGTTCCTTTACATGTGGCCATAGCCCTTGGGTACACATTCATTGTGGCATTCTAGTCCGAAGCAATGCACAGCGATCTATTGCTTTTCTTAGTCCTTGTCATGACATTGTTACTCTTCCACATGGTTTGTGGTGGACACAATTCACAAAATTCTTGTCCTTCCTGCACTTGCATCCTAGGGATGGATGAGCCATTGATGCTCGCTTGACTATTCTCATTAGTTGCATTCCTGTATACGAGAATCATAGGGGTGCCAACCAACAATAATGGGCATGTATGAACATATTGGTGAAGCTCTCATAGTGAAGATAAATGTACATAGTTAACTCATTGGTAGACTATATTGTATGCTTACTCGAGTACAAAAGGGCATTGGAGCTCTTCGTTCAACGACAGATGATGGAACAATCAAACCTTGCTATTGTTGTATTAGCTTTTAAAGAGCACGCAATTCCAAAGGCGACTATTTTGTGGATTCTTCCCATCAAGCCGACCATTGTTGTTTCCATCACACCGGCCACCATTGTGCTCGTTGCACCAATGACCATAGTTGTTTGCACCAAACACAATGCAAATCCTTGTCACAAGGAGAAGAAGTGTTTTAAGGATGCATAACACATTGGCATCTTTTCTAACTTTAAAATTTTAAAATTAAATCTTCAATTATTGGCATTTTCCTAAGAAATAACTTAATTGTTTACACTTTTCAAAATTTAAATTGTTTTCGCACATTCGACATCAAGATGATAACCAGAATGGAGGAACCATTGAGTCTTAGCAAGAGGGGATTGAGTTTGGTTGTCATGAGTAAGAGCTACCTTTTTGCTCTTTTCCTTTCTCAAGTTTAAATTCTTGCCGCTAACACTTTTATGACTTGAGGCACATCGTTTATTGCGACAGCTATATATGGCCATGACCATGAGATTCCTCATAACCCCAACAATCATGCCAATTTCATCACTTATGGTGGGCTCAGTTCAACCACAAGAGAACCCACAACACCACAAGGGGCAGCACTACCCCTTTATAGGGGAGAGCTCAACCAAAGGACCACGCATACGGTAAACAAAATAGTACATGACCTCCATGCCATTCCTTGGCGATGGCACCATGCTCAAGATGGTTGCCACTCAAGGAGACCCATGCACGGACAACCCCATTGACATTTATTACACCACAAATTAGAAATTAAACCAAGATTTAAATTGGGACGATATATGCCTTCATTCTTGGCAAGAGCATGCCATACACACTTGGTGGAGTATAAGTATATGACTACATTTTCTAAGAGCTCAAAACACATTTTTAAGTTTCTCTATGTCCTTGTTCACCAACATGAAGAATGAAGATGGGGTAAAACAATACAAAAAATCATATTTTATGTGGCACCTTTATACTACGCAAAATGAAGATAGGGATTATGCTGCACATAAAGCTTTACATCCATCCTTGGATTCAAAATGAGATAGTAGATTAATTTATTTGTCTTTATTTTTTTTTTGTTTATTCTTTTTTTTTGTTATAATTTTCATTTTCTTTCACTTTAATATGTGATACATGTTATGATTATAAAATTTAAATATGTCCCTTTTTAGATATGATACTCCATTAAGATTGTAGTTTCTTTACACGTGGCCATATCCCTTGGCTGTGTTTGGATTGGGGATTTCAAGTTTCCATAAGTTCTCGAAAACTAATTGATTTGATTGAAAAGTTTGAATTGGTGTTTGGATGAAAAAGTGTAATGATGGGGATTTAAAAAGTTGATTTGATAGATAAGTTTTAGTAGGTGTTTGGTTAAAAAGCAAGAACTAAGAATAATTTTTATTAATTTATAAGGTATAAAATTATAATAAATAAGAATATGTTATAAATATTGTAATTTATGTAAATCATTATATTATTAATATTATTTATATTTATATTGATTAAATATTACAAATATTAATAATATTATAATTTACGTATATCCAAATATAATGTAATTTTTTTAAAAAATAATTGAATAATTTAATTAATAAAGTTTTTATTAATTATAAGAACTAATTATTTCATAATTTTTAATTAATAATATTTAATAATTTATTTTATAAGATGATTAATAATGTATTAATATATACTAAATTATATATACATACATTATAAAATAATTAAAAATAGATGAAAGAAAAGAAAATGGGTCAAATGTTGCGGCTGACAAGACGTGAAATAGAAAAACAAAAAGAGAAACGTTCTTGCCTTCGGCAAGAACTTTTGGCCGGAACATTTGGCCAAATGTTCTAGCCACTGATCACGTGACGGGAACTTCGAAAGTTCCCATCGTATAGGGTGTTTGGCAGAACAAAGGGTTGTTCTACCCTTTGTTCTGCTGCCAAACACACCCCTTGGGTACATGTCCTTTTGTTGTGGCATTCTCAGCCTAGAGCAATGCATGTTGATCAACTACTTTGTCTTGGTTCATTGCAACTCCTCCATATGAATTCTTTTGAAGACCACCATGTTATGAATCTCTGATTTGGGGGACACAATTTAGAAGGTTATTGTCCTTGCAGCACTATAGTAACATGGGGATGGATGACCCATTGATGCTCGCCTGTATTGGTAGTCACACTATTCTCATTGGTCGTGTTTTTATATATGAGCATTGTAGTGGTACCAACCAACAATAATGGGTGTGTACGGATACTTTGGCGAAGGCCACATGGAAAGATAATGGTCAATGAGTTCATTCTTTGGTACACCATGATTGTGTGCTTGGTAGAATGAAAGAGGCTCATGGAGGTCTTCAATCAATAGTAGATGGTAGAATTTTCTGGAATGTGATTTCAAAGGTGATCATGTTGTGAATAACGACGTGACCATTGTTTGGCCCATGGAACCATATGTCGTTGTTCCCCTTGCGCCGACTACCCTTGTGCTACCTGTACTGATAACATTGTTTATTGCACCAAATATGATGCAAATCCTTATCATGTTGTTAAGAAGAATTTTGAAGATGAATAGCAAATTGATATCCTATTAGGCTTGCCTTCTTCTCAGTTATGGATTTTAACATTAAATCGAGCATTACAATTTTATTGCATTTTCCTAAGAAATAATTTAATTATTTGCACTTTCCTATAAATAATTTGATTGTTTTTGCATATTTGACATCAAGATGCCTACCATAGTGGAGAATTCATTGTCGATCATTAGTCTTTTGGTGAGGGGCTTGAGTATGTTTGTCATCGGTAATGGCTACCATCTTTTCTTTTCCTTTATGTGTTTAATTTCTTGCTCATTTTCTACTTTGTTAGCATATAGTTAATTACTTCTACTATTTTTCTATAGACACTTTTGTGGTTCAAGGCAAACAATTTACCGGATGCAACTATGGTCATGGCCATGAGATCCCTTGTAGGCCCAATGATCATGTTAGTTTCATCACTTGCAATGGGCTCAACTCAACCACAAGATCACACACAACACCACAAGGGTCAACACTGCCCTTTTTATAGGGGAGAGTTCAATCAAAGGGCCACACATATGGTAAACAAAAGATTACATGGCCTCCATGCCATGCTTTACCATGGCATGGCCATAGCACCATGCTCATGATGCTTGCCATGTAAGGAGACACATGCGTGGACAACCTCAACTATATGTATTACGCCACAATTTAGGAATGAAACCAAGAGTTAAATTGGGACAATGTATGTTTTAATTCTTAGCAAGAGCTTGCCATACACACTTGGTGATGTATAAATATATGCAAAAATGACTACATTTTTTGAGAGCTCAAAGCACATTTTTTTAGTTTCTCTATGTCCTTGTTCACCGACATGAAGAGAGATGAGATGGGGTTAAAATAGTCCCTATTTAGATATGATAAGCCATTAAGTTCATAGTTTCTTTACATGTGGCCATAGCCTTTGGGTACATGTCTCTTCATTGTGGCATCCTCAACCCAAAGCAATGCATGGGGATCAATTATTTTGTCTCGGTTCTCACCATGTCATTGCTACTCTTCCACATGATTTCTATTGCATGCAACTATGCTATGAGTCTCCTGGTTGAGGGACAATAACATGTCCTTAGGGATGGATGATCCATTGATGCTCGTTTGTGTTGATAGTCACATTATTCTCATTGGTCACATTCCTATATATGAGCATCGTAGTGGTGCCAACCAACAATAATGGATGTATACGGATACATTGGTGAAGGCTTCATGGTAAAGATAATCATCCATCAGTTTGCTCTTTGGTACATCATGTTTGTGTGCTTGGTAGAATGAAAGAGGCTCATGGAGGTTGTCTCTCAATAGTAGATGGTGTAATTGTAAAGGGAATGTGATGCCAAAGGCGATCATTGTTGTGGATACCGACGCGACCACTATTTCTCCGTCAATCCATATATTGTTGTTTCCATTGCATAGACCACCGTGTGCTAACTGCACTGATGACATTGTTTCTTGCAGCAAATGTGATACAAATCCTTATCACGATGGGAAGAAGAGTTTTGAAGATGAATAAAAAAATTGACATCCTAGTAGAGCTTGTCTGATTCTTCTAACTTTCAAGATTTTAACATTAAATCTTCAATTAAAATCTATCACTAGTTTTATTGCACTTTCTTAAAAAATAATTTAACTGTTTGCACTTTCCTAATAAATAATTTGATTGTTTTTGTATATTTGACATCAAGATGCTCGCCATTGTGGAGAATTCTTGTCGATCATTAGCCTTTCAATGAGGGACTTGAGTATACCTTTATTTCTTTTCCTCCTTGGGTCTACTTTCTCGCTCATTTTCGACCTTGTTGGCATTTAATTAATTACTTCTACTATTTTTTTTATCAGTTTCATCACTTGTATTGGGCTCAACTCAACCACAAGAGCATCTGCAACACCACAAGGGGGCAGCACTGCCCCTTTAATAGGGGAGAGCTCAACCAAAGGGCAATGCATGTTTTGAACAAAAAAGTAGATGACCTCCATGCATGCCATGCCTTATCATATCATGGCCATAGACACCATGCTATGGTTGCCATGCAAGGAGGTCCAATGCATGGACAATCCCAAGATATATATATATTTTGCAACAATTTAGGAATTAAATCAAGATTTCAATTAAAACAATATATGCTTTCATTCTTTGCAAGAGTTTGCCATACACAAATGGTGGTGTATAGATATATGTAAAAATGACTACATTTTTTGAGAGCTCAAAAAACATTTTATTAGTTTCTCTCTGTCCTTGTTCACCAACATGAAGAGAGAAAACAGTGAAATGGAACAAGACAAAGAATGTCAGTGACATCAGCGCTTTAAAAACAACTTTCTCAATTCGTGAATCAACAGATATTCGATTTTCATCAGTGAAGTTATATTCTCTTTTATATTCTAACTTACTAAGCGTACGGGGCTTTTCTTCTGCTAAAATAGAAATACGTTACACCTGAAGGCCACTCTTATCTCGAGGGAGAAATCTAAGCATAGTTCTTGAAATCAAACAAAAGCCAAATCCTTCTATCTAAACTTTTGATCAGAATCAGCAGTTTTTTTTTCTTTTTGGTTGCTAAGGTATGCTGTTTTCTTCACAGGTCGACGATGATCTTTCCAGTTGCATGACCCTCCATGCTCCTAGACCAAGCTTCTTCTGCTTTGCTAAGTGGAGATCTCGAATCGATCACAGCCTTCAGCTTCCCTTCCTTCACCAAATCGACTAAAATCTGCAGCTCTTCTCTTGTGGGATATACTATGAGAGGGATCATTTGCTTCTTAGAAAATGTTAGCTTACTTGTGACATAACGCAGAAATACCCCAGGATTAGGACTTAAATGAATGACCTTCCCATTAGAGTTCAGATTTGGCTCAAAGGTTGACCAACTGATGCCAACTGTGCAGTGCACTACAAAATCATACTTCCTACCTGAAGGGCTCTTCAAGCTGCCCCCCTCTGGGGTTCGGTAGTCCAACACCTCATCTGCACCCAAACTCTTCACAAATTCTATGTTCCGAGCACCACAAGTAGCAGTCACATGATGGTTTCCTAGTTTGGCAAGCTGGACAGCGAAGAGTCCGACGCCACCAGAAGCTGCAGTCACTAGTACATTTGCCGGCTTTCCAGTGCCATCAAACTTGGTTCCTAAGTACCCCAATGCACGGAGAGCACTTCCAGCGGCTATCGGCAGTGCAGCCCCTTCTGCTGCAGAGACTTCAGGAGGCCTGTGGACCGTTACATTTGCTTGTGCAACGACGTATTCCGCAAGTCCTCCTCCATTCTGTCATTATAAACAAGAAGTTTCTTATTAAAAAAAGAAATCAAGGGAAAAGGAGAAACCTTTCTACTAAAAAAACAAGTACAAGAAACTAAGAAGTCAGCTAAAGCTTATTACTAAGTTTAGTTGAATTTCAAACAAATTATAAAAGCTCTGCCAAATTAAATACTACCTGTAATTGTTTTTCTTCCCTTGGTTCCCTTAACCCCGTTATTTGCTTACTTTACAGTGAAGCAATCCTTTCTGCTGAAATTTATGTGAAGCCTGCCAAATGTGACATAGACTTAAGTTAGCAACCTAAGTCGGAACGGGTACCAAAGTTTGTCTCATAACACAAAAATGAACTTTCTACTCAGTAGAAAGATTTTTTGAAACCAGTCTCTCCATGCAGTCTATTCCTGGCCCTTTTCATTCAGTCTATAATCTATATCCTTTCACAACTCGAATCCAATCTTCTTATCATGTTATGGAACAAAAAGGGCAACAAGAAACAATTGCTTCCATGCAACCGTTCGAGCTTCCAGAAAACCACATATAGCTTAGGGATCATAACCCGTAATGAGAAACTGAAGGCAATCTACGAGAGTTAGAGGAAGAAGGAAATGAGCATTTCAATTCCCAATGTCAACCTGTCGTGGAGCATTCTGTTTTCCTATATTATCTTGTTTTTGCTTCTTATGGATGTTGACAGAAGATTCATTTGGAAACTTATTGTGAAAATTGATGGAACTTTATCTACAAGGAAAGCGTGTTGGGGCAAATTCCTAAGTTACCAAATGTCTTAGATAGCGACCATGGTTGAATATTGTCAAATACAAGGTTTTGTGTGTTCCTCCTAATTGAATTTATTGCATATGCTTCTATGTATGTTTACTTATTTTCTAACTATAACAGTGAAAAACATCATTCAACCTCACCCTTTTGGTGTTTCCCAATCCAACAGAATAACATAATCAAATATCTTTCTTCCTTCTCTTTAGACTAGTTTTAATGCTTTTCAATCTAATGCTCTTGCCCAATCATGCTTGTTGAAGTTTCTACTTTTCCACTAAAAAAATATAAAAAAAGATGTCAACAAAGTGAAATGGAGCTACATGATCTCTTTGTAATAAGACAAAAAAAGTATCTTCATCTTGCATGAAAAGATTTATCTTACTTTGATGTCCAGTGAGACCACCTTGTCACCTACTTTGAATGAAGTAACTCCAGGTCCAACTTCAGCAATCTCACCTGCAAAGTCACAAACTGCAAAACAAACGTGGAAATTTTCACAAAGAACTTCCGTAAATATTTCATTATTAACAACACGTACGCTTTATTATGCACAAAACACATCAGATATGAAAAAGAGATTTGTCAAATTAACTTCCTTTAGCTGCATCAATAAAATAAATTTTACCTAGTAGCTCGCATCAAGAACTAGCAAAACCAGCCAAAATAATGAATAGAGATAACAATGCCAAATTAAAGATCCATTAACTAACTTTTTCAGTGTCTCAAACTTTCAAAATAGTAGTCATGGCATGAACTAACATCACAGCACTTTTATAACACAACAGCGGAAACTTTTCATAAAATCACTTGTAGTTATTCTATGTATTAATCAGTAGTAGATTCACTAGACAGGAATTTTCTGGGATTGTGTCATTACACCATAACAAACATTCTTGCTTTAAGCAAAGGTTTGGTGCTTGGTTTGGAAATCTATGAAGGCAATTCTGGTGGCCAATAAGATACCACTATGATGTTGTGCTGGCTTTCTCTGTTCTTCAAGTGCTGGTGCTTTAACTCCTTATGCGGTGCTATGAGTGCAACTCACTTAACCATTCGATCGTAGTGTCTACCTGGTATAAATGGAAACTTTGGTGGCGCCAAGGGTCGCATCAAACCCTTCTGAATCTTCCAGTCGAGCGGGTTTATGGCTGCAGCTTCCACTTTCAACAGGAGCTCATCTTTCTTTGGAGAAGGAACAGGAATCTCTACATGCTGAGATGAAACCATTATTAACAAAGAAAATGTTAAGAAAAAGTGATTGTTCGCTGATAACCTGAGATTCGAAATAATGACTATTATTATTTATTACACAAGCCTTACTTTGACATCAAGCAACAAGCAAAATTAGATCAGACATGGCTATAATTCGAATGCATATAATGGTAATTATTTCAGTGTTGCTGCATCAGAATGGCAGTTGGTGCGTAACTTTGTCTTCCCCTTCACATGCTGCACTTGTACATATAACAGTACATGAAAACAATCAAGAGTATCGGAGTTCTCATACTCGAGTACATCAGTGTGAACAAGTTCTTTGGTGTACGTATGTTAGTAAATTGATCATAACACTTGAAACGATATGAAAACTTTTATAAAGTTGTAAACTCTGTGAATGCCAAGGCTACAAAATCTAGGGTTTAACGAAAATTTGCCTGTCATCTCTAGTAGGATCAAACCAAATCCGAGTTATGTCGAACACAGTGATTCCCCTGAAACAAGATTCAGAGTACGAGCGAGCAGAACGGTAATTAGTACCTTGAGGGCGGCCGCGCCGCCGCCGTAGCCATGGTACTGGACCGCGCGCATAATTCGGGCGGCCATCGCACTGTGAAACGAAGGGCGTCACGAAAGGAGCCGCCGGCGGGGGCCTTCTGCTACTACTGCGATGCCACGGCTGCTGCTTTGTCATATATAAAAGGAGCGGCGCCTCCGGTGGAAATTAAAGAATGACGCCAGTAGTGACGCACTTTTCCGGACGCCGTGGGCGATCGAGACAGTGTTTGGAGAACTGGTCTATCGTTGAAGTTCCAACAAAAAAGAATTCTTGACATTGGCAAGAACTTTGACTAATTCTGGCCGAGACAAGAACTTACGTTTTTTTAACTATTAATCTTATTTAATAATATATTATATGTTATTATTATATATAATTAGTATTATAGCATAGTAAATTATTATTATTAACTAATATTTACTGTTAATATTGGTCCTATATATCCATTAATCTCCATTATATGTATATATATTATATATTAAATTATATATATATAAATATATATAGCTGTTTTATTTATTAATATATTATTATAAAACATATAAAATAAATTTTTTAGATCTAATAAACAAGTATTTTTATTAATTGACATATATATAATTCACTTAGTATTATAGCAGAATAAAATTAAAGAAATTCCATTACAAAATTAATTTAAATCTTATTGTATTCAAATAAACTTTACTAATTAAAATTTTCAATTGTTTTTAGAAAAAAAATTATATATGATAATTTCTATATTTTAAATAAATACATACGTAATATTTTTATTTACTATAATTTTATACTTCATAGAATAACAAATTATACTCTTTACGTAAATTATAATATTAATAACATATAAAAAATTAATCAAAATTAATATTAATATAGTATGGCACAACTTATTTTTTTAATATTTTTTTTAAAAATTAATAATCACTTATAATATTTTTTATATTCTAGTAATTATTATTTTAAATAAATAAATACATAACATTTTTATTTACTATAATTTTTCACCTCATAAAATAATAAATTATATTATTAGTTTTTATGTATTATTCAAACACCCACTAAAACTTATTTGTCATATTAACCTTTTAAATTTTCATCATTACAATTTTCATCTAAATATCAAATCTAAACTTTTAGTTCTTAAGAACTAACATGAACTTAAGTTCTCATATTCAAACACTACCTTTATGCATTTTCTTAAACTAAATGAATTTTAATTAATTAGTTCGAAAGAAAACTAAGATAACATTTTCACAACTTTTGGATAATTTTTCATGCCCTTTTTGGCTGAATTGTAAAATTCTTTTGTGTCTTTTTTTCACATGCTAAAACTTTTCAATCCGAAATATCTAAAAGTGAATCTCTATTCAATATTCATGAGAAATGTTCAATGGTGGATTTATAAACGTAGTTATAATCCGGATGGCTCGAAAGTTGTCATTTGATATTCCGTACAAGAAATTGATCAATTAGCAACACACATTATGCGCCTCTAATCCGACGCTAACTAGGCGTTGAAGATCATAGCAACACATTAGCGTCGACTTCGTGCCACTATGTTAGCGATGTAACCATTCTGGCGCCAATAGCGTCGCCGTCGCGCCCATGGAATGTCGACACTATTATCGTCGATAGGTGACACTACGCAGTGACACTATTTGCCACCTCGGGGATTCACTTTTAGCGTCGCAGTAGTTGACACCAATGTGATGCCAAGGTAACACTACTCTGACGCAAAAGCCATCATCACGTGGGCCATTTTCGTTACGCACCACGTCACTACCGTGGCATTAAAGCGACGCTAATTGGATGTGATATCGGTCGCTAAGGTGACGCTAATGACGATACAAGGGGAAAGACATTAATTGGTCACTAAGGTGACGCTAATTATTTCCACAAATTTCTTGCTATATTAACCCCTATTGTTCCCATCCCTCCCCATATAACTTACAATGCATATATAGTTTATGCATTCTACACATTTATAATAATATAAGTTAAAATACAATACTGCAAAGTACACTAACAAGAATATCATAAAAAATAATATAAAATAAGTATTATCATAATCAAGAGTTACAAAATGAATAATGTTCAGAGTTACAAAAATTTCTATCATCATACATCACGATCGTCATCCATGTCATCCTTAACATTTGACGATAACATACTCGATCCTTGGCCTAGTGGCGTCCGAATACACGGATGGTTTGAATAGTCTACAAGATCAGAGCCATATGTTGAGAAATCTGCTCTAAAATAAGTCAACTGATGTTGTATAACATCAGCCCAGGTCAGTAGATGAACTCGGAGTAGATGAGCCACCTACATATCCTCCACTCTTCCTAGAAACTTGAGAGACTATTCCTAGGCCCTTCAGGTATCCTCCTCCTGTCGTGTCGGCCACCTCCTCCCAAGCAACATCATCCTCTACAAAATAGATAAATTATATAAAAGTATTATATAACATTAAAAATATGAATCATTTTTTAGTCTCTATACTTTTCGGCCATCTTTTTCATTATACACATCTTCAAAAAATTTAAATATTGCAAATTTGAGAAATCATTTACTCTAATGCGAACGAGCAAATAAACATGTGATGAGACTTATCCAAATGCAATAGGTAGTGGGCATGATCATCTCATTGATCTTCCTACGCTTATGTATGACCTCATAGACTGCACGAAAATCCACGGCACCACTTTTTTTCCTCCTGAAATTGCAATTTTTGCAAAATAAGTAAGTATAGGATAAAAGTTTGATTATCCTTTTTGTATATACATTATCATGCACCTACAGTTCTCATCAAAATGAATATATCTGCCTGTATGAATGTGCGTTTCAGGCTTTGAAAGTTTATTAACTTTTGTTTTTTCAAAATTTCTCTACCAATCTTCATGATTGCATAATTTTTTTAAAAAAAATCATACATGTCTCAAATACATGTATGTTACACACATATATATACTATTTATATTGACAAATGTATATATATATATATATATATCAAATTCACATTATTTAATACCTACTTAAATCAATATAGGTATATATATATATATGTCTTTGTATTTACATATATACATATGTATGCATTTGTACATATCTAAATGCATACATGTGTATTTGTATTCTTATACTTCTATGAATACAATAGTAATTCATATTTAATTAATTCATTAATTAAAGTTTAGTGTAGGTAGTGTATGTGTATTAACATTGACGCCTCATTAGGGTCACATTATCGACGTTGGCAACACAACGCCACATTAACATCACATGGATGTTGCAATGGTTGCGGCACCACAAATTTAGCGCCACAATAGCCGATGCCTCTATGGCACTGAGCATAAGCTTGTGCAGCTCCATCGCATTGGAATGGAACACTTGCAACCCTAAGTTTGACCCATTTTAGCCTCACATTAGCATCACAACTTGCTGCAGTGCAACACATTTAATGCCATAGACAGTCGATGCCACTACGACGTTGGGAATAAGTTCTCTTGTTAGTGTCGCATTGGCGATGATTTCGTGTGGCGCTAAGTCAATACAGCGACGTGGATTGTCCACGCTAAAGTAGCATTGATATTTATCGTGCATTTGGGTGTTCGCACACACATTAACGCAGTAGCGGTGTGAAGGCGCCAACTGGGCATCGCGATCTCGCGAAAGAGATGCTAAATCGAGGGGAAGAAACTATCTGCGTCGTGTTTCTGTCGACGTCGCGCGTCATTGTTTCATTGGCGTCAATTGAGCATCGTCGTTTTTGAGATGCTAAAAGTCATCACTATTAAGAAGATTTCATGTAGTGATTAATTGCATAATGTTAGCATTTTTGTACCAAAAAGAACTATGTATTCAAGAACGTACGAAAATTTTAAGGTGACGTAGAATTTTATTAAAACACTATATGATAAAAGAGAAATAAATCAATTTTAAATCATGAAAAAATATTACCTAATTTTTATATTCCAGAGGCTCCATCCTCGATGCCTCCAATTAGTGTCTTTTATTATGGATTGTGAATCGGATAAATTTTCAGATGGAAGACATTATCAACGAATACATTGCTTTATCCTCACAAAATACCAATTAGCTTTTGTTGATGCTCTCATGCTTTTTTTTTATTTTAACTTTTTGGTCACAAATATTCAAATTTCATGAAATGATGTGAAGAAACATGCTACAAGCTAGCTTCATAAATAGAGTAAAGATACCAACTTTGTATAAAAAGGTCAATAATGCCACTTAAGTATTGCATTGATTATAATTAACTAACATGACCAAGAAAATGTGATTAGACCTCCTATTTGCATAATAAGTACTTGCATAAATATAACAACTTTTGAACTGAATGAATTGAGAGAAAATAGTCAGCCTAATGAATCAGGCTGGTTTTTTTGTTACACGTTGACTCAAATAGTAACGATTCATTTTCTCTATAAAATAAGATCTCAAGTGAATTAGATTCTCTCGAGCATGTATTGGAAATCTATTATTAGAGTAGCAAGGATTCATATCTATTATTAGATTAATCAGATATTTTATATATAGGTTATTTCTATAAACCGTCCTTAAACTATTGCGATTTTTCGCATCTAACTTTAAATTACGGACTTATTTTTTTTATTCTTAAACTACCACGATTTTTTTCACTTTGGTCCTTCCGTCTACTTCTATTAGGTTTTTCATTACTTTTACTTTTTTATTTATGAAAAGACTAAATTACCCCCCCCCCCCCCCCACCCCCCCTCTAGAAAAACATGAAATAACAAATATAAAAAATAAAAAAATTGGTGGAAGAATTAAAATGGCAAACAAAAAAATTTGACATTTATGAAAAGACTAAATTATCCTTCCTCCTGATTTTTTTATTTATATATTTATTATTCGATATGTTATGAAGGGAGGGGTTGTTGAAAATAGTGGGTAGAAAAACATGAAATAATAAATATAAAAAATAAAAAAATCGATGAAAGAATTAAAATGGCAAACAAAAAAATTTGACATTTATGAAAAGACTAAATTATCCTTCCTCTTGATTTTTTTATTTATATATTTATTATTCGATATGTTATGAAGGGAGGGGTTGTTGAAAATAGTGGGTAGATGGAAAAAGAATAAACAAAGATCAAGACTTCGAGGCACGACGAATCGCTATCTTCAGAGAATTATTTATCCCCACACAAAATTTTCTATTGGGCTTACGACAATAATACTCCCAGGATACAACGAAGTCACCGAGTTCGCCAACTAGCAACTGTTGAAGAACTCAGTCTCTTATTCTAATAATTTGCAATGACTTGAATGTATTTTCATGTGTTGTACACATAGTACTCATCACAAGTTCATTACTTCTCATCACTTTCAATTGCTTTCGAATGATAGAAAATGCAAGAAGGGAAAGTCTATTTATAGACTTGAAAGGGTACTTCACAAAGGGATGCATCTAGTGTCTATTCATCCAAAAGGCACACCTATTAATGAAAATGTTCACTTAATTTCTTTTCATATAAGGACACACCTTATGATGAAATGACACATCTATTGATATGTAAATACATATCAAGGGACACATCTTATGATGAAATGATGCATCTATTTAAGTGTGAATATAACTCTTGAAATATGAACACACCTATTCAAATATGAACATATCTCTTCACTTATGAAGTGATACGACTCTTCATCTAAGAATATCCTTTCATTAATGAGATAACTCATTCATAACACCATTTCACTTATAACACATATGAACATGTCTTTTTATTCAATATTGTAACACTTCATTGATGAAAAGATGTGATGTTGTATTTCATACTTAACTAATTAGTATGAACACATTTTTCAATGTTTACAAAGTAATATATTTAAAATTTGAAACCTTCAAATTCCAACAATCTCCCACAAGGTTGCAAATTTAAAATGTTAAGTTGTACAATCATGTATAATGAAAGGTATCATTAGATTTGAACCTTTCGTTAGTGTAAACATTTCAAAGTTCAAACAAGTAAATGGTATCTATTAGATTTGGACCATTACTCTTAACGTCTGAACCGAAAATATCACACACACTATTGTGCTTAACATTTCGAATAAGAGACTATAATAACTAGCACTATTATGGCCATATGCTCATCTCGGATTCATGAATATTTACAAGAGTAAATCTCTAAACCTCTTGATTTAAGCAACACCACTTCTATATTCATATAGGTGGAATACATCGATAACACATACCGATTTAGGATAACACATATCCATCCATTAAGAGCTTTCAACTCATCCTCAATTAATATTTGCACTAAATCCTCTTCTTAGTGCATCGATTATTAAGTAACTTGTTGTTACCCTTTGAACCTTGAGACCAAATTTTTACTAGAATAAGGAAGGGTTTCCATTACTAATAACCATATATTTAATTGGCATTTAAGTACTCAACATCGCACACTTTTGTCAATGTAAAACACTTAGGGAATATAAATGGTTCGGTAGTCGTGGCCACAACAATTATAGTTCAAAATATTCTAACCATTTCGCTTCTTTCCATTTGTTGATATTACACCAATTCAACAAGAAAATATATTTCATTAAAGTTCAACACATGACTTCACTACTTTAACACAAAGCAATTTTACATACATCACATGTATGCTTTCACTAACTTTTGAGGTGGTGCATCCTCACATTTTAATATAATCGTGATTTTATTTCTTTTTTTCTCAAAAGAGAAATTTATCTATATTTATGGTTTTAACGAGATAACCAAAAACTCTTTTATCGATATTCGATGGTGACGCTTATGATTTTAATGAGATTACCAAAATCTCTTATACCATTTAGTCTCTAGGAATTCTTGTCATCATATGAACTTCACTGATACAATTTTCACATTGTATCCTAAATCTTCTTTTGTCTACATAATTTCAATTTATGACAGACTTTTCCACTAAGGTTTATTAAAATTAGTTTACTTCCAAAAACTAATCTGAATGTTTCTTTCAAACGTTCTTTTTCCACATATGCACAAGTATAGTTTCACTTTATATTCAATAGATATAAAAGATCTAAAAACATATTTTCCCTTAGTCTTCTAGTTTGCTCTTTTTATCTATTATCATGATCAGTTTTTTCACACTGATCAAGAAAACAACCATTCAAGTTGTCATTCTTCGTAGACTTTATTTCAGTTCATACACATTCCAAGCGTCATATCACGAGTGATCAATTTATTTTTATGATTGCATATATAATCACTTTGAAATTGAATCATCAATCAAATCTTTCACAAAGTCGATTACTTCAGAGATATAATCATCTTTTATTCTATGACCATATAAGTGGTCAATTCTCTTAGATAACTCATATTTTTGTCATATTGAGTACTTTACAAGTTCGAGATTAGTTTGTATGCGAATGGCCAGACCGCATTACTAACTCTTCAAACAATAGGATCAAACTCAAGATGCTTAGCAATATGCTATCTTTAAACACATATGACATGTACGATTTCTTGAACTTTCCATATTCTTCAATGCTTGACAAATCATTGGTCAATTCCCTCGGATGCTCATATTTGCAACAAAGCAAATGAGTGATTCACACTTTGCCAACATCTATATTTGCTTACTCTCATAAAGTATAAAATGCAAATATATTTTAAAAATTTGATACTTACAATTTTGACAACATTTATATTTGCTTACTTTTATAGAGTATATGATGCAAATATATTCTAATATCCAATGAGATAATGTCGACACTTTTCTTATATTTGCTAACTCAAATAGAGTTTAAAGTGCAAATATAATTTTTCATATCTGAGAATCTAGTGATAAATTATAACTTTGAAATATCATAGATATTTCATCCATTATAATTTAATTACATCATAATTAAATTTGAAATCCAGTAATAAATTATAATAGTGAAGTTTTAGATATTTCATCTATCATAATTTAATTACACCAATAATATATTATAATATTATTGAATGTCATTGCTTTTAATCGCACAATATCTTGGGTCTCTTGGATGTTTTTCCCATAACATACTATAGTTGAACGTCATCTTTTTATTCGTTCACCCCTACATGCCTAATCTTGAGGAAGCTTTCTTTGATCATTCATGCAAGCATGTATTTATATGATGTACCTATTTAGATGTGTATCAGTAACATCTCTTTCTCAAAAGTTTCTAAGGTTTAGATGGATCCAACAATATCGCATTGCCTTCTTCCATCACCTATGGGTTCATTTATATTCGTTTCACATATGAATATAAGATATTTTTCAATAGTGTTGTGTTAAGACATTTATTTAAGCATCACATTTTATGCTTCCATTCTTTGTGGTGTTTATCAAGATATCATCTGTGACAAATATCCTTTTAGATAAGTTATCGAACATGTTGGGCACATGTTCTATTTCTTGTGATGTTTACCAGTAACATCACTATCTTTTTTGACAATTGTTGAACATGTAGGAGCACATGTTATAATTTTTTCTTGTGATGTTTACTAATAACATCACTAGCTTTACGGACAATTGTTGAAATATATGACATATGTTCTTTTCTTGTGATGCTTACTAGTAACATCGCTAGACAAGATTGCACTTGCTTTATTATCTCCTCAAGGTGTTCACGAGCAACACCATCAATTATAGTCATGTACTTTTCTTGAACATGTTATTATCATGTTCTAATTTCATGTGATGTTTGCCATCAATATCATTAGATAAAATTTTATTTTGTCTTTCTACATTCGTAGGATGTTTACCAGTAACACCCTCAAGTATAGTTTATCTCAATTGATGCGTACCATTAAGTACATGTTAATTGATATACCCACATAAAATCTGAACTAAACAAATTTTGGAAAACTAAAAACACATTCAAAAGATTCATAAAAAAATACAATCGAATAGAAATCATCATCACATACAAAATATGATTTATATAGTCTAAACAAATATATGACATAGCATTTATTTTCTCAGCACAGTAACTTAAATAAGTTTAAAATACATCAAATTTGCGATTTTGAACAAGAAACAAAATCTAGAATATTTATCGTAATAATGTTCATTATGCTAGAAAAGAAAGAATGTCAAATCATATTTTTAGAGTACAAATGAACATGAAAGTGTACCTCAATTGATGAAATTCACATAATCAAATTGAATGAATTTTCACGTACTCTTGATCCATCTCTTGCATGTAGCATCGATCTTTTTAATCATCTCAACTGAATAATTCTCTAAAATTATTAGAAATAGTGGGTAGATGGAAAGAGAATAAACAATGATCAAGACTTCGAGGCACGACGAATCGCTATCTTTAAAGAATTATTTATCCCCCACACGAAGTTTTCTATTGGGCTTACGATAATAATACTCTCAGGATACAACGAAGTCACCGAGTTCGCCAACTAGCAACTATTGAAGAACTTAGTCTTTTATTCTAATAATTTGCAATGACTTAAATATATTTTCATGTATTGTACACATAGTACTCATCACAAGTTCATTACTTCTCATCACTTTCAATTGCTTTCGAATGATAGAAAATACAAGAAGGGAAAATCTATTTATAGACTTGAAATGGTACTTCACGAAGGGATGCATCTAGTGTCTATTCGTCCAAAAAGCACACCTATTAATGAAAATTTTCACTTAATTTCTTTTCATATAAGGACACACGTTATGATGAAAAGACACATCTATTGATATGTAAACACATATCAAGGGATACATCTTATGATGAAATGGTGCATCTATTTAAGTGTGAATATAACTCTTGAAATATGAACACACCTATTGAAATGTGAACATATCTCTTCACTTATGAAGTGAGGCGACTCTTCATCTAAGAATATCTTTTCATTAATGAGATAACTCATTCATGACATCATTTCACTTATAACACACATGAACATGTCTTTTCATTCAATATTGTAACACTTCATTGATGAAAGTATGTGATGTTGTATTTCATACTTAATTAATTAGTATGAACACATTTTTTAATGTTCACAAAGTAATATATTTGAAATTTGAAACCTTCAAATTTCAATAGAGGTAATTTAGTCCTTTCGTAAATAAGAAAATTCAAAAGTAACGAAAAATGCAACTGAAGTAGATGGAAGGACTAAAGTGAAAAATTCATGATAGTTTAAGGATAAAAGAATAAGTTCGTAGTTATGATTAGATACGAAAAATCATGATAATTTATGAAAGATTTATAGAAATAACTTATATATTAATCACTCACTAACTCGAGCAAACTCAATAGATGACCCTCCTAATAAATGGTTGGAAGTAATTACATCTCAAGTGATCGACGAGTTAATAGCTCGGAATGAGTCATCTTATTGGTCACAGATTGGATTAATCAGCGAAAAATAAAGATCACCCGCTTCTTCTGCTACTACTACTAATGGGAGGTTACAGCTGCTGCTTGGTCATATATAACTGTCAAATTAAAAATGACGCAAGTAGTGACGCACTTTTCCGGACGCCGTGGGCCGGACAACATCTCTTGTTTTCCATCAAAGTTCAAACAAAATGAATTTTAATTTATGTATTTTCTTAAACTAAATGAATTTTAATTATTAATCAGTTCGAAACAAAACGAAGATAACATTTTCACACAACTTCTGCATAATTGTTCATGCCCTTTTTGGCTGAATTATAAGATCCTTCTGTTTTATTTTTTTTCTTTCGCGTGCAAAAACTTTGTAAATACAAAATAAATAAAAATCTATGTTCGTCCGTGCATTTGTAAGCCTAGTCTCAATCTGGAGGACTTAAGGCTTTCGCCATTTTGATATTAATTGCTGGACGTTTGTGTGCTTTTGACACTCGCAGACAACAATATATATTTTTATCTTCTCCAAATAATATCAATAAACTTTCATAAAAATTATAATGACACGAGGTCTAAAGATCAAGATGGTCTCATTGAATAGTCTCATATAAGTAAAACACGGAGATGATTATGGGTTTATATATATAACTACCATCTTCTAAAGACGTATTTTAAATTCGTATAAATCAAAAATTCAAAATTAATTGGCTCAAGGATGTTACAAAATGATATCAGAGCCAATCTCACGTGCTCGCTTGAGTCATGTAAAAACTAAAAGTCATGGGCTAACACGGACCCACCCCTTAGGACATTGAGTCCTTTATGGGAAAAGATTATAACGAGCTGAATAGTTTCACATGAGTGGTCATGGACTTATATGTAGCTATCATCTTCACATATTAAGACGCGTTTTAAATTTGTGCGGGTCGAAAGTTCAAAGCGAATAATATCTTGATTGAATCGGAATGTTATAAAAATTATTGGTGCTCTCTTTTTGTTTAAAACAACTTTTTGGTCACAGATATTCAAATTTCATAAAAAGATATGTAAAACATGCTACGTACGAGGCTACAATCTATACTCGTCCTCTTTGATTTTTCATAATTGGTTTAACAAATAGAGTAGAGATACCAACTTTATATAAAAAAAGGTCAATAATGCCACTTAATTATTGCATTGATTGTAATTAATTAACATGTCAAGAAAATGTAACTACACCTATATTTTCAGGCATAACTTATACCTATGGTAAATATAACTTCTTTTGATCGAAAAGAATCGAGAGAAAATAGTCACCAACCTGATTAATTTTGGCCGGTTACTCTCTCTAAAATAAGATCTTAAGTTAATTAGATTTTCTTGAGCATGCATTGCGAATCTAAAGTAGTAGGGAGTCACATCCATTATTAGATTAGTTAGACTTTTAGGAACGTTTGGTATGAAATAATTTAGATAGATTATTTTATTTTAAAATTTTAAAATCCATTATTTTATTTTAAAATTTTAAAATCCACCACATTATTTTATTTTAAAATTTTAAAATCCACCACATTACATCTGCGTTGATTATCAACAATTATAAAATTACTCTCATAATTTTAATTACTACTTCACTTGTAATTGAAATAATAAACAACCATATGTAATAATAGCATAGAAAAGCGCATCAGTACTTATTGAATGTCAACTAATAACATCTTTAATTTACTTTTGATAATTGTGTCACATAATTTTTCCCATCTCATAATTCAAAATAAAAAAATTAGAAGCTTAGAATATTAATTTGAAGGACATAAAAAAATTCAAAATATTTTATTGCCCACTATCAATTGTTCCTGGCTCTGCCAATGTTACCACATGTATTACATGCATTTTAACAAAAGTATCCTTCAATCAATTTTTTTTTAATTTTAAACATTTTATTAATAAACAAATATTATTCAACTTCAACTTCTTTGCCTCATTTTATTTTATCTTATTCACTTTTTTTTTCTTTGTTTATTTATAATACTATGCGCTGAAAATTTAAAATAATTTTTCAGACTATTGTGATAATTAGCTCTCTAATTATTTTAATCATTATTTATATTATTAATACTTGTCAAATACTATAATGCACTACTGATAATTTAAATAATAATAATTTATTTAGATGATGATCTTAATTATAGATTAATTAAATTTGTAGACTATAATGCAAGAAACGCCGCTTAATACATTAATAAGAAAAAGATCGCCCTCTTTTTCTTAACCAACAAATCATTGTTTACACAGTGGAAGGACTAAAAAAGAAAGTTCCAATTTTATCCTTCAAAATACGAACAAAAAGGAGAGGAAAAAGTTTACAATACATCTAGCGATCTAAATATGTACTTACGTACGTACGGGAACATAACCCGGGTGGTACCAATACCATGCAATGCATGACATCAGGAAGACTTAGAACTCGCAGCGCTCTCCATGACGTTACCTACTGCAGCCACCAGGTTGTTCAAAACGGCGGCGACCACCTCGCCGACCGCGTCCACGGCGCCCTCCGCAACCGCCCGGAGGACCTGGAACAAGCCCTCGACCCCATTCCTGGCCATCTCCGCGAGCTCCGCCGAGGCGGCGCTCGCGACGTCGAACAGCATCGTCGCGACCCAGACGACGGCCTGGATCGCGGCCGTCGCGAGCCACAAGAGCACGCCCCACAGCAGCCGTGCGACGTGCTCCGCCCCGGCTCCGACTAAGCCCCTGAAGGCCTCCAGGGCCGCGCCGGTCGCGTCGCCGGAGAGCTTGAGCTGGACGAGTGAGCCGAGGAGCAGCGCCGCCGCCTGGGATATGACAAAATTCAGCAGGTTCGTCAGGAAGGTGAAGAGCGAGACGACCAACTGCAGGAGAGCAGCCGCCATGGACGCCCGACTTCGTTGTGGAACGTATATCTTTGCTGCAGTTAATAATTAGCACTTGCAATTAAGCGTTTGGTTTTGGCGTGCAAGCATCTGCATGCAGGAAGAGTAGGAGGAGGAAGGGGAAGGGTTTCCTTGGGAGCAACAAATACATGTCATATCATGTACCTTGTAGTAATTAGGACGGCTTATCTAAGGCTAACAATCCCAATTCCATCAAAGTTGATTTTTTTTTAAATTTTGAATAAAAAAGAATAATTCTTTTGAGCGGATACCAAGCGGGATGAAACGTCGACGGACATGAGCTCGCCGGAGACGACGGAAAGGAAGTCGTATGAAGCCTTCAGCTCGCAGGATCCGTCATCGAGTCGAAGGAGGGGAAGAAGAGGAAGTGGGGACGGGGACGTAGACCGAATTCGACAAAAAATGGAATGAACAAAATGAACAAATTTATTATGTTTTTCTGAACAATGTTAAATCATAAAAAAGATTGTGATTGGACTAATCAATATAAAATAAATTTGTAGCACTTCATATCTTTGAAATTTAGAAGAACAACAGGTTCAATTAATTAATTTAAGAGCAAGAGTTTGACTTCTGATCTTTTTATTCTTCTGCCTGCGGAAACCATGTCGCGATTTCTTACTTCTTTTTTTTCTGTCTCTTGATGAATTAAGAAAAGAAGAAATGGAGTATTTAACTTTCATTATAGACAATTTAATTGTGTGATCAGTGGTTGGTTCGAGTCAACTCGAGCCAGTTTAGATGACATCTCCAGATAGGAATATCCCAACCTCCAGGTAAGAACAGACAAAGGGCTTCTGGCACGGAAATATTAGTTAAATCGCCAAGTACATTTAAGGTCTATACATATGTGTTCTTAGAGATAAGATCCTCATGCACGTAGTATACATATGTATATATTATGACCACGTACCCACTTTCTCGTCTCTCATTATTCTAACAATTTGAAAATAATTAATTTGTTGCACTACAATATCTAGCCCATAATGTCCCTCGATGCCAATTAATTAAGTTGCTAAAAAAAAGAAACATGGAAGTTGTTACATGACCCGACAATGACTCGAGACCTTCAAATGATGCAAGTCAATAATAATAATACGATACTTTCTTTTTCATAGAGGGAAAGCACACATTTCCTGTCTTTAAGTACTATGTCATGATCTTTATGACATACCTGCAAAGAAAAGACCACTTCAAAAAAAAAAAACATTACTTTTCTAGGAATTCTATTTTTTTTTCTATTGTTGATTTTTATATATCATTTTTTATTGAAATATAAATATGAAAAATCTTCATGCGATGTACATGTTTAACTATGTTTTATTTTAGTTTTTTTAATGAAAAGTAACTTCATGATGTGAGGTCATAAGCTTATAGAATTGAAGGATCTCACAATTGGAGTATTGAAAAGGTAAATAGAATATAAAAGCTTACCAAATGGAAACACCAAGAATGCAGTAATTAAAAATATGAATTGTGCTCACTGGGTGTTAGTTACCCAGGTTTGAGTTTTAGAGTCATCACCTTGGTTAAGGAATAAATCATTACTGATATATTTTTTCGACTTCGGATTAGTCGAGTGCTAATAGTCTCGGACACTCGGCTTTGGATTCCTCTCTTGGACACCCAGACCCACATCCAAAAAAACCATGAATTGTACCAATACCAAAAAATATGATTAGTTAAATGCTATTATAAATATTTTCAAAAATATTTATAAGATAAAATAATAATATTTTATTATTTTATTCTAAAAATTAAAAGATAAGAACATAATTAATTATTTTATTTTGAAAATTTGAGAATAATTATGTTCACAAGAGATAGAATAAAGAAAAAATATAAGAGGATAAAGGATGAAGTTTGATATAGCATTGAATTAGGACCTCTAAGGGAGTTGAAATTAGGAGTTTTAAGAATAAAAAATATTCAAATAATAATAAATTATTATTTTATATCCAAAATTTAAAAAATAGTGACATTAATTAATTTTTTTAAATTCTAAATTTTCTTATGATTAGCAGTTCAAATAAAATTAGAACTTTGAGAACTTTCTGCTATAAATAAGATCCCAAATGCTTCCCTCCATGTTTGTATTTTTCCTTCAATTTGAGCTATGTTTTCTCCCTCCATAGTGCACGCGCGTGGCAACAACTTTCAGCATCTTATGTGGCACATTCGCTTGTCAAAGGATGTCGTAGTCATCACCAAAAAGTAAGCGTAGTCAATGAAAAAGTTGCCTAAAGTTTTCTGCTCGTGTAGTTCTACCTAAATAAGTATGTATAGATTTTGGGTTCACTTTTAGATGTGTTTTCTTAATAGAATAATCAAGTTAAAAAAACTAAAATATGATTAATGTCCTCCTATGATCTATGAATAAGTTTCATAGGATAATTTATTAAAATCATGTCGTTTTAGTATCTAAAATCATGACCAAACTTGAAGAAAAACCAACGGACTTTTGTTTTGCTAGAATCCTGCCTGAGTTGGCCAGAACATGGCCCGAGTTCTATAATATTTTTCTGACGCAATTTTTTTACATTGAATCTGATGTGGATCTTATGTCTACTTTTCCCTAGTCCTGAGTTATAGTATGAATGAGAGATTTCGATTGCAACTCAGCCCACATCGGTCATAAATCTATACGATTTTCAAGCTAAATTAGGAAAAGGATCATTCTGACGAAAAGCTAGAAGAAAAATAAATATATATGATTTTTCCGGTCCGAGTTCATGTGATTTTTTAAAAAAATTATTATTGCATGATTTGATGTGATGTTAAATGATCTTTTTACCGCTATAATGAACATGTTAAACTAAAGTCTCCAAAGATAGATAATTAGGTAACAAGATCAAAGTTATAAAATGTGGAAAGCCCTATGCACAGATTGTGCAAGATTACAAGTTTAAAAAGTATAGGGTCTTAAGTGCCCCGCTTCTACTACGAGAAAAATAGAGTTTTCTTATGGCCTAATCCGTCGAAAATTATTAAAAATATGTCAAAAATTGAATTTCTCGATGAAAGCGATCCGTCAGAAAAGTTGCAAATCATTTTCGGCGGACAAGAAGAAATCGTCGAAAGTTCTGAGTATTCAGACCATCGAAAGTTTCAATAGCAAAATAGCCATCGGAACTTCACACGATTGAGACCATCGAAACTTCCCACGATTGTGGCCGTCGAAAGTTCTGACAGTAGCAACAGTTGGAAGTTCCAACGGTCAAAGTTGTCAAAAGTTTGAACTTCCGACGGCTTTAACCATCAGAATTTGCGACGGCTATCAGCTTTTCTGATGGCTTCGTCTGTCCCATAGGTTTTTTAAAATATAAAAAAAACATGGCCACCTGACGGCCTAATCCGCCGCCTTATGGTTAGCCAGCTTGTGCTTGAGGAGTGATGCGCCGCCTCGTGGCGGATTCGGCCGCCCCAAGCCTGATCTGCCGCCTCACTGCCATATCTGGCCATCTCGCGGCGGATCTGGCTGCCTCTCATCAGATCCGGCCGCCCGAGCCTAATCCGTCGCCTCACGGGGGATCCGGCCGCTCGAGGTCGCAAACTTCGGAACTACCGATGGATATTATAATATAGTATAATATTATTTATATTTCTGACAGTTGCAAACTTTGGAACTACCAATGGATTTTAATTCGTCGGTAATTATTGAGGGACCTAGCCGTCAATAAATTACCATCGATATTTTTGAAGGATTTTTAATGCCATCGCAAATTTCATCAAAAATTACAAAGGATGATTATCCGTCGAAAACTATCCATAAAAAATTCAATATTTTCTTGTAGCGTTTAGGATTATATAATCCTTATAAGTTTGGAAGTATGGGTCATAAATAAAATGAACTCAAGAATCGCATGAAAGAACCATGACCACCATTGATAAAAGTTAAAGAGTTGGCCTAGGCCAACACATGTAAGAGTCTTTCAATATGTGTATGTAAAGTAAAAAGATGTAATAAAATAAGAAAGAACAAGTACATGAATAAGATATGACGGAAATTTCAATTTATTGTAAGGATTTTTTTCTTGATAGTATTTGTTTTAGGAACTTCACATTTGTCGACATCTGTTGAATGGCTTCCACAATGGAAATGTTGATGTGCAGTTTCTTTACAACTTCCATTAATTTCAAAAATTGTTGTTCATTCCAAACTTTGGTCAATCTCTCGGGGGATGATAGTGAAGTAGGGTCAACTGAATGACTTTCTTTTGCTTCCATTTTTGAAGGTTGGGTCACTACCTCTTGTGTTGTCTCATCCTTGGGGTCATGTGTTTCCTTAGCAGGACTACTTTCTTGACCCACTTCTTCAAGTTGTGATTCATGTCCAAGAATAGGATTTGGAAGCATAGGAACTTCAAGTTGCTTTCCACTTCTCAAGAAAAATGTCTTGGCACTAGTCTCTTGGATTCAATTTAGGTTGTCTAGGGAATTTCCTGGCGGTTTTGAAGAGAAGAAACTTGTTGAGCTATTTGATTCTCTAGAATTTTGTTATGAGTTGACAAGGCTTCAACCTTGGCAAAAATTTGCTTATTTGTCTCATTATGAACCTCTTGTTGCCGGCATCTGCTCTAATGTTTACTTCTCCGGATGTGGGGCCACTTGGTTAGATGATGATGGAGGTAGTGCTAGCTACTATTGAGGTGCAGGCAGCTTTCTATGTGGATTGATGTTGGTAGTGTGACCCTCTATAGGAAAATTAAGGGTGGGACTAGTGTCTTGATCCATGATGGCTCCGAGTTGTATTGAGGTTGATTGTCACTGTTTTTGGTTCTAGTTATAATCCTCGGTTATATCTTGGGATGATATAGTTGAGTTTTGGGTAGGTTGAAGTAGTGTGAAAGGGTGATTGGCACAAGTCACATTTAACTCCAAGGGTTAGGTAGGATTAGGTGCGGCCTCGCACACATATTTGATGAGGTAGGGGTACTTGAATTGGTGTTCTCTATTGCCTTCTGAACAATGTCCTCCACACGAGATGTAAATTAGCCTCAACTCTAGGTCCCAAGAATCTTTGTCTTTTTAGGTTCTGTGATATTAGTCTTGCATCTAGTTACTGTAATTTAGGGCAACTTCCTCAATGAAGTCATAGCCTTCATTTGTGTTCTTAGTCATGAAAGTACACTCATCTACGGAGTCTAAGAAACCCTTCGACTAAGTTGATAGTCCAGTGTAGAACGTTTGGACTATCATCTATTTTTGGAATTCATAATGGGAACACATAAGCAACATGTCT
Organism: Pontederia crassipes; assembly: GCA_030549335.1. Classification (NCBI taxonomy): domain Eukaryota; kingdom Viridiplantae; phylum Streptophyta; class Magnoliopsida; order Commelinales; family Pontederiaceae; genus Pontederia; species Pontederia crassipes. Next base: position 4,447,239 of record CM060190.1, read on the forward strand.
TTAAATCTCTCCCATGCTTCATGAATAGCTGGTTGCTCATCATCACTATTTTTCTAGGCAAAAAGAATCTTGTCAAGAATGTTGTCACCAGGTGGTCCCATGTTCGGATGGTATCAGGCTCAACTAATTTGATCAACATCTTGGCCTTATCTCTCAAGGAGGACGGGTGCAGACGCAACCGAACAACATCATTGTTAACATCAATGTATTTGAAGGTTTTGCATAACTCGAGGGAGCTAATCAAGTGCTGGTCGGGATCATCATGCGGCAGGCCAGAGAATTGGTTTGGCCTAAGGCGGATATCAGAGCCAAGTTCAACTAGAAGTGGTGATCCCAATAGCTATGGCATGTAAAACTCCTGAAGTTGGCGAAGAGCATCTGAGTTCTCTAGTTCAATATTTTTCACTACAAGAAATTTATCAAATAGCGACACGCATTAGCGACTCAAAATAGGTAACGTGAATTCAAGACGCGAATTCGGATTGCGACGCTAAACATTTAATGCATATACCTATATGTCAATATATTATACATACAGTATTATAGATACAATATTTTTACATTCTACATGCTCTCCTCCATTTGAGGATTCTTTCTACCTCGGGGTTGGATTCTAGGACAACCTCAGGTTTGGACACTTCTTCTGCACTAGTATTATGATATGCTTCACTATTGGAAATTAAAGGATAAATTAGGAAAATAATTTATCACATAACAGGATAATCGAGCAACAATTATTGGGGAAAAGAAAATATCATTGCTTGATATATCCTACCATGTTAAAGCTCAAAATAAGATGGAAGATGCAAAATAACATCATGAAAATATTGCCTAAATGAGTGGGAGATCATGCACACACTTCACCACTAACACACTGCTGCCACTAATTACATTATCCCATAACCACCATATCACCACAGCTATCCACTAACTCCATAATTATTTTTCTTTTTTTCAAATAGAAAATAATGTGAATATTTTTTAATCACATTTCAACACTCCCACTTGATTCAAAACTGCGAATTCCAAGTAATTTTGTGAAAAATGCATGCTTGCGAATAAGAAGAGCTTTGGTGAACAAGTCTATCATTTGTTCATCTGTGACACAAGATTTCAATTTGATTTGTTCATCCTCCACTAAGTCATAAATAAAATGATAATGTATCTCAATGTGCTTTGTTCGTCCATGCATAATTAGATTCTTGGTCATTGCAATTGCTTATTTATTATTACAAAAAAAATTGTTGCTTCATTATCTGATTGATGGAGATTCAATAAAATTCTTTTTAACCATATTGTTTGGCATGTAGTAGATGTAGCAACAATATACTCTGCTTCAGAAGATAAGAGGGCAACAGTTACTCGCTTCTTTGAACATCATGAAATTGCTCCTATTCCAAGACTAAAAACACTTCCTGAAATGCTCTTTCTATCATCCAAAGATCATGCTCAGTCACTATTAGTAAAGTCAAGCAACCTAAAATTAGAAACTTTAGAATACCAAATACCAAAATCCACCGTGCTAGTAATATAATGTAAAATGCGCTTAGCTATTCCAAAATGATATTTCGATGGAGAATGCATAAATCTGAATACAAGACTGACAGAAAAAGAGATATATGATCTTGTACGAGTCAAATAAATTAAGCCACCAATCAAACTTCTAAATTATCTTTCATCATCATGACATGTACCGTCTTCAAGTTTGAGCTTTTCATTCACATTCATAGGAGTGGCATCAGCTTTGCAATTAAACATATTAAACTTTTCCAACAAATCATTAGCATATTTCTTTAGAGAAATAAATATGCCATCAGCACATTGCTTCACTTCTATACTAAGAAAATAATTCAATAACCCCAAATCTGTCATTTCAAAATTTATCATCATGCATATTTTAAAATCAGCCACAAGTAATTGAGAAGATCTCATATATAAAATATCATCAACATATAGACAAATTATAATAAAATCAACACATTTTTCTTTCAAGTAGAGTGTTGGCTCAATTTCACTTCTGTGAAAATTATTGTCAATAAGAAATGATCAATCTTACTGTACCATGCATAAGCAGCTTGCTTTAGCCATACAAAGTCTTTCTTAATTTGTAGACTTTGTCTTCCTTAACATGGTTGACTGACATAAATATCTTCATTCAAATCACCATTAAAAAAATGATTTTATATCAAGTTGATAAACGGCCATTACAATTGAGTAGCTAAGACTATAAGTAATCTCATAGTTTCAAGACAAGCAATAGGAGAAAAAATTTCTTCAAAATTTATACCTTGCTCTTATGCATAACTTTTTGCTACAAGTCTTTCTTTGTGCTTCTGAATGCTTCCATCTGCATGATATTTAGTTTTAAATACCCATTTCAATCTAGTCAAATTTTTCTTATTAGGCAAATCAATTAACTCTTATGTATGATTTCTTTCAATAGACATAATTTCTTTTTTCATAGCATTGTGTCATTCTTCCTTTTCTGTTACTTCTTCCAAGCATGTCGGATCTAAGACAAATAAAGTAAATTGACAAGAATCATATATTTCTTGCAAAGAACGAAATTTCCTTGGCACTGAATTAGGTGAATATTTTGAGAAATTGTTTCCACTACTTGGGACACTTTCATTTCTTCCTGGTGCTACAATAATATTTGTTTCACCTTATGTAGGAAACTCAATTTGCAAATCAACCACATTGGTTCTATTTGTCTCCTCACATGTCCAACTGCATCTTTCATTAAAAATAATATTTCTACTAATAATTACTTTGGTATGTAGTAAAAGAATTGTATAATTGATAATCTTTAGATTGAATGGAATAGCCAACAAAAAAATATTTCTTAGACTTGTCATCAAGCTTTTGATAATTTTCAGAATTGTTTATGCAATACACCCAAAAACTTTCAAATGACTTATTTTCGGTTTACAACCTTTTCATGCCTCATAGTGAGTCTGATTTTGTAGTTGCAACTGTTTGATCTAAGTTTAAGAGATATATAAAATTATATTTTGATGATACAAACTTCGAAAGATTATAAAATGCTGAAAAAGTAAAAAAAAGGGATAACTTTATGCACTACACTTTGATTGAATAATTAACTATGATTCTATTAGATTTTGGATTAGTCATATATATCAAAGTTGTAGAGAATTCTATTAGCTTTCCATAAAATAAAAAATTATCTCATTTGGATAACTGTATAAAATGTTATGCTTAAAATAGTGCAGAGTGGTCGAACTATCGGCTGGAAAATAGGTCGACCGGTCAGGAACACAGGTCAACCGGTCCAGAATATCGGTCGATCGGTCCAGAACACTGGTCGATTGATGAGTGCAAAAAATGCCCAATTTCAATTAGTAGAATATCGAGACTGTACCGGTCGATCGGTCCAAGACACAGGTCGATCGGACAGTGCAGAATTCGCCAATGGTCATATTTTTCATAAAAGGAAGTGTACCAGTCGACCGGTCCATATGTGCGGTCGACCGGCCTTCGAGTCAAATGAACAATAACGGTCAAATTTGAAGGAAAATTTGTAGAATAATTTTTGGACGACTTTCTCACTTGCAGAAGCCTATAAAAAGTGTCAAAGCCAGAAGGAAGTGCACTCATTCAAGCCTTGAAGAAAAACTTCAAGTTATCCAAAGAAGATATTCTTCTTTAAGTTTTCATTTTTAGTTTTCTCTTCTTTCTCTTTTCTTCTCTTGTGAGCTTAGCTTTGTAAAAGAGAGAAACATTTTATTTAGAAAAATACTAAGAGAGCTCCTGTGTAAAAGATGTTCAAAATCTTACCTCTTGAGCGAGAGAAAAGATTAGCTTCCTAGGAGGAGATGTTGTCTTTCCTCACAAAGTGGAGAAAAGGTGGTTGATGTAAAGGGAGTTCTTCCTTGCCCCATTTGGAATTAAGGAAGAATTTTAGTAGAATCTCCGACGGTCTCGAGGTCGAGAAGTCGGAGCGGGGATATAGGCCAAGGTGTGGCCAAACCTCGTCAACAACCACCGTGTGTTTGCGTTTAATTTTCTCTCTCTCTCTCCCTCTAATATTGAATTTATGATTTGAATTGTAAAAGATTTAAGAATCGATTTTAAGCTTCCGTGATGGTTTTTGTGAAATCGACATTTTCGAATTGAACACCAATTCACCTCCCCCCTTTTGGTGCCCTTTGGAATCCTACAGCAACTGCTTCAGCCGAAAATGTATTGAGAACATTCTTCTCTTTTAGAAAATTTTGTCATTTCTATAATTATTTGGTTCTTCCTTTCAACAACAGCATTTTGCTGAGGTGTATATGGAGTTGTAAGCTACCTTTGAATTCCTTGTTTTTAACAAAAATGGTTAAATTCATTTGATAAAAATTCACCACCTCTACATGTGCACAGAATTTTTATGTGATAATCACTTTCATTTTTCATTGTAGCCTTAAATTTTTTGAACACATCAAATGTCTCGGATTTCTGCTTCAAAAAATATACCCAATTCATACAAGAATAATCGTCAATAAATAATGCAAAATATCAACTACCACTAAAGGACTTTATTTGCATAGGTCCACATAAATCTATATAAATAATTTTAAGATGATACTTTGCTTTATAGAATTTTCTTGCATGAAATAACTTTTTGCATTGCTTTCCAAAAATATATCATTCACATACCTCGTCAAGAGAATCAATTTCTAGAAGACTAACAATCATATTCATTCTAACCAATAATTTCAGTCTATTAATGTTGAGATGACCATACCTCAAATGTTAGAATTTAGCCTCCAAAGTTGGATGAATTGAAAATGCACAAGAATTTGAAAAATTTTTGCCATGGCTACTTTTGCAATATTCAGCATAGATTTCTTATCTTTGACCAAACAAACATCATCATCAAACAAAATAGAGTCAACTTTCTATCAACTATCCAATACTTAAAATATTATTCTTCAAACTAGGAACTTAAAAGATAGCATGGAGAATTTTTTTCTTTACCATCATTCTGCCGAATAGCAATTGTACACTCTCCCTCAACTTGCATAGGTTTATCACCTCTAAATCTGAGCTGTCTTTTTTTTTACACATCAAGCATTTTAAACAATGATCTCATTCAGTCATATGGTAAGAACAACCACTGTCTAAAAATCATTTTTCATTTGTATCATTAGAATGATAATAGGTCATAAATAACTTCATTTCCTCTTTTTCTCTTCAACAAAATTTGCTAATTGCTTTGGTTTGGTGCAACAATTTGCTTCAATATGCACATGCTTCTTACATTAGTAGAATAGAACTTTGCTTTTGCATTCATTTGGTGGTTGTTGTATTTACTCATTTTGTCCATTAAATCTTCCTCTTCTTCAGCCTCTTCCACGAAATTCGCCACGACCATGACTTCTAATGCAATTAGATTGAGGCTCTTCTGTTTGGCTTGAAATGCTTTTTCTTCGATTTTTTTTTGTAAATTTGCTCATTCTTATCTCATGTTCTTGCTATGAACCCATTAGTTCATCAAAAGAGAATATAAATAAATCTTTAGACCCTTCAATTGTAGTAGCTTCATAATCAAATTTTGAAGTCAAACTCCTTAAAATTTTAGCAACAATAATTTTATCATCAATCTTTTCTCCATAAAATCTCATTTGGTTAATCACAGTAGTTGCTCTTGACAGAAATTCTTGAACAAACTCATTTGATTTCATAAACAACATCTCAAAATCTTGACGAAGAGTTTGTAATTTAACTATGATTATTTTTTATGTTCCTTGATACTCTTTTGTAATATACCCCATGCTTTCTTTGGGGTAACTACACCTGTAATTCTACAAAAAATTGTTTCATGCACAACATACTGAATAAGAAACAATGTGCATCTTTCTTTTTGTTTTCCTTTAATTTCCCTTCTTCATCTGGTTCTGCATATCCATTCTCAACCAAATTCCAAAGGTCTTGTGACATAAACAAGGTCTTCATTTTGATATTTCATAACTCATAATTATCATATTTGAAAATAGGAATCAAAGGTTGGAAGAAACTTACACTACCACAATTCGCAATCATAATTTGCTCCACACTTCTGTTTGTTAAAGCACTGATTAATTGCACTTGCTAGCAACTTCAAATCTGCAAATGATGTCCTCTCCTACTCAAGTATTTCGCAGCCTACTCTGATACCAAACTTGTTGGTAATTAAAGAATAAACTAGGAAAATAATTTAGCACATAACAAAATAATCAAGGAACAATTTTTTAAGAAAAGGAAATATCATTGCATGATATATTTTGCCATGTTAAGACTCAAAATAAGATGACCTATGAATAGGCATACAACTTCAGAAGATGCAAAATAACAACATTGAGATAATGCCTAAAAATGTGGGAGATCATGCATACATTCCACCACTAACACACTACTACCACTAATTACATTACCCCATAACCATAACTACCACATCGCCACAATTATCCACTAACTCCATAAGTAATTTTCTTTTTTCCAAATAGAAAATGAGATGGGTATTTTTTTAACCACATTTGAACATTCACTACTTGACATATAATTTGGGTTACTAGTAGTGTAAGTTTCAAGAAAAAGAGAAAAGGGGATCGACAAAGCAAGAAAATAAAAAAGGAAAAATAAAAAGAAGTAAATATAAAAGAAAACTAAGTAGTGAAATCGTAAAGCCAATGTGAAATATAAATAAGTATGAACAAACTAAATTAATCACATGACAAATTTCGTAATAGAAATTAGGCGTTATGACCCCAACAATGGCATAAAGAACTTGACTCAAAATTTGTGATACAAGGTTTAAAAAAAATAGAATAATGAAAATAATCACAATCTAGGTGGAAAGCCAATGGCTTAGGGATTAAGTTGCCATTAAGTCACAAGGTCACCCCACTTAACAAAAAGTATTGAATCGACTTTAAAATTTATAAAATCCTCAGCGCGCTATGTGAATGTAGTACAAAAATTCGATCCAAAGGAACAACACCGAAATCCAATACGAAAGTATTGTCGAAATGGAGGGAAGCTGAATCCACGAAGATTGGTTTGAAATAAGAACATAAAGTGCTACTACACTAAAGATGGCGGTAAGTAAAGTTACACTAATTTTATGATTTTTTAGTTCAACACAATACTTTCGACGCCTGTGCCTAACTTCTCTTTTTTGTTTTGGATATATTTCTTTTTTTCTAGAATCGCAGACGAAAGAAAGGATTTTTATTGAAATCCATCTACATGCAGTGTGAGCTGCAATCAATGTGGTCAATCCTTTTTTATCACTTATTATCCCTAAAGGGTTTAGGATAGGTAGAGAAGCAATGTAGATGAACACTAGGGCCCATGGGTTATTCAGGACTTATGTTTCCAAAACCGATGAAAATCAAATAAGATAGCAGCAAATAGTTACTCTCGACCTGTATTGAGTCACGATGGCATAATAATCCCTCTCAATTAGTCTCCAAAGGCCGGTTTGAGCGAAACTAACGAAAAACCTAAAATACTCCAAGTTGCCTTTTGGCTGTACTTGACACAAACCATCAGCTATCTCTTTTTTGTAACTCAACTATCACTCAATCTCTAAGCCCACATGCGGCAGTTGAGGAATAAAATACCCTCTCAACAGAAGCTTGTTGATGTCTAAAGACAATCGTCACTCGAATAGAGATAAATAGCAAAAGAAAACAAAAAAAATTCGGAAGTGAATGATTCAATATCATTGCATCTTTCTAATTAGACTTAACTTAGTTCCGACTTCTCGACCTTGGGACTTATGCTAAGGAAGAAACTACCCTCTCGGGCGAAGACGCATGAGATCAACAAGGTAGAAACATCCGACATCACTAGAAAACATATGCATATCAAAACATAACAATAGAACCATAAATCAATTAAAAGAAGATAAATTTTTGTTACATTGCATAAGTTCATAATTATGTGACTATAAATAGAAATCCATCAACAATACCCCAACCCTAGCTAGATGATTAGTTCATCATACAAAGGGACAACATAACGTCCATGTTCATCATTCTAAAAATGAAAAAGAGGAAAAGAAAAATAGAAAGGTGTTGTCACATGTTCCTCCTTTCATTGGTATGTTTGTCGAATGGTGTCTAGAATCTTGAATCTGGAACTTGGAACCTCCTCTTCGATCGCCTCTCCTCATCTTTTATACCTAGGGTTCTATACCACCTGTTCATCTACTACATTATCTTGTTTTGTCCCTTTTGTGTTAGAGGAAGCTTCCTTTGCATGCAGAAAAGGAATATGTAGGTCTAACAGTGCAGGGTTTTTGCCCTTTAGCGATTGCCTTCTTCTGAAGGAGGAAGTGGTGCCCAAGTGCCCCCATTTCCTGCCTTGGTTCCTAATTTCCTGAATCGTTCTACACCTTCAAAAAATCTGGGAATTTAGTACAATATAAATACACAAAAAAACAAGAAAAACTAGAAGTATTATATCCCACAAATGTCAAAGTCATATTTTCATAAAAATAAATGTGGAGAAATTGTAAAAGATGAAAACTCACATTAAAACGCATGTTCAAGCACGGAAACATAGTAAAATGTAATGGAAATGCATGTGGAATATAAGGAAAATGCATATATGAATTCTCCATATTAAATTCCTCCAAACTTAAGCTTTTTCTTATCGTGAAGCGAAAATTAGGAATTTAGAATAAAAAATTTTCAAATTTCCCATGACCACATTAGGAAATAGGAAACATGTATGTTTTGAGTTATATATGCAATGCGAACAATCGTCATGACAAGATAAGATAATCATATAACATAATTAAGCATTATACTATGAGCATATTATACACTTATCTTGCTTAAGTTTTAACAACTTCATTTATAACATCATATGATAAGGGAACATATATTCATTTGCATACTTAACGATACACAGTATTAACACCTTCATTCAATATACCCAAGTCATTACACTTTTGTTGTATCGTACGACTTTCCTTACATCATCATCTTTCATTTTTATTTAAAATAACTTAGTATCTTATTTTATTATTAGACTTATTGTGATTCATCGGATAGTCCATGACATAATTTCTCGGAGACTAGGTCTCCCCTACACCCTTGTGGTGTAGACTTTATTTCTCGGAGACTAGGTCTCCCCTACACCCTTGTGGTGTAGACCTTATTTCATGGAGACTGTCTCCATTACACCATTGTGATGTAATCTTTATTTCTCATAGGTTCATTCTCCCTTACGCCTTTATTGGTGTAGACTTCACTCATGGGGACTTCTCCCTCGATGACCATGTTACATCTTTCCATTTATAACAATAAATATATTCAATCATTCATGTATTTTACTCTTTAGTTATGACTGTTCGTACATTTCGATTTCTATGTCATATTATGATAATCTTATAGCATAACACATCATAACATAATGCAAGAATAACATAATCTTCAACAAAAGCAAGTTCAAAATATTTATTCGATCAATAGCCAATTGAATAATTGATAATAAACCTTAAACATGTTTAAAATGGAGCTACAATTACTCAAAACCCCTATTTTGGGGGCTAACAGCCATGAAATTGGTGCCATGGTCGTGATTGTTGAAGTCAGGGATGTATTAGTGATGTCACGACCATGAAAATATGTTTCACGACCATTTCGAAGGATGGTTTTTGGCCTAAACAATCACTATTGTTACTATCAAAGTCACGGTCATTACAAAGCCATAACATCATGACTATATGTCACTAATTTGATTATTTAACTTTTCACCCATAATTCCAAATGACATGAAATGCAATTCTACTGAAACTAGACTTTGATATTATCAAATGACATTTTATTCATAATTTTTAGCATCCATAACCGGTCCAAATATCATTTAGAATAGAATGCACAAATTGAAACAACACAACTTGATTCTTTGACAGCTAGACATTAAAACATTCATGATGTTCTCTGTACATCTCCTTTTGAGATGAAATAAACTTCTATAGAAATAAATGACTTAATCATATACCTATTTCATAAATTTCATGTTCAGTTTCAATAAGAATGAATTTTGGTGCATTTTACAAGTTAATCATGTTGCTGCTCAATACAGCTTGATAGTATGTCACTTCTCAAGTCATAACTTTGTATACACAACTCCAATTGAGCTGAAATCAAATCCGAATGAAACTAGACTTCAATATCTATCCAAAATTATATTATTCATGATTTTTTAATGACAACAACTTATCAAAACCTCATTCAAATAGCATGCACGAATTTGGACAAACCAAGGGTTAGCATGTTCCTAATCTTTGGACACATCAATATCATCATTATTAAACAAGATTAAGAAGAAAATTAGTAACATTACATGTTAATTGTCAAGGGTATAATCAATGAAACAACAACTTTAAGTCAAATCATGTAGTAGAAAAAAATCTAATGCACATTCTTTAATCTCAAAGCTCTAAGAATTAAGATTATTCTTATAAACCTTAATCCATTCAATAATTATCATAAGGTAGGGGTTTAGAAATTGGATCCCCTCAAATCTACTTTTAGAGTTTAAATTAAAACCCTAATCCTATTTTCTTCTTCCTCTTTCCTCCAAACTTAGGCCCTCCTTGATGATCTTCTTCTTTTCTTGCTTTCTCCCTAAGCTTGATGCCCCATCTCTTTCTCCCTTCTTGCCTTGCAGAAATTTTGGGGTTTCTTTGGAACTTTTGGGGCTGTTGGAGGTTGGGGAATAGGTTAGGTGAGAGCAGCCTTTTAGGGCATAAGTTAGACTTATATAGGTTGGGAGCTTAAGTGAGATTTTAATGCTGGCGGGCGTCTAGGATTTAAATGGGCCCTAAGTGACATTAGTCTTTTTTTCTCCCGTTCTTTTTTTTTGGAATATTACAACTCGAATGAGGCACTTGAAACTTTTATTAAAGAAAATAGAAAAGTATTCTCCAAATATAATAAAAAAAAGAAGTGAGGACGGGTACATAGTATGTAATTCATTACTTTTACGCTACAATGTAGCAGATCATAGTTCAATATTACGTGAGGATGACATGATTTCAGATGAGTTTATGTTGAGTTAGTTTACATGTCACATGTTTTGATTTCAAGTCAGGATTATTTATGTCTATATATTTTACTTCAGTAATGTTCAAGATGGATTAATCATGTCATCCAAGTATATATATTTAATTTTTTTAATATCTTAAGTATATTAATTGTGTCAGTATATATATAACTTGAATTCTGACAATAAGTCTCAATGAAATAAAATTAATCAAATATGATAAATCATATTTATTGATTATTGTAAGAAGAAATAAAATAAGGCACAAGTAGCTTTGTCATAAATCATGTGTCAAATATAACTATTTTAATTTATTTCATAAATGATACAAATTAATTGATAAAATAAACTATCTTCATTATTATATGTTATTAATATTTGGATAAAGTTGACAATATATTATTTTGTGCAACTACTTTTTTAATTTGAAGATATTTTCAGAGCGACAAAAAAATTGACGCCTAACATTTTCTTATGAAGCTGCATAACATGTTCAAGATAATTATTTTAGATATTATAGATAATTAACATACTATAATATATTTTGAAAATAAATAAATGAAAATAGTACTCATTGATATTATTTTATTATCATCTTGAAGCTATTAACTGATCCACATTATGTAATCTAATGATCCAAATTAAAGCATTTCACTACAAGCAAAAATGCTTTTTCTGACGGAAAATTTCTCATGATCGAAAAACCTTCGCAATTTGCGATGGATTTTTCGATGGATTATTTTTCGAGAGAATTTTTCACGGTTCGTCCCACGGCTCGAACCGTGGGAAATTCCCACAGTTTAAGCCATGGGAAATGTTTCCCATGGCTCAAACCATGGAAATTTCCCATGGCCTCCCACGGCTTAGGCTGGTTTGATGGGAAATTTCCCATGACGTTGATTGTGGGAATTTCCCATGGTTTGAACCGTGGGAAACTTTTTCAACAACTTCAATCGTGGATATTTCCCACGATTTCAACCGTGGAAAATATTTCCAACGGCTTAAACCATCGAAAAGTAAAAAATCTCGTCAAATTCTCCCGCCTATTTTTTTCTTTTCCCGCTTCTCTTTTTTCTTTTCTTTTTATTCGCCCCCTCCCCCCCTCTCTCCTCTCTCTCTACCTCTTTCCCACTCTCCTCTCTCCTCTCCCTCCCTCACCGGCGCGCTCCTTCCAGACGATCGGTGAGCTCCTTCCAAGCGTCCGACGCATCCACCTCTGGCGACGACCTCCGGCGAATGCCACACCCAACTATGTGATTAAGTTCTAATTGTAATTATTATTTCCTTTAATCTTATTTAGCAATTCTAAAATTAAAATCGACAAAACCTCCTCCTTAATTTTCTTATGTCATTTGTCAATACATACAATAAATGCATATATATACTCATCAAAGTTTAATAAAAAGTTATAAGACATAACATCCATATATTATCATTATTGTTTCACAACTCATTTCACATTTAACACTCCGCATGATCAAGTTTTATACAATCTTATAAAATGATTCTAGTAAACTTTAGTACAACTCTTGAGTTTATTTATTACATGCATGCTTTTTAAAAATGAAAGTGAAGAGAAAATAAAGGTGCTCCAACGGCTCGACCTCTTTTATATGCATCAAAGGCAAGCTTTGAGTCGACTCACTCGAGAACTTAGAATTATCTGAAAAATTCAATAAGGATCAACAAGGATAAGGTGAGCAACAATCATGTGCTCAGTGAGTGGAATAAAAGTACAACATAGGGTAACAATACGAGTGCATATAACATTTAAATAAACAGGTTCTTCATGTGAAAAAATATTTAAAGCATAACTGATATAGCATAAGTTGTCAAATCATATGGACTTTTATATATATAAAAGTAATCTAATATATCATCATATTCACAGTTAAACTCCAGACATGTGACATCGCACATACCCACCATGGGTCAATACATACCCCTCTATGATCATGTGTCATACAGTTAAGTAGAGCTTTATAATTAAAATTATTGAATACGCAGAGTAAATCATGGGTCAATACGTATTTCTCAATGATTGTGTGTCATGCAGTTAAGTAGAGCTTGACAATCAAGAGTCTCAAATACGCAGAGCAAATCATGGGTCAATACGTATTTCTTCGGATACGCAGAGCATATCATGCATCATTACGTGGCTGCATTGCAGCCTCAAATGACAAAGACACCCGATATAAGCCCCAAAGACTTCATGTATATCGAATGCGGCCCCAAAAACTTTTTTCAAATAGCATGGCCAATGAACACATGGAATTTAATAATATCAAAATACACATGTCATAATCACATATCATAATCAAATAAAACTTATTTTAACTTCACAAGCATTATTCCCTAATGGGTTAAGAAGTTATGAATTATTTATTGACAGACACTCATTCTGGAATCCTGATATAGCACCTAGTTAAGCTTGAGAAGTTCAAAGTGTGAAATAGACTATGAATATAAAAATTTGAAGTTAGATATTAGTACCAGAAGAGATTATATGAATTTAAGGTGCATAAAAATTCATACATCATGAGCATGCATTGCATACTATTTTAATGTGATTGGAAAGTGAAATAGCATTATTAATTGTAGAAAACTATCAAGGTACAAGTGAAAGGGAGGAAATCTAATAAACCTCATTGAAAGGATAAAATATCAAGGTGAGTGAGTAAATTTACAATACAGAAAAATGTTATATGTTAGTTCTTTTATTTATGATATTATCTCAAGCAAATATTATAACTATTATTATTTTTGAAACATATCTTCAGTTATGAAAAGAATTTATGATATGTTTCAATGATTTTATATGAGATGGAATAACCTCTTATACGAAAATGTTTTCACGGAACAATGTTTGTGAAGTTAAAATAAGTTTTATTTGATAATGATATATGATTATGACATGTGTATTTTGATATTATTATACTCCATGTGTTCATTGGTCATGCCGTTTGAAAAAGGTCTTTGGGACCGGATTCGATATATATGAAGCCTTTGGGGCATATATCTGATGTCTTTGCTCTTTGGGGGATGCTCTGCATGCACGTATTAATCCATGATATGCTATGTGTATCACAGATGAAGGGATACGTATTGACCCATAATTTGCTCTGTGTATCTAAGACTCTTGATTATGAAGCTCTGCTTAACTATATGACATACAATCATGGAGGGATACGTATGGACCCATGATTTGTTATGCGTAGCTAATACTATTGATTATGAAGCTCTGCTTAACTGTATGACACATGACCATGAAGGGATATATATTGACCCATGATAAGTATGTGTGATGACATATGTGTTGAGTTTAACTGTGAATATGATGATAACTTGAATAATTTTTATTTATGTGAAATGTCATATGATTTTGAAACTTATATCATATGAGTTATGCTTTAAATGTTTTCTCATAAAGAAGAAATGTGATTATTTAAATGTTATATGCACTCGTATTGTTCTCTTACATTGTACTTTTATTTCACTCATTGAGTGTTGCTCACAGTATTCATTTTAAATTTTTCAGATACTCGTAAGTTCTCGAGTTGAATCGACTCAGTGCTTGTTTTGCTGCATATAAAAGAGGTCGAGCTGTTGGAGTAATTTTATTTCCCCCTTCACTTTTATTTTTGAAACATGCATGTAATAGATAATCATATATGTTGTAATTAAGTTTGTGGGAAACTTTTTATAAGGTTGTGTAAAACTTGATCATGTGGGATGTTATATGTGAGGTGGTTAATGAAAAAAATAATTATAATAATAATATGTGAATGATATGTCTTATAACTATTTATTTAACTTTGATGAATATATATATATATATATGTATATATATGCATCTTTTGTATGTATTGACAAATAAGATAACATAAGTAAGGGAGGAGATTTTGTTGATTTTATTTATAGAATTACTAAATATGATTTAGGAAGGTAATAATTGGGATTAGAGATTAGTTACGGAGTGGTGTCACAAAGATTGGTATCAAAGCTTAGGTTATAATATTCTATAGACAAGCAAAAACCAAAAAGAGCTGAGCATTAACAAAAAATAGCACATACAATTACCTTGTGTTCATAGAGAATTAGAGATCGTACCAACAATAAACTACAGAGCAACCTTCTACATATAAAAAGCATATCAATCTATTGAAGCATAAGAGAATTTGTCTTGAAAAGAAAATGTAGTATAAATTGTAAGAATTAAGGATAATGAAATTTGGAAATGAAAATTTTCTTTAGTGTTAGTTCTCTGGGTAAATCGTTCAAAAAAGGAGGAAACTTGAAAGTAAGAATGATAAAAAATAATGAATAAGTATTCATTCTTATTCTTGAAAATAGGTATTCAAATTTTGAGAACGAAATTTTTTAAAAGAAGAGGAGAATTATCACAGACGTACTCCACAAACATCATTTTTATGTAATTATGCATTTAATTAGCATATTAAGTTAGTATAAATGTTTATATAGTCATGGATGCATGTAGCAATTAACTTTTGGATTAAAGCATAATGATAATTAAATTATCGATAAACATTATAAAATAATTATATAAGATTATTAGGAATAAATTTTAATATTTGTAAATATTATAATAAACATGTTTAACTATGATTAACTAAGGTTAATTAGAAGTTTAATACTATTTTTTAACAAAAATAATATGATTGGATCTTTATTTTAACCAATAGGTTTCAAGCAGCTGAAGCAGGCAGCTCACCAGCTGCTTAGAAAATAATTTTTTCAAATCTCCATATGACGTGTTAAAACTTTGAAAAAAAATAAATTAAATAATCTTATCTTCGGATAGCATAAAACTTTTCAAGTCAAGATCCCTACTGGAACGGTAGGAAGAAGTTCGGCAACGTTGATTGTTTAAGGTGAATCCCTGAATCCGAAATTGACCTTCTAGTTCATGAGATCATAGCTTAATTTTTCTTTCTCCATAAATTCCTTAATTTTACATGGTCCATCCATCCATTCGAAGATATGTTTCCGTGGCCTCTGAACTCACTGAAAAAGGACTTTTATATAGGAAGTTATGAACCTACATTCAATGGTCACTCACTCTGTCTTAAAATAAAGATAAGTCCTCATTGTCAATTAGGGGATGATTACTAGAAATAGAATTAGGGTGTGAAATTTACGTATGTTAAATTATACTTCACAGTGGTTCAGTGAGAAGTGGAATCATCCAATTTAGACATGTATTCATGGAGAAATGAATTTTGCAAATAGGGCCTCTTCTGTCAAGTTTCAGGACATAGACAGAACATGATATGAATTGATTAATTTTGTTATAGGGGCATGCTAGGAGTTAAATTCTCAAAAATTTAAGACTAAAGATTAAGGAAATCTAGTTTCTAAGAAAATTAGTATCTCATCAAATGGATAAGTATTATTAAAGATATAAATTAATCACTCAGTGATACACAGTGTGCTAGAACGCAAACCCTAAGTCAGATTGCCTTGAATTTTATGATGATATTTGAGAGTTGGAAATCTTAATAAGTCTAGTTTCTAATTTCTCTAGAATCATAAGATTTAAACTCGTGGTTAAAAAGTTATGAATTATTCATTAACAGACACTCAGCCTGAAATTTTGAAACAATACTTAGTTAAGCTTTGGGTGATTGGGTAGTAATAAGTAGTTTGAAGGATGTAATAGCTTATGAATATAGACACTTGAGATTGGACAATGAATACTTAGAACAAATTACATGCATTCTGAGGTGTATAATCATTCATGCATCATGAGAATACATTGCATAGTATTTTTACTAGTGATGGAAAAATGAAAAAAGACATCATTGCTTGTAGGACACCAACAAGCTACAATTGAAAGGAGGAAAATCTAGTAAACTTCATTGAAAACATAAAGTACAACGTGAGTGGATAAATTCATAACATAGCAAAATATTATATGTTAGTTATTTTATTTATGATATATATTATCTCAAGAAAACATTATTATTGTTATCATTGAAACATATTTTGAGCTATCAAAAGTATTTATGATATGTTTCAAGGATTTCGTATGAGATGGAGTAACCTCTTATACAAAAATGTTTTTTAAGGAACAATGCTTGTGAAGTTAAAATAAGTTTTACTTGATAATAATATATGATTATGACATGTGTATTTTGATATTGTTAAACTCCATGTGTTCATTGACCATGTTATTTGAAAAAGGTCTTTGAGACCGCAGTCGATATACATAAAGTCTTTGGGACGTATATCAGATGTCTTTGCCCTTTGGTGACTGCTCTTCGTATTGATCCATGATATGTTCTGTGTATTCGGAGGGATACGTATTGACCCATAATTTGCTCTACGTATTCGATACTCTTGATATGAAGCTCTATTTAACTATATGACACATGATCATAGAGGGATATGTATTGCCCCATGATAGTATGTGCGATGACACATGTGTGGAGTTTAACTATGAATATGATGATATATTGAATTACTTTTATTTATGTAAAAGTTCATATGATTTGACAACTTATGTTATATGAGTTATGCTTTAAATATTTTCTCACATGGAGAACCTAATTATTTAAATGTTATATACACTCGTATTGTTCCCCTATATTGAACTTTTATTCCATTCACTGAGCAAACGATTATTGCTCACATTATTCTTGTTGAATTTTTTAGATAATTTCAAATTCTCGAGTGAGTCGACTCGAAGCTTGCCTTTAATGCATATAAAAAAGGTCAAGCCCTTGGAGCACTTTTATTTTTCCTTCACTTTCATTTTTAAAAAGCATGCATGTAATAGGTAAACTCGAGAGTTGCACTAGAGTTTACTAGAATCATTTTGTAAGGTTGTATAAAACTTGATCTTGTGGGGTGTTAAATGTGAAATGAGTTGTGAAACAATAATGACAATATGTGCATGTTATGTCTTATAACTTTTTATTAAACTTTGATGAGTATATATATGCATCTATTGTATGTATTGAAAAATGATAAAAGATAATTAAAGGAGAAGGTTTTATCGATTTTATTTTTAGAATTGTTAAATAAGATTAAAAATAATAATAATTACTGTAACGTCCAAAAAGAAATAAAAAAAAGGGGAAACAACAACTTAAAGCCCACGAGCAGCAAGCCCACCAAGCCCGTCACATTGCAATAACCTAAAAGCAACTTACCTTTTTCCCCACCTACCCCATGCGTTCAACAACCCCAAAAACCCCCAAGCTATAGTAATCTTCCTCTTCTAAACTCCTCTCGTCCAGCATGTTGGAGCTACAGTGACTATCACTGTAGCTACAGTAAGCTCTTTTTCTCTCCTTCCATTTAAGTGATTAGCATGAAGTTAGCTCATGTGCTCTCTCTCTCTCTTCTCTCTACTCACTGTTGTTGAACTAAGAGAATCAAGGGAAGGATAAGGTGCTAAAGTTAGGATTAAGGGTCATTAGGCAATGTATGTTTGAGAGGATCCAAACCTCCCTATCTCACCCTAATGATGTTTTAATGTATGGATTAGGGTATAAGAACAAACCCCATGTTCTTAGAGTAAAGGGTTAGGAAATGTGCATTTAATGATTCTTAGTTATATTCCCTTGCTAATCATGTTTAGAATCTCATATGTTTTATGTATTATTATTCTCAATGTTCTGTTGCTAATCATGTTTATATGTATAATGTCTAATGTGGTTGTATTAGCTCATAATGAAATCATTTAAAGCTTATGTGTATTTATAAATGTGATTAGCATGTTGGAAGTCTTTTGTGAAAATCTCATTATGTTTCATGATTAGAATGTTAAGAAGTGCCTCAGATGATGTAGGGAGGTCAATATGTGCCCAAGATGTTAATGTATGTAAGATTTGGAAAGAAGTCATGTAAAAATCGAGTGTCTGCCGTCCCAGAACTGGCAACCGATTCCGTATCGGTCGACCGTTCTGAAGGGGCAGACACATTCTGTGATTAGCGGACGTCCGAACACCTTATTTCGGTCATCCGAAAGTCATGTACCGGTCGATCGATATCCCAATGGTCGTCCGATATATGGAGTCGAAACATTCTGTGATTAGCGAACGTCCGAGCACCTTGTTTCTGTCGTCCAAAAGTCATGAACCGGTCGACCGATATTCCATCGGTCATCCGATTTAAGCAGTCATCACACATTGTGAGTAGCGGTCCAACCGAAGTCCATTTTCGGTCGTCCGAAAGACCCATAATGGTCGACCATTATACCAGCGGTCGTCCGGTTCAGAGAGTTATCACATTCTGTGATTAGCAGACAAACCGAACGCCCTATTTCAATCGTCCGAAAGGACCATAACGGTCGATCGATAACCTGACCGGTCGATCGATACCAGTCCAGTGGTCGATCGTTAACCCAAACTGTCGTCCGTTTCTGGAAGATGATTGGTTATGTTTAAATGTCCACACTTAGTATGATTTGAAGTTCCTATGACCTTAAATAGGGTTAAAATATGAAACATGTATTGAATGATTGGATGTATTGATGAACATGATTAAAAGACGGATTGATGAAGGTGTGGCATTTTTTATGACTCGGGACCAATCGGTACCCTACCTAAGACTCCACTGACAGGTGGGGGAAGACCTCATTGACGAATGAGGGTAATGACCTCATTGACGAATGAGGGTAATAACCTCATTGACGAATGATGGTAATGACCTCTCCTACGGGAGAGGGTTATGACCTCACCTACGGGTGAGGGTTACGACCTCTTCTACGGTAGAGGGTTATGACCTCTCCTACGGGAGAGGGTTATGACCTCACCTACGGATGAGGGTTATGATTTATGAGCCACCATCCTTCTCAATCGACAACATAAGATTTATGTAAGTAAAGATGAATGATGAATGACTTGGGACATAAAGTTAAAGATGATAAAGATGTATAAAGAAGTATGCACCTATGCAATATGAATGTCTACTTGTCACGTCATATGATGTCATGAACAAAGATGACCAAGTAAAGTAAGATAAGATCATGATATGCAATAGCATAATGATAAGTATGATAATAAGGCATGATATGCAATAGCATAATGATAAGTATGATGATAAGTTATGATATGCATGACATAAAGATTATGATGTTACATGTTATCTTATCTTGCCATGATGATATACTCACATGCCATGTAGTAAGCATAAGTAGCTCATAGCATGC
The DNA here is from genome assembly GCA_030549335.1 of Pontederia crassipes. Taxonomy (NCBI): domain Eukaryota; kingdom Viridiplantae; phylum Streptophyta; class Magnoliopsida; order Commelinales; family Pontederiaceae; genus Pontederia; species Pontederia crassipes. Next base: position 4,467,466 of record CM060190.1, read on the forward strand.
ATATGATTTATGTGCTATGATGATAAAATGCATATGCCATGACATATAGAAATCGTGTTATAAGATTATAGCATGCATGGGCCTCAACATACTCTAACGGGAGAAATCTCTTGCACTCCATGGATCCGTGTAGGTATGGAGGAGGCTAGGTTCGGCGGCGAGAGTTCATGACGGTGATGTTGCACATGAGTCTGTCGGGCTACAGCCCAAGTCTTTTACTTATATTATGTTATCATGATGACTCTTGTAAGAGTGTTTTATGTATGACTTATGGGCTTTATTGAGTCATGTACTCCACTTGAACTCATATATGTATGATGAACCCTCTATTAGATATACGTTAGAGCCTATTAGGCCCATGGACCAGTTTATGTATCTTGGAATTTTATATGTTTAGAAGTCTTCCGCTGTTTACAAAAAATGATGTTTTATGTTTATATTTATGAATATATATCTGCTGCAAGAGTTTTATGAAATTAGCTCAAGGTCTCATCTCAATGTAACGTCGCCTAGGGTTCAGCGAAATTTTAAATTGGGTCTGAATTTTGGGGGCATTAGAGTATGGTATCAGAGCCATAGTTTGGCTTTTATATATAAGTTTTAGAATGTATATGCCATTGGTTGGCTAAGGTGTCTTAGTGTAAAGTCCATGTGCAATCTTTATGAGGTGTCATCGAACCTAAAGGTAAATGTTATCATATGATTAGCTCGTGCTAATGATGTTTCTATGTTTGTTTGATTATGAATGTAGATGCCAAGACAGGCAATCATTGATGAAGATTATGAGAGGAACGCATTCCTCGATGGATTAATCCGGACGGCACAAAATGCCCAAAGAACCAATGAACCGGATTATTCCATTGAAAGATTTTTAAGGCTGCAACCTTCGAAGTTTGACGGAGTAGGAGATCCTGAGCTAGTTGAATCATGGATCGAAGAAGTAGGGGACATCATCAAGGTCATGGGATGCCCCGGAGACCACAAGGTGGTGTATGCAACACATCGCCTTTGTGACCAAGTTAAGGCCTGGTGGAAGGCCCGCTTGAAGACTACCCTCGAGAGTGAAGAAGAGGTCGAATGGGAAAGCTTCATAGAGGTGTTCGAGGCTCATTTCTTCCCTGACCATGTGAAGGAAAAGAAGATGGATGAGTTCCTCAACATCGTCCAAGGAAGTATGGCTGTGGGTGAGTATGTGAACACGTTATTGAGGCTGAAGAAGTATGGGGAGCTTAATGAGAATGAACTCCGAAGGACGAAGAGGTTTATCAATGGGCTGAATCTCGAACTACAACCATGGGTTAGGAGTGGTCGCTGCACCACTATGAAAGACGCGATGGAGCTTGTCGCTGAACATGAAAGAAAGTAAAACGAAAGGAAAGATGCTAAGGGAAAAGCGATCAAGACGCATGAGGGGAAAAGTTCAAGGAAAGTTCTATATCACTCTCTAAAGAAGGTGGAGCAAGCAAGACCCATTTGCTCTAATTGTGGAAGGTCCCATTTTGGAGAATGCCGCTTCAAGGCTGGAGCATGTCTGCAATGTGGTAAGATGGGCCACTATGTAAGGGATTACCCTGAAAAGAGTAGGGACAACCGCAATAAAGGAAAGATGGCTATGGATCCGCCAAGGGCCCCAGCGAGGGTTTTTGCCATGAAAGTTGATGAGGCCACTCAAGAAAATGACGTGATCCAAGGTAATATTCTAATTGCCGGTCACTATGCAAATGTTCTCTTCGATTTGGGTGCAACCCATTCTTTTATATCACATGCATTTGCTAGGATGCTTGAAGTGAGGCCTCTAATTACTAATTGTCAACTAGAGGTAGTGACTCCCACCGGCATGGTAGTCACTAGGAGATATATTCCCAATGTATCTATAGAAATAGATAAAAAAAAATTTCCATGTGACATCATATTATTTCCTATGATAGATTATGATGTAATCCTAGGAATGGATTGGTTATCCTATAATGATGCTCATATGTATTGCAAGGAAAAGAAAGTTTTTATAGGTGACCATCATGGAAAACTCACATTGATTAGGGGAATACATTCCAAGGAAGCTAAGGTGCTAATTTCAGCAACTAAGACAAGCAAAATGATCAAGAAAGGAGCAAGAGGATTCTTGGCAAGTGTCATCAAGACGGATTCACAATCCAAGACACTTGAATCCTTAGATGTGGTGAGGGAATATCCCGATATCTTTTCGGAAGACATTGCGGGATTGCCGCCAAGAAGGGAAGTTGAGTTCAATATTGAGCTAATTCCGGATACCACGCCCATTTCAAAGTCGCCTTACCGAATGGCTCCGACGGAGATGCATGAATTGAAGATGCAACTAAAAGAACTTTTGGATAAGGGATTCATTAGGCCAAACATCTCATCATGGGGCGCACCGGTGCTGTTTATCAAGAAGAAGGATGACTCCTTAAGGTTGTGCATCGATTACCGCATGCTCAACAAGGTGACAGTGAAGAACAAGTACCCCTTACCAAGGATTGATGTTCTTTTTTATCAATTAGCATTGGCATCGGTTTTCTCCAAAATCGACCTAAGGAGTGGCTACCACCAATTAAGGGTAGCCGAGCAAGATGTTCCCAAAATAGCATTTTGTTCAAGGTATGGACATTATGAATTTTTGGTTATGTCTTTTGAACTAACGAATGCGCCTGCCGCATTCATGGATTTGATGAATAGGGTCTTCCGTCCATACTTAGACAAATTTGTGATCGTATTTGTGGATGACATCCTCATCTACTCATCAAGCCCGGAAGAGCACTAGGAACACCTCCGCATCGTGTTGGAAAGCCTACGAAGAAATAGGCTCTACGCCAAGTTTTCCAAATGTGAATTTTGGCTTGAAGAAGTAATGTTTCTTAGACATATTGTGTCAAGACATGGAGTGGCCGTGGATCCGGCAAAAGTTGAAGCGGTGACGAATTGGAATAGGCCCAAGAATGTGACCGAGATTCGAAGTTTCTTGGGACTTGCTGGATATTATAGAAGGTTTATCCAAGACTTTTTCAAGATTGCCGCTCCTATGACCAAGTTGACAAGGAAGGGAGAGAAGTTCATATGGTCACGAGCATGTAAAGCAAGTTTCCAAGAGCTAAAAAGAAGACTTACAACGGCACCAATCCTAGTCATTTCCCACGAGAAGTGGAGGTTATGTCATCTATAGTGATGCTTGTGGCACCGAATTAGGATGTGTACTTATGCAACATGGCAATGTGGTGGCATATGCATCACGGCAATTGAAGAAGCATGAAGTCAACTATCCGACTCATGATTTAGAATTGGCGGCGGTTGTATTCACATTAAAGATATGGCGCCATTACTTGTATGGTGAAGATTTTGAAGTGTACACGGATCATAAGAGCCTAAAATATGTGTTCTCTCAAAAGGAATTGAACATGAGATAAAGAAGATGGCTCGAGTTCCTTAAGGACTATGAGTTCACTATCTTGTACCACCCCGAAAAGGTAAATGTTGTTGCCGACGCACTAAGTTGCAAGTGGGAAGGATCACTTAGGTGTTTGAGTGTCCACAAGTGGAACATTGTGGAAAGCATAGTGCAATGGGCCCCAAGCATTTGTGACCGAAGGATCATGTGTATGGCCCATAACGTGATCGAATCAAGTTTAGTGAGAAGAATTGTTGAAACTCAAAGAAGGGACCCAAATATGCTAGAATGATCAATGTATGCAAAAGGGAGAGAAATCATTTTGAGTATGACCAAGATGGAGCTATAAGGTACAAGAACCGTTTATGGGTTCCAAAGGACAAAGCATTAAGAAGAGAGATTTTGGATGAGTATCACAAGTCCAAATTTTCCATTCATCTCGGAAGCACCAAAATGTTCAAAAACTTGCAAAGGAATTTTTGGTGGGAAGACATGAAGAAAAAGGTAGCCAAGTGCATAGTTTGTCAACAAGTCAAGATTGAGTATCGAAAGCCTTGTGGTAAATTACAACCTCTACCCATTCTGGAATGAAAATGGCAAAGTATCTCTATGGACTTTGTGGTAGGATTACCTCAAACCCGGAAAGGTCATGATGCAATATGGGTTGTAGTGGACCGTTTGACGAAGTCGGCTCACTTTATTCCTATGAAGGTGAGTCAATTCATGGAGAGCATGGTAGAATTATATGTGATGAGATTATCCGTTTGCACGGAATCCCAGCTTCTATCATTTCGGATAGAGATCCAAGGTTCACTTCAAGATTTTAGAAAGGTCTCCAAAATGTCTTTGGGATAAGGCTGAATTTTAGCACGGCATTTCATCCTCAAACCGACGGCCAAAGTGAAAGGACAATCCAAACTCTTGAGGATATGCTTAGAGCTTGTGCCTTAGATTGGCATGGGAATTGGGATGACCACCTTCCCTTGGTGGAATTTGCCTATAATAATAGTTATCACTCAAGTATTAAGATGACTCCATTTGAAGTTTTGTATGGAAGGCCTTGCCGTTCTCCGGCATGTTGAAGTGAAACTGGAGAGGAAAGATATCTTGAGCAGGATTTGATCTACATGTATGTTGACAAAGTAGACTTGATTAAGCAAAGGATGCTAATGGCTCAAAGTAGACAAAAGAGTTATGCGGATTTAAAGAGAAGAGAGCAACTCTATGAAGTTGGAGATCATGTAATGCTCAAAGTCTCACCAACCAAGGGTGTTATGAGATTCAATAAGAAAGGAAACTTGACACCAAGATATATTGAACCATTCGAGATTCTATAGAAAGTTAGTGAAACGGCGTATAAGTTAGCATTACCACCTTCATATGCTAGCCTTCACAATGTCTTCCATATATCAATGCTCCGGAAGCATGTTCATGATGAAGCTAATGCGATTCAGATTGAGGAGCAAATATCAAGGAGGATTTTATATATGTGGAACAACCTATAGAAATCATAGACTATCAAATGAAGCATATCAAGAACAAGACAATTCACATGGTCAAAGTGGCATGGAAGCACCATCGAGGACAAGAAGTAACATGGGAACTTGAAAAAGAAATACGAGAGAAGTTTCCAAGACTTTTTGCTAAGCAATTAAGATTTACTAAAATACGAGGACGAATTTTTATTTAAGGGGGGTAGGTTGTAATGTCCAGAAAGAAATAAAAAAAAGGGGGAAACAACAACTTAAAGCCCACACGCAGCAAGCCCACCAAGCCCACCAAGCCCATCACATTGCAATAACCTAAAAGCAACTTACCTTTTTCCCCACCTACCCCATGCGGCCAGCAGCCCCAAAACCCCCCAAGCTACAATAATCTTCCTCTTCTAAGCTCCTCTCGTCCAGCATGTTGGAGCTAGAGTGACGATCACTGTAGCTACAGTAAGCTCTTTTTCTCTCCTTCCATTTAAGTGATTAGCATGAAGTTAGCTCATGTGCTCTCTCTCTCTCTCTACTCACTGTAGCTTAACTAAGAGAATCAAGGGAAGGATAAGGTGCTAAAGCTAGGATTAAGGGTCATTAGGCAAGGTATGTTTGAGGGGATCCAAACCTCTCTATCTCACCCTAATGATATTTTAATGTATGGATTAGGGCATAAGAGCAAACCCTTGTTCTTAGAGTAAAGGGTTAGGAAGTGTGCATTTAATGATTCTTAGTTACTATTCCCTTTCTAATCATGTTTAGAATATCATATGTTTTATGTATTATTATTCTCAATGTTCTATTGCTAATCATGTTTATATGTATAATGTCTAATGTGGTTGTATTAGCTCATTATGAAATCATTTAAAGCTTATGTGTATTTATAAATGTGATTAGCATGTTGGAAGTCTTTTGTGAAAATCTCATTATGTTTCATGATTAGAATGTTAAGAAGTGCCTCAGATGATGTAGGGAGGTCAATATGTGCCCAAGATGTTAATGTATTGTAAGATTTGAAAAGAAGTCATGTAAAAATTGGGTGTCTGTCATCCCAGAACGGGCGACCGATTCCGTATCGATCAACCGTTCTGAAGGGGCAGACACATTCTGTGATTAGCGGACGTCTGAACACTTTGTTTTGGTCATCTGAAAGTCATGTACTGGTCGATCGATATCCCAGCGGTCGTCCGATATATGGAGTCGAAACATTATGTGATTAGCGGACGTCCGAGCACATTGTTTCGGTCGTTCGAAAGTCATGAACCAGTCGACCGATATTCCACCGGTCGTCCGATTTAAGTAGTCATCACACACTGTGATTAGCAGTCGAACCGAAGTCCATTTTTGATCGTTCGAAAGACCATAATGGTCGACCGTTATACCACGGTCGTCCGGTTCAGAGAGTCATCACATTCTGTGATTAGCGGACGAACCGAACGCCCTATTTTGATCGTCCGAAAGGATCATAACGATCGACCGATAACCTTACCAGTCGACTGATACCAGTCTAGTGGTCGACCGTTATCTCAAACGGTCGTCCATTTTTGGAAGATGATTGGTTATGTTTGAATGTCTACACTTTGCATGATTTGAAGTTCCTACGACCTTAAATATGGTTAAAATATGCAACATGTATTGAATGGTTAGATGTATTAATGAACATGATTAAAAGACGGATTGATTAAGATGTGACATTTTTTATGATTGGGACCAATCGATACCCTACCTAAGACTCCACAGACGGGTGGGGGAAGACCTCATTGACGAATGAGGGTAATGACCTCTCCTACGGGAGAGGGTTATGACCTCACCTACGGGTGAGGGTTACGACCTCTTCTACGGAAGAGGGTTATGACAGGAGAGGGTTATGACCTCACCTACGGGTGAGGGTTATGATTTATGAGCCACCATCCTTCTCAATCGACAAGATAAGAAATTATCTAAGTAAAGATGAAAGACGAAAAGATGAATGATGAATGACTTGGGACATAAAGTTAAAGATGATAAAGATGTATGAAAAAGTATGCACCTATGAGGATGGAATATGAATGTCTACTTGTCACATCATATGATATTATGAACAAAGATGACCAAGTAAAGTAAGATAAGATCATGATATGCAATAGCATAATGATAAGTATGATGATAAGACATGATATGCAATAGCATAATAATAAGTTATGATATGCATGACCTAAAGTTTTTGATGTTACATGTTATCTTATTTTGCCATGATGATATACTCACATGCCATGTAGTAAGCATAAGTAGCTCATAGCATGCATATGATTTATGTGTTATGATGATGAAATGCATATGACATGATATATAGAAATCATGTTATAAGATCATAGCATACATGAGCCTCAACATACTTTAACAAGAGAAATTTTCTGCACCCCATGAATCCGTGTAGGTATGGAGGAGGCTTAGGTTCAGCGGCGAGAGTCTCATGACGGCGATGTTGCACATGAGTCTGTCAGGCTACGGCCCAAGTCTTTTACTTATATTATGTTATCATGAAGACTCTTGTAAGAGTATTTTATGTATGGCTTATGGACTTTTATTGAGTCATGTACTCCACTTGAACTCATTTATGTATGATGAACCTTCTATTGTGTATACGTTATAGCCTATTAGGCCCATGAGCTAGTTTCTGTATCTTGAGTTTTTATATGTTTAAAAGTCTTTCGCTGTATACGAAAAATGATGTTTTATGTTTATATTTATGAATATGTTTCCACTGCAAAAGTTTTATGAAATTAGGTCAAGGTCTCATCTCAATGTAACGTCGCCTAGGGTTCGGCGAAATTTTAAATTGAGTCCGAATTTTAAAGGCGTTACAATTACGATTAGAACTTAGTCACAGAGTTTGGTGTGACAGAATTAATCAAAGTCGAACTAGGAAGAAGAGAGGATCGAGAGTTAATTTGATGAAGTTTTTTTTTGTTCTTTCGGGATAGTTTGAATACTGAAATTGTGATTCTTGTTAAAAATTAAAAATGTAATTTTGTTAAAAAAAGTATATTTTTTATTTAAAAATTGTTAAAAATATATTGTTTAAATATAAAAATCAAATATTTAAATAAAGTATATTTAATGAAATATTATTTTTTAAATGAAATATAAGTAGTAAATAATATTATATTAATTCTTTGTTATAAATATTTTATATATAATAAATAACTTATTTTATATGAGAAAGGTAAAAGAAAAATAGTAAAAGAAAAAAGTTTGTAAAAAAAGAAAAACGACTTAATCATGTGACTATAATTTTCTGCGTTTTGAGAATTATACCCAAACGCCCCCTTGGGATCTGAGTTGTTTCAGGAGTTCGAGTCCCTTTGGTTTTCGCCACGTGGACTTTGACTCCCACTACGATTGGGGTTTTTAAAATTTCTTGGTTAATTATTTATGTTCCTTTTAATACCCACTACGACTGGGATCGTTATTTTTGCGAAAATGTTAAATTTTCACCTAATGACAACTGATTTATAAACAGTATTTTTTTATTGGAAATTATTCGTTTACAGGTTTGGACACGAAATCTTTTTAATTAGTCTCACAGTATATGCAAAAGCAAACACCAAAGTTTTTCGGGAGAAAACACACTTTTCCAGAATATTTTTTTTCTAATTTTCAAGAAACAAGAAGATATGTTGTTTATAAATGAGAAACAAGAAGATATGTTGTTTATAAATGCTGAAAAAGACAAGAAGCCAAGCTACAAAATTTAATATGTTTGAAGATGCGTGTGCCTTGCATAGACCTAAAAAGATAAGAAGTATGAACAACTCCACAGTACCATGAATTCTTCCTAGAAAGAAAAAAAAACAGAAAAGAAATCTCTAATGCAATTACAAAAGTGTCGTCAACATGCACTCATAATAATTGCATTGCACTGTGACAATATGCAGCAGGTCCATAGATGCAGTCGGCGTGTTGATCGATTCCGGCAAAGTAGACTGCAATCAACATGCTTGCATTACTGGTTTGTTGCATTGTGACAGTACGCAGCAAGTCCATAGATTAAGCCGGCGTGTTGCTCGATGCCGCCGCCGGGGAAGTAGGTCTCAAGTATCTTCCTGAAGATGCGCAAAGTGAGCAGGCTATCGGAGCCGGCTTGGTGAGGCGTCCCCACCGTCCGGACTACGTTCAGATCCCTCGCCACCTTCTCCAAGCCGCCGCAGACTCCAGGGCAACGTCGGATGACGCACTTCACGTCCAACACCCAGATGCCGAAGTAATACCGCACTGCGTCCATGAATCGGTCCAGGCTCTCCGGCAGCTTCCAACCGGTCAACAGCTTTACCAGGAAAGCGAAGTCGTAAGCGCCGTGGAACGTGACCCAGCCGACGGTGGAGTCGTTCAGCAGGAGCCCCGAGGACATCATCAGCTGCGCCAAACAATGTGGCTCGATTCCATCTCTGTCGAGGGCGTCGAAATCCATGCCGCCTTGCGCCCCGAGCAGCTCCACCGATTCCGGCACGTGAGGGTCGCGCCGCGGGTGGAAGCCCCGAACGTTAAATTCCCAGACGTTGCCCACGCCGGGCTCGCCGTAGAGTTCCGGCAGTCGACCGCTGGCGTTTGAGAGGGTGAGGCCGACCTGGACGAGATGGAGAACGTCAACGTTGGCCTTCAGTAGGGCATAGTGCTGCTCCGGCGTCATCTGGCACGGGTGGCACGGCGAGGGGTACAGGACGCCGGGAAATTCCGTGTCCATGGTCGCGATCCGGAACCACAGCGCCGCTTCACGGATGAGGGCGAACTCCTCTTGCACATTGTGCTTCCACACTGAGCGGATGCGCACCGACTGTGGGGCGGCCCCGGCGAGGTTGGGATGGCACTCCATGGCAGACGACGTGCATGGCTGTGGGGCGGCCCCGGCGAGGTTGGGTCGGCACTCCACGGCAGACGACGTGCAGGGCTGTGCGGCGGCCCCGGCGAGGTTGGGATGGCACTCCATGGCAGACGACGTGCATGGCTGTGGGGCGGCCCCGGCGAGGTTGGGTTGGCACTCCACGGCAGACGACGTGCAGGGCTGTGCGGCGGCCCCGGCGAGGTTGGGATGGCACTCCATGGCAGACGACGTGCAGGGCTGTGCGGCGGCCCCGGCGAGGTTGGGATGGCACTCCATGGCAGACGACGTGCAGGGCTGTGGGGCTTCCCCGGCGAGGTTGGGATGGCACTCCATGGCAGACGACGTGCAGGGCTGTGGGGCTTCCCCGGCGAGGTTGGGATGGCACTCCATGGCAGACAATGTGCAGGGGCTTTGGAAGCTGGCTTCTGCTCAGGCTCTCCCTGGCTATATTTATAGGCAATTCTTTTTTGCTTCCGAATCAGATTGGAGTTTCTTTTAATTATTTCTTTCTCGTCCGAAAATTATACACACACTACGATTCGTATTCAGTTGGGGGATCGACGGTTGAGTAATTGAAGTAACAATTTTTATTGTAGAAAAAACTTCTGTGTCTCATATAAAATACCTATCTGAAATTAAAGTTCATATAATAAAAGCTTTTTATAAGGTAATAATAACTATAAAATAAATTGATTTGACTACAAGTAATAGTATAGAAGAATAATAAAGAAAATATGAGAAAATTAAATGTCAAATGCAAAATCAAAAAAAGCATAGATAAATAAAGAAGTATTATAAAGATAAAATCAGTATATATATGACGTATCATAACAAAATATTAAAAAAACTAATGTCCTTGGTCGAGAAAAGCACATTTTATGCATTATTTTTACTTTTTCTGGGTAATTCTAAATAACTAAAATTTTCTATAGAAAGTTAAATATTATTTATTTTATCATTATTTTAAAATAATAAGTTGATAGTGTAACATTGCGGTTTTTGTTAAATATATCCATATCTATATATATTGTTTGTAGAAATGGCAATATCCTCCGCCCCTTGCGGGGCCGCGGGGATTCTCCATTCGGGGCCCCGCATTCGGAGATTCCCCCAAGGCGAGGACGGGGAGGGGGGTGGTAAATTGGAACCACCCCCTTTTTCGAGGATCGGGGGGCAGGGTGAGTTGCCCCCGCTCCGCCGGTCCCTAAATCTCCGCGTAGATATATGAGAAGTAAGAAATCCTAAATCCCTAATCACTTTTCCCTCTCGACGCCTTCCCCCTTCTTCTCATCTCCAATGTCTCCTCATCAAAATGTTCTCCTTCCACGACGTCCAACACCTTTACTTGCTCATGAAGGGCTGTACCGCTCCCTCTGCTCTGTCTTTGCTGGTACCGTCCTCCTCACTGCTCTCCCCACCGGCGTTCTTCATCCCCCTCCCGCCCTTGCAGACCCCTTTGTCATCGATATCGACGAGGAGAGGGATTGGTACTCCATGGTCGCGTCTTGCTATTGATCCAATGACGATGTCGATGGCGAGGAGTTGGTCATCTCGCTGGAATCGACGGCTAGGTGTTGGTCATCTCGTTGATGGACCTATATAGGTTGGGGCTTATGTAATGACCCGGCCCATCTCTTTTCCTCTATTTGAAACTTAAAAATGCAAAATTCAGAATTTTAAAAAAAATGTGTGGGACGAGCGACCGATTCTCCCTCCCTCTTCCCCTACTCCCCCACGTTGGCCACGAAAGAGCAGCAGCAGGACTATATGAGGAGTGAAGAGGACTCCCCCTGCATCCTTTCGGACTCCCTGCACTTCACCGCACTCCCCTTCTTCTTTTTCGTCTGCTTCTTCTCCGGCGAACCGCACATGACGAGCGACTGGCGAACCGCGGACGAGGAACGAACGAGACGATCGGATGATCCAGCCTCACTTGACACCTTCGCGAGGACTAGGCGCACGCTCCCCATCAGCCGAGGATGTCCGGTGATCGACCAATCGACGACAACAGTTCCGGCGAAGGGAAAACTTTCGATAAAGGTACCATAGACATACAATCCCCTAGATGAAGAAATGTAGATAAAATATTGTAAATTTTGATTCCATTATGACCTAAAGACATGTAGGAATGTTTTTCGTGTTATGTGCATCGCGAACGAACGATCGGAGGCCGGCCGAAAATGGAAAATCCAACCAGCGACTCTGTTCACGTGAAGAATCGGTCGACTAATTTCCCCATATCGGTCGACCGATCTTCGACATCTGAGGTCACGACTCAAGGCCGATCGACCGATCTCCATTAATCGGTCGATCGATCCGGCGAAAGCCGTCGAGCCCATTCGCATAAGATTGGTCGACCGATTCCTAGAATGGTCGACCGATCCTGCAACAATGACCGACCGACCGATTCACATCGAATGGTCGACCGGTTCATCACGAAGAAGCAAACGGCCGAGGCTATAACCGATCGACCGATCCCCTGGGCGATCGACCGATTCAGCAATATCGGTCGGCCGGTCCATTAGGACGGTCGACTGGTCCAGAGAGGAAGAATCGCAAATCTTAATGTGGAATGACTGGAATGCCCTTGAGGGGCCACAACACCTATAATCAATGCTCAACTTACTGGCCCACCGTAGGCCATGTCCAATATAGTGAAACAAGTAACGGACCCTTCGTTCGCAGGAAGGGGTCCAGACCTTACCCTTCTCTGAATCATGATTTCGAACCCCACACTTGTAAAGAAGATAAGTAAAGTAAAGATAAATGAATGGGATGGCTATGTGTTGTTCAATGTACATATCAAGGTATTGTATAGTGGAGGGGCAAGTAGCTGTACTGAGGAGACAGTGTACCTGCTGGTATTAACTATCACTGTTCTTGAACCACAGACCCTCTCCCACCTGTGCTCTGAATAAGGGTGACACATCGAACGCACTCTTCCTCCACGGGAGCATATATGGATCATATTGCTTTATGCTAGAGGGACAGATAGCTCAGCTGAGGAGACAGTGAACCTACAGGTCCATAACGACCACTGTTCTTTGGGTGCAGATCCTCTCCCACCTGTATCTCGAAAGGGTATGCCTGAGCATAAACTTTTCCTTTCATGGGCATCCTGACAACACTAAGGACCTTATAGTAATGTAAAAGATGTAGTACCACACAGAGCATAATAGAGTATAGTAATGAATAACAAAGTATGATAACAAACAGAGTAAAGTATAGTAAAGTTGATATTGTATAAAGTATTGTTAAAGTAAATGATAAAGTATGGAACTGTATATGTATGGTCCATAATCTATAGAGATCAAGGTATTGGAACCAATGAATAAAGTAACTGATTATTGATTATCGTTTATGGGTATAAATTTTATTAGATTATCATTTCATCATCTATGACTCTATGTGTACTGGGCGTTAGCTCACGAGCATTTCATGCCCCTGCTTTGAGATTTTGTAGGTGAGAACCCTGCTTATGGAGGAAGTGAAAAATGCAGAGCTTCAGGATGACGGCACATGACTTGCAACAAAACCACAGCTTTTTGCCTTTTAATTCTGCGTCTTCAATTATCTGATTTTGTATATATATGAGATACTTGAATTTTCCTTTTTAACCCTGCATATGTTGATATTTCCTAGAACTATTTGTTTTATCTTCATTTCCTTTTTCTTGAACTATTCCTTAAATGTGACACCTTTTGATTCCCAAATGTTAATTCTTCCGCAATCTCCTTTTATTTATTGATTCTATATCATTTCTATTATCACGTGTGTCATATGTTGACCGTTCAAAGTCAAAGTAGTCATAGTCAGAGTAGCGCTCCCTTGGTCAGTCTGATTGTCAGCGTGACGGGATGGCTAATTTTGGGAACATTACAATTAAAGTGATGCTTTAATGCTGATGGACTTCTAGGATTTAAGTGAGGCTTAAGTGACAGTAGTTTTTTTTCTCCCTTTCTTTATTTTTTTTTAAATATTACAACTCTAATGAGGCATTTGAAACTTTTATGAAAAAAAAATAGAATCTCTGATTATAAAAAAAGAAGTGCAGAAGTGAGGATGGGTACATAGTATGTCACTCATTACTTTTACACTATAATGTAGCAGATCATAGTTCAATATTACATGGGGATAATTACATAATTTCAGATGAGTTTATGTTGAGATTTTGTCTACATTTATGTCTTTATGTTTTACTTGGGTAAAGTTCATGATGAACTAATCATGTCATCCAAGTATATATATTTAAAATTTTTAATATCTTAAGTATATTAATTGTGCCAGTATATATATATATATATATATATATATATAATATAATATAATATAACTTGAATTCTTGCAATAAGTCTCAATGAAATAAAAATAATGAAAAATGATAATTCATATTTATAGATTATTGTAAGAAGAAAAAAGTATGGCACAAGTTGCTTTGTCGTAAATCATGTGTCAAATAATAAAGCTATTTTAATTTATTTCATAAATGATAGAAATTAATTTATAAAATAAACTATCTTCATTATTATATGTTATTAATATTTGGATAAAGTTGACAATATATTATTTTATGCAACTACATTTTTTTTGTTTTGAAGAGATTTTCGGAGCGGCAAAACAAAATTGACGCATGGCATTTTCTTATGAAGCTACATAACATGTCCAACATAATTATTTTAGATATGATATATAACATACAATAATATATTTTGAAAATAAATAAATGAAAATAGTACTATAAAAATTATTTTATACTATAAAATAAATAAATGAAAATTATTTTAATATCATCTTGAAGCTATTAACTGATCCAAATTAAGTAATCTAATGATCCAAATTAAGTAATCTAATGATCCAAATTAAAGCCTTTTCATGCATTTATCTAAGAGTTGATATGTTAATTAATATACTTGTAAAATAAATAATATAATAATATAACAATCTGAACCAGCGTGATGTGGACGTGGCAGTCATAATTCATGATAGAAAATAAAATAGACGGCCTAAAAAATAAATATTTAGCCCTGAAATAAATCAACATACATATTTGTTTAAACATATTCTCAAACATATTAATGTTCAGGTATCATTTGATTAAACACTGAACTGAGGACTTCTAAATTATTTGATTACACATCTGCAGAATTAATCAAAGTCATCTTTGGTAGGAACTAGGAAGAGAGAGAGGTCCGAGAGTTTGATGGAGTTTTTTTTTATGGAGAGGAAATAGCGATTCTGGTTAAAAATTTAAAATATAATTTTGTTAAAAAAATAAAAGTATAACATAATTTTTATATTAAAAAATTGTTAAAAATATATTGTTTGAATATAAAAAATCAATCATTTAAATAAATTATATTTAATAAAACATTGAATTTTTTAATGAAATAATAAGTAATAAATAATATTACATTGATTCTTTCTTAAATATTATATATATAAATAACTTATTTTATATGAGAAAGGTAAAAGAAAAAAAAGTAAAAGTAAAAAGTTTGTGAAAAAAAAAGAAAAAAACGACTTAATCACGTGATTATAATTTAAGAATAATAATAGGATCTGGTCCATCTCGAAAATTTCGTCATGCTTCTGCGTTTTGGGAATTATTACCAAATCGCCCCCTTGGGAGATGAGGTTTGATCTGAGTTGTTTCAGGAGTTCGAGTCCCGTTGGTTTTCGCCACGTGGACTTTGACTCTATCTAGGATTAAAATTTCTTAGTTAATTATTTATGTACTTTTTAATACCCACTACGATTGGGGTTGTTATTTTTCAGAAAATGTTAAATTTTCACCTAAGCATGTTTGACAACTGATTTATTGGAAATTATTCGTTTACAATTTTTTTACACGAAATTAATTAAAAGCAAACATCAAAGTTTTTCGGAAGGAAACACACTTTTCCAGAATAATATTTTCTAATAAATATTTTCAACAAGCAAGAACACATTTTGTTTATAAATGCTGAAAAAGACAAGAAGCCAAGCTACAAAATTTAATATGTTTGAAGATGCGTGTGCCTTGCATAGAGCTAAAAAGATACGAAGTATGAACAACTCCACAGTACCATGAATTCTTCCTAGAAAGAAAAAAAAACAGAAAAGAAATCTCTAATGCAATTACAAAAGTGTCGCCAACATGCACTCATAATAATTGCATTGCACTGTGACAATATGCAGCAGGTCCATAGATGCAGTCGGCGTGTTGATCGATTCCGGCAAAGTAGACTGCAATCAACATGCATGCATTACTGGCTTGTTGCATTGTGACAGTACGCAGCAAGTCCATAGATTAAGCCTGCGTGTTGCTCGATGCCGCCGCCGGGGAAGTAGGTCTCAAGTATCTTCCTGAAGATGCGCAAAGTGAGCAGGCTATCGGAGCCGGCTTGGTGAGGCATCCCCACCGTCCGGACTACGTTCAGATCCCTCGCCACCTTCTCCAGGCCGCCGCAGACTCCAGGGCAACGTCGGATGACGCACTTCACGTCCAACACCCAGAAGCCGAAGTAATAACGCACTGCATCCATGAATCGGTCCAGGCTCTCCGGCAGCTTCCAACCGGTCAACAGCTTTACCAGGAACGCGAAGTCGTAAGCGCCGTGGAAGGTGACCCATCCGACGGTGGAGCCGTTCAGTAGGAGCCCCGAGGACATCATCAGCTGCGCCAAACAATGTGGCTCGATTCCATCTCTGTCGAGGGCGTCGAAATCCATGCCGCCTTGCGCCCCGAGCAGCCTCACCGATTCCGGCACGTGAGGGTCGCGCCGCGGGTGGAAGCCCCGAACGTTAAATTCCCAGACGTTGCCCACGCCGGGCTCGCCGTAGAGTTCCGGCAGTCGACCGCTGGCGTTTGAGAGGGTGAGGCCGACCTGGACGAGATGGAGAACGTCAACGTTGGCCTTCAGTAGGGCATAGTGCTGCTCCGGCGTCATCTGGCACGGGTGGCACGGCGAGGGGTACAGGACGCCGGGAAATTCCGTGTCCATGGTTGCGATCCGGAACCACAGCGCCGCTTCACGGATGAGGGCGAACTCCTCTTGCACATTGTGCTTCCACACTGAGCGGATGCGCACCGACTGTGGGGCGTCCCCGGCGAGGTTGGGATGGCACTCCATGGCAGACGACGTGCATGGCTGTGGGGCGGCCCCGGCGAGGTTGGGATGGCACTCCATGGCAGACGACCTGCATGGCTGTGGGGCGGCCCCGGCGAGGTTGGGATGGCACTCCATGGCAGACGACGTGCATGGCTGTGGGGCGGCCCCGGCGAGGTTGGGATGGCACTCCATGGCAGACGACGTGCATGGCTGTGGGGCGGCCCCGGCGAGGTTGGGATGGCACTCCATGGCAGACGACGTGCATGGCTGTGGGGCGGCCCCGGCGAGGTTGGGATGACACTCCATGGCAGACGACGTGCATGGCTGTGGGGCGGCCCCGGCGAGGTTGAGATGACACTCCATGGCAGACGACGTGCAGGGCTGTGGGGCTTCCCCGGCGAGGTTGGGATGGCACTCCATGGCAGACAATGTGCAGGGGCTTTGGAAGCTGGCTTCTGCTCAGGCTCTCCCTGGCTATATTTATAGGCAAATCTTTTTTGCTTCCGAATCAGATTGGAGTTTCTTTTAATTATTTCTTTCTCGTCCGAAAATTATACACACACTACGATTCGGATTCAGTTGGGGGATCGACCGTTGAGTAATTGAAGTAACAATTTTTATTGTAGAAAAAACTTCTGTGTCTCATATAAAATACCTATCTGAAATTAAAGTTCATACAATAAAAGCTTTTTATATGGAAATAATAAGTATAAAATAAATTGATTTGACTACAAGTAATAGTATAGAAGAATAATAAAGAAAATATGAGAAAATTAAATGTCAAAATCAAAATTAAAAAAAACATAGATAAATAAAGAAGTATTATAAAGATAAAATCAGTATATATAAGTATCATAACAAAATATTAAAAAAAATAATGTCCTTGGTCGAGAAAAGCGCTTTTATGCATTATCTTTACTTTTTCTGGGTAATTCTAAATAACTAAAATTTTTTATAGAAACTTAAAGATTATGTATTTTATCATTATTTTATCATTACCTCTCCATCGTACTTGGCATAGACAATTGATTTCCTTTTTTGCATAACCTAGCTACACCTCTCGATTTGCATGTGGCAACGGTACTATCCTTTCGAGCAAAGGCAACTAATTAATGTCTACAAATAGTAGTTGCTCGAACAAGAAGAGACGACGCCAAATCAATCGAAAAAAAAATGGAGTCACATGTAACAATCCGAAATTTTAGAAAATAAATAAAGAATATTTATTTTGATAGATCTAAAAATTCTTATTATAATATGCTGAAATTATTTAATTATAAAATTGATGAAAATTATGAGATAAATTGGAGAGATAAGAAGGAATTTGAAAAGAGATAGAATTTTTATGAAGATAAATATTGAATTGTTAAGTAAATTCGGATTTAAATAAATTTGAATAATTAAAAAATAATTAGTCATTGATGGATGGTCAAGATTGATTTTAAAAGAGTCCAAGTCTTAATAGAATTGAAATCTCAAATTTGCATTTATAAATAAGCATTTAAGGGTGGCTGGAAACTCCTCTTTTGTCAAACAGAATTCTACCCAGAAATCTCTCTTTTCCGCTAATTTGCACGTGAACCGATGCACCTCGAGAGTGCGTGATGGCTGGTTTCGAAGCCGGCATATAGGAGAAAAACATTCAGGTGGTGGCCACGAGTTTTGAAATGAGGACAGAGAGTAATTGCTGGTCAAAGTTCAGCATTCGTGTAGATTTTCAGAGAAGGGAATCCAGTTAGTTTTTCAGCCAATTTTAGATACGTAGGAGGAATCTCTATGTCATTGATTTTTCACGACATGGAATCCTATTTTCTTCTTCTTCGTACTGTGAATCTATTGATATATCATATCCATAGTTTGGACATTGTATAACATAATTATGATGATCGAAAAATCGCATCGGAACGGACTTTTTCGTCAGCAGCAGAACTTGGCCCGAGATTTGCTGTACCCGGCTCAGATTCCATTGAATCCGAACCGAGTTGGACACCGAACCGAATCGGGTTGTTCAACTCGACCCGAATTTCTATTGGCCCGGCTCGGATTCTGGCTTCGGCGACTCAAATTGTAGCGCGATTTTGATTGAATGTGAACCAGTCGACCCGGCCGTGGTTCACTGTACACCCGGCCCGAGTTTGCCCTGGCCGAGGTGAAATAGAGAGTTTTCGAACACGGCCCGGGTTTCGAGCAGAAAATGTAATTTTGAATAATTTATTATGGATAAATGAATAGTTATTATAGTTAATTTGTTCCTGATCATTCTTGATCACATTGTTAACAGATCTGACCTCATCATATCTATTAGATTTGATTTGAGTTTATTGTTACTATTATCTCATCAGATCCTATTATCCATTATAATATTGATCAGTAGTTTTCCCCTGATTGGGTCTTTGTTTAACATAAATTAAATTGTTAAAGATAAATCCATTAGTAAATAAGATAAAAAATAAAAACTGCTGAATCTCCATGTTCTCTGATTGTCTCTAGGCTCCTTGGGTCACATTATTATTGATATGGATATTGTATGAGACAGATAGCATACCTCGAGGTTTGAGACATCATCTTTTAGAAAAATTATGACAGTCCTGTGATGGCCTTGATCCCTCGCCATCACAAAGCTATTGTTAGTGCTATTATTGGAGGGCAGCTTGTCGTGACTTGATCTCTCACTGGCCTACATGAAAGAGACATGGAGTTTCTCCTAATTGATCGAGCGCTCCCTATTGAATCGGATAACTCCAAAGATTGAATTGAAATTGAAATTGAATAAAATTGAATTGAATCTTGATCATTCAAATTTTGGCGTTGATTGGCTTTGCCTCAGCCCATGGAATTAAATAGAAATTGGTATTGACCGATGACCACAGATATTGATAATTGAATAGGAAAATTGTTATAATGGATAGGTGTCATAGTGATCAGGCATAGTTGATAATTGTTATTGATTGATCCTTTGACCTCTTTCCTGATATTCTACCTTGACATATGACTATATTGATTTATTGTCTATTGAGCTCTCATTCTGTTGTTTCGTTCAGTACTATATTGTCTATTGTTCTATTTTGATATTGATTTATCTTGCACTGTTGATTCTTGATTATTGTTATGGTTAGACCCTTCGTACTGAGTATTTTTATACTCATGGGTTTTTTCCTGCATCTGAATTTATGCAAGTGAGATGATAGAAGATGATGATACAGGTGGACAGACTCAGTGACAGAGTTGTTGCATATGGTGTAGGATTAAGTCCTACTAGATCATTGGATTAGCTTTTATTTTTCGCATATTTAGTATTGTAGAATCATAGACATTTTTAGCTCCTTGACATTATAGATTGTTAGACGACCCTGTTGTTAATTTCGCATTTTATAGAGTTTATATTTTTGCAAAAAATATTCATATAGAATTGTGTAGCGCCTTTGGGATGACTCTGAGCACGTGAAAGTCATGTGGATCTCGGGGTGTTACAAAAGGTATCAGAGCCTAAGGAGAGGCACTTCTTAGTTGCCTCTACTAGATAGAATTGAGTCCATGTGCAACTGTCACGAACAACTACTTCAGCCACCAAGTAGGGTCAAGTAAGTATTGTATTCTGATATGGATTATGGAGCCCACACTAATATAATAGTTATTGTTATTGATGTTTGAGAGCAGTTACTATGGCTTTTCCAGACCATATCCCACGGGCTCCCATGAGCGAATTGTAGCGGATCATTCAGCAGGCCCTAGGCCCACAGGCCAATAAGAAATAGGCGACAGACCCGAGATCCCTAATTGAACAAGTTGAGGCAAGGATTTTTATGGTTTCCACTTAGCTCCACTTATTACGCCTATCCATGAGTCTTGTATGGTAGTTTGGGCATGATCGTAGAGATACTATAGAGATTCCTGAGGTTGCAACCTTCTCAGTTCGACGAGAAAGACGACTTTGAGAATGCAAAAAGATGGATGGAGGAGGTTGAGCAGATCTCCCAAAAGACGGATTGCGGCGATCGAAAGTTGATTTATGTCAAACGGAAACTGGTTGGTGAAGCCAGAGATAAAGTGAGGGATAACATAAATACTTAAATGATGGAAATATAATAGTTTCATTGATGGTATAAGGCAACGCCTAAGGAGGTTATTTCGAAAGGAATAACCAATGTTCTAAGGGGATTATTCTAAGGTTGAATAACCAAAGCCTTAAGGAGGTTATCCCCACGTTAGTCTTAAGGCATTACAAATTGAGATAGAAGTGAGGTCAACATAACAAGTGAAGCGTGACATTTATTATCAAATAGTGAATTAAAGAAGACCTCAATGGATTCCTAATCATAAGATTAGGAAAGAGTATGGATTCAAATTGGAAAGTCTATCTCTAGGTTAGTTGGGAATGCTACCCATGAGAATCACAGAGATGCATAATGTTATGCCTTAGCGATCATGACATAAAGATAGTCCAAAAGTCATGTTGTACCTATGGCTTATAAGGAATTATTTATGGACTTCATTGAATGAGAAAAAATATCATCATGCAATAAATAGTTATTGGATTGTTGAAGGGTAAATACTTTTCGGCAGACCTGATCGCCGTTCTGATCAGATCAGAGAGTACGATGTAGTGTTGGGTATGCACTGGTTGTCCTATCACGCCGCCTACCTACATTGCCGAGCAAAGAAGATAGTGATCAAAATACTATGAGGACCTCAGATCATCATCAGAGGCACACCATTAGAACTGGGTAAGGTCTTGGTGTCAGCTATCAAAGCCCTGAAGTTACTGAAGAAAAGATGCCAAGGATTCTTGGCAAACGTGATTAAGACAGACCGGACTAAGATGGTATTGAAGTGGTAAAGGAGTTCCCGGATGTCTTTCCGGATGATGTCTCACGATTACCACTACGGTGGGAGATCGACTTCCGCATCGACTTGGTGCTGGCTACTGCACCCATCTCGAAGGCACCATATAAAATGGATCCAATAGAAATACTGAAATTGAAGATCCAAATCCAAGAGTTGTTGGATAAGGAGTTCATCCGACCGAGCGTCTCCCGATGAGGCGCTCCAGTACTATTTGTGAAGAAAAAAGATGGATCTATACGATTGTGCATAGACTATCGGACGTTGAACAAGGTCACAATAAAGAATAAGTATCCACTATCAAGAATGATGACTTGTTCTACCAATTGTCTTCGGCAAAGGTGTTCTCCAAGATCGATTTGAGAAGTGATTACCATCAGCTTCGGATTGCTGATGATGATGTATTGAAGATAGCTTTCAGAACAAGATATGGCCACTACGAGTTTCTGATGATGCCATTTGGGCTGACCAACGCTCTAGCAGCCTTTATGGATTTGATGAACCGAGTGTTCAGGCCATATTTGGACAAGTTTGTGATTGTTTTCATCGATGATATCCTGATTTATTTGTCAAGCCCAGAGGAATACAAAAAGCATCTACGGGTTGTGCTATAGACTCTGCGAGAGCATAAGTTGTACGTCAAATTTTTGAAGTGCGAGTTTTGATTAGATGTTCCTCAAACATATCATCAGTAAGGATGGATATCAATGGATCCTGCCAAAGTGAAAGTAGTTGCCAACTGGGGACAACCAAAGAACGTATCGAAGATTAGAAGCTTCCTCGGACTTGTAGGATATTATCGAAGATTTATACAAGATTTTTCCAAGATTGCATCACCATTGACAAATCTCACAAAGAAGGGCATCAAATATGAATGGTTACAAAAGTGTTAAGATAGTTTTCAAGAGCTAAAGCAAAGATTGACGACGGTGCCTATTCTTACCATACCTTTAGGTCAAGGAGATTATGTCATATATAACGACACATGTGGTACCAGGTTGGGATGCGTCTCGATGCAGTATGGAAAGATCATCACCTACGCATCAAGACAGTTGAAGAAACATGAGAAGAACTACCCGACGCACGATCTCGAATTAGCAGCGGTAGTTTTCGCCCTCAAGATTTGGAGGCATTACCTCTACAAAGAAGAGTTCGATATCTTCACAGATCACAAAAGCGTGAATTATATCTTTTCTCAAGGTGATCTAAACATGCGTCAGATGATATGGATAAGATTTCTAAAGGATTACGAGTTTGCCATCAGCTTACCCTGGAAAGGCAAACTCGATCGCTGACGCACTCAGCAGAAAGTGGGTAGGATCACTCGCATGCTTGAGAGTGAGTCAATAGAATATAATCGACTGTATTATACAGGTCAGTCCAATGACTAGCAGTGATGGTGTATGGATTATGGCACACCTCGACATGCAACCTGAATTCATATTGAAGATTGGAAAAGCACAACTGAACGATAATGAGTACGACCACCTACTCAAGTTGTGCGAAAATATTTCTGTTGACTTTTTAGCCACAAATGGAGTGATCAGATACAGGGAACGATTGTGGGTCCCTAACCATGAAGGATTAAGAAGACAAGTGCTCGATGAATGCCACAAATCGGAGTTCTCCATTCATCCCGAAAGCACGAAGATGTATAAGAATTTGCAACGGACCTTCTGGTGGAACAATATGAAGAAGGACATAGCAGAGTACGTTGCTAAGTGCATAGTATGCCAACAGGTAAAGGTTGAGCATCAAAGACCATATGGAGTACTGTAGGAACTTGGAATCCCACAATGGAAATGAAAAAAAATAACGATGAATTTTGTTACAGGACTTCCAAGAACTAGCAGGGCCACGATGCGATATGGGTAGTGGTGGACCAATTCAGCAAAGCGACCCACTTCATCCCCATCAAATGGAAATAATTGATCACCTCCTTTTGTACTTATAATTTCTACAATTAAATTCACAATTTTACATAAAAGTCGGACGTATTTTAAATGTTTTTGATCAATTTTTTAGTAAAAGAGTTGAACGAGTAAAAGAGGGGACTAACCACTTTTCGAAATTGGAATTTTGAACAGGGATGAAACATAAAAGAGGGAGAAAAACCAATCAAGAGAGGAGGACCAGGAGGGAGAAAAAGGAAGCAGAGAAGGGAAGAAGAGGAAGTGTGGAGAAAGAGATGCAGAACTAAAGAGTTTTTTTTATTCCCGCGGAATGAAACTTTGTTGATGCTTACTATTATTCTGATTTCCAGATACTATTATTTTGATTCCTCGCTTCTTGTTTACGTGATGCATGGCCGTAAGAATTTCTAACTGATTTTAATCGGATTGAGAGATTGGTTGTTTTGGTTTAAGCTAATTTCACCCAAGAGGAGAATTTGGTTGCATTAATTGCTGTGTTTTTCGTAAGCTACTGATTTGTATTTATCAAAAGGATCGAGAGATCTATTATACCGATTGTTAAGAGATGAGAATCCTTACAATCGTGCGAGGAGCAAATTCTGTATTTTTGATCGTTTGATTAAGATTAAGAGCATTAATTACAAAAGATTGAGAGATTAAATTCATTCTGATTAAAGATGAGAGTCATATTAATCGGAAGTCTTAATTCAACGGCTGAGACCCCTACTATCCCTGATCTCTATATATATATCGATAGAATAGAAGGGAATCTAGAAAGTAAATCGGATACGGTTATTGTTATAGCATCAGCTAGTTCATTCCGAGGGAATATCTTCCTTCAATTGTTTAATTCCTTTCTTGCATTCCTTTATTATTCTAAATCCATACTCATTTACCTTTATGCTTTATTCTTTTATAACTTTGTGACAGTTTTTTTTGGATATAAGTGGACCAAGTAATTAATCTAAATCAACGGGGTTACGACACTCAAGGTTTCTACTCGACCTGTACACTTGCAGTTGCGTGAACTCTTGAGTAAAATTTAAAATGTGGCTAGAATTTCTTTTTTTAGGTGAAAATCCGCAACTTCACAACTACGATAAGTTCACGTCAAGTTTTTGGCGCCGTTGCCGGGGCTTTCAAATTAATTATTTACTTTTCGTTTATATCCTTACTTAGTTTGTTTAAGCGCTATTCACGGCTGACTATATTTTCTCATTTGATTTCAAGATTAGTATATGCTCAGAAACGTTCGCAGTCAATTACTGGAATTAGACCCTGAAATAGATCGAACTTTTAAGAGAAGGGTGCGAGAATACAATCATAGAACTTCCCTTTTTGAAGGTATAAGCAGCACTCAATCTATAGATTGCGAGGAGAATTCTGATCCTGAGATCGAAATGATGGCTGAACAAGAAGAGCCAATTCAACCGCGACCACCGGTTACATCATTAGAAGAACTCTACACTCCTACAGTAGATGGGCTGGAGTCTGCAATCCTGAAGCCTGCCATTCAAGCCAATTTCGAGTTAAAATCATCTCTAATCTCTACGATCCAACAAAATCAATTTGGAGGAACCCCATATGAAGACCCAAATCAACACCTTAAAGATTTTATGGAAATATGTGAGACAACTAAGCTGAATGGGGTATCGCTAGAAGCATTGAGACTAAGGGTCTTCTCTTTCTCGCTGAGGGGTAAAGCCAAACAATGGCTACAGTCATTGGAACCCCGGGAATTAACTACCTGGGAGTAACTAGTAAAAGCATTTCTGTCGAAATATTTCCCTCCCAGCAAAACTATAAGAATCAGAAATCAAGTCATTGGTTTCGTGAAAAAAGACCAAGAAACATTGTATGAAGCTTGGCAAAGGTTCAAGACATTGCTGAGGTCGTGCCCTCATCATGGGTTAATCAAATGAATTTTGGTTTAATCCTTCCACAATGGACTCAATTATACCTCAAAAATGGCGCTTGACAATGCTGTAGATGGTGTGTTCATAAAGAAAAATGTAGATGAAGCTTACCAACTCATAGAAGAAATAGCTAGGAATCAACATTTCTTGGCTCATTCAAGGTCTAATGAGTCCGCAGCATTAACTCAAACTCGACTTGACGGTGAGGATTTTACTTCCAAGGTAGAGTATATAGTTGAAAAAGCAATTAGTCGACTGGGACTCAATGAAGCTACTCCAACTGTCAATATGATAGCAAGATCATGTGAAATATGTGGTTCACCTGATCACATTTTCATGCACTGTGAGCTATTAAAACAGCAAGGACACCAACAACAAGCTAATGTTATATGCCCTTATCCATCGAATAATGATCCATACTCTAACACTTTCAATCCAGGATGGAGAAACAACCCAAAATTTTCCTACAGAGATAATCCTCAACAAAATCAGGCTCCCATTTGGCAAAACAGATTCAATCAGAAAGCACCACCTCAAAATTCCTCGACAGAACAAGGGTCATCTTCTATCAACAAGCTAGAAATAATGATGAAGAAATATATGTCAAAACAGGACACTCTGATGCAGAAAATGTTTGAGAAAATTGAAAGTCTCTCCATTCATAACAAGATGTTGGAAACTTAGATAGCTCAACAAGCTGCGTCATCTTCAAGACAACTAAGGATCTTACCTGGACAGCCAGAGAAGAATCCAAAAGAACAAGTTCAAGCTGTGACTTTAAGAAGTGGAAAGACAACTGATAACATAAAAAGAACAAGAGAGGAGGTCTCGACAGAGGCAACAAAGGAAGTTAGTAACCAAAGTTAGACAGTCCAATCAGAGGATGCAATGAATAGATCAAATAAATCCAAACAACAGCTTGCTGAAGGTCAGCCTAGCTATTCTTCATGGATACCATTTCCTAAAGCCTTCGAGAAGTCTCGACAGGACCAACAATTCGACAAGTTTGTAGAGATTCTAATGAAACTCTATATCAATGTACCTTTTGTGGAAGCTATTCAAGAGATGCCAGCATATGCCAAATTCTTGAAGGACATCTTATCGAAGAAGAGGAGGATGCAAGAAAATGAAACTGTCGCGCTAACTGTTGAGGCAAGTGCGGTAATTCAAAATAGATTGCCTCCGAAGCTGAAAGATCCTGGGAGCTTCTCTATACCTTGTGAAATTGGAAATCGAAAGATACGAAGAGCCTCATGTGATCTTGATGCCTCAGTAAGTGTTATACCTCTGTCATTGTGTAAGAAACTTGAAATGGGTGACATTAAGCCCACAAATATGTCCCTCCAATTGGCAGACAGATCTATAAAAATCTCGCAAGGAATCCTAGAGGACATACCCATCAAAGTGGGCAATTTCTATATACCAGCCGACTTCGTAGTTATAGACATGGATGAAGATAATCAAATTCCCATTTTGTTAGGGAGACCCTTCTTAGCCACTGTCAGAGCAATGATTGACATTAAACAAGGTCGCCTTACCTTTCAAATAGGTGATGACACGGTTGAATTTTGACTAAATCACCTTATTAATTGCCCAGACATGGAAGCCCACTGTCTTCAACCTGAGCAACTAGATTCCCTTGTACAGAAGGTAGCATCAGTTATTCACATATCAGACTCTCTAGAAGTATCTCTTGAAGCTCAAGAATCATCTTTGTGGACAGAAGAAGAAGCAGGCATTCTTACGAGCCACGTGCTCTCAACTGAAACACAACAACCCAACGCTCCACTGAAAGACCAACCTGTAGAATTTATGCAACAACCTAGCTCAAGGAAGCCAACAAAGCCAGAATTAAAGAAGCTTCCTCAAAATCTCAAGTATGAATTTTTAGGAGAGGACTCCACTTATCCAGTGATTGTGAATGCAGATTTAAAGACAACTCAGCTTCAACAGCTATTGGATAAGCTAAAAACTTACAAGCATGTCATCGGGTACACATTAGATGATCTTAAGGGAATTAATTCCGCTATATGCATGCATCGTATCCATATGGAAAAAGACCATAAACCCTCCATAGAGGGACAAAGAAGGCTTAATCCAACAATGAAGGAGGTGGTGAAAAAAGAAGTGATTAAACAATTGGATGCAGGAATTATCTACCCAATATCAGACAGTCAGTGGGTAAGCCCTGTGCAGGTCGTGCCAAAAAAAGGTGGGATGACCGTAGTAAAGACAGAATCAGGCAAATTCATTTCCACGCGAACGATCACCAGATGGAGGATGTGTATCGACTTTAGGAAACTTAATAAGGCCACAAGGAAGGATCATTTTCCATTACCTTTTATCGACCAGATGTTGGAAAGGCTGGCAAACCATTCTTATTTTTGTTACTTAGATGGATTTTCTGGATTTCATCAAATTTCCATTCACCCAGAAGATCAAGAAAAGACTACCTTTACTTATCCCTATGGCACCTTTGCATACAGAAGGATGCCCTTCGGACTATGTAATGCCCCAGCCAGCTTTCAAAGGTGCATGATGTCAATCTTCTCCAATTACATTGAAGAAATAATGGAGGTATTCATGGATGACTTTTCAGTATATGGCACTTCCTTTGAGGTTTGTCTTCAGAATTTAGGAAAGGTGTTGCAAAGATGTGCTGAATCTAATCTGGTGTTGAATTGGGAGAAATGCCACTTTATGGTACAAGAAGGTGTAGTCCTAGGGCATATTATTTTATGTCGAGGTATCGAAGTTGACAAAGCTAAGACAAAGTAATTGAAAAATTACCTCCGTCTACTAATATCAAAGGAATTAGAAGCTTTCTTGGACATGCCGGGTTCTATCACCGTTTCATCAAGAACGTTTCTATAATTGCAAGGCCTTTGACAAAACTCCTATCTAAAGAGGCAGAGTTCATATTTGATGAACACTGTTTAAAGGCTTTTGAGACTCTGAAAATAGTTCTTACAACAGCTCCAATCATTCAACCACCCGACTGGTCCTTGCCATTCAAAATTATGTGTGATGCTAGTGATCAAGCTGTGGGAGCAGTATTGGGACAAAGGAAAGATAAAAAGCAACATGCAATCTACTACGCTAGCAAAACTTTGGATGACTCACAAATCAATTATGCCACAACTGAAAAGGAGTTTCTAGAAGTAGTTTTTGCAATAGATAAATTCAGATCATACCTAGTCGGCTCCAAAGTCATTGTGTATACTGATCATCAAGCTGTGCGATACCTGATTGCTAAAAAAGATGCCAAACCTAGACTGATTAGATGGATCCTTCTGTTACAAGAATTTGATTTAGAAATCAAAGATCGAAGGGGGACAGAAAACTTGGTAGCTGATCATCTCTCCCGACTTAAATTATCAAAAGGAGACGTTGACTCTGAAGGCTGCAGTGAAATCAATGACTCTTTCCCAGATGAACAATTGTTTTTTAATTCAGAAAATACAACTTCCTTGGTTTGTTGATTATGCCAATTACTTAGCATCCGGAGTCTTACAACCGAATCTCTCTTACCAACAAAAGAAGAATTTTTTCTCCGATATTAAATGCTACTTTTGGAATGAGTCATTTCTGTTCAAAAAAATGTGCAGATGGGATATTTCGTAGATGTGTACCAGAGGAAGAACAATCTGCTATATTACAGAAACATCATGCATCTCCTTATGGTGGTCACGGAGGATATCAGAAAACAACTGCTAAAGTTCTTCAAACAGGTTTTTATTGGCCAACTCTATTTAAGGATGCAATCAATATTGTTAAATCTTGCGATGCCTGCCAAAGAACTGGAAATATAGGTCGAAGAAATGAGGCACCTCAGCAACCTATACTCGAAGTAGAAAATTTGATGTGTAGGGAGTAGACTACATGGGACCTTTCCCTCCTTCATGCGGGTACAAATTCATACTTCTAGCTGTTGATTATGTCTCAAAATGGATTGAAGCTATTTCTACAATCTCAGTAGACTCGAAGTTAGTTGTCAAGCTTTTCAAAGATATAATATTCCCAAGGTTCGGTATGCCAAGATTAATTATTAGTGACGGGGGATCACACTTTATTGAACGGAGTTTTGAAAAACTATTGTTCAAATACGGGGTCAAGCATAGGATCTATACTGCCTATCACCCTCAAACCAATGGACAAGCAGAAGTCTCGAATAGAGAAATCAAATTAATTCTCGAGAAGACCGTTTCGATAACAAGGAAGGATTGGAGTCTGAAACTTAATGAAGCATTATGGGCATATCGGACTGTGTACAAGACACCAATTGGAACAACACTATTCAGGCTAATCTATGGCAAACACTGTCACCTACCGGTTGAATTAGAACACAAGGCTTTTTGGGCAATCAAAATGCTGAATTATGATTTCCAAGCAGCCTCTGAAAAACGTCTTTTGCAACTCAGTGAGCTAGATGAATTGAGATTAGATGCTTATAACAACTCCCACATCTATAAGGAAAGAACGAAGAAATGGCACGATATGCACACATTGAGAAAGAATTTTAAAGAGGGCGACCAAGTTCTGTTATTTAACTCCCGACTATGATTTTTTCCTAGGAAGTTAAGAATGCGATGGTCTGGACCGTTCACCATCGAAAAAATTTACCCTCATGGTGCAGTGGATATAAAAAATAGTAATTCAGAAACTTTCAAGGTCAACGGGCAAAGACTGAAGCGTTACAATCCCGGTGCAGTAAAGTTCGAAGATGTACTCTATCTGCAATCAGATTATTAGGAGAAATAAGGTCGAGCCAACGACATAAAAAAAAGGCACTACAAGGAGGCAACCCAGTCAACAACCACGTCAACATCCGCACAGTCAGAATTATCAGAAAAATCACCTGAAAGTACACTTTTGAGATCTAGTTGAGAATCCCAACAGAATCTAACACCATGCCCACCCAAATATCCACTTTTCCGAGTCCCACTCAAACTCTCTCTCACGTCGCTTCGTTTTCTACCCAACCGACTAAAATCTCTTGTCCCTTCCCCAACACCCAGCATCTCTCGGCCAGTTCCTGAAATCCCTAAACGAACTTCATTGCCCTCCGAGAAAACCCCCGGCCATTCTCCACCCCTTCCGATCAACCGGCAACATGAAAAGAACTCGACATCATCCGGGTCCTAGACTAACAGCTCGTCGGAGTCTATCAGACGACGGCTCCGTCCGGACGGCCTTCTGCAACCTACAACCAACCTACGATTGCCCACAGACGACAACGAAGCTCAGCGTCTTCTGAATACAAGGTTCAGAAACTTTTCTTCTACCCGATTCCTAGACTTTTCTGCTCTTGAATCTCTCAGGTTATTTGAAGATGTCAGGACCATACTCCATCGCTCCCATCTCCTCCCTTTCTTCATGAAACGTTGGGACCTCTACAAAGAGGTATCAACAGAGTTCCTAGGAACCCTGTATCCCACAAGCTTTGACGAAGATGGCATCCCCGATCATATCGAGTTTCGACTGTGTAATCACGAACTCGTAATGGACTCGACACTTTAGCCCATTTTCTAAATCTTCCCAATGTTGGCCATCGACATCCCCCACCCTCTTTTCCCACATTCGAAGTTTGGTACCAACTTACCGGCCGACGAACCGACAACATGTTACATCTCGTCGGCCGTGAATTGAAGAACCCTATTCTTCGATATCTCCATATCCTCCTCACCAACATGATTTTAATCCGTCCTAATGACTATGAGCGTGATCTTATATCTACCGATGAACTCTTCATTCTTTGGTGTCTGTTGTCAAACACTGAGGTTAACCTTGCATCATTCTTCCTTCAAAGTCTGATCAAGGAGTCGACTCGTGAAATCAATCCCATCCTTTGTAGCAACCTCATTACACCCCTGGCTGAACACTATGTGTATTTGACAGACACCACCCCTACATCAGCAACACTGATAGATTTAGACTTTCTGATCAAAGAAGGAGTCCTTCTCCTGGTTAACGGCCAAAAATTTTGGCGCCAATGCAATCCATCTGCTCTCGTTCAACTCCCTGATCCGCGACACACTTCAATTCTAGAAGGCCGGAACTGGTGGATGAACGATTTCATCCAGATCACACGACCTATTCCCACATTACCCCCACTATTTTTGGAATTCAAAGAAACTTCCCTGATCCCCCCTAGCCGTAGAACCCCTCCAAGGTGCATTGTTGCTTCCTCCTCCTCGTCAGTCCCGGATGACACCCCGCCTTTACAACTCACCACAACAAACAAAGTAGACCTCATCCTGGAACAACTGGCGAAACTCGCAGAAATAACTACTTGTAATTACCAGGATGTATAAGCATTGAAGGATCATCTCCACCGATTGGAGCAGCAAAACTTGATGCACCAGCAGAAAATTCAAGGAGTAGAAGAGGTCACTGATCACATCCTTGAACTCCAACCAACTCCGGGTCCCTCTTCCTGGCATAATCGACACTGAGGACAGAGTCGATTTTAGGCTTGGGGGAGAGGGCAACATGGTACATTTCTACTTTTTACTATTCTTTACTTAGCTTCAATTTCTTATAAACTTTACATTAGATGTTTTAATGTCCATAGATCATTTTTCACTAGGTTAAGTTATCACTGTTTTGACAAAGTTATCATTAGTTCCACCTGGTTATCACTAGTTATCACAATTAGAGTCCAATTCAAGTCTTGTCTTTATTTTGACTCTAAAATGGGTGGAATACATTATACGACAGTTGGTACACTCCAATGCCATTAGTCTTCTTGCTTTAATTGACTCAATCATTCAGATGCGTTTGGATTAAATTTAGCTGAAAATTTCTTTTGTGAGTAACACTAGCCGACATTTATAGATTGAATTGAAAATATATTATGTCTGGAGGGGAGTCAAGGTTCTTGCGGCCATGTTAAATAGGAAAACTTGATTTTTTGGACTAAGGGATCTAGACCTTACATTAGTTTGAACTATTGCTCACTTCATGAACATGATAGAAAAATAAGAAAAAGGAAAAGTAAAAAGTTGCATTTTTGCATTGCATGCATGCATAGAAAAAATTTTAAGAGAGCAAAATTTTCATTGGAATCTCTCTTAAAGAAAGCAAAGAAAAAAATTTAAGGAGAGCAAAACTTCCAAAGGAATCTCTCCTAAAGAAAGCATGAATAAAAATCAGGCCTTGACCTGTTTACTTGCATTTCATCAATAAAAGTCAGGTATTAAACCTGTTTAATTAATGAAAAATCTGTTCATGAAGAGATCTGTAGTTCAACCTCTTTGTAAAGTTGACAACCCTTGAAATTCAACTTGTTTTTGCTAGTACTCCTTTCATGGCTTAAATTTGCTTTAGCCTCTGTGATTTCCTAGCTAGAAATCGAAGTTCTGAAAAGATTGAAGTGTTGGCAAAGTGGGATGCTCATTGGACCTAAATTAGCTAATCTCTAGTCCATTTGTGGGATGATAATTTAAGTTTTGCCCTTAATTTCTGAATGTTTTGCTTGAGGACAAGTAAAAAGCTAAGCTTGAGGATAAGCAAAAAGCTAAGCTTGGGGGAATTTGATCACCTCCTTTTGTACTTATAATTTCTACAATTAAATTCACAATTTTACATAAAAATCGGACGTATTTTAAATGTTTTTGATCAATTTTTTAGTAAAAGAGTTGAACAAGTAAAAGAGGGGACTAACAACTTTTCGAAATTGGAATTTTGAACAGGGATGAAACATAAAAGAGGGAGAAAAACCAGTCAAGAGAGGAGGACAGGGAGGGAGAAAAAGGAAGCAGAGAAGGGAAGAAGAGGAAGTGTGGAGAAAGAGATGCATAACTAAAGAGATTTTTTGATTCCCGCAGAATGAAACTTTGTTGATGCTTACTATTATTCTGATTTACTCATACTATTATTTTGATTCCTCGCTTCTTGTTTACGTGATGCATGGCCTTAAGAATTTCTAACTGATTTTAATCGGATCAACGGATCGGTTGTTTTGGTTTAAGCTAATTTCACCCGAGAGGGGAATTTTTTTGCATTAATTGTTGTGTTTTTCGTAAGCTGCTGATTTGTATTTATCAAAAGGATCGAGAGATCTATTATTCCGATTGTTAAGAGCCTTACAATCGTGCGAGGAGTAAATTCTGTATTTTTGATCGTTTGATTAAGATTAAGAGCATTAATTACAAAAGTTCGAGAGATTAAATTCGTTCTGATTAAAGACGAGAGTCATATTAATGAAGTCTTAATTCAATGGCTGAGACCCCTACTATCCCTGATCTCTATATATATATCGATAGAATAGAAGGGAATCTAGAACTTAGTAAATCGGATACGGTTATTGTTATAGCATCAGCTAGTTCATTCCGAGAGAATATCTTCCTTCAATTGCTTAATTCCTTTCTTGCATTCCTTTATTATTCTAAATCCATAATCCATACTCATTTACCTTTATGCTTTATTCTTTTATAACGTTGTGATAGTTTTTTTTGGATATAAGTGGACCAAGTAATTAATCTAAATCAACGGGGTTACGACACTCAGGATTTCTACTCGACCTGTACACTTGCAGTTGCATGAACTCTTGAGTAAAATTTAAAACGTGGCTAGAATTTCTTTTTTAAGGTGAAAATCTGCAACTTCACAACTACGATAAGTTCACGTCAATAATCCAATGAAAGCCTGATGGACATTTATATTAAGAAGGTTATCCGACTACATGGAGTGCCAATCTTCATTATGTCGGATAGAGATCCACGATTTATGACCAAATTTTGGCAGAGCATTCAGGATGCATTTGGAACAAAATTAAATTTCAGCACTACGTTTCATCCTTAGAGAGACGGACAGTCTGAGCGCACCATACAGACATTGGAAGATATGTTCCGAACATGTGCTTTGGACTGAAGTGACAGTTGGGACACTCACCTCCTACTAATTAAATTCACATATAACAATAGCCACCACTCTAGCATTAGCATGGTACCTTTCGCAGCCATGTATGGAAGACCATGTCGCTCTCTCATTTGTTGGAGTGAGGTGAGAGGACGATAGTTCTTGTCAGAGGAGATGTTAAAGCAAACCATGGAGGATGCTGAAAATGTTCATTTTATTAGAGAAAAATTGAAAGCAGCATCCACCAGACAAAAGACTTATGCTGACAAAAAAATGAAGAGAACAGATTTCAAGGTTGGATATCGAGTGATGTTGAAAGTCTCTCCTATGAAGGGAGTAATGAGATTCAGCAAGAAGGGCAAGTTGAGCCCTAGATATGTTGATCTATTTGAGATACTTGGTATTGATTGGAGATGCAGCATGTAGGTTGGCGCTACCGCCATCATATGGACACGCGCATGATGTCTTCCACGAATTTATTTTTAAGGAGGTTATGATATAACAACTCAGATTTGCAGAAAATAAATAAAGAATATTTATTTTATTTTGATAGATCTAAAAATCCCTATTATAATATTTTGAAATTATTTAATTCTGAAATTGATGAAAATTATGGGATAAGATGGAAAAAGAAGATGGAATTTGAATAAAGATATAATTGTTATGGAGATAAGCATGGATTTATGAAGTAAATTCGGATTTAATTAAATATGACAAATTATGGATAGATTAATTATTGATGGATGATCAAAATTAATTTTAAAAGAGTCCAAGGCCTAATAGCATTGAAATCCCAAGCCTACATCTATAAATAGGCATCAAAGAGTGATTGAAAACTCCTTTTCTGCCAAACAAAATTCTGCCCACAAGCTCCTCTTTTCCTCTCATTTGCACGTGAATCGAGACACCCTCAAAAGTGCGTGACAGCTGATTTCGAAGCCGGCATATAGGAGAAGAACATACAGGTGGTGGCCGCGAGTGTCGGAATGAGGATATAGAACAATCACCGACCAAAGTTTGACGTTCGTGCAGATTTTCAGAGAAGGGATTCCAGTTGGTTTTTCAACCAGCTTTAAGTATGTAGGGAGAATTCCTATTTCATTGGTTTTTCGCGATATGGAAACCTATCCTCTTTTCCTTCGTACTGTGAATTCATGGATATATCATATGCATAGTTTGGACATTGTATAGCATAGTTAGGGTGGTCGAAAAGTTATGTCGGGATGCACTTTTCCGTCGATGACAGAACCCGATCTGAATTTCATGGAATCCGGAACGAGTTGTGGTAGGAACCAAATTGGGTCGACAAACCCGACTCGAGTTCCTATTGGCTCGGCTCGAGTTGGCTTAGACTCGACTCGGGATTTCGGTGCGATTGTTTTGGCAGTGAACCGGCCAACCTGGCCCGGGTTCACTGTACACCCAGCCTGAGTTTGCCCTGGCCGAGGTGAAATAGAGAGTCTCCGAACACGGCCCGGGTTCCACCTGATGCGAGCCCAGTTCTGGGTACAGGAAACATAATTTAGGGTATTCTGTTATAGATAATTGAATAGTTATTATGATTAATTGCCCATAAATCGTAATTGTTAATAGATATGACCTCATCTTCTCCTTCAGACCTGACTTGAGATTATTGATCTTATTGTTCTACTTGATTTTATGATTAACCATAATATTGATCTAGTAGTTTTCCCCTGAATGAGTTCTTGTTTAACATAAATTAAATTGTTAAAGATAAGTCCATTAGGTAAACAAGATAAAAGATAGAAACTGTATGGGTCTCTATATTCTCCAATTATCTCTAAGTCTCCTGGGCCACATTGTTATTGATATAGATATTGTATGGGGCAGATAGTATACCTAAAAATTTGAGAGGTCATCCTTTAAGGAAGCTATGACTGTCCTGTAATGGCCATAGCCCCTCTCCATCACGAAACTATTGTTAGCACTACTATTGGAGGGCGGCTTGCCTGATCCCTTGCTGGTCAACATGAAAGAGACATGAAGTTTTCCCTTAATTGACCGAGCGCTCCTTATTGAATCAGATAACTCCAAAGATTGAATTAAAATTGAAATTGAATTGAATCGAATTAAATTGAATCTTGGTCATTCGGATTTTGGCATTGATTGGCTTTGCCTTCGCACATGGAATTGAATAGAAATTGGTATCGTCCATAGATATTGATAATTGAATAGAAAAATTGTTAAATTGGATAGGTGACATAGTGATCAGGCATAGTTGATAATTGATAATTGATATTGACTGGTCCTTTGACCTCTTTCCTGATCTTCTACCTTGACATATGGCTATATTGATTTATTATCTATTGAGCTCTCATCCTATTATTTCATCCAGTGCTATATTGTCTATTGTTCTATTTTGTTATTGATTTATCTTGCTATTGATTCTTGATTATTGTTATGGTTAGACCCTACGTACTGAGTATTTTTATACTCATAGATTTTTTTCTGCATCTGGATTCATGCAAGTGAGATGATAGAAGATAGTGATGCAAGTGGTCAGGCTCAGTGACAAAGTTATTGCATATGATGTAGGATTAAGTCCTACTAGATTATTGAATTAGCTTTTATTTTCTTGCGTATTTAATATAGTGGAGTCATGGACATTTCTAACTCCTTGACATTATAGATTGTTAGACGATCCTATTAATAATTTCGCATTTTATAGAGTTTATATTTTCACAAAAAATATTTATATATAATTGTGTGACATTTTTTAAACGACTCTGAGCACGTGAAAGTCACGTGAGTCTCGGGATGTTATATCACCAAACCTCACGACTTCTTCTTAACGTAACCCAACTTTAATTTGACCTTTTGGTTTGGACCAATGATGCGAATATGAACATTCTCTTGAACAAAGAAGCACAAGATTATCACAATGACCATTTCATATCACTAGAAAATCCGCGTGCAATTAAAAAAATCAGCAACAATGACAGGATAAAATGTTTGCTACATAACAATAAGTTCAGGAAAAAATAATGTTTAGAATAAATTCCCTATCTTAGCTGGCTGATTGGCTGCTCCTCTCAAGGAGAGATGATGCAATGTACATGTCCATCACGATCATAGAAAACAAGAAAAAGAAGAAAATTAAAAAAAATAATAAAAAGGTACTCCAGTAACTTCTCTTCTTCATCTTCAGTTCTCTTCCTCCAGAGTGAAAGGGTTGAAAGTTGGAATCCTTTTTTTATTTGGCAGCCTCCATTCTCCTTTTATATTTCTACTTTTGTGCTAGAAGAAATTTTCTTTGCTTGTAGAAAAAGAATATATAGGTCTGACAATGCAGAGTTTTTTATCCTCTAACACTTGCTCTTTTTCAAGGGAAGAAGTGGTGTCCTCTCTGCCCAAGTGCCCCCACTCATTGTTCTTATTTTCTCAAATGGCTCTTCACGTCCAAAAAAAACCGAAATTTTGAATTACTCCAAATACTTAAAAAATAAAGAAAAATAGTAGTATTTTATCTCAAAAATATTAAATTCTCATTGTCATAGGAAATAGTGTGAAGAATTTTATAAAAGTGAAAACCCAACAATAAAGCTTGTAGTCTTACATTAACATATAAAAAATAGAGAAAATGTATCTGATTTGTCCATATCAAATGCCTATAAGAATAGCCAGACACATGTCATTTATCCTACTCACCAACGAATGATACATAATTATTTTATAAATGAAAACTCTTCCCCCCAATAAATAAAGAAATATGTGCCTTGTCTATTAACTAATCATTAAAGTTCAAACTTTATACACTAATGAAATGGCTTGACTAGAGGGCCGTATGATCTATTCACATTTCACAAAAAATACGTGTGCTTCTATGAAAGTTGCTACACAACATATTATTACCTAATAAAGTGTATCTAACTCAATTTGCAATGCAAATAGATGAGATGTCTCCTCTCTAACGCTCTTAAATCGATCAATGCTACGTGACAAGGATCAATCTGAAAGCGCTTTGAAAGTGCTATAAGCATTAAAGCTTTGATCATTATATTGACTCAAACTTAGTCAATAATATTGACACCTCAACAATAATATAAAGAGAAAATTAGAGAATAACATAATTGAAGGAAGTTGGAAAGTCATCACGAAATCTCAAGGTAGAAAATTATTGAAATTACATCAATGTTCATAAATACGGAATAATAAAACTAGATAATAAGGCCCTTTGGTTCATGTGCTATGTCATCGCCTGAACTCTGTCGCAACACACGATCTCAACACCATTATTGACCTGACCTTATGGAAATCAAATACAGGGGAGGAAGTCCTCCCGTAAACTTTACAGCCTAGTGGGGAATCAATATAAATATTTCATGCATAACTATTAAATATGATGAGTCAGAATCAATAAACACTTTATCACAGTCAGATAGTGAGCATAGAATCATTTGAGTAGTAGAGATCAATGGCTAAAGAGGGCCGATAATATCATGATAACACATAGTGAGCTTGGATTCATGAGAAAACTCATTTATCTTATAGAAATCATAACGATGCTTGACTTGTCATTATACTTGTATCATTGTTTGTCAACATTCTCCTTTACCTTGAACTTTACTTTGAGTTTAAATGACTTTAGGTACCTTTAATTTTTTAGGATTTTATGCCGAGCAAAATATTACAATCTTATGTGGGTCAATGATTGATCAAGCCATGACCAAGGAAGCGGCCCTTAATTATAAGCACTTGCCATGGGCTAGACACCCTCTTTTATCCTTTCATCTTTCTTGAATAATCACTTTATCCTTTTGTTGTTCTTTCATACTATAGACGTGGCTAGAACAATAGAGGGTAAATCAATTACTTATCTTCGGATTCAGTCATATAGATAATAAATCAGAGGGGAACCAATAAAGATCATGTCAAAATCTAGATTTAATAATAAGCAAAAATAAGGGTCAGACTCAAGGTTCGGTCGATCAGTTTCTCCTGGTCGGTCGATCGATATGTCAATATCGATCGATCGGTTCCTCTTGATCGGTCGACCACCAATACAAGATTCGTTCAACGGGTTTCCAATGATCGATCGACCGAGCTATGCATTTTAGAAGGAATGATCGGATCGATCAATTTTCATCGGTCGGTTGACCGATCTATGTACATGGACGAACACCAGCAGAATGTCGGTCGACCGATTCTCTGTGGTCGGTCGACCGGAAATTAAGTTTCAGATCACGAACAAAACAAATAAAATTTGAGAGATTTCTATCCTAAATGTACCACTACTTCAGAGCAATCATCAACCAAAGACAATGTCAAACAGAACACACTCATATAAAAAATAAATCAATAAATATAGAATCCTAGGGAAAACATCCATTCTTTTCTTTTCTTTATTCGATCATGAGTTACTCACAGGATTTACACAGCAGTGATTTAGATCTAATTCTATTCATGGTTATGTAGAGTGATTTCGATTTCACCCACCTCTTTTTTGTGTTTGGTTCTTGTTCTTTCCTCCGTTTCAATTGCCTCGTCCTTCTTGCGGTTCTTGTGTGAATCCTCCTCTCCCTGGCCAATCTCCTCCTGCAGATCGATCCAGATCGTTAGGTCGTGAGTGAGGGAAAAGAGATCGACACAAGAAGGTGCATATTCAATGATAAAATCGTGGCTGATCTTTACAAAAATGAAGGCAGTAAGTAGAAATCCTTTCTTGAATTCCTTTGGTGAGTATGGAGAGCAGTAACGAATGAAGAAGAAAGATAGATTTTTTGTTCTATGTTAATGGGAGAATCTCAGGGGAACTCCCTAATTACTTTTTAAATCCCCTCTTTATTGTCAGGTCTTTAACTCCCGTGAAATCTAGGATATGGTGAATCTTTCCTCTCTCTCTTTAATTGACCGTTACAGCAAGGTTTGTTTCCTTTTTTTTTGGTTGTTACATCATTACCTCCTTAAAAGAAAATTCGTCCTCGAATTTTGTACTAAGTAGAGGGCTTACCGAAGAGGTGTGGAAACTCTTGGCGCATCTCTGATTCGAGCTCCCATGTTGCTTTGTTGCCGTGATGAAAATGGCAAACTTTTCTGACCATGGGTACGTCTTTGTTCTTCTGGCATTGCATCTTGCGCTCCACAATATGTGTCGGGTACTCGACGAAAGTCAAATCACCAGCTAGATCTAGCTCCTCAATTCGTAAAAATATTAGCATGTCATGCTTGTACTTCTTGAGTATGGATATGTGGAATACATTATGTACTCGCCCATAAGAAGGTGGCAGAGCCAGCGTGCATGCTGCTTCACTTACTAACTCTAGTATCTCGAAGGGTCCCACGTAATGAGGGCTAGGTTTCTCTTGTTTACTAAACCTCATGACTCCTTTCATAGGAGATATTTTTACCAAAACTTGATCATCAGCCTGAAAACTCTACTCACGCTGTCCTTATCAGCATAACTCTTCTGTTTGCCTTATGTTGTCTTCTTTACTCATGATCTTCTCTTCTCCTACTTCACCCCAATGAGTAGGTGAACGACATGGTCTGCCATTCAATGCCTCAAAGGACGTCATACCGATGCTCGAGTGACAACTGTTATTATAAGCAAATTCAATTAAGTGAATAATGCTCGTCCCAATTACCTTTCCAATTCAGTGCGCATGCACGCAACATGTCTTCTAGCGCCTGGATGGTCCTCTCAAATTGCGCATCTGTCTGAGGGTGGAATGTTGTGCTGTAACTCAGCCTCGTGCCAAATGCTTTCTACATGCTTCTCCAGAATCTGACAGTGAATTTGGGATCTCGATCAGATACAATCGATGCTGGGATGCCATGTAATCTGACTACTTCTCTAACATACGAGTCTAGCAAACTCTCAACAAACTGCTTCAATCGTATGGGAATGAAGTGCACCACCTTAGTGAATTGTCCACCACTACCGATGTAGCGTTGTGACCTTTCTTGGATCTGGGCAAATTGGACACGAAATCCATAATAATGTTATCCCACTTCCACTGTGGGATCTCTAGAGGCTTTAGCTTGCCATAAGGTCTCTGATGCTCGATCTTTACCTGCTGACATTCTAAGCATCGGGATACATAATCTGCTATCTCCCTCTTTATGTTCGACCACCAATAGCTGTGTTGTACATCTTAGTACTACCTAGGTCGATGGTGAACTCTGACTTATGGCACTAATCTAGGAATGGCACCCGACCCTATTCGGGGCGGGGAACACCTCTCCTGCCCCGACCCCGTCGTCCGCACCCTACTCCTGACCCGCCCCAAATCCCAGATTGGGGGGGGGGGAGTCCTGAAGCTCCGCGGGGACTCCGATTCCCTGAATTTTTTTATTAAAAATATGAAAAAATTAGAATGTGAGTAATTGAAAAAAATTTAAAAACTAAAATTAAAAAGTTAACGGTGATTGTAATCACCTCTGCACTGTGCGCAGAGGTGAATCAAATCACATCTACGCACACTTGTGCGCAGAGGTGATTCACCCTCGAGTTGACGATGACGATGGCGACCGACGACGATGATGGCGGTCGACGACGACGATGGCGGCCGATGACGACAATGGTGGCCCTCGAGTCTGCGACGTTGGCGGCCCTCGTCGACAACGACGATGGCGGCCCTCGTCGACAACGACGATGACGGCCCTCAAGTCGACGACGACGATGGTGGACCACGATGACGCCGTCGCCGCCGCCGCCGACCGGATCGAACAGATCAATGATGCCCTAGATGATGATGATGCCCTTGACGATGATGATGCCCTCGACGATGATGATGGTGGCCCTCGACGACGACGATGCCAACGCCCTCGACGACGATCCACGATGATGCCGCCGCCGATGACGATGACCGGATGGATCGAATCGACAATGATCGGATCGACCCGCCTGGATCGACTGGATCGACGATGATGCCCTCGACGACGATGATGACACTGCCCTCGACGATGATCCACGATGACGCCGCCGCTGCCGGTGATGACCTGCTCGACCCACCCGGATCGCCGATGCCCTCGACGATGATGGTGGCCCTCAACATCGATGATGACCGAATTGACCTGCCCTCGACCAGATCGGCGATGCCCTCGATGATCCACGACGCCCTCAACGACGATGACAATGCCTTCGACGTTGACGACAATGCCCTCGACGACGCCCATGGCACCTCCCTCGATGACGACGATGACACCTCCCTCGATCGGCGAAGGGACACTGGCGGTCGACGGTCGGCGGCCAGACGTTGGAGTGGAGAGTTTTGTGAGGCTACTATTTAGGGAGAAAGAAAGAGAGGAGTTAGGGCTTTATGTTATATATATATATATACACAAAATGGACGGTTGAGATGAAATCTAATGAATATAATTATAATAAATTATTAATTAAAAATACTGTCGAGGATACGGGGACCCGACGGGGCGAGGGTAGTTCATCCCGCCCCAATCCCCGAAAGGGGGGCCGAGGCAGGTTGCCCCCCATCCCGCCCCCCGCGGGGGAAAAATCCCAGAATGTGGGACCCCGAACGGGGAATCCCAGCGGGACCCCGCGGGGGCGGGGAATATTGCCATCCCTACACTCATCCATTACTTCACATCGAATAGTTGCATCTATGGGAACCCATAATCTATCTCTGTATCTGCTTCTCCTGTCTGCGGATATCTGGAAATCCTTTGATTCGTTTTGGCATGTTTTCAGTACCCTCTAGTATTTCGGGTCTTCTTTTTGAGCAGCTATGATTCTATCTATCAGATTGGCCACATCTGATGCATCATCCATAGAGCTCCATTCCTGCCAAGTCTAGGACACCACTGATCTATCTCCTGTAGCATTTTGTACTCACGCAACCGGATGTAAGCTAGTGAGCCTTCCCATTTTTTACTCAGCGCGTATGCAACTGAATTTGCTTTACCAATGTGGTAATTGATAGCAAATTCGTAATCCTTCGGAAGTTCAAGCCATCGACGCTACCTCATATTAAGATTCTTCTGATCAAACATGTACTTGAGGCTCTTGTGATCGGTGAAGATCTCGAATGTCTCTCCATATAGATAATGCCTCCAGATATTTAGCGCAAAGACCATCGCCGCCAACTCTAGGTCGTGTGTGGGGTAGTTAACCTAATGCTTCTTCAATTGTCGCGAAGCATAGGCCACTACCTTACCGTGCTGTATCAGTACACAACCTAAGCTTGTCCCATATGCATCACTATAGACTACGTACCCTCCACTGCCTGTCGGTATTGTAAGAACAGGTGCCGATGTCAGACGGTCATTCAGTGTCTAAAAGCTCTGCTAGCATTTTTTCGACCAGATGAACTTATCTGCCTTCTTCATGAGGTTCATGAGTGGTGCTGTAATTTTGGAGAAGTTCCTGATGAATCTCTTGTAGTAGCCTGCTAAACCGAGGGAGCTACGAATCTCGGATGCATTCTTCGGCCTTGTCTAGTTAGTCACTGCTTCTACTTTTGTCGGTCTACTGAAATGCATTTCTTGGACACTATGTGCCCAAAGACATTATCTCTTTTAGCCAGAATTCACACGTTGAGAACTTTTCGTATAACTTATGATGCCTTAGGGTCTCCAGTACTATCTTGAGGTGTTCTCGGTGTCATTCTGGACTGAAAGAGTAGATCAGAATGTCATCCACAGATACGATGATGAACTGATCAAGGTATGATCGGAAGACCCTGTTTATTAAATCCATGAGCGCTGTAGAAGCATTCATTAGTCCAAATGGCATGATAAAAACTTGTAGTGGCCATACCTCGATCGAAAAGCAGTTTTTGATATTTCTTCTTCAGCCACTCTTAATTGGTGGTAACTACTACGTAGGTCGATTTTTTAAAATACTGATGCCTTGGACAGTTGATCG
This sequence comes from Pontederia crassipes, assembly GCA_030549335.1. Classification (NCBI taxonomy): domain Eukaryota; kingdom Viridiplantae; phylum Streptophyta; class Magnoliopsida; order Commelinales; family Pontederiaceae; genus Pontederia; species Pontederia crassipes. Next base: position 4,511,679 of record CM060190.1, read on the forward strand.
AAAAGATCGTCGATGCGGGGCAGAGGGTACTTGTTCTTCATTGTCACTTTGTTGAGCATCCTGTAGTCAATGCAAAGTCGCATTGAGCCATCCTTCTTCTTAACAAATAATACCGGTGCGCCCCAAGGTGAGACGCTTGGCCGGATAAAACCCTTATCCAGTAGCTCCTGTATTTGATTCTTTAGCTCTTGCATCTCGGCGGGTGCCATGCGGTAAGGTGCCTTGGAGATGAGGGCTATTCCCGGTAGGAGTTCGATCTTAAAATCTATCTCACGTCTTGGTGGTAGTCTTGAAATATCTTTAGGGAAGACATCTGAAAACTCACGTACTACATCTATCTGCTGAAACTCGATGACCGATGAATCGATCTTAACTACACTTGCTAAATACCCATAACATCCCTTTTGAAGCAGCTTCTGTGCCTTTATTACTGATACTATAACTCTCTTTCTTTCTAGTGGAGTGCCTCTGATAATTACTTTGGACTTATCATGTGCACCTATGGTGATTTTATTCTGCTTACATGTAGAGCTGCCTCGTGATAAGAGAGCCAGTCCATTTCCAGAATGACATCATAGTCCTCCATTGGGATGACAATAAGGTCTGTCAAAAAAATTTTCTTCTCTACAATGACTGGCACATTTGGGATGTACCTAGTAGTGTGAAGATTACCCATAAGGGTGCTCACCCTCATGGCATGTGGCATTTGTTGTAGAGGCAAATTGAGGGCTTGGGCATACGACTCAGAAACAAACGAGTGTGTAGCCTATTAGTCAAATAAAATAGTGACAGATATGTTAGCGATGGGAAGAGTACCTCTAATGACATCATTATCATTTTGCGCCACATTTGCCTCCATGTGGTGTACACATCCTTGCACGACAGGGTTGGCACTCTTGCGCCCCGATTCTCTCGGCCACCTCTAGTGAGCTGAGGGCAGTTTCGCACAAAGTGTCTGAACTGTCCACACTGGATGCACATGCCATTCTTCCTACGGCACACTCCATCGTGATAACGACCATAGTGAGGGCAGAGAGGCCTCTATTGTGGTGCTTGAGGTTGATGCAGTGATGGTGGCAATTGTCTTAGCGGTTGAGGTTGCAATGGCACTGGACAAGGTTGTGCCTGAGCCTGGCGTGGAACCTCCCTCTATGGATAAGGCTTGTAGCGGCGATCATGGCAATCGTTCCTCCAGAGCGGTCGGCGATCGTCAGTCCGAGGCCAGTGCTGCTCTACTAGTTTGACTGGAGCTTTGGCCTTCCGTTCTGTATGATCCTTCTCCATACAGGTGGCCAGCCTCACTACCTTCTCTAGTGTATCACAATCCCTTGAGAAGACTTCAGTTTTCAGCGCATGTTGTATACCATTTATAAACTTATTGGCTCTAATGCGCCCCTCAAATGGCATCGGACAGTACTGCTCCAGCATGACGAACTGAGTATGGTAATCCACCACTGTCATGGTTCCTTGCTCTAGTTGTAGGAATTCTTCATGTTTGCTAACACGTTCATGCTCAGGTGTGTAGCGGGCCTCAAACGCCTTCTTGAATTCAGCCCAAGGTATCTCTTCTTCCTCTAGTCCTCTAAATTCAGTGATTCTTGTAGTCTTCCACCATCCCATTGTAGTGTCAGTGAGCATATGAGTGGCATACAATACTTTGCGCCCATCAGCACACCTCATCAACTTAAATATATGGTCCAAGGTCTCGATCCACTGTTCTGCCTTGAAGAAATCTGCCTTGCCGTCATAATGTGATGGATGCAACTTAAAGAATGCTTGAATGGTGTCTTCTAAAGCCTCTTGTCGAGCTCCCCTTGTGCGACGTCTGGCCGCTGGCTGACTGCCTCCAGTCTGACTATCCTCAGGTAAGGCAGACTCATCATAGTACTCATCCTGTGACTGAGCCCTCACACCATGACCTCGTCCTCGTTCTCGACTCGGAATACGACCTTGACCATGGCCACGTCCGCGACCTTACTGGGCTAAAGTATATGACTCGGTGAGTGTGTCTTCGAAACCCTCTAACTCCTCAAGTGCAATATGGGCAGATCTAATCTCACGCTCTTGGATCCTTTCTGATCGTCTCGACATGCTTGTCTTCTTTAAATCATGAAAAAAACAATACATTAGCAATCAATACTATACCATAAACATCAACTTGACTTACAATTCTTTTTGGTGGAGAGTGTGGCGACTGCTCGGCTATAGCACATGAACCTTTCCTATACCATACTATACAATAAGACATCAAGAGAGTCCAAACGGTGGCTCTAATACCATAAATGTAACGTCCCCAAATCGATCAATCCCACGTGGCAAGGATCAATCTGAAAGCACTACAAGCATTAAAATTTTGACCATTATATTGGCTCAAACTTAGTCAATAATATTGACACCTCAACAATAATATAAAGAAAAGAATAGAGAATAACATAATTGACGGAAGATGGAAAGTCATCAAGAAATCTCAAGGTAGAATATTATCAAAATTACATCAATGTTCATAAATATGGAATAGAAGCGGAATAATAAAATTAGATAATAAGGCCCTTTGGTTCATGTGCTATGTCATCGCCTGAGTTCTGTCGCAACACACAATCTCAACACCATTACTGATCTGGCAATGTGAAAATCAAACACAAGGGAGGATGTCCTTCCATAAGCTTTACAGCCTAGTGAGGAATCAATATAAATATTCAATGCATAACTATTAAATAGGACGAGTCAGAATCAATAAACACTTTATCACAATCAGATAGTGAGCATAGAATCATTTGAGTAATAGAGATCAATGGCTAAAGAGGGCCGATAATATCATGATAACACATAGTGAGCTTGGATTCATGAGGAAACTCATTTATCATATAGAAGTCATAACGACGCTTGACTTGTCATATATTTGTATCATTGGTACATTCTCCTTTACCTTGAACTTTACTTTGAGTTTAAATGACTTTAGGTGCCTTTAATTTTTTGGAGTTTTATGCCGAGCAAAACATTACAGCCTTATGCGAGTCAATGGTTGATCAAGCCATGATCAAGGGAGCGACCCTTCACTATAAGCACTTGGCATGGGCTGGTCACCTCTCTTTTAACCTTTCATCTTTCTTGAATAATCAATTTATCCTTTTGTCGTTCTTTCATACTATAGAGGTGGCTGGATCAATAGAGGGTAAATCAATAACTTATCTTCGGATTCAGTCATATTGATAATAAATAAGAGGGGAAACCAATAAAGATCATGTCAAAATCTATATTTAATAATAAGCAAAAATAAGGGTCAGACTCAAGGTTCGGTCGATCGGTTTCTCCTGGTCGGTCGATCGATATGTTGGTATTGGTTGACCGGTTCCTCTTGATCGGTCGATCGATATGTTGGTATCGGTCGACCGGTTCCTCTTGGTCGGTCGACCGCTAATACAAGATTCGTTCAACGGGTTTCCATCGGTCGGTCGATCGAGCTATGCATTTTAGAAGGAATGATCGATCGACCAGTTTTCATCGGTCGGTCGACCGATCTATGTACATGGACGAACATTGGCAGAAGTCGATCAGTCGATTCTATGTGGTCGGTTGACCGGACGTTAAGTTTCAGATCACAAACATAACAAATAAAATTTGAGAGATTACTATCCTAAATGTACCACTACTTCAGAGCAATCATCAACCAAAGAGAATGTCAAACAGAACACACTCATATTAGAAATCAATCAATAAATATAGAATCCTAGGGCAAACAATCCATTCTTTTCTTTTCTTTATTTGATCATGAGTTATTTCACAGGATTTACATAGCAGCGATTCAAATTTAATCCTATTCATGGTTATGCAGAGTGATTTCGATTTCACCCACCTCTTTTTTCGTATTTGGTTCTTGTTCTTTCCTCCGTTTCAATTGCCTCGTCCTTCTTGCGGTTCTTGTGTGAATCCTCCTCTCTCTGGCTGATCTTCTCCTGCTGATCGATCCAGATCGTGAGGTCATGAGTGAGGGAAAAGAGATCGACACAAGAAGGTGCAGATTCAATGATAAAATCGTGGTTGATCTTTCAAAAATGAAGGCAGCAGGTAGAAATCCTTTCTTGAATTCCTTTGGTGCGTATGGAGAGTAGTAAAGAATGAAGAATAAAGATGGCTTTTTCATTCTTTGTTAATGGGCGAATCTCAGGGGAATTACTCCCTAATTACTTTTTAATTCCCCTCTTTATTGTCACATCTTTAACTCCCATGAAATCTGGGATATGTTGAATCTTTCATCCCTCTCATTAATTGGCTGTTACAGCAAGGTTCATTTCTTTTTTTTTTTTCGGGTGTTACATCCTCTGTGTGGGTAATGCCTAAAACTAATAGACACGTATTCTTTAGCAGCTTGGTCACTTGTGAGCTGTGTACTTTTCCAATCTTATTTTGTCTATCTCCTTTGAGTATTGGGATCAGTGGAAGTAGACTAGTTGGGTTAAAGAGGGGTCTTCAATGTTAATAAAGTTCAAGAATAACTTCTAGTTGTTATTTGCTTACTCCTTCTGGAACTTATGGAAGATGCCAAATGACAAATTGCACGCCTCCAGAATATAACAACTATTCCTATAATTTGGGTAAGATCATTGGAGGACTCTAAGAGTATGCTGAAAATCACATATTTGAGACTCACGACCAACCCCATGATCCAGCTTGGGTCTAATGGGAAGCCCCCTTCCTGTCCTGGGTTAGGATTAACTCAGACGAGTAATTGTCAAGAGTCGAGAGAGTGGAGGCAGCATGTTATATTATCCAAATTGATAGACTCTCTATTATGTAGGTGCGCTTTGACGTGATGTTGGATTGGTTGAGGCATGTGGAGCGCTAAGGCCTTGTTTGGACATGGAACTAAAGTTCTCGCCAAGTTCAGATCGAGCATTTGGTGAAGAGTTATGGGATTGAACGTTGATTGGATGTATTTGTCGAGAAGTCATGGCGGACGAGAAGGAGAACTTTCAAGTTATTGCAATGGACGAGAACTTTTTCCTCAGAATTTTGGCTGTTGAACAAAATTATAGTTCTGATGGAACCTAAGTTTTAAGTGAAAGTTTCATCCAAGTACATCCTAAATGGAGTTAGAATGCGCGTGCAAAAGGGTTGCTATCATCAAATATTAAAAAAGTGATTATGCAAACCTAGCGCCTTATCATTAACAAATGCACGAGATGTCCATAAAAATTATGGAATGCCATATTTGAAGTTCAAAATAAATGTAAAATGTTTATATCTTTTATTTGTCGCCATTATTATCGGAAAGAGAATCATGCGACAGATTATTTTACGAAATTTGATCGTTGGCCGATGGATGACATATTTTGACAGCATAAGCCCTTTGGGCCTCCGTAATGTTTTTACAGTAGAATTCAATTGGCGTACCAATCAATAGAAAAATGAAATTTCCTTTTCAAAAGAAAAAGAATTTCTATTTCATTTGCCATAATCAAAATGTGTTTAAAGCGACAATCGTACGGAGGTGGAAATTGAAAAAAAAAATCGATAGATAAAAATCTGTCTCAATGTTTTTTTTTTATATTATTTTTCGGATTCGAGGAGTGAAAAATTGTAATCCGCACCCACCTTGGCCCAATCCGGAAGTGGTGGACCCACCTCCAGTCTCATACCAGATCCACCGCTAATTGTTTTCGTCGATGTGGATCCATCTGGTCCGTCCATCGGCTGCTCCAAGCTCTATAAGTCATCGCTGCCTTTTCTCACTTTGGGCTTCGCCTGCTCGCCGCTTCCTCTTCGCTCTACTTCTCCGTGAGCTCTGAAAATTAACCCCCCAAAAATGGCTCTTTCGGTGGAGAAGACGTCGTCGGGGCGCGAGTACAAGGTGAAGGACATGTCCCAGGCGGACTTCGGTCGCCTGGAGATCGAGCTGGCCGAGGTCGAGATGCCCGGCCTCATGGCCTGCCGCGCCGAGTACGGGCCCTCCTGCCCCTTCGCCGGCGCCCGCATCTCCGGCTCCCTCCACATGACCATCCAGACTGCCGTCCTCATCGAGACCCTCACCGCCCTCGGCGCCGAGGTCCGCTGGTGCTCCTGCAACATCTTCTCCACCCAGGACCACGCCGCCGCCGCCATCGCCCGCGACTCCGCCGCCGTGTTCGCCTGGAAGGGCGAGACCCTCCAGGAGTACTGGTGGTGCACCGAGCGCTGCCTTGACTGGGGCCCCGGCGGCGGCCCCGACCTCATCGTCGATGATGGCGGTGACGCCACCCTCCTCATCCATGAGGGAGTAAAGGCCGAGGAGGAGTACGAGAAGACGGGAAAGGTCCCGGACCCGGCGTCCACCGACAACGCAGAGTTCAAGATCGTCCTTGAGATCATCCGCGACGGCCTCAAGGTCGACCCCAAGAAGTACCACAAGATGAAGTATAGGCTCGTCGGCGTCTCGGAGGAGACCACCACCGGCGTCAAGCGACTCTACCAAATGCAAATTAGCGGCACCCTCCTCTTCCCCGCCATCAATGTGAACGACTCTGTCACCAAGAGCAAGGTACGAAGATTCCACCTCTATCTCAGATCTTGCTTCTTTTCTATTATTTAGATACAGATCTGAAGTAAATGTGTCATTTCAACTTAACTTTGTCTACTCCTATTTGGTTCTGGATCTAGGGTTTATGTTCTTAGTTTTCTGATAGTAATTACTGCTGCTCGCCACAGTAAATTTGATCTGTTCAAATGCCTACAACTACTACTGTTTGCTTTGCCGCTTGTGAAAATGTTTGGATTTCGTATACATGTTCATTAAGATGTACATGATAATTTGTTTGTCAAATATGATTCATGTAAGATTTGCATTGGAATGTTTCGCGAATCTAATTACTTTAATGATGTATGAATCTTAGACTTGGCAGCTTTATATAACATTTGATTGTTTAGAGTCACGTTGATTTTTTAAATTTCACAAGCTCATTGCACAGCTGTCAGTCCAATTTCTAAATCAAATGGTCCTAGATTTACTTAAATTTGCTTCATTAAAAAGTATTACATGTCTCCTGTTGCTGACTTGTGTGTTTACATTGCATACAGTTTGATAACCTGTATGGGTGTCGTCACTCCCTACCTGATGGCCTGATGAGGGCTACTGATGTTATGATTGCCGGTAAGGTCGCCGTGGTCTGCGGCTATGGCGATGTTGGCAAGGGCTGTGTTTCTGCCCTCAAGAATGCTGGTGCCCGTGTCATTGTGACCGAGATCGACCCCATTTGTGCACTTCAGGCACTTATGGAGGGCCTCCCTGTCCTCACCTTGGAAGATGTTGTGACCGAGGCTGACATCTTCGTGACCACCACTGGAAACAAAGACATTATCATGGTGGATCACATGAAGAAGATGAAGAACAACGCCATCGTTTGCAACATTGGCCACTTCGACAATGAGATTGACATGCTGGGACTGGAGACTTATCCTGGTGTCAAGCGCATCACCATTAAGCCCCAGACTGATCGCTGGGTCTTCCCTGAGACCGGTAATGGCATCATCGTCCTCGCGGAGGGTCGTCTGATGAACCTTGGCTGTGCCACAGGCCATCCCAGCTTTGTCATGTCTTGTTCTTTCACCAACCAGGTAAACCACTAAATCCTGAATTTTCCTTAAATAAGTTCATACACAATTTGATGAGCAAAAGAATAAAGATGGTGCCAATATACACAGCAATTATTCGTTGTCATGTGGAAGGTTGTTTGAGCTCTAATGAACATGGTTAATATTAATGAAGTGATTAATGCTTTTTGCTGATTGCAGCTTGTAAATTGATGTAAACAATGAATATTTTTGGCAGGTGATTGCACAGCTCGAGTTGTGGAAGGAGAAGGACACCGGCAAGTATGAGAGGAAAGTCTATGTCTTGCCCAAGCATCTTGACGAGAAGGTCGCAGCTCTTCACCTCGGAAAGCTCGGCGCCAAGCTCACCAAGCTTACACCATCCCAGGCCGAGTACATCAGCGTTCCAGTTGAGGGTCCGTACAAGCCCCCTCACTACAGGTACTGATCAGGTTAGTGTATTCCGTGGATCTACAGAATACATCTGAAATCAAGAGAGGGGATGCAGGAATCTTGTTTCCTTTTTTCTATGGCGCCCTTTTTGCTTAATTAGTGTCTTTAGTTGGTAGGTTATTATCATCATTATATATTTTGTTACTTATTTGATGAGCAGTAATGAGGCAATATTATGATGAATGTGGTGTGAGTTGTAACAAATACTGAGTTGCCCAATATTATAATTATTGTTATTTAGCAAAGAAATCACTCCGTTTCTCTATCTAAATTCTTGTGTTGTAACTTTTATACTGGCCTTTTATTATCATAAATTGCTCTAAGTATGAGAGAATTCATAGTGCAGTATCTTTGACCCAACAAGCAGAAAAATTAGTTCTGGCTTAATGCTGATACTTAGTTTTCGACGACTTTTTCCTTCCCATTTTTTTCCGATAGAAAACGTCCGAAAGCAGTTAAGATCAGTCGATTGTCGGAGTTGGGAGCTGCTGATTGCCATGAGATTTTTTTGAAAGTAGATAATACTTTTTTTTTCTTGCTCATATCATCATTTTATTTAATATAGTCGTGTCGTGGAACTCATTTTTTTTAGCCAGGACATCATAGTTAAAAGTCCAATGCCTCGTGTCATATTCTAATGCTGTCGTCCAGAAGAAAAAAATAATAATTCAATTACCAAATTGGTCCAACCTGAGAAGTGGCATTACAATTATTTATCTTTGTTTATATTATCTCAAGCTTGATTTATAGCCGGTGGTCGGAAAAAAAAAATCTGAAATCATATTTGATACGGCACCCCATATAGGAAGCAACCATTAAGATACGGCACCCCATGTAGGAAGCAACACCACACGTGACTGACTGACCAAGCAAAATCAAAATTATCCACAAGATCCAAGCCAAACTCACAAGTACAGAAGGAAATGGAAATGAAACCTCTAAAATGATCATTATTAATTTTACTAAATGTCATTCAACTTGGTGTTATTTTTCGACTGTCATTTATTTTTTAACTTATTTCATTTATCCTTCTCTCTATTCTCCTCGCAAACAATCATTTCACATAACATCAATAAAAAAATAAAAAAATATTAAAATTAATAATTTTAAAATAAAAAATAAGGTGTTGCCCCTTCGCTCATTGGCGCAGGGAAAGAGAGAGTCGCCCCTCCGACAAGCTAATTGTCTTCTCTTTTTATTTTTTTTAAATATTATTTTATTTTTAATAATATAACGTGTGGAGAAAAGAGAAAATCATCATGTGAACGTCACGAACATGATCCCAATCATAAGTTAAAAGAGTAATTGATGAAATATATTAAAAATAAAAATAAGTCGGAGTTTGAAAGTAGCGTTAAAAAAATGTTCAAAGTTAAAAGTATTTGATGAAAGTTATACCTGTTTGGATTTATCATAATCTGCCTTGCTATTAAAATAAGTTCTTTAGATATTACGAAGTTCAAAAGTATTGTGCACACGCTCATTTTAACGGTGTATCTTCATCCTTTACATTCGTATAAATATGAATATTACGCAAGAATTCGAGGGCACGTCCATACAACACAATTGAATCAGAATCCCTCATCCCTTTGCATGTCCTCTCTTGTTCCCTGCCTCAACTTTTCTCAATCCCTAGACCCTAAACAAATAAAAACAGTGGTTAATCAGTGATGTATTGTAGTTAATGCTGATGCAAGGATTATTACAGTTTGTTGGCTAAGCTTTCTTTATCGAACATTAATCGCTCAGAAACAAGTTTCCATGTACTGGAAGTCAGTATATGATGGCTACATATCCCTCAGAGCTTCTAAGGGTCCAACAAACTTGATCCTTTGTTCTTCAGTCTAAAAGAAAAAAAATAGAGGCAAGGGAAACAATCTCCTGACATCGTTATTTCAGGAAAGTTATTGTTCATTGTCGATCATGCAGATAACAGAAAAAAAAGACACATGAAATTCTCCAAATGTTTCATGTCAGGATCATTATACAAGGATTTCGGACATTGATAATCACCCTAATGACAGCAAAATGTGCTTGATGAACATGCTCGAGGTTGTGCTTTTGTTCCAATTTTTCACATGTATCACAAAATGCCATATTGAAAGAAACCACTCATACAACAGAGACACTTCGTCTACAACTTTGCCCACATAAACCAGTGATGAATCTTTTGTTTACGCGAACATGACGGATGTGTAGGTTAAGCACTCCGGGCACTTTAATTTCATATAAAGCATCAAATTTAACATTTATGAAAAAGTCTGGCAATTAATCAAATCACTATAGTATCCGACATCACCAACCATTCCCACCTTGCTATGAAAGCAGGCTGTTATTTGTTTAAACATTGATAAGGAATTCAGGATCTACGACAAATCATCTAAGCACCTCATAAGCATAATCGAACTTAAGTAGTAAGAGATCCCACGCTACAATTTCTGCTTATAAATATCATTACAGATGTTTGCTTTGATTCAATGATGCTAAATTTACAGGATGCAATCATATCTGAGTATCATGTAAAACGTGAAGCTTAGATTCTTGTTTTGGTATTCCTTGTAGCTGAAACTCATGCAAAATTGTCTACGGCCACAAGGTGACAAGGAACAACACCATGGAAAGTGATTGCCCAATTGAGCTTGACAGCTAGAATTTTGTCTGCTGCCCAACATGCACAATGTATTTCTAAAAGGAGTGAATTTGAGACTTGTCAGTGTCAGCTCAGTTACTGATCCCAGTTATCTATTCTCTGTACTTAATTTGGTTAACTTGCTTTGGTTTTGTTCTTGTTTTTTTCTATCAGAGCATGAGATAATGAGTGTATCTGTTCTTTTCTTACTCTACTCTAAAAAGGAAGAAAGAGGAGGTCCTTTTCCTAAACAGGGAGGCCAATAAATTTTGATTCCCTGATGATGGAAACAGCTGTATGCCATTCTTCATTAATGCGTGTGAGTGCACTAAACTAGATATATTCCATTCACCCCCATTAATGATGCTGTAAGCTTCATTTTTATCTCATTGAAGTCTCTGAGAAATCAAACTCAATATTACATGCTGTATGATGTATGTCAATAACATCATAAATTTTATCACATTAGAAGCCCCCAACAGACCAAAGAACAAATCATCAGAAAAGAAAAAGGAAACTGAAAGCACATATCCAATGAATACCTGAAGCTCTAAAGAGAATTCAGATGCAGCAGCGTTGGCCTTCCGCATCTGGCCTCAAGGGGTTCCATCCCTGCAGCCGCTTATGATTTGGCATCCTCTGGAGTAGGGGTTGGCCTTGGGGAGGACATGGCAGCTGTAGTAAGGCACGCCGGGCCTTGTGCAGGGCACCACGTCTCCCTTGAGGGCCTCGTAGCTGACGTACTTCTTCTGCGCCACGGCGCCGGCGGCGGCCCACAGCACCCTCCTGTTGACCTCCGAGTCCATCTCCATCTCCTCCGTGCCCCCTTCCGCCCAGAGGCAGTCCCCGACCTTGCCGTCGCAGGGCACCTTCATCACCACCTCTGCTGCGGCGACTATCCCCACGAGGAAGGAGAGGAGGAGAAACACCGACAAGGTGGTGAGCCCCATGTCAAGCTTTGCCGTCATCCTCAGCGGAGACAAATGAGATCGGAGCTGCTTGCGCGCGCTGCTGGTTTTGAAGCTTCGATCGATCTGTGACGCGTCTGTACGAGTGGGGGCCAGATCTTTTAATGTCCCTTCCGTCCACCAGCTCTCGCCAGTGGAGCGAGGAAAGGAAAAAGTAGAGCACCTACAACTGTTACAATGAGGATGTATGGTCTACTTAGCACGTGACACTCAGTTAATCCGTCTTAGTTCGTTCTTAGCATTCATTCCGTACAAATTTATCACATTCATATGAGACTCACTTTTGATGTTTTTTCAAACCTTGAAGCCTTGCAATAATACTCTAAATATATATATATATATATATATATATATATATATATAAAAGAGGAATGACTAAATTGATCGCAAAAGTAAAAGCATGTCAGACAAAATCTTACTTTTGACGAAGAGGCCGAAAAGGATAAACTTTTACGAAGTAAGGAATATTTGAGCACAGCTATGTCCTTCACTCACCCTCCTCCGAAAAATATTTTGATCATTCGAGATGAGACAACAAGAAAGCAACCTAAACCCTTAAACCCTCTACTTCTCTCTCATTTCTCCTCCCCAGGAGCCATTTCCCTTCTAAAGAAGCATTATGCTATTACTGTCTTAAGAGCTCAAGAAAGAAGAGAAGAAGAGCAACAGGGGCTAAAGTTTCAGGAGAGGAGTTCAATAGAAAAGTTTTTTGGACAAAAATATTAAGTATGTAAGGGTGAATAATTTTCAATTTATCTAACATATAGGTTGAAAGTTTTAATTTATTGATTAGATATATGTTGCATGAATGGATTGTTTCAAAATTACTTTTCCTTAAGAATGACTTGCCCTAATTGTTATTAAGCATGAGGAATAAAGCCCCCTAATGTTATTTGATTGATAATGATATTTAAGAGTTCTAAAGATTAGAACCATGCTCATCCTTAATTTGTCCAAAATTTATGCATCATGTTCCAATGTGTTTTCAAATAGATTTTTATTATCCAAAAATCAAATGTAATATATTATTTCTTGCACAAAGAGCTTCTAAGAAAAGGCCTTACAGTAAGATAGATATTGAAATATAGTTTGTAAGGGTTTTGATTTCAACTCAATTTGAACTGTGTACATAAAGTTATGACCAAGGAATAAACTATTGTCAAGCTGCCTCAATAAGCAGCATGACTGATTGGAAAATACATAAAAAAATTTATATTTATCTAATATGAGAATGAAATTCATGGAGTAGATAAATAATTAGGTCATCAAAATGGATGTGATTAAATAATGTTATTATTTTTTTAATGTCTAAGTTGTTGGATCTAAGTTTTAATGATATATAAAATTATATTTTGATGATACAAACCTCGAAAAATTAAAGAAAAAATGATAACTTTATGGACTACACTTTGATTAAATAATTGGCACTAATCTTATTAGTTTTGGATGAATGCTGAATTATAGAGAATTCTGTTAGCTTTCGATAAACTCTAAGATCATCTAATTTGGATAACTGTGCAAAAAAATATGCTCAAAATAGTACAGGGCGGTCAACCTGTCGGTCGAAGCTATGAAGGCCGGTCGAGATAGTCCGGTCGATCGATTAGAAATACCGGTCGACCGATTAGAAATACCGATCGACCAATCAGAGATACCGATCTACCGATCAATGCATAAACTGCCCAAAACCATATCGAGACTACACCGATCGACAGACCGGTCGATGCACCGATCGACCGATCAACTCAACGGGAGGAAATCAAAACTGCGAGACTGTACCAGTTGAGACACCGTTCAGTTGATCGACCAACTACAGTAATTGGAGAAATCAGTGCAACAGTCATATAGTCCGATCAACCGGTCCATAAATGCGGTCGACCGGTTAATTACTGAAATGAATAGTAATGGCTATATTTCAAGGAGAAAAATGTGGAATTAATTCTGGACGAATTTTTCACATGCCAAAGTCTATAAAAGGAGTGCCAAAGCCAGAAGCAAATGCATCAATCCAAGTATTGAAGTAATACTTTAAGAAATAAAAAGAAGATCTTTTTCCTTGAAGTTATCATTTTAGTTGTGCTCTTCTTTCTCTCTTCCATTCTTGTGAGCATAAAATTGTAAAAGAGAAACATTCTTGTTCAGAAAAATAGAAAGAGCTTCTGTGTAAAAGAGGTTCTAAATCTTACCTCTTGAGCGAGATAAAAAGATTAGCTTCCTAAGAGGAGAAGTTGTCTTGCCTCTCGAAGCGGAGAAAAGGTGGTTGATGTAAAGAGCTTTCTTCCATGCCCCATTTGGAACAAAGGAAGGGATTACTGAAATCTTCGACGATCTCGAAGTCGAGAAGTCGGAGCGGAGACATAGGCTAAGGTGTGGCCGAGCCTCGTCAACAACTATCGCGTCTATTTGTGTTTGATTTCTCTCACTCTCTCTCCCTCTAGTATTATGTTTATAATATGAATTGCGAAGGTTTTAAGAATCGATTTTGTGCTTCCGCGATGAATTTCGTGAAATCGATATTTTCGATTAAACACCAATTCACCCCCCTTCTTGTGCCCTTTGGGATCCTACAATTGGTATCAGAGTCAGGTTGCCCTTGTTTTAATCTTTTGAATCTTCTCTTTTTTTAAGATCTAATCGTTGTAGATCTAATCATTTTTAAGATTCAATTGTCTTTTTTAAAATTTAACAATCATAAGAGCTATGGCATCAAGTGCATTTATTTTTGCCGAAGGACAATCAATTAGTCGTCCTCCCCTTTTAAATGCATCAAATTTTGTATATTGAAAAATTCGGATTCAAGCCTACATATGTTCCATTGATATAAACATGTGGAATATTGTTGAAAAAGACTATTATTTACATGAAAAATTACCTTCCGAACATGACGAAAGATAAAATCTTTTCGAAATTGGATTGGAAAGCAAAGAATATTTTTTATTGTGCTTTGGATTCAATGAATTTTAATCGGATTTCAAATTGTGAAAGTGCTACTAAGATTTGGAATAAACTCATCACTACTTATGTAGGAATTGATAAAGTTAAAAAATCTAAATTGAATATTCTAAATCATCAATATGATTCTTTCAAAATATATGATAATGAATCTATAAATGATATAGTTGCTCGCTTTAATGACATTGTGAACGGCTTAGCCTCTTTGGGCGAGCCTAAAACTAACTCCTAAAAAGTGAAAAAGATTCTAAGATCTCTTTCCTCCCGTTGGCATACAAAAAGGATGGTGATTGAAGAAAAAGATTTGAACAAATTATATTTTGACGATCTAATTGGTTCACTTCTAACCTATGAGATCTCAATCCAAGAAGAAGAAGAAAAAAAATTCCCCAAGAAGAAAACATTGGCATTGAAAGCAAATGTCAAAGAAGAATATTCGAGTGAAGAAGAAGTGGACGAAAAGAGACTCGTTCGCTACACAAGAAAACTAGATAAGTATATCAAATTGGTGACAAAGAAAGAAAATAATGTGAAGTCTACCCGAACATTATACAAAAATCACAAAGAAGAGACATCTCATAAAAGAAAGAAGAAAAGGCATGAAGAGTCAAGCGAAGACGAATCAAATGAATCATCAAATTCGTCTAGTGAGAATGCATATCTATACTTAATGGCACATAATGATGAGGTATCTTCCAACTCTTCTTATTGTTCTAGTGCTAATAGTGATAATGATGATGAAGATGATAATATCAATTTTGACGTACATAAGGAATTTTCTTTCTTAATTGAAAAATATCTTATTCTTAAAAAGAAGAATAAAAAAATGATGAATGACTTTTATATTATAAAAGATGACTTTGATATTTTGAAAAAGGAAAGAGATGCATGTCTAATTAATAATGAAACCTTGATGAATAATCTTCATATTATGAAAAATGAGTTTGAAATATTAAAAATGGAAAATGAAAATCTCAAAAATGAAATTGAAACTTTGGAAATTATTCATGCATATGAAATTGTAAAATTAGCATGCTCTTTAAAAAAAGAAAAGAAGGAAAATGCCTCTTTGAAAAATATAACTATTTCTCATGTAATAAAAAATAATCCTAGAAAACACTTTGGACATGAAAACTCTTATTGAAAATCTAATCATACATATGATAGGAAATCACATAACACATGTTTTACATTTGGATTTAATGGTCATTTTGCATATCAATGCAAAGTAAGAAAATCTTCACAAAATGACATGATTTGGGTTCCGAAAGGAACAACATCTAACAAAATAGGAGTCAAAGAAATTTGGGTACCAAATGTTACATAATCATTTTTGCAAGTGTGTCTCACATACAAAAGACAAGTGGAATTAAAAGTGTGAAGGCACAAAGGTTATGCTAAAAGTATCATTGGTTGCATTTTTATATTTCTTAAGTGATTAGGTCTATTCTTTTAATTTCATTCAAAAATTTCAAAATAACTATTTCTTTGAATGAAAAGAAAGGAACAAAAGAAAATTGATCATAATGATAGGTGGAGCATGTTAAAACTTCAAAACTTTATCTTGATATATCATGAATATCATTGTTGTATTAAAGTTTTATGCCATATTTTGATTCATAAATATATTTTTGAATTTCATCAAATTGTCTTCATTTTACCATTATAACATAGTCATAAATTTAGGAGGAGTTATATTTTCAAATCTTTGTGTTGCAATATTCTACATATCTATTATATGACAAAAGGAGAAGAATAAATATTTTTAAAAAAATTGATTAAGGAGGAGTTACATATAATTTCTTATATACTTCATATATATAAATTATTCTTTTTGATGAAACAAAATGAGAAGAAGTATAGGAGAAATATGATCTGAATATCACTTTATATGAAGAGTACTTCACAATTAATATTCATGTGAATATCTACCATTGTAAGGAAAGCTATGTATTAGGGGGAGTAAAATTATTTTTACAAGAATTTTGCAACTTTTTTTTATTTGTTTTCATAAAAAAGGGGGAGATTGTTGGATCTAAGTTTTAATGACATATATAATTATGTTTTGATGATACAAACCTTGAAAGATTAAAGAAAAAAAGAATATCTTTATGCACTACACTTTGATTAAATAATTGGCACCGATCTTATTAGCTTTGAATGAATGCTGAATTATAGAGAATTCTGTTAGTTTTACATAGACTTCAAGATCATCTAATTTGAATAACTGTGCAAAAAGTTATGCTCAAAGTAGTGCAGGACGGTCAACCTGCCGATCGAAGCTATGAAGGCCGATCGAAATAGTCTGATCGACTGATCGGAGATACCGATCGATCAATCAATGCGTCCAAATCTGTGTCGAGACTACACCGGTCGATGCATCAGCCGACCGATCAACTCAACGGGGGGAAATCAAAATTACGAGATTGTACCGGTCGAGACACCGATCGATAATTCGGTCAACCGACCAACTGCGGTAACTGGAGAAATCAGCGCAATGGTCATATAGTCCGGTCGACCGATCCATAAATGCGGTCGACTGGTCCATTATTAAAATGAACAGTAACGACTATATTTCAAGGAGAAAAATGTGAAATTATTTCTGGACGAATTTTTCACATGCCAGAGCCTATAAAAGAAGTGTCAAAGCCAGAAGCAAAGACATCAATCCAAGTATTGAATCAATACTTCAAGAAATCAAAAGAAGATCTTTTTTCTTGAAGTTATCATTTTAGTTGTGCTCTTCTTTCTTTCTTCCACTCTTGTGAACATAGAATTGTAAAAGAAAGAAACATTCTTGTTTACAAAAATAGAGACTTGTGTAAAAGAGGTTCTAAATCTTACCTCTTGAGCGAGAGAAAAAGATTAGGAAATGTTACCTTGACTTTCGAAGCGGAGAAAATGTGGTTGGTGTAAAGGGCTTTCTTCCTTATCTCATTTGGAACAAAGGAAGGGATTACTGGAATCTCTGGCGGTCTCGAGGTCGAGAAGTCGGAGCGAGAACGTAGACCAAGGTGTGGCCGAACCTCATCAACAATCACCGTGTCTATTTGTGTTTAATTTCTCTCACTCTCTCTCCCTCTAATATTGTGTATATACTACGAATTGCAAAGGTTTTAAGAATCGATTTTGTGCTTCCGCGATGAATTTTGTGAAATCGATATTTTCGGTTAAACACCATTTCACCCCCCCTTTTGGTGCCCTTTGGGATCCTACATAAGTGTCAAAGAATCATGCTAAGTGTTGTTCCCAATTTGTGCCTCCTATTTTACATAATATTTGTACAAGTTATAGTGGTTAAAAAATAATGAATAATATTTCATTGGATATATATCAAATTTTAGTCTATGTAGGATTTGATTTCAGGACATTTGAAGTTGTATGTGAAAAGTTATGATCAAATTAGTGAGGCTGTCAAGTTGTCATGGTCTATCACGGTCATGATGTGACTTTTAGCTCCTTTCAATATTTTTATGTTATATGGATAATTATTGAATATTTATTGATCAATTATTGAATATTTATTGATCAATTATTGAATGTTTAACTTGATTGTATTATCGTTAATGATTTTAACCTATATTGTTCTATCGATCTTCAAAGTGTCATGCTATGATATGAATGCTTTTATATCATGTTTGAACAATTGTTATGATATGATTGTAACAAGATGTTGAATTGATCGTGCCATTGATTGACTAACTTAGAATTCGAATTGCATGCTGTCATAGGATTATAGACATTGTATTGAGCGAACTCGTTGATGAATCATTTGACCCTTGTTAATTGTTATTGTTATTCATTGACCCCGTTCACATGTCAATGGATTGACGCACTTTCGAAATGTTACATTATTATTGTTGTTCATTGAACCCATTTATGGGTCAATGAATCTACATACCTTCGGGGTGTCGCACTGGAGTCCAAAGATTGATTCGATTTGGCCATCCATTGTACGCAAGAACAACCAAGTACATCAATAGTTAAGAATGGTTCATTAACGATTACTTGATAATCTAATTAAGGCAATGAATACTATGATTAGAACTAATGGAAATGGAATTGTATATGGATATTGATATGGCCATAAAATCTGAATGCAATTGAAGTGATGATCTACTAATCTTATGGATATTGAGGATTAATAAGGTTTAATGCAAATGGATTCATCTGGTTCAATAGATTTGTCCATACCGGTTCAATTATTTGAACTGGTTTAAAGAATATTCATTTATAATCATCCTACATTGAATCATTTGCACAACTTTTTAAAAAATATTCAATGCTAATTATTGATTATTTTAACATTTGATCGTACCATTTATTGGTGTCAAACCATAAAATGGCAATGTCTTAGGGTCCTCACAAATTTAGAAGTATACATTAGAGAGATAAAAATTTGCTTGTCATGATGATATTCCTCTTTTTTTTTCAATTTTTAATCAGCTTGATGAAAATTGACAACCAGTGATAAATACGACAAAGCATGACATGATTAAGTCTTCACATTAGTAATGTTATGTGAATCAAAGTTGCTAAGAGAGTTGAAGAGAAGTCATGGTGGTGGCGGCAATTAAATCTTGTAAATAGTATCTCTAGAACAAATATATATGTAGAGAGAGAGAGAAGGTGGTCAGATGAGGCAGTGAATGGAACACGTCAGACCGGAGCCACTTTTACCATATAACTTTACTTTCAATAAATACCCTCCAATTTTATTCATTTTCCTAATTCTATTTTTCAACTTTACTTTGCAATCAAATACCCTCCAACTAATGACTTATTTCACGAAAATATTTCACCAAATATCCTTTAACTTTGACCCTTTCTCACCGCTACCCTTCAACTTCATTTTGTAACATGCCTTCCATATTTTAACTTATTTTAGCCACTACCCTTTAGACTTGTGATCGATCATTTTTTGGTTGTGCTGTCGATGTGGTGCCCACACGGCGATTTTCTTACTCCTCCATGCAAGCATCCATCTGACGTGGCAAGTCATCCTTATTAACCCCATTTTCTCGTAGAATATACATCCTTACTAACCTAACTTTGTCGGTCAACTTGATTGTTTCCGCTTCGCCGTCCGTGTTCGTCAACTGTCGTCTTCATCTTCGTCCAACCATCATCATCCTGCTAAAATAGTTTGCTTCTCGCTGCCATCACACAAGGGAGGAACATCGAATCGCTCGCAGGAGGGGGAACATGGGAGGGAGAAGAGGAATTGCGGCGAGGGAGAAGCGACGTCGGACTTCCTCGCTTATTCGACGTTGCCTTGAGTTATGTAGCTTCGCTTATGCAACGGAGTTTAAAATGTTGGTCCATGCATCTGAGCTCTAATCCCTAATTTCTTGGTCCCACCGAAACTCTAATTTTAAAATGTTGAGTTATGTTGTCTTTATCTGACAAGATTCCATATTATTTGTCTTATGTTGGTCTTATGTGCTATTAGTCGACAAAATATTGTGATTTTTGTACTAGTACTCCCAAAACCCTAATTAGAAAATGTTCCTTCTTTGTGCAGTTGTACAAAATCGTAATAAAGCTCTACCATAATGACAAGAGATCGAGGAAGGAGCACAGGTGATTGTTTAGCCTTTATATGTGTTATATTGTTTGTTTTGTAGTAATGACCTAGGTTTTGCTTAGATGGTTATTATTTATTCTTTAATTATTTACTTCTAATTATGTATAAGTTTAATTTGCACAATGATTATTGTAATATTTCATGTTATTTACATTCTATATTAGTTAATCCAATTCTATATTGTTTATTGCAAGATTCATGTATTGGTTGTTTACATTCTTCTAATTTTGCTTATTGTTTATTGTGTACTTATTGCAGTCCTGGTTGTTTAATTTGCACATCCATTACAATGACGATAAAGGAGAATGGGGTTACCACAACAGAGAGGTTGAGACCTATTGTGTTTGCGACTCTGACCTGATGACCCTAATTGAAGTTGACAATATGGTTAAGACCATTGGCGTGGAGGGTCTCGTATGTTATTACTGTTAGATCTAGAGAAGGATTGGACGACAGGACTAAGAAGCCTAGACAATGATGGAAGGGTGTTGAAAATGTGCAATGTAGCAGCTAAAACAAGGCAGATTGATTTGTACGTGTGGCATCTGAAAAAGCACTTAGAGGATATGTTGAGGCCACGACCTCCTACACCTAGGCACATGGTGATCAAGGAAATAGATCTGAACCTGAATGTAACATTCGACAAGATTAAAGAAAGAAGCTACTATAGCCCCAAAGCCGCCTTGGCCCACAAGGCCTAATACAATAACCTCACGAAGCTATACCCTAAATGCAAAATCACTTTTTGCTTTTCCCCCTACCATGTCGGCAGAACCCCAAAACCCTCCCTAATAGCTACAGTAACCTTCCCTCACTCATCTCACTCTCTCTCCACTCGGCCAGCAGCAACAACAACCCCATTGGAGCTCTTGTATAGCAACACCAAGGAAAGAGAGGAGATGGGTTCGATTAGGAGAGGGAGGAGGAAAAAGAGAGGAAGAAGCTAAGGTTTAAGGCTCGCTAATCAAGGTATGTTGAGGGGTTCCAAAATCCTCCTAATCGCCTCCTAATGATGTTGAATGTTTGGATCAGGGCATGGAAGAACATGCAATTTGTTCTTGGATGGAAGATTAAGGAATATGCATCAGGACAGATTTATGTCAACTTTTCTTATGATTACTGTTTCATAAGCATGGTTCACACTAAAATGGTTCTTGCTATGTATGTTTAGCTCGTGATGAAGTTGCTCATTTATTTATAGGAATGTGTTTAGTAGATTTAATGTTCTTTATGCAAACCCCTAAGTAGTTCATGCTTATTGTGCTAAAAAATGCTCATGTATGACCCATACGATGATTAGAGCAAAATGTGTGCTCAATATATTGATGAATGTATGTTTTGAGGAAAGGAAAATTTCATGAGAATTCTGCCTCGTCACTTTAAATCGATCAACCAAAACCCTTTCGATCGCTCATTTTTGAAAGGTCCAAAATATCGGACTTCTGCGGACGTCGAAGCGACCATTTCGATCATCTGAAGCCTATACAACCGTAGTCCAAAAATGTTTCAGATGTTCGAATTAGAAAGTCCGAAGTCTCGGACTTCTATTGATGATGAACCGACCAGTTCGGTCATCCGAACCCCATCAAGCAATTGTTTGAAACCCTTTCAGACATCCGATTTAAAAAGTCTGAATTCTCGAGCTTCTGTGGATGTTGTGATGCCCAATTCTAATGTTTGCATGACCCATAGCGGTCGACGTTTGGTCGCCCGATCCCTGACGCAGCGATCGTTCGAAAGTGGATCGATTGTTCGAAAGTGGACTGATCGTTCAAAAGTGGACCGATCATCCGCTCCATCCCTAATGCCTACGTATGAGTTTAAACTTAGAATTATTTGATATATGAATGACCTTAAAATATAATTAAAATATGCAACATGTATTTGATGTATATAATTAAAAGACGGATTGGTATGAAGGTGTCTTGTTGTAAACGTGGAGAGAAACATGTCGTCACTCGCTAGCTTAAGTGAATCATTCCTAAGGAAGCTACCTACACCCATAGGGTGGGAGTTTCCAAGTGAGACAGAAAGATCCCAGCCTAGCTAGCCAAGGACCTGCGAATCAATATGGTCTTTCTAATCACCAACATAAGAAGCTATTTAAATAAATATAGAAGATAAAAAGTTGTAGGCCATTTAAAATGACTAAGATGAATGACTTGGGATATAAAGATGAAGATGATGATAATGTAAGCACTTAAAAGGATGCTAATGTATGTTCTCTTGCCATATCATGTTATGAATGAAGATGTTAAAGTAAAGCAAGATAAGTTATGATATGTCTTAGCATAATGTTGGTGATGATATATATTTATCTTATCTTGTTATGATGATTGTTCACATGTCATGTATAGTGCATATGTAGCTCATAGCATGCATGTGTTCTATGTCTTCATAGCATGCATGGCCTCGACATACTCCAACAGAAGAAATTCCCTGCACCCCATAGATCTTTGGACGAAGTAGGCCTATGGGTCATGTAACCTTTATATGAACTTGTCTATGTATTATACTCTATGTTGGATCTTATATTAGATACTATGTGGCCCATGGGGTAGATATGTTATTTTGAGATTTATTAGCTTATGAAATCTTCGCTATTTTATGTTATTATATTTTATGTTATATTATTATATTTTCGCTGCAATATTTTATGAAATTAGGTTATGAACAATTAGGCAAAAGTAACACTGCCTAGGGTTCGACAATTAAATTGGGGGTTGGATTTTGAGAGCGTTACACTGAACTTGTCGTCGAAAGTTTAGATAGATCCAGAGGAGGAATATCACACTACGGATACATGATGAAGACACTATGAATGACACCGATTCTGAGGATGAAGATCCGTTGCATGATGAAAATTACAATATTGAAGAGGATGATGATGACTTGCAAGAAAATATTCAAAAGACTAAAGAGAGCAAGGCACGAAAAGCTGAAGCTGGGGCACTTGTTGCATCTGAGGCATGAGAAGCTGAAGTTGAGGCACATGTGACTGAAGGTGTTCAAGATGATGATGGTGTTGAAGATGTGCAACCTCATGATGATGAAGGTGTCCGATGTACAACCTGAAGGTGATGAAGGTGTCGAAGGTAAGGTGATGAAGGTGCCCGAGCTGTCAAAGCTGAAGGTAATGATGTTGCGGATGTTTAAGGTCAAGGTGTTAGAAACTGGCAATGTGAATAAAGGAAAGACGAAGACTTCATAGGATGACACATGTGATATCTCAGGTTGCCAACGTTGAAGATTGTCTTCTAACAGAATCTGACTCCAATTTTGAGGGAAAACATGGGATCCTATTTTCGATGTAGAAAGAGAAATGGAAAATTCCTTTTTTGAGATGAGCATGCTATTCATAGAAGATTTGAAGTATGTACGACTTTAAGTATGATTAAAACATGTAACATGTATTGAATAATTATGTGTATTGATGAATGTAATTAAAAGACGAATTGACATGGATGTGTCTTGTTGTAATCGAAGAGGGAAAATGAATTCCGCCCCCTAGTAATAGCATTTTTCAAGGAAATGAGTTTCATCCTCTACCGATGGCATTTTCATAAGTCGAGGAGAGTTCCACCCCCTAATGGTGGCATCTCAATTGGGCTTACGCGGACCTTGCTAGCCAAATGCCTACGAATTCAACATGGTCTTCTCAATCAATAAGATAAGAAAGTATCTAAATGAAGATGAAAAATGGAAATATAAATGATGAATGACTTGGGACATAAAAATAAAGATTATGATGAAGTATGCACCTATGAGGATGCAAATGAATGTCCACTTGTCACATATGAATGAAGATGTTAAAGTGAAGTAAGATAAGTTCATGATATGCTTTAGCATAATGACAAAGATGTTATATGCTTATGTATGCTTTAGCATAAAAAATAAAGATGTTATATGTATGTTCACATGTCATATAGTGTGCATAAGTAACTCATAGCATGCATATGATCTATGTTTTATTGTGATGCAATGCATATGTCATGATATGTAAAAAGTATGCTATAGGACATAATATGCATGTGCCTCAACATAATCTAACGGGAGAAATCTCCTGCACCCTATGGATCTGTGCAAATATGGATGAGACTTAGGCTCGATGGTGGAAACCTCATGATAATGATGTGCACATGTGACCGTTGGACTATCTTATCTTATATTATGTTATTATGAGGAACTCTTTTAATAGTGGACTATATATAACTTATGATTCTTTTGGAGTCATGTACTTTTATTTGAACTCGTCTATGTATTATAAACTCTTTATTAGGTTTATGTTAGAGGGGTGGCTAATGGATTAGTTTGTCATCTTGAAATTTATAATCTATAAAATCTTTCGTTATTTTATGTTAGTATTATGTTTATTATTATTATATTTTTCGCTGTGATATTTTTATAAAGTTAAATTATGAAAGTGGTGTTATTTAAAATTTGATAATTAAATTGGAGTAGAATTTTGAAGAAGCCATAATAGTAGAGAAGGAGAAAGGGGAGAGGGAGAGGACATTGGACGAGAAAGGGAATGAGAGCGATTGCGGAAATGGAGAGAGAGAGAGGCGGGGAGAGAGGGTATGCCATGGGGAGAAACAAAGTGAGAAAGATCATGGGCAAGGAGAGAGCTAGAGAATGAGAAAATTTGTGGGATGGAAGAGAGAGAGGTCGGGAGGGAGAGGTCAAAGGATGTCGTAGGCAAGGTTATCAAAATCGCAATCTTGATTGTAAGATCGTACGACCTTACGATCATACCTAGGATCTATGATCTCGATCTCAACTTTGAGATCATTTTTGTAGGATCGATAGGTTCGTAATAGCAAGATCATAAGATCCTACTAATCCAATTTTTTTTTCAATTTTTTGTTTTGTTTTTTAAATTTTCACCAATTGCAACATGATTTTTTAAGAAATAAAATTAACAAAAAGGTTATTGGTCATAATTAAAATTTTAAAAATATTTTTGCATAAAATAACTCTATTATAAATGTATATTAAAAGTTATTATATAATGCTATTTCATATTCATCATATTATTGACATTTTTTGTCAATCTATCTTAAATTATTATTATATAAATAGTATATATATGCATTTGTAACAAGTCTTAATAGGATAGTACTCAAGATAACATTATTTATAATTTAAAATATTACAAATTTATTTAAAAAAATATCATTTTACATAATTTTATATATTTAACTATTATTTCAATATATAGGTAGGATGTTACGATCCCCGATCCGATCTTACGATCTTCGATTTTACGGACCACTTCCGATCTTATATAAGATCCCGAACTTGGGAGAGGTCATGAGCAGGGAGAGAAAATGAGAGAAAGAGAGGTCACCATAGGGGAAGGAGGAGAGAGAGAGAGAGAGCAGGAAAAAGGAGGAGACGGGGAGGGAGGAAAGAGGGCGGATAGTGGCTCAGCATAGGGGATCGGCGTTTCCCTCTCACGACGAGTGCGACGTGGGGATGCGGAGATTAAGGTGCGACGAAGATTCCTTAATATCCTTTTTTTCATCTTCACAACTCTAACACTGTGTTTGACTGAAGCCTTGTTAAAGGGAAGGAAAGAAAATAAGAGGAAAGGAAAAAAGAGAGAAGGGAAGGGAAATTTTATGTTCTAATTTAGGGTTGAAACAAAATAGCACGAAGGAAAGGAAAGGAAAGAGAAATAATGGAGATTCCCTTTTCTTCTCCACCTTTAAAATTCTATCTAAACAAGGGAAAATTTTTTTTCTCTTCCCCTCTCCCTCTTTACTCTCTTTTCACCTCAATCCAAATACAGTGTAAAGTAAAGAATTGAATTTGAGTTAAATTAAGATTAATTTTTGTTTTCTTTTCATCATTTGAGTATGATTATAGATAGTTAAAAAGTTGTGATTTGTTTTATTTCTAAATAAATACAATTAGCGCAAACTACGGTGAGATCAGACGCCGGTATAAGAAAAAAGAAGAAAAGAAGACGCCCTGGATCTCTTTTTCCTTCTTTCGTTCCGCTTCCTTCGATTTTGAACTTGGATGAGAGATTCCGTGATGGAGACGGGAATGAAGGATGACGCGGAGGAGACTCCCATGTCTTTCGAGGATCTCGAGTTGAGGACGGAATTGGTCGAAGCCTGTCGTGTTGTTGGCTGCAGAGTTCCTAATGCAGCGAGGGATCGCAAAGTGGAGGAGATTACAACTTTGGGACGAATCCCGAAAGAGGTTGACAGTTCAAAGCACTATCAATAGCTTGATAAACTCGGAATCCACCGAGAAATAAAACCACACAAGTTTATGGAATAATTGGATAATAATTGAACTACCAATAACAAAAGAGTTCATGCTTATTTATAGGCATTTTACAATCACATATAAACTAATTTAAAAGATAACGATACTAACTAATAGATTCTAACTAATCTAAAAAGATAAATATAACAACAATAACTAATAGAATATAATTTTATCTCTCCTACATCAGTCTCCTTTTCTTCAAAAGAGTTCAACCTCGAACTCTGAAAATTAAATCTGGAGGATCATACTTCACATCTTGTTGTGGTCTTGTCTTCTTTCTCAACTTATCATATAAATCATTTAAACCATTCACCATCAAATAACAACATATTGTCTTCAAATCTTGATTTGAAAATGCAATCCGCATATTGATGTTGACAAAAACTTTCATGGATATTGGATCAATTTGAAGCATTTGAAGTAGATCTTTTTTGTTAGTTGACGAATTTAATTCTAAGATTTCATTAACCTCTTGAATAAATTTTTCTTCTTTTGACTCAGAAAAAAAATCCAAAATAACTAACACCTCAGTATTTAGATGGATCTTGATATCTTCAATAGTATCTAGCAATTCTTCAATGGGAGTTGTAACAACTTCTAAAAGCAATTGATCTTCACAAGATTTTATAGATTCTGAATTCTCGGGCATTTTATTGATTATATCCTTCAATTGTTGTTGAACTTTCTCAATCGAATTCTTGATATTCTTCAAATGAACTTGCACTTCTTGCAATAAATTTTGCTCTCTTGTTGATGTTTGCTTGATTACTGAAAATAAGATAATGATATGATGAAGGCAAAAAAATATTCGATGAGTATTTTTTTCAACTTTCTCCATGTCTGAATAGGTTGTTTGTGATAATAAACTCATAGTTGTTTATTATCTTTCCACCAAGAAAGTACTCTACCTGAAAATTTGTTGGCCATTAATTTGACTTGTTGAGATTCTGGAATATCCTAATAATCAAAGAAATGATCAACCTTAGAAAACAACCGTAAAAATTCATCAACATGAAAATAACCATTAAATGATGATGGTTCTGTCCTCATGTTGCTAGTTAAAATAACAAAAAAATAATAATATAAACTAACAAATCATGAGAGAGAAAGAAAACAAATGATAAGAATGCAACGAATTGGAGATAACAAAGAGGAGAAAACAAAAATAAATGATGAATAACTTATGAATGATAAGAGAAAAATAAAACAAAAAAATAATAATAATAAATGGATGATGGGGAAGAAGACGAGCACCAAAATGAAGAGGTAAATTTTCTCGAAAGCTGTGATACCACTTGACGCAGTAGGGATCACAAAGTGGAGGAGATTATAACTTTGAGACGAATCTCGGAAGAGGTTGACAGTTCAAAGTGTTATCAATAGTTTGATAAACTCGGAATCCACCGAGGCTCAGAATCCACCGAGAAATAAAATCACACATGTTTATGAAATAATTGGATAATAATTGAACTACCAATAACAAAAGAGTTCATGCCTATTTATATGTATTTTACAATCACATATAAACTAATTTAAAAGATAATAATACTAACTAATAGATTCTAATTAATTTAAAAAGATAAATATAATAACTAATAGAATATAATTCCCCACGAAGATTGAAGTCCGTGTCATACCCGTTGCTATTGATGGTAAGTTTTTAATTTTTTTTTTGTTGCGGCACTTGCAATTTTTTGTTCCTTTGCACTTATAGATGTGAGGTTCCTTTGCACTCTTTCGTATGCCAAAGCTGTAAAAGGAGGCATGGAAGGCCACTTCGTTTAAGCTTGACTACACATCTTCGTATGCCAAAGCTGTATAGCTGATGCGCAGCCTGCAACAAGCTTAGCAGAATCTCATATTGGAAGAAATATGATGATGCCTTTGTGGATGGTTGTACTTGTATTCTTGCGGAGAATAAACTAAAGTTACTTCCCTTTGGCTTTATTTTTAAATTTTATAAAAGTAATTTGGTTTCTCTGAGTGTTTCTATAGGTAGAGATGTTATTGGTTTGGCACAGACAGGGCCTGGGAAAACTCGAGCATTTCAACTCCCAATTCTTCATGCTCTTTTTCAGAAACCAAATCCTTTTTTTGCTTGTGTGCTTTCTCCAACCAGGTTTGTGGTTTATTTGGTTTCTTCTGTTTGATTGTTTTAGGACTTCCTGTTTTCTTACGTGTATTTGTTTTCTTTTAAGTTCAGTGAGTCTGCAATGGAGATAGCTGAGCAATTTGAATCCTTGGGTTCTGTCTGGGATGGGAGTCAAATGCGCTCTGGCAAGTAGTCTCATCTAGCACCCCATGTTGTTCGTATCAGCATATGTACTTCGAATGTCTTTTCCATCCATCACATCCTTTGTATAATGACGTGACGTGTGTCAGCATCTTGAGCTTTTATTCTGTCATATTGTTAGTTCTCTCCAAATGAAATTCTTTCCTATGGCATTGTTAGTTCTCTCTAACCTAAATTTTTTGGCAGCTTGTGGGTGGAATACAGATGATACATCAGTCAATTTCTCTAGGCAAGTGCCCGCATATAGTGGTATGCAGCGATTTCTCATCTTATGATTGTATCTCAACCTTTTGTGGGTTCAGGGAGATGTCAAGCTCTTGTGTTGGAAAATCTTTACCTGTATTTTTCCATGAGGTTTAATAATCCTAAACTACATGTATACATAAAGAAATGTGGAAAGAACAACTAAGTTCTGGTATGCTACCCATCTACTTTCCCAAAGTCTGTCATTACTATACCCATCCATCTATCTATCTATCTACTTAGTGATTCATGTAGGCGAGTTGCATCCTGCAATTTGAACTGAAGATGAGGTCTTTGGAGTGTGTGTATATGTATGTATGTGATATGATTTGAACAATTTTCAAAATGTTTTTTAGGTGGGTACTCCCGGACTTCTCTTGGATCATTTGACAAATACCAAGGGCTTTAGCCTCCGTTTAATAAAATATTTGGTGTGATGTTATATCTTTTGTGTTATTCTACCTAGACTTTTGCTGATTTGCATTATGGAGGCACTTTTTTTTTGTTTCATATCTTACTGCATGTACCATATTCTCAACTTGTTCATGCCTTCTTGCCTGAATGAAAGGACATGTCTTCATACTCGAAATGAAGTCATACCTTGAACAAAATTGAAAAAAAAAATTCTTTTGAGAAATATTTTCATATAGTAGGTTTCTCAGTTCATGTTTAATGCACACTAATTATTGTTTACTGTGAGTGCGCTTTGTCCTCAAGGTCATTGATGAGGCTGACAGATTGCTTACTCGGATTTTGGGAAGGCTACAGATAAAATATTGAAGGTTGAGTAATTTTATTCTTTTTCTTATGAAGATTATTTCTAATGTTGTATGTTTAAATTCTCAATGGCCAGTACTAATATTTTCTTGAAGATCAAGAAACATGAGGCAAAAGATGCTTTTTAATTAAAATGAGGCAAAAAACGTTATCCTATGTAATGCATGTTCCCAATCTTCATTTTGTTTTTTTTTTGAAAAAAATACAAATTATAAGAAACACTTTACGTTATAGGCATTTATGGTAAAACCCCTTTTTATAGTATGACTATGTAACACTTTGTTATCTTCAATGGGAATTTCTGGATGACTAGAAATTTGTTAGTCATCCTTCTTTTTTCTCAAAAAAAGGCCCCGCAAACAAAATTTTCGTAATATTCACTGAGAACGTCATAACATCTGCATGTGATTTTCCAGGTTGCCAAACTTCAAAGGGCCTGTCTAAGAAATCCTGTTAAGGTTTGTTATTCTTTCTCTTTTATCTGGAGGTAGTGATTGTGCTATTATTATCTTTCGTTATAATAGTTTTCATATTGAAATAATGAAGATTGAGGCGTCTTCCAATTACTTCGATGTGGATACACCTATGCAACAATTCTGCATGGTTCCTGCAAACTACAAGGTATTGGACCTATGTTCTTGAGCTTTTTATATGCTGCTTATATAGTTGGTTTCGGTGATCTCCTGCCTCACAAAAATGATCTATTGATACCCTTAGAATAAATATTTTGTTTCATAAAATCCGGAGAAGTCATGCAAACTTTTCTTGTTATCTTTTGTTACCATTTGTTTTATCACTTCATATTATTTTCTCCATTGATTGGATACCCCAGAACGATGATAATTTTTTTTATCTCTTTTCTGCTTGACTCAGGATTGCTATCTTGTATACATCCTATCTCAGATGACAGGTAATAGTACATCAATGGTTTTTACTCGAGCGACACAATATCTTTCTCTTTTTCTCAGACGACTTGGTCTGAAAGCTATACCAATCAGCAGTAAAATGAGTCAGGTGCTTTCTAGAAACCCTTTTTATTATTAATTATGTCATCATGGTTGTGCCAGATAACAATGCTGATAATTTAACATATTTTAAAAGTTTGTGCTTGAGGCTATTCCATTTTTGGTAGTTTTTTGAGCTTGTACCTGTGCCTCTTTTCCAATTGATGGCTTGTACAGGACTTAAATTGCTTATACATTTTCTCCATCTTATTTCCATTTATCCTTGCAGGTTAAACGGTTGGGGGCTTTGAACAGGTTCAAAGCAGGAGATTGTAACATTCTTATATGCACAGATATTGCCAGCAGAGGTCTTGATATTCCATCAGTTGATTTGGTTATCAATTATAATATTCCCACTAATTCTGAGGTTGTTTTTATCCTGTGTTCTTGGATTGTTAATTTTCATTCTTTAGAACTGTTAATTTTTTATTAGTTTATTTACTAATTGCAGCATTGCTTGTTTTTTGAGTAATAACTATGACAAGGTAAAATTATAGGTGTCTGAATTAATTTCCTGGCTTTTAGGAGCATCGGTAAGAAAATTGCTCTTTCCAAGTTGCGTTAACGCCTTCCATTACCAAGATGAAACAACGTACTAAATACATGTTCTAACAAAGTTAATTTAGCAAATAAGGATAAACTTATAAGATAAATCTACTGTAAAGATAAAACACTATGTATGCGAAAAGTTGTGCATATAGAAAATCTATTTGATGGAATGATTTTGAGCTTGTTGATTTTAACTTCCAAAATATGTATTCATTGATGTGGCATAGGATTATATACAGACCGTCAGGGGTGGCAATATCATTGGTTGATCAATATGAAGTTGAGCAGTACACAAGGATAGAGCAATTCATTGGTATGGGTGTAACACCACTTGTATACTTGGAGGTGCATGTCCATAAAAGTGCCAGAAAAGTAAGTAAATGTTTTTGACTTTTCCCGTCTCAGGCATGGGGCTTCCAGTAGGGATTCATAATGCTGGACAAAGGCTTCTCGATTTGGTCTTCACTATTTAAGAGGTTACCATTAATAAATTTCGATTTGGATAATAAGCTTCCACCTATATCTTACCATTATGGTTAAGGGAAAGAATATAATATTTCTATTATCATCTTTAAACCAATTAACTTTTGATTTATTTCACCGTTTTGGACTTATTTGCTTAAGATAAAGTTGCATGTTGATTATATAGTGTTCTTTAACTTTCCTAGTTTTGGGTCAGAAAGACTGATTGTTGTATTACTTAACAACTTTAGTCCTATTCTCTAGTCTGCCAGGACTTTCCTGTTCTAGTGGCCAATTTTATCTTTTGTAGATAGTTGAGTTCGATATACAGATTTAAGGCTGTTTCTGCACAAGTTGACTAGGTTTTGGACACACATAAAAAATGTTCATATTTGAAATGTCATGGTGGATATTTCTTTCACTCGTTGGTATCTGATAAAAAAACACATCTTTCTAAAGTATGCAATGTTTGGTTGGGAAATTTACTAAACCAATTATCACTACAAGAAAATCGCGATTTTCCGACGGATAATTTCCGACGGTTTTAAATCCGTCGCAATTTGCGACGGATTTTTCGATGGTTCCATTTTCGACGGATTTTTTGATGGTTATGACCGTCGGAAATAATTTAAGTTATTATTTAATTTTTCGACGATTAGGAACGTCGATATTTTCGACGGATATCCATTAATTTCCGACGACTTTTTCGATGGTTACGACCGTCGGAAATAAAAAAATTAAATTATGTATTTTTTATATTATTATTAAATTTTTTGACCCAAAGGTCGTAACCGTCGATAAATGTATAATAATATCATATAAAGAATATTTTATTAATATAACTAACGACGGTCCAAACCGTCGCAATTACCGACGGTTCAAACCGTCGGTAAAATAAAAAATAAATATTATATATAACTAAATATATTTTCGACAGTCACAACCATCGATAATTATAAAAATATTTAATATTTACGTTTTCGATGGCCGAAACCGTCGGTAATTAAAATTTTGTTATCCCACTTTTTTTTCCCTTTTCCCGCTTTCTTTCCACTTTTTTCCTTTATATATATTCCTCCTCCCTCTTCTCTCTCTCCCTCCTCCCTCCACTCCTCTCTCTCCCCCGCCTCTCCTCTCTCTCTCCCGGCCGCGAGCACCCTCTCCTGCGCGTCGGACGCCGGCGACCCTCCCACGTCGGACGCCGGCGACCCTCTCCCGCACCGGCGTATCTCTCTCTCCCGCTCCGCGCCGGTGTCTCTCTTTCTCTCTCTGCTGTCGGCCGGATCCGGCCGTGGCCGTTCGGATCCGGCCCCCAGCGGCCGGATCGACCGCCAGGCGGCCGGTTTCGGCCTCCAGCGGCTGGATCGATGGCCGGATCTGGCCTCCAGCGGCCGGATCCGGCCGCCTGGCGTCGGATCCGGCCTCCAGCGGCCGGATCCCGCCGCCTGGAGGCTGGATCTGCCGGGCCTTTTCCGGCGGTTGCAACCGTCAGAAATTTCGACGGTTCGGACCGCCGGCCTTTTCCGGCGGTTGCAACCATCGAAAATATCGACGGTTCGAACCGCCGGGGACTGTTCCGACGGCCAGAACCGTCGATATTTTCGACAAATTTTTTCAACCGTCGCAATTCCGTTTGCGACGAGCGTTTTTTCGACGGATCGATTCCGACTGAAAAACCATCGGTAATTGCGTTACCGACGATTTTCGGGCTGATTACCGGCGGTAGTGTATGGTTGTTTTTCTAGTAGTGTATGGTTGTTTACTAGTTGAACTAATTGGCTAAGAACTCGAGCAAAGCCAACCTTATTATCACACCAAGTGTATTGGTTACCTAATAGAGGGTAGTACATCGTATACTCTTGTATGCTAGTACAAATCCACATCTTCATAACCTTCTTTGGAAATCTTAGATAAGAGAGAAGGATGGTAGACAGAAATTAATGATAAGTGCCTTTCCACTATTGGCTGAGGCGATGAGCAAACCTCTTTTTTTATTTTATATAAGGACGATGACGAAGACGACGATAATAATAATAATAATAATAAGCATTAGAGTTTTAAATATAATTAGTAATTATAAAAAAAGAAAGTTGAAAAAAAGAAAGGAGTAACCATGGGAAAAAAATTAAGATAAAATGAGGAAATAAATATGAGGTAATAAATAATAGGAAGAATAAATGAAAGAAATAAAAGTAGAAAAAAATAAAAGTGAATTAGATTTCAATAAATTAATATAACATCACAAATATTATACAAATAATAAAAATATAATAATGTACCAACCATGATAATCCTTGATAGCTTAAATTTATAGAATACAATAAATAATAGTTTATACTAATTTTTTATTAGTAGTAGTAGTATGATATAATATATTATTATGATATATATTAAAAATTAATATAAACAATATTATTTTAATAAATCGCTTCAAAATTTAAATTAATATAATCTTGATTGTGATACAATGGAGGTAAACAAGGCAATCCCCGATCTGATTGCAGAAAGTGTCAAATACTTCACAACTATACAGAATCAAAACAAAGAAATATTTAAGAAATGTTAGATGCAATGACTAAATCTAATAAAGTAGCGGGGGAGTGAATAATTAGGGAATTCTATTAGAAAAATAAGATTTTGGTTTGTGAATCCATTAGGGGCTATGGTCGTAGGAATTTCGTAATTTTTAACAAGAAGTATTTTACTTGATCTTTAAAAATCATGCATATTGACTCGCTGATCATAGAAAAATGTTTGAATAAAACTTTAAATTTATAAATATTTTACACTATTACTACGAGAATCACAAGTATACGTCATGTTATTGTAGTGCTTGAGGATCGATCCACAAAGACAGTCAAAATGTTCACACTTAATCAAAACTATTTGAAGGAAAAACCAAGTGTGTTGTTCAAAATGACAAAGTGAAATGCTATAAATTAGAAATCACAACAAATAAAACTACACTAATTTTTATGGACTTTTAATGCAAAAATAGACAAAGGTCAGTGTAGATAAATGCTAGGACTAAGGAGGTTTCTTTGCTTAGGATTGACGTTTTTTTAACATCAATTTTAGGGTAAAGACGATAGATTATCCCTTAACGTGTGTATTAGGATAACTTTATGATAAAAAATATTCGTCTTATCCATGACACTCTCATGCTCGTGGCGAGTCCAATTAACACACATGAAGGGATTCGTATGTCTAATGCAACCGTCACTCTCGTGCACGATGCTTGAACATATAAATCAACCTTTCCTCTTTGAATTGAGCTAAGCCTTCACGCCCTCCAAGTGCCTCGACGTTCTTAAAGAAATAAATTGATAATGAGATAGCTATGTCAGCGTGCATCCTTCTCAAAATAATAAGGATAACCCTGCTCAATAGAACGCAGGAAATCGAGATGTCGCGAAGAGTATTTAGACGATTTAGGGGAGAAAATCGATTCGGAAACAAAGCTTAGTATTGCTAAGAGTTCTTTACACGTAACTCATTCGCCATACACCATCTCTCACTGACGACGAAAGAGGATTAAAGACTTTCCCTCTTGTACATAAGCTTTCAAAACTAGAAGAGAATCCGTGATAGCAATGGTAAAGTAGATAGAGAATAAAAAGAATCCTGGAGTCTATCTCACTACGGTCTATCTCACTACGGAATAAAAAGATTAAAGTAGATAGAGACTTCCCTCTTGTACATAAGCTTTCGAGTACATCTAAGATGGTTTGAGTTTCAACTCACTACGGTCATATATTGCCGGAGTCTCGGAATACGCATGTCTCTCTCGGGTTTCGAGCTTAAGAATGCATGATGTCTAAACCAAATAACAAAGAATTACCATTGTCGATGAGACACAAAATCCAAATTAAGAATCACTATCGTTGGTGCTCGATGTCTCTATGTCCAATCGCGCAGAGCTTAAAACATGAGATAAATACATAATGAACATATATGAAAAAAAAATATTATTTCTCTGCATCACATCTCCTTTCAAACTAATACAATTCTAATTAAAATTAATAATTTCATGGCCATTTTTGTTTATTTTAATTGTTCTAAAAATGAGATTAATTTCGTTAAATGCATGCACATATTTCTAAGAAAACATCTCATATTTTGTCATTCATTTTAACTAATCATTGTGATTACTTTGGCAAGAGAAAAATCTTAAAACGCCTAATTAGATGGTTAAACATTTCATCAAACATATAAACATTATCTTATTTAAAGGTAACGTTGTATTATACTACATCCTTCACCAAGGTCACGACGTTAAATGATAAATATAATTAATGGTTTTATTATTTTTGGCATGAAAATATCTTAAATTATAACTGAGAAATAAAGAAATAACTTTGTTTGACATCTTTTTAAGTTGTGCCATTTCACTTTTTTTTTTTTGCATTTTCTTGTGTTAGTTATAATCATAAGTTGCATTGCAACTTAGCAACCGTCGAGAATGACAAAGGTTATTGTTGCCTAGAAACTGTCAATATTTAAGAAATGTAAAGTATATCAATTTTCCTTGATATTTTTATAATTTAACTCATGAATATATAATTTAACTCAAATAAAGAAAGGTTAATAAGCATGCAAATGTTTTTTTCTTCAATTATAATTTAACTCATGAATATATACATTGTTAAAAATGATTTAAAAAAACTAAAACTAATAATATGGACGCATTCCTTTAAATTTAGATACAACTTTTGAATACAGGAGAATCATGTGGGATCAAATATATAAGGAACTCTAATTAATTAATGTAATTTTTAAAAAAGGAAAAAATACATATTAAGATTTACTTTCCTAGCTTAGAAAAAAGATGTTTGGCCGAATACAATTCAGATTTCTAGACCGTTATGGTAGTTCGACCGCCCTTCGCGTAAATTGCTTCTCTTTTAATCAATTGCTCTCGTCCAACGTTTGATAATTTTATAATGTGGCTAATAAGAATACATAAAAGTGACTGTTCACTAAAAAAAGGAGGAGATCTGCTTATTTTTTCTAAGAAAATAAATAAATTAATTTGGTCATCATTAATGACTTATTATTAATTTCAACCATTTTATCTAAACACATAATTCTTTATTTTGAAAGTAAGTTTTAGTAATTAAATTGCTTATTAGCAATTAAAACTTATCAATCAAAACCAAAGGGGCTATAAGAACTTTCTTTCAGCCTATTTTTTCTGAAATCCTATTGGGATTTTCTCACTAATGCTGAAGAGAGGATAATTTTGTAATCATAGATTAGAAGTCATCAGCAAAGCCAATACGTTGAAAGCTTTCTTTTTTCTTTCACAGATTTCATCAATATTAGAAACTTGAACTTCTATTCTTCTTATAAACTGACATTCTGTACACAAACTACAGAGCAATGCCTTCAAACATGGTGGTTGATGCAGCCAATCTTGCAATCTAGCAATGCCTTCAAATAAGTGTCACAGGCTTAAAGAGAGAATTCCACACTGCCTTTTCATAAATTGAAACTTTTGCACTCTAGCTATGTCTTTAATTAAAATTGAGTAAATAATTTTAACATAACTCGCTATTAAATAACTTAATTGTTTACGCAGATTGAACATCAAGACGCCAACTATAGTGGACAATTCACTGTCTCTTGGCAATATGATATGAACCGGGAAGCTTTCATAAATGCAATTGATGGAAATAAGGATGATCGAGTAAAGTCCGATGATAATCAGGATAATGATGTGGATCTTCGAGATAAAGAAACTGATCAAGAATCCTCACGTCCACTCATAAGATCAAGAGCAAAACAACTTCAGAAGACAATAGAAAATTATTTACAAAGTGGGCATGCAACTATAAATCAGATCCAACTTCTCAATGTGTTACAAATTGGGCCGCATGAAGATTTAGCATAACTTGGGCCAAATAAATCATGGTTTCATCATATTTATTTAGAATTTTCGGAATTAATTAATTATGAAAAATGCTGATGAGTATTGTAACAAAAATTGAGTTTGTTATTTTACTAAATTAGTTAGGTTACTTGTGGGCTAAGTTAGGGTATTTTCTTTCAGCCCAAAGTCTATTTCTAGGGTCTATAAATACTGGTTTTCATTGTTATTTCAAATATTTTTGAATCTATAAACAATTTGGCTTAATTGCTTTTGTTGTGAGGGAACTCTGCAACCCGTTCTTCGGAAACTTTCGCCGTTAATTATAAGGTTGGCTATCTTATGATTAAATCCATATATTTATAATATCGATTGCTTGGTTCATTGTAATCTTGAGGTTGATATTCTGCTGGCTTGAAAATTCGTTTGACCTCGTTTCTTTTATTATCATATATTGTTCTGGTCACTCAAGGCATTGGTCTTGAGTATCCTATCAGTTGGTATTAGAGCCACGTTTTCGATTCGGTTTTCTAGTTATCTTCCATTATTCTAGTTTTTCTCCTATTTCAGTTTCTGAAAAAAAATAACACAAAAAAAATGGTTTGGTTATTCAAATCCTAGCCGTCTTCCTTATTTACTTTCTTTTG
This sequence comes from Pontederia crassipes, assembly GCA_030549335.1. Lineage (NCBI taxonomy): Eukaryota > Viridiplantae > Streptophyta > Magnoliopsida > Commelinales > Pontederiaceae > Pontederia > Pontederia crassipes. The sequence continues at coordinate 4,549,960 of CM060190.1, forward strand.
TTCTTCAAACCCTAGCCGTCGTCATCTTCTCTTCAAAATTTGGTGCAGTTTTGAAAAAAAAACCACAAAAATCTGTTTATTTGTTGTTGAAACCGTAGCCGTTATCCTTATTTGTTCTCAAATTTTGTTACAGTTTCAAAAAAAAATTGAAAAAATTGAAAAAAAAAGACTGAAAAGAAAAGTGCAAGAAAGGAGAAGAGAAGACAGGAAAAAAAAATATCTAGAAAAAAATTCGAAAAAAAATCTGAAAAAAAAGACTGAAAAGGAAAGTGCAAGAAAGGAAGTAAGAGAAGAACAGGAAAAAATTTTGAAAAAAAAGAAGAAGAAAAAAAAGGGATTCAAAAGAAAGAGGAGAGAAGAAAAAAAAAGGAAGGATTATTTTTGGAGAAAAGTACAAAGAAATTTGAAAATAGACTAATTTAATTCAAGGAAGAGTGATCTTTGATTTCATTCTAATTTTGAATTTTTTTATATTTGTCCTTATTTGATAATATTCCTGATCTTTATTCCAAATCAATTGATTACACATCTATCCTTATTTGGCAATCTTTGTTACTGATCTCTATTCAAAAATCAACTTTAAGTATTCTTTTGATCTTGCAATCATATTGATAAATCAGGTTGATTCAATCACACACCGCCTTTGTATTGACTTGCATTAGTTCTCCTAGAACTTGTTGGAGGGTTTAAGAGAGGAAAAAGGCTGAGTGGTAAGTGCAATTGAAGGAAAAAGTCAAATAGAGTTGAGGTAAAATACGAGTGTCACCACTGAATGCCACCACGTGAGATAGTGAGATTATTTTACTAATTTTTGTTGTAGAAATTTACTACAATGTCAACAGGAAAGGACAAAGAGATTAATCCTAGAAATGAAGAAATTGATCCAACGAGGATGATGGAAGTCATGACGCAACATTTTCAGCATCTTGAAAATATGATTACTGAACTTCACGATGAAGTAGATGTGCAGAAGGATCAAATTGCACAATTACAATCCAACCAAAGAAGAGATCGCCGAAGACATCATGCTGTTGATAATGAAGAGATGGAAGAGGAAGATGATGAAGCCTCTGATAAATATTGGAGAAGGCACAGACGTGTTTAGATTGAAGGTAGAAGAAATGAATGCGAAAGGGAACAAGATAGAGATGTTACTGATTGAAACACAAGTTCAATTAAGCTATCTCTCCCTACCTTTCAGGGTGAAAGTGATCCTGATGTCTATATTGAGTGGGAACAAAGGGTGGAAAGTATATTTGATTGTCATAATTATTCCGATGAAAAAAAGGTTAAACTTGCTATTGTATCCTTTGCTGATTATGTTATTACTTGATGGAATCAATTAATCATTAATAGGTGCAGAAATCGAGAGCCTCCAGTTGAATATTGGGATGACATGAAAATTATATTGAGGAGAAGATTTGTTCCTCCATCGTATTATCGTGACTTACGTATGAAATTGCAGACTATGAGACAGGGATCAAAGACTGTTGAAGAGTACTATAAAGAGATGGAAATGACACTCATCCGAGCCAACATAAATGAGGATCGTGAAGACACAATTGCAAGATTCATATGCGGGCTGAATCGAGAGATTTCCAGAGTTGTTGAATTGCAAGAGTATTTGGAGTTGGATGAAGTTCTGCATAAGGCTATAAAGGTTGAGAAGTAATTGAAGAAAGATATTCGTCCAAATAACAAATCTGAAAGTTCAAATTCTAATTGGAAATCAAAATGGCATGCAAATTCCAAGTTAGTTGATAAGCCAACTCAAAAATTGGAGGAGAAAAATAAGGCTGAACATTCCAACTCAAAGGACAAAGGTATTGCATCTAATAGTTCACAAAGAACTCGAGATATTAAATATTTTTGTTGTCTTGGTTCAGATCATATTACTTCATAATGCCCAAATAAACGTGCTATGATTATGATGGATAACGGTGATATTTCATCTGAAGAAGAGTTATCACAAGAGAGTGCATGAGAAGAAAGTGGAGAAGAAATTGAAGAAGTTGGGAAAAAATTTGTGATTATGAGAACATTACATATAAATGTCCAAGAAAACACTGAAGAACTTCAAGAGAACATCTTTTATGCTCGTTGTCGTGTGCAAGATCGTACTTGTGGGCTGATCATTGATAGTGGGAGTTGTGTTAATGTGGCAAATAAGTTTATGGTTGATAAGCTTGGTTTGCCCACTTTGAAGCATCTGAAACCTTACAGGCTCTAATGGTTAAACAAAAATGGAGAGCTCAAAGTTACAAAACATGTATTGATATCATTTTCTATTGAGAAGTATGCTGATGAGGTGTTGTGCAATGTTGTACCTATACAGGCATGTCACATCTTATTTGGGAGACCTTGGCAGTTTGATGGTTACACAAATCGCTATAGTGTCCATAAGGACAAGCGACATGGCACACTGGTATCATTACTACCACACCAAGTGTTTGAGGAGCAATTGCAAATAAAGAAGTCCATGGCCATTTATTACAAGGAATCTCAGAATGCTAGTCAAGTTCAGCCAACACAAAAAGAGAGTGAGAGTAGAGTTGAAAATTAGAGTGGAAAAAGTAATGATGTAAAAGTGAGCATGGTGAAAGAAGAGAAAGGAAGAGTTGAAAATCTGAGTGCAAACAATGAAAAAGAAAAAGTGGGCAGGGTAAGAGGAGATGAGAAGCAAGTGAGTAGGAAAGATAAAAAAATGAGTGTTGTAGCTAGAGTGAGTGAAAATCAAGAAGTTTATAACTCAATGAGGCCAATGATCTTGTTATTATACAAGGAGGTCTACTTGTCTAATGCTGACACTCCTTTACCTAGTGTTGTTATTTCTTTATTGCAGGAATTTCAAGATGTTTTGTCCGATGAAATACCTTTAGATTTACCTCCAATTAAAAGAATTGAACCCTAGATTAACTTCATTCTGGGCGCACAAATTCCAAATCGTCCAGCTTACCGAAGCAACCCTGAAGAAACAAAACAGTTACAAAGGCAGGTGGAAGAACTCCTTTCTAAAGGGCTTGTTCGTGAGAGCATGAGCCCTTGTGCTGTCCCTGTTTTACTAGTGCCAAAGAAGGATGGGACTTGGAGAATGTGTGTTGATTATAAGATTACGGTAAAATATCGGCACCCTATTCCTCGATTAGATGATATGCTTGATGAGCTGCATGGTTCTTCTACATTTTCTAAAATTGATTTAAAAAATGTATACCATCAAATCCGGATGAGAGAAGGGGATGAATGGAAGACTGCCTTTAAAACAAAACATGGTTTATACGAGTGGTTGGTTATGCCGTTTGATCTCACGAATGCACCTAGTACTTTTATGAGATTGATGAATCATGTCTTGCGTGCTTTTATAGGCAAATTTGTTGTTGTGTATTTTGATGACATATTGATTTATAGTAAGTGCTTAACTGATCATATTGAACATTTAAGACTTGTGCTTGAGACTTTAAGGCATGAAAAATTATATGCTAATATGAAAAATTGTGATTTTTGCATGGACAGAGTACTCTTTCTTGGCTTTCTAAAGGTGTAGAGGTTGATGAAGAAAAAATCAAGGCAATCAAAGAATGGCCTACACCAAAAATAGTGACGGATGTGCGAAGTTTTCATGGTTTAGCTAGCTTCTATCACATATTTGTACCAAATTTTAGCACTCTAGCTTCTCCTTTGACTGAAATAATAAAAAAGAATGTTGGCTTCCGATGGACAGAAGAGCAGGAGACTGCCTTCAATACATTGAAAGACAAGTTAAGTTTAGCTCCTTTACTTGTTTTATCTGATTTTACCAAAACTTTTGAAATAGAATGTGATGCTTCAGGAATTGGTATTGGTGCTGTTCTAATGCAGGAAGGAAGACCAATTGCTTATTTTAGCGAGAAATTTAGTGGCGCAACTCTTAACTATCCCACATATGACAAGGAGCTTTATACATTGGTGAGAATTTTAGAGATTTGGCAACACTATTTGTGATCCAAAGAATTTGTCATTCATTCGGACCATGAATCCTTAAAACATTTGAAGGGACAAGTAAGCTAAATCGACGACATGGTCACTGGGTTGAATTCATTGAAATGTTTCCTTTTGTTATCAAATATAAACATGGAAAGGAAAACATAGTTGCTGATGCGTTGTCATGAAGGTATACACTTATCTCATTACTTGATGCAAAATTCTTGGGTTTTGAATATTTGAAAGATTTGTATGAGAAAGATCGTGATTTCTCTATTGTGTTTAAAGCTTGTGAAAAATTTGGTTTTGAAAATTTTTACAGATTTGTAGGGTATTTGTTTCACAAGAATAAGCTATGTATTCATCAATGTTCTTTGCGTGAATTGCTTGTTAAAGAATCACATGCGAGAGGATTGATGAGTCATTTTGGAGTTTTGAAAACTTTAGAAATTTTGAAAGAACATTTTTTTTGGCCCCACATGAAGAGAGATGTGCAACAAAATTGCTCTAATTGCATAGCATGCAGGAAGGCTAAATATAAAATTAGGCCCCATGAATTATATATGCCTTTGCCAGTTCCTAGTCATCCTTGGACTAATGTTTCCATGGATTTTGTTCTAGGTTTGGCCCGGTCTAGAAGCAGAAAAGACTTCATATTTGTTGTTGTTGATAGGTTTTTAAAAATGACACACTTTATTCCTTGTTGTAAAACTGACGATGCTACGTATGTTGCAGATTTATTCTTTAAAGAGGTTGTGCGCCTACATGACATTCCAAAAACTATTGTAAGTGATAGGGTTGTCAAATTTCTGAGCCACTTTTGGCGTGTTCTATGGGGTAAGTTGGGTACAAAATTGTTATATTCTACTACTTGCAACCCACAAACTGATGGGCAAACCGAGGTAGTAAATTGAACTCTTGATACTTTACTACGTGCTGTGATAAAAAAAATTTGAAATCTTGGGAAGAATGCTTGCTTGTAATTGAATTTGCTTATAATAGAACATTGCATTACATCTACTAAGTTTACTCCTTTTAAAGTTGTTTATGCCTTTAATCCATTAACTCCTTTAGATTTGATTCCACTGTCAGTGTAAGAAGTTGCCAATCTAGATGGCAAAAGGAAAGCTGAATTGGTTAAAAATATTCATGAGGATACTAGGAATCATATTCTTCAAAGGAATGAACAAGTTGTTAGTCGCTCGAATATCAAGAGGAAGATGATTACTTTCCAACCAAGAGATTTTGTTTGGATACATTTCAGGAAAGAAAGATTTCCACAAGAATGAAAGTCAAAGTTGCATCCATGTGGAGATGGTCCTTTCAAGATCATCGAGAAAATTAATGACAACGCATATAGAGTTGACTCGTAGGGTAAGTGTCAAGTGGTTTCTACTTTCAATGTTACTGACTTATCTCCTTTTGATTTTAATACAGATTCGAGGACGAATCCTTTTGAAGAGGAGAAGAATGATATGAACTGGGAAGCTTCCATAAATGCAATTGATGGAAATAAGGATGATCGAGTAAAGTCCGATGATGATCAGGATAATAATGTGGATCTTCGAAATAAAGAAACTGATCAAGAATCCTCACGTTCACTCACAAGATCAAGAGCAAAACAACTTCAGAAGACAATAGAAAATCATTTACAAAGTGGGCATGCAACTACAAATCAGATCCAACTTCTAAATGTGTTATAAATTGGGTCGCATGAAGAGTTAGTATAACTTGGGCCAAATAAATCATGGTTTCACCATATTTATTTGAAATTTTCGGAATTAATTAATTATGAAAAATGCGGATGAGTATTGTAATAAAAATTGAGTTTGTTATTTTACTAAATTAGTTAGGTTACTTGTGGGCTAAATTAGGATATTTTCTTTCAACCCAAAGTCTATTTATAGGGTCTATAAATACTGGTCTTCATTGTTATTTCAGACATCTTTGAATCTATAAACAATTTGGCTTAATTGCTTTTACTGTGAGAGAACTCCTGCAATCCGTTTTTCGAAAACTTCCGCCGTTAATTACAAGGTTGACTATTTTATGATTAAATTCATCTATTTATAATATCGATTGCTTGGTTCATTGTAATCTTAAGAATGATATTCCGCTGCCTTAAAAATTCGTTTGATCTCGTTTCTTTGATTATCATATATTATTCCGGTCACTCAAGACATTATTCTTGAGTATCGTATCACAATCGGTTTGAGTATGCTAATTATCAATATGCAAAATCATATGCTAATTAAATACGTTTTTTTTTCTAAACAAGATCATTTAATCGCAGCTGAATTTTTTTGCACATTTTGATAGTGCAAATGTCAGCGACAACTTTTGAAAGGAGGACCCACCTGCATTGGAGCAATAAACTTAATGAATGCATTTTCCTTTCTTAAAAGAGCTATTTCTTTTTTTTTTTCAATGCACAAATGGTAGAAGGTTTGAGTTAATGCTAGCCTTCTTTTTTTTCCCTCAAAGGTTTAATTTCTTGCTTTCCATTGGCATTTAATTGACTATTTAGACCAACCATTTATTTCATGCAGCTACAAGCAGTTCAGGTCACAGTAATGAGGTTATTGTAGGTCCAGCAATCATGTTAATTTCGTCACTCACGATGGGACTGCATAGTTTAGCTTTTTGCGATGAGACTATGAACAATCCCCACTTTTGTCCATAGGGATATGTTAGATTACTCAAGAATGATAAAGAGTACGAATGATGAAACGTATGAGCGAAATACTCGAAGTCCGCTCTGACGAAGATGAAACATTTTCGTATTGATAAAGTTTAAAGTTCTGTTCGTGGATGAAGATATTGTCAAACATCTTTCGCATGTGTATATGATTTTTCTTAATAAATACAAGGTGATTTTCTTAATGAATCCAGTGAAGATAGTCATATTTACAACTTTTGTATATCTATGTTACGGATGTTGTGTTGTAATGCTACTTTTAAAAGATTTTAAATGTTCTAAAATATATTGTCAACTTTTTTTTTTATTAAAACTTTTGGCTAGCCAGTTAATTAGCCTCTAGCTCAAATATCTACACTCTCAACTTCCCTGAAAACTTTATCATTTTTCTCTTAATTGTGGTTATTGTTGTCGGATATCTTACAATATTTTTCATTTTATTTTCAGTTTAATTACGATTTCGATTATTATTTTTCTAAAACAAAATTATCAGGCTTTTGTACAATGACTTCCAATAAGGGATGTTCAACGTCCCACAAAAAACATCAGCGCCAGTAGATTTTCCTAGATTACCAAGATAGTTCATTACACTTACATTATCTGAAAACATGGTTTCACTTTAAACTGATCAAAATAGGTGATAAAGTTCCACACACATTATCTTATTCTTTAAGTGCCATTGATATAGAGTATCACTATTATCACTTCAAAATATATTATTATCGTTCCATTTTAATTTATAAGGACGAAAGTGCCTCTTTTAGAGTACCTTGATATATTGAACTCCTCTTCAAGATATTGACAGTGGAGTCCTTCGAAGTCCCAGCTTTTGACAGTGGACAAGCATGCGTCAACCTCCAGACATAATTACCAAATGTTTTTAAAAAAATACAATTACAAGCTCTATATAAGATAAAAATTAAATATTAATACTTTAGTTTATGATAATATGAGAAAAATGCATGTGTAAATCCATAAAGAATTTACAAGTGTAGTACAAATTTTAATATAGGAAGTTAAAATAATTTTAGTTATTTGATATCGTGATGACATAATTTAAATAATTATTTATTGATACCACATAGTAAATTCTTTTTAGATTTACACCTTCATATATCCCTTAGAATATTATAGCTTATTCTTATTAGATTAATGTTTAATCAATGACGAATAAATAAATCATTAAAGATTGAGAAAAAAATTTCAAAGTAATGAGAGTAATAAAATTATCTAATTAATGTTCGAGAAATATCATTTTGTTAATTATGTTAACTTTAATCTTTATTTATGCGTAACTTCTTTTTTAAAATTTAAAGTTTGTTCAATTCTATGTAGACTATTCACGTTTTTATATTCAGAAAAAAAAACAATTGCCAAGGTAATAAAATTATACAAACCTATGAGTTTGTGTGTCAATTGGTCGTCCAGCCACTCCTGTTGCTTTTTTTAGTCTATTTGACTTAGAACATGATTTCCCCAACTAGAGCTATGTCAGATAGAATGGTGATGAGTTTGTGTAACACTTAAAATGCAAAAAAGAATAAAAGTGGATGAGACTCATCCTTTACCTTCTCAAATAAATAAATAAATAAATAAATCATAACACTATTGGTTATTGTCTAACAGTTAAACCGAAAGAGTATAAAAGTTAGAAATACAGTTCACGTCAAAACTCCATTACAAAATATTAATCATCAAGCAATCAATGAGTTATATTAAATTTTGATATAGTTATGTTTTTTTTCTTATTTGACTTTGATTAAGATTAGGATCTATACATAGATTTACATTTGATATTTTCTAACAGAATTTGGAGTTAATAGAAAATAAATAAAATAAAAATATCAATTGTAGTTTATATTATTAAAAAAAATTAAATACTTTTAAATATAATTAAATATCCAAACTTTTAATTTACCATTTTAAAATTGAATTTATTAAATACCTTATAATTTTAAACCTCAACCTCAAGCATCCCAAGATCATCTGGAAATGACATAACAAGAAAAAAATACCTGAGAAAGACAGCAGCAATTGAACTCTGGAAAGTCAAGAAAACTGACTGAGAAGATCAAGCAATCTTAAAGTAATATAATTTTGCCAAAAAGGATATGCAAGCACTCCATAAGTTAGTAACAAGAATGCTCAGATATAAAATACCAGAAGGCAGAATTCTCCATTATCCATAACCAGTGTTCTGCACGCACTATGGAGAAGCAGAAACAACAATAGATGTCATTTCCTAGAATTTTAGAATAAAACAAAGCCAACGTAGGTGCTATTCCATATAAAACAAATGTTCAAAGTAAACTATTACATTAGTATTATTAAAAAATCCATTGCGTACCACAGATCAGTTATCTGGTCATGCACCCTGAACACAATCATCCATTTCTGCCCACGCATTCCTGCAGCATACAGGTGCTATATACAACATCCTAGAAGTTCTTTTCTTGAGAATCAAAAGGACGAATATTTGAACAGTTGAACAGACATCCAGCTTTATGAATAAAAATAGGGGATCTAACATAAAAGACTATATGATAGAATAAATGAATAATCAATGACCACAGCTACTCCCTCTGAGCACAGGTAGTATACAACAAAAGTTGCATTGGCGCACTGATTCCTATTGGCCCGAAAATAGGCCAAAGATGAAGCTCTCTAGTGCCTGTATATGTACTACAACTAATTTACCCCTCATTTTCAAGCTCTGCCAAGTATGAATACAACAGCAGCTTGATATAATCTAGACTCCTCAGTTGACAACACAACTAATGAGCAGATGAGAGATGTCACTTGAAAAGTTTTGTAAAGAACACAACTCATTTTGGAGCTCATCTTGCTTAATATGTTCTGATAATTAAGAACCATCTAAATGGCAGGCAAAGTTAATTCTCTAAATTTTTAAGAACCTTCTTCACATCAATAATAGTATAATCTGATAATTAAGAACCATCTAAAAGGCAGACTTCTACCTTCACATGCCCTAATTCTCCAAATTTTTAAGAACCTTCTTCACATCAATAATAGTATAATCTGATACGTAACTTATAGCTTGTCTTCAAATCTCCATCCTTCAAACAATCATTCCAAATCTTACAACGCATATATTGAGAAAATTCTTGAATTGACGCAAAGATCAATCCCATGTCTCCTCTAGATCTATCAAGAGATATGCTTGTGAGCACCCTTGCTAAAAGAAACAGGTTAGATCATTGACCCAAGGAGACACTCAGCATCCTTTACTGGAAGGAGGCATCCTCCAAAGCCTCTGATCTCCAAGATGAAACAGAAGTCCAGTAAAAGAAAGATGCAAGAGAACTCTGCCTGTCCGCAATTAACACAAAGAGTCTCGAGGCCCTTGGAGGACCAATCATCCAATAGGTGTAAACCCATTAAGGGAAAGTAATTTAATCATTATTCCAGAAGGAAGGAACCCCTCTGAACAACCCTCATCCTGGGATCCCACAGGAGCTCTCACACCCAAAACATGAGGACACACCAAGCTGCAGGTTACTACAATTCTTATGATAATGGTAAGTCTGAATGTCATTCATCCACCTAAGTTTAAGAATACATGAACTGCCATCTGAGAAAGGAAGACAGGCATCACACTGCCGCTATGTATATCCCCTATCCTCCATCTCTATTCTCTATCATAATAACGGTCTCCCTGAGTCCATGCAGAACTCCAATTGTGGTGACGTAAAACACACAAACATATGAAAAGGTGGTGTCATTGAAACTTACTAAGACTAACCAATCACCACGAAAAGAAAACCTAATACTCCAAGCCTCCACCCGCTCCCTAGCCCCAACCCCACCAAGTCCCCAGAGCAAATGTGTCCATCTGGTAGAGACAACACCACCATAGTAGAAGGCAAAATATAGCATAGGTGTTGGCATGTACCAAAAGACGAATATATTACAGAATCATTTTGAACAAAGTACTGCAGTTCAAATTGGTAAGTATCAGTGGTATTGTTACCTGGTCAAGCAGCTGTAAGGTAGTGCCCTTCATGTTGGCCATTGACTACAACAAGCCTATTTTTCAAAAAGTAACATACCTTAAGCTTCTTCCATACATATATCAGCTTAGCACATTTCAAGACATTAATTAGCATAGTCTATAAGAGTAAGATAATCGTTTCATTCGACATTTTTCAGCTAAAGCTATAAAACTGAAAATTAGTAAGTTATACGCAGAGAAAAGCCAATTCAGTTAACAAAGATGCACAAAGTATGTTATAGACTTACAACAGAACAGCCCGGCGTCGGCCGAGGACGCGCTCTCTCAAGAAAAACAAACTTTCCATAGAAAAGAAGCAATCATTAAAAGTTTAAAGTGCATTTGTGCAGTTAAGAAAATTAAGATAAATAAATGGTCAAATTTTTATTCCGTGTAACAAGTTATGGTTGTAAAATAGAAAGGCTTGAAAGGAAATAAAATTTAGAATGAATTTTGGGGAAATAGGCTAAGGTATGTTACATTAATTCTCAGTCTACACATACAAGGAGAATCCAAGATATTCAAGAGAAATCACATTACTTCTCTTAAATAGAAACCACCTCCGCAGATGAAATTTTCAATATTTGCAAATGTACATAAACATCAAATACATTGAAAATGCAAAGAATGTATGCCACGACTGCACCTTAGTATGAGGGTTTTGTAATGCAAAAGGTGAAAGCTTAGGTTCCATTTGCAGAACTGAAACAAGAAGAGTAAACTATACAGGTTAAAGTTTTAGCTGTTCCATATCCCTCTTGCTTTTCCATATGTTGTCATCTTCTGGTTTCTTCAATAGGTTCTGTTCATCAGGATCTGTCCTTAAACCAGAGCTTGCCTCCTCATTGTCTAATGACCCTGGTCTTTCCGTGAGGAACTGCTCCCAGAATATATCATTCACTTTTTCTGGAGTTGCTGATGCTTCTTTGTTAGGTGTGGGAACCTCGTGCAAAGATGTAGCTTTTGTTTCAACAGAGGAACTGGCAGTACCTTGTTTACAAACAACCATTTCATGATCACTTTTTGTGGTTCCATTATCCGTTCCCAGGTGAGTGAGATCAATGGTTCCCTGATCAACTGAATTTGGAGCTGTACTCGGGAATTCCCTCCTATCTATTTGTGTTGCGGATGAAGCAAGTGTTAGACTCAATTGGCATGCCAAGAGCCCATCGCCATCATCACATGCCTTTGGAAAAGAAAGATCCTTTCTTGGACAAATAGATGCTCCTGTGTCACAAAGCTCAAGTGACTCAGGCTCCAAAGGAAAACACTCCATTGTCTCAGGACCACAGCTAGTTTGTTTATCTGGTGAGCTCTGAGTACCCTCATTAGAGTTCCCAGTGCTAGATGTGACCAACTTACTATTAGGAATGATGGAACCCAATTCTAGATTCAGTTTGTCAGAAAATTCTTTTTGAAGCACATGACCCATCTCTGGTTTTGATGAACCACTATGGTCATCATAAAAGTTCTTCTCACAGAGCTCCTGGCAATAATCCACACCAAGAGAAAACCTCCTCTTTCTATTAAAAGAGAAGTCTACTGATGTGCTGCTAGCCATCTTCACAAGATTCTCCATAAACGACGGATTCTGCATGGCCCGCTGCATAAAAGCAATCATTTTGAGCTGCCGCTGCTCCATATCAGCGAGTCTCCTTTCAAGATCATCGACCTGGATCTTGGTCCCTGACTGCTGCTGTCTAAACTTCAAGAGACTAGCTTGGAGGTTGGCCTTCTCCCTATTGAGCCGGTCAATCTCCTCCTCTAGCACAGTCCTCTCACCATTAGCTAGGTCGCCAACTGGTGGATTACTGTGGCTGTGGATAGGCTTTCGTCGGTGGATGTTCTTCAGTAGGTGTCTTTGTCCCTTGATAAAATCTGGGTTTGTAAACTCCCATCTCTCGGGATCACTTTTGCGGAATCCCTACACCAAAAGGCCAATATCCACATTAACACTAATCTAAAAAATAAGAAACACAGCTCTCAGCATTAAATTCAATGACAATCAGAAATGTGAAGAAATGTTGAATTATACTTCTGACTAAGTGCACCATGATTAACTTAAATTTCTAATTCAAGTCGTACCATTAAGAAAAGTAAGCTTTCAAGTCAACACTGAACAACTTTCTCGAACCCGCAAAAAAAAAAGGATTATGTTGGTAACATAAATTAACTTTTAGTTAAAGAGACATGTTATTTTTTATTATGGATAGCTATTAACTGAAGACAGACATCTTATTAAAGTTGAAACTTCAAATATACTAAATGTTACATTTTTGTGGCAACAACATTTTCAACTTTAAAGTAGTGATTGTTTGGGATTTCTCCTATATCCATCCCAAAAGTGTTGTCATCCATCATACAAAAACATAGAAACAGCTATACCCTGAAACTTTTAGGGAAATATCGAGATTAAATGTCCAAAATGATGATGACGAGATAAAGGCATGTCCAGGATATTGGTATTAAAGCCAAGTTAATTATGTTTCGGATATGCCATAATAATTTTTATGGCAATCACTCAGAGTTCTCAATGGTCGACAGCCAGAGGTGGAGAGAGCCATTTGTTATTTTTGGTGGTCACTTGAGCCATATGGTTGGAGGGTAACCGAGTTATCTTTTGTGGTAAGAGATGTCATGTTGAGAATATTGTTTCTACGGCCAGAGGGTGGGGACTTGGGTAGTTTCTTCACTGATTGCGTATCCTTCTTTTTGGTCTTTTCTTTACAGAATACACAATTTACTGCAGTAACCTTTTGATTATATAGTACTAAGGATGGAACCATAACTCGGTTGCCATCCTTTTTTTGCCTCAAAAGAAAAATTATCTCTATAGTTTGGTTTATCGTTCACAAGCAACAGGCCATGTAAACTCATTAGGACATTTGTTTTGCTTATTTCAAAAGAAATATTTGTTTTGTTGCCTACATGCATGTCACGAGATACTATGTTACTTGCATGTATGTCTTATCGGCATACATGATGATGTTTGATTGCCATGACTCCATGAGTTTTAGAAAGCTATAAAGATAGAATTTGAGAAGTTCTATAAAGATATAATAAATGGTTAGCAACATACCCATACTAATAGCCAGTGGTTATATGAAGAAGATTTTATCTCCAATTGTTGCACAGCTGTCAAATAAGAACATACCCGACCCATTAATGATGCATGTTGATACATACTATTTTGTAACTTCAAGTTCTTTCTGTTGCTTAGTTTTCATGTTTATAAATAAGTAATTTTATTCAGGGTCATCTTTTTGTGTAAGATGGTTTATGTTATAATATGTTATATACATATGCAATGTATTATTACTCTTCATGGTAATGGTTACCGGAATCTGCAACTATAATAAATGTATTTGTTTTTATTTTCTCTAAAAGAAGAAATGACTGACTTTAGAGATTGGGAAGTCATCCAACTTATGTTAAGAATTGAGAAATCTTGTGTATACCAAAATACAAAATCTAGATGCCAGTGACAATTTTATCACAATCTTGTTCCCTACTCGAACTCCGCCTATATTTTATAGCCGGTCCCAAGCCCGGATAAAGGAGGAGGGTTGTGTTAGGCCCCGACAGCCAACATAAAATCATGTCGAATCTTATGAACATGGATCTTGTTCCCTACTCGGTGGACAAAAAAGAGATGATGTACATTTCATGTATTTGTAATCCTTTTATTTATAAGGTGATGTTTGATTTAATGATACACTAAATATAACTCTGTTGAAAACTTTAAGCCATAAAGTATTATTAAATGTCATGATTTATTTCATGCATCACATTAATTTGAATGCTTAAGAATTATTTGAGTTAATCATATAAATACTTAAAGTTATAAATGTAAATTTTCACACTTGATCCACTTAATTAAAGAATTATATGAAATTATTTGTCATTATTTTTTTAGGGTGCATGTTTATGAAAGTTCTATCAGAAGGGGTTTGGATCTGTAGCAGGCGTGAGTATGACATCCCAATTACTTTGTAAAAACTTATCTAACTGGTCCGTGTTTAGGAAAACACAGTTCTGCATAAGGAGTTTGGATCTTAAGAAAGAAACAATATGACCTTCTCAAATCATTCACAAAAACTTTTCTGATGAGTTATCTACAGTTTCCCTAAAAAGCAACATATTAATGATAATGTGTTGTTGTCATTACAAAGTTATTTTAGAGTGGCAATGACATCTATGATAGTTAGTTACATGATTCCTAGAAGGGATTAAAAGTTATTCAAGATTCTGCAATGTCCAATTCTATCTATCCACACAATGCAGTATTATCATTTTCTTCTTGAGGGAACTTAATGAAGCAATGTTGCATGAGATTAAAAAACTCTTGTTAGGAATTTTAAATAAATGAGATTTCCTATGTCAATGGTAAAGAATTTCATGGAAAGAGATAATGAGATATATTTTGAGATATATCAACAGGTCCAAGTTTAAGGTGCTTCAAAGATTCAATGTGTCTTAATTTGTCACCTAATGGACCAAATTATTCATAACATAACACCCTTGAAAACTGATCTGAAAAGTGAGTATGAAAATTATTTCATATGCGTATGCATGCAATGCTCAAAGTTGTATAAGTTTAAATGCTTGTTAAATTCTGTAATATTGGGAAGGTTTAAGAGTAATCATGGCATGAACTGTTTGAAGGTCATAAAAATAGTTATGTCTAAAAGAATTCAAGCTCACAAATAGAACTTTCAATAATTTAGAGTAATTGGGTTTAGATTCAAATGATGACGTAATTGAAAGTGCTACTTCTTGGTGATGTACTGAACATAACATTAATATCTTGTGCTACGAAAGCTGAATGTATTACTTGACTATTATACAAACATTATTACTAAAAATTTTAATATGCCAAATTTGTTATTGCCAAAAAATCTTGTTTTAAGAAAAAGTCTTAAAGCCCTATATTCATCAAATCCATGATTATAAACCCTATGATCAAGGGTTTGCCTTCAAATAGACAGAAGGAAGTAGGAACATGACTTGTGTGTGTGTGGTCAGTGGACTACAATGATGTATATGATGCACATATTTAAATTCATAATATCCACAAATTATATTTGACGTTTTATTCGTTGGTTCTAACTTTCACAAAGCACATTAATGACAAATTGGTAAGTACAATATAAGGCTATCTGGGAACAGTAGAAATTTGGCACATTTTTCTTTATTTTAAGATAAAATGATTAGTTAATTAGACCAATGTAGTCTTTTTTTGAGGAGATAGACCAATGTAGTCTATAGTGGAAAATTGTTGGGTTTTCACATAACCATCATGGTTGAAATTTATTTCTTATTAAGAAGGCATATCACTTTGTACGGAGGCACATATCTTTCTAACTGAATAGATTTGATATCCAAATGTTACATTCTTTGGTAAGAACGCATTACCCTAACTCTAAATAGATGTAGCTTGAGGTCCCTCCTCCATCCATCACAGTGTTATGTAGTAAATTAAGAAAGTCTGTAAAGGATCGTAAACCGATAAAATTCGTTCACGATCCTTCAGATTATTCGTTTCAATTTCATATCCTTTATCCGCTGGAGAATCAAAATCTTGCTTTCAAAACTCAAAAGTGCTTAGTGTGATTTTAACAACAAACTCAGGCCATTCCTAGCAAGAAGAGCCGAAGCTAGCACTAAATTAAGTTCGCCAACAAGGAAAAGAACAGCAAGGAAGCAAAGGTCCTACAGAAAATACACGACGCCGTAATCTATCTCCACGAGGCAATATCAGATTCTGAGCTCGAATTCAGGTCGTCCTCAAATACGGGGATTAAAGACTCTAACTTAGTTACATAAATCCCGCAAGAAATAAACAATAAAACTCGGAGGGAACGGAGAATTAAGGAAATCTAGGAACTGCGAATTCATACGTAGGTATTAAGTTGGCGGATGAAGCTGGAGAAGTTGTTGTGCTTGAAGTAGGTGGGGAGGAGCCTCTCGGCGAACTCTTGAGGATTCCAGACGACGAACCTGTCATTCGAGGAGGTCCAGGAGACGATATCGTCGGTGGCGGGATCGTCCACCATGTCGTACGTCTTCTGGAGGAACGGAGCGGGGCCGCCGCCGCCGCCTCCCCCTCCGGCCGCACCGCCGTCCATCTCGAATCTTCAAGGGTTTTTTTAGAGGGTTTCTACGAATTTTTGGAAGCAATCAAAAAGGGAGCAAGGAGGTGGAGAAGGCTCGGGAATACGACTGGAATTTTGATGCCGGTGGTTGGTAACGTTGATTTCAACGGTTCTCTCTCTCTCACACCTGTTGGTTTGTTTCTAATTTTTATGGGCCAGACATGAGCCCATCAATAAGCCCAGTTTTGTTTTACTCGGTTTACTAATTAGTAAAATTAGGATATGGTTTTTTTTCCTTTTCCATATTTAATGACGGAAATAAATTAATAAATGGGAATTGACCAAAATGAGAGCAGAATATTTGGGAGTAGAGGTGAGCAAACTTAGTTGAGGATCAGTTAGAGTCCCGATCAGATTTGTCTTAAAATTTTTAAAAGACATTACAGTATTGGACCCGATTTAACTTTGGTCAGCGTTGGAATCGGAACGTCCCGATGGCATCGGGATAAAATTCGTAAAATTCTTATTTATTCTAATTTAAATATAAAAAAATAAATGTTACTATATAAATATAATAATTATCAATTAAATTATATATAATAATATAATATAATATATTTTTTATATATAATAAAATATAATTTTTAAATTGAATTAAATATAAATATCACATTTTTTAAGAATAGAGTATATTAAAAATATATAATACGTAGGGTTGGAAATAAGAGCCGTTCGCGAGTCACTGGTGACTTAACTTATTTTTGACCTAACTCGAATTGGTCTATTATAAAAATAAGCTAAGCTAAAAAATAAAAAACTTATTTTCTTAAAAAAGGCTTAGTTTGTTAACAATTGGCCTGCCCTCATAGTCTATTAGTTCAAATTTTATAATTTATTATATTTTATATAAAATTTTATAAAAAATAAAAGTGCCTCTTCATCTTCTCAATGTTGATAAATATTAAAAGTGTTAATATATTTTCAAATCCACCTGTTCAATTTCCTAGCTTTAGAAATTTGAAACTCTCTCCTGTCAAGTTGTCATTCCCAAACCTTGTTTATAAAATTTGAAACATGTAAAGATACAGTCTAGAGTTTTACTTTATTTATCTTCTTTATAATGATTTTTTTTTTATGAAATTCACTTTATGTAAGTTGACTATTGGACTGTGAATTGATCATTAGCTGACTTGAATAAAAAACATACTTTTAGTGTAGCAAAAAATATAATATTAGAGACTTGTAATTTTTTTTTTGCTGCAAGAAATTTTTTTAGAAAGATTTAAGATATTTTATGAAGTTTGTAGTTTGCCATATTTTTCATTTGAATCTTTTTTTAGGGTGATCTTCCACGAGAACAATGATAATGAGAAACAAACAATGGTTTTATTAGAAGTATTTGAGTCAGAACATAACTAAGAGAATGATTGTAACGCAAACAATCATTTTTTGCCCTTCATTGCAGCAGACGAAGAAAATGAAAATATTGAAAATGCATTTCTCATTCTAAGGAAGTGAAAGAAAACATTTTGGATTTGGACTGATTTTAAAGAAATTATTGATTCAAATGCTACTAGGAAGGCTGTTTTGCAATCATTGCAGGACTTCATTCTCTATAGGTGGACCAGGAGCTAGCACAAGTGCTCCTCTAAGGCATATGGACAAATGCATAAAAAGAAAGAAATATTTGGCCAAGCAAAAAAGAAAGCAAACAACATTACCATTTCAACCATCTGAAACAGGTATAATAAATCATCCATTTATTATTTCAAGGGTCAGATATGGTCAAGAAAAGATGAGAGAATTGCTTGCTACATTTATTTTAATGCATGAGCATCCATTTAGCATTGTTGAAGAAGATGGTTTCATATTTGCTCTAAAACATTCAAATTTTGAATATGAAAGAGACTCAGGTAAAATAGTGAAAAAGGATTGTGTGTCTATATATGAGATGGAGAAGAAAATGTTAAAGGATATACTAAAGAATGTGGAAATCAAAAGCTCAAACAATTGAGTATATGGTAATCATAGGCCATTATGTTGACATAGAATGGAAACTTTAGAAGCGGGTTCTGAGTTTTGTGAAAGTACTTCCTTCTCGTCGTGGCATTGATGTAGCTGATGTTATTTTCAAATGTTTAAAGGAATGGGGAAATGAGAATAAAGTATATTCAATTTATGTTGACAATGCTCATTATAATTATTCATTCTTAGGATATTGAAAGACACTATTATAAGAAATAAGAAAGTAGTTCTTGATGGAAAATTATTTCATATTAGATGTGCTACTCACATACTTAATTTGCTAGTGTAAGATAGTCTTGGTGAGATTAAACACACAACTCATGAAATTCGTGAGAGTGTAAAATTTGTTAACCATTAAGATGCAAGATTGAAGATATTTTCTGATATTGCTCCACAACATTAATTAAAAGATAAGAAGTTGATAGTAGATTGTCCCACTCGTTGGAACTCAACTTATGAGATGTTATTTGCTGCTCAAATTTTCAAAGATGTCTTTCCAATGTTTACTTAAGGAGAATCTCAATATAATCATATGCCGGATTATGATCATTGGAAAAAAGTTGAGATGGTTTGTGATATTTTAAAAGTATTTAACACAACAACACATATTATTTATAGTAGTGATTATCCTACTGCTAATTTTTATCTTACTGAAATCTATAGAGTGAAGGAGGTAATAGATAATGCATCAAGGAGTGATAAAGACTTTTTGCGCATTATGTCTTTATTAATGAAAAAATAATTTGATAAATATTGGGGAGAATGCAATCTTGTGATGACTATTGCATGTGTTTTGGATCCAAGGTTTAAGTTATTTTGAGTTAAGATGATTTTTCCTAAATGTTGGGGCTTTAAAGAAAGTGGATATCATAAAAGAAGAGTTACATAAGTTATATCTTGAATACGAAAGTCTACACAAGAAAGAAATGACAAATAACAATGAAGGAAATAATAGTTCAAGCAGCAATAACTCATCCAATCTTATTGCTCAAGGTTGTGATTCTGGAATGTCTAAGCTCATAAGTATGATTCGTCAACAAGAGTGTATGCCTTCAGCCAAGTCAGAGTTAGACACTTATCTTGAGGAGGGTTGTGTCAATTGTGATGATAATTCTTTTAATGTTTTACACTGATGGAAGGAGAATAGCTTAAAGTATAAAATTGTCTAAAATGGCAAGTCATATATTGGCCATACCTTTTTCAATTGTGGCATCGAAATATAATTTAGTGCTGGAGGACGTGTTATTGATTCATATAAGACCTTTTTTGGCTATTGAGACAGTTGAGGCTTTAATGTGTGGTGGAGATTGGCTTTACAACAAATATGGTGTAAAGAAAAAATGAAAGGTAATGATTAATTTCTTATTAATTTTTATTTTAATCTATATTGTACTTCACGTTGTCTTATCTTTTCATAATCATTCCTTTTCATAATTATTCCTTTTATTTTTAAGAAGAGCTACTGCAAAGTGAAGTGATATTGCCTACATCTTGACATACAAGAATTTAGTTTGGCCACTTCCTTTTTCATTCATGTTATTGTTTTTTTTTCAAATGTTCAATTTATTTTCTTTAGTATGGACCATGGTCTATATTTTATATGCTTTTTTGTTACTTGACAGGTCAAGTTGAATGAAACGAAGCCACACAACTTTTTTTTAGTGCTACAAGATTCTATGATGACAGAGAATGCAATATGCTATGGATGGAGAAATTATGAATTGAGAAGTGCACTACTTTTGGACCCTTTTTTGTTATGGATTGTTGTTAAGCAAAATTAGAAAGTTGAGTTTATGTTCAAGTTGCATTTTGATATTAAGATTGAATCATAAGTGAATCGTTTGTCTAATTTTAAGTTGAATGCTACTATTTTTATTTTCGATTCAGAAAAAGCAAACTTGAACATAAACTCATAAGTGAATCATTTGTTTAATTTATATTTATTTTTTATTTATTAAATAAGATTTATCATATTTAATATAGTATATCATATAAAAAATATATTTAGCTTGATAGGCTAATAAGCTAGGTCGTACATTAAAAATTAATTAAACAAGCAAAGTCAAGCTTTTATTTTTGGCTTGCCAGGCTTAAATATGCTTATTTTATAATATACTTAGCCTATTTAGATGAAAGCCAAGCTTGGCCTAGCTCGTGACCACCCCTAATGATTGAGTTTTTATAATTCGGACCTAGTCCCGACTCGATATTGATCGAGTCTCAAAGAACGAGACACGATTTCGGCCCGGTTACCTATCTATATATGAAAATTTTGGGGATTCCGGGCTGATGTCGGCTTTTTTTTACATTCCAAAATGAGAAATTTATTTTTCTCCATCCAATTTTATGAAATTGTGTATATGTATTGTCCCAAAAGTTTGCCTTTTATGTCATGTGACAATTGAGCTTATTTTGGATCACATTACTTACAATATTTTCTTTTTTTTACCTTTCTTACATGAAATGTAAAAGTGAATTAATAAAGTGCGAAAGTGATCTTTACTTTCTAAGTACTATTTTTCCCAAGCGTTCTCCAAAGGCTAACTAATTTTCAAATGATTTTACATCAATTAATAATAAAAAAATCAAATGACTCAATATCATCACGAACATTGCTGCTATCCACACTTTCATCCTTACTTATCGGTTTAATTACTTGTAGAATTCAAATACAGGAAAATAATTTTTTTATGGGCAACAATGGTTAGTATGTGAGATAATACAAATGGATACAAATTCATGATAGAATTGAACATAATAATGAAATAATCATAAGGTTAATAGTCAATAATCACGATGTTCAATAGACAATGCTTTATTTACTTATCTTATTTACGTTCTTATCCATGTTCATGTTCATATTCTTGTTCATGTTCGTGTTCATGTTCATGCTTTTTTTACAATCATGTTCATGTGTCTTGTTCATGTTTGCGTTCATATTCTTGTTCATATTTTTGTTCGTGTTCATGTTCATGCCTCTCTACACTACATCTTTTACTTTTCATGCATGTGCCTAAAAACTTCTATATTTGTTGTCCAAGACAAAGTCTTTACTTTTATTAAGGACATTCATGATACTTGTATGTGATTCTTTGGTTATGATTGGATTCTAGAGACGACTTCTATGAATTCTAGAGGTGACTTCCACAATTTTCTTCAAATAGTGTAGCATTTAGTTTCATATGACACTTAGTTCCAATCCCTTATGATTAGAGGTACTTTATCCGACCTTCCATGTCAAGATCTTATACTGCAATCCAAAAGCGACCATGCATAATCAATAAACATGATTTTCACATTTTCAACTTTTATCTTATTACATAATTAATTATCTTTTCTATTTCAATTCGTCATGCATCAATATAGTGGCATAAACATCATTTATGTTGGAATAAAGTTTTTATGCCATATACAATTATATTTTGATATACAAATCTCGAAAGATTAGGGTTATATGTAAAATGTAAAAAATGTTTAAATAGAAATGAGTTGTTTTATACACTAAACTTTCGACTAATATTTGTTTATGTTTTCATGAAATTTACATTAAGATGTGAATATAGAAGTTAGAATAATTCTCTTATTTTTTTAGAGAATTAAGAATAATCTCATTTGTACAATCACATAAAAGTTATGTTTAAACAAGTGAAGCTCGAAAAGTTCAATTTGAAGTTGATATTTTTATGTACTAAACTTGCACTTAATAATTGAGTATTTTATCAATATACTTTAGCATTTGAATACTCCGATGAAAAGATATGTATAAAAGATTGAAGGTCTAAAAAGTTTAATTTAAAATGGACAACTTTATGTATTGAATTTTGAATTAATATTGGACTATCCTCTCATTAAATTTTGGATTAATAATGAATATCAAAGTTGTAGAAAATTTTGTTAACTTTCCATGGAATAAAAAATTATCTCATTTGGATAATTGTACAAACCATTATGTATAAAGGAGTGCAAGTCTATCAGGCTAACGATGACAAAATGGACGATAAAAAATATTTTGATCGATCGCTGGAGATCCAAAAATGTTGGCGCAACGACAAAAAATGTCCAAGACTTCAGAATTTCATAACAGATGTCAAAAACACAAAATGGATGTCCGTTTATTGCCTGTAATGACTATATTTCAATAGCTACTTCAAACTGGACGCCCAAAACTCAAATGAGCGCCCGTTTCAGTGCATAAAAGTACATAACGACTAATTTTGGGTACAAATGACTATGAAGAAGATTTGAGACTATAAAAGGGGTCCAAAACATGTCAAGAAGGCAAAGACTTCTTAGAAAAAGATAGGCAAATACTTGTGATCATCCAAGAGTCATATTGAGCTCAAAGTTATAAATCTTTAATTTCTTTCTCTCTTACTCATGTTGAGGTTTCAAATTGTAAAAGAAATATTGGGAAGTGTTCTTATAATATTTATAATAATTGTTTAGCTCTAGAGTGAAGAGAGATTGTGTCTTATCTCTTGAGCGAAGAAAGATGAGTGAAAGCTTTCATCAGAAAAGTTGTGGCTTACCTCTTGAAGTGAAAAAAGGTAAGAGTTGTAAATGGTTTCTTCCTTATCCCATTTGAAATGAAGGAGGGATGTTAGTGGAATCTCCGACGATTTCAAAGTCAAGACATCGGAGCAGGGACACAGGCCAAAGTGTGATGAATCTCGTCAACAAATCATCGTGCATCTTATGTTTGTCTTTCTCTCTCCCTCTCATTCCTACTTGATGCATGCAAAATACAACATATTTTAGTCTATTATTTTAATTAATTTTTTTGTAATTTAATCATGACACTCATCATTTTAGGTTGCTTTTAGTCATAATTTTGGATTTATCAATTCTAATTAATAATTCTCTAAATATTTTAATTGTTGACGAATTAATTAAATTTTGATAATTACTTTGTAGGAAAGTCGAGTACATGATTATCTGGCAAATTATATCACATCAAACTTAATCAACCGGGGATCCGATGCCAAACCTATGATTAATCAAAATGTGATCAAGCTAAACTCGGTGCCAAATTTAAGTTAAAGTTAGATCATGGGGTGCTAAGTTGTTATCTCATGCCGAGGCATTATCATCAAGTTGGAATTATATTTAGAGGCCGAGAATCAATCAAGGAGAGCTAATCTGGCGTACAAGTGGATGAAACAATCTTATCATTAACTGATATTTATCTTTAGCGGTCAAGAATTGAAATTTGAGGAATTTCATTGGGAGGAAAACACCATCATTGACCAAGATCCATGGAGATTATCGGTCGAGATCTCCAAACCATGAAGAGAATCATTGGGCGCTAAAGTCATGAGAAGCTTTTATCTTTAACCAACACTTAGCATTATCGGTCATGAAACAAATCCAAGGGAAGTTTGATTGGGGGCCAAGTTGAAGAATCAAAGCTATTATTGGATGATACTTTATTTTATATGGAGTTTTATCGACCATGAAACTCTATCATTAGGCGCCAAAGCAAATAAAATCATAAACAATTCAACTCATAAAGTTTATCTCAGCTGAATTTAAAGTTGACCGTATGATATTCATGACTGTGATCAACATGAAGACCGTCCACACTTATAAACAGAGGAGGAAGCCATCATCCCAATTCGTACTTTGAAATTCAAATTTCTTCCACAGAGAGTCGTGAGCGCTGCAGGCTACGACAAGAGGAGAGAGTGCGACTAGGGCTGAAGAAAGGGTGCTGACCAACGTTCCTGTCCGAAGTCTGGTAGTTCGCCGTTTGTGCACGTGCTTTATTTGGGTGTAATTCTTCCTATTTTATTATTTTGATTTTAGTTTATCTCTCCAATATTTCTAGGATGAACTCCATATTTTTAGGATTATTATTTTAGGAGATTATTATTTGATAAGGGAAAATTGTTTGAACCTTATTACTAATTGATTTAATTATCTTTTCATTTTCTTTTGATTATGATTGTAGATTTTAATGTTATTTTATGAGAATATCTTGTTTTAATCTTAGATTTGGAGTGATTAATTTTAAGTCATAATACTTTTCAGAAAATAAAATCTTAACTTGTAGGTTAACTCAATCATAATAGAAATTCTATAATTTAGTGTAATACTTGATTATCTACGATCTAATAAATTATACCCAACGTTGGATAATTATTAGTTTAGGATTTACAATTTCATATCTTAGCTTTTTGTTAATTAAGGGGTTTACTCAGTGTTAGAAATCTTTTAAGTTTATAAAAGTTAAGATAGTTCGATTTAATCAATGCATAAATTGTTATTTTTAGTGATCCTAATCCATCATAAGAATCAAAATTATTATTTACTATAATAGTGGATCATACAAGTTCACCTTTGCAATTTTCATCCTAGGAATTATTACAACACCATTACATCATACTATCTTATTATTATCTTATTTACTCTATTTTATTTTATAATTACAAAACCTATTTTCAAAATCCTATGTTTCTTCCTCTCTTATTAATTTATAAAATTAGATATTGAATTAATAATCTTCCTCGTGGGTTCAACACTCTTTACTCCTATTTTCTATATTACTTGAGTGACTAGTGCACTTGCTAGCGGATTTATTTTGCTACAATTTTTTACACATTACTACTCTATTATTCATGTGATTTGATTGCTATTATCTTGATTTAAAGTTTAACGAATCGGTTTTGTGTTTCCGCAATGTATTTCATAAAATAAGTATTTTCGATTTAACACCAATTCATGCCCCCTCCTCTTAATGCCTTTTAATCCTACAATTAGTATCAGAGCAAAGTTTCTCTTAATTTTAAGATTTAACCATATTTTAAAGCTATGGCATCAAGTGATTCTTTACTCAGAGAAGATCAATCGATCGTTCATCCACTGGCTTTTGACTCTTCTAATTTTGCCTATTGGAAAATTAGAATGTAAGCTTATGTTTGCTCTATTGATTTGGATATTTGGGATGTGATAGAAAATGGTTTTGTTTTAAATGCTAAATCACCTTCTGTACTTCGAAGGAGAAAAAATATTTTATCAAGTTTGATTTGAAAAGCAAAAACTTTTTCTATTATGCTCTTGATTCTACGGAGTTTAATCGTATTTCAACTTGTTCTACTTAAAATGAGATTTGAAAAAAAATGATTATTACTCATGATGGTACCGGTAAAGTTAAAAAATTTAAATTGAATATTTTGAATCATCACTCATTTAAATGTTTGATTATGAATGCATAAATGATATGGTTTCTAGATTCAGTAATAGTGTTAGTGGCTTAGCTTTTTTAGCCGAGCATAGAACTAATGCTCAAATTGTTAAGAAATTTTTTAGATTTCTCGTGGCACACCAAAAGGACCGTGATAGAGGAGTAAGATCTAAATGAGTTGAATTTTGATGATTTTATAGGTTTGCTTCTAACTTGTGAGATGAACATAAAGGATGAGCAAAGAGAAATAAGCTCAAACAAGAAAAAAGGCTCTCATTTTTTAGGCACTTATTTAAGAAGTAGATGAAAAGAAACTTGCACTCTACACAAAAAAACTTAATAGATATCTCTGGTGAAAAATAAAAAGAAGGATGAGAGCAAATTAGAAGATTGTGTAAACAAAAGGTGACAAAGAAGAAACAACTAAAAAAGGGAAGAAGAGAAAATATGAAGAGTCAAGCGAAAGTGAAACAAGTGACTCATTGATGGTACATATTCGGATAATGATGAAGATGAGATTTCTTTTGATATGTACAAAGATTTTTCCTCTCTTATAAAAGAGTATTTTGCACTTAAAAGAAAAAAAAAATTACTATGATTTTGAGAAATTAAAAGAAGAAAATAATGCATGTTTAATGGAAAACAAAAATTTGAAAGAAACTTAAATATGCATTTTTTGAATCTTTAAGATGTGAAATTTTTAAAGTTGACATATTTTTTAGAAGAAGCAAAGAAGAAAATATTTTTCTGAAAAAGACACAAAATGATAAGAAGACTATTTCTCATGCATTAGAAATAAGAACAATTCTAAAAATTACATTAGACATGAACATTCTTATTTTTGGAAATCTAGGCACTCCAATGATAAATCTTTAAATCACATATTACTTATTTTGCATGTGGATATCATGGTCATTATTCATATCAATGCAAAGTGGGAAAGACAAGTCAATGTGGAATGATAGGGTTTTAAAAAGAACTTTGACTAACTAAATTGGACCCAAAAAAAATTGGGTACCAAAGTTCAAATAATTTAGTTATAGGTATGCATCACATGGAAAACAAAGGACAAGTAGATATGAAAGTGTGATAGCACAAAGTTCATGGTAAATAAAAATGTGAATTTATTTTGATGTCACACTTGTTTTATGGACTTGCTCACTAGTTATCATGTTTTGTGCATAAGTTTACTATTTTGAAAAGTCAAATTTTTTGTGCACACTTGAATTATTTTTTCTTATTTTGGAAATGCTTATATTGCTTATTATACAAAAGCGTGAACATGTATAATTGATTATGTTCTTACTCATTTTGACATTTGATGCTTTGTAATTTTTAAATTGAAATAAGTCATTATTTTGACATAAGGAGATATTTTGGATTGATATTAGATTCTTTTTACTTGTGATAATATATTTGTAAAATATCTTTTGTTTACATATCAAATAAATGAAACTATATATTTATCATCACATTTGTCAAGATTATTATCATTGTGATTTGGCAAAAGTAATTACACATATAAAAATGTGTGCAAGTCTCCTAAACTTGAATTATTATTGTTTAACACAAGTAATTTGTCATAATTATTGAATATCTTGTACTATGAGATTTATGTGTATGACCTTATTACAAATTTTAACTTATTACACTATGCCATTTGGGTATATATGCACATTATGGTTTTTGAAAAATTAACTTGGAAGAAGATGATTGATCATATTAGTGTGCCATTTAAAAATTATTGCATAAAACATTTATATACTCATCTCTCTATAATATTTTGACATGACTCTTATATTTTCATATTTCAAATTAGCGTCATGTAATCAAAATTATTTCCCCTCATTTAAAATATTATATTATTATTGTTTCATCGGAAGAAAAGGGGAAGACTAAAGAAAGGTAGAAAAAGAAAGAAAAATTGTCGTAATGATAAGGAGAACTTGTCCAAAAAATTTATCAAGGACTCTTATTCATCTTGTCAAATATTGGACTATTTGATATAATTCAATTTAAATTTGACATATTATTATTGTCTAAAAATTTTATGCAATATTTTGATTCATTATATAATCTTTTAAGACTTGTGTTATTCATTGTCCCTAATTAATTTCAATTTCATATTTTATCAAGTGAATCATTCATGAACTTAGGGGGAGGCATTTTGTTTATCACATATTATACTTGGAACATTTTTTATGATATAACAAAAGAATGAAAACTATTTTTTCATCTCCTTGTGACATTTTACATAGTGTTTCTTATATGACAAAAAAAAAGAATGAGAAATTTAGAAAGATGACATAATTAAGGGGGAGTAAACATTTATTCGTACTTATGCTCAGTGCAAATTACTTTTTTATGAGACATGGGGGGGGGGGGAGGAGAAATATGGTAAGAAACATAAGAAAAATTTATGTAACTCTATATGAAAATATTTTTCTATGTTCCTATGAGATTTACATCAATATGCGAATATAAAATTATACATAATTCTTTTATCTTTATAGAGGATCAAGAATCACCTCATTTGGACAATCACATAAAAAATTATGTTTAAATAAGTGAAGCTCAAAAACTTCAATTTGAAGTTGATATTTTTATGTACTAAACTTGCACTTAATATTTTAGTATTTTACCAATAGATTTTGGATAAGAGATGAATATGAAAGGTTTAGATAATGTTGTTAGATTTATATAGAATCAAATATCATCTTGTTTAAATACTCCTATGAAAAGATATATATAAAAGTGTAAAGGTCTAAAAAGTTCAATTTGAAATGGACAACTTTATGTATTGAAGTTTGAATTAATATTCGATCATGCTCTCATTAGATTTTGGACTAGTGATGAATATTAAAACTATAAAACATTTTGTTAGCTTTTCATTGAATAAAAAAATCACCTCATTTGGATAACAGTGCAAAATATTATGTATAAAAGAGTGCAGATTTATCAGGTTATTGATGACAAAATGGACAATGAAAATAGCTATAGATAAAGCGGACGCACGAAAATATTGGTGCAACAATCGCAAATGCTCGAGACTATAGGATTTTCGTAACTGATGTTCGAAACACACCTGTAACGAATTTATTTCAACAATTACTTCAAAATGGACGCCAAAAACTCAAACGGGCATCCATTTCAGTGTAGAAAAGTACAAACGACTAGTTTTAAGTACCAACGACTATGTGAAAGATTGGAGACTATAAAAGGGGTCCAAAACACATTAAGAAGGCAAAGAATTCCTACAAAAAGATAGGCAATCATTTGTGTTAATAAAAAAAGTCATATTGAGCTCAAAGTGGTAAATTTTTAATTTTTTTCTCTCTTATTCTTGTGAGTTTTCAAGTTGTAAAAGAGATATTGATGATTGTTCTTGTGATAGTAATAGTTGTTTGACTTCCGAGTGAAGAGATGTTCTGTCTTACCTCTTGAGCGAAGAAAAGACAGATGAAAGCTTTCGAGTAGGAGAGGTGTGCTTTACAAAGCGAAAAAAAGACAAGAGTTGTAAAGGATTTCTTTCTTGTCTCATTTGGAATGAAGAAGATGTGATAGTGGAATATCCGGTGGTCTCGAGGTCGAGAAGTTGAAACGGAGACATAGGTTAAGATGTGATCGAACCTCATCAACAAACTATCGTGCAACTTGTGTTTTTCTTTCTCTCTCCCTCTCATTCCTACTTTATTATGCATGTAATTTGATTCCTATTGTATTGCTTTAAAGTTTAACC
Source organism: Pontederia crassipes (assembly GCA_030549335.1). NCBI lineage: Eukaryota > Viridiplantae > Streptophyta > Magnoliopsida > Commelinales > Pontederiaceae > Pontederia > Pontederia crassipes. The sequence goes on from CM060190.1 coordinate 4,579,669, forward strand.
AATCGGTTTTGTGCTTCCGCAACATATTTCGTAAAATTAGTATTTTCGGTTTAACACCAATTCACCCCCTCGTCTTGGTGCCTTGTGATCCAACAATTTGACCTTAGATCCAATAGATAGAAAAAATCTAAAAAAATGCAGAATCTAGACCAACTAGGGTGAAACTTGATTGGGTTTTGACACCAACTAGGGTGTATTACAAGTTGGGTTCGACATACCTAACATTAACCTATTCATACTATAACCTGAGCTAGGTTCGAGGTGGCGCAGATCGAGTGTAATCAAATTATCATCTATGTGTTATCATCAATGGGAACCTGGGTCAAGCATGATCGGAACTCAAGATGGGTTGTTTAGGTAAAATACGAACAACTATAATTTATGGGCAGAAACTTGAGCCGGGCCCTCTAAAGTCAAGGCCAAGTTCAGATCAGGTTTGAGTCAAATTCGGACTGTGCCGCGCTAGGTTAACCTATTTGTTGAAGAATTCGAGTCTTGTTATTCCAGCTCAGGTCGGACTTCTATACAGAATATTTCGATGTTGAAATATCAATAATTTCTTTTAACTTTTTTATCAATCTTTGCATGTGTTCAACATCAAATAAAAATAATCTATTCTTGGATAATCAAATAACATGTGGGTACCAATTGCTATTCTTAAACTTGTTCAAGTATGTTAAGAAACTATATCCAACATTGTACCTTGTTTAGAGAGAGCTACCAGAACCCCAATCTTTGTGCACATTTTTTGAGAAGACGGCGAGGCTTTCAACGATGAGTCCAGTCGTCTCTTGATAGAGGAAATAACCATGAGGAGATAGCCGATTGGAGCAGACACCCATGTGTACCGAGGAGGGAGAAAACATAAGACAAAGTTGAAGAAAAAACATAAACGTGAAAGAGAAAAGAGGATGACTTGAAGAGACTTTTGGGGTCCTATTTATATAAAAAAAACACTCCAATTTTAATTTAATTAGACCTCTTAATCGTACTTCTCATTCATAATTTATCTTTTATTTGTCAATAATTTTTAAATTAAATAATCAATTAACATCACTATTTCTTAATTTTTGGATTCAAATTAATACTTTTTTTATTAATTTCTGAATGCTTTTAATTTATAACCCCTAATTTAAGTCTCACTAGAGTCCTAAATTCAATCTTCAAACTTGATCAACAATCCTCTTCTAGTTATCTTTTCTTTATTCTATCTCCCCTAAAGACAATTATTCCTAAAATTTTTAAAATTAAATGATTAATTATTATTTTTATTTTAAAAATTTTAAAATAAATAATAACATTGTATTCATTTTCTAGATATTTTTAAATGCAAAACTCTTATTTTAACTCCCATTAAGAGCCATTTATATCCACAACTTAAGGTTATATTAAAATTTAATTTTGAATCCTCATCTTATTATAATTTCAACTCCTAATCTAATTAGGAATTATCTTTTTTTCCTATCTCTTATCTAACTATATTTTTTATTGACTTTCAAACTTTTTTTATCTTATCTTTTCCTATTTCCTTATCCCACATCTAAATATACTTTTATTTCCTTACAAACTTTAACTTTCTTTATCAAACCCTAACTTTTGTATTTATTTTAATTACTAAAATTATTTTTTAATTTAAACAATTTTGTATTGTTCCAGTAAGAGAAAACAATTATTTTCTTATAATAGTTTTTATGAACAGTTGAAAAAAAATAAGCTGTACTATTTTCTCATTTTTATAAAACATAATGACGTTTAACCCCATAAATTGTCCCTTGAAATAATTAGCAATTATATATTAACTAGGGAAAACTCTTCTGCTTCGCATATTTTAAATATCGTATGAAATTTATTATTGATACATCTATAAAAGTTTTTCAATATATGATAATATTAGTTCTCTTGCCTTTGTTTTATATATGTTACACAATATATGAGTGCTAATTTTCCAACACATGCGTGCACATTAATATACCTAGATTATTTAACTAAAATATAAATTTAACTTATAAAAAACAAAACAATTTATTGCTATTGCATGATCTATTGATAAAAATAATTTACACATGCATGAAATATCCAAATGACGATAAATATGTTATAATAGAAATATAATACTTTTTCATAAATATGAAGGTCATTTAAGATAATAGTTTTTTTTTTCAATGTAAGCAACTAATATAATTAAAGTGGGAAAAAATTTCATTTAAGATAATTATTTTTTAATATTCTCCTTTATTTAGATGGTATGCGCCCTTTTTTCTTTATCCATAATGGAAAAAAAAATTAGAAAATAAGGGGGAAAAATATTCACCGGAATGTAATGGAAGAACAATTCACATAGGAGACTTTGATATAAAATAGTGACAATCCTACATTAGAAAATTACATAATTTCTATGTAATGCTGATAGCAACAAATAATATAATTCGTATTACTGTACTTTGTGAAACAGTTTTAAATATTGGAATTCAAATGTGCTAATATATTTTCCATAAATATTGAGATATAATGCTACATTTTCATATGCCCTTTAAATGTGCCAATCAGATTTAGTTAAAAATATAATAATAATTTTCCATAAAGGAATCAAATTCAAAAATAATAAAATAGAAATGCCAGAGTAATATTATTTACGGGTGATATTAAATATCAAAATATATTTAGCTATAGAAAATAGGTATAAATAAATATGGAATAGCATATGGGTGAGTTTTTAAAAATTATTAGAGAAGAGATGTTCTAATAAATAAAAGTAAATGATAACAATAGACACAAACGTGACAGCATAAATAAAATAAAAATGCATTTATTTCATGTGATTAATGATAGCAATAGCGGGGAGAATAAATGCATGTGATTAATAAGAGAGAGAATGCTCTAAATAATGGTAGGGGAAAATAATACATATAAAATATAAAAAAACAACAAAGAAGTTAAATATCAATGGCTCAAGAATAGGACTTTGAAATTGAAGTCGTGGGGCGTATCATATTCCATAAGTTTTAAATTGCTCTTATTAGGAGATCACTTTATATTTCATATGGCACTTTATATTTCATATGGCACTTGATATTTCATATGGCTGTGTTTATCTGCAGAATGTTTTACCAAACAACATGTGTTTATTTGCAGAACAATCCTTTGTTCAAGGAACCATGTTGCACCGAGAGCAATTTGAAACAGACTAGTAAACTTAAATCACGCTTCTTACAATTATAAAATTTTAATTAAAATTATTTTTAAAATAAATGTTTGTGATGTATGCAATTTAAATTTTTTGTACATGTTTTTATTATGGATATAATGTTTATGCTATCACCTGCAGGGCATAACATCCTTCGACGCCTCTCCATGAGCCGTTGGATTCTTTATCGACGCTTATGATCGACACACGCCCTGAGCGAGCTGAACGAGTGAACGTACTGGCGAGCGAGCTGAACGAATGAACGACCCGGCGAGCGAGCCATGACATCCTCGCTTTGTCGTGGCCAAATGTAAGGCAACATGCTTGACATTGATCGAGCCAATATCCTCGCTTCGTCATGGCCGATCGGTGAGTAGCAGGTAGAACACGTTGTTGGGGAAGAAGAAGACATGAGCATTCGGGTTCCCAGAAGATGCACTTGTTCGTCTGTTCGATGTCGATCGAGGTACCCTCCTTACTTCATCGTGGCCGGCCGGCAAGTAGCAAGTAACACATCATCGGGGAAGACATGAGCTTTTGGACTTTCGGGTGTCTAGAAGATGCACCCGTTCATTTGGATTCGCTGGCGTGATCAATGTCAATGGAGCCGTCCTCGCTTCATCGTGGCTGACCGGCGAGTAGCAAGTGGTATGCGTCGTCGAGGGAGAAGAATGTGTGTGTGTGGGGGGGGGGGGGGCAGCAGGACATCGATGCTCGCTCATTCGGAGATGCGCGGAATGCGATTCAGGTGTGCATCCGCGTGGATGATGAATCTGACGGCCCACGCACATGCGTCGCAGGATGCTATGTCCTGCAGGTGGTAGCATTAACATTATATCCTTTTATTATATATATATATATATGATGGCAGATGGATTAATAGAGGAGAATGAAGCCTCCAAAAACAATAAGAAAACAACACACGTAGTCAAAGATAAGAATTCAAAGTTCATAATTCAACAAAACATAACATTACCTCACACTTTACATTCAACCTTATTTATACTAGTTCTAATAACATAATAAATGAATGATTCTTCAACTCTCAAGATCTTCCTTCACTTCCCAAGATGATCTTTCACTTCTCAAGATGATACTTCACTTTTCAAGATTGATGACACTTCACTTCTCAAGATGATCTTTCACTTTGCAAGATGATTATTCACTTTCCCAATTTGTCTTCTTGATTTCTTTAATATTCTTTAAGTTGCATGATGTTTCATTCCCAATGTATCTTCTAAACTTCTGCATAATATTAAATGTTCTTTAAACACATTACTCTTTGAAATCTTAACAACCCTTCATGGCATTTAATGTCTTTTTTTTTTAAATTTTAAAAGACCTCCATACCACTTCATCTTCATCCATTTAATCTCCATAATTCTCCCTCGGTTGGGGAAGACTTGTCCTCAAGTCGAATTTCTTCAATCTCTTCCATATAAGAGGATGAATCTAAGACATTAAAAAATGTTGAAACTCCATACCTTTTAGGCAAATAAACTTGTATGCATTTTCTCTTATCCTTTTTAGAATTTGAAAAGGACATTATTTCTACGGTCGGGCAGAAAAAGGGGGAGAGCTCTCCGTTCCAGAACAAGGAAACACTATTTTCAATTGTCTCAACAATTAAATCAGAATAAGAAATTTTACTCGAGGTTGGAGCTTTCCAAAATATCCTAGGGCAAATCATACTTTTGAATGGCCTTCAGTGCACTTATCCCAAATTTTTGAGAAATAAGAATTTTTATTGTAAAACTTTCTTATTACCTCAAATTCCACAACTTTTACTTGCATAGAAGAGAGTAAGTCATATTTTCTGCTTAAAGAATCATCAACATGATTTCTTTTCCCACTCTTATGCGTGATCACAAATGTGCAAGTTTGAAGAAACTCAACCCATTTTGCTTGTCGGGTATTGAGCTTATGCTGACTATTAATAAATTTCAAGGCTCATGATTAAAGAAAAGAATAAATTCTTGATATATGAGATAGTGCCTCCAATTTGTCAAGGAACGAATGATGACATTCAATTCTTTCTCATACATTGAATAACTCTTTCTTGATCCATTTAACTTTTCACTAAAGCAAGCAATTGGTTTACCTTCTTGTGAGAGGACAACTCCAATTCCTACATTTGATGCATCACAACATACTTCAAAAAGTTTCTCGAAACCCGATAATGCGAGTACTGGAGCTTTGATGATCCTTTTCTTGATTAACTCAAAACTCTTTTGTGTTGAATTAGTCCATTCAAATGCTTCACCCTTTAAGCATTCGATGCTAACTGCCATGATAGTGCTGAAGTTAACTATGGACCGTCGATAATATGATGTTAACCTATGGAAGCTTCGAATTTCTTGCAAAGATTTTGGTGTTGACCAATTCACTATTGTTTCAACCTTGCCTTGATTCATGCTAATGCCTTCCTGAGAAATAACATGTTCTAAAAAAATGACATGATTAGTAAGATTCACGGATAGTCATTGCCCTCGAAGAACTTCAAAATCTGAGCGAAGATTCTCAAAGTGCTCCTACATACTTGAGCTAAATATAAGAATATCGCTGAAATATACTACTAAAAACTTGCTGATGAATACCTTGAAAATAAGGTTCATGAAGCGCATAAATGTACTAGGAGCATTAAAGAGACTGAATGGTATTACCAACCACTCATAGAGGCATTTTTCTGTCTTAAATGTGGTTTTCCATTCATTTCCTGGACACATTTGTATTTGATGATATCCACTGCTTAAATAAATCTTTGAAAAAACTAATGCACCATGAAGTTGGTCAAATAAATCATCAAGGCACGGTATAGGGAAGCACTACTTGATGGTAATTTTGTTCACTGCTTGGTTGTCTACGCACTTCCTCCATGAGCCATATTTCTTTGTAACAAGGAGAGCAAGTATTGCACATGGGCTTAAGATTTCATGAATCAAACCCTTTTGCAATAATTCAACTTGTCGTTGCAGTTCTTCATGCTCTTTCGAACTCATTCGATAAGAAGCCTTATTTGGGATGGAAGCACATGGGATCCAATTAATATTATGTTGTATTCCCCGCAAAGGTGGAACTTTTGTAGGAATATCATGAAGGACCACATCTTTAAACTCATCAAGTAAAGGTTTCATAATGACAGAGATATCATTTTGATCTTCGTTCTCTTCCAAAATCCCAAGTGCATATGTGTTTGGAGAATGAGCCATGGCTTTAAGAAAATGGGACCTTGATAGATAAGAATTTTCCTCTCCAGATTTATGTTCCAATTCCATTTTTGAGGGAGCCAAAGTAACCTTCACACTATCCTTAGTAAAGGAATAAGTGTTCTTGTAGCCATCATAAATAACATTGCGATCATATAACCAAGAACAATCAATAAGTAAATGACAAGCAACCATATGAACCACATCATATAATATTTGATCCTTACAATGATGGCCAATAGAAAGTTAAGGCAATGTTTATGAATATCATTACCTTCCTGAAGTCAAGAAAGCTTATCAAAATCTAGATGTTTCTCCAATGTGAGTTATAATTTATCCACCATAGTTTTTGAAACAACGTTTTCACAACTCTCACTATCAATAGTGATGGTGCATACCTTTTCATGTGAAGTACATCGGGTATGAAAGATATTGTGATGAAGCCATGTTTCATCTTTAGCATGTGATGATTTTAAGATGTGTTGAATGACTAAAGCCTCTCCTTCACCAACATAAGTAACATCCTCTTGTTCAGTGTCCTCCTCCTCATCAGAATATATGTCAAATATAGGTTTATCTTCAACTTCTTCAATAAGAGAGATAACCCTCCAATTTGGACAGTCGAAAGCGATATGACCAAATCCTCGACATTTAAAGCATTATTTAGAGGCATGATTTGAAACAGTGCGAGGATTAACTTCTTGTGTCGGAGCGCTCTTAGAAGAAATCATTTTGTTAGAAGGCGATGGGGACTTGATGGTTGGAGTACTCCCTCGGTTAAAGCCTCCTCCTTTTCCAAAGAGTTTACGATCACCTTTCTCCTTAGATCGAAGACCGCTGAGATATCGAGCGATAGTTTGCTCTTGTTTGAAGTTGTACAAGTTAAAGAAGGAATCTTGTTTGTAGCTGGCAGGAAGAAATTTCTTTTTTAGCTCCATTTTCATCTTTTCTCATGTCATGATCTTTTGCTTTCCTTCACGTTCCTTTATCTCTTTAGATTCTCCCACCATATAAAAGCATGTTTCTTCAGTTTGATGACGATAAGTTTGACCTTCTTGTCTTTTGTGATGCTTTTATAGTCAAAAATTCGTTCGACTGTAGCAAGCCAATCGATGAAGTATTATGGATGTAATTGACCTTCAAAGTTGGGGATGTCAACTTTGATGCCATAATCACCATGTTGATGTCGTTGGTTGAGACGAGAAGAACCTCTCCCACTAGATGAATCACTATGATCTTCATGGAACATATTGAAATCCTCTTCATCATCAACTTGCGAATCATGACGTTGCTCATCACGATTTGTAGCTTCGATAACTTCAAGTTATTGTTGGAGTTGTTGCACTTGCCTTCTCAACTCATCCATCATGATATCACGAAGATCACGCTCGTTGTTGCCCATGTTGACGTTCGAACCACGTCGACTATGACCAGACATGGAAAGAATCGGAGCTCTGATACCAACTGATGGTTTTTGGATTAATAGAGGAGAATGAAGCCTCCAAAAATAACAAGAAAATAACTAAGTATATCAAGAAATTCACCAAGACACACGTAGTCAAAAGATAATAACACAACTAAGTATATCAAGAAATTCACAAAGACACACGTAATCAAAGATAAGAACTCAAAGTTCATAATTCAACAAAACATAACATTATCTCACACTTTACATTCAACCCTATTTATACTAGTTTTAATAACATAATAAATGAAAAGATTCTTGAACTCTCAAGATGTTCCTTCACTTTCCAAGACGATCTTTCACTTCTCAAGATAATACTTCACTTTTCAAGATGACACTTCACTTCTCAAGATGATCCTTCACTTTTCAAAATGATTATTCACTTTCCCAATTTGTCTTCTCGATTTATTCAATATTATTTATGTTGCATGATGTTTCATCTCTCAATGTATCTTCTAAACTTCTACATAATATTAAATGTTCTTTAAACACATGACTCTTTGAAATCTTAGCAACCCTTCATGGCATTTAATGTCTTATTTTTGAAATTCTAAAAGACCTCCATATCACTTCATCTTCACCCATTTAATCTCCATCAATATATGTGTGTGTATTAAATACGCTATCTAATTGGTTTTTGTAGTCCTTGGAGAAATTGACTTTATGAAAAAAGAAGAAGAAAATGATTTAATTTTAAATGATCTATTTAAGTTAATTTGACTTATTTAAGTCACTATTAACTTATTATTTAGATATAAAAAATGCACATATAGAAACAAATTCAACCTTGATGTTCATGAAAAATGCCAATAAATATGGAAATTGCATATCGAGCGAACAGAGGAGTTGATGTTGATCCAAAATGTCATGGCATCATCTTCATTAGCTAGTTGTCCACGGGAAGATAGAAACTGACTCATGTATGATGGCATCTCAATTCTTGTATGCTATTGCCAAGGGATGCTGTAGTGGTTCTCCAGTTTGGACTTTGGTGGGTTCACAAATCACAATCAAAGAAAGATCATATGAGCTTTATATAATAAAAAAGGTCTCTTCATCTTACCCCTCATTAATTATTTAACTTAAAAGTTTGACTTTTCATCTTACAAATAATAAATAACAGTGCTAATCCGAGTTCAACTTGTTCAAAAGTGAACTTTCAATTATCAAAATTACTTTCTTTTACTTTGTGATAAAATTAAATTATATTATGTATTAACCATATGCTAATTATAATCATGACATATTTATTCACACTTAGAAGTCTCACTTAAGTTGTAAGCCATAATAGCGGATATTGTATATGCATAGTTGCCCGTATAGTAGAGTCATCTTTTGAGTATGCAACAGTTATAATGTATCCAAATTTTCATAATCTTATATTCACTATAACCATAATATTTTGTTTAATATAATAAGAATACCAAGTAATTATGCTAAACATTTAAATGGGTTCAAAAAGCTTTTCATATTCAATATATGGGGAGCAAATGTCTATACATATGCATTAGTAACATGCATTTAGTATATAGTGGAGCATAAATGATGAATTAAAGTATAGATAGATATTGATGATATAATAAACGAGTCATTAAACGCATGAGTTGGTATGTGAGGCCACTTCCCAAAAAATGAGGAATAAAGATAAGTATGAATGTTGAGGGGAGATCCATTTGAAACTTCCTATAATCATCACGTGCTTAGAGTCATCCAAAATACATAATTTTTTATAAATAAAACAATTATGAAAAAAATATAAACTACAAATTGAGGAAGATTTTCAATAATAAAACTAATAATCCATAATATCCAAAGGAGATGCAACATCCATAACTCCATAAAGTTAAAAGTGTGAAAAACATAAATACTAGATAACATCATTTGAACTCAATCTAAGCTCAAGACTAAGCCACGTACAACATTCCTACCATTGCGCTCAGCCACCTACAACATTGTCGTCTATATCAACTCTCTTGCACGAGTTCAAGTATAAAAAGAATTTATGAGTATAAAAACATTCAATACGTAGGGTAACCATGATCAATAAACGTGTTAGAATTTTTGCATGAGAGAAATTATGCACCGCAAGAAAACTCGAAAAATTTAAGGCGACGCTGAGTTTTTTGGATAGAAGGAATAAAAGAGGACCAATTGAGATTTTAAATTAATCCTCAAAAAATAGGACACTTATCTCGTGATAAAAAAATAAATTAATTTTGAATCTCATATAGAATACCCTATAAAATTTTTGTGAGACTTCCGTAGTGGAAAGGCGCCTTTTACTTCATAGTATCTTAGGGTCAGATGGGTTTTTAGTTGGGGTAGGATTCAAGGTATTATTAACAAATATCCACCTTGAATTGAATCCTCCAATCAGATATCTAACACTCTTTTGCCGCTGTCAATTCCAACTTGGGACGACTGTCACCTATTAATATTTAGCAAGTCTAAACAATGTTGAAATTTGCTAGTAGGAATCATCTTGGTGAATATGTCCATTGGATTATCTTCTATGCCGACCTTCTTCATCTTGATCCTCTTCTCAGTACGAATGAAGTGTCTGGTTCTTTCATGATGCACTTGATCCTTGGCTAAGCATATTGCACTTAAACTATCACAATATACTATAGCCTGATCTTGTTATAGTCCAAGATCTCTGATAAGATCTTTTAACCAGATGCCTTCCTTAACAGCTTCTATCAATACCATGTACTCTGTCTTTATCGTAGACAATGTAACTGATGGCTGGAGTGTGACTTTCCAACTAATAACAGCTTATGGCAAGAGTAAAGATATAACCTGTCATTGATCTTCTTCCATTAACATTTGCAGCATAATCTGAGTATGAATAACCTGCAACCAAACACTCTTTACCACTTCTATAGATAAATCCAATATCAGACGTTCCTCTTAGATATCGAAAGATGTACTTTATTGCCTGGCAATGCTCCTTTCCTGAATTGTTCATGAATAGCAGACCACACTAATGTCATGCACAATATCAAGTCTTGTGCATACCATAGCATATATAAGGCTTCCAACTGCACTGACATATGGAACTCAAGACATATACTCATTTTCTTCATCAGACATAAATTTAGTTGCAGAAAGGTGCATATTTGAAGTTGATGGAGTACTTAAGGTTTTCATTGCAAACATATCGAATCTAGATAAAATCTTCTTAATGTAACTTTTCTGAGGCAGAAAGAATTTACCCTTTACGCGATCCTTATAAATCTCTATCCCTAAAATTTTCTTTGCTGCACCAAGATCCTTAATATCGAATTCTGTACTAAGGAGCTTCTTCAAATTCTGAATGTCTTCCATGTTCTTGACAGCAATCAACATATCATCAACGTACAAATGCAGATAGATGGTGGAATCACCCTCCACCTTGTGATAGACGCAACAATAATAAGGGCTCCTATTGAATCCCCTTACTAATCATAAAATTAACGAATATCTTGTACCACTGCCTTGGTGATTACTTCAAGCCATATAATGACTTCTTCAATCTGCAGACTTGGTCTTCTTTATCTAGGATAGAAAAACCCTTTGGCTGATTCTTGAGGATGTCTTCTTCAAGTTCCCTTGTAGAAAAACTGTCTTCACGTCTAATTGCTCAAGCTCTAAATTTAGATGTGCTACAAGGGCATACAGCAACCGGATGGAAGTGTGCTTGGCAAATGAAAAAAAAGATCTCATTGTAGTCTACTCCATCTTTTGACTATAGTCTTTAGCAACTAGACGTGCTTTGAATCTGATGCCTTCAACTTTTGGACTTCCAACCTTCTTCTTGAAAATCGACTTACAGTCAACAACCTTTCTACCTTTTGATAACTTGACTAACTCTCAAATCTGATTCTCATGAAGAGACTCCATCTCTTCACTCATTGTCGCAATCCACTATTGTGATTCTGCACATGTGATAGCATCCTTGTAACTCGATGGCTCTGTTGACTCCACCTCTTTAGCTACTTGAAATATATATGCAACCATGTCCTCAAAGCCATAATGCTTAGAAGGATCTACTAGCCTGCGAGCACATCCTACAGCTAGACTTATCATTGCTTTTTCTGTTTGCTCCTCAGGTTCAAGTTGTTCAGCTTAATGAGATTCTTCTGCCTCATTCTGAATTGGGGTTAATCCAAACTCTACCTGTTTGTTGACACCCTCCTCTGTTGAGTCAACAATATCTGATTTCTACTTGAGCATTGACATATCATCAAAAGATATGTTTCTGCTGTGAATAACCTTGTGCTCTGAAGGAGAGAAGCCTTTTACATCTGCACCATATCCAACAAATATTCATTCTTTGGCCCTTGGTTCCAACTTTCCTTCACTGACATGATGATATACTGGACAATAAAAAACTTTTAGATTATTATAATTAGTAGGATTTCCTGACAATGCTTCAATAGGAGTCTTCAAATCGATTGTAGTTGCAGGATTCTGATTCACAAGGTAACATGCTATGCTAATAGCCTCAGCCTAGAATGACTTATTCAGACCACAATTAGAGAGCACGCTCCGTGCCATCTCCAAAAGAGTTCTATTCATGCATTCTGCTATACCATTCTGTTATGGTGTATCTCTGACGGTGCGATATTTAGCAATGCCTTCATCCTCGTAGAATTGATCAAATTTAGACGAACAAAATTCTAAGCCATTATCGGTACGAAAGTGTTTCACCTTTTTCGATGTCTGATTCTCTATTAGAGCTTTCCACTATTTGAAAGCTTCGAATGCCTCGCTCTTGTGCTTCATCATGAATACCCATGTCATTCTTGAGTAATCATCTATCACAGATAGGAAGTATCTAGAACCTCCTAGAGATGGAACATGAGAGGGGCCCCAACAGTTAACGTGAATGTAATCGAGTGTTACTTTCGTCTTGTGCATGACTTTGTTGAATTGATGTCATTTTTGCTTGCAAAAAATATAGTGTTTGTAGAATCCGATTTCAAATAATCTTCTGACCATTCATAATATTGTGCTTACTGAGGATGTCCATCCCTTTCTGACTCATATGTCCAAGTCGCATGTACCACAACTTGGATGCTTCCGATTCTAATTTTGATGAATTACCTATTATAGCCATGCCAAAAATTATTGTGCCTTATAGTATGTACAAGGACTTTTGTCTGACTCCACTCAAGACTTCAACATCACTCTTGGTGATCGTGAGAACACCTCCTGCAGCATCCATCCGACACCCTTTGAAGTCCAGAACTCCTAACAATATCAAATTTTTCTTCAATTGTGGAACATAATGGACCTCTGTCAATGTCCTCACCCGATTGTCATGAGTTCTGATATGAATTGAGTCGATTTCAACTATTTTACAGGCTGCATCATTGTCCATGATGACATTTTTGCCATCAATATTCTAATAAGTTTAGAATCACTTTTTGTGCAGAGTCATATGATAAGAGCATCCTGAATTCAGAACCAAACTCTCCTCTAAATATCTCTGATCAAATACCATAAGAGCCAAATTGTCATCATCACATTCGCTACTCTAGTGTGCTACTGTAGCAACTGCGTCCTTCTTCTTCTTCTTCTTAGGGCAATCATTCTTTCATTGACCCGGTTCTTCGCAATAGTTTCAGATGTCCTTTAGATTGATGTTCTTCTTTTTCTTCAACTTATCTTTTTTAGGATTTGGCTTCTCTACGGTTGTTACCAACCCTGCGGCCTGAGTCTCCACAGCCTTTCCAGACACCCTATGACTTCCGATGATAAGGGGAAGAGACACCAACAAAATTAGAACAACATCTTCATCCTCATTCTTCACATCTATGTTTCGTAATTCTATCAACAGATTATTCATCTGATCAAGATGATTTTTCAGAGGGGTACCTTCTTGCAGGGAGAACAAACGTTGCTTCAACAACAACTTATTGGTCAAAAACTTGGTCATGCAGGGACTCTCAAGTTTCGGCCACAAACTAACTGCCGTTTCTTGATCGGTAACTTCAATAATCACCTCGTTCGTAAGGCACAATAGGATCATAGAGTGCGCCTTCTCCTCTTGTGCCACCAAATTTGCGAAGTCGATGATGCAAAAATTGATAACAGTAAAGCTAGCAAGTGCACCAGTCACTCAAATAATAATGTGAAAAGTATAGGTTATCAATCTCATGATGAATTAGTTTACTTATCTATCAAATCTCAAAGGCTAATAAAAGACGACATAAAATTTTGGGTAAAAATTGTGCAAAAAGTAAAATAACAAAAAAGTTAAATCTAAAACTAATGATGCATAGGTCCTTAGGATGATCTATAATGATAAGAACAATCTATAATTTCTATAAAATCATGTATAAGTGTGAAGCTCAGATTTAGTTTTTAGACGGATTAAGGACACTAAAGATATGATCTCCCACATGGGTAAATCAACTATCTTAAGACAATAATAATCTGAATATATTCCGCATGGATACTCTAATATACCGAAAGGTTTGGTTACTAATAGAGCGGAATGGCGTCGTATGATCCATGTAGCCGACCCCACCTAGTGGGATAAGGCTTTGTTGTTGTTGTTGTTGTATTCCGCATGGATACTCCCTCAGTTATATTGAATTCAAGATGCAATGTGATCCCTAAACTACATAATCACCCACACGAGTCAATTTATGCAGACTGTACAATCTAATATTCCGTACGGATTCTATTAGATCATGATATGTATTGCTTCAACATAAGAGTTAAGAATCAATTCAAATAAAAAATTATGAATTAAGGATTGATTACACTTCGCAGTTAATAATCACCCTAGAAATCATTAAATTATGTAGAAAAGCATTACGCATAACAACCATGTTCATATATACTAAACTAATTATTTGATTAACTAGAAAATAGAAATTATTCATACAGTAAAACTTTTTGCAACTAAAACAGAAAAGTAAAATTTGAAGTATCCCATTTCTATCATTTATCGCCTTAGTGTAGGGTTTAATGGTATGTAGAACGTTGCTGCATGAAACTATGAATATGTTGACGACTACTGCCTGTTCAATTATTTTAAAATATATATATGTATGCCATTATGATAACAATGATATCCCTATTGAATGTTCAAGTGTTGGTTGAGCTTACTAGAAAGAAAGTAAATGAAAGAGGGTTAGTGGAACCCCAAAGAAGAAAAACCTGAGTGCGTTCGAGTGAATATGTACATAGACCAGTAGGAGATTCTTGCTTGATGACCTAAGGGCATCTGCTCTGGGATCCACTTGGGCGAAAGCCTATTACATGGACCACCTTGTGCAATATGGAGAAATACCAAAGTATCAAATCGGTGAAATAAGAGAAGTATAATTCAGAACCTTAGTGAGTCCGGGTGACTAGACCCGTAAGGGATTCTTGCCTGGCGATCTAAGGGCATTTGCTCTAGATTCGTCGGTCGAAAGCTCATTACATGGACCACTTTGTGCAAAATAGAGAAGCACAAATTCACTAACTAATGGAAAAGCACAAAAAAGAAAAAAATAGTAAAAGCTCATCCCACACTTGTCTATTCAACACTAATATTTTTATTATCAAGGCTTGTTTTCTTAATACTTGAAATTAAACTTGGATGAGTTTAAAAATGTCTTCTATTCAGAACTCTCACAAAGCTAGATTATTTTGGAAAGTGGTGAGACACTTTGGCGACGGATGCATAAATAAGGTGCTAAGAAAAAAGCTAAGATACATGGTGGAAACGATGATTAGATGATCGTTGTATGAGTTTTGCCTTGAACATTGCTTGAGGACAAGCAAAGATCTAAGCTTGGGGGAGTTTGATGCATGCATTTTACAGCATATAATTAGACTTGCATTTAGGCTTATTTTGTGTAATTTTCTCATAGCATGCATCTATTTTTACATTTATTTCTTTGAATTCTTTGAAATAGCCATCTACCTCTAGTTGATGTGATTTTACAAGAATTATTAATGAAAATGGCAGAGGAACGGAATAAAAGAAGCATAACGTCAAATGGAAGTCCGATTAGCTGCTGAAAATATAAAATAATACTCATCACGGGCCGTTACCAAAGTCTCAAGGCCCTCAAAAGTGTTGTTCACGCCCCGCAATTCGACGTTCACGACACTTACAGAACCGGCTGCACAAAAAGTGTATTTCACGGGCTGTAACTATTCCTTCACGGGCCATGAGATACTAGCAACGCCTCAACCGTCCATCCTCACACCCTGTCAGTAGCATTTTGCACGAAGAAATTATGATCTTACGGACCGTTAGATATTTATAATGGCCGTGAAGGTCAAATCTCATGCCGGCCATTACGTTTCATGGATTGTGTGGCTCCTAATTCACATGAAAATAACTTGCAGGCTGTGACGAATTTTTCACGATCGTTATATTAGGATTCTTACATATCGAAAAAGTCTCACGACTCCTATAGTGAATCGGATTGTGAAGTAGTCTAACGGGTTGTGAGAAGCTGGTAATGGGCTGTTACGCTCCCTAGAAATTATCATCACTGGCCATTACATTATTTTCACGAACATCACAGAAGGTGTGGAATCATCACTCATTAACTAATGGGCCATGATCAACTCTTAACGTGCCGTTACACGCCGAAGAAAATTCAAAGCAAATCTTTACCTGGATGTCACAACTTCTTCACGGATATCACAAAATGATCCAGCGTTTAGGTTCAAGGTTCACGGGCAGTTAACATGTTGTTACGGGCCATGAAAGCAAATAAGTTGTGTGATTAGAGAGAAAGTCACCGGAATCACAACTATGAGATCCTTCTCATGCCTCGTGAAGGCAAGTGAAAATTCCAACTCCAAATTTGATTGAGCCGTTAATTCTGCTACAAGAGGCGTGACAGACAACAAATTCGACACAGAAACATACTTTTGGAAGAATTTTCAACGCACAACTCCTACCGCATATCTTAAAGATCAATTGAGAACTAACCAGACTAGAAATTTCGGGGTTTTACAAGGCAAAACTTTCAGAACCAATGGGACTCCAAATTTACTTTATTTCACATGGGAAAGGATGCATATGACGTCCATGAATATAGCTTGAAAATCAACAATTATTAAGACAAGAGGGAATCTGAAATTTTTTTTTCTATTATGAATATTAACGCAAATCACTCAAAGGATAACAAAATGCAAAAAGGATACGAAGATGCAATGTAATGAAAATAGATATGATGCATAAAAATGCAACTCCCCCAAGCTTGAACTCAACACTGTCCCAGTGTTTAAGGTTGGACTCGTAAAAGAGACACAAACATGCTAAAAATAAACTAACAGAACATAAAGAAACAGAAAGAAACGACCGTCAACTCCATAAGAGATAGCGGTGGCGACAGAAAGGTGAGAAGTCCATAATGTCCCTAGTTGACGTGGTAGTCATGCACGTGCCACACCATAGCATCAGTCTGCTCTTGTCGTGCGATCAAGGTCTGGATGTTAGCTCGAACCATGCGAAGCTCGTCATTCTAGCGCAACTACTCGACGTGCATCGTAGTTAGTATCTGGTACATGGCAGAGAAGTCAGTGAGGCGCGATGCCGGAGGATCAATGTGCATCGTATCAAATGGCCCGGGGTCTGCCAACGGCATCGATGTGCAATTTGGGGGCACTCCATTGGGACAAACAACCAGTTGGCTTCGTTGGAGGGATCAAAGTGCTCAGGCTCATTGCAGGGAATCTACATATCAGACTTGCTGAGCTGAAAGTAGCGGTCCTCCCCATGGCCAGCCCCAAACTCCATAGCTCGAATAACATAATCGTCCAAGGACGAGGACCCTTCAATATGTGGCAGCTCATCCAGGTCGAGATTCAGTTGGATGGTGATGGGTGTGATCACCCCCCCCCCCCCCCCCCCCCCGACAACAATGTGGCCCTTGTCTTTGTTGGCCACTTTGAGGAGTGTGCGAGCTAGAAATGCACCTACATTCACCGGGGTGGAGGTCATCAAGAAGATATGAAGAGCTCCTGGGCATTGATGCCTTCGCTGCTATGGCTGCGGTTGAACAACATGCTGGAGAGGATCCTGTAGGAAAATTGGAGTACGAAATTCTGGATGTATGTGGACTTGGCGTACTGATAGTCCAAATGTCCTTCGCCTGTGATGTGTGATCAGAACTCCAAAGCATTGAATTCCTTAGGGATGTTGAGGTGGCCAGCATTCGGGGATTGGAAGATGGTGTTGAATTAGGCCAGAGATAGCTCGAACTCGCGGTTGTAGAGCTGGAAGCATATTGCGGCCTGTCGACTTCCCGTGTCCTTAAGGTGCTCCACCTTGATAGAGCATAAAAATTCCATAGCGATGTCTTCGTAGGTGGGCCACCGCTGCTGCACAAAATATTCCATGCCGATATTAGAGAATAATATCATGATAAATGGGTGGATGTTCCAAATGTTCATCGCAGCTTGGTTGTCGGTGGAGAGCCATTCATGATTGGGAGGGCGAAGAATCCGTGAAGTGGAGCCCTCCGTAGTGATGGCGTTCTCATCATGATGATGGCCACGACAGATGGGTGCTTTTACTTGAGGCGCCATGATGCACTGTGTCGGTTGCGGCCCATGAGAGAAAACTAAGGGCCAGGAAAATTGGTTTCACGGGTTGTGATACAACAATAATGACCCTTACAGTAGGGCAAAATAAAATTTTAACGGGCCATTTATACAATCTTACGGCTATCGATATTCGAGTGCTGGTCG
This sequence comes from Pontederia crassipes, assembly GCA_030549335.1. Lineage (NCBI taxonomy): Eukaryota > Viridiplantae > Streptophyta > Magnoliopsida > Commelinales > Pontederiaceae > Pontederia > Pontederia crassipes. Next base: position 4,598,222 of record CM060190.1, read on the forward strand.
GCCGACGAATGGGAGTTGGTCGGATCATCATGTGGATGGTCGAATGCCAATCAAGGAGGAAAACAATGTCGTTAAAGGTCTTTTGTCGACGAAGGGGCGGCAGCGCAGGTTGTCGGCGGAGATATAGATTGGTGGTGATGACGCTGAATGTTGACGGAGGGGGCAGTGGTGCTGGATGTCGTTGGAGCCGATGATCATGGCAATCGACGGAGAGATGTCGAGTCCGTTAGAGTGCTGGCTGAGAGGATGATCCGAAAAATGGTTAAAATCGGGCCAGCAGCGTTGAATCATCGATGTCACAGAGGTCGCTGGAGTCCCAGTCGCCGATCGGTGGTGGCACAGTTCGGCCAGAGTCGGAGGAGATGATCGGAGTGCTGACGCTTGGACGAAGATGGGCATGAAAAGTAGCATCACAGACCTGCACTTTAAATAGTCTGGCACAAGGGGGGCTTGAAGAGAGTTTAACGGCCCATAAGTAATAAATGTCGCTGGTTGAGTGTTGAATAGTTCACGGGGTGACACAATGGATTACGAGGCATTATTGTGTTTTCAAGGTGGATGAGTGTGGCCCGATCCGGGTGAAAAGGTTTGGACTAATGACAAGATGCCACATGGTCGTCTGAAAGGAGTGTGCTCGGCTTCCTTACGGCCTGTGAGAAAGGTATAACGCCCCATGAGAACTGGTGATGACTCATGAGAAAAATTGTAGGGCTGTGAATCGAGTAAAACAGAGGCCGCTGGGGCTGACCCGGTCACTTACGGCCCGTGAAAGGATTATAACGACCCATGAAAATTGTGCGCGTAATAAGCTAGACTCTGTGAGAGACCTATATATCAAGTCCCGCTAAATAACCCTAACGAGGCATGTGAAACTGGGACATTGCATCAGGCATTCTGTGAGACCCTTGAGCTGGTTATCACGTCCTGTGATGAACATTGAAAGTTGTTTGTAACATTCTATGAGACTCGTGAGACACGTATGATGGCCCATGACTGTGTGGATGGTGGCTGACGATTATTTCATGGGCCTTGAAGGGAGAGTAATGCCCCTTGAAAGGCCCACAAAATTTGTATCATGACCTATGAAGGTCCAAAAATTTCCGAACTATAATTATAGTGTGCCTACAATCAATTAGTGGGAAGACGAAAATGGAAAGTAACTTAAAATAATTGAATTGTAGACGAAGCAAATGTAGTACTAAGTAGACTATTACTATAAGTAAAAACTGTAAGCATAACAAGTAAAAAGGGTAGAGGCAGTATAGTTCTAGCATTATAGTCGCTAGCTCGACTGTTCCCTTAGCATGTGCTAAGGTCCATGCAGGTCAAGAAATTGAACAATGGAGGGAACATCACCCCAATGTAGGGCTTAACGCGATGTCCATTAACTTTAAAACTTTTGTGACCGTCTTGTGTTACTAGCTCAACTAATCCAAAGGGGGATGCACCAATTACCGTGAAAGGGCCAGGCCATCTAGACTTAAGCTTTCCTCGAAATAATCGCGGCCGACTATTATAGAGAAGAAACTTTTGACCTGGTAAAAATTCTTTTTGTTTAATGTGTTTGTCATAAAGTCATTTAGTTCATTCTTTATAAAGTTTGCTATTCTCATAGGCATGTTATCTAAATTCATCAAGTTCGTTCAAAGTTAACAATGTTTCGTTCCCCGTAGTATCTAAGTTATAATTCAAAAATTTTCTGGCCCAATATGCTTTATACTCTAACTCGACAGGAAGATGTCTGGCTTTACCAAAGACTAGTCGATAGGGGGATGTACCAATGGGAGTTTTAAAGGCTGTTCTGTAGGCCTAAAGGGCATCATCGAGCTTGAGTGACCAGTCCTTGCTAGATGCTTTAATAGTATTTTCTAGAATGTGCTTGAGTTCTCTATTGGACACTTCGACTTGACCACGGGTTTGCGAATGATAGGGTGTACTGAGCCTATGATGGATTTTAAATCAGTGCATGAGACTAGCTACAGTGTGCCATTGTCACGAATGATTACTCTAGGTCTGCCATACCTTGTGAAAATATTAGTCCGTAAAAACTTGGCCACTACCTTAGCATCATTGGTGGGTGATGCAATGGATTCTACCCACTTGAAAACATAATCGACAGCAACTAGTATATAGTCATGACTGAAGGATTTAGGAAATAGACCCATGAAATTGATGCCCCAAACATCAAATAAATCGCATTGCAAGATACTGTTTAAAGGCATGTCATTTTGGTGTGAGATTTACCTATCCTTTAGCAATGATCGCAAGACTTATAGTATTCTCAGGCATCCTTATAAAGTGTGGGCCAGTAAAATTTGTATTCTAAAACTTTAGTGGCAGTACGGTTAGGCCCTAATTGTCCTCTTGCAATGTGATCGTGACAATGTTGCAGAATGTTGGGCATCTCATCTTCTTGGACACATCTTCGGATCACCTGATTTGCACACACCTTAAACAAATACGAATCTTCCCAATGATAATGTTTAACGTCAGAGAAAAACTTATTCCTTTGATGCGTAGTCCATCCATTTGGGATCCACTTGCTGGCAAAATAGTTGGCGAAATTTGCAAATCAAGGTGTTAGTTCAGACTTGTGATTCATTGCAAATATGACTAGAATCTTTTCATCAGGGAACTCTTCCCATATGTCAATGCCTTCTTTAGGGGCTGATTCTAGATGTGAGAGGTGATCAGCTACTAAATTCTCTATCCCCATTTTGTCCGTGATTTCGACGTCAAATTCCTGTAACAATAATATCCATCAAATTAATCTTGGCTTGGCATCGATCTTCATCATAAGATGTCGTATGGCTGCGTGATCCGTATAGACAACGATTCTAGAGTATATCAAGTAAGGCATAAAATCATACCAAAAAATTCTTTCTCCATGGTCGCGTAGTTGATTTGGGCGGGCATGAATGTGCGGCTGGTATAATAGATGACACAAAAATCTTATCGTGACACTGTCCTAGTACTGCTCCAATCGCTTCATCACTTACGTCGCACATGAGTTCGAAGGGGAGACTCCAATCTGGGGCGACAAATTAATGGGTGCAAAAATCAATTTCTCTTTTAATAGATTATATGCCTCTAAACAATCCGATTTGAAATCAAATTTTGCGTCATTAGTAAGGAGGGTGGTAAGTGGCTTTGACATCTTCGAGAAATCTTTTATGAAATGATGGTAGAAGTCATCATATTCGAGGAAACTTCTGACGGCCTTGACATTTGTAGGAGGAGGAAGGTTGACGATGACATCAATTTTGGCTTTGTCGACTTTGATGCCTTCTCTAAAATTTTGTGACCAAGAACTATTCCTTCCTTCACCATGAAATGACATTTTTCCCAATTCAGGACGAGATTAGTTTCCTTACATTTCTGCAAGATTAGGGACAAATTTTGTAAATAGTTATCAAAAGAATTTCCAAAGAGAGTGAAATCATCCATGAAGACTTCAAGAATTTGTTCATTCATATTAGCAAAAATCGATATCATGCAACGTTGAAACATTGTTTGTGCATTGCAAAGTCCGAAAGGCATCCTTCGAAAAGCAAAGGTTCCATATGGGCATGTAAATATCATTTTATCCTAGTCTTCGGTTGCAACTGCAATTTGATTATACTCTAACTATCCATCTAAAAAGCAATAGAAGTTGTGACATGAAATACGCTCAAGCATTTGATAATCAAGGGTAAAGGAAAGTGGTCCTTGCATGTGGCATCATTTAGCTTATGATAATCAATGTATACATGCCAGCCGGTCACAGTTCTTTGTGGAATAAGTTCATTATTTTTATTTGTAACTACTGTCATATCTCCTGTCTTTGGTACTACTTGAACTGGACTAATGTAGCGGCTATCATAGATGATTCCGGCATCAAGGAGCTTGATAATTTCCTTTCTAATGACCTCCTTTAGTGCGGGGTTAAGCCTTCATTGAAATTCAACCACTGGATATCTATCCTCCTCTGTCAAGATTTTTGCTGACAAATTGTGGGGGAAATCCTTTAATATCCGAGATAGACCAAACTATGACCTTCTTGCGAGTTCTTAGCACCTATAGGAGTTGGCCTTCCATATCATCCATAAGGGAGGTAGAGATAATAATAGAAAATGCATCATTTTCAAGGAAAGCATATTTTAGATGTGAAGGAATTTCTTTAAGCTCAAGTTTTGGTGATAAGAATGTAATTTCTTATTGCCGAATTGCGAGCTCTTCTTTATCGGGTTTGCGTATCTCAGTTGTTGTCTCTTCATCATTAGCATCGTCGACACCTATATATGGATCATTAACCATGTTAGAAATAATGTCATCAAATTCATCATAAACTTCACCTTCTAAACTATTGATAGCGAAACATGAGGTACATGAGGAGTAATCCATAGAGTTTTGAAGTGAAGTTTTCATGTCATAGATAAATTCTTGATTGCTGATTCGAAGTGTAAGTTTTCCTTGCTGAACGTCGATGAGAGTATTGCCTATGACCAAGAATGGGCGTCCCAATATGATAGGAGTCTCTAGTCCAGCTTCATATCCAATACAACAAAATCTGTCGGAAAGATAAATTTGTCTACGTTTACCAACACGTCTTCAAGCAATCTCTTTGGTTTCTTTACCGATTGATCAGCCTTCTAAAGTAAAATGGAAGTAGGAGCAAGTTCTCCCGTAACCTAGCTTTAGAAAGACAGAATAAGGCACTAAATTTCTGCTTGCTCCAAGGTCACAAAGAGCCTTGGCACAATGATAATCTCCAATAGTGCAAGGTATGGTAAAACTTCCTAGGTCGCCCATCTTAGTTGGATGATCTTCCTTATAGATAGCACAACATTGAGGTGTCATCTTCACGACACCATCAATATCGATCTTTCATTTGCGAGATAAGACATCCTTCTTGAATCTTTGTGTAGGTGGGCATCTGCTGTAATGCTTCATAAAATGGGATGTTAATGTGCAATTGTTTAAATATTTCAATGAAGCAAGAGAATTGCTTATTCAATTGTTCGTTGTGCAGCTTTTGTGGGAATGATAGGTTTCCCAATTTGCTTGGTATCTCGATGGTTGCTGGCTCTTTCCCTTTTGAGTTTCGATTTGGAGGTGAGGTTCTTTCTTCCACAATAATAGGATCATGTGATGCTTCAATTCTAGCCTCCTTGCTTGTATCCTTGTGTGATGATTGTAAGGCTGGTCCAGCTAGAGTTTTTTCGCTCCATAAAGAGATAGCTTTGGCTTCTTCTCTTGAATTTTTCTATATGTTTCTTAGAAGAGCGCCCAGTGTATGTTCAGCGAGAACATTTGCTATCTGTCCCCCTTGAATTTCTAGGTTGCGGATAGAACCATCTTGATTGGAAACCTTGGTTTCCTGGTAGTCATAAACTTTGTCATTAACTCTTATAGGTTCAAATTAGTTTGAGCTTGTGATTATGGATGGACTGGGTGCTGAAATCTTTGGCGCTGAAAATTATTTTGTGGAGGTGGCTATTGTCCCAAGTTTTGTCTTCAAGAAAATAAATGATGATTATGCCAATTCGGATTGTAAGAATTTCCTAATGGTGGAGACTTGAAAGAAGAATTGGCAACATAATTAGCATATTCAATTTGGTTAGAGTAATTACCACCTGAGCATTATGAAATCGAGCGTCCTCCTCCACAAAGATCATAGGGATTGTTATGGCTAAGAAGCATCTCAAACTTTTTATTCAGTGACTCCAGCTAAGTAACTATTAATTCACTTTCAGATTTGTTCACTTCTCTTTTCTGCTGGGCGTGTTTAGATTGCCAAGAATTCATAGCTTCATCATCTATAAGATTATAAATTTCTTGTGGCTTCGTAAATCTTATCCATGACCGTTCATCTAGCTGAGGAGTCTAACTTGTCTTTATCAATTTGATGCAAACCATTGTGGAAAACTTCAAGCTTTTCCCATAGTCGAATTTGATTGTCAGGAACCCTGACCAAGAGTTCCTTGAATTTGACACACCTCATAGAGCGTTTCATCATCATCTTGTCGAAAAGATCGGAGTTCATTTGTCAGCTTTGGTGCCTTCTATGGTGGGCAATATTTATTAATGAACTTGTCTACAAGTTGCACTCAAGTCCTGATTCATCATGCAAGAAGAGTTTTCAGCCAAGTAAATGCTTTATCTCTCAGGGAAAAGGGAAATAAAGTTAGACGAGATGTATCCACAGAAATGTTAGGACTCTTAAAGGTGCTACAAATGCGAAGAAATTTATCAAGATAATTATGAGGGTTCTCATGGAAAGCCCCGCCAAATTGATGTGCTTCGACCATTGGAGTGATAGCAGGGTTCAATTCGAAGTTATTCGCTGTAATTGCTGGAATTATGATGCTGGAGTTGGTGTTCAAATATTTAGCAGAGACATAATCCTTCATGCTGAGTTCTTCTTCTTTTTCCTCTTCCTATTCAACTTGGCGTCATTCTTGTTCAATTTGGTGGCGTTCTTGTTGTTCAGCCATCGTGTTCTTTCACAGTAGCCACGCTGTTCGTTCAATTTCATGATCAAATCCAAAGAGGCTTCGAAACTTCGAGTATTATGTCGAGTGTCACGGTCCAAAGGCTCTAGATTAGATGGCTTGTGAACAAATTGTGCCTTGAAATCTGCACAGCCATGAAAAGGAGACAGAAAGTAAAGAGTCTCAAAGTAGTGTAAAATAAGAGTATAAAGTAAACAATTCCCCGGCAATGGCATAAAAAACTTGATGTGAAAATTGATAATAGTAAAACTAGTAAGTGCACTAGTCGCTCAAGTAATAAAGTGAAAAGTATAGGTTATCGATCCCATGAGATACTAGTTTATTTATCTATCAAATCTTAGAGAGTAATAGGAGACGACATAAATTTTGAATAAAAGTTGTGCAAAAAGTAAAATAACAGAAAAGTAAAATCTAAAAATAATGATGCGTAGGTCCTTAGGATGATCTATAATGATAAGAACAATTTATAATTTCTATAAAATCATGTATAAGTGTGAAGCTCATATTTAGTTTTTAGACGAATTAAAGACACTAAAGATATGATCTCTCGCTTGGGTAAATCAATTATCTTAAGACAATAATAATCTGAATATATTCCGCACGAATATTCCCTCAGTTATATTGAATTCAAGATATAGTGTGTTGCAATCCCTAAACTACATAATCACCCGCACGGGTCAATTTATGCAGACCGCACATTATAATATTCCGTATGGATGCTATTAGATCGTGACATGTATTGCTTCAACATAAGAGTTAAGAATCAATTCAAACAAAAAATTATGAATTAAGGATTGATTACACTACACATAGTTAATAATCATCCTAGACATCATTAAATTCTAAAAAAAGCATTACGCATAGCAACCATGTTCATAGAAACTAAACTAATTATTTGATTAACCATAAATCAGAAATTGTTCATATAGTAAAACTTTTTGCAACTAAAACAGAAAGGTAAAATTATAACTAATAATCCAAAGAGCTATAATAGATAGGTAAAACATGAAAATCTAAAGTATCATCCCAACATAATGTAGAACAAGAAGTACTATGCAAAAATGATGATAAACTGCTGTGCAATCCTCACACAAGTCTATTGTGCATAAGTCTTCTCCTTTATTTTTCAGAAGTACTTCTTCGTTCTTGGCTTGAAAGCTTTGATTGCAGGCCCTAGCATGATCATCTTTTCCTGCCAGACGTTCCTTTTATAGGGTCTCAGGTTTCCAAGTGGCTTGGGAACAAACAAAACATTTCCCATGTAAAATAAGGTAAATTCAAAGTCCCATTGGTTCTGAAAGTTGTGCCTTGTAAAACTCCAAAATTTTTGGTCTAATTAGTTTCCAGTTGATCTTTAAGACATATGGTAGGAGAAGGAGTCCTTGTGCGTTGATTCTTTTGAAAATATGATTTTGTGTCGAATTTGGTGTCTGTCACGCCCCTGTAGTAGATTTAACGGCTCAATGGAGTTTGAATTTTCACTTGCCTTCACGGGATGTGAGAAGGATCTCACAGCTGTGATTCGGACGACTTTCTCTCTAATTGCACAATTTATGTGCTTTCACGGCCTATAACAACCTGTTAACGGCTCGTGAACCTTGAACCTGAAACGCTAGATCATTTTGTGATATCCATGAAGAAGCCGTGATGTCCCGTTAAAGATTTGCTTTGAAGTTCCTTCAGCGTGTAATGACCCGTTAAGAGTTGATCATGGCCCATTAGTTGATTAGTGTTGATTCCACACCTTCTGTGATGTTCGTGAAAATAATGTAACGGCCGGTGATGATAATTTCTAGGGAGCATAACAGCCCGTTACCAGCTTCTCACGGCCCGTTAGAATACTTCACAATCCGATTCGCTGTAGGAGCCGTGAGACTTTTGTGATCTGTGAGAATCCTAATATAATGGCCGTGAAAATCCGTCACAACCCGTAAGTTGTTTCCATGTGAACTAGGAGTCGCGCAATCCGTGAAACGTAATGGCCAACATGAGATTTGACCTTCACGACCATTATAAATATCTAATGGCCCGTAAGATCATAATTTCTTCATGCAAAATGCTACTGACAGGGTGTTAGGATGGGCGATTGAGGCGTTAACTAGTATCTCACGGCCCATATTTTCAGCAGCTAATTGGACTTCTGTTTGATGTTATTTTTCTTTTCTTCCGTTCCTTCGTCATTTTCATTAATAATTCTTAAAATCACACGAACTAGAGGTAGATGGCTACTTCAAAGAATTCAAAGAAATAAATGTAAATTATAGATGCATGCTATGAGAAAATTACACGAAATAAGCCTAAATGCAAGTCTAATTATATGTTGTAAAATGCATACATCAGTCAGACTCTTTTTCTTTGCCCTTCAAGTCTTCCTCATTTGATTTGTTATTCGACACGTTCACGAGCGGCATCCAGACTTTTTGTTGTTTCAAAAGTGGTCGCATCTTGATCTGCCATCTCTATGCCCGACGGAGGATCGATGATGAAACCTGACTTTGATACCAGTTTGTTAGGATTTTTGCATGAGAGAAATTATGCATCGCAAAAAAAACCCATGAAATTTAAGGCGACGTAGAGTTTTATTAGATAGAAGAAATAGAAGAGGATTACAAGATGGATTACTTTTTATTTGGACCCCAAGGGAGTTTATATAGGCACTCCCTTTTATAGACGATAGGAATTACAAATCGACTAGGACTTTGAATTAATCTTTCAAAAATAGGATACCTATCTCGTGAAAAGAAAATAAATCAATTCCGAATCACATACAAAATACCTCATAAAATTTTCAATTGGGGTAGTGCGAGGGCGCCTTTTACTTCGGAGGGTCTTGGGGTTAGATGGGTTTTCAATTGGGATAGGATTCAAGGCATTATTGACAAAACGATAATCAATAATGCTCAAAATGAGAATAATAAATTAATTGAGAAAATGAACAATGAAATACGATAATTAATAGATTAATGGATCAAGATATCAAGTATATCAACATGACAATGAATCAATATGATTAATCAAGCTAAGGTCAAAAGACCAATAAATAATAATAGCAATTTATCACTTAACAATGAGCCTGATCTTATGACATTGTTCAATCTAACATTTTAATTCAATAATCAATGTCATTGGACAATAACAATTCAATTCGATTCAATAGGGCAATAACAATTGCCAAACAATGCCAATATCCAAATGACCATGATCTATACAATTTTATTTAATTTGATTCAATTCAACTATCAAATAATGTTTGAATTTATCCAATACAATAAGGAGCATTCGGTCAATTTAGGATAACTCCATAACTCTTTCATCCACCCATGGCAAGTCACCACAATAACAATAGCTTTAAGAATTATTCGTGAATGGCGAGAGATCATGGCCAAACATAGGACAACCATAACTTTTTTAAAGGATGACATCTCAAACCTTTAGGTACACTATTTTTCCCATATAATAACAATACGATCTAGGGGTTTAGAAGCAATCAGAGGAACATGGAGACCCAATAGTTTTCAACTTTTATTTTCTTTACCTAATACTTCTATCTTTGACAATTTTGCTAGGTTAAACAGGATCCAATCAAAAGAAAGCTACTGCATCAATACTACGATCAATAACATGATGGGATATACACAATACGATCAATATGATGACAACAAGTTTATGTATGATCATACTATAATCAGATGAGATAATAACAACATAATCAGATATGATGATAATATGATCATATACGAAAATCAAATGATCAGAAGTAGGTGCCAACAATAATAACTCAATTAACTATTTAATTATATGAAATTGTCCTTTAGAACCTGACCCACATCGCGTGGAACCCGAGCCATGTTCTAACGACACCATATCCCTCAGTCAAGGCAAAATCGAGCTAGGTATTAGGTGAACCTGGGTTGGGCTGGCCCAATTCATGTTTGATGTCCATCGTGCTGCCCCCGAACCATGCTGAAGCTAAACTCGAGCTGCGCTTTCCAAAACTCAGGACGGGATCAATGAACTCAGTCTAGTTTCGACCTCTATAAAACCTAGGCTAGGTTCTATCACCGATGGAAAATTATTTTTCGACCCATCTTTTCGGCTACTGTAACTATACCATAATGCAAAATCTATATCAACATGATCTCAATACAGAGGAGAGAAGTTTAGGGTTTCATGTCATGTAAAATTGATGCTATAGGGATCCCCTCTACATACCTAAAGTTGACTGAAAAATTAACTGGAATCCTTTTGCTGAAAAATTGCACCAAACGTCAAACTTTGGCCGGCGATTCGTCTCTGACCATGTCCTGAAACACAACCAATTCTTGAACGATGATCTCCTATATGTTAGCTTCAAAATCAATTGCCAGGTGCCCTATGGAATGTCTCGGTTTGTGTCAAAATGATAGATAAAGTGAGGCTCGTGGTGTAGAAATTATAATTTGCCAATGAGAGTTTTTACCCACCCTTTTATATCTATTTATAGTTGTTGACTAGAGTTTTGACTTTCATTGGGCCTTGGATTCATTTAGAATTAATCCTGGTCTCCATGGTTAATTAATCTTTGTTAATTATTTTAGAATTAATTAAATCTGAATTTAAATAACCGTACTTGTAATAATTTTCACCTCGTCTCACACTCTTTCTTATCTTTCCTACTTCTCATCTAATTTTACTTATTTTTAGAATTACGTTATTTCAAAATTTTGAATGATAACTTTCTAGATCCAATTAATGAATAAAAAATTTATTTATGTATTGAAAATTTGGATCGTTACATCATAATCTTCTTAAATATAAATTCATCATCGAACTTGCATAAAGAAAATTACAGCAGATATTTATACAATTCTAAAAGATGCTTTCTCATTTCATATTCCAATTTCTAGGTGGCATCTTCATCTCTATAATGTGTCCAGGCCTCCTTTACCATGAGTACGATCTTATTTTTCAAGTGCTTGGTCTAGTGCTCCAATATCTCATGCAATTGGTTGCTCGACATATGTCAGGACCGCATTCTAATTTGGTTCTTCCATGTTCACTATGTTGGCATCATCACACTGGTACTTGCACAACATTGAGATATGAAAGACATTATGCACGTGTTCATATGATGGTGGTAGCTCCAACATGAAATATGCATCTCCAACCAATGCAATTACTTCAAAATATCCGACATACCTAGGACTCAGCTTGCCCTTCTTGCTGAATCTCATCACTCCTTTCATCGGGGAGACTTTCGGCATCACTTGATCTTCAACCTTGAAGATCTACTCACTCTATTTCTTGTCAGCATATGTTTTCTTTCTGCCTCGTGAAGGTTGCCTTCAACCTTTCTCTAATGATGCAAACTTTATCGACATCCTCCATAGTTTGCTTCATCACTTCCTTCGACAAAAATTGTCATCCTCCCACCTCGCTCCAGCAAATAGGAGAACGATAAGGCCTTCCATACATGGTCGCAAAGGGTGTTATGCCTATGCTAGAGTGGTAGTTGTTGTTGTATGTGAACTCAATTAGTGGGAGGTAAGTGTCCCAACTGCCACTCCAATCCAATGCACATGTCCGGAGCATATCTTCCAATGTTTGTATTGTAGGATCGAAAGCACCAAGAGGGGGGGGGGTGAATTGGTGTATAAGAATCGTAATTGAAAAAGTCATAAAAGTCGATGTTTAGAAAATGTGATCATGAGCAAGCAAAAGACAAGTAGAAAGAATCAAAACTCAGGGAAGCACAATATGTTAACGAGGTTCGGCCCAACTCCTTGGCATACATCCCCACTCCGACTTTCCGACCTTGAGACCGTCGGAGATTCACTAGCTTTCTCTTTTCTTGTAGGGAGAGAATAATCCTTTCTACACCACAATGTCTTCTTCTTTGCTCGAGAGGTAAGGCACACCTCTTTTTACAAAGAGTTCTCGAACTCACTAAACAAGAACACAAGGATGCCCTCCAAAATTCTCTTCTTACCATTAATGCTCACACTAAGAAACTAGAAGAGGGAAGGGATGAATTGCAAGATTAAGCTCAAGAAGAATGCTTTAGACTTGAAGGAAACTCTAGAGTGATTTGCCTTGCTTGCTTAACCTTCAATCTTTTGAACCCTTTTTATAGACTTCTCTTAAAAATATGATCGTTGTAAATTAATTTGAAAGATTTGTGCTGTCACTTCAAAAATGGTCGCCCATCTTAATACCGATCATCCGTTCTGCATAGGAACTAGCCGTTAAGCCTTTTTGTCATTTGTTTGACGATCGCCCGTTATTATCGGGCATCCATTTTATATAAAATAATAGCCGTCGTGTTTATCTTTTATGTGCAGTTTTTCGTTGATCGTAGTTCATAAAAGGATTTAGCCATTGCTATTAGCCTTTGCTTCCATAACGGTTGATCGAAAATAATTCGCTCGTCCATTTTAGAAATGTTCGTGCTCTCTATAATTTGCGATTGTACATGTAGTGACTTCGGTCGTTCGATTTCCACTTTTTTGTTCTTTGTTGCCCAGAACGATCGACCGTTAGAGTTTCAGTCATCCATTTTACAAATGTTCGCGCACTCTATAATCTGCGGTGGTTCTTGCTGGTACTTCGGTCGTCCATTATGCACTTTGTCTGTCTTTTAACACTTATAATGGTAGACCGAAAGTGAATCGGTCGTCCGATTTAAGAATGTCCTTCCTCTCTATAATTAGTGGTCATTCTAGATCTATTTCGGTCATCCATTATAAGTTAAATTGGTCGTCCATTATTTTTTTTGGTCATCTGTTTGTGCTGCTGAAAACATCCGACAATCTTTTTCTTCATAAAAAATATTTAACATGTTCACACTAACACTTCAAGCACAATTAGTACATCATCTTACTTGTTTGCCATTGTCACAACCTCAATTTAAACGGTGGTTTAAATTAGAGCTCGTGACTTATTACGGATAATCAAATATATTTCCTTATTTATTATTTTTTTTTAAAATTATGCATAACTCTTCTAGATAATACAAGGAAATGGTAACACATATAACCAAACCACGCAGTTTATATTGATCATTTAGTGCATGTAACAACCCTAAGGTTTACACCACCACATAGTCATAAAAGATTTTCATTTTACACGATACTAAATTACTCTTCATACATAGCACATATCATACTCTCTCTATATCCCAACAGAAGAATATGAGAGCTATAAGTCTTCTATCTAATGCGCGTGGTGGGGCACGTGACTTCTCAATACCTTTGTAGCAAAAAGGATCCACACCTTGCTATGGTTGTCTCTCGCGATCCCAATAGTTCTACTGATCTGAAAAGGTGTACAATGACACTGTGAGCAAACAATAGCTCAGTAAGTTGATAACTCATAAGCGCTTTATGTTACCATCTAATAAATTTGGAGAGACATAAACATACATGCATTAATCATAATATCAAAGTCAATATCTTCATACATTTACTAAATACATATATAACATCCCAATTAAATCATTACACTCAATTTACATTCATTGTCACTTAAACATATCAAACATGTGTATGCAATGCAACACTCTCATATGTATGCACGGATCACTAACTGGCCGGTGGCTCCCATCGTAATCAATGATGTAGCACATAGCTCCATTCTACCTCATCCCTTTCGGGGAACATATCATATAGCGATAGGTGGATTCTAGAGGTGGCTCCCATCGCTACTCCTCACAATGTAGAACTTAGCTCCGCATGGCACTTAGATCCAACCTATCTCATCCCATTATTGGGGAATAAAATGAAGAATTGGATTCTAGAAGTGGCTCCCATCGTGATTAGTGATGTAGCACTTAGCTCCAATCATCATATATGCAAATGCAAATAGATGTCGATGCATGATTGATCACATAATAAACATATCTCGAATATCAGAAGATGAATCATATCAGATACTCATTCCAACAGAATATGATTACATCCTATAAACTCAATCCATAACATTTCACCATCAATTGATCAAGCATCCAACACATAATTTTAATATAAACTTATTGAATATGCATACATATAACAATCACTGTCATACTGAATTCAAAAGAAATGAATACATAGATTAGGAGAAACCAACTTACCTATAAGGGCTAATAAAATGTTGTCATTTCCTTTTTCACTACTTTACTCTTCTACTCCTAATACATTAATATTGGATTTAATACATAATTTACAAATTCGGGTAGCAATTTTGACGGATAGAGTGATAGTACCTTAACGATAAGAGTATAACGTTATCTACAGAAATCATATTAACTTGATTTCAAATCTCAATGAAAGTAGACTCATAGAGGAACAATCAAAATAAATTTCATAATTTTTGGATCACTCGAAGCTATATAATTATGTAGCTAAAGATTCAGGAACCAATTGAACGTGGCTAGGGTCAATCTTACCCATGAAGAACATGAGGTTTGCCCCATAATTAGGTAAAATCCAAGAGTGAATGAGATGAAAGAGATTCAGAGTAACTCTAATTAGAAAGGTATGTAATTAAAATCAAAATAAA
This sequence comes from Pontederia crassipes, assembly GCA_030549335.1. NCBI lineage: Eukaryota > Viridiplantae > Streptophyta > Magnoliopsida > Commelinales > Pontederiaceae > Pontederia > Pontederia crassipes. The sequence goes on from CM060190.1 coordinate 4,613,233, forward strand.
GTGAAGTATCAACTCACCACAAGCATGAACCCTAATTTCCCCTTCTCTTTCTCTAATTTCCTTCAACATGTAGTATGGTTTCTTCTTCCTTTGCTATTCGGCCAAGGGTGGTGAAAGGACAGAGAAAGATAGTAAAAGGTAAAAGGATAAGTATTAGAAGGGAGAGAGATATCGACTTCAGCTGGTGCACGTAATTCTTCCCAAAATGCCCTTGAAGTATCACTTATTTACATGTAATGTATTAGAAGGGAGGAAATACCGACTTCAGCTGGTGCATGTAATTCTTCCCGAAATGCCCTTGAAGTATCACTTATTCACATGTAATGCCATTTATTTATTGATTTACTTAAGACATTACATGTAAATAAGAAACTATCCCCCATTTGGAATTCAAATAAAATATTTAGAAAAAGAAATAACTAAGGAATCAAAATCTAAATTTTTGTCCGAAGAACAAAAATCGCGATTTCACAAATTTTTTGATTTTGCGTCTAGTTTTACCTAACTCACACACCTCCTAAAAATTATTAAAAATCACTTTTAAAATCCTTTCATATATAGGAACAATTACCGGGACTTTAATTTTCTAAGTTCTCACATTTTCGAAAATCACATTTTCATGCCTTAAACAAATTTTCATCACTTTTCGAGCTCCAATAATTTATAATTGAAGCTTATGACTTAACATGATCTTCATAACACATATCAATAACATAATATAACATTCTAATCATACATGCTTAAGTTAGGGATATTACAGCTATCATCAAAACATTTAGAATATTGTCTTCGAACCAACATGTATTGTGCGTTCAGATTGTTCGTTAGTTTGAGGATGAAATGTGGTACTAAAGTTCAATTTTTTTCCAAATGCTCTTTGAATGCTCCACTAGAACCGGACTATAAATTGTGGATCTCTATATGACACAATGAAGATTGGCACTCCATGTAGTTGGATAACCTCGTTAATATAAATAGCCATATGGACTACTTCCATATGATGGGTATGAAGTAGGCCGCTTTGCTGAACCGGTCCACCACCATCCATATCGCATCATGGCCCTACAGAGTTCTTAGAAGCCCTATAACAAAATCCATAGTCACCTTCTTCCATTTTCATTATGGGATTCCAAGTTCTTGTAGTGCACCATATGGCCTTTGATGCTCAACTTTCACCTGTTGACATACAAGATGCCTTCCAATGTACTAAACTGTCCTTTTCATATTATTCCACACCTGTTGACATACAAGACACCTTGCAATGTACTCAACTATCCTTCATATTATTCTACTAGAAGGTCTGTTGCATGTCCTTGTACATCTTTATGCTCTTAGGATGAATGGCGAATTCAGACTTGTGGCATTCATGTAGCACATGTCTTCTCAAGTCTACATGTTCAAAGACCCACAATTGTCCCTTATATATGATCACTCCATTCGTGATCGAAAAAATTGCGGGAATCTTTTCGCACAACTTGAGTAAGTGGTTGTACTCATCGTCGTTTGGTTGTGCTTTGCCAATTTTCAATAGTAGCTCTGGCTACATGCCAAGATGTGTCATGATTTGTACTCCATCATTATTGGTTAGACTAACTTGAATGATGTAGTCAATAATGTTCCAACGACACACTCTCAAGCATGCGAGTAATCCTGCCCATTTCATTTGCAACTGAGTTTGCCTTTCTCGGATGGTAGCTGATGGAAAATTTGTAATCCTTTAGGAACTCAATCCACATTCTCTGATACATGTTTAGATCTTTCTAAGAGAAGATGTACTACAAGCTAAAGATCTCGAACTCTTTGCCATATAGATAGTGTCACCAAATTTTGAGGACGAAGACCATAGTTGCTAACTCGAGATCATAGTTCTTCTCGTACTTCTTCAATTGCCTTGATGCATATACAACGACCTTCCAACATTGCATTAAGATGCACCCCAAATCAGTGCCACATATGTCGTTGTATATGACATAACCTCCTTAGTTTGAAGGTATTATTAGAATGGACACCGTCATCAGTCTTTTCTTTAACTATTAGTAAGATATCTTCACACTTTTGTGATCATTCATACTTGTTGCCCTTCTGGAGAGGTTTGTTAATGGCAACACGATCTTAGAGAAGTCTTGTATGAATCTCTAATAATATCCTGCAAGTTCGAGGAAGCTTATAATTTCTAACACATTCTTCGATTGTGCTCACTTGATTATCGCTTCCACCTTTGCTAGATCAATTGATATCCAATCTTCACTTATGATAAGGAACACTATCTCCTTCAGCCAAAACTCGTATTTCAAGAATTTGGAGTATAATTTATGCTCTCGTAGGGTGTGCAACACGGCCGGCGGGTCTTCGTCGTGCTCCTCTGGGCTCAACAAGTAGATGATGATGTCATCGACAAAAACAATAATGAACTTGTTCAGGTATGGCCTAAACACCCAATTCATCAAATCCATGAAGGCTGTCGGTGCATTGATCAACATAATGGAGATCACCAAAAACCCATAGTGGCTATATTTGTTTTTCAAGGCTATCTTCGGCACGTCATCATTAACTATCCGAAGCTGATGGTACCAACTTCTCAAATCAATTTTACATAATACTTTTGCCAAGGACAATTGGTCTAATGTCGTTGATACATGGAAGTTGATACTTGTTCTTGATCGTGACATTGTTCAACATCCGATATGCATAGCCTCATAAACTCATCCTTCTTCTTCATGAATAACACTGGAGCACCCCATGGGAAGATGGACCCCTTATATAATAGCTTTTGGATTTGGTTCTTCAATTTGAACATCTCCATTGGAGTCATTCTGTATTGTGTCTTCGATACAGGTGTCGTGCCTGGCACTAAGTTGATATGAAAGTCAATCTCCCATCGTGGTGGTAATCTTGAAACATTTCGAGAACTCCTTCACCACTACAATGCTATCTCGATCTACCTCATCTTTATCTGTCTTGATCACACTTGCTAGGAATCCTTGACATCCTTTCTTCAGTAGCTTCTAGGCCTTGATAGTTGACACCAGGACCTTGCCTCTCTCTAGTGGCATGCTTCTAACCATAGTCTGAGGTCTTTTTGGTGTTTCGATCTATGTCTTCTTTGCTCGGAAGTGTAAGTAGACATCGTAGACCTTGATCGAAATGACAATCAAGTTCATCGAGATCTTTGCCCTCCACCTCGATCGACACCTTGGGAATGTACTTTTGGGTGACGATAAATTCTAGAGGCATGCCAATGTCAAGTGGAAATCTTGTAGCTTGTGGCTTCATGCTCAATAGTGGAGAAAATTGCTCTGAGATGAAAGAGTGCGTCACACCTAAATCAAATAATATATTAGCATGAATGCCATCAATCTTAAAAGTACATTGGATAGTGTCGTTTGCTCTCTGCTTGTCAGTAGGCTGCATGTTGTAGACTTTGGCAAGGTAGGCTTGCACCATGTTCGGTGGCCCATCATTGCGTTGAGGAGGTCCAGCGCACTTTGGCTCTTTACACTCATGTGAGAAGTGACCTACCTTGCCAGAGTTCAAGCATGCACCTACCAAATATTACTTTGTAGTCATGTTGCCCTGTTTTAGTGTAAGGTACTCCTTCTGTTTCCTATCCCTCTCAAAAGTAGGGACGTACGACCTTCTTGAATTGCCCCTAGGTAATGTGATCCTATTTGGAGAACACAATAAGCTTGGTAGCCTTCCATCAACCTCGAGCTTCATGAGTCAACTTTTGACTCGTATAGATCAACTTGTGATCCTCACTACAATCTATCTCGAGGAAGATATTCTCTACTTCCTCAATCCATCTTTTGACTTCCTTGAACTCGCCCTTCTCGTCGAATTGAGGGGGCTGCGACTTCAAGAATCTCTAAATGTATCCTTTTGATCATATTAGGGTAGTACATCCAAGTTTCTCGAGTACTCGATATGCACTGAGTGGGATCCAAGTGGTAGTGATCCTCCTTGGCCTATTCATCTGAGGGCCTTAGGCCTACTACCTATTCAATACTGGCTAAAGGGCCCACTGTGATCCGTTCCTGGGTGCTCGTGGAACATGCTATGGGAAGACCATCTTTGAAGGCAGTTGTTCTCACACAACAATAACAATAAAAATTTCATTAGTGTGAGGTCAATAATTCATATCATAATTCAATACTTATTTGACCTTACTAAATGGTTGCAGTGGTTGCTCGTGACAATTGCACATGAATTTAATTCTATTTATTAGAGACAGCTAAAAAATGCTTCTCCTTAAGCTCCTTCTTGATACCTTTTGTAAAGACCCATGTGACTTTCACATGCTTGGGGTCGTGATGTTAGTTTTGTAGAAATATAAACTATAAAATGTGGAAAATTTTCCATAATAAAACTAATAATCCATAATATTTGAAGGAGCTGAAACATCCATAACTCCATAAATCTAAAAGTGCGGAAAACATAGACTAGACAACATCATGATGTGATTCGTGGGAGTGTAGTTAAGATTTATTGGACTCTAAGCACAATGTGCAAAAGATTTTAGTCTAAGCGTAGACCTTTTAGAATTGAAAACAAAGTAAGGTTTAGGCATAGACTATCTACAAATAAAAATTAAACAAGTTCTAGATGTAGACCATGCACAATATGAAATTGAACAAGGTCTAAGTGTAGACTTTATACTCCTCACTTCATTGAACTGCAAATGTACAGATCGGAGTAGTAGACTCGAATGTTGTATCCATAGTGATTTGAAACCTAAGATCCAATAACTAATCTAAATTAATCCTAGGTAAAAGGGAAAGATAAAAATAGATTAACACTTAATGACAAAATTCTCTCAGGAATGTGGTTCATCTAATATTATGCTATGGATGAATTAGAACAATTTAACAATATAAATCTTGCTAGATTCAACCTATAAAAATTGCTCTCACAGTACATTAAACTTAAAACTAAATCTCATATTTCCATATGAATGTTAGTTAGGTTAATTTAAAAGGGGATTCAACTGATATCAAAATATCATAAAGCTTATGGACCTCTATTAGTGTGCTAACATTCCTCTGAAGTCAGTAACAATAGCTACAAGATGAGATAAACAATTTAGCTCATTGCATAGATACAATTAGATGAAAAAATAATGCTAATGCTCTTGGTTTATTTCTAAACAAGGAAATCAATATGAGATTCACATTAACAAAAGTTAAATGGATGCATCAAACCTATTGGAATAAAAAAACAATGCCAGTGCTCTTGACTCATTTTTTAAAAGAATCAAACATCAACTTCTCAGTTGCCATTCTAAAATAGAATTCACATGGATAGAAAACTAATTCAAAAACATTGAGAAACTGCACTAATATTAGTGACAAGATGTTCTATCATCCATCTATAAACAAAAATTAGACTACTCCTATCCTAAGAGATCTAAGATTTAGCTTCTCATAAATGTCAAAATCAATACAAAATAGAGGAGGAAAATAATACAAAACATTCTAAACTATCAAGAGAGAAGAATCAGCTCCAAGGTGCAGCCACCAGCAAAAAACCAGAAGAAGACCCCAACTAATTGTTCCTCAATCTGCCTTTTATATGGAATTATTATCACCATTTGATCCTCATCAAAAGCTTCTATTTTTTTATGATTTTGCCACATGTCCACTGGTCCCCTCTTCTTTCAAAAAGATTTCTTTCTCATTACATTTGGCAGCATGCAGTTTTGTAGTCCCTCCTTTTCTAGCGAGATTATTTGTCTTTTTCTACTTAATTTTGATCCTGCAACAACATGAACAACAAGCATCAATTCTTCAAATAAAAACTAGACAAATAAGAACAAAATTAGTATATTATCCAGCTCAAATGTGAAAATGTGAAATAATGTTATGCCGAGAAGATAAATACATGTAGATTAAGCATAATTATCAAAATATGAAGATTTCGGAGCTTATATGCACATGGATTAAGATGAATTAAGGCATAATTTTGGTAGGATCAGTAAACGATCACATCAATGAACTTAATCTAGAGTCTATGCTAAGCCATGTGCAACATCATTAAAACTACACTGAGCCACATGTACCATCATCCTATATATCAACTCTCTCACTTGTAAAAATCTAGATATAGGGAAAAATTCATTAGTATAAAAATACTCAATATGTAGGGTCTAACCATGATTAATAAATAATAATCAATAATGCTAGATGGGAACAATGAATCAATTGAGTAAATGAACAATGCAATATGATAATCAATAGATCAATGGATCAAGATATCAAGTAGATCAACATGACAATGAATCAATATCATCTATTAACAATGGCAATTTATCACTTAACAATGAACCTGATTTATATGACACTATTCAATTTAATAATTTAATTCAAGAATCAATGGTCATTGCTAAAAAATAATTCAATTCGATTCAATAGGGTAATAACAATTACCAAACAATGCTAATATCCAAATGATCATGATCTATACAATTCAATTTAATTATTAATGTTTGGAGTTATCTAATATAATAGGAAGCATTCAGTCAATTAAAGAGAAGGGGATCAATCCACGATAACCCACTCTAATAACAATAGCGCTAATAATTATTTGTGAATGCCAGGAGACCATAGCCAAACACAAGAACTTCTCTAAAGGATGATGTCTCAAACATAGAGGCAATTAGAGAACGTGATGACTCAATAATATACTTCTATATTTGACAATTTAATTAGGTTAAACATGACCCAATCAAGTTTAATATGATGAGATATACACAAAAGATTAATATGATGACAACAATTTCAGGTATAAACAGATGAGATAATAACAACATAATCATATATGATGACAATATGATCAAGTATGAAAATCAAATTATCAGGAACAATTGGCAACCATAATAACTCAATTAACTACTTAATTATATGAAAAATAGCTTTTCTGCCCTCTAGAACCTGACCACATCGGGTAGAACTAAGGCTGTGTTCTGTCGGCTCCAATAACCCTCGGCCAGCACAAACTAGGGTCGGGTATAATTAATGTGAACTTGAGCCAGACTGGCCCGGTTCACCTCCGATGTTCGTCGCGCCACACTCAGACCACACCAAAGCTAAACACGGGCCGGGCTCTTCGGAATCGGGCAAAGTTTAATGAACTCAATATGATTCCGACTTTGATTCTGTTCGAGTTCTATACAATCCGGGCTGAGCAGAATAGAACGCAAGTTGAATCTGTCATCTACGAGAAATCATGTTCGGATGCGTCTCTCTGACCACCATAACTATACCATATGGATATCCAATTGATATAAAATCTATATCAACATGATCTCAGTACAAAAGAGAGAAGTTTAGGGTTCTAAGTCACAGAAAACCGACTCCATGGGATCCCCTCTACATACCTAAAGTTGGTTGAAAAATCAACTAGTTGCTGAAAAACTACATGAATGTCCAACTGTGGTCGGCGATTCCTCTTTATCCACATCCCGAAACGCGTGACCAATGCTTGGATGATGATCTCCTATATGTCGACTTCGCCCAACTATCAGGTGCCTTCTGGAATTCTTGATTTGCGTGAAAATGAGAGACAAAATGAGACTCATGATGCAGAAATTCTATTTTGCCAACAAGTCTTTTTAGCCACCCTTTCATGTCTATTTATAGTTGCAGATTAAGATTTTGAGTTCTATCGGGTCTTAGACTCTCTTAGAATTAATCTGACTTAATTAACCCTCTATTAATTATTCAGAATTAATTAAATTTGAATTTAAATAATTTTCACCTCTTCTCAAACTCTATCTTATCTTACCAACTTCTCCTTTAATTTATCTTATTTTTGAAATTAAATAATTATAGAAAATTAAATAATAATTTTCCATATCCAATTAATGAATAAAATATTTATTTATTTATTGAAAATCTAGGTCATTACGCTTACAATTGAGCATGGCTTTATATAAATATAAGATTTGTGGAAAAGAAGAAATATAGAAATATCTAATGACGGATAAGTATATAAATTTTGTTGGGTATAAGAAATTGTTTTATTGAAATATATTCTTAAATGGTAATCGGTATGAATATTTTAATTTATACCAATTTAATTATTCACACATCCACGTGCAGACTTCAATTGAAATATTGCGACAATATCAACTCTTAAATTGTCGATGGACTTTTTCTAAAAATAGAAAAAGATATATCAAAATTATTGAATATAGTAAATAGCACAATTAAAATGAATTTGAAACTTGTTTCACGCTGACCCCAATCTAATTGTAATTGCGAATCTATTTTGGTTGAAAGTGAAAAGAGGACAAAAAGGAAGAAGAAATAATTCTTCTTATTAGATTGAATCTAATTTAGAAAAGAATTTAAAAAAATGCGTCTTATTTTTCCTCCTTTATTTTTGAATTAATATCGATATATATTTTTATTTTGATCGTATTTGACTTATATATATATATATAATATATATATATATAACATATTTGTTTAAAGATGTTTCATCCAAAAAAGTTGTCATTTTTGTCATCCCTTATGGCTTGTTTGGTTCAAATTCATTTAAGGGAAAAGGAAGGAAAATGGCGGGAAGAGAATTTGGAAAAATGAAGGTGAATAGCTACGCCGGGTTGGTTGACATCATTAAAAGGAATGTAAGAAAATGAATATAAGTAGTTATCTTATTTAGACAATTTTATTCTTTACATATATAATTATATATTTAATTTATTTGGTAAAAAATGGAAGCACATATTAAATATGTCTTTCTCCTTCTTTCCACCCCGATTTGGGGTGAAAGAAAAATGAAACATTGGAGGAGAATGGAAGGAAAAGAAGAAGACTCTCCCCTTCATTCCTCTTCATCTTAATCTCAACTAAATAAGAGGAATGGATTATACACTTTTCCTTTCCCCTTCTTTATCCTCATATTTGAATCCATTAATAATATTTGGATGAAGAAAACAAATTCCCGTGTGAAGCACGATCCTGCGCGTCCAGATGAGATCAGATAGCTCACACGATCGTGCGCATGCCGAACCATCCAAATGTGATCTGATGGCTGTCATCCATCTGACGTGAAAATTGAGCAAGAGATCAGGGGTCTGGATTCTTTCCCATGCAAAAATATTCCCCTTTCTCTCTCCCTCTCCAAATCTCTCTCTCCCTCCATAGATCTCCGATGAGTTGACACCACTTCTAGAATCTCTCTCTCCCTTTCTCAATCTTTGACGAGGCGATAATCGAGCATTTGTTTTTTTTCTTCACCAAAAAATTCTCCCTTTCTCTCTCCCTCTGCAAATCTCTCTTTCCATCTTTCAATCTTCGGTGACACAACAATCAGGCATTTCGATCTTTCCCCACCAGAATTTTTTCCTCTTCCTCCCTCCCTCTCTCGATGTAATGCCCCCAAAATTCATCCCTGCCCCGTGCCGCGAACGAGTTTTGGAGTGCGTCATACGATGGATAACAGTGGATAATAAATAATATTAAAACATAATTACACATAAGCAGTAGTAACAAATCTACAATATCAAAATAAGGTCCACTAACATAATAGTATATATATAACATGATCCATAACGTCACATGGCGGAAGTGTAACATAGTAATAATGATAATAAAGCCCAATGACATAATAGGTGAGACTCGAAGTCACAATGACTATAGTCCATAAATGTTCCTCATTTTAGAGGACACACCATCAACATAAATCCATGATCTTAAGTCTATGGGCTAGTACATAACGATAGTGGACAACAATATAAAAAGCTCAAAATAGAGACCATGGCCATGTGCAACTTATCTTCATGAGCTCGTCACTGGTCCACCTTATTTCTACATAGATGCACGTACCCGGATACAAGCGAGGTCCACCTCCCATTAGTAAGGGCCATAAATAAAGCATATTCATAATAACCAATAATCAATTGTTCATTCGATTTCCATAACATCAAGTGTAATGCATAACATCCATAAGATTAGTGGACTAGAACTTCAATTGTATTCATATAGGATGCCCATATCAATATCCATAACCAATTTCATTTCTATTAGTTCTAGCCACAATCTTCATTATCTTGAAGATATCAAGCAATCATTACTGAACCATTATTAACCATTGATGTACTTGGTTGTCCATACATACAATGGGCTCACCAAGTCGAGTCACTCTTTGGACTCCAATGCGACACCCCAAGATATGTCGATCCATTGACCCATAAAAGGGTTCAATGATAATATTGCAACATCCCGAAGGTATGTCGATCCATTGACTCATGAACGAGTTCAATGAACAACATTAACTTCAACAAGGGCCAAGTAATCCATCAATGGGTTCATTCAATACAATATTTATTTTAATCCTTTGACTTAGCATGCAATTCGGATTCTAATGAGTCAATCAATAATATGATCAATCATATCATAACAATTTTTCAAGCATGAATCATTCATATCATATCATCACATTTCGAAAGATCGATAGCACAACTTAGTATAGAGTCAAAAAAATCATTAAGGATGGCGTAATCAGGTTAAACAATTCATAATTGATCAATAAACTATTCAATAATTAATCGTATAACATAATCAAATTCCAAAGGAGCTGAAAAAGCTCAAAAACCTCCATTTCCAATGTTTACGATTGTGAAAACAAAGTCACGACTGTGTCTGGTGATGTCATTGCTGTGGAAACATGATTCATGGCTATTACCAAGGGCCAATCGACAATTATTGTCACGCTTGTTACGGAACTATTCACGGTCGTGACAACTATTGTCATGCCCGTTACGAAACTATTATTGAAACTAGATAATGTTTTTTGAACCTTGTGACATATTATTCATGTTTTTTGAACCACTATAACCTATCCAAATATTATTGAGAATATAAGTCACAGATTGCGACAACACTCAACAAGGCTCTTTGACAGGTAGACATTAAAAATATTAATAACATTCCATAAACACATCTTTTTTAGGTGAAACCAAATCATGTAGAAAGATGACCTAATCAACAGTCCACTACATTCCATAAACACATCTTATTTAGGTGAAACCAAATCTTCTAGAAAGATGACCTAATCAATAGTCCACTCCATAAATTTCATCCTCATATTAGGCAATTACAAATTTTGGTAATTTTTCAAATATGTCAAGTTGCTACATGAGGCAGCTTGACAGTAGGACAATTGGTTTGACATAACTTTCTGTACACTTCCAATTGAGTTAAAACCAAAATCCATGTAAACTAGACTTCAAGACTATCCGACCATATATTATACATGATTTTTCGAGAACAAAAACCTATTCAAAAGCTCATTGGAATATGATAGATTAACAAAGAACATGTTTCTAATCTTTGGAATCCCTAAACATCATTATCAATCAATCCACATTAAGAGGGTTTGACCCTCATGATCAATAACCATATTCATTCAAAATTTCTAATCCCATCACAATAAAAAAATGTAATCAATAAGGAAGATTCAAGCTCTCATTCCAATTATTAGTTGGAATGAGATGGGTTCACCCATTACATACCTTTAAGATTTAAGTTAAAATCTTAATCCTAAACCCCTATTTCTTCTTTTTCTTCTCAATTGGAATGGCCCCTTCTTCCCTTTTTCTTGCTGGAATGAGTTGAAAAGGAAAGGGGAGGGGGGGTGCGGGGTGCTCGGCTGGTATGGAGAAAATGATGGGAGGAAGAAGGGTTTTAGGGGATTTTAGGGCTAGTGTCCCCGAAGGACGAAAATGTCCCTCAACTACCCCCACTTTTAGGCGTATTATTGTCCAATACTTTACTTTTCTTTGGCAAAGGACAGCTATGCCCATAAGATTCTTTACTTTTCCAAGGTATTTAAATCATTTTTCATCCTCTTTGTCAAAAGACAAATTTTGCCCTTAGACGCTTTTTGCTTTTGAGGTTGATTTGGTCATTTTTGAGGATAATACACTCGATCTCTGGCGAGGCGACACCGCATGTGCACCTTGTGGATGACACTACGAGCACTTGGATTCACCCGAAAGCTTGGATTCACCCGAAAGCTTCAACAACGACATCATCCACTCTGCCCTACCTCTCACTTGCCAGTGTCATCTTTGACAAGCTAGAAGATCCACTACCTAAGTTCATATCTAAAATCCAAAGACAAAGAGAGAGAGATAGGAAGAGGCATAGGTCTCGTGACATATTACTACAGTATTGGATCGCATCTAGAACGAGCCGTTAGATCATGCTTTACATGGTGCGTTTCACACGCTTATTTTATCATATATTTATATTTATATATATCGCCAATTACATGTGAGCAATTAGCCTGCATGCAATCGCACATGCCTGATCACCACGAGTGACAAAGTAAGTAATTGATAATTTAGACACCACGAGTCACACGAGATGTGTTGTCCATCCACGAATCAAGGGCAGCGCTTGCTCGGCCTCATCCATATCGTTAAACAAAATCGATGCTCCCAATCTCTCTGTTCGGCAGAAGAGCTACTCCGTGACACCATCTCTCTCTCTATATATATCTCTCTCTCCCCCTCCCTCTCTCCCTTCCTCTGGTGATTGCAGGGACATGTTGCCCCACAACACTATATGTAGCGCCCCAAAATTCGACCCCATCATGTGGTGAAGTCTCCTCTCGGTTGTTACTTTCTTCAGTCTTCTTTCTTTGTTTGGGTCTTTCCTTGACTCTTTCATTGACCCGAATGGTCAATATAAATGGCATGTAAGCGGAAGACTTCAATGAATACAACAATAAAAGGAAATGCTGAAGCTAAATAGATAATGGTACATCCACAAGGCATCCACAAATCCATGCCATAAGTACAACTCTATAGGGCCCATCTAAACTTTAGATATCCATGTGCATACGCCACTGATCACTTGCTGATCACTATATGATTTTAACCCATTTTAGATGCAATTCATACATATCGAGTCCCACTTTTGCCTATTTTTGGGCCAATTATACTTGGAATGCAAACATTGTGATAACTAGTTGATATTCCTCATTTCATACTTAATTCCATGTGCATAGAGGTTCTGAAATGCCAAAATCCATTAATATTTAAATTCTATGCCAAGTTATCATTTTGAGGACAAGTTATCATTTTGAGGACAAGTTATCATTCCTAAGTGTCAAGTTATCATTATTTTGAATGAACTTATTTTCAATGGTTTTCTTGCCCTAAATCTATCATTATCATGTATAAATCATATTTGGATAGTCACATCTCAACTTGTGCAAAGTTTTAAGTCCATTTGAACAAGTTATCATTTTTCAAGTGCCAAGTTATCGTTAAAGGGCAATTATGTCATTTCGACATGCAAAACCATTAATTCTGCACAAGGACCTTAAGCAATCATCTTATTATTGTTCTAACTCATTGCTGGTCAAATTTCATCACATTTGGATAATCAAAACTCAAGTTATGACAAGTTATCGTTTTTAAGTCATATAAGTTATCGTTTTTGGGGCACTCAAGTTATCACTTTTAGGAATCTCATTCATATTTGATTTCTGACCTCACTCACTTGTCACTCTAATCAATTTGATGCCTGAAATGCTTTGAACCACCCATATTAGGACATTTTCCAAGATTTTCATAAAGTTATCATTCCGGGCCCCTTAATTCATTAATTTTGATACAAGTTTTCATTCCTGCACAACACCTAATACCATTTGATATCTGAGCTAGCAACTATCATTATCCTAATTCTTATTTATCAAAATACCATTCAAGGGCTTTGATGCTTGCTGTTTGGGGATTTGTAGCAGGGAGAAAGGTGGCCAAAAAGTGGAAAAAGTAGGGGGGGACCATCTACTTTTTCCTGCACCAAAAAGGAATCTGCAGCTGGAATTTCAGAGGGGTGGACAGGTGGCTGCAATCAGGAGGATTAGAACATTTAGATGCTGATCAAAGGGTGGAAAGGAGTGATATATAAGCTGGATTTTTCTGGAGGAGAAGGGAGGCTGGTCATTCAAGGGTTTGGAGCAAGGCAAGGCAAGGTTGCTGCTGGATTTTGGGAGCTGCTGGCCAGGAAGCTTCAAAGAACCATGAATTGTATCTATTTCTTATCTCATTTGATGTCAAATCTTGTAAATATGAGGAGCTAAACTCCATTTCTTCTAGGATAGGGTAGTAGTTTAGATTAGTTTTGGATGGATATGGACTGTTTTATAATTCCTGCACTGAATCATTTGCTGATTTTCAGATTTCAGAATTTTCTAATGTTAGTTCTTGCCATTGTTGGATCCTATTGTAATCTATAGCTGAGAAGTTATCATTTGATCTATCCCTAGTTCAGAAATGGATTAGAAATCAATGTCAAGTTCTTTATTCCAATTTAATTGAAGTGCTGATTTCTGAATTTTAGATTTCTGGTTTCTGTTTTTCTGAATTTCTTGAACCAGAATTCCTGGACCTTTGAATCTATTTGCCATTGTGGATTTGATTAATAGAGCAACTAGAAGGTTGATATTGTCCCAAATCTTTATCAGAAATGAATCAAGATTGTTTGGCATTCTTTATGATTCAAATTTGTTTATTGTTCATAATCTGATTTTTAAAAATTGAATTCTGATTTCCTGATTCCTGAATTTTCTGATTTTTGTGGATATCAGAATCTGTTCTTCATTTCTAACTTGGTTAATTGAGTCCTTGGGATGTTGGTATTGTCCCTATCTTATTCAGAAATGAATCAAGATTGTTTGGGCAATCATTTGACTCAAAACCAGAATTTTCCATTGATTTTTGAATAGAAATTAGAATTCTAATTTTTCTGATTCCTAATTGGAATCTGATTTTATCAATTGAGTCCCCTGAATCATTCCCTTCACTGATAAGTGAACTTTAGGGATGTCTTGTAATCCAGAGATGGGTCAAGAATCAATTGGTAAGTCAGGTTTCCATTGGTTTAAAATTCTGATTTCTAAATTACTGAGTTGCTGATTTTTTTGGTTTCCTGAATTCCTGAAGTCTGAAAATCTGATTTCTTGGGCTTTGGATCTGATTGTCATCAAGGATCTGAGTTCTTGGGATGTTGCTATTGTCCCTATCTTGTTAAAAAATGAATCAAGATTATTTGGACAATCATTTGACTCAAATCAGATTTTTTTTCCACTGATTTCTAATTCTGATTTTCTGGTTATCTGATTTCTGAACTGTTTGAACCTATTTGACATTCTGAACTTGATTAATTGAGCAATTGGAAGGTTGGTCTTCATCCTAATCTTGTTCAGAATTGAGTTATGAATATTTGGGCATTCCATGATTCAAATCTATTCTCAACATTACCTTAAGTTTGATTTGGAACCTAAAATTCCTAAATTTCAGAATCTGGTTTTCTGAATTTAAAAATCTGATTTCTTGGGCTTTTGAATCTGATTGTCATCAAGGATTAGATAATTGAATAGTTGAGAGGCTAATATATGCCATGATCTTATTCAGAAATGAATCAAGATCATTGACAATTCAGAATTCAAATCTGATTTTTTTCCAAAATCTGATTTCTTAGTTTGATTCTAAATTCTATTTTCTGATTGTTTGGAATCTGATTTGCCAATTGTTAATCCCTATTTTATTCAAATCACTGAGAGGTGTACTCTAGGAATCCCTTGTAATCCAGAGATGGGTCAAGGGGCATTTGGCAAACTTGAATTCCATCAATCCACATTGCTGATTTTTTCAGAAATGTTGATTTCCGTTTTCTCATTTTTCTAACTTCTGATTTCCATTGTCAACCCTCATATTAATCCACTACTGAGAGGTAGTCTTAAGGGCTTCTTTGAGATCCAGAGATGGGCCAAGGAGCAATGGAAATTGTGAACTCATGTGGCCATATGTTTTGCATTTCCAATTGAGTGTGTTTGTGTGGATTCCAATTTATTTTGCAACCGAGAGGTTGATTTTGAATCTCCCTTGAATTCAGAGATGAATCATGGAACACAAGCACCATTATTGAGTATATTTTATCCTGGTTTGGTTGATTGGAATGATTCCATCTTTTTATGATTGTAAATGCAAGTTATCATTCCAAACTTCCTTGGATTGCAAAAAATCAGCATTGAATCTTCCTTTTGAGCCCAATGATAACTTGATTTTCAGTGAGGACCCTCTTTTGATTCAACCTAGCTAACAATTATATAATCATATATTGCTTAGTTAGAGGCCAATTGAGCTGTGGGAACAGTCATTTTCAAGTTGAATCAAAAGTTTGATATTTAATGATAACTTGTTCCATTCCATCCTTAATTAATTTAGATGAACCCCAAATCCTAGAAGAACCTTCCTCATAGATAGTTAAACCTTTTTAGACTTCATTCTAGCATTTATAATTCAATTTTGATAAATTTCCAAAACCCAAAAATCTGTTATCATTTCACTTTCTATAAAAATAATCTGTTTTCACTATTCATTAAAAATCTATTTTTAGCCACTTAAGTAGAACTAATCTAAATTGTTTTAGGGTGTCTTAGACTTCAAATTCTTGTGGATATGACAACCTGAGTCTACTACAACTTACCTGTGCACTTGCAGCTAGTGAGTTGGGAGACCAAAAAAATGAAAAATTGACATTTTCTTTAATTTCAGCAAGTTATCACTAGAAAACTCAAATATCACTATCAGCCACCAAGTTGTAGTCATCGCACACACATCAACACCTCGCGATCATCATCAAGTACACACAGGGGAGCAAACTGAACCGTTAGCATAAAGTTAAGTGTGAGTTCGTATAAATCACAGATCTTTTCTGTCAGAAATATAGCATGAAGGAAAACATGTAATCAATATAAGAGTGAAAACATAGTAGGGTGAAATAAATGGAGGGAAATTTGATTCATGACTTTCCATTTATTTTCCTTTTCTTTTGTTCTTCTGATTCTTTTACATGTTCATTTCGTGTTTACCTTATTGGAGCAAAGATTGTATGTCCTATATAATTATGTTTTGATGATACAAACCTCTAAAGATTAGAATTATATTTAAAATGCTAAAAAAAAGTTTAAATAGAAATGAGTTGCTTCATGCATTAAATTTTGATTAATATTTGATTATATTCCCACGATATTTAAATTAGTTGATGGATATAAAAATTATAGATAATTCTCTTATATTTGTAGATAAAGAAGAATAATCTCATTTGGATGCTTGTATGAAAAGTTATATATAAAAGAGTAAAGGTCTAAACTATTTTATTTGAAATGGACAATTTTATACTAAACTTTGAATCAATATTTGACTATGATTTAATTCAATTTTTTATGAATGATGAATACCAAAGTTGTAGAAACTTCTATTAGAATTTAATAGAATAAAAAATCATCTCATTTGGATAACTGTGCAAAATGTTATGCTTAACATAGTGTAGGATTATCGACCTGTCAGCGAGCAGAATGCACTATAATGGTCATATTTTGGTCTCAAAATTAGGAAGCAAGTCCCAACAGCTAAATGGAGTAAAGAAGGCTATAAAGGAAATCCAAAGGTGTAGAAATGATTAAGACTTCCAAGAAAAAGTGGGAAGAACATTTGAGAAGTCCATTTGGGCTCTAAATTGCAAATCTTTCAATTCTTTCTCTCTTACTTTTGTGTGAGGTTACAAATTATAAAAGAGAGATTGTTAAGTATTCTTGTGATATTTTAATAGTTGTTTAGCTCCTGAGTGAAAAGAGGTTGTGTCTTACCTCTTAAGCGAAGAAAAGACAAGTGAAAGCCTAGGAGTGAAGGAGGTGTGTCTTCCCTCTTGAAAAGCAGAAAAGGCAAGAGTTGTAAAGGGTTTATTCCTTACTCCATTTGGAACGAAGGAAGAGTATTAGTGGAATCTCTAACGATCTCGAGGTCGAGAAGTCGGAATGATGGCCGAACCTTGTCAACAAATTGTCTTGCGTTCTTATGTTTGTCTTTTTCTCTCCCTCACCTTCCTACTTTATTATTCATATGATTTGATTACTATTGTGTTGGTTTAAATATTAACGAAATAATTTTAAGCTTCCTTGATGATTTTCGTAAAATCAATATTTTTAGGTTTAGCACCAATCACCCCCCCCCCCCCCCCCCCCCCCCCCCGCACTCATTGTGAATTGTGATCCTACAATTGATATCAGAGTAAGGTTGCTCTTATTCTTTTTAAAGATTTAACCATCTTTTAGAGCATGGCACCATTTTTTTTAAGAAGGTTCTTTCATTTTTGACCCACCGAGTTTTCAAGACTAATATTTTACTTCTTGGAAAATTAGAATGAAAGCATATTTATGTTTCATTGATTTTGATATGCGGCAAGTTATAGAAAATGATTTTGAAAGCCCAAAGAAGATTTTAAATGGTATTTCTATTGATCTTCCATTTTTTGAATATAACGATTTTCAATTGTCGATTGAAAAACTTAACTACAATGTCAAAAATATATTTTATTTCTCTTTAGATTCTTTTGGCATCCATCTTATTTCTAAATGCTTCACTTCTCATAAAATTTGGCAAGTTTTGTTAAACAGTTATGAAGGGTCTAACTTTGACAAAAAGAGCACATCGGATGTAGACAATGAAGAAAATGGTATTCCCACATCCACGACATCCAAAGATGATGTGTTATGCTTAATGGCAAAAAGTGAGGATGATGCGGTAACGTCAACTTTATCCTATTCCTCTAACGATAGTGATGATGATGTTGATATCGCTTTTGATGTTCATGCTTCTCTTATTCAAAAACATCTTTCTCTCAAAAAGAAAAAAAGAAATTTTAATAAATGATTTTCATATCACGAAAGACAACTATGATTCTCTAAGAAAGGAATATGATGCATACTTAATTCAAATAGAGATCTTAAAAAGAAAAAAATGATTCTCTTTCATTATCTTGTCCATCTTATGAATTTTTAAGAGTTGAGAATTCAAAATTGGTTGTATTGCATGATGAGTTACAAAAGAAAAATATTTCTTCACAAAAATTCTTAAATAAAAAAATTACTAATTCTTGGAAAAACATTAATAATGTTAAGAAGCCTATTCATGTTGTCAAAACTCTTATAAAGAATATTTCTCATGCACCACACAAGAAAAATGATTCAAACAAAAATTTTAAAAACACAAATGGATATTATTTAAAATATTCTTATTCTTTGAAACCTAAGCATTCTTATGATTATCATTTGAAAAATAAGCTCTCTTATGATAGTTCTCTTGGTGCTAAAAATTCTCATGTCATTTCTAATGATTCTTTGAAGTTTGGATATCATGATAATCACTCCATTAGACCATCTACTATTTGTCATTATTGTAATTATCATGGTCATTATTCATTTGAATGTCAAATTAAAAAATCTATCAATATGAGCATGAAATTGATGTGGATTCCTAAAGGAACCAAAATTAATCATGTTGGATGCAAACAAGTTTGAGCATCAAAATGCAAATGATTTTTGTTTGTAGGTGTGCTTCACAAGGAATGAAGATGAATGCTTCAAGTAAAGTGAAGGCATACACTTTGTGGTTGTGTGACACGGAAAGAAAAACAACAATGAAGTTGAAATGATTTGGAGGCATAAAAGTTTGTGATAAAAATATTTTGATATATGAAAATGAAATTTTGAACTCATTTTGATACGATGCATATTTATGTCTTGAATTTGTCAATTTATTATCATGATATATGCATAAAGATAATATTTGATTATGATTCTTGTGCATACTAGAATTATGTTGCTCACTTAATTTTGAAAGTGTCTATATTACTTATGTTGCCTAAATATGTTTCATGAGAATATGTCACATGCATAATGATTGATATGTTGACATTTTTGGACTATCTTACTAATAATGTGAAAATCATATTTATGAAAAACAATGACACTCATATCAATACTAAAGTTTGCATGCATGATTCTTCACACTCAAAATATGTTGATTTTGACATTAAGCATGTATAATTGATTTATATGAATATTGTGTACTATTTTGCATTTTGATATTTGTGATTCAATGTGATTATATGATGTCTACAATTTTAAATGATAAAAGAATCATATTTTTATAAGTGAAAACTAGTAGATGACTTTGTTTGATTGAAATTTGATTCTCACATACTTTTTGTTAATGACACGATATTCTAAGATTTTGATATAATAATTGAATATCTTTCAAATGTTTCGAAATGTAAATTTATGGAGAATTTTAAAATTAATACATAATATCTTCTTTTGACTTTTGATAATATACTTGCAAAATTTATCTTGTTCGTATGCCAAAGAAAGAGAAATATATGTCTATTTATTCCTTTGACGTGCTTATTATCACAACTTCCTTGAATTTGGCAAAACAAAATGACGTATGAAAATATGAATGCGAAGTCTTCTAAATTTGAATAATTATTGTTTACCTATAAAGAAGATTTCATATTTATAATAAATATGTTTGGCACAAGATTTATGACTCTTGTGTTATGAGCCTTAGTTTCTGAGCTTATTATGAATTTTGACTTATTACACTATATCTTTTGGACACACATGCACATTATGATTTGGTTGATAATATTGATGTGCCATTTGAAAATTATTGCATAATACATCTAATTGCTAAACTCTATGTTTATGCACATGTTTGAAATAAAGTATATCACTAAAGAGATCATTTTTAACTTGTTATATACATCTTCTACCAAAATTGATATCTATGTTCATCTTTGTGAAATATTTTTGACATAAAATCTTATTATTTCATATTTCAAATTATCATGACATTTAATGAAAGTTATTTCCCTTATCCATAGTTTAAAATAGCTATTAACATTTTATGAAAGTGTAAAAGGCTAAACTTTGAATACCTTTTTAGTTTTATTTCTTGCCACCAATTTTGATTATTATCTTGAGACAAAGAAAGAAAAGAAAAAAATGGATTTGGAGGAGTGCAAACACAAATTTTATGGTAAAAGTATTATTTTGAACATAGAAATGAAAAATTGGATATACTTGTGTGTCACAATTATTTGTGTTTTATACTTGTCTACTAGTTATCATAATTTGTCTATAAACTTATGATTGTTCAAAAGTCCATTTTTGGACATATTTTAATATGTTAAACTTTGGAAATGCCTATGCTATCTATCATACTTATTTCTTAAAAATTGTGAATATGAATATTTATTTGTCCTATACTACTTATCACATTGGATGCTTTGTGAGTTTGCAATTGAAAGAAGACAAAGTTTTGAAATTTTAATCAAAATTTGTAAAACATTTTTTTTCATATGTTTCATTTGTTGTTGTCTTTTCATATGGAATATTATGCTATATAATTAATGTGCACAAATTTACGTGGTCATAACTTGTTATCATTTGAGTATTCCTATATTGTATGACATTTGACCATCAAATTTGGATTGATGCTTAAATGATATCTCTCTTGCACAAATGAAAATTTATATATGTATTTACATTTGAGATGCTTATGTCATACCATAAAATATATTAATTATTTGACTTACATGTGCATGAATCTACATTCTCATAATTTACAAAACTATTTTATCATATCTTGGCATAACCCTTTTTTGAGCAAAGTTTGTATGTCTTATATAATTATGTTTTGATGATACAACCCTCGAAAGATTAGAATTATATTTAAAATGCCCAAAAAAAGTTTAAATAGAAATGAGTTACTTCATGCATTAAACTTTTGATTAATATTTGCTTATATTCACACGAGATTTAGATTAGTGGATGAATATAAAAATTATAGATAATTCTCTTATCTTTTTAGATAAAGAAGAATCATCTCATTTGGATGCTTGTATGAAAAGTTATGTATAAAAGAGTAAAGGTCTAAACTATTTTATTTGAAATGGACAATTTTGTACACTAAACTTTGAATCAATATTTGACTATGACCTCATTCGATTTTGGATGAATGATGAATACCAAAATTGTAGATAATTCTGTTAGCTTTCCATAGAATAAAAAATCATCTCATGTGGATAACTATGCAAAACGGTATGCTTAAAATAATGCAGGATTGTCGACCTATCAGAATGCACTATAATTGTCATATTTTGATCTCAAAATTAGGAAGCAAGTCCCAACGGTTAAATAGAGTTAAGAAGGCTATAAAAGAGGACTCAAATGTGTAGGAATGATCAAGACTTCCAAGAAAAAGTGGGAAGAACATTTGAGAAGTCTATATGAGCTCCAAGTTGCAAATCTTTCAATTATTTCTCTCTTACTCTTGTGTGAGGTTCCAAATTATAAAAGATTGTTGAGTGTTCTTGTGATATTTTAATAGTTGTTTAGCTCTTGAGTGAAAAGAGATTGTGTCTTACCTCTTGAGTGAAGAAATGACAAGTGAAAGCCTAGGAGTGAAGGAGGTGTGCCTTCCCTCTTGAAAAGGAGAAAAGGCAAGAGTTGTAAAGGGTTTCTTCCTTACCCCATTTGGAATGAAGGAATGGTATTAGTGAAATCTTTGATGGTCTCGAGATTGAGAAGTCGGAACAGAGATGTAGGCTAAGGTATGGCCGAACCTCGTCAACAAATTGCCTTACGTTCATGTGTTTGTCTTTTTCTCTCCCTCTCCTTCTTACTTCATTATTCATATGATTTGATTACTATTGTATTGATTTAAATATTAACAAAATGATTTTAAGCTTCCGTGATGATTTTCGTAAAATCTATATTTTTTGGTTTAGCACCAATTCACCCCTCCCCCCTCTCTTGGTGCCTTGTGATCCTACATATATTTCATACTTTTTTTACTTGCCTTTTCTTTTCTTTCTCTAATTCTTTTACGAGTTCATCGTTCATTCTTCGTACTTTCAAATTTCTCATACTTTCATACTTTTCATATTTTCATACTTTTAGAAGAGCTCTTCATTCATTGAGGGTATACCATTGCAAGCACTGTGAGGTGCAATTATCTAGACCATCATAGGCCAGTGGGTGATCAGTGCCATGGCTAGCCCTGTCGTCAAAAAGTGTGGATGACCTCGCGCTAGCTAGAAACATCCCTCGGAGGAGATGCCATCGCATAGGTGGAAATATCTGTAGGAGAGAAACTCCCATCTAGATAGAGGAAATGATAACCCATGAGGAAGTGCTTGTTATGAGACTGTCACAACTTCCCCCCATCATAAATGGATTTATCTTTCAATTCGTAGATTGATCAAGGCCGTAGGGAGCAGAGTTCCAAACATCATCTTAAGTTCTTTTCTTTTACTTTTAAATTAGGTGGGCAGAAGCTTATTAAATCAGGGTCAGAACTAAGGTCATGATTTCTAGTCCACACGATGGATGCCCAAAGTCTAGGGGCCATCCGCCTTGGGTGCATTCGAGATCGTCAAAAGAGGAGGCAGACACCCGTTCATCATCATTCATTGGTCGACCGAAAAGGGAAGCGGCCGTCAATTCTTTTCATTCTTGTTCATTTCATCAGGATTCATCATTGTTCAATATCATTCTTCATGAAAGTTCATAAGGATCATAGACATTCTTTAATCATGGTAGTTCATGAGGATCACGTAAGTACATCATTCATGTCCCGAAGAGAAGTCATAGTCACATCATATGTAACTCATTGCTTTGTACAAAAAATAAGAGATCAGATGAGCATGGTGAGGATTACAAACAGATCAGAGGATCGAAAATCAAAGTAAATCTCATTCTGGTAGTCAGAGTCCGGACTGCGTATAGGCGGAACCCAAGATGAGTTTTGACAAGAATCAATCTCGAGAAACAATTGAACTTCAGGTCATTTTAAGTGGAAGTGGACGCCCGTTCTTCATCATTCATCGGTCAACCGAAAAGGAAGCGGTCGATCCTTCTTTGTTCATTCTTTAATCTTTTCAATATTATATCCTCTCGACCACTTATATCAATCAAGCTGGTAGGGAGCAGGAGTGGCTCTGAATCAACTTTAACATCATGTCGTTCAGTACCATTCAAGTGAACAGGGGCTTGTCAAATTATGAAGGCTAATTTAATGTCATGGTTCCCTCTACCCATAATCGGAAGACCGAAAGGTCAGTGGTCGTCCGTTTGAGATTTCAACGGTGGTCATCCAAAAGAGGTTCGGACATCCATTAATTAGTATCCACCGGTTGACCAAAAAAGTTTGGCCATCCATCGTAACATGGGATCATCTGCGAACTTTCGGTCAGGACATTTGGTTGGCCGGCCGTCCACTATATTTTACCGTTCGGTAACGAATGCCCGATCCAAAATCGGTCAACCATTTCTACTAGGGAGAACTGTAGGTCGTTACTAAAGTCTTTATGTTTCAATTAATTTTTGAAAATACTACATTCTATAACAATTCCAATCTACATATAGGATCAACTATCATCCAGAGAGTATACAAACATAGTTCATATTCATTTCATGCCTCGTATCTCCTTTGCTTCCTTCATAGCTATGTTCCCACCATAGTCCATTTTCATGTCATGCATTGGTTCCCTTTTAATACACTTGTCCATCTTTTACTTAACATCAATACGTAAATCATCATTAAGCCTTTAACAAGAATCATAACTCCGTACATGTCCATCCTCATCATTCTTGACTTCCAACCAACTAATAAGAATCTTGTCATCAAAGCACCAATTCATAACCTTGACTTCTATAACCTTAAGCATATATAATCAAGTGGGAGAAAGTCCCAGTACAGAGGACTAAGCAATCTATAAGTCATCAATTTCCCCAACTAAGAATTCATCTAATATATGCATCATTTGATAACATGCAAGTGTTTATCTCTTAGTAACATGTCATGGCATCAACTACTTCCTTCGTGTCATAATTTTAAGCTCAAAAGACTCTTAGAACATCATGCGTGGATGTGATCTTCAAATTAAGCATCATCAACCTCCTTCCTCTTGTTCATTGCTCTTATTCATGATTCATCTTCATCGCTCTCCTTTACATTCATAGGGTTTTGTAACGGTTCAAAATCATTCTTCATGGTAGTTCATATTGGTCCGGGTCATTTGGTATTCACATTTTCTATGAAAGGTCATACGGAGATTGACCTGACATTTCATTGGTTTGGTTCAGTCATGAAGAGTAACTACCAATCCATTGGGCATAATTAAAATTTCAACATATTAGGGATCAAACATTTAAATCAGGGGTCTAAATCATAGAAGTCATGGTTCTGTTGATCAAAATTTGGGCCGAGTATGGGTAGAACCTGGGCCGAGTTCCGACAAAATCAATATCGAGAAAACTCAAGAAGAAACCCAAGGCCGGGTCGGGGTCACACTCGAGTCGGGTTGGAGTCGAGTGTCGTTCATTTCATCTTTAGTGAGAGTTAACAATGATCATGGACATTCTTCACTTATGCTTCGAATCTTTAGTGAGAGTTCAGAATGATCATGGACATTCTTCACTTATGCTTCGATGAAAGAACATAATCATATCAATGTAACAATTCATGGTTCAATCATAAATGGTAGAACATGAGAGTGATTAATATTGAGAATTGCTTTGGGACCAAACATGTAAATCAAGGGTCCAAATGGTTGGAATCATAGTTCTATTGGTCGAAACCCAGTTGATTATAGGTAGAACTCTAGCAAAGTTCCAACGAGAAACAACTCAAAAATTTTCGAGCAGAACATAAGCCGGGTGTAGGTCATACCCGGGCCAGGGTGGAGCATGGTCAGGTCGCTCTGTATTCTTTCTTTATTCATTCTTTGATGGAGGAACATAATCATTCATCATTCGTACTTTGATAAGGAAACATCATCATGTCATCATAACAATTCAAGGGTTCGGTGCAAACATGGAGGGTAAGCCAATGATATAACGAGCATGATTAACATGAATAATCGATTTGAGGTCAAGCATGTAGATCAGGGGTCTAAATAGTAAAAAACATAGTTTTGTTGGTCAGAACCCGGGCCGAGTATGAGTGGAACCTAGGCTGAGTTCTAACTAAATCATTCTTAGAGATTTCCAAGCAGAACGCAGGCTGAGTTGGGGTTACACCTGGGCCGGGTTGGAGCATAATCAGGCCGAGTCGGGCATCGTGTCCAATCATCTTCTCTGCGACTACCTCGGGTCGAGTCAGGGATGACCCGGGCCGGTTCTTGGGTCGAGCCGAGCTCGAGCTCAATCATCCATGGCGGATCCGGGCCGAGTTCGTTAGAACTCGGTCCAGCGGGGGCATGAACCGGGCTAGGTTTCGTTGAACCAGGCCGGGTTCCTTCATGCCAAGGACATTTCTATTTTCATTTTCTCCAATGATCGTCGGTGCATTATGCCAAAGGTTGTACACTACGATTATGAGTTGAACAACGCATCTACTAGCTAGACATGCATTTGGTTCGGCCAACATGAAAATCGTTGGAGTAAAGCATGCATAGGTTTGTTCAAAGCATGAGGTCGAGGATGGATCATTTCAAGAGGCGTCATACATGCATTGTTCGTCGAGAACTCGACTTATGAGAAAGATCCCAAACTACACACCTTTCGCCTAAGCTCTTTCGCCAAGTCTCTGTCTCGCCCTCTGTCGCGCACAGGAGAAAGGGAGACAAAAATGAGGGAGAGACGAGATGAGGAGGGAGTCGGGACCTTTATAGAGGAGGTCCGATCCTTGACCTCTCTCTCTTGGCGGAGAAGCTAATCTGCCATGAGAATCCATTGGCAGGAAGAGAAGAGATATGGAGGGGAGAAGGGACAAAAGGGAAAGAGACAAGAGGAGAGAAGCATGGAGAAAGACCAATAGGAAAAGACAAAAAGGGGAGGAGGAAGGGGAAGCTTGACCAAGATTCTTCAACTTTCTCTCTTTTTTTTTGTGCACTGTCGTAGCGGTGGCACTAGATCTCTCTTTATGGTAGTGTATCACAACCCTCATGGTGACAGATGCAAAGAATGCCCAGCATTGTACAAGCATTTACCATTTCACTCTAAACACGTTTTGATTATGCATTGCTGGAAAGGTTGATGGACAAAAATAAAACTTTAACTCAAATCCATTAAGGTATTCTTAGAGAGTATATATACAAAAATTGAACTCACAAGCTTTTATAATAAAAAAAACTAACATTAGAAAAATAAAAGAGCAATCTTTAACACATGAAAGTCATCTTATTTCTATGTTTTGGCATACACAACCTAGAAGAATAGTGACGATCCATCATGGAGGAACAAATAAAATCCCATAAAGAAATTAGGGCTCAATGCCAACAAAAGAGAGATCCAACACCCTAGCACGCCTAAATTGATGAAAGCAATAAATTGTCGAATTCCTATGGATTGGTGTTGATTCTTTCTTGATATTCTTAATCAGTGCCGAAGAATGTGGATCTATTAGCTGCTGCAAGAACAACTGGCAGGATCACAGGAGGGAGGAACCTTGCCTTAATCATTATCCTCTCATCACTCATAGGTTTGGAGTCTAAACTTTGAAGTACTAAAAAGTAAAATCAGGTGAGATTCGGCAGAGACCAAGTTCTAAACGCCTGTCAGAAAAAAATTGTACAATAAAATTTTTTGTTTGCACGACAACTTCGTGCACTCGCAGGAGAGAGAGGGATTTAGTGTTGCACGACATCCGGTGAATGAGATTCTGAGAAGAAGAGTGGGACTAGGTGGGGAGAGAGAGAAGAGAGTGAGTGGGAGAGCAAGAGAGAGAGAGTTAAAAGGGGGTCATATTTTTCGCGAGAAATACATTTTCTGTCATTTTTTTAACCATTCGGATGAGGTCAAGTGGGCACTACCTAATCCATGGATGGACGGTGTATCTCGCGCGCGACAGTCCGCTTGGTATATTCATTTAACTCATATATATATACATATATATATATATGCGCGCAGAGTGATTAGAGGCAAATGCTAGGGCGAAAGTAGTTCGGGTCGGATCGAGTTTTTGATCTAAAAAATTGTATGCTCTTTTTTAGGTTAGTTTTTTAAATTAAAAAAATCATCCTAAAACCATTTAAAAAATAAAAACCACCCTATAAGGAATCAATTTTTTCGGGCACTACTTTTATATAATTATATTTAAAATTAAAGTTAACATAAAAACTATTTAATTTTATATTATGTACAAAATATACTACTGGATAATGTGATAGAAAAATATGAGATTTTATAAAAAAAAGTATTATATCGATAATAAAAATTTGGATAACTTATGAATTGATTTTATAAATGAAAAAATTATAAATAAAAATGAGCTTCACGTGTCCCTACGGTTTTTTCGGATGGAATCCTAATTTTAACGGGTGGTTTTTAATTTATAAAAATTCACTTTAAAACATACTCGAGTTCCTAAATTTTGATTTTGCCGACCCCACCTAGTGGGATAAGGCTTTGTTGTTGTTGTTGTTGTTGTTGAGTAGGTTTTTCGGGTTTTTTTGGTTTTTGTTACGCTCCTAACTGTTGTCGAAACAATTGATTATTAATAGTTTAAAATATTTCAAATTTTATTATTATTATTATTATTATTATTATTATTATTATTATTATTATTATTATTATTATCATCATCATCATCATCATCACAAAATTAATTAAGACTCCACCTACTCCGAGCATGTAACATCGATCGATACGAATGCACGTACACGTGCATGATTTGTAGCGCTCCAAAATTGGACCCGCCACATGGCGCGATCTTCTCTCGTGCGCTACCCTTTTCTTCTTTTTCTTTGACTCTTTTGTTGACCCAAATGGTCAAAAAAGGTGACACATCAGCGAAAGACTTATCAATTTAAAATAATACAATAATAGAAAGGGGATGCGGAAGCTAAATAGATAATGGTTTATCCAAAAGGCATGCAAGGTCCATGCCATAAGTGCAACTCTATAGGTCCCATGTATACTCTAAATAACCATGTGCATCCGCCACCAAGCTGTAGTCGCCGCACACACATCAATGGCTCGCAATCATCATCAAGTACCTATGGGGATCACACATGGGAGCAAGCTCAACCGTTAGCGTAAAGTTAAGTGTGAGTTCGTATATATCATAGATTAGTTCCATCAGAATAAGCATGAAGTAAATATTTCAAATCAAATATGAGAGAAAAATCACAATGTGGACATCAATAAGGTGATCATGATCATAATTCATTTCTTTTCACATTCATGTGTCTATTCTTTGTTCGTATCCATTGCATACTCTTGAGGACAAGGTCCTTTCATTCGTCACATGAAGCGAACGTATAGATCATATAATAGAATGGAACAACGTGAAGGATCAATAAAAACATCATGAGCACTTGCTCAACATTCATGTTCTTTCGTTCATTTTTGGAACCATTTTTTTGTTCATACTTTCATTCATTCATTCATTCTTTCTTTCTTTCTTTCTTTGGAAGAGCTCTTCATTCTTTTAGGAAATACCATTGCCTGCACTTGTGGTACTACTATCGAGATCATTATGGGTCAGTGGATGATCAGTGCCATGGCCAAACCCGTCGGTTGGGATGACCTCGCGCAAGGCAAAAACATCAGTAAAGGGAGAGACTCCCATCTAGATAGGACAAATGATAACCCGTGAGGAAGTG
Organism: Pontederia crassipes; assembly: GCA_030549335.1. Taxonomy (NCBI): domain Eukaryota; kingdom Viridiplantae; phylum Streptophyta; class Magnoliopsida; order Commelinales; family Pontederiaceae; genus Pontederia; species Pontederia crassipes. The sequence goes on from CM060190.1 coordinate 4,642,707, forward strand.
CCTCGTTCAAGGCTGGCTTAACTTCCCCCATCATAGTGGACCTTTCTTTCAATCCAAAGATCGATTAAGGTCGTATGGAGCATAACTTCGTATCATGTGAACATATCTTCCAATCTGTAGATTGATCAAGGGCATATGGAGCAAAGCTCCAAATCATATTGACCCATTTTTCAATCCGTAGATTGGTCAAAGCCATATGGAGCAAAGCTCTGAATCTTCTTTAAGTTCATTTCATCTTGTATGAATCAGGTGAACAGAAGCATAATAAATCAGAGGGTTTGATTATAGTCATATTTCTTCTGCCCAAGTATCGGATGCCCGTAAGTCAATCGGTCATCCATTTTTTGTTCGTTCAATGGTCGTCCGAAAGGAGGAGCGGACACCCATTTATCTGTGTCTTTCAATCGACCAAAAAGGTAGCAGTCGGTCATTTGATATTCATTCTCCAGTCAATTCAAAATCATATTAATTCAACTTCAATCAAGTGGATGGAAGCTTATCAAATCAGGGGGTTCATCTTAAAACTCATGCTCTTCCTGTCCACGTATTGAACGCTCGAAAGTCGAGGCTCATCCGCTTTGGGTCCATTCGGCAGTCGTCCGAAAGAAGAGGATAGATGTCCATTCTTCGCTATTCTTTTTTATCAACTAAAGAGGAAGCGGTCGATCGCTCTGTGTTCATTCTTATTCCCTTTCAAGATTATATCCTTTCGATCACATAGATCAATCAAGCTGGTAGGGAAGAGGAGTGGCTCCGAATCATCTTTAACAAACATGTAATTCAGTACCAATCAAGTGGATAGAGGTTGGTCAAATCATGAGGTTTAATTTAAAGTCATATTTTCCTCTGTCCATCAATCGGAGGACCGAAAGGTTAGCGGCCATCCGTTTGAGATTCATCGTCGGTCGTCCTAAAGAGGTTCGGACGTTCGTTTATCAATATCCATTAGACGACCGGAAGAGTGTGGTCGTCTGTCATAACTTGTGAACCTCCTCGGATTTTCGATCGAGTTCCGGTCGACCGACAGTCCACTATATTCTATCGTTCGATAACAGACGCCTAATCTAAGATCAATCGACCATTTCTACTAGGCAGAACTGTAGGTTGTTTATGGAAGTTCTTAATTTTTAATTGATTTCCGAAACACTACATTCTACAATCAATTCCAATCTACATTTAAGGTTAACTAGAGCGTTCGAATAAAGTTCATATTCCTTTCATGCATCATATCTCCTTTGCTTCATTCATAGCTTTGTCCATTTCCATAACCTACTATAGTCCATTTTCATATTATACTTTAATCTATTTTCATGTCATGCATTGGTTACTTTTCTTGCAATTGTTCATCCTCCTAACTTATCATCAATACATAAATCATCATTAAGCCTTTAACAAGGATCATAACTTCATATATGTCCATCCTTATCATTCTTAGACATACATCATCATGAGATTGACGAAATCATAACTTCATAGTCCATACGTGTCCATCCTTATCATTCTAAGACCTATGTCATAATTTGATAACATATAAGTGCTCATATCGTGGTCACATATCATGGTATTAACTAACTTCGTCTTATTATAATTCGAATAACTTTGCGTGCATTTCACTATGGCAACATAAGTCATCAATCTCCTCATTCATTTTCTTGTTCGTTTCATTCGACAACAAATCAGGTGGACAAAAGCTTTATAAATTAGAAGAGTTTGATTAGAGTCATATTTTCTTCTGTCCACATAACGGTCAACCATTAGTAAAACGATCGCCCATTATAGGTCCATTCAACGGTCGTCCAATAGGAGGAAATGGACACTTGTTTATTAGTCTTTCAATCAACCGAAAAAGGTAGAGGTTGACCGTTTGATGTTCATTCTTCATTCATTTCATAATCATACCTTCAGTCGGCCTTGAGGGGATTCAGTCATCCGTTATGAATAGCATCATCGTCACCGTTGACGATCAATCAGATTTCTCCGTCGATGATCGGGAGTTGTTCCGGTGAGGAGACCCAGAACGGTCAACCGAAACAATATCGGTCGCCCGATTGGTCATCGTCACCATTGTCGAGTCTCGACATTTTCTAGTTCGGTCGTCCGAAAGGATTTCGACCTTCCATTCCGGTCTATAACGGTAAATCATTATGGTAATGGTTGCCCGTTATAGCTATCATTATACTCTTGGCAGACTAAATCGGATGACCGAAATGGTATCGGTCGACCGTTTCTGTTCAACAAAGTCGTAGGTCATTATGGAATCCTTAAGTTTTCAAGAAATTTTCACTACAAAACAATCCTAAAGTTATATCAAGATGATTTCTAACATTTATCATACTTCAGAAACAAATTCTAATCATAACACTTCATTCTCATTACTTCATTCACATCATTTCTTCTTTACATGAAAACATGTCGATTATCCATCTTTCACATGCAATGGTTTTCAAATTTGTTCCAAGTCCAAATCAAAATAGCTATCATCTAGGAGGCATGTAACAGATCATCCATCAACTATTTCTATCATACTAACACATCAATCATTCATAGCATGGTTCGATCATGGAATCATAGAAAAATCATTCATCTATAGTCATGAATCAAATGAAAGCGGATCAAGATCATCATAATAATTCTAGAGCATGACTTCTACCCAATTTAGCATAAAAATCTTAACTCTAATCCGTCCTTAAACATGCAAATCCCCCTCGAAACGATCCCATGACCTAGATCCCGAAAACATGCACTAACTCTACAATTTATACGTTCATGTAGAGAAAGACAATCTAGTACCGAGGTGCATTTTTCACATCATGGACGAGATTATCAGATTTGTAAAAGATATCAATCTACTATTTCCTCCATTGATCATGCATGAATTAGACATGGGTCATGTCATATAGAAGTGACGATTTTCAGCAGCCATCAAAAGATTTGATTAAGGCATGGAAAAACTATAACAGATAGATTGGTCATCTTATCAATTTCGCACGATGCGTTTCTTAAAAACTATAACATGAATTCGACACCTAACAAATTCCAAAAGAACAAGCATGATTCATCTGGAGACTAATCTATAAGATAGATCCCGAAGACACACTTTGTCACTTGGTTGGATCACCGTCTGGTTCTCCCTCATTTTCTTCCTGCCCCATCCATGTCGGAAGAACTTGCCGGTGTCGCTCCTCTGCCTCTGGCCGTGACCAGCAGCGTCCCACACAAAGAATGGAACAAATGGTGAGAGGAAATTAAGATGAGGCTAAAAATAGGAGAGAGGAGATGGTGATGGGGTTTTATAGTGGTAGCATTGACCCTTTGCCTCCCATGATCTCGTGCAATGAAGAGAGCGAGAGAGGAAAGGTCATAACAAATGAATTGAATGGAGAGAGAAGGAGAGTGAAAGGAAGAGGGGAGTGGAAGATGAAGAGAAGGGGTTCGGTTAGTGACCCTTTCTCTTCTTCTTCTTCCTTTTTTTTTTTTGAAATTGTGGGGGGTTGCATGAGTCGTTTGTAATCAATTACGGACAACCAACTTCATCCGCTCGGTTGTTTTGCCGATGGATGCAATTCCCCCCATTCACTTGCTTTATGCAGGGTTGCCGGGAGCTGCGTCACAGGCCGCGTTGTTCGGGTCCTCTACTCTGTAGACTATGTATTTTTTTACTTCTCTGGCGAGCATCCTCCTGTGGATCTCGGAATCGAGTTGGAACTCCTCCTCTCCTACCATCATAGCCATCTCATCGTCGCCCTCTAAGCACTCGCCGGCGCCGTTGACTGTCCCGTTGCATGCACTGGCACTGACAGGGCGGTCGAGCCGTGAAACTGCTACTGGAGAAGGAGGAGCAGCAGCAACAGGCACGGTCTCGAATAATGGGAGGCAATGCAATAGGAGGACGTCACCACAGATGACTGCTGCTACAGAAACCAAGCACAGCCCTCCTCCCCATCTCCTCTCCTTCATGGCTCTCTCTCTTCCTCCCTCCCCTCTGAGTGGTATGTTTTGACAGGAAGTAAGGCCCGGGTCTAGGGTTTAAATAGACTGCGTTCCTTATCGAGAAAAAAAGTGGACTGTGTTCGAGTTCTACTTTCTAAGTGATAATTCTCTTCATTGGATGCCTACTTTAAATGATAACCTCTTCACTTTTTTCGGATTATAAAAGAAGGTATACCAACCCGGTCCAACGGGAACACATCAATATTACTGATCATAAAAACTAAACTTGAGATCTGTTAATCAAGTAAAACATAAATAATTTAGTTAAAGAGTGATTGAGCACCATATATGCTTGCATCACTTGGATTAGTAACTGCTTATTGAATATTAGCCTGTAATCTAAATGGTTTTATTGAGCTAGTGCTGACCTTGTCTTACATATATCCCCACTAGTTAGGGTTTATAGGATGCTGTCTACATCATGTGTAATGATTAACGCAAGTGCTCAAGCATTCGGATGTGTCGGAGGGCACTCCACTCCTCCACTTGTGAGTTGTGTGTGAGTGCAGTAAGTTGGTACTATGCAGCTTGGTGGTTTCGTTTGGTGGAGGGTCATATCGATCAGGACCAAGGCAGAAACATGATGCTAAATATACAAAATAGTAAAAAAATAAATAAGTTCGTCTTCGTTTTCTAATATTAAATATTTGTTTAGTAAAAATAAACTGCAAACGCACTATATTTTATTTATATATTGAGCATTCGCTTATACATAAATTCACAATGATTTATTAATAGTTATATTTGATAACAAAAAAGTTAATGAAATTCTTTCGAAATATTTTTGCCAATTTTATCGAATTACGTTATAAGAGATATTTTCAAATTGGAAAAAGGGCATAAGCTTATAAATATGTGTGTAATACATGAATGAAAAGAAAATAAGCAAAAAAAAAAGGAAACAAAATATTTGGAGAACCAAAATTCATATATTTTAATGCAACACAAAATTTGATATGTTTAACACCATTTTTATTTGTTTTCGTTTCACAACATAAGAAAAAAGGGGCTAAACACATTTTTGACATTTAAGTTTGGCATATCATGCATCGTGTGTATGTGTGATAGGGGTCAACTTCATCAACTTTGGTCCGAGTCGATTTTTGGGTGTGAAACCCATCATTGACATATACAAGCTTCCCATTAATTAACTACTGTTGAATAAACTGATGTCAGTGTGATGGTGGGTGTGCACACATCTCGACGTTACTCAAGTGGATCAACTTTTGTTGAGTGACGATTTTCAAAGGAATCTTTAGATTCTATGATATCCTTCTATTACTCGGCAAGGTATTTCTTCTTGTTTAAGAAGACATCCCTAATCGCTAATGGATCGTTATTCCATTTGCATGGAAAAAAAAAACTCGTGTATCATAAGTATTAAATTAACTTTTGTGATCACGGACTTAAATTAACTAGTGTATCATACGCATTAAATTTAATATACATATCATCTTTATATTTCAATATAAAATTGGGTTTTGCAAACTCGGGTGTTCAGCAGGTCTGATCGATCCGCAAGCTCGATGACCCGAACCATATCATCTTTATATTTCAATATAAAATTGGGTTTGCAAACTCGAGTGTTCAGCAGGTCGGGTCGACCCACAAATCCGATGACCCCAATTGACCTAACTCGACCTGAAAGATTCGATTTTTTTATTTCTTTAGTTTTCAGCCTATATTTTGTACTAAAAAATTAAAATAATATGTTAAAATAAAATATTTTAAATGTGTAAAATAATATATAAATATTTAACAAATTATTTTATGTTTTTAAAATAAATATTATATCATATTTTTTATATTAAATAATAGAAAAGGTTAGAAAAAATTTAGAAAAAAAGAGAAAATGGTGGTCGAATAATCCGACCACCCGACTCGATCCTCAGATCCATCCCTCCAAAGAGGTCTGACTGGACCAAAATCGAATGGATTGGGTCGGATCCAAAAACGGGCGGATCAAATCCGACCGGTGAACACTCCCACCCAAATTTGTCCCTCGATAAAATCTGGGTTTGTAAACTCCCACCTCTCAGGATCACTTTTCCGGAATCCCTACACCAAAAGGCCAATATCCACATGAACACTAATAAAAAAAATAAGAAACACAGCTCTCAGCATTAAATTCAATGACAATCAGATATGTTGAATTATACTTCTGACTAAGTGCACCATGATTAACTTAAATTTCTAATTCATGTTGTACCATTAAGAAAAGTAAGCTTTCAAGTCAATACTGAACAACTTTCTCGAACCCACAAAAAAAAATGGATTTTGTTGGTAACATAAATTAAGTTGTAGTTAAAGAGACAAGTTATTTATTTATTTTATTATGAATAGCTATTAACTGAGGACAAAGATCTTATTAAAGCTGAAACTTCAAATATACTAAATGTTACATTTTTATGGCAACAACGTTTTCAACTTTAAATTAGTGATTGTTTGGGATTTCTCCTATATCCATCCCGAAAGTGTTGTCATCCATCACACAAAGAAACAGCTTGCCGAGAAAATTTTTGGGATATATCGAGATTAATTAAATGCCCAAAAATGATGATGTTGCGATAAAAGCCTGTCCAGGAAATTGGTATTAAAGCCAAGTTAATTATGTTTCAGATATGCCATAATAATTTTTATCGCAATCACTCATCAGAGAGTTCTCAATGGCCGACAGCCACAGGTGGAGACAGCCATTCCATATTTTTGTTGGTCACTTGAGCCATATGATTACAGTGTAACTGAATTATCTTTTGTGCTAGGAGATGTCATGTTAAGAATATTGCTGGCTACAACTTTTTCTACGACTAGAGGGTCACTACAAGAAAAATCGTTATTTTCGACGTAAATTATCGACGGTGGCATATCCCTCATAATTTCTGAAGGATTTTGCGACGACTAACAATATCCTTCCGAAATAGAGACGTAATTTTCTGACGTAATTTTTCACAGCTTAAAACGTCACAATCTACATATTTTATATTTCGCATGGCTGCAGACATGGAAAAACTAAAAAAATATTTTATATGTAAAGATGACGTTCCCACGACCACAATTGTCAAATTTCAACGGCTGCAATCGTGGGAAATATAAAAGAATATTTTATATCATAATGCCTTGTTCGTATTAAAAGGATGGTGTTCCCACGGTCACAGCCATCGAATGTTCCCATGACTGTAGTCGTAGAAAATATAAAATAATATTTATATTATAACGCCTCGTTCCCACATCTGCAGCCATCGGAAGTTCCATGGTTGTAGCCATGGAAATTATAAAATATTTTTTTATATGATAACACCATGTTCATATTAAAAGGATGGAGTTCCCACAACCGCAACCATCAGAAGTTCCCACATCTGCAGCCCTGGGAAATATAAAAGAATATTTCATATGATAATGCCGCGTTCATATTAAAAGGATGGCATCGCCATGGCCGCAGCCATCGAATGTTCCCACGGCTTTCATCATGGGAAATATAGAATAATATTTTATATTATAACGCCCTATTATTCCACGGCCATAGTCATCGGAAGTTCCCACGGTTACAACCATGGAAAATATAAAATAATATTTATATGATAACGCCCCATTCGAATTAAAATGATGGAGTTTCCACAATCACAACTGTCGAAAGTTCCCACGGCTGCAGCCATGAGAAATATAAAAGAATATTTTATACAATGACGTTGCGTTCATATTAAAAGGATGGCATTCCTACGGCCGTAGCTATTGGAAGTTTCCATGGCTGCAGCCGTAAAAATATAAAATAATATTTTATATAATAATGGCCCATTCGTATTAAAAGGATGGAGTTCCCGGAACAGCCGTGGGAAACCTGATTAATATTTTATATTATAAAAGGTGATTGATGAAGTCATCGATAAGTCCGTCAAAAGTTCTTCCATAAATTAACCTGGCACCCCTCTTCTCCCCTTCACTTCTACCCCGCGTGACCCCTGTGAACTCTAGTGACCGATGACCTGCTCCCACTTCAGCGATCGACCTTCGAAGGACGCATGCGAAACTTCGGCGACCCTACTCCCACGGCTATCCCTTTGGAAGCACACACGCACCCCTCGGCCGATCCCACCCCTACGGTATGCATCACCCCTCTGGTGATTTCCGGCTCTCAACCCCCGGGGGATCTGTCTGGAGATAGCCGTTGCAAGCCGCATTCCACTTGTTGCGGCCATCGCCGACTCAGGAAGCCAGCTTCCTACAATCTTCACTACCGTTCACGGGTAAATCCGGCCATTCATGATCAGATTCAGTTATTCACGGTCGTTACGACCTTGAACGGGCAAATATGAACATTCACGACCATCATGGACATTCATGGCCAAATTCGGCCATTCACGGCCATGAGCGGTCAGATCCGACTGTTCACGGTCGTCACCAACCATGAACGGCCACATCCGACGGTTCACGACCGTCACGGCCTCGAAAGACCATATCCGGCCATTCACAGCAGCCATGAACGGCCAGATCTGGCGTATGACGGCCGGATCTCACTGTCACATTCGTGAATGGCCAGATTCGGCTTTGACAGCCATGAGCGATGAGATCTATGCAAGCGCGGCCATTGAGGGTCATGTTAATTTCAAATTGTTATTATTTATTATCTAATTTATTAATTTAAATTAGTTCTTGTTGGATTACTTTAGTAATTTAAGTAATGTGATTGTTACGGGCATGCATTAATCGTTGGTGGATGTACACAAGCATGTCAGTCAATACAGTTTGAATCGGAAGGAATTATTAGGTGTCCTTGTTTAGCTATGAATTATGCTTTTCAAATTATTGCAAATAGAGTTTACAATGTCTCAACACAAATCATCGGGCCAATGGTTGCCTGACTAGAGTGAGTCACATTCGTATTCTTTACCTTCTCGTGAGTATTTCTATTTTGTTTAGTAGATTTAGCATTTCACAGGAATTTAGATTAATTTATTCTTTTTCAAAAGCGCCTCTGGATATCAGAATTTGATTCCTGATTATACATATGATGCAATTTCTAAAAATGCGATAGAGAATGTGGTCGAATTTCATGTTAATGTGATGTAATTATACTTTTATTGTGTAGTGACAAGTTAGTTTCTTATGCAAATATTTTTTTCTTTTTAGATGTTTCATTTTGGTAAAGGAAAAAGTAACGGGAAAGAGAAAGGGAAAAGAGAATGCCACTCCTAGAGAAAAAAGAGGGAATTGAAGAAAAGGCCATTATGCCTAGACTTAAGGGGATTCGTATAATAGAATGTCAGGCTGCACCGGACCCTTCTTCGGACAATGATTCAGCGGAGGACATGGGGACATGCTTGACATTATTGACATGGAGACGCAAATGCCCGAAGACTCTGTCGATGCTTCTACATCGAGAAATCAGTATAAGAAATATTAATTGCCATATGCTAGTTGCGAGTAAGTGACTGCACATATAGTATTTATATCTTATTATGTTTTTACAGGTTTTACCCATTGATGCATAAAATCATGTAGCAAAAATAAATTCTCTAACAAGTGCATTAGTCACTCAAGTAATATAGTAAATAAGAGTAAAGAGTGTCAAACCCACGAGGAATATTATTAATAAAATATCTGATCTTATAAATTAATAAGAGAGGAGAAAACATAGAATTTTGAAAATAGGTTTTCTAATTATTAAATAAAATATAGAAAATGAAATAAGATAATAATAATAATATAATATAGTGGTCCTGAAGTTAGGTCTTCGGATGAAAATAGATCAAGATAAATATTTGAACCATAAAAGATAAATTTAATATCTAAAGATGAATTAGAGTCTTCCTAAAGTATTAACCTAACATGATTAAATTACGATCACCACAAACTGACATCCTCTCAACCTAAGCATGCAGATTAAACTATCCTAATTTATAAAAAAATTGAAATCTCCACAAACTGACCCATCGAATCAAATTAAAATTAAGATGCATTAATTTGAATTCTCTGCACTATTAATCACTCCAAAAATTGGTATACATTCTTCACACACTAGTTATCAAATTTATGTCAATTATTAATTTCAAATAAAATCAATTAAAATTTGCGTCATAAATTTTGAAATTAAACACTCCACAAACTAGTATAGCCTAATTCAGAAATCCAATCAACTAACATAAAATCATTAAGCACAATTAATAATTGATTAGAAAATATTAAAACAAATAAAATAAGGTTCAAATAATTTCCCTTCAATCAATAATATCCTAAAATAAAAAGTCTAATAAAAACATGGAGTTCATCCTATAATTGCTAGAGAGATAATAAAATAAAATGATGAAAATTGGAAGAATTACATCCAAAATAAAAAGTAGAGATCTCAAATCTGGACAGACAATTGGCAGCATCTCAGACTTCAACCATTGCACCTCTCTCCTCTTTGTTGTAGCATAAAGAGCTTAGACCTCCACTGTGGAAGAAACTTGGACTTCATGGCACACCCGTAATTGACGATTTATCATGTATTTGTCGATGCGAAAGGTGCTTCACGTTGATTACAGACGTTAATATCATAGTGTTGAAAGTAAATTCTGATAAAATTCTTCTAATCTTCATGCCCTTCTTTGAATCTCAGCCAACATGATAAAATTCTTTTAATCTTCACGGCCTTTTATACGTCATATGTTCGATTATTGGACAATAAACTTCATTCATGTATGCATTATCCTTATGTCATGCTCAATAAAATCATGTTGCATTCTTTTAACCCCCAAGGAAGTTGGCTCCCTAACTATGTAAGATTTTATCCAATTAAGGTGAGAACCTCATTTTGGCACCCAACAAACTCAGCCCGTAATGATAAAATCTTTGGCATTGGCATGTTAGGAACTTGGCGCCATGTAAACTCTCTCAGGTTTAATTCTCGGCCGGTAAACTCCTCTTATGATAAGGTTTCGATTAAAGATAAAACTCATTATCCATTTAGCACCCTACGATGCTTTGCCACCTTTTATTTCAATTCATCTCGGTTGTTTATGGATTTTGGCACCGTGACTGAATTAATCTCCATGACTAGATGATGTTAGCGCCTTGTGATTGAAGCTTGTCGTGATAATCCGCCCGATAATCCATCATTTGTCATTAATTCAGTTTTCCCTACAAAATAATTATAAAAATTAAGTCAATCCCTTCTTAGTTAAAATATTCAAAGAATTATAATCAAAATCAATAAATTTAAAATTATGACTAAAGGTGATTTAAAATGATTCATGCCATGAACAAATTATAGAAAAATTAATTAAAATTATAAACTAAAATATGTTGTATTTTGCATGCATCAAACTCCCCCAAGCTTAAATTAAGACTTGTCCTCAAACAAAAATTCAAAGCAAGACTCAAGACAATCCCATCATAGCCTCCAAACCACATGTTCTTATACACATCTACTACTTAATATCTTACCACTTTCCATGCACTAATGCTAAACATATTTAAACAATCTCAAGTTCAACCTTGTAAAGAAATAAATGGCCTTCAAATAATAGCATTAATATTGAACAAATAAGTACTAATTAAGTTTATTTTTCATTTTTATTTTTATTTTTACTTTTTTAAGCATAGTATTATTTAAAAGTTCTTATCTTCAGCAGGTTACACAAGGAAGTTCATATAGGGAGTTTTTTTACTGATGACTCCCAGACCAGATGACTTTAGGGCAACAAATGAAAAGGCACCCCTCGAGTTTACTTGCCTGAACAACCAAGATTTTGAATGAAGGTTTCGAACATAGTCATGATTCAGTACTCTGTACTATGTGCTTCTCCATATTCTACAAGATGGTCCTTATAGGTGGCCTTTGATCAACGGATCCTAAAGCAGTTACCCTTAGGTCATCAGGCATGAACCCCTACGAATCTAATTATCCGAACACTTGATTTTGGATAACACTTTTGTACCTACATATAACTTAATTTAAACAATTTGTTTGTGGTTCAACTAACTTTTTTATGTTTTATAAGCTCAAAGAGTAATTAATATGGTCAATAAAAAGGCTACTACTATCAAGACTAATAAATAATTAAATAAGTAGGCATGAACATGATCTTGTAATCCAAACATCCATAATTCTACTTAGCAGAGGCACATGGTCCATAGGTTCAATATAGAAATAGTAGATGAAAAAAAAGAAGAGTATTCAAATTTCGTGAGTTAACAACATGTCTTTGAAATTTTACTTATAAGGTAATTAAAACAATAAGACATGAGTTAATAGGATGCTAGCAAAAACAAATGCATGCCATGGCATTTTTATAAATTTTTTATTTTTTATAAATGCATACATAGGAAAATAGAGCAATGCCTAAAATGCAAACTTAAAAAAACTTGATGAGCAAAATGTTGTAGAAAAAATAAATCTGCTAGCAAGTGCACTAATCACTTAAGTAATATATTAAATAGGAATAAAGAATGTCGAATCCACGAAAAATATTATTAATAAAATATCTGATCTTATAAATCAATAAGAGAGGAAAATATAGAATTTTGAAAATAGCTCTTCTAATTATTAAATAAAATATAGAAAATAAAATAAGATAATAATAATATAATATAGTGGTGCTGAAGTTAGGTCTTATGATGAAAATAAATCAAGATAAATATTTGAACAATAAAAGATAAATTAAATTTCTAAAGATGGATTAGAGTCTTCATAAAGTATTATCCTAACATGATTAAATTGCGATCACCACAAACTGACATCCCTCAATCGAAGCATGCAAATTAAACTAGCATCTTAATTTAATAAAAATTGAAGTCTCCACAAACTAACATCCCATCGAATCATATTAAAATTAAGATGCATTAATTTGGATTCTCTGCACTATTAACCACTCCACAAATTGATATAGATTAATATATCACACAAACTTGATTCTCCACACATTAGTTATTAAATTTATGTCAATTATTAATTTCAAATAAAATCAATTGAAATTAGCATCATGAATTCTAAAATTAAGCACTCCACAAACTAGTATAGCTTAATTAAAAAATCCAATCAACTAACATAAAAGCATTAAGCACAATTAATAATTGGTCAAAAAAGAATAAAACAGATAAAATAAGGTTCAAATAATGTCCCTTCAATTAATAATCTTCTAAAATAAAAAATGTCTAATAAAAATATGAAATTCATCCTAGAATTGCTATTGAGATAATAAAATAAAAATGATGAAAATCGATAGAATTACACCCGAAATAAAAAAAGTAGAGATATCAAATCTGAACAGACAATTGGTAGCCTCTCGGACTTCAACCATCGCACCTCTTTTCTTGATTGTATCTGCAGACCTCACGCCTCTACTGTGGAACATGGCAGACCCGTAATTGATTATTCATCGTGTATTTGTAGGTGCGAAAGGTGCTTCACGTTGATTATGGGTGTTATATCATACGGTTGAAAGTAAATTTGTTCCAATAAAATTCTTCTAATCTTCATACCCTTCTTCTAATCTCGGCCTACATGATAAAATTCTTTTAATCTTCGGTCATGTATGGATTATCTTTATGTCATGCCCAATAAAATCATGTTGCACTTCTTTAACACCTAAGAAGTTGGCTCTAACATTTTATCCAATTAAGGTGAGAACCTCATTTTGGCGCCCAACAAACTCAGCCCATAATGATAAAATCTTTGGCATTGGCACGTTAGGAACTTGGCGCCATGTAAACCCTATCAGGTTTAATTATCAGCCGGTAAACTCCTCTTATGATAAGGTTTCGGCTAATGATAAAACTCATCATCCTTTTGGCACTCTATGATGCTTTGGCGCCTTGGACTTCAATTCATCTTAGTTGTTTATGGATTTTGGCGCCGTGACTGAATTAATCTCCATGAGTAGATGACGTTGGTGCCTTGTAATTGAAGGCTCGTAGTGATAATCTGCTAGATAATCCACCATTTGACGTTAATTCAGTTTTCTTGCAAAATAATTATAAAAATTAAGTCAATTCCTTCTTAGTTAAAATATTTGAATAATAATCAGAAGCAGTAAATTGGGAATTACAACTAAAAGTGATTTAAAATGATGCATGCCATGATCAAATTATAGAAAAGTTAGTTAAAATGCTAAACTAAAATATATTGTATTTGCATGCATCACCCATCAAAACTTGCTGCAGCTGCATGCACTAAAATAATTAGACAGTGGTATACAGATGCATGACTTACATGGAGAGATATTCCTTATGCTACAAGATAGATGTTATTTAGAGAATTTCAGTTTATAATCTTCTTCTTTATGGCTTACAATACAAATTTTTTGTTATTTATTTTTAATCCAAATGCCTTCCTCTAAAGGCTGATGTGTGGTGGACCCGAGCACATAGAGCAAATGTGGAAGGCGTTCAATTCTAGGTGCTTGAGACGATTGTCTTTAATGTTGTCGGATGCACAGGCTGCAAGAGAACGACCCAATTGGATTTTAGAGACAGTTTAGACTGAGTTATTAGATAAGTGGTCTACTGAGGCATATGAATCCAAGTGTGAAAAAGCTAAGACAAATCGAGAATCCGACTAGGAAGCATGTCTGCATGTGGGTGGTTGTGTTTTTATGTCTACAATTGCAAGGAGACTAGTAAACATTTGTAACTCTATAATTTTATTAATGAATTTAATGTTCTAACTATGGTTTTAATTGTAGAAAAAAGAGATTGGTAAAACACACATGAAAGATGATATTGTTCTTAAAATTCATCAAAAGAAAATTTTTGAATGGGTTTCATCGTTTGCTCGGAAGACATACGTAAGAGTGTACTTTCATAATGTAACTTTTATTATGAATGAATTAACAAATGTCACTCTATAAATTTACAGGAGAATTACTGATGCGTTAAATTTGTAACAATAAAATTGCTAGCAAGTGCACTAGTTATATCAAGTATTAAAATAGTGAGTAGAGTATTGACCCCACGAGGAACTATCTAAATCAATTCTGTCCTAAAGACCTAATAGGAGAAGGAAAGGGTTTTGTGATATATATAAAAATAGAAAAGTAAACTATGCGAGTCAAACAATTATAGTTAAAATAAAGTGGTGATGAGCCTAGAGATTCTGGATGACTAAGAATAAAGGTCAACTTGCACGCAAGCAGGAATTATCAAATTTTCAACAATATGAATCAAATTAGTTCCAAAGACGAAATAGGATCACAAAAAGAACTATTTATACACTGATCAAATCGAACTACCTTTACTCCTGGAAACTTAGAAATTTCAACCGCTGAGTAAATTTCTTGAATTAACAAAAATTTAAGATGCTTTAACATATGAACCCTAAATTAATGATTATCCACGCTGGGTATAATCCTTATTGACCGCAGAACATCAAGTATAAGCATTGAATTATGAGATTTCTATTATAATTGGGATAATCTATACGTTAGATTTTATTCCTTGAAAAGCATTATGTTCCAAAATCAATCACTCCAAAAGTGATTTGTGATCTAAAATCAAGACAATATATTCTCAGAAAATAATATTAACAGTCTCAATCATAATCCGAAGGAACTAATCGTTATATTAACTCAATGTTAAAATTAGTGTATACGATTTTCTAGGAAGACAACAAAATCTCTATCACAGAATAAAGTATATTAGAATGAAAAGGATGAAGTAACAGAGCATCCAACAATAAGAAGACAATAAGAATTCTTGCTTTAGACGATCTCTAGAATGATCTCAGAGTCTTGACGCTGAGTTGCTCCTTCTTCTTCTCCAGCCATCTTCTTCAACTCGAATTGTTTCTTATATAGTAAGCACGACTCCCAATGTCTCAAGCACAAATTTTCATGCCTAAAAAGCCTCCTATTTATAACTTCAAGGGTTCCCGATAAGTTTTGATAAATTGGGAGTCCAAAAGTTAACAAACAATAATTTTTGTGTAAACTCCTCTTTGACTTGAAAACCACCTAATTTATCTTCAATTTCGAACACTTATAATCCAGTTTAACTTCTTGAAGGTTAAGTGGAATATCAAAATTCGTTCAAGAAATCAACAAACAACAAAAATCATTACTCGTAACGGCTCGTAAGGAGGTGTTCATAGCCAAATATGACTCTGGCTTGGAGTTACTGTATAGTTGTTACGACCCGTAACATAAATGTAATAGCCCATAATTCGGGCAAATTTGATTTTCAACTTCTGTATGATCCATGCTATTCGCCTTACGGCATGTAAGTTATCACCCATTAGGGTCGTTACAACTTGCTCATGGCCCGTAATGACATTGGTCCAGTTTCAGCTGCTGCTTTACGGTGTGCAATTCGTGAAGGTCGTTATGTCCTCTTATGTTACGGGTAATTACGAGCTCATTATGACCCATAACATCTCTGTCAAAATCCTACAACCGTTGTGTATGTGTCGTGAAGGTACCAATACACCCTGTACTATTAGTGTGCTATGTTTCAACCCATTTTGTATGGGCCGTGAACATAATGTTACAACCGGTGATAGAGGGTGTTGAATTCTGATAGATGTCGTGAAACCCGTATAACGACCCGTTAAATACTCCTTCGATTGGAACTTTCATTCTGTGATATCCGTGAGATAACGGCCCGTTAAGATTCAACTCCCAAAATGACAATCGTTCTGTGTACCGTGAGATCCATGTCACGATCCATAAAATTGTCCTCCTGGCTATGATACTAGTGTTACGACCCATGAAGGATGGTGTGTTCTGATTTTGAGATTGATTTCTTCATCTTTTTCTGCTCACATACTTTTGTTTAATATTTTCCACCAAATTAAGATATTTTCCTACAAAATTACGCACAGCTAGGTAGTCGGAGAATTCAAGAATATAATTGTAATAATTGAGAAAAACTTGATACATGCCATGAACAAATTAAAGAAATAGACCTAAATGCTATGTAATTAAATGTTATGAAATGCATGGATCGGTTACAAAGCACCATACACAGGTCATGTAGGAGGGGGCAACACCATTGACCTCTCAACAACTATGGACGGATCATGTCAGTGTGAAGAAGGGGTGCATCTATGGTTGCGGATCCTTCGTTAGTCATGCGGATATTGGATGTGGCCGAAAATCAATATTTGGTTATCCAAGTCAAGATGTGCGACAAGTATTCGATACCATGTGAGAACAACGACTATCAGAAGTACAACAAAAGGTCCGAGAAGAGGTTAGACAAGACTATGAGCAGCGATAACGAAAATAAATGAAAAAAATTATGCGTGGTCAACACGATGACGAGGACCACGAACCCAAAAATTAGGAGAAGTTATATGTATTTTTCAAAAAAAATTATATGTATTCGAATTTATTTAATTTATTAATTATTTTGATTAATAAAAAGTTGTAATTTAATTTTTTTCCCAATTTGCAATTTTTCATTTTTTTATGTTATTAAATTTTTCAAAAAATTTAATTTTTTTGAAAAATAATTCCACGGTCGAAGTCGTGGGAAGTTCCCACGGAGAGAGCTGATGCTGCGAGAACTTTCGATGGCTCTATAATATCCATCGAAAAATACTTTCGACGAGATAATTTCTGATGGTTCGCTCGTCGAAATATTCGTCGCAAACTTTTCTTTCCGACGGATTCTTCACAATTTTCGATGATTTAGGTTGTCGAAAATAATGATTTTTCTTGTAGTGGATGGGACTCAGGTAGTTTCTTCACTTATCCTTTTTTTGTTGTTGTTGTTGTTTTCTTTATAGAATACAAAATTTACAGTAGTAACTTTTGATTATATAGTACTACGGATGGAACATAACTCGGTTGCCATCCTTTTTCGCCTCAAAAGAAAAATTATCACTTTAGTTTGGTTTGTCGCAACATGCCGTGTAAACTCATCAGGACATTTGTTTTGCTTATTTCAAAAGAAATATTTGTTTTGTGGCCTACATGCAGGTCACGAGATACATGCATGTTACTTGCATGTATGTGTTATCGGCATACATGATGATGTTTGATTGCCATGACTGAATGAGGTTTAGAAAGCTATAAAGATAGAATTTGAGAAGTTCTATAAAGATATAATAAATGGTTAGCAACATACTAATATGAAGAAGATTTTATCTCCAATTGTTGCA
This sequence comes from Pontederia crassipes, assembly GCA_030549335.1. Classification (NCBI taxonomy): domain Eukaryota; kingdom Viridiplantae; phylum Streptophyta; class Magnoliopsida; order Commelinales; family Pontederiaceae; genus Pontederia; species Pontederia crassipes. The sequence continues at coordinate 4,660,774 of CM060190.1, forward strand.
CAGCTGTTGAATAAGAACATACCTGACCCACTTAATGATGCATGACTCACCATAGAGATTGAGTAGTCATCCAACTTATATTAAGAATTGAGAAATGTTGTGTATATTAAAATACAAAAACTAATGCCAGTGATGAAATTTTATCACAATCTTGTTCCAACTCGGTGGACAAAAAGAGATGATGTACATTTCATGTATTTGTAATCCTTTTATTTATAAGTGTAGGATCCCAAGGCACCAAGAGGGGAGGGGTGAATTAGTGTTAAAATTATAAGCTTAAAATCGATTCCTCAATATTCAAATGCAATAACAATTAGACCATATGTATAATAAAGTAGGAAGGAGAGGGAGGGAGAAATCAAACACAAAGAAAATGATGGTTATTGAGGAGGTTCGGCCAAATCTTGGCCTATGTCCCCGCACCGACTTCTCGACCTCGATATTGTCGGAGATTTCACTTATCACCATTTCTTCGTTCCAAATGGGGCAAGAAAGAATCCTATACACGAAATCACATTTTCTCCGCTTCGAGAGGCAAGACACATCTTTTATTTTAAGAAGCGTATCTTTTCTTTAGCTCAAAAAGTAAGATATAAAACCTCTTCTACACAGGAGCTCAACTTTCTAATAAAACATTTCTCTCTTTTACAACATGAACCTCACAAGAAAAGAAAAGAGAGAAGAGAAGATTTATCTCTAACTTCAAGAAAACAATTTTCTTTGATGCTTGATGTTTTCCTTGAGTGTTTGATTAATTCTAGACCCCTTGGCCTCCTTTTATAGGCCTCTTAGGATAATATGACCGTTGCTATTTGATTTGACCAAAACTAGTCATTTTTGTGCATTTCAGTCGGGGGCCGATTGATCGCATTAATGAACTGGTCGACGGTCTTTGTGACCACTGCGTGATTTCCTCAGTTAACGTGGCTGATCGATTGACCGAACTCTCAATCGGCCTATCAATTGTAGTCTCGATATTTTGGATTTCGCTCATTGAGTCGATCGATCGGCCAATGCAATGACCGGAGTATCGACCGGTGTAGTTTTGACATTGAGCTAGACATACTGTGCATTGATCGATCAACCAGTATGTCTAATCGGTCGACCATGCTTTGATCGGCTTTCACTGCTTCGATTGGCAAGTTGACCGTCCTACACTATTTTGAGCATAACTTTCTGCATGGTCATCCAAATTAGATAATCTTGAATTCTATGGAAAGCTAATAGAATTCTCTACAAATATTCATCATTCATCCAAAACTTAATGAGATCATAGTTAAATATTCAATCGAAGTTCAGTGCAAAAAGTTGTCAATTTCTATTAAACTTTTTCAACATATAACTCTAAACTTTGGAGTTTTGGATTATCAAAATATAATTTTATAAAAGTATTAAAACTTTGCTCCAAAAATCTTCCCCTTTTTATGAATACAAACTAAGAAATATGAAAAATATAAAAATTATGAAAAAATTGAAAAATCAATTTCACTCTCCCTAAAACTAAGCTTTCCTTACAATGATAATATGCATATAAGTACTAATTGTAGGGTAATTTTCATATAAAGTTATATTCATATATATGTCTCCTATATAAATTTCCTTTATATTCATATCATATTTCTTCCCCTTTTGTTTCATCAAAAAATAGTTTGCATATGAAACATATAAGTAATAATATGCAACTCCTTCTTAATCATGTCATTTTATTCTCCCGTTTTTCATATAAGAGATATGTAAAGTATCACATCATAAAGAATTATAACATATGCGATAGGCAAAAGTAGCTCCCCTAAATCTATGACTGTTTTATATTTGCAAAATGTGAAATCAAATGTATAACATGTCACAAAAAAAATGATCAAAACATTACATAAAACTTTGAGACAACAATGATAACAATGATATGTCAAAACTCAATTGGATTATATTAAATAATCAAGAATTTAACAATAAAGGTAATTAGATCATATTTAAGGTGAGTGAATGACATAATATTTCAGTTTTTTTAACACTATGACCAATTTTCTATCTTTCTTTAGTCTTTTACATGTCCCTCTTTTCTTTCAAAGAAATAATAATTTAAAATTTTGAGTGAGAAATAAAAAAGTAAGCTTAACACTTAAGAATCATGATAGTAAAATAATTTTACAAAAAATGTAAGAGTATAATCAATTTTGCATGCTCCTAATTTTTAAGTAAATGATACTTTTATCATGACCTTTGTGCCTTCGTATTTTCAATTCCGCTTGTTCTTTACTTTAGATGTGAGGCACACTTGAAAAATAATTATTTAACCTTTGGTATCCAAACTTCTTTGGGTTCAATTTTGTTAATCAATGTTCCTTTTGGAATACATATCATTTCATGTTGAAATGGTTTTCCTACTTTGTATTAATATGCATAATGACCATGAAATCCACATGCAAAACAAGTAATATGTGAATTATTTAAGGATTTATCATAAGAATGTTTACATTTCCAATAAGAATTTTCATGTTCAAAGTAATTCCTACAATTACTTTTCTTTGCAGAGGAACTAGCCTTATCATTTTTTTGTGAATTTTTAAAAAAATTATTCTCCTTCTTTACTTTTTCTAAAGAATATGTCAACTTTACAATTTCATATGCATGTGTGATTTTCAAAGAATCAATTTTATTTTTCAAGTTTTTATTTTTCACAAAATATGTGTCATTTTCTTCTTTTAATTTTTCAAACTCATGTAATAATTTCTCATTTTCCTCTTTGAGTGTAAGATACCTTTTTATAAGAGAGAAAAATTCCTTGTGCACATCAAATGAAATATCTTCTTCAAAAGAGCTTGATGAGTCATTATTTGAATATGAAAAGTTAGAAGTTACCTCATCATTATGTACCATTAAGCATAAGTATGCATCATCACTAGAAGATCTTGATGAGTTATTTGATTCACCTTCACTTGACTCTATATTTTTTCTTCTTCCCTTTCTGGAAAGTTTCTTCGTTATCCTTCTTTGTGAGACTTGACTGTCTTTCTAAATGATGTTTACATGATCTTCTAGTTGGCTTCTCAGTTTTCTCTTTATTTTTCACTAACTTGAGATATTTGTCTAGCTTTCTTGTATAGCATGCGAGTTTCTCCTTCCACTTCTTCACTCGAATCTTCTTCCCTTGTGTTTTCCTTCAATGCCAATGATTTCTTTTCTGGAGCATTTGCTTTTTCCTTTTCTTGAATTCTAATATCATAGGTTAAGAGTAAATCAATAAGATAATCAAAATCCAGCTTGTTCAAGTTTTTTTCTTCAATCATGATCCTCTTTGTATGTCATTTGGTGAAGAGAGATCTGAAAATTTTTTTCACCTTTTGAAAATTAGTTCTAGGCTCGCCCAAGAAGGCTAAGCCATTCACGATATTGTTAAACCATACCATCATATCATTAATGGATTCATTTTCATACATCTTGAAAGAATCATATTGGTGACTTAAAATATTTAATTTAGATTCTTTAACTTTATCCGTTCCTTCATAAGTAGTAATTAGTTTCTTCCAAATCTCATTTGCACTTTGACAACTAGAAATTTGATTAAACTCCGTTGAATCCAAAGTATAATAAAAAATATTTTTAACTTTCCAGTCAAGTTTTGCAAAAAAAATTCTCTTTCGGTATATTCTGAAGGTAATTTTTCATGGAAATAATAACTTTTTGAACAATATCCCACATGTCAATATCAATAGAACATATGTATGCTTGTATTCTAATTTTTCAATAAGCAAAATTTGATGCATTAAAAAGCAGAGGATGACTAATTGATTGTCCTTCGGAAAAACTAAATTCACTTGACGTCATAGCTCTAAAAAATGTTTAAATCTTAAAAACAAGAGCAACCTCTCTTTGATACCAATTGTAGGGTCCCAAAGGATCAAGAGGGGGGGGGGAGGTGAATTGATGTTAAAATTGAAAATATCGATTTTATGAAAATCATTGCGGAAGCTTCTTCTCGATCTGTAGACCCCTGGATATTTCAGTAATCATCCTTCCTTCATTCCAAATGGGGTAAGGATGAACCCTTTACACCAAATCACATTTTCTCCGCTTCAAGAGATAAGACACAACTTTTCTTTTAGAAAGCTTATATTTTCTCTACCTCAAGAGGTAAGATATAGAACATCTTCTACACAGAAGCTCACACTCAATTTTATAATAAAAGGTATCTCTTTTACAACATGAACCTTATAAGAAAAGAAGAGAGAAAGAAGAGAAGATTTGTCTCTAACTTCAAGAAAATAATTTTCCTTTGATGCTTGATGTTTCCCTTGAGTGCTTGATTAATTCTAAACCCTGTAGCCTCCTTTTATAGACCTCTTGGGATAATATGGTCATTGCTCTTTGATTTAACCAAAACTAGTCATTTTTGTGCATTTCAATTGGGGACCAGTCGACCAAATTAATGGACCGGTTGATCGATCTTTGTGACCATTGCGCGATTTCCTCAGTTAACGTGACCAATCGGTCAGCCGGTGCCACAATCGGACTGTCAACCAATGTAGTCTTAACATTGAGCTAGACATTTTGTGCATTGACCGGTCGACCGGTATGTCTGATCGATCGACCGGTGCCTCAATCGGCTTTCACTGCTTCGACCGACAGATTGACCGCCCTGCACTATTTTGAGCATAACGTTTTGTATGATTATTCAAATTTGATAATCTTGAATTTCGTGGAAAGCTAACAGAATACTCTACAACTTTGATATATAATTCATCCAAAATCTAATGAGATCATAGTTAAATATTCAATCGAAGTTTAGTGCATAAAGTTGTCAATTTCTATTTAAACTTTTTCAGCATGTAACTGCAAACTTTCGAGGTTCATATCATCAAAATATAATTTTGTAGGATATTAAAACTTTACTCCAACAATAATAAGGTGATGTTTGATTTAATGATACACTAAATATAACCCTGCTGAAAACTTTAAGCCATAAAGTATCATTAAATGTCATGATTTATTCCATGCATCACATTAATTTGAATGCTTAAGAAATTATTTGAGTTAATCATATACATACTTAAAGTTATAAATGAAAATTTTCATACTTGATCCACTTAATTAAAGAATTATATGAAATTATTTCGTCATTATTTTTTTAGGGTGCATGTTTACGAAAGTTCTATCAGGAGGAGTTTGGATCTATAGCAGGCGTGAGTATGACATCCCAATTACTTTGTAAAAACTTTTCTAATTGGTCCGTGTTGAGGAAAGCACAATTCTGCATAAGGAGCTTGGATCTTAAGAAAGAACCAATATGACCTTCCCAAATCCTTCATAAAAATTTTCTGATGAATTATCTACAGTTTCCCTAAAAAGCAACATATTGATGACAATGTGTTGTTGTCATTATAAAGTTATTTTAGAGTGGTAATGACATATATGATAGTTAGTTAGATGATTCCTAGAAGGGGTTAAAAGTTATTCAAGATTCCTAGAACCAGTGTTGCATGAGATTAAAAAACTCTTGTTTAAAAGAATTCAAGCTCACAAATAGAACATTCAAAAATTTAATTAAAGTAATTGGGTTGAGATTCAAATGAGGACGTAATTGAAAGTGCTATTTCTTGGTGATGTACCGAACATAACATTAATATCTTCTGCTACGAAAGATGAATGTATTGCGTGACTATTATACAAACATTGTTACTAAAAATTTTAATATGCCAAATTTGTTACTGCCAAAAATCTTGTTTTAAGAAAAAGTCTTAAAGCCGCCTAGTGTTAATCAAGCCTATATATGATACATATATTCAATTTATAATACCCACAAATTATATTTGACATTTAATTCGTTAGTTCTATCTTTCACAAAGCACATTAATGATAAATTGATAAGTACAATAAAAATTGATAAATCTTCGCACATTTTTCTTTATTTTAAGACAAAATGAGTAGTTAATTGGACCAATGTAGTCTATAGCGGAAAACTGTTGTCTTTTCACATACCATCATTGTCGAAATTAATTTCTTATTAAGAAGGCATATCACTTTGTACGGAGGCACATATCTTTATAATTGAATAGATTTGATATCCAAATGTTGCATTCTTTGGTAAGAACGCATTATCCTAACTCTAAATAGATGTAGCTTGAGGTCCCTCCATCATCCATCACAGTGTTATGTAGTTCAGCATCCTATCATATGAGGACACAAGTAAAGTAAGAAAGTCTGTAAAGGATCGTAGACTGATAAAATTTGTTCACGATCTTTCAGATTGTTCATTTCAATTTCATATCCTTCATCCGCTTGAGAATCAAAATCTTGCTTCCAAAACTCAAAAGTGCTTAGGTCCTACAGAAAATACATGACGCCGTTATCCATCTCCATGAGGCAATTTCAGATTCTGAGCTCGAATTCAGGTCGTCCTCAAAGATAGGAATCAAAGCCTCTAACGTCGTTACATAAATCCTGCAAGAAATAAGCAATAAAACTCGGATGGAGCGGAGAATTAAGGAAATCTAGGACTGTGAATTCATACGTAGGTATTAAGTTGGTGGATGAAGCTGGAGAAGTTGTTGTGCTTGAAATAGGTGGAATCTTACATAATATAATCTTGATGTTCAAAACATTCGATGGCAAGGTTATGATGGAGCAAGTAATATGACAAGGCTTTACTTTTAAGCATGCGTCTTTATGTCTATTATGTTAATTGTATGACATATCATCTACAACTGACGTTGGTTACTAGGTCAAAGGATACAATAATTATTCATCAATTCTTCACGAAGTTAACCTTTCTTAGTAATATACTTGGTGCCTCATGCAAGCATAATGATTAACTGAAAGCTGCCCAAGTTGCAAATATTACTTTTTTACTTTCTATTGATGAGCTTCATACTAGAAAGGGACTTCATCAAATAGGTAATCTACAAAGACGTGGAGAAACTAGATGGGGTTCACATTTGAGATCTATATCTAAATTGCATAAGATGTCTAGTGCAACATATGAAGTGTTGTTAAACATTATTGATGATGGAGCTACTACAACTCAGTGTGCAAGAAGCGTACGAGGCATTGACTTCTTTTGACTTTGTATTTATTTTACACCTGATGAAGGAAGTTCTTGTGATTTCTAACATGTTATGTTAGAATTTGCAAAATCAGTCTCAAGATTTTTTTAACGCAATTGAGTATGTTTCATCCATAAAGAGAATCATTCAAGAATTAGGAGATGATGAATACGATGATTTATTTAATGATGTGAAAAAGTTTTGCAAATTAGTCAACATACCTATTCTAGATTTGAAAGTACCTTATATTCCAAAAAGACTTGTTCTCAGTTTTGCTTTCGATCCAAAGGAGACGTGCTTATCATTTAGAATCAATGATATTTGTCAATTAGTGCAAAAATTCTACCCTCAAAATTTTGTTGAGCATGAGATGTTGCAACTAAGAATGCAATTTGAGCATTTTAATCGTGTTAGACACTTGATGATTTTAAAGCATTATCAACTATCTTTGATTTATGTATATGGTTGGTGAAAACAAGAAAAGCTATTACATATCTACTTGCATATCGGTAGTGACTCTTATTCTTACTCTTCTAGTTTCCACAGCTACAATAGAACAATCATTTTCAGCAATGAAGATAATAAAAAATAGACTCCATAACAATCTTGAAGACGAGTTCTTCTCAAATTATTTATTAGTTTACATTGAAAGAGAAATAGTTGTAAAATTCAATGTGGATTCCATTATAAATCATTTTTGTTATTTGAAGGAGAGGCGAGTGTTTTTTATCAATAAATTTAGTTGTGTGACATTTACTTATATATTTATTTTTAATTTTAGATATTTTTTGTCTTAATGTTGGCCCCCTCAACTTTTCATCTCGAGTCCTCCCTTGGGTGGGGAGGAGCCTCACGGTGAACTTGGGAGGATTCGAGACGACGAATCTGTCATTCGAGTAGGTCTAGGAGACTATATCATTAGTGGCGGGATCGTCAACCATGTCGTATGTCTTCAGGAGGAATAAAGGAGGGTCATCGCCGCCTCCTCCTCCGGCCGCATCGTCGACATCGTCCATCTCTATCTTCTAGGGTTTTTTAGGGTTTCGACAATTTTCTGGAAGCAATAAAAAAGGGAGTGGAGAATGTAACGCCCTGAAATTTGATCTCTCCACGTGGCGAAATCTCCTTTCGTGTGCTACTTTTTTCAGTCTTTCTTTGATTGTTTCGTTGACCTAGATGGTCAAGAAACATGACACGTAAGTGGAAGAATTAATCCAAAATATTACAACATTTAAATAAGAAGATGCGGAAGTTGAAATAGAATATGAGTACATCATAATGTCACAACAAAAGGCATATAACAGTCCATGCCATCGTACAACTCAATAGGTCCCATACATGATCCCAATACAATTCGATGATATAAAAAAAGTACACTCCGTCTAGACTCTATGATAACCATGTGCACACATCACCCGAGTTACAATTGTCACACGCACATCAACCTGGCTCGTAATCATCTCATGTACATGTGGGGATCACAAAGCTCAACTGTTATCATAAAACTAAGTGTGAATTCGTGTAGGTCATAAGATAATCCATCAGAATAAGCATGAAACAAACATAAGGTGGAGATATGAGAGTAAGTCAATATATCATCATACTTTTCATGTCCTCTCATTTAATTTTCATGTTCATAGTTCATAAGGACAAAGTCCTTCCATTCATCTTTAGAAATTCGTAATCTTTCATCTTATTCATGTGTTGGAAGAGCTTTCCACTTTTAGAGAATACCATTGCAAACACACAAATGTGTAGCTACCTAGACCATGGTGGAATCAGTGCCACGATAGATGCCCCATCCAGCAAGATGACCTGCTCAAGATAAAAACATCGGTAGTGGAGCATGTCCACAGGAGAAACATCCATCTAAGTAGGCAATGGTAGCCCTCACTTTTATCTTATTAATCATGAGCCTCTCTTTTGATCATTTGAATCAATTAAGGCTGTAGGGAGCAAAGGTGACTCCGAATCAATCGGTATTAATTAGGTGGACAAAAAATTGTCAAATCAGGGTGTTTAGGTTAAGGTCAAATTCTTTTCTTTTCGTCCACAGATCGGACGTCCAAAATGTCGAGTGGTCATCTGATTCAAATTCGTTTAGAGATCATCCAAAAGAGGTTCAGACACATTTTATTTGTGATAATTGGTCAACCAAAATGGTCTAGTCATCCATTTCGGAGTTCATCTTTTTGTCATTCAAAGGATGTACGTGAATCGGTCGGTCGAAACTAGACTAGTCGTCCGCTGGAGCCAGTTTTGTCTTCCTCGATCGAATGGAGATGATTCTCCATTCATCGTCATAAGTTTTTCCGACATGATAATCAAGATCAATCGTCAGAAATGGTTCTGGTCGACCGACGGGTTATAGTCATCATTTATGAGTCTCGACATTTTTTCAGTTCGATCATCCAAAGGAGTTTCAGACCTTCATTCTGGTCCAGATCGATCGTCCGATCTAGTTTCGAATGTCCAATTTGGTAGTCGTTATGCTCTTATCGATCTGAATCGGACGCCAAAAAAGGTTTCGATCATCCGTTTCAGATTGATAGAACGGTCATTGCAGAATCCTTACATTTTCTATCAGTTTTTAATGCAAATAAAGATATAAACACCCTAAACATATTTCCTAGCATATGACATGATGTAGTAACTAAATCATAATATAATCCTTTCATTTGCATGAAATATTTTCACATGAATGTAGATCTAAAATTTATTCCTTTTTCTTAAATAGCGTGATACATCTCAATTTCAAAATCATATCTTAATTGGATTGTAAGCGAGATTCTCAAGTCAATGGCATACCAAAATCTTCTCTTTTTCTACTCTAACATTTGTCAAAAATTCTATCAATCAACAAGTCAAACATGGCATATGATTCAATCTAAACCTCTCGGCCAAAATCATAGAGTAGAAATCAAATCTAACAACTTAAGCGGATAATAAAGCATGATCTCTACTCATCCACCTATGTTTCCAAATCTTAATATCGTCCTTAACACATGCAATTTCTTCAATAATTATCCCATGATCCAGATCCCGAATCACACACCTGTTCAAATCGATACTTGGTTGGGTCTTCGTGGATCATCCTAGCTGCATTTCTTTCTCCCTCTTGTGTCGCCTGCATTGGAAGAATCAATCAGATCATCCCTTATGTCTTCTGGCCGAGGCCAAGGAGAGAGCACACGACAAGTGGCACAGGAAAGAAGATGAGAAATGATGAAGAAGAAAAGAGAGAAAGAGAAGAAATCAATTTTATGACCTTCAAGTTGATGGGGTTTTGTCTCATTACTGTCCATTATCACGGTGGAAAGGAGTTATGAATTATTGGATGTAACCAAGGAAAGAGAAAAATTAGAATCGATCTCTTTCGACTTCTGACCTTTAGGCTTCCGGACGTCCAAAAGAGTTTTGGTCATCCAGTAAGGCGTCGACTGAAATCACTGATTGGCTGCGATAACGTGGCGTCCATTTCTATTTTGAGCATCAGAAAATCCGACGTCATAAATTTAAAAATTTTAAATTTTTATGAAATTTTGAATGTGTTGCATAGAAGACTTGAGAATACGAGTGGAATTTTGATGGCGATGGTTGGTAACGTTGATTTCAACGGTTTATCTCTCTCTCTATGGCTCTTTTTGACAACACCAAAATTAGCATTCAAGTAGCGTTTAGCAGTTCAAACACTAATTCTTTTTTTAATAAATGACAAAAATAAATAGCGTTTAGCATTTTATATGAAAATATTGAAAAGCTACTTTAACTAGCATATAGAGATTAGCATTTTATAATTTTTTCCAATTTTACCCTTATTCAAATATATTATTTCTTTCTAACTTATCTTATTATTTTCTCTTTTTTTATTTTATAATCATTTAACTATATTTCTTTTTATATTCATGCTTAATTAATTGCAAATATTTATATGTTAAAAATGAATAAAAAATAATTTCACAAATAATACTTTTATATCATGAGTGCACTATATAAAAATTATTGTCAATATAAATTTCTATATATTTTAACAAAAAATTAGTTGTAAAATTTTATTTTATTTAATTAACATATAAATACTTAATTTATTTGTGTTATAATATAATTTTTATAGTGCTTAAATTAAATAATTTGTCATGATTATATCATTTTATATTCATTAGCTAATTCTACCGTTAAGTTTACCAAACACTTATTTGTTACAACTTCTAATCGCTAATAATCATCCGTTATCCGCTATCCGTCAATTAATTCACTATCCGCTGATTAAATCGCTATCCACTTGTTAAAACGCTAATAATACCAAATAGAGCCTATATATAGCACCTTTTGGTTTGTTTCTAATTTTTAAGGGCCGGGCATGAGCAATCAATAGGACCCAATTTCGTTTTACTCCTTTATTTACTAATTAGTAATTAGGATTTGCTGTTTGCTTTTCTATATATATGATTAAAACAAATTAATAAATGGAAACTCTGTGTCGACTAAAATGAAAGATGAAAAATATTGGAGAAACTATTTACATCCCAAGTACATGGATTTATTTTTCTCAATCCATTTTTATCAAATCACGTATAAGGAAACAATTATTTTCTTACGTTAGTTTTCTATGCATGGCTGAAAAGCTATACTATTTTACCATTTTTTATTTACAAAACATAATGAGATTTAAGCCCATTAATTGTCAAAAGTCTGTAATGGTCGTCTCTTGAAGGATGAATTAATTGGCAATTATATATTAAAATCTTTTGAAAAGAACGAATCGATATATCTTTATTAATAGATAAGTATATAAATTTTGTTGGAAATAAGAAAATGTCATCACGAAAACATGCAATAATATATTCTTAAACGATCATTGGTACGAATCGTAAAATTTATGGCAAATTTACCATGCATCCAAGTGCGGAGGACTTCAATTCAAATATTTCTCCAATGTCAAGTCTCAGATTGTCGAAGGATATTTTTCTAGCCCTGCCAACTGTCTAATTTACACAATGCTAATGGTTATGCACGCTATAGGTGAGACCAGTCTAACATTGAGTTTAATTAGTTTAATAAAATTGTCTCATATGGCGTACATGATAATATAGGTGAAACTTCCAACAAAATATTATGCATTTTCTCATAAGGATTTTTTTTAACAGAAAAGGATGTCTAAAAGTTATAGAACAAAAATTTGGTACATAACATCGTTACAAATGAATTTGCAACAGCCTAATTATAATTAGGAAAGAAGATAATTTTTATGTATATATACATAAATATGGTTTAATGGATCTCCACCCCTTTAAAATGGGGTGAACACTCCCCCTTATGTTGTTGGTCGTCGGATGACGGAGTCTCATTCAATAGTCGGTTCAGCAGCCGGTGCAACGATCAATGAAGGTGGTTCAACAGGCGATGGGAGGTCATGAATTTGGTTTGTATTGTCCAATGCCTTATTACCGTCATCGCCCAACTCCATGTTGCCGGCGATGTCGTCACATCCGAGCTCTCCGAAATCGAGATCTCTACCTTCGAATCTGCCACCGACTTCTCCTTCCTGTCAGACCATCACGCAATCCTCTACGAGGGCCTCCCCATCGGCCCCATTTCCTATATTGGAGTTTCCTGGATGACCTGTTCCTCTAATTATAGGTGCGTGAACCAACCTAGTCCGCCCCGTTGAATCGTGCCCTTTTTCGATGAACGGAAACACCGATTCATCGGTGGTTACCTCCTCCAACAATCATTCACGACGAACGAATGCACCATTTCGCCGACAATTGCTTCGGTAATCGTCCATGACCAACAACGGTCACACTATAACATCTTCCACTTGTCTGTTTTGGTCACGCAATTCTGACACTCCCACTATTTGTGTAGTGCAATTCGCAACTTCGATACTCCCACTATCCGAAGAGTATGGAGATGATATCTCGAAACTCATTATTGATGAAACTTCATTCTAACTCAAAATATTCCTGAATCCCATTAAACTAACATGTTTAATCAATATTCTTATTGCAATTCCCTTAGTAAGAGAATCAGCTAATACTTTAGTAATAGGCATATAAGTTATGTTCACTTTTGTCTTTTCAACTATATATTGTATATAGTGATATTCAATCTCAATATATTTTCTTTTGAAATTATTTGTTTCATTATGTTTTAAGCTTATCGCAGTACATCGGCAGTGGTTCGCTGCATAAATTAAGCCGAAGTTTCATAAGAAAATGCTTGATTCATATTGCATGAGCGGTTGTCATACTATAGGCAATATATTCAACTTCTTGTGTGTGTCTCACCACACATCATTGTTTCTTGCCCCAAAAAATAGCTAAACCATCCAACATAAACAAGTGACCCGACGTGGATTTTTTATCATCAATATTTTCATCAAAATCTGCATCCGAATAACTTATAGTCTCAAGTGTATCAACTTGATATGTTAGTTTCAATTGTGTAGTGCCTTTCATAAATCGTGTAATTCTCTTTATGGCTTTCCAATGTGCCGTCCCCAAATTACTTTGAAATCTACTAATTGTACTCATTGGATAAGTCAAATCTAGCCTTGTACACAACATAGCAAACATCAAGCTTCCCACAGCTTACACATATGAGACCTCTAAAGATGTTTGTCATGAATCAAGACACTAACTCTTGGTGAGTCCTTCTCCAAAAATGAGATGTGTTGGTGCTGGATTGCTATTCTGCATTTTAAATCCCTCAAGTATCTTATTCAGATACTATTCTTGACTCAAGCTCAATGTCCTTGAACTTCTATCTCGAGTAATTTGTATTTCAAGGACATACGAAGCTTCACCATGCCCTTCATTGCAAGTTTCTTATTCAAATTTTCTTTAATTTGATTAAGCATTGTGACATTATTCCTGATGAGCAAAATGTCATCTATATATAATGACATTATAACAAACTTGTTCCCATTATACTTGATATACACACAATGATCCAATTTGTTTGCGACAATATCAAATTGGATGACCATCAAATGAAACTTTCGATACCTTTGACGCGATGCATACAATGATTTTTTCAGATTATAAACATTATTCTCCTAACCTTTCATTGGGTTGTCACATATATATGTCTTCACTCAACTCTCCATTGAGGAAAATTGTCTTAACATCCATTTGGAATAATTATAGATCCATATATGTCACTATCGCTAAGATGATCTTGATCGATGCAAACTTAGCAACTGAAGAATAAGTTTTCTGAAAGTCTATACTGGCAATTAATCTAACTTTATGCTTTTCAATAGTACCATCCGCTCCATACTTTTTCTTGAATACCCATTTGCACCCTATGCATTGCCGACCTTCTAGCAAATCACATGTTCTCATACTTCGTTCTGATTAAAAGAGTCCATTTCATCTCTCATGGCGGTCGTCCATGATTTCGAGTCAACCGGAGCTATTGCTTCATTGTACATCCACGGAGTAACACGAAGCCTCGCACTCATATAGAACATACTCATCAAAATGTACTAGTTGTATCCTGAGTCTCTTGTTGCCAGTTATACTCATGGGTTCTATGGGTCCACCCATTTCTTCCAAAGAATTCATATTTAATTTGTATAACATCTTCTTCCACCAATTTCATTAGTACATGAAGAAGAGAATAATGAATCTTCGAATCTTCGATTCATTATTCTCTTCTTCATGTACATCTTCTTTCTCATTTTCAAGGAATGTTGCATCGTGGTTCTCAATTAATTCTTTTTCTCTATGGAAGAATTTATATCCTTTGGATTGTTGACTATATCCAATGAACCTGCATGTCAATGTTCTAAAGTCAAGTTTATTCCTCAACTGACTTGGAACTAAAACATGCACTTTACATCCCCATTTTTAGAGATGGACTATATTAGGTTTCCTACCATTCCACAATTCATATGGCGTAGTTTCTATGGACTTTGTGAAAATTTTATTCTGTATGTAATTTTCAGTCAACATTGCCTCTCCCCGAAATCTCTTAGGGAGATCCGAGTGGGACGACATACATCTTACTACATTCATCAATATTCTATTTTTTTCGTTCCATCACGCCATTCTATTGTGGCATATATGATATTGTAGTTTGCCTACTAATGCCTTCCTGAATGCAATAATCATTAATTTCGTAGGAGGCATATTCCCCTCCTATGTTTGTCCTTAATGTCTTAGTTGGTCTTCTCAATTTTTTCTCCACTTCCGTCTTATATCTCTTAATTGTCTCAGATGCACTTCTTGTTCAATAGATAGACATAGGATAGTCTTGAAAAATTATCAATGAATGTGATAAAATATTCTTATTATTGTGTGTCATGATATTAAGAGTGCCACAAATACCAAAATGAACTAATCTAATAGTTTCTTTGACTTATTGCCTCTGAAAATGATTTTCGAGTCAATTTTCCAGTCAAACAATATCCACAAAACAATCTTCTTGCACTTAAAATTCTAGGAACTAAGTTCATTCGCATAATTTATTTCATCTTTGTCTTTCTGAAATATCCTAATTAGTCACGCTAAAGATCATAATCACAATATTCACACACAGAATAATCAGAAATGACATTCATATTCATTAATTCATTTTCAGTCACAACAGGTAGGCAAAATAAATTATGTCTTGGAATAGATGTTCCGATTGTAAGGACTTTCCTGTCCTTACCTATAGTCACTTTACTATTATAAAATCTAACTTCATATTTTTTCTTCAAAAGTATAGGAACAGACATAAGATTCCAACGAATATCGGGAGCACATAACATATTATTAAGAGTTAAAGATGCAATCCCCCAAATCCACACCTTTCACATCAAGGCAGGTGTTGTTTCCCATTTATAGTCTATGTTCCTCTTTCTTCAATTCTTTGGAGTTAGTCATACACTCCTTGGTCTTAGCAATATGGCGGATCGCTCCTAAATCGATCTACTATCTCACAGAATCAGTACTTGCAGTGTTACATTCGATGATGCCAGTGAATTCGGGCTTGTAGCCTTTCTTATTTTTTCTTTGCCCTTTTTGCCCTTTTGTTTTGGCGCAGTTCGACTTGAAGTGTCCGAACTTTTCACAAGCATAACAAGCTCCATACGGCTACTTTTCACGTTGTCCTTTGCCTTCTTATTCAGACCAAGCTTTTTGTAATGTGCGACATCTGCCTCATCTTGCCTTTTTTTTTCTTTTGCTATTGGCCAAGTTTTGTTCAATGGCCAATTGCGTTGACAAGTCTGTCACTGACTTAATACTTTCGTTAAGTCACAAAGTTGTGACAATCATGTCAAATTTGAAGGAAATCTATTGAGCATGGTGGCAACTTATAAGGGTTCAAAAATCGTCATAGCAATTGTGGTCAAATTCTTAACCATCATAATCATTCTATTGACATGATCTATCACATTTTCTTACTCTTTCATTTTACAAGAGTTATACTTGTGCAACAACAATTGAATATTCACTTCAGTTTTAGAGTCATTTTTTGCCGTTATAGTCATCCATAGATCATGTGTTATTTTATGCAATTCAAATGTTTTTATCAAATTATCTTTATGTACTTCAACATGAAAGATCTTACTTCTTATTCTCTCTCTTCCATTTGTTATGTGCTTTCTCATGTGCATTTGTTCCTCTCTTCCACTTGTCATGTGCTTTCTCATGCGCATTTGTTTTGATGTGATGTTTTCGAGAAGGACAAATTAACTATTTTCCATAACCACATCAAAGTTATCGTACATAAGTCTATACTTAGATAAATTTAGGCGTTCAAGCTTTGCCAACTCCATAGCAATCAACTTTATCATCATTTTCTATTTGAAACGAGGGATAACATATAAAATAAAAATAAATATGATTTATAAGAAATAATAATATGTACTATTATGAACATGCACCATGAACATGATGTTGCATGTCCGCAGTAACAGTACATTGTAATGATCATGGCAGAGAGGCATTATACTTCAAATGTATAATTATGGACATTGAGCATGAAATAGTTGGCCAGAAAAATTAATAATACTAAAATAAAATAAATATTTAATTAGATTTATTAGTTAACTGCAGGAAAAATGTTTTAACGTAAAATAGAAATAAATATTACGGCAATGAAACATTAACAATGATCAACTATTGTCGATGAATAATAACAATAAACAAAAAATAGTCTTTAGAGAAAAATACAAATATTTATAATTTTATCTGGTAATAACTTCTCAGGCCACCAACAATAGTAAAAGAATTACAAAGAAAAATAATCCAGTTTAACAATATAACTTAAGTTAATGTTCACAGAACATTGTCGCAAAAAAGAAAATGATAATAGTGTAGCTCAATGGTTGAAAATACATATCACTCATTAATTATAATAATTAATTAATACAAAATGCTGCATGATGCTAAAATAAAGACAGTGCACGTATGGATAACAAAAAATTAATACAACACAAATGGGGCGTTTGGTTGCAGAATAAGACAAAGAATAGATGCTTATTCAGATGAATATTGCCAAACACGCAGAAGAATAAGGTTATATCAATAAAAACGCGTTTTTGATAAAACTATCTTGAAAATCGCGATACCACGATTATATTCCTTCAAACAGTGAATTTTTTATTCCATCTAAATGATGAAATACATATATTCTCACCTTTTCAACATTTTATCATTTCTTTTATTTTTTTATAATTTAATCACATATTATTATACTATTATTTTTTATAATAATAATAATAATTAAATGTCAATGATTTATAATAAAATATTTTAATTATAAAATATATTATATTTAAAATTTATTCCGATTAAATCAAACAAAGAGGAGAATAAGAATATTAGAAGAATATTATATTCTTCAAAATAAATTTTCTTATTCTCTAAAACATATTCTATAACCAAGCGGCCCAAAGGGGTTCTAGTCAAATAATGACACAACAATAAATATTTTGTACCATGGCAATATAAATTTAACAAAAAAATTCGCAACGAGGAATTTGCGAGTGTATCAACATGGTAAAAAATTTGAATAAATAAATCAAATGCAAATATGTGAATGTAAGTGGATGGGCCTTATAAATAGAACGATCCATATGAACCTTCCAAATAACAATGAGATTAAAAATTATAACTACCACAACAGTATTAATTTTTATACCATGCGTACCGTCATTTAATAATAATTATCAATGATAATAAGATCAAAATATCAGTGACAGTGTATAAGTTTAAATTTCAAGTATACTCATAATAAAAATATTAAATTGAATAAACAAATAAAATGATGTGCACATAAGAAAAATTAAAATACAGAAATGGGCTTCTTTACAAAATAAAATGAATGTGAATAAGAAATGGGTTCTGTTAAAATGCCCATTAACGTTTGGCTAAAATAGCAGCAAATAAAAAAAAATGAGCGGCTGGGATCAATGACTTAGGGGAGATCAAAGGAGTTCATCTTTCGTTTCATCTCTGCACAGGCGATCAAAGGAGTTCGAATCCGGCAGTTTCGATGACAAGAACCGCTGTTCCTTGATGTGGAAGTTCGACGGATGAAGACAGGTGCTAGAGGAGACGAGGGAAGATTTGTTGTTAAAGCACTTGTGTGGTTCGCCTCTGATATCAATGAAAGCGTTTGGACAATGATTGGATCTTCCTGAACAGTCTCTTCCGGTGAACAGACACATCAAGTCTCCGGTGGTTATCCCCTCCGACAACCATTCGTGACAAACAGACGCACCGCTTCGCTGACGGTTGCTTCGGCAATCGTCCGTGACCAACAACGGTCATATTATAAGGAGGTCGGCCAACTATGGCATCCCTCATGGGGGTCTCAGCTAGGGAACTTGGAGGATGCGACGATAAAGGTGAGAGCTATCCTCTTTCGGACGCCGACCTCATTTTACTTGTCAAACGACTTATGTGATGGGAACTTGTCCGTGAGTCTTATTAGAATTTTTCAACTAAAAGTTCTGATAAAAAATTCTTG
This sequence comes from Pontederia crassipes, assembly GCA_030549335.1. NCBI lineage: Eukaryota > Viridiplantae > Streptophyta > Magnoliopsida > Commelinales > Pontederiaceae > Pontederia > Pontederia crassipes. The sequence continues at coordinate 4,679,784 of CM060190.1, forward strand.
CCGGAAGCAAGAAATATTTTTTTTTACTTTCATTTTTTTCTTTTAATTATTTTTAGTATATATATTATTTATTAATATATTATTATTTAGCTTATAAATTAAATTGTTAAATTTATTAATTAAAAATTAATTTTTTAACTTTAATAATTAAAAATATTTTATTAATTAGTTAAAATATTTTGCTTAGTATTATAGTATAATAAAATTATTAAAATTTCATATTTAATCCAAATTACAATATTAATAATCGCTTATTTTTTTAATAAAGATTAAATTAATAATTACATATAATATTTTTTATATGCTAATAATTATTATTTTAATAAATATGTATAATATTTTTATTTATTATAATTTTATATCTCATAAAATAATAAATTATATTCTTAATTCTTACTTTTTATCCAAACATTCAATTAAACTTATCTATCACATCAATTCTTTAAATTCTCGTCATTACAATTTTTCCATCTAAACATGAACTAAACTCATGCCAAACATTGCTTTTAGAAAAAAAAAAGATGATTAGCGCAGGAGGTGCTGAAGTTTAAACCTCGGAGTTGATAAGTTAAGAAATTAATTGGAGATTGGAGAGGAATGTAGGCATTACGAATTAACGAGATCACGATATCATTGGACTGTGACAATAATGAGCGCAATTAAGTTGCAAGATAGATCGATATGCCTTGCATTGCACAATTGCATTGGGTGCATCCATGGTTCTTACTGTAATCAAATTACTTACTTACGTACATTTTTTACCCTCTCGGTCGTTTTCTCGATATATGCACTTCGACGTTGGAGTTACCTGCGTTGAGCAGCGCCCGCCAGGAGCTGCGTCACAGGCCGCTTTGTTTGGGTCCATCGCACCGTTCGTTAAGAAATTGTTTTGGCCTCCTCCCGCGAGCATCCTCTTGTGGATCTCCGAATCGAGTTGGAACTCCTCCGCCGCCGCCGACTCCGCTACCATCATATTCAACTCATCATCACCCGCTACGCACTCGCCGGCGCCGTTGACTGTCCCGTTGCATGCGCTTGCAGGGCGGCCAAGCCGCGAAACCGCTGCTACTACTGGAGCAGCAGCAGCCGCGTCGGACAATGGAAGGCACTGCATGAGGAGGACGCCACCGCAGATGACTGCTGCTACAGATACCAGGCACAGCCCTCCTCCTCCCCATCTGCTCTCCTTCATCTCTCTCTCTCTCTCTCTCTCTCTCTCTCTCTCTCTCTCTCTCTCTCTCTCTCTCTCTCTCAGAGTCCGTGATCGGATTGGCAAAGACTGACTTGCTTGACATATATCATGAATCAGGCGGGCTCACATTGAATTAATTAACTCATTAATTTATCAACCTGCCATGAAAAGACAAGGATTCTGTAAGTCCTTGTCGCTTGTGTTTTCTTTTCTCGTGTTTTCTGAAAGTTTGTCGGTGTTATTATTCAGTGTGTTCGGCAGAACGCAAAAAGATGCCAATGTAATCAGATTAATAATTTTGGGAATCAAATGTAAAGCTACTGACTATTTGAACTTTTAATTCTAAACCCTACTAACTAATCAAACTTGGTTCGACGTTAAGTTGTCTCGCTCAACGTATATGTACATATTAATACATTAGGAGAGAGAATTATCACAGCTAACGAATTAATAAGTTAAATTGGTAGATACACGATTTTAACGGAAAATGATGCACTTGGCTATGTGATGATGACGGTTCAGCAGATCAACATATATCTTTATCATAAAAATAATTGGAAAATCAATTAGGTATACTTTAAAGGATGACAATTGTAACACTACTCGAAATGTACAACATATCTACTAGTTAACTAGAGCGGTGAAATACCTCCAAATTTAAGCTCAAATGCTTGCATCTCTTTAAGAAAATGACCCACACTGCCCCCCTGCCCTTTTCATTTTAGTTTAATAGCCATCTAAGATTTTGTATGACATTACAAACGGTTTGATAAGCAGACAATGTTTTGGTAGCGGATAATTGTTTACTAGCGAATAGTGTATAGCGAATGATGATTAGCTGTTAGAAGTTTTAAATATGATATAATTAGACAAATGATAAATTATTTAATTCAAGCACTATATAAATTCTAATATAATGCAATAAATAAATTATTTATATTTCAATTAAATAAAATAAAATCTCAAAATTAATATTTTTGTTAAAATATATAAAAATTTATATCGACAATAAATTGTATTTAGTGCACACATGATATACAAATATTAATTATTAAATTAATTTTTTTCATTGTTAACATATAATTAATTTATTATTAAATAAGCAGGAATATAAAAAGAAATATAGTTAAATGATGATAAAATAATAAGATAAGTTGAGAAAGAATTAATGTATTTGAATAAGAGTAGAATTGGAAAAAAATATTAATCACTAACTTCTTTTTTTAAAACAAAAGATAATTCGTTAATATAGCAGTCGGAGTTGTCCAAGTACAAAAGATGGAGAACCTTGTGTAGAGGGACATTATCCCAAAATACATCTTGAGTTGAATGACAAGCAGAATTAGCAAAAAAAGTCAGCATCAATGTTAACATTACAATAGCATTACCGGATATTCCAGTCAACAATGGTGGAGAATAAAAATACTATATCCTGTATGATTCTGCTAATGTGCCAAGGGGGGCATGACTTGTTGCGGATGAGATGCACAAGGATCTCCAAAGCAAGAGCAAGTACCTAATGCCAAGTTGGGTACACCTCCTAATTCCTTCCAACATTCTCCACGCTTTCATCTCAAGAGAAAAATTTACATTCCTCTTGAGTGCACCTACATCCAAAAAGGAAGAACAGTGAGTGTGAATGACAAAACCCCCTCCTCCAATGTCATGGCCATCCAAATAGGATCCATCAGAATTGAATTTGATGCACCCCATAGAAGGGGGTTCCCATCAAGCCAAGAGATGACTGTGGGGGGAAGAATTCGCAAACTTCTAATCACTAAATATTAATAGAAATAGCTTTTCGATATTTTCATATGAAATAATAAATGCTACTTATTTTTTTCATTTACCAAATAAAACATTAGTGATTGAACCGTGAAACACTATTTGAAACATAATTTTTGGTGTTGTGAAACAGAGCCTAATGTGAATGTTATGGTATTAGAGGTTAGCATTCATACAGGGTTGGCTTGGGTTGCAGTTCGCTGGTCTGGTTTCAGTCCCGCGTATGATTGATAATTGTTTTGGCTTCCTCCCACGAGCATCCTCTTGTGGATCTCGGAATCGCATTGGAACTCCTCCTCCTCCGATGTTGATACCATCATAGTCATCTCAACATCGCTTGCTATGCATTCGTCGGCGCCATTGACGGTCCCATTGCATGCACTTGCAGGACGGCCAAGACATGTGTCATTCTCTTATGCTTCAGACCGAAAACACAAGACGTGTGGCTCGGCCAAACACTGCTCGGTCGCCGATCAGCCCCTTTTTTTATGAGCCTTGGGCCTCGGACGTACACGCCCAATGAAAGACCCGCCCAGGAGGAGGAGAGAGAGGCTCTGAGTTTAGAAAAAAATTAGAGATTATTATTGAGCAACCTTAGATTGTCCAAATTTTGACTCCAAGTGCTCCTCGGTCAAGAAGGAAGCTCCGGCATGCCCAAGTCCTACTCGACCTAGGAAAACTCTGACTCCTATCCCTATTAGGAGTAGGAGTCCTTCTAACACTCACTTCTCCATGCACTCATCCTCCTGCTCATGATAAGAGTTCAAGCCTTCAACCTTCAGAAGTTCCTCCCTCCTTGTCAGATCTTCGGAGTGTCGTCCAACTCCTATTCCTACAAGGAGTAGGAATTGTCCCGGCCGCGCCTGCCTACTCGCATGCATGGCCACGCCATGAGGCGCGTCCTCTACGATCAGGGGTGACAATCCTCCCCCATCGAAGTCATTGCCGTCCCCAGCAACTCTGGTGCGCCTCTTGAATTTGTCGGTGAGCTCATGTTGTTCATTAGTCCTCGTATCTCCACCTCACCCGAAGAATCTTCTACATTCTCGTAGAATATCTTCAGCACACTCACATGGAACACTGGATGGATTTGTCACAGTTCTTTGGGAAGATCCACCTTATAGGCCACCTTACTTACTCGCTTGGTGATAACGAAGGGATCCTTGTATCTTCGCAGCAACCCTTGGTGCAGGTTCCTAAGTGTTTTGAACTGACGAGTTCGTAACTTCACAAGAACCCTGTCTTCCACCTGAAACTCGACATGCCTCCGCTTTTGATCAGCAAACTTCTTCATCATGCGCACCGATTTTTCCAAGATGGCGCTCAACGCCTCAAGGTTGTCCTGCCATCCTCGCGCCACATGGTATACCGTCGGACACTTCCCCACCTGGCTGCAAGTCTTGCAGGTGTCACTAGTTGCCTCCTAGTGACGATCTTGAACGTGCTTTGTTGCGTTGCCTCGCTCTTCTGCATGTTGTACAAGAACTGTGCAATGTCTAAGAGCTTGGTCCAATCTTCCTGATTGGTCGCGACAAAGTGCCTCAGGTAGATCTCTAGAAGATGATTGGCCCGCTCCGTTTGGCCATCCGTTTGGGAATGGAAAGCTGTCAAGAAGCGCAACTCGGTTCCTAGGAGATGAAAGAGCTCCCTCTAGAAGTGTCCCGTGATCCTCGGATCACGATCGCTGACGATAATCTCAGGTACGCCTTAGTACTTGATCACTATAGGTTTTTATCCCATTTCAGATGCATTTCACCCATATTGAGTCCCTAAATTGCCCTACTTTTGGCCAATTATGTTTGAAATGCATAGATTGTGATAACTAGTTGATCTTCCTCATTCTATACCTAATTCCATGTGCATAGAGGTTCTGAAATGCCAAAATTCATAAATATTTCAATTCTATGCCAAGTTATCATTTTTAGGACAAGTTATCACTCCTATATGTCAAGTTATCATTATTTTGAGTGAATTGATTTTCAATGATTTTCTTGCCCTAAATCCATTATTATCATGAATGAATCATATTTGGATGGTCCTATCTCAACTTGTGCAAAATTTTAAGTCCATTTGAACAAGTTATCATATTATTGTACTAACTCATTGCTATTAAAATTTGTTCACATTGGATAATCACAACAAAAATTATGATAAGTTATTATTTTTAAGGAAATCAAGTTATCATTTTGGCACCCAAGTTATCATTTCTATGAAATCTTAGTCATATTTGATTTCTGACTTCACTCACTTGCCACCATAATCCATTTGATGCCTCTAATGCCTTGAATCACTTGCATTTGGATAATTTCCATGATTAGTGCAAAGTTATCATTTTCGGGTTCCAAACCATTAGTTTTTCATATTAATTTCCATCCTTGTATAACACCAAACTCCTTTTGATTATTGAGCTGAGTTTACTTGCTGTCCTAATCCTTATTTGTTTATTTCTTATTAGAGGACATTGATGTTTGCTGTTGTGAATTTTCTAGCAGGAAAAAAGGGATATGAATTAAGCCAAAAAGGTGGGGGGGACCACTCCTTTGGCTGCCCAAAAAGCTGTTGTCTTCTACAGAATTCCAGGACCATGACACATGGCACAATCACATCACCATGGAACATTCTGATGTTGATCAAAGGGTGCACATGACACATATATAAGCTAGGAAAATTCTGAAGGAAAAAGGGGGCTGGCCATTGCAGGGTTTGGAGGAAGAGGAAGAAGGGTTTTGGAGCTGGACTGCTACTGCTGTTGCTTCCTGTCGACCAGCTTCAATCCAAGATGATTTACTCCTGTTCTCCAATCTATTTTGTTTCAAATTTTGTAATTATGAGGAGCTAAACTCCATGTCTCCTAGGATAGGGTAGTAGTTTAGGTTAATTATGGATGGATATGGACAAAAATTAATCCTGCACCGTTATCAATTCTAATTTTCAGATTTCTGCATTGTTATGAATCTGTTCTTGCCATTGTTAGATCCCATTATAATCTATAACTAAGAAGTTATCATTCGATCTAACTTTTATTCAGAAATGAATTAGGAATCAATGCCAAGTTACTGGATTCCATTTGATTGAAAATTTGATTTCTGATTTTCTAAAATCTGAACTTTCTTATTTCTGATTTCTCTGAACTGTTTGAATCTGATTTATCATTGGGGATTTGATTAATTGAACAGCTGAGAGGTTGATATTGGTTCTAATCTTGTACAGAAATGAATTAAGATACTTTGGCATTTTATGATTCAAACCTGTTTTCCCAATCTGATTTCTGAAATCTGTTTTCCTGAGATCTATTTTTTGAAATCTGTTGGAATCTGATTTGCTAATTGAACCTCTAATTTCATTCAATCACTAAAAAGTGTACCCTAAGGATTTCTTGTTATCCAGAGATGGATCAAGAAGTATTTGGCAAGTCCTGAATTCCAATGAATAATATTATTGATTTCCTTGTGAAATTGTCTTGCTGATTTCTGATTTCTTTGGAATCTAATTGCCATTGTTAAACTCTATTTTAACCTACCACTGAGAGGTGGTCTTATGGCCTTCCTTGAGATCCAGAGATGGGCCAAGGAGCAATGATAATTGTGAATTCCAAATCTGAGATTTTATGCCTTATACTTCCAACAAATCAGTGTTGTGTGGATTTCACTTTCAATTGCAGCCGAGAGGCTAATTTTCAATCCTCTTGTAGCTTAGAGATAAACCAGGGAGCACAAGCACTATTATTGGATAAGTTTCACTCCTGCTAAGCTAATTGAAGTGGTTTCCCCATTTTGTGATTGCATCCAAAAGTTATCACTTCAGATTGTATTAAATTCGTAAAATCAGGAATGAACTTGAGTTGAGCTTAATGATAACTTGACTTTCAGTGGAGATACTCTTCTAATTCAACCTGACTAATAAGTGTATGATAATATATTAATTAGTTCTAGACTAATTGAGCTGTGAGAGCGGCAATCATTTAAGGTTGAATCAGATTTGACTAAAAAACTGATAACTTGTTCCATTCCATCCATAATTAAGTTAGATGAACCCCAACTCCTAGGAGAACCTTTCTCATTGATAGTTAAACCCTTTTAGCTTCTAATCTAGCATTTATAATTCAGTTTTGACAAATTTCTAAAACCCCAAAAAATAGTTATCACTCTGCACAATTAAAAAATTGTTTTCCAATTCCTTTAATTTCCTATTTTTAGCCACTTAAGTAGAACTAGTCTAGATTGTTTTAGGAAATCTTAGGCTTCAATCTTTGTGGATACGACAACCTGAGTCTACTACAACTTACATGTGCACTTGCAGCTAGTGAGTTGGGGAGACCAAAAATTGAAAAAATTGCACCTTTTACATAAAATCCAGCAAGTTATCACTACACCCACAATTTTACTATCAAGTTTTTGGCGCCGTTGCCAGGGATTTGAAGTCAATTATATTAACTTAGATAGTTTAGATTAGTTTTCAATTTATTTGTTAGGCTAATTTTCAATTTTTGCAAGTTATCATTCCTAATTTTTCACTTTTGTTTAACTTTCATTTCTTTCTTGAATTTGATACTTCTGAATTTCTTTATGCAGGACTTGGACCATCAAGAGGATTTATATCTATCAGAGCCTGAACCAGAAAGAAGATTTAATAGGAGAAGAAAAATTCAAAGAGAAGAGGCCAGAAGGAGGATCTTTGAAGAAGAGGCACATAATCCAGAATTTGGAGAAGTTGCAAACCAAAACATGGCAGCACCTAGGACACTCAGGGACTGTTACTCTCCAAGTAATGTCAGGAATCAACCAGGGAAAGGAGCCTTAGCACCTATGGCAAATTTTGAAATCAATCCAGCCCTAATTTCTATGATAAGGCAATACCAATTTTCTGGATTAGGGGCTGAGGATCCAGCTTCTCATTTGGACAACTTCAAGGAGATTTGCAGCACAGTACACTTCAACAATATCCCTATGAATGCAATCTACATGAGACTATTTCCCTTTTCACTCAAAGACAAGGCCAAAACATGGTACAAAACTCTCAAACCTGAAGAGATTGCCACTTGAGAATCAATTGTCCAATTGTTCTTATCTGAATTCTTCCCTCCTAGTAAGACTGACAATTTCAGAGATCAGATTGTGAGGTCAACTGGATCAAGAGAATATCTGTGAGGCATGGCAAAGGCTTCAAAGACTATTGAGAGGTTGTCCCCTTCATGGTTTTGAGAAGTGGCAGCTAGTTAACTATTTTCATAAAGGATTGAATTACCCTAGCAAGGTGGCACTGGACACTGCTGCAGGAGGCATCTTTGCATCCAAAAACATTGATGAAGCCTATCAACTTATTGAGAACATAGTTAAGAACCATCATTTTCTTACACATGATAGGACCAGAAGACCACCCATGGATAATTCAATGAACCACCTGTCATCTCAATTTGAAGTGGTGTTGTATAAAACTTTGGAGAGGCTGAACCTAACTTCCAATGTCAATAGGGCCTCTACTCCTGAAGCCAGATGTGATGTATGTGGCAATCAAGGTCATATGACAGAGAGCTATAATCTAATGATGCAGCAAATTGAGCAATCTATTGATCAGATGAATGCTGTGGGCAACTATGGAATCAAACCTCTTGCTGAGTTCTATACTCCAGAGAATTGGAACCACCCCTACTTGACCTACAAGGCTAACCATTATCAAGCCCCACCCATGCAGAATCCTAATTTGCAGCCCAAAATCCTGCCAAGGAACCAGCCACCTTTATATGGAAATTAGTCCCAAAATGTTCCAATGCGAAGACCCCCTTATGAGCAATCATCTCAAGTCCAAGCTTCTCAATTTCAAACTGAAATGAAGGAGATGTTACAATAAATCTTGAAGAAGCAGGACAGCCAAGGAGAAGAAATACTGAAAATCAACTCTAGACTTAATACCATTGAGAATCAGATTTCCCAGCAGCCTAGCACTTCTTCAAGACCCCCTATATTCTTCCCTGGACAGCCAGAAGTGAATCCAAAGGAGCAAGCAAAGGCCATCCAGCTCAGGAGTGGAAGAATGATGGAAGAACCAATGAAGAAAGCTGAAGATAATCAAGTCAATTCAGATTTAATTGCTGCTGAAGTACCAGCTGAAACTGTGGTGGAGAATCAGAGTCAACACCCTCAAAATGAAGGCAGGACCAGAGTCTTTGACAAAGTACCCTTCCCTCAAAGGCTAGTCAAGGCAAAACAGGATCAGCAATATGGAAGATTCCTAGAAATCTTGAAGAAGTTGCACATCAATGTGCCTTTTGTTGAAGCCATCCAGGAGATGCCTTCCTATGCAAAATTCCTTAAGGAGATCCTGACCAAGAATAGAAGGATTGAAGAATATGAAACTATTGCTCTAACTGAGGAGGCTTCTACAATCATTCAAAACAAGCTTCCTCCTAAGCTCAAAGATCCAGGAAGTTTTTCCATTCCCTGTGAGATAGGAAATAGAAGGATCCAAAGGGCCATGTGTGACTTGGGTGCTTCTGTGAGTGTCATACCATTATCTCTTTGCAGGAAACTTGAAGTTGAAGATTTGAAGCCTACAAACATGTCTCTTCATCTGGCAGACAGATCCATAAAATATTCACATGGGATCATTAAGGACATACCCCTCAAAGTTGGTAAATTCTATATACCAGTAGACTTTGTGGTGTTGGACATGGATGAAGATATGAATACCCCCATTCTGCTTGGGAGGCCCTTTCTAGCCACTGTTGGGGCTGTGATAGATGTAAAGGAAGGGAGACTGACCTTTCAAATTGGAGAGGAGAATATTGAATTCAATTTGGCACAAGTTATCAGTAGGCCAAGTTTTTAGGAAAATGATTTTGAAGATGGACAGCTAGATCAAGTGGTGGAGCAAGTTTCAGCTATAATTCCTATTGAAGATCCATTGCAAAGGTGTCTAATGTTTGATCATTTGAAAGAATTGGAGGATCCAGAGGCTGCAGCATATCAATCAGCATTAAATCTGTCCAAATCAATGAAAAATTCAGAAAATCAGCACCAAGTGCAGGAAGTTATCACTGCTGAACAAGGCAACTCAACTCAAGCCAATTCTTCCAAATTGGAACTCAAGCCTCTCCCCAATAACCTGAAGTATGAATTCTTTGGGAAAAATTCAACATTTTCAATTATCATCAATGCAAACCTGCCCAAGAATCAAGTTGAAGAGCTGCTGAAAAAACTAAGGCTGTACAAGGAGGTGATTGACTATTCTATTGATAATATCAAGGGTATTAATCCCTCAATTTGCATGCATAGGATCCCAATGGAGGACAACTACAAACCCTCCATTGAATGTCAAAGAAGACTCAATCCTGTCATGAAGGAAGTAGTCAAGAAGGAAGTAATGAAGTTGTTGAATGCTGTGATCATATACTCCATTTCAGATAGTGAATGGGTCAGCCATGTGCAGGTGGTGCCAAAGAAGGGAGGGATCACAGTAGTGAAGTCAGATTCAGATGAATTGATATCCACTAGGACAATTACAGGTTGGAGGATGTGTATTGACTTCAGGAAGTATAACAAGACTACAAGAAAGGACAATTTCCCATTGCCCTTCATTGATAAGATGTTAGAGAGGTTGGCTAGGCACTCTCATTTCTGTTACCTAGATGGATATTCAGGCTTCTTACAAATCCCAATTCACCCTCAGGACCAACACAAAACAACATTTACTTGTCCATATTGGACTTTTACTTATAGAAGGATGCCCTTTGGCCTATGTAATGCACCTGCCACCTTTCAAAGGTGTATGATGTCTATCTTCTCAGACTTTATTGAAGACATAATGGAGGTATTTATGGATGACTTTTCAGTATATGGAGATTCATTTGATGCTTGCCTAGAAAACTTGACCAAGGTGCTACAAAGATGTAGAGAGTCCAACTTGATCCTCAATTGGGAGAAGTGTCATTTTATGGTCCAAAAAGGGATTGTCCTAGGACATGTTGTTTCAAGTAGAGGAATTGAGATGGATAAGACCAAAATTGAAGTAATTGAGAAGTTGCCACCCTTACAAATGTGAAGGCAGTAAGAAGCTTCTTGGGGTATGCAAGATTTTATAGAAGATTCATTCAAAACTTTTCAATGACTCTTTCATTCAAGAAAGAAAAATAAATTAACCTCAATTACAATACATTGTTTGTAGTTATACTCCACCAATAACATAGATATGTAACTACGTTAGAGACATAACATATCACCTTGATATTTATTATGCTGCATAGTGTAACCACTAACTACTGTTATGAGGAGATACTCAATAAGCTGCTAATTACAAGCACGATGACTCAAGACTCAAGGACGCCAGTTGAGATCATTTCAAGGCAGTACAAGACTGCTACTGCTCTCCAAAGTCTCATCATCTTCCTCCGATCCATTTCCATGGATCCCTATGCCAATGGTAAAGAATTTCATGGAAAATACATAATAAGATAAATGTAACGCCCCCAAATCGACCAATGCCACGTGACGAAGATCAATTTGAAGACGCTACAAACGGTATGGCTTTGACCATTATATTGACCAAGACTCGATCAAGAATACAAACAAGTCAATAATAAAATAAAAAGGAAAATAGAGAATGAATAAATAATGGAAGTTGAAAAGTTATTACAAGTATAATATAATCAGAATTACATCAGAGTTCTTAATAGCAGAAAGAATAAAACTAGGTAACTATTTCCTTCGGTTCATATGCTATATCGTCGCCTGAGCTCTGTTGCAGCACATTAACTCAACACCATCACTGACCTAGCCTTGTGAAAATCAAACACAGGGGAGGAGGTCCTCCCGTAAGCTTTACAGTCTAGTGGAAAATCAGTAAAAGTATATAATGCATAACTTTTAAATAGAATAAATCAGAATCAATGAAATAACTTATCTTGACCATAGATTAAGCATGGAGTCATTAGAATGATCAAGGTCAATAAATGACGATAAGCAATAAGATGATGATGATACATGGTAAACTTGGGATCAATAGGAAGCTTATTAATGATAATGATACTTGACTTAATATCATGCTTGCATTACTTGAACATGCTTCTTAATCTTGAACCATACTTATAAATCAGGTGACTTTAGGTGCCTTTAGATTATTGGATTATGTCGAGCAAAATAATACAGCTTTGTGCCGGTCAATGGATGATCAACCATGACCAAGGGAGCGACCCTTATTTTGAAGCACTTGACATAGGCTGGCAACCTATTATTCATCTTCTATCTTCACTTATTAATCACTTTAGAATCTTGTTATTCATTATTCTTCATACGATGCAAATACTTGAATCGAAATAAAGGTAAATCAGTAAAAGAATTCATATCGTAAAATGAGAATGGATTTTGGTAAAATCATGTCTTTAATTCAGTCATAATAATGATTATTCAGAAGGGAAAACATACAATACTTAGATAAAAAATCAAGGGTTAATAATAAACAAAATAAGGGGTGATAGTTTAGGGATCGGTCGATCGATTCAATGGATCAGTCGACCGGTCTGTATCATGGCACGGGCGTGACCGTTGGGTAGCATGGCCGTATCGGACGGTTATGAAAATGAAGGGGCTGGCAGGGCGTGCGTGCCCGTAAGCTGTCACGGACGTGCCTAGGCATGAGGGCAATTGACCGATTCAATGAACCAGTTGACATGGTCTATGGTTAGCCGAATTCATTCGGTCAAGTCATGGCACGGGCGTGCTTGTAGAGTGGCACGGGCGTGCCTGGGTGTGAGGGCGGTCAACTGATTTAGGGGATCGATCGAACGTGTCTATGGTTAGCTAAATTACGACACGGGCATGTCTGTAGGATGGCACGGGCGTACCGAAGGGATGGCACGGTCGTGTTGGCCAAATGGCACAGGCGTGTCGATGGTGGCACGGGCGTGAAGAGAAGGTCACGGCCGTGACGGCGGGGGTTCTTCGGTCGATTTTAGTATGAAAAATCATGCAGAAATTATAGATCATTATCCTAGATGCATCACTACACCACAACAATCATCAAGCAAAACAATAGCTATTCGTACAAGCAATCAATGTACAATTTCGCAATCAGAAACGAAAGCAGATGGATTCATGACTTCCATTTGTTTGATCTTCACCATATTCATTCCTTAGCATGATCCATCGTAGCAGAGTTCTAATCATATCTATTTATAGTTATACAAGATGATTTTAATTCACCCACCTAAAATCATTCGTTCCCTTGAGTTGACTTGTCGAGATCTCTAGTGGTCGCGTCCTCTCTATCATCCCTGGACCTGTGCCCTTTCCCTAGCCAGGTATCCGTCACCTGGACATCGAGATCACAGGCCGTTAGCAGATGTCGCAGAACAGATAATTGGGTGCAGAATGTTGGGTGTTCGGCTGCTCCTTACTACCAATGGAGATCAGGTCTGATTTCTAGCAGGATGCGCACCAGGTGGATAATTCCCAAGGAAAGCAATTGATCTCTATTCGTGTAAACTCAGTGTTAAAGGATTTGGTATGATTTTTGTTAAGTTTTTCCCATAGCCGGTTTTACCTCCCCATGATTGCCATAACCCTTTCTTAATTGAATTGGTCAGATTCCATATGAGTTTATCTCAAGAGGCCACTTTTAAGGTGCTTGAAAGATTCAGTATGCGTTTCTTTTTCCTTTAAAGTTTTAATTTGTCACCTACTGTACAAATTAGTCATCACATAATGCTCTTAAAGACTTGTTTGAAAAGTCAGAATATGATATATTCTTTATATGCCTACGTTTGTTAAGTTATTGGACATATCGAGAAGGTTTAAGAGTAGTCACAGCATGAATTAGTGTTCGAAGATTAAAAGAAGTCATGTATAAAAAAAATCAAGATCACAAATAGAGCATTCAAATAATTTCGGATTTTAGTTGAAAGGATTTCAGGATCTGAAATTTAGACGAATAATCTGAAGGATCACCAACGTATTGTTATCACTTCATTATCGTTTACAGACTCTTTTAATTTCCTTACGTGCTTATAAGATAGGATGATGAACTACGTAACATGAAGAGGGAACTGGTAGCATTTATCACTTCATTATCGTTTACAGACTCCTTTCATTTCCTAATTACTAATTGGGATTATTTTTTTTCTTTTCCATATGAGTTATTACTCTGAACCTCCCCTGAACTACGACGATTTTTTGCGTTTACCCCTGACTTTTGAACTCACCGTAGCACTTCCTAACTATGCCGCATTTTTTACTATAATTCATCCGTCAAATTTTGTTATTTTTACCGATATTGTTTATTTCTCGATTTATGGAATGACTAAACTTCCCTTCTTCCATATGTTCTAATATTTTGAAATATAAAATAATATATTATAATAAAAACTAAATAAAAATGAGTTGGGCGCATGTGGCCCGAGCACGTTGCCAAGCAAAAAAAAGGGGGAGGCCTCCCTTTTGTGCCAGGTGCATCACCGGTGCATGTAGGAAAAAAGGTAGCCGTCCCGGCGATGCCCCCTTCTACGTCGCGCACGTCTCCTACGTACGTAGGAAAACATAATGTATTATATGGATTACATCACATGGGCATTACATCACATGTGCAAAATATGCACGTTTCCTTTGCAATTCACCAACACGTAAGTGCATCAAATGCACTGAAATGAATGATTTTCCTTCATATTAAAGGTACAAATGACATCACGGTACAAGTTCCCCTTACCTTAAGTGCATTAATTGTTAAGCATCATGTCTTGTATTTGATGCCGTGAGACATCAATTGAGAACTTTGAAATATTATAATTATAATGCTACAACACCCAGTATTAATTTACCTTGCGTTTGATCTCAGCCTTAAAACTACCCGTTACATGCTATTCGGCCCTTAGAAATGTATGTACATCATCCATGAAGAGTAAGACAGCTTAATTGATAATTTATCTATGTCTCATATTTTTAGCCACCCAATTGTCGAATTCTTTCCCCTTTATAATATTACTACTTCTTTCAGTTTATCTACCTTATTATTGTATTCATCTTGATATATCTAGATCTCATCGTACTCCTACTGTAGCACACGATTAATGCTCATTATTTGTCTTACTGATGGTCTATCTATTTTGCCATTATGTTTGAACATTATAATCTACGAATTTCATCTTGTCTTTAATTCTGAAGCCTCAAAGATGGTTACAAGATAATAAGATAAAAGATAGAAAATGTTAAAGGAAGAGCTCTTCTTATATTTTGTTGATGACGGTCAACTTGGCCAAAGGAGAGTCGAAAAGATACTTCACCGACCCATATTTGGCATTGAGATACTCTGCCCTAGTCAAAAGGGAGTCGAAAGGTACTTCACCGATTTATGTTAAAGGGAGTTGAAAGACGTTTCAAAATAAGTGTAACATAATGAAAATAAAAAGATGACTATGATTATGATGATGGACAATGCCCAATAATATTACGATGATGATTCTAAATCTCATGATCGACTATGTCATATGAAATTAAAGATGATTATGTTATCTTTCTTGTTACACTTATCATATTATCACCAGTCATGTTACTCTATTTTATGCATTTTGATCATGATATTATCATACCAATTATATCTACATGACTCTATCAGTTATGATTATATTTATTTGATTATGATTATGATGTCCTTACTACTTATATATCATATATTTATTATGTATTAGGCATCAAAGCTCACAGCGAGGTTTCCTTCCCTATGTATTCAATATCACAAGTAACAATCTGGCCCAGTAAAAAGAATGATGGCGCGGGCGAGAGATCGAGCTCGTGGTGATCTTTGCATATGAAATCGAGTCTCTTCAGCTTCCTTTCTATTTTCATTGAGTTGTATTTATCTTATCCAAACTCTTATGTTTATATTATTTGAGACTCAATCATGTTATCTTGTTAAAACTTCCGCATTCATTTTGATTATGTCTCTTTTAAATTAAATGATAGCTATGTTTTCTTTCCACAATTATGTCTCCATTTTATTGACCAGTCAAAGTCTTATTTTGGTCAAAATATTGTACACATAAGTAATGTCCCGTAACGTCTCCGAAGTGTATTTGGTCATGTGACGGGATACATTTCGGGGGTGTTACACTCGGCGTACCTTATTATTATTATTATAATTATTATTATTATTTTACTATAAATAAAAAAATGGAAAAGTTAGGGGGCACTACTCTGAGTTCAAAATTTAGGGGCAAACACAAAAAATGGTTTTAATCAATGTTATAAGACTCGACCCGGCCGTCGACCCGGCCCGGATAATATAAATTAATAAAAGAATAAAATAAGTTAAAGATATTGTTATAATCTTATTAATATATAATATCTTATTTAACAAAAATATAAAATATAGTATAATAAAGTAAAATAAAATAATTCAGATTAAATAATATAATAAATTAACATAAATTAAGTCATCAACATAAATAAAAAATTCTTGTGAGGTAATTATAATAAAAAATAGTGAAAAATTTATATATGTGACAAGAGGATATTAAAATATAAATTTTATGAAATATATATAATATATCTAAATATTTTAATAATTTTATTTATGTTACAATTTTTTTTCATTTCAACAATTGACCCGGCCGGGTCGATTAAACCCGTCGGGTCGATCGGGTGAATTCGGATTTTGACCGAATTTGACCAGGTCAAAGAGGGTCAAATCCGTCCCCGAGTTTCAACCGAACCGCGGACCATTTTAAGTCCTGGACACCGGTCCGACCGGCCGGATCGGGTCTGACAACATTGGTTTTAATTGAAAGCAGGTTTGAGGAAATAATCCTTTCTATATATGTCTATTTATGTATGGAAAAGAAATTAATAAATGGAAATTCTATGTCGACCAAAATGAAAGAAGAAAATGTCGGAGAAACTATTTACATCCCAACAACAGAGATTTATTTTTCTCAGTCCATTTTATTAAATCACGTATAAGGAAACAAGTATTTTCTTACATGATTTTGTATGCACAGTTGAAATTTGAAAATAAGCTTTACTATTTCCCCAACTTTTTATTTTTAAACATGTCGAGATTTAAGCCCATTATTTGACAAAATTCAGTAATGGTCGTCTCTTGAAGGATGAATTAATTAGCAATTATACATTAATTTGCTGAAAAGAACGAAACGATAAACATTTATTGGTAGATAAGTATACAACTTTTGTTGGAAATAAGAAAACGTTATCATGAAAACATGCACAAACAAATTCTTAAATGGTTATTGGCTCGAATCGTATAATTTATCGCAATTAACCACACATCCACGTGCAGAGGGCCTCAATTGAAACATAGAAACAATATCAAGTCTTAAATTGTCGGAGAATTTTTTTTAAAAGAAAAAGACATCTCATAATTGTCGAATAAAAATCAAGTAAATAGCACATTGACTCCACCCTACCTAATAATTCTAATTCATTGTCGAAATTAAAGTGAAGGAGAATTTTTACGTGTTCAAATTTTTGAGCAATTAATGCGCATGCATCCGCACACGCCCTATCCATGTTTGTGTTAAAAAAAAGGAAGGAAGATGTTAAATAATGCCTTGAATCATACTTTAACTGAAAATTTGTTTGGATTCAAAGAAGTAATAGAGAGATTTCGAGAGATGCTTGGACGAGAAGTGCAGGGTCGGAAGGATTTCTACTCCTAGTAGGAATAGGAGTCGGCCGATTTCCGATGTCGAGAAGGATATGGCGAATTCTTGGAGAGCCGAGCTCTTTTCTGGACCGAGGAGCACTTGGATATGGAATTTGGACGTGGAGGAAGACTTGAAGACAGTAGAGACGCCTGGAGGAGTCCCAGTCCGAGTGGGACTCGGACTGGACAGCCAGGGTGCGCCCGGGCGTGGCGGGCGCCCGGCCGAATTTGATTTCAGGAAGGAATTCAAGTTGGCCGAGATCTTCAAGGGTCTTCATGAAGTCAGATTTCTACTCCTAGTTCAAGGAGGTTTTTCTAGAGAAGGGGCTTGCATGCCTAGTAGGATTAGGTCCTTAAGTTAGAGTAGGAGTTATTTCTCCAAAGCCCTATAAAAGGACATGTAACCAAAGCTTGTAAGACCGTTCTGGACAATCTTGGATCAATCTGATCTTGTAATCCTCTTCTGTTTCTTCCATCTATACAATTCTGCGTCGCCTTAAATTTCTCGGGTTTTTCTCGCGATGCGTAATTTCTCTCATGCAGAAATCCTAATAAATTGGTATCAGAGCGAGGTTTTATTATCGATCCTCCGTCAGGCGTAGAGATGGCATTGCACAACGTCAACGTCGAGAAATTTATAAAACGAAATAGTTTCTGTCTCTGGCAGATCAAGATGCGTGCACTTTTTTGAAACAATAGGGAGTATGGGCGCCGCTCGTGAACGTGTCGAAGAACAAACCGAAGGGAGACTCGAAGGACAAAGAAAAGGAGTCCGACCTCGCAAGTTTGACGGCACAAGAAGAGAAGGCGTACTTATGATCCTGTTGTGTCTGGCGGACGAGGTGATTATCGAAGTCGCTGATCAAGAAACGGCGACCGGTCTGTGGTCGAAACTTGAGAGTCTCTACATGACCAAGTCTCTGACTAATAAGTTGTTGTTGAAGCAACGTCTGTTCACCCTCCGCATGCAAGAAGGTACTCCTCTGAAAGATCATCTTGATCAGATAATACTCTGTTGATGGAATTACGAAATATAGATATGAAGATTGAGGATGAAGATGCTGCCCTACTTCTATTGGTGTCTCTTCCTCTATCGTATGAAAATTTCGTACAATCTGTTATCATCGGAAGAGACACAATTACTCTGAAAGAAATAAGATCGAGTCTACATACTCGTGAACTTCGTCATAGGGCGTCTGGTAAGGCTGTGAAAAATCAGAACAGGGATTGGCGGCGGCAGAGAGTGTTAGATATCTGATTGTAGGATTCAATTCAAGGTGGAGATTTATTAAATAATGCCTTGAATCCTACTTTAACTGAAAATCTGTTTGGATCCAAAGAAGTAATAGAGAGACTTCGAGATATGCTTGGACGAGAAGTGCATGGTCGGAAGGATTCCTACTCCTAGTAAGAATAGGAGTTGGTCGGTTTCCGATGTCGAGAAGGATATGGCGAATTCTTGGAGGGCCGAGCTTCCTTCTGGACCGAGAAGCACTTGGATATGGAGTCTGAACGTGGAGGAAGACTTGAAGATAGTAGGGACGCCTGGAGGAGTCCCAGTCCGAGTGGGACTCGGACTGGACAGTCAGGGCGCGCCCGGGTGTGGCGGGCGCCAGGTGGGCGCCCGGGTGTGGCGGGCGCCAGGTGGGCGCCCGGCCCAATTTGATTCCAGAAAGGAATTCAAGTTGGCCGACATCTTCAAGGGTCTTCAGGAAGTCAGATTTCTACTCCTAGTTCAAGGAGGTTTTTCTAAAGAAGGGACTTGCATGTCTAGTATGATTAGGTCCTTAAGTTAGAGTAGGAGTTATTTCTCCAAGGCCCTGTAAAAGGACATGTAATCAAGGCTTGTAAGATCATCCTGGACAATCCTGGATCAATCTGATCTTGTAATCCTCTTCTGTTTCTTCCTCTCTAATACAATTCTGCGTCGTCTTAAATTTCTCGAATTTTTCTCGCGATGCGTAATTTCTCTCGTTTAGAAATCCTAACAGAAGATATCGCACAAAAATAAAAGAATAGATTTAAGAGTTTCATTTAAAATCGGATTACATCATCGGACGATGACGGCTCTCTCAATTATAGAATAATGATAATTATAAAGATATAAAATAATCTAATCATTATGAAGTTTATATAAAAAATTATAAAATAAAAATCTTAAAACTGTTTATGCTTCCGGAGCTCTCCTAAACTCAGCTTGCTGTTACAACGAATAAACGAGAAATAAAATACACGAAATCATACATGTATACTTTTAAGGTGCTCGAAAGATTCGGTATGCATTTCTTTTTCCTTTCAAGTTTTAATTTGTCACCTACTGGACAAATTAGTCATCATATAATGCTCTTAAAAACTTATTTGAAAAGCCAGAATGTGAGATATACTTTATATGCCTACGTTTGTTAAATTATTGGACATATCGAGAAGGTTTAAGAGTAATCATACCATGAATTAGTTTGAAGATTAAAAGAAGTCATGTATAAAAAAAAATCAAAATCACAAATAGAACATTCAATATAATTTCGGAAGTAACTGGATTTTAGTTGAAAGGATGTGAAATATAATTTAGACGAATAAATCTGAAGGATCGTCAACGTATCGTTATCACTTCATTATCGTTTGCAGACTTTTTAAATTTCCTTACGTGCTTACAAGATAGGATGATGAATTACGTAACATGAGGAGGGACCTTCAGCTAGAGTCTGCGACTCAAAATTACAATGTAATTTTTTTTTTCATATTCATAAGGAACATAGATATTATTAAACAAATTATACAATTTAAGCAGTCCAATATCCTGTGGTTTTACATTTTAAAATAAAGGTACAAGATTTCGTTTGCAAAATAGATAGCTCTCTGGACATCTTAATAAAAAAATAAAAAAAGATGCAATTATTTTTATGAAATTCCTCCAAAACTATCGCTTGTGATATATAAGAATAAAGGTGTGAGTGTTAGCACTATGATTTATAAAATGTTCGATCGAAAAGATCCTATCATTCTTTAACCTTAGAATATGATGATGCTAAAATCGTCAATCCAAATAAGTCCCAGTTTAGAATATGATGATGTCAAAATGGTCGATCCAAATAAACCCTAAACTTAGAATAAGATGATGTGGTTCCCTCAAGCCTCTCCACTTGTTTCTAATTTTATAGGCCGGACATGAGCTAGGGCCCACTTTTGTTTTACTCCTTTCGTTTACTAATTAGTAATTCGGATTTTTTTTTCTTTTCTATGTATGTGGAAAACAAATTAATAAATGGAAACTCTGTGTCGACCAAAATGAAAGAAGAAAAATGTGGGAGTAACTATTTGCATCCCAAGAACAGAGATTTATTTTTCTCAATCCATTTTTTTATTAAATCATCCATAAGGAAACAATTATTTTCTTACATGATTTTTTATGCACAATCGAAAATAAGCTTTAAACAATTATTTTCTTACATGTTTTTTTTATGCACAGTCGAAAATAAGCTTTAGTATTTCCCCAACTTTTTATTTATTAAACATGTTGAGACTTGTTGAACACTATATGAATTATATGAAGATATGAATGCAACTGGTGATGACCAGAGCAGAGCAGAATTGTCGAGCTAGCAGAGCAGGTTATCAGGTTATTAGTGCAGGTGCAAGTTTTATCTGTTTCAGTGATATAACTGAAATATGGATAAGATGTAAAATAGCATTTCATTTTTTGTCTTTTTTTCGTTGTTGTGTGTATAAATAAACATCTAAAATCATATGTTCCCTTGCTTCTTCTTTCCGGAACTTTTCTCTATTTCTGAATTCATTTTAGAGTTCTTGGGCGATTGAGCCATTTGTTTGTTTTCTAGTTTCTGATTTCTGAATTTAACATAGTATCAGAGCTGAGATTCTTCTTGTATATGGTTCAATAGAGAGATGAAGCAATTGAAGAAGGATTGAAGCAGGAAAAGGGTTAGATCTAAACCTTTTTTTTTAAAAGGGGCACAGATCTATTTCTTATCTTTTGATAGTTCTTCCGGATTGGTGATTTTTTTAGCTTAATTGCTTTTGTTGTGAAATTTCTAATGTCTGATCATTTGATGGCTTCATCTTCTGGTCCAGCTGCTTCAACTACCATTGATATCAAAGTCCATTATTTTTAAACCCTTATGATTCTTCGAGTTTAGTTGTTACTCATTGCACATTAATTGTAACGCCCCTAAATCAATCCATGCCACTTAGTGAAGACCAATCTGGAGACGTTACGAACGCTATGACATTGATCATCTTGTTGACTAAGTCTCAGTAAAAAAATTCAGACATGTCAGTGGAAGAAAAAATAAAAAAGTGAAGGAAAATAATAGAAGTTGTGGAAGATCTAGATGGAGTATCATAATGTTTACATCATAAGTTCATAAATGCAGAAATAAATAATTTATAGGCCATATAGTTCATGTGTTGTCTAGTCATTTGAGCATTGTCGCAGCACACCTACTCCAAATCATCACCAACCTGACCCTGTGGAAATCAAACACAGGAGAAGAGATCCTCCCGTAAGCTTTAAAACCTTGTGGGGAACCACATGAGTATACAATGCATAATTTGAATAGAGAAATCATAAAGATGACATAACTTATCTTGGCCAGAGATTTAGCATGGAATCATCAAAATGATAAGAACCAATAAATCTTGATAAACAGTAAGTTCATGATGAGACATAACAAACATTGAATCAATAATAGGCTTATTAATTTTGGCATAAATTATAACAATACTTGACTTGACATTTATGCTTGCTTTACTTGTACATACTTCTTGTTCTTGTATCGTGCTTAGAATTTTGGTGACTTTAGGTGCTTTTAAGTACTTGGGGTATGCCGAGCAAATGATACAATCATGTGCGGGTCAATAGGTGATCAAATTATGACCAAAAGAACGATCCTTATCTTGAGACATTTGGTTTGAACTGGTAATCTATTATTCATCTTTCATCTTAACTTATTAATCACTTGAGACACTTGTTATTATTTGTTCTTCATATGATAGAGGCAAATAAGATAAATAGGAAGTCAATCAGAAAAAGGATTCATGTTGAAATCAGGGATGGATCTCGGTGAGGACTTGACATTAAAATCAGTCTCAATCATGTCTAATCATAAAACAAACCGACAACGTTCAAATCAAGGTCAAGGAAAAAGTATGGATTTAATCAGGGACTGTTCTGTGGCTTGGCACGACCGTGTCGATGAGAAGGGTACGATCGTAACTATAGTGATGCACGTGTGCTAGTGGGCAGTGAGATGGCATGGGCGTGCCCTAAGGTGGCACAACCGTGATAGAGGGTGAGGGCGGTCGACCAGTTCAAATGGGTCAGTTGATCGATTTTATGCTAGTCATTCGACTGGGAATTTGATCATAGCACGGGCGTGCCAGAAGGGTGGCATGACCATGACCGGTTGGGCGCTCGATCGACCGATGTTTTACTCAGCATTGTCGAGCATGGCTGTGACGGTGGTGACACGGGCGTGCCAAGAGGATGGCACGGCCGTGACGGTGAGGTTCCAGGCCAATTTCGATATGAAAATCACCTAAATCGTTAACAACACTTCGTTCTAGATGAATCTATACATCCTAGCAATCAGTAAGGCAGAAACACAACCACAAGAATCAAATCCTACAAGCAATTTATCAAACAATCAAGAAATCAAAAGAAAACAGAGCATGCATCAATTCTTGGATCTTCCTAACTTTCATCTATTAACATGATCAAATCATGACAAGGAGATTAATCGATCTATTCCAAGTTGTGCAAGGTGATTTCAATTCACCCACCGGGTTTCTACGTCCGTACTCGCAAATTTGTCCAGATCAAAGGCGTCGTTCTCCCCGTTGTTCGTGTGCTCGTGGCTCCTCTACAAACCGTTCTCCTACAATTTGATTTAGAGTACGGAGAAAGGTCATGAGTCGAATAGGGAAGAAAGGTGAGAGAGACAAATAGAATAAAGGGGGAGATGTCTTTTATCTTTACCAGGTGTGAATCCGGTGAGTTGGGGTTCCTTCAGGCTATGGAAACATATGTGGGGAGGAAGGAAAAATACCAGAGGCAACTGATCTCTCTAGGTGTAAGAAACTATCTAGTAATTTGAGTTATTATCTTTTCCATTAAGATCTCATATATTTTTTATCTTCCTAATGCTCGTATCTTATCCACCTTAATAGGGATTAGTGGATTTTATCTTCTCTAGTTGGTCGTTTCGTTTCCTTTTGATTTTGATTTTTTTTGTTTGACGATTGTTACATTGATAGATTCTGCAAATTATATGGATTGGAGTAGTGCCTTTTTTTAATGCTATGCTTACTAAGAACAAACATGTATTTCTTGATGGTTCTTTTCCGATTGAGTCATTAGATAGGGCATTACATTTTCAATGGAGAGATGTAATGCTTTGATCATTTCTTCGATGATTGGATCTGTCTCAAAAGGGTTAATAAGCAATTATGTATATGGACAAAATGCAAGAGACATATGGATCAATTCGAAAGAGAGATTTAAGAGAAAAGATGAAACAAAAATATATATGATTCAAAATGAAATATATGGTATTGTACAAGGTCCAATGTCGATTGAGGAATATTACAATAGATTAAAATTTTTTTGGGAGGAGTTATCTCCTATTTCTCTAGGACTCCTGTTATAGAAGTAAATAGAGATTATTCAGAGTTTATCATGCAGCAAAGAGTCTATAAGTTTCTAATGAGTTTGAATGATGTATATGCTCAGTCCAGATCTCAAATATTGTTAATGTCATCTGTGCCATCTATCAATCAGGTTTATTCAATGATAGTAGAAGAGGAACAAAGAAACAAAGTGACCTCGCTACAACTCAGAATCAAAATATTGCAGCATTCTATGGAAATGCAAATTTTAAATCAGATGTACAATATCCAAAGGGATACCAAAGAGGGAAGAAAGACTATTCAATAATTCGTGATTATTATCACAAACCAAGGCATAAGAAGGCACAATATTTTAAAATTGTTAATTATCCTCCAAATTGAAAATTCAATAATAATAGAAACAAGTCTAATGAAAATGTAGCAGCTTGTGTATAGATAGAATCACTAGTTAACTCAGAGGCTGAGATAATAGTCAACTGATCACTAGCTGATCATACTAAATTTCTACTCATTTTTCATCTTAATTCGTGTGCACATAAGTCATGAATTTATCATATTATGATAATTCTGCTTAATATACATGCATTGATCTTCTCAGCATAATGTTATCTTACATTTGCACATTTGAGCTGCATAATATACTAATTTAAATCTTATTTGTCTAATCTTCGTTTGAATAATTGATGCTTATTGTTCATATTATTGCAGGATCAAAATCAGGAAGAAAAAATAAAGAATCATGCTGAAAAAGGAGAAGAGGACCACTTGCAAGCTATCAAAAAGGTTACTGGAAGGAATTTTTTGGCAGAAAAAGAGGACCAGAGACAGGTGGCAAAATCAGATAGAATGAAAGGTTTTGATGATGATCAAATGGTGATGATAATCTTATATAAAGGGAGGATGTTGAGGAGCAAAAGGGAGATCTCTTCCCCTGGCCATTTGGTTGAAGGTTGGGATGTTTTTGCTGGAGTCTTGAAGTTGATTGTTCTTTTTTATGTTTTAGTTTTGATTCTATTCCTCATCTATTTTCTATTGATTTCATCACTTATGAGGAGCTAAATCTTACTCTCTTAGGATAGGATAGTAGTTTAATTTATGTTTATGGATGGATGATTGAACAACACTTTTGTCATTGATGTTAGTGCATTTCTTTATGTTTTTAATCAGTTTTATGTTGATGTGAATTATGTTTTATAATGACAACTGAGAAGTTGATGTTTGATTCTTTCTTGCTCAGAAATGAGTCAAGAGCATCATCATTTGTTTTCTGGTTTTATCTTTGTCATTTTACTTCTTATTAATGTGAATCTCATCTTGTAATGATAGCTGAGAGGTTGATTCTAGATTCTCTTATTATTAAAAAATGAATCAAGAACATTAACAATTAGTTTTTGGATTCGATTTCATTTATGATTTATGAGAATTGAGTTACTTGGTTTTCTGGGTTTAATCCATGTTGAGAATGGATCCATTTAGCTTTTGTTGATGTAAATCTCGCATTGAAATGGTAGTCGAGAGATTGATTTTAGATTCCCTTGTTGTTTAGAGATAAACCAAGAGCATTAGCACTAGTTGTGGATCTAATTGTATTTATGCATCGAGCTAGAAGTTTCATGATAATCTAATATATGTTGAAGCCTTGTTGAATCAACCTAACTATCATTCATATGAAAGTATGATACTTAATTCTAATTTTAATGCACCGTGAGAGCAGTCTTTATATGTTGAATATGGTTTGATTTGTATTGCTAAATTGTTCTAATCCATTCATAACAGAACATTAGATGAACTCCATTCCTAAAAGAATCTTTCATTAATTGTTAGTTATCATTTTATATCAATTATCATAAAACACAAAAAGAGTTAACTTGGTCTAGGATTAATTTAAATTAGTTAGTGAATCTTAAGTT
The DNA here is from genome assembly GCA_030549335.1 of Pontederia crassipes. Lineage (NCBI taxonomy): Eukaryota > Viridiplantae > Streptophyta > Magnoliopsida > Commelinales > Pontederiaceae > Pontederia > Pontederia crassipes. The sequence goes on from CM060190.1 coordinate 4,705,959, forward strand.
TCAAATCATTATGTATACGACATTCGAGTTTACTACTCTGATTTGTGCACTTGAAGTTTAGTGAAGTGAGGAGTGCATAGTCAACGTCTAGACCTTGTTCAGTTTCATATTGTGCATAGTCTACGTCTAGACCTTAGTTTTTTATATTTTGTACTATAAATCAGTCAATTAATCACACTCCACACAATTCACTTCATCAACATGGATAAAGGAATTCAAATTTCTGAAGAGCAATATCAATACATATTGAAGAAAATTGAAAAGCATATGAAAGTTAAACAAGATAACAGTGTACGTATGGCTACTTCTACTCCTTTGCCTTAAAAAAATCTTTGGATATTAGATACTTGAGCATCTCATCATATGACATCTAGCATACATAATCTTGATAATGTGGTGAAACTGCCTATACAAAAATCAGTTATCTTGCCTAATGGAAGTAAAATATCAGTAACACATAAAAGAGTTCTTCAAATAGGTTTCCATAAGGTGTTATCATATGTTTTTTACATACTTGCGTTCAGATATAATCTAATATCAGTTACACAACTTTTTAAAGACTTGGAGTGTTCTGTCACATTTTCTTCAAACAGTTGTATAATACAGGAACAACACAGTGGGTCTTTACTATCTATCAAAGGCTGCAGGAGTTGATGATGATCAAGAGTTTCATCGAGTCATGAATGCTAAAGAAGAAATCAGAGGAGCTCACATTTAGCATCAAAGGGGCATCTTCCACTGGAAAAGCTAATGAATGTAATGATTCAGATAATAGTGATACAATTCATCATTGTGATATTTGTCCTCTTGCAAGGCAAACTAGATTTCCTTTTAAAATTACAAATAGAGAAAATTGCATGGTCATGCTTGATACATTACATATTGACATTTGGAATCCTTATGAAGTTGTTTGTCATAATGGTAATTAATATTTTCTTACCATAGTAGATGATTTCAGTCGACTGGCCTAGATTTTTCTTCTCAAAACAAAGTCTGATTCTACTCCTTGTCTGAAGCAATTTATCATTCAAATGGAAACACGGTGCAAAAAGAAAATAAAAAAAATCAAGTCAGATAATAGTGTCGAGTTCTTTAGTAAAGACTGTACAGATTTTTTAAACAGCAAGGGGATAATACATGAGAGCTCGTGCCTATACAATCCACAACAAAATGGGTTAGTGGAAAGAAAACATAGGCATATATTAGAAATTTCTAGAGCCCTGTTACTTCAATCCTCTATGCCTATAAAATTTTGGGGTGAATGTGTCAAAACAACTGTTCATATTATAAATAGAATCCCTTTGCAAGTATTAGGCAATATTTCAGCATATCAAAATTTTTTTGATAAGAAGCCAGAAATTGAACATTTAAAAGTTTTTGCTGTCTTTGTTATGTGTCAAATCTAAATATCACAGACAAATTTGGACTAAAAGCAATCAATCATGGTCTATAGTAACACACAGAAAGGCTATAAATATATGGATCTTCACACAAATAATTTTTCAGTCAATAGAAATGTCAGATTTCAAGAGGATTTGTTTCCTTTTGCTAAACATAAAAGTATATTAGCTGATCACAACAAAAGTAGTCATATGCCATCCCAAACCTCACTAGAAGATATGCTTTTAGAAAACATTCAAATCCCAAGGATACAATCTCAGCCTGAAGAAAGTGAATCTGAAATGCCATTTCAGAACATAGTAGATAATTCTCTTGGAATTAATACTCCTTTACCTACACTTGATGTTCAGGTTTCTTTACCTCTTTTATCAGATTGTAGTTCAAGTCAATTAATGATTCAAGATGTTTGTGATCAAAGGCCTAAGGTATCCACAAAGAGCCTAGAATGGATGAAGGATTATGTTGTTCAGCTTCCATATCCAATGTCCAATTATGTTTTCCGTTGATAATTTAAAAACAGATTACATGTCTTTTTTGTCTGCCTTTGCAAATTTAATTGAGCCTAACTCCTATTTAGAAGTTGTTCAGTATCCTCAATGGATTGAAGCCATGAATCTTGAATTAGAGGCACTTAAGGCAAATTAGACCTGGGATAAAGTTGATTTGCCTAAAGATAAATAACCCATAGGTTGCAAATGGCTATATAAAATCAAATTAAAGGTAAATGGTCAGGTGGAAAGATTTAAAGCTAGATTTGTGGCAAAAGGTTTTAATCAAAAGGGGAGAATTGATTACAAAGATACTTTTTCACTTGTGGAAAAAATTGTTACTATTAGAGGTTTCATGATTATACCTGTTCAAAAGAACCTTCCAAATCATCATTTGGATGTTAATAATACTTTCCTTAATATTGGAGATCTATTTGAAGATGTCTACATGCTGGCTCCTCTTGGATTATCAATTTCTAATAGAGTTTATAAACTCAAAAAATCTCTTTATAGTATAAAACAAGCATCAAGGCAATGGTATTCTCTGAAATTCTCCTAACTGACAACATTGTTCAAAGTCGAAATGATCATACTATTTACACCAAGTGTAATCAAAATGAGTTTGTGCCATTCTTGTGTATGGTGATGATATTCTCCTCACTGTAGCTACCCTCATATGATCCAGCAAGTGAAAGATACTCTTAACTGCAATATGAGATTAAAAGACTTGGGTTTTCTGAAATACTTCCTTGGTATGGATATATTGAGATCTAGCAAAGGTATCATATTAACACAAAGAAAATACATTCAGTCTCTTATTACTGATACAGGGTTAAATGCTTCTAAACCCATGTTTACACCTATGAAAGAAAATGCCAAGTTTACATCCCATGAGTATGATACTCATTTGCGCATGTCAACCAATTAAGGAAATGTTGACCCGTTGCTATCAGATCCCAGTTCATTTCAAAGATTAATTGGTCGACTAATTCATATAACTCAAACAAGGCTTGAGATTACTTTCTCGGTACGACATTTGAGTCAGTTTATGAACAATCCCAAAGAGTCAGACATGTTATTGTTAGACATCTAAAATCTGCTCTAGGAAATGGATTATTTTTTCTTGTTGAACAAAACTCTATTTTATTTGCATTCTCTGATCCTAATTGGGCAGCCTATCCCATTTCTAGGTAGCCTGTTTCAGCTTTTGCTATCATGCTTGGCTCTTCTTTAGTCTTGGAAATCTAAGAAACAAGAGGTTGTCGCTCATTCTTTACAGAGGCCGAATATCGTAGTGTGGCAATAACAGAAGCCGAAATCATATGGCTTCGAAGACTTTTCTTAGTATTACATTTACCAGTTGTGCTTCCTATCAATCTTTATACAGATAGTAACGCTTCAATTCAAATGGCAGAAAACCAAATTTTTCATCAACGTGCTAAACATATCAATGTGGATTATCTCTTTGTTAGGGAGCGAGCAGTTCAACAATTAATCAAATTGTGTCATATCTCTACCACTGAAGAACCTGTTGATATTCTCGCGAAGGCTTTAACAAGGCAACAACATGAATATCTACTATCCAAGTTGGGGCTCCTTTATGTATTTCGGGATATGGATGTAGTTGGTGATGAGCATAGCAGAGCATAATTGTCGAGCTGGCAAAGCAAGTTATCAGTTGTTATCATATAACTGATATATGGATAAGATGTAATATAGCATTTTTGTTTTTTGTCTTTGTTTCTATTATTGTGTGTATAAATAGACATCTAAAATAGTCTATTCCTCTGCTTCTTCTCTCTGGAAATTTTCTCCATTTCTGAATCCATTTTAAAGTTTTTGGGCGATTGAACCATTTGATTGTTTTCTAGTTTTTTTATTTCTGAATTCAACAAGATTTAAGCCCATTATTTGACAAAACTCAGTAATGGCCGTCTCTTTTGAAGGATGAATTAACCAGCAATTATATATTAATTTGCTGAAAAGAACGAGTCGATAAATATTTATTGATGGATAAGTATATTAACTTTTGTTGGAAATAAGCAAACGTTATAATGAAAACATGCACAAACATATTCTTAACCACATATCCACGTGCAGAGGACCACAATTGAAATATTGCGACAGTATGAAGTCTCAAATTGTCGACCGGAGAATCTTTTTTTAAAAGAAAACGACATCTCATAATTGTCTATCGTATAATAAAAACCCCAGTGAATAGCATAGTTACAAATGAATTTGTAATTTGTTTGACATTGGCTGCAGCCTACCTAGTTCTAATTATTTGAAATAACTTATATTGCCAATTACAAGTTCTGATTTTTTTTAGCAATTACATGTCCGATCTATGCATGCATGCGTACAAATAAATCACGATATCATCAATGTTATCAAAACCGGATCGCACCGATCGGTTCAACTACGAACCGGCCAAAAATTTGATTTGATTTGATAACAAAATCATTTTTTATATTGAATCGGGAAAAACCGATTGAAGTCAAATTTTGAAAAATAACATTAAAAAAATGGTGAAAATAGGAAAGTTAAAAAAAGAAAAAAGGAAAAGAATATAAGAAAGGTAAAAAAAGAGGGAATATGACATGTATAAAATTAAATAGAAATTGAAATAAAAAAAGTAAATATTTAAAATTGATTAACATTAAAATGGAAATTATCAAAGGACATAAATAAAGGAAATAAAAAGAAAAGTATTAAAGAAATAAGGATAATTTAAGATACAATTTATTAATATAGCATCTATCATCAATATATAATATATATTAAATTAATAATAATCTATTTATATATTAAAACTTTTAATAAATAAAAAATATGTTATAATAATTTTTAATATTATTAATACAATATTCATGTACTATATAATATAATTTATGTTATATCTTTATAATTATTATAAATAATATTATTTTAATAAAAATCTAATTCAATCCGATCGAACTCGATCGGACAAGAGTCCGGTTTGATTATGAAAACATTGGATATGATACATGATATTATATATCATTGAACTGTTGCAACGATTAACGAGAAATAAAATACATGATTAACGAGATCTGATGACACGCTGAAACATTGATTAATTACAAATAAGGAAGCGAGGCAGGATGGGCAAGTAGAGTTTGAGATTTATTGTTGTAGTCACCAAATGAATTAAGATCGATAGGTAATGCATGCATGGAAGATTTATTGAAACGAGCATGGTTCGCATGTAGGCAATTAATTAGTATAACAAACAACTTCATTCGCTCGGTTTTTTCGATAGATGCAATGCTTCCCATTTGTTGCCGTTGTACAGGGTTGGCCAGCAGCTGCGTTGCAGGCCGCTCCGTCTGGGTTCAGTGTCGTCTTCGCTATGTGATTGTATTGGCCTCCTCCAGCGAGCATCCTCTTGTGGATCTCGGAGTCCAGTTGGAACTCCTCCTCCACTACCATCATATTCATCACCTCATCATCGCCCGCTACGCACTCGCCGGCGCCATTGACGGTCCCGTTGCATGCACTTGCAGGACGGCCAAGACGTGGAACCGCTTCTACCGCTGGAGCAGCAGCAGCAGCCGCCGCCGCCGCCGCAGCCGCGGCCTCGGACAACGGGAGGCACTGCAGCAGGAGGACGCCCCCACAGATGACTGCTGCCACAGAAACCAGGCACAGGCCTCCTCCCCATTTCATTGACTGCCTCTCCTTCATCTCTCTCTCTCACTCGCTCGCTCCCTCGCTCTCCCTGTGCGAGGGTGGTATGCTTATGTAGACTGCGTTTGAGTTCCACTTTTCTAAGTGATAACCTCTTCGTAGGATGCCTATTTTATAGATGATAACCTCTTCGTTTGTTTCCCCATTATGTAAAGAGGAATATCGCTGGTAAGAAATTGAAATTTCAGATATGTTAATTAATTAGAATACAAATGATTTAATTAACAAAATTGCATGTAGTACTTGAATTAGTAATGAAAATTGCATAGTGAATATTAGTCACTAATGCGGAACATCTCAATATGATCATATTTCGTTGATATCAATTGCTTATGTCGTGATTGGCGCCCTCGTCTAACAAAAAAGTATTTTTTTTATAACAATTCCATTGACTTATTATTTATATATACATTAATTTATAAATAATACTATAAATTAGACCGGTCTGATCGGGTTCGACCGGATTGAATCGGATTTTATTAAAATAATATTATTTATAATAATTATAAAGATATAATATAAATTATATGATATAGTATATGAATATTGAATTAATAACCTATTAATAATGTTAAAAATTAATATAATATATTTTTTATTTATTAAAATTTTTAATAATAGTTAACATATAAATATAAATAGATCATTATTAATTTAATATCTATTATTTATTGATGATAGATGCTATATTAATAAATTTCATCTTAAACTATTGTTATTTCTTTTTTTTAACACTTTTCTTTTTATTTTCTTTATTTATGCCCTTTATAATTTTTTATTTTAATGTTATTCAATTTTAAATATTTACCTTTTTTATTTCAATTTTTATTTAATTTTAGACATGTCATATTCTCTCATTTTCTTACTTTTGTTATATTTCTTTCCTTATTTCTTTTTTAACTTTCATTTTTTATCAATTTTTTTAATTTTATTCTTCAAAATCTATATTGAACCGGGTTGACCGGTTCAACTAGCCCTGTTCAACCGTTCGGTTCAACCGTTCGGTTCAACCGGTTTTCTCGGTTCAATGCTAAAAATGATTCAAACCGAATCGAATTTTCGATCGATTCGCGGTTGAACCGGTTGAATCGACGAATCCGGTCCGATTTTGATAACATTGGTTTTTTTTTTTTCATACAGCCTGGTGGTGTAGGTCGAGGGTCACGTCTATGCATCTGTCTATGAAAGCTTAATGCAAAGATGTGAAAAATGTCCCATCGAAAAAACAAAAAGATGTGAAAAATGTCGTAATGAGACAGAAGAATTCATTGGAGCGGCTACGAGCGTTCACCATTTTGATTGGGACGCAAGAACATGGGTGGGTTCTAGGGATTATTAGGACTTTTCTTTTTATTTTATTACTAAACGAACCAGCGTGAAAATATTCCTGTGACACAAATTCAAATAGTGTTTGGTTGAAATGGAAACAAAATAAAAAGAATTAGTGTACGTAGTAATAGATTGTATTAAATAATGTTATGTATTTAGAATATTAACAAATTAGATATTCATGTAAAAAAATGACAATATTTAAGTGAAATAAAGTGGATAATTTTAAATTGTAACACCCCATATTTTTATCGGGGGCAAATGTGTCTTTTGGTCAAAAGACATAACTTTCCTATATAAAGATCTAAGATTTCTTTGTTTACCTCTTTTCTTCATCTGAACTCTTGACGGCTAGGGTTTGAGGAAGGAGATCTTGAGGGACAAAGAGGAGGAGGAAGAAGAGGAAGAGAAAAGAAAAAGAGAAAAATCAACTAGCTAGGGAGATTAAAATATGTAAAGGGGATTCAAACCCTTTCTCCTCTCTCAATGTTTCTTCTATAATATATTGAGAGTAAGAGAACAACATGTTCTCTTATTTGATTGTGATTGAGGAATTTTGTTCATGTAAATTATTAAATCCATACATGTATAGGTTTGATAGAGTCGGATTTATGACATATATAGATTTTATGAAGAGATTCAATAATTAGGATTTATATGACCTTATTGTTCATAATTTGGAGATGGACCCTAGATCTAATATTTTGATGTTTTTGCATGATTTTTTATGTGCTTTTAATGCCTATTGATGTATATGTTAGACCTAGACCCTTTAGAATACTTTGTATTGTATTTTCTCAAAGTTTCATGAAAAAATGTGCATGAAGAGCGTGTAATACGGGCCAGAGGCTGTTAATACGGGCAATAGGGCAAAAATACGGGCTGACCATATTTTCTGCTTCGAGCCTAATACGACCTGCAAGTCATCAATACGACATGGAGGTCAAAAATATGGGTTGACCGTATTTTTATGTGCGAGAATAATACAACCTACAGGGAGTTAATACGACCTGGAGGGCAAAAATACGACCCGATCGTATTTTTATGTATGAGTCTAATACGACCTGGAGGACTATAATACGGGCTGGAAGGCAACAATACGACCTGGCCGTATTGTTCTCTCAGATTGAGCATACTTATAATATTTTAAACTTATTTTCAAAATATTTATACTATGTACTGATGCTTGATGATTGTATATAAGCTTAGATATATGAAATGCATGGACAACCGTAATTAGGTTAAAATATGAAGATTGAGCGACGTAAATTGTTTGATAATTTTGATGATAATGAATCCAATTGAAGAATATTGTTACTTGTTGCCCCTCAAACAGATGACAGGAAATACTGGGTCCTGCTCCATTGTATTAGAATTTTCCTTAGGAAAATTATTGTACCCTGCACTTTGGAATAAGCATTTCCTGGGGAAATAACTGTATCTTATCGACAATGGTATGTATATTCCCATTCACCCTCGGGTGACGGAGCCTCGGCTCCAAGACCTAGCTAGCTTACTGGAAGGCAATGACTTGATTCTTCAATTACTGATAAGATCAAAGACTACTAAACTCACTGACTAAACTGAAAGACTGATGACCACTAAAGTGGGATCCAACGGGTTATGAAGCAACCCTGAGGATATTACTGAACCAAGATAATTATCAGTGCTAGTCAGATGGGATGCTTACTGATATTGACTGACTGTTATAGTACTGTTATTGATGACTTTATGATATGAATTGATGACATGTATAATTGATGAATATGTCATGGCATGCATGTTTCTATTATTTATGAAATTGTCATATATATGTTATGTAGTATGCTGATGATGCATTTTTGCTGCATTGGCCTTTACATATTCTAACTGGGAAATCATGCACCTGGATTCGTGCAGGTAACTGATATGCTTGGATGGATGGCTGACTCAACTCATGATGACAAAGTTGCACATGGCATAAGAATATATGAAGTCATGAAACACTAGAGTCTATTCTCAATATGAAATTGAATAATGACTTATTTATGTTCTATGGTATTAATTTCATTGATGTTTTAGATTGAAGTCATCCGCTAAACGAATAGTAATGTTATCTTGTTTCAAATGAATATTAGTTTTCGCTGCAATTATATGAATTATTTTATTCTAATGATGTCATGGCGAACTAGTTAACATTGCCGAAATGACTTAGTTGCCTATGGCATTTGGGGGTAAAATTTCGGGGTGTTACGGTTGGTATCAGAGCATAGTTAGGACTTATGTTAGGTATGCATAGAACTATTAAGGGTCTAAGTCCATGTGCAACCGTCATGAGCAGCCATCCAAGGTAAAAAGTATGTATATTTTATGTCATATGATTAACTGTTTAATGAGACCATCTAATGTTGATTGGTTAATGTCTATGAAGGATGGAGCCATGAGATCCTTCAAACACTTCAGGGGACCAAAAGGAACTGATCAAAAGCATGACTCGCAAGACTCGTGCTATGGAGAGGAATGCAGATTTGAGGCGCTTTGATCACTCGAGTTTGAGAATTGAAAGATTTCTGAAACTGCATCCTCCTACCTTCAACGGAGAGAGGAATCCAGACAACGCTGCGGCTTGGATGGATGCTATCACTGAGAAGTTTCAAGCCATGCACTGCTCCGACCGATGTAGGGTCAACCTGGCTACTCATCAGCTGGTCGACCAGGCTCGCAATTGGTGGAAATCGGTGATAAAAACTCAGTTTGACAAAGATGATGAGATCACGTGGAGGAAGTTCAAAAGGGCCTTCAGGATCCACTACCTCCCTCCACATGTTAGGGGGAAGAAACGAGCCGAATTCATGAACCTACAATAGGGCAGCTTGACTGTAGATGAATACTTCAACAAGTTCCTCGAGCTTGAGAGGTATAGCCATCTGAAGGATGATGAAGAGCTGAAGGTGAACCACTTTATCAAAGGGCTGAATTCTCGCCTGAGGATGAGTGTCAAATGTGATGACCCCGAGACCATGGCCAAGGCAATTTCTGTGGCGACCAAACTAGGCGAAGAAATTGAAACACAAAAGGGGTATGAACAGAACAAGCAGTCTAGAAAAGATTAGAAGAAAGGTAAAGACAGGAAGAACATGGACTCCAAACCCTACTCCAAGACTAAAGAAGAACGAAAAGACAAGGCCTATCCTCACTGCCATAGATTTCACCTTGAAGAGTGCAGGTTCAAGACTGGGGCATGCTTGCGCTATGGCAAGACTGACCACTTTGTCAGAGATTGTCCTGAAGAGAAGTCCGAGTATCAGGACAAAGGCAAGGGCAAAGCAGAGGATCAACAAAGGGCACCAGGCAGGATCTACACCATGCAGGTGGATGAGACCCAGAAGTCCAATGAAGTGATCCAAGGTAACCTCCTTGTAGCTGATCACCATGCCAATGTTCTATTTGATTCTGGTGCTACTCATTCGTTTATATCGTCTGCTTTTGTTAACCTACTGAACGTGGTGAGAGAAAATATTAAGTGGCAATTAGAAATAGCAACACCACTAGGGAGGGTCTCCATAAGGCAATATCCCAGAGACACTAGTGATGATAGGGGGAGTCAACTATTCAGTTGATCTCATAGTACTACCTATGGGGACTATGATGTCATATTGGGCATGGATTGGTTATCATACCATGATGCCTACATGATGTGCCGACAAAGAAAAGTTATAATCAACAAGAAGGATGGCGGTTCTGTAACTTTCCGCAGAATCCCATCCAAGGAAAGGAAGATGATGGTTTCTTCAGCCAAGGCAACCAAGATGTTAAACAAGGATTGCCGAGGATTCTTGGCGAGTGTAGTCAAGAGTGACTTTCAACCTAAACCACTATAGGAACTTGAAGTGGTGAAGGACTTTTCAGATGTATTTCTCGATGAGCTCCGGGATTACCTTCAGAAAAAATTGATTTTCATATTAAGCTAATGTTAGGGACGGCCCCAATTTTCAAACCTCCCTACAGGATGGCACCAGTTGAAATGAAGGAACTGAAGGCACAATTGCAGGAATTACTAGATAGAGGCTTCATTAGGCCAAGTGTGTCCCCTTGGGGTGCACCTGTTCTATTTGTGAAAAAAGAATGATGGATCACTGAGATTATGTATTGATTACAGGATGCTCAATAAAGTGACCATCAAGAATAAGTACCCACTGCCCAGGATAGATGATTTTTTTTATCAGTTGTCTTCTGCATCAGTCTTTTCAAAGATTGACTTGAGAAGTGGATACCATCAGCTCTGAGTAGCTGATGAAGACATAGCAAAGACAGCTTTCAGATCAAGGTATGACCATTATAAATTTTTTGTTATGCCTTTTGAACTGACAAATGCTCCTACAGTATTTATGGATTTGATGAATAGGATATTCTAGCCTCACCTGGATAGGTTTGTGATAGTATTTGTGGACGATATCCTGATATATTCATCAAGTCCTGAGAAACACCAGAGGCACCTACAGATTGTTCTGGAGACCTTGTAGCAACATCAACTGTATGCAAAATTCTCCAAGTGTGAGTTCTGGTTGGAACAAGTGATATTTTTGGGTCGTATTATTTCAAAGAAAGGCATCTCTGTGGACGCAGCAAAGGTTGAAATAGTCATGAACTAGGAAAGACCAAAGACTGTGACTGAAATTAGGAGTTTTCTGGGATTGGCCGGCTACTACAGAAGGTTTATCCAAAATTTCTCTAAGATTGCCTCTCCAATGACCAAATTGACTAGGAAAGGAGAGAAGTTCAACTGGAACCAGAAGTGTGAGGAAAGTTTCCTGAAATTGAAGAAGAGACTGGCCTCTACACCAGTATTAATAATTTTCACAGGAGTTGGAGGTTACACAGTGTACAATGATGCTAGTGGCACTGGACTGGGATGTGTGCTTATGCAGTAGGAAAGAGTGATTGCTTATGCTTCAAGGCAACTCAAGTCTCATGAGAGGAACTACCCCACTCATGATTTAGAACTGACGATAGTGGTTTTGTCTTAAAGATATGGCATCATTATTTATATGAGGAAGAATTCGAAGCGTACACTGATCACAAAAGTCTCAAGTATGTGTTCTCCCAAAAAGAACTCAATATGAGACAAAAAAGATGACTAGAGTTTTAAAAAGATTATAAGTTTGGTATTCTCTACCACTCATGGAACGCCAACTCAGTGGCAGATGCTCTAAGCAAGAAGCATGAAGGGTCAGTGGCTTGTCTGAGGGTCTACAAGTGGACTCTAATTGATGGAAGCACTTAAGGAAAGATGATGATGCATTGTGTCATCCAGCTTGAATTGGTGACCAAGATTTCTCAAGCACAGAAGAAGAACCCAGAGTTCAAGGACATGAAAGCTCTATGCGAGAAGGGACATTCAGAATACAAGACTGATGAAGATGGAACTATCAGGTACCAAAGGCAGATTGTGGATACCTGAGGACAAAGAACTGAAGGAAGAAATTCTAAGTGAGTGTCACAAGTCAAAATTTGCCATCCACCCAGAAACTACCAAGATGTTCAAAAATCTTCAGAGAACATTTTGGTGGAAGGACATGAGAAGAGAGGTAGATGAATTTGTGTCTAAATGTTTAGTCTGCCAACAGGTGAAGATTGAGCACCAAAAGTCACCAGGACTATTGAATCCACTACCTATATCTCAGTGAAAGTGGGAAGAAATTATAATGGATTTCGTCGTAGGACTCCCAAGGACACAAAAGGAACAAGACGCTATTTAGATCATTGTGGACATATTAACTAAGTCTGCTCACTTTTTACCATACAATGTAAGGCAATCAGCCGCGAGTATGATACAATTGTATGTGGATGAGATCATCCAACTACATGGGATTCATGTTTCCATTGTATCGAATAGAGACCCGAGTTTCACTGCAAGGTTTTGGAGAGGAATGCAACATGCTTTTGGCACGAGGCTACACTACAGTACTGCCTTTCACCCTCAGAGTGATGGGCAGAGTGAAAGGACAATCCAGACTCTAGAGAACATGTTGAGAGCGTGTGCTATTGATTGGCAAGGCAGCTGGGATGCTCATCACGCTTTAGCTAAGTTTGTCTACAACAACAGCTTTCATTCATCTATAAAGATGGCACCATTTGAAGCATTATATGGAAGACCTTGTAGGTCTCCCACATGCTGGAGTGCAGTTGGGAAAGGAAGACTACTAGGACCTGAAGTAGTAGAGAAGTATGCAGAAAAAGTAGAACTAATCAAGGAGAGGATGATGGCAGCTTAGAATTGTCAGAAAAGTTATGCAAATAGGAAAAGAAAGGAACAGATCTACCAAGTTGGGGACCATGTACTGTTGAAGGTGTCTCCTACCAAGGGAGTTATGAGATTTAGCAAGAAAAGAAAATTGACTCCCAGGTACATTGGTCCATTTGAGATTTTGGAAAAAGTCGGAGAAGGAGTATACAAATTGGCATTACCTCCTTTATATGCTAGGATCCACAATGTCTTCCACGTGTCAATGTTACACAAGTATACTTATGATAGCTCCCATGTAGTGGTGATTAAAGAACCAACCATCAAAGAAGACCTCACATATGAAGAGTACCCAATAGAGATATTTGAACATGGTGAGCGTCGTCTGAGAAACAGGGTAGTGAAAATGGTGAAAATTGCATGGAAGCACCACAATGGAACTGAAACAACAGGGAAATAGGAAGATGAGATGAAAGAACAATTTTCAAGATTATTTGGTAAGTGTTCTATCTTATGTTAAAATTCGAGGACGAATTTTCTTTTAAGGGGGAGATGATGTAACATCCCAGATTTTTATCGGGGGGCAAATGTGTCTTTTGGCCAAAAAACCTAACTTCCCTATATAAAGACCTAAGATTCCTTTGTTCACCTCTTTTCTCCATCTGAACTCTTGACGGCTAGGGCTTGAGGAAGGAGATCCCGAGGGACAAAGAGGAGGAAGAGGAAGGAAAAAAAGGAAAATCAACTAGGGAGATCAAAGTATGTAAAGGGGATCCAACCCCTCTTTCTTCTCTCAATGTTTCTTCTGTAATGGATTAAGAGCAAGAGAACAACGTGTTCTCTTATTGGATTGTGATTGCGGGGTTTCATTCATGTAAATTATTAAACCCATACATGTATAAGTTTGATAGACTCAGATCTATGACATCTATAGATTTTATGAAGAGATTCAATAGTTAGGGTTTATATGACCTTATTGTTCATTATTTGGGGATGGACCCTAGATATGATATTTTGATGTTTTTGCATGATTTTTCATGTGCTTTTGATGTCTATTGATGTATATGTTAGACCTATATCCTTTAGAATACTTTGTATTGTATTTTCTCAAAGTTTCATGAAAAAACGTGCATGACGCACGTGTAATACGGGCCAAAGGCTGTTAATACGGGCAATAGGGCAAAAATACGGGCTGACCAATGACCTGCAAGCCATCAATACGACCTGGAGGTCAAAAATACGGACTGACCGTATTTTTATGTGCGAGACTAATACGACCTATAGGAAGTTAATACGACCTGGAGGGTAAAAATATGACCCGACCGTATTTTTATGTGCGAGTCTAATACAACCTGGAGGACTCTAATACGGGCTGGAAGGCAACAATACGACCTGACCGTATTATTCTCGCAGATGGAGCATACTTATAATATTTTAAACTTATTTTCAAAGTATTTATACTATGTATTGATGCTTGATGATTGTATAAAAACTTAGATATACGAAATGCATGGATAGTTGTAATTAGGTTAAAACCTGAAGATTGAGCGACATAAATTGTTTGATGATTTTGATGATAATGAACCCAATTGAAGAATACTATTACTTGTCGCCCCTCAAACTGATGACAGGAAATACTAAGCCCTACTCCATTCTGTTAGAATTTTCTTTAGGGAAACTACTGTGCCCTACACTTTGGAGTAAGCATTTCTTGGGAGAATAACTGTATCTTATCGGCAACGGTATGTATATTCCCATTCACCCTCGGGTGACGGAGTCTTGGCTGCAAGACCTAGCTAGCTACCGGAGGACAACGACTTGATTCTTCAATTACTGATAAGATCAAAGACTACTGAACTCACTGACTCAACTGAAAGACTAATGACCACGAAAGTGAAATGCAACGAGTTATAAAGCAACCCTGAGGATATTACTGAAGCAAGGTAATGACTAGTGCTAGTGACTTGGGATGCTTACTGATATTGACTGACTGTTACAGTATTGTTATTGATGACTTTATGATATGAATTGATGACATGTATAATTGATGAATATGACATGGCATGCATGTTTCTATTATTTATGAAATTGTCATATATATGTCATGTAGTATGCTGTTGATGCATTTTTATTGTATTAGCCTTTACATACTCTAACTGAGAAATCATGCACCCTGGATCCATGCAGGTAACTGATATGCTTGGATGGATAGCTGACTCAACTCAAGACGATAAAGTTGCACATGGCATAAGAATAGATGAAGTCATGAAACACTAGAGTCTATTCTCAATATGAAATTGAATAATGACTTATTTATGTTTTATGGTATTAATTTCATTGATATTTCAGATTGAAGTCATCCGCTAAACGAATAGTAATGTTATCTTATTTTAAATGAATATTAATTTTCGTTGTAATTATATGAATCATTTTATTCCAATGATGTCATGGCGAACGAACTAACACTGCCGAAATGACTTAGTTGCCCATGGCATTTGGGGGTGAAATTTCAGGGTGTTACATGAATAATGATAACAACATATTTTTTATCAAATAAACATTTTTTATAACATATAATTATTATATTACAACAATGTTATATTTATATAAAGCTCATACTTCAACGTCAAGCTCACAATTGTCATTTATCTGTTTTGTCATGTTTTTGACAGAAAAATGGAATCCTTGCGCAATGTTGCTCTTTCTCTCTCAACAAAAGCCTTGCGTTGCTTGTTCGTCGCCCGCTGATAGTCGATTGAAGAGTCAATAACATTTTCGGAAGACAATAAATTTCGCTCCGCACACACACATTGCTCCAGTGAAAATTTCAAAGTCTCTCTCACACACACACATTAATGCAGCCGTCATGTTCATGCACACGCGACATGAGTCGACGATCTCTCTCTCACACAGAAGCCTTACGCCATGCATGCATGCTTCTTCTCTTTCTCTCAAGGCATGCATCAGTTTTTCTCCATCACGTAACCTTTCATATTTCCGTACGTTTGAATTCTCTACATTTAAAAGTGGTGAAACTTGATGTAACGTCCCTGAATCGCACTCCGCCACGTGACATAATACGCTTCAAGAACGCTACGGGTCATCTTTATGTGTACATCATGTTGACCGAAAAGAAAATGTTTATTGGTCAACTCAATAACGATAAATGCGGAATAATTAAATCATCATTAAGAATAAAGAGAGTAACATCATGAAATGCGGAAAACTAATAACTGACTTCATATGAGTCCAAAGGAAAGCTAATACATCAAGTAATAAAAAAAAGGAAAAAGTTATCCATCATCTAAAGGACTCGATAACCATGCGCAGCCACCTACGAGCTCGATCTGTCATCGTTGGCCACCATCATCATTGAGACATTGGTCTGCATTTAAGAACATGTAGGGGAGAACCTCCCAATGAGTTTTACAACTCAGTATGGAAGTAAGATAAACATCATAATATGATCATGATACTATGCATGAATCATAAAGGTAACATCATAAGATAGCATCATTATCTGATAGAAAAGTGAATCATGATCATAATATGGAAATGAAAGCACATAAAAGGACATATGAATAAGATCATAAAGAGTCATCATCATAAAGGCAAAAGCCTGACATCATAAGAAAGGTTCTTTATTCATATGTGTTCATCTTCTTCTTCATCTTATATTTTCATCTTTGACTTATTTGGGATATATTTCAACCCACGGGGAGGCCTGCCTCAACCCGTCCATCATCATCATCATAACTAACAGAGCCAGCCCATAACTGACCGTAGTCAGCCCATAACTATCCGAGGACAGGCATAACCTGGTCGTCACCAGTCCATCATAAAAGAGCTCTCCATTTAACGTTTTACGTTTTTTATCTTGATCTTTTAATTAAACAAAACACATTTTGATAAGAACTTTAAATCAGGATGAAAGACATGATCATGGAGAGTAAATCAATTAAATCAGGGGCATAAGTGTAATAATCATCATCATCATTAAGATCTGAAATAGGTACATAATCAGAGATCCAAACATCATAGAATCAGTTTAATCAAGGTCGGAACCCAGGCCGAGTAGAGGAAAACTCGGACCGAGTTTACGATCATCATCCTCGGAAAAATTAGAGTAGAGCCCGGGCCGAGTTCGGGTTACACCCGGGCCGGGTCGGTTCATCGTCGAGTCGGGGCGACCGTCGCGCCCGACAAATTCTTGATACGCAGAACTCGATTCGGATCATCTTCAACCCGGACCGGGTTCGTCCGTTTGCAGAGCTCGGCGAGCGTCAGCAATGGCGAATGCGGGCCGAGTTCCTCCGAACTCGGTCCGACGAAGGATCGGCTCGGGCCGGGTTCGGGTGAACTCGGGCCGAGTTCATCTTTCGCAGAAACTGCGCGGACGCGCAGTTCGCATTCTGTTCATCTTTTCCGGCGATGGCCGGCACAATTTAACATCATAGAACATTAGGTATTACTAGAAACTACCTAGAACATGCTTCAAGTCTAAAATCAAGATTCTATTAGGAATCTATCATAATTCCATACCTTTTAGTTTCTGTCCAAGAAACTATCCGTGCAGTCCTCTTTCTCTTCTTCCTCTTCTTCCTCTTCCTCTGCCCGCTCCTCTCGGTTCAGGTGCACGTCCGACGTCGTTCACGTCCTCTGATTGACCTTCTGTATGGCGGCGGCCGTAAGGGACAAGAAGGAACGAAAAGGGCGCACGTATGAGGAGAAACTAGGGCCTGCTTGCATGGAAAAAGGGGCTGATTCGTTGGATTTAATCCCATATATATAGAGGAAGAAATCTGAGTTCGTGTGATAATTAAATGATCAATTTAAATCTAACTCAAATTTTATCTTTTGTTCTATTCCGCTTTTTATCTTTTCCCTTCATTTTTCTTTTCCTCTTTTCCTTTTAATCCCGGGCGTTACACTTGAGACCACAGCAAAATTGAATTCCAATCCTGCTATGATGCTATTTTTGATCGGTTGGCATTTCTGCTATCATTGTTGCAGACCCAGCAAGGTTCTTTTCCTCTCAATCTCCCCCTCTCTCTGAATGCTTCGTTTCCTCTCGCTCTGTCAAAAGCAGCCTTTTGTTGTCGGGCAAATAGGCAACGGCGATATCACAATGCCACTTATCATGCATGTGGTCATTATCACATACAAAAATTGCTTATTGGCAACTTTTATATCATCTTCGTAAGTATTTTTCTATTTGTAGTTGATCTTTTTATGAAAATAAAGGATCCTAGTCCATCCTGTCGTGCCACTCTAGGATGCCGGGCACCGCCGCTCGCAGCGTTTCTGGGTGTCGGACGCCAGGGACGGCGGAGCGAAGAGAGGAGGAGGAGAAGCATGACAAGCGAACGGAGTGCTGCACCCGCCATTGCGTGCGCTGCTCAGGGCTTTTGAGCGTTGGTTTGCGATCGAGATGATGGAAGGGGACGTGGTGATCGTGGGGAGGAGAGGGCGAGATGGCCGCATGCATGTCGCCCGGTGGGAACGGTCGAGGGGATTATGTAGAGATGTTGGCTCGTGTCCCCTACGGATCGCGCCATTGGCAGCAAAAAAACTCGCACGAGACAACTATTTGCTTACATCTGAGAGAAGTTTAAAGCAAATGGTGGAAGGTGGTAAGTGCGTGCCATCATTTAACTGATTAAAAGAGCAATTTTGCACACTGGTTGGTTAATTTTATTGATGAATATTGTGGATTTTTTAAGTGTTCAATCTGAATCGTAGCATATTTATTACATTAAGTAATTGAATTTTGAATAGTAATTCTTATTATTTTTATGTGATAATTTTTTTATTATCAATATTATGTATTAACATTTTAACATCATCACTATATATATATATATATATATTTATATATTACATATAATTTCATTCATCAAGACCTCCTTTTTTTACTATTCTTTATATCTTTTTTTGTAATTTTTTAAATTTATAATTTTTATAGGTGTTATTCCAAAATCATATTAATTTATTGTATTTAATTATTTGTATTGCCACTTGATATCCTTATTATTAAATAGTATATTTATTAATTTCATTATTTAGTTCTTTATATCCACACCTGGTATTCTCCTTATCAATTTATGCATTCAAATTCTAATTACATATTGACTCTTTATATTTCATTAATGTTTTTTATTAATAATCACAATAAATGCATCTTAACTTAATATGTATTAAATTTAACATCATTATTAATTTTCATTAATTTTTCTTCATGTTTTATTATATTTTTTAATCATAAAATGTAATAATATATACATGCATTTTTATGTGTATTAAAATTTTAAAACCATGATTAAATTTTGACAAATTACATATTGACCTTTTAGATTCCATTATATTTTTTATTATAACAAAAAAAATATAAAATTAAGATAATAATTCAGAATTTTCAATTAAAATAATAGTTATTCTAATGTTATAAAAGACAATATTTTTTATAGTAATCTTAAATATTTTAAAATAGAAACTTAACTAAGATTTACTTAATTCAAATTGTAAGATATTTATAAAGATATTGTATGTTACAAAAATTAATGATATATTATAAATTTTAATATTATATTTAAATTTGTATTTTAAAATATATTTAAATCGCGTGAAACGCAATCCAGTTATCTAGCTAACTAATAATTGCAGTCATGGATCAACATTCCTCATTGTCTATATTTTTTAAATATATTATTACGCACCAATTATTTTAACATAACAATTAGTTAATAGCTATAGTGGATGATATTTAAAATATTAAATTTAATTATCATTTATTTATATATGTCATACATTTGTGCAAAATTTAATAACTACTAAATGCAATTAATTATTTGCAATTATCAACATCAAATAATAAAAAAACGAACAACAGAAGATTGGCTGTTGTCCAGTGCAAAAAACGTTAATTGTTCTCATTTTAGAAATAAGTCATAGTAATTTTGTAAGTTTTGAAGTGACCTGTTTTAAAAATTTAAAAAGTTGACGGGAACAATGCATTCTAAAATTTGGATATGTGAAAATAGGAACAAGCTCCTTGTTATATATATTGTTGTTGTTTAGATGGGCTCAGAAATATGATGCTTAAGTTTTATTAGATACATTAAAATAATAATAAAGTAAATAATCTTGTCTTTATTTTTTAATGATAAATATGTTTTTTTAGTAAAATGAATTTAATGATTATATATTTATATAATATAATATTTCATAAAAGTGAACATTCACTAATATATAGACAAATTCGCTATAAAATTTTGATAGTTGTATTTTGATAAAAATAAATCTTAATGAAATTCTTTCAATTAGACTGTGCCAATTTCATTGCATTGAGTTATAACAAATTAATAATGTTGCACATGATTAAATGTTTAAAACGCCAATCTTTTTATCCCGAGATGTTAATAATCCTGAATAATAGAGGCCTGAATGGGTATCTAAAAAAAGTTTGAAACAGATGCATTGAACGAAAAGGCATAATTTTATCAAATTTTCCATGTAATACGTGAATAATAATAAACTACAAAGAAGAAGGAGAGGAGGGAGGCAGAGTGAAGAGATAAAGAAGTGTAAAAAGGGCCTAATTGATGTGCAGCAAAATGGAAAGGGGAGAGGTCAAAGGGTCACACAAGGGTAGGAAAGGGAACAGATGGGGGAGGAGAAGAAACAAATAATACTAATAATATTAGTCGATGAATTAAAGTTTATTGACATTACATAAGTTTGAAAATTTTTATGGTTCAATTACTTCTAAACTTACAATTGTAATTGTTAAGAATATAAAATCATATATCTTACTCTTCCTAATAGTTTAAATTTTTAAAAAAATTAGCACATCAAATTTAATATGATATCAGAATCAGAGGTAAAAAACTCGAACCTCATTTCTCTTATTAAAAGAAAATATTTTCTCCCTTTATTATCCACGTGATATGTTGAGTTAGATCAAAATTGTAACGCCCGAGGGATTTAAAAAAAAAAGAAAAGATAAATAGAAAACAAAGTTTTAAAATATGAGGGGATTAAATTAAATCTTAAAGTCTCAAATATTCTCAAATTCCTCCCACATAAATAAAAGGTCAAATTAAATAAATCAGTCCCTTTTATTTTTCCTACAAGCCGACCCTAAAATCTCCACCCTATTTTCGTGCATCCTTTTCATTATTTTCGTCCTTGATTTGCCGCCGCCAAGAGGGGACTCGTCGGAGAGAGGAGACATCGTCGAAGTGTGCTTGAACTGAGAGGTGCGGGCAGAGGAAGAAGAGGAGGAGGAGGAGAAAGAAGAAGACTGCAGGATTAGTTTCTGGATAGAAACTAACAATGTATGAAACTATGGTAAATTTTTCCTAGAATAATGATTTTAGACTTGAAGCATGTCCTACTTGATGCCTGATTATACTAGAGTATTGTATGATGGTGATTGTGCTGGCCATCGCTGGAATATAATGATTGGATTGCGAACTGCGCATCTGCGCAGTTTCTGCGCAGGACGAACCCGGCCCGGGTTCACTCGAATCCGGCCCGGGCAGGACCTTCGCGGAACCGAGTCCGTAGAAACTTGGCCCAGTTCTGCCATTGCCGACGCCTTCGAGCTCTGCAATTAGACGAACCCGGCCCGGGTTGATGATGACCCTGCCCGAGTTCCACCCATGATGAAGAAGTCGGGCGCGATGGCTGCCCCGACTCGACGATGACCCGACCCGACTCGGGTGTGACCCGAGCTCGGCCCGGTGTGACCTTGTTTTTTCGAGAACGATTTCCAATAAACTCAGCCCGGGTTCTGTCTGACTCGGCTCGGGTTCCGATACCAATTATGATGATTCTATGATGTTTAAGCTTCTGATTCATGTGCTTAATCTTGATCTAAGTCATAATGATGATTAAGATGTTATGCACATATGATTCCTCTCCATGATCCTATCTTGTAGCTCCAATTAAGTCTTATATAACGATGATGATTAGGACTCTTGATCTGTATGTTTCGATGATGATCCAACCCGGCCTGGGTGTAATCCGAAGATGATGACCGATCAACTCGGCCCGGTTTCTCCCTACTCGGCCCGGGCTCTATCCTGATTTTCCGAAGATGATGACCGATCAACTCGGCCCGGTTTCTCCCTACTCGGCCCGGGTTCCGACCAGATTAAGAACATATTTATGATCTTTTAATCCATATTCCACATGATTAATTCTAATCTATGTATGATGATGATGATGTCGATTTTATCCCTGATTTACTCTCCATGATTATGTCATTTATCCTGATTTAAAGTTCTTATCAAAATATGATTTGTTTAATTAAAAGATGCAAGATAAAAGACGTAAAACGTTAAATGGAGAGCTCTTTTATGATGGACTGGTGACGACCAGTTATGGACTGTCCTCGGACAGTTATGGGCTAACTACGGTCAGTTATGAGCTGACTCTGCCAGTTATGATGATGATGATGGACGGGTTGAGGTAGGCCTCCTCGTGGGTTGAAATATACCTCACTATAAGTCAAAGATGAATAATAAGATGATGAAAAAGATGCAGCATATTAATAATAAAATCTTTTCATGATGATTAGTGGCTCTTGCCACACCTTTCTATGATCTCTGGATCTATTATTAATATGAACTAAAGAAGATGATTCACTTCATAATCTATGTCATACGATGATTTCTCCTGATTCTTTATATGATGATGACCTCATAATCATGATGATCGGCTTTTGCTTCCTCTATGATAATTTATTTTGATCTATCATGATCTTTAATCTTATGATCTCAAGAAGATGACAATCTATCAACTTCCTATCCATATGCCAAGTTATAGGATCTCTGTTACACATATGATGACGATGATGTTTATTTTCTTTATAATGATGATGATGCTCTTATGATTCTTGTCTAGTATCATGATCTTATGATTATTTCTATCTTACTTCCGTATTGAGTTGTAAAACTCATAGGGAGGTTTCTCCCCTGCATGTTCTTAAATGCAGGACTATATCTTAATGATGAAGGTGGCCAACGGTGACAGATCGAGCTCGTAGGTGGCTGCACATGATTATCAAGTCCTTTAAATGATAAATTGCTTTTTCTTGTCTTTTTATCATTTGATGTATTAGCTTTCCTTTGGACTCCTATGAAGTCATTTATCAGTCTTCCGCATAACATGATGTTACTATTTTTTATTCTTAATGATGAATTGGTTATCCCGCATTTATTGTTATTGAGTTGACCAGTCAAAGTCTTATTTTCGGTCAACATGATGTACACGTAAGGATGACCTGTAGCATTTCCGAAGCGTATTCTGCCACGTGGCGGAGTGCGATTTGGGGGTGTTATAGTTAGGTATCAGAGCCTAAAGTTAGGGCATTCTCATGTCCTAATGTATGATGTCATAGTTCATGTGCAAGTGCCACGAGCAGTCACCGCGCCACCTGAAATCATGTCAAGTAAGTTTGTCTTTTACTCATAAGCTAAATGATTAAGATGACAACTCTTGACTCATGATAGTTGATTATGCTAATATGAGTCTTATTGATCTTTAAGATTCCTTTCTAATGATGATGATTAATGATGAAGTATTTTATGAATATAGAACGATCTTATGGTGTGACAAACATGCCTTATATGGCATTTTCATATTTGTTTTTATATTACACTTACACTATCCATCCTGCTAAGATGATGAAGTATAGATTCAATGATTTTTTATCAAATACCTATTCTTGATTCAATATGCGATCCATTTTTATATAAAACATTGAATTGATTATCAATCAAAGAAGTACCTTTTTTTTCATGATGATGTTTAGGGAAGGGTCATATCAAACATAGATCTAGACGATCCTATAAAGATGATGATTAACTTGGTTCCATTATCAATCTTATCGAATCATATGTTATCATTATCTGCGACAATGAACAACACTATTAGTGAGCTTGACTCTTATATGACATAAGCTACTTTTAAGGATGATGACCCTATGAAAATAATTTCATATCATAAAGTACGTCCTTATAATATAAATGACGATGGAAGATAATATATTTTCTTCACACCGATTAGGAATCCTTAGGAGAATTATGATGGAATTCTTAGTGTCAATTGATTTACTTCCTAAGATATATAAGTATTATGCAAGAAGAAGAAGAAAGATATCAGGACCCAACTGAACTAAAAGTTTTAGTTGGAAGTTGAGTGTCATATCGACCTCCTTTCAAGCATGACCCTGATTTCAAAGGCCCCATGACACATGAATTGAAGAGTCAAATTTAATAACTTTAAGACAAGGAATTTATGAGACCGAGGGTCTCACTTTTAGAATGTTCCATTTTTTATATAAAGAAGAATAATGACTCTACGAAGTTAGAGATTGAGTACAAGATGTTAATCAAAACAACCATCAAGACACAAGTGTCTATTACCGTTACCTATTTAAGGTTAGGATGTTCTCCAAAGTTGATCTATGGAATGAGTACTAGCAGCTTCGGGTTGCTGAAGAAGATGTAATGAAGATAATATTTCTGGCAATGAATGATCACTATAAATTGGGTGATGCCATTGGACTAAAGAATATTCCTCAATTTTTTTTAGGCCCTCATGAACATTGTGTTCAAACTATGCCTAAATTTATGTAGAAAAATATTGAAGTGTTCATCAATTTTAAGTATGCTTTCTTTTAGTAGTATCTTAATATGTGACAATGAAAATGACATAAAGTTTTTGAAAGATTCTGAAGTTCTCCATGAAGTACCATTTTGGTAAAATGAACTCGATTACATATGCACTCAGACACAAGTGTTGTCCGCTAGGCTTCATGAGGCTGCGTATGAAATGATGAAGGAACTAAGCATGTGAAACTCAGATAATGAAGTCCTAAAGAGAACAATACTAGATGAATAACATAAGCTTGGGTTGCGGTCCATTTGGGAATAAGCCTTATAAGAAGAAGTATTAGATGAATGTTATAAGTATGGATTGTGATCCGTTTGGGATTATGTCGTAGATGAATATTATAAGCCTGAGTTACGATCCAATTGAAAAGTACAAAGAAGTATGATGATGTAACTATAAGCCTAGGTTGTGATTCATTTGAGAAGTACACAGATGTATAAGGATGAACAAATAGCAATGATATGAAATATGAAGATACAAAAGTATGTTCTAGGTACCCGGCACGTCAATGTGGAAAAAGTATAGCATAAAAAATCCTATGAAAGGATGATGCATGACGTTAAAAATTTTATATAATGATGACCTTACCTAGGAGGACAATCCTACTTAATGATGCCAGTGCTAATCCTAATGATCTTTATGATCATGTACAATGATTATATTATTTATAATCAATTGTGTTCAAGATGATGCCTGCCAATGATGATGGATTATGTTCAATAACACCATGTGGATGATCATCGATTTTGTAAATCGATGTACTTGATTGTTAATGACCCTTATGATAATTTTTCTCCCACCATACTAGGCTATGTCATTATTGATCTTAATGATCCACATGATGATCATCCTATAATAAAGGAATGATCCTATGATGATGATGTATCTTTTGATACCAAATAATCAATCTTCTTGATTTTCTCGTGATGTCCCATGGTTGTATAACCAATCGTATCATATGCTATCTTGATGGACCTTTAGTCTTAGGATAGGCGATGATCATGTCGTATGCTCATGATTATGATGATTATTTTTGTGGAATTAATCATGAGATAAGATTTTATCTTCCACCTATCGATGCTTATAGATTTTAGGTCATAGTTCATGATGACTTTTATTATTAAGGATGATTATGTCAGTTGCAAGATTTTCTTCTGAGACTTTATATAGGATACTACATACCTACATGTAGGAAGGAGGAAGATGAAAAGAAATTATTAAGTGCCAAAGAGCTGTGGTAGCCAAAATGAACATACCAAGAAAAAAATCAAATTGATATAAAGAGGATGAAGACAACTCTGGCACCATAGAAATCTTATGCCACTAAAGGCGGATGTAGATAGATCATTAACTTGATGATCAAGTTGTATTAAAAGTTTTTCCTACCTAAGAAGACGTTTGATCCAAATTATTGATTTGATCGGAAATCAAGATGTGTCCAAATGATGTCATGACATCATCATGTGTTTTTCTCATGATGATCTGGAGCTGACTTTGCTCTCAAATGTCTTAATTGATCCCTTGTAACCAAAAGTTAGGGTGTTAGATTAAGAAAGATGCAAGATGAAACGAGGATTGTCATGGCTTATTTAAAGAAGAGTTTACACCCTCATATGAGGCAACCCTCTATTTGACATATGGATGATTTAGATGGCAACACATTAACGTGTTGACTGAAGTAGATTTTTATTTTCTAATTATAACAAAGGCAAAATGAAAAGATGAACCATATGTGAAAAAAGGATGAAAGAAAATGTTATATGATAAAATGACCTTTGCCCTAAGGTATATGATGGTAAAAGGACCCATTGTTCCAATGCATATGATGACCGAAGGACTATGTTCTTAAGATGATGAAGATGGAACAATGATGAACAAATGCCTTTCCAAGTGTGAGATGTACCATCGCACAAATGACCAAGAAATTTTCTTCTTATTAGTAAGCTCCTACCCGATGACTAAATTCGAGGACGAATTTTATTTTAAGAGGTTTATGATGTAACACCCGAGGGATTATAAAAGAAAAAAAGAAAAGATAAATAGGAAACAAAGTTCTAAAATCTGAGGGGATTAAATTAAATCTTGAAGTCCCAAATATTCTCAAATTCCTCCCCTACAAATAAGAGGCCAAATCAAATAAATCAGTCCCTTTTATTTTTCCTACAAGTCGGCCCTAAAATCTCCACCCTGTTTTCGTGCGCCCTTTTCGTTATTTTCGTCCCTGATTTGCCGCCGCCAAGAGTGGACTCGCAGGAGAGAGGAGACGCCGTCGAAGCGTGCTTGAACTGAGAGGTGCAGGCAGAGGAAGAAGAGGAAGAGGAGGAGAAAGAAGAAGACTGCAGGATAAGTTTCTAGATAGAAACTAACAAGGTATGGAACTATGGTAGATTCTTCCTAGAATCATGATTTTAGACTTGAAGCATGTCCTACTTGATGCCTGATTATACTAGAGTATTGTATGATGATGATTGTGCCGGCCATCGTCGAAATACGACGATCGGATTGCGAACTGCGCAAGACGAACCCGGCCCGGGTTCACTGGAATCCGGCCCGGGCAGGGCCTTCGTCGGACCGAGTTCGTAGGAACTTGGCCCAGTTCAGCCATTGCCGATGCCTTTGAGCTCTGCAATTAGATGAACTTGGCCCAGGTTGATGATGACCCGGCCCGAGTTCCATCCATGATGAAGAAGTCGGGCGCAATGGCTGCCCCGACTCGACGATGACCCGACCCGACCCGGGTGTGACTCGAGCCCGGCCCGGGTGTGACCTTGTTTTTCCGAGAATGATTTCCGATGAACTCGGCTCAGATTTTGTCTGACTCGGCCCGAGTTCTGATACCAATTATGATGATTCTATGATGTTTAGGCCTCTGATTCATGTGCTTAATCATGATTTAAGTCATAATGATGATTAAGATGTTATGCACATATGATTCCTCTCCATGATCTTATCTTGTAGCTCTAATTAAGTCTTATATAACGATGATGATGATGATGATGATTAGGACTCTTGATCTGTATGATTCGATGATGATCCAACCCGGCCCGGGTGGAATCCGAACTCGGCTCGGGCTCTATCCTGATTTTCCGAAGATGATGACCGATCAACTCGGCCCGGTTTCTCCCTACTCGGCCCGGGTTCCGACCAGATTAAGAACATGTTTATGATCTTTTAATCCATATTCCACATGATTAATTCTAATCTATGTATGATGATGATGTCGATTTTATCCCTGATTTACTCTCCATGATTATGTCATTTATTCTGATTTAAAGTTCTTATCAAAATATGATTTGTTTAATTAAAAGATGCAAGATAAAAGACGTAAAATGTTAAATGGAGAGTTCTTTTATGATGGACTGGTGACGACCAGTTATGGGCTGTCCTCGGACAGTTATGGGCTGACTACGTTCAGTTATGGGCTGACTCTGCCAGTTATGATGATGATGATGGATGAGTTGAGACAGGCCTCCTCGTGGGTTGAAATATACCCTACTATAAGTCAAAGATGAATAATAAGATGATGAAGAAGATGAAGCATATTAATAATAAAATCCCTTCATGATGATTAATGGCTTTTGTCACACCTTTCCATGATCTCTTGATGTATTATTAATACGAACTAAAGAAGATGATTCACTTCATGATTATCTATGTGATACGATGATTTCTCTTGATTCTTTGTATGATGATGACCTCATAATCATGATGCTCGGCTTTTGCTTCCTCTATGATGATTTATTTTGATCTATCATGATCTTTAATCTTATGATCTCAAGAAAATGACAATCTATCAACTTCCAATCCATATGTCAAGTTATAGGATCTCTGTTACACATATGATGACGATGATGTTTATTTTCTTTATAATGATGATGATGCCCTTATGATTCTTGTTTAGTATCATGATCTTATGATTATTTCTATCTTACTTCCGTACTGAGTTGTAAAACTCATAGGGAGGTTTCTCCCCTTCATGTTCTTAAATGCAGGACTATATCTTAATTATGAAGGTGGCCAACGGTGACAGATCGAGCTCGTAGGTGGCTGCACATGATTATCAAGTCCTTTAAATGATGAATAATTTTTTCCTTTCTTTTTATCATTTGATGTATTAGCTTTCCATTGGACTCCTATGAAGTCACTTATCAGTCTTCCGCATATCATGATGTTACTATCTTTGATTCTTAATGACGAATTAGTTATCCCACATTTATTGTTATTGAGTTGAAGGATGACCTGTAGCATTCCGGAAGCGTATTATGTCATGTGGCGGAGTGCGATTTGGGGGCGTTACAAAAATTATCAACAATCCATATGTAAAAAATGTTAAAAATATAAAATAATG
This sequence comes from Pontederia crassipes, assembly GCA_030549335.1. Classification (NCBI taxonomy): domain Eukaryota; kingdom Viridiplantae; phylum Streptophyta; class Magnoliopsida; order Commelinales; family Pontederiaceae; genus Pontederia; species Pontederia crassipes. The sequence goes on from CM060190.1 coordinate 4,735,141, forward strand.
TTATTTTTTTTAATGACTTAAGTTTTTAGAAAATTGGTTAGCACTTCAAATTCATTAAATCTTATTAAAAAATAATTTCTCTCTTTAGTTATCCATGTGTTGATCTTGGATTAGACAAAAAATTATCAGTATCCTACATCTGAGAAAGTGTTAAAAATATAAAATCATATGTTACTATTTCTAACCACTTAATCTCAAAAGAAAAAAATTCTCTGTTAATTGTCTAGCTAAATCAAAATTCTCAGCAGAATACGAAGACCGACGCGCGTAATGCATTGATACACATTTGAGACGCAAATTAAAACAAAGAATTACTTAATTCATAGGAAGAGGAAATATATGACTTGTAAATTTGCATGAACATGAGAATGGAATTAATTAATTCTTGAGATAAATTATCAAATGTATGGAATCAAACATATATACGAGGTGCTGGTCTTAACTCTTACGTAAAGACAATGTGACGATACATAATGGAAGTGTATCACCATCAACCTCGGCATGCAATTCTTCAAGACGCTTCATGGATTCGGCTTCTGGTTTGCTGGTTTCATGCAAGGTTTGTGGCTTTTGCCCCCACACATGGCTCGGTCGTGTCCCATGGCTCCATTGCTTATGTGAGTGCCTTGGGCCAACACTTCATTCTCTGATAGGAACTCCTCGCCGCCATTGATGGTGGCGCCCGGACGTGCGGCCTCGGATGATGGGAGGCGCTGCAGGAGCAGGACGACGACCGAGACGACTGCAAGACAATACAGCATTGCTACTGGTCTCCATGGCCTCATCGTCTGCCTCCGATCCCTCGCCATGGATCTATAGCAATGCTCTCTTCTCTACCCCACGCAGGTGCATGCATGCATGCATGCTAGATCTATATATATACGTGATGTAAACGGTTTATGCATTGAACGGTCTGCGTTAATCGACGCGAGAATGATGGCTGACCCATCGTTAATTAACTGGGTGGCCATAGAGATATATATGCGTCATCTTTTCCTTCATCTTTCTTCTTGAAATTAAAGGACAAACAATGGACGTGTAAATGGTGAAATCTTATATACAAATATATGTTCTCTTCGTAAACATGCTACAAGAGATAGTAGCATGATTCGGATAAATGGTGAAATCTTATTCCAATCAACTTTTATGGCGGTAATCTTAGATGACACTTCGTTGTATAATTGAAAAGTAAGAAATGATATATAATAGTATAAAAGAACATATATGTCGTATCAGTTGAAGTATACTAAATAATCAATAGTGTGCTCGAGAGATGTGTATACGAATGGCTCTATAGTTAACGATGATATTAGAACATTGAATTAAAGAATAAGTGAATTCATTTTATTCGGATGAATTTATGATTAATGAAGAATATATTAATTAACAATTTTTAAAGTAGATTTATCATCAATATATTATTATAATTGATTTATACATAGAACGTCCACACAATTTTTTACGCTTTACAACATATAACGTAACAACTTAATTAGAAATTAAAAATAGTAGCAATAAGTTATGTAATTTTTTTAATGTTATTCATATTTTCCAAAATATATGTAATCATCATTGTAATATTTTCTTGCATGATCAATTTAACGTTATATATCTTAATATAATATTAATATATTTTTAAATAAAATAATCATTCAACATTAATTGTTCAATTAATATGATGTAATATATAAAACGTAAGTACGTTATTGAATTATATTATATTCAATTATATTATATTATATTAATGGGATGAAACTATACATAATGTATATAATAATAATACTGTGATGGGAATATATCCGTCGGAACTTCGGATGGACAGAGCCATCAGAAAATAACATTAAAAAATTACTATGCCCATACACCTTATTTCAATGTTATTAAGGATTTTTTTATTTTGATATGCAAATGATTATATAAAAGGTATTGCCGCATAATAAATTAACTTATCTAAGTTTTTACTATTATGCACAGTATTAAAAAAAAATTTAAAATACTCATTATGAAAATATTATGTGAACATTTATATTGTTTTAATCAGGATCAAATAACAAATGAGATTCGTTGTCGACATCGTTTCTCAGACATCGGGGCTGACAATAAAAAATTGAGATTATGAAATAAAAAATCATAGTTTATGTTGAAACATTCTTCTATATGTTTCACAATATATTATTTTTACGTTTAATTAAAATTACATATATATTTTTTCAAAAATAATTATTAAAATTTTATGGTACATTATTATTATTTTTTTCTCACCATGCATCGCGTGGGTTTTATACTAGTTACTTTATAACAAATCAGTCTCCTAACTTACAAATTTGTAATAAAAAAGTTATCTTAATCTACAATAACAAGTCTTCAAGTTAATGTGTTAATTAAAATGGTGATTGTCACTGAACTCAAATAAAATATTATATATTTATTGAAAATAATATATAGTTATTTATTTTAAAAAATAAAGAAAATAAAAAATCAGAGGAGGCAGATGTTGAAATTTATAAGTTGAATTGAAAGAAAACAAAATATATTTATTAAAATAATATAAAAAAATTCATACTTTTATGCGTAGTGATAAAAAATAATATATAAAATTTTACTTATAAATAACTTTTCAAAAAAAAAAGAGAAAGAGAGAGGGGGCCTTGCACTCCTCCTCTCTTTTTCTAATTTTTAATTTTATAAATAAATATTTATATATCATTTTAATAAATATATTATATTTTATTTGTGTTCAGTTGTCATGTCATCATGAAAATTACATTTATTAAAATTCTCTAAAATAAAATATATTTATTAAAATAATATATAAATATTGTATGAAAAGAGAAAAAATGTTGCATCTACTCTCCTAATTTTTTTAAAATTTATCTTACGAATATTTATACATTATTTTAATAAATATATTTTGTTTTATTTCAATTCAACTTGTAAATAATTTCAACATCCTTTTGCCCCCTCTTTTTTAAAATTTCTTTATTATTTTAAAATAAATAACAATATATTATTTTTAATAAATATATAATATTTTATTATATATATATATATATATAATATCTCAATCAATACATTAACATGAAAACTTGTTATTGGAGGTTAAGAGGATTTTTTACAAATTTGTAAGTTGAGAAATTAATTTGTTATAAAGTTAATTCGGAGAGTAAAACGGGTTCGAGCGAAAGTTAGAAGACTAATGATGCAAATTACTCACTACGATGATAACCTCTTCATTTGTTTTCCATTATAAAAGAAGTTATATTTAAAGAGGAATATCACTGATAAGAAATTAAATTTGAGATCTGTTGACTAATTAGAGTACAACTTATTTAATTTAAAAATTGCATGTAGTCCTTGAATTAGTAATAAAAATTGCATAGTGAATATTAGTCACTAATGGGGAACATTTCAATATGATCATATTTCGTTCATATCATTGTTTTTATCGTGATTGTCGGCGTTGTGCTGTTGCTATGCATATTACAATAGTAACATAGTTTAATCCATTTGGTGTCTAACAAAAAATTTATTTTTATAATAATTCCATTGACTTATTGTTTTGTGCAACACACAGTTTGAGTTGCAAGGAAAATTAGAGGCTCATTTTTCTTAAGTAAGATCTTGAGTTCGAGATTTTGTAAAGTTAAAATATTTCTGTTGTAAGTCTCATTTATTATTGTCAGGTATGCCATTCACGACGAATCTAATCAAATTAGTTGGGCTCGATGATAAACCGACTTTCGATTTGTGGAGTTGTTTTATAAGTTTTGAAGTGGTTTTAAAATTTTAAAAAGTTGATGGAAACAATGTATTCTAATGTTTGGATGGGCATCACTATTATCACTACATTCATCATATGAATGTGAGTGCTGAAAGTGTTAGACACTTTTACTTTTTGAGATAAAATGAAGTGACAATAGTGATGTCCTATTTGGAAATGCAGAAATAGGAAGGATCACTTTGTTATATATTCTTGTTGTTTAGATGAACCCAGAAATATGATGCTTAAGTTTATTAGATACATTAAAATAATAATAAAATAAATAATCTTGTCTTTATTTTTAATAATAAATATGTTTTTTGGTAAAATGAATTTAATGATTATATATTTATATAATATAATATTTCATAAAAGTGAACATTCACTAATATATAGACAAATTCGCTATAAAATTTTGATAGTTGTATTTTGATAAAAATAAATCTTAATGAAATTCTTTCAATTAGGCTGTGCCAATTTCATTGCATTGCGTTATAATAAATTAATAATGTTGTACATGATTAAATGTTTAAAATGCCAATCCTTTTATCCCGAGATGTTAACAATCCTAAATATTGGAGGCCTGAATAATATATCTAAAGAAATGTTTGAAACAAATGCATTGAACCCAAAGGACATAATTTTCTCAATTTTTCCCATGTAATATGTGAATAATAATAAACTACAAAGAAGTCGGATCAAGGAAGGAGGCAGCAATGAAGAGATAAGAAGTGTAAAAAGGAACTTGTAACAAAAAAATTAAATAAATAAATAAATGCAGTGAAACAAACTTGAAACGTCAGCCATGATAATCAAATCCTTTATATGTTGGAAAGATTCAAAATCACCAAATTAATGATGGAAAATTAATGTAAAGAATGATTACCTCATAAATTCCTGCACTATTGCCTCTCCTCCACCCCTGTTTTTACCCTCCTCCACCTCACGCACACCCTCTACCTCACGCATAGTGGCAAGAAAATAGATTCACCCTACTGCAAGTCTGTAATGATCCAAAAATTCATCTTAAAAGTTTTAGTCATTTAAGACAATTTCGCGTCGTTAGCCCATTCGTCATACATCCTTTAACAGCGAAAGACTTTAATATTTTACTGAAAATCATAATAAATAAAACTTTATTTGAACCATATAAAATCTTTTTCAGCTAATAAGTCAAGGGACCTCAAGTGACTAAAAACTTAGTACATAGCATCAATGTTCAACTATAACTTATTAGACCTAAGCATGTGCAACACTTTGCCATGAGCTTGAGCTGTCATCCATCAGTTAATTTTGATTAGCTGCACGGATCGAAAGTGCAAAGTTTTCCAATTAAAATATGTAAAGATCATGCATGCTATGGTACCCTATCACATTATACTACATGCAATGCATAATTTATCATCATAATGACATAACATGTAAACATGCATATCATAAACTATATTATGATCCTTACATGACATTACATAATACTTACATTCATTCTTCATATACTATTCATATAATATATATTATGTCATACCTACTTAACTTCATGTTCATTATCTGCATGTACCATACATTAAAAATATGCATTCATATCATTCATCAAATACATGGCATAACATTTCATTTCATGTTCATAATCATGTACATCCTAAGAGTTTCTTTATAACTCCTTGATCCTTACCTCTTAACTTATTTCATACTTTACATCTCCTCAGAGTTGCTTTATAACTTTTTGGATCTTTTTTCACCATTTTTTTCTTCCTTTACTATGTGATCCTTCATGTGTCATCTTCATCCTTCATCTTTTATCACATAATATCATCTTGACTTTCATTCAATATCATGTCATACTTAGAAACACACATCATAATAGTAAGAGACTTTATTACTAGTCATCTTTAGGAATTACACACACTTTATGATGAGGAACATTGTTCCTTGGAAAGTACACACACAGATGCAGAACTTTACTTCTCAAGCTTAAGTCCCTTTGAAGTACATATATGAGTGTAGGACTTTACTTTTCATCTTTACTTCATCGATCATCATCATTTTAACATTTTTTTCTTTCTCATAAGATACTTTAACTTCAATTTCATTCCTACTTTATCTTATAACATCTTTGATCTTAACATAATTGAAAAATCATATCACATCATCATAGGCCACATCCTTGGAACACACATCATAATAGTAAGAGACTTTATTTCAAAAAATACGCATACTATAATAGTGAGAAACTTTATTCCGAAGAATACGCATACTATAATAGTGAGGGACTTTATTCCAAGAAATACGCACACTTTTTGATGAGGGACTTTGTTCCTTCAGAAGTATATACACAAATGCAAGACTTACTTCGCGTGCTTAAGTCCCCTTGAAGTACATACATAGATGTAGTACTTTGCTTCTCATCATTGATAAGTGATGAGGACATTCTTCTTCAATTTTATATGCATTATGCTTTGCAATACAACAATAATTCTTCATCTTTTAGCTTAATTACGGCTGAACATGTGTTACGTGTATCTACGTGTCATATACAATCAATACACATCCATATATACTTATATACATAAAGAAATAGGTTTAAAATAACTTGGCTTTCCTTTCTTATTTGTCATGGCCGTGATAGTTGCATCACGCCCGTGACAGTGGCTTATTAATTCATCTGCATATGGTCACGGTCATGACATGTTTTGTCACGGCCGTGCCGAGTCCTCATCACGGTCGTGACCTGGTTGGTCACGACCGTGCCCCACTCCATCACGGCCATGACAATGTTGTCATGGTCGTGACAGAGTGTTGGTTTCACCAATCTTCTATCACGATCGTTCCGGGACCAGGCTCGATCGTACCAGCGTCCTACGAGTCTGATCTTTCATCTGAAATTCTTAATTTTTCTAAGATTGAAACATCAAGAAAAATAATCTAAAATATCATAAATATTTCAAGTATAATCTCTTAACATCTATGCATCATATAACACATAAAACATGAAATTTTCATTCATTAACAAGAGTTGGGCCTTTATTCATTCTTTGCACAGGATCCTGACAGCAGTCACTAAAATATTAATAACTTAACTTATACTTGTTCTTTTAAGATGATTCTAATTTTCACAGATAACATGAACCTTTAACTTGAAAATAAATTTCAAATCCTAATTCAGTATTCCCAATTTACTATATGTTTTACAATTTGGTCTCATTATTATCTGGGACAGCATGATAGCAGTCCGATATTTGGATCATAACTATTTGTATACAACTCCAAATCATATGAAACCAATTTTCGTGGAAACTAGACTTCGAGAGAGTTCCATACATATATTGTTTGTAATTTTGGGATAAAAAACACTTATCCAAACAATTATTACAAAATAGTCACGAATTTCCGAGAAAGCACGACACCAGTCCGATGTTTGGATCATAAATATTTATATACAACTCCAAATCATATGAAACCAATTTCTATGAAAACTACACTTAGAGAGATTTCCATAAATATATTATTTATAATTTTTGTATAAGTAAAACCTATCCAATAATTATTACAAAATAGTCACAAATTTAATAGATTATGCAAATATAAATCATGAAATCTTCAATCGTACAAATCCTTATTTATGCAACACGCAATCAAAATTCCTACGAAGAACAGGGTGTTCTTGAGTCTCTCAATCCAAACAAAATATCATTGAAAGAGGAGAGAGGTGTTTGGATCCCCTTTACATATCTATAATCTTGTTCTTCCTCATCGTTAATACTCTTTCCTTTGTCCATGTTCTCTTCCTCTTTGTCCTCTTCTTCTTTCTCGTTCTCCTCCTTTTCCTCCTTCTAGGTTGTAGTCGTCAGGTGGGAGAAATAAGAAAAAAGAGGAGAGAGGGTTTGGGAGGTTTTTATAGAGTCTAGTCTAAGGTTTCTTAGGGTTTCCTCCAAATGACTTAAATATCCCTATTCAAAAATTGTTGTTATTACAATGTCACACAAGAGGAAGAGCACCGGGGAGAAGAACTGCGGGTGCACGGATGTCATGGAGAGGCACAGCATCCCTGAGGTAGACGGATCAATGAGACAATGATCGGAAAAGAAGTGGGTGAAATATGAAATCACCTTGCATAATTTTTAAGTAGATCCAATCCGAAATTTATTCAAGATTTGCCTATGCTCCCTTCTGAAATGATAAGAAGAAAATGATTTAGGAATATATCTGATGATTGCCTAGATATTGTGATGGTTTTATTATGAATTATTGTATGTAGAAACCTATTGTTAGTACTTGATTTGCTTTGATCTACTGAAGTGTAATTTGTACTTTAATCCATGTATTATCAATCGTTTAGGTTTGCATCTAAGATGTAGTCATAAATCATATTCTTGCATGTTTTATAAATCACACGACGTTCTGTTTATTACTGAATCCGTCTCGGATTCTTATGGACTTGGCCCGGGTTTATACACAGACTAATCTTCACGATCTTGCTCACAGAACTCGACCCGGGTCACCCCGAACTCGACCCGAGTTCAAGTATGATACCAATCAAATATTGTCATGATCTCTGTTATGATTAATGAGCTTCCTCTTCATCCCATGTTACCATATATTATCATGATATTACTGTTTATATTATTCATTGATCTTTATTGTTCTAATAACTCCATGCTCAATTTCTGATCAAGATATGCTATTCACCGATTCTGATTTATCATATTTAATAGTTATGCATTGTATACTTTATTGGTTCTCCACTGAGCTGTAAAGCTTACGAGAGGACCTCCTCCCCTGTGTTTAATTTTTATAGAGTCAGGTCTGGTGTAGAATTGGTGTGTTGCGACAAAACTCTAGCGACATGAAAGCACATGAATTATAGGGCTTATTAGTTATATATTTTCTTCCGCATTTATGAACTTATGATGCAAACTTTATATTATTATTTCATAGATGATATAACCACTTATGAATTTTCGCAATAAATGTTATTCTTCTTTATTTTATCCTTTTTTCTGTTGACGTGTATCGATTCTTGACTGAGACTTGATCAATTTCATAACTAATGCCATAGCATCCGTTGCGTTTTCCGATTGATTTTTGCCACATACGTAGCGTGAGTTGATTTGGGGGCGTTACATAATTGATGTGCAGCAAAATGGAAAGGGGAGGAGGTCAAAGGGTCACACAGGCCACAGGGTAGGAAAGGAAATAGGTGGGGGAGGAGAAGAACAAATAATACTTCTAATAATATTAGTCGATGCACTAAAGTTTATTGACATTACATAAGTTTGAAAATTTTTACGGATCAATTACTTCTGCACTTACATTTGTAATCTTGGCCACCCAATGTTTTGTCCGCTAGGGAGTTCGAAATCACATGAAGCTTTTATTCAAAAGAAAAAAATTTTCTCTTTTAATTGTCGAGCAAAATCGAAGTTCTCGGCAGAATGGGAAGACGGACGCGCGTAATGCATTGATACACATTTGAGACGCAAATTAAAACAAAGAATTACGTAAAACTCGTGCGTTTCATCTAATAAATTTATAGGAAGAGGAAATATATGACTTGCAAATTTGCACGAACATGAGAATGGAATTAATTCTTGAGATAAATTATCGATTGTAGGGAATTAAGCATATATACGAGGTGGTGGTCTTAATGAACTCTTACGTACAGACAATGAGACAACAATACATAATGGAAGTGTTCATCAACCTCGGCATGCAATTCTTCAAGACGCTTCATGGATTCGGCTTCTGGTTTGCGGGTTTCATGCAAGGTTTGTGGCTTTTGCCCCCACACATGGCTCTGTCGTGTCCCATGGCTCCATTGCTTATGTGAGTGCCTTGGGCCAACACTTTATTCTCTGATAGGAACTCCTCGCCGCCATTGATGGTGGCGCCGGGACGTGCGGCCTCGGACGATGGGAGGCGCTGCAAGAAAAGGACGACGGCCGAGACGACTGCGAGGCAGTACAGCATCGCTACTGCTCTCCATGGCCTCATCGTGATCTGCCTCCGATCCCTCGCCATGGATCTATAGCAATGCTCAGTTCTCTCACACACCCAGGTGCATGCATGCATGCACGCACGCATGTTATATACGTGATGTAAACGGTTTATGCATTGAACGGTCTGCGTTAATGAACGCGAGAATGATGGCTGACCCATCATTAATTAACTTATTTTGGCCATGGAGAGATATATCACATATGGGTCATCTTTCTTCTTGAAATTAAAGGACAAGCAATGGACATTGCATAAACGAAGTAATAGGATCATATGTGATTATTTGTATACAATTTACCTATTATTCAGTAATTAAATATATTTTTGAAGTACATAAATAATATTAGTTAATTAAAAACTTGTTTTATGCTTTAAAATAAATATTAAATAATATTTTATATTAAATAAATATAAAATAGTAAGAAAAAAATTAATTTATGTACTTCAAAAATATATTAATTTTTACCATCCAATTTTCATCCAACCCGACCTGTGAACACCCTTAATTGGCTTCCATATGGTCACACCGTAAGGAGTCCACAAAGAGTTCATCTTGAGGCCTTTTTTCGATTTTCATCTAATTTTTGCAATTCATGAAGTACAAATAAAATCACTATACATTTAGAAACCATTGCGGGGTCTTCAATTTTCAATATGTTTTTCAATTACAATCATTCCTAAAAAAATATGACATCTACTTAACATATGGCAAGGTTCAAAAACCATTTACATTCAAGTCCATGCATTTCATTATCAAATGTCATATACACTACACGAATCCCTTCTAGTACATCTTTTTCATATCCATAACATAACTTATCATATGAGACATTTCACTAATCCAACTTGTAGCAATTCCATGATCATTTCAGAGATAATCCAAGTCATATAATATAGTTTTCTTGTGGATAATCCTTTGCATACAACATAGACATCCACGTGTCTCTGAATCAAGCATATGACATATGTAACTGAGAAACAAATAAGGCCCTAATCACACTTGAAACCCATTTAAATATGACATTTATCATTGATTATAAATCATGCACTTCTAATCATCATTTTCAGCATATAACTCATTGAAGTAATAACAAAAAAGGCATATATGTCCATCCATCATAAGAACCATAAATAAGAAGTCATACTACCCAGTCGCTGTCATAAATCCTAAAGTCAAAATAGTCCTTAAAAGCATGCGTAGACCTCAAGAAAATAAACCATCCCGAAATCACAAATTATTTTGGTTGTTTTTCGAATGTTCTTCAAGTTCTTCGAGCTCTTGCCCATTTCTCTTTATTCCTCCTTGGTTCCTCACATTTTTAGCACCTCCAAAGTCATTCTCTTGAGCCCCTGTTGCAGTCCGCAGTAAGGGAGAATTTGAACAATAACGGTGGAAGATGAAGTGTATGAGAAGGTGAAAGGAAAAAAAAAGAAGTGACAAATGTGAATAAAAAGGAAAACAAATCGAGCTTTGCGTCCTCTAAAGTAGATGAAAGGGTATCATGAATTTTCAAAAGATGGGATGAAAAAAAAAGAAGTTAAATTTGACTATTTTTTTAGTTTGGTGGGGGCAGAATTCCGATCGTCCACCTCCCATTGCGGATTTCGAAAACAATGATATGAACATTTTTTTTGTACATTGACTTGTTAAAAGTATTGTCTCCCTCCTGCCCTTTCGTCGTTGATGGTGATGGGATGAGCGGTAGTAGGGTGAATTCGATTGGCCGACCTAATCACAATTCGAAGGATGATCGGTTCGGATATGGATCAAAAAATTTTAATTTGAATCAATTCAACCTGACCAAAAGATCTGAATATTATTATTTTAAAATTTTTATTTTATTTTAAGCCTATATTCAATTTGAAATGTTAAATAATATTAAAATAAAATGTTCTAAGCAAGAAAATAATATTTAAATATTTTTACAACCTATTTTATACTTTAAAATGAATATTAAATAATATTAATTTTTCAATAGTAAAAAAATAAAAAAAAAAAGAAAAAATGATCACGATCCAACATCGGATTAGGTTAGATTTGCCTTCTCAATTCTTGATTTGTTCAATTTGATTGGGTCAAGTTTATTCATGTGTCTAAGTCCAATTCTATTGGTGAACACTCCTAATGAAGTTGCAACATTAACAATGGCAGGAGCATCCAGTGGATTTCTGTGGGTGCAAGATATACTTTGATCTGATGGGTAGACGTGGTAGTATGCTGATGGAATATATATTATTATAACAATATATAATTTCATAGAAATACCATTCATTTCTATTATTATAACAATATATATTAATTATAATAATTATTATATCTTTTTAATTGTGCATCTATGCTTATTATTTTAGTGATAATTTTTTATTATTTTTGTTCCTTAGCTTAAATGCATAAATTATTTAATTTATTTTTTCTCAATTTTAAAAAAATCACAATAAACTATGTATATGCAAAAGTTCTTTCATATTTAAATTAGTTTTGTAATGTTTAATTTTTCCACTTATTTATCCTTTGATAAAGTGATTAATTTCATATCGTCAATATAAATACCATTTATGTTATATTTACATTTACATAATTATTATTCTATTTCATAGTTATAATTCTATTTATGTTGCAAAGTAATTTTAATATAATTAACAATCATGTAAAATAGCTATGTGAAATAAGTAATCTTACATTAGGAGAATATAATTAATAAACCTTTTATCTTAATTACTAAAAATTGTATAATTAAAATACATATCATTTAATCTTATTATTTTATACCATGAGAATATATTTTTTGACCATACATTTGAATTTCTCTTTTAATATCATTTTATACTTAAAATATTTATAAATTTTACGATATATCAATATTTATGACTATTTAAATTTTTACGTCATGGCTCCATAGCAATTCTCTTCCCCACGTGGTCTCATCGTCTGCCTCGGATCCGTTGCCATGGATCCCCTATGCCAATGGTAAAGAATTTCATGGAAATAGATAATAAGGTATATTCTGGATTTCTGGGTCTAAAACAAGAGGACTATTTTGCATTTGAAAATAAAATCGTAATTCTTCAAAAGTTTTTTTTATGAATAGTTGAATTCATAAATTAATTCAAAATGTGTTTGGATGGAGTAAAACATAAGAATTTATTATAATAAAAAAATAAATGTGATAAACTAATTTTTGATAATTTTTTTATAAAAAATATTTATTATAAATATAATGTATAATTTTATTATTAATAAAAATAAAAGTACAAATTAAATATTTGTATGAATTTTTTTGTTAAAATATATTATTTAAATATAAAAAATATTTTTTAAATAAAGTTATATTTAATAAAAATATTAATTGTTTCAATAAAATTAGAAGTAATAAATAATGTTATTATTAATCCTTTATTATAACTTTTATTTAATAAATAATTTACTTTATTATAGAAATGTGAAAGAGAAATATAATAAGAAAACAAAAAAAGTAAAAGCAAATTAAAAAAAAATGGATGATGTCAAAATAAAAAAATTAAAAAAGAGTTGAAACTTGGTTGGTTCCACCTCGTAGTCCAAGTCAAAACTTGATGTTTGAAAAACTAATCTGGAAGTAAGACCTAGTTCAGCTTACTTCATCAACCAAATAGGTGCTAGGGGACTAAGAAAAATCCGGCCAATCCCAAAAATCCACTGACTCAAAAAAATCGGATTGAAAAAAGAAAAAATTAGGGGTATGTATATGATTTAGGGTGATTTTTAATAAATTAAAATTCACCCGTTAAAATTAAAGCTCCACCCGAAAAAATCGTAAGGCCCGTGAGCCCATTTGTTATTTATGATTTTTTATTTATATAATTAATATATATGTTGTTAATTCTTTTATATAGATATAATATTTCTTGTATAAAAATTCATACTTTTCTTTCACATTATCAAACTCTAATTTAATAACTTTAAAATTTTAGTAGTATATTATTTATTTAATATAAAATTAAATATTTTTATATTACTTTTAAGTTATTATATATTTTTAAAATATAATTATATAAAATGGGGTCCTGAAAAAACCACCAAAAAAATCGACTCGTTGGAGGGTGATTTTTTATTTTTTTAAAATGATTTTATGATGATTTTTTTTTAATTTTAAAAATTGACTCGAAAAATAACCATTAAATTTTTTTTATACCGAAAATCCGACCCGACCCGAACTACTTTCACCCTTAATAAGTGCTCGTAAGATTCACATTTTTTCTTTCCTTTCAAGTGTTAATTTGTCACCTACTCGACAATTAGTCATCACATAATGCCCTTAGAAACTTATCTGTAAAGTGAGAACTGAGAACACTAGATATATTTTACATGCAATGTTTGTTAAATTATGGACATATGGAGAAGGTTTAAGAGTGATCATAGCATAAAGTGTTTGAAGGCTAAAAATAGTCATGTATAAAAAAAAGTCAAGCTCACAAACAGAACATTCAATAATTTGGGAAGTAGCTTGGTTTCAATTCAAATGAAGAATTAATTGAAAGGATCTGAAATTTAAACGGACATCAAGTTATTTTTTTTTCACTTCGTGATCGTTTACGGACTTTGTTTAATTTCTATTGATATTATAATTTTATATGGTCCTAGTCCGATGCTTTAGCAATGGAGACGGGTCTCGTTGACAGCTGAATTATTTTGCATCATGTAATCATCATTAGAGAGAACCATCCCTATTTGAAAACTCTAAATTAATTTAGAGTGAACCTCATAAATTATAAATCTCGACTAAAGCGAAAGATGAAATGCATACGAATAAATGGGAATTATTTGTAATTTATTTGCCAAATTGCATGTTCAGAATTTTGAGCAATTAATCCGAATGCATTCGCACATGCCTGGTCTGCGAATGCATACGAATAAATGGGAGTGACAAGTCAAGTAATTAATTGGAGATCGGAGAGCAATTTAGACACCACGAATCACCGTATCATACATATATATATCATGCGATTAAAGAAGGAAATGTCGTCCGAGTCGAATCATCGACATCGCTTTATAAACATCGGAAAGAAAAACAAATACGAAATTAATTACAAACAGAAAAAAAAGTACAGATTGAGATTTATTATTATAGTCACAGAAGTACTTAATTAAAACTACGGTCGATCGATATGTAGGTGTAACTTGTAACTCAAGTACTGCAAACAAGTTGACCCTCCCGGTCTAAGTGCCGATAGACGCAATTCGATCCCCCATTTGCCGGCTTTGAACAGGGTTGGCCGCGAGCTGCGTCACAGGCCTGCCGGTTTGGGTCCATTGTCTTCGGCGTTATAGGCTTGTTTTGGCCTCCTCCCGCGAGCATCCTCTTGTGGATCTCCGAATCGAGTTGGAACTCCTCCTCCGCCGCCGACTCCGCTACCATCATATTCATCTCATCATCGCCGGCTACGCACTCGCCGGCGCCGTTGACTGTCCCGTTGCATGCGCTTGCAGGGCGGCCAAGCCGCGAAACCGCTACTACTACTGGAGCAGCAGCAGCAGTCGTGGCGTCGGACAATGGAAGGCACTGCAGCAGGAGGACCCCGCCGCAGATGACTGCTGCTACGGAAACCAGGCACATGCTCCCTCCTCCCCATGTATTCTCCTTCATGGCTCTCTCTCTCTCTCTATGTCCGTGATCGGATGGGTGACTTGCTTGGCATATATAATGAATCAGGCGGCCTTACATTGAATTAATCAACTCATTACTTTATCAACCTACCATGAAAAGACAAGGATTCTGTCAAGTCCTTGTCGCTTGTTTTTTCTTTTCTTGTGTTTTCTGAAATTTTGTCGGTGTTATTATTCAGTGTGTTAGGCAGAACGCAAAAAGATGCCAATGTAATCAGATTAATAATTTTGAGAATCAAATACAAAGCTACTGACTATTTGAACTTTTAATTCTAAGTCCTACTAACTAATCAAACTTGGTTCGACGTTAAGTTGTATCGCTAGCTCAACGTATATGTAGATATCAATACATTAGGAGAGAGAATTATTGATGGAAAAATTCGAGAACAGAGAGAAGATCGTAGAAAGATTGCAATAAAAATTCGAGGAGACACACGAATTTATTCAAGTTCACCCTTGAGATTAGGGCTACGTTCTACAAAAATGTTTCACTATATCGTTTAGGTTTTACAGCCGCCACACAGATTACATCTGAAAATAAGCTATAAATAAGCCCCTCCAAACTGGGTTTAAAATCCAAATAAAACAGAGAGAAAATCTAATTCGAATCACACGGGTCGGCTAAATAAAAATCCAAAGCCCAAACCCTTGAGCGGGACCGTTGTCGGGGGACGGGGCCCCCCGAACTCCCCCTTTCGTTCGTACGCCAGCAGCATAGGTGATTGGGTAATACTCAGATTCCTCTAAGCTCACGTGGACGAACCCGGTGTAAAAAACAAGGGGTCCTGAAGTATTCACCAACTCCAACATTCTCCCACTTGGTGGATACTTCACACCAATAAGAGCCTTGCCAAAAACATTCTTCTTCAATCTGACAGCAGTAGAGCACCACACAAACTTTGCACCTATAACTGCTTTAGTCAGAAAATCAGAACTATTATCTATTTTATCAACCTTTTCAAGCTGAACCTCTTTCTTTTCCACCTTTTTTCCGAATGAAATGATATTGGATGTCAATATGCTTTGTGCGTGAGTGAAATGCAGGATTCTTAGCTAACTGAATAGCACATTGATTATCACATCTCACCTCTATGGCACCTTGCTCAAATTCAAGCTCCAAGTATAACCGTCGTAGTCATATGGCCTCTTTTGCAGCATGAGTAAGAGTCATATATTCAGCTTCTGTAAAAGAAAGTGCTACCACGCTGTGTCTCTTGCTCATCCAACTTAGTGCAGCCCCAAACAATATAAAAATATATTCAGTAGTGGATCGTCTACTATCAATGTCTCCACCCCAATCAACATCTACATGACCCACAATATCAAGCATCTTTTCTTTCTCCATACCTTCAAAACACAACAAAAAATCTGAAGTTCCACGAAGATATCTGAAAACTCTCTTGATAGCATTCCAGTGTTTCCTGCCTGTGTTAGACATATACCGACTCAAGACTCCAACTGCTTGGGCTATATCTGGACGTGTGCACATCATGGCATACATCAAGCTGCCCACTGCACTTGCATATGACACACGATCCATCTCTTCGGCTTCTTCATCCGTCTTCGGGCATTGCTCTACAGAAAGTTTGGTTCCTAGAGACATAGGAATACCCACTGGCTTGCAGTCCGACATGTTAAATTTCTTCAACACTTCTTTTATGTACTTTTCCTGTTCTAGCTATAACTTTCTTTTCTGACGATCCATTCTGATCTGCATGCCCAAAATAAAATTCGTCGGCCCCAAGTCTTTCATCTCAAATTTCTTGGTCAACAAATCCTTCACTGAAATCACCATCTTCATACTGTTTCCAATCAATAACACGTCATCCACATACAGTGTAAGAATGACAAACTGATCTCCGACTCTCTTCACATAAACACAGTTATCTGAATCTGAACGTACAAACTTGAGTTCGAGCATGTACTATCAAACTTCTGGTACCACATCCTTGGCGACTGCTTCAATCCATACAGAGACTTCTTCAATTTGCACATTAGCTTCTCTTTACCTTGAACCTCAAAGCTTTCTGTTATCTCATATATATCTCTTCCTCTAAGTCTCCATGAAGGAATGTCGTCTTCACATCCATCTGCTCTACCTCAAGATTATATGCTGCTGCCAGAGATAGAACAAATCTGATTGTAGTCATTTTCACCACGGGAGAAAAAATCTCATCATAGTTGACTCCCTCAACCTGAGAGTACCCTTTAGCTACCAACATCGCCTTGTACTTCTCTACAGACCCATCCAGTTTCAGCTTTCGCTTGAACACCCGTTTGCAACCAATTGCCTTTCTATCCTTAGGCAATTTACACAAGCTCCATGTTTCATTCATATCCACTAATTGCATCTCATCTGCCATAGCAAGTTCCCACTGATTTGCATTATCCATAGACCTTGCATCTTTTATAGAACTAGGTTCTTCTCCGATGATGCTCAAAGCATGAAACGAACTTAGAGCATTAAGAGAATATCTGAGAGGTGCTCTTCTTTCTCATGTCGATCTCCTGAGAACTGGTATGATACCAACATCTAGGTCTTCATCTGAATTTACATCTTCAACTTCATTAACTGAGTCCTCTCGATCAGATTCTGGAACAAACTCAACTGAAGTATCTTGTGCAACCACTTCTGTAGCTTTAGAATCAGAATCTTCTTCAAACACTACAGCTTTCTTGGGTTCATCATTTTCCTGAGCCTCAACTTGGGATCGTATTTTACGGAAAACAACATCCCTATTATTTACGATAGTCCTTGTCCTTAGATTTCACAGTTTATAGCCCTTGACCCCTTCCTTATATCCGACAAATATGCTCTTCTCAGACTTACTGTCAAGCTTACCCTGTTTTTCCTTGTGTATATGAACATATGCATCACATCCGAACACCCGAACATCCGAACATGAGACAGATTCGGCTTCTTCCCAAACACTACCTCATAAGGCGTCCGATCCTTCACTGATGAGGTCGGTGAGCGGTTCTTCAGGTAGTTTGTTGTGGCTACAGCTTCTGTCCAGAATTCTTACCCCAATCCAGCCCAACTCAGCATACATCTGGCCTTCTCTATGAGTGACCGATTTAACCTTTCAGCTACTCCATTCTGCTCAGGTGTATATGGAGTTGTCTTCTGCCTTGCAATACCATTGTCCACGCAGAACTGCTCAAACTTATCTGAACAAAATTCATCTCCGTTATCTGTACGAAGGATCTTGATTTTGCTGCTCAATTGGTTTTCCACCAAAATTTTAAATTCTCGAAACTTATCGAATACATCTGATTTATTTTTAATAAAATAAATCCAACTGTATCTCGAAAAATCATCTATGAAAGAAACATAGTATCTGGACCCTCCAATAGATGAAGTTGGAGTTGGTCCAAAGGCATCACTATGGATCAGTTCGAGAATCTTCGTTGCTCTTGAACCTGTGTGTTAAAAACTGACTCGGTTCTATTTTCCATGAAGACAATGTTCACAGAACCCGAAGCCCACAGAATAATCCGGAACTCCTTCTACCATATTACTTGATGTTATGGTAGAGAGTCATTTTTCACTGATATGGCCTAACCTCTGATGCCACAACATAGATGTGTTGTCTTCATCTTTGGCCTCTTCAAAAATAAATTCGCAGCCCACAGATTTTGTCTCTCCGAGCAACTTGTACAATGTGTCATAGCGAACCCCTCGTGCAATCACATTTGACCCTCTGATCATCTTGCACGAATCTTTATTGCAACTGAATATAACACCTGAATCTACCATTGTACCAACAAATGACAAATTCCTGCTCATAAGTGGTATATGCATCACATCTGGTAGAGTCATCACCGTGACATCATTCATCCTCAACTTCACCCTGCCACGTCCAACAATTTGAACCGTAGTGTCATCTCCGAGCATGACATCCCCACCATTATACTCCTCATATTCACAAAACCGGTGTCTATGAGGTATCATGTGGTACAAAGCACCAGTGTCGATGAGCCAGACATCCTTATTTGATTGTGTCATATATGCAGAAGCCAAATACATATCCCCTACTTCAGCCTCCTTTTTGTCCGAGGTTGACTAATCTTCTTTCTTATGAACCGGCTTGTTTTGCAATCCCGCTTCAGATGGCCCCACTCTTGACATCTCCAGCATTGCACCTTCTTATCTCTACTCTTCGAACGCCCACGAAATTTGGATCTGAACCCTCTCTAGTTTTGATTCCTTTCTGGTTGCCTTCCTCTAGTCGCTAGTGCCTCTTTACCAGAACTTGTTGATCCCTTTCTTCGTGTTTCCTCTTATAACAAAGTAGCACACACACTTTCATACGAAAGATCTTTATCCCCGCCACCAATCACGACAATCAGATTGTCCCATGAATCCGGCAGCGAACAGAGCAATGTTATTGCCTTATCATCATCTTGAAACTTAACACCGATAGATATAAGTTGACTGATCACCGTGTTAAAGTTATAAAGATGAGTAGAGAACGAATCACCCTCATGCATTCGAAGATTGTACAGTTCTTCCTCAGAAATAACTTGTTAACCAGTAACTTACTTTGATATAGGATTCCAACTTCCTCCACAGATCTCTGGCAGTAGGTTCGCTCATCACATTCGTAAGAATTGAATCTGCGAGACAAAGCCGAATCAGACCATTCGTCTTTCCATCAATCCGATCCCACTCTTCAATTGCCTTTGGATCTGCGTGACTGGAGGATGCCCCATCCGAGACCTTCGCCGCTTCCATGCCTGGCCTCTCATTCTCGATTGCCGTCCAAAGATCTTGATCACCGAGGAGATCCTCCATCTTCATCTTCCAGAGATCAAATTATGTTCCATCAAATTTTTCTATCTCAATCCGCGATCCTCCTAACATCTCGAATAAACCCTAACTCCTCGAACAACCTGTGCTCTGATACCAATTGATGGGAAAATTCGAGAACAGAGAGAAGATCACAGAGAGATTACAGGAAAAATTAGAAGAGACACACGAATTTACCCAGGTTCACCCTTAAGGTTAGGGCTACGTCTTGCAAAGAGGTTCCACTATATCGTTTAGATTTTACAGCCGCCATACAGATTACATATGAAAATAGGCTATAAATAAGCCTCTCCAAACGGGTTTAAAACCCAAACAAAACAGAGAGAAAACCCAAACACAAGCGGACTTAGAATCCTTATCTTTTCACCACCAACTCCAGAATAGAGTTGAAGAAGAATGGAAAGTGACTTGTTCTTGCTTATTATTAGATAACTTAGGACGAACATAATCGGATTAATTGAACTTGATGATGGATCGACTTTTAACTTGTGTTCTTCGCACGAGCTGAATAATCGACATCGCTTCTCATATATCAAGAATTGGCAAAAAAATAAATCTTTGTCTTTTCACGATAGGTTGATAAAGTAATGAGTTAATTAATTCAATGTGAGGCCGACTGATTCATGATATATATATATATCATGAATCAGTCGGCCTCACATTGAATTAATTAACTCATTACTTTATCAACCTATATATATGTGCCAAGCAAGTCACCCCATCCGATCACGAATCCAGGGAGAGAGAGAGCCATGAAGGAAAGTAGATGGGGAGGAGGAGGAGGCATGTGCCTGATTTCTGTAGCAAAAGTCATCTGTGGTGGGGTCCTGCTCCTGCAGTGCCTTCCATTGTCCGACGCCACGTCTGCTGCTGCTGCTCCTCAAGCAGTGCTAGCAGTTTCACGGCTTGGCCGCCCTGCAAGGGCATGCAACGGGACAATCAACGGCGCCAGCGTGTGCGTAGCCGGCTATGACGAGATGAATATGATTGTAACGTCCCGAAGAAATAAAAAAAAGAAGAAAAAGCTACCCCAGGCCCACGTGCACAAACAGCCCACCAAAAGCCCACCCAACTAACTTAACCTAAAGCACCTAATACATCTCTTCCCCCCCCCCCCCCCCCCCCCCCCCCCCCAATTAGCCACTTTCGGCCGAAAGTTACCCAAGTCTCACTGTAGCAACATTGATGCTACAGTGAGCTCCTTCCTCTCTCCCTGTCCAAGTCTCTCACAACCAGTAGTAGGAAGCTCAAGTTTCTGCTGCAGTAAGTCTCCTGCTATTATCCTTTGGTCCATAGCAAGCTCCCTCACTATTTCTCTCTCTTAATCACTGTGGCAGCACCATTAGGATCCTTGGACAGCTAGGAAAGGAAGAAGATTAAGGATTTAGGCTTACTAAACAAGGTATGTTGAGGGGATCCAAACTCTTAATCACCTTCCTAATGATGATTGTGTGAATGGATTAGGACATGAAGGACCAACTTGTGTTCTTGAAATGGATGATTAGGGCTTATGCATATTAGTACTTGTATGTGCCATGTTTTATGAAGCTTTATGTTCTAATGTTAATCATGTTTGGAATTATGATGTTCATTGTTACTTATGCTATCTCAAATGAAAGGATTTTATGCTTATGTACATGTATGAACTTAGCTAGCATGATTAGATGCTTCATGTGAAAACCTCATTATATTTCATGATTAGAATGCTAAGAATGCTAAGAGATGTCTTATATGATGTTTGGAATCAAGTATGTGGTCAATATGTTAATGTATGTGAGATTTGAAAAGAAATAATGTAAAAATCGGGTGTCTGCCGCCCCAGAACAGGCGACCGATTCTGTATCGGTCGACCGTTCTGGAGGGGCAATCACATTCTGTGATTAGCGGATGATTGTTCGGTCATCCGATAGCAGTGTAATGGTCGATCGATTTAATAACGGTCGTCCGATATGTGTTGTCGAAACGTTCGACACATTCTGTGATTAGCGGACGATCCGAAAACCCATTTCGGACGTCCGAAAGGACCAGTAGCGGTCGACCATTATTCCAGCGGTCGTCCGATTTAGAAAAGAGTCACATTCTGTGATTAGCGGACGAACCGAAGTCTCATCTCGGTCGTCCGAAAGGATCATAAAGGTCGACCGATAATCCGACCGGTCGATCGATACCCTTCCAATGGTCGACCGTTCCCCAAAATGATCATCCGTTCTGGAAGCTGATTGGCTATGATTGAATGTCCACATATAGCATGATTTGACACTTGTATGACCTTAAATAGGGTTAAAACATGCAACATGTATGGAATGATTGTATGTATTGATGAATGAAAGTAAAAGATGGATTGGCATGAAGATGTCTTGTTGTAATCGTGGAGGGGAACACGTGTCACTAGTTAGCTTCAGTGGCTCGTTCCTAGATGAACACGTCGTCAATTGTTAGTCTAAGTGGCTCGTTCAAAGGATGAACACGTCGTCACTAGCTAATCTAAGTGGCTCGTTCATAGATGAACATGTCGTCACTCACAAGAATGAGGGGCTCGTTCATAGGGAACTACCATACCTTAAAGGTGGGGTTTCCAAGTCCCACGAATCAACATGGTCTACCCAATCAACAAGATAATAAGCTATATTAATCAATATAGAAGATGGAAAGATGATGTAAAGTGGAAAGTAAAGTCCTACAAAAATGTATGTACTTTCCAAAGATGAATTGGGACATAAAAATGAAGATGAAGATGTAGCTCCAATCGGATGCTAATGTATGTTCCTTTGTCATAAGATGTTATGAAAGAAGATGATAAGGTAAAGTAAGATGAATGATGATATGCCTTAGCATAATGACAAATTATGAAATGCTTTGACATAATGATGATAATATTACATGTTTATCTTACTTGCCATGATGATATGTTCATATGCCATATAGAGTGCATAAGTAGCTCATAGCATGCATATGACTTATGTTTTACAATGATGATATGCATATGCCATGACATGTAGAGATTATGTCATAGGATCATCGCATGCATAGACCTCAACATACTCTAATGGGAGAAATTCTCTGCACCCATGGATCTGTGCGGGTATGGACGATGCTTAGGTTCGGCGGCGATGGGCCTCATGACGGATGCGTTGCACATGGGTCGATCGGGCTACGGCCCAAGTTATCTTTTAGTCATTTTATGTTATGATAATGAACTCTTAGAAGAGTTAAGCATGTATGGCTTATGGGCCTTTGAGTCATTTTCTTTTAATTGGACTCTTTTATGTATTATGAACCCTATGTTGGGTATTGATGTTAGAGCCTATGTGAGCCCAAAGGCTAGTATTGTTATCTTGGGTTTTTAAATGATGAAGTCTTCCGCTATTTTCACGATTTTACTATTTATGTTCATTATTATTATGTTTCCACTGCAATGTTTATGAAATTGGGTCAAAGTCAAGTCGATGTAACGTCGCTTAGGATTCGGCAAATTTTGACTTGGGGCCGAATTTTGAGGTCGTTACAGTATGGTATCAGAGCCTAGTGTTGGCTCTTAACTATTAAGTTCTGGATGTGTAAGCCAATGATTGGCTAAAGTGTTTAAGTCAAATGTCTAAGTGTAGAGTCCATATACAATCGTCATGAGGTGCCACCAAACCTAAAGCTAAATGTTATGTATGATTAGCTCATGCTAATGATGTCTCTATGTTTGTTTGAATATGAATGTAGATGTCAAGATGTGCAATCGAAAATGAGGAGTATGAAAGGAATGCATTTCTTGATGGTTTGATCCGGGCGGCCCAAAATGCCCAAAGAAGTAATGAGCCGGATTACTCCATTGAGAGGTTCCTAAAACTCCAGCCCTCAAAGTATGATGGAGTAGGAGATCCAGAGTTGGCAGAATCTTGGATCGAAGATGTGGGGGACATCCTCAAAGTTATGGAGTGCCCCAAAGATCGCAAAGTGAGGTATGCCACGCATTGCCTTTGTGTCCGGGCCAATGCATGGTGGAAAGCACTATTGAAAACCAACAATGAGAGTGAGGAGAATGTAAATTGGGAGAGCTTTGTGGAAGCATTCGAAGCTCGTTTCTTCCCGGACCATGTAAAGGAAAAGAAGAGGGATGAGTTTCTCAACCTCGTTCAAGAAAGTATGACTGTAGGAGAGTATGTGGAAACGTTCTTGAGGTTGGAAAAGTACGGGGAGCTCCGAAGAACGAAGAGGTTTATCAACGGCTTGAGACCGGGACTGCAACCTTGGGCGAGAAGTGGTCGCTGCACCACTATGAAAGACGCTGTGGATTTTGCCGCAGATCATGAAAGAACATACAACGAGAGGCAAGAGGCTCAAGGAAAAATGATCAAGAGTCACGAAGGAAAAGGCCAAGGAAAGAGCCCAAAAAAGGTTCCTTACCATTCACCAAAGAAAGGGGAACGAGAAAAAGGTGTATGCCGCTATTGTGGCAAATACCATTCCGGCGAATGCCGTATGAGGGCCGGGACATGCTTACAATATGGAAAAGCGGGTCACTATGCAAGGGATTGTCCAGAAAAGAGTGGGGATAATCGCAACAAAGGAAAGATGGCTATGGATCCGCCAAGAGCTCCGGCAAGAGTGTTTGCCATGGAGGTTGATGAAGCCACCCAAGCCAATGATGTGATCCAAGGTAATATTCTAATTGCCGGACACTATGCCAATGTTCTCTTCGATTCAGGGGCAACTCATTCCTTTATCTCCCATGCATTTGCTAGCATGTTAGAAGTAAGACCTTTAATTGCAAATTGTCAACTAGAAGTAGTGACTCCCACCGGCATGGTAGTCACTAGGAGATATATTCACAATGTATCTATAGAAATAGATAGAAAGAACTTTCCATGTGATCTCATATTGCTTTCTATGAGAGATTATGATGTAATCCTAGGAATGGATTGGCTATCCTTTAATGATGCTCTCATGTATTGCAAAGAAAAGAAAATTTTTGT
This sequence comes from Pontederia crassipes, assembly GCA_030549335.1. Lineage (NCBI taxonomy): Eukaryota > Viridiplantae > Streptophyta > Magnoliopsida > Commelinales > Pontederiaceae > Pontederia > Pontederia crassipes. The sequence goes on from CM060190.1 coordinate 4,760,316, forward strand.
AGGTGACCATCATGGAAAGTCTACAATAATTAGAGGAATACCGTCCAAGGAAGCCAAGGTGCTAAACTCAACAACAAAGCAAGTAAAATGATCAAGAAAGGAGCAAGAGGATTTCTAGCAAGTGTCATCAAGACGGATTCGCCATCTAAGACACTTGAATCCTTGGATGTGGTGAGAGAATATCCCGACGTCTTTTCGGAAGACATTGCGGGATTGCCGCTAAGAAGAGAAGTTGAGTTCAATATTGAACTACTTCCGGGTATCGCGCCTATTTCGAAGCCACCCTACCGAATGGCTCCGGCGGAGATGCATGAGTTGAAGACTCAATTACAAGAGCTTTTGGATAAGGGTTTCGTAAGGCCAAGCGTCTCACCATGGGGCGAACCGGTACTTTTCGTCAAGAAGAAGGATGGTTCTTTAAGATTGTGAATCGACTACCGAATGCTCAACAAAGTCACGGTAAAAAACAAGTACCCCCTTCCAAGGATCGATGATCTTTTCGATCAATTATCAACGACGTCGATTTTCTCAAAGATCGACCTAAGGAGTGGCTACCACCAATTGAAGGTAGCCGAGCAAGATGTTTCCAAAACGGCATTTCGTTTGAGGTATGGACATTATGAATTTTTGGTTACATCTTTTGGACTAACGAATGCGCCCGCCGCATTCATGGACTTGATGAATAGGGTCTTCCGTCCATACTTGGATAAGTTCGTGATCGTATTTGTGGATGATATCCTCATTTACTCATCAAGCCTGGTAGATCACCGAGAGCATCTTCGCATCGTTTTGGAAACTTTGAGAAGAAATAGGCTTTACGCCAAATTTTCTAAGTGTAATTTTGGCTTGAAGAAGTGATGTTTCTAGGACACATTGTGTCAAGACACGGAGTGGTCGTGGATCCGGCAAAGGTTGAAGCAGTCATGAATTGGAATAGACCCAACAATGTGATCGAGATACGAAGTTTCTTGAGACTTGCTGGATACTCTAGGAGGTTCATCCAAGATTTTTCCAAGATTGCCGCTCCTATGACCAAGTTGACAAGGAAGGGCGAGAAATTCATATAGTCACAAGCATGTGAAGCAAGCTTTCAAGAGCTAAAGAGAAGGCTTACGACGACACCAATCTTAGTCATTCTCACGGGAAGCGGAGGTTATGTGATTTATAGTGACGCATGTGGTACCGGATTGGAATGTGTACTTATGCAACATGGCAAAGTGGTTGCATACGCTTCAAGGAAATTGAAGAAACATGAAGTCAACTATCCAACTCATGATCTAGAGTTGGCGGCGGTGGTATTTGCCTTGAAGATATGGTGCCATTATTTATATGGTGAAGATTTTGAAGTATACACGGACCATAAGAGCTTGAAGTATGTGTTCTCTCAAAAGGAGTTGAACATGAGGCAAAGAAGATGGCTTGAGTTCCTCAAAGACTATGAGTTTGCGATCTTGTATCATCCCGAAAAGGCAAATGTAGTTGCTGATGCTCTAAGTCGCAAATGGGAAGAATCACTTTGGTGCTTAAGTGTCCACAAGTGGAACCTTGTGGAAAGCATAATGCAATGGGCCCCAAGTATTTTTGGCCGAAGGATCATGTGTATGACTCATCACGTGATTGAATCAAGCTTAGTGAGAAGAATCATTGAAGCTCAAAGGAAAGACCCGGAATATGCAAGGATGATCAATGTATACAAAAGGGAAAGGAATCACTTTGAGTATGGCCAAGATGGAGCAATTCGGTACAAGAACCGCCTATGGGTCTCGAAGGACAAGGCACTGAGAAGAGAGATTTTGGATGAATATCACAAATCTGAATTCTCAATTCATCCCGGAAGCACTAAAATGTTCAAGAACTTGCAAAGAAACTTTTGGTGGGAAGACATGAAGAAGAAGGTGGCCAAGTATGTAGCTAAGTGCATAGTGTGCCAACAAGTTAAGATTGAACATCGAAGGCCTTGTGGCAAGTTACAACCTTTATCCATTCCGGAATGGAAATGGCAAAGTATCTCCATGGACTTCGTGGTAGGATTACCTCGAACCCGGAAAGGTCATGATGCAATATGGGTTGTAGTTGATCGTTTGACGAAGTCGGCTATCTTTATTCCTATGAAAGTGAGTCAAACCATGGAGAGCATGGTAGAATTATATGTGAATGAAATTATCCATTTACACGGAATTCCAGCTTCTATTATTTCGGATAGAGATCCGATATTCACTTATAGATTTTGTAAAGGTTTCCAAAATGCTTTTGGAACAAGGCTAAATTTCAGCATGGCATTTCATCCTCAAATCGACAGCCAAAGTGAGAGAATAATTCAAACACTTGAGTATATGCTTAGAGCTTGTGCCTTAGATTGGCATGAAAATTGGGATGACCACCTTCCTTTGGTGGAATTTGCTTATTACAATAGTTATCACTCAAGTATCAAGATGGCACCATTCGAAGCTCTATATGGTAGGCCTTGCCGTTCTCCGGTATGTTGGAGTGAAATCGGAGAGGAAAGATATCTTGGACCGGATTTGGTCCATATGTATGTTGACAAAGTGGATTTGATCAAGCAAATGATGCTAGAGGCACAAAGTAGGCAAAAGAGTTATGCGGATTTGAAGAGAAGAGAGCAACTATATGAAGTTGGGGATCATGTAATGCTCAAGGTCTCGCCAACCAAGGGTGTTACGAGATTTAGCAAGAAAGAAAAGTTGACACCAAGGTACATTGATCCTTTTGATATTCTTGAGAAAGTTGGTGAAGCGGCCTATAAGTTAGCTTTACCACCTTCTTATGCTAGACTTCACAATGTTTTTCATATATCTATGTACCAAATATATGTGCATGATGAGGCGACTGTGATTCGGATTGAGGAGCCGAATATCAAAGAAGACTTGACATATGTGAAGCAACCTATAGAAATTATAGACTATCAAGTGAAGCATCTAAAAAATAAGGCGATACCCATGGTCAAAGTGGCTTGGAAGTACCATCGAGGACAAGAAGCAACATGGGAACTCGAAAAGGAAATGCGAGAGAAGTTTTCAAGACTCTTCGGTAAGCATTTTAAGATTTACTAAAATTTGAGGATGAATTTTTATTTAAGGGGGGTAGGTTATAACGTCCCGAAGAAATAAAAAAAAAAGAAGAAAAAGCTACCCAGGCCCACGCGCACAAACAGCCCACCAAAAGCCCACCCAACTAACTTAACCTAAAGCACCTAATACATCCCCCCCCCCCCCCCGCCCAATTAGCCACTTTCGGCCGAAAGTTACCCAAGTCTCACTGTAGCAACATTGATGCTACAGTGAGCTCCTTCCTCTCTCCCTGTCCAAGTCTCTCACAACCAGCAGTAGGAAGCTCAAGTTTCTGCTACAGTAAGTCTCCTGCTATTATCCTTTGGTCCATAGCAAGCTCCCTCACTATTTCTCTCTCTTAATCACTGTGGCAGCACCATTAGGACCCTTGGACAGCTAGGAAAGGAAGAAGATTAAGGATTTAAGCTTACTAAACAAGGTATGTTGAGGGGATCCAAACTCTTAATCACCTTCCTAATGATGATTGTATGAATGGATTATGACATGAAGGACCAACTTGTGTTCTTGAAATGAATGATTAGGGCTTATGCATATTAGTACTTGTATGTGCCATGTTTTATGAAGCTTTATGTTCTAATGTTAATCATGTTTGGAATTATGATGTTCATTGTTACTTATGCTATCTCAAATGAAAGGATTTTATACTTATGTACATGTATGAACTTAGCTAGCATGATTATATGCTTCATGTGAAAACCTCGTTATATTTTATGATTAGAATGCTAAGAGATGTCTTATATGATGTTTGGAATCAAGTATGTGGTCAATATGTTAATGTATGTGAGATTTGAAAAGAAATAATGTAAAAATCGGGTGTCTGCCGCCCCAGAACGGGCGACCGATTCTGTATCGGTCGACCGTTCTGGAGGGACAATCACATTCTGTGATTAGCGGATGATTGTTCGGTCGTCCGATAGCAGTGTAATGGTCGATCGATTTAATAACGGTCGTCCGATATGTGTTGTTGAAACGTTCGACATATTCTGTGATTAGCGGACGATCCGAAAACCCATTTCGGACGTCCGAAAGGACCAGTAGCGGTCGACCGTTATTCCAACGGTCATCCGATTTAGAAGAGAGTCACATTCTGTGATTAGCGGACGAACTGAAGTCTCATCTCAGTCATCCAAAAGGACCATAACGGTCGACCGATAATCCGACCGGTCGACCGATACCCTTCCAATGGTCGACCATTCCCCAAAATGGTTGTCCGTTCTGGAAGGTGATTGGCTATAATTGAATGTCCACATATAGCATGATTTGACACTTGTATGACCTTAAATAGGGTTAAAACATGCAACATGTATGGAATGATTGTATGTATTGATGAATGAAAGTAAAAGATGGATTGGCATGAAGATGTCTTGTTGTAACCGTGGAGGGGAACACGTCGTCACTAGCTAGCTTCAGTGGCTCGTTCCTAGATGAACACGTCGTCACTTGTTAGTCTAAGTGGCTCGTTCAAAGGATGAACACGTCGTCACTAGCTAATCTAAGTGGCTCGTTCATAGATGAACACATCGTCACTCACAAGAATGAGGGGCTCGTTCATAAGGAACTACCATACCTTAAAGGTGGGGTTTCCAAGTCCCACGAATCAACATGGTCTATCCAATCAACAAGATAATAAGCTATCTTAATCAAGATAGAAGATGGAAAGATGATGTAAAGTGGAAAGTAAAGTCCTACAAAAATGTATGTACTTTCCAAAGATGACTTGGGACATAAAGATGAAGATGAAGATGTAGCTTCAATCGGATGCTAATGTATGTTCCTTTGTCATAAGACAGTTGTCCATTCTGGAAGCTGATTGGCTATAATTGAATGTCCACATATAGCATGATTTGACACTTGTATGACCTTAAATAGGGTTAAAACATGCAACATGTATGGAATGATTGTATGTATTGATGAATGAAAGTAAAAGATGGATTGACATGAAGATGTCTTGTTGTAACCGTGAAGGGAAACACGTCGTCACTAGCTAGCTTCAGTGGCTCGTTCCTAGATAACACGTCGTCACTTGTTAGTCTAAGTGGCTCGTTCAAAGGATGAACACGTCGTCACTAGCTAATCTAAGTGGCTCGTTCATAGATGAACACGTCGTCACTCACAAGAATGAGGGGCTCGTTCATAGGGAATTACCATACCTTAAAGGTGGGGTTTCCAAGTCCCACGAATCAACATGATCTACCCAATCAACAAGATAATAAGCTATCTTAATCAAGATAGAAGATGAAAAGATAATGTAAAGTGGAAAGTAAAGTCCTACAAAAATGTATGTACTTTCCAAAGATGACTTGGGACATAAAGATGAAGATGAAGATGTAGCTTCAATCGGATGCTAATGTATGTTTCTTTGTCATAAGACATTATGAAAGAAGATGATAAATTAAAGTAAGATGAATGATGATATGCCTTAGCATAATGATAAATTATGACATGCTTTGACATAATGATGATAATATTACATGTTTATCTTACTTGCCATGATGATACGTTCATATGTCATATAGAGTGCATAAGTAGCTCATAGCATGCATATGACTTATGTTTTACAATGATGATATGCATATGTCATGACATGTAGAGATTATGTCATAGGATCATCGCATGCATAGGCCTCAACATACTCTAACGGGAGAAATCCTATGCACATGTGGATCCATGCAGGTATGGACGAGACTTAGGTTCAGCGGCGATGAGCCTCATGACGGATGGGCCTTTGAGTCATTTTCTTTTAATTGGACTTCTTTATGTATTATGAACCCTATGCTGAGTATTGATGTTAGAGCCTATGTGGGCCCATAGGCTAGTATTGTTATCTTGGATTTTTAAATGATGAAGTCTTCCGCTATTTTCATGATTTTACTGTTTATGTTCATTATTATTATGTTTTCGCTGCAATGTTTATGAAATTAAGTCAAAGTCAAGTCGATGTAACGTCGCTTAAGATTCGATAAAATTTTAAATTGAGACTAAATTTTGAGATCTTTACAATGATGATAGCGACGATGGCAGCGGCGGAGGAGTTCCAACTCGATTCCGAGACCCATAAGAGGATGCTCGCGGAAGGAAACCAAATAACGACGAGGACAATGCACCGAAACCAAGCGGCCTGTGACGCAGTTCCTGGCGGGCGCTGCTCAACGCCAGTAAATCCAGCTTCGAATTGCAGATATCGAGATAACGACCGAGAGGGTACAATATGCACGTAAGTAAAGTAATTTGATTACAGTACGAACCCGTGGATTGGATGCACGCAACTCAACGCAAGGCATATCGTCTTAATTACAACTTAATTTGGTGATAATAAATCTCAAATTGTATCAGCGGGCCCTCCCTCGCTCGTTTCCTTGATGTGTAATTAATTATATTAATCCATGTTTCAGCAGCAGTACGTCCTGCATGCATCCCTCATCATTCTCGTTAATCTTGTATTTTATTTCCTTTAATTGCGCTCATTATTTTTACAGTCCAATGATATCATGATCTCCTTAATTCGTAATTTCTACATTCCTCTCCGATCTCCAATTAATTTCTTAACTAATCAACTCCGAGGTTTAAACTTCAGCACCTCCTGCGCTAATCATTTTTTTTCTAAACGCAATGTTTGGCATGAGTTTAGTTCTGTTTGGTTCTCGATAAGTAATCAATTACATGAAAAAATTGTAATGACGAAGATTTAAAGAATTGATTTAATAAATAAGTTTAAATGGATGTTTGAATAAAAAGTAAGAATTAAAAATATAATTTATTATTTTATGAGATATAAAATTATAATAAATAAAAATATTATATGTATTTATTAAAATAATAATAATTAGCATATAAAAAACATTATATGTAATTATTAATTTAATATTTATTAAAAAATAAGTGATTATTAATATTGTAATTTGGATTAAATCTGAATTTTTTATAATTTTATTATACTATAATACTAAGCAAAATATTTTAACTAATTAATAAAATATTTTTTAATTGTTAGAACTTAAAAAAATAAATTTTAATTAATAAATTTAATAATGTAGTTTATAAGCTAAATAATAATATATATACAAAAAAATTAAAAGGAAAAATGAAAGCAAAAAAGAAATACTAATTGATTACTTCTGGCGCTAGTTGAAGACTCCTACTTCTGGCCTCAGATGACAGAAGATGTCGATGCATATGTGCGCACATGTTTTAAGTGTCAGCAGGACAAACTTGAACAGAAGAAGCCGACAGAGTTGCTAGAACTCTTGCCTGTACCGAAGCGTCCATGGAATATGATGACTATGAAAGCAAAGATATCCACGTAGGCCGGTTCGTCCTCATCTCAGCCATACCAAAATCTAGGGGAACGGGATTGATCATGGTAATGATCGACAAGTTTGCGAAGTACAAAAATTTCATCATGACTTCAAAACATTGCTCGACGAAAGAGGTCGCCCGCTTGTTTGTCAAGCATGTAGTGAAGTACTAAGGCGTACCTGAGATTATCGTCAGCGACCTTGATCCGAGGTTCACGGGACACTTCTAGAGGGAGCTCTTCCATCTCCTAGGGACCGAGCTGCGCTTTTCGACAACTTTCCATCCCCAAACAGATGGCCAAACGGAGCAGGCCAACCATCTTCTAGATATCTACCTGAGGCACTTTGTCGCGACCAATCAGGAGGATTGGACCAAGCTCTTAGACGTTGCACAGTTCTTGTACAACATGCAGAAGAGCGAGGCGACGCAACAAAGCACGTTCAAGATCGTCACTGGGAGGCAACCAGTGACACCTACAAGACTCGCGGCCAGGTGGGGAAGTGTCCGATGGCATACTATGTGGCGTGAGGATGGCAGGACAACCTTGAAGCGTCAAGAGCCATCTTGGAAAAATCGGTGCGCATAATGAAGAAGTTCGTTGATCAGAAGCGGAGGCATGTCGAGTTTCAGGTGGGAGACAGGGTTCTTGTGAAGTTACGAACTCGTCAGTTCAAAACACTTAGGAACTTGCACCAAGGGTTGCTGCGAAGATACAAGGATCCCTTTGTTATCACCAAGCGAGTAAGTAAGGTGGCCTATAAGGTGGATCTTCCCAAAGAACTGTGACAAATCCATCCGGTGTTCCATGTGAGTGTGCTGAAGAGATTCTACGAGAATGTAGAAGATTCTTCGCGTGAGGTGGAGACACGAGGACTAGTGAACGACATGAGCTCATCGACAAATTCAAGAGGCGCACCAGAGTTGTTGGGGACGACAATGACTTCGGTGGGGGAGGATTGCCACCCCTGGCCGTAGGGGACGCGCCTCGTGGCATGGCCATGCGTGCGAGTAGGTAGGCACGGCCGAGACAACTCCTACTCCTTGTAGGAATAGGAGTTGGATGACACTCCGAAGATCTGACAAGGAGGGAGGAACTTCTGAAGGTTGAAGGCTTGGACTCTTATCGTGAGTAGGAGGATGAGTGCGTGGAGAAGTGCAGGGTCAGAAGGACTCCTACTCCTAATAGGGATAGGAGTCAGACTTTTCCTAGGTCGAGTAGGACTTGGGCATGCCGGAGCTTCCTTCTTGACCGAGGAGCACTTGGAGTCAAAATTTGGACAATCTAAGGTCGCTCAATAATATTCTCTAGTTTTCCTCTAAACTCATAGCCTCTCTCTCTTCCTCCTGGGCGGGTCTTTCATTGGGCATGTACGTCCGAGGCCCAAGGCTCATCTAAAAGGGGGCTGATCGGCGACCGAGCAGTGTTTGGCCGAGCCAGACGTCTTGTGTTTCCAGTCTGAAGCATAAGAGAATGACACATGTCTTGGACGTCCTGCAAGTGCATGCAATGGGACCGTCAATGGCGCTGACGAGTGCATAGCAAGCAATGTTGAGATGACTATGATGGTATCAGCGTCGGAGGAGGAGTTCCAACGCGATTCCGAGATCCACAAGAGGATGCTCATGGGAGGAAGCTAAAACAATTATCAATCATACGCAGGACTGAAACCAGACCTAGCGAACTGCAACCCAGGCCAACCCTTTATGAACGCTAACCCCTAATACCAAAACGTTCACATTAGGCTCTGTTTCACAACACCAAAAATTATGTTTCAATTAGTGTTTCGCGGTTCAATCGCTAATGTTTTATTTGGTAAATGAAAAAAATAAGTAGCATTTAATATTTCATATGAAAATATGGAAAAGCTATTTCTATTAATATTTAGTGATTAGAAGTTTGAGAATTCTTCCCCCTAACTGCAACATGCAGTTTACGAAACTGCACCAATGTGCATGTTGCACAATGGCCCGGGTAAGTTTAGCAGGCCTATAAGTGCGCTTGATTCCAACAATCTCCCACTCACACTTAATGGGCCATTACCCATTTTCGATTCTAGTAAATGTTTGTTATGGTAAATGGATCGTGCGACCCACGAGTACATCCACAACTTATGAAGAACTATGACCTGTTAGGGATACATAATCATTCAATCACTTGAGAGCCTATACTATGACCTATTAGGAATACATAGTTGCTCAATCAATTTTGAGAGCAAAAAATTATGACGACATAACTGCTCAATCAACGTGTGAGCTCATGCTATAACATGTTATCGTTGTATAGCTACTCAACTATCATGTGAGCTAATACTATGATTTATCAATAATACATAGTCGCTCAAACATCTATGTTACTCGCTTTGCCTTAGAAACACCTTGCTTGGACATTCCAGATGACACACGTCTTATCATACATGATTTCGATTGATCCGTATTTGTATGCTTATGTATTTGGCCACAAATACCATGCAGCACCAGTGAATCTTCCTCTCATTGTCATATTTTTCAGTTCTAAGTCAACTGCTTTCCTAGTCATGGATCGACGGGTCACATATAATTTTAGCCTATGAGTACCTCGCTAAAGTAGCAACATTAACCTATTACTTTAAAATATAGTTAAGAGTCTAAGGGTAATTTCCGGACTTGTTCAGTCCTTAAAGACTCACACTCTGATGAAAAACTATAAAGTATTCATCAAGTCTTAGGGTCGACTTAGCATACTAGGTTCATAACCAAATACTGCGGTGGAGACTCCCACTAAAGGAGCGTATGTCATAAACTCGTATCACCGCACAGATTAGACTCCAAACGTCTACCCATGTCGTCTAACTTGAGTTCTCGTACTAGTCGCCCAAGAATCGACGCCACGAGGTCTCACATCTGGCTTCTCTTATCAAGCTACACAGAGTTATATATAAACTCGTGTCGTCGTCCTGAACATATTAGGATGATCTTAGATCATATACCTGAATCTAAATCATTTCATCTCTGCTCGCTATACACAAAGCGTCGAGGCGATTATCCGTGTGTCTGATAATCTCGTGCCTGATTTGACATACTCTACATGCATTATCAAAAACATTAACTAACTCTAAAATAAAATTTAACATAATTTTATTCATCACAAAAAGATATAGAATACATCACCGTATAAACTTTGCACATAATAATGTGTCAGTGGAAAATGCTTAGTACGTATCACATACTAACACATGTATTCATCAATCGTACCTTCTTCACATTGTCAAGGCATACTAGACATTAATGCATTTTCCCTTATAACGATCTATCCTTTTTTCAAGCAATAGTGACATACATATTGCAACAAAGGATATACTTGACTATCGTAAATACAAGAGTAAAATAATTTACTTAATCAGAGGGTTTCATGCCATCACTGAGTATAACACAAACTCAATTTTCATAGTTGACTACTTTTTATATAGTTTTGCTTTAGCTAAACTCTGCAACAATGTCATTCTATAACATGAAGACATTAGTGAAGATATACTTTTGCTTGTCAATATCGTCATCTTAATAGGCGTCTATTTATTTAGCAAGTCTATAACACGATCTCCATCATAGTGCAAAATGAGAGTCATGCCCTAAGGTGTCTCATTATTCTCTTAATCACCATCCAACATAGACGGATTGTATAAATATGTAAATATTTCATTTGACAATTGACATAAATATTAGACTGCTCAATTTATTGTGCATGTCTGATCATTGACCATATTTATGAAAGCACATTTCCTTACTTATAGAGTCATAGAGAAAATCACGAGATTCAAAATTATCTCTTTTAATAAAGGTATCGATGAGTGTACAGTTTCTCATAGAATATTCAATTCATCTTTATAACAAACGACTCTTGCTACAAAGTAAGAAATTTACTTGAACAATTCTTGTTTAATTTTCACACCCATACTACACTTAGAACATGTCATGTAATAACATATACGAATGAATTGTTACTTAAATTCATAATCATATATATAATGTATGACAAAATAACATGACTATTTCATGTACTAATAATATGCATAATATAACTAATATGCATAAAACAAATCCCATACAAATTTCAAAAAAAATATTCTAAAAATTATCTTATTAACATTACATGATCACATCCTTTATAAAAAAAACAATTTCCATAAATTACAATTACACATAATAACATGGCATAATAGACAAAAATCACATATGCATAACTACTTATCTAAATATTTAAATATTCTGGAACTTGAAGAAAATCATTCATAATTTTCTAAGCAAATAATGTGCATAAAATGACAAATATTCTAATTTATCATAATATATCTATCACGACATAAATAACTCATATAGAATGCATTAAAACATAAACATACATGTATGTCAAAAAATAATCCACACATTATTAATAAAAACTTTCTGAATTTTCTTGGGTCCAAAAACATATTTTTTTCATATTTTTATATATTTTCTCAGTTTTTCTACAATTCTATCTTGTTTTTCAAAAAAAATTATTTACTGTTCACGGTTGCACAACGAGCCATCGGCGCCAACCTGCACGTGTCCCGGGGGCTTTCCCCGGGGCACGTTGAGTTATCTTACTTAATGTATTTTCCCTTTTTTAACCCACTTTTGTACTTAGTTTTATTTCCAAGTGTGATAGTGGCAGTTTTGTAATTTCTGCACTCTTGAAAAGTGCAGCCTCAGAGCTTGTCCTCCACATCACACGTCGTAAACCTACCACCCGAATCTGTGGTATAGTAGGGGAGTGCCGCTAGTGCTCTCCCGAAGCGTTGTAATCATTCCTATTTACTCAACAAATATTTCAAGCTTCCCAAAATCTAGCATCATGTCTCGAGCGTGGGGTGGCAACCCACAAAAGAGCGTTCCAAAGCATTCCAAGAGATCGAGCGTTACGCCGAGGTGCCCGTTTGTTCACAAACGCCTCCACCGAAGAAGCATCCGCTCGGGATCGTGCGTCCCAAAAGTTGTCACATATAAAAAGTGGCATAAGCAAGCTTCCGCAAAGCGCTCAAAAGAGCTTGCCTAGACGTTGGGCACGTCTAGGCGCCGCATGGGTCGGTCGAGCGAATAATGATCCCGTGACAAGTTGGTATTAGAGCAACGTTTCTGGGACTGCTCAAGTTGGCGTTCGATGTTCAAAGTGGAATGACGTCAAACTTGAAAATGACGAATGAACATGTCGCACTGGAGAAGGGCCGCCAGGAGCGAGGGCGCGCACGCTTGAAGGACGCCATGTTCGCCTTCGAGCAACGCCTCAGCCAATTCCAATTGGACGTGGGCGAGATGCAAGACCAACTCGCAATGCACGAGCGGGAGTTGGAGAAGACCGTGGATCTCGCAACGGTGCGGGATGAGATGACGTCGTTGTATACACGGCTCGAGTCCATGGAGGCGACGATCATGGACATGCGGGAGACCTTGGACAATGGTCTCTCAAACATGCGGTTCGAGATGGAGCAAGAGTTCAAGACCATGCGGAAAGAACTCAAGCGATGCTATGGAGATGGGCGGCATCCCGAGACGTCCGCCCCACATGAGGCAAGGATTGAAGTACCAAAGCCGCGGCCCTACAAAGGCGAGCGGTCAGCAAAGGAGATCAATGACTTCCTGTGAAATGTTCGAAGGTACATGGAGGCCTTGGACGTGACGTCCGAAGTGAGGATGGTGAAGATCGCATCCTTCTACTTACAAGATGCGACGACGTGGAGTGTGGCATCGTTGATCCCATTGAGAAGTGGGACGATTTCAAAAGGCAGCTTACCAACTACTTCTGCCCTGCCAAGTTGAGACTGAAGGCCAAGATTGCGTTGTTCAACATTTACCAGAAGGGCATGTTGAAGGAGTACGTGAAAGAGTTCACCGAGCTCCGCCTACAGAATTCCCAAGTAGACGAAGACACGCTGCTGGCGGTCTTCGTGAAGGGTTTGAAGCCATGGGGTAGGACGGATTTGGAGCGACGAGACTGCCCCAACCTCCGCTCGCTAGTCGCCGCTGCCGAGTCGCTCATGGAGTACGCCAAAGCGAGCGCTCCACCACTAAAGCCCTCCGGCAAGGACAATGGCGGAGGAGAGAAGTCCAAGCCACAAGGAGGCAAGCCGCACTATCAAGACAAAGTCAAGGGACATCAAGACAAGAAGTCGAACAATGAAAGATTCAAGAGGGACGGAAAGCCGCCAAAGCCTTGCTACATTTGCAAGGGTCCACATTGGACAAGCGATTGTCCGCAGAAGGCGACAGTCAACGCAATGTATTGCCCCGACGAGAAGGAGAAGGAGGAGGCGTGTCTCAGTTCGATGCACGTCCTCAGCGCCATCAACGCCTCGAAGGGTCCTTCAACGGCTGCTTGACTTTATGCGGACATCGAGTTGAACGGACAAGTCTTCAACGCCTTCATCGACATGGGAGCATCCGAGTTATTCGTGTTGGAAGTGGCCGCCAAGAAGCTGAAGCTGCCACTACAGAAGACAAACGCCACGTTCAAGATGGTGAACGCGAAGTCTATCTCGACCACAGGAATTTCTCCTGGAGTGAAGGTTCGCATCGGCAAGTGTCGGGAAGCTTCGATGTGATGGTGGCATCAGTGGATGACTACGAAGTGGTGGTGAACATCTCTTTTCTGCGACACATCGCTGCATGTGTCATCCCGCTCACCAACTCGATGGTCATGTGGAGATCTCAAGCAGAAGACTCTCTCCGCCATGCAAGTGCGAAGGGGTTGCGCAAACAGGAGCACACCTTCTTGGCGACCGCCATCTTGGAAGATCCGGGGCCCTCCACTTCAACACCTCCCAAAGTCCTTGAAACCCTTGAAGACTTTGCTGACGTCATGCCCCCGGAACTCCCAAAATGGTTGTCGCCGAAGCGTGAAGTGGACCATGTCATCGACTTGGTCCCAGGATCGAAAGCCCCACATGGAATCCCCTATCAGCTCGCCCCTCCGGAACTCGCAGAACTCCGTAAGCAACTTACCGAACTATTGGATGCAGGATATGTTCGGCCCTCAAAGTCTCCATATGGCGTCCGGGTTCTCTTCCAGAAGAAGCATGACGGTTCCCTCCGGATGTGCATCGACTACCGGACGCTCAACAAGCTTACGGTGAAGAACAAGTACCCCATCCCCTTGGTGGCGGACTTGTTCGACCAACTTGGCGGTGCAAGATGATTTACCAAGTTGGATCTTCGTTTGGGCTATTGGCAAGTCCAGATCGCGAAAGATGTTGTGCAGAAGATGGCGTGCGTCACAAGATACGGCTCCTATGAGTTCCTCGTGATGCCTTTCGGCCTCACTAATGCCTCGTCGACCTTCTGCACCCTCATGAACAAGGTATTGCAACCATTCCTTGACAGGTTCGTGGTTGTCTACCTCGACGACATCATGATTTACAGCCGCACCTTAGAGGAGCATATCGAGCACATTCGGCAAGTGTTCGAGGTGTTGCGACAGAACGAGCTCTACGTCAAGCGGGAGAAGTGTGCCTTCGCTCAACCGGAAGTGCACTTCTTGGGACATGTCGTCGGAAGTGGAAAGTTGAAGATAGATGGCGCGAAGATTCGGGCCATTGTGGAGTGGGAGCCGCCCAGGAGGGTTCCCGACATGGGTTCGTTCCTTGGCCTGACGAACTACTATAGGCAGTTCATCAAGAGGTATTCACATGTGACGACCCTTTTGATGAATCTCATCCGAAAGAATGTGCAGTGGGAGTGGACACCAACGTGTTAGGAAATGTTCGACACCCTTAAGAGGGCCATGACGGAGGAACTGGTGCTCGTCCTGCCAGACCACACCAAGCCCTACGAGGTACAAACAGATGCTTCTGACTATACCATTGGAGGAGTTCTTATGCAGGAGGGGCATCCAGTGACATTCGAGAGTCGCAAACTCAATGACACGGAGTGGCGCTACGCCATTCAGGAGAAGGAGATGACCGCGGTGATTCACTGCCTTAGAACATGACGACACTACCTTCTCAGGTCATGATTTCACATCAACACAGACAATGTTACGAAGAGTTACTTCGAGACACAGAAGAAGCTCTCGCCGAAGCAAGCAAGATGGCAAGATTTTATGACGAAGTTCGACTACGTCCTGGAGTACAAGCTTGGCAAAACGAATGTCGTTGCCGACACCCTCAGTCGATGCGCGGAATTGGTGGCCATGAGCTCCTCTCAGGTCGACTCATCGAGAGGATCAAGAAGGGATTGGAGTCAGATCCCACGGCGAAGAACTTGTTTGAGCAAGGGACGGAGGGCAAGACACGCCGCTTTTGGGTGGAAGATGGGCTGATCTTCACCAAGGAACGTCGCATCTACGTTCCACTCTTCGACAACTTGCGGCGTTCTATCATGCAAGAGTTCCATGACTCCAAGTGGGCGGGACATCCGGGCATCCGCCGTACTTTGGTACTTATCGAAGACAACTACTTCTGGCCAAGGATGGAGGACGACATTGAAGCTTTCGTGAAGACCTGCCTTGTTTGTCAACAAGACAAGAACCTCAGTCAAGCGCCCGACGGACTTTTGGAACCCCTGCCTATCCCAGAGCGTCCATGGAAAGATGTCTCCATGGACTTCATCACGGACCTGCCCAAGTCTGAAGGGCCAGGTACCATCATGGTGGTCGTCGATCGATTCTCCAAGTATGCCATCTTCGTCGTCGGTTTCGCAAGTTGTCCTGCTACTGAAGCTACGGAGTTATTCATGAAGCATGTACTGAAGTATTGGGGCTTACCACAAAGCATCGTCAGCGATCGGGATGGGCGATTCGTTGACAACTTATGGAAGGAATTATTCAAGATGATGGACTCCAACTTGCATTTCTCGACATCACTTCATCCTCAAATCGACGACCAAACTGAGAGGGTGAATTGTATCCTGGAGATCTACTTGCGGTACTATGTGAGTGCCAATCAGAAGGACTGGACGAAGCTACTCGACATCGCGCAATTTTCCTATAACCTACAGCGAAATGAGTCGACCAATCGGAGTCCCTTTGAGATAGTGACGGGGCAGCAACCTCTAACGCCCTAAGCCGTCGCAACTTCTTATGGTGGCAAGGTTCCCTCCGCTCACCGCATGGCGAGGGAGTGGCATGAGCAGAACGACATGGCGAGAGCATGTTTACACAAGGCATCAAAACGCATGAAGAAGTGGGTGAACACCGCCCGACGGGACGTCAACTTTGAAGTCGGAGACTTGGTCCTAGTGAAGCTGATCCAACATCTTCGGCTAAGTAGGAAGAATCTGCACAAGGACCTCGTTAGGCATTACGAGGGCCCCTTTAAGATCCTGAAGAAGGTAGGTAAGGTGGCCTACAAGTTGGAGCTCCCGCCTCCAATGCAACAACACCCCGTCTTCCATGTCAGCCTGTTCAAGCCTTTCGTCGAAGACCCTGAAGTCCCGGGCGTGAGTTTCAGACCGCGCCCCATCGGTCATTCGACAACAGTTCACTGATCAAGTTGAAGAAGTACTCGCCGTCCGCACGAAGAATCGGAAGAAGTATCTTGTTCGATTGAGCGGAAGACCGGACGCCGACACAAGTTGAGAGACAGCCGAAGACCTGTGGCAGTTCACGTAGAAGATTGAAGAATTCCAAGCTGCAGCTCCAGGGACGTCGCTGACTTGAGTGGGGGAGAATGTCCCGGGGGCTTTTCCCGGGACACGTCGAGTTATCTTACTTCATGTATTTTTCCTTTTTCAACCCACTTTTATACTTAGTTTTATTTTCAAGTGTGATAGTGATAATTTTGTAATTTTTATACTCCTGAAAAGTGCACCCCCGGAGCTTGTCCTCCACATCACACGTCGCAAACCTTTCACCCGAATTTGCGGTATAGTAGGAGAGACCCGCTAGTGCTCCCCCGAACCGTTGTAATCATTCCTATTTACTCAACAAAGATTTCAAGCTTCCTAAAATCTAGCATCGTGCCTCGACTGTGGGGTGACAACCCACAAAAGAACGTCCCAAAGCGTCCCAAGAGATCGAGCGTTATGTCGAGGTGCCCGTTTGTTTACAAATGCCTCCACCGAAGAAGCGTCCACTCGAGACCGTGCGCCCCAAAAATTGTGGCATACAAAAAGTGACATAAACAAACTTCCGCAAAGCGCTCAAAAGAACTTGCCTAGATGTTGGGCACATTTAGACATCGCACAAATAAGTCGAGCGAAAAATGATCCCGTGACACAAGCTTGCGTACCCGCGCGTGTTGTGCCAGCAGCAGCGTGCGCAGCGGGCCATGGGCCTGCGCGCGTTGTGCGCTTGCAACGGCGCACGCATAGGGCCATGGGCCTGCGCGCGGTGCTCTTGCACGCTACAATGCCGGGGCGCGCTGTAGCAACAGCCATTTTTTTTATAGCATTTCATGTGTGTCTGCGCATATATGTGATGCTTCAACTTAAAGTCATGGACTTTCTATAATGCGTGGCTACAAATTAGATTGTCACTCCAAACAAAACGTTCCATTGACAATGAGTCGAGATCAAATGCAAATAACAAAATAATAATAATAATATGCAGCAACATGTTCAAGTCACGGCGAATAATTTTGCTCTCGAACTGCTCACTTGAACCGACACATTTAGCATGCGGCCAGCCATGCAAGTCTCATATTTGCATGTGTAGAGTCAACGTCACACTGAGAACGCGCCTCCTCGGACGACAACCGAACAAGTATTAACAAGAAGATATGCAAATTATTTATCAGTCCAATTCACATGTCAGTGGAAAACGCAAAAGTCGAACAGAGAGAAAAAAAACCTTCAGTCGCACTTTCTAATTCGTACAATAAAACATGATTCAGAAAAATTCATTTGGCTCTAGTACCAATTGAAAGAATTGGTAATAAATAAATAGAGGTATTTTGGAATATTCCGCAGCGAAAGATGAATCGTCGGAAATCTTTTTATGTTATTTTGAACTCATCATTAGGATGGATGGCATGTTCACAATCCAAGAACTCGGATGTCATCGGAATCTGCCAACATGCTTGTCGGACTGCTCGTTGATCACTGGATTGTTGGATACACACTTCTTACACCGTAATGTATCCATGACACCTTTTATAATGGTGCCAATTATCTGTTCGTATAACTGCAACATGCAGTTTACGAAACTGCACTAATGTGCATGTTGCACAATGGGCCTGGCGCTTGATTCCAACAATATATGTATATGATCTTATGAAATGGAAAAAAGGAGAGAAGAAAAAAGATGTTTGTGTCATGTGACCAAACAATTAGATTCTGTTATAGCTCATAGAAGGTGACAACGAAAGACCGAGAAATGGAAGAAACATGCATGAGATATTGATAGCCTTCTAATTAATTAATTAATTAAATAGACAGAGATCGCGATAAACTTGATTATTAACATGCATGCACTATACGTATATGTAGGTGTACGTCGTCAGTAGTATCGGCAGTTCTGGGATGGGAGGCATGGCCGGTGCGGTGTGAAACCCACAGGCGGTGGCAGGCACTTGCTGTACGGGTTGCCGTTGCCGGAGTTGCACACCTGCTTGTTATCTCGGGTCACAGGAGGGGCAATATATTTTCCTGCTTGCTGGAGGAGGCGCCGGTGGACGTCGACGGAGTCGAACAAGAAATCTTCTCCTGCTGTTGCTGCTGCTGCTTGGCACTGCGCCGCGGTCCCATTGCACCCGGCGGCGATCACCATTAATCCATCCCCGTGACTGTTTCTGACCAACGAGACACCGATCATGACTACTACAGCCATGGCGAGGACCCACAGCAGAGACAGGGGATTGCGCCAGTAGTGGCGGCTTGGCAGCTTCTTCGCCATTTATGTGATGCAACGTCCGGCCGGCCAAGTGACAGAGCACAAATTAAGGAGTTTAAACGGGGTGGCGGGCGTTGGTATACATCGATTTCTAGGAGAGACGCCGAGGGGTCTTGACATATCTATCTATCTATATATATATTAACCACAGTCGCCCTTAGAGGAAGAGTGGAAGCATGCATGTGGCCTCATTAAGAGTACGTACTGGTGTGTAAATGTCATGTTCATGCATGGACCACTTTAGTATTTTTTTTCTTTTTTTTACCAAATCGTTTAATTAATTTGGTTGATCTTGACATAATGGTCACGCGACTCTCAAATCAAATATCCACGTGTATATTATAACCCTCGAAAGAAATTAGTGATTAGGATTGGAAGTTAACTGGCACCACAAAATTAAATTAATAAAAAAAATAATGCATATTCACTTCAACAAGTTATGGTGTTCATTCGATGGTCAATAACATCCTAGGTATAGCATCGGTCGTTATTCGGGCATCAAAATTAATAAATTAGATAAAGTAGTAACTTTAGATAACTTCAAATACCAAAAGACATATATAGATGGAGGTCGCAGCATAGAAAGTAGAACACAAATCCGCAAGTAATCGACTATTGCATGCCGCCTCCACAATTAATTATTTAGTGACTGTTGATCGAATCTCCTCGTAAAAAGAAGAGAACAATGTTTAAGCATATATAATTTAAGTTAAGATGATGAAGTGATGGTTGGTGAGGTTGAATGCAATGAGGATTTATATAGATCATGTTTGCATATGAGTTAATAGAATGGAGTATGTTAATTTAGTACATTAGTTGTTTGGATATAAATTTTAATGCACGAGAAATAGATAAATGTCTTTTATTATTCTTAACAAAATTTTACTTATTTTTTATTTGAATAAGAAGAAAATGTGGAAATAATAATTTTTAACCCCCTCAAAAATCATCAATTTGGTGAATTTAGTTTTAAGTCATGTGATGAACTAACAAACACCAACACCAACATAACCTTAGTTAAAATTTTAAAATCATTATCCAAACAACATTTAAGAATTTTAAATTCACCCAACTCCAATTAAACATAATTTGTTCCTCCTTAGCCCTCCCATCCAAATACACAAGGTGATTAAAATATTTCCTATTTGTGATTACAATTCTTGTTTCCTTTCTAAACTATGTCAAGACTCTAGCATAGTAAATATTTTTCTAGAAATTACTTTATCTCACTTTTAATTCCAAATTTATACCTTAAAAAAATTAGGTTTAGGCTTCTTTCACAGCATGGAAAACAACGGCCACGCATGCATCAACTGTAGAGTGATGGCTAACCAACCGTCATGTGAGATGTCGGAGTAAATTACACGAATGGTCCCCCAACTTTGAGTCGATTTTCAACTGGTCTCCCAACTTCAATTTATAACCAAAATATCCCTCATCTTTTATTTTCTTGCACAATTAGTCCTTTTGACCGGTGATAGTGGATTTTCCGATTGCCTTGCATACGTGGCCGACACGTTAGTCGTTTCTCTCTCATCCACGTCATTTAAGTTATCCATGTCATTTAACATTCCAAACTAGGTAAATTACACGGATCGTATCTCAACTTTCAATTGATTTCTAAATAGTCCCCCAAGTTTGATATTATTGCACGATTCATCCACTTGACCGGTAAGAAATAGTCTCCCGATTATCTTGCAATGTGGCATAATAAAATATAATAAAAAAATTTATCTAGTTGACATCACACAATAAAAAATATTATAAAAATTTAAGGACGCGGAAGAGTTTCTAAGTTCGTCCTTTGGCGAGTTGGCATAGGGGGCGCCGACCCCCTCTCCAAGCTCGTCCACTAGCGAGCTTCGCACAAGGGGCGTCAACGCCCCCTCGCGAGCTCGTCGACAATCCTAAACAACTCAAAATTGAGAGACTATAAAAAATAAAAATAATAGGAGTGCCGACGAACTCGTAAGGGGACGTTGACGCCCCTTGTGTGAAGCTCACTAGTGGACGAGCTTGGAGAGGGGGGTCGGCGCCCCCTATGCCAACTCGTCAAAGGGCGAGCTTAGAAAGGGGGGCCGACACTCCCCCTCCGTCAGCTCGTTCGCGTCTTTAAATTTTTATAATATTTTTTATTATGTAATGTCAACTAGCTAAATTTTTTATTATATTTTATTATGCCACATCACAAGATAATGGGAAGACTATTTTTTACTGGTCAAGTATGTAGAAATCGCTTCAAAGTTGGGGGACGATCCGTGTAATTTACCTGGTTTGGAGCATTAAATGACGTTGATGACTTAAATGACGTGGATGAGAGAGAAACGACTGACGTGTCGGTCACGTATGCAAGGCAACCGGGAAATCCATTATCACCTGTCAAGAGGACTAATCATGCAAGAAAATAAAATATGAGGGACGTTATGGTTATAAATTAAAGTTGGAGAATAAGTTGGAAATCGACTCAAAGTTGGGAGACCATTCGTATAATTTACCCGAGATGTCGTGAACTTGGACATTCAAACTTCTAAAGGGACATAACAAACCATTATTTATTGGGACATAAGTAATTATATTGGGACATAAGAAACCATTATTTATAACTTTATTACAATTAGAAAAAAAGTTGATTATATTCATTTGTGAAACCATTATTTATTGGGACATAAGTAAAATTTCCGGGGACATAATTGAAGAATAATAAAAAATAGATTCATATTATTATTACATATTTCTATAAAATGTTCTCATTCTAAACTTCTCAATTGAAGTTTTATTTGAATAGAAAGGACATTCTTTTCCTCCAAAAAGATCGAATACGAAATGGAAACGACTAACCCTAGATGGAATTCTAATCCTTATTAATATATATATATATATAATCTTTTAGCATATATCAGTCACATTAAAGAAAGAGTTCTAAATTGATTTATAAAATTAAAAAGTATATATATATATATATATATATATCGAAATCAAATAAGTTTTCATGTAGAATTAAATTCTTACCATCTAACATTTTTATTGAGAGTTGATTAATTACTTATGTTTGAATTTGATGTGTTAATCAATTTTTTAAAAAATTTAAGTCGAGCAATACCATTTATTTTATATTTTTAACATTGTCCTTCATGTCAAGTGGATAATAAAAAAATAAAAATATTCTTTTAATAAGATCTTAATGTGATTTAAATTTTTTAACTATGATATCGTATTAAATTTAATGTGTTAATTATTTTTTAAAAAAATTTAAACTATTAAAAATATCTTGATTTATTTAATATTTTTAGGTATGCAAACAGAATTCTCCAAACGATATATGGCTTGACTGGGTATGTCCATGTCAGTCCTGTAAAGGCATTTCAGCTACCAATGCCCACGTACATTTTACAATGACATGGGTGATAATTTTGTCAATACGTGAATATTAGGAAAACTTTTACGAGGATAAGTTAAGAGCATGCAGTATACAAAGTAAACTCATGGGTAAAAGTGGTCTACAATAAAAGTTTGCCAAGCACAAAACTATACTTTTTTTAAAAAAAAATTGATGAGTATAAAAATAGGTAAAGGGTAAAAGTTCAGAACCGCAAAAGTTACCACTTTATTTTTTCTCAGGCTATGTTTGAATTGTAAATTTGTAGTTCTCATTAGTTCTCGAAATTTAGTCAATTTGATAAAAAAAGTTTAGATGTAGAGTTTGGATGAAAAGTGTAATGATAAAAATTTTAAAAATTGATTTGATAAATAAGTTTTAATAACTATTTAGATAAAAAGTAAGAAATAAATATACAATTTATTATTTTATTATGTACAAAATTATAGTAAATTAAAATATTATTTATTTGTTTAGTTAAAATAATTATTTATATTAATTTTATACTTTATAATTTATGAAAATATTTATTTATATATTATAATTTATAAAAAATATTATTTTCCTTGTCTTATTAATATTATAATTTTTTAAAAATATTTATATTACATTAAATAATTTATTTTATAAGCTGAATATATTATATTAATAAATAAAATATTATTTATTATTATTTAAGATAATATAAAAATAATTTAATAAATAATAACAAGATTACGTAATAATTAATAATATTTTACTAATTAAAAATATAATAAGGAATTGAAAGAAAAAAGCAAAAAAAAAATAGCACATTCTCGTTGGAGATGAGAACTTAAAGTTCTCCAAAATAAAGAACAAATCTCACGTAGAACTTAACAATTTGGTCACATATAATGTTTTTACAAAAAATACCGAAACTTGAGTCAAGTTCTTATCTAAATTTCGATACTAAACACAGCCTTGATAAAAACATCTTCAATTATAAGTTCATTCGTATAGAAATTGCAATAGTCTTATTTTTTTGCATGAATTTATCTGACGCCACATATTATGTTTTTCTTAATGTCACAATCACATCATATAACAAATTTTGATTGACATTATGAGAACCTACACCTAATATCTTTGTTAAAATTTAGTTGCTTATAGTTGACTTATACTATGAAATTGATAAATTTATGATTTGTCTCAGTACATTATGATATGCACTGCTAAACACATACTGAATTACTAATCAATGTTATCCGATTAATTAATATGAATCATTGTTCTCACACTTTGGAGTATTTTCTAATCTCATATGATTCATCGATGATCATATAGATTTCGAAGATAAATGTTGGAGTTGGCGAATACTTCAGAACTCATTGTTTCTCACACCAGGTTCGCCCACGTGAGTTTAGGAAAATCTGAGTATTATCCAATTGCCTGTACTGCTGACGTACGAACAAAAGGGGGAATTCGGGGGGCCCCGCCCCCCGACGGTGGTCCCGCGAAACCTAGACGAGTTTGGGCATTTGTTTAACTGGCTCGTGTGGTTCGGATTAGGTTTTTTCTCTATTTTGTTTGGGTTTTTGAATTTGTTTGGGAGAGACTATTTATAGCTTATTTTCAGATGTAATCTGGGTGACGGCTGAAAATCAAAATGATATAGTAGAACATCTTTGCAGGACTTAGCCCTAATCTCAAGGGTGAACCTGGGTAATTCGTGTGCCTCCTCTATTTTTCTGCAATCTCCTTGCGATCTTCTCTTTCTGTTCTCGAATTTTTTCATCAATTAGTATCAGAGCACAGGTTATTTGAGAAATTAGGGTTTATTCGAGATGTCAGGAGGATCGCGAATTGAGATAGAAAAATTTGATGGAACACGATTTGATCTCTGAAATATGAAGATGGAGGATCTCCTCTGTGATCGAGATCTTTGGACGGCAATCGAGAAGGAGAGGCCAGGCATGGAAGCGGCGAAGGTCGCGGATGGGGCTTCCTCCAATCAGGCAGATCCAAAGGTGATCGAAGAGTGGGATCGGATTGATAGAAAGACGAAGGGTTTGATTCAACTTTGTCTCGTAGATTCAATTCTTACGAATGTGATGAGCGAACCTACAGCCAGAGATCTATGGAGAAAGTTGGAATCCCTAAATCAAAGTAAGTCACTAGTTAATAATTTATTTCTGAGGAAGAAATTGTACAATTTTCGGATGCATGAGGGTGACTCATTCTCTACACATCTTTATAATTTTAACACGGTGATCAGTCAACTTGTATCAATCGGTGTTAAATTTCAGGATGATGATAAGGCAATAACTCTGTTCGCTGCCGGATTCATGGGACAATCTGATTATTGTGATTGATGACGGGGATAAAGAACTTTCGTATGAAAGTGTATGTGCTGCCTTGTTATCAGATAAAACATACCAAATCTCGTGGGCGTTCGAAGAGTAGAGATAAGAAGGTGCAATGCTGGAGATGTCAAGAGTGGGGCCATTTGAAACGAGATTGCAAAAACAAGCTGGTTCATAAGAAAGAAGCTGAGTCAACCTCGGACAAAAAGGAGGCTGAGGCAAGGGATATGTATCTGGCTTCTGCATGTATGGCACAGTCAGATAAGGATGTCTGGCTCATCGATACTGGTGCTTCGTACAACATGACACCTCATAGACACTAGTTTTGTGAATATGAGGAGTATAATGGTGGGGATGTCATGCTTGGAGATGACACTACGGTTCAGATTGTTGGACGTGGCAGGGTGAAGCTGAGGATGAATGATGGCACGGTGAAGACTCTACCAGATGTGATGCATATACCACTTATGAGCAGGAGTTTATTATCTGTTGGTACAATGGTTGATTCGGGTGTTACATTCAGTTGCGACAAGGATTCGTACAAGATAATCAGATGGTCTATTGTGATTACACGAGGGGTTCGCTACGTCACATTGTACAAGTTGCTCGGAAAGACTATATCTGTGGGCTGCAAATTTATTTCTAAAGAGGCTAAAGAAGAGGAAGACAACACATCTATGTTGTGGCATCAGAGATTAGGCCATATCAGTGAAAAATGACTCTCTACCATAGCATCAAGTCAGATGGTAGAAGGAGTTCCAGATTGTTCTGTGGGCTTCGGGTTCTGTGAACACTGCCTTCATTGAAAACAGAATCGAGTCAGTTTTCAACACACATAAACAAGAGCAACGAAAATTCTTGAACTAATCCATAGTGATATCTTTGGACTAACTCCGACTCCATCTATTGGAGGGTCCAGGTACTATGTCTCTTTCATAGATGATTTTTCGAGATACACTTGGATTTATTTTATCAAAAATAAGTTAGATGTTTTTGATAAGTTTCAAGAATTTAAAGTTTTGGTGGAAAACCAATTGAGCAGTAAGATCAAGGTCTTTCGTACAGATAATGGAGGT
Source organism: Pontederia crassipes (assembly GCA_030549335.1). Taxonomy (NCBI): domain Eukaryota; kingdom Viridiplantae; phylum Streptophyta; class Magnoliopsida; order Commelinales; family Pontederiaceae; genus Pontederia; species Pontederia crassipes. Next base: position 4,786,295 of record CM060190.1, read on the forward strand.
GAATTTTGTTCAGATAAGTTTGAGCAGTTTTGCGTGGATAATGGTATTACAAGGCAGAAGACAACTCCATATACACCTGAGCAGAATGGAATAGCTGAAAGGTTAAATCGGTCACTTATAGAGAAGGCCAGATGTATGCTGAGTTGGGCCGGATTAGGGCAAGAATTCTGGATGGAAGCTGTAGCCACAGCCAACTATCTGAAGAACCGCTCACCGACCTCATCAGTGAAGGATCGGACACCTTATGAGACAATGTTTGGGAAGAAGCCAAATTTGTCTCATGTTCGGGTGTTCGGATGTGACGTATATGTTCATATACCCAAGGAAAAATGGGGTAAGCTTGACAGTAAGTCTGAGAAGAACATATTTGTCGGATACAAAGGAGGGGTCAATGGCTATAAACTGTGAAATCCAAGGACAAGGACTATCGTATATAGCAAGGATGATGTTTTCCGTGAAACACAATCCCAAATTGAGGCTAAAAAAAATGATGAACCCAAGAAAGCTGTAGTGTTTGAAGAAGATTCTGATTCTGAAGCTGCAGAAGTGATTGCACAAGATACTTCAGTTGAGTATGTTCCAGAATCTGATCAAGAGGACTCGATTAATGAAGTTGAAGATACAGATTCAGATGAAGACCCAGATATTGGTACCATACCAGTTCTCAGGAAATCGACACAAGAAAGAAGAACACCTCTTAGATATTCTCTTAGTGCTCTAATTACGTTTCATACTTTGAGCATCATCGGAGAAGAACCTAGTTCTGTAAAAGATGCAAGGTCTATGGATGATGCAAATCAATGGGAGCTTGCTATGGCAAATGAGATGCAGTCACTGGATAAGAATAAAATATGGAGCTTGTGTAAATTGCCTAAGGATAGAAAGACAATTGGTTGCAAATGGATGTTCAAGCGAAACCTGAAACCGGATGGGTCCGTAGAGAAGTACAAGGCGAGATTGGTAGGTAAAGGGTACTCTCAGATTGAGGGAGTCGACTATGATGAGATCTTTTCTCTCGTGACGAAAATGACTTCAATCAGATTTGTTCTATCTTTGGCAGCAGCATATAATCTTGAGGTAGAGCAGATGGATGTGAAGATGGCATTCCTTCATGGGGACTTGGAGGAAGAGATATATATGAGGCAACCAGAAAGCTTTGAAGTTCAAGGTAAAGAGAATCTGATGTGCAAATTGAAGAAGTCTTTGTATGGATTGAAGCAGTCGCCAAGGATATGGTACCAGAAGTTTGATGCGTACATGCTCCAACTCAAATTTGTACGTTCAAATTCTGATCATTGTTATGTGAAGAGAGTTGGCGATCAATTTGTCATTCTTACACTGTATGTGGATGACATGTTATTGATTGGAAATAGCATGAAGTTGGTGAATTCAGTGAAGGGTTTGTTGGTCAAGAAGTTTGAGATGAAGGACTTGGAGCTGGCAATTTTTATTTTGGGTATGCAAATTAGAAGGGATTGTCAGAAGCGAAAGTTGTGGCTAGGACAGGAGAAGTATATAAAAGAAGTGTTAAAAAAATTTAACATATCAGACTGTAAGCCAGTGGGTACTCCTATGTCTTTAGGAAGCAAACTTTCTACAGAGCAATGCCTGAAGACGAATGAAGAAGCCGAAGAGATGGACCGTGTGCCATGTGCAAGTACAATTGGCAGCTTGATGTATGCCATGGTGTGCACGCATTCAGATATAACCCAAGCAGTGGGAGTCTTGAGTCGGTATATGTCTAACCTAGGCAGGGAACACTGGAATGCTATCAAGAGAGTTTTCAGATACTTTCGTAGAACTTCAGATTTTGCTTTGTGTTTTGAAGGTATAGAAAAAAAAGAGGCTTGATATTGTAGGCTATGTAGATACTGATTGGGGTGGAGACATTGATAGTAGACGGTCCACTAGTGGATATATTTTTACATTATTTGGGGCCGCACTGAGTTGAATGAGCAAGAGACAGAGCATGGTAGCACTTTCTTCTACAGAAGCTGAATATATGGCTCTTACTCATGCTACAAAAGAGGTCATATGGCTACGACGGTTGTGCTTGGAGCTCGAATTTGAGCAAGGTGCTGTGATAATCAAGGTGCTATTCAGTTAGCTAAGAATCTTGCATTTCACTCACGCATAAAGCATATTGACATCCAATATCATTTCATCCGGGAAAAGGTGGAAAAGAAAGAGGTTCAGCTTGAAATGGTTGATACAACAGAGAATAGTTCTGATTTTCTGACTAAAGCAGTTACAGGTGCAAAGTTTGAGTGGTGCTCTACTACTGTCGGATTGAGAAGAATGTTGCTGGCAAGGCTCTCATTTGTCTGAAGTATCCACCAAGTGAGAGAATGTTGGAGTTGGCGAATACTTCAGGATCCCTTGTTTCTCACACCGGGTTCGTCCACGTGAGCTTAGGGGAATCTGAATATTATTCAATTGCATGTGCTGCTGACGTACGAATAAAAGGGGGGGTTCGGGGGGTCCCGCCCCCCGACGGCGGTCTCGTTCGCCTGTGGGAGAGACTATTTATAGCTTATTTTTAGATGTAATCTGGGTGGCGGCTGTAAATCAAAACGATATAGCGGAACCTCTTTACAGGACGTAGCCCTAATCTCAAAGGTGAACCTGGGTAATTTGTGTGCCTCCTCTATTTTTCTGCAATCTCTTTGTGATCTTCTCTTTATGTTCTCGAATTTTTCCATCAATAAATATTAAGATATTAAGATAAAAGATAAAAGTTGAGAAACTTGAATGTTAAACCAAGCATCATTATTATTTATTGATAAGAATTTTTGTCTAAAGTTTAGAGAAAACTTTCATTAATTAAAGTAACACATTAAAACGACGACATTGAATGACATTAAACATTTCATTGTATTATTTATGAACACCACACAAATATTATAAATATTTTTCAACATGATTGATTATTTTATTATTGACATTGGATCAGATTCACGAAAGCTGAAATATTAGTGAAATAAATCATCTTGCATTAAATTTAAGTTAGGAATTCAGTTTCTTGTCAAAAGAGCTTAACATCCTCCTATTAATAAGAGGAGATGTTTCTTGTAGAAGAGGCGGCTGATTATTACTGGTTGTTAAAAAGAGATCTCTTATTTGTTCCTAATGAACTTCAGTTTGGATTACATATAATTGTTATTTTGAAATTCATTTAAATTTCATCAGTTTGATGTTGATGTTTTTGCACATAATCATAACTTGGTGAATATTCACTTTCTGTTTTGAGCAAAATTATTTTGATTTTTCATTTCCATTTAATTGTTATTCATTAGTATAGTTATCCTAACGAGTATCCTATTATTTGGTATCGAAGCTTGAGGCTTCAAAATCTTAAATCTATTTTTTTTGTTCTTCGTATAAATATTAGATGATAATCTTATCAAAATTTATTATTATGCTTCATCAAAATTGACAAGAAATTTTTTTTTGCATCTGTCTTAATTTGTAATTTTGTGCAATAAATAAAGAAATATTTTAAAAAATTGCTTGTTAGTTCAATCTTCAAAGTAACATTCTTCATTGGTATCCTTTTCACCTAAATTTTTTATTATTTGAATTAAAATTTAATTAATGACATTTAGGTTCAATGATTTATTTTCTTAGGATTTGACAATTAAAACTAAGCTTGAACCGAGATTAACTTCTGGTCAATTCTGTCAAATGAGAAAACTCCAAGCATCCTAGGCCGAGGTGGGAATAGAGCATCGGTCCACTCTTTTTCTACAACTATTTTTTATGTGACAATTGTTTTTCAAAGTACCTAACCTCTTTTCAAATTTTATTTCTCTCTCTTCATTAGATTTATCAAATAATTTATTATTAATATAATATATTTATTATAAAGTATTAAATTATTATTGTTTATTATTTTGGGAAATTTTTTTAAAAAATCGTTAAAACTAATTTATTGTAAATATTATTTATTATATTTAATTTTTTTTAATATAAAACTTTAATTTATACTCAATATTTATTAATTAATAAAATTATATTTTATATCTATAAATCTTATATTTTATTCAAATACATACTAAAATTAATCTATCACATCAACTTTTTAGTTTCTTATTATTACGTCTCAATCATACAAATACACTCCGAACTAATATGTCAATTTAATTACTCCATGTCTCTTTCTTGTAAGATAATAAGGAATATCAACCCATGACAAGTCATTCAACAATAATAGCGCTAACAATAATTCATGATTGGTGGAGTATAATCATAACTTCTCTAAAAGATTATGTCTCATACAATAACGATAACAATATGGTTCGAAGGTTTAGAGACAATTAGAGAACATGGAGACTTAATAGTTTTCATTTTTTATCTTGTTTACATAACACATTTATCTTTTAACAATTTAGTTTAGGAAAAAACAAGACCCAATCAAGAGAAATCTACCGAATCAATATTAGGATAAAAAACATGATTGAATAAAATAACAATAGAGTCAATAGATGATAATAGAATCAGGTTATGATCATACTATAATAAGATAAGATGATAACGACAAGATCACATACGAAAATCATATGATCAGATAAGATAATAATAACATCAAATATGATGAAACTATAGTCAAGTATGAATTTGGAACAATTAATATCAATAACAATCTCATTAACCATAATCCAATATTCCAAAATAAGTTTTCTGCCTCCAGAACTCGACCCGCGTCAGGTGGAATCCGGGTCGTGTTTGGAGACGACCAATATGCCTCGGCTTCGGAAAACCCGAGCTCGGTTGGCTCGGTTCACATCTGATGTCCATCATGATGCCTCGAGCTGTGCCGAGGCTAACCCGAGCTGCGCTCTCCAAAACTCGTGCCTCGAATAACTAGTCAATATCGGTGTCATTGTGAACCTTTTTTTAATTCTAATAAACTCTTTTCACATTTCGGTGTTCACTTGAACTTCACTCTTTTCCTTGTCAAGTAAGTCATTGGAAACATGATTCTTGAGAAATCTTGAATGAATCTTCTATAATAACTCGTCAAGGGTAAAAAGCTTCGGTCTTCGACCTATTCTAGTTCACCATAGTTTCTACTTTTCTTGCGTCTACTGAGAGACCATCTTTGCACACGATATGACCAAGAAACATGATTTGATCTAGCTAAAACTCACACTTGGAGAACTTGGCATATAACTTATGTTGTCGCATAGTCTCTAGCACAATCCGCAAATGCTCTCTATGCTCTTTCGGGAGTTGACAAGTAAATTAATATGTCTTGGACAAAGATGATGACAAATTTGTCCAAATATGGTCTAAAAATTTTGTTCATAAGATCCATAAAATAGGTAGGAGCATTTGTTAGTTCAAAAGGCATAACTAGAAATTCATAATGGTCATACCTAGACCAAAACATAGTTTTCGATGTCTTATTCTGCCACACTTAGTTGGTGATATCTACTATGAATATCAATCTTGGAGAACACCAATGCCGGTTAATTCGTGACAAAGGATATTTGTTTTTCATAGTTACCTTGTTTAGCATGCGGTAATTTATGTATAATCACAAGGATACATCCTTTTTCTTTACGAAGAGGATCGGTGCACTCCAAGGTGACACACTCGGTTGGATGAATCTTTTGTCTAACAATTCTCGGAGTCGAGTCTTCAACTCGTGCATTTTGATTGGTGCCATTCCTTAAGGTGATTTTGATATCGGTGCTACTCTGGTTAGCAACTCGATAGTGAAGTTAATCTCCCTTTGTGGTGACAATTCCGAAAGGTCTTCTAAAAATACATCTTGAAATTCGTTGAGAACTTTCACATGTTGTGGACCATGAAGATGGTCTTTTTTATTCATCACCATACTAGCTAAGAAATATCTACATCCTTTTCTTAGCATCTTGTTGGTCTTCATTGCCGACACTAGTATCCTTTGGTCATCCGATGATGTGCCTTGGATAACCAGTTGGGGCTTTCTTGATGCTCCTATCAAAATTTTCTTCTCCATATACATGACATAAGTGTCATATTTAGATAACCAATCAATGTCTAGGATTACATCATAATACTTCATTGGTAATAACATCAAGTTGGCAGCGAGATTCTTTTCTCATACAAGTATGGGAACATTCGGTACCCAACTTCTAATTGCCACAGCACCCATCTGCATCGCTTGAGCCTTCAAGCCAAAAATGTTAGCAAAATTCATGGACATGAAAGAATGAGTCACCCATAAAATGAATAGAACTTTAGCATGATGTCCAGCGATAAGTAGCGTACCTTGCACTACATCATTGAACTGAAGTACTTCCTTGACTATCATATTATAGGCTCTCCCTTGCTGAGATGTCATTACCATCTTCCCTTTGTCTTGATTGTCATTGCGCTTCTCGGGGCATTCCCTTGCAAAATTCTCATATTTCTGACAATTTAGACAATACATGCACCCGTCTTGCGAAAACACTCCTTGCCATGAAATCTATCACAATGTAGCCATGCATTCTGGCCATCCCTTATTTTCCCTTTCGGTGGAGGTTTTGTAAGGTGTTCTTGCCCACTTCCCTTTCTCTTGCTCACTTGTTTTTCAGGTGACTTGCCCTTAGCACTATTGTGAGCTTCAAATTCTCTTTCCAGCTTCGTAGCCATTGATGTTGTTGGAGTAAAGTTTTAATGACATATAAAATTGTATTTTGATGATATAAACCTTGAAAGGTTAAAGATAAATACCAAAAAAGTTTAAGTAAAAATGGATAACTTTATGTACTAAATTTAATTAAATAATTGATTATGATTTTGTTAGATTATAATGAATGATAAATATCAAAATTGTAGAAAATCATGTTAGCTATCCATAAAATCTAAGATTATCTAATTTGGATAACTGTGCAAAATGTTATGCACAAAATAGTGCAGGTCGGTCAACCTGCCGATCGAAGCAAAGAAGGCCGGTCGAGACGATACCGGTCGTCCGAATAGAAGATGCCGATCGATCGATGAACACTGAGCCTGCTAGAAGAAAAAATGAGATAATACCGGTCGATGGTCCGGTCTTTGTACCGGTCAACCGATTCACACAGGGATGAATTCTTTAAATGTCGAGACTGTGTCAGTCGACGTTCCGGTTGTTAAATTGGTCGATCGATCAAGTGCAGACGCTGAAGAAATCACGCAACAGTATTGGTCGACCGGTCCAAATGTGCGGTCGATCGGCGTCCTGGTCAAATGAATAGTGACAATTAATTTTAAGGAAAAATTTGTGGAATGAATTTTGGATGAATTTTCCATACTGAAGGCTATAAAAGGAGTGCCAAAGCCTCCGTTCACTCATTGAAGAAAAATTTCAAGTTATAAAAAGAAGATCATTTTCTTAAATTTTTCATTTTATAGCTTTCTCTTCTTTCTCTCTTCTCTTCTCTTTTCATTTTATTCTTATGATCTGAATTGCATTCATTTAAAGGGTTTTAAGAATCGATTTTAAACTTCAGCGATGGTTTATGTGAAATCTAATCATCCCTATGATAGAAAATCACATTTTAAATTCCTATGATTATTTTTCAAGTGTGCCTCACATTCAAAGCAAAGGACAAGTAGTGAAGGCACAAATGTTATAATAAAAGTATCAACTAAATTATTGGTTTCACTAAAAAATTTCAAAATACTATTTCTTTGAAAAGAGGAACATATAAATGAGAATTGGTAATAGTGATAGGAGGAGCATGTTAAAACTTTATTTTGACATAATCATTGTTAGATAAATTTGAATCTTACCATTATAAAATAGCCATAAATTTAGGGGGAGCTATTTTTTTTGCAAGTTTTATTAATTCTTTACGATGCAACATTTTACATGTTAACAAAAAGGGGGAGAATAATTTTTTAAGGGGGAGTCAAATATGGTCTCTTATATGATTCATATACAAATTGTCTTTTTTATGAAACAAAAGGGGGAGAAATATAGGAGAAATATGATATGAATATAGTTAAGATTTAAGGGGAGTAAAATTGATTTTACGAGAATTTTATAACTTTTTTGCAAGTTATATATGTTTCATATTTCTCGATTTGTCTTCAAAAAAGGGGAAGATTATTGGAGCAAAGTTTGAATGACATATAAAATTATATTTTGATGATACAAACATCGAAAGGTTAAAGATAAATGCCGAAAAAGTTTAAGTAAAAATGGATAACTTTATGCGCTAACTTTAATTAAATAATTGATTATGATTTTGTTAAATTCTGGATGAATGATAAATATCAAAATTGTAGAGAATCATGGTAACTATCCATAGAATACAAGATTATCTAATTTAGATAACTGTACAAAAAGTTATGCTCAAAACAGTGCAGGTCGGTCAACCTGCCGGTCGAAGCAAAGAAGGCCGGTCGAGACGATACCGGTCGATCGAATAGAAGATGCCGGTCGACCGATGAATACTGAGCCGACCGAAAGAAAAGACGAGACAATACCGATCGATGGTTCTGTCATTGTACCGGTCAACCGATCCACATAGGGATGAATTCCAATGTCGAGATTGTGTTGGTCGACGTTCCGATTGTAAAATCGGTCGATCGACCAAGCGCAGAAGCTGAATAAAACATGCAACGGTCACATAGACCGGTCGACCTGTCTACATGTGCGATCGATCGGCCTCTTGGTCATATGAACAGTAGTGGTCAATTTTGAAAGAGAAATTTGTGGAATGAATTCTGGACGAATTTTTCACATACTGAAGGCTATAAAAGGAGTGCCAAAGCCAGAGGCAAAGGCATCCATTCACTCATTGAAAAAAAAAACTTCAAGTTATAAAAAGAATACCATTTTCTTGAAGTTTTCATTTTATCGCTTTCTCTTCTTTCTCTCTTCTCTTCTTGTGAGCATAGAATTGTAAAAGAGAGAAACACTTTTGTTCAAACAAAACCGCAAGAGCTCCTGTGTAAAAGAGGTTCAAAATCTTACATCTTGAGCGAGAGAAATAGATTAGCTTCATTGGAGGAGAGGTGTGCTTTATCTCTCGAAGCGGAGAAAAAGGTGGTGGTGTAAAGGATTTCTTCTTTGCCCCATTTTGAACAAAAGAAGAGATTCTAGTGGAATTTTCGGCGGTCTCGAGGTCGAGAAGATGGAGCGGGATGTAGGTCAAGGTGTGGCCGAACCTCGTCAACAACCATCGTGTGTTTGTGTTTGATGTTCTCTCTCTCACTCCCTCTCACATTATTCTTATGATCTGAATTGCATTCATTTAAAAGGTTTTAAGAATCGATTTTAAACTTTCGCGATGTTTTTTTTTTGAAATTGACATTTTCGATTGAACACCAATTCCCCCACCCCACTCTTGGTGCTCTTTGGGATGCTACAGACGTTTGCAAGTGGGTCCTCTACTTAGTAGTGCCCTCTTCAACCCATGATTGAGGTCAAGGATGAAACGATCCACTCTTATCCTCTCATCCTTGACTAAATCACAATATCTTTCGAGCTCCATGAACTTGGCAAAGTATTCGTCCAAGCTCATACTACCCTCTTATGGTGCAAGGAATTCAACCAACTTCTCATCCTTCATATATTGAGGGAAATATTGTCCTTTGAATACTTCTACGAATTCCTCCCAAGTGATGACATCTTCATCATCAAATCTGGTATCCATCATTCTCCGCCACCATTGCCTTGCCCCATTTACAAATTGATGGGTTGCCAAGTTCACCTTGTCCTCCTTCGAACAATGGGTGACGTGAAGGATGTGGAAGATGCATCCAACTATGCTTCAGTCTTGTTAGGATTCATCTCCCCTTTGAAGTGAGGAGGATTCAGGACAATGAACTTTCATATAATACTCCTTCCTTGATTGGCAGCATTTCCTTTTATCGCTTGAGTCGTCCTCATCACACTTTGAATGAGGGAATCCTGTGCTTCTTTGAAGAACATTGTTCAACGCTCTCCTATCAGTCATTTCCTTCAATGAAACATCAATCATACAATTAGTTAAACTAGCCATCGCAATGCACTTGGGTTCTTATCATGACTTCATTTGTCGGTGGTTGCTCATGACCGTTGCACATGGACTTGACACTTAGACATTTTAACAATGGAGCCAAGAACTTTAGAAAACTCTTAACCATAAAGCCAAGAAACTTAGGAAACACTTAACCATAAAGTCAAGAACTTTAAGAAACACTTGACCATAGAGCTAAGAACTTTATGCCTGTAACACCCCGAAATCAGCCCCACGACACGTGTCACGAGTAGGTCCCAGAGTGGCGGTGGACAATGCAATAGTTGACACAAGTCAATGAAACATGAGATGATTTAGAATAGCGAAAGTCGATAAATTTTTAAAACTAATCTATTTGAAAACATAGAGAAAGCAATAACACATAAAAGATCATAAGACACTAAGCCCAATAACATTAGGTACACTTGGCGAATAGCCCAAATACACAATAAGACTCAAAGTCCGGAAATATGTCCAAATCCAACATACTCCATAATAAGGCCCATAAGACAACTGATAAATGACCCATAATTACTATGACATACTATGGCCCACGTGAGGCCGACACCATATGCTAACCGTCATCATGGTCTCACCATCGACTTCAACCTACTCTTTCATACCTGCACGAACCCGAATGTAGGGGAGCTCCACCTCTCATTAGTTGTATGTAAGGGCCATAAAATAAGCAATTCAATAATACAAAAAAACATTTCGATTAAAACGATAATCAATGAACAATGAAGATCTCAAAATACATCATGAAAGTAAATTCTCAATTTCATAGATTCATTGCATTAATACCATTTAATGCTCAATTATCCATATCCATAGTGGTTAAGAACATTCCATTGCATTTACCCTTGAAATGCCCAATATATAGCAATAATAATATGTTCTTGCCAGTTAACCTGTCTTCTTGATTAAGTTATCAATCAATCAATAGTGAACCTTTACCAATATGCTGAGGTACTTGGTTATCCTTGCGCCATTGTCCGACTGTTGTGTAGATAATGCAGTTATGGAAAAACCAATGTTTGCACACTAAATATAGGTATGTGGAGATCGGATTCCCTTTTGCAAAAATATAAATAAATTTAAATTATAATCCCAACTACACTTCTCTGGCCGCAGGTGCACGACCTTCATCATAGTATAGATCGGGTTCGAACTAGATAGAGAGAAATTGCATTTGTTTTAGACTTATGTAACAATTAGAAGATAATCTAATTTTGATAGTAAGAGAAGTAAGCTAAGATTGTTAAAATCAATATTGTCGAAATGTAACAATTTTGTGATTTTCATTTTGTGTATTTTTTAGCTTTTTGGTCAAATGATAAAAACATAACTAAAAATTTGAAACTAAGTGACAAATGATATTAACTATCAAGACTAGATAATTTTCTTTAGGGATGAACAATAATTAGGTATGTCTAAGAAATTCAGTTCAATTGGATGCAAACAAATCAGCAAGTCATGAAAATGGATCCTAGTACTCTCGCATTGAGGATCGCTTTAGTCCCTCCACTCTCGCTTCGAGACAGCAGATTCAAGCACATATAGAACTACTCCCCTGAGCTCTCCCCTCTCGGCTTGAGCTCAGTTTTCCCTATCTTATTGGCTGGTTTCTCTAATACAACTAGCTAATCTCTCGGCTCACTACTAAATTGTCTTACAAATATCCTTCTCAGGGGTCTTATTGCAAAAGTAGGAGAAAATTGTCTCAAAAATATCCTTCTCAGGGGTCTTATTGCAGAAATAGGAGAAATCAGACATGAAGAAGGAGACAGGAGATTACAAACAAATCATCAAAACATCAAATATTGATTCCCATCACTCTCTAGTTTCTCCGCTCTCGTTTCGAAACTATGGATTTAAACATTTTGATTATAATTGAGTCATCCTCCATGAGCTCCACCTCTCAGTTTATCTCAAGTTGGAGTGACCAACCGATTGATTATTCCAGCGTGACCAGCTAAGCGTCTCAGCTCCTTGTCGTGACACTAAGACAACATATGCTCCCTCTCAAGAGTTTATTGCATGGAGAAAAAAACAACTATCGACGGAGAACATGAAATACAACAAGTAAAATAAGCATCACAGATCAAGAAAATATGCATCCAATCCATAAGTGGCATAGCCAAAGAGTTCAATCACATTAATGAATCCTCCAGCCTTGACGGCTGATTAGTTATGCATAACTATGGGGATATACAGCACAAAACATCATTATCCTAATACTAAACATTATTCAACAAAGACATCCAGAAAGCAAAATAGTAAAATGACATACTAAAAGCAGCAAAAGATAGGAGCAATGCAATAGAGTTCCAGCTTTCTTTTTCAGCTTGGCTAATTCTCTCTCCTCTCAAAGGTGACCTAACTTCCTTCATGGTTGGCCTCCTCCAGCCCTCAGGCTGCTTTCCCTGGTTGCCCACCACTGTTGCCTCTCGTTCATTGCTGGCCATCCCTCTACTTCTAAAAATATTCTTTTTTTTATATCTCAGCAAGACCTATCCACCATCTAATCTTTGAAACCTGTTGATAGTGATATTTGGATTTTCTAATGATAACTTGCTGAAATTAAAGAAAATGTCAATTTTTTCATTTTTTTGGTCTCCCAACTCACTAGCTGCAAGTGCACAGGTAAGTTGTAGTAGACTCAGGTTGTCGTATCCACAAGAATTTGAAGTCTAAGACACCCTAAAACAATCTAGATTAGTTCTACTTAAGTGGCTAAAAATAGATTTTTAATGAATAGTGAAAATAGATTTTTAATGGAAAGTGAAATGATAACTGGTTTTTGGGTTTTGAAAATTTATCAAAACTGAATTATAAATGCTAGAATGAAGTCTAAAAAAGTTTAACTATCTATGAGGAAGGTTCTTCTAGGATTTGGGGTTCATCTAAATTAATTGAGGATGAAATGGAACAAGTTATCACTAAATGTCCAACTTTTGATTCAACTTGAAAATGGCTGTTCCCACAGCTCAATTGGCTTCTAACTAAGCAATATATGATTATATAATTGTTAGCTAGGTTGAATCAAAAGAGGGTCCTCACTGAAAATCAAGTTATCATTGGGCTCAAAAGAAAGTTCAATGCTGATTTTTTTTGCAATTCAAGGAAGTTTGGAATGATAACTTGCATTTGCAATCATCAAAAGATGGAATCATTCCAATCAACCAAACCAGGATAAAATATACTCAATAATGGTGCTTGTGTTCCATGATTCATCTCTGAATTCAAAGGAGATTCAAAATTAACCTCTCGGTTGCAAAATAAATTGAAATCCACACAAACACACTCAATTGGAAATGCAAAACATATGGCCACATGAGTTCATAATTCCCATTGCTCCTTGTCCCATCTCTGAATCTCAAGGAAGCCCTTAAGACTACCTCTCAGTAGTGGATTAATATGAGGGTTGACAATGGAAATCAGAATTTAATTAAAATAAGAAAACAGGAATCAGCATTTCAGAAAAATCAGCAATGTTGATTGATGGAATTCAAGTTTGCCAAATGCCCCTTGACCCATCTCTGGACTGCAAGGGATTCCTAGAGTACACCTCTCAGTGATTTGAATAAAATAGGGATTAACAATTGGCAATTCAGATTCCAAACAATCAGAAAATAGAATTTAGAATCAAACTAAGAAATCAGATTTTGGAAAAATCATATTTGAATTCTGAATTGTCAAAGATCTTGATTCATTTCTGAATAAGATCAGGTCATATATTAGCCTCTCAACTATTCAATTAATCCAATCCTTGATGACAATCAGATCCAAAGCCCAGGAAATCAGATTTTAGGAATTTCAGGAAACCAGAAATCAACAACTCATTCAACTCATTCAAATCAGGAAAAACCAAATCAGATTTGAATCATAGGAATGTCAAAGCTTCTCAATTCATTTCTGAACAAGTTTGGGATAGATGTTAACCTCTCAGTTGTTCAATTAATTCAATCCCCAATGACAATCAGATTCAAACAGCCCAGGAAAATCAGAAATCAGATTGTTCAAAAATCAAGAAACAGAAAATCAGCAACAATTACAAATTAGAACCTTAGGAATGTCATTGCATCTTGATCATTTCTGAACTAGAATGGAACCATAAGATAACCTCTCAGTTGTCAAAATAATTGTGGCTCCACAATGACAAAACAGATTCTAAGAATTCAGAAATCAGGAAGGCATTCAGAATTCAAATTTCAGAAAAATCAGATTTCAGAAAGTAGAAATCAGAATTCTAATTGGGTTTGTATCTAGAACTTGACATTGATTCTTGATTCATTTCTGAACAAGGGTTAGACCAAATGATAACTTCTCAGTTATAAATACAAATAGGGTCTTCAAATGATAAGATCAGATTTATAACACTTCAGATTTCAGAAATGTAAAACCAGAAAAATCAGAATTCTGATTTCTGTTCAGGAATCAGTGGAAAATCTGGTTTGAGTCAAATGATTGCCCAAACAATCTTGATTCATTTCTGAACAAGATAGGGACAATACCAACATCCCAAAGACTCAATTAATTAGGTTAGAAATGAAGAACAGATTCAACATTCATAGGAATCAGATTCAGAAATCAGAAATTCAGAAAACTAGGAAATCAGAATTCAGAAATCAAGTTTGCAATAGAATTGAATCTAGAAATATGATATTATCTCATAAATCATTCCTGAAGGATGTTTAGATCAAATAAGACCACTCAGGCATCAATTACAAATGAGTCTAATGACAACATAGCATAAATCAATATAGGACATTTCTGAAATCTGAAATCTAAAAATCAGGATAGAATTCAGTGCAGGATTATAAAACAGTCCATATCCATCTAAAACTAATCTAAACTACTACCCTATCCTAGAAGAAATGGAGTTTAGCTCCTCATATTTACAAGGTTTGACATCAAATGGGATAAGAAACAAATACAATTCATGGATTCTTGAAGCTTCTCGGCCAGCAGCAGCAAAATCCAGCAGCAACCTTGCCTTGCCTTGCTCCAAACCCTTGAATGACCAGCCCCCTTTTCCTCAGAAAAATCCAGCTTTTATATCACTTCTCTCTACCCTTTGATCAGCATCTGAACATTCTTTATGCTTTGATTGCAGCCATATGTCCTCTGCAGAATTTCCAGCTGCAGATTCCCTTTTGTGCAGGAAAAAGTAGTGGTCCCCCTACTTTTTCCACCTTTTGGCCACCCTTTTCTTCTTGCTACAAAAACCCAAACAGCAAGCATCAAAGCTCTTGAGTAGTATTTTGAAAATAATGATTAGGATAATGCTGGTAACTAGTTCAATTATCAGATGGGATTATGTGTTGTGCAAGAATGAAAACTTATATCGATATGAATGAATTCAAGGGCCCGGAATGATAACTTTATGGAAATCTTGGAAAATGTCCTAATATGGGTGGTTCAAAGCATTTTAGGCATCAAATTGATTAGAGTGACAAGTGAGTGAGGTCAAAAATCAAATATGAATGAGATTCCTAAAAGTGATAACTTGAGTGCCCCAAAAACGATAACTTATATGACTTAAAAATGATAACTTGTCATAACTTGAGTTTTGATTATCCAAATGTGATGAAATTTGACCAGCAATGAGTTAGAACAATAATAAGATGATTGCTTAAGGTCCTTGTGCAGAATTAATGGTTTTGCATGTCGAAATGACAGAATTGCCCTTTAACGATAACTTGGCACTTGAAAAATGATAACTTGTTCAAATGGACTTAAAACTTTGCACAAGTTGAGATGTGACTATCCAAATATGATTTATACATGATAATGATGGATTTAGGGCAAGAAAACCATTGAAAATAAGTTCATTCAAAATAATTGTAACTTGGCACTTAGGAATGATAACTTGTCCTCAAAATGATAATTTGGCATAGAATTTAAATATTAATAGATTTTGGCATTTCAGAACCTCTATGCATATGGAATTAAGTATGAAATGAGGAATATCAACTAGTTATCACAATGTTTGCATTCCAAGTATAATTTGCCCAAAAATAGGCAAAAATGGGACTCGATATGTATGAATTGCATCTAAAATGGGTTAGAATCATATAGTGATCAGCAAGTGATCAAACTCCCCCAAGCTTAGCCTTTTGCTTGTCCTCAAGCAAAACATTCAGAAATTAAGGACAAACTTGAATTAAAAGTCCACAAATGAAGTAAAGATTAGCTGAATTGAATCCAATGAGTTTCCCACTTTGCCAACACTTCATTCTTTCCAAAAACTCAATTTCTAGCTAGGGAATCACAGAGGCTAAAGCAAATTTAAGCCATGGAAGAAGTACTAGCAATAACATGTTTGAATTGTAGGAATTGTCAACTTTACAAAGGGGTTGAACTACAAATCTCTTCATGAACAGATTTTCAATTGTTTAAACAGGTTTAACACCTGACTTTTATTCATGAAATGCATATAAACAGGTTTAGCACCTGATTTTTATTCATGCTTTCTTTAGGAGAGATTCCTTTGGAAGTTTTGCACACCTAAATTTTTTTTTCTTTTTGCATTGAAGAGAGATTCCTTTGGAAGTTTTGCTCTCTTCCTTTTTTCTATGCATGCATATGACTTTTTACTTTTCCTTTTTTCATTTTTCTATCATGTTCATGAAGTGAGCAATAGTTCAAACTCAAGTATAGTTTAGATCCCTTTATCCAAAAAGTCAAGTTTTCCTATTTAGCATGGTAGCAAGAGTCTTGACTCCCCTCTAGACATCTGATATTACTAATTTAATCCATAAGTATCAGCTAGTGTGACCCACAAAAAGGAAAAATTTTCAGCTAGAAATTTCATTCAAATGCATCTGAATTCATAATGCCAATTAAAGCAAGAAGGCTAATGGCCAAGTTGGCCACTTGTTATTGGAGTGCACCCACTGTAAAAAAAAAGTATTCTACCCATTTCAGAGTTAAAATGAATTCAGAATTGAGTTGGGTCCAAAAATTGATAACCGAGTGATAACTAGTGATAACTTGTGAAAACCAATGATAACTTGGTATGAATTATGATATGAACATTAAAATCAATTGAAAACATGGTGTAAAGGTTAGAAAAGCACCCGATTTCCTCCCCCAAGCTTATTCTCAACACTGTCCTCAGGGTTGAAAAAGAAAGACAAGGGAGAGGGGTGGGTGGGATTGAAATGCATTAAATTGGGCATTTGAATTATCTTGGCACTTCATCCAGAAACTTTGGGTGATCTAATCTTCATTAGTTGCAACTGATCCTGTAGAGAAACAAATGATATCAATTGGTATGACAGATTTTGCAACTAATCAGATTTTTGAGTGCAAATTTCAACATTGCATTGGGAATTTCTAAAATTCACTGAAATTAGGCTATAATAGATTGGGATAACTGAAATGAATGTTAATTCAGATGATAATATGATCAATGTAGCATAATGAAAAAGATATTATCAGTTATCATTAAGTTTTTAGTGGAAAAATCAAGATTAAGGGGGTATGGGTACTCCCTGAATTTGAGACTTGTGAATTGAACCTGTTCCTCATCTCTTATTCCTGCAAAAACAGAAAGATTAGGTTGATAATGGCTTGGCTTACCTCCCAAGAAGTGCCTTTCTTTAATGTCTTTGGCTAGACATTGTTACAACTCTTGATGTCAAGGAGGTTTAAATAGTGTGATATGATCAAGTAGAGATCTCAATCTGTGGACAGCTTTACTAATCAAGTATGGATCTCTTAGTTTCACAATATTTGACCTTCATTTTTCAGTTGGATGTATCCCTCCTTCATTGTACCAGAAATATACTAACTTCTCATTCCATAACTTCTCATCTAAGACATCTGAATCTCCTGGATCACCATCTTGTTTAAGCAACCATTTCTTCAATGGCCTCTTTAAATGCAGCATTGTTGGGAGATCTTTGAGCTCTTGGTTCCATCTTTCAATAGGCAAGCAATGATCTTCCTTCATTGAATATTCAATTCCTTCTACAAATCTAAATTCTGCTATAACCTCTATTTGGAAAGAAATTTCTTCTACTTTTGTATCCTCCTTGGCCATTTCAGTTTCATCATGTGTCTTTGCTGTCATAACCAGTTGCCCAATGGAAAATGAGATGGGTGAGACTTTGGAACTTTGAATGACTTCAAATGAATTAGTGCTTGATTCAAGTTCAGGCCACTTCTTCTCTTTTGATGTTTCTTCATCTTTAACCCTAAGATGTTGACATTCTTCAACTGATCCATGATGGTTTGTGGAGCAAATTGCTTCAAGTAGAATTTTTGGACAGTTGAGTGCAGGAAGTAACTCATCTTTAGGGATAGACAATAAGTGAATTGAGTTGCAGCCCTCATCACAATGGAGTGTATCTGATAGTTTCTCCAAAGAATCAAAATCAGGGTCTTCTATAATTAATTCTTCATTGGATGGGAACCTTATAAGTGGATCTTCAATGTGATTTATTGCTGGTATCATTGGAGTAGCTTTTTCAATAACTTCAGCAACATCATCTTGTTTCTTGGCTTGTTCTATAAGTGTGATAGACTCTTTTTCAATTTCAGCCTCCATGACTACTTCTTTTTCTTCATTCATCTCTTTCTCAATTCCCATCTTCATTTCCTGAATTTCTTCTTTCAGAAGGGCATATTGGATTTGTAGGGCTTCTTGACTGGACTGCAAACAAAGCTTGGCCTCCAATCCAGCTCCAAGAACATCTACTTTCATACATATTGTTTTCAAGTTTGCAAGTTGCTCGTCCTGCCGCCTCATGAAGTTCTCCAACATAATCTTCATTTCTGACTCTATGGATTGATTAAGTGATTGCTAATTTTCTGAAATATCCATGGTAGCAACCTGAAAATTTGACTCTTGACCTTGATTGTGATGGTAATACAAATGATTTTGTGAGTCATAAACATAAGGATTGCTGCTTGAGAAGTCTTGCTCAGGATTCCAATAATTTGAAATATAATGACTACTAGTTGAGAAACCTTCCTCTTGATTCCAGTAATTAGAACTTTCATGACCATATGAGGCATACATGTAAGCATTAGAGGGCTGTTGAAATTGTGGTGATCCTTGATTGCAATGAACTTGTGATGGTTCTTCAACTATAGAATCCAATTCCTCCTGGCTCAAGGGTGTTTCACTTGATTGATAATAGTCATAGGACCAAGTTTGCCAACTCATATCCATCTTTTCTTCTTTCTCTCTCAGAAGTCAAATTCATAATTTTCTGCAATTGCTGGGTGAATAACGATCCCTAAATGTCTTAGGAGCAGCCTTGTTTTGATTGGTAGCCTCCTTCTCAAAAGTTCTTCTCCTAGCCTCTTCTCTTTGCAATCTCCTTCTCCTATTGAATCTTCTTTCAGTTGAGGATCAGATAGGTAGAGGTCTCCTTGAAGTTCCAAATCTGCATAAAATCAATTCAGAAGTATCAATTTCATAAAAAGAAAGAAATCTATACAGAATTGAAAAGAAAAAAAATTCAGAATGATAACTTGCAAAAACTGAAAATTGGCCTAACAAATAAACTAAAAACTAATCTAAAACTAATCTAAACTATCTAAGTTAGCCTAATTGACCTCAAATCCCCAGCAACGGCGCCAAAAACTTGATAGTGATATTTGGATTTTCTAGTGATAACTTGCTGAAATTAAAGAAAATGTCAATTTTTTCATTTTTTTGGTCTCCCAACTCACTAGCTGCAAGTGCACAGGTAAATTGTAGTAGACTCAGGTTATCGTATCCACAAGAATTTGAAGTCTAAGACACCTTAAAACAATCTAGATTAGTTCTACTTAAGTGGCTAAAAATAGATTTTTAATGAATAGTGAAAACAAATTTTTAATGGAAAGTGAAATGATAACTGGTTTTTGGGTTTTGGAAATTTATCAAAACTGAAGTCTAAAAAGGTTTAACTATCTATGAGGAAGGTTCTTCTAGGATTTGGGGTTCATCTAAATTAATTAAGGATGGAATGGAACAAGTTATCACTAAATGTCCAACTTTTGATTCAACTTGAAAATGGATGTTCCCACAGCTCAATTGGCCTCTAACTAAGCAATATATGATTATATAATTGTTAGCTAGGTTGAATCAAAAGAGGGTCCTCACTGAAAATCAAGTTATCATTGGGCTCAAAAGAAAGTTCAATGCTGATTTTTTTTTGCAATTCAAGGAAGTTTGGAATGATAACTTGCATTTACAATCATCAAAAGATGGAATCATTCCAATCAACCAAACTAGGATAAAATATACTCAATAATGGTGCTTGTGTTCCATGATTCATCTCTGAATTCAAGGGAGATTCAAAATCAACCTCTCGGTTGCAAAATAAATTGAAATCCATACAAACACACTCAATTGGAAATGCAAAACATATGGCCACATGAGTTCATAATTCCCATTGCTCCTTGGCCCATCTCTGGATCTCAAGGAAGCCCTTAAGACTACCTCTCAGTAGTGGATTAATATGAGGGTTGACAATGGAAATCAGAATTTAATTAAAATAAGAAAACATGAATCAACATTTCAGAAAAATCAACAATGTGGATTGATGGAATTCAAGTTTGCCAAATGCCCCTTGACCCATCTCTGGACTGCAAGGGATTCCTAGAGTACACCTCTCAGTGATTTGAATAAAATAGGGATTAACAATTGGCAATTCAGATTCCAAACAATCAGAAAATAGAATTTAGAATCAAACTAAGAAATCAGATTTTGGAAAAATCAGATTTGAATTCTGAATTGTCAAAGATCTTGATTCATTTCTGAATAAGATCAGGGCATATATTAGCCTCTCAACTATTCAATTAATCCAATCCTTGATGACAATCAGATCCAAAGCCCAGGAAATCAGATTTTAGGAATTTCAGGAAACCAGAAATCAGCAACTCATTCAACTCATTCAAATCAGGAAAAACCAAATCAGATTTGAATCATAGGAATGTCAAAGCTTCTCAATTCATTTCTGAATAAGATTGGGATAGATGTTAACCTCTCAGTTGTTCAATTAATTCAATCCCCAATGACAATCAGATTCAAACAGCCCAGGAAAATCAGAAATCAGATTGTTCAAAAATCAGGAAACAGAAAATCAGCAACAATTACAAATTAGAACCTTAGGAATGTCATTGCATCTTGATCATTTCTGAACTAGAATGGAACCATAAGATAACCTCTCAGTTGTCAAAATAATTGTGGCTCCACAATGACAAAACAGATTCTAAGAATTCAGAAATCAGGAAGGCATTCAGAATTCAAATTTCAGAAAAATCAGATTTCAGAAAGTAGAAATCAGAATTCTAATTGGGTTTGTATCTAGAACTTGGCATTGATTCTTGATTCATTTCTGAACAAGGGTTAGACCAAATGATAACTTCTCAGTTATAAATACAAATAGGGTCTTCAAATGACAAGATCAGATTTATAACACTTCAGATTTCAGAAATGTAAAACCAGAAAAATCAAAATTCTGATTTCTGTTCAGGAATCAGTGGAAAATCTGGTTTGAGTCAAATGATTGCCCAAACAATCTTGATTCATTTCTGAACAAGATAGGGACAATACCAACTTCCCAAAGACTCAATTAATCAGGTTAGAAATGAAGAACAGATTCAACATTCATAGGAATCAGATTCAGAAATCAGAAATTCAGGAAACTAAGAAATCAGAATTTAGAAATCAAGTTTGCAATAGAATTGAATCTAGAAATCTGATATTATCTCATAAATCATTCCTGAAGGATGTTTAGATCAAATAAGACCACTCAGGCATCAATTACAAATGGGTCTAATGACAACATAGCATAAATCAATATAGGACATTTCTCAATTCTGAAATCTAAAAATCAGGATAGAATTTAGTGCAGGATTATAAAACAGTCCATATCCATCCAAAACTAATCTAAACTACTACCCTATCCTAGAAGAAATGGAGTTTAGCTCCTCATATTTACAAGGTTTGACATCAAATGGGATAAGAAACAGATACAATTCATGGATCCTTGAAGCTTCTCGGCCAGCAGCAGCAAAATCCAGCAGCAACCTTGCCTTGCCTTGCTCCAAACCCTTGAATGACCAGCCCCCTTTTCCTCCAGAAAAATTCAGCTTTTATATCACTTCTCTCCACCCTTTAATCAGCATCTGAACATTCTTTATGCTTTGATTACAGCCATATGTCCTCTGTAGAATTTCCAGCTGCAGATTCCCTTTTGTGCAGGAAAAAGTAGTGGTCCCCCCTACTTTTTCCACCTTTTGGCCACCCTTTTCTTCTTGCTACAAAAACCCAAACAGCAAGCATCAAAGCTCTTGAGTAGTATTTTGACAAATAATGATTAGGATAATGCTGGTAACTAGTTCAATTATCAGATGGGATTATGTGTTGTGCAAGAATGAAAACTTATATCGATATGAATGAATTCAAGGGCCCGGAATGATAACTTTATGGAAATCTTGGAAAATGTCCTAATATGGGTGGTTCAAAGCATTTCAGGCATCAAATTGATTAGAGTGACAAGAGAGTGAGGTCAGAAATCAAATATGAATGAGATTCCTAAAAGTGATAACTTGAGTGCCCCAAAAACGATAACTTATATGACTTAAAAATGATAACTTGTCATAACTTGAGTTTTGATTATCCAAATGTGATGAAATTTGACCAGCAATGAGTTAGAATAATAATAAGATGATTGCTTAAGGTCCTTGTGCAGAATTAATGGTTTTGCATGTCGAAATGACAGAATTTCCCTTTAACGATAACTTGGCACTTGAAAAATGATAACTTGTTCAAATGGACTTAAAACTTTGCACAAGTTGAGATGTGACTATCCAAATATGATTTATACATGATAATGATGGATTTAGGGCATGAAAACCATTGAAAATAAAGTCATTCAAAATAATGATAACTTGGCACTTAGGAATGATAACTTGTCCTCAAAATGATAACTTGGCATAGAATTTAAATATTAATGGATTTTGGCATTTCAGAACCTCTATGCATATGGAATTAAATATGAAATGAGGAATATCAACTAGTTATCACAATGTTTGAATTCCAAGTATAATTGCCCCAAAAATAGGCAAAAATGGGACTCGATATGTATGAATTGCATCTAAAATGGGTTAGAATCATATAGTGATCAGCAAGTGATCACCTGTCCCTTGTTCAACATCAGCTTTGTGTCCAGTCATTTGATGTGCAACACCTGTCCAACCTAGTTGATGTGAACTTTAGTGAATGTGATTTTCTCACATCAAAAGTAATTATAGTCGTACTTAAATTTTACTCTAGAGTTCACACAACTACAAATGCACAGGTTGAGTAGAAACCTTGTCGTAACCCCGATGATTTAAATCGAATATCAATCTATTTGTATCTTGAAAGTTGTCACAAAAGATTTAAAGGAAGAAGATAAAGCAGGAAAATAATTAATAGGAAAAGAAGGAAAGAAATAAAAGAAACTAGAATATAGGAGAGTAGATTCCCTTGTGATGAATTAGTTAAGGCTATTGCATCTTAGTTCTCATTTATGAGTTAAATGATCTCTCGATCTTATGGTGTGAATTGATTACTCTTTCTCTAAACTCATCGATCTCTCTTTGAGTCAAGAGGGAAATAGCCGTTGATAATTAGATTAGGGATGACTGGTTAGTTGATCTCTCATCCGAACCAGAAAAGAGACTGATCTCTTGATCTTAATTTATCAATTCTTCTATCCTAATCCGAGCAATTAGAATGAATCTAACATAACTAGTCGCTATTATGGACTCTCGCCTCACAACAGACATAACAATGGACTTTTTAGTCTCTAAAAAAATCAACAAATATCATATTACTGAAAACACTACAATTGAGAATAACCTGTCCCATCTCTCGAATGGAATGAGTTAATGACAAAAATAATAGATCTCTCGATCTGATTGAAATTGAATGAAGATAATAAGATTGCAATGTATCAAGCATATAGGGACTAGAGGTTAGAAATACGGCATCAGAGAACTAGAATCGTAACATCAGCGAAATATCATCACAAGAAAATCTGAATTCCTTTAGCCAGACATAGGTTCCGGCAAAATCAATAATTCTTCTCTCGGCATTCTTTTTCTTCTTCTTCCTTCCTCTTCTCTCCTGTTTCTTCCGTTTCTCCAGCCTCCTTTTCTCTCCGATCCCTCCTCCTTTTCTTTCTCTCTATTGAGAATTCAAAATTTGAAAAGTAGTTAGTCACATTTTTACTAGTTCAGCTCTGCTACAGATAATAGGTAAAAAATATTTCAAATATAATAAGATTTTATATCAATCTAGCGGATTTAGCTTTAATAATTATAAGCAAAATAAGGGATGACCAAATTCCCCCAAGCTTGGATTTTTGCTTGTCCTCAAGCAATGTTCAAGATAAGAAGTTTCAATCTCCACCCTGCTTTCCTACTACACTTTTTGGCATTCAGACCTTACACACTTTGCTCAAGTGCCTTCTATCTTTTTCGCATACCCGGCTTTAATGAAGGTATTAGAAGCAAGACATTTTTAACTTCCTCCCAACTCAGCTCATAGTCATAAAGAAAAAAAATAAGATGGACTGATAATAAGAATGTTAATGCTGAGTACACCAGTGCAGTATGTGCTTTCTTTAGATTCTTATTTCTTTTCATTAATCCTGTACTCATGTGATTATCCATAGTGGAATGAGTGATCTGTGTAACGGGTTTTTGATCGACATATCTCAGGGCAGTTGCTCTTAGGTTGCTAGGTATGAACCCCTACGGATCTATTTACCCAAATTCACCCAGGTTCAGGAGTACACCCTTTTTGTACCTTCTAGGGCTACACCGACCCTCTTTTTTTTGCTATTAACTTTCACTTTTTCACTTTTACTAAGCTTGACACTGCACTAGAATAGTTAGCATTAACATAATTATTATCAGACTTAATAAAAGTACGAGTTGATCATGAGTAGGATTAGTCGTCGAGTTTTTAAAGCTTCATCATAGCCACTTTCTTCAGACCATAACCCTACACTTAAAGCATTGAATTGGAGTCATGAAATGCTTCAAATTTTGTTGAGTTGGCAGGGTGTTCTTGAACATGGCTTCAGAGAGTCACAAAAGGAGCCCTGGCTATGAGGCAATAAAAATATCTCTTACTTTATAGCTAGGAATGAAATGTTTCAATGTTGCTTCATGAAACAGTAAAGAATTTCAATGTTTCGATATTTCAATGTTGCTTCAATGTTGCAATTAAAAAAAATAGAATCGCAAATGTAGGGAGGAATGTAAAAATAAAGGAGAATAAATGTACCATGTCGTCCTCTCCCCCAAGCTTGAAATCAACACTGTCCTTAGTGTTGATCATGCCAAGAAGAGGGATCGGGGGGTTGAAGCTCAAGCAACCGGTGACTTGTTGAATGTCATTAGGCGTCATGAGGATGGAATTTTGCACCACTTCAATTCCTTGAATTTTGTCGTGATGAGCGAGGCCTTGTTGTTCTAGGTTATGAAGCTGATCCTTCAATGCTTGGATGTTGTCATATTGGCGGGCATTAGCTTCTGCTAGCTTGGTCAATTGTTCTAAAATAAGGTTCAGTTTAGCAGCTGAGGTGAGGAAAGGTTTGTAAGGCATCGGGTGCAAATGAAGAAGAAGAGATGGCAACAAGTCTTCTATTTGTTCTTGGTCCAAAAGGAGCTCATGAGGATAGGGTATAATGTAGTGCAAGGGGAGGAAGTATTGAAATTGGGCGTGTGACTTGGATGAAGTCATTCATCCACCAGTTCTGGCCTTGTAAGATGGAAGATTTTTGGGAGTTAGGCAACTTGAAAAGAGCTGAGAAATCAAATTGTCGCCAAAAGTGCTGCCCATTGGCTATATGGAGGACTCCTTCTTGAGTTAGAAAGTCCAAATCGAGCAGGGTTGCTGGGGTTGGGTTGATGTCACCTAAGAACACATAATGTTCGGCAATTGGTGAGATAAGATTTCCATAAAGAATCGGGTTATACTCGCGGGTAGATTCCTTGAGTATACTTTGCATGAGAAAGGTTGCAAGGTTGACCTTTGAGTTGGATAGAAGACACTAGATAATGAAAAGCTCATCGGCAGAGATAAGATCCATCACATAATCATTCAAACGGATTAAAATGGTATTGGTAAAGAGAATGTGGGGGTATCAGAAAATAGGATTTTTGAGATGATGGCCGACAAGTTGAAGGAGGTTGTTGGTACGTTGTCCTGTAAGTTGATACCAGACCTCAAAAATGGGAAAAGCAGGTGGAGGGATTTTGTGGCCTGTGTTGGGGAGGTTTAAGAAACGGGCAAAGGTGTTGAGGCTCATAGTGAAATCCTGATTATAAAGATAGAATTCGATGCGGTCAGAAACACCGTCGTCGTCAATGTGAGTGCAGAACACCATTCCGTCGAACTCTGTTGCTACCTCTTTGTAGAGGTCCCAGTGTTTCAAGAAGAAGGGCAGTAGGCGTGATCAGTGAAGAAGAGTTCTAATATCATCAAACAAACCAAGAGGATTGAGGGTTGGAAAATCTAAGAACCTAGTGGAGGAAAAATTTCTACACCGGCCATTCAGCAAGTGTTGGGCTTCTTCGCTATTTTTGGCTGTCGCATATTTGAAGTTCTTCATAGGAGGCCGTCCGAATGTAGATGATGTCTGATGAATTCGGAAGAGCTATTGGTGTCATAGTCAGATGATGTCCATGTATGCTTCATTTTGTCGGTCGGTTCTGAGATGCTTCAGGCTTAGGGCGATCGCCGGACGAACCGAGAAGGGTTGTGGGGATTAGGGATTGAGAGACCATCGTATGGATGGTGTGTAGTGGATCTAGGGAAAAATAGTGGGTTATGTGGAGAGTCGAGGCGTCACAGGCGAGGTCGTGTGCGATTGAACAGGTGGACAGTTTGGTAGATATGGTACTAGATTTTGTTAGGATTCTCAACTAAATCTATGAAATGTACTTTTTAGGTGATATTTTGATATTTTTGACTTTCTATGGGTTCTGACGCGGCTGAGGACCGTTTATTTGGTTGGGTTGCCTCCCTATAGCACCTTTTTTTTAGTCGTTGGCTCGACCTTGCGACAGATGTAAAACTTCCTTGAACATTTTTATGCCGGGATTTTGATGTTTCATCCTTTGCTTGTTGACTTTAAAAATTTTTGAATTACTGTTTTTTATTTCCACCACTCCATGAGGATAGACTCTTTCGACTGTGAACATACCGACCATTTAGTCCGCAACTTTCTTGGAAAAAGTCGTAACCGGAATTTGGTCGCCTTCTTTAAAGTCCTTTTTCGGTATGTGATTATCATGTCATTTCTTTGCTCGTTCTTTGTAAATGTGAGAGTTGTTGTAAGCATTTAGCCTTAGTTCGTCTAACTCGTTGAGCTGTAGTAATCGTCTACTAGAATCCGTTTGAAAGTCATAATTGAGCGCTTTGATTGCCTAGAAAGCTTTGTATTCTAATTCCACAAGTGGTAGTGCTTGTCGTAAATCAACTTGAATGGTGTCGTTCCTATCGGTGTTTTTTATGTAGTGTGGTATGCCCATAATACTTCATGAAGTTTCCTACTCCAAT
Organism: Pontederia crassipes; assembly: GCA_030549335.1. Classification (NCBI taxonomy): domain Eukaryota; kingdom Viridiplantae; phylum Streptophyta; class Magnoliopsida; order Commelinales; family Pontederiaceae; genus Pontederia; species Pontederia crassipes. Next base: position 4,813,829 of record CM060190.1, read on the forward strand.
CTTTTCTTGTTATTGAGATTGTCTTCTCTAAGATTATTTTAATCTCTCTATTCGAAACTTCTGCTTGTCCATTAGTTTGGGGGTGATACGCGGTTTTGGCTCCATATTTAAGTAATAAGTTTTCAAAACTTCTTTCGATGAAATGTGAACCTCCATCGCTGATGACTAACCTGGGGATCCCGAATCATGGGAAAATTGTTTCTTTAAAGAGCTTAATAACAGACTTTGAATTTGCTGTGATTGTAGGAACTGCTTCAATCCATTTTGAAACGTAATCAACTGCCAAAAGTATGAATTTGTACCCACATGAGGGAGGGAAGGTCCCATGTAGTCTATTCCCCACACATCAAATATTTCTTTTTTGAGTATCAACTGTTGAGATGCTTCAATTCTTCTTCCTATGTTTCCAGTCCTCTATAAGCATCACAAGACTTCACGGAATTGGTTGCGTCTTTGAACATAGTAGGCCTTGGAGAACTTTAGAGGCTGTCTTCTGATGTCCTCCATGGCCGCCATAAGGAGATGAATGGCACTCTTGTAGTATAGAAAATTGTTCTTGTACTGGTATGCACTTTCGACATATTCCATCAGCACATTTTTTGAAAAGAAATGGCTCATTCCAAAAATAGTGTTTGATGTTGGAGAAGAATTTGTTGATAGGAAAGATCAGGCCGTAAGACTCCTGAAACTAAATAGTTAGCATAATCTGCAAACCAGGGAAGTTGTGCTTCCTGAATTGAAAACAATTGGTCATTAGGGAAGGAATCATTAATAGCTCTATAATTGCCAAGATTATTTTTCCTGCTTTGATAGTTGGAGTCGAGAGAGGTGATCAGCTATTTGATTTTCTGCTCCCTTTTTGTCTTTGATTTCCAGGTCGAATTCTTGTAGCAGAAGGATCCACCTAATTAGTTTAGGTTTGGCATCTTTTTTAGAAATCAAGTATTGGATGGCTTAATGGTCAGTATATATGATGACCTTGGAGCCGATTAGGTAAGATCTAAATTTATCCATTGTAAATACAACTGTTAGAATTTTTTTCTATTGTGGCATAATTGATTTGTGCTTCATCTAAAGTTCTTCTAGCCTAGCAGATCGCGTGTTGCTTCTTGTCTTTCCTTCATCCTAATACTGCTCCAACAACTTGATCACTAGCATTGCACATGATTTCAAAGGGTAGAGACCAATCTGGTAGTTGGATGATTGGGGCTATCGTGAGAACTCTTTTCAACGTGTTGAAAGCTTTTAGGCAGTCTTCATCGAATATAAATTTTGCTTCTTAGGATAAGAATTTTGTTAATGGCCTCGCAATGAGAGAAAAAGTCTTTGATAAATTTTTGATAAAATCCGGCATGTCCAAGGAAACTTCTAACTCCTTTGATGTTAGTGGGTGGGTGCAAGATTTCAATAACTTCTGTTTTAGCTTTATCAACTTCAATGCCCTTGCCTGAAACAATGTGTCCTAAGATTACGCTTTCTTGTACCATAAAGTGGCATTTCTCCCAATTCAACACTAGGTTAGATTCAGCGCATCTCTGTAATACTTTGCAGATGTTGTGAAGACAAACTTCAAAAGTGGTTCCATACACCGAGAAGTATCCATGAAGACTTCCATGATTTCTTCGGTATAATCAGAGAAATTGACATCATGCACCTTTGAAAACTTGCTGGAGCACTGCATAGTCCAAATGGCATTCTCCAGTATGCAAAGGTTCCATATGGACATGTAAAGGTTGTTTTTTTTTCTGATCATCTAGGTGAATAGGATCTGATGAAATCGAGAAAATCCATCTAGATAGCAGAAATAAGTGTGGTTCACCGATCTTTCTAGCATCTGATCAATGAAAGGTAGGAGAAAGTGGTCCTTTCGGGTGGCTTTGCTTAGCTTCCTGAAATCAATTCACATCCTCCATCCTATGACAATTTGTGTGGAGATGAGCTTGTTCGAGTCGGTCTTTATTATGGTCATTCCACCTTTTTTTGGCACGACCTGAACGGGGCTCACCCATTGGCTGTCTGATATGAGATAAATGATTTTGGAATCAAGAAGTTTAATTACTTCTTTCTTTACTACTTCCTTCATTGCTGGATTTAGTCTTTTTTGTCCTTCAACGGATGGTTTGAAATCCTTTTCCATGTGAATGCGGTGCATGCAAATAGAATGATTGATTCCTTTGAGATCATCCAGAGTATAACCAATAACATGCTTGTAGGCTTTTAGATTGTCTAATAGCTATTGAAGTTGACTTGATTTTAAATCTGCGCTGACAATCACTGGGTATGTGAAGTCTTCTCCTAAAAATTCATATCTGAGGTTTTGAGGAAGTTTTTTCAACTCTGGTTTTAGTGGTTTCTTCGAACTAGATTGTTACATGAGATCAATAGGTTGATTCTCCTGTGGGTTGACTGGATGTTGTATCTGGCTGGGAGCATATGACTTGTAAAAATTTTAGCTTCTTTTTCTGTCCATAATGATGATTCTTGAGTCTTGAGATATACTTCTAAGTGATCAGATATATGAATAACTGATGCAACCTTCTGGATTAGAGGATCTACTTGCTCAAGTTGGAGATGATAATCTTACATGTCCGGATAGTTAATAATATGATTTAATTGAAATTCCATTGTGTCATCACCTATTTGAAAAGTAAGGCGACCTTGTTTGATGTCTATTACTGCTCCTAAAAGAATGGGAGTTTGATTGTCTTCATTCATGTCTAGGACTACAAAATCAGGTATGTAGAAATTCCCTACTTTAATTAGTATGTCTTCCAGAATTCCTTGTGAGATTTTTATAGATGGGTCCGCCAATTGGAGAGACATATTAATGGGCTTAATATCATCCATTTCAAGTTTCCTACATAACTATAGAGGAACAACACTTACAGAAGCACCTAAATTGTATAAAGCTCTTTGTATCATTCCGTTTCCAATTTCACGGGGTATAGAAAAACTCCTAAGGTCCTTGGGTTTCGGGGGTAATCTGTTTTGAATTACGGCACTGGCTTCAATAGTTAGTGCGACTGTTTCTTTCTCTTGTATCCTTCTTTTCTTTGACAAGATGTCCTTGAGGAATTTTGCGAAGGCGAACATCTCTTGGATAGCTTCGACAAAGGGTACATTAATATAAAGCTTCTTTAGGATTTCAACGAACTTACCAAATTGTTTATCTTGTCTGAATTTTTCGAGGGCCTTAGGGAATGGTACCCTTGTAGAGTAGCCAGGAGGTCCTTCTAGAGTCTTCGGCCGCTTTTCTTCATTTTGCTCTTTAACCTTGACCTCTGGTTGAGCTGCTTCTGTGTTTTCTGGTGTTAAGATTTCTAATTTTGTTCTCTTAGTGTCTTCAATTATTTTTCCACTTCTTAACGTTACAGCTTGGGCTTGTTCCTTCGTGTTCTTCTCTGGTTGTCCGAGTAGAATTCCTTGTTGTTTTGAAGATGATGCTGCCTATTGGGCTATCTATGTTTCCAACATCTTGTTATGAATGGAGAGGCTTTTGATTTTCTCAAACATCTTTGGCATGAGGGTATCTTGTTTTGACATGTACTTTTCCATCATCGATTCAAGCTTACTTGTAGAAGATGGTCCTTCATCAGGCGAAGAATTTTGGGGTTGTGTTCTTTGATTGAATCTGTTTTGTCAAGCAAGAGCTTGAGCTTACTGATGGTTATCTCTATAAGAAAACTATTTTTTCATCTAGGATTAAATGTGTTGGAGTACTGATCATTATTAGAAGGGTAGGGACCTATCGCGTTTGCCTGATGTTGATGACCTTATTGCTTCAGTAATTCGTCGTGTATAGAGATATGATCAGATGAACCACATATTTCACAGCATCTGATTATCATATTAATAGTAGGAGTAGCTTCGTTGAGTCCTAACCGACTGATTGCCTTCTAAATAATGTACTCTACCTTAGAAGAAAAATCTTCACCATCCAGTCGTGTCTGAGTGAAAGCAATTGGTTCGTTGGACCTTGAGTGGGCTAAGAAGTGTTGGTTCCTTGCTATTTCTTCTATACGTTGGTACGCCTCAACTACATTTTTCTTTATGAATACTCGCAGCATTGTCAAGTGTCATTTTTGAAGCATAATTAAGTCCATTATGGAAGGACTGGACTAAAATCCACTTGCTTAAATCATGATAGGGGCACGATCGTAGCAATGTTTTAAATCTTTGTCAAGCTTCATACAATGTTTCCTGATCTTTTTTAACAAATCCGATGACGTGATTCCTGATCTTAATTGTTTTACTTGGAGGAAAATATTCTGACAAGAAAGCTTTTACCAATTGTTCCTAAGTAGTTAATTCCCGTGGTTCTAGTGACTGTAGCCGTTGTTTGGGTTTGCCTCTTAGAGAAAAAGAAAAAACTCTCAATCTTAATGCTTCTGGTGAGACTCCATTTAACTTTGTTGTCTCTCATATTGCTAAGAAGTCTTTAAGATGTTGATTCGGATCCTCGACCGGAGTTCCTCCAAATTGGTTCTGTTGAATCATGGAGATCAATGAGGATTTCAACTCAAAGTTGTTAGCTTGAATAGCTGGCTTCAAAATAGCAGATTCTAACCCATCTGCAGTGGGGGTATAGAGTTTTTCTAGAGAAAGAACCGGTGGTTGAGGTTGCTCATGTTGTTGAGCCATCATTTCTGCTCCTGAGTTACAATTCGGTTCGATTTCTATTGATTGCGTGCTACTTGCTCCTTCAGTCAGAGGTGTTCTATTCTTATATTCTCGCACTCTTTTTTTGAAGGTTTGATCGATCTTAGGATCTAATTCAAGCAGTTGCTTGTGAATAGTCCTGGGCATATACTAGTTCCCTGAAATCAAAGGATTAAATGAAATTCAACAACGAATATTAAGAAATTAGATAACAAAAAATATAAATATAGAGCAATGATCTAAATCCCCGGCAACGGCGTCAAAAACTTGATGTGAAATTTAGTGGATGTGATTTTGTCACACCAAAAGTAATTCTAATCGTATTTAAATTTTTCTCTAGAGTTCACACAACTTCAAGTGCACTGGTCGAGTAGAAACCTTGAGTATCGTAACCCCATTGATTTAGATTGAATATCAATCTATTTATATCTTGGAAGTTGTCACAAAAGATTTAAAGGAAGAAGATAAAGCAAGAAAATAATTAATAGGAAAAGAAGGAAAGAAATAAAAGAAACTAGAATATAAGAGAGTAGATTCCCTTGTGATGAATTAGTTAAGACCATTGCATCTTATTTCTCATTTATGAGTTAAATGATCTCTCGAACTTATGGTGCGAATTGATTACTCTTTCTCTTAACTCGTCGATCTCTCTTTGAGTCAAGAGGGAAATAGCTGTTGATAATTAGATTAGGGATGACTGGTTAGTTGATCTCTCATCCAAACTAAAAAAGAGGCCGATCTTTCGATCTTAATTTATCAATTCTTCTATCCTAATCCGAACAATTAGAATGAATCTAACATAATTAGTCACTGTTATGGACTTTCGCCTCACAATAGACATAACAATGGACTTGTTAGTCTCTAAAAAAAATCAACAAATATTATATTACTGAAAACACTGCAATTGAGAGTAACCTGTCCCTTGTCTCGAATGGAACGGGTTAATGACAAAAAAAATAGATCTCTCGAATTTGATTGAAATTGAATGCAGATAACAAGATTGCAATGTATCCATCATATAGGAACTAGAGGTTAGAAATACGGCATCAGAGAACTAGAATCATAGCATCAACAAAATATCATCACAAGAAAATCAGAATTCCTTTAGCCAGACATAGGTTCCGACAAAATCAATAATTCTTCTCTCGGCATTCTTTTTCTTCTTCTTCCTTTCGTTTGTCTCCCGTTTCTCCCTTCTCCAACCTCCTTTTCTCTCCGATCCCTCCTCATTTTCTTTCTCTCTAGTCAGAATTCAAATTAGAGAATGAATAAATAGCGGAAGTTGAAATGTTATTACATGATCTCAAAGTAGAATATAATCATAATTACATCAGAGTTCTTAATAATAGAAAGAATAAAACTAGGTAACTATTTCCTTCGGTTCATGTGCTATATCGTCGCCTGAGCTCTGTTGCAACACATTAACTCAACACTAGACCTAGCCTTGTGAAAATCAAACACAGGGGAGGAGGTTCTGCCGTAAGCTTTACAGTCTAGTGGAAAATCAGTAAGAGTATACAATGCATAACTTTTAAATAGAATAAATCAGAATCAATGAAATAACTTATCTTGAACATAGATTGAGCATGGAGTCATTAGAATGATAAAGGTCAATAAATGACGATAAGCAATAAGATGATGATGATATATGGTAAACTTGGGATCATAGGAAGCTTATTAATCATAACGATACTTGACTTAATATCATGCTTGCATTACTTGAACATGCTTCTTAATCTTGAACCATACTTATAAATCAGGAGACTTTACGTGCCTTTAGATTCTTGGGTTATGTCGAGCAAAATAATACAGCATTGTGCCGGTCAATGGGTGATCAACCATGACCAAGGGAGCGACCCTTATCTTGAGGCACTTGGCACAACCCATTATTCATCTTCTATCTTCATTTATTAATCACTTTAGAATCTTGTTATTCATTATTCTTCATACGATGCAAATACTTGAATCAAAATAAGGGTAAATCAGTAAAAGAATTCATATCGTAAAATGGGAATGGATTTTGGTAAAATCATGTCTTTAATTCAATCATAATAATGATTATTCAGAAGGGAGAACATACAATATTTAGATGCAACAATCAAGGGTTAATAATAAACAAAATAAGGGGTCATAGTTTAGAGATTGGTCGATCGATTCAATGGATCGGTCGACCGGTCTGTATCATGACACGAGCATGACCGTCGGGTAGCACGGCCGTACCGGTCTGTTATGAAAATGAAGGGGCCAGCAGGGCGTGCCCATAAGCTGTCATGGACGTGCCCGGGCATGAGGGCGGTCGACCGATTCAATGGACCGGTTGACACGGTCTATGGTTAGTCGAATTCATTTGGCCAAGTCATGGCACGGGTGTGCCTGGGTGTGAGGGCGGTCGATCGATTTAGGGGATCGATCGACCGTGTCTATGGTTAGCTAAATTACGACACGGGCATGTCTGTAGGATGGCATGTGCGTACCGAAGGGATGGCACGGTCGTGTTGGCCAAGCGGCACAGGCGTGTCGACGGTGGCATGGGCGTTTAAGATGCTCGAAAGATTCAGTATGCGTTTCTTTTTCCTTTCAAGTTTTAATTTGTCACCTACTGGACAAATTAGTCATCACATAATGCTCTTAAAGACTTGTTTGAAAAGTTAGAATATGATATATACTTTATATGCCTACGTTTGTTAAATTATTGGACATATCGAGAAGGTTTAAGAGTAGTCACAGCATGAATTAGTGTTCGAAGATTAAAAGATGTCATGTATAAAAAAAATCAAGATCACAAATAGAACATTCAAATAATTTCGAATTTTAGTTGAAAGGATTTCAGGATCTGAAATTTAGACGAATAATCTGAAGGATCATCAACGTATTGTTATTACTTCATTATCGTTTACAGACTTTTAATTTCCTTACGTGCTTATAAGATAGGATGATGAACTACGTAACATGAAGAGGGACCTGGTAGCATTTATCACTTCATTATCGTTTACAGACTCCTTTCATTTACTAATTACTAGTTGGGATTATTTTTTTCTTTTCCATATGAGTTATTTCTCCAAATCTCCCTTGTAACGCCCCCAAATCGCACCCCGTCACGTGGCAGAATACGCTTCGAAAATATTACGGGTCATCCTTATGTGTACATCATATTGACTGGTCAACTCAATAACGGTAAATGCGGATCATCATTAAGAATCAAATATAGTAACATCATGATACGCGGAAGACTGATAAATGACTTCTTGGGAGTCCAAGAAAGCTAATACATCAAATGATAAAAAGAAAGGAAAAAGCTATCCAGCATCTGGATTCGATAATCATGTGCAGCCACCTACGAGCTCGATCTGTCACCATTGGCCACCATCATCATTAAGACTTTGGCATGCATTTAAGAACATGCATGGAAGAACCTCCCTATGAGTTTTACAACTCAATATGAAAGTAAGATAAATATCGTTATAAGATCATGATATTAGGCATGAATCATAAAGGTAACATCATCATATAAAAGGAAAAAGAATTATGATCATAAATGATAAGAGCATGTAAAGGGACATGAATAAAAGATCATAAAAAGTCATCATAAGAAAGGCAAAAGTCAGACATCATAAGAAGGGATCTTTATTCATATGTGTTCATCTTCTTCATCATCTTAATTTCATCTTTAACTTATTTGGGATATATTTCAACCCACGGGGAGGCCTACCTCAACCCATCCATCATCATCATCATAACTAGCAGAGCAAGCTCATAACTGACCGAAGTCAACCCATAACTGGTCATCACCAGTCCATCATAAAAATAGCTCTCCATTCAACGATTTACGTCTTTTATTTTGCATCTTTTAATTAATCAAATCACATCTTGATAGGAACATTAAATCAAGATAAAAGACAAGATCATGGAGAACAAATCAGGGATAAGATCGACATCATCATACATAGATTAGGATTAATCACGTGGAACAGAGATTAAAAGATCATAACATATGCTTAATCTGGTCGGAACCCGGGCCAAGTAGGGAGAACCGGATCAGAGAACAACCCGGGACGGGTTCGGGTTACACCCGGGCCGGGTCGGATCATCTTCTTGTCAGGACTGTCGTTGCGCCCGACTATTTGTCGTGCGTGAAACTCGGTCCGGATCATCTTCAACCCGGGCTAGGTTCGTCCGTTTGTAGAACTCGGCGAGCGTGGCAATGGCGGATCCGAGCCGAGTTCCTCCGAACTCAGACCGACGAAGGACCTGCTCGGGCCGAGTTCATCTTACGTAAAAACTGCGCGGACGCGCAGTTCGCGTTCCATTCATCTTTTCCGACGATGGTCGGTACAATTCAACATCACAGAACATCATGCATTAATCAAAAACTACCTAGAACATGCTGCAAGTCTAAAATCAAGATTCCATCACGAATCTATTCTAGTTCCATACCTTTTAGTTTCTGTCCAAGAAACCGTTACTTCTATCTTCCTCTTCCTCTTCTTCCTCTTCCTCTGTCTGCTCCTCTCGATTCATCAGGAACTACCTAGAACATGCTTCAAGTCTAAAATCAAGATTCCATCACGAATCTATTCTAGTTCCATACCTTTTAGTTTCTGTCCAAGAAACCGTTACTTCTATCTTCCTGTTCCTCTGTCCGCTCCTCTCGATTCAGGTGCACGTCCAGCATCGTCCGAGTCCTCTGGTTGACCTCCTATATGGCGGCAGCCGTCAGGGACAAAAAGGAACGAAAAGGGCGCATGTAGGAGGAGAACTAGGGCCGGCTTGCACAGGGGAAAAGGGGCTATTTCGTTGAATTTAATCCCATATATATAGGGGAGAGATCTGAGTTCGTGTGATAATTAAAGTGTCAAATCAAATCTAACTCAGATTTTATATTTTCTTTTATTCCCCTCTTTTATCTTTTCCTTTTATTTCTTTTTCCCCAATTACAATCTCGGGCGTTACATCCCCTAAACTACGACCATTTTTTGTGTTTGCCCCTAACTTTTGAACTCATCGTAGCACCCCTAACTATGCCACATTTTTCACTATAATTCATCCGTCAAATTTTGTTAACTTTACCGATATTTTTATTTCTCATTTTATGGAATGACTAAACTTCCCTTCTTCTATATGTTCTAATATTTTGAAATATAAAATAATATATTATAATAAAAACTAAATAAAAATGCGTTGGGCACGTGTGGCCCGAGCACGTTGCCAACACTACAAGAAAATTAGGATTTTTCGATGGGCCATTTTCGGTGAAAAGAAATCCGTCGCAAATTGCAACAGATTTTGCGACAAAAATATTTTTTTCGGAAATGAAAATAATAAATTATGTAATTTATTATATTATTATTTTATTTTTTGACGATCAGGAACGTCGAAAGTTTTGACGGATATCTATCCGTCACAATTTCTGACCATCCAGACCGTCGATAAATAAAAAATAATATAATATGAGTATTTTTATTAATAAAATTAGTGACAGTTAAAACCGTCACAATTTCTGACGGTTCTGTCTGTCGGTAAATAAAAAATAATATAATATAAGGAGTATTTTATTAATACAATTAGCGACAGTTCTAACCGTCGATAGGTGAAAAATAATATAATATAAAAAGTCTTTTATTAATATAATTAGAGACAGTCCAGACCGTCGATAAATTTAAAAATAAATATTATATATATAAGTAGTATTATATATTATAATTAATTAATTTTCGATGATTTCGACCGTTGGTAATTTTAAAAATAAATAAATATCATATTCATATATATCATAATAATATATATTATTAATATTTGCTAAGTTTCCGACGGTCATATCCGTCGGTAATTAAAAATTACTCTCCCGCTATTTTTTTCCTTTTCCCACTTTCCCTTCTTCCACCCCATATATATATATATATATATATATCTTATTTCCCCCTCTCTCCTCTCTCTCTCCCTCTCCTATTTTGTCGGCGACGCTCTCCCTCCCGGCGCTCTCTCCCGGATGGTGACCCGCCGGTGACCCTCTCCCCCTCTCTTTCTTTCTCTGTCCAGCCTGGATCCGTCGTTTGACGGCCAGATTGGCCGCTTCGACCATTTGATAGAAAAATGATTTGCGATGACCATTTTTTCGTCGAATTAGTTCCGTCAAAAATCGTAATTTAGAGGCCTCTTTCTATTCTTGATAGGCTAGTGACTCCACCGCTACCCACCCAGAGTCAACTATTGATTCGTCGCACGAGCCTATTTGCGTTTCGTCCTTGCCTGAGGTACATTGTTCTTATTTGTGACACCCATATAGTTTGTGTCTGACCCAGCATAGTGCTTTTCTTGCATTGTTCATTCTTCTTTGAAGCCGCCGACGAACAACAAAGGGGGGGGGGGGCTCACCCCCCTCTGCGACCTCGTCGGAGAGAGAGGAAGTAAATTTTTTAATATTTTAATAATACTATTATTATTTTTTATTAATTTATTGACGTGATGGTACCACGTCGAATGCCTCTCCTGCAAGTCGGAGAGAGTGCATCGCCACGTCAGCAGACTGACCAAGAAATTGGGTATTTCCGATCGGGAGGGCATTTCATGCAATAAGTTTGAAGATAGAGGACATCGCTGTTATAAAGTGAAGTTGAAGGACATCGCTAAGCAAACTTAAAAGTTGAAGGACATTTGGTGTAATTTATCTGCATTACATCACATGTGTAAAACATGCACATTTCCTTTGCAATTCACCAACACGTAAGTGCATCAAATGCACTGAAATGGATGATTTTCCTTCATATTAAAGGTACAAATGACATCATGGTACAAGTTCCCCTTACTTAAATGCATTAATTGTTAAGCATCATGTCTTGTATTTGGTGCCGTGAGACATCACTTTAGAACCTTGAAATATTATAATTATAATGCTATAACACCCAGTATTAATTTAACTTGTGTTTGATCTCAACCTTAAAACTACCTGTTACATGCTATTCGGTCCTTAGAAATGTATGTACATCATCCATGAAGAGTACGACAACTAAATTGATAATTTATCTCTGTCTTATATTTTTAGTCACCCAATTGTTGGATTCTTTCCCTTTATAATATTACCGCTTCTTTCAATTTATCTACCTTATTATTATATTAATCTTGATATATCTGGATCTCATCGTACCCCTACTGTAGCACACGATTAATGCTCATTATTTGTCTTACTAATGGTCTATCTATTCTGTCATTATGTTTGAACATTATAATCTTCGAATTTCATCTTATTTTTAATTCTGAAGCCTCAAAGATAATTATAGGATAATAAGATAAAACATAAAAAATGTTAAAGGAAGAGCTCTTCTTATATTTTGTTGACGACGGTCAACCTGACCCAAAGAGAGTCGAAAGATACTCCACGGGCTCATATTTGGCATTGACATACTCCGCCCTAGCCAAAAGAGAATCGAAAGATACTCCATCGACTTATATTAAAGGGAGTTGAAAGACTATACAAAATAAGTGTAACATAATAAAAATAAAAAGATGACTATTTTACGATGACAATGATGATGGACAATGCCCAATGATATTACGGCCCATAAAATGATGATGGACAATGCCCAATGATATTACGATGATGATTCTAAATCTCATAATCGACTATACCATATGAAATTAAAGATGATTATGTTGCCTTTCTTATTACACTTATCATATTATCGCTAGTCATGCTACTCTATTTTATGCATTTTGATTATTGTTATGATGTCGTTACTGCTTATATGTCATATGTTTATTATATACTGGGAGTCAAAGCTCATAGGGAGGTTTCCTTCCCTGTGTATTCAATATCATAGATAACAACCTGGCCGAGTATGGTGCAGACGACAGATCGAGCTCGTGGTGATTTTTGCATATGAAATCGAGTCTCTTCAACTTCCTTTCTATTTATATCGAATTGTATTTATCTTATGCAAACTCTTATATTTATATTATTTGAGACTCAGTCATGTTATCTTGTTAAGACTTCCGCACTCATTTTGATTATGTCACTTTTAAATTAAATGATAGCTATATTTTTTTATCCATAATTATGTCTCCATTTTATTGACCAGTCAAAATCTTATTTTGGTCAAAATATTATACACGTAAGTAATTTTCATAACGTCTTCGAAGTGTATTTGATCATGTGACGAGATACATTTCGGAGGTGTTACACCCGACGTACTTTTATTAATATTAATATTATTATTATTATTATTATTATTATTATTATTATTATTATTATTATTATTATTATTTTACCATAAATAAAAAATGGAAAAGTTAGGGGGCACTACTCTGAACTTCAAAATTCATGGGTAAACACGAAAAATGGTTTTAATTGAGAGGAGGTTTGAGGAAATAGTCTTCTATGTCTATATATGTATGGAAAAGAAATTAATAAATGGAAACTCTATGTCGACCAAAATGAAAGAAGAAAATGTCGGAGAAACTATTTACGTCCCAACAACAGAGATTTATTTTTCTCAATCCATTTTATTAAATCACGTATAAGGAAACAAGTATTTTCTTACATGATTTTGTATACACAGTTGAAATTTGAAAATAAGCTTTACTATTTCCCCAACTTTTTATTTATTAAACATGTCGAGATTTAAGCCCACTATTTGACAAAATTCAGTAATGGTCGTCCCTTGAAAGATGAATTAATTAGCAATTATACATTAATTTGCTGAAAAGAACGAAACGATAAATATTTATTGATAGATAAGTATATAACTTTTGTTGGAAATAAGAAAACGTTATCATGAAAGCATGCACAAATAAATTCTTAAATGGTTCTTGGCTTGAATCGTATAATTTATCGCAATTAACCACACATCAACGTGCAGAGGACCCCAATTGAAATATAGAGACAATATCAAGTCTTAAATTATCGGAGAATCTTTTTAAAAGAAAAAGACATCTCATAATTGTCGAATAAAAATCCAGTAAATTGTACATTGGCTCCAACCTACCTAATAATTCTAATTCATTGTTGAAATTACATGTTCAATTTTTTTAACAATTAATGCGCATGCATCCGCACACGTCCGATCTATGTTTGTCTTACAAAAGAAGGAAGGAAGAGATCACACAAAAATAAAAGAATAGATTTAAGAGGTTCATTTAAAAATGGATTACATTTTCGGATGACGACGACTCTCTTAATTATAGAATAATGATAATTATAAAGTTATAAAATAATCTAATCATAGGAAATTCTAATAAAAAATAAAAATCTTAAAACTGTCTATGCTTTGGGAGCTCTCCTAGACTCAACTTGTTGCCATCGTAAAGAATTAACGACTCCACCGTCCCCGCCTAACTACATAGGGCTCCATCTAGAATTAGAGATTGGAGATTGGAGTGCATAATAATTGATTGGAGATTGGAGAGGATTTTAGACACGACGAATCACGAAATCATACATGTATATCATTGAACTGTTACAACGAATAAACGAGAAATAAAATACACGAAATCATACATGTATACTTTTAAGCTGCTCGAAAGATTCAGTATGCATTTCTTTTTCCATTCAAGTTTTAATTTGTCACCTACTGGACAAATTAGTCATCATATAATGCTCTTAAAAACTTATTTGAAAAGCCAGAATATGAGATATACTTTATATGCCTACGTTTGTTAAATTATTGGACATATCGAGAAGGTTTAAGAGTAAAAATATTGCGACAATATCAAGATCTTAAATTGTCGGAGAATCTTTTTCTTAAAGAAAAAAGACATCTCATAATTGTCTATTAATAAAAATCCAGCGAATAGCATAGTTACATGTGAATTTGTATTTTGTTTCACGTTGGAGCCTACCTAATTCTAATTATTTGTAGTAACTTATATTGCCAATTACATGTTCTGATTTTTTTAGCAATTACATGTCCGATCTATGCATGCATGCGTACGAATAAATCACGATATCGTATCATACATACATATATATATCATTGAACTATTGCAACGATTAAAAGAGAAATAAAATACATGATTAACGAGATCTAGTGACGTGCTGAAACATTGATCAATGGCAAATAAGGAAGCGAGGCATGCAGGTTTAATTAGAAAGAGCAACATCCTTTATTTTATATTCTTAATACATACAACTTCATTCCCTCGGTTGTCGTGTCGATAGGTGCAATGCTCCCCATTTGCTGCCGTTGTACATGATTGGCCAGCAGCTGCGTTACAGACCGCTTGGTCTGGGTCCGTTGCCCTCTTCGTTATGTGAGCGTATTGGCCTCCTCCAGCGAGCATCCTCTTGTGGATCTCGGAATCCAGTTGGAACTCCTCCGCCGCAGCCGCAGCTACCATCATATTCATCATCTCATCATCGCCCGCTACGCACTCGCCGGCGCCGTTGACGGTCCCGTTGCATGCACTTGCAGGACGGCCAAGCCTTGGAACCGCTACTGCTACTGGAGCAGCAGCCGCCGCGGCGGCCTCGGACAACGGGAGGCACTGCAGCAGGAGGACGCCCCCACAGATGACTGCTGTTACAGAAACCAGGCACAGGCCTCCTCCCCATCTCATTGACTGCCTCTCCTTCATCTCTCTCTCTGCCTGCCTGCCTGTGCGAGGGTGGTATATATGCTTAAATAGACTGCGTCTGAGTTCTACTTTCTAAGTGACAACCTCTTCATAGGATGCCTACTTTATAGATGATAACCTCTTCGTTTGTTTTCCACATTATAAAAGAAGATATGTAAAGAGGTCATATCACTAATAAGAAATTAAATTTTGGGATCCGTTAATTAATTAGAATACAAATTATTTAATTAACAAAATTGCATGTAGTACTTGAATTAATAATAAAATTACATAGTGAATATTAATCACTAATGCAGATAGAACATCTCAATATGATCATATTTCGTTCATATCAATTGATTTTATCGTGATTGGCGCCCTCGTGCTGCACTGCACACTTTTTATTACAATAGTTCAATCCATTTGGTGTCTAACAAAAAAAATATATTTTTATAATAATTCCATTGACTTATTATTTGGTGCAACATAAAGTAATTGACATATAAATATATTAATTTAATAATCTAGTTGCACATTTTTAGTGTTAAGGTGATTTGATGCATTTTTTTCGTCGTTTCTTATAATCTTTTAGCAATTTTCGACGGTAAAGACCGTCAATAACAAATAGTAACGATAAGCTAAAAAAATAAATATTATATACAAATAAATATAATATTTTATATTTATAATTAAATAAATTGCGACGGTCACGATTGTCGGTAACTTAAAAATTAATTAATATCATATTCGTATATATCATGATAATATATATTATTAATATTTACGAAATTTCCGACGGTCAGAGTCATTGGTAATTAAAATTTCACTATCCCGCTCTTTTTTTTTCATTTTTCTGCTTTCTCATCTTTCCACACATATATATATATATAATTTTTTCAATCACATTCCATTATCTACTTCTCTCTTCCTCTCTTTCTCTCTCCCTCGACGACCCGCTCGACGACCTCCCGGCCGACGACCCTCTCCCTCCCGGACGAGACCCTCGCCTCTCTCTCTCTCTCTCGCTCGCTCTCTCTCTCGCTCGCTCTCTCTCTCTCTAGAATGTGGCCGCCTCCCGCAGCCAGACCGACCGCCTGCGTGCCAGATAACACACTTTAACACCACCTGTGACCTTATAAATTATATTTAAAAAAATATATAAAAATAAGCATCCCCTGATCATGCCCTGTGACCGGCCAGCCAAAGGGCCTGGCCGATATTATAAAAGGGGGAGAAGGGGGCGCCCTCGCATCCCCTTGGAAACCCGCTCTGCCGCCGCTCTCTCTCTCGTATTTTCTTTTTGGCTCCGGCGATCGACACACACCAGCGAAGCAGAGGCAGAGCACCGAGATCGATCGACCGATCAATATGTCAACTGAGAGATCCGCTTATGAAATCAGCCGACCGAACTTCTATCGGTCGATCGATCCGACGCGCAGTGCGCGTCTCCATGACCTAACGACCGTTCGACCGACACCTAGGACGGTCGACCGATCCTAGATTAATCGGTCGACCGGCAGTATGTGCACGATCGACCGATCCACAGACATCCAATCCAAGAACACGGTCGACCGGTACCAGAGAACGGTCGACCGGTCCAGTAGTCAGATCTAGCTGTCTGATCTAATCGGATTGACCCACTCGAATCATAACCATGACTCTACCAGTCCACCTATACTGGCTGAGTCCTATTGTCCAGAGATTAACGCCCTGTTGGGTCTTAAATCATTGATTTCATGATGACTAAAGATAAATAAAACAAAGAAAAAGACATGGGATTGTTATGTGCCGCCCCCAAAGTTTAAAGCAAAGATCAAAGTTAAAGCAAAGGAGGGATAGGTAGTTAGCTGAGGGTACAACGAAGCTACTGTCTTCAATGACCACTATTCATGAGATTTCAGATCTTCTCCCACCTGTCTCTCGAATGAAGGGTGATGCAATGGTTACACTCCTTCCCCAAGATATTATTATATTGTGCCAGAGGGACAGGTAGCTAGCTGAGGAAACAGTGAACCTATAGGTTTCTTAATTGACCACTGTTCCTGTATTGTAAAATTTCTTTCACCTATCTTCCGAACTGGGTGAGGTCACAACACCCACTCCTTTTCCCTTATGGGCTTACTGGCTTCAAAGATTCAGAGAGGCACCTCTGACATCCCAATCTAATAAAGTCGAGCTCGCATAGGACAACTAACTTTAAGGATATTATAGTAATGTAAAAGACGTAGTGCAACTCAAAGTAAAGCAATGTAAAATAAAGCAATGAAAAGTAAAGTAATGTAAAGCAGAGTACTGTAAAGCAATGTAAAGTAGAGTACTATAAAGTAAAGCATAGAGTATAGTAAAGTAAAGTATGGTACAGCATAGAGAATGGTACAGTAAAGCATGGAACATGGTATAGTAAAGATTATGCTGAGTAAAGACAAAGTATAGTCATAGTAAAGAACAAAGCACATATATTGATATTATCAAAGAATGATGTATTGATCTATTATAGTCAATGCATAGAAATCAGAGTACAGTATTGTTCGTCACTGATATATTGCCTACATGATTATCATTGATCCCTATTTCACCGTCTATTCTGCTATTGTACTGGGCTTATTGCTCACGAGTATTCAATTCTCCTGCATTGGGATTTTGCAGGTGAGAATGCTAACTGATGAGGTGATGGAGGGTATAGAGCTTGGAGAACGCTGCACATGACTGACATTTTGCTTCAAGATTTCTTTGCTACATTTCTTCTAATATTATTATAATTTGTTCAGAGACATCATGTTATTTCGCTCGTCGAACTTTTGACAAAGTTTCTTTCTGCTTTCCGCATGTTTTCTTCCATTGATAGACATCACGATCTTCCGCTTATCGAACTTCTTAAAGTTACTATTTTGTTATCTTGTTATAAACTATATTATCCATCAATGTCTCTTGACATTCCACCGTTTGAACTTCTGCGTTAAAGTCTTGGTATTATATTTTTCTATTATATTGGTGCCACGTAAGCTGTTTTGTTGAATGGTCACGGTCAATAGTGTAGTAGACAATATAGCGCTCCCGGGGTCAACCTGATTGCCTACGTGACAGGAGGGACGATTTTGAGGACGTTACAGTTTGGTATCAGAACCTAAGATCTTGGCTCCCTCATTGATCATAGTAGAGTAGATATTCATGCATAGTCATTATTGTTTATATTGTCTCATAGCTCAAAGTAAAGTCATGTGCAAGCTTCTCAAGCATCTGCGGCTCCACTCCTCAAGTAAGTACTAAGTACTTATGCAATCATGATAAAGTAAAGTACAGTAAAACATGACCAAGTAAAACATAGTAAAGCATGATAAAGTATGATAAAGTAAAATATAGCATGGTAAAGTATGATATGGTAAAGTACAGTAAAGCAACATAAAATAAAGTATAGTACGGTATGGTAAAGTAAGGTATGGTAAAGTATAGTAAAGTAAAGCATGGCAAAGCATAGTAAAGTATAGTACATCATAGTAAAGTAAAGTATAAGACAGTAGAATATGAAAAAGTAAAGTACAATATAGCATGATGAAGAAAAGCATAGCAAAGTATTGCATTGCAAAGTATATCAAAGTAATTTATAGCAAAGTAGCAGAGCAGTGGATGGAGACAATAGAGAATAAGTTTGACATCCTCGACGTTCTAGAGAATAAGAAAGTACTATTCGCTGGGTATACTCTCCAGAAGGATGCAAAGGAGTGGTGAAAAGCAAAGAAGGCCATCAATTTTTCGAATGTAAGAATCGTTGCCTGGGAGGACTTCCGCAAGGCATTTGAGACGCGCTTCTTCCCTAAGTTCCAAAGGGATTTGAAGCAGAAAGTGAACTTGGAGCAAGGGACTATGACAGTGGCCCAATACATGATGAAGTTTGTCAGACTGAGGAAGTACTCTAGGTTGATCGTGGATGAACTGGATGTAACCAAGCGCTTTATGGACAGACTGAGCCCCACTCTGAGGTCTCATACTAGATCTGGGAACTGCAGAACTTTAAAGGACGTTATCAGTTTAGCTACTCTGATTGAGAAGGACCATCAAGATTTGCAGAAAACTCAGAAGGCCCAACAGACTGTATGGCAGAGTTCTCAGCACCAATCACAACAATATAGAGGGAATAATCGTCAACACCATCGACGGGATAATCAGCCCCGTCCTTACCCAGCGCCCCAGCAGTACAATCCTCCTCAACAGCAACAGCCCTACTGCCCTCCACAGCAAGCTCCTCCACCATAGCAACAACAACCACAACAACAATAGAGGCAACAACCTCCCAGAGCTCCTCAGGCAGCACCCGCACAAGGTGAGCGAGTTTTATGCAATACTTGTGGCAGGACCCATGCAGGGGAATGCCGCATGAAATCTGGAGCATGTTACTACTGTGGTGGAATGGGTCATTTTGCGGTGAACTGCCCAAGACGTGGCCAGCAACAGTTAGTACAAGGGAGACTCTTCAATCTGGAAGAAGATGCCCCACAGAATGACGCTGAGGTCATTCGAGGTACGCTATCCGTAGCCGAGTTACCTACTACAGTATTGTTCGATTTCGGTGCTTCTCATTCCTTTATATCTGAAGAATGTACCACCACATTAGAGTTAACTACAACGAACCTAGAGCCTAAGATGAACATCTTGACCCCACAAGGGACTATAATTACCACAAAATATCTCCCTAATATACCCATAAAGATAGAGAAAAAAAACTTTCTTACAAATTTTATCATTATCCCTATGAAAGATTATGATATAATTTTAGACATGAATTGGTTAACCTTCCATGATGCTTCTATCCTATGCAAGCAAAAGAAGGAGATTATAGGTACACAGAGTACAGATAAAGTCATTGTCAGAGGCATTGCATAGAAAGAAACAAAAATCATAATGTCTGTCACGAAGCATATAAACTACTCCAAAAGGGATGTAGAGGTTATCTGGCAAGTGTTACTAAGATAACAAAACCAGCCAAGACCCCTCAAGACATAGAAATTATGAGGAAATTTCCTAATGTATTCCCTGATGATGTTAATGGTCTACCACCCAGAAGGGAGATATGTTTTCATATTGAAGTGGCACCAGGCATAACACCAATCTCCAAAGCTCCGTACCGCGTGGCCCCAATAGAGATGAAGAAATTAAAGGATCAGATGCAAGAGCTGCTGGACAAAGGTTTCACCAAGCCAAGTGTGTCATCGTAGGGTGCACCAGTCCTCTTTGTCGAAAAGAGGGACAGATCGTTAAGACTTTGTATCGACTACAGGAGGTTGAACAAAGTCACAATCAAGAATAAGTATCCGCTCCCTCGCATTGACGACTTGTTCGATCAGCTGTCCAAAGCAAATGTGTTCTCCAAGATCAATCTGAGGAGCGGATATCACCAGCTAAGGGTAGCAGAAGAAGACATTCCAAAGACAGCATTTCGATCAAGATATTGACATTACGAGTTCCTACTAATTCCGTTTGGGTTAACAAATGCCCCCGCTGCATTCATGGATCTTATGAATCGAACTTTCCACGAACACCTGGACAAGTTCGTAATTGTCTTCATCGACGCATCCTCATCTACTCACCAAGTATAGAACAACACAAGGAACATTTGAGGATAGTGTTGGAGACTTTGCGAGTAAAGAAGTTGTATGCAAAGTTTTCCAAATGTGAATTCTGATTAGAACAGATGATGTTTCATGGCCAAATCATCTCCAAGGATGGGATTGTAGTGGATCCGACAAAGGTAAAAGAAGTGTCCAACTAGACTCAACCAAAGAATGTCTCCGAGATCAGGAGCTTCCTTGATTTAGCTGGCTACTACAGACGCTTCATCAAAGACTTCTCCAGAATTGCATTACCACTGACCAAGCTTACAAGAAAAGGAGAAAAGTTTATCTGATCACCCAAGTGTGAATAAAGCATTCAAGAATTAAAGAAGCGACTAACTTCAGCACCAATTCTGACGTTACCATCGGGCAACGGTTGTTACGTAGTTTACAGTGATGCTAGTGGTACAGGATTGGGATGCGTACTGATGCAAGATGGAAAAGTAGTGGCATACGCATCTAGACAACTGAAGAATCATGAGGTCAATTATCCCACACATGACCTTGAATTGACAGCAGTAGTGTTTTCCCTCAAGCTTTGGCGCCATTACTTATATGGAGAAGAATTTGTGATCTACACTGATCATAAGAGTTTAAAGAACGTTTTCACACGGAAGGATCTGAATATGCGCCAAAGACGATGGATGAAATTCTTAAAGGACTATAAGTTCTTTATCAACTACCATCTAGGTAAAACAAACTCAATGGCAGATGCACTCAGCCGAAAGTGGGAAGGATCTCTCGCCTTCATGTGCCTTCGACAATTTGAGATGATGGAAGAACTGTTCAGGTGGACACCAAGAGTAAGGCATGACGGGTCACTAATGATGATGCAGTGCATTGTACCAGATATTATAGGGCGGATTATTGAAACACAAGTGGAAGACTCAGATTATCAGAGTATGATGATAAAGACTAGTCTTGAGATTACAAATTTTAATGTCTCAACAGATGGTGGCATAAGGTACCGTGATCGCTTATGGGTACCGAATAACCCTGAACTCCGAAGGAAAGTGTTAGATGAATGCTACATGTCAAAGTTTGCAATTCACCTGGGGAGTACAAAAATGTACAAGGATGTGCAGAGGAGTTTCTGATGGCCAAATATGAAGAAGGAGATCGCAGAATATGTCTCCAAATGCATATTGTGCCAACAGGTCAAGGTGGAACACCAGAAACCTCGATGAACCTTAAAGAGTTTGAGCATCCCATAGTGAAAGTGGAAAGAGATATCAATGGACTTCATCACCGGTTTACCCCGGATTCAGAAGGGGCATGATGACATTTGGATAACCGGTTTACCCCGGACTCACTAAATCAGCTCGCTTCCTACCCATCATGGTAAAATAATCTCTTGAAAGTTTAATGAACTTATACGTGCAGGAGATTGTTAGACTTCACGGGATCCCATCAACCATTGTGTCTGATAGAGATCTCAGGTTCACATCAAGATTTTGGAAGAGTCTCCAGAATATTTTTGGGACGAGACTTCACTACAGTATTGCCTTCCACCCCAGATAGACGGACAATCAGAGAAGACGATCCAGACACTTGAGGATATACTTAGAGCATGCGCCCTAGATTGACACGGTAATTGGGACAAGCACCTACCTCTTATTGAGTTCTCTTACAACAACAGCTTCCATGCTAGCATAGAAATGTTCCCCTTTGAAGCATTGTATGGTCGACCATGTCGCTCCCCAGCATGTTGGGACGAAGTGGGCGAAAGAAAGATCTTAAGTGCTGAATTACAGAAGCAGACCCAAGAGTACACAAACAGAGTTGAACTAATAAAGAAGATGATGAAGTCAGCTCAAGATCGTCAAAAGGCCTATGCAGATAAAAAACATCGAGAACATACTTTCAAAGCAGGAGATCAAGTTCTGCTTAAGGCCTCCCCCACCAAAGGAGTGATGCATTTTTGTAAGCTTGGGAAATTGAGTCCAAGGTATGTAGGCCCATTTGAGATTTTAGATATGGTTGGGGACTCAACTTGCAGGTTAGCGCTTCCCCCGGCATATCCTAGAGTACACAATGTCTTTCATGTTTCACTATCCACAGAAATACTGGAATATCAAGAGCATCAACAAGGCAAGAAGAGAGTATCACTAATCAAAGTAGCATGTAAGCACCATCAAGGAAAAGAGGCAACTTGGGAAGTAGAATCAGAAATGCGAGAGAAGTTTCCTGAACTATTCGGTAATTCCTAACTCTTATCAAAATTCGAGGACGAATTTTCTTTTAAGGGGGTAATAATGTAACGCATGCAAATTCCATGTAAGGAAAAGGATTCAAAACAGAAAATTTAATACAATTAATACAGATCTCAATTCAAAATCAAATCTAATTAGCAATCAAGGCAAGGATTCGAAATGTTTCAAAAATCAGAATCAATGGCAATCAATGAAGGAAATCAAATTCAAATCAATTGAAATCAATGCAATTATGAAGGAATTCAAATCAGAATTTAATTACCATTAAGGAAGGAATTAGAAGGGAATTCAAATTCGAAACAAAAAAGGAAACGTTGCAATTGAAAACGGCCGACCAAGGGAGAAAATTTCTCCCCTGATCGTGCCCTGTGACCGGCTAGCCAAAAGGCCAGCCAATATTATAAAATGGGGAGAGGGGGGCACCCTTGCACCCCCTTGGAATCCCGCTCTGCCGCCGCTCTCTCTCTCGTATTTTCTTTTCGGCTCCGGCGATCGACACGCACCAGCGAAGCAAAGGCAGAGCACCGAGATCGATCGACGAACGTCTGACGCATATCAACTCGGCACCAGTGTGTTCGCAGTGACTAGGCGCATCTTCTCCGCCGACCCAGAGGCGACCGATGATGACCGGACGAAGAACAGGACTCCGACGAACTCGAATCAAACGAACAAAGGTACCTTAGGGTTCTAAATCCCTAGACAAAGAAATAGTGGTTGTTTAATATGCATAATTAGTCCACCATGATCCTGAGATTGTTATCTACATGTTTCGTATTCATACCGAGATGATATGATGGCCGGAAGGCCGTCGGAATCGCAAAAGAAACCCGGTGGCTCTATTTTATCGTTAAGACCGGTTGACCGATAATATCAACGGTTGACCGGTCCATGCACAGAACTCTCGCGAGTTCGTATTAATATATCGACCGGCCTCACCATGGCGGTCGACCAATCTATATGTCAACTGAGAGATCCGCTTATGAAATCGGCCGATCGGACTTCTGATCGGTCGATCGATCCGACGCGCAATGCGCATCTCCATGACCTAACGATCGGTCGACCGACACTCAGGACGGTCGACCGATCCTAGATTAATCGGTCGACCACCACTATGTGCTCGATCGACTGATCCACAGACATCCAATCAAAGAACACGGTCGACCGATCCCAGAAGATCGGTCGACCGATCCTAGAGGACCGGTCGATCGGTACCAGAGAACGGTCGATCGGTCCATCAGGACGGTCGACCGGTCCGGTAGTCAGATCCAGCCATCTGATCTAATCAGATTGAACCATTCGAATCATAATCATGACTCTACCAGTCCACCTATACTGGCTGAGTCATATTGTCCAGAGATTAACGCCTTGTTAGGTCCTAAATCATTGATTTCATGATGACTAAAGATAAATAAAACAAAGAAAAAGACATGAGATTGTTATGTGCCGCCCCTAAAGTTTAAAGCAAAGATCAAAGTTAAAGCAAATGAGTGATAGGTAGTTAGCTAAGGGTACAACGAAGCTACTATCTTCAATGATCACTATTCCTGATATTTCAGGTCTTCTCCCACCTGTATCTCGAACGAAGGGTGATGCAATGGTCACTCCTTCTCCCATAGATTATTGTATTGTGCTAGAGGGATAGGTAGCTAGCTGAGGAGACAGTGAACCTACAGGTTTCTTAATTGTCCACTGTTCCTGGATTGTAGAATTTCTTCCACCTATCTTTCGAACTGGGTGAGGTCACAACACTCACCCCTTTTTCCTTATGAGCTTACTGGCTTCAAAGATTCAGAGAGGCACCTCTAACATCCTAATCTAATAAAGTCGAGCTCGCATAGGACAACTAACTTTAAGAATATTATAGTAATATAAAAGACGTAGTGTAACTCACAGTAAAGGAATGTAAAGTAAAGCAATGTAAAGCAGAGTACTGTAAAATAAAACATAGAGTATAGTAAAGTAAAGTATGGTACAACATAGAGCATGATACAGTAAAGCATGAAATATGGTATAGTAAAGATTATGCTGAGTAATGACAAAGTATAGTCATAGTAAATAATAAAGCACAGATATTGATATTATCAAAGAATGATGTATTGATCTATTATAGTCAATGCATAGAAATCAGAGTACAATATTGTTCGTCATTGATATATTGCCTACATGATTATCATTGATCTCTATTTCACCGTCTATTCTGCTATTGTACTGGGCTTATTGCTCACGGGTATTCGATTCCCCTACATTGGGATTTTGCAGATGAGAATACTAACTGACGAGGTGGAGTGTACAAAGCTTGGAGAACGTTACACATGACTGACATTTTGCTTCAAGCTTTCTTTGCTACATTTCTTCTAACATTATTATAATTTGTTCAGAGACATCATGTTATTCCGCTCGTCGAACTTCCGACAAAGTTTCTTTTTTCTTTTCGCATGTTTTCTTCATTGATAGACATCATGATCTTTCGCTTATCGAACTTCTTAAAGTTACTATTTTGTTATCTTGTTATAAACTATATTATCCATCAATGTCTCTTGACATTCCACCGTTTGAACTTCTGCATTAAAGTCTTAGTATTATATTATATTATTATATTGGTGTCACGTAAGCTGTTTTGTTGAATAATTATGATCAATAATATAGTAGACAGTGTAGTACTTTCGGGATCAACCTGACTGTCTACGTGGCAGGAGGAGCGATTTTGGGAGCGTTACACTAAAAATCGAATACGAGAATACAACTCCGCTATATTGATTGCCAACCATCGTACACTATATAATAAGTTGATATCATACAGCCTGCTGGTGTATGGTCGAGGGTCACGTCTATGTATCTGTCAGTGAAAGCTTAATGCAAAGATGTGAAAAATGTCGTAATGAGACAGAAGAATTCATTGGAACGGCTATGAGCGTACACCGTTTTGATTGGGACGCAAGAACATGGGTTATAGGGATTATTAGGACTTTTCTTTTTCTTTTCTTATAAAAGGAACCAGGTTGTAAATATTCCTGGGTCACAAAATCAAACAGTGTTTGGTTGAAATGAAAACAAAATAAAATAATTAAATTAATGCATGTAGTTATATATTGTATCAAATAATGCTATGTATTTAAAATAGTGACAAATTAGATTTAAGTGAAATAAAATGGGATGATTTTAAATAATGAGAACAAATTATTTTTATCAAATAAACAACTTATTATAATATATAATTGTTACAATTAATTATTATATTACAGTAATTAACTAATAATTGCACTCATGGATTAACATTTCTCACTGTCTACATTTTACAAATATATTATTATGCATCAATTATGTTAATACACCAATGAGTTAATAGCTAAAGTCGATGATATTTAATATATTAAACTTAATTATAATTTATATATAGGGTACCTTTGTGCAAAATTTAATAACTGCTAAATATAATTAATTATTTGCAATTATTACCATCAAATGTTAAAATAAACGAAAAACTTTGTGAACAAAAGATTGTTCCTGTCCAGTGGCAAGAACATTAATGTTCTCATTTTATAAATTATTCGTAGTAGTTTTGTGAGTTTAGAAGTGGATTTAAAATTTTAAAAAGTTGATGGAAACAATGTATTCTAATATTTGGATATTCAAAAATAGTAACAAACTCCTTGTTATATATTCTTGTTGTTTAGATGGACCCAGAAATATGATGCTTAAGTTTTATTAGATACATTAACTATTTTTTAAAAATAATAATAGTTAATGTGAGTGTGATGATAGCCACAGCTCCACGTCACTCAGCTTGATCAATTTTTGTTGAGTAATATTTGAGCAGATCGGTATCCACTATCAAAAGGATGTTTAAATTCAGTTGGTTCAACCAAATGGGGACGGGTGATTGTCCGAGTTTTTTTTAATTATTACATTTATACGGATCACTCTTAACTATACTTGTTTTATTTTTAACATGAACCAAGATTTTTTGCATAATATATTTTAGTAAATCTATTATGCGTGTTTCGTACGAAGATAATATTGCATAGAAATAATTAAGACATTGTTCTGATCACTTTTATTATCAAACGTCACTTTTGCAAACACATGAACCCAACATTAATAATTGCGGAACAAGCTAGAAAAAGTAGAGATGCATTTATTTTTGTCAATCCAAATAGGGACTGTTTGACATTCATGTTCTTGTCCCCAGGAGAGAAAAATGTCCTCCTTGTGTTCTTAGAGCAAGAATAAATCAAGGGCGCATATGTTCTTGTTAGGAGCTGGAACATATGAGCTCTCGTTCTTTCCTTCTTCTAGCATTTAATGACACTAGGTCAATCGATGCAAAATAAAGCTGTTTAGTAGAAAAGGTGGGGTTAAAGGGCTATTCCTCCGGTTGTTTGCATTATTTTAGAACTCATTATTTTTTTATCTTCTAAAACTCATTAATTTTTATCCAACAGGAACTTAAGAACACACGTAAATAAATGACTTCTGACTGTTCAAAATCAAAGCCTACATAACAATTGAAAAAATCAAACATGGAAAGATCAAAACATGGAAAGGATTTGAATTCAAAAAAAAGGAAACGAAGAACACCAAATTGGAGGAGAGATTTCCTCCCTCAATTCTCCTCCCCAATTCCTCCTCTGATTCGGCTAGAGTGGGGCTATAAGAGGGCACAGGGAGAAGCCCTCACGCCCCCTTCGATTTGATCCCACCGGCTGCCACCATCATCCTCCGTCCTCTTCCTCTATTCCGGCGAGCCGCACGCACACAGGCGACTGAGGCGAATGGCTGACATCCGGTGCACAGCAACCCCTCCATCGACGCACTCGGGAGGTCGACCACATCCTTCTCGCCTGCCAAGACTGACCAGAATTGGAGAAAACAATGAAGGCATCGCCAGTGAACCAAATGCAATTGGAAAGGTACTCTAGACGTTCAAATTCTCATAGGCTATGAAATGTTAATCGTATGATGCATGTGATGGTTTTATATTGATCTAGAATATTTAAGCTTCATATTTCTTATTATGTTCATCGTGATCCGATGGCCGGAAGTTGGCCGGAGAAGAGGAAGAAGAAGGACACGGGTCTACGTACCAGAGATCCGGCCCGAGTTGCTGAAGACTTGGCCCGAGTTGTCACAACCTCGCTCGGCTGTGAGCTACGGCACGGTCGTGCCAAGTGGATGGCACGGGGTGTTCGATTATGGGCGGGCAGTTGGACGTGACTGACTCACAACTCAAACGTGGCAGATAAGTGGCACGGCCGTGATGTCAGCAGCACAGACATGCCAGGAATAGCACGGACGGACATCGGTGGCACGGGCGTGCCAAAAGAGGGCACGAGTGTGACGTCAGGTTCAGACCAATTTTCAATGCGCGTGAGCATTGGGCCAGCCCGAGTCATGCGCATGGACCCTCTACAGAAGACCCGGCCTAAGTTCCCCTTACCCAGCCCAGCTTTTGTTACAAAAGACATAATTACCCTTTTTATTTAAGCCCAACCTTTCATATTTGGGCCCTGCTTTTGATGGGCCCACTCGAGGCCTTGTCCGACATTATAAAGAACCTAATTGACCCTTTCCACTTCTGAAAAATAGGTTGGACTTTGGTCTAAAAGACATAGAGTTAGGGCATACTTTAATCATCTCAGAAAAAAGGGATTGGACTCTAACCTTTCTCTGATGATTTCTGAACTCCATAGATAGTAAACAAGCTAAGTGAAGAAAAGATGAAAACCACGAGATTGCTATATGCTGCCAAAAGTAAAGATTATAGATCATTGTCATTGTTCATAGAGAAGAAGCAGGTAGCTTAGATGAGGAGACAATGAACCTACGAGTCTTTAATGAACTGCACTTGGTGTACACATCCTCTCCCACCTGTATTTCGAAAAGGATTATGCATTGCCATATCTCCTTCCCCATTGAGGGCATTATATTGAATATATTGTTTATAGTGCCAGATGGATAGGTATGGGTTCGTAAAGATCATTGTTCCTAGGGTACATGTCATCTCCCACCTGTATTCTGAAAAGAGTATGCATTGGCACCTTCCTTATTGAAGGCATCCCTGGCTTCACAAATATTCATAGAGGCACATTTGGCTTCCCTGACAATACTATACTATACTATACTATACTATACTATATGCTATACTATATTATACACCATACTATACTATATTATTCTATTATGTAATATACAAAAATTAATATATTATGTTATACATACATTATACTCCTATTCCCAAATTTCAAAATTGGGGAGTAGTGCTTCTTCATTTTTTATTAGATTAAAATGGCGATTGCCAGAGATTTGACCGTCGGATCATGGCAAAATTTATACCTAACATAGATCATAGCAACACAGATTTTTTAATTTTTTTTGGCAATTTTAGGAGGCCGGACGATAGAGTTAAGAACCTAGAAAAAAAAAGGCTTCCAATGGTCGCCGACGTGAGTCTGATGGGAATCGATCAAAATGAAAATTATGAACTCATAGAAATCGACAGGAGCTGTCCATCTGCATAAGAATCGTGGCGATCGAAGGTCGGAAGAAATTCAATAAAATGGGCAAAGTTTTAAAATAGAAACGATCGGTTCTCTGCAGTACTTGTTCAGATTGCCACAAAAAATAGGCATTTCGAACGGCTCGAAAAGATGGGGTGGTGCAAACATTTTATGTTTCACGTGTTTTTCGTTTTCTCCGATTCTCAAAACACCTATTTTTCATAATTATAAAAATTCCTCAAAATTCTGCCCCACCTAAGAAATCTAAAAGATGTGCGTGCTAAAAAATTGAACCTTTCGAGAGTGTTCAAAATGGTCCCATTTAGTTGACATGGAGTTTTCAAATTTTCTAAAAAATGCTATTTTTCTAAGAATTTTTTTATATCCAAATTTAAAAAGAGTATTCAAAATTGTCTATTTTGCTTCGTGCGCTTAAAAAATATTAGAATTATTTTTGTTGAAAATCAGACATTACGGGACTTCTTAGAATGGCCTCATTTGATCAACATATGATTTTCAAATTTTTCGGACGACGTTGATAAATATATACGTATACATATATATACACATATACATAAGCACATACACACACATTTACACATACACACATTATATTACATATATAACTAGTTAGTAACTTTATAGTTAATAAATCTACTTTAGCGCCACCTTTGCGACGCATTAGCGCCACATTATTGTAGCGACACAATGGCTTCACAATCGCGTCGCCAATTCCGTCGCCACTCCGTTTTAGTGTCAGAATAGCGTCACCATTTCGTGACGCTACTTTAGCATCTCGCATTGTCAATGCCAATACGAAGCTATATTCTAGCTTAGCGTCGCAATTTTTGAGTCGCTAATTTGAGATGCTATTTAACATCTTTTAGAATTAATTACCTATTAGAAGTGAATAAACATGGCGTCATATTAGCGACGCAATAGCGTTGCCAAATTTGTGACGCTAAGTGGCAATCCGTGTGCTCGTCGAAGAATGAATTCAAACCTTCCTTTTGTTTAATCCAACGATTCGTAGCGCTTTATGTTGTGCGGATATCGCCATTTCCCCCTTTTAACCACTCTCCTCCTCCTACTGTTGCCACCTGCTCGGATGCCACCGTAGTGTCCTCCTCCTCCTCCATCGACGTTGTCGTCGATGCCACCTCCTCCTATGTCGATGCCACCTCCTCCTCCCCTCCTCCTCATACTTTTGCTGCTCCGTTGTCGCCTCCTCCTCCCCTCCGCCTCCTACTGTTGTTGCTCTGCCATTGCCACCGCCGCCTCCTCCACTCTGCCTCCTACTCCTCCTCTTTATCTCTCCAACGACCACCATCGCTTTAGTGCCTGCCGGATCCGGTGCCTCTCCTCCGATGATGCGCCGAACGAGGAGTCATCTTCTCCGCTCGAGGGGCCACTTCCTCGCTGTTGGAGTTGGTGAATACTTCAGAACCCCTTGTTTCTCACACCGGGTTTGCCCACGTGAGCTTAGGAGAATCTGAGTATTACCCAATTATCTGTGCTGTTGGCGTGCGAACGAAAGGGGGGGTTCGGGGGGTCCGTCACCCGACGATTATTTAGCCGGCCCGTGTGATTCGGATTAAGTTTTTTCTCTATTTTGTTCGGATTTTGAACCCGTTTGGGAGAGACTATTTATAGCTTATTTTCATATGTAATCTGTGTGGCGACTGTAAACCTAAACGATATAGTGGAACCTCTTTGCAGGACGTAGCCCTAATCTCAAGGTTGAACCTGGGTAATTCGTGTCTCTTCTATTTTTCTGCAATCTCTTCACGATTTTCTCTCCTTGTTCTCGAATTTTCCCATCACTCACGTCGCCCCACACATCCAACTCGCTGCTGGAGGACACATGGTCGAGCGAGTCATCTTCTCTACCTTCTTCTACGCCATCGTCATTGTCCACTTAAGATTAAGATGTGAATTGATGTAAAATCGTTTGAAATCGATTGAAATGTAAAGAAATCGAATGTGAATTGAATGTAAGATTAAGATGTGAATTGAATGTAAAATTATTCGAAATGCGTGAGGATGTCGAGAACATAAATGATGTGAATTTGAATGATGCCTCCGGCGTGAATTTTGTTCTTAGCGTCACATATTGTTCTTAGTGTCTCTTTAGCGTTGCAATGACGTCTCAATATTTAGTGTCACGTTAGCGTTGTAGTAGCGACGCAGGAAAACCGAGTTATAGCGTCATATTAGCCTCAGATGAGCTTCGACAATTTCAGCGCCACTTTAGTCGGAGTAGCGACGCATATTAGCAGTTCACGTTGACATTTTTGCATCATTATAGCATTGCATTAGCGCCACCGTTCTACAATAATAGCGTCGACAAACCCGTGGGCGCTAAGTCGATGCTATTAGTGTCGGAGAAATGGCGTCACCAAGCCTATGGCACGAAGTCGACGCTAATGCGTCGCTAATTGATGATTTTCTTGTAGTGTATGATGGAAAAGTATAATTATTCATAGTAAAGCATGGTTATCTTATTATTTATTCATTGTTGATTAAACATGATTTGATTATCATATTATAGCCTATGATTCTATTGTACTAGATGTTTTTGCTCATGGATATTATATGCCCCTGCATTGGAATTTTGCAGGTGAGAATCCTACTTAAAGAGGATTGATGGAGGACGTAGAGCTTGAGAATTGCTGCACATGACTCATTGAGCTCTATAGTGTCCTTTTCTTTTACTTGCATTAGTTGAACAATTCATCCCTACTTCATATGGATAATTTGGTCTTTTTCTTTGTAATTGGATGTGTGGTCATTTGCTTGGATCTATTGGACATGGTTGTCATTTCCTTTCCCTGTGTGGATTGCATTAGATATTGGTATCTTTTGACATTCTGACATTTCCTTCGTCCGTAATAAAGTCCTTGTTTAGTTTATTGTTATATTCATTGCCACGTGTTGCATTTGTTGAATTATCAAAGTCATATTATGGTCAAGAGCATAGCACGTAGTGTAGCGTCCTTGGGATCAACCTAACTACCTACGTGATAGAAGGTCTAATTTTGGGGGTGTTACAATATCATTTCATAGTTTTATCATATTCATTTAGCATACAACTTGTGATCGTATTCATAATTAAGATGAATACAACTAGTATCACATATGACCTAATTAGGTTAAGGACTCCATAATAGTCAGTCATTTATCACAACCAAAAGGGAACAGCAACAAATCCAAGGATTCTGGAAATGAGAACCAACAATGAACAGTAAGATCATATTGGATTTAAGAAGGTTGATCAGACTACATTCACTACTTACAGTACAATTCATGATATACTCTAGGCATTAAGAATCATATCAGCAATGAATTTGGTTAACATATATAGTGTCTTATGTGATTCACATAAGCGGTTGATCCAACGAGTCCACCTACCTCGTTCTAGTTAGTGTTGGAATGTCGTTTTAGGTGATGAGTCCACACTACAAGAAAAATGATATTTTCTGATGGTTTCATCCATAAAAAAATCGAACAAAATCGTTAAAAATGAGGATTTTCGATGGGTTTACCTACGGAACTGATCGGTCGAAAAAATGGTCGTCGCAAAATAATTTTCGACGATTGAAAAAAACTCGTCGGAAGTTCTGATGGTTGTAACCGTCCCAAAAGTCCGGCGGTCGCAAACGTAAAAAAGTCCAACGGCCGCAATCGTCGAAACTTTTCGACGGTCGTCACAACCGTCGAAACTTTCGGCGGTCGCAACCGTCGCAAAGAGTTTTTAAAATATAAAAAAATTAGCCTACCGCCGGCCGATCATGCCGCGGCCGGCCAAATCAGTCGATCCGCCGCAGACGGCCGATCCAGGCAGCCAGGCGGCGGTTCCGCCACGAGGCGCCTGAACCAGGTTGGAATGCCCTTTTAAGTGGCGTCCTCTTCTCATTTAAACCTTCCTTCTCCTATCATCCCTGAATACCTAGCCAGTAACGATCTATAAATCCTCGTTCCCGGGTACCTACTGGTTCTATTATGTGAGGAGAAAGGGAGAGGAGAGAGGCAGGAATGAAGAGAAAAGAAGTGAAAAAAGGGCCTAATGGTGTTCAAAATGGGTGGGGGAGGAGAAGAAACAAATAATAATAATAATAATTAGTCGATCCTTTAGAGCTTATTTTAGTGTCAGAATATTTGTTATTTTTTTCTTTTTTTTATTTTGAAATCATGGGTGTTAAGCCTTTGACTCATTAGAAGTAATTAGGAGCCGACCCACGTACATTAAGTTTGGAGTGCTTTTGAAAATTTTAATATGTATATGCATATGTATATGTATATCTTAATTTTAAAATTAAAATTTGATCGGACATTAAAATATAAATGACTAGTTGTCATAGAAGTTACTGACATTACATAAGTTTGAAATTTTCAACGGTTCAATTACTTCTGCACTTACATTTGTAATCTTGGCCACCCAATATTTTGTACCAAATCCGCTAGGGAGTTCAAAATCACATGAAGCTTTTATTGGAATTTTTTTCTCTTTTAATTGTCGATCAAAATCAAAGTTCTCGGCAGAATACGAAGACGGACGCGCGTAAGGCATTGATACACATTTGAGACGCAAATTAAAACAAAGAATTACGTAAAACTCATGCGTTTCATCTAATTAATTCATAGGAAGAGGAAATATGTATGACTTGTAAATTCGCACGAACATGAGAATGGAATTAATTCTTGAGATAAATTCTCAATTGTAGGGAATTAAACATATATACGAGGTGGTGGTCTTAATTAACTCTTACGTACAGACAATGAGACAATAACAATAATACATAAAGGAAGTGTTCATCAACATCGGCATGCAATTTTTCAAGACGCTTCATGGATTCGGCTTCTGGTTTGCTGGTTTCTTGCAAGGTTTGTGGCTTTTGCCCCCACACATGGCCCTGTCGTGTCCCATGGCTCCATTGCTTATGTGGGTGCCTTGGGCCAACACTTTATTCTCTGATAAGAACTCCTCGCCGCCATTGATGGTGGCGCCCGGACGTGCGGCCTCGGACGATGGGAGGCGCTGCAGGAGCAGGACGACGGTCGAGACGATCGCAAGGCAGTACAGCATTGCTACTGCTCTCCATGGCCTCATCGTCTGCCTCCGATCCCTCGCCATGGATCTATAGCAATGCTCTCTTATCTACCACACGCGTAGGTGCATGCATGCATGCACTTATGCTATATATATATGTACGTGATGTAACCGGTTTATGCATTGAACGGTCTGCCAGAATATGATGGCTGACTCATCATTAATTAACTGGGTGGCCATGGAGATATATCATAGTATATACGTCATCTTTTCCTCTATTTTTCTTCTTGAAATTACAGTACAAGCAATGGACACCGCGTAAACGAAGTTCTAGAATGATATATTATATGTGATTATTGGTAAACAATTTACCTGTTATTCATTAATTAAATATTTAGCACATCGAGTATGCGATTCTTAAATATGCAAATTTATATGCATCATATATTATGTATATACATACATATATATATATATATATATATCAAAGAAAACTTTGAATCGTCAAATTGTCATACCTTACAAGCGTTGCATATGCGCTTTACACTACAAAACGGGTATTTAAGGACCAATTATTAGTGAGCAGACGAAAGAAAATGGTCATTGCAAGTGGTAATTAGTTGCTGGAAATAATTATTGAGCATTATTAACGAAGGGTAAAATTGTCCATCTCAAAAGAATATATACTTGTCATACAAAGTAATTATTAATGTTCATTAATTTATGGCATCATTAATTATTTATTTATTTAGATCAATTAGGCATGTGATTCTGACTTGATGGGAGAACTAAATATTTCCCTCCAATATTTTTTTATGCAACACCAATTTTAAAAAAAATTAAATTAATTAGATTATGTATTTAACTTTGCAACCAAAATTGAAAAGGCATAAATATGTGACTACTTTTATTTTTCGGTTCATTGGCGGGATAAAAGAATCCTTCCTACACCCTTGGCATAAAAAGAAAGAAAAAAAAAAGTTAACAAAATCCAAAAGAAAAACCCTAGCGGATGGAAAAATAAGCAGCAACGGCGTGCAGAGTTTTCCCAGCGAAGAAAGCTTCCTCCTTCCACCAAGTGGAAATAATCCGCCCACACAATTTGGCAGTGCATCCTTTGCCAAATCGATCGGTAAGCATATATCAACATGTGTGGTCTACTCTTTTGCATGGATTTAATGAGCATGCTCCTTAGCTGCTACCTATCTTTCCATCTAATTTCAATAGTGGTGTAACTTCCAGAAAAAAAAATCAATAAGTAAATGCAGCAAAAGAAATGGTCAGCCGGTTGAGGGAAATCAAAATTCCTGAAATCATATAGCAATTATGTTGTGAGTGTGGCAAGAAATGTGGATTAAAAATCGGATCAGAAGGCTAAAGGATGACCTGAAAAACCTCTATTCTCCCTCTCAATCTCACCGTGACCTCCCTCTTCTAACCATCTAAGAACAATTGAACCTCTGAACACCTAGCACTCCACACCTAGAAGAGAAGAATATTACACAGTTGAAAGTCTGCAAGGTTTAGCCGCATATCCTGTTCTCCCTTCCCTCACGTCCTCCTTGCTTACGGTTTTCTCTCATCTTTTCTGTAATCTGATCGATTTATAGGAGGAGAGCAACAAACAGGGGAGCAACGTGCACAAAGGCAGCGAGGAGGGGCACAACATCTCTAATCCCAGAAGACTTGCAAAGACAAACACGTAAAGAGGTGGGTCAATTCGAAATCACCTTGTGTACAAAAAAAAAAAAGAGAATAAAATCGTGACTGCCGGCAGGAGATAAGAAACAAAAACAAATCCAAATCACAATTGGAATTAAGGCTGACTAGAGATAAAAACATAGAATTATATTAATTGAAGAATATTCTAATAGTTAAAATCTCTCAGGCCCTTTTTATTCCCTCAAACCTCACGAAATCTGCCCCTTAAATTTTGTTGGAGCGCTAGGCATCTTCCGGGAGGCAAGCAGACAGGATCGATCGATCCCTTCTTCCTCCCTCTCATGCACGCATCTCATTATTGCGATCCTTAGCGAAGTTGCTGATTGTGCTTCGTTGAATTGTGCAGATGGAGACCGAGAGGAAGAACAAAGGGAAAGTAGGGGGCTTGTTCAATTTGATTATTAATGCTTTGAATATTTTAACTAAGGAGGAATTTACTTAATTTTTATAATTATTTTGTAGGCAAGCCGAATTAATGGATGGATTCACGACGTAATTGAGATAAGGAGTAAAATCAGATTTGGATATCATTTAGAGGCTATGGGTGTAAACGATAATTGCAAAGTTATTATCGGTCGTAATCCACATCACAAAGTGATTTTGGGCAAAATACGTATGAAGGAATTTCATATCGGCCGAGATGATCACATTCAAGGCGTAAAATTGAGTTTATCACCTTTATTGGATAAAGTTACGTCTGAATTCCTTAAGAGTAAAACAAATGCAACTTGATTTTGTGGGTGTAACATGAAGTATCCATGCATACATGGTCGAAACTTATTGATCAACAATACGTAATTTTGGGTGTAATGATTGAAGGGACTTATCGCTTTGGTTGAGATTAGAAGAAGGGGCCTATCATTTTGGCCGAGATAGAAGAAGGGAGATAAGAAAGAGTTTATCATTTTGGGCGTAATAATTAAAAGAACTTATCATTTGGTCGAGACGAATCAACCTTTATCCAGTGAATTTAAATCAAGCCGTAGGATTTACGCCCGTAATCAACATGAAGACTCGTTCGCACCTATAAATAGAAGACGAAACTATCGATCCAACTCGTGCTTTGAAGTGTGGTTTTCTTCTACAGTGAGTTGTGAACTTTGCAAGCTACGATCAAAAGGAGAGAGGTGCGACAGTTGAAGGTTGATCGCCACTCTGATCAAGTCCGAGAGGCTGCCAATTGTTTGCCCAGATTCAAGATCTCTGCTTTTGTCTTGGGTGTAATTCTTTCGATTTTCATCATTTGTATTTTATTATCTCTCTAGAATTTCTAGGATGAACTCCATATTTTTATATCTTTTATTTTAGGAGATTATTAATTGAAGGGAAACTATTTGGACCTTATATTATTTGTTTTACTCTTTTCTGATCAATTAGTTAATTCTGCTCAGTGCTTTTGATTTAATTATTTGGATTTCTGAGTTGAGTAATTACCAGTTTGTGAACTATTTGATTTCAGAATTAATTAATTTAATTAATTAATTTTATATGAAATTAATAATTGACATAAATTTGATAACTAGTGTGTGGAGAATCAAGTTTGTGTGGTCTGTTAATCTGTATCAGTTTGTGGAGTGATTAATAGTCTAGGAAATCTAATTTAATGCATCTTAATTTTAATATGATTTAATGGGATGCTAATTGTGAAGACTTTAATTCTTATTAAATTAAGATAGTTCTACATGCTTAGATTGAGGGATGCCAGTCGTGGAGACCGCCAGTTAATCATGTTAGATTACTTTAAGGAGACTCTAATCCATCTTTAATGATTGAATTTATCTTTTATGGTTCAAATATTTATCCTAACCTATTTTCATCCTAAGGCCTAACTTCAACACCATTATCTTATCTTATTATTATCTTATTTTCTCTATTTTATTTTATAATTACAAAACTTATTCTCTAAAATTCATATTTTTCCTCTCTTATTAATTTATAAATTCAGATATTGAATTAATAACATTCCTCGTGGGTTCGACACTCTTTACTCCTATTACTATATTACTTGAGCGACTAGTGCACTTGCTAGCGATTTTATTCTGCTATATCATTTTACGCATCAACCGATCTTTCGACTTTATGAGCAGACCGGTCGACCGATCCATAGCCCATGGGTCGATCGTTCCCTAGAATCGGTCGACTAACTCCCAATGATTTCTTTTTGTCATATTTATCAACTAATCCACTCCCATTTAGGACTGATTCTATTTCATGTCCTCACTGAGATCCACCCTTGATTTTAAGATAAATTCTTTTACTGAATTATTTCTCAATGATTGTGTTGCCTCCATTATAAGAAGAACAAAGAGTAACAAGTTCTTAAAAGAGATTAATAAGGTCATATAGAAGATAATTAATGGGTTGCCACTCCAAGTCAAGTTTCTCAAGATAAGGGTCGCTCTCTTGATCATAGTTTGATCACCCATTGACCTTTACAAGGATGTATTATTTGCTCGGTATACCCCAATAATTAAAAGCAACTAAAGTTACCCTGATTTCTAAACATAAACCCAGACTAACAAGTATGAAAAAGACAAGCAAGCATCAACGTCAAGTCAAGTTATCGATATTCTCATGTCATGATTTTAAAATTTCTAGCATCATTTGATTCTATTGTTTTATATCTCTTATGATTATATATGATGCTCTCATGTTCCACTTTTCACTCAAGATAAGTAATTTCCTTTACTTATGATTTTCTCTATTCAAGTTGTGCATTGTATATTATATGATTCCCCACTAAGCTGCAAAGCTTACGGGAGGACTTTCTCTCCTGTGTCTGATTTTCACAGGATCAGGTCAGTGACGATGTTGAGTAGGTGCGGTGACGAAGCTCTGGCGATGAGATAGCACATGAACCACAAAATTTACTAGTTTTCTTCTTTTCCTTCCGCATTTATAGATTCATGATGTAGAACTTTATTATATTCTTTAGAGATGATGTAACCCTTTCCTAGACTTCCACAAATTTTATATAATCTTCTTTTGCTTTATTACTTTTTCCGCTGACATGTCTTGGTCTTTGATTGAGATATGGTCAGCATGATAGTCAAGCTCATAGCATTCGTAGCGTCTCTAGGTTGGTCTTTGTCACGTGACGGGGGTCGATTTTGGGGTGTTACATTTATGGTATCAGAACCTAAAGTCAGGATTCTCTTGACATCCTAATATATAGTATGATATAGGAATGGTTCATGTGCTATCGCCGAGCAGTCGTCACACCCTCCACCGAAAAGCTTTGTAAGTCAAGTTCATGTTTATGTTAAATTATCATTTATTGATGTATGAATTCTTTCCACTTCCTGAGATAGGGCCCAATCGGGTCGCGGACATGGGCGTGGTCGAGGTCGTGCCCCAGGCCACGAACTAGGCAGAGGCCGCACTGCTAGAGCACAACCATAAGAGAATTTTGATGAGACTACTCCACTTGAGGGTAGTCAGGTAGGAGGCAGTCCGTTGGCATCTAGACACCATAATAAGGGAGCACGACATGAGGTATCAGAAGACACGATCCAAGCATTTCTGAAGCTACACCCACCGCAATATGATGGTAAGGCAGACTTTTTCAAGGCTGAAGCATGGATAGAGACGTTGGATCGTATTCTCAAGTTGACGAGGTGCGCCGATGGACGCAAGGTCTTATATGCCACTCACATGGTCACTAGTACTGCGACGGGTTGGTGGAAGACTATAAAGGCCACCAAGTTTAAAAGGCTGGAAGAGGAGGAAATAGCATGGGAAGAGTTCAGAAGGCCTTCAAGGCTCGTTAGACACTTGAGCACGACCGCATTGGGAAGCAAGAGGAGTTCCTACAGCTGTAGCAGAGATCTATGATGGTAGCAGACCCAATTCATCTAACTGGAGCAATATTGTCCGATGTTGTTCGAATGGCATATTAGAGCCAATAAGTTTATTAATGGGCTGCAACAAGCACTAAAGACTAAAGTGTTGTCTAGAGACTGTGAGGACCTAAAGAAGGCAGTGAGGTTGGCGACACACATGGAAAAAGATCAAGCTAAATACAAGGCCAAAGCTCCAGCTAAACTTGTAGAGCAGTCCAGGCCTCGAACAGATGATCGCCGACCGTTCAGGAGGGACAATCACCGTTACAGGCCATACCCACAGAGGGATGCCCCACGTCAAGCTTAGGCATAGCCACGCCCAACGCCATTGCAGGCGCAATCACTGAGACAGTTGCCACCGCCATCGCGCTAGTCACAAGTATCACAGAAGCCCTTATGTTCTCATTGTGGCCGTCACCATGATGGAGAGTGTTGTAGGCTGAACGGCTCGTGTATTCAGTGTGGACAGTTTGGACACTTCATCCAAAATTACTCACAGGCTGTCAGAGGAGGCCGAGAGAACCGAGCAGCAGGAGGTGCAAATCTGGTCGTGCAGGGCCACATGCACAACATGGAAGCAGATGCAGCCTAAAATAATAATGATGTCATTAGAGGTACTCTCCCTAACACAAATTTATCTGCCACTATTTTATTTGACTCTGGGGCACACACTCGTTTATTTCGAAGTCATGTGCCCAAACTCTTAGCTTGCCTCTAAAATAGATGCCCCATGCTATGCGTGTGAGTACGCCTATGGGACTCTCCATGCTTCTAGGTACATTCCGAATGTACCTATCTCATCGTCATCCCCATGATAGACTATGACGCTATTCTGGGGATGCACTAGCTTTCTTATCACGACACAATATTGCATTGTAAGCAGAAGAAGATCATTATAGGAATGCAAGGCAAGCCCAAGGCGGTAATTAGGGGCACTCTATCGACAAATAATAAGGTCATCGTCTCAGCTATAAAGGCACAGAAGTTACTTCAGAAGAGATGCAGTGGATATTTAGCTAGTGTGGTCAAGACAGATGTACCTGTCACTTAGCTCCAACAAATAGACGTGGTGGGGGAATTCTCATATGTGTTTTTGAAAGATACATCCGAACTACCGCCGAAGCACAAGATTGATTTCAAGATAGATCTCCTACCAGGGACAGCACCCATCGCTAACACACCTTACCGCATGGCTCCTACTGAGATGCAAGAATTGAAGAAGCAGATACAGGAGCTATTAGAT
This sequence comes from Pontederia crassipes, assembly GCA_030549335.1. NCBI lineage: Eukaryota > Viridiplantae > Streptophyta > Magnoliopsida > Commelinales > Pontederiaceae > Pontederia > Pontederia crassipes. The sequence continues at coordinate 4,855,206 of CM060190.1, forward strand.
AAGAGCTTCATACAATCGAGCGTCTCAGCATGGGGCGCACCGATCTTGTTTGTCATGAAGAAGAATGGCTCCATGCGGCTTTGCATCGACTACAGGATACTCAATAAAGTGATAGTGAAGAACAAGTACCCCTTGCCTCGTATCGATGACCTTTTCGACCAGCTATCCAAGGCCTCAGTGTTTTCTAAGATTGACCTGCGTAGTGGCTACCACCAGCTAAGAGTGGCCAAGGAAGATATACAGAAAATTGCTTTTCAGTCAAGGTATGGCCACTACGAGTTTTTAGTCATGTCTTTTGGACTGATGAATGCTTCATGGATTTAATGAACAAGGTCTTTCGATCATACTTGGATCAATTCATCATCGTGTTCGTAGATGACATTCTGATCTACTCTTCCAGTCTAGAACAACACCGGGAACACCTCAGAATAGTATTGGAGACTTTGAGGCAGCACAAGCTTTATGGCAAGTTTTCAAAATGTGAGTTCTGGATGAAGGAGATTATATTTTTGGGACATATAGTCTCCAAGAAGGGCATTGCGGTAAACACAACGAAAGTGAAAGTAGTAAGAATGTATATGAGATTCGTAGCTTTCTTGGTTTGGCAGGTTATTATAGGAGATTTATCAGGGACTTCTCCAAGATTGCTGCACCCCTCACAAATCTCACAAAGAAGGTTGAAAAATTCATCTGGACAGATCAATGTGAGTAGAGCTTCCAGACTCTGAAGGACTGCTTGACCTCGGCACCAATTCTCACTATACCGACAGGTAGTGAAGGTTATGTAGTCTATAGTGATGCATGAGGCACAGGTTTGGACTCTGTACTGATGCAACATGGTAAGGTAGTAGCCTATACTTTCCGACAGGTTAAGAAGCATGAGGTCAACTACCCCACTCACGATCTGGAGATAGCAGCTGGAGACATTATTTGTATGGAGAGATATTTGAGTTCTTTAATTACCACAAGAGCCTCAAATAGATTTTTTATCAGAGGGATCTTAATATGAGGCAGCGTCGATGGTTAGAGCTCCTAAAAGACTATGAATTTGCCATCAACTACCACTGTGGTAAGGCAAATTCCGTTGTTGATGCATTAAGCAGGAAGTGGGAAGGCTCACTAGCCTATATGAGGTTACGCGAGTACGAGATGTTGAAGGAAATTAAGCAATGGCATCCCAGATTGGGCACAAATGGAGCTTTATGGATTATGCATCAGATGAAGCCCAGTTTAATTGACAGGATCATAGCAGCCAAGAAAGAGGAACCAGAATATGTACTGAAATGATGTCAGAATGAGGCTGCAAACTTTTTGATATCTGGAGATGGAGGAATAAGATATCGAGACAGGTTATGGATTGCCACAGATGTTGCTGTCCGACGAGAGATACTAGATGAGTGCCACAAGTCGTAGTTAGCTATCCATCCCCGTAGCACTAAGATGTATAAGGATGTACAACACAGCTACTAGTGGCCGGATATGAAGAGAGAAATGGCAGAATATGTGTCAACATGCCTGGTGTGCCAGCAGGTTAAAATTGTACATCAGAGGCTATATGGAAAGTTGAAGCCTTTGAAAATCCCACAATGGAAGTGGGATAAGATCAATATGAATTTTGTGTCCATCTTGCCTAGAACTAAGAAGGGTCATGATGTGATATGAGTAGTCGTAAATAGATTCATGAAGGCAGCACACATTATTCCCATCCAATGGAAACAATCAGTGGAGAGCTTGCTGGACCTGTATGTGAGAGAGATGGTCAGACTCCATAGTATTCCAGCGTCTATAGTGTCTGATCGAGACCCCAGATTCTAAAAGAACATGCAGGAGGCCTTTGACACGAGGCTCAACTACAGAATAGCTTTCCATCCTCAAACGAATGGACAATCTGAAAGGACCATTCAAATGCTAGAGGACATGTTGCGAGCATGTGCACTGGATTGGCAGGGTTGCTGGAATGAGCATATTCATCTGATCGAATTTGCTTATAATAATAGCTTCCATTCTATTATTGGTATGGCACCATTTCAGGCTTTATATGGTCGACTTGTCGTTCACCTGCCCACTGAGGTGAAGTAGACGAGGAGAAGATTATGACTAAGGAAGGAGTTAAGGAACAATAGAGTATGCTGAAAAGATTGAACTAATCAAGCAGAGAATGAAGATTGCTTAGGAGAGACAAAAAAAGTTATGCCGATAAAGGCTGACGAGAGTAGGTCTTCCAATCTGGTGACCAAGTTCTTCTAAAGGTATCCCTGTGAAAGGGGTCATGAGCTTTAGCAAGCGAGGAAAGCTCAGTCCTCGCTATGTAGGCTCCTTCGAGATACTCGAGTTGGTAGGTGAGGCAGCATGCAGATTGATTTTACCCCCATCTTATGGAAGAGTGCATAATATATTCCATGTCTCCATTCTCAAGAAGTATAAGCACGATGCTGCAAATGTTCTAAGAATAGAAGAGCCAGATCTAGTTGCGGAATTGACTTTCGCTGAGTATCCGACGCACATAGTGGAGCGCAAGGTGCAACGTCAAAAGAACAAGGATGTGCCCATGGTTCGAGTAGTTTGGCGCTTCCATCATGGCGATGATGCTACATGGGAGCTCGAGTCAGAAATGCGCCAAGAATTCCCTCATCTTTTTGGTAAGCCCTCTACCCTGTGCAAAATTTGAGGATGAATTTTCTTTTAAGGGGATAAGAATGTAACCACCGACAAAAAAAAAAGGAAAAAACCATGACAACCGACAGGAGATAAGAAACAAAAAAATCCAAATTACAATTGGAATTAAAGCTGACTAGAGATAAAAACATAGAATTATATTAATCAGGAGAAGATGCTAATAGATAAAATCTCTCAGGCAGTGATCCCTTTTTATTCCCTCAAACCTCACGAAATCTGCCCCTGAAATTTTGTTGGAGTGCTGGGCATCGTTCAGGAGGCAAGCCGACAAGTTTGATCGATCCCTTTTTCCTCCCTCCAATGGACGCATCTCATTATTGCGATCCTTAGCGAAGTTGCTGATTGTGCTTCGCTGAATTGTGTTCAATAGGATTTTTAATGAATTAAAGCTGAGAAAAGGAACGAAGGGAAAACAGGGGGTGTGTTCAATAGGATTTTTAACGAATAAAGGCAAGGATTAATCGCGAACAGAGGTGGGTGAATCGAAATCACCTTGCATGACTCTTGAATAAATTCAAGTTCTGTCCCAAATTGATTCTGTAACGAAAAAGATAAGAAGAAGTCCAAAAATTATGTTGTAATTGTGTGATTTCGTGATTTCTTTGATTGCTTGATAAATTTCATATAGGTTTTGATTATTGTTGTTATGTTACTTCTTGATTGATTGCTAGAAGGTAGAACCTAGTTTAGGATGAGATTATGCTAGAGATTATAAGAAATTTTTGTGTTTGGAAATCAATCAAAACGTCGACCGATCGACCGGCCCATATGCTTTGCTAGTAATCGGTCGATCGATTTATTGAATCCACAACCGACTTTCATGAACCTACTGATCGACCGACCCAACAGCCTCTTCGGACGATCGGTCGGCCGATCTATTAGTCATATAAACTTATCGGTCGATCGATCTCTCAACTTTATGAGCAGAACGGATGACTGATCCATAGCCCATGGGTTGATCGTTCCCCAGAACCGGTCGACCGACTCGCAATAATTTCTTTTTGTCATATTTATCAACTAATCCACTCCCGTTTAGGACTGATTCTATTTTCTGCCCTCAATGAGATCAACCTCTAATTTTAAGATAAATTCTTTTACTAAATTATTTCTCATTGATTGTGTTGCCTTCATTATAAGAAGAACAAAGAGTAACAAGTTCTTAAAAGAGATTAATAAGTTCAGATAGAAGATAATTAATGGGTTGCTAGTCCAAGCCAAGTGTCTCAAGATAAGAGTCGCTCCCTTGGTCTTGGTTTGATCACTCATTGACCTGTACAAGACTGTATTATTTACTCGGCATACCCCAAGAATTAAAGGCACCTAAAGTCATCCTGATTTATAAACATAAACCTAGATTAACAAGTATGAACAAGACAAGTAAGCAAGAACGTCAAGTTAAGTTATCGGTATTCTCATGTCATGATTATAAGATTTCTATCATCATTTGATTCTATTGCTTTACGTTATCGATTTATATCTCTTATGATTATATATGATGCTCTCGTGTTCCACTTCTCACTCAAGATAAGTACTTTCCTTTACTTCTGATTTTCTCTATTGAAGTTATGCATTGTATATTATGCGGTTCTCCACTAAGCTGTAAAGCTTACGGGAGGACCTTCTCCTCTGTGTCTGATTTCCATTGTAGGTGTTGAGCAGGTGCGGTGACGGAGCTCTGGCGATGAGATAGCACATGAACCACATGATTTACTAGTTTTCTTCTTTTCTTCCGTATTTATAGATTCATGATGTAGAACTTTATTATATTATCTAGAGATGATGTAACCCTTTCCTAGACTTCCAAAAATTTTATATAATCTTCTTTTACTTTATTACTTTTTCCGCTGACATGTCTTAGTTTTTTTATTGAGATATGATCAACATGATAGTCAAGGTCATAGCGTCCGTTGCGTCTCCAAGTTGATCTTCGCCATGTGATGGGAGTCGATTTAGGGGCGTTACACCTTGTGTGACTCTAAATAGATGAAATCCGAAACCTATCAAGATTTGTCTATGCTCTGTTCAAGAACAACATGAAGAAAATGATTTAAGAATGGATCTGATGTTTGCTTAGGTGTTATGATTGTTTTATTATTATTTATTGTATGTAGAAATTTTATTATTCGTGCGGATCTGATATGTTTGCTTAGGTGTTATGATTGGTTTATTAGTATTTTTGTATGTAGAAATTTTATTATTCGTGCTTGATCTGTCATGATTGACTGCAGTGTAAATGGTACCTAAATCGATGTTTTTATCTTCTGCTAGGATTGCATCTAATATGTATTCATAGATTAAATGATCATCTGTACAACTTTTGACCTTACGGAAACACAAGAACCCGGCCCGAATTACGATGAACCCGACCCGAGTTCATCTCGAATCCAACCCCGATTATATGAACCTGGCTCGAGTGTACGCGTCACTTGGGTCGGGTTATAGCAATCCGAGGCTATTATCATGTTTCCTACTAATTCACGATTTTTTTCTGAATGCTAGCTATTCTTGTGATTGATCATGATTATGACTGAATTTATGATATATGATCTCACGATGATCTAAGCTATGGACCCTGATGTTGATTCATTCTCTTACTGATCTATTGGTTCCCATATGAATAATAAGATTCTAAAATGAATAATGATAAGATGAAAGATAAATACTGGTTGCCAACCTATGCCAAGTGCCTCATGATAAGGGTGGCTCCCTTAGTCATAGTTTGATCACTCACTCACACAAGGTTGTAGTTGTTTCGCTCATACCCCGTGAAGAAGTTAAAGGCACCTAAAGTCATCTGATTTTTAAGCAAGATTCATGATTAAGAAGCATGATTAAGTAAAGGAAGCATGAACACCGAATAAAGATATCATTATTATGTATGGTCATGATTATTAAGCATGCTATTGATTCTAAGCCTATCGTGTATTATGTGGCCTTATTGATATCTATTGATTTTCTTTATTCATGATCTATGATGACTCCATGGCCAGTTTTCTAGCCAAGATAAGTATCTGTCATCATATTGATTTATGCTATTTAGAATTATGCATTGTATATTCTTATTGGTTCCCACTAGGCTATAAAGTTTACGGGAGGATCTCCTTTCCTGTGTCTGATTTTTGTTGAGTGATGTGCTGTGACGATACTCAAGAATGATAAAGCACATGAACCAAAGGATCTAGTCATTTATTTTATTCTCTTTCCGTATTATGAACTGATGTAACCATTATGACTCTTTGATTTCCGCAAATATTTATCATCTTTTGTCTTTCTTTATAATTCTATCTTTTCTTTTGTTCACATGTCATGAATCTTGACCGAGTCTTGGTCAATATAGTGGTCAAAGTCATAGCGTTCGTAGCGTTTCTAGGTTGATCTTCGCCACGTGACATGGGTCGATTTGGAGGTATTAAGGTATCAGAACCTAAAGTTAGGACTCTCTTGATGTCCCATTGTATAGTATCATAATGGTTCATGTGCTTTCATCGAGCAGTCACCATGCCCTCCACCGAAAAGATCCATAAGTAAAGTTCACTGTTATTGAAATGTACTGATCATTTATGTATTATTTTTCATGACTAAAGGATAAGCATGTCAAGACGGTCAGAGAGGATTAAGGAGCGGCAGGTCAGAACCTCCCAAGTAGCTTCTAACAACACAAGGGCCTATGAAGGCCCATTTACTGAACCCAGACGTTGGTCTTGCAGGGCCGCTAACGTGGTCGAGGTTGAGGCCATGACCTAGACCGTGGACGATGAGGCCAGGGTTTGAGGACCTAGAAACCAACATCAATTGTTCATTTTGAACATTTAAGAGATGCATAATAGGTATGCAGATGATGTTTATCCACATAGCCTTAAAGACATTTCCATATAGTTTGTGCCTCATAACTCATATTTTCTATCTCTTTTACGATCATCCTACTCACAGACTTCTTTTGTTGACTGGAGCAGCAAGAAGAAGAAAATGAGTAGACATATCAATTGCAAAGAGATGTAGATTGAAGAAGGAAAGGAGGGAAATATGAGAGTACACTACAAGAAAATCGGTGAATAGCGACCCAAAGAAGGTGACGCTATTGAGTCTCTTTAGCATCTAAGTAGCACCGAAAACATGCGACACTGGTAACCGGTAGTTATTTAAAGCGTCACAATAGAGCCAAAGACAAGAGAGGTGCGACTAGTGTCAACAGTAGATGCTAGCTCGACGTTAAGTTGATGTGTAATGTCTCACTACGAGCAGTCCACAGGCGTCGCTATCGACGCTATTGTGGCACAGATGCTTGAGGCGTTGTTCCGGTGCTCAAGAGATGCTAAGTTTATGTATTAGCTGACACTATTTAGGCGCTACTGTGACGTTCCGACAACCCGAAGGATGATATATTTAATGTAGCCTTGATTATGTATGCGACGCTAGTGTGATGCTACGTAGGCGCTAATGTCAATTTTTTTTGCCCCATTATAGTAATTTTTTCTTCCCTTCCCGTACCATAGAACTATATAATGTATATAAATGCATTGATATCCATCGCAATCATAATATCAAAGAGTAATCATCATAGGCACAATATCTAAGATAAGAATATGAAAAGTAATAAACTGAACTAACAAAAATATAACTACTATACGTATATCTAATAAGAAGTCTATAAGTAACAAAAGTATAGTTGCAAAAGTTTCTATCTTAAGTTTGGAAGTTGTTGTTGTCATTTCAGACGTTTGATCCCGACATGCTCGGTCCTTGGCCTCTCGGGGATTGATTTTGCGGCAAAATCAATCCCTGAATCGCCTACAATAATGGAGCCAACTGTTGCGATATCTGCTGCAATATCTGCTGCGACATTTGCTACAATAGTTGCATCACATTAGGTCAGCGGATGAGCTCGGAGTAGATGGGCCACTTGCATATCTTCCACTCCTCCTAGGTACCTGAGTGGCTGTGCCGAGGTCACGTAAGTATCCTCCTCGTGTCGTGTCGGCCACTTCCTCCCAAACAGCAGAGTCCTCTACGAAATAGAAAAATTATACAATCATATAAACATTATAGATTATATAAATTATATAACATCAAAAAACACATAAATTAAAAATGTGGATCGCTTTTGAGAAACATTATCCGATGGCTGAGTACTCGGATCATCTCCATACTCTTTAGTCATCTTCGCATTATACTCATCATAAAAAATTTAAACATTGCGCATTTAAAACATAGTTTGCACTAACGTCAACAACCAAGTGAACATATGATGGGACTTACCAGAAGCATAATAGGCGTGACCAAGTCATTGGTCTTCTGACTCTTATGCATAGCCTCGTAGACCATGCGAAAGTCCACGGGACCGTCTTATTTTTCCTCCTACATTAAAGTTTCAAATTTTATAAAATAAGTATAAGTGAAAAGTTTGATCAATAGAATTTGTATGTAAGTTACCATGCGTTGTCAATGCTGTTCAAACCGCATCGACCCGCCTATGTGAATGTGGGCCTCGGGCTTCAAAAATCGGTTAACTCTTATCTTTTCCAACTTTCTTTGCCATTGTTCATCCAACCTTTATGAAAATCAAATACTTAGACTTTGAAAAATTAAAAATTTAATAAAAATAATTTAAATGTAAACATACTTACCATTTCCTACATAAGGACTCTCAAATCAAGTGCGTAATATGTTTTGGGCATCTTTGTATGCCCTGCTCCAAAGTGAGGCCGGCAGACGTAACGACATTGCGAAACTTATATAATCAATTTAGGAGGCATTTCGTAGCCACCTCCTCAAAAGTTCTCTAGATCGTCCTCAAACTAAAATCCGGATGAAACTGATTTGCCTCCTAAGCAATATTTTAATACTTACTAATTTAAAAATAATATAAAACAAATTATGTAATAAAAAAAAAGATCATACCGTAAAGGCCCAAAAGATGTCATCCCGCACTTGAATTGAGACATCTTTTCACGTTCTGCCCCTTCCGACAAGTGAGAAAGGACAAGATCACTGACATTCCACATGGTACTAGTGGGTATGAAAGTGGTCCGATAAATTAGAAAGAAGAATTAATTTTTAATGATAAAAAAATTATAATAAAATTTCTACAACTTAATTATTTAACTTACGGCCGAACAATATTATTCACGGTAACCACCCGTTATCGTGTAATCCATCTTCATCTGTCGAAGAAGAATCATCACCCGGTACAGCTGGGGTAGGCTGAGAAGGTTCGACATCATCTTGACCAAAAATGATTTGGTGTCATTTTAGTAATTGATCGGCGATCTGTTCTGGTCGTGATAATACTAGATGAAACAAATGGAGAGATGGAAAGAGGGAGAGGAGAGAGCCGCCGATTTTTTTATCAATCAATGAAAGAGAGCCATCGATTTTTTCTTCAATCAATGAACTATTTTTTAGTCGACCAAGATTAATATGAAGCATACCTTTTTTATCTAATGGTGATATTATTTAAAAGGACGCATGGTGTTCGGTGTTTCTTTTTTATATTTAAAAGGATTATTAGCATCCGACTAATCTGATGTTTAGACGAGAGTGATATGAATAAACTCTGAAACCGTCGGAAATACACATATTTTGACCAGACAATTAAAGGATTGCACACACATAACGGCATAACATACATATATTAAATATAAAGATGTTAAATGCAACATAAAGCCAATAATTCTAAAATATTTTTTAAGAGTAATTTACATCTTAAATAATCTAAACTATAAAAAACATATTATTTCTATCAACATTTTCATTCCACTTAAATAATAGAAAAAAAATTCTTTCAACTTTAGAATCTAAACTGTCTATTGAAAGATTACTTATTATTCATGTTTTAATCAACTAAGCTAAACTAGCTTTAACGGTGAATGTCTGATGAAAGGAAACGGGAGAAAATAGGCAAACGTAATTATGTGTAGTAGCACAAACATTTGATCGTTGCATGTTATATATCTATAATCTATCTTTGTAAATTTGTTTGAAATTATTTATAAATGTTTAACTAATTTCACTACTCTTTCAGTTCTGGAGTTCTTTTATTCTATTACAGATAAATTAACTTATTTTTTTTAATTTACATTCGCTGAATTATGCAAGCGTCCACTTGCACCTCTTAAACTATTTTGCTTTGTTTTGTTTTTTCCCTCTAAACTTCGTGTGTGTTTTTTCGTCAATTTCTTTTATTTTTTATCCCATACGATTTATTAGATTTTTTAAATAAATTAACCTATGATTTTTTTCCCTTGTGATGTTGAAAAATGAAAGGAAAAAAGTATTTGTGACCAAACAAATAGATACCTTTTGATATCTAGCTAGCTCACGAGAACAAAATTAAAGAGCCAGAAAACATGCATAATAGCTTTAACTTTAGAGAGATCATGAGGTGATAGACTTAACTAATTAATTATAAGATAAAAGAGGTGTACAATTTATTTTTTTTCGCAATGATTTATAATACAATCCATCTATTATTTTTGTTGTACGTTATGCTATGATGTGTGGTGGCAGTAATTGTAGACAGTGCATGGTCGGTGTGGGCTGCCGGAAGGCGGTGACAGGCAGCTGGCGTACGATTTGCCACTGCCGTGGTCGCACACAATGCTGTCAGCATATTGCACCACACCGGAAATATGTTGTTGCGGCAGCTGGGGGAGGAACGAGAACTCTTCTGCTACTATTGTAACATCCTTTAAGCTTCGTCAAGATATTGTTCATTTTAAGTCTTAGTTCCGCACGAATTTAAAATGCGTCTTGATAGGTAAAAAAAAATGTCACTTATAAGCCCATGACCTTCTCCGTGTTTTATTCATGTGGGACTAATCTTCTCTCCTTTGATCCTTTCACCTTGGGGCCTTACAATCACTCCTTTAAGGGACTCAACATCCTCATTGAGTGGCCCGTGGGCCGGGTTCATTTTTCACATAGTTCAAGTGAGCACGCGAGGTAGGCTCTGATACCTTTTGTAACACCCCCTTAGCTCCGTCAAAATACTATTCGCTTTGGGCCTTCGGCCCGCACGAATTTAAAACGCATCTTGATAGGTAAAGGGAGATGCTACTTATAAGCCCATGACATCATCCTTGTTTTGTCCATGTGGGACTCATCTTCTCCCCTTTGGTCCTTTCACCTTGGGGCCTTACAACTGTAACGACTTCAAAATTTGGCCTTAATTTAAATTTTTTGTCGAACCTTAAGCGACGTTACTTCGACTTTGACATGACCTAATTTCGTAAAACTTTGCAACGGAAACATAATAACAACAAACATGAACAACAATATAATAAAACAGCGGAAGACTTCATAAAATAACCCAAGATACAAGTCTAGCCCATGGGCCACATAGACTCTAACATCAAGACCCAACGGGTTCAAAATACATAAGTGAGTTCACATCAAAGTAAATGACTCAAAGGCCCATAGGCCACCTAACTCTCACAAGAGTTCATAATGACATCATAATAAGATAACTTTAGACCGTAGCCCGACCGACCCATGTGCAACGCATCCGTCATGAGGCTCATCGCCGCCAAACCTAAGCCTCGTCCATACCTACACGGATCCATGGGTGCAGAAGATTTCTCTCGTTAAAGTATGTTGAGGCCTATGCATGTTATGATCCTATGACATAATGTCTACATGTCATGGCATATGCATATCATCATTATAAAACATAAGTTATATGCATGCTATGAGTTACTTATGCACTTTATATGACATATGAACATATCATCATGGCAAGTAAGGTAAATATGTAACATTATCATCATTATATCAAAACATATCATAACTTGTCCTTATGCTAAGACGTATCATCATTCATCTTACTTTACTTTATCATTTTCTTTCATAACGTCTTGTGACAAGGGACATACATTAGCATCCGATTGGAGCTACATATTCATCTTCATCTTTATGTCCCAAGTCATCTTTGAAAAGTACATACGTATTTGTAGGACTTTACTTTCCACTTTACATCATCCTTCTATCTTCTATCTTGATTAAGATAGCTTATTATCTTGTTAATTGGGTAGATCATGTTGATTCGTGGAACTTGAAAACCCCACCTTTAAGGTATGGTAGTTTCCTATGAACGAGCCCCTCATTTTTGTGAGTGACGACGTGTTCATCTATGAACGAGCCACTTAGATTTAACCAGTGATGACGTGTCCATCTGTGAACGAGCCACTTAGATTAGCTAGTGACGACGTGTTCATTTATGAACGAGTCACTTAACTAACTAGTGACGACGTGTTCACCTAGGAACGAGCCACTGAAGCTAGCTAGTGGCGATGTGTTCCCCTCCACGGTTACAACAAGACATCTTCACGTCAATTCATCTTTTACTTTCATTCATCAATACATACAATCATTCCATACATGTTGCATGTTTTATCCCTTTTTAAGGTCATACAAGTGTCAAATCATGCTATATGTGGGCATTCAATCATAGCCAATCAGCTTCCAGAACGGATGATCATTTTGGGGAATGGTCGACCATTAGAAGGGTATCGGTCGACCGTTATGGTCCATTCGGACGACCGAAATGAGACTTTGGTTCGTCCGCTAATCACAAAATGTGATACCATTCTAAATCGGACGACCACCGGAATAACGGTCGACCGCTACTTGATCCTTTCGGACGTCCGAAATGGATTTTCGGATCGTTCGCTAATCACAGAATGTGTCGAACGTTTCGACAACACATATCGGACGACGTTATTAAATCGATCGATCATTACATTACTATCGGACGACCGAACAATCGTCCGCTAATCATAAAATATGATTGCCCATCCAGAACGGGCGACCAATTCCACCCGATTTTACATGTTTTCATTCCCAAATCTTGCATACATCATTACTTTGAACATACATTGACTTCTACACATCATATAGAACGTTTCTTAACATTCTTAGCATAAACGACATGGGGTTTGCACATAAATGACATGGGGTTTGCACATAAATGTTTCTATCACATGGACTACACCTTCCAGAAGGTCTGCCTCTCATGGTCGGTACCACTTATATTTTGGTGCCTGGATCACTAAGATCTTACTCCATTTTGGTGTCGAGATTCTTGCAGATGAGGAGTACATTCGACCTTGCCCCATTGACGTCATTGGTTCTAGGACTTTGCACCGGAAATGTCTTAGGTTTGATGAGCAGGCATCGATGGATTCTGTCGATAGAGATGATGCCACAAATGGAGAGCCAGCACCGATGGACATTCAGGATGCATAGGAGACTGCCCCAGCTCCCCTTCGGCTTCGGCGGCCACTGCGCATGTTGGATCTTCCCAGCATGCTACCTCGGATTTCTATGGCACATATAATTTCACGGCTCTTTCACAGCAGGTGGCTGCCATAAACCATCGTGTGACTCAGATGGATCGTCGTGTTCGACGGATGGAGCGTGACTCTCGATACCTAGTTAGATCACTACAGACCAACTATGCATCGCAGGGATTTATTTCGCCCGTAGCTCGTGAGGATCATAGTCCCGATGAGGAGTAGTTCAGTTGTCTCCCTCTTTGATGATGTCAAAAGGGGGAGAAGTTTAGGACGATGTTATGATGCTATGTAATGATGTGTCTTTTGATGTTATGTGTTATGTGTTTACATGTACTAGTGTCGTGCACCATTTTGTAGTCACATTTGTTAGTACATGAACACATGATGTATTATTAGTTATGAATGAAATATGATGACTTTTTTTCTTCATGATGAAGTGCCTTATTTTATTTCATATTTATTTTCGCGCCAAATGTTCATATTGTTCCATATTATTATAACGATATAAAGGCCATCTATTTAGGGGGAGAAATATGAAATATGCATGAATGTAGGGGAAGACTGCTCATTACTTACAATCTTAACCCACATTTCATTTCTTTTCTCTCTTTGTTGTCCAATTAGATTGTCATCATAAAAAAGGGGGAGATTGTTGAATCCCATGTTTTGATTATAACAAATCAAATTGGACATAAAGGTACTAATCTATGCTCAAGTGATGATATGCAAGTGTAGAATAGATATGATCTCAATTGCAGAAGAAATCATCAATTAAAATGATAAAAATAAAAATTTAGCTTACAACCGATCGACTGTTCGATCGACAGACTGTGGAGATCGATCGATTGATATCAAGCGGAAGAAATGACGAGATTGTACTGGTCGATGAATCAGTCGCTTCACCGATCGACCGAATAGCAAGGGACCAATTCCAAAAAATGACAAGAAATTACCGGTTGATGTATCGGTCAAAGTACTGGTCGACTGGACAGCGTCAAAATGCAAAAAAATGAGCAACGGTCACAATGACCGGTCAACCGGCCCATCCTAGCGGTTGACCGACCTCTCGATCAAATGAACAGTAACGACTATTATTTTGAGGAGAAAATGGTGGAAGACTTTTTGAACGAATTCTCACCTCTAAGAGCCTATAAAAGGAGTGTCAAAGCCTAAAGGAAAATCATCCAAACAAGCAAGAACATCTTAGAGCTCCTCTTAAGTTTTTTAGCATAAAATTACAAATTTCTTCCCTTTTCTTTTCTTAACCTTGAGTGTGAGAAAAATTTTGTAAAAGAAAAGAGTTAGAGGGAAACATTCTCTTTCTAATCTAGTGAGATTGAGAGCTCCTTGAGCGGATAAGAAGGTTTGTTGTGTAAAGAGTATTGTTCTCTGCCTAAAAGAAAAGAGAAAGATAGTAGATCTCCGGCGGTCTCGTGGTCGAGAAGTCAGTGCGGAGACGTAGGCCAAGGAGTTGAGGGCAAATCTCGTCATCATATTATGTCTCCTTGCATTTGTTCTTTATCTTTCACTTACATCTTATCTTTATTTTCTATGAAGTACGTAGAGAAATATAATAATGATATCAAAAATCAATCTTGGATGATACAAAATAAATGTAAGTTACCGTCACCATGACCACGACGCTAAGTCGACACTATAATAAGAGGTGATATTAGCGCTGGCGTTTTGCATTGTATTGGGGTCTACAGTTGTGATCCTATATTAGCATCGGAAGATCGACGGCGCTAGTTGGTGCGCTTTTGGCTATATATGTTATATATTGGATTGTGTACTATAGAATACTATATTATACTAACTACACTATACAATATTAATATAGTATACTATATAATACTATATTATAATATACTCTACAATACAATACTATACTATACTATACTATACTATATTATACTATATTGTACATCATGCAATACTATATTATTCTATTATATAATCTTCAAAAATTAATATACCATGATATACATACATTATACTCCAAGTTCCAAATTTCAAAATTGGGGAAATAGTGTTTTTTCATTTTCCATAGAATTCAAATGGCAATTGCTGGAACCGTTAGATCATCGCAAAATTTGTACCTCCTGTAGACCACGACAACATATATTTTTCAATATTTTCTAGTGATTTTAGGAGGAAGTACTTTTCTGAAATTACTGTCTTGCTAATTTTAATAGGAAATTTATGCTTAAAAATTAGGCTTAAACCTCTTTCACAACATGGAAAATGACGGTCACGCATGCATCAACTGTAATGCGATGGCTCACCGGCCGTGATGTGAGATGTCATGAGCTTTCGATGTTGAAGACAAAATGGCTCTCTAAATTCATATTCCAATTTTTTTATTTATTTTACCTTTTATTTGATTCTTTTTGGCAATATGGCTACTTAATTAAGGCCCCAACTTGTAGCAGAAACAGAAGAAATATAGCAAAATAAGGCGGATGGAAGGGTCTTAACTAGATAAGTTCTAATATCTTCTAAGGGTACATATGTAAAAAAGGTTGATTATATTCATGCGTGAAAACCATTATTTATTGGGACATAAGTAAAATATCAGGGGACATAATTAAAGTAATAACATAAAAGTTAGATTCAAAGGTTATATTATTATATATTACAAACTTCTATCTCATTGTAACTTCTCATTTCAGTTTTTATTTAAAACTTAGTTCGATGCATGCAAAATACAACATATTTTATATTATAATTTTAGTTAATTTTTCTATAATTTGATTATGGCATGCATCATTTTAGACCATTTTTAGTCATAATTTTAGATTTATTGATTTTAATTATTAATTCTCTAAATATTTTAATTGTGGATGGATTAACTTCATTTTTTAATAATTCTGCAGGTAAGTCAAATTAATGGCAAATGAGATATATCGAATGTTATCTTAAGGAGTAAAAACGAGAAGATGAAGTGTCATGGCTGAAGATTTATCATTACGACCTGAAATCATTGGGGGAAATAGAAATGAAAGAATGATCTTTACACCCAAAGACCTTACGTCCGAGATGATCACATGGGGGCATAAAATTGAGTTTATCACCTTCAATGGATAAAATTACATCTTACTTCGTTGGGGATAAAAACAAAGGCAACTTGAATTTTTGGGCATAACATGACATGCATAGTTGTAATTTTGGGTGTAATGACTAAAGGACTCTTCTTCGTTTAGGCCGCGATTAGGATAAAGGACTTATTGTTTTGGCCGAGATTAGAAGAAGTGACTTATCGTTTTGGCCGAGATTTGAATAAAGGAGTAAAGATAAGAAGATGTTATCATTTTGGGCGTAATGGCAAGAAAAACTTATCGTTTTGGCCGAGATTAGAAGAAAGGAAGTAAAGATAAGAAGACTTATCATTTTGGGCGTAATGACTTATGTTTTGGCTGAGAACGAAGAGAATATCATTTTGTGGCCGGGAACGAAGAAGTTCTAAACAGATAACCTTTTATCATTAACCAAAGTTTTATCGACACCGTAAAGTTTATCTCACGAATTTAAAGTTGGTCGTAAGATATTGACGACCGTGATCAACTTGAAGTTTGTCTGCACCTATAAATAGAGGACGAAACCATCAATCCAAAGGGTGCTGTGAAGTTTTGTTTTCTTCCACAGTGAGTCGAGAGTTTGCAGGCTTCGACTAAGAGAGAGAGTTGATAGGACGACTGATCCAGATGCTACGACAACATATGAGGATCTTGATTTATTTCTTGGTGTAATTCTTCCAATTATTGTTATTTTGTTATTATCTCTCTGTAATTCTAGGATGAACTCCATGTTTTAATTATTCTTTTTAGGAGATTATTATTGAAGGGAAATTTTGTGAACCCTTATTTTATTATTATTGAATTTCTTTTGATCAATTTTTAATTATGTTTAGTGCTTTTGATTTTATTATTTAAATTTATGAGTTAAGTAATTACCAATTTGTGGACTACTTGATTTCATATTTTATTTAATTAAATTAAATAATTTATTGTGAAATAAAAAATTGACATATGTCTAATAACTAGTGTGTGAAGAATTAGATATGTGTGGTCTGTTAATCTATACCAGTTTGTAGAGTGAGTAATAGTCTAGGATTTTCATATTAATGCATCTTAAATTTAATCTCATCTGCATGAATACTAGTTAATGGGACTTCAATTTTGATTAAATTTAAGATAGTTTAATTGCCAGATTAAATAACAGAATTATCAGCTTGTGGACTTTGTGACATTAATCTTGTAATAACTTGAGAAAATTCTTAATCCATCTTAAGAATTTTAATTTATCTTTTCTAATTCACATATTTATCCTTAATTTATCATCATCCTAAGACCCAACTTCAACACCATTATCTTATCTTATTAAATTCAGATATTAAATTAATAATATTTCTCATGGGTTCGATATTCTTACTCCTATTTTTTATATTACTTGAGCGATTAATGCACTTGCTAGCGATTTTATTTTGCTACATCATTTTACGCATCAAGTTTTTGACATCGTTGCTGGGGAATATTTAATTAATTGATTTCTGATTCTTATAAATTATTAGGAGATGTAAATAAAATATGTAAATACTTTTCTTGTAAATAAGTTTCTTGTAAATAAATTTTTTGTAATTTTTTTTAAATATGTATTATTGTACTATATGTTTTAATTATTTGTGTAAATAATCTAACATTTTTTCCTTTTGCAGATAAAGACGTCACAGCATTATTAAATTTTTTTTACTTTCCGCCAATGCTCTATTTTAAAACTTTTACGTCGAGTGGATTTTCTGAAAAAAAATTCACGATTAATCTTTGCCTGTTACACCGTATGAATTGCGCGTCGTTTTGTCAAGATCACCTTTCTTTTGTGCTCAAAACCTTCAGAGTTCTAAACTTCTATTTTGCGGCACTTTGTCTGAACTTTGTTTTACGCCACGATTAATCATATTGATTTGACCCTGTTTCGGCCAATTTATTTGTGGTTTATTCTTTACGCCCTATTTGGATCACGTTTCGACTTAATGTTCGATTTACGCCCGGTATGAATTTTACTTCTCGACTGTAATGATTCATTTGTCAATGTAAGAGTTTGGGTAATACATGATTCTTAAGTTTCATTCGATTTTTATTTCAGCTGAAACTCTGATAGTTTTCTATTTTGCGGCCAATTGAATCAGGTTGTCGACTTCATTTTGGTTCTCTACGCCTAGAATTTTGTATGCAAGGAGTTGATTAAGTTTTTATGACCAAGTGTCGGTTTAATTCTCTTTCAGCCATAATCATCATTATTAATATTTTTCGCAATTTTAATCTCGGATTTCAGTTTGGCCCCCATCGTTCCAGAGTTTTATTTACGGCTTATCAAATTACTGAGATACTATCATCTAATTTGCGCCTCGCAATGTCAACCTATGAATTAATGATCATAATGGATTTTTATTGACTTTAATGGAGATATCATCGAATGATTTGCGCCTCGTTAAAATCATCTGCATGAACCTTCTGACATTTCTATTTTGTGGCCGTAAAATTTTAATCTTATGAATTTTTCATGCGCAAAGTTTGATTTGACCTCGTTTCGACTTTAATGACTTCGGAAAAAAGTTTGTGCCCGCAAATTTCTATTAATTATCGGACAAATTTTTATCCTTTTATTTTGCGGCTGACAATTTTTATTTTACTTTCATTTTATCCATGATTTGAGCCGTAAGTATCCAAGCTGATCGAATCAATTTCATCTATATTTGTTTCGGCTGGGATGTTAATAGCATTTTGTTTTGTGCGCTGATCTCCAAAGTCATCGTACTTTTGACATAACATATTTTGGCTAATTTCTCGGAGTTCTTTTCGCCTTGATCATCTGATTATGTTTCGGATAAGATTATTTTATGCACCAAGTATTTTAATTTATCTTCTGTTTTGCGCCGTATATAATTTTTGGTTTCGGATTCTTCGAGTTATCTTCGGACATGAATTAAATTTTCTGATTTCGATGCCTTAATCATGATCACGTTTTGACAACTCGTAGTTCTTTGGTTTTTACGCCTAGATTAATCCAAGTTGCTGATTAAAGTTTGTCTCGGCGGTAATTTTAAATTATTTTTTGGCGCCCAAGCAAATCATCCTAATTATTAATCCCTCTAAAATTACTGCTTGGTTTCTTTATGCCTAGGGGTTTTGATTTTGACTCGGCCGTGATATGGTTTTTGAACAAGTGACTTTTAAGACCATCTACTTAATCTTATTCTCTCGGCCATGATTTTTTTCTTAAAAAAATAATCTCCTTATACATCACGCCCATATATTTTCTCTTTAATAAGAAGAATCATGAACTTCTTAATTGGATAATTTTACTATTGGACGTGATTTATCTTCTCAGGATTTTCTTCCATGAATTTTATGTTCTCGGGATTTTCTTCTTTATTGTCTCGAGATTTCCATGAATTTTCTGAACTTGTTTTATGCCTTGATTAAATGCTTACTTTCAATTCAATTTTGTTTCGGCCGAGATATGAGTAGATTCTGTTTTGCTCCAAAGCAGATGAAGTTGATTATTGTCTTAATTTGGCGCTCGGATTGATTGCCACTGATTTTATTTGATTTTATTTGTGGCCCCGATTTTGCACCCGTAATTCGTTATTCTAATTTATATTGCGCCCATAACGTGGGAATTTGTTTACACTTGTAAGGGGATTTGGTTTGCATCCATAAGGATTGGATTCCGCCCGTAATGCCGGATTTGTATTGCTCCCGTAAGATTTGATTGCGCCCGAATTTCGGGGATTTGGTTTGCTCCTTGATATCTCTTTTCATGGTATGGCGCTGATTTGTCGGATTATTCTCTTATGATATTACGACTTAATTTTTGATTTTATCTCTTTGCGCTCTTAATTTCGGCTTCTAAGTAGGCGTAATGATTTTTGTCCTGACACAATTTATTTTTCCCAGGATCATGCCCAAATTTTATCCCCCAATATTCATTTTCTCTTTCTATGATATTATGCCTCTTGATTCAATTGAGTATTGGTTGTGATTTTACAATTCCTTATTTGACTATTTGACGCCCAAGCATCTCTTGAAATGCCTTCGTTTTAATTCTCTTATAGTCGTAACAGTGATTGATAATTTTATCTTCATTAATCCATGATTTTTAAGTTGCTGATTCAATATTGTATTTCGATCGAGATGTGGATTTGTTGCCCAATTTATTTTGGCCGAGATGTGGATTTGTTGCCCAATTTGTTTCGGCCGAGATGTGGATGAGATTTGATATGTTGCCGAATTTATTTCGGCCGAGATGTGGATTTGTTGTCCAATTAGTTTTGACCGAAATGTGGATGAGATTTGATTTGTTGCCTATTTATTTCGGCCGAGATGTAGATGAGATTTGATTTGGTGCCTAATTTATTTTGGCTGAGATGTGGATGATTGCTATGATTTGATTTGTTGCCCAATTTATTTCGGCCGAGATGTGGATGAGATTTGATTTGTTGTCCAATTTATTTCGGCCGAGATGTGGATGAAATTTGATTTTGCGCTCAATTCAGTTTATTAAATTGAATATTTTTTCAGATATTGCGCCCAGATATTGTGCCTGTAATTTTGGCTAATGTTTTTTTTTTACTTTCTACCTGATATGCTGAATTTTGATTTAACTCAGCCGTGATTTCCCTCCTATTGACGCTTGGATTTAGCTGATTTTCACACCCGATTGTTGATTTTATTTACGGCCATAAAATGAAAATCTTTGGCGCCTCAATGATTAATTATGATT
Organism: Pontederia crassipes; assembly: GCA_030549335.1. NCBI lineage: Eukaryota > Viridiplantae > Streptophyta > Magnoliopsida > Commelinales > Pontederiaceae > Pontederia > Pontederia crassipes. The sequence continues at coordinate 4,875,956 of CM060190.1, forward strand.
GGTTAATTTCCTTATGTTGGTGTCGAATGATTTATCTTTCACGCGACATTTAGTTTGAGATTCAAATTTTTAGAGTCGTTACGACATGATATACCTCTAAATTTTTTACACCTTCATTATGGAATATTGAGACAATTTTATTACACCTTTCCGTATTATTTTTTTATTATGAACTTCACTTATATCTTTTGAATCGTAATTACTGACTTTTGAAAAAAAAATCATTTCAGCCACTGTCAACAAAAAAATTTTTACATTGTTTAAACTATGACTCAGTATTTGTATTTATTCATGTTTATTTTTGTATATTATTTTTCTTCTTTCTTATCTTACTGAAAATTAGTTGTTGCAGTACTTGAGTGAAAATCTAATCACAACTAATTTATTCCTTTGAATCTCACACATTCTGATGAGACATTTAATTCTTTTTATCTGATACTTGGTTGTTGCAGAAATTATTTGAAAATTATATCACAACCAATTCCTTTTCGATTGTTTTAGATTAAGTTGGATAGTTTTTAATTTAATTTAATTAGTTTAGTTAAGGCTTTAGATATTTCAATTAATTAGATGAAGATTAGTTACTTTTAACCTCTCTTTAGTTCATAGTTATTACTTTAGTTAGTTGTCAAGTTTTTGTAATTGATTAGTTCTTGTCTTTTAGTCTTGGAGTCATCTTACTATTTTTCGTGCAAGGAGAGAAATTCAGACAAGCAAATTATTTTCGGATACTTCAACTTAGCGTTCCGCCATTGCATGCACGATGTCAGATTACATGAATCATACATGCTTCCACCTGATCCAGTGCACTCAGAGAGCAGACCACAACGTGATCGAAACACAACACCTAACTACCTAACGTGACAAAATGTATCATGGGCAACAAGCGCACAACACAGCAAGGGCTGCTTCGAGTCCTGCTAGGATCCCGCTAGGATCAGGATGGCCGCAAGCTCCACCATCGGTCACAAGCTCCACACCCACCTTCGCCACCCCACCGACAATAAATCTCGTTGTGTCTTTTCCCTTTTTTTATTTTTCATTTCTTTATTGTTCTTCTTTATTGAGTATGGATTACTTTCCCTTGCTGGTTTAACACTGAGGACAGTGTCTAGTTCAAGCTTGGAGGAGTTTGCATTTCATGCATCGCATTTTCCCTTATTTTTCTTTTTATTTGCTTATGTTTGCATGTATATCTAAAAATAAAAAAAAAAGTGAAAAAATGAAAATTTTCTCAAAAACACCATTGCATGCATTTATTTTTGCTACCATCTTACAAACTCTTGTCTTGCTATTTTAATTATCGTTAAGTAATTTTTCAAAGACATGTCGTTAACTGATGAAATTTGAATGCTTTTCTCTCTTATCACTTGTTATCTTAATATCAAACTTGTGGACTATGTACCTATGCTCAGTAGAATTATGAATGTCTAGACTACATGACCATGTTCATGCCTTTTTATTTATTTCTATTAAGTCTTGATAGTAGTAGCCTTCTTATTGACCATATTAAGTACTTTTTGAGCTTATAAAAAAAAAAGAAGGGTTAGTTGAACCCCAATGAAAAAAAAAATTGAATAAAGTTATGTGTATGTACAAAAGTGTTATCCGAAACCAAGATGTGTTCGGGTAATTAGATCCATAGGGTTTCATGTCTGGCGACCTAAGGGCAACTGCTCTGGGATTCGTCGATCGAAAACCCTCTACATGGACCATCTTGTGAAATATGGAGAAGCACAGGAGTACTGAATCATGGCTATGTTTGAACTCTTCATACGGAACCTTGGTTGTTCGGGCAAGTAAACTCGAGAGGTGCCTTAGCACCTATTGCCCTAAGGCCATCTGGTCTGAGAGTCATCAATCCAAAACCTGTTATATGAACTTCCTTGTGCAATCCTGCTTGAAGATCAGAACTTTTAAAATGATTGAAAATAAAAGTGAAAAAAAATAAAAAGAAAAAAGTTTTAAGCTCAATTAGTACTTATGTGTTCAATATCAATGCTAGTATTTGACATACAATTTATTTTTTCTACAAGACTGAATTTGAGATTGTTTAAAATTATGTAGCATTCAAAACCTCTATGAAGCTAAGTGCATGGAAAGTAGTAAGACACTGAGTAGTAGGTGTGCAGAAGAACTGTATAAGAAAATTAGTCAACTGATAATATGACGGCTATGATGGAACTCTCTTGAACCTTGGTTTGGAATTTTTGATTGAAGACAAGCAAGACTTTAAGCTTGGGGGAGTTTGATGTATGCAAAATACAACATATTTTAGATTATTATTTTATTTATTTTTCTATAATTTGATCATGGCATGCATCATTTTAGACCATTTTTAGTCATAATTCTGAATTTGTCAATTTTAATTATTAATTCTCTGAATATTTTAATTGTGGATGGATTAACTTCATTTTTTAATTATTCTACAAGTAAGTCGAATTAACGCCAAATGAGATATATTGAATGTTATCTTAAGGAGTAAAAATGAGAAGATGAAGTGTCACGGGTGAAGATTTATCATTACGGCCTGAAATCATTGGGCGAAACAGAAATGAAAGAATGATCTTTACACCCAAAGATCTTACGATCGAGATTATCACATGAGGGCATAAAATTGAGTTTATCACCTTCATTGGATAAAATTAGGCCTTACTTCGTTGGGGGTAAAAACAAATGCAACTTGAATTTTTGGACGTAACATGACATGCATAGTTGTAATTTTGGGTGTAATGATTAAAGGACTCTTCTTCATTTTGACCGAGATCAGGATAAAGGACTTATCATTTTGGCCGAGATTAGAAGAAGTGACTTATCGTTTTGGCCGAGATTGAACAAAGGAGTAAAGATAAAAAGATGTTATCATTTTGGGCATAATGGCAAGAAAAACTTATCGTTTTGGACGAGATTAGAAGAAAAGGAGTAAAGATAAGAAGACTTATCATTTTGGGCGTAATGACTTATGTTTTGGCCGAGAACGAAGAGAATATCATTTTATGGCCGGGAACGAAGAGGTGCAAAACGGATAACCTTTTATCATTAACCAAAGTTTTATCGACACCATAAAGTTTATCTCGCGAATTTAAAGTTGGTCATACGATATTGACGACCGTGATCAACTTGAAGTCTGTCTGCACATATAAATAGAGGACGAAACCATCAATCCAAAGGGTGCTTTGAAGTTTGGTTTTCTTCCACAGCGAGTCGAGAGTCTACAAGCTTCGACCAAGAGAGAGAGTTAATCGGACTACTGATCCAGACGCTCCGACAACATCCTGATTTATTTCTTAGTGTAATTCTTCCAATTATTGTTATTTTATTATTATCCCTCTGTAATTCTAGGATGAACTCCATGTTTTAATTATTTTGTTTTAGGAAATTATTATTGAAGGAAAACCCTGTAAACCCTTATTTTATTGTTATTGAATTTCTTTTGATCAATTTTTTATTTTGTTTAGTGCTTTTGATTTAATTATTTAAATTTCCGAGTTAAGTAATTACCAGTTTGTGGACTACTTGATTTCAAATTTTATTTAATTAAATCAAATAATTTATTGTGAAATTAAAAATTGACATATGTCTAATAACTAGTGGAGAATTAGATATGTGTGATCTATTAATCTATACCAGTTTGTGGAGTGATTAATAGTCTAGGATTTTCATATTAATGCATCTTAAATTTAATCTCATCTACATGAATACAAGTTTGTGGGACTTCAGTTTTGATTAAATTTAAGATAGTTTAATTTGCCAAATTAAATAACAGGATTACCAGTTTGTGGACTCTGTGATGTTAATCTTGTAAATTAATAATTTGCGAAAATTCCTAATCCATCTTAAGAATTTTAATTTATCTTTTCTGGTTCACATATTTATCCTTAATTTATCATCATCCTAAGACCCAACTTCAACACCATTCTCTTATCTTATTATTATCTTATTTTCTTTATTTTTACAAAACCTACTTTCAAAAGTCCATGTTTTTTCTTCTCATTAATTTATAAATTCAGATATTGAATTAATAATATTCCTCTTGGGTTCGACACTCTTACTCCTATTTTTTATATTACTTGAGCGACTAGTGAACTTGCTAGCGATTTTATTTTGCTACATCATTTTACGCATCGCACACACACATATATAAAAACTTTAAATCAAAACAGGGTTTCATGTTTGTAGAATCTAATTCTTACCATCTAACATTTTTATTGAGAGTTGATTAATTGCCTACCAAGACGTGTATACAACAGAATTCTCCAAACAACATGTATGTAACGTATCGAGACTCACGTGACTTTTACTTAGTCAGAATCGTCCCAGAGACGCTACATAATTTTTTATTTAATAATATTGTAAAAATATAGACTATAAAATATAAGAATAATATTAAGAATATCATAATATCCACAATGTCAAAGGAGCTAGAAAGTTTATAAATCCACAATACTGATAATGCGGAAAAGTAATAACTAATAAATTTAGTAGGACATGATCCTACATCATGTGCAATATCTCTGTCACTGCGCTTGACTACCTGCATCATTATCCTCTATCATCATTTCATCTGAAAAAACATGAGTATAAAATTACTCAGTACGTAGAGTCTAACCATAATAATAATTAATGATCAACAATTCTTAATAAATCAATAAATATAATAAGCAATAGAGCATTTGATGGAACAATAGAATATGAGCTCAATAATCAATAGATCAATCAATCATTATAGCCATAAATCAATAAAGTAGATAAAAAAAAGTCAAAAGATCAATCAATATCAATTACTAATTATTAATAATCAATGATGCTTGATCAATATGGCACTATCAATTTTAACAATTTCAATTCAATTTTAATATCAATGATCATTGGTCAGTAACAATTTCCATTCAGTTTAATGGGCGGAAACAATATCAGTCAATGCCAATATCCGAATGATCATGATTCAATTCAATTCCATTTCTATTGGATTCTATTCAATTCGATTCAATTTAATCTTTGTAGTTATCCAATACAATAGGAGCACTCGATCAATTAGGGCAAACTTCATTTCTATTTCATGTAGTATTGGATCTAAGTTTTAATGACATATAAAATTATATTTTGATGATACAAACTTCGAAAGATTAAAGCTAAAATGCTGAAAAAGTTTAAATAAAAAGGGATAACTTTATGCACTATGCTTTGATTAAATAATTAACTATGATTTTATTAGATTTTGGATTAATCATAAATATCAAACTTGTAGAGAATTTTGATAGATTTTCATAAAATAAAAAATCATCTCATTTGGATAACGGTGCAAAAAGTTATGGCTAAAATAGTGCATGGCGGTCGGCCTGCCGGCTGGAACACTAGTCGACCAGATCGAAATACCGGTCGATCGGTCTGACACAGGTCGGGCGGTGCAGAAAATGTCTAAAGTTAACAAACAGAATATCAAGACTGTACCGATTGACCGGTTGGTCGGCCGGACTGTACAAAATTTGCCAATGGTCATATTTTTCCTAAAAAAAAGTGTACCGGTCGACCCAAACATTGGCTGAAAAATCAACTGCAATCATTTCTCTAGAAAAAAAACTATACAAATGTCGAACTTTGATCGGTGATTACTCTTTGTCCACATCTCGAAACTCATGACCACCACTTTGAAAATCTTCTTCTATATGCCGGCTTTGAAACCAGTTACTCTGTGCTCTCTGAAGTGCATCGATTTGCATAAAAACAGAGGGTAAAGTGATGATTATGGTAGATAAATTCTATTAGGTTGAAAGAAAAATTTCAGCCACTCTTTAATGTCTATTTATAGATTTAGATTAGAACTTTTACCTCTATTGGACCTTGGACTATTTTAGAATCAATCTTGTCCATCCATCATTAATTAATCACCCCATAATTTTTCAAATTTATTAAATTTAAATTTACTTAATAATCCCATAAATAACTCCATAACAATTTCACCTCTTGTCAAAATCCATCTTATCTTTCTAACTTCTTACATAATTTTCATTAATTTCAGAATTAAATAATTCCAAAATTTTAGATAGTAATTTTTCAGATCTAATTAACTAATTAAAATATCCTTTATTTATCTCTGAAAAATTAGAATCGTTACAGCTTATGTCCATGTCAGTCGTCCTGTCAAGGCGTTTGAGCTACCAATGCCCATGTGCATTCTTCATTGTCGAGGATAACGCTGTGGTCTCTTTACAATTCCGGCCTGTTCACATATATATGAGATAAGATGGGCCAATCGATATGTGGTTCGTATGTCGCATCCTTATTTTAGGTAAATTTGATTGGGTAACTTCTATGTTGGACTAGTTTAGAGGATTAGAATGTGTTCGGCTGGAGAATTTAGAAGGAGTAGATTATGTTCATTTAAAAAATTCTCCACTTGCTTGGATACAATATTTATTAAGTTAATTAAGAATTTATTGATGTTCCTAAGTTAATCATTTCAGTAAAATTAAATTCTCCAAATTGATGATTTTGGAGATGTTAGAAATAATTATTCTCATTTCATCCTTATTTTTTTAACCAAATAAAAATATTTTTTAAAACAAAATAATAAACACATTTACCAAATTTAATCTTTCATAACTCATATATTATATTTTCCAAACAACAAAATGAAGGAAATTAATCCGTCCATTCCATTAATTTATATCCAAACATGATTAAATTAAACATGCACCACACTCAACCTTATCACCCCGCACTACACCACCCTAACAAATCATTCTTAAACTAAATTATCAAACAAAGCCTTAATTAGGGTATGTTTGGATGGAGGATTTGGAAGGGATGTGTTGGATTTACTTAGGATGAGGTAGGTTTAAAAATTCTACACTTAGTTTGGATACAATATTTAATAATTTAACTAAGGATAAATTGATGTTACTAAACCCATCATTTGGTTTAAAATTAAACCTCCAAATTTGTAATTTTGATAGGGTTAGAAATAATTATTCCCATTTTATCATTATTTCTTCTCAACCAAATAAAAGCCAATAAATTTTTCTTAAAGATAACAAATGACATTTACCAAACTTAATCTTTCCTAACTCATGTATTATATTTGTATCCAAATAAAGAGTGGTTGAAATTAATCCACCTCATCCCATTAATTTATATGCAGACATAATTTAATTAAACACCATACTAAATTATCAAACAAAGACTTATAAAATATTAATTAATTAAGCGGTACTTCTATGTTGGACTACTTTAGACATGTAGTGTAACAACCGTCAAAGAAAAGATAAAAAAAAAAAAGAGAAAACCAACAATCCGATTCAAATTGGGAACGGCCAGCAGGGGTGAGAAACAAAGGTTAAAAAGAAACTAAAGCCCAATAGGAGTCCTATGCTATAAAAATAATTTAAGCCCTAACTCTTTTCTTTTCCTTATCAACACACGAATTTTTCTCTCCTCCCCTGTTGCGGCTGGTGCACGATCGAGCAGAGACGCCCCCTCTCGTCTCAATTACAAGCAATAATGGAACTCCCCTCTTCTTCCATCATCTTCTCACGTTCTGTCCTTCTCATGCCCTTTTTCATTGGAACTTTACAGATGGTGACCGAGAGGGAGAACAGGGAGGAAACAAGGGAGGGCGCCGTTGATTGATTTTTTGACGAACCGAGGAATGGATTAATCGCAAATAGAGGTGGGTGAATCGAAATCACCTTATATGACCTCTGAATTGTCTCAATTCATGCCCTAATTGTTATGAAAAGGAAAGAATAAGACTAGGGTTCAAGTTATCGTTTTAATTGATTGATTCCTTGAATTCTTTGATTGATTGAATTGCATACATAATTCATTTCCTGTTGTTCTGTTGTTGTGTGATTGATTTGCTAGGAGATAGGAATTATGTTAGATTGAGATTGCATTGGAAAATTGATGAAATTCAAAAGTTTCAAAATTTTCAGGACGCCGACCGGTCGACCGATTTGCATGCATTGCCAGTAACCAGTCGACTGATAACTTACCTAGAGCTGATCTCTGCATGTGTCGACCGGTCGACCAATCTCTGTCACCGGTGAACCGATCCATACCCACTGACCGACCGTTCAACTGAACGGATCGACCGACTCGATTAGCCCGAATCAGCCAATCGGTCGACCGATCTGAATAGACCGATCGACCGATCATCAGACTACCGGTCGACTGTTCCCTTGTACTAGTCGATCGATTCCCAGAAAACCTTTTACTATACTCATTAATTATTTTCCTTATTATCCAGATATTATGTATATATAGTTTATCCTATATTTTTCTGACTCACAGAGATCCCTCACTGATTCTCAAAGTTTATTCTTGTATTGATTTATTTCTTATTGATCATATCGTATTCATTGAACAAAGAATAAGAAAACACAAGTTGTTCAAAGTCATTAATAAGTTCAGATGAAAGATTAACAAGGGTTGCCAGTCCAAGCCAAGTGCATCAAGATAAGGGTCGCTCCTTTGGTCATGGTTTGATCACCCATTGACCCGCACAAGGCTGTATCGTTTGCTCGGCATAGCCCAAGAATTAAAGGCACCTAAAGTCACCCTGATTTTAATAATATTCCAAGATCAAGAAGCATGTTCAAGTCAAGTCAAGTATGCCACGATTCCAAGTTTACTAAGCATCATTGATTCTCATGATTCATGTTCTATTCTGATTCTTATTCTTATTTCTATTATGATCCATGATACTGACATATTATCTTTCACGTTCAAGTCAAGCATGATTATTTATTGCTAATTATTATATTCATGTCATACATTGTATATCATGTGATTCCCCACTAGGCTATAAAGTTTACGGGAGGACCTCCTCCCCTGTGTCTCATTTCCATAGGACCAGGTCAGTGACGTGGTGGAGTAGGTGTGTGGTGATGAAGCTCTGGCGATAGGACAGCACATGAACTACAGGGCTTTTAGAGTGTTATTAGTTTTCATTTACCTTTCGCATTTTAGATTCATGATGTAAAAACTTATTTTATTTCTTAGAAATGATATAGCCACTTTTAGACTTCCGCAAATTAAAGTTATCCTTTTTCTTTATTTTCTTGATTATTCTTTCTTTCGCTGACGTGTCTCGATTCTTGACTGAGATACGGTCAAAGTCATAGCATGCCATAGCGCCTTCATATAGGTCTTCGCCACGTGGCGGGGGTCGATTTAGGGGCGTTACATTTATGGTATCAGAGCCTAAAGACAGGACTCTCTTGACGTCCTAATGTATAGTATAGCATGGTATTGGTTCATGTGCTATCGCCGAGCAATGTAAGTCAAGTATATGTTTAAGACAAGTTATTGTTTATTAACGCATGATGTTATTTTATGGTTAGAGGATAAGCATGCCATGACGATCAGAGTGGATCCAAGAGCAGGTGACCAGATCGAGTCAGAATGCTTAAGAAGTACATTAAGGCCCACTCCCTGAGATTGGGGCCCAACCGGACCGCGGACGTGGTCATGGCCGAGGTCGTGCGCCAGGCCGCAGACGAGGCAGAGGCCGCGCAGCTAGAGCAGCATTAGAGCAGCATGTTGATGAGTTTGCTCCACCAGAAGGTAGTCAGCAGGAGATAGTCCGTCGGCGTCTAGACGTCGGACTCAGGGAGCACGCCATGAGGCGTCTGAGGACACTATTCAAGCTTTCCTGAAGCTGCACCCACCTATGTATGATGGGAAGGCAGACTTTTTCAAGGCTGAAGAGTGGATAGAGAAAATGGACCGTATTTTCAAACTGATGAGGTGTGCTGATGGATGCAAGGTCCTGAATGCTACTTACATGCTTACTGATACTGCAATGGGCTGATGGAAGACAACAAGAGCCACTAGGTTCAGAGGGCTGGAAGAAAAGGATATTGCTTGGGATGAATTTAAGAAAGCCTTCATAGCTCGCTACACACCCGAGCATGATCGCGTCAACAAGAAAGAGGAGTTCCAGCAGCTGCAGCAGGGAACTATGTCTGTGGCTGATCACCACACGCAATTCATCCAACTGGAGCAGTATTGCCCGATGTCATTTGAAGGGCATATTAGAGCCAACAAATTTGTCAATGGGTTGCAACAATCACTGAAGGCTGAAGTCCTGGCTGGAGACTGTGAAGATCTGGAGAAGGCTGTGAGGTTGGCCACACGCATGGAAAAGGATCAAGCTGAACGTATGGCCAAAGCTCCAGCCAAAGCAATAGAGCAGCCCAGGCCTCGAACGGAAGACCATCGACCATTTAGGAGGAATGACCGCCGTGATCGCCATTTCAGGCCATACCAGCAGAGAGAAACTCCAAGACAGGATCAAGTTTAGCCATGCCCTGCGCCACTGCAAGAACAATCGCTGAGACAACTGATAGTGATATTTGGGTAGTTGTGATAACTTGCTGGATTATATGTAAAAGTGCAATTTTTCAATTTTTTGTCTCCCCAACTCACTAACTGCAAGTATATAGGTCAATTGTAGTAACCCTAAATGTCGTATCCACAGTGATTTGAAGTCCTAGACTACCTAAAAACAATTTAGACTAATCCTATTTAAAATGGCAAAAAATAGATTTTAAATAGAAGTGAAAATAGATTTTTAATGAAATGCAGAATGATACCTATTTTGGGATTTTGGAAAATTGTCAAAACTGAATTATAAATGCTAGATTAAAGACTAAAAAGATTTAACTATCAATGAGGAAGGTTCTCCTAGGAGTTGGGCTTCATCTAAATTAATTATGGATGGATTGGATCAAGTTATCATTAAAAGTTAAATTTTGATTCAACCTGAAATATAGCTGCTCTCACAGCTCAATTGGCCTTTAACTAAGCAACATATTATCATATAATTGTTAGTTAGGTTGAATCAGAAGAGGATCCTCACTGAAAATCAAGTTATCATTGGGTTCAAATGAAAGTTCATTGCTGATTTTTACAATTTAAGGAAATCTGAAGTGATAACTTGTAATTGCAATCATAAAATAATGAAATCGTTTCAATTAGTTAAACTAGGATGAAATCTATCCAACAATAGTACTTGTGCTCCTTGATTCATCTCTGAATTTCAGGGGATTTGAAATCAACCTCTCGGTTGCAAAAGAAAATGAAATCCACACAAACTCTAACTAATTGGGGTTAAAAGACATCCTATCTAAAATGGAGAATTCAGTGATTATTCAATGCTCCTTGGTTCATCTCTGACTCTCAAGGAAGACCTTAAGACTATCTCTCAGTATTGGATTAAAATGAGGCTTGACAATGGAAATCAGAATTCAAAAAGAAATCAGAAATCAGCAATTCAAGGAATCAAAAATATTAATCAATGGAATTTAGGCTTGCCCATTGCTTCTTGACCCATCTCTGGTCTGCAAGAAATCCATAAGGCTCACCTCTCAGTGATTGAATGAAATCAGGCGTTCAATTGGCAAGACAGATTCCAAAGAAATCACAAAATAGATTTTAGAATTAAAATTCAGAAATAAAAAAAGGAAACTAATTTGAATCAAAAGTATGCCAAACATATTGATTCATTTTTTAACAAGATGGGGGGCAATAGCAACCTCTCAGTTGCTCAATTAATCAGATTGAGAATGACAAACAGATTCAAACAGCCTTGGAAATCAGATTCAGAAATTTTAGAAAACCAAAAAATCAAGAAACCAGAAATCAAATTTTCAAATAAAATAGAATCTAGAAACCTGACATTGACTCTTAATTCATTTCTGAAGGAAGATTAGATCAAATGATACTTCTCAGTTATAGATTACAATGGGATCTAACAATTGCAAGAATCAATTCAAAATAGTGCTGAAATCTGAAAACCAGAAATGATTGCATTGCAGGATTAATTTCAGTCCATATCCATCCACAATTAACCTAGATTACTATCCTATCCTAGAAAAAATGGAGTATAGCACCTCATATTTACAAAGCTTGACATAAAATGAAATGGAGAACAGGCACAATTCATCCTTGCTTGAAGCTTCTCGGCAGGATCTTCAGCAGCCAGCAGCAACTCCAGCTCCCTCTGGTGCAGAAACCCTTGCTCCAAACCCTCAATCTCCAGCTTCCCCTTTCTTCCTCCAGAAATTCCAGCTTTTATATGTCTTATGTCCACCCTTTGATCAGCATCAAAATGTTCTACTATGCCCTGATTATGCCATCTGTCCCTGCTCTAAATTTTCTGCTGCTGTAGTAACTTTTTGGACAAAAAAAGGTAGTGGTCCCTCCCCCCCACCTTTTTGGCTTAATCCAATCCTCTTTTCCTACTAGAAAATCCACAACAGTAAACATCAATGTCCTCTAACAATAAATAAACAAATAAGGGTAAGAACAACAAGTAAACTCAGCTCAATAATCAAAAGGAGTTTGGTGTTATACAAAGGGTGGAAATCAATATGAAAAACTAATGGTTTGGAACTCGGAAATGATAACTTGCACTAATCATGGAAATTATCCAAATTCAAGTGATTCAAGGATTAAAGGCATCAAATAGATTAGTGTGGCAAGTGAGTGAAGTCAGAAATCAGATATGAATATGATTTCGTAGAAATGATAACTTAGGTGCCAAAACGATAACTTGTTTGCCTTAAAAACAATAACTTGTCATAACTTTTGCTGTGGTTATCCAAATATGATCAAATTTGAACAGCAAAGAGTTAAGACAATAATATAATGAATGCTTAAGGCCTTTGATTAGAATTAATGGTTTTGCATGTTGAAATGATAGAATTTCCCTTTAACGATAACTTGGCATTGAAAAAATGATAACTTGTTCAAAAGGATTTAAAATTTTGCACAAGTTGAGATGTGACCATCTAAACATGATTCATTCATGATAATGATCGATTTAGGACAAGAAAGACATTGAAATTCAGTTCACTCAAAATAATGATAACTTGTCCTATTGGAGTGATAACTTGTCCTAAAAATGATAACTTGGCATAGAATTTAAATATTTATGAATTTTAGCATTTCAGAACCTCTATGCACATGGAATTAGGTAGAGAATGAAGCATATCAACTAGTTATTATAATCTATGAATTTCAAACATATTTGGCCAAAAGTTAGGCAATTAGGGGTTCGATAGGAGTGAAATGCATCTAAAATGGGATAAAAACCTATAGTGATCAGCTAGTGATCAAACTCCCCCAAGCTTAGCCTTTTGCTTGTCCTCAAGCAAAACATTCAGAAATTAAGGATAAATTTGAATTTACCATCCACAAATTAATAGAAAAATCAACATGAATAAGATCTAAATGAGTTTCCCACTTTGCTAACATTCCATCCCATTCTTTCCAATCCCAAATTCTAGCTGAGGAGTCACAAAGGTTAAAGCAAGTTTAAGCCATGATAGAAGTACTAGCATTAACTGATTTGGATTATAAGGATTGTAAAGTTTGAAACATCAATCTCTTCATGAACAGACCTTTTTTTATTGCTTAAGCAGGTTTGAAAACCTGACTTTTATTCATGAGGATGCAATAAACAGGTTTGAACCTGATTTTTATTCATACTGGTCACAGGATAAAAATCCTGGCTTTATTCAGGAGAGGTTCCTTTTTGAAATTTTCACTCTCTTTATTCATGTATGCATGCAATGCAAAATGCAACTTTTCACTTTTCCTTTTTCATTTTTCTTTTTCTACTCTGTTCATGAAGTGAGCAATGGTTCAAACTCAAGTATAGTTTAGATCCTTAAATGCAAATAGTCAAGATTTCCTATTTAACATGGCAGCAAGATCCTTGATTCCTTTCTAGACATCTTCTACTTTCCAATTAATCCATGAATGCCAGCTAGTGTTACCCGCAAAAAGAAAAATTTTCAACTGAAAATTAATTCAAATGCATCTGAATTGATAATGTCAATTAAAGCAAGAAAGCTAATAGCCAAGTTGGCCACTTGGTATTGGAGTGTACTAACTATCATATAATGTATTCTATCCATTTTAGAGTCAAAATAAAGGCAAGATTTGAATTGGACTAGAATAGTGATAACTATTGATAACTTGTGAAAACCGGGTGATAACCAATGATAACTTGCAAAACCTACTGATAACCTAGTATGTTTTATGATATAGATTAAAAATATGGTGTAAGTTAGAAAAGCATCAGGTTTCCTCCCCCAAGCTTATTATCAACACTGTCTCTAATGTTGAAAGTAAAGGCAAGGGAGAGGGGTGGGTGGGTGTGAAATGCATGGAATTGGGCATTTGAATCCTCTTGGCATTTCAACCAAAAGCTTTGGGTGATCCAATCTTCATTAATTGCAACTAATCCTGTACAGAAACAAAGGATATCAATGGAATAGTAAAATCAGATTTTTGAGTGCACAATTCAACAATGCATTGGAAATTTCTGAAATTCACTGAAATTCAACTATGGCAGATTTGGATAATTGATATGAATGTTAATTCAGATGATGGTATGACAAATGTAGCATAATGAAAAAGATACTATCAGTTATCATTGAGATTTCAGTGGAAAAATCAAAACTAAGGGTAGGGGTACTCCCTAAATTTGAGAGTTGTGGATTGACCTAGTTCCTCATCACTTATTCCTGCAAAAACAGAAAGATTAGGTAGAGAATGGCTTTGATTACCTCCCAAGAAGTGCCTTTCTTTAATGTCTTTGGCTAGACATTGTTACAATGGGAAATCAGCTAGGTGGTTGTGGCAAATCTTGTAGAATCAGCTCCTCCTTAGCAAAATCCATGGCTGTGGGGTTGTAAAGCTTCAACCTATGTCCATTCACCTTAAATATATCATTCCTGTCATTCAGAAGGTCCACAGTACCATATGGATAGACTTTGTAAATTTTAAAGGGTCCACTCCACCTTGACTTCAACTTTCCTGGAAAAATTTTTAGCCTTGAATTGAAAAGTAGCACAAGGTCTCCAACCTTGAAATCCTTTTTCAGAATCCTACCATCATGCCATCTTTTGGTCCTCTCCTTGTAGAATTCTAAATTGTGGTAGGCATTTAGCCTGATTTCATCAAGTTCATCAAGTTGCAAGAGCCTCTTTTGTCCACATGTATGCATATCATAATTGAGTGCCTTGACTGCCCAATAGGCCTTATGTTTCAACTCAATTGGTAAATGACATGTTTTTCCAAAAACATGTTTGTAGGGAGAGGTACCTATTGGGTCTTATATGCTCTCCTATATGCCCAAAGAGCTTCATTCAACTTCAAACTCCAATCCTTTCTTGTTAATGAAACTATTTTCTCCAATATGGTCTTTATATCCCTATTTGATATTTTTGCCTGGCCATTGGTTTGAGGGTGGTATGCAGTGGAAACTTTGTGCCTCACTCCATACTTAATTAGGAGGTTCTCAAAACACTTTTCAATGAAATGGCTCCCTCCATCACTTATGATCACCCTCGGAATTCCAAACCTTGGGAAGAAAACCTCCTTGAACAACTTGATCACTGCCCTAGAATCAGCTGCAATGGTGAGAATTGCCTCAATCCACTTGGATACATAGTCCACAGCTAGAAGGATAAACTTGTAACCACATGAACAAGGAAATGGGCCCATGTAATCAATGCCCCAAACATCAAATATTTCCACTTCCAGAATTCCTTGTTGTGGCATTTCATTCCTTTTTGAGATGGAACCTACTCTTTGGCATTGATAACAGCCCTTCACAAAGATATGTGCATCCCTGAATAAACTAGGCCAATAGAAGTCAGATTGGAGGACTTTGGCAGTAGTCTTCTGTGTGGCATCATGCCCTCCATAGGGGGATGAGTGGCATACCTCCAAGATTTCCTGGAATTCAGATTGTGGTACACATCTCCTATATATGCCATCAGGGGATTTTCTGAATAAAAGGGGGGTCATCCCAATAGTAATCCTTCAAGTCATGAAAGATTTTTTTTCTTTGCTGATATGTGTAATCAGGAGGGACAATTCCACATGCTAGGTAGTTTACAATGTTAGCATACCAAGGGATTTGATTAGTTGACACTGCCATCAAACTGTCATCAGGGAAGGCATCATTGATAGGAAGTGTAGAGGACTCCTGAACTCCTTCCATTCTTGATAGGTGGTCAGCAACTAGATTCTCACTACCCCTTTTGTCCCTGATTTCAACATCAAATTCCTGAAGTAATAAGATCCATCTGATAAGCCTTGGCTTGGATTCCTTCTTGTTGATTAAGTGCCTCACTGCTTGGTGACCTGTGAATACAATAACTTTGGATCCCACCAAGTAAGGCCTGAATTTGTCAAATGCGTACACCACAGCTAGCAGCTCCTTCTCAGTGGTTGCATAATTACTTTGATCCTCATCTAGAGTTTTACTGGCATAGCATATGACATGGTGCTTTCTGTCCTTGGTTTGCTCCAACACTGCCCCTACAGCCTGATCTAAGGCATCACACATGATTTCAAAAGGTAATGACCAATCAGGCGGCTGCACTATAGGGGTTGAGGTGAGGGCTTCTTTCAATTTCTTGAATGCCTTCATGCACTCTTCATCAAAATGGAACTCAGCATCTTTGGCCAGAAACTTGGTAAGGGGCCTAGTTATCATTGAGAAGTTTTTAATAAACCTCCTGTAGAAGCCTGCATGCCCCAAAAATCTCCTAATTGCCTTGACATTTGTAGGTGGTGGTAGCCTTTCAATCGTCTCAATTTTTGCCTTGTCCACTTCAATCCCTTTGCTTGAGACAACATGTTCTAAGACAACCCTTTCTTGGACCATAAAATGGCACTTCTCCCAATTAAGAATTAGATTTGATTCTCTGCACCTTTGTAGGAACCTTGTCAAATTTTCTAAGAAAGCTTCAAATGAATCTCCATATACTGAGAAGTCATCCATAAATACTTCCATTATGTCTTCAATAAAATCTGAGAAGATGGACATCATGCACCTTTGGAAAGTGGCAGGTGCATTGCATAGGCCAAAGGGCATCCTCCTATAAGCAAAAGTCCCATATGGACATGTGAAAGTAGTCTTGTGTTGATCTTGAGGGTGAATTGGGATTTGCAAGAAGCCTGAGTATCCATCTAGGTAACAGAAATGAGAGTGCCTAGCCAGCCTCTCTAACATCTGATCAATGAAGGGCAATTGGAAATGGTCCTTTCTTGTAGCCTTGTTTAACTTCCTAAAGTCAATACACATCCTCCACCTGTAATTGTCCTGGTGGATATCAATTCATCTGAATCTGACTTCACTACTGTGATACCTCCCTTCTTTGGCACCACATGCACAGGGCTGACCCATTCACTATCTAAAATAGAGTATATGATCCCAGCATTCAGCAACTTTAATACTTCCTTCTTGACCACTTCCTTCATAACAGGATTGAGTCTTCTTTGGCATTCAATGGAGGGTTTGTAGTTGTCCTCCATTGGGATCCTATGCATGCAAATTGAGGGATTAATACCCTTGATATCATCAATAGAATAACCAATCACCTCCTTGTACAGCCTTAATTTTTTTAGCAGCTCATCAACTTGATTCTTGGGCAGGTTTGCATTGATGATAACTGAAAATGTTGAATTCTTCCCTAAGAATTCATACTTCAGGTTATTGGGGAGATGCTTGAGTTCCAATTTGGAAGAATTGGCTTGAGTTGAGTTGCCTTGCTCAACAGTGATAACTTCTTGCAATTGGTGCTGATTTTTTGAATTTTCTACTGATTTGGATAAACTCAATGCAGATTGGTATGCTGCAGCCTCTGGATCCTCTAATTCTTTCAAATGATCAAACATTAGACACCTTTGCAATGGATCTTCAATAGGAATTATAGCTGAAGCTTGCTCTACCACTTGATCTAGCTGCCCATCTTCAAAATCATTTTTCTGAAAACTTGGCCTACTGATAACCTGTGACAAATTATGGAGGTTAGTCTCTCTTCCTTTACATCTACCACAGCCCCAGCTGTGGCTAGAAAGGGCCACCCAAGCAAAATGGGGGTATTCACATCTTCATTCATGTCCAACACCACAAAGTCCACTGGTATATAAAATTTACCCACTTTGAGGGGTATATCTTCAATGATCCCATGTGAGTATTTGATGGATCTGTCTGCCAGTTGAAGAGACATATTTGTAGGCTTCAAATCTCCAACTTCAAGTTTCCTGCATAAAGATAGTGGTATGACACTCATAGAGGCACCCAAGTCACACATGGCTCTTTGGATTTTCCTATTTCCTATCTCACATGGAATTGAGAAGCTCTCTGGATCCTTTAGCTTAGGAGGCAATTATTTTGGATAATTGCAAAAGCCTCTTCAGTCAATGCTATTGTCTCATGCTCTAATACTCTTTTCTTCTTAGTTAGAATTTTCTTGAGGAACTTGGCATATGAAGGCATCTCCTGAATGGCTTCAACAAAAGGCACATTAACGTATAGTTTCTTCAGGATTTCCAAAAACTTTCCATATTGCTGGTCCTGCCTTGCCTTGATTAGCCTTTGAGGGAAGGGTACTTTGTCAAAGGCCCTGGCTTTTGCTTCAATCTGAGGGCCTGGATTCTTGATTTCCACCACAGGTTCACTTGGCTCTTTAGCAACTTTTGAATCTGAATTGACTTGATTATCCTCAGCTTTCTTCATTGGTTCCTCCACCATTCTTCTACTCCTGAGCTGGATGGCCTTTGCTTGCTCCTTTGGGTTCACTTCTGGCTGTCCAGGGAAGAACATAGGAGGTCTAGATGATGTACTAGCTTGCTGAGCAATTTGGTTTTCCAACATTTTCTGATTTGCATTCATGGCATCCAATCTAGAATTTATTTTCAATATCTCCTCTCCTTGACTGTCCTGCTTCTTCAGAATCTGTTGGAGCATCTCCTTCATTTCAGTTTGAATTGAGATGCTTGGACTTGAGGTGGTAGCTCATATGGAGTTCTCTGGATTGGGACATTTTGGCCTTGATTTCCATAGGGAGGTGGCTGATTCCTTGGCAAGATTTTGGGCTGCCAATTTGAATTCTGCATATGGGGCCCTTGATAGTGATTGGCCTTGTAGGACAAGTAGGGGAGGTTCCTATTCTCTGGAGTATAGAACTTAGTAGGAGGTTTGATTCCATAGTTGCCCACAGCATTGATTTGATCAACATATTGCTCCACTTGCTGCATAATTAAATTGCAATTCTCTGTCACATGGCCTTGATTACCACATACACAACATCTGGTTTCAGGAGTAGAGGCTCTATTGACATTGGGAGTTAGGTTTAGCCTCTCCAAAGTTTTGTACAGCACCTCTTCAAATTGAGTTGACAAGTGATTTACTGAATTATCCATGGGTGGCCTCCTGGTCCTGTCATGGGTAAGAAAGTGATGATTCTTGGCTATGTTCTCAATGAGTTGATAGGCTTCATCAATGTTTTTAGATGCAAAGATGCCTTCTGCAGTAGTGTCTAGTGCCACCTTGCTAGGGTAATTCAATCCCTTATAAAAATAGTTGACTAGCTACCACTTTTCAAAACCATGGGGGGGACATGCCCTCAATAGCACTTGGAGCCTTTGCCATGCCTCACAGATATTCTCTTGGTCCAATTGATAGAACCTCACAATCTGATCTCTGAAATTGTCAGTCTTGCTAGGAGAGAAGAATTCAGATAAGAACAATTGGACAATTGATTCCCAAGTGGCCACCTCTTTAGGATTTAGACCTTTGTACCATGTCTTGGCCTTGTCTTTGAGTGAGAAGGGAAATAATCTCATGTAGACTGCATTCATAGGAATGTTATTGAAGTGTACTGTGCTGCAAATCTCCTTGAAATTGTCCAGATGAGAAGCTGGATCCTCAGCCCCAAGTACAGAAAATTTATCATTGAAATCAAGGCTGGATTGACTTCCAAATTTCTCACAGGTGCTAAGGCTCCTTCCCCTGGTTGATTCCTGACATCACTTGGTGAATAGCAGTCCCTAAGAGTCCTAGGAGCTGCCATATTCTGATTTGCAACTTCTTCAAATCCAGGAATGTGTGCCTCTTCTTCAAAAATCCTTCTTCTAGCCTCTTCTCTTTGGATTCTTCTCCTTCTGTTAAACCTCCTCTCTGATTCAGGTTCTGATAGATATAAATCCTCTTGATGGTCCAAGTCCTGCATAAAGAGATTCAGAAGTATCAAATTCAAGAAAGAAATGAAAACTAGACAAAAGTGAAAAATTAAAAATGATAACTTGCAAAAACTGAAAATTGGCCTAACATATAAATTAAAAACTAATCTAAAACTAATCTAAACTATCTAAGTTAGCTAATTGACCTCAAGTCCCCGGCAACGGCGCCAAAAACTTGATAGTGATATCTGGGAGGTTGTGATAACTTGCTGGATTATATGTAAAAGTGCAATTTTTCAATTTTTGGTCTCCCCAATTCACTAGTTGCAAGTATACAGGTCAATTGTAGTAACTCTAAATGTCGTATCCACAATGATTTGAAGTCCTAGACTACCTAAAAACAATTTAGACTAATCCTATTTAAAATGGCAAAAAATAGATTTTAATTAGAAGTGAAAATAGATTTTTAATGAAATGCAGAATGATACCTATTTTGGGATTTTGGAAAATTGTCAAAACTGAATTATAAATGCTAGATCAAAGACTAAAAAGGTTTAACTATCAATCAGGAAGGTTCTCCTAGGAGTTGGGGTTCATCTAAATTAATTATGGATGGATTGGATCAAGTTATCATTAAAAGTTAAATTTTGATTCAACCTGAAATATAGCTGCTTTCACAGCTCAATTGGCCTTTAACTAAGCAACATATTATCATATAATTGTTAGTTAGGTTGAATCAGAAGAGGATCCTCACTGAAAATCAAGTTATCATTGGGCTCAAATGAAAGTTCATTGCTGATTTTTACAATTCAAGGAAATCTGAAGTGATAACTTGTAATTGCAATCATAAAATAATGAAATCACTTCAATTAGTTAAACTAGGATGAAATCTATCCAACAATAGTACTTGTGCTCCTTGGTTCATCTCTGAATTTCAGGGGGATTTGAAATCAACCTCTCGGTTGCAAAAGAAAATGAAATCCACACAAACTCTAATTAATTGGGGTTAAAAGACATCCTATCTAAAATGGAGAATTCAGTGATTATCCAATGCTCCTTGGTTCATCTCTGACTCTCAAGGAAGACCTTAAGACTACCTCTCAGTATTGGATTAAAATGAGGCTTGACAATGGAAATCAGAATTCAAAAAGAAATCAGAAATCAGCAATTCAAGGAATCAAAAATATTAATCAATGGAATTTAGGCTTGCCCATTGCTTCTTGACCCATCTCTGGTCTGCAAGAAATCCATAAGGCTCACCTCTCAGTGATTGAATGAAATCAGGCGTTCAATTGGCAAGACAGATTCCAAAGAAATCACAAAATAGATTTTAGAATTAAAATTCAGAAATAAAAAAAGGAAACTAATTTGAATCAAAAGTATGCCAAACATATTGATTCATTTCTGAACAAGATGGGGGGGCAATAGCAACCTCTCAGTTGCTCAATTAATCAGATTGAGAATGACAAACAGATTCAAACATCCTTGGAAATCAGATTCAGAAATTTTAGAAAACCAGAAAATCAAGAAACCAGAAATCAGATTTTCAAATAAAATGGAATCTAGAAACCTGACATTGACTCTTAATTCATTTCTGAAGGAAGATTAGATCAAATGATACTTCTCAGTTATAGATTACAATGGGATCTAACAATTGCAAGAATCAATTCAAAATAGTGCTGAAATCTGAAAACCAGAAATGATTGCATTGCAGGATTAATTTCAGTCCATATCCATCCACAATTAACCTAGATTACTACCCTATCCTAGAAAAAATGGAGTTTAGCTCCTCATATTTACAAAGCTTGACATAAAATGGAATGGAGAACAGGCACAATTCATCCTTGCTTGAAGCTTCTCGGCAGGATCTTCAGCAGCCAGCAGCAACTCCAGCTCCCTCTGGTGCAGAAACCCTTGCTCCAAACCCTCAATCTCCAGCTTCCCCTTTCTTCCTCCAGAAATTCCAGTTTTTATATGTCTTATGTCCACCCTTTGATCAGCATCAGAATGTTCTACTATGCCCTGATTATGCCATCTGTCCCTGCTCTGAATTTTCTGCTGCTGTAGTAACTTTTTGGACAGAAAAAGGTAGTGGTCCCCCCCCACCTTTTTGGCTTAATCCAATCCTCTTTTCCTGCTAGAAAATTCACAACAACAAACATCAATGTCCTCTAACAAGAAATAAACAAATAAGGGTAAGAACAACAAGTAAACTCAGCTCAATAATCAAAAGGAGTTTGGTGTTATACAAAGGGTGGAAATCAATATGAAAAACTAATGGTTTGGTACCCGGAAATGATAACTTGCACTAATCATGGAAATTATCCAAATTCAAGTGATTCAAGGATTAAAGGCATCAAATAGATTAGTGTGGCAAGTGAGTGAAGTCAGAAATCATATATGAATATGATTTCGTAGAAATGATAACTTGGGTGCCAAAACGATAACTTGTTTGCCTTAAAAACAATAACTTGTTTGCCTTAAAAATGATAACTTGTCATAACTTTTGCTGTGGTTATCCAAATATGATCAAATTTGAACAGCAAAGAGTTAAGACAATAATATAATGAATGCTTAAGGCCTTTGAGCATAATTAATGGTTTTGCATGTCGAAATGATAGAATTGGCCTTTAATGATAACTTGGCATTGAAAAAATGATAACTTATTCAAAAGGACTTAAAATTTTGCACAAGTTGAGATGTAACCATCCAAATATGATTCATTTATGATAATGATGGATTTAGGGCAAGAAAGTCATTGAAATTCAGTTCACTCAAAATAATGATAACTTGGCCTATTGAAGTTATAACTTGTCCTAAAAATGATAACTTGGCATAGAATTTAAATATTTATGAATTTTGGCATTTCAGAACCTCTATGACATGGAATTAGGTATAGAATGAAGAATATCAACTAGTTATCATAATCTATGCATTTCAAACATATTTGGCCAAAAGTTAGGCAATTAGGGGTTCGATAGGAGTGAAATGCATCTAAAATGGGATAAAAACCTATAGTGATTAGCTAGTGATCAACAACTGCCACCACCACCGCGCCAGCCACAAGTGCCACAGAAGCCTTTATGTCCTCATTGTGGCCGTCACCATGATGGAGAGTGCCGTAGGCTGAACGGCTCCTGCATTTGGTGTGGACAGTTCGGACACTTTATCTGAAACTGCCCACAGGCAGCCAGAGGAGGTCGAGAGAACCAGGCAGTGCGAGGTGTGAATCCCATTGTGCAAGGTCATGTGCACAACTTGGAAGCAGAAGCAGCCCAGAATGACAATGATGTCATTAGAGGTACCCTCCCTATCGCCAATTTGTCTGCTACTATTTTATTCGACTTAGGGGTTACACACTCGTTTATTTCGGAGTCGTGTGCCCAAACCCTTGGTTTACCTCTTAAGCAGATGCCCCATGCTATGCGTGTGAGTACACCTATGGGTACTCTATATGCTGCCAAGTACATCCCAAATGTACCTGTCAATGTAGAAAAGAAAAACTTTTCTGCAAATCTCATAGTCATCCCCATGGTGGATTATGACGTTATTTTGGGGATGGCCTGGCTTTCATACCACGATGCAGCCTTACAATGTAAGCAGAAGAATGTTATTATAAGAACGCAAGGCAAACCCAAGGCGGTGATCAGAGGCACTCTATCAACAGGGAATAAGGTCATTGTCTCAACGATCAAAGCACAGAAGTTATTGGAGAAAGGATGCTATGGGTACTTAGCTAGTGTGGTCAAGACAGATGTGCCTGTCATTGAGCTTCAACAAATAGATGTGGTGCGGGAGTTCCTAGATGTGTTTCCTGAAAACACATCCGAACTATCACCGAAATGGGAAATCGACTTCAAGATAGATCTCCTACTAGGGACAGCACCCATCTCTAAAGCACCCTACCGCATGGCACCTGCGGAAATGCAAGAGCTGAAGAAGTAGATACAAGAGCTACTAGACAAAGGATTCATCATGCCGAGTGTCTCACCCTGGGGTGCACTGATCTTGTTTGTCAAAAAGAAGGATGGCTCCATGCGGCTTTGCATCGACTACAGAATGCTCAATAAAGTGACAGTGAAGAATAAGTACCTCCTACCGCGTATAGATGACCCTTTTATCAGTTGTCAAAAGCTTCGGTGTTCTCCAAGATTGATCTACGTAGTGGCTACCACCAGCTGAGAGTGGCCGAAGAGGACATACTGAAAACTGTCTTTCGGTCAAGATATGGCCACTACGAGTTCTTGGTCATGCCATTTGGACTGACAAACGCTCCAGCCGCGTTCATAGACTTAATGAACAGGGTCTTTCGACCATATTTAGATCAGTTTGTCATCGTGTTTGTGGATGACATTCTGATCTATTCTTCCAGTACAGCGCAACACCAGGAGCACCTCAGGATAGTGTTGGAGACCCTGAGGCAGCACAAGCTTTATGGCAAGCTTTCAAAGTGTGAATTTTGGCCGAAGGAGATCATGTTCTTGTGACATATAGTCTCCAAAAAGGGCGTTGTAGTAGACCCCGCAAAAGTGGAGGCGGTGACGAATTGGACAAGATCAAAGAATGCTTCTGAGATTCGTAGCTTCCTTAGTTTAGTGGATTATTACAGAAGGTTTATAAAGGACTTTTCCAAAATTGCTACACCCCTCACAAACCTCACAAAGAAAGCGGAAAAAGTTTATTTGGACAGACAAGTGTGAGCAGAGTTTTTAGACTCTGAAGGACCATCTGACTTCGGCACCGATTCTCACCATACCGATAGGCAATGGAGGTTTCGTGATCTACAGTGATGCATGTGGGACAGGATTGGGTTGTGTAATGATGCAACACGGTAAGGTAGTGGCCTATGCTTCACGACAACTGAAGAAGCATGAGGTAAACTACCCCACACATGATTTGAAATTGGCGGCAGTGGTCTTTGCTTTGAAGATCTGGAGACATTATTTGTATGGAGAGACATTTGAGATCTTCACTGACCACAAAAGTCTCAAGAACATCTTCGATCAGAGGGATCTTAATATGAGGCAACGACGATGGCTTGAGCTCCTCAAGGATTATGAATTTGCTATCAATTATCACCCTAGTAAAGCAAATTTAGTCGCCAATGCATTAAACAAGAAGTAGGAAGGCTCGCTAGCCTATATGAGACTATGCGAGTATGGATGAGCATATTCATCTGATTGAATTTGCTTATAATAATAGCTATCATTTTAGTATCGGTATGGCACCCTTTGAGGCCTTGTATGGATGACCTTGCCATTCACCTGCCCACTGGAGTGAAGTAGGCGAGGAAAAGAACATGAGTAAGGAAGAAGTGAAAGAGGCAGTGGAGTATGCTCAAGGAAGGCAAAAGAGTTATGTTGACAAAGGCAGACGAGAGCAGATCTTCCAAGCTGGTGATAAAGTTCTTCTGAAAGTATCTCCTATGAAAGGAGTCATGAGATTTAGCAAGCGAGGAAAGCTCAGTCCTCGTTATGTTGGCCCCTTCGAGATACTCGAGTTGGTAGCTGAGGCAGCATGCAAACTGGCTCTACCCCCATCTTATGGGAGAGTGCATAACGTGTTTTATGTGCCCGTGCTCAAGAAGTACAAGCATGACGCTGCAAATATTCTAAGGATAAAGGAGCCAGATATAGCTGCAGACTTGACCTTCGCTGAGTATCCGACGCATATAGTGGAGCGTAAAGTGCAACGTCAGAAGAACAAGGATGTCCCCATGGTCAGAGTAGCTTGGCGTTACCATAACGGAGATGATGCAACATGGGAACTCGAGTCAAAAATGCGCCAAGAATTCCCTCACCTTTTCGGTAAGTCCTCTACTTAGTACAAAATTCGAGGACGAATTTTCTTTTAAGAGGTAAGAGTGTAACAATCGTCAAAGAAAAGATAAAAAAATATAAGAGAAAACCAACAATCCGATTCAAATTGGGAACGGCCAGCAAGGGTGAGAAACAAAGGTTAAAAAGAAACCAAAGCCCAATAGGAGTCCTATGCTATAAAAATAATTTAATCCCTAACTTTTTAGTTTTCCTTCTCAACACACGAATTTTTCTCTCCTCCCTTGTTGCGGCTGGTGCACGACCGAGCAGAGACGCCCCCTCTCATCTCAATTACAAGCAATAATGGAACTCCCCTTTTCTCCCATCATCTTCTCACGTTCTGTCCTTCTCATGCCCTTTTTCGTTGGAACCTTGCAGACGGTGACCGAGAGGGAGAACAAGGAGGAAACAGGGGAGGCGCCGCTGATTGATTTTCCGACGAACCGAGGAATGGATTAATCGCAAATAGAGGTGGGTGAATCGAAATCACCTTGTATAACCTCTGAATTGTCCTAATTCATGCCCTAATTGTTATGAAAAGGAAAGAATAAGACAAGGGTTCAAGTTATCATTTTAATTGATTGATTCTTTGAATTCTTTGATTGATTGATTGATTGAATTGCATGCATACTTCATTTCCTGTTGTTCTGTTGTTGTGTGATTGATTTTCTAGAAGATAGGAATTACGTTAGATTGAGATTGCATTGGAAAATTGATGAAATTCGAAAGTTTCATAATTTTTAGGACGCCGACCGGTCGACCAGTCTGCAGGCATTGCCAATAACCGATCGACCGATAACTTAGCTAGAGCCGATCTCTGCATGTGTCGACCGGTCGACCAATATCTGTCACCGGTCGACCGATCCATACCCACCGGTCGACCGTTCAACTGAACGGATCGACTGACTCGATTAGCCCGAATCAACCAATCGGTCGACTGATCTGAATAGACCGATCGACCGATCATCAGACTATCGGTCGATCGTTCCCTTGAATCGGTCGACCGATTCCCAGAAAACCTTCTATACTCATTAATTATTTTCCTTATTATCCAGATATTACGTATATATAGTTTATCCTATATTTTTTTGACCCACAGAGATTCCTCACTGATTCTCAAAGTTTATTTTTTTATTGATTTATTTCTTATTGATCATATCGTATTCATTAAACAAAGAACAAGAAAACACAAGTTGTTCAAAGTGATTAATAAGTTCAGATGAAAGATTAACAAGGAGTTGCCAGTCCAAGCCAAGTGCATTAAGATAAGGGACGCTCCCGTCATGGTTTGATCACCCATTGACCCGCACAAGGTCGTATCGTTTGCTCGGCATACCCCAAGAATTAAAGGCACCTAAAGTCACCCTGATTTTAATAATATTCCAATATCAAGAAGCATGTTCAAGTCAAGTCAAGTATGTCATGATTCCAAGTTTACTAAGCATCATTGATTCTCATGATTCACGTTCTATTCTGATTCTTATTCTTATTTCTGCTATGATCTATGATACTGACATGTTATCTTTCACGTTCAAGTCAAGCATGCTTATTTATTATTAATTATTATATTCATGTCATACATTGTATATCATGTGGTTCCCCACTATGCTGTAAAGCTTACGGGAGGTCCTCCTCCCCTATGTCTGAATTTCACAGGACCAAGTCAATGACGTGGTGGAGTAGATGTGTGGTGATGAAGCTCTGGCGATAGGACAGCACATAAATCACAGGACTTTTATAGTGTTATTAATTTTCATTTACCTTCCGTATTTTAGATTCATTATGTAAAAACTTATTTTATTTATTCGAAATGATATAGCCACATTTAGACTTTCGTAAATTAAAGTTATCATTTTTTCTTTATTTTCTTGATTATTATTTCTTCTGCTGACGTGTCTCGATTCTTGACTGAGATACGATCAATATTATGGTCAAAGACATAGCATGCCGTAGCGCTTTCAGATAGGTCTTTGCCACGTGGCGGGGATCGATTTGGAGGCGTTACATGTAGTTTTTAGATTAGAGCATTTTACATAGAACAATAACTTTACTTATTAAATTAATAAAATAATTAAATATTAATTATAATTATTATATTAGTTATTTCCTTATTGTCTTTCTCTCTCTTTTTTAATTGCGGAGGGATGATTTGGTAATGGGTAAGGGAGGTGTAGCAAGAGTAAAATATCGCCAAGCACGAAACTTTAAAAAAAAGAAAAGAAAATGTTAAATCCTCCCAAACCTCTGTCTTAAAAATTATCTTAATACTCATATTTTCAAATTATCCTAAGAAGTTGATAGGTTTACATGGGTGTGATTGTGAGTGACTTAAGAGGTTAAAATCCTAATAATTTAAGAAGGTATAGGATTGCCCAAGATGGGCACAAAAAGTGGTGGATAGTAAAAGTTCTGGAACCGCAACCTCCTTATTTTTTGTTAATGAAATCAACTTAGAGTATAACTGATATACAAATCGCAATTTCTTATGTGGTTAATCACACAAAAAAATAAATGACAACATATTGTAATTGTTATGCATTTTCACTATCTATCTATATTATATTAAAAGAGAGTACTTTGTATGAGAACTGGACATTTGGCATAACAATATATTGATAAGTGCCCATGCAAGAAAATTTTGTTATATTTATCATGATTAATTATTTATGAATGAAATTGTCATAAAGTTATCTTAAATCATTAAAACAAAATTTTAACATAATCTTTACTGAATAGTTAGTTAGTTAGTTAGTTAGTTAGTTATATTTGATAATTATTTAGTAACCGAATGCATGGTGAAATATTTGAATGCCCATCTTCCTCAAGTAATAATCAATTAAAACTAAAATATTATTTATCATAAAAGTTTTTATTGAGCGGTTAATTAAGTAAAAAACTACCCAATTAACTACCTCACGCATTTGTGCGCTCCACCTCACGATGTCTTCCAAATCCATTTGCTTTAAAAGGTTTGAAAACATGTTCACAAAGATAGGTGTTTTGGTGGATGTTTTGATGAGTTAATCTTTTTTGTTTGGTTATGTGAGATGAATTACTTGGATTACATTAATTTTAATTTTACTTTTGAGAAGGACAACCCGTGCGCGTCTCATATGTTATAACTATTTTTTTATTTTCATAAGATATATTTTGTGATTGTTGTAGTAAACATGGAAAGTTCGAGTATATATGATCTCCATAGAAATGATTTTACAAGACCATTCCATACTTCAAGGTATGCTGTATCCTCTTCATATTATTTAAATTTATTTTTTTTACAATACTTTTCTGTACTAAATTACTTATGACAGACAATAAAGTTAATTTGTTTTGATATTAATTTTTCTTTCTTGGCATTTCTACATTTGTTAGTTTCTTCTTTAAGATAGAATTACTTTAGTGATAATTTTCATTTATATAATGTATCGATCTGAGTAATTCATGAAATACTTTATTTAAAATAATATTTAATACCAATTTAATTATTAATCGTTCAATTCAATCTCTATGAGATGTTTGCTTTTGGGAATACCAATTTAATTTTTAAAATTTTTCTTTGCGGCATTATCATTCTTATTTATAAGTGTAACAAAATTTATTTCTTCTGGAAATGATATTAGAATACAAGACCAATTAATATTATTATATATTTAATTATTTATTGTCTTACTGTTTGAGCAAAAGCGCCACATTTTGATGATTTTCTTTCTGTTATGCATATAAGAGATCTTAATATGTTTAGAAAATTAAATATACTCCTATATGGAAGCTATGCATGCATTAAATAATTCATTGCATGCAAGCCTTCACGTGTTGAATGTAAAAGAGATGCATTCCAACCACATTTGTATCCGCAGAAATGCACTTACGATGTCTATGTTATTGTTTGTTTGAAAATGGGATCATGATATTTACAAACGGCAAAGCTTAAGACATTTATATTTCTAAAAAGATTAATTGTTAAGTATTCAATATGATCTAGAGTTTGATCATCACTTCCAAATTTCAAATGTTGCAAGTGCTTCCTTGAATTTGGTGAGGACCAATTCAAATTCCTGTTCATTTGTCTTCCCCACATTATATAGACATTCAATAATAATTTTTGGCTCCAATAATGTTTTATAATCGATTTTAATTATTTATTCCCTTATGTATTTTTTTAACTATCTATGCATTGGATTTTTTTTAACTTTAATTGACACAAATATAGGTTCAAAATTTTTAATATGTCATCATGTTTGTGCACATGCAAGCTTTATACACAGGAACATGCCGCAACTAATCGTGGTTAGTCCGTCAATTATATCTTTGTTAACTTTTTGGGTTGTCTGCATTAATATCTAAATTTCATCACTAATCTTACGAAATGGTTATCTAATATTTTCTAGATTTTTAAACAATTCCAACGTTTATTTGTTAATTGTACAAAAAAAAATTTGATCATTGTACTATTTTTAAGAATATAGCATTTTCTATTTTTTAAGATTGTTCATTTGTAGTATCTTCTAATAAAAATACCATCAAATTTACTTATTTAAATTATATAGTTGTCACTTTAATATTTAGTACATTATTTAAAATAAATTAGACAATTTACCTATCAAAGCAACCCCATAAAATGTTAATTTTATGCATAAAACATCTTTTTAGTTAGTTCATAATGTTTTTTATACTACTTGATTATTTGTCTTAATCATTGTTTACTATCATTAATGGTGCATGTTAATCATATCTCTTGCTTAGTTGAATTTTACTTAATTGCTTAATTGTTGTAAATACATAATATACTACGTTAAATTTTAATAATAAAAAGGTTATAATGATGCAAAACCATTATGCAATGAATTACTTTTTCTCCTTGAAAATGGGGATGTATTCATATATACAAAGAGGTTGACTCAAATATTATCCTCATAATTATAATTTCATGTTGTTGACGTTTATTGCCCTCAATAGGAACCCAAACTTATATAATGAAAAAAAATTCATAGATGTAATCTTAGTTCTACAAATATGAATTTTTATTTTAAGCCATTCCCAACCACATACTAGCACCAAAAATTATATGGTGGGGTGTGGGCATATGACATGATTGATTAATTATTAGAAGAACTAATTGTTTTGTTTAATTATTCACTTTAAATCTAAAGCTCCATATAGAATGATCCTGACATATATTGATTTGAATGAATCTGAAAAGTTAGAATTACATGAAAAAAGGTACTTAAAGAAAATAAAAATACATTTTTTTAACTCATTCAAGCTCCATCACAAATATCATCATAATTTCATAACACACATTTTATAAGTCAATAAATTTCTGTTTTGATAAACTAATAATTATATTGAAAATTATTATGGTAATTTTTTAGATCAAGTTTCAATTCATGGTGTTTAAGACTACCTTTAAAATGGTATTTACTGTACAATAATTAACTTATCAAGATTTAACGATTATGTACATTAATTTGAAAACATCATTTTTTTAAACTATTATTTGAACATTTAGACTATTTTAACTGTTGATGAGGGTAAAAAAAAAACAAATGACATTACAAAATAAAAAATAGCATATTGAAATAATATTTTGTATATTTCATAACATATTGTTATTATGTTCAATTTAAAATACACTTTTTTAATAAAATATCATATTGTGATATATGTTTTTCACCACGCATCGCGTGGGTTCTATACTAGTAACTAATATAAGGTCCCGCACCATGTGCGGATGGTGTAATTATAATTTTATATTTTTTTCATTTAAAAAAATAGTATAAGTTTATAAATAGCTAAAATTATATATATATATATCTTAATTTTAGCTTCAATTATTTTTTACTCTTTCGTAAGATAAAAGAAAATCCTTCAATATCTAACAAATAATCAAATACAAATCAAAAGAAAATAATTTATATCTAAAAAATTGTAAATATTTATTACAAAATGATAATCTTTCATTCTCAATACCATTTTTTAAGTCAAATCCCATTTTAAAATATTTATCTTTAAGGGATCATTATTATCATTAAACTAATTCAGATAGGTCATGTAAACAAAATAAGAACAATTTCAACACAAAGAGTGCAGAACCTTAACTTTTAAAATCAATAAAATATATACATAATTAATGTTTATTAACTTGATTTTAATACAATAAAAATTATAACAATAATGTTTTTTAAATTTGGAACAGATAAATATTACCATGCCTTCAGGACTTTTATTATGAAGTAGTAGATTCAAACATGTGCCTTGTACGATGGACACTATGAAAAATATAGATTATGCTTCTATATTTCTAGAATTTGAAAGAATAATATTCATAAAATAAATATATAAGGAATACTTGTTTTGTAAGAATTAAAATAATCTATAATGTTAAACTTATATATAATACAAATAATTTTGTGTAGCACTAATCTTACATTCCCTGTTCTTCTAAAAACTGATTCCATTTTTCTAAATTTATACCCGACTTATATTTGTATTCCGTAAAACATGAAACCAAGATAGTTTTTCTAAATAACGAAATAAAATTATTATTCCTTTGGATCAGTTATCTAAATAAAGCATATATGTTTTTCTTATTCCATCTAATTATTCTATTATCAGATTGTGATATTAATTTTTTTTACATTGATTAATCCATCATGCTGTTATATCATTAATTAAGAAACTCATTAAGAATTTTCTAACACACTAATACATAGCATAAGATATAGAATAAATAGAAGTCTTGAATTTAGAAAAATGAAAATAATATAATGCTTATTACAAAAAAGTTAAATAAATGTAATTCATTGTTGTTCGCCCTTCTCTTTTTCTATAGTTCATGATCTTCCTATTTTAAAATTATCAATAAGATTTGATATTATCAGTTTTATGTCATAAAAAAAAGTTGTAGAATTTTTTTAGCTAGTAAAATTTGTTGTTATATTTATTTCTTAGTTATTGGAAATTTCATAAAGATTTAATAGTTGACTGATTTGATTGTATTATTTTATTCACCCTTCTTTTATATATTTATATGAATAATAAATAAATTTCTAAAGGAGATAATATATAGTTTTTTAGTTTTCAAATTTAAATATGTAATTATCTTTTTAATCTCCAAAATAGTTTTATATTATTTTACTTTCATGTGGTTCTTTAATAATTGACTTTAATTTATGATGATACATATTATTTTTAGGTTAACTAAATAAGAAGAGGCATAAATTTATATTTTATGTGATACTTCTTGATACTTATTTCATTTATTAAAATTAAATCAAATAACACGTGATGGTAATATATGAATATTGTGTTTTGAATGAACTATCTTTTATAACCGTTCAATAATGTTTTGGACTTACAAAATAATTAACCGACAATTGGATAGTTCAAAATAATGTTTTAGGCTTAGAAAATATCGTTTGACATATGCCTATTATAATAATTACCCATCCCATCTACACACACTAATCAAGATAATGAATGTAGTTATTTGATTTTATCATATCCCATTAGTTAGATAAATAATATAACTGATTGGATTCATTACATAATTTAATTAAAAAATTTATAGTCATTAAAAACATATTTAATAAATGTTTTGATTAGTGTTTCATTTAGCATCGTGTATATTTTTAAAATTGACAAATGTTCTTAAAAACTTATAATTAATTAGAATATTAATTTAGAAATTATAATTAGTCATGATTTAAGTGGAGTAGTGGATACTCATAACCCGTTACACATAACTTATATTTAGTTTTCAATTACAATTATAGAATACAAAACAAATTAAATTTTATTATCTATATAATTTAAATTATATATTTTTACTATTTATTCAGATTGCGTATTTTGTGAGGAATATTTGTACACTTATATCATAATCATAATACTAAAAGTACTTTGAAAGAATAATACTAAATTAATGTGATAATGATTTTTTATACTTTTAATATTACTATTTCAAAATTCATCACATGTCTTTGAAGAATAATGCATTAAAATTAGAATACTAATCCATCATAATAATTTAGTAAAGGGTTAGTTAGTAACCGCATCTTAAATAACAATGTCATTTTATCATGTGATGATACCAGGAAGGAAATCAATGGCCCTCCACACACATACTCTCTCTTAAGGTGAGATTTTTTTTTATACATGTTTTTCATAGTTTACTATATAATTGTTTCTTAGTTTTTTTAGCAATTAATTAGTTATTATGTATTCATTTATTAGAAATGAAAAAGGTTAGGATTCACTTAACTAATTCCATTTTTATCTCATTGATATATAATTATATTTCATATTTATTATATGTCTTAATTCATTCTTATATTATATGGTTTATTTTTCAAACAGGTTAGATCACACGATGCGGGAGGTAAATAACCTTCACAGTCTTTCTTTTTTGTGTTAGATTTCTAAGTCTGTTTTGTTTGTAAATTAATATATTATCGTTGCTTAGTATTTTTAATTAACATACTTAAGGCATGGGGGCTGCCTTGACACATTCAAATTATTTTATATTAGTATTTTATTGTTGTTTAGTTTTGACCTTTTTAATCTTCTCGACCCTTTTCACAGTTGAATAATTAATTAGTTAAGACATCATTAAAATCAAAATACAGTCACCATTATTTAACTAAAATCATATACAGTCACCATTTAAAGGTAAGATAATGTTTTGATGCCAAATAGGACATCTTAAATTATCAAAATACTATTTTTTAAAAAATATTATAATTCAGTTCAAGTTTAGGATAAAATTATTATAATTTACCTAACTACTTTAGTTCATTTTTTTATTTTTTCTATATTTTTTTATTATATGTTTGATTTTATAAGTTTTAATCCCATATCTTCAATCATGTATGGTCTTTACGTTATTTATTATTATTATTCTATGATTTTTTTTAAGAGATGAAAGTATGTACTTGGAAGGTGAATTATCTATCTATTTATTATTAAAATTATTAAAAGGAGGATAATTTTGAAGGAGATGGTGGCATTTGACAGAGACTTGAAATGCCACATGTCATCTAATTAATATTTATTGACATGCTTATAAATAATTAGTTATCGGGTCTATTAGAGATAATATTTTGAATGACAGATTACATTTTGATAGAACTAATATTAGATTCATAATGGATAAAAAATATATAGTAATAATAATGATATCTTTTTAAGATACTTTTCAACAATTATTATCTTTTAAAAATTAAATTTTGATAAAAAGTAATCGTATATTTACAATAGATAATAACATTAATAAGATATACCAGTAAGTTTAGTAGGACCATAATAATATAATAATAACAATCTATCTATATATTATTAAAAAGAGGATAGTAATGACACTTGATGAATTCTACACACTGCCACATGTCCAAAATAAATTTAAAATTGAATATATCATTATGAATAATTAAGTTAAATATGTAATAGACCAAATAACTCTTTATTAACCATGAAAAAACGTTGCAAACAGATAGAGAGTCCCATGACATATTAATGCAAAAAATATAATAAAATATGGAAAAAAGATTAATTTAGTGATAATAATTGAAAGTAGTTCTGGACTGAAAGTATACTAATGAAATAATTTTTATTTGAAGTTCATAGTAACTAATTAAAATATTGATTCATATGTTAAGTTATTTAATTAATCACTATTTTATATAATTGTAAGTAATATAATATGACAGACTAAGTACCTTTTATTTGTTATTTGTTAAGGATAATTCAGTTATGATCTAACTGCCCACTATGTAACTACATAGTGGTGTTTAAAACTAACTATAAACACGGTATTTATTTAGGAACCATTGAACAAATCATTTATGAACTATCTACTAGGAGGTGTTTCCTTCTATAATATGACACGATAGGCTGCCAAACAAATCACGAAAGGAGCAAAAAGCTCAATGCCACTCAAAGTTGGTAAAGGAAAGAGATTAACTCTGCTCTTATCAGATTTGATCAAGAGAGGGAACTTATATAAGATTGGACAAATTCATTAAACTTCCTGTCTTTTCCCTTGGAAAATCTCACGAGACCTTGCTAGAATTCTGGACCGCCGCCAAGCTGCTAGGCACCAGCAACCAATCCTCTCTCTCTCGTCATAATTGCATGTCGTGCAGGAATCTACTTGTTCTCCTATCATCTGTCGGGTGCTATTCTCCTTACGCCCTAATTCGAATTTTTGCAGAGAACGATCGAGAGGAAGAACGGGAAGGAAACAAGGGAGGGCATCGTTAATCAATTTTTCGATGAACCGAGGAACGAATTAATCGCGAAAGGAGGTGGGTGAATCGAAATCACCTTGCATGATCTCTGAATTGTCCCAATTCATGTCCTAATCATTCTGAAAAGAAAAGAATAAGAATATGATTCAAGTTATCATTTTATTTGTCTGATTTCTTGAATTCTTTGATTGGTTGATTATTTGCATGCATAATTCATTGTATGTTGTTCTATTATTGTGTGATTGATTTGAACTAGATTAGGTTGAGATTGCATCGAAGAATTGATGAAATTCGAAGGTCTGCAACTTTTTTGAACGCCGACCGGTCGATCGGTCTGCAGGCATTGCCAGCAACCGGTCGACTGATATATTGAACTGCAGCCAATTTCGCCATACGTCGACCGATCGACTGATCCTTGTCCATCGGTCGACCGATCCATACTCATCGGTCGATCGTTCAACTGAACGGATCGACCGACCCTATTAGCCAGAATCAACCCACCGGTCGACTAATCTGAATAGACCGGTCGACCGATCAGCAGACCACCGATCGATCGTTCCCCTGAACCGATCGATCGATTTCTAGAAACCTTTTTATTAGATTTATTAGTTATTTTCCTTTTATCCAATATTACCTATATATAATTTATCCTATTTTTCTGACCCCACAGAGACCCCTCACTGATTCTCAAGATTTATTTTCCTAATTGATTCGCTTCCTTATTGATCCTATTGTATGCATTGAACAAAGAACAAAGAAGCACAGGTTATAAAAATGGTTAATAAGTTCCGATGGAAGATTCACAAAAGGGTTGCCAGTCCAAGCCAAATGTAGCAAGATAAGGGTAGCTCCCTTGATATTGTTTGATCACCCACTGACCCGTAGCTCGGCATACTCCAAGAACTAAAGGCACCAAAAGTCACCCTGATTGCTAATAATAAACCAAGATCAAGTAAAGTTATCGTCATGATTTACAAGTATACCATGATTTCAAGTTTACTAGCATCGTTTAATTCTCATGATTTATGATATCCTCTTATCCTTATTATGATCTATGATTCTGCCATGTTATCTTTTTCATGTTCAAGATAAGTATGATAATTTACCGTTGATTATTCTATCATGTTATGCATTATATATTATGTGGTTCCCCACTAGGCTGTAAAGCTTACGAGAGGACCCCTTTCCCTGTGTCTGATTTCCATAGGACTAGATCAGTGACGAGGTGGAGTAAGTGTGTGGTGACAAAGCTCTGGCAGCAAGGAAGCATTTGAAACATAGGATTTATTAGTTGTTGTATTAGATTTTCTTTTCCTTCCGCACTTTAGATTCATGATGTAAAACCTTATTTTATTTCTTAAAGGTGATATAGCCACTTTTAGACTTCCACAAATTAAAGTTATATTTTTCTTTATTTCTTTTATTTCATTATTGAAATATGGTCAAGATTATGGTCAAGTCATAGCATGCCGTAGCATTTCCAAGTTAGTCTTTGCCATGTGGCGGGGATCGATTTGGGAGCGTTATATTTATGGTATCAGAGCCTACGGATAGGACCCTCTTGACGTCCTAGTGTATAGTATAGTACGGTATTGGTTCATGTGCTATCGCCGAGCAGTCGCCACACCCTCCACCGAAAAGCAATGTAAGTCAAGTTTATATTTAAAACAAGTTATTGTTTATTGATGCATGATGTTATTTTATGATTAGAGGATAAGCATGTCACGACGATCAGAGCGGATCCAGAAGCAGATGACCAGATCGGGCCAGAATGCTCAAGAAGTACCTGAAGGCCCACTCCCTGAGTTTGGGGCCCAACCGGGTCGCGGATGTGGTCATGGCCGAGGCCGTGCGCCAGGCCGCAGATGAGGCAGAGGCCGCGCAGCTAGAGCGGCATTAAAGGAACATGTTGATGAGGTTGCTCTACCTGAGGGTAGTCAGGCAGGAGATAGTCCGTCGGCATCTAGACGCCGAACTCAGGGAGCACGCCATGAGGCATCTGAGGACACTATTCAAGCTTTCCTGAAGCTGCACCCGTTTAAGTATGATGGGAAGGCGGACTTTTTCAAGGTTGAAGAGTAAATAGAGACAATGGACCGTATTTTCAAGCTGATGAGGTGTGCTGATGGATGCAAGGTCCTGTATGCTACTTACATGCTTACTGATACTGCAATGGGCTGGTGGAAGACTACAAGAGCCACCAGGTTCAGAGGGCTGGAAGTAGAGGATATTGCTTGGGAAGAATTTAAGAAGGCCGTCATAACTCGCTACACTCCCGAGCATGATCGCATCAACAAGCAAGAGGAGTTCCTGCAACTGCAGCAGGGAACTATGTCTGTGGTTGATTACTACACGCAATTCATCCAACTGGAGCAGTATTGCCCGATGCCATTTGAAGAGCGTATTAGAGCTAACAAATTTATCAATGGGCTGCAACAAGCACTGAAAACCGAAGTCCTTTTTGGAGACTGCGAAGATTTGGGGAAGGTAGTGAGACTGGCCACACGTATGGAGAAAGATCAAGCTGAATGCAAGGCCAAAGCTCCAGCTAAAGCAATAGAGCAGTCCAGGGCAAGAACTGATGACCGCCGACCGTTTAGGAGGGATGATCGTCGTGATCGCCGCTTCAGGCCATATCAGCAGAGGGATGCTCCATGCCAAGCTCAAGCTCAGGCACAGCCACGCCTAGCACCACTGCAACCACAGCCACTGAGACAGCTACCACCGCCACCACGCCAGCCACAAGTACCATAGAAGCCCTTATGTCCTCACTGTGGTCGTCACCATGATGGAGAGTGCCGCAGACTAAGTGGTGCATGTATTCGGTGTGGATAGTTCAGACATTTCTTCCGAAATTATCCACAGGCTACTAGAGGAGGCCGAGATAACCGGGGAGGTGCAAATCCCGTCGTGCAAGGTCGTGTGCACAACCTGGAAGCAGAGGCAGCCCAAAATGACAATGATGTCATTAGAGGTACCCTCCCTATCGCCAACTTATCTGCTACTATATTGTTTGACTCTAGGGCCACACACTCGTTTATTTCGGAGTCGTGTGCCCAAATTCTTAGTATGCCACTTAAGCAGATGCCGCATTCCATGTTAGTACGCCTATGGGTACCCTCCATGTTGCTAGGTACATCCCGGATGTACTTGTTACTGTAGAGAAGAAAAACTTTTCTGCAGACCTCATAGTCATCCCCATGGTGGATTACGATGTTATTTTGGGGATAGACTGGCTTTCATATCACAACGCAGCCTTACACTGTAAGCAGAAGAAGATCGTTATAGGAACGCAAGGCAAACCCAAGGTGGTGATCAGGGGCACTCCTTCAACAAATGATAAGGTCATCGTCTGAGACATTAAGGCACGGAAGTTACTTTAGAAAGGATGCAGTGCGTATTGCCTAGTGTGGTCAAGACGGATGCACCTGTCACTGAGCTCCAACAAGTAGATGTGGTGCGAGAATTTCCAGATGTGTTTCCTGATGATACATCTTGACTACCGCCAAAATGAGAAATCGATTTTAAGATAGAGCTTCTACCAGGGACAGCACTCATCTCTAAGGCACCCTACCGCCTGCCACCTGCCGAAATACAAGAACTGAAGAAGCAGATATAGGAGTCACTAGATAAAGGATTCATCAGACCGAGCGTTTCACCCTATGGCGCACCGGTCTTGTTCGTCAAGAAGGACGGCTCCATGCGGCTCTGCATCGACTATAGGATGCTCAATAAAGTGACAGTGAAGAATAAGTACCCCCTCCCTCGTATAGATGACCTCTTCGACCAGTTGTTCAAGGCATCAGTGTTCTCTAAGATTGATCTACGTAGTGACTATCATCAGCTAAGAGTGGCCGAGGAGGACATACCGAAAACTACTTTTCGGTCGAGATATGGCCACTACAAATTTTTGGTCATGCCGTTTGGACTGACGAATGTTCTTGCAGCATTCATGGATTTAATGAACAGGATCTTTCGACCATATTTAGATCAATTTATCATCGTGTTCATGGATAACATCCTGATCTATTCTTCAAGTCCATAACAACATCGAGAGCACTTCAGGATAGTGTTGGAGACCTTGGGGCAGCACAAGCTTTATGGCAAGTTTTCAAAGTGCGAATTCTGACTGAAGGAGATCATGTTTTTGGGACATATAGTCTCCAAGAAGGGCATTGTAGTAGACCCCGCAAAAGTGAAAGCGGTGTCGAATTGGGCAAGACCGAAGAATGCATCTGAGATTCGCAGCTTTTTGGGATTGGCAGGTTATTACAGGAGGTTTATCAGGGACTTCTCCAAGATTGTTGTGCCTCTCACTAATCTCACGAAGAAGGCGGAAAAGTTTATTTGCACAGACAAGTGTGAACAGAGTTTTCAAACTCTGAAGGATCGTCTGACTTCGGCGCCAATTCTCACCATACCTACATGCAGTGGAGGCTACGTGATCTACAGTATTGCATGTGGGACAGGATTGGGCTGCGTACTGATGCAACACGGCAAGGTAGTGGCCTATGCTTCACGACAACTGAAGAAGCATGAGGTCAATTACCCCACACATGACTTGAAACTGGCAGCAGTGGTCTTTGCCTTGAAGATATGGAGGCATTATTTATATGGAGAAACGTTCGAGATCTTCATTGACCACAAGAGCCTCAAGTACATCTTTGATCAAAGGGATCTTATATGAGGCAACGACGATGGCTTGAGCTCCTCAAGGATTATGAATTTTCTATCAATTACCACCCTGGTAAAGCAAATTCAGTCGCCGATGCATTAAGCAGAAAGTGGGAAGGCTCGTTAGCCTATATGAGACTACACTAGTATGAAATGCTAGAGGAGATTGAGCAATGGTGCCCCAAGTTGAGTACTAATGGAGCTCTATGGATGATGCATTAGATGAAGCCCAGCTTAATAGACAGGGTCATTGCAGCTAAGAAAGTGGATCTTCAATATCAGAAGGTTCTAAAGAGATACCAGAATGAACCAGCAGATTTCCAGATCTCTGCAGATGGAGGAATTAGATATCGGGATAGGTTGTGGATTCCCACAGATGTTGATGTCCGACGAGAGGTATTGGATGGGTGCCACAAGTCAGAGTTCGCTATCCATCCCAGTAGCGCCAAGATGTATAAGGATGTACAGTGCAGCTATTGGTAGCCGGACATGACAAGAGAGATAGCGGAATATGTATCCCAATGTCTAGTGTGCCAGCAAGTCAAGATCGAACATCAGCGATCATACGGCAAGTTGAAGCCTTTGGAAATCTCACAATGGAAGTGGGATAAGATAACTATGAATTTTGTGTCCAACTTACCTAGGACTAAGAAGGGTGATGATGCCATATGCGTAGTCGTGGATCGTTTCACGAAGCCAGCACATTTTATTCGCATCCGATGGAAATAATCAGTGGAGAGTCTGCTAGATTTGTATGTGAGAGAAGTGATCAGACTTCATGGGATCCCAGTGTTCATAGTGTCTGATCCAGACCCAGATTCACTGCCAGATTCTGGAAGAGCATGCAGGAGGCTTTCGGCACGAGACTTAACTTTAGCATCACATTCCACCTTCAGAAAGATGGGCAGTCTGAAAGGACCATCCAAACATTAGAGGACATGTTGTAAGCATGAGCACTAGATTGGCAGGACAACTGGGATGAGCATATTCATCTTATTGAATTTGCTTATAATAACAGCTATCATTCTAGTATCGGCATAGCTCCTTTTGAGGCTTTGTATGGCCGACCTTGTCGTTCACCTGCCCACTGGGGTGAAGTAAGCGAGGAGAAGATTATGAGTAAGGAAGAAGTGAAAGAAATAGTGGAACATGCTGAAAAGATAGAATTGATTAAGGAGAGGATGAAGACTGCTCAAGGAAGACAAAAGAGTTATGCTGATAAAGGCAGACGAGAGCAGATCTTTCAAGCTGGTGACCAAGTTCTTCTAAAAGTATCCCCTATGAAAGGAGTCATGAGATTTAGCAAGCAAAGAAAGCTCACTCCCCGTTATGTAGGCCCCTTCGAGATACTCGAGCTGATAGATGAAGCAGCATGCAGACTGGCTCTACCCCCATCTTATGGGAGAGTGCATAACGTGTTTCATGTATCCATGCTCAAGAAGTACAAGAATGATACTGCAAATGTTCTAAGGATA
Organism: Pontederia crassipes; assembly: GCA_030549335.1. Lineage (NCBI taxonomy): Eukaryota > Viridiplantae > Streptophyta > Magnoliopsida > Commelinales > Pontederiaceae > Pontederia > Pontederia crassipes. The sequence goes on from CM060190.1 coordinate 4,918,166, forward strand.
GAGGAGCCAGATATAGCTGCAGACTTGACCTTCGCTGAGTATCCAACACATATAGTGGAACGTAAGGTGCAATGTCAGAAGAACAAGGATGTATCCATGGTCAGAGTAGCTTGGCGCTACCATAACGGAGATGATGCAACATAGGAACTCGAGTCGGAAATGCGCCAAGAATTCCTTCATCTTTTCGGTAAGCCCTCTACATAGTGCAAAATTCGATGACGAATTTTCTTTTAAGGAGGTAAGAATGTAATAACCGACACGAAAAAAGGGAATAACACGATAGGCGGCCAAATAAATCATGAAAAGAATAAAAAGCCCAATGCCATTCAAAATTGGTAAAGGAAAGAGATTAAATCTGATCTTATCAGATTTGATCAAGAGAGGGAACTTATATAAGATTGGACAAATTCATTAAACCTCCTGTCTTCTCCCTTGAAAAATCTCACGAGACCTTGCTAGAATTCTAGATCGCCGCCAGCTGCTGGGCACCAACGACCAATTCTCTTTCTCTCGTCACAATTACAAGTCGTGCAGGAATCTACTTGTTCTCCTATCATTTGTCGTGTACTATTCTCCTTACGCCCTTGCTGGAATTTTTGCAGAGAACGGCAGAGAGGAAGAACAGGGAGGAAATAGGGGAGGGCATCGTTAATCGATTTTTTGACGAATCGAGGAACGAATTAATTGCGAAAGGAGGTGGGTGAATCAAAATCACCTTGCATGACCTCTGAATTGTCCCAATTCATGCCCTAATCATTATGAAAAGAAAAGAATAAGGTTCAAGTTATCATTTTAATTGTTTGATTTCTTAAATTCTTTGATTGGTTGATTATTTGCATGCATAATTCATTGTTTGTTATTCTATTGTTGTATGATTGATTTGCTAGGAGATAGGAACTAGGTTAGGTTGAGATTGCATCGAAGAATTGATGAAATTCGAAGGTCTGCAACTTTTCTGGACATCGACCGCTCGACCGGTCCGCAGGTATTGCCAGTAACAGGTCGACCAATATATTGAACTTCAGTCAATTTCGCCATACGTTGACCGGTCGATCGATCCTTGTCCACTGGTCGACCGATCCATACTCACCGATCGACCATTCAACTGAACAGATCGACCGATCCTATTAGCCCGAATCAACCCACCGGTCGACCGATCTGAATAGACCTATCAACCGATCAGCAAACCACCGGTCGACCGTTCTCCTGAACCGGTCGATCGATTTCCAGAAACCTTTTTATTAGATTTATTAGTAATTTTCCTTTTATTCCAATATTATCTATATATAATTTATCCTATTTTCCTGACCCAACAGAGACCCCTTACTAATTCTCAAGATTTATTTTCTTAATTGATTCGCTTTCTTATTGATCCTATTGTATGCATTGAACAAAGAACAAAAAGGCACAGATTATAAAAATGGTTAATAAGTTCATATGGAAGATTAACAAAAGGGTTGCCAGTTCAAGCCAAGTGCAGTAAGATAAGGATAGCTCCCTTGGTCATGGTTTGATCACCGACTGACCCGCACAGTCGTATCATTTGCTCGGCATACCCCAAGAACTAAAGGCACCTAAAGTCACCGTGATTGCTAATAATAAATTAAGATCAAGAAGCATGAATAAGTCAAGTAAAATTATCGTCATGATTTACAGTATACCATGATTTCAAGTTTACTAACATCATTTAGTTCTCATAATTTATGATATCCTCTTATCCTTATTATGATTTATGATTCTGCCATGTTATCCTTTCTCATGTTCAAGATAAGTATGATTATTTACTGCTGATTATTCTATTCATGTTATGCATTGTATATTATGTGGTTCCTCACTAGGCTGTAAAACTTACGGGCGAACCTCCTCCCATGTGTCTAATTTTCACAGGATCAGGTCAATGACGAGGTGGAGTAGGTGTGTGGTGACAAAGCTCTGGCGGCAAGGAAGCATTTGAATCATAGGATTTATTAGTTGTTCTATTAGATTTTCTTTTCCTTCCGCACTTTAGATTCATGATGTAGAACCTTATTTTATTTCTTAAAGATGATATAGCCACTTTTAGACTTCCGCAAATTAAAGTTATATTTTTTTATTTCATTATTTTTCCGTTGATGTGTCTCGGTTATTGATTGAGATATGATCAAGATTATGGTCAAGTCATAGCATGCCGTAGCGTCTCCAAGTTAGTCTTTGCCACATGGCAGTGGTCGATTTGGGGGCATTACACCTTCCGTCAATATAACCATGGTATTTATAACCATATAGATTTTGGTGATGATTCAAATAATTGATAATTGATACATACTAATTTGACACGAAAATATATAGTCCCTTAATTTTGCATGATTTAAACAAAACGTCTTTTTGGTGTAGCTTTACAATATTTTAGGATAATTTTCTGCAATTAATTTATATATATATATATATATATATGTATGAAATGAAAAAAATGTCGATGATAGTCACAAATTTAAAAATGCATATATTATATAAAATCTAATAATAATCTATAAAAAATACAATATATTATAGAAATTGTTTATTCATTTCGTTACTGCCTAAATTTCTTTAAAAAGTAAAAATTAATTGAGAATGCAAATTTATGGCATTTATGACTATTAATTCTCTAAAAAGTTTATATAATTAGAATAAATAAATACTCATCGTATAAATAAATAAATTCCTTTATCTAAATTTATAAAAAATGATTTATTTCTTCATTAATTGGCAACCTGCGTATTCATTGTTGTATTACATTTTGAACTAAGGATAAAATAACTATCATTTATTATTTATATTTTTTTATATTACAAAACAAATAAATATAAGTAAGATATTATAACCATTCACACACTAAAGCGGTTAGAAGTCACTTATATCACCTCCATTTCACCCTATAAATATGTGCAAAGGGAGTGGCGGTGTATACCTGTTCATACAAGAGTGTTTGTAGTGAAATGTTGTTATGATAGTGACCAACTCTTCATTTTGTCCAAAATATGAAGTTAGTGGTGATCTTAATGGTGCACTCATATTTTAGTATATTATTAGTTTATTTGTTGGTAGTAACTCATTCTTGATTCATTTTTTTCATAAATTAATAGTTAGTAAATACATTTCATTATATATATTTTTAAATATTTCTGAGCTTAAAATGGAAAATTGTTTTGTAGTTTTTTAACGCTTAAAAATTGTTCTTTAAGCTTATTTTAATTTTTTTTTTGGATTTTTAGACACTTAAATAGTCAAGTAGATTTTTTTCATAATTTTATTATTCCTTTGAATATTGTCCATTTTGATGCACTATAATGAAAATTATTAGTTATGATCATCAATATAGTAACAATTCATTGAACTGTATGCATGGTAAATATAATATATTAATTTTTTTTCTTATGTACAAAATATTCATTTCTCTTTTCCCAAGCAGAGGTTGAGTAAAATTTATTGGTGTATTCTTATTTCTGATATTCAATTACAAAGTAACAAGTAATAAAATTATGTCCCTAACCGCCTATCATTTGATTTTGTTTTTTATTACTCTTGATATAACATTCAATTGAAATTAAATTATTTTTTGCTAAACTATTACAAAATCATTTGCATTATCTAAATGTTCAAAGAAAATAAATTATTTTGATATATATAACATTTGTTGATACTTTACTTTTTTAATATTATTTTTTAGGTTTAGAAAAATAGAAAACAAATTTATAATATTTCATTGAAAAATATATTAATTAATCTCTAAATAAGAATTGTTACGTTCTCCGTGCATTGCACGGGCATTACACTAGTACTATATTAAAAGCAAGGAAGTTTGCAAGGAGAGTTTTGATGCATGACATTTTATATATATTTATTTTATATCATTCGGTCTATTTTTCATAATTTTATTCTATCATATATAAACTTTTCCACATTTTTAATTAAAACTTTTAAGCCAACACAATCCACGTTATTTCAACAAAGTCCGCATTGAGCAACACGGTCCGCGTTATTCCAACACAGTCCACGTTGAGCAACACGGCCCACGTTGATTTAACACAGTCCGCGTTGTCTGAATAACACGGTCCGCGTTGATTTAACACAGTCCGCGTTGTATGTATAACACGGCCCGCGTTGATTTAACACAGTCCGCGTTGTCTGTATAACACGGCCCGCGTTGATTCAACATGGTCCGCGTTTGCCAGCAACACGACCCATGTTTCCTTCAACATGGTCAATGTTAGTCAGCAATCACCATATCTTCAAAATCTGAGAGATTGGGCGGAAATCACTATAACAATATATAAAATATCCCCTGTTATTAATAGCACGATTCGTGTTGTTAATTTCGCCAGATTTCCTCAACCAAATCATTATATTTTGATTCATGCGGTATTGATGACACGATTCACGTTGATTCTCAAGAGGCAAATGCATTTTCAACTATAAAAAGGATTCCATATCACCTCACTTAAGCATCCAAGTCTAGAATTCAAAATCCATTGCAAAGGCAAGAAGAGAGAGCCTTTAGTCGTCTACTCGGTGGAGATTCTTTCAGAGGATTTTAGATAATTTTAAAGAGATTATTTCTCCTTTTTTTATCTTTTAATCTCTTGTTTTTCTCTCTCTATTTCTCTATCTATGTAATAGAGTTCTAATTAGGATCAATTTATGTTGGACTTTGTTAGATCGTTAAATAAGATTTACTATTTTGAATATTCTGAATATGTATGATGATTTTAATGCTATTTTATGAGTACTCGATTTTAACCGATTGGTATTATCGAGATTTGTACTTTTGATCTCTCTCAGTTGATTGATCTTTCGATAAGCATTTCATATCCCATCTCTATTTACTCGGTTAAGATTTAGAGATTTGTGGATCATTAACTCACTCGGTTGAAGTGTTTTTGAGATAGGATTGCATCGCTAAAGCATCTTATCAAAAGTTAGTTAGAGATTGATTCGGTTGAACTTTTTCTTTCTAATATTGTGATAAGATAGTTAGGTCATCTGGCTTGAGACCTTTACTTTTTTACATCATTTCCATTAGAAAATTCGAATTTGTTTTAAATCTTTTATTAAAAGATATTGTTACTCTCATCTTGTCTGAACATTTCTGATTTATTTATTTTGAGACTTTAGGTTGGATCAATTTTAATCTTCTTTATTTTATTTATTTTGAACCAAATATTATCTCTTTTCCTCATCTGATTAAATTAAGATAAAAGATAAAGATAGACTAGTCCTCGTGGGTTCGACACTCTTCTCACTCTTTATTACTTGATTCGACCTAGTGCTCTTGCTATCATTTGCGCTATATAAAATTATCGCATCAAGTTTTTGGCACCGTTGTCAGGGATTTTTCTATCTTTTTTCTTACTTCATTGGTTCTTAAATAATCTAATCTGTATCTCTTTTTTGTATGCCTCGTTGTGTTCCACATCTGAAACAGGTCGCATCATTTTGACACGGTCCGTGCTTCTTTTATCATTTCTATTTTCCCCTAAAATAGACTATTTTTGGAAGACGACCAGTGTCGACACTTCTGAAATGGTCCGCGTTTTCCCCATCCTCTGATGCTTTTGCGTTGTGCTAAAATTATTACGATCCGTGTTTACAGTACACGACCCGTGTAGTTATCCCGCGCTTTCTTGGACATGTTCCATATTCCCTTATACACGGCCCGCGTTTACCTCTTGTCTGCATTTTTTTTTGGGGGAGGCGACAAGTGTCGACTTTCCTAAAAATAAGACACCCCGTGTTTGTTCAAAACAATCCGCGTGCATTAGTACATCACTCATGTTTGACCTTCTCTTTTCAACCTCCTCACAAAGACGGTGATTTGGAAAATGACCTGTGTCGTCTTTTCTAAAACACTTCGTGTTTGTTCAAAATAGTCTGCGTTCTCTTTTCCCTATTCATTTTTTTTGCTCTCTATTATTCAAGTTGCACTCTCAAACCTTTGAGCAACACATTTTTTTTAAGGATCCACTTCTCTTTGATCTTGATATAGAAAAAAAATTTGTTCAATTTTCAATGACAAAAAAGAACAAATCTAATAAACAACCCATGTCATCTGGAAATATCAACAAAATAATTATCGAGGAAGAAACACAACTTGGAGACCCTTCAATAACAGAAATTATCCAAGTTGGTGTTAATCTGCCTAACACAAGTTACAACAAGGAGGTTCAACAATTTTCATCAGAAGATATTTCAATTGACCCATTATCCTTGCTTACAAATATGACAGGCATGTTGATTAACAAATTTTCTATGCCGGAAGAATACATTCAGAATATGGAGAATCAGATCACTCAACTGACACAACACAACACAAAGATAGATGTTGTCATCAATTCATCAACTGAGTCAAGAACCAAATTAGAGGACATGTTTAAGCAATTCATATCTGCAATTGATAAGAGATTTTCTTTGCAGGACCAACTCAGCCATAATTTGGAGATTCACTTGACGCAGCTGAAAGATCAAGTCAAGGTTCACGATGAGAGTTCACCTTCATCGCATCCATCTGAGATTAAACAAAGGTTTGATCATATGCAGGCCAAATTTCAACTAAGGAGAAGGAAATAGAAAATTTATCTTCTTATTTGGTCCAATCTCAAAAGGCAAACATTTTAGGTAGGCCGCCAATTTTCATGTGTCCTTGTCATCATCGACAACCATATCAGAGACGATGGAAACCAAGAAGATATTATTAACAAAAGACATAGACTACAAAGTGGAGGATTACGGAGACAAGTCCGTGCATAATCGAAAATGGACAAGTCCGAAAGAGGAGCTCAACCTTAGAAGTACCATCTACCACCATCATCGCATCTTCAAATCCACCACCACAAAAGGAGGTGATCGCAATACCAGCATCATCATCAGCAAGAACAACATCACAAGCACCAATGTCATACACAGAATGGCGACCAAAGAACCTAATAGTAGAAATTGCAAAATCTCAAATCAAGGGTAAGGCAAAAATTACAAAGATGGCTTGCAAAAAATTTGTGACGGTTGGATGTGTGTTCACCCACATTCATTGATTCTCACCATGATAAATGCATCATGATCACATAATTCGGGTGAAATTGTTCTTAATTGCAAAATTCGTTCATCATCATAATAATAATCCTTTTATTAGGGACTTTTTTCTATTTCAGGTCAATTTAGTTTTTCTTAAAATAATTTTAATTGTTAGATCTAGGCACTCATTTCATAGATAGAGAATTTTGAAAAAAAATGACCCAGGTGCATTTTGATATGGCTTGTGTTTTCAACATGAACTAACTACTCGGCCTATTTTTGCAGAAAGTTCTTTTTCAACATGATCCATGTGCTTCATGATTCAAAAAAAAAATTTCAAAAATTGCGCCAACAACCACATACCACATTTATGATATAGCTCGGGCAGTCATTATAATTGATCGTATCGTAGCAGACGACCTTTTTCGGCAATGCAGAACCATCAACATTTGTGCTCCACCATTTATCAACGTTTTGTCGTCATCGTTTTTTTTTAAATAATAGGTTGTGCCTCTCTGTTTCTTCTTTCTATATTTCTTAAGTCATTGTTCTATTACAAACTTTACCCGACTAGGCTAGCACTGAGGACAGTGCTTAGTTTAAGCTTGGGAGAGTTGCATTGATGCATTTCTCATGTTTACTGCATTCACATGTTTTATTATTTAGTAGTTGCATTTTTTTTTCTTTACATGCATATCATCTAAAATAAAAAAAATTAAAATTTTTAATATTTGGCATCAATTTTAAAAGACATCTAATTGACTTATAAAATTATACGCTGAAGCTTCTATCGTCTCATTGCCATAGTATTGGGTTATTGGAAAAGTAGAATGATGCCAAATAGAAATATGTTACCTGAACTACAATTCTTTATTTAGTTTGCTTTTATTTTAATTAGATTGGATTGGAGTAGTCTTTTATTGAATGCTTTAAGTACTTGTTGAGCTTTTGAAAAAAAAAACTTCCAAAGAAATTGAATAAAATGAAATGTGTTATCTATGGCACCTTGGTGTGTTCGGGCCATTAGATCCATAGGGGATTCTTGTCTGACGACCTAAGACCAACTGGTCTGGGATCCGTCGATTGAAAACCTGTTACATGAACCACTTTGATTAAGATGGAGAAACACACGAAAAAAGAGAAAAAAAATGTGTGAAAAAAATGCAATGAATAAGTCATGAATGTTTCTCTGGCACCTTGGTGTGTTTGGGCAATTAAATCTATAGGGAATTCTTGCCTGATGATCTAAGGCCAACTAGTCTGGAAATCATCGATCGAAAATCCGCTACATAAACCACCTTGCGCAATATAGAGAAACACATGAATGTTTGAATTGCTATAATAACAAGAAAACTAAGCTCAACTTGTACTTATGTTTTCAATATTAAGACTATTGTATGATAATCTATAGTTTTTTTATTAAGCTAAATCTAGAAATGTTTAAATATGTTTAAGTGTCAGAAATTCTATGAGACAGGGTCAAATGGAAAGAGGAGAGATGCTTCGACAATGAACGTGCGAAATAGCAGTATTAGAAAAGTATTAGTCATGAGGTGAAGTTTATGATGGAACCATTTTCACTCAGTTCTTACTTTGAAACTTGCTTGAGGACAAGCAATAGTTCAAGCTTGGGAGAATTTGATGCATGACATTTTATACATATTTATTTCATATCATTCAGACTATTTTTCATAATTTTATTGTATCATATATACAGTTTTCCAAATTTTTAATTAAAACTTTCAAAGAATCAGTTGATACCTAATTTATTATTTTTATTTCTGCAGCAGCCAACACGGTCCACGTTATTTCAACATAGTCCGCATTGAGCAACACGGTCCGCGTTGTTTCAACACAGTCCACATTGAGCAACACGGACCGCGTTGATTTAACATAGTCCGTGTTGTCTGTACAACACGGCCCGTGTTGATTCAACACGGTCCGCATTTGCCAGCAACATAGCCCATGTTTCCTTCAACATGGTCCATGTTAGTCAGTAGTCACCATATCTTTAAAATCTGAGAGATTGGGCGGAAATCACTCTAACAATATATAAAATATCCCTTGTTATCAATAGCACGATTCGTGTTGTTAATTTCGCTAGATTTCCTCAACCAAATCATTATATTTTGATTCATGCGGTATTGATGACACGATTCACGTTGATTCTCAAGAGGCAGATGCATCTTCAACTATAAAAAAGATTCCATATCACCTCACTTAAGCATCCAAGTCTAAAATTCAAAATCCATTGCAAAGGCAAGAACAGAGCCTCTAGTCGTCTACTCGGTGGAGGTTCTTCCAGAGGATTTTAGATAATTTTAAAGAGATTATTTCTCCTTTTTTTATCTTTTAATCTCTTGTTTTCTCTCTCTATTTCTCTATCTATGTAATAGAGTTCTAATTAGGATCAATTTATGTTGGACTTTGTTAGATCGTTAAATAAGATTTACTATTTTAAATATTCTGAATATGTTGCTGATTTTAATGCTATTTTATGAGTACTCGATTTTAACCGATTGGTATTATCGAGATTTGTTCTTTTGATTTCTCTCAGTTGATTGATCTTTCGATAAGCATTTCATATCCCATCTCTATTTACTCGGTTGAGATTTAAAGATTTGTGAATCATTAACTCACTCGGTTGAGGTGTTTTTGAGATAGAATTGCATCGCTAAAGCATCTTATCAAAAGTTAGTTAGAGATTGATTCGGTTGAACTTTCTCTTTCTAATATTGTGATAAGATAGTTAGGTCACTAGCTTGAGACCTTTACTTTTTGGCATCCTTTCCATTAGAAAATTCGGATTTGTTTTAAATCTTTTATTGAAAGATATTGTTACTCCCATCTTGTCTAAACATTTTTTATTTATTTATTTTGAGACTTTAGGTTGGATCAATTTTAATTTTCTTTGTTTTATTTATTTTGAACCAAATATTATCTCTTTTCCTCATCTGATTAAATTAAGATAAAAGATAAAGATAGACCAGTCCTCGCGGGTTCGACACTCTTCTCACTCTTTATTACTTCATTTGACCTAGTGCTCTTGTTACTATATGCGCTATATAAAATTATCGCATCAAGTTTGACATTTGGCAAAAGGATAAAGTGCCATGTGATCATAATTTTGACAAATAAATTTTATTTGTTATAATATGTTATTATAATCTTTTGAGTGTATGGTTAGTTAGTAGGCAAAAAAATTTTGCCAACTAATTTTCATGCTTAAAAAATACTTTTCAATGTAGTATCCTATAATTTTTTTTAAAAAAAATACACCTGTTACATAGTTTATGGAGGATGAACAATTTTAGGATAACATTATTCTAATAAATTATTATTTTAGATAAATTTCAAATAAAATTTATATCTTGATTGACAATTGATTAATTAATTACACGTAAAGTATATATTTATCTATAATATATAAAGTAAAATAGTTTGTAAGGACACTGGACGCAATTGGCACGTAGATATGTTGTTCTGCCCCTCTAATATGTTATAGCTAAATAAAATTTTATTTTATAAATTAATTGACCAGCTACTTAATAATTAAAATATTATTGGATCATCTATATTATATTAAAAAGAGAGTACTTTGCATGAGAACTTGACATTTGGCATCCAGATATGATGACATGTGTCCTTAACTAAGTATATCATGTATTATAATATTAAATAATATGTATGGTAATTAGAATGTGTGATAACTGTACAAATAAATAAATATTATAAAGGATATATTAAATAACTACATATTTATAGTAACAACAATTTATAATAAATTAATAAAAATATCATACAAAGTTAATTTATACCAAAATTAAAAAATAATTTGACAACTATTTTATGAAATTGTTAATTATAATTAATTATAATATTAATTTATAAAAAATACATGAGGAATTACATGAAACTAATTACATCAATATGCAGAAGATGTAACTTCAATCATATTGTTAAGAAAAATAATATATTAAACTTAATAATATAGGTCGTTATCAAGATGTAGTTATATGGAATATTAATTTTTAACTAATTTTTAATTATTAGCTACAAAAGGTAGTTACAAAATTCATTAATTATATAATTATTTAATTAAATTTAATTAGCATGATATAACTAAATAAAATATTAATACATTATAATTTTTGGAAATCGTTATTAATTATAAAAGTTAATGGACGGTGGTTACTTCATTTAGCAACTACTTCCATTATGTTTAGGATAGTATCTCCCTCTATATAAATACCTCAAAAAATCAACTTCAATCAATGTGTCTCCACTTTTTTCTCTTCTTCACGCAAAATTCTTCTTCTCTCTCACCCATCCCTTCTCTCTCTTTCCATTACATATATATATATATATAATATAATATATATTGTTGTGAATTATAATTTTTATCTTTATAGTGTTGTTATAATTCTTTTAGTTTTACAAATTTAATTCTTAGCATGATCTATATTGGACTTTCTTGCAGGAATAGCATTTAAGATATTCTATCAGTCATTTTATATCATATTTTATTGTTATTATTCCTTACTGTTTAAATTTTTTATCATTTTTTAACGTATTTTCTTAATTGAATATCATGAATTATGTTATTACTTCAAAAAAATAGTGACCTCTATCAGAGTGTCATTTAGATGTTATGGTACATTACTGTTACTGCTCTCATGACGCCCAGCTTTTTATTTTTATATATTCTTTACATAATTATTTGGCCACTTTATTTGAAAAACTACCTATTGGTAAAGTTTTTCGTGGATGGACATAGCAACGCTGCAAAAACTAAGTGATTTTGATAATTTTTTATCTTCTAATATGTTTCCATGGTATATATATATATATATATATATATATATATATATGTGTGTGTGTGTGTGTGTGTGTTAATAATTGTCTTCCATAAGTGATTTTTTGTCAATATTTCTCTGATGATCAATTAGAATATTAATAAATATATATAATATGCATATTGTCACATTTTTGTACAGTTATTTATGAAACTTTTATTGAATAATTATATATGAAGTTGGTTGCAAAATGTCTAATTATGTATACATAAGTAAAGTAAAATATTATCGTTAACTATGTTAAATTAGCCAATTATTTATACTCATTATAGAACAATGGTGAATAAGCGAAAATTTTAGATTAATCATTATATAGTATAATATGAATTTGGCTTTTGTATAGTATAATAGTTAATTATTTTATAGTTATTAGAAAAATAATCATTGAAATTAAGTGACGCTTTGCCATGTAAGTACACAATTCTAACTTTATAATATTAATCATAAACTAAAATATATCACTTATGATTATAAATATGATAACTGTATGGTAATCATATAATTTTATTATCCATACAATTATAATAATTATATATTTCTATATCTATACAATTATGTAGTGACTATAATATAACCTGGAATCGAGTCATATATGTATATTATAGAATATAATAATTATGTTATGATAATACATTATTTGCACGGTTATGATAATTATATATCTTTGCTATTTATATGGTTTAAAAGGAGAATACTAAATTAATATGATAATAATTCTTTAATAATTTTATTATTTAAAAAATTACATTTTCAATGTGCAGAAATATAATACATAATTTTTAATAAAAAATAAATTATTTATTTATTTTTAGTCATATTATTTTTTGAAAATATTTATTATGTGTCGCAAGGGCATTACTTCATTATTTTTAATGAAGTTGATGTTGCTATATATTATGACTTCAAAGGAGAGGTCAACACTAAACAAAGAGTTTTTCACTAAAACAAATGAACAAAAGTAGATGATTGTCAGAAAGCTATTTAAAAAAATTACCAGTCGTCTCATACTTCCACTACCTGATAAATTCTCCATTAGCTCCCCTCACACAAGGAATTAAAGAATAGTGTCAAGAGTTTGTTTCCACCCGAGTCATATCCTTTCTATGAGTCCAGATATATATATGTTTATAATTTATATTAAAGATGTGTGTGCTAAACTAATTCTTGACTCCCATAAATTTTGCCTTCCTATGTGTTTTCCTGATTACGAGTTAGTTTCTTCTATCTTTATTATATGTGCTCAATTTTAATTTTTTTGTAACATTAATTCTCTCTCTCTCCATATATATTTATATATATATATATATATATATATATATACATATGGTGCAATTGTGGCAACAGACACGCATGGTAAGTGAAATGATATTTTTATGCATATTATATTTTATTTTTAATAGCAAATTTATATCCATTTGTTAATAGTCACATTCTATTTGTGATACTTCTTTTTTACCATGGGTACTTACAATTTGGAAAAATTAAAAAATATTCAGTTTTATATTTCAATAAATAAAATAAACAATTTCTGACCATATATATTTTATGTCCATATTTGATCATATTTTCTTGGTCTATAAAATGTTACCTTTAAAAATATGTGAGAATTGTAATGTAAAACATTATCACATATCTTTTAGAAATATGATTTTATGTTATAGATAAGGCACTATGTAATATGCATTTAACCAGATTGGTTTGTGACATATATATATATATATATATATATATATATATATATATATCCTAGGATGCCCTTTTCTAAAAAAAAATTATATGGAAAATACAAATTCTATCAAATCTCCATCCTATAGAGATAAAAAAAACTTATTCTTATTTTGTGTTTTGTTGAAATTTAATTACTTATTGCATAAAGAGAGAAAAGTTAGATATAAATTTAGTTAGTTTAATAAGTATAAATAATTATGTCGATGTGGTATAATTGTTTTAAGATTGTTTTTGTCTTCCTTGGGATGAGCACACTAAAAAAATAAATAGAGATTGAAATGTTGTTATGGTGTTTACTAAATTAATTTCTTGAATGATAGTTAAAATTGAAGTTGATAAGAACCCTACTTCGTTGCTTCTTAACAATGGGTCATTTTTTTTTCATTGGAAAATTACTTATGTTGTCAATTAACTCTTCCTACCCATTTGTATATAATTTTTTTATGCATCCAATAAAATTAAATTACTTTCATGTGTATATATTTAATCTTCAAAGAAACAAAAAATGAATGTAAATAAAATATTTATTACGATGAAACAATTTTTTAAAGATGTATTTGTATTAGAAGTTTAATAATTTCTTAGCTTATATCCATTTTATATTTATCAATTTATTTAATCGTTAACCTTACCAAAATATTTATTTATCCATTATAGTCAATATCCAAAAGTTTTATTGGACATTTCTTTTCTATACATACCAAGTTGCATTTTTTATTACAAGAAACATAATTTCATACATGAGTTGAAAAATCAAGGAACACGAACAATTTTAAGAGATATTATTTTTGTATAATGTAGAACTATCTATGGTATATTAAATACAAAATAATATATAAATATTTGATAATAAATAAGAATAATTTAATAATTGCACAAAATATATTGTCAAGTATCGATCACATATTTAAAATTTACCATGTTTCCAACAAAAATAGAGTAGTGATTGAAACAAGTATAATATATCATTATATTTATCATGAAATTCATATAGATATCAAATAGACTAATAGAATAATATCCCAAACTTAATTAGAATATTTTCTAAGAACACAAGAATTAGATAGATTAATAAATTATATTTACTTATTAAATAATTTTAATATATTCAAGAATTAAAAATAATATATTCAAATAATTTTAAACTATCAAATTAATATTTACTTATTTTATCAACATAAGATTCGTTAAATTTCGCAGCATCCGCGCATCGCGCGGGCCATCACACTAGTTAATTATGAAAGATATTAAGTAAATTAGTTCTTAAATTTAATTATGATATTATTGGATGCAATCAAAAGCCACATTTATTTTAACAATATTTTTTTATGTGCATAAACTTTATATGTCAGTTTTATTAACTGAATTAGTTAATACAACTACTATTATAAATATCTATATAAAAATATGGTAGCACATTTGCAAAAGCACAAGTGATTTGTATGATGCTAAAATTCTGCCAAGAATGAGGTAGTTTGTTTTCGTACGATTGTCTTTTAAATTTCAAAGAGAAAAATAAAAAAAATATGAAAAATTTAGTTGTGGTATATTCATAATACATATTTTATTCTCGATATTATAGCCCTTAAAAACCTTTTCATTGTATTTAATTTTTCAATGCTTAAAGTTTATATGTTTCTTCAACTTTAATTATCTGACTACAACTAAAGAATAAAGGTAAGATTTTTATTTTTTTTTATTTTTTTCTTTTTGTACTCTGATCTTTGGCACACTTTTTAATATGTTTTTTTCCAATTTTTTGTAGCATAGTGTTGTCGAGTAGAGGGCAACACAAATTATGGAAGATAAATATTTATTCTCATTTGAAAAAATAAGATGCATTTTCCATAGCTATATATGAGTTTGTTTAGGTGAGAAATTTTATGTATATTTCATTCTGCTCATAAAATAAATTATATATAATCTTATTCTTTTTATGCAGGTGGCAAGTCCCTTTATGATTGAAACAAAAGTAAATGATGGACATGACGGCCACGACTTTGCTGAATTTATTTAATCTACGATTATGTAATTTGTAACAACAATTTACATTCTTTATAATTTTTCTTCGTGTGTTGTCATAAATGTTGTGGGATAAGGCTTTGTTGTTGTTGTTGTTGTTGTGTTGTCATAAATGTTACTAGGTACTCTTCTATTAAAATATAGATTTATTTTATTTTCTTATTGTTTGTATATATATTTCTGTCTCATTTCTTATAACTTTCTTTGAATAGCATGCACATACAAATAAAAAATTAATTTATGAGATTGTACTACAATTGTTTTTCATGAGACTAAGCAACTTAGATATATTTTTTTATCACAGAATATTAAGAGTTTTTAAAAATAGATATAATTGCATCTAATACCGATAAAGTTATTTTTAATGTGTGCAAGTACTTTATAGCTAATTAGTTATTAATATATCATAAATCTTTTTAATGATGATAAGTTTGTAACTATAAAAGTTATTGGATGGTTATTTTGATTATTTAGCAATCTTATGAAGATCATATTTGTTATATTTTTTTTCGTGTATACATATTGTATCATTCAAATATTAATATGATGCTATATTATAAAAGTAGTGATCACGTAGTATCCCCATGATTTTCAGAAAATTTTAATACAAAAAATAAATTCTTTATCTATTTTTAATTTAAGAAAATAAGATAGGGAAGTAGAAAATGTCATTTGGCCAACAAATGGCACAACTAAGGCATGTCATTACCAATTAGTTATTAATATATCATAAATCTTTTTAATGATGATAAGTTTGTAATTATAAAAGTTATTGGGTGGTTATTCTATTATTTAGCAACCGTATGAAGATCATATTTATTATATTTTTATTTTCATGTATACATATTGTATCATGCAAATATTAATATGATGTTATATTATAAAAAATAGTCATCACGTAATATCCCCATGTTTTTCAGAAAATTTTAATACAAAAAAATAAAATCTTTATCTATTTTTAATTTGTACATATTATTATATGAAAGAGAATATAAAATAGTTATCACGTAATGTCCCCATAATTCTTAAGGAATTTTTACTGTGATAAAATACAAAATCTATATATGTTTTTATTTATATATTTTACTATATTAAAGAGAACATGATATACAAAGAGAAAATGCCATTTGGCAAAGAAATGACACAACTCATGCATATGATAACGTATATCTATTTAGAAAAAAAAATGTATACGTAGAACATTTGATGTAGAGTGAGTGTAGAGCACTCATTGTACTTATTATATTAATAAAATAAATATATATATTAATTTAAAGTATGTGTTAAATAGTAAACGTGATTAAGATCATGACCATCGGATCATGATCAAATCATTTTAACAAATATGATTAATTCAACTGCTATAATTTATTTAGCCTTAGATGATACTTTTTTATTATCAAATCATCTCAATAAATATATATTGCTTCATATAAGAAGTATATGATTAAACTAATCATAAATTATAATTATAAAATTACTTAAATAGTGAAAATAAGCACTCTACACCAAGGTTTAGAGTAGGGTGTTTTACATGCTCATTAACCTCATGTATTTATATATTGCAAAAGTAGGATAGCATCGAAAAAAAAGAGTGACACTTGGCAAAAGCATGAAAAGTGTCCTTAAGAATCTATAATTAATTAGAATATTAATTTATATAGTTATATAATTTAATTGGAGTACTGGATAATTAATTCAAAATGTTAAAATAATAATGCTTTAGTTATCAATTAATTAAATTTATGACTTTGAAGGTTGAAAATGAGATATTTGTTGCATTAAATAATTAAATATATCTGTACATTAATTTTTATATAACTTTTTTGGGATTATTTTAGTACATATGGGCTTTTTATGGGTATCTGGTGCAATTTGCTACTCGCATAAATATAATGCATCCAAGTGTAATTCGATCAATTCATAAACATTACATTTGTCAATTGAATTGTGGAGATGAATTTTATTACTTACTTATTGTGATGGAAAAATGGAAAGAAGATTCGCTTTTTTAAAATGGTCTCCCGTATGAAATTAGAAGGTATATCTCATTTTTGTCAAGAGTATTATTTCTTATGCATAGAATTATAATTTTTTTTCTTAGGAGATACCCATGTTCAATTTATTCATTTCTCGAATGCACTCAAATGATTGCCTTAAATTTAAGTAACTTTAAAAAAAGTGTGTACAAGTTTTTATGTTTTATAACTAATTGACAATTGATTGTGATCACAGGTGCTCACAACTTTAAATATAAGTTTTAAATTTTCATCTATGATTAATTGAATCCAATTATATTACTATTGTTTTTTTACACTTACTATATTCACCAATGATGAGCGAAAAAAATCCCAGCTAACATTTGTTTATCATTTGATCCTGGTTTTGATAAAAATGTTATAGAATTTATAAATTAATGATATCATATTTTTGAAATTTAAATAATTTGTGATCAATATTACATACAAATGAGTATGAAATATTTATTCAACCAATTGTGCCGACATATTAGGGTGATCACATTATATTATACTTCTTTTATAGTCCATAGCACCATTGCCAATATATTTCAATTTTTTTATATTATTTATTAAATAGGTACAATTGTAAGATTATGTGATTGGTATCTTGCAATTTTATTTCTTAATGTGTCACTAATATGGAACAATAAATAAGTGGGCTTGAATGGGTTATTTTATTATGCAGCACTAGCATATTAGGATTTCCGTTTATATCTATCCTTCTATATTAAGACTTTTAAATTTCAAATAATAATGTTGATTTTGTTTCATATTTATCGATATATAAGGTATATTATTTCTCTAAATAAATTATTTGAGAAGAAGAAATTAAAAATAGCAATTCCATTTTGTAATAAGAAATCAGATAAACTATATACGTGATTAGGGTATTTCATTATAACAAGTCCAAAAGGAATTTTTTATTTCACGCTACATAAGAAAGAACATGATGACATTTGGCAAATACATAAGGTGACAAGTGTCTTTAAAATTATCATGATCAATTATAATATTAATAATATACAATATGCATATTATTCACAGATTTGTATAATTATTTATGAAAATCTTATTGAATAATTATTTCTGAAGTTAGTTTAAAATATATCTAACACTACAACAAAAAATGTCTATAAGGACAAAAATTTTTGGTTCACCCTAATTTTTTTTGGGACAAATTTTGTTGACTTTAAAAATTTTAGAAACAAAATATTTTAGTTGGATCCCAAAAGTATTACTTTTATATACTAATATATTGGTCCCCATGAGATTATACAATGGTCCCTAATAATTATTTTTGGTCCCAAATCAAAATGATTTTGACAACCAAAAAGAAAATAATTGACACCAAACAAATGGTTCCTAATAACATACTTTTAGGAACCTAAAGGTTGGTCCCTAATAGCATGCTTATAATGACCAACAAGCGGATCCCCATGACATGTTTGGCTCCAATAATGTACTAGTTGCTAATATATAAATTTTCAAATGCATAAACATTAGCCAATAAAAAAATAAAATGAAAGAAAAATTCCAACCACAAAACATCATATTAAGAAATAAAAGATCCCAATCAACACCATAAAATTAAAAAGTAATGCATAAAAAATATGAACATTCAACGTCTTTAATCAAAATATCTACTATAAAATTAAAGTGTAAATGTTCATATTAAGAAACACTTTCTTCTATGTCATCCGGAGGTCGTTGTCCACCCATTAGATTTTGAATGAACCATTCAATTTTCTTATCTTGAAGAGCTAGCTTCTTGTCTTGAATGGCAACTAAATCCTTAGTGCTAGCTAACTCATTCTTTGTATTAACCAATTCTTCCTTTGTTGTGACTAATTCCTCCTCCAAACAATTATATTTTTGCTCCATGACGATCCCTCCTTCACGTCTAGGGGGTTTAGGACCTCGCCCATATTCACGCACGTACCCGGATCTTGTGCCAAGGACTTGAGTACATATTTGACTATCATTAATTGAAGATTCTCCCTCATGTTCCATTTCCATTTGAAGAGCTATCATTTTTTCTTACAATAATAAAAATAATTAACCCCAACTGCAAACATAAATAATGTAAATGAAGAATTAATAAGATCATAAAAATTCAAATCATCAATACAAATTAAAGTTTATGGAAGAACAGATCTAGGTTTTATTTCTGGCCAAGAAAAAGAGTTTTTCAATCCTTCAACAATCATAATCAGAATCATAACAAGGATAGCTGGAGGGATGAGAATAAATAGGCAATAACGGATGCATAGACATTTACAATAAACGGCAAGATGAGAAAAGAATAAAATCAATGGGAAAATTTATCAACTTCATTTCCACATGATCTAAGACTTAAAACAGAGTAGGATAACATAGCTCAATCTGAGTTGACTGAAGTAGTAATAAAATGAACTACATAAGTGAACAAAATGAACTACATAAACGAACAAAATAAACCTAAAGACACAGTAGTAGGAAGTTGCACAAGAAATCAGGCATATAAGATATATAATAAAATGCTTATTCTCCAATGTTCCATATTCTGTGAAACTGAGAATCAACATGAGACATTGACAGTTTGCCGTTGCTGGCATGCTATTACACTTGAACCAGAGTCATGCATGTCCCTGTTTTTCAGGACTCAAGTTTTGTTCTCATTACTTGGTGAATCAGCAAATGTGCCTGAAGTTTCAACTGGATAATTCCATTTCTAAACTTACAAAGAAACAAGAAGGTTGAAACCTTAAAGTTCATAATAGCTTCCAGTAATTCATAATTATGTCAAACAGAATGCCTTATACCTACCTTTACCTGGTGTCATCAGCCGGACGCATCAATGATTATGAAATGTTAATCTCAATACATCAATAACCATGCATCAGGGATAATACAGCAGCTAAACATTGAATAAAAGTAGACTTGATATTTAGAAGTATATGTAGAAAGTCCAATTCAGGTCTAAATCTGACCCCTACATAAATAGAGGCAGCCTTCGATTTATACAGAAGAGTGCAACATTTGCAGTAATTATTATTCCAGTAATTTATAGTTACTTGACTTCATACTCAACATAGAAGTTTGGAGATTTCAGAAATTGTGACATACTGAGATTCCATTTGCATGAGATGCATGTAAAGTCACAGAAACATTAGAGGATACATAGATATGAAATGCAACACCTAAGTTATAATTGCTTAGTTTTGTTTCTTGAGAAGGTATAAATGTTTAATTAATCTGGATAAAGCAGAAATATTGTAGAATAATGAAAACAAATCAAGATGATAAGATTAGGAAAACATTAATAAGTTTGATTAATGATAGAGACTTTAAGCTTCTGAGAACTCCAACATACTGGAATTCAATAAACATAAGATAAACAACCATATTAGATACATTAAATGAACCTGAAGTTATGAAACAGAATTGTGAAAAGCGCTAATACATTAGATGAACCATATCTATACAATTCAATAAACATATTACAGACCTTCTCAAAAAAAAAAAAAATAAACATATTACATAAGTATTAGGAAACAGAATTCTTAGTCTATAGCTGGCTAGCTAATAGTTTATGTAAAGAACCTAAAGTTATTGAAGAATTGTGAACGGCTTTCCAAGAACATAAACACATTAAATGAAATCGACATTCTTTTCAGAAAATGATATCTGCAGGGGTTATCTGTATTAGTTGAGTCAATATAGGTAACAAATGAGCAATTATGATAGCAATTTCTACATTTTGTTCATTTTTAACTGAACTAATCATGCAATTTCTGCATTTCATAATCATTCCTACATATAAGAAGGATTCCAGGATTCAAGTAAGAAACTTTTAATTTTAAAAGGTCACAAAACTAAGGCATTTAGGACATGCTAAGGCATTTAGGACACTGAAAAGAGATGGACATGCTAAGGCATTCAGATGGATTCAGTTTTATATGCACTGGTACTGCTGCACATAGCTGGAAGCTGCTTTATCTGCCAGAAATATTAATCTTGTTGACTTGAAACAAAAAAAAGTAGATGACGATAGGAGTAAATGAGAAAAATAATATGAGGTATTAAACTTTGTACTCACATAATTTGCTTTAGCATCCTCATGTACCCATCCACTCTCTCCATAATATGCATGTTTGTAAAGTTCGATACGATCACAATTCTATAATAAAGGAACAAATATGAATTTATACAACAACAACAACAAAGCCTTATCCCACTAGGTGGGGTCGGCTAACAAATATGAATTTATGTTAAAATAAATTTTCTAGGTATTAGTTAGAAATAAAAGTAAAATAGAGAAGCTGATGAACTATGATTGAGATCTCTATTGTGAAGTCATCACGCAGTGACAACTTACTCTTCTCTTTGTGGTGGCTTCCCCCTCTCTGTCAGCCTCTCACAATTCTGTAACCAGCAATCTCTCTTTCCCCATCAATGGCGAGGAGTCCTGATTCATGTCCTTTACATTTTCCCAATCTGTTTTATCACCTCCCAGAGTAATCATAAAAAAATTGGAAGGATGCTCTAGTTTTTTATGGACTTATCTCTTTAATATGACATCTTTCTTTCTTTTTCTATGAAACATGAGTTTCTTCTGTAAGTTGATTTGAGACTGGGTTAATGAAATGAGTCATTCGATTATTGATCTGTCATTCCAAGATAGTGGCGATGCAAAATTGGTGCTTTTTAGAATTCGATAAGAACTTTTAGGAAAATTTATCTTGACCTTTATAGGGTTTTGCAGGACTTGTATGTTTTAAATATATTTAGATTGATGCCCTAAAAAATAGTCTGATTGGGGAGAGGTTAGAGGGCCAGTTACTAGATATTTCCTTTAATGCTTCATGGTGTGGTCTGATGGTCAGTTTTCCGTCCATGAGGTGTACGAAATTCTGGATAATGATAATTGACTAGAGGATGTTGCAACGGGTATGACTATGGATAACACAACATCCATGAATTTTTGTGTGGCTACTCAGATGTGGAAGTTTACAGATATGATGGCATAGATAGAAATGTGTTCATGAGGCGAATATAATCTGTCTTGTGTCAGCACCACAAGAGGAAAACAATCACTCTTTTTCGACTGCAGGGTGGCAAGAGTGTGATGGAGATGCTGCTTGTGGTCCGAACCTCGATTGTCATGTGGACCATTTTTCCTTCCTATGGTCTATTTGGGTCCAAAGTTATTGGATGCATCTTGATCGTGAAAAGGGTCTATGTTGAGAACATGATAGTGGATGAGGAGCTTAACATTGTAATATGACAGGAATTCAATAAAATGGATGATTACAAAAGGCACTCCTTTTCACTCTCAAAATGAAATATGTTAGGTTGATTATTGTAATTAATTTCAACATGATGATTACCGTTACTTGATTTTAAGTCTTGCTTGATGCACTTTATTTCTTGTAACCTTCAAGTACATATGAGTCACTAATATGAATCCATATGTTATTATATCTTGATTGCACTTTAAATTAACTATCTGAAATAAATTCAGTGTCTTTTTCCCATTAATAAGAGAAAACAGGCATTGATGCAGTACTAAGATAAGTCATCACATGACAACAAATTCTCTTCTATCCACTAGTTGTGCACAATTTCTCTATGTTTCATGACATTATCCGATTGTTTGAACCATCAAATGGCCATTATCTGTTCAGTGCTGAGATCATTTAGCAATCTATCTTTAGATCATCACAGGAACACATTATACTCTGGAAACATCGGAAACAACCTTTTTCATGCTTAATTATGATATATTGTCTTGTAAACAAGTAAAAAGTAGTAAACAAATGCACGCATTTGACTTAAATTAGCATCTTGCATGACACCTATAGCTTGGTTTATTTACTGAAAACTCTTTTTCCTATTTTCCTGTATTTGACTATCAAGAAAGGAGGAGGGTTGTGTTAGGCCTATGTTTCCTGTATTTGACTCTTTTTCCCGTTTATTTACTGTATTTGACTAAAAACTCCGCCTATGTTTTATAGCCGGTCCCAAGCCCGGATAAAGGAGGAGGGTTGTGTTAGGCCCCGACAGCCAGCGTAAAATCTTGTCGAATCGCATGAACATGGATTAACGAATGGCATCGTATGATCCATGTAGCCGACCCCACCTAGTGGGATAAGGCTTTGTTGTTGTTGTTGTTGTTGTATAGAAAAGTTGTGAATATAAATCATATATACAAAGTTACCAATTGCTCTTGTGCAGCAACAAATGTTTGACTCCCTCTCGTGTGAACAAATTTTAATTTTTTCCTATTTGCAGTACCTGCTCTTGTTCTTACCTGAAATTATAAAACAATAATTAGTGTAAATGTGAAGTTATTATTCTAGAACTAATTAGTTCATACAGAACTAATTATAAAACAACAAAAGTTTCTCTTATTTCATATCCAATTGGAAATAATATGAAGATGAAGAGAATTTACTTACTTGAAACTTTTCACTTTCAAAATAACCGCACAACCAATTCCAATCTGCAATTTTATTTTTGAGATCTTCTGGTATGGCTGCTCTTGCTGCTTCACCACCCTCAGCTTCTTTAAATGCTTTATGTAAATCATATTTACTTCAAGGTCCACATTTACAGAATGTGTCTGTTACGAAAAGCGGGAGAGAGGGATCGCACGAAATACAGAAGAACGCGAAGAGGAAAAACGGCGGCGGCTCTTTGTTATGGAATAACGATGATTACAAGGATGGGTCAGGGGGCTCCGCCCCAGGGGGGATCCCCCTACATCCCCCCCTTGACCCCCCACAGGCTCGCTGACCGGGCAGCGAAACCCCCGTAGGGGAATTCTACTGAAGCGCCTGACTATGTAGGGGGACCAACTGGGTTCAGATTCAAGGCATTATTAACAGTGTCACTTGGGCATCTTCCAATATTTGATTGACATCATCAATATTTACCTCAGCTTCATTACTCAAGATGTTCTCATCTTCAATATTGTCATTGATTTCAAGTCCTCTCCATGAAATACCCATCAAGTATAAGTGGTATCTATCCCTTTGATAATTAGATGATCTCTTACCACATTTTTTGGTTGGAAGTACACATTCAAACAATATCAACATGGACAACGAATATTAGAGTCCGTTCCCAAGTGAAATTCGTCAAGTTTCATAAATGAGTTAACGCCAAGAACATAATCTACTGAAAATCTATCATGGATATTCATCCAACTCTTATCGAGATCATTGAAATTGTTATCCATCTGACACCACCTATATAGTATTAACACTTAGACATTAGACATTAGACATTAGACACTTAATGCATGAACACTGCAGGATAACAATTAACAGGGGTAGTTCCTACTGGATCTGCTAAAATAAAAACTGACAGGGGAGAATCATGCAGCAGATGATAGAAAAGCGAATGAAGTATGTTGCAAGTACCAACTAGCAGTAGCAGTCAAGGAATAGTGCTCTTGCAATCGTTCACTTGTAAAATGCTCCAGAGTCTGCACAGATATGCACCAGCCACCGACACTCCTTCAAAATGGCAGCAAATGAAATCTCCAGAAAAAAAAAACAATGAGATAAATAATAAGATAATCAGCACATACCCAAAGGAAAGAGTAAAAGTACTCAAAGGCAACTTGAATGTGATTTAATTAAGCAACAGTAAAACTATATAATGAAATGCCACTTAAATGTCATTTATAATACTCAAAGGCAACAAAAAGGAGGGTACTGAATTTTTTAATTCAGCTAACTGAACAACAAGAAATTACCTTCTTTAATTCAGCTTCTAAGTCATCTCTTTGTTTCTCAAGCCCAACAATCTCAAAGTTAAGTTCCTGGACATGAATGACAATTGATCAATAGATCTTCTCAACAAAAGAAATTGATCAGAGAGCGGGTTGGGATATTTCCGCTGGAACCTATGCTGAAATATAAATTAAATTATCATCTTGGATATGGATTGTATGTAGGCAGCAGAATAATATCGAATGTACAGAGGCTTTATAGAATTCAGTAGTCAAGTTGAGAATGAAATCAACATGTGTATGTGTCATATTGCTTTACTAGAACATCAGCAACATCGCACCTAGGACTTGTCCGCCCAAGATCTCCATGCACAAATTGCTTTATTATGTTCCAACTGATACAAATTTCTTATATTGTTTTATCTGATCTCGAACTGATACAGGTGAGGAAGGTGCACCAAGAGAAGAAGCTCGACTTGCTGGTGGACAGAGACTTGGGAGGCAACTACGTCTGGATTGAGGTGGGGGAGATGGTCCAAGTGGCACTGCTGTGCGCTCAATACCTGCCCTCTCACCGCCCCAAGATGTCAGACGTGCTGCGCATGCTGGAAGGCGATGGATTGGTGGAGAAATGGGAGGCTTCCAACAAGCCATTGATGCACATAGATGCCTCTGTCTTCTCCAGCCACCAGTCCGACTCCAATCCATTTTTTGTCAACAATGGCGCAGTGAAGGGGACATGGTCGAAGAAATGGAATTATCTGGCCTTAGATAGTGCTACTACCTATAGTTCATTACAGTATCGCAATGATGATGGAGAGAGAGAGAGAGAGAGTGGGGCTCACGCGAGAGCAGATCGATGGAACAAAACAAAGAAAAAACACAGGACAGGAGCAATGATGGAACCCAAGAGCATGATGGAACTCACCGGTGAGATATTTCGGTGGAAGGGCTCGGCGGCATGAGGGAAGTAGCCGGAAGGTCTCGACGGCGGGTAGGAAGCCAGATGCCGCAAATGGAGAACACAATCTTTTGGGAGGGACAGGATCGGAGTTAGGGCAGAAAAAGGACAGGCGCATGAAATGATTAAAAAAAAACACATTTTTTCGGGACCATTTAAATCGGTCCCTATAAGTTATTTTTAGGAATCAAGACTACGAGTGGTCCCGAAATCTCTATTTATGTAAAATTATTAGACACCAATATTTTAATTGGTCCTTATAACATCTGTATTAAATACAAATTAAATTTTTACTTTTAAAAATATGAAAATTTTGGGTCCACTTTATTTTTTGGTCCCAAATAAATATTTTTTAAGAACTTAAACATAATTGGTCCCTACAATATAATTCCTAAATGTCAATTTTATTGTAGTGTAATTATGTATACATAATTAAAATAAAATATATTCATTAACTATGTTAAATTATCCAATTAGTTATACTCATTACAAAAAAGGGGGTAAGTGATAAACTTAGACTAATCATTATATATATGATATCATATGTTTTTTTACCTTCATATCGTATAATAATTAATTATATCAATTAAAATATTTTAGGATAATGTTATGA
This sequence comes from Pontederia crassipes, assembly GCA_030549335.1. Lineage (NCBI taxonomy): Eukaryota > Viridiplantae > Streptophyta > Magnoliopsida > Commelinales > Pontederiaceae > Pontederia > Pontederia crassipes. The sequence goes on from CM060190.1 coordinate 4,945,113, forward strand.
TAAATAATCATTTCAGACAATAATAAAATAATATTAAAATGTTTATAGTACGATCATACTTTCTTAAACTACTTATGTGAAGTAATTAACCAATATAATACACGTTCTTTCTTTCACACTTATTTACAAACAAAGTAAAAAATGATGATATATCCATGTAAATGTGTTAAATTTATCCACATTTATCTTATTAATTTTCTATAAAGATTAAATTTCATGTCACTAAGAAGAAAAAATGGTCCATAAAATATTAAAATAATATATATAATATAATAATATGATAATCTATATTTAAAATATTGATATAATATAATATGATAATCTATCTATATTTAAAATATTGATATAATGCCAAGCATATTGGAAAGTGTCATTCTTTAATAAAATAATTACAATATGTGGAAGTGTTTAAACATAAAAATATATCAACTTTTAACTCCCCAATCATTTTTAGTGCAATAAATTGATTATTAGTAGACAACCTACTAATAGTTTAAGTTGTTAAATACCCACAAAAAATATTCTATTCAAAAACTATTTTAAATGAAAATATAAAATTTACTATTATTTTTTTCATCTTCACAAGTTAACTTAAATCTGTCACACCCAACTCCGTGACTAAGTTTTAAATCCCAATTATCATGATCTTAATTATGTTTAGCAATTCTAAAAATAAAATCGATAAAATTTTCCTCCCTTGTGTTATTTGCCAATACATACCACAATGATGATAATATGTGAATATCGTGTCTTGTAACTTTTATTTAAACTTTGATGAATATATATATATATATTATCTGCAACGTTTGATAGATGACATTTGGCCCAACTACAAGCATCCATATGTCATGATTATGATATATATATGAATCCGTCTATATGAATTGAAACATTTTAGATAAAGTTTTTTTAACAAATTGAACTATAAAATTTAGTTAACAATTATAAATAATATTTTGATGGACAATTAACCGTTAACTACAATGAATAGAAAAACAAATTTCCATCGTAAATCTTAAAATTGCCAAAATTAGTTATAATAACGATAACTAAGAAATTTGAAAAATCAATGGATTGATTGCATGCATATGATCTCTAGATTGATAGTAAGAATATATGTATGAAAATTTAATGCATTTTATTACAGAAAAGTTAATTAATTTAATTATTTACTTTAAATCTAAAACTTTTATGCAAAATGATGCTAAACTTGTGATATTGATTTATTTAAATGAATATGCCATGAAAAATAAAAGTAAAAAATTAAAACAAATAATTATATATAATTAAGCTCCATGACAAATATATCAATAATTACATAACACTCAATGTTATTAAGATGATACAATTTTTATTTTCATGTGCTAATAATTACATAAAACATCTTTGCTTCATTATAAAGTAACTTATAATATTAAAAAAATAATAAAAATGCTAATTTATAAAAGTTATTATCCGGACATTTATGATATTTTAGACATTGATGTGGATGAAATAATAAATGAGATTACCGAATAAAATAAACTATTAGTTTATACTGAAACATTATTTTGCATCCAATTAAAATTATATATTTTAACTAAATAATTTATTTTAAAATTATGATATATGATTTTTTTCACCATGCATTGCGTGAGTTCTTAATTCTGCCAGTTACCTTTCTAATGATGTCATTTTCCTAATAACTAACTAATAAATATTATCTCGTGATATTATTTAATAAAATTATTTATAAATATTTTTTTCTCATGATTATTATTAAATAAAACAAAACTTGTAAAATAAAAAAAAAGATGAATTTACTGTAAAATATTTTTTTGAGATATCATGCTAATGATATCTTATAAATACTCCTCAAGTTAATCATTTAGTAATTTTTAATTAGTAATAAACTATTCAATTAATTCATATATTAGCCAAGTGTCATCCTCATAATAATAATAATAATTCATATATTATTATAAAAATTGCACCTATCCCCGTAGAAAAGATCTTAGCCTACATTTTCCAAATGTCAAAATAGCCTAAAGATATTTTATATAGAATATAGGATCAGCGCATTTATCGAATAAATTAGTTTATATGGTAGTTAAGACCCAGTTAACATATACATCAAACTATAACACATATATTATACCTTATTTATATTTGACATAAGTTGTCGACCATCCAAGTGAATCAATTCCAACCAATGTAGAAAAAAATGAGTAATAATAATAATGATGACGACGAGGATAATAATAATAATAATTGAATTTATATTACAAATCATCATTTAATCTCTTAAAAGATATTTTATATGGCAATTGAGATAAGAACTAATTTGGTAATATAATTGTTTAAAAAATACCTGTTCTTAAAATCTTCCATGGTAGTTAGTAGAATCAATCACATTGGAAGGGGACCAACTGAGTTCAGGTTCAAGGCATTATTAACATGTGATAGTATCACCTTAACTCTCTCTCTTAATAATGATAATATACAATCAATATCCACCATGATCATTCATATGCCTATGATGATTGATGACAAAATAAATACTAAGGACACATGTATATTTCTCTATATATGCTTAAAGTTATTATCATATTATTTCTAAATCAAGGTTAAAACCTATATGAAAAATTGTGGTGGTCCAAATGAGAAGTAATATACAAAAAAATATTGAATGGAGAAAGAATGAAGTTGTGCAAATCTATACCAAAAATAAATTATGAGTGTCCATATTTAGAGGATATTATGACATAACTTATATTTTAGCTGAATAATATTTTCTACGTAAAGATTTTGTGGGCGACTAACAAAAAATCAAAGCCAAATAATAAAAAATAATAGCTTAGGAGCATTTTTTTGTTAATTTCTATTTTGTTAGTGGATATAAGAAATAAGAATATGCCAATAAATTATGCATCTACATGTTTTCTTATGTAGAAGAGAAAAGGGACGTGTTTTCTCATGAAAAAGAGAAAGGGATATTGTTGTGCACAAGAGAAAATTTTATGAGTTGTGTATTCAACAATGAAAATACAACAAAATGTGCCCTTTCCATGCAATTATTTATAGCACAGATGGTTATAACCGGCGAGAAATGCTAATTGGAAGTTAATAATTCTTCTATGCAGTTATTAATTTAATTAAATATCATCATGTTTTTATCATTTTATACGGTTATGATCCTATGCAGTAATAAGTTTTAAAAAATACATTGAAAGATAAATTACATAAAATATTATTAATTTGATTTAATGGGGGTCATACGCCTGCTCAGGCGTATGACCCCCATATGCCCAGTGCCCACCGTTGGATCTAATCCAACGGTTGGTGCTGCTCACTTCTTTTTTCATCACTTTTGACGTGGAAGGATGGCCGGCGTTGGCGGCGCACGGCGGGGAGGAATAGCGAGGGAGACGAATGGCGGGGAGGAAGAGAAGGAGAAGGCTGAGGGCAGGGCCGTCGGGGGAGGATAGGCGATTCGCCATTGCCGAACTCTCTCTTGTGCGCGATCTCCGGTAGCTTGCCTCGTCATCAATCGAAGAGAAAAAGGGAAAGAAGATCGCGGCCTTCGCCTTGCCGGATCCTGATCAGCCGCCCTCGCCTTGTCACCGACGATGGAGAATAGAGAGAAAGGGGGATAGATCGGATTTAGCAGTCATCGCCGCTTAACCCCTCGCGCCTCGTCATCGCCTAGCTGCTCGCGCCTCGTCGCCGCCGTTGCCTCGCCGCTTTGCCTCGCCGCTTTGCTTCGCAGCCATCATCGTCGCTCTCGCCTCCTGTTCAATCTACACGCCAGGCGGCGGATCCGCCACCTGGAGGCCAGAGAATGCCGCCTCGCGGTAGATCCGGATGGCCGCCGCCTGACGACCAGATCAGGCCGCAGCCGGCATAGATCGCCTGGCGACCGATCAAGTCACGACCGACCACATTGCAGAACTGGGAAAGGGAGAGGGGCGGCCAGATCTAGAGAGGGAGAGGAAGAGGAAGAGCGTAGTTGGAGAGATCGCCGCCGGAGAGATCGTCACCGGAGGAGAGAGCGCCGGAGGGAGGCCCACCGTCCGATTTAATTGGATGGTGAAAGGCAGGCGTATGACCCCCAATAAATCTTTTTAATTTTATATATCATTTAAAAATCTATATATTATTATATTATAAATTATATATATTATTAAAAAAATTATACAGTTTCATTTTGTATCTATCTTTAAAGAATATATTTCTTTATCAATTACATAGCTATAATGATTGAGTATATATATATATAATGATTTAGTACATATATATATATATCAATTATTTAAAATGGTAAATTTAATTTTATCTTGGACGTGGAGTTATAATGATTAGATAGTAAGTATTTAAAATAATATTTTACTATGGTTTATTTAAAATATGTATTATCAATAATTATTATTTCTCTTTTTTGTAAAAATACTATTATTGTAATTATTATGTCATATCACCACTAACTTTAATTTATTGATAACAAAATATATTTATGCTAACGGTTATGACATCCACTACTCCCATTAATTTATGTATAATCTATATTTATAGCTTAATATGTAACAACCGACACACAAGCATAAAAAAAGAATGAAGTCAGAATCGTAATAGGAACGGCCGGCTAGAGAATAAAATGATTTATCCTATTAAGAGTTAAAGTCCAAATCTAAAGGGGGATTAACTTTATCAAATTAATGAGATTAGGAGTCCTATGTAATAAAAACAACTAAAACCTTAACTCTCCTTGCTTTCAACTCACAAACCCTTTCCCCCCTACTCCACAGTTCTACCATCTTGTACGTGGTAAGAGAAGAAAAATAATTTCGCTCATCGTTCTTGGTGCAAGGGCAGAGATAGAGAGGAAGAGCAGAGAGTATAGAGTGAGGAAACAGGGGATTCGGCCCATAGGTCCTAACGAATCGAAGAACGGATTAATTGCGAACAGATGTGGGTGAATCGAAATATCCTTGCACGACTCTTGAATAGATTCAAGTTCTGTCCCAAATCGATCCTATGACAAAGAAGACAAGAAGAAGTCCCAAAGTTATGAATTGATTGTTTGATTTCTTGATTTTCTTTGATTGCTTGATAAATTTCATATAGGTTTGATTATTGTTGTTATGCTACTGTATGATTGATTTCTCGGAGGTAAAAATTAGTTGATGAAGAGATTATGCTAGAGGTTTTAAGGAATTTTCATGTTTGAAAACAATCAGGACACCGACCAGTCGACCGGCCTTTTGTTCTTTGTTAGCCACTGGTTGACCGATTTACATATCCCTCAACCGATTTCATTATACATCGATCAGTCGATCGATCCACTAATATTATGACCTCATCGGTCGACCGGTCCCCAAGCCACACCAGCCGACTGGTCGACTGTTCAATAGAACGGAACGACTGATCCGTCGATTCTACTGCCCGATTTATTGAACCCACCGGCTAATCGATTTGAGCAGACCGATCGACCGATCCAAAACCCACCGGTCGACTATTCTTCAGAACCGGTCGACCAATTTCCAGTGATTTATTTTTATCATGTTTATTGATAATTCTTGATCACGACATGAATGTTGCTTATCTTTATTTGATTCCTTACATTTCCCTATTATGATGAACAACAAATAAAGAGATTTTAAAGCTATTAATAAGTTCAAGTGGAAGATGAATAATGGGTTTCCAGTCCAAGCCCAGTGTCTCAATATAAGGGTCGCTCCCTTGGTCATGGTTTGATCACCCATTGACATGCACAAGGTTATATCATTTGCTCGGCATACCCCAAGAATTAAAGGCACCTAAAGTCACCATGATTTCTAAACATGAACCAAGATTAAGAAGTATGATTAAGACAAGTCAAGTTATTGTTAAGATTTTCAAGCATGCCATGTTTCTAAGTTTGTCGAGCATCATATGATTATATTGATTTATGATATTTTATTATTCATCTCTTATCATAATTTATGATGCTGCCATGTTAACATTTTATTCAAGATAAGTATTTTACTTTATCGCTAATTTCTCTATTCAAGTTATGCATTATATATTATGTGATTCACCACTGGGCTGTGAAGCTTATGGGGGGACCTCCTCCACTGTGTCAGCGATGAGGTGGAGTAGATGTGCAGTGACGTAGCTCTAGCGGCAAGAAAGCACATGAACCATGGGACGTATTAGTTTTCTTTACCCTCCGCATTATAGATTCATGATGTAGAATTTTATTATATTTCTTAGAGATAATGTAACTACTTCTTAGACTTCCGCAATTAAGGTTATTCTTTTCTTTATTTCTTTTATTTGATTATTTCTTCCGCTGACGTATCTCGATTCTTGACTAAGATATGGTCACAAAGATAGTCAAAGTCATGATGCCCGTAGCGTCTCCAGGTTGATCTTTGCCACGTGGCGGAGGTCGATTTGGGAGCATTACATTTATAGTATCAGAACCTAAAGTTAGGACTCTTTTGACGTCCTATCGTATAGTATGTTATGGTAATGGTTCATGTGCTATCGCCGAGCAATCACCACACTCTCCATCGAAAAGCAATGTAAGTCAAGTTCATGTTCATGATAAGTTATAGTTTATTGATGTATGATTTCTTTTATGATTAGACGATGAGCAGACGGCCGCAGTGTGATGGTAAACGAACTTTTTCAAGGCTGAAGAGTGGATAGAGATCATGGATCATATTTTCAAATTGATGAGGTGCGTTGACAGACGCAAGGTCTTATATGCCACTCACATGCTCACTAGTACTGCGATGGGTTGGTGGAAGACTACAAGGTCCACCAAGTTTAGAGGGCTAAAGGAGGAGGAAATAGTATGAGAGGAGTTCAGGAAGGCCTTCAAGGCTCGTTACACACTTGAACATGAGCGCATCAGAAAGCAAGAAGAATTCCTGCAACTGTAGTAGGGATCCATGACTATGGCAGACTACCACACTCAATTCATCCAACTGGAGCAGTACTGCCCAATGTCGTTCGAGGGGTGTATTAGAGCCAATAAGTTCATTTACGGACTGCAACAAGCACTAAAGACTGCAACAAGCACAAGGGACTTTGAGGACCTCGAGAAGATAGTAAGGTTGGCCACATGCATGAAGAAGGATCAAACTGAAGGTAAGGCCAAAGCTTCAGCTAAACCAGTAGAGCAATCCAGGCCTCGAACAGATGATCGCCGACCGTTCAGAAGGGACGATCGCTGCGATCGCCGCTAAAGGCCGTACCCACAAAGGGATGCCCCACATCAAGCTTAGGCACAACCACGTCCAGCGCCATTGCAGCCCCTGCCACTGAGACATCTACCACCACCACCATGCCAATCACAAGCACCACAAAATCCCTTATGCTCTCACTATGGTTGACACCATGATGGAGAGTGTCGTAGGCTGAACGGCTCATGCATTCAGTGGACAATTCGGACACTTCATTCGAAATTGCCCACAAGCTACCAGACGAGGCTGAGAGAACCGGACAGCAGGTGGCGCAAATCCCATTGTGCAAGGCTGTGTGCACAACATGGAAGCAGATACATCCCAAAATGACAATGATGTCATTAGAAGTACTCTCCCTATCACAAACTTATTTGCTGCTATTTTATTCGACTCTGTGGCCACACACTCGTTTATTTCAAAGTCGTGTGCCTAAACTCTTAATTTTCCTCTAAAGCAGATGCCCTATGCTACGCGTGTGAGTATGCCTATGTGGACTCTCCATGCTTCTAGGTACATTCTGAATGTACCTGTCAATGTAGAAAAGAAAAACTTTTCTACAGATCTCATTGTTATCCTCCATGGTGGATTATAATGTTATTTTGAGGATGGACTGACTTTCATATCACGACACAGCCTTACACTGTAAGCAGAAGAAAATTATCATAGGAACGCAAATCAAGCCCAAGGCGATAATCAAGGGCACTCCATCGACGAGTAATAAGGTCATCATCTCAGCCATTAAGGCACAAAAGTTACTTCAAAAAGGATGCAGTGGGTATTTAGCTAGTGTGTTCAAGATGGATGCACCTATCACTGAGCTTCAGCAAATAGATGTGATGCGAGAATTCTTAGATGTGTTTCCAGATGACACATCTAGGCTATTGCCAAAGAATGAGATCGATTTCAAGATAGAGCTCCTACTAGGGACAACACCCATCTCTAAGGCACCCTACCGCATGGCACCTATTGAGATGTAAGAACTAAAGAAGTAGATACAGGAGCGGCTAGATAAGGGATTTATTAGACTGAGCATCTCACCCTAGGACGCATCGGTCTTGTTCGTCAAGAAGAAGAACGGTTCCATGCGCCTTTGCATCGACTATAGGATGCTCAATAAAGTGACAGTGAATAATAAATACCCCCTATCTCGTATAGATGATCTTTTCGATCAGCTGTCAAAAACATGGTATTCTCTAAGATCGACTTGCATAGTGGCTACCATCAGTTGAGAGTGGCTAAGGAAGATATATCGAAAACTGTCTTTTTGTCAAGAAATGGCCACTGCGAATTTTTGGTCATGTCGTTTTGATTGACGAATGCTCTCGTAATGTTCATGGATTTAATGAACAGGATCTTTCGACCATATCTAGATCAGTTTGTCATTGTGTTCGTGGATGACATTTTGATCTATTATTCAAGTCTTGAATAACACCGAGAGCACCTCAGGATAGTATTGGAGATCTTGAGGCAACACAAGCTTTATGGCAAGTTTTCAAAATGTGAGTTCTGGGTTGAAGGAGATAATGTTTCTAGGACATATAGTCTCCAAGAAGGGCATTGCAGTAGACCCCGTAAAAGTGGAAGCGGTGACGAATTGGGTAAGACCAAAGAATGCATCTGAGATTGGCAACTTTCTTGGTATGTCAGGTTATTATAGGAGATTTATCAGGGACTTTTCCAATATTGCTGCACCCCTCACGAATCTCACGAAGAAGGTGGAAAAGTTTATTTGGACAGACCAATTAAGTAGAGTTTCCAAACTCTGAAGGACCATCTGACTTTTGCACCAATTCTCACCATACCGATAGACAACGAAAGCTATGTAGTCTACAGTGATGCATGTGGGACAGGATTGAGTTGTGTACTGATGCAACACGGCAAGGTGGTGGCCTATGCTTCACGGCAGCTGAAGAAGCATGAGGTCAATTATCCCACACATGACCTAAAATTGGCGGCAGTGGTCTTTGCCTTGAAGATCTGGAGGCATTATTTATATGGAGAGACGTTCGAGATTTTTACTGACCACAAGAGCTTCAAGTACATTTTTTATCAGAGGGATCTCAACATAAGGCAGCGCCGATGGCTAGAGCTCCTAAAGGACTACGAATTTGTCATCAATTACTGCTCGGGTAAGGCAAATTCCATTGTTGATGCATTAAGTAGGAAGTGAGAAGGCTCACTAGCCTATATGAGACTACGTGAGTATGAGATGTTGGAGGAGATTGAGGAATGGTGTCCCAAGTTGGGCACAAATGGAGCTCTAAGGATGATGCATCAGATGAAGCCCAGCTTAATTGATAGGATCATAGCAGCCCAGAAAGTGAATTCGGAATATCAGAAGCTCCAGAAGAGATGCCAGAATGAACCAGCAGATTTTCGAACCTTTGTAGATGGAGAAATTAAATATCGGGACAAGTTGTGGGTTCTCACTGATGCTGCTATCCACTGAGAGGTGCTAGATGAGTGCTACAAATCAGAGTTCGCTATTCACCCCGGTAGTACCAAAATGTATAAGGACGTACAACACAGCTACTGGTGGCCTGATATGAAGAGGGAGACAACAAAATGTGTCCCGATGTCTCATATGTTAGCAAGTCAAAATCGAGCATCAAAGACCATATGACAAGTTAAAACCACTGGAGATTTCTCAATGGAAGTGGGATAAGATCATTATGGACTTTGTGTCCAATTTATCGAGGACTAAGAAGGGTCATGATGCCATATGGGTAGTCGTGGATCGATTCACAAATGCAGCACACTTTATCCCCATAAAATGGAAACAATTAGTGGAGAGTCTGCTGGACGTGTGTGAGAGAAGTGGTGAGATTACATGGTATTCCAACCTCCATGGTGTTTAATCGAGGCCGCAGATTCACTGCCAGATTCTAGAAGAGTATGCAGCAGGCCTTTGGTACAAGGCTTAATTTCAGCACAACATTTCACCCTCAGACAGATGGGCAGTCTGAGCGGACCATCCAGACACTGGAAGACATATTGCGAGCCTGTGCTATAAATTGGCAGGGTAGCTGGGATGAGCATATTCATCTGATTGAATTTGCTTATAATAATAGCTATCGTTACAGTATTGGTATGGCACCATTTGAGGCTTTGTATGGCAGACCTGGCTGTTCACCTACCCATTGGGGTGAAATAGGCGAGGAAAAGATCATGAGCAAGGAAGAAGTGAAGGAAAAAGTGGAGTACGATGAAAATATAGAATTGATTAAATAGAGAATGAAGACTGCTCAAGGAAGACAAAAAGAGTTATATTGATAAAGGCAGACGAGAACAGATCATCCAAGTGGGTGACCAAGTTCTTCTGAAGGTATCCCCTATGAAAGGGGTCATGAGATAGATAAAGCTCAGTCCTCGCTATGTAGGTCCATTTGAGGCACTCGAGTTGATAGGCGAAGCAGCATGTAGATTGGCCCTACCCCCATCTTATGGGAGAGTGCACAATGTATTCCATGTATTTATGCTCAAGAAGTACAAGCACGATGCTGCAAATGTATTAAAGATAGATGAGCTAGATCTAGCTGCAGACTTGACCTTCGCCGAATATTCAACTCATATAGTGGAACGTAAGGTGCAACGTCAGAAGAATAAGGACGTACCCATGATCTAGGTAGCTTGGCATTTTTATCATGGCAATGATGCGATATGGGAACTCGAGTCAGAAAAGCGCCAAGAATTCCCTCATATTTTCGGTAAGCCCTCTATTTAGTACAAAATTCGAGGACAAATTTTCTTTTAAGGAAGTAAGAATGTAACAATTGACACACAAGGATAACAAAAAAGAATGAAATTAGAATCATAATAGGAATGACCGACTAGAGAATAAAATGATTTATCCTATTAAGAGTTAAGACCAAATCTAAAGGGGGATTAACTTTATCAAATTAATGAGATTAGGAGTCCTATACAATAAAACAACTAAAACCTTAACTCTCCTTTCCTTTCAACTCACAAACCCTTTCCCCCCTACTCCACAGTTCTGCCGTCTTATACATGGTAAGAGAAGAAAAATAACTTCACTCATCGTTCTTGTTGCAAGGGCAGAGATAGAGAAGAAGAGCAGAGAGTATAGAGTGAGGAAATAGGGGATTCGGCCTATAGGTCCTAACGAATCGAAGAATGGATTAATCGCGAACAGAGGTGGGTGAATCGAAATCACCTTGCATGACTCTTGAATAGATTCAAGTTCTGTCCCAAATCGATCATGTAACAAAGAAGACAAGAAGAAGTCTCAAAGTTATGAATTGATTGTTTGATTTCTTGATTTTCTTTGATTGCTTGATAACTTTCATATAGGTTTTATTATTGTTGTTATGCTACTGTTTGATTGATTTCTTGGAGGTAGAAATTTGTTTAGGAAGAGATTATGCTAGAGGTTTTAAGGAATTTTCATGTTTGAAAATAATAAGGATGTCGACCGGTCGATCGGCCTTTTGTTCTTTGTTAGCCACCGGTTGACCGATTTACTGATCCCTCAAAGAATTTCATTATACATCGATCGGCCGACCGATTCACTAATATTATGACCTAACTAGACGACCGATCCCCGAGTCACACTAGCTGACCGATCGATCGTCCAATAGAACGGATCCGTCGATTCTACTGCCCGAATTGTTGAACCCACCTGTCGATCGATCTGAGCAGACCGATCGACCAATCCAAAACCCACAGGTCGACCGTTCCTTAGAACCGGTCAACCGATTTCTAGTGATTTCTTTTTATCATATTTATTGATAATTCTTGATTTTGACATGAATGTTGCTTATCTTTATTTGATTCGTTACATTTCCCTATTATGATGAACAACAAATAAAGAGAGTTATTAATAAGTTCAGATGGAAGATGAATAATGGGTTGTCAGTCCAAGCCAAGTATCTCAAGATAAGGTTCGCTCCTTGGTCATAGTTTGATCACCTATTGACCTGCACAAGGATGTATCATTTGCTCGGCATACCCAAGAATTAAAGGCACCTAAAAGTCACCCTAGTTTCTAAACATGAACCAGGGTTAAGAAGTATGATTAAGATAAGTCAAGTTATTGTTAAGATTTCCAAGCATGTCATGTTTCTTAGTTTATCGAGCATCATATGATTCTATTGATTTATGATATTTCCTTATTCGTCTCTTATCATAATTTATGATGCTGCCATGTTATCATTTTATTCAAGATAAGTATTTTACTTTACCGCTTATTTCTCTATTCAAGTTATGCATTGTATATTATGTGGTTCCCTACTATGCTGTAAAACTTATGGGAGGACCTCCTATTCTTTGTTTGATTTCCACGGGACCTATTTAGTGACAAGGTGGAGTAGGTGTGCGGTGACGAAGCTCTGACGACAAGAAAACACGTGAACTATAGGACTTATTAGTTTTCTTTACCTTCCGCATTATAGATTCATGATATAGAATTTTATTATATTTCTTAGAGATAATGTAATAATTTCTTAGACTTCCGCAATTAAAGTTATTCTTTTCTTTATTTCTTTTATTTTATTATTTCTTCCGCTGACGTGTCTCGATTCTTGACTGAGATATGATCAACAAGATAGTCAAAGTCATGGTGTCCGTAGCGTCTCCAAGTTGGTCTTCACCACGTGGCGAGGGTCGATTTGGGGACGTTACATAATATTCTAACTAATTATAAATATTTAAGGACACTTGTCAATCCATGCTTTTGCCAAATGTTATTCTCTCATTCAAAACTATCTTCCTTTTAATCAATGTTTTAAAAATCGGATCGGAGATCGGATCGGCGTGCCGACTGAGTCGAGGTTCGACTAGTTCAACTGGTTGAAGCGGATTTTTATATAATAATATTATTTATAATTATTTAAGAATAATTTAATACATAAATTATTACAAAAATGATTAAACCAATTAAATAATAGATTTCTTTTTATTATTACTAATATAATAGTATAAACTTTATTTCAATATGAATTTATTTAGTAATGCATTATTACCGAATTTTATTCTCTTTTCATATATAACTCTCTTTTATTTTAGGTAGTTTTTTATTATTACTAATATAATAATCTAACTTCAATTTCAATCTAAATTTATTACTAATATATTATTACCAAATTTTATTTTCTTTCCACATATATCTATTTTGGTTTAATTTGATTAATTTTTTGTCTCTATTTTGATTTATTTCCTCTAGTCAAGGAGAAAATGTGCAAAAGCTCTATTTGCCTCTGCCATTCTATGAGTCTCTTCTTTTTTGCATATGGCATGACCACTGTCTTTGGCAGCATCCGCTAGTTTGGAACTTAATTTGAAAGCCAAATAGATAGAGCTTTTTAAAACTTAATTTAGTTTCCCTCCTTCTCCTGCTATGATTGGAATACGGGGTTCTCCTTCTGGTAGCAACATGCTATTGGGTTGCGGTTCCGCTTATGGGGTCAAATCAATATATTCTAAGAAGAAATATGGAGTTTTGAGCATAAAAATTTGGGTGAAATGGTACACGCGAGACTCAAAATCTCATACTAAATAGCGTCGAGGTTTGAGTCCATGAAACTTCCCAATGATCGAAATTCTTGATCAATGGAGAAACAATATTTCCATTTTTGTCCAAAAAGATACCAAAGTGGATGATTGACTCATTCCATACTAAAAATAATCACAGGAATCTTTCCTTTTATTTTCTTATTTTAATTTTTTTTCTTTTTCTCTCCTTTCACTTTCATGTCCAAAACTTTCCAATTTTATAAAATTATTTAAACATTCATATCCCCTAATAAATACTTTCCATATTTTATTATTCTCTTAATAATATATTTCAATTTTTATTCATTCTCTCCAACTACCATCTTTCCTTTTATTTTCTTATTTTAAATACTTTCTTTTTTTTCTCCCTCAATCTTCATAACCTTCCAATTCCATCTAAAATAATTTGGTAACTTTAAACTTTAATATCCCCTAATAAATAATTTCCATATATATATATTTTTGAAAAAAATGAAAAAAACCGAGTTCAATCGGATACACTGGTTCAACCCGGTTTTTTTCAAGCCAACCCGATTCTTTAATATTTTTTGAATCGGTTTTTAAAACGTTGCTTTTAATATAATATAGACATAGATATTTGTATGAGTTAAGATGAAAAATGATTAAAAAGGCCTGCTTATGCCCACAGTTGGTGGTTCACTGTGGCATGTTCAAATGTTAGTTGGCATGTTCAAATGTTAAGATAGTGAATTAATTCGCACACACATATGAGACCTCTTCATATTGATGTAGGATTTTTTTCTTTAATATGCATAGTCTTTTGTCTAGTAATGAAAACAAAATTTCTTAATGACCATCAAATCATTGTCATCAAAGCCATTAAATACTTTACAATTTATGTCATGATCATTTGATTAATTATCGCATTCTCAAAACTATGTTGAGAAACTCTATGGGCCGTTTGTTTTGGGAAACTAGATTGGAACTGGTTTTCCCCAAACACCATCATGGGACTTGGTTGGACATGTTAAATGACCTGGAACCAAGGTCACGTGATCTTGGTTCAAGTGGACCGTCCACTTCTTTTTTTTTCTCTTTTTTTATTTGACCTTTCTTTTTTTTTTCTTTTCAACTATTTTTCCTTTTTCTATTTTACTTTTTTTTACCTTTCTTCTATAAAATAATTTATTTGTTTAATACAAAATATTTATAATAAATTATTAATATAATTTATTACTTATTATTTTATTTTAAAAAAAATAATATTTCATTAAATAAAATTAATGAAAAAATGATTTTATATATTTAAATAATATGTTTTAAACAAAATAATTTCCATAAAAAACTTTTTAATTAGTCTTTTATTTTAATTTTTTAATAAAATTAAAATTTATAATTATAATAATTATTTTTAATTCAAAACTCATCGTAAATTTATCCATCATATCAACTTTTTCCTTTCACATCAATTCTTCTTCATCATTATGTTTCACTCTATCCAAATAGTCTTCGGACTAATATGTCAATTTAACTATTCACAGAGAACTTAGGAAGAACTACCGTTCCATTTTCTAATGCAGCCTATATAACCTAACCAAGCTTGGTTGGCATAATTGATTATCAGCATTGTGCTTAAGTGAGTCGCTGAGCTAATAGTCCTATGTTGGATTCTTGAAGCCACCACTTGATCAGGAGAATATCGTTTTATTTTTTATCCCAACTCCAAATTAATCAAGTCTAGTATCCTAGGACAATGGAAACATCGTCTGGGTATAAAAAAAAAGAAACACTATGGGCCCGTTTGGCGATGGAAGCATGATGAAACCAAGGGCTGGTTCCACTTGGTTTCGCCAAACACGGTCAAAGGAACCGCGATTCTAGTAGAACCGCGGATTGGAATCAGGACTTTACGTGACTCCAGTCTCGGCGCTTCGATTTCACCAAGCTGAAACTGGAGCACTATAGCAGAACCACCATTTTTTCTTAACGTCATCTTTTTTATTTAGTTTTTATTTTATTTTCTTATTCTCTCTCTCACCCTTTGCCCTTATAAAATAATTTATTTATATTATATAAAATATTTATAATAAATAATTAATATAATATTATTTATTACTTATTATCTATTAAAAAATTAATATTTTGTTAATTATAAATAATTTATAAAAATGTATTTTTATCTTTGAATATATTTTTTAATGAAAATTTTTCCATCAAAAAATTTAATTTATAATTTTAATTTTATTAATAATAAAATTATACTTTATAATTATAATAACTATTCTCTATTGTATCAACCTTTTCAACATGAACCTCTTTCTTTTTCACCTTTTCTCGGATGAAATGATATTGGATGTCAATATGCTTTGTGCGTGAGTGAAATGTAGGATTTTTAGCTAACTGAATAGCACCTTAATTATCACATCTCACCTCTATGGCACCTTGCTCAAATTTGAACTCCAAACTCAACCGTTGTAGCCATATGGCCTCTTTTCCAGCATGAGTAAGAGCCATATATTCAGCATAAGAAAGTGCTACCACGCTTTGTCTTTTGGTCATCCAACTTAGTGCAGTCCCAAATAATGTAAAAATATATTTGTTAGTGGACCGTCTACTATCAATGTCTTCACCCCAATCAGCATCTACATAACCTACAATATCAAGCATCTTTTCTTTCCCTGTACTTTCAAAACACAAAGAAAAATTTGAAGTTTCACGAAGGTACCTGAAAATTCTCTTGATAGCATTCCAGTGTTCTCTGCTCAAGACTCCCACTGCTTGGGCTATATCTGGACGCGTGTACACCATGACATATATCAAGCTGCCCACTGCACTTGTATATGGTACCCGATCGATCTCTTCGGCTTCTTCATCCGTCTTTGGGCATTGCTTTGCAGAAAGTTTGATTCCTAGAGACATAGGAGTACGAACTGTCTTGCAGTCCAACATGTTAAATTTCTTCAACATTTCTTTTATGTACTTCTCCTTTCCTAATGACAACTTTTATTTCTGATGATCCCTTCTAATCTGCATATCCAAAATAAAATTCGTCGGTCCCAAGTCTTTCATCTCAAACTTCTTGGCTAACAAACCCTTCACTGAATTCACCATCTTCATATTGTTTTCAACCAATAACATGTCATCCACATATAGTGTAAGAATGACAAAATGATCGCCAACTCTCTTCACATAAACACAATAATCAGAATATGAATGTACAAAATTGAGTTGGAGCATGTACGTATCAAACTTCTGGTACCACATCCTTGGCGACTATTTTAATCCATACAAAGACTTGTTTAATTTGCACACCAGATTCTTTTTACCTTGAACTTCAAAGCCTTCTGGTTGCCTCAGATATATCTCTTCCTCTAAGTCCCCATGAAGAAATGTCATCTTCACGTCCATCTGCTCTACCTCAAGATTATATGTTGCTACTATAGATAGAACAAATTTGATTGAAATCATTTTCTCCACGGAAGAGAAAATCTTATCATAGTCGACTCCCTCAATCTGAGAATACCCTTTAGCTACTAGTCTCGCCTTGTGCTTCTCTACAGTTCCATTCGGCTTCAGCTTTCGATTGAACACCCATTTGCAACCAATTACCTTTCTATCCTTGGGGAATTTACACAAGCTCCATGTTTCATTCTTATCGAGTGATTGCATCTCATCTGCCATAGCAAGCTCCCACTGATTTGCATCATCCATAGACCTTGCATCTTTTACAGAACTAGGATCTTCTCCGATGATGCTCAAAGTATTAAACGTACTCAGAGCATTAAGATAGTATCTAAGAGGTGCTCTTCTTTCTCGTGTCGATCTCTTGAGAACTGGTATGATACCAATATCTGGGTCTTCATCTGAATCTGCATCTTCAACTTCATTAATCGAGTCCTCTTAATTCGATTTTGGAACAGACTCAACTGAAATATCCTATGCAACCACTCTGTAACTTCAGAATCAAAATCTTCTTCAAGTACTACAACTTTCTTGGGTTCATCATTTTTTTGAGCCTCAACTTGGAATCATGATTCACGGAAAACAACATCCCTGCTGTATACAATAGTTTTGACTTTGGATTCCACAATTTATCTCCCTTGACCCCTTCCTTGTATTCGACAAATATGTTCTTCTCAGACTTACTGTCAAGCTTACCCCGCTTTTCCTTGGGTATATGAACATATGCGTCACATCCGAACACCCGAGCATGAGAGAAATTTGGCTTCTTCCCAAACATTGTCTCATAAGGCGTCCAATGCTTCACTGATGAGGTCAGTGAGCGATTCTTTAGATAATTTGCTGTGGCTACAGCTTCTGTCCAGAATTCTTGCCCTAGTCCAGTCCAACTCAGCATACATCTGGCCTTTCTATGAGTGGCCGATTTAATCTTTCGACTACTCCATTCTGCTCAGGTGTATATGGAGTTGTCTTCTATTTTGCAATACCATTGTCCACACAGAACTACTCAAATTTATCTGAACAAAATTCACCTTCGTTATCTGTACGAAGGACCTTGATCTTGCTATTCAATTGGTTTTCCACCAAAACTTTAAATTCTCGAAACTTATCAAAAACATCTGATTTATTTTATAAAAAATAAATCTAACTGTATCTCGAAAAATCATCAATGAACGAGACATGGTACCTGAACCCTCCAATAGATGGAGTCGATTAGATGGAGTCGAAGTTGGTCTAAAAACATCACTATGGATCAGTTCGAGAATTTTCGTTGCTCTTGTACCTGTGTGTTGAAAATTGACTCGGTTCTATTTTTCATAGAGACAATTTTCACAGAACCCGAAGTCCATAGAACAATCTGAAACTTCTTCTACCATCTGACTTTATGCTATGGTAGAAAGTGCTTTCTCACTAATATATATGGATGGAAAGCTCTCAAAATCTAGTTTTCACAGAAATTTATTTCGTCGGATTTGAAATGCACAAAAATAGTTATGATCCAAACAATCGGACTACTATCGTGTTATCTCTAGCTACAACGAGATGAACTTGTAAAATTTATATAAATTTAAAAATATTGAATTAGGGTTTGAAATTTATGCAGAAGTTAAAAGTTTGCATTATCGTTCTTTGGCAATTAAAATCATCTGAAAATAACAAGTATATATTAAATTATTAACATTTTAGTGACTGCTGCAGAATATTATGTAAAGAATAGATCTCGGTAGTTGAATGCATTTCTGGGATTAAATCCCAAAACTTTAAAATTCATAAATTTTATATGTTATTCCTATGAAAGTATAATTTTCAGGAAAATTAGAATCAATCAAAATGAACATTTGTATATTGACTTATAATTTTTTATTGATGATGTGTTAGAATTGTCAAATAAGGAAAGTTGACATTATTTCAACAATTGTTATGTTAATATTATGCATCTTCTTTAAATGTTTATATACATTCCAAATACATTTATTTGCTAATGTATAATGCTTTGTTGACGTTTCATACATTTTATATATGATGTTATTCATAAAATATTGATTGATGTATTGCTGATCATCTAGACACACGTTTAGACATATTCAGCCATAATTAGGCTAAAAAATGAAGAATGATTGATATGAACCATTGTTGTATTACAAAGTATAATGCATATAAAGTTGAAGAACGCCATTGTCACTCATCAACGGTGAGAAGTAAAGCTATGTATGTACTTGAAACACTACAAGAAAATTGTCGAGTAGCGACACAAATTAGTGTCGCCATATTACGGGACTCTAAATTGATGCTAATAGCATCGCAATAGCGCCGTCATTGAGTCGACAAGAAGAGAAGCTAAGTGCCTCTCTATAGCTTCCATATAGTGTCGCATTAGCATCACAAAAAGTAGACGCTAAGTGAGATGCCAAAGCGACGCTAGTTCGGCGTTATTATCACGAGTGAAAACTAACAAACACGCGACAGATGGTAGCGTTATATTGGCATCACAGGACTGCGATGCTAAATTAGCGTCACAAGCAAAGTGACACTAAATCGATGGAATGTAAGAGCCGATATTAGTGATGGCTTCTTGCGTTGCATTGGCGTCGCAAGCATGAGACGCTACGCAGCGTCACTGTGGCTGCAACGCTAAGTGGACGCTAATATCATATAATGTATATATAATATAGTTGACGCTAAGTCTTTTATGCTCTTTTGAATATAGTCTATGTAATACTAACTACACTATACTATATTATACTATATTATACATCATGCTATACTATATTATTCTATTATATAATGGAGATTGCCAGAGATCCGACCGTCGGATCATCACAAAATTTGGACCTCTCATAGACCACGACAACACAGATTTTTTAGTATTGTTTTCCGATTTTAGGAGGCCGTACAGTAGAGTTATGAATCTAGGAAAAAAGTCTTCTAACAGTCTTTGACGTAAGCCCGACGGGAATTAGTCAAAATGCAAATTATGGACTCATAGAGATCAACACGAGTTGTCCACCCGCAGAAGAATCGCGGCGATCGGAGGTCGGAAGAAATTCAATAAAATGAGTAAAGTTTCGAAATAGAAATGGTCGGTTCTCCGTGGTCCTAGATCGGATTGCTACGAGAAAATAGGCATTTTGAAGGGCTCGAGAAGGTTGATTATTGCAAACATTTCATGTTTCACATGTTTTCCGTTTAATCCGATTATCAAAATACTTATTTTTTGTAATTATAAAAATTCCTCAAGACTTCCATCCCTCCTAAGAAATCTAAAATGCACATTCTTCAAAATCAGACCTTTCGGGAGGGCTCAGAACTACTACAAGAAAATAGCCGGTTAACTGTCCCATTTAGTTGACATAGAGTTTTCAAATTTTTTCGAGAAATGCTAGTTTTCTTAGATTTTTTTTCTGCATCCAAATTTAAAAAGTATTCAAAATGGTGATGCATAAATGATGTAGCAGAATAAAATCGCTAGCAAGTGCACTAGTCACTCAAGTAATATAGTAAATAAGAGTAAAGAGTGTCAAACCCATGAGGAATATTATTAATTAAATATCTAATTTTATAAATTAATAAGAGAGAAAATGGTAGAGAATCGTTTGAGATGGTTTGGTCATGTTCAGAGAAGACCATTAGATGCGCCAGTAAGAAGAGTAGATCAAATAATCTGGAGTCCGATTAAAAGAGGGAGAGGGAGGCCAAGGCGGACACTTGGCGAACTAATAGAGCAAGATCTATTGGTGAATAATATACCGAAAGGTTTGGTTACTAATAGAGCGGAATGACGTCGTATGATCCATGTAGCCGACCCCACCTAGTGGGATAAGGCTTTGTTGTTGTTGTTGTTGTTGTAATAAGAGAGAAGAAAAACATGTAATTTTGGAAAAGGGTTTCTAAAAATAAAATAAAGAAAATAAGATAAGATAATGTAATGGTGTTGAAGTTAGGCCTTAAGATGAAAATAGATCAGGATAAATATTTGAACCATAAAAGATAAATTTAATCTTTAAAGATGGATTAGAGTCTCCCTAAAATAATCTAACATGATTAACTTGCGGTCTCCATAACTGGCATACCATCAACTTAAGCATGCAAAACTATCTTAATTTAATAAGAATTGAAGTCTCCACAACTGGCATCCCATCAAATTATATTAAAATTAATATGTATTAAATTGGATTCCCTAGACTATTAATCACTCCCTAAACTGGTATAGATTAATAGACCACACAAATTTGATTCTCCACACACTAGTTATCAAATTTATGTCAATTATTAATCTCATAAAAAATAATTAAAATTAGTATAATGAATTCTGAAATTAAAGACTCCACAGACTGGTATAAAAGCATAAAAGCATTAATCACAATTAATAACTAATCAGAAAAGATTAAAAAAATAAAATAGGGTCCAAACATTTCCCTTCAATTAATAATCTCCTAAAATAAAAGATATAAAAACATGGGGTTCATCCTAGAAATTCTAGGGAGATTACACCCAAATGATAAAAATCGGAAGAATTACACCCAAAATAGAGATAAAGGTCGAAGCTTCGGATAATGAGCAAACAGTCGGGCAGCCTTTCAGACTTGATCAGAGTCGCGATCAACCTCCAGCCATCGCACCTTCTCTCCTCTCGGTCGTAGCCTGCAGATTTTTGACTCGTCATAAAAGAAAATCAAATTTTAAAGAACCAATTGGATTGATGGTTTCATCCTCTATTTACAAGTGCGAACGAGTCTTCATGTTGATTACGGGCGTAAATCGTACAACTGGAATTAAATTCACCGAATAAAAGTTGATCATGTTCTCTTTGGATTTTGGCCAAAATATAACTTCCTCTAATCATTACTTCAAAAATGATAGACTCTTCTTATCTTTACCCCTTCTTCAAATCTCGGCCAAAATGATAAATTCTTCTTGTCATTATGCCCAAAATGATAAACTCTTCTTATCTTTACTCCTTTATTCAAATCTTGGCCAAAACGATAAGTCAATTCTTCTAATCTCGGCCAAAACGATAAGTCCCTTGTTCTAATCTCGGCCAAAATGATAAATTCTTTCTTCTAATCTCGGCCAAAACGAAGAGTCCTTCAATCATTATGTCCAAAATTATAGCTATACATGTCATGTTACGCCCAAAAATTCAAGTTGCATTTGTTTTTACCCCCAACGAAGTAAGGCGTAACTTTATCTAATGAATGATAAACTCAATTTTATGCCCTGGTTGTGATCATCACGGCCGAAATATATTTTCTTCATACGTATTTTGCCTAGAACTCTTTGTGATGTGGATTACGGCCGATAACAACTTTGCAATTATCGTTTACGCTTACGTTGTGACCATCCGATAATTCGACTTGCCTGCAAAATAATTAAGTAAATCCCTCCTTAGTTAATATATTCAAAGCATTAATAATCAAATCGATAAATCCAGAATTATGACTAAAAATAATCTAAAATGATGCATACCATGATCAAATTATGGAAAAATTAATTAAAATAATAAAGTAAAATATGTTATATTTAGCATGCATCAAATGGTCTATACATACACATATACATATACATATGCATACATATACATATACATACACATATACATACATATATATATATATTACATATACATACATGTACACATATACATATTTCATATACATATATACACATATAAATATACAACATATACATATACATATACATATACATGCATATATATATATATATATTACATATACATACATATACATACATGTACACATATACATATTTCATATACATATATACACATATAAATATACATACACATACACATATACATTTAATCAATTTATAGTTAACAAATAACTTATAGTTTGGTGCCACTTAAGCGTCACAATAGTGATGATATCATTTTAGCGATACAGTAGCGCCACAAGAATGTCGTAAAGATGTGACGCTAAATTAGCGTCTCGAATGCGCGGCGCCAATGCTACGTGATACTCTAACTTAGCGTCACAATATATTGAGTCGCTAACTTGAGATGCTATTTGGCATACAACATGGCATCATATTAGCGACTCAATAACGTCGCACCATTGGCGTCGCTAACTAGAGATCCGTGTGCTCATCAAGGAACAAATCTTGACCATCCGCTCTTTTAATCCGACGATTCGTAACACCTCATTTGATTAAGACGATTTCTGTCCCTCTTTTAATGCTTCTACCGATCCGCCACCGCCTTCTCCCCTCCAACATGCCTTCTCCCTCCGATGCCTTCTTCCGCCGACGCGTCCACTGCCGCCTACCTCCCTGCTGTCGTCTACTGCCGCCACTGTCTGCCTCCCTAACGTCGTCCGCTGTCACCACCGCCTGCCTCCCTGATGTCGTCCGCTGCCGCCACTGCCTGTGTCTGCTGCTGCTGACCGCCTTCCTGATGTCATCCGCTACTACCGCCTCCTGCTCCCTACACGAGACACTGCCTTCTCTACTTCAACCCCTTCTTCCCTGCATCCGCCACTGCCTACTCCCTGCATCGCCTTCTCCCCTTTGACCCCTGGCTCCGCCACTGTCTGCTCCCTGCATGAGACACCTCCTTCTCCCTTGCCACCGTCGCGTCCGCCGTCGTCTGCCTCCTTGCTCGAGACACTGCCTTCTCCCCTCCGATCCCTTCTCCCCTGCTGCCGACACGTCCACTGCCGCTGCATACCTCCCTGACGCCATCCGCTACCACCACCTACCTCCCTACTCGAGCACACACGGGTGAGGCACTGCACGGCGGGGTCTATTTCTTGATGCCGCAGATGAAGGCATGTTGAATGTGTAATTTGATGAACTTGATGAACCTAATTAGAACGTGTACATGATCGAGTACCATAGTTAAACTTGTGTAAAGAAATGTGAAATGTAAATTAAATTGTACAAAGCATGCTATTTTTGTTGGATGAAAATGTCATACTTAGCGTCTCTTTAACGTCACATTAGCGTCGCACAATTAGCGCCCCATTAGCATCCACTTAGTGTCACACAATTGCATCGCTATTTAGCATCGCGCTGGCATCTGTGTAGCGCCACAACCAACGATGAGGATAAACTTAAGCATTGTTTTAGCACCATACCAGCATCAAAACAACTTCATATTAGCATTATGTTAGCGTCAACAAGGTGTCACCTTAGCGTCACACACTCCAATGCCATTTTAGTGCCGAACTAGTAATGGCGACGCAAATATCGTCGCACCTTTGGCGTCACCATGACTATGGCGCGTAGGCGACGCTAATTCGTCGCTACATTGTTCAGCGAGAAATTAGCGACGCATTAGAGTCCATATACATGTGACGCTAATTGATCACTTTATTGTAGTGAAAGGAACCTAAGCTCATGAAGTAAAATCCTGTATTTGTGTATGTTCTTCTCAGGGAACAAAGTCTCTCGTCAGGAAGTGTGTATTCCTTGGAACAAAGTCTCTCACTATTATGGTGTGCATATTTTTTGGAATAAAGTCCCTCACTATTATGATGTCCGTGTTCCCAAGGATGTGGTCTAGCTAGCCAAGGTGATGATGTGATATGACTCTCCAACTATGTTAAGATAAAAAAATAGTATAAAATAAAGTAGGAATGAAAGTGAAGTTTAACTTCAAAGTATCTTATAATAAAAAAAGTTATGATGATGATGATGAAGTAAAGATGGAAAGTGATGCATGCAAAATATAACGCATCTTAGATTATTATTTTAGTTAATTTTTCTATAATTTAATCATGGCATGCATCATTTTAGGTCACTTTTAATGGTAATTCCAAATTTGTTGAGTCTGACTATTAATTCTTTGAATATTCTAATTATGAGCAGATTAATTTAATTATTATAACTTTTTTGTAGGTTGCGATTAATTCTTATCAATCCATGTGAGCTAAAGGTTTATCTTAGGAGCTAAATGCAATTGGGGGCAAAATATTTATTGGGAGCCAAACTCATATTTATCATATTGGGGACTAAACAATTTCCCTTGGATCATTGGGCACCAAATCGAAGTTTCATCGCATCATATGGAGATATAGTTGGGCATAAAACTAGATGAAGCAATCTTATCATTAACTGATATTGAATTGAAATGAAAGGATTTTCATTGGGAGTAAAACACCATCATTAACCAAGATCTCAAACCATGAAGAGAATCATTAGGCGCTAAAGCGTTGAGAAGTTTTATCCTTAACCAACACTTATTAAGTATTATCAGCCAGTAAGATCATTGGGCGCCAACGGGATAAGTTTTTATCAGCATTTTTGGCTGAGATTTGAAGGACGTAAAGTTTATCTCCGCAAAGTAAGACTGTGATCAACATGAAGATCGTCCGCACCTATATATAGATGACAAAATCATTAATCCAATTTGTTTCTTTTATAGTGGAGTCATGAAGTCCACAGGCTACGACCAAGAGGAGAGAAGTGCTACGGTTGAAGACCGTGAGGCTGTCAACTGTCTGCCCAGATCTGAGATCTCTACTTTTGTCTTGGGTGTAATTCTTTCTATTTTCATCATTTCTATTTTATTATCTATCTAGAATTTCTAGGATGACCCATGTTTTTTGATCTTTTATATTAGGAGATTATTAATTGAAAGAAAATTATTTGAACCTATTTCATTTGTTTTAATCTTATCTGATCAATTATTAATTGTACTAAATGCTTTTAAGTTAGTTAATTATATTTCTAAATTAGGCTATACCCGTTTGTGCAGTGTTTAATTTCAGAATTCATGATACTAATTTTAATTGTTTTTATATGAAATTAATAATTGACATAAATTTTGTGTGGTCTGTTAATGTATATCAATTTGTGGAGTGATTAATAGTCTAGGGAATTCAATTTAATGCATCATAATTTTAATATGATTTGATGGGATGTCAGTTGTGGAGACTTCAATTCTTATTAAATTAAGATAATTCTGCATGCTTAGGTTGAGGGGATGCTAATTGTGGAGACCTCAACTTAATCATATTAGATTACTATTTTAGGGAGACTCTAATCCATCTTTAAAAATTAAATTTACTTTTTATGGTTCAAATATTTATCTTGATCTATTTTCATCCTAAGACCTAATTTCAGCACCACTATATTACATTATTATTATTATTATTATTATCTTATTTTAGTTTCTTTCTTTTATAATTAGAAACCCTTTTCCAAAATTCCATATTTTTCTCTCTTATTAATTTATAAAATCAGATATTTTATTAATAATATTCCTCATGGGTTCGACACTCTTTACTTCTTTTTATTATATTACTTGAGCGACTAGTGCACTTGCTAATGAATTTATTTTGCTATATCATTTTACGCATCAAGTTTTTGAGAGAAAGTCCTACACTTATGTATTGTATATGTACTTTCTAAGGAATCATGTCCCTCATCGTAAATTGTGATGACTAGGAATAATGTTTCTCACTATTATGATGTGTATGTTTCTAAGATATGACTTATGATATGTTAAAGATGAAGGATGAAGATGACACATGAATGATTAGATAATAAAAAGATAAAAGAAGAATGAAAGAAGATCCAAAGGGTTATAAAGCAACCCTGAGGAGGTGTAAAGTATGAAAGAAGTCGAGTTATAAAGAAACACTTTGGATGTACATGCCAATGAAAGTGGAATGAAATGATAAGTTATGTCATGATCATGTATGAATGATATGAATGTATGTTTATATTGCTTGATACTTGCATATGATGAATCTGAAGTTAAACAAGTATGACATGATGTTTATGTTTCATGAATGCTATATGAAGAATGAATGTAAGCATGATTTAATGTCATGCACGGTTCATGATATAGTTCATGACATGTATGTTGTTGTTGTTGTTGTTGTTGTTGTTGTTGTTGTTGTTGTTATTATTATTATTATTATTATTATTATTATTATTATTATTATTATTATTATTATTATTCATCACATGTAGTATTATATGATAGGATATCATGGCATGCATGACTTTTATAGCTCTAATTGGAAAACCCTACACTCTAAATTCATGCAATAGCTATGATTAAGTGAAGGATGGTAACTCAAGCTCATGACAAAGTGTTGCATGCTTAGGTTTAAATAAGTCCTATAGTTCTATTTAAACTTTGAGGTTAATGATGTAATGAAGGTTTAGGCATTTAATGTTTTTTTAAGTATTAGTTATGATATGATTAATTAAAAGTTTATATTTATTATGTTTTTATCTAAATTGTCAAGTCTTCCGCTATTAAATGGTATATGGCGAACGGGCTGATGACATGAAATTGCCCTAAATGACCAAAACTTTTAAGATGAATTTCGGATCATTACAGTTGGTATTAGAGCCAAGTTAGGACCTAAGTAAGCAATGTGATATTAAGAATTTTAAGTCCATATGCAACCGCACGAGCAGCCATCAAAAGTCAAAAGGTATGTAATGTTTAATATCATTGTATGTAGTTTTGAAGTGGTTAATTTTTTTAAAAGGATGGAAGAAAAAAGTCTTCCAATGCTAATGCTAATGATGAGATTCAAGTTGATGGTATTATCAAGTTAATTATGAGCAGTATGTAAAATGAGGGATATGAATATGAGATGTTAGAAAACAAAGTGAAGTATAATGGTGCATGAGACCTAAATAACAATAGGATACCCTCAAATAGAAAATGAAAGTTGTCTAAAGTTCAAAAACATGAATTATGAGGACTAATTAAGGTAAGCTTTAGATAATGTCTATTATGCCAATGCTATAGATAATCAATACCTTTGGCTTTGATTATGATTGAAGTAAAAGATAATGAAGGAGACTTTTTAGAGTGCATAAGTAATATTGAAATTCGAGGATGAATTTCTTTTATGTGTGGAATGACATAATAACCCGAAATTTGGGATAAGGGTATTTGGGCCTTTTGACCAAAACTTGACCAACAACCCTATTAATTCTCCAAAATCCCAGCCGTCAACTCCTCTTCTCTCTTTTTTTTCTCCACAAAGAAAAGCCTAAGGCTAGGAGATCTAGAGCCCTATTCTTCATGGAGGCTATGTTTTAATATCAACAAAGAGAAGACCAAGTTTTCTAAAAAAAAAAGGACAATAAGACCTAGAGGTTTCTAGATAATGAAGAAGGATACAAGATGATTAGGAAAAATAGTTTTAGATATAAAACCTAAAAGGTATGTAAAGGTTATCCAAAACCATCTATCCCCTCTCAATGATATTTTTGGTTGGATTAATAGTTTCAAGAATACCTTATTCTTGATTGTAATTTTGATTGAGGGTTGCACAAACGAGGGTTGCACAAATGAGGGTTGCATGAATGAGGGTTTCGTGATTTATGTTGCATAATATGTTAAATTTGTGGCTGTCATTTGATAATTATTTGAGTAGGATGGTCGAAGTCTAGTTTTCATAAAAATTTGTTTTATCAGATTTGAAGATGTATAAAAGTAGTTATGATCCAAAAATTTGACTACTATCATGCTACTCAGGTAATAGAGCGACGAATTTGTAAAATTTATATTAATTTAAAATATTTAATTAGGGTTTGAAATTTATGGATAAATTAAGAGTTTGCATTATCATTCCGAGGCAATTGAAATCGAAAAGAACAAGTATAGATTAATTTATTAATATTTTAGTGTTTGCTGCCAGAATACTATGTAAAGAATAGATCTCGGTAGTTGTAAAGAATACTATGAATTTTTAGAGTAAATACCTAAAACATAAGATCCATAATTTTATATGTGATTCTTATGAAAGTATAATTTGCAGGAAAATTAGAATCAATCAAAATGAAAATTTATGTATTGAGTTATTATTTTTTATTGATGATGTGTTAGAATTGTCAAAAAAGGAAAGTTGACATATTATTTATGTCAACAATTATTATGTTAATATTATGAATTTTATTTAAATATTTTTATACATTCCAAATACATTTATTTGTTGATGTATGTTGCTTTATGATGTTTCATACACTTTATATATGTTGCCATTCATGAAACATTGATTGATGTATTGACGATCACGTAGACACACGTTTAGACATGCTCAATCGTACTTAGGCTAAAAAATGAAAAATGATTGATATGAATGATTGTTGTATTGCAAATCATAATGCATCTAAATTTAAAGAATGTCATTGTCACTCATCAATTGTGAAAAGTAAAGTCCTGCACCTATATATGAACTTTAAGGGGATCTAAGCCCAAACTACATTTGTGCATGTGCTTGTCAGGGAACAAAGTCCCTCATCAGAAAGTGTGCGTATTCTTTGAAATTATGGTGTATGTATTTCTTGAAATAAAGTCACTCACTATTATGATGTGCATGGTCCTAAGAATGTGGCCTAGCTAGCTAAGGTGATAATGTGATATGACTCTCCAACTATGTTCGGATCAAAGATGTTATAAGATAAAGTAAGAATGAAAAAGAAGTTTAACTTCAAAGTATCTTATAACAAAAAAAGTTATGATGATGATGAAGTAAAGATGAAAAGTAAAGTCATACACTTATGTGCATACTTCAAGGGGATTGAGAAGTAAAATATTGCATCTGTGTATGTATTTTTTAAGGAACAATGTCCCTCATCATAAAGTGTGTATTAATAAAGGTGACTAGGAATAAAGTTTCTTACTATTATGATGTGTGTGTTCCTAAGATGTGACTTATGATATGGAATGAAAGTCAATGCGATATTATGTGATAAAGATGAAGGATGAAGATGACATATGAAGGATCACATAATAAAGAAAGAAAAAAAGAATGAAAGAAGATCCAAAGGATTATAAAGCAATTTTGAGGAGATGTAAAATATGAAAGAAGTCAAGAAGTAAGGATCAAGGCATTATAAAGAAACTCTTAGGATGGCAATGAAAGTGGAATGAAATGATGAGTTATGTCATGATCATAAATGATGTGAATGCTCCCTAAAAGTATAACTGCTTTCACAATCCATATTTAGAAAAACTAATCAAATTGAAGTATTATATAATCTTCACACACGTGATTCGTCATATCCAGCTAAAGTGCGATTCATAATAATCTTTGGTGTAATTTTATTCACAATATCTTTGATTTTTCTTAACTATTTGGTTTTTAAATTTTGTACCCGGCTAGTTTCCAACAAATCAAATTCGGTTAAGAATAAGTTTGGAGCAATCAAAGGGGATTAACTTTGTGGTTTGAGTTAAATATGATTCATTGACGGAATTGTTCAATCCAACTCGACCTAATCTGACACTTGTTTATTAAATTTTTTTTATTTTTTATTCATTTTTAATCATATATTTGATTTAAAATCATAAAAAAATCTTAAAATAAAATATTTTAAGTATGAAAATATTATATAAATACTAATAAAATTACTTTAATGCTTTCAAATGAATATTAAAAATTTTATATTAAATATTCAATTTTAAAAATATAGTAAAAAATGATGGTCGGGTAACCCGACCATCCAACCCGAACCGACTCGTCAAATTTGCTGCGCACAAGGGTGTCGACCCAATTCGACCTCAAGTCTAATCCGACCCTTGAGAACCTTTTCTCGGCCTACATGGATGACACACATCTAATTTCTTCTCTCCTCCACGTGTGTCACTATTTGATGTGGCAAAACACCCCCTTTATAATACTCTATAATTATTTAATAATTCAAAATATTAGAAACAAAAATATAGTAGATAACAAAAAAAAAAAGAAGAGGAGGGGTGCCACCCCCTCATCCTCAACCTCCGCCAGACTTGCCGAAGGAAGGGGTGGCACCCCTTTGGGTAGTCACCGGAGCCGAAGAGCATCCCCCTTTTTTCTTTGTGTTCGCTGCTGACAACAAAAAAGAGGGGTCCCCACCCCTCCCTTTTCGTGTCACCACCACACGTAGAGAAAAAGGGTAGGGGGATGCCCCTTGGCGCGTGTCACGAGATCCTTTTCTGCTCAATCGATCTGTGCGGCGTTTAGACGTGCCCACCATCTAGACAAGCTCTTAACTGCTTTGCAGAAGTTTTCTTATGTCACTTTCTTAATGTCATAGTTTTTGGGACGCTTAGTCCTAAGCGGATGCTTCGGCAGAGGCGTTTATGAACAAATGGATGCCTAAGTAGAACGTTCAATCTCTTGGGACATTTTGGGATGCTTTATGGATTGTCACACTACGCTTGAAGCTCGATGTTAGATTTTGAGAAGCGTTGCAATCTTTGTTGAGTAAATAGAATGATTATAAAGGGATTCAGGGGAGTATTTGCAGGACTCCCATAATATACCACCATTTTGGGAGGTTGTGTTGCGTTGCGATGTGTGATGTGAAAGATAAGCTAGCGGGTGCACTTTTCTTGAAGTGCATATTATAAAATTACCATCACACTTAGAAATTTAGGTTACAAAGCTGGGATAAAATAAGAAAAAATACAAGTAAGAAAGATAACTCGGCGGTCCTGAGAAAGCCCTCGGATATTCTCCCTCACTCAAGTCAGCGATATCCTCGGAGCAGCAGATTCAAATTCTTCAATCTTCTACTTGAACTGTGACAAGACTTCGACTGTCTCCCAACTTGTGTCGACGTTCGGTCTTTCGCTCCATCGAACAAGGTACTCCTGATTCTCAAGCTCGTAGGTCACTTTACCTACCTTATTCAGGATCTTTAACGGGCCCTCATAACGCCTAAAGAGGCTCTTGTGCAAATTATTCTCACTTAGCCAAAGATATTGGACGAGTTTCACAAGGACCAAATCTCTTATTTCAAAGTTTACGTCCCGCGGTGTAATGACAGGCCATCTCTTCATGCGCTTCAATGTCTTGTGCAAATATGTCTGAGCCATGTCATTCTACTCGTGCCATTCCCTCGTCATGTGGTGAGCGGTGAGGACTTTGCCACTCTTAAGGAATAGAAGTCCCCACTGTTACCTTCTTAAAACTAGCAAACACTCTCGAATTAGTTCTATGAGAGAAGCTTTCAAAGTAGATCCGGGGACAAATCTTTCACTCACTGACAAGTGAAAACATGTGACCGTATCGGGTACTCCCACAAAAAACAATTCCTTCTTTTAAGTCCCCTAAAAAGTAAGTTGATATGAAACTTCAACAAAAAGAGCCTAACCAGGCCCTTGAGAGGGTTACTGAACCATCACTATCTCGAAGGAACTCTAATTGGTCGACTCGCTCCATTGCAAGTTGTAAGAGAATTATGCAATGTCGAGTAGCTTTGCCCAGTCCTTCTGGTTGGCACTGAAATAGTGTCGTAAGTAGATCTCTAGAATACAATTCACCCTTTCAGTTTGGTCGTCGGTTAGAGGATGAAGTGCGGTGGAGAAATGCATGTTGGAGCCCATCATCTTGAATAGCTCCCTCCTTAATTTGTCAACGAATCGCCAATCTCAATTGCTGACTATGCTTTGGACAAGGTCCTAATATTTCACCACATGCTTCATCAATAACTCCGCAATTTCGTTGGCAAGGCAAGCAGTAAAGCCGCTGGCAAAGATGGCATACTTAGAGAACCTCTCAACAACAACCATAATCGTTCTTGCCCCTGGGCAGTCCCCTGATGACACATCTTTCTATAGTTGCTCTAGAACAGGAAGAGATTCCAGAAGTCCATCAGGTGCTGGATTGATGTCTTTGTCATGCTGGCAAACAAGACATGTCCGCACGAAGGCTTCAACATCATTCTCCATATATATTTGGCCATAAGTAGTTGTGAGTGCCAAAGTACGACAAATGTCCGGATGTCCCGCCCACTTGGAGTCATGGCACTCTTGCATAATGGCATGCCACAAGTTGTCGAACAATGGAACGTAGATGCGAGGTTGCTTGGTGAAGATCAGTCCATCTCTATCACAAAATCGGCGCATCTTGTCCTCTTTTGCTTGCTCCAACAATTTCTTCACCGTGGGATCCGACTCTAATCCCTTCTTCATCCTCTCGATCAGGTCAACTTGAGAGGAGATCATGGCCGCCAATTTTGCCGTCGCTTGAGGGCGTCGATAATGACATTTATTTTGATGGGCTTGTATTCTAGAACATAGTCGAATTCCACTATGAAATCTCGCCACCATGCCTGCTTTGACGAGAATTTCTTCTGCATCTCAAAGTAGTTTGTGGCAACATAATCCATCTTTTTTATGAAATTGTGACCTGGTTAGGTAGTGTCGCCATGTCCTAAGGCAATGGATCACCGCGGTCATCTCCTTCTCTTGAACGGCGTCGCTCCGTGTCGTTGAGTTCGTGACTATCGAACGCTTATAGCATAGTCAGAAGCATATGTCTGTACCTCATAAGGCTTGGTGTGGTCTGGCAGGACAAGCATTGGTTCCTTCGTCATAGCCCTCTGAAGTGTGTCGAACGCCTCCTAGCATGTAGGCATCTACTCCCATTTCACATCCTTCTAAAGGAGGTTTGTCAAAGGAGTCGTCACATGGGAATCCTCATTGACGAACCACCTATAGTTCACCAGGCCAAGGAACAAGTTAATTGGAAACCCGCTTAGGCGGCTCCCACTCCATGATGGTTCAAATATTTGCGCCATCCATCTTCAACTTGCCACTTCCAATGACATGTCCCGAGAAGTTCACTTCCGATTGAACAAATGCACACTTCTTCGGCTTGGCATAGAATGGATTCTGCCGCAACACCTCGAACACTTGCCGAATGTGCTCTATATACTCCTCCAAAGTGCGACTGTACATCATGATGTCGACGAGCAGACAACCACGAACCTGTCAAAGAAAGGGTGCAATACCTTATTCATCAAGGTGCAAAAGGTTGTGGGGCATTGGTGAGGTCGAAGGGCATAACCAGGAACTCGAAGGAGTCATATCTTGTGTCAACGCCATCTTTTGCACGTCTTCCTCCACGATTTAGACCTGTCAATAGCTCGAACAAAAATTCAACTTGGTAAACCATCTTACACCGCCAAGTTGGTCGAACAACTCCATCACAAGGGGGATGGAGTATTTGTTCTTCACCGTAAGCTTGTTGAGCGCCCGATAGTTGATGCGCATTCAGAGGGATCCATTATGCTTCCTATGAAAGATAACTGGAGCAAAGAGAATCGAAGCGCCATATGAAGACTTTGATGGTTGAACATATCATACATCCAAAAGTTCGGTCAATTGCTTATGGAGTTCTGCAAATCTATAAGGGCTAGCCGATAAGAGACTCCATGCGAGGACTTCGATTCGGACCAAGTAGATGACATGGTACACTTCACGCTGCGGAGGCAATTGATTTAGGAGTTCTAGGTGGCATGACGTTCGCAAAGTTCTCAAAGGTCTCAAGAACTTTGGGAGGTATTGGAGTGGAGGGCCTCGGATCTTCCAAGACGGCGGTTGCTAGGAAGGTGTACTCCTATTTTCGCAACCCATTCACCACTTGCATGGTAGAGAGAGTTTTCTATTTTAGATTTCTGCTTGACCTTATGATAATGTTTAAGATCCCTTGGGATCAAAGATAACCATCAAATTGGTGAGATGGATGACACATGCAGCAATGTGTCACAGAAAAGATATACCCGTCACCACTTCGTAATCATCCACGGGTGTCACAGTCACGTCAAAGCTTTCCAACCACTTCTCGATGCGTACCTTCACTCTAGGAGAGATTCCTGTGGTTGAGATAGACTTCTCATTCACTCTTGAACGTGGCGGATGTCTTCTTTAGATGCATCTCTAGCTTCTTAGTGGCCATTTTTTACACGAACAACTCCGATGCTCCCGTGTCAATGAGGGCGTTGAAGACTTTCCTTTTTAACTCGATTTCCGCATAAAGTCGAGCGGCCAATGAGCCTTTGAGGCATTGATGGCGCTGAGGCACTCCTCTTCATTCTTCTTCTCGTCGGGGCATTACATGGCATTAACTATCATCTTCTGCAGGCAATCGCTTGTCCAATGCGGACCCTTATAAATGTAGCAAGGTTTTAGTAGCTTTCCATCCCTCTTAAATCTATCATTGAATGGCCTCCTGTCCTGGTAGTCCTTCCCTTCATCTTGGTAGCATGGCTTTCCTACTTGCGACTTAGGCTTCTTTTCTCCACCATTGCCCTTGTCTGAGGGCTTGCATGGTGAAACACTTGTTTTAGCATACTCACAAGCGATTCGGCAATAGCGACTAGCGACTGAAGTTGGAGCAATCTTGTTTCTCTAACTCCATCCTAGCCCAAGGCTTCAAACTTTTGATGAAGACCGTCAGTAATGTGTCTTCGTCCACTTGAGAATTTTGTATGCGGAGATCGGTGAACTCTTTCATGTACTCCTTCAACGTGCACTTTTGGTAAATGTTGAACAACGCAATCTTGACCTCCAATCCCAACTTAACAAGGCACAAATAGTTTATAAGCTACCCTTTGAACTCATCTCACGTCTTAATGGGATTAACATCGCCATGTTCCACATCGTCTTAATGGCACAGCCACCATAAGCTCTCCGCATCTTGCAAGTAGAAGGATGTGGTCTTCACCATTCTCACTTTTGAGGTCACATCCAAGGCCTCCATGTATGATCGGACATTCCACAAAAAGTCATTGATCTCATTTGCCAATCTCTCGCCCTTATATGACCTCGACTTTGATTCTTTCTTCATGCGGGGCGGACGCCTCGGGACGTCACCCATCTCCATAGCGTCTCTTGAGCTCTTCCCATAAAGTCTTGAGCTCCTGTTTCATCTCGAACCTAATGTAAGAGAGTCTTCTATTCAAGGACTCCCACGTGTCCATGATTGTCGCCTCCATGGACTCGAGCCGCACATAGAATGGCGCAACTTCATCCCGCACCATCGTGATGTCCACTATCTTCTCCAACTTCCACTTGTAGATTGCGAGTCGGTCTTGCATCTCGCAAACATCCAGGTGACTGGCGGAGGAGTTGCTCAAAGATGGTCATAATGTCCTTTGAGCGGGCACACCCTCGCTGTGGGCGGCCCTTCTCCGATGCTATAGGTTCTTGTGTCATCTCTGAGTTCGACGTCATTTCCTTTGATCGTCGAATGCCAAACTAAGTGATCTCAGGAAAGTGGCTCTGATACCCCTTGTCACAAGGTTGTTTTTCACTCGACCAACACGTGCAGTGTCTAGACAAGCTCTTTTGAGCGTTTGCGAAAGCTTTCTTATGCCACTTTCTTAATGCCACAATTTTTGGGACGCTTGGTCCTAAATGGACGTTTCGACGAAGGCATTTTTGAACAAATGGATGTCTAGGCTAAACGCTCAATATCTTGGAATGCTTTGTGGATTGTCACACCACGCTTTGAGACTCAATACTAGATTTTGGGAGCTTTGAAATTTTTGACGATTAAATAGAATAATTACAAAAGGCTTCGGGGGAGGACTAACATGTCTCCCCTAATATACCATTATTTCGGAAGGTAACTTTGCGACATGTGATGTGGAAGATAATCTAGGGGTGCACTTTTCTTGAAGTGTATATTACAAAATTGTCATCATACTTGAAAATAAGACGAAGGTACAAAAGTAGACTAAAATAAGAAAATATATAAGAAAGATAACTCGACAATCCCAAGAAAGCCCTCGGGACATGCGTAGAGGAGCGCCGCGTCCTCCCTCCAAAGGTTCAGGGGCTTCCTCATTTTTATATTTTAATTATAATAATATTATTTTAATGACCTGCTATGTAAGCAAAATGACTAGTAAACCATTTATACCCAGTGAAAAAGGGAGTTAGTAAAATAAGTTAATAGTTGGAGCAGTTGGTTATAAAATAAAATTAGAAGATAGAGTTGAGAAAGCAAATAAAGTTGGAAGCATTTAGTGAAAATTTTTGGGTGAAATAAGTCATACAGTTGAAGAAGTTTGATTACAAAATAAAGTTTAGAGATAGAGTTGGAAAAGATAATAAAGTTGGAGGCTATTTACCTTACATACATTAAAAATATAAATTTTAAATGAAATATATAACTAATGCTTCTAAAATGATTTTTAAGGTTATGTTAGTAATTTACATCTTATAGAATCTAAAACACAAAAATGCATATTATTTCTATCAACATTTTCATTCCACTTTAAAAATCTAAACATTATAGCATCTAAACTGTTTATTGAAGGAAAACTTATTATTCATGTTTTAATCAACTAAGCTAAATTAGCTTTAAGCGTGATTGAGAGTGATGAAAGGAAACGGGAGAATATAGGCAAACGTAACTGTGTAGCAGCACATAAATTTGATCGTTGCATGTTATCTATAATTTGCATTTGTAAATTTTTTGAAATAATTTACAAATGTTTAACTAATTTCACTAATCTTTCAGTGCAGTTCTTAAATTTTATTCTATTATAGATAAATTAATTTATTTTTAAATTTACATTTGCTGAATTGTGGAAGCATTCACTGGCACGTCTTAAACTATTTTGCTTTGTTTTTTCTCTCTAAACTTCATGGGTTTTTTTTTATCAATTTCTTTTATTTTGTCCCATACGCTTTATTGGTTTTTTTAAGAATTTTATCCTTTTTCCCTTGTGAAAAAAATATATTTGGATTAAATTACACTAACCATCCTCCAATTTTAGCTCTAGATCTATATTGTTCTATAATTTCAATTTATAACCAAGTATTCTCGAAGTTTTGATTTTTTGTGCACATTGTCCTTCTGACCTGATTGTGTTGCTGATGAGATGCAATAAAAATGATAAAAATATCATCAGACAATAAAATTATATAAAAAATTAATAAAAAATAAAATTATGGTTGCCATCTCTCGCTGGAGTCGGAGGAAGGGGGCACTCTTCCCTTCATTCTCCGACGTCGGAGAGAAGAGGAGAAGGGTGAGACCACTATTGGAACAAAATTTTTATACTCTATATTATTATATTTTGATAATACAAAACCACAAAAAATAGAGTTATATTTAAAATGTTGAAAACGTTTCAACAAGTATGAGTTACTTTATGCACTAATATTATGGTTAATATTTATATATGCTCTCATATGATTTATATTAAGAGGTTATATAAAAATGTAATCCTCTTATGAATCACCTCCATATAAAAAGTTATGCCTAAACACGTCCGAAAATTTAAATTTATAGTTAATATTTTTATGCACTAAACTTTCACTTAATGTCTTATTATTTTATGTTTGTAATAAGAGATTAAAGATGTAGATGATATTGTCATCTTTTCATAAAATAAAAAAAGCATCCCATTTGGATACTTGTAGAAAAATGATGTATAAAAGAGTAAAGGTCTAAAAAGTTTAATTTAAAATGGACAACGCTATACTCTAAACTTTGACTTAATATTAGACTTCCCATTAATTTTGGATAAAAAAATAAATATAAAAGTTGTAAACTATTTTGTTAGATTTTCATAGAATTAAAAATCACCTCATTTTGATAATTGTGTAAAAAAATATGTATAAAAAAATACAGGCCAATTAGATAGCCAATGGAGTATCAGAAATCTGATATGAGAAACAAAAACCCGCTAGATGAGAAAACGGACAACCAAGAAGCTGGCAGAATGTTCGCAAAGAGTAATGACTTTAATGGCTAGTCTAGTACGGGCACGAATGAAAGAAATGGATGCTCTTTCAATGTAGAAAAGTACAAAACGACTAATGTTGAATACCAATAGCAATGAAGAAGGTTGGAAAAAGTGCATAATACATAAAAAAATGCTAAGACTTATGTGAAAACACAAAGAGAATAGTTGTGAAACCCACTCTAGCTCCAAATTATAAATCTTTCATTTCTCTCTCTTCTCTTGTGAGGTTCAAAATTGTAAAAAAGAAATGATGAAGTATTCTTATGATATTGTAATAGTTCCTTAGCTCTTAAGTGAAAAAAAAGTTGTGCCTTGAATGGAGAAAAGGTGGGGAAAGCTTTCGAGTACCTCTCAAAACGAAAAAAAGACGTGAGGTGTAAGACTGTAAAGAGGTTCTTCTTTGCCCCATTTGAAAATAAGAAAATGTGTTAATAAAATCTCTGACGATCTCAAGGTTGAAAAATCAGAATGGGAACATAGGCCAAGATGTAGCTCATCTCACCAACAATTATTGTGCATCTTATGTTAGATTTTAAATTTACCAAATCAAGTTTAAGCTTCTCCATCGTATTTCTTGAAATCATCATTTTAAATTCAATATTAACTCATCTCTTCTCTTGGTGTATTGTGATCCAACATTGAGGAGAGCAAAAGGGGTAGCCATCCCCTAGCCCTTTGCACGCGTGACAGGGGCAGTTGCCCCACTTTCCTCTCCTCTTCAGCGTCGAGGAGAGGGAAGGGTACAACTGCCCCATTTTCTTTGGCTCCCATGAGGGGCGAGAGTCTCGTTGTCACCTCACTTTTTATTTTTTACTATTTTATTATTTATTGATATTATTTTATTATTTTTTATTGTGTCACATCAATTGCGTGCCAATGCAATTGAGACACCATCACCGATTAAAAAAGGACAACACGTGTAAAAAATTAAAATTTTAAAAATACTTTGATTATAAATTGAAGTTAGTGGATACCATATTAGAGCATATAATTTGTGACCAAACAAATAGATACGTTTTCATATCTTGCTCACCAGAACAAAATTAAAGTCCCAGAAAACATGCATAATACCTTGTAAAAGTTGTAATTAACTTTAGAACAGATGATGTGATCGATTTGATTATTTATTTATATAGATAAACGGGATGTAAAATTTATTTTTTCACTATAATTTATAAGACAATTCATCTATTATTTTTTCTGGTTAGCATCCCAGTCGAAATGATCGGATAAAAATTCAAATTTATTATCACTCTACCAGTCGGATCGTTTATAGTAGGTGAAGCTCCTAACTGGATATATTATGCATTCTTGGAGACTAGGGAGTACGCTGGCAGTTATTGTAGTAGTTGCATGGTCGGGGCGACGTCTCGCTGGAAGGCTTTGGCAGGCAGTCGACGTACGGTTTGCCTTTGCCGGGGTTGCACACCGGCAAGTCCGCATATAGCGGCCGGGGGCTGATATGTTTTTGTTCCTCGAGGATTCGCCGGTGGACGTCGGAGTCGAACAAGAACTCTGCTGCTGCTTGGCACTGCGCCACTGTCCCATTGCACCCGGCGGCGACCACCATTAATTCATCGCCGTAACTATTTCGGGCCCATGAGGCACTGATCATTACTGCAACCATCGCGAGCACCTGCAGCAGAGACAAGGAATGGCGCCGGCGATGACTTGGCAACATCCTCGCCATGAATTTATATATGTAATGCCCGGCCGGTCTGCCGTGACAGAGGACGAATTAAGGAATTTAAACGGGCATTGTGGTCTGGTTGCTGCTTGCACATGGATCGATCGATCGCAGAGTCTCCGGGTCGTATTAATAACAGGCGCCGGTAGTGGTGTATATGTCATACATGCACCACTTCTTCTTTTTATTAAATTTGATTTCAACCGGAAAAAGAGTTTAGTTTTGTTGGTCAACTTGGTCCTGATAATGGAGTGTTCTCAAATAAAGTATCGATGTGTACATTATAAATCTAGAATTAAATTAGTTTATTAGACTTGAGAATAAATCCATAGGAAAAAGAAGGGCAATTTTTTTACTAATATATATCTACATATATGTTATTTTAATGTTAAATAAAATAATAATATAGCGAATAAGATGTTTATTACATTTCACAATTAAATTAATCTTTATATAGTTTTGCAAAATAAATACAATGGAATGGATCGTGGACGAACATTGGGTCTCTGATCATGTGGGGTTGTGAGTGCACACTAATAAGTGGGCATGTCCTACCTATCGTAGCAATAATACTACATATATGTTGTGGCGTTTGGTCGAGGGTCAATATCTTTGCTCGAAAAGAAAAAGGATAGATGCTGTAACGACCTGTTACGTTTATATGAAAAAAAAAGTTGGTATTAATTTAAAAGAAGAGTTAATTTTTTAAACCTCCCTTATTATACTCCAATTTTCATTTTAATTCTTCATATAATTCTATTAATTGTTCTGTTATTTTAAATTTTTATTTATAAAAAAAATTAAATACCCTTCGACTCTCTCTTTCAATGTTTTTAAAAATAATAATATAATATAATAATAAATAATATAAAATTTTAAAAATTTGTTTTGAGCCTTTAGTCCACCGGCGGAGGCTCTTGTCTCCTCTTCGCCGTCATTGTCTGCGACGTCAGGTTTAGCAGTGGACGACGGAGTGGGCAAGGGCTTGTCCAGCGGCTCAAGCCGGCTTTTGGGTCTCCTCTTCGCCGTCGCCCGACTTTTGGGTCTCCTCTTTGCCATCATCGTCGGGCGACGTTAGGTGTGGCAGCGGACAACGGATGGGGCAAGGGCTTGTCCAGCAGCTCGAGCTCTCAGGAGCTGAAGAGGAGGCAACGGACGTGAGGGGGGTGGGTGTGGAAAGTTGGGGGTTTTATTGGGGGAGGAGAGGTGTTTGACGAAATGAGGCGAGAGAGGAAGGCAAAGAGGAGCGGAGCAGACGGGTTTAATGCAAAACAGCCGCATGGATTCGCATCATTGCCATCTCTGGCATGCGCTTCAGTCCCTCGCACCGGGGCGCACGAAAAAGATGGTCATGAACAAATTGCGTCCTGCCAAAGATTCGATTTCTTTACTGCAATTCCCATGTACCAGGCCGGCGAATCGCCAGGCTTGACGGTAGGTTCTGATCCAACAACGCCGACCCACGCGCGTCCCGTCTCCGCATCCCCCGGCTGATGTCGGATCTCATGTAACGCCCCCAAAATCGGACCTTCCACCACGTAGGCGGTCAGTTTGTCCCTGGAGGTGCTACACTGCCTATTGCTTTACTGACCTTGACCATTCAACAAACGAGCTTACGTGGCATGAGTATTATAATAATAATTATAATAGATAACTTTAAATGCGGAAATTTAATAATCAAAATGTCACGATACATGACTTTAATGCGGAAGTTCATGATGTCTCATATTGTAGAAATTATGTGAAAGTTCATGGTGTCTTTCAATGTAGAAAATATGCAGAAACATAATAAGACTGGTCAGAAAGTTCTATGAGCGGAAGAAAAGATGATGTTTCTGAACAATAAAAAGGATGGAACATATATGCAGTAAGAAAGCTCGGAGCAGAAGTCTCAATCATGTGCAGCGTTCTCCAAGCTCTACGCCTTCCATCACCTCCTCAGTTGGTATTCTCACCTGCAAAATCCCAATGCAGGGAATAGAATACCCATGAGCAAAGATGTCCAGTACAATAGCAATAGACGTTGAAATAAGGATCGATGATGATCATGAAGTCAATGTATAAGTCTTTAGACATATCAGTACTCTGTTCTTTACTATAACAATACTTTATCTTTGCATTACTCTGCTTTTACTTTAAAATGTCTCTGCTATGCTATGCCATACTTTATTTTACAATATCTCTGCTATGCTATGCCATACTTTACTTTACAATATCTCTGCTTTACTTTACAGTGCTTTGCTTTACATTGCTCTGTTGTACATTGCTTTACTTTACATTGCTTTACTGTGAGTTGTACTACGTCTTTTACATTACTAAATTATCCTTAGAGTTGGTTGTCCTATGCGAGCTCGACTTTATTAGGTTGGGATGCCAGAGTGCCTCTCTGATTCTCTGATGCCAGTAAGCCCATAAAGGGAAAATGGGTGGGTGTTATTACCTCACCCAATTCGGAAGGTAGGGGGAAGAATTCCTACAATCCAGGAACAGTGGTCGGTTTAGAGACCTGTAGGTTCACTGTCTCTTTAGCTAGTTACCTGTCCCTCTGGCATAATACTTTAATCTTTAAGGGAAGGGGTATGACCTTAGCATCACCATTCATTCGAGATACATGCGGGACAAAACCTGAAATCTCAGGAATAGTGGTCATATAATACAGTAGCTTCGTTGTCCCCTCAGCCAACTACCTATCCCTCCTTTGCTTTAATCTTTGATCTTTGCTTTAACTTTGGGGGCGGCACATAGCAATCTCATGTCTTTGTCCTTGCTTTATTTATCTTTAGACATTGTGAATCTATGATTTAGGATCCAACGGAACGTTGGACTTTGTACAATAGGACTCAGCCAGTGTAGGTGACTGGTCAGAGTCTCAGTTATGTTTGGGGGTAGATCAGTCCAATTGGATCAATTGGGTCTCTGTTTGAATCGGTCGACCGTTCCTAGTGGACCGGTCCTCTAGGATCGGTCCACTGGGAACGGTCGACCGTGTCCTTTAATTTAGGTCTGTGGATCGGTCGATCGATCCGGGTGTCGGTCAACCGTTCATTAGGCCATGAAGATGCGCATTGCGCATCGGATCAGTCGACCGTTCTCTGGAATCGGTCGACCGATCACAAGATGATCTATCGGTCAACATATAGATCGGTCAACATATAGATCGGGAATCGTTCGTATGGGTTCTGTGCGCTGACCGGTCGACCGTTCTTTGGAATCGGTCGACTGATCACTACGATAAAACAGGGCCGCCGGACCTTATCTCTGATTCTGGCGGTCCTCCGGCCATCCAACGATGATGATCACAATATGAAAAAGGTTGTAAACTACTTCAGGATTATAATGAACCAATATACGCATCAATAAATCCTTAATTCTTCGTCTATGGGATTAAAATGTTAAGGGTACCTTTTCGTCGGAATTTCGAATCTGTCGGTCGCTGTTTCTCCGTCCGATCATCGTCGATCGCCTCTGGATCGACAAGGAAATGTTCGTCAGATCTTTGCGCACGTCGAGGAGTTTCGAGATGTGCTAGAGAGGGGTCGATTCACGTGTGTTCCGGTCGCCTCTGCTCCTATCGCTCGTGCACGCCGGTCGTTGCCGGTCGAGAGGAAGAAGAAGACGATGGCGATGGAGGTTGGCCGAGGGTCCAAGGGCGCAAAAGGTCGACCCTCACCCCCTTTTTATGCACCCCGGCCGACCCTTGGTCGGCCGGAGACGAAACGACCGGTCAGGGGTGGCATTTCGCCTCCCCTGCCGATCGCTCGTTTCGTTTCTTTTTTTTAAAAGCCGATATGTTACATTATTATCCTCTAAAAAGAAAATTCGTCCTCGAATTTGGATAAGGGTTAAGGCTTACCGAAAAGTTCAAAAAATTTCTCTCGCATTTCCGATTCTACTTCTCACGTTGCTTCTTTTCCTTGGTGATGCTTCCATGCCACTTTGACCAGTGCTACTTTCCTCTTCCCTTGTTGATGTACTTGGTATTCCAATATCTTCGTGGGTTTTTCCTCATATGTCAGATCCTCCTTG
Organism: Pontederia crassipes; assembly: GCA_030549335.1. Taxonomy (NCBI): domain Eukaryota; kingdom Viridiplantae; phylum Streptophyta; class Magnoliopsida; order Commelinales; family Pontederiaceae; genus Pontederia; species Pontederia crassipes. Next base: position 4,989,438 of record CM060190.1, read on the forward strand.
AGGTTTGGTTCCTCAATTTGGATCACGTTGGCGTAGTCGTGCTTGTACATCCGGAGTAGGGAGACATGGAAGACATTGTGTACTCTTGAATAGGCTGGAAGCAGGGCCAACCTACATGCTGAATCCCCAATCATTTCTAGTATTTCGAATGGGACTACATACCTTGGGCTCAACTTTTCCCGTTTGCTGAAACGCATTACTCCTTTCGTGGGGGAGACCTTGAGCAGGACTTGATCACCCGCCTTGAACTTATGTTCTCGGTGCTTCTTATCCGCGTAGGCCTTCTGACGATCTTAAGCTGACTTCATCCTCTTCTTTATCAGTTCTACTCTGTTTGTATATTCTTGTGTTTATTTCTGTAATTCTGCGCTCAAGATCTTTCTTTCGCCCACTTCACCCCAACATGCCGGAGAGCGACATGGGTGACCATACAATGCTTCAAAGGAAGACATCTCGATGCTAGCATGAAAGCTGTTATTATAGGAAAACTCTATGAGAGGAAGATGTTTATCCCAATTACCATGCCAATCCAAAGCGCATGCCCTCAGCATATTCTCCAATGTCTGGATTGTCCTCTCCGATTGGCCGTTTGTCTGAGGATGAAATGTTGTGCTATACTGGAGCCTTGTCCCAAAAGCATTCTGGAGACTCTTTTAGAATCTTGATGTGAATCTGGGGTCTCTATCGGATACGATGGCTGTCAAGATTTCGTGAAGTCTAACAATCTCCTGCACATATAGATCCATGAGGCTTTCGAGAGATTGTTTTACCTTAATGGGTAGGAAGTGAGCCGATTTAGTGAGTCGGTCCACTATAACCCAAATGGCATCATGCCCCTTCAGAGTTCGAGGCAAGCCTGTGATAAAATCCATTGATATTTCTTCCTACTTCCATTGCGGGATGCCCAAACTTTTCATGGTTCCTTGTGGTTTCTGGTGTTCGACCTTGACCTGTTGGCACACGATACATTTGGAGACATATTCTGCTATCTCCTTCTTCATGTCTGGCCACCAGAAACTCCTTTGTACGTCTTTGTACATTTTCGTACTCCCTGGATGGATTGCAAACTCGGACTTGTGGCATTCATCTAGCACCTCTCTTCGGAGTTCAGGATTATTTGGTACCCATAGTCGGTCACGGTACCTGATGCCACCATCCGGAGAGACCTTGAGATTTGTTGTTTTCATACTTATCTTTATCATCATACTTTGATATTATGTGTCTTCTACTTGTACTTCTATGATCCTTCCTATCATATCTGGTACTATGCGCTGCATCATCATTAGCGATCCATCGTGCTTTACTCTTGGTGCCCATTTGAATAGTTCTTCCCTAAGTTCGAACTTTCGTAGGCGCATGTAGGCTAAGGATCCTTCCCATTTTCGGTTGAGGGCGTCAGCTACCGAATTTGCCTTATCAGGGTGGTAGTTGTTGGCAAACTCATAATCCTTTAAGAATTTCATCCAACGCCTTTGACGCATATTCAACTCCTTCTGTGTAAATACATACTTCAGGCTCTTGTGGTCTGTATAGACCACAAATTCTTCTCCATATAAGTAGTGACGCCAAAGCTTGAGGGCGGACACTATAGCTGCCAACTCGAGGTCATGCGTCGGATAATTGACTTCATGCTTCTTTCGCTGTCTGGATGCGTATGCCACCACCTTCTCATGTTGCATTAATACGCACCCCAATCCTGTACCACTAGCATCGCTGTAAACCACATAACCACCGTTGCCCGATGATAACGTCAGGATTGGTGCTGAAGTTAGCCGTCCCTTTAACTCTTGGAAGCTTTCCTCGTATTTGGGTGACCAGATGAACGTTTCTCCTTTCCTTGTGAGCTTGGTCAGTGGCAATGCTATTCTGGAGAAGTCCTTGATAAAACGTCTGTAGTAGCCGGCTAAACCAAGGAAACTTCTAATCTCAAAGACGTTCTTTGGTTGGGTCTAGTTGGACACTGCCTCTACCTTTGCGGAATCCACCGCAACTCCATCTTTAGAGACTATGTGTCCGAGAAACATTATCTACTCTAACCATAATTCACATTTTGAAAACTTTGCATACAACTTCTTTGCCCGCAAAGTTTCCAGTAATGTTCTCAGATGTTCTCTGTGTTGTTCTTCGCTTGACGAGTAAATGAGAATATCGTTAACGAAGACAATAACGAACTTGTCCAAGTGTTCGTGGAATGTTCGATTCATGAGATCCATGAATGTTGTCGGGGCATTTGTTAATCCAAACGGCATCACCATGAACTCATAATGTCCATATCTTGATCGGAATGCCATCTTTGGAATGTCTTCCTCTGCCACTCTTAGTTGATGGTATCCGCTCCTCAGATTAATTTTGGAGAACACCTTTGCTTTAGAGAGTTGATCAAATAGATCGTCAATACGAGGTAGCGGGTACCTGTTCTTTATTGTGACTTTGTTCAACATTCTGTAGTCGATACAAAGTCTCAACGACCCGTCCTTCTTTTTGACAAAAAGAACTGGTGCTCCCCAAGGTGAGACGCTAGGCCTTATGAAACCTTTATCCAGTAACTCTTGAATCTGATCCTTCAATTCCTTCATCTCTGCTGGAGCCATGCGGTATGGGGCTTTGGAGATTGGTGGAGGAGGAGAGGGTGGAAGCGGAGGTGGGTATGGTGGAGGTGGGGGAACATATGGGTTCTCCCTTTCGTTGTCCGTCTCCGCCTCACTGGCATAGGCATATTCTCTTCTTTGATATGACATCTATAAAAAGGACCATAATAATTGAGAGAAGCACATGTAAATCAAAGATTTTTATCCTAAGTAAAAATCTTAGATAAAAATTGAAACCATAATGCTCGATATTCATTAAAGCAAACATAAGTCTTTTGACAAGATTAGTAAAACATAAACATCTGTCTGAGGCGCACTAAGGCCTTCATATCGAGAAACACCAAATACTAATCACTACGTCTAGAAGGCTCCCCAGGAAGATTGGGGCACTAATCATCAATGTGTCCCTCTTGATAGCAGAGACCACAGCATTCTTCGGGATCTGTCTGGCTGATGGGACTTGGGTCTCTGAACTGTAGTTCCCGTGGTGGTGCAGGGACTTCTTCTTCATCATCAGAGGATATATAGATCGGATAGTCTACACGTCCCCCTCTCATATACAGGTGCCACCTCTGATTTATCCCTTCACATATCTCCATGGGGTAGAAGTGGCGTGGGGAGAGTAACTCCGGATCATTACTTCCCACGCTCTCTGAATCTGAATGCTCCGGTCTCTCTGAAGCAGGTTGTGGCGGGGTTGGAGGATCTAGTGGCCACATACGTATCCCAACTATATGGCCCCTACCCCTTCGTACAATTTTGGTGACCATGCGACGTGGAGGCATCTATAACACAATTTAATTCGATAACATAAATATGATTCACATGGGAATGTACTTATTACTTACTAGAGGAGTGGAGCCGCAGATGCTTGAGAAGCTTGCACATTACTTTACTGTAAGCTATGTACAGTATGAACAGTGAATGCTATGCATGAACATCTACTCTGCTATGACCAATGAATGAGCCAAGAACTTAGGCTCTGATACCAAACTATAACGCCCCCAAAATCGGACCTTCCGCCACGTAGGCGGTCAGTTTGATCCTGGAGGCGCTACACTGCCTATTGCTCTACTGACCTTGACCATTCAACAAAAGAGCTTACGTGGCATGAGAATTATAATAATAATAATAGATAACTTTAAATGAGGAAATTTAATAATCAAAATGTCACGATACATGACTTTAATGCGGAAGTTCATGATGTCTCATATTGTAGAAATTATGCGAAAGTTCATGGTGTCTTTCAATATAGAAAATATGCGAAAACATAATAAGACTGGTCGGAAAGTTCTATGAGCGGAAGAAAACATGATGTTTCTAAACAATAAAAAGGATGGAACATACATGCAGTAAGAAAGCTCGGAGCAGAAGTCTCAATCATGTGCAGCGTTCTCCAAGCTCTACGTCTTCCATCACCTCCTCAGTTGGTATTCTCACCTGCAAAATCCCAATGCACGGGAATAGAATACCCATGAGCAAAGATGTCCAGTACAATAGCAATAGATGGTGAAATAAGGATCGATGATGATCATGAAGTCAATGTATAAGTCTTTAGACATATCAGTACTCTATTCTTTACTATAACAATACTTTATCTTTGCATTACTCTGCTTTTACTTTACAATGTCTCTGCTATGCTATGCCATACTTTACTTTACAATATCTCTGCTATGCTATGCCATACTTTACTTTACAATATCTCTGCTTTACTTTACAGTGCTTTGCTTTACATTGCTCTGTTGTACATTGCTTTACTTTACATTGCTTTACTGTGAGTTGTACTACGTCCTTTACATTACTAAATTATCCTTAGAGTTGGTTGTCCTATGCGAGCTCGAATTTATTAGGTTGGGATGCCAGGGGTGCCTCTCTGATTCTCCGATGTCAGTAAGCCCATAAAGGAAAAGGGGTGGGTGTTATTACATCACCCAATTCGGAAGGTAGGGGGAAGAATTCCTACAATCCAGGAACAGTGGTCGATTAAGAGACATGTAGGTTCACTGTATCCTCAGCTAGCTACCTGTCCCTCTGGCATAATACTTTAATCTTTAAGGGAAGGGGTATGACCTTAGCATCACCCTTCATTCGAGATACAGGCGGGAGAAAACCTGAAATCTTAGGAATAGTGGTCATCTAAGACAATAGCTTCGCTGTCCCCTCAGCTAACTACCTATCCCTCCTCTGCTTTAATCTTTGATCTTTGCTTTAACTTTGAGGGCAGCACATAGCAATCCCATGTCTTTGTCCTTGCCTTATTTATCCTTAGTCATTGTGAATCAATGATTTAGGATCCAACGAAATGTTGGTCTTTGTACAATAGGACTCATCCAGTATAGGTGACTGGTCAGAGTCTCAGTTATGTTTGGGGGTAGACAGTCCAATTGGATCAATTGGGTCTCTGTTTGAATCGGTCGACCGTTCCTGGTGGACCGGTCGACTGTTCGTTGACCGATCCGGGTGTCGGTCGACGGTTCATTAGGTCATGAAGATGCGCACTGCGCATCGGATCGGTCGACCGTTCTCTGGAACTGGTCGACCGATCACAAGATGATCTATCGGTCAACATATAGATCGGCCGACCGCCATGGTGAGGCCCGTCGACCGATAAGGAAGAGTTCGTGTGGGTTCTGTGCACCGACCGGTCGACCGTTCTCTGGAATCGGTCGACCGATCATTGCGATAAAATAGGGCCGCCAGACCTTATCTCCGATTCTGACGGTCCTCCGGCCGTCCAACGATGATGATCACAATATGAAAAAGGTTGTAAATTACTTCAGGATTATAATGAACCAACTATACGCATCAATAAATCTTTAATTCTTCGTCTATGGGAATAAAACACTAAGGGTACCTTTTCGTCGGAATTTTGAATCCGCCGGTCGCTGTTTCTCAGTCCGGTCATCGTCGATCGCCTCTAGATCGATAGGGAAATGTTCGCCGGATCTTTGCGCACGTCGAGGAGGTTCGAGGTCCGTCGGAGAGGGGTCGATTCGCGTGTGTTCCGGTCGCCTCTGCTCCTGCCGCTCATGCATGTCGGTCACCGGTCGAGAGGAAGAAGAAGATGATGGCGATGGAGGTTGGCCGAGGGTCCAAGGGCGCAAAAGGTTGACCCTCACCCCCTTTTATGCACCCCGGCTGACCCTTGGTCGGCCGGAGATGAAACGACCGGTCAGGGGTGGCATTTCGCCTCCCCTGTCGACTGCTCGTTTCATTTTTTTTAAAAGCCGATATGTTACATCTCAGGTTGACCCTTCAAGTATTTCTGCTTCAGGTCAGGCCCGACGTCCCTCCTTGCCACTACGACAGGGGAGTTCATCGCGCCCACGAGCAGTCACACGCCTCTATGAAGAAGCCCGATACCAGAGTCAGCAAGTCAGGGCTCGCCTCCGCCATCACGCAGCGGATGAGCTCTCAAACTCTCAAACTGTAACAGTATGTATGTTAAAAAGGTGAAATTATTTTAAAAAAGTGAGTGTAATTTCATCTTGTGCAGGGAAACAACAATAAATAATAATAATAATAATAATAATAATAATAATAATAATAATAATAATAATAATAATAATAATAATAATAATAATAATAATAATAATAATAATAATAATAATAATAATAATAATAAAATAAGTGACTTGAAAAATTAGTGACGTCCAACGCCCAAGTCTCACCCACCGCTATTGTGCCACCCCGTTCTTCATCATCCTACCACCAGAGCGAGAAGTATCGATGAAAAGAGAATGATGAAACAAACATTTTGAATTAGGTAAAGATCTGTTCACTACGAATGACAAAACGAAGTGTCAAAAGCAAAAAAGGGTAAAGTTCATTGTTTCGACTCCAATTCACGCCGATCTTTTCGCCAGTAAGTTGGGTACTACAGGTTGATTAGGCTCATTTTGAGGGACTTTAAACGTGCTTTTGCTCCCCATCTAGTAGGTGGTCAAGTTGGGATTTCTTTTTCTGATGGCAATGTTTTCTAGTGAGTCCGACATGAGGTTTCGGTTGAGCTTATCACGACATTATGATAAGTGCATATATGAAGGAGAAATGGATCAAATTGTTGTCCGTATAAAAATTAATCGCTAATCCATTTTAGGTTTGTTGGTTTCGAATTCCGATCATTCCCTGCTACATTTCCAACCACTCATCCTTAGATTGGGTGTGGTAAGGAAATGAAATGCACATTAGGAATGATTTCTATTATGTGAACTAATTCAAGTGAATTTTTATTTTATCATTAATGATAATTTTAGGTTTGGTGGTTGATGCATAAAATGATGTAGCAAAATAAATCCTCTAGCAAGTCTATTAGTTGCTCAAGTAATACAATAAAAAGTATTAAAGAGTGTTGAACCCACGAGGAATATTATTAATTCAATATTTGATTTTATAAATTAATAAGAGAGGAAAAACATAGATTTTGAAAATAGGTTTTTAATTATAAAATAAAATAATAATAAGATAAGATAATGATCTTGAAGTTAGGTTTTAGGATGATAACAAATTAATGATAAAATATATGAACACGAAAAGATAAATTAAATTTCTTAAGATGGATTAGAATTTCCTAAATTATTAATTTGACAAGAATAAATTCATAGATTAATCCACAAACTCGTAATTCTATTATTTAATCAAGAAAATCAAACTTTTTTAAATTTAATCAAAACTAAAGTCCCACAAACTAGTATTCAATCAAATAAGATTAAAATTAAAATCCTAGACTATTAATTACTTCACAAACTAGTATAGATTAATAGACCACACAGATCTAATTCTCCACACACTAGTTATTAAACCTATGTCAATTTTTTTATTTTAGAATAAATCATTTAATTCAACTAAATGAAATCTAAAATTAAGTAGTCCAAAAATTGATAATTACTTAACTAAAAAATTAAGTAGTCCACAAATCAAAAGCATTAAACACAATTGAAAATTGATCAAAAGAAATTCAATAATAAAATAAAGGTTTGCAATATTGTCCTTCAATAATAATCTCCTAAAAAGAGAATAACCTAAAAACATGGAGTTCATCCGATCAACTCTCTCTCTCTCTTGGTCAAAGCTTGTAGAGCTCACGACTCACTGTGGAAGAAAACCAAACTCGAGTTGTAATCGATGATTCATCGTGTATTTATAAGTGCGGCAGTGCTTCAAGTTGATCACGGGCGTATGCTTGAAATTAAATTCGTCCAGATAAAAGTTCTTCAACTTCATGCTCTTATTCTAATCTCGGTCAAAAATTAACCAACTTATGTGATGGTGTTGCTATATTTATAAGATAAAATATAATGCTCAAGATAAATCATTGGCTTGATGATACAAAATTGGCGCCCTCATTTTGATAATAATTCAGCCAATACCCACCTTTGATGAAGGATGATATAATTTCTCTTGATTCACTTTAGCACCCTTTTTTTTGACATAAATCTCAGCCAATAACAGCATCACTCCCATAAGGATAAGAGTCAGCACTATAAGAAGTTGGCGCCCTTTATTCCAAGTGATTACGACTTCTTAACAACTTCAATTGTATCTTTCGCCCAACAAGGATAAAGCCTCTGAATATTGGTGCCCAATAAAGATAAATCTCCATAACTCTTTATAACACTTTATTGTTTATGGACTTTGGCGCCGTGACTGAATTAATCTCCATGAGTAGATGAAGTTGGCACCTTGTGATTGAAGCTTGAAGAGATATAATTCGCCTGATAATCAACTACTTGACGTTAATTCAACTTTCCCTACAAAGTAATTACAAAATTTAAGTCATTCCCTTCTTATTAAAATATTCAAATCATTAGTAGTCAGAATCAATAAATTTGGAATTACGACTAAAAGTGATTTAAAATGATGAACGCCATGATCGAATTATAGAAAAAATAATTAAAATGATAGATTAAAATATGTTGTATTTTGCATGCATCAAACTCCCGAAGCTTAAAGTCATGCTTGTCCTCAAGTAAAAATTCAAAGCAAAGATCAAGAATAAGGGTCCCATCATAGTTTTCATATTGTCAACTCGCTATTTTTCTCACACTATTCTTCTAGACACATACTACTCCGCATCTTACCACTTTCCATGCACCTAGCTTTGTAGAGATTCTGAATGCTAAACATTTTAAACAATTTCAAGTCGAGCCTTGTAGAAAAATGAGCAGTCTGTCAAATAGTAACATTAATATTCAACACAGACATACTAATTGAGCTTATATTTCTTTCATTTTTTTCAACAAATAATTCTTTTAAGAAGTTCACATCTTCAAGCAGGATTGCACAAGGAAGTCCATGTAGCAGGCTTTCGACTCTCCCTGACCAGATGGTCTTAGGGCAATAGGTGATTGACACTCCTCGAGTTTACTTGTCCGAACAACCAAGGTTTTAAATGAAGGCTTCAAGCTTAGCCATGATTCAATACTCTATGCTTCTCCATATTCCAGAAGGTGGTCACTGTATCAGGCTTTCAATCGACGGATCCTAGAACAATTGCCCTTAAGTTGCCAAGCATGAATCCCTACGGATCTACTTTCCGAAGACACCTTGGTTCTGGATAACACTTTGTACCTACACATAACTTTATTTGAACATTCTTTTTCTTTATAAGCTCAAAGGATACTTAATATGGTCAATAAAAAGGCTACTACTATCAATACTAATAAATAAATAAATAAATAAGTAGGTATGAACATGATCTTGTAATTTAAACATCTATAATTCTACTTAGTATAGGCACATGGTCCATAGGTTCAATACTGAAGTAGTAGATGATAAGAAAGAAGAGTATTCAAATTTTGTGAGTTAACAATATGTCTTCGAAATTTTACTTAAAAGATAATTAGAACAGTAAGACATGAGTTAATAGGATGCTAGCAAAAACAAATGCATGCAATGGTTTTTTTTGGAAAATTTTTAAAATTTTCAATTGTTTTTTTTATTTTCGATATAAATGCATACATAGGCAAATAAAAGAAATACACTAGTAAATATGTAATGCAAACTCCCCCAAGCTTGAATCAAACACTGTCTTTAATATTAAGCCCAACAAAGGAAAGTGATACAAACTTAATAAAAAGAAATAAAGAAATGAAAAATAAGGAAGAGGAAAAAGTCATAACCAGATTTACTGTCTACGTGACGGTGAGGGTGGGTGGTAGCCGAAATGTCCCTGACGCATATGGTAGTCGTGCATGCGCCTCATCATGAGGACATCTTGGTCCTGGTGAGTCAAACCGGGCATGTCGCTCTTGTATCTCTTGAGGTCATCTCGAATAGTAGTCAACTCTACAACCTATCCATTTTGTTCCTCCCTCATAGTATGCAACTCCCCTGCTTGGCGAAGTTGATCATCATACATTGATTCCGATAGGCTCTACATGGATGCATAATCGGGCTGAGTCGGTGGTGAGAAATAAATCTGTTCATGAGGTGAAGGTTCGGTTGCTCAAGTGCGATTCCTCAATCGTATCATGAGTTAGAGGTCGGGACTAAAGAAGAGCCAGAAGATCTGCCATGTGCTAGAGATGGCACATGGGATGGCATCGATACATATGATGGAGGGATAGTTGCCTCATGTCGGGAAGTTGCTGGTGAAGCATGGAAAAACTCTGACTGTTGCATTTGGGCTACTGCATAGTTTTTAAACTCGAACTAGGAGAACTCCTCATCCTGGCATGACTGATCGTCCTGCTTGTGGAAGGGATGGAGGTGAGACTTGCCTAAAAAGAAGCCAACTATCTAGACTAGTTGGCGTAAATGCATTTTGATTTGAGCAAGGAACCTCCTAGTTATGACCTTTAAAAATAAAAACTTTAATCCCTGAGTTGTTGGTCTTCGTGAGACCTATAGTATGGATGGTCCTTCAAGTGAGGTGGGTGCTTCTCGGGACAACTTCAAGATCATCCAGATCAAGTTGTAAATGTTGAGCAATGGGCATGATAAGGGTGCCCATATTGATGCTGCCACCACGATGACTAGTGCGGCGTTGGAGGTGATGAATGAGGAAAGTGACCACATTAATTTTAGTCTATGGAGCATGCTGTGGGTCAGATATAACTCCCCCTCTGAGATGGCACCATTGATGCAAAAATATGTAACAATGCAATAGTTAGCAAGTGCACTAGCCGTATCAAGTGTAGGATCCCAAAGAGCACCAAGAGGGGGGTGAATTGGTATTTAACTGAAAATATCGATTTTACGAAAACTGTCATGGAAGCTTAACATTGATTCGTTAATCCTTTTAAAGCTAAGGCAACATATCATAAACATAATATGAGAGGGAGAAAGAGAGAGAGAAAGCAAACATAAAATGCACGGGTGGTTGTTCATGAGGTTCGGCCACACCTTGGCCTACATCCCCGCTCCGACTTCTCGACCTCGAGATCGTCAGAGATTCTACTAAGCACTTCCTTTGTTCCAAATGGGGGAAGGAAGAAAGTCCTTCACACAACCACCTTTTCTCCGCTTCGAGAGGCAAGGCAATCTCTCATCCTAAGAAGCTAATCTTTTCTCTCGTTCAAGAGGTAAGATTTTGAACCTCTTTTACACAGGAGCTCTCACAATCTTTCTGAAAAATGGTTTCTCTCTTTTACAATAGAACACTCACAAGAAGAGAAGAGAGAAATAAATAAATCTCTAAATGATAACTTCAAGAGAAATAATCTTCTTTTGATTTATTGAAGTTTTGCTTCAATGCTTGGATGGATGCTTTTGCTTCTGTCTTTGGCACTCCTTTTATAGGCTCTAGTATATGGAAAATTCGTTCAAAAATTATTCCAAAAATTTCTCCTTCAAATTTGACCGTTACTGTTCATTTGACTCGGAGGCCGATCGATCGCACATATAGATCAGTCGACCAGTACACTTTCTTTGATGAAAAATATTACTGTTGGCCAACTCTACACTGTCCGGTCGATTGGTACAATTTTGTCATTCTGTTTGTTGAAACTAGGCATTTTCTGCATAACCGGTCGACTGGTGTGCCGGACCGATCGACCAGTGTTTCAGTCGACAAGTCGACCGCCCTGCAGTATTTAAAGCATAACTTTTTGCACGGTTATCCAAATAAGATGATTTATTATTCTATGGAAAGCTAATAGAATTATCTACAATGATATTTATGATTCATAAAAAATATAATATGATCAAAGTTAATTATTTATTCAAAGTGTAGTGCAAAAGTTATCCCTTTTTTTAAACTTTTTTAGCATTTTAACTTTAATCTTTCGAGGTTTGTATCATCAAAATATAATTTTATATGTCATTAAAACTTAGATCTAACAATCTCCCCCTTTTTGATGAAGATGAACCGAGAAATTTGAAAAATGTATAAGTTGCGAAAAAGTTATAAAAAGTTGAAAATCAATTTTACTTCCCTAACACTTAACTTTCCTTACAATGATAGATATTCACATAAGTATAAATTATAAGGAACTCTTCATATAAAGTGATATTCAGATCATATCCCCCCCTTGTTTCATCGAAAAGAATAATTTGTATATGAAGCATATAGGAAATCATATGTAACTCCCCCTTAATCATGCCATCTTTGAAAAAAAAATTATTTTTCTCTTTTGTCATATTAGAAACATGTAAAATATTCCATCATAAAGAGTTAGTATGTAATAAATAACTCCCCCTAAATTTATGACTATTTTGATACAAAAAAAAAGATTAATATTCAAAATATGGCATAAAACTTTGATACAACAATGATATTCATGATATGTCAAAATAAAGTTTAGTATGCTCCCCCTATCATTAGTACCAATTTTAGATGTCCTTGCCTTTCAAAGAAATAGTAATTTTGAATTTTTAAGTGACATTAAAGATGGATGATACTTTTACCATAACTTTTGTGCCTTCACATTTCAAATTCCTCCTTTGCTTCACATGTGAGGCACACTTGAAAAACAGTCATTTAAGCTTTGGTATCCAAACTTCTTTGGGTCCAATTTTATTAGTCAAAATTCCTTTTGGAATCCATATTATCTCATGTTTTGAAGATTTTCTTACTTTGCATTGATAAGCATAATGACCATAAAATACGCATGCAAAACATGTAATATGTGATTTTCTATCATAGGAATGATTAGACTTACAATAACAATTTTCATTTCCAAAGTATTTCCTAGAATTATCTTTCTTTATATAAGAACTAGTTTTATCATTATTTTGTGAATTTTTCAAAAAATCATTTTCCTTCTTTATTTTTTCTAAAGAACATGCTAGTTTTATAATTTTACATGCATGTGTAATTTCTAGAGTTTCAATTTCATTTTTTAGATTTTCATTCTCCATAAAATATGTATTCTTTTCCTTTTTAAAATTTTCAATCTCTTGTCAAAATTTTTCATTTTCCTCTTTAAGTGAGTAATATCTTTTTATAAGGGAGGGAAGTTCTTTATTTACATCTAAATAAAAATTTTCTTCGGAAGAGCTCAATGAGTCATTATTTGAAGGATTAGAAGTTATCTCATTATCGTGTGCAATTAAGCATAAGTATGCTTCATCACTAGAGGAGCTTGACGAGTCACTTGTTTCACTTGACTCTTCATATTTTTTCTTTTTACCTTTTTGAGATGTCTCTAATTTATAATTTTTGTATGATCTTCGGTAGGCTTCTCATTCTTTTGTTTCTTCTTCACCAACTTGGGATACTTATCTAGTTTTCTTATGTAGTGGGCGAGTCTTTTTTTGTCAACTTCTTCTTCACTTGAGTCTTCTTCATTTGCATTTGTTTTTAATGTCAATGTTTTCTTCTTGGAAGATTTTTCTTCTTGATCTTCTTTGATTGAGATCTTATAGGTTAGAAGTGAACCAATAAGATCAACAAAATCCAATCTGTTCAGATCTTTTTCTTCGATCATGGTCATCTTTGTATGCCATTGGGAGGAGAGAGACCTGAAAATCTTTTTCACCTTTTGGGAGTTAGTTCTTGGCTCGCCCAAGGAGGCTAAGACATTCACAATATCATTAAACCGAGCAACCTTATCATTTATGTATTCATTATCATACATTTTGAAAGAATCATATTGATGATTTAGAATATTCAATCTAGATTATTTAACTTTATTGGTTCCTTTATAAGTAGTGATGAGTTTATTCCAAATCTCAGTTGCACTTTCACAATTTGAAATCTCATTAAATTCTATTGAATCCAAAGCACAATAAAAAAATGTTTTTAGCTTTCCAATCTAGTTTTGAAAAAAACTGTCTTTCATCATGTTCTGAAGATAATTTTTCATGTAAATAATAGCATTTTTCAACAATGTCCCACATATTTATATCAATAGAACATACATATGCTTGAATTCTAATTTTTCAATATGCAAAATTCGATGCGTTAAAAGGGGAGGACGACTAATTGATTGTCCTTCGGCAAAACCAAATCCGCCTAATGCCATGGCTCTAAAGATTATTAAATCTTAAAACAAAGCGATCAAATATTAAAACGATTAAATCTTAAAACGATTTGATCTTAAAACAAGAGCAACCAACTTAATCGAAAATATCGATTTTACGAAAATCATCGTGGAAGCTTAAAATTGATTCGTTAATCTTTTTAAAACTAAAGCAATTCATATCATAAACATAATATAAGAGGGAGAAAGAGAGAGAGAAAGCAAACATAAAATGCACGGGTGGTTGTTGACGAGGTTCGGTCACACCTTGGCCTATGTCTCCGCTCCGACTTCTCGACCTAGAGATCGTCGGAGATTCTAATAATCACTTCCTTTGTTTCGAATGGGGCAAGGAAGAAAGCCCTTTACACAACCACTTTTTTTCCGCTTTGAGAGGTAAGGCAACCTCTCCTCTTAGGAAGCTAATCTATTCTCTCGCTCAAGAAATAAGATTTTGAACTTCTTTTACACAGAAGCTCTCACAATCTTTCTGAAAAATAGTTTCTCTCTTTTACAATAGAATACTCACAAGAAGAGAAGAGTGAAAGAAAGAAAGCTCTAAATGATAATTTCAAGAGAAATGATCTTTTTGTATTTCTTGAAGTTTTGCTTCAATGCTTGGATGGATGCTTTTGCTTCTGACTTTGACACTCCTTTTATAGGCTCTAGTATGTGAAAAAATCGTCTAGAAATTGTTCCAAATATTTCTCCTTCAAATTTGACCGTTATTGTTCGACTCGGAAATCGGTCGACTGCACATATGAACCGGTCGATCGGTACCTCGACCGGTACAGTCTCATCATTCTGTTTGTTGAAATGGGACATTTTCTGCACTTACCAGTCGACGGTTTGCCTGACCGGTTGCCCGGTGTTTGAGCCGATAGGTCGACCGTCTTGCACTATTTTAAGCATAACTTTTTGCATAGTTATTTAATGAGATGATTTTTTATTTTATGGAAAGATAATAGAATTATCTACAAAATTTGATATTTATAATTCATCGAAAATATAATAGGATCATAGTTAATTATTTAATCAAAGTGTAGTGCATAAAGTTATCCTTTTTTCTTTAAATTTTTTCAGCATTTTAACTTTAATCTTTCGAAATTTGTATTATCAAAATATAATTTTATATGTCATTAAAACTTAGATCCAACATCAAGTAATAAAGTATAGAGTAGAGTTGTCGATCCCACGAGGAACTATCTAAATTAATTCTGTCCTAAATACCTACTATCAGAAGAAAAAGGTTTTATGTTGCAAAACAAAAATTAAAAAGTTGCATAAATAAATTATTGACAATTAAAAATAAAGTGGTGATCAATCTTGGGAATTATGGATGATTACTGTAAAGATAAACATGCATGAACCTTTGTAATAGTTAAATTATAACAAAAATACTAGTATTGATCCTTGAGACGAATTAAGAGTACCTAATGTTTTGATCTCTCTAGAAGAGTAGACCAAACTACTTTAAACGGATTAAGGGTACCTAATGTTTTGATCTTTTTAGACGAGTAGATCAAACTATCTTAACTTCTAATTTAATTAATAACCGCAAATGATGAGTCATTTTTTATTAATTTACAAAAAGTTAATATGCAAAAATATGTACCTCCTATACTATTATTCACCCACAAATCTGGACAAAATAATAAACCGTACAAAATCTGACACACAAACGACGAGTTACCAAACAAGTGTTATGTATGCTTCAACTAAAAATTAAAAGATCAATTATCAAAGTAATAATAATTTTAGAAACTAGTCACTCCTCTTATAGGTTTGTAATCTAATCTCATAAATCAAATCACTTATCAAAAAACAATGGACTCAACATGCATAATCAAAAGAAATCGAAAAGTTTTAATTAACTCAACTAAAAATGAGGTCCAAACAGGCTTATTTTTTAAACGAATATAAAATATCTATTATAGAACTAATGAACTATAAGAATTAAGTAAAAGAGCATCCAAACATATGATAGAAGAATAATTTGCATCCTCCACTAACGTTTTGTAGCCCAATCGATGAGTTGTTGTATGATCCTTCTCCTTCGGTGACCTTCTGGCTTCAAAACTCCTTCTCAGCAGTAAGACACAATTTTCCAGGATTCAGGCAAGAATTTTCCTCTCCCAGAAGTCCCCTATTTATAACTTTACAGGTTTTCGATAAGTTTTGATAAATTGGGAGTCCAAAAGTTAACAAATAATAATAATTCTGGTTTAGACTCCTTCTTGACTTGAAAATGTCATAATTTATCTTCAATTTTGAACACTTGTAATAACTTCTAGAAGGTTGAGCACTGCTCTGGAATCTCGATTTGATCAAAATATGTTCAAGAAATCAACGAACCGCAAAAATCAGCACACTTAACGGCCTGTAATATAGTGTTCATGGCCAAATCCAACTTTAATTCGGAGTATCTGTATAGTTTTTATGGCCCATAACAAAGATGTAACGGCCCGTAACTCGGGGCAAATATGATGTTCAGTTTTTGTATACTCCGTGTTCATCTCCTTACGACTCATAAGTTACGATCCTTATAACGCTTTTACGGCCTGCAATGACCGGTATAACTTCGGCTACTCCTTTACGGGAGTAATTCGCGAAGGCCATTATGTCCTCTGACATTACGGGGCATTAATACCTCATTACGGCCCATAACGTTTCTGTCAAAATCTTACGACCATTCTGTATGCTTTGTAATGGTGCCAGCATACCTCGTAAAATAGATGTGCTTAAGTTTTAACCTATTATGTGTGAGTTGTTAACAAAATGTTACGACCGGTGATTAAGGGTATTGAACTTTGATACGGTTCGGGAAATCTAGATGATGGCCCATTATATACTTGGACTTCACTTTGCGATGGTTTTGTAAGTGTTGTGAAGACACTATAACGGTCCATAACTAATTTCTAATGTTCGAGTGTATTTCTATGAGATCCGTTAGCTCTCCATTATGGTTCATGTCTTCAACAAGCAGGGTCATTAGAATGCTACTACGACTAGTGACCAATCATGTTGTATTTGTTATCCTTTCTATATGGGCCATGAGGACATTGTAAAGACCCATGAAATTATCCTCCTGGCCGTGATGTTGGCGTTACGGCCCATGAAGGAAGGTATTTTCTGCTTTTGAGATTGACTTCTTCGTCCTTTTTTACTCAGATATTTTTCTTCGATATTTTCCATCAAGTTAAGATATTTTCTTGGAAAATAATGCACACCTAGGTAGTCGAAGAGTTCAAGAATATAATTGCAATAAATAAAACAAAATTGATGCATGCCATGGAAAAATTATGAAAATAAACCTAAATGCAACTTAAAATAGATGTTGTAGAATGCAAGCATCAACCATCATTGTCACTTACTCCACTTATGGTGTTCTAAGCATGTGGTGGATGAAGCGCAAGACATAATTCTGAATTATGATTTTCTTAGTTGTGCTCCGGACCAATCGGTCTTCTTCAATTGTCCATTTCCAAAAAGCTTCAGCATCAAAGTCAGATCCATGGTTGGAAAATCCATAAATATTATTGAACTCTCCTAGAGTGAGTGTAAAGCGCCCATAAAGCTGGAATGAAATGCGGGGCTGATCATAATTTCTGCCATCTAAATTAAAGACCTCGAGAGTTGACAGAAAATTCTATATTTAGAAGTAGGCCACAAGTGATGAACAAAGTCATAGAACCCAATCTCAGAAAATAATAAATGAATATCTGCTAGTAAATTATACTCCCCAAGTATTTCAGTGTCAAGAAATCTGGTGGCATGAACTCAAACAACAAACATTCATTCAAATTAGTCATTATACTCGGGCTTAGTCCAATAGTAGTCTCCGGGATAGGAAATTAGTTGTGGGGGTTGTGGTGCGGGTTGCGCGTCCAAATGTCGTCAGTCACGACACCTCCTCCATATGTTAGCAAATCGCCTCATGGTGATACGAAAAGAAAAACTCGGCCAAGAAAGGTCGAAGTGTAGCTAAGTGGTCGGTCAAGAGAGCTCGGCCAGTTGTGATAGAGTCGATGAAGCATGCCGAAAGTAGACTCTCAAGGTGCCAAATGTCAATGGTAAAGTGGCCGGTGAGGCAAGTCGATCGATGTCGATGTTTGGTCGTACCCTGGTGCCAAAGATGGCGATGAAGAGCATGGTGATGAACGAAGAACATGGTAAAGAACCAGGGGGCATTGCGCTAGTGTGGAGCAAGAAGATGGTGATGATGAAGACCGACAATAAGACAATGCCAAAAATGTTGACTCTTCTCACCTTGCATTTTACACCACAAAGGTCCAAGTGTAAGAGGGTCGTGATGTTGGCTGCAAAAGCACGAGAAGAGGTAAGTATTTATAGAAGAAAGCGGAGTGAACTTACTAGCATGATGAGCGACAGTATTTATAGAAGTATTCATGTCGATTGGAATTGGGGTGCCAAATTAAAAGTTAGTGCATGTTGATGTGATGGTGCCAACTTTGTACACAATTGGCTGATTCCTATGGGTGATAAGATGTCAATTAGTCTTTGTCTTCAGGGTTAGCGCCCTAGGGTGCCGTGTCCGAGGTCAGGTGGCGAGTTGTCCTGTGGGCAGACAGATTCTCGGCTTGCATGCACGCCTATCCTCGAGTCGAGAAGCATCTGTAGTTTTGACCCAGTCAACGATGTCTTCTCGGTGACACCTAGTCTCATTACTACATATACGATTTATAGCCACAAATCAATAATCACAACACGTTAATTCATGATAATAATTATGTATTGAGTCACGATTATTATTTTTATAAGTATTAATGAGTTTATAGTCACAAATAATTTATATCATGATAATAATGATTTAACGATTGTTATGAAAATTTATTTTGTGGAAAACAATATAAGTAATTGACATAATTTTGATTTTCATAATAAACTATATTTTTTTATCATCAATATTAACCACAAAAACATTCATAACTAATTGTTGAATGCACCATTATATATTTGTTACATTTTTAAAATTTGCGACAAGTGATATGTAAGATTTATGTAAAAACTTAATGTGTGACTAATACCTTATTAATATTCAAGAAATATAATTTTAACATTACTAATAATACACACATAAAAATGTATATGTTTTGTTGAAAAAATTACATTAATAATTGTTATTGTTTTACATTGAACTTGAAATTTGTACGATTTAATTAATCACCTAAGTTGTTTAAAGGTAATATTATTAAAAAATAAAAATAAAAAATTCTAATTATACTTTAAGTTTTCATGTTATCAATAAAAAATAAACTAAACATCTTATCTTTTAAATTTTAATACTTATTTATGTTAATACTTAGATGATAAACTAAATTCTTTGATTTTTATTTTTATGTATCTCTAACTTTTTAAATTATTTAACTTTAATTAAATAAATGATTAAAATACAATGATTATATATACACATATTTATATATTGTTACACTATTTTTTATTTCTTCAAATAAAAAATTAAAATACAAATAAAAAATATTTATTATTCTAAGATAAAATATGGGCTTTCTCTCATTTTACCGCCAAAGAAAAAACTAATTTTCATTTAACCATAAGATTAGGTATAAATATTTTATTTTAACCTAGTTTTGTTTTCTCCCAGCGTCCTATTCATTTTTTTCTCGTCTTCACGTCGTCTTTTGGGTCTCTTGCAGGTATGCCTTCTATATCTATGTCTGCATCTCCTCCCAGCCACGTCTCCATCTTCTTGTCTCAGCCAAGAACAGGCCGCTCTACGTGGCCACGTCCCTGCTGCCGCCTCACGCGCAACTACCGGAGCCGCCTCTGCGCGTGAGGCAGCCGTCAAATTGCCTCTCGCGCAGAGGCAGTGGGCGGCTCCCGACGGCCACCCCAGCGCGTGAGGTGACTCCCGACAGCCGCCTCAGTGCGTGAGGTGGCCGTGAAAGCCTCCTCTCGCGCAGAGGCAACCATCGGATCATAGGGGAGGCCCTCGACAGCAGCCATCGGGCGCGTCCTCCTTGCACGTGACGGCTGTAGAGCTGCCTCTCATGCATTGGAGATCATCGGAGCGCAGGGGATGCTTTTGGTGGTGGCCTTTGTACGATAGGCGGTTCACTGACCCCCTCTCGCACGGGGGCGGCCATGGGGATGCCTCCACGCACAAGGCAGCTCGATGGCCACGTCTCGCGCAGGGGCGACCACAGACGGCCTCCTCTGCACTCTAGTTGCTGCCTCTGTGCGAGATCTATGGGGCAGCCATCGAGGGCTTCCTCCGCGCACGAGGCGGCCGTTGAGCCACCTCTCGCTTTGGGATAGCCATCGGGGGGTGCCTCCTCGCATGAGACAGCCATCGGGCCACCTCTCGTGCGGAAGCGACCCCTGACAGCCACCCCTGCTCATGAGGCGGGCGTCGAGACGCCTCTCGTGCGGAGATAACCATCATCGGCCTCCTCTGCACGCTGGTGGTCACCTCTGCGTGAGAGGCGGCTCACCGCCAGCCTCTCACGCTAAGGCGTGTTGGAGTTGGTGAATACTTCAGGGCCCCTTGTTTCTCACACCGGGTTCGCCCACGCGAGCTCAGGGAAATCTGAGTATTACCCAATTAATAGTGTTGCTAGGGTACGAACGAAAGGGGGGTTCGGGGGGCCTCGCCCCCCAACGACGGTCCGTGTGGTTTTGGATTAGATTTTTTCTCTATTTTGTTCGGGTTTTGAACCCGTTTGGGAGAGACTATTTATAGCTTATTTTCATATGTAATCTGTGTGGCGGCTGTAATCAAAACGATATAGTGGAACCTCTTTGCAGGACGTAGCCCTAATCTCAAGGGTGAACCTCGGTAAATTCGTGTGTTGTCTCTAATTTTTTTGCAATCTTCTCGTGATCTTCTCTACCTATTCTCGAATTTTCCCATCAATTGGTATCAGAGCACAGGTTGTTCGAGGAATTAGGGTTTGTTCGAGATGTCGGGAGGGTCGCGAATCGAGATAGAAAAATTTGATGGAACACGGTTTGATCTCTGGAAGATGAAGATGGAGTGTGATGGAGATCTTTGGATGGCAATCGAGAAGAAGAGGCCAGGCATGGAAGCGGCGAAAGTTGCGGACGGGGCTTCCTCCAGTCAGGCAGATCCAAAGGCGATTGAAGAGTGGGATCGGATTGATAGAAATGCGAAGGGTTTGATTCGGCTGTGTCTCACGGATTCAATTCTTACTTATGTGATGGGCGAACCTACTGCCAGAGATCTATAGAGGAAGTTGGAATCCCTATATCAAAGTAAGTCACTGATTAATAAGTTATTCCTGAGGAAGAAACTGTACAATCTTCGAATGCATGAGGGTGACTCGTTCTCTACTCATCTCTACAACTTTAACACGGTGATCAGTCAACTTGTATCAATCGGTGTTAAGTTTCAAGATGATGATAAGGCAATAACATTGCTCTGTTCGCTGCCGGATTCATGGGACAATCTGATTATCGTGATTGGTGGTGGGGATAAAAAGCTTTCGTATGAAAGTGTATGTGTTGCCTTGTTATCAGAGGAAACACGAAGAAAGGGATCGACAAATTCTGGTAAAGAGGCACTGGCGGCTAGAGGAAGGCAACCAGAAAGGAATCAAAACCAGAGAGGGTCCATATCCAAATCTCGTGGGCGTTCGAAGAGTAGAGATAAGAAGGTGCAATGCTGGAGATGTCAAGAGTGGGGCCATCTGAAGCGAGATTACAAAAACAAGTCGGTTCATAAGAAAGAAGGTGAGTCAACCTCGGATAAAAAGGAGGCTGAAGCAGGGGATATGTATCTGGCTTCTGCATGTATGGCACAGTCAGATAAGGATGTATGGCTCATCGATACTAGTGCTTCGTACCATATGACACCTCATAGACACTGGTTTTGTGAATATGAGGAGTATAATGGTGGGGATGTCATGCTCGGAGATGACACTACAATTCAGATTGTTGGACGTGGCAGGGTGAAGTTGAGGATGAATGATGGCACGGTGAAGACTCTACCTGATGTGATGCATATATCACTTATGAGCAGGAGTTTGTTATCTGTTGGTACAATGACTGATTCGGGTGTTATATTCAGTTGCGATAAGGATTCATGCAAGATGATCAGAGGGTCTATTGTGATTGCACGAGGGGTTCGCTATGGCACATTGTACAAGTTGCTCGGAGGGACTATATTTGTGGGCTACGGATTTATTTCTGAAGAGGCCAAAGAAGATGAAGACAGCACATCTATGTTGTGGCATCAGAGATTATGCCATATCAGTGAAAAAGGACTCTCTACCATAGCATCAAGTCAGATGGTAGAAGGAGTTCCAGATTGTTCTATGGACTTCGGGTTCTATGAACATTGCCTCCATGGAAAATAGAACCGAGTCAATTTTCAACACACATGTTCAAGAGCAACCAAGATTCTCGAACTGATCCATAGTGATGTCTTTGGACCAACTCCGACTCCATCTATTGGAGGGTCCAGGTACTATGTCTCTTTCATAGATAATTTTTGAGAAATAGTTGGATTTATTTTATCAAAAATAAGTCAGATGTATTCGATAAGTTTCGAGAATTTAAAGTTTTGATGGAAAACCAATTGAGCAGCAAGATCAAGGTCCTTCGTACAGATAATGGAGGCGAATTTTGTTCAGATAAGTTTGAGCAGTTCTGCGTGGACAATGGTATTGCAAGGCAGAAGACAACTCCATATACACCTAAGCAAAATGGAGTAGCTGAAAGGTTAAATCGATCACTCATAGAGAAGGCCAGATGTATGCTGAGTTGGGCTGGATTGGGGCAAGAATTCTGGGCAGAAGCTGTAGCCACAACAAACTACCTGAAGAACCGCTCACCGACCTCATCAGTGAAGGATCAGACACTTTATGAGGCAATGTTTGGGAAGAAGCCGAATCTGTCTCATGTTCGGGTATTCGGATGTGACGCATATGTTCATATACCCAAGAAAAAGCGGGGTAAGCTTGACAGTAAGTCTGAGAAGAACATATTTGTCGGATACAAAGAAGGGGTCAAGGGCTATAAACTGTGGAATCCAATGACAAGAACTATCGTATACAGCAGGGATGTTGTTTTCCGTGAATCACGTTCCCAAGTTGAAGTTGAAAAAGGCGATGAACCTAAGAAAGTGGTAGTGCTTGAAGAAGACTCTGATTCTGAAACTTCAGAGTGGATGCACAAGATACTTCAGTTGAGTCTGTTCCAAAACCGAATCAAGAGGACTCGGTTAATGAAGTTGAAGATGCAGACTCAGATGAAGACCCAGATATTGGTACTACCATACCAGTTCTCAGGATATCGACACGAGAAAGAAGAGCACCTCTGAGATACTCTATCAGTGCTTTGAGTACGTTTCATGCTTTGAGCATCATCGGAGAAGAACCTAGTTCTCTAAAAGATGCAAGATCTATGGATGATGCAAAGCAATGGGAGCTTGCTATGACAGATGAGATGCAGTCACTGGATAAGAATGAAACATGAAGCTTGTGTAAATTGCCTAAGGATAGAAAGGCAATTGGTTGAAAATGGGTGTTGAAGCGAAAGCTGAAACCGGATGGGACTGTGGAGAAGTACAAGGCGAGACTGGTAGCTAAAGGGTACTCTCAAGTTGAGGGAGTCGACTATGATGAGATTTTCTCTCCCGTGGCGAAAATGACTTCAATCAGATTTGTTCTATCTCTAGCAATAGCATATAATCTTGAGGTAGAGCAGATGGATGTGAAGACGGCATTCCTTCATGGGAATTTGGAGGAAGAGATATATATGAAGCAACCGGAAGGCTTTGAAGTTCAAGGCAAAGAGAATATGGTGTGCAAATTAAAAAAAGTCTTTGTATGGATTGAAGCAATCGCCAAGGATGTGGTACCAGAAGTTTGATACATACATGCTAGAGCTCAAGTTTGTACGCTCAGATTCTGACCATTGTGTTTATGTGAAGAGAGTTGACGATCAATTTGTCATTCTTACACTGTATGTGGATGACATGTTACTGATTGGAAACAGCACGAAGATGGTGAATTCAGTGAAGGATTGGTTGGCCAAGAAGTTTTGAGATGAAAGACTTGGGGCCAACGAATTACATTTTTTGTATGCAGATTAGAAGGGATCGTCAGAAGCGAAAGTTGTGGCTATGACAGGAGAAGTACATAAAAGAAGTGTTGAAGAAATTTAACATGTCGGACTGTACTCCTATGTCTTTAGGAACCAAACTTTCTACAGAGCAATGCCCGAAAATGGATGAAGAAGCTGAAGAGATGGACCGTGTGACATATGCAAGTGCAGTGGGCAGCTTAATGCATGCCATGGTGTGCACGCGTCCAGATATAGCCCAAGCAGTGGGAGTCTTAAGTCGGTATATGTCTAACCCAGGCAGGGAATACTGGAATGCTATCAAGAGAGTTTTCAGGTACCTTCGTGGAACTTCATATTTTTCTTTGTGTTTTCAAGGTACAGGGAAAGGAAAGAGGCTTGATATTGTAGGCCATGTAGATGCTGATTGGGGTGGAGACATTGATAGTAGACGGTCCACTAGTGGATATGTTTTTACATTATTTGAGGCTACACTGAGTTGGATGAGGAAGAGACAAAGCATGGTAGTACTTTCTTCTACAGAAGCAGAATATATGGCTCTTACTCATGCTGCAAAAGAGGCCATTGGCTACGGCGGTTGTGCCTGGAGCTCGGATTTGAGCAAGGTGCTATGGAGGTGAGATGTGATAATCAAGGTGCTATTCAGTTAGCTAAGAATCCTGCATTTCACTCTCGCACAAAGCATATTGACATCCAATATCATTTCATCCGGGAAAAGGTGAAAAAGAAAGAGGTTCAACTTGAAAAGGTTGATACAACAGAGAATAGTTCTGATTTTTTGACTAAAGCAGTTACAGGTGCAAAGTTGAAGTTGGTGAATACTTCAGGGCCCTTTGTTTCTCACACCAGGTTTGTCCACGTGAGCTTAGGGAAATTTGAGTATTACCCAATTAACAGTGTTGCTGGCATACGAACGAAAGGGGGGGTTCGGGGAGCCTCGCCCCCCGATGGCGGTCCGTGTGATTTTGGATTAGGTTTTTTCTCTGTTTTGTTCAGGTTTTGAACCCGTTTGGGAGAGACTATTTATAGCTTATTTTCAGATGTAATCTGTGTGGCGGCTGTAATCAAAATGATATAATGGAACCTCTTTGCAGGACGTAGCCCTAATCTCAAGGGTGAACTTGAGTAAATTCGTGTGTTGTCTCTAATTTTTCTGCAATCTCCTCGCGATCTTCTCTACCTATTCTCGAATTTTCCCATCAAGGCGGCAGGCGGAGGCCGCCTCAGATGCCTCCATGCATGAGAGGGCAGACTTGGGGACATGATTTTTTTTTCTTTACTCCTTTTCTGGTTGATCAATAGAATTTTTAGTTAGTTGTGGCATGCTTTAATGTTTAGATATTATATACTGTTGTGCTTAATAAAATAACATGTACCCAAATTCATGTTCCTTGTCATGTAAGAATTATTTTTATATTATTATTTTAATTCTTTTAATTATCATAGTTATATTATTTTCATGTTGTTTACCTATTCAAGAATTTTAAAAGTTAATCAACATATTATGAATTACGTTAATATCATGAGATTTATTTGAATTTGCAAGTTCCCACTTCTTCGGCAAAAAGAAAATTGATGGTAAACTCTCTTTCTACAAATACGAGGCTGCATTTGGTACGGAAATATTGAGAGAACTTTTGTTCTCGAGAATTAATTGATGTGATAGAAAAGTTTGGGTTAGTGTTTGAATGAAAATGTGTAATGATGTGAATTTAAAAAGTTGATTTGATAGATAAATTTTAGTAGGTGTTTGGATAAAAAGTAAGAACTAAAAATATAATTTATTATTTTATTATTATTTATTTGGATAAGTTTTAGTAGATGTTTGGATAATTATTATATTATTATTTATTTAATTAAATATTTTAAATATTATTAATATCATAATTTTAAATATTATAGTAAATCTAAATATCCAAATATAATATAATTTTTATTAAAATAATTGAACGTTTTTATTATAAAATATTTTAGAATTATTACAATGTAAACTTTTAATTAATTACATTTAAACATTTATTTAATAAGATGACTAATTGTATTAATAAATAACTAAATTATATATACTTATATTACATAATAATTAAAAAATGGATGAAAGAAAAAAAAAGTCAAAAGTTGTGGCTGACAAGACGTGAAGAAGAAGGAAAAAGAATTTCTTGCCTTCGGCAAGAACATTTGGCTAGAATATTTCATAAAATGTTCTAGCCAAAGTCACGTGATGGAAATATTTTATCTATTTTGTTCTCGTCATGTAAGGTGTTTGGAAACATTTCGCGATGTTTTCGCGATGTTCTCGCGAAATGTTTCCAACCAAACGCGCCCTAACAAAATGATCCTGAGACTACGGATGCTTTTTTTCTTTGGCAATTGGTCATGATGCAAGAGCTAGATGGTACAATGATGCATTAGTAATGACATAAGAACATTGAAAAGAAGGGCGGAAATGCGTTAACACGTAGAAATCCATATGTTGGTGTCTTGCAGAGTAATTGGGAACTAATATGCAGTTATCTTTCTGACGAAATATTTCAAGTATGACTTACTATTTTCTATACTAGTTGTGATTTTTTAAGTATACTTTTTGTTATTATATTATTACCATTTGAACATGTATTGTTAAACCAGAAATGAAGTGAGGTTAATTCTAACAACCATGATAATCTATTGGTACATCATTGCGGAGGGAGGGTTGAAGTCTTTTCTCCATAATTTTCATGACATGGTATGTGATTCATTACTAATTAAGGTGTATATATATATATATATTTCTTGGATAAGATGGAGTTGTCTATCATTTAAAGGGCATTATGCGTGCTCTTGGATTAAAAATTTATTAGTGATGTTAGATCCATTTATGTTTAAGAAATTTTACTATGATACTTGTTCCTATTATTTTATATTAGTTTACATTATTAATTAATTTTATTATTTAGATTTAGTTCCTTTTCTTGGATGATATGAAATATTAAATTGTAGTAACTCTTTATTGTTTGTCTATTATACAACGAGATTCTACTAATATTATAGGTGGCACAATTAAGATGTATAAGCATGTTCATTTCAAAGAGGGGAAAGGATGGACTCATCTTGAAGCCAAAGAAAAATATGTATGCACAATTTATAATTGTGAATATATATATATGCATATATATTGCCATTTTATTTTAAACTATTTTTATGGAAGTTGTTGTACAATCTGGATTAGAACCATCAATGACACAAGAAAAATTTTTAAACAAGTAAAGATTATAAAATCTGGATATTATTGAGATTTAGGTTATGGTGTGTGTCCTCCTTCAAGGATTAATACTGGCATTCAATAACAATTGAAAGAAGAGAAGAGACAAACATTTGCAACTTATAAAATTTCAAAAGGCACCTATTGAATCTCAAAAAGAAGAAATTTAAGATTAACAACGAAGATGGAAGAGAAGTTAGAAGCTTTCTTTCAATTATAAAAGTTAGATTATATTTTTTAAAATTGATTTTTTTTTATATTACTATGTCATAGAATTCTTTGATAATGTAGTTGACATTTTTTAATATTTTTATTCTGCATGAATTATTGTCATTGAATCCTATGATTAATGAGCATGACAATTTACCAATAAGTTGTCATTTCAATTTATATATATATTTTTAATTTTATGGAATGTGTCTAGACAATTATTTTATGTATTTTTCATGAAAATATTTATATATAAAATTATTTTGACCTATAAAATTCATATTACAAATTCTTTTTGCTATGCATAATAAAAATTCTACTCATAATTGTTACATATTGTTTGTGGAAACAAAATATGCTAGTAGCCACAAATATAATTAGCCATGAAAGTCAATCAATAATGCTCATGGAACTTTCATTGTCAATATCGAAGTATTTGTCACGAATGATATTATTATCCACATTTGTTAATGTTTAATACTTACATAAATATTTATGGTTACTATGATAACTTTTGTGGCTACTGATCAGTTGCAACGCCATCAATATCCACGAGTTGTTGCCACAATTTTATTCATGACTAATAGCTTATAATCATGATTTTGAGCTTATATTCATGAAATCAAGTTTGTTGTAGTGTCTTGTCTCATCATCTTGGAGATTCAGCTTTGTCGCTCGTGCGATGTGTGCTTATATCGATCGTAGAACCATGGTGTCTAGTTATAGCGTTGAGTCATCTTGTCGTCCGAGTTCTGAGGCACATGCCGGCGCCAAATCAGGTGAGCTTTAGGTCAACTTGAAGCAAATCTTGTCGGATGTCAAAATCTTATGCCCCCGCTTTTTTACGTTCATGTCATCCAGAATGAATGAGAATGCAAGCAACATTCACATGCATGGTTCTGAAATTTCAATACGTCAGTTGCATGCATGCATGCATGCATGAAAGCAAGGTGCTAATGTCCCTATTTATCCAAAAATGTTGTCATGTCTGTGTCTCTCTCCTTGCACATAACAAAATTAATTAGATAACTCCATAAAATATAAAATATAGTAAAATGCTAATCAAATGACCAATTAAACACCTAAACTTTTTGTAAAAGGAATCTAATTTGAGAAAAAGATTAGAAGTAGTTCTGATTTATAGTCTTTCAATTTGACTTAGTCCTGATTGAATCAAGGCATATTTTGCTATTCTCCCTTATTTAGATTTGTCTCTGTGTTGCTTGGGAGGAAGCCCAATGTACGTTCAGTCAGTAGCGTTTCCATCTGACCCAATTGCATTTCTAAATTTCGGATTGATGCATCTTGAGTAGTAGCTCTAGACTTGATATTCTTTTGCACTGATTGTATGATTTGTGCCATCATCTCCTGCATATGATTTGATGAATGATATTGGGAGCGTCAAGTTGCCTTTTCTGTATATAGTCTTTTCGTGGACCAGAAGGTTGACCTTGATTTTGATTATAGGCAAACTTTGGATTTTTCTCCAACTATAATCTTTGCTCCTGAAAAATGAGTTGGAAATAAAATCAGCATTTTTAATTTGATTTGAATAAGAAGTGTTACCTGTAGGGCAATAATTGCTTGAATTTCCCATTAGTGATTTTTTTATTGAGTGAGTCCAACTAGACACTACTTCAGAAGATTTTATACTTTCAATAGCATGAACACTATGAGTTTGAAGAGGTGGTCTCTTTTCGTGGCTAGACTTTAGGGAAAGAGCTTGATATCCAATATCTCACTAGAATGTTTTGCTCCTAATACTGTCCCTCTTGCATATTGGTCTAGTTTATCTTGATCCATTGATTGCAATCCATGGTAGAAGTCCTCCATCACTTGCCATTTTGGGATCTTATTGCTAGGAACTTTCGAAAGAGTTCCTTATAGCATTCCCAGGCCTCATATAATGTCTCATCATCTTGAACAAATGCCCTAAGCTCTCTTCAATATTTGCCTAGTTTTTGAGGTGGGCAATATTTTCCACCAACTCAAGCAATAAGTTATTGATCTTGCATGCAAAGTTTTAAACCACGTAGAAGCTTTGTCACATAAAGATTGTGGAAATAATAAAAAACGAATAACTTCAGTGGAAACATTATTATTTTTAGAAGTGCTTAGAGTGGCCAAAAATTTGTCAAGGTGGTCGTGAGGATCTTCATGTAATCCTCCACCAAATTGTGATGCCTGTATCATCCTCACAATTGTTGGATTGATCTCAAAGTTGTTTGCATATATTTCAAGCAACACAATGCATGATTATCTATCACTATATCATGTTGAAACATATTCTCTCATAGAAAGTTCTTCTTCTTCATGATGATTATTTTGTGGTTGAACTATTTCATTTTGATGTTATTGTTGTTGATTGTTGCGTGCTTGTTTAGATATATGTTCTTTCTTAGTCGACGTGCAGTTCTTTCAATTTTAGGATCAAACTCAAGATTGACCTAAAACTCCCGGTGTGATGTGTGTTTCTATCAGAAGATTCCAGGGCTGGTTGTGATTAAATTTTCAATTGTATCTATGCAAGAACCAATTATCAAAAAAATTAGGAAAGAAGAATATACAAAATAAGAAATAAATGCAAATAAAGAATCATTATTAGTCGGCATGAATGAGTTCAAAACTAATTTGTTGGTAATGGCTGATTTAATAAAATGTGAATCAAAAGCTTAATAATATAACAAAATTCAATGTGAATCAATCGGCTGAAAACTTCTATGTAGAATAAAATAAGAGAATAATATTTAGTCAAGATGCATTTCAAGCTTGGCCAAGAATCAACAACAAGATTTCAATGAATACAATGAAAGGTTTTATCGCAAGTCAATTATCCAAAACTTTTCAAAAAACTCTACGAAAATGAAGGCGCTAAATTGTTGGAAATTCATTAAAGGTTCCATCGGCGTTAGAAGTCAAAATAATCTGATAAGTACAGTTGAAATCTAGAAATCGGTTAAATCGCAAAAACAAGAGAAATTAATTCCAACCATGAGTCTCAAAGTCCAAAGATTTATGAGGAGAGTTAGGATTAGGAACTAACACACTTCAATTATCTCCAATTTATGCCCAATTTATTAACTGTCATACGCTTTAGAAATCGTTGAGCGATTATGAATCTTAACATGTCTCCTATCTCCTATAAAGAGGCATGTTCGCACAATCCATTTACCATTTCTGGACGCAATGCTTAATGCGGACAAGTGAAAGATTATTGGAATGCTCTGTTGTGCATTGGTGGGCCACACACGTGGCCCACTTGGGGCAACGGCCGAGAGGGTTGTTATCCCCTTGTGCAAGACGCGTGACTGCACGTTAGGGATGCAATTACCCGTTAGTCGTGCGATCGTGTGATGCACGCACAACGTCCAATTCGCGCCCATGGACAGCACGCGATCACGCGCGATGGGCGCACTTGATGTGTTTCGTGTGTCCTCTCGCCCAAGTCTCCTTAACCTATCCGAATCTTATAAAAGGGGACCAATACCGAGGGTCCAAGGCATGCTTTCATGAAAATTCATATAGAGGTACTTGTGTTGTAGCTACATGTTCCGTTTTCCCGAAGTTCGATTCCGTTCTCGAGGTACAAGTGCATTCGTCCAATGTTCATAGGAAAACCTTGACAATCCCCTTCTACAATAAGAGGTATTATGTAATATCCTCAAAGAAGCAAAATAAAAAGAAAAGAAAATGAATAAATAAAGAAAAGCTGGAGTCACTTAAGGCTCATTAGAAAGTCCATTAGCCTAATAAGCCCATATGCCTAAGATATAAATAGTCTTAGATGCCCTAAACCCCATCTACCTCACTCTCACTTTTCTCTCCCCACACTCAGCCAGCAGAAGCTTCCCAAAACCCCTCCCATGCTATAGTGCCACTCTCTCCTCTCATACTGCCTCACGTCAACACACAGCAAGAAACGACCATCATTCCATCTCCATTTCCTCTTTCTTCTTCCCCTGTCAACTCACGGCCAGCACCCCAAGAAGCAAGAAGACCACCTCAAGTAACACTCTCACTCCCTCACAGCTCCTCCCTCACGGTCAGCAACAAGGCAATCACATCCTTTCCCGTTCTCTCTCTTCCTAGGTCTCTCTCTTTCTTTCTTTCTTTCTCTCTCTCTATTCTCATGCATCACTGTAGCAAGGAAAAGGAGGCCACTCCAACAAGGAAGAAGAAGGAAGGAGGAAGAAGAAAGAAGAAGAAATAGGAAATTAGGATTAGGGTTTTAACCTAAACTCTAAAAGTATGTTTGAGGGGATCCAATTCTCCCTAAAACCCTCCCCTAATGATGTGTGGATGTATGGATTACGGCATGAAGAACAAATCCTTTGTTCTTAAGCTTAAGGGTTAGGGGTTATGCATTAAACATTCATGTTTATTGCTAATCATGAATAGAATATAATGTGCTTCAAGTTTATTATGCTTACATTTCTATTACTAATCATGTTTAGATGTAGAATATTTAATGCTTCTCATGTTAGCTAAAAAGAAAATTAGTTTAATGTTCATGTATCTCCATGAGTGTGATTAGCATATTTGACGTCCACATGTGAATACACTGTTTATATTGCTGTTAACATGCTAAGAATATTTCATATGTTGTGTGGAATCACTTTTGTACTCAATATGTAGAAGTATGCAAGATTGTAGTGAAGATGATGTAAAAATCGTATGATTGTCGGCCCAAAACGGGTCGACCGTTCTAGAGACCGTTGTTGTGTTGTACTCTGTCCAACGGTCGACCGATTCTATAATGGTCGCCCATTTTGGAAGAGTCGAACATTCTGTGATTAGCGGTCGATCGAACGCCCCGTTTCGATCGTTCGAAAGTTATGTACCGATCGATCGATATTCCAACGGTCGTCCGATATGAGTAGTCGAAATATTCTGTTATTAGCGAACGTCCGAGCGCCTTGTTTCGGTCATCCGAAAGTCATGTATCGAATTATCGATACCTCAATGATCGTCCAATTTGTGTAGCAGTAACATTCTGTGATTAGCGGATGATCCGAAACTCATTTCGGATGCCCGAAAGACCTATATAGGTCGACCGATATTCCAGCGATCGTCTGATTTAGAAGAGTGTTACATTCTGTGATTAGCGGTCGAACCGAAACTCCTTTTCGATCATCTGAAATGACCATATCGGTCGATCGATAATCCGATCGGCTGCCCGATACATAGTCTAAAGGTCTACCGTTAAAGAAACGGTCATCCGTTTTGGACAGATGATTTGTTATGATTGAATGACCTCACATAGTATGATTTGAAGCATGAATGGCCTTAAATAGGATTGAAACAAGTAACATGTGATGAATGAATGAATGTATTGATGAATGTAAGTAAAAGATGGATTGGCATGAAAGCGTCTTGTTGTAATCATGAAAGGGAATAAAGTCTTCACATGCCAGTTGATGTGTCGTATTTCTAGGGAAGAATCCTTCCAAGTATGGGGCAATCGCCCCGGCCTAGCTAGCCAAGGTCCCGCGAATCAATATGATCTTCCCAATCATCAAGATAATAAACTATCTTAATCAAGATAGAAGATGAAAAGATGAAGTAAAGTAGAAAGTAAAGTCTTACCAATATATATGTTCTTTCCAAAGATGACTTGGGACATAAAGATGAAGATGATGATGTAGCACCAATCGGTTGCTAATGTATGTCCTCCATGTCATAAGACGTTATGAAAAAAGATGTTAAAGTAAAGTAAGATAAATGATGATATGCCTTAGCATAATTATAAGTTATGATATGCTTTGACATAACGACGATGATGTTACATGTTTATCTTATCTTGCCATGATGATATGTTCATATGCCATATAGTGTGCATAAGTAGCTCATAGCATGCATATGATTTATGTTCTATGATGATGATATGCATATGCCATGACATGTAGAGATTATGTCATAGGATCATAGCATGCGTGGGCCTCAACATACTTTAATGGGAGAAATTCCCTGCACCCCATGGATCTATGCAGGTATGGATGAGGCTTAGGTTCGGCGACAAGGGCCTCATGACAGATACGTCGCACATAGGTTGGTCGGGCTACTGCCCAAGTTATCTTAGTTATGTTATGATGATGAACTCTTGTAAGAGTCAAGTATGTATGGCTTATGAGTCTTTGAGTCTTTTACTTTAATTTGGACTCCTTTTATGTATTATGAACCCTTTGTTGGGTCGTGATGTTAGATCCTATGTGGTCCATGGGCTAATTATATATCTTGGGTTATTTTATGAAGTCTTTCGCTATTTTCATGATATTATTGTTTATGTCTATTATATTATGTTTCCGCTGCAAAGTTTTATGAAATTAGGTCAAGATTCATGTCAATGCGACGCCGCTTAGGGTTCGGCAAAGTTTTAAATTGGGATCAAATTTTGTGGGCGTTACAGTATGGTATCAGAGCCTAGTTTTGGCTCGTATGTATATGTTTTAGAATATGTAAGCCATAGTTTTGGCTCGAGTGTTGCAAGTTCTAGATGTCAAGATCCATGGTTGAGCTCTTATATGTTATATGTTATACTATAGTAGATGTAAGTTATAGACTTGATCTATGTCTTAAGTCTTAGGATGTACAAGCCATAGGTTGGCTAAAATATCTAGGTGTAATGTCTAAGTATGAAGTCCATGTGCAATCGTCATGAGGTGCCACCGAACCTAAAGGTATGTGTTTTTACTTTAATTGTGTAATGTTAGACATTGATGCATGATTATTGTATGATGATAGATGGATGTGAATTATCCAATGAACGAAGGCACGACTCAAGTCATGGAATTTGATGAAGGTTCATGCCAAGATTCTTTGATAAAGTTTCTAAGCTTCAATCCCCCTATGTTCAATGGCATTAATGATCCAGAGGAAGCCGAAGCATGGTTGGATAGCATCTGTGATATATTCACGATGATGAAATGTCCAAGGGAAAGTAAACTGGAGTATGTCATGAATAGCCTAACGGGAAAAGCGAAGCAATGGTGGAATTCCACCCTTAAGTCTGAGTACGGCAAAGAAGAAAGTCCATCATGGTGGAAATTCATGATGGATTTCTAGGACCAATATTTTTCACGAAGTATGAGAGAGCAAAGACGAGGAGTTCCTTAACCTCCAACAAGGTGACATGTCCATGGATGACTATGCGATCAAGTACTTTCAACTCGAAAAGTATTGCACCCTAGTGAAGACGGAAAGGATAAGAGTGAATCGCTTTGTGAAAGGACTTAAGTCCGAATTGAAGGCCAGGATGATGTGTGAAGCTCCTAAGACAATGAGCGAAGCTATTGATCTAGTTGTTGAATTAGAGCGGAAGCTCAAAGATGGAGTTGTGACTCTAAGGACAACACATCAAGAAAAATGACTAAGCAAGGAAAAGGGAAGAGTCCGAAGAAACCTCCTTACCATTCTCCGAAAAAGAGGGAACGAGCCTGTGACATATGTCATCGTTGTGGAAGACATCACCTCGATGAATGTCGTTTCAAGGCCGAAAATTGCTTGAAATGTGACAAGGTGGGCCATTATGTGAAGAATTGCCCAGAGAAGTTAGATGTCAACTCTCCAAAGATGTTGGGACAAGCTCACGCCATGCAAGTCGAAGAAGCTCGCCAAGTTTCTGATAAGATTCAAGGTGATCATCGCTCAACGTTTAATTAATCATATCAATTATAATGTGTATGCGTGATGGACATAATGATTACTTGAAATGTTAAAAGGAATATTCTAAGTATAAGACACATAATCATAATTCTTAAAAATGGGGAAAGTTAAGTAAAAACCACCAAAGTCATGAGAAGGATGATTAAGGTATGAAGAAAATGAGAATTGTTCTACTTAGGTCTATATGACCTAAATAATGACATGAAAGGATCAAGGGGCAAGTTAGGGACTTGTCACTTGAGTAAATCGAGTTAAAGATCAGAGTAGCGCAACGGAAGCGTGGCGCACGAATGATCCTCATTTCACGGAGTGGTGTAAGGATCTAAGATTCACACTAGAATCTTGGAAATGTTTGATAAAATGATGACATAATTATAACTATTACAAAGAACTCAAGAGAAGACTCACCACGACACCAATCCTAGTCATCCCCTCGGGAAGTGGAGGCTACGACATTTATAGCGATGCTTATGGTACCGGCTTAGGGTGTGTACTTATGCAACATGACAAAGTGTTTGCATATCCTTCACGGCAATTGAAGAAGTATGAAGCTAACTATCCAATTTATGACTTAGAGTTAGCAGCCGTGGTGTTTGCATTAAAGATATGGCGTCATTACTTGTATGGTGAAGATTTTGAAGTGTACACGGATCATAAGAGTTTAAAGTATGTATTCTCCCAAAAGGAGTTGAACATGAGGCAACGAAGATGGCTTGAATTTCTTAAGGACTATGAGTTCGTTGTATTGTACCATCCCGGGAAGGCAAATGTAGTTGCCAATGCACTAAGTCACAAGTGGGAAGGATCACTTGGATGTTTAAGTGTTCACAAGTGGAATTTTGTGAAAAGCATAGTGCTATGGGCCCAAGCATTTGTGGCCGAAGGATCACATGTATGGCTCATCATGTGATCGAATCAAGCTTAGTGAGAAGAATTATTGAAGCTTAAGGAAGGGACCCGAAATATGCTAGAATGATCAACATATGTAAAAAAGAAAGAAATCATTTCAAGTATGGTGAAGATGGCGCAATTAGGTATAAGAACCGTTTATGGGTTCCAAGGGACAAAGCACTAAGAAGAAAGATTTTGGATGAATATCACAAGTCCGAATTCTCAATTCATCCCGGAAGCACCAAAATGTTCAAGAACTTGTAAAGAAATTTTTTGTGGGAAGATATGAAGAAGAAAGTGGCTAAGTGTGTAGTTTGCCAACAAATCAAGATTGAACACCGAAGGCCTTATGATAAGTTATA
Source organism: Pontederia crassipes (assembly GCA_030549335.1). Taxonomy (NCBI): domain Eukaryota; kingdom Viridiplantae; phylum Streptophyta; class Magnoliopsida; order Commelinales; family Pontederiaceae; genus Pontederia; species Pontederia crassipes. The sequence continues at coordinate 5,025,883 of CM060190.1, forward strand.
ACCCTTACCTATTTCGGAATGAGAATGGCAAAGTATCTCCATGGACTTTGTGGTAGGACTACCTCGAACCCAGAAGGGTCATGATGCAATGTGGGTTGTAATTGATCGTTTGACGAAGTCAACTCACTTTATACCTATGGAAGTGAATCAATCTATGGAAAGCATGGTAGAGCTTTATGTGAATGAGATTACCTGTTTGCACGGAACCTCGCCTTCTATTATTTCGGATAGAGATCCAAGATCCGCTTCAACAATTTGGAAAGGACTGAAGATAGATGAAGCGACGAAAAAGAAGGGTCTTCATTTAAGATAAAGCTAATGATCAAAACTGCATAGCGAAAGTGTAGCTCAAGAATGATCACGACTTCTTGAGATTGATTATAGATACGAGGACCCCACGAAAACATTGGAATGGCAAGTGACGACGATCGACTAAGTGGAGACGGAATGCAAAGGATGTTAAAGTAAAACCATCGAGGAATGCGCATTGGATGTCATAAATGGAGCAATGCAGATGAATAGATCTAATGTATAAGATTCTACAAAATTCGAGAACGAATTTTACTTTAAGGGGGTATATTGTAATATCCTCAAAGAAGCAAAATAAAAAGAAAAGAAAATGAATAAATAAAGGAAAGTTAGAGTAACTTAAAGCCCATTAGAAAGTCCATTAGCCTAATAAGCCCATATGCCTAAGATATAAATAATCTTAGATGCCCTAAACCCCATCTACCTCACTCTCACTTTTCTCTCCCCACACTCAGCCGGCAGAAGCTTCCCCAAAACCCCGCCCATGCTATAGTGCCACTCTCTCCTCTCATACTGCCTCACGTCAACACACAGCAAGAAAGGACCATCATTCCATCTCCATTTCCTCTCTCTTCCTCCTCTGTCATCTCACGGCCAGCACCCCAAGAAGCAAGAAGACCACCTCAAGTAACACTCTCACTCCCTCACAGCTCCTCCCTCACGGTCAGCAACAAGGCAATCACATCCTTTCCCCGTTCTCTCTCTTTCTAGGTCTCTCTCTCTCTCATCTCATGCATCACTGTAGCAAGGAAAAGGAGGCCATTCCAGCAAGAAAGAAGAAGGAAGGAGGAAGAAAAAAGAAGAAGAAATAGGAAATTATGATTAGGGTTTTAACCTAAACTCTAGAGGTATATTTGAGGGGATCCAATCCTTCCTAAAATCCTCCCCTAATGATGTGTGGATGTATGGATTAGGGCATGAAGAACAAATCCTTTGTTCTTAAGCTTAAGGGTTAGGGGTTATGCATTAAACATTCATGTTTATTGCTAATCATGAGTAGAATATAATGTGCTTCAAGTTTATTATGCTTACTGTTCTATTACTAATCATGTTTAGATGTAGAATATTTAATGCTTCTCATGTTAGTTAAAAAGGAAATTAGTTTAATGTTCATGTATCTCCATGAGTGTGATTAGCATATTTGACGTCCACATGTGAATACACTGTTTATATTGCTGTTAACATGCTAAGAATGTTTCATATGTTGTGTGGAATCACTTTTGTACTCAATATGTAGAAGTATGCAAGAACGTAGTGAAGATGATGTAAAAATCGTATGATTGTCGGTCCAGAACGGGCGACCGATAATGTATCGATCAACCGTTCTGGAGACCGTTGTTGTGTTGTACTTTGTCCAACGGTCGACTGATTCTATAATGGTCGCCCGTTTTGGAAGAGTCGAACATTCTGTACTTAGCGATCGATCGAACGTCCCATTTCGATCGTCCGAAAGTTATGTACCAATCGATCGATATTCCAACGGTCGTCCGATATGAGTAGTTGAAACATTCTGTGATTAGCGGATGTCCGAGCGCCTTGTTTCGATCATCCGAAAGCCATGTATTGATCGATCGATACCTCAGCGGTCATTCGATTTGTGTAGCAGTTACATTATGTGATTAGCGGATGATCCGAAACTCATTTCGGACGCCCGAAAGATCTATAGAGGTCGATCGATATTCCAGCAGTCGTCTGATTTAGAAGAGTGTTACATTCTGTGATTAGCGGTCAAATCGAAACTCCTTTTCGATCATCTGAAATGACCATATCGATCGACCGATAATTCGATCGGTCGCCTGATACATAGTCTAGAGGTTGACCGTTAAAGAAACGATCGTCCGTTTTGGACAAATGATTTGTTATGATTGAATGACCTCACATAGTATGATTTGAAGCATGAGTGACCTTAAATAGGATTGAAACAAGCAACATGTGATGAATGAATGTATGTATTGATGAATGTAAGTAAAAGATGGATTGGCATGAAGGCGTCTTGTTGTAATCATGAAAGGGAATAAAGTCTTCACATGTTAGTTGATGTGTCGTATTCCTAGGGAGGAATCCTTCCAAGTATGGGGCAATTGTCCCGGCCTAACTAGTCAAGGTCCCGCGAATCAACATGATCTTCCCAATCATCAAGATAATAAACTATCTTAACCAAGATAGAAGATGAAAAAATAAAGTAAAGTAGAAAGTAAAGTCTTACCAATACATATGTACTTTCCAAAGATGACCTGGGACATAAAGATGAAGATGATGATGTAGCACCAATCGGTTGCTAATGTATGTCATCCATGTCATAAGATATTATGAAAAAAGATGTTAAAGTAAAATAAGATAAATGATGATATGCCTTAGCATAATTATAAATTATGATATGCTTTGACATAACGACGATGATGTTATATGTTTATCTTATCTTGCCATGATGATATGTTCATATGTCATATAGTGTGCATAAGTAGCTCATAGCATGCATATGATTTATGTTCTATGATGATGATATGCATATGCCATGACACGTAGAAATTATGTCATAGGATCATAGTATGCATGGCAACATACTCTAACGGGAGAAATCTCCTGCACCCCATGGATTCGTGCAAGTATGGACGAGGCTAAGGTTCGGCGGCAAGGGCCTCATGACGGATATGTCGAACATGAGTTGGTCGGGCTACGGCCCAAGTTATCTTAGTTATGTTATGATGATGAACTCTAGTAAGAGTCAAATATGTATGACTTATGGGTCTTTGAATCTTTTACTTTAATTTGGACTCCTTTATATATTATGAACCATTTGTTGGGTCTTGATGTTATATATTATGAACCACTAGTTATGTATCTTGGATTATTTTATGAAGTCTTCCACTATTTTCATGATATTATTATTTGTCTATTATATTATGTTTCCGCTGTAAAATTTTATGAAATTAGGTCAAGGTTCATGTCAATATGACGCCGCTTAGGGTTCGACAGAGTTTTAAATTGAGATCGAATTTTTGAGGCGTTACATATTCAGCACTTATGATTTATGTATTATAAATCCAACGATTTAGATGGAAAAATGTCCATTTTCTATGATTCTTTCAATTTCACTGAGCTTAGAATATGATGTTGTCGTTCCCTCAAGCCTCTCGACTAGTTTCTAAATCTAATTTTATGGGCCGGACATTAGCTAATCAACAGGGCCCACTTTTGTTTTACTCTTTTCGTGTACTAATTAGTAATTAGGATTTTTTTGTTTGCCTTTCTATATATATATATGGAAAACAAATTAATAAATGGAAACTCTATGTCGACCAAAACGAAAGAAGAAGAATGTCGTAGAAACTATTTACAATTACATCCCAAGAACAGGAATTTATTTTTCACAATCCATTTTTATTAAATCACGTATAAGGAAACAGTTATTTTCTTACATGATTTTTTATGCACAGTTGAAATTTGAAAATAAGCTTTACTATTTCCCAAATTTTTATTTATTAGGCATGTTGAGATTTAAGCCCATTATTTGAGAAAACTCTGTAATGGTCGTCTCTTGAAGGATAAAATAATTAGCAATTATATATTAATTTGCTGAAAAGAACGAAACGATAATAATTTATTGATAGATAAGTATACAAGTTTTGTTGGAAATAACAAAAGTAGAAAACGTTATAACGAAAACATTCACGAACAAATTCCTAAATGGTTATTGGCTTCAATCGTATAATTTATCGCAATTGACCACGCATCCACGTGCAGAGGACCACAATTGAAATAAAATTGCGACAATATTAAGATCTTAAATTGTCGGAGAATCTTTTTTAAATGAAAAAGACATCCCATAATTGTCTATTAATAAAAATCCAGTGAATAGCATAGTTACAAATTGTAATAAAAAAAGTCATCTTAATCTACAATAACAAGTTTTCAAGTTAATGTGTTAATTAAAATGGTGATGTGTCACTGAACCCAAATAAAATATTATATATTTATTGAAAATAATATATTGTGGTTTATTTTAAAATAATAAAGAAACTAAAAAAATAGAGGAGGCAGAAGGATGTTGAGATCATTTATAAGTTGAATTGAAAGAAAACAAAATATATTTATTAAAATAGTATAAAAATATTCATACTATTATGTGTAGTGATAAAAAATAATATATACAATTTTACTTATAAATATTTTTTTTTAAAAAAAAAAAGAGAAAGAGAGAGAGGGCCTTGCACTCCTCCTCTCTCTTTTTCTAATTTAATTTTTTAAAATAAATGTTTAAATATCATTTTAACAAATATATTATTTTTATTTGCGTTCAGTTGCCATGTCATCATGAAAATTATATTTATTAAAATGCTCTAAAATAAAATATATTTATTAAAATAATATATAAATATTATATGAAAAGAGAAAAATGTTGCATCCACTCTACTAATTGTTTTAAAAATTTATCTTACGAATACTTATACATTCTTTTAATAAATATATTTTGTTTTATTTCAATTCAACATATAAATAATTTGAACATCTTTTTGCCCCCTCTTTTTTAAAATTTCTTTATTATTTTAAAATAAATAACTATATATTATTTTTAATAAATATATAATATTTTATTATATATAAATATATAATATCTTAATCAAAACATTAACATGAAAAGTTGTTATTGGAGGTTAAGAGGACTTTTTTGTTACAAATTTGTAAGTTGAGAAATTAATTTGTTATAAAGTAAAGTTCCTAGAGTAAAACGGGATCAAGTGAAAGTTAGAAGACTAGTGATGTAAATTACTCCCTACATTATAGATGATAACCTCTTCATTTGTTTCCCCACTATATATAAAAGAAGTTATATCTAAAGAGGAATATCACTGATAAGAAATTAAATTTGAGATCTGTTGATTAATTAGAGTACAACTTATTTAATTAAAAAATTGCATGTAGTCCTTGAATTAGTAATAAAAATTGCATAGTGAATATTAGGCACTAATGCGGGACATTTCAATATGATCATATTTCGTTAATATCATTGTTTTTATCGTGATTGGCGGCCTCCTGCTGCACACTTTTTGCTATGCATATTACAATAGTAACATAGTTCAATCCATTTGGTGTCTAACAAAATATTTATTTTTATAATAATTCCATTGACTTATTGTTTTGTGCAACACACAGTTTTTGTTGCAAGGAAAATTAGAGGCCCACTTTTCTTGAGCAAGATCTTGAATTCGAGATTTTGTGAAGTTAAAATATTTTTGTTGTAAGTTTCACTTATCATTGTTAGGTACGTCATTCGGAACGAACCTAACTGAATTAGTTGAGCTCGATAGTGGGTCGACCTTTAATTTTATAAGTTTTGAAGTGATTTTAAAATATTAAAAAGTTGATGGGCATCACTATTATCACTTCAAAACACATTCATTATGTAAGTGCTGAAAGTGTTACACTTTTAACCTTACGAGATAAAATGAAGTAGCAATAATGTATTTTAAAGTGACAATAGTGATGCATTATTTGGAAATGCAAAAATAGGAAGAATCACTTTGTTATATATTCTTGTTGTTTAGATGGACTCAGAAATATGATGCTTAAGTTTTATTAGATACATTAAAATGATAATAAAGTAAATAATATTGTCTTTATTTTTAATAATAAATATGTTTTTTTTTTTGTAAAATGAATTTAATGATTATATATTTATATAATATAATATTTCATAAAAGTGAACATTCACTAATATATAGACAAATTCGCTATAAAATTTTGAAAGTTGTATTTTCATAAAATTTAATCTTAATGAAATTCTTTCAATTAGGCTGTGCCAATTTCATTGCATCCAGTTATAACAAATTAATAATGTTCTACACGATTAAATGTTTAAAACGCCAATCTTTTTATCCATGTTAATAATTCTGGACATTGGAGGCATGAATAGGTATCTAAAGAAATGTTTGAAACACATGCATTGAACCAAAAAAAATAATTTTATCAATTTTTTCCATGTAATACGTGAATAATAATAATAATAATAATAATAATAATAATAATAATAATAATAATAAACTACAAAGAAGAGGGAGAGGAGGGAGGCAGCAATGAAGAGATAAGAAGTGTAAAAAGGGCCTAATGGATGTGCAGCAAAATGGAAAGGGGAGAGGTCAAAGGGTCACACATGGGTAGGAAAGGGAATAGGTGGGGGAGGAGAAGAAACAAAATGAAATCACATGAAGCTTTTATCCCAAAAAAAATTTATATATATATTCTCTTTTAATTGTCGAGCAAACTCAAAGTTCTCAGCAGAATACGAAGACGGACGAGCGTAATGCATTGATACACATTTGAGACGCAGATTAAAACAAAAGAATTACATAAAACTCGTGCGTTCCATCTAATTAATTTATAGGTAAAGGAAATATATGACTTGTAAATTTGCACGAACATGAGAATGGAATTAATTAATTCTTGAGATAAATTATATATCGGTTGTACCAAATTAAACATATATACGAGGTGGTGGTCTTAACTCGTACGTACAGACCGATGAGACAATAATACATAATGGAAGTGTTCATCAACCTTGGCATGCAATTCTTCAAGACGTTTCATGGATTCGGCTTCTGGTTTGCTGGTTTCATGCAAGGTTTGTGGCTTTTGCCTCCACACATGGCTCTGTCGTGTCCCATGGCTCCATTGCTTATGTGAGCGCCTTGGGCCAACACTTTATTCTCTGATAAGAACTCCTCGCCGCCATTGATGGTGGCGCCCGGGCGTGCGGCCTCGGACAATGGGAGGCGCTGCAGGAGCAGGACGACGGCCGAGACGACCGCAAGGCAGTACAGCATTGCTACTGCTCTCCATGGCCTCATCGTCTGCCTCCGATCCCTCGCCATGGATCTATAGCAATGCTCTCTTCTCTACCACACGCAGGTGCATGCATGCTAGATCTATATATATATATACGTGATGTAAATGGTTTATGCATTGAACTGTCTGCGTTAATCGACGCGAGAATGATAGTTGACCCATCATTAATTAACTGGGTGGCCATAGAGATATATATGCGTCATCTTTTCCTTCATCTTTCTTCTTGAAATTAAAGGACAAACAATGGACATGTAAATGGTGAAATCTTGTATATAAATATATGTTCTCTTCATAAATATACTACAAGAGATAGTAGCATGATTAGGATAAATGGTGAAATCTTATTGAGTTCAATTTTATGACGGTAATCTTAGATGACACTTTGTTGTATAATTAAAAAATAAGAAATGATATATAATAGTATAAAAGAACATATATGTCATAACAGTTAAAGTATACTAAATAATCAATAATGTGCTCGAGAGATGTATATACGAATGGCTCTATAATGTTCACGATGATATTAAAATATTGAATTAAAGACTAAGTAAACTCATTTTATACAGATGAATTCATGATTAATGAAAAATGTATTAATTAATAATTTTAAAGTAGATTTATCATCAATATATTATTATAATTTATTTATACATTGAACGTCCACACAATATTTTTACGCTTTACAACATATAACGTAACAACTTAATTAGAAATTAAAAATAGTAGCAATAAGTTATGTAATTTTTTAATGTTATTCATATTTTCCAAAAAGAATTGAGGATTGTGTGGACCCAATATGGATCCACATATATGGACTACCATTGACTTACAAATCAACGGCGATCTTAAATCCATTTTAAATTCATTCAAAAAATATTTATCAAGGATCACCATTAATTTATTAATCAAGGGTGAGTTCATATATGTGGACCTATTTTGGGTCCACATATTCCTTTTTTTCCTTTCCAAAATATATCTAATCATCATTGTAATATTTTCTTGCATGATCAATTTAACGTTATATATCTTAATGTAATATAAATATATTTTTAAATAAAATAATCATTCAATATTAATTATTCAATTAATATGTTGAAATATATAAAATGCAAATATATTGTTGAATTATATTATATTCAATTACATTATATTATATTAATGGGATGAAACTATATATAATGTATATAATAATAGTACCGATGTTTGTAACCGTCGAAAATATCGACAGGAGTACATCTGTCGGAACTTCGAACGGGCAGAGCCGTCGAAAAATTACAATAAAAAATTACTATGCCCATCCACCTTATTTCAAGAATTACGATCGTCTAAAGTTTCAAAGGATGTCGATTCTTTGAAACTTTCGATGGTTGGCAGACCCTCGAAAGTTCTGACAATTGTAATTGTCGGAAACTTCTCCATCTATACTTATAATGGCTATTTGTATTCGTCAAAATTCCTTAGGTAGTTCGGAAGGAGTTTTGCCCATCGAAAACTATCCGTCGAAAATTATCATTTTTTGACATTGCATAAATGAAGTACTAGGATCATATTATTGGAAATTAATCCTGACATTTATCTAGTTTGTTGATAAGTTTAGTTTTCTCATTAGGAGATAAAGTTTTATCTCTATCATCTGGTTTAGTTTATTAGGATAGAAACAATTTGTTTTCTGATTTAAATTTTTATCTTTGAAGTCTGTTAGAACCTTGTTATAAATAGTTTGAGATGATCAATGAAAATTTCTGTTGGGTTATCATTCCTCTGCTCCAGTTTGTTAGAGTTCCAAAGGTTATTTTGCTAACACTTGGTATCAGAGCCTTCTGGTTCAGGGACCAGATTGAATGCCCAAGTATATCCAACCAGAAACCATGTCGATGATTCCTCATAATGTGGCTGTGAAGGAAGGCGGCGGAGTGTCATTTCATTACCCGCAACTTACGTCTACAAACTACACCACCTGGGCAATTAAGGTGGAAGCTTTGATGGATGCCCAAGGTGTTTGGGAAGCCATGGAACCAGAGGCAGGAGCTGCTGTGGATGCCAAAAAGGGCAAGTTGGCAAGGGCGTATCTTCTCCAAACTCTTCCTGAAGACATTCTTTTACAAGTAGCAAAGAAGAAAACAACCAAGGAGTTTTGGGACAGCCTCAAAACAAGATTTGTTGGTGCAGATCGCGTGAAGGCAACACGTCTATCAACTCTCAAGAGTGAGTTCGAGGCATTGCAGATGAAGGAGAGGGAGACTCTGGATGAGTACGCAGGCAAGCTAGCTGCCATCAACTTGGGGTCAACGTTGGATGATGCGACGCTGGTAAATAAGCTTCTCAACAGCGTGCCAGAAGCTTCTTTCTGGTCATCGCTGGTATTGAGTAGTTATGTGATCTCAATACCATGCCTTTTGAAGAGGTACTCAGAAGATTGAAGACATGGGAGGAATGCACACGTCAGTGTGCACCCAGTGGCAATCAAACTGGGGAACTCTTGCTCACTCAAGCCGACTGGCAGTCACGCCAGAAGTCTGGCAGCGGTGATGTGCCATCAAACAAAAAGGGTAAAAACCCAAATTCCAGTAATCAAGGTGGACGTGGCCGGGGCAGAGGCCAGAATGGTAAATCACCAAGCAAGGATGGCTCGGGCAGAGGTGGTCGTGACAAGAGTCATATCAAGTGCTTCAACTTTAGCAAGATGGGGCACTATGCATCTGAGTGCAGGAGCAAATCAGATACTGAAGAAGCAAATCTCTCTTGTGTGGAAGAGGAGGAGTCAATCTTGCTGATGTCTGCAAGTGTTAAGAATTCTGAACTTAGTTTGCTAAATGAAGACAAGGGGGAGCCACAAACGAATGTCAAAGAAAGATACACCACAGAAATCTGGTACTTCGATAATGGAGCAAGCAATCACATGTCAGGGCAACGGAATAATTTTCACAATGTGGATGAGACAATCCAGGGACATGTGAGATTTGGTGATGGTTCCACTGTGCAAATCAAAGGCAAAGGTTCAGTGTTGTTCTAGTTCAAGGGAGGTGAGCAACGTCTTCTTGCAGAGGTATATTATATCCCAACTTTGTGCAATAATATCATTAGTTGTGGTCAACTGGCAGAAGGGGGGAGTAAGATCATTATGCTGAGAGATATGCTCTCGGTGTATGACTCAAATGGCAAGCTTCTAATGAAAATCAAGAGGTCTCCAAACAGATTATACAAGGCGCTGATGGCAACAAGTGATCCTGTGTGTCTACTTACAAATATCTCAGATAAAGCATGGCTTTGGCATGCTCGACTGGGGAATCCCTGAGGCTGCTGAAAGAGAAGAATATGGCTGTTGGTATTCTCCTCATCACGCATCCGAACAAGTTGTGCCAAGGATGCATGGTAGCAAAGCAGGCCAGAAATCCACTTCCAACATCGGTCAACTACCGAGCAACAGAGGCACTCGAACTCCTGCATGTTGATCTCTGCGGGCCAATCTCCCAGTGACTGTTGTTGGTAATAGTTACTTCATGTTGGTTGTTGATGATTACTCTCGATGGATGTGGGTCCATGTCATCAAGACGAAATCTCAAGCATGTGAGGCATTCCGAAAATTGAAACTGAAGATGTAGAACTTCAGTGGATGTCGTGTGAAGACTTTGAGGACTCATCGAGGTGGTGAGTTCCTCTCAAGCGCATTCACTAAGCTATGCGAATAGGCTGGCATCGAGAGGCACTTGACTGCACCATATACACCGCAACAAAACGGCATAGTAGAATGAAGAAACCGCACGGTGATGGCCATGGAGAGGTCACTCTTAAAGACTATGCATCTCCCTGGGAGGTTCTGGGGGGGAAGCAGTTAGGCATGCTATATACATCTTGAATCGTTTACCAACAAAAGCGCTAGAAGAGCGCACACCATTTGAAGTATGGTTTGGGAAGAAGCCACATCTCGGCCACTTGCGAGTGTTCGGATGCATTGTTCACGTGAAAGCAGCAACACCACATTTGAAGAAACTCGATGATCGAAGTCAAATTATGGTGCATCTCGGTGTTGAGGAAGGCTGCAAGACCCACCGATTTTATGATCCTCTATGTGGTCAGCTCCATGTCAGCAGAGATGCGAAATTTGAAGAAGGTGAAGAGTGGGCCTGGAGTGTAGATGAAAATAATATCATCACCTCATATTTTTATGTGGAGCAAAATGCTCTCTCCGAGCCAGTGTCAGGCAACACTCAACCAGGCGCAACACACTCTTCATATATTCAAGTTCAGGCGGGTGTTGTGCCTGATTTGATTCAGTCTACAGCTGAGCGAGATGCAACTTCACAGACGCCACCAGCTACTAGCACTCATGCACATGGAGCAGCGGCTGCCTATGAACTAGCACCAGGAGCAATAACGAGGGCACGTGCACGCGCTGCAGCCCAAGCGGCAACAATACCATCAGGGCAAGCGAGTCAAACTTCTCCTACAAATGACACCTCTCCAGTAGTATCGAAGGGAAAAGAGACAATGAGAGTAGAGGCAATCACCCCAACTTTAAATACCTCATCACTATCAGGATCAAGCAGTGACTCCAACAATCGTGTCCGCTACAGATATGGATAGCATCATGAGAAACACCAGCATAATTGAGGCATTTGAAGAAGACTTTGAAGATGAGGCTCTACTTGTTGAAAAGGAGGAACCATCAAGCTATCGAGAGGCTACAAGACAGGCCATATGGGAGAAAGCAATGAAGAATGAAATTGACTCCATCGAGAAGAATGCAACTTGGACTCTTACTAAGCTGCCAGCAGGGCAAAATCCCATAGGGCTAAAATGGTTGTTCAAATTGAAGAAGGATTCAGATGGGAACATAGTCAAGCACAAGGTCAGGCTAGTAGCTAAGGGATATGTTCAACGTCCAGGTATCGACTTCGATGAGGTGTTTGCACCAGTGGCCAGACTTGATACAGTGCGTGTCATCCTGGCTATCGCAACCAACCGGGGCTGGCAAGTTTATCACTTGGACATAAAGTTTGCATTCTTAAATGGGGAACTGGAGGAGGAGGTGTCTGTGACACAGCCAGAAGGTTTTGAAATAAAGAACCAGGAGCATCTTGTGTACAAGTTGAGCAAAGCACTGTATGGACTCAGGCAAGCACCACGAGCATGGAATATTCGTCTTGATAGAAGCCTAAAACAACTTGGTTTTAGTAGGTGTGAACAAGAGCATGCTGTGTATACAAGGGGAGAAGGCTCTGAAGGTATAATTGTTGGTGTTTATATTGATGATCTTGTGGTAACAGGAGAAAATCCGAAAGAGATTGGAAAGTTCAAGCAACAAATGATGAGTGATCTTGCACCACTCACATTCTATCTTGGGATTGAGGTGACTCAAGAAGAAAACCAGGTGACACTTAAGCAATCAGCATATGCTAAGAGGGTCCTGACCAAATTTGATATGGCTGAGTGCAATGCAACCAAATTTCTGATGGAACCAAAGGCGAAACTTCACAAGGATCCTGAAGGAGAACCTGTGGGAAACTAAGTATCGTCGTGTCATTGGAAGCTTAAGGTATCTTTTACACACTAGACCTGATCTCTCTTATGCAGTTGGAGTGGCTAGCAGGTTCATGGAGAGACATACAACAATGCATCACAAGGCAGCGAAGCAAATGTTAAGGTACTTGCAGGGTACTATACACTATGGAATTGTATATGAGAAAGGTGTAAAAGATGAGCTAATCACAGGCTATAGTGATAGTGATTTAGCTGGTGATCTGGATGATCGAAAGAGCACTGGAGGCATGGTATTCTATATCAACAAAAATCTTATTTTGTGGACATTCCAAAAATAGAAGACAGTGGCGTTATCATCATGTGAAGTTGAATTCATGGCAGCCACGGAAGCAGCATGTCAAGCATTGTAGTTGGGAGAATTAACAAAACAAGAAAAGAAACCAGTGAAGTTATTTGTTGATAAAAAATAAATAATCTGCCATTGCACTGATAAAGAATCCAGTTCTTCATAGCCGCAGTAAGCACATTGATACAAAGTTTCATTTCATCCAGAAATGTGTTGAAAAAGGCGAGATCGTTGTTGAGTTTGTGCACACAGAGGACAGCGAGCTGATGCACTTACAAAAGCCTTGCCCGCAATGAAGCTCGCAACCATGCGATACTTGCTGGGAATGCGTGATATGAAGCGTCAGGATTAAGGGGGAGTATTTTGGAAATCAATCCTGACATTTATCTAGTTTGTTGATAAGTTTAGTTTTCTCATTAGGAGATAAAGTTTTATCTCTATCATCTGGTTTAGTTGATTAGGATAGAAACAATTTGTTTTCTGATTTAAATTTTTATCTTTGAAGTCTGTTAGAACCTTGTTATAAATAATTTGAGATGATGAAAATTTCTGTCGGGTTATCATTCCTCTGGTCCAGTTTGTTAGAGTTCCAAAGGTTATTTTGCTAACACATATATGTGATTATTTGTATACAATTTACCTATTATTTAGTAATTAAATATCTAGCACATCGAGTATGTGATTCTTAAATATGTAAATTTATATGCATTATATATATATATATATATTATTTTGAATTGTCAACTTATCATTCCTATAAGTCTATGACTAACAAGGATTGCATATGCATTTTATTCAATGTTCTCCAATATTTTTTGGTACAACACCAATTTTTGGCAAATACGGTTTGTTGATTAAACAAACAGTCTGCCCATAGGAAATGTTCAAAATAACGTTTTTTACGTCTACGACCTACTCTTGACTGCTACGGTTCGTTGGCTTCCCTACAGTCACACCATAGGGAGTCCATAGAAAGTTCAGCTGCAGCCCTTTTCTTCCTATTTTTGCCTGATTTTTGCAATTCATGAAATACACGTAAAACCACTGTAAATTCATAAAACATTGCAGGATCTTCAATTTTCAATATGTTTTCAAGTACAATCATTCCTAAGAAAATATAACATCTACTTAACATATGGCAAGGTTAAAAAATCATTTACATTCAAGACCATGCCCATTTCATTATCAAATATCATATACACTACAAAGTCGAGCCCCTGTTGTAGTCTGCAGTAAGGGAGAATATCAACAATAACGGTGGAAGATGAAAGGAAGGAGATAAAAGAAGTGAGTGAATAAAAAGGAAAATAAATACTACAAATATTTTTTACTTTGGTGACGTCCAACAAACGTCGCTCAAACTAGATTAAACGTCGTCAAAATTTTTTTTAGGATGTTTATTAAACGTTGGTTTCAGACGTCATCGTAACTTAGTCATAGAAAGTATTTATGACGCATACTGATTAGACGTCACCAAAAATTTAAATATCATAAAAACTTAATCTTTTCATGACGTTTAACCGTCCCCAAATGTCATGTTAAGATGACATTTAAGCATCACCAAAAATCAATTGTATCCTTTTAAAATTATTTTAAACGTCACGAAAGATAAAATACTAATGATATTTAAATGTCGTGAATTTTTTTATGACATATAATAAACGTCACTAATATGATAAAATGAGTAACATATAACAATTCAGTATCTAAAATTATGTTATGAAAAAACACTTAAAAGAAATTTTCAAAGAATTCATCTGAACTTCTACCTTCTTCTTGGGACAATAGCCATCCAAATGTCAAAAAGTAAACAAAAGTGCCCTAAAGTAATATGTGCTTGGGATAAATACTAGCAGCCAATGCACCAATGTAAGGGTTAGCACAACAATGATCTTACAGTCAAATGGTTTTTTAATAATATCACTCAAAGATCAACCTCAATAATTTTGAGCCAAAAGATAAAAAGTGTACTTAACGTACAAAACTTTCCACTGAGAAATGAGAATTAAGATGCCTTTTAAGATTCTTGTTTCTCATAGCAACCCTATCCTCTTGAAAATGTTTCCCTGGGACTAGAAATCAGCTCATCAACAATACTTATCATTTGGCAAAGCTTGCATAAAAATGTATCAGATGCCCACCTATGTGTAATAGCATAGCAAAAAATGTCATTTTGTCATCATACCATAACATCATTCACAAGCTTTAGGGCAGAGCAAACTATAAGTACTGAAGAATTAAGTGTCGCACTTACTCTGTCAAGGAAAAGGTTCTCACCAATTTTGTTCCTGAACAGGGCTAGTTGGAGTTCTTCCTACAAAACTACTTCACACAGTGAATACGAGATGAGGAACAGAACAAGTAGAAGCATAGCATTTTATATTCCAGTTGAGTTTTTCTTTTAGCTCAGTGTCCTAATAAAACGAAAAAAAATCATAGCATTGACACTTGGCTGAACTTTGTTATATAACACAATTTTATATATCAACATTAGAAGAAAAAAACATGTATTACAAACTTAGTGTTGCAAACAATTTTCAGGTAGAATGAAAGTACAACAAAACGTGAGAAGCAAACCAAATTCTTACCGTATACTCAATTCATTAGGCATCTCTTATGCCTTACCAATTGTCCCCAGGTGATGTTTGTAAGCCATACAGATTTACTTAATATGCAACTATCAAATGGATCAATTGGTAGAGCACAAGAAAAAAAAACCAATAAGGAATATGTAAACTAATAAATATTGTTCCTTTTCTATAACTTAGCACACATGATTGCCATTGGTAAGTAGATTAAGTCCTTAGCAAACATGCACTAAGGCAAAGGCATTAAAAAAGGATAGGCCCCAAAAAGGGGGCATCCATAGTTGAAACATTGTGCACATAGAGAATAACATAGATAAAAATATAGAGTGAGACTTAATAAAAAACAAGAAAAAAAATGTGAATAAAATAAGAACCTATTTATTGAAGGATCATTACTTTGCATCTTGGCATGAAGCAGCCAACGGGAGGGCTCCTACGAGATCAGGGTTGAGAACATATTGTGATTTCCTCATTGTTCTTGACCCAAAGTGCAATAACTAATATCTAAAAGGCTTGTTGTAACAACTATCTAAAATGTAATAGTAGCAGCATGACTTAAGCAAGCAAATAAATAATTATAAAGAAACTTAACCTTAAGAAATTTTTAATTTGCTCCTTCGTCATTTTGTGATAGAATTGATGTAGGAGCACACTCAGATCTCATCATTGACTCCTTTGAAGTGCTAGGAATGTTCCTAAAAGTTGTTCTATTGTCTGCAGAATCTGAAAAGGTTGCACAATATAAAATGCTTGTTGTAACAAATAAAATATAAATAACGATAGTGAATATTGATATATAAATGAACCTGATTTATGTGATTTCATTGGTCCATATTTATTTACTTTAAAGTAACAATTTGTGTGTCATAGTTAGCTCTAGTTTTCACGCTTGTTCAAATTGTGCTTGTAAGCATTTTCTTTGAAATTATTTTCCAATGGATGGTGGCCCATATCCTTTTCCTGAATGATAATATGATTTTGATGCAACATCCATAAATTTATTCACAACATAGCTAGAAGAAATGGGCATGTCGAATGACTGTGATACCAAATGCATCTCCACCATTTTGTTCTAAGAAAATAATATTATAACTAATTTAGTTACAACTATTTTCCTTCCATTAATAATGTTAAATAATGCCTTGAATCCTACTTTAACTGAAAATTTGTTTGGATCCAAAGAAGTAATAGAGAGACTTCGAGAGATGCTTGGACGAGAAGTGCAAGGTCGAAAGGATTCCTACTTCTAGTAGGAATAGGAGTCGGCCAATTTCCGATATCGAGAAGGATATGGCGGATTCTTGGAGGGCCGAGCTCCCTTCTGGACCGAGGAGCACTTGGATATGGAGTCTGGACGTGAAGGAAGACTTGAAGACAACAGGGACGTCTGGAGAGTCCCAGTCCGAGTGGGACTCGGACTGGACAGCCAGGGCGCGCATGGGCGTGGCGGACGCCAGGTGGGCGCCCGGCCCAATTTGATTCCAAGAAGGAATTCAAGTTGGCCGAGATCTTCAAGGGTCTTCAGGAAGTCAGATTTCTACTCCTAGTCCAAGGAGGTTTTTCTAGAGAAGGGACTTACATGCCTAGTAGGATTAGGTCCTTAAGTTAGAGTAGGAGTTGTTTCTCCAAGGCCCTATAAAAGGACTTGTAATCAAGGCTTGTAAGACCATCCTGGACAATCCTGGATCATCTGATCTTGTAATCCTCTTCTGTTTCTTCCATCTAATATAATTTTGCGTCGTCTTAAATTTCTCGGGTTTTCTCGCGATGCGTAATTTCTCTCGTGCAGAAATTCTAACAAATTGGTATCAGAGCGAGGCTTCATCATCGATCCTCCGTCAGGCGTAGAGATGGCATCGCACAATGTCAACGTCGAGAAATTTACTGGACGAAATATAGATGTGAAGATTGAGGATGAAGATGCTGCCCTATTTCTGTTGGTGTCTCTTCCTCTGTTGTACGAAAATTTCGTATAATCTGTTATCATCGGAAGAGACATAATTACTCTGGAAGAAGTAAGATCGAGTCTACATACTCGTGAACTTCGTCATAGGGCGTCTGGCAAGGCTGTGAAAAATCAGAACAGAGATTGGCGGCGGCAGAGAGTGTTAGATATCTGATTGTAGGATTCAATTCAAGGTGAAGATTTGTTAAATAATGCCTTGAATCCTACTTTAACTGAAAATCTGTTTGGATCCAAAGAAGTAATAGAGAGACTTCGAGAGATGCTTGGACGAGAAGTGCAAGGTCGAAAGGATTCCTACTTCTAGTAGGAATAGGAGTCGGCCAATTTCCGATATCGAGAAGGATATGGCGGATTCTTGGAGGGCCGAGCTCCCTTCTGGACCGAGGAGCACTTGGATATGGAGTCTGGACGTGAAGGAAGACTTGAAGACAACAGGGACGTCTGGAGAGTCCCAGTCCGAGTGGGACTCGGACTGGACAGCCAGGGCGCGCATGGGCGTGGCGGACGCCAGGTGGGCGCCCGGCCCAATTTGATTCCAAGAAGGAATTCAAGTTGGCCGAGATCTTCAAGGGTCTTCAGGAAGTCAGATTTCTACTCCTAGTCCAAGGAGGTTTTTCTAGAGAAGGGACTTACATGCCTAGTAGGATTAGGTCCTTAAGTTAGAGTAGGAGTTGTTTCTCCAAGGCCCTATAAAAGGACTTGTAATCAAGGCTTGTAAGACCATCCTGGACAATCCTGGATCATCTGATCTTATAATCCTCTTCTGTTTCTTCCATCTAATATAATTTTGCGTCGTCTTAAATTTCTCGGGTTTTCTCGCGATGCGTAATTTCTCTCGTGCAGAAATTCTAACAAATTGATATCAGAGCGAGGCTTCATCATCGATCCTCCGTCAGGCGTAGAGATGGCATCGCACAATGTCAACGTCGAGAAATTTACTGGACGAAATATAGATGTGAAGATTGAGGATGAAGATGCTGCCCTATTTCTGTTGGTGTCTCTTCCTCTGTTGTACGAAAATTTCGTATAATCTGTTATCATCGGAAGAGACATAATTACTCTGGAAGAAGTAAGATCGAGTCTACATACTCGTGAACTTCGTCATAGGGCGTCTGGCAAGGCTGTGAAAAATCAGAACAGAGATTGGCGGCGGCAGAGAGTGTTAGATATCTGATTGTAGGATTCAATTCAAGGTGAAGATTTGTTAAATAATGCCTTGAATCCTACTTTAACTGAAAATCTGTTTGGATCCAAAGAAGTAATAGAGAGACTTCGAGAGATGCTTGGACGAGAAGTGCAAGGTCGAAAGGATTCCTACTTCTAGTAGGAATAGGAGTCGGCCAATTTCCGATATCGAGAAGGATATGGCGGATTCTTGGAGGGCCGAGCTCCCTTCTGGACCGAGGAGCACTTGGATATGGAGTCTGGACGTGAAGGAAGACTTGAAGACAACAGGGACGTCTGGAGAGTCCCAGTCCGAGTGGGACTCGGACTGGACAGCCAGGGCGCGCATGGGCGTGGCGGACGCCAGGTGGGCGCCCGGCCCAATTTGATTCCAAGAAGGAATTCAAGTTGGCCGAGATCTTCAAGGGTCTTCAGGAAGTCAGATTTCTACTCCTAGTCCAAGGAGGTTTTTCTAGAGAAGGGACTTACATGCCTAGTAGGATTAGGTCCTTAAGTTAGAGTAGGAGTTGTTTCTCCAAGGCCCTATAAAAGGACTTGTAATCAAGGCTTGTAAGACCATCCTGGACAATCCTGGATCATCTGATCTTGTAATCCTCTTCTGTTTCTTCCATCTAATATAATTTTGCGTCGCCTTAAATTTCTCGGGTTTTCTCGCGATGCGTAATTTCTCTCGTGCAGAAATTCTAACAAATAATACAACAACTAGTAAACTTACATAAGTTTCAGTTGCATGTTGATTGACCCAACCACTAGATCCATCAGGTTTAGGATCACAATAGCACATTTGTTTGTAAAACGCAATGTCATCAAGAATTTGTTGAAATTTGTGAATATATTAAAAAGGAGCAAAATGAATGGATTGTGATAATTTAGGCCAGCTTTAATTATCTCCATGAAAGCTTCATACTACCAAATGAAAATACACCTAATGTTTTCCTTGAAATGATCAAATTTTTAATGGACTAATAACTCATATATTCATTTCTTCGAGTTTGAAAAAACTTTGAACCTGACCGATGTAGATATTTAACGGCCTTGCGAGCATCCCTTGCTTTCATGAATTTTGTTCTCTGCATTTTAAATAATGTTATAAAAACTAATGTTCATAATATAATGGATAACATCAAAATATTCACCTTCATCGATGGTTGCTCGAATGATAGAATTTCTTTTTCTCCACTTATGAGTTATTTTTCTCCAACCCTTATCATGGGAACTAATAGGCCGAGCAAGATCTCCCACTTGTTTTCACTTTTTCTTCACATTAACTCGATGTCTTTTATGGAGTTTGCTCATCCATCGATCTACGGCACGAAACTTTATCGGATTGTTTATAAGGCTAAAAATAGTCATGTATAAAAAAAAATTTCAAGCTCACAAACAAAACATTCAATAATTTGGGAAGTAACTGAGTTTCAATTCAAATGAAGTTAGTTGAAAGGATCTGAGATTTAAACGGAAATCAAGTTACTTTTTATCACTTCGTGATCGTTTACGGATTTTGTTTAATTTCTATTGATAATTTATTGAATCTGAATCCAATTGTAATCTTATATGAGTTCCTATATAGTCAAGTGAAATTGCCCGTCCCCTACGGGGGATCTCACTGACGATTGAGTTATTTCGCATCCTGTAATTATCATTATTTCATAAGAAAGAGAGTGCTTATATGATAGGATGATGAATTACGTATCATTGTGATGGTCAATAGGGCCCATATTCGTTTACAAATTAGTAATTAGGATTTTCTTATATACGACGAAAACAAATGGAAACTCTATGTCGACCAAAATGAAAGATGAAACTCAGACGAATAAATGTGAATTATTTGCAATTTATTTGCCAAATGCATGTTCAGAATTTCGAGCAATTAATCCGAATGCATTCGCACATGCCTGGTCTGTGAATGCATACGAATAAATGGGAGTGACAAGTTAAGTACTTAATTGGAGATCTGGGAGCAATTTTAGACACCACGAATCACCATAACATATCATACATATATCGTCGAACTGTCACAATGTCGTGCGATTAAAGAAGGAAATGTAGCACGAGACAAATGGTCGGCATCACTTTTTAGATATATAGAAGAAAAACAAATACTACATTAATTATAAACAGAAAAAGAAATAGAGGTTGAGGGTTTTTTATTATAGTCACAGAAGTACCTAAGACTACGCCAACCATTGCATGTAAGGTCGATCGATATGTAGGTGTAACTCAAGTACTGCAAACAAGTTGACCCTCTCGGTCTAAGTGCCGATAGACGCAATTCGATCCCCCATTTGCCGGCTTTGAACAGGGTAGGCCACGAGCTGCGTCACAGGCCGCGTTGCTCGGGTCCTCTGTTCTGTAGCCTAAGTATTTTTTGCCTTGTCCGGCGAGCATCCTCTTGTGGATCTCCCAATCGAGTTGGAACTCCTCCTCCGCCGCCACCATCATATTCATCGCATCATCTCCCTCTACGCACTCGCCGGCGCCGTTGACTGTCCCGTTGCATGCGCTTGCAGGGCGGCCGAGCCGTGGAACCGCTACTACTACTGGAACAGCAGCAGTGTCATCCGCGGCGTCAGACAATGGGAGGCACTGCAGCAGGAGGACGCCACCACAGATGACTGCTGCTACAGAAACGAGGCACAACCCTCCTCCTCCCCATCTGCTCCCCTTCATCTCTCCCCCCCCCCCCCGTGCGAGAGTGGTATGTTTGACAGGGAGTTAGGCCCGGGGTTTATGCTTAAATGGACTACGTTTGAATTCTACTTTTAACCCGTTCATCGGATGCCTACTTATACTTTATATATGATAGCCGCCTCATAGTTTTCCCTATTATAAAAGAAGATATAATGTAAATAGGAATGTCACTGATAAGAAATTAAATTTGGCATCAGAATACAAATGATTTAATTTAAAAAATGATTAAGCACCGTGCATATATTTCTTGAATTAGCAATATTTGCGTATTGATTAGTCACTAATGTGGAACATCTCAATATTTCCTTCATATCATTTCTTTTATCATGATTGCCGCCCTTGTGCTGTATATTTTTTTACTGTGCATATTACAATAGTTCAATCCATTTGGTGTCTAACAAAAAAGTTATGTTTATTATAATAGATCAATTGACTTATTATTTTGTGCCATATAAGGTAAACGAATAAATATATCATTATATGAATTTAAACGATCTTATGCATTTTTTTCATTTTTCTAATAATCTTTTAGTAATAGTTTAAGACTCATTAATGATTCTAAATAGTTGTTTTACAGCATAGTAAATGATAAGAATATTATATTCATTTATAAAAATTAATAATATGAAAATATAGTGAAATAGATATATAAAAAAATGCATAAGTTGTTATCATACAGCCTGGTGGTATGGTTGAGAGTTGAGGGTCACATCTAGCTATGAAAGCTTAATGCAACTTTGTGAAAAATGTTGTAATCAAATTCGCTGCTTTGATTGGGACGCAAGAACATGGGTGGGTCACAGGGATTATTAGGACACTTCTTTTTTCTTTTCTGATAAAAGGAACCATCTTGTGATACAAAATCAATTAGTGTTTGATTGAAATGAAACAGAAAAAATTAATGTATATAGTTACTTACATATTTTTGTTATTAAATAATGTTGTGTGTGTAATATATTTAGAAAATGGGATAATAAAATATTATACACTAAATAATTATTGTATTATATTAATTAACTAATAATTTCAGTCTCATACTAACATTTCTCATTTCCATTTTAAAACATATATATTATTAGGCATCAATTATGTTAATATAACAATTAATTATTAGTTAAAGTTGATGATATTTAAAATATTAAATTTAATTATCATTTATTTGTATTGTACCTTTGAGCAAAAGTTAGTAATTGCCCAATATAATTAATTTTGTGCAATTATATATTAATGCCAAATAATAAAATACAAGAAAAACTTTGAGAAGAAAATATCTGTTCTAGCTTGTCACATGGCAAGAACAATATTGTTCTCATTTTAGGGATAAGTGATTGTAGCTTGTAAATTTTGTGGTGATTTTAAAATTTTGAAAAGTTGAACGAAACTATTTATTCTTTGAGTGTTCGGCTGCAAAAACAGGAGCAAGCTCCTTGTCATTTTTCTTGGTTGGATGTACTAAAAAGTATGACGCTGAATATTTTATTTGACACATAAAAATAATAATAAAGTAAATAATTTTGTCTTTTGGGAAATTAAATTTAACAAGTATATATATATAAGTGTGTGTATAATATCATAATATCATATATAAATTCACTTATAATCAAATTCATAATAAACTTTTTATAGTGATATTTTGATAAAAATAAATCTTAATGAAATTCCTCCAATTATGCCATGACAGTTTCATGTGCATTTTGTTGTAACAAGTATGAAAAAATGAGTATTTTTGCATAGGTTATTGCTCAGAATGGTAGGTATATCATATAAACACATTTTTTTATGATTAGTGACTAAATAATAGATCGATCGGCCTACTAGAGTTCATGTAGTATATTCAATGCAGAACTTGGTCTAGGTTAAGTTCTGTTGACCCAATTTTAATAGAATCTAAATCGAATTAGATTAAGAACCGGACCAAGTTTAGACAATCCGGTCTAGTTCCCAAAGACGTGGCCTGGGTTCATTAACCTGAGCGCAATGCATATGCATGCAGCCAGATCCAAATCATGCTTTAGTCATACTCGACCTGAGTTCGATTGAGATTGCAGATCAAGATTAGAGATGCCCATTCCGGCTCGGCTTCACCGTAAACTCAGCTCAGCTTGGCTCAGCCAAAGTGGTTTAGGGGTTTGGGAACAGAGTCCGAGTTTCCGTGACATGGGTAGATGGTTTGACTCGCATAAAGTGTGTATAGAGAATGCCACGTGAAATGAAACTGTCGCTCTTAATGTAACAGGGACACATATGGGAGGCGAGGGGTCTAGAGACGTATATCTATCTCTTACACTAACATATTACTTTTAAGCATTATTGTAGTGCTTAAAGTTCAATCCATAGGGAACAACCTTGCAAAATCTTCAAGAAAGTGCTTCAAAACTGACTCGTGTCAAACGAAATGCTGAAAACAGGAGTAAAAAATATTACGGAAAACTAATAGAGAAAGAAAGCAACACAAGAAATCTAATATTTTTATTGTTTTCGAAATATAAGAGTGACATGAAAATAATAACAAGATTGGGAAAGTGCAAGACAAGAAGTAGAAATGTATGTTGAAGACTTACGGGAGGTTCTTTTGTTGTTGGACTCAAGTTTTCTGCTCTATCGATATGGATGAAAATAGCTAAATGCCCCTTCATGGGTATATTTGGTTAACTTCGAGGTGAAAGACACTCGACTTACGCGCGGCACTCTCATGCTTGTGGAAAATCTAGTTTACACACGTGAAGGGTATGTCTGGCGCAATCGTTAACTCACGTGCACGATGCTCAGACATATAAATCGAGCTTTCCTCTTTGGATTGAGCTAAGCCTTCACGGCATCTCGATACCTGGATGTTCTCAAAGAAATAAACTGAGAACAAGACAGCTATGACCGGCTTGCATCCATCTCATAGTTATAAGGATAATCCTCTCGGGTAGAACGCAGTGAACCAAGATGTCGCAAAGAGTGTTTAGACAATTTAAGAGAGAAACCAAATTGAAAACAAAGCTTAGGTTTACTAAGAGTCCATTAGATGTAACTCGGTCACCGTATGCCCTCTCGGGTCGCCAACGACAAAGGAGGAGTAAGGTCTTCCCTCTTGGGCATAAGCTCTTAGAATAAAAAAGGAAATCGGATGTGGCAATGGTGAGGAAAAACGGAAAGTGAAAAGAGTCATGCGCACACTTCAAACCCATCTAAGATGGTATGAGCTCCGATTCAACACGACCATATATTACTAGAGCTTTTGACTACGCATATCCCTCTCGAGCTTCGGGTTTAGGAATGTGTGATGTCTAAACTAAATAACGGACAGCGGCCATTGCCAGCGCTCGATGTCTCTGCGTTTCAGTTGTGCAGATCATAAAACATCCCTATTGTGAGGGGGCATGGCAGGAGCAATTCAAAACCTCAATCGAATCATAGCTGTGAGGAAATAAAAGAAGCCAAGCAGGAAATCACTTCGCCGTCGCTCGATGTCTCTGCATTCGGTCGCCCAAAACCTAAAACATCCTTTTCATGAGGGGAGCATGGCGAGAGCGATTCAAAACCTTATTCCAAATATAGCTTCAAAAAATTAAATATTTGCAACATAACCAAAGTCAAAGATGAATATATTCTTGCAAAAAAGACGATGTAAAGTAAGAACAGAGAACATGAATCCAAAAAATATTAGACACATCCCAGCCTTAGCTGGCCGGTTAGTTACAGTTCATCGAGGGTGAATAGACATCTCTCAATACAATCATTAAACAAGACATTGTTTCAAAATCCTTACAAAACCCTCGACTCTCCCTCAAAGTATCTTCTCCAACCGATCCTCCAATCCCCCCTCTTAATTGCTCTAGACCTTCTTTTATAAGCTCTCCTCCTTCTGTCCTCCTCCTGCAGCTACCGCTTCTGCAGCTTTTGTTCCTGCCATAATAGTGGTCCCCTCCTCAGGCAGAGGAAGCTACCTTACATGACGTGACTGGAGGAACTTATTGGTCCCCAAAATTTGGTCGATGTTTGCTGTTGGTTCGATGGCCTCTCCCTTGTCCTAAAGCAAATCATCCTCCGTGATGCAGACAATGGTGCCTGCTCCACTCCATCCGTTAAGCGTTTGTCGGTTTCCTGTAAAAAACAAATTGCCATTGCATCTGAATTATATTATCATCATATTTGATTATCAGATCATGTCACTGATTATAGTACTGATCCAATTGTCTCGTAATTGGATCTTGTTTAATATAAATTAAATTGTTAAATGATAGATGCCTTAAGTAAATAAGATAAAAAAAATTGGAAGCTAGTAGGTCTTTATGTTCTCTAATTGCCTCTAGGTGGTGACTTATTATTATTGTATTGTATAGAACCGTTAGTGCGCCTAGAAGTTTGAAACGTCATCCTCTAGAGAAGTTAGAGAAGGCATGTCATCCTCTAGGACAATAGATGCCAATTCAACACCAATATCCAAATGATCATATACAATTTCATTCCATTCAATTCAATTTAATGTTTGATTTTATCCAATACAATAAGAAGTGCTTGACCAATTAAGGAAAAATGCATGCCTTCTCCATGCAGGCCAATGGGAGATATCAAGCTCACTGTAAGCCAACAATAACAATATTCATAATAGTGGTTCGTGAATGGTAGGGCAAAATACAAGACAATCATACAATACAATAATGATTGATGTTCTACCCTTAGCTTAATTTTTTTGTTATATTGGTTTATTGAACCATTGATTATTGTTGCATTTGCTCCATTGCAAATTGATTCTACCTTATGAGCATTATTATTTATTAATTATGGTTAGACCCTACGTACTGAGAATTTTATACTATTTTCCCTACATCTTAATTCATGCAGGTGAGAATGTTATAGAGAAAGATGCTACAGGTGGCCAAACTCAAGAGATGTTATACATGGCTATAGATCGACTATGCTAGTGGTATTTAGTTTTATCATTATCCAATTTTATAATTTGAATATTATGAATGTTCTAGCTATGTTGGTTATCATGGATTATTAACTATTATTATTTAAAAGTCTTCCATGTTTTATGAATCATATTTTGAAAAAATATTTTATAAAAATTATGTAGTAATTTTGGGACGATCTAAGCACGTGAAAGTCATATCAATCTCAAGACATTACAATATTATAACTAATTAAGATCAATTGAACCTCCTAAAGTTAAAATTAGTGGTCTGCTTTCGAGAGTGGTTATATAATATTGATTAATTTATCATCCCGCATGACTTCATGCATATCTAATTATTTTCTGAAATTTAAAGCTGGCACTAAGACTTCGTACCTTAAGTATGATGTCTTACTTGGTAAATCATAACCTCTTATTTTTTTGTTACAAAAGTAGATGACCTGTGATTTAATTGAATTAATTCATACCCTATATACATATATACAAAAGTAGATGACCTGTGATTTAATTGAATTAATTATTTCTGCTCTATTATGTTTGATTGATTGATAGGAGTTAGGAACTAGATTAGGATGAGTTGATGCTAGAAATTTTCAAGAAAAGTCGAATTCTGCAATCTTTCAGGGCGCCTACCAGTCGATCGGTCCGCAGGCATTGCCAGCAACCGGTCGGCCGATATAATGACCTACAGTCGATTCCTTTATATATCGACCGGTCCACCGATCCTCTTGTATTGCGACCTGACCGGTCGACCGATCCTTGCCCACCGATCGACCGTTCAACTGAATGGATTGACCGATCCGATTTACCAATCAGTCGACCGATCTGAATAGACCGGTCGATCGACCCAAAGCCAACCGGTCGACCGTTCCCCAGAACCGGTCGATCAATTTCTAGCAAATCTTTTTATTAGATTTATTAATCAATCCACTTCTTAATCCCAATATTGCCTGTGTACAACTGATCCTATTTTCTGTCCCCACAGAGATCCATCCCTGATTTTCAAGATCTATACTTTTAATGATTTATTTCTATTTGATCTTATTGTCTCCATTGAATCAAGAACAAGAGGCACAAGTTATTATAAGTGATAAGTTCAAATGAAAGATTAACAATGGGTTGCCAGTCCAAGCCAAGTGCAACAATATAAGGGTAGCTCCCTTGGTCATGGTTTGATCACCCACTGACCCGCACAAGGTCGTATCGTTTGCTCGGCATACCCTAAGAACTAAAGGCACCTAAAGTCATCCTGATTTCTAAAAATAAACCAAGATTAAAAAGCATGATTAAGACAAGTCAAGTTACTGTTATGATTTCCAAGTATGCCATGATTTCAAGTTTACTAAGCATCATTGATTTTCATGATTTATGATATCCTCTGATTCTTATTCTTATTATGATCTATGATACTGTCATATTATCCTTTCAAGTTCAAGTTAAGCATGATTATTTACTTCTGATTATTCTATTTATGTCATGCATTGTATATCATGTGGTTCTCCACTAAGCTGTAAAGCTTACGGAAAGACCTCCTCCCCTGTGTTTGATTTTCACAGAACTAGATTAGTGACGAAGTAGGATAGGTGTATGGTGACGAAGCTCTGGCGGCAAGACAGCACATGAACCACAAGGCTTATTAGATTGTTTATTAGTTTTTCTTTACCTTCCGCATTATAGATTCATGATGTAAAAACTTCACTTTATTTCTTAGAAATGATTAGCCACTTTTAGACTTCCGCAATTAAAATTAACATTTTTCTTTATTTCTTTATTTTTCCTTCTTCCGCTGATGTGTCTCGATTCTTAACTGAGATATGGTCAACATGATGGTCAAAGTCATAGCATGTCGTAGCGTCTCCAGGTTAGTCTTCGCCACGTGGCGGAGGTCGATTTGGGGGCGTTACATTTATGGTATCAGAGCCTAAAGTCAGGACTCTCTTAACGTCCTATCGTATAGTATGTTATAGTAATGGTTCATGTGCTATCGCCGAGCAATCGCCACACCCTCCACCGAAAAACATTGTAAGTCAAGTTTATGTTTATGATAAATTATTGTTTATTGTATGATTTTTATTCTATGATTAGAGGATAAGCATGTCACGATGGTCAGAGCGGATTCAGGAGTAGATGGCCAGATCGGGCCAGAATGCTCATGAGGTACGGAAGGCCCACTCCCTGAGATGGGGGCCTAGTTGGGTCCCGGACATGGTCGTGGCTGAGGCCGTGCGCCAGGCCGCGGACGAGGTAGAGGCCGCGCAGCTAGAGCGGCATTAAAGGAGCACGTTGATGAGGTTGCTCCACTTGAGAGTAGTCAGGCAGGAGGCAGTCCGCTGGCGTCTAGACGCCGCAATCAAGGAGCACGTCATGAAGCATCTGAGGACACAATTCAGGCCTTCCTGAAACTTCACCCGCTTCAGTATGATGGGAAGGCGGACTTTTTCAAGGCTGAAGAGTGGATAGAGACCATGGACCGCATCTTTAAGCTGATGAAGTGCGCTGACGGACGCAAGGTCTTGTATGTCATATACATGCTTACTGGTACTGCAATGGACTGGTGGAAGACTACGAGGGCCACCAGGTTCAGAGGGCTGAAAGAAGAGGAGATTGCTTGGGAAGAGTTTAAGAAGGCCTTCGTGGCTTTCTATACACCCGAGCATGATCGCGTCAACAAGCAAGAGGAGTTCCTGTAGCTGCAGCAGGGAACTATGTTGGTGGCTGACTACCACACGCAATTCATTCAACTGGAACAATATTGCCCGATGCCATTCGAGGGGCATATTAGAGCCAACAAATTTATTAATGGGCCACAACAAGTACTGAAGACTGAAGTCCTGTCGAAAGATTGTGAGGATCTGGAGAAGGTTGTGAGGTTGGCCACGCGCATGAAAAAAGATTAAGCTGAATGCAAGGCCAAAGCTCCAACTAAACCAATAGAGTAGCCGAGGCCTCCAACCGCCGACCATTTAGGAGGGACGATCGTTGATGCATGCATTTTCATACATGTTTTACATGCATCATTTAGGTTATTTTTCATAATTTTTACCATTGCATGTATCTATTTTCTCATTTATTTTCTTAACTTCTTTTGAGTCCAAAGCTACCCACTTCTATTTGATTTTATTCTCAGGATCATCATTTTGGAGGTGCAAAGCGATCGGATCATAAAAACACATAAAACCAAGCATAAAGAGCACATATGATTGAGTTCAAGACAAACCCGGGCCGGGCTGACATTATACACGGACCGGGTTGACGTTAAAAACTAATTCCGAATCGAATTCTGACCAAAAATAAAATTTGAACAGAACCCGGTACGAGTTGGATCAGACCCGGCCTGAGTCAGTACAAATCAGCTAAACTGGCAGATCGCGTGGTTTTTCGGCCGACTTTAACTTGGATTAAATCGCGAACTCAACTCGAAACCCAAAATGGCCGCACCCCTATAAATATGGATGTACCATGAAGCCAAGGAGCATGCAATCTCAGAGTTTGAAACCCTAGCCGCACAAAAAATGAGAGACGAAGTTCTACTGCGCGCCACTACAAATCAATCGAAGGAGTAGAGATTTTGTGGTTTCGGGCGATTGTTTGGAGCATAGTTTTGGCCAAGTCTTGTTCCAGAGATGTCCACCACTTCTTGGGAGTTTGATTTATAATTTCTAATCTTTATTTTATATTTTCTCCCTCGAATTTGAAGTTAATTCTTCCGATTATGGATTAGTTTAGTTGTTAGAGGAAGACTACGTTGAACCTTGATTTTCTCTTAATATATTTTATTGTTTAGACTTCTGAGAACATGGTTATGATGTGAATTTCATGTTTAATCTGGAATTTATTAGTATCTTGCATTAATTTCATATAATCTCACATAATTCTACAAGGGAAAATCGATCAGATTCTTCTTTGTGAAGAATCCAGGCCGAGTTGGATACAACCCGGGCCGGGTTGCTTCCTTATCTTTCCCGATTAGAAATGTTTGTGTCAGCCCGGGCCGAGTTCCCTCTGACCCGGGTCGAGTTATGTTATTTTGATATTTTTGTTAGTAAATTAGTTTGAATTGCTAATAATTATATCATTAAACGGAGGTTTGCAACTTAAAGCATCTTAGATAAAGTAGATTAGAGTTGATCGAGTTTTTGACGTCTTTGATTTTACTTCTATTTAATATAGTTATGTTCTCAAGTTTTTGAGTCATTTACTTCAAGAAACCTTTCATATTAATGCATCTTAGTTTAGAATATATTAAAGTGGATTGAGTTTTCAACATGCTTTGATTATATTCTTTACTAGGGTAGTTAGGTCCTCAAGCTTTTGAGTCCTATACCTTTTATCCATTTATTTTCTACAAGAAGTCTATATTTAATTATTAATAATTAAGAGAATACGATAGGGATACGAAATCTGAGTTCTAACTTTCTCTCACATTAATTAAATGCATCATTATCTCTGATTGTCATCAATTCGAATTACTTTTATCTCAAATAAATTATTGTTATTCTCTCTATTAATAAACTTAAGTTAGAAAGATAAGAATCTAAATCAGTCCTCGTGGGTTCAACACTCTATTCACTCTTTATTACTTGATATGATTCTAGTATAATGGCTAGTATATTTGCACTTATTTTGCACGCATCAAGTTTTTGGCGCCGTTGCCGGGGACTATTTCTAGTTCTATTTTTCTACTTTTGTTTGTTAACTTGATTTTTTTTATTTTTATTATTCTTGCACTTTTGAAGATTTTTATTGCATATTTTTATTTGGAATTCACCACTTCATAAACTTTCACTAGTTTCTATTTGCATTTGTTGCAGGAAGTTGTTTTAAAAACAAATTGATCAATCATCAATGGCGAAGAAGAATAAATCCAAACAACAACCCAAGCCAAATAGCAAGATTATCAAAGCTCCTGGAGAAGAACAACTTGAAGCTTTAATTAGCCCTCAACGAGAAGGCGCTTCCACATCTAAACTTATACAAGTTGGTACAAACTTTCCAGGACAAAATGCGATTACGCCACCCCATGCGTGTGTAGAAGAAAATGTTATATCGCAAGACCCACTAGTCTTGCTTACTCACACGATGGGGACGTTGCTGACGAAGATCTCCATGCAAAATGAATTCATACAGAGTATGGAGGTTCAAATCTCAAATCTGAAGCAACATGGCCAAGAAATGGATGATACCCTCTTATCTCTATGAGAAGAAAAGTCCTCTCCTGAATCAAGGACCAATCTAGAGGAGATGTTGTGTCAATTTATTTCAACCATTGAGAACAAGATTAACCTACAGGATCAACTTATTCAATCTTTAGAGGCACACTTGATTCAGTTGACATCTCAAGTTAAAGTCAATGATATTCCTCCTCCTCCACAGTCATTCAAGATTTAGAGTAAATTCGTAGAGATGGAGGCAAGGATCCAAGCATTAGAGAAGTAGGTTGCAGATTTTTCTCAATAGGCTTGCTTAGAAAATTGTCCTCCAACTATTGTATGCCCATGCCACCATCAAAATTCTTATCAAAGATGGAGACCACGAAGATATTATCAAAGAAGAACATGGACTACAGAGTGGAGGATAAAGGAGACAAGTGAGTATGTAATTGAAGGTGGAATAGTCCGAAGGAGGAGCTGGCCTTCGGAAGTTCTAACCCCAACTACAATCTTGCCTCCAACTATACTTGATTCAGTTGACATCTCAAGTTAAAGTCAATGATATTCCTCCTCCTCCACAGTCATTCGAGATTTAGAGTAAATTCGAAGAGGTGGAGGCAAGGATCCAAGCATTAGAGAAGCAGGTTGCAGATTTTTCTCAAAAGGCTTGCTTAGAAAATTGTCCTCCAACTATTGTATGCCCATGCCACTATCAAAATTCTTATCAAAGATGGAGACCACGAAGATATTATCAAAGAAGAACATGGACTACAGAGTGGAGGATAAAGGAGACAAGTGAGTATGTAATTGAAGGTGGAATAGTCCGAAGGAGGAGCTGGCCTTCGGAAGTTCTAACCCCAACTACAATCTTGCCTCCAACTATACCTTAACAAAAGGAGGGAGCTGCATCATTCATAGCATTGGCATCAAAAGCACCAACTGCATCACAACAATGGTGCCTAAGGAGTCCAAAAGCAATTCAAAATATTGGAAAATCCCAAATTGACTTAAAAGGTAAAGCCAAAATTTTTTATGAAGGTTACCAAAAGTTGGAATCGGTTGGGTGCATGTTCACTCGCATCTAGTGAGTTCATCATTTTGGACGTTCACGAGCTCATCAACTAATCGCAGTGAGATTGTTCTTTATTACACATTTTATTCATATTTATTATTATTATTAGTCTACGTTATCGAGTCTTAGATGAGTAGTTACTTTTCTTTTTAATTGCCTTATTAGATTTGGGTATCAAGTTCTAGTCATAATTTAGTAAGTTTTAGTCCATTAATTACATTATTTTAAAGTCTCATCTTAGCCCATAATCAGATGCTTTTAACTTCACAAATTACTGAATTAATCACCTTTTTCTATAGAATAACCCGGCCCGAGCTCCCTGGAACCTGGGCCGGGTTTCCATATACCCGGGCTGGGTAGACACCGCTGCACAAATCACCACTCGGCACGATCGTATACGAAACCCGGTCCACGTCTGGACTACCTGGACCGGGCTGCTATCGCATATGTTTTGCCATCCTCTTCACGCGATGATTCCGGCGACCTTGATTCTCCATTAAGAGGGCAAATCGAACCATTGAGCTGCCAACCACCCATCTTTATGACATGGCATTGATTCGCCATGATTCTCGGAGTAGAACGGCCACCCACCCGGGGCGGATCCGTATACAAAACTCGAGCGGACAAGCAACCCGGGGCCACATCACCGTCTTCCATTCATCTTCTCTGACGCCTTCAGTTCTTCACCATCCTTCTTCACCAACAGCGTCCCTACCGGCCTCGACTGCCAAGTGTCCACGCCGCCACCGCGCTCTTCTTTGTTTCACCCTTGGCTGCATCCCAGATCTGCGGCCCAGCATCGTGCCGCCGTTTCTGCTCCAGCGACTCGTGCCGCCACCTCTGCTCCACGCCGCTGCCGCAATCTCCTCGTCGTCGCCTGGCACCGCGCCGCCATCCCCTTTTTCAAAGAACCGTTGCCCGGCACTCAACTCGGACGCCGATCTACTCAACGCGGGCCAAGCTCTAACTCGCCAACAGTCTGTCTCACACTACCGTCGTGACAGCCTGGGTCGCGCATCTGTATACACAACCCAGATTCCTCGCCAGTCGATGACCAATAGCCGTCCACCTCACGCCGTGTTCACGACCTGGACCGCGCTCACAATACCCGATCCGTGCTTAGCGACTTAGGCAACACATCCTCTTCGACAACCCAGGCCGTGCCTTCCGTAAACCCAGGTCGTGATCCGCGTGGCCTTGCACAGCGCCCGACTCACGCCACCGCTAGAACCCAAACCACGTCGACTATAAACTCGGGCCAGGTTGGTCGTTCAGCAATAGCATCTACGACAGTGCAAACCCGGGCCGCGCTCCCTTCAACCCGGGCCGGGTTTCTTGCACAGAGGGTTTCACTTGTCACTGTTCAACATGCAACCTTGCCGGAAGGCTATTTTCCGTCGCTCTTCTAAACGCTCCCCCACAGGAGGAACGACCCACCAGTGTGGAGTTCAGAGATTCTACCCAACGCAAATGCTACCGACAGACGTTCTTCTTCACTATTACTCCTACCCGGTACGCATGCTTTAAAATAATGGCAGAGTTGAATATTGATGCTGATATTATGTTACTCTTTGAGAGGGTGGGGATGCGGATTTTTTTGGACCAAAGGTGGCCGACGTACGAGAAGTTGTGCCATGAATTCTTTAGTTCATATGCTTATGAGTGTTCTGCTCGGCGTCATCGAGTTAGCTTCCGGCTTTTTAATACTGAATACAACTTTTTGATGCCAGAGTTTAACTCTATTTATGGATTTCCACTTCTGGAGTCTTCTGCTAAGTGACCAGGCCACCATTGATAACTTTGCATGAAGACCTGGAGGCTTGTCTCTAAAAATTTTCGGCTAAGATGGCGCCGATGTTAATTTGTCTTCCTTACACCATAGCCCATAATATCTCCAGCTCTTTAGTATTAATAGCACCCTCGCTTTCACCTCTATCACAGATGGTATAAGAGATGATTCTGTGGACATATCAAAATATTGGATTATGAATAAGACTCGCCTTTGCTCGGGAAGGAAGGAAGGGCTCATCATTTGTTATGGCCTTCCAGAAGGTAGCTCCCTGAAACTCAAGATGCAAAGATAAAGCAAACATGCAATACTCAGATAAACTAAAAGAAAGCAAACATGATGATGCAGTACAATAAGCAAATATGATGCATGAAATGCAATCTCCCCCAATCTTGAACTAAACACTATCCTCAGTGTTAGCCAGACAAGGTAAGGAGTACAAGATGAAAGACTCAAAATGATAGAATAGAAGAAAGGAAAAGACATGACCAGCTAGCCCATCTCTGGAGGCGGTGGAGGTGGTGGATACTGCCCGAGTAGTCCTGAACCAGCTGCTCAAGGTGATCTTGGCAGTTGCTAAGCTGTCGAAACTAAGCCTAAGTCTCCTGATGGTGCTACTGCATAAGCTGGTACTGTCGTTCCTGGCCTGCAAGAAGTGCGGCTAATGTATCATGCAAAGCTGAGACATCAAAACTGGCAGAGGCAAATGCATAAGTCGTCTGAGATATGGACTCGGGCTGCGGTGTGGACTCAGAGCCATAAAGGATGGTTGTGGGTGCTGTGAAGGCCCCTCGTCCTATAGAGATACTGAATTCTCATCATCTGGATCTGAATGTGCATAAGGGTCTACTATGTGGCGAGGCTCCACCTGTCTCAATGAGGGAAAGCATATCCAGTTCGCATGATCGAAGACAGTGAAACGATCTGCATCAGAGCACGATAGTGTCTCCACTCTGTTGCGAAACTTGAAGACTAGACCACCTGAAGTTCTCTCGACAAGGTTCATCTGAAGAACCGTGGTCATCCCAATAAATGTGAGCTCGATAGGCTCAAGAGATGATAGGTCAAGACCTAAATAAAGGGCTAATTCATAAAAATTTCAAAATTTCAAAAATCACAAAAATACCATTCACCATCATGTTGCCTTATTGTTTGTTCTTCTTATTTGCACTTAAGTGAGATTCAAGGACACCCTGTGCACTTATGAAATTCTATTGCCATAATTTTATTTGTTCCATCGCCTTAGTATTGGGTAATTTGGAAAGTGTATGTTGCCAAGTA
Organism: Pontederia crassipes; assembly: GCA_030549335.1. NCBI lineage: Eukaryota > Viridiplantae > Streptophyta > Magnoliopsida > Commelinales > Pontederiaceae > Pontederia > Pontederia crassipes. The sequence continues at coordinate 5,061,490 of CM060190.1, forward strand.
AAATTCTGGATACTTAGACCACTGATTCCCGTTCATGCTCGAATTTCATTTCTTATTTTTATTTTATGTCTTGATGGTAGTAGTCTTTTTATTGAATGCATAAAGTATTTTGAGAGCTTAAAATAAATAAATATGAAAGAGTGTTAGTTAAACCCCAAAAGTTATAAGAAGGTATAAATGTGTTATCTGGAACCTTTGTGTATTCAGGTGAGTAGACCTGTAGGGGATTCTTGCCTAGTGACCTAAGGCTAACTAGTTCGGGATTCATCGATCAAAAGCCTGATACATGGACCACCTTGCACAATATGAAGAAGCACATGAGTAATCAAATCTATAAATCAATCAGAAGGTGAATAAAGTAAATTAAGCTCACTCTATACTTTTTGCATTCAACATTAATGCTATTATTTGATAGACTATATGTTTTCTTGCACAGAGCAGAACTAGAAGAAGTTTAAATTGTTTAAGATCCAGAAGTTTTATAAGGTTGTGCTATGGATTGTGGTTAGATACTTTGGTGATGGACTTGTAAAACAATGGTAGTAGAAAAGTATTAGTCATGGGGTCAAGACTATGATGGTTCATTTATGATTCTTGAGTCTTGCCTTGAAGCTTGCTTGAGGACAAGTAAGAGTTCAAGCTTGGGGGAACTTGATGCATGCATTTTCATACATGTTTTACATGCATCATTTAGGTTATTTTTCATAATTTTTACCATTGCATGCATCTATTTTCTCATTTATTTTCTTAATTTCTTTTGAGTCCAAAGCTACCCACTTCAGTTTGATTTTATTCTCAGGATCATCATTTTGGAGGTGCAAAGTGATCGGATAAGAAAAACACGTAAAACAAAGCACAAAGAGCACATATTATTGAGTTCAAGACAAACCCGGGCCGGGCTGACATCATACACGGACCGGGTTGACGTTAAAACCAATTTCGAATTGAATTCTGACCGAAAATAAAATCTAAATAGAACCCGGCCCGAGTTGGATCAGATCCGGCCCGAGTTAGTACAAATCAGCCAAACTGGCAGATCGCGTGGTTTTTCGGCTGATTTTAACTTGAATTTAAATCGCGAACTCAACTCGGAACCCAAAAAGGCCGCCACCCCTATAAATATGGATGTACCACGAAGCCAAGGAGCATGCAATCTCAGAGTTTGAAGCCCTACCGCACCAGAAATGAGAGATGAAGTTCTACTATGTGCCACTGCAAATCAATCGAAGAAGTAGAGATTTCGTGATTTTGGGCGATCGTTTGGATCATAGTTTCGGCCAAGGCTTGTTCCAGAGACGTCCACCACTTCTTGGGAGTTTGATTTACAATTTCTAATCTTTATTTTATATTTTCTCCCTCGAATTTGATGTTAATTATTCCGATTATGGATTAGTTTAGTTCTTAGAGGAAGACTACATTGAACCTTGATTTTCTCTTAATATATTTTATTGTTTAGACTTCTGAGAACATGGTTATGATGTGGATTTCATGTTTAATCTGAGTTTATTAGTATCTTGCATTAATTTCATATAATTTCACATAATTCTGCAAGGGAAAATCGATCGGATTCTTCTTTGTGAAGAACCCGGGCTGAGTTGGATACAACCTGAGCTGGGTTGCTTCCTTATCTTTCCCTATTAGAAATGTTTGTGTCAGCCCGAGCCGAGTTCCCTCTGACCCGGGTCGAGTTCTGTTATTTTGATATTTTTGTTAATAAATTAGTTTTAATTGTTAACAATTATATCATTAAACGGAGGTTTGCAACTTAAGGCATCTTAGATAAAGTATATTAGAGTTGATCGAGTTTTTTGACATCTTTGATTTTACTTCTATTTAAGATAGTTATGTTCTCAAGTTTTTGAGTCATTTACTTCAAGCAACCTTTCATATTAATGCATCTTAGTTTAGAATATATTAAAGTGGATTGAGTTTTCAACGTGCTTTGATTATATTCTTTACTAGAGTAGTTAGGTCCTCAAGATTTTGAGTCCTATACCTTTTATCCGTTTATTTTCTACAAGAAGTCTATATTTAATTATTAATAATTAAGAGAATACGATAGGGATACGAAATCTGAGTTCTAACTTTCTCTCACATTAATTAAAGGCATCATTATCTCTGATTGTCATCAATTCGGATTACTTTTATCTCAAATCAATTCTTGTTATTCTCTTTATTAATAAACTTAAGTTAGAAAGATAAGAATCTAAATCAATCCTCGTGGGTTCGACACTCTATTCACTCTTTATTACTTGATACGATTCTAGTATACTTGCTAGTATATTTGTACTTATTTTGCACGCATCAATCGTCGTGATCGCCGCTTCAGGCCATACCCTCAGAGAGAAGCCCCATGACAAGCTCCAGCTCAGCAACATCTTGTGCCACTACAAGCACAACCTCTGAGGCTGCTGCCACCACCACCGCACTAGCCACAAGTACCACAAAAGCCCTTATGTCCTTATTGTGGCCGTCATCATGATGGAGAGTGCCGTAGGCTGAACGGCTTCTGCATTCAATGTGGACAGTTCGGACACTTTATTCGAAACTGCCCATAGGCTGCCAGAGGAGATCGAGAGAATCGGGCAGCAGGAGGTGCAAATCTCGTTGTGCAAGGTCGTGTGCACAACCTAGAAGCAGAAGCAGCCCAAAATGACAATGATGTCATTAGAGGTACTCTCTCTATCGTCAATTTATCTGCTACTATTTTGTTTGACTCTAGGGCTCCACACTCGTTTGTTTCGGGGTCGTGTGCCCAAACTATTAGTTTGCCTTTAAAGCAGATGCCCCATGCCATGCGTGTGAGTACGCCTATGGGACTCTCCATGCTGTTAGGTACATCCCGAATGTACTTGTCAATGTAGAAAAAGAAAAGTTTTCTGCAAGCCTCATAGTCATCCCCATGGTGGCTTATGGCGTTATTTTGGGAATAGACTGGCTTGCATATCACGACGCAGCCTTACACTGTAAACAGAAGAAGATCATTATAGGGACGCAAGGCAAGCCCAAGGTGATAATCAGGGGCACTCCATCAACAAGGAAAAAGGTTATCGTATGTGCTATTAAGGCACAGAAGTCACTGGAGAAAGGATGTTGTGGGTACTTAGCAAGTGTAGTCACTGAGCTCCAACAGATAGATGTGGTGCGAGAATTTTTAGATGTATTTCCTGATGACACATTCGGACTACCATCGAAATGGGAAATCGATTTTAAAATAAAGCTCCTACCAGGGATAGCACCCATCTCTAAAGCACCCTACAGGAGCTACTAGACAAAGGATTTATCAGACCGAGCATCTCACCCTAGGGCGCACCTATCTTGTTTGTCAAGAAAAAGGATGGCTCCATGCGGCTCTACATCGTCTATAGGATGCTCAATAAAGTGACAGTGAAGAATAAGTACCCCCTGCCCCGTATAGATGAACTTTTCGATCAGCTGTCAAAAGCATCGGTGTTATCTAAGATCGACCTACGTAGTGACTACCACCAGCTGAGAGTGGCCAAAGAGGACATATCGAAAATAGCCTTTCGGTCAAGATATGGCCTCTACGAGTTCTTGGTCATGCCATTTGGACTCACGAACGCACCTGCCGCGTTCATGGACTTAATGAACAGAGTCTTTCGACCATATCTAGATCAGTTTGTCATCGTGTTCGTGGATGACATTCTGATTTATTCTTCCAGTCCAGAGCAACACTACCTCAGGATAGTATTGGAGACCCTGAGGCAGCACAAGCTTTATGGTAGTTTTCAAAGTGTGAATTTTAGCTAAAGGAGATAATGTTCTTCAGATATATAGTCTCCTCGAAGAGCATTGTAGTAGACCCCACAAAAGTAGAAGTGGTGAGGAATTGGGTGAGACCGAATAATGCATCTAAGATTCGCAGCTTTCTTGGTCTGGCAGGTTATTATAGAAGGTTTATCAGGAATTTCTCCAAGATTGTTGCACCCCTCACGGATCTCACAAAGAAGGCGGAAAAATTTATCTGGACAGACAAGTGTGAGCAGAGTTTTCAGACTCTGAAGGACCGTCTGACTTCGGCACCAATTCTCACCATTACGACAGGCAGTGGTGGTTTCATGGTCTACAGTGATGCATGTGGAACAGGATTGGGCTGTGTATTGATGCAACATAGCAAGGTAGTGGCCTATGCTTCATGGCAGTTGAAGAAGCATGAGATCAATTATCTCACACATGACTTAGAATTGGCGGCAGCGGTCTTTGTCTTGAAGATCTGAAGACATTATTTGTATGGAGAGACATTCGAGATCTTCACTGACCACAAGAACCTCAAGTTCATCTTCGATCAAATGGATCTTAATATGAGGCAACATCGATGACTTAAGCTCCTCAAGGATTATGAATTTACTATTACTAATCACCCTGGTAAAGCAAATTTAGTCGCCGATGCATTAAGCAAGAAATGGAAAGGCTCTCTAGCCTATATGAGACTACGAGAGTACGAGATGCTGGATGAGATTGAGCAATGGTGTCCCAAGCTGGGCACTAATGGAGCTTTATGGATGATGCATCAGATGAAGCCCAGCCTAATTGATAGAATCATAGCAGCTCAGAAAGTGGATCCAAAATATCAGAAGGTCCTTAAGAGATACCAAAATGAATCAGCAGATTTCCAGATCACTGCAGATGGAAGAATTAGATATCGGAATAGGTTGTGGGTTCCCACAGACGCTGATGTCCGACGAGAGGTACTGGATGAGTGCCACAAGTCAGAGTTCGCTATCCACCCCGGTAGTACTAAGATGTATAAGGATGTATAGTGTAGCTACTGGTGGCCTGATATGAATAGGGAGATAGCGAAATATGTGTCTCCATGTCTAGTGTGCCAGCAAGTCAAGATCAAGCATCAGCAACCATATGGCAAGCTGAAGACTTTGGAAATCCCACAATGGAAGTGGGATAAGATCACTATGGACTTTGTGTCCAACTTGCCTAGGACTATGATGCATGCAAAATATAATATATTTTAGATTATTATTTTAATTAATTTTTCTATAATTTGATCATGGCATGCATCATTTTTAGTCACTTTTAATCGTAATACTGGATTTATCAATTTTAATTATTAATTTTCTGAATATTTTAATTATGAATGGATTAACTAAATTTTGATAATTATTTTGCAAAAAAAATCGAGATTTAGATGGATTGTGCCGTATCGGCCGAAATTTCGAAGACTTTTCCTTACTGCCGAGATTTGGAGGGGGTAATGATAAGGACTCTTCTTTATTACGGTCGAGATTCGAAGGGAGTAAAGATAAAAAGGGATTTTATCTTTTGGGATTAATGGCATGAAGTTGATCACTTTTTGGCCGAGATTCAAAGGGGGTAACAATTAAATGATTTTATCTTTTGGGCGTAACAAGATTAAATTCTTTATTACGGCCGAGATCTATAGGGCGTAAAGATAAAAGAAAGACGTTTTGGCCGAGATTCAGAGGGGGTAAAGATAAAAGGAATTATCTTTTGAAAGAATTGTCATTTTTGGTCGAGATTTATCCGTGAATTTAAATTCGGCCATACATCACGATCAACAAGACCCGTCCGCACCCTATAAATACGTGAAGAATCCGTCGTTCCAAAGTGTGCTCTGAAGTTCAAGTTTTCTTCCACAACGAGTCGTGAGTCTGCAGGCTACAACCAAGAGAAGAGAGGTGCGACGGCTGAAAGTTGATCGTGACTCTGATCAAGTCCGAGAGGCTGCCCGACTGTCTGCCCGTGATCCGAGACTTTTATCTATTTGGGTGTAATTCTTCCAATTATTATTATTTTGTTATTATCTCTCCAGAATTTCTAGGATGATCTCCATATTTTCTATTTATTTCATGTTAGGAGATTATTATTGAAAGGAAACTATTTGGACCCTATATTATTTATTTTAATCTTTTCTGATTAATTAGTTAATTGTGCTTAGTGCTTTTGATTAAATTATTTGGATTTTTGAGTTGAGTACTTACCGGTTTGTGGACTATTTGATTTCAGAATTCATTAATTAAATTAATTGATTTTATGTGAAATTAATAATTGACATAAATTTGATAACTAGTGTGTGGAGAATCAAGTTTATGTGGTCTGTTAATCTATACCAGCTTGTGGAGTTATTAATAGTCTAGGATTTTCATATTAATGCATCTTAATTTTAATCTTATCTGACGAATACCAGTTTGTGGGACTTTAGGTTTGATTAAATTTAAGATAGTTTGATTTACCGGATTAAATAGCAGAATTACCAGTTTGTGGACTCTGTGATGTTAATCTTGTAAATTAATAACTTGAGAAAATTTCTAATCCATCTTTAAAGATTAAATTTATCTTTTACAGTTCAAATATTTATCCTGATCTATTTTCATCCTAAGGCCTAACTTCAACACCATTATCTTATCTTTATCTTATTTTCTTTATTTTATTTCATAAAACATCTTCCCAAAAATCCATGTTTTTTCCTCTCTTATTAATTTATAAATCCATATATTGAATTAATAATATTCCTCGTGGGTTCGACACTCTTACTCCTATTACTATATTACTTGAGCGACTAGTGCACTTGCTAGCAATTTTATTTTGCTACATCATTTCAAACGCATCAAGTTTTTGGCGCCGTTGTCGGAGAATATTTTATTAATTAATTTCTAATTTTTTATGAATTATTAGGAGATGTAAATAAAGTGTAAATAATTCTCTATAAATATGTACTATTTATTTTAATTATTTTTATTTCTGTGAATAATCTAATTTGTTTTCTTTTGCAGAGAAGGGTCGCGACATTTTAGATTAAAATTGTTGACTTTGGCTAATGCTTTACGGAATTTCGGATTACTGTTGACTTATGATTTTACGACCGAGATGTAATGTGTCGGCTTTATTAATTTTATGGCCTCGCAATGAATGATTTCTGAGTTCTAAACTTTCAATTTTGCGGCCGCAAAATTTTAACTTCTATTATGCGCTTAAAGATCATCCTATTTGATGCTAAAATTATTTTAATTAGTGGTCGTGAAATTCTTTTTGTTTTGAGGTTGTAGAAATTGAAATCTTCTGAATGTGCACGTTTGATCAATTTGTTCCATATGCTCGGGATCCCACCACACATCAGCCTGCATGTATATAAAAATAATTAAATTAGTATGAAGATAAATTTAAATGACCAAGTTGGCTTCTGAGGATACCTGAAATTCATTAAATAGCATTTGTCTCACGGCATAAGGAACTTCCCTCCATGTAAACGACGCATCAGTATACCTATGTCGTAGCACCTTAGTAACTATGGCAACCGCGAGGTTCGACGGTAAAAACCTTTACGAATACGAAGTTATAAAATTCGATGGATGAATCACAAAATCTAAACGTTTCGAAAGACAAAAAATAACACTTACCCTAAATTACCATTTGGCTGTACGTATGCTTTGTACACACGATTTGACGAGGCTGCATCTGAGGGTTCCACGGAATCAGGAGCTCTAATGGGTTCTTCTGACAATTGTGTTCTTCCGACAATTGTGTCTCCAGTTTCGCAATATCATCGTGAGAGGAAGGAGCCGGCGGAGGAGACTAACGTTCAATTATGCGAATGCCCATGACTGATCTAGGTACTCCGTCTGAAGAAGTATCTCTAGGGACGACCTTCTCTTTTCCCTTATATTTTCCTTTACCAAAATGAAACATCTGCATGATACAAAATTTAATGCACTTCAAATTTACAATGATACAAAACTTTAAATTGACAACGTTTCGACCTGACGTTCGGCTACGTCTTGTGTCGCATCTTTAGGAATGGAATTGTAGGTAAACTCGATAACCAATTCCTAATATCTAGAGGCGCTAATAAAAAAATAGACAAATTAATTCACTTATTTTTATTTGTAAAATTGTCATCATTATTTCAAACAATCATGAGATGGAAACAAATATGGAAATGCACCGTCCTCGTCAGGCATTCGTCGAGCCGAATGATCGTCAGCATGCATCGCTAACTATGTTTATAATTTTACAACAATTGATAATTTAAATTAATCATTCGAATATAACATCAATATTAGTCATAATATAATGATAGTCGTAAGCGAACAATTCGTAAGATAATAATAGATGTAATATAACAACCAGATAGTCGTAAGATAATAATATTACATGAAAATCACACTAGCTAACAATAACATTACTCATCATCCGAATTACCACATGATTCATATTCATCATCATCATCCTCTGAAGATGACGTAGTTTCAATTTCATCTTCGTCCGAAGCATTATCGTCATTTTGTATCTTGACATTATCGAAGTCTTCAAATGACTATTCTGAATCTCGTAGATCTTCGACTAATTCGGTATCTACAATAGGTGCCACAGAAGTATGTGAGTCATCTTGGTATGCACATTGCAATGCACCATCAGTTTCTATCATGCTTCTTGCCTTCGTCTTAATTATAACCCACCATTGTGCTTTGTCCCTAATCTTTTCTGGATATGGCACATAATATATCTGTCTTGTAAAGGACGAAATAATGAAAGGATCAAAACGTTCATAACACCTATTGTGACGAACTTCAACTATTTTGAAATCTTTATGAACTCGCATCCCTCTCTTTTCTTTTGGATCAAATCAATTAGACTCAAACAATGTGACTCTATTACCTCCAGTGTATTCTAGCTGAATTATGTCTATGAGAATACCATAGTAGTCACGCTCATTTTCATCGTCTGTGGATCCTTTGACACAGACTCCACTGTTCACGATTTTCTTCCCTCTGGATCAAGTTTCCATGTGAAACTTATAACCTTTTACAAAATACACTGGCCAACTTTTAACCACTCGAGCCGGTCCCCATGCCAAATTATGGAGACCAGACGTAGTAGAAATGATGGTACTGAGAACTTAAAATGAAAATGAATGTCAAAAAATAATCGTGAAGACTTGAGCAAGACCAATATCATAAGAGTTACATGATCCTTAAACCACGATGCGAAGTCATTCTTGATTCTATCTTGTATATGTTCTTCAGGGACATTATAGTACTGCAAGAAAGCACTACATACAAAGTGATGGATTAATCAATCTATAGTTTCACAATACAAAAAAAAGAACTCACTGAGACTAAACTAACTTAATGTGCCCTTGCACCTCCTACTTGTTTAGAATGACATGATTCGTGACAGACTTGAATTCTGCATCACTCAACCATTTACTTCTTGGCTTTCCAAAATGTCGTCCTAACTGATTGAAGATCGACAAGAATGCTACAGCAGACCTTTCTTCCGGAACTTTGTCATTCTGATGAACTTTGGTCCTCGCACACTTAACATGAGACTCAAAGTAGTAGGAGCAATAGTACAAAACCTCATGAATCATATAGGCTTCACATATGGATCCTTTGACACGTGCTTTGTTCTTAACCATCCTTTTACTTCGATTAAAATATCTTTCAAAGGGATACATTCACCTATATTGTATTAGTCCACCTACCCTTGCCTCATATGACAGATGAATAGGTAAGTGCTCCATTAAATCAAAAAATCCCGGCGGAAATATTCATTCCAACTTACATAATATTATTGAAATATTACGCTCCAATTGGATTATTATTTCTACCATTAGTGTTGTCGAACACAATTCTTTGAAGAATTGACTCAATTCTGTGATCGGCTTCCAAATCTTGTCCGGTAAGGATGAAAATGCAGTAGGAAACAAAGTTTCCATAAATATGTGACAGTCGTGACTTTTCATGCCAAATAAATGCAAGTTATTTATGTCCACACATCTTGTTAGATTTGATGCAGAACCATTCGACATTCTCAGCTCTTGGATCCATTGACACACTTGAGTCTTCTGCTCTTTAGTGAGAGCATAACTTGCCTTTGACTTAGATAATCTACCATTAGGTAAACTAATTAAGTGCAACTCTGGCCGTCGATAGTACTCCTTCAAATCTAGTCTCGCCTTGAGGTTGTCCTTTGTTTTACCCTTAATGTCCATTACAGTGTTGAATACATTTTCAAACACATTTTTTTTCAATGTGCATGACATCCAAATTGTGACGTATTAAACAATCAGATCAATAAGGTAAATCTCAGAATATACAACGTTTTGTCCAATTATGAGAAACACCATACTCATTTTTTGTGACATTTGAATCGTCGACAATTCTGCATAGAGCATTGACAATACGACGTAATTAAGGTCCTGAGCGTCTGACTGGAGCCATGTCGTGTACAACCCTATTCCGTCAAAATGCATTTCGATTATTTTTGTACGAATGATCTACTCTAAGAAGTTGTCTATGACAATCAAACCAGCTATTCATACCCACATTTCTCAAAGTGAACACATCTGAGTGTTCTATGTAATATAGACAAGCTAGTTTCCCTGCAGTCATCCAATCAGATAACATCTCATAGGAAGGAAAATCATTAATTGTCCACAATAAGAGAGTTTTCAAGATGAAGTTTTGTTTGGTCGACACATCATAAGCAACTACATCATCTCACAGTTCTTTTAACTCGTCAATTAGAGACTCTAAATATGCATCTATATTTTATTTAGGACTATGAGGACTAGGAATAATGCATGTCAAAAACATATAAGGTGCGGACATACAAATTCCAAGTAGCAAATTATATGGTGTTACTATGACCGGCCAACATGAATAAGGAACTGAAGTCTGACCATACGGTGTAAAACCATCCGCGCATAATCCGAGCCTTATGTTCCTTTCACCACTGAAGCCTAGAGATGAGTATAGCCTTATGTAGAACTGAAGCCTTATGTTCCTTTCACCATACGATCAAAATATTTCCACGCTTCACCAACCGATTGGTGAAGCATGACACCTTCAGAAATATTATACTGTGCATGTCACTTCATTTGCGACGCTGACCCTAGAGATGAGTATATTCTTTTAAGTCTTGGAATAAGAGACAAATAATGCATTCTCTTCGCAGCTACTTTAGTCTTGTTAGTCAATCTATATCGTTCGGCCTCACAAAATTTGCATTCATTTAGATTGATGTCGTAACAATAATATAACATACAACCATCGCGATAATAATCTTTTTTAGTTGAGCCAAGACCAAGTTTAGAAATCAATCTTTTTGTCCTATATTAAACTTTAAATAAAATATCGAAGAAACATCATAAACAACAATTAGAACTAATCAAAAACATCATAAACACTAATAAGAACTAATCATAAATACTAATTAGAACTAATCACAAACATCATAAACACTAATTAAAAGTAATCATATTTGCACTATAAAATAACAAATTAGAACTAATGAATGAAATCTAAAATAAGAAATTTAAAAACATTACGTATTTAATAACTACTACAATAAATAGAATTCATATTTCGTTGTCAACACATATAAAATAGTAATGACTTAGAAATAAATAACGTAAGCCGTTTAGAGTATCAGAGACAATAAAATAATTTCAATAACTTGCATTTAAATTAAATATAAGACAACAAAAAATATAATATCCAAATTTATGATACACTCAATTTTTGCATTCTTACACTTTTAAAGTTCACAAAACTCTTCTCGCAAGAAAATAAAGTCCTGTACGAAAAATGAAAATACATTAACATACATCAGGAAAAAAAGTAAAAAAAAAAAAAAACAAATCTTCGAGTTTTTTTTTTCGATGATTACATATGAGGGTTCCTTTTTCACTTGTGCCTGAAGTTTCATGTATAGCTTAAAGACTTGCCTCCTGCGGCGAGGATCCTCCTGTGGATCTCAGAATCCAGTTGGAACTCCTCCAACATGACGACCCCCACCGCCACGGTATTCTCTTCTTCTTCATCTTCTTCTCTTTTGCACGCGCCATTAATGGTCCCGTTGCAATAGTGCCCAAGTGGCGGAATTACCATCCCCGTCGCCGCCCCCGCCGTCCCGGCAGCATCAAGTACAACTGCAGCTTCGGATGATGGGAGGCACTGCATAGGCCGCAGCACGCCGGCCGAGATGGTGACTACTACTACTACTGCACCGAGGCGCAGACTCATGATTAATTAATTCTACTCTCCAGCTACGACTACAAGGATCGGCCTCTCGCCGGCCGTCGCCTTAAATAGAAAGGAGAGTTGTCGAAGAAGGCTGATTAAATTAATGCCGTCTGGACGCATAAATCGGCTGGGAGAGTGATGGCTGACCAGCCACTAATACGTGCATGGGAACTTTTGGTAGTTGTGTGACAAATTTGAAATTCATGTTCACCGTACTATTATAAATAAAATTAATCATAATGCTGTTTCTTAAGGTCATAAGAAAAATTCGATCAAATTTAAAACAATTAAATTGAAAAATAAAAAATTAGAGCCTCGAATATAATTTAGGATGATTTTTAATAAATTAAAACTTGCCGCTAAAATTAGGTTCTCATTTGGAAAAAAACATAGGGATCCGTGTAGCCCGTTTCTTATTTATATAATTATACATATGTTATCAATTCTCTTATTATAGATATAATATTATTTCTATAAAATTTCATACTTTTCTATAACATTATCAAACTCTAATTAATAACTTTAAAATTTTAGTAGTATATTTTATATTTAGTATAAAATTAAATATTTTTATATTAATTTTTAATTTATTATAAAGTAGGACTCCAAAAAAATTATCCTTAAAAAAATTGATTCGTCAGAGGGTGATTTTTATTTTTTTAAAGTAGTTTTAAGGCGACTTTTAAATTTTAAAAATCGACCTAAAAAATAATGATTAGTTTTTTTAGACCGAAAACTCCCACTCGATCCAAACTACTTTCACCTCTATGTTTCTAACGATTCAGATTTTTTTTAAAAAAATACGGGCAAGTCTATTTTCATATGATATTAATGGATTTAAAAATTAATAATATTGCTATTTTCATTTGAGATTAAATCTCAACAAGAAAAAAAGAAAATATATGTTCAAATGCCATTATTGAGACATAAGTGAATTATCAGGTGACATAATTAAAGTAATAACATAAAAATTAGATTCAAAGGTTATTACAAACTTCTATCAAATGTTCTCATTGTAAACTTCTCATTTCAATTTTTATTTAAGTAGAAATGATGAAATAATTTTTTTCTCAAAAAAGATCGAAATGAAAAATGACTAATCCGTTAATAAATAATTTTTAAACATATTATTATCACTTCATCGCGTGAGTATTAAAAATTAAATATTATTCTTCTTGTAAGATAAAATAAAATAACAATAATATTTTTTAAAGTGACAATAATGATGTCCTATAAATAGATCATAGTTTTTATGTTACATCCTTATTTTAGATAAATTTGATTGGGCAACTTCTATCTAATAGTAATAGTTCTTTAACCGCAAAGTTACCTCCTTATTTTTTTTCTTAATCAAAACAACTTCAGATTTCAAGTATTAAATTTATGATTATGTATATAATCTCTGTTCTATCATATCATAATCAACCAGCTGAATTGGTCTTTAATATTTTGTTTACCCGGAGATTGCATATAATATATTTGATTTAAGCAAAAGAATTAATGTTGGCGACAATGATTTTAAAAAAATCAATTAAAAGTAAAAAAAATCCCACGCCCGTCCAAACGTTCACGTGCTTGCCCAACCTTCACAAGTTGAAAATTAGTTCATATGGTGCCTTGCCCGATTAATTATGATCTCTCCATGATATAAATTTCAAGTTTTTCTTCTTTCTTCTTATTTTTTTTCTAACTCAACCTATGATCCCTCAACCTTTTGACAAATTTAGTGTAAATCCACCATCAACCCAAAGAAAGTGGCATATTAAACACTACAAGAAAATCGTGATTTTCCGATGGATAATTTTCGACGGTTCTAAATCCGTCGCAATTTGCGACGGATTTTTCGACGGTTCCATTTCCGACGGATTTTTTTACGGTTATGACCGTCGGAAATGATTTATATTATTATTTAATTTTTTGACGATTAGGAACGTCGATATTTCCGACGGATATCCATCCGTCGCAATTTCTGACGACTTTTTCGACGGTTACGACCGTCGAAAATGAAAAAAATTAAATTATGTATTTTTTATATTATTATTAAATTTTTTCGACGGATTTTTTGACGGTCACGACCGTCGGAAATAAAAAAATAAATTATGTAATTTATTATATTATAATTAAATTTTTTCGACGGATTTTTCGACGGTTACGATCGTCGAAAATGAAAAATTAAATTATGTATTTTTTATATTATTATTTAATTTTTCGACGATTAGGAACATCGATATTTCCGACGGATATCCATCCGTCGCAAAATCCGCCGCAATTTTCGAAGGTCGTAACCGTCAGTAAATGTATAATAATATCATATAAAGAGTATTTTATTAATATAACTAGCGACGGCCCAAACCGTCGCAATTATCGACAGTTTTGACCGACGGTAAAGATTACCGACGGTTCAAACCGTCGGTAAAATAAAAAATAAATATTATATATAACTAAATATATTTTCGACGATCACAACCGTCGGTAATTATAAAAATAGTTAATATTTACATTTTTGACGGCCGAAAATGTTGGTAATTAAAATTTCGTTATCCCGCTTTTTTTTTCCTTTTTCCCGCTTTCTTTCCACTTTTTCCCTTTATATTCCTCCTCCTCCCTCTTCTCTCTCTCCCTCCTTCCTCCACTCCTCTCTCTCTCCCACCTCTCCTCTCTCTCTCCCGGCCGCGAGCACCCTCTCCCACGCCGGACGACCCTCCCGCGCCGGCGACCCTCTCCCGCACCGGCGACCCTCTTCCGCGCCGACGACTCTCTCTCTCTCTTTCTCTCTCCGGCCAAAGGCCGCTGTCGGCCGGATCTCGACGCTGGCGGCAGGATCCGGCCATGCCCGTTCGGATCCGGCCCCCAGCGGCCGATCAGCCGACTGGCAGCCGGATCGGCCGGATTTGGCCGCGGCTGGAGCTGGCCGCGACCCGATCCGGCCGCTAAATTTTTTTTATATTTAAAAAATTATTTGCGACGGTTGCAACCACCGAAAGATCAACGGTTGCGACGCCCGTCGAAAGTTTCGACAGTTGCGACCGTCGAAAAGTTGCGACAGTTCGAACCGTCGGCCTTTTCCGGCGGTTGCAACCGTCGGAAATTTTGACGGTTCGAACCGCCGGGGACTGTTCCGACGGTTGCAACCGTCAGAAAATTTTGACGGTTCAAACTGCCGGGGACTGTTCCGACGGCCAGAACCGTCGATATTTTTGATGAATTTTTTTCAACCGTCGCAAATCGGTTTGCGACAAGCATTTTTCCGACGGATCGATTCCGACTAAAAAATCGTCGATAATTGCGTTACCGACGGTTTTTGGGCCGATTACCGACGGAGTAAATTTATTTATTTTTAATTTTGAAATTTATATTTTAATATATAAAATTAATAAAAAATAAAAATCGGTGGGGACCAGGCCTCCCGAACTTCCATGCGGATACAACCCTAATCCTTTTTTTAAAGAAAAAATAATTCATTAAGAAAAGGAATCTTGATACAAAAGATGACCAAGCCACCGAGGGAAGAGTCCTCCTAAAAATTGTCGCAAGTGTTTGTGCGACCTACATGTGCTAAATGATCTACCGGCAAGTTGAGGTTTCGCCAAGGACAGTATACAATGGATGTAGGAGTAAGTCTAGGTAGGATAGTCCAAAAGTCCGTTATGATGGCCTGAATCCGCCAAGGACAGTGATAGCATGGTTAATGATCTTAACAAGCGTATCAGAGTTTGAGTGATCCAGTGATCAGCACAACGCTGGAGACCGAGCAGTAGTCCATGAGCTTCAGTCTCAATCAGAGAGTCTGAGGAATGGTGAGAAGTACCTGCAAAAATGAAATGTCATGTGTCAGCGCAAAGAAGATATCCAATACCGCCCACTTCAAATACTCCAGAAAAGGAATCATCAGTGTTGAGGACAATCCAATGTTGGGGAGGGGGCTCCCACCGAACCCGTGGAGGGTCTTGGGGGCGAAGTTGATGTGCCTCAGGGTTGTGGGCCTCATAATAGTTCTGAAAGCCAGTCAAGACTCTCTACCATACCGCATCCACGGTTGCATGTCAAGCTTGAAAATGAATGTTATTACGCAGATTCTAAATCCTCCAAAGGGAAAAGACAAAAAGGGATAAGAAGAGATGTTTAGAGGGGAAATCCAAGTCTGCTCCCTTATAGATCTAGGAGCCCAAGTGCCATGAGGATGAGAGTTGGAGGGTAATAGTCAGGTAGTGCTGGAATTTGGACCAAAGTTGATGTGTGATGTGGCATTCAAAAAATAGATGTACGTTGCTCTCAAGAGCAAGGCCACACAGTGAGGAGGAGGAGTTGATGTTATTATGAAAAGGGAGGATGTTATCTAAAGTGGGGAGTCGGAGATAAAAGAGCTTCCATAGAAAAATATGAATCTTGGGAGGTACTAGAATCTGTCATAACATTTTCCATGGCCACCTGCCAGGAGGACGCGACGATAAAGAGCGGCGGTAGGCAAAATTATAAACTGAGCTCGCAATAGGACGTCCATGGGTATCCATCATTCAAATTCACGCATCATCATTGGCAAATTCGGAAATGTAAATGTGATTTATTAAGCCACAAAGAGCAAGTCCAAAAGTATTTGAAAGTAGGGAGACATTCCAAATACTATTTGAGATTAGATGGTCTACATTGAAGTTCTCAAGTGAGTAAGAGGTTTTGACGAAAGTTGGTTTCCATTAGATGGAACATAAAGAATCCATGGATCAAGAAGTATGGAAGTGTTGTTGCCAGATCCAATGGCTTTGCAAAACCCAAGCCGAAGGTCATCAAGGGAGTTCAAGATGAGCCGCCAAAAGGAAGAAATGTTAGTGTGTGTGGGCACGAAGTTCCATAGTTGGAGATGTTCGTACTTGCTATTGATGAGTTTAGACCAAGGAGAATCAGTGTTATTTAGGAGGTCAAGAATACAATGTCTGATCAAGGAGCAGCGCATGGCTCCGAGGTTTCGGATGCCAAGACCATCGTCCGCATTTGTTAGCTGAGCAACCACTGTCCTAACAAGGTGGGTACCCTAGTGGTTGTCGCCATTATCCCAAAGGAAGGTACGAGAGAGCTTTTCTAGAGTCTGCAAGACTCCAGCTGCTATGGTAGAGGTATCAAGGGAGTATATAGGTATAAAGGATAAAACCAATTTGATTAAGGTTGCCCGGCTAGCTTGGTTGAGGAGCCACATGCACCATCCAGTGAGGAGCTGGGATACTTTATCGATGAGAAGATGTTGATATCTCATGGGGATGTACCTTGGAGAAATAGGCGTAGCAAAGTATACCAAGGGAAAGCTCCAATTTTTAGGTTTAAAGTGTTGGTTATCATATGCTTGCGGTGCCTGCTGATGGTGGCAGGGAGGTAGAGTTCAAATTTTTGCAAATTTAGTTTCTGGTCAGTTAGGTATTCATAAATTTTAAGAACATTTTTTATATTGAGGCAGTTTTTTCTTGGTTGCCTGTAGACAGATGAGCAAGTCATCAGTACAGGAAATGACTTAGAGAAAAGGAGTTAATGCAAAAAGGCGATGTGAGGCTAAGATTCTTGTGGAGTGTAATGTGGGAGGAGAAAACTTGTGAAACTAGGATAAAGATATAGGGTGAGAGGGGATCGCCTTGATGGATTCCACGGTATGCCTAAAAAGGAGGGAGGTTGTGCCGTTGATGATACAGGAAAAGTTTGGGGATCGAATGCAGCAGTTGACCCAAGTGATAAATTTTGAGGGGAAATTCATGAGTGTAAGAATAGTATCAACGAAATCTCAAGAGACGTGGTCAAAAGCTTTTTTCATGTCAGCCTTAATGAGCATAAACTTTTGTCTGTCCGAGCTAAGAGAGTGTGCAAGCTCGTGAGTGATAAGAATGTTGTCTTGTATTCTTCTTCCGGGAACAAAGGCTGATTGAGATTTGTCTATTAGAATGTTGAGCATGGGGTGAAGTCAATTAGCAATAATTTTGGTGAGGACATGGTAGAGCACATTGCACAAAGAAATGGGGTGAAAGTCCTTCACAATCTTTGGGTTATTGGTTTTAGGTATGAAAATAATTAATGTGTTGGTCCAAGCAGGAGGGAGAGAACCGTCGTTAAAAAAGGAGATGATTATATTTGTAACACGAGGACCAACAATGTCCCAATAGTATCAGTAAAATTTGATGGTGAAATCATCCGGACCTAGGGTCTTGCCAGAGGGCATGCTCCAGATAGCACTGTGCACCTCGATCGGGGTGACAGGAGTAGAAGATGGCGGGTCAAGGGAAGGTAGATGGGCTAGCAGTCCAAGGGAATCAGCCTTTTTTGGAAAGAAATAAATCCTTTTTTATCGTTACAAATCTCATCGTTTCCTACTTTGAGAGATAAGACACTCATTTTTTATCGAAAGTTTTCACCCATCTTTTTTTTTTCACTCAAGATACAACATCTTATCACTCGAATGCTCAACCACCTATACAATAATTCTAAAACACACTTTCAATATCTTTTTTACAATTCAAATTCACACATGAGAAGAAGAAAGAAATATCATAATGTTTGTAAATTTTGGCTCAAAAGGACCTCACAAACATTCTTTCTAAGTTTGCTTAGAAGTCATGATGGTTCCCTCATATTTGGGACCTCTTTTATAGCCTTCTAAATTTCATTTAGAAGTTGTGATTTGTTTCCTATTTTTTGAACTCAAATATGATCATTATTGTACATTTTGCCTATAAACCAATCAATCATTCTATCCATTTGTCAGCTGCAGCTCATAGATGTTGGAAAATATGACCCTTGGAAGCTCGACCAATCGCACTTGTTCACCCACCAATCGACCCAATTGAACCATTGGCCAACTGTGCTTTAATTTCATATGACACAAGTACTACAATCAGTAGTCGATTGATTCCTCAAAATCGATGGAATTGTGCATTTTTCAAAGTCACCGATCGACTGGTACATACACATACAATTATCGTAGAAAGATAATTTTTTATTTGTTGAAAATCTAACAAGATTATCTATAATTTTTATATTCACGTGGCTATAATCATTTAAAGTTTTAACTAAGATTGATTGACATAATTGATTAGCAAGGTTATGTTCAAGGTGATTCGACAGGTGTTAGTAGTCACATGATCGATCCTCGGAACCATCATTTTGATTGGTGGTATACCGTTCTGCTCTTTCACCCCGACTCCAAATTCGTCAGGTGCTTAATAGCCCTGGACATTAGGGGCCGAGTGGGTACAAAAAAATATGTATCATCAATATACAGTTAGAAAGGATGTAAAAAATTTGCTCCAACAATTTTAAATATATTAATTTCGCAATTTAATAAAAGAACATTCATTTATACAAAATTATTGTATTACTAATAAGAAAAATAATGACTATATGAATTCGTATATAAATAGAAGATACGTAAATAAAAAAAATGGGCTCATTACACTTTTTGAATATTTTCTTATGAGCTACATTAGTCTATTTTGAATATGTAGATTCTGATTTACTAACAATCCCTCTTTCTCTTCTCAATGTTTTTTTTCATTTTAAATTACTTAAGGAGATGAATTACCAAGTTAACTAATTTGTAACTTGAGTTACTACTAAAATATATTATCACTATTTAAATTATTGATAATATTAAAATTATAGTGTTTGATTATTACCAGTGATATAATAATAACTGTGGTCATTAAAGAAAAATTACCAAATATCTCAAAAAACTATAATAATTTTTAATTACATATTATGATAAATAATGTAATATCCATGACTTGATCCATGTAATATTATATAATTTAGTCATATATTATTGATTGACATAAATTATGTTAAGTGTGTGAGCATATGTTCATCAACTCCATAGAATCCAACACTTGAAATTGATAACAAATGACTAAGGACAAGAAATTTTGATTTTTAAAAAATATTAGAATTTGGAAAAGTAAAGTCTCGGTAATTATTCTTATACATGAAATTTTAATATTTTTTAGGTAAAGTCTTGGTTAGGTTAAATAATAGCGTAAAATAAAAAAATCAGAAAAAATGACTGATTTTGTTCTTCGGACAAAAAAGTAGATTTTATTTCTTTGAGAATTCTTTTTTCTAAATATTTTCTTTGAATCCAAATGGGGGGTACTTTCTTATTTACGTGTAATGTCTTAAGTAAATGGATTACTTAAATGATTTTAGATGTAAATAATGGTAACTCAAAGGACAAAATGGGAAGGATATTATAAACTGACTTAGGTAAGTCGGCTCTTACACACGTCCTATTAGATCAATGCCATGTTCTTATATATACACAACATCTTTCCCATGACTTATGCATGTGGGACTAATTCAAGGCATGGCTCATGCATCCTTCCCCCTTAAGGGTCTCAACGTCCTCGTTGAGTGATCGCACCCTACCATGCATAGAGGCTCACGCGGAGTGGCTCTAATACCATATGTAACACCCTTGCACTTGTATAGGATATTGTCCGCTTTGGGCCTTACAAGGATAATACTTATCCATATGTTCCTTCACCTGCCCATTCCACTTTGGGGACCCTTGAACCAAATGCTCTAGAGATAAACAAGAGTGGAAAAGAGAAGGAAAATTCAACATCAAATTCAAAGAATTTCTTAGGATTTCATCTAGGTAAGTTATCTACTCCTTTCCTATGAATTATTCTTATTACATTCAGATGAAAATATGTTCTTCTGAACCTCCAAGATCTCTTTGGGCTTTCTATGTCCATGTTCTTGTGGTGTGGATCAAGCCCTAGTTCATCAACATAAAGTTTCATCTTTGTTGGACACCAAACACAATCCAAAAGTTGTGATCATGATCTCGACATCTTAGACTTTTTAAAAAATTATGAAATTTCGTAGGATGAACCATAATTGAGTATACTTTCCATAGGCTCTGGATTCAAGTTATTTGGATTTGTATACAAAAAGTTATGAATCGATTATTCCGAGTCACCCTTTTTGTTTTCTGTGATGAGTAGTCCGAATTGTAAATACTATGGTAATTTAAATGCTTATTCTTAATATATGAAATTTATATGTCTTTAGGATGTTAACATCCTCTTTGCAATCCAAGTGGAATCACTTTTATAGACCATGTACAACGAATGTTATGAGTTTTAAAGTAAGCATCACCCAGTCTGTTATGAGATTTATATGGGTTAGACCTTGGAGTCTAGTGTTATGGAAAATTAGAATTTCTTAATTATCATAAGTATTTCAGAGGTTATGAATTTTATACCCGACACCACTCAATTTGTCAGCAAATTAAGTAGGTGAAGAATATAGTTGTATTGATGAAATGTGTAGAGCCCTTATACAATTGACCTTAAATGAGAAATTTACAGAGGATTAGGCTTCATAAAGTCTATTCGATGCCAAATTAGAATTGTGTTAATATCACATATTTACTAATTATTATGCATGATGTTTTAGCACCACATGAACTCCTAGTGTACAAAGGTGCATTAGAAGTAACTCATCATTGTTATACATCATGTTGTGCCTTTGAAATATCATTTGATATAGCTATATGTTATGTATGATCGAAAGTGAGTGGGTTACTTTTAGTGCAATTATACGGTGTGTTCTAAATGATATGATTGGTGCATGCATTATGCATCTTATTTGTCCTGCATTTGTATTTCCTCTGTCAGGATGATATGTCTTATGCAGGAAAGGTACTCCATTTTCATGGGATGATATGGTGTCCTACGGGATAATATATGTTCCCCGACGGGGATGATATGATGTCCTACGGGACGATATGAGACCTCTAGTCAGAGATAATATGTCTTCTGTGGAAAATGTACCTCATAATTTGGAATGATATGAAACCTTATGAGGTAATATGTTTCTCTGGCCAGTTGGTAATATAACATGTGCATTATGCATACGTGCTTATATGATATGATATGATACATGATACATGACATGATATGATACGTGAAATATTATATGAAATGAAAAAAATGTGACATGTTATATGATATGCTAAAAATGTTATTTCATTGAGATTAGTTGATGTGGTATACTTCGTAATATGATATTTATTCATAAGTAATAAGATGTTAGCTTATTTTCTATAAGTTTTTCAAGTGTTAAATTGGTTTATCTGAATCTAATAGGTGGTAACACATAAGTTATGAATTTTCAACTTACTGAGCTATTGTTTGCTCATAACGTTATTTTAACACTTGTGGTCATGCTTGGAAATCTCCTATCAAATTAGAAACATATTTAGTCTCTTGACGTCTTTTTATGAGGATGTATGTCTCCTCTTAATGTGTTATATGGTGTGTAAAAGTTAAATGTTTCGAAAATCTTTTAAAATGTATGAGATTGAATTAGCGTGTGTACTTGTTATGAGATTAAATATAAGTGTGTTGTGAACAATAGTGTGACAACTTTATTTCACATATTTCTACATTATAATATGATGCTTCTGTTATAAGAATTTGATCGATCGTATTATGTCATGACTTGCGGATTAGACTAAGGTTTAAACCGGGATCGTGACAAATAATCAGAATAAAAGAACAGAAAATAAACAGCCAAGATATCGAATTATTCTTAAATAATTCAGAAAAATAAAAAAATGAAATTTCGTGATATTAATTTATTAATAAATTATTTGTAAAAAGTTAAGATTTTAATTGAATGAATATTTGAAAAGACACATGTTGTATTTGTTAAAAAACTCCTCTTATATTTGTTATTTAAATCATCAATGTAAGAGTAACTAAAATGATGAGGGAATTAATACGATGGATTAACATGTTATTTTCATTAATATGATGGAACTTAAATTTTTAAATAAAATAATTGATAATTTATCCTTTTAACTCATTGTAAACTGCTTGAGGGTGATGGCCTTGCTTGCCGTACATGGGCACCTGCTGTCACGACCTCTCACAGATGTTTTGTATTTAATTTCTGCTTAGCAACATTAAAATTAACGTTTTAACTAAAGTTTGTCAGTTTAATCAATTTTTTGTTTGGTAAATAATAAAAAGAAGTAAGTTCATATGAAAATATTAAAAATTTATTTTTACTAGAATTTAATGATTAGAGTTTAGCTGTTCATATTTCTTTTTTAATTTTATCCTTATTCAAATGCATTATTTCTTTTTCAACTTATCTTATTATTTTTTCATTTTTATTTTATCACCATTTAACTATACTTATTTTTATATTCATTCTTAATTAATTAAAAATTATTTATATATAAATAATGAATAAAAAAATAATTTAATAAATAATATTTTTATATCATGGGTGCACTATATACAATCTATTGTCAATATAAATTTCTATATATTTTAACAAAAAAATTAATTGTGAAATTTTATTTTATTTAATTGAGATATAAATTATTTATTATATTGTAATAAAATTTATATAGTGCTTGAATTAAATAATTTATCATATATACAATTATGTCATTTTATATTAATCAGTCGTTAAGTTTATCAAATACTTATTTGTTAGAATCTCTAATCACTAATTATCATTTGTTATCCGCTTGAAACCGTTATTCGTTTATCAAATCGTTAATAATGTCAAACAAAACCTTCGTAATGTCATGCGAATTAAACAATCCACGTCACTTTTAAAATATCGCCGATGGATTACTGAATAAAATAATAATAACTGGACTGCATGCAATGCGTGCATCGGAGAGCGATGGCTCACCTACCTTCACATGTGAATGGCGTCCATCGTGAGGTTTTGGACGATTAGTGGCCGAGCCAAGGACTTTTCGTATAAATTATTCGTAAATGCAGGTAATAGTTTATATATTTATGACTAGTAGGTGATATAATAGATAAGCATGAAAACGTGTCTCAATATTGTTGACTCATCTCCTTTTCTGAGTACAATATCTATTATTTCAATATCATTTTATTAGATTATATACTACTTTTCTATGTTATTTTCATATTTTGAAATGTACTTTCTTATTTTTGTATTTTTTAAGATTTAAATAAAGATGAAAATCTATGCGAACTGCATGACCTGGCACGTTACCCACACGAATTTTAGCCGGGCTAGCCCGGCCTTGTCTAGACTGTCCAATAAGATGATGGGCACGACTCCAACATGAACTCGACCCGATGATCATGTTTTTAAATTTTTTTATTATATAGTTAAATATTTAATCATATATATCAGTTTTATAATATTATTATACATATATTTAATCATATATCATAAATTTTATAACCATATTATGCATACAAATATTTTTTATACATCTAATAATCATAATATCATATATTATAATATATTTTCTTTTTTTGTTGTTTTTATTATTAAATCTTAGGGTAAAAGAATATGATCCATATATTTTTATTTTTTAGTTTCTTAATTTAATACATATAGAAAGAAAAAAATGGATAGCCCGAGCCGTCTCGATCGACTCAACCAACTCGGACCGAGATCGTACGAGGTCAGCTGAAGTGCCTTCCGGCACAACACGATTCGATCATGATGATCCGACACGCCCAGAGTCATGGTAAAACTTGGTTTGACCGGCTCAGACACGATTAACACGATCCGAAGTTCATCTCTAGGTTTAAACAAGCATGTGTCATGCTAAAGAATGCAACACATATGAGAAATCATAATTGTAGTTTTCTTAATAAATAAAGCAAATATATGAGTAATGGTAAATATTAAGCAAGAACATAGAAGGTGTATAAAGGAAACTAAAAAGTGCAAATCTATTGATCATACATGACAGTGACAACCAAAATTCTTAGGGCTGAGCAAACCGGAGATCGGATCCGAATTATACCGGGTCCGGACCCGGACCCGATTGAATTCGGTATTGGGTCAGACCTGAGAATCCGGGAACTTGACCGGGTTTGCAATCGGGAATCGGCGGAAATCACCGCCAGAGGACAGATCGGCCGCCAATGGCCAAATTCGGCCGCCAGAGGCTTTATCCAGCGCCTAACGACAAAGCACATGTTTGACATTGAAAAAAAAATAATGCAGAACCGGTGGACTAGAGATAAATGTAGACATCAAAAGTCATGTAATTAGAAGGTCAATAACAATCGTAAAAAACCGAACAGTTTAATTTTTCTTTCCTTCATCCGTTAATTCTTGTTTATCAATGAAACAAGTGAAGTCTGAAAACCAAATCAAAATAGAAGAATCAAACAAGAAAAAACCCAGTATTGATTTGAAGGTGCGCAATCAAGATGATCCGATCAAATTAAACCAAGTTTGCATTATAATTGATGAGTAATCTGATGACGATGAAGGCACGACCGATCGACCTTGCTGTCGTCCGTTCTGCCATTCACACTGACACCGTAGGCGTTGAAGGTTCCTCCTGATACTGTCGTAGGCTTTGCAGCAGTAGCAGGCAACAGCCTCTAGCCTCCATCTACAATTGTGGTCGCCAGAGGCTAGATCCGATGCCAGGCGGCGGGATCTGGTCGCTGGCGACCAGATCCAGTGCTTGACGGTCGGATCAACTGCCAGTGGTTAGATCCAACGCTTGGCGGCCGATCGCCTGGAGATCCGGCTCCGACAGCCATTCGACGCTTGGCAGCTGGAGTAGAGGGAGAGAGTGAGTCAGGAGAGTGGGAGGGCGGCCGGAGTTGAGAGAGCCGTCGGTGTCGATGCCATCGCAGCCGTCGTCATGAGAGAGAGAGGGAAAGAGCGACACCGCGAGAGAGAAAGAGAGAGGGAGAAATGGAATGAGAGAGTGGGAGATCAGCCTTATATATTAATAATTCGGGCCGGGTCCAGGTCAGGTATCTGCGCTGTGAACCCGGTCTTGACCCAAAACCCGGCGAATTTTTCACAAGATGGACCCGGTCCTGGCCCGGATTAGATCCGGGCCGAGTTATTTACTTGGTTTGCCAGGTCGGTGCGATCCGGGTCAACCCGAACCATGCTCAGCTCTAAAAATTCTTAACAAAATAATTTTATATTCACAAAAATTTGAATTCGACATTTTATTTAAGTAAGAATTCATACACCTCAACATTAGTTGATTTTTAGCCACACAATCTGAATAAAAACCTCACATTGTAAGTTGGGCTTAGTATTTCCGACAAAGTAAAGGCATGAGAATGTTGCAACAAAAGTAAGTTGCGGGGAATTTTATATTTCTTATAATGCTAAACAACGCCTAAGGTTTAAAAATCATGTAATTTATATTTTCAAAAAAATGTTTGAATAGTGAATAATTCATTATGATAAAAGTTTGAGAGATGAAGTTCGAATTAGTTGGTAGATGTAACTAAATAGTTTGAAGTTGAACTATTTTCTACACTTGTAATAAAAAGCACTTTATTTTTATTGAACATTTATCCATTTTAGGAATAACAATTATCACATTATTATTTTAAGTTAATTTTAGAATTACTTTTAGTTTATTATTTACATAATGTTATCATGATATACATCATTTTTCTTTAGTTATTAGAGTCATAGTTCTAACCATTTCGTCAAAATTTCCTTTTAGATCATATAATTAGATTTATCGTGGGTAATGTGATTGAATTTATCATGGGTCATGGCGGCTCTAAGACAACATTTTTTATTATTTTATCTTATTTTTGTAGGATCTCAAGGCACCAAGAGAATGGGTGAATTGGTGTTTAAAATAAAAAAATATCGATTTCATAAAATGCATCATGGAAATTTAAAATTGATTCGTTAAGCTCTAAATCAATGCAAATCGAAACATATCACATGCATAATAATATGAGAAGGAGAGGGAGAGAGAATGCAAAGTTGTTGTTGACGAGATTCGATCACACGTTGATCTACGTCCTCGCTCCAACATCGAGACTTCGAGACCACCGGAGATTCTACTAAACTCTTACTTCGTTTCAAATGGGGCAAGAAAGAAACTTTTACACCAACCACATTTTCTCTGCTTCGAGAGATAAGACACACCTCTCCTCCTAGGAATTTATCTATTCTCTTGCGAAAGAGGTAAGATATGGAATCTTTTCTACACAGGAGCTCACTCAATTTTTTAAACAAGTGTTTCTCTCTTTTACAATATCATGATCACAAGAAAAGAAGAGAGAAAGAAGAGAAGCTTAAACAATAACTTTAAGAGAATGATTTTCTTTTGATAACATGAAGTTTTTCTTGAATGCTTGAATGAATGTTTTTTCTTCAGGCTTTGGCACTCCTTTTATAGGTTTCTATATGTGAAAATTTTGGCCAAAAATTTTTTCATAATTTTCTCCTTGAAAATTATCCATTATTGTTCATCTCAGCCTAGGATCAATCGACCGCATTAATGGACTGGTCGACCGGTCTATATGACCGTTGTGCAACTTTCTCAGTAAACGCAACTGATCGGATGACCTCAACATTAGTAATTTTAAGAATAACAATTGTCACATTATTATTTTAAGTTAATTTTAGCATTACTTTTAGTTTATTATTTACATAATTTTATCATGATATACATCATTTTTCTTATTTATTTTTCTTCAGTTATTAGAGTCATAGTTCCAACCATTTTGTCTAATTTTCCTTTTAGATCATATAATTAGATTTATCATGGGTAATGTGATTGAATTTATCGTGGGTCATGGCGGCTCTTAGACAACATTTTTCATGATTTTGTCTTATTTTTGTAGGATCTCAAGAGGGGTGAATTGGTGTTTTACAAAATGCATCGCGTAAACTTAAAATCGATTCGTTAAACTCTAAATCAATGCAAATCAAATCATATCACATGCATAATAATATGAGAAGGAGAGGGAGAGAGAATGCGAACACAAATAATATGGTGGTTGTTGACGAGGTTCGGCCACACCTTGACCTCCCCTCTCCGACTTCTCGACCTCGAGACTGCCGGAGATTCCACTAAACTCTTCCTTCATTTTGAATGGGGCAAGAAAGAAATCCTTTTACACCAACCACCTTTTCTCCACTTCGAGAGGTAAGACACACATTTCCTCCTAGGAAGCTTATATGTTGTCTTGCTCAAGAGGTAAGATATGGAACCTCTTCTACACATGAGCTCTCAATTTCCTAATCAAGTATTTATCTCTTTTACAATGTCATGCTCACATGAAAAGAAGAGAGAAAGAAGAGAAGCTTGAAGAATAATTTCAAGAGAATGATTTTCTTTTGATAATTTGAAGTTTTCCTTGAATGCTTGGATGGATGTTTTTTCTTCAGGCTTTGGCACTCCTTTTATAGGCTTCTATATGTGAAATTTTTTTCATAATATTCTCCTTGAAAAATACTCGTGATTATTCATCTCAACATGGGACCGGTCAATCGCATTAATGAACCGGTCGATCGATCTATATGACCATTGTGCGATTTTCTCAGTGAATGCAACTGATCAGACAATCGGACTATCGATCGGTGTGTCGATCGATATAGTCTCGACATTTTGAATTTTAATCGTTGAGTCTGATCAGTCGATCGGTGCAACGATCGGATTGTTGACAAGTGTAGTCTCGACATTGAGCTGGACAATTTTTGCAATGACTAGTCGATCGGTATGCCTGATCGGATGACAGTGCTTCGACCGGCCTTCATCACTGCAACCATCTGATTGATCGCCTTGCACTATTTTGAGCATAACTTTCTACTTAATTATCCAAATTAGATAATCTTGGATTCTATGGATAGCTAATAGAATTCTCTACAATTCTGATATTCATCATTCAACCAAAATATAATGACATTATAGTCAATTATTCAATTAAAGTTTAGTTTATAAGGTTCTCCATTCCATTTCTATTTAAACTCTTTTAGCATATAACTCTAATCTTTCGAGATTTGTATCATCAAAATATAATTATATAGTGCATTAAAACTTTGCTCCAATAATTTTGACTTAAAAAAATAAAGAAGGATCTTATTTGATGCAACTTTGATGAAAAAAGTGCCAATTGAAGAGGGCCAATGTTTAACAACTCGAATGTTAAAGCAAATTTCTACTGTCATGCATGAGGTTTATTGTTGGAATTCATGTTCTCCCATATGGTTGGAGTTTTATTTTACTTTATCTTTGAATGATTTCTTACACTATTTTGTTGTCAATTTCTATATTTATGCAGTAATATATTGTTTGGACAGACTTGTGGAATCATATATTAAAGTAGTTATCATTTGTTAATTTCGTCTCTATTGAACATAATGTTTTGTACTTTAATGCTTCACTTTCTTAAATTCCCACTGCTCAGGCATGAAAAATATTCTCAACGGTTTGAGTCGTGAAAATTTTTCTACGTTCGAAGTCGTGGCAAATTTTTCCTTCCAACAGCTTTAGCCGTGAGAATTTTCCCACGGCCGAAGCCATGGCATATTTTTCCTTCCAATGGTTCGAGCCGTGGAAAATTTTTTCAATGGCTTGGGTCGTGAAAACTTTCGACGAAAAAATATTTGCGACGAATAATTTTTCGATGGTTCTCGTCCATCGTAATGTCCATCGTAAACTTAACTTTGCGATAGATTTTTGACAATTTCGGACGGCTCAGACCATCGGAAATAGTAATTTTTTTAGTGATTGGTTATTAGTTGGTTAGTATGATTAATTATTTTATTCTTTTTTGCATTAAGAATAGATCTTTAATTTTGTGCTTAAGGCAATTTGTGAAATGATCATGATTACTTGGTTGAGAGACATAGTAGATTTGGTTAGCGGTCAATAATGTAGGAATTGCATCATTAAAGCATTTTATAATTGGATTAGTTTAGTGGATTCGGTTGAATGCCTTATTTTATGTTAATTCTAAAATAATTGGTTGCACCTAATTGAGGATTCATAACATAAGTAATCCCTATTCCCTCATTTGAATTGACTCATGTTTTAAAATTTGTTTCAATTTATTATAGAGGTGAAGTAAGGTTGACCATAATTCTTGAGACCTCCGATCTTTATGTAAAAGGTCATTAAATTTTACATTATTTAAGATTTAAATTTTATTCTAGTTCTTTCACAAAATTAATAATTCCTTGTCAACTTTATAATTAGATAGCTTAAGTTAATCTAGTTCTCATGTGAACAAAACTTTTCTCTCCTTTACTACTTGAATGATAAGTACACTAATTGTTAGTTATTAGTTTTACTAAATTATTTATGCATCAATAATAAACATTATAACAAAGGATATTAATTTATATATTATTGTCTTGTTAATGAAATATTTTTTTAGAATACAGAAATTATAAATTAATTAATACAATAATATAATAACATATATTATAATTTATAATCAAAGATGATTAATTAAACACAAATAATAGTGAACTTATAAATAACATTACTAATTTAGTTATTTTTAAAGCCATTCCAATGTTATAATAATATTATAAATTTCTTCAAGGTTAAGAGAATATTGACAAAATAAAATGTGAGCAACACAAATGAAAATTAAAGTTGAGTGATCTAAATCTTGTTACCAACGTTTAGGAGTGTTTACGGGTCGGGTTGAATCCGACGCATGAACAAATCCGATCAGACTCGATCAAATTTGGTCGGATTAGGTCACGACTCTTAAGGGCAGAAAATTTGATGTTAGGTCGGGTTGGATCGGGTCCGGTGGTCGGGTCGCCTAACCACTCTTTTTCTTTTTTTTTCTTTTTTTCTCACTTTTCTATATTATTTAATGCAAAAAATATTATTAATATTAATTTTAAGAAAGAAAATAATTTTTTTTTAGTATTGGAATATTATTCTATAGTTAAAATGATTTATTTTTATTTTTTTAATATGTTAAATCAAATTTTAGAACTACAACTAATTAAAAAGTAAATAAATAAATAAAAGTTCGGGTTACCGGATCGGGTCAACTCGAGTTGGAAAATCCCAACCCAAACCCCATCAGGTTGGGTTCATGTCGAGTCGGATCTGACCCGACCACCAACCTGACCTATCCCAAACTAGGTCGGATCGGAGCATCGGGTTCATCAAGTTGGAGGTCGGGTCATTAGGTGAACACCCCTACTAGCGTTAAATGATTCTCAAACCTTTTTGTTCCTTTTTTAGTTACAAAAGAAAGTTTATTTAAATCAAGTTTGATTGGAACAATTGGTTAGCAGAATTGTCACGATGAGTTGTTGGAAGTTAATACCTCCATTGTAACACTCCAAATTTCATTCTCAAATTATCAAGGACAATTGGGTCATTCGACTATATTAACCCATTCGTCATCACATAATCATAATAAAATATTATTTTTATTAAACTCAACAGAAGCATAAATCCATTATATAAGATAAAAGAATCTTTCATTAAATGCGGAAAACTTCATAAAATCGTCAAAAATAATGTTATAGAATTGAAAACACATCTAAACCTCATTACTAATAGCAATTTAAAACATCCAAAAATCATAACCAAAACATCTCTTTTAAAAACACAATCAGAGTACTCTAAAACGTATGACTCATGACTTCTAGACTAGTGTGCAATCTTTGTCATCATGAGCTGAGCCGCCATCCATCCAAGTCATTATGCACCTGTACGGAACCAGAGTGTAGATGTTTCCCTGCTAGAGTATGTAAAGGTCATGCTATGTAATGTGATGGTCCTAAATAGAATACTACATGATATACATCATCTTTATATAAAAGAAGTAACAATATGCATGTCATGCTCTCTACATATCAATCATCAATAATAATCTATTATCATGCATTCATGAACTATAGCATGGAAAAGATGTAATTATCATCATAGTTATAGTATGAACATTCATAATAATCATTCATTCAAATCCACATGGATATAAGTGAGATACATTTACCATAACCTCTCCATAACTCTTCTCAGGATTGCTTTATAACTCTTTCGGACTTCTACTTGCATGGGACATCATTCCATTCGATCGATTGACCCTTTCCATTATGTTATATCTTTTGATAGTTGGGACTTATGTCATTGCCCTCTCAATAGGCTAGCTAGGCCTAGGAGACAATGCTCCCCTCTCACCTGAAAGTGACATCAGAATACACACACCGTTGCCAATGTATGTAATGATCATTCTAGACTCTTGCGAGGGCGACATCAGAATGCACACACCGTTGCCGATGTGTGTGACGATCATTCCAAGTAAATATCCGATAAAGGGTCATAGATGAGCGACATGTAACATCATTCACAATTTGATTCATTATGCTTTGCAATCAATAAACATTTATGTCACTCAATCTTCAGGTTTTAACCTGGTTACGTGGGAGAACATGCATTTACGTGTATCTAGGTTTTTAGACAATCATCAAGCTTCAATACATGCTATTAATATCTTGAAAATAAATATATCATATAGGACTTCTGCATCAGTCACGACCATGAAACAAGTTGTCACGACCGTGACAGAACCCTAAAATTCGCCCTTCTATCACGGTCATGCCATGTGGTGGTCATGGTCGTGCTATGGCCTTGTCACGGCCATGATTTGAATTATCACGGGCATGGCAAAAGTCACTTTTTGGCTTTTCCAGCTGTTTTGTCACGGACGTGACAATCATGACAGAACTCTGGAGTTCTGTCGCGCAGCCCAATTTTACACAATTTTTTATCCAAAATTTGGGGTTTCAATCAACATACAACATTATGAATCAATACATATATATTTATTCTAGTATCAAAAGAATAATAGAAAACATAATAATCCATGAATCTCAAAGATTTAGGATTCATCACTAAATCATGAACAATATGAACATGAACCATACAAAAGATCTAATTGAAATTCTTATTCATGGCATGAATCTACTGATTTTAGTAAAAACAACCCTCATCACAATTTAATATGAGAATCATGAGTCATCAAACTCTCAATCCAATTATGAAAATCATCGAGAGAAGTTTGGATCCTTTTACATACCTTGATCAATCCTTCTATTTTTTTCCTCTTCTTCTTCTTCATGATTCTTCTCTTTCTTCTTCCTCAAGCCCTAACTATCAAAATGTGGAGAAAAGAAGTAAAAAATAAGAATAGAGGACTTTATGGAGAGAAGATCATGAGAGTTTGGATAAAAAATTCAAATTATTCTTTAATAAAAATTTGAAATATTGCATCCATATTTGATTTCTAGAATTATTATTTGGTACGGAGAATGGAGAATACCGTTCTGCTGAAGGGCTCCAAGTGAGTATGAAAAAAAAGCCTATTTAATTTCTTACGTTATCACGTGACTAAGAAAATATGATTGTACTCTTTTATCTCACGTAAATGGCCTTGGAACACCCAAGGTAAAGAAAATAAGAAGGGCCATGAGCCTACAACAACAACAACAACAAAGTCTTATCCCACTAGGTGGGGTCGGCTACATGGATCATACGACGCCATTCCGCTCTAATGAAAAAAAAAGAATAACTTAGAAATAGAGGATACGTGATGAAAATTAAATTCGAAATTTTTTTTTCATAAAATTTAAGAAATCTAAAACAATATCTCCGAAGTCTCGATAGCCTCAAATCCATAATGAAAATAATACATTAAAGTGGAGACTGTAGGGAGTTAGATCTTCTTAACAAGATATAAGACTCATATATCTTGTTGCTCCGTCTCTTGTTTACTTAATTAAATCTTTTGAACACACGAAAGAATTTTATTAAATGGAAAGGAGAAGGATTACGATCATATTGTTTTTCTTCCCTAAAATAATTTATATCAGCATTTCCTTTAGGGTATTTGGCGCATTACCCATTTAATTAACTATTACACTATTTAGATAAATTATCATTATTTAAATTACCGATAATTATAACGTTCAACACTATTGGTGATATAAGTTATGATTAAAATAACTAGAGAATAAATTATTAAAATATTCTTTAAAATTATTTTAGATTTTCATTATATGGTATTATAAATAAAAATAAAAAATGAATATAATAAAATAAGATGAGACAAAATCAAGAGTTATTTGTAAAAAAAATTTAAATAATAAAAAATATAAGATTGAATGATATTTGTTCATTAATAAAATATTTAAAATTAAAAATTTTGATTGAATAAATATTTTTGTTAAAATGCATGTCAAAAAACTGATACCCTAGAAAGTCTTATCAGTACAATTAAAATTATCTCAACTAAATGAAATATTGAGATGGATCCTAAAAATTTTAAATAAAATAATAAATAATCTATCTAAATTATTTCCTAGCAAGCGGTCCCTTGAATTACAAATCGACAATTCTAATTCCTCGAAGCAGCAATATCCTCAAAACATCTGATCTTTGATGAAAAGCAAAATAAATGGCATGAAATGATGGAAGATAAACATACGTAAGCATCTACGTAGCGATTGGTGGATTCGGTACAAATCAGTGAGGGCACTCTCTGTCCGAATTTCTATAGATGCATGGACTTTGTTTTCCATCCACTTTCTGCGTACAAGACAAGCCGCTGTTCCCGCCGCAGGCCGCCGGATGGTTTTTGTCGAGAACGGCAGGGTAGGTTACAGACTTGCCGGCTGCGACGAGGATCCTCCTGTGAACCTCAGAATCCAGTTGGAATTCGTCGTCCTCCTCCTCCTCCGCTGACATTACAACCCTCACCGTATTCTCGTCCTCGTCTACTTCTTCTCCTTTGCACTCGCCATTAATGGTTGTGTTGCAATATCGCCGGCGTAGTGGAAATATTATCATTGGCGCCGCCCCCGCAGCAGCAGCAGCATCATCATGTACGGCTGCAGCTTCAGATGATGGGAGGCACTGCATAAGCAGGACGCCGGCCGAGGTTATGACTACTACTGCAAGGAGGCACATACGTGCTCTCCATGATCCCAGCTTCCTCCGATCCTCCTTCGCCATGTCTATTGCATGCAGTTCTCTCCACAGTTAGATCTACTCCACTGTCTAAGCTGATCGGTCTCTTTGCATGGTACTCCCAATAGTTTTATAATGAACGCTAGGGTGGTCGTTTGGTACTAGAACAACACTAAGGTTAAGCTTTTGTTTCAGCTAAAGCAACCAAACCTCACGAGAACGTGGACAAATGTAATGATTATTACTTCGTTCTTTGTCGGCACTCTAGAAATTTAAAAAGCAAGATTATTTAGTTTCTATTGATAGTGCTAACAACATAATTTTTTTTTCTTTCCCTTTGTTTTTTAAAATTTGACTTGTCCAGAACAAATTTATTCTCACATCATATTATTCTTATTTCAGAGATCCCTTAATCCTTTATCAAAACAACTCCTTCGATATGTAATTAAAATGAAAACAAAATGTTTATTCTTTGTTTTTCATTCAAATATCATTTTGAAGATCACGCGGAGTTCCTTCGTCATAATTGCAAGAACAAAGAAAGTACAAATATTTTTATTCTTGATCTCCTAGAACTAGCTTGTTCTCATCTGAAGAATATTTTGAGAATAAAATCATTTATTCTGATGATCCCATACCAAACAAGGACTTCGTGTGCATTATTTGAGGCCAATGAGTATATATTTTATTCTAATTAGCCGGTTCGTCGGTGTTTATCTAACTGGTTTATGATACATACCATTAAGTGGGCACCTCGGAAAGATGTCATAGTATTTTCTCTTTCTCTTGGCAAATTGGTCTGATATCAAATTTTCACTCTGCAACTTCAAAATTGTGCCCATGAAAAGTGCGGATCGAGAAAGAGAAGCCCCCGGTCAGTGATTGATATAACTATTAAATTTTCTAATGATTGCCTTGTGCTATCCCCACTACGTACTATAGGGGTCATTTGGTATATAACTATTAAACATCCGTTTTGTTCTCGTCTTTAAATTCAAACAATCATTTTTTTCATATTATGGGCCAGTGCAATAAATGCGAGAACAGGCAAAAAAAAGTCACAAAAATGTTCGACGTCCATTGTAGAACAACTTAGTTCTTGCTGGATTCGGATGATTAAAACATAATTAGATCAATTGATCCTAACCAAGAAAAAAAATTTGTAGCCAAAGTCCCATAGGGTAGGGGAATTGTTCCTGTAATGTCCTAGAGAAATCAAAAAAAAAAAAAGAAGAAAAGTAAGAAAACCCCACGCGCCTAGAGCAGCCCAAAGCCCAACTCCCTAACACCTAGTAAACTAATGCCCTAAGTAATGTCACCTACTTCATGCGGCCGAATTTCTCCCCAAAACCCATTCTTGCTACAGCAATCCACCCCTAAACACTCTCTCTCTCCTAGAAGCACTCGGACAGCAATCACAGAAATTCCATTGCTGCTACAGTGATTAGATACAGTAGGTATCTCAAGGTTCCATCTCTCCATTAGCACCCACTCACTTCCTCACTCTCCTTAATCCCTCACTTAGCTACAGTGAGCTCTTTTTAATCATTAGCTTAGTGGTAAGCTCTTTCTTATGTGGACAACAAGAGGGAGCTAAAGAAGATTAAGGGCTTAGGACATTGCTAATCAAGATATGTTGAGTGGATCCAAACCTTCCCACCTCACCCTAATGATGTTTTGATGTATGGATTAGGGCATAAGAGCAAACCCTTGTTCTTAGAGAAATTGGGTAGGAAAATGTGCACTAATGATTCTTTGGATTGCTATACTTTTACTAATCATGCCTAGAATGCCATGTGATTCATAGCTTGATGCTCTATTGCTCATTATGTTCACTATTAGAATGTTTATTGCTCTTATGTTAATTCATTATGAAATCAAGTGAAGCTTATGTACATTTATGAGTGTGATTAGCATGTTGTATGCCTTATGTGAAAACCTCATTATATTCATGATTGGAATGATAAGAATGTTAAGAAATGTCCGATATGATGCTTGAAATTAAGTATGTGTTCAATATGTCATTGTATGAAAGATTTGGAATGAAATAATATAAAAATCGTGTATCTGTCGGCCTAGAACGGGCGACCGATAATGTATCGGTCGACCGTTCTGGAGACCATTGTAGTGTAGAACTCTATCTAACGGTCGACCGGTGCTATAATGGTCGCCCGTTTTGAAAGGGTCGAAACATTATGTGATTAGCGGTCGACCAGACACCCTGTCTCGGTCGTCCGATAATAATGTAATGGTCGACCGATTTAATAACGATCGTCCGATATGCGTTGTCGAAATGTTCGACACATTCTGTGATTAGCGGTCGAACCGAAAACCATTTTCGATCGTCCGAAAGAACCAATAATGGTCGACCGATATTTCAGCGATCGTCCGATTTGGAAGAGTATCACATTCTGTGATTAGCAGACGAACCGAAGTCTGATTTCAATCGTCCGAATGGACCATAACGGTCGACCGATCGATCGATACCCTACCAATGGTCGACCGTTATCCAAAACGGTCGTCCGTTTTGGAGGCTGATTTGCTATGATTGAATGACCACACATAGTATGATTTGAAGTATGTATGACCTTAAATAGAGTTAAAACAAGCAACATGTATGACTGATTGTATGTATTGATGAAAGCAAGTAAAAGACGAATTGGCGTGAAGGTGACTTGTTGCAATCGAGGAGGAGAAATGAGTTCCGCTCCCAAGTGGCGGCATTTTCCGGGGAAACGAGTTCCACCCCTAGTGTGGCGTTTCCATAAGTTGAGGCGAGTTTCACCCCAAGTGTGACGTCTCTGTTGGGCATCCACGGACCCAGGATGCGAGTTCCACCCCTAGTGTGGCGTCTCTATTGACTTCCCGCGAACTCAACATATTGACCTAGCTAGCCATGCTCCCACAAACTCAACGTGGTCTTCTCAATCAACAAGATAAGAAAGTAACTAAGCAAAGATGAAAGATGAAAAGATGAATGATGAATGACTTGGGACATAAAGTAAAGATGTTAAAGAAGTATGATGAAGTATGCACCTATAAGGATGCTATGTAAATGTCCACTTGTCACATCATATCATGACGTGATGAAAGATAATAAAGCAAAGTAAGATAAGACATGATATGCATTAGCATGATGATAAGTGATGATATGTTTGATTTAAAGATTATAATGTTACATGTTATCTTATCTTCCATGTTGATATGCTCACATGCCATGTAGTATGCATAAGTAGTTCATAGCATGCATATGATTTATGTTCCATGATGATGAAATGCATATGCCATGACATGTAGAAATTATGTTATAAGGTCATAGCATGCATGGGCCTCAACATACTCTAACGGGAGAAATCTTCTGCACCCCATGGATCCGTGCAAGTATGGATGAGACATAGGTTCGGCGGTGTAGGCCTCTTGACGAAGACATTGCACATGGACAAAGTCGGGCTACGGCCCAGTTATCCTTCTTATGATTATGTCATTTGATGAACTCTTGTAAGAGTCTTTATGTATGGCTTATGGGCCTTATGGAGTCATGTATTTTATCTGAACTCGTTATGATGTTAGAACCCATTGTTGGGTATACGTTAGAGCCTATTAGGCCCATGGGCCAGATTATGTTATCTTGGATTTATTTTAGTTATCCATGAAGTCTTCCGCTGTTATGATGTTATTTGTCTTAAGTTTTATTACATTATGTTTCGCTGCAAAGTTTTATGAAATTAGGTCAAGTTAAAAGTAGCGCCGTCCGAGGTTCGGCATCTATATTGGGGCCGGATTTCGAGGGCATTATAGTTGGTATCAGAGCGATCGTTTGGCTCGTATGTATAGGTTTTTAGGATGTGTAAGCCATAGGTTGGCTAAAATGTCTAAGTGTGAAGTCCATGTGCAATCGTCATAAGGTGCCACCGAACCTAGAGGTAAATGTTATGTATGATTAGCTCATGCTAATAATGTTCTATGTTTGTTTGAATATGGATGTAGATGTCAAGACGTGTAATCGAGAATGAGGAGCATGAAAGGAATGCATTTCTTGATGGTTTAATCCGGGTGGCCCAAAATGCCCAACGAAATAATGAGCCGGATTACTCCATTGAGAGGTTCCTAAGACTCCAGTCCTCAAAGTACGATGGAGTAGGAGATCCCGAGTTGGCAGAATCGTGGATCGAAGATGTAGGGGACATCCTCAAAGTTATGGAGTGCCCCGAAAATCGCAAAGTGAGGTATGCCACACATTGCCTTTGTGGCCGGGCAAAAGCATGGTAGAAAGCACTGTTGAAGACCACCAACGAGAGTGAGGAGAATGTGGATTGGGAGA
Source organism: Pontederia crassipes (assembly GCA_030549335.1). NCBI lineage: Eukaryota > Viridiplantae > Streptophyta > Magnoliopsida > Commelinales > Pontederiaceae > Pontederia > Pontederia crassipes. The sequence goes on from CM060190.1 coordinate 5,100,560, forward strand.
GTTTCGTGGAATCATTCGAAGCTCGTTTCTTTCCAGACCACGTAAAGGAAAAGAAAAGGGATGAGTATCTCAACCTCGTCCAAGGAAATATGACTGTAGGCGAGTATGTAGAGACGTTCTTGAGATTGAAAAAGTATGAGGAGCTCCATGAGAATGAGCTCCGAAGAACGAAGAGGTTCATAAACAGCTTGAGGTCTAGATTGCAACCTTGGGTGAGGAGTGATCGTTGCACCATCCTAAAAGACGCAGTGGACCTCGCTGCGGAACACGAAAGAAAGTATCAAGAAAGGAAGGATACCAAAGGGAAAGCCATCAAGAAGCATGAAGGGAAGGCCCAAGAGAATAGTCCAAGGAAGGCACCATACTATTCTCCAAAGAAGGTGGAGCCAAGCAGGCCCACATGCCCACATTGTGGGAGAAGTCATTATGGTGAATGTCGCATGAAGGCCGGAACATGCTTACAATGTGGCAAGGAGGGCCACTATATAAGGGACTGCCCGGAAAAGCAAGGTGGCAACCGAGACAAAGGAAAAATGGTGGCAAACCACCAAGAGCTCCAGCAAGAGTCTTTGCCATGGAAGTTGATGAAGCCACCCAAGCCAATGATGTGATCCAAGATAATATTCTAATTGCCGGTCACTATAAAATGTACTATTCGATTCGGGTGCAACTCATTCTTTTATCTCTCATGCATTTGCAAGTATGTTAAATGTAAGGCCTCTAGTTACTAATTGTCAACTAGAAGTTATAACCCCTAGGGGAATGGTAGGCACTAGAAGATATATCCCCAATGTATCTATAGAAATAGATGAAAAGAATTTTCCAAGTGACCTCATATTGCTTCCTATGGTAGAGTATGATGTAATCTTAAGAACTGATGCTCACATGTATTGTAAGGAAAAGAAAATTTTGATAGGTGACCATCATGAGAAGCCTACAATGATTAGGGGGACTCCCTCCAAGGAAGCCAAGGTGCTCATTTCTGCAACTAAGGCAAGCAAGATGATCAAGAAAGGGGCGAGAGGATTTTTGACAAGTGTCATCAAGACGGACTCACAATCTAAGACACTTGAATCCTTAGATGTGGTGAGGGAATATCCCGATGTCTTTCCGGAAGACATTGCAGGATTGCCGCCAAGGAAAGAAGTTGAGTTCAATATTGAACTACTTTCGAGTACCGCGCCTATTTCAAAGCCGCCCTACCGAATGTCTCCGGCGGAGATGCATGAATTGAAGACTCAATTACAAGAGCTTTTGGATAAGGGATTCATTAGACCGAGCATCTCACCATGGGGCGCACCGGTACTATTTGTCAAGAAGAAGGATGGCTCATTGAGGTTGTGCATCGACTATCGAATGCTCAACAAGGTGATAGTGAAGAACAAGTACTCCTTGCCAAGAATTGATGACCTTTTTGATCAATTATCGTCGGTGTCGGTTTTCTCCAAGGTCGACTTAAGGAGTGGCTACCACCAACTAAGGGTAGCCGAGCAAGATGTACTCAAAACGGCATTTTGTTCGAGTATGAACATTATGAATTTTTTGTTATGACTTTTGGACTAACGAATGCGCCCACCGCATTCATGGATTTGATGAATAGAGTTTTCCGTCTATACTTGGACAAATTTGTGATAGTATTTGTGGATGATATCCTCATATACTCATCAAGTCCTGAAAAACATAGAGAATACCTCCGCATCGTGTTGGAGACATTGAGGAGGATTTATGCCAAGTTTTCCAAATGTGAATTTTGGTTTGAAGAGATTATGTTTCTGGGTCATATTGTGTCAAGGCATGGAGTAACGGTGGACCCGGCAAAAGTTGAAGCGGTGATGAATTGGAATAGGCCCAAGAATGTGACCGAGATTCGAAGTTTCTTAGGACTTGCTGGATACTATAAAAGGTTTATCCAAGACTTTTCCAAGATTGCCGCTCCTATGACCAAGTTGACAAGGAAAGGCGAGAAATTCATATGGTCACAAGCATGTGAAGCAAGTTTCCAAGACCTAAAGAAAAGACTTACAACGGCACCAATCTTAGTCATTCCCACGGGAAGCGGAGGTTATGTGATCTATAGTGATGCATGTGGCACCGGTTTGGGATGTGTACTCATGCAACATGGCAAAGTAGTTGCATATGCTTCAAGGCAATTGAAGAAATATGAAGTCAGCTATCCAACTCATGATCTAGAGTTGGCGGCGGTTGTGTTTGCATTAAAGATATGGTGTCATTATTTGTATGGCGAAGACTTTGAAGTGTACACGGACCATAAGAGCTTGAAATATGTGTTCTCTCAAAAGGAGTTAAACATGAGGCAAAGAAGATGGCTTGAGTTCCTCAAGGATTATGAATTCACCATATTGTACCATCCCGAAAAGGCTAATGTAGTGGCCGATGCACTAAGTCGCAAGTGGGAAGGATCACTTGGATGTCTAAGTGTTCACAAGTGGAACCTTGTAGAAAGCATAGTGCAATGGGCTCCGAGCATTTTTGACCGAAGAATCATGTATATGACTCATCACGTGATTGAATCAAGCTTAGTGAGAAGAATCATTGAAGCTCAAAGGAAGGACCCAGATTATGCAAGGATGATCAATGTATGCAAAAGGGAAAGGAATCACTTTGAGTATGACCAAGATGGAGCAATTTGGTACAAGAACCACTTATGGGTTCCAAAGGACAAGGTGTTAAGAAGGGAAATTTTGGATGAATATCACAAGTCTGAATTTTCAATTCATCCCGGAAGTACCAAAATGTTCAAAAACTTACAAAGAAACTTTTGGTGGGAGGACATGAAGAAGAGAGTGGCCAAGTATGTAGCTAAGTGCATAGTTTGCCAACAAGTTAAGATTGAACATCGAAGGCCTTGTGGCAAGCTACAACCTTTACCTATTCCGGAATGAAAGTGGCAAAATATCTCTATGAACTTTGTGATAGGATTATCACGAACCCGGAAGGGACATGATGCAATTTGGGTTGTGGTTGATCGTTTGACGAAGTCGGCTCATTTTATTCCTATGAAAGTGAGTCAAACCATGGAGAGCATGGTAGAATTATACGTGAATGAGATTATCTATTTGCACGAAATTCTAGCTTCTATTGTTTCGGATAGAGATCCGAGATTCACTTCTAGATTTTGTAAAGGTCTCCAAAATGCTTTCGGAACAAGACTGAATTTTAGCACGGCATTTCATCCTCAAACCGATGGCCAAAGTGAAAGAACAATTCAAACACTTGAGAATATACTTAGAGCTTGTGCCTTAGATTGACATGAAAATTGGGATGACCACCGTCCTTTGGTGGAATTTGCTTATAATAATAGTTATCACTCAAGTATCTAGATAGCACCATTTGAAGCTCTATATGGTAAGCCTTGCCGTTCTCCGGCATGTTGGAGTGAAACCAGTGAGGAAAGATACCTTGGACCGGATTTGGTTCACATGTATGTTGATAAAGTGGAGCTCATCAGGCAAAGGATGTTAGCGGCGCAAAGTAGGCAAAAGAGTTATGCGGATATGAGAAGAAGAGAACAACTCTATGAAGTTGGTGATCATGTGATGCTTAAAGTCTCACCAACCAAAGGTGTTATGAGGTTTAGCAATAAAGGAAAGTTAACATTAAGATATATAGGACCATTTGAGATCCTAAAGAAAGTTGGTGAAGCAGCCTATAAGTTAGCATTATCACCTTCTTATGCTAGACTTCATAATGTTTTCTATGTGTCAATGCTCCGAAAAGATGTTCAAGGAAGACTTGACATATATGGAGCAACCTATAGAGATTATTGATTATCAAGTGAAGCATCTCAAGAACAAGACCATATCTATGGTAAAAGTGGCATGGAAGCATCATAGACGACAAGAAGCTACATGAGAGCTTGAAGAGAAAATGCGAGAGAAGTTTTCGAAATTTTTCGGTAAGTGAATTATGATTACTAAAATTCGAAGATGAATTTTTATTTAAGGGGGTAGATTGAAATGTCCTAGAGAAATAAAAAAAAGAAAAGTGAGAAAAGCCCACGCGCCTAGAGCAGCCCAAAGCCCAACTCCCTAACAGCTAGTAAACTAATGCCCTAAGTAATGTCACCTACTTCATGCGGCCGAATTTTTCCCCAAAACCCATTCTTGCTACAGCAATCCACCCCTAAACACACACTATCTCTCCTAGAAGCACTCGGCCAGCAATCACAGAAATTTCATTACTGCTACAGTGACGAGCTACAGTACGCATCTTCCCATGGTTCCATCTATCCATTAGCACCCACTCACTTCCTCACTCTCCTTAATCCCTCACTTAGCTAAAGAAGGAGAAAAGAAGATTAAGGGCTTAGGGCATTGCTAATCAAGGTATGTTGAGGGGATCCAAAACTTCCCACCTCACCCTAATGATGTTTTGATGTATGGATTAGGACATAAGAGCAAACCCTTGTTCTTAGAGAGATTGGGTAGGAAAATGTGCACTAATGATTCTTTGGATTGCTATACTTTTACTAATCTTGCCTAGAATGCCATGTGATTCATAGCTTGATGCTCTATTGCTCATTATGTTCACTATTAGAATGTTTATTGCTCTTATGTTAATTCATTATGAAATCATGTGAAGCTTATGTACATTTATGAGTGTGATTAGCATGTTGTATGCCTTATGTGAAAACCTCATTATATTCATGATTGGAATGATAAGAATGTTATGAAATGTCCGATATGATGCTTGGAATCAAGTGTGTGTTCAATATGTCATTGTACGAAAGATTTGGAATGAAATAATGTAAAAATCGTGTATCTGTCGACCTAGAACGGGCGACCGATAATGTATCGGTCGACCGTTCTGGGGACCATTGTAGTGTAGAACTCTGTCCAACGATCGACCGGTGCTATAATGGTCGCCCGTTTTGGAAGGGTCGAAACATTATGTGATTAGCGGTCGACCAGACACCCTGTCTCGGTCGTCCGATAGCAATGTAATGATCGACCGATGTAATAACGATCGTTCGATATGCATTGTCAAAATGTTCGACACGTTCTGTGATTAGCGATCGAACCGAAAACTAATTTCGGTCGTCCGAAATGACCAATAACGGTCGACCGATATTCCAGAGGTCGTCCGATTTAGAAGAGTCAAATTCTATGATTAGCGAACGAACCGAAGTCTGATTTTGGTCGTCCGAATGGACCATAACGGTCGACCGATAACTCGACCGATCGACCGATACCCTACCAATGGTCGACCGTTACCCAAAATAGTCGTCCATTTTGGAGGCTGATTTGCTATGATTGAATGACCATACATAGTATGATTTGAAGTATGTATGACCTTAAATAGGGTTAAAACAAGCAACATGTATGACTGATTGTATGTATTGATGAAAGCAAGTAAAAGATGGATTGGCGTGAATGTGACTTGTTGCAATCGAGGAGGGGAAATGAGTTCCGCCCCCAAGTGGCGGCATTTCCTAAGGAAACGAGTTACACCCCTAGTGTGGCGTTTCCATAAGTTGAGGCGAGTTCCACCCCAAGTGTGACGTCTCTAATGGGCATCCACGGACCCAGGAGGCGAGTTCCACCCCTAGTGTGGCGTCTCTATTGGCTTCCCGCGAACCCAACATATTGACCTAGCTAGCCATGCTCCCACGAACTCAACATGGTCTTCCCAATCAACAAGATAAGAAAGTAACTAAACAAAGATGAAAGATGAAAAGATGAAGGATGAATGACTTGGGACATAAAGTAAAGATGTTAAAGAAGTATAATGAAGTATGCACCTATAAGGATGCTATGTAAATGTCCACTTGTCACATCATATCATGACGTGATGAAAGATAATAAAGCAAAGTAAGATAAGACATGATATGCATTAGCATGATGATAAGTGATGATATGTTTGATTTAAAGATTATAATGTTACATGTTTTCTTATCTTGCCATGTTGATATGCTCGCATGCCATGTAGTATGCATAAGTAGTTCATAGGAAGCATATGATTTATGTTCCAATGATGATGAAATACATATGCCATGACATGTAGAAATTATGTTATAAGGTCATAGCATGCATGGGCCTCAACATACTCTAACGGGAGGAATTCCCTGCACCCCATGGATCCGTGCAGGTATGGATGAGGCATAGGTTCGGCGGTGTGGGCCTCTTGACGAAGACATTGCACATGGACAGAGTCGGGCTACGGCCCAAGTTATCCTTCTTATGATTATGTCATTTGATGAACTCTTGTAAGAGTCTTTATGTATGGCTTATGGGCCTTATGGAGTTATATATTTACTTGAACTCGTTATGATGTAAGAACCCATTGTTGGGTATTCGTTAGAGCCTATTACGCCCATGGGCCAGATTATGTTATCTTGGGTTTGTTTTAGTTATCCATGAAGTCTTCCGTTGTTATGATGTTATTTGTCTTAAGTTTTATTACATTATGTTCCGCTGCAAAGTTTTATAAAATTAGGTCAAGTTAAAAGTAGCGCCGTCCGGGGTTCGGCATCTATATTGGGGCCGGATTTCGGGGGCATTACAGTTCCACTTGTGAGTGCACGAATTTGGTATCATGCTTGGTGGCGTTCGGTAGAGCATCATATCTATCAATTCAAAACTTAAATGGCCACATTTGTAAGTTAGTTTTAAGATAACTTGTTTTTTTTAGTTGCCAGTTCAATTTCCGGAAAGCGACATCAATTATCCAACATACTTTGCTTTTAGCATAAGTAAGTTCGTAAAATTTTACTAGAACCATGTGTCATAATCGGATGAGAGTGATCAAATTTATACATGAGACAATTTAAAAAAGACCTGGTAACTTAGGCTTTTCAAATGGATACAATATTAATGAGTAATGTTAATAATCTGTTGGAAATAAAAGGCATCTTCCAGTCCCACTGTCTAGACAAAGATCAAAATTTTAAAGTGTATTTTATTTGTAATTCGAAATTAATTTATATTTAGGCAACGTGATAAATGTTCTAAATTTTAAGGGATAGTCCTTTTAGTCTGATCGTTCATTTCTGGATGAAATATCGTACTATAATTCAGCCTTATCTCAAAAGAGTCTTGTAGGCTCCTCTAGAATTTGATTGTAAATCTTGAATCCCTATTAGATACAATGGAGGTGGGGATCCATGAAGTCTGATGATCTCATAAACATATAAATTCATAAGACTCTACACTGATCGTTTAGACTTAATGGATAAAAAGTGTGCAGATTTTGTTACCGATCTACAATTACCTATATCTTCGCATCTCTATTGTGGGATAGCGAGAGATGTGATCTTTTCATAAGGCTTCTGATGCTCCACTTTTATCTATTGGCGGATCAGGCATTTTGAAATATATTCCGCAATCTCTCATTTTATATCATTCCACCAGAAGGTTCTTTGCACGTCCTTGTACATCTTAGTGCTACTGGAGTGGATTGCAAACTCAGACTTGTGGCATTCATCCATTACTTTCCTTTTGAGAGTTTCATCACTTGGGACCCACAGATGATCTCTATATTAGATCCCATCATCTGTTGAGAGTTTAAAATCTTCTTCTTCTTTCTGACATCTTCCCATCATTTTGTATACTCAGGATCTTGCATCTGAGCCTTGATAAGTCTATCCACCAGATTCAGTTGTATCTTATGTATTATTAATACTGCTCCGTTCCTACCAGATCTTGGATTCCAAAAGCATAGTTCCTTCATCATCTTATACATACCCGTCATCATGTAAGCTAGTGAACCTTTCCACTTGCGGATGAGTGCATTTGCAACTAAGTTCGCCTTACCAGGGTGGTAATTAATGGAGAACTCGCAATCCTTCAAAAATTCCTAAAATTCCATCCATCTGCGTTGTCGCATATTGAGGTCTCACTGAGAGAAGACGTACTTGAGGATCTTATGATCGGTGAACACCTCAAACTTTACTCTATAAAGGTAGTGTTGCCAGATCTTCAATGCGAAGATTACCACTACCAATTCAAGATCATGAGTTGGGTAGTTCACCTCATGCTTCTTCAATTGCCTGGATACATACGCGACTACTTTTCCATGTTGCATGAGCACGTATCCCAATCCAGTACCGCAAGCATCACTGTACATTGTAGGATCCCAAAGGGCACTATAAAAAGGGGGATGAATTGATGTTTAATCAAAAATATCGATTTCACGAAAACCATCGTGAAAGCTTAAAATCGATTCTTAAAACCCTTGTAATTCATATTATAAACACAATATTAGAGGGAGAGAAAGTGAGAGAAATCAAACACAAATAAACGCGGTGGTTGTTGATGAGGTTCGGCCACATCTTGGCCTACGTTCTCGCTCGGACTTCTCGACCTCGAAACCGCTGAAAATTCCATTAATCCCTTCCTTTATTCCAAATGGGGTAAGGAAGAAAGCCCTTTACACCATCGCCTTTTATCTGCTTCGAGAGACAAGGCAACTTCTCCTCCTAAGAAGCTAATATATTTCTCTCGCTCAAGAGGTAAGATTTTGAATCTCTTTTACATAAGAGCTCTCTCAATTGTTTTTTGAACAAAAATGTTTCTCTCTTTTACAATTCAATGCTCACAAGAAGAGAAGAGAGAAAGAAGAGAAAGCTATAAAATGAAAATTTCAAGAAAATGATTTCTCTTTGATAACTTGAAGCTTTTCTTCAATGAGTGAATGTGTGTCTTTGCCTCTGACTTTGGTACTTCTTTTATAACCTTCATTGTATGAAAAATTCGTTCAGAAATTATTCAAAAAATTTCTCCTTCAAATTTGACCATTACTGTTCATTTGACTCAGAGGCCGATCGACCGCACTTCTGGATCGGACCGGTCTATGTGACCGTTGCGTGTTTTCTTAAACTTCTACGCTTGATCGATCGATCGGTCCATCGATCGATACATCGATCGGTATCGGCTCGACGTCGTTTGGGGCAGGCTCAGTATTTGTCGGTCGACCAACATCTTCTATTCGGTCGACCGATATCATCTCGACTGACCATCTTTGCTTCGACCGGCAGGTTGACCGACCTGCATTATTTTGAGCATAACATTTTGCACAATTATCCAAATTAGATGATCTTGGAGTTTATGGAAAGATAACAGAATTCTCTACAACTTTGACGTTAAACATTCATCCAAAACTAATGGGATCAGTGACAGCTATTTAATCAAAACGTAGTGCATAAAGTTATCCATTTTTCTTTAAATTTTTTCAGCATTTCAACTTTAATCTTTCGAGGTTTGTTTCATCAAAATATCATTTTATATGTCATTAAAACTTTGATCTCCCCCTTTTTGACGAAGACAAATCGAGAAATATGAAAAAGATATAAGTTGGCGAAAAAATTGTAAAATCTTGTAAAAACAATTTTACTCCCCCTAATACTTAACTTTCGTTACAATGAGAGATATTCATATAAAGTATATTCAGGTCATATTTCTCCTATATTTCTTCCTCTTTTGTTTCATTAAAAAGTCGTTTGTAATTGATGTATATAAGAACCCATATGTAACTCCCCCTTAATTAATTTTTTAAAAAAATTATTCTTCCCCCTTGTCATATAATAAATATGTAGAGTATTGCATGTTTTGAAAGATAAATCCTCCTAAATTTATGACTATTTTATAATGAAAATCAATTTATGAAAGTCAAAACAAAAATATATTAAAATATGGCATAAAAATTTGATAAAACAACGTGATATCCATGATATGTAAAAATAATATTTAATCATACTTCCCTTATCATTGTGACCAATCTTTTATATATTCCTCTTTTCTATTAAATAAATAATAGTTTTGAAATTTTTGGTTGAAATAAAAAAGTAAGTGAAACTTTTATCATAATCTTCGTGCCTTCACCACTTGTCATTTGCTTTGCATGAGAGGCACATCTGAAAAGTAATTATGTAATTTTTTATATCCAAATTTCTTTAGGTCCTAACTTGTTAGACAATATTCTTTTCAGAACCCAAATCATGTCATGTTTTGTTGATTTTTTCATTTTGCATTGATATGCATAATGTCCATAAAATCCACATGTAAAGCATTTAAAATGTGTTTTTCTATCATAGGGATGATTCCTAAAATTATTTTTCTTTGCATAAGAAATAATTTTATTTTGTATATCTTTCAAAGAGACATTTTCTTTCTTTACTTTTTTCTAAGAACATGATAGTTTTACAACTTCACATGCATGCGTGATTTCCAAAATATCAATTTTGCTTTTTAATTTTTTATTTTTCAAAAAATATGCATTATCTTCTTCTTTTAATTTTTCAATTTCATGTATTAATGTTTCATTTTCCTCTTTAATTGAAAAATATTTTTTTTATAAGAGAGGATAGTTCTTTATTCACATCTAAAGAAAGAATTTCTTCGGAAGAGTTTGATGTGTCATAATTCGAGTTTGAAGGGTTAGAGATTACCTCATCGTTGTGTGCCATCAAACATATGTATGCTTGATGAACTACTTGTTTCACTAGACTCTTCATATTTTTTTTCTTTTTACTTTTCCGAGACTTTTCTTCTTTGTGATGTTTGTATGATTTTTTTGTTGGCTTCTCATTCTTGTCTTTCTTTTTAACTAATTTGAGATACTTATCTAGTTTTCGTGTGTAAAGTGCGAGTTTCTTTTCATCCACTTCCTCTTCAATTGAATCTTCTTCTATTGTATTTTCCTTTAATGCCAATGTTTTCTTCTTGAAGACTTTTTCTTCAATCTTCTTGGATTGAGATCTCATAGGTTAAAAGTGAGCCAATAAGATCATCAAAATCCAATTTGTTCAAATATTTTTTTTCAATCATGGTCCTCTTCGTATGCCATTTGGAGGAGAGAGACTTGTGAATCTTTTTCACTTTTTGAGAGTTAGATCTTGGCTCGTCCAAGGAGGCTAAGTCATTCAAAATATTATTAAATCGAGCAACCATATCATCTATGAATTCATTATTATGCATTTTGAAAGAATCATATTGATGATTTAAAATATTCAATCTAGATTCTTTAACTTTGTCGGTTCCTTCATAAGTAGTGATGAGTTTTTCCCAAATCTCGATTGCAGTTTCACAACTTGAAATCCGATTAAACTCTGTTGAATCCAAAGCGCAATAAAAAATATTTTTGACTTTCCAATCAAATTTTGAAAAAATCTTTTCTCTTTCTTTAGAATCCGTAGATAACTTTTCATGAAGATAATAACTTTTTTCGACTATGTCCCACATGTCGATATCAATAAAACAAATATATGTTTGGATTCTAATTTTTCAATATACAAAATTTGACGCATTTAAAAGGGAAGAATGACTAATTGATTGTCCTTCTACAAAATTAAAACCACTTGATGCTATAGCTCTTAAAGATTGTTAAATCTTTAAAAAATGATTGAATTTTAAAAATGATTAGATCTAAAATTGTTAGATCTAAAAACAAGATGATTCAAAGGAAATTAAAACAAGAGCAACCCGCTCTGATACCAATTGTAGGATTCCAAAGGACACCAAGAGGAGGGGGTGAATTGGTGTTCAATCGAAAATATCGATTTCACGAAAACTATCGCGGAAGCTTAAAACCAATTCTTAAAATCATTGCAATTCAGATTATAAACACAATATTAGAGGGAGAGAGAGTGAGAGAAATCAAACACAAATAGACTCGATGGTTGTTGACGAGATTCAGCTACACCTTGGCCTACGTCCCCGCTTCGACTTCTTGACCTGGAGACCGTCATAGATTTCACTAATCCCTTCCTTTGTTTCAAATGGGGCAAAGAAGAAAGCCCTTTATACCACCGCCTTTTCTCCGCTTCGAAAGCAATACAACTTCTCCTCCTATAAAGCTAATCTATTTCTCTCGCTCAAGAGGTAAGATTTTGAACTCTTTTACACAGGAGCTCTCTCAATTTTTTTTGCACAAAAGTGTTTCTCTCTTTTATAATTCTATGCTCATAAGAAGAGAAGAGAGAAAGAAGAGAAAGTTATAAAACGAAAATTTCAAGAAAATTATTTCTCTTTGATAACTTGAAGCTTTTCTTCAATGAGTGAATGTGTGCTTTTGCTTTTGGCTTTGACACTCCTTTTATAGTCTTCATTGTGTGAAAAATTCGTACAGAAATTATTTCACAAATTTCTCCTTTAAATTTGACCATTACTGTTCATTTGACTCGGTGGCCGGTCGACCGCACTTCTGGGCCGATCGACCGGTCTATGTGACCATTGCGCGTTTTCTTCAACTTTTGCGCTTGATCGGTCGACCGGTCCGTCGACCGATACATCGATTGGTATCGACTCGATGTCGTCCGGGGCAGGCTCAGTATTTGTCGGTCGACCGACATCTTCTATTCGATCGACCAGTATCATCTCGACCGGCCTTCTTTGCTTCGACCGACAGGTTGACTGACCTGCACTATTTTGAGCATAACCTTTTGCACAGTTATCCAAATTAGATGATCTTGGAGTCTATAGAAAGGTAACAGAATTCTCTACAATTTTGTTGTTACATATTCACCCAAAACTAATGAGATCTGTGACAACTATTTAATCAAAACGTAGTGCATAAAGTTATTCATTTTTCTTTAAACTTTTTCAACATTTTAACTTTAATCTTTCGAGATTTATTTCATCAAAATATAATTTTATATGTCATTAAACTTTGACCCAACATACACTACATATCCGTCAGTATCCTGTGGAATGGTAAGTATGGGTGAAGTGGTCAACCTGGTCTTCAATTCATGAAAACTATCCTCGCATTTCTGTGTCCATATGTACTTTACACCCTTCTTCGTTAGGTTCGTCAAGGGAGATGCAATCGTCAAAAAGTCCTTGATGAACCTATGGTAATAACCTATCAATCCGAGGAAACTACGGATTTCAGTGGCATGCTTTCGCCTTGGCCAGTGAAATACCGCTTCTACCTTGGAAGGATCCACAGAAATGTCCTTCTTCGAAATTGTGTGTCCAAGGAACATAACTCGGGCAAGTCAGAACTCGCACTTCGATAGCTTGCCATATAGCTGGTGTTATCTTAAATTCTTCAACACAATCTTCAAATGTTCCTTGTGTTGTTCTAGGTCTTATGAATAAATCAGGATGTCATCTACAAAGACGATGACAAACTGGTCCAAGTACGGTCTGAACACCCGGTTCATGAGATTCATGAAAGGCATCACTAAAAAGCTGTTGAAGCATTCGTCAGTCCAAAAGGCATCACTAAAAATTCATAGTGATCGTACATTGATCGAAAAGTCGTCTTCTGTACATTTTCGTCGACGACTCTAAGCTGATGGTACCCACTTCATAAATCGATCTTGAAAAATACCGAGGCATTTGATAGTTAATCGAAAAGGTCATCGATCCGCAGTAGGGGATACTTATTCTTGACTATGGCTTTATTCAACATTCGGTAGTCAATGCACAGTTTTAAAGAGTCATCATTCTTGTTGACAAATAGCACTGGAGTACCCTAAGGAGATACATTCGGCTTGATAAACCCATTGTCTAAAAGTTTCTGAATTTGCTTCTTTAGTTCATGCATCTCAGATGGTGCATCATGTAAGGGGCCTTCGAGATCGGGGCAGTGATTGGGAGAAGATCAATATGAAAATCGATCTTTTGTCGTGGTAGTAATCCAAAGATGTCATCAGGAGAGATCCGAAAATTTTCGAACTACATCCAATTGTTGTAGTTGGGTCCATGGGTTGTCTGTCTTCATCACACTTGCTAGGAAATCTCTACATCTCTTCTATATAATTTTCTGTGCTTTTATGACAGATATGATAACCTTTCCTTCCTTGTTTGTGGTACCTCTAACAGTAGCCTTGCGTTCTCCTTGGGTACCAATGATTACTTTTTTCTGTTTACATAGAATGGCTACATCATGGTAGGATATCCAATCCATATGAAGATTGACATCGTAGTCCGTCAATGAAATTATTATCAGATATGCAGAGAAGTTCTTGCCTTGTATCTCCACTGGTACCTCGGGAAGGTACTTCGTGGCATAGAGCATTCCCATAGAAGTGATTATCTCCATAGGTTGACTTATATCATGTAGAGGTAGACTTAAAGTAACTACACAGTCTCTAGATATAAAAGAGTGCAATGCACCCAAATCAAATAGAATAGTAGTAGGGAGACCGGCTATGGATATTATACCTCTAATGACTTCGGCGTCTGCCAGCACTGCATCTTCTTCTAGGTGGAAGACTATTTCACGTACCATATTGTTCCCACCTCTTGTGTCACGCAGAGCTGGGGCGGGATCATCTTTTTTGGTAGCATAGTCACGAATGAAAAGTCCTTGTTGGCCACAGTGCAAACAGACTTCTGCCTTCATCCTGCATTCCCCAATATGAAATCTCTTGCAATGTGGGCAGGCACTAGCACCTTGCGTCTACTGTTGAGGCTGTTGAGGCTACGAAAAAGGGTCATACATTAACTTACTTCATCATAAACTTCTTAACTTCATATTCAACATCTTACCTGACGTTGAGGTTGTTGCTGGAGATTGACATCACGAAGCTCATATGGCCGCGCCCTATTGTCTCATCGTTAGTTCGTACGATCAAGTCCTCTTCGATTTTGACGACGATCATTCTGTCGAGGTTGATTCTGCACAGAAGGCTTCAAGGGGGCTTTCCTTTCACATCTTTGACTTCTTTCTATTTCCTAGCATAGTTCCTTTCCATAGTAGCTGCCAGTTCCACTGCCAGACTCAGATTTGCACACTGGGCTGCTAAAGTATTAGCCCTGATGGTTTGGTTCAGGCCTTGGCAAAAGTGATCCGCCTTTTGTCTGTCGCTCATTTTGAGAGTGTTATACCTCTCCAGACGAATGAACTGAACATGGTACTGAGCCACGATCATTTGGTCTTAGCTCAGTTGTAGGAACTCCCTCTACTTCAGTGCACGTTGGTACTCTGGGAAGTAGCGTGCCTCAAATGCTTAACAGAAATGTTCCCAAGGAATGATGTTCTGGCCTTCATATTGGGTGTCTACTACCGTTCTCCACCAGTCCAAAACGTCATCAGATAAAACGCTGGTGGCGAACATGAACTTCTTGACTTCACCGCAGTTCATTTATTGCAATTTTTCCTTTATAGTCCGCGACCATCTCTTAGTCTTGACAAATTTGCTCAAACCATCATACTCAGTGGGCGTAACTTCATGAATGCCTAGATAGTGTCCTTAAAGGACGTTGGCTGAGCAGGCAAGGGCGCTGATGGCACGACATGAGTTGTACAGGTGGAGGTTGTACATACGAAGGTTGAACTAGTGGCATATGTGCCGGTGCTAGCTGGATCGACAGTGACTCGACTATCGACTCTACAGCACGAGCCTGACTCATTTGGATCTCATTCTGGTCCGTTCACTCTTGTTGTGGATTTTCAATTCCACCACTACCTCGAGGTCGCCTCTGACCCAACCTCGACCAGTAAGTGCGCAGCGTGGAGGCATCTACATCATCATATTTAGGAACATCATACATCTTATGAGATAAGATAAACTTACTTGACTTCAGATGGCACGGTGACTGCTCGTGGCACTTGCACATAGACTATTACATCATACATTAGGACATGAGAATGCCCTAACTTTAAGCTCTGATATTTAATTGTAACGCCCCTAAATCGCACCCCGCCACATGGTAGAATACGTTTCGAGAATGCTATGAACCATCCTTACGTGTACATAATATTGACAAAAAATGAGACTTTGACAAGTCAACTCACATCACATAAAGCAGAAGTCTAATCATCATTAAATAATACTAAAAAGAGTATGATAATTTATAATGCAGAAGACTAATAAAGAACTTCATATGAGTCCAAAGGATACTAATACATCAGCTAAATGCGGAAAAGGAAAATCTATCCCATCATTTAAAGGACTCAACCATGTATAGCCACCTACGAGCTTGATCTGTCACCGTTAGTCATCTTTATCATTTTAACCTTGGCCTTCATTTAAGAACATGCAGGAGAGAACCTCCATATGAGTTTTACAATTCAATATGAAAGTAAGATAAATATTATCATAAGATCATGATACTAAACATGAGTCATAAAGGATATCATCGTAAAACATAAAAGAGATAAATCATGACCAACATAAAAGATAATAAAAGCATGTAAAAGGACATATGATTAAGAGATCAAGGATCATAACTAAATCATCATGAGAAGAGCGGCAAAAAGGCCAATCATCATAAAAGTGATTCATTATTCATATGTATTCATCTTCTTTATTATCTTCTTATTCATTTTTAACTTATTTGGAGTATATTTCAACTCACGGGGAGGCCTGCCTCAATCCGTCCATCATCATCATCATAATTGATATAGCCAATCCATAACTGATTGTAGTTAGCCCATAACTAACCGAAGTCAGCCCATAACCTAGTCGTCACTAGTCCATCATAAATAAGAGCTCTCCGTTTAACGATTTTCGTCTTTTATCTTGCATCTTTTAATTAATCTTCATAAGGACTTTGAATTAAGATAACAAGATAAGATCATGGAGAGTAAATAAGAAACATGAAGAGCATAATTCATCATCATACTTAGGTTATGATTAATCACATGAATCATGAGTCAAAAGATCATATAAATCAACTAACGGTATCAGAACCTGGGCCGAGTTGGGTGAAACCTGGGCCGAATTCATAAGCGCATCATTGGAGGAAATCAAAACATGGCCCAGGCCGGGTATAGGTCATACCTGAGCTGGGTGTAGGTCATACCCGGGCCAGGTTCGTACTTAGCAAGTCGGTCGGTCGATTCGATGAATCGGTCGACCGCTCGGCAGAAGTCGCGGCTGAGCGTGACTTCGTCATAGAATTGCCCGGGCCGGATTCTTCTTCGTTGCAGAACTTTGCGCTTGCGACAATGGCGGACACAACCGAGTTCCGAGGAACTCTCCAGAACCCGGCCCGAGTTCCTCTTACGTAGTAATTGCGCAGACGAGTAGTACATGTTCGACTTCTTCGACGATAGCCGGTATCAATCATCATCATAAATCATTATACTATGATTATGTATCAACTAGAACATGTTTCAAGTCTAAATTCATGATTCTAAGAAGAATCTACCATAGTTCCATACCTTACAAGTTTTTGTCCAAGAAACTAATTCGTTCTTTTTCTTCCTCTTCTTCTATTTCCTTTGTCCGCTCCTCTTCATTTAGGTGCACATCTGGCATCGTCCACATCCTCTGGTTGACCTCCTGTTGGCAATGACGATCAGGGATGAGCAAGAAGCAAAAGGCACACGAACGTGGGAGGAGAACTTAGGGTCGGCTCGTAGGGAGGAAAAAAGGGTTGTTTGATCATTTTGCCCTCTTATTTGTAGGAGGAGATTCAAAGTTTTAGTTGAAAACAAACTCCTCGTCTTTGCCTACTTGGTTTTATCTTTATTTCCTTTTTCTTTTATTTTTATTTTTCTTGTTTGACTCGGGCGTTACACTATCAACCCGATTTGACTGGTCAAAGACGATTCGGCACTACTCGAAAGCTAATCTCTAGGTTTAAACAAGCATGTGTCATGCTAAAGAATGCAAAAGCATATGAGAAATGATAATTGAAGCTTTCTTAATAAATAAATAAAGCAAACAGACTTTTATGGAATAATCTAAATAATATTTGAGTAACAGTAAATATTAAGCAAGAACATAGAAGGTGTATAAAGGAAATTAAAAGAAAAAGAAATCTATTGATCAGACAACAAAAATTCTTAACAAAATATATTTATATTCATAGAATTCGACATTTTATGTAAGTAAGAATTCGTTACACCACAACATTAAAGCCCCGTTTAGAAAAAAATAATATATTTTAAAGAATACAAAATTTTATTCAGAAGAATATAATATTTTTCTCATATTCTTATTTTATTTTCTATTTGGTTCAATAGGAATAAAAATTTAAAATATAATATTTTATAAATAAAATATTATATTACAAATAGTTGATATTTATTATTACTTTTAAAATAATATAATAATACATTAATAAATAATAAAAATAAGTTATGATTGAAAAAAGGAGAATATATGTATTCATCTAGTTCGAAAGAATAGAGATATTCTCAATTTTTTTATTAAAATCAATGATTTCATCGTTTTCAAGATAATTTTTAAAAAAAATTGAGATTTGATCGCTTTATTCTTAATCAGTCGGTGATTGACTATATTTAGAAAATATTACGATATTCTATTGGTTAATCTCAAAACTAAACGATGTTTAATTATTTATTAGCCACGCAATATGAATAACCTCACAGCAGACTGTCCGGCCCATGACTAAACCGGGGCCTAAACGACGCCTAGTTGTTTCTCTTATGGGCCTTGACTAAACCGGAGCGGCCCACTTCCTAAGATTACGCAAGAGCACCCTCCACCACGTGCGGGGTGACAATTTTACCCAATCCCATTTATTATTTGATTCGCAAATAAAAGGGCATCAAAATTAACGTTACCTCATTTATAGTCCAGCTGTGAGATTGATCTGTTTTTCTTTTTCTTTTTGTTGAGTTCGATTCCCAATGATGGGAGTTATAAGAGCACAAATTTTCATATTTCTTATAATTCTAAACAACACCTAAGGTTTTTAAAAAATCATATAATTTATATTTAAAAAAACTGTTTGAATAGTGAATAATGCGTTGATGAAGAATTATCTTTTTAATTAATCATTGGTAATAAAAGTGTCAAAGTTTGAAGTTGATGACTAAATAGTTTGAAGTTGAACTATTTTCTACACTTGTAATAAAAAGCACTTTATTCTTATTGAACATTTATCTATTTTAAGAATAACAATTGTCAAATCATTATTTTAAGTTAATTTTATCATTACATTTAGTTTATTATTACATAACTTTATCATGATATCCATCATTTTTCTTATTTATTTTTCTTCAGTTATTAGAGTCATAGTTCTAACCATTTTGTCTAATTTTCCTTTTAGATCATGGAGTATACAAAGAAGGATGAACACTTGGTCGTGAACGTGAGCATGTCACATGTGATTGAATTTATCATGGGTCATGGCTCTAAGACGACAACTTTTTTCATGACTTTATCTTATTTTGACTTAGAAAAATAAAGAAGGATCTTGTTTGATACAACTTTCATGAAAAAGTGCTAATTGAAGAGGGACAATATTTAACAACTCGAAGGCTAAAGCGAATTTGTACGTGACATGCTTGAGGTTTCTAATTGTTGGAATTCATGTTCGCCCATATGGTTGGAGTTTTATTTTACTTTATCTTTAAATGGTTTGTTACACTATTTTCTTGTCTGTTTCTATATATATGCAGTAATATATTGTTAAGACAGACTTGTGGAATCATATGTTTAACTTTAGTTACCATTTGTTAATTTTGTCTCTATTGAACATAATTTTTGTAGTTCAATGCTTCACTTGCTTGAGTGATATCTGCATTGATTATTAATTGGTTAGTATGATTAATTATCTTATTCTTGTTTGCATTAACAGTAAATCTTTAACTTTGTGCTTAGGGCAATTTATGAAATGATCATGATTACTTGGTTGAGAGACATAGTAGATTTGGTTAGTGGTCAATAATGTAGGAATTACATCATTAATGCATTTTATAATTCGATTAGTTTAGTGGATTTGGTTGAATGCCTTGATTTATGTTATTTCTAAAATAATTGGTTGCACCTAATTGAGGAGTCATAACATTAGTAATCCCTACTCCATCATTTAAATTGATTCATGTTTTAAAATTTGTTTCAATTTATTATAAAGGTGAAGTAAGGTTGACCATAATTCTTAAGACGTCTTATCTTTATGTAAAAAATCATTAAAATTTATATTGTTTAAGATTTAAATTTTATTTTAGTTCTTTCACAAATTTAATAATTCATTGTCAACTTTATAATTAGATAGTTTAAGTTCATCTAGTTCTCATGTGAACAAAACTTTTCTCTCCTTTACTACTTGAATGATAATGTTAGAATACAAAATAAATTATGTTACTCTCCCTAACGACTTGAGTTTTTAAGAAAACTAATCAGGACATCAATTTCAACATGATATCAGAGTCAGAGGTCATGAGTTCAAACCTCGTTAAGCTCTTAGTAAAAAATATTTTCCTCCATTTGTTGTTCACGTAGTGGGATGTGCTAGACCAAAGTTATCAGCAACCTCACACATGAAGGGGAGTTTTAAGAATATAAAATAAATAATATTACTCTTTTAACGACTGTTTGGCAATTGACTAATGGATGGGTGGAATGAATGGTGTAGTGAGACATAAGGTGATGAAGTGTGGTGTGTCATTAGAATCTCCATGTTTGAGTAGTAAGTTGTAAAAAACAATGATATGTGGAATGAAAGTTTTATTTATTGAAAAGTCATTTTTACTCTTTATTATATATAAACTATTTATAATATCTAATGAATAATAAATATTTATTACTCTATCACTTAATTTATTTTTCTCTTTTATTTTTTTATTTGCCTACTTTTTTTATTTTTATTATATTATTTATGTTTTGAACTATTTTATTCTAATATATATATATATATATATATTCATATGAAAGAAAAAAAAAAGATAATTTAAAAGAGGGAGAGGGGGTATAATTTGATAATAAGAGAAATCATTTCATTGGGTAATAAAAGAGGATAATTTGATTTAAAATTATTTATTCCTTCTCGTTCCACCAATTTGGTGGAATGAAAAATGTGGTGTTTGAAGGGTTTGGCTATTCCACCTTACCCATCTTAATTTAAATAAAAAAATATAACCAAACATGGTATAACTAATTTCATTCCATCATATTCCACTCATCCCTTCACATACCTCAATTCAAACAAATTTGACTAAAATATCAGCAGTCCACATGTGAGAGGGAGTATTAAGAATATAAAATAAATGATGTCGCTCTTCATAACGGCTTAAGCTTTTAGGAAAATAGGTGAGCACATCAATTTCGACATGATATCTGAGTCAGAGGTCATGAGTTCAAATATCATTAAGTTCTTATTAAAAAATATTTTTCTCCTTTTATTGTCCACGTGGTGGGATGAGCTAGATCAAAGTTGCCAGCAGCTCATATGAAGGAGAGTGTTAAGAATATAAAATAAATGATATTACTCTTCCTAACGGCTTAGGATTTAAGGAAAATAGGTTAGCGCATCAATTTCAACATGGTAACAGAGTCAGAGATCATGACTTCTAATGATACATCGATAAGCTCATATTAAAAAAATATTTTCCTCCCTTTATTTCTAACGACATAAGCTTTTAGAAAAAATGGTCAACACATCAATTTCAACAAATAAATACACTAATTGTTAAGAATATAAAATAAATGATATTACTCTTCCTAACGGCTTAGGATTTAAGGAAAATAGGTTAGCGCATCAATTTCAACATGGTAACAGAGTCAGAGATCATGACTTCTAATGATACATCGATAAGCTCATATTAAAAAAATATTTTCCTCCCTTTATTTCTAACGACATAAGCTTTTAGAAAAAATGGTCAACACATCAATTTCAACAAATAAATACACTAATTGTTAGTTAATTTTTAGTTTTACTAAATTATTTATGCATCAATAATAAAGATTATAACAAAGGACATTACTTTATTGTATTATTGTATTGTTATGTTAATGAAACATTTTTTAGAATACAATAATTATAAATTAATTAATACAATAATATAGAACATATATTGTAATTTATAAACAAAGATTATTACTTAAACACAACTAAAAGTAAACTTATAAATAATACTACTAATTTAGTTATTTGTAAAGTGCCATGCCAATGTTATAATAATGTTTTTAATTTCTTAAAGATTCAACGAATATTGACGAAATAAAAGGTGAGCAACACAAATGAAAAATTAAAGAATATTATTATGCTCTTTAGTGGGTATAAAAAAAGTCTATATAATTTCTTAAGTTGTCACATTACTAAGAAAATATGATTGTACTCGTTTATCTCACGTAGGTAGCCTTGGACACCAAGGCAAAGAAAATAAGAAGGTGCACGAGCCTAATGAAAAAAAAGAAAGAATAACTTAGAAATAGAGGATACATGATGAAAATTAAATTCGAAATTTTTTTATTTATGAGATTTAAGAAATAATAAACGAATATAATATTACAGCTGAAGGCTTCATGAATACAATAATGAATAACATAGTGAAGGAATTCTATAAGCATACATGAGAACAGCGGAAGACTTAAAGAAAAGAACAGCGAAACGGAAGACTACACAACAAGAGGAATACGACAAATGAAAGCACATGGGGAAGCTCAATATATCAGAGGTTTAACTAGCCTTCATAAGAGACAACAGTACATGAACCACATACGCCTAAAAAGTGACCAACATACATCTCAAAAATGTACCTTAATATGAGTAGACAATCTCATTACTAAGTATGGTGCGGGAAGCAAAAAGGTGTACTCGTCCGCCCAAAAAGGTAGTGGCTCATGACTACAAGACTAATTTAGATAAAGTAGCGACTTTGGTCCATGAGGACACGGTAAGACCCGTCGCCATACACAACCCAATACAGGCAATGGTACATGAGATAGCTACTACTACGTTCTAGCATGACCATATGCAACAGGACATCGCCCCGCTGAAACCTCCGTACATGAAGCACCGCCTCCCGGATGACCATTATGTACCTGTGGGTATCACACAGGAGAGCAAGCTCAATCGTTAGTATAAAGCTAAGTGCGGGTTCATATAAATCATAAATCAGTTCAATCCAAACATAGCTTGAAAAGAGTATAAGATCATAATAATGAAATAATCATGGATAGAGAGATTTATCAGTCATGACATGGATAGAAATCATAATAACAATGTCATATAAGAGAGTCATGATCATAAAAGAGGAACACACTTTCAAAACCATGTGCCATGCTTACTTTCATTCAATCATATTTACTTGCTTTCGTACTTTTATTTAATTTATATTTCATTTATTCATAACTTTGCATTTTTACATACATCTATTCATTTCATCTGTACATTCATCTTCACTTTCATCTTTTGAAGAGCTCTTCGTCTTTAGGGGAAATACCATTGCATGGAACTGATGATACAGCTATCTAGACATCATATGCGCGTGGAGGATTAGTACCACGACGAACCCCGTTGGGTTTGGATGACCTCGCCCTCGGCTAAAGAAAACATCCATGGGAGTAACTCCCGCCTAGATAGAGCAAATGGTAAACTCATGAGGGGGCCTGTTACGAGGCTAGAACATCATCCGTCATCATACCTGCGCCTATCTTTCGATTTATCGATCAAGTCAATGACAGGTCTTCATCTTTTGATGGATCTTTATTTGCTTAGCAATCTAGTGGTGGAAGTTGATTTAGAAAATCAGGTTTAAGATGACAATGTCATAACTTCCATTCCACACGACAAATGCCCGAGGGTCACGATCACCTGCCGAGAACACTCCGGTCGACCGAAGAGGTATGGTCGCCGCTTTGCATTATTCTTATTCATCATGTCATAATTCATCGTTATTCGTTATCATTCATCGTCATTCTTTGTCATGTTCATGAAGGTCATCATATAGTCATTATCGTACATCGGAAAGTTCGTGGAAGATCATTATCGTTCTTGGCGTAATCAAGCTTGGTTGATTTCATGAAGAGAGGTCGATGGTCATAATCAGGTGAGAGACATAGTTTCATACAAGATTAGGGGCAATAAGATTCATGGGATCAATATAGGAATAGATCCCAGATTTTCACATTTGATCAAAAAGTCGCAAGTCGCAATATCAGAGTCGGGGCCTTAACTTGGGCCGAGTCGGCTTTGATCAGGCTCGGTCTGTCGGGGTGAAGACCGAGAGGAAGAATTCAGGCCGGGTCTGGTGTACACCCGGGCCGAGTTGAGAAGGCGATTGAGTCGGGAGAAATTATTCTCCCGATCGTCTTCTCCGCACAGAAACTCGGGCCGAGTTGTGGGTGACCCGGTCCGGGCACCTGGTTCACCCCGAGCTCGAGCTCGGCGTCCATGGTGGACCCAAACCCGGTGCGGCTAGACTGAGCAAAGGCCGAGTTCTGAGGAACTCAGGCCAGGTTCGATCGAGTCATAAAACAAGTTCAACATTTCGTTCATTTTCGGCGATCGCCGGCCACATATAATTAAATTAACGAAACTATCACATTCAGACATGCATTTAGGGGCATCCAGAAACTAGACTACACAGGAATTATACTAAGTAAGGAAAACTAGAAACGAAACGCATCACAAATCGATTCCTAAGTTCATGTCTGTTCATAATCATTTCGGTTCTTCATACATTCATTTCAGTAGTATCCCTTCGTCGTTCACAATGGTTCAATCATACATTTCATCATGGCAATTGCATGTACTTCTTTAATCATGGCAGTACGATCATCGGATTAACATGATATGGAGCATAATACATTGACATTTTAGGATCGGTTCTTGGGGGGTTTTAATCAGGCATGCGAGTTCATCGAGAATCACGATTCATGATAAAGATCCCGAAATCCACACACCTTGAAGCCAAAGAAATTGTGGTTCATCCTAGTGTCATTCGCACCCTGTTCCTATATCATCGGCGGTGACCGACGACGTCCTTCCGTGCTCGCTGTTCGCGCACGTCGGGAAAAGAGAGAACGGCTGAGTGAGAATGAGAAGACCAGAGTCATATGAACGACAAGGAGACAGAGGCATTTTCTCACCGCGTAGTTGCCTCTGTTGTCTGCCTTCTCACGTTGCCTTCGTCGGAGGCGGCTTCCGATGTCGTCCGCTCGCCGCCCGCTGTTGTCCGCGCACCAGAGGAGAAGAAGAGCGAGTGAGACGGAGCTTATCTCAAAAGGATGATAGAGCAGAGAGAAAAGAAGAGAAGAGGTCGGGCGTCCTTTATAGAGGAGGGGAGGACGAAAGTCGGACGTTGTCTCCTCCTCCTTGATGATGGCCAAAGATCCGGTGGCTGGATCTCCTGCAAGCGACCAGGCGCGGCCATTGGGGATGCTGGCCGGTGGTCAGACGGCTCAATCGGGAGAAGGGAGGAGCAATCGAGTGGAAAGAGGGAGGTTGCAGCAGAAGAAGACAAAGAAGAAGGGAAATGAGAAGAGATCAAGCAGAAGAAGACAATGAAGGGGAAAAGGTTTTATCCAACTTACGTTTTCATCATTCCTTGTCATCATTTTTTTTACCTTTGACCGTGTTGTTACATTATAATATCCATAGAAAGAGGATTCGTCCCCGAATTCGGTAAGGTATGGGGCTTACCAAATAAGTGCGGAAACTCTTTGCGCATCTCGGATTCGAGTTCCCACATCGCTTCTCTCCCGTGATGATACTTTCACGCGACTTTGACTAGTGGTATCTCTTTGTCTTTCCGATATTGGATTTACGCTCCAAAATCTTGATCGGGTACTCAGTGTAAGCCAGATCTTCCTTCAGGTTAGGCTCTTCGATCCTTGCGACGTTAGCGTCGTCGTGCTTGTACTTCCGGAGCATGGATATGTGGAAAACATTATGAACTCACCCGTATGAGGGTGGTAGTGCCAACCTGCAAGCTGCATCGCCAACTAGATCGAGTACCTCAAAAGGACCAACAAAGCGAGGGTTGAGCTTCTCCCGTTTGATGAATCGCATTACGCCCTTCATCGGAGACACCTTCAGCAGGACTTAGTCTCCGGCTCTGAAAATCTATTCTTGGCGCTTCTTATCGTCGTAGCTCTTCTGTTGCGACTGTGCTACTTTCATTCTCTTCCAGATAACATCCACTGCGTCTGCGTACTCCTGAGCTCGAAGTGCTAGCTCCTCGCTCATGGCTATCCTCTCGTCGACTTTGCCCCAGTGAGCGGGCGAACGGCAAGGTCTACCGTATATCGCCTCAAAAGGTGCCATGCCAATGCTGGAGTAATAGTTGTTATTGTACGAGAACTCAATTAGTGGAAGATGCTCGTCCCAACTACCGTGCCAATCCAGCGCACAAGCTCGAAGCATGTCCTCTAATGTCTGAATCATCCTTTCCGACTGTTCGTCCGTCTGAGGGTGGAAGGTTGTGCTATAACTCAGTCTGCTGCCGAAAGTCTTCTGAAGACTCTTCCAGAATCTCAATGTGAACTGGGGGTCACGATCGAATACAATCGAGACTGGAATCCCATGCAGTCGGATGATCTCTCTTACATATACCTCTAACAGACTTTCCACGGACTGCTTCCACTTGATCGGAATGAAGTGGGCTGCCTTCGTCAATCTATCAACCACGACCCAAATGGCGTCGTGACCCTTCTGTGTCCTGGGAAGTCCTAATATGAAATCCATGGTGATGTTCTCCCACTTCCATTCCGGTACTCCTAGCGGCTTCATGATTCCATATGATCGATGGTGCTCGGCCTTTACCAGTTGGCATACTAGGCATCTAGACACGTAGTCCGCTATCTCTCGCTTCATGTCATTCCACCAGAAACTGCGCTTGATGTCCTTGTACATCTTCGTACTACCTGGGTGGATGGCGAACTCAGACTTGTGTCCTTCGTCGAGCACCTCTCGACGGATCACTGCATCACTCGGAACCTAGAGGCGATTTCGATATCTAATTCCACCATCGTTACCGATCTTAAAGTCCTCTGGCTCATTCTGACTCTTCTTGATCATCTTCGTGTACTCTGCATCTGCCATATGTGCCGTCACAATCCGACTAATGAGGCTAGGTTGTAACTGATGCATCATCAGAATTGCTCTGTGCCCTGTAGCTTGAGGGTTCCACTGGTTTAGTTCTTCGATCATCTCATATCGTCGCAACTGGAGGAACGCTAGTGAAGCCTCCCATTTCTGACTAAGAGCGTCGGCTACCAAGTTTGCTTTACCGGGATGATAGTTAATCGCAAACTCATAGTCCTTGAGGAACTCCATCCATCTTCGCTGTCTCATGTTGAGTTCCTCTTGGGTGAAGACGTATTTCAGGCTCTTATGATCAATAAACACCTGAAATTCTTCACCATATAGGTAGTGCCTCCAGATCTTAAGTGTGAATACCATCGTTGCCAACTCCAAATCATGTGTCGGATAATTCACCTCATATTTCTTCAAATGTCTCGAGGCATAGGCGACTACCTTCCCATGCTGCATCAGGACACATCCTAGGCCAGTGCCGCAAGCATCGCTATAAATAGTGTATCCTTCGCTTCCCGATGGCAAAGTGAGAATCGGAGTGGAGGTCAACCTGTTCTTCAGTTCCTGGAAACTATTCTCACATCTTTCAGTCCATATAAACTTTTCATTCTTCTTCGTCAGATGTGTGAGTGGGGTTGCTATCTTCGAGAAGTCTTGGATAAAACGCCGGTAATAGCCCGCTAAACCAAGGAAACTACGAATCTCCATAGCATTCTTCGGCCGGGCCTAGTTGGACACTGCCTTGACCTTAGCTGGATCCACTGCGATGCCTCGTCGAGATAAAATATGTCCTAAAAACATCATCTTCTCCATCCAGAACTCGCACTTGGAAAACTTTGCGTAAAGGTGGTGCTGACGCAGAATTTCCAAGACAATCCGTAGATGCTCCCGGTGCTGCTCCGGACTGAAGGAGTATATCAAAATGCCGTCTACAAAGACGATCACGAACTGATCTAGATGTTGCTTGAATACCCTATTCATCATATCCATGAACGCTGCTGGGGCATTTGTCAGTCCGAAAGGCATGACCGTGAATTCGTAGTGGCCATATCACGATCGGAAAGCAGTCTTCGACACATCCTCTTCGACTATCCTTAGCTAATGATAATCGCTCCTCAGATCAATCTTCGAGAATACTGAAGCCGTCGACAGTTGGTCGAACAAGTCGTTGATCCTGGGCAATGGGTACTTATTCTTGATCGTGACATTGTTCAACATCCGGTAGTCGATGCAAAGGCATAAAGATCCGTCCTTCTTCTTAACAAACAGAATCGGAGCACCCAAGGGGAGACACTAGGTCGGATGAACCCCTTGTCGAGTAACTCTTGAATCTGTTTCTTCAGCTCTAGCATTTCCGCCGGGGTCATACGGTAAGGTGCCTTGGAGATCGGTGCCGTCCCTAGTGCTAACTTGATCTTGAAGTCGATCTCCTTCGGCGATAGTCCGGAGATGTCGTCTGGGAAGACGTCCGAAAAGTCTCGTACCACCTCTATCTGCTGTAGAGCTGGGGTAGAGGCATCAGCTATCGTCACACTAGCCAGGTATCCTCTGCAGCCTTTTTGTAAGAGCTTCTGTGCCTTTATAGCTGACAATATGATTTCATTGTCTGGCTTCGATGTGCCTCTTATTGTCATCTTCTTTCTTCCTTTGGTGTCGATGATGACCTTTTTTTGTTTACATATTACTGATGCATCATGGTACGGCAACCAATCCATACCTAAGATGACGTCATAGTCCACCATGGGGATTACAATCAAATCAGTAGAAAAATCTTTCCCGTCCACTACTCAGGGAGGTACTTTGCCATGAGGAGAGTCCCCATTGGTGTCTTTACATTCATACTGTGCTCCATCCCTTTTTTAGGTACAGGAAGGGTGGAAGCACATGCCTCAGAAATAAATGAGTGCGAAGCACCCGAATCGAATAATACTAACATAGGCAAGCCAACGATAGAAAGAGTACCTCAGGTGACCTCGTTATCCTACGGTGCCATGTCTGCCCTGACGTTGTAGAGACGTCCTGGTACTCCTCCTTGGCCTCGTTGGTTCTTGGCCGGGCAATCTCGGACGTAGTGTCCATTTCCGCACCCGATGCAGGCACCTATCTTCCGACGACATTCCCCTGAATGACTCTTACCACAATAAGCACACTCATGTCTGGCCTGCTGTGGTGGTGCCGGTAGCTGTAGGGGAATTGGCTGTGCCAGTGCTTGCCTTTGAGGCTGAGGCTGAGGCTACATTCACTCTCACTATCAGTTAGCATCATATCACTATGTCACTTAGTGCTAACTTACCTGAGGCAAACAACGTGCTGGCTGACGGGGAGCCTCAGGGCGTGGTCGCTGGTAGGGCTGGTGGCGACGATCCTGGCGTGTGTCCTTACGAGGTGAGCGACGATCCTCCTATCTCGGCTTGGCCGACTCTGTAGCTCGGGTCGGCTCCTTCTTCATTTCGTCACACCGCATTTGGATCTCGCGCTCAATCCGGTATGCCATTCGTACAGCCCCATATAAGTCGATCTCCGCACCGTATGTCGCTCTCTCGCGAATGGTGTGGTGAAATCTGTCTATGAACTGTTCGGCGCGGTCTGCTTCATCCATCTTGTCTTTGTCGTAGCATTCTAGTTGGATGAAACGTGCATGGTATTCTGCCACCGACATGTTTCCTTGGCGCAGTTCTTTGAATTCCTGAGACTTTTCCTTTCTTTGATAAGCTGGAGCGTACTGCGATTCAAATAGCTCCTTGAAGCTTTTCCAGGAGATATTCTCTTGGCCTGGAAATCTCGTGGCACGCGCTATCTCCCACCAGTTGCTGGCTCGACCGGTGAGCATGTGGACCGCGTAGCGGACCTTGCTATCTTCACCGTATGTGCCGGTGATGAAGAGGTTTTCCATCCGAGTAAGCCATTGGACGGCCTCCTCGTAATTCACTGCCCCTCAGAAGTAAGGCGGGTGCAGTTTCAGGAACTCCTGGATCGTGGCCTCCCAATGAAGAGCCATAATCGGTGCTGGGGGGAGGGTACGGTCCTGGGTGCGTCGGTGCTGAGTACACCGGCATTGAGTACACTGGTTGCTGGGATGATGGCGAAGGCTCTTGTGGTTGTACAGGAGGTAGTGCCTGCTGTGGCTCATCCCCAACCTGACTCCTAGGGACGGAGTCGGGTCCTTCAGTCAATGTGTCCGGGGTGACCCTCACTTGGTCAGCACCCCATCCGCGCCCACGGCCTCTGCCGCGTCAGGCTGCTTGACGGGTCGTAGGAGCCATCTATCATATTAAAGCAATTCATTTCAATAAAACAATTCGTACTTTGAAACATAACATATCATACTTACCGGAAAGTGGCACAGCGTGACGTTGGCTCGGGGGGTTTTGATGACATATGAAATTATATTTTGATGAAACAAACCTCAAAAGATTAAACTACTGAAAAAGTCCAAGAAAAAGAGATAACTTTATGCACAAACTTTGATTGCATAATTGACTATGAAATGATTAGATTTTGGATGAATATTCCCAGCAAAGTTGTAGAGAATTCTGTTAGCTTTCCATAGACTCCAAAATCATCTAATTTGGATACCCGTGCAGAACGTTATGATCAAAATAGTGCAGGTCGGTCAACCTGCCGATCGACGTAAAGAAGGCCGATTGAGACGTACCGGTCGACCGAATAGAAGATGTCGGTCGACCGATAACTACTGAGGCCTACTCCGGATGGCGTCGAGACTGTACCGGTCGACCGATCAGCTCAACGGCTATAAATCAAAACTGCGATATTGTACCGGTCGAGACATCGGTCGATAGTCCGGTCGACCGACCAGCTGCGGTAACTGGAGAAATGGCGCAACGGTCACGTAGACCGGTCGACCGGTCCAGAATTTCGGTCGACCGGCCTCCGAGTCAAATGAACAGTAACGGCCAAATTTGAAGGAGAAATTTGTGAAATGATTTCTGGACAAATTTTCCACATATTGAAGACTATAAAAGGAGTGTCAAAGCCAGAGGAAAAAGCACACATTCACTCATTGAAGAAAAACTTCAAGTTGTCAAAGAGAGATCATTTCTTGAAGTTTTCATTTTATAGCTTTCTCATTCTTTCTCTCTTCTTCTCTTGTGAGCTTAGCTTTGTAAAAGAGAGAAACACTTTTGTTCAGAAAAATTAGAGAGAGCTCCTGTGTAAAAGAGGTTCAAAATCTTACCTCTTGAGCGAGAGAAATAGATTAGCTTCCTAGGAGGAGAGGTTGCCTTGCCTCTCGAAGCGGAGAAAAATGCGGTGGTATAAAGGGCTTTATTCCTTGTCCCATTTGGAACAAAGGAAGTGCTAGTGGAATCTTCGGCGGTTTCGAGGTCGAGAAGTCGGAGCGGGGACGTAGGCCAAGGTGTGGCCGAATCTCGTCAACAAACCACCGTGTCCATTGTGTTTGATTTTCTCTCTCTCTCTCCCCATTCATATTGAATTTATGATCTGAATTATAAAGGATTTAAGAATCGGTTTTGTGCTTTCGCGACGGTTTTTATGAAATTGATATTTTCAATTGAACACCAATTCACCTCCCCTCTTGTTGCCCTTTGAGATACTACAATTGGTATCAGAGCGGATTGCTCTTGTTTTGATCTTTTGAATTTTCTCATTTTCATATCTAATCATTTTTAAGATTCAAACATCTTGTTTTAAGATTTAACAATCTTCAAGAGCCATGGCATCAAGCGGATTTGATTTTGCCGTAGGACAATCTATTAGTCGTCCTCCCCTTTTAAATGCATCAAATTTTGCATATTAAAAAATTAGAATTCAAGCATATATTTGTTCTATTGATATCGACATGTGGGAAATAGTTGAAAAAGGTTTTTATGCTCATGAAAAGTTACCTACTGATTCTAAAGAAAAAGAAAATATTTTTTCAAAACTTGATTGGAAAGCGAAAAATATATTTTATTGTGCTTTGGATTCGACGGAGTTTAATCGGATTTCAAGTTGTGAATCTTCAACCAAGATTTGGGAGAAACTCATCACCACTTATGAAGGAACCGACAAGGTTAAAGAATCTAGATTGAATATTTTAAACCATCAATATGATTCTTTCAAAATGCATGAAAATGAATCCATAAATGATATGGTAGCTCGGTTTAATGATATTTTGAATGGCTTAGTCTCTTTGGACGAGCCAAGATCTAACCTCCAAAAAGTGAAAAAGATTCTCAGGTCTCTCTCCTCCAAATGGCATACGAAGAGGATCGTAATCGAAGAAAAAGATTTGAACAAATTAGACTTTGATGATCTTATTGGTTCACTTCTAACCTATGAGATCTCAATTCAAGAAGATCAAGAAGAAAAAGCCCCCAAGAAGAAAATATTGGCATTGAAGGCAAATACAATAGAAGAAGACTCAAGCGAAGAGTAAGTGGATGAAAAGAAACTCGCACTCTACACAAGAAAATTGGATAAGTATCTCAAGTTGGTTAAGAAGAAAGACAAGAATGAGAAGCCAACAAGAAAATCATACAAGCACCACAAAGAAGAAAAATCTCGGAAAGATAAAAAGAAAAAATATGAAGAGTTTAGTGAAACAAGTAGTTCATCAAACTCTTCTAGTGATGAAACATACATATGCTTGATGGCACACGACGATGAGGTACTTTCTAACCCTTCAAATTCAAATTATGACTCATCGAATTCTTCCGAAGAAGCTCTTTCATTAGATGTGAATAAAGAACTCTCATCTCTTACAAAAAAAAAATTTCTCACTTAAAGAAGAAAATGAGAAGTTAATACATGAGATTGAAAAATTAAAAGAAGAAAAGGATACATGTCTTATGGAAAATGAAAATTTCAAAAATGAAATTGAAACTTTGAAAATTACACATGCATGTGAAATTGCAAAACTAGCATGTTCTTTAGACAAGGTAAAAAAGGAAAATGACCTTTTGAAGAACTCACAAAATAAGACTATTTCTCATGTAACGGCAAACAATCTTAGAAATCATTTTGGACATGAAAATTTTTATTGGAAATCCAAACATAGAAAATCACATCTCAAATGTTTTAGATGCGGATTTCATGGACAATATGCATATCAATGTAAAATAAGAAAATCATTACAATATGGCATGATTTGGGTTCCGAAAGGAACGTTATCTAACAAAATCGGACCCAAGAAAATTTGGGTACCAAAAATTACTTGATTTCTTTTCAGGTGTGCCTCACATGCAAAGGACATATGGAGTTGGAGATGTGAGGGCACAAAGGTTATGGTAAAAGTATCATCTAGCTTTTATGTCACTCAAAAATTCAAACTACAATTTTTTTTAAGAAAAAAGAGGAACATATAAATGAAAATTGGTAATAGTAATAGGGGGAGTATGATTAAACTTTATTTTGACATATCATAGACATCATTGTTGGATCAAAGTTTTATGTCATATTTTGATTCTTAATACATTTTTGTTTTTTGCTTTCATAAATTGATTTTCATTTTAAAATAGCCATAAATTTAGGGGGAGTTATCTTTCAAAACTTGCAATACTCTACATTACTCTACATATCTATTATATGACAAAAATGGGGAAGAATAATTTTTTACTAAGGGGGAGTTACATATGATTTCTTATATGCTTCATATATAAACTATTCTTTTTGATGAAACAAAAGGGGGAGAAGTATAAGAGAAATATGATATGAATATCGTTTTGTATGAAAAGTACCTTACAACTAATATTTATGTGAATATCTACCATTGTAAGGAAAGCTACGTGTTAGGGGGAGTAAAATTGCTTGTACGAGAATTTTACAATTTTTTCGCAATTTATGTATTTTTTATATTTCTCGGTTTGTCTTCATAAAAAAGGGGGAGATTGTTGGGTCAAAGTTTTAATGACATATGAAATTATATTTTTATGAAACAAACCTCAAAAGATTAAAATGCTGAAAAAGTCCAAGAAAAAGAGATAAATTTATGCACAAAATTTGATTGCATAATTGACTATGAAATGATTAGATTTTGGATGAATATTCTCAGCGAAGTTGTAGAGAATTCTGTTAGCTTTTCATAGACTCCAAAATCATCTAATTTGGGTAACCGTGCAGAACGTTATGATCAAAATAGTGCAGGTCGGTCAACCTGCCGATCGACGCAAAGAAGGCCGGTCGAGACGTACCGGTCGACCGAATAGAAGATGCCGGTCGACCGATAACTACTGAGGCCCTACTCCGGATGGCGTCGAGACTATAACGGTCGAAGCACCGGTCGACCGATGAACTCAACGGCTATAAATCAAAACTGCGAGACTGTACTGGTCGAGACACCGATCGATAGTCCGGTCGACCGACCAGCTGCGATAATTGGAGAAATGGCGTAACGGTCACATAGACCAGTCGATCGGTCCAGAATTTCGGTCGACCGACCTCCGAGTCAAATGGACAGTAACGGCCAAATTTGAAGGAGAAATTTATGGAATGATTTCTGGACGAATTTTCCACACATTGAAGGCTATAAAAGGAGTGTCAAAGCCAGAGGCAAAAGCACCCATTCACTCATTGAAGAAAAACTTCAAGTTGTCAAAGAGAGATCATTTCTTGAAGTTTTCATTTTATAGCTTTCTCATTCTTTCTCTCTTCTTCTCTTGTGAGCTTAGCTTTGTAAAATAGAGAAACACTTTTGTTCAGAAAAATTAGAGAGAGCTCCTGTGTAAAAAAGGTTCAAAATCTTACCTCTTGAGCGAGGGAAATAGATTAGCTTCCTAGGAGGAGAGGTTGCCTTGCCTCTCGAAGCGAAGAAAAATGCGGTGGTATAAAGGGCTTTCTTCATTGCCCCATTTGGAACAAAGGAAGTGCTAGTGGAATCTTCGGCGGTTTCGAGGTCGAGAAGTCGGAGCGGGGACGTAGGCCAAGGTGTGGCCGAATCTCGTCAACAAACCACCGTGTCCATTGTGTTTGATTTTCTCTCTCTCTCTCCCCATTCATATTGAATTTATGATCTGAATTATAAAGGATTTAAGAATCGGTTTTGTGCTTCCGCGACGGTTTTTGGGATCCTACAGTTTGCATATGGACCATACCTACACCTTAACTACTATTACTAGGACGTCAAGAGAGTCCTAATGTTAGCTTTGATATCATGAAATATGTAGCGCCCCGAGGATCACCACATGGGGGGGACATCATTCATTTACCTTCTTTGACTCTTTGACCTCTTTCTTTGACCAATTGGTTGACCTGACCATCAACATGAAAGAAAATGCTTAGCGGAAAAATAAACGAATATAATATTACAGCGGAAGGCTTCATGAATACAATAATGAATAACATAGTGAAGAAATTCTATAAGCATACATGAGAACAATAGAAGACTTAAAGAAAAGAACAACGAAACGAAAGACTATACGACAAGAGGAATATGACAAATGAAAGCAAATGCGAAAGCTCAATATATCAAAGGTTTAACTAGCCTTCATAATAGGCAACAGTACATGAATCACATACGACCAAAAAGTGACCAACATACATCTAAAAAATGTACCTTAGTATGCAATCTCATTACTAAGTACGGTGCGGAAAGCAAAAAGGTGTACTCGTTCGCCCAAAAAGGTAGTGGCTCATGACTACAAGACTAATCTAGATAAAGTAGCGACTCCGGTCCATGAGAACATGGTAAGACCCGTCGCCATACACAACCTAACTCAGACAACGGTGCAAGAGATAGCTACTACTACGTTCTAGCATGACCATATGCAACAGGACACCGCCCCGCCGAGACCTCCGTAAACGAAGCACCGCCTCCCGGATGACCATTATGTACCTGTGGGGATCACACAGGGGAGCAAGCTCAACCGTTAGCATAAAGCTAAGTGCGGGTTCATATAAATCATAAATCAGTTCTATCCAAACATAGCATGAAAAGAGCATAAGAATATAATAATGAGATAATCATGGATAGAGAGATTTATCAGTCATGACATGGATAGAAATCATAATAACAATGTCATATAAGAGAGTCATGATCATAAAAGAGCAACACACTTTCATAACCATGTGCCATGCTTACTTTCATTCAATCATATTTACTTGCTTTCGTACTTTCATTTCATTCATCTTTCATTTATTCATAACTTTGCATCTTTACATACATCTATTCATTTCATCTATACATTCATCTTCACTTTCAAAAGATGAAGAGCTCTTCATCTTTAGGGGAAATATCATTGCATGAAACTGATGATACGGCTATCTAGACATCATATGCGCGTGGGGGATCAGTACCATGGCGAACCCCGTTAGGTTTGGATGACCTCGCCCTCGGCTAAAGGAAACATTCGTGGGAGAAACTCCCGCCTAGATAGAGCAAATGGTAAACTCATGAGGGGGCCTGTTACGAGGCTAGAACATCATCCGTCATCATACCTGCGCCTATCTTTCGATTTATCGATCAAGTCAATGACAGGTCTTCATCTTTTGATGGATCTGTGTTTGCTTAGCAATCTAGTGGTGGAAGTTGATTTAGAAAATCAGGTTTAAGATGGCAATGTCATAACTTCCATTCCACACGACAAATGCCCGAGGGTCACGGTCACCCGCCGAGAACACTCCGGTCGACCAAAGAGGTACGGTCGCCGCTTTGCATTATTCTTATTCATCATGTCATAATTCATCATTATTCGTTATCATTCATCGTCATTCTTTGTCATGTTCATGAAGGTCGTCATTACTTTAAAGTCATAGTCATTATCGTACATCGGAAAGTTTGCAGAAGATCATTATCGTTCTTGGCATAATCAAGCTTGGTTGATTTCATGGAGGTCGATGGTCATAATCAGGTGAGAGACATAGTTTCATACAAGATTAGGGGCAATAAGATTCATGGGATCAATATAGGAATAGATCCCAGATTTTCACATTTGATCAAAAAGTCGCAAGTCGCAATATCAGAGTCGGGGCCTTAACTTGGGCCGAGTCGGCTTTGATCAGGCTCGGTCTGTCGGGGTGAAGACCGAGAGGAAGAATTCAGGCCGGGTCTGGTGTACACCCGGGCCGAGTTGAGAAGGCGATTGAGTCGGGAGAAATTATTCTCCCGATCGTCTTCTCCGCGCAGAAACCCGGGCCGAGTTGTGGGTGACCCGGTCCGGGCACCTAGTTCACCCCGAGCTCGAGCTCGGCGTCCTTGGTGGACCCAAACCTGATGTGGCCAGACCGAGCCCGGGCCGAGTTCTGAGGAACCCGGGTCGGGTTCGATCGAGTCGTAAAACAAGTTCAACATTTCGTTCATTTCTGGCGATCGCCGGCCACATATAATTAAATTAACGAAACTATCACATTCAGACATGTATTTTGGGGCATCCAGAAACTAGACTACATAGGAATTATACTAAGGAAAACTAGAAACGAAACGCATCACAAATTGATTCCTAGGTTCATATCTGTTCATAATCATTTCGGTTCTTCATACATTCATTTTAGTAGTATCCCTTTGTCGTTCACAATGGTTCAATCATACATTTCATCATGCCAATTGCATGTACTTCTTTAATCATGGCAGTACGATCATCGGATTAACATGATATGGAGTATAATACATTGATATTTTAGGATCAGTTCTTGGGGGGTTTTAATCAGGCATGCGAGTTCGTCGTGAATCATGATTCATGATAAAGATCCCGAAATCCACACACCTTGAAGCCAAAGAAATTGTGGTTCGTCCTAGTGTCGTTCGCACCTTGCTCCCATGTCGTCGGTGGTGACCGGCGACGTCCTTTCGTGCTCGCTGTTCGCGCACATCGGGAAAAGAGAGAACGGTCGAGTGAGAATGAGAAGACCAGAATCATACGAACGACAAGGAGACAGAGGCATTTTCTCACTGCGTAGTTGCCTCTGTTGTCTGCCTTCTCACGCTGGCTTCGTCGGAGGTGGCTTCCGATGTCGTTTGCTCGTCGCCCGCTATTGTCTGCGCACCGGAGGAGAAGAAGAGCGAGTGAGACGGAGCTTATCTCGACGGAGCAGAGAGAAAAGAAGAGAAGAGGTCGGGCGTCCTTTATAGACGAGGGGAGGACGAAAGTCGGCCGTTGTCTCCTCCTCCTTGATGATGGCCGAAGATCCGATGGTCGGATCTCCTGCAGGCAGCCAGGCGCGGTCATTGGGGATGCTGGCCGGTGGTCAGGCGGCTCCAATCGGGAGAAGGAAGGAGCAATCGAGTGGAAAGAGGGAGGTTACAGCAGAAGAAGACAAAGAAGGGAAATGAGAAGAGATCAAGCAGAAGAAGACAAAGAAGGGGAAAACGTTTTATCCAACTTACGTTTTCATCATTCCCTGTCATCATTTTTTTTACCTCTGACCCTGTTGTTATAGGCACTCTCTGTCAGAAATTATATATCTACATGGACTTGGTTTTCCGTTCACTTTGTGTACAAGACAAGCCGTTGCTCCCGCCGTAGGTCGGCGGATGGTTTGGGACGAGAACGGAAGGATAGCTTAAGGACTTGCCTCCTACGGCGAGGATCCTCCTGTGGATCTCAGAATCCAGTTGGAACTCCTCCTCCAACATGATGACCCCCACCACCGTATTCTCTTCTCCATCATCTTTTTCTCCTTTCCACGTGCCATTAATGGTCCCGTTGCAATAGTGCCGAAGTGGCGGAATTACCATCGTCGGGGCCGCCCCCACCATCCCGGCAGCATCAAGTACAGCTGCAACTTCGGATGATGGGAGGCACTGCATAGGCCGCAGGACGTCGGCCGAGATGGTGATTACTACTACTAATACTACTGTGACGAGGCGCAGACTCATGATCGCCATGTCTATTGATTAATTCTACACTCCAGCCACACGGATCGGTCTCTCGCCACCGGCCATCGCCTTAAATAGAAAGGAGAGTTGTAGAAGAAGGCTAGTTAAATTAAATTAAATGTCGTCTGCGTGCATTAATCGATTGGGAGAGGAAAAAATTACATCAAATGCCCTTCAACTTTAAAGTTTACTCAGCGATGTCTTCCATTTTTACTGTGTACAACAATACTCTTCATCTTTTAATTCGTTTCATCCGACCTTCTTATCTGAGATAGGCGGTCTCCTAATTTTCCATCTACGTAACATCCACGTGTTCATGATGGTTTTAGTTGATTTTTAATAAATTAAAATTCACTCGTTAAAATTAGGCTCCACTCGAAAAAAAACATAGAGATCCATGGAGCCCGATTTTGTTTTATATTTTTTTATTTATACAATTAATACTTATGTTATCAATTCTCTTATTATAGATATAATATTTTTTGTATAAAATTTTATACTTTTCTATCAAATTATCAAACTCTAATTTAATAACTTTAAAATTTTAGTAGTATATTTTATATTTAATATAAAATTAAATATTTTTATATTACTTTTTAATTTATACATATCTTTTTAAAATATAATTATATAAAATCAGGTTCCGAAAAACCATTTTAAAAATCTGACATGCTAGAGGGTAGTTTTTATTATTTTTTTCAAAATAGTTTTAGGAAGATTTTTTTAATTTTAAAAACTGATTCGAAAAATAATAATTAGATTTTTTGGACTAAAAATTCGACCCAATTCTAACTACTTTCACTTCTACGTTTCTAATGATTTAGTTTTTTCAAATATCGAGCATGTCTATTTTCATATGATATTAATGGAGTTAAAAATTAAAATTACAAAATTAATAATATTGCTCTTTACATTTGAGATTAAATCTCAATAAGAAAAAAAAATACATGTTCAAATGCCATTATGGGGACGTAAGTAAAAATATCAGGGGACATAATTAAAGTAATAACATAAAAATTAGATTCAAAGGTTATATTATTATTACAAACGTCTATCAAACGTTCTCATTGTAAACTTTTCATTTCAATTTTTATTTAAATCGAAATGATGAAATAATTTTTTTCTCAAAAAGATTGAAATGAAAAATGACTAATCCGTTAATAAATATTCTTTTAGCGCATATATATATATATATATATATATATATATATATATATCAGTTTTAGATCAAAAGCCATTTTTATTGAGAGTTTCATGTTTGTAAAATCTAATTCTTACCATCTAACATTTTTATTGAGGGTTGCTTAATTGCCTACGAAGACGTGTATGTATACAACACAAAGTCTCCAAACGACATGTGTATGTCCATGTCAGTCGTCCTGTCAAGGCGTTTCAGCTACCATTGCGCTACCAAACGACATGTATGACATGTATATCGCTGCTACCGTTGTCTGTTCACATATGATAAGATGGGCCAAATCGATACGTGGACGTGGGTCGTACGTCGCATCCAATATTTTTACAATCGGATCAATCATGGAATTAGAATTTTTACTTGATTGTAGAATCAAATTTTATTAAAATAATATTATTTATAATAATTATAAAG
This sequence comes from Pontederia crassipes, assembly GCA_030549335.1. NCBI lineage: Eukaryota > Viridiplantae > Streptophyta > Magnoliopsida > Commelinales > Pontederiaceae > Pontederia > Pontederia crassipes. Next base: position 5,140,587 of record CM060190.1, read on the forward strand.
ATATAATATAAGTTATATTATATACTATATGAATATTATATAATAACTTATTAACAATATTAAAAAATAATATAACATAAATTTATTTATTAAAAGTTTTAATAATGATAAATAATAATGATTAACATAAAAATATAATTAGATTATTATTAATTTAATATATATTATTTAATGATGATAGATGCTATATTAATAATTTTATCTTAAATTGTTCTCATTTCTTTTTACTCTAGCACTTTCCTTTTTATTGTTTATTTATGCCCTTTGATAATTTTCTAATTTAATGTTATTTAATTTTAAATACTTACTTTTTTATTTCAATTCTTATATAATTTTATACATATCATACTCCCTCCTTTTTTACATTTCTTATGTTCCTTTCTTTCTTTCCTTTTTTTAACTTTCCTATTTTTGTCATTTTTTTATTTTTTTAAAATTTGAATTGAACCCGAGTTGAACCGCTTCAACCGATCGATTCAATCGATTTTTTCGATTCAATGTCAAAAATAATTTTGACATCTAATCGAACCGAATTACCGGTTATTTTCCAGTTGAATCGGTCGGTTCGATTTTGAAAACATTGGTCGCATCCTCATTTTAGGTAAATTTGATTGGGTAACTTCTATGTTGGACTAGTTTAGGCATTTTGGATGTGTTTGGATGGAAAATTTAGAAGGAATAGATTATGTTCATTTAAAATAGAGTGAATTTAAAGAAAAAAAATTCAACTTGCTTGGATACAATATTTGTTAAGTTAATTAAGAACTGGTTGGTGTTCTTAAGTGCATCATTTGACTTTAAATTAAATTATTTAAATTGATGATTTTGAAGATGTTAAAAATAATTATTCTCATTTCATCCTTATTTTTCTCAATCAAATAAAAAAATATTTTTTTAAAAAAATAATAATAAAGACATTTACCAAACTTAACATTTCTTAACTCATATATTATATTTTTTCCAAACAAGAAATGAATGAAATTAACCCCCCTCATTCCATTAGTTTATATTGGTTTAATTAAATAGTTACCACGCACAACCTTATCATCCCTCACTACATCACCCTAACACATCATCCTTAAACTAAACTATCAAACAAAAATCTTAGGGTATGTTTGGATGGAGGATTTAGAAGGGATGTGTTGGATTTACTTAGGATGAAGTGGGTTTAAAAATTCTACACCAAGTTTGGATACAATATTTATTAATTTAACTAAGAATATATTGATGGTCCTAAACAATCACTTGACTTAAAATTAAATCCTCAAAATTTATAATTTTGGAGGGGCTAGAAATAATTATTCTCATTTTATCCTTATTTCTTCTCAATCAAATAAAAGTCAATAAATTTTTCTTTAAGGATAACAATAATATTTACCAAACTTAATCTTTCCTAACTCATATATTATATTTTGTATCCAAACAAAGAGTGGATGAAATTAACCCACCTCATTCAATTAATTTATATCCAAACATAATTTAATTAATCACTTACCGCACTCAATCTTACCAACACCATCCTAATTCATCCCTCTTAAACTAAATTATCGAACAAAGACTTGTTAAATATTAATTAATCCAGCGATACTTCTATGTTGGACTACTGTAGACATTTTAGTTTTTAGTTTATTTTATATTCAAACTACTTTTTTTAAATCTTTATGACAATTCTCTCCGCACTGTTTTGATTAGTTATTACCGTTGTTTTAACTAAGGAGTGATGATTTGGTAATGTGTAAAAGTTCGCCAAGCAGGAAACTATAAAAAAGAACATTATCACTCTTTATCACTTCAAAATATATTATTATCATTTTATTTTATCTCACAAAAATAAAAATATCTAACACTTTTAACACTATGACATGACACCAATGCGTTTTAAAGTGAAAATAATGATGCTAAAAAAATGACGAGTATAAAAAGTATTGTATAGTAAAAGTTCTTGAACCGAAAAGCTACCTCCCTATTTTTTTTCTTAATCAAAACAGCTTCAAATTTGAAGTATTAAATTTATGATTATGTATATAATCTCTGTCATATCATATGATAATATGCAACCAGCTGAATTAGTCTTTACATGTTATTTCCTCAATCCTCTCCTATGATGATTTTTCGTATATGTCCCTAATTTTTGAACTCACCATAGCGTCTCCTGAATTATATCACATTTCTCACTTTGATTCATTCGTCAAGTTCTATTATTTATTTTTATTTTTTTAATTTATGAAATGATCAAACTTATTTTCTATCATATGTTCTAATATTTTGAAATAAAAAATAATATATTATAATAATAAAAAGTAAAAAAATGTGCAGAAAGGGAGCGTTACCCCCGGCGCACGCCACAAAAGGGGGGCGTCGTCCCCACCCTTTTCCGCTGAGCGCGTCGCCAACGTAATAAAAAATAAAAAAAATGAAAAAGTTAACATAACTTGATGGATGGTCTAAAGTGAAAAATGTGGCATAGTTCAGGCGGGCGCAACAATGAGTTCAAAAGTCAGGAGCAAACACGAGTTCAGGAAAAATTTGAGAAAATAACCCTATTTAATTTACTCGGAGATTGCGTACAATATATTTGATTTAAGCAAAAGAATGTTGGCGACAATGATTTAAAAAACAATTAAAAGTAAAAAAAACCCACGCCCGTCCAAACGTTCAAGTCCCTTCACAAGTTGAAAATTAGTTCATATGGTGCATTTCCTGATTAATTATGATCTCTCCATGATATAAATTTCAAGTTTTTCTTCTTTCTTCTTTTGTTTCTAACTCCTGAGCCTATGATCCCTCAACCTTTTGACAAATTTACTGTAAATCCACCATCAAACCAAAGAAAGTGGCATATTAAATCCATTTAAGGACTATTTTTTTTATTCTAAAATTTATATTTTAATATATAAAATTAATAAAAAATAAAAATTGGTGGGGACCAAGCCTTCCGAACTTTCATGCAGATACAACCATCATCCTTTTCTTTAATTTGAAAAAATAATTTCATTAAGAAAAGGAATCCTGGTACAAAAGGTGGCCAAGCCATGGAGGGGGAGTCCTCCTAAAAGTTGTCGTAAGTGTTTGCGCGACCTACAGGTGTAAATGATCTGCCGACAAGTTGAGGTTTCGCGGACAGTATACAATGGATGTAGGAGTATCAGAGAGTCTGAGGAACGGTGAGAAGTACCTGCAAAAATGAAACATCTTGTGTCAATGCGAAGAAGATATCCAATACCGCTCACCCCAGAAACTCCAGAAAAGGAGCCATCGATGCTGAGGACAATCCAATGCTGGGGAGGGGCTCCCATCGAACCCGTGGAGGGTCTTGGGGGCGAAGTTGTTGTGACTCAGGGGCGTGGGCCAGAGAATAGTTTTGAAAACTAGCCAAAACTCTCTGTCATATCGCATCCATGGTTGCATGTCAATCTTGGAAATGAATGTTATTACACAGATTTCAAATCCTCCAAAGGGAAAAGACAAAAACGGAATAAAAAGAGACGTTTAGAGGGGAAATCCAAGTCCGCTCCCTCATAGATCCAGGAGCCCAAGTGCCATGAGGGTGAGTGTTGGAAGGTAATACCCAAGTGGTGCTAGAATTTGGACCAAAGTTGATGGGTGATGTGGCATTCAAAAAATAGATGTACGTTGGTCTCAAGAGCAAGGCCACACGGTGGGGAGGAGGGGTTGATGTTTTTATAAAAAGGAGGATGTTATCTAAAGTGGGGAGTTTGAGATAAAAGAGCTTCCATAGAAAAATATGAATCTTATCTGCCATAACATCTTCCACGGCCGCCTGCCAGGAGGACACGACGATGGTTATTTATAAATTGAGCTACCATGGTTATCCTCATCCAAACCCACGTGTCATCATTGGAAAATTCGAAAATTTAAATGTGATTTATTAAGCCACAAAGACTGGGTCCAAAAATATTTGAAAGTAGGGCGACATTGCAGGTGTCGTTTGAGATTAGATGGTCTACATTGAGATTCTCAAGTGAGTAAGAGGTATTGACGAAAGTTGGTTTCCATTGGAGGGGAACATAAAGAATCCATGGATCAAGAAGTATGGAAGTGTTGTTGCCAGATCCAATGGCTTTGCAAAACCCAAGCCGAAGGTCATAAAGGGAGTTCAAGATGAGCCGACAAGAAGAAGAAATATTAGTACATGTGGGTGCGAAGTTCCATAGTTGGAGATGTTCGTACTTTCTATTGATGAGTTTAGCCCAAGAAGAACCAGTGTTATTTATGAGATGTTCGTACTTTCTATTCCGATCAAGGAGCAGCGCATGGCTTCGAGGTTCGGGATGCCAAGACTGCCCTCTGCATATGTTAGCTGAGCAACCTCCCACATGACAAGGTGGGTACCCTGGCGGTTGTTGCCATGATCCCAAAGGAAGGTACGAGAGAGCCTTTCCAGAGTGTGCAGGACTCCAATTGCTATGGGAGAGGTACCAAGGGATTATATAGGTATAAAGGATAAAACCAATTTGGTTAAGGTTACCCGACTAGCTTGGTTGAGGAGTCGCTTGCGCCATCAAATAAGGCACTAGGATACTTTATCGATGAGAAGATGTTGATCTCTCATGGGGATGTATCTTAGAGTAATAGGAATACCAAAGTATACGAAGGGAAAGCTCCAATTTTTAGGTTTAAAGTGTTGGTTATCCTATGCTTGCGGTGTCTATTGATGGTGGAAGGGAGGTAGCGTTCAGATTTTTGCTGATTTAGTTTTTGGTCAGTCAGGTATTCGTAAATGCTAAGAACCTTTTTGATATTGAGGCATTTTTTCTTGGTCGCCTATAGACAGATGAGCAAGTCATCGATGTACACAGAGAAAAGGAGTTAATATGGAAAGGCGATATGAGGCCAAGATCCTCGTGGAGTGTAATGAGGGAGGAGAAAACTAGTGAAATTAGGATAAAGATATAGGGTGAGAGGGGATCGCCCTGACGAATTCCATGGTATGCTTGAAAAGGGAGGGAGGTTGGGCCATTGATGATACATGAGAAGTTTGGGGATCGAATGCAATAGTTAAACCAAGTGATAAATTTTGAGGGGAAATTCATGTGTGTAAGAATAGTATCAATGGAGTCTCAAGAGATGTGGTCAAAAGTTTTTTCCATATCAGCCTTAATGAGCATAAACTTTCACCTGCCCGAGCTAAGAGAGTGTGCAAGCTCGTGAGTGATAATAATGTTGTCTTGTACACTTCTTCCGGGGACAAACGCTGATTGAGAGTTGTCTATTAGAATGTTGAGCATGGGGCGAAGTCGATAAGCAATAATTTTGGAGAGGACATGATAGAGCACATTCCACAAATGACATGGGGGGGAGTCCTTCACAGTCTCTAGGTTATTAGTTTTAGGTATGAAAATAATTGATGTGTTGGTCCAAGCACGAGGGAGGGAGCCGTTGTTAAAAAAGGAGATGATTATATTTGTAACATAGGGGCCAACAATATCCCAATAGTGCCAGTAAAATTCGTTGGTGAAACCTTTCGGACCCAGTGTCTTGCCATAGGGCATGCTCCAGAGAACACTGTGCACCCCGATCGGGTTGACATGAGTAACGAGTGCAACAGAAGATGGCGGGTCAAGGGAAGGTAGAGGGGCCAACAGTCCAAGGGAATCAGGTTTTTCTCGAAAGAAATAATTCCTTTTTTATCGTTACAATTCTCATCTTTTCTCTACTTTGAGAGATAAGACAATATCTTTTCTTCATTCAAGATACAACATCTTATCACTCAAAAGCTCAACCACCTATACAATAATTCTAAAACACACTTCCAATATCTTTTTTACAATTCAAATTCACACATGAGAAGAAGAAGAAAGAAATATCATAATGTTTGTAAATTTTGGCTCAAAAGGACCTCACAAACATTCTTTCTAAGCTTGCTTAGAAGTCATGATGGTTCCTTCATATTTGGGACCACTTTTATATCCTTCTAAATTTCATTTAGCAGTTGTGATTTGTTTCTTATTTTTTGATCTCAAATATGATCATTATTGTACATTTTGCCTATAAACCAATCGGTCTTTCTATCCATTTGTCAGGTGCACCTCATAGATGTTGGAAAATATGATCCTTGGAAGCTCGACCGATCACACTTGTTCATCCACCGATCGAATTGAAATATTGGCCAATTGTGCTTTAATTTCGTACGACACGAGTACTACAATCACTAGTCAATTATGTAACGCTCCCAAAATTGCCCCTCCTGCCACGTAGGCTGTCAGGTTAATCCAGGGAGCGCTACACTGCCTACTACACTATTGACCATGACCATTCAATAATGTGCACACATGGCATCAATATTATAATAAAATATAATAAAGAACTTTAATGCGAAAGTTCAATCGTCAAAATATCAAAAACATAATTCACCCATACAGGTGATAACAAGATGATAAGAGATCATAAATCTCAAGAAGTTCAATAGGCGGAAGAAATTCGATAAGCGGAATAGCATGATGTCTATGGATAACATGAGAAACATAACACTAAATTCAATTGAGGTAAGCTTGATGATAGGATAGTCATGTGCAACATCCTCCAAGCTCTGAGCACACCCACTCCTCATCAAGCAGCATTCTCACCTGCAAAATCCCAATGCAGGAGAATCGAATACCCATAAGCAAAGATGCTCAGTACAATAGAAATATAGATGATGAAATAATAATCAATGATGATTATAGAAGCAATATATCAATGATGAACAATTATATACCTTGGCTATAATGAGTCACACATCTTACTTTAACATTATCAACATCTATACTTTATTCTTTACTATAATTATACTTTGTCTTTACAATATTCTATATTATCTTTACATACCATATTCTATACTTTACTATACAATTTCCTATGCCATACTTTACAATGCTTTACTTTACATTTGTTGTACGGTGAGTTACACTACGTCTTTTACGTTATTATGATACATTTAAAGTTAGTTGTCCTATGACTTTATTAAGTTGGGATGTCAGAGGTGCCTCTTTGAATCTGTAAAGCCAGTAAGCCCAAAAAGGATAAGGGGTGTGACAATACATCACCCAATTCGGAATGTAGGTGGGAGAGAACCTACACCCTAGAAACAGTGGTCATTTAAGAACATGTAGGTTCACTGTCTCCTCAGTTAGCTACCTGACTCTCTTGCTCAATACTATATTCTCTGGGGGAAGGAGTGTGACCATTGTATCACCCTTCTTCGAGATACAGGTGGGAGAGGACTTGAAATCTCAGAAACAGTGGTCATCGAAGACCAGTAGTTTCATTGTCTCCTCAGCTAACTATCTGTCCCTCTCTGTACTGTACTCTGATCTTTGTTCCATGCTTTGAGACGGCACATAGCAATCTCATATCTTTATCTTTACTTATCTTTGCACATCTTTGATATTACATAGAAATCAAAAGAGGAAAAGATTCTTCTTTCTCAAAAGTGTTGGCTCTTTGTATCTTTAGGGTTCTGAATAAAATTCTGTTGAGGATAGGGCCTAACTTTCGAAGAATTGTACTCGACGAAAAAGTCTATTTTTTTGGCCAACAGAACCCGAGCCGGGTTGAGAAGAACTCGGGCCGAGTCTCTGTCGGAGAATTTCTGTGCATGACCCGGTCCGAGTTGAGGTCCGACTCGGGTGAGTCGTTGACAATACATTGCTCGACATCGTGTCGGATTCGTACTCGATCCGACTCGGTAAGACACGGGTCGAGTTGATAACCGACCCGGTCGGGTTTCTGGCCGCGCTCTCACGATGTCATCGACGAGACGGCTCGGTCCGGGTCGATGAAGACTCGGACCGCGTTTAGGTGTGACCCGGGCCCGGACATGGGTGACGCGGACCGGTTTCTATAGCGCAGAAACTGCGCCGGTCGTCTTCTCCATCTCCGACAACCTTTCGGACGTCAAATCGGAAAGATGACAATATGAAAACTAATTCTATAACATTCAAGATCTTAATAGTACTCTACTATGCATCTATAATTCTTCGTCTAGGGGATTTAAATCTAAGGTACATCGTTTTCGGTCGTTGGAATTCGCCGGCGATCTATAGTCGTTCGTCGGTCGTCTTTGGGCGACGAGGAATAGCGCTCGGTCCTCGCGAACACCGGAGGAGGTCGTTGAGGGTCGAAGGTGCGTTGGGTCGGTTGTTGTTCGTTCGTTGCCGCCTACTTTGCTTCACGCGTCCGCCGGAGTCGACAGGAAGGAAGACGAAACGGAGGGGGAAAAGTGGCGGCCGGCATGAGGGAATCCAAAGGGGGCGAGGGCGTTCCCTCTCGCCCCTTTTATAGCATCGGCCGGCCAGAGGGCCGGCCGATCATGGGGCGCGATCAAGGGAGGGAATCCCTCCCCGGTCGGTCGTTTCCTATTTCATCTATTTCCTTTTTTTTAATTCGTTTCAAATTCCCATATTAATTGTATTAATTCCCATTTTTGAATTCTTTCCTTAAGTGAGAAATTGGATACGTTACAAATTAATTCCTCAAAATCGACGGAATTGTGCATTTTTCAAAGTCACCGACCGATTGGTACATACACATATACAATTATCGTAGAAAGGTAATTTTTCATTTGTTGAAAATCTAACAAGATTATCTATATTTTTTATATTCACGTGTTATTTCAAATATGAATGAAATATATTGAAATATGATTTAATGCATGAAAAAATTTATTACTATTTAAACTTTTTCGGCACTTTAAACGTAGTTATAATCATTTGAATTTGTAACCAAGATTGATTGACATAATTGGTTAGCAAGGTTATGTTCAAGGTGACTCAACGGGTGCTAATAGTCACGTGATTGGTCCTCGGAACCATCATTTTGATTTCATCCTGACTCCAAATTCGTCAGGTGCTTAATAGCCCTGGACATTAGGAGCCGAGTGGGTACCAAAAAAATTATATATCATCAAAATATAATTAGAAATGATGTAAAAGCTTTGCTCCAATAATTTTAAATATATTAATTTGGGAATTTAATAAAAGAACATTCATTTATACAAAATTATTGTAGTAATAATAAGAAAAATAATGACTATATGAATTGGTACATAAATAGAAGATATGTAAATATAAAATGGGCTCATTACACTTTTTGAATATTTTCTTATGAGCTATATTAGTCTATTTTGAATCTGTAGATTCTGATTTACTAACAATCGCTCTTTCTTTTTCTCAATGTTTTTTTTTCATTTTAAATTACTTAAGGAGACGTATTACCAACTTACTTAATTTGTAACTTGAGTTACTACTAAAATATATTATCACTATTTAAATTATAAATACTATTAAAATTATAGTGTTTGATTATTACCAGTGATATAATAATAACTGAGGTCATTAAAGAAAAAATACCAAATATCTCAAAAAATTATACTAATTTTTAATTACATATTATGATAAATAATCGGAGTAAAATAATAGAAAAGAAACAGCCAAGATAACGAATTATTCTTAAATAATTCAGAAAAAATAAAAAAAAGATGAAATTGCGTGATATTATTTATTAATAAATTATTTGTAAAAAGTTAAGATTTTAATTGAATGAATATTTGAAAAGACACCTGTTGTATTTGTTAAAAGACCCCTCTTATATTTGTTATTTAAATCGTCAATGAAAGAGTAACTAAAATGATGAGTGAATTAATACGATGGATTAACATGTTGTTTGCATTAATATGATGTATCTTAAATTTTTAAATAAAATAATTGATAATTTATCTTTTTAACTCATGCTAAACTGCTTGAGGGCGATGCCTCGCTTGCCGTATGTGGTGTCCACTACCTCGCACAAATGTTTTCTCTTTAAGAACGTGATGCGGATTGAACAATCGACGTGGTTTTTGAAATATCGTCCGGCGGATTACTGAATAAAATAATAATAACTGGACTGCATGCAATGCGTGCATCGGAGAGCGATGGCTCACCTACCTTCACATGTGAATGGCATCCATCGTGAGCTTTTGGACGATTAGTGGACGAGCCAAGAACTTTTCGTATAAATTATTCATAAATGCAGATAATAATTTATATTTTTATGACTAGTAGGTGATATAATAGATAAGTTGAAGGTTCATCATGAAAACATGTCTCAATATTGTTGACTCATCTCCTTTTCTGAATACAATATCTATTATTTCAATATCATTTTATTAGATTATATACTACTTTTCTATGTTATTTTTCATATTTTGAAATGTATTTTCTTTTTTTTTTGCATTTTTTAAGATTTAAATAAAGATGGAAATCCGTGCGGACCGCACGACTTCACGCGGATTTTAGCCGGGCTAGCCCGTCCTATCTAGACTACCCAGTAAGATGCTGGCAAAGTTTTTAAATTGTTTTATTATATAGTTAAATATTTAATCATATAATATCAGTTTTATAATATTATTATACATATATTTAATCATATATCATAAAGTTTATAATCATATTATATATAAAAAAATTTTATACATCTAATAATCATAATATCATATATTATAATATCTTTTTATTATTTTTGTTAGTTAAATATTAGGGTAAATAATATTATCCATATTTTTTATTTTTTTGTTTCCTAATTTAATACATATAGAAAGAAAAAAAATGGGCGGCCCGACTCGTCTCGATCGACTTGCCAAGTCGGACCAAAATCGTATCAGGTCGACCAAAGTGCCTTCCGACACAACACGATTCGATCGTACCGATCCGACACGCCCCGACACATGGTAAAACTCGGTTTGACGGGCTCGGACACGATTTGACACGCCTCGAAGTTCATATCTAAGTTTAAACAAGCATGTGTCATGCTAACGAACGCAAAAACATATGAGAAATCATAATTGTAGTTTTCTTAATAAATAAAGCAAATATACTTTTATGGAATAATCTAAATAATATATGAGTAACGGTAAATATTAAGAAAGAACATAGAAGGTGTATAAAGGAAACTAAAAAAATAAATCTATTGATCATACATGACAGTGACAACCAAAATTCTTAACAAAATATTTTTATATTCACAAAAATTTGAATTGGACATTTTATTTAAGAATTCATTACAGCTCAACATTAATTGATTTTTAGCCACACAACGTGAATAAACTCACACCAGACTGTCGGCCCATGAAGGCTAAAGTTAATTAATTTCTCTTAAGGGCCTTGACTAAACTCGGGCGGTCCACTTGCTAAGATTACGCAAGACAATTTTACCCAATCTCTATTTATTATTTATTATTATTTGGTTCGCATATAAAAGGGCATCAAAATTAATGTCACCTCATTTATAGTCCAGCTGTGAGATTGAGCTATTTTTCTTTTTCTTTTTGTTGCGTTCGATTCCCAATGATGGCAGTTATAAGAGCACACATCGCTTGCTTAGTATTTCCGGCAAAGTAAGGGCATGAGAACATTGCAACAAAAGGAAGTTGGGGGAGATTTTTATATTTCTTATCATTCTAAACAACACCTAATGTTTAAAAAAATCATGTAATTTATATTTTTAAAAAAATGTTTGAATAGTGAATAACTGATGATGACGATGATGATGAAAGTTTGAGAGATGAAGCACTAGAAGTCCGAATTAGTTAGTAGATGTAAAATAACTAAATAGTTTGAAGTTGAACTATTTTCTACACTTTTAATAAAAAAAACACTTATATTCAAGAGCGAACCCAGCCCAAAATTGAGAGACGGGGCATGTATATGATATTGATATAGTTTTATTTTTTTTCAATTTTTTCTATATAAATCGATGCAAAAAATAAAAAATTTGAGGGGTCAAGGCCCCATGAAAATTCCCCGGGTCCGCCCTTCTTATATTTTGATTGAATATTTATCCATTTTAAGAATAACGATTGCCAAATTATTATTTTAAGTTAATTTTAGCATTACATCTAGTTTATTATTACATAACTTAATCATGATATCCATCATTTTTCTTATTTATTTTTCTTCAGTTATTAGAGTCATAGTTCTAACCATTTTGTCTAATTTTCCTTTTAGATTATATAAGATATGGAGTATACAAAGAAAGATGAATACTTGGAGCATGACACATGTGATTGAATTTATCATGGGTCATGGCTGTAAGACAACTTTTTTCATGACTTTATCTTATTTTGACTTAGAAAAATAAAGAAGGATCTTATTTGTAACAACTCCATTTTTTTAATAGAAGTATTTAAATCATTTGGAGGAAACTTAAAAAAATCTTAGACTATACTCTATAAAAACCTCCCAAACCTTTCCACTCCTTTTTTTCTTATTTCTCCTATGTGATGGCTGCAACCTAGAAGGAGGAAAAGGAGGAGAACGAGGAAAAAGAAGAGGGCAAAAAAGAATAGGACATGGACAAAGGAAAGGGAATTAACATAGAGGAAGAGCAAATGTATGTAAAGGAGATCCAAATCCCTCTCTTCCTTTTCAATGATATTTTGTTTGGATTAAGAGACTCAAGAACACCCTGTTCTTGATAGGAATTTTGATTGGGGGTTGTATAAATAAGGATTTGTATGATTAAAGATTTCATGATTTATGTTTGCAAAATCTATTAAATTCGTGATTGTTTTATAATAATTATTGGGGTAAGTTTTTCTTATCCAAAAATTACAAATAATATACGAATGGAAACTCTCAAAGTCTAGTTTCCACAAAAATTAGTTTCATATGATTTGGAGTTGTATACATATAGTTATGATCCAAACATCGGACTGGTGTCATGTTGTCTCGGGAATTCGTGACTATTTTGTAATAAATGTTTGGATAGGCGTTTCTTATTTAAAAATTATAAATAATATATTAATAGAAAGCCCTAGAACTAGTTTCCATAAAAATTATTTCATATGATTTGAAGTTCTATACAAATAGTTATGATCCAAACATTTATCATGCTATTTTGGGTAACAGCGAGTCCAAATTGTAAAATGTATAGTAAATTAGAAATATTGAATTAGGATTTGAAATTTATTCTCAAGTTAAAGGTTCACCTTTATGCGAAAATTGGAATCACAGGAAAATAACAAGTATAAGTTAGGTTTTTAATATTTTAGTGGCTGCTGCCAGAGTACTATGCAGAAAATAGATTATGTTAGCTGTAGGAATTTCTAGAAAAAGCCTCAACTCTTGTTAATGAATGAAATTTGCATGTTTTAATGTATTATGATGCATAGATGCTAAGAGATCATACCTGAAATATTTATGATGTTTTAAATTATTTTTTTACGTTTCAATATAAAAAATTAAGAATTTCGAATAAAAGATCAAACTTCTAGGACCACGATTGTGCCAGGTCCCGAAACAACCGTGATAGAAGATGAGTGAAACCAGTATTCTATCACGATCGTGACAAAATTGTCACGACCGTGATGTGGTGGGGCACGATCGTGACCAACGAGGTCACGACCGTGATGAGGACTCGGCACGGCCATGACAAAACATGTCACGATCATAACCATATGCAGATGAATTAATAAGCCACCGTCACGGGCGTGATGCAACTATCATAGTCATGACGGATCAGAAATGGAAGTCAAGTTATTTTAAACATATTTCTTTATGTATATAGGTATGTATGGATGTGTATTGAGTGTATATGACACGTAGATACATGTAACGTATGTTCAGCCGTAATTAGGCTAAAAGATGAAGAATAATTGATATGAATTATTGTTGTATTGCAAAGCATAATGTACCTAAAGTTGAAGAAGAATGTCCTCATCACTTATGAATGGTAAGAAGCAAAGTTCTGCACCTATGTATGTACTTCAAGGGGACTTAAGCCTGTGAAGTAAAGTTCTGCATTTGTGTATGTGCTTCTTAAGGAGCAAAGTCACTCATCAGAAAGTGTGCATATTTCTTGGAATAAAGTCTCTTATTATTATAGTGTGCATATTCTTCGAAATAAAGTTCATCACTATTATAGTATGCATGAAATAAAGTCCCTCACTATTATGATGTGTGTGTTCCAAGGATGTGGCCTATGACAATGTGATATGATTCTTTCAATATGTTAAGATCAAAGATGTCATAAGATAAAGTAGGAATGAAAGTGAACTTAAAGTATCTTATGAGAAAGAAAGAATGTTAAGATGATGATGAAGAAGTAAAGATGGAAAGTAAAGTTCTACATTTATGTATGTACTTCAGGGGGACTTAAGCCTGAGAAGTAAAGTTCTGCATCTGTGTATATACTTTCCAAGGAACAATGTCCCTCATCATAAAGTGTGTGTATTCCTAAAGATGACTAGGAATAAAGTCCCGTACTATTATGATGTGTGTTTCTAAGTATGATAGGATATGGAATGAAATTCAAGATGATATTATGTGATAAAAGATGAAAGATGAAGATGATACACGAAGGATCACATAATAAAAAAAGAAACGAATGATGGAAGAAGATCCAAAGAATTATAAAACAACTTTGAGGATATGTAAAGTATGAAAGAAGTAAGAGTCAAGGAATTATGAAGAAACTCTTAAGATGTACATGATTATGAACATGAATGAAATGATATGTTATGCCATGCATTTGATGAATGATATGAATGCATATTTCTAATGTATGGTACATGCAGATAATGGACTTGAAGTTAAGTAGGTATGAGATAATGTATATTACATGAATAGTATATGAAGAATGAATGTAAGTGTTATGTAATGTCATGAAATGATCATTGATACAGTTCATGGCGTGCATGTTTACATGTTATGTTATTATGATGATAAATGATATATCACATGTAGTACAATGTGATAGGGTGTCATGGCATGCATGACCTTTACACACTCTAATTGGGAAACCATGCACTCTGGATCCATGCAGATAATCAAGATGAACTGATGGATGGTAGCTCAAGCTCATGACGAAGTGTTGCACATACTTAGGTCTAATAAGTTTTAGTTGAACATTGATGCTATGTACCAAAGTCTTTAGTCACTTGAGATCCCATTACTTATTAGTTGAAAAAGATTTTATAAGGTTCAAATAAAGTTTTATTTATTATGACTTTCAGTAAAATGTTAAAGTCTTTCGCTGTTAATGGATGTATGGCGAACGGGCTAATGGCGTGAAATTGCCCTAAATGACCAAAAACTTTTAGGGTAGATTTTCGGATCGTTACATTATTTGATACAACTTTCATGAAAAAATTGCTAATTGAAGAGGGACAATATTTAACAACTCGAAGGCTAAAGCGAATTTGTACGTGCCATGCTTGAGGTTTATAATTGTTGGAATTCATGTTCGCCCATATGGTTGGAGTTTTATTTTACTTTATTTTTAAATGGTTTGTTACACTATTTTCTTGTCTGTTTCTATTTTTATGCAGTACCTACTTGTGGAATCATATATTTCAGTTTATTTACCATTTGTTAATTTTGTCTCTATTGAACATAATTTTTGTAGTTCAATGCTTCACTTGCTTAAGTGATATCTGCATTGGTTATTAATTGGTTAGTATGATTAATTATCTTATTCTTGTTTGCATTAACAGTAAATCTTTAACTTTGTGCTTAAGGCAATTTATGAAATGATCATGATTACTTGATTGAGAGAAGTAGTAGATTTGTTTAGTGGTCAATAATGTAGGAATTACATCATTAAAGTATTTTATAATTGGATTAGTTTAGTGGATTTGGTTGAATGACCTTATTTATGTTATTTCTAAAATAATTGGTTCCACCTAATTGAGGAGTCATAACATCAGTAATCCCTACTCTATCATTTAAATTGATTCATGTTTTAAAATTTGTTTCAATTTATTATAGAGGTGAAGTAAGGTTGACCATAATTCTTAAGACGTCCTATCTTTATGTAAAAAGTCATTGAAATTTATATTGTTTAAATTTTAAATTTTATTCTAGTTCTTTCACAAATTTAATAATTCCTTGTTAACTTTATAATCAATAGTTTAAGTTAATCTAGTTCTCATGTGAACAAAACTTGTCTCTCTTTTACTACTTGAATGATAATGTTAGAATATAAAATAAATGATATTACTCTTCCTAACGACTTAAGCTTTTAGAAAAAATAGTCCGCACATCAATTTCAATATGGTATTAAAGCCAAAGGTCATGAGTTCAAATATCGTTAAGCTTTTATTTTAAAAAATATTTTTCTCCTTTTGTTGTCCACGTGATGGGATGTGCTCGACCAAAGTTATCATCAACCTTGAGGGAAAGTATTAAGAATATAAAATAAATAATGTTGCTCTTCCTAATGGCTTAAGCTTTTAGGGTCTATTTGTCAATTAACTAATAGAGGGATGAGATAGGTGGTGTAGTGAGAAATGGGGTGGTGGAGTGTGGTGTGTTATAAGAAACTCCATGTTTGGATAGTAAGTTGTTAAAAATGATAGCACGAGGAATGAAAGTTTTATTTATTAAAAAGTTATTTTTACTCTTTATTTATAAATTATTTATAATATCTAATGAGTAATAAATATTTATTACTGTATCACTTAATTTATTTTTCTCTTTTAATTTTTTTATTTTCCATTTTTCTATTTTTAATATATTATTTATTTTTCTGAACTATTTTATTCTAATATATATTCATATGAACGACAAAAGATAATTTAAAAAAGAGAAGAGAGAGAGAGAAAGAGAGGTGTTTAATTTGGTAATAAGAGAAATTATTTCATTCGGTAATAAAAGATGATAATTTGATCTAGAAGTATTTATTCCTTCCTTCTCATTCCACTAATTTGGTGGAATGAAAAATGTGATGTTTGAAGGGCTTGACTATTCCATCATACCCCTCTTAACTTAAATAATATAATTAAACATGATATAACTAATTTCATTTCATCATATTCCACCCATCTCTTTAAATACCTCAATCCAAACAAACCCAACCAAGGTGTCAGCAGCACACACATGAAGGGAAGTGTTAAGAATATAAAATAAATAATGTTGCCCCTTCCTAATGGCTTAAGTGATGCGTTGAATTTGTAACAAATAAATTTATTAGCAAGTGCACTAACCATATCAAGTAATAAAGTAGATATTAGAGTGTCGAACCCACCATGAACTAATTAAATTTAATTTATCTCATTAATCTACTAGGAGAATAAAAGTGTTGTGTGTAAATATAGAAAATAAATGTGCAAAAAATAAAATAACAAAAGATAAAATAAATGGGTGTTGAACCTAATGATTATGGATGATTAAAGATGATGATTAACTAACATGAATAACTATGAAGATTGAATTATAATGATAATAAATAGATTCAGTTTTTGAGACGGATTAGGATTACTTGAATTATTGACCTTTATGCTGAGTAAATCAAATTATCTTAAGTCTTACAAAATTTAAGATCACAAACGATGAGTTAATCTTCAGTTAAGAAAGATAATAAGATGCATTAAATTGTAAGTTCTAAACTAATAGTTATCCTCGTTGGGTAAAAACTGATAGATCGCACAAAATCTAACATAAACGATGAGTTACTAGTTCTGTGTTATGATTGTTTCAATTTTAAGTTAATAATCAATTCGTTGAAAATTATTAAATCCTAAAACTAACCACCCCAGATCTAGTTTGTAATATTATTGCAGAATATAATAATCTCAGTAAAAAACATTAAGCACAACAATCATATTAATTAAAAGAAACTGAAATAACTATATTAATCCAATCTAACATTCGAGTTCATGCAGTTTTCTCGTAAAGTATAAATATCTCTATTACATAAAAGGTATAAATAATGAAATATGAGTAAAGAGCATCCAAGCAATGAATAGAAGGTAGAACTCTTCATCTTCGATGATCTCTGGATTGTTGCAAAGTACATGCGCTGAGTTGCTTCGCAATTTTCTCGAACAAACATCGAAAAACTCTAAAATTCGTCCTCTGCAATGTAACACGACTTTCAGGTCCCAAGCACACGTTTTTCTGTCTACTAGGGCATTTATTTATAACCTCCGGAGGTCCCAAGTGTTTTCATGGAGTTCCGGTTTGATTCGAAGTCATTTCATGTTAAAACAAGTGAATTCAGAATAGACTTTAATAGTTCTTTAAAATCATCCAAAACTCCTTCAAATGTGAGTAAACATATTTCCTAATCATCCCTGAGTCTGAGGATAAAGTTTGGGTTCGATCTGGACTTAAAATTCCCAAAATTTATCGAAAAAATCTCGACAATAGCCTTCGTAATGATCCATAACTGTTCTGTAACAGCCCTAATAGTGCTTTTCACGGTCCATAACACTGATTTCACAACCCTCACATTGTCCAAATGAGAGTAGAAGTGTGGTTTTAACGTTCCGTAACTTAGATTGTATTAAGATTTCTAGGCAAAACTGCTCATCTTAACAGGTCGTAACGGGTTATTCATGCCATTGTATTACGACTGTTATAGTCATATAATGGTCCATTATATTCGATTCAACCTTGACAATCTTTACTAATTTTTATTTTTTGACTGTATTTTAACTCTGATTTGAGTGTTGTTTGTTCATGTGGATTTCTGACTCAATTCTCTTACTTTTTATGCAATAAAATATATAATTTGGGTATATTTCTATTTTTATAAAATTAAAGAAAATAAGGTCAGAAAATAATTCATGCTATATAAAAATGAATCGAAATGTTATTAAATGCATGACTAATTATACATTGTATTTTACATGCATCATTAAGCTTTTAGGAAAATAGGTGAGCACATCAATTTCAACATGGTATCATTAAGATTTTATTAAAAAAATATATTTTCCTTCCTTTGTTGTCCACGTGATGGGATGAACTACACTAAAGTTGTCAGCCCCTCACACGTAAGGGAGAGTGTTAAAAATGTAAAATAAATGGTGTTGCTCTTTCTAACGGCTTAAGATTTTAGAAAAACGGGTCAGCACACCAGGTATCAAAGCCGAAGGTCATGAGTTCAAACATCGTTAAACTCTTATTAAAAAAAGTATTTTCCTCCCTTTGTTGTTCACGTGGTGGGATGAGCTAGACAAAATTATCAATATATCACATATGTGGGAGAGTGTTAAGAATATAAAATAAATAATGTTACTCTTTCTAACAACTTAAGCTTTTAGAAAAACATATCAGCACATCAATTTTAACATGGTATGAGAGCTAAAAGTCATGAGTTCAAACTTCGTTAAGATTTTATTAAAAAATATTTTCCTTTCTTTGTGGTCCACGTCGTGGGATGGGCTAAACTAAAGTTATCAGCAACCCATACGTGAAGGGGAATGTTAAAAATATATAAAATAAATGATGCTGATCTTCTTGACGGCTTAAACTTTTTAAAAAAACTGATCAGCACATCAATTTCAGCAAATAAATACACTAATTGTTAGTTAATTATTAGTTTTACTAAATTATTTATGCATCAACAATAAAGATTATAACAAAGGACATTACTTTATTGTATTATTGTTATGGTAATGAAACATTTTGTTAGAATACAACAATTATAAATTAATTAATACAATAATATAGAACATATATTGTAATTTATAATCAAAGATGATTAATTAAACACAAATAAAAGTAAACTTATAAATAATATTACTAATTTAGTTATTGTAAAGTGCCATGCCGATGTTATAATAATGTTTCAAATTTCTTAAAGATTCAACGAATATTGACAAAGTAAAAGGTGAGCAACACAAATGAAAAATTAAAGTTGAGTGATCTAAATCTTGTTACAAGCGTTAATTAAATGATTCCTCAAACTTTTTGTTCCTTTTTCAGTTACAAAAGAAAGTCTATTTAAATAAAGTTCGATTGGCACAATGTTTAATTTCTGGAGTTACTAGAGAATATTATTATGCTCTTTACCCTAGATATTGAGGACCCCCCGAGTGGGTATAAAAAAGTCTATATAATTTCTTAAGTTGTCACATGACTAAGAAAATATGATTGTACTCTTTTATCTCACGTAAGTAGCCTTGACACCCAAGGCAAAGAAAATAAGAAGGTCCACGAGCCTAATGGAAAAAAAGAATAACTTAGAAATAGAGGATACGTGATGAAAATTAAATTCGAAATTTTTTTATTCATGAGATTTAAGAAATCGAAAACAATATATTCTAAATCTCGATAGCCTCAAGTCCATAATGAAAACAATACATGA
The DNA here is from genome assembly GCA_030549335.1 of Pontederia crassipes. Taxonomy (NCBI): domain Eukaryota; kingdom Viridiplantae; phylum Streptophyta; class Magnoliopsida; order Commelinales; family Pontederiaceae; genus Pontederia; species Pontederia crassipes. The sequence goes on from CM060190.1 coordinate 5,160,657, forward strand.
AAGTGCAGACAGGAGGAAGTTAGATCTTCTTAACAAGATATAAGACTCATATATATATATATATATATATATATATATATATATATATATATATATATCTTGTTGCTCCGTCTCTTGTTTGCTTACTTAAATCTTTTGTCAGGTTTTTCAACACAGGAAAGAATTTTATTAAATGGGAAAAGGAGAAGGATTACAATACAAATCGACTACAACTCTAATCGCTCGAAACAGCAATATCCTCAGAACATCTGTTCTTTGCTGAAAAGCAAAATAAATGACACGAAGTGATGGAAGATAAACATACGGTTCATTATAAATGACATCGAGAAGTTGCAACTTCTCTTCTCCCTCACGTAGGAGCCTACGACTTCCTCTTCGATGGCGGGACCTTCGACTTCTCATTCGCAGCTCCGACTTCCTCTCCGACGGCGGCTCCCTCTCCCTCTCATCGTTAGCAACGGGCGGGCGGATCTAGCAGCCCAACATCCAATTGTGACCGATCCAGCATCAAGCGGCCCGATCCGGCATCGAGCGGCCGATCGTGAAGATCCCCTCGCTGCGTATCGGAATGGCCGGACGGACGGCCGTTTCGGCCATGGGCGAGTTTTTTTCTAAAAAAAATATTCATTCCGATGGTTAAAATCATGGTAAGGAAACTGCTTCCCGCAGCCTAAGCCATCAGAACCTTCCCACGGCTGGAGCCTTAGGAATATTTTCCTACGGTTAGAATCGTGGGAAGCACTTTCTCAGGGCTGCAACCGTGGGAAAGTTCCCACAACTCCAGATGTGTGAAGGCTTTTTTCGCGACCCAAGCCGTGGAAAAGTTCTCATTACTGTAGTCATGAGAACCTTTTCCTATGGCTCTAACCATGAAAAGTTCTCACAGCTTAAATCGTGGAAAGAATTCCCACAGCTGCAATTGTGGGAACTTTTCACGGCTGCAATCGTGAGAAGAGTTCCCTCCCAAGCCGTGGGAACTTTCTCACGGTTTGAATCGTGAGAAACTAGGTTTTTATCGCGGGTTAACTTCCGACGGTTTTGTTAGAATCGTTAAAAAAAATTTACGAAGAGCAATTTTTCGACAATTGCTTTCAGTCGGAATAATGGTCAAAAACTGATATTTTCGAAGATTTTTTGATATTTTTCTAGTGTCAGAACCATTGAAAAGGACCGTTTTTTTTTAATGAACGCCACCAAGCATAATACCAAATAAGTGCACTCACAAGACACAAGTGGAAGATTCCCCTACCCCGTAGTACGTAGTGGGAATAGCACAAGGCAATCTTCAGAAAAAAATTAATACTTATTTGAATCAATGATGATGTGGACTTCTCATTCTCGAGTGGCGCACTTTTCGAGGAACCTAACTCTCCCTTAGCGTTCATTGTAAAACTCTTGGGAACACCATGCAAAGAGACCGATCAGCTTAGATAGTGGAGTAGGTCTAACCGTGGAGAGAACTGCAATATTAGATATGGCGGAGGAGGATCGGAGGAAGCTGAGATCATGTGTGCCCTCCATGCAGTAGCACTAGTAGTAGTCATCATCATCTCGGCCGGCGTCCTGCTTATGCAGTGCCTCCCATCATCTGAAGCTGCAGCCGTACAAGATGATGATGATGCTGCTGCGGGGGCGGCGCCAATGATAATATTCCCACCACGCCAGAGATATTGCAACACGACCATTAATGGCGAGTGCAAAGGAGAAGTAGAAGATGAGGAGGACGAATTCAGCGGAGGAGGACGAATTCCAACTGGATTCTGAGGTTCACAGGAGGATCCTCGCCGCAGTCGGCAAGTCTTTAATCTATCATGCCGTTCTCGACCCAAACCATCCGGCGGCCTGCGGTGGACGCAGCGGCTTGTCTTGTACGCAGAAAGTGGATGGAAACAAAGTCCATGCATCTATAGAAATCCGGACAGAGAGCGCCCTCACTAATTTGTACCGAATCCACCAATTGCTACGTAGATGCTTACTTACGGCCGAGATTTGTCTTTTCACCCAAGTCGTTTTGACCGAAATTCAAAAGGAGTAACAATTAAATGATTTTATCTTTTGGGCGTAACAAGATTTAATTCTTTGTTACGGCTAAGAATTGAAGGAGTAAAAATAAATGATTTTATCTTTTGGGCGTAACAAGATTAAATTCTTTCCTTACGGCCGAAATTCGAAGGGAGTAAATGAGTTTATCTCTTTGGGAGTAAAGATAAAATAATTTCTTACGGTCGAGATTTGGAGGAGGTAATGGCAATGAAATCATCCGTTTGGCCGATATATGAAGGTGTAAAGATAAAATTGTTTCGGCGTAACAAGATTTAATTCTCTGTTTTAGCCGAGTTTATCTTTGGGCGTAACGAGATTCTAAGGGAGTAAAGATAAAAAGGATTTATCTTTGGGCGTAATGATAAAAGGATTTATCTTTGGCCGAGTTTATCTCATAATTTTAAAGTCAACTGTACGATGTTACGGCCGAGATCAAATTGAAGGCCGTCCGCACCCTATAAATACGTGAAGAATCCATCGTTTCAATTCGTGCTCTGAAGTTCAGGTTTTCTTTCACGGCGAGTCGTGAGCTCTGCAGGCTACGACCAAGAGGAGAGAGGTGCGACGACTGGAAGTTGATCGCGACCCTGATCAAGTCCGAGAGGCTACCCGACTATCTGCCCGTGTTCCAAAGCTTCGACTTTTATCTATTTGGGTGTAATTCTTCCAATTATTATTCTTTTGTTATTATCTCTCCAAAATTTCTAGGATAAACCCCATATTTTCTATTTATTTCATTTTAGGAGATTATTATTGAAGAGAAACTATTTGGACCCTATATTATTTGTTTTAATCTTTTCTGATCAATTAGTTAATTGTGCTTAATGCTTTTAATTTAATTACTTGGATTTCTGAGTTGAGTACTTACCAGTTTGTGGATTATTTAATTTCAGAATTCATTAATTAAATTATTTCCCGGGTGGGAAATGAAAATGACATTTCTCACGGCTGGAGCCGTCAAAAACTTTCCTTCGGCTCTAGTCGTAGGAACTTCCCACGGCTCCAACCGCGGGAAATTCCCTCGGCGCGAGCCGTGGGAAAATCTCCTTCATCTCGAGCCGTGGCAAATGCTATTTTTCATGAAAAAAGGAATCCAAAAATAAAAAAAGAACCAGCCTTTTTAGTTTTCAATTCGTTTTCAAATAAAAAAGAATCCATCGAAGCGTGCATCTATTTCAATATGAATAAAGAAAGGTACAAATTTGACAATCATACAAATAAAATTAAGTGCAACAACTAATTTTCTTCTTCGTCTTCGTTGTCATCGTCTTCTTGCTAGCCATGCATCGCCTCACGAATCATTCTCCTCATCTCATTTCGTTGTCACACTTCAAAAGCTTCTTGTCGCACTTCAAATTCTTGGTGCACCTCTTGACGAACCTTCTGTTAGACTTCCGTTAATCGTTGCTCCCACATGTCATTAAATAGTCGTTGTGCATCTTCACCGAGATCATCGGATATTGATTTTCGCCTATAACCAATATCCGTACTACTAACGGACGATCCGAGACCGTAGATCCGGCCCCTATTTACTCCAACATAGTCCATCCATAATTATTGACAAGTCATTGCTGTCGCCGACCCCTGCATGACCTGTTAACGATGCTCGGCTTCTTTTACTTTGAAGGTCTCTTGTAAGTTGACAGAGTGACATTACGAGACTTACAAATAAAAAAGTTACATTACGAAATTGACTAACTTACGTGTCTCCCGAGCACACGATGAAACTCATTCCGAGTTCTTTTTCTAATGAGTTTTAAAAAAATCTCATCTTTGGTGGGTGTTTTATCCATCTCATTTTCCTATATTTGAAATCAAAGTTAACACATGCTAAATTTTAATTTCAATTAACATATAGAAAATTAATTACCAATTGTCTAGCAATAGTCATCGTCGACACACAACCATCCACGTGCAGGCATGTTCCCTAGTCGGACTCATGATTTGTCTTTGTTTTCTAGCACTTAGATTTATATGCCTCAGTGACCACTGGTGACCACTTCGCTAGTAGCTCGGTCCAAATTGCTTCGTCAATCGAATTGTGACGCTCTCCTGTAGCCCGTGCATCTGACAACATCAAAGACAAATGCTTGGAGCACCTAGAGTTAAGCGCTTTCCACATCTGCTCCATATGTTCAGGATCCCACCATACATCAGCCTACCAATAAATGGCATTGTCAATTAAATAGAGCTTCTTGGAAAACTATGGGAAAGTGTCAAATAAATCGGCCTTTCATAATTGTACCTGAAATTCTCGAAACATCATTTGCCTAGTAGCATATGGAATATCTCTCTAGGTAAGACATACTTCCGTATATCTTTGGCGAATGACTTTAGTGCACGCAACTACTGCAAGTTTTGACGGGTAAAACCTACCAAATCACGACTGTAAGTACGGCAATTTAAGATGTAGTCACAAATATTTACTTTGAAGAAGTTCATATACAATAATTTTTGCATAACTTACCCGTAATTACCATCCGGCTGCAAATATTTTTTATACGGATTTTTTGATGAATCGGCTTCACTGCAGCTCTCCGGCATTTGTGTCTTCATGTCCGCAATGTCGGGCACCGATGTCTGAATGTCCTCCGCGATGTCATCGTCCGAAGGTGGGTTCGGAATTGGCGCAGCCTCGCGCTCTACAATACGAATCCCTGTTGGTCTAGGCATAATGGACTGCTGGCCATGCATCGCCTCACCTACCGATGCTCTAGGAGCGACCTTCTCCTTACCCTTATTCTTCTCCTTCCCTTTACCTTTTCCTCGACTGAAATGAAACATCTACAAAATAAAGAAGTGCAAGGATATTAAAATTAAATTGACTGCAGAATAGCAAAAGTACGCAAGCTGAGTAAAAAAACAATAAGTGCACAATATTAAAGATCAGATCGCATCACATTAACATGAAATTCAGCATTATCCGACAGCGCATCTTCGAGAATTGATTCATACATGTAACTGGATAATCAATTTCTAATATCCGGTGGGTTTTTTTTTTTTTTTTGAAAGAGAACAAGTTTCAGAATAAATTTCATATACATGCTAAAGTTGTCGAAGAAAACTTAAATATCTATCGATTCAAAACTTAAATAACCATGTGACACATTTATAAGTTAGTTTTAAGATAACTCGTTTCTACCTTAAGGACGTATAGACTAGAACCTTACGTCATAATCGGATGAGAGTGATCAAATTTATACGTGAGACATTTTAAAAAAGACCTAGTAACTTAGGCTTTTCAAATGGATACAATATTAATGAGTAATGTTAATAATGTGTTAGAAATAAAAGGCATCTTCCTACTATGACAGTCTCATAATTAGATATTTGTACTTCGGAATTAGTTTATTTTTATATAATGTGATAAATATCCTAATTTTAAGGAATTAATATAAAGTCCTAGTTGGATTATATAAATAGATTAGATAAAACTTCCTATGGTTAGAATAAAAAAATAATATAATTACAATTTTCTTTCATTTTTTATGTAATAAAATTTTGTGTCTTCTTAAAATTCTTCTTACGGCTTTTCAGTACATAATTTTTCTTGTGCAAAATTTTTAACAATAGAGAAATTGGTTGACCAATAACAGTAGATGAATGTATAAGTCTGTGGACACCATCTGACTGAAATGATATATAATATTATAACTTACAATTATGTTAATACGTAATAAGATAACAAATAAGATTATACAAAAGTTTAAGGAGGTCTATCACGGACAAGAGAGAGTGGAGTTGATCGCCACACTCCACGCTCCACGCTCCACGCTCCTAGAGACTTATTTGGACACTCCCATGCAACATAATAATTGTATATTAATATAATATACTACAACTATAAAACAAATATGATACACACACTTTCTTTCGAAATGAAATTGAAATAGAAAAGGAATACTCTTAATAGAACGTGTAGGAATAGTGAGACCTATTTTTTGTTTTGTTACCACTATTACATAAATAAGCAAAGACATCAAAATATACTACTAAGATAGATAACTATCTATTAGTTACCTATACAACACCCCTATTTTCAATTCCCTTACTCTTCTTCTGTGGGGCAAGAATTCGTCAATATGAAACCAAGTGGATTTATTTTTTGTCCCATATTTTTTTATTATATTATTGTTCCATTCCATTTAATCTATATATTCATATATATATATATATATATATAATTTTATAGGATTTTATTTAATATGAATTTATCTAAAATCTAAATTGGAGATTGATCTTTTGATTTCTCTTTTTAATACAATTGTTATATTACAGGCGGGTCTTTTACTAGTTCGTCCTGGTAAAGCACCCAGGCGGCGTATTTTTTTGAAACGAGGATCGTGCGTGTTCAGACTGTGGTATTGAATGATCCCAGTCGATTGCTTTCTGTCCATATAATGCATACAGCTCTAGTTTCTGGTTGGGCCGGTTCGATGGCTCTATATGAATTAGCAATTTTTTATCCCTCTGACCTGCTCTTGATCCAATGTGGAGACAAGGTATGTTCGTTATACCTTTCATGACTCGGTTAGGAATATCCAATTCATGGGGTGAATGTCTTGGTAGAAGATACAATTTCTTAGAATTTAGGTTTATTCTTTTTTAAATAGTTACGTAACTCAACAAGAAATTTCCTTACCTATCCAATTTCTATCGAATCAAGATATCTATTTGCCCCAATTTCGCTTTGAACTTTTTGGTCCGCATGAATTTAAAATGCGTTTGAAAAAGTGAAGGGAGTAGCTACATATAAGTTCATCATCACATCCATGTTTTGCCCACGTAGGACTATTCAATCAAATCCTCTTGGTCCTTAAACCTCAGACCGTTTCAATCTTCTTACCTTAGGGAACTCAATGTCCTCGTTTAGTGATCCATGTTAGTTCATGGCTCGTGTTCCTCACATTGCTCAAGTGAGCATGCGACCACCTCTACATCCGCGCCCACGGCCTCTGCCACGTTGGGCCACTAAATGTGTAGTAGGAGTCATCTATAAAAGAATAACAATTCATTTCAATAAAATGAACATAACTTTAAAAATCAAAATAATCCTTACTTTACTTTGCGATGGTTCAGTGTGGTGGTAGCTCTGGTGGGTGCACATGAACCATACTTAACTATACTCTGTAACTAGGACATCAAAATTCATTACCATAGTTAGCTCTGATACCATAACTCTCCAAAATTTGACCCTACCACATGGCAAAGTCTCCTTTTGGTCGTTGATTTCTTCGGTTCTTCTTTGACTCTTTTGTTGACCCAGATGGTCAAGAATGATGATAGAAAGTGAAAGACTTAAAATCGAATATTACAATAATGGAACATAAGGAATGCAGAAGACAAAACAGATAAAACACTACAAGAAAAACGTCATTTTTTTTCGACGGTTAGTTTCCGACGGGCAAAACTCCTTCTGAACTTCCAAAGGAATTTTCGACGAATAGAAATATCCATCTGTAAGTATTGACAGAACATTTTTTGACAGTTACAACCGTCTCAACTTCCGACAGTCCGCTAACCATCGAAAGTTCCGATAGTTGTAACCGTCAGAACTTCTGAGGGATCAACATCCGTCGAAACTTGAGATGCTCCTAATCATCAAAGTATGGCGGACGGGCGGGGTAATTGTTTTTGGTATTTTTCGACAGCCCAGACCATTCGAAGTTTCGACAGATCCGTACCCGTCTATATTTTCAATGGTCCCAATCGTCTTATTATATACATTTTAATATAGTTTCATACCATTAATATAATATAATGTATTTGTGAATAATGTAATTCGACAATGTATTTGCATTTTATATATTACAACATATTAATTATATAATTAATGTTGGATGATTATTTTAATTAAAATATATATTTATATTATGTAACAAGAAAACTTTCAAGAAAACAATATATTCATATCGTAGTCGACGTTCAATGTATAAATTATTATAATAAATTGATGATAAATCTACTTCAAAAATGGTTAATTAATATATTCTTCTAACACGATAGATTCATCCGTATAAATGAGTTCACTTATTCTTTAAATCAATGTTCTAATATCATCGTTAACCATAGAGCCATCCATTTATATAGTATACTTCAACTGTTATAACAACATTTATATATGTTCTTTCATATATAAAAAGTTATACTATTATATATCATTTTTTACTTTTCAATTATACAACGAAGTGTCATTTAAGATTATCGGCATATATAAAAGTTGAACTAAATAAGATTTCACCATTTATTCGAATTATGCTATATACTACATATCTCTTGTAATTACCGTCGGTACTTATACTATCATATAATCAATATAACGATAGTCGAAAGTTAAATAATATATGTAATGGTAATCTACCTATTATTATAATATTTGTGGATGTTTCGACAGTTCGGGCCGTCAGAACTTCTGAGGGTTAGGAGGACCGTCGGAACCTCCAACGGTTCAAACCGATGGAACATTAAATAATTATATTATACACATATGTAACAGTAATATACCTATGAACATAATGAATAATGGGTGTTTCGACGGTTCGGACTGTCAGAACTTCCGAGGGTTAAGTGAACGTCGAAACTTTCGAGGGTTCGAATCGTCAGAATTTAAATTAATATTTTATATTATTTATTTAACTTCCGACAGTTATGACCGTCGGAAAGTTAAATAATGTATATTATATATATAATAGTATTGTACCTATTATTATAATATTTTTTAATATTTTGACGATTTCGACTGTCGAAACTTTCGAGGGTTACGAGGACCATCGGAACTTCCAAGAGTTTGAACCGTCAGAATTTGAATAAATATTTTTTATTTTTTATTTACTTTTTGGAGGTTGTAACCGTCAGAAATTTGAATAATATATATTACATATGTAATGGTATTACACCTATTATTATAATATTTGTGGATTTTTCGATGGTTCGGACCATCAGAACTTTCGAGGGTTAACATAACTCTGGGAACCTCCAGCGATTCCAACCATCGGAATTTGAAGTCTTATTTTATATTATTAAATTAACGTCTGACGGTTATAATAGTCAGAATTTGACGAAGTTTTCTCTATAAATTGATATAAACCAAGAAATGCTTACAATAGAAGTCGACGATAGAAGAATCTTCTAGCAAAGTTGGATGATCAAGATAATGTTGTCGATCTCATGCCTAAGGAAATTGGCGATAATAAAAAATATCTGTGATTTACAATTGATTAAATTACAAGATCAAGTTGCATCAAATCCAAATTCTCAACGAGTTACAAATTGGAGCTGCACGAAGATTCAACATAATTCGGGCCAAATAAATAATGTTTAACCATATTTATTTGAAATTTTCGGAATTAATTAAATATGGAATATGCTGATGAGTATTGTAACAGAAATTGAGTTTGTTATTTTACTAAATTAGTTAGGTTACTTGTGGGCTAAGTTAGGGTATTTTCTTTCAGCCCAAGTTCTGTTTCTAGGGCCTATAAATACTGCTACTCATTGTTAAGGCATCTTTGAATCTATGAAAATTATGGCTTAATTGCTTTTGCTGTGGGGAAACTCCTACAACCCGTTCTTCGAGAACTTTCACCGTTAATTACAAGGTTCGTTATCTTGTGATTAAATCCATCTATTTATGATATCGATTGCTTGGTTCATTGTAATCTTGAGATTGATATTTTTCTTCCTTGAAAATTCATTTGATCTCGTTTCTCTTAATTATCATATATTGTTCCGATCACTCAAGGTATTATTCTTGAGTATCGTATCATAAATAAAGGCCCTTTGTTTCAATTTCCTCTTCTCTTCCCCGTGTTCAGTTCCCCTCCCCTACAGAAAAACACATGGCCGCACCCCCCCCCCCCACCTTCCGCCCGCTCCTCCGCCAGCCCAACTCTGTCCGCCCCATGACACTGTTTGATCCGGCCACTCGCGCCCGTGGCAGCCACATCCAGCTGCGCGTAGCCAGATCCAGGCGCATCCGGCCTCGGCGGCCACATCCGGGCGCTCGCGGCCGGACAGCTATATCCGGGCGCGCGCGGGCACTAGTGGCCACTCGTGGGTGGCCACATTCGGCCGCTAGCAGATGTGGTTCGTCGAAATATTATCTCAGCATTGGTCTCACTAAGATTCGTCGTTACACTTCTTGTTTGGAATTTTTATGATAACATTGTTAAGTTGTATTTGGGAACTACTTATTATGGTTTTAGTTATGTTCTAGATGGTTTTTTTTGTAATGAATCTCAGTTATGAATTTCATAATTGTAATGTGAACTTTTCTATGTTTGTTAATTCTCCCAATTTTGAAAATGACGTGAATGTATGGCATACTAGATTTTGCCACATAGGCCGACAACGAATGAATATATTAGCAAAATATGGTTTATTGGTTAATATTGATAAAATGGATTTGATCACTTGTGAATGTTGTATGCTGGAAAAGCTACAAGAAAATCATTTGAAAAGTGAACTAAAGTTGAATATACATTGCTTAGTTCATTCTGACATTTGTGGTCTAATGAACGTGAGAGCTGGGCATGGAGCATTTTATTTTATCACATTTATTGATGACTCTACTCATTTTGACCATGTCTATTTGATTGCACATAGATCCGAAGTTGTAAAGTACTTTAAGAACTATGTATCTTTAGTTGAAAATCAATTAGATAAAAGAGTAAAGACATTAAGAACCTATCAATGTCGTGAATACTTATCGACCCAATTTAAAGATTTTTGTGATGAAAAGAGAATTATACATCAATTGACCATTCCCTATGCTCCGCAACAAAATGGTATTGCGAAAAGAAGAAATATATCACTTTTAGAAATGATTAGATCAATGATGCCACAAGCTCATTTTCCCATCACTTTTTGGGGCCATGCAATATTAACTCCCTCATTCATTCTTAATCGAGTGCCTACCAAACAGTTATAACTAATCCATATGTATTATGGACAGGTAGAAAACCTGACCTCAATATATTGAAACCTTGGGGTTGTGTTGCTTGTGTCCATAATCCCTCTCATAAATATGAAAAATTAGGTCCAAGCGGGAAGAAAAATATCTTAATAAGATACTCAAAAACTTCAAAAGGTTATGTGCTCATAGGACATGAAGATAGTGGGAGTATAATTGAATTTAAATCATGTGATGTTACATTTATAGAGAATGAATTCCCCACAAAAAGGTAAGATAAATCAAACTTTATCATATTTTTTTAAAGCTAATGATTCAAAATTTTCAGGATCACAACATTTGAGTGGGAGAATTATAACAAACGATGAATTAGTTTATTCATCATCTCATTCAAATGAAAGTGATCCTAATCTTAGTGAGAGAAATTTGATCATTAGTGAATCTGAAATAAGAAAAAGCACTAGAACAAGTATTCCCATGGTAGATTAGAAATCGATTATGGTGAAGCTTTTATCGCACTCCTTCAAGAAATGAGACAAATAATTCAAAAGTAATGCTCTCAAAGGTAGTGAAACTTTGATGGCTCTTATACAAGAAAAAAATGAGCAAAAGAATTTTAAAGATGCTTTATCATGCTCTACTAATGATAAATGGATTAATGCAATGGAAGGAGAACTAGAGTCTATGAGTTCTAATCAAGTTTGGGAACGTGCTGATCTTTCACAAGGGTGCAAAGTCATTGGGAACAAATGGGTTCTCAAAATTAAATATAAGGTTGATGACACAATTCAGAAATATAAGATTCACTTAGTTGTGAGAGGGTATACACAACAAGAAGGAATCAATTATGAAGAGACCTTTTCACCTATTATGTGTTTTACTGTAATTCATTTAATTCTAGCTATTGTTGTTCGTTTAGACCTTGAATTACATCAAATGGATGTAAAAAGTGTTTTTTTTTTGGACAGCTAGACAAAGAAATATATATGAAACAACCAAAATGTTTCATTAAAGAAGGTTATGAACACAAGGTTTGTAAACTTCTAAAGTCTATTTATGGTCTAAATCAATCTTCAAGGCAATGGTATATTCATTTTCATAATGTTATCATGTCAAATGATACACAATGATTGATGAGGATCATTGTGTTTATATAAAAAGATCAGAAAGCAAGCTTGTCATCATGACACTATATGTTGATGACATACTTATAGCTAAAAATGATAGGGAGTATGCAAATGACATTAAAATGTGATTGTCATTAAATTTGAAAATGAAGGACATGGGTGAAACTGCATATATTCTTGGTGTTAAAATTTCAAGAGACCATTCAAAGAAACTATTATCTCTTTCACATAGACTTATATTAAAAGAGTACTTGAACGATTTAATATGCAAAATTGCAACCTCATTGATACTCTCATCAATAAAGGCATGATCCTAACTCAAAGATTATGACCTCAGACTCAACAAAAAATAGATAAAATGAGTAGAGTGCAGTTAGTAAGTTTGATGTACGTTATGATATGTATAAGGCCTGATATTTGCTTTGTTATTGATGTGACAAGTAGATATCAGTCCAACCCTGGTCCAACACATTGAAAAACAGTTAAGAGAATCTTACAATGTCTAAAAGGGTCTATTCATTATGACCTTTGTTACCAAGGCAATGAAATGAGTTTAAAAGGCTACACAACTGTTAATTGGGCAAGTGATGTTGATGATAGAAAATCTACACTAGGTTATGCTTTTCTTCTAAACAATGGAGTCATATCATAGACTAGCAAGAAAGAATCATGCATAGCTTTATTAACAATGGAAGTAGAATATGTTGCTCTTTCTTTAGGGGTACAAGATGTAACATTTTGCATTTGCATAAGATATTATCTGTGTTAGGTCTTGGCCCACACGATTTTACTAAAATGCATCCTACCAAGCTAAAGTAATATTCCCATATATACCCATATTCTCATATATATGTAACATTCTTACACTTGCGTAGGATATTGTTCGTTTTAAACCTCAACCCACACGATTTTATCAAAATGCGTCCTACCAACACTACAACATATGTGGTTTATAGCCACAAATGAATAACCACAAAATGTTAGTTCATGTTAATAATCATATCTTATAGTCATGATTATTATTTTTGTGGGTATTAATGAATTTGTAGCCACAAATAATTTATATTATTGGTAATAATGATTTAGCAACTGTTACAAAAATTTATTTTAATGTAAATAATATAAGTAATTGCCACAATTTTGATTTTCGTAATAAACTATATTCTTTATCATAAATATTAGCTATAAAAATCTCATAACTAATTATTGAAGGCAACATTATGTATGTGTTATATATTTAAAATTTACGGCAAATAATATGTAAGATTTCTATAAAAGCTTAACGTGTGATTCATATTTTATTAATATTCAAGAAATATCATCTCACCATTATTAATTGTGCATATATATATAAAGAGAGAGATATATATATACAACTTTGTGTATGCGCCGTGAAATCACAAGATTACAGCCATTGGATCGAGTGTGGATTGGTTAGATGGTTGAGATTGCATCAACTTGAGTCATGGCAGTTACGTCACGTAGAATCCGGTTCATCCTAAAAAAAAGTCTGGCCGGTTCACTTAGGTGATCACATTCCCCTTCGGCCATTCCTAGTCCTTTTTCTGTGCGTTGCGCCGCTCCCCTCTGACACCGGGAAGGAGGTCGTCGGGCCTCCAAGCACGTCCATCTCTTTGTCTCTCCATGCCTTCTTGCTCTGCTACAATGCCAGAGGGCTGCCAGGTCGCTTCAACCTCCACATTTCGCCTTCTTCATCTCCCCCTCCCTCTCTCTGGTTGCAAAACTATGATGATGTAATAAGACGACAGCATTGATGTGTGTTATGTGCTTCGTCTCCTCACGAAACTAAGATGTTGAGATAAGATGATAATATTGATACATGTTATGTGTGTTTGACTTATTTTGTACCTTCTCATTTTAATTTATTCCAACTCTTTATAATGGTTCTTGCAATCGGTGATCAGTGTTTATGACCTTTTCTGTGGCTACAAGTCCCTCTATCTTGGAGAACCTTTCATGTCGTTCTCTGATATTCCAATGTTCAATGCTCAAAAGACATACATTATGATTATGTACAAGCTGATTTATGCGTCACGGAAGGAGTACCATTGAAATATTATGAATTATAGACAATGCACTATAAATAATGCTAAGAAAATTAGCACCATGGACAACACGAGGAATCAGGTGTCATTGTATGAATCATGTTGAGCAGCTGGGAAGAACCAAAAAGAGAAATAATGAATAAAAATGAAGGAGCTGAGGGCACAATCAAGTCCTTCCTCTCTATTCATGAAGACAGAAGAATGATAAAATCCAAAAAATAATTAGAAAAAAAACTAGGACAAAATCAACAGGGAGGAGAAAGAGAGAGATTGTGTAGAGACTAGACAAGGGTGAACGGAGAATGCAGAGACCTATAGTAGAAAACGATCGCGCGATCGATTTTTGGACTGCAGAGAGAGGCTTCTTGAGAGGGACCGAAGAAGACATTGCCATGGGCTTTTTCCTGATGGCGGCAAGTGGAGTGAAGGAGAGAGCAAGTCTCTAGGGAAAGGGGGAAAAGAAACTTGCACATTTTTCACGAACCCTGAGAAGGTGGACCACGAGAATGAAAAGATGGACCGTGATTTGTTATTTGAACCAATGACTAATGATTTCATCCCTTGTTCTAAATCTGACATCCCAAAAAATGAGATCGCAGGGTGCATACATTTTTTTCACCCTAATACACCTTATCTATATATATTATATATCTATCTATCTATCTATATATATATATATATATATATATATATATATATGTTTTGTTGATAAAATTACATTAATCACTTTCACCCTAATACACCTTATCTATATATATTATATATCTATCTATCTATCTATCTATCTATCTATCTATCTATCTATATATATATATATATATGTGTGTGTGTGTTTTGTTGATAAAATTACATTAATCGCCTAAATTGTTTAAGACATTATTATTTATTATTTAAAATTTAAAAAATTATAATTATTATTTAAGTTTTAGTATTATTAATAAAAGATAAATTAAATATCTTATATTTTAAATTGTAATATCTGTTTTTGTTAGTACTTAGATGATATTTTTTCTTATGATAATAATTATTTATTCCTTACTTAGATGATAAATTAAAATCTTTGCTTTTTTATTTTTATGTATTTCTAAATTTTTTTACATTATTTAACTTTGATTAAGATTTAGGTTATATATTTATATATTTTTACATTATTTTTACTTCCTTAAATATTTTATTAGAGCACAAAAAAATATTTATTATTCTGAGATAAAATTGTAATGAGTTTTTCCCTTTTATCGGCAAAAAGATAGACTAATTAAGATCATGGTATAAATATTCTTCTTTCACCTAATCTTATTTTCTTCCTACACTTCTGCCTCGTATTCATCCTGGGTCATATTCATCTTCCTCTTTCCACTTCTTATCCAATCGCGTGGAGGCGGCCCTCGATAGCTGCCCTAGCGCATGAGGCGACTCGGTGAGCCGACTCTCGCGTAGAGGTGGCCCCCAATGGCCTCTCCAGCGCGAAATGCGGGTGGCAGGCCTCCTCTTGCGTTGGCTGCCTTTACGCAAGAGGCGGCAGGCAAGCCAGGTCACGCATAGAGGCGGCCGCCCCAATGCATGAGGTGGCCAACGAGTCGACTCTCGCACAGAGGCGACCACCGACAGCTGCCCCAGCGCAAGAGGCAGCCCAAGGACCTCCTCTCATGGTAGGGCAGCCGTCGGAGATTACCTTTGCCCGAGAGCGGCTCGCCGGTCACCTCACGCATTGGGATGGCCGTGGAGGGCCGCCTCTCTCGCAAACATGGCCCATCCAACGACCATCCTAGAGGGGGAGGTCATAAGCGTCTATACAGTAAAATAAACTTCTGATGGGATTAAAAAGACCCAGCAGGTGAGGTTGTTGGCGAGCCACCTCTCACGTTGGGGCGGCTGTCAGGGGCTGCCTCTCGCTCAGAGTTTCGCATAGAGGCGGCCCGCAATGGCCGTCCCAACGTGTGAGGTGGCTGATGAGCCGCCTCTATCGCAGAGGCGACCAGCAATGGCTGCCCCCAACATGAAAGGAGGTCTTCCGGGCCTCTCACGCTAGGGCAGTCATCAAGGGCTACCTATACGCAAGAGTCAGCTCATTGGCCGCCTCACGCATTGGGGCGGCTGTCGAGGGCCACCTCTGCAAAGAGTGGCGGCCTACGAGTCGACTCTCTCATAGAGGTGGACGCCCCAATGTGTGAGGCGGCCGACGAGCCGACTCTCGCAGCATGAGAGGCAGCCGGCGAGCCGACTCTCGCGCAGAGGCAGCCCCTAACGGCTGCCCCATAGGTGGTCGCCTCAGCGCGAGAGGCGGTTCGTCGGCCGCCTCACGCGCTAGGGTGGCCGTCCAGGGCCATCTCTACGTGAGAGGTGTTTGGCGTGCCAGTGCAGAGGCAGCCCCCTGACGACCGCCAGCACGAGAGGTGGCTCGTCGTCCACCTCACATGTTGGGGCGGCCATCGAGGGGCCATGTCTGCGAGAGAGGCGGCTCACTAGCTACCTCACACTCGCATGAGGCTCCAGCGAGCTCGGATGTGTTAGCACGAGAGGTGGCTCATCGAGAAAAGTGTTCTGCTACAAGAGGTGCAAAAGTGAACTCATGAAACAAAATAATCTACACTGATTTTTTTTTTTGTACAATTATTGGCTTTAACACATGGATGTTTAATATATGATGTTACCATAATCATATGCAGTCATGATATTTGACTTTAGTGCCCATTAATTGTCTTTTATAATTTTATGTTATGTTGTGCATTTTTTTTATGAGGATTATTTTGTGCACTGCGTATCCAGTAGAGTTTGCATTTGTTTAGAGGATTATTCAGGTGATGAGACCACCGCATTATTTACTAATTAAACATACACTTTTTCTATTATACTAGGCTTCAATTCTTTTCGTATATTTAATTACTTTTGTGTTATTATTTTAATTCTTTAACTATCGTAGTTGCATACAAGTGATGCATTATATTCATTTTCATGTCATTTGGTCTATTGGGGACTAATATGCAGTCATCTTTTAGAAGAAAAGATTCTGGTACGACATATTATTTTCTATAATTATTACGATATTTTTTAAGTATACTTTTTGTTATTCTACTATTACCATTTGAATATGTACTGTTTAATCAAAAATGAAGTGAGGTTAATTCTAACAAGTGTAAAAATCTAGCGGTACATCATTATGGAGGTTCGAAGTCTTTTCTTCATCATCTTTATGATATGGTATGTGATTCATTACAAATTAAGGTATATATTCGTTGGATAAAATAGAGGTGTTCATATAAAGGACATTATGCCTATGCTAGGATTAAAATTTTATGAAGCCAAAAAGAATATGCATATGCAATATATAATTGTACATATATATATAGTCATTTTATTTTAAGTTATTTTTTGTTGATTTATTTTATAGGACACCGTGATTGTTACACAAGCTTAAAGTTATGGAAGTTGTACAATTTGGAGTAGAACCATCAATGACAGAGAAACAAATTTATCAACAAGTAACGAGTACAAAACCATGATATTTTCGAGATTTAGGTTATGGTGTGTGACCTCCTCCTACAAGGGTTAATACTGTCACACAAGAATAATTGAAAGAAGAGGGAAAACGTGATGAAGTTGAGAAATGTTCTAAGGAACATTTGCAACTTATAAAATCTCAACAAACATTTATTGAATTTCAAAGAGAACAAATTCAAAATCAATAACAAAAGATGGCCGCGATGGAGGATCATCAAAGAAAGATGGAAGAGAATTTGGAAGCTTTCTTTCAATTATAAAAGTTGGATTACGTTAACTTTTTAGAATTTATTTCTTTATATTGATGTCATAGAATCCTTCAATAATGTAGTTGACATTTCTTAATATTTTTATTTTCATAAATTATTGTCCTTGAATCCTATGATTAATTAGCATATGAATTTACAAAAAAATGTCATTTTTTTATTTTATGGAATGTGTCTACTCAATGATTTTATGTAGTTTTTATTAAAATATTTATCGATAAAATTTTACCTATAAAACAATTTGTAACTAATAATTTTAAATGATCAATCAATATAATTATCACAAATATAATTGTTTTTAGTTTTGTATTACAAAAATTTTTGGCTACATATTATGAAAATTCTACTCATAATTGTTACATATTGTTTGTGGAAATAACATTTGCTAATAGTCACAAATATAATTAGCCATGAAAGTCAATCAATAATGCCCACAAAACTTTTATTGTCGATATCGAGGTATTTTCCACGAATGATATCATTATCCACATTTGTTAACATTTAATACTTACATAAATATTTGTGATTACTATAATATTTATAGCCATAAAAAGAATCTTTTGTGCTGATCAATTGCAACACCATCAATATTTATGAGTTGTTGCCACAATTTTGTTTATGACTAATAACTTATAATCGTGATATTTGAGCTTATATTCACGAAATAATTTGTAAATAGATGAAGTTTGTTGTAGTGAAGCTAAAGTTATATTCTCATACATACCTATCATCTCTCTCATGACTTATGTATGTGGGACAAATTCAAAGCATGTCTCATGCATCCTTCCCCATTAGGGGACTCAATTTTCTCGTTGAGAGATCGCGCTCCACCTTGCACAAAGGCTCACGTAGAGTAACATTGATATCATATATAACATCCTTGCACTTGCATAGGATATTATCCGCATTGAACCATGGCCTGGACAGTTTTATCAAAATGCATCTTTTAGTATCAAAGTAGCGCAACGGCTCACCTCTATATTCGACAAGATAATGTTCGCTTTTCCCCACGGGCTCATGGCTTTTCAACGCATCCTACTAAACCAAACTCATGCTATCATATATACCAAACATCTCTTCCGTGACTTATGAGTGTAGGACTAATCCAAGGCCCAAAGCGGGCAATATCACATGTTGTTCAAGAATATTACATATAGTATCAGAGCCACTCCGCATGGACCTCTGTGCATGATGGGGTGCAATCACTCAACGAGGACGTTGAGTCCCCTAAGAGGTAAAGGATACATGATGCAATCTTGGATTAGTCTCACATGCATAAGTCATGAGAGAGATGTTGGGTATATATGATAGCATGACTTGATAGGATGCGTTGGAAAACCGTGAGCTTGTGAGAAAAGAAGACAATATCTTATTGTGTATAGAGGTGAGCCGTTGCGCTACTTTGATACAAAGAACACATTTTGATAATGTGTGGGCCAAGGACTTGAGCGGACAATATCCTATGGGGTGTTACAAAAAGAAATTGTATGGTTAAAAAATTGGATAATTTGATTAAAAAAATGATTGCGGATCCATTAACAATGCTTATTTCCCGAGATGCATTTGTTAAGCACACAGGTCTCAAGAATTGTGTAGATGTTGATGTAGACTCTTTATCATGTTTCCTGAATATTATTTTAATGATAATAGTTATTTTTAGCATATACGCGTGAAGGTTTTTGTACATTCCTTCATTACTTTTAGAAGCGTGTAAGACAAATAAATGGTTGACCTTCTCACACAGGTAGTTGCCTTGTTTTTTTAGAAATGAACAATGATGTGTCAACATTTTAACTCGATTATTGGATAACGAAGATCATTCTTGTTAAATGTTTATCAATTGTAAAATGATTGAAAATTATACAACGATCAGGTGGACTTAAAGATTTTAATATTTGTCTTTGTTGCCAAATGTGGGTTCAAAGAAATCAATTTTTAAAATAGTAGATCAGTGAACTCAAAATTAAACATTTGTCGTTTAATTGTCATCTGTACAACATTATTTTCTAATATAGAAACATGCGCTCCTTCCAAAAGGAAAGAATATTGTAGCATATGATTCATATCATATGTACAAATAATTCTTTTACCAAATAGGATAATATATGAGTGATTTTATCTTAGGGCGTTTCTCTAGAGATAATCTTTGTATATTATCAAGTAATATTGTATTAAATTATCTGGGCCCACCATATTATTTTGTTCACTTGCGATAGATAACGAGTAATGTGGATTGCGTGAATTGCTTATGAAGTGACAATACATATTGCCTATGGGAGGGTAAGCAATTCATATTATCACCTGAGTTGCAATCTTTTAAATTTTACTTTCCGCATTTATCCTTTACAATTTTATTTAAATAAATTCTAAAACACATTGAATAAATTATAGTAATAATTAAATAAATTATAAATTAATCAAATAAATATTATAATTATTATGACTATATTATTATCATATTTTAAAAATATATTAATTATTTTATAAATTTTAATTTTATGGGTGAGAATATATATTTGTAATTTAAGTTTACGAAGTTAAAAATAATCCATATATCTAGACATAATTCTTTTGATTAGGGGTATATTGATAAAAATGATATATTAACTCATAAATCTATATTTTTTTATAAATAACTAATATAGATTGCCATATAGATTACTTATGCATATTAAACAAGGTAATGTACATTGCTGATAATTTAACAAGTGACAATCTTTCTGATAGGCAATCTACATTGCTAGATAATGTTGAATGACAATGCAGTGAACGCACCCTTATTGTCATGTGAGTCCCTAGGCAAAATTTTAAACCTATTTCATACCCTTAAGACTCCTATTAGATACTCGGTGCTTGAGATGATATTTGTTATCTTAGAATGTTACTAATGAATTATGAATGATTCCATTCGACTAGAAAACAAATCAAATCAAGGCAGAGGGAATCGCGAAAAAAGGAAGATCATTGAAGTAATCATATTATTTTTCTGTTCATCGGTCAACCAATTATAATTTTCCTTATGTAGTAAGATATAGTTGTGAATACAATATGTTATATTAAGATCATGAAGAATTATTTTAATATGATTAAGTGGTCTAGGGTATTGCATACTTTGATATATTTTTGAACCATAGTTATTGATACTCTATGGTATTCCTAACATATGAATGGTATTAAATTTTCTAAGGGACGTTTACTGTATTACCTTTTCACATTACCTAGTAATATGCATTACCTAACAGAAAGATTACTAGTTATTAAATTTTTTTAGCAATTTAAATGACACTATACAACTTTTATTAAAATACCCTTTATCACTAAAATTAAGTTAAATATTATATAATCCAGCTAAAAACTCAAATAAAAACCATAAAACTAATAAATTAAATAATTATAATTATAAATATTACATATCATTTTAGATGAAAATAATGGTAATGAATATATATAATATTTAAAATAATAACTAATCGCAATATGCAATTCATATGAATAACAATAATAAAATATTTTTTAAATAAATTAATATTATTAATAATGTAATAATGATGGTTATAATATTATTTGTTGTTGTTATATATTTGTCTAAGATTGGAAAGGGTAGGAATGAAAAAAATAAAAATAGATTGTGATGGACACCCCCATCCTAATCAATGTGGGCCATCGTAGACAATCTGTCATATTACCTGCCTATTAAAAAAAAGTGAACAAGATAATATGATGGGCCTAAGTAATTTTAACTTCATATTACTACTAATATAGAAAGATTACTCGTAGTGAAATGCCTCCTAAGTATGTTGGTCCATTGATTATTTTTTAGTATGACCTATTACAAACTAAGATAAATATGTTCTCTTAATTATCGTGAGCAGGAGATAGTTAGAATTAATTAATCTTATCCATTCATAGTAAGAAATTAATTATATATTTATTTGTATTTATTTGGTAACTACAAAGTGATTTCTTTGGGGAGAGAAAATCACTAATCTTCTTGCTATAAATAGTCTTTTTTGGCAAGAGGAAGATACACAATCGAGTAAAGGAGATTGTGATTCTAAGTTTGCATAGCGAGGGATTTAAGTTATGAACACAAGAATTATTCCTAGTGATTAATTCCTTGAACCAGTGATAAAGAATGTGGTTCTTTTGGCTTCCATTCCTTGAAGTTTCCTTTCATATAGTATTTATTATTTATACTACATTAGCAGTCAGCACAGTTACATATTGGGTACATAATTTCATCTTCAATAGAAAAATTCATTCGTTTTGCTGCAGAAGAAGTTGATTCAAAAGAGAATAATACGACTGTTTGCGGAGTTAGATGGGGACATATCTTCACGTAACCATCATCTTGACACAGGCATGTGTTCGACTCCAGATTGAGCAAAATAGTATACATTCTGGTCCATCTTTCCTATGGATTTTTCACAACATAGGAAAAGTCATAGACTCATAGTCCGACATCATCCATACAACCAGATCCAGTTCTGCAGTACACCTCCAAAGCTGCACACTATATAACGGACAACCAGAGGAAGGAGAATATTTTCAAGGGCAGGGAATTATGTTCTCTTCAATGGGTGTTGAAAAGGAGGCACCTTGAAATAAGAAGAGTTGTCTGTAGCAATGAATCTGAAAACTCTTGTTCGCACTAATAATGTCACCAGAAAGATCTCGAGGGAGGATAAAAAAGAGATGAAATTAGTTGCAACAGTGTCGTTATAACTAACTCAACAAAAGCAGAACTATTTATAATGATGTTGATAGTTATTGGATTTATAACGCATATAAATCATAGAACTTGCGGAATATCTCTTGCAGCGTAAGCGGATTATTGACGCTTTTCCACGAATACTTGACGAACACATATACTCGAGATCGGGACCGAATCTCGGGATAACGGAACACTTTGTCATAGCACAAGTTCCTCCAGATGAACCTACACAAAAGCATGCCTTGGACCTTTGGTATTGGTCCCCTTTTATAGACGAAGGAGACTTGAGCGAGGAGGCATATCACTCGCGCCATTAATGTTGAATGCGCATATCACGTGTCATTAATGTTGATTGTGTGATATGCATAATTGTGCATATCAGGCGTCATTAATACTAATTGTGCATCACGTGATATGCACACACAATCGCTCGTCTTGTGGAAGGGGCGACAGCCACCTACTGTCCCAAGTGGACCATGCACAAGCCCACCAATGCCCAAAGTGGGCATTTCCTAACAATCTCCCACTTGTCTCCATTGAGCATTGTACTTTTGTTTATCCATAATTGGTGAATGTATCGTGCGACCCACGAGTACAAGCGCGCTTCTTTAAAGAAGCTAGAAAGATGCTTGTTAACTTCACAATCACTCAACTATCTCTACAATATATGTTATGCCCGTTAGAGATTCATAACAGCTCACATATGAGCCAACAAATACTCAAATCATATAACTTGTTATGTCCTATATCTGCCTTGTAGCATATCCAAGACAACATATGTCTTGCATCGCGGTAACTATCTTTCATATACACTATATTTTTCAACACAAGAAAAATAGTTGGACAATTTTACGTGAAAGTTTAATACGGCTCATAATAGTTCTTTCCCTCATCCTTACGCCTTTTAGTAGTG
The DNA here is from genome assembly GCA_030549335.1 of Pontederia crassipes. Classification (NCBI taxonomy): domain Eukaryota; kingdom Viridiplantae; phylum Streptophyta; class Magnoliopsida; order Commelinales; family Pontederiaceae; genus Pontederia; species Pontederia crassipes. The sequence goes on from CM060190.1 coordinate 5,184,195, forward strand.
AACTAGTTGTTGCTTTCCTAAACGTGGCTCGACAGGTTATTTCACTTTTCACCTTTGAATACATTGCTAAATTAGTAGCAAACGTTAATTTCTTTCCTTAAAACATAATCAAGAGTCTAAGGGCATGCGCAAATGAAAAATCTATCGGATTCTCACACCATGATGACCATTGAACTAATCAATTCATCATGTCTCTAAGTTGACTTTACATACTTGGTACTAAACACAAGTACTGTCATGGAGACTCCCACGAGCGTATGTCTAGTACTGTTTAAATTATACACCATACAGACTTAAATCTAGTCGTTACATTTTAGCGTCTAACCCAAATTTTCAAATTGCTCAATATCCTATAGCACCAAGTTTGAATCTCATATCTGGCCTCTCTCTCTTAATTAGGAGACATTGAGTTACAAAAACTCATATTTTAATAATCATATTATGATTCGCACATTTCAGTCCACTCGCTATCTTCATGAGCGCCGGAAGCATTTGTTCATGTGAGAGAACAAATCTAAGTCTGATCAACATATTTTTCACATGCATAACAAGACTTTATAACAATGAATTCGTCAAAGAAAATATAATCTTTATTTACTGAAATTTGAGTACATCATTGCATTTATAATCTACGCAACCCTAAGGCATTACATGTCTTAAGAATGCCTCTCCTCGGCAATGGTTTGGTGAGCGGATCAGCAATCATTTTGTTTATTGATATGTACTCAATTGAGATTTTTTATTTGACTTCTTGATCTTGTACAAATTTGTACTTCGTGTCGATATGTTTTCCTTCACAATGGCATTTCTCGTCCTTCACATAAGCAATAGTTGCTTGATTGTTACAGTGAAGGATCATCTTCTTCATTGCATTCTCAAAAATCCTGAAGTATTGAAGGAATCTTTTGAGTCATAAGGTCTGTTGTACTGCCACTAAATAAGCTATGAATTCTGCCTCCATAGTTTATAGTGTCACACAATCCTGTATATCCGGAGGTGGATTTTCGTTCATCAGCGTCACCAGCCCAACCAAGATCGGTGAATCTAGTAAGTCGTAGACTTCCTCCATTATAGCATAGTGCAAGGTCTGCAATATCCTAGAGGTATCTTGACTCACATGAAGTGTATATAAAGAGAATATCGCAACAAAAAGGAGGTGAACGCCTCTAAGACACATGTCTACCTAATACTGTGGCGTATTACCCTTGAACACAGGAATGTATCAAAATGAACTTTTAAAATTTATACTCTCTACACTATCAAAATGTGATCTGCAAGCGTACGGTGCATCATTGTAGTGTTTGAGATTCGATCCACAGAGAAACGGTGTTTGTGAAACTTTCGAGAAATCCTTTAGAGCAAACTTGGGTGGAAAAGTGAATGTTAAAAATGAGAAAAAGAGTAGCAAATGCAGCGTAAAAGAAAGAACTAATTGTTTTTGTGATTTTAGAAGTATAAAAGAGGGAAAGTGAGGACAACAATTAATATTAAGAAATGTACGAGAGAACCAATGAAAGACATGCTGAGGACTTATGGGGGGTGCTCCTATTATGGGATTTAGGATTCTTTAGCTTGAAATGATATGGGTAAAACGACCAAGTGCCCATTTCACGTGTGTGTTAGGATAATTTCGATAATAAAGACACTTGACTATGCATTAACACATCCATGTTAGTGGAAAGCTTGTGTTTGCACGCATGAAAAGAGTTCGTAAAAAGGGAGTTATTGTTGCTTTCACGTACGTAATCACCAAAATACGAACTGAGCTTTACTTCTTTTAGAATTTGGGTTCGAATCCCATATCCACCAAGTATCAAGCATTCAAAAGAAATACACCCAAGGCAAAGAGGCTACGGTCGGTTCACGCTTGCCTCAATGGAATACGGACGACCCTCCCGGGCAGAATGCAAGATACTGGTGTCTCTGAAATAGTTTAGATGCTTTGAAGGAGAAGAAAAGTTCGATTTAGACACTTCGAACTAGGATATTCTTGCAGTCCTTCATAAATAACTCATATCCTATCTGCCATACTCGGGTCACTGATTTTGAATGAGAATCGAAGAATATCCCCCCTTGGGTTAAACTTCCCAAAAGATTGAAAAGAATCGAACATAGCAATGGTAAAATAAAAGTGTGTGATCACCCTTTGAAACCATTTAAGGTAATCCCAAATCTCCGACTCAATGCGATCGTTTATTGTCAAAAATCTCGAGTGTGCACAACCTTTTTAGGTCGCAGATCAGAGGGAGAACGACGTCTAAACCAAACTATGAAGAACTTCATTGTTGATTCTACGAAAACCCACATTATGAACCATCACTTGCCTTAGGCTTGATTTCTCCACGTTCGGTCATGATGGAACCTATAACGTCCCTATGGTCGGGGGTGCAAGATAGCAAATGACTTTAAAAACTTCTCCAGCTTACAGCTACATGGAAACCTCGAGAACCACGCATGCAACTATCTTCACCCATACTTGATTTCTCTATGTTCGATCGCAATGAAGCCTATAACATCCCTATGGTCGGGGGTGCAAGATGAAGATATTTTATGAACTCAAATCCATGTACAAACTCAAAAAATAGAAAGTCAAATAACAAAATAGGGACCAGACTGATAACATAAAAAACGTAGGAAAGCTCAACACTCGGTATTAATCATGAAAAGCAGCAAAATAAAATACGGCTAAAGAACATGAATCCAGATCACATAAGCATCTCTCGGCATCAGTAGGGCCGGTTAGTTATAGTTCATGTGGAGGAGACACATCTCTCCACGAATTACCAAAGGCATTGTTTTCAGCTCTCTATTCTTTCTCTTCTCTCGTCTCTCTATCTACCTCCCAGAATCCTCTACTCTCTCCCTCTTTTTTTATAGCTTTCTCCTCTTTATATCAGTTTCTCCTCCTCCTGTCGACCCTTGCTTGTTGTCGGTTCTTCTCCTCTCTTCCTCTGCCTATCCTTTTGACGCCGATTGCAGCTCATCAGTGTGGTCCTTGCCGCCTAAAAAGCTTCCTTGCGCCAGGGAGGTGAAGGACTTGGCTGGTCCCCAATTGCATATAGTGTTTGCTATTTTGTTCTTTGGCCTCTTTCTCAGTCCGAGAGCAAATCACCAGTCCTCAGTGCAGACAATGGCGTATGGTTCAGCCACTCTATTCCATCCCCTGAAGCTCATCAGCTCTCCTGTAGAGAGGGACATTTATCCAAATGAATCTTCAAGCTAGTAAGAGCAAACTTTAGTGATAATATGCGAATGAATATTTATGTAGAGAACATTTGAAATGCATTGAATTAGTGCCATGCACATGTCTATGTAAGGAAATAATTATATAATAGCTACTATGTGCATGCGAAATAATGGTGAAAATATAAGCCATAAATCTCTACATCAACTCCCTTAGATTTAAAGTTTTGCTTGTCCTCAAGCAATCAGTTAAGAATTTGGGCTTGGAGCACATCATGAGCATGTATCATAATTCCTCATTCCTCTTTCTTGACATCGCTGGACTGTCATTAACCCTTTTTAGTTTGTTTTTAACACTGCCTTGACAATGTCACCACAAAAGCTCCTATACTAACGAGATACAAGGGCTCCTTATTGGATGGTCATCTATATGAAAATTTCTCAGAAATATTCATACAATAATGTTTGTCCTCATGCTGAAAAGGGGCTAACCAACTTATAGCTTATACATTATAGTGTACATCAGGCTGTCAACCACACTTGTATAGAAAAATTGGACATTTTATTTTGTTCCTCTAGAGTTTTTGGGCACGTGTCTAGACTTAAAATCTCACCTTTCATAATAGGAGTGTGGGTTTACAGCTATCCATATGAAATTGTTTCAAAACTTTCTTTATGTATGATTCTGCGACAAAACAAAGAGTCGTTTGAAATGGTCACGTTGGATTTTCACACCCAGTATGTAGCCTACTTCACCCATATCCTTAATCTCAAATATGGAGGACAACCATTAAGCAACGACAAAATCCAAATTATTTTCAGCTATTAGAATATCATCCACATATAACGTTAGGATAGCAAAATTATCCTCGGACTTATGAACATACACACATCTTCATTAATCGTGTTAAAATCGTACAAAATGATTTATTGATGAAATTTAAGATACCACTATCTAGATGATTGTTTGAGTCCATAAGTGGACCAATGTAGTTTGCAACATTTGCGCTCTTCTTCTTTTACATCAAAGTTTGAGGTTGTTCCATGTAAATTTTTTCATCTAGTTCTCCATTGAGAAATGTGATTTTTACATTTATTTAATATAATTCTAAGTCCATATGTGTGACTATAGCTAATATTAGGTAAATTGAAGCAAATCTTACAATAGGTGCAAAGGTTTCTTCATAGTCAAGATCCATTGTTTGGGGAAAATCTTTCATCACTAGGCGGGCTTTATATCTTTCAATTGATCCATCCATGCCACATTTAATTTTAAGAACTCATTTGTTCCCAATTGCCTTACGGTCTGACGGGAGATCAACCAAGTTCCATATTTGATTTTTTCTGCATGGACCCTAACTCTTCTTCCATTGTACTAATCCATTCTTCCTTTTGCTAAGGATACAAGATAGCTTCTTTAACGGATTTGAGCTTAAGTTCATCTTCCAGACTTACTATGTGAGCTTTTTGTGGCTCATGTGCATTCATCCCTTCGATTTCAAATTGTCGACGCGAAACATGTTTTCTAGTAGTCCGTTAAAGAGAACTTTTAAGTTCGTAGGGTTGCAGCTGCGAATATCTCCCTCTCGGATTAAAATGTGGATGGAAGAGACAAACTCCTTAACAGATTGATCTGCTTGTGCGCTAATTCAGAGTCTTCTTCTTCATCTAGAAGAAGTCCTTTGTTTATCTCGTCTTGCTTAGGAAATTCATTCTATATGAATATCACATTTCTACCTTCGATTTTCGTTATGGTACCATTTTCTCTTTCACCTATGAATACATGACCCTTAGAGGTGTCACAATATCTTATAAAGATATATTTATGCCCTCTTAAATCCAACTTCCCATACTTATGAGAGTTGTTTAGAGCATAGGCTGCGCAACCCCAAGGGCGCAAATAACTAAGGTTAGACTTTCGACTTGTCCAGAGTTCATAAGGAGTGGTAGAAACAGATTTCGATGGTACACGATTTAAAATATAGGCAGCTTTCAATAGTGCATTGAAAGATTAGCTTGCGCCACCATGGATCGATCCATATCAAATAAGGTACCATTCTATCTTTTTGCAACACCATTTTGTTGCGGACTTCTTGGTACTATTAGTTGCCTAACTATACAATTTTCATCACATAACTTTTTGAATAAGTTAAAGAGATATTTACATCCACGATCAGAAAATCTTGTGGTCCACTTGATTTTCTGTCATGTTCATGAATTGTACAAAATAATCCAAAGCTTCGGACCTATGAGAAATCAAGTATACAATACCGTAGTATGAATAATCATCTATAAAGGTGATGAAGTAAGAAAATCGTATCATGTGTGAACATTCATCAGACCATATATGTTCGAATGGATTAGTTATAATGAGTACTCGATGCATTTTTCCTTCCCAAATGGTGTTCTTATTTTCTTGCTAACTAGACATTCCTCACAAGTTGGAAGATCAACTTGAGAGACCCCAAGAGGTCTTCTTTAGCAAGCCTATTTATTCGATCTTGACCAATGTGTCCAAGTCTGGCAAGTTTGTCTAATGCTGCCACAGAAAGTAAATTTCGTCTAAAAGTTGGAGCATATAGAATGTTATGACAATAAAGAATTTGGCCGTTACGAAGTTCTAATTTGCACGTTTCAATGCCTTCAACTTAAACTCTTTCATTGTTGCTAACGTAAATCCATTTGCTCTCCGCACTTATTCGGCAAAATTCCACGAAGACCTTGTGATCCCTTGCTACATGGTCGGTGGCTTTCAATTATGCAATCCACGAAGGATGCGTTTCAGCAATTAAGGCATAACTAGAGACATAAGCAAATGAATCGTGGTTATGACAAATCTTCTTAGGCTTAGTGCAATCACGAGCGAAGTGACCACATTTGCTACAATTGCAGCATTTCACTTTATTTATGTCTCCTTTACTGTCACATTTTCAATGTTTGTGCTGGTGGCCTTGAGCTTTCTTTTGTCCAGCATTTTCGCTCTTTTTATTTTGGTTGCAATTTATGCGACCTTTTCTCTTGATTTTGTTACCAACTCTTTGTCCACCATTTTCAACAACTAATGCTTTAGAGGATTGATTCATGGCTCGAAAGGTCTCATCCTCTATTTCAATGTGGCAAGCAGATCAAAAGTTTTGACACTTTCATTTTGCATTAAATTACAATGCATGTGTTCCCAACTTCTAGGAAAAGAGTGGATGAGAGTCTGCACTTGTTGCTCATCATCGAGCATTTGTCCCACATTCTTGAGTTCACAGATCATGTTAGACATCTCCTGGACATGTCCATCATATTTGGTCACTTCCGATAAGAGTCAAATTTGACCGTGAACATTCGGTGTTTGGTGGTCGTGGTGACCCCATACTTATTGTGGAGCGTTGTCCACATTTCGAATATTATCTTATAGACTTCGAATTCGCACAAGAGGGAATTGTTCATCGTGCTCAGCAACGTAATGCGAGCAATGCGATTCTTATTGGACTAGTCCTGATATGCCTCCATGCCCCTCTGGCGTTGGGCATTAATGATCTCCAAGACCTCTTGTTCTTCTAAGACATATTGGACCATGCGATGCCAAATATCATAATTATCGTCATTGAGTTTTTCATTCTTGTTCAGGTCAACAATTATTATTTTGAAAGTCATGATTTAGTTTGGTCACAAAAATAAGAGAAATCAGTGTTATGCATGTTATAATTTGTCCGCAAAAACATAAATAATGAAATAGCAATGCTCATGAAGTAGTGACATCGAGAGGTTGGTATATTCTCACTCATCTTCCACTATATCCAAGAAATATTATCATTCATTATTTTAACAATACGACAAAATTAATCTAAATGTTTGAATTTTGAATTACCACATAATTTAAAACTTTTTAATCTCTATATTTTGAATCAACTTATAATTCAAAATCATCGAAATTCATTTCGTGTGTTGTACCAAATTATTTCTAATATGACCAGTACAAATCAAAACTAGTGCAACGGGGTCGGTTCTTTCCCAAGGAGTGTCAATTAAATAATCGTGCACTATCCTTCGTCTCGACATCACATCAGAAAAAATTGTGCTACCCCTATCACATATCAACCCTATTTTTGGAGACTACATCAACCACGCACTAGGCCAATTCCTCGAAACCTTTCTAGACATGCATTTCGGGACACGCACAATTCAATAGAAAGACATTCGTTATTGTGACAATATTTGAATCTCAAGATGCCTTAATTCTACAAAAGAACTACATATGTTTCATGTATTTTTTAATTACCTATAGTTTGTATAATTAGACCAACTAATTACTTTTATTATAGGCTTTCATGAAATATTGTTTTCAGTGCATAGCCAAAAAATAATATTGCCTTACATGTTAATTAATTCTCACAAAGGAGTCAATTTATTTGAAATTCTAGGCAAGTTGTCATGATTAACAAAATTGGATATTCCAATTTTAAATTCAAATTCACAATTTTAACACAACCAAAATTTTAGGAAGATAAATATTTACAATAAATTTTGCACATACTCATTTTGAATTCATATCCAAATTTCAAATTATTCAAAATGTGTTCCATAATTGAATTTAGATCACAACAATAAATATCATTATGACATACATAAATGAAAAATATTTATTTTATGCATGATAACACATTTATTAGGCAATATTTGTGATTGACATGCAAATTTGTTCATTTAACTAATGCACTAAACCAACAAATGATTTTCTTTTAGTAGTATTAAATTGCATGCAATATTTTAAAAACTCGTCAAGGAAAATACATATTTTTCGTAATTTTCCAATTTTTTAAAATAGATATTTTTATTTTTTTTAATTATTTTAATATTCAGACGAAAATCAAAAAAATGGAAAAACTTTTTATTAAATTTTTCGGGCGGCCCAACTGCCAATTCATATGGGTGCAATACTTTTGCACTCAAACTAGAACTCTCAACATGCCTTGTGCCTGTTACAACAGTTTTCTTTTCTTTTTTTTCTTCTTTTTTACTGCAACACATGCAAAAAAAATTCAAAAGATTCGCAAAAATATTAAAATAAATCAGAAAAAATATATTAAGGTCTAGGTTCATCCATAATATATTTGTGATGGCAAAGATCATGTTGTCCCTCGATTGCGGTCATACAACCGAGATGTGCATATTCCAAAAATAATAACGAATATTATTTTTTCGGCGCAATCATGAGTTCGAAAAAAATCAAACAAAAGCTCTAATACTAATATTGGTTTATAACATATATAAATCATAGAGGTTACGAAACATCTCTTGTAGTGGAAGCGAATCGTCGAGACTTTTTAACGAATATTTGACGAACACACTTGTACCTCGGGATCGAGAACCGAACCTCGATGAAACGGAATACTTTCTCACGGCACAAGTACCTCCGGATGAACCTACACAAAAGCATGTCTTGAACCTTTGATATTGGTCCCCTTTTATAAACGAGTGAGACTTGAGCAAGGAGATATATCACTCGCATCATTAATGCTAATTGTGTGATATGCATGATTGCACATATCACGCGCTATTAATACTAATTGTGCGTCACGCGATATGCAGTTGGCGCATATTACATGTGCACAATGGCATGTCTTGTGGGAGGGGCAGCCACCTATTTCCCAAGTGGGCCAGCACATGCCCACCATTGCCCAATGTGGGCATTTCCAACGTAAATGCACTTGAGAAATATAAGAAATATAAGAAACAAATCAATAGTTTCCAAACAAATGGAAAGGTCGACAAAAGAGATCGGAGAATAAGTAAAGCAGCACAAGAACCAAAGACACGCAATACAAAGAGGTTAATTTTCAGGTCAATTAACAACTTGATAAGAAAATGTGAATAGAAAAACATTCTTCTATTGGTTAATTTTCAAGTCGCCGATTAATTTTCAAGTCAGCAGGATTCAAGAATAATTGGGTCAGAAATGAAAATTTACAAATAAGTGAACGTCGGAATATCATCTCCATTTAATACTGCACAAAGAGTGAGAGTATCGTGAATCATTATCATATTAATCAAGTGGGTGATGTTGATAGATCGCTGAAAACTGTGGGATCATAATCCTTGAAATCATAGGGCATTAATTGGCAAATCAAATCACTTGAAATCAGCAAATTAATGATGACGTTGATCACCAAATTCTTGGAGTGATCAACGGGCGTGATCGACAGAGAAGGGGACAGACAAACGTGATGTTTTCTTGCCTATATAATCCGATAAAGTCGGATGGAAGAGACAACATCGGAAGCCTTCTCTCCTCTATTCTCTTCTTACATGCATATTAACAAAAGGGTTAATTCCTTACACCTCCCATTAACTATAACTATTTTTCAAGTCTGTCCTAATATATGAACTTACCGTAAAGTCCTCCTAAACTATGCTGCGATTTTCACTTTAATCCATTTGTCGTATTTTATTAACTTTTTAGTTATGTTACTTTTTTAATATTAAATGAATAAACTGCCCTCATTTGAAATAAATGTCCAATTTTTCTTCTTTGATGAAGGCACTTTGATCATTAAATAAATAAATAATAACAGAATACGACAGATGGATTAAAATGAAAATCGCAACATAATTTAGGAGATGCTACGGTAAGTTACGTTGTAGTTCAGGAGAGGTTTAAAGAATTAACCTATAACAAAAAAAACATTTTATAGTCCTCCAAAGTTCATGCATTTTCTATAGTTTTGACCATGTTATTTCCATTTGTGTTCATGCTTAGGATATGCGGGAATATCATTTTTATGAATACTCATATTTTTATTGAGATTAGGGGGTATTTTTCACAACATAGGAGAAGTCAAAGATTCATAATCCGACATCATCCATAAAACCAGATCCAGTTCTACAGGACACCTCCAAAGTTGCACACTATATGACGAAAACCAGAGTAAGGACAAAATTTTCAAGGGCAGGAAATGTAACATTTAAAAAAAAGGTGGAATTTATTTAAAAGTTAAGGGCATTTTCGATATTGTGCAAGAAAGGACAGCAGAAAAAAAAAATAAAAATAAAGCGACACGTGTATAAAAAAAAGGGAAAGTTTCATCATCTCGCTCTCCCGATAGCTACAGTGCCGCGGACGTTTTCCACCGCCGCCCGTTTTGGCGCTCCATTCTCCTCTGTCTGGTCACATTTTTCGCGTGTGAGGTGTTTTTGGAAAGAAGACGATGAGACAACATTTTGACATGGGTTAGAAGATGATCGGTCCACTATGTGCGATGCAGCGAGCTTAGAACGCGAGGAGAATGGAAATTTCACCGTCGATGATTCTGACTCCGATTCGCACCGATCTCTCCTGATGAGTTGTACATCATTCTCAAGTCGATTATGATCATTTTGAGGTTTTTAATCGTGTCTTTGTTCCAAGTCACGTAGGAGACCGAGATTGGAGTTTTCTGGCAAACTTTTTCGGCTAACCGACGGGAAATTCCGGTCAAGCTCATCTCGACATTCTGGTAGGTGCACACATGAGGCAAAAAGAAATCATATTACTGTCCGTATAATAATTAGTCACTAATCCTTTTTATATTCGTAAGTTTCGGATTTCGATCATTCTCCGGTGACCTTTCCGGCAACTCGTTCTCGTATGATGGTTGGTAAACAAATAAGAACGTGCATGTGATTGGATTTCAGTTATGTGGATAAATTTAAAGTAACTTTATTTTATTATTGATTATGTGGGGTCCTGACCCAACACACACAAAATATATATATAATATATAAATAAATAAATAAAATATTTCAACCATATGTATATTTATAAATAATTTTTGTTTGGAAGGAAAGTTGAAAAAAAAGTAGGAAAAAAATTCAATTAATCTAATTTAAAACATTTTTTCTTTCTTTTTTTTCCTTCCTTACGAGAGGGCTAAAATCCTCTCCCTCATTTCCTTTCCTTCTTTTCCCCCATTTCCTTTTTCTTCCCCCTCCTTTCTTTCTCTCTTCTCCCTCCTCCCTTCTCCCTCACAATTCTTGCTCCCTTCTATGTGCCTGCAAACCACAAATACCCCACAAATCACTTCTTCCCTTTTCTTCTCCTTGCTACTAGAATCACCAATATTTTTCCATCTTTTTCTCCCCCAAATCAAGTCCCCCTACAACAGTGGCCGCCCCTCTTCCTTGCTGTTGGATCATCACTACCCGGAAGTCCCTCTTCTCGCTGCCGGAATCCCCATCACCGGAAGTCAGAAGCAGGGATCCAAATCTGGTGAGTGTATGAAACCCTCTAAAAATCTTCGGTTCATCGATTTGTAGGAGACCAACAGCTCTGAACCTCTCTCCTTTCTTAGTGCTGGTTTCGTTTTTCGCTTTTCACCTCTGCATCGAGTTCATCGGCCCTTTGTTTGTGCATTTTTCTGAATGGGCAGAATCTAATTTTTCTTGCTGGTAAGTTCTTTGAACCTTCCCATATCAAGTTGCTCTTCCAGACCGTGGACTGATTTTTGTTTTCTTCTTCTTCTTTTTCTCTTCATTCGTGTGGAAGACATTGTTGTTCTATTTCTTTCACGCCCAGCCATCGGAGCACGTCAGAATCGGAATCCAGAACCATTCTAATTTCTGGTGAGAGTAACTAGGATCAGTTTGCATTACTTGATGTGATTAGGCCTTGATTTATATTTTCTTTTTCACATATTAATGCTGCCCTTCTTTGCACCAAACATAAAACACATTATTGGGGGAGACATGTACTGATTGGGTGAATTTACTTAAGAAGGGTATGCGCCTAATTTGTGGGTTAAAATTTGAATTTAAAATTTGTGATGATTGTTAATTATGTTATAATGTGGATGTTAGGTTGGTAAAGGAAGGGAGAGAGAAAGAATTTTTGGATTCATTTATATCAAAAGTTGTTCCAAGATAATAGTAGATTAAATTTCAAATTTGTACATATGATTATCCTGAAAATAACATTATGTAAGAACTTGATTAGGATTCAACATTTATGGGTAGATTAGAATTTAGCAATTTTAATCAGTCCTTTATGTCAATAATTAATTGATAATGAGAATTGTTAAGTCCTGTGATTAGGAATTGAATTGCTTAGCTTATGAATAAATGTAATCATATGTGAAAATTGATTTATAGGTACATATATTGACTAGGTTGTTTACCTTGTCAACTTTATTTGATCGTGGACATCGTGTATTGTCAGGCGTATTCGAGGTGAGTGGATTACATGATAATATTAAGTAAAGCTCTAGTAGCTTCCATAGTCTTACGCCGATGTAAGATGAGTTTTTTATTTGGATTTTGATTTATTTAAGGGAATTCTTCGCATAATATTAATGTATGCTTTATGTCGGATCTATTCGAAATCTGATTTGCTTTCTTGAACTTATGGTGCTTTCTCGTATTCTATGCTTTATGCGGATTTTCAGAATGTGTAGAAACTGAACCATGGATTTGCTTATTTGCGCATGTTTCATCCATCATATTAATTACATCATACAAAAATCGCTTTGTAGCGAGATTTTTATTTCATCGGAGCTTGATCAACTCCGAGTAGGTGCGGCAACCATTAAGACCATTCCATGACGGCAAATATTAAATCCATAGTATGAGTTACACTTTCCTACACCAGGACGATATTGTAGTGGTAAATTATTAAGCCCGTGGATGGTGGCAACTCCCAGTCCGCACACACAACTTACTTAGGAATCGTATTGGCCATACGACCTAAGTGATGAATATTCCTCTCTTTACGCTACTTCCTTTGTAGTTAAAGAGAGTAACTATTTTGTCATATCATTTCATACATTTTCGTTTATTTCAATTTTTTTATGTGAGACATCGGTTTTCTTGATTTTTCTTATATTCATGTGCCCTCCACTCACTAAGCTCATAGTGCTTACCTCTTATTTTCTATTCCTTGCAGGTGATGATTGCTAAATATATTTTAGGAAATTTGTGGTTGGGAGTAGGCTGTGTGAGGAAGGAATCGTTCCTTATTATCTACCTATGGCTAAAAAAACTGAAATGTATCCAGTTTCTAGTCTTGGAAACTTTTGGCAAATGAATGTTGGATCTTGTAATCATAGTGTCCTTTGGTTGGAGACTTGCATCTTTTTGTTCTACATGAGGTTGAGCTGAAATGCTCTTATATTTTTATTGTCATGTTATGGACTTGGTCCCTTAACAAGTTATATTTTGAGATGAATATACTGCATGTACATGTTGCCATTTTGGCCATTATCCTCCGTATGCAAAGGTCACGTTGAAATTTTTGAGAAAATTTATGATAACTTCTTTTTGAATCACAATTCCCGCACTTTATTTATAATCGAACTTTAAGATGAATAATATCATTATTTTACCTCTCGTGATGGCTGACCGTCGAGGTTCGGCGTCACAGATTAAGAAAACATTCGACGGCTTTTCGACGTTTTGGCAGGTGCGGCGATGATTTTGAGAGCGGTGGCTACAGTGGTTGTGGTATGAATGCTCGGATAACTAGAAGTAAATTTTTATAACGTAGTGAAAGTCCTAATTGGAAGTTATCTTAAAATTTGATTTGGAGTTGTTAATCGGAGGCGATGGTTCAGTTGTTTAAATTCGATTAGGCGATTACTAGATGACGAGACCTTCTTTTCCTTCTCGGTAAGTATTTTAGCAAATCCATAATATGACTTGGCTTATGATAAGTAGGTTGAGTTGTTATGAAGAGTGAATTATCAATTAATTTTTTATAATATTGATTTATCAAGTAATGGATGTGATAGGTTGTGTTTACTTTTGATTGGATTCAGACGATGGAACAATTTGGGGACTAGATGAATCCAAGGTGAGGGAACTTATCTCAAATGACATAAATTTATTAACTCTTCGGAGTGATGACATTGTTCCACCCGATGTGGAATGGATTTTGTGATAGTTTCCTTTATGCATATTCATATATTTGTATGCTTCATATATGTGTCACCATATGACTTGTGGCATTTTATTATGAATTTTTGAAATCTGTCGAAGTGTATCATTATGAAATTTAAGTGAATATTTGATCTTGAAAAGGAAGGTTCATATGATGGTTTCTAGTCCTAAACTTCTATCTGAAAATTACATTCATGCATCATGTGCATTACATGTAAAAATCCGCATAAGACGGAGTGTTTTCACCTCGAAGAATTGGACAACTGCGAGTAGATTGATTGGGGTTCGGTTTGCTCTGTGTCGATATAGTGACACGAGAAGCAGGTTCAACATCCTATGTCGATACAGTGATACGAAGGGTGGAATTAAAACAACCATCCTGTGACGATATAGTGGCACGAGAGATGGAATGGAGAAAGAAAAGAAACAAGCTCTGTGTCGATATAGTGACACGAGGAGCGATTCAACGTCATGTGGCGATATAGTGACATGAGGGACGGAATTAGAACAACCACCCTATGGCGATATAGCGACACAAAGGGTGTATGAAAAAGCACTCGATTGACGAGTGGCATGGATATTCGTGTTTGATGATATTTTTTTAAATTTTATGATGTTATCTTATTACCATGCATGTGCACTCATGGTATTCATTTTGATATGATAATTATTTAAATGAATTTTCTTGAAGAATTGAAAAATGTTTGGAATGATTTTTGAAAATAAAGATATTGGTTTTTCTTTCGCTGTTTTAATATTTGAGATAGTTATTTTACTCACTGAGCTTCTTAATGCTCACTCTTGCTTATTTTTTAGGTAATGAATGAAAGCTTGCATAGCATGAAATAAGAAATGTAAAGGGACTAGAAAATGGGCATGTGGCATGATTATCGTATTGCTAACTTTGTGTTTCATTAAGTATTCCTATACGGATTTGTTCTTCGAAGAATGCTTTGAAAGATTTTAGAGATGTTGAATTATTGTTTAAAGTGATAGACGCTCACGTTGTATGGTTTATGAGCATCTGACTCGTGATTTTATTTTGAGAGTGAGCTTGTGACTCATTATTTTTTGTCATGTGTTCCTACTCTTTTAAATTATCAGTAATGTCCTTATAATTACCTGTGATGATTAAAGTTTTGAAGTTAATTGTTCATGATGAGATATATATGAATTGTTGTACGTGACATATAGATGAATTTACGCATACGTCATGCCAAAATTTTTAAAAATTTTCAAAGTTAATTTATTTTGTAAACATAGATTTTCGTTGAAGATTTAAATTTAAATGATTAATTTTTCGATTTCACCTCTTATGATGCCAAAAGAAATAATAGAACATCACATGAAATTCTATTCTCTTCAACTAGTGTTGAAAAGGAGGCACCTTGAAATCAAAAGAGTTGTTCTGTAGAGCATTGTTTGCACTAATAATGTCACCAGAAAAATCTCGAGGGAGGATAAAAAAAGAGATGAAATTAGTTGCAACAGTGCGTTATATCTTAACTCAACCAAAGTAGAAATCAACGATCGATCAGATACTCAAGGATATGAGAATACTATTTATAACGATGTTGATAGTAAATGCACTTGAGGAATGTAAGAAGCAGATCGATAGTCTCCAAACGAACGGAAAGGTCGACAAAAGAGATCAGAGGATAAGCAGTACAAGAATCAAAGACGAGAGATAGTTTGTTGCAAAAAGAGGGAGAGAGGGATCACACGAACACAAAAGAACACGAAGATTTACGAGGTTCATCCTAAATCGAATTACGTTTTCGAGAAGCGGTGGCTCTCTTTGTTATGGAATAATGATTATTACAAAAATGAGTCTCTGTCTAGACCTCCTAAGGAGTTTATATAGGCACTCCCTTTGACAGATGATAAAAATTACACTAGGACTCTAAACAAATCCCTTGAAAATAAGAAATAAATCAAATTCAAACCACATACAGAATATCCCTAAAAAATTTTCGCTCAGGGGCTCCGCCGCCTTGCAACCCCCGTAGGGGGATCCTCCTGGATCCCCCCTTGACCTCCCACAGGCTTGCTGATCGGGCAGCGAGACCCTCGTAGAAAAATTCTGCTAAAGCGCATGATTATGTAGAGATACCAACTGGGTTCAGATTCAAGGCATTATTAACAGAACGCAATACAAAGAGATTAATTTTCAGGTTAATTAACAACTTGATAAGCAAATGCGACTAGAAAAACATTCTTCTATCGGTTAATTTTCAAGTTGCCTAGATGTATGAGAAGCTATTTCGTTACGGTCTACTTCGAAGTATCAATAATCTACTATGATATAGAAGATGGACTGTTGAAACACAGGAATTTTATGCGTCGTCCACTTAATTTGCACCATTTACTATTAAATCTTTTAGTCCTACCCAATGTATAAGGTTTAGGGTTTAGGGTTGGCCTGTCATTGGTGAAACAGTTATCGTAGATGGACTTCCATAAATTGCAGTAGCTTTCCTAACCACAAACTCCAGAACAAGCTGATAGATCAGAAGCTAACCTGAGAGATGCTGATGCATTCAAGGGGGGATCAGTTGAAGTCCCTACAGCCAGTCAGTGCCTCGTAAGTTCTAAGGTCCTACCGCCGTAGAGCTCGTCAGACCCTGCCATTTCGATGGTGGTCTTTCAGAGCAAACATATGTCAACATGAATGCAGAACTAGAGGATGAGTGCAACACAGCCATTTGTTCAGCAAGATCTCATAGTTATGCCGATGGGAATCAGGAACGAACGATGGATGTAATGGATACGTCGCATGCAGCCACCAGCATCTTGGCCTTCATGCATGCAACAAAACATCTGCATATATCCAGCGATTCTGCATTATGGCAACAAAACTATAACATCCCTGATTTTTTTTCCTTCATGCTGCTGTTTGACAGAGAAGCATTTCTGATAAATAATTTTGGAGGTCGTTTGATCGCCGAATATAAGATCGAATATCTCCTTATTCATTGGAATAGTGCCAAACAAGAGGACGATTAAAAATAAAGTAAAAGACGAATTACACGACCCATGAATGTTTAAGTCTGTCGGGCCAATGTTTTTTGAGTTTCGATATTTTTCAATTTCGGTGGAATAAAAGATATTCATCTATTTGAATAGAGGGCAAGGAGGTAAATTTATTATTCATGACGTAACATCAAAACCCTTTTCGCCTTTGCCAAAGCAACCAAACAGATTTCGGGCACGAGGGTAAAATGGTCATCTCTATCTTCCAAACACGAACTACAAATATTCCACATATCAACCAAACGCCAAGCAAAATATCGCCTCCAACTTTAGAAGAAAACACCTCCAACTTTAGAAGAAAACCCACTGTCACCTATTCTAGCATCCCTATTTTACAACCAAACGCCTCATAAGTAGAATGCAATAATAACAACAAAACATTACCACTAGATGAAATCGACTACATGGATCATACGACGCCATTTCGCTCTATTAGTAATCAAATTTTTTGATATATTATTCACCAATAAATTTTGCTCTATTAGTTCACTAAGTGTCCGTTTTGACTTCTCTCTCCCTATGATGACCTGGATAATTGGTAGAACAATTATAAGCAACACCTTTTAGTAAATTTACTTCGCAACCAAACGGAAAGACTGTTTATGAAACCTTCGAAGAAGAATGACAAGTTTGAAATGGAGCAAGCAAGAATGACAAGCTTGAAATGGAGCAAGCACATCACACCGGAAAAGGAAAAAAGGGTTTCTCCTATGCCAACCAGCGCAACTAGTCCCATGGCACAAATTAAACGCACCATTTAGTATATTATGCATTGGCTTTCATTTATCCAATTCTAGAAAGCGACAGCGCGAGAAATACCACTGCAAACATTCCAATTGGATGACAAATTTGACTTCATTAGATATGTAGCACATACAAATACCGCAAAGTTCTATTAACTAATTTTCCACGTTGAGACAAAGTGTTTCATGTTAGAATTTGCTAGTCAATTCCAGGAGATGCCGAGAAACAAGACAATTTGCCCATTGAAGTAGAAGACGCTGACCACAACTCTTTCTTTGTGTCTCCGTCTACTTGACATCAAACCCCTTATGCCGCAGCATCAACACTCATAGGCTCAGCCTCTTGCTTTGCTGAGGAGCCATTCGATTTCTGCAACGTGAGAAAAGAAGACAGACGCTGATAAACCTCCCTTTGAACATGAGAAGCAATTGATTTCAGAGTACAAAAGGAGATTGCAGGAAGCATGTCTTACATTAGATTCCGCACTGTCAAGCTTACTCCACTTGGCAAACATATTACCATAGAATTTGGCATCCTTCTTATTATACTCTTTGACCTTTTCCTTCAAAGTCTTGTATTCCAACTTAACATCCCTACAATTTAATCACGGGTAGAATAAATATTGACTGTGAACGAATTAAGGAGATGCTCCTTTTGAGAAATGTAGTGGCATAAGACGCACCTATTGTCAGGATCTATTTCCAGGGCCTTCTTAATATCGACCTCAGCCAAATCCAGGTCAGCAAGCTGTATGTAAGCTTGCGCCCGCCTGTACAAAGCCTTGACATTTCTGCCATCAATCTCCAATACCTGACATATTAATCTTGTCAGCCAATATTCAGATTAATAAAATCTTGCTGGAGAGTATCTCATCCAAGTTCAAACTATCATAGTGTACCTTGGTGCAAAGTTTCTGTGCCTCCTTGTAGTCTTTTAGCTTAAGTTTGCAAGCTGCGTTGTTGAGGTTACAAGTTACTTTCAATACTTTAGACTGCTTCTTTTCCTCGGCACTAAATGAGCTATCATATTCTATGAATTTCGCAGCCTGGAATTGTTTTACAATGAAAAAGCCCGATTAAAATCATGAACATATTAAGCATCTTTGAGAGAATTTATAACAATATTTCACCTTCTCATATCTCTTGGAGGCTCTCGTGTATTTCCCCAACTTGAACAGTGCATTGCCTTCTTCCTTCTTCTTTCCAGCTGCTTCAATCTTCTCTGTATTGTTCATATCCCAAGATTCCTTCTCCTATAAACAGGGCAAGGTGGTTTAGTTGAACAATAAAATGTTCAACAATATCAAGTACTGAAGAACAAATGTTCCTGTCTTTAGGGAATACTAGAATACCTTTACAAAGGAAACCAACTCAATTTCATAGTACACGTTTGAATTGGGTGGAACCACAGCCAGATCCTGTTTTGATTCATTGGTACCAAATGCATGCTCGGGTGGAATAGTGACCAGTGCAACTTCACCTTTCTTCATAGATGTCACAGCACGATCCAAGCCCTCAATGACTTGTTCTGTGAAACATTCAAATTGTCAATTGTTAGAACTGCAATATATGTATGACTCATTCGATTGTAAACAGAACCTTTCACTTATAAATTGCAAATCGTACCTTCATCTGTCTTAAATTCGAATGGCTCTTCTTCGTAGCCTTTCTTCACAAATACAGTCCCGTCTCCCAACTTCCCAGTCAATTTTACTGCCACAAATGAATCAAATTCAGGAAAAAAAACTAGAACCGTACAAACAACTAAAAAAATAAGAAAACTATTATTTTAAAAAAAAATGAAAAATGCTCACCATTGACAACAGCTCCATCATTAGGTTTTTCATAGCCTTCTCCTTCCTGGAGAATCTTTTTAAGTATCTTCTTATCATCTCCTATCTCAGTAACAGTCTTCCAGGAGACTAGCTCTAGCTCGATATTAAGGCTTGCATTTGGAGGAACAGCAGCTTCTTCAACGGATGCAGGCTTGCCTTTCTCGCCAAACGCATCTGTGAGAGTTGTACAGAAGGAGTTTAGTCAGCTTCAGTCGTTTTCCAGACATGGAGAAGATATCTTTTAGAAAGATATATTCCTTTCTTTGAGATTTGTCCAGAACCTACATTGAGGCCTGACTGTGAGGAGAACTTTTTCCTTCTTCTTCATTGTTTTAACAGCTTTGGAAAGTGCTGGACAAAAGAATCCTGACACACAAACCACATAGCATATGAGAGCAATGAACTATAACAAAAGATACTTGAAATGTATCGGCTTATACTAACCATCTTCTACAGTAAACTCTACTCCATCAGACTTGGAGATCACAGTTCCATCTTCAAGCCGTGCCTCATATTTCACTGCATGCACGAAAGAAAAACAGTTATATAACGTATAACTACAAAGTGTTCCACAAGCTGCTTGTAGCATTTAGTTTTATCTGACCAAAAACTTCATCGGGATCTTTTGGGTTCTCCCACTTCTCTCCTTGAACCAATATCTTTTTAATAATGCCCCCATCCTTGCATATATCTTTCACGCTTGACCAGGAGAGCAGCTCAACGTCAAATTGGAGTGTTGCATTTGGAGGAATGGTGGGAGGTGAGCCAGAAGCACCATAAGCCAGTTCTGCAGGGATGGTGAAGATGGCATTTTCGCCTTTCTTCATAGTCTTAATTCCTTGATCCCATCCCTTAATTACTTGCCCTGCGACAGGCAAAAGTAAGCAAGGAAAACCAAATTAATTTATAACAAGAGGAACTAGCCTTCCCAATGTCATTAAAGGTTGAAGGTTGAGGAAGAAAATACATCCAAGATCGCATGCATTGAATTCCTCATCTACGATATAGCAATTCCTCATCTACGATATGCCAACAACTCTAAGCAAGAACATCCAATCGTGTGAAACTCATAAGAATTATGCAAGCACCAGCAATATAGCAATTATTCAATCAATGGAAGAAAAAACATCGAGTCTGAGCATTTTTCACCTCGAATTGATCATAGCAATGGCATGCAGCTTCAAATTTTAAAAAACAGAACAATTTGTAAAAATACATAAATTAGATCACAAGAGCCTGGAGCAGATCATATCAGCGGAAACGAGGGCAAACCAATATGATAACACAACACGAGCTCGGATGTAATTATCTAATGAGAATTAATGGATCTTACTAGCATAGAATGGATGCGTAACTATAATTACTTATATTCAAAAAAAATGACGTGATCAGCAGTACAGGTCGACCATGCCAATCAAGCCAACACAACAAGCCCGATATTGTGACGAAAGCAATCTCACCTTGGCCGAGTGTAAACTTGAACGGAGTCCCTCGATCACGGCTGGAATCGAACTTGGTACCGTCGAGGAGTGTTCCAGTGTAATGTACTACAACAAAACAATCCCACCATCAGTTATTGCCACGGAATCAGATACTCGCATCGAAAAATCCACGCGAAACCAGTGAAGCCCCACGGATCTTTCATCGTAGAAAATCCAATTTCTAGCTTGACTCCGATCACGAAATTGCATGGACGCCAACAATAGACATCTTTTGTTTACCTTCGACCTCATCGCCGACCTCAGGGGTTTCCCAGCTGGCTCCCTCCTTGAGGAGTTTCTTCTTGAGGCCCTGCTTGCCGATCTCCTTCTCCTCCCCAACCTTCAGTGTAGGGGAGTCGTCCTCGAACTCGTCCATCGGGGGCAAGTCCTCATTCATAGGCTCCTCTCCGGCGGCCGAGAAATCGAAGTCCTCGTCCATGATTCACGCGACGAAATGAAGCAGCAGAAGCAGCAGAAGCGGAAAGAGATCTGTGAGCAAAGAGCGAGGCGTGGAGAAAGGAGCTGTTGCTTCAGATGGAGAAAGCGTCAAACTTGGGATGAGAGAGGAGAGAGGGGGGACATTTATAGGGATGTGACGGAGCTGCTGGAAGTGTAGGGTTTCTGGAGACTTCTGAGAGAACGTGAAAGAAGGAGAGAAAAAGAAGATAGACGATGTTTCTAGACGCTATTGCCCCCCTTCTCTCTCATTTCTTTATTTTTCTTCCGTTAAAATAAAACCACGATTTGATTGAAATGAAAAGTAAAATTACTTATAATAATTCAATTTGATTAACAGAAAAATTAATATTATTTTCTTCATTTTTATGACAAAATTTGGCGATCTTGAAACCACAAAAGTACACAATAGAATCAACGTGATTTATGAATTTAAAAATAAATTCATGTGTTAAATATTAAAATAGAATAGTACATGTTTTAGTAACTATTTTAGTCGACAGTAAAAAAAAAGAGTCATTTCTTCCTAACATTTTTAATGAATATTTATTCCATCTAATTTTTATCTACATATTTATTATCTTTATGTTTAAATTTGTCCCGAGGGACTAGATCCTTTAAGAGAAAGTCAAATTGTTAAATCATTTTTTTCTCCTTATCGAATGACATTTATAACATGTTATACATTATTGAATAAATTTAATATTTATTAACAAAATGATGAAAAAATAATAATGAAATCCATGTGCTCTTTTTATTTAAATGATGAAAACATAAATTTCACATCCGAAATCTTACAAAGGGGCCATACGGATTAAAAAGACATTGCTGATCTAATGAAAGAGTTTGCGTTTTGTTTAGACAGATAATCAAAATGGGTCAACTTTAATTTGAGCGAAATGGAATGATAAAGTTTAATTTTATTTGTATATAATTTTTTAAAAATTTAGTAAAATTAGATTGGTGATTTAAATTCAATCAGACAATTTAAAGTAAAATTTACTAAATTGATAATTTTTAAGGATTAAAAATAATTGTATCTATTGTACTCATTATTTATGCGCGATTAAAATTTAAAAAAAGTAAAATTTTATTCAAAGATAATAAATATATTTGCCTAACATAACATTTTCTGTCTTGTGCATTATAACTTGTATCCCAATAAAAAGGAATTATGTTAATCCAACTTAAGCTCATGAACTCATATTTAAATATAATTTTTTATAAAGACTCTTCACTCTTAAGCTCATTAATTTTACTTCATAATCCCTCTATCATTAAAAAAAATATCAAACAAAGCTTTACTCCACCACTCTATCCAATCCCTCAATAACTAGAAAGCCATAAAAAAATTGTAATAATTCGTTTCCTTGTACTTTTCTTTGTCTTTTTTTTATTTCTTTGTCTTTTTAATTTATTTAGCTCTTTCAATTAACATTTGTGTTTGAAGAAATAATCATCTAGAATATAGTTTAATTAATACTTTAAAATATTTCTTCGTAGCACTTAGTGCCATTAATTATTAATTGGCCATAATTAATAATTTACCCATTTTTATAACACAAATTATTTAATAATATTATATCATTGTTATGTTCAACCATTGGATATATATAAGTGATTTAATCCAAATCAAAGATATGCATGTGCAATTTAACGCTAGCTGGTGCAGCTGGTTAGCGGGACTGTATTTCAAATAGTTCGACAAATGCTAATAACTCTCGAAAATTGATGAGTCATCAAGGGTTAAAATCTTTCTTTTCTCTTTTCTGCTCCCGCTTCGAATATAGGATTAGTAAGGTGGTAGTAAGACTACTAATGAATTGTTATCGAAAAAAATATGCATGTGCTGATTTCAATTCAGTTTTGGCACCTTGATACTAAAGATTAAAATTTAACTGTCGTTATATTCTGTAACGTGTTGTGTCCTTGAAAATGTCAATCGACCCTCAAAATGTCCTTGATTAAGCGTCATGGTATGGGTTTTAGGTGAATTAGGTTTGGGTCCAGGTCAACCTTAAACCTAATTATGACTTGATTTTGTTTGAGTACATTTTTTGGACGCGCTCCCAATATCGATTCCGACTAATATCAGAATTGGGTCATATTTGAAAAATTAGGAATAAATCGAGAATGAAATCAGAAATTTATTAGAATAATATATTATCATAATTAAATATTTGAATAAAATAGTGTATTATTATATTTTAATTATGAATAGGGAAATGAAATAAAGATCGAAAAAAATAACATAGAGTAGCTCCACCGAAAAAAATATAGAGAGAGAAGAAAGGAAACTTAATGGTGGATGGCTGAATTTGAAATATAATTTTAAACTTCCGCCCATACGCTAAATTCTTATTATATTAGTCTATCATCAACCTCTAATGAGTGGCAGCTAAACAACACAAATGCATGTTGACAAATGCAAAGGTAAGTATTAAGTAGGGGATAGTATTTTGATAGAGTCCAAATGATGATGTGAGTATTTGATAAATATTTTTTAAAGTGGGTCTACATATTTTGGCACAAAACACCAATTCCAACTATGATTTCATTACATATTTTACTATTAGAATCTCTCATTTTTTTCCTATTCGCTTTCTCCACCGTCGCCGAACTTCGATTAGATTCAGGCTCATATACTTTTTATTTATTGGGAGAACCCCATAAAAAGAAGTGCGATTACAGGTTAATGACAGGTCAACGTATGAACATTCCGAATGTATATGTCCAATTAAGCAAAGGCTCCATCCGGAGACAATCCTATCCAAATATAATCACCCGAGTTTGGGATAAACAATCTAGAGATATTCTTTATAGAAAGCCTGTATAATTACCGCGCAAATTAGAAACTCTAGTCATTTGTTTCAATTTGACTATTATAAAAATGACTATGAAGTTTATTGCTTTCAGCATAATTATAGACAAAAGTTAGACCTCTTAGATTTTCGAAACCCGCAGCGGGTTTTGGTCTCGTTATTCAAAAGTATAAGCTGTATAGAGTATTTTGTATTTTCTTCCTATTATTTCATCATTCCTTTTAATATAAAATTTTCCTTAACTTTTACACATCATATATTATTTCTTATTTTTATATATCATATTTATAATTTTACTTAAATCCGACCAATCTTTTATTTTAAATATTTTATATCAAAATAATATTTTTAAATATTACTATTCAAAAGAAAACATTATAAATTAATTATTATGAATATCATGCTTATAAAAATAAATCCAAATTATAATATTATGTATATTTTTATCGTTATATAAATATACTTAATTCAATCGCTATATTTATCAAATTTATATATTTATATACTATGGACTTTGCGAGAGGCTAAAACTAATGTTCTAAGCATTCTAGTTTTTTTTTAAAGTAAATTGCATTTCATTAAAATGGATCCTGAAGGTGTGATTACAAAAGATGGGTCGTGCCCGGGTTGCCCTCCCAAAAATGGTTGTCGTTTGTTCGGTCAAAAGCAGCAAGAAAATTTGCTGGTTGATTTGCTTGGCACGAGCAGTAAACTAAAGTAAAAGGTGGGGTCTATGTTAATAATGTGCGTATATCCGAGATTAAATGTTTGATCCTCCAGGGTGCTCTAGCATGATTTAAGATGATTTCCACAAGAGCTTTGCAGTTGGTGCCGACCTTGACGTGTGTAATTCGACGATTTGAGCAAGCCTTCGATCCCACAAGAACGACCCACAAGCCTCCAATTCAATAGCCGAGGATCCATGCTGCCTCAGAGCTTGCAAAAAGAAAATTTCCAATATTAGAACGCAAAAGATACCCAATTCCTCCCGCTGTTGTGGAGCCAATAAAGGAGCTATCCGTATTGAGTGATACCCAATGCGGAGGGAGGGGAGGACTCCCACCCGACCCTAGGAGGTTCTTGGGGGAAATTTGCCTCAGGGGCGTGGACCGCGATGTACTCATGATAGCCAGCCAGCGCTCACTCCCATATCATTTCCGCAGTTGCATGCTTGGAATTGAAATGGACATCATTGCACAATTTTCATACTCCCCAAAGGTAGAACGAGAAGATAGAGAGAAAGGTGTTCTTGGACTATTGATCCATATTGACTCCCTCGTGGACCCAGGATCTCGAGATCCAGGAGTCAACAAATTGAAAGGAAATCTGTAACTTAGCTTGAAAAAGGTCCCATATTTGATGGGCAAAAGAACACTGGAAGAAGACATGCTAGTTGGTTTTCAATGCATGACCACAAAGGGAGCAGGTAGGATCAATAGCATGGTTAAATTGTGAGACTAGATCAAGGGTTGGCAATTTGTAATGGAGTAACTTCTAAAGGAAATGATGGATTTTGGAGGGTATATGAATGCGCCAAATGATTTTTCAAGACAGTCCTCCAAGCAAAAAAGTCGGCAGAGCACGACCACTAACAAATTTGTACACAAATTTTGCATTTGGCTGTCCACGCATCATCACATGCATTAAGAGGAAGATAAATTTGAAGAATAAGCTCAGTTAATGGCAAGGCAAAAAGATTATTTAGGCAATCAATATTTCAAGAGCCATTAAGGATGAGATCCGAAACCGCAATCACGGAGAGGTCCGTGTTCACGTTGAAAAAGTTGGGGTCCAATACAACGGGGTGGGCAGGACCCATGGATCATATAGGATGGAGGTGGAGGTGCCATTTCCAATCTGTTTGACAAAGCCGAGACGAAGGTCATTGACAATCCTAAGGATGAGACGCTAGGACCATGCGGGTGAAGTAAACGAGTGGTAGGCCATAAGGAAAAAGGGCCATACTTGTTAGTAACAAGGTCAACCCAGTGGGAATTGCGTTTGTTTAGAAGGTCTAAAATTCTTCGCGTAAGTAAAGAGCTACGAATGGTTTTCAGATTACGAATTTTCAGACCCCTTCCTCTCGGGGGAGTTGGACAGTGGCCTAATTAATTGAATGATACCCTCGACGGTCATTTCCAGGGTCCAAAGGAAAGAGTGAGATTTTCTCTCTAGAGATTCAATTATATCACTTGAAAGATGAATTGAAGTCGGGGAGTAAATAGGATATACTTTGTGAATATTGATGTACCCAGGTAAAGGAAAGAAAAAAATCCAATAGAAAGTCCGAGCTGAGTTTTAAGTAGACATTTCCTTCTCTGGAGCATTTTAGGAGGAAGGTATAATGCCCTCGCTAGCGTTTGGGCCAAGTCAAAATCTGAACTCTGTTTTTTTTCAAACAACGATCAAAAGGTTACTCTAATTTGTGTCATCGAACTAGGTTGGCACACTAAAAAATAGTTCATAGATTTTGGAGTTTGATAAATTAATTATAATACATAATAATTTGTGTTCAATTAGAGATAGATGATAGACTAATTTAATTTCTTTTTTTCGGTAGCACTATCGTCGGTATCTGGGAAGCGGTGCCGACTGTCTAACTCGCGCGGCGCTACTGAGCGCACAGTCCGCAGGTTGAAAGGCCGGCCTACCATCGAGCCCAACTAATCCGGTATGATCGTCCTGGATGCGTGCCTAGCAGTGACAGGTGAGACTCCTAACAAGAATTTTCTATATTCACAGGGACTCGAACTCGAGACCTCTGTTTAAGCGAGGAGCTCCTACCACTCCACCCCAACTCTTGTTGATCTAATTTAATTTCTTTGGCTTATAGTATTAGAGGCTGGGAGTTCTAAATTTTATTTCAAAATTAGCACTTCTCCATTAAAATGTACTTTCTTCGTATATATTCTATATGAACTGTAGAACTATATTTTTATTTCTTGCTATATATATTCTATGCATACAACACAAAATTAAATTATGCAACAAAATCTTATACATTTAACATTATGTAATTAAAAAAAGAATTTTTACAAAAACTAAATAAATAATTTGTTTCTTTACAGCCAATATTATATAATTTTATGCATATCATTCTAATTTAAACCATTAAATTTATCAGTTCTTTAATTGAATCAAAGACCTATATCATTCTTTAATTACTGTTATCCGCTTATTGTTTATTGACTTTTCTCCTCTTCAGATTTCAGGAAGCAACGGCAAGAGGAACACCACTACACATATTAATTGAACTATAAATTCTGCCTTCTGTGCTATGTAGAAAAAAACTCATATTATTGGAAGACTGCCCATACAAAATGCCAGAAGTCCTATTCAACCATTTTCCATCTTGCTACTGTTTCATGTTAGAATTTGCAAGTCACATCCGACATGCTGAGAAACAAGACAAATGCCCACTGCCGCATCAGATAACGCTGACCACAATGCTCGACTGAAGTAGATCATGCAGCAGCATCGACACTCATAGGCTCAGCCTCTTGCTTTGCCGAGGCGCCGTTAGATTTCTGCAATACGAGAGGAGAATTGAAAAACATACACAGCGATGGACTTCATCTTTGAACATGAGAAGCAATTTGATTCAAAGTACAAAAGGAGATTGCAGGAGGCAGGAACCATGTCTTACGTTAGATTCCGCACTGTCAAGCTTGCTCCACTTGGCAAACATATTTCCATAGAATTTGGCATCCTTCTTATTATATTCTTTGACCTTTTCCTTCAACGTCTTGTATTCCAACTTAATATCCCTAAAATTTAATCACAGGAATGACAAAATAAATATCGACTGTGAACAAATTAAGGGGATGTTTCTTTTTAGTAACAAAATAAATATCGACTGGCAAACATATGGGCATAGACCCCACCTATTGTCCGGATCTATTTCCAGGGCCTTCTTGATGTCAAGCTCGGCCAAATCTAGGTCGGCAAGCTGTATGTAAGCTTGCGCCCTCCTGTACAAAGCCTTCACATTTCTGCCATCAATCTCCAATACCTGATATAAAACATATTACACCATGTTAGTGTATATTCAGATCAATCGATTCACACTGCAACATCTTATCCAAGTTGAAACTACCATAGTGTGATACCTTGGTGCAAAGTTTCTGTGCCTCCTTATAGTCCTTTAGCTTAAGTTTGCAAGCTGCGTTGTTGAGGTTACAAGTTACTTTCAATGCCTTAGACTGCTTCTTTTCCTCATCACTAAATGAGCTATCATATTCTATGAATTTTGCAGCCTGGAATTGTTTTACAAGGAAAAGGTAAGATTAAAATCATGGAAACATTAAGCATCTTTGAGAGAAATTATAACAACATTTCACCTTCTCGTATCACTTGGAGGCTCTCGTGTATTTGCCCAACTTGAACAATGCATTGCCTTCTTCCTTCTTCTTTCCAGCTGCTTCAATCTTCTCTGCATTGTTCATATCCCAAGATTCCTTCTCCTACAAACAGAACAATGTGGTTTAGTTGAAAAAAATAAAATGTTCAATATCAAGTACTGGAGAACAATGTCGTTAGGGAATACTAGAATACCTTTACAAAGGATACCAACTCAATTTCATAATACACATTTGAATTGGGTGGAACCACAGCCAGATCCTGTTTTGATTCACTGGCACCGAATGCATGCTCCGGTGGAATTGTAACAAGTGCTACTTCTCCTTTCTTCATAGATGTCACAGCACGATCCAAGCCCTCAATGACTTGTTCTGAGAAAACATTCAGGTAGTCAATTGTTAGAACTGCAACATATGTATGACTCATTTGATTGTAAAGAGAACCTTTCTCCTATAAACTGCAAATCCTACCTTCATCTGTCTTAAATTCAAATGGTTCTTCTTCAAACCCTTTCTTCACAAATACAGTCCCATCTCCCAACTTCCCAGTCAATTTTACTGTCACAACAATTAATCAAATTCAGAAAAAAATAGAACCACACAAACAACTAAAGAAATAAGATCACTACTACAAAAAAAAAATGAAAATGCTCACCCTTGACAACAGCTCCATCATTAGGTTTTTCATAGCCTTCTCCTTCCTTGAGGATCTTTTTAAGTATCTTCTTATCATCTCCAATCTCAGTAACAGTCTTCCAGGATACTAGCTCTAGCTCAATATTAAGGCTTGCATTTGGAGGAACAGCAGCTTCCTCGCCAGATGCAGACTTGCCTTTCTCGCCAAATGCATCTGTGAGAGTTGCTCAGAAGATGTTCAGTCAGTTTCAAGTCTTCCCGGCATGGAGAAAATATTTTTGAGAAAAATATATTCCTTTCTTCAAGAGTTATCCAGAACCTACATTGAGGCTTGACTGTGAGGAGAACTTTTTCCTTCTTCTTCATTGACTTCACAGCTTTTGAAAGAGCCGGACAAAAGAATCCTGGCCCAAGAACCACATAGCATATGAGAGCAATGAATTATAACAAAAGATACTCCAAATATATTGACTTATACGAACCATCTTTAACAGTGAACTCTACTCCATCGGACTCGGAGATCACAGTTCCATCTTCAAGCCGTGCCTCATATTTCACTGCATGCATGAAAGAAAAACAATTATACAACGTGTAACAACAAATGTGTTCCAAAAGCTGCTTGTAGCATTTAGTTATATCTTACCAAAAACTTCATCAGGATCTTTTGGGTTCTCCCATTTCTCTCCTTCAACCAATATCTTTTTAATAATGCCCCCATCTTTGCATATATCTTTCACGCTTGACCAGGAGAGCAGCTCAACGTCAAATTGGAGTGTTGCGTTTGGAGGAATGGTGGGAGGTGAGCCAGAAGCACCATAAGCTAATTCTGCAGGGATGGTGAAGATGGCATTTTCACCTTTCTTCATAGTCTTAATTCCTTGATCCCATCCCTTAATTACTTGCCCTGCAACAGGCAAAAGTAAGCAAAGAGAACCAAAATTACAACAGCATGAACGAGCCTTCCCAATGTCATTAAAGGTTGAAGGTTGAAGAAAATACATCCAAGATCGCATGCATTGAATTCCTCATCTACGATATAGCAATTCCTCATCTACGATATGCTAACAACTCTAAGTAAGAACATGCAATCGTGTGAAACTCATAAGAATTATGCAAGCACCAGCAATATAGAAATTATTCAATCAATAGAAGAAAAAACATCGAGTGTGAGCATTTTCACCTCGAATTGATTATACAAATGGAATGCAGCTTCGTATTTTAAAAACAGAACTATCTGTAAAAATACAAAAAAATAGATCACTAGAGCCTGGAGCTGGTCAAATCAGTGGAAACACGAGGCAAAATATGATAATACAATATGAGTTCGGATGCAAGTATCTGATGAGAACTAATGGATCTAACTAGCATAGAATTAATGGCACAAAATGGATGCGTAACTATAATTCACCATTTAGTTATATTCATATAACGTGATCAGCAGTGCAGGTCGAACATTACAATCAAACACAACAAGCACAATATTGTGGCGAAAGTAATCTCACCTTGGCCGAGCGTAAACTTGAACGGGGTCCCTCGATCACGGCTGGAATCGAACTTTGTCCCGTCGAGGAGTGTTCCAGTGTAATGTACTACAACAAAACAATCCCACGCTCAGTTATTGCCACGGAATCAAATACTCGCATCGAAAAATTCCACATGAAACCAGTGAAATCCCACGGATCTTTCAACATAGAAAATCCAATTTCTAGCTTGACTCCGATCACGAAATTGCATGGACGCCAAATCTTTTGTTTACCTTCGACCTCATCGCCGACCTCAGGGGTTTCCCAGCCGGCTCCTTCCTTGAGGAGCTTCTTCTTGAGGCCCTGCTTGCCGATCTCCTTCTCCTCCCCAACCTTCAGTGTAGGGGAGGCGTCCTCGAACTCGTCCATCGGGGGCAAGTCCTCGTTCATGGGCTCCTCCCCGGCGGCCGAGAAATCGAAGTCCTCGTCCATGGTTCACGCGACGAAATGAAGCAGCAGCAGCAGAAGCGGAAAGAGATCTGTGAGCAAAGAGCGAGGCGTGGAGAAAGGAGCTGTTGCTTCAGATGGAGAAAGCTTCAAACTTGGGATGAAAGAGGAGGAGAGAGAGAGGGACATTTATAGGGATGTGACGGAGCTGCTGGAAGTGTAGGGTTTCTGGAGACTTCTGAGAGAGCGTGAAAGAAGGAGAGAGAAAGAAGATAGACGATGCTTCCAGACGCTATCGCCCCCTTCTCTCTCATTTCTTTATTTTGCTTCCGTTAAAATAAAACCACGATTTGATTGAAATGAAAAGTAAAATTACTTATAATAATCCAATTTGATTAATAGCAAAAAACATAAAAAATCAATATTATTTTCTTCATTTTTATCACAAAATTTGGCAATCTTGAAACCGAAAAAGTATACAATAGAATCAACTTAAAAACGAGATTTATGAAATAAATTTATGCGTTAAATATTAAAATAGAATAGTACATCTATAAAAGAAAAAAAAAGTCTTTTCTTCCTAACATTTTTAATGAATATTTATTCCATCTAAATTTTAGTTACATATTTATTATCTTTATATTTAAATTTGTCCCAAAGGACTAAATTCTTTTAGAGAAAGTTAATTGTTCAATCATTTTTTTCTCCTTATTTTTTATAACATGTTATATATTATTGATCTAAATATAAATTTATTACCAAAATAATGAAAAAATAAAATGAAATCCTTATGTTCTTTTTTTTTTAAATTTAGTTGTTTTATCAAATTATTATGTTTCTAAAAGATAAAAACTTAAATTTCATATCCGAAATCTTATAAAGGGGCCATACGGATTAAAAAGATATTGCCGATTTAATGAAAGAGTTTAGGTTTTGTTTAGACAAATAATTTAGTAAAAATGGCTCAATTTTAATTGGAGCAAAATGGATTTATAAAGTTTAAATTATTTGCATACTTTTTTTAAAAGAATTAGTAAATTATATTGGTGATTTAACTTTAATCACATAATTTAAAGTAAAATTAGTCCTAAATCTCGTATGCAGAATATTATAAATAATATATCATATATAATTAAAATATTATGATTTATAATAATTATCAAAACTTTATTTATACTTGTATAATAATTTATAAAAGTGAAATATTTTAAATTTTAAAGCAACAAATTATCTTTTAAAAATAAATTATTATTTACTTGCATTTTATCTTAAGGAAGATATTATTTACATTAATCATACTTAAATTAATAAAAACTAAAAATTAATCTTAATTTAACTCAAATTGAATTATTCATTTTAAATTACTTTTTTTAATTCTGAACATTATTTTTTATAAAGAAATTATTTTTACTTGTACATTTTTTAGAAAGATTATTATCTATCTTAATCATACCCAAATTGATAAAAAGAAAAGATTAATCTTAATTCGACACAAATTGAATTTCTTATTCTAAATTATTTTTAAATTCTGAAAATAATAATTATCTTTTATAAAAGGAATTATTTTTTCTTGTAATCATACTAAAATTGATAAAAAAAATAACGATTATTCTTATTTTGATTCAAATTAAATTATTTATTTTATTTTTTATAAATAATAATCTTATTTACTTGCATATTATATTTTATGAAATAAAATATTATTTATTTTAATCATACTCCAATTCATAAAATAAAATTATTAATTTTAATTTGACTCAGATTGACTTATTTATTTCAATTTATTTTTTTAATTCCGAAAATAATAAATTATCTTTTAAAAATAAAATAATTTTACTTGTGCATTTTCTTTTAGAAAGAAAATATTATTTATTTTAATCATCATTATCTTCTTGAATCCTCTATATATGTCCTAATCCTTATAGTTTGTATATACATATGTTATTATTACTTATCGATATGGGTTAATTGATTTTTCCCCATGCAATCTCACAAATAATATGGGATCATGTTGAATTTTCTGTAATTAAGATTATAAACGTATCTATTTTTATAATCCTAAATAAATTATAGTCCTTGTCTATGTCCTACTCAGTCAAACTATTTTTTTTTTCCAGTAAAAGTAAACTAACTTTACATTTGAAAAAAAATTTATTTATTTTTCAATGATATATATATAATTATCTTATATAATTAATTTGCAATATTAATCTTCTTTGTCTAAACCATCCTAATAAAATTGTAAGAAAAAACTCTTACTTCTACTCAAATTAAATTTATCTTATATATATAACAGATTGAAGATGATGATATTATATGGATTAGGAAAACTAATTGATTATACTCCATGCATTCTCAAAATAATATTTATTTATTTTAAATTATTTTAATCCTAAAATAGAAAACTATATCTTGAAAAAATGTGCTTGTAATCAAATTATGCTTATAAATTTAATCTTCTTTTTTTATCACCTTATATAACAAACCATTGTGACAAATTTTTATTTTAAAATTTTAAATTATATATATATATATTAATTTATATAAATGTTTTTTACACATATCGTCATGATGCCAACTTATGCAATAATCTTATATATTTTATTTTCCTAAACTTAACCGGATAATACATATTTATAGATTAAGATTATGTTTAGGATCAGGAATTTAACGTATTAGGATTAGTTATAATTTAACTGGATAATACATATTCATAGTGTAATATCTCTAACTTAATCCCACATGATTAAATGTATTAAATATTACATGGTAATTTTATGCCATGATATATATGTTAAAGTGGAAGGTCCAATTTTAGGTGCTAGAACGCAGAAAGTGATAAAATTAGCTTAAGTCAAGAAAAGAAAATTTAAAAAATATAAGAATTAAAAAAATTAAAGTCTCGATAATTGTTCTCCTATGTTAATATATACAAAATATGATTTTTAATAATTTTTAAGTAAATTCTTGATTAGGTTAAATGATAGCATAATATTGAAAAATTAGAAAAAAAATGATTTTGTTCTTCGAACAAAAATTCGAATTTTGATTCCTTTGAAATTTAACATTCTAAACATTTTATTTAGATGCAAATGGAAGGTAGTTTCTTATTTACATATAATTTTTTAAGTAAATAAATAAATAAGAAAAATAATAAAAAAAATGACAAGTCATTTACTTGAATGATATTCATCTAAATAAGGAGAACTTCAAAGGCATTTTGGTACTTTCACCTCCCACCGACTTAAGGTCGGTTAATATCATATATAAACCTTCAACCCTTATCTTCTTATCACATCCTCATGTAATCGTGCCATCACCGTTCGAACTCAAGAGGATAGCAAGGGAAGAAGAAGAAAGAAAAGGGTAAAGAGAGGGGATTCAACAATAAATCTTTGGAGTCTCACATAGGTAAGTTTTAAACTCTTTTCTTATGAATTATCCATATGAAGTTGGATTAAAACAAGTTATCCCTAATCTCTGATAGCTTTCCGTCATCTTTCATTTCATATGATTATGAAAAAGGAATTTATAAGATGAACAACAAATCTCAACCAATGCTGAAATTGAAAGCTGCAACTTCTAAATTATGTTATTATATTTTCAAAATATCCAATAATTATAAAATTACATTTGGAGGTACTTGTTGAAGTCTACTTTCCATGGCCTTTGGAATTAGGGTGATTGGATAATCACACAATGCAACCCTAGGGGTCACTCAAGCTGTTCCAGAAAGTAAATGGACTGAAATAATAATTCGGCCATAAATTTCATATTTAAAGTTTCATGCTGAAATTTAAGGAAGAGTAATATATGTCTTTAAGGGTTCTGGAAAAATTGAAATTTCACGCAAATAGTGTGTATTAGGAATTATAATATTTATAAGGCACAAGTCATAGTCTGTTAGTTTCAGAAGTATGAGAGAAGATCTTGAACTTTAGAAAATTTTGTAGATTAATATAGAATGAGAAAAATTATAAGATTGGTACTGATTCAAGCTCAGAAAGTCTAGTTTTGTTAAAAATTTGATTTCATGTGATAGGATGTACACCCAAAAAGTTATGAATTTTATACTAAGTAGTGTGCAATCTGTCACGATTCTAAAGTGAAGCAGAATATATGCTAATTCTATAATTTTCTATGGTCATTTCATAATGAGTTAAATTATAAGTTTTATGTTGATTATAGTTGATGAAGTCTTCTATCACTGAAAACTGGTTTCACATCGATAGGAGTTATATATTTTACATTGTACATTGTGCAATCCGCTATTTGCAAATAGAAACAAAATGTTTGAACTTATATGACCATACGATGTATGAATGTAGAAATTGAGTAATAGTCATATTTGAGTACATGATACATGATATGATACGAAATTATATGTTATATGAAAGGTGCTATGTGCACACATAAAGTGTATTAATTGCTATGTGTGCAATTATTTATTCCAAAGATGATATGACATGACGTGATTTTCATAGGATATGTAAAAGAATAATATGATATGATATGATAGTACATGACATGATATGATTGGGTCATGCATTTGCATGTCATTATCATGCATTTGCATTACTCCTGTCGAGCGATAGTATACTCTTGTATAGTTGAAAGACTTGCAAGGCCGACAGTTTACCCTTGTATAGTTGAAAGACTTACAAGGCCGACAGTTTACCCTTGTATAGTTGAAAAACTTATAAGACCGACAGTTACATAAAGTCGATACATTACCCCTATTTAGTTGAAAGATCTTATAGGGTCGACAGATATCTCATAAGGAATTTTATGTTGTTTTGAGCTAAGTGCCATGTGAACCGAATTATGGAATCGCACCCACCATTTATATTCTTGGGGGTCAACTTTAGAATCCATCAACCACCCCGACAGGGTCAATAGATATCTCGAAACACTACAAAAAATATGAAAATTACATACGATTTTCGACCGTCTGTAATTTCTCAAAATTCGTCAGAAATCGTCATTTCTGAAGATTTTTTCGACGGAATCGATTCATCCGAAAAATGGTCATCGCAAATCAATTTTTGAAGGTTGGGGAAAAAATGTCAAAAATTTCGAGGGAAGTCCGGCGGTCATGACCGTCGATATTTGTGGCGATCGACGAAACCATCGAAACTTCGGCGGTCACGATTGCCGATATTTGCTGCGATCGACGAAACCGTCGAAACTTCGACGATCGCGACCGCCGAAACTTTCGACGGTCACGATGATCGAGGAAAATTTCGGGGGTAGCAACCATCGAAACTTTTGACCGTCAAAATCTCGCAAAGAATCTTTATAATATAAAAAAAATTAGTCAACCGTTGGCGGCTGGCGGCCGACGGCCGATGGCCAGTGACCAAATTCGGTCACCAGGCAGCCAGCGGTCGAGATCCGGCCACTAGCGATCGAGCAATCGAGCGGCCGAATCTAACCGCCAACCGGCCGAAGTCAGATCCGGCCGCCAGAGGCTGACCGGCCGCCCGCCAGCTGCCGAATTCGATCGTCCATGGCCGAATCGGGCGGCCCGCGGCCGGATCCGACCGCTCGCAACTGGATCCGGCCGTCAGGCGGTCGATCCGACCGCTAGCGGCTGATCCGACCACTAGAGACTGGATCTGGCCACTTGGCGATTCGGGCCGAAGAGAGAGAGAGAAGGGAAGAGGGTCGTCGACGGTCGACACTTGACGTCCGGTCGGGAGGCTCGCCAAGAGGGAGAGGGAGAGGGAGAGGGAGAGAGAGAGATAGAGAAGAGGGGGAAAAGAAATAAAAGGTGGGATTTGGTATATATATATTATATATATGTGGAAAGATGAGAAAGCAAGAAAATGGAAAAAAAAAGTAGGATAATGAAATTTTAATTACCGACGGCTCTCATTGTCGAAAAAGTAAATATTAATTATTTTTAAAGTTACCGACGGTTGTGACCATAAAAAATTATTTAATTATAAAAATAAAATACTACATTTAGTTATATATAATATTTATTTTTTATTTTACCGATGGTTTGAACTGTCGCTAATTATTATCGATGGTCGGAACCGTTGGAAATTACGACGATTTGGACTGACGCTAATTATATTAGTAAAATACTCCTCATAGTATATTATTATACATTTACCGACGGTTATGACTGTCGAAAATTGCGATGGATGGATATTCGTCTGAATCGTAAAAAATTACGACGGTTTGGACTGTCGCTAATTATATTAATAAAATACTCCTCATATTATATTATTATACATTTACCGACGATTACGACCGTCGAAAATTGTGATGGATGGATATTCATCGAAAATATCGACGTTCCTAATCGTCGAAAAATAAAATAATAATATAACAAATTACATAATTTATTATTTTCATTTCTGACAGTTATAACCATCGAAAATTGCGATAGATGGATAAGAAAATATCGACGTTTCTAATCGTCGAAAAATAAAATAATAATATAACAAATTATATAATTTATTATTTTCATTTTCGACGGTTGTAATCGTCAGAAATTTTGTCGAAAATATTTCCGTCGCAAAATTTGTCGCAAATTGCGATGGATTTTTTTCTGTAAAAAATTGCTCGTCGAAAAATGACAATTTTCTTGTAGTGAAAGGGTGCCTCTAGTCAGATGGCGACATGACATGTATAGACATACAAGATTCATTAATCCATGCATTCATAGTTTGTGCATCGATGACTCATTCTTATGTATGATATGATATACTTTTGACATGACCTATAGATATATAAATGTTCTACATAGACATGATAAATGTTTGAATTGCTGATAACTTATTGTTATATGATATATGCTGAGATAAAATAGTAATACTTGTCAGGCATGAAGAAACAATGTTAATATTGTTTTACTCAAATGGAATATGCGATAACACATAGGCTATGAGTTTTTGACTTATTGAGCTGTTGGTTGCTCATATTATTGTTCTCAATATTTTTTTCAGATCAGTATACCAGTTTGCGCCTGTGCTTGGTGATCCTCTATTATGATTGGGAACACTTTTGGTAAAAAACGTGTATGAGCCTTAGGTGTTTTAAGTTCCTGTAAGAGGAGTAACGAAAAGTGTTTTGGATGTGTATTATTAGAAGAAAAATAGAAAGGTTTCATTGTAATATGTAATACTACTTTTGTATAAGTACGTGATGTTTAATGTTTACTTGTTTTGAACGATATAATATTATATGGTGTGGTTTGACACTATAATTTTTGTATCTTCTAAACGAATTTTAGCACGCTTTTGCAAATTATATGAGATTACATGCATTAGGTCGCGACCTATAAGTTAAATCAATGTTTAAATTGGGGTCATGACATATAGATTAAGATTATGTTTAGGATCACGAATTTAACATATTGGGATTAGTTATATTAGATTTAATGTGATTATGATTAGTTATGTTTAGGACACAAAGGATTATAATTAGTTATCTATTTTAATCGTACTCAAATTAATAAAAAGAAGATTAATCTTAATTTGACTCAAATTAAATTATTTATTCTAAATTATATTTTAATTCAGAAAATAACATATTATGTTTTAAAAGGAATTATTTTTACTCGTAATCATATTCAAATTGATAAAAAAATTAATCTTAATTTGACTAAAATTGAATTGTTTATTTTAAATTATATTTTAAATAACAATTCTTTCTTTTATTTTTGTTATCTTATATAACAAAAAATTATAGGATAATTTTTATTTTCTTTTAATTATACTCAATTTGATAAAAAAAAGAAAAAAAATGATTATTTTTTATTTTTGTTAATTTTCTTTTAATTTTTATTTTCATTCCCACGTATTGAGCCATCATGAGATTAAAATTGAAGATTATTTTTTAAAATAATTTTATTTATCTGATTTTTCCATATATTGTGTTTTAGTAATATTCAGTTGTATATATTGTTGTCTTATTAAAAAAATATTTTAGGCTTAGTTTTATATTTTAGATTTAAACTTTTTAATTTTGTTAACTTTATGATATGCACTATTAGGATATATACTTATGGATAATATTATGATTAGGATTAGTTTAAGTTCATAAAGAATATGTACTATTAGTATTATAAATTATAATTATGATTAGTTATTATTAATAGATGGCACATGTCATCACCATAATAACCCATTTGTCATACTCTCATACTCCATGCTTTTACCTCTACTTATATATATATATATATATATTCACTAAATTGATAAGATTAAAAATAATTATATCTATTTACTCATTATTTATTCTCGATCAAAATAAAAAAATAAAGATAATAAATATATTTGCCTTGTGCATTATAACTTGTATCCCAAGAGTGTTGTAAGGGCTTATCTCATGAAAATTATCGTCAAGAACATCGTGAGGCACCGAGAGTGCTACCAACAAATGTTGAGAGTGGAGTGGTAAGGGACTTTTTTTCGAATAAATAAGATTTCAAGTTTGATTCTTTATGAAAATGCAGATAATTCTTATTGAGAGCTTCATCTATCATTGTCATCACAAAGAATTTTATGCATTTTTTACGGCTATTCATTGGAGAACTATTGAAATCCATTGGAAAACACAACTTTTCGATAAATTTTTCGAAGGGGAAGAGGCGGTCATAGTCATCAGAATCCGAAAGAGTTATCAACGATCCTGAAAGAACCCTTCAAAAGTTTCATTAGGTGTAGTTCGTCGAAAGTTGTGCTCGAGAGTGGGATGACCTCCAACTGTAGATAGTGCGCTCACACGAGTTGAATTGTCGGCACCATTTTTCATATACTAAGGGTTGACTACCCCAAAAAAAAGGGAAAAAAAGACCAAGGGTGTTGCAAGGTCACCACAGGAGCATCATGAAGGTGCTACGAGGGTCATTATTAAGGAATAGTGTTGCAAGTGGCACAGTACTGGTAGACTTTTTTTTGGGAGAAAAAGAATGACCACCTGAGTTGTGGTTGCCGTTCAACTATATATATAACTATAGAATTAATGTACAAGTGTAAGCTCTAAAAGAGAGAACATCAAAAGGCTGAAAAATATGCCAGCTAGCCAAAACTCCACTACCGAACGAGAAAGGAGATATGATGTACAACGTGCTCAGGGTTGGCATCTCTTCCCATAAAAAATAATCCGATTGCGTTAAAATCAAATAGCTGAGGCGCTAACTAAAAAATTCATCTTTAACATTCTCCAACTCTGTCTGTAACGTGTCAAACTATGAAATGAATGCGATACCGCCTCCAAGTAAGAAGTGACGAAGCCTGCAATGCTCGTTTGCCGCCAGATGCCTTGGGATGTCGGACACTTAAAAAATAGATGTTTGATGTCATCTTTTATCTCACCACACAACATACAGGATGTGTCACTATGTGGCGTCCATCTCGCCTTGTATCTCATGTGAGAAGTTGGTCATACCGCATGAGCCAAATAAGATCTTGACCTTTAGCGGTATCCGGATTCACCAAATGAGTCTATAGTCAATCATAAAATCCTCTGATTGCATGGAGACGGGAAGGAAGCATATGTATAGATTGCGCATTGAGAATGACTCTGGTAGCCACACCCATTCGTCTGATCGAGTACGATCAGGGCCGGCCAAGCACTGATGAAGTGCCGAAATCTTCATGAACCTCTACTTCGAGAGAGTGTGGGCTGAAAAGTGGAGGCCAAGAACTAGAGCCCTACCTCCCGCCTTTGTCCAAGTCTCCGCCCCCATTGCTTTGGTGCGTCATCAAGGCCCAAAGACAAGGGAAAGTCTCCACAAGTGAGCCCCCGGGACCAATCATGTCGCCAGAAAAAAGAGAAGTATTCTCCAGATCCGAGTAGAGTTGCAAGTGATCCATTGTAACCCTCATATACATAGGAGGAGGAAATCGAGGATAGTTTATACGTAATTCTTCAAATATAAATAAAACTTTATTGTCGTTCAGAACCACAACATGATTAAGTAAAATATTTTATTTTTTTGCTATTCATTTTGCTCTTGACATTGATAACAAACTTGTATTGGAACTATATGTTTTGATATCATCCATAAAATACAATAATGTATTAAAAATGTAACAAACATGCATATAAAAATGCTAATAAAATATGATAACATTACATAATTCTTTGCGCTAAGTATAATGTTGTCTAGTAAGAACTATAATGTATAGCAAATTTGTATTAGAACTATAATGTTGTCTAGTAAGAGCAATTAAGTTGAATATCATAACTTTT
Organism: Pontederia crassipes; assembly: GCA_030549335.1. Taxonomy (NCBI): domain Eukaryota; kingdom Viridiplantae; phylum Streptophyta; class Magnoliopsida; order Commelinales; family Pontederiaceae; genus Pontederia; species Pontederia crassipes. Next base: position 5,225,760 of record CM060190.1, read on the forward strand.
TTGTTATTTAATTTTTACTTGACATTGATAACAAAACTTATACTAGAACTACATGTTTTGATATCATACGTAGAATATATGTGTACACATGTGTGCACACATGCATATACAAGTGTTTTAAAAATACAATAATGTTGTCTAGTAAACTAAAATAATATATCATAATTATTTTCACTAAGAGCGGAATGACGTCGTATGATCCATGTAGCCGACCCCACCTAGTGGGATAAGGCTTTGTTGTTGTTGTAGTATTTTCACTAAAACATAATTGATATAAACTTTTTTAAAAAAATAGAGGATTTCTTTTATTTAGTATGGCTCTATTTGATAAAGTTAGTGATTCAATTAGATGATTACGATTTGATTAGAGAATAGTGGATAGACGATAGTTGTTTGTTGACAAATTTAATAAAAACTGTTTGGTAATGTTTAAACTACTGTATACTCATATAATAATAAGAATGGACATAAACATATAATTTACGACCATTCTTATACGCATCATATTAATAATAATTATTTTAAATCATAATATTATTTTAATGTAAAAAAAATTGATTATTTTTAAAATTTTATTTGGATTGTAAGTAAAATTAAATAAGTGATATATTAAAATAGAAATAATATATGATGGTTAACAATTAAATTAAAAAATATTTTTTTAAAAAACATAATATAAAAAGAATAAAATATGAAAATCATTACTTTTATACTTTATAAGTTAGTATGAGTAGCTTCTATTGTTTTGTACTCAAATGCTTTTAAAAAATATTTACCAAACATTTATGCTAATATTTTGATCAAACTCAAAACACTATCTAATGCTCCAATTTCCACTTTTTATACGTGCCAGTGCCCATAACTAAAAACCAACAATGATGCATAAATTTTGGTAAGTTGTCCGCGTCCACAAACAGTCTATACAACTATCAAACTAATAATTTGGAGCTTTTTTTCCCCTGTGTAAAAGGATATAATAGACTGGAGTTGGTATGCATCAATATCAATTTGTTTTATTTATGGATGTTACTTTCAATTTTATGGGATTTTATGTATTTCGCATACTTAGATTCTGTTGTTTTCGGCCAAAATAAAATAGTTCAATGCAAATGAATTTGGAATGAAAAATACAAGCTTCCGAGGGCTTGTTTTACTTAAATACGTGAATTACTTTTTTTTTGTATCTAAAGCATCATAGTTAATTTCGCAATTTGGGAAAAAAAATAAATTAACTAAAACTCTTAAGAAAATGAAAAATGATAAAGCTATTGGACCGGATGGTATACCGATTGAAGTTTGGAAATGTTTAGAAGAAAAAGATGTGTTGTGGTTATGTAAACTATTTAATGAGATTTTACGATCGAAAAAGATGTCTGATGATTAGAGATTAAGTACATTATTTCCTATTTACAAAAATAAAGGGGATATTGAGAATTGTGCAAATTATAGAAGGATTAAACTTATGAGTCACACAATGAAATTATGGAAAAAAGTGATTGAGCATAGATTGAGAATGAAGACTAATATTTCTGAGAGACAATTTGGGTTCATGCCAGGAAGATCCACTACAGAGGCGATTTATTTACTAAGGGGGATGATGGAGAAGTATCAAAGTAGGATAAGAGACTTACATATGGCTTTCATTGACTTAGAGAAGACGTATGATCGGGTACCAAGGGATGTACTTTGGAAAGCCTTGCAAAAGAAGAGGGTGAATGTTGCCTACATTAAGGTAATACAAGATATGTACGATGGGGCATTGACTAGGGTTAGGACATTCAGAGGTGAGACAAATGAATTTCCTATAGGAATTGACCTACATCAAGGATCAGCTTTAAGCCCGTATCTATTTAACTTAGTTGTCGATGCTATAACCGAGAGTATCACAGATGAGTTACTTAAGTGCATGTTATTTACGGATGATATAGTATTTTTAGTAGATTCAAGAGAAGAGATTAATACAAAAGTGGAAATATAGAGAAATACGTTGGAGTCAAAGTATTTTCGTTTAAGTAGGAATAAAACAGAATATATGTATAGTAATTTCACAAATAAATAACTTAGAGACGATTTGAAAGTTATGCTAGGGGAGGATATAATTTCTCAAGTGACAAAGTTTAAATATTTAGGATCAATTGTAAGACAAGATGGTGAGATTGATGACGATGTTAATCATAGAATTCAAGCTGGTTGGTGTAAGTGGAGGAAAGTCACTGGAGTTCTTTGTGATAGAAAAGTACCCAATAAAGTTAAAAAAAATTCTATCGTACTGCTATAAGACCAGCAGTGTTATATGGTAGTGAATGTTGGGCTATGAAGGGACAACATGAACGTAAAGTGAGGGTAGCCGAAATGAGGATGTTGAGATGGATGTGTGGTCATACAAGATTAGATAAGATTAAGAATGACCATATACGTGAACGAGTCGGAGTGGCTCCTATTAGTGAGAAAATGGTAGAGAATCGTTTGAGATGGTTTGATCATGTTCAGAGAAGACCATTAGATGCGCCAGTAAGAATAGTAGATCAAATAATCTGGAGTCCGATTAAAAAAGAGAGAAGGAGGTCAAGGCGGACACTTGACGAACTAATAGAGCAAGATCTATTGATGAATAATATACCGAAAGATTTAGTTACTAATAGAGCGAAATGACGTCGTATGATCCATGTAGCCGACCCCACCTAGTGGGACAAGGCTTTGTTGTTGTTGTTGTTGTTGTTTAAATTTGTCTAAACCTTCTTTAGTATTCCTAAATGTCAAAAAAAAAAAAACTAGGGAATTAAATTTCAATGTTCAATTAGGTTGCCTGGATATTAGGGATAAATTGTATATGTATCTTATTCAACAAAATAAATAAACGTTGTTAATAAATTAAATCAGTAATGACAAGCAACGGACTAGAAAATATTTAGAGGGAAGCCAAAATATGAAAAAAGAAAGTTTAAAACAATTAATTCATAACTTTAAAAATTACAATTAAAATAACGTATTCATATGTGAAATTATTTGTGGGCCGGTTTATATGTGAGGATATATATGTCATGTTTATATATACAGTAGTGAATCATTTACTTTTCTTGTTATTTTATTTGAAGTTGTTTTATTATCCTAAAAAACTTGGAGAAAGTGAAATCTAAAACTTGGAGAAATGAATAATCTAAATTTTCTTGTTATTTTATTTTTTTTATTTGAAGAGTGTTAAAAATGTTTCATCTAATAAAAAATAATTTCTCAGCACCTAATAGTTTTTTTTCTTATATAAACTTTATTTGTCTGCAAATCGGAAATAAAACTTTTACATATCAGCCCCTTTCATAATAGGAAAATAATTAACGTATTTGCATATTTTCATAAAATAAAAAAAGATTCACATGTCTTCCCATTTTGCCCCTCTCTATCTGTCTCCTTTCTTCTCCTCTGTCTCTCTCCTTCCATCTCCTTCAGATCCCGACCGAATCGATTGCTCGTTCGATCTCGCCGCTAAGATGCCTCCCCCGCGTCCCCCAAACCACGAGTTCCAGGAATGGTGGAACAAGGAGCGACAGCACCTCCTCCACCCTTCCTTCTCCCCGCTGTCGCCTTCGCCGTCTCCGGCCGCCGCCTCCTCCTCCGACACCGGCACCCCCACCACCCCCGCTTCCGCCGGAAAGTCGCGCGGACGCTCCCGGCGACAGCTCTCCTGGCTTCTCCTCCTCCGCCTCCACCACTCCGCGGCCTTCCTAGCTTCCCTCCCCTCCCGCCTCCTCCTCCTCCTCCGCACCGCCGCCCGCCGGCTGGCCTCCTCGTCCGCTCCCTCCTCCTCCTCTCGCCTATACAGAGTCATCCGTGGCTTCCTCGCCCTTGCGGTCGTCCTCTTGATCCTCGAGCTCGCCGCCTACTTCAAGGGCTGGCATTTCCGTCCCCCTTCCTACGCCTCTTCTGCTGAGGCTCTGGAGCGTGTCTACGCCTTCTGGCTCTTTGTCCGAGCTGACTACCTAGCTCCTCCGCTCCAGGCTCTGGCAAACGTGTGCACCGTGCTCTTTCTGGTGCAAACCGTCGATCGGGTGGTGCTCGTGTTGGGATGTGCATATATAAAGCTCAGGGGGGTGAAGCCAGTGGCGGAGATCGAGTACGGGAGGAGTCAAAGAGATGTGGAGGAAGACGCCGGCGTTGTCGATGCAGAGGAGTACCCGATGGTGCTGCTTCAGATCCCCATGTGCAATGAGCGGGAGGTAAGCTGACATAGGTACCGGATTCAGATCCTGTGTAGTGTTCTCTTTTGCTAATATTTTTTTCTTAATTTTTATTGTTAATGTTGTTGGCTATTTGAACCATGGAAGATAAGTTTTGATTCACCTTGTTGAGATGTTATATTCATAAAACAGGATTTCGATTAGGTTTTCCATAATATATTCAATAAAACCAATTTAGTGAAAAAATTGAACTGGTAACGAGAGAAATTAAGCTGGAGGAAATGAAATGAAGGTATATAACTTATGATCAAGGGAGAAAATGTACTAAGGAACATGGTCCATCCTGAGTTTGAAACAGAATATGTTTTGATAACAACTTAGAACAGGATTTAAGCTAGAAACCTTTTAACATTTAGATAGTTTGATACACTGGAGCATCAAAATGCTACATGCATTTGCATTTACTTTGAAAAATTCAGAAGTAGAAACGAAATACAGCCATTTTCAGTACCTGTCCACATGAGCTGGATAGTAATACTGATAAATTTAATGTTCAGTACAGGCATGAATTGATATTACTTGAATTGAAAAGACAGTATAATAGATCTTAAGTGGAATAGCATGGAGCTTCTCATATTTTTTTCTGACACAAACTTCCTCATACTTAGAAGTCTGAATACCACTCCTCTATTTGCTGCACTGTATTTAGAACAATAATTCTATAATCACCAGTTAACAAATTTGAAGTACTATGACCCCAACAAATTTACTTGCAATTGTTGAGGTAGATTCACATTCTGTAATCAGATTTCTATGGAACTTATTCATTATATAAGCTTTCCTCTATAGTTAATCTCATAAATTTAAACATTAGAAATTCTTCTCGTCAATGAAAGGGGTTTATTATATGATATGCGCAATACTTCAATCCTTTTGGTTAGTCAGTATGCAGCTTAATGAGTTATCATTTATGGAATTAATAAATTCTACGTCGAGTAATTTTCAATGTTAAAATTATGATCAACCCCCTGCACAGATCACATTATTTTTCTCAGTTATAAGGTCTCATTACTTGTGTATTAGAAATTATGACTGACTCTTGTAGGAATTGTTTTCTTTTGTTCCATTTCTTGTCTTTCTCTTTACGCAGACTTTGTAATGATTCATGCAATATAATTCTTAATTTTATTATTAGTTTTTTTATATCTCTGCATCAGATTTATTTTCTAAGTTTTTGCGAATAAAAGATCGTCAATCTGTGTTCATGTATACTCATCTATAGTCAAATTTCTACAAAATTATAGTTGCTAACTGCAAAGGCATCAGCTGGAGATTTTTCTTTTTTGTTTACCAAATTTTTTTCTATAGCCGACCCCACCTAGTGGGATAAGGCTTTGTTGTTGTTGTTGTTGTTGTTTACCAGATTTTTTTTCTCATATAAACAGGTTTACCAGCAATCAATTGCAGCTGTCTGCATCCAGGATTGGCCAAGGGACAGAATGCTCATCCAAGTTCTCGATGACTCAGATGATATGGATGTACAGAACCTCATAAAGGCAGAAGTTCAGAAATGGCAGCAGAAAGGTGTGCATATCTTGTACAGGCATAGGCTAATTCGTACAGGTTATAAAGCTGGAAACCTGAAGTCTGCTATGGGCTGTGATTATGTGAAAGATTATGAGTTTGTTGCTATATTTGATGCGGATTTTCAGCCTGCACCGGATTTCTTGAAAAAGACCATCCCATATTTTAAGGTGCCTGTTTAAGTTGCACTTTCTATGCAGTAACATGCCAAATTTGAGTTTTAGTACATCTTTTTTTCCTTAATACTAAGTGTTCACTTTCTTAATGCAATACACTCTCAGCTATAGTAATTTGTCAAAAGTTGGTATAAAAGGAATATGGTCGCATCATTTAGAAGCTTAAGCTTTCTGCCCCTTATATTATAGTGGCATGAAAAGCTTCAAATTCTCCAGCTTCTGAGATTGAAATATAATTTCTCCTCTTGTTAGTTGTCCGAGTATCAAGCATCGAGTCATTGCTTAATCCCATTCACACCCATGAGGGAGTGTCAAAAGTGAATATAAATGATTTTTTTAGAGGAAATATAAATGAACATTCAAATGCATAATCTATGAATTTAGCCTTTACAATGAGAGAGTAACTTTGTGAAATTCAGGATGTTGAAAAGATGGGAAGCCATCTTTTATCAACAACTACAGTGAAATGGGTGAGCTTTTCATGATCTAATTGTGACGTTCGAACTTGGCTTAGAGTGTTGGGTATGGGTGAATATCAAAGGATTCTTGTCCGACATCTGTCATAGGGGTAAATTGAAGAATCATAGTTGTATTTCATATGATAATCTAGTACATGCTAGTGTAGGGTTGTCTGTTCTCCACTGTAAAGCACTCTATGTTCCATAGATGTAGTATTCATCACCTGATTCTTTTCTTCTTTTTTTGAATAAATATTTTTTGCAGGGGCGTGATGATCTAGCATTAGTTCAAGCTAGATGGGCTTTTGTAAATAAAGATGAAAACTTGCTCACAAGGCTGCAAAATATAAACTTGTCTTTCCATTTTGAGGTTGAACAGCAAGTAAATGGCATATTCATCAATTTCTTTGGTTTCAACGGGACAGCTGGTGTGTGGAGGATAAAAGCTCTTGAAGAATCTGGTGGCTGGTTGGAGAGAACCACTGTGGAGGATATGGATATTGCTGTTCGAGCTCACCTTTGTGGATGGAAGTTTATATTTCTGAATGATGTCAAGGTCAACTACACTGGGAATTTTGTTTTATTTCTGGTCTTTGTTCTATAAATAATATTGCTGATATTGTTGTATTTATCAGTGCCTATGTGAACTACCAGAGTCTTATGAAGCCTACAAGAAACAGCAATACAGATGGCATTCAGGTCCAATGCAATTATTCCGTTTATGCTTCTTTGACATCCTGCGTTCAAAGGTCAGAGCTCTTTTGTCAGTTTTTGTTATCTGATTCATTTGATTTTCGGTCTGATTTTGATGTTCAACTGGTCTCTAAATAGAAAAAAAATCAGATACTCTGGTGATGCTTTCATCTAATTCACGAAATATGTTATTTCAGGTGAGTTTCTTCAAGAAGGCCAATTTGATATTTCTTTTCTTCCTCTTAAGGAAGCTGATCCTACCATTCTATTCATTCACTTTGTTCTGCATCATCCTCCCACTTACTATGTTCTTTCCCGAGGCTCATTTGCCAGCTTGGGTTGTATGTTATGTCCCGGGTATCATTTCTATCATCAGCATACTTCCAGCACCAAGATCATTTCCGTTTATTGTTCCCTACCTTCTCTTTGAGAATACAATGTCTGTCACCAAATTCAATGCTATGATATCAGGATTATTCAAATTTGGTAGTTCTTATGAATGGACAGTCACTAAGAAACTGGGGAGGTCATCAGAGCCAGATTTAGTTGCCTTTGTGGAAAAGGACCCCGAGCCACAAGTTGAAAATAAAAATGTTCATAGATCGTCTTCTGAGTCTGGCCTTGCTGAGTTGAACAAGTTGGAGATTAGTAAGAAGGTAGGTAAAACAAAGAAAAACCGGTTGTACAGGAAGGAGCTTACTCTTGCTTTTATTTTGTTAACTGCCTCAGTGAGAAGTCTATTGTCCGCCCAAGGAATCCATTTCTATTTCTTGTTGTTTCAAGGAATCACATTCCTAGTAGTTGGGTTAGATCTGATTGGGGAGCAAGTAAGCTGAAATTCTTATCATGGAACAAGCTAGGCTGCAAGATTTGGAAAGATCCTATTTTTTCCATCCAAATTTGCCTCATATGCAGTGGCTCAAATGCCAATGAGGCTTTGATGAAGATTGCTATGAGCATAGAGGGCATACAACAATCAAGTTGATTGCTTTCGAGCTTTAAGTCATTTTTTTAAGACAGTTGATGCTGCATCATTCAGAAGTTTTAGCCAGGTAAATGGATCCAATGCTTTTACCTTGCAAGGCTCCACATTGCCCGGCCATACTTGAGGAGATATCTTCAATGAGTTAATTCTTTTCTTCCCACTGCATTTGCTATTTGTATTATATAGAAAGACTCTTATTATTCTTTCCCTTCCCTTGATCTTTTATTTTTTCTTTTAATTCATTGGGAGTGGGCACATATTGTTTGTAGAAGATACATAAAAAGATAAGTTCTGCTTAGATCGAGTTTGTTGTATTTTTAGCGTAGTCATTAAAATAATCGCCGTATTACTAAGCTTGTAATCGAAGTTACCTCATGAGACTGTTCCATATTCCATTCCTCTTTGTTATATATATACTCATTGTTTATTATTATGTATATCTCTTTTCCCCAACTGATAGCCAATTCTTCATACCTTGTTGTGTTGTTGTTGTTGTATAGTTCTTTTTTCTTTCTCAATATTATAAAGCTTGTCGAAGGATATACAAAATAGAAGTTTTTAAAAGTAAATTCAAGAGATTTGTTGTGTCAGAAAATATCTTTCGAGTGCTTTTCAATTCTGATAATTTAAAAGTAAGCTGCCCCTTGAAAATTTTATTACCAATAAAATGATAGACATTGTTCTTTCCTTAGTTTCAGGGCAACGATTGTTCTTTCCTTTCAACTTTTTTTGTTCTTCCTTGTCTTAAGGTTTGTAGAAAAAAGGATCGCCAAGGTTGGTTGAGTTTTTGTTCTTCCTTTCAACTTTGCAGTTTGGTTGGAGAATATTTTTCATTAAGAATAAATTAACGAAATATGGCATTTTTGAAAAATTAAATTTTTATTCCTACTTATGTTTGGTTGAGAATATCAATAATTTTAAAATATAATATTTTATTATTAATTTTTTTATAAAACATTTGGCAGTTATTAATATTACTAATATAAAAATAATAATATAATGATATATGCTAAAATTATAAAAAATAAAAGAAATAATTAAAAAGTGAAAACACGAGGATACGACCACTCGTGCCATTTGGAAGAATAGATATATTCTCCTTGGTTTCTTGTTTGTTTCACGTTTTCCGACTTCTTGTTTGTTTCATGTTTTCCGACGTTCGACAAAAAAAAAAAAAATTCTAACTCGCGATCATCTATATTTTCGAAACAGGACGATATTTTACGATTATTTTACATTTTTCAACGTTTGATCTGAAAATTCTATTCTAACTCGTGTTTGTTTATATTCTTGAAACATATTTACGATGCCTCTCTATCTTGGCATATTATCCTTTTTCATCTAAAAGTGCGACGAAAATTCAAATATATCATTCCATGATGAGGAGTGGAAAATGAAAATGTGCAAACTTTTCCGATTGGCCCAGTTATTTCAATGATGGAATTTGAAATTGATCAGCCAATTAAATTTTGTCACAGTATCAAATTCCAACAAAAGAGGGAAAAATATACTTGCTGTTTAGATAGTTAATTCTCATAAAAAAGAAATGTAAGTAACTATATTATTGGAAATTTATTTTTCTTTTAAGAAAAGAAAACAGATTTATTTTATCTAAATATCTTGTTTTCCTTCTCGTATTTTTCTTGTTTTTCGTCTCCGTACATTAGGCCTACGTAGCTCAAAAAAAAAAAAAAAAGAAAAAAATCAAGGTCCCAATCCATCATATGATACGTAGTGCCACAATAAATATGATATATATAAGCCAATTTGATGTCCATGGAACTACACCTCCAATTTCCTTTTTTTTAAATGCTTTATATTATAGCACAAACATGAATAAGGACAATTAATGCAACATCTTCCGTCCATTACCTTGTTTGGGAATTGAAACCAAGCGTTGATTTTAATCAATTTCGTCAAACGATATGACATTTGACGTAATCGAGTTTCGAAAAAAGGCGTCACGTTGAATTGTAGTAGGTTTTATTTTTTTTGGAGTTGACGTGTTAGTAATTTTTTTCAATTTGCATTTATTTTTTTTCTCTTTATTTTCTCTCTCATGTGTCTTATAAAATAATTTATTTATTAAATATAAATGATTTTTTATAGCATATTAATATAATATTATTTCTTACTTATCATTTCATTAAAAATTAATATTTTACTACATATAATTTATTAAAAACTGATTTTTTATATTTAAATAATATATTTTTTAACAAAATTCTTTTGATTTTTTTAATTTTTAGTTTTATTTATTAATAATATTTAATTTTATATTTATAATATTAATTTTTATTTCAAAATTCGTTAAAAATTAATCCATCACATCTACTTTTTTTCTATTACATAACTATTTTATTCTTTATTATCAAATTTCATCCTATTCAAATACAACTAAAACTCGATGAAACTTCAGTTTCGATTGCCAAACGACCCTTAAAAATTTAATTGGTTAATGACAAATGGCAAGGATTAACGTACCTCTGTAACACCTTTTATTTTGGGAAAAAATGTTGAACGGATTCGCTAATAATTCAAATTATGAATAATTAAATTTTATTATTCACGTGTTATTTATTTAAATCATTAATAAACGGATGAACGATTATCTCTCCAAAAACAGAAAGTGCTACGAATGTATGTTAATCTTAATGGCGTAGTGTAAGCATTAAAAGAACAATAAATGTAGTTTCTATTAATCAATTTCTTTTGATATGTAAATGACGTTTAAAGAAAATAAAAGTTTCCTAAATAACCTTCTTTCCTTCTGTTAGAATGCCTAAGTAACCTTACTTTCCATTAATTTCCAAAATAATCATAACGAGTATTAATATAATAATATCCAAAAAAAATGGTTGTTCAACAACCTCCTGCAACCTCTGACCAAGAAATAAATTCTTAGGTTTTTTGTTTTTTATTTTTTGCTATTTATACATGTAAACAACTATTAAGGACACGCTTCCACGAAGAAAATATATTAGTTACATGTCACCCTTTTTCTCACAAGTTTTTAACATTTTTCCTGCCTCATCAGAGTAAAGAACAAAAACGAATAAACATTTTTATTATTTTTCAGAAATTTCAAAAACCCTAATAAGCTACAAAACTCGAAACATGAGAGGAGCCAGACAAAAATGTTCGTGGTGGCGCGTGCTCATTGGCCAGATTTGCTGTTAGCTATTTTGGTCTTCCAAGCCCCGACACGTAGGGCAAAGTGGACCCCGTGGCGAAAGACACGATCGCCGCCGCCGCATCCGACGCGGTCCGCAGCCGACGGCCAAGATCTCATCACCCGCCGTCCGGACAAAAGCTCGTCTTTTTCTTCGCTTTCCCTTTTTGCCCTTCGGCTTTTTTTTTAATTTTCCTCTGTTTTATAGTGCAGTAGGCGACGAGGAGATAGACCACGAGAAGAATAAAGAGCTCGGACAAGGCGCGATCGCTTCCATACAGGGGAGACGAGAGGGAGAGAGATAGTGGCTTCAAATCCTTTCAATTTGTTTCTCTCGATTGCTGCTGTTTTTGTTGTCTCAACCGGGGAAGCGCGAGGTGGTTGGGGGCGGGGAGGAGGATGATATCGCTGCTGAGTAATGCTCGGCAGCATCAGCAGCAACAGGCGGCTCAGGCTGGGCCTCCTCTGCCGGAGCATGGATCGGTGGGTGGAGCGGGTTTGGGGTTCCTTATGGGGCCGCTCGGGAGTGGGGAGCTCGAGGAGTCTGGGCGTCTCCTCCAGCGTCCACTTGATGGCTCCGGCAACTTGCCCCCTCCGCAGCCGGCTGAAGGTTTCTCTTCTGCGCTTTACTTGCCTCAAGTTGCGATCTTGGTGCAGGACGCTGTTTGGCGTTGCGTTTTGGTGATTGCGGAGTGATAAAAATATCGACTTTTGTAGGCTCGCTGATTTAAGAATGCAACGCGTTTTCTCCTGCTAAATTTGATTCTAAAAACGAAAATTCTCACGATCTGGATTGCTGCCATTAGAGAAAGATCGAATTCGACTGGCGCTTAGATTTCGTTCGCATGCTGGTTTTGGAAAGATCGTTTCTTTTGGGATCACTTGTAATTTTCGTGGCTTATTTCTTCCATGTTCACGATTACGAACAATTGTAGATGTTTCCCGTGTCAATATGTTCAAAGTAAAACTTTTTTCCTTCTCTTAAGTCGGAAGATTATTTTCAACTAGTTATTTAGCAGTTTGGTCGTTCGAGCTGCGTATGCTTAGAATACCAAGTTTGCTTCATTATTGTTGTTTTAACCCTGGAATGAGTGAGTTGACATGATTTTTTTGGTAAAGGTTGACAGATATTTGTTTATCTTTTGGATTATCTATAGATGAGAAAATGTACTTGGCGTTGGCTCGCCAGAACTACAAAGCTGGGCAGTACAAGCATGCATTAGAGTACAGTCACGCTGTTTACCAGCTAAATCCAACTCGTACGGACAATCTGCTGCTCCTTGGAGCGATCTACTACCAGGTAGTCGGGGAGGAGACATACCTTCCAGGACAAATTTTTCTGACGACTTTCAATCTGAATCAATCTTGTAATTTTATTTTGTGATGCATATTTGAATCCTTTTTTGTTTCAGCTTCACGACTATGACATGTGCATTGCGAAGAATGAAGAAGCTCTTGCAGTTGATCCTCGTTTTGCGGAGTGTTATGGAAATATGGCAAATGCATGGAAGGTAACCAATAAGTTTGCTCATTCAAGCTAACATGATAGAGATAGTACTTTCCGGGAGGAGAACTTTGATGGTTTAAACATGTGTATGGGAAGAAGATTCTGATTTGAAACAAGATTCTTGTTCAAAAATCCAGCAAAAAATCACTGATCGAATCTTGCTTATTCATTGGTCAGGAGAAAGGCAAGGCGGACCTCGCTATTCGATATTACTTGACAGCTATTGAGGTATGTACATGGAATCTAATGATTTTGTTCTGGCTTTGTACCATGGACTGTGTGTAATGCTGGTTTCTATTCAAATGCAAGATTGGCAGTGCACAGTGTTTCTTGTTGAAATTTCTATTCATTGTTCTAGTTGACTTTTTGAGGACATTGTTCATGCACAAATAGAACAGATTTCTATATTTAGTTTGTTGTTTGTTGGGAATTCTGTTCACTTAGATAGGGTTGGAGAGGAGAATTTAGGCAGTTTTGCATGAATATGCATGAGATTAAAGTTGAAAGGTGTTTAAATGGCACTGAATGTTGACTTATATTCTGATTTGTTGTTATTATTATGAAGAGTTTCCTGTTATTTGTTGTTGCACATATTTTCTTATCATGATGTAAATTCTTCTTGCACGACCTTTTGAATGAGTTACCACAATGTTTGGCATTACTCCTTATGATTTTACATTCATAGTAAATGTAATTATACTTGGCATGAGTGAAACCCTAAATGAACTTCAACCAGCATTCATTTGGCTCAAATGTATTGGAATGCACAATCTAAGCAAAAAACTAGAGCAAAATCTCTTGTTTGAGTATTGTTGCCTTTTTTTGCTAGCTCCGACCCACCTTCTGTGATGCTTGGTCAAACTTGGCAAGTGCATACACTCGGAAAGGAAAACTTAATGAAGCAGCTCAATGTTGTCGGCAGGCCCTTGCACTGAATCCTAATCTGGTAAATATTTTCCTTATCATTACTTTCCTAATTGATGTTTATTTCAAAAGTTAGTAATGATTTTTGTGTCTTGAAATCAGGTTGATGCTCATAGTAACTTGGGAAATTTGATGAAAACACAGGGTTTCATTCAAGAGGTGGCAATCAAGTCTTTCCTTTTTATGTTGATTGGAAGTCTTTCCTTCTATTGTGTCACAAACCTTGTTATCAAATATGGAACACACACCGATGACATTCTGACTTCTTTGCAAATGAAACACTTTTTGTCGTGCGTGCACATTTATTTTTCTCAATTATCCATGCGTAGCCTAGCCGACCCCACCTAGTGGGATAAGGCTTTGTTGTTGTTGTATCCATGCGTAGCCTGTTTGCATGCATGCACGTAGCGAGTAAAGATATAAAGAGTAGTGGTTGTGTTCAGAGGAAGGCTAAAATGGAATTTTGTTTTCCTATCAAATATCAGTGCTTACCTAGTTTAATATACCTTAATGCATTGATTTCTTTAACCATGCAGGCTTTTAATTGTTATGTTGAAGCCTTACGTATTGAGCCAACTTTTGCAATTGCCTGGTCAAATCTTGCTGGTCTCTTTATGGAGGCAGGAGACCTTAGTCGAGCTCTTTTATATTATAAGGCATGTGTACTTCCTGTTGGAATCTATATTAGGTTTTCTCTTTACAATAGTTACACGTCCCATTTCCCTGATGAGCAATTGTTATCGTATAGAAATTGCAAGTAAATCTATGTATGCAACAGTTTGTAGTAGATGTTCCTGTACTTGATGAGGAAAGAGTTAACTTAAATACTTCATTTGGAAAGAGTTTGTTTAAAGAACATATATTATTATCATTACCATATCGTATGTTTTGAGCTCTGCCTCCATGTCAAGTGTGTATTTTTTTCTTTTGTTCCTTATGTTATTTCTTCATTTGCTTACTTTCGAGAGTTTACAAATTCTTGAGCTAAGTTGTTATACTTCTCCATGTAAACTGTTGGTGTGACTCTGAAGCCTGGTTATTTAATGAGCTTCCCTAGAAATTTTCCTGGACGAACTTGATCGCAGTTAATTTTTTCTAAAGATACTGTATTTGTCATTTTTACTCACTAAGGCAAAAGGTGAAGTGCGATTCTATCACACATTATATTATATTATTGTGATTTTCATCATCATCCTTGTGGTTTACATATGGAATGTAATCTGTTGAAACTGAACAACAGTTGCTGAGAGTTCTTGAAAATATAAGAATATGATATGACTGCTTGGTTATGTTAGAATGTTGCAACAGTCGATGAATATGATTTGGAAATTCTTATAACTAGTTTTTTAGAGATAAATAGCTTATAACTAAAGTAACATAATGTGTCCTGAAGAACCTTCCTGACAATGCTTGTTTCACAACTTCCTTTTTTCTTTGAGCAAATACTAAATATCATCCTTATCACCTTATGTGGAGAGAACATGTCCTTCCACTTCAGAACCTGGTTGAAATATCCTCCAAAAAAAGGGACCTGGATGAAATTTCTTACCTAGGATTAACCAATATAGTATTAACATATATTGTATGATGAGCAGCCCTTAATTTCCTCTGTGTCCCTACTTGTTCATCTTCTTCCATGTCTTGGAGAAATATTTGGTTGATGCAAATCTTTTGTTGTCATTTTGGTATTTGCCTTTATAGGAAGCGATTAAGCTGAAACCATCATTTCCTGACGCCTTCTTCAATCAAGGAAATGTCTACAAGGTAACACTTCTTTAAATATTTCATTCAAGAAAGAAAATGAATATAGGTCCAATTACCATAAATTTTTTGCGAAGTAGTTTATGGAGAGGGAACCTCTTCCATCTTTTGCAGGCTATGGGCATGCCTCAAGAGGCTATCATGTGCTATCAACATTCTCTTCAAGTTCGGCCGAATTATGCCATGGCTTATGGTTAGTAATGAGTAACGAGAGTTTTTAGCATGTGTTATCTAATACAGTCCTTTCCATTCATTTGTTGTGGCATCCTGTTTGTTTGTCATGACCAGTCATGTGAAAGCATTGTGCTTTCTTGTCAGATAAGTTTTTTTCTCAAATTCAAATCGAGCATCATAAACTTGAAGTGTGTTATACCTTGATGTAAAATCTGTGTACGCATGTTAGTTAATGAGAATGTTGTTTGCAGGCAATCTTGCTAGTATATATTATGAGCAAGGTCAGCTTGATTTGGCGATTCTCCATTATAATCAAGCCATAACATGTGATCCACAATTTGTGGAGGCATACAATAATCTGGTAGGTATGAAGTGTATGGCTACTGAAATGCTGAATTTTTCTCGCCAGAGATGCTCTACTGATTTGTGCAGTTATTTCCAGGGGAATGCTCTGAAAGATGTTGGAAGAACTGAAGAAGCGATTGGTTGTTATAGGGTAAGCGGTCACATCGTTTTCTTTTTCGGTTATTGTTGCATTAATGAGTTTCTTCTTTTTTGTTCCATGAAGTCATGCCTCGCCATCCAGGCTAGCCACCCTCAGGCTCTTACAAACCTTGGAAATATATATATGGAGAGGTAAGTTTCAGAGATCTACAAATATTTGCAAAAGATAGAAACTTTCTCTCTGAAGTGTTTCCTTTGCTGACTACAAAGATATCTTGAGAATATAGGAATATGAGGAGTACAGCTGCTTCATTTTATCAAGCTACTATATCTGTGACGACTGGATTATCTGCGCCTTACAGTAACTTAGCTGCGATATACAAACAACAGGTATGTTTCTTCTTTAGAGTTGCTGTTAGATCTTGAAGCCCTGGAATATCTGTCATGTTTTTTGCCCTCATTTTTTCAAGAAAAAGGTTTGCTAACATCATAAACCATTAAACATACTACATGCCATGTTCTGTGCATTAGATGCCTATGATTATGATAGAAGTAAAGAATAATCAGAATCTTGGCAGCACTGTGCTGACCAGCTACAAGCATAGTTTGTGCCATGCCTTGGAAAACAACATAATTTCGTACTTCAGTATTTCACCTAGATACTTGGAAGAAAATGAAAATGTAAACTATCTCCCACTCAAATTTGGCAATAATCACCTATTTGAAGGGAATCACACTGTTCCTCTCCAACATTATTTGGCATGGCAACATTGTCTGCAGCCTATACTTAGTCATCAGCATGTTCTTCCCTGTATCCAATGAAGCCCCTCGCATAATATTTGCTGGTCGAAGCCTTTGGCTTTGATTGGATGATATAGGCGTGGGAATTATATAGAACTTCTATACGAGTCATCCAATATCTTATGAAGTTTCCTCATGAATTTCTTTATTGTTGAAAATAGGGCAACTGCGTTGAAGCCATAGCTTGTTATAACGAAGTCCTCCGCATAGATCCCATGGCAGCTGATGCGCTGGTCAATAGGGGAAACACATTTAAAGAGATTGGTAGAACTAATGAGGCCATTCAGGATTATATCCTAGCTGTTAATGTGTTGCCAACAATGCCTGAAGCTCATGCAAATTTAGCATCGGCGTACAAAGATAGGTACTTTTTCGAATTAAACTTGTCATGTATGATACATGTCTACGCGAGGTTTGAATGTGTATTGAATTGAAGTCATGTAAATTCATGATGTGGAGCAATTACAGTGGACACGTGGAAGCAGCTATTGAGAGTTACAATCAGGCATTACTTTTGCGTCCAGATTTTCCTGAAGCTACTTGCAATCTTCTGCATACCTTACAGGTGACCCAAAACTATTTTACCTGAAGGCCTGTTTTGTCATTGAGTAGCATTGTGATGTTAATTTATAGATAATTCTCTAACTTTTGAGACACACTGGACTTTAATGTGAAATCATTACTTTGTGGCTTTATGAGTAATTTTTATTGGATTGAAAACGGGTGAGAAACTCCACAACAATGTAGTAAACATGAATGTCAAAATAAATTTGCTCAAGATGGCCATGATACCTATGACGAATCGCTTCTAGTACATTTTCAGATGGGTAGGGTTTTAATGAAGCTTATGCTGGTTTAATGTTTGATGTTCTTTTGGTCAATTTGCAGTGCATATGTGATTGGGATGACAGGGAGAAGAAGTTTATTGAAGTGGAAAATATCATAAGAAAACAGATAAAGGTTTTAAACTTATAATTACTTGTGTTCTTCAGCTTCTGTTTTCCTAATACTCGTTGTTGTCTAATTTAATTGTATTATGATATCTATCTGGTTTATTGCTAGATGTCAGTTCTTCCTAGTGTTCAACCATTTCATGCTATTGCTTATCCTATTGATCCCCTGCTTGCACTGGAAATTAGGTGAGTTGTTGTACTTGTGCTATCAAGGTAAAACAAAGAAGAAATTTGTGGTTGATAAATGGCATGAGTCATTTTATTTTCCTTTGTCAGTCAAAAGTATGCAGCCCATTGCTCTTTGGTGGCCTCCCGTTATGCACTATCTGCCTTTGTTCATCCACCCCCTCTACCTATCAAGGGTGGGGGCAGACTTGAGAGGCTCAAAGTTGGGTATGATGACGAGTCCTTCCTAAGTTTGGTGCATTTTGTTGATTTGATACATATTGTTTAAATTGTTTTGCAGATATGTGAGTAGTGACTTTGGTAACCATCCTCTGTCACATCTTATGGGCTCAGTCTTTGGGATGCACAACCGTGAGAACATTGAGGTTCTCTAAATATGACTTTCTCCTTAAAGTTAGTACTACCTCATAATGTCGATGAAAACTTAAAAAGTTTGATTGCAGGTGTACTGTTATGCTTTAAGTCATAATGATGGTAGCGAATGGAGACAGAGGATACAATGTGAAGCAGAGCACTTTGTTGATGTCTCTTCTATGACTTCTGATGTGATTGCCAGAATGATTAATGAAGATAACATACAGATCTTAGTCAATCTAAATGGTTATACTAAGGTGACGTCTGTTTTTTACAATTGATATCTCTTTATCTTTTCGACTAAGAATTGATCTCTTTATGATCTACCTGTAAAATTATTCTGAGCTAGTTTATAATAGAATATGGAAGTATCATGTTCGTGTCAATAAAAGTTTAAACAGAAGTGATTGGATGTGTTTATTATTAGTTGACAATGTAATGTTCTTATCTGATTCCAAGCAAGTGGATGTATTTGGTCATGTATTTATGATGTTTCATGGAGTTAAGGATTTCTTGTCAACTGTCAAGACCTATGGGTATTCCTCTTTCTTCTGTTTCCTTATTTTTCTTGGTTGGTAAGAAGAGACAACATGTTACAAACTGAAAATACAACAACAACAACAACAAAGCCTTATCCCACTAGGTGGGGTCGGCTACATGGATCATACGATGCCATATTAGTTGATCCATGTTCATGAGATTCGACAGGATTTTACGTTGGCTGTCGGAGCCTAACACAACCCTCCTCCTTTATCCGGGCTTAACTTTTAACAGATAAAAATAGATACACTCTTGCAAACACAGCAGACGACTGCAACAAGGATAACTACATAGGATAACTATTATTAGTAGTAAAAGTCAAGAATCTTTTCAAAAAAAAAAGGATAACTATTATTAGTGGTAAAAGTCAAGAATTCTTCTCCAAAAAAAAAAGTAAAAGTCAAGAATCTTAAACACAATTACTATTAATAACTTGTCAATTCGAGATGACAAATCTCCATAAGTCCATATGGAGTGGACCAATCTCCAGTTACATAAGTGGTAAACACATTTCAAAGACCCCTAAATCTAAAACCTATGCATGTATTTATAACATGCAAATTACCCACTACTTGCTTAACCGGCCACTAACTAATACAGAGTGGTATCTTCTAACTACTCACTACTTAATTAACATGCCACTATCTAATACAAAGTGATATCTAAAATTTTGCCTTGTCCGCAAGGCGGAGAAAAAAAAATTAATGATAATATTTTGCAGGTGCAGTTGAAATCTCCAAACTTGATTAACTCCATTGGGCCAAGAGAGAAATTTTTGAACCAATATGAACTTCTAACTTTTTTGCTTATGAAATGAGCTTTCACTTGTAATATGTAAAGCTGATTTCTTCTGAATGAATGTTGCTTCTTTATGCTTTGCTACTATTAGTATGGGGTTTTAGCATTCTATTTAGCTTCTGCTAGTAAGGCTTTATCAACTTGCATGCATTATCTGGTTTTCTTGTGCAGATTCATCATTTCTGAAATAATTTCTATCCACGGATATGCTTTCAGAAGTAAAATAATCAATAACAATAAGCTACCTTGTCAAAAAGATAACCTACTTCTCTTGTTACTTTGGATTTCTTTGTATGCTAACTTGATTTATCACTTTACAAGTAGATGTAGGTAAGGGATGTATTAGATTAATTCTCACATTTTTGTTTCATTGCTTGCAATGCTAAAGCTATTGAATTAACTAATTTTGCTTTCAGGGAGCGAGAAATGAGATATTTGCTATGCAACCGGCACCTATCCAAGTCTCATACATGGGTTTCCCCGGGACCACTGGTGCGACGTACATTGACTATTTAGTTGTCGATGAGGTTTGACAGCAACCTTACCTTTTTTTAGGTTTTTCTAGTTATTTAATCCTGTACCTTTTTGCTTGTGTGGTGATTGTCATTTGTTGTATTGCAGTTTGTTTCCCCTTTGCAACTTTCACATATATACTCAGAGAAACTCATACATCTGCCTCACTGTTACTTTGTAAATGATTATAAGCAGGTATTCCCGTCCTATGATTCTTGATTTTTTCCTTTAGATCTGGAGTATTCTTATTCTTGTCGGATATGTGCAGAAAAACCGTGATGTACTAAGTCCAGTTTGCCAACATAAAAGATCAGATTATGGCTTGCCTGAAGATAAACTTATCTTTGCTTGCTTTAATCAACTGTACAAGATGGATCCTGACATATTTAATATCTGGTAATGGTCTTTGTTATCTGCAAGATTGTTGATTGTAAAGTTGCTTTGTTTAAGGGTGGTAAAGTTGTCTAAGGTCATCCTTACGCTATTTATGCAACTCATCAATGGAATCAATTCCAGGTGTAACATCTTAAAGCGAGTTCCAAATAGTGCATTGTGGTTACTTAGGTTCCCTGCTGCTGGTGAAATGAGATTACGAGCTTGTAAGTGGATGAGGAAGTTGCTTTTCCAGTGGAAACCCTTACTTTTCTGGTGTTTGTGTTTAGCTTATAGAATTTGTACTTCAGATGCTGCCTCAAAAGGAGTCCACCCTGATCGGATAATATTCACAGATGTAGCAATGAAGAATGAGCATATCAGGCGGAGTGCTTTGGCGGATCTTTTCCTTGATACGTAAGGATATTCTCTGCTCGATAATGACATGTGATAAATGGCATCCGTATTTGTTGTGGTTGTTAATATTGAAGTTTCCATTGTCAGGCCTCTCTGTAATGCACATACGACAGGTACCGATGTTCTGTGGGCTGGTTTACCGATGATAACATTGCCATTAGAGAAAATGGCGACGAGAGTGGCTGGTTCATTATGTCTAGCTACTGGTGTTGGGGAACAGATGATTGCAAGAAAGTAAGCAGTAAATCATGTTTCCATATTAATGGTTTGTGTGGTTAATGTTTAATCAGATATGTCCCGCTTCATGTTGATTATTGTACTTATTCTTCATGTTAGTATTAGAGACTACGAGGAGAAGGCTGTGACCCTTGCTCTGAATCCCGAAAAACTGCAAACACTTACCAATAAACTCAAGGAAGCCAGGATGACATGCCCTTTGTTCGATACTGCTAGATGGGTAAGTGTCATTAAATCTTTTTGTGCGTGTCAAAATTGGCAACCCTAGTTAGCTGGAAATGTTACTTCTGTAACACTCGTAATGGTGGCAGGTCAAGAATCTGGAGAGGGCATACTTTAAAATGTGGAAGATACACTGCTCCGGTCAGCGTCCAAAGCATTTTAAAGTAAAAGAAAATGATACTGAGTTTCCTTATGATAGATAATATATAGACAGAAGTTTTGCAAATAAAAAGAAAAAAAGTGTGTGATGCTTAATTACACAATAGAGATAAAAAAAAACTTGCTCGTGTGTAAGGAGCAATGATGCACAGGGTCTGTCATTGTTATGACCTTAGTGTTACAGCAGGCCAAGAGGTTGCTCTTTAAGAACTCGGGTGGTCAAGCAGAACATAAAAGACTCTTGAATGTATAACAAGGTATGGTAGGACATGTTTCATTTCTGCTTCTCGCAAGTACTGTCTCTCTCTCTCAATCAAAGAATGATTGAAGTTGTTCTCAATGTGTGTACTCTCGGTGTCAGACAGATTGTTGTTGCTGAATGATGGATGCATGGCTGTGCTACGCTTTCTGATGATTGTGATGTTGGTATTCTGACCCAATTGTGAGGATTCATCTTTGTATCCCTGCACTGAATGAGCGCTTGGGTGTGGTAGCTTGTGTTATATAATCTTGTTCAGCAGTCACGTCTCCAATGCTGCTAGGTCGTACTGTTCTTTGAAGCTGTTCTGTTGTCAGACTCGCCCACCTGATTGGTGATAGGCCTTGCACAGCCTGCATAATGCTGGCTCTTCTCTTCTGATTATGAACATGCAGTATGCGGCAGATTCTTCTCAGAGCGCTCGATCCCTCTGAGATTTTAGAACAAGTGATTGCGGATCTTATGCTGACATATAGGATATTTCGATGGTGCGCTTACTGTATACAATATCACAATGGCTTCTCAAGGAGGAGCACTGTGAAAAAAGCCATTGTTTTTCTCATGTGATGTACCAATGTGTCTAGCCATCTCTTACTGTGTATTACGAATATTGCAAGCTCTTTCTGGCAACATGGAAGGAAAGAAGTTGCTCCGAAAGGTGAATGTTTGTGGGACATTCTCATCAGAGCATTACGAAATGAAAAGGAAAGCTGTAACACCTCACGATTTTTATTAAGGGTAATATAGTACTTTTATAATTTAATTATAATATTTGATGGTTTGAATATGATCAAAGGGAGAATTAAGAAGGTAGAGGGATATAATTAGTAAAGGAATATCAAGAAAAAAAGGGTTAATTCTACTTGAAGAAAGAATTAGAACTAGTAAGGGAAAAGGAAAAAAAAAGAGATTTAAGAGTAAGAATTATGATTACATTGTAATTAGAAATTTTAATTTGATTTGAGATTCAAACAGAAGTTTAAGGATTATAGGACTCTTAAATAGAATTGAAAATTTTATGACTTAACAATATTTCAGTTATTAAAATATTATTTTAGTTTAAAAATTAAGGGATAAAATACTATGGTGTAAATAATTTTGAAAAATAGAGAAAAAGAAGGAAATCAAGGATAAAATAAAAGTAGAGTTTGATCGAGAGAAGTTATGAAAAAGATTAAAAAATGAGTAGAAAGAGATATTATTAAGCATAATTATAAAATAATTAGTTAAATTTAATATTTAACAGGATGATTAATGATGGATGATTAAAATTAATTGAGAATTAATCTAAGGTCCCAAGGGAGTAAAAAATCTTAGTTACAAATTATAAATAAGACATAAATGGTTGCTAGAAATTATTATTAGTCTCCAAAAAATTTCTGTACGAGAATCCTCCTCTTTCTCTTTTGTTTTCTCACAAATCAAGACACTTAAAAGCGTGGCCGATATACCGTTTGGGAACATGGACAGACGAGAACAACATTCAAGTAATCCACATGAGTTTCAAAGTAGCATCGAGAAGGAATTGTCGGACAAAGTTTCAACAATTGTGCAACCAGTAGACAATAGGAGACATCGTTAGGCACGTAGGGGGAAACTGGTGTCGGAATCACTATTTCCCAACGACGATAGAACCTGACCCGAGTTTTATGTAGCTCGACCTAGGTTCAATGGAACCCAAGTGCGAATAGGATTTGATCGGGCCGCTGGGGATGGAAAACATACTTTAAGTATTGATTTATAATTTATTGGATAATTATTACTGTTATTCATTTGACTACCATCCATGACCATATTCTAATCATAATTGATTATATTATTGTTATTACACTTAATCATGATATTGATTTATTGATCTTATTATTGATTGATTCTAATCAAATAGTTATCATATCCAATTAATGATCAATGTATCTCATCACACTATTAATTATAGTATTGATTTGATTGGATCAGGGGAGTAACGTTCCCCGACCTAATTAAGATATTGTTCGTTTTAAATTTTTGATCCGCACAAATTCAAAACATGTCTTGAAAGGTAAAGGAGATAATTGCATATAAGCTTATGATCGTCTTTGTGTTTGTCCATGTAATATTATTCAATTAAAACATCTTAGTTCTTAAGTCTTCGAACTGCTATAATCTTCTCCTCTAGAGGGAATCTTTGTTGGCTTATGACCCATGTTTTCCACGACTCAAGCGTGTACGAGAGTCAACTCTGAAACCATTATGTAATGTCCTTCAGCCCAATCCAGATATTGTTGTAGGGGTGTTCGGCGGAACGGATCGACCCGCGAACTCGATGACCTGACCTGATCCAAACTAGTTTAGGACGAATTGGGTACATGTCAAAATTTTTCGACCTGAGTCAACTCGATCCGACCAGAATACCTAATTTTTTTATTTATTTTTAGCTTATATTATGCATAGAAAATATTAAAATAAAATATTTTAAATGTGTAAAATAATGTTTAAATGTTGAATAAATTATTTTATATATTTTATATAAATATTATAAAATCCTGTCGAATCTTACGAACATGGATCAACGAATATGGCGTCGTATGATCCATGTAGCCGACCCCACCTAGTGGGATAAGGCTTTGTTATTATTGTAGTATTTTATATAAATATTATATAATATTTTTATATTAAATAATAGAAAAGGTAAGAAAAAAAAAATGGTGGTCGTAACCCGACCCGATCCGAATTGGATCGGATTTAACCTTCCAACGTGGACTGACCCGATCAAAATCGAACGGATCGAAATCGGGTCGGACTAGGTCGAATCAAATTCAACATGTGAACACTCCTATATTGTTAACTTTTAATTTTTCACCCGCTCAATTTTAAAACCCTTCTTAAAAAATATGTGAGACCAATCAAACCAATTACAAAAGCTGCAGCGGGTGAAATGGTCTCGATGAAAATTAAGACTGCCAAAATTCAAGGAGAATAATTCATTTTAGAATACTGATTAGAGTGGCAATGTCAAGGCGCGTGCGTATAAGGAAACTACTTGTCAAAATTCGAAAGCTAGATGAAAATGAAAATTAAGGTCATTTTCGATAACATGAAGTTTGTTTTAGTTTGGATCATTAATGTATTTCAGATATCAATTTGCTTTCCGAAACCTTTTTAAGGGAACGGGTAACATTTTGATTTTTAAATCGAGTTGAATACATTAAAATTCAAGAAAGCTGAATATTACAAAATATTACTTTATATACTTAAAGATTCAAAAGAGATTTGCTTAAATTTAGACATTACCACGATCTAATATGCATTTTAGAAATTTTCAATAAAAAATACATAGAAACACCGTTGGCAATGTGATAGTTTTGTGGTCCGTAACATAGCATTTGAATTCGACAGAAGTTTCATCATCAATTAAACCATGGATACTTGTAAATTTTACCCATTCTTTTTTCTTAATATATATTATTCAAAATCGAAGAGTAAGATATTGCTTGATTTGACAACAAAATAGAAGGTGCTAATTAAACAATTAAATTTATGTCAAAAATTTAAGAGAAAACATAGTATCAATTCAAGATTTAAACGCTGAACTAACAAGTGCAGGAACATTTCACTTAAGAAACTAACAGAAACATTCTCGTCCCTCAAGCTGTACCCTTGCCCTTCTTCCTCTGGATCTTCTTCATGTAGAACTCCAGCTCCCTTCCTTCCAAGATGTAGCTGTCGACAAGAAAGAAAAGTGTTCTCAGAAATGTGGTTAACGAATGATGCAAGCTAAACAAAAAAGGCACCTAACTGTAGGTTTCCACTTACCCATCAGCTCTCCCACATTGCCCAGGGCGTGAAGAGATGCAAGCCAACAACCTTCCAGCAGCAAATTGTTCTTCGATGTGGGCATCAAGTTTGCGATCCTTCTGCCTGTTCTCCAGCTTCCTTGTGACATGGCTACTCTTCTTGCTTTCCTCTGCAGGAGATTCACCCTCTTGACCCTGTAACAAAATAACCATACCAGAATAAGATGCAGGGTCACATAATATTAGAAATAGTGCAGTTAATGAGAGGAAATTTAGGTAAGGAACTTAGTGGAACACCAAAACAATTTAGATAATGCAATATTAGAAAGTGAATAAGTTCTAGACGAAAAATATGACAAACTGGAAATAACTCATAGCAAGATTATTTATTTTTAGGAGATCATAGAAATATTATCTCCTACAAATGACAATGCCCAAAAACACAAGAGGGAATTGAAATGTCCAACCCAACAGAAGATGAAAGCTAGGAAGATACCATTCAACAAATCAGCTTGAAGAATACAGATATGGAGCAAAAAACTTCCTCCAGATATTGCAATTTAAACCACAAAACATGTTTATTTGGCATGTGTCAAATCCTGCAGATAAGGGAGCAAGGATGTAGCAAATTGCAATGGTGGGTAGGCAAAGGCAGTATGTATGCCAAGACCCAACTTCTCATGTGCACATGCTGAGAATTATCATTGCAAAATAGAAAATCAAAGCAATTTCAATAATTCCCCTTAGCTGACACTTGATAAGATAGTCTATTTCCTAGGATAGGGAAGTTGAAGCATAGAAACATAAAGGACTTGGTCTAGAATCGCCATTTTTTTTCTTTAACTACAGATATATCTAGCATCCACAGAACAAATGCAAAAACGATTTCATATGCGTGTTCTGTTAGCTTACCAATTGATGCAAGAAGAAACAAAAAATGTTTATTTTACAACAAATGACATAACAAACTAGATACTCATAACAACAAATGCCTTCCCATAAGGTGGTTTTCAGAATCAACTATTTGAACAAATAATGTTTTGAATATTATAATAGACATGCTGGACAGTCATCAAGGTTCTATTTTTTTGAAGCACTAGACAAATTTTATCAACTTAAATTGTACATAAGTATGACAAAAAATGATAACCATAAGATGTCAAACTTTTTTTAGGCCTAGGAGAACAACCATAGGAGAGAAATATGCTGAATTCGCTTCAAATTTTCAAACAACAGAAGTCCGAGGAATAAAAGGTTAACTAAACACAAGGAAAAGCACCTCGGCAACTGCCTCCTTCTTAGCTGGCGCAGCAGCCTTCTTCTTCCTGCCAACATCAACTCCATAGTGCTGGAGGTACCACTGCTTGAACGGAGTTGCATCAACCTGCACAATGGCACTCTTCACCAGGGTCTGGGTCCTAACGAGCTCGTTATTTGAGGCATTGTAGACGACATCAAGGATGCGAGTCTTGCGAGTCACAGCCTCGCTTCCCCACGAGTAGTTGCCAGAATCCAGGCGGAGAGCTCTCCATTTCACGTTGCCTCCTCGGACGCGAACCCTCCTGACAGTCTTGTTGCTCGAAAGCTTAGTGTTGGCTGGTTGTCTTCCCAACTCGTACCTTTTTGAGAAATCAGCATACAACAAATCAACAATCAAGTAAAAATAAACCTATCTTTATCAGCATCGCACTCCTTCGTCTTACTATAAGTCACATCAAACAAATGGAGCAAAAAACTGAAACAGCAAATTCTTTGTGATGGCATATGCGATATTTGAAACAAATAAGAACATGAAACGAAGAAAAAGATATCCTTTTCCCCACTGCGACACAGTAAATTAACATCAAGTAAGCGCATCACATTTAAAATCCTTAAGAGTAAGGAACTAAACAGATCAAAGAATAGAGGACGGAGAATTGGTTCTTACTTTCTCTTCTTCCTCCAGGCCTTCTTCTTGCCGCCCGTAGCGCGCCTCTTGTGCATGGAGTCCCGTGAGATACCTGCAACAAAGAACAATCATCAGCAACCAATGGAAGCAAAACAGATCTCCGCAGTGGAGAACTAATGATCATCTGTACCCATTTTGCGTTAGTGACGATTCGCTTCTTCCTCCTCTGCCGGAGTTGGTCGCCGCCCTGCGCTCGCTCGAACTGGAGAGGGGGAAACAACTCA
This sequence comes from Pontederia crassipes, assembly GCA_030549335.1. Lineage (NCBI taxonomy): Eukaryota > Viridiplantae > Streptophyta > Magnoliopsida > Commelinales > Pontederiaceae > Pontederia > Pontederia crassipes. Next base: position 5,253,566 of record CM060190.1, read on the forward strand.
AAACCCTAGCCACATTTATACGTGTAATTGGAGTTTGATATCATGGGGATGACCGTGTGAGAACTTTTATGCGAACGAATCCCTTGGGTTATCTGGGCCGAGCCTTGGCCTGTTAATTTTGCATATAAATATGCACTTCTCCTCCTTCGGCCCATATTTTAATTTTGAAAATCCCCAATAATTGTTGACGAAAAAATTGTTGACGATACTTAAAATCCCCAATAATTGTTGACGAAAAAATTGAAAAGATTCCACCACCTCCTTCCTCTCTATCTGAAACCTTCCGATTTGTACAGCAAACCGGGGACGCCATTGATCCACCTCCGCTTCGTCTCCCCTTCTCCTCCTCCTCTCTTCATGTTTTACCGCTGATTAGACATGAACCACACGAGCCATTAATGTGGAAACATGATTTACTGCTTACTTTCTTGCAATCATCTGTTCCCCAACACCAGTAGCTAGACATAATGAACCAGCCACTCTCGTCGCCATTTTCTCTAATGGCAATGTTATCATCGGTAAACCAGCCCACAGAACATCGGTACATGTCGCATGTTAATAGAAAAGCAAACACTGTAGCTCATTTTGCTCGTCGACGACGTTTTCTTGAAGTGTCACCCTCCTTCGGCTTCATATCTCACGTTGCTACATTAATGCTTAATTGACTTTTCTTTAAAAAGAAACAGAGAGGCCTGACAATGGAAACTTCAATATTAACAACCACGATGCCATTTATCACATGTCATTATCGAGCAGAGAATATCCTTACGTATCAAGGAAAAGATCCGCCAAAGCACTCCGCCTGATATGTTCATTCTTCATTGCTACATCTGTGAATATTATCCGATCAGGGTGGACTCCTTTCGAGGCAGCATCTGAAGAAGTACAAATTCTATAAGCTAAACACAAACTCCAGAAAAGTAAGGGTTTCCACTGGAAAAGCAACTTCCTCATCCACTTACAAGCTCGTAATCTCATTTCATCAGCAGCAGGGAACCTAAGTTACCCGCTTTCAGATGTTACGCCTGGAATTGATTCCATTGATGAGTTGCATAAATAGCACCTTCGTTAGACAACTTTACCACCCTTAAACAAAGCAACTTTACAATCAACAATCTTGCAGATAACAAAGAACATTACCAGGTATAAAAAATGTCAGGATCCATCTTGTACAGTTGATTAAAGCAAGCGAAGATAAGTTTATCTTCAGGCAAGCCATACTCTGATCTTTTATGTTGGCAAACTGGACTTAGTACATCACGGTTTTTCTGCACATATCCGACAAGAATAAGAATACTCCAGATCTAAAGGAAAAAAATCAAGAATCATAGGACGGGAAAACCTGCTTATAACAGTGAGGTAGATGTATGAGTTTCTCAGAATATATATGTGAAAGTTGGGGAAACAAATTGCAACACAACAAATGACAATCACCACACGAGCAAAAAGGTACAGGATTAAATAACTAGAAAAACCTAAAAAAAGGTAAGGTTGCTGTCAAACCTCATCGACAACTAAATAGTCAATGTACGTCGCACCAGTGGTCCCGGGGAAACCCATGTATGAGACTTGGATAGGTGCCGGTTGCATGGCAAATATCTCATTTCTCGCTCCCTGAAAGCAAAATTTGTAATGATCCCAAAATTCGGTCTTAATTTAAAATTTTGTCGAATCCTAGACGACGTTACGTTGACTTTGACATAACTTAATTTCATAAAACTTTACAACAGAAACATAATAATAATAAACATAAACAATAATATCGTAAAACAGTGAAAGACTTTAACCGAATTAAATCTTAAGATACATAAATTGGCCCATGGGCCTAATAGGCTCTAACGTATACCCAATAGTGGGTTCATCATACATAACTGAGTTCAAGTAGAGTACATGACTCAATAATGCCCATAAGCCATACATAAAACACTCTTAACAGAGCTCATCATCATGACATAAAAGAAATATATAACTTGAGCCGTAGCCCGACAGACCCATGTGCAATGTCTTCATCACGAGGCCCTCGCCGCTGAACCTAAGCCTCCTCCATACCTGCACGGATCCATGGGGTGCAGAAGATTTTTCTCATTAGAGTATGTTGAGGCCCATGCATGCTATGATTTTATAATATGATTATATATGTCATGACATATGCATTTCATCATCATAAAACATAAGTCATGTGCATGCTATGTACTACTTATGCATATTATATGGCAAGTGAACATATCATCATGGAAAGATAAGATAACATGTAACATCATAATCTTAGATCATGCATATCATAACTTATCATCATACTTATCATTTTGCTATTGCATATCATGACCATATCTTACTTTACTTGGTCATCTTTGTTCATGATATCATCTAATATGACAAGTGGATATTCATATTGCATCCTCATAGGTGTATACTTCTTCATACATCTTTAACTTTATGTCCCAAGTCATTCATCATTTATCTTTTCGTCTTTCATCTTTACTTAGATCATTTCTTATCTTGTCGATTGAGAAGGATGGTGGCGTATAGATCATAACCCTCACCCTTAGGTGAGGTCATAACCCTCTCCTGTAGGAGAGGTCATTATCCTCATTCGTCAATGAGGTCATTACCCTCATTCGCCAATGAGGTCTTCCCCCACCCGTCGGTGGAGTCTTACATGTAGGGTACCGATCGGTTCCGAGTCATAAGAAAAAATGCCACACCTTCATCAATCGGTCTTTTAATCATGTTCATCAATACATCTAATCATTTAATACATGTTACATATTTTAACTCTATTTAAGGTCATAGTAACTTCAAATCATGCTAAGTGTGGATATTCAAACATAACCAATCCTTCCCCAGAAACGGACGACCGTTTTGGTTAACGCTCGACCTCTGGTCCTATATTGGGCGACCGGTCAGATTATCGGTCGACCATTTTGGTTCTTTCGGACGACTGAAACTGTGTTCAGGTTCATCCGCTAATCACAGAATGTGATGACATCTCTGACACGGACGACCGCTCGTATATCGGTCGACCATTATGGGTTTTTCGGACGATCGAAATTGGACTTAGGTTCGTCCGCTAATCACAGAATGTTTCGGCCATTTTGGCAATACATATCGGACGATCATTTGATAATCGGTCGATCGGTACTTGACTTTTCGAACGTCCGAATCGAAATGTTCGGACGACCGCTAATCATAGAATGTGTCGAATATTTTCGACCATCCATATCGGACGACCGTTGAAAAATCGATCGACTGCGACATGTCTTTCAGACGTCCGAAATAAGGTCTTTGGATGACCGCTATTCACAGAATATGTCTGCCCTTCCAGAACGGTCGATCGATAAGGAATCGGTCGCCCGTTCTAGGACGACAGACACCCGATTTTACAAGGTTTCTTTCTCAAATATTTTACACATTAACATATTGAACCAATCTTGACTTCCAAACATCATAATAGACATTCCTGAACATTCTTAACATTCTAATCATGAATCATAATGAGATTTCCACATAAGGCACTCAACATGCTAATCACACTTATAAATTGTACCTAAGCTTTACAAGAGTTCATAATGAGCTAATATAAGTGGTAATGAACATCATAATCCTAAACATGATTAGCAATATGACAATAAGCATGGTAACAATACATAAAGCATCTTGCATTCAAATCATGATTAGCAATGATATAATATACTAATGAAACATGTAGCAAGAAATGCATAATCCCTAATCATGCTTTATCAAGACCTAGTGTGGTATTAGAATCCCTTAATCCACACAACATTCATCATTAAGGGGTGATTAGGGTAAGTGGATCCCCTCAAACATACCTTAGTAGCAACCTTAATATCTTAAATCCCCTTTTCTCCCTAGCCCTTCTTTGCTCTAGCTCCTTGCCACCTCAGCTGCAAGGAAATGGAGAAATGGACATCTTAAGGGCTGGTGAGAGAGAAATAGAGAGATAGAGTGAGGATTACTGTAGCACTTAGTGAAGTGAGGATGCTGTAGCTACAGTAGTCGTCATTGTAGCTTGAGGGATGATGGCCGAATGTGCTTAGGGAGGAAAGAATGAGACATGGTGATGGAGCTTACTATTGTCCAATAGGTAATCAAAGGGGACTTTAGCTCCTTGGGTAGCTTTCGGCCGCATGGAACAATTGAGCGGAGGAGAGAGTGAAGTAGTTAGGTGGGGAGGGTTTTTAGGGCATTGGTTAACATTCATTAAGTAGTTGGGCTTTAGTGGGCTGAGGTGTGTGGGCTTTAAGTTGTTGTTTCTCTTTTTTTTTTTATTTTGAACCGGATATTACAACCTACCCCCCTTAAATAAAAAATCGTCATCGAATTTTAGTAAATCTTAAATCACTTACCGAAAAGTTTCGGAAACTTCTCTCGCATTTCCTCTTCAAGTTCCCATGTTGCTTCTTGTCCTCTATGATACTTCCATGCCACCTTGACCATAGATATGGTCTTGTTCTTGAGATGCTTCACTTGATAATCAATGATTTCTATAGGTTATTCTACATATGTCAAATCTTCCTTGATATTCGGCTCCTCAATCCTTATCACATTTGCCCCATCATGCACATATTTTCGGAGCATTGATACATGAAAAACATTATGAAGTCTAGCATAAGAATGTGGTAATGCTAACTTATAGACTGCTTCATCAACTTTTTCTAGGATCTCAAATGGTCCTATATATCTTAGTGTGAACTTTTCTTTCTTGCTAAATCTCATAACACCCTTGGTTGGTGAGACTTTGAGCATCGCATGATCACCAACTTCATAAAGTTGCTCTCTTCTTTTCAAATCCGCATAACTCTTTTGCCTACTTTGCGCCGCTAACATCCTTTGCTTGATGAGCTCCACTTTGTCAACATACATATGAACCAAATCTGGTCCAAGGTATCTTTCCTCTCCGGTTTCACTCCAACATGCCGGAGAACGACAATGCCTTCCATACAAGGCTTCAAATGGAGCCATATTGATATTAGAGTGATAACTATTGTTATAGGCAAATTCCACCAAAGGAAGGTGGTCATCCCAATTTTCATGCCAATCTAAGGCACAAGCCCTAAGCATATCCTCAAGTGTTTGGATTGTTCTTTCACTTTGGCCATCGGTTTGAGGATGGAATGCCGTGCTAAAATTTAGCCTTATCCCAAAAGCATTTTGGAGACCTTTTCAAAATCTAGAAGTGAATCTCGAATCTCTATCCGAAACAATAGAAGCTGGAATTCCGTGCAAACAGATAACCTCATTCACATATAATTCCACCATGCTCTCCATGGTTTGACTCACTTTCCTAGGAATAAAGTGAGCCGACTTCGTCAAATGATCAACTACAACCCATATGGCATCATGACCTTTCTGAGTTCGTGGTAATCCTACTACAAAATCCATGGAGATACTTTGCCATTTCCATTCCGGAATAGGTAAAGGTTGTAATTTGCCACAAGGCATTCGGTGTTCAATCTTCACTTGTTGGCAAACTATGCACTTAGCTACATACTTGGCCACTTTCTTCTTCATGTCCTTCCACCAAAAGTTCCTTTGTAAGTTTTTGAACATTTTGGTGCTTCCGGGATGAATTGAGAATTCAGATTTGTGATATTCATCCAAAATATCCCTTCTTAATACCTTGTCCTTTGGCACCCATAAGCGGTTCTTGTACCGAATTGCTCCATCTTGGCCATACTCAAAGTGATTCCTTTCCCTTTTGCATACATTGATCATCCTTGCATATTCTGGGTCCCTCCTTTGAGCTTCAACTATTCTTCTTACTAAGCTTGACTCGATCACGTGATGTGTCATACACATATCTTTCGGCCAAAAATGCTTGGGGCTCATTGCATTATGCTTTCCACAAGGTTCCACTTGCGGACACTTAAACACCCAAGTGATCCTTCTCATTTGCGACTTAGTGCATCGGCAACTACATTTGCCTTCCCAGGGTGGTACAAGATTGCGAACTCATAGTCCTTAAGAAATTCGAGCCATCTTTTTTGTCTCATATTCAAGTCCTTTTGGGAAAACACATACTTTAGGCTCTTATGGTCCGTGTACACTTCGAAATCCTCGCCATACAAGTAGTGGTGCCATATCTTCAATGCAAATACCACCGCCGCCAACTGTAGATCATGAGTTGGATAATTGACTTCATACTTTTTCAATTGCCTTGAAGCATATGCAACCACCTTGCCATGTTGCATAAGTACATATCCTAGCCTGGTGCCACATGCATCGCTATAGATCACATAGCCTCCACTTCCCGTGAGAATAACTAAGATTGGTGCCGTAGTAAGTCTTTTCTTTAGCTCTTGGAAGCTCGCTTCACATGCTTGTGACCATATAAACTTCTCGCCCTTCCTTGTCAACTTGGTCATAGGAGCGGCAATCTTGGACAAATCTTGGATAAATCTTCTATAGTATCCAGCAAGTCCTAAGAAACTTCGAATCTCAGTCACATTCTTGGGCCGACTCCAATTCATTACCGCTTCAACCTTTGCCGGGTCCACGGCCACTCCATGCCTTGACACAATATGACCAAGAAACATAATCTCTTCAAGCCAAAACTCACATTTGGAAAACTTGGCATAAAGCTTGTTCCTCCTCAAGGTTTCCAACACAATGCGAAGGTGTTCTCTATGCTCTTTCGGACTTGATGAGTAGATGAGGATGTCAGCCATAAATACAATCACAAATTTGTCCAAGTATGGACGGAAAACCGTATTCATCAAATCCAAGAATGCAGCAGGCGCATCCGTTAGTCCAAAAGACATAACCATAAATTCGTAATGTCCATACCTCGAGCGAAATGCCGTTTTGGGAACATCTTGCTCGGCTACCCTTAGTTGGTGGTAGCCACTCCTTAAATCGATCTTGGAGAAGACCAACGCCGATGATAATTGATCAAAGAGATCATCAATTCTTGGCAAGGGATACTTGTTCTTCATGGTCACCTTGTTGAGCATTCGGTAGTCGATGCACAACCTTAACGAGCCATCCTTCTTCTTGACAAATAGTACCGTTGCGCCACATGGTGAGACACTTGGTCTAATGAACCCCTTATCCAAGAGTTCTTGTAGTTGCATTTTCAATTCATGCATCTCCGCCGGAGCCATTCGATAGGGCGGCTTCGAGATGGGACTAAGAAGTAGTTCAATATTGAACACAACTTCCCTTCTTGGTGGTAATCCCGCAATATCTTTCGGAAAGACATCGGGATATTCTCTTATCACATCCGCAATGTTTTCCGCAAGGTAGTTGTCAACTTTCTAAGGAGAAATATTTTTACTCGATTTGGAACACCTAGGACTATCATAAGTGACAATGGAACACATTTCTGTAATAAAATAATGTCAACTCTTTTTAATAGATTTGGAGTCAAACATTTTTTGAGTACACCATATCATGCCCAATCTTGTGGACAAGTGGAAATTTCAAATAAAGAGATAAAAGGATTCTAGAGAAAACTGTAAATTCATCTAGAAAGGATTGGTCCTTGAAATTAGATGATGCACTCTGGGCATATAGGACTTCTTTTAAAACACCCATAGGTACTTCTCATTATAAATTAGTTTTTGGAAAAGCATGTCACCTTCTAGTATAACTAGAACACAGAGCTTATTGAGCAACGAAATTTTTAAATATGGATCTAAAATCATCACAATGGGAAAGGTTATTACAATTAAATGAGCTTGATGAATTTAGACATTATGCATACGAAAATAGCAAGCTATATAAAGAACGCACAAAAAAATTACATGACATGCATATTAAACATAAAGAATTTTTACCTGGTCAACAAGTGCTTCTTTATAATAGCAAACTCAGATTATTTCCTGGAAAACTTAAATCAAGATGGACCGAACCTTATGTTATAATTAATTGTTCACCCTATGGAACTTTTGAGATTGAATCATTAGACAAAAAACAAAGACTCAAAGTGAATGGACATAGTTTGAAACTTTATCATGGTGGTTCTTATTATCATAATCTTTCTATGACCACTCTCTATGATGTGTGAAATTTGAGAGCAAGACTAAGTCAAGCTGAAGACTTTAAATCAGAACTATTTTTATCCTTTCTATTATTTCTTTTCTTTAGATTAGTCTTTACTTAGTTTGTTGATAAATATCTTTAGTTGTGGTAATAGTTTTTATTTTGTTGAGTCATCTGCGGAAGGAGAGAACTTCGACATGACAACAGGGCGTAAAATCCGACACTTGAGCAAACTTTCCTCTTACGGCCGAAGTCTCACGCTGTCCCTCTCTTACGCCCAGACAAAAGCTGACGCTACCGACGCTCCCTTACGCCCAAAAGCACCACGCATAGTTCCTTACGGCCGAGACTTCGTGGCCGAAATCTTCATCGACAAAACATTGCGGCCAGCATTTCCTTAAATATCGACCAAGAACTTTCTCGTTGCGGCCGAGAAACCAGCCTTAAGCAAATCTCGGCCGAGATATTCATCCACACCACATTACGGCCAAGCTTTTATCGGCCGAGATTCTCAATTATCGGTCGAGATCTTCATCCACAAAATTTTGTGGCGAAGCTTTTTTAATTATTGCGGCAGAGATCCATCAATTATCGGCCGAGGTCTCCTCTCACTGACATCATTTGCGGTCGTGAAGTTCATAACACTGACACCGCAAGAATCTCGGCCGAGTCTCTTCAGCTTTTGCGGTCGACACCTTCATCGACATATATATTGAGGCCGAGCATCTCTCCACCGACAATAAATTTGGTTGTTTCTTTTCCCTCTTCTTTATTTTCCCTTTTCTTTAGTTTTTCCACTTTATTTGTATCTCTTTCCCTTGTTGGCCTAACACTGAGGACATCGTCTGGTTCAAGCTTGGGGGAGTCTGCATTTCATGCATCACATTTTTTCTTTTTCTTTTTACTTGCTTATGTTTGCATGTATATCTAAAAAATCCAAAAAAAAAAGTGCAAAATTGAAAATTTTCTGAAAAATACCATTGCATGCATTTATTTTTGCTACCATCTTACAAACTCTTGTCTTACTATTTTAATTATCTTTTAGTAAAAATTTAAAGACATGTCGTTAACTGATGAAATTTGAATGCTTTTCTTTCTTATCACTTGCTATTTTAGTATCAAACTTATGGACTATGTGCCTATGCTAAGTAGAATTATGAATGACTAGACGACAAAATCATATTCATGCCTTTTTATTTCTTTTAAGTCTTGATAGTAGTAGCCTTTTTATTGACCATATTAAGTACTCCTTGAGCTTAAAAAAATGCGTAAAAAAAATAGTGAAAAAAAAGTTGAATAAAGTTATGTGTAGGTACAAAAGTGTTATCTGGAACCAAAATGTGTTCGGGTAATTAGATCCGTAGGGCTTCATACCTGACGACCTAAGGATAACTGCTTTGGGATTCGTCGATCGAAAATCTGCTACATGGACCATCTTGAGGAATATGAAGAAGCACAGAGTACTGAATCATGGCTAAGTTCGAACTCTTCATTCAGAACCTTGGTTGTTTGGGCAAGTAAACTCGAGGGGTGCTTTATCACCTGGTGCCCTAAGGTCATCTAGTCTGGGAGTCATCAGTCCAAAGTCCGCTACATGGACTTCCTTGTGCAATCCTGCTTGAAGATTAGAACTTTTAAAATGATTGAAAATAAAGTTGAAAAAAAAAGAAAGAAAAAGAAAAAGTTTTAAGCTCAATTAGTACTTATGTGTTCAATATTAATGCTATTATTTGACAGACAATTTATTTTTCTACAAGGCTGAATTTGAGATTGTTTAAATTTGTGTAGCATTCAGAACTTCTATGAAGCTAAGTGCATGGAAAGTGGTAAGATACTAAGTAGTAGGTGTGCAGAAGAATTGTGTGAGAAAATTAGTCAGTTGATAATATGGAAGCTATCATGGAGCCTTTGTTCTTGAGTTTTGCTTTGAATTTTTGCTTGAGGACAAGCAAGACTTTAAGCTTGAGAGAGTTTGATGCATGCAAAATACAACATATTTTAGATTATTATTTTAATTAATTTTTCTGTAATTTTATCATGGCATGCATCAATTTTAGTCACTTTTAGTCGTAATTCCGAATTTATCGATTTTGATTATTAATGTTTTGAATATTTTAACCAAAGAGGGATTTACTTAATTCTTATAATTATTTTGCAGGCAATATGACTCGGCCGTAAAGAATTAAATTTCAGTCGAGATGATCTATGGTTGGATAAGTTACATCTTACTTCGTTGGGGGTAAAAACGAATGCAACTTGAGTTTTGGGCGTAACGATCAAAGACTCTTCTCCGTTTTGGCCGAGATTACAAGAAGAAGTCTGTTTTGGCCGAGATTTGGAGGGGGTAACGGAAAGAAAACTCATCGTTTTGGCCAAAATTAGAAGATGTCATCCTTTTGGGGGTAATGAAAAGGAGTAAAGATATCATTTTGGCCGAGATATGATGGGGGTAATGATAATAAGTCTTCCTTACGGCCGAGATTCAAAGGGAGTAAAAAGATTTATCTCTTTGGGCGTAAAGATAAAAGAATTTCATTTTGGCCGAGATTCAAAGGGCGTAAAGATAAAAGAATTTCATTTTGGCCGAGATTCAAAGGGGGTAAAGATAAAAAGATTTATCTTTTGGTCGTAATAGTTAGAAAAATTATCGTTTTTAGCCGAGTTTATCTCACAATTTTAAAGTCAACCGTACGATGTTACGGCCGGATGAAATTGAAGGCCGTCCGCACCTATAAATACGTGAAGAATCCATCGTTCCAATTCGTACTCTGAAGTTCAGGTTTCTTCCACGGCGAGTCGTGAGCTCTGCAGGTTACGACCAAGAGGAGAGAGGTGCGACGGCTGGAAGTTGATCGCGACCCTGATCAAGTCTGAAAGGCTGCCCAACTATCTGTCCAATTCGAGATCTCTACTTTTATTTTGGGTGTAATTCTTCCAATTATTATTGTTATTTTATTATTATCTCTCCAAAATTTCTAGGATGAACTCCATGTTTTTATTTATTTCATTTTAGGAGATTATTATTGAAGGGAAACTATTTGAACCCTATATTATTTGTTTTAATCTTTTTTGATCAATTAGTTAATTGTGCTTAGTGCTTTTGATTTAATTATTTGGATTTCTGAGTTGAGTAATTACCAGTTTGTGGACTATTTGATTTCAGAATTCATTAATTAAATTAATTGATTTTATGTGAAATTAATAATTAACATAAATTTGATAACTAGTGTGTGGAGAATCAAGTTTGTGTGGTCTGTTAATCTATAATAGTTTGTGGAGTGATTAACAGTCTAGAATTTTTATATTAATGCATCTTAATTTTAATCTTATCTGACGAATAATAATTTGTGGGACTTTAGGTTTGATTAAATTTAAGATAGTTTGATTTGCCGGATTAAATAGCAGAATTATCAGTTTGTGGACTCTGTGATGTTAATCTTGTAAATTAATAACTTGGAAAAATTTCTAATCCATCTTTAAAGATTAAATTTATCTTTTATGGTTCAAATATTTATCCTGATCTATTTTCATCCTAAGGCCTAACTTCAACACCACTATCTTATTTTTATCTTATTTTCTTTATTTCATTTTACAAAACCCCTTTTCCAAAATTCCATGTTTCTTCCTCTCTTATAAATTTATAAATTTAGATGTTGAATTAATAATATTCCTCGTGGGTTCGACACTCTTTACTCCTTTTTACTATATTACTTGAGCGACTAGTGCACTTGCTAGCGATTTTACTTTGCTACATCATTTCACGCATCAAGTTTTTGGGCCGTTGCCGGGGAATATTTTATTAATTAATTTCTAATTTTTATGAATTATTAGGAGATGTAAATAAATTGTAAATAGTTTTTTTGTAAATATATACTATTTTAATTATTTTTTTATTTTTCTGTGAATAAACTAACAATTTTCTTTTGCAGATAAAGGTCACGACATTTTTTTTTAAATTTGTTGACTTTCGGCTGATATTTTGATGCCGATTGAATTTTTTCGGATTACACTGTCGACCTATGGTTTTACGATCGTGATTTATTTTGTCGGCTTTACTAGTTTTACGGTCTCACAATATCGACTCTGAATTCTAATCTTCTATTTTATGGTCGTAATGTTTTATTCGAACGTTGTCCATGAGTAGTACAAACTTGATTTGACCTTGTTTCAGCCAAAGTGGTTTATTTTTTTCTCGACCATATTGGATCATTCAACATGAATTTTACTCTTTCTCGGTCGTAACGATTCTTCTGTCGATGTTTCGTTCGATTTTTATTTCGATCGAAACCCTAATCTTCTGTTTTGCTGCCGTAATGTTTTATCCGAACTTTATTTTACGCCATGATATATTCATATTGACTTGACTTTGTTTTGGCCAAATATATGTGGTTTATTCTTTCTCGGCCGTAAATGATCACGTTTTGACTTAATTCAATTTCGGCCGTAATGATTCAATTGTCGACGTACGAGTTGGGGTAATATTCTCAAGTTTCATTCGATCTTTATTTCGGCCGAAACTCCATTTTGCTTTACGGCCAATTGAATCATGTTGACTTCATTTCGGCCGTAATATATTTCTAAACGTATAAGTTTGATTTGACCTCGTTACGTCTTTAATGGCAATTTTTGTCTGAATTTTGCGGTCGAGATTCACTTTATTGAATTGATTTCTTTCTCTTATTTTCAATATTGATTAAGTATTCGATTAACGCATGACGAGCGTTTGCGGCTGAGAAATTTTTCTTCATTCTGTTTGCGGCCGACTTTGATGAATCCATAATTTAGTTCGGAATGCTAATTTAACGTTATCTCGATCGTAATCTAACGAGTTTTCCGCTTGCATTCCTGTTCACGTTGATCCTTTTGACACTGTTTCATCATTTTTACGGCCGAACCTGATTATTTTATGTCCTACTAATCTAATTTCGGCCGGGATCTTAGGATTTGGCATTTTGAATAGATTTCTTTTGTGCCTTTCGATCTGTTTGAATAGTGTTCGAGTATTTTATGCCGAATTCGATAATGCTGAAATACTTTTATCTTCTTTGAAGTTTGGCAGCCGATAAGTTTTGATAATAACTTCGGACATTGATTTTAAACCCTAATGAATTTTCAACTCGTGACCTATTATTATATTTTCTTCTATTATCTGTATTCCTTTTTAGTTATTTTTTTTGTATATTTTTTCTTTTTCTTTTATCTTACTGAAAATTGGTTGAAGCAGGTATTACTGAATATTTAATCACAATCAATTCTGGAATCTTCTGATAAGCGCACGAGGAGTTCAAATCCGCCTTTGGAATTTGATCCTGAAATTGAAAGAACTTCTCGTCGATTAAGAAGAAATATAAAAAAATGACTGAACAAGCACGCGACAATCAGAGACTAGAGCAACAAAATGAACTAGTTCCACCACAAAATAATCGGCGAGAAGATGAAGCAGAACTTTCTATGAGAGAGTATGTGTCGACCAGATATAATGATTGAGAATCATGCATTGTCTGCCTAAAATCAATGCAAATAATTTTGAGATCAATCCAGCAATCGTGAGAATGATACAAGCATCCCAATTCGGAGGAGGATTTCATGAAGACCCTCACGATCACCTTGACAAATTTCTTGCCACTCTTAGCACCTTTAGAAATAATAATGTTTCTACTGAAGCCATTCTTTTACTATTATTTCCACAATCCTTACGTGACAAAGCTTCTATGTGGTTTAAAACTTTGCCTGCAGGATCAGTTCACTCATGGTTGGAGCTGGTAGAAAAGTTTATTGGAAAATACTGCCCACTACAAAAAGCAGGCAAATATAGAAGAGAGCTAAGGGCATTTGTTCAAGACGATGATGAGACATTATATGAGGCCTGGGAACGATATAAGGAACTGTTAGCCAGAGTTCCTGATAATAGGATTCCAAAGTGGCAAGTAATGAAAGATTTCTACCATGGATTGCGAGCTGCATATCAAGATAAGCTCGACCAATCAACAGGAGGGACAATGCTGGGATCTAAACGCCCTAATGAGATACAAGATATTATTGAAGCTGTAGCCCTCAAATCAAGCCAAGAAAGGAGACCACTTCGTCGAACTCATGATGTGCATGCTACAGAAAGTAAAAGTTCTTCTGAAGTAGTGACTCAGTTGGAGTTACTTAATAAAAAATTTGAGCAGATGATGTCATTAATGGTGTGCAACAACTGTGGAGGAGGACATGCGAGCAATTATTGTCCTCAAGGTAACATTTCTAATCCTGATCATATTGAAAATGCTAACTTTTTCTCCAATCCATTTTTTAGGAACAATGACTATGGTTGGAGGAACAATCAGAAGTTTCCTTACAGGTCAAATCAAGTGCAAGTTTTTGAGAAATTTTAGAATCAAGCTCATCCACAAAATTATACACTTTTGAGAAGGCAACAAGAAGCTCCTGCCCAACAATCGACTAATCCCATGGAAGAGATGATGGCAAGAGTTATTGACACTGTGCAAACCATGCAGAAGACAATGGAAACAAGGGCAAACAATCAAGATGCTACAATAAGAAATTTAGAAATGCAAATAGGGCAGATGACCAATATGATGGCAGGACGTGCACCAGGGGCTCTTCCAAGCAATACAAAGAAAAATCCTAAAGAAGAGACCAAAGCTCTGACTCTTAGAAGTGAGAAACAATTGAGAAGTTTGATATCAGATCCCCCGCCAAGAGTACTTGATCATAAAGAAGAAATTGAAGCATCAAAGACACAAGATCAGACCACTGAGGATATCAACCTGAAGAAAAAAGAAACTGACAATTCAAAAAATACCAGCAACATAAAGGATCTACCCTATCCATAGAAATTTCGCAAAGAATAGTTAGATAAGCAATTTTCTCGCTTTCTTGATATTTTGAAGCAATTATCTATTAACATTCCTTTTCATGAAGCTTTACAGATGATGCCGAGCTATGCTAAATTCATGAAGGATATATTATCTTCAAGAAGCAAGTTTGAAAACACTGGGAGAGTAATGTTGACATCGGAGTGTAGTGCCATTTATGATCAAGATATACCTAGAAAAATGAAAGATCCGGGAACCTTCACCATACTTGCACTATAGGAGAATTCTTTTGTGCACAAGCTTTATGTGATCTTGGTGCTAGTATAAGTTTAATGCCTTACTCTATATTTGTACAGCTAGGTTATGGAGAACTAGAAGAAACAAGCATGACTCTTCAATTTGCAGATTCTTCATGCAAGAGACCCCAAGGAATATTAAGAGATGTTTTGGTAAAAGTTGATAAATTTTTTTTCCTGCAGATTTTATTGTTCTGGATATGAAGGCAGATGAAAAAACCCCTATCATCCTCGAGAGACCATTTCTAGCCACAGGAAATGCACTTATAGATGTTCAACAAGGGATGCTCACACTTCGCGTCAACAACGAAGACATCACTTTCAATATAAAAAATTCTCTCAAAGAACCTTTTGATCACTCATCCTGTTATGCTATTGATTCTTTAGAAGATGACACGATTGATGCTTTTGATGATATTGTTGCAGATTTTGTTTCAGATCCATATGCTAATGAAGCTTTGGAAATGATGGAGGATTCTAGAGAAATTGTGGGAGAGGATAATGCGCCAATAACAACAGAGACGCTCGAGGAGGAAATTGATAAATTGGATTGTCCTCCAAAATTCGAACTTAAAGAACTTCCATCTCATTTAAGATATGCTTTTCTTGAAAATAACACTTACCCAGTTATCATATCTGCTGACTTGACAGATGACATGGAGAATAAACTTTTGGAAGTATTAAGGCAACACAAGAAAGCAATCACTTGGTCTATTTCAGATATCAGGGGCATCTCTCCTACCATTTGCATGCACAAGATTTTGATGGAGGACAATGCCAAGCCAATTGCTCAATATCAAAGAAGGCTCAACCCAACTTTAAGGGAAGTTGTGAAAAAGGAGGTCATCAAACTCCTTGATGCAGGTATTATATATGCCATTTCTGATAGTTCATGGATAAGTCCTGTGCAGGTAGTCCCTAAGAAAGGAGGAATCACTATGGTAAGTAACACAAATAATGAATTGGTGACTCAAAGAACATTTACAAGTTGGAGAGTCTGTATAGACTATAGGAAACTTGATGACGTTACCCGAAAAGATCATTTTTCGTTACCTTTTATTGACCAAATGTTGGAGCGTGTTGCAGGTCATAGTTATTATTATTTTCTAGATGGCTATTATGGATACAATCAAATAGCAGTAGCACCTGAGGATCAAGAAAAGACGACGTTCACATGTCCATATGGAACGTTTGCCTATAGAAGGATGCCATTTGGTCTATGCAACGCTCCAGCAACATTCCAAAGATGCATGATGTCAATCTTTGCAGATATGAATGAAAAGATACTCGAAATTTTCATGGATGATTTTACACTTTTTGGTAGCTCTTTTAATAACTGTTTGGATAACTTATCTCTAGTTTTGCAGCGATGTCAAGAAACGAATTTGGTCCTTAACTGGGAGAAATGTCATTTCATGGTTAAGGAGGGTATAGTGCTTGGCCACAAAATCTCAGCAAAAGAAATTGAAGTGGATAAGGCCAAGATAGATGTTATTGCGAATCTGCCTCCTCCAACCAATGTGAAGGGCATTCGAAGCTTCCTTGGGCACGCAGGATTTTATCGCCGTTTTATTAAATATTTTTCAAAAATGGCTAAACCCTTAACTAATCTTCTTGCAAAGGATACAAAATTTGATTTTAATTCAGATTGCCTTGATGCCTTTAATCTATTAAAAGAAATGCTAATTTATGCCCCTGTTGTTGTAGCACCAGACTGGTCTTTACCATTCGAGCTGATGTGTGATGCGAGTGATGTTGCCGTAGGAGCTGTTTTGGGTCAAAGAAAAGATAAAATATTTCATGTCATATATTATGCAAGCCGAACATTGAATGCTACCCAACTAAATTATGCAACAATAGAGAAGGAGTTTCTTGCTGTTATTTTTGCTTTTGATAAGTTTAGATCATATCTAATTTGTTCAAAAATTATTGTCTACACAGATCATGCAGCCATCAAGCACTTGATGAACAAACAAGATGCCAAACCTAGACTAATCCGATGGATACTACTTTTGCAAGAGTTCGATGTGGAAGTAAAAGACAAAAAAGGGACTGAGAACTTATTAGCTGACCACCTATCCCGTTTGGAGCCATCTCCAAGAGAAGTCACAGACATACTTGAAGAATTCCCAGACGAGAAACTTTTTTATATCTCTACAATTTTTCAAATTTCTGACACTACACCATGGTTCGCTGATTTTGCTAATTACCTTGCAGGACATTACATTCCAAAGGGCATGACCACTCATCAAAAAAGGAAATTCTTATCTCATGTCAAGAATTATCACTGGGAAGATCCTTACCTTTTTCGATTATGTGCAGATCAAGTAATTCGAAGATGTGTTCACGAAGATGAGATTGAGGATATCTTAAGTCATTGCCATGATGGACAAGCTGGAGGTCACTTTGGACCCAATCGAACAACGACTAAGGTACTTGAATGTGGACTATATTGGCCAACCATTTACAGAGATGCAAGAAACTACTGTAAGTATTGTGACAAATGCCAAAGGACATGTAATATTTCTCGTCGAGATGAAATGCCTCTCACAAATATTTTACAGTGTGATATTTTTGATGTTTGGAGCATTAACTTTATTGGACCATTTCCTAAATCCTTTAACAATCAATACATATTAGTGGCGGTTGATTATGTTTCCAAATGAGTAGAAGCTGTAGCCACACCAACAAATGAGGCCAAGGTAGTTGTCAACTTTCTAAGAAGAAATATTTTTACTCAATTTGGAACACCTAAGACTATCATAAGTGACAATGGAACACATTTCTGTAATAAAATAATGTCAACTCTTCTTAATAGATTTGGAGTCAAACATTTTTTGAGTACACCATATCATGCCCAATCTTGTGGACAAGTGGAAATTTCAAATAGAGAGATAAAAAGGATTCTAGAGAAAACTGTAAATTCATCTAGAAAGGATTGGTCCTTGAAATTAGATGATGCACTATGGGCATATAGGACTGCTTTTAAAACACCCATAGGTACTTCTCCTTATAAATTAGTTTTTGGAAAAACATGTCACCTTCCAGTGGAACTAGAACACAGGGCTTATTGGGCAACGAAATTTTTAAATATGGATCTAAAATCATCACAATCGGAAAGGTTATTACAATTAAATGAGCTTGATGAATTTAGACATTATGCATACGAAAACAGCAAGCTATATAAAGAACGCACAAAAAATTTACATGACATGCATATTAAATATAAAGAATTTTTACCTAGTCAACAAGTGCTTCTTTATAATAGCAAACTCAGATTATTTCCTGGAAAACTTAAATCAAGATGGACCGGAACATATGTTATAATTAATTGTTCACCCTATGGAACTTTTGAGATTGAATCATTAGACAAAAAACAAAGACTCAAAGTGAATGGACATAGATTGAAACTTTATCATGGTGGTTCTTATTATCATAATCTTTCTATGACCACTCTCTATGATGTGTGAAATTTGAGAGCAAGACTAAGTCAAGCTGAAAGACTTTAAATCAGAACTATTTTTATCCTTTCTATTATTTCTTTTCTTTAGATTAGTCTTTACTTAGTTTGTTGATAAATATCTTTAGTTGTGGTAATAGTTTTTATTTTGTTGAGTCATCTGCGGAAGGAGAGAACTTCGACATGACAACAGGGCATAAAATCCGACACCTGAGCAAACTTTCCTCTTACGGTCGAAGTCTCACGCCGTCCCCGCTGCTCTCTTACGTCCGGACAAAAGCTGACGCCACCGCCGCTCCCTTACGCCCAAAAGCACCACGCACAGTTCCTTACGGCCGAGACTTCATGGCCGAAATCTTCATCGACAAAACATTGCGGCCAGCATCTCCTTAAATATCGACCGAGAACTTTCCCGTTGCGGCCGAGAAACCAACCTTAAGCAAATCTCGGCTGAGATATTCATCCACACCACATTACGGCCAAGCTTTTATCGGCCGAGATTCTCAATTATCGGTCGAGATCTTCATCCACAAAATTTTACGGCCAAGCTTTTTTAATTATTGCGGCAGAGATCCATCAATTATCGGCCGATATCTCCTCTCACTGACATCATTTGCGGCCGTTAAGTTCATAACACTGACACCACAAGAATCTCGGCCAGTCTCTTCAGCTTTTGCGGCCGACACCTTCATCGACATATATATTGAGGCCAAGCATCTCTCCACCGACAGTAAATCTGGTTGTTTCTTTTCCCTCTTCTTTATTTTCCCTTTTCTTTAGTTTTTCCACTTTATTTGTATCTCATTCCCTTGTTGGCCTAACACTGAGGACAGCGTCTGGTTTAAGCTTGGGGGAGTCTGCATTTCATGCATCGCATTTTTTCTTTTTCTTTTTACTTGCTTATGTTTGCATGTATATCTAAAAAATAAAAAAAAAGTGCAAAACCATTGCATGCATTTTCTACCATCTTACAAACTCTTGTCTTACTATTTTAATTATCTTTTAGTAAAAATTCAAAGACATGTCGTTAACTGATGAAATTTGAATGCTTTTTTTTCTTATCGCTTGCTATTTTAGTATCAAACTTATGGACTATGTGCCTATGCTAAGTAGAATTATGAATGACTAGACGACAAAATCATATTCATGCCTTTTTATTTCTGGAATTCGTCGATCGAAAACCTGCTACATGGACCATCTTGAGGAATATGGAGAAGCACAGGAGTACTAAATCCTGGCTAAGTTCGAACTCTTCATTTAGAACCTTAGTTGTTCGGGCAAGTAAACTCGAGGGGTGCTTTATCACATAGTGCCCTAAGGCCATCTAGTCTGGGAGTCATCAGTCCAAAGCCCGCTACATGAACTTGTGCAATCCTGCTTGAAGATTAAAACTTTTAAAATGATTGAAAATAAAGTTGAAAAAAAGAAAGAAAAAGAAAAAGTTTTAAGCTCAATTAGTACTTATGTGTTCAATATTAATGCTATTATTTGACAGACAATTTATTTTTCTACAAGGCTGAATTTGAGATTGTTTAAATTTGTGTAGCATTCAGAACTTCTATGAAGCTAAGTGCAGAAGAATTGTGTGAGAAAATTAGTCAGTTGATAATATGGAAGCTATGATGGAGCCTTTGTTCTTGAGCTTTGCTTTGAATTTTTGCTTGAGGACAAGTAAGACTTTAAGCCTGGGGGAGTTTGATGCATGCAAAATACAACATATTTTAGATTATTATTTTAATTAATTTTTCTGTAATTTGATCATGGCATGCATCAATTTTAGTCACTTTTAGTCTTAATTCCGGATTTATCGATTTTGATTATTAATGTTTTGAATATTTTAACCAAAGAAGGATTTACTTAATTCTTATAATTATTTTGCAGGCAATATGACTCGGCCGTAAAGAATTAAATTTCAGCCGAAATGATCTATGGTTGGATAAGTTACATCTTACTTCGTTGGGGGTAAAAACGAATGCAACTTGAGTTTTGGGCGTAACATTTTTTTGTGATCAAAGACTCTTCTCCATTTTGGCCGAGATTACAAGAAGAAGTCTGTTTTGGCCGAGATTTGGAGGGGGTAACGGAAAGAAAACTCATCGTTTTGGCCAAAATTAGAAGATGTCATCCTTTTGGGGGTAATGAAAAGGAGTAAAGATATCATTTTGGCCGAGATATGGAGGGGGTAATGATAAGAAGTCTTCCTTACGGCCGAGATTCGGAGGGAGTAAAATGATTTATCTCTTTGGGCGTAAAGATAAAAGAATTTCATTTTGGCCGAGATTCAAAGGGCGTAAAGATAAAAGAATTTCATTTTGGCCGAGATTCAAAGGGGGTAAAGATAAAAAGATTTATCTTTTGGGCGTAATAGTTAGAAGAATTATCATTTTTGGCCGAGTTTATCTCACAATTTTAAAGTCAACCGTACGATGTTATGGCCGGGATGAAATTGAAGGCCGTCCGTACCTATAAATACGTGAAGAATCCATCGTTCCAATTCATGCTCTGAAGTTCAGGTTTCTTCCACGGCGAGTCGTGAGCTCTACAGGCTATGACCAAGAGGAGAGAGGTGCGACGACTGGAAGTTGATCGCGACCCTGATCAAGTCCGAAAGGCTGCCCAACTGTCTGCCCAATTCGAGATCTCTACTTTTATTTTGGGTGTAATTCTTCCAATTATTATTGTTATTTTATTATTATCTCTCCAAAATTTCTAGGATGAACTCCATGTTTTTATTTATTTCATTTTAGGAGATTATTATTGAAGGGAAACTATTTGAACCCTATATTATTTGTTTTAATCTTTTTTGATCAATTAGTTAATTATGCTTAGTGCTTTTGATTTAATTATTTGGATTTCTGAGTTGAGTAATTACCAGTTTGTGGACTATTTGATTTCAGAATTCATTAATTAGATTAATTGATTTTATGTGAAATTAATAATTGACATAAATTTGATAACTAGTGTGTGGAGAATCAAGTTTGTGTGGTCTGTTAATCTATAATAGTTTGTGGAGTGATTAACAGTCTAGAATTTTCATATTAATGCATCTTAATTTTAATCTTATCTGACGAATACCAGTTTGTGGGACTTTAGGTTTGATTAAATTTAAGATAGTTTGATTTGCCGGATTAAATAGCAGAATTACCAGTTTGTGGACTCTGTGATGTTAATCTTGCAAATTAATAACTTGGGAAAATTTCTAATCCATCTTTAAAGATTAAATTTATCTTTTATGGTTCAAATATTTATCCTGATCTATTTTCATCCTAAGGCCTAACTTCAACACCACTATCTTATTTTTATCTTATTTTCTTTATTTCATTTTACAAAACCCCTTTTCCAAAATTCCATGTTTCTTCCTCTCTTATAAATTTATAAATTGAGATATTGAATTAATAATATTCCTCGTGGGTTCGACACTCTTTACTCCTTTTTACTATTTTACTTGAGCGACTAGTGCACTTGCTAGCGATTTTACTTTGCTACATCATTTCACGCATCAACATCCCATCAAATCATATTAATATTCAGTCACAGTAAATTAAATTCTTTAGACCATTAATCACTCCACAAGCTAGTATAGATTAATAGACCACACAAACTTGATTCTCCACACACTAGTTATCAAATTTATGTCAATTAAAATCAATTAATTTAAATAATGAATTTTGAAGTCAAATAGTCCACAAACTGGTAATTACTCAACTCAGAAATCCAAATAATTAAATCAAAAGCACTAAGCACAATTAACTAATTGATCAGAAAAGATTAAAACAAATAATATAAGGTCCAAATAGTTTCCTTTCAATTAATAATCTCCTAAAAACATGGAGTTCATCCTATAAATATTGGAGAGAGAATAAAAATAATACAAAAAAATCGAAAGAATTACACCCAAAGAGATAAAAAGGTCGAAGCTTCGGATCACGGGCAGACAGTCGGACAGCCTTTCGAACTTGATCAGAATCACGATTAACCTCCAGCCCTCGCACCTCTCTCCTCTTGATCGTAGCTTGCAGAGCTCATGACTCATCGTAGAAGGAAACTACACTTCAAAGCATGAATTGGGATGATGGTATACTCCTCTATTTATAGGCTCATGACTTTCCTCTTGGTCTTCATGTTGATCACGGTCGTGAATATCGTACGGTCGAATTTAATTTTGTGAGATAAAACTTGAGTTGCTTATGACTTTATCCACTTTGACGTATTAGTTTCCCGACCATTAAGCTTGATCATTGGTTAATGGTAAAAACTTATCAGTTTTGTGCCTGATGATAATCCTCTTTGAATCTCGCACAAAATGTATCATTAATGATAGTTTGCGCCCAAGGATTGGTCAATGGCCGATGATACTTGATAAATGTTGGTTAAGGATAAAATTTCATGGGATTTTGCGGCCGATATTCTTGATTGATGATGGTGTTTTGCCCCCAAGATTACTTGGAGTTCATGGCTGATAATCACCATGGTTAAGGATAAAAAAATGTTATCACTTTGTGCCTGTAAAACTCTTCTTGATAGGATCGCGGCCGCAAAATCCATAAGGATAATATTCCCTAATGATGGATAGAATATGAGTTTTGCACCCAAAGATACAAGCATCATCTGATATAATTAAATCCTTTTTCACGGCCGATAATCACTTTGCATCTGAATAGTGGCCGGTATGTCCGTAATTCATTTAACTTGATAAAATCAGTTGATCATGTAGGTGATAATCCTTGGATAATTGTGTACTCGACTTTTCCTATAAAATAGTCATCAAAATTTAATTAATCCATCCACAATTAAAATATCTAGATAATTAATAATTAAAATCAATAAATCTGGACTTACGACTAAAGATGATCTAAAATGATGCATGCCATGATCGAATTATAAAAAAAATTAATTAAAATAATAAACTAAAATATGTTATATTTTGCATGCATCAAACTCCCCCAAGCTTAAAGTCTTGCTTGTCCTTAAGCAAAATTCAAAAGCAAAGCTCAAGAAAGGGGTTCCATCATAGCTTCCATATTGTCGACTGACTAATTTTCTCACATAATTCTTCTGCACACCTACTACTCAACATCTTACCACTTTCCATGCATTTAACTTCATAGAAGTTGTGAATGCTACACAAATTTAAACAATCTCAAATTCAACATTATAAATAAATAATTTGTCAAATAATAGCATTAATATTGAACACATAAGTACTAATTGAGCTTAAAACTTTTCTCTTTCTTTTTTTTTCACTTTTATTTCCAATCATTTTAAAAGTTTTAATCTTCTCGCATGATTGCACAAGGAAGTCCATGTAGCGGGCTTTCGACTGATGACTCCCAGACCAGATGGACTTAGGGCAACAGATGATAAGGCACCCCTCGAGTTTACTTGCCTGAACAACCAAGGTTCTGAATGAAGAGTTCGAAGTTAACCATGATTCAGTGCTCTTGTGCTTCTCCATATTCCACAAGATGGTCCTTGTACCAGGATTTTGATCGACGGTTCCCAGAGCAATTGCCCTTAGGTCGTCAGGCATGAACTCCTATGGATATAATTATCCGAACCACCTTGGTTCCGGATAACACTTTTGTACCTATACATAACTTTATTCAAACTTTTTTTTCAACACATTTTTTTAAGCTCAAGGAGTACTTAATATGGTCAATAAAAAAGACTACTACTATCAAGACTTAACAGAAATAAAAAAGGCATAAACATGATTTTGTCGTCTAGACATTCATAAATCTACTTAGCACAGATACATGGTCCATAAGTTGAATACTGAAATAGCAAGTGATAAGAGAGAAAAGCATTCAAATTTCACCGACTAACAATATGTCTTTGAATTTTACTTAAAGATAATTAAAACAGTAAGACAAGAGTTAGTAAGATGGTAGCAAAAATAAATGCATGCAATGGTATTTTTGAGAAAATTTTCAAATTTTTTTTATATTTTATATAAATGCATACACAGGCAAAAGAAAAAAATGCAATGCATGAAATGCAAACTCCCCCAAACTTGAACCAAACACTGTCCCCAGTGTCAGGCCAACAAGGAAAAGAGATACAGACTCAATAATAAAGAAAAATAAAGAAATGAAAAATAAAGAAAAGGGAAAGGACACAATCAGATTTATTGTCTGTGTGGCGGCGAAGGTGGGTGGTAGCCGAGATGTCCTTCGTGCATATGATACTCATGGATGCCTCGTCATGCGAACATGCTAATCCTGTCGGGACTTGAAGCGCCCTGGCTCTCTTGCAGAACTCGGAAGTATGCTCGAATGGAGTTAACTCTTGGGCTTGTCGGTGTTGCTCTTGTTGAATAGCGTGTAACTCTTCTGCTTGGCGAAGCTGCTCATCATACACAAATTCTCATAGGTTTTGCATGGAAGCATAGTCAGGCTGAGGTGGGGGAGGTGGATAGTAAGACTGCTCTGGGGATGAAGTAAAAGTGGGCTCTGATGCTAGAAAGTGATTCAGCACAGATTGTGGCGGTTGAGGCTGTGGAGGTGGTGTGTAATATGTCGACAAATAAGTGGGCTCAAGTTCCAGCTGAGGGGTAGACACTTCCATCGGATCTCGTTCCTCATAAGGAGTGGCCGGTATGAATGAGGAATCAGAAGATCTCTCATGTGCTAGAGATGGAATCGACGAAGGCACTGGCATATAGGGTGAAGGGGCTGATGTCGCATGTTGCAGCCTGGAAGCCTTGTGGCTGCTGAAAGTACTGTTGGGCAGCCGCATAATCAGTAGAATCAAACTAGGAGAATGTTTCATCCTAGTGTGGCTGACCGACAAAGGTAGATGGTCATGTAGATGGAATTAGTGGAGTAGCCACCTGCTTAAAAAGTAACCAATTATCAGGATTAATTGGTGTAAATGCATTTCGGTCACTGTAGGGTACCTCCAGATCACTCTCTTTAAAAATAAAAACTTTAGCCCCCGCATTGTTAGTCTTGGCGAGGCCCATGGCCAGAATGGTTCTTCAATTGAGGTGGACAATTTCTGGGATAGCTTGAAGATCATCCAGGTCTTGTCTAAAATGTTGCGCTATTAGCATAATAAGTCACCCATATTGATGCTACCGCTCTGAAGAGCAGTATGGCATTGAAGACGACGAATGAGGAAGGCGTCGACATTGACTTGTGTCCTATGGAGTATGTTGTGCATCAAGAATAATTCCCCCTCTGAGATGGCTCCATCACTGTCACTTCATCTGCTAAGGATGTTGCTGAGCATGCGATGGATGAAGCACAAGACAGAATTTTTGAATTATGCTTTCCTTAGCTGTGCTCCAGACCAGTCGATCTTCTTCGGTTATCTGTTTCCAAAATTCTTCAGCATGAAAGTCAATAGGAACAGAACGAGCCACATAGTTGGGAAATCCATAAATATTATTAAAATCTTCTAGAGTTAGTGTGAATGGTCGCCCCTATAATTGAAAAGAAATGCGGGGCTGATCATATTGTCCGCCATCTGAATTGAAGACCTCGAGAGATGACAAAAATTCCATAGTAAGAATTTCATAAGTTGGTGACCACTGTTGAACAAAATATGAAAGACCAATATGGAAAAATAATAAATGAATATCGGCAAATAAATTGTACTCCCTGAGTATTTCGTTGTCTAGAAATCTATTGGCGTTGACTCGTACAACAAACATTCCTTCAAAATGATCTTGGTATGCAGGATTGGTCCAATAATAATCTCCCGGATATGTAATTAACTGTGAAGATTGTGGCATGGGCTGGGCATTCGGATGTCGTCGGTCGTGACGCCCCCTCCAGATATTAGCAAATCACCTCATTTGAATCTAAAAATAAATTTGGCCAAGGAAGAAAGGCGGCGATTCCATGTGGTGCAATGCTCCGAAGGAATTGAGGTCTCGGCCGCAAAAAGGTGGGGAGATATTCGACCGGTATGAAGAAACATTGATGAACTTGGTGATTCAACATGGCATCTCGGCCATGATACAGAGGCTGATCGTCAGTGATGTTGAAGAAGAAAGGTGCTGTCGGTGATGATCCTCGGCCGTCAGTATTGATGAACTTACTTGTGCTGAACAGCCACATAGATTGAAATTCGGGCGCAAACAGTATTGCACCTGCTGAAGTGTCAAGTTGGGTGCCAACTTCAATGGTTCGTGTATGCACAGTGGCTTGACTTGTTCAATTGCACCCATAAGGTCATTTCGGTGTCAGAGATTAGAGATTCTCTGGGTGTCAGGTGATGTCATCAGATTTTTGCGCCCGCCAGGTGATTGGACTTTGCGGCCAGGCTGTGTCTTGTGACTTTGGCGCCCAATGTCTTGTCACGTCGGTAGTTAAGCGATAACAGGGGTCAAAGGTTGCTATGTATCGGCCGTAAAACGTATGCATGTGAAACTAATGGACTGTGATGTCATCAGGTGGCATCATCTACTATTCACATAACTTGATGTAAACTTCATGCAATTAGTCATGACGCACCTAGGTCGAAGATGTCCGAAAATTTTGATTATCTGAATTTCTCTCGCATGAAAATGAAATTAGATGACTCCATAAAATAAACTAAAAAAAGTCAATTAGCTAACTAATTACCCATATAAAATCTAATTTGAGAGAAAAGTTAGAAGTAGTTCTGATTTATAGTCGTCAGCCTGACTTAGTCCTAATGATGATCAAGGCCTATTTTGCTCTTCTACCCTTGGATTTTTTTGTGTTGCTTGGGAGAGAGCCAAGTGTACGTCCAGTTGTTGTGTCGCCATCTGATCCAATTGTCTTTCAAAATTTTGAATTGATGCATCCTGATTAGTGGCTCTAGACTCCATATCCTTTTGCAACGATTGCTTGGTGTCTATGATCTGTCCCATCATTTCCTGCATGTGATTTGATGATTGATATTGGAGAGCATCAGGTTGCCTTTTTGATATATAGTCTTTTGGTGGACCACTGATTATAAGCAAACTTCGGATTGTGTCTCCAACCATAATCGTTGCTCCTAAAAAATGGATTGAAAATAAAGTTAGTATTTTCAATTTGATTTGAATATGAAGTGTTACCTGTAGGGCAATAATTGCTTGAATTTTCCATTAGT
The DNA here is from genome assembly GCA_030549335.1 of Pontederia crassipes. Taxonomy (NCBI): domain Eukaryota; kingdom Viridiplantae; phylum Streptophyta; class Magnoliopsida; order Commelinales; family Pontederiaceae; genus Pontederia; species Pontederia crassipes. The sequence goes on from CM060190.1 coordinate 5,281,216, forward strand.
GACATCATTTGTTCGAATTTTTGATTAATTGACTCCAGCTGAGCCATTACTTTAGAAAATTGTACTCCTCGTGCAGTATGTACATCATGAGTTCGGCGAGGTGGTCTCCTTTCTTGACTTGACTTGAGGGCTACAACTTCAATAATTTCCTATATCTCACTAGGGCATTTAGATCCCAGCACTGTCCCTCATTGGTCGAGCTTATCTTGATCTGCAACTCGCAATCCATGATAGAAATCTTTCATCACGTGTCACTTTGGAATCCTATTATCAGGAACTCTGGCTAACAGTTCCATATATCGTTCCCAAGCCTCATATAATGTCTCATCATCATTTTGAACAAATGCCTTTAGCTCTCTTTGATATTTGCCTGCTTTTTATGGTGGACAATATTTTCCAACAAATTTTTCTACCAGCTCCAACCATGAGTGAATCGATCCTGCAGGCAAAGTTTTAAACCATGTAGAAGATTTGTCACGTAAAGATTGTGGAAATAATAATAGACGAATAACTTCAAAGGAAACATTATTATTTCTAAAGGTGTTCAGAATAGAAAGAAATTTGTCAAGGTGATCGTGACGGTTTTCATGAAATCCTCCTCCAAATTGAGATGCTTGTATCATCCTTACAATTGCCGGATTGATCTCGAAATTATTTGCATTAATATCCGACAGTACTATGCATGATTCTCGGTCACTATATCTGACCGAGACATACTCTCTCATTGAAAGCTCTGCTTCTTCTTCTTCTTCACGATGATTGTTTTGTGGCGGAACTAGTTCATTTTGTTGCTCCTCTATTGTTACGTGCTTGTTTAGCCATCTTTCTAATATTCTTTCTTAATCACTGAGCAGTTCTTTCAATTTCAGGATCAAATTTCAAAAGTGGATTTGAACTCCTAGTGCGCTTATCAGAAGATTCTAGGATTGATTGTGATTAAATTTTCAATAGTACCTGCAACAACCAATTTTTAGTAAGATAAAAGAGAAAATGATATACAAAATAAATAAAAAGAAATATAGATAATGGGTCACGATGAATAGTGTAAATGAGTTAAAAAGAATAAACTATGATGCCAAAACACTTAAATAATTATGAGTATGTTACGATTCAAATTAAGATGTCGAATAATGATGAAAATCCATTAGAGCTTTAAAATTGAATCCGACATTTCCGGAAGTAATCATATGAATAAACCTGTTGACTGCCAAACATGCGGCGTAAAAGAAAACTCGAAGAAACAAACTTTGAATGGCAAATTAATCAACCTACTTGGGCACAAAAGCTGAAAACTAATAACAGCTGAAACGAGGTCAAATCAAACTTTGCGCATGAAAAAAATCAGAAGATTAAACTTTTATGGCCGCAAAACAGAAATATCCATTACGACCAATAATTAAATCAAACAGGTTTGAAATTAAATAAGATGATCACAAATTAAACCCATGACGTAAAACAAAAAAATTAGAAAATTAAAATACCACAGCTGCAAAACAGAAGGTTTCGTGCATCAAATAAAGGTGATTATGTCGACAAAACGAGGCACAAATCATACAATGATATTTCCAATACAACCGATTAAAATCAATTACGATCGTTAATTCATAAATCCACTCGGCGTCAGAATTTTAAAAAGTCAACAAAAATCCAAAATCAATTCAATTGATAATCATGTGACCTCTTTATCTGCAAAAAGAAAAAGGTTAGATTATTTACACAAATAAAAATAATTAAAACAAATAGTACAACAATAACATATTTACAGAAAAAATATTTACAAAAAAATAATTTACAAAATAAACTTATTTACAAAAAAATATTTACAATTTTATTTACATCTCCTAATAATTCATAAAAATAAGAAATTAATTAATAAAATATTCTCCGGCAATGACGCCAAAAACTTGATGCGTAAAATGACGTATGAAAATAAAATCGCTAGCAAGTGCACTAGTCGCTCAAGTAATATAGTAAAAAGGAGTTAGAGTGTCGAACCCACGAGGAATATTATTAATTCAATACGTGAACTTATAAATTAATAAGAGAAGAAAAACATAGATTTTGAAGATAATTTTTGTAATTATAAAATAAAATAGAAAAAAATAAGATAATAGTAAGATAAGATAATGGTGTTGAAGTTAGGCCTTAGGATGAAAATAGATCATGATAAATATTTGAATTATAAAAGATAACTTCAATCTTTAAAGATGGATTAGAGTCTTCCTAAAGTAATCTAACATGATTACTTGCGGTCTCCACAACTGGCATTCCCTCAACCTAAGCATGCAAAACTATCTTAATTTAATAAGAATTGAAGTATCCACGATTGGCATCCATTAAATCATATTAATATTAAGTCACAGTAAATTAAATTCTTTAGACTATTAATCACTCCACAAACTAGTATAGATTAACAGACCACACAAACTTAATTCTCCACACACTAGTTATCAAATTTATGTCAATTGTTAATTTCAAATAAAATCAATTAATTTAATTAATGAATTCTGAAATCAAATAGTCCACAAACTAGTAATTACTCAACTCAGAAATCCAAATAATTAAATCAAAAGCACTAGCACAATTAACTAATTGATCAGAAAAGATTAAAACAAATAATATAAGGTCCAAATAGTTTCCCTTCAATTAATAGTCTCTTAAAATAATAATCCTAAAAACATGGAGTTCATCCTATAAATATTGGAGAGATAATAAAAATAATACGGAAAATCGAAAGAATTACACCCAAAGAGATAAAAAGGTCAAAGCTTCGGATGACGAACGGGCATCCTTTCGGACTTGATCAGAGTTGCGATCAACCTCTAGCCGTCGCACCTCTCTCCTCTTGGTCATAGCTTGCAGAGCTTACGACTTACCGTAGAAGAAAACCACACTTCAAGCACGAATTGGGATGATGGTTTACTCCTGTATTTATAGGTGCGGTACGGTCTTCATGTTGATCATAGTTGTGAATATCGTAACGTCGAATTTAATTTCGTGAGATAAAACTTGAGTTGCTTACGACTCTATCCATTTTGACGATATAGTTTGATGGCCGATAAGTTTGATCATTGGTTAATGATAGAAACTTATCAATTTTGCGCCTGATGATAATCCTCTTTGAATCTCGGCCACAAAATGTATCATTAATGATAGTTTGCACCCAAGGATTGGTCAATGGCCGATGATACTTGATAAATGTTTGTTAAGGATAAAATTTCATGGGATTTTGCGGCCCAGATTCTTGATTGATGATGGTGTTTTGCCCCCAAGATTATTTGGAGTTCACGACCGATAATCACCATGGTTAAGGATAAAAAACTGTTATCACTTTGTGCCCATAAAACTCTTCTTGATAGGATCGCGATCGCAAAATCCATAAGGATAATATTCCCTAATGATGGATAGAATATGAGTTTTGCGCCCAAAGTTACAAGCATCATCTGATATAAATAAATCCTTTTTCACGACCGATAATCACTTTGTATCTGAATTGCGGCCGATACATCTATAATTCATTTAACTTGATAAAATTAGTTGATCATGTAGGTGATAATCCTTGGATAATTGTGTAGTCAGCTTTTCATGCAAAATAGATCAAAATTTAATTAATCCATCCATAATTAAAATATCCAGAGAATTAATAATTAAAATTGATAAATCCATAATTACGACTAAAGACGATCTAAAATGATGTATGCCATGATCAAATTATAGAAAAATTAATTAAAAAAATAAACTAAAATATGTTATACTTTGCATGCATCAGGGACATAGGTTAAAGTGTGACCGAATCTCGTCAACAACCACCTTGTGTTCTTGTGTTTGCATTCTCTATCTTCTTGTAATATTAAAGTTTAACAAATCGATTTTAAGCATCCGCTAGGTATTATGTGAAATTGATACTTTCGGTTTTTAAACTCCAATTCACTCCCTCTTGGTGCCTTGAGATCCTACAATTGATATCAGGGTGGGCGGCTCTTGTTTTAAGATTTAAACGTCTTTGGAGCTATGACATCGAATGTATTTAGTTTTTCTAAAGGACAATCAATTAGTCATTCACCGTTTTTTGATGCATCAAATTTTACATATTGAAAAATTAGGATACAAGCATACATATCTTCTATTGATATTGATATGTGAGATATTGTTAAAAAATATTATTATTTACATGAAAAATTACCTTCAGAATATACCGAAATAATTTTTTTGCAAAACTTGATTGGAAAGCTAAAAATATTTTTTTTATTGTGCTTTGGATTCAATGGAGTTTAATCAGATTTCTAGTTGTGAAAGTGCAAATGAGATTTGGAAGAAACTCATTGTTACTTATGAAGGAACGGATAAAGTTAAAGAATCTAGATTAAATATTTTAAATCATCAATATGATTCTTTTAAAATGTATGATAATGAATTCATAAATGATATGATTGTACGGTTTAACGATATTGTGAATGACTTAGAATCCTTGAGCGAGCCAAGAAGTAACTCACAAAAAGTGAAAAAATGCTTCAGGTCTCTCTCCTTCAAAAGGCATACAAAGAGGACCGTGATTGAAGAAAAAGACTTGAACAATATGGATTTTGATGATCTAATTGGTTCACTCTTAACCTATGAGATCGGAATTCAGGAAGAAGAAGAAGCAAATGCTCCCAAAAAGAAGACATTGGCATTGAAAGCAAATCTCAAGTGAAGAAGAAGTCGATGAAAAGAGACTCACACACTACACAAAAAAGGTAGATAAGTATCCCAACTTGGTTAAAAAGAAAGAGAAAAATGAGAAACCAATAAGAAGATTATATAAATATCACCAAGAAAGACATTCAAGTCTCACAAAAAATGACAAAGAAGAAACATCTTAGAAAGAGAAGAAGAAAAGATATGAAGAATCAAGTGAAGCAAATGACTCATCAATCTCTTCTAGTGAGGATGCATATCTATGCTTAATGGTACACAACGATGAGGTAATTTCTAGCCTTGCAAATTAAAATCATGACTCATCAAGCTCTTCCGAAGAAGATTCTTCTTTCGATGTGCATAAAGAATTTTCCTCTCTTATAAAAAGGTATCTTTCACTTAAATAGGAAAATAAAAAATTATTACATGAGTTTGAGAAATTTAAAGAAGAAAAGGATACATATTTTGTGGAAAATGAAAACTTGAAAAATGAAATTGATTCTTTGGAAATTACATATGCATGTGAAATTGTAAAACTAGTATGTTCTTTATAAAAAGTAAAAAATGAAAATATTTTTTTGAAAAATTCACAAAATAATGATAATGCTAGCTCTCATGCAAAGAAAAGTGATTCTAGGAAATACTTTGGATATACTTATGAAAGTCTAAACACTCTTGTGATAAATCCTTAAAAATTTCACATATTACTTATTTTTCATGTGGATTTCATGGTCATTATGCTTATCAGTGCAAAGTAGGAAAACCATTTCAACATTGGACCCAAAGAAGTTTGTGTACCAAAGGTCAAATAATTGTTTTTGATGTGTGCCTCACATGTAAAGCAAAGGACAAGCAGAATTGAAAATGTAAAGGCACAAAGCCATAGTAAAAGTATCATTTACTTAAAAATTATGAGCATTGGTTATACTCTTACATCTTTTTTGTAAAATTAATTCACTATCATGATTCTTAAGTTTTAAGCCGAGAAGGGGCATAGCCAACTGCTGAAAATCTCTACTTTTTTATTTCACTCAAAATTTTAAAATTATTATTTCTTTGAAAGAAAAGAGGGTCATATAAAATAGAAAAAAGAAAAATGGTCATAGTGATATGTTAAAATTTTTATTATGTCATTCACTCAAATTAAATATGATCTAGTTACTTCTATTGTTAAAATATTGATTATTTGATATAATCCAATTTAGTTTTGACATATCATTATTGTCTCAAAATTTTATACAAATGTTTTGATCCTTTGTATAAGACTTCTTTCAATATTTTTCCATTATAAATCAGTCATGAAGTTAGGGGGAGCAGTTTTTAACCATCATATATATTATATATTATATATGAACAAAATCTTATGATGTGATACTTTACATATTTCTTATATGATAAAAAGGGGAGAATAAATAATTTTTTATATGATTAAGGGGGAGTTACATATTGTTAGTTATAGGCTTCCTATGCAAAATACTTTTTGATGAAACAAAAGGGGAGAAAAAAATATTATATGAATATAACTTTATATGAAAAGTACCTTACAATTAGTACTTATGTGCATAACTATCATTGTAAGGAAAGCTTAGTTTTAGGGGGAGTAAAATTGATTTTACAATTTTTTTCGCAACTTATATATTTCATATTTCTCGGTTTGTCTTCATAAAAAGAGGGAGAATGTTGGAGCAAAGTTTTAGTTTCTTATAAAATTATATTTTGATGATACAAACCTCGAAAGATTAAAATTATATGTTGAAAAAGTTTAAATAGAAATGGATAACTTTATACACTAAACTTTGATTGAATAATTAACTATAATTTTATTAGATTTTGGATGAATGATGAATATCAAAGTTGTAGAGAATTCTGTTAGATATCCATAGAATCCAAGATTATTTAATTTGCATAATATAGTGTAGGGCGGTCAACTTGCCGATCAAAGCAATGAAGGCCGTCGAAGCACCGGTCGACCGTCCAGACATACCGGTCGATCGGTCAATGCATGAGTGGCCTAGTTCAATGTCGATACTACACCTGTCAACAGACCGGTCAATGCACCTGACCTATCAACTTAACGGGCGAAATTTAAACTATTCAGACTATACCGATTGACAGATCGATCGATAGTCCGGTCGACCAACCAAGCGCTGGCACTGAGGAAATCGCACAACAGTCATATAGATCGGTCGACCGATCCATTAGTGCAGTCGACCAGTCCCCAGCTGAGATGAACAGTAACAACTACTTTTCAAGAAGAAATTTGTGGAACATTTTTTGGACGAATTTTTCACATGTAGAAGCCTAGAAAAAGAGAACCAAAGCTTGAAGAAAAGACATCCATCCAAGCATTTAAGGAAAATTTTAAGTTATCAAAAGAATATCATTCTCTTGAAGTTATTGTTCAAGCTTCTCTTCTTTCTCTCTTCTCTTCTTGTGAGCATGATATTGTAAAAGAGAGAAACACTTATTTAGAAAATTAAGAGCAAACTCTTGTGTAGAAGAGGTTCTATATCTTACCTCTTGAGCTAGAGAAAAGATAAGCTTCCTAGGATGAGAGGTGTGCTTTACCTCTCGAAGCAAAGAAAAGGTGGTTTGATGTAAAGGGTTTCTTCCTTGCCCCATTTTAAATGAAGAAAGAGTTTAGTGAAATCTCCGGTGGACTCGAGATAGAGAAGTCGAAGCGGGGACGTAGGTCAAGGTGTGGCCGAACTTCATCAACAACCACTTTATATTATTGTGTTTGCATTCTCTCTCCCTCTCCTTCTAATATTATGTTTGTGATATGATTTGATTTGCTTTGACTTAAAGTTTAACAAATCAATTTTAAACATATGCGAAGTATTTTGTGAAATTGACACTTTCGGTTTTTAAACACTAATTCACCCCCTCTTGGGCCTTGAGATCCTACACGATTCTACTCCATACCACCCCCGATCCTTTAAATATGAGACCTTCTGGCTGCTTCACCAAGAGGATCGTGATATCGTTGTTAAAATTTGGAACCATACCTCTAATGACCTAAGTATCGAGAGTATGCTAAATTCAATTAAAATTGACACTCTCAAATGGAACAAACATTCCCTTGTCTGACTTGAACTCAAGGCAAAAGAAGTCCTTAGTCATATCTCAGATCTTGAGTATCAAGACATTAGGCTTGGACTCTCACCTTCTGAGCTGGGCTCTCTCCGCTCAGCATACCATCACCATGCTGCTCTCCTCTGGAAGATTAGCTTGAAATGGTGGAGAAGTCATGGACCAACTAGATCTATTAGGGCGATAGGAATATCAAATTCTTCCACCTCTCAACAATCGTGATTCACAGAGAAAACACCATCCGGGAAATTGTTAACTATGAGGGACAAGCCATTACCTTCGTCCCCGCCATCCGAATTCTGTTCATCGATCATTACAAGAACCTCTGGAGACCCCTCCCCCTTTTCGCATACCCCCTGACTGTTGGCCCCTCTTACCCTCCCTGGATTAGGGCTCTATTGATTCCCTCAGCCGACCAATTTACTCATATGAAATCCAAAATGTGGTTTGGAGCATGGCAAGGCTTCAAGGCCGGACGGCTTCACCATTGACTCTATCGGCACTACTAGGACATTGTGGGTCCCAAAATCACTAATTCCATTATTTCCTTCTTTGACCATGGGCTCCTTTTGGATTCCTAGGCGAACACTACACTTATATTCATACCTAAAACCAGATGTCCAAAAAATGTTAGTGACTATGTCCCTTTGCAATGTCCTATATAGGATTCTCTCCAAAGTCATTGCCAACCATCTTCACCCTGTGCTAAACAATTTGATTGATAATGCGTAGTCTGCCATTGTCCCTAGTAGATGCATTCAAGACAACATTCTTATTGCCCAGGAACTAGTCCATTCCCTAAACTCGGGGAGACACAAATTCATGCTTATCAAAGTCGACATGGAGAAGGCCTTCGATCATGTCTCTTGGGATGCGGTTACCTCAATCTTAGAGCATATGATGTTCCCACCTCAGATTATATCATGGATAAATGCATGTATATCCTCCCCGTCCTTTTCCTATGTCATCAATGGCACTACCTCACCTCTCTTTATGGCTCATCGTTGTATCCGTCAGGGAGACACTATCACCTTATATTTTTTTCATCATATCCCAAGTCTTCTCCTCGTTAATGGGCCTTCATATTGGACTTGGCAACATCTCCCCATTCCGAATTAATACGTTCTCCCTCAGCCGCCTCCCTTTTGCGGACGACCTTCTCATCTGTTTAAGAGCAACTAAGAAGAACTGCCATAATATTAAGAAAATCCTCAGCATATATAATTACCTCATCGACAAAAAACTAAACCCCCTCAAATCTGATCTTTATTTACCTACTAATATCAGTCCTCCCGCAAAAATCTCATCAGAACTGTGCTTAATCTGCGCCCTACCTATCCGTTCACCTACCTCAGCACACACATCCCAATACAAAAACAATAGATCCTAATTGACAAGATGTCCTCTCGCCTTGCCGGTTGGAAGAGAAGCACACTCAATCAAGCTAGTCACCTCACAATGATTAAATCAGTCTTATCATCTATCCTTATTTACTCTCTTGGTATGTCTCCACTCGCCACTAGTACCCTGCATTCCTTGGAGAAACTTTCACGCTCTTTTCTCTAGTATCCTGGCACTAGCCGCCGTGGTGCCCACCTTATCAACTAGTCAATCACCCAACTCCCTCCGGCTGTGGGGGGTAAGGGCATCCGCAACCCCAGGGCCACTCGCAATGCTTTGTTTGGATGGCGTATTCTTGATCTCTTGAACAATACCAAGTCCCCTTGGAATAATCTAATCACCAATAAGTATGGTCCTTTCCAACTCTGGGATTTACAACCCACCCCTAGGAAAATCTCCTGCTGTTGGCGGATCATTCATGACTCTCTTACGGATCTTTGCCTAGGTTTCCGCAAGGTCATTGGCTCCGGTATCTCTACATCCATTCTTCGCGACCCTTGAATTTTTGATACTCCGCTAATCAGGAAACCAACCTTTCTAAACACACAGTTCCCACCGGATGGTCTTAATGTAAATCATCTTTTAGAGGACGGGAAATGGAACATCCCATTGCTCAAAGATATTTTTGGCAGCTCAACTTGTGCTTTAATTAGTCATATTTATATTCCTATTTTCGCCAATGCTGATGTGTGGGTCTGGGTGACGGATGCCCATGGACGTGCGAATGCTATCTTAGTTTATAGTTTTGTCTAACGCCGCTCTTTACTTCAACGTTCTCCTGACAGCATTCCGTGGAAAATGTTATGGCAAATTCTAGTGCCCCCAAAGATACACATCTTCATTTGAAAACTTTTCCACCTCCGACTTCCAACATTTGACTCCATTGCACTTTTTGACAATAATATTAACACTGCGTGCCCTCTTTGTGGCCTCACCACAGAATCCAACACCCACCTATTTTTTCTCTGTTCTTTTTCCATGCGGCTCCAGTCCATTTTGCAGAACCAGCTTGGTATTCATTTCAGGTTTACCTCCTCTTGGCACCAAGGTTCCTGGATCCATGAAGGACAAGACCTAAATAGACAATCCAAAAATCATCTGCTCTCTATCTTTTCCCTTAGACTATGGAAGATTTGGAATTTTAATAATAACATTCATTTCCGCAATCGATATGCTACCGTCGACGTTGTTTGGTAGAGAGTCTTGGCTGGTTTTCATGACTATATTGAGGCCCACGCACTTGAGGCATCGCTTATATCTTCACCTCACCCCCATAACCCAATGCGGGTTGAGTAGGAGCCCCCACCCCAACACTGGGCTTGTCTCAGTATCGATGGCTCTTTTGTTGAGTCATTAGGGGTGGGAGGCACATGATTTCTACTTTGCACAAATATTGGCCTTTTCATTTTTGCAGGATCATCCTGGCATTTCTCACATGGCCCTATAATATGAAGCAAGGAGTTTGTTTCTCGGTTTAATAGGATCGTGGCATTAATAGGATCAACATTTTCTCAGACTCAGACACTCTAATCAAGATAATCAACCGATAGGACCATTGCCCATGGCGAATCAAGAACATCATCATGGATATCTGGAGCATTTTGCCTAACCTTCCCCCACCATTGTATCCCATAAGACACGTTCCCACAATCTTCCAGCTGATTACCTGGCTAATTTTGGTCGCACAACCTTTTGTGACATTTTTTGGGAGGAGGACTTCCCTCCGGATCTCGCCCATCTTTTGTACGGACATCCTTCGATAACATTTTAATAAAATTTTCCTTATATAAAAAAACTTCTGTTTAAACTTTTATTGACATGAACATGATACTTCCATATTCTATTATAAAGTATCTCAGAATAATTTTACAGGTAGATCATAAAGAGATCAATTCTTAGTAAAAAAGATAAAGAGATATCAATTGTAAAAAACAGACGTCACCTTACTATAGCCATTTAGAATGACTAATATCTGTATGTTATCTTCATTAATCATTCTGGAAATCACATCAGAAGTCATAGAAGAGACATCAACAAAGTGCTATGCTTCACATTGTATCCTCTGTCTCCATTCGCTACCATCATTATGACTTAAAGCATAACAGTACACCTGCAATCAAACCTTTTAAGTTTTCGTCAACATTACGAGGTAGTACTAACTTTAAGGAGAAAGTCATATTTAGAGAACCTCAATGTTCTCACGATTGTGCATCCCAAAGACTGAACCCATGATGGCTTGTATTTTTATACCTATTTTGACATGAAAAAAGGCATCATATTTTTTCTAATAGTAAATGAAAACAATTCAGACTACATGTATTTACCCATTTTTCCAATATTCCAAGTCATCTAATCATTTTTGGCTCATGTTCACATATTTTTAATATATTGGCCGATAATTCCTTATCTATCGCACAGGTGCAGGCAAGTCCTTATTGGACGTTGGGTGTAATGAAGAAACTAAGTGGATGCGGCAAAAAGAAGGAGCGCGCACCAAGACAGGTGCCTCCACTCACATGTACCGTCTGACAAGATCGACAAGGAATCAAAAGGACAAAGCACCAATGGATACCTGTCGGATATTGAACGATCGAAGATAATGATGAAGACATGTGGCACAAATCGAGGAGAGGGGATCAGAGACAAGGGAATATAGAAATGCAAAAGTGACAACCAGATCATCTTCGGTCACTCAGATCAGAATGATGAACATTCATTTTAATATGCATTTTCGTTTCCACTCGTTATCATATCGCATTAAGTTTTTTGTTAGCTTGAAGTTTAAGATTGATATGTCTAACTAATAAGCCCCTGAGGCTGAGGGATCATTTGATGGGTTTGGACTCGGTTTGATGTTCTCATTCAACTTCGGATGTTTTGCTTTCATGGCATTTGATTTTTATCATTTATTTTATGAATGCCCTATTTGCAAGTTCTTTCTCTTCACACGATGGTTCCCCTGAGAAAAGGGCATATGTCGTTAACAACATGATATGAGCCAGAAGGTTAGCAAGTTGTGAGAAGGAAGAACTCTGGTAATGATTCTCATTTCCCTAAGTAGAACGAATCGAGAGAGAATTTCTATGAACTTTTAATCTAATATCACCTATTGGTGAATTGACTCAGTTCGAATACGAGAGTAGGAGAATCGAAGGGTACTTTTCATGAGAATGAGAAGACTGTCGTTAGTATTATCATCCGAATGCAATTTTAAATAGAAACAATATTTGTTTACCAAGTCCTCCCTAAGAATGATCCTTCATGTCTCTATTTTACATACTGTTGAGCAGCGAGACTTTACTCTAGATCTTGATTTCCTTAAGTTTTACAGCTAATACAAAAACAGCAACAAATTAAAAAAATCTAAAACACTAAAAAACATTCCTTAATTACTTCTTCTTCATAGAATGAAATTCTCTTGATAGTACTAGCGAAACATAATCTAAATTCTCTCCTTGTGAATTGACTCCGTTCTATACATCGATGACGGTTGTATACTTGCAATATGAGAAGTGTAGTTGAGATTATAAATTAAAACTTCTTTATACTTCTGCAAAAGGAAATTCGATCTTCACATACCGACACTTAGTATGCAAATACTATTTCTCATACTTACACAGATTTCTCACAACAGCCCATAAGATGTGACAGAGGATGGTTACCAAAGTCACTACTCACATATCTGCAAAAAATTTTAAATAAAAAGTATCAAATCAACAAAATGCACCAAACTTAGGAAGAACTCGTCATCATACCCAACTTTAAGCCGCTCAAGTCTGCCCCCACCCTTGATAGGTAGAGGGGTGGATGAACAAAGACAGATAGTGCATAACGGGAGGCCACCAAAGAGCAATGGGCTGCATACTTTTGACTGAAAAATGAAAATAAAATGACTCATGCCATTTATCAACCACAAATTTCTTCTTTGTTTTACCTTGATAGCACAAGTACATCAACTCACCTAATTTCCACTGTAAGCAAGGGATCAATAGGATAAGCAATAGCATAAAATGGTTGAACACTTGGAAGAATTGACATCTAGCAATAAACTAAATAAATTGTAATATCCTCAAAAATAAAATAAAAGGAAAAAATAAATAGAAAAAGAAATCTATAATTAATTAAGGCCCAATTATAAAGTTACTAGTCTAACAAGCCCAAAATCTAACCTATAAGTACTCCCATATGCCCTAAGCCAAACAACCCTCTCTTTTCTTTTTCTCTCCTCCTACCCTCATGGCCAGCACCCCTCAGCACGGACAGGAGCAAGAAGAAGAAGAAGAAGAAGAAGAAGAAGAAGAAGAAGAAGAAGAAGAAGAAGAAGAAGAAGAAGAAGAAGAAGAAGAAGAAGAAGAAGAAGAAGAAGAAGAAGAAGAAGAAGAAGAGATGGAAGAAAGAAAGAAGAAAAAGAAAGGATTAGGATTAAGAATAGGGTTTTAACTAAAACCCTAAAGATATGTAAAGGGGATCCAAACTCCTCTCTCCCCTCTCAGTGATGTTTTTATTTGGATTGAGAGTTTCAAGAACACCTTGTTCTTGATCAGGATTTTGATGGAGGGTTGCATGATTTGTGTTGCATAATCTATTAAATTCATGACTATATGGTAATAATTGTTTGGATAGGTTTTTCTCATCCAAAAATTACAAATAATATATGGATGGAAATCTCTCGAAGTCTAGTTTCCACAGAAATTAGTTTCATATGATTTGAAGTTGTATACAAATAGATCCAAACATTGTACTGATGTCATGCTGTCTTGGGAATTCGTGACTATTTTGTAATAATTATTTGGATAAGTTTTTCTTATCCAAAAATTCAAATAATAAATGGATGGAAATCTTTAGAAGTATACTTTCTATAGAAATTAGTTTCATATAATTTGGAGTCGTATGCAAACAGTTATGATCCAAATATCGGACTGGTGTCATGCTGTCTCGGGTAACAACGAGACCTAATTGTAAAATATAAAGTAAATTGGAAATACTGAATTAGGGAAATTTATCCTCAAGTTAAAGGTTCATGTCATCCTTCTGTGAAATTTAGAATCATCTGAAAAGAACAAGTATAGGTTATGTTATTAATATTTTAGTGACTGCTACCAGAATACTGTGGAGAGAATAAATTTTGGTATTGTATGAATTCCTAGGAAAAAGTCCCAACTCTTGTTAATGAATGAAAATTGCATGTTTTAATGTATTTTATGATGCATAGATGCTAAGACATCATATCTAAAATATTTATGATGTTTTAAATTATTTTCATTGGAATTTTAATCTCAAAAATCAAGACTTATGGGTGGAAGATCGGACTTCCAGGACATTGTCACGGCCGTGCCAGGTCCCGGAACAATCGTGATAGGGTAGCACAGCTGTGACTCTATCGGTCACGACCGTGGCAGATGGCATAAGGAAACTAGGTCTCTAACACGGTCGTGACAAAACCTCCTATCACGACCATGACAGACCGAAAAATTGATTTATATTATATTTATATTATTTTTTTAGGTTTACTATTATGTGTTATTGTTGATGATTGTGTATGAACCTAGATACACAAATTGCATGGACAGCCGTAACTATGTTAAAATTTGAAGACTGAGCGACGTAAACTGATTGATGATTGTGATAATAATGAACCTAATTCAAGAATACTGTTACTTGTCGCCCCTCAAACTGATGACAAGAAATACTGTGCCATGCTCCATTGTGTTAGAATTTCTCTCGGGAAATTACTGTGCCCAGCACTTTGGAGTTAGCATTTCCTGGGGGAATAATTGTATCTTACCGGAAACAATATGTATATTCCCAAAGAGCCTCGGCTCTAAAGCCTAGCTAGCCTACTGGAGGGCAACGACTTGATTCTTCAATTACTGATAAGATCAAAGACTGAACTAACTGACTAAACTGAAAGGACTGATGACCACGAAAGTGGGATCCAATGAGTTATAAAGCAACCCTGAGGATATGACTGAGGTAAGATAAGGACAAGTGCTAGTCACTTGGTATGCCTACTGTACTGACTGATGAATTGATGAAAATGTTTACATGTCAATTTCGTTACTGTTACTGATGACCTTATGATATGAACCAATGATATGCATATTTTATGATTTTGATATGGCATGCATATATGTTTCTTGTTATTATAAAATTGTTATATATGTCATGTAGTATCCTGCATAGGATGCATAACATTGCATGGCCTTTACATACTCTAACTGGGAAATCCTGCACCCTGAATTCGTGCAGTATGCTTGGATGAATGGCTGGCTGGCTTAACTCATGATGGTGATGTTACACATGGTCTAGGCTAAGAATAATGTCATGAGTCTGTTAGGCTATTGTTTAGAATTATTTTCCTGATTGATGAACTATTAGTTTTTTCCTATGACTAATCGCAACAGTTTTTGATTCAAGACTTCCGCTGAAAAGACAAGTTTTATTTTGATAATTAATTTCCGCAATAGTCATGTTTACCATTTTTATTATGATGATGTTATGGCGAACGGGCATTCATCATATCATTAAAAATAGGAACTTTACACAATTTATCTAGGATTAGCAATCTAATAATCTTATTGTAATAAATATAAAGCACATGGGGACTTGCATCAAGAACATTAAATCTGCTACACATCTTCGTATATGACAATAAGCAATCTCATCATATCTAAATCATAAATGGAGATGAAGCATTAAAATTCTACACATGATTAACAATGAGACAATAACTTAAACTAATCACATCATTATAAGGTGAATCATACTTATACCCTAATCATATAATCTAAGAAGATCCAAGTTGGTCTTCAACCCTTAATCCAATCATGAAAGCATCATTAAGGGAGATGAGATGGGGTTTTGGATCCCCTCAACATACCTTATAAACATTTACATTTGCATTTCTATAAATCATGCCAGTTTAATAAGATTATAGATGTCGTCCTTTCAATATAAGCATCACCTCTTATATTAGGGTTCTCATATAGCATTTTCACAAACATCTAATAGGTATCATGCATTCTACTATAATGTCCCAAACTTCTTCATGTAGGAATCAAGTTTTGTTACTAAATCCCAATTCATATAATTGTCAATATATTGAAAGGGAGAGGTTAGGGTTGGATCCCCTCAAATATACCTTTAAAGTTTGCGTTAAAACTCTATTAATTCTAATCCTTCTTTTCTCTTTTCTTCTCTTTTTCTTCCTTTCCTCCTCCTTCTTCTTCTTTTCTTCCTTTTCCTTCTTTCTCTTCACAATGGTGGCTCCGTTTCTCTCTTCTTGGCTGCTGTTACACGTGTGTGAGGAGAGAGTAGGAGGGAGAGAGGGTGGGCTGGTTGCTCATGATATTGGCCGTGAGGTTTGGGGAAGAAGGGAAAGGAGAAAGACTTAGGGAGAGAGTGAGGGAGAATGGGAGAGGTGGCTGTCGGGTGTGGAGAAAGAAAATAGAGAGAGGTTAGATGAGTTTAGGGCATTTAAGACTATTTATACTTTATATTTATGAGTTTAACAAGGTTAATGGGCTTCATAAGTGGGTTTTAGGTGGTTATTGATTTTTTTATTAATTTCTTTTTTGTTTTATTTTATTTTATTTTTGAGAGTATTACACTACCTCTGTACTCTGATGCTAAATTTGCATGAGCTTCAGGCATTATCAATGTTTTCAGAACCGACCGAATCAAACTTCTTACCAGGTCGATTGGTCCAATCTGATCGAGTTCGATCGGATTGAATCGAATTTTATTAAAATAATATTATTTATAATAATTACAAAGATATAATATATGTTATATGATACAATATATGAATATTGTACTAATAACTTACTAATAATATTAAAAATTAATATAACATATTTTTTATTTAATAAAAGTTTTAATAATGATTAATATATAAATATAAATAGATTATTATTAATTTAATATCTATTATTTATCGATGAAAGATGCTATATTAATAAATTTTATCTTAAAATATTCTTATTTCTTTTTTTTTCTTTAACACTTTCCTTTTTATTTCCTTTAGTTATACTCTTTGATAATTTTCCATTTTAATGTTATTCAATTTTAAATACTTACTTTTTTATTTCAATTTCTATTTCATTTTATACATGTCATATTCCCTCCCTTTTTATCTTTCTTATATTCCTTTCCTTTTTCCTTTTTTAACTTTCCTATTTTAACCATTTTTTTAGTGTTATCTTTTAAAATTGGACTTGAACCGGGTTGAATCTGTTCAAACGACCCGGTTCAATCGGTCGGTTCAACTAATTTTCCCTGATTCAATGTCAAAAATGGTTTTGTTATCAAACCGAACCAAGTTTCCGGCCGATTCGCAGTTGAACAGATTGAATCGGCCGTTCCGGTTCGGTTTTGATAATATTGTTGGCAACACGTTAACAGCTCGGATATAATCCTGAATGGCCTCATTAGTTCTACCAATCTCTTTAAATGTGTTTCCCCTATTGACCAGCGCATCAGCTGCCAGGGGATCTTTGCGGATGACTTCATTATAACAAGCTATGGCTTCAGCACAGTTGCCCTATTTTCAACAATAAATTAAGAAATTCACGAGGAAACTTCATAAGATATATTGGATGACTCATATAGAAGTTCTGTATGTAATTCCCACACCTATATCATCCAGTCAAAGTCAAAGGCTTCGACCAGCAAATATTATGCGAGGGGCTTCATTGGATACAGGGAAGAACATACTGATGACCAAGTATAGGCTGCAGACAACGTTGCCATGCCAAATTATCTTGGAGAGGAACAATGTGATTCCCTTCAAATAGATTATTGCCAAATTTGAGTGGGAGATAGTTTAAATTTCATTTTCTTCCAAGTATCTAGGGTGAAATACTGAAATGCGAAAATATGTTGTTTTTCGAGGCACAGCACAAACTATGCTTGTAGCTGGTCGGCACAGTTCTGCCAAGATTCTGATTATTCTTTACTTCTATCATAATTGTAACGCCCCCAAATCGCACCTCACCACGTGACAGAATACTCTATGGGTCATCCTTACGTGTACATCATGTTGACCGAAAATAAGACTTTGACTGGTCAACTTAATAATAATAAATGCGGAATCACTAATTCGTCATTAAGAATCAAAGATAGTAACATCATGATATGCAGAAGACTGATAAATGACTTCATAGAAGTCCAAAGGAAAGCTAATACATCAAATGATAAAAAGGAAGGAAGAATCTATTCATCATTTAAAGGACTCGATAACCATGTGCAGCCACCTACGAACTTGATCTGTCAGCATTGGCCACCATCATCATTGAGACCTTGGCCTGCATTTAAGAATATGAAGGGGAGAAACCTCCCTACGAATTTTGCAACTCAGTATCAAAGTAAGATAGAAATAATCATAAGATCATGATACTAGACAAGAATCATAATGGGCATCATCATCATCATCATATAGAAAATAAACACCATCGTCATCATATGTGTAACAGAGATCCTATAACTTGGCATATGGATAGGAAGTTGATAGATTATCATCTTCTTGAGATCATAAGAATAAATATCATGATAGATCAAAATAAATCATCATAGAGGAGGCAAAATCCGATCATCATGATTATGGGGTCATCATCATATACAGAATCAGGAGAAATCATCGTATGAGCTTAGATAATCATGAAGTGAATCATCTTCTTTAGTTCATATTAATAATAGATCAAGAGATCATGGAAAGGTGTGGCAAGAGCCACTAATCATCATGAAGGGATTTCATTATTAATATGCTTCATCTTCTTCATCATCTTATTATTCATCTTTGACTTATGGTGGGGTATATTTCAACCCACGGGGAGGCCTACCTCAACTCGTCCATCATCATCATCATAACTGGCAGAGCCAGCCCATAACTGGTCATCACTAGTCCATCATAAAAGAACTCTCCATTTAACGATTTACCTCTTTTATCTTGCATCTTTTAATTAAACAAATCATATTTTGATAAGAACTTTAAATCAGGATAAAGGACATAATCATGGAGAGTAAATCAGGGATAAAATCGACATCATCATCATCATACATAGATTAGGACTAATCATGGGGAACATAGATTAAAAGATCATAAACATGTTCTTAATATGGTCGGAACCCGGGCCAAGTAGGGAGAAACCCGGGCCGAGTTGATTGGTCATCATCTTCGGAAAAATCAGGATAGAGCCCAGGCCAGGTTCGGGTTACACCCGATCCGGGTCGGATCATCATTGAATCATACAGATTAAGAGTCCTAATCATCATCATCATCGTAATATAAGACTTAATTGGATCTACAAGATAGGATCATGGAGAGGAATCATATGTGCATAACATCTTAATCATCATTATGACTTAGATTGGGATTAAGCACATGAATCATAGGCCTAAACATCATAGAATCATCATAATTGGTATTGGAACCCAGGCCGAGTCAGGCAGAACCCGGGCCGAGTTCATCGGACATCATTCTCGAAAAAACAAAGTTAAACCTGGGCCAAACTCGGGTCACACCCGGGCCGGGTCAGGTCGTCGTCGAGTCGGGGTAGCCTTCGCACCCGACTTCTTCATCGTGGGTGGAACTCGGGCCGGGTCATCATCAACCCGGGCCAGGTTCGTCCTGTTGCAGAGCTCCGAGAGCGCAACAATGGCGGATCCGGACCGAGTTCCTCCGAACTCGGTCCGGCGGAAGACCTGCCTGGGCCAGATTCCAGTGAACTCGGGCCGGGTTCGTCTTGCGCAGAAACTGCGCAGACGCGCAGTTCGCAATCCGATCGTCATATTCTGGCGATGGCCGGCACAATCATCATCATACAATATTCTACTATAATCAAGCATCAAGTAGGACATGCTTCAAGTCTAAAATCATGATTCTAGGAAGAATCTACCATAGTTCCATACCTTGTGAAGTTTCCGTTGAAACCCCACGTCCTTTCTCTTCTTTTTCGTGTTCTTCCTCTTCCTCTTCCTCTTTCTCTTCTTTATTCCGACCATTCCCCTCTGTCCAGGCTCGTCGTCCACGTGCGCCGTTGTCCAAATCCCTCCGGCAAGTCTCCTATTGGTGGCGGCGGATCATGGACGAGAAGAAACGGAAAAGACGCACGAGCGGGAGAGCAACTAGGGCCGGCTTGTAGGAAAAATAGGGGACTAGTTCGTTGGCTTGGCCTCATATTTATAGGAGAGGAAAAATTGAGTTGTTATTGGAATAGATTTCCCCTGATTTGTTTCCATCTTATCTTTTGATTTGGTTTTATATTTCTCCTTTCTTTATCTCCTCCTATTCAAATTTTATCCTTTCCTCTTTTATCTTTTTTTTTCCTTTAAAATTCCTCGAGCGTTACAATAATCATAGGCATCTAATGCACAGAACATGGCATGTAGTATGTTTTACTGGTTTATGATGTTAGGAAAACTTTTTCTTGAAAAAATGAGGGCAAAAAACATGACAGATATTCCAGGGCTGCAAGATCTAACAGCAACTCTAAAGAAGAAACATACCTATTGTTTGTATATCACAACTAAGTTACTGTAAGGCGCAGATAATCCAGTCGTCATAGATATAGTAGCTCGATAAAATGAAGCAGCTGTACTCATCATATTCCTATATTCTCAAGATGACATCTTTGTAGTCAGCAATGAAAACACTTTAGAGAGAAAGTTTCTATCTTTTGCAAATATTTGTAGATCTCTGAAAGTTACCTCTCCATATATATATTTCCAAGGTTTTTAAGATCCTGAGGGTGGCTACCCTGGATGGCGAGGCATGACTTCATGGAACAAAAAAGAAGAAACTCATTAATGCGACAATATATCGAAAAAGAAAATGATGTGACCGCTTACCCTATAACAACCAATGGCTTCTTCAGTTCTTCCAACATCTTCCATGCCTCGTTTGGGTAATGGAACCAGGTGGAACCTGGTTCCCCAAATGCGAGTGGAACGATGACCTTGGAACCAGGCGCGCACGTGACCTGGTTCCAAGCTCGTGGTTCCACCGAAATGGTGGAACCGAGTGGCATGCAAAAAATTGAAAGAACCAGCCCCGTACAATTAATTATTTTTTTCCCGCACTACCCCGCTCCATGCCCTAACTTTCGTGATTGCTCCGCCGTCGAGAAATATTTCTCTCTCAGCGAAGGATGATTTGTGCCCGGGCCTCCTCTACTTTTCTTTCTCTTCCGTCGACAACCTGTGCTGAAGGGATTGTGTAGGCGTGAACTCTGATCTTGTTTCCCGACCTTCCCTGCGATCCCCAGCGAAGGACTCCGTTGCTTCGGTGTGACATTCTGCCACCAGATCCAACCTAGACATCGCGGTCACCTTGAATTGCTTTGCACGGTATGTGAAATACAACCTCTCTCTCTACCCTTTTACTCGATTTCTCCTTTGACGCGTCAATGTGCTTCCAACTTGCTACTATCTTCCCTCTCGTAGGATCGATTCCACCGATTACTCCAACCTACATCTCGGCCGCCCACTGAGGACAATAGGTACATTAATCTGGTGCAATGTTCCTCTTATAGCTGGCTGGTTAGGGTTTAACTGCCCCTTTTTTTGATTGGGCTTCATTTAGTTGTCTTCATGCAACCAATTAGGGATTACAAAGTGTGTTACCATAATTTGCCTAAGGAATCACAAAAATTACTGTCTCCGTGTCAACTTTCTTCGGATCTATTAGTTCTCTATCTCAGCGAGAGTCTCTTTTAAATAGAGGTCTAGGTGTGTTGGTGATGACATATGCCAATGTTATCTATATCCGCAAATTGTTTGTTTGATTTGTTGAAAATTCATTCACCATTATTACATATAGCCATAGCCAATTGGGATTTGTTAGAGGGTGTCACTAGGTCTACTTCATTGATAACTATAAGCTCTAAGAATATGTATTGTACTTGTCTGATCTTAGGGAACATAATTGACTTGCCATGCGCCATGGATAAAGGCAAAGGCAAGGCAGTTGCGACATCCATTAGGGGAAGAATGAAGAGGTACCAGGACCACTCACCCCGATCAGACACATGGAGCCCTGCCATGTCAACAACTCTCAAGGGTTTGATGATGCAAGGAATGTGGATGGTTATATGCAAGATGGGAAGTTCACAAACGAGTCATGGACGCAGATGAGAACGAATTTCAACAAGACGACGAGGAAGGAAATGGAACTTGTGCACTTGAAGAATCATTTGAAGGTCTTAAGGAGAAACAATGGTAAACAAGAGCGGATGGGGCTGGGATGGCGTGAACAACACACCTATGCCCCCAGACCCATCAATGTGGGACGAGGTGATTGCGATGAATTGCTTCCGAAAATGTTAAGCCCTTATGATAAGCATTAACAATGAAGTCTTCCACTAACAACATCACCTCGTCTTAACAGGCTAACAACGACTTTGCTAGGATTAAGGATAAAAAGTTCCCATACTACGACTCCTTCGACATCTTATTCGCAAATACAATTGCCACTAGAAGGAGATCATGTCATTCCCGAAATCCACTACAAGAAGGATCAGACAGTTCCAACGACATCATAGACATGACCAAGGAAGCCTATGCGACTCCAGAATGGATCGACATCCCATTGGTTCAAGGATTACAAAATATCGGATTATCTGAAGGGAGTCAAAGTCCAGCCATGAAATACCCCCACTTCCCAAACGCAACAAACTGTGTCCACCGGCAAGAGAACCCATTCAGGGTCAACACCATCGAACACATGCTCAAAGATAGGGAAGGGTGATGGCTACATGGAGGAGCTCGCGGCTAGCGCTAGGGAGAGGTTACAAATAATTAAGAGCATTGCAGATCGTAGAGAGAATAAACAACAATATGAAATCGTGGATGCTTCGACCTACATGGCAAAGTTGCTATCACGTGTTCCTAATTTTTCAGGTGAGACCAGACTTGCATGTGCAACAGCACTACTAAATCCATACAAGCAGTTTCTATTCGACCAGTGCGAAGATGACTCAGCCCTGCATGCATGAATAGCGAGGGCAACATCTGATTTCAACATGGTCAATGGTCTCCCTGGAAAGCCCTCTGGGCCGAGTGCATATCCTCCTCTAGTCGGAGCCCCAAACCTTGGTGCCGACGGATTCTCTACTACACCCACCACATATCAGCCTTTTCAACAAATGGCATAATCTTTTGTTCAGCAATACCACAATATTTCTATGCCCGGAAGCAGCTATCCTCCCATGGCCACTCCATCTCGACCTTTTGTTCCCCTACGACCATGACCGAGGAGTCCATAGGTGGAAGATGTGCAGAACTACGATGCGAACTTCATGGGATAGTTGCCATTCATGGGTCTTGTCATATGTTGTGTATGAAATTGTATTATTTATGTCGGAACGTGTAAGACTATTAAGTGTCTCTTTGTCGTGGGTCTTGTCGTAATGTCAACTTGTCATGGGTCTTGTCTTAATGTTTAGTGTCCCTTTGTTTCTTCTTTTACTAGGTTGAACTTGTGTTGTCGAGTTGTGTGAAACTGCCAATTTTCTATGTCATGAGTATTATATTTCACTGTCTACCTTGCTACCATGCCTGCCTCTGCCTATGTTGTTGGGAATCATCATGTATAAGTATTCAATTGCATTTACTCTTTTTTTGTCATAGCTTAATGTGCTATCTTACAGAATATGGATGACAATGAAGATGAGCTAATCTCACTATTACTTGATGACGTCATCTCACTGTTACTTGATGACGAACTCATCGACCAAGTGGTCATCGATGCATTCTTGGAAGAGGAAGCAATTGAAGAGCCACAACTGGATGGTATTCCAAAAAGGATGTGTACGACCCGGCCTTACAGCGGACATGAAGCGATTCATGAGATGTTGACGGGGCATCCCACATGAGGCTATGAAAACTTCAGGGTGCACAATTCAATGTTCTTTAAGCTGGAGGAGATGTTGGTCAGTAAAGGGCTCCTGACACAAACTAGGTGGGTGAGTGTGCAGGAGCAACTCGCCTTCTTCTTGGCTGCAATAAGACATGCTAAAGGCAATAGAGCCTTGCAAGAGGAATACCGACACTCCGGCGAGATGATATCTCGGCGTTTCAATAGAGTGTTAAAGGCAATATGTGCTCTAAGTGAGGAATTCATTCAATTGCCTAGTGGGAATGTCGATGCTCATCCCCGTGTGCGCAACGATAGACGATTTTACCCTTACTTTGCAGTGAGTACAAATAAGCACTACGTACTCGCATATTTCATTTTTTTAATCCATCTTCTTACTGTAGAATGCACTGGGTGCTATCGACGGAACACACATCCCGGCGCATATTAGGAAGGCCAAGCAAGTTCCTTTTCACAACCGGAAGGGCTTTTCATCGCAAAATGTCACAACACCTTCCTATATGTTTGTACCGGATGGGAAGGTTCCGCGGGGGATATGAGGATCCTGAAATGGTGTGTGGAGGAAGGGGACTTCGTTGTACCACAAGGTAAAAATGTTCGAAATTGCATCCATGCTTTCCTCTTCATCGTCATCATTCTCATATTTCATATAATTTTTTTGTGTTGTCATAACTAACACATACGCAGGAAAGTATTACCATGTCGATTCAGGCTACGCAAAAAATGATAAGTTTTTGACACCTTACAGGGGTGGTTGGTACCATTTGGGAACATTCAACGAGCGCACATCGACTAGCAGGTATCGTGATCCTAGAGATATGTACAATCATTGCCATGCACAACTAAGAAATTGTGTCGAGAAAACTTTTGGAATTCTGAAAGCTCGTTTCCAAATACTAAATCTGCCAATTCGACATCCATTCAAGCGGCAATGCCTCATTGTTCTAGCCTGTTGCGTAATACATAATTTCATTAGGCATTTCCAAGGGGAGGACAAGTACTTTACCATGAGGTTGGACTCGGAGCCTGTTGATTGTCGTCCCAACGACAGGGTTCCATGCATTGACGCTGGCCGAGACAAAAGGATTTGAGGAGAACAACTACGTGACCTCATAGCCGGGATGATAGCTACTGGTCGTTAGATTGAATTCTTTTCAGCCATGGTGAGGCTCGAAATGATTGTTTTTGGTGTTTCCACGAATACTTATTGCATGCGTTAGTCACATTTGATGCTGATTTCTTTGATATGTGACTTGTAATACACTGAAATTTGTTTACTTATTGTCAGGTGGATATTTGAGGATGCGTCAGTGTCTCACAAGTCTGATTTGACGTACGCGTTGTCATTGGTTTCAAGTTGCCTATGAAGATTTGTTTGGTTTGAATAAGATGTATAAGTACCCCCTGGTCATAAACGTATGGGTTGTTGGAATAATTTGTGCTTCAATGTTTGTCGATAAGTTTGTAAACATCTATTAAATTGTTTGTGGAAACTTGTGGAAGGTCCCTCTATTAGTTTGTAAGCTTCTATTCAACGTTTTCCTGTTAGTTTGTATCCTTCTATTTAATTGCAATATTGGTTTCCTGAGTTGGTCCCTCTACTTCGTAAGAAGGAGTTTCAATGAAAATGCTATGTTTGTTTGATCTTGGAGGAAGAGTCTTCAGTGTCTTAATTGCTATTTTCCATTGAATTGCAACATGCATGTTTGTTCCCATTGCTTCCATGAGCAAACAGCTCCACTTCACAGTGCATATTAAGGAACAACCAAAAAGAAGCAATAAGAAGAATTGCATTTGAATGTTTTAACGAAGATCATTTGGACTCTTTTTTTTCTTCTTCTTCTTGTCTTGTGAAGCACATCAAATTAGTTCACGTAATGCAGAGACGCGTAAACTTGCTAATTGTATGAAATCCGCCACCATTTCTTTCATATAATTTTTTTATTTTGTGTCGATTAAAAGTTGTTGGAATAATGAATGATGGAAAGCAACAAAGGTGCATGTAAATGATGCGAGTGTAAGCAACAAAAGTGCATGTAAATGAACACAAAGTTCAAAAGCAAAAGTACCACAAACTTAATTTAACACGATAACATGTTCCATCAAAAGGGAGCAACTCAGACGACCGAAGTGCGTCAACAAAGAAGAAATATTACACTCGGTTCAAGCATTGATACAACACTTTCGACATAACATACCAAGTACAACGCATACGACTGCACACACCACAATTGACATCATATTGGTCCTAGGACTCTTGCATCCACACAATTCTTTGGGTTTCACTTCCACTCTAGCCCCGACTGCAATAGGGGAAACAACTTCATCGTCCACCGGGTGAAGTTCAGCACAAATTGGATCAACTTCACTACAAATTGGATCATTATCGCGGATGTTGAAATATCTATCGTAAGAAGCAGATGCATGGTCATATGATTCGAACTTCCTATATGCACAATAACTGTAACCTTTCACCTGTGCTGCACATTCCTCCCATGACTCATATATGCCTGGTTTGCGTCCTTCATAGACAACGTGGAATTTTGATCCGCAGGGAAAAATGGTCGGTCACTTCATATCCTGCAATGAAAGGCAAATCGACATTGTACTATGAAATTGAATTGTTGAATCGACATTGTACATATCAGTTCACACAATTGAATTACAGAATCTATAAACTTATGAAATTGCTATTCTTAGTTGAGCTTGTAAGTGAGAGGCATTCAATCCAGGCTTCTTACCTGATCACTGTCGCAGATCGGAGAGGAAGCCAGGAAGGGAGCTAGGGCTATGTATTACTAGTCGCAAATCGAAGATGAAGCTAGGAATCTAGAGGGAGTGGAGTCGTTTTGAAAGATTGCGAATGACGAGTCCCTTGTCGCAGATGCAGTGCCCGCTATCAATGGAATACAGTTCCCCGACGAAGTCACTGATGACGAATTAGGGGTGTCATGCGGATCGAAAGCTTGGGGAAGAGAAAACACTGACGAATCCAAAGTTAAGGTATGACAAGTAAGACGCGGATCTATGCGGGAATGTTTAGGTTTGGAATTGGGACTAGGGTTACCTTAGCTAAATCCCGAAAGACCGAGGTGTAGGTCACCGCCGACGACGATGCAACTGTCGGGTTGATGATCGAATGGTTGTTGGAAGAGATTCTACCAGCGAGAGAAGAACACGAGATTTAGGAGGCGAATCGAAGCGGACTAGTAGGGATTCAAGTTTACCTAAGCTCATTCGACATCTACGTCCACTAGTCCATGCCATCGCGTAGGCATCGGTGATCGGACGACGTCGTTGCTGTTCACCGGATCGTCCGTTAGCCACGCACCGAGCACCAAGCACCGCCAGCACCAATCATCGAGCACCGGATCATCCTCACTTGAGTCGAGCACCACCAGCAGGTGACATGCCCCCGCCGACTTGCCAAACAAGGTCATATATAGGGCGAAGGGTGTTTTGATAATTTGTGCGATTGGTTCACCTTTGGTTCCCCAAACATAGCGCAGAACATATCAATCCAATCGCTTTATTCCGCTCCTTCTTACATCCAAACACAACTAGAACTAATATGTTAAATAAATTATTCATGAGAACTTTGTAGAACCTACGATTCCAGTTGCCAAACGGCCCCTCAGAGCATTTCCCTGGAAGAGTAGAGCATCAAAATTCAGTATTTCAGTAGCCATACACTTCATACTTACCAGATTATTGTATGCCTCCAGAAATTGTGGATCACACGTTATGGCTTGATTATAATGGAGAATCGCCAAAATCAATCTGAATTTGCTCATAATTGATGCGTTGTAATTGTAACAATAAAATTTGCTAGCAAGTGCACTAGTCGCTCAAGTAATATAGTAAAAAGGAGTAAGAGTGTCGAACCCACGAGGAATATTATTAATTCAATATCTGAATTTATAAATTAATAAGAGAGGAAAAACATGAATTTTTGGAAAGAGGTTTTATGAAAATAAAATAAATAAAATAAGATAAAGATAAGATAGTGGTGTTGAAGTTAGGCCTTAGGATGAAAATAGATCAGGATAAATATTTGAATCATAAAAGATAAATTTAATCTTTAAAGATGGATTAGAGTCTCCCTAAAGTAATCTACCATGATTAACTTGTGGTCTCCACGACTGGCATCCCTCAATTTAATCATATAGAACTATCTTAATTTAATAAGAATTGAAGTCTCCACGACTGGTACCCCCAAAATCATATTAAAATTAAGATGCATTAAATTGGATTCTCTAGACTATTAATCACTCCACAAACTGGTATAGATTAATAGACCACACAAACTTGATTCTCCACACACTAGTTATCAAATTTATGTCAATTATTAATTCTAAATAAAATCAATTATAATTAGTATAATAAATTCTGAAATTAAACACTCCACAAACTGGTATAGCCTAATTCAGAAATTTAATTAACTAATATAAAAGCATTAAACACAATTAATAATTGATCAGAAAAGATTAAAACAAATAAAGTAGGATCCAAACATTTTCCTTCAATTAATAATCTCCTAAAATAATAATCTTAAAAACATGGAGTTCATCCTAGAAATTCTGGAGAGATAATAACAAAATAACAATAATAATCGAAAGAATTACACCCAAAATAGAAGTAGAGCTCTCGAATTGGGCAGACAGTCGGGCAGCCTCTCGGACTTGATCAGGGTCGCGATCAACTTCCAGCCGTCGCACCTCTCTCCTCTTGGTCGTAGCCTGCAGAGCTCACGACTCGCCGTGGAAGAAACCTGAACTTCAGAGCACTAATTGAAACTATGGATTCTTCACGTATTTATAGGGTGCGGACGACTTCAATTTGATCTCGGCCGTAACATCGTACGGTTAACTTTAAATTTATAAGATAAACTCGGCCAAAGATAAATCATTTTATCATTACGCCCAAAGATAAATCCTTTTTATCTTTACTCCCTTAGAGTCTCGGCCGTAAGGAAATTATTTTATCTTTACTCCTTTCCATTACTCCCAAAAGATAAAAATCATTTTATCTTTACGCCTTCATATATCTTGTTACGCCCAAAGATAAACTCATTTTTTATCTTGTTACGCCCTTCATCTTCATGCCATTACGCCCTCCAAATTTCGGCCGTAAGGAATAACTTCTCCTGTTACGCCCAAAAGATAAAAACATTTATCTTTACGCCTTCAAATGTTAGCCGTAACAAAGAATTAAATCTTGTTACTCCTTTTGAATCTCGGCCGTAACAACTTGGGTGTAAAGCCAAATCTCGGCCGTAAGGAATTTCTTTGAATTTCGGCCGAGATTCGAATTTTCCTGCAAATAATTATCAAAATATAGTTAATCCATCCACAATTAAAATATTCAGCGATTTTAATAATTAAAATTGATAAATCCGGAATTATAATTAGAAGTGACTAAAAATGATGCATGCTATGATCAAATTATAGAAAATTTCATTAAAATAATTAACTAAAATATGTTATATTTTGCATGCATCAAACTCCCCCAAGCTTAAAGTCTTGCTTGTCCTCAAGCAAAAATTCAAAGCAAGGCTCAAGAAAGTTCCATCATAGCCGCCACATTGTCAACTGATTAATTTTCTCATACAATTCTTCTGCACACCTACTACTTAGTATCTTATCATTTTTCATGCACTTAGCTTCATAGAGGTTCTGAATGCTACACAAATTTAAACAATCTCAAATCCAGCCTTGTGAAAAAATAAATTGTCTATCAAATAATAGCATTAATATTGAACACATAAGTACTAATTGAGCTTAAAACTTTTTCTTTTTCTTTTCATTTCTCTATTTTATTTTCAATCATTTAAAAGTTCTAATCTTCAAGCAGGATTGCACAAGGAAGTCCATGTAGCGGGCTTTGGACTGATGACTCCCAAACCAGATGGCCTTAGGGCACCAGGTGATAAAGCACCCCTCGAGTTTACTTGCCCGAACAACCAAGGTTCTGAATGAAGAGTTTGAACTTAGCCATGATTCAGTACTCCTGTGATTCTCCATATTCCACAAGATGGTCCATGTAGCAGGTTTTCGATCGACGGATCCCAGAGCAGTTGCCCTTAGGTCGCCAGGCATGAACCCCTACGGATCTAATTACCCGAACACACCTTGGTTCCGGATAACACTTTTGTACCTACACATAACTTTATTCAACTTCTCTTTTATTATTATTATTATTATTATTATTATTTGTTGGGGTTTAACTAACCCTTCTTTTTTATAAGCTCAAAAAGTACTTGATATGGTCAATAATAAATCTACTATTATCAAGACTTAAAAGAAATAAAAAGGCATGAATATGATTTTGTCGTCTAGTCATTCATAATTCTACTTAGCATAGGCACATAGTCCATAAGTTTGATACTAAAATAGCAAGTGATAAGAAAGAAAAGTATTCAAATTTCATCAATTAACGACATGTCTTTGAACTTTTACTTAAAGATAATTAAAACAGTAAGACAAGAGTTTGTTAGATGGTAGCAAAAATAAATGCATGCAATGATATTTTTATAAAAAGATGCAAACATAAGCAAATAAAAAAATGCAATGCGTGAAATGCAAACTCCCCCAAGCTTGAACTAGACACTGTCCTCAGTGTTAAGCCAACAAGGGAAAGTGATACATACTCAATAAAAAGGAAAATTTAAAGAAACGAAAATAAAGAAAAGGGAAAAGACACAACCGGATTTATTGTTTGCGGGGTGGTGATGGTGGATAGTAGCTGAGATTTCCTTGGCGCATATGATACTCATGGATGCGTCTCGTCATGCGCGCATGTTGATTCTGAAGGGATTCGAAGCGACCCTGACGATCATCCATATTTCTAAAATCAGCTCGAATGTTGGTCAGCTCTTGTGCTTGTCGAAGTTGCTCTTCCTGAATAGCGTGCAACTGCCCTGACTGACGAAGTTGCTCTTCTTGAAAAGTGTGAAACTCCCCTGCTTGACGAAGTTGTTCATCATACATTGATTCCCATAAGTTTTGCATGGAAGCATAGTCAGGCTGAGGTGGCGGAGGTGGATAGTAAGTCTGCTCTGGGGCTGAAGTAAAAGTGGGCTCTGGTGCTATATAGCGATTCTGCACAGGTTCTTGTAAAGGGGCAGATACTTCCATCGAATCGCGTTCCTCATAAGGAGTAGAAGGTATGAACGAAGAATCAGAAGAGCTCTCTTGTGCTGGAGATGGAATCGGAGACGGCACCGGCATATAAGGTGAATGGACGGAGGTGGCATATTGGGAAGCTGCCGGTGATGCATCCTGGAATCCTTGTTGCTGTTGAAGGTAGGGTTGGGCTGCCGCATAATCAGTAGAATCAAACCAGGAGAAAGGTTCATCCTGGTGTAGCTGTCCGACAGAGGTAGATGGTCCTGCAGGTGGAATTACTGGAGCTATGACCTGCCTAAAAAGGAGCCAATTATTTGGATTAATCGGCGTAAAAGCATCTCGATCTGAACAGGGCACCTCCTGATGGTGGCCTTTAAAAATAAAAACTTTGATCCCTGAGTTGTTGGTCTTCACGAGACCCATAGCTTGAATGGTCCTACGAGTGAGGTGAGTGTTTCCTGGCACAGCTTCGAGATCATCCAAGTCAAGTTGTAGGTGCTGAGCGATAGGTGTGAGAAGGGCACCCATATTAATGCTACCGCCACGATGAGTAGTGCGGCGCTGAAATCGACGAATGAGGAAGGCACCCACATTAACGGGAGTTCTGTGAAGCATGCTGTGGATGAGATATAACTCTCCTTCTGAGACGGCACCATCATTATCACTGCGTCCACTTATGGTGTTGCTTAGCATGCGATGGACGTAGCGCAGAACAGGATTTTGAATTGAGCTATCTTTAGCGGTGTTCCACACCAATCGATCTTCTTCTGTTATCTGTTTCCAAAAAGTTTCCGCATCAAAGTCAGCAGGTACAGAAAGAGATCCATGGTTGGGAAATCCATAGATATTATTAATCTCTCCTAGAGTGAGAGTAAAAGGTCGTCCATAAAGTTGGAATGAAATGCGGGGCTGATCATAGTTCCTGCCATCTAAATTAAAGATTTCCAGAGATGAGAGGAATTCCATAATTAGTACTTCATAAGTTGGCCACCAAGAATGCACAAAGTCAGATAGTCCAATTTGAGAAAATAATAGATGAGTATCTGCAAGTAAATTATACTCCCTCAGCAATTCAGTATCTGAAAATCTGGTGGCATGAATTCGAATATCACACATCCGTTCATATCGAGCTTGATACTCTGGCTTAGTCCAATAATAATCTCCGGGGTAGGAGATTAATTGTGAGGGCTGTGGGGCCGGCTGAGCATTCGGATGTCGTCGTTCGTGACGTCCCCTCCATATATTAGCAAATCGCCTCATTTTGATCTGGACAAAAATAAACAAAGAAAAGGTACCGGCTTGGTGGGAGCGGCTGAGGTTTCGACCGTAGTATTCGATGAAGAACCGGCTGAAGGTCGAAGGTGACTCAGCCGTAAGGGACCGGTTGACGAAGAACTTCGGCCGTAATTGATGAAGCTCGGCCGGAGATTGGAGTTTGGCCGTAAGAAGTTGGAGGCGTGATTCGGAACTCGGCCGTAAGAGGTTGATGAACCTGTAGATTTCGGCCGTAAGGAATGGCGGTGTGGTTTCGGCCGTAAAGTAAAAAACTCGCCCGGAGTTTGGCCGTAAGAGAGCGGCGGAGATGGCGTGACTTCGGCCGTAAAACGAAGGCGACGTGGAAACTTCGGCCGTAACGCACTGGGCGTAAGGATCGGTGATTGACGTTTGAGACTTCGGCCGTAGCGCGGTGGAAACTCGGCCGTAAGAAGTTGGAGGCTTGGCACTTTGGGCGTAAGGATCGGCTGTTGGTGTTTGGGACTTCGGCCGTAATAATAAATGTCGGTGCGGTGGAAGACCGGCCGTAACGAACAGGGAAGCGCTGGAACTTCGACAGTAAGGAACAGGTGCGGTGCTTTTGGCCGTAAGGATCGACGGTGACGGTTTTGAGACTTCGGCCGTAGAGAAGAAAAGGCGTAAGGGTAGTGGAAGCACCTCGGCCGTAATGCAAAGAGGGCGGCGCGCTGTTGAAGCTCCGGCCGTAAGAAGTTGGAGGCTTGGCACTTTGGGCGTAAGGGAGAAAGCTCGGCCGTAATGTACAGAGGGCGGCGCGGTGTTGAAGCTCCGGAACTTCGGCCGTAATTGATCTGCAATATGCGAGAAGAGGTAAGTATTTTATAGATAAATTTATGGGGGTAACACTCCGACAGCGCACAGTGAAAGGTCAAATCCGGGCGTAAAGGCATGCATTTTTCCAAGGTATGTCCGTGATTTGCTGATGTGACATCTCGGCCGTAATGGAATGGTGGCAGCTTGTCTTGTCATGTCCGAGCTTGATGCATGTGCGACAACTCGGCCGTAATGCACACGTAATGTGTGTGGTAGGGCGTAACGAGAGTGGCAGGGCGTAATGACGATGGCAGCTTGTCTTTTCTTCGGTTGCTTCGGCCGTAACTGAAACGGTGGGTGGCAGGGCGTAATGTCCAAGCTTCGGCCGTAGAGAGAATCAATTCTTGAAATTTACGCCCCTGAGTTTATCTCCCCTTACAAAACATTAAATATTAATTAAATTAAATGACTCCATAATAAAATAAATGTCTAATTAAAATAAAACTATCACCGAAACTAAGATATTAACAACTAATTAGACTAATTAAAAAAAATAAAAAATAAAAAGGATAGAAATAGTTCTGATTTATAGTCGTCAGCTTGACTTAGTTCTGATGAAAATCAAGGCCTATTTTGCTCTTCTCCTCTTGGATTTTTTTCTGTGTTACTTGGGAGAGAGCCCGGTGTACGTCCAGTTAGTTGTGCCGCCATCTGGCCCAGTTGTCTTTCCAGATTTCGAATTGATGCATCCTGACTCGTGGCTCTAGATTCCATATTCTTCTGCAATGCTTGCATTGTGTCTATGATCTGTGCCATCATCTCCTGCATATGATTTGATGATTGATGTTGGGGAGTGTCAGATTGCCTTTTCAGTATATAATCTTTTGATGGACCAGAAGATTGGCCTTGGTTCTGATTATAGGCGAACTTCGGATTATGTCTCCATCCATAATCGTTGTTCCTGTAAAATGGATTGGAAATAAAGTTAGCATTTTCAATTTGATTTGAATATGAAGTGTTACCTGTAGGGCTATAATTGCTAGAATTTCCCATTAGTGACATCATCTGCTCGAATTTTTGATTAAGTGACTCCAGCTGAGCCACTATTTCTGAAGATTGTATTCCTTGTGTAGCATGTACATCATGAGTTCGGCGAGATGGTCTCCTTTCTTGGCTCGACTTGAGGGCTACAGCTTCAATTATATCTTGTATCTCACTAGGACGTTTAGATCCCAGTACTGTCCCTCCTGCTGATTGATCGAGTTTGTCTTGATCTGCAGGTCGTAATCCATGATAGAAATCTTCCATCACTTGCCACTTTGGAATTCTATTATCAGGAACTCTGGCCAGCAGTTCCTTATATCGTTCCCAGGCTTCATATAACGTCTCGTTATCGTCTTGAACAAATGCCCTCAGCTCCCTTCGATATTTGCCTGCCTTTTGTGGTG
The DNA here is from genome assembly GCA_030549335.1 of Pontederia crassipes. Taxonomy (NCBI): domain Eukaryota; kingdom Viridiplantae; phylum Streptophyta; class Magnoliopsida; order Commelinales; family Pontederiaceae; genus Pontederia; species Pontederia crassipes. The sequence goes on from CM060190.1 coordinate 5,315,880, forward strand.
GACAATATTTTCCAACAAACTTTTCTACCAGCTCCAACCAAGAATGAATCGATCCTGCAGGCAAAGTTTTAAACCAAGTGGAAGCTTTGTCACGTAAAGATTGAGGAAATAATAATAAACGAATAACTTCAGAAGAAACATTATTATTTCTAAAGGTGCTCAGAGTGGCAAGAAATTTATCAAGGTGATCGTGAGGGTCTTCATAAAATCCTCCTCCAAATTGGGATGCTTGTATCATCCTCACGATTGCGGGATTTATCTCAAAATTATTTGCGTTAATATCAGGCAGCACGATGCATGATTCTCGGTCACTGTATCTGGCCGAGACATATTCTCTCATAGAAAGTTCTGCTTCATCTTCTCGCCGATTATTATATGGTGGAATCAGTTCATTCTGTTGCTCCAGTCTCTGATTGTCGCGTGCTTGTTCCGCCATTTTTCTTATATTTCTTTGTAATCGACGATAGGTTCTTTCAATCTCAGGATCAAATTCCAACAGTGGATTTGAACTTCTAGTGCGCTTATCAGAAGATTCCAGGATTGGTTGTGATTTAATTTTCAATTAGTACCTGCAACAACCAATTTTCAGTAAGATAAAAGAATAAAATAAAATATATACAAGAAGAAAGAAATTCAGATAATAAGTCACGAAAAATGAGTTTTTTACTAATAAAGTCTTTCGGCACGATAGAATTTGAAAATTCGTCATTAAAATTAATTTTCAGAAACTTTATTAAATTATAATCAGAAATAATCAAAAATTATTTTCAGAGAAGAAATAAGATTAATATACTGAAAAGAAATAAGATTGATCGGCCGTAATGCAGAAATAGATTTACGGCCGAAATTAGATTAGTAATTAATCCGAGGCTCGTTCGTCCGTAAAAATATTGAAACAGTGTCAAAAGGATTCAACGTGAAGGCGTAAAAATTAGCATGGTGATGAATTATCTCGGCCGAAAAAAAATTGAATGAAATGTTGCCAAATGAATCATTACGGCCGACAAAGATTATAGTTCATATCGGCCGTAAAACAATGAGAGGTAAAACATCAACACATATAAATCGGCCGAAAAGGAGTAAAATCCATGGATGATCCATTACGGCCGAGACAACTAAATCGCTTCGGCAAAAAAACAAAGTCAAATCAAAAGTTCAAACTACTATCTTTATCCATTACGGCCGAAAATAAAAAAAAAATCACAAATCAATTGGGGTCGGAAGATGGCGTAAAAAACTAATGTTCAGAAATTTTACGGCCGTAAAAAGAAAACATGAGATCAATTCTCGGCCGTAAGATTAAATTGTCAATTAAGATGAGGTCACATCGGCCGAGATAACACGAGGCCGTAAAAAAAATAGGGTTTCGGCCGAAATAAAAATTGAATCATTACGGCCGAAAGTGAATTAAGTCAATTCCTTACGGTCGTAAAACAACGAAATCAGATCAAATAAAATGTTACGGCCGAGAATGAAAACTGATTCGAATAGGGCGTAAAAAATTTAAACCATCGATAAACCGGGTGTAACAAGGTCAAATCAATATCCATTACTCATGGCGTAAAAAACATTCGGATAAAACTATTACGGCCGTAAAGGTTGAAAGTTTAGAATTCAGAAATCATTCATTGCGAGGCCGTAAAATTAATAAAGCCGACACATCAAATTAAAGTCGTAAATCCATAAGTCGACAGTGTAGTTTGAAAAAAATCCAATCGGCGTCGGATTTTAAACCGAAAGTAGATAAATAAAAAAAATTATCGTGACCTTTATCTGCAAAAGGAAAAATGTCAGTTTATTCACAAAAATAATTAAAACAATTAATACATATGCACAGAGAATTATTTACAATTTATTTACATCTCCTAATAATTCATAAATATCAGAAATTAATTAATAAAATATTCCCCGGCAACGGCGCCAAAAACTTGATGCGTTGTAATTGTAACAATAAAATTTGCTAGCAAGTGCACTAGTCGCTCAAGTAATATAGTAAAAAGGAGTAAGAGTGTCGAACCCACGAGGAATATTATTAATTCAATATCTGAATTTATAAATTAATAAGAGAGGAAAAACATGAATTTTTGGAAAGAGGTTTTATGAAAATAAAATAAATAAAATAAGATAAAGATAAGATAGTGGTGTTGAAGTTAGGCCTTAGGATGAAAATAGATCAGGATAAATATTTGAATCATAAAAGATAAATTTAATCTTTAAAGATGGATTAGAGTCTCCCTAAAGTAATCTACCATGATTAACTTGTGGTCTCCACGACTGGCATCCCTCAATTTAATCATATAGAACTATCTTAATTTAATAAGAATTGAAGTCTCCACGACTGGTACCCCCAAAATCATATTAAAATTAAGATGCATTAAATTGGATTCTCTAGACTATTAATCACTCCACAAACTGGTATAGATTAATAGACCACACAAACTTGATTCTCCACACACTAGTTATCAAATTTATGTCAATTATTAATTCTAAATAAAATCAATTATAATTAGTATAATAAATTCTGAAATTAAACACTCCACAAACTGGTATAGCCTAATTCAGAAATTTAATTAACTAATATAAAAGCATTAAACACAATTAATAATTGATCAGAAAAGATTAAAACAAATAAAGTAGGATCCAAACATTTTCCTTCAATTAATAATCTCCTAAAATAATAATCTTAAAAACATGGAGTTCATCCTAGAAATTCTGGAGAGATAATAACAAAATAACAATAATAATCGAAAGAATTACACCCAAAATAGAAGTAGAGCTCTCGAATTGGGCAGACAGTCGGGCAGCCTCTCGGACTTGATCAGGGTCGCGATCAACTTCCAGCCGTCGCACCTCTCTCCTCTTGGTCGTAGCCTGCAGAGCTCACGACTCGCCGTGGAAGAAACCTGAACTTCAGAGCACTAATTGAAACTATGGATTCTTCACGTATTTATAGGGTGCGGACGACTTCAATTTGATCTCGGCCGTAACATCGTACGGTTAACTTTAAATTTATAAGATAAACTCGGCCAAAGATAAATCATTTTATCATTACGCCCAAAGATAAATCCTTTTTATCTTTACTCCCTTAGAGTCTCGGCCGTAAGGAAATTATTTTATCTTTACTCCTTTCCATTACTCCCAAAAGATAAAAATCATTTTATCTTTACGCCTTCATATATCTTGTTACGCCCAAAGATAAACTCATTTTTTATCTTGTTACGCCCTTCATCTTCATGCCATTACGCCCTCCAAATTTCGGCCGTAAGGAATAACTTCTCCTGTTACGCCCAAAAGATAAAAACATTTATCTTTACGCCTTCAAATGTTAGCCGTAACAAAGAATTAAATCTTGTTACTCCTTTTGAATCTCGGCCGTAACAACTTGGGTGTAAAGCCAAATCTCGGCCGTAAGGAATTTCTTTGAATTTCGGCCGAGATTCGAATTTTCCTGCAAATAATTATCAAAATATAGTTAATCCATCCACAATTAAAATATTCAGCGATTTTAATAATTAAAATTGATAAATCCGGAATTATAATTAGAAGTGACTAAAAATGATGCATGCTATGATCAAATTATAGAAAATTTCATTAAAATAATTAACTAAAATATGTTATATTTTGCATGCATCAATAATATATGCTAGCAAGATTGCCTGCAAATAACATGTAACATATCACAATTTCCTATTAAGGAAAGAATTAAAAAAAAGAAAATGTGGCGCAAGGAAAACGACCGACAAGGGAGGCGAATCCTCCCCTGATTACGCCCACGATCGGCCGGCCTTCTGGCTGGCCGATGCAATAAAAAGGGACTGAGGGCAACCTCGCGCCCCTTGGATGCACAGCTAGCCGCCGCTTCTTCTCCCCTCGTCTTCTTCTCCGTCCTGCGATCCGCCGGCGAACGACATAGCAACATGAAGCAGAGCACAACTTCTATGATGAATAGCGCCTGAGTCGATGATCGTTCGACACCCAGTGACCTCCTCCGATCTCCAAGAGGACCAAGCGCAACTTTCAGTCACCCAAGGACGACCGAAGATCGATCAGACGAAGCAACAATATCGGTGAACTCGATTTTGATCGGAAAAGGTACCTTAGCATCTTAAATCCCTAGATGAAGAAATAATGATCGTTTGATATGCAAGAATAGTCCATCATGATCTTGAGATTGTTACCTACATTTTTTGTATTCATGTCGTGACGATTTGATGGCTGGAAGACCATCGGAATCGAGAACGAAGTCCGACGGCTCTATTTTATCGTTGACACCGATCGACCGATATTATCAACGGTCGACCGGTCCACGCAAAGAAATCTCACGAGTTTCTATCGATCGGTCGACCGACCTCACCATGGCGGTCGACCGATCTATCTATCAACGGACAGATCTAATTTCATGATCGGCCGACCGGGGTTCTGATCGGTCGACCGATCCGATGCGCAGAGCGCGTTCTCATGATCTTACGGCCGGTCGACTGACCATCAGGATGATTGACCGATCTGACGTGCAGAGCGCGTTGTCATGACCTTACGACCGATCAATCGACCACTAGAGTAACCGGTCGACCGGCCGTATGCGTACGGTCGACCGATCCACAGACACCCGACAAAGAACACGATCGATCGATCGACCGGTGCCAGAGAACGGTCGACCGGTCCGATCAGACCAACCAGGTTAGACCGTCCAGTTCAGTCAGACCCATCGGTCTGAACCAACCAGATTGATCCGCTCATAAATCCAAATCCGAGACTCTAACCAGTTCACCTTTATTGGCTTAGTCCTATTGTACCGAGATTAACGCCCAGTTGGGCCCTGATTCATAGATTACATAATAAGCAAAGATAAGTAAAGTAAAGATAAATTCACGAGATTGTTATGTGCCGCCCCATGGTATGGAACAAGGATTACAGTATGGTATAGAGAGGGGCAGGTAGTTAGCTGAGGAGACAGCGAAACTACTAGTCTTCGATGACCACTGCTCCTGAGATTTCAGGTTCTCTTCCACCTGTATCTCGAAGAAGGGTGATGCATTGGTCACACTCCTTCCCTCAGAGAACATAGTATTGAGCCAGAGGGACAAGTAGCTAACTGAGGAGACAGTGAACCTACAGGTTCTTAAATGACCACTATTCCTGGGGTGCAGGTCCTCTCTCCCTGCATTCTGAATTGGGTGACGCATTGTCGCACCCTTTTTTCCTTTTGGACTCACTGGCTTTATGGATATAGAGGCACCTCTAACATCTCAACCTAATAAAGTCAACCTCGCATGGGACAACTAACTTTAAGGACATTATAGTAATATAAAAGACGTAGTACAACTCATAGTAAAGCAATGTAAAGTAGAGTACAGTAAAGTAAAGCATAGAACATAGTAGAGTGAAGTATGTTACAATATAGAATATGGTACAGTAAAGCATGGAACATGGTATGGTAAAGATAATGTAGAGTAAAGACAAAGTATAACCATAGTAACAGAACGAAGTATAGATATTGATATTGTCAAGGAATGATGTATTGATCCATTATAGTCAATGCATAGAAATTAGAGTACAGTATTGTTCATCATTGGTATATTGGTTATATGATTATCACTGATCCCTATTTCATCGTCTATTTTGCTATTGTACTAGGCTTTTTGCTCATGGGTATTCTATTCCCCTGCAATGGGATTTTGCAGGTGAGAATGCTAATTGACGAGGTGTTGGAGGGCACAGAGCTTGGAGAATGCTGCACATGACTAATATTTTGATTCAAGCTTTCACTGCTACATTTCTTTCAAGTTATTGTAGTTGGTTCAAAGACATCATGTTATTCGGCTCATTGAACTTCTCTTTCAAATGTCGAACTTAATGCATTTTCGCACTGCTATTCTCCTTGATATTTGATGTTTGAACTTTCGCATTAAAGTCCTTGATTATTTTCTTATTATATTGATACAACGTATGCCATTTTGTTGAATGGTCATGGTCACTAGTGTAATAGGCAGTGTAACGCTCCCGGGGTCAACCTGACTGCCTACGTGGCAGGAGGGGCGATTTTGGGGGTGTTACAATTTGATATCAGAGCCTAAGTTCTTAGCTCCCTCATTGATCATAGTAGAGTAGATGTTCACGCATAGTCATTATTGTTCATATTATTTCATTAACTCAAAGTAAAGTCATGTGCAAGCTTCTCAAGTATCTGCGGCTCCACTCCTCAAGTAAGTATTAAGTGAATTTTGTATACAGATTTCTACTTTTTTTATTTGGTCACATTGTTTCTATAGATGCCTCCTCGAGGTATTATTGCACGAGTCGTACGAGGAAAGTAGAGGATCTTTTACATAATGGAAACAAATGACCCATCTCCAACTCCTGAGGAATTGGAGCGAGCACGAATGCGCGACCAAAGTCGTAATCGAGGTCGCGAACGTAACGTACCACCTCCCTCGGTACAAGAAGAATTGGAACCCTCTGACCAGGAAAGTGTTGGTAGTAACCAACCAAGAGTGTCTCCACCGACAGTAGTGCCTTCTGAAGATATCGTCCAAGAGTTCTCCGCCACGCAAACACCATCGCTGCGCATCCCTAGAGGAACTTGACTACTGCTCACGTTGTAATGTGTTCGGGTATGAACATTGGCAGCATCTTCTCTGGAGGTTACAGGATACAAAGAACACATCAAAGAAGGATGAAGGAGAAACTTCGCGACGTAATGAGTAGTGTCTAATGTTTCTTGATGTGGAAGACCTTAGTGTGCCTTAGACAAATGCATACGTTTTGCTTTGACTAAACTCTTACATGAGATTGACTTTGTTTTTAAGCCGATATTGAGCCATAAGGTCTCAATTATTATCTGAGATTTTTAGTTGGATTAAGATCTTTGATTCCATGCTATTTCTCAAATATTCTCATGGCCTTTTTATAGATGTCTCCTCAAAGAAAGTTACAAGCGTCCACTAGCGAGAATGAGATACCTAACGAAGGGGAGACCCCTTTCATTCCCCTACCTCCATCTTTTCCACCTCCACCTTCTCCTCCTCCACCTGAACCAATGGTGTAGCAAGGACAACAAGTTCCTCTTCCCTGCACGCTACAAGAGTTTTGGAGGTCGAAACCCCCGATGTTCAATGGAGAAGGGGCATAGAAGTAGCTGAACAGTGGATAGAGATGATAGAAGATAAGTTCGACATCCTAGACGTCCTTGAAAACAAGAAGGTGCTGTTTGCTGGAGACACCCTCCAGAAGGATGCAAAGGAATGGTGGAAAGCAAAGAAGGCCACCAGCTCTTCAGAAGTCAGAATCGTTGCCTGGGAGGACTTCCGCAAAGCATTCGAGACACGCTACTTCCCTAAGTTCCAAAGGGATTTGAAGCAAAAAGAGTTCCAGAACCTAGAACAAGGGACCATGACAGTGTCTCAATACATGATAAAGTTTGTTCGACTGAGGAAATACTCCAGGCTGATTATGGATGAACAAGATGTAACGAAGCACTTTGTTGACGGACTGAACCCCGCCTTGAGCACCAGGGAATTGCAAAACCCTGGATGAGATGGTCAGTTTGGCTACACTGACTGAGAAGGACCACCAAGACCTACCGAAGGACAAAAAGGTCCAGCCGAATGTAGGCCAGAGCTCTCAGCCACAACAATAATTTAGAGGAAATAACCATCAGCATCAACGACGAAGTAATCGGCCCCGCCCTTACCCAGCGCCTCAGCATTACAACCGTCCACAGTAACAGCCTTACCGCACTCCACAACAAGCTCCTTCACCACAACAATAGCAACCACAACAACAGCAACAGAACCCAAGGCCCCCTCAGCAGGCGCAAAGGCGCCCAGCTTAACAACAGAGGCAACAGCCTCCCAGTGCCCCTCAGGCACCACCCGCACAAGATGAGCGGGTCTTATGCAATACCTATGGCAGGACCCATGCTGGGGAATGCCGCATGAAGACTGGAGCATGCTACTATTACGGTGGAATGGGCCACATTGCAATAAACTGTCCAAGACATAGACAACAACAGTTAGTGCAAGGAAGACTCTTCAATTTAGAAGAGGATGCTCCACATAATGACATTGAGATCATTCAAGGTACGCTATTCGTAGCTGATTTACCCACTATAGTATTGTTCGATTCCGGTGCCTCCCACTCATTTATATCTGAAGAATGTGCCAATACATTAGGGTTAACTACAATGAACTTAGAGCATAAGATGAATATCTTGACCCCACAAGGAACTCTGATTACCACAAAGTACCTTTCTAATGTACCCATAGAGATAGTGATAGTGATATTTGAGTTTTCTAGTGATAACTTGCTGAAATTAAGTAAAAGGGTCAATTTCTTTAATTTTGGTCTCCCAACTCACTAGCTGCAAGTGCACAGGTAAGTTGTAATAGACTCAGGTTGTCGTATCCACAAGAATTTGAAGTCTAAGGCACTCTAAAACAATCTAAATTAGTTCTACTTTAATGGCTAAAAATAGATTTTCAAAGAGAAATGAAAACAGATTTTTAATGGAAAGTGAAATGATAACAGATTTTTGGATTTTGGAAATTTATCAAAACTGAGTTATAAATGCTAGAATGAAGTCTAAAACGGTTCAACTATCAATGAGGAAGGTTCTCCTAGGAGTTGAGGTTCATCTAAATTAATTATGGATGGAAATGGACAAGTTATCACTTTTTAGTCAAATCTAATTCAACTTTCAATATGGCTATTTTCACAGCTCAATTATACCAGAACTAAACAATATATTGTCATATAATTGTTAGCCAAGTTGAATTAGAAGAGGATCCTCACTGAAAATCAAGTTATCATTGGGTTCAACTCAATGCACTTGCTGATTTTTGGCCAACTTCAATAAAATCTGAAATGATAACTTATAGATTGCACCTTGAAAATGAAAGGAATGTTTCAATCAACTAAACAGGGATGAAATCAATCCAATATTAATGCAAATGCTCCTTGGTTTATCTCTAAACTACAAGAGGATTTAAAATCAGCTTCTCAGCTGCAAATTCAAATGAAATCCACATTTCCATTAATGAATTGGATAGAAATCAGCACGTAATACAAGTTTATGAAATCAGAAATTGTCATTGCTCCTTGGCTCATCTCTGAATCTCAAGGAAGGCCCAAAAACCATCTCTCAATGGTGGATTAAGCAGGGCTTAACAATGACAATCAGATTCCCAAGAAATCAGAAATCAGAATTCAACAAAAAGTATTTCAGAGATCAGATTGGGAAAAACAGCAAGGAAATCAGCAATGCTTCTCATTGGAATTCTGGATTTGCTAAGTGCTTATTGACCCATCTCTGGACAACAAGAAATTCTTAAGGTTCACCTTTCAGTGATTGAATGAAATTGGAGATTCAATTAGCAAATCAGATTCCAACAAATTTCAGAAAACAGATTTCAGGAATGTAATTTCAGAAATCAGAATTGGAGGACAGGTTTGAGTCATAAAATTCCAAAGTATCTTGTTTCATTTCTGAACAAGACTTGGACCAATATCAACCTCTCAGTTGCTCAATTAATCAAATCCCCAATGGCAAATAAGATTCAAACAGTTCACAGAAATCAGAAAATCAAATTCAGGAAGTTCAGAAAATCAAGAAATCAAAAATCAAAATTTCAAAAATCAGAACTTCAATTAAATTGAAATTCAGAACTTGACATTGATTTCTAATCCATTTCTGGACTAGGGATAGATCAAATGATAACTTCTCAGTTATAGATTACAGTGGGATCCAACAATGGCAAGAACTAACTCTAAATAATTATGAAATATGAAAATCAGCAATGATTCAGTGCAGGAATTCATTCAATCCATTTCCATCCATAACTAATCTAAACTACTACCCTATCCTAGAAGAAATGGAGTTTAGCTCCTCATGTTTACAAAGCTTGTCATCAAATGGGATGAGAAACAGATACAAATCATTTTGGATAGAAGCTCTCGGCCAGCAGCAGCAAGTCCAGCAGCCTTCCTTCCTTGCTCCAAACCCCTGCTCAAACCCTCAATGGCCAGCCCCCCTCTCTCCTCCAGAAATTCCACCTTTTATATCACTCCTCTTCACCCTTGGATCAGCATCAAATTGTTCTTTATCTTTTGATTTGAGCCACCTGTCCAGTCCTGGAAGAATCTGCCTCTGCAGCACCTTTTTGTGCAGGAAAAAGTAGATGGTCCCCCCCTACTTTTTCCACTTTTTGGCCACCTTTCTCCCTGCTACAAATCCCCAAACAGCAAGCATCAAAGCCCTTGAATGGTGTTTCGACAAATAAAGATTAAGATGATGATAGTTGCTAGCTCAGATATCAAATGGTATTAGGTGTTGTGTAGGAATGAAAACTTGTATCAAAATTAATGAATTAAGGGGCCCGGAATGATAACTTATCACAAATCATGGAAATTATTCAAATGCAAGTGATTCAAAGCATTAGAAGCATCAAATGGACTAGAGTAACAAGTGAGTGCATTCAGAAATCAAATATGAATGAGATTTCTAAGAAGTGATAACTTGGGTGCCCAAAAACGATAACTTATATGACTTAAAAATTATAACCTGTGATAACTTGAGTTGTGGTTATCCAAATGTGATGAAATTTGACCAGCAATGAGTTAGAACAGTAATAAGATGATTGCTTAAGGTCTTTGTGCAGTATTAATGGTTTTGCATGTCGAAACGATAGAATTGCCCTTTAACGATAACTTGACACTTGAAAAATGATAACTTGTTCAAATGGACTTAAAACTTTGCACAAGTTGAGATGTGACTATCCAAATATGATTTATACATGATAATGATGGATTTAGAGCAAGAAAACCATTGAAAATTAGTTCACTCAAAATAATGATAACTTGACATATAAGAATGATAACTTGTCCTCAAAATGATAACTTGGCATAGAATTTAAATATTAATGGATTTTGGCATTTCAGAACCTCTATGCACATGGAAATAAGTATGAAATGAGGAATATCAACTAGTTATCACAATGTATTCATTCCAAGTATAATTGTCCCAAAAATAGACAAAAATGGGACTCGATATGTATGAATTGCATCTAAAATGGGCTAGAAACATATAGTGATCAGCTAGTGATCAAACTCCCCCAAGCTTAGCCTTTTGCTTGTCCTCAAGCAAAACATTCAGAAATTAAGGACAAACTTGAATTAAAAGTCCACAAATGAAGCAAAGATTAGCTGAATTGAATCCAATGAATTTCCCACTTTGCCAACACTTCATTCTTTCCAAAAACTCAATTTCTAGCTAGGGAATCACAGAGGCTAAAGCAAATTTAAGCCATGGAAGAAGTACTAGCAATAACATATTTGAATTGTAGGAATTGTCAACTTTACAAAGGGGTTGAACTACAAATCTCTTCATAAACAGATTTTTAATTGATTAAACATGTTTAACACCTGACTTTTATTCATGAAATGCATATAAACAGGTTTAGCACCTGATTTTTATTCATGCTTTCTTTAGTAGAGATTCCTTTGGAAGTTTTGCTCTCCTAATTTTTTTTCTTTTTGCATTGAAGAGAGATTCCTTTGGAAGTTTTGCTCTCTTCCTTTTTTTCTATGCGTGCATATGACTTTTTACTTTTCCTTTTCTCATTTTTCTATCCCGTTCATGAAGTGAGCAATAGTTCAAACTCAAGTATAGTTTAGATCCCTTTATCCAAAAAGTCAAGTTTTCCTATTTAGCATGGCAGTGAGAGCCTTGAATCCCTTCTAGACATCTGATATTACTAATTCAATCCATAAGTATCAGCTAGTGTGACCCACAAAAAGGAAAAATTTTCAATTGAAAATTTCATTCAAATGCATCTGAATTCATAATGCCAATTAAAGCAAGAAGGCTAATGGCCAAGTTTGCCACTTGGTATTGTAGTGCACCCACTGTCAAAATGAAGTATTCTACCCATTTCAGAGTTAAAATGAATTCAGAATTGAGTTGGGTCCAAAAATTGATAACCGAGTGATAACTAGTGATAACTTGTGAAAACCAATGATAACTTGCAAAATCTACTGATAACCTGGTATGATTTATGATATGAACATTAAAATCAATTGAAAACATGGTGTAAATGTTAGAAAAGTACCAGTTTTCCTCCCCCAAGCATATTCTCAACACTGTCCCTACTGTTGAAAATAAAAGGCAAAGGAGAGGGGTGGGTGGGAGTGAAATGCATGGAATTGGGCACTTGAATCCTCTTGGCATTTCATCCAGAAGCTTTGGGTGATCCAATCTTCATTAGTTGCAACTAATCCTTCAGAGAAACAAAGGATATCAGTTGGTATGGCAGATTTGCAACTAATCAGATTTTTGAGTGTAGAATTCAGCAATGCATTGGGAATTTATGAAATTCACTGAAATTAGGCTATAATAGATTGGGATAACTGAAATGAATGTTAATTCAGATGATGATATGATCAATGTAGCATAATGAGAAAGATATTATCAGTTATCATTAAGTTTTCAGTGGAAAAATAAAAAATAAGGGGGTATGGGTACTCCCTGAATTTGAGACTTGTGAATTGAACCTGTTCCTCACTACTTATTCCTGCAAAAATAGAAAGATTAGGTTGATAATGGATTGGGTTACCTCCCAAGAAGTGCCTTTCATTAATGTCTTTGGCTAGACATTGTTACAATGAGAAATCAACTAGGTGATAGTGGCAAATCAGCTAGAATCAACTCCTCCTTTGCAGAATCCTTGGCTGTGGGATTGTAAAGCTTCAACTTCTGTCCATTCACCTTGAATACATCATCCTTGTCATTCAGAAGGTCCACAACACCAAATGGACATACTTTGTGAATTTTGAATGGTCCACTCCACCTTGACTTCAACTTTCCTGGAAAAATCTTTAATCTTGAGTTGAAGAGTAATATAAGGTCTCCAACCTTGAAATCCCTTTTCAGAATCCTTCCATCATGCCATCTTTTAGTCCTTTCCTTGTAGAATTCTGAATTGTGGTAGGCGTTTAGCCTAATTTCATCAATTTGCAAGAGCCTCTTTTGCCCACATGCATGCATATCATAATTGAGTGCCTTGACTGCCCAATATGCCTTATGCTTCAACTCAATTGACAAATGGCAAGTTTTTCCATAAACAAGTTTGTAGGGAGAAGTACCAATTGGAGTCTTGTATGCTGTCCTATATGCCCAAAGAGCTTCATTCAACTTCAAACTCCAATCTTTTCTTCTCAATGAAACTATTTTCTCCAATATGGCCTTTACCTCCCTATTTGATACTTCTGCTTGGCCATTTGTTTGAGGGTGATATGAAGTGGAAACTTTGTGCCTCACTCCATACTTAATTAGGAGGTTCTCAAAACACCTTTCAATAAAGTGGCTACCCCTATCACTTATGACCACTCTAGGAATTCCAAACCTTGGAAAGATAACTTCCTTGAACAACTTGATTACTGCCCTGGAATCAACTACAATGGTGGGAATGGCCTCAATCCATTTGGACACATAGTCCACAGCTAGAAGAATAAACTTGTAACCACATGAACTAGGGAAAGGCCCCATGTAGTCAATGCCCCATGCATCAAATATTTCCACTTCTAAAATTCCTTGTTGTGGCATTTCATTCCTTCTTGAGATGGAACCAGCTCTTTGGCATTGATCACAGCCCTTCACAAAGATATGTGCATCCTTGAATAAACTTGGCCAATAAAATCCAGATTGGAGGACTTTGGCAGCAGTCTTGTGTGTGGCTCCATGGCCTCCATAAGGGGATGAATGGCATGCCTCCAAAATTTCCTGGAATTCAGATTGGGGTACACATCTTCTATATATGCCATCAGGAGATTTTCTGAATAGAAAGGGGTCATCCCAATAATAATCTTTCAAGTCATGAAAGAATTTCTTTCTTTGCTGATATGTGTAGTCAGGAGGGATAATTCCACATGCAAGGTAATTGACCAAGTCAGCATACTAGGGAACTTGATTAATTGCCACAGCCATCAAACTATCATCAAGAAATGCATCATTGATAGGAAGTGTAGATGATTCCTGTACTCCTTCCATTCTTGATAGGTGATCAGCTACAAGATTTTCACTACCCCTTTTGTCTTTGATTTCAACATCAAATTCTTGAAGCAATAAGATCCACCTGATTAGCCTTGACTTAGATTCCTTCTTGTTGATCAAGTGCCTCACAGCTTGGTGGCCTGTGAATACAATGACTTTGGATCCCACCAAGTAGGGCCTGAATTTGTCAAATGCATACACCACAGCAAGAAGTTCTTTTTCAGTAGTTGCATAATTGATTTGGGCTTCATCTAGAGTCTTGCTTGCATAGCATATGACATGGTGCCTTCTGTCCTTGGTCTGTCCCGAACCTGCCCCTACAGCCTGGTCTGAAGCATCACACATGATTTCAAAAGGAAGGATCCAATCAGGTGGCTACACTATAGGGGTTGAGGTGAGGGCTTCCTTCAACTTCTTGAATGCCTTCATACACTCTTCATCAAAATAAAACTCAACATCCTTGGCCAGCAACTTGGTGAGGGGACTAGTTATCATGGAGAAATCTTTAATAAACTTTCTGTAGAAGCCTACATGCCCCAAAAGCTCCTAATTGCCTTGACATTTGTGGGTGGTGGTAGCCTTTCAATCACCTCAATTTTTGCCTTGTCCACTTCAATACCTTTGCTTGAGACCACATGTCCTAAGACAACCCCTTCTTGGACCATAAAATGGCACTTCTCCCAATTTAGAATCAAGTTGGACTCTCTACATCTTTGTAGCACCTTGGTCAAATTTTCTAGGCAAGCATCAAATGAGGCTTCATGTACTGAAAATCATCCATGAAGACCTCCATAATTTCTTCAATGAAGTCTGAAAATATAGACATCATAAACCTTTGGAAGGTGGCAGGAGCATTGCATAAGCCAAAGGGCATTCTCCTATAGGCAAAAGTCCCATATGGACAAGTGAATGTAGTCTTGTGTTGATCTTGAGGGTGAACTGGAATTTGCAAGAAACCTGAGTACCCATCAAGATAACAGAAATGTGAATGCCTAGCCAACCTCTCCAACATTTGATCAATGAATGGCAAAGGAAAATGGTCCTTTCTTGTGGCCTTGTTTAACTTCCTGAAGTCAATGCACATCCTCCAACCTGTAATGGTCCTTGTGGATATCAATTCATCTGAATCTGACTTCACCACTGTGATTCCTCCCTTCTTTGGCACCACCTGCACTGGACTGACCCATTCACTATCTGAAATGGAGTATATGATTCCTGCATTCAACAACTTCAATACTTCTTTCTTTACCACTTCTTTCATGGTTGGGTTGAGTCTCCTTTGACATTCAATGGAGGGCTTGTAGCTGTCCTCCATAGGGATCCTATGCATGCAAATGGTTAATACCCTTGATGTCTTCAATTGAGTAGCCTATCACCTCCCTATATAGTTTCAACCTCTTCAGCAGCTCTTCAACCTGGTCCTGGGGTAAATTAGCATTAATGATAACAGGAAAAGTTGAATTCTTCCCCAAGAATTCATACTTCAGATTGCTAGGAAGAGGCTTGAGTTCCAACTTGAAATTGGTTTGAGCTGGATTGCCTTGGCATTCAGCAATGATAACCTGTTGTACCTCACCCTGAATTGCTAAATTTTCTACTGATTTTGAAGATTTCAGCACTGATTTATATGCCATAGCATCTGGATCTTCCAATTCTTTCAAATGTTCAAACATTAGACACCTTTGCAATGGATATTCAATAGGAATTATAGCTGAAACTTGCTCCACCACTTGATCCAATTGCCCATCTTCAAAATAATTTTCTAGAACACTTGGCCTACTAATAACTTGTGCCAAATTGAATTCAATCTTCTCCTCTCCAATTTGGAAGGTCAATCTCCCTTCCTTGACATTAATTACAGCCCCTGCAGTGGCTAGAAAGGGCCTCCCAAGGAGAATAGGGGTGTTCACATTTTCATCCATATCCAATACAACAAAATCATCTGGAATATAGAATTTACCAACTTTGAGGGGTATGTCCTCAATAATCCCATGTGGATATTTGATGGATCTGTCTGCCAACTGAAGGGACATATTTGTTAGCTTCAAATCCTCAACTTCAACTTTCCTGCACAATGATAAGGGTATGACACTCACAGAAGCTCCCAAGTCACACATGGCTCTTTGAATTTTTCTATTGCCTATCTTACATGGAATTGAGAAGCTTCCTGGATCCTTGAGCTTAGGAGGCAACTTGTTTTGGATAATTGCAGAAGCCTCTTCAGTTAATGCAATTGTCTCATGCTCCAACACTCTTCTCTTCTTGGTTAGAATTTCTTTGAGGAACTTTGCATATGATGGCATCTCCTGGATGGCTTCAACAAAAGGAACATTTATGTATAGCTTCTTCAGGATTTCCAAAAATTTTTCATATTGCTGGTCTTGTCTTGCCTTGATTAGCCTTTGAGGGAAGGGTACTTTGTCAAAAACCCTTGTATTTACTTCAATTTGAGGACCTGAATTCCTGATTTCCTCACTTGGCTGTTCACTTGGCTTTTCAGCAACTCTTGAGTCTGAATTGGCTTGATTATCATCCACTTTCTTCATTGGTTCCTCCACCATCTTTCCACTACTGAGCTGGATGGCCTTTGCTTGCTCCTTTGGATTCATCTCTGGCTGTCTAGGAAAGAATAAAGGAGGTCTAGCTGAGGTGCTAGGTTGTTGAGCAACTTGGTTCTCAATGGTATCAAGTCTAGAATTCATTTTCAGAATTGCCTCCTCCTGATTGCCTTGCTTCTTCAGATTTTGTTAAGCATCTCCTCTATTTTTGAAAATTGAGAAGGTTGAGTTGGTGGTGGTTGCTCAAAAGAAGGTCTTTGCACTTGAACGCCTTGGGACTGATTTGGATATGGAAATTGTTGGTTTCTGGGCAAAATCCTTGGCTGCCAACTAGGATTCTGCATGGGAGCTCCTTGATAGTTGTTGCCCTTGTAAGAAAAGTATGGATGATTCCTGCTTTCTGGAGTGTAGAACTCAGCAGGAGGTTTAATTCCATAATTTCCCACAACATTGATTTGATCCACTGTTTGCTCCACTTGTTGCATAATCAAATTGCAATTTTCTGACACATGGCCTTGATTCCTACATACACAGCACCTTGTCTCAGGATTAGAGGCCCTATTGCCATTGGAAGTCAAGTTCAATCTCTCCAAAGTCTTGTACAGCACCTCTTCAAATTGGGTTGACAATTGGTTCACTGAATTGTCCATAGGTGGCCTCTTGGTCCTATCATGTGTGAGGAAGTGATGGTTCTTTGCAATGTTCTCTATCAGTTGGTAAGCCTCATCTATATTTTTGGATGCAAAGATACCTCCTGGTCCAAGACCACCTTGCTAGGGTAGTTCAATCCCTTATGAAAATAGTTGACTAATTGCCACTTTTCAAATCCATGGTGGGGACATGCCCTTAACAACCCTTGAAGCCTTTGCCATGCCTCACAAATGTTTTCTTGGTCCAACTGATAGAACCTCACTATTTGATCCCTGAAGTTATCAGTTTTTGAAGGAGGAAAGAATTCTGAAAGGAACAATTGAATAATTGATTCCCAAGTGGCTACCTCTTCAAGATTCAATCCTTTATACCATGTCTTGGCCTTGTCCTTGAGTGAAAAGGGAAACAATCTCATATATACTGCATTCATGGGGATATTATTGAAGTTCACAGTGCTACATATCTCCTTGAAATTGTCCAAATGACAAGCTGGATCTTCAATCCCAAGTCCAGAAAACTGACTTTGCCTAATCATAGAAATCAAGGCTGGATTAACTTCAAAGTTTGCCACAGGTTCTAAAGCAACTCCTCCTTGCTGATTCCTTGCATTGCTTGGTGAATAACAGTCCCTAAGAGTTCTAGGAGCTGCCATATTCTGATTTACAACTTCTTCAAATTCAAGGTTGTGTGCCTCTTCCTCTTCTTCTTCAAATATCCTTCTCCTTGCCTCAAGCCTTTGCAATCTCCTTCTTCTTAGAAATCTTCTTTCAGGCTCAGGATCTGATTGGTAATGTTCCTCTTGATGGTCTAAGTCCAGCATAAAGAGATTCAGAAGTATCAAATTCAAGAAAGAAATGAAAACTAGACAAAAGTGAAAAGTTAAAAATGATAACTTGCAAAAACTGAAAATTAGCCTAATAAATAAACTAAAAACTAATCTAATACTAATCTAAACTATCTAAGTTAGCCTAATTGACCTCAAATCCCCGGCAACGGCGCTAAAAACTTGATAGTGATATTTGGATTTTCTAGTGATAACTTGCTGAAATTAAGTAAAAGGGCCAATTTTTTTAATTTTGGTCTCCCAACTCACTAGCTACAAGTGCACAGGTAAGTCGTAGTAGACTCAGGTTGTCGTATCCACAAGAATTTGAAGTATAAGGCACCGTAAAACAATCTAAATTAGTTCTACTTTAATGGCTAAAAACAAATTTTCAAAGAGAAATGAAAACAGATTTTTAATGGAAAGTGAAATGATAACAGATTTTTGGGTTTTGGAAATTTATCAAAACTGAGTTATAAATGCTAGAATGAAGTCTAAAAAGGTTCAACTATCAATGAGGAAGGTGTTCTCCTAGGAGTTGAGGTTCATCTAAATTAATTATGGATGGAAATGGACAAGTTATCACTTTTTAGTCAAATCTAATTCAACTTTCAATATGGCTGTTTTCACAGCTCAATTATACCAGAACTAAATAATATATTGTCATATAATTGTTAGCCAAGTTGAATTAGAAGAGGATCCTCACTGAAAATCAAGTTATCATTGGGTTCAACTCAATGCACTTGCTGATTTTTGGGCAACTTCAATAAAATCTGAAATGATAACTTATAGATTGCACCTTGAAAATGAAAGGAATGTTTCAATCAATCCAATATTAATGCAAATGCTCCTTGGTTTATCTCTAAACAACAAAAGGATTTAAAATTAGCTTCTCAGCTGCAAATTCAAATGAAATCCACATTTCCATTAATGAATTGGATAGAAATCAGCACGTAATACAAGTTTGTGAAATCAGAAATTGTCATTGCTCCTTGGCTCATCTCTGAATCTAAAGGAAGGCCTAAAAACCATCTCTCAATGGTGGATTAAGCAGGGCTTAACAATGGCAATCAGATTCCCAAGAAATCAGAAATTAGAATTCAGCAAAAAGTATTTCAGAGATCAGATTGGGAAAAACTGCAAGGAAATCATCAATGCTTCTCATTGGAATTCTGGATTTGCTAAGTGCTTATTGACCCATCTCTGGACAACAAGAAATTCTTAAGGTTCACCTTTCAGTGATTGAATGAAATTGAAGATTCAATTAGCCAATCAGATTCCAACAAATTTCAAAAAACAGATTTCAGGAATGTAATTTCAGAAATCAGAATTGGAGGACAGGTTTGAATCATAAAATTCCAAAGTATCTTGATTCATTTCTGAACAAGACTTGGACCAATATCAACCTCTCAGTTGCTCAATTAATCAAATCCCCAATGGAAAATCAGATTCAAACAGTTCATAGAAATCAGAAAATCAGATTCAGGAAGTTCAGAAAATCAAGAAATCAAAAATCAAAATTTCAAAAATCAGAACTTCAATTAAATTGGAATTCAGAACTTGACATTGATTTCTAATCCATTTCTGGACTAGGGATAGATCAAATGATAACTTCTCAGTTATAGATTACAATGGGATCCAACAATGGCAAGAACTAACTCTAAATAATTATGAAATATGAAAATCAGCAATGATTCAGTGCAGGAATTCATTCAATCCATTTCCATCCATAACTAATCTAAACTACTACCCTATCCTAGAAGAAATGGAGTTTAGCTCCTCATGTTTACAAAGCTTGGCATCAAATGGGATGAGAAACAGATACAAATCATTTTGGATAGAAGCTCTCGGCCAGCAGCAGCAAGTCCAACAGCAGCAGCCTTTCTTCCTTGCTCCAAACCCCTGCTCAAACCCTCAATGGCCAGCCCCCGTCTCTCCTCCAGAAATTCCACCTTTTATATCACTCATCTTCACCCTTGGATCAGCATCAAATTGTTCTTTATCTTTTGATTTGAGCCACCTGTCCAGTCCTAGAAGAATCTGCCTCTGCAGCACCTTTTTGTGCAGGAAAAAGTAGATGGTCCCCCCCTACTTTTTCCAGTTTTTGGCCACCTTTCTCCCTGCTACAAATCCCCAAACAGCAAGCATCAAAGCCCTTGAATGGTGTTTCGACAAATAAAGATTAAGATGATGATAGTTGCTAGCTCAGATATCAAATGGTATTAGGTGTTGTGTAGGAATGAAAACTTGTATCAAAATTAATGAATTAAGGGGCCCGGATTTATAACTTATCACAAATCATGGAAATTATTCAAATGCAAGTGATTCAAAGCATTAGAAGCATCAAATGGACTAGAGTAACAAGTGAGTGCATTCAGAAATCAAATATGAATGAGATTTCTAAGAAGTGATAACTTGGGTGCCCAAAAACGATAACTTATATGACTTAAAAATGATAACCTGTGATAACTTGAGTTGTGGTTATCCAAATGTGATGAAATTTGACCGGCAATGAGTTAGAATAATAATAAGATGATTGCTTAAGGTCCCTGTACAGAATTAATAGTTTTGCATGTCGAAATGATAGAATTGCCCTTTAACGATAACTTGACACTTGAAAAATGATAACTTGTTCAAATGGACTTAAAACTTTGCACAAGTTGAGATGTGACTATCCAAATATGATTTGTACATGATAATGATGGATTTAGAGCAAGAAAACCATTGAAAATCAGTTCACTCAAAATAATGATAACTTGACATATAGGAATGATAACTTGTCCTCAAATGATAACTTGGCATAGAATTTAAATATTAATGGATTTTGGCATTTCAGAACCTCTATGCACATGGAAATAAGTATGAAATGAGGAATATCAACTAGTTATCACAATGTATGCATTCCAAGTATAATTGGCCCAAAAATAAGCAAAAATGGGACTCGATATGTATGAATTGCATCTAAAATGGGCTAGAAATATATAGTGATCAGCTAGTGATCAGATAGAGAAAAAGAACCTTCCAGCAAATCTTATCATTATTCTTATGAGAGATTATGATATAATTTTGTGCATGGATTGGCTAACCTCCCATGATGCTTCTATCTTGTGCAAGCAAAAGAAGGTGGTTATAAGTATACAGAGTACAGATAAAGTCATAGTCAGAGGCATTGCACAAAAAGAACAAAAAATCATAGTGTCTGCCATAAAGGCACATAAACTACTCCAAAAGGGATGTAGAGGCTATCTGGCAAGTATTACCAAGATAGAGCCAGTCAAGACCCCTCAAGACATAGAGATTGTGAGGGAATTTCCTGATGTATTCTCTGATGATGTTAGTGGTCTACCGCCCAGAAGGGAGATAGACTTCCATATTGAAGTGGCACCCGGCATAGCACCGATCTCCAAAGCTCCATACCGCATGGCCCCAGCAGAGATGAAGGAATTGAAGAACCAAATTCAAGAGCTGCTCGACAAAGGTTTCATCAGGCCTAGTGTCTCACCATGGGGTGCACCAGTTCTCTTTGTCAAAAAGAAGGATGGGTCTTAAGACTTTGTATCGACTATAGAATATTGAACAAAGTCACAATAAAGAACAAGTACCCGTTACCTCGAATCGACGACTTATTTGATCAGCTGTCCAAAGCAAATGTTTCCTCCAAGATTGATCTGCGGAGCGGATATCATTAGTTAAGAGTAGCAGAAGAAGACATACCAAAGACAACCTTCATGTCACGATATGGACATTACGAGTTCCTAGTAATGCCGTTTGGATTAACAAATGCCCCAGATAAGTTCGTAATTGTCTTCGTTGATGATATCCTCATCTACTCACCAAGCATAGAGCAACACAAGGAACATCTGAAGATAGTATTGGAGACTTTGTGAACAAAGAAATTATACGCAAAGTTATCCAAATGTGAATTCTGGCTCGAACAGATGATGTTTCTTGGCGACATCATCTCCAAAGATGGAATTGCAGTGGATCCTGCGAAGGTAGAAACAGTATCCAATTGGACTCCAACAAAGAATGTCTCCGAGATCAAGAGCTTCCTTGGTCTAGCAGGCTACTACAGACGCTTCATCAAGGATTTCTCCAGAATAGCACTACCATTGACCAAGCTCACTAGAAAAGGGTAAAAGTTTATTTGGTCGCCCAAGTGTGAAGAAAGCTTTCAAGAGTTAAAGAAGCGGCTAACGTCAGCACCAATCCTGACGTTACCATCGGACAACGGTGGTTACATAGTTTACAGTGATGCTAGTGGTACAAGATTGGGGTTCGTATTGATGCAACATAGGAAGGTAGTGGCATACACATCCAGACTATTGAAGAAACATGAGGTCAATTATCCAACTCATGACCTCGAATTGGCAGCAGTAGTGTTTGTCCTCAAGCTTTGGCGCCATTACCTTTATGGAGAAGAATTTGTGGTCTATACTGACCACAAGAGCTTAAAGTTTGTCTTCACACAGAAGGATTTGAATATGCACGAAGGATGGTGGATGGAGTTCTTAAAGGACTATGAGTTCTCTATCAACTACCATCCTGGTAAAGCAAACTTGTAGCAGATGCACTCAATCAAAAGTGGGAAGGATCGGTCGCCTTCATGCGACTTCGACAATTTGAGATGATGGAGGAACTTTTCAAGTGGACACCAAGGGTAAGACATGATGGATCATTAATGATGATGTAGCGTATAGTACCAGACACGATCGGGAGAATCATTGAAGCACAAGTAGAAGACCTAGACTATTATTTTATGATGATAAAGACTAGTCTTGAAACTACAAATTTCAAGGTCTCTTCAGATGGTGGCATCAGGTACCGTAATCGTTTATGGGTATCGAATAACCTTGAACTCCGAAGGAAAGTACTAGATGAATGCCACAAGTCAGAGTTTGCAATCCACCCAGGGAGCACAAAAATGTACAAGGATGTGCAGAGGAGTTTTTGGTGGCCAGATATGAAGAAGGAGATCACAGAATATGTCTCCAAATGCATAGTGTGCCAACAGGTCAAGGTGGAACACCAGAAACCTCAAGGAACCTTGAAAAGTCTGGGCATCCCACCTTATGGAAATCAAGGCCAAAGTGCAAAAGTCAAGGAGCTCCTATGCAAAATTCAAATTGGTAGCCCAAAATCCTGCCAAGGAATCAGCCACCACCTTATGGAAATCAAGGCCAAAGTGCACCAATTCAAAGAAATCTGTATGAGCCACCACCTCAAGTCCAAGCATCACAATTCCAAAATGAAATGAAGGAGATGCTTCAACAAATTCTGAAGAAGCAGGACAACCAAGGAGAGGAGATATTGAAGATCAATTCTAGATTGGATGCCTTGAATGCAAATAAAAAATTGTTGGAAAGATAAATTGCTCAACAAGCTAGTACATCCACTAGACCTCCCTTATTCTTTCCTGGACAGCCAGAAGTGAACCCAAAGGAACAAGTCCATGCTATCCAGCTCAGGAGTGGAAGAATGGTGGAGGAGCCAATGAAGGAAGTTGAGGATGATCAAGTCAATTCAGATTTAAAAGTTGCTAAAGAGCCAAGTGAAGAACCTGAGGTGGAAGTCAGGAATTCAGGCCCCAAGATTGAAGCAAAAGCTAGGGTCTTTGACAAAGTACCTTTCCCTCAAAGGCTAATTAAGGTAAGGAAGGACCAGCAATATGGAAAGTTTTTGGAAATCCTGAAGAAGTTAAATATCAATGTGCCATTTGTGGAGACAATTCAGGAGATGCCTCCTATGCAAAGTTTTTGAATGAAATCCTAACCAAGAAAAGGAGGATTATGGAGCATGACACTATTATCTTGACTGGGGAAGCCTCTACAATCATCCAAAACAAATTGCCACCCAAGTTGAAAGATCCAGGAAGCTTCTCCATACCTTGTGAAATTGGAAATAGTAAGATTCAAAGGGCAATATGTGATTTGGGTGCATCAGTGAGTGTCATACCTCTTTCACTTTGTAGGGAGCTTGAAGTTGGAGATTTGAAGCCTAAAAATTTGTCTCTACAGCTGGCAGACAAATCCATCAAGTACCCACATGGAATCATTGAGGACATACCCCTCAAAGTTGGCAAATTCTACATACCAGTAGATTTTGTGGTACTTGACATGGATGAGGACTTGAATACCCCCATTCTTCTTGGGAGACCCTTCTTAGCCACTGCTGGGGCTGTCATTGATGTCAAGGAGGGCAGATTGACCTTCCAAATTGGGGAGGAGAAGATAGAATTTAATTTGGCACAAGTTATCAGTAGACCAAATTTTCAGGAAAATGATTTTGAGGAAGGACAGCTAGATCAAGTGGTAGAGCAAGCTTCAGCTATAATTCATATTGAAGATCCATTGCAAAAGTGTCTAATGTTTGATCATTTGAAAGAATTGGAGGATCCAGAGGCTGCAACATATCAATCTGCATTGAGTTTATCCAAATCAGTAGAAAATTCAGAAAATCAACACCAATTGCAAGAAGTTATCACTGCTGAGCAAGGCAACTCGACTCAAGCCAATTCTTTCAAATTGGAACTCAAGCCTCTCCCCAATAACCTGAAGTATGAATTCTTGGGGGAGAATTCAACATTTTCAGTTATCATCAATGCAAACCTGCCCAAGAATCAAGTTGATGAGCTGCTGAAAAAACTAAGGCTGTCCAAGGAGCTGACTCTACAAGATTTGCCACTACCACCTAGCTGATTTCACCTTGTAACAATGTCTAGCCAAAGACATTAAAGAAAGGCACTTCTTGGGAGGTAACCCAAGCCATTATCAACCTAATCTTTCTGTTTTTGCAGGAATAAGAGATGAGGAACAGGTTCAATTCACAAGTCTCAAATTCAGGGAGTACCCATACCCCTTATTTTTTATTTTCTACTGAAAACTTAATGATAACTGATAATATTTTTCTCATTAAGCTACATTGATCATATTATCATCTGAATTAACATTCATTTCAGTTATCCCAATCTATTATAGCCTAATTTCAGTGAATTTCAGAAATCCCCAATGCAATGTTAAAATTTGCACTAAAAAATCTGATTAGTTGCAAATCTACCATTCCACTAATATCCTTTGTTTCTATGCAGGATTAGTTGCAACTAATGAAGGTTAGACCACCCAAAGATGCTGGATGAAATGCCAAGGGGATTCAAATTCCAAATTTCATGCATTTCAATCCCACCCACCCCTCTCCCTTGCCTTTATTTCAACCCTGAGGACAATGTTGAGAATAAGCTTAGGGGAGGAAACCTGGTGCTTTTCTAACCTTTACACCATGTTTTCAATTGATTTTAATGTTCATATAATAATTCATACCAGGTTATCATTGGTTTTCACAAGTTATCACTAGTTATCACTCGGTTATCAATTTTTGAACCCAACTCAATTCTGAATTCATTTTGACTCTGAAATGGGTAGAATACTTTATTTTGATAGTGGGTACACTCCAATACCAAGTGGCCAACTTGACCATTAGCCTTCTTGCTTTAATTGGCATTATGAATTCAGATGCATTTGAATAAAATTTTTAGCTGAAAATTTTTCATTTTTGTGGGTCACACTAGCTGATACTTATGGATTGAATTAGTAATATCAGATGTCTAGAAGGGAGTCAAGGCTCTTGCTGCCATGCTAAATAGGAAAACTTGACTTTTTGGATAAAGGGATCTAAACTATACTTGAGTTTGAACTATTGCTCACTTCATGAACATGATAGAAAAATGAGAAAAGGAAAAGTAAAAATCATATGCATGCATAGAAAAAAGGAAGAGAGCAAAACTTCCAAAGGAATCTCTCTTCAATGCAAAAAGAAAAAAAAAATTTAGGAGAGCAAAACTTCCCAAGGAATCTCTCCTAAAGAAAGCATGAATAAAAATTAGGTGCTAAACCTGTTTATATGCATTTCACGAATAAAAGTCAGGTGTTAAACCTGTTTAATCAATTGAAAATCTGTTCATGAAGAGATTTGTAGTTCAACCCCTTTGTAAAGTTGACAATTCCTACAATTCAAACATGTTATTTCTAGTACTTCTTCCATGGCTTAAATTTGCTTTAGCCTTTGTGATTCCTGATGCGTTGTGATTGTAACAATAAAATTTGCTAGCAAGTGCACTAGTCGCTCAAGTAATATAGTAATAGGAGTAAGAGTGTCGAACCCACGAGGAATATTATTAATTCAATATCTGAATTTATAAATTAATAAGAGAGGAAAAACATGGATTTTTGGAAAGATGTTTTATGAAATAAAATAAAGAAAATAAGATAATGATAAGATAGTGGTGTTGAAGTTAGGTCTTAGGATGAAAATAGATCAAGATAAATATTTGAACCATAAAAGATAAATTTAATCTTTAAAGATGGATTAGATTCTCCCTAAAGTAATCTAACATGATTAACTTGTGGTCTCCACGACTGGCATCCCTCAATTTAATCATATAGAACTATCTTAATTTAATAAGAATTGAAGTCTCCACGACTGGTACCCCCAGAATCATATTAAAATTAAGATGCATTAAATTGGATTCTCTAGACTATTAATCACTCCACAAACTGGTATAGATTAATAGACCACACAAACTTGATTCTCCACACACTAGTTATCAAATTTATGTCAATTATTAATTCCAAATAAAATCAATTATAATTAGTATAAAAAATTCTGAAATTAAACACTCCACAAACTGGTATAGCCTAATTCGGAAATTTAATTAACTAACATAAAAGCATTAAGCACAATTAATAATTGATCAGAAAAGATTAAAACAAATAAAGTAGGATCCAAACATTTCCTTTCAATTAATAATCTCCTAAAATAATAATCCTAAAAACATGGAGTTCATCCTAGAAATTCTGGAGAGATAATAATAAAATAACAATAATAATCGAAAGAATTACACCCAAAATAGAAGTAGAGCTCTCGAATTGGGCAGACAGTCGGGCAGCCTCTCGGACTTGATCAGGGTCGCGATCAACCTCCAGTCGTCGCACCTCTCTCCTCTTGGTCGTAGCCTGCAGAGCTCACGACTCGCCGTGGAAGAAACCTGAACTTCAGAGCACGAATTGAAACTATGGATTCTTCACGTATTTATAGGGTGCGGGCGACTTCAATTTGATCTCGGCCGTAACATCGTACGGTTAACTTTAAATTTATAAGATAAACTCGGCCAAAGATAAATCATTTTATCATTACGCCCAAAGATAAATCCTTTTTATCTTTACTCCCTTAGAGTCTCGGCCGTAATGAAAATATTTTATCTTTACTCCTTTCCATTACTCCCAAAAGATAAAAAATCCTTTTATCTTTACGCCTTCAAATATCTTGTTACGCCCAAAGATAAACTCATTTTTATCTTGTTACGCCCTTCATCTTCATGCCATTACGCCCTCCGAATTTTGGCCGTAAGGAAGGACGAGACTTCGGCCGTAAGGAAGGACTTCTCCTGTTACGCCCAAAAGATAAAAACATTTTATCTTTACGCCTTCAAATGTTAGCCGTAACAAAGAATTAAATCTTGTTACTCCTTTTGAATCTCGGCCGTAACGACTTGGGTGTAAAGCCAAATCTCGGCCGTAAGAAATAATTTCTTTGAATTTCGGCCGAGATTCGAATTTTCCTGCAAATAATTATCAAAATATAGTTAATCCATCCACAATTAAAATATTCAGCGATTTTAATAATTAAAATTGATAAATCCGGAATTATGTTTAGAAGTGACTAAAAATGATGCATGCCATGATCAAATTATAGAAATTTCATTAAAATAATTAACTAAAATATGTTATATTTTGCATGCATCAAACTCCCCCAAGCTTAAAGTCTTGCTTGTCCTCAAGCAAAAATTCAAAGCAAGGCTCAAGAAAGTTCCATCATAGCCGCCACATTGTCAACTGATTAATTTTCTCACACAATTCATCTGCACACCTACTACTCAACATCTTATCATTTTTCATGCACTTAGCTTCATAAAAATTCTGAATGCTATACAAATTTAAACAATCTCAAATTCAGCCTTGCAGAAAAAATAAATTGTCTGTCAAATAATAGCATTAATATTGAACATATAAGTACTAATTGAGCTTAAAACTTTTTCTTTTTCTTTTCATTTTTCAATTTTATTTTCAATCATTTAAAAGTTCTAATCTTCAAGCAGGATTGCACAAGGAAGTCCATGTAGCGGGCTTTGGACTGATGACTCCCAAACCAGATGGCCTTAGGGCACCAGGTGATAAAGCACCCCTCGAGTTTACTTGCCCGAACAACCAAGGTTCTGAATGAAGAGTTCGAACTTAGCCATGGTTCAGTACTCCTGTGCTTCTCCATATTCCACAAGATGGTCCATGTAGCAGGTTTTTGATCGACGGATCCCAGAGCAGTTGCCCTTAGGTCGCCAGGCATGAACCCCTACGGATCTAATTACCCGAACTCACCTTGGTTCCGGATAACACTTTTGTACCTACACATAACTTTATTCATTTCATTTTTTTTAACATAATTATTTGTTGGGGTTTAACTAACCCTTCTTTTTTATAAGCTCAAAAAGTACTTGATATGGTCAATAAGAAAGCTACTATTATCAAGACTTAAAAGAAATAAAAAGGCATGAATATGATTTTGTCGTCTAGTCATTCATAATTCTACTTAGCATAGGCACATAGTCCATAAGTTTGATACTAAAATAGCAAGTGATAAGAAAGAAAAGTAATCAAATTTCATCAATTAACGACATGTCTTTGAACTTTTACTTAAAGATAATTAAAACAATAAGACAAAAGTTAGTAAGATGGTAGCAAAAATAAATGCATGCAATGGTATTTTTTAGAAAATTTTCAAATTTTTCAATTTTTTTTTTTAAATAGATGCAGACATAAGCAAATAAACAGAAAGATGCAATGCATGGAATGCAAACTCCCCCAAGCTTGAACCAGACACTGTCCTCAGTGTTAAGCCAGCAAGGGAAAGTGATACATACTCAATAAAAAGGAAAATTTAAAGAAACGAAAATAAAGAAAAGGGAAAAGATACAACCGGATTTATTGTCTGCGGGGTGGCGATGGTAGATAGTAGCTGAGATTTCCTTGTCGCATATGATACTCATGGATGCGTCTCGTCATGCGCGCATGTTGATTCTGAAGGGATTCGAAGCGACCCTGACGATCATCCATATTTCTAAAATCAGCTCGAATGTTGGTCAGCTCTTGTGCTTGTCGAAGTTGCTCTTCCTGAATAGCGTGCAACTGCCCTGACTGACGAAGTTGCTCTTCTTGAAAAGTGTGAAACTCCCCTGCTCGACGAAGTTGTTCATCATACATTGATTCCCATAAGTTTTGCATGGAAGCATAGTCAGGCTGAGGTGGCGGAGGTGGATAGTAAGTCTGCTCTGGGGCTGAAGTAAAAGTGGGCTCTGGTGCTATATAGCGATTCTGCACAGGTTCTTGTAAAGGGGCAGATACTTCCATCGAATCGCGTTCCTCATAAGGAGTAGAAGGTATGATCGAGGAATCAGAAGAGCTCTCTTGTGCTGGAGATGGAATCGGAGAAGGTACCGGCATATAAGGCGAATGGACGGATGTGGCATATTGGGAAGCTGCCGGTGATGCAGCCTGGAATCCTTGTTGCTGTTGAAGGTAAGGTTGGGCTGCCGCATAATCAGTAGAATCAAACCAGGAGAAAGGTTCATCCTGGTGTAGCTGTCCGACAGAGGTAGATGGTCCTGCAGGTGAAATTACTGGAGCTATGACCTGCCTAAAAAGGAGCCAATTATTTGGATTAATCGACGTAAAAGCATCTCGATCTGAACAGGGCACCCCCTGATGGTGGCCTTTAAAAATAAAAACTTTGATCCCTGAGTTGTTGGTCTTCACGAGACCCATAGCTTGAATGGTCCTACGAGTGAGGTGAGTGTTTCCTGGCACAGCTTCAAGATCATCCAAGTCAAGTTGTAGGTGCTGAGCGATAGGTGTGAGAAGGGCACCCATATTAATGCTACCGCCACGATGAGTAGTGCGGCGCTGAAATCGACGAATGAGGAAGGCACCCACATTAACGGGAGTTCTGTGAAGCATGCTGTGGATGAGATATAACTCTCCTTCTGAGACGGCACCATCATTATCACTGCGTCCACTTATGGTGTTGCTTAGCATGCGATGGACGTAGCGCAGAACAGGATTTTGAATTGAGCTATCTTTAGCGGTGTTCCAAACCAATCGATCTTCTTCTGTTATCTGTTTCCAAAAAGTTTCCGCATCAAAGTCAGCAGGTACAGAAAGAGATCCATGGTTGGGAAATCCATAGATATTATTAATCTCTCCTAGAGTGAGAGTAAAAGGTCGTCCATAAAGTTGGAATGAAATGCGGGGCTGATCATAGTTCCTGCCATCTAAATTAAAGATTTCCAGAGATGAGAGGAATTCCATAATTAGTACTTCGTAAGTTGGCCACCAAGAATGCACAAAGTCAGATAGTCCAATTTGAGAAAATAATAAATGAGTATCTGCAAGTAAATTATACTCCCTCAGCAATTCAGTATCTGAAAATCTGGTGGCATGAATTCGAATATCACACATCCGTTCATATCGAGCTTGATACTCCGGCTTAGTCCAATAATAATCTCCGGGGTAGGAGATTAATTGTGAGGGCTGTGGGGCCGGCTGAGCATTCGGATGTCGTCGTTCGTGACGTCCCCTCCATATATTAGCAAATCGCCTCATTTTGATCTGGACAAAAATAAACAAAGAAAAGGTACCGGCTTGGTGGGAGCGGCTGAGGTTTCGACCGTAGTATTCGATGAAGAACCGGCTGAAGGTCGAAGGTGACTCGGCCGTAAGGAATGGCAGTGTGGTTTCGGCCGTAAAGTAAAAAAAACTCGCCCGGAGTTTGGCCGTAAGAGAGCGGCGGAGATGGCGTGACTTCGGCCGTAAAACGAAGGCGACGTGGAAACTTCGGCCGTAACGCACTGGGCGTAAGGATCGGTGATTGACGTTTGAGACTTCGGCCGTAGCGCGGTGGAAACTCGGCCGTAAGAAGTTGGAGGCTTGGCACTTTGGGCGTAAGGATCGGCTGTTGGTGTTTGGGACTTCGGCCGTAATAATAAATGTCGGTGCGGTGGAAGACCGGCCGTAACGAACAAGGAAGCGCTGGAACTTCGGCCGTAAGGAACAGGTGCGGTGCTTTTGGCCGTAAGGATCGGCGGTGACGGTTTTGAGACTTCGGCCGTAGAAAGTTGGAGGGTTGGCACTTTGGGCGTAAGGGAGAAAGCTCGGCCGTAATGTACAGAGGGCGGCGCGGTGTTGAAGCTCCGGAACTTCGGCCGTAAGAGATAGATGAAAGGGCGAGTGGTGATTGATCTGCATAACACGAGAAGAGGTAAGTATTTTATAGATGAATTGGAGGGGGTAATACCTGTTCTGACAGCGCGCAGTGAAAGGTCAAATCCGGGCGTAAAGGCATGCATTTTTCCAAGGTATGCCCGTGATTTGCTGATGTGACATCTCGGCCGTAATGGAATGGTGGCAGGGCGTAATAGGAACCCGCAGCTCTTGTCATGTCTTCGGCCGTAAAGAGCATCGTAGGGCGTGATCTTCGGCCGTAACGAGGAATGGTGTCAGCTTGTCTTGTCAAGTCCGAGCTTGATGCATGTGCGACAACTTGGCCGTAATGCACACGTAACGAGGGTGGCAGGGCGTAATGTCCGAGCTTCGGCCGTAGAGAGAATCAATTGTTGAAATTTACGCCCCTGAGTTTATCTCCCCTTACAAAACATTAAATATTAATTAAATTAAATGACTCCATAATAAAATAAATGTCTAATTAAAAATAAAACTATCACCTAAACTAAGATATTAACAACTAATTAGACTAATCAAAATCAAAAATAAAAATAAAAATAAAAATAAAAAGGATAGAAATAGTTCTGATTTATAGTCGTCAGCTTGACTTAGTTCTGATGAAAATCAAGGCCTATTTTACTCTTCCCCTCTTGGATTTTTCTCTGTGTTACTTGGGAGAGAACCCGGTGTACGTCCAGTTAGTTGTGCCGCCATCTGGCCCAGTTGTCTTTCCAAATTTCGAATTGATGCATCCTGACTCGTGGCTCTAGATTCCATATTCTTTTGCAATGCTTGCATTGTGTCTATGATCTGTGCCATCATCTCCTGCATATGATTTGATGATTGATGTTGGGGAGTGTCAGATTGCCTTTTCAGTATATAATCTTTTGATGGACCAGAAGATTGGCCTTGGTTCTGATTATAGGCAAACTTCGGATTATGTCTCCATCCATAATCGTTGTTCCTGTAAAATGGATTGGAAATAAAGTTAGCATTTTCAATTTGATTTGAATCTGAAGTGTTACCTGTAGGGCTATAATTGCTAGAATTTCCCATTAGTGACATCATCTGTTCGAATTTTTGATTAAGTGACTCCAGCTGAGCCACTATTTCTGAAGATTGTATTCCTTGTGTAGCATGTACATCATGAGTTCGGCGAGATGGTCTCCTTTCTTGGCTCGACTTGAGGGCTACAGCTTCAATTATATCTTGTATCTCACTAGGACGTTTAGATCGCAGTACTGTCCCTCCCGCTGATTGATCAAGCTTATCTTGATCTGCAGGTCGTAATCCATGGTAAAAATCTTCCATTACTTGCCATTTTGGAATTCTATTATCAGGAACTCTGGCCAGCAGTTCCTTATATCGTTCCCAGGCTTCATATAACGTCTCGTTATCGTCTTGAACAAATGCCCTCAGCTCCCTTCGATATTTGCCTGCCTTTTGTGGTGGACAATATTTTCCAACAAACTTTTCTACCAGCTCCAACCAAGAATGAATCGATCCTGCAGGCAAAGTTTTAAACCAAGTGAAAGCTTTGTCACGTAAAGATTGAGGAAATAATAATAAACGAATAACTTCAGAAGAAACATTATTATTTCTAAAGGTGCTCAGAGTGGCAAGAAATTTATCAAGGTGATCGTGAGGGTCTTCATGAAATCCTCCTCCAAATTGGGATGCTTGTATCATCCTCACGATCGCGGGATTTATCTCAAAATTATTTGCGTTAATATCAGGCAGCACGATGCATGATTCTCGGTCACTGTATCTGGCCGAGACATATTCTCTCATAGAAAGTTCTGCTTCATCTTCTCGCCGATTATTATATGGTGGAATCAGTTCATTCTGTTGCTCCAGTCTCTGATTGTCGCGTGCTTGTTCCGCCATTTTTCTTATATTTCTTCGTAATCGACGATAGGTTCTTTCAATCTCAGGATCAAATTCCAACAGTGGATTTGAACTTCTAGTGCGCTTATCAGAAGATTCCAGGATTGGTTGTGATTTAATTTTCAATTAGTACCTGCAACAACCAATTTTCAGTAAGATAAAAGAATAAAATAAAATATATACAAGAAGAAAGAAATTCAGATAATAAGTCACGAAAAATGAGTTTTTTACTAATAAAGTCTTTCGGCACGATAGAATTTGAAAATTCGTCATTAAAATTAATTTTCAAAAACTTTATTAAATTATTTTCAGAAATAATCAGATTTTATAATCAGAAATAATCAAAAATTATTTTCAGAGAAGAAATAAGAGTAATATACTGAAAAGAAATAAGATTGATCGGCCGTAATTCAGAAATAGATTTACGGCCGAAATTAGATTAGTAATTAATCCGAGTCTCGTTCGTCCGTAAAAATATTGAAACAGTGTCAAAAGGATTCAACGTGAAGGCGTAAAAATTAGCATGGTGATGAATTATCTTGGCCGAAAAAAAAATTGAATGAAATGTTGCCAAATGAATCATTACGGCCGACAAAGATTATAGTTCATATCGGCCGTAAAACAATGAGAGGTAAAACATCAACACATATAAATCGGCCGAAAAGGAGTAAAATCCATGTCGGATGATCCATTACGGCCGAGACAACTAAATCGCTTCGGCAAAAACAAAGTCAAATCAAAAGTTCAAACTACTATCTTTATCCATTACGGCCGAAAAATAAAAAAAATCACAAATCAATTGGGGTCGGAAGATGGCGTAAAAAACGAATGTTCAGAAATTTTACGGCCGTAAAAAGGAAATATGAGATCAATTCTCGGCCGTAAGATTAAATTGTCAATTAAGATGAGGTCACATCGGCCGAGATAACACGAGGCCGTAAAAAAAATAGGGTTTCGGCCGAAATAAAAATTGAATCATTACGGCCGAAAGTGAATTAAGTCAATTCCTTACGGTCGTAAAACAATGAAATCAGATCAAATAAAATGTTACGGCCGAGAATGAAAACTGATTCGAATAGGGCGTAAAAAATTTAAACCATCGATAAACCGGGCGTAACAAGTCAAATCAATATCCATTACTCATGGCGTAAAAACAACGGTCGGATAAAAATATTACGGCCGTAAAGATTGAAAGTTTAGAATTCAGAAATTATTCATTGCGAGGCCGTAAAATTAATAAAGCCGACACATCAAATCTCGGTCGTAAAATCATAAGTCGACAGTGAAATTTAGGAAATCCAATCGGCGTCGGATTTTAAACCGAAGGTAGACAAATTAAAAAAATTATCGTGACCTTTATCTGCAAAAGAAAAAAAATTGTCAGTTTATTCACAAAAATAATTAAAACAATTAATACATATTTATAAAGAATTATTTACAATTTATTTACATCTCCTAATAATTCATAAAAATCAGAAATTAATTAATAAAATATTCCCCGGCAACGGCGCCAAAAACTTGATGCGTTGTAATTGTAACAATAAAATTTGCTAGCAAGTGCACTAGTCGCTCAAGTAATATAGTAATAGGAGTAAGAGTGTCGAACCCACGAGGAATATTATTAATTCAATATCTGAATTTATAAATTAATAAGAGAGGAAAAACATGGATTTTTGGAAAGATGTTTTATGAAATAAAATAAAGAAAATAAGATAATGATAAGATAGTGGTGTTGAAGTTAGGTCTTAGGATGAAAATAGATCAAGATAAATATTTGAACCATAAAAGATAAATTTAATCTTTAAAGATGGATTAGATTCTCCCTAAAGTAATCTAACATGATTAACTTGTGGTCTCCACGACTGGCATCCCTCAATTTAATCATATAGAACTATCTTAATTTAATAAGAATTGAAGTCTCCACGACTGGTACCCCCAGAATCATATTAAAATTAAGATGCATTAAATTGGATTCTCTAGACTATTAATCACTCCACAAACTGGTATAGATTAATAGACCACACAAACTTGATTCTCCACACACTAGTTATCAAATTTATGTCAATTATTAATTCCAAATAAAATCAATTATAATTAGTATAAAAAATTCTGAAATTAAACACTCCACAAACTGGTATAGCCTAATTCGGAAATTTAATTAACTAACATAAAAGCATTAAGCACAATTAATAATTGATCAGAAAAGATTAAAACAAATAAAGTAGGATCCAAACATTTCCTTTCAATTAATAATCTCCTAAAATAATAATCCTAAAAACATGGAGTTCATCCTAGAAATTCTGGAGAGATAATAATAAAATAACAATAATAATCGAAAGAATTACACCCAAAATAGAAGTAGAGCTCTCGAATTGGGCAGACAGTCGGGCAGCCTCTCGGACTTGATCAGGGTCGCGATCAACCTCCAGCCGTCGCACCTCTCTCCTCTTGGTCGTAGCCTGCAGAGCTCACGACTCGCCGTGGAAGAAACCTGAACTTCAGAGCACGAATTGAAACTATGGATTCTTCACGTATTTATAGGGTGCGGGCGACTTCAATTTGATCTCGGCCGTAACATCGTACGGTTAACTTTAAATTTATAAGATAAACTCGGCCAAAGATAAATCATTTTATCATTACGCCCAAAGATAAATCCTTTTTATCTTTACTCCCTTAGAGTCTCGGCCGTAATGAAAATATTTTATCTTTACTCCTTTCCATTACTCCCAAAAGATAAAAAATCCTTTTATCTTTACGCCTTCAAATGTCTTGTTACGCCCAAAGATAAACTCATTTTTATCTTGTTACGCCCTTCATCTTCATGCCATTACGCCCTCCGAATTTCGGCCGTAAGGAAGGACGAGACTTCGGCCGTAAGGAAGGACTTCTCCTGTTACGCCCAAAAGATAAAAACATTTTATCTTTACGCC
This sequence comes from Pontederia crassipes, assembly GCA_030549335.1. Classification (NCBI taxonomy): domain Eukaryota; kingdom Viridiplantae; phylum Streptophyta; class Magnoliopsida; order Commelinales; family Pontederiaceae; genus Pontederia; species Pontederia crassipes. Next base: position 5,352,098 of record CM060190.1, read on the forward strand.
TTCAAATGTTAGCCGTAACAAAGAATTAAATCTTGTTACTCCTTTTGAATCTCGGCCGTAACGACTTGGGTGTAAAGCCAAATCTCGGCCGTAAGAAATAATTTCTTTGAATTTCGGCCGAGATTCGAATTTTCCTGCAAATAATTATCAAAATATAGTTAATCCATCCACAATTAAAATATTCAGCGATTTTAATAATTAAAATTGATAAATCCGGAATTATGTTTAGAAGTGACTAAAAATGATGCATGCCATGATCAAATTATAGAAAATTTCATTAAAATAATTAACTAAAATATGTTATATTTTGCATGCATCAATTCCCTAGCTAGAAATTGAGTTTTTGGAAAGAATGAAGTGTTGGCAAAGTGGGAAACTCATTGGATTCAATTCAGCTAATCTTTACTTCATTTGTGGACTTTTAATTCAAGTTTGTCCTTAATTTCTGAATGTTTTGCTTGAGGACAAGCAAAAGGCTAAGCTTGGGGGAGTTTGATCACTTGCTGATCACTATATGATTTTAACTCATTTTAGATGCAATTCATACACATCGAGTCCCACTTTTGCCTATTTTTGGGCCAATTATACTTGGAATGCAAACATTGTGATAACTAGTTGATATTCCTCATTTCATACTTAATTTCATGTGCATAGAGGTTCTGAAATGCCAAAATCCATTAATATCTAAATTCTATGCCAAGTTATTATTTTGAGGACAAGTTATCATTCCTAAGTGTCAAGTTATCATTATTTTAAATGAACTTATTTTCAATGGTTTTCTTGCCCTGAATCCATCATTATCATGTATAAATCATATTTGGATAGTTACATCTCAACTTGTGCAAAGTTTTAAGTCCATTTGAACAAGTTATCATTTTTCAAGTGCCAAGTTATCATTAAAGGGTAATTCTATCATTTTGATATGCAAAACTATTAATTCTGCACAAGGACCTTAAGCAATCATCTTATTATTGTTCTAACTCATTGCTAGTCAAATTTCATCACATTTGGATAATCAAAACTCAAGTTATCACAAGTTATCGTTTTTAAGTCATATAAGTTATCATTTTTGGGGCACTCAAGTTATCACTCCTTAGGAATCTCATTCATATTTAATTTCTGACCTCACTCACTTGTCACTCTAATCAAATTGATGCCTGAAATGCTTTGAACCACCCATATTAGGACATTTTCCAAGATTTCCATAAAGTTATCATTCCGGGCCCTTGAATTCATTCATATCGATATAAGTTTTCATTCTTGCACAACACATAATCCCATCTGATATTTGAACTAGTTACCAGCATTATCCTAATCCTTATTTGTCAAAATACTACTCAAGAGCTTTGATGCTTGCTGTTTGGGTTTTTGTAGCAAGAAGAAAAGGTGGCCAAAAGGAAGAAAAAGGAGGGGGGACCACTAGCTTTTTGGCTGTACAAAAAGCTGTCACTGCTGGAATTTCAGGACCAGGGGACACATGGCTGCAATCAAAACACAAAGAATGTTCTGATGCTGATCCAAAGGTGGGGAGAAGTGATATAAAAGCTGAATTTTTCTGGAGGAGAAAGGAGGCTGGTCATTCAAGGGTTGGGAGCAAGGCAAGGCTGCTGAAGACTCTGCTGGAGGAGCTACTGCCGAGAGCTTGAAGGATCCATGATGTGTATCTGTTTCTTGTCCTATTTGATGTCAAATCTTGTAAATATGAGGAGCTAAACTCCATTTCTTCTAGGATAGGATAGTAGTTTAGATTAGTTTTGGATGGATATGGACTGTTTTATAATCCTGCACTGAATTTTATCCTGATTTCAGATTTCAGAAATGTCCTATATTGATATATGCTATGTTGTCATTAGACCCATTTGTAATTGATGCCTGAGTGGTCTTATTTGATCTAAACATCCTTCAGGAATGATTTATGAGATAATATCAGATTTCTGGATTCAATTCTATTGCAAACTTGATTTCTGAATTCTGATTTCCTAGTTTCCTGAATTTCTGATTTCTGAATCTGATTCCTATGAATGTTGAATCTGTTCTTCATTTCTAACCTGATTAATTGAGTTCTTGGTATGTTGATATTGTCCCTATCTTGTTCAAAGTGAATCAAGATTGTTTGGGCAATCATTTGACTCAAACCAGATTTTCCATTGATTCTTGAACAGAAATCAGAATTCTAATTTTTCTGATTCCTCATTGGAATCTGTTTTTACCAATTGAGTCCCCTGAATTATTCCATTCACTGATAAGTGAACTTTAGGGATGTCTTGTAGTCCAGAGATGGGTCAAGAATCAATTGGTAAGTCAGATTTCCATTGGTTTAAAATTTTGATTTCTAAAATACTGATTTCATGGTTTTTGGTTTCCTGAATTCCAAATCTGATTTTCTGGGCTTTTGGATCTGATTGTCATCAAGGATTGGATTAATTGAATAGTTGAGAGGCTAATATATGCCCTGATCTTATTCAAAAATGAATCAAGATCTTTGACAATTCAGGATTCAAATTTGATTTTTCCAAAATCTGATTTTTGAGTTTGATTCTAAATTCTATTTTCTGATTATTTGGAATCTGATTTGCCAATTGTTAATCCCTATTTTATTCAAATCATTGAGAGGTGTACTCTAGGAATCCCTTGCAGTCCAGAGATGGGTCAAGGGGCATTTGGCAAACTTTAATTCCATCAATCCACATTGCTGATTTTCCTGAAATGCTGATTTCTGTTTTCTCATTTTTCTAAGTTCTGATTTCCATTGTCAACCCTCATTTTAATCCACTACTGAGGGAGCTTCCTTGAGATCCAGAGATGGGCCAAGGAGCAATGGAAATTGTGAACTCATGTGGCCATATGTTTTGCATTTCCAATTGAGTGTGTTTGTGTGGATTTCAATTTACTTTGCAACCAAGAGGTTGATTTTAAATCCTCCTGGAATTCAGAGATGAATCAAGGATCACAAGCACCATTATTGAGTATATTTTGTCTTGGTTTGATTGATTGGAATGATTCCATCTTTTTATGATTGAAATTGCAAGTTATCATTCCAAACTTCCTTGAATTACAAAAATCAGCATTGAACTTTCTTTTGAGCCCAATGATAACTTGATTTTCAGTGAGGACCCTCTTTTGATTCAACCTAGCTAACAACTATATAATCATATATTGCTTAGTTAGAGGCCAATTGAGCTGTGGGAACAACCATTCTCAGGTTGAATCAAAAGTTGGACATTTAGTGATAACTTGTTCCATTCCATCCTTAATTAATTTAGATGAACCCCAAATCCTAGAAGAACTTTCCTCATAGATAGTTAAACCTTTTTAGACTTCATTCTAGCATTTATAATTCAGTTTTGATAAATTTCCAAAACCCAAAAACCAGTTATCATTTCACTTTCTATAAAAAATCTGTTTTCACTATTCATTAAAAATCTATTTTTAGCCACTTAAGTAGAACTAATCTAGATTGTTTTAGGGTGTCTTAGACTTCAAATTCTTGTGGATACGACAACCTAAGTCTACTACAACTTACCTGTGCACTTGCAGCTAGTGAGTTGGGAGACCAAAAAAATGAAAAATTGACATTTTCTTAAATTTCAGCATGTTATCACTACTCAATCCCAAATATCACTATCACAAAGTAAAACAATCTCTTGAAAGTCTAATGAATTTATATGTGCAGGAGATTGTTAGACTACATGAGATTCCATCAGTCATTGTGTTTGATAGAGATCCCAGATTCACATCAAGATTCTGGAAGAGCCTCCAGAATGCTTTTGGGACGAGACTTCGCTACAGTTCAACCTTCCACCCCCAAACAGATGGACAATCAGAGAGGATGATCCAGACGCTGGAAGATATGCTTAGAGCATGCGCTTTGGATTGACATGGCAACTGGGATAAGCATCTACCTCTTATAGTGTTCTCCTACTACAACAGCTTCCATGGTAGCATAGAGATGTCCCCCTTTGAAGTATTATATGGTCGACCATGTCGCTCCCCGGCATGTTGGGGTGAAGTGGGTGAAACAAAGATCTTGAGTGCTGAATTATAGAAGCAGACCCAAGAGTACACAAACAGGGTTGAATTGATAAAGAAGAGGATGAAATCTGCTCAAGATCGTCAGAAAGCCTATGCAGACAAGAAACGCTAGGAACATACGTTCAAAGCAGGAGATCAAGTTCTACTTAAGGACTCCCCCACCAAAGGAGTGATGCATTTTAGTAAGCGTGGAAAATTTAGCCCAAGGTATGTGGGTCCATTTGGGATCTTAGATATGGTTGGAGACTCAGCTTGCAGGTTAGCGTTACCTCCGTCATATTCTAGAGTACATAACGTCTTCCACGTTTCATTACTCCGGAAGTACAATCATGACTACGCCAACGTGATCCAAATTGAGGAACCAAACCTCAAGGAGGATATGACATATGTAGAACAACCCACGGACATATTGGAATACCAAGAACACCAAGAAGGAAAGAAGAGAGTATCACTAGTCAAAGTAGCATGGAAGCACCACCAAGGAAAAGAGGCCACTTGAAAAGTATAATCAAAGATGCGAGAAAAATTTCCTGAACTATTCGGTGAGTCCTAACTCTTATCTAAATTCGAGGATGAATTTTCTTTTAAGGGGGTGATAATTTAACGTATCACAATTTCCTATTAAGGAAAGAATTCAAAAAAAAAGAAAAAGGAAATGTCGCGTAAGGAAAACGGCCGACAGGGTGAATAGATCTGCCATTTCTTGAAATTTCTCTTCTGATTCAAAATCGTGGTGTAACGTGTATCCCCTTTTGTTCCGGTCATGGAATAGATGAAATAAATCAAAAAATGGATTTTTGTTCAAGAATGAAATCTTATTGGAACTGTCCATATTCGGTTCATCCTTCGGAACCATATCACATCCCGGATCTGATGAAATAGGATGAATTGAGATGGTATTTTGTAAATACGTAATTATCTTGAATATATCAACCATTTCTTTATTTTTCGATCGCCTGGAAGGGACAAAAGAAATATCTTGTTTTTTCTTCAAAAATTTCTGATCTCTAGTGGACCTCTCAATAGGATTCGAACCCAGATGAAGTTCTGACCATCTGTCAGAGAAAAAAGAACGAATTGATCTTGTAGGATTACCAAGAAATTCTTCAATTTCTTCCGGAAGCAGATGAATAATCATCTGCTATTCACGGAACCCTCGCGCCCCTTGGATGCACAGCCAGCCGACGCTTCTTCTCCCCTCGTCTTCTTCTCCTTCCTGCGATCCACCGGTGAACGACATAGCAACACGAAGCAGAGCACGACTTCTACGATGAATAGCACCTGAGTCGATGATCGTTCGACACCCAGTGACCTCCTCCGACCTCCGAGAGGACCAAGCGCAACTTTCGGTCGCCCAAGGATGACCGAAGATTGATCAGATGAAGCAACAGCGCCGGTGAACTCAGTTTTGATTGAAAAAGGTACCTTAGCATCTTAAATCCCTAGACAAAGAAATAGTGATCGTTTGATATGCAAGAATAGTCCATCATGATCTTGAGATTGTTACCTACATTTTTGTATTCATGTCGTGATGATTTGATGGCCGGAAGATCGTCGGAATCGAGAACGAAGTCCGATGGCTCTATTTTATCGTTGAGACCGATCGACCGATATTATCAATGGTCGACCGATCCATGCAAAGAAGTCTCACGTGTTTCTATCGATCGGTCGACCGGGCTCACCATGGCAGTCGACTGATTTATCTGTCAATGGATAGATCTGATTTCATGATCGGCCGACTGGGCTTCTGATCGGTCGACCGATTCGACGCGCAGAGCATGTCCTCATGATCTTAAGGCCGGTCGACCGACCATCAGGACGGTCGACCGATCCGGCGTGCAGAGCGCGTTCTCATGACCTTACGACTAGTCGACCGACCACCAGGACGGTCGACCGATCCTAGAGTAACCAGTCGACCGGCCTTATGCGTACGATCGACCATTCCACAGACACCCGAAAAAGAACACGGCCGACCGATCCAAGAGGACCGGTCGACCGGTGCCAGAGAACGGTCGACCGATCCACAAGGAACGGTCGACCGGTCCGATCAGACCAGCCGGGTTAGACCGTCCAGTTCAGTTAGACCCATCGGTCTGAACCAATCAGATTGATCCGCTCATAAATCCAAATCCGAGACTCTAACCAGTTCACCTTTATTGGCTTAGTCCTATTGTACCGAGATTAACGCCCAGTTGGGCCCTGATTCATAAATTACATAATAAGCAAAGATAAGTAAAGTAAAGATAAATTCACGAGATTGTTATGTGCCGCCCCATGGTATGGAACAAGGATTACCGTATGGTATAGAGAGGGGCAGGTAGTTAGCTGAGGAGACAGCGAAACTACTAGTCTTCGATGACCACTACTCCTGAGATTTCAAGTTCTCTTCCACCTATATCTCGAAGAAAGGTGATGCATTGGTCACACTCCTTCCCTAAGAGAACATAGTATTGAGCCAGAGGGACAAGTAGCTAACTGAGGAGACAGTGAACCTACAGGTTCTTACCACTATTCATGGGGTGCAGGTCCCCTCCCCCTGCATTCTAAATTGGATGACGCATTGTCGCACCCTTTTTCCTTTTGGACTCACTGGCTTTATGGATATAGAGGCACCTCTAAAATCTCAACCTAATAAAGTCGACCTCGCATGGGACAACTAACTTTAAGGATATTATAGTAATATAAAAGACGTAGTACAACTCACAGTAAAGCAATGTAAAGTAGAGTACAGTAAAGTAAAGCATAGAACATAGTAAAGTGAAGTATGTTACAATATAGAACATGGTATAGTAAAGCATGGAACATGGTATGGTAAAGATAATGTAGAATAAAGACAAAGTATGACCATAGTAAAAGAACGAAGTATAGATATTGATATTGTCAAGGAATGATGTATTGATCCATTATAGTCAATGCATAGAAATCAGAGTACAATATTGTTCATCATTGGTATATTGGTTATATGATTATCATTGATCCGTATTTCACCGTCTATTTTGTTATTGTACTGAGCTTTTTGCTCATGGGTATTCTATTCCCCTGCAATGAAATTTTGCAAGTGAGAATGCAAACTGACGAGGTGTTGGAGGGCACAGAGCTTGGAGAATGCTGCACATGACTAATATTTTGATTCAAGCTTTCACCGCTACATTTCTTTCAAGTTATTGTAGTTGGTTCAAAGACAACATATTATTCCACTATTGAACTTCTCTTTCAAATGTCGAACTTAATGCATTTCCGCACTTTGCTATAAGCTACATTAATTGCTATTCTCCTTGATATTTGATGTTTGAACTTCCGCATTAAAGTCCTTAATTATTTTCTTATTATATTGATGCCATGTATGCCATTGTGTTGAATGGTCATGGTCACTAATGTAATAGGCAGTGTAGCGCTCCCAGGGTCAACTTGACTGCCTACGTGGCAGGAGGGGCGATTTTGGGGGAGTTAGACAACATTCTCATTAACTAACATGCATACATAGATTTGACATCAAGGTATAAAACACTTCAAGTTTATGATGCTCGCTTTGAATTTGGGAAAAATACTTATCTGACAAGCAAGCACAATGCTTTCACATGACTGGTCATGACAAACGAACAGGATGCCACAACAAATGAGTGGAAAGAACTATATTTGTAACGCCCCCAAATCGCACCCCGTCACGTGGCAGAATACGGTCCGGAGAACGCTACGGGTCATCCTTACGTGTACATCATGTTGACCGAAAGAAAGAGGCTTTGACTGGTCAACTCATCAAAGATAAATGCGGAATAATCAAATAATCATTAAGAATAAAATAAAGTAACATCTTGAAATGCGGAAGACTGATAACTGACTTCATAGGAGTACAAAGGAAAGCTAATACATCAAATAAATAAAGAAAGAAAAAAGCTATCCATCATCTAAAGGACTCGATAACCATGTGCAGGCACCTACAAGCTCGATCTGTCACCGTTGGCCACCTTTATCATTAAGATATAGTCCTACATTTAAGAACATGCAGGGGAGAAACCTCCCTATGAGTTTTGCAACTCAGTATGGAAGTGAGATAGAAATAATCATAAGATCATGATACTAGACAAGAATCATATGAGCATCATCATCATCATCATCATCATATAGAAAATAAACATCATCGTCATCATATGTGTAACAGAGATTCTATAACTTGGCATATGGATAGGAAGTTGATAGATTGTCATCTTCTTGAGATCATAAGATTAAAGATCATGATAGAGAAATCATCATATAGGAGGCAAAAAGCCGATCATCATGATTATGAGATCATCATCATATAAAGGATCAGGAGAAATCATCGTATGAGCATAGATAATCAGGAAGTAAATCATCTTCTTTAGTTCATATTAATAATAGATCAAGAGATCATGGAAAGGTGTGGCTAGAGCCACTAATCATCATGAATGGATTTCATTATTAATATGCTTCATCTTCTTCATCATCTTATTTTTCATCTTTGACTTATAGTGGGGTATATTTCAACCCACGGGGAGGCCTGCCTCAACCCGTCCATCATCATCATCATAACTGACAGAGCCAGCCCATAACTGACCGAGGTCAGCCCATAACTGTCCGAGGACAGCCCATAACTGTCCGAGGACAGCCCATAACTGATCGTCACCAGTCCATCATAAAAAGAACTCTCCATTTAACATTTTACGTCTTTTATCTTGCATCTTTTAATTAAACAAATCATATTTTGATAAGAACTTTAAATCAAGATAAAGGACATAATCATGGAGAGTAAATCAGGGATAAGGTCGACATCATCATCATCATACATAGATCAGGATTAATCACATGGAGTAAGGATTAAGAAATCATAATCATATGCTTGATTAGGTCGGAACCCGAGCCGAGTAGGGAGAAAGTCGGGTCGGGTTCATACATCTTCGTATTTGGTAAAATCAAGTGAGAGTGCCCGGGTCGGGTTCAGGTTACACCCGGGCCGGGTCGGATCATCATCGAATCATACAGATTAAGAGTCATAATCATCATCATCATCGTTATATAAGACTTGATTGGAGCTACAAGATAGGATCATGGAGAGGAATCATATGTGCATAACATCTTAGTCATCATTATGACTTAGATCGGGATTAAGCACATGAATCAGAGGCTTAAACATCATAGCATCATCATAATTGGTATCAGAACTCAGGCCGAGTCAGGCAGAAACCCGGGCCGAGTCAGGCAGAAATTGTTCTCGAAAAACAAGGAACAGCCTGGGCCAGGTTTGGGTCACACCCGGGCCGGGTCGAGTCTTCTTCTTCTCGAAATCATCCTTTTGCCCGACTGCTCATCGTGCAAGGAACTCGGTCCGGGTTGTCTTCAATTTGGGCCGGGTTCGACCGATTTGCAGAGCTCGAAGAGCGCAGCAATGGCGGATCCGGGCCGAGTTCTTACGAACTCGGTCCGGAGAAGGACCTGCCCGGGCCGGGTTTGGGTGAACCCGGGCCGGGTTCATCTTTCACAGAAACTGCGCATCGCGCAGTTCGCGTTCTGTTCATCTTTTTCGGCGATGGCCGGCATCAATTAACATCATAACTCATCATGCAATAACCAGGAACGACCTAGAACACGCTTCAAGTCTAAAATCATGATTATAGGAAGAATCTACTCTAGTTTCATACCTTATTAGTTTCTGTCCAGAAACTAATCTTGCAGTCTTCTTCTTCCTCTTCCTCTTCCTCTACCCACTCCTCTCGATTCAGGCGTGCGTCTGGTAGCGTCCACCCCCTCCGACAAGTCTCTTGGTGAAGACGGCGGATCAGGGACGAAATAACGAAGGGGCGCACAAAATAGGGGAGGAAAAACTAAGGCCGGCTTGTAGAGAGAAAAGTGGTTGATTTGTTTGATTTGGCCTCATATTTATAGGGGAGGAATAAGAGTTGTCGTTGGATTTAAATTTCTTTCAGATTTGTTTCCAACTTATCTTTCTTGATTTGATTTTATCTTTATTCCCTTTTTGTTTCTTTCCTCTCTCTTCTATCCGATTTGAATCTTTTATTTTATCTCTTTTTTTTTCTAACGAACCGGGCGTTACAGTATTAGATAACACATGCTAAAAACTCTCATTACTCATTACTAACCATAAGGCCATGGCATAATTCGGCCAAACTTGAAGAGAATGTTGATAGCACATGATAGCCTCTTGAGGCATGCCCATAGCCTGCAAAAGATGGAAGAGGTTCCCTCTCCATAAACTACTTCGCAAAAAATTTATGGTAATTGGACATATATTCATTTTCTTTCTTGAATGAAATATTTAAAGAAGTGTTACCTTGCAGACATTTCCTTGATTGAAGAAGGCGTCAGGAAATGATGGTTTCAGCTTAATCGCTTCCTATAAAGGCAAATACCAAAATGACAACAACCAAATATTTCTCCAATTGGAAGGAGATGAACAAGTAGGGACACAGAGGAAATTAAGGGCTGCTCATCATACAATATATGTTAATACTATATTGGTTAATCATAGGTAAGAAATTTCATCCAGGTTTTTAAGTGGAAGGATATGTTCTCTGCACATAAGGTGATAAGGATGATATTTAGTATTTCCTCAAAGAAAAAGGAAGTTAAGCATTGTTAGGATCAGGACACATTATGCTACTTTAGTTATAGGCTATTTATCTCTAAAAATCTAGTTATAAGAATTTCCAAATCATATTCATCGACTGTTGCAACATTCTAACATAACCAAGCAGTCATATCATGTTCTTATATTTCTGCATCATAAAACGAAAACTGCCAGAGCAAGAACTCTCAGCAACTGTTGTTCAGTTTCAACAGATTACATTCCATATGTAAACCACAAGGATGATGATGAAAATCACAATAATGTAATAGAATGTGTGATAGAATCGCACTTCACCTTTTGCCTTAGTGAGTAAAAATGACAAATACACTATCTTTAGAAAAAAAACTGCTATCAAGTTCGTCCAAGAAAATTTCTAGGGAAGCTCATTAACTAACCAGGCTTCAGAGTCACACCAACAGTTTACATGGAGAAGTATAATAACTTAGCTCAAGAATTTGTAAACTCTCGAAAGTAAGGAAATGAAGAAATAACATAAGGAACAAAAGAAAAAAAAATACACAATTGGCATGGAGGCAGAGCTCAAAACATACGATATGGTGATGATGATGATGATGGTGGTGGTGATGATGATGATGATGATGGTGGTGGTGATGATGATGATGACGACGACGATAATAATAATATATGTTCTTTAAGCAAACTCTTTCCAAATGAAGTATTTAATTTAATTCTATCCTCATCAAGTACAGGAACATCTACTACAAACTGTTGCATAACACTCTTTATTCAAAATAAGTAAGAAACTCATTGTTGGAGCAAAGTTTTAATGCCATATAAAATTATATTTTGATGATACAAACTTCGAAAGATTTAATGCTGAAAAAAATTTAAAGAAAAAGAGATAACTTTATGCACTAAACTTTGATTAAATAATTAACTATGATCCTATTAGATTTTGGATGAATCATAAATATCAAATTTGTAGAGAATCCTATTTGCTATCCATAGAATTCAAGATCGTCTAATTTGTATAATTGTGCAAAAAGTTATGCTCATAATAGTGCAAATAGATCAACTTGTCGGTCGAAGCAAAAAAGGCCGGTTGAGACAATACCGGTCGATCGTATAGGTGATATCGGTCGACCGACGTATACTGTACCCCGATTGACATTGAGATGATACCGGTCGACAGACCGATCGACCAAGCACAAAAGATGAAGAAATCACGAAACGGTCAAATAGATCGGTGACCAGTCCATATGTGCGGTCGACCGACCCCTTAGTCAAATGACCAGTAACGGTTAAATTTGAGCAGAGGTGAGCCTTACCTCTCGAGGCGAAGAAAAGACGGTGGTGTAAAGGACTTTTCTTCCTTGTCTCATTTGAAAAAAATGAAGAGTTTAGTAGAATATCTGACGGTCTCGAGGTCAAGAAGTCAGAGTGGGGACGTAGGCCAAGGTGTGGCCGAACCTCGTCAACAACTACTACGTGCATTGTGATTGAATTCTCTCTCTCTCCCTCTCATATTATGCTTATGACTGATTTGATTAGTTTTGAGTTAAAGATTTATGAATCGATTTTAAGCTTTTGCGACGATTTTCATAAAATCGGTACTTTTATTTTGAACACCAATTCACCCCCTCTTGGTGCCCCTTGGGATTCAACAATTGGTATCAGAGCGAGTTGTTCTTGTTTTAATATCTAATCATTTTTAGATCTAATCATTTTAAGATTTAATCATCTTATTTTAAGATTTAATAATTTTAAGAGCTATAGCATTAAGTGGATTTGGTTTTGCCGAAAAACAATCAATTAGTCATCCTCCACTTTTAAATGCATCAAATTTTACATATTCGAAAATTAGAATTCAAGCATACATTTGTTCTATTGATATTGACATGTGGGACATCGTTGAAAAATATTATTATCTTCATGAAAAACTACCTACAGATTCTACCGAAAAAGAAATTTTTTTTGAAAAACTTGACTGGAAAGCCAAAAATATTTTTTATTGTGCTTTGGATTCAACAGAGTTTAATCGAATTTCTAGTTGTGAAAGTGCAATTGATATTTGGGAGAAGCTCATTACTACTTATGAAGTAAGAGATAAAGTTGAGGAATCTAGACTAAATATTTTAAATAATCAATATGTTTCTTTCAAAATGCATAATAATGAATCCATAAATGATATGGTTGCATGATTTAATGATATTTTGAATGGCTTAGCCTCCTTGGGCGAACCAAGATCTAACCCTCAAAGAGTGAAAAAGTTTCTCAGGTATCTTTCCTCCAAATGTCATACGAAGAGGACCGTGATTGAAGAAAAAAAATTGAACAAATTAAATTTTGATGATCTTATTTATTCATTTCGAACCTACGAGATCTCAATCCAACAAGATCAAGAAGAAAAAGCCCCCAAGAAGAAAACATTCACATTGAAAGCAAATACAAAAGAAGAAGACTCAAGTGAAGAGGAAGTGGACGGAAAGAAACTCACACTCTACACAAGAAAACTAGATAAGTATCTCAAGTTGGTAAAAAAAAGAGGAGAACGAGAAGCCAACAAGAAGATCATACAAACACCACAAAGAAAGAAAATCTCAAAAAGGTAAAAAGAAAAAAAAATATGAAGAATATAGTGAAACAAGTGATTTATCAAGCTCTTCTAGTGACGAAGCATACCTATGCTTAATGACACACAACGATGAGGTAATTTCTAACCCTTCAAATTCAAATTATGACTCATTGGACTCTTCCAAAGAAAATCTTTCTTTAGATGTGAATAAAGAACTCTCCTCTATTATAAAAATATATTATTCAATTAAAGAGGAAAATGAAAAATTGCTACATGAGCTTGAAAAATTAAAAGAAGAAAAGAATACATATTTTGTGGAAAATGAAAACTTGAGACATGAAATTGATTCTTTAAAAATTATGCATGCATGTGAAGTTGTAAAACTAGCATGTTCTTTAGAAAAAGTAAAGAAAGAAAATGCATCTTTGAAAGATATACAAAATAAAGCTATTTCTGATGCAACGAAAAATAATCTTAGGAATCATTTTGGACATAAAAACTCTTATTGGAAATCTAATCATTCCTATGATAGGAAATCACATTTTAAATGTTTGACATGCGAATTTTATGATCATTATGCATATCAATGTAAAGTTAGAAAACAATTTCTACATGAAATGATATGGGTTCCAAAAGGAACCATAACAAAATAGACTCAATGAAGTTTTGGGTACCAAAGCTTACATAATTATTTTTCAGTGTGCCTCACATGCAAAACAAAGGGCAAGTATACTTGAAAATGTGAAGGCAGAAGGTTATGGTAAAAGTATCACTTATCTTTTGATTTCACCCAAAATTTCAAAACTACTATTTCTTTAAAAGAAAAGAGGAATATATATAATAGCAAAAGGGTTGGTCATAATGATATGGGGAGCATGTTAAAATCTTCCAACAATTGATATTATTGTTGTTTCAAAATTTTATGCAACATTTTGATTCTTAATACAATTCTTTTTGAAAATTGTGGCTTACATAAACCCATAAATCAATTTGATCTCATTTTTAAATAGTCATAAATTTAGGGAGTGTTATTTTTTTGAATAGTCTTTTGACTCTTTATGATGCAACATTTTACATGTTAAAAGGTGAGAATAAATTTTTTTTTGGGACAATATAATTAAGGGGGAATTAAATATGGTTTCTTATATGCTTCATATACAAATTATCTTTTTGATGAAACAAAAGGGGGAGAAATATGATATGAATGTAACTTTATATGAAGAGTACCTTACAATTAATATTTATGTGTGGTAAGGAAAGTTAAGATTTAGGGGGAATAAAATTAATTTTGCAATTTTTTCGCAACTTATATATTTTTCATATTTCTCAGTTTGTCTTCATAAAAAAAGGGAAGATTGTTGGAGCAAAGTTTTAATTCCATATAAAACTATATTTTGATGATACAAACATTGAAAGATTCAATGTTGAAAAAGTTTGAAGAAAAAGGGATAACTTTATGAACTATGCTTTGATTAAATAATTAATTATGATCCTATTAGATTTTGGATGAATCATAAATATCAAAGTTGTAGAGATTCTTGTTAGCTATCCATAGAATTCAAGACTGTCTAATTTGGATAACTGTGCAAAAAGTTATGTCCAATTAGTGCAGGTCGGTCAACCTACCGGTCGAAGCAAAGAAGGTCGGTCGAGACAATACCGGTCGACCGTATAGGAGATGCCGGTTGACCGATGTATACTGAGCCTACCCTGATTGATGTCGAGACGATATCGGTTGATGTACCGGTCAATAGATCAGTCGACCGATCAAGTGCAAAAGCTAAAAAAATCATGCAATGGTCACATCGATCGGTCCATATGTGCGGTCGACCGGCCTCTGAGTCAAATGAACAGTAACGGTCTTCTGCGATGATTTACATAAAATTGATACTTTTGTTTTGAACATTAATTCACCCCCCTCTTGGTGCCTCTTGGGATCCAACAATCAACAACTGATTCAAAAAAATAGAACTAAAAGAGGCGGGGACATAGGCTGCAGATGGACCGGAATATGCTGTGGGACTGGGACTTCTGACGTTCCTTCCTCCAACTCTTGCCCGATAGGTTGTTACATGGTAAAATACCCCCTTCAAATCCCTTCTCTTACTTGTGTTTCGTGAGTGAATCTCATTCAATTGGCAATTTATCATCTTTATTCTTCAAGTCTATCGGCTTCTATATTGATGCCATTTTCGATGTGAGGACTTTCACCCCACGCCGTTACAGCTCTTTCTTGTTCTAGTTTTCTAAGCCGGAAGAAAATTTTTCAAAGTTTGATGAGCGAGAAAACTCCAAGCGCCCTAGTGTGCGGATAGTGACATTGAGGACCGCTAGGGCTTTTTCATTTTCAAGACTGAAAGAAAGTTCCATCATGGCCTCCATATTATCAGCTTACTAATTTTCTCACACAGTTTTTCTGCACACCCACTGCTCAACATCTTACCATTTTTCATGCACTTATCTTTATAGAGGTTTTGAATGCTACACATATTTAAGCAATCTCAAATTCAGCCTTGTAGAAAAAAATAAACAGTCTATCAAATAATAGTATTAATATTGAACACATAAGTACTAATTGAGCTTAATTTTTTTTCACACTTTTATTTTCAATCATTTTAAAAGTTCTAATCTTCAAGCAAGATTGCACAAGAAAGTCCATGTAGCGGGCTTTCAGCTGATGACTCTAGATCAAACCTTAGGTCAATAGGTGTTAAGGCACCCTCGAGTTTACTTGCCCGAATAACCAAGGTTCTGAATGGAGTTCGAACTTAGCCATACTTCAGTACTCCTGTGCTACTCCATATTACACAAGGTGGTCCTTGTAGCATACTTTTGATCGGTGGATCCCAAAGCAATTGCCCTTAGGTCGCCAGGCACGAACCCCTAGGGATCTAATTACTCGAACATATCCTAGTTCTAGACAACACATTTTTGTACCTACACATAACTTTATTCATACACTTTTTTTCTCACAACACATATTTTATTAAGCCCATGGAGTACTTAATATGGTCAATAAAAATGCTACTACTATCAAGACTTAACAAAAATAAATAAAAGGCATGAACATGATCTTGTAGATTAAACATTCATAATTCTACTTAGCATAGATACATAGTCCATAAGTTCAATATTGAAATAGCAAGTGATAAGAGAGAAAACCATTCAAATTTCATCATTAACAACATGTCTTTGAATTTTACTTAAAGATAATTAAAACAATAAGACAAAGTTAGTAAGATGGTAGCAAAAATAAATGCATGCAATGGTACTTTTGAGAATTTTTTTTATTTTTTTTGGATTTTTGATATAAATGCATACATAGGGAAATAAAAGAAAAATAAAGGAAAATGCAATGCATGAAATGCAAAATCCCCCAAGCTAGAACTAGACACTATCCTTAGTGTTAGGTCAACAAGGAAAACGGATGCAAACTCAATAAAAATAGAAATAAAGAAATTGAAAATAAAGAAAGGGAACATATACAACCAGATCTACTGTCTGTGTGACGGTGAAGACGGGGGATATTGGCAGCTCGGTGCGGTGTACTGCTTCAAAGGAAGTGAAGTCTCGGCTGGAAATATGTGTCGTTGGAGTGTCTCGAAG
Organism: Pontederia crassipes; assembly: GCA_030549335.1. Lineage (NCBI taxonomy): Eukaryota > Viridiplantae > Streptophyta > Magnoliopsida > Commelinales > Pontederiaceae > Pontederia > Pontederia crassipes. The sequence goes on from CM060190.1 coordinate 5,368,873, forward strand.
TGGGAGACCTTGAGATCGACAGTGGCATAATGTCATGGAAGATTGACATCTCAGCGCAACAGTGGTTAGTGGAATCTTTGCCATGATGCAATGACAGACGCCAAAAGATGGTGAAGAATGCCATGGAGGTTGATACTTAAGGATGGCGTCTCAACCGCAATAGTTGTTGGTGAAGTATCCGCCGTGACCCCTAGTGGCACAAGGAAGAAGGAAGAGCTAGCCAAGCTTGCTCTTTGTTCGACCGATCAAGTCGATGTCAGGGGATGTCAACGATTCGTCTTTGGCGTCCGTATTGTCATCTCCGTTGGTATGTAGCGGCCATGATGAGTTTGCATGTGTTCAACTAGCCGAGAATAGTGCACATGGAAACTTTTCGGCCTTTCTTCCCGAGGCTATTCGAATTCCTTGTTAATGATCCCGATACGAGTCATGATTGATTATCAGGTGGTAGGTTCATGTGTATGGCTTTTACATGTCATGCATGAACTCACAGAGCATCCAGGTCGATGCGTACGAAAAAGGTGATTATCCGAATTCCTCTCCTTGCACAAAATAAAATATTAATCGGATGACTCAAAATAAAAAATGTCTATTTTTTTCCTTTTTCAAATCACCAAACTAATTCTAAAATAGCTAAGGAATTAATCAACAAACTAAATTAGTATAAAAAAGGGTAGAAGTAGTTCTGAATTATAGCCTTCGACTTAGTCCTGATGATAATCAAGGTTTATGTTGCTCCTCTCCCGTTGGATTTTTCTTTGTGTTGCTTGGGAGGGAGCCCAGTGTAAGTTTAGTTAGTAGTGTTGCCATCTAGCCCAATTGCCTTTCCAAATTTCAAATTGTTGCATCCTGACTTGTAGCTCTAGACTCCATATTCTTTTGCAATGATTGCATGTTGTCTATTATTTGTGACATCATCTCCTCCATATGATTTGATGATTGATTGGAGAGTTTCAGGTTGCATTTTTTGGTATAGAATTTCTTGGCGGAGTAGAAGCTTGGCCTTGATTCTGATTATAGGCAAACTTCTGATTGTTTCTCCAGCCATAATCATTGTTCTCGAAAAATTGGTTGGAAATAAAATTAGCATTTTTAATCTGATTAAAATCATAAGTGTTACCTATGGGGCAATAATTGCTAGAATGCCCTCCTCCACAATTGCTGCAGCCTCAATGACATCATTTTTTCATTTTTTTTATTGCGTGACTCTAATTGAGCCACTAGTTCAGAAGATTGTAGCCCTTGTGCAGCATGTACATCATGTGTTCGTCGAGGTAGCTTCCTTTCTTGGTTGACTTGAGGGCAACAACTTCAATTATATCCGTATCTCACTAGGACGTTTAGTTCCATATCCCTCCTACTAATTGGTCGAGTTTATCTTGATCTGCAGCTCGCAATCCATGGTAGAAATCTTCCATCACTTGCCACTTTGGAATACTCCTTATATCATTCCTATGCTTCATATAATGTCTCATTGTCGTCTTGAACAAATGCCCTCAGTTCTGTTCGATACTTGCCAGCTTTTTGTGGTAGGCAATATTTTCCAACAAATTTTTCTACTAGCTCCAACCATGAGTGAATTGATCCTGCAGACAGTTTTAAACCATGTGGAAGCTTTGTCACGTAAGGATTGTGGAAATAATAAAAGACGAATAATTTTAGAAGAAACACTATATTTCTAAATGTGCTTAGAGTAGCCAAAAATTTGTCAAGGTGCCACCAAATTACGATGCTTGTATCATCCTCACGATTGACAGACTGATCTCGAAAGTATTTGCATTAATATCTGGTATCACTATGCATGATTCTCGGTCACTATATCTGGCCGACACATATTCTCTCATAGAAAGTTCTTTTTCATCTTCCTCAGGTGGTGGTTGGGGTTGATTATTTTTTCTTGTTCAACCCTCCTTTCTTCTTCTTCTTCATTAGGTGGACGTTGATTGTTTCTTGTCTGGTCACCCATCCTTTTGATATTTCATCTTAATCGGCATGCCCAATTCCAAAATTGGATTTGAACTCCTGGTAGGATGTATGCTCCTATTGAAAGATTCCATGATTGATTGTGATTAAATTTTCAATAGTACCTGCAACAATCAATTTTTAGTAAGATAATAGAGAAGAAAAATAATATTCAAAATAAATAAAAAAACACATATAATGAGTCACGATTAATCAATGTAAATGAGTTTAAAAGAAATAATTTGTTGGCGACGGTTGATTAAATAAAACGAGTCAAAATTTAAATTGGTAAAATAAAAGTGTTTCATGCATTATGGAGAGTCAAATGTGGTGATTAATTATAGCCTTAGAGCAGAGAGTCCAGATATCATTAAGTTGAAATAATACGCATCCCAAATCGCACCCGCCACATGGTAGAATATGTTTAAAGGACGCTACGGATCATCCTTACATGTACGCCATATTGACCAAAAAGAAGACTTTGACTGGTCAACACATATCAATTAAGACGGAAGACTAATCATCATTAAATAATAAAAAGAATTTGACAACATAATATCCGGAAGACTGATAAAGAACGAATTCATATGAGTCCAAAGGAAAGCTAACACATCAAACTAATATGCGGAAAAGGAAAACTATCCCATCATCTATAGGACTCAAGACACCCATGTGCAGCCACCTATGAGCTTGATCGATCACTATTGGCCACCTTCATCATTCTGACCTTGGTCACCGCCATATGAGTTTTACAACTCAGTATGGAAGTAAGATAGAAATAATCATAAGATATACTAGACAAGAATCATAAGAAAATATCATCATCATAATAAGACGTAATCATGATCATCGTAAGACTAAGGAAATAATGTAAAGTGGCATATGAATAAGAGATCAAGAGATCATAAGTACGTCATCATAAAAGGGTGGTAGAAGCCAATCATCATAAGAAGGATTCTTGATTCATATGTGTTCATCTTCTTCATAATCTTATTATTCATCTTAGACTTATTTGGGGTATATTTTAACCCACGGGGAGGTCTGCCTCAACCCGTCTATCATCATTCATTATAACTGGCAGAGCCAACCCATAACTGACCGTAGTCAGCCCATAACGTGACTGTCGTCAGTCCATCATAATAAGAGCTATCCATTTAAACGATTTTCGTCTTTTATCTTGCAGCTTTTAATTAATCTTTATTAAGACTTAAATCACAACTACAAGATAGGATCATGGAGAGTAAATTAGAGGCATAAATAGTATAATCATCATCATACTTATATTAGGGTTAACCACATGAATCAGGGATTAAAAGGACATAAAAATCAGCGTAATTTGATCGGAACCCGGGCCGAGTTCGTAATACTTGATCTCGAAAAAACATGGCAGGACTCGGGCCGGGTTCGTGCTTTGGCAGATCGGTCGGCCAGTTCGACAGATTGGTCGATCGTCGACAAAAATTACGATCGAATGCGACTTCGTCGTGAAACTACCCGGGCTGGATTATCATCAACCCAGGCCGGGTTCTTCCTCATTGTAGAGCTTCGCGCTCTCGACAATGGTAGATCGGCCGAGTTCCGATGAACTTGGTTCGAGTTTAGACCTACCCGAGCCAAGTTCCTCTTATGTAGAAACTGCACGAACACGTGGTGCGTGTTTCGATCGTTTATTCCAACGATGGCCGGCATCACGCATCATCATACAACATTCTACTATAACTAGGGATCAACTAGCGCATGCTTCAAGTCTAAAATCAAAATTCTATAACAAATCTACCCTAGTTCCATACCTTGCATATTTTTGTCCAAGAAACTAGTTCGTTCTTCTTCTTCCTCTTCTTCCTTTGCCCGCTCCTCTCTGTTTAGGAGTGCGTCGACGTCCACGTCCTCCGATTGTGCACCTGAGGGTCGGCCGTCGTCAAGAACGAGAGGAAACGCTCCAAAATAGGGGCAATGCTAGGGCGCACGTGAAGAAGTTTAGAGCCTTGCCCTCATGGTTTTGAATTCATATTTTATAGAGGAGAAAACAAATTCGTGTGGTAATTGGAGAATCTTCATTAGATTTGAATCTTTCTCCTTTTTTTATTTCTTTTTCCTATTTGGTTTTATCTTTTCCCCTTTTATCTTCTTTTCTTTTGATGCTAAAGTTTCGGGCGTTACATCATAAACCCCTTAAAATTAAATTCCTTTTGCATCTCAGACTCGAGTTCCCAAGTTGCTTTATCACCTTAGTGATGTCTCCAAGCCACCTTGACCGGTGGTACATCCTTGTTGTTGTGACGTTGAACCTTGGTCTCTAAAATCTAGATGGGTCCCTCCTCATAAGTAAAGTCATATTTAAGATTGGGTTCTTCATACCTTATGACATTTGCATCATCATGCTTATACTTTCGGAGCATTAAAACGTGAAGCACATTATGAACTCGCCCATATGATGGAGGTAATGCTAGTATGCAAGCACCCTCTCCAACTAGCTCGAGTACCTCAAAAGGATCAATTGGGCCGAGCTTTCCTCTTTTATTGAACCTTATCACTCCTTTGGTTGGAGAAACCTTCAGGAGCACTTGATCACCTATCTGGAAGTTCTGCTCACGCCGTCCTTTATCAGCATAAAACTTTTATCGTGCTTGAGCTGCCTTCATCCTTTGTTGCATTAACTTGACCCTTGCTGAATATCCTTTTGTTTGTTTCAGCTCCTTAGCATCCAAGAACTTCCTTTCACCTACCTCATTCCTTTCACCTACCTTATTCCTTGCTCCCATACAGAGCTGCAAAGGGAGCCATGCCAATGCTGGAATGACAGTTGTTATTATATGCAAATTTGATAAGAGGTAGGTGTCGGCCCAATTGCTCTGCCAGTCAAGGGCACAAACCCTTAACATATCCTCAACTGTTTGGATGGTCCTCTCACTCTGACCATCCGTTTGTGGATGAAATGCCGTACTATAATTCAGCCTCGCTCCAGAATTTGGCTGTAAATCTTAGAACCCTGTCTGATATAGTGGAGGTGAGGATCCCATGGAGTCTGATGATCTCATGAATATATAGATCCATAAGGCTCTGCACTGATTGTTTGAACTTGATCGATAAGAAGTGTGCAGACTTCGTTAGTCGATCAACTATTACCCATATCGCATCATGTCCATTCTGAGTATGAGGTAGGGATACCTTCCCATTTCCAATGTGGAATAGCGAGTGACGTGATCTTCCCATAAGGCTTATGATGTTCAACTTTTACCTGTTGGCAGACTAGGCACTTTGAGACATACTTTGCAATCTCTCGCTTCATATCATTCCACCAGAAAGTCCTTTGCACATCTTTGTACATCTTAGTGCTGCCCGAATGGATCACAAATTCAGATGGTATTCATCCATCACTTCCCTTTTAAGAGTTTCATCACTTGGGACCCATAGACGATCTCTGTATCTGATCCCACCATCTGCTTAGAGCTTGAAATCTTCTTCTTCCTTCTGGCATCTTCCTAACATCTTTGCATACTCAGGATCTTGTGCTTGAGCCTTAATAATTCCATCCACCAGATTCAACTATATCTGATGCATCATTAATACTGCTCCATTCTTCCAGGTCTTGGGTTCCACAAGCTTAGTGCCTTCATAATCTTATAAACACCTATCATCATGTGAGCTAGTGAGCTTTCCCACTTGCGACTGAGTGCGCCTGCACCTGAGTTCGCCTTACCAGGGTGGTAATTTATGGAGAACTCGTAGTTCTTCAGGAATTCTATCCACCTTCGTTGTCACATATTAAGGCCTCGCAGAGAGAAAACGTACTTAAGACTCTTATGATCGTTGTACACCTCGAATTGTACTCCATAAAGGTAGTGTCTCCAAATCTTCAATGTGAATACTACCATTGCCAATTCAAGGTCATGAGTTGGGTGTTTCACCTCATACTTCTTCAGCTGTCTGGATGCATATGCGACTACCTTTTCATGTTGCATGTGTACGCATCCCAATCCTGTACTGCAAGCATCACTGTACACTACATACTCGTCTGTGCCTTTCGGAATAGCGAGTATGGGTGCAGTGGTTAACATGGCCTTCAATTCTTGAAGATTATCTTCGCATTTTTGTGTTCATATGTACTTCACGCCCTTCTTGGTTAGGTTCATCAAGGGAGATGAAATCTTCGAGAAGTCCTTGATGAACTTACGGTAATAATTTGTCAATCCGAGGAAGCTGTGGATTTCTGTGGCATACTTTGGCTTTGACCAGGGGGGATACCGCTTCTACTTTGGAAGGATCCATAGAAATGCCCTTCTTTGAGATGATTGAGACGAAAAAATGGACTCGGGCAAAAATTATCCGGGGGTGCAAAAATTCGCGCGAGCGATGTTTCGAGACTTTTTCGCGTGTTTTCCACCAAAAGGCCAAAAGACGCGAAATTTTTGATGCTTTCATGAATGTTGATACATGGGGAGATGATTGAGACGAAAAATGGACTCGGGTAAAAATTGCCCGGGGTGCAAAAATTCGCGCGCACGACGTTTCACGCCTTTTTCGTGTGTTTTCCACCAAAAGGCCAAACGACACGAAATTTTCAACGCTTTCGTGAAAGTTTACACATGGGGAGATGATTGGGATGAAAAAATGAACTCTGGCAAAGATTATTCGGGGTGCGAAAATTTGCGCGTGCAATGTTTCGCGCCTTTCTCGCGTGTTTTCCATCAAAAAGACCAAAAGACGTGAAATTTTTTATGCTATTGTCAATGTTGATGCATGGGGAGATGATTGGGACGAAAAAATGGACTCGGGAGAAAATTATGTGGGGGTGCAAAAATTCCTTTGGGTATTCTAAGAGGTGATAGGTCCTTAGAAATTTAACTCCATTTCAAGCCGTAGTTGAACCATTACAATCAATGAAAAAGCTCTTGGGGATTAGAGTCTTAGAGTAACGTTCAAAGCTCCAAGTTATAGACACTTATTATAATGTTTGAGTATCCTAAGAGGTGGTAGATATTTAGAACTTTAACTCTATTTCAAACTGTAGTTGAACCATTACAATCAATGAGAATGCTCTTGGGGATTAGAGTCTTAGAGTAACGTTCAAAGCTCCAAGTTATAGACACATTATAATTTTTGAGTATCCTAAGAGGTGGTAGATTTTAGAACTTTAACTCTATTTCAAACTGTAGTTGAATCGTTACAAACAATGATAAAGCTCTTGGGGATTAGATTATTAGAGTAAGGTTCAAAGCTCTAAGTTATAGAGACTTATTATAAACTTTGGGTATCCTAAGAGGTGATAGATCTTTAGACCTCTAATTCTATTTCAAACCATAGTTGAATAGTTACAATCAATGATGAAACTCTTGGGCATTGGAGTCTTAAAGTAGCGTTCAAAGTTCAAAGTTATATATACTTATTATAACCTTTGGGTATCCTAAGAGATGATAGGTCCTTAGAACTTTAACTCTATTTCAAACCGTAGTTGAACCGTTACAATCAATGATAAAGCTTTTGGGAATTAGATTCATTGAACCCTACTCTAAGAATCTAATTCCCAAGAGCTTTGTCATTGAATGTAACGGTTCAACTAGGGTTTGAAATATGGTAAAAGTTCTAAGGACCTATCACCTCTTGGAATACCCAAATGAATTTTCGCACCACAGAACAATTTTTGCCCAAGTCCCTATTTTCATCCCAATCATCTCCGCATGTATCAACATTGACGATAGCGTCAAAAATTTCACGTCTTTTGGCCTTTTGGTGGAAAACACGCGAAAAAGATCTTTTTCATTGATTGTAACGGGTCAACTACGGTTTGAAATAAAGTTAAAATTCTAAAGATCAACCACATCTTAGGATACCCAAAGGTTATAATAAATATTTATAACTTAGAATGTTGAACCTTACTCTAAGACTCTAATCCCAAGAGTTTTATCATCTATTGTAACAGTTCAACTACGGTTTGAAATGGAGTTAAGTTTCTAAAGATATATCACCTCTTAGGATACCCAAATGTTATAAGAAGTTTCTATAACTTAGAGCTTTGAACCTTACTCAAAGAATCTAATTCCCAAGAGCTTTATCATTGATTGTAACACGGTTTGAAATAGAGTTAAAGTTCTAAGGACCTATGACCTCTTAGGATACACAAAGATTATAATAAGTATATATCACTTAGAATTTTGAATGTTACTCTAAGACTCCAATGCCAAGAGCTTTATCATTGATTGTAACGGTTCAACTATGGTTTGAAATAGAGTTAAAGATCTAAAGATCTACCACCACTAAGGATACCCAAAGGTTATAATAAGTGTCAATAACTTAGTGCTTTGAACATTACTCTAAGACACTAATCGCCAAGAGGTTTAACATCAATTATAATGGTTCAACTACGGTTTAAAATGTTCTAAAGATATACCACCTCTTCGAATACCCAAAATTTATAATTAGTGTCTATAACATAGAGCTTTGACCCTTACTCTAAGATTCTAATTCCCAATGGCTTTATGATTGATTGTAACGGTTCAACTATAGTTTGAAATAGAGTTAAAGTTTTAAAGATCTACCACCTCTTATGATACCCAAACATTATAATAAGTATCTATAACTTGGAGCTTTGAACCTTACTCCAATACCTATGAGCTTTATCATCGATGGTAACGGTCAAGTACAGTTTGAAATAGAGTTAAAGTTCTAAAAATGTACCACCCCTTAGGATACCCAAAGGTTATAATAGGTATCTTTAACTTAGTTTCTAGAACTTAGAGCTTTGAACCCTACTCTAATAATAAAATCCCCAAGATCTTTATCATTGATTGTAATGACTCAACTATGGTTTAAAGTAGAGTTAAAATTCTAAAGAGTACCACCTTTTAAGATACCCATGGGTTAAAATAAATATCTATAACTTAGTGCTTTGAAACTCACTCTAAGACTCTAATCCCCAAGAACTTTATAATTGATTCTAGTGGTTCAACTATGGTTTGAAATGGAGATAAGTTTCTAGAGATCTATCACCTCTTAGGACGCCCAAACGTTATAATAAGTGTCTATAACTTAGGGCTTTGAACCCTACTCTAAGAATCTAATTCCCATGAGCTTTATCACTAATTGTAACGGTTCAACTATGGTTCGAAATAGGGTTAAAGTTCTAAGGACCTATCACCTCTTAGAATACCCAAAGGTTATAATAAGTATATATAACTTAGAGCTTTGAACTTTAAAGTAAGAGCCTAATTGGCAAGAGCTTTATCATTGATTGTAACAGTTCAAGTAAGGTTTGAAATAGAGTTAAAGTTCTATGGACCTATCACCTCTTAGGATACCCATAGTTATACTAAGTATATATAACTTGGAACTTTAAACGTTACTCTAAGACTCCAATGCCGAAGAGCTTTATCATTGATAGTAACCGTTCAACTCCGATTGAAGTAGAGTTAAAGTTATAAATATCTACCACCTCTTAGGATACCCAAACGTTATAATAAGTATTTATAACTAAAGCTTTGAACCTCACTATTAGAATCTAATTCCCAAGAGCTTTATCATTGATTGTAACAATTCAACTAAGGTTTGAAAAAGAGTTCAAGTTCTAAGGATCTACCACCTCTTAGGTTTCCCAAAGGTTATTATAAGTATCTATAACTAAGAGCTTTGAACCTTACTCTAAGACTCTAATCCCCAAGAGATTTATCATTGATTGTAATGGTTCAACTACAGTGTGATATGGAGTTAAGCTTCTAAAGATCTATCACCTCTTAGGATACCCAAATGTTATAACAAATATCCCTAACTTAGAGCTTTGTACCTTATGCTAACATTCTAATCCCCAAGAGCTTTATCATTGATTATAATGGTTCAACTACTGCTTGAAATGGAGTTAAATTTCTACGATCTATCACCTTTTAGGATAATCAAATGTTATAATAAATATCCCTAACTTAGAGGTTTGAACCTTACTCTAACACTGTATTCCCCAAGAGCGTTATCGTTGATTATAAAGGTTGAACTATAATTTGAAATGGAGTTAAGTTTCTAAAGATCTATCACATCTTAGAATACCCAAATGTTATAATACTTTTATATAACTTGGAGTTTTGAACCTTACTCTAAGATTCTAATTCCCAAGAGCTTTATCTTTGATTATAACGGTTCAACTATAGTTTGAAATAGAGCTAAAGTTCTAAAGATCTACCACCTCTTAGGATACTCAAACATTATAATAAGGGTCTATAACTCAAAGCTTTGAACCTTACTCTAGGACTCTAATCCCCAAGAGCTTTATCATTGATTGTAATGGTTCAACTACAATTTGAAATGGAGCTATGTTTCTAAAAATCTATCATCACTTTGGACAACCAAATGTTATAATAAATATCCTTAACTTAGAGCTTTGAACCTTACTCTAACACTCTAATCCCCAAGAGCTTTATCATTGATTGTAATGGTTCAACTACAGTTTGAAATGGAGTTAAGTTTCTAAAGATCTATCACCTCTTAAGATAACCAAATGTTATAATAAATATCCCTAACTTAGAGATTTGAACCTTACTCTAACACTCTAATCTCAAGAGCTTTATCATTGATTGTAAAGGTTTAACTACGGTTTGAAATAGAGTTAAGTTTCAAAAGATCTGTCACGTCTTAGGATACCCAAACGTTATAATAATTTTCTATAACTTAGAGCTTTGAACCTTACTCTATGGCTGTAATTCCTAAGAGCATTATCATTGATTGTAATGGTTCAACTACAGTTTGAAATGGAGCTAAGTTTCTAAAGATCAATCACCTCTTAGGATAACCAAATATTATAATAAATATCCCTAACTTAGAGCTTTGAATCTTACTCTAACACTCTAATCCCCAAGAGCTTTATCATTGATTGTAACTGGTCAACTATTGTTCGAAATAGAGTCAAAGTTCTAAGGACCTATCATCTCTTAGGATACCCAAAGGTTGTAATATGTGTATATAACTTAGAATTTGAATATTATTCTAAGACTCCAATGCTCAAGAGCTTTATCATTGATTGTAACGTTTGAACTATGGTTTGAAATATAGTTAAAGTTATAAATATCTACCACCTCTTAGGATACCCAAACATTATAATAAGTGTCTATAACTTAGAGCTTCCAGCCTTACCACAAGAATATAATCTAGAAGAGCTTTATTGTTGATTGTTACGGTTCAACTACGGTTTGAAATAAAGTTCAAGTTCCAAAGATCAACCACCACGTAGGATGCCCAAAGGTTATTATAAGTATCTATAACTAAGAGTTTTGAACCTTATTCTAAGACTCTAATCCCCATCAACTTTATCATTGATTGTAACGGTTCAACTATGGTTTGAAATAGAGTTAAAGTTCTAATGATCTACCAGCTCTTAGGATACACAAAGGTTACAATAAGTATCTACAACTAAGAGCTTTGAACCTTACTCTAGGAGTCTAATCTCCAAGAGCTTTATCATCGATTGTAACGATTCATCTACGGTTGGAAATTGAGTTAAAGTGCTAAAAATCTACCACCTCTTAGGATACACAAAGGTTATAATAAGTATGTATAACTAAGAGCTTTGAACCTTACTCTAAGAGTCTAATTCGCAAGTGCTTTATCATTGATTGTAACGGTTCAACTATAGTTTGGTTAAAGTTTAAAAGATCTACCACCTCCTAGAATTCTCAAACATTATAATAAGTATCTATAACTTAGAGCTTTGAACCTTACTCTAAAACTCTAATGCCCAGGAGCTTTATCACTGATTGTAATGGTTCAACTACAATTTGAAATGGAGATAAGTTTCTAAAGATCTATCGCCTCTTAGGATAACCAAATGTTATAATAAATATCCCTAACTTAGAGCTTTGAACCATACTCTAAGACTCTAACTCCTCAGAGCTTTATCATTGATTGTAATAGTTATACTACAGAGTTAAAGTTCTAAATGTAGGATCCCAAAGGGCACCAAGAGGGGGGGATGAATTGGTGTTTAACCAAAAATATCGATTTCATGAAATTCGTTGCGGAAGTACAAAATCGATTCTTAAAGCCTTTGTAATTTAGATTATAAACACAATATGAACGGGGAGAGAGAGAAAATCAAACACAAATAGACGTAGTGGTTGTTGACAAGGTTCGGCCACACCTTGGCCTACGTCCCCGCTCTAACTTCTCGACCTTGAGACCGCCGAAGATTCCACTAGCACTTCCTTTGTTCCAAATGGGGCACGGAAGAAAGTCTTTTACACCACCGTCTTTTTCTCCGCTTCGAGAGGCAAGGCAACGTCTCCTCCTAGGAAGCTAATCTATTTCTCTCCCTCAAGAGGTAAGATTTTGAACCTCTTTTACACATGAGCTCTCTCAGTTTTTTTCGAACAAAAGTGTTTTTCTCTTTTACAATTCTATGCTCACAAGAAGAGAAGAGAGAAAGAAGAGAAAGCTATAAAATGAAAACTTCAAAAATAATATCTCTTTGATAACTTGAAGCTTTTCTTCAATGAGTGAATGGGTGTCTTTGCTTCTGGCCTTGACATTCCTTTTATAGCCTTCAATGTGTGGGAAATTCGTCAAGAAATTATTCCACAAATTTCTCCTTCAAATTTGACTGTTACTGTTCATTTGACTCGGAGGCCGGTCGACCGCACTTCTGGACCGGTCGACCGGTCTATGTGATCGTTGCACCATTTTCATAGTTTCTGCACTTGGTCGGTCGACCGAACTGTCGACCGATATTGTCTCGATGTCATCCGGAGTAGGCTCAGTAGTTATCGGTCGACCGGTACGTCTCGACCGACCTTCTTTGCGTTGACCGGCAAGTTGATCGACCTGCACTGTTTTGATCATAACTTTCTGCACGGTTATCCAAATTAGATGATCTTGGAGTCTATGGAAAGCTAACAGAATTCTCTACAATTCTCCACATTTATTAAAAACTAATGAGATCAGCGACAATTATTTAATCAAAGCATAGTGCATAAAGTTATCCATTTTTTCTTTAAACTTTTTCAACATTTCAACTTAAATCCTTCGAGATTTGTTTCATCAAAATATAAATTTATATGTCATTAAAACTTTGGCCCAACACTAAAAATCTACCACCTCTTAGGATACTCAAACATTCTAATAAGTGTCTATAACTTGGAGCTTTAAACCTTACTCTAGAACTCTCATTACAAGAAAATGGGGTATTAGCGATAAAATTTAGCGATGATTTTTTAGTCGCCAAAATTTTATACAGCTATGATTTGGCAACAAAATATTTGTGATGAAATTTGCGAAGACTTTGAGAGAATCTTTTTTCACAAATTTTAGCAACAAAATAGCAACGAAAAGAGCGAGGAAAAGCTTTGATAAAAAAACTGCACAATTTTTTTAGAATTATACTTTGTTGTGATGATATTAGCAACAAATTTAGTGACAATAATGTTTAGTCGCTGATAATGTCGTATTAGATTGAATGGTCTTTAAAATCATGCCATTGGGGACCATTCATCGGTGTCTAAAAGGCTAAATAGATAATAATGAATAAACCTGAAGTTAGAAATACCCTTTTAATTAATCTCACCATTGCGTCCCCTCTTTCTCCTGCTTGCTACAATTTGATTGCTCCGCGACCGCTCTGTAGCCCTACCTAATGAGGTCAGCGCGCCCCTGAATCCCCTCATCTCCGGCAAGATCCTGATCGATTTCTCTCTTTTTTCTATGTTTTTCGACGGATTTGATCAGTTTCTTCTTTTGGTGTGCAATTTCCTTGCCCTTGCTCAATGGGGAAGATCAAGGTCGACGCATCAGGAAGGCGGACAGGAAGTAAGCGATTCGTGTAACCTTTTTTGTGTGTCTTCTCTGGATCGTTTATTTATTGCTCTGATCATTAGAATTGATCCTGGATCAAGCGACGCTATGCCGCTTTTCTATATCTCCCATTGATCTGACGATGTTTTGATTTGGTCTCCGATGGTTTTCGGTGAAGAAAGTGGTAGAGAAGCTGACAAAAGAAACATTAGGGAAGAATTTAGGTAATGTGTATGGGCTTACTGGATTGAATGTTGAATTTGGGTTTATTTGTGTAACTCAATTAATTTGATCTCTTTACAGTTGTGTAACTCAATAGAGAATATAAAGTTTCTAATTTTTCCATTGTTTGGTTATATCAAGGTTATAACAAGTTAGTTCCTTGTAACCCAGTAGTTCAAACTGAAGTATTTGTAGTCTGCATAGATGATACTGTATTTATCCGTAATGATGTTATAAGTAATTCCTTTTGCTCGTTAGAAAAAGAACGAAATTCTTCTTGGGAAAATGTATTTTATGGAAGGTATAGGTTTAACTTTTTATATTATTGCAACTGTAGATATCTCAGGTAGTGTGTCATGAAATGATATGCTTTGTGGGTGACCTCTCCTCTCATATGCAACACGTAACTAAACGTTTTAGTTCTTTCCCCATTTGTTGTGGCAAATGAATAGTGAGATTATTAATACTTTATGCAGATGATCCTGATGTCCCTCATGTGCAGCACCATTGTGTTTTTTTTCCGAAGGAACATGTCGTTTTCAAAGAGGTCAACTAATTATATATCCATGTAAACCATCTGCCGCGTAACTGCTTTATTAGTTCAGTTCACCATTCACTTGATTCTAGAGCATGCTTATTGGTTTTTAATGCTTTCAGGATGTCATTTTGTGGAGGTATTGGATGAGGTGACAGTAGCAAGTCTTAATATGTTATTTTAATACAAATAATGCTGCTGCAAGCAATTTCAATCCCTGTTCTTCTTTTAACTTGTATATTTTAGTTCACCTTATTCTATTTGCGGGTAATAACATGTATTTTTCTTGTAGTTTATATCTTCATTGAAAGATGATGCATCATTTATCTTAAATATCTTAAATATTATGAAAGAGACAAATAAATGGCATGTTCTCTTCTATATAAAAATATTTCAAATTCGGTTTTTATATTCTGCTTTATATTTATTATACTATTATCATATGATATGCTAGCCAACGTGTAGGTCTTAATTCATATGATATACTATTTATCACTGTAGGAGCATTATCATATATTTCAAATATTTCTCCTCTTTGTATATTGAATGATTTACTTTGAATGATAACTTCTATGTATCTGATTTTATAATTAATATTATTTTCAAGATAGTTATAATATGTTGTTGATAGAAAAATATGCAGACTTACAGCCATTTAGTTTGATGCAGAAGTATGGCATGAAGCTACCGTTCGTATGAAACTAGCATTCATCCTGTCTCTTGGGACTTTTTCATAGAATTCCAACAATTTCTCCCGCTCCTCAAAAGCCCAAAGGACTTACTAGTATGGGGAGACTTTGTGGTTCGTGGTACAGATCCTTTGTCATCTTCTATCGCGGGTGCTTCTTGTGCTGGCCCTTCATCTGGCTTAGGCGACATACCTCACATGATTCCTTTGCAAGAAGTAGAGACTATTGTTTGGAATATAATACGAGAAGATGTAGGACCAACGTTTGACGCGATAATGAGTTTATATTGTGATCGTGATAGGAACATACCACCTTCTTATTCGGGTGGATTATATCTTTTATTAGACTTGTGACATTTTTATGTATTAGTAACATTGTGATACTTTTGTTTATCGTAGTAGACTATGTGCATTTTAATTTTGATATTTAGACCTTTGTTATGTGATATTTGAATGTATTTACAATTTTTGCGATGTTATGTGATATTTAGACTTCTGTTGATATTTTAGATGTATTTGTAATTTCTGGAAATTATGAACTTAAACGAGTTTTTAAAATTTTTAAATAAATATATATATATATATATTTATTTAAAAAAAATTGAATATTAGCGACGAATTGGTGACAAAAAGAGCAACTAACATTTTGTCGCAAATAGCAACAAATCTGTGACTGTGTAGCAACAAATTAGTGATGAATTTTGTGACAATTCAACGACAACTATCGAGAATTTCGCGAGGAAAATGTTGACAAGTACAATATAGTCAACGGCCTCTTAGCAACAAGTTAGTGACAACTGAGCCACCACTTAGCGACAAATCTACGACAAAATGTTTTCGTCGCAAATAGCGAGTAATATTTAGCGACAATGGCTCTTTGTCACAATTTTGTCGCAAAATGGTCGCTGACTATATTAGCGACAAGTTGGCTACGAATTTGCGACAAACATATTCATAGCTAAAACACTTTTTTCTTGTAGTGTCTAATCCCCAAGAGCTTTATCGTTGATTGTAATGGTTCAACTACAGTTTGAAATGGAGCTAAGTTTCTAAAGATCTATCACCTCTTAGGTTAACCAAATGTTATAATAAATATCCCTAACCTAGAGCTTTGAACCTTACTCTAACACTATAATCCCCAAGAGCTTTATTATTGATTGTAACGTTTCAACTACGATTTGAACTATTGTTCAAATTCTAAAGATCTACCACCTCTTAGGATACCCAAAGATTATAATAAGTATCTATAAGTAAGAGCCTTGAGCCTTACTCTAAGACTCTAATCCCCAAGTGCTTTGTAATTGATTGTAATGGTTCAACTACAGTTTGACATGGAGATAAGTTTCTAAAGATCTATCACCTCTTAGGATGCCCAAATGTCATAATAAATATCCCTAACTTAGAACTTTGAACCTTACTCTAACATTGTAATCCCCAAGACCTTTATCATTGATTGTAAAAGTTCAACTACAATTTGAAATAGAGTTAAGTTTCTAAAGATCTATCACATCTTTGTAGGATCACAAGGCACCAAGAGAGGGGGGGGGGGGGGGGGAATTGGTGCTAAACCCGAAAATACCAATTTCACGAAATTCATTGTGGAAGCTTAAAATTGATTCGTTAATATTTAAACCAACACAATAGTAATCAAATCATATGAATAATGAAGTAGGAAGGAGAGCGAGAGAAAAAGACAAATACATGAATGCATGACAATTTGTTGACGAGGTTCGGCCACACCTTGGCCTACGTCCCCGCTCCAACTTCTCTACCTCGAGACCGTCGAAGATTCCACTAATACCCTTCCTTCGTTCCAAATGGGGCAATGAAGAAACCCTTTACAACTCTTGCCTTTTCTCCTTTTCAAAAGGTAAGGCACACCTCCTTCACTCCTAGGCTTTCACTTGTCTTTTCTTCGCTCAAGAGGTAAGACACAACCTTTTTTCACTCAAGAGCTAAACAACTATTAAAATATCACATGAACACTCAACAATCTCTCTTTTACAATTTGGAATCTCACACAAGAGTAAGAGAGAAAGAATTAAAGGATTTGCAACTTGGAGCTCAAATGGACTTCTGAAATATTTTTCTCACTTTTCCTTGGAAGTCTTGATCATTCCTACACCGTTGGGGCTTGTTTCCTAATTTTGAGGTCAAAATATGACCATTATAGTGCATTTTACATACTGACTGATCGACCGTCCTGCACTATTTTAAGCACAACTTTTTGCACAGTTATCCAAATGATATAATCTTTGATTCTATGGAAAGCTAACAGAATTCATCCAAAATCTAATAATATCATAGTCAAATATTGATTCAAAGTTCGGTATATCAAATTGTCCAATTCAAGTAAAATATTTTATACCTTTACTTTTTTATACATAACCTTTCATACCAGTTTCCAAATGAGATGATATTCGATTCTCCATAAAGATAAGAGAATTATCTATAACTTTTATATTCACCCATTAATGTAAATCTCGTGAGAACATAAAGAAATATTATTCAAAAGATTAATGCATGAAGCAACTCATTTCTATTTAAACTATTTCGACATTTTAAATACAACTCCAATCTTTCGAGGTTTGCATCATTAAAACATAATTATATAGGGCATAAAAACTTTGCTTCAACAGTCTTAGGATACCCAAACGTTATAATAATTTTCTATAACTTAGAGCTTTGAACCTTGCTCTAAGAATCTAATTCCCAAGAGTTTTATCATTGATTGTAACGGTTCAACTACGGTTTGAAATAGAGTTAAAGTTCAAAGGACCTATCACCTCTTAGGATACCCAAAGGTTATAATAAGCGTATATAACTTCGAATTTGAATGTTACTCTAAGACTCCAATGCCGAAGAGTTTTATCATTGATTGTAACGATTCAACTACAGTTTGAAATAGAGTTCAAGTTCTAAAGTTCTACCACCTCATAGGATACCCAAAGGTTATTATAAGTATCTATAACTAAGAGCTTTTAACCTTACTCTAAGAGTGTAATCCCCAAGAGCTTTATCATTGATTGTAATGGTTCGACTGCGGTTTGAAATAGAGTTAAAGTTCTAAGGACCGATCAACTCTTAGGACACCCAAAGGTTATAGTAAGTTTCTCTAACTTAGAGCTTTGAACCTTAATCTAAGACTCTAATCCTTAAGAGCTTTATCATTGATTGTAACGATTCAACTACGATTTCAAATAGAGTAAAAGTTCGAAAGATCTACCACCTCTTATTATACATAATGGTTATAATAAGTATCTATAACTCAGAGCTTTGAACATTACACTAAGAATCTAATTCACAAGAGCTTTATCATTGTTTGTAACGGTTCAACTACGGCTAGAGTTAAAGTTCTAAGGACCAATCACCTCTTAGGATACCCAAAAGTTATAATAAGTATATATGACTTTGAACTTCACTCTAAGTCTCCAATGCCCAAGAGCTTTATCATTGATTGTTACGGTTCAACTACGGATTGAAATAGAATTAAAGTTCTAAAGATCTACCACCTCTTAGTGTACCCAAAGTTTATAATTAGTGTCTATAACTTAGAGCTTTGAACTTACTATAAGACTCTAATCCCCAAGAGCATTATCATTTATTGTAACGGTTCAACTACGATTTGAAATAGAGTTAAAGTTCTAAAGATCTACCAGCTCTTAGGATACACAAACGTTATAATAAGTGTCTATAACTTAGAGCTTTGAAACTTACTCTAAGACTGTAATCCCCAAGAGCTTTATCATTGATTGTAACGTTTCAACTACAGTTTGAAATAGAGCTAAAGTTCGAAAGATCTACCACCTCTTATGATACCCAAACGTTGTAATAAGTGTCTATAACTTAGAGCTTTGAACCTCACTCTAAGAATCTAATCCCCAAGAGCTTTATCATTGATTGTAACGGTTCAATTACGGTGTGAAATAGAGTTAAAGTTCTAAAGATCGACCACCTCTAAGGATACCCAAAGGATATAATAAGTGTCTATAACTTAGAACTTTGAACCTTCCTCTAAGACTCTAATCCCCAAGAGCTTTATCATTGATTGTAACGGTTCAACTACAACTTGAAATAGAGTTACGTTTCCAAAGATCTATCACCTCTTTGGATACCCAAATGTTATAATAATTGTCTATAACTTAGAGTTTGAACCTTACTCTAAGAATTTAATTCCCAAGAGCTTTATCATTGATTATAATGGTTCAACTACGGTTTGAAATAGAGTTAAGTTCTAAGGACCTATCACCTCTTAGAATACCCAAATGTTATAATAAGTAT
Source organism: Pontederia crassipes (assembly GCA_030549335.1). Lineage (NCBI taxonomy): Eukaryota > Viridiplantae > Streptophyta > Magnoliopsida > Commelinales > Pontederiaceae > Pontederia > Pontederia crassipes. The sequence goes on from CM060190.1 coordinate 5,388,321, forward strand.
TTATAACTTAGAACTTTGAACTTTACAGTAAGAGTCTATTCCCAAAATGCTTTATCATTGATTGTAATGGTTCAAGTATGGTTTGAAATAGAGTTAAAGTTCTAAGGACCTATCACCTCTTAGGATACCCAAAGATTATAATAAGTATATATAACTTGGAACTTTGAACGTTACTCTGAGACTCTAATGCCGAAGAGCTTTATCATTGATAGTAAACGTTCAACTGCAGTTTAAAATAGAGTTAAAGTTCTAAATATCTACCACCTCTTAGGATACCCAAACATTATAATAAGTGTCTATAACTAGAGCTTTGAACCATAGTAAAAGAATCTAATTCTCAAGAGCTTTATCATTAATTGTAATGGTCCAACTACGGTTTGAAATAGAGTTCAAGTTCTAAAGATCTACCACCTCTTAGGATACCAAAAGGTTATTATAAGTATCTGTAAATAAGGGATTGAACCTTACTCTAAGACTCTAATCCCAAGAGCTTTATCATTGATTATATTGGTTGAACTATAGTTTGAAATGTAGTTATGTTTCTAAAGATCTACCACCTGTTAGGATACCCAAAGGTTATTATAAGTATCTATAACTAAGAGCTTTGAGCCTTACTCTAAGACACTAATCCCCAAGAGCTATGTCATTGATTGTAATGGTTCAACTACAGTTTGAAATGGAGTTAAGTATCTAAAGATCTATCACCTTTTAGGATGCCCAAATGTCATAATAAATATCCCTAACTTAGAGCTTAGAACCATACTATAATACTATAATCCACAAGAGCTTTATCTTCTATTGTAATGGTTCAACTACGGTTTGAAATAGTGTTAAGTTTTTATAGATCTATCACGTCTTAGGATACCCAAACGTTATATTAATTTTCTATAACTTAGAGCTTTGAACCATACTCTAAGAGTCTAATTCCCAAGAGCTTTATCATTGATTGTAACAGTTCAACTATAGTTTGAAATAGAGTTAAAGTTCAAAGGACCTATCACCTCTAAGGATACCCAAAGATTATAATAAGTGTATATAACTTCGAATTTGAACATTATACTAAGACTCCAATGCCCAAGTGCTTTATCATTGATTGTAACGGTTCAACTACGATTTGAAATAGAGTTCAAGTTCTAAAGATCTACCACCTCATAGGAAACCTAAAGGTTATAATTAGTGTCTATAACATAGAGCTTTGAACCTTACTATAAGACTCTAATCTCCAAGAGCATTATCATTTATTGTAACGGTTCAACTATGGTTTGAAATAGAGTTAAAGTTCTGAAGATCTATCACCTCTTAGGATACCCAAACATTATAATAAGTGTCTATAACTTAGAGCTTTGAACCTTATACTAAGACTCTAATCCCCGTGAGCTTTATTATTGATTGTAACGGTTCAACTATAGTTTGAAATAGAGTTAAAGTTCAAAAGATCTACCACCTCTTATGATACCCAAACATTGTAATAAGTGTCTATGACTTAGAGCTTTGAACCTCACTCTAAGAATCTAATTTTCAAGAGTTTTATCATTGATTGTAATGGTTCAATTACGGTGTTAAATAGAGTTAAAGTTCCTAAGACCTACCACCTCTAAGGATACCCAAAGGTTATCATAAGTGTCTATAACTTAGAACTTTAAACTTTACTCCAAGACTCTTATCCCCAAGTGCTTTGTCATTGATTGTAACGGTTCAACTATGGTTTGAAATAGAGTTATGTTTCTAAATTTCTTTCACCTCTTAGGATATCCAAACGTTATAATAATTGTCTATAACTTAGTGCTTTAATACCTTACTCCAAGAATCTAATTCCCAAGAGCTCTATCATTGATTGTAACGGTTCAACTATAGGTTGAAATAGGGTTAAAGTTCTAAGGATCTATCACCTCTTTGGATACCCAAGGGTTATAATAAGTATATATAACTTAAAATTTGAACGTTACTCTAAGACACCAATGCCCAAGAGCTTAATCATTGATCGTAACAGCTCAACTACGGTTTGAAATAAATTTAAAGTTTTAAATATCTACCACCTCTTAGGATACCCAAACGTTATAATAAGTGTCTATAACTTAGAGCTTTGAACCTTACTATAAGAAACTAATCCCCAAGAGATTTATCATTGATTGTAACGGTTCAACTACGGTTTTAAATAGAGTTAAAGTTCTAAAGATCTACCACCCCTTAGGATACCCAAAGGTTATTATAAGTATCTATAACTAAGAGCTTTGAACCTTACTCTAAGACTCTATCCCGAAGTGCTTTATCATTGATTGTAACGATTCAACTACAGTTTGAAATAGAGTTAAAGTTCTTATGATCTACCACCTCTTAGAATACACAATGGTTATAATAAGTATCTATAACTAAGAGCTTTGAACCTTACTCATAGAGTCTAATCCTCAAGAGTTTTATCGTTGATTATAACGGTTCAACTACGGTTTGAAATAGAGTTAACATTCTAAGGATCTATCAACTATTAGGATACCCAAAGATTATAATAAGTGTCTATAACTTAGAGCTTTGAACCTTATTCTTAGACTCTAATCCCCAAGAGCTTTATCATTGATTGTAACGGTTCAACTACGATTTGAAATAGAGTTAAAGTTCTGAGGACCTATCGCATCTTAGGATACGCAAAGGTCATAATAGGTATATAACTTATAACTTTGAACATTATTCTAATACTCCAATGCCCAAGAGCTTTATCATTGATTGTAACGGTTTAACTACGGTTTGAAATAGAGTCAAAATTCTGAAGACCTACCACCTCTTATGATACCCAAATTTTATAATTAGTGTCTATAACTTAGGGCTTTGAACCTTGGTCTAAGAATCTAATCCCCAAGAGCTTTATCATTGATTGTAATGATTCAACTATAGTTTGAAATAGAGTAAAAGTTCTAAAAATCTACCACCTCTTAGGATACTCAAACATTATAATAAATGTCTATAACTTAGAATCAAATCCCCAAGAGCTTTATCAATGATTATAATGGCTAAACTACGGTTTGAAATAGAGTTAAAATTCTAAAGATGTACCACCTCTTAGGATACCCATAAGTTATAATAAATATCTATAACTTAGAGCCTTGAACCATACTCTAAGACTCTAATCACAACTGCTTTCTCATTGATTGTAATGGTTCGACTATGGTTTGAAGTGGAGTTAAGTTTATAAAGATCTATCGCCACTTTGGATACCCAAACGTTAAGTGTTTATAACTTAGAGCTTTGAACCCTACTCTAAGAATCTAATTCCCAAGAGCTTTATCAATGATAGGAACGCTTCAACAACGATTTGAAATAGGGTTAAAGTTCTAGGGACCAATCACCTTTTAGGATACACAAAGGTCATAATAAATATATAACTTAGAACTTTTAACGTTACTCTAAGACTGCAATGCCCAAGAGGTTTATCATTGATTGTAATGGTTCAAGCACGGTTTGAAACGGAGTTAAAATTCTGAAGATCTATCACCTCTTATGATACCCAAATTTTATTATTTTTGTCTATAACTAATGGCTTTGAACCTTAGTCTAAGAATCAAATCCCCAAGAGCTTTATCATTGATTGTAATGGTTCAACTATGATATGAAAGAGTTAAAGTTATAAGGTCCAATCACCTCTAATCCCCAAGAGCTTTCCCATTGATTGTAATGGTTCAACTACGGTTTGAAACAGAGTCAAGTTTCTAATGATCTATCACCTCTTTCGATACCCAAACGTTATAATAAGTGTCTACTACTTAGACCATTGCACTTTACTCTAAGAGTCCAATTCCCAAGAGCTTTATCATTAATTGTAACGGTTCAACTACGGTTTGAAATAGAGTTAAGTTTCTCAATATCTATCACCTCTTAGGATACCCAAACATTATAATAAATATCTATAACTTAGAGCTTTGGACCTTACTCTAACAATCTAATTCCCAAGAGGTTTGTCATTGATTGTAACGGTTCACCTACGGTTTGAAATGGAGTTAAAGTTCTAAGGACCTATCACCTCTTAGGATACACAAAGGTTATAATAAGTATCTATAACTTAGAGCTTTGAACCTTACTCTATGACTCTAATCCCCAAGAGCTTTATCATTGATTGCAACGGTTCAACTACAGTTTGAAATAGAGTTAAAATTTTAAATATCTACCACCTCTTAGGATACCCAACCATTATAATAAGTGTCTATAACTTAGAGCTGTGAACTTACTGTGAGAATCAAATCCCCAAGAGCTGTATCATTGATTGTAATGGCTCAACTACGGTTTGAAATAGAGTTAAAGCTCTAAAGATTCTCCACTTCTAAAGATCTACCACCTCTTAATATACCCAAATGTTATAATAAGTATTTATAACTTAAAGCTTTGAACCATACTCTAAGTCTCTGATTGTAACGCCCGAGATTCTATCATGATTAAGACAAAAGAAAATAAAAAATAAAAAGGGGAAAAGATAAAATCTAAATAAGATTTGGGGAGGAGTTTGTTTCCAACCATAACTCTGAATCTCCTCCTATAAATATGAGGCTAAATTGAACAAATCAGATCCTTATTTTTCCCCACAACCTGGCTCTAATTTCCTCTCATGTTCATGCATCTCTCCCCCCTCTCTCGTGCCAGGCTGCTGTCGCCAATAAGAGGGCAATCAGGAGATGTGAACAACGACGACAACGTGGATGGACAGAGGGGAACGGCCAGAATAAAGAGAAAGAGGAAGCGGAATAAGAAGAAGAGGAAGAGGAAGAGGAAGACGGAGAACGAATTAGTTTCTTGGATAGAAACTTGCAAGGTATGGAACTAGGGTAGATTCGTCATAGAATCTTGATTTTAGACTTAGCTTGCTCTACTTGATCCCTAGTTATAGTATTATGAATTATGATGATTATTGATGCCGGCCATCGCCGGAAACTTGATCAAAAAATGTACTGCGCGATGCAGTCTTTCTCCACAAGACAAACCCGGCTCGAGTTTCTCCATACCAGGGCCGGATTATGATATGCTCGGACCGAGTTCGTCGAAACTCGGCCCGGATCCACCTTTGCTAATGCTTTCGAGCTCTACAACTAGCCGAACCTGGCTCGGGTTGAAGATGACCTGGATCGGATTTCACCCACGATGAAGACAATGGGGCGCGACGGGCACCCAGACTCTACGATGATTCGACCTGGCTCGGTCTGATCTGAACCCGGCCCGGGTTTACCTCATATTTTTGAGAATGATGTCCAATGAGCTCGGCCCGGGTTCCGATGCTACCAAGATGATTTTTATGATCTTATGGGCTGGCTTTGGCAGTTATGATGATGATGATGGACGGGTTGAGGTAGGCCTCCCCGTGGGTTGAAATATACCCCACTTTAAGTCAAAAATGAATAATAAGATGATGAAGAAGATGAAGCATATTAATGATAAAATCTCTTTATGATGATTAGTGGCTCTCGTCACTCCTATGATGATCTTTCCATGATCTCTTGATCTATTATTAATGTGATCTAAAGAAGATGATACAATTCATGATTTTCTATCTTCACACAATTATCTCTCATGAATCTTTATATGATGATGACCTCATAATCATGATGATAGACTCTTGTCATTCTATGATGGTTTATTATGATCTATCGTGATCTTTTGATCTTATGATCCCAAGAAGATGACATCTTGATCTATTAATTTCTTATGATCTTAGTGATCTACTATCCATATGACATGTTACAAGAATTTATTTATATCATCATGATGCCTATTTTCTTTCTATACGATGATGATGATGTCCTTATGATTCCTGTCTAGTATCATGATCTTATGATTATTTCTATTTTACTTCTATATTGAGTTGTAAAACTCATAGGGAGCCTTCTGCCCTGCATGTTCTTAAATGCATGATGAGATCTTAATGATGAAGGTGGACAACGGTGACAGATACAGCTCGTAGGCGACTGCATATGGGTATCTTGAGTCCTTTAGTTTGATGTACTAGCCTTCCTTTGGACTCACATGAAGTTCTTTATCAGTCTTTCGCATATTATGATGTCACACTCTTTTATTATTTAATGATGATTAGTCTTCCGCTTTTATCGATGTCGAGTTGACCAGTCAAAGTCTTCTTTTTGGCCAATATAATGTACAAGTAAAGATGACCCGTAGTGTTCCTGAAGCATATTCTGCCACATGGGGGGTGCGATTTGGTGGCGTTACATAATCCCGAAGAGCTTTATCATTGATTATAACATTCAACTACAGTTTAAAGTAGAGATAAAGTTCTAAAGATCTACCACCTCTTAGGATACTGAAAGGTTATAATAAGTGTCTATAACTTAGATCTTTGAACTTTACTCTAAGAATCTAATCTCCCCAAAGCTTTGTCATTGATTGTAATGGTTCAACTATGGTTTGAAATAGAGTAACAGTTCTAAAGATCTACCACCTCTTAGGATACCCAAATGTTATAATAAATATCCCTAACTTAGAGCTTTGAACATTACTCTAAGACTCTAACCCCCAAGATCTTTATCGTTGATTGTAACGGTTCAACTATGACTTGAAATAGAGTTAAGTTTCTAAAAATCTATCACCTCTTAGGATACCCAAACGTTGTAATAAGTGTCTATAACTTAGAGCTTTGAACCTCACTCTAAGAATCTATTCCCCAAGAGCTTTATCATTGATTGTAACAGTTCAACTACGGTTTGAAATAGAATTAAAGTTCTAAAGATCTATCACCTCTTAGCATACCCAAAGGTTATAAAAAGTATCCATAACTTAGAGCTTTGAACGTTACTCTAAGACTCCAATGCCCAAAAGCATATCATTGATTGTAATGGTTCAACAATGGTTTGAAATAGAGTTAAAGTTCTAAAGATCTACCACCACTTAGGATAGCCAAAGGTTATAATAAATATCTATAACATGGAGCATTGAAACTTACCCTAAGACTCTAATCTCAAAGAGCTTTATCATTGATTGTAATGATTCATCTACAGTTTGAAATAGAGTTAAGGTTCTAAAGATCTACCACCTCTTAGGATACCTAAAGGTTATAATAAGTTTCTATAACTTGGACCTTTGAACCTTACTCTAAGACTCTAATCCCCAAGAGCTTTATCATTGATTGTAACGGTCAACAATAGTTTGTAATAGAGTTAAAGTTCTAAAAATCTACCACCTCTTAGGATACTCGAAGGTTAAAATAGGTGTCTATAACTTAGAGCTTTGAAACTCACACTAAGAATATAATCCCCAAGAGCTTTATCATTGATTGTAACGGTTCAATTACGGTTTGAAATAGAGTTAAATTCTAAGATCTACCACCTTGGTGTGCCCAATTGTTACAATAAGTATTTATAACATAGAGCTTTGAACCTTACTATAAGAGTCTAATCCTCAAGAGCTTTATTATTAATTGTAATGGTTCAACTACGGTTTGAAATAGAGTTAAAGTTTTAAAGATCTACCACCTCTTATGATACCCAAACATTATAATAAGTATCTATAACTTGGAGCTTTGAACCTTACTCCAATACCTATGAGCTTTATCATCGATGGTAACGGTCAAGTACAGTTTGAAATAGAGTTAAAGTTCTAAAAATGTACCACCCCTTAGGATACCCAAAGGTTATAATAGGTATCTATAACTTAGTGCTTTGAACTTTACTCAAAGACTTTAATCACTAAGAGCTTTATCGTTGATTGTAATAGTTCAACTAGAGTTTGAAATAGAGTTAAAGTTCTAAGGATCTCCCACCTCATATGATACCCAAAGGTTATAATAATTGTCTATAACTTAGAGCTTTGAACCTCATTCTATGAATATAATCCCCATGAGCTTTGTAATTGGTTGTAATGGTTCAACTATAGTTTAAAATAGAGTTAAAGTTCTAAAGATCTACCATCTCTTAGTATACACAAAGGGTATAATAAATATCCCCAACTTAGAGCTTTGAACCTTACTCTAAGACTCTAACCCCCAAGAGCTTTATCATTGATTGTAATGTTTCAACTACGGTTTGAAATAGTGTTAAGTTTCTTAAGATCTACCACCTCTTAGGATACCCAAACGTTATAATAATTTTCTATAACTTGGAGTTTTGAACCTTACTCTAAGAATCTAATTCCCAAGAGCTTTATCATTGATTACAGTGGTTCAACTACGGTTTGAAATAGAGTTAAAGTTCTAAGGGCCAATCAACTCTTAGCATACCCAAAGGTTATGATAAGTGTATATAACTTAGAATTTGAACGTTATACTAAGACTCCAATGCGCAAGAGTTTTATCATTAATTGTAACGGTTCAATTACGGATTGAAATAGAGTTAAAGTTCTAAATATCTTTCACCTCTAAGGATATCCAAACATTATAATATGTGTCTATAACTTAGAGCTTTGAACCTTACCATAAGAAACTAATCCCCAAGAGCTTTATCATTAATTATAATGGTTCAACTACTGTTTGAAATAGAGTTAAAGTTATAAAGATCTACCACATCTTAGGATACCCAAAGGTTATTATAAGTATTTATAACTAAGAGCTTTGAACCTTACTCTAAGACTCTTATCCACAAAAGCTTTATCATTGATTGTAACGGTTCAACTACAGTTTGAAATAGATTTAAAGTTCTAAAGATCTTCCACCTCTTAGGATACCCAAATGTTATATTAAGCGTCTATAACTTAGAGCTTTGAACTTTATTCTAGGACTCTAATCCCCAAGAGCTTTATCATTGATTGTAACGGTTTAACTCCAGTTTGAAATAGAGTTAAAGTTCTAAAGATCTACCTCCTCTTAAGATACCCAAATGTTATAATAAGTGTCTATAACTTAGAGCTTTGAACCATACTCTAAGAATCTAATCCCCAAGAGCTTTATCATTGATTGTAACGGTTCAACTACGGTTTGAAATAGAGTTAAAGTTCTAAATATCTACCACCTCTTAGGATACTCAAAGGTTGTAATAAATATCCCAAACTTAGAGTTTGAACCTTACTCCAAGACTCTATCCCCAAGAGCTTTATCATTTATTGCAACGGTTCAACTACGGTTAGATGTCGAGTTATGTTTCTAAAGATCTATCACCTCTTAGGATTTCCAAACAATATAATAATTTTTTACAATTTAGTGCTTTGAACCTTACTCTAAGAATCTAATTCCCAAGAGCTTTATCATTGATTGTAAAGGTTCAACTACAGATTGAAATAGAGTTAAAGTTCTAAGGACCTATCACCTCTTAGGTTGCCCAAAGGCTATAATAGGTATCTATAACTTAGAGCTTCGAACTTTACTCTAAGAGTCTAATCCCTAAGATATTTATCATTGATTGTAATGGTTCAATTACAATTTGAAATAGAGTTAAAATTCTGAGGATCTATCAAGTCTTAGCATACCCAAAGGTTATAATAAGTTTCTATAACTTAGAGCTCTGAACCTTAATCTAAGACAATTCCCGAGAGCTTTATCATTGATTGTAACGATTCAACTACAGTTTCAAATAGAGTTAAAGTTCTAAAGATCTACCACCTCTTATGATACCAAAATTTTATAATTAGTGTCTATAACTTAGAACTTTGAACCTTAGTCTCAGAATCTAATCCCCAAGAGCTTTATCATTGATTGTAAAGGTTCAACTACAGTTTCAAATAGAGTTAAAGTTTAAAAAATCTACCACCTCTTAGTATACTCAAATATTATAATAAATGTCTATAACTTAGATCTTTGAACCTTACTCTAAGAATCAAATCCCCAAGAGCTTTATCAATGATTGTAATGGCTCAACAATAGTTTGAAATGGAGTTAAAGTTCTAAATATGTACCACCTCTTAGGATACTGACGTGAACTTATCGTAGTTATGAAATTTCGTATTCTCACACAAGAAATAATTCTAGTCACGTTTTAATTTTACTCAAGAGTTTACGTAACTTCAAGTGCACAGGTCGACTAGAAACCCTGAGTGTCGCAACCCCGTTGATTTAGATCAATTACTTATTCTACTTATATCCCAGAAATCATCACGAAATTACAAAAGAATAAATTAGATGAATAAATGAACATGGATTAAGAATAATAAAGAAAGGTAAGAAAAGATCGAGGAGTGAAGGAAGAGATTCCCTCGTAATGAACTCGTTGATGCTATTGCAATCGTCGTATCCGACTTTACAATCTCACTCTATCTCTCAGCCTATCGGTGTATCTATAAATCAAGAAGAGAGCAGCCGCTAATCACTAAATTAAGATTATTGATTAATAAAACTCTCATTAGAAGAAGAGTTCGATCTCTCGATCTCTTGCAACTCATTCTTTTAATCCTAATCAAATAATCAGAATGCAATTGACACCTCACACGACTGTAAGGATTGTCATCTCATAACAGTCACTATATTAGATCTCTCGATCTAATTGAAATAAGTAACCCAGTAATTACTAGAAACATAGCAAGTAATGTGGCTAATTTCTCCTCACGGATGAAATTAGCTAAAGCAGAAAAATAATTGATCTCTTGGTCTAATTGAAATCAGACATAAATTCTAAATAGCCATGCGTCACGTAAATAAAAATGAGGAGTCAAATTCACGATATAAAAAAGTCGGAATAAAAGTCAGCATCAACAAAGTTTCATCACGAGAGAATCTAGATTCTTCTTTAGTCCATCTTCATTCTTCCAAGCCTTCATCTTTTTCCTTTCACTCCCCTTTTTGCCTCCCCTCTGTCCGGCTTCTTCTCCCCTTTTTGTTTCATCCCTTATTCAAAATTCAAATTTCGAAAAGTGGTTAGTCTTCTCTTTTACTCATTCAACTTCTCCACTAAAAATTGATAAAAACATTTAAATATGCTCAATTTTTACATAAATTCGTGGATTTAATTGCAGTGATTATAAGTACATAAAAGAGGTGATCAAATTCCCCCAAGTTTAGCTTTTTGCTTGTCCTCAAGCAATGTTCAAGATAGGGGTAGTCTTCATCTTGCTTTCCCGCCAACCTTTTAATATACGAACCTGATATTCTTTGCCAAAGTGTCCTCTCTGTTCCTTCATTCCCTGACTTTAATGAACATATTAACAGTAAGACATTTTTAACTTCCTCTTTTTAGCTAAAGTCAGAGAATTCAAATAAGAAAAACAGATAATAAGAGTGTTAATGCTGAATCTACCGGTGCCGTATAAGCTTTCTTTGAATTCCTATTTCTTTCCATTCGTCCAGTACTCATGTGATTATACATAATGCTCAGGGGAATTCATGTAGCAGGTTTTTGATCGGCACAGCCCAGGGCAGTTGCTCTTAGGGTACCAGGCATAAATCCCTACGGATCTACTCACCCAAATTCACCCTGGCTCAGGAATGCACCCTTTTTGTACTTTCTGGGGCTCTCTTGGCCCTCTTTTCTTTAACTTTTGTTTTTCTCATTGCTTTTTTTTCTTTCTTTAATTTGGTTTCATACTGCACTGGAAAATATTAGTATTAACAATCTTATTAGCAGTTATTTGAATTCAGAGGCAAGCTTAAATAAGATTGGTCGTCAAGCTCTTAATATATCAAAATAGTCACTTTCCACTAGCCTTTGCCCTTTCACTTTAAGCATTGAATTTGGTTGCAAAATATGTTAAAATGTTAGGGGCTAGCAAGATGTTCTTGAACAAAGTTTCAGGAGGCTGCAAAATTGGCTATAACTACGAGATGAGTTTGAATTCTCTTACTGTACTATGTGAGGTTAAAATGGTGCAATGTCAATTTATAATGTAAAAATGTGAAAAAATGAGAGTTAAATAATGAGTAGAAATGTACCATATTGCCCTCTCCCCCAAGCTTAGGATACCCCGAGGTTATAATAAATATCTATAACTTAGAGCTTCGAACCTTACTCTAAGACTATAATCTCCAAGAGCTTTATCATTGATTGTAATGGTTCAATTTTACAGTTTCAAATAGAGTTAAAGTTTTAAAGATCTACCACCTCTTATATACCCAATGGTGCTAACAAGTATCTATAACTTAGAGCATTGACCCTTAATCTAAGACTCTAACCCCCAAGAGCTTTATCATTGATTGTAACGGTTCAACTACGATTTGAAATAGAGTTAAAGTTCTAAGGACCTATCACCTCTTATGATACCCAAAGGTTATAATAAGTATATATAACTTTGAACTTTGAACGTTACTCTAAGACTCCAATTCCCAAGAGCTTTATCATTTATTGTAATGGTTCAGCTATGATTTGAAATAGAGTTAAAGTTCTAAAGATCTACCACCTCTTAGGATACCAAAAATTAATAATTAGTATCTATAACTTAGAGCTTTGAACCTTATTCTAAGAATCTAATCCCCATGAGCTTTATCATTGATTATAACGGTTCAACTACGGTTTGAAATAGGGTTAAAGTTTTAAGGACCTATCACCACTTAGGATACACAAAGGTTATAACAAGTATCTATAACTTAGAGCTTTCAACTTTACTCTAAGAGTCTAATCCCCAAGAGCTTTATCATTCATTGTAACGGTTCGAGTACGGTTTGAACTAGAGTTAAAGTTCTAAGAACCTATCACCTCTTTGGATACCCAAAAGTTATAATAAATGTCTACAACTTAGAGATTTGAACCTTACTACAAGAATCTAATCCCCAAGAGGTTTATCATTGATTGTAACGGTTCAACTATGGTTTTAAATAGAGTTAAAATTCTAAAGATGTACCACCTCTTAGGATACCAAAAGGTTAAAATAAATATCTATAACTTAGAGCTTTGAAAATTACTCTAAAACTCTAATCCCCAAGAACTTTATCATTGATTGTAATGGTTCAACTATAGATTTAAATAGAGTTAAAGTTCTAAAGATCTACCACCTCTTAAGATACCCAAATGTTATAACAAGTATCTATAACTTAGAACATTGAACCTTACTCTAAGAATCTAATCCCCAAGAGCTTTATCATTGATTGTAACGGTTAAATTACGTTATGAAATAAAGTTAAAGTTCTAAATATCTACCACCTCTTAGGATACCCAAAGGTTATAATAAATATCCCAAACATAGAGCTTTGAACCTTACTCCAAGACTCTAAACCCCAAGAGCTTTATCATTGATTGTAGCGGTTCAACTACGGTTTGAAATAGAGTTATTTTTCTAAAGATCTATCACCTCTTAGGATACCCAAACGTTATAATAATTGTCTATAACTTAGAGCTTTGAACCTTACTCTAAGAATCTAATTCCCAAGAGCTTTATCATTGATTGTAACGGTTCAACTACGATTTGAAATAAAGTTAAAGTTCTAAGGACCTATAACCTCTTAAGATACCCAAAGGTTATAAAAAGTATATATAACTTAAAATTTGAACATCACTCTAAGACTCTAATACCAAAGAGCATTATCATTGATTATAACAGTTCAACTACGATTTGAAATAGAGTTAAAGTTCTAAAGATCTACCACCTCTTACGATACCCAAGCATTAGAATAAGTGTCTATAACTTAGAGTTTTGAACCTTACTATATGAAACTAATCCCCAATAGATTTATAATTGATTGTAACGGTTCAACTACGGTTTGAAATAGAGTTATATTTCTAAATATCTATCACCTCTTAGGATACCCAAATGTTATAATAATAGTCTATAACTTAGAGCTTTGAACCTTACTCTAAGAATCTAATTCCCAAGAGCTTTCTCATTTATTGTAACGGTTCAACTACGGTTTAAAATAGAGTTAAAGCTCCAAGGACCTATCACCTCTTAAAATACCCAAAAGTTATAATAAGTGTCTATAACTTAGAGCTTCAAACCTTACTACAAGAATCTAATCACCAAGAGGTTTATCATTGATTATAACGGTTCAACTACGATTTGAAATAGAGTTAATGTTCTAAAGATGTACCACCTCTTAGGATACCCAAAGGTTAAACTAAATATCTATAACTTAGAGCTTTGAATCTTACTCTAAGACTCTAATCCCCAAGAGCTACATCATTGATTGTAACGGTTCAACAACATTTTTAGATAGAGTTAAAGTTCTAAAGATCTACCACATCTTAAGATACCCAAATATAATAATAAGTGTCTATAACTTAGAGCTTTGAACCTTACTCTAAGAATCTAATCTCCAAGAGCTTTATCATTGATTATAACGGTTCAACTACGGTTTGAAATAAAGTTGTAGTTCTAAGTATCTACCACCTCTTAGAATACCCAAAGGTTATAATAAATATCACAAAGTTAGAGCTTTGAACCTTACTCCAAGACTCTAATCCCCAAGAGCTTTATCATTGATTGTAACGGTTCAACTACGGTTTGAAATAGAGTTATGCTTCTAAAGATCTATCACCTCATAGGATACCCAAACGTTATAATAATTGTCTATAACTTAGAGCTTTGAACCTTACTCTAAGAATTTAATTCCCAAGAGCTTTATCATTGATTGTAACGGTTCAACTACGGTTTAAAATATAGTTAAAGTTCTAAGGATGTATCACCTCATAGGATACCCAAAGGTTATAATAAGTATGTATAACTTAAAATTTGAATATTACTCTAAGACTCCAATGCCCAAGAGCATTATCATTGATTATAACAGTTCAACTACGTTTGAAATAGAGTTAAAGTTCTAAATATCTACCACCTCTTAGGACACCCAAACATTAGAATAAGTGTCTATAACTTAGAGCTTTGAACCTTACGAGAAGAAACTAATCCCCAGAGCTTTATCATTGATTGTAACGATTCAACTACGGTTCGAAATAGAGTTAAAGTTCTAAATATCTACCCCTCTTTGGATACCTAAATGATATATTAAGTGCCTATAACTTAGAGCTTTGAACCCTACTCCAAGAATCTAATTCCCAAGAGCTTTATCATTGATAGTAATGGTTCAACTACGATTTGAAATAGGATTAAAGTTCTAAGGACCTATCACGTCTTAGGATACACAAGGGTTATAATAAGTTTGTATAACTTAGAGATTTGAACTTTACCGTAAGAGTCTAATCCCAAGAGCTTTATCATTGATTGTAACGGTTCAAGTATGGTTTGAAATAGAGTTAAAGTTCTATGGACCTATCACCTCTTAGGTTACCTCAAGGTTATAATAATTATCTATAACATTGAGCATTGACCCTTACTCTAATACTCTAATCCCCAAGAGCTTTATCGTTGATTGTAGCGGTTCATCTACGATTTGAAATAGAGTTAAAGTTCCAGGGACCTATCACCTCTTAAGATACCCAAAGGTTATAATAAGTATATATAACTTAGAACTTTGAACATTACTCTAAGTCTCCCATTCCAAAAAGTTTTATCACTGATTGTAACGGTTCAACTATGGTCTGAAATTGAAATAAAGTTCTAAAGATCTACCACCTCTTAGGACACCCAAAGTTTATAATTAGTATCTATAACTTAGAGCTTTGAACCTTACCCTATGAATCTAATCCCCAAGGGCTTTATCATTGATTGTAACGGTTCAACTACAGTTTGAAATAGAGTTAAATTTCTAAAGATCTACCACCTCTTAGGACACCCAAACATTATAATAAGTGTCTATAACTTAGAGCTTTGAACCTTACTCTAAGAATGAAATCCCAAGAGCTTTATCATTGATTGTAACGTCTCAACTACGGTCAGAAATGGAGTAAAAGTTCTAAAGATGTACCATTTCTTAGGATACCCAAAGGTTATAATAAATATCTATAACTTAGACCTTCGAACCTTAAACTTAGACTCTAATCCTCAAGAGCTTTCTCATTGATTGTAATGGTTCAACTATGGTTTAAAATGGATTTAAGTTTCTAAAGATCTATCACCACTTAGGATACCTAACTGTATAAGTGTCTATAACTTAGAGCTTTGAACCCTACCCTAAGAATCTAATTCCCAAGAGCTTTACCATTGATTGTAACGGTTCAACTACAGTTTGAAATAGGGTTAAAGTTTTAAGGACCTATCTCCACTTAGGATACACAATGGTTATAGTAGGTATCTATAACTTAGAGATTTGACCTTTACTCTAAGAGTCTAATCCCCAAGAGCTTTATCAATGATTGTAACGGTTCAAGTACGGTTTAAAATAGAGTTAAGGTTCTAAGGACTTATCACCTATTAGGATACCCAAAGGTTACTATAAGTACCTATAACTGAGAACTTTGAACCTTACTCTAAGACTCTAATCCCCAAGAGCTTTATCATTGTATCGGTTCAACTATAGTTTCCAATAGACTTAAAGTTCTAAATATCTACCACCTCTTAGGATACACAAACATTATAATAAGTGTCTATAACTTAGAGCTTTTAACCTTTCTACAAGAATCTAATCCCCAAGAGCTTTATCATCGATTGTAACGATTCAACTATGGTTTGAAACAGAGTTAAAGTTCTAAAGATCTTCCCCCTCCTAGGATACCCAAACGTTATATTAAATGTCTATAAGTTAGAGCTTTGAACCTTACTCTATGAATCCAATCCCCAAGAGCTTTTAACCTTACTCTAAGAGTGTAATCCCCAAGAGATTTATCATTGATTGTAACGGTTCAACTACGGTTTGAAATAAAGTTAAAGTTCTAAATATCTACCAGCTCTTAGGATGCCCAAGAGATTTATCATTGATTGTAATGGTTCAACGACGGTTTGAAATAGAGTTAAATCACTAAAGAACTACCACCTCTTATGATACCCAATTTTTATAATTAGTGTCTATAAATTGGAGCTTTGAACCTTACTCTAAGAATCTAATCCCAAAGAGCTTTATCATTGATTGTAACGGTTCAACAACAGTTTGAAATAGAGTTAAAGTTCTAAAAATCTACCACCTCTTATGATACTCAAACATTATAATAAATGTCTATAACTTAGAGCTTTGAACCATACTCTAAGAATCAAATCCCCAAAAGCTTTATCAATGATAGTAACGCCTCAACAATGGTTTCAAATAGAGTTAAAGTTCTAAAGATGTACCACCTCTTAGGATACCCAAAGGTTATAATAAATATATATAACTTAGAGCTTTGAACCTTACTCTAAGAATATAATTCCCATGAGCTTTATCATTGATTAAAATGGGGTTAAAGTTCTAAGAACCTATCACCTTTTTGGATACCCAAAGGTTATAACAAGTATCTATAACTTAGAGCTTTGAACTTTACTCTAAGAGTGTAATCTCCAAGAGCTTTATCATCGATTGTAACTGTTCAAGTACGGTTTGAAATATAGTTAAAGTTCTAAGGACCTATCGCCTCTTAGGATACCCAAAGTTTATAATAAATATCTACAACTTCTTGCTTTGAACCTTACAATAAGACTCTTATCCCCAAGAGCTATATCATTTATTGTAACAGTTCAACTATAGATTGAAATAGAGTTCAAGTTCTAAACATCTACCACCTCTTAGGATACCCAAACATTATAATAAGTGTTTGTAACTTAGAGCTTTGAACCTTACTACAAGAATCTAATCCCCAAGAGATTTATCATTGATTGTAACGGTTCAACTATGGTTTGAAATAGAGTTGAAGTTCTAAAGATTTATCACCTCTTAGGATCTCCAAAGTTTATAATTAGTGTCTAAAACTTAGAACTTTCAACCTTACTCTAAGACTCTAATCCCCAAGAGCTATATCATTGATTGTAACAGTTCAACTATAGTTTGAAATAAAGTTCAAGTTCTAAACATCTACCACCTCTTAGAATACCCAAACATTATAATAAGTGTCTATAACTTAAAGCTTTGAACCTTACTACAAGAATCTAATCCCCAAGAGCTTTATCATTGATTGTAACGGTTCAATTATGGTTTGAAATAAAGTTGAAGTTCTAAAGATCTATCACCTCTTAGGATACCCCATGTTTATAATTAGTGTCTATAACTTAGAGCTTTGAACCTTATGCTAAGACTCTAATCTCCAAGAGCTTTATCATTGATTGTAACGGTTCAACTACAGTTTTAAATAGAGTTAAACTTCTAAAGATCTACCACCTCTTAGAATACCCAATGGTTACAATAAGTATCTATAACTTCGAGCATTGACCGTTTCTCTGAGACTCTAATCCCCAAGAGCTTTATTGTTGATTGTAATGTTCATTTACCTCTTAGGATACCCATAGGATATAATAAGTATATACAACTTAGAGCCTTGAACATTACTGCAAGAGTCTAATTCTCAAGAGTTTTTTCATTGATTGTAACGGTTCAAGTGCGATTTGAAATAAAGTTAAAGTTCTAAGGACCTATCAACTCTTAGGATAACCTAATGTTATAATAAATATCTATTACTTAGAGCTTTGAACCTTATTCTAAGATTCTAATCCCAAAGAGCATTGTCATTGATTTTAACAGTTCAACTACAGTTTCAAATAGAGTTAAAGTTATAAAGATCTACCACCTTTTAGTATGCCCAATGATTATAATAAGTATCAATAAATTAGAGCTTTGAACCTTTCTCTAAGAGTCTAATGCCTAAGTGCTTTATCATTGTTTGTTATGGTTCAACTACGATTTAAAATAGAGTTAAAGTTCTAAAGATCTATCACCTGTTAAGATTTCCAAAGGATATAATAAGTATCTATAACCTAGAGCTTTGAACCTTACTCTAATATTTCAATGCCCAAGAGAATCATTAATTGTAACGTCTCAACTATTGTTTCAAATAGAGATAAAGTTCTAAAGAACTATCATCTCTTAGGATACCCAATGATTATATTAAATATCAATAGCATAGAGCCTTGAACCTTACTCTAATAGCTTTATCATTGATTGTGACTGTTCAACTATGATTTGAAATAGAGTTAAAATTCTAAGGATCTACCACCTCTTAGGAAACCCAATGGTTATATTAAGTATCTAGAACTTAGAGCTTTGAAACTTACGCTAAGACTCTGATACCCAAGAGCCTTATAATTGATTGTAACGGTTCAACTATGGTTTGAAATAGAGTTAAAATTGTAAAGATCTATCACCTATTATCATACCCAAAGGTTATAATAAGTATCTATAACTTAAATTTTTGAACGTTACTCTAAGACTCCAATGCCCAAGAGCTTTATCATCAACTATAACGGTTCAACTACGATTGAAATATAGTTAAAGCTCTAAAGATCTACCACCTCTTAGAATACCCAAAGGTTACAATAAGTATCTATAACTTAGAGCTTTGAACATTACTCTAAGACTTTAAATCTCCAGGAGCTTTATCATTAATCGTACTGACTCAACTAAGGTTTGAAATAGAGTTCAAATTCTAAAGATCTATCACCGCTTAGGATACCTAAATGTTATAATACTGCAATCCCCAAATGTTATAATACTTGGAGCTATGAACCGTACTCTACCCCAAGAGCTTTATCATTGATTGTAACGTTTCAACTATGGTTTGCAATAGTGTTAATGTTCTATAGATATACCACCTCTTAGGATACCCAAAGGTTATAACAAGTATCTATAATTTAGAGCTTTGAACCTTACTCTAAGACTCTAATCCCTAAGAGCTTTATTAGTGATTATAACGGTTCAATTATGGTCTGAAATACAGTTAAAGTTTGAACGATCTACTACGTTTTAGGATACCCGAAAGGTCATAATAAGTATCTATAACTCAGAGCTTTGAACCTTACTCTAAGATTCCAATGCCCATGAGTCTTATCATTGATTTTAACTGTTAAACTACGATTTGAAATAGAGTTAAAATTCTAAAGATCTATCACCCCTTAGGATACCCAAAGGCTATTATAACTATCTATAACTTAGAGCTTTGAACCTCACTCTAAGATTCTAATACCCAAGAGCTATATCATTGATTGTAACGATTCCACTACGATTTATGAAACAGGGTTAAAGTTTTAAAGATCTTCCAGCTCATAGGATACACAATGGTTATAATAAGAGACTATAACTTAGAGCTTTGAACGTCACTCTAAGAATGTAATCCCCAAGAGCTTTATCGTTGATTATAATGGTTCAACTATAATTTGAAATAGAGTTAAAGTACTAAAGATCTATCTCCTCTTAGCATACCAAAAGGATATAATAAGTAATGGTTCAGCTACGATTTGTAATAGAGTTAAACTTCTAAAGATCTACCATCTTTTAGATACCCAAAGATTATAATAAGTGTCTATAACTTAGAGCTTTGAACCTAATTTTAACAATGTAATCCCAAAGATCTTTATCATTGATTGTAATGGTTCAACTAGACTTTGAAATAGAGTTAAAGTTCTAAAGATCTATCACCTCTAAGACTCCAATTCCCAAGAGCTTTATCATTGATTGTAATGGTTCAACTATGATTTGAAATAGAGTTAAAGTTTTAAAAATGTACCACCTCTTAGGATGCCCAAAGGTTACAATAAGTATCTATAACCTAGAACTTTGAACCTTACTCTAACATTCCAATACCCAAGAGCTTTATGATTGATTGTAATAGGTCAACTACGGTTTGAAATAGAATTAAAATTTTAAAGATCTATCTTTGAAATAGAGTTAAAATTTCAAAGATCTATCACCCCTTAGTGCTTTGAACCTTACTCTATGATTCAATATGCAAGAGATTTATCATTGATTGTAATGGTTCAACTACGGTTTGATATAGAGTTAAAATTCTAACGATCTATCACCCCTAAGGATACCCAAAGGTTATTATAAGTATATATATCCAAGAGCCTTGAACCCTACTGTGAGAGTCTAATCCCCAAGAGCTATATCATTGATAGTAATAGTTCAACTATGATTTGAAACTGAGTTAAAGTTCTAAAGATCTACCAGCTCTTAGGAAACCCAAAGGTTATAATAAGTGTCTATAACTTAGTGCTTTGAACCTTATTCTAAGACTCTAATCCCCAAGAGATTTATCATTGATTATAACAGTTCAACTACGGTTTGAAATAGAGTTAAAGTTCTAAAGATATTCCATCTCTTAGGATACCCAAAGTTTATAATTAGTATCTATAACTTATAGCATTGAACCTTCCTCTAAGACTCTAATCCCCAAGAGCTTTGTCATTGATTGTAACGGTTCAACTACAGTTTGAAATAGAGTTAAAGTTCTGAAGATCTACCACCTCTTAGAATACCCAAACGTTATAATAAGTGTCTATAATCGAGAGCTTTGGACGTTACTTTAAGACTCCAATGCACAAGAGCTCAATCATTGATTGTAACGGTTCAACTACGGTTTGAAATAGACTTAAAGTTGTAAAGATCTACCACCTTTTATGATACCCAAAGGTTATAATAAGTGTCTATAACTTAGAGCTTTGAACCTTATTTTAAGAATCTAATCCCCAAGATCTTTATCATTGATTGTAACGGTTCAACTAGACTTTGAAATAGAGTTAAAGTTCTAAAGATCTATCACCTCTAAGACTCCAATTCCCAAGAGATTTATCATTGATTGTAACGGTTCAACTACAATTTGAAATAGAGTTAGAGTTCTAAAGATCTACCACCCCTTAGGATGCGCAAAGGTTTCAATAAGTATCTATAACTTAGAACTTTGAACCTTACTCTAAGATTCCAATACCTAAGATCTTTATTATTGATTGTAACCGTTCAACTACGGTTTGAAATAGAGTTAAAATTTTAAAGATCTATCACCCCTTAGGATACCCAATGGTTATTATAAGTATCTATAACTTAGTGCTTTGAACCTTACACTATGATTCCAATACCCAAGAGATTTATTATTGGTTGTAGTGGTTCAACTACGATTTAAAATATAATTAAAATTTTAACGATCTATCACCCCTTAGGATACCCAAAGGTTATTATAAGTATCTATAACCTAGAACTTTGAATCTTACTCTAAGAGTCTAATCCCCAAGAGCTATATCATTGATAGTAACGGTTCAACTACGATTTGAAATTGAGTTAAAGTTCTAAAGATCTACCAGCTCTTAGGAAATCTAAAGGTTATAATAAGTATCTATAACTTAGATCTTTGAATTTACTCTAAGACTTCAATGCCCAAGAGCTTTATCATTGACTGTAATGATTCAACTACGATTTGAAATAAACTTAAAGTTCTGAGGATCTATCACATCTTAGGATACCCAAAGGTTATAATAAGTATCTATGACATAGAGCTTTGAACCTTACTCTAAGAGTCTAATCCTCAAGAGCATTATTATTAATCGTCATGGATCAAGTACGGTTGGAAATAGAGTTAAAATTCTAAATATCTACCACCTCTTAGGATACCCAAAGGTTATAATTAGTGTCTATAACTTGGAGCTTTGAACCATACTCTAATACTCTAATCCTCAAGAGCTTTATCATTGATTGTAACAGTTTAACTATGGTTTCAAATAGAGTTAAAGTTCTAAAGATCTACCACCTCATAGGATACCCAAAGGTTATAATAAGTGTCTATAACTTAGAGCTTTGAACCTTATTCTTAGACTCTAATCCCCAAGAGCTTTATCATTGATTGTAACGGTTCAACTACGGTTTGAAATAGTGTTAAAGTTCTAAAGATATACCACCTCTTAGGATACCCAAAGATTATAATAAGTGTCATTAACTTAGAGCTTTAAACCTTACTCTAAGATGCTATACCGCAAGAGCTTTATCATTCATTGTAACGGTTGAACTACGGTTTGAAATAGAGTTAAAGTTGTAAAGATGTACCACCTCTTAGGATACCCAAGGGTTATAATTAGTATATATCACCTCCAGCTTTGAACCTTACTCTAAGACTCTAATCTCCAAGAGCTTTATCAGTGATGGTATCTATAACATAGAGATTTGAACCTTACTCTAAGAGTCTAATCCTCGAGATCTTTATTATTGATCGTAACGGTTCAACTACAGTTTAAAATAGAGTTAAAGTTCTGAAGATCTATCACCTCTTAAGATTCCTAGAGGTAATAATTAGTATATATAACTTAGATCTTTGAACCTTACTCTAAGATCTAATCCCCAAGAGCTTAAACAATGATTGTAACGGTTCAACTACAGTTTGAAATAGAGTTATAGTTCTAAAGATCCACCACCACTTATGATACCCAAAGGTTATAATTAGTATCTATAACTTATAGCTTTGAACCAAACTCTAATACTCTAATCGTCAACAACTTTAACATTGATTGTAACGGTTCAACTACGGTTTGAAATGGAGTTAAAGTTCTTAAGATCTAAGATCTAATCCCCAAGAGCTTAAACAATGATTGTAACGGTTCAACTACAGTTTGAAATAGATTTATAGTTCTAAAGATCCACCACCACTTATGATACCCAAAGGTTATAATTAGTATCTATAACTTATAGCTTTGAACCAAACTCTAATACTCTAATCGTCAACAACTTTAGCATTGATTGTAATGGTTCAACTACTGTTTGAAATGGAGTTAAAGTTCTTAAGATCTGTCACATCTTAGTCTCCCTAGGATCTTTATCATTGATTGTAACGGGTCAATTACGGTTTGAAATAGAGTTGAAGTTTTAAAGATACACCACCTCTTATGATACCCAAATGTTATAATAAGTATCTCTAACTTAAAGTTTTGCACCTTACTCTAGGATCTAATCCCCAAGAGCTTTAACATTGATTATAACGGTTCAACTAGAAATAGAGTTAAAGTTCTAAAGATCTACCACCTCATAGGATACCCAAAGTTTATAATTAGTATCTATAACTTAGAGCTTTGAACCTTACTCTATGACTCTAATTCCCAAGAGCTTTATCATTGATTGTAACGGTTCAACTATAGTTTGAAATAGAGTTAAAGTTCTAAAGATCTACCACCTCTTAGGATACCCAAAGGTTATAATAAGTGTCTAAAACTTAGAGACTTAGAGCTTTGAACCTCACTCTAAGAGTCTAATACCCAAAAACTTTATCATTGATTGTAACAATTCTACTACAGTTTGAAGTAGAGTTAAAGTTCTAAAGATGTATCACCTCTTAGCATACCCAAAGGTTATAATAAGTATCTATTACTTAGAGCTATGAACGCTACTCTAAGATTTCGATGCCCAAGAGCTTTATTATTGATTGTAACTGTAATATCCATGATCTAGCCCATATTGGATTCTATATATAGTATATGTCTATAATCAATTGAATATATGTGTTGTAGTATATGTTGCAATGTCACGTAGTGATGTAATTAGAATTTATAAAATTTAATTAAAGTACTAAAGTATGATTAGTAATCATATTATGATAAAGCGTATTCTCTTTTGGTTAACTATGCATGTGATTTGTTAAGATTGGATTTAAGTCTAGTGGACTAATCAAATGTCGTCAAGTGGCATATGAAAAAATATATATGTGTAACAACAATTAATATATAAAATATGTGAATAAATTAATGATTTTTAATGTCAAATTTTAATTGGACAAGAATTTCAACTCTTGACATGCAAGCTGCCAGCATGCTAGGAGCTTGTCACCTCATGTTTAAGGTATTTTTCCAACCGAACTGTTCAGGAGATAAAAATTTGAATAAATTCGTATGGTCTTATGCTTCGCTCTAGACAACACACAAAAAATTTCAGACCACGACCCCTTTCATGGACTTTGAAGGAAATTCAACAAGGGAGATCATTCAAGGTGAAGATTCTAACCCCAGATTGATGGTGTTCTACCTAAGATTTTCCTTCATATCAGTTCCTCCTTAAAAATTATAAAATTTTACATGTATGATCCTCTCCGAGTCTAGTTTACATTACATTTGGAATAATGTTAATAGTTATGAAACAAAAGTTATGTCATTAGGATTAAAGGTCTATCATGCTATTTAATAAACTTGTTAGTCCTGATTGCAAATTAGATATTAAATTGGATATGTAATCATATAAACTGATATTTAAGGGTACTTAGAGTACAGAAGTTTGCATGTGTTTCCAATTGGAATAACTCGAAAAGATTATGTCTACAAAACATTATTGATTTATCAATCTACATGACCCTTTCTGTCAGGATGAAGAATATAGCCGAACATGAGTTAGGTTGAGAAATTTATTTTTAGGATGATATAAATCATAAAACTTTTATGGGACATATATAATGATGTTTAGATTTACTGAAAATTAGAATCACATGAAAATGTTAGGTGTATAGGCGTTATGAAATGTTAAATTGAACATCACCCTGTCTGCCAATACAAAACATAGCAGAGAAAATTTAAGATAAATTTAAGAATTTTGGGAACTAGACTTTAGGATGTCTACTTTCAGAGAAAATTTAAAGTACTAAAATATGAGTCATTTACTAATTGATGCAAATTTTAGAAGTAATGTCACTCAGTCTATTGGAACCCAAAACTAACACAAAATATTGGTTGAGTGTTGATTTTCTTGAGAAGAAACCGTATGGAAATATATCTCAAACTTTTACTGATTACTTTTGTAGAAGCCATTGTTCATTTAAAATTGGATTCATGTGATTTGATCATGTATAATATAAGATATGAATTTTGTTCCAAAAAGCATGCAATCTGCCAAAATGAAAAGATGTGCAAACCTAATAGGGTTATATTATTGGAATTGTATGTGTTAAAAGTATTAATACCATTCAACTGAAGGAGAATATATGACTCTTAAAGTACTATGCGATAAATGTTGATTTTATGTCTAAATAATATTATGAACATATATTATGGTTATAGGAAGGAATTATAAGATAAGTAAAAATGAAGGATGATCCATTGGCCTAAGGTGTAAGAATGTAGATGGAGCAATTTAAAGAAGAGGTATGTAGGGTGTATCCATGTGCTTTTATTGTATTCCTTGTTTATAAGTTTTAGTCATGATACATGCAACATGAAATTTTATGCATCATTGTGAATTCATAAGAAATGTTAAAAGTGAACACTCGTGCAAAGGGTATGTTATATTTTATTTCATATGATAATTAAGAATTGTTATATGAATGTAAACAATGTATGAAAATGAATTGATATGGTATATACATGAGTAAGTTCTTAAATGTGTTCCTAAAATGTCAATATTATTCATAATTACATCATTATATGATTATTGCTATTAAGACAATGATACATGACACGATATGACGTGATATGACATGATGTTATGTGATATAATATGATATAACATGATAGGACACGATATAACAGAAAAGAACATGACATGATATGTTATAAGACGACATTATATGATATGATATGGCATGACATGACATGACATGATATGATATGACAGAAAAGGACACGACATGACATGTTACAAGATGACACAATATGATATGACATGATATGATATGCTTGGATTATGCATATGCATTACATCTCATTATCATGCATGTGCATTACCCTGCCGGGCGATAGTTTGCCCTTTAAGTTGAAAGACTTGCAAGGGTAATAGTTTACCGTTACATGGTTGAAAAGCCTTGTAAGGCCGACAGTTTACCCTTACATGGTTGGAAAATCTTGTAAGGCCGACAGCTTATCCCTATATAGTTGAAAGACCTTATAGCGACGATAGATATCCCGAATGGAATTTTAGGTTGTTTGGAGCTAAGTGCCATATGAACCAGATTGTGGAATCAGTGTGAGCTACATTTGAATTCATAGGGGGCACCTCTAGAATCCATCAGCCTCCCCGGCAGGGTCGACAAATATCCTGAAAGAGATGCCTCTGACCAGTTGGCGATATGACATGTGCATGCATCATTCTTCTTGCATACATCCCACTTAAAGAGCATGGCATCTGATGCACTATCGATGGTGATATTGTATAGTTATAGGCCATGCTTTGATGTGAATGATGTGGTAACAATGTTTGACAATTATTATATATATGAACAAGGATTTTGATATGAGATGATATGACTTTATTATGACATATGGTGACAGCTCATGCTTGTATGAAAATGGCTTAAGTGCATGAACATGTGTTTTAATAAGATAGGTTAGGATAACTCATGTTTTTATAGCAATAATAAATAGGTATCAATCTTTGACATTATTATTCTTGATCATTTAAATATTTCATGTTTGAATAAGTTATAAGATAGAGTCTTTTAAGAAATACTATTTTGGCCCTACATATGAGCCTTTGCTAATATGTACATTTATGTACAATATATATGCATATATTTCTCTGTATTTTGGATCCTGTAGGTCAAATGCACAGGTGGTTGATGCTCATGACAAATGATGGCACATGGAACTGAGTGTTGGAAGATTTTTCATTGAGTACATTACTTTGTAATAATATTTCAAGATGTTAATGTTTGATATATGAATATTAGAGTTTATTAATGTGAATAATAAAAAGAAAAGATTTATTCTATATGAATTCTATTTATGACAAGATGATAGTAGTTGCTTCTACTGACTTGAGTGTCTGGGTTGTTACAGTAACGGTTCAACCACAGTTTGAAATAGAGTTAAAGTTCTAAAGATCTACAACCTCTTAGGATACCAAAGGTTATAATAAGTGTCTATAACTTAGAGCATTGAACATTACTCTAAAATTCTAATCCCCAAGAGCTTTATCATTGATTGTAATTCTTCGACGATAGTTTGAAATAGAGTTAAAGTTCTAAAGATCTACCACCTCTTAGGATACCCAAACGTTATAATAAATATCTATAACTTAGAGCTTTCAACGTTACTCTAAGACTCCAATGCCCAAGAGCTTTATCATCGATTGTAACGATTCAACTACGGTTTGAAATAGAGTTAAAGCTATAATGATCTATCACCTCTAACGATACCCAAAGGTTATAATAAGTATCTATAACTTAGTGCTTTGAACATTACGCTAAGACTCCAATGCCCAAGAGCTTTATCATTGATTGTAACGGTTCAACTACGATTTTAAATAGATTTAAAGTTCTAAAGATCTACCATCACTTAGGACACCCAAATGTTATAATAAGTGTCTATAACCTAGACCTTTGAACCATACTCTAAGACTTTAAATCCCCAAGAGCTTTCTCATTGATTGTAATCATTCAATAGTGGTTTGAAATAGTGTTAAAGTTCTAAAGATATACCACCTCTTAAGATACCCAAAGGTTATAATAAGTATCTATAACTTAGAGCTTTGAACCTTACGCTAAGACTCTAATCCCTAAGAGCTTTATCATTGATTGTAACAATTCAATTACGATTTAAAATATAGTTAAAGTTTGAGAGATCTACCACCTCTTAGGATACCCAATGGTTATAACAAGTTTCTATAACTTAGAGCTTTGAACGTTATTCCAAGACTCCAATGCCCAAGATCTTTATCGTTTATTGTAACGGTTCAACTACAGTTTGAAATAGAGTTAAAATTCTAAAGATCTACCACTTCTTAGGAAGCCCAAAAATTATACTAAATGGCTATAACCTTACTCTGTGTTATAGATCTTTAGATCTTTAACTCTTTTTCAAACCGTAGTTGAATTGTTACATTCAATCATAAAGCTCTTAGGGACTAGAGTCTTTGAGTAAGGTTCAAAGCTCTATGTTTTAGACACTTATTATAACCTTTGGGTATCCCAAGAGGTGGTAGATCTTTATAACTTTAACTCTATTTGAAACCGTTGTTGAACCGTTACAATTAATGATAATGATCTTGGGCATTGCAATCTTATAGTAACGTTTGAGGCTCTATGTTATAGATACTTATTGTAACCTTTGGGTATCCTAAGAGGTGATAAATCCTTAGAACTTCAACTCTATTACACACCGTAGTTCAACCATTACAATCGATGATAAAGCTCTTGGGGATTACTTAGAGCTTTGAACATTACTCTAAGATTCTAATCCTAAGAGCTTTATCATTGATTGTAACGGTCAACTACAATTTGAAATAGAGTTAGAGTTCTACAGATCTACCACCTCTTTGGATACTCAATGGTTATAATAGGTGTCTATAACTTAGAACTTTGAACCTCACACTTAGAATCTAATCCCTTAGATCTTTATCAATTATTGTAATGGTTTAACTACAGTTGAAATCTAGTTGAAGTTCCAAAGATCTACGACCTCTTAGGATACCCAAAGTTTATAATAAGTATATATAACTTAGATCTTTGAATTTACTCTAAGACTCCAATGCCCAAGAGCTTTATCATTGACTATAATGATTCAACTACGATTTGAAATAAACTTAAAGTTCTGAAGATCTATCACATCTTAGGATACCCAAAGGTTATAATAAGTATCTATGACATAGAGCTTTGAACCTTACTCTAAGAGTCTAATCCTCAAGAGCATTATTATTGATCGTCATGGTTCAAGTACGGTTGGAAATAATGTTAAAATTCTAAAGATCTACCACCTCTTAGGATACCCAAAGGTTATAATTAGTGTCTATAACTTGGAGCTTTGAATTATACTCTAATACTCTAATCCTCAAGAGCTTTATCATTGATTGCAACAGTTCAACTATGGTTTCAAATAGAGTTAAATTTCTAAAGATCTACCACGTCATAGGATACCCAAAGGTTATAATAAGTGTCTATAACTTAGCGCTTTAAACGTTACTCAAAGACTCTAATCCCAAACAGCTTTATCAAATTTTGCGTCTTTTGACTTTTTTGGTTGAAAACACTCGTAAAAGGCGCGAAAAGGCGCGCTCGCGATTTTTTGCACTCCCGGAAAATTTTTGCCCAAGTCCATTTTTTCGTCCCAATCATCTCAACATGCATCAACATGCACGAAAGCATAAAAAATTTTGAGTCTTTTGACTTTCTTTTTTGAAAACACGAGTAAAAGGCGTGAAAAGGATGATTGGGATGAAAAAATTCACTCTGGCGAAAATTTTCCGGGGGTTCAAAAATTTGCTTGCGCTCCTTTTCCCGCGCTTTATGCATGTTTACAACCAAGACGGTCAAAAGACGCGAAATTTTTGACACTATCAAAAGAAGTGAAATTGTCGATGCTTTCGTGCATGTTGATGCATGGTGAGATGATTGGGACGAAAAAATGGACTCGACCGAAAATTTTTTGGGGGTGTGAAAATTCGCGCGTGCGCTTTTTACGCATGTTCCCAACCAAGAAGGCCAAAAGACGCAAAATTATCGATGCTTTCGTGCATGTTGATGCATGGTGAGATGATTGGAACTAGGGCAAAAATTTTTCGGGGGTGCGAAAATTCGCGCGCGCGCCTTGTACTCTTGTTTTCAGCCAAGAATGTTAAAAGACCCGAAATTTTCGATGATTTCGTGCATGTCGTTGCATGGTGAGATGATTGGGAGGAAAAATGGACTTGGGCAAAAATTTTCGAGGGGCGCGAAAATTCATGCGCGCGCCTTTTACTCTGGTTTTCAACCAAAAAGGTCAAAAGACGCGAAATCTTTTACGCTGTCAAAAGATGCGAAATTTTTGGCTCTTTCGAGCGTGTTGATGCATGGTGAGATTGGGACAAAAAATGGACTCGGGCGAAAATTTTTCGGGGTGCGAAAATTCGTGCGCGTGTGTTTTCCCGCATTTTACGCGTGTTCTCAACTAGGAAGTCCAAAAGACGCGAAATTTTATACGCTTTCGTGCATGGTGAGATGATTGGGATGAAAAATGGACTTGGGAAAAAAATTTCCAGGGGTGCGAAAATTCATGCGCGCGCCTTTTCTTGCCTTTTACTCGTCTTCAGCCAAGAAGGTCAAAAGACACGAAATTTTTTACGTTGTCAAAAGACGCAAAATTTTTTACGCTTTCGTGCATGTTGATGCATGGTGAGATGATTGGGACGAAAAATACACTCGAGCAAAAAATTTCTGGGGGTGCTAAAATTCGCGTGCACGCCTTTTACGCGTGTTTTCAGCCAAGAAGCTCAAAAGAAGCGAAACTTTTGAAACTGTCAAAAGACGCAAAATTTTCAGCGCTTTCGTGCATGTTGATGCATGATGAGATGATTGGGACAAAAAAATTGACACGGGCGAAAATTTTCCTACAGTGCAAAATTTGTGCGCGCATCTTTTTGCGCATTTTACGCGTGTTTTCACCCAAGAAGGTCAAAAGACGCAAAAATTTTGAGGCTATCAAAAGACATGAAATTATCGATGCTTTCTTGCATGTTGATGCATGGTGAGATGACTAGGATGAAAAAATTCACTCTGGCGAAAATTTTCCGGGGGTTCGAAAAATCGCTTGCGCTCCTTTTCCCGCGCTTTATGCATGTTTACAACCAAGAAGGTCAAAAGACGTGAAATTTTTTATGCTGTCAAAAGATGTGAAATTTTCGACGCTTTCGTGCATGCTAATGCATGGTGAGATGATCGGGACGAAAAAATGGACTTGGCCAAAAATTTTTCGGGGGTGTGAAAATTCGTGCATGCGCTTTTTGCGCGTGTTCTCTACCAAGAAGGTCAGAAGACGCAAAATTATTGACGCTTTCGTGCATGTTGATGCATGGTGAGATGATTGGGACGAAAAAATGGATTAGGGCGAAAATTTTTCGTGGGTGCGAAAATTCGTGCGCGCGCCTTTTCGCGCCTTTTATGCATGTTCTCAACTAGGAAGGTCAAAATACGCGAATTTTTTTACGCTTTCCTGCATGTTGATGAATGGTGAGATGATTGGGACGAAAAATGGAGTCGGACAAAAATTTTCCAAGGGTGCAAAAATTCGTGCGCGTGCCTTTTCACGCCTTTTATTCTTGTTTTCTGCCAAGAAGGTCAAAACACAAAAAATTTTGGACGCTTTTGTGCATGTTGATGCATGGTGAGATGATTGGGATGAAAAAATTGCCTCGGGCGAAAATTTTTCGAGGGTGCGAAAATTCACGCACGCGCCTTGTCCCGCATTTTACGCGTGTTTTCAACCAAGAAGGTCAAAAAACGCAAAATTTTTTATGCTTTCGTGCATGTTGATGCATGGGGAGATGGTTGGGACGAAAATTTTCAGGCGGTGCGAAAATTCGTGCGCGCGCCTTTTTGCGCATTTTACGTGTGCTTTCAACCAAGAAGGTCAAAAGATGCGAAATTTTTGGCGTTGTCAGAAGACACAAAAATTTTTATGCTTTCATGCATCTTGAAGCATGGTGAGATGATTGGAAGGAAAAAATTGACTCGGGCGAAAATTTTTTGGGGGTGCGAAAATTCGCGCGCGCGCCTTGTCCCGCATTTTACACGTGTTTTCAACCAAGAATGTCAAAAGACGCAAAATTTTCGACGCTTTCATGCTTGTTGATGCATGGTGAGATGATTGGGACAAAAAATGGATTCGGGCGAAAATTTTTCGGGGGTGCGAAAATTTGCTCGCGCGCGCCTTTTACGCGTGTTCTCAAGCAAGAAGGCCAAAAGACGCGACATTTTTTACGCTTTCATGCATGTTGATGCATGGTGACATGATTGGACGAAAAATGGACTCGTGCCAAAATTTTCTTGGGGTGCAAAAGTTCGTGCACGCGGCTTTTCGTGACTTTTACGAAAATTTGCGTGTGCGTCTTTTCCCGCCTTTTACGCGTGTTTTCAACCAAGAAGGTCAAAAGATGCAAAAAATTTTATGTTGTCACAAGATGCAAAATTTTCGAAGCTTTCGTGCATGTTGGTGCATGGTGAAATGATTGCGACGAAAAGATGGACTCGGGTGAAAATTTTTTGGAGGTGCGAAAATTCGTGCGCGTGCCTTTTCGCGCCTTTTACGCGTGTTTTCAACCATGAAGGTCAAAAGATGCGAAATTTTTTATGCTGTCAAAAAATATGAAATTTTTTACGCTCTCGTGCATGATGAGATGATTGGGACAAAAAAATAGACTCGGCCGAAAATTTTCCAACAGTGCGAAAATTTATGCGCGCGCCTTTTACGTGTGTTCTCAACCAAGAAGGACAAAAGACGAGAAATTTTTTACGCTTTCATGTAAGTTGATGCAAGGTGAGATGATTGGGACGAAAAATGGACACAGGTGAAAATTTTCCGTGGTGCGAAAATTTGCGCACGCGCCTTTTCGTACCTTTTACTTGTGTTTTCGGCCAAGAAGCTCAAAAGACGTGAACTTTTTGACGCTGTCAAAAGAAGAAAAATTTTCGATGCTTTCGTGCATGTTGATGCATGGTGAGATTATTGGGAGCATAATGGACTCGAGTGAAAATTTTCTAGGGGCGCGTAAATTCGCGTGCGCGCCATTTACGCGTGTTTTCAACCAAGAAGGTAAAAAATGAGAAACTTTTGACGCTGTCAAATGACGTGAAATTTTTTATGCTTTCGTGCATGCTTCCGTGAAATTTTGCGCACGCGCCTTTTACGCGTGTTTTCAACCATGAAGGCCAAAAGACGCGAAATTGTTTACGCTTTCGTGCATGTTGATGCATGGTGAGATGATTGGGATGAAAAATGGACTCGGACAAAAATTTTCTGGTGGTGCGAAAATTCGTGCACATGTCTTTTCGTGCCATTTACTCTTGTTTCAGCCAAGAAGGTCAAAAGACACAAAATTTTCGACGCTTTCGTGCATGTTGATGCATGGTGAGATGATTGGGATGAAAAATGGTTTCGGGAGAAAATTTTCCAGGGGGTGATAATTTGCGCACGCGCCTTTTCCCACCATTTACGCGTATTTTCAACCAACAAGGTCAAAAGATACGAAATTTTTTACGCAGTCAAAAGACGCAAAATTTTCGACGCTTT
Source organism: Pontederia crassipes (assembly GCA_030549335.1). Lineage (NCBI taxonomy): Eukaryota > Viridiplantae > Streptophyta > Magnoliopsida > Commelinales > Pontederiaceae > Pontederia > Pontederia crassipes. The sequence continues at coordinate 5,421,810 of CM060190.1, forward strand.
CGTGCATGTTGATGCATGGTGAGATGATTGGGACGAAAAAATGGACTAGGACAAAAATTTTCCCGGGGTGCGAAAATTCGTGTGCGCGCCTTTTACTCGTGTTTTCAGCCAAGAAGGTCAAAAGATGCGAAATTTTCGACGTTGACAAAAGATGCAAAATCTTTTACGCTTTCGTGCATGTTGATGCGTGGTGAGATGATTGGGACAAAAATGGACTCGGGCTCCGGGGGTGCAAAAATTCGCGCGCGCACCTTTTCCCGCCTTTTACGCGTGTTTTCAACCAAGAAGGTCAAAAGACGCAAAAATTTTTACACTGTCAAAAGACGTAAAATTTTCAACGCAAGTTTATGCATGGTGAGTTGATTGGGTCGAAAAATGGACTTAGGAGAAAATTTTTTGGAGGTGCCAATATTCGCACGCGGCTTTTCCCATCTTTTATGCGTGTTTTCAACTAGGAAGGTCAGAAGACGCAAAATTTTCTATGCTAACAAAAGACGCAAGATTTTCGACGCTTTCGCGCATGTTGATGCATGGTGAGATGAATGGGACAAAAAAAAGGACTTGGGCGAAAATTTTCCGAGAGTGCAAAAAATCGCGTGCGTGCCTTTTCGCGCCTTTTATGCGTGTTCTCAACCAAGAAGGCCAAAAGATGTGAAATTTTTTTACGCTTTCATGCATGTTGATGCATGGTGAGATGATTGGGATGAAAAATGGACTTGGGCAAAAATTTTCCAAGGGTACGAAAGTTCATGCGTGCGCCTTTACGCGCCTTTGACTCTTGTTTTCAGCCAAGAAGGTCAAAACACGTAAAATTTTTGACGCTATCAAAAGATGCAAAATTTTCGACGCTTTCATGCATGTTCGTGCATGGTCAGATGATTGGGACAAAAAATAGACTCGGGCGAAAATTTTCCGGGGGTGCGAATGTTCTTGCGCGCGCCTTTTCTCACCATTCACGCGTGTTTTCAACTAGGAAGGTCAAAAGATGCGAAATTTTTTATGCTGTCAAAAGAAGTGAAATTCTTTATGCTTTCATGCATGCTGATGCATGGGAAGATAATTGGACGAAAAGATGGAGTCGGGCAAAAATTTTCCGGCAGTGTGAAAATTTATGCGTGCATCTTTTTGCGGATTTTATGCTTGTTTTCAACCCAGAAGGTCAAAAGACGCGAAATTTTTGATGCTTTCGTGTATGTTGATGCATGATGAGATGATTGGAAGAAAGAAATTGACCCGGGCGAAAACTTTTCGGGGTGCGAAAATTCGCGCGCGCGCGCCTTGTCCCGCATTTTACCAATGTTTTCAACCATGAAGGTCAAAAGATGCAAAAAATTTTATGCTGTCAAAAGATGCAAAATTTTCGACGCTTTCGTGCATGTTGATGCATGGAGAGATGATTGGGACAAAAAAATGGACTCGGGCAAAAATTTTTTCGTGGGTGCGAAAATTTGTGCGCGCGCCTTTTACGTGTGTTCTCAACCAAGAAGGCCAAAAGACGCGACTTTTTCGATGCTTTTATGCATGTTGATACATGGTGACATGATTGGTACGAAAAATGGACTCGCGCGAAAATTTTTTGGGGTGCAAAAATTCGTGCGCGAGGCTTTTCGTGCCTTTTATGAAAATTCACGCGCACGTCTTTTCCCGCCTTTTACGCGTGTTTTCAACCAAGAAGGTCAAAAGATGAGAAATTTTTTATGTTGTCACAAGACGCAAAATTTTCGACGCTTTCGTGCATGTTGATGCATGGTGAGATGATCGGGACGAAAAAATGGACTCGGGTGAAAATATTTACGCATGTTTTCGACCATGAAGATGAAAAGACGCGAAATTTTTTACACTTTTGTGCATGCTGCTGCATGATGAGATTATTGGGATGAAAAAATGGACTCGACCGAAAATTTTCCAACAGTGCGAAAATTCATGTGTGCGCCTTTTACGCGTGTTCTCAACCAAGAAGGACAAAAGATGAGAAATTTTTTACGCTTTCATGCAAGTTGATGCATGGTGAGATGATTGAGACAAAAAATGGACTCAGGTGAAAATTTTCTGAGGTGCAAAAATTTGCGCACACGCCTTTTTGTGCCTTTTACTCATGTTTTCGACCAAGAAGGTCAAAAGACGCGAAATTTTTTACGATGTCAAAAGAAGCAAAATTTTTTAGGTTTTCGTGCATGTTGATATGCATGGTGAGATGATTCGGGACACAAAACGGACTCCGGCAAAAATTTTTCGGTGGCACGAAAATTCGCATGCGCGCCATTCACGCGTGTTTTCAACCAAGAAGGTCAAAAGACGCGAAATTTTTGACGCTGTCAAATGACGTGAATTTTTTTACGCTTCCGTGCATGTCGATGCATGGAGAGATGATTGGGAAGAAAAAATGTACTCGGGCGAAAATTTTCCGGCAACTGCGAAATTTTGTGCACGCGCCTTTTCGCACCTTTTACGCATGTTTTAATCCAAGAAGGCCAAAAGACACGAAATGTTTGATGCTATCGTGCATCTTGATGCATGGTGAGATGATTGGGAGAAAAAAATAGATTCGGGAGAAAATTTTCTGCAGGTGCAAAAATTCGCGCGCTCGCCTTTTACGCTAGTTTTCAACCAAGAAGATTAAAAGATGCGAAATTTTTTATGCTGTCAAAAGAAGCAAAATTTTTATGCTTTCGTGCATGTTGATGCATGGGAAGATGATTGGGACAAAAAAATGGACTCGGATGAAAATTTTCAGGCGGTGCGTGCACACCTTTTTCCGCATTTTAAGCGTGTTTTCAACCAAGAAGGTCAAAAGATGTGAAATTTTTTACACTGTCAAAAGACATGAAATTTTTTACGCTTTCGTACATATCGATGCATGGTGAGATGATTGGGACGAAAAAATTGACTCGGGCGAAAATTCGCGCGCGTGCCTTGTCCCACATTTTACGCGTTTTCAACCAAGAAGGTCAAAAGATGCAAAATGTTTTATGCTGTCAAAAGATGCAAACTTTTTGACGCTTTCGTGCATGTTGATGCATTGGGAGATGATTAGGACGAAAAAATGGACTCGGGCGAAAATTTTTAGGCGGTGCGAAAATTCGTGCCCGCGCATTTTTCGCATTTTACGTGTGTTTTCAACCAAGAAGGTCAAAAGACGTAAAATTTTTTACGCTGTCAAAAGATGCAAACTTTTCGACACTTTTGTGTATGTTGATGCATAGTGACATGATTGGAAGGAAAAAATTGACTCGGGCGAAAATTTTTCGAGGGTGCGAAAATTCACGCAAGTGCTTTTTTTGCGCCTTTTACACGTGTTCTCAATCAAGAAGGCCAAAAGACGCGATAGTTTCGACGCTTTCATGCATGTTGATGCATGGTGACATGATTGGGACAAAAAATGGACTCGCGCAAAAATTTTTTGGGGGTGCGAAAATTCGTGTGCATGCCTTTTCGCGCCCTTTACGAAATTTCGCACGCGCGTCCTTTCCCACCTTTTACGCGTGTTTTCAACCAAGACGGTCAAAAGATGCAAAAATTTTTATGCTGTCACAAGACGCAAAATTTTCGATGCTTTCATGCATGTTCGTGCATGGTGAGATGATTGGGACGAAAAAATGGACTCGGGTGAAAATTTTTCGGAGGTGCGAAAATTCGTGTGCGCCTTTTCGCGCCTTTTACGTGTGTTTTCAATCATGAAGGTCAAAAGATGTGAAATTTTTTATGCTTTCGTGCATGCTGATGCATGATGAGATCATTGGGATGAAAAATGGACTCGGCCGAAATTTTTCCAACAGTGCAAAAATTCATGCGCACACCTTTTTGCGCCTTTTATGCATGTTCTCAACCAAGAAGGACAAAAGATGAGAAATTTTTTACGCTTTCGTGCAAGTTGATGCATGGTGAGTTGATTGGGACCAAAAATGGACTTAGGTGAAAATTTTTTGGGGTGCGAAAATTCGTGCACGCGCCTTTTCGTACTTTTTACTCGTGATGTTGGCCAAGAAGGTCAAAAGATGCGATATTTTTTACGTTGTCAAAAGAAGAAAAATTTTCAACGCTTTCGTGCATGTTGATGCATGGTGAGATGATTGGGACGGAAAAATGGACTCGGACGAAAATTTTTCGGGGGCGCGAAAATTTGCATGCGCCCCGTTTACGCGTGTTTTCAGCCAAGAAGGTCAAAAGATCTAAAATTTTTTACGCTATCAAAAGATGCAAAATTTTCGACGCTTTCGTGCATGTTGATGCATGGTGAGATGATTGGGATGAAAAAATGGCCTCGGACAAAAATTTTCTGGGGGTGCGAAATTTCCCGTGCGCACCTTTACGCACCTGTTACACGTTTTTTCAGCCAAGAAGGTCAAAAGACGTGAAATTTTTGACGCTGTCAAATGACGTGAAACTTTTTATGCTTCCGTGCATGATGATGCATGGTGAGACGATTGGGATGAAAAAATGAACTCAGGCGAAAATTTTTCGGCGAGAGCGAAATTTTGCGCACGAGCCTTTTACGCGTGTTTTCAACCAAGAAGGCCAAAAGAAGCGAAATTTTTTATATTTTCGTGCATGTTGATACGTGGTGAGATAACTTCGATGAAAAATGGACTCAAGCGAAAATTTTTCGGGTGCGAAAATTTGTGCACGCGCCTTTTCGCGCCTTTTAATCGTGTTTTCAGCCAAGAAGGTCAAAAGATGCAAAATTTTTCACGCTGCCAAAAGATGCAAAATTTTTTACCCTTTCGTGCATGTTGATGCATGGTGAGATGATTGGGATGAAAAATGGACTCGGGCAAAAATTTTTCGAGGGTGCGCAAATGTTCCCGCGTGCCATTTCGCATCGTTTACTTGTGTTTTCAGCCAAGAAGGTTAAAAGATGCAAATTTTTTTACGTTGTCAAAAGATGTAAAATTTTCGACGCTTTTGTGCAAGTTAATGCATGGTGAGATGATTGGCCCGAAAAAAAAGCACTTGGGCGAAAATTTTTCGGGGGTGCGAAAATCGTGCGCACACCTACGCATGTTCTCAACCAAGAAGGCCAAAAGATGAGAAATTTCTTACACTTTCGTGCATGTTGATGCATGGTGAGATGATTGGGACAAAAAATGGACTCGGGTGACAATTTTTCGGGGGTGTGAAAATTTGAGCGCGCGCCTTTTACTCTTTTTCAAGCCAAGAAAGTCAAAAGATGCGAAATTTTTTACGCTTTCGTGCATGTTGATGCATGGTGAGATGGTTGGGATGAAAAATAGACACATACGAAAATTTTTTGGGGATAAGAAATTTTTTACGCTTTCGTGCATGTTGATGCATGATGAGATGGTTGGGACGAAAAATAGACACGAACGAAAATTTTTCACACCTTTTACTCTTATTTTCAGCCAAGAAGGTCAAAACACGCGAAATTTTCGACGCTGTCAAAAGAAGCAAAATTTTCGAGGCTTTCGTGCATGTTGATGCATTGTGAGATGATTGGGACGAAAAAATGGACTCGGACGAAATTTTTTCGAGGGCGCAAAAATTCGGACGCGAGTCCATTTTTCCATCCCAATCATCTCAGCATACATCAACATGCACAAAAGCATAAAAAATTTCACATCTTTTAACAGTGTAAAAATTTTTGCGTCTTTTAACCTTTTTTGCTGAAAACACGAGTAAAAGGCGCGTGTAGGAATTTTCGCTACCCTAGAAAATTTTCGTCCGTGTCCATTTTTTCGTCCTAATCATCACGCCATACAACAACATGCACTACACCGTAAGAAATTGCATATTTTCACCTACTTGGATGAAAACACGAGTAAAAGGCGCAAAAAGGTTCACACGCGAATTTTAGCACCCCAGAAAATTTTCTCACGAGTCTATTTTTCATCCCAATCGTCTCACCATGCTCAGCATGCACGAAAGCATTGAAAATTTTGCGTCTTTTGGCCTTCTAAGTTGAAAACACAAGTAAAAGGCGCGAAAAGGCACGCACGCGAATTTTCGCACCCGCCAAAAAATTTTTCCCCGAGTCCATTTTTTCGTCCCAATCATCTCACCATGCATCAACATGCATGAAATCGTAAAAAAATTCGCATCTTTTGGCAGCGTAATAATTTTCGCATCTTTTGACCTTCTTGGCTGAAAACACGACTTCATTCTTTCGTCCCAATCATCTCTCCATGCATCAACATGCACGAAAGTGTCAAAAATTTCGCATCTTTTGACATCGTCAAAAATTTCGCGTCTTTTGACCTTCTTTGATAAAAACACGAGTAAAAAGCGCACGCGCGAATTCTTGCACCCACGGAAAATTTTCGCTCGAGTCTATTTTTTCATCCCAATCATCTCACCATGCATCAACATACACGAAAGCGCCAAAAATTTTGCATCTTTTCATAGTGTAAAAAATTTCGCGTCTTTTGACCTTCTTAGCTAAAAACACGAGTAAAAGGTGCGAAAAGGTGCGCCCGTGAATTTTCGCAACCCCGGAAAATTTTCTCCCGAGTCCATTTTTTCGTCCCAATCATCTCACCATGCATCAACATGCACGAAAGCGACGAAAATTTTGCAACTTTTGACAGCGTCAAAAATTTGGCGCCTTTTGACATTCTTGGCTGAAAACACGAGTAAAAGGCATGCCCGTGAAATTTCGCACCCCCAAAAAATTTTTAACCGAGTCCATTTTTTCGTCCCAATCATCTCACCATGCATCAACATGCATGAAAGCCTAAAAAATTTCTCATCTTTTGACAGTGTAAAAAATTTCGCGTCTTTTACCCTTCTTGGCTGAAAACACGAGTAAAAGGCGCGCGCGCAAATTATTGCACCGCCTTAAAATTTTCGCCCGAGTCCATTTTTTCATCCCAATGATCTCTCATTGCATCAACATGCATGAAAGCGTCGAGAATTTTGCATCTTTTGACAGCGTAAAAAATTTCGCGTCTTTTAACCTTCTTGGCTGAAAACACGAGTAAAAGCCGCAAAAAGGGGCACGCCCAAATTTTAGCACCCACCGAAAATTTTCGCCCGAGTCCATTTTTTCGTTCCAATCATCTCACCATACATCAACTTGCACGAAAGCGTAAAAAATTTTGCATCTTTTGACAGCGTCAAAAATTTTGCATCTTTTGACCTTCTTGGCTGAAAACACGAGTAAAATGCGCGAAAAGGCGCGCGTGCGAATTTTTGCACCCACAGAAAATTTTCGCCCGAGTCCATTTTTTCGTCGAAATCATCTCACCATACATCAACTTGTACGAAAGTGCCAAAAATTTCGTGTCTTTTGACCTTCTTGGCTGAAAACACGAGTAAAAGGCGAGAAAAGGCGCGCACGTGAATTTTCGACGGAGTCGATTTTTTCGTCCGAATCATCTCACCATGCATCAACATGCAAGAAAGCGTCGAAAATTTTGCATCTTTTTTACAGCGTAAATAATTTCACGTCTTTTGACCTTTTTGGCTAAAAACACGACAAAAAAGGCGCGCGCACGAATTTTCGTACCGCCGTAAATTTTCGCCTGAGTCCATTTTTTATCCCAATCATCTCTCCATGCATCAAAATGCACGAAATCATCGAAAAATTTGCATATTTTGACAGCGTAAAAAATTTTGCATTTTTGACCTTCTTGGCTGAAAATACGAGTAAAAGGCGCGAAAAGGCGCACGCACGAATTTTGCACCCACGGAAAATTTTCGAACGAGACCATTTTTTCATCCCAATCATCTCACCATGCAACAACATGCACGAAAGCGTCAAAAATTTCGCATCTTTTGACAACATAAAAAATTTCACGCCTTTTGACATTCTTGGCTGAAAACACGAGTAAAAGGCGCGCGCGCGAATTTTAACACGAGTAAAAGCCGCAAAAAGGCACGCCTGTGAAATTTCGCACCCCGAAAAATTTTCAACCGAGTCCATTTTTCGTCCCAATATCTCACCATGCATCAACATACACGAAAGGATCGAAAATTTCACATTTTTGACAGTGTAAAATATTTCACGTCTTTTGACCTTCTTGACTGAAAACACGAGTAAAATGCGCGAAAAGATGCGGATACGAATTTTCACACCCCTGTAAAAATTTCGCATCTTTTGACCTTCTTGGATGAAAACACGCGCGAATTTTCACACCGCCGTAAAATTTTCAACCGAGTCCATTTATTCGTCCCAATCATCTCTCCATGCATCAACATGCACGAAAGCGTCGAAAATTTCGCATCTTTTGACAGCGCCAAAAATTTCGCGTCTTTTGACCTTCTTGGATGAAAACACGAGTAAAAGGCGCGCGTGCGAATTTTCACACCGCCGTAAAATTTTCAACCGAGTCCATTTTTTCATCCCAATCATCTCACCATGCATCAACATGCACGAAAGCGTCGAAAATTTCACATCTTTTGATAGCGTAAAAAATTTCGCGTCTTTTGACCTTCTTGGATGAAAACACGAGTAAACGGCGCGCGCGCGAATATTCACACCGCCGTAAAATTTTCAACCGAGTCCATTTATTCGTCTCAATCATCTCTCCATGCATCAACATGCACGAAAGAGTCAAAAATTTCGCATCTTTTGCCAGCGTAAAAAATTTTGCGTCTTTTGACCATCTTAGATGAAAACACGAGTAAAAGGCGCACGCGCGAATTTTTAGACCGCCGTAAAATTTTCAACCGACTCCATTTTTCCATCCCAATCATCTCATCATGCATCGACATGCACGAAAGCATAAAAAATTTCGCATCTTTTGACAGTGTCAAAAATTTCGCATCTTTTGACCTTGGATGAAAACACGAGTAAACGGCGCGCGCGCAAATTTTTACACCGCCGTAAAATTTTCAACCGAGTCCATTTTTCCATCCCAATCATCTCTCCATGCATCAACATGCACGCAAGCGTCGAAAATTTTGCATCTTTTGACAGCGTCAAAAATTTCGCGTCTTTTGACCTTCTTGGATGAAAACACGAGTAAAAGGCGCGCGCGCGAATTTTCACACCGCCGTAAAATTTTCCAACGAGTCCATTTATCCGTCCCAATCATCTCTCCATGCACCAACATGCACGCAAGCGTCGAAAATTTTGCATCTTTTGACAGCGTCAAAAATTTCGCATCTTTTGACCTTCTTGGATGGAAACACGAGTAAAAGGCGCGCGCGCGAATTTTCACACCGCCGTAAAATTTTCCAACGAGTCCATTTATCCGTCCCAATCATCTCTCCATGCATCAACATGCACGCAAGCGTCGAAAATTTTGCATCTTTTGACAACGTCAAAAATTTCGCGTCTTTTGACCTTCTTGGATGAAAACACGAGTAAAAGGCACGCGCGCGAATTTTCACACCGCCGTAAAATTTTCCAACGAGTCCATTTATCCGTCCCAATCATCTCTCCATGCATCAACATGCACGAAAGCGTCAAAAATTTTGCATCTTTTGACAACGTCAAAAATTTCGCGTCCTTTGACCTTCTTGGCTGAAAACACGAGTAAAAGGCGCGCGCGCGAATTTTCACGCCGCCGAAAATTTTTTAACCGAGTCCATTTTTCCATCCTAATCATCTCACCATGCATCAACATGCACGAAAGCATCGAAAATTTTGCATCTTTTGACAATGACAAAAATTTCACGTCTTTTGACCTTCTTGGCTGAAAACACGAGTAAAAGCCACGCGCGCGAATTTTCACACCGCCGTAAAATTATCAACCGAGTCCATTTTTCCGTCCCAATCATCTCTCCAAGAATCAACATCATGAAAGCGTCAAAAATTTTGCATCTTTTGACAGCGTAAAAAATTTTGCGTCTTTTGACCTTCTTAGCTGAAAACACAGTAAAAGCGCTCGCGCGAATCTTCACACCGTCGTAAAATTTTCAACCGAGTCCATATTTCCGTCCCAATAATCTCACCATGCATCAACATACACGAAAGCATCGAAAATTTCACATTTTTGACAGTGTAAAATATTTCACGTCTTTTGACCTTCTTGACTGAAAACAGAGTAAAATGCGCGAAAAGATGTGCGTACGAATTTTCACACCCCTGTAAAAATTTCGCGTCTTTTGACCTTCTTGGATGAAAACACGAGTAAAAGGCGCTCGCACGAATTTTCACACCACCGTAAAATTTTCAACCGAGTCCATTTATTCATCCCAATCATCTCTCCATGCATCAACATGCACGAAAGCGGCGAAAATTTCACATCTTTTGACAGCGCCAATAATTTCGCGTCTTTTGACCTTCTTGGATGAAAAAACGAGTAAAAGGCGCGCGCGCGAATTTTCACACCGCCGTAAAATTTTCAACCGAGTCCATTTTTTCATTCCAATCATCTCACCATGCATCAACAAGCACGAAAGCATCAAAAATTTCGCATCTTTTGATAGCGTAAAAAATTTCGCGTCTTTTGACCTTCTTGGATGAAAACACGAGTAAAAGGCGCGCGCGCGAATTTTCACACTGCCGTAAAATTTTCAACCGAGTCCATTTATTCATCCCAATCATCTCTCCATGCATCAACATGCACGAAAGAGTAAAAAATTTCGCATATTTTGCCAGCGTCAAAAATTTCGCGTCTTTTGACCATCTTAGATGAAAACACGAGTAAAAGGCGCGCGCGCGAACTTTTACACCGCCGTAAAATTTTCAACTGACTCCATTTTTCCATCCCAATCATCTCACCATGCATCAACATGCACGAAAGCATAAAAAATTTCACATCTTTTGACAGTGTCAAAAATTTCGCATCTTTTGACCTTCTTGGATGAAAACACGAGTAAATGGCGCGCGCGCGAATTTTTACACCGCCGTAAAATTTTCAACCGAGTCCATTTTTCCATCCAATCATCTCTCCATGCATCAACATGCACTAAGCGTCGAAAATTTCGCATCTTTTGACAGCGTCAAAAATTTCGCGTCTTTTGACCTTCTTGGATGAAAACACAAGTAAAAGGCGCGCGCGCGAATTTTAACACCGCCGTAAAATTTTCCAACGAGTCCATTTATCCGTCCCAATCATCTCTCCATGCATCAACATGCACAAAAGCGTCGAAAATTTCGCATCTTTTGACAACGTCAAAAATTTCGCGTCTTTTGACCTTCTTGGCTTAAAGCACTAGTAAAAGACGCTCGCGCGAATTTTCACACCTCCGTAAAATTATCAACCGAGTCCATTTTTCCATCCTTATCATCTCACCATGCATCAACATGCACGAAAGCATCGAAAATTTTGCATCTTTTGACAGTGACAAAAATTTCGCGTCTTTTGACCTTCTAGGCTGAAAAAATGAGTAAAAGGCGCGCGCGCGAATTTTCACACCACCGTAAAATTATCAACCGAGTCCATTTTCCGTCCCAATCATCTCTCCAAGAATCAACATGCATGAAAGCGTCAAAAATTTTGCATCTTTTGACAGCGTAAAAAATTTTGCGTCTTTTGACCTTCTTAGCTGAAAACACAGTAAAAGCGCTCGCGCGAATCTTCACACCGTCATAAAATTTTCAACCGAGTCCATTTTTCTGTCCCAATCATCTCACCATGCATCAACATGCACGAAAGCGTCGACAATTTCGCATCTTTTGACAGCGTCAAAAATTTCGCGTCTTTTGACCTTCTTGGCTGAAAACACGAGTAAAAGCAGCGCGCGCGAATTTTCACACCTCCGTAAAATTTTCAACCGAGTCCATTTTTCCATCCTTATCATCTCACCATCAACATGCACGAAAGCGTCGAAAATTTCGCATCTTTTGACAGCCTAAAAAATTTCGCGTCTTTTGACCTTCTTGGCTGAAAACACGAGTAAAAGGCGCGCGCGCGAATTTTAACACCGCCATAAAATTTTCAACCGAGTCTATTTTTCCGTTCCTAATCATCTCACCATGCATCAACATGCACGAAAGCGTAGAAAATTTCCCATCTTTTGACAGCGTCAAAAATTTCGCGTCTTTGGACCTTGTTGGCTGAAAACACGAGTAAAAGCCGCGCGCGCGAATTTCACACCGTCGTAAAATTTTCAACCGAGTCCATTTTTCCATCCTTATCATCTCACCATGCATCAACATGCACGAAAGAGTAAAAAATTTTGCATCTTTTGACAGCGTCAAAAATTTCGCGTCTTTTGACCTTCTTGGCCGAAAACACGAGTAAAAGGCGCGCGCGCGAATTTTCACACCGCCGTAAAATTATCAACTGAGTCCATCTTTCCGTCCCAATAATCTCTCCATGCATCAACATGCACGAAAGCGTAAAAAAATTTGCATCTTTTGACAGCGTCAAAAATTTGGCGCCTTTTGACGTTCTTGACTGAAAATACGAGTAAAAGGCATGCCCGTGAAATTTCGCACCTCCGAAAAATTTTTAACCGAGTCCATTTTTTCGTCCCAATCATCTCACCATGCATCAACATGCATGAAAGCCTAAAAAATTTCTCATCTTTTGACAGTGTCAAAAATTTCGCGTCTTTTACCCTTCTTGGCTGAAAACACGAGTAAAAGGCGCGCGCGCGAATTTTTGCACCGCCGTAAAATTCCAATCATCTCTCATTGCATCAACGTGCATGAAAGTGTCGAAAATTTTGCATCTTTTGACAGCGTAAAAAATTTCACGTCTTTTAACCTTCTTGGCTGAAAACACGAGTAAAAGCCGCAAAAAGGGGCACGCCCAAAATTTTAGCACCCACCGAAAATTTTCGCCCGAGTCCATTTTTTCGTTCCAATCATCTCACCATGCATCAACTTGCACGAAAGCGTCGAAAATTTTGCATCTTTTGACAGCGTCAAAAATTTTGCATCTTTTGACCTTCTTGTCTGAAAATGCGCGAAAAGGCGCGCGCGCGAATTTTTGCACCCACAAAAAATTTTTGCCCGAGTCCATTTTTTCGTCGAAATCATCTCACCATGCATCAACTTGTACGAAAGTGTCAAAAATTTCGTGTCTTTTGACCTTCTTGGCTGAAAACACGAGTAAAAGGCGAGAAAAGGCGCGCGCGTGAATTTTTGCACCAACGGAAAATTTTTGACGGAGTCCATTTTTTCGTCCCAATCATCTCACCATGCATCAACATGCAAGAAAACGTCGAAAATTTTGCATCTTTTTGACAGCGTAAAAAATTTCACGTCTTTTGACCTTTTTGGCTGAAAACACGACAAAAAAGGCACGCGCGCGAATTTTCGTACCGCCGTAAATTTTCGCCTAAGTCCAATGCATCAAAATGCACTAAATCATTGAAAATTTTGCATATTTTGACAGCGTAAAAAATTTTGCATTTTTGACCTTCTTGGTTGAAAATACGAGTAAAAGGCGCGAAAAGGCGCGCGCACGAATTTTGCATCTTTTGACAGCGTCAAAAATTTGGCGCCTTTTGACGTTCTTGGCTGAAAACACGAGTAAAAGGCATGCCCGTGAAATTTCGCACCCCCGAAAAATTTTTAACCGAGTCCATTTTTTCCGTCCCAATCATCTCTCCATGCATCAACATGCACGAAAGCGTCGAAAATTTTGCATCCTTTGACAGCGTCAAAAATTTCGTGTCTTTTGACCTTCTTGGCTGAAAACACGAGCAAAAGGCGTGCGCGCAAATTTTCACACCGCCATAAAATTATCAACCGAGTCCATTTTTTTCATCCCAATCATCTCTCCATTCATCAACATGCATGAAAGCTTAAAAAAATTCGCATCCTTTGACAGCGTCAAAAATTTTGCGTCTTTTGACATTCTTGGCTGAAAACACGAGTAAAAGGCACTCGCGCGAATTTTCACACCGCCGTAAAATTTCAACCGAGTCCATTTATTCGTCCCAATCATCTCTCCATGCATCAACATGCACGAAAGCGTCGAAAATTTCGCATCTTTTGACAGCGTGAAAAATTTCGCGTCTTTTGACCTTCTTGGATGAAAACACGAGTAAAAGGCGCGCGCAAGAATTTTCACACCGCCGTAAAATTTTCAACCGAGTCCATTTTTCTGTCCCAATCATCTCTCCATGCATCAACATGCACGAAAGCGTCGAAAATTTTTCATCTTTTGACAGTGTAAAAAATTTCGCGTCTTTTGACCTTCTTGGCTGAAAACATGAGTAAAGGGCGCGCGCGCAAATTTTAACGCCGCCGTAAAATTTTCAACCGAGTCTATTTTTCCATCCTAATCATCTCACCATGCATAAACATGCACGAAAGCGTCGAAAATTTCGCATCTTTTGACAGCGTAAAAAATTTCGCATCTTTTGACCTTCTTGACTGAAAACACGAGTAAAAGTCGCGCGCTGCGAATTTTCACACTGTGGTAAAATTTTCAACCGAGTCTATTTTTCCATCTGAATCATCCCACCATGCATCAACATGCACGAAAGCATCGAAAATTTTGCATCTTTTGACAGTGACAAAAATTTCGCGTCTTTTAACCTTCAAGGCTGAAAAAACGAGTAAAAGGCGCGCGCGCGAATTTTCACACCGCCGTAAAATTATCAACCGAGTCCATTTTTCCGTCCCAATCATCTCTCCAAGAATCAACAGGCACGAAAGCGTCAAAAATTTTGCATCTTTTGACAGTGTAAAATATTTTGCATCTTTTGACCTTCTTAGCTGAAGACACAGTAAAAGGCGCTCGCGCGAATTTTCACACCGCCGTAAAATTTTCAACCGAGTCCATATATCCATCCCAATCATCTCTCCATGAATCAGCATGCACGAAAGCGTAAAAAATTTTGCATCCTCTGACAGCGTCAAAAATTTCGTGTCTTTTGACCTTCTTGGCTGAAAACACGAGTAAAAGCCGCGCGCGTGAATTTTCACACCTCCGTAAAATTTTCAACCGAGTCCATTTTTCCATCCTTATCATCTCACCATGCATCAACATGCACTAAAGCGTCGAAAATTTCGCATCTTTTGACAGCGTCAAAAATTTCGCGTCTTTTGACCTTCTTGGCTGAAAACACGAGTAAAAGGCGCGCGCGCGAATTTTAACACCGCCGAAAAATTTTCAACCGAGTCTATTTTTCCGTCCTAATCATCTCACCATGCATCAACATGCACGAAAGTGTCAAAAATTTCACATCTTTTGACAGCGTCAAAAATTTCGCGTCTTTTAACCTTCTTGGCTGAAAAAACGAGTAAAAGGCGGGCGCGCGAAATTTCACACCGTCGTAAAATTTTCAACCGAGTCCATTTTTCCATCCTAATCATCTCTCCATGCATCAACATGCACGAAAGCATAAAAAATTTGGCATCTTTTGACAGCGACAAAAATTTCACGTCTTTTGACCTTCTTGGCTGAAAGCACGAATAAAAGGCGCGCACGCGAATCTTCACACCGCCGTAAAATTTTCAACCGAGTCCATTTTTCCGTCCCAATCATCTCACCATGCATAAACATGCACAAAAGCGTCGAAAATTTCGCATCTTTTGACAGCGACAAAAATTTCGCGTCTTTTCACCTTCTTAGCTGAAAACACGAGTAAAAGGCGCGCGCTCGAATTTTCACACCGCCGTAAAATTTTCAACCGAGTCCATTTTTCTGTCCCAATCATCTCACCATGCATCAACATACACGAAAGAATAAAAAATTTTGCATCTTTTGACAGCGACTAAAATTTTGCGTCTTTTGACCTTCTTGGCTGAAAACACGAGTAAAAGGCGCGCGCGAATTTTCACACCGCCGTAAAATTTTCAACCGAGTCTATTTTTCCGTTCCAATCATCTCACCATGCATCAACATGCACGAAAGCGTCGAAAATTTCGCATCTTTTGACAGCGACAAAAATTTCACGTCTTTTGACCTTCTTGGCTGAAAAAATGATTAAAAGTCGCGCGAGCGAATTTTCACACAGCCGTAAAATTTTCAACCGAGTCCATTTTTCCGTCCCAATCATCTCACCATGCATTAACATGCACGAGAGCATCGAAAGTTTCTCATCTAAGGACAGCGACAAAAATTTCGCGTCTTTGACCATCTTGGCCGAAAACACGAGTAAAAAGCGCGCGCGCGAATTTTCACACCGCCGTAAAATTTTCAATCGAGTCCATTTTTTCGTCCCAATCATCTCACCATGCATCAACTTGCAAAAAAGCGTCAAAAATTTCGCATCTTTTGACAGCGACAAAAATTTCGCGTCTTTTGACCTTCTTGGCTGAAAAAATGATTAAAAGGCGCGCGCGAGAATTTTCACACCGCCGTAAAATTTTCAACCGAGTCCATTTTTCCGTCCCAACCATCTCACCATGCATTAACATGCACGAGAGCATCGAAAGTTTCTCATCTAAGGACAGCGACAAAAAATTCGCATCTTTTGACCTCCTTGGCTGAAAAAAACGAGTAAAAGGCGCGCGCGCGAATTTTCACACCGCCGTAAAATTTTCAATTGACTCCATTTTTTCGTCCCAATCATCTCACCATGCATCAACATGCACGAAAGCATCATAAATTTCGCATCTTTTGACAGCGACAAAAATTTCGCGATTTTTGACCTTCTTGGCTGAAAGCACGAATAAAAGGCGCGCGCAGCGAATTTTCACACCGCCGTAAAATTTTCAATCGAGTCCATTTTTCAGTCCCAATCATCTCACCATGCATCAACATGCACAAAAGCGTCGAAAATTTCGCATCTTTTGACAGCGACAAAAATTTTGCGTCTTTTGACCTTCTTGGCTGAAAACACGAGTAAAAGGCGCGCGCTCGAATTTTCACACCGCCGTAAAATTTTCAACCGAGTCATTTTTTCCGTCCCAATCATCTCACCATGCATCAACATGCACGAGAGCGTCGAAAGTTTCTCATCTAAGGACTGCGAGAAAAATTTCGCGTCTTTTGACCTTCTTGGCTGAAAACACGAGTAAAAAGGGCGCGCGCGAATTTTCACACCGTCGTAAATTTTCAACTGAGTCCATTTTTCCGTACCAATCATCTCACCATGCATCAACATGCACGAAAGCGTCATAAATTTCGCATCTTTTGACAGTGACAAAAATTTTGCATCTTTTGACAGCGATAAAAATTTCGCATCTTTTGACCTTCTTGGCTGAAAACACGAGTAAAAGGCGCGCTCGCGAATTTTCACACTGCCGTAAAACTTTCAACCGAGTCCATTTTTCCGTCCCAATCATCTCACCATGCATCAACATGCACGAAAGCATCGAAAATTTTGCATCTTTTGACAGCGACAAAAATTTCGCGTCTTTTGACCTTCTTGGCTGAAAACACGAGTAAAAGGCGCGCGCGCGAATTTTCACACCGCCGTAAAATTTTCAACCGAGTCCATTTTTCCGTCCCAATCATCTCACCATGCATCAACATGCACGAAAGCATAAAAAATTTTGCATCTTTTGACAGCGACAAAAACTTCGCGTCTTTTGACCTTCTTGGCTGAAAACACGAGTAAAAGGCACGCGCGCGAATTTTCACACCGCCATAAAATTTTCAACCGAGTCCATTTTTCCGTCCCAATCATCTCACCGTGCATCAACATGCACAAAAGCGTCAAAAATTTTGCATCTTTTGACAGCGAAAAAAATTTCGCGTCTTTTGACCTTCTTGGCTGAAAACACGAGTAAAAGGCGCGCGAGCGAATTTTCAAACCGCCGTAAAATTTTCAACCGAGTCCATTTTTCCATCCCAATCATCTCACCATGCATCACCATGCATGACAGCGTCGAAAATTTCACATCTTTTAACCTTCTTGGCTGAAAACACGAGTAAAAAGCGCGCGCGCGAATTTTCACACCGCCGTAAAATTTTCAACTGAGTCCATTTTTCCGTCCCAATCATCTCACCATGCGTCAACATGCACGAAAGCGTCGAAAATTTTGCATCTTTTGACAGCGACAAAAATTTCGCGTCTTTTGACCTTCTTGGCTGAAAACATGAGTAAACGACGCGCGCGCAAATTTTCACACCTTCGTAAAATTTTCAACCGAGTCCATTTTTCCGTCCCAATCATCTCACCATGCATCAACATGCATGAAAGCATAAAAAAATTTGCATATTTTGATAGAGACAAAAATTTTGCATCTTTTAACCTTCTTGGCTAAAAACATGAGTAAAAGGCGCGCGCGAATTTTCACCCCGCCGTAAAATTTTCAACCGAGTCCATTTTTCCGTCCCAATCATCTCACCATGCGTCAACATGCACGAAAGCATCGAAAATTTCGCATCTTTTGATAGCGACAAAAAATTCGCGTCTTTTGACCATCTTGGCTGAAAACATGAGTAAAAGGCGCGCGCGCGAATTTTCACACCGCCGTAAAATTTTCAACCGAGTCCATTTTTCTATCACAATCATCTCATCATGCATCAACATGCACGAAAGCGTCGAAAATTTTGCATCTTTTGACAGCGACAAATATTTCGCGTCTTTTGACCTTCTTGGCTAAAAATACGAGTAAAAGACACGCGAGCGAAGTTTCAAACCGCCGTAAAATTTTCAACCGAGTCCATTTTTCCATCCCAATCATCTCACCATGCATCAACATACACGAAAGCATAAAAAATTTTGCATCTTTTGACAGCGACAAAAATTTTGCGTCTTTTGACCTTCTTGGCTGAAAACACGAGTAAAAGGCGCGCGCGCGAATTTTCACACCGCCGTAAAATTTTCAACCGAGTTCATTTTTCCGTCCCAATCACCTCACCATGCATCAACTTGCACGAAAGCGTCGAAAATTTCGCATCTTTTGATAGCGATAAAAATTTCGCATCTTTTGACCTTCTTGGCTGAAAACACGGGTAAAAGGCGCGCGCGAGAATTTTCACACCGCCGTAAAATTTTCAACCGAGTCCATTTTTCCGTCCCAATCATCTCACCATGCATCAACATGCATGAAAGCGTCGAAAATTTCGCATCTTTTGACAGCGACAAAAATTTCGCGTCTTTTGACCTTCTTGGCTGAAAAAATGGTTAAAAGGCGCGCGCCCAAATTTTCACACCGCCGTAAAATTTTCAACCGAGTCCATTTTTCCGTCCCAATCATCTCACCATGCATCAACATGCACGAAAGCGTCGAAAATTTCGCTTCTTTTGACAGCGACAAAAATTTCGCGCCTTTTGACCTTCTTGGCTGAAAACAAGAGTAAAAGGCGCGCGCGTGAATTTTCACACCGCCGTAAAATTTTCAACCGAGTCCATTTTTCCGTCCCAATCATCTCACCATGCATCAACATGCACGAAAGCGTCGAAAATTTTGCATCTTTTGATAGCGACAAAAATTTCGCGACTTTTGACCTTCTTGGCTGAAAACACGAGTAAAAGGCGCGCGAGCGAATTTTCACACCGCCGTAAAATTTTCAACCGAGCCCATTTTTCCGTCCCAATCATCTCACCATGCATCAACATGCACGGAAGGATAAAAATTTTTGCATCTTTTGACAGCAACAAAAATTTCACGTCTTTTGACCTTCTTGGCTGAAAACACGAGTAAAAGGCGCGCGCGCGAATTTTCACACCGCCATAAAATTTTCAATTGAGTCCATTTTTCCGTCCCCATCATCTCACCATGCGTCAACATGCACGAAAGCGTCGAAAATTTCGCATCTTTTGACAGCGACAAAAATTTCGTGTCTTTTGACCTTCTTGGCTGAAAACACGAGTAAAAGGCGCGCTCTCGAATTTTCACACTGCCGTAAAACTTTCAACCGAGTCCATTTTTCCGTCCCAATCATCTCACCATGCATCAACATGCACGAAAGCATCGAAAATTTTGGATCTTTTGACAGCGACAAAAATTTTGCGTCTTTTGACCTTCTTGGCTGAAAACACGAGTAAAAGGCGCGCGCGCGAATTTTCACACCGCCGTAAAATTTTCAACCGAGTTCATTTTTCCATCCCAATCATCTCACCATGCATCAACATGCACGAAAGCGTCAAAAATTTCGCATCTTTTGACAGCGACAAAAATTTCGCGTCTTTTGACCTTCTTGTCTGAAAACACGAGTAAAAGGAGCGCGCACGAATTTTCACACCGCCGTAAAATTTTCAACCGAGTCCATTTTTCCGTCCCAATCATCTCGCCATGCATCAAAATGCACGAAAGCGTCGAAAATTTCGCATCTTTTGACAGCGACAAAAATTTCGCGTCTTTTGACCTTCTTGGCTGAAAAAATTATTAAAAGGCGCGCGCGCGAATTTTCACACCGCCGTAAAATTTTCAACCGAGTTCATTTTTCCGTCCCAATCATCTCACCATGCATCAACATGCACGAAAGCGTAGAAAATTTCGCATCTTTTGTCAGCGACAAAAATTTCGCATCTTTTGACCTTCTTGGCTGAAAACAAGAGTAAAAGGCGCGCGCGTGAATTTTTACACCGCCGTAAAATTTTCAACCGAGTCCATTTTTCCGTCCCAATCATCTTACCATGCATCAACATGCACGAAAGCGTAGAAAATTTCGCATCTTTTGCCAGCGAGAAAAATTTCGCGTCTTTTGACCTTCTTGGCTGAAAACAAGAGTAAAAGGCGCGCGCGTGAATTTTCACACCGCCGTAAAATTTTCAACCGAGTCCATTTTTCCGTCCCAATCATCTCACCATGCATCAACATGCACGAAAGCGTCGAAAATTTCGCATCTTTTGACAGCGACAAAAATTTCGCGTCTTTTTACCTTCTTGGCTGAAAAAATGAGTAAAAGGCGCGCGCGCGAATTTTCACACCGCCGTAAAATTTTCAATTGAGTCCATTTTTCCGTCCCCATCATCTCACCATGCGTCAACATGCACGAAAGCGTCGAAAATTTCGCATCTTTTGACAGCGACAAAAATTTCGTGTCTTTTGACCTTCTTGGCTGAAAACACGAGTAAAAGGCGCGCTCGCGAATTTTCACACTGCCGTAAAACTTTCAACCGAGTCCATTTTTCCGTCCCAATCATCTCACCATGCATCAACATGCACGAAAGCATCGAAAATTTTGGATCTTTTGACAGCGACAAAAATTTTGCGTCTTTTGACCTTCTTGGCTGAAAACACGAGTAAAAGGCGCGCGCGCGAATTTTCACACCGCCGTAAAATTTTCAACCGAGTCCATTTTTCCGTCCCAATCATCTCACCATGCATCAAAATGCACGAAAGCGTCAAAAATTTCGCATCTTTGACAGCGACAAAAATTTCGCGTCTTTTCACCTTCTTGGCTGAAAACACGAGTAAAAGGCGCGCGCGCGAATTTTCACACCGCCGTAAAATTTTCAACCGAGTCCATTTTTCCGTCCCAATCATCTCGCCATGCATCAAAATGCACGAAAGCGTCGAAAATTTCGCATCTTTTGACAGCGACAAAAATTTCGCGTCTTTTGACCTTCTTGGCTGAAAACACGAGTAAAAGGCGCGCTCGCGAATTTTCACACTGCCGTAAAACTTTCAATCGAGTCCATTTTTCCGTCCCAATTATCTCACCATGCATCAACATGCACGAAAGCATCGAAAATTTGCATATTTTGACAGCGACAAAAATTTCGCGACTTTTGACCTTCTTGGCTGAAAACACGAGTAAAAGGCGCGCGCGCGAATTTTCACACCGCCGTAAAATTTTCAACCGAGTTCATTTTTCCGTCCCAATCATCTCACCATGCATCAACATGCACGAAAGCATAGAAAATTTCGCATCTTTTGTCAGCGACAAAAATTTCGCGTCTTTTGACCTTCTTGGCTGAAAACAAGAGTAAAAGGCGCGCGCGTGAATTTTCACACTGCCGTAAAATTTTCAACCGAGTCCATTTTTCAGTCCCAATCATCTCACCATGCATCAACATGCACGAATGCGTCAAAAATTTCGCATCTTTTGACAGCGACAAAAATTTCGCGTCTTTTGACCTTCTTGGCTGAAAACACGAGTAAAAGGCGCGCGCGAATTTTCACACCGTCGTAAAATTTTCAACTGAGTCCATTTTTCCGTCCCAATCGTCTCAACATGCACCAACTTGCACGAAAGCGTCGTAAATTTCGCATCTTTTGACAGCGACAAAAATTCGCGTCTTTTGACCTTCTTGGCTGAAAACACGAGTAAAAGGCGCGCGCGCGAATTTTCACACCGCCGTAAAATTTTCAACCGAGTCCATTTTTCCGTCCCAATCATCTCACCATGCATCAACATGCACGAAAGCGTCGAAAATTTCGCATCTTTTGACAGCGACAAAAATTTCGCGTCTTTTGACCTTCTTGGCTGAAAACACGAATAAAAGGCGCGCGCGCGAATTTTCACACCGCCGTAAAATTTTCAACCGAGTGCATTTTTCCGTCCCAATCATCTCACCATGCATCAACATGCACGAAAGCGTCGAAAATTTCGCATCTTTTGATAGCGACAAAAATTTCGCGACTTTTGACCTTCTTGGCTGAAAACACGAGTAAAAGGCGCGCGAGCGAATTTTCACACCGCCGTAAAATTTTCAACCGAGCCCATTTTTCCGTCCCAATCATCTCACCATGCATCAACATGCACGAAAGCGTCAAGAATTTTGCATCTTTTGACAGCGACAAATATTTCGCGTCTTTTGACCTTCTTGTCCAAAAACACGAGTAAAAGACGCGCGAGCGAAGTTTCAAACCGCCGTAAAATTTTCAACCGAGTTCATTTTCCATCTCAATCATCTCACCATGCATCAACATGCACGAAAGCGTCAAAAATTTCGCATCTTTTGACACCGACAAAAATTTCGCGTCTTTTGACCTTCTTGGCTGAAAACACGAGTAAAAGGCGCGCGCGCGAATTTTCACACCGCCGTAAAATTTTCAACCGAGTCCATTTTTCCGTCCCAATCATCTCACCATGCATCAACATGCACGAAAGCGTCAAAAATTTCGCATCTTTTGCCAGCGACAAAAATTTCGCGTCTTTTGACCTTCTTGGCTGAAAACAAGAGTAAAAGGCGCGCGCGTGAATTTTCACACCGCCGTAAAATTTTCAACCGAGTCCATTTTTCCGTCCCAATCATCTCACCATGCATCAACATGCACGAAAGCGTCGAAAATTTCGCATCTTTTGACAGCGACAAAAATTTCGCGTCTTTTTACCTTCTTGGCTGAAAAAATGATTAAAAGGCGCGTGCGCGAATTTTCACACCGCCGTAAAATTTTCAACCGAGTCCATTTTTCCGTCCCAATCATCTCACCATGCATCAACATGCACGAAAGCATAAAAAATTTCGCATCTTTTGACAGCGATAAAAATTTCGCGTCTTTTAACCTTCTTGGCTGAAAACACGAGTAAAAGGCGCGCGCGCGAATTTTCACACCGCCGTAAAATTTTCAACCGAGTCCATTTTTCCGTCCCAATCATCTCACCATGCATCAACATGCACGAAAGCGTCAAAAATTTCGCATCTTTTGATAGCGACAAAAATTTCGCGACTTTTGACCTTCTTGGCTGAAAAAACGAGTAAAAGGCGCGCGAGCGAATTTTCACACCGTCGTAAAATTTTCAACCGAGTCCATTTTTCCGTCCCAATCATCTCACCATGCATCAACATGCACGAAAGCGTCAAGAATTTTGCATCTTTTGACAGTGACAAATATTTCGCGTCTTTTGACCTTCTTATCTAAAAACACGAGTAAAAGACGCGCGAGCGAAGTTTCAAACCGCCGTAAAATTTTCAACCGAGTCCATTTTTTCGTCCCAATCATCTCACCATGCATCAACATACACGAAAGCATCGAAAATTTTGCATCTTTTGACAGGGACAAAAATTTTGCGTCTTTTAACCTTCTTGGCTGAAAACAAGAGTAAAAGGCGCGCGCGCGAATTTTCACACCGCCGTAAAATTTTCAACCGAGTCCATTTTTCCGTCCCAATCATCTCACCATGCATCAACATGCACGAAAGTGTAAAAAATTTCGCATCTTTTGACAGCGACAAAAATTTCGCATCTTTTTACCCTCTTGGCTGAAAAAATGATTAAAAGGCGCGCGCGCGAATTTTCACACCATCGTAAAATTTTCAACCGAGTCCATTTTTCCGTCCCAATCATCTCACCATGCATCAACATGCACGAAAGCAGAAAAAATTTCGCATATTTTGACAGCGACAAAAATTTCGCGTCTTTTGACCTTCTTGGCTGAAAACACGAGTAAAAGGCGCACGCGCGAATTTTCACACCGCCGTAAAATTTTCAACCGAGTCCATTTTTCCGTCCCAATCATCTCACCATGCATCAACATGCACGAGAGCATCGAAAGTTTCTCATCTAAGGACAGCGACAAAAATTTCGCATCTTTTGACCTCCTTGGCTGAAAACACGAGTAAAAGGCGCACGCGCGAATTTTCTCACCGCCGTAAAATTTTCAATTGAGTCCATTTTTCCGTCCCCATCATCTCACCATGCGTCAACATGCACGAAAGCGTCGAAAATTTCGCATCTTTTGACAGCGACAAAAATTTCGCGTCTTTTGACCTTCTTGGCTGAAAACACGAGTAAAATGCGCGCGCGCGAATTTTCACACCGCCGTAAAATTTTCAACCGAGTCCATTTTTCCGTCCCAATCATCTCACCCTGCATCAACATGCACGAAAGCGTCGAAAATTTCGCATCTTTTGACAGCGATAAAAATTTCGCGTCTTTTGACCTTCTTGGCTGAAAAAATGATTAAAAGGCGCGCGCGCGAATTTTCACACCGCCGTAAAATTTTTAACCGAGTCCATTTTTCCGTCCCAATCATCTCACCAAGCATCAACATGCACGAAAGCATAAAAAATTTCGCATCTTTTGACAGCGACAAAAATTTCGCGTCTTTTGACCTTCTTGGCTGAAAGCACGAGTAAAAGGCGCGCGCGCGAATTTTCACACCGCCGTAAAATTTTCAACCGAGTCCATTTTTCCGTCCCAATCATCTCACCATGCATCAACATGCACGAAAGCGTCGAAAATTTCGCATCTTTTGACAGCGACAAAAATTTCGCGTCTTTTGACCTTCTTGGCTGAAAACACGAGTAAAAGGCGCGCGCGCGAATTTTCACACCGCCGTAAAATTTTCAATTGAGTCCATTTTTCCGTCCCAATCATCTCACCATGCATCAACATGCACGAAAGCGTCAAAAATTTCGCATCTTTTGCCAGCGATAAAAATTTCGCGTCTTTTGACCTTCTTGGCTGAAAACAAGAGTAAAAGGCGCGCGCGCGAATTTTCACACCGTCGTAAAATTTTCAACCGAGTCCATTTTTCCGTCCCAATCATCTCACCATGCATCAACATGCACGAAAGCATAAAAAATTTCGCATATTTTGACAGCGACAAAAATTTCGCGTCTTTTGACCTTCTTGGCTGAAAACACGAGTAAAAGGCGCGCGCGCGAATTTTCACACCGCCGTAAAATTTTCATCTGAGTCCATTTTTCCGTCCCAATCATCTCACCATGCATCAACATGCACGAGAGCATCGAAAGTTTCTCATCTAAGGACAGCGACAAAAATTTCGCATCTTTTGACCTCCTTGGCTGAAAACACGAGTAAAAGGCGCGCGCGCGAATTTTCACACCGCCGTAAAATTTTCAATTGAGTCGATTTTTCCGTCCCCATCATCTCACCATGCGTCACCATGCATCAAAGCGTCGAAAATTTCGCATATTTTGACAGCGACAAAAATTTCGCGTCTTTTGACCTTCTTGGCTGAAAACACGAGTAAAAGGCACGCGCGCGAATTTTCACACCGCCGTAAAATTTTCAACCGAGTCCATTTTTTCGTCCCAATCATCTCACCCTGCATCAACATGCACGAAAGCGTCGAAAATTTCGCATCTTTTGACAGCGACAAAAATTTCGCGTCTTTTGACCTTCTTGGCTGAAAAAATGATTAAAAGGCGCGCGCGCGAATTTTCACACCGCCGTAAAATTTTCAACAGAGTCCATTTTTCCGTCCCAATCATCTCACCCTGCATCATCATGCACGAAAGCGTCAAAAATTTCGCATCTTTTGACAGCGATAAAAATTTCGCGTCTTTTGACCTTCTTGGCTGAAAAAATGATTAAAAGGCGCGCGCGCGAATTTTCACACCGCCGTAAAATTTTCAACCGAGTGCATTTTTCCGTCCCAATCATCTCACCATGCATCAACATGCACGAAAGCATAAAAAATTTCGCATCTTTTGACAGCGACAAAAATTTCGCGTCTTTTGACCTTCTTGGCTGAAAACACGAGTAAAAGGCGCGCGCGCGAATTTTCACACCGCCATAAAATTTTCAATCGAGTTCATTTTTCCGTCCCAATCATCTCACCATGCATCAACATGCACGAAAGCGTCAAAAATTTCGCATCTTTTGACAGCGACAAAAATTACGCGTCTTTTGACCTTCTTGGCTAAAAACACGAGTAAAAGGCGCGCGCGCGAATTTTTACACCGCCATAAAATTTTCAACCGAGTCCATTTTTCCGTCCCAATCATCTCACAATGCATCAACATGCACGAAAGCGTCGAAAATTTCGCATCTTTTGACAGCGACAAAAATTTCGCGTCTTTTGACCTTCTTGGCTGAAAACACGAGTAAAAGGCGCGCGGGCGAATTTTCACACCGCCGTAAAATTTTCAACCGAGTCCATTTTTCCGTCCCAATCATCTCACCATGCATCAACATGCACGAAAGCGTCGAAAATTTCGCTTCTTTTGACAGCGACAAAAATTTCGCGTCTTTTGACCTTCTTGGCTGAAAACACGAGTAAAAGGCGCGCGTGCGAATTTCCACACCGCCGTAAAATTTTCAACCGAGTCCATTTTTCCGTCCCAATCATCTCACCATGCATCAACATGCACGAAAGCGTCGAAAATTTCGCATCCTTTGACAGCGACAAAAATTTCGCGTCCTTTGACCTTCTTGGCTGAAAACACGAGTAAAAGGCGCGCGCGCGAATTTTCACACCGCCGTAAAATTTTCAACCGAGTCCATTTTTCCGTCCCAATCATCTCACCCTGCATCAACATGCACGAAAGCGTCGAAAATTTCGCATCTTTTGACAGCGACAAAAATTTCGCGTCTTTTGACCTTCTTGGCTGAAAAAATGATTAAAAGGCGCGCGCGCGAATTTTCACACCGCCGTAAAATTTTCAACCGAGTCCATTTTTCCGTCCCAATCATCTCACCATGCATCAACATGCACGAAAGCATAAAAAATTTCGCATCTTTTGACCTTTTTGGCTCAAAACACGAGTAAAAGGCGCGCGCGCGAATTTTCACACCGTCGTAAAATTTTCAACCGAGTCCATTTTTCCGTCCCAATCATCTCACCATGCATCAACATGCACGAAAGCGTTGAAAATTTCACATCTTTTGACAGCGACAAAAATTTCGCGTCTTTTGACCTTCTTGGCTGAAAACACGAGTAAAAGGCGCGCGCGCGAATTTTCACACCGCCGTAAAATTTTCAACCGAGTCCATTTTTCCGTCCCAATCATCTCACCATGCATCAACATGCACGAAAGCGTCAAAAATTTCGCATCATTTGACAGCGACAAAAATTTCTCATCTTTTGACCTTCTTGGCTGAAAAAATGATTAAAAGGTGCGCGCGCGAATTTTCACACCGCCGTAAAATTTTCAACCGAGTCCATTTTTCCGTCCCAATCATCTCACCATGCATCAACATGCAAGAAAGCATAAAAAATTTTGCATCTTTTGACAGCGACAAAAATTTTGCGTCTTTTCACCTTCTTGGCTGAAAACACGAGTAAAAGGCGTGCGCGCGAATTTTCACACCGCCATAAAATTTTCAACCGAGTCCATTTTTCCGTCCCAATCATCTCACCATGCGTCAACATGCACGAAAGCGTCGAAAATTTCGCATCTTTTGATAGAGACAAAAATTTCGCATCTTTTGACCTTCTTGGCTGAAAACACGAGTAAAAGGCATGCGAGCGAATTTTCACACCACCGTAAAATTTTCAACCGGGTCCATTTTTCCGTCCCAATAATCTCACCATGCATCAACTTGCACGAAAGCGTCGAAAATTTCGCATCTTTTGACAACGACAAAAATTTCGCGTCTTTTGACCTTCTTGGCTGAAAACACGAGTAAAAGGCGCGCGCGCGAATTTTCACACCATGGTAAAATTTTCAACCGAGTCCATTTTTCCGTCCCAATCATCTCACCATGCGTCAACATGCACGAAAGCATCGAAAATTTTGCATCTTTTGACAGCGACAAAAATTTCATGTCTTTTGACCTTCTTGGCTGAAAACACGAGTAAAAGGCGCGAGCGCGAATTTTCGCACCGCCATAAAATTTTCAACCGAGTCCATTTTTCCGTCCCAATCATCTCACCATGCGTCAACATGCACGAAAGCGTCGAAAATTTTGCATCTTTTGATAGAGACAAAAATTTCGCATCTTTTGACCTTCTTGGCTGAAAACACGAGTAAAAGGCATGCGAGCGAATTTTCACACCGCCGTAAAATTTTCAACCGAGTCCATTTTTCCGTCACAATCATCTCACCATGCATCAACTTGCACGAAAGCGTCGAAAATTTCGCATCTTTTGACAGCGACAAAAATTTCGCGTCTTTTGACCTTCTTGGCTGAAAACACGAGTAAAAGGCGCGCGCGCGAATTTTCACACCATCGTAAAATTTTCAACCGAGTCCATTTTTTCGTCCCAATCATCTCACCATGCATCAACATGCACGAAAGCGTCGAAAATTTCGCATCTTTTGACAGCGACAAAAATTTCGCGTCTTTTGACCTTCTTGGCTGAAAACACGAGTAAAAGGCGCGCGCGCGAATTTTCACAACGCCGTAAAATTTTCAACTGAGTCCATTTTTCCGTCCCAATCATCTCACCATGCATCAACATGCACGAAAGCGTCGTAAATTTCGCAGCTTTTGACAGCGATAAAAATTTCGCGTCTTTTGACCTTCTTCGCTGAAAACACGAGTAAAAGGCGCGCGCGCAAATTTTGACACCGCCGTAAAATTTTCAACTGAGACCATTTTTTCGTCCCAATCATCTCACCATGCATCAATATGCACGAAAGCGTCAAAAGTTTCTCATTTAAGGACAGCGACAAAAATTTCGCATCTTTTGACCTTCTTGGCTGAAAACACGAGTAAAAGGCATGCGAGCGAATTTTCACACCGCCGTAAAATTTTCAACCGAGTCCATTTTTCCGTCCCAATCATCTCACCATGCATCAACATGCACGAAAGCGTCGAAAATTTCGCGTCTTTTGACAGCGACAAAAATTACGCGTCTTTTGACCTTCTTGGCTGAAAAAATGATTAAAAGGCGCGCGCGCGAATTTTCACACCGCCGTAAAATTTTCAACCGAGTCCATTTTTCCGTCCCAATCATCTCACCATGCATCAACATGCACGAAAGCATAAAAAAATTCGCATCTTTTGACAGCGACAAAAATTTCGCATCTTTTGACCTTCTTGGCTCAAAACACGAGTAAAAGGCGCGCGCGCGAATTTTCACACCGCCGTAAAATTTTCAACCGAGTCCATTTTTTCGTCCCAATCATCTCACCATGCATCAACATGCACGAAAGCGTCGAAAATTTCGCATCTTTTGACAGCGACAAAAATTTCGCGTCTTTTGACCTTCTTGGCTGAAAACACGAGTAAAAGGTGCGCGCGCGAATTTTCACAACGCCGTAAAATTTTCAACTGAGTCCATTTTTCCGTCCCAATCATCTCACCATGCATCAACATGCACGAAAGCGTCGTAAATTTCGCAGCTTTTGACAGCGATAAAAATTTCGCGTCTTTTGACCTTCTTCGCTGAAAACACGAGTAAAAGGCGCGCGCGCAAATTTTGACACCGCCGTAAAATTTTCAACTGAGACCATTTTTTCGTCCCAATCATCTCACCATGCATCAATATGCACGAAAGCGTCAAAAGTTTCTCATTTAAGGACAGCGACAAAAATTTCGCATCTTTTGACCTTCTTGGCTGAAAACACGAGTAAAAGGCATGCGAGCGAATTTTCACACCGCCGTAAAATTTTCAACCGAGTCCATTTTTCCGTCCCAATCATCTCACCATGCATCACATGCACGAAAGCGTCGAAAATTTCGCATCTTTTGACAGCGACAAAAATTACGCGTCTTTTGACCTTCTTGGCTGAAAAAATGATTAAAAGGCACGCGCGCGAATTTTCACACCGCCGTAAAATTTTCAACCGAGTCCATTTTTCCGTCCCAATCATCTCACCATGCATCAACATGCACGAAAGCATAAAAAATTTTGCATCTTTTGACAGCGACAAAAATTTCGCATCTTTTGACCTTCTTGGCTCAAAACACGAGTAAAAGGCGCGCGCGCGAATTTTCACACCGCCGTAAAAATTTCAACCGAGACCATTTTTCCGTCCCAATCATCTTACCATGCATCAACATGCACGAAAGCGTCGAAAATTTCGCATCTTTTGATAGAGACAAAAATTTCGCATCTTTTGACCTTCTTGGCTCAAAACACGAGTAAAAGGCGCGCGCGCGAATTTTCACACCGCCGTAAAATTTTCAACCGAGTCCATTTTTCCGTCCCAATCATCTCACCATGCATCAACATGCACGAAAGCGTTGAAAATTTCGCATCTTTTGACAGCGACAAAAATTTCGCGTCTTTTGACCTTCTTGGCTGAAAAAATGATTAAAAGGCGCGCTCGCGAATTTTCACACCGCTGTAAAATTTTCAACCGAGTCCATTTTTCCGTCCCAATCATCTCACCATGCATCAACATGCACGAAAGCATAAAAAATTTTGCATCTTTTGACAGCGACAAAAATTTCGCGTCTTTTGACCTTCTTGGCTGAAAAAATGATTAAAAGGCGCGCGCGCGAATTTTCACACCGCCGTAAAATTTTCAACCGAGTTCATTTTTCCGTCCCAATCATCTCACCATGCATCAACATGCACGAAAGCGTCGAAAATTTCGCATCTTTTGACAGCGACAAAAATTTCTCATCTTTTGACCTTCTTGGCTGAAAAAATGATTAAAAGGCGCGCGCGCGAATTTTCACACCGCCGTAAAATTTTCAACCGAGTCCATTTTTCCGTCCCAATCATCTCACCATGCATCAACATGCAAGAAAGCATAAAAAATTTTGCATCTTTTGACAGCGACAAAAATTTTGCGTCTTTTCACCTTCTTGGCTGAAAACACGAGTAAAAGGCGTGCGCGCGAATTTTCACACCGCCATAAAATTTTCAACCGAGTCCATTTTTCCGTCCCAATCATCTCACCATGCGTCAACATGCACGAAAGCGTCGAAAATTTCGCATCTTTTGATAGAGACAAAAATTTCGCATCTTTTGACCTTCTTGGCTGAAAACACGAGTAAAAGGCATGCGAGCGAATTTTCACACCGCCGTAAAATTTTCAACCGAGTCCATTTTTCCGTCCCAATCATCTCACCATGCATCAACTTGCACGAAAGCGTCGAAAATTTCGCATCTTTTGACAACGACAAAAATTTCGCGTCTTTTGACCTTCTTGGCTGAAAACACGAGTAAAAGGCGCGCGCGCGAATTTTCACACCATCGTAAAATTTTCAACCGAGTCCATTTTTCCGTCCCAATCATCTCACCATGCGTCAACATGCACGAAAGCATCGAAAATTTTGCATCTTTTGACAGCGACAAAAATTTCACGTCTTTTGACCTTCTTGGCTGAAAACATGAGTAAAAGGCGCGCGCGCGAATTTTCGCACCGCCATAAAATTTTCAACCGAGTCCATTTTTCCGTCCCAATCATCTCACCATGCGTCAACATGCACGAAAGCGTCGAAAATTTTGCATCTTTTGATAGAGACAAAAATTTCGCATCTTTTGACCTTCTTGGGTGAAAACACGAGTAAAAGGCATGGGAGCAAATTTTCACACCGCCGTAAAATTTTCAACCGAGTCCATTTTTTCGTCCCAATCATCTCACCATGCATCAACTTGCATGAAAGCGTCGAAAATTTCGCATCTTTTGACAGCGACAAAAATTTCGCGTCTTTTGACCTTCTTGGCTGAAAACAAGAGTAAAAGGCGCGCGCGCGAATTTTCACACCATCGTAAAATTTTCAACCGAGTCCATTTTTTCGTCCCAATCATCTCACCATGCATCAACATGCACGAAAGCGTCGAAAATTTCGCATCTTTTGACAGCGACAAAAATTTCGCGTCTTTTGACCTTCTTGGCTGAAAACACGAGTAAAAGGCGCGCGCGCGAATTTTCACAACGCCGTAAAATTTTCAACTGAGTCCATTTTTCCGTCCCAATCATCTCACCATGCACCAACATGCACGAAAGCGTCGTAAATTTCGCAGCTTTTGACAGCGATAAAAATTTCGCGTCTTTTGACCTCCTTCGCTGAAAACACGAGTAAAAGGCGCGCGCACAAATTTTGACACCGCCGTAAAATTTTCAACTGAGTCCATTTTTTCGTCCCAATCATCTCACCGTGCATCAATATGCACGAAAGCGTCAAAAGTTTCTCATTTAAGGACAGTGACAAAAATTTCGCATCTTTTGACCTTCTTGGCTGAAAACACGTGAAAAAGGCGCGCGCGCGAATTTTCATACCGTCGTAAAATTTTCAATCGAGTCCATTTTTCCGTCCCAATCATCTCACCATGCGTCAACATGCACGAAAGCATCGAAAATTTTGCATCTTTTGACAGCGACAAAAATTTCATGTCTTTTGACCTTCTTGGCTGAAAACACGAGTAAAAGGCGCGCGCGCGAATTTTCGCACCGCCATAAAATTTTCAACCGAGTCCATTTTTCCGTCCCAATCATCTCACCATGCGTCAACATGCACGAAAGCGTCGAAAATTTTGCATCTTTTGATAGAGACAAAAATTTCGCATCTTTTGACCTTCTTGGCTGAAAACACGAGTAAAAGGCATGCGAGCGAATTTTCACACCGCCGTAAAATTTTCAACCGAGTCCATTTTTCCGTCCCAATCATCTCACCATGCATCAACTTGCACGAAAGCGTCGAAAATTTCGCATCTTTTGACAGCGACAAAAATTTCGCGTCTTTTGACCTTCTTGGCTGAAAACACGAGTAAAAGGCGCGCGCGCGAATTTTCACACCATCGTAAAATTTTCAACCGAGTCCATTTTTTCGTCCCAATCATCTCACCATGCATCAACATGCACGAAAGCGTCGAAAATTTCGCATCTTTGGACAGCGACAAAAATTTCGCGTCTTTTGACCTTCTTGGCTGAAAACACGAGTAAAAGGCGCGCGCGCGAATTTTCACAACGCCGTAAAATTTTCAACTGAGTCCATTTTTCCGTCCCAATCATCTCACCATGCATCAACATGCACGAAAGCGTCGAAAATTTCGCATCTTTTGACAGTGACAAAAATTTCGCGTCTTTTGACCTTCTTGGTTGAAAACACGAGTAAAAGGCGCGCGCGCGAATTTTCACACCGTCGTAAAATTTTCAACCGAGTCCATTTTTCTGTCCCAATCATCTCACCATGCATCAACATGCACGAAAGCGTCGAAAATTTCGCAACTTTGGACAACGACAAAAATTCACGTATTTTGACCTTCTTGGCTGAAAACACGAGTAAAAGGCGCGCGCGTGAATTTTCACACCGCCGTAAAATTTTCAACTGAGTCCATTTTTTCGTCCCAATCATCTCAACATGCACAAAAGCGTCGTAAATTTTGCATCTTTTGACAGCGACAAAAAATTCGCGTCTTTTGACCTTCTTGGCTGAAAACAATAGTAAAAGGCGCGCGCGCGAATTTTCACACCGCCGTAAAATTTTCAACCGAGTCCATTTTTCCGTCCCAATCATCTCACCATGCATCAACTTGCACGAAAGCGTCGAAAATTTCGCATCTTTTGACCGCGACAAAAATTTCGCGTCTTTTGACCTTCTTGGCTGAAAAGACGAGTAAAAGGCGCGCGCAGCGAATTTTCACACCGTCGTAAAATTTTCAACCGAGTCCATTTTTCTGTCCCAATCATCTCACCATGCATCAACATGCACGAAAGCGTCGAAAATTTCGCATCTTTTGACAACGACAAAAATTTCGCGTCTTTTGACCTTGTTGGCTGAAAACACGAGTAAAAGGCGCGCTCGCGAATTTTCACACTGCCGTAAAACTTTCAATCGAGTCCATTTTTTCGTCCCAATCATCTCACCATGCATTAACATGCACGAAAGCGTCGAAAGGTTCTCGTCTAAGGACAGCGACAAAAAATTCGCATCTTTTGACCTTCTTGGCTGAAAACACGAGAAAAAGGCGCGCGACGAATTTTCACACCGCCGTAAAATTTTCAACTGAGTCCATTTTTCCGTCCCAATCGTCTCAACATGCATCAACAAGCACAAAAGCGTCGTAAATTTCGCATCTTTTGACAGCGACAAAAAATTCGCGTCTTTTGACCTTCTTGGCTGAAAACAATAGTAAAAGGCGCGCGCGCGAATTTTCACACCGCCGTAAAATTTTCAACCGAGTCCATTTTTCCGTCCCAATCATCTCACCATGCATCAACTTGCACGAAAGCGTCGAAAATTTCGCATCTTTTGACAGCGACAAAAATTTCGCGTCTTTTGACCTTCTTGGCTGAAAACACGAGTAAAAGGCGCGCGCGCGAATTTTCACACCATCGTAAAATTTTCAACCGAGTCCATTTTTCCGTCCCAATCATCTCACCATGCGTCAACATGCACGAAAGCATCGAAAATTTTGCATCTTTTGACAGCGACAAAAATTTCACGTCTTTTGACCTTCTTGGCTGAAAACACGAGTAAAAGGCGCGCGCGCGAATTTTCGCACCGCCATAAAATTTTCAACCGAGTCCATTTTTCCGTCCCAATCATCTCACCATGCGTCAACATGCACGAAAGCGTCGAAAATTTCGCATCTTTTGACAGCGACAAAAATTTCGCGACCTTTGACCTTCTTGGATGAAAACACGAGTAAAAGGCGCGCGCGCGAATTTTCACACCACCGTAAAATTTTCAACCGAGTCCATTTTTCCGTCCCAATCATCTCACCATGCATCAACATGCACGAAAGCGTCGAAAATTTCGCATCTTTTGACAGCGACAAAAATTTCGCGTCTTTTGACCTTCTTGGCTGAAAACACGAGTAAAAGGCGCGCGCGCAATTTTCACACCACCGTAAAATTTTCAACCGAGTCCATTTTTTCGTCCCAATCATCTCACCATGCATCAACATGCACGAAAGCGTCGAAAATTTCACATCTTTTGATAGCGACAAAAATTTCGCATCTTTTGACCTTCTTGGCTGAAAACACGAGTAAAAGGCGCGCGCGCGAATTTTCACACCGCCGTAAAATTTTCAACCGAGTCCATTTTTCCGTCCCAGTCATATCACCATGCACCAACATGCACGAAAGCGTTGAAAGTTTCTCATCTAAGGACAGCGACAAAAATTTCGCGTCTTTTGACATTCTTGGCTGAAAACACGAGTAAAAGGCACGCGCGCGAATTTTCACACCGCCGTAAAATTTTCAACCGAGACCATTTTTCCGTCCCAATCATCTCACCATGCATCAACATGCATGAAAGCGTCGAAAATTTCGCATCTTTTGACAGCGACAAAAATTTCGCGTCTTTTGACCTTCTTGGCTGAAAACACGAGTAAAAGGCGCGCGCGCGAATTTTCACACCGCCGTAAAATTTTCAACCGAGTCCATTTTTCCGTCCCAATCATCTCACCATGCATCAACATGCACGAAAGCGTCGAAAATTTTGCATCTTTTGACAGCGACAAAAAATTCGCGTCTTTTGACCTTCTTGACTGAAAACACGAGTAAAAGGCGCGCGCGCAAATTTTCACACCGTCGTAAAATTTTCAACCGAGTCCATTTTTCTGTCCCAATAATCTCACGATGCATCAACATGCACAAAAGCGTCGAAAATTTCGCATCTTTTGACAACGACAAAAATTTCGCGTCTTTTGACCTTCTTGGCTGAAAACACGAGTAAAAGGCACGCGCGCGAATTTTCACACCGCCGTAAAATTTTCAACTGAGTCCATTTTTCCGTCCCAATCGTCTCAACATGCATCAACAAGCACAAAAGCGTCGTAAATTTCGCATCTTTTGACAGCGACAAAAAATTCGCGTCTTTTGACCTTCTTGGCTGAAAACAATAGTAAAAGGCGCGCGCGCGAATTTTCACACCGCCGTAAAATTTTCAACCGAGTCCATTTTTCCGTCCCAATCATCTCACCATGCATCAACTTGCACGAAAGCGTCGAAAATTTCGCATCTTTTGACAGCGACAAAAATTTCGCGTCTTTTGACCTTCTTGGCTGAAAACACGAGTAAAAGGCGCGCGCGCGAATTTTCACACCATCGTAAAATTTTCAACCGAGTCCATTTTTCCGTCCCAATCATCTCACCATGCGTCAACATGCACGAAAGCATCGAAAATTTTGCATCTTTTGACAGCGACAAAAATTTCACGTCTTTTGACCTTCTTGGCTGAAAACACGAGTAAAAGGCGCGCGCGCGAATTTTCGCACCGCCATAAAATTTTCAACCGAGTCCATTTTTCCGTCCCAATCATCTCACCATGCGTCAACATGCACGAAAGCGTCGAAAATTTCGCATCTTTTGACAGCGACAAAAATTTCGCGACCTTTGACCTTCTTGGATGAAAACACGAGTAAAAGGCGCGCGCGCGAATTTTCACACCACCGTAAAATTTTCAACCGAGTCCATTTTTCCGTCCCAATCATCTCACCATGCATCAACATGCACGAAAGCGTCGAAAATTTCGCATCTTTTGACAGCGACAAAAATTTCGCGTCTTTTGACCTTCTTGGCTGAAAACACGAGTAAAAGGCGCGCGCGCAATTTTCACACCACCGTAAAATTTTCAACCGAGTCCATTTTTTCGTCCCAATCATCTCACCATGCATCAACATGCACGAAAGCGTCGAAAATTTCACATCTTTTGACAGCGACAAAAATTTCGCATCTTTTGACCTTCTTGGCTGAAAACACGAGTAAAAGGCGCGCGCGCGAATTTTCACACCGCCGTAAAATTTTCATCCGAGTCCATTTTTCCGTCCCAGTCATATCACCATGCACCAACATGCACGAAAGCGTTGAAAGTTTCTCATCTAAGGACAGCGACAAAAATTTCGCGTCTTTTGACATTCTTGGCTGAAAACACGAGTAAAAGGCACGCGCGCGAATTTTCACACCGCCGTAAAATTTTCAACCGAGACCATTTTTCCGTCCCAATCATCTCACCATGCATCAACATGCATGAAAGCGTCGAAAATTTCGCATCTTTTGACAGCGACAAAAATTTCGCGTCTTTTGACCTTCTTGGCTGAAAACACGAGTAAAAGGCGCGCGCGCGAATTTTCACACCGCCGTAAAATTTTCAACCGAGTCCATTTTTCCGTCCCAATCATCTCACCATGCATCAACTTGCACGAAAGCGTCGAAAATTTCGCATCTTTTGACAGCGACAAAAATTTCGCGTCTTTTGACCTTCTTGGCTGAAAACACGAGTAAAAGGCGCGCGCGCGAATTTTCACACCATCGTAAAATTTTCAACCGAGT
The DNA here is from genome assembly GCA_030549335.1 of Pontederia crassipes. Classification (NCBI taxonomy): domain Eukaryota; kingdom Viridiplantae; phylum Streptophyta; class Magnoliopsida; order Commelinales; family Pontederiaceae; genus Pontederia; species Pontederia crassipes. Next base: position 5,459,222 of record CM060190.1, read on the forward strand.
CCATTTTTCCGTCCCAATCATCTCACCATGCGTCAACATGCACGAAAGCATCGAAAATTTTGCATCTTTTGACAGCGACAAAAATTTCACGTCTTTTGACCTTCTTGGCTGAAAACACGAGTAAAAGGCGCGCGCGCGAATTTTCGCACCGCCATAAAATTTTCAACCGAGTCCATTTTTCCGTCCCAATCATCTCACCATGCGTCAACATGCACGAAAGCGTCAAAAATTTCGCATCTTTTGACAGCGACAAAAATTTCGCGACCTTTGACCTTCTTGGATGAAAACACGAGTAAAAGGCGCGCGCGCGAATTTTCACACCACCGTAAAATTTTCAACCGAGTCCATTTTTCCATCCCAATCATCTCACCATGCATCAACATGCACGAAAGCGTCGAAAATTTTGCATCTTTTGACAGCGACAAAAAATTCGCGTCTTTTGACCTTCTTGACTGAAAACACGAGTAAAAGGCGCGCGCGCAAATTTTCACACCGTCGTAAAATTTTCAACCGAGTCCATTTTTCTGTCCCAATAATCTCACGATGCATCAACATGCACAAAAGCGTCGAAAATTTCGCATCTTTTGACAACGACAAAAATTTCGCGTCTTTTGACCTTCTTGGCTGAAAACACGAGTAAAAGGCACGCGCGCGAATTTTCACACCGCCGTAAAATTTTCAACTGAGTCCATTTTTCCGTCCCAATCGTCTCAACATGCATCAACAAGCACAAAAGCGTCGTAAATTTTGCATCTTTTGACAGCGACAAAAAATTCGCGTCTTTTGACCTTCTTGGCTGAAAACAATAGTAAAAGGCGCGCGCGCGAATTTTCACACCGCCATAAAATTTTGAACCGAGTCCATTTTTCCGTCCCAATCATCTCACCATGCATCAACTTGCACGAAAGCGTCGAAAATTTCGCATCTTTTGACAGCGACAAAAATTTCGCGTCTTTTGACCTTCTTGGCTGAAAACACGAGTAAAAGGCGCGCGCGCGAATTTTCACACCGCCGTAAAATTTTCAACCGAGTCCATTTTTCCGTCCCAATCATCTCACCATGCATCAACATGCACGAAAGCGTCGAAAATTTTGCATCTTTTGACAGCGACAAAAATTTCGCGTCTTTTGACCTTCTTGGCTGAAAACAATAGTAAAAGGCGCGCGCGCGAATTTTCACACCGGCATAAAATTTTCAACCGAGTCCATTTTTCTGTCCCAATCATCTCACCATGCATCAACTTGCACGAAAGCGTCGAAAATTTCGCATCTTTTGACAGCGACAAAAATTTCGCGTCTTTTGACCTTCTTGGCTGAAAACACGAGTAAAAGGCGCGCGCGCGAATTTTCACACCGCCGTAAAATTTTCAATCGAGTCCATTTTTCCGTCCCAATCATCTCACCATGCATCAACATGCACGAAAGCGTCGAAAATTTTGCATCTTTTGACAGTGACAAAAATTTCGCGTCTTTTGACCTTCTTGGCTGAAAACACGAGTAAAAGGCGTGCGCGCAAATTTTCACACCGTCGTAAAATTTTCAACCGAGTCCATTTTTCTGTCCCAATCATCTCACCATGCATCAACATGCACCAAAGCGTCGAAAATTTCGCATCTTTTGACAACGACAAAAATTTCACGTCTTTTGACCTTCTTGGCTGAAAACACGAGTAAAAGGCGCGCGCGCGAATTTTCACACCGCTGTAAAATTTTCAACTGAGTCCATTTTTCCGTCCCAATCGTCTCAACATGCATCAACAAGCACAAAAGCGTCATAAATTTTGCATCTTTTGACAGCGACAAAAAATTCGCGTCTTTTGACCTTCTTGGCTGAAAACAATAGTAAAAGGCGCGCGCTGCGAATTTTCACACCGCCATAAAATTTTCAACCGAGTCCATTTTTCTGTCCCAATCATCTCACCATGCATCAACATGCACGAATGCGTCGAAAATTTCGCATCTTTTGACCTTCTTGGCTGAAAACACGAGTAAAAGGCACGCGCGCAAATTTTCACACCGCCGTAAAATTTTCGACGGAGTCCATTTTTTCGTCCCAATCATCTCACCATGCATCATGCACAAAAGCGTCGAAAATTTCGCATCTTTTGACAGCGATAAAAATTTCGCGTCTTTTGACCTTCTTGGCTGAAACCCGAGTAAAAGGCGCGCTCGCGAATTTTCACACTGCCGTAAAACTTTCAATCGAGTCCATTTCCATCCCAATTATCTCACCATGCATCAACATGCACGAAAGCATCGAAAATTTTGCATATTTTGACAGCGACAAAAATTTCGCGACTTTTGACCTTCTTGGCTGAAAACACGAGAAAAAGGCGTGCGCGCGAATTTTCACACCACCGTAAAATTTTCAACCGAGTCCATTTTTCCGTCCCAATCATCTCACCATGCATCAACATGCACGAAAGCATCGAAAATTTTGCATCTTTTGACAGCGACAAAAATTTCGCGTCTTTTGACCTTCTTGGCTGAAAACACGAGTAAAAGGCGCGCGCGCGAATTTTCACACCGCCGTAAAATTTTCGACGGAGTCCATTTTTTCGTCCCAATCATCTCACCATGCATCATGCACAAAAGCGTCGAAAATCTTGCATCTTTTGACATCGACAAAAATTTCACGTCTTTTGACCTTCTTGGCTGAAAACACGAGTAAAAGGCGCGCGCGCGAATTTTCACACCGCCGTAAAATTTTCAACCGAGTCCATTTTTCCGTCCCAATCATCTCACCATGCATCAACATGCACGAAAGCGTCGAAAATTTCGCATCTTTTGACAGCGACAAAAATTTCGCGTCTTTTGACCTTCTTGGTTGAAAACACGAGTAAAAGGCGCGCGCGCGAATTTTCCCACCGCCGTAAAATTTTCAAATGAGTCCATTTTTCCGTCCCAATCGTCTCAACATGCATCAACAAGCACAAAAGCGTCGTAAATTTCGCATCTTTTGACAGCGACAAAAAATTCGCGTCTTTTGACCTTCTTGGCTGAAAACAATAGTAAAAGGCGCGCGCGCAAATTTTCACACCGCCGTAAAATTTTCAACCGAGTCCATTTTTCCGTCCCAATCATCTCACCATGCATCAACATGCACGAAAGCATCGAAAATTTCGCATCTTTTGACAGCGACAAAAATTTCGCGTCTTTTGACCTTCTTGGCTGAAAACACGAGTAAAAGGCGCGCGCGCGAATTTTCACACCGTCGTAAAATTTTCGACGGAGTCCATTTTTTCGTCCCAATCATCTCACCATGCATCATGCACAAAAGCGTCGAAAATTTCGCATCTTTTGACAGCGACAAAAATTTCACGTCTTTTGACCTTCTTGGCTGAAAACATGAGTAAAAGGCGCGCGCGCGAATTTTCACACCGCCGTAAAATTTTCAACCGAGTCCATTTTTCCGTCCCAATCATCTCACCATGCATCAACATGCACGAAAGCGTCGAAAATTTCGCATCTTTTGACAGCGACAAAAATTTCGCGTCTTTTGACCTTCTTGGTTGAAAACACGAGTAAAAGGCGCGCGCGCGAATTTTCCCACCGCCGTAAAATTTTCAACTGAGTCCATTTTTCCGTCCCAATCGTCTCAACATGCATCAACAAGCACAAAAGCGTCGTAAATTTCGCATCTTTTGACAGCGACAAAAAATTCACGTCTTTTGACCTTCTTGGCTGAAAACAATAGTAAAAGGCGCGCGCGAATTTTCACACCGCCGTAAAATTTTCAACCGAGTCCATTTTTCCGTCCCAATCATCTCACCATGCATCAACATGCACGAAAGCGTCGAAAATTTCGCATCTTTTGACAGCGACAAAAATTTCGCGTCTTTTGACCTTCTTGGCTGAAAACACGAGTAAAAGGCGCGCGCGCGAATTTTCACACCGTCGTAAAATTTTCGACGGAGTCCATTTTTTCGTCCCAATCATCTCACCATGCATCATGCACAAAAGCGTCGAAAATTTCGCATCTTTTGACAGCGACAAAAATTTCACGTCTTTTGACCTTCTTGGCTGAAAACACGAGTAAAAGGCGCGCGACGCGAATTTTCACACCGCCGTAAAATTTTCAACCGAGTCCATTTTTCTGTCCCAATAATCTCACGATGCATCAACATGCACAAAAGCGTCGAAAATTTCGCATCTTTTGACAACGACAAAAATTTCGCGTCTTTTGACCTTCTTGACTGAAAACACGAGTAAAAGGCACGCGCGCGAATTTTCACACCGCCGTAAAATTTTCAACTGAGTCCATTTTTCCGTCCCAATCGTCTCAACATGCATCAACAAGCACAAAAGCGTCGTAAATTTCGCATCTTTTGACAGCGACAAAAAATTCGCGTCTTTTGACCTTCTTGGCTGAAAACAATAGTAAAAGGCGCGCGCGCGAATTTTCACACCGCCGTAAAATTTTCAACCGAGTCCATTTTTCCGTCCCAATCATCTCACCATGCATCAACTTGCACGAAAGCGTCGAAAATTTCGCATCTTTTGACAGCGACAAAAATTTCGCGTCTTTTGACCTTCTTGGCTGAAAACACGAGTAAAAGGCGCGCGCGCGAATTTTCACACCATCGTAAAATTTTCAACCGAGTCCATTTTTCCGTCCCAATCATCTCACCATGCGTCAACATGCACGAAAGCATCGAAAATTTTGCATCTTTTGACAGCGACAAAAATTTCACGTCTTTTGACCTTCTTGGCTGAAAACACGAGTAAAAGGCGCGCGCGCGAATTTTCGCACCGCCATAAAATTTTCAACCGAGTCCATTTTTCCGTCCCAATCATCTCACCATGCGTCAACATGCACGAAAGCGTCGAAAATTTCGCATCTTTTGACAGCGACAAAAATTTCGCGACCTTTGACCTTCTTGGATGAAAACACGAGTAAAAGGCGCGCGCGCGAATTTTCACACCACCGTAAAATTTTCAACCGAGTCCATTTTTCCGTCCCAATCATCTCACCATGCATCAACATGCACGAAAGCGTCGAAAATTTCGCATCTTTTGACAGCGACAAAAATTTCGCGTCTTTTGACCTTCTTGGCTGAAAACACGAGTAAAAGGCGCGCGCGCAATTTTCACACCACCGTAAAATTTTCAACCGAGTCCATTTTTTCGTCCCAATCATCTCACCATGCATCAACATGCACGAAAGCGTCGAAAATTTCACATCTTTTGACAGCGACAAAAATTTCGCATCTTTTGACCTTCTTGGCTGAAAACACGAGTAAAAGGCGCGCGCGCGAATTTTCACACCGCCGTAAAATTTTCAACCGAGTCCATTTTTCCGTCCCAGTCATATCACCATGCACCAACATGCACGAAAGCGTTGAAAGTTTCTCATCTAAGGACAGCGACAAAAATTTCGCGTCTTTTGACATTCTTGGCTGAAAACACGAGTAAAAGGCACGCGCGCGAATTTTCACACCGCCGTAAAATTTTCAACCGAGACCATTTTTCCGTCCCAATCATCTCACCATGCATCAACATGCATGAAAGCGTCGAAAATTTCGCATCTTTTGACAGCGACAAAAATTTCGCGTCTTTTGACCTTCTTGGCTGAAAACACGAGTAAAAGGCGCGCGCGCGAATTTTCACACCGCCGTAAAATTTTCAACCGAGTCCATTTTTCCGTCCCAATCATCTCACCATGCATCAACATGCACGAAAGCGTCGAAAATTTTGCATCTTTTGACAGCGACAAAAAATTCGCGTCTTTTGACCTTCTTGACTGAAAACACGAGTAAAAGGCGCGCGCGCAAATTTTCACACCGTCGTAAAATTTTCAACCGAGTCCATTTTTCTGTCCCAATAATCTCACGATGCATCAACATGCACAAAAGCGTCGAAAATTTCGCATCTTTTGACAACGACAAAAATTTCGCGTCTTTTGACCTTCTTGGCTGAAAACACGAGTAAAAGGCACGCGCGCGAATTTTCACACCGCCGTAAAATTTTCAACTGAGTCCATTTTTCCGTCCCAATCGTCTCAACATGCATCAACAAGCACAAAAGCGTCGTAAATTTTGCATCTTTTGACAGCGACAAAAAATTCGCGTCTTTTGACCTTCTTGGCTGAAAACAATAGTAAAAGGCGCGCGCGCGAATTTTCACACCGCCATAAAATTTTGAACCGAGTCCATTTTTCCGTCCCAATCATCTCACCATGCATCAACTTGCACGAAAGCGTCGAAAATTTCGCATCTTTTGACAGCGACAAAAATTTCGCGTCTTTTGACCTTCTTGGCTGAAAACACGAGTAAAAGGCGCGCGCGCGAATTTTCACACCGCCGTAAAATTTTCAACCGAGTCCATTTTTCCGTCCCAATCATCTCACCATGCATCAACATGCACGAAAGCGTCGAAAATTTTGCATCTTTTGACAGCGACAAAAATTTCGCGTCTTTTGACCTTCTTGGCTGAAAACAATAGTAAAAGGCGCGCGCGCGAATTTTCACACCGGCATAAAATTTTCAACCGAGTCCATTTTTCTGTCCCAATCATCTCACCATGCATCAACTTGCACGAAAGCGTCGAAAATTTCGCATCTTTTGACAGCGACAAAAATTTCGCGTCTTTTGACCTTCTTGGCTGAAAACACGAGTAAAAGGCGCGCGCGCGAATTTTCACACCGCCGTAAAATTTTCAATCGAGTCCATTTTTCCGTCCCAATCATCTCACCATGCATCAACATGCACGAAAGCGTCGAAAATTTTGCATCTTTTGACAGCGACAAAAATTTCGCGTCTTTTGACCTTCTTGGCTGAAAACACGAGTAAAAGGCGTGCGCGCAAATTTTCACACCGTCGTAAAATTTTCAACCGAGTCCATTTTTCTGTCCCAATCATCTCACCATGCATCAACATGCACCAAAGCGTCGAAAATTTCGCATCTTTTGACAACGACAAAAATTTCATGTCTTTTGACCTTCTTGGCTGAAAACACGAGTAAAAGGCGCGCGCGCGAATTTTCACACCGCTGTAAAATTTTCAACTGAGTCCATTTTTCCGTCCCAATCGTCTCAACATGCATCAACAAGCACAAAAGCGTCATAAATTTTGCATCTTTTGACAGCGACAAAAAATTCGCGTCTTTTGACCTTCTTGGCTGAAAACAATAGTAAAAGGCGCGCGCGCGAATTTTCACACCGCCATAAAATTTTCAACCGAGTCCATTTTTCTGTCCCAATCATCTCACCATGCATCAACATGCACGAATGCGTCGAAAATTTCGCATCTTTTGACAGCGACAAAAATTTCGCATCTTTTGACCTTCTTGGCTGAAAACACGAGTAAAAGGCACGCGCGCAAATTTTCACACCGCCGTAAAATTTTCGACGGAGTCCATTTTTTCGTCCCAATCATCTCACCATGCATCATGCACAAAAGCGTCGAAAATTTCGCATCTTTTGACAGCGATAAAAATTTCGCGTCTTTTGACCTTCTTGGCTGAAACCCGAGTAAAAGGCGCGCTCGCGAATTTTCACACTGCCGTAAAACTTTCAATCGAGTCCATTTCCGTCCCAATTATCTCACCATGCATCAACATGCACGAAAGCATCGAAAATTTTGCATATTTTGACAGCGACAAAAATTTCGCGACTTTTGACCTTCTTGGCTGAAAACACGAGAAAAAGGCGTGCGCGCGAATTTTCACACCACCGTAAAATTTTCAACCGAGTCCATTTTTCCGTCCCAATCATCTCACCATGCATCAACATGCACGAAAGCATCGAAAATTTTGCATCTTTTGACAGCGACAAAAATTTCGCGTCTTTTGACCTTCTTGGCTGAAAACACGAGTAAAAGGCGCGCGCGCGAATTTTCACACCGCCGTAAAATTTTCGACGGAGTCCATTTTTTCGTCCCAATCATCTCACCATGCATCATGCACAAAAGCGTCGAAAATCTTGCATCTTTTGACATCGACAAAAATTTCACGTCTTTTGACCTTCTTGGCTGAAAACACGAGTAAAAGGCGCGCGCTGCGAATTTTCACACCGCCGTAAAATTTTCAACCGAGTCCATTTTTCCGTCCCAATCATCTCACCATGCATCAACATGCACGAAAGCGTCGAAAATTTCGCATCTTTTGACAGCGACAAAAATTTCGCGTCTTTTGACCTTCTTGGTTGAAAACACGAGTAAAAGGCGCGCGCGCGAATTTTCCCACCGCCGTAAAATTTTCAAATGAGTCCATTTTTCCGTCCCAATCGTCTCAACATGCATCAACAAGCACAAAAGCGTCGTAAATTTCGCATCTTTTGACAGCGACAAAAAATTCGCGTCTTTTGACCTTCTTGGCTGAAAACAATAGTAAAAGGCGCGCGCGCAAATTTTCACACCGCCGTAAAATTTTCAACCGAGTCCATTTTTCCGTCCCAATCATCTCACCATGCATCAACATGCACGAAAGCATCGAAAATTTCGCATCTTTTGACAGCGACAAAAATTTCGCGTCTTTTGACCTTCTTGGCTGAAAACACGAGTAAAAGGCGCGCGCGCGAATTTTCACACCGTCGTAAAATTTTCGACGGAGTCCATTTTTTCGTCCCAATCATCTCACCATGCATCATGCACAAAAGCGTCGAAAATTTCGCATCTTTTGACAGCGACAAAAATTTCACGTCTTTTGACCTTCTTGGCTGAAAACACGAGTAAAAGGCGCGCGCGCGAATTTTCACACCGCCGTAAAATTTTCAACCGAGTCCATTTTTCCGTCCCAATCATCTCACCATGCATCAACATGCACGAAAGCGTCGAAAATTTCGCATCTTTTGACAGCGACAAAAATTTCGCGTCTTTTGATCTTCTTGGTTGAAAACACGAGTAAAAGGCGCGCGCGCGAATTTTCCCACCGCCGTAAAATTTTCAACTGAGTCCATTTTTCCGTCCCAATCGTCTCAACATGCATCAACAAGCACAAAAGCGTCGTAAATTTTGCATCTTTTGACAGCGACAAAAAATTCGCGTCTTTTGACCTTCTTGGCTGAAAACACGAGTAAAAGGCGCGCGCGCGAATTTTCACACCGCCGTAAAATTTTCAACCGAGTCCATTTTTCCGTCCCAATCATCTCACCATGCATCAACATGCACGAAAGCGTCGAAAATTTCGCATCTTTTGACAGCGACAAAAATTTCGCGTCTTTTGACCTTCTTGGCTCAAAACACGAGTAAAAGGCGCGCGCGCGAATTTTCACACCGCCGTAAAATTTTCAACCGAGTCCATTTTTCTGTCCCAATCATCTCACCATGCATCAAGTTGCACGAAAGCGTCGAAAATTTCGCATCTTTTGACAGCGACAAAAATTTCGCGTCTTTTGACCTTCTTGGCTGAAAACACGAGTAAAAGGCGCGCTCGCGAATTTTCACACTGCCGTAAAACTTTCAATCGAGTCCATTTTTTCGTCCCAATTATCTCACCATGCATCAACATGCACGAAAGCATCGAAAATTTTGCATATTTTGACAGCGACAAAAATTTCGCGACTTTTGACCTTCTTTGCTGAAGACATGAGAAAAAGGCGCGCGCGCGAATTTTCACACCACCGTAAAATTTTCAACCGAGTCCATTTTTCCGTCCCAATCATCTCACCATGCGTCAACATGCACGAAAGCGTCGAAAATTTCGCATCTTTTGACAGCGACAAAAATTTCGCGTCTTTTGACCTTCTTGGCTGAAAACACGAGTAAAAGGCGCGCTCGCGAATTTTCACACTGCCGTAAAACTTTCAATCGAGTCCATTTTTCCGTCCCAATTATCTCACCATGCATCAACATGCACGAAAGCATCGAAAATTTTGCATATTTTGACAGCGACAAAAATTTCGCGACTTTTGACCTTCTTTGCTGAAAACATGAGAAAAAGGCGCGCGCGCAAATTTTCACACCACCGTAAAATTTTCAACCGAGTCCATTTTTCCGTCCCAATCATCTCACCATGCATCAACATGCACTAAAGCATCGAAAATTTTGCATCTTTTGACAGCGACAAAAATTTCGCGTCTTTTGACCTTCTCACCGCCGTAAAATTTTCGACGGAGTCCATTTTTTCGTCCCAATCATCTCACCATGCATCATGCACAAAACCGTCGAAAATTTCGCATCTTTTGACAGCGACAAAAATTTCGCGTCTTTTGACCTTCTTGGCTGAAAACACGAGTAAAAGGCGCGCGCGCGAATTTTCACACCGCCGTAAAATTTTCAACTGAGTCCATTTTTCCGTCCCAATCATCTCACCATGCATCAACATGCACGAAAGCGTCGAAAATTTCGCATCTTTTGACAGCGACAAAAATTTCGCGTCTTTTGACCTTCTTGGCTCAAAACACGAGTAAAAGGCGCGCGCGCGAATTTTCACACCGCCGTAAAATTTTCAACCGAGTCCATTTTTCTGTCCCAATCATCTCACCATGCATCAACTTGCACGAAAGCGTCGTAAATTTCGCATCTTTTGACAGCGACAAAAATTCGCGTCTTTTGACCTTCTTGGCTGAAAACACGAGTAAAAGGCGCGCGCGCGAATTTTCACACCGCCGTAAAATTTTCAACCGAGTCCATTTTTCCGTCCCAATCATCTCACCATGCATCAACATGCACGAAAGCGTCGAAAATTTCGCATCTTTTGACAGCGACAAAAATTTCGCGTCTTTTGACCTTCTTGGCTGAAAACACGAGTAAAAGGCGCGCTCGCGAATTTTCACACTGCCGTAAAACTTTCAATCGAGTCCATTTTTCCGTCCCAATTATCTCACCATGCATCAACATGCACGAAAGCATCGAAAATTTTGCATATTTTGACAGCGACAAAAATTTCGCGACTTTTGACCTTCTTGGCTGAAAACACGAGAAAAAGGCGCGCGCGCGAATTTTCACACCACCGTAAAATTTTCAACCGAGTCCATTTTTCCGTCCCAATCATCTCACCATGCATCAACATGCACGAAAGCATCGAAAATTTTGCATCTTTTGACAGCGACAAAAATTTCGCGTCTTTTGACCTTCTTGGCTGAAAACACGAGTAAAAGGCGCGCGCGCGAATTTTCACACCGCCGTAAAATTTTCAACCGAGTCCATTTTTCCGTCCCAATCATCTCACCATGCATCAACATGCACGAAAGCGTCGAAAATTTTGCATCTTTTGACAGCGACAAAAATTTCGCGTCTTTTGACCTTCTTGGCTGAAAACACGAGTAAAAGGCGCGCGCGCGAATTTTCACACCGCCGTAAAATTTTCAACTGAGTCCATTTTTCCGTCCCAATCGTCTCAACATGCATCAACAAGCACAAAAGCGTCGTAAATTTCGCATCTTTTGACAGCGACAAAAAATTCGCGTCTTTTGACCTTCTTGGCTGAAAACAATAGTAAAAGGCGCGCGCGCGAATTTTCACACCGCCGTAAAATTTTCAACCGAGTCCATTTTTCCGTCCCAATCATCTCACCATGCATCAACATGCACGAAAGCGTCGAAAATTTCGCATCTTTTGACAGCGACAAAAATTTCGCGTCTTTTGACCTTCTTGGCTCAAAACACGAGTAAAAGGCGCGCGCGCGAATTTTCACACCGCCGTAAAATTTTCAACCGAGTCCATTTTTCTGTCCCAATCATCTCACCATGCATCAACTTGCACGAAAGCGTCGAAAATTTCGCATCTTTTGACAGCGACAAAAATTTCGCATCTTTTGACCTTCTTGGCTGAAAACACGAGTAAAAGGCACGCGCGCGAATTTTCACACCGCCATAAAATTTTCAACCGAGTCCATTTTTTCGTCCCAATCATCTCACCATGCATCATGCACAAAAGCGTCGAAAATTTCGCATCTTTTGACAGCGACAAAAATTTCGCGTCTTTTGACCTTCTTGGCTGAAAACACGAGTAAAAGGCGCGCTCGCGAATTTTCACACCGCCGTAAAATTTTCAACCGAGTCCATTTTTCCGTCCCAATCATCTCACCATGCATCAACATGCACGAAAGCGTCGAAAATTTCGCATCTTTTGACAGCGACAAAAATTTCACGTCTTTTGACCTTCTTGGCTGAAAACACGAGTAAAAGGCGCGCGCGCGAATTTTCACACCGCCATAAAATTTTCAACCGAGTCCATTTTTCCGTCCCAATCATCTCACCATGCATCAACATGCACAAAAGCGTCGAAAATTTCGCATCTTTTGACAGCGACAAAAATTTCGCGTCTTTTGACCTTCTTGGCTTAAAACACGAGTAAAAGGCGTGCGCGCGAATTTTCACACCGCCGTAAAATTTTCAACTGAGTCCATTTTTCCGTCCCAATCGTCTCAACATGCATCAACAAGCACAAAAGCGTCGTAAATTTCGCATCTTTTGACAGCGACAAAAAATTCGCGTCTTTTGACCTTCTTGGCTGAAAACAATAGTAAAAGGCGCGCGCGCGAATTTTCACACCGCCGTAAAATTTTCAACCGAGTCCATTTTTCCGTCCCAATCATCTCACCATGCATCAACATGCACGAAAGCGTCGAAAATTTCGCATCTTTTGTCAGCGACAAAAATTTCGCGTCTTTTGACCTTCTTGGCTCAAAACACGAGTAAAAGGCGCGCGCGCGAATTTTCACACCGCCGTAAAATTTTCAACCGAGTCCATTTTTCAGTCCCAATCATCTCACCATGCATCAACATGCACGAATGCGTCGAAAATTTCGCATCTTTTGACAGCGACAAAAATTTCGCGTCTTTTGACCTTCTTGGCTGAAAACACGAGTAAAAGGCGCGCGCGAATTTTCACACCGTCGTAAAATTTTCAACTGAGTCCATTTTTCCGTCCCAATCGTCTCAACATGCACCAACTTGCACGAAAGCGTCGTAAATTTCGCATCTTTTGACAGCGACAAAAATTCGCGTCTTTTGACCTTCTTGGCTGAAAACACGAGTAAAAGGCGCGCGCGCGAATTTTCACACCGCCGTAAAATTTTCAACCGAGTCCATTTTTCCGTCCCAATCATCTCACCATGCATCAACATGCACGAAAGCGTCGAAAATTTCGCATCTTTTGACAGCGACAAAAATTTCGCGTCTTTTGACCTTCTTGGCTGAAAACACGAGTAAAAGGCGCGCTCGCGAATTTTCACACTGCCGTAAAACTTTCAATCGAGTCCATTTTTCCGTCCCAATTATCTCACCATGCATCAACATGCACGAAAGCATCGAAAATTTTGCATATTTTGACAGCGACAAAAATTTCGCGACTTTTGACCTTCTTGGCTGAAAACACGAGAAAAAGGCGCGTGCGCGAATTTTCACACCACCGTAAAATTTTCAACCGAGTCCATTTTTCCGTCCCAATCATCTCACCATGCATCAACATGCACGAAAGCATCGAAAATTTTGCATCTTTTGACAGCGACAAAAATTTCGCGTCTTTTGACCTTCTTGGCTGAAAACACGAGTAAAAGGCGCGCGCGCGAATTTTCACACCGCCGTAAAATTTTCAACCGAGTCCATTTTTCCGTCCCAATCATCTCACCATGCATCAACATGCACGAAAGCGTCGAAAATTTTGCATCTTTTGACAGCGACAAAAATTTCGCGTCTTTTGACCTTCTTGGCTGAAAACAAGAGTAAAAGGCGCGCGCGCGAATTTTCACACCGCCGTAAAATTTTCAACTGAGTCCATTTTTCCGTCCCAATCGTCTCAACATGCATCAACAAGCACAAAAGCGTCGTAAATTTCGCATCTTTTGACAGCGACAAAAAATTCGCGTCTTTTGACCTTCTTGGCTGAAAACAATAGTAAAAGGCGCGCGCGCGAATTTTCACACCGCCGTAAAATTTTCAACCGAGTCCATTTTTCCGTCCCAATCATCTCACCATGCATCAACATGCACGAAAGCGTCGAAAATTTCGCATCTTTTGACAGTGACAAAAATTTCGCGTCTTTTGACCTTCTTGGCTCAAAACACGAGTAAAAGGCGCGCGCGCGAATTTTCACACCGCCGTAAAATTTTCAACCGAGTCCATTTTTCTGTCACAATCATCTCACCATGCATCAACTTGCACGAAAGCGTCGAAAATTTCGCATCTTTTGACAGCGACAAAAATTTCGCATCTTTTGACCTTCTTGGCTGAAAACACGAGTAAAAGGCACGCGCGCGAATTTTCACACCGCCATAAAATTTTCAACCGAGTCCATTTTTTCGTCCCAATCATCTCACCATGCATCATGCACAAAAGCGTCGAAAATTTCGCATCTTTTGACAGCGACAAAAATTTCGCGTCTTTTGACCTTCTTGGCTGAAAACACGAGTAAAAGGCGCGCTCGCGAATTTTCACACCGCCGTAAAATTTTCAACCGAGTCCATTTTTCCGTCCCAATCATCTCACCATGCATCAACATGCACGAAAGCGTCGAAAATTTCGCATCTTTTGACAGCGACAAAAATTTCACGTCTTTTGACCTTCTTGGCTGAAAACACGAGTAAAAGGCGCGCGCGCGAATTTTCACACCGCCATAAAATTTTCAACCGAGTCCATTTTTCCGTCCCAATCATCTCACCATGCATCAACATGCACAAAAGCGTCGAAAATTTCGCATCTTTTGACAGCGACAAAAATTTCGCGTCTTTTGACCTTCTTGGCTTAAAACACGAGTAAAAGGCGTGCGCGCGAATTTTCACACCGCCGTAAAATTTTCAACTGAGTCCATTTTTCCGTCCCAATCGTCTCAACATGCATCAACAAGCACAAAAGCGTCGTAAATTTCGCATCTTTTGACAGCGACAAAAAATTCGCGTCTTTTGACCTTCTTGGCTGAAAACAATAGTAAAAGGCGCGCGCGCGAATTTTCACACCGCCGTAAAATTTTCAACCGAGTCCATTTTTCCGTCCCAATCATCTCACCATGCATCAACATGCACGAAAGCGTCGAAAATTTTGCATCTTTTGTCAGCGACAAAAATTTCGCGTCTTTTGACCTTCTTGGCTCAAAACACGAGTAAAAGGCGCGCGCGCGAATTTTCACACCGCCGTAAAATTTTCAACCGAGTCCATTTTTCAGTCCCAATCATCTCACCATGCATCAACATGCACGAATGCGTCGAAAATTTCGCATCTTTTGACAGCGACAAAAATTTCGCGTCTTTTGACCTTCTTGGCTGAAAACACGAGTAAAAGGCGCGCGCGAATTTTCACACCGTCGTAAAATTTTCAACCGAGTCCATTTTTCCGTCCCAATCGTCTCAACATGCATCAACAAGCACAAAAGCGTCGTAAATTTCGCATCTTTTGACAGCGACAAAAAATTCGCGTCTTTTGACCCTCTTGGCTGAAAACAATAGTAAAAGGCGCGCGCGCGAATTTTCACACCGCCGTAAAATTTTCAACCGAGTCCATTTTTCCGTCCCAATCATCTCACCATGCATCAACATGCACGAAAGCGTCGAAAATTTCGCATCTTTTGACAGCGATAAAAATTTCGCGTCTTTTGACCTTCTTGGCTCAAAACACGAGTAAAAGGCGCGCGCGCGAATTTTCACACCGCCGTAAAATTTTCAACCGAGTCCATTTTTCTGTCCCAATCATCTCACCATGCATCAACATGCACGAAAGCATCGAAAATTTTGCATATTTTGACAGCGACAAAAATTTCGCGACTTTTGACCTTCTTTGCTGAAAACATGAGAAAAAGGCGCGCGCGCGAATTTTCACACCACCGTAAAATTTTCAACCGAGTCTATTTTTCCGTCCCAATCATCTCACCATGCATCAACATGCACGAAAGCATCGAAAATTTTGCATCTTTTGACAGCGACAAAAATTTCGCGTCTTTTGACCTTCTCACCGCCGTAAAATTTTCGACGGAGTCCATTTTTCCGTCCCAATCATCTCACCATGCATCAACATGCACGAAAGCATCGAAAATTTTGCATCTTTTGACAGCGACAAAAATTTCGCGTCTTTTGACCTTCTTGGCTGAAAACACGAGTAAAAGGCGCGCGCGCGAATTTTCACACCGCCGTAAAATTTTCAACCGAGTCCATTTTTCCGTCCCAATCATCTCACCATGAATCAACATGCACGAAAGCGTCGAAAATTTCGCATCTTTTGACAGCGACAAAAATTTCGCGTCTTTTGACCTTCTTGGCTGAAAACACGAGTAAAAGGCGCGCGCGCGAATTTTCACACCGCCGTAAAATTTTCAACTGAGTCCATTTTTCCGTCCCAATCGTCTCAACATGCATCAACAAGCACAAAAGCGTCGTAAATTTCGCATCTTTTGACAGCGACAAAAAATTCGCGTCTTTTGACCTTCTTGGCTGAAAACAATAGTAAAAGGCGCGCGCGTGAATTTTCACACCGCCGTAAAATTTTCAACCGAGTCCATTTTTCCGTCCCAATCATCTCACCATGCATCAACATGCACGAAAGCGTCGAAAATTTCGCATCTTTTGACAGCGACAAAAATTTCGCGTCTTTTGACCTTCTTGGCTGAAAACACGAGTAAAAGGCGCGCGCGCGAATTTTCACACCGCCGTAAAATTTTCAAACGAGTCCATTTTTCCGTCCCAATTATCTCACCATGCATCAACATGCACGAAAGCATCGAAAATTTTGCATATTTTGACAGCGACAAAAATTTCGCGACTTTTGACCTTCTTGGCTGAAAACACGAGAAAAAGGCGCGCGCGCGAATTTTCACACCACCGTAAAATTTTCAACCGAGTCCATTTTTCCGTCCCAATCATCTCACCATGCATCAACATGCACGAAAGCATCGAAAATTTTGCATCTTTTGACAGCGACAAAAATTTCGCGTCTTTTGACCTTCTTGGCTGAAAACACGAGTAAAAGGCGCGCGCGCGAATTTTCACACCGCCGTAAAATTTTCAACCGAGTCCATTTTTCCGTCCCAATCATCTCACCATGCATCAACATGCACGAAAGCGTCGAAAATTTAGCATCTTTTGACAGCGACAAAAAATTCGCGTCTTTTGACCTTCTTGGCTGAAAACAATAGTAAAAGGCGCGCGCGCGAATTTTCACACCGCCGTAAAATTTTCAACCGAGTCCATTTTTCCGTCCCAATCATCTCACCATGCATCAACATGCACGAAAGCGTCGAAAATTTCGCATCTTTTGACAGCGACAAAAATTTCGCGTCTTTTGACCTTCTTGGCTCAAAACACGAGTAAAAGGCCCGCGCGCGAATTTTCACACCGCCGTAAAATTTTCAAACGAGTCCATTTTTCTGTCCCAATCATCTCACCATGCATCAACTTGCACGAAAGCGTCGAAAATTTCGCATCTTTTGACAGCGACAAAAATTTCGCATCTTTTGACCTTCTTGGCTGAAAACACGAGTAAAAGGCACGCGCGCAAATTTTCACACCGCCGTAAAATTTTCGACGGAGTCCATTTTTTCGTCCCAATCATCTCACCATGCATCATGCACAAAAGCGTCGAAAATTTCGCATCTTTTGACAGCGACAAAAATTTCGCGTCTTTTGACCTTCTTGGCTGAAAACACGAGTAAAAGGCGCGCTCGCGAATTTTCACACCGCCGTAAAATTTTCAACCGAGTCCATTTTTCCGTCCCAATCATCTCACCATGCATCAACATGCACGAAAGCGTCGAAAATTTCGCATCTTTTGACAGCGACAAAAATTTCACGTCTTTTGACCTTCTTGGCTGAAAACACGAGTAAAAGGCGCGCGCGCAAATTTTCACACCGCCGTAAAATTTTCAACCGAGTCCATTTTTCCGTCCCAATCATCTCACCATGCATCAACATGCACAAAAGCGTCGAAAATTTCGCATCTTTTGACAGCGACAAAAATTTCGCGTCTTTTGACCTTCTTGGCTGAAAACACGAGTAAAAGGCGCGCGCGCGAATTTTCACACCGCCGTAAAATTTTCAACCGAGTCCATTTTTCCGTCCCAATCATCTCACCATGCATCAACATGCACGAAAGCGTCGAAAATTTCGCATCTTTTGACAGCGACAAAAATTTCGCGTCTTTTGACCTTCTTGGCTGAAAACACGAGTAAAGGCGCGCGTGCGAATTTTCACACCGCCGTAAAATTTTCAACCGAGTCCATTTTTTCGTCCCAATCATCTCACCATCCATCAACATGCCCGAAAGCGTCGAAGGTTTCTCATCTAAGGACAGCGACAAAAATTTCTCATCTTTTGACCTTCTTGGCTGAAAACACGAGAAAAAGGCGCGCGCGCGAATTTTCATACCGCCGTAAAATTTTCAACCGAGTCCATTTTTCCGTCCCAATCATCTCACCATGCATCAACATGCACGAAAGCGTCGAAAATTTTGCATCTTTTGTCAGCGACAAAAATTTCGCGTCTTTTGACCTTCTTGGCTCAAAACACGAGTAAAAGGCGCGCGCGCGAATTTTCACACCGCCGTAAAATTTTCAACCGAGTCCATTTTTCAGTCCCAATCATCTCACCATGCATCAACATGCACGAATGCGTCGAAAATTTCGCATCTTTTGACAGCGACAAAAATTTCGCGTCTTTTGACCTTCTTGGCTGAAAACACGAGTAAAAGGCGCGCGCGAATTTTCACACCGTCGTAAAATTTTCAACCGAGTCCATTTTTCCGTCCCAATCGTCTCAACATGCATCAACAAGCACAAAAGCGTCGTAAATTTCGCATCTTTTGACAGCGACAAAAAATTCGCGTCTTTTGACCCTCTTGGCTGAAAACAATAGTAAAAGGCGCGCGCGCGAATTTTCACACCGCCGTAAAATTTTCAACCGAGTCCATTTTTCCGTCCCAATCATCTCACCATGCATCAACATGCACGAAAGCGTCGAAAATTTCGCATCTTTTGACAGCGATAAAAATTTCGCGTCTTTTGACCTTCTTGGCTCAAAACACGAGTAAAAGGCGCGCGCGCGAATTTTCACACCGCCGTAAAATTTTCAACCGAGTCCATTTTTCTGTCCCAATCATCTCACCATGCATCAACATGCACGAAAGCATCGAAAATTTTGCATATTTTGACAGCGACAAAAATTTCGCGACTTTTGACCTTCTTTGCTGAAAACATGAGAAAAAGGCGCGCGCGCGAATTTTCACACCACCGTAAAATTTTCAACCGAGTCTATTTTTCCGTCCCAATCATCTCACCATGCATCAACATGCACGAAAGCATCGAAAATTTTGCATCTTTTGACAGCGACAAAAATTTCGCGTCTTTTGACCTTCTCACCGCCGTAAAATTTTCGACGGAGTCCATTTTTCCGTCCCAATCATCTCACCATGCATCAACATGCACGAAAGCATCGAAAATTTTGCATCTTTTGACAGCGACAAAAATTTCGCGTCTTTTGACCTTCTTGGCTGAAAACACGAGTAAAAGGCGCGCGCGCGAATTTTCACACCGCCGTAAAATTTTCAACCGAGTCCATTTTTCCGTCCCAATCATCTCACCATGAATCAACATGCACGAAAGCGTCGAAAATTTCGCATCTTTTGACAGCGACAAAAATTTCGCGTCTTTTGACCTTCTTGGCTGAAAACACGAGTAAAAGGCGCGCGCGCGAATTTTCACACCGCCGTAAAATTTTCAACTGAGTCCATTTTTCCGTCCCAATCGTCTCAACATGCATCAACAAGCACAAAAGCGTCGTAAATTTCGCATCTTTTGACAGCGACAAAAAATTCGCGTCTTTTGACCTTCTTGGCTGAAAACAATAGTAAAAGGCGCGCGCGCGAATTTTCACACCGCCGTAAAATTTTCAACCGAGTCCATTTTTCCGTCCCAATCATCTCACCATGCATCAACATGCACGAAAGCGTCGAAAATTTCGCATCTTTTGACAGCGACAAAAATTTCGCGTCTTTTGACCTTCTTGGCTGAAAACACGAGTAAAAGGCGCGCGCGCGAATTTTCACACCGCCGTAAAATTTTCAAACGAGTCCATTTTTCCGTCCCAATTATCTCACCATGCATCAACATGCACGAAAGCATCGAAAATTTTGCATATTTTGACAGCGACAAAAATTTCGCGACTTTTGACCTTCTTGGCTGAAAACACGAGAAAAAGGCGCGCGCGCGAATTTTCACACCACCGTAAAATTTTCAACCGAGTCCATTTTTCCGTCCCAATCATCTCACCATGCATCAACATGCACGAAAGCATCGAAAATTTTGCATCTTTTGACAGCGACAAAAATTTCGCGTCTTTTGACCTTCTTGGCTGAAAACACGAGTAAAAGGCGCGCGCGCGAATTTTCACACCGCCGTAAAATTTTCAACCGAGTCCATTTTTCCGTCCCAATCATCTCACCATGCATCAACATGCACGAAAGCGTCGAAAATTTAGCATCTTTTGACAGCGACAAAAAATTCGCGTCTTTTGACCTTCTTGGCTGAAAACAATAGTAAAAGGCGCGCGCGCGAATTTTCACACCGCCGTAAAATTTTCAACCGAGTCCATTTTTCCGTCCCAATCATCTCACCATGCATCAACATGCACGAAAGCGTCGAAAATTTCGCATCTTTTGACAGCGACAAAAATTTCGCGTCTTTTGACCTTCTTGGCTCAAAACACGAGTAAAAGGCCCGCGCGCGAATTTTCACACCGCCGTAAAATTTTCAAACGAGTCCATTTTTCTGTCCCAATCATCTCACCATGCATCAAGTTGCACGAAAGCGTCGAAAATTTCGCATCTTTTGACAGCGACAAAAATTTCGCATCTTTTGACCTTCTTGGCTGAAAACACGAGTAAAAGGCACGCGCGCAAATTTTCACACCGCCGTAAAATTTTCGACGGAGTCCATTTTTTCGTCCCAATCATCTCACCATGCATCATGCACAAAAGCGTCGAAAATTTCGCATCTTTTGACAGCGACAAAAATTTCGCGTCTTTTGACCTTCTTGGCTGAAAACACGAGTAAAAGGCGCGCTCGCGAATTTTCACACCGCCGTAAAATTTTCAACCGAGTCCATTTTTCCGTCCCAATCATCTCACCATGCATCAACATGCACGAAAGCGTCGAAAATTTCGCATCTTTTGACAGCGACAAAAATTTCACGTCTTTTGACCTTCTTGGCTGAAAACACGAGTAAAAGGCGCGCGCGCAAATTTTCACACCGCCGTAAAATTTTCAACCGAGTCCATTTTTCCGTCCCAATCATCTCACCATGCATCAACATGCACAAAAGCGTCGAAAATTTCGCATCTTTTGACAGCGACAAAAATTTCGCGTCTTTTGACCTTCTTGGCTGAAAACACGAGTAAAAGGCGCGCGCGCGAATTTTCACACCGCCGTAAAATTTTCAACCGAGTCCATTTTTCCGTCCCAATCATCTCACCATGCATCAACATGCACGAAAGCGTCGAAAATTTCGCATCTTTTGACAGCGACAAAAATTTCGCGTCTTTTGACCTTCTTGGCTGAAAACACGAGTAAACGCGCGCGTGCGAATTTTCACACCGCCGTAAAATTTTCAACCGAGTCCATTTTTTCGTCCCAATCATCTCACCATCCATCAACATGCCCGAAAGCGTCGAAGGTTTCTCATCTAAGGACAGCGACAAAAATTTCTCATCTTTTGACCTTCTTGGCTGAAAACACGAGAAAAAGGCGCGCGCGCGAATTTTCATACCGCCGTAAAATTTTCGACGGGGTCCATTTTTTCGTCCCAATCATCTCACCATGCATCAGCATGCATGAAAGCGTCGAAAATTTCGCATCTTTTGACAGTGACAAAAATTTCGCGTCTTTTGATCTTCTTGGCCGAAAACTCGAGTAAAAGGCACGCGCGCGAATTTTCACACCGCCGTAAAATTTTCGACGGAGTCCATTTTTTCGTCCCAATCATCTCAACATGCATCAACAAGCACAAAAGCGTCGTAAATTTCGCATCTTTTGACAGCGACAAAAAATTCGCGTCTTTTGACCTTCTTGGCTGAAAACACGAGTAAAAGGCGCGCGCGCGAATTTTGACACCGCCGTAAAATTTTCAACTGAGTCCATTTTTTCGTCCCAATCATCTCACCATGCACGAAAGTGTCGAAAGTTTCTCATCTAAGGACATCGACAAAAATTTCGCATCTTTTGACCTTCTTGGCTGAAAATACGAGAAAAAGGCCTGCACGCGAATTTTCACACCGTCGTAAAATTTTCAACCGAGTCCATTTTTCCATCACAATCATCTCACCATGCATCAACATGCACGAAAGCGTCGAAAATTTCGCATCTTTTGACAACGACAAAAATTTCGCGTCTTTTGACCTTCTTGGCTGAAAACACGATTAAAAGGCGCGCGCGCGAATTTTCACACCGCCGTAAAATTTTTAACTGAGTCCATTTTTCCGTCCCAATCATCTCACCATGCATCAACATGCACGAAAGCGTCGTAAATTTCACATCTTTTGACAGCGACAAAAATTTCGCTTCTTTTGCCCTTCTTGGCTGAAAACACGAGTAAAAGGCGCGCGCGCGAATTTTCACACCGTCGTAAAATTTTCAACCGAGTCCATTTTTCCGTCCCAATCATCTCACCATGCATCAACATGCACGAAAGCGTCGAAAATTTCGCATCTTTTGTCAGCGACAAAAATTTCTCGTCTTTTGACCTTCTTGGCTGAAAACACGAGTAAAAGGCGCGCGCGCGAATTTTCACACCGCCGTAAAATTTTCAACCGAGTCCATTTTTCCGTCCCAATCATCTCACCATGCATCAACATGCACGAAAGCGTTGAAAATTTCGCATCTTTTGTCAGCGGCAAAAATTTCTCGTCTTTTGACCTTCTTGGCTGAAAACACGAGTAAAAGGCGCGCGCGCGAATTTTCACAACGCCGTAAAGTTTTCAACTGAGTCCATTTTTCCGTCCCAATCATCTCACCATGCATCAACATGCACGAAAGCGTCATAAATTTCGCATCTTTTGACAGCGACAAAAAATTCGCGCCTTTTGACCTTCTTGGCTGAAAACAATAGTAAAAGGCGCGCGCGCGAATTTTCACACCGCCGTAAAATTTTCAACCGAGTCCATTTTTCCGTCCCAATCATCTCACCATGCATCAACATGCACGAAAGCGTCGAAAATTTCGCATGTTTTGACAGCGACAAAAATTTCGCGTCTTTTGACCTTCTTGGCTGAAAACACGAGTAAAGGCGCGCGTGCGAATTTTCACACCGCCGTAAAATTTTCTACCAAGTCCATTTTTTCGTCCCAATCATCTCACCATCCATCAACATGCCCGAAAGCGTCGAAGGTTTCTCATCTAAGGACAACGACAAAAATTTCGCATCTTTTGACCTTCTTGGCTGCAAACACGAGAAAAAGGCGCGCGCGCGAATTTTCATACCGCCGTAAAATTTTCGACGAGGTCCATTTTTTCGTCCCAATCATCTCACCATGCATCAGCATGCACGAAAGCGTCGAAAATTTCGCATCTTTTGACAGTGACAAAAATTTCGCGTCTTTTGACCTTCTTGGCTGAAAACTCGAGTAAAGGGCACGCGCGCGAATTTTCACACCGCCGTAAAATTTTCGACGGAGTCCATTTTTTCGTCCCAATCATCTCACCATGCATCATGCACAAAAGCGTCGAAAATTTGGCATCTTTTGACAGCGACAAAAAATTCGCGTCTTTTGACCTTCTTGGCTGAAAACACGAGTAAAAGGCGCGCGCGCGAATTTTCACACCGCCGTAAAATTTTCAACTGAGTCCATTTTTTCGTCCCAATCATCTCACCATGCACGAAAGCGTCGAAAGTTTCTCATCTAAGGACAGCGACAAAAATTTCGCATCTTTTGACCTTCTTGGCTGAAAATACGAGAAAAAGGCGCGCGCGCGAATTTTCACACCGTCGTAAAATTTTCAACCGAGTCCATTTTTCCATCAC
Source organism: Pontederia crassipes (assembly GCA_030549335.1). NCBI lineage: Eukaryota > Viridiplantae > Streptophyta > Magnoliopsida > Commelinales > Pontederiaceae > Pontederia > Pontederia crassipes. The sequence goes on from CM060190.1 coordinate 5,483,091, forward strand.
AATCATCTCACCATGCATCAACATGCACGAAAGCTTCGAAAATTTCGCATCTTTTGACGACAAAAATTTCGCGTCTTTTGACCTTCTTGGCTTAAAACACGAGTAAAAGGAGCGCGCGCGAATTTTCACACCACCGTAAAATTTTCAACCGAGTCCATTTTTCCGTCCCAATCATCTCACCATGCATCAACATGCACGAAAGCGTCGAAAATTTCGCATCTTTTGACAGCGATAAAAATTTCGCGTCTTTCGACCTTCTTGGCTGAAAACACGAGTAAAAGGCGCTCGCGAATTTTGACACCGCCGTAAAATTTTCAACTGAGTCCATTTTTTCGTCCCAATCATCTAACCATGCACGAAAGCGTCGAAAGTTTCTCATCTAAGGATAGCGACAAAAATTTCGCATCTTTTGACCTTCTTGGCTGAAAATACGAGAAAAAGGCGCGCGCGCGAATTTTCATACCGTCGTAAAATTTTCAACCGAGTCCATTTTTCCGTCCCAATCATCTCACCATGCATCAACATGCATGAAAGCGTTGAAAGTTTCTCATCTAAGGACAGTGACAAAAATTTCGCGTCTTTTGACATTCTTGGCTGAAAACACGAGTAAAAGGCGCGCGCGCGAATTTTCACACCGCCGTAAAATTTTCATCCGAGTCCATTTTTCCATCCCAATCATCTCACCATGCATCAACATGCACGAAGCGTCGTAAATTTCGCATCTTGTGACAGCGACAAAAATTTCACGTCTTTTGACCTTCTTGGCTGAAAACACGAGTAAAAGGCGCGCGCGCGAATTTTAACACCGCCGTAAAATTTTCAACCGAGTCCATTTTTTCGTCCCAATCATCTCACCATGCATCAACATGCACGAAAGCGTCGAAAATTTCGCAACTTTTGTCAGCGACAAAAATTTCGCGTCTTTTGACCTTCTTGGCTGAAAACACGAGTAAAAGGCGCGCGCGCGAATTTTCACAACGCCGTAAAGTTTTCAACTGAGTCCATTTTTCCGTCCCAATCATCTCACCATGCATCAACATGCACGAAAGCGTCGTAAATTTCGCATCTTTTGACAGCGACAAAAAATTCGCGTCTTTTGACCTTCTTGGCTGAAAACAATAGTAAAAGGCGCTGCGCGCGAATTTTCACACCGCCGTAAAATTTTCAACCGAGTCCATTTTTCCGTCCCAATCATCTCACCATGCATCAACATGCACGAAAGCGTCGAAAATTTCGCATCTTTTGACAGCGACAAAAATTTCGCGTCTTTTGACCTTCTTGGCTGAAAACACGAGTAAAGGCGCGCGTGCGAATTTTCACACGGCCGTAAAATTTTCTACCAAGTCCATTTTTTCGTCCCAATCATCTCACCATCCATCAACATGCCCGAAAGCGTCGAAGGTTTCTCATCTAAGGACAGCGACAAAAATTTTGCATCTTTTGACCTTCTTGGCTGAAAACACGAGAAAAAGGCGCGCGCGCGAATTTTCATACCGCCGTAAAATTTTCGACGGAGTCCATTTTTTCGTCCCAATCATCTCACCATGCATCAGCATGCACGAAAGCGTTGAAAATTTCGCATCTTTTGACAGTGACAAAAATTTCGCGTCTTTTGACCTTCTTGGCTGAAAACTCGAGTAAAAGGCACGCGCGCGAATTTTCACACCGCCGTAAAATTTTCGACGGAGTCCATTTTTTCGTCCCAATCATCTCACCATGCATCATGCACAAAAGCGTCGAAAATTTGGCATCTTTTGACAGCGACAAAAATTTCGCGTCTTTTGACCTTCTTGGCTGAAAACACGAGTAAAAGGCGCGCGCGCGAATTTTGACACCGCTGTAAAATTTTCAACTGAGTCCATTTTTTCGTCCCAATCATCTCACCATGCACGAAAGCGTCGAAAGTTTCTCATCTAAGGACAGCGACAAAAATTTCGCATCTTTTGACCTTCTTGGCTGAAAATACGAGAAAAAGGCGCGCGCGCGAATTTTCACACTGTCGTAAAATTTTCAACCGAGTCAATTTTTCCATCACAATCATCTCACCATGCATCAACATGCACGAAAGCGTCGAAAATTTCGCATCTTTTGACAACGACAAAAATTTCGCGTCTTTCGACCTTCTTGGCTGAAAACACGAGTAAAAGGCGCGCTCGCGAATTTTGACACCGCCGTAAAATTTTCAACTGAGTCCATTTTTTCGTCCCAATCATCTCACCATGCATCAACATGCACGAAAGCGTCGAAAGGTTCTCATCTAAGGACAGCGACAAAAATTTTGCATCTTTTGACCTTCTTGGCTGAAAACACGAGAAAAAGGCGCGTGCGCGAATTTTCACACCGTCGTAAAATTTTCAACCGAGTCCATTTTTCCGTCCCAATCATCTCACCATGCATCAACATGCACGAAAGCGTCGAAAATTTCGCATCTTTTGACAGCGACAAAAATTTCGCGTCTTTTGACCTTCTTGGCTGAAAACACGAGTAAAAGGCGCGCGCGCGAATTTTCACACCGCCGTAAAATTTTCAACCGAGTCCATTTTTCCGTCCCAATCATCTCACCATGCATCAACATGCACGAAAGCGTCGAAAATTTCGCATCTTTTGACAGCGACAAAAATTTCGCGTCTTTTGACCTTCTTGGCTGAAAACACGAGTAAAAGGCGCGCGCGCGAATTTTCACACCGCCGTAAAATTTTCAACCGAGTCCATTTTTCCGTCCCAATCATCTCACATGCATCAACATGCACGAAAGCGTCGAAAATTTTGCATCTTTTGACAGCGACAAAAATTTCGCGTCTTTTGACCTTCTTGGCTGAAAACACGAGTAAAAGGCGCGCGCGCAAATTTTCACACCGCCGTAAAATTTTCAACCGAGTCCATTTTTTCGTCCCAATCATCTCACCATGCATCAACATGCACGAAAGCATAAAAAAGTTTGCATCTTTTGACAGCGACAAAAATTTCGCGTCTTTTGACCTTCTTGGCTGAAAACTCGAGTAAAAGGCGCGCGCGCGAATTTTCACACCGCCGTAAAATTTTCAACTGAGTCCATTTTTTCGTCCCAATCATCTCACCATGCATCAACATGCACGAAAGCGTCGAAAGGTTCTCATCTAAGGACAGCGACAAAAATTTCGCATCTTTTGACCTTCTTGGCTGAAAACACGAGAAAAAGGCGCGTGCGCGAATTTTCACACCGTCGTAAAATTTTCAACCGAGTCCATTTTTCCGTCCCAATCATCTCACCATGCATCAACATGCACGAAAGCGTCGAAAATTTTGCATCTTTTGACAGCGACAAAAATTTCGCGTCTTTTGACCTTCTTGGCGGAAAACACGAGTAAAAGGCGCGCGCGCGAATTTTCACACCGCCGTAAAATTTTCAACTGAGTCCATTTTTCCGTCCCAATCATCTCAACATGCACGAAAGCGTCGTAAATTTCGCATCTTTTGACAGCGACAAAAAATTCGCGTCTTTTGACCTTCTTGGCTGAAAACAATAGTAAAAGGCGCGCGCGCGAATTTTCACACCGCCGTAAAATTTTCAACCGAGTCCATTTTTCCGTCCCAATCATCTCACCATGCATCAACATGCACGAAAGCGTCGAAAATTTCGCATCTTTTGACAGCGACAAAAATTTCGCGTCTTTTGACCTTCTTGGCTCAAAACACGAGTAAAAGGCGCGCGCGCGAATTTTCACACCGCCGTAAAATTTTCAACCGAGTCCATTTTTCTGTCCCAATCATCTCACCATGCATCAACTTGCACGAAAGCGTCGAAAATTTCGCATCTTTTGACAGCGACAAAAATTTCGCATCTTTTGACCTTCTTGGCTGAAAACACGAGTAAAAGGCGCGCGCGCGAATTTTCACAACGCCGTAAAGTTTTCAACTGAGTCCATTTTTCCGTCCCAATCATCTCACCATGCATCAACATGCACGAAAGCGTCGTAAATTTCGCATCTTTTGACAGCGACAAAAAATTCGCGTCTTTTGACCTTCTTGGCTAAAAACAATAGTAAAAGGCGCGCGCGCGAATTTTCACACCGCCGTAAAATTTTCAACCGAGTCCATTTTTCCGTCCCAATCATCTCACCGTGCATCAACATGCACGAAAGCGTCGAAAATTTCGCATCTTTTGACAGCGACAAAAATTTCGCGTCTTTTGACCTTCTTGGCTGAAAACACGAGTAAAGGCGCGCGTGCGAATTTTCACACCGCCGTAAAATTTTCTACCAAGTCCATTTTTTCGTCCCAATCATCTCACCATCCATCAACATGCCCGAAAGCGTCGAAGGTTTCTCATCTAAGGACAGCGACAAAAATTTCGCATCTTTTGACCTTCTTGGCTGAAAACACGAGAAAAAGGCGCGCGCGCGAATTTTCATACCGCCGTAAAATTTTCGACGGGGTCCATTTTTTCATCCCAATCATCTCACCATGCATCAGCATGCACGAAAGCGTCGAAAATTTCGCATCTTTTGACAGTGACAAAAATTTCACGTCTTTTGACCTTCTTGGCTGAAAACTCGAGTAAAAGGCACGCGCGCGAATTTTCACACCGCCGTAAAATTTTCGACGGAGTCCATTTTTTCGTCCCAATCATCTCACCATGCATCATGCACAAAAGCGTCGAAAATTTGGCATCTTTTGACAGCGACAAAAAATTCGCGTCTTTTGACCTTCTTGGCTGAAAACACGAGTAAAAGGCGCGCTCGCGAATTTTCACACCGCCGTAAAATTTTCAACTGAGTCCATTTTTTCGTCCCAATCATCTCACCATGCACGAAAGCGTCGAAAGTTTCTCATCTAAGGACAGCGACAAAAATTTCGCATCTTTTGACCTTCTTGGCTGAAAATACGAGAAAAAGGCGCGCGCGCGAATTTTCACACCGTCGTAAAATTTTCAACCGAGTCCATTTTTCCATCACAATCATCTCACCATGCATCAACATGCACGAAAGCTTCGAAAATTTCGCATCTTTTGACAACGACAAAAATTTCGCGTCTTTTGACCTTCTTGGCTTAAAACACGAGTAAAAGGAGCGCGCGCGAATTTTCACACCACCGTAAAATTTTCAACCGAGTCCATTTTTCCGTCCCAATCATCTCACCATGCATCAACATGCACGAAAGCGTCGAAAATTTTGCATCTTTTGACAGTGATAAAAATTTCGCGTCTTTCGACCTTCTTGGCTGAAAACACGAGTAAAAGGCGCTCGCGAATTTTGACACCGCCGTAAAATTTTCAACTGAGTCCATTTTTTCGTCCCAATCATCTAACCATGCACGAAAGCGTCGAAAGTTTGTCATCTAAGGATAGCGACAAAAATTTCGCATCTTTTGACCTTCTTGGCTGAAAATACGAGAAAAAGGCGCGCGCGCGAATTTTCATACCGTCGTAAAATTTTCAACCGAGTCCATTTTTCCGTCCCAATCATCTCACCATGCATCAACATGCATGAAAGCGTTGAAAGTTTCTCATCTAAGGACAGTGACAAAAATTTCGCGTCTTTTGACATTCTTGGCTGAAAACACGAGTAAAAGGAGCGCGCGCGAATTTTCACACCGCCGTAAAATTTTCATCCGAGCCCATTTTTCCATCCCAATCATCTCACCATGCATCAACATGCACGAAGCGTCGTAAATTTCGCATCTTGTGACAGCGACAAAAATTTCACGTCTTTTGACCTTCTTGGCTGAAAACACGAGTAAAAGGCGCGCGCGCGAATTTTAACACCGCCGTAAAATTTTCAACCGAGTCCATTTTTTCGTCCCAATCATCTCACCATGCATCAACATGCACGAAAGCGTCGAAAATTTCGCATCTTTTGTCAGCGACAAAAATTTCGCGTCTTTTGACCTTCTTGGCTGAAAACACGAGTAAAAGGCGCGCGCGCGAATTTTCACAACGCCGTAAAGTTTTCAACTGAGTCCATTTTTCCGTCCCAATCATCTCACCATGCATCAACATGCACGAAAGCGTCGTAAATTTCGCATCTTTTGACAGCGACAAAAAATTCGCGTCTTTTGACCTTCTTGGCTGAAAACAATAGTAAAAGGCGCGCGCGCGAATTTTCACACCGCCGTAAAATTTTCAACCGAGTCCATTTTTCCGTCCCAATCATCTCACCATGCATCAACATGCACGAAAGCGTCGAAAGGTTCTCATCTAAGGACAGCGACAAAAATTTTGCATCTTTTGACCTTCTTGGCTGAAAACACGAGAAAAAGGCGCGTGCGCGAATTTTCACACCGTCGTAAAATTTTCAACCGAGTCCATTTTTCCGTCCCAATCATCTCACCATGCATCAACATGCACGAAAGCGTCGAAAATTTCGCATCTTTTGACAGCGACAAAAATTTCGCGTCTTTTGACCTTCTTGGCTGAAAACACGAGTAAAAGGCGCGCGCGCGAATTTTCACACCGCCGTAAAATTTTCAACCGAGTCCATTTTTCCGTCCCAATCATCTCACCATGCATCAACATGCACGAAAGCGTCGAAAATTTCGCATCTTTTGACAGCGACAAAAATTTCGCGTCTTTTGACCTTCTTGGCTGAAAACACGAGTAAAAGGCGCGCGCGCGAATTTTCACACCGCCGTAAAATTTTCAACCGAGTCCATTTTTCCGTCCCAATCATCTCACATGCATCAACATGCACGAAAGCGTCGAAAATTTTGCATCTTTTGACAGCGACAAAAATTTCGCGTCTTTTGACCTTCTTGGCTGAAAACACGAGTAAAAGGCGCGCGCGCGAATTTTGACACCGCCGTAAAATTTTCAACTGAGTCCATTTTTTCGTCCCAATCATCTCACCATGCACGAAAGCGTCGAAAGTTTCTCATCTAAGGACAGCGACAAAAATTTCGCATCTTTTGACCTTCTTGGCTGAAAATACGAGAAAAAGGCGCGCGCGCGAATTTTCACACTGTCGTAAAATTTTCAACCGAGTCAATTTTTCCATCACAATCATCTCACCATGCATCAACATGCACGAAAGCGTCGAAAATTTCGCATCTTTTGACAACGACAAAAATTTCGCGTCTTTCGACCTTCTTGGCTGAAAACACGAGTAAAAGGCGCGCTCGCGAATTTTGACACCGCCGTAAAATTTTCAACTGAGTCCATTTTTTCGTCCCAATCATCTCACCATGCATCAACATGCACGAAAGCGTCGAAAGGTTCTCATCTAAGGACAGCGACAAAAATATTGCATCTTTTGACCTTCTTGGCTGAAAACACGAGAAAAAGGCGCGTGCGCGAATTTTCACACCGTCGTAAAATTTTCAACCGAGTCCATTTTTCCGTCCCAATCATCTCACCATGCATCAACATGCACGAAAGCGTCGAAAATTTCGCATCTTTTGACAGCGACAAAAATTTCACGTCTTTTGACCTTCTTGGCTGAAAACACGAGTAAAAGGCGCGCGCGCGAATTTTCACACCGCCGTAAAATTTTCTACTGAGTCCATTTTTCCATCCCAATCATCTCACCATGCATCAACATGCACGAAGCGTCATAAATTTCGCGTCTTTTGACAGCGACAAAAATTTCGCGTCTTTTGACCTTCTTGGCTGAAAACACGAGTAAAAGGCGCGCGCGCGAATTTTCACACCGCCGTAAAATTTTCAACCGAGTCCATTTTTCCGTCCCAATCATCTCACATGCATCAACATGCACGAAAGCGTCGAAAATTTTGCATCTTTTGACAGCGACAAAAATTTCGCGTCTTTTGACCTTCTTGGCTGAAAACACGAGTAAAAGGCGCGCGCGCAAATTTTCACACCGCCGTAAAATTTTCAACCGAGTCCATTTTTCCGTCCCAATCATCTCACCATGCATCAACATGCACGAAAGCATAAAAAAGTTCGCATCTTTTGGCAGCGACAAAAATTTCGCGTCTTTTGACCTTCTTGGCTGAAAACTCGAGTAAAAGGCGCGCGCGCGAATTTTGACACCGCCGTAAAATTTTCAACTGAGTCCATTTTTTCGTCCCAATCATCTCACCATGCATCAACATGCACGAAAGCGTCGAAAGGTTCTCATCTAAGGACAGCGACAAAAATTTCGCATCTTTTGACCTTCTTGGCTGAAAACACGAGAAAAAGGCGCGTGCGCGAATTTTCACACCGTCGTAAAATTTTCAACCGAGTCCATTTTTCCGTCCCAATCATCTCACCATGCATCAACATGCACGAAAGCGTCGAAAATTTTGCATCTTTTGACAGCGACAAAAATTTCGCGTCTTTTGACCTTCTTGGCTGAAAACACGAGTAAAAGGCGCGCGCGCGAATTTTCACACCGCCGTAAAATTTTCAACTGAGTCCATTTTTCCGTCCCAATCATCTCAACATGCATCAACATGCACGAAAGCGTCGTAAATTTCGCATCTTTTGACAGCGACAAAAAATTCGCGTCTTTTGACCTTCTTGGCTGAAAACAATAGTAAAAGGCGCGCGCGCGAATTTTCACACCGCCGTAAAATTTTTAACTGAGTCCATTTTTCCTTCCCAATCATCTCACCATGCATCAACATGCACGAAAGCGTCGTAAATTTCGCATCTTTTGACAGCGACAAAAATTTCACTTCTTTTGCCCTTCTTGGCTGAAAACACGAGTAAAAGGCGCGCGCGCGAATTTTCACACCGTCGTAAAATTTTCAACCGAGTCCATTTTTCTGTCCCAATCATCTCACCATGCATCAACATGCACGAAAGCGTCGAAAATTTCGCATCTTTTGACAGCGACAAAAATTTCGCGTCTTTTGACCTTCTTGGCTGAAAACACGAGTAAAAGGCGCGCGCGCGAATTTTCACAACGCCGTAAAGTTTTCAACTGAGTCCATTTTTCCGTCCCAATCATCTCACCATGCATCAACATGCACGAAAGCGTCGTAAATTTCGCATCTTTTGACAGCGACAAAAAATTCGCGTCTTTTGACCTTCTTGGCTGAAAACAATAGTAAAAGGCGCGCGCGCGAATTTTCACACCGCCGTAAAATTTTCAACCGAGTCCATTTTTCCGTCCCAATCATCTCACCATGCATCAACATGCACGAAAGCGTCGAAAATTTCGCATCTTTTGACAGCGACAAAAATTTCGCGTCTTTTGACCTTCTTGGCTGAAAACACGAGTAAAGGCGCGCGTGCGAATTTTCACACCGCCGTAAAATTTTCTACCAAGTCCATTTTTTCGTCCCAATCATCTCACCATCCATCAACATGCCCGAAAGCGTCGAAGGTTTCTCATCTAAGGACAGCGACAAAAATTTCGCATCTTTTGACCTTCTTGGCTGAAAACACGAGAAAAAGGCGCGCGCGCGAATTTTCATACCGCCGTAAAATTTTCGACGGGGTCCATTTTTTCGTCCCAATCATCTCACCATGCATCAGCATGCACGAAAGCGTCGAAAATTTCGCATCTTTTGACAGTGACAAAAATTTCACGTCTTTTGACCTTCTTGGCTGAAAACTCGAGTAAAAGGCACGCGCGCGAATTTTCACACCGCCGTAAAATTTTCGACGGAGTCCATTTTTTCGTCCCAATCATCTCACCATGCATCATGCACAAAAGCGTCGAAAATTTGGCATCTTTTGACAGCGACAAAAAATTCGCGTCTTTTGACCTTCTTGGCTGCAAACACGAGTAAAAGGCGCGCGCGCGAATTTTCACACCGCCGTAAAATTTTCAACTGAGTCCATTTTTTCGTCCCAATCATCTCACCATGCACGAAAGCGTCGAAAGTTTCTCATCTAAGGACAGCGACAAAAATTTCGCATCTTTTGACCTTCTTGGCTGAAAATACGAGAAAAAGGCGCGCGCGCGAATTTTCACACCGTCGTAAAATTTTCAACCGAGTCCATTTTTCCATCACAATCATCTCACCATGCATCAACATGCACGAAAGCTTCGAAAATTTCGCATCTTTTGACAACGACAAAAATTTCGCGTCTTTTGACCTTCTTGGCTTAAAACACGAGTAAAAGGAGCGCGCGCGAATTTTCACACCACCGTAAAATTTTCAACCGAGTCCATTTTTCCGTCCCAATCATCTCACCATGCATCAACATGCACGAAAGCGTCGAAAATTTCGCATCTTTTGACAGCGATAAAAATTTCGCGTCTTTCGACCTTCTTGGCTGAAAACACGAGTAAAAGGCGCTCGCGAATTTTGACACCGCCGTAAAATTTTCAACTGAGTCCATTTTTTCGTCCCAATCATCTAACCATGCACGAAAGCGTCGAAAGTTTGTCATCTAAGGATAGCGACAAAAATTTCGCATCTTTTGACCTTCTTGGCTGAAAATACGAGAAAAAGGCGCGCGCGCGAATTTTCATACCGTCGTAAAATTTTCAACCGAGTCCATTTTTCCGTCCCAATCATCTCACCATGCATCAACATGCACGAAAGCGTCGTAAATTTCACATCTTTTGACAGCGACAAAAATTTCGCTTCTTTTGCCCTTCTTGGCTGAAAACACGAGTAAAAGGCGCGCGCGCGAATTTTCACACCGCCGTAAAATTTTCAACCGAGTCCATTTTTCCGTCCCAATCATCTCACCATGCATCAACATGCACGAAAGCGTTGAAAATTTCGCATCTTTTGTCAGCGGCAAAAATTTCTCGTCTTTTGACCTTCTTGGCTGAAAACACGAGTAAAAGGCGCGCGCGCGAATTTTCACAACGCCGTAAAGTTTTCAACTGAGTCCATTTTTCCGTCCCAATCATCTCACCATGCATCAACATGCACGAAAGCGTCATAAATTTCGCATCTTTTGACAGCGACAAAAAATTCGCGCCTTTTGACCTTCTTGGCTGAAAACAATAGTAAAAGGCGCGCGCGCGAATTTTCACACCGCCGTAAAATTTTCAACCGAGTCCATTTTTCCGTCCCAATCATCTCACCATGCATCAACATGCACGAAAGCGTCGAAAATTTCGCATCTTTTGACAGCGACAAAAATTTCGCGTCTTTTGACCTTCTTGGCTGAAAACACGAGTAAAGGCGCGCGTGCGAATTTTCACACCGCCGTAAAATTTTCTACCAAGTCCATTTTTTCGTCCCAATCATCTCACCATCCATCAACATGCCCGAAAGCGTCGAAGGTTTCTCATCTAAGGACAACGACAAAAATTTCGCATCTTTTGACCTTCTTGGCTGCAAACACGAGAAAAAGGCGCGCGCGCGAATTTTCATACCGCCGTAAAATTTTCGACGAGGTCCATTTTTTCGTCCCAATCATCTCACCATGCATCAGCATGCACGAAAGCGTCGAAAATTTCGCATCTTTTGACAGTGACAAAAATTTCGCGTCTTTTGACCTTCTTGGCTGAAAACTCGAGTAAAGGGCACGCGCGCGAATTTTCACACCGCCGTAAAATTTTCGACGGAGTCCATTTTTTCGTCCCAATCATCTCACCATGCATCATGCACAAAAGCGTCGAAAATTTGGCATCTTTTGACAGCGACAAAAAATTCGCGTCTTTTGACCTTCTTGGCTGAAAACACGAGTAAAAGGCGCGCGCGCGAATTTTCACACCGCCGTAAAATTTTCAACTGAGTCCATTTTTTCGTCCCAATCATCTCACCATGCACGAAAGCGTCGAAAGTTTCTCATCTAAGGACAGCGACAAAAATTTTGCATCTTTTGACCTTCTTGGCTGAAAATACGAGAAAAAGGCGCGCGCGCGAATTTTCACACCGTCGTAAAATTTTCAACCGAGTCCATTTTTCCATCACAATCATCTCACCATGCATCAACATGCACGAAAGCTTCGAAAATTTTGCATCTTTTGACGACAAAAATTTCGCGTCTTTTGACCTTCTTGGCTTAAAACACGAGTAAAAGGAGCGCGCGCGAATTTTCACACCACCGTAAAATTTTCAACCGAGTCCATTTTTCCGTCCCACCCAATCATCTCACCATGCATCAACATGCACGAAAGCGTCGAAAATTTCGCATCTTTTGACAGCGATAAAAATTTCGCGTCTTTCGACCTTCTTGGCTGAAAACACGAGTAAAAGGCGCTCGCGAATTTTGACACCGCCGTAAAATTTTCAACTGAGTCCATTTTTTCGTCCCAATCATCTAACCATGCACGAAAGCGTCGAAAGTTTCTCATCTAAGGATAGCGACAAAAATTTCGCATCTTTTGACCTTCTTGGCTGAAAATACGAGAAAAAGGCGCGCGCGCGAATTTTCATACCGTCGTAAAATTTTCAACCGAGTCCATTTTTCCGTCCCAATCATCTCACCATGCATCAACATGCATGAAAGCGTTGAAAGTTTCTCATCTAAGGACAGTGACAAAAATTTCGCGTCTTTTGACATTCTTGGCTGAAAACACGAGTAAAAGGCGCGCGCTGCGAATTTTCACACCGCCGTAAAATTTTCATCCGAGTCCATTTTTCCATCCCAATCATCTCACCATGCATCAACATGCACGAAGCGTCGTAAATTTCGCATCTTGTGACAGCGACAAAAATTTCACGTCTTTTGACCTTCTTGGCTGAAAACACGAGTAAAAGGCGCGCGCGCGAATTTTAACACCGCCGTAAAATTTTCAACCGAGTCCATTTTTTCGTCCCAATCATCTCACCATGCATCAACATGCACGAAAGCGTCGAAAATTTCGCAACTTTTGTCAGCGACAAAAATTTCGCGTCTTTTGACCTTCTTGGCTGAAAACACGAGTAAAAGGCGCGCGCGCGAATTTTCACAACGCCGTAAAGTTTTCAACTGAGTCCATTTTTCCGTCCCAATCATCTCACCATGCATCAACATGCACGAAAGCGTCGTAAATTTCGCATCTTTTGACAGCGACAAAAAATTCGCGTCTTTTGACCTTCTTGGCTGAAAACAATAGTAAAAGGCGCGCGCGCGAATTTTCACACCGCCGTAAAATTTTCAACCGAGTCCATTTTTCCGTCCCAATCATCTCACCATGCATCAACATGCACGAAAGCGTCGAAAATTTCGCATCTTTTGACAGCGACAAAAATTTCGCGTCTTTTGACCTTCTTGGCTGAAAACACGAGTAAAGGCGCGCGTGCGAATTTTCACACGGCCGTAAAATTTTCTACCAAGTCCATTTTTTCGTCCCAATCATCTCACCATCCATCAACATGCCCGAAAGCGTCGAAGGTTTCTCATCTAAGGACAGCGACAAAAATTTTGCATCTTTTGACCTTCTTGGCTGAAAACACGAGAAAAAGGCGCGCGCGCGAATTTTCATACCGCCGTAAAATTTTCGACGGAGTCCATTTTTTCGTCCCAATCATCTCACCATGCATCAGCATGCACGAAAGCGTTGAAAATTTCGCATCTTTTGACAGTGACAAAAATTTCGCGTCTTTTGACCTTCTTGGCTGAAAACTCGAGTAAAAGGCACGCGCGCGAATTTTCACACCGCCGTAAAATTTTCGACGGAGTCCATTTTTTCGTCCCAATCATCTCACCATGCATCATGCACAAAAGCGTCGAAAATTTGGCATCTTTTGACAGCGACAAAAATTTCGCGTCTTTTGACCTTCTTGGCTGAAAACACGAGTAAAAGGCGCGCGCGCGAATTTTGACACCGCCGTAAAATTTTCAACTGAGTCCATTTTTTCGTCCCAATCATCTCACCATGCACGAAAGCGTCGAAAGTTTCTCATCTAAGGACAGCGACAAAAATTTCGCATCTTTTGACCTTCTTGGCTGAAAATACGAGAAAAAGGCGCGCGCGCGAATTTTCACACTGTCGTAAAATTTTCAACCGAGTCAATTTTTCCATCACAATCATCTCACCATGCATCAACATGCACGAAAGCGTCGAAAATTTCGCATCTTTTGACAACGACAAAAATTTCGCGTCTTTCGACCTTCTTGGCTGAAAACACGAGTAAAAGGCGCGCTCGCGAATTTTGACACCGCCGTAAAATTTTCAACTGAGTCCATTTTTTCGTCCCAATCATCTCACCATGCATCAACATGCACGAAAGCGTCGAAAGGTTCTCATCTAAGGACAGCGACAAAAATTTTGCATCTTTTGACCTTCTTGGCTGAAAACACGAGAAAAAGGCGCGTGCGCGAATTTTCACACCGTCGTAAAATTTTCAATCGAGTCCATTTTTCCGTCCCAATCATCTCACCATGCATCAACATGCACGAAAGCGTCGAAAATTTCGCATCTTTTGACAGCGACAAAAATTTCGCGTCTTTTGACCTTCTTGGCTGAAAACACGAGTAAAAGGCGCGCGCGCGAATTTTCACACCGCCGTAAAATTTTCAACCGAGTCCATTTTTCCGTCCCAATCATCTCACCATGCATCAACATGCACGAAAGCGTCGAAAATTTCGCATCTTTTGACAGCGACAAAAATTTCGCGTCTTTTGACCTTCTTGGCTGAAAACACGAGTAAAAGGCGCGCGCGCGAATTTTCACACCGCCGTAAAATTTTCAACCGAGTCCATTTTTCCGTCCCAATCATCTCACATGCATCAACATGCACGAAAGCGTCGAAAATTTTGCATCTTTTGACAGCGACAAAAATTTCGCGTCTTTTGACCTTCTTGGCTGAAAACACGAGTAAAAGGCGCGCGCGCAAATTTTCACACCGCCGTAAAATTTTCAACCGAGTCCATTTTTTCGTCCCAATCATCTCACCATGCATCAACATGCACGAAAGCATAAAAAAGTTTGCATCTTTTGACAGCGACAAAAATTTCGCGTCTTTTGACCTTCTTGGCTGAAAACTCGAGTAAAAGGCGCGCGCGCGAATTTTGACACCGCCGTAAAATTTTCAACTGAGTCCATTTTTTCGTCCCAATCATCTCACCATGCATCAACATGCACGAAAGCGTCGAAAGGTTCTCATCTAAGGACAGCGACAAAAATTTCGCATCTTTTGACCTTCTTGGCTGAAAACACGAGAAAAAGGCGCGTGCGCGAATTTTCACACCGTCGTAAAATTTTCAACCGAGTCCATTTTTCCGTCCCAATCATCTCACCATGCATCAACATGCACGAAAGCGTCGAAAATTTTGCATCTTTTGACAGCGACAAAAATTTCGCGTCTTTTGACCTTCTTGGCTGAAAACACGAGTAAAAGGCGCGCGCGCGAATTTTCACACCGCCGTAAAATTTTCAACTGAGTCCATTTTTCCGTCCCAATCATCTCAACATGCACGAAAGCGTCGTAAATTTCGCATCTTTTGACAGCGACAAAAAATTCGCGTCTTTTGACCTTCTTGGCTGAAAACAATAGTAAAAGGCGCGCGCGCGAATTTTCACACCGCCGTAAAATTTTCAACCGAGTCCATTTTTCCGTCCCAATCATCTCACCATGCATCAACATGCACGAAAGCGTCGAAAATTTCGCATCTTTTGACAGCGACAAAAATTTCGCGTCTTTTGACCTTCTTGGCTCAAAACACGAGTAAAAGGCGCGCGCGCGAATTTTCACACCGCCGTAAAATTTTCAACCGAGTCCATTTTTCTGTCCCAATCATCTCACCATGCATCAACTTGCACGAAAGCGTCGAAAATTTCGCATCTTTTGACAGCGACAAAAATTTCGCATCTTTTGACCTTCTTGGCTGAAAACACGAGTAAAAGGCGCGCGCGCGAATTTTCACAACGCCGTAAAGTTTTCAACTGAGTCCATTTTTCCGTCCCAATCATCTCACCATGCATCAACATGCACGAAAGCGTCGTAAATTTCGCATCTTTTGACAGCGACAAAAAATTCGCGTCTTTTGACCTTCTTGGCTAAAAACAATAGTAAAAGGCGCGCGCGCGAATTTTCACACCGCCGTAAAATTTTCAACCGAGTCCATTTTTCCGTCCCAATCATCTCACCGTGCATCAACATGCACGAAAGCGTCGAAAATTTCGCATCTTTTGACAGCGACAAAAATTTCGTGTCTTTTGACCTTCTTGGCTGAAAACACGAGTAAAGGCGCGCGTGCGAATTTTCACACCGCCGTAAAATTTTCTACCAAGTCCATTTTTTCGTCCCAATCATCTCACCATCCATCAACATGCCCGAAAGCGTCGAAGGTTTCTCATCTAAGGACAGCGACAAAAATTTCGCATCTTTTGACCTTCTTGGCTGAAAACACGAGAAAAAGGCGCGCGCGCGAATTTTCATACCGCCGTAAAATTTTCGACGGGGTCCATTTTTTCGTCCCAATCATCTCACCATGCATCAGCATGCACGAAAGCGTCGAAAATTTCGCATCTTTTGACAGTGACAAAAATTTCACGTCTTTTGACCTTCTTGGCTGAAAACTCGAGTAAAAGGCACGCGCGCGAATTTTCACACCGCCGTAAAATTTTCGACGGAGTCCATTTTTTCGTCCCAATCATCTCACCATGCATCATGCACAAAAGCGTCGAAAATTTGGCATCTTTTGACAGCGACAAAAAATTCGCGTCTTTTGACCTTCTTGGCTGAAAACACGAGTAAAAGGCGCGCTCGCGAATTTTCACACCGCCGTAAAATTTTCAACTGAGTCCATTTTTTCGTCCCAATCATCTCACCATGCACGAAAGCGTCGAAAGTTTCTCATCTAAGGACAGCGACAAAAATTTCGCATCTTTTGACCTTCTTGGCTGAAAATACGAGAAAAAGGCGCGCGCGCGAATTTTCACACCGTCGTAAAATTTTCAACCGAGTCCATTTTTCCATCACAATCATCTCACCATGCATCAACATGCACGAAAGCTTCGAAAATTTCGCATCTTTTGACAACGACAAAAATTTCGCGTCTTTTGACCTTCTTGGCTTAAAACACGAGTAAAAGGAGCGCGCGCGAATTTTCACACCACCGTAAAATTTTCAACCGAGTCCATTTTTCCGTCCCAATCATCTCACCATGCATCAACATGCACGAAAGCGTCGAAAATTTTGCATCTTTTGACAGTGATAAAAATTTCGCGTCTTTCGACCTTCTTGGCTGAAAACACGAGTAAAAGGCGCTCGCGAATTTTGACACCGCCGTAAAATTTTCAACTGAGTCCATTTTTTCGTCCCAATCATCTAACCATGCACGAAAGCGTCGAAAGTTTGTCATCTAAGGATAGCGACAAAAATTTCGCATCTTTTGACCTTCTTGGCTGAAAATACGAGAAAAAGGCGCGCGCGCGAATTTTCATACCGTCGTAAAATTTTCAACCGAGTCCATTTTTCCGTCCCAATCATCTCACCATGCATCAACATGCATGAAAGCGTTGAAAGTTTCTCATCTAAGGACAGTGACAAAAATTTCGCGTCTTTTGACATTCTTGGCTGAAAACACGAGTAAAAGGCGCGCGCTGCGAATTTTCACACCGCCGTAAAATTTTCATCCGAGCCCATTTTTCCATCCCAATCATCTCACCATGCATCAACATGCACGAAGCGTCGTAAATTTCGCATCTTGTGACAGCGACAAAAATTTCACGTCTTTTGACCTTCTTGGCTGAAAACACGAGTAAAAGGCGCGCGCGCGAATTTTAACACCGCCGTAAAATTTTCAACCGAGTCCATTTTTTCGTCCCAATCATCTCACCATGCATCAACATGCACGAAAGCGTCGAAAATTTCGCATCTTTTGTCAGCGACAAAAATTTCGCGTCTTTTGACCTTCTTGGCTGAAAACACGAGTAAAAGGCGCGCGCGCGAATTTTCACAACGCCGTAAAGTTTTCAACTGAGTCCATTTTTCCGTCCCAATCATCTCACCATGCATCAACATGCACGAAAGCGTCGTAAATTTTGCATCTTTTGACAGCGACAAAAAATTCGCGTCTTTTGACCTTCTTGGCTGAAAACAATAGTAAAAGGCGCGCGCGCGAATTTTCACACCGCCGTAAAATTTTCAACCGAGTCCATTTTTCCGTCCCAATCATCTCACCATGCATCAACATGCACGAAAGCGTCGAAAGGTTCTCATCTAAGGACAGCGACAAAAATTTTGCATCTTTTGACCTTCTTGGCTGAAAACACGAGAAAAAGGCGCGTGCGCGAATTTTCACACCGTCGTAAAATTTTCAACCGAGTCCATTTTTCCGTCCCAATCATCTCACCATGCATCAACATGCACGAAAGCGTCGAAAATTTCGCATCTTTTGACAGCGACAAAAATTTCGCGTCTTTTGACCTTCTTGGCTGAAAACACGAGTAAAAGGCGCGGGCGCGAATTTTCACACCGCCGTAAAATTTTCAACCGAGTCCATTTTTCCGTCCCAATCATCTCACCATGCATCAACATGCACGAAAGCGTCGAAAATTTCGCATCTTTTGACAGCGACAAAAATTTCGCGTCTTTTGACCTTCTTGGCTGAAAACACGAGTAAAAGGCGCGCGCGCGAATTTTCACACCGCCGTAAAATTTTCAACCGAGTCCATTTTTCCGTCCCAATCATCTCACATGCATCAACATGCACGAAAGCGTCGAAAATTTTGCATCTTTTGACAGCGACAAAAATTTCGCGTCTTTTGACCTTCTTGGCTGAAAACACGAGTAAAAGGCGCGCGCGCGAATTTTGACACCGCCGTAAAATTTTCAACTGAGTCCATTTTTTCGTCCCAATCATCTCACCATGCACGAAAGCGTCGAAAGTTTCTCATCTAAGGACAGCGACAAAAATTTCGCATCTTTTGACCTTCTTGGCTGAAAATACGAGAAAAAGGCGCGCGCGCGAATTTTCACACTGTCGTAAAATTTTCAACCGAGTCAATTTTTCCATCACAATCATCTCACCATGCATCAACATGCACGAAAGCGTCGAAAATTTCACATCTTTTGACAACGACAAAAATTTCGCGTCTTTCGACCTTCTTGGCTGAAAACACGAGTAAAAGGCGCGCTCGCGAATTTTGACACCGCCGTAAAATTTTCAACTGAGTCCATTTTTTCGTCCCAATCATCTCACCATGCATCAACATGCACGAAAGCGTCGAAAGGTTCTCATCTAAGGACAGCGACAAAAATTTTGCATCTTTTGACCTTCTTGGCTGAAAACACGAGAAAAAGGCGCGTGCGCGAATTTTCACACCGTCGTAAAATTTTCAACCGAGTCCATTTTTCCGTCCCAATCATCTCACCATGCATCAACATGCACGAAAGCGTCGAAAATTTCGCATCTTTTGACAGCGACAAAAATTTCACGTCTTTTGACCTTCTTGGCTGAAAACACGAGTAAAAGGCGCGCGCGCGAATTTTCACACCGCCGTAAAATTTTCTACTGAGTCCATTTTTCCATCCCAATCATCTCACCATGCATCAACATGCACGAAGCGTCATAAATTTCGCGTCTTTTGACAGCGACAAAAATTTCGCGTCTTTTGACCTTCTTGGCTGAAAACACGAGTAAAAGGCGCGCGCGCGAATTTTCACACCGCCGTAAAATTTTCAACCGAGTCCATTTTTCCGTCCCAATCATCTCACATGCATCAACATGCACGAAAGCGTCGAAAATTTTGCATCTTTTGACAGCGACAAAAATTTCGCGTCTTTTGACCTTCTTGGCTGAAAACACGAGTAAAAGGCGCGCGCGCAAATTTTCACACCGCCGTAAAATTTTCAACCGAGTCCATTTTTCCGTCCCAATCATCTCACCATGCATCAACATGCACGAAAGCATAAAAAAGTTCGCATCTTTTGACAGCGACAAAAATTTCGCGTCTTTTGACCTTCTTGGCTGAAAACTCGAGTAAAAGGCGCGCGCGCGAATTTTGACACCGCCGTAAAATTTTCAACTGAGTCCATTTTTTCGTCCCAATCATCTCACCATGCATCAACATGCACGAAAGCGTCGAAAGGTTCTCATCTAAGGACAGCGACAAAAATTTCGCATCTTTTGACCTTCTTGGCTGAAAACACGAGAAAAAGGCGCGTGCGCGAATTTTCACACCGTCGTAAAATTTTCAACCGAGTCCATTTTTCCGTCCCAATCATCTCACCATGCATCAACATGCACGAAAGCGTCGAAAATTTTGCATCTTTTGACAGCGACAAAAATTTCGCGTCTTTTGACCTTCTTGGCTGAAAACACGAGTAAAAGGCGCGCGCGCGAATTTTCACACCGCCGTAAAATTTTCAACTGAGTCCATTTTTCCGTCCCAATCATCTCAACATGCATCAACATGCACGAAAGCGTCGTAAATTTCGCATCTTTTGACAGCGACAAAAAATTCGCGTCTTTTGACCTTCTTGGCTGAAAACAATAGTAAAAGGCGCGCGCGCGAATTTTCACACCGCCGTAAAATTTTTAACTGAGTCCATTTTTCCGTCCCAATCATCTCACCATGCATCAACATGCACGAAAGCGTCGTAAATTTCGCATCTTTTGACAGCGACAAAAATTTCACTTCTTTTGCCCTTCTTGGCTGAAAACACGAGTAAAAGGCGCGCGCGCGAATTTTCACACCGTCATAAAATTTTCAACCGAGTCCATTTTTCTGTCCCAATCATCTCACCATGCATCAACATGCACGAAAGCGTCGAAAATTTGCATCTTTTGACAGCGACAAAAATTTCGCGTCTTTTGACCTTCTTGGCTGAAAACACGAGTAAAAGGCGCGCGCGCGAATTTTCACAACGCCGTAAAGTTTTCAACTGAGTCCATTTTTCCGTCCCAATCATCTCACCATGCATCAACATGCACGAAAGCGTCGTAAATTTCGCATCTTTTGACAGCGACAAAAAATTCGCGTCTTTTGACCTTCTTGGCTGAAAACAATAGTAAAAGGCGCGCGCGCGAATTTTCACACCGCCGTAAAATTTTCAACCGAGTCCATTTTTCCGTCCCAATCATCTCACCATGCATCAACATGCACGAAAGCGTCGAAAATTTCGCATCTTTTGACAGCGACAAAAATTTCGCGTCTTTTGACCTTCTTGGCTGAAAACACGAGTAAAGGCGCGCGTGCGAATTTTCACACCGCCGTAAAATTTTCTACCAAGTCCATTTTTTCGTCCCAATCATCTCACCATCCATCAACATGCCCGAAAGCGTCGAAGGTTTCTCATCTAAGGACAGCGACAAAAATTTCGCATCTTTTGACCTTCTTGGCTGAAAACACGAGAAAAAGGCGCGCGCGCGAATTTTCATACCGCCGTAAAATTTTCGACGGGGTCCATTTTTTCGTCCCAATCATCTCACCATGCATCAGCATGCACGAAAGCGTCGAAAATTTCGCATCTTTTGACAGTGACAAAAATTTCACGTCTTTTGACCTTCTTGGCTGAAAACTCGAGTAAAAGGCACGCGCGCGAATTTTCACACCGCCGTAAAATTTTCGACGGAGTCCATTTTTTCGTCCCAATCATCTCACCATGCATCATGCACAAAAGCGTCGAAAATTTGGCATCTTTTGACAGCGACAAAAAATTCGCGTCTTTTGACCTTCTTGGCTGCAAACACGAGTAAAAGGCGCGCGCGCGAATTTTCACACCGCCGTAAAATTTTCAACTGAGTCCATTTTTTCGTCCCAATCATCTCACCATGCACGAAAGCGTCGAAAGTTTCTCATCTAAGGACAGCGACAAAAATTTCGCATCTTTTGACCTTCTTGGCTGAAAATACGAGAAAAAGGCGCGCGCGCGAATTTTCACACCGTCGTAAAATTTTCAACCGAGTCCATTTTTCCATCACAATCATCTCACCATGCATCAACATGCACGAAAGCTTCGAAAATTTCGCATCTTTTGACAACGACAAAAATTTCGCGTCTTTTGACCTTCTTGGCTTAAAACACGAGTAAAAGGAGCGCGCGCGAATTTTCACACCACCGTAAAATTTTCAACCGAGTCCATTTTTCCGTCCCAATCATCTCACCATGCATCAACATGCACGAAAGCGTCGAAAATTTCGCATCTTTTGACAGCGATAAAAATTTCGCGTCTTTCGACCTTCTTGGCTGAAAACACGAGTAAAAGGCGCTCGCGAATTTTGACACCGCCGTAAAATTTTCAACTGAGTCCATTTTTTCGTCCCAATCATCTAACCATGCACGAAAGCGTCGAAAGTTTGTCATCTAAGGATAGCGACAAAAATTTCGCATCTTTTGACCTTCTTGGCTGAAAATACGAGAAAAAGGCGCGCGCGCGAATTTTCATACCGTCGTAAAATTTTCAACCGAGTCCATTTTTCCGTCCCAATCATCTCACCATGCATCAACATGCATGAAAGCGTTGAAAGTTTCTCATCTAAGGACAGTGACAAAAATTTCGCGTCTTTTGACATTCTTGGCTGAAAACACGAGTAAAAGGCGCGCGCGCGAATTTTCACACCGCCGTAAAATTTTCATCCGAGTCCATTTTTCCATCCCAATCATCTCACCATGCATCAACATGCACGAAGCGTCGTAAATTTCGCATCTTGTGACAGCGACAAAAATTTCACGTCTTTTGACCTTCTTGGCTGAAAACACGAGTAAAAGGCGCGCGCGCGAATTTTAACACCGCCGTAAAATTTTCAACCGAGTCCATTTTTTCGTCCCAATCATCTCACCATGCATCAACATGCACGAAAGCGTCGAAAATTTCGCATCTTTTGTCAGCGACAAAAATTTCACGTCTTTTGACCTTCTTGGCTGAAAACACGAGTAAAAGGCGCGCGCGCGAATTTTCACAACGCCGTAAAGTTTTCAACTGAGTCCATTTTTCCGTCCCAATCATCTCACCATGCATCAACATGCACGAAAGCGTCGTAAATTTCGCATCTTTTGACAGCGACAAAAAATTCGCGTCTTTTGACCTTCTTGGCTGAAAACAATAGTAAAAGGCGCGCGCGCGAATTTTCACACCGCCGTAAAATTTTCAACCGAGTCCATTTTTCCGTCCCAATCATCTCACCATGCATCAACATGCATGAAAGCGTCGAAAATTTCGCATCTTTTGACAGCGACAAAAATTTACGTCTTTTGACCTTCTTGGCTGAAAACACGAGTAAAGGCGCGCGTGCGAATTTTCACACCGCCGTAAAATTTTCTACCAAGTCCATTTTTTCGTCCCAATCATCTCACCATCCATCAACATGCCCGAAAGCGTCGATGGTTTCTCATCTAAGGACAGCGACAAAAATTTTGCATCTTTTGACCTTCTTGGCTGAAAACACGAGAAAAAGGCGCGCGCGCGAATTTTCATACCGCCGTAAAATTTTCGACGGAGTCCATTTTTTCGTCCCAATAATCTCACCATGCATCAGCATGCACGAAAGCGTTGAAAATTTCGCATCTTTTGACAGTGACAAAAATTTCGCGTCTTTTGACCTTCTTGGCTGAAAACTCGAGTAAAAGGCACGCGCGCGAATTTTCACACCGCCGTAAAATTTTCGACGGAGTCCATTTTTTCGTCCCAATCATCTCACCATGCATCATGCACAAAAGCGTCGAAAATTTGGCATCTTTTGACAGCGACAAAAATTTCGCGTCTTTTGACCTTCTTGGCTGAAAACACGAGTAAAAGGCGCGCGCGCGAATTTTGACACCGCCGTAAAATTTTCAACTGAGTCCATTTTTTCGTCCCAATCATCTCACCATGCACGAAAGCGTCGAAAGTTTCTCATCTAAGGACAGCGACAAAAATTTCGCATCTTTTGACCTTCTTGGCTGAAAATACGAGAAAAAGGCGCGCGCGCGAATTTTCACACTGTCGTAAAATTTTCAACCGAGTCAATTTTTCCATCACAATCATCTCACCATGCATCAACATGCACGAAAGCGTCGAAAATTTCGCATCTTTTGACAACGACAAAAATTTCGCGTCTTTCGACCTTCTTGGCTGAAAACACGAGTAAAAGGCGCGCTCGCGAATTTTGACACCGCCGTAAAATTTTCAACTGAGTCCATTTTTTCGTCCCAATCATCTCACCATGCATCAACATGCACGAAAGCGTCAAAAGGTTCTCATCTAAGGACAGCGACAAAAATTTTGCATCTTTTGACCTTCTTGGCTGAAAACACGAGAAAAAGGCGCGTGCGCGAATTTTCACACCGTCGTAAAATTTTCAACCGAGTCCATTTTTCCGTCCCAATCATCTCACCATGCATCAACATGCACGAAAGCGTCGAAAATTTCGCATCTTTTGACAGCGACAAAAATTTCGCGTCTTTTGACCTTCTTGGCTGAAAACACGAGTAAAAGGCGCGCGCGCGAATTTTCACACCGCCGTAAAATTTTCTACTGAGTCCATTTTTCCATCCCAATCATCTCACCATGCATCAACATGCACGAAGCGTCATAAATTTCGCGTCTTTTGACAGCGACAAAAATTTCGCGTCTTTTGACCTTCTTGGCTGAAAACACGAGTAAAAGGCGCGCGCGCGAATTTTCACACCGCCGTAAAATTTTCAACCGAGTCCATTTTTCCGTCCCAATCATCTCACATGCATCAACATGCACGAAAGCGTCGAAAATTTTGCATCTTTTGACAGCGACAAAAATTTCGCGTCTTTTGACCTTCTTGGCTGAAAACACGAGTAAAAGGCGCGCGCGCAAATTTTCACACCGCCGTAAAATTTTCAACCGAGTCCATTTTTTCGTCCCAATCATCTCACCATGCATCAACATGCACGAAAGCATAAAAAAGTTCGCATCTTTTGACAGCGACAAAAATTTCGCGTCTTTTGACCTTCTTGGCTGAAAACTCGAGTAAAAGGCGCGCGCGCGAATTTTGACACCGCCGTAAAATTTTCAACTGAGTCCATTTTTTCGTCCCAATCATCTCACCATGCATCAACATGCACGAAAGCGTCGAAAGGTTCTCATTAAGGACAGCGACAAAAATTTCGCATCTTTTGACCTTCTTGGCTGAAAACACGAGAAAAAGGCGCGTGCGCGAATTTTCACACCGTCGTAAAATTTTCAACCGAGTCCATTTTTCCGTCCCAATCATCTCACCATGCATCAACATGCACGAAAGCGTCAAAAATTTTGCATCTTTTGACAGCGACAAAAATTTCGCGTCTTTTGACCTTCTTGGCTGAAAACACGAGTAAAAGGCGCGCGCGCGAATTTTCACACCGCCGTAAAATTTTCAACTGAGTCCATTTTTCCGTCCCAATCATCTCAACATGCATCAACATGCACGAAAGCGTCGTAAATTTCGCATCTTTTGACAGCGACAAAAAATTCGCGTCTTTTGACCTTCTTGGCTGAAAACAATAGTAAAAGGCGCGCGCGCGAATTTTCACACCGCCGTAAAATTTTCAACCGAGTCCATTTTTCCGTCCCAATCATCTCACCATGCATCAACATGCACGAAAGCGTCGAAAATTTCGCATCTTTTGACAGCGACAAAAATTTCGCGTCTTTTGACCTTCTTGGCTCAAAACACGAGTAAAAGGCGCGCGCGAATTTTCACACCGCCGTAAAATTTTCAACCGAGTCCATTTTTCTGTCCCAATCATCTCACCATGCATCAACTTGCACGAAAGCGTCGAAAATTTCGCATCTTTTGACAGCGACAAAAATTTCGCATCTTTTGACCTTCTTGGCTGAAAACACGAGTAAAAGGCACGCGCGCAAATTTTCACACCGCCGTAAAATTTTCGACGGAGTCCATTTTTTCGTCCCAATCATCTCACCATGCATCATGCACAAAAGCGTCGAAAATTTCGCATCTTTTGACAGCGACAAAAATTTCGCGTCTTTTGACCTTCTTGGCTGAAAACACGAGTAAAAGGCGCGCTCGCGAATTTTCACACCGCCGTAAAATTTTCAACCGAGTCCATTTTTTCGTCCCAATCATCTCACCATGCATCAACATGCACGAAAGCATAAAAAAGTTCGCATCTTTTGACAGCGACAAAAATTTCGCGTCTTTTGACCTTCTTGGCTGAAAACTCGAGTAAAAGGCGCGCGCGCGAATTTTGACACCGCCGTAAAATTTTCAACTGAGTCCATTTTTTCGTCCCAATCATCTCACCATGCATCAACATGCACGAAAGCGTCGAAAGGTTCTCATCTAAGGACAGCGACAAAAATTTCGCATCTTTTGACCTTCTTGGCTGAAAACACGAGAAAAAGGCGCGTGCGCGAATTTTCACACCGTCGTAAAATTTTCAACCGAGTCCATTTTTCCGTCCCAATCATCTCACCATGCATCAACATGCACGAAAGCGTCGAAAATTTTGCATCTTTTGACAGCGACAAAAATTTCGCGTCTTTTGACCTTCTTGGCTGAAAACACGAGTAAAAGGCGCGCGCGCGAATTTTCACACCGCCGTAAAATTTTCAACTGAGTCCATTTTTCCGTCCCAATCATCTCAACATGCATCAACATGCACGAAAGCGTCGTAAATTTCGCATCTTTTGACAGCGACAAAAAATTCGCGTCTTTTGACCTTCTTGGCTGAAAACAATAGTAAAAGGCGCGCGCGCGAATTTTCACACCGCCGTAAAATTTTCAACCGAGTCCATTTTTCCGTCCCAATCATCTCACCATGCATCAACATGCACGAAAGCGTCGAAAATTTCGCATCTTTTGACAGCGACAAAAATTTCGCGTCTTTTGACCTTCTTGGCTCAAAACACGAGTAAAAGGCGCGCGCGCGAATTTTCACACCGCCGTAAAATTTTCAACCGAGTCCATTTTTCTGTCCCAATCATCTCACCATGCATCAACTTGCACGAAAGCGTCGAAAATTTCGCATCTTTTGACAGCGACAAAAATTTCGCATCTTTTGACCTTCTTGGCTGAAAACACGAGTAAAAGGAACGCGCGCAAATTTTCACACCGCCGTAAAATTTTCGACGGAGTCCATTTTTTCGTCCCAATCATCTCACCATGCATCATGCACAAAAGCGTCGAAAATTTCGCATCTTTTGACAGCGACAAAAATTTCGCGTCTTTTGACCTTCTTGGCTGAAAACACGAGTAAAAGGCGCGCTCGCGAATTTTCACACCGCCGTAAAATTTTCAACCGAGTCCATTTTTCCGTCCCAATCATCTCACCATGCATCAACATGCACGAAAGCGTCGAAAATTTCGCATCTTTTGACAGCGACAAAAATTTCACGTCTTTTGACCTTCTTGGCTGAAAACACGAGTAAAAGGCGCGCGCGCGAATTTTCACACCGCCGTAAAATTTTCAACTGAGTCCATTTTTCCGTCCCAATCATCTCAACATGCATCAACATGCACGAAAGCGTCGTAAATTTCGCATCTTTTGACAGCGACAAAAAATTCGCGTCTTTTGACCTTCTTGGCTGAAAACAATAGTAAAAGGCGCGCGCGCGAATTTTCACACCGCCGTAAAATTTTCAACCGAGTCCATTTTTCCGTCCCAATCATCTCACCATGCATCAACATGCACGAAAGCGTCGAAAATTTCGCATCTTTTGACAGCGACAAAAATTTCGCGTCTTTTGACCTTCTTGGCTCAAAACACGAGTAAAAGGCGCGCGCGCGAATTTTCACACCGCCGTAAAATTTTCAACCGAGTCCATTTTTTCGTCCCAATCATCTCACCATGCATCAACATGCACGAAAGCGTCGAAAGGTTCTCATCTAAGGACAGCGACAAAAATTTCGCATCTTTTGACCTTCTTGGCTGAAAACACGAGAAAAAGGCGCGTGCGCGAATTTTCACACCGTCGTAAAATTTTCAACCGAGTCCATTTTTCCGTCCCAATCATCTCACCATGCATCAACATGCACGAAAGCGTCGAAAATTTTGCATCTTTTGACAGCGACAAAAATTTCGCGTCTTTTGACCTTCTTGGCTGAAAACACGAGTAAAAGGCGCGCGCGCGAATTTTCACACCGCCGTAAAATTTTCAACTGAGTCCATTTTTCCGTCCCAATCATCTCAACATGCATCAACATGCACGAAAGCGTCGTAAATTTCGCATCTTTTGACAGCGACAAAAAATTCGCGTCTTTTGACCTTCTTGGCTGAAAACAATAGTAAAAGGCGCGCGCGCGAATTTTCACACCGCCGTAAAATTTTCAACCGAGTCCATTTTTCCGTCCCAATCATCTCACCATGCATCAACATGCACGAAAGCGTCGAAAATTTCGCATCTTTTGACAGCGACAAAAATTTCGCGTCTTTTGACCTTCTTGGCTCAAAACACGAGTAAAAGGCGCGCGCGCGAATTTTCACACCGCCGTAAAATTTTCAACCGAGTCCATTTTTCTGTCCCAATCATCTCACCATGCATCAACTTGCACGAAAGCGTCGAAAATTTCGCATCTTTTGACAGCGACAAAAATTTCGCATCTTTTGACCTTCTTGGCTGAAAACACGAGTAAAAGGAACGCGCGCAAATTTTCACACCGCCGTAAAATTTTCGACGGAGTCCATTTTTTCGTCCCAATCATCTCACCATGCATCATGCACAAAAGCGTCGAAAATTTCGCATCTTTTGACAGCGACAAAAATTTCGCGTCTTTTGACCTTCTTGGCTGAAAACACGAGTAAAAGGCGCGCTCGCGAATTTTCACACCGCCGTAAAATTTTCAACCGAGTCCATTTTTCCGTCCCAATCATCTCACCATGCATCAACATGCACGAAAGCGTCGAAAATTTCGCATCTTTTGACAGCGACAAAAATTTCACGTCTTTTGACCTTCTTGGCTGAAAACACGAGTAAAAGGCGCGCGCGCGAATTTTCACACCGCCGTAAAATTTTCAACCGAGTCCATTTTTCCGTCCCAATCATCTCACCATGCATCAACATGCACGAAAGCGTCGAAAATTTCGCATCTTTTGACAGCGACAAAAATTTCGCGTCTTTTGACCTTCTTGGCTGAAAACACGAGTAAAAGGCGCGCGCGCGAATTTTCACACCGCCGTAAAATTTTCAACTGAGTCCATTTTTCCGTCCCAATCGTCTCAATATGCATCAACAAGCACAAAAGCGTCGTAAATTTCGCATCTTTTGACAGCGACAAAAAATTCGCGTCTTTTGACCTTCTTGGCTGAAAACAATAGTAAAAGGCGCGCGCGCGAATTTTCACACCGCAGTAAAATTTTCAACCGAGTCCATTTTTCCGTCCCAATCATCTCACCATGCATCAACATGCACGAAAGCGTCGAAAATTTTGCATCTTTTGACAGCGACAAAAATTTCGCGTCTTTTGACCTTCTTGGCTCAAAACACGAGTAAAAGGCGCGCGCGCGAATTTTCACACCGCCGTAAAATTTTCAACCGAGTCCATTTTTCCGTCCCAATCATCTCACCATGCATCAACATGCACGAAAGCGTCGAAAATTTCGCATCTTTTGACAGCGACAAAAATTTCGCGTCTTTTGACCTTCTTGGCTGAAAACACGAGTAAAAGGCGCGCGCGAATTTTCACACCGTCGTAAAATTTTCAACCGAGTCCATTTTTCTGTCCCAATCATCTCACCATGCATCAACATGCACAAAAGCGTCAAAAATTTTGCATCTTTTGACAGCGACAAAAATTTCGCGTCTTTTGACCTTCTTGGCTGAAAACACGAGTAAAAGGCGCGCGCGCGAATTTTCACACCGCCGTAAAATTTTCAACCGAGTCCATTTTTCCGTCCCAATCATCTCACCATGCATCAACATGCACGAAAGCGTCGAAAATTTCGCATCTTTTGACAGCGACAAAAATTTCGCGTCTTTTGACCTTCTTGGCTGAAAACACGAGTAAAAGGCGCGCGCGCGAATTTTCACACCGCCGTAAAATTTTCAACTGAGTCCATTTTTCCGTCCCAATCGTCTCAACATGCATCAACAAGCACAAAAGCGTCGTAAATTTCGCATCTTTTGACAGCGACAAAAAATTCGCGTCTTTTGACCTTCTTGGCTGAAAACAATAGTAAAAGGCGCGCGCGCGAATTTTCACACCGCCGTAAAATTTTCAACCGAGTCCATTTTTCCGTCCCAATCATCTCACCATGCATCAACATGCACGAAAGCGTCGAAAATTTCGCATCTTTTGACAGCGACAAAAATTTCGCGTCTTTTGACCTTTTTGGCTCAAAACACGAGTAAAAGGCGCGCGCGCGAATTTTCACACCGCCGTAAAATTTTCAACCGAGTCCATTTTTCCGTCCCAATCATCTCACCATGCATCAACATGCACGAAAGCGTCGAAAATTTCGCATCTTTTGACAGCGACAAAAATTTCGCGTCTTTTGACCTTCTTGGCTGAAAACACGAGTAAAAGGCGCGCGCGCGAATTTTCACACCGCCGTAAAATTTTCAACTGAGTCCATTTTTCCGTCCCAATCGTCTCAACATGCATCAACAAGCACAAAAGCGTCGTAAATTTCGCATCTTTTGACAGCGACAAAAAATTCGCGTCTTTTGACCTTCTTGGCTGAAAACAATAGTAAAAGGCGCGCGCGCGAATTTTCACACCGCCGTAAAATTTTCAACCGAGTCCATTTTTCCGTCCCAATCATCTCACCATGCATCAACATGCACGAAAGCGTCGAAAATTTCGCATCTTTTGACAGCGACAAAAATTTCGCGTCTTTTGACCTTCTTGGCTCAAAACACGAGTAAAAGGCGCGCGCGCGAATTTTCACACCGCCGTAAAATTTTCAACCGAGTCCATTTTTCCGTCCCAATCATCTCACCATGCATCAACTTGCACGAAAGCGTCGAAAATTTCGCATCTTTTGACAGCGACAAAAATTTCGCATCTTTTGACCTTCTTGGCTGAAAACACGAGTAAAAGGCACGCGCGCAAATTTTCACACCGCCGTAAAATTTTCGACGGAGTCCATTTTTTCGTCCCAATCATCTCACCATGCATCATGCACAAAAGCGTCGAAAATTTCGCATCTTTTGACAGCGACAAAAATTTCGCGTCTTTTGACCTTCTTGGCTGAAAACACGAGTAAAAGGCGCGCTCGCGAATTTTCACACCGCCGTAAAATTTTCAACCGAGTCCATTTTTCCGTCCCAATCATCTCACCATGCATCAACATGCACGAAAGCGTCGAAAATTTCGCATCTTTTGACAGCGACAAAAATTTCACGTCTTTTGACCTTCTTGGCTGAAAACACGAGTAAAAGGCGCGCGCGCGAATTTTCACACCGCCGTAAAATTTTCAACCGAGTACATTTTTCCGTCCCAATCATCTCACCATGCATCAACATGCACGAAAGCGTCGAAAATTTCGCATCTTTTGACAGCGACAAAAATTTCGCGTCTTTTGACCTTCTTGGCTGAAAACACGAGTAAAAGGCGCGCGCGCGAATTTTCACACCGCCGTAAAATTTTCAACTGAGTCCATTTTTCCGTCCCAATCGTCTCAACATGCATCAACAAGCACAAAAGCGTCGTAAATTTCGCATCTTTTGACAGCGACAAAAAATTCGCGTCTTTTGACCTTCTTGGCTGAAAACAATAGTAAAAGGCGCGCGCGCGAATTTTCACACCGCCGTAAAATTTTCAACCGAGTCCATTTTTCCGTCCCAATCATCTCACCATGCATCAACATGCACGAAAGCGTCGAAAATTTCGCATCTTTTGACAGCGACAAAAATTTCGCGTCTTTTGACCTTCTTGGCTCAAAACACGAGTAAAAGGCGCGCGCGCGAATTTTCACACCGCCGTAAAATTTTCAACCGAGTCCATTTTTCCGTCCCAATCATCTCACCATGCATCAACATGCACGAAAGCGTCGAAAATTTCGCATCTTTTGACAGCGACAAAAATTTCGCGTCTTTTGACCTTCTTGGCTGAAAACACGAGTAAAAGGCGCGCGCGAATTTTCACACCGTCGTAAAATTTTCAACCGAGTCCATTTTTCTGTCCCAATCATCTCACCATGCATCAACATGCACAAAAGCGTCGAAAATTTCGCATCTTTTGACAACGACAAAAATTTCGCGTCATTTGACCTTCTTGGCTCAAAACACGAGTAAAAGGCGCGCGCGCGAATTTTCACACCGCCGTAAAATTTTCAACCGAGTCCATTTTTCCGTCCCAATCATCTCACCATGCATCAACATGCACGAAAGCGTCGAAAATTTCGCATCTTTTGACAGCGACAAAAATTTCGCGTCTTTTGACCTTCTTGGCTCAAAACACGAGTAAAAGGCGCGCGCGCGAATTTTCACACCGCCGTAAAATTTTCAACCGAGTCCATTTCTCTGTCCCAATCATCTCACCATGCATCAACTTGCACGAAAGCGTCGAAAATTTCGCATCTTTTGACAGCGACAAAAATTTCGCATCTTTTGACCTTCTTGGCTGAAAACACGAGTAAAAGGCACGCGCGCAAATTTTCACACCGCCGTAAAATTTTCGACGGAGTCCATTTTTTCGTCCCAATCATCTCACCATGCATCATGCACAAAAGCGTCGAAAATTTCGCATCTTTTGACAGCGACAAAAATTTCGCTTCTTTTGACCTTCTTGGCTGAAAACACGAGTAAAAGGCGCGCGCGCGAATTTTCACACCGCCGTAAAATTTTCAACTGAGTCCATTTTTCCGTCCCAATCATCTCAACATGCATCAACATGCACGAAAGCGTCGTAAATTTCGCATCTTTTGACAGCGACAAAAAATTCGCGTCTTTTGACCTTCTTGGCTGAAAACAATAGTAAAAGGCGCGCGCGCGAATTTTCACACCGCCGTAAAATTTTCAACCGAGTCCATTTTTCCGCCCCAATCATCTCACCATGCATCAACATGCACAAAAGCGTCGTAAATTTCGCATCTTTTGACAGCGACAAAAAATTCGCGTCTTTTGACCTTCTTGGCTGAAAACAATAGTAAAAGGCGCGCGCGCGAATTTTCACACCGCCGTAAAATTTTCAACCGAGTCCATTTTTCCGTCCCAATCATCTCACCATGCATCAACATGCACGAAAGCGTCGAAAATTTCGCATCTTTTGACAGCGACAAAAATTTCGCGTCTTTTGACCTTCTTGGCTCAAAACACGAGTAAAAGGCGCGCGCGCGAATTTTCACACCGCCGTAAAATTTTCAACCGAGTCCATTTTTCTGTCCCAATCATCTCACCATGCATCAACTTGCACGAAAGCGTTGAAAATTTCGCATCTTTTGACAGCGACAAAAATTTCGCATCTTTTGACCTTCTTGGCTGAAAACACGAGTAAAAGGCACGCGCGCAAATTTTCACACCGCCGTAAAATTTTCGACGGAGTCCATTTTTTCGTCCCAATCATCTCACCATGCATCATGCACAAAAGCGTCGAAAATTTCGCATCTTTTGACAGCGACAAAAATTTCGCGTCTTTTGACCTTCTTGGCTGAAAACACGAGTAAAAGGCGCGCTCGCGAATTTTCACACCGCCGTAAAATTTTCAACCGAGTCCATTTTTCCGTCCCAATCATCTCACCATGCATCAACATGCACGAAAGCGTCGAAAATTTCGCATCTTTTGACAGCGACAAAAATTTTGCGTCTTTTGACCTTCTTGGCTCAAAACACGAGTAAAAGGCGCGCGCGCGAATTTTCACACCGCTGTAAAATTTTCAACCGAGTCCATTTTTGCGTCCCAATCATCTCACCATGCATCAACATGCACGAAAGCGTCGAATATTTCGCATCTTTTGACAGCGACAAAAATTTCGCGTCTTTTGACCTTCTTGGCTGAAAACACGAGTAAAAGGCGCGCGCGAATTTTCACACCGTCGTAAAATTTTCAACCGAGTCCATTTTTCTGTCCCAATCATCTCACCATGCATCAACATGCACAAAAGCGTCGAAAATTTCGCATCTTTTGACAACGACAAAAATTTCGCGTCATTTGACCTTCTTGGCTCAAAACACGAGTAAAAGGCGCGCGCGCGAATTTTCACACCGCCGTAAAATTTTCAACCGAGTCCATTTTTCCGTCCCAATCATCTCACCATGCATCAACATGCACGAAAGTGTCAAAAATTTCGCATCTTTTGACAGCGACAAAAATTTCGCGTCTTTTGACCTTCTTGGCTCAAAACACGAGTAAAAGGCGCGCGCGCGAATTTTCACACCGCCGTAAAATTTTCAACCGAGTCCATTTTTCCGTCCCAATCATCTCACCATGCATCAACATCCACGAAAGCGTCGAAAATTTCGCATCTTTTGACAGCGACAAAAATTTCGCGTCTTTTGACCTTCTTGGCTGAAAACACGAGTAAAAGGCGCGCGCGAATTTTCACACCGTCGTAAAATTTTCAACCGAGTCCATTTTTCTGTCCCAATCATCTCACCATGCATCAACATGCACAAAAGCGTCGAAAATTTTGCATCTTTTGACAGCGACAAAAATTTCGCGTCTTTTGACCTTCTTGGCTGAAAACACGAGTAAAAGGCGCGCGCGCGAATTTTCACACCGCCGTAAAATTTTCAACTGAGTCCATTTTTCCGTCCCAATCATCTCAACATGCATCAACATGCACGAAAGCGTCGTAAATTTCGCATCTTTTGACAGCGACAAAAAATTCGCGTCTTTTGACCTTCTTGGCTGAAAACAATAGTAAAAGGCGCGCGCGCGAATTTTCACACCGCCGTAAAATTTTCAACCGAGTCCATTTTTCCGTCCCAATCATCTCACCATGCATCAACATGCACAAAAGCGTCGTAAATTTCGCATCTTTTGACAGCGACAAAAAATTCGCGTCTTTTGACCTTCTTGACTGAAAACAATAGTAAAAGGCGCGCGCGCGAATTTTCACACCGCCGTAAAATTTTCAACCGAGTCCATTTTTCCGTCCCAATCATCTCACCATGCATCAACATGCACGAAAGCGTCGAAAATTCGCATCTTTTGACAGCGACAAAAATTTCGCGTCTTTTGACCTTCTTGGCTCAAAACACGAGTAAAAGGCGCGCGCGCGAATTTTCACACCGCCGTAAAATTTTCCACCGAGTCCATTTTTCTGTCCCAATCATCTCACCATGCATCAACTTGCACGAAAGCGTCGAAAATTTTGCATCTTTTGACAGCGACAAAAATTTCGCATCTTTTGACCTTCTTGGCTGAAAACACGAGTAAAAGGCACGCGCGCAAATTTTCACACCGCCGTAAAATTTTCGACGGAGTCCATTTTTTCGTCCCAATCATCTCACCATGCATCATGCACAAAAGCGTCGAAAATTTCGCATCTTTTGACAGCGACAAAAATTTCGCGTCTTTTGACCTTCTTGGCTGAAAACACGAGTAAAAGGCGCGCTCGCGAATTTTCACACCGCCGTAAAATTTTCAACCGAGTCCATTTTTCCGTCCCACTCATCTCACCATGCATCAACATGCACGAAAGCGTCGAAAATTTCGCATCTTCTGACAGCGACAAAAATTTCACGTCTTTTGACCTTCTTGGCTGAAAACACGAGTAAAAGACGCGCGCGCGAATTTTCACACCGCCGTAAAATTTTCCACCGAGTCCATTTTTCTGTCCCAATCATCTCACCATGCATCAACTTGCACGAAAGCGTCGAAAATTTTGCATCTTTTGACAGCGACAAAAATTTCGCGTCTTTTGACCTTCTTGGCTGAAAACACGAGTAAAAGGCGCGCGCGCGAATTTTCACACCGCCGTAAAATTTTCAACTGAGTCCATTTTTCCGTCCCAATCGTCTCAACATGCATCAACAAGCACAAAAGCGTCGTAAATTTTGCATCTTTTGACAGCGACAAAAAATTCGCGTCTTTTGACCTTCTTGGCTGAAAACAATAGTAAAAGGCGCGCGCGCGAATTTTCACACCGCCGTAAAATTTTCAACCGAGTCCATTTTTCCGTCCCAATCATCTCACCATGCATCAACATGCACGAAAGCATCGAAAATTTCGCATCTTTTGACAGCGACAAAAATTTCGCGTCTTTTGATCTTCTTGACTCAAAACACGAGTAAAAGGCGCGCGCGCGAATTTTCACACCGCCGTAAAATTTTCAACCGAGTCCATTTTTCCGTCCCAATCATCTCACCATGCATCAACATGCACGAAGGCGTCGAAAATTTTGCATCTTTTGACAGCGACAAAAATTTCGAGTCTTTTGACCTTCTTGGCTGAAAACACGAGTAAAAGGCGCGCGCGAATTTTCACACCGTCGTAAAATTTTCAACCGAGTCCATTTTTCTGTCCCAATCATCTCACCATGCATCAACATGCACAAAAGCGTCGAAAATTTTGCATCTTTTGACAGCGACAAAAATTTCGCGTCTTTTGACCTTCTTGGCTGAAAACACGAGTAAAAGGCGCGCGCGCGAATTTTCACACCGCCGTAAAATTTTCAACCGAGTCCATTTTTCCGTCCCAATCATCTCACCATGCATCAACATCCACGAAAGCGTCGAAAATTTCGCATCTTTTGACAGCGACAAAAATTTCGCGTCTTTTGACCTTCTTGGCTGAAAACACGAGTAAAAGGCGCGCGCGAATTTTCACACCGTCGTAAAATTTTCAACCGAGTCCATTTTTCTGTCCCAATCATCTCACCATGCATCAACATGCACAAAAGCGTCGAAAATTTCGCATCTTTTGACAACGACAAAAATTTCGCGTCATTTGACCTTCTTGGCTGAAAACACGAGTAAAAGGCGCGCGCGCGAATTTTCACACCGCCGTAAAATTTTCAACCGAGTCCATTTTTCCGTCACAATCGTCTCAACATGCATCAACAAGCACAAAAGCGTCGAAAATTTCGCATCTTTTGACAACGACAAAAATTTCGCGTCTTTTGACCTTCTTGGCTGAAAACACGAGTAAAAGGCGCGCGCGCGAATTTTCACACCGCCGTAAAATTTTCAACTGAGTCCATTTTTCCGTCCCAATCGTCTCAACATGCATCAACAAGCACAAAAGCGTCGTAAATTTCGCATCTTTTGACAGCGACAAAAAATTTGCGTCTTTTGACCTTCTTGGCTGAAAACAATAGTAAAAGGCGCGCACGCGAATTTTCACACCGCCGTAAAATTTTCAACCGAGTCCATTTTTCCGTCCCAATCATCTCACCATGCATCAACTTACACGAAAGCGTCAAAAATTTCGCATCTTTTGACAGCGACA
The DNA here is from genome assembly GCA_030549335.1 of Pontederia crassipes. Taxonomy (NCBI): domain Eukaryota; kingdom Viridiplantae; phylum Streptophyta; class Magnoliopsida; order Commelinales; family Pontederiaceae; genus Pontederia; species Pontederia crassipes. The sequence continues at coordinate 5,520,031 of CM060190.1, forward strand.
AAAATTTCGCGTCTTTTGACCTTCTTGACTGAAAACACGAGTAAAAGGCACGCGCGCAAATTTTCACACCGGCGTAAAATTTTCGACGGAGTCCATTTTTTCGTCCCAATCATCTCACCATGCATCATGCACAAAAGCGTCGAAAATTTCGCATCTTTTGACAGCGACAAAAAATTCGCGTCTTTTGACCTTCTTGGCTGAAAACACGAGTAAAAGGCGCGCTCGCGAATTTTCACACTGCCGTAAACCTTTCAATCGAGTCCATTTTTCCGTCCCAATTATCTCACCATGCATCAACATGCACGAAAGCATCGAAAATTTTGCATATTTTGACAGCGACAAAAATTTCGCGACTTTTGACCTTCTTGGCTGAAAACACGAGTAAAAGGCGCGCGCGCGAATTTTCACACCACCGTAAAATTTTCAACCGAGTCCATTTTTCCGTCCCAATCATCTCACCATGCATCAACATGCACGAAAGCATCGAAAATTTTGCATCTTTTGACAGCGACAAAAATTTCGCGTCTTTTGACCTTCTTGGCTGAAAACACGAGTAAAAGGCGCGCGCGCGAATTTTCACACCGCCGTAAAATTTTCAACCGAGTCCATTTTTCCGTCCCAATCATCTCACCATGCATCAACTTGCACGGAAGCGTCGAAAATTTCACATCTTTTGACAGCGACAAAAATTTCGCGTCTTTTGACCTTCTTGGCTGAAAACACGAGTAAAAGGCACGCGCGCGAATTTTCACACCGCCGTAAAATTTTCGACGGAGTCCATTTTTTCGTCCCAATCATCTCACCATGCATCATGCACAAAAGCGTCGAAAATTTCGCATCTTTTGACAGCGACAAAAATTTCGCGTCTTTTGACCTTCTTGGCTGAAAACACGAGTAAAAGGCGCGCTCGCGAATTTTCACACTGCCGTAAAACTTTCAATCGAGTCCATTTTTTCGTCCCAATCATCTCACCATGCATCAACATGCACGAAAGCATCGAAAATTTTGCATATTTTGACAGCGACAAAAATTTCGCGTCTTTTGACCTTCTTGGCAGAAAACACGAGTAAAAGGCGCGCGCGCGAATTTTCACACCACCGTAAAATTTTCAACCGAGTCCATTTTTTCGTCTCAATCATCTCACCATGCATCAACATGCCCGAAAGCGTCGAAGGTTTCTCATCTAAGGACAGCGACAAAAATTTCGCATCTTTTGACCTTCTTGGCTGAAAACACGAGAAAAAGGGGCGCGCGCGAATTTTCATACCGCCGTTAAATTTTCGACGGAGTCCATTTTTTCGTCTCAATCATCTCACCATGCATCATGCACAAAAGCGTCGAAAATTTTGCATCTTTTGACAGCGACAAAAATTTCGCGTCTTTTGACTTTCTTGGCTGAAAACACGAGTAAAAGGCGCGCTCGCGAATTTTCACACTGCCGTAAAACTTTCAATCGAGTCCATTTTTCCGTCCCAGTCATCTCAACATGCATCAACCTGCACGAAAGCATCGAAAATTTTGCATATTTTGACAGCGACAAAAATTTCGCGTCTTTTGACCTTCTTGGCTGAAAACACGAGTAAAAGGCACGCGCGCGAATTTTCACACCGCCGTAAAATTTTCGACGGAGTCCATTTTTTCGTCCCAATCATCTCACCATGCATCATGCACAAAAGCGTCGAAAATTTCGCATCTTTTGACAGCGACAAAAATTTCGCGTCTTTTGACCTTCTTGGCTGAAAACACGAAAAAAAGGCGCGCTCGCGAATTTTCACACTGCCGTAAAACTTTCAATCGAGTCCATTTTTCCGTCCCAATCATCTCACCATGCATCAACATGCACGAAAGCGTCGAAAATTTTGCATATTTTGACAGCGACAAAAATTTCGCGTCTTTTGACCTTCTTGGCTGAAAACACGAGTAAAAGGCGCGCGCGCGAATTTTCACACCACCGTAAAATTTTCAACCGAGTCCATTTTTTTGTCCCAATCATCTCACCATGCATCAACATGCCCGAAAGCGTCGAAGGTTTCTCATCTAAGGACAGCGACAAAAATTTCGCATCTTTTGATCTTCTTGGCTGAAAACACGAGAAAAAGGCGCGCGCGCGAATTTTCATACCGCCGTAAAATTTTCGACGGAGTCCATTTTTTCGTCCCAATCATCTCACCATGCATCAACATGCATGAAAGCGTCGAAAATTTTGCATCTTTTGACAGCGACAAAAATTTCGCATCTTTTGACCTTCTTGGCTGAAAACACGAGAAAAAGGCGCGCGCGCGAATTTTCATACCGTCGTAAAATTTTCGACGGAGTCTATTTTTTCATCCCAATCATCTCACCATGCATCAACATACACGAAAGTGTCGAAAATTTCGCATCTTTTGACAGCGACAAAAATTTCGCGTCTTTTGACCTTCTTGGCTGAAAACACGAGTAAAAGGCACACGCGCGAATTTTCACACCGCCGTAAAATTTTCGACGGAGTCCATTTTTTCGTCCCAATCATCTCACCATGCATCATGCACAAAAGCGTCGAAAATTTCGCATCTTTTGACAGCGACAAAAATTTCGCGTCTTTTGACCTTCTTGGCTGAAAACACGAGTAAAAGGCGCGCTCGCGAATTTTCACACCGCCGTAAAATTTTCAACCGAGTACATTTTTCCGTCGCAATCATCTCACCATGCATCAACATGCACGAAAGCGTCGAAAATTTCGCATCTTTTGACAGCGACAAAAATTTCACGTCTTTTGACCTTCTTGGCTGAAAACACGAGTAAAAGGCGCGCGCGCGAATTTTCACACCGCCGTAAAATTTTCAACCGAGTCCATTTTTTCATCCCAATCATCTCACCATGCATCAACATGCCCGAAAGCGTCGAAGGTTTCTCATCTAAGGACAGCGACAAAAATTTCGCATCTTTTGACCTTCTTGGCAAAAACACGAGAAAAAGGAGCGCGCGCGAATTTTCATACCGCCGTAAAATTTTCGACGGAGTCCATTTTTCGTCCCAATCATCTCACCATGCATCAACATGCACGAAAGCGTCGAAATTTTTGCATCTTTTGACAGCGACAAAAATTTCGCGTCTTTTGACCTTCTTGGCTGAAAACACGAGTAAAAGGCGCGCTCGCGAATTTTCACACTGCCGTAAAACTTTCAATCGAGTCCATTTTTCCGTCCCAATCATCTCAACATGCATCAACATGCACGAAAGCATCGAAAATTTTGCATATTTTGACAGCGACAAAAATTTCGCGTCTTTTGACCTTCTTGGCTGAAAACACGAGTAAAAGGCGCGCGCGCGAATTTTCACACCACCGTAAAATTTTCAACCGAGTCCATTTTTTTGTCCCAATCATCTCACCATGCATCAACATGCACGAAAGCGTCGAAAGTTTCTCATCTAAGGACAGCGACAAAAATTTCGCATCTTTTGACCTTCTTGGCTGAAAACACGAGAAAAAGGCGCGCGCGCGAATTTTCATACCGCCGTAAAATTTTCGACGGAGTCCATTTTTTCGTCCCAATCATCTCACCATGCATCAACATGCACGAAAGCGTCGAAAATTTTCCATCTTTTGACAGCGACAAAAATTTCGCGTCTTTTGACCTTCTTGGCTGAAAACACGAGTAAAAGGCGCGCTCGAGAATTTTCACAACGCCGTAAAGTTTTCAACTGAGTCCATTTTTCCGTCCCAATCATCTCACCATGCATCAACATGCACGAAAGCGTCGTAAATTTCGCATCTTTTGACAGCGACAAAAAATTCGCGTCTTTTGACCTTCTTGGCTGAAAACAATAGTAAAAGGCGCGCGTGCGAATTTTCACACCGCCGTAAAATTTTCAACCGAGTCCATTTTTCCGTCCCAATCATCACACCATGCATCAACATGCACGAAAGAGTCGAAAATTTCGCATCTTTTGACAGCGACAAAAATTTCGCGTCTTTTGACCTTCTTGGCTGAAAACACGAGTAAAGGCGCGCGTGCGAATTTTCACACCGCCGTAAAATTTTCGACGGGGTCCATTTTTTCGTCCCAATCATCTCACCATGCATCAGCATGCACGAAAGCGTCGAAAATTTCGCATCTTTTGACAGTGACAAAAATTTCGCGTCTTTTGACCTTCTTGGCTGAAAACTCGAGTAAAAGGCACGCGCGCGAATTTTCACACCGCCGTAAAATTTTCGACGGAGTCCATTTTTTCGTCCCAATCATCTCACCATGCATCATGCACAAAAGCGTCGAAAATTTCGCATCTTTTGACAGCGACAAAAATTTCGCGTCTTTTGACCTTCTTGGCTGAAAACACGAAAAAAAGGCGCGCTCGCGAATTTTCACACTGCCGTAAAACTTTCGATCGAGTCCATTTTTCCGTCCCAATCATCTCACCATGCATCAACATGCACGAAAGCGTCGAAAATTTTGCATATTTTGACAGCGACAAAAATTTCGCGTCTTTTGACCTTCTTGGCTGAAAACACGAGTAAAAGGCGCGCGCGCGAATTTTCACACCACCGTAAAATTTTCAATCGAGTCCATTTTTTCGTCCCAATCATCTCACCATGCATCAACATGCCCGAAAGCGTCGAAGGTTTCTCATCTAAGGACAGCGACAAAAATTTCGCATCTTTTGACCTTCTTGGCTGAAAACACGAGAAAAAGGCGCGCGCGCGAATTTTTATACCGCCGTAAAATTTTCGACGGAGTCCATTTTTTCGTCCCAATCATCTCACCATGCATCAACATGCACGAAAGCGTCGAAAATTTTGCATCTTTTGACAGCGACAAAAATTTCGCATCTTTTGACCTTCTTGGCTGAAAACACGAGAAAAAGGCGCGCGCGCGAATTTGCATACCGTCGTAAAATTTTCGACGGAGTCCATTTTTTCGTCCCAATCATCTCACCATGCATCAACATGCACGAAAGTGTCGAAAATTTCGCATCTTTTGACAGCGACAAAAATTTCGCGTCTTTTGACCTTCTTGGCTGAAAACACGAGTAAAAGGCACACGCGCGAATTTTCACACCGCCGTAAAATTTTTGACGGAGTCCATTTTTTCGTCCCAATCATCTCACCATGCATCATGCACAAAAGCGTCGAAAATTTCGCATCTTTTGACAGCGACAAAAATTTTGCGTCTTTTGACCTTCTTGGCTGAAAACACGAGTAAAAGGCGCGCTCGCGAATTTTCACAGTGCCGTAAAACTTTCAATCGAGTCCATTTTTTCGTCTCAATCATCTCACCATGCATCAACATGCACGAAAGCATCGAAAATTTTGCATATTTTGACAGCGACAAAAATTTCGCGTCTTTTGACCTTCTTGGCTGAAAACACGAGTAAAAGGCGCGCGACCGAATTTTCACACCACCGTAAAATTTTCAACCGAGTCCATTTTTTCATCCCAATCATCTCACCATGCATCAACATGCCCGAAAGCGTCGAAGGTTTCTCATCTAAGGACAGCGACAAAAATTTCGCATCTTTTGACCTTCTTGGCAGAAAACACGAGAAAAAGGAGCGCGCGCGAATTTTCATACCGCCGTAAAATTTTCGACGGAGTCCATTTTTCGTCCCAATCATCTCACCATGCATCAACATGCACGAAAGCGTCGAAAATTTTGCATCGTTTGACAGCGACAAAAATTTCGCGTCTTTTGACCTATTTGGCTGAAAACACGAGTAAAAGGCGCGCTCGCGAATTTTCACACTGCCGTAAAACTTTCAATCGAGTACATTTTTCCGTCCCAATCATCTCAACATGCATCAACATGCACGAAAGCATCGAAAATTTTGCATATTTTGATAGCGACAAAAATTTCGCGTCTTTTGACCTTCTTGGCTGAAAACACGAGTAAAAGGCGCGCGCGCGAATTTTCACACCACCGTAAAATTTTCAACCGAGTCCATTTTTTTGTCCCAATCATCTCACCATGCATCAACATGCACGAAAGCGTCGAAAGTTTCTCATCTAAGGACAGCGACAAAAATTTCGCATCTTTTGACCTTCTTGGCTGAAAACACGAGAAAAAGGCGCGCGCGCGAATTTTCATACCGCCGTAAAATTTTCGACGGAGTTCATTTTTTCGTCCCAATCATCTCACCATGCATCAACATGCACGAAAGCGTCGAAAATTTTGCATCTTTTGACAGCGACAAAAATTTCGCGTCTTTTGACCTTCTTGGCTGAAAACACGAGTAAAAGGCGCGCTCGAAAATTTTCACAACGCCGTAAAGTTTTCAACTGAGTCTTCCGTCCCAATCATCTCACCATGCATCAACATGCACGAAAGCGTCGTAAATTTCGCATCTTTTGACAGCGACAAAAAATTCGCGTCTTTTGACCTTCTTGGCTGAAAACAATAGTAAAAGGCGCGCGCGCGAATTTTCACACCGCCGTAAAATTTTCAACCGAGTCCATTTTTCCGTCCCAATCATCTCACCATGCATCAACATGCACGAAAGCGTCGAAAATTTCGCATCTTTTGACAGCGACAAAAATTTCGCGTCTTTTGACCTTCTTGGCTGAAAACACGAGTAAAGGCGCGCGTGCGAATTTTCACACCGCCGTAAAATTTTCGACGGGGTCCATTTTTTCGTCCCAATCATCTCACCATGCATCAGCATGCACGAAAGCGTCGAAAATTTCGCATCTTTTGACAGTGACAAAAATTTCGCGTCTTTTGACCTTCTTGGCTGAAAACTCGAGTACAAGGCACGCGCGCGAATTTTCACACCGCCGTAAAATTTTCGACGGAGTCCATTTTTTCTTCCCAATCATCTCACCATGCATCATGCACAAAAGCGTCGAAAATTTGGCATCTTTTGACAGCGACAAAAATTTCGCGTCTTTTGACCTTTTTGGCTGAAAACACGAGTAAAAGGCGCGCGCACGAATTTTGACACCGCCGTAAAATTTTCAACTGAGTCCATTTTTTCGTCCCAATCATCTCACCATGCACGAAAGCGTCGAAAGTTTCTCATCTAAGGACAGCGACAAAAATTTCGCATCTTATGACCTTCTTGGCTGAAAATACGAGAAAAAGGCGCGCACGCGAATTTTCACACCGTCGTAAAATTTTCAACCGAGTCCATTTTTCCATCACAATCATCTCACCATGCATCAACATGCACGAAAGCGTCGTAAATTTCGCATCTTTTGACAGCGACAAAAAATTCGCGTCTTTTGACCTTCTTGGCTGAAAACAATAGTAAAAGGCGCGCGCGCGAATTTTCACACCGCCGTAAAATTTTCAACCGAGTCCATTTTTCCGTCCCAATCATCTCACCATGCATCAACATGCACGAAAGCGTCGAAAATTTCGCATCTTTTGACAGCGACAAAAATTTCGCGTCTTTTGACCTTCTTGGCTGAAAACACGAGTAAAGGCGCGCGTGTGAATTTTCACACCGCCGTAAAATTTTCTACCAAGTCCATTTTTTCGTCCCAATCATCTCACCATCCATCAACATGCCCGAAAGCGTCGAAGGTTTCTCATCTAAGGACAGCGACAAAAATTTTGCATCTTTTGACCTTCTTGGCTGAAAACACGAGAAAAAGGCGCGCGCGCGAATTTTCATACCGCCGTAAAATTTTCGACGGAGTCTATTTTTTTCGTCCCAATCATCTCACCATGCATCAGCATGCACGAAAGCGTTGAAAATTTCGCATCTTTTGACAGTGACAAAAATTTCGCGTCTTTTGACCTTCTTGGCTGAAAACTCGAGTAAAAGGCACGCGCGCGAATTTTCACACCGCCGTAAAATTTTCGACGGTGTCCATTTTTTCGTCCCAATCATCTCACCATGCATCATGCACAAAAGCGTCGAAAATTTGGCATCTTTTGACAGCGACAAAAATTTCGCGTCTTTTGACCTTCTTGGCTGAAAACACGAGTAAAAGGCGCGCGCGTGAATTTTGACACCGCCGTAAAATTTTCAACTGAGTCCATTTTTTCGTCCCAATCATCTCACCATGCACGAAAGCGTCGAAAGTTTCTCATCTAAGGACAGCGACAAAAATTTCGCATCTTTTGACCTTCTTGGCTGAAAATACGAGAAAAAGGCGCGCGCGCGAATTTTCACACCGTCGTAAAATTTTCAACCGAGTCCATTTTTCCATCACAATCATCTCACCATGCATCAACATGCACGAAAGCGTCGAAAATTTCGCATCTTTTGACAACGACAAAAATTTCGCGTCTTTTGACCTTCTTGGCTGAAAACACGAGTAAAAGGAGCGCGCGCGAATTTTCACACCACCGTAAAATTTTCAACCGAGTCCATTTTTCCGTCCCAATCATCTCACCATGCATCAACATGCATGAAAGCGTCGAAAATTTCGCATCTTTTGACAGCGACAAAAATTTCGCGTCTTTCGACCTTCTTGGCTGAAAACACGAGTAAAAGGCGCGCTCGCGAATTTTGACACCGCCGTAAAATTTTCAACTGAGTCCATTTTTTCGTCCCAATCATCTAACCATGCACGAAAGCGTCGAAAGTTTCTCATCTAAGGATAGCGACAAAAATTTCGCATCTTTTGACCTTCTTGGCTGAAAATACGAGAAAAAGGGGCGTGCGCGAATTTTCACACCGTCGTAAAATTTTCAACCGAGTCCATTTTTCCGTCCCAATCATCTCACCATGCATCAACATGCATGAAAGCGTTGAAAGTTTCTCATCTAAGGACAGTGACAAAAATTTCGCGTCTTTTGACATTCTTGGCTGAAAACACGAGTAAAAGGCGCGCGCGCGAATTTTCACACCGCCGTAAAATTTTCATCCGAGTCCATTTTTCCATCCCAATCATCTCACCATGCATCAACATGCACGAAGCGTCGTAAATTTCGCATCTTTTGACAGCGACAAAAATTTCACGTCTTTTGACCTTCTTGGCTGAAAACACGAGTAAAAGGCGCGCGCGCGAATTTTAACACCGCCGTAAAATTTTCAACCGAGTCCATTTTTTCGTCCCAATCATCTCACCATGCATCAACATGCACGAAAGCGTCGAAAATTTCGCATCTTTTGACAGCGACAAAAATTTCGCGTCTTTTGACCTTCTTGGCTGAAAACACGAGTAAAAGGCGCGCGCGCGAACTTTCACACCGCCGTAAAATTTTCAACCGAGTCCATTTATCCGTCCCAATCATCTCACCATGCATCAACATGCACAAAAGCGTCAAAAATTTCGCATCTTTTGATAGCGACAAAAAATTCGCGTCTTTTGACCTTCTTGGCTGAAAACACGAGTAAAAGGCGCGCGCGCGAATTTTCTCACCGCCGTAAAATTTTCAACCGAGTCCATTTTTCTGTCCCAATCATCTCACCATGCATCAACATGCACGAAAGCGTCGTAAATTTCGCATCTTTTGACAGCGACAAAAATTTCGCGTCTTTTGACCTTCTTGGCTGAAAACTCGAGTAAAAGGCGCGTGCGTGAATTTTCACACCGCCGTAAAATTTTTAACTGAGTCCATTTTTCCGTCCCAATCATCTCACCATGCATCAACATGCACGAAAGCGTCGTAAATTTCGCATCTTTTGACAGCGACAAAAATTTCGCGTCTTTTGACCTTCTTGGCTGAAAACTCGAGTAAAAGGCGCGCGCGCGAATTTTGACACCGCCGTAAAATTTTCAACTGAGTCCATTTTTTTGTCCCAATCATCTCACCATGCATCAACATGCACGAAAGCGTCAAAAGGTTCTCATCTAAGGACAGCGACAAAAATTTCGCATCTTTTGACCTTCTTGGCTGAAAACACGAGAAAAAGGCGCACGCGCGAATTTTCACACCGTCGTAAAATTTTCAACCGAGTCCATTTTTCTGTCCCAATCATCTCACCATGCATCAACATGCACGAAAGCGTCGAAAATGTCGCATCTTTTGACAACGACAAAAATTTCGCGTCTTTTGACCTTCTTGGCTGAAAACACGAGTAAAAGGCGCGCGCGCGAATTTTCACACCGCCGTAAAATTTTTAACTGAGTCCATTTTTCCGTCCCAATCATCTCACCATGCATCAACATGCACGTAAGCGTCGTAAATTTCGCATCATTTGACAGCGACAAATGTTTCGCGTCTTTTGACCTTCTTGGCTGAAAACTCGAGTAAAAGGCGCGCGCGCGAATTTTCACACCGCCGTAAAATTTTTAACTGAGTCCATTTTTTCGTCCCAATCATCTCACCATGCATCAACATGCACGAAAGCGTCGTAAATTTCGCATCTTTTGACAGCAACAAAAATTTCGCGTCTTTTGACCTTCTTGGCTGAAAACTCGAGTAAAAGGTGCGCGCGCGAATTTTGACACCGCCGTAAAATTTTCAACTGAGTCCATTTTTTCGTCCCAATCATCTCACCATGCATCAACATGCACGAAAGCGTCGAAAGGTTCTCATCTAAGGACAGCGACAAAAATTTCGCATCTTTTGACCTTCTTGGCTGAAAACACGAGAAAAAGGCGCGTGCGCGAATTTTCACACCGTCGTAAAATTTTCAACCGAGTCCATTTTTCCGTCCCAATCATCTCACCATGCATCAACATGCACGAAAGCGTCGAAAATTTCGCATCTTTTGACAGCGACAAAAATTTCGCGTCTTTTGACCTTCTTGGCTGAAAACACGAGTAAAAGGCGCGCGCGCGAATTTTCACACCGCCGTAAAATTTTCTACTGAGTCCATTTTTCCATCCCAATCATCTCACCATGCATCAACATGCACGAAGCGTCATAAATTTCGCGTCTTTTGACAGCGACAAAAATTTCGCGTCTTTTGACCTTCTTGGCTGAAAACACGAGTAAAAGGCGCGCGCGCGAATTTTCACACCGCCGTAAAATTTTTAACCGAGTCCATTTTTCCGTCCCAATCATCTCACATGCATCAACATGCACGAAAGCGTCGAAAATTTCGCATCTTTTGACAGCGACAAAAATTTCGCGTCTTTTGACCTTCTTGGCTGAAAACACGAGTAAAAGGCGCGCGCGCGAATTTTCACACTGTCGTAAAATTTTCAACCGAGTCCATTTTTCTGTCACAATCATCTCACCATGCATCAACATGCACGAAAGCGTCGAAAATGTCGCATCTTTTAACAACGACAAAAATTTCGCGTCTTTTGACCTTCTTGCCTGAAAACACGAGTAAAAGGCGCGCGCGCAAATTTTCACACCGCCGTAAAATTTTCAACCGAGTCCATTTTTCCGTCCCAATCATCTCACCATGCATCAACATGCACGAAAGCATAAAAAAGTTCGCATCTTTTGACAGCGACAAAAATTTCGCGCCTTTTGACCTTCTTGGCTGAAAACTCGAGTAAAAGGCGCGCGCGCGAATTTTGACACCGCCGTAAAATTTTCAACTGAGTCCATTTTTTCGTCCCAATCATCTCACCATGCATCAACATGCACGAAAGCGTCGAAAGGTTCTCATCTAAGGACAGCGACAAAAATTTCGCATCTTTTGACCTTCTTGGCTGAAAACACGAGAAAAAGGCGCGTGCGCGAATTTTCACACCGTCGTAAAATTTTCAACCGAGTCCATTTTTCCGTCCCAATCATCTCACCATGCATCAACATGCACGAAAGCGTCAAAAATTTTGCATCTTTTGACAGCGACAAAAATTTCGCGTCTTTTGACCTTCTTGGCTGAAAACACGAGTAAAAGGCGCGCGCGCGAATTTTCACACCGCCGTAAAATTTTCAACTGAGTCCATTTTTCCGTCCCAATCATCTCACCATGCATCAACATGCACGAAAGCGTCGAAAATTTTGCATCTTTTGACAGCGACAAAAATTTCGCGTCTTTTGACCTTCTTCGCTGAAAACACGAGTAAAAGGCGCGCGTGCGAATTTTCACACCGCCGTAAAATTTTCAACCGAGTCCATTTTTCCGTCCCAATCATCTCACCATGCATCAACATGCACGAAAGCGTTGAAAGTTTCTCATCTAAGGACAGCGACAAAAATTTCGCGTCTTTTGACATTCTTGGCTGAAAACACGAGTAAAAGGAGCGCGCGAATTTTCACACCGCCGTAAAATTTTCAACCGAGTCCATTTTTCCGTCCCAATCATCTCACCATGCATCAACATGCACGAAAGCATCGAAAATTTTGCATCTTTTGACAATGACAAAAATTTCGCGTCTTTTGACCTTCTTGGCTGAAAACACGAGTAAAAGGCGCGCGCGCGAATTTTCACACCGCCGTAAAATTTTCAACCGAGTCCATTTTTCCGTCCTAATCATCTCACCATGCATCAACATGCACGAAAGCGTCGAAAATTTCGCATCTTTTGACAGCGACAAAAATTTCGCGTCTTTTGACCTTCTTGGCCGAAAACACGAGTAAAAGGCGCGCGCGCGAATTTTCACACCGCCGTAAAATTTTTAACTGAGTCCATTTTTCCGTCCCAATCATCTCACCATGCATCAACATGCAGGTAAGCGTCGTAAATTTCGCATCTTTTGACAGCGACAAATGTTTCGCGTCTTTTGACCTTCTTGGCTGAAAACTCGAGTAAAAGGCGCGCGCGCGAATTTTCACACCGCCGTAAAATTTTTAACTGAGTCCATTTTTTCGTCCCAATCATCTCACCATGCATCAACATGCACGAAAGCGTCGTAAATTTCGCATCTTTTGACAGCGACAAAAAATTCGCGTCTTTTCACCTTCTTGGCAGAAAACACGAGTAAAAGGCGCGCGCGCGAATTTTCACACCGCCGTAAAATTTTCAACTGAGTCCATTTTTCCGTCCCAATCATCTCACCATGCATCAACATGCACGAAAGCGTCGAAAATTTCGCATCTTTTGACAGCGACAAAAATTTTGCGTCTTTTGACCTTCTTGGCTGAAAACACGAGTAAAAGGCGCGCGCGCGAATTTTCACACCGCCGTAAAATTTTCAACCGAGTCCATTTTTCCGTCCCAATCATCTCACCATGCATCAACATGCACGAAAGCGTTGAAAGTTTCTCATCTAAGGACAGCGACAAAAATTTCGCGTCTTTTGACATTCTTGGCTGAAAACACGAGTAAAAGGAGCGCGCGAATTTTCACACCGCCGTAAAATTTTCAACCGAGTCCATTTTTCCGTCCCAATCATCTCACCATGCATCAACATGCACGAAAGCATCGAAAATTTCGCATCTTTTGACAATGACAAAAATTTCGCGTCTTTTGACCTTCTTGGCTGAAAACACGAGTAAAAGGCGCGTGCGCGAATTTTCACACCGCCGTAAAATTTTTAACTGAGTCCATTTTTCCGTCCCAATCATCTCACCATGCATCAACATGCACGAAAGCGTCGTAAATTTCGCATCTTTTGACAGCGACAAAAATTTCGCGTCTTTTGACCTTCTTGGCTGAAAACTCGAATAAAAGGCGCGCGCGCGAATTTTCACACAGCCGTAAAATTTTTAACTGAGTCCATTTTTCCGTCCCAATCATCTCACCATGCATCAACATGCACGAAAGCGTCGTAAATTTTGCATTTTTTGACAGCAACAATAATTTCGCTTCTTTTGACCTTCTTGGCTGAAAACTCGAGTAAAAGGCGCGCGCGCGAATTTTCACACCGTGGTAAAATTTTCAACCGAGTCCATTTTTCCGTCCCAATCATCTCACCATGCATCAACATGCACGAAAGCGTCGAAAATTTCGCATCTTTTGACAGCGACAAAAAATTCGCGTCTTTTCACCTTCTTGGTAGAAAACACGAGTAAAAGGCGCGCGCGCGAATTTTCACACCGCCGTAAAATTTTCAACTAAGTCCATTTTTCCGTCCCAATCATCTCACCATGCATCAACATGCACGAAAGCGTCGAAAATTTCGCATCTTTTGACAGCGACAAAAATTTCGCGTCTTTTGACCTTCTTGGCTGAAAACACGAGTAAAAGGCGCGCGCGCGAATTTTCACACCGCCGTAAAATTTTCAACCGAGTCCATTTTTCCGTCCCAATCATCTCACCATGCATCAACATGCACGAAAGCGTTGAAAGTTTCTCATCTAAGGACAGCGACAAAAATTTCGTGTCTTTTGACATTCTTGGCTGAAAACACGAGTAAAAGGAGCGCGCGAATTTTCACACCGCCGTAAAATTTTCAACCGAGTCCATTTTTCCGTCCCAATCATCTCACCATGCATCAACATGCACGAAAGCGTCGAAAATTTCGCATCTTTTGACAACGACAAAAATTTCGCGTCTTTTGACCTTCTTGGCTGAAAACACGAGTAAAAGGCGCGCGCGCGAATTTTCACACCGCCGTAAAATTTTTAACTGAGTCCATTTTTCCGTCCCAATCATCTCACCATGCATCAACATGCACATAAGCGTCGTAAATTTCGCATCTTTTGACAGCGACAAATGTTTCGCTTCTTTTGACCTTCTTGGCTGAAAACTCGAGTAAAAGGCGCGCGCGCGAATTTTCACACCGTGGTAAAATTTTCAACCGAGTCCATTTTTCCGTCCCAATCATCTCACCATGCATCAACATGCACGAAAGCGTCGAAAATTTCGCATCTTTTGACAGCGACAAAAAATTCGCGTCTTTTCACCTTCTTGGCAGAAAACACGAGTAAAAGGCGCGCGCGCGAATTTTCACACCGCCGTAAAATTTTCAACTAAGTCCATTTTTCCGTCCCAATCATCTCACCATGCATCAACATGCACGAAAGCGTCGAAAATTTCGCATCTTTTGACAGCGACAAAAATTTCGCGTCTTTTGACCTTCTTGGCTGAAAACACGAGTAAAAGGCGCGCGCGCGAATTTTCACACCGCCGTAAAATTTTCAACCGAGTCCATTTTTCCGTCCCAATCATCTCACCATGCATCAACATGCACGAAAGCGTTGAAAGTTTCTCATCTAAGGACAGCGACAAAAATTTCGCGTCTTTTGACATTCTTGGCTGAAAACACGAGTAAAAGGAGCGCGCGAATTTTCACACCGCCGTAAAATTTTCAACCGAGTCCATTTTTCCGTCCCAATCATCTCACCATGCATCAACATGTACGAAAGCATCGAAAATTTCGCATCTTTTGACAATGACAAAAATTTCGCGTCTTTTGACCTTCTTGGCTGAAAACACGAGTAAAAGGCGCGTGCGCGAATTTTCACACCGCCGTAAAATTTTTAACTGAGTCCATTTTTCCGTCCCAATCATCTCACCATGCATCAACATGCACGAAAGCGTCGTAAATTTCGCATCTTTTGACAGCGACAAAAATTTCGCGTCTTTTGACCTTCTTGGCTGAAAACTCGAATAAAAGGCGCGCGCGCGAATTTTCACACCGCCGTAAAATTTTTAACTGAGTCCATTTTTCCGTCCCAATCATCTCACCATGCATCAACATGCACGAAAGCGTCGTAAATTTCGCATCTTTTGACAGCGACAAAAATTTCGCGTCTTTTGACCTTCTTGGCTGAAAACTCGAATAAAAGGCGCGCGCGCGAATTTTCACACCGCCGTAAAATTTTTAACTGAGTCCATTTTTCCGTCCCAATCATCTCACCATGCATCAACATGCACGAAAGCGTCGTAAATTTCGCATTTTTTGACAGCAACAAAAATTTCGCTTCTTTTGACCTTCTTGGCTGAAAACTCGAGTAAAAGGCGCGCGCGCGAATTTTCACACCGTGGTAAAATTTTCAACCGAGTCCATTTTTCCGTCCCAATCATCTCACCATGCATCAACATGCACGAAAGCGTCGAAAATTTCGCATCTTTTGACAGCGACAAAAAATTCGCGTCTTTTCACCTTCTTGGCAGAAAACACGAGTAAAAAGCGCGCGCGCGAATTTTCACACCGCCGTAAAATTTTCAACTAAGTCCATTTTTCCGTCCCAATCATCTCACCATGCATCAACATGCACGAAAGCGTCGAAAATTTCGCATCTTTTGACAGCGACAAAAATTTCGCGTCTTTTGACCTTCTTGGCTGAAAACACGAGTAAAAGGCGCGCGCGCGAATTTTCACACCGCCGTAAAATTTTCAACCGAGTCCATTTTTCCGTCCCAATCATCTCACCATGCATCAACATGCACGAAAGCGTTGAAAGTTTCTCATCTAAGGACAGCGACAAAAATTTCGTGTCTTTTGACATTCTTGGCTGAAAACACGAGTAAAAGGAGCGCGCGAATTTTCACACCGCCATAAAATTTTCAACCGAGTCCATTTTTCCGTCCCAATCATCTCACCATGCATCAACATGCACGAAAGCGTCGAAAATTTCGCATCTTTTGACAACGAAAAAAATTTCGCGTCTTTTGACCTTCTTGGCTGAAAACACGAGTAAAAGGCGCGCGCGCGAATTTTCACACCGCCGTAAAATTTTTAACTGAGTCCATTTTTCCGTCCCAATCATCTCACCATGCATCAACATGCACATAAGCGTCGTAAATTTCGCATCTTTTGACAGCGACAAATGTTTCGCTTCTTTTGACCTTCTTGGCTGAAAACTCGAGTAAAAGGCGCGCGCGCGAATTTTCACACCGTGGTAAAATTTTCAACCGAGTCCATTTTTCCGTCCCAATCATCTCACCATGCATCAACACGCACGAAAGCGTCGAAAATTTCGCATCTTTTGACAGCAACAAAAAATTCGCGTCTTTTCACCTTCTTGGCAGAAAACACGAGTAAAAGGCGCGCGCAGCGAATTTTCACACCGCCGTAAAATTTTCAACTAAGTCCATTTTTCCGTCCCAATCATCTCACCATGCATCAACATGCACGAAAGCGTCGAAAATTTCGCATCTTTTGACAGCGACAAAAATTTCGCGTATTTTGACCTTCTTGGCTGAAAACACGAGTAAAAGGCGCGCGCGCGAATTTTCACACCGCCGTAAAATTTTCAACCGAGTCCATTTTTCCGTCCCAATCATCTCACGATGCATCAACATGCACGAAAGCGTCAAAAATTTCGCATCTTTTCACAGCGACAAAAATTTCGCGTCTTTTAACCTTCTTGGCTGAAAACACGAGTAAAAGGCGCACGCGCGAATTTTCACAACGTCATAAAATTTTCAACCGAGCCCATTTTTCTGTCCCAATCATCTCACCATGCATCAACATGCACGAAAGCGTCAAAAATTTCGCATCTTTTGACAGCGACAAAAATTTCGCGTCCTTTGACCTTCTTGGCTGAAAACACGAGTAAAAGGCGCGCGCGCGAATTTTCACACCGCCGTAAAATTTTCAACCGAGTCCATTTTTCCGTCCCAATCATCTCACCATGCATCAACATGCACGAAAGCGTTGAAAGTTTCTCATCTAAGGACAGCGACAAAAATTTCGCGTCTTTTGACATTCTTGGCTGAAAACACGAGTAAAAGGAGCGCGCGAATTTTCACACCGCCGTAAAATTTTCAACCGAGTCCATTTTTCCGTCCCAATCATCTCACCATGCATCAACATGCACGAAAGCATCGAAAATTTCGCATCTTTTGACAATGACAAAAATTTCGCGTCTTTTGACCTTCTTGGCTGAAAACACGAGTAAAAGGCGCGCGCGCGAATTTTCACACCGCCGTAAAATTTTCAACCGAGTCCATTTTTCCGTCCTAATCATCTCACCATGCATCAACATGCACGAAAGCGTCGAAAATTTCGCATCTTTTGACAGCGACAAAAATTTCGCATCTTTTGACCTTCTTGGCCGAAAACACGAGTAAAAGGCGCGCGCGCGAATTTTCACACCGCCGTAAAATTTTTAACTGAGTCCATTTTTCCGTCCCAATCATCTCACCATGCATCAACATGCACGTAAGCGTCGTAAATTTCGCATCATTTGACAGCGACAAATGTTTCGCGTCTTTTGACCTTCTTGGCTGAAAACTCGAGTAAAAGGCGCGCGCGCGAATTTTCACACCGCCGTAAAATTTTTAACTGAGTCCATTTTTTCGTCCCAATCATCTCACCATGCATCAACATGCACGAAAGCGTCGTAAATTTCGCATCTTTTGACAGCGACAAAAAATTCGCGTCTTTTCACCTTCTTGGCAGAAAACACGAGTAAAAGGCGCGCGCTGCGAATTTTCACACCGCCGTAAAATTTTCAACTGAGTCCATTTTTCCGTCCCAATCATCTCACCATGCATCAACATGCACGAAAGCGTCGAAAATTTCGCATCTTTTGACAGCGACAAAAATTTCGCGTCTTTTGACCTTCTTGGCTGAAAACACGAGTAAAAGGCGCGCGCTGCGAATTTTCACACCGCCGTAAAATTTTCAACCGAGTCCATTTTTCCGTCCCAATCATCTCACCATGCATCAACATGCACGAAAGCGTTGAAAGTTTCTCATCTAAGGACAGCGACAAAAATTTCGCGTCTTTTGACATTCTTGGCTGAAAACACGAGTAAAAGGAGCGCGCGAATTTTCACACCGCCGTAAAATTTTCAACCGAGTCCATTTTTCCGTCCCAATCATCTCACCATGCATCAACATGCACGAAAGCATCGAAAATTTCGCATCTTTTGACAATGACAAAAATTCCGCGTCTTTTGACCTTCTTGGCTGAAAACACGAGTAAAAGGCGCGTGCGCGAATTTTCACACCGCCGTAAAATTTTTAACTGAGTCCATTTTTCCGTCCCAATCATCTCACCATGCATCAACATGCACGAAAGCGTCGTAAATTTCGCATCTTTTGACAGCGACAAAAATTTCGCGTCTTTTGACCTTCTTGGCTGAAAACTCGAATATAAGGCGCGCGCGCGAATTTTCACACCGCCGTAAAATTTTTAACTGAGTCCATTTTTCCGTCCCAATCATCTCACCATGCATCAACATGCACGAAAGCGTCGTAAATTTCGCATTTTTTGACAGCAACAAAAATTTCGCTTCTTTTGACCTTCTTGGCTGAAAACTCGAGTAAAAGGCGCGCGCGCGAATTTTCACACCGTGGTAAAATTTTCAACCGAGTCCATTTTTCCGTCCCAATCATCTCACCATGCATCAACATGCACGAAAGCGTCGAAAATTTCGCATCTTTTGACAGCGACAAAAAATTCGCGTCTTTTCACCTTCTTGGCAGAAAACACAAGTAAATGGCGCGCGCGCGAATTTTCACACCGCCGTAAAATTTTCAACTAAGTCCATTTTTCCGTCCCAATCATCTCACCATGCATCAACATGCACGAAAGCGTCGAAAATTTCGCATCTTTTGACAGCGACAAAAATTTCGCGTCTTTTGACCTTCTTGGCTGAAAACACGAGTAAAAGGCGCGCGCGCGAATTTTCACACCGCCGTAAAATTTTCAACCGAGTCCATTTTTCCGTCCCAATCATCTCACCATGCATCAACATGCACGAAAGCGTTGAAAGTTTCTCATCTAAGGACAGCGACAAAAATTTCTTGTCTTTTGACATTCTTGGCTGAAAACACGAGTAAAAGGAGCGCGTGAATTTTCACACCGCCGTAAAATTTTCAACCGAGTCCATTTTTCCATCCCAATCATCTCACCATGCATCAACATGCACGAAAGCGTCAAAAATTTCGCATCTTTTGACAACGACAAAAATTTCGCGTCTTTTGACCTTCTTGGCTGAAAACACGAGTAAAAGGCGCGCGCGCGAATTTTCACACCGCCGTAAAATTTTTAACTGAGTCCATTTTTCCGTCCCAATCATCTCACCATGCATCAACATGCACATAAGCGTCGTAAATTTCGCATCTTTTGACAGCGACAAAAATTTCGCGTCTTTTGACCTTCTTGGCTGAAAACTCGAGTAAAAGGCGCGCGCGCGAATTTTCACACCGCCGTAAAATTTTTAACTGAGTCCATTTTTCCGTCCCAATCATCTCACCATGCATCAACATGCACGAAAGCGTCGTAAATTTCGCATTTTTTTTACAGCAACAAAAATTTCGCGTCTTTTGACCTTCTTGGCTGAAAACTCGAGTAAAAGGCGCGCGCGCGAATTTTGACACCGCCGTAAAAGTTTCAACTGAGTCCATTTTTTCGTCCCAATCATCTCACCATGCATCAACATGAACGAAAGCGTCGAAAGGTTCTCATCTAAGGACAGCGATAAAAATTTCGCATCTTTTGACCTTCTTGGCTGAAAACACGAGAAAAAGGCGCGTGCGCGAATTTTCACACCGTCGTAAAATTTTCAACCGAGTCCATTTTTCCGTCCCAATCATCTCACCATGCATCAACATCCACGAAAGCGTCGAAAATTTCGCATCTTTTGACAGCGACAAAAATTTCGCGTCTTTTGACCTTCTTGGCTGAAAACACGAGTAAAAGGCGCGCGCGCGAACTTTCACACCGCCGTAAAATTTTCTACTGAGTCCATTTTTTCATCCCAATCATCTCACCATGCATCAACATGCACGAAGCGTCATAAATTTCGCATCTTTTGACAGCGACAAAAATTTCGCGTATTTTGACCTTCTTGGCTGAAAACACGAGTAAAAGGCGCGCGCGCGAATTTTCACACCGCCGTAAAATTTTCAACCGAGTCCATTTTTCCGTCCCAATCATCTCACGATGCATCAACATGCACGAAAGCGTCAAAAATTTCGCATCTTTTCACAGCGACAAAAATTTCGCGTCTTTTAACCTTCTTGGCTGAAAACACGAGTAAAAGGCGCGCTCGCGAATTTTCACAACGTCATAAAATTTTCAACCGAGCCCATTTTTCTGTCCCAATCATCTCACCATGCATCAACATGCACGAAAGCGTCAAAAATTTCGCATCTTTTGACAGCGACAAAAATTTCGCGTCCTTTGACCTTCTTGGCTGAAAACACGAGTAAAAGGCGCGCGCGCGAATTTTCACACCGCCGTAAAATTTTCAACCGAGTCCATTTTTCCGTCCCAATCATCTCACCATGCATCAACATGCACGAAAGCGTTGAAAGTTTCTCATCTAAGGACAGCGACAAAAATTTCGCGTCTTTTGACATTCTTGGCTGAAAACACGAGTAAAAGGAGCGCGCGAATTTTCACACCGCCGTAAAATTTTCAACCGAGTCCATTTTTCCGTCCCAATCATCTCACCATGCATCAACATGCACGAAAGCATCGAAAATTTCGCATCTTTTGACAATGACAAAAATTTCGCGTCTTTTGACCTTCTTGGCTGAAAACACGAGTAAAAGGCGCGTGCGCGAATTTTCACACCGCCGTAAAATTTTTAACTGAGTCCATTTTTCCGTCCCAATCATCTCACCATGCATCAACATGCACGAAAGCGTCGTAAATTTCGCATCTTTTGACAGCGACAAAAATTTCGCGTCTTTTGACCTTCTTGGCCGAAAACACGAGTAAAAGGCGCGCGCGCGAATTTTCACACCGCCGTAAAATTTTTAACTGAGTCCATTTTTCCGTCCCAATCATCTCACCATGCATCAACATGCACGTAAGCGTCGTAAATTTCGCATCATTTGACAGCGACAAATGTTTCGCGTCTTTTGACCTTCTTGGCTGAAAACTCGAGTAAAAGGCGCGCGCGCGAATTTTCACACCGCCGTAAAATTTTTAACTGAGTCCATTTTTTCGTCCCAATCATCTCACCATGCATCAACATGCACGAAAGCGTCGTAAATTTCGCATCTTTTGACAGCGACAAAAAATTCGCGTCTTTTCACCTTCTTGGCAGAAAACACGAGTAAAAGGCGCGCGCGCGAATTTTCACACCGCCGTAAAATTTTCAACTGAGTCCATTTTTCCGTCCCAATCATCTCACCATGCATCAACATGCACGAAAGCGTCGAAAATTTCGCATCTTTTGACAGCGACAAAAATTTCGCGTCTTTTGACCTTCTTGGCTGAAAACACGAGTAAAAGGCGCGCGCGCGAATTTTCACACCGCCGTAAAATTTTCAACCGAGTCCATTTTTCCGTCCCAATCATCTCACCATGCATCAACATGCACGAAAGCGTTGAAAGTTTCTCATCTAAGGACAGCGACAAAAATTTCGCGTCTTTTGACATTCTTGGCTGAAAACACGAGTAAAAGGAGCGCGCGAATTTTCACACCGCCGTAAAATTTTCAACCGAGTCCATTTTTCCGTCCCAATCATCTCACCATGCATCAACATGCACGAAAGCATCGAAAATTTCGCATCTTTTGACAATGACAAAAATTCCGCGTCTTTTGACCTTCTTGGCTGAAAACACGAGTAAAAGGCGCGTGCGCGAATTTTCACACCGCCGTAAAATTTTTAACTGAGTCCATTTTTCCGTCCCAATCATCTCACCATGCATCAACATGCACGAAAGCGTCGTAAATTTCGCATCTTTTGACAGCGACAAAAATTTCGCGTCTTTTGACCTTCTTGGCTGAAAACTCGAATATAAGGCGCGCGCGCGAATTTTCACACCGCCGTAAAATTTTTAACTGAGTCCATTTTTCCGTCCCAATCATCTCACCATGCATCAACATGCACGAAAGCGTCGTAAATTTCGCATTTTTTGACAGCAACAAAAATTTCGCTTCTTTTGACCTTCTTGGCTGAAAACTCGAGTAAAAGGCGCGCGCGCGAATTTTCACACCGTGGTAAAATTTTCAACCGAGTCCATTTTTCCGTCCCAATCATCTCACCATGCATCAACATGCACGAAAGCGTCGAAAATTTCGCATCTTTTGACAGCGACAAAAAATTCGCGTCTTTTCACCTTCTTGGCAGAAAACACAAGTAAATGGCGCGCGCGCGAATTTTCACACCGCCGTAAAATTTTCAACTAAGTCCATTTTTCCGTCCCAATCATCTCACCATGCATCAACATGCACGAAAGCGTCGAAAATTTCGCATCTTTTGACAGCGACAAAAATTTCGCGTCTTTTGACCTTCTTGGCTGAAAACACGAGTAAAAGGCGCGCGCGCGAATTTTCACACCGCCGTAAAATTTTCAACCGAGTCCATTTTTCCGTCCCAATCATCTCACCATGCATCAACATGCACGAAAGCGTTGAAAGTTTCTCATCTAAGGACAGCGACAAAAATTTCTTGTCTTTTGACATTCTTGGCTGAAAACACGAGTAAAAGGAGCGCGTGAATTTTCACACCGCCGTAAAATTTTCAACCGAGTCCATTTTTCCATCCCAATCATCTCACCATGCATCAACATGCACGAAAGCGTCGAAAATTTCGCATCTTTTGACAACGACAAAAATTTCGCGTCTTTTGACCTTCTTGGCTGAAAACACGAGTAAAAGGCGCGCGCGCGAATTTTCACACCGCCGTAAAATTTTTAACTGAGTCCATTTTTCCGTCCCAATCATCTCACCATGCATCAACATGCACATAAGCGTCGTAAATTTCGCATCTTTTGACAGCGACAAAAATTTCGCGTCTTTTGACCTTCTTGGCTGAAAACTCGAGTAAAAGGCGCGCGCGCGAATTTTCACACCGCCGTAAAATTTTTAACTGAGTCCATTTTTCCGTCCCAATCATCTCACCATGCATCAACATGCACGAAAGCGTCGTAAATTTCGCATTTTTTTTACAGCAACAAAAATTTCGCGTCTTTTGACCTTCTTGGCTGAAAACTCGAGTAAAAGGCGCGCGCGCGAATTTTGACACCGCCGTAAAAGTTTCAACTGAGTCCATTTTTTCGTCCCAATCATCTCACCATGCATCAACATGAACGAAAGCGTCGAAAGGTTCTCATCTAAGGACAGCGATAAAAATTTCGCATCTTTTGACCTTCTTGGCTGAAAACACGAGAAAAAGGCGCGTGCGCGAATTTTCACACCGTCGTAAAATTTTCAACCGAGTCCATTTTTCCGTCCCAATCATCTCACCATGCATCAACATCCATGAAAGCGTCGAAAATTTCGCATCTTTTGACAGCGACAAAAATTTCGCGTCTTTTGACCTTCTTGGCTGAAAACACGAGTAAAAGGCGCGCGCGCGAACTTTCACACCGCCGTAAAATTTTCTACTGAGTCCATTTTTTCATCCCAATCATCTCACCATGCATCAACATGCACAAAGCGTCATAAATTTCGCATCTTTTGACAGCGACAAAAATTTCGCGTATTTTGACCTTCTTGGCTGAAAACACGAGTAAAAGGCGCGCGCGCGAATTTTCACACCGCCGTAAAATTTTCAACCGAGTCCATTTTTCCGTCCCAATCATCTCACGATGCATCAACATGCACGAAAGCGTCAAAAATTTCGCATCGTTTCACAGCGACAAAAATTTCGCGTCTTTTAACCTTCTTGGCTGAAAACACGAGTAAAAGGCGCGCGCGCGAATTTTCACAACGTCATAAAATTTTCAACCGAGCCCATTTTTCTGTCCCAATCATCTCACCATGCATCAACATGCACGAAAGCGTCAAAAATTTCGCATCTTTTGACAGCGACAAAAATTTCGCGTCCTTTGACCTTCTTGGCTGAAAACACGAGTAAAAGGCGCGCGCGCGCGAATTTTCACACCGCCGTAAAATTTTCAACCGAGTCCATTTTTCCGTCCCAATCATCTCACCATGCATCAACATGCACGAAAGCGTTGAAAGTTTCTCATCTAAGGACAGCGACAAAAATTTCGCGTCTTTTGACATTCTTGGCTGAAAACACGAGTAAAAGGAGCGCGCGAATTTTCACACCGCCGTAAAATTTTCAACCGAGTCCATTTTTCCGTCCCAATCATCTCACCATGCATCAACATGCACGAAAGCATCGAAAATTTCGCATCTTTTGACAATGACAAAAATTTCGCGTCTTTTGACCTTCTTGGCTGAAAACACGAGTAAAAGGCGCGTGCGCGAATTTTCACACCGCCGTAAAATTTTTAACTGAGTCCATTTTTCCGTCCCAATCATCTCACCATGCATCAACATGCACGAAAGCGTCGTAAATTTCGCATCTTTTGACAGCGACAAAAATTTCGCGTCTTTTGACCTTCTGGGCTGAAAACTCGAATAAAAGGCGCGCGCGCGAATTTTCACACCGCCGTAAAATTTTTAACTGAGTCCATTTTTCCGTCCCAATCATCTCACCATGCATCAACATGCACGAAAGCGTCGTAAATTTCGCATTTTTTGACAGCAACAAAAATTTCGCTTCTTTTGACCTTCTTGGCTGAAAACTCGAGTAAAAGGCGCGCGCGCGAATTTTCACACCGTGGTAAAATTTTCAACCGAGTCCATTTTTCCGTCCCAATCATCTCACCATGCATCAACATGCACGAAAGCGTCGAAAATTTCGCATCTTTTGACAGCGACAAAAAATTCGCGTCTTTTCACCTTCTTGGCAGAAAACACGAGTAAAAGGCGCGCGCGCGAATTTTCACACCGCCGTAAAATTTTCAACTAAGTCCATTTTTCCGTCCCAATCATCTCACCATGCATCAACATGCACGAAAGCGTCGAAAATTTCGCATCTTTTGACAGCGACAAAAATTTCGCGTCTTTTGACCTTCTTGGCTGAAAACACGAGTAAAAGGCGCGCGCGCGAATTTTCACACCGCCGTAAAATTTTCAACCGAGTCCATTTTTCCGTCCCAATCATCTCACCATGCATCAACATGCACGAAAGCGTTGAAAGTTTCTCATCTAAGGACAGCGACAAAAATTTCTTGTCTTTTGACATTCTTGGCTGAAAACACGAGTAAAAGGAGCGCGTGAATTTTCACACCGCCGTAAAATTTTCAACCGAGTCCATTTTTCCATCCCAATCATCTCACCATGCATCAACATGCACGAAAGCGTCAAAAATTTCGCATCTTTTGACAACGACAAAAATTTCGCGTCTTTTGACCTTCTTGGCTGAAAACACGAGTAAAAGGCGCGCGCGCGAATTTTCACACCGCCGTAAAATTTTTAACTGAGTCCATTTTTCCGTCCCAATCATCTCACCATGCATCAACATGCACATAAGCGTCGTAAATTTCGCATCTTTTGACAGCGACAAAAATTTCGCGTCTTTTGACCTTCTTGGCTGAAAACTCGAGTAAAAGGCGCGCGCGCGAATTTTCACACCGCCGTAAAATTTTTAACTGAGTCCATTTTTCCGTCCCAATCATCTCACCATGCATCAACATGCACGAAAGCGTCGTAAATTTCGCATTTTTTTTACAGCAACAAAAATTTCGCGTCTTTTGACCTTCTTGGCTGAAAACTCGAGTAAAAGGCGCGCGCGCGAATTTTGACACCGCCGTAAAAGTTTCAACTGAGTCCATTTTTTCGTCCCAATCATCTCACCATGCATCAACATGCACGAAAGCGTCGAAAGGTTCTCATCTAAGGACAGCGATAAAAATTTCGCATCTTTTGACCTTCTTGGCTGAAAACACGAGAAAAAGGCGCGTGCGCGAATTTTCACACCGTCGTAAAATTTTCAACCGAGTCCATTTTTCCGTCCCAATCATCTCACCATGCATCAACATGCACGAAAGCGTCGAAAATTTCGCATCTTTTGACAGCGACAAAAATTTCGCGTCTTTTGACCTTCTTGGCTGAAAACACGAGTAAAAGGCGCGCGCGCGAACTTTCACACCGCCGTAAAATTTTCTACTGAGTCTATTTTTTCATCCCAATCATCTCACCATGCATCAACATGCACGAAGCGTCATAAATTTCGCATCTTTTGACAGCGACAAAAATTTCGCGTATTTTGACCTTCTTGGCTGAAAACATGAGTAAAAGGCGCGCGCGCGAATTTTCACACCGCCGTAAAATTTTCAACCGAGTCCATTTTTCCGTCCCAATCATCTCACGATGCATCAACATGCACGAAAGCGTCAAAAATTTCGCATCTTTTCACAGCGACAAAAATTTCGCGTCTTTTAACCTTCTTGGCTGAAAACACGAGTAAAAGGCGCGCGCGCGAATTTTCACAACGTCATAAAATTTTCAACCGAGCCCATTTTTCTGTCCCAATCATCTCACCATGCATCAACATGCACGAAAGCGTCAAAAATTTCGCATCTTTTGACAGCGACAAAAATTTCGCGTCCTTTGACCTTCTTGGCTGAAAACACGAGTAAAAGGCGCGCGCGCGAATTTTCACACCGCCGTAAAATTTTCAACCGAGTCCATTTTTCCGTCCCAATCATCTCACCATGCATCAACATGCACGAAAGCGTTGAAAGTTTCTCATCTAAGGACAGCGACAAAAATTTCGCGTCTTTTGACATTCTTGGCTGAAAACACGAGTAAAAGGAGCGCGCGAATTTTCACACCGCCGTAAAATTTTCAACCGAGTCCATTTTTCCGTCCCAATCATCTCACCATGCATCAACATGCACGAAAGCATCGAAAATTTCGCATCTTTTGACAATGACAAAAATTTCGCGTCTTTTGACCTTCTTGGCTGAAAACACGAGTAAAAGGCGCGTGCGCGAATTTTCACACCGCCGTAAAATTTTCAACCGAGTCCATTTTTCCGTCCCAATCATCTCACCATGCATCAACATGCACGAAAGCATCGAAAATTTCGCATCTTTTGACAATGACAAAAATTTCGCGTCTTTTGACCTTCTTGGCTGAAAACACGAGTAAAAGGCGCGTGCGCGAATTTTCACACCGCCGTAAAATTTTTAACTGAGTCCATTTTTCCGTCCCAATCATCTCACCATGCATCAACATGCACGAAAGCGTCGTAAATTTCGCATCTTTTGACAGCGACAAAAATTTCGCGTCTTTTGACCTTCTGGGCTGAAAACTCGAATAAAAGGCGCGCGCGCGAATTTTCACACCGCCGTAAAATTTTTAACTGAGTCCATTTTTCCGTCCCAATCATCTCACCATGCATCAACATGCACGAAAGCGTCGTAAATTTCGCATTTTTTGACAGCAACAAAAATTTCGCTTCTTTTGACCTTCTTGGCTGAAAACTCGAGTAAAAGGCGCGCGCGCGAATTTTCACACCGTGGTAAAATTTTCAACCGAGTCCATTTTTCCGTCCCAATCATCTCACCATGCATCAACATGCACGAAAGCGTCGAAAATTTCGCATCTTTTGACAGCGACAAAAAATTCGCGTCTTTTCACCTTCTTGGCAGAAAACACGAGTAAAAGGCGCGCGCGCGAATTTTCACACCGCCGTAAAATTTTCAACTAAGTCCATTTTTCCGTCCCAATCATCTCACCATGCATCAACATGCACGAAAGCATCGAAAATTTCGCATCTTTTGACAGCGACAAAAATTTCGCGTCTTTTGACCTTCTTGGCTGAAAACACGAGTAAAAGGCGCGCGCGCGAATTTTCACACCGCCGTAAAATTTTCAACCGAGTCCATTTTTCCGTCCCAATCATCTCACCATGCATCAACATGCACGAAAGCGTTGAAAGTTTCTCATCTAAGGACAGCGACAAAAATTTCTTGTCTTTTGACATTCTTGGCTGAAAACACGAGTAAAAGGAGCGCGTGAATTTTCACACCGCCGTAAAATTTTCAACCGAGTCCATTTTTCCATCCCAATCATCTCACCATGCATCAACATGCACGAAAGCGTCGAAAATTTCGCATCTTTTGACAACGACAAAAATTTCGCGTCTTTTGACCTTCTTGGCTGAAAACACGAGTAAAAGGCGCGCGCGCGAATTTTCACACCGCCGTAAAATTTTTAACTGAGTCCATTTTTCCGTCCCAATCATCTCACCATGCATCAACATGCACATAAGCGTCGTAAATTTCGCATCTTTTGACAGCGACAAAAATTTCGCGTCTTTTGACCTTCTTGGCTGAAAACTCGAGTAAAAGGCGCGCGCGCGAATTTTCACACCGCCGTAAAATTTTTAACTGAGTCCATTTTTCCGTCCCAATCATCTCACCATGCATCAACATGCACGAAAGCGTCGTAAATTTCGCATTTTTTTTACAGCAACAAAAATTTCGCGTCTTTTGAACTTCTTGGCTGAAAACTCGAGTAAAAGGCGCGCGCGCGAATTTTCACACCGCCGTAAAAGTTTCAACTGAGTCCATTTTTTCGTCCCAATCATCTCACCATGCATCAACATGCACGAAAGCGTCGAAAGGTTCTCATCTAAGGACAGCGATAAAAATTTCGCATCTTTTGACCTTCTTGGCTGAAAACACGAGAAAAAGGCGCGTGCGCGAATTTTCACACCGTCGTAAAATTTTCAACCGAGTCCATTTTTCCGTCCCAATCATCTCACCATGCATCAACATGCACGAAAGCGTCGAAAATTTCGCATCTTTTGACAGCGACAAAAATTTCGCGTCTTTTGACCTTCTTGGCTGAAAATACGAGTAAAAGGCGCGCTCGCGAACTTTCACACCGCCGTAAAATTTTCTACTGAGTCCATTTTTTCATCCCAATCATCTCACCATGCATCAACATGCACGAAGCGTCATAAATTTCGCATCTTTTGACAGTGACAAAAATTTCGCGTATTTTGACCTTCTTGGCTGAAAACACGAGTAAAAGGCGCGCGCTGCGAATTTTCACACCGCCGTAAAATTTTCAACCGAGTCCATTTTTCCGTCCCAATCATCTCACGATGCATCAACATGCACGAAAGCGTCAAAAATTTCGCATCTTTTCACAGCGACAAAAATTTCGCGTCTTTTAACCTTCTTGGCTGAAAACACGAGTAAAAGGCGCGCGCGCGAATTTTCACAACGTCGTAAAATTTTCAACCGAGCCCATTTTTCTGTCCCAATCATCTCACCATGCATCAACATGCACGAAAGCGTCAAAAATTTCGCATCTTTTGACAGCGATAAAAATTTCGCGTCCTTTGACCTTCTTGGCTGAAAACACGAGTAAAAGGCGCGCGCGCAAATTTTCACACCATCGTAAAATTTTTAACTGAGTCCATTTTTCCGTCCCAATCATCTCACCATGCATCAACATGCACGAAAGCGTCGTAAATTTCACATCTTTTGACAACGACAAAAAATTCGCGTCTTTTGACCTTCTTGGCAGAACACACGAGTAAAAGGCGCGCGCGCGAATTTTCACACCGCCGTAAAATTTTCAACTGAGTCCATTTTTCCGTCCCAATCATCTCACCATGCATCAACATGCACGAAAGCGTCGAAAATTTCGCATCTTTTGACAGCGACAAATAATTCGCGTCTTTTGACCTTCTTGGCTGAAAACACGAGTAAAAGGCGCGCTCGCGAATTTTCACACTACCGTAAACCTTTCAATCGAGTCCATTTTTCCGTCCCAATTATCTCACCATGCATCAACATGCACGAAAGCGTCGAAAATTTCGCATCTTTTGACAGCGACAAAAATTTCGCGTCTTTTGACCTTCTTGGCTGAAAACACGAGTAAAAGGCGCGCGCGCGAATTTTCACACCGCCGTAAAATTTTCTACTGAGTCCATTTTTTCATCCCAATCATCTCACCATGCATCAACATGCACGAAGCGTCATAAATTTCGCATCTTTTGACAGCGACAAAAATTTCGCGTATTTTGACC
This sequence comes from Pontederia crassipes, assembly GCA_030549335.1. Taxonomy (NCBI): domain Eukaryota; kingdom Viridiplantae; phylum Streptophyta; class Magnoliopsida; order Commelinales; family Pontederiaceae; genus Pontederia; species Pontederia crassipes. Next base: position 5,550,401 of record CM060190.1, read on the forward strand.
TTCTTGGCTGAAAACACGAGTAAAAGGCGCGCGCGCGAATTTTCACACCGCCGTAAAATTTTCAACCGAGTCCATTTTTCCGTCCCAATCATCTCACCATGCATCAACATGCACGAAAGCGTCAAAAATTTTGCATCTTTTGACAGCGACAAAAATTTCGCGTCTTTTGACCTTCTTGGCTGAAAACACGAGTAAAAGGCGCGCGCGCGAATTTTCACACCGCCGTAAAATTTCAACTGAGTCCATTTTTCCGTCCCAATTATCTCACCATGCATCAACATGCACGAAAGCGTCAAAAATTTCGCATCTTTTGACTGCGACAAAAATTTCGCGTCTTTTGACCTTCTTGGCTGAAAACACGAGTAAAAGGCGCGCGCGCGAATTTTCACACCGCCGTAAAATTTTCAACCGAGTCCATTTTTCCGTCCCAATCATCTCACCATGCATCAACATGCACGAAAGCGTTGAAAGTTTCTCATCTAAGGACAGCGACAAAAATTTCGCGTCTTTTGACATTCTTGGCTGAAAACACGAGTAAAAGGAGCGCGCAAATTTTCACACCGCCGTAAAATTTTCAACCGAGTCCATTTTTCTGTCCCAATCATCTCACCATGCATCAACATGCACGAAAGCGTCGAAAATTTTGCATCTTTTGACAACGACAAAAAATTCGCGTCTTTTGACCTTCTTGGCTGAAAACACGAGTAAAAGGCGCGCGCGCGAATTTTCACACCGCCGTAAAATTTTTAACTGAGTCCATTTTTCCGTCCCAATCATCTCACCATGCATCAACATGCACATAAGCGTCGTAAATTTCGCAACTTTTGACAGCGACAAAAAATTCGCGTCTTTTCACCTTCTTGGCAGAAAACACGAGTAAAAGCGCGCGCGAATTTCACACCGCCGTAAAATTTTCAACTGAGTCCATTTTTCCGTCCCAATCATCTCACCATGCATCAACATGCACGAAAGCGTCGAAAATTTCGCATCTTTTGACAGCGACAAAAATTTCGCGTCTTTTAACCTTCTTGGCTGAAAACACGAGTAACAGGCGTGCGCGCGAATTTTCACACCGCCGTAAAATTTTCAACCGAGTCCATTTTTCCGTCCCAATCATCTCACCATGCATCAACATGCACGAAAGCGTTGAAAGTTTCTCATCTAAGGACAGCGACAAAAATTTCGCGTCTTTTGACATTCTTGGCTGAAAACACGAGTAAAAGGAGCGCGCGAATTTTCACACCGCCGTAAAATTTTCAACCGAGTCCATTTTTCCGTCCCAATCATCTCACCATGCATCAACATGCACGAAAGCGTCGAAAATTTCGCATCTTTTGACAACGACAAAAATTTCGCGTCTTTTGACCTTCTTGGCTGAAAACACGAGTAAAAGGCGCGCGCGCGAATTTTCACACCGCCGTAAAATTTTTAACTGAGTCCATTTTTCCGTCCCAATCATCTCACCATGCATCAACATGCACATAAGCGTCGTAAATTTCGCATCTTTTGACAGCGACAAAAATTTCGCGTCTTTTGACCTTCTTGACTGAAAACTCGAGTAAAAGGCGCGCGCGCGAATTTTCACACCGCCGTAAAATTTTCAACCGAGTCCATTTTTCCGTCCCAATCATCTCACCATGCATCAACATGCACGAAAGCGTCGAAAATTTCGCATCTTTTGACAGCGACAAAAATTTCGCGTCTTTTGACCTTCTTGGCTGAAAACACGAGTAAAAGGCGCGCGCGCGAATTTTCACACCGCCGTAAAATTTTTAACTGAGTCCATTTTTCCGTCCCAATCATCTCACCATGCATCAACATGCACATAAGCGTCGTAAATTTCGCATCTTTTGACAGCGACAAAAATTTCGCGTCTTTTGACCTTCTTGGCTGAAAACTCGAGTAAAAGGCGCGCGCGCGAATTTTCACACCGCCGTAAAATTTTTAACTGAGTCCATTTTTCCGTCCCAATCATCTCACCATGCATCAACATGCACGAAAGCGTCGTAAATTTCGCATTTTTTTTACAGCAACAAAAATTTCGCGTCTTTTGACCTTCTTGGCTGAAAACTCGAGTAAAAGGCGCGCGCGCGAATTTTGACACCGCCGTAAAAGTTTCAACTGAGTCCATTTTTTCGTCCCAATCATCTCACCATGCATCAACATGCACGAAAGCGTCGAAAGGTTCTCATCTAAGGACAGCGATAAAAATTTCGCATCTTTTGACCTTCTTGGCTGAAAACACGAGAAAAAGGCGCGTGCGCGAATTTTCACACCGTCGTAAAATTTTCAACCGAGTCCATTTTTCCGTCCCAATCATCTCACCATGCATCAACATGCACGAAAGCGTCGAAAATTTCGCATCTTTTGACAGCGACAAAAATTTCGCGTCTTTTGACCTTCTTGGCTGAAAACACGAGTAAAAGGCGCGCGCGCGAACTTTCACACCGCCGTAAAATTTTCTACTGAGTCCATTTTTTCATCCCAATCATCTCACCATGCATCAACATGCACGAAGCGTCATAAATTTCGCATCTTTTGACAGCGACAAAAATTTCGCGTATTTTAACCTTCTTGGCTGAAAACACGAGTAAAAGGCGCGCGCGCGAATTTTCACACCGCCGTAAAATTTTCAACCGAGTCCATTTTTCCGTCCCAATCATCTCACGATGCATCAACATGCACGAAAGCGTCAAAAATTTCGCATCTTTTCACAGCGACAAAAATTTCGCGTCTTTTAACCTTCTTGGCTGAAAACACGAGTAAAAGGCGCGCGCGCGAATTTTCACAACGTCGTAAAATTTTCAACCGAGCCCATTTTTCTGTCCCAATCATCTCACCATGCATCAACATGCACGAAAGCGTCAAAAATTTCGCATCTTTTGACAGCGACAAAAATTTCGCGTCCTTTGACCTTCTTGGCTGAAAACACGAGTAAAAGGCGCGCGCGCAAATTTTCACACCATCGTAAAATTTTTAACTGAGTCCATTTTTCCGTCCCAATCATCTCACCATGCATCAACATGCACGAAAGCGTCGTAAATTTCACATCTTTTGACAACGACAAAAAATTCGCGTCTTTTGACCTTCTTGGCAGAACACACGAGTAAAAGGCGCGCGCGCGAATTTTCACACCGCCGTAAAATTTTCAACTGAGTCCATTTTTCCGTCCCAATCATCTCACCATGCATCAACATGCACGAAAGCGTCGAAAATTTCGCATCTTTTGACAGCGACAAATAATTCGCGTCTTTTGACCTTCTTGGCTGAAAACACGAGTAAAAGGCGCGCTCGCGAATTTTCACACTACCGTAAACCTTTCAATCGAGTCCATTTTTCCGTCCCAATTATCTCACCATGCATCAACATGCACGAAAGCGTCGAAAATTTCGCATCTTTTGACAGCGACAAAAATTTCGCGTATTTTGACCTTCTTGGCTGAAAACACGAGTAAAAGGCGCGCGCGCGAATTTTCACACCGCCGTAAAATTTTCTACTGAGTCCATTTTTTCATCCCAATCATCTCACCATGCATCAACATGCACGAAGCGTCATAAATTTCGCATCTTTTGACAGCGACAAAAATTTCGCGTATTTTGACCTTCTTGGCTGAAAACACGAGTAAAAGGCGCGCGCTGCGAATTTTCACACCGCCGTAAAATTTTCAACCGAGTCCATTTTTCCGTCCCAATCATCTCACCATGCATCAACATGCACGAAAGCGTCAAAAATTTTGCATCTTTTGACAGCGACAAAAATTTCGCGTCTTTTGACCTTCTTGGCTGAAAACACGAGTAAAAGGCGCGCGCGCGAATTTTCACACCGCCGTAAAATTTCAACTGAGTCCATTTTTCCGTCCCAATTATCTCACCATGCATCAACATGCACGAAAGCGTCGAAAATTTCGCATCTTTTGACTGCGACAAAAATTTCGCGTCTTTTGACCTTCTTGGCTGAAAACACGAGTAAAAGGCGCGCGCGCGAATTTTCACACCGCCGTAAAATTTTCAACCGAGTCCATTTTTCCGTCCCAATCATCTCACCATGCATCAACATGCACGAAAGCGTTGAAAGTTTCTCATCTAAGGACAGCGACAAAAATTTCGCGTCTTTTGACATTCTTGGCTGAAAACACGAGTAAAAGGAGCGCGCAAATTTTCACACCGCCGTAAAATTTTCAACCGAGTCCATTTTTCCGTCCCAATCATCTCACCATGCATCAACATGCACGAAAGCGTCGAAAATTTTGCATCTTTTGACAACGACAAAAATTTCGCGTCTTTTGACCTTCTTGGCTGAAAACACGAGTAAAAGGCGCGCGCGCGAATTTTCACACCGCCGTAAAATTTTTAACTGAGTCCATTTTTCCGTCCCAATCATCTCACCATGCATCAACATGCACATAAGCGTCGTAAATTTCGCAACTTTTGACAGCGACAAAAAATTCGCGTCTTTTCACCTTCTTGGCAGAAAACACGAGTAAAAGCGCGCGCGAATTTCACACCGCCGTAAAATTTTCAACTGAGTCCATTTTTCCGTCCCAATCATCTCACCATGCATCAACATGCACGAAAGCGTCGAAAATTTCGCATCTTTTGACAGCGACAAAAATTTCGCGTCTTTTAACCTTCTTGGCTGAAAACACGAGTAACAGGCGTGCGCGCGAATTTTCACACCGCCGTAAAATTTTCAACCGAGTCCATTTTTCCGTCCCAATCATCTCACCATGCATCAACATGCACGAAAGCGTTGAAAGTTTCTCATCTAAGGACAGCGACAAAAATTTCGCGTCTTTTGACATTCTTGGCTGAAAACACGAGTAAAAGGAGCGCGCGAATTTTCACACCGCCGTAAAATTTTCAACCGAGTCCATTTTTCCGTCCCAATCATCTCACCATGCATCAACATGCACGAAAGCGTCGAAAATTTCGCATCTTTTGACAACGACAAAAATTTCGCGTCTTTTGACCTTCTTGGCTGAAAACACGAGTAAAAGGCGCGCGCGCGAATTTTCACACCGCCGTAAAATTTTTAACTGAGTCCATTTTTCCGTCCCAATCATCTCACCATGCATCAACATGCACATAAGCGTCGTAAATTTCGCATCTTTTGACAGCGACAAAAATTTCGCGTCTTTTGACCTTCTTGACTGAAAACTCGAGTAAAAGGCGCGCGCGCGAATTTTCACACCGCCGTAAAATTTTCAACCGAGTCCATTTTTCCGTCCCAATCATCTCACCATGCATCAACATGCACGAAAGCGTTGAAAGTTTCTCATCTAAGGACAGCGACAAAAATTTCGCGTCTTTTGACATTCTTGGCTGAAAACACGAGTAAAAGGAGCGCGCAAATTTTCACACCGCCGTAAAATTTTCAACCGAGTCCATTTTTCCGTCCCAATCATCTCACCATGCATCAACATGCACGAAAGCGTCGAAAATTTTGCATCTTTTGACAACGACAAAAATTTCGCGTCTTTTGACCTTCTTGGCTGAAAACACGAGTAAAAGGCGCGCGCGCGAATTTTCACACCGCCGTAAAATTTTTAACTGAGTCCATTTTTCCGTCCCAATCATCTCACCATGCATCAACATGCACATAAGCGTCGTAAATTTCGCATCTTTTGACAGCGACAAAAAATTCGCGTCTTTTCATCTTCTTGGCAGAAAACACGAGTAAAAGCGCGCGCGAATTTCACACCGCCGTAAAATTTTCAACTGAGTCCATTTTTCTGTCCCAATCATCTCACCATGCATCAACATGCACGAAAGCGTCGAAAATTTCGCATCTTTTGACAGCGACAAAAATTTCGCGTCTTTTGACCTTCTTGGCTGAAAACACGAGTAACAGGCGTGCGCGCGAATTTTCACACCGCCGTAAAATTTTCAACCGAGTCCATTTTTCCGTCCCAATCATCTCACCATGCATCAACATGCACGAAAGCGTTGAAAGTTTCTCATCTAAGGACAGCGACAAAAATTTCGCGTCTTTTGACATTCTTGGCTGAAAACACGAGTAAAAGGAGCGCGCGAATTTTCACACCGCCGTAAAATTTTCAACCGAGTCCATTTTTCCGTCCCAATCATCTCACCATGCATCAACATGCACATAAGCGTCGTAAATTTCGCATCTTTTGACAGCGACAAAAATTTCGCGTCTTTTTACCTTCTTGGCTGAAAACTCGAGTAAAAGGCGCGCGCGCGAATTTTCACACCGCCGTAAAATTTTTAACTGAGTCCATTTTTCCGTCCCAATCATCTCACCATGCATCAACATGCACGAAAGCGTCGTAAATTTCGCAATTTTTGACAGCAACAAAAATTTCGCGTCTTTTGACCTTCTTGGCTGAAAACTCGAGTAAAATGCGCGCGCGCGAATTTTGACACCGCCGTAAAATTTTTAACTGAGTCCATTTTTCCGTCCCAATCATCTCACCATGCATCAACATGCACATAAGCGTCGTAAATTTCGCATCTTTTGACAGCGACAAAAAATTCGCGTCTTTTCACCTTCTTGGCAGAAAACACGAGTAAAAGGCGCGCGCGCGAATTTTCACACCGCCGTAAAATTTTCAACTGAGTCCATTTTTCCGTCCCAATCATCTCACCATGCATCAACATGCACGAAAGCGTCGAAAATTTCGCATCTTTTGACAGCGACAAAAATTTCGCGTCTTTTGACCTTCTTGGCTGAAAACACGAGTAACAGGCGTGCGCGCGAATTTTCACACCGCCGTAAAATTTTCAACCGAGTCCATTTTTCCGTCCCAATCATCTCACCATGCATCAACATGCACGAAAGCGTTGAAAGTTTCTCATCTAAGGACAGCAACAAAAATTTCGCGTCTTTTGACATTCTTGGCTGAAAGCACGAGTAAAAGGAGCGCGCGAATTTTCACACCGCCGTAAAATTTTCAACCGAGTCCATTTTTCCGTCCCAATCATCTCACCATGCATCAACATGCACGAAAGCGTCGAAAATTTCGCATCTTTTGACAACGACAAAAATTTCGCGTCTTTTGACCTTCTTGGCTGAAAACACGAGTAAAAGGCGCGCGCGCGAATTTTCACACCGCCGTAAAATTTTTAACTGAGTCCATTTTTCCGTCCCAATCATCTCACCATGCATCAACATGCACATAAGCGTCGTAAATTTCGCATCTTTTGACAGCGACAAAAATTTCGCGTCTTTTGACCTTCTTGGCTGAAAACTCGAGTAAAAGGCGCGCGCGCGAACTTTCACACCGCCGTAAAATTTTCAACTGAGTCCATTTTTCCGTCCCAATCATCTCACCATGCATCAACATGCACGAAAGCGTCGAAAATTTCGCATCTTTTGACAACGACAAAAATTTCGCGTCTTTTGACCTTCTTGGCTGAAAACACGAGTAACAGGCGTACGCGCGAATTTACACACCGCCGTAAAATTTTCAACCGAGTCCATTTTTCCGTCCCAATCATCTCACCATGCATCAACATGCACGAAAGCGTTGAAAGTTTCTCATCTAAGGACAGCGACAAAAATTTCGCGTCTTTTGACATTCTTGGCTGAAAACACGATTAAAAGGAGCGCGCGAATTTTCACACCGCCGTAAAATTTTCAACCGAGTCCATTTTTCCGTCCCAATCATCTCACCATGCATCAACATGCACGAAAGCGTCGAAAATTTCGCATCTTTTGACAACGACAAAAATTTCGCGTCTTTTGACCTTCTTGGCTGAAAACACTAGTAAAAGGCGCGCGCGCGAATTTTCACACCGCCGTAAAATTTTTAACTGAGTCCATTTTTCCGTCCCAATCATCTCACCATGCATCAACATGCACATAAGCGTCGTAAATTTCGCATCTTTTGACAGCGACAAAAATTTCGCGTCTTTTGACCTTCTTGGCTGAAAACTCGAGTAAAAGGCGCGCGCGCGAATTTTCACACCGCCGTAAAATTATAACTGAGTCCATTTTTCCGTCCCAATCATCTCACCATGCATCAACATGCACGAAAGCGTCGTAAATTTCGCATTTTTTGACAACAACAAAAATTTCGCGTCTTTTGACCTTCTTGGCTGAAAACTCGAGTAAAAGGCGCGTGCGCGAATTTTGACACCGCCGTAAAATTTTCAACTGAGTCCATTTTTTCGTCCCAATCATCTCACCATGCATCAACATGCACGAAAGCGTCGAAAGGTTCTCATCTAAGGATAGCGACAAAAATTTCGCATCTTTTGACCTTCTTGGCTGAAAACACGAGAAAAAGGCGCGTGCGCGAATTTTCACACCGTCGTAAAATTTTCAACCGAGTCCATTTTTCCGTCCCAATCATCTCACCATGCATCAACATGCACGAAAGCATCGAAAATTTCGCATCTTTTGACAGCGACAAAAATTTCACGTCTTTTGACCTTCTTGGCTGAAAACACGAGTAAAAGGCGCGCGCGCGAATTTTCACACCGCCGTAAAATTTTCTACTGAGTCCATTTTTTCATCCCAATCATCTCACCATGCATCAACATGCACGAAGCGTCATAAATTTCGCATCTTTTGACAGCGACAAAAATTTCGCGTATTTTGACCTTCTTGGCTGAAAATACGAGTAAAAGGCGCGCGCGCGAATTTTCACACCGCCGTAAAATTTTCAACCGAGTCCATTTTTTCGTCCCAATCATCTCACCATGCATCAACATGCACGAAAGCGTCAAAAATTTCGCATCTTTTGACAGCGACAAAAATTTCGCGTCTTTTGACCTTCTTGGCTGAAAACACGAGTAAAAGGCGCGCGCGCGAATTTTCACAACGTCGTAAAATTTTCAACCGAGCCCATTTTTCTGTCCCAATCATCTCACCATGCATCAACATGCACGAAAGCGTCAAAAATTTTGCATCTTTTGACAGCGACAAAAATTTCGCGTCCTTTGACCTTCTTGGCTGAAAACACGAGTAAAAGGCGCGCGCGCGAATTTTCACACCATCGTAAAATTTTTAACTGAGTCCATTTTTCCGTCCCAATCATCTCACCATGCATCAACATGCACGAAAGCGTCGTAAATTTCACATCTTTTGACAACGACAAAAAATTCGCGTCTTTTGACCTTCTTGGCAGAACACACGAGTAAAAGGCGCGCGCGCGAATTTTCACACCGCCGTAAAATTTTCAACTGAGTCCATTTTTCCGTCCCAATCATCTCACCATGCATCAACATGCACGAAAGCGTCGAAAATTTCGCATCTTTTGACAGCGACAAATAATTCGCGTCTTTTGACCTTCTTGGCTGAAAACACGAGTAAAAGGCGCGCTCGCGAATTTTCACACTACCGTAAACCTTTCAATCGAGTCCATTTTTCCGTCCCAATTATCTCACCATGCATCAACATGCACGAAAGCGTCGAAAATTTCGCATCTTTTGACAGCGACAAAAATTTCGCGTCTTTTGACCTTCTTGGCTGAAAACACGAGTAAAAGGCGCGCGCGCGAATTTTCACACCGCCGTAAAATTTTCTACTGAGTCCATTTTTTCATCCCAATCATCTCACCATGCATCAACATGCACGAAGCGTCATAAATTTCGCATCTTTTGACAGCGACAAAAATTTCGCGTATTTTGACCTTCTTGGCTGAAAACACGAGTAAAAGGCGCGCGAGCGAATTTTCACACCGCCGTAAAATTTTCAACCGAGTCCATTTTTCCGTCCCAATCATCTCACCATGCATCAACATGCACGAAAGCGTCAAAAATTTTGCATCTTTTGACAGCGACAAAAATTTCGCGTCTTTTGACCTTCTTGGCTGAAAACACGAGTAAAAGGCGCGCGCGCGAATTTTCACACCGCCGTAAAATTTCAACTGAGTCCATTTTTCCGTCCCAATTATCTCACCATGCATCAACATGCACGAAAGCGTCGAAAATTTCGCATCTTTTGACTGCGACAAAAATTTCGCGTCTTTTGACCTTCTTGGCTGAAAACACGAGTAAAAGGCGCGCGCGCGAATTTTCACACCGCCGTAAAATTTTCAACCGAGTCCATTTTTCCGTCCCAATCATCTCACCATGCATCAACATGCACGAAAGCGTTGAAAGTTTCTCATCTAAGGACAGCGACAAAAATTTCGCGTCTTTTGACATTCTTGGCTGAAAACACGAGTAAAAGGAGCGCGCAAATTTTCACACCGCCGTAAAATTTTCAACCGAGTCCATTTTTCCGTCCCAATCATCTCACCATGCATCAACATGCACGAAAGCGTCGAAAATTTTGCATCTTTTGACAACGACAAAAATTTCGCGTCTTTTGACCTTCTTGGCTGAAAACACGAGTAAAAGGCGCGCGCGCGAATTTTCACACCGCCGTAAAATTTTTAACTGAGTCCATTTTTCCGTCCCAATCATCTCACCATGCATCAACATGCACATAAGCGTCGTAAATTTCGCAACTTTTGACAGCGACAAAAAATTCGCGTCTTTTCACCTTCTTGGCAGAAAACACGAGTAAAAGCGCGCGCGAATTTCACACCGCCGTAAAATTTTCAACTGAGTCCATTTTTCCGTCCCAATCATCTCACCATGCATCAACATGCACGAAAGCGTCGAAAATTTCGCATCTTTTGACAGCGACAAAAATTTCGCGTCTTTTAACCTTCTTGGCTGAAAACACGAGTAACAGGCGTGCGCGCGAATTTTCACACCGCCGTAAAATTTTCAACCGAGTCCATTTTTCCGTCCCAATCATCTCACCATGCATCAACATGCACGAAAGCGTTGAAAGTTTCTCATCTAAGGACAGCGACAAAAATTTCGCGTCTTTTGACATTCTTGGCTGAAAACACGAGTAAAAGGAGCGCGCGAATTTTCACACCGCCGTAAAATTTTCAACCGAGTCCATTTTTCCGTCCCAATCATCTCACCATGCATCAACATGCACGAAAGCGTCGAAAATTTCGCATCTTTTGACAACGACAAAAATTTCGCGTCTTTTGACCTTCTTGGCTGAAAACACGAGTAAAAGGCGCGCGCGCGAATTTTCACACCGCCGTAAAATTTTTAACTGAGTCCATTTTTCCGTCCCAATCATCTCACCATGCATCAACATGCACATAAGCGTCGTAAATTTCGCATCTTTTGACAGCGACAAAAATTTCGCGTCTTTTGACCTTCTTGACTGAAAACTCGAGTAAAAGGCGCGCGCGCGAATTTTCATACCGCCGTAAAATTTTCAACCGAGTCCATTTTTCCGTCCCAATCATCTCACCATGCATCAACATGCACGAAAGCGTTGAAAGTTTCTCATCTAAGGACAGCGACAAAAATTTCGCGTCTTTTGACATTCTTGGCTGAAAACACGAGTAAAAGGAGCGCGCGAATTTTCACACCGCCGTAAAATTTTCAACCGAGTCCATTTTTCCGTCCCAATCATCTCACCATGCATCAACATGCACGAAAGCGTCGAAAATTTCGCATCTTTTGACAACGACAAAAATTTCGCGTCTTTTGACCTTCTTGGCTGAAAACACGAGTAAAAGGCGCGCGCGCGAATTTTCACACCGCCGTAAAATTTTTAACTGAGTCCATTTTTCCGTCCCAATCATCTCACCATGCATCAACATGCACATAAGCGTCGTAAATTTCGCATCTTTTGACAGCGACAAAAATTTCGCGTCTTTTGACCTTCTTGGCTGAAAACTCGAGTAAAAGGCGCGCGCGCGAATTTTCACACCGCCGTAAAATTTTTAACTGAGTCCATTTTTCCGTCCCAATCATCTCACCATGCATCAACATGCACGAAAGCGTCGTAAATTTCGCAATTTTTGACAGCAACAAAAATTTCGCGTCTTTTGACCTTCTTGGCTGAAAACTCGAGTAAAAGGCGCGCGCGCGAATTTTGACACCGCCGTAAAATTTTTAACTGAGTCCATTTTTCCGTCCCAATCATCTCACCATGCATCAACATGCACATAAGCGTCGTAAATTTCGCATCTTTTGACAGCGACAAAAAATTCGCGTCTTTTCACCTTCTTGGCAGAAAACACGAGTAAAAGGCGCGCGCGCGAATTTTCACACCGCCGTAAAATTTTCAACTGAGTCCATTTTTCCGTCCCAATCATCTCACCATGCATCAACATGCACGAAAGCGTCGAAAATTTCGCATCTTTTGACAGCGACAAAAATTTCGCGTCTTTTGACCTTCTTGGCTGAAAACACGAGTAATAGGCGTGCGCGCGAATTTTCACACCGCCGTAAAATTTTCAACCGAGTCCATTTTTCCGTCCCAATCATCTCACCATGCATCAACATGCACGAAAGCGTTGAAAGTTTCTCATCTAAGGACAGCGACAAAAATTTCGCGTCTTTTGACATTCTTGGCTGAAAACACGAGTAAAAGGAGCGCGCGAATTTTCACACCGCCGTAAAATTTTCAACCGAGTCCATTTTTCCGTCCCAATCATCTCACCATGCATCAACATGCACGAAAGCGTCGAAAATTTCGCATCTTTTGACAACGACAAAAATTTCGCGTCTTTTGACCTTCTTGGCTGAAAACACGAGTAAAAGGCGCGCGCGCGAATTTTCACACCGCCGTAAAATTTTTAACTGAGTCCATTTTTCCGTCCCAATCATCTCACCATGCATCAACATGCACATAAGCGTCGTAAATTTCGCATCTTTTGACAGCGACAAAAATTTCGCGTCTTTTGACCTTCTTGGCTGAAAACTCGAGTAAAAGGCGCGCGCGCGAACTTTCACACCGCCGTAAAATTTTCAACTGAGTCCATTTTTCCGTCCCAATCATCTCACCATGCATCAACATGCACGAAAGCGTCGAAAATTTCGCATCTTTTGACAGCGACAAAAATTTCGCGTCTTTTGACCTTCTTGGCTGAAAACACGAGTAACAGGCGTACGCGCGAATTTACACACCGCCGTAAAATTTTCAACCGAGTCCATTTTTCCGTCCCAATCATCTCACCATGCATCAACATGCACGAAAGCGTTGAAAGTTTCTCATCTAAGGACAGCGACAAAAATTTCGCGTCTTTTGACATTCTTGGCTGAAAACACGATTAAAAGGAGCGCGCGAATTTTCACACCGCCGTAAAATTTTCAACCGAGTCCATTTTTCCGTCCCAATCATCTCACCATGCATCAACATGCACGAAAGCGTCGAAAATTTCGCATCTTTTGACAACGACAAAAATTTCGCGTCTTTTGACCTTCTTGGCTGAAAACACTAGTAAAAGGCGCGCGCGCGAATTTTCACACCGCCGTAAAATTTTTAACTGAGTCCATTTTTCCGTCCCAATCATCTCACCATGCATCAACATGCACATAAGCGTCGTAAATTTCGCATCTTTTGACAGCGACAAAAATTTCGCGTCTTTTGACCTTCTTGGCTGAAAACTCGAGTAAAAGGCGCGCGCGCGAATTTTCACACCGCCGTAAAATTATAACTGAGTCCATTTTTCCGTCCCAATCATCTCACCATGCATCAACATGCACGAAAGCGTCGTAAATTTCGCATTTTTTGACAACAACAAAAATTTCGCGTCTTTTGACCTTCTTGGCTGAAAACTCGAGTAAAAGGCGCGCGCGCGAATTTTGACACCGCCGTAAAATTTTCAACTGAGTCCATTTTTTCGTCCCAATCATCTCACCATGCATCAACATGCACGAAAGCGTCGAAAGGTTCTCATCTAAGGACAGCGACAAAAATTTCGCATCTTTTGACCTTCTTGGCTGAAAACACGAGAAAAAGGCGCGTGCGCGAATTTTCACACCGTCGTAAAATTTTCAACCGAGTCCATTTTTCCGTCCCAATCATCTCACCATGCATCAACATGCACGAAAGCATCGAAAATTTCGCATCTTTTGACAGCGACAAAAATTTCGCGTCTTTTGACCTTCTTGGCTGAAAACACGAGTAAAAGGCGCGCGCGCGAATTTTCACACCGCCGTAAAATTTTCTACTGAGTCCATTTTTTCATCCCAATCATCTCACCATGCATCAACATGCACGAAGCGTCATAAATTTCGCATCTTTTGACAGCGACAAAAATTTCGCGTATTTTGACCTTCTTGGCTGAAAATACGAGTAAAAGGCGCGCGCGCGAATTTTCACACCGCCGTAAAATTTTCAACCGAGTCCATTTTTTCGTCCCAATCATCTCACCATGCATCAACATGCACGAAAGAGTCAAAAATTTCGCATCTTTTGACAGCGACAAAAATTTCGCGTCTTTTGACCTTCTTGGCTGAAAACACGAGTAAAAGGCGCGCGCGCGAATTTTCACAACGTCGTAAAATTTTCAACCGAGCCCATTTTTCTGTCCCAATCATCTCACCATGCATCAACATGCACGAAAGCGTCAAAAATTTCGCATCTTTTGACAGCGACAAAAATTTCGCGTCCTTTGACCTTCTTGGCTGAAAACACGAGTAAAAGGCGCGCGCGCGAATTTTCACACCATCGTAAAATTTTTAACTGAGTCCATTTTTCCGTCCCAATCATCTCACCATGCATCAACATGCACGAAAGCGTCGTAAATTTCACATCTTTTGACAACGACAAAAAATTCGCGTCTTTTGACCTTCTTGGCAGAACACACGAGTAAAAGGCGCGCGCGCGAATTTTCACACCGCCGTAAAATTTTCAACTGAGTCCATTTTTCCGTCCCAATCATCTCACCATGCATCAACATGCACGAAGCGTCATAAATTTCGCATCTTTTGACAGCGACAAAAATTTCGCGTATTTTGACCTTCTTGGCTGAAAATACGAGTAAAAGGCGCGCGCGCGAATTTTCACACCGCCGTAAAATTTTCAACCGAGTCCATTTTTTCGTCCCAATCATCTCACCATGCATCAACATGCACGAAAGAGTCAAAAATTTCGCATCTTTTGACAGCGACAAAAATTTCGCGTCTTTTGACCTTCTTGGCTGAAAACACGAGTAAAAGGCGCGCGCGCGAATTTTCACAACGTCGTAAAATTTTCAACCGAGCCCATTTTTCTGTCCCAATCATCTCACCATGCATCAACATGCACGAAAGCGTCAAAAATTTCGCATCTTTTGACAGCGACAAAAATTTCGCGTCCTTTGACCTTCTTGGCTGAAAACACGAGTAAAAGGCGCGCGCGCGAATTTTCACACCATCGTAAAATTTTTAACTGAGTCCATTTTTCCGTCCCAATCATCTCACCATGCATCAACATGCACGAAAGCGTCGTAAATTTCACATCTTTTGACAACGACAAAAAATTCGCGTCTTTTGACCTTCTTGGCAGAACACACGAGTAAAAGGCGCGCGCGCGAATTTTCACACCGCCGTAAAATTTTCAACTGAGTCCATTTTTCCGTCCCAATCATCTCACCATGCATCAACATGCACGAAAGCGTCGAAAATTTCGCATCTTTTGACAGCGACAAATAATTCGCGTCTTTTGACCTTCTTGGCTGAAAACACGAGTAAAAGGCGCGCTCGCGAATTTTCACACTACCGTAAACCTTTCAATCGAGTCCATTTTTCCGTCCCAATTATCTCACCATGCATCAACATGCACGAAAGCGTCGAAAATTTCGCATCTTTTGACAGCGACAAAAATTTCGCGTCTTTTGACCTTCTTGGCTGAAAACACGAGTAAAAGGCGCGCGCGCGAATTTTCACACCGCCGTAAAATTTTCTACTGAGTCCATTTTTTCATCCCAATCATCTCAACATGCACCAAGCGTCATAAATTTCGCATCTTTTGACAGCGACAAAAATTTCGCGTATTTTGACCTTCTTGGCTGAAAACACGAGTAAAAGGCGCGCGCGCGAATTTTCACACCGCCGTAAAATTTTCAACCGAGTCCATTTTTCCGTCCCAATCATCTCACCATGTATCAACATGCACGAAAGCGTCAAAAATTTCGCATCTTTTGACAGCGACAAAAATTTCGCGTCTTTTGACCTTCTTGGCTGAAAACACGAGTAAAAGGCGCGCGCGCGAATTTTCACACCGTCGTAAAATTTTCAACCGAGTCCATTTTTCCGTCCCAATCATCTCACCATGCATCAATATGCACGAAAGCGTCGAAAATTTCGCATCTTTTGACAGCGACAAAAATTTCGCGTCTTTTGGCCTTCTTGGCTGAAAACACGAGTAAAAGGCGCGCGCGCGAATTTTCACACCGCCGTAAAATTTTCAACCGAGTCCATTTTTCCGTCCCAATCATCTCACCATGCATCAACATGCACGAAAGCGTTGAAAGTTTCTCATCTAAGGACAGCGACAAAAATTTCGCGTCTTTTGACATTCTTGGCTGAAAACACGAGTAAAAGGAGCGCGCGAATTTTCACACCGCCGTAAAATTTTCAACCGAGTCCATTTTTCCGTCCCAATCATCTCACCATGCATCAACATGCACGAAAGCGTCGAAAATTTCGCATCTTTTGACAACGACAAAAATTTCGCGTCTTTTGACCTTCTTGGCTGAAAACACGAGTAAAAGGCGCGCGCGCGAATTTTCACGCCGCCGTAAAATTTTTAACTGAGTCCATTTTTCCGTCCCAATCATCTCACCATGCATCAACATGCACGAAAGCGTCGTAAATTTCGCATCTTTTGACAGCGACAAAAATTTCGCGTCTTTTGACCTTCTTGGCTGAAAACTCGAGTAAAAGGCGCGCGCGCGAATTTTGACACCGCCGTAAAATTTTCAACTGAGTCCATTTTTTCGTCCCAATCATCTCACCATGCATCAACATGCATGAAAGCGTCGAAAGGTTCTCATCTAAGGACAACGACAAAAATTTCGCATCTTTTGACCTTCTTGGCTGAAAACACGAGAAAAAGGCGCGTGCGCGAATTTTCACACCGTCGTAAAATTTTCAACCGAGTCCATTTTTCCGTCCCAATCATCTCACCATGCATCAACATGCACGAAAGCGTCGAAAATTTCGCATCTTTTGACAGCGACAAAAAATTCGCGTCTTTTCACCTTCTTGGCAGAAAACACGAGTAAAAGGCGCGCGCGCGAATTTTCACACCGCCGTAAAACTTTCAACTGAGTCCATTTTTTCGTCCCAATCATCTCACCATGCATCAACATGCACGAAAGCGTCGAAAATTTCGCATCTTTTGACAGCGACAAAAATTTCGCGTCTTTTGACCTTCTTGGCTGAAAACACGAGTAAAAGGAGCGCGCGCGAATTTTCACACCATCGTAAAATTTTTAACTGAGTCCATTTTTCCGTCCCAATCATCTCACCATGCATAAACATGCACGAAAGCGTCATAAATTTCACATCTTTTGACAGCGACAAAAATTTCGCGTCTTTTGACCTTCTTGGCTGAAAACACGAGTAAAAGTCGCGCGCGCGAATTTTCACACCGTCGTAAAATTTTCAACCGAGTCCATTTTTCCGTCCCAATCATCTCACCATGCATCAACATGCACGAAAGCGTCGAAAATTTCGCATCTTTTGACAGCGACAAAAATTTCGCGTCTTTTGACCTTCTTAGCTGAAAACACGAGTAAAAGGCGCGCGCGCGAATTTTCACACCGCCGTAAAATTTTCTACTGAGTCCATTTTTTCATCCCAATCATCTCACCATGCATCAACATGCACGAAGCGTCATAAATTTCGCATCTTTTGACAGCGACAAAAATTTCGCATATTTTGACCTTCTTGGCTGAAAACACGAGTAAAAGGCGCGCGCGCGAATTTTCACACCGCCGTAAAATTTTCAACCGAGTCCATTTTTCCGTCCCAATCATCTCACCATGCATCAACATGCACGAAAGCGTCAAAAATTTTGCATCTTTTGACAGCGACAAAAATTTCACGTCTTTTGACCTTCTTGGCTGAAAACACGAGTAAAAGGCGCGCGCGCGAATTTTCACACCGTCGTAAAATTTTCAACCGAGTCCATTTTTCTGTCCCAATCATCTCACCATGCATCAACATGCACGAAAGCGTCAAAAATTTCGCATCTTTTGACAGCGACAAAAATTTCGCGTCTTTTGACCTTCTTGGCTGAAAACACGAGTAAAAGGAGCGCGTGCGAATTTTCACACCATCGTAAAATTTTTAACTGAGTCCATTTTTCCGTCCCAATCATCTCACCATGCATAAACATGCACGAAAGCGTCATAAATTTCACATCTTTTGACAGCGACAAAAATTTCGCGTCTTTTGACCTTCTTGGCTGAAAACACGAGTAAAAGTCGCGCGCGCGAATTTTCACACCGTCGTAAAATTTTCAACCGAGTCCATTTTTCCGTCCCAATCATCTCACCATGCATCAACATGCACGAAAGCGTCGAAAATTTCGCATCTTTTGACAACGACAAAAATTTCGCGTCTTTTGACCTTCTTGGCTGAAAACACGAGTGAAAGGCGCGCGCGCGAATTTTCACACCGTCGTAAAATTTTCAACCGAGTCCATTTTTCTGTCCCAATCATCTCACCATGCATCAACATGCACGAAAGCATCAAAAATTTTGCATCTTTTGACAGCGACAAAAATTTCGCGTCTTTTGACCTTCTTGGCTGAAAACACGAGTAAAAGGCGCGCGCGCGAATTTTCACACCGCCGTAAAATTTTCAACCGAGTCCATTTTTCAGTCCCAATCATCTCACCATGCATCAACATGCACGAAAGCGTCGAAAATTTCGCATCTTTTGACAGCGACAAAAATTTCGCGTCTTTTGACCTTCTTGGCTGAAAACACGAGTAAAAGGAGCGCGCGAATTTTCACACCGCCGTAAAATTTTCAACCGAGTCCATTTTTCCGTCCCAATCATCTCACCATGCATCAACATGCACGAAAGCGTCGAAAATTTCGCATCTTTTGACAATGACAAAAATTTCGCGTCTTTTGACCTTCTTGGCTGAAAACACGAGTAAAAGGCGCGCGCGCGAATTTTCACGCCGCCGTAAAATTTTTAACTGAGTCCATTTTTCCGTCCCAATCATCTCACCATGCATCAACATGCACGAAAGCGTCGTAAATTTCGCATCTTTTGACAGCGACAAAAATTTCGCGTCTTTTGACCTTCTTGGCTGAAAACTCGAGTAAAAGGCGCGCGCGCGAATTTTGACACCGCCGTAAAATTTTCAACTGAGTCCATTTTTTCGTCCCAATCATCTCACCATGCATCAACATGCATGAAAGCGTCGAAAGGTTCTCATCTAAGGACAACGACAAAAATTTCGCATCTTTTGACCTTCTTGGCTGAAAACACGAGAAAAAGGCGCGTGCGCGAATTTTCACACCGTCGTAAAATTTTCAACCGAGTCCATTTTTCCGTCCCAATCATCTCACCATGCATCAACATGCACGAAAGCGTCGAAAATTTCGCATCTTTTGACAGCGACAAAAAATTCGCGTCTTTTCACCTTCTTGGCAGAAAACACGAGTAAAAGGCGCGCGCGCGAATTTTCACACCGCCGTAAAACTTTCAACTGAGTCCATTTTTTCGTCCCAATCATCTCACCATGCATCAACATGCACGAAAGCGTCGAAAATTTCGCATCTTTTGACAGCGACAAAAATTTCGCGTCTTTTGACCTTCTTGGCTGAAAACACGAGTAAAAGGAGCGCGCGCGAATTTTCACACCATCGTAAAATTTTTAACTGAGTCCATTTTTCCGTCCCAATCATCTCACCATGCATAAACATGCACGAAAGCGTCATAAATTTCACATCTTTTGACAGCGACAAAAATTTCGCGTCTTTTGACCTTCTTGGCTGAAAACACGAGTAAAAGTCGCGCGCGCGAATTTTCACACCGTCGTAAAATTTTCAACCGAGTCCATTTTTCCGTCCCAATCATCTCACCATGCATCAACATGCACGAAAGCGTCGAAAATTTCGCATCTTTTGACAGCGACAAAAATTTCGCGTCTTTTGACCTTCTTAGCTGAAAACACGAGTAAAAGGCGCGCGCGCGAATTTTCACACCGCCGTAAAATTTTCTACTGAGTCCATTTTTTCATCCCAATCATCTCACCATGCATCAACATGCACGAAGCGTCATAAATTTCGCATCTTTTGACAGCGACAAAAATTTCGCATATTTTGACCTTCTTGGCTGAAAACACGAGTAAAAGGCGCGCGCGCGAATTTTCACACCGCCGTAAAATTTTCAACCGAGTCCATTTTTCCGTCCCAATCATCTCACCATGCATCAACATGCACGAAAGCGTCATAAATTTCGCATCTTTTGACAGCGACAAAAATTTCACGTCTTTTGACCTTCTTGGCTGAAAACACGAGTAAAAGGCGCGCGCGCGAATTTTCACACCGTCGTAAAATTTTCAACCGAGTCCATTTTTCCGTCCCAATCATCTCACCATGCATCAACATGCACGAAAGCGTCATAAATTTCGCATCTTTTGACAGCGACAAAAATTTCACGTCTTTTGACCTTCTTGGCTGAAAACACGAGTAAAAGGCGCGCGCGCGAATTTTCACACCGTCGTAAAATTTTCAACCGAGTCCATTTTTCTGTCCCAATCATCTCACCATGCATCAACATGCACGAAAGCGTCAAAAATTTCGCATCTTTTGACAGCGACAAAAATTTCGCGTCTTTTGACCTTCTTGGCTGAAAACACGAGTAAAAGGAGCGCGCGCGAATTTTCACACCATCGTAAAATTTTTAACTGAGTCCATTTTTCCGTCCCAATCATCTCACCATGCATAAACATGCACGAAAGCGTCATAAATTTCACATCTTTTGACAGCGACAAAAATTTCGCGTCTTTTGACCTTCTTGGCTGAAAACACGAGTAAAAGTCGCGCGCGCGAATTTTCACACCGTCGTAAAATTTTCAACCGAGTCCATTTTTCCGTCCCAATCATCTCACCATGCATCAACATGCACGAAAGCGTCGAAAATTTCGCATCTTTTGACAACGACAAAAATTTCGCGTCTTTTGACCTTCTTGGCTGAAAACACGAGTGAAAGGCGCGCGCGCGAATTTTCACACCGTCGTAAAATTTTCAACCGAGTCCATTTTTCTGTCCCAATCATCTCACCATGCATCAACATGCACGAAAGCATCAAAAATTTTGCATCTTTTGACAGCGACAAAAATTTCGCGTCTTTTGACCTTCTTGGCTGAAAACACGAGTAAAAGGCGCGCGCGCGAATTTTCACACCGCCGTAAAATTTTCAACCGAGTCCATTTTTCAGTCCCAATCATCTCACCATGCATCAACATGCACGAAAGCGTCGAAAATTTCGCATCTTTTGACAGCGACAAAAATTTCGCGTCTTTTGACCTTCTTGGCTGAAAACACGAGTAAAAGGAGCGCGCGAATTTTCACACCGCCGTAAAATTTTCAACCGAGTCCATTTTTCCGTCCCAATCATCTCACCATGCATCAACATGCACGAAAGCGTCGAAAATTTCGCATCTTTTGACAATGACAAAAATTTCGCGTCTTTTGACCTTCTTGGCTGAAAACACGAGTAAAAGGCGCGCGCGCGAATTTTCACGCCGCCGTAAAATTTTTAACTGAGTCCATTTTTCCGTCCCAATCATCTCACCATGCATCAACATGCACGAAAGCGTCGTAAATTTCGCATCTTTTGACAGCGACAAAAATTTCGCGTCTTTTGACCTTCTTGGCTGAAAACTCGAGTAAAAGGCGCGCGCGCGAATTTTGACACCGCCGTAAAATTTTCAACTGAGTCCATTTTTTCGTCCCAATCATCTCACCATGCATCAACATGCATGAAAGCGTTGAAAGGTTCTCATCTAAGGACAGCGACAAAAATTTCGCATCTTTTGACCTTCTTGCCTGAAAACACGAGAAAAAGGCGCGTGCGCGAATTTTCACACCGTCGTAAAATTTTCAACCGAGTCCATTTTTCCGTCCCAATAATCTCACCATGCATCAACATGCACGAAAGCGTCGAAAATTTCGCATCTTTTGACAGCGACAAAAAATTCGCGTCTTTTCACCTTCTTGGCAGAAAACACGAGTAAAAGGCGCGCGCGCGAATTTTCACACCGCCGTAAAACTTTCAACTGAGTCCATTTTTCCGTCCCAATCATCTCACCATGCATCAACATGCACGAAAGCGTCGAAAATTTCGCATCTTTTGACAGCGACAAAAATTTCGCGTCTTTTGACCTTCTTGGCTGAAAACACGAGTAAAAGGCGCGCGCGCGAATTTTCACACCGCCGTAAAATTTTCAACCGAGTCCATTTTTCCGTCCCAATCATCTCACCATGCATCAACATGCACGAAAGCGTTGAAAGTTTCTCATCTAAGGACAGCGACAAAAATTTCGCGTCTTTTGACATTCTTGGCTGAAAACACGAGTAAAAGGAGCGCGCGAATTTTCACACCGCCGTAAAATTTTCAACCGAGTCCATTTTTCCGACCCAATCATCTCACCATGCATCAACATGCAAGAAAGCGTCGAAAATTTCGCATCTTTTGACGACAAAAATTTCGCGTCTTTTGACCTTCTTGGCTGAAAACACGAGTAAAAGGCGCGCGCGCGAATTTTCACACCGCCGTAAAATTTTTAACTGAGTCCATTTTTCCATCCCAATCATCTCACCATGCATCAACAAGCACATAAGCGTCGTAAATTTCGCATCTTTTGACAGCGACAAAAATTTCGCGTCTTTTGACCTTCTTGGCTGAAAACACGAGTAAAAGGAGCGCGCGAATTTTCACACCGCCGTAAAATTTTCAACCGAGTACATTTTTCCGTCCCAATCATCTCACCATGCAACAACATGCACGAAAGCGTCGAAAATTTCGCATCTTTTGACAGCGACAAAAAATTCGCGTCTTTTCACCTTCTTGGCAGAAAACACGAGTAAAAGGCGCGCGCGCGAATTTTCACACCGCCGTAAAACTTTCAACTGAGTCCATTTTTCCGTCCCAATCATCTCACCATGCATCAACATGCACGAAAGCGTCGAAAATTTCGCATCTTTTGACAGCGACAAAAATTTCGCGTCTTTTGACCTTCTTGGCTGAAAACACGAGTAAAAGGCGCGCGCGCGAATTTTCACACCGCCGTAAAATTTTCAACCGAGTCCATTTTTCCGTCCCAATCATCTCACCATGCATCAACATGCACGAAAGCGTTGAAAGTTTCTCATCTAAGGACAGCGACAAAAATTTCGCGTCTTTTGACATTCTTGGCTGAAAACACGAGTAAAAGGAGCGCGCGAATTTTCACACCGCCGTAAAATTTTCAACCGAGTCCATTTTCCGACCCAATCATCTCACCATGCATCAACATGCAAGAAAGCGTCGAAAATTTCGCATCTTTTGACGACAAAAATTTCGCGTCTTTTGACCTTCTTGGCTGAAAACACGAGTAAAAGGCGCGCGCGCGAATTTTCACACCGCCGTAAAATTTTTAACTGAGTCCATTTTTCCATCCCAATCATCTCACCATGCATCAACATGCACATAAGCGTCGTAAATTTCGCATCTTTTGACAGCGACAAAAATTTCGCGTCTTTTGACCTTCTTGGCTGAAAACACGAGTAAAAGGAGCGCGCGCGAATTTTCACACCACCGTAAAATTTTCAACCGAGTCCATTTTTCCGTCCCAATCATCTCACCATGCATCAACATGCATGAAAGCGTCGAAAATTTCGCATCTTTTGACAGCGACAAAAATTTCGCGTCTTTCGACCTTCTTGGCTGAAAACACGAGTAAAAGGCGCGCTCGCGAATTTTGACACCGCCGTAAAATTTTCAACTGAGTCCATTTTTTCGTCCCAATCATCTCACCATGCATCAACATGCACGAAAGCGTCGAAAGGTTCTCATCTAAGGACAGCGACAAAAATTTCGCATCTTTTGACCTTCTTGGCTGAAAACACGAGAAAAAGGCGTGTGCGCGAATTTTCACACCGTCGTAAAATTTTCAACCGAGTCCATTTTTCCGTCCCAATCATCTCACCATGCATCAACATGCACGAAAGCGTCAAAAATTTCGCATCTTTTGACAGCGACAAAAATTTCGCGTCTTTTGACCTTCTTGGCTGAAAACACGAGTAAAAGGCGCGCGCGCGAATTTTCACACCGCCGTAAAATTTTCTACTGAGTCCATTTTTTCATCCCAATCATCTCACCATGCATCAACATGCACGAAGCGTCATAAATTTCGCATCTTTTGACAGCGACAAAAATTTCGCGTATTTTGACCTTCTTGGCTGAAAACACGAGTAAAAGGCGCGCGCGCGAATTTTCACACCGCCGTAAAATTTTCAACCGAGTCCATTTTTCCGTCCCAATCATCTCACCATGCATCAACATGCACGAAAGCGTCAAAAATTTCGCATCTTTTGACAGCGACAAAAAATTCGCGTCTTTTGACCTTCTTGGCTGAAAACACGAGTAAAAGGCGCGCGCGCGAATTTTCACAACGTCGTAAAATTTTCAACCGAGTCCATTTTTCTGTCCCAATCATCTCACCATGCATCAACATGCACGAAAGCGTCAAAAATTTCGCATCTTTTGACAGCGACAAAAATTTCGCGTCTTTTGACCTTCTTGGCTGAGAACACGAGTAAAAGGCGCGCGCGCAAATTTTCACACCATCGTAAAATTTTTAACTGAGTCCATTTTTCCGTCCCAATCATCTCACCATGCATCAACATGCACGAAAGCGTCGAAAATTTCGCATCTTTTGACAACGACAAAAATTTCGCGTCTTTTGACCTTCTTGGCTGAAAACACGAGTGAAAGGCGCGCGCGCGAATTTTCACACCGTCGTAAAATTTTCAACCGAGTCCATTTTTCTGTCCCAATCATCTCACCATGCATCAACATGCACGAAAGCGTCAAAAATTTCGCATCTTTTGACAGCGACAAAAATTTCGCGTCTTTTGACCTTCTTGGCTGAAAACACGAGTAAAAGGCGCGCGCGCGAATTTTCACACCGCCGTAAAATTTTCAACCGAGTCCATTTTTCCGTCCCAATCATCTCACCATGCATCAACATGCACGAAAGCGTTGAAAGTTTCTCATCTTTTGACAGCGACAAAAATTTCGCGTCTTTTGACCTTCTTGGCTGAAAACACGAGTAAAAGGCGCGCTCGCGAATTTTCACACTATCGTAAACCTTTCAATCGAGTCCATTTTTCCGTCCCAATTATCTCACCATGCATCAACATGCACGAAAGCGTCGAAAATTTCGCATCTTTTGACAGCGACAAAAATTTCGCGTCTTTTGACCCTCTTGGCTGAAAACACGAGTAAAAGGCGCGCGCGCGAATTTTCACACCGCCGTAAAATTTTCTACTGAGTCCATTTTTTCATCCCAATCATCTCACCATGCATCAACAAGCACGAAGCGTCATAAATTTCGCATCTTTTGACAGCGACAAAAATTTCGCGTATTTTGACCTTCTTGGCTGAAAACACGAGTAAAAGGCGCGCGCGCGAATTTTCACACCGCCGTAAAATTTTCAACCGAGTCCATTTTTCTGTCCCAATCATCTCACCATGCATCAACATGCACGAAAGCGTCAAAAATTTCGCATCTTTTGACAGCGACAAAAATTTCGCGTCTTTTGACCTTCTTGGCTGAAAACACGAGTAAAAGGCGCGCGCGCGAATTTTCACACCGCCGTAAAATTTTCAACCGAGTCCATTTTTCCGTCCCAATCATCTCACCATGCATCAACATGCACGAAAGCGTTAAAAATTTTGCATCTTTTGACAGCGACAAAAATTTCGCGTCTTTTGACCTTCTTGGCTGAAAACACGAGTAAAAGGCGCGCGCGCGAATTTTCACACCGTCGTAAAATTTTCAACCGAGTCCATTTTTCTGTCCCAATCATCTCACCATGCATCAACATGCACGAAAGCGTCAAAAATTTCGCATCTTTTGATAGCGACAAAAATTTCGCATCTTTTGACCTTCTTGGCTGAAAACACGAGTAAAAGGCGCGCACGCGAATTTTCACACCGCCGTAAAATTTTCTACTGAGTCCATTTTTTCATCCCAATCATCTCACCATGCATCAACATGCACGAAGCGTCATAAATTTCGCATCTTTTGACAGCGACAAAAATTTCGCGTATTTTGACCTTCTTGGCTGAAAACACGACTAAAAGGCGCGCGCGCGAATTTTCACACCGCCGTAAAATTTTCAACCGAGTCCATTTTTCCGTCCCAATCATCTCACCATGCATCAACATGCACGAAAGCGTCGAAAATTTCGCATCTTTTGACAGCGACAAAAAATTCGCGTCTTTTCACCTTCTTGGCAGAAAACACGAGTAAAAGGCGCGCGCGCGAATTTTCACACCGCCGTAAAACTTTCAACTGAGTCCATTTTTCCGTCCCAATCATCTCACCATGCATCAACATGCACGAAAGCGTCGAAAATTTCGCATCTTTTGACAGCGACAAAAATTTCGCGTCTTTTGACCTTCTTGGCTGAAAACACGAGTAAAAGGCGCGCGCGCGAATTTTCACACCGCCGTAAAATTTTCAACCGAGTCCATTTTTCCGTCCCAATCATCTCACCATGCATCAACATGCACGCAAGCGTTGAAAGTTTCTCATCTAAGGACAGCGACAAAAATTTCGCGTCTTTTGACATTCTTGGCTGAAAACACGAGTAAAAGGAGCGCGCGAATTTTCACACCGCCGTAAAATTTTCAACCGAGTCCATTTTTCCGACCCAATCATCTCACCATGCATCAACATGCAAGAAAGCGTCGAAAATTTCGCATCTTTTGACGACAAAAATTTCGCGTCTTTTGACCTTCTTGGCTGAAAACACGAGTAAAAGGCGCGCGCGCGAATTTTCACACCGCCGTAAAATTTTTAACTGAGTCCATTTTTCCATCCCAATCATCTCACCATGCATCAACATGCACATAAGCGTCGTAAATTTCGCATCTTTTGACAGCGACAAAAATTTCGCGTCTTTTGACCTTCTTGGCTGAAAACACGAGTAAAAGGAGCGCGCGCGAATTTTCACACCACCGTAAAATTTTCAACCGAGTCCATTTTTCCGTCCCAATCATCTCACCATGCATCAACATGCATGAAAGCGTCGAAAATTTCGCATCTTTTGACAGCGACAAAAATTTCGCGTCTTTCGACCTTCTTGGCTGAAAACACGAGTAAAAGGCGCGCTCGCGAATTTTGACACCGCCGTAAAATTTTCAACTGAGTCCATTTTTTCGTCCCAATCATCTCACCATGCATCAACATGCACGAAAGCGTCGAAAGGTTCTCATCTAAGGACAGCGACAAAAATTTCGCATCTTTTGACCTTCTTGGCTGAAAACACGAGAAAAAGACGTGTGCGCGAATTTTCACACCGTCGTAAAATTTTCAACCGAGTCCATTTTTCCGTCCCAATCATCTCACCATGCATCAACATGCACGAAAGCGTCAAAAATTTCGCATCTTTTGACAGCGACAAAAATTTCGCGTCTTTTGACCTTCTTGGCTGAAAACACGAGTAAAAGGCGCGCGCGCGAATTTTCACACCGCCGTAAAATTTTCTACTGAGTCCATTTTTTCATCCCAATCATCTCACCATGCATCAACATGCACGAAGCGTCATAAATTTCGCATCTTTTGACAGCGACAAAAATTTCGCGTATTTTGACCTTCTTGGCTGAAAACACGAGTAAAAGGCGCGCGCGCGAATTTTCACACCGCCGTAAAATTTTCAACCGAGTCCATTTTTCCGTCCCAATCATCTCACCATGCATCAACATGCACGAAAGCGTCAAAAATTTCGCATCTTTTGACAGCGACAAAAAATTCGCGTCTTTTGACCTTCTTGGCTGAAAACACGAGTAAAAGGCGCGCGCGCGAATTTTCACAACGTCGTAAAATTTTCAACCGAGTCCATTTTTCTGTCCCAATCATCTCACCATGCATCAACATGCACGAAAGCGTCAAAAATTTCGCATCTTTTGACAGCGACAAAAATTTCGCGTCTTTTGACCTTCTTGGCTGAGAACACGAGTAAAAGGCGCGCGCGCAAATTTTCACACCATCGTAAAATTTTTAACTGAGTCCATTTTTCCGTCCCAATCATCTCACCATGCATCAACATGCACGAAAGCGTCGAAAATTTCGCATCTTTTGACAACGACAAAAATTTCGCGTCTTTTGACCTTCTTGGCTGAAAACACGAGTGAAAGGCGCGCGCGCGAATTTTCACACCGTCGTAAAATTTTCAACCGAGTCCATTTTTCTGTCCCAATCATCTCACCATGCATCAACATGCACGAAAGCGTCAAAAATTTCGCATCTTTTGACAGCGACAAAAATTTCGCGTCTTTTGACCTTCTTGGCTGAAAACACGAGTAAAAGGCGCGCGCGCGAATTTTCACACCGCCGTAAAATTTTCAACCGAGTCCATTTTTCCGTCCCAATCATCTCACCATGCATCAACATGCACGAAAGCGTTGAAAGTTTCTCATCTTTTGACAGCGACAAAAATTTCGCGTCTTTTGACCTTCTTGGCTGAAAACACGAGTAAAAGGCGCGCTCGCGAATTTTCACACTATCGTAAACCTTTCAATCGAGTCCATTTTTCCGTCCCAATTATCTCACCATGCATCAACATGCACGAAAGCGTCGAAAATTTCGCATCTTTTGACAGCGACAAAAATTTCGCGTCTTTTGACCCTCTTGGCTGAAAACACGAGTAAAAGGCGCGCGCGCGAATTTTCACACCGCCGTAAAATTTTCTACTGAGTCCATTTTTTCATCCCAATCATCTCACCATGCATCAACAAGCACGAAGCGTCATAAATTTCGCATCTTTTGACAGCGACAAAAATTTCGCGTATTTTGACCTTCTTGGCTGAAAACACGAGTAAAAGGCGCGCGCGCGAATTTTCACACCGCCGTAAAATTTTCAACCGAGTCCATTTTTCTGTCCCAATCATCTCACCATGCATCAACATGCACGAAAGCGTCAAAAATTTCGCATCTTTTGACAGCGACAAAAATTTCGCGTCTTTTGACCTTCTTGGCTGAAAACACGAGTAAAAGGCGCGCGCGCGAATTTTCACACCGCCGTAAAATTTTCAACCGAGTCCATTTTTCCGTCCCAATCATCTCACCATGCATCAACATGCACGAAAGCGTTAAAAATTTTGCATCTTTTGACAGCGACAAAAATTTCGCGTCTTTTGACCTTCTTGGCTGAAAACACGAGTAAAAGGCGCGCGCGCGAATTTTCACACCGTCGTAAAATTTTCAACCGAGTCCATTTTTCTGTCCCAATCATCTCACCATGCATCAACATGCACGAAAGCGTCAAAAATTTCGCATCTTTTGATAGCGACAAAAATTTCGCATCTTTTGACCTTCTTGGCTGAAAACACGAGTAAAAGGCGCGCACGCGAATTTTCACACCGCCGTAAAATTTTCTACTGAGTCCATTTTTTCATCCCAATCATCTCACCATGCATCAACATGCACGAAGCGTCATAAATTTCGCATCTTTTGACAGCGACAAAAATTTCGCGTATTTTGACCTTCTTGGCTGAAAACACGACTAAAAGGCGCGCGCGCGAATTTTCACACCGCCGTAAAATTTTCAACCGAGTCCATTTTTCCGTCCCAATCATCTCACCATGCATCAACATGCACGAAAGCGTCGAAAATTTCGCATCTTTTGACAGCGACAAAAAATTCGCGTCTTTTCACCTTCTTGGCAGAAAACACGAGTAAAAGGCGCGCGCGCGAATTTTCACACCGCCGTAAAACTTTCAACTGAGTCCATTTTTCCGTCCCAATCATCTCACCATGCATCAACATGCACGAAAGCGTCGAAAATTTCGCATCTTTTGACAGCGACAAAAATTTCGCGTCTTTTGACCTTCTTGGCTGAAAACACGAGTAAAAGGCGCGCGCGCGAATTTTCACACCGCCGTAAAATTTTCAACCGAGTCCATTTTTCCGTCCCAATCATCTCACCATGCATCAACATGCACGCAAGCGTTGAAAGTTTCTCATCTAAGGACAGCGACAAAAATTTCGCGTCTTTTGACATTCTTGGCTGAAAACACGAGTAAAAGGAGCGCGCGAATTTTCACACCGCCGTAAAATTTTCAACCGAGTCCATTTTTCCGACCCAATCATCTCACCATGCATCAACATGCAAGAAAGCGTCGAAAATTTCGCATCTTTTGACGACAAAAATTTCGCGTCTTTTGACCTTCTTGGCTGAAAACACGAGTAAAAGGCGCGCGCGCGAATTTTCACACCGCCGTAAAATTTTTAACTGAGTCCATTTTTCCATCCCAATCATCTCACCATGCATCAACATGCACATAAGCGTCGTAAATTTCGCATCTTTTGACAGCGACAAAAATTTCGCGTCTTTTGACCTTCTTGGCTGAAAACACGAGTAAAAGGAGCGCGCGCGAATTTTCACACCACCGTAAAATTTTCAACCGAGTCCATTTTTCCGTCCCAATCATCTCACCATGCATCAACATGCATGAAAGCGTCGAAAATTTCGCATCTTTTGACAGCGACAAAAATTTCGCGTCTTTCGACCTTCTTGGCTGAAAACACGAGTAAAAGGCGCGCTCGCGAATTTTGACACCGCCGTAAAATTTTCAACTGAGTCCATTTTTTCGTCCCAATCATCTCACCATGCATCAACATGCACGAAAGCGTCGAAAGGTTCTCATCTAAGGACAGCGACAAAAATTTCGCATCTTTTGACCTTCTTGGCTGAAAACACGAGAAAAAGACGTGTGCGCGAATTTTCACACCGTCGTAAAATTTTCAACCGAGTCCATTTTTCCGTCCCAATCATCTCACCATGCATCAACATGCACGAAAGCGTCAAAAATTTCGCATCTTTTGACAGCGACAAAAATTTCGCGTCTTTTGACCTTCTTGGCTGAAAACACGAGTAAAAGGCGCGCGCGCGAATTTTCACACCGCCGTAAAATTTTCTACTGAGTCCATTTTTTCATCCCAATCATCTCACCATGCATCAACATGCACGAAGCGTCATAAATTTCGCATCTTTTGACAGCGACAAAAATTTCGCGTATTTTGACCTTCTTGGCTGAAAACACGAGTAAAAGGCGCGCGCGCGAATTTTCACACCGCCGTAAAATTTTCAACCGAGTCCATTTTTCCGTCCCAATCATCTCACCATGCATCAACATGCACGAAAGCGTCAAAAATTTCGCATCTTTTGACAGCGACAAAAAATTCGCGTCTTTTGACCTTCTTGGCTGAAAACACGAGTAAAAGGCGCGCGCGCGAATTTTCACAACGTCGTAAAATTTTCAACCGAGTCCATTTTTCTGTCCCAATCATCTCACCATGCATCAACATGCACGAAAGCGTCAAAAATTTCGCATCTTTTGACAGCGACAAAAATTTCGCGTCTTTTGACCTTCTTGGCTGAGAACACGAGTAAAAGGCGCGCGCGCAAATTTTCACACCATCGTAAAATTTTTAACTGAGTCCATTTTTCCGTCCCAATCATCTCACCATGCATCAACATGCACGAAAGCGTCGAAAATTTCGCATCTTTTGACAACGACAAAAATTTCGCGTCTTTTGACCTTCTTGGCTGAAAACACGAGTGAAAGGCGCGCGCGCGAATTTTCACACCGTCGTAAAATTTTCAACCGAGTCCATTTTTCTGTCCCAATCATCTCACCATGCATCAACATGCACGAAAGCGTCAAAAATTTCGCATCTTTTGACAGCGACAAAAATTTCGCGTCTTTTGACCTTCTTGGCTGAAAACACGAGTAAAAGGCGCGCGCGCGAATTTTCACACCGCCGTAAAATTTTCAACCGAGTCCATTTTTCCGTCCCAATCATCTCACCATGCATCAACATGCACGAAAGCGTTGAAAGTTTCTCATCTTTTGACAGCGACAAAAATTTCGCGTCTTTTGACCTTCTTGGCTGAAAACACGAGTAAAAGGCGCGCTCGCGAATTTTCACACTATCGTAAACCTTTCAATCGAGTCCATTTTTCCGTCCCAATTATCTCACCATGCATCAACATGCACGAAAGCGTCGAAAATTTCGCATCTTTTGACAGCGACAAAAATTTCGCGTCTTTTGACCCTCTTGGCTGAAAACACGAGTAAAAGGCGCGCGCGCGAATTTTCACACCGCCGTAAAATTTTCTACTGAGTCCATTTTTTCATCCCAATCATCTCACCATGCATCAACAAGCACGAAGCGTCATAAATTTCGCATCTTTTGACAGCGACAAAAATTTCGCGTATTTTGACCTTCTTGGCTGAAAACACGAGTAAAAGGCGCGCGCGCGAATTTTCACACCGCCGTAAAATTTTCAACCGAGTCCATTTTTCTGTCCCAATCATCTCACCATGCATCAACATGCACGAAAGCGTCAAAAATTTCGCATCTTTTGACAGCGACAAAAATTTCGCGTCTTTTGACCTTCTTGGCTGAAAACACGAGTAAAAGGCGCGCGCGCGAATTTTCACACCGCCGTAAAATTTTCAACCGAGTCCATTTTTCCGTCCCAATCATCTCACCATGCATCAACATGCACGAAAGCGTTAAAAATTTTGCATCTTTTGACAGCGACAAAAATTTCGCGTCTTTTGACCTTCTTGGCTGAAAACACGAGTAAAAGGCGCGCGCGCGAATTTTCACACCGTCGTAAAATTTTCAACCGAGTCCATTTTTCTGTCCCAATAAACTCACCATGCATCAACATGCACGAAAGCGTCAAAAATTTCGCATCTTTTGATAGCGACAAAAATTTCGCATCTTTTGACCTTCTTGGCTGAAAACACGAGTAAAAGGCGCGCACGCGAATTTTCACACCGCCGTAAAATTTTCTACTGAGTCCATTTTTTCATCCCAATCATCTCACCATGCATCAACATGCACGAAGCGTCATAAATTTCGCATCTTTTGACAGCGACAAAAATTTCGCGTATTTTGACCTTCTTGGCTGAAAACACGACTAAAAGGCGCGCGCGCGAATTTTCACACCGCCGTAAAATTTTCAACCGAGTCCATTTTTCCGTCCCAATCATCTCACCATGCATCAACATGCACGAAAGCGTTGAAAGTTTCTCATCTTTTGACAGCGACAAAAATTTCGCGTCTTTTGACCTTCTTGGCTGAAAACACGAGTAAAAGGCGCGCTCGCGAATTTTCACACTATCGTAAACCTTTCAATCGAGTCCATTTTTCCGTCCCAATTATCTCACCATGCATCAACATGCACGAAAGCGTCGAAAATTTCGCATCTTTTGACAGCGACAAAAATTTCGCGTCTTTTGACCCTCTTGGCTGAAAACACGAGTAAAAGGCGCGCGCGCGAATTTTCACACCGCCGTAAAATTTTCTACTGAGTCCATTTTTTCATCCCAATCATCTCACCATGCATCAACATGCACGAAGCGTCATAAATTTCGCATCTTTTGACAGCGACAAAAATTTCGCGTATTTTGACCTTCTTGGCTGAAAACACGACTAAAAGGCGCGCGCGCGAATTTTCACACCGCCGTAAAATTTTCAACCGAGTCCATTTTTTCATCCCAATCATCTCACCATGCATCAACATGCACGAAGCGTCATAAATTTCGCATCTTTTGACAGCGACAAAAATTTCGCGTATTTTGACCTTCTTGGCTGAAAACACGAGTAAAAGGCGCGCGCGCGAATTTTCACACCGCCGTAAAATTTTCAACCGAGTCCATTTTTCCGTCCCAATCATCTCACCATGAATCAACATGCACGAAAGCGTAAAAAATTTTGCATCTTTTGACAGCGACAAAAATTTCGCGTCTTTTGACCTTCTTGGCTGAAAACACGAGTAAAAGGCGCGCGCGCGAATTTTCACACCGTCGTAAAATTTTCAACCGAGTCCATTTTTCTGTCCCAATCATCTCACCATGCATCAACATGCACGAAAGCGTCAAAAATTTCGCATCTTTTGATAGCGACAAAAATTTCGCGTCTTTTGACCTTCTTGGCTGAAAACACGAGTAAAAGGCGCGCACGCGAATTTTCACACCGCCGTAAAATTTTCTACTGAGTCCATTTTTTCATCCCAATCATCTCACCATGCATCAACATGCACGAAGCGTCATAAATTTCGCATCTTTTGACAGCGACAAAAAATTCGCGTATTTTGACCTTCTTGGCTGAAAACACGACTAAAAGGCGCGCGCGCGAATTTTCACACCGCCGTAAAATTTTCAACCGAGTCCATTTTTCCGTCCCAATCATCTCACCATGCATCAACATGCACGAAAGCGTCAAAAATTTTGCATCTTTTGACAGCGACAAAAATTTCGCGTCTTTTGACCTTCTTGGCTGAAAACACGAGTAAAAGGCGCGCGCGCGAATTTTCACACCGTCGTAAAATTTTCAACCGAGTCCATTTTTCTATCCCAATCATCTCACCATGCTTCAACATGCACGAAAGCGTCAAAAATTTCGCATCTTTTGACAGCGACAAAAATTTCGCGTCTTTTGACCTTCTTGGCTGAAAACACGAGTAAAAGGCGCGCGCGCGAATTTTCACACCATCGTAAAATTTTTAACTGAGTCCATTTTTTCGTCCCAATCATCTCACCATGCATCAACATGCACGAAAGCGTCGAAAGGTTCTCATCTAAGGACAGCGACAAAAATTTCGCATCTTTTGACCTTCTTGGCTGAAAACACGAGAAAAAGGCGCGTGCGCGAAATTTCACACCGTCGTAAAATTTTCAACCGAGTCCATTTTTCCGTCCCAATCATCTCACCATGCATCAACATGCACGAAAGCGTCAAAAATTTCGCATCTTTTGACAGCGACAAAAATTTCGCGTCTTTTGACCTTCTTGGCTGAAAACACGAGTAAAAGGCGCGCACGCGAATTTTCACAACGTCGTAAATTTTCAACCGAGTCCATTTTTCTGTCCCAATCATCTCACCATGCATCAACATGCACGAAAGCGTCAAAAATTTCGCATCTTTTGACAGCGACAAAAATTTCGCGTCTTTTGACCTTCTTGGCTGAGAACACGAGTAAAAGGCGCGCGCGCGAATTTTCACACGATCGTAAAATTTTTAACTGAGTCCATTTTTCCGTCCCAATCATCTCACCATGCATCAACATGCACGAAAGCGTCGAAAATTTCGCATCTTTTGACAACGACAAAAATTTCGCGTCTTTTGACCTTCTTGGCTGAAAACACGAGTGAAAGGCGCGCGCGCGAATTTTTACACCGTCGTAAAATTTTCAACCGAGTCCATTTTTCTGTCCCAATCATCTCACCATGCATCAACATGCACGAAAGCGTCAAAAATTTCGCATCTTTTGACAGCGACAAAAATTTCGCGTCTTTTGACCTTCTTGGCTGAAAACACGAGTAAAAGGCGCGCGCGCGAATTTTCACACCGCCGTAAAATTTTCAACCGAGTCCATTTTTCCGTCCCAATCATCTCACCATGCATCAACATGCACGAAAGCGTTAAAAATTTTGCATCTTTTGACAGCGACAAAAATTTCGCGTCTTTTGACCTTCTTGGCTGAAAACACGAGTAAAAGGCGCGCGCGCGAATTTTCACACCGTCGTAAAATTTTCAACCGAGTCCATTTTTCTGTCCCAATCATTTCACCATGCATCAACATGCACGAAAGCGTCAAAAATTTCGCATCTTTTGATAGCGACAAAAATTTCGCATCTTTTGACCTTCTTGGCTGAAAACACGAGTAAAAGGCGCGCACGCGAATTTTCACACCGCCGTAAAATTTTCTACTGAGTCCATTTTTTCATCCCAATCATCTCACCATGCATCAACATGCACGAAGCGTCATAAATTTCGCATCTTTTGACAGCGACAAAAATTTCGCGTATTTTGACCTTCTTGGCTGAAAACACGACTAAAAGGCGCGCGCGCGAATTTTCACACCGCCGTAAGATTTTCAACCGAGTCCATTTTTCCGTCCCAATCATCTCACCATGCATCAACATGCACGAAAGCGTTGAAAGTTTCTCATCTTTTGACAGCGACAAAAATTTCGCGTCTTTTGACCTTCTTGGCTGAAAACACGAGTAAAAGGCGCGCTCGCGAATTTTCACACTATCGTAAACCTTTCAATCGAGTCCATTTTTCCGTCCCAATTATCTCACCATGCATCAACATGCACGAAAGCGTCGAAAATTTCGCATCTTTTGACAGCGACAAAAATTTCGCGTCTTTTGACCCTCTTGGCTGAAAACACGAGTAAAAGGCGCGCGCGCGAATTTTCACACCGCCGTAAAATTTTCTACTGAGTCCATTTTTTCATCCCAATCATCTCACCATGCATCAACATGCACGAAGCGTCATAAATTTCGCATCTTTTGACAGCGACAAAAATTTCGCGTATTTTGACCTTCTTGGCTGAAAACACGACTAAAAGGCGCGCGCGCGAATTTTCACACCGCCGTAAAATTTTCAACCGAGTCCATTTTTTCATCCCAATCATCTCACCATGCATCAACATGCACGAAGCGTCATAAATTTCGCATCTTTTGACAGCGACAAAAATTTCGCGTATTTTGACCTTCTTGGCTGAAAACACGAGTAAAAGGCGCGCGCGCGAATTTTCACACCGCCGTAAAATTTTCAACCGAGTCCATTTTTCCGTCCCAATCATCTCACCATGAATCAACATGCACGAAAGCGTAAAAAATTTTGCATCTTTTGACAGCGACAAAAATTTCGCGTCTTTTGACCTTCTTGGCTGAAAACACGAGTAAAAGGCGCGCGCGCGAATTTTCACACCGTCGTAAAATTTTCAACCGAGTCCATTTTTCTGTCCCAATCATCTCACCATGCATCAACATGCACGAAAGCGTCAAAAATTTCGCATCTTTTGATAGCGACAAAAATTTCGCGTCTTTTGACCTTCTTGGCTGAAAACACGAGTAAAAGGCGCGCACGCGAATTTTCACACCGCCGTAAAATTTTCTACTGAGTCCATTTTTTCATCCCAATCATCTCACCATGCATCAACATGCACGAAGCGTCATAAATTTCGCATCTTTTGACAGCGACAAAAATTTCGCGTATTTTGACCTTCTTGGCTGAAAACACGACTAAAAGGCGCGCGCGCGAATTTTCACACCGCCGTAAAATTTTCAACCGAGTCCATTTTTCCGTCCCAATCATCTCACCATGCATCAACATGCACGAAAGCGTCAAAAATTTTGCATCTTTTGACAGCGACAAAAATTTCGCGTCTTTTGACCTTCTTGGCTGAAAACACGAGTAAAAGGCGCGCGCGCGAATTTTCACACCGTCGTAAATTTTTCAACCGAGTCCATTTTTCTGTCCCAATCATCTCACCATGCTTCAACATGCACGAAAGCGTCAAAAATTTCGCATCTTTTGACAGCGACAAAAATTTCGCGTCTTTTGACCTTCTTGGCTGAAAACACGAGTAAAAGGCGCGCGCGCGAATTTTCACACCATCGTAAAATTTTTAACTGAGTCCATTTTTTCGTCCCAATCATCTCACCATGCATCAACATGCACGAAAGCGTCGAAAGGTTCTCATCTAAGGACAGCGACAAAAATTTCGCATCTTTTGACCTTCTTGGCTGAAAACACGAGAAAAAGGCGCGTGCGCGAATTTTCACACCGTCGTAAAATTTTCAACCGAGTCCATTTTTCCGTCCCAATCATCCCACCATGCATCAACATGCACGAAAGCGTCAAAAATTTCGCATCTTTTGACAGCGACAAAAATTTCGCGTCTTTTGACCTTCTTGGCTGAAAACACGAGTAAAAGGCGCGCGCGCGAATTTTCACACCGCCGTAAAATTTTCTACTGAGTCCATTTTTTCATCCCAATCATCTCACCTTGCATCAACACGCACGAAGCGTCATAAATTTCGCATCTTTTGACAGCGACAAAAATTTCGCGTATTTTGACCTTCTTGGCTGAAAACACGAGTAAAAGGCGCGCGCGCGAATTTTCACACCGCCGTAAAATTTTCAACCGAGTCCATTTTTCCGTCCCAATCATCTCACCATGCATCAACATGCACGAAAGCGTCAAAAATTTCGCATCTTTTGACAGCGACAAAAAATTCGCGTCTTTTGACCTTCTTGGCTGAAAACACGAGTAAAAGGCGCGCGCGCGAATTTTCACAACGTCGTAAAATTTTCAACCGAGTCCATTTTTCTGTCCCAATCATCTCACCATGCATCAACATGCACGAAAGCGTCAAAAATTTCGCATCTTTTGACAGCGACAAAAATTTCGCGTCTTTTGACCTTCTTGGCTGAGAACACGAGTAAAAGGCGCGCGCGCGAATTTTCACACCATCGTAAAATTTTTAACTGAGTCCATTTTTCCGTCCCAATCATCTCACCATGCATCAACATGCACGAAAGCGTCGAAAATTTCGCATCTTTTGACAACGACAAAAATTTCGCTTCTTTTGACCTTCTTGGCTGAAAACACGAGTGAAAGGCGCGCGCGCGAATTTTCACACCGTCGTAAAATTTTCAACCGAGTCCATTTTTCTGTCCCAATCATCTCACCATGCATCAACATGCACGAAAGCGTCAAAAATTTCGCATCTTTTGACAGCGACAAAAATTTCGCGTCTTTTGACCTTCTTGGCTGAAAACACGAGTAAAAGGCGCGCGCGCGAATTTTCACACCGCCGTAAAATTTTCAACCGAGTCCATTTTTCCGTCCCAATCATCTCACCATGCATCAACATGCACGAAAGCGTTGAAAATTTCGCATCTTTTGACAGCGACAAAAATTTCGCGTCTTTTGACCTTCTTGGCTGAAAACACGAGTAAAAGGCGCGCTCGCGAATTTTCACACTATCGTAAACCTTTCAATCGAGTCCATTTTTCCGTCCCAATTATCTCACCATGCATCAACATGCACGAAAGCGTCAAAAATTTCGCATCTTTTGACAGCGACAAAAATTTCGCGTCTTTTGACCTTCTTGGCTGAAAACACGAGTAAAAGGCGCGCGCGCGAATTTTCACACCGCCGTAAAATTTTCTACTGAGTCCATTTTTTCATCCCAATCATCTCACCATGCATCAACATGCACGAAGCGTCATAAATTTCGCATCTTTTGACAGCGACAAAAATTTCGCGTATTTTGACCTTCTTGGCTGAAAACACGACTAAAAGGCGCGCGCGCGAATTTTCACACCGCCGTAAAATTTTCAACCGAGTCCATTTTTTCATCCCAATCATCTCACCATGCATCAACATGCACGAAGCGTCATAAATTTCGCATCTTTTGACAGCGACAAAAATTTCGCGTATTTTGACCTTCTTGGCTGAAAACACGAGTAAAAGGCGCGCGCGCGAATTTTCACACCGCCGTAAAATTTTCAACCGAGTCCATTTTTCCGTCCCAATCATCTCACCATGAATCAACATGCACGAAAGCGTAAAAAATTTTGCATCTTTTGACAGCGACAAAAATTTCGCGTCTTTTGACCTTCTTGGCTGAAAACACGAGTAAAAGGCGCGCGCGCGAATTTTCACACCGTCGTAAAATTTTCAACCGAGTCCATTTTTCTGTCCCAATCATCTCACCATGCATCAACATGCACGAAAGCGTCAAAAATTTCGCATCTTTTGATAGCGACAAAAATTTCGCGTCTTTTGACCTTCTTGGCTGAAAACACGAGTAAAAGGCGCGCACGCGAATTTTCACACCGCCGTAAAATTTTCTACTGAGTCCATTTTTTCATCCCAATCATCTCACCATGCATCAACATGCACGAAGCGTCATAAATTTCGCATCTTTTGACAGCGACAAAAATTTCGCGTATTTTGACCTTCTTGGCTGAAAACACGACTAAAAGGCGCGCGCGCGAATTTTCACACCGCCGTAAAATTTTCAACCGAGTCCATTTTTCCGTCCCAATCATCTCACCATGCATCAACATGCACGAAAGCGTCAAAAATTTTGCATCTTTTGACAGCGACAAAAATTTCGCGTCTTTTGACCTTCTTGGCTGAAAACACGAGTAAAAGGCGCGCGCGCGAATTTTCACACCGTCGTAAATTTTTCAACCGAGTCCATTTTTCTGTCCCAATCATCTCACCATGCTTCAACATGCACGAAAGCGTCAAAAATTTCGCATCTTTTGACAGCGACAAAAATTTCGCGTCTTTTGACCTTCTTGGCTGAAAACACGAGTAAAAGGCGCGCGCGCGAATTTTCACACCATCGTAAAATTTTTAACTGAGTCCATTTTTTCGTCCCAATCATCTCACCATGCATCAACATGCACGAAAGCGTCGAAAGGTTCTCATCTAAGGACAGCGACAAAAATTTCGCATCTTTTGACCTTCTTGGCTGAAAACACGAGAAAAAGGCGCGTGCGCGAATTTTCACACCGTCGTAAAATTTTCAACCGAGTCCATTTTTCCGTCCCAATCATCTCACCATGCATCAACATGCACGAAAGCGTCAAAAATTTCGCATCTTTTGACAGCGACAAAAATTTCGCGTCTTTTGACCTTCTTGGCTGAAAACACGAGTAAAAGGCGCGCGCGCGAATTTTCACACCGCCGTAAAATTTTCTACTGAGTCCATTTTTTCATCCCAATCATCTCACCTTGCATCAACACGCACGAAGCGTCATAAATTTCGCATCTTTTGACAGCGACAAAAATTTCGCGTATTTTGACCTTCTTGGCTGAAAACACGAGTAAAAGGCGCGCGCGCGAATTTTCACACCGCCGTAAAATTTTCAACCGAGTCCATTTTTCCGTCCCAATCATCTCACCATGCATCAACATGCACGAAAGCGTCAAAAATTTCGCATCTTTTGACAGCGACAAAAAATTCGCGTCTTTTGACCTTCTTGGCTGAAAACACGAGTAAAAGGCGCGCGCGCGAATTTTCACAACGTCGTAAAATTTTCAACCGAGTCCATTTTTCTGTCCCAATCATCTCACCATGCATCAACATGCACGAAAGCGTCAAAAATTTCGCATCTTTTGACAGCGACAAAAATTTCGCGTCTTTTGACCTTCTTGGCTGAGAACACGAGTAAAAGGCGCGCGCGCGAATTTTCACACCATCGTAAAATTTTTAACTGAGTCCATTTTTCCGTCCCAATCATCTCACCATGCATCAACATGCACGAAAGCGTCGAAAATTTCGCATCTTTTGACAACGACAAAAATTTCGCTTCTTTTGACCTTCTTGGCTGAAAACACGAGTGAAAGGCGCGCGCGCGAATTTTCACACCGTCGTAAAATTTTCAACCGAGTCCATTTTTCTGTCCCAATCATCTCACCATGCATCAACATGCACGAAAGCGTCAAAAATTTCGCATCTTTTGACAGCGACAAAAATTTCGCGTCTTTTGACCTTCTTGGCTGAAAACACGAGTAAAAGGCGCGCGCGCGAATTTTCACACCGCCGTAAAATTTTCAACCGAGTCCATTTTTCCGTCCCAATCATCTCACCATGCATCAACATGCACGAAAGCGTTGAAAATTTCGCATCTTTTGACAGCGACAAAAATTTCGCGTCTTTTGACCTTCTTGGCTGAAAACACGAGTAAAAGGCGCGCTCGCGAATTTTCACACTATCGTAAACCTTTCAATCGAGTCCATTTTTCCGTCCCAATTATCTCACCATGCATCAACATGCACGAAAGCGTCAAAAATTTCGCATCTTTTGACAGCGACAAAAATTTCGCGTCTTTTGACCTTCTTGGCTGAAAACACGAGTAAAATGC
Source organism: Pontederia crassipes (assembly GCA_030549335.1). Classification (NCBI taxonomy): domain Eukaryota; kingdom Viridiplantae; phylum Streptophyta; class Magnoliopsida; order Commelinales; family Pontederiaceae; genus Pontederia; species Pontederia crassipes. The sequence goes on from CM060190.1 coordinate 5,592,110, forward strand.
GCGCGCGCGAATTTTCACACCGCCGTAAAATTTTCTACTGAGTCCATTTTTTCATCCCAATCATCTCACCATGCATCAACATGCACGAAGCGTCATAAATTTCGCATCTTTTGACAGCGACAAAAATTTCGCGTATTTTGACCTTCTTGGCTGAAAACACGACTAAAAGGCGCGCGCGCGAATTTTCACACCGCCGTAAAATTTTCAACCGAGTCCATTTTTTCATCCCAATCATCTCACCATGCATCAACATGCACGAAGCGTCATAAATTTCGCATCTTTTGACAGCGACAAAAATTTCGCGTATTTTGACCTTCTTGGCTGAAAACACGAGTAAAAGGCGCGCGCGCGAATTTTCACACCGCCGTAAAATTTTCAACCGAGTCCATTTTTCCGTCCCAATCATCTCACCATGAATCAACATGCACGAAAGCGTAAAAAATTTCGCATCTTTTGACAGCGACAAAAATTTCGCGTATTTTGACCTTCTTGGCTGAAAACACGAGTAAAAGGCGCGCGCGCGAATTTTCACACCGCCGTAAAATTTTCAACCGAGTCCATTTTTCCGTCCCAATCATCTCACCATGCATCAACATGCACGAAAGCGTCAAAAATTTCGCATCTTTTGACAGCGACAAAAAATTCGCGTCTTTTGACCTTCTTGGCTGAAAACACGAGTAAAAGGCGCGCGCGCGAATTTTCACAACGTCGTAAAATTTTCAACCGAGTCCATTTTTCTGTCCCAATCATCTCACCATGCATCAACATGCACGAAAGCGTCAAAAATTTCGCATCTTTTGACAGCGACAAAAATTTCGCGTCTTTTGACCTTCTTGGCTGAGAACACGAGTAAAAGGCGCGCGCGCAAATTTTCACACCATCGTAAAATTTTTAACTGAGTCCATTTTTCCGTCCCAATCATCTCACCATGCATCAACATGCACGAAAGCGTCGAAAATTTCGCATCTTTTGACAACGACAAAAATTTCGCGTCTTTTGACCTTCTTGGCTGAAAACACGAGTGAAAGGCGCGCGCGCGAATTTTCACACCGTCGTAAAATTTTCAACCGAGTCCATTTTTCTGTCCCAATCATCTCACCATGCATCAACATGCACGAAAGCGTCAAAAATTTCGCATCTTTTGACAGCGACAAAAATTTCGCGTCTTTTGACCTTCTTGGCTGAAAACACGAGTAAAAGGCGCGCGCGCGAATTTTCACACCGCCGTAAAATTTTCAACCGAGTCCATTTTTCCGTCCCAATCATCTCACCATGCATCAACATGCACGAAAGCGTTGAAAGTTTCTCATCTTTTGACAGCGACAAAAATTTCGCGTCTTTTGACCTTCTTGGCTGAAAACACGAGTAAAAGGCGCGCTCGCGAATTTTCACACTATCGTAAACCTTTCAATCGAGTCCATTTTTCCGTCCCAATTATCTCACCATGCATCAACATGCACGAAAGCGTCGAAAATTTCGCATCTTTTGACAGCGACAAAAATTTCGCGTCTTTTGACCCTCTTGGCTGAAAACACGAGTAAAAGGCGCGCGCGCGAATTTTCACACCGCCGTAAAATTTTCTACTGAGTCCATTTTTTCATCCCAATCATCTCACCATGCATCAACAAGCACGAAGCGTCATAAATTTCGCATCTTTTGACAGCGACAAAAATTTCGCGTATTTTGACCTTCTTGGCTGAAAACACGAGTAAAAGGCGCGCGCGCGAATTTTCACACCGCCGTAAAATTTTCAACCGAGTCCATTTTTCTGTCCCAATCATCTCACCATGCATCAACATGCACGAAAGCGTCAAAAATTTCGCATCTTTTGACAGCGACAAAAATTTCGCGTCTTTTGACCTTCTTGGCTGAAAACACGAGTAAAAGGCGCGCGCGCGAATTTTCACACCGCCGTAAAATTTTCAACCGAGTCCATTTTTCCGTCCCAATCATCTCACCATGCATCAACATGCACGAAAGCGTTAAAAATTTTGCATCTTTTGACAGCGACAAAAATTTCGCGTCTTTTGACCTTCTTGGCTGAAAACACGAGTAAAAGGCGCGCGCGCGAATTTTCACACCGTCGTAAAATTTTCAACCGAGTCCATTTTTCTGTCCCAATCATCTCACCATGCATCAACATGCACGAAAGCGTCAAAAATTTCGCATCTTTTGATAGCGACAAAAATTTCGCATCTTTTGACCTTCTTGGCTGAAAACACGAGTAAAAGGCGCGCACGCGAATTTTCACACCGCCGTAAAATTTTCTACTGAGTCCATTTTTTCATCCCAATCATCTCACCATGCATCAACATGCACGAAGCGTCATAAATTTCGCATCTTTTGACAGCGACAAAAATTTCGCGTATTTTGACCTTCTTGGCTGAAAACACGACTAAAAGGCGCGCGCGCGAATTTTCACACCGCCGTAAAATTTTCAACCGAGTCCATTTTTCCGTCCCAATCATCTCACCATGCATCAACATGCACGAAAGCGTCGAAAATTTCGCATCTTTTGACAGCGACAAAAAATTCGCGTCTTTTCACCTTCTTGGCAGAAAACACGAGTAAAAGGCGCGCGCGCGAATTTTCACACCGCCGTAAAACTTTCAACTGAGTCCATTTTTCCGTCCCAATCATCTCACCATGCATCAACATGCACGAAAGCGTCGAAAATTTCGCATCTTTTGACAGCGACAAAAATTTCGCGTCTTTTGACCTTCTTGGCTGAAAACACGAGTAAAAGGCGCGCGCGCGAATTTTCACACCGCCGTAAAATTTTCAACCGAGTCCATTTTTCCGTCCCAATCATCTCACCATGCATCAACATGCACGCAAGCGTTGAAAGTTTCTCATCTAAGGACAGCGACAAAAATTTCGCGTCTTTTGACATTCTTGGCTGAAAACACGAGTAAAAGGAGCGCGCGAATTTTCACACCGCCGTAAAATTTTCAACCGAGTCCATTTTTCCGACCCAATCATCTCACCATGCATCAACATGCAAGAAAGCGTCGAAAATTTCGCATCTTTTGACGACAAAAATTTCGCGTCTTTTGACCTTCTTGGCTGAAAACACGAGTAAAAGGCGCGCGCTGCGAATTTTCACACCGCCGTAAAATTTTTAACTGAGTCCATTTTTCCATCCCAATCATCTCACCATGCATCAACATGCACATAAGCGTCGTAAATTTCGCATCTTTTGACAGCGACAAAAATTTCGCGTCTTTTGACCTTCTTGGCTGAAAACACGAGTAAAAGGAGCGCGCGCGAATTTTCACACCACCGTAAAATTTTCAACCGAGTCCATTTTTCCGTCCCAATCATCTCACCATGCATCAACATGCATGAAAGCGTCGAAAATTTCGCATCTTTTGACAGCGACAAAAATTTCGCGTCTTTCGACCTTCTTGGCTGAAAACACGAGTAAAAGGCGCGCTCGCGAATTTTGACACCGCCGTAAAATTTTCAACTGAGTCCATTTTTTCGTCCCAATCATCTCACCATGCATCAACATGCACGAAAGCGTCGAAAGGTTCTCATCTAAGGACAGCGACAAAAATTTCGCATCTTTTGACCTTCTTGGCTGAAAACACGAGAAAAAGACGTGTGCGCGAATTTTCACACCGTCGTAAAATTTTCAACCGAGTCCATTTTTCCGTCCCAATCATCTCACCATGCATCAACATGCACGAAAGCGTCAAAAATTTCGCATCTTTTGACAGCGACAAAAATTTCGCGTCTTTTGACCTTCTTGGCTGAAAACACGAGTAAAAGGCGCGCGCGCGAATTTTCACACCGCCGTAAAATTTTCTACTGAGTCCATTTTTTCATCCCAATCATCTCACCATGCATCAACATGCACGAAGCGTCATAAATTTCGCATCTTTTGACAGCGACAAAAATTTCGCGTATTTTGACCTTCTTGGCTGAAAACACGAGTAAAAGGCGCGCGCGCGAATTTTCACACCGCCGTAAAATTTTCAACCGAGTCCATTTTTCCGTCCCAATCATCTCACCATGCATCAACATGCACGAAAGCGTCAAAAATTTCGCATCTTTTGACAGCGACAAAAAATTCGCGTCTTTTGACCTTCTTGGCTGAAAACACGAGTAAAAGGCGCGCGCGCGAATTTTCACAACGTCGTAAAATTTTCAACCGAGTCCATTTTTCTGTCCCAATCATCTCACCATGCATCAACATGCACGAAAGCGTCAAAAATTTCGCATCTTTTGACAGCGACAAAAATTTCGCGTCTTTTGACCTTCTTGGCTGAGAACACGAGTAAAAGGCGCGCGCGCAAATTTTCACACCATCGTAAAATTTTTAACTGAGTCCATTTTTCCGTCCCAATCATCTCACCATGCATCAACATGCACGAAAGCGTCGAAAATTTCGCATCTTTTGACAACGACAAAAATTTCGCGTCTTTTGACCTTCTTGGCTGAAAACACGAGTGAAAGGCGCGCGCGCGAATTTTCACACCGTCGTAAAATTTTCAACCGAGTCCATTTTTCTGTCCCAATCATCTCACCATGCATCAACATGCACGAAAGCGTCAAAAATTTCGCATCTTTTGACAGCGACAAAAATTTCGCGTCTTTTGACCTTCTTGGCTGAAAACACGAGTAAAAGGCGCGCGCGCGAATTTTCACACCGCCGTAAAATTTTCAACCGAGTCCATTTTTCCGTCCCAATCATCTCACCATGCATCAACATGCACGAAAGCGTTGAAAGTTTCTCATCTTTTGACAGCGACAAAAATTTCGCGTCTTTTGACCTTCTTGGCTGAAAACACGAGTAAAAGGCGCGCTCGCGAATTTTCACACTATCGTAAACCTTTCAATCGAGTCCATTTTTCCGTCCCAATTATCTCACCATGCATCAACATGCACGAAAGCGTCGAAAATTTCGCATCTTTTGACAGCGACAAAAATTTCGCGTCTTTTGACCCTCTTGGCTGAAAACACGAGTAAAAGGCGCGCGCGCGAATTTTCACACCGCCGTAAAATTTTCTACTGAGTCCATTTTTTCATCCCAATCATCTCACCATGCATCAACAAGCACGAAGCGTCATAAATTTCGCATCTTTTGACAGCGACAAAAATTTCGCGTATTTTGACCTTCTTGGCTGAAAACACGAGTAAAAGGCGCGCGCGCGAATTTTCACACCGCCGTAAAATTTTCAACCGAGTCCATTTTTCTGTCCCAATCATCTCACCATGCATCAACATGCACGAAAGCGTCAAAAATTTCGCATCTTTTGACAGCGACAAAAATTTCGCGTCTTTTGACCTTCTTGGCTGAAAACACGAGTAAAAGGCGCGCGCGCGAATTTTCACACCGCCGTAAAATTTTCAACCGAGTCCATTTTTCCGTCCCAATCATCTCACCATGCATCAACATGCACGAAAGCGTTAAAAATTTTGCATCTTTTGACAGCGACAAAAATTTCGCGTCTTTTGACCTTCTTGGCTGAAAACACGAGTAAAAGGCGCGCGCGCGAATTTTCACACCGTCGTAAAATTTTCAACCGAGTCCATTTTTCTGTCCCAATCATCTCACCATGCATCAACATGCACGAAAGCGTCAAAAATTTCGCATCTTTTGATAGCGACAAAAATTTCGCATCTTTTGACCTTCTTGGCTGAAAACACGAGTAAAAGGCGCGCACGCGAATTTTCACACCGCCGTAAAATTTTCTACTGAGTCCATTTTTTCATCCCAATCATCTCACCATGCATCAACATGCACGAAGCGTCATAAATTTCGCATCTTTTGACAGCGACAAAAATTTCGCGTATTTTGACCTTCTTGGCTGAAAACACGACTAAAAGGCGCGCGCGCGAATTTTCACACCGCCGTAAAATTTTCAACCGAGTCCATTTTTCCGTCCCAATCATCTCACCATGCATCAACATGCACGAAAGCGTTGAAAGTTTCTCATCTTTTGACAGCGACAAAAATTTCGCGTCTTTTGACCTTCTTGGCTGAAAACACGAGTAAAAGGCGCGCTCGCGAATTTTCACACTATCGTAAACCTTTCAATCGAGTCCATTTTTCCGTCCCAATTATCTCACCATGCATCAACATGCACGAAAGCGTCGAAAATTTCGCATCTTTTGACAGCGACAAAAATTTCGCGTCTTTTGACCCTCTTGGCTGAAAACACGAGTAAAAGGCGCGCGCGCGAATTTTCACACCGCCGTAAAATTTTCTACTGAGTCCATTTTTTCATCCCAATCATCTCACCATGCATCAACATGCACGAAGCGTCATAAATTTCGCATCTTTTGACAGCGACAAAAATTTCGCGTATTTTGACCTTCTTGGCTGAAAACACGACTAAAAGGCGCGCGCGCGAATTTTCACACCGCCGTAAAATTTTCAACCGAGTCCATTTTTTCATCCCAATCATCTCACCATGCATCAACATGCACGAAGCGTCATAAATTTCGCATCTTTTGACAGCGACAAAAATTTCGCGTATTTTGACCTTCTTGGCTGAAAACACGAGTAAAAGGCGCGCGCGCGAATTTTCACACCGCCGTAAAATTTTCAACCGAGTCCATTTTTCCGTCCCAATCATCTCACCATGAATCAACATGCACGAAAGCGTAAAAAATTTTGCATCTTTTGACAGCGACAAAAATTTCGCGTCTTTTGACCTTCTTGGCTGAAAACACGAGTAAAAGGCGCGCGCGCGAATTTTCACACCGTCGTAAAATTTTCAACCGAGTCCATTTTTCTGTCCCAATCATCTCACCATGCATCAACATGCACGAAAGCGTCAAAAATTTCGCATCTTTTGATAGCGACAAAAATTTCGCGTCTTTTGACCTTCTTGGCTGAAAACACGAGTAAAAGGCGCGCACGCGAATTTTCACACCGCCGTAAAATTTTCTACTGAGTCCATTTTTTCATCCCAATCATCTCACCATGCATCAACATGCACGAAGCGTCATAAATTTCGCATCTTTTGACAGCGACAAAAATTTCGCGTATTTTGACCTTCTTGGCTGAAAACACGACTAAAAGGCGCGCGCGCGAATTTTCACACCGCCGTAAAATTTTCAACCGAGTCCATTTTTCCGTCCCAATCATCTCACCATGCATCAACATGCACGAAAGCGTCAAAAATTTTGCATCTTTTGACAGCGACAAAAATTTCGCGTCTTTTGACCTTCTTGGCTGAAAACACGAGTAAAAGGCGCGCGCGCGAATTTTCACACCGTCGTAAAATTTTCAACCGAGTCCATTTTTCTATCCCAATCATCTCACCATGCTTCAACATGCACGAAAGCGTCAAAAATTTCGCATCTTTTGACAGCGACAAAAATTTCGCGTCTTTTGACCTTCTTGGCTGAAAACACGAGTAAAAGGCGCGCGCGCGAATTTTCACACCATCGTAAAATTTTTAACTGAGTCCATTTTTTCGTCCCAATCATCTCACCATGCATCAACATGCACGAAAGCGTCGAAAGGTTCTCATCTAAGGACAGCGACAAAAATTTCGCATCTTTTGACCTTCTTGGCTGAAAACACGAGAAAAAGGCGCGTGCGCGAAATTTCACACCGTCGTAAAATTTTCAACCGAGTCCATTTTTCCGTCCCAATCATCTCACCATGCATCAACATGCACGAAAGCGTCAAAAATTTCGCATCTTTTGACAGCGACAAAAATTTCGCGTCTTTTGACCTTCTTGGCTGAAAACACGAGTAAAAGGCGCGCACGCGAATTTTCACAACGTCGTAAATTTTCAACCGAGTCCATTTTTCTGTCCCAATCATCTCACCATGCATCAACATGCACGAAAGCGTCAAAAATTTCGCATCTTTTGACAGCGACAAAAATTTCGCGTCTTTTGACCTTCTTGGCTGAGAACACGAGTAAAAGGCGCGCGCGCGAATTTTCACACGATCGTAAAATTTTTAACTGAGTCCATTTTTCCGTCCCAATCATCTCACCATGCATCAACATGCACGAAAGCGTCGAAAATTTCGCATCTTTTGACAACGACAAAAATTTCGCGTCTTTTGACCTTCTTGGCTGAAAACACGAGTGAAAGGCGCGCGCGCGAATTTTTACACCGTCGTAAAATTTTCAACCGAGTCCATTTTTCTGTCCCAATCATCTCACCATGCATCAACATGCACGAAAGCGTCAAAAATTTCGCATCTTTTGACAGCGACAAAAATTTCGCGTCTTTTGACCTTCTTGGCTGAAAACACGAGTAAAAGGCGCGCGCGCGAATTTTCACACCGCCGTAAAATTTTCAACCGAGTCCATTTTTCCGTCCCAATCATCTCACCATGCATCAACATGCACGAAAGCGTTAAAAATTTTGCATCTTTTGACAGCGACAAAAATTTCGCGTCTTTTGACCTTCTTGGCTGAAAACACGAGTAAAAGGCGCGCGCGCGAATTTTCACACCGTCGTAAAATTTTCAACCGAGTCCATTTTTCTGTCCCAATCATTTCACCATGCATCAACATGCACGAAAGCGTCAAAAATTTCGCATCTTTTGATAGCGACAAAAATTTCGCATCTTTTGACCTTCTTGGCTGAAAACACGAGTAAAAGGCGCGCACGCGAATTTTCACACCGCCGTAAAATTTTCTACTGAGTCCATTTTTTCATCCCAATCATCTCACCATGCATCAACATGCACGAAGCGTCATAAATTTCGCATCTTTTGACAGCGACAAAAATTTCGCGTATTTTGACCTTCTTGGCTGAAAACACGACTAAAAGGCGCGCGCGCGAATTTTCACACCGCCGTAAGATTTTCAACCGAGTCCATTTTTCCGTCCCAATCATCTCACCATGCATCAACATGCACGAAAGCGTTGAAAGTTTCTCATCTTTTGACAGCGACAAAAATTTCGCGTCTTTTGACCTTCTTGGCTGAAAACACGAGTAAAAGGCGCGCTCGCGAATTTTCACACTATCGTAAACCTTTCAATCGAGTCCATTTTTCCGTCCCAATTATCTCACCATGCATCAACATGCACGAAAGCGTCGAAAATTTCGCATCTTTTGACAGCGACAAAAATTTCGCGTCTTTTGACCCTCTTGGCTGAAAACACGAGTAAAAGGCGCGCGCGCGAATTTTCACACCGCCGTAAAATTTTCTACTGAGTCCATTTTTTCATCCCAATCATCTCACCATGCATCAACATGCACGAAGCGTCATAAATTTCGCATCTTTTGACAGCGACAAAAATTTCGCGTATTTTGACCTTCTTGGCTGAAAACACGACTAAAAGGCGCGCGCGCGAATTTTCACACCGCCGTAAAATTTTCAACCGAGTCCATTTTTTCATCCCAATCATCTCACCATGCATCAACATGCACGAAGCGTCATAAATTTCGCATCTTTTGACAGCGACAAAAATTTCGCGTATTTTGACCTTCTTGGCTGAAAACACGAGTAAAAGGCGCGCGCGCGAATTTTCACACCGCCGTAAAATTTTCAACCGAGTCCATTTTTCCGTCCCAATCATCTCACCATGAATCAACATGCACGAAAGCGTAAAAAATTTTGCATCTTTTGACAGCGACAAAAATTTCGCGTCTTTTGACCTTCTTGGCTGAAAACACGAGTAAAAGGCGCGCGCGCGAATTTTCACACCGTCGTAAAATTTTCAACCGAGTCCATTTTTCTGTCCCAATCATCTCACCATGCATCAACATGCACGAAAGCGTCAAAAATTTCGCATCTTTTGATAGCGACAAAAATTTCGCGTCTTTTGACCTTCTTGGCTGAAAACACGAGTAAAAGGCGCGCACGCGAATTTTCACACCGCCGTAAAATTTTCTACTGAGTCCATTTTTTCATCCCAATCATCTCACCATGCATCAACATGCACGAAGCGTCATAAATTTCGCATCTTTTGACAGCGACAAAAATTTCGCGTATTTTGACCTTCTTGGCTGAAAACACGACTAAAAGGCGCGCGCGCGAATTTTCACACCGCCGTAAAATTTTCAACCGAGTCCATTTTTCCGTCCCAATCATCTCACCATGCATCAACATGCACGAAAGCGTCAAAAATTTTGCATCTTTTGACAGCGACAAAAATTTCGCGTCTTTTGACCTTCTTGGCTGAAAACACGAGTAAAAGGCGCGCGCGCGAATTTTCACACCGTCGTAAATTTTTCAACCGAGTCCATTTTTCTGTCCCAATCATCTCACCATGCTTCAACATGCACGAAAGCGTCAAAAATTTCGCATCTTTTGACAGCGACAAAAATTTCGCGTCTTTTGACCTTCTTGGCTGAAAACACGAGTAAAAGGCGCGCGCGCGAATTTTCACACCATCGTAAAATTTTTAACTGAGTCCATTTTTTCGTCCCAATCATCTCACCATGCATCAACATGCACGAAAGCGTCGAAAGGTTCTCATCTAAGGACAGCGACAAAAATTTCGCATCTTTTGACCTTCTTGGCTGAAAACACGAGAAAAAGGCGCGTGCGCGAATTTTCACACCGTCGTAAAATTTTCAACCGAGTCCATTTTTCCGTCCCAATCATCTCACCATGCATCAACATGCACGAAAGCGTCAAAAATTTCGCATCTTTTGACAGCGACAAAAATTTCGCGTCTTTTGACCTTCTTGGCTGAAAACACGAGTAAAAGGCGCGCGCGCGAATTTTCACACCGCCGTAAAATTTTCTACTGAGTCCATTTTTTCATCCCAATCATCTCACCTTGCATCAACACGCACGAAGCGTCATAAATTTCGCATCTTTTGACAGCGACAAAAATTTCGCGTATTTTGACCTTCTTGGCTGAAAACACGAGTAAAAGGCGCGCGCGCGAATTTTCACACCGCCGTAAAATTTTCAACCGAGTCCATTTTTCCGTCCCAATCATCTCACCATGCATCAACATGCACGAAAGCGTCAAAAATTTCGCATCTTTTGACAGCGACAAAAAATTCGCGTCTTTTGACCTTCTTGGCTGAAAACACGAGTAAAAGGCGCGCGCGCGAATTTTCACAACGTCGTAAAATTTTCAACCGAGTCCATTTTTCTGTCCCAATCATCTCACCATGCATCAACATGCACGAAAGCGTCAAAAATTTCGCATCTTTTGACAGCGACAAAAATTTCGCGTCTTTTGACCTTCTTGGCTGAGAACACGAGTAAAAGGCGCGCGCGCGAATTTTCACACCATCGTAAAATTTTTAACTGAGTCCATTTTTCCGTCCCAATCATCTCACCATGCATCAACATGCACGAAAGCGTCGAAAATTTCGCATCTTTTGACAACGACAAAAATTTCGCTTCTTTTGACCTTCTTGGCTGAAAACACGAGTGAAAGGCGCGCGCGCGAATTTTCACACCGTCGTAAAATTTTCAACCGAGTCCATTTTTCTGTCCCAATCATCTCACCATGCATCAACATGCACGAAAGCGTCAAAAATTTCGCATCTTTTGACAGCGACAAAAATTTCGCGTCTTTTGACCTTCTTGGCTGAAAACACGAGTAAAAGGCGCGCGCGCGAATTTTCACACCGCCGTAAAATTTTCAACCGAGTCCATTTTTCCGTCCCAATCATCTCACCATGCATCAACATGCACGAAAGCGTTGAAAATTTCGCATCTTTTGACAGCGACAAAAATTTCGCGTCTTTTGACCTTCTTGGCTGAAAACACGAGTAAAAGGCGCGCTCGCGAATTTTCACACTATCGTAAACCTTTCAATCGAGTCCATTTTTCCGTCCCAATTATCTCACCATGCATCAACATGCACGAAAGCGTCAAAAATTTCGCATCTTTTGACAGCGACAAAAATTTCGCGTCTTTTGACCTTCTTGGCTGAAAACACGAGTAAAAGGCGCGCGCGCGAATTTTCACACCGCCGTAAAATTTTCTACTGAGTCCATTTTTTCATCCCAATCATCTCACCATGCATCAACATGCACGAAGCGTCATAAATTTCGCATCTTTTGACAGCGACAAAAATTTCGCGTATTTTGACCTTCTTGGCTGAAAACACGACTAAAAGGCGCGCGCGCGAATTTTCACACCGCCGTAAAATTTTCAACCGAGTCCATTTTTTCATCCCAATCATCTCACCATGCATCAACATGCACGAAGCGTCATAAATTTCGCATCTTTTGACAGCGACAAAAATTTCGCGTATTTTGACCTTCTTGGCTGAAAACACGAGTAAAAGGCGCGCGCGCGAATTTTCACACCGCCGTAAAATTTTCAACCGAGTCCATTTTTCCGTCCCAATCATCTCACCATGAATCAACATGCACGAAAGCGTAAAAAATTTTGCATCTTTTGACAGCGACAAAAATTTCGCGTCTTTTGACCTTCTTGGCTGAAAACACGAGTAAAAGGCGCGCGCGCGAATTTTCACACCGTCGTAAAATTTTCAACCGAGTCCATTTTTCTGTCCCAATCATCTCACCATGCATCAACATGCACGAAAGCGTCAAAAATTTCGCATCTTTTGATAGCGACAAAAATTTCGCGTCTTTTGACCTTCTTGGCTGAAAACACGAGTAAAAGGCGCGCACGCGAATTTTCACACCGCCGTAAAATTTTCTACTGAGTCCATTTTTTCATCCCAATCATCTCACCATGCATCAACATGCACGAAGCGTCATAAATTTCGCATCTTTTGACAGCGACAAAAATTTCGCGTATTTTGACCTTCTTGGCTGAAAACACGACTAAAAGGCGCGCGCGCGAATTTTCACACCGCCGTAAAATTTTCAACCGAGTCCATTTTTCCGTCCCAATCATCTCACCATGCATCAACATGCACGAAAGCGTCAAAAATTTTGCATCTTTTGACAGCGACAAAAATTTCGCGTCTTTTGACCTTCTTGGCTGAAAACACGAGTAAAAGGCGCGCGCGCGAATTTTCACACCGTCGTAAATTTTTCAACCGAGTCCATTTTTCTGTCCCAATCATCTCACCATGCTTCAACATGCACGAAAGCGTCAAAAATTTCGCATCTTTTGACAGCGACAAAAATTTCGCGTCTTTTGACCTTCTTGGCTGAAAACACGAGTAAAAGGCGCGCGCGCGAATTTTCACACCATCGTAAAATTTTTAACTGAGTCCATTTTTTCGTCCCAATCATCTCACCATGCATCAACATGCACGAAAGCGTCGAAAGGTTCTCATCTAAGGACAGCGACAAAAATTTCGCATCTTTTGACCTTCTTGGCTGAAAACACGAGAAAAAGGCGCGTGCGCGAATTTTCACACCGTCGTAAAATTTTCAACCGAGTCCATTTTTCCGTCCCAATCATCTCACCATGCATCAACATGCACGAAAGCGTCAAAAATTTCGCATCTTTTGACAGCGACAAAAATTTCGCGTCTTTTGACCTTCTTGGCTGAAAACACGAGTAAAAGGCGCGCGCGCGAATTTTCACACCGCCGTAAAATTTTCTACTGAGTCCATTTTTTCATCCCAATCATCTCACCTTGCATCAACACGCACGAAGCGTCATAAATTTCGCATCTTTTGACAGCGACAAAAATTTCGCGTATTTTGACCTTCTTGGCTGAAAACACGAGTAAAAGGCGCGCGCGCGAATTTTCACACCGCCGTAAAATTTTCAACCGAGTCCATTTTTCCGTCCCAATCATCTCACCATGCATCAACATGCACGAAAGCGTCAAAAATTTCGCATCTTTTGACAGCGACAAAAAATTCGCGTCTTTTGACCTTCTTGGTTGAAAACACGAGTAAAAGGCGCGCGCGCGAATTTTCACAACGTCGTAAAATTTTCAACCGAGTCCATTTTTCTGTCCCAATCATCTCACCATGCATCAACATGCACGAAAGCGTCAAAAATTTCGCATCTTTTGACAGCGACAAAAATTTCGCGTCTTTTGACCTTCTTGGCTGAGAACACGAGTAAAAGGCGCGCGCGCGCGAATTTTCACACCATCGTAAAATTTTTAACTGAGTCCATTTTTCCGTCCCAATCATCTCACCATGCATCAACATGCACGAAAGCGTCGAAAATTTCGCATCTTTTGACAACGACAAAAATTTCGCGTCTTTTGACCTTCTTGGCTGAAAACACGAGTGAAAGGCGCGCGCGCGAATTTTCACACCGTCGTAAAATTTTCAACCGAGTCCATTTTTCTGTCCCAATCATCTCACCATGCATCAACATGCACGAAAGCGTCAAAAATTTCGCATCTTTTGACAGCGACAAAAATTTCGCGTCTTTTGACCTTCTTGGCTGAAAACACGAGTAAAAGGCGCGCGCGCGAATTTTCACACCATCGTAAAATTTTTAACTGAGTCCATTTTTTCGTCCCAATCATCTCACCATGCATCAACATGCACGAAAGCGTCGAAAGGTTCTCATCTAAGGACAGCGACAAATATTTCGCATCTTTTGACCTTCTTGGCTGAAAACACGAGAAAAAGGCGCGTGCGCGAATTTTCACACCGTCGTAAAATTTTCAACCGAGTCCATTTTTCCGTCCCAATCATCTCACCATGCATCAACATGCACGAAAGCGTCAAAAATTTCGCATCTTTTGACAGCGACAAAAATTTCGCGTCTTTTGACCTTCTTGGCTAAAAACACGAGTAAAAGGCGCGCGCGCGAATTTTCACACCGCCGTAAAATTTTCTACTGAGTCCATTTTTTCATCCCAATCATCTCACCATGCATCAACATGCACGAAGCGTCATAAATTTCGCATCTTTTGACAGCGACAAAAATTTCGCGTATTTTGACCTTCTTGGCTGAAAACACGAGTAAAAGGCGCGCGCGCGAATTTTCACACCGCCGTAAAATTTTCAACCGAGTCCATTTTTCCGTCCCAATCATCTCACCATGCATCAACATGCACGAAAGCGTCAAAAATTTCGCATCTTTTGACAGCGACAAAAAATTCGCGTCTTTTGACCTTCTTGGCTGAAAACACGAGTAAAAGGCGCGCGCGCGAATTTTCACAACGTCGTAAAATTTTCAACCGAGTCCATTTTTCTGTCCCAATCATCTCACCATGCATCAACATGCACGAAAGCGTCAAAAATTTCGCATCTTTTGACAGCGACAAAAATTTCGCGTCTTTTGACCTTCTTGGCTGAGAACACGAGTAAAAGGCGTGCGCGCGAATTTTCACACCATCGTAAAATTTTTAACTGAGTCCATTTTTCCGTCCCAATCATCTCACCATGCATCAACATGCACGAAAGCGTCGAAAATTTCGCATCTTTTGACAACGACAAAAATTTCGCGTCTTTTGACCTTCTTGGCTGAAAACACGAGTGAAAGGCGCGCGCGCGAATTTTTACACCGTCGTAAAATTTTCAACCGAGTCCATTTTTCTGTCCCAATCATCTCACCATGCATCAACATGCACGAAAGCGTCAAAAATTTCGCATCTTTTGACAGCGACAAAAATTTCGCGTCTTTTGACCTTCTTGGCTGAAAACACGAGTAAAAGGTGTGCGCGCGAATTTTCACACCGCCGTAAAATTTTCAACCGAGTCCATTTTTCCGTCCCAATCATCTCACCATGCATCAACATGCACGAAAGCGTCGAAAATTTCGCATCTTTTGACAGCGATAAAAATTTCGCGCCTTTTGACCTTCTTGGCTGAAAACACAAGTAAAAGGAGCGCGCGCGAATTTTCACACCGCCGTAAAATTTTCAACCGAGTCCATTTTTCCGTCCCAATCATCTCACCATGCATCAACATGCACGAAAGCGTCGAAAATTTCGCATCTTTTGACAGCGATAAAAATTTCGCGCCTTTTGACCTTCTTGGCTGAAAACACGAGTAAAAGGCGCGCGCGCGAATTTTCACACCGCCGTATAATTTTCAACCGAGTCCATTTTTTCGTCCCAATCATCTCACCATGCATCAACATGCACGAAAGCGTCGAAAATTTCGCATCTTTTGACAGCGACAAAAATTTCGCGTCTTTTGACCTTCTTGGCTGAAAACACGAGTAAAAGGCGCGCGCGCGAATTTTCACACCGCCGTAAAATTTTCAACCGAGTCCATTTTTCCGTCCCAATCATCTCACCAAGCATCAACATGCACGAAAGCATAAAATTTTTTGCATCTTTTGACAGCGACAAAAATTTCGCGTCTTTTGACCTTCTTGGCTGAAAACACGAGTAAAAGGCGCGCGCGCGAATTTTCATACCGTCATAAAATTTTCAACCGAGTCCATTTTTCCATCCCAATCATCTCACCATGCATCAACATGCACGAAAGCGTCGAAAATTTCGCTTCTTTTGACAGCGACAAAAATTTCGCGTCTTTTGACCTTCTTGGCTGAAAACACAAGTAAAAGGCGCGCGCGAGAATTTTCACACCGCCGTAAAATTTTCAACTGAGTCCATTTTTCTGTCCCAATCATCTCACCATGCATCAACATGCACGAAAGCGTCGTAAATTTTGCATCTTTTGACAGGGACAAAAATTTCGCGCCTTTTGACCTTCTTGGTTGAAATCACGAGTAAAAGGCGCGCGCGAGAATTTTGACACCGCCGTAAAAATTTCAACCGAGTCCATTTTTCTGCCCCAATCATCTCACCATGCATCAACATGCACGAAAGCGTCGAAAATTTCGCATCTTTTGACAGCGACAAAAATTTCGCGTCTTTTGACCTTCTTGGCTGAAAACACGAGTAAAAGGTGCGCGCGTGAATTTTCACACCGCCGTAAAATTTTCAACCGAGTCCATTTTTCCGTCCCAATCATCTCACCATGGATTAACATGCACGAAAGCGTCGAAAATTTTGCATGTTTTGACAGCGATAAAAATTTCGCGCCTTTTGACCTTCTTGGCTGAAAACACGAGTAAAAGGAGCGCGCGCGAATTTTCACACCGCCGTAAAATTTTCAACCGAGTCCATTTTTCCGTCCCAATCATCTCACCATGCATCAACATGCACGAAAGCGTCGAAAATTTCGCATCTTTTGACAGCGACAAAAATT
Source organism: Pontederia crassipes (assembly GCA_030549335.1). Lineage (NCBI taxonomy): Eukaryota > Viridiplantae > Streptophyta > Magnoliopsida > Commelinales > Pontederiaceae > Pontederia > Pontederia crassipes. The sequence goes on from CM060190.1 coordinate 5,609,072, forward strand.
TCGCGCCTTTTGACCTTCTTGGCTGAAAACACGAGTAAAAGGCGCGCGCGCGAATTTTCACACCGCCGTAAAATTTTCAACCGAGTCCATTTTTCCGCCCCAATCATCTCACCATGCATCAACATGCACGAAAGCGTCGAAAATTTCGCATCTTTTGACAGCGACAAAAATTTCGCGTCTTTTGACCTTCTTGGCTGAAAACACGAGTAAAAGGTGTGCGCGCGAATTTTCACACCGCCGTAAAATTTTCAACCGAGTCCATTTTTCCGTCCCAATCATCTCACCATGCATCAACATGCACGAAAGCGTCGAAAATTTCGCTTCTTTTGACAGCGACAAAAATTTCGCGCCTTTTGACCTTGTTGGCTGAAAACAAGAGTATAAGGCGCGCGCGCGAATTTTCACACCGCCGTAAAATTTTCAACCGAGTCCATTTTTCCGTCCCAATCATCTCACCATGCATCAACATGCACGAAAGCGTCGAAAATTTCGCATCTTTTCACAGCGACAAAAATTTCGCGCCTTTTGACCTTCTTGGCTGAAAACACGAGTAAAAGGCGCGCGCGCGAATTTTCACACCGCCGTAAAATTTTCAACCGAGTCCATTTTTCCGCCCCAATCATCTCACCATGCATCAACATGCACGAAAGCGTCGAAAATTTCGCATCTTTTGACAGCGACAAAAATTTCGCGTCTTTTGACCTTCTTGGCTGAAAACACGAGTAAAAGGTGTGCGCGCGAATTTTTTCACCGCCGTAAAATTTTCAATTTAGTCCATTTTTCCGTCCCAATCATCTCACCATGCATCAACATGCACGAAAGCGTCGAAAATTTCGCATCTTTTGACAGCGATAAAAATTTCGCGCCTTTTGACCTTCTTGGCTGAAAACACGAGTAAAAGGCGCGCGCGCGAATTTTCACGCCGCCGTATAATTTTCAACCGAGTCCATTTTTCCGCCCCAATCATCTCACCATGCATCAACATGCACGAAAGCGTCGAAAATTTCGCATCTTTTGACAGCGACAAAAATTTCGCGTCTTTTGACCTTCTTGGCTGAAAACACGAGTAAAAGGTGCGCGCGTGAATTTTCACACCGCCGTAAAATTTTCAACCGAGTCCATTTTTCCGCCCCAATCATCTCACCATGCATCAACATGCACGAAAGCGTCGAAAATTTCGCATCTTTTGACAGCGACAAAAATTTCGCGTCTTTTGACCTTCTTGGCTGAAAACACGAGTAAAAGGTGTGCACGCGAATTTTCACACCGCCGTAAAATTTTCAACCGAGTCCATTTTTCCGTCCCAATCATCTCACCATGCATCAACATGCACGAAAGCGTCGAAAATTTCGCATCTTTTGACAGCGATAAAAATTTCGCGCCTTTTGACCTTCTTGGCTGAAAACACGAGTAAAAGGCGCGCGCGCGAATTTTCACACCGCCGTATAATTTTCAACCGAGTCCATTTTTTCGTCCCAATCATCTCACCATGCATCAACATGCACGAAAGCGTCGAAAATTTCGCATCTTTTGACAGCGACAAAAATTTCGCGTCTTTTGACCTTCTTGGCTGAAAACACGAGTAAAAGGCGCGCGCGCGAATTTTCACACCGCCGTAAAATTTTCAACCGAGTCCATTTTTCCGTCCCAATCATCTCACCATGCATCAACATGCACGAAAGCGTCGAAAATTTCGCATCTTTTGACAGCGATAAAAATTTCGCGCCTTTTGACCTTCTTGGCTGAAAACACGAGTAAAAGGCGCGCGCGCGAATTTTCACACCGCCGTATAATTTTCAACCGAGTCCATTTTTTCGTCCCAATCATCTCACCATGCATCAACATGCACGAAAGCGTCGAAAATTTCGCATCTTTTGACAGCGACAAAAATTTCGCGTCTTTTGACCTTCTTGGCTGAAAACACGAGTAAAAGGCGCGCGCGCGAATTTTCACACCGCCGTAAAATTTTCAACCGAGTCCATTTTTCCGTCCCAATCATCTCACCATGCATCAACATGCACGAAAGCGTCGAAAATTTTGCATCTTTTGACAGCGACAAAAATTTCGCGTCTTTTGACCTTCTTGGCTGAAAACACGAGTAAAAGGCGCGCGCGCGAATTTTCACACCGCCGTAAAATTTTCAACCGAGTCCATTTTTCCGCCCCAATCATCTCACCATGCATCAACATGCACGAAAGCGTCGAAAATTTCGCATCTTTTGACAGCGACAAAAATTTCGCGTCTTTTGACCTTCTTGGCTGAAAACAAGAGTATAAGGCGCGCGCGCGAATTTTCACACCGCCGTAAAATTTTCAACCGAGTCCATTTTTCCGTCCCAATCATCTCACCATGCATCAACATGCACGAAAGCGTCGAAAATTTCGCTTCTTTTGACAGCGACAAAAATTTCGCGTCTTTTGACCTTCTTGGCTGAAAACACGAGTAAAAGGCGCGCGTGCGAATTTTCACACCGCCGTAAAATTTTCAACCGAGTCCATTTTTCCGTCCCAATCATCTCACCATGCATCAACATGCATGAAAGCGTCGAAAATTTCGCTTCTTTTGACAGCGACAAAAATTTCGCGCCTTTTGACCTTCTTGGCTGAAAACAAGAGTATAAGGCGCGCGCGCGAATTTTCACACCGCCGTAAAATTTTCAACCGAGTCCATTTTTCCGTCCCAATCATCTCACCATGCATCAACATGCACGAAAGCGTCGAAAATTTCGCATCTTTTCACAGCGACAAAAATTTCGCGCCTTTTGACCTTCTTGGCTGAAAACACGAGTAAAAGGCGCGCGCGCGAATTTTCACACCGCCGTAAAATTTTCAACCGAGTCCATTTTTCCTCCCCAATCATCTCACCATGCATCAACATGCACGAAAGCGTCGAAAATTTCGCATCTTTTGACAGCGACAAAAATTTCGCGTCTTTTGACCTTCTTGGCTGAAAACACGAGTAAAAGGTGTGCGCGCGAATTTTCACACCGCCGTAAAATTTTCAACCGAGTCCATTTTTCCGTCCCAATCATCTCACCATGCATCAACATGCACGAAAGCGTCGAAAATTTCGCTTCTTTTGACAGTGACAAAAATTTCGCGTCTTATGACCTTCTTGGCTGAAAACGAGAGTATAAGGCGCGCGCGCGAATTTTCACACCGTCGTAAAATTTTCAACCGAGTCCATTTTTCCGTCCCAATCATCTGACCATGCATCAACATGCACGAAAGTGTCGAAAATTTCACATCTTTTGACAGCGATAAAAATTTCGCGTCTTTTGACCTTCTTGGCTGAAAACACGAGTAAAAGGCGCGCGCGAGAATTTTCACACCGCCGTAAAATTTTCAACCGAGTCCATTTTTCCGTCCCAATCATCTCACCATGCATCAACATGCACGAAAGCGTCGAAAATTTCGCTTCTTTTGACAGCGACAAAAATTTCGCGTCTTTTGACCTTCTTGGCTGAAAACACGAGTAAAAGGCGCGCGTGCGAATTTTCACATCGCCGTAAAATTTTCAACCGAGTCCATTTTTCCGTCCCAATCATCTCACCATGCATCAACATGCACGAAAGCGTCGAAAATTTCGCTTCTTTTGACAGCGACAAAAATTTCGCGCCTTTTGACCTTCTTGGCTGAAAACAAGAGTATAAGGCGCGCGCGCGAATTTTGACACCGCCGTAAAATTTTCAACCGAGTCCATTTTTCCGTCCCAATCATCTCACCATGCATCAACATGCACGAAAGCGTCGAAAATTTCGCATCTTTTCACAGCGATAAAAATTTCGCGCCTTTTGACCTTCTTGGCTGAAAACACGAGTAAAAGGCGCGCGCGCAAATTTTCACACCGCCGTAAAATTTTCAACCGAGTCCATTTTTCCGTCCCAATCATCTCACCATGCATCAACATGCATGAAAGCGTCGAAAATTTCGCATCTTTTGACAGCGACAAAAATTTCGCGTCTTTTGACCTTCTTGGCTGAAAACACGAGTAAAAGGCGCGCGCGCGAATTTTCACACCGTCGTAAAATTTTCAATTTAGTCCATTTTTCCGTCCCAATCATCTCACCATGCATCAACATGCACGAAAGCGTCGAAAATTTCGCATCTTTTGACAGCGATAAAAATTTCGCGCCTTTTGACCTTCTTGGCTGAAAACACGAGTAAAAGGCGCGCGCTGCGAATTTTCACACCGCCGTATAATTTTCAACCGAGTCCATTTTTCCGCCCCAATCATCTCACCATGCATCAACATGCACGAAAGCGTCGAAAATTTCGCATCTTTTGACAGCGACAAAAATTTCGCGTCTTTTGACCTTCTTGGCTGAAAACACGAGTAAAAGGTGTGCGCGCGAATTTTCACACCGCCGTAAAATTTTCAACCGAGTCCATTTTTCCGTCCCAATCATCTCACCAAGCATCAACATGCACGAAAGCGTCGAAAATTTCGCATCTTTTGACAGCGATAAAAATTTCGCGCCTTTTGGCCTTCTTGGCTGAAAACACGAGTAAAAGGCGCGCGTGCGAATTTTCACATCGCCGTAAAATTTTCAACCGAGTCCATTTTTCCGTCCCAATCATCTCACCATGCATCAACATGCACGAAAGCGTCGAAAATTTCGCTTCTTTTGACAGCGACAAAAATTTCGCGCCTTTTGACCTTCTTGGCTGAAAACAAGAGTATAAGGCGCGCGCGCGAATTTTCACACCGCCGTAAAATTTTCAACCGAGTCCATTTTTCCGTCCCAATCATCTCACCATGCATCAACATGCACGAAAGCGTCGAAAATTTCGCATCTTTTCACAGCGATAAAAATTTCGCGCCTTTTGACCTTCTTGGCTGAAAACACGAGTAAAAGGCGCGCGCGCAAATTTTCACACCGCCGTAAAATTTTCAACCGAGTCCATTTTTCCGTCCCAATCATCTCACCATGCATCAACATGCATGAAAGCGTCGAAAATTTCGCATCTTTTGACAGCGACAAAAATTTCGCGTCTTTTGACCTTCTTGGCTGAAAACACGAGTAAAAGGCGCGCGCGCGAATTTTCACACCGTCGTAAAATTTTCAATTTAGTCCATTTTTCCGTCCCAATCATCTCACCATGCATCAACATGCACGAAAGCGTCGAAAATTTCGCATCTTTTGACAGCGATAAAAATTTCGCGCCTTTTGACCTTCTTGGCTGAAAACACGAGTAAAAGGCGCGCGCGCGAATTTTCACACCGCCGTATAATTTTCAACCGAGTCCATTTTTCCGCCCCAATCATCTCACCATGCATCAACATGCACGAAAGCGTCGAAAATTTCGCATCTTTTGACAGCGACAAAAATTTCGCGTCTTTTGACCTTCTTGGCTGAAAACACGAGTAAAAGGTGTGCGCGCGAATTTTCACACCGCCGTAAAATTTTCAACCGAGTCCATTTTTCCGTCCCAATCATCTCACCATGCATCAACATGCACGAAAGCGTCGAAAATTTCGCATCTTTTGACAGCGATAAAAATTTCGCGCCTTTTGGCCTTCTTGGCTGAAAACACGAGTAAAAGGCGCGCGCTGCGAATTTTCACACCGCCGTATAATTTTCAACCGAGTCCATTTTTTCGTCCCAATCATCTCACCATGCATCAACATGCACGAAAGCGTCGAAAATTTCGCATCTTTTGACAGCGACAATTTCGCGTCTTTTGACCTTCTTGGCTGAAAACACGAGTAAAAGGCGCGCGCGCGAATTTTCACACCGCCGTAAAATTTTCAACCGAGTCCATTTTTCCGTCCCAATCATCTCACCATGCATCAACATGCACGAAAGCGTCGAAAATTTCGCATCTTTTGACAGCGATAAAAATTTCGCGCCTTTTGACCTTCTTGGCTGAAAACACGAGTAAAAGGCGCGCGCAGCGAATTTTCACACCGCCGTATAATTTTCAATTTAGTCCATTTTTCCGTCCCAATCATCTCACCATGCATCAACATGCACGAAAGCGTCGAAAATTTCGCATCTTTTGACAGCGACAAAAATTTCGCGTCTTTTGACCTTCTTGGCTGAAAACACGAGTAAAAGGCGCGCGCGCGAATTTTCACACCGTCGTAAAATTTTCAATTTAGTCCATTTTTCCGTCCCAATCATCTCACCATGCATCAACATGCACGAAAGCGTCGAAAATTTCGCATCTTTTGACAGCGATAAAAATTTCGCGCCTTTTGACCTTCTTGGCTGAAAACACGAGTAAAAGGCGCGCGCGCGAATTTTCACACCGCCGTATAATTTTCAACCGAGTCCATTTTTCCGCCCCAATCATCTCACCATGCATCAACATGCACGAAAGCGTCGAAATTTCGCATCTTTTGACAGCGACAAAAATTTCGCGTCTTTTGACCTTCTTGGCTGAAAACACGAATAAAAGGTGTGCGCGCGAATTTTCACACCGCCGTAAAATTTTCAACCGAGTCCATTTTTCCGTCCCAATCATCTCACCATGCATCAACATGCACGAAAGCGTCGAAAATTTCGCATCTTTTGACAGCGATAAAAATTTCGCGCCTTTTGACCTTCTTGGCTGAAAACACAAGTAAAAGGAGCGCGCGCGAATTTTCACACCGCCGTAAAATTTTCAACCGAGTCCATTTTTCCGTCCCAATCATCTCACCATGCATCAACATGCACGAAAGCGTCGAAAATTTCGCATCTTTTGACAGCGATAAAAATTTCGCGCCTTTTGGCCTTCTTGGCTGAAAACACGAGTAAAAGGCGCGCGCGCGAATTTTCACACCGCCGTATAATTTTCAACCGAGTCCATTTTTTCGTCCCAATCATCTCACCATGCATCAACATGCACGAAAGCGTCGAAAATTTCGCATCTTTTGACAGCGACAATTTCGCGTCTTTTGACCTTCTTGGCTGAAAACACGAGTAAAAGGCGCGCGCGCGAATTTTCACACCGCCGTAAAATTTTCAACCGAGTCCATTTTTCCGTCCCAATCATCTCACCATGCATCAACATGCACGAAAGCGTCGAAAATTTCGCATCTTTTGACAGCGATAAAAATTTCGCGCCTTTTGACCTTCTTGGCTGAAAACACGAGTAAAAGGCGCGCGCGCGAATTTTCACACCGCCGTATAATTTTCAATTTAGTCCATTTTTCCGTCCCAATCATCTCACCATGCATCAACATGCACGAAAGCGTCGAAAATTTCGCATCTTTTGACAGCGACAAAAATTTCGCGTCTTTTGACCTTCTTGGCTGAAAACACGAGTAAAAGGCGCGCGCGCGAATTTTCACACCGTCGTAAAATTTTCAATTTAGTCCATTTTTCCGTCCCAATCATCTCACCATGCATCAACATGCACGAAAGCGTCGAAAATTTCGCATCTTTTGACAGCGATAAAAATTTCGCGCCTTTTGACCTTCTTGGCTGAAAACACGAGTAAAAGGCGCGCGCGCGAATTTTCACACCGCCGTATAATTTTCAACCGAGTCCATTTTTCCGCCCCAATCATCTCACCATGCATCAACATGCACGAAAGCGTCGAAAATTTCGCATCTTTTGACAGCGACAAAAATTTCGCGTCTTTTGACCTTCTTGGCTGAAAACACGAATAAAAGGTGTGCGCGCGAATTTTCACACCGCCGTAAAATTTTCAACCGAGTCCATTTTTCCGTCCCAATCATCTCACCATGCATCAACATGCACGAAAGCGTCGAAAATTTCGCATCTTTTGACAGCGATAAAAATTTCGCGCCTTTTGACCTTCTTGGCTGAAAACACAAGTAAAAGGAGCGCGCGCGAATTTTCACACCGCCGTAAAATTTTCAACCGAGTCCATTTTTCCGTCCCAATCATCTCACCATGCATCAACATGCACGAAAGCGTCGAAAATTTCGCATCTTTTGACAGCGACAAAAATTTCGCGCCTTTTGGCCTTCTTGGCTGAAAACACGAGTAAAAGGCGCGCGCGCGAATTTTCACACCGCCGTATAATTTTCAACCGAGTCCATTTTTCCGCCCCAATCATCTCACCATGCATCAACATGCACGAAAGCGTCGAAAATTTCGCATCTTTTGACAGCGACAAAAATTTCGCGTCTTTTGACCTTCTTGGCTGAAAACACGAGTAAAAGGTGTGCGCGCGAATTTTCACACCGCCGTAAAATTTTCAACCGAGTCCATTTTTCCGTCCCAATCATCTCACCAAGCATCAACATGCACGAAAGCGTCGAAAATTTCGCATCTTTTGACAGCGATAAAAATTTCGCGCCTTTTGGCCTTCTTGGCTGAAAACAGAGTAAAAGGCGCGCGTGCGAATTTTCACATCGCCGTAAAATTTTCAACCGAGTCCATTTTTCCGTCCCAATCATCTCACCATGCATCAACATGCACGAAAGCGTCGAAAATTTCGCTTCTTTTGACAGCGACAAAAATTTCGCGCCTTTTGACCTTCTTGGCTGAAAACAAGAGTATAAGGCGCGCGCGCGAATTTTCACACCGCCGTAAAATTTTCAACCGAGTCCATTTTTCCGTCCCAATCATCTCACCATGCATCAACATGCACGAAAGCGTCGAAAATTTCGCATCTTTTCACAGCGATAAAAATTTCGCGCCTTTTGACCTTCTTGGCTGAAAACACGAGTAAAAGGCGCGCGCGCAAATTTTCACACCGCCGTAAAATTTTCAACCGAGTCCATTTTTCCGTCCCAATCATCTCACCATGCATCAACATGCATGAAAGCGTCGAAAATTTCGCATCTTTTGACAGCGACAAAAATTTCGCGTCTTTTGACCTTCTTGGCTGAAAACACGAGTAAAAGGCGCGCGCGCGAATTTTCACACCGTCGTAAAATTTTCAATTTAGTCCATTTTTCCGTCCCAATCATCTCACCATGCATCAACATGCACGAAAGCGTCGAAAATTTCGCATCTTTTGACAGCGATAAAAATTTCGCGCCTTTTGACCTTCTTGGCTGAAAACACGAGTAAAAGGCGCGCGCGCGAATTTTCACACCGCCGTATAATTTTCAACCGAGTCCATTTTTCCGCCCCAATCATCTCACCATGCATCAACATGCACGAAAGCGTCGAAAATTTCGCATCTTTTGACAGCGACAAAAATTTCGCGTCTTTTGACCTTCTTGGCTGAAAACACGAGTAATAGGTGTGCGCGCGAATTTTCACACCGCCGTAAAATTTTCAACCGAGTCCATTTTTCCGTCCCAATCATCTCACCATGCATCAACATGCACGAAAGCGTCGAAAATTTCGCATCTTTTGACAGCGATAAAAATTTCGCGCCTTTTGGCCTTCTTGGCTGAAAACACGAGTAAAAGGCGCGCGCGCGAATTTTCACACCGCCGTATAATTTTCAACCGAGTCCATTTTTTCGTCCCAATCATCTCACCATGCATCAACATGCACGAAAGCGTCGAAAATTTCGCATATTTTGACAGCGACAATTTCGCGTCTTTTGACCTTCTTGGCTGAAAACACGAGTAAAAGGCGCGCGCTGCGAATTTTCACACCGCCGTAAAATTTTCAACCGAGTCCATTTTTCCGTCCCAATCATCTCACCATGCATCAACATGCACGAAAGCGTCGAAAATTTCGCATCTTTTGACAGCGACAAAAATTTCGCGCCTTTTGGCCTTCTTGGCTGAAAACACGAGTAAAAGGCGCGCGCGCGAATTTTCACACCGCCGTATAATTTTCAACCGAGTCCATTTTTCCGCCCCAATCATCTCACCATGCATCAACATGCACGAAAGCGTCGAAAATTTCGCATCTTTTGACAGCGACAAAAATTTCGCGTCTTTTGACCTTCTTGGCTGAAAACACGAGTAAAAGGTGTGCGCGCGAATTTTCACACCGCCGTAAAATTTTCAACCGAGTCCATTTTTCCGTCCCAATCATCTCACCATGCATCAACATGCACGAAAGCGTCGAAAATTTCGCATCTTTTGACAGCGATAAAAATTTCGCGCCTTTTGACCTTCTTGGCTGAAAACACGAGTAAAAGGCGCGCGCGCGAATTTTCACACCGCCGTATAATTTTCAACCGAGTCCATTTTTCCGCCCCAATCATCTCACCATGCATCAACATGCACGAAAGCGTCGAAAATTTCGCATCTTTTGACAGCGACAAAAATTTCGCGTCTTTTGACCTTCTTGGCTGAAAACACGAATAAAAGGTGTGCGCGCGAATTTTCACACCGCCGTAAAATTTTCAACCGAGTCCATTTTTCCGTCCCAATCATCTCACCATGCATCAACATGCACGAAAGCGTCGAAAATTTCGCATCTTTTGACAGCGATAAAAATTTCGCGCCTTTTGACCTTCTTGGCTGAAAACACAAGTAAAAGGAGCGCGCGCGAATTTTCACACCGCCGTAAAATTTTCAACCGAGTCCATTTTTCCGTCCCAATCATCTCACCATGCATCAACATGCACGAAAGCGTCGAAAATTTCGCATCTTTTGACAGCGACAAAAATTTCGCGCCTTTTGGCCTTCTTGGCTGAAAACACGAGTAAAAGGCGCGCGCGCGAATTTTCACACCGCCGTATAATTTTCAACCGAGTCCATTTTTTCGTCCCAATCATCTCACCATGCATCAACATGCACGAAAGCGTCGAAAATTTCGCATCTTTTGACAGCGACAAAAATTTCGCGTCTTTTGACCTTCTTGGCTGAAAACACGAGTAAAAGGCGCGCGCGCGAATTTTCACACCGCCGTAAAATTTTCAACCGAGTCCATTTTTCCGTCCCAATCATCTCACCAAGCATCAACATGCACGAAAGCATAAAATTTTTTGCATCTTTTGACAGCGACAAAAATTTCGCGTCTTTTGACCTTCTTGGCTGAAAACACGAGTAAAAGGCGCGCGCGGCGAATTTTCATACCGTCATAAAATTTTCAACCGAGTCCATTTTTCCATCCCAATCATCTCACCATGCATCAACATGCACGAAAGCGTCGAAAATTTCGCTTCTTTTGACAGCGACAAAAATTTCGCGTCTTTTGACCTTCTTGGCTGAAAACACAAGTAAAAGGCGCGCGCGAGAATTTTCACACCGCCGTAAAATTTTCAACTGAGTCCATTTTTCTGTCCCAATCATCTCACCATGCATCAACATGCACGAAAGCGTCGTAAATTTTGCATCTTTTGACAGGGACAAAAATTTCGCGCCTTTTGACCTTCTTGGTTGAAATCACGAGTAAAAGGCGCGCGCGAGAATTTTGACACCGCCGTAAAAATTTCAACCGAGTCCATTTTTCTGCCCCAATCATCTCACCATGCATCAACATGCACGAAAGCATCGAAAATTTTGCATGTTTTGACAGCGATAAAAATTTCGCGCCTTTTGACCTTCTTGGCTGAAAACACGAGTAAAAGGAGCGCGCGCGAATTTTCACACCGCCGTAAAATTTTCAACCGAGTCCATTTTTCCGTCCCAATCATCTCACCATGCATCAACATGCACGAAAGCGTCGAAAATTTCGCATCTTTTGACAGCGACAAAAATTTCGCGCCTTTTGACCTTCTTGGCTGAAAACACGAGTAAAAGGCGCGCGCGCGAATTTTCACACCGCCGTAAAATTTTCAACCGAGTCCATTTTTCCGCCCCAATCATCTCACCATGCATCAACATGCACGAAAGCGTCGAAAATTTCGCATCTTTTGACAGCGACAAAAATTTCGCGTCTTTTGACCTTCTTGGCTGAAAACACGAGTAAAAGGTGTGCGCGCGAATTTTCACACCGCCGTAAAATTTTCAACCGAGTCCATTTTTCCGTCCCAATCATCTCACCATGCATCAACATGCACGAAAGCGTCGAAAATTTCGCTTCTTTTGACAGCGACAAAAATTTCGCGCCTTTTGACCTTGTTGGCTGAAAACAAGAGTATAAGGCGCGCGCGCGAATTTTCACACCGCCGTAAAATTTTCAACCGAGTCCATTTTTCCGTCCCAATCATCTCACCATGCATCAACATGCACGAAAGCGTCGAAAATTTCGCATCTTTTCACAGCGACAAAAATTTCGCGCCTTTTGACCTTCTTGGCTGAAAACACGAGTAAAAGGCGCGCGCAGCGAATTTTCACACCGCCGTATAATTTTCAACCGAGTCCATTTTTCCGCCCCAATCATCTCACCATGCATCAACATGCACGAAAGCGTCGAAAATTTCGCATCTTTTGACAGCGACAAAAATTTCGCGTCTTTTGACCTTCTTGGCTGAAAACACGAGTAAAAGGTGTGCGCGCGAATTTTTTCACCGCCGTAAAATTTTCAATTTAGTCCATTTTTCCGTCCCAATCATCTCACCATGCATCAACATGCACGAAAGCGTCGAAAATTTCGCATCTTTTGACAGCGATAAAAATTTCGCGCCTTTTGACCTTCTTGGCTGAAAACACGAGTAAAAGGCGCGCGCGCGAATTTTCACGCCGCCGTATAATTTTCAACCGAGTCCATTTTTCCGCCCCAATCATCTCACCATGCATCAACATGCACGAAAGCGTCGAAAATTTCGCATCTTTTGACAGCGACAAAAATTTCGCGTCTTTTGACCTTCTTGGCTGAAAACACGAGTAAAAGGTGCGCGCGTGAATTTTCACACCGCCGTAAAATTTTCAACCGAGTCCATTTTTCCGCCCCAATCATCTCACCATGCATCAACATGCACGAAAGCGTCGAAAATTTCGCATCTTTTGACAGCGACAAAAATTTCGCGTCTTTTGACCTTCTTGGCTGAAAACACGAGTAAAAGGTGTGCACGCGAATTTTCACACCGCCGTAAAATTTTCAACCGAGTCCATTTTTCCGTCCCAATCATCTCACCATGCATCAACATGCACGAAAGCGTCGAAAATTTCGCATCTTTTGACAGCGATAAAAATTTCGCGCCTTTTGACCTTCTTGGCTGAAAACACGAGTAAAAGGCGCGCGCGCGAATTTTCACACCGCCGTATAATTTTCAACCGAGTCCATTTTTTCGTCCCAATCATCTCACCATGCATCAACATGCACGAAAGCGTCGAAAATTTCGCATCTTTTGACAGCGACAAAAATTTCGCGTCTTTTGACCTTCTTGGCTGAAAACACGAGTAAAAGGCGCGCGCGCGAATTTTCACACCGCCGTAAAATTTTCAACCGAGTCCATTTTTCCGTCCCAATCATCTCACCATGCATCAACATGCACGAAAGCATAAAAATTTTTGCATCTTTTGACAGCGACAAAAATTTCGCGTCTTTTGACCTTCTTGGCTGAAAACACGAGTAAAAGGCGCGCGCTGCGAATTTTCATACCGTCATAAAATTTTCAACCGAGTCCATTTTTCCATCCCAATCATCTCACCATGCATCAACATGCACGAAAGCGTCGAAAATTTCGCTTCTTTTGACAGCGACAAAAATTTCGCGTCTTTTGACCTTCTTGGCTGAAAACACGAGTAAAAGGTGCGCGCGAGAATTTTCACACCGCCGTAAAATTTTCAACTGAGTCCATTTTTCTGTCCCAATCATCTCAACATGCATCAACATGCACGAAAGCATCGTAAATTTTGCATCTTTTGACAGGGACAAAAATTTCGCGCCTTTTGACCTTCTTGGTTGAAATCACGAGTAAAAGGCGCGCGCGAGAATTTTGACACCGTCGTAAAAATTTCAACCGAGTCCATTTTTCTGCCCCAATCATCTCACCATGCATCAACATGCACGAAAGCGTCGAAAATTTCGCATCTTTTGACAGCGACAAAAATTTCGCGTCTTTTGACCTTCTTGGCTGAAAACGAGAGTAAAAGGTGCGCGCGTGAATTTTCACACCACCGTAAAATTTTCAACCGAGTCCATTTTTCCGTCCCAATCATCTCACCATGCATCAAGATGCACGAAAGCGTCGAAAATTTCGCATCTTTTCACAGCGACAAAAATTTCGCGCCTTTTGACCTTCTTGGCTGAAAACACGAGTAAAAGGCGCGCGCGCGAATTTTCACACCGTCGTAAAATTTTCAACCGAGTCCATTTTTCCGTCCCAATCATCTCACCATGCATCAACATGCACGAAAGCATAAAAAATTTCGCATCTTTTGATAGCAACAAAAATGTCGCGTCTTTTGATCTTCTTGGCTGAAAACACGAGTAAAAGGCGCGCGCGCGAATTTTCATACCGTCATAAAATTTTCAACCGAGTCCATTTTTCCATCCCAATCATCTCACCATGCATCAACATGCACGAAAGCGCCGAAAATTTCACTTCTTTTGACAGCGACAAAAATTTCGCGTCTTTTGACCTTCTTGGCTGAAAACGAGAGTATAAGGCGCGCGCGCGAATTTTCACACCGTCGTAAAATTTTCAACCGAGTCCATTTTTTCGTCCCAATCATCTCACCATGCATCAACATGCATGAAAGCGTCAAAAATTTCGCATCTTTTGACAGCGACAAAAATTTCGCGTCTTTTGACCTTCTTGGCTGAAAACACGAGTAAAAGGCGCGCGCGCGAATTTTCACACCGTCGTAAAATTTTCAACCGAGTCCATTTTTTCGTCCCAATCATCTCACCATGCATCAACATGCACGAAAGCGTCAAAAATTTCGCATCTTTTGACAGCGACAAAAATTTCGCGTCTTTTGACCTTCTTGGCTGAAAACACGAGTAAAAGGCGCGCGCGCGAATTTTCACACCGTCGTAAAATTTTCAACCGAGTCCATTTTTCCGTCCCAATCATCTCACCATGCATCAACATGCACGAAAGCATAAAAAATTTCGCATCTTTTGATAGCAACAAAAATTTCGCGTCTTTTGATCTTCTTGGCTGAAAACACGAGTAAAAGGCGCGCGCGCGAATTTTCATACCGTCATAAAATTTTCAACCGAGTCCATTTTTCCATCCCAATCATCTCACCATGCATCAACATGCACGAAAGCGCCGAAAATTTCACTTCTTTTGACAGCGACAAAAATTTCGCGTCTTTTGACCTTCTTGGCTGAAAACAAGAGTATAAGGCGCGCGCGCGAATTTTCACACCGCCGTAAAATTTTCAACCGAGTCCATTTTTCCGTCCCAATCATTTCACCGTGCATCAACATGCACGAAAGCGTCGAAAATATCGCATCTTTTGACAGCGATAAAAATTTCGCGCCTTTTGACCCTCTTGGCTGAAAACACGAGTAAAAGGCGCGCGCGCGAATTTTCACACCGCCGTAAAATTTTCAACCGAGTCCATTTTTCCGCCCCAATCATCTCACCATGCATCAACATGCACGAAAGCGTCGAAAATTTCGCATCTTTTGACAGCGACAAAAATTTCGCGTCTTTTGACCTTCTTGGCTGAAAACACGAGTAAAAGGTGTGCGCGCGAATTTTCACACCGCCGTAAAATTTTCAACCGAGTCCATTTTTCCGTCCCAATCATCTCACCATGCATCAACATGCACGAAAGCGTCGAAAATTTCGCATCTTTTGACAGCGATAAAAATTTCGCGCCTTTTGACCTTCTTGGCTGAAAACACGAGTAAAAGGCGCGCGCGCGAATTTTCACACCGCCGTATAATTTTCAACCGAGTCCATTTTTTCGTCCCAATCATCTCACCATGCATCAACATGCACGAAAGCGTCGAAAATTTCGCATCTTTTGACAGCGACAAAAATTTCGCGTCTTTTGACCTTCTTGGCTGAAAACACGAGTAAAAGGCGCGCGCGCGAATTTTCACACCGCCGTAAAATTTTCAACCGAGTCCATTTTTCCGTCCCAATCATCTCACCATGCATCAACATGCACGAAAGCATAAAAATTTTTGCATCTTTTGACAGCGACAAAAATTTCGCGTCTTTTGACCTTCTTGGCTGAAAACACGAGTAAAAGGCGCGCGCGCGAATTTTCATACCGTCATAAAATTTTCAACCGAGTCCATTTTTCCATCCCAATCATCTCACCATGCATCAACATGCACGAAAGCGTCGAAAATTTCGCTTCTTTTGACAGCGACAAAAATTTCGCGTCTTTTGACCTTCTTGGCTGAAAACACGAGTAAAAGGTGCGCGCGAGAATTTTCACACCGCCGTAAAATTTTCAACTGAGTCCATTTTTCTGTCCCAATCATCTCACCATGCATCAACATGCACGAAAGCATAAAAATTTTTGCATCTTTTGACAGCGACAAAAATTTCGCGTCTTTTGACCTTCTTGGCTGAAAACACGAGTAAAAGGCGCGCGCGAGAATTTTGACACCGTCGTAAAAATTTCAACCGAGTCCATTTTTCTGCCCCAATCATCTCACCATGCATCAACATGCACGAAAGCGTCGAAAATTTCGCATCTTTTGACAGCGACAAAAATTTCGCGTCTTTTGACCTTCTTGGCTGAAAACGAGAGTAAAAGGTGCGCGCGTGAATTTTCACACCACCGTAAAATTTTCAACCGAGTCCATTTTTCCGTCCCAATCATCTCACCATGCATCAAGATGCACGAAAGCGTCGAAAATTTCGCATCTTTTCACAGCGACAAAAATTTCGCGCCTTTTGACCTTCTTGGCTGAAAACACGAGTAAAAGGCGCGCGCGCGAATTTTCACACCGTCGAAAAATTTTCAACCGAGTCCATTTTTCCGCCCCAATCATCTCACCATGCATCAACATGCACGAAAGCGTCGAAAATTTCGCATCTTTTGACAGCGACAAAAATTTCGCGTCTTTTGACCTTCTTGGCTGAAAACACGAGTAAAAGGTGTGCGCGCGAATTTTCACACCGCCGTAAAATTTTCAATCGAGTCCATTTTTCCGTCCCAATCATCTCACCATGCATCAACATGCACGAAAGCGTCGAAAATTTCGCATCTTTTGACAGCGATAAAAATTTCGCGCCTTTTGACCTTCTTGGCTGAAAACACGAGTAAAAGGCGCGCGCGCGAATTTTCACACCGCCGTATAATTTTCAACCGAGTCCATTTTTTCGTCCCAATCATCTCACCATGCATCAACATGCACGAAAGCGTCGAAAATTTCGCATCTTTTGACAGCGACAAAAATTTCGCGTCTTTTGACCTTCTTGGCTGAAAACACGAGTAAAAGGCGCGCGCGCGAATTTTCACACCGCCGTAAAATTTTCAACCGAGTCCATTTTTCCGTCCCAATCATCTCACCATGCATCAACATGCACGAAAGCATAAAAATTTTTGCATCTTTTGACAGCGACAAAAATTTCGCGTCTTTTGACCTTCTTGGCTGAAAACACGAGTAAAAGGCGCGCGCGCGAATTTTCATACCGTCATAAAATTTTCAACCGAGTCCATTTTTCCATCCCAATCATCTCACCATGCATCAACATGCACGAAAGCGTCGAAAATTTCGCTTCTTTTGACAGCGACAAAAATTTCGCGTCTTTTGACCTTCTTGGCTGAAAACACGAGTAAAAGGTGCGCGCGAGAATTTTCACACCGCCGTAAAATTTTCAACTGAGTCCATTTTTCTGTCCCAATCATCTCAACATGCATCAACATGCACGAAAGCATCGTAAATTTTGCATCTTTTGACAGGGACAAAAATTTCGCGCCTTTTGACCTTCTTGGTTGAAATCACGAGTAAAAGGCGCGCGCGAGAATTTTGACACCGTCGTAAAAATTTCAACCGAGTCCATTTTTCTGCCCCAATCATCTCACCATGCATCAACATGCACGAAAGCGTCGAAAATTTCGCATCTTTTGACAGCGACAAAAATTTCGCGTCTTTTGACCTTCTTGGCTGAAAACGAGAGTAAAAGGTGCGCGCGTGAATTTTCACACCACCGTAAAATTTTCAACCGAGTCCATTTTTCCGTCCCAATCATCTCACCATGCATCAAGATGCACGAAAGCGTCGAAAATTTCGCATCTTTTCACAGCGACAAAAATTTCGCGCCTTTTGACCTTCTTGGCTGAAAACACGAGTAAAAGGCGCGCGCGCGAATTTTCACACCGTCGTAAAATTTTCAACCGAGTCCATTTTTCCGTCCCAATCATCTCACCATGCATCAACATGCACGAAAGCATAAAAAATTTCGCATCTTTTGATAGCAACAAAAATGTCGCGTCTTTTGATCTTCTTGGCTGAAAACACGAGTAAAAGGCGCGCGCGCGAATTTTCATACCGTCATAAAATTTTCAACCGAGTCCATTTTTCCATCCCAATCATCTCACCATGCATCAACATGCACGAAAGCGCCGAAAATTTCACTTCTTTTGACAGCGACAAAAATTTCGCGTCTTTTGACCTTCTTGGCTGAAAACGAGAGTATAAGGCGCGCGCGCGAATTTTCACACCGTCGTAAAATTTTCAACCGAGTCCATTTTTTCGTCCCAATCATCTCACCATGCATCAACATGCATGAAAGCGTCAAAAATTTCGCATCTTTTGACAGCGACAAAAATTTCGCGTCTTTTGACCTTCTTGGCTGAAAACACGAGTAAAAGGCGCGCGCGCGAATTTTCACACCGTCGTAAAATTTTCAACCGAGTCCATTTTTTCGTCCCAATCATCTCACCATGCATCAACATGCACGAAAGCGTCAAAAATTTCGCATCTTTTGACAGCGACAAAAATTTCGCGTCTTTTGACCTTCTTGGCTGAAAACACGAGTAAAAGGCGCGCGCGCGAATTTTCACACCGTCGTAAAATTTTCAACCGAGTCCATTTTTCCGTCCCAATCATCTCACCATGCATCAACATGCACGAAAGCATAAAAAATTTCGCATCTTTTGATAGCAACAAAAATTTCGCGTCTTTTGATCTTCTTGGCTGAAAACACGAGTAAAAGGCGCGCGCGCGAATTTTCATACCGTCATAAAATTTTCAACCGAGTCCATTTTTCCATCCCAATCATCTCACCATGCATCAACATGCACGAAAGCGCCGAAAATTTCACTTCTTTTGACAGCGACAAAAATTTCGCGTCTTTTGACCTTCTTGGCTGAAAACAAGAGTATAAGGCGCGCGCGCGAATTTTCACACCGCCGTAAAATTTTCAACCGAGTCCATTTTTCCGTCCCAATCATTTCACCGTGCATCAACATGCACGAAAGCGTCGAAAATATCGCATCTTTTGACAGCGATAAAAATTTCGCGCCTTTTGACCCTCTTGGCTGAAAACACGAGTAAAAGGCGCGCGCGCGAATTTTCACACCGCCGTAAAATTTTCAACCGAGTCCATTTTTCCGCCCCAATCATCTCACCATGCATCAACATGCACGAAAGCGTCGAAAATTTCGCATCTTTTGACAGCGACAAAAATTTCGCGTCTTTTGACCTTCTTGGCTGAAAACACGAGTAAAAGGTGTGCGCGCGAATTTTCACACCGCCGTAAAATTTTCAACCGAGTCCATTTTTCCGTCCCAATCATCTCACCATGCATCAACATGCACGAAAGCGTCGAAAATTTCGCATCTTTTGACAGCGATAAAAATTTCGCGCCTTTTGACCTTCTTGGCTGAAAACACGAGTAAAAGGCGCGCGCGCGAATTTTCACACCGCCGTATAATTTTCAACCGAGTCCATTTTTTCGTCCCAATCATCTCACCATGCATCAACATGCACGAAAGCGTCGAAAATTTCGCATCTTTTGACAGCGACAAAAATTTCGCGTCTTTTGACCTTCTTGGCTGAAAACACGAGTAAAAGGCGCGCGCGCGAATTTTCACACCGCCGTAAAATTTTCAACCGAGTCCATTTTTCCGTCCCAATCATCTCACCATGCATCAACATGCACGAAAGCATAAAAATTTTTGCATCTTTTGACAGCGACAAAAATTTCGCGTCTTTTGACCTTCTTGGCTGAAAACACGAGTAAAAGGCGCGCGCGCGAATTTTCATACCGTCATAAAATTTTCAACCGAGTCCATTTTTCCATCCCAATCATCTCACCATGCATCAACATGCACGAAAGCGTCGAAAATTTCGCTTCTTTTGACAGCGACAAAAATTTCGCGTCTTTTGACCTTCTTGGCTGAAAACACGAGTAAAAGGTGCGCGCGAGAATTTTCACACCGCCGTAAAATTTTCAACTGAGTCCATTTTTCTGTCCCAATCATCTCAACATGCATCAACATGCACGAAAGCATCGTAAATTTTGCATCTTTTGACAGGGACAAAAATTTCGCGCCTTTTGACCTTCTTGGTTGAAATCACGAGTAAAAGGCGCGCGCGAGAATTTTGACACCGCCGTAAAAATTTCAACCGAGTCCATTTTTCTGCCCCAATCATCTCACCATGCATCAACATGCACGAAAGCGTCGAAAATTTCGCATCTTTTGACAGCGACAAAAATTTCGCGTCTTTTGACCTTCTTGGCTGAAAACGAGAGTAAAAGGTGCGCGCGTGAATTTTCACACCACCGTAAAATTTTCAACCGAGTCCATTTTTCTGTCCCAATCATCTCACCATGCATCAAGATGCACGAAAGCGTCGAAAATTTCGCATCTTTTCACAGCGACAAAAATTTCGCGCTTTTGACCTTCTTGGCTGAAAACACGAGTAAAAGGCGCGCGCGCGAATTTTCACACCGTCGTAAAATTTTCAACCGAGTCCATTTTTCCGTCCCAATCATCTCACCATGCATCAACATGCACGAAAGCATCAAAAATTTCGCATCTTTTGATAGCAACAAAAATGTCGCGTCTTTTGATCTTCTTGGCTGAAAACACGAGTAAAAGGCGCGCGCGCGAATTTTCATACCGTCATAAAATTTTCAACCGAGTCCATTTTTCCATCCCAATCATCTCACCATGCATCAACATGCACGAAAGCGCCGAAAATTTCACTTCTTTTGACAGCGACAAAAATTTCGCGTCTTTTGACCTTCTTGGCTGAAAACGAGAGTATAAGGCGCGCGCGCGAATTTTCACACCGTCGTAAAATTTTCAACCGAGTCCATTTTTTCGTCCCAATCATCTCACCATGCATCAACATGCACGAAAGCGTCAAAAATTTCGCATCTTTTGACAGCGACAAAAATTTCGCGTCTTTTGACCTTCTTGGCAGAAAACACGAGTAAAAGGCGCGCGCGCGAATTTTCACACCGTCGTAAAATTTTCAACCGAGTCCATTTTTTCGTCCCAATCATCTCACCATGCATCAACATGCACGAAAGCGTCAAAAATTTCGCATCTTTTGACAGCGACAAAAATTTCGCGTCTTTTGACCTTCTTGGCTGAAAACACGAGTAAAAGGCGCGCGCGCGAATTTTCACACCGTCGTAAAATTTTCAACCGAGTCCATTTTTCCGTCCCAATCATCTCACCATGCATCAACATGCACGAAAGCATAAAAAATTTCGCATCTTTTGATAGCAACAAAAATTTCGCGTCTTTTGATCTTCTTGGCTGAAAACACGAGTAAAAGGCGCGCGCGCGAATTTTCATACCGTCATAAAATTTTCAACCGAGTCCATTTTTCCATCCCAATCATCTCACCATGCATCAACATGCACGAAAGCGCCGAAAATTTCACTTCTTTTGACAGCGACAAAAATTTCGCGTCTTTTGACCTTCTTGGCTGAAAACAAGAGTATAAGGCGCGCGCGCGAATTTTCACACCGCCGTAAAATTTTCAACCGAGTCCATTTTTCCGTCCCAATCATTTCACCGTGCATCAACATGCACGAAAGCGTCGAAAATTTCGCATCTTTTGACAGCGATAAAAATTTCGCGCCTTTTGACCCTCTTGGCTGAAAACACGAGTAAAAGGCGTGCGCGCGAATTTTCACACCGCCGTAAAATTTTCAACCGAGTCCATTTTTCCGTCCCAATCATCTCACCATGCATCAACATGCACGAAAGCATGAAAAATTTCGCATCTTTTGACAGCGACAAAAATTTCGAGTCTTTTGACCTTCTTGGCTGAAAAAACGAGTAAAAGGCGCGCGCGCGAATTTTCATACCGTCATAAAATTTTCAACCGAGTCCATTTTTCCATCCCAATCATCTCACCATTCATCAACATGCACGAAAGCGTCGAAAATTTCGCTTCGTTTGACAGCGACAAAAATTTCGCGTCTTTTGACCTTCTTGGCTGAAAACGAGAGTATAAGGCGCGCGCTGCGAATTTTCACACCGTCGTAAAATTTTCAACCGAGTCCATTTTTCCGTCCCAATCATCTCACCATGCATCAACATGCACGAAAGTGTCGAAAATTTCACATCTTTTGACAGCGATAAAAATTTCGCGTCTTTTGACCTTCTTGGCTGAAAACACGAGTAAAAGGCGCGCGCGCGAATTTTCACACCGCCGTAAAATTTTCAACCGAGTCCATTTTTCCGTCCCAATCATCTCACCATGCATCAACATGCACAAAAGCGTCGAAAATTATGCTTCTTTTGACAGCGACAAAAATTTCGCGTCTTTTGACCTTCTTGGCTGAAAACACGAGTAAAAGGCGCGCGTGCGAATTTTCACACCGCCGTAAAATTTTCAACCGAGTCCATTTTTCCGTCCCAATCATCTCACCATGCATCAACATGCACGAAAGCGTCGAAAATTTCGCTTCTTTTGACAGCGACAAAAATTTCGCGCCTTTTGACCTTCTTGGCTGAAAACAAGAGTATAAGGCGCGCGCGCGAATTTTCACACCGCCGTAAAATTTTCAACCGAGTCCATTTTTCCGTCCCAATCATCTCACCATGCATCAACATGCACGAAAGCGTCGAAAATTTCGCATCTTTTCACAGCGATAAAAATTTCGCGCCTTTTGACCTTCTTGGCTGAAAACACGAGTAAAAGGCGCGCGCGCGAATTTTCACACCGCCGTAAAATTTTCAACCGAGTCCATTTTTCCGTCCCAATCATCTCACCATGCATCAACATGCACGAAAGCGTCGAAAATTTCGCATCTTTTGACAGCGATAAAAATTTCGCGCCTTTTGACCTTCTTGGCTGAAAACACGAGTAAAAGGCGCGCGCGCGAATTTTCACACCGCCGTATAATTTTCAACCGAGTCCATTTTTTCGTCCCAATCATCTCACCATGCATCAACATGCACGAAAGCGTCGAAAATTTCGCATCTTTTGACAGCGACAAAAATTTCGCGTCTTTTGACCTTCTTGGCTGAAAACACGAGTAAAAGGCGCGCGCGCGAATTTTCACACCGCCGTAAAATTTTCAACCGAGTCCATTTTTCCGTCCCAATCATCTCACCATGCATCAACATGCACGAAAGCATAAAAATTTTTGCATCTTTTGACAGCGACAAAAATTTCGCGTCTTTTGACCTTCTTGGCTGAAAACACGAGTAAAAGGCGCGCGCGCGAATTTTCATACCGTCATAAAATTTTCAACCGAGTCCATTTTTCCATCCCAATCATCTCACCATGCATCAACATGCACGAAAGCGTCGAAAATTTCGCTTCTTTTGACAGCGACAAAAATTTCGCGTCTTTTGACCTTCTTGGCTGAAAACACGAGTAAAAGGCGCGCGCGAGAATTTTCACACCGCCGTAAAATTTTCAACTGAGTCCATTTTTCTGTCCCAATCATCTCACCATGCATCAACATGCACGAAAGCGTCGTAAATTTTGCATCTTTTGACAGGGACAAAAATTTCGCGCCTTTTGACCTTCTTGGTTGAAATCACGAGTAAAAGGCGCGCGCGAGAATTTTGACACCGCCGTAAAAATTTCAACCGAGTCCATTTTTCTGCCCCAATCATCTCACCATGCATCAACATGCACGAAAGCGTCGAAAATTTCGCATCTTTTGACAGCGACAAAAATTTCGCGTCTTTTGACCTTCTTGGCTGAAAACGAGAGTAAAAGGTGCGCGCGTGAATTTTCACACCGCCGTAAAATTTTCAACCGAGTCCATTTTTCCGTCCCAATCATCTCACCATGCATCAACATGCACGAAAGCGTCGAAAATTTCGCATCTTTTCACAGCGACAAAAATTTCGCGCCTTTTGACCTTCTTGGCTGAAAACACGAGTAAAAGGCGCGCGCGCGAATTTTCACACCACCGTAAAATTTTCAACCGAGTCCATTTTTCCGCCCCAATCATCTCACCATGCATCAACATGCACGAAAGCGTCGAAAATTTCGCATCTTTTGACAGCGACAAAAATTTCGCGTCTTTTGACCTTCTTGGCTGAAAACACGAGTAAAAGGTGCGTGCGTGAATTTTCACACCGCCGTAAAATTTTCAACCGAGTCCATTTTTCCGTCCCAATCATCTCACCATGCATCAACATGCACGAAAGCGTCGAAAATTTCGCATCTTTTGACAGCGATAAAAATTTCGCGCCTTTTGACCTTCTTGGCTGAAAACACGAGTAAAAGGCGCGCGCGCGAATTTTCACACCGCCGTAAAATTTTCAACCGAGTCCATTTTTCCGTCCCAATCATCTCACCATGCATCAACATGCACGAAAGCGTCGAAAATTTCGCATCTTTTGACAGCGACAAAAATTTCGCGCCTTTTGACCTTCTTGGCTGAAAATACGAGTAAAAGGCGCGCGCTGCGAATTTTCACACCGCCGTAAAATTTTTAACCGAGTCCATTTTTTCGCCCCAATCATCTCACCATGCATCAACATGCATGAAAGCGTCGAAAATATCGCATCTTTTGACAGCGACAAAAATTTCGCGTCTTTTGACCTTCTTGGCTGAAAACACGAGTAAAAGGTGTGCGCGCGAATTTTCACACCGCCGTAAAATTTTCAACCGAGTCCATTTTTCCGTCCCAATCATCTCACCATGCATCAACATGCACGAAAGCGTCGAAAATTTCGCTTCTTTTGACAGCGACAAAAATTTCGCGCCTTTTGACCTTCTTGGCTGAAAACACGAGTAAAAGGCGCGCGCGCGAATTTTCACACCGCCGTAAAATTTTCAACCGAGTCCATTTTTCCGCCCCAATCATCTCACCATGCATCAACATGCACGAAAGCGTCGAAAATTTCGCATCTTTTGACAGCGACAAAAATTTCGTGTCTTTTGACCTTCTTGGCTGAAAACACGAGTAAAAGGTGTGCGCGCGAATTTTCACACCGCCGTATAATTTTCAACCGTCCATTTTTTCGTCCCAATCATCTCACCATGCATCAACATGCACGAAAGCGTCGAAAATTTCGCATCTTTTGACAGCGACAAAAATTTCGCGTCTTTTGACCTTCTTGGCTGAAAACACGAGTAAAAGGCGCGCGCGCGAATTTTCACACCGCCGTAAAATTTTCAACCGAGTCCATTTTTCCGTCCCAATCATCTCACCATGCATCAACATGCACGAAAGCGTCGAAAATTTCGCATCTTTTGACAGCGATAAAAATTTCGCGCCTTTTGACCTTCTTGGCTGAAAACACGAGTAAAAGGCGCGCGCGCGAATTTTCACACCGCCGTATAATTTTCAACCGAGTCCATTTTTTCGTCCCAATCATCTCACCATGCATCAACATGCACGAAAGCGTCGAAAATTTCGCTTCTTTTGACAGCGACAAAAATTTCGCGTTTTTGACCTTCTTGGCTGAAAACACGAGTAAAAGGCGCGCGCGAGAATTTTCACACCGCCGTAAAATTTTCAACTGAGTCCATTTTTCTGTCCCAATCATCTCACTATGCATCAACATGCACGAAAGCGTCGTAAATTTTGCATCTTTTGATGCGACAAAAATTTCGCGTCTTTTGACCTTCTTGGCTTAAAACACCAGTAAAAGCCGCGCGCGCGAATTTTCGCACCGCCATAAAATTTTCAACCGAGTCCATTTTTTGTCCCAATCATCTCACCATGCATCAACATGCACGAAAGCGTCAAAAATTTCGCATCTTTTGACAGCGACAAAAATTTCGAGTCTTTTGACCTTCTTGGCTGAAAAAATGAGTAAAAGGCGCGCGCGCGAATTTTCACACCGTCGTAAAATTTTCAACCGAGTCCATTTTTCCGTCCCAATCATCTCACCATTCATCAACATGCACGAAAGCGTCGAAAATTTCGCATCTTTTGACAGCGACAAAAATTTCGCGTCTTTTGACCTTCTTGGCTGAAAACGAGAGTATAAGGCGCGCGCGCGAATTTTCACACCGTCGTAAAATTTTCAACCGAGTCCATTTTTCCGTCCCAATCATCTCACCATGCATCAACATGCACGAAAGTGTCGAAAATTTCACATCTTTTGACAGCGATAAAAATTTCGCGTCTTTTGACCTTCTTGGCTGAAAACAAGAGTATAAGGCGCGCGCGCGAATTTTCACACCGCCGTAAAATTTTCAACCGAGTCCATTTTTCCGTCCCAATCATCTCACCATGCATCAACATGCACGAAAGCGTCGAAAATTTCGCTTCTTTTGACAGCGACAAAAATTTCGCGTCTTTTGACCTTCTTGGCTGAAAACACGAGTAAAAGGCGCGCGTGCGAATTTTCACACCGCCGTAAAATTTTTAACCGAGTCCATTTTTCCGTCCCAATCATCTCACCATGCATCAATATGCACGAAAGCGTCGAAAATTTCGCATCTTTTGACAGCGACAAAAATTTCGCGTCCTTTGACCTTCTTGGCTGAAAACACGAGTAAAAGGCGCGCGCGCGAATTTTCACACCGCAGTAAAATTTTCAACCGAGTCCATTTTTCCATCCCAATCATCTCACCATTCATCAACATGCACGAAAGCGTCGAAAATTTCGCTTCGTTTGATAGCGACAAAAATTTCGCGTCTTTTGACCTTCTTGGCTGAAAACGAGAGTATAAGGCGCGCGCGCGAATTTTCACACCGTCGTAAAATTTTCAACCGGGTCCATTTTTCCGTCCCAATCATCTCACCATGCATCAACATGCACGAAAGTGTCGAAAATTTCACATCTTTTGACAGCGATAAAAATTTCGCGTCTTTTGACCTTCTTGGCTGAAAACACGAGTAAAAGGCGCGCGCGCGAATTTTCACACCGCCGTAAAATTTTCAACCGAGTCCATTTTTCCGTCCCAATCATCTCACCATGCATCAACATGCACGAAAGCGTCGAAAATTTCGCTTCTTTTGACAGCGACAAAAATTTCGCGTTTTTGACCTTCTTGGCTGAAAACACGAGTAAAAGGCGCGCGTGCGAATTTTCACACCGCCGTAAAATTTTTAACCGAGTCCATTTTTCCGTCCCAATCATCTCACCATGCATCAATATGCACGAAAGCGTCGAAAATTTCGCATCTTTTGACAGCGACAAAAATTTCGCGTCCTTTGACCTTCTTGGCTGAAAACACGAGTAAAAGGCGCGCGCGCGAATTTTCACACCGCCGTAAAATTTTCAACCGAGTCCATTTTTCCGTCCCAATCATCTCACCATGCATCAACATGCACGAAAGCGTCGAAAATTTCGCTTCTTTTGACAGCGACAAAAATTTCGCGTCTTTTGACCTTCTTGGCTGAAAACGCGAGTAAAAGGCGCGCGTGCGAATTTTCACACCGCCGTAAAATTTTCAACCGAGTCCATTTTTCCGTCCCAATCATCTCACCATGCATCAACATGCACGAAAGCGTCGAAAATTTCGCATCTTTTGACAGCGACAAAAATGTCGCGTCCTTTGACCTTCTTGGCTGAAAACACGAGTAAAAGGCGCGCGCGCGAATTTTCACACCGTCGTAAAATTTTCAACCGAGTCCATTTTTCCGTCCCAATCATCTCACCATGCATCAAGATGCACGAAAGCGTCGAAAATTTCGCATCTTTTCACAGCGACAAAAATTTCGCGCCTTTTGACCTTCTTGGCTGAAAACACGAGTAAAAGGCGCGCGCGCGAATTTTCACACCGCCGTAAAATTTTCAACCGAGTCCATTTTTCCGCCCCAATCATCTCACCATGCATCAACATGCACGAAAGCGTCGAAAATTTCGCATCTTTTGACAGCGACAAAAATTTCGCGTCTTTTGACCTTCTTGGCTGAAAATACGAGTAAAAGGTGCGTGCGTGAATTTTCACACCGCCGTAAAATTTTCAACCGAGTCCATTTTTCCGTCCCAATCATCTCACCATGCATCAACATGCACGAAAGCGTCGAAAATTTCGCATCTTTTGACAGCGATAAAAATTTCGCGCCTTTTGACCTTCTTGGCTGAAAACACGAGTAAAAGGCGCGCGCGCGAATTTTCACACCGCCGTAAAATTTTCAACCGAGTCTATTTTTCCGTCCCAATCATCTCACCATGCATCAACATGCACGAAAGCGTCGAAAATTTCGCATCTTTTGACAGCGACAAAAATTTCGCGCCTTTTGACCTTCTTGGCTGAAAACACGAGTAAAAGGCGCGCGCGCGAATTTTCACACCGCCGTAAAATTTTCAACCGAGTCCATTTTTCCGCCCCAATCATCTCACCATGCATCAACATGCATGAAAGCGTCGAAAATATCGCATCTTTTGACAACGACAAAAATTTCGCGTCTTTTGACCTTCTTGGCTGAAAACACGAGTAAAAGGTGTGCGCGCGAATTTTCACACCGCCGTAAAATTTTCAACCGAGTCCATTTTTCCGTCCCAATCATCTCACCATGCATCAACATGCACGAAAGTGTCGAAAATTTCGCTTCTTTTGACAGCGACAAAAATTTCGCGGCTTTTGACCTTCTTGGCTGAAAAAAAGAGTATAAGGCGCGCGCGCGAATTTTCACACCGCCGTAAAATTTTCAACCGAGTCCATTTTTCCGTCCCAATCATCTCACCATGCATCAACATGCACGAAAGCGTCGAAAATTTCGCATCTTTTCACAGCGACAAAAATTTCGCGCCTTTTGACCTTCTTGGCTGAAAACACGAGTAAAAGGCGCGCGCGCGAATTTTCACACCGCCGTAAAATTTTCAACCGAGTCCATTTTTCCGCCCCAATCATCTCACCATGCATCAACATGCACGAAAGCGTCGAAAATTTCGCATCTTTTGACAGCGACAAAAATTTTGCGTCTTTTGACCTTCTTGGCTGAAAACACGAGTAAAAGGTGTGCGCGCGAATTTTCACACCGCCGTAAAATTTTCAACCGAGTCCATTTTTCCGTCCCAATCATCTCATCATGCATCAACATGCACGAAAGCGTCGAAAATTTCGCATCTTTTGACAGCGATAAAAATTTCGCGCCTTTTGACCTTCTTGGCTGAACACACGAGTAAAAGGCGCGCGCGCGAATTTTCACACCGCCGTATAATTTTCAACCGAGTCCATTTTTTCGCCCCAATCATCTCACCATGCATCAACATGCACGAAAGCGTCGAAAATTTCGCTTCGTTTGACAGCGACAAAAATTTCGCGTCTTTTGACCTTCTTGGCTGAAAACACGAGTAAAAGGCGCGCGCGAGAATTTTCACACCGCCGTAAAATTTTCAACTGAGTCCATTTTTCTGTCCCAATCATCTCACTATGCATCAACATGCACGAAAGCGTCGTAAATTTCGCATCTTTTGATAGCGACAAAAATTTCGCGTCTTTTGACCTTCTTGGCTTAAAACACCAGTAAAAGCCGCGCGCGCGAATTTTCGCACCGCCATAAAATTTTCAACCGAGTCCATTTTTTTGTCCCAATCATCTCACCATGCATCAACATGCACGAAAGCGTCAAAAATTTCGCATCTTTTGACAGCGACAAAAATTTCGCGTCTTTTGACCTTCTTGGCTGAAAACACGAATAAAAGGCGCGCGCGCGAATTTTCCACACCGTCGTAAAATTTTCAACCGAGTCCATTTTTCCGTCCCAATCATCTCACCATGCATCAACATGCACGAAAGCATCAAAAATTTCGCATCTTTTGATAGCAACAAAAATGTCGCGTCTTTTGATCTTCTTGGCTGAAAACACGAGTAAAAGGCGCGCGCTGCGAATTTTCATACCGTCATAAAATTTTCAACCGAGTCCATTTTTCCATCCCAATCATCTCACCATGCATCAACATGCACGAAAGCGCCGAAAATTTCACTTCTTTTGACAGCGACAAAAATTTCGCGTCTTTTGACCTTCTTGGCTGAAAACAAGAGTATAAGGCGCGCGCGCGAATTTTCACACCGCCGTAAAATTTTCAACCGAGTCCATTTTTCCGTCCCAATCATTTCACCGTGCATCAACATGCACGAAAGCGTCGAAAATTTCGCATCTTTTGACAGCGATAAAAATTTCGCGCCTTTTGACCCTCTTGGCTGAAAACACGAGTAAAAGGCGTGCGCGCGAATTTTCACACCGCCGTAAAATTTTCAACCGAGTCCATTTTTCCGTCCCAATCATCTCACCATGCATCAACATGCGCGAAAGCATGAAAAATTTCGCATCTTTTGACAGCGACAAAAATTTCGAGTCTTTTGACCTTCTTGGCTGAAAAAATGAGTAAAAGGCGCGCGCGCGAATTTTCATACCGTCATAAAATTTTCAACCGAGTCCATTTTTCCATCCCAATCATCTCACCATTCATCAACATGCACGAAAGCGTCGAAAATTTCGCTTCGTTTGACAGCGACAAAAATTTCGCGTCTTTTGACCTTCTTGGCTGAAAACGAGAGTATAAGGCGCGCGCGCGAATTTTCACACCGTCGTAAAATTTTCAACCGAGTCCATTTTTCCGTCCCAATCATCTCACCATGCATCAACATGCACGAAAGTGTCGAAAATTTCACATCTTTTGACAGCGATAAAAATTTCGCGTCTTTTGACCTTCTTGGCTGAAAACACGAGTAAAAGGCGCGCGCGCGAATTTTCACACCGCCGTAAAATTTTCAACCGAGTCCATTTTTCCGTCCCAATCATCTCACCATGCATCAACATGCACGAAAGCGTCGAAAATTTCGCTTCTTTTGACAGCGACAAAAATTTCGCGTTTTTGACCTTCTTGGCTGAAAACACGAGTAAAAGGCGCGCGTGCGAATTTTCACACCGCCGTAAAATTTTTAACCGAGTCCATTTTTCCGTCCCAATCATCTCACCATGCATCAATATGCACGAAAGCGTCGAAAATTTCGCATCTTTTGACAGCGACAAAAATTTCGCGTCCTTTGACCTTCTTGGCTGAAAACACGAGTAAAAGGCGCGCGCGCGAATTTTCACACCGCCGTAAAATTTTCAACCGAGTCCATTTTTCCATCCCAATCATCTCACCATTCATCAACATGCACGAAAGCGTCGAAAATTTCGCTTCGTTTGACAGCGACAAAAATTTCGCGTCTTTTGACCTTCTTGGCTGAAAACGAGAGTATAAGGCGCGCGCGCGAATTTTCACACCGTCGTAAAATTTTCAACCGAGTCCATTTTTCCGTCCCAATCATCTCACCATGCATCAACATGCACGAAAGTGTCGAAAATTTCACATCTTTTGACAGCGATAAAAATTTCGCGTCTTTTGACCTTCTTGGCTGAAAACACGAGTAAAAGGCGCGCGCGCGAATTTTCACACCGCCGTAAAATTTTCAACCGAGTCCATTTTTCCGTCCCAATCATCTCACCATGCATCAACATGCACGAAAGCGTCGAAAATTTCGCTTCTTTTGACAGCGACAAAAATTTCGCGTCTTTTGACCTTCTTGGCTGAAAACACGAGTAAAAGGCGCGCGTGCGAATTTTCACACCGCCGTAAAATTTTCAACCGAGTCCATTTTTCCGTCCCAATCATCTCACCATGCATCAACATGCACGAAAGCGTCGAAAATTTCGCATCTTTTGACAGCGACAAAAATTTCGCGTCCTTTGACCTTCTTGGCTGAAAACACGAGTAAAAGGCGCGCGCGCGAATTTTCACACCGTCGTAAAATTTTCAACCGAGTCCATTTTTCCGTCCCAATCATCTCACCATGCATCAAGATGCACGAAAGCGTCGAAAATTTCGCATCTTTTCACAGCGACAAAAATTTCGCGCCTTTTGACCTTCTTGGCTGAAAACACGAGTAAAAGGCGCGCGCGCGAATTTTCACACCGCCGTAAAATTTTCAACCGAGTCCATTTTTCCGCCCCAATCATCTCACCATGCATCAACATGCACGAAAGCGTCGAAAATTTCGCATCTTTTGACAGCGACAAAAATTTCGCGTCTTTTGACCTTCTTGGTTGAAAATACGAGTAAAAGGTGCGTGCGTGAATTTTCACACCGCCGTAAAATTTTCAACCGAGTCCATTTTTCCGTCCCAATCATCTCACCATGCATCAACATGCACGAAAGCGTCGAAAATTTCGCATCTTTTGACAGCGACAAAAATGTCGCGTCCTTTGACCTTCTTGGCTGAAAACACGAGTAAAAGGCGCGCGCGCGAATTTTCACACCGTCGTAAAATTTTCAACCGAGTCCATTTTTCCGTCCCAATCATCTCACCATGCATCAAGATGCACGAAAGCGTCGAAAATTTCGCATCTTTTCACAGCGACAAAAATTTCGCGCCTTTTGACCTTCTTGGCTGAAAACACGAGTAAAAGGCGCGCGCGCGAATTTTCACACCGCCGTAAAATTTTCAACCGAGTCCATTTTTCCGCCCCAATCATCACACCATGCATCAACATGCATGAAAGCGTCGAAAATATCGCATCTTTTGACAGCGACAAAAATTTCGCGTCTTTTGACCTTCTTGGCTGAAAACACGAGTAAAAGGTGTGCGCGCGAATTTTCACACCGCCGTAAAATTTTCAACCGAGTCCATTTTTCCGTCCCAATCATCTCACCATGCATCAACATGCACGAAAGTGTCGAAAATTTCGCTTCTTTTGACAGCGACAAAAATTTCGCGCCTTTTGACCTTCTTGGCTGAAAACAAGAGTATAAGGCGCGCGCGCGAATTTTCACACCGCCGTAAAATTTTTAACCGAGTCCATTTTTCCGTCCCAATCATCTCACCATGCATCAACATGCACGAAAGCGTCGAAAATTTCGCATCTTTTCACAGCGACAAAAATTTCGCGCCTTTTGACCTTCTTGGCTGAAAACACGAGTAAAAGGCGCGCGCGCGCGAATTTTCACACCGCCGTAAAATTTTCAACCGAGTCCATTTTTCCGCCCCAATCATCTCACCATGCATCAACATGCACGAAAGCGTCGAAAATTTCGCATCTTTTGACAGCGACAAAAATTTTGCGTCTTTTGACCTTCTTGGCTGAAAACACGAGTAAAAGGTGTGCGCGCGAATTTTCACACCGCCGTAAAATTTTCAACCGAGTCCATTTTTCCGTCCCAATCATCTCACCGTGCATCAACATGCACGAAAGCGTCGAAAATTTCGCATCTTTTCACAGCGACAAAAATTTCGCGCCTTTTGACCTTCTTGGCTGAAAACACGAGTAAAAGGCGCGCGCGCGAATTTTCACACCGCCGTATAATTTTCAACCGAGTCCATTTTTTCGTCCCAATCATCTCACCATGCATCAACATGCACGAAAGCGTCGAAAATTTCGCATCTTTTGACAGCGACAAAAATTTCGCATCTTTTGACCTTCTTGGCTGAAAACACGAGTAAAAGGCGCGCGCGCGAATTTTCACACCGCCGTAAAATTTTCAACCGAGTCCATTTTTCCGTCCCAATCATCTCACCATGCATCAACATGCACGAAAGCGTCGAAAATTTCGCATCTTTTGACAGCGATAAAAATTTCGCGCCTTTTGACCTTCTTGGCTGAACACACGAGTAAAAGGCGCGCGCGCGAATTTTCACACCGCCGTATAATTTTCAACCGAGTCCATTTTTTCGCCCCAATCATCTCACCATGCATCAACATGCACGAAAGCGTCAAAAATTTCGCTTCTTTTGACAGCGACAAAAATTTCGCGTCTTTTGACCTTCTTGGCTGAAAACACGAGTATAAGGCGCGCGCGAGAATTTTCACACCGCCGTAAAATTTTCAACTGAGTCCATTTTTCTGTCCCAATCATCTCACTATGCATCAACATGCACGAAAGCGTCGTAAATTTCGCATCTTTTGATAGCGACAAAAATTTCGCGTCTTTTGACCTTCTTGGCTTAAAACACCAGTAAAAGCCGCGCGCGCGAATTTTCGCACCGCCATAAAATTTTCAACCGAGACCATTTTTCCGTCCCAATCATCTCACCATGCATCAACATGCACGAAAGCATCAAAAATTTCGCATCTTTTGATAGCAACAAAAATGTCGCGTCTTTTGATCTTCTTGGCTGAAAACACGAGTAAAAGGCGCGCGCGCGAATTTTCATACCGTCATAAAATTTTCAACCGAGTCCATTTT
Organism: Pontederia crassipes; assembly: GCA_030549335.1. Lineage (NCBI taxonomy): Eukaryota > Viridiplantae > Streptophyta > Magnoliopsida > Commelinales > Pontederiaceae > Pontederia > Pontederia crassipes. Next base: position 5,643,215 of record CM060190.1, read on the forward strand.
TCCATCCCAATCATCTCACCATGCATCAACATGCACGAAAGCGCCGAAAATTTCACTTCTTTTGACAGCGACAAAAATTTCGCGTCTTTTGACCTTCTTGGCTGAAAACAAGAGTATAAGGCGCGCGCGCGAATTTTCACACCGCCGTAAAATTTTCAACCGAGTCCATTTTTCCGTCCCAATCATTTCACCGTGCATCAACATGCACGAAAGCGTCGAAAATTTCGCATCTTTTGACAGCGATAAAAATTTCGCGCCTTTTGACCCTCTTGGCTGAAAACACGAGTGAAAGGCGTGCGCGCGAATTTTCACACCGCCGTAAAATTTTCAACCGAGTCCATTTTTCCATCCCAATCATCTCACCATGCATCAACATGCGCGAAAGCATGAAAAATTTCGCATCTTTTGACAGCGACAAAAATTTCGAGTCTTTTGACCTTCTTGGCTGAAAAAATGAGTAAAAGGCGCGCGCAGCGAATTTTCATACCGTCATAAAATTTTCAACCGAGTCCATTTTTCCATCCCAATCATCTCACCATTCGTCAACATGCACGAAAGCGTCGAAAATTTCGCTTCGTTTGACAGCGACAAAAATTTCGCGTCTTTTGACCTTCTTGGCTGAAAACGAGAGTATAAGGCGCGCGCGCGAATTTTCACACCGTCGTAAAATTTTCAACCGAGTCCATTTTTCCGTCCCAATCATCTCACCATGCATCAACATGCACGAAAGTGTCGAAAATTTCACATCTTTTGACAGCGATAAAAATTTCGCGTCTTTTGACCTTCTTGGCTGAAAACACGAGTAAAAGGCGCGCGCGCGAATTTTCACACCGCCGTAAAATTTTCAACCGAGTCCATTTTTCCGTCCCAATCATCTCACCATGCATCAACATGCACGAAAGCGTCGAAAATTTCGCTTCTTTTGACAGCGACAAAAATTTCGCGTCTTTTGACCTTCTTGGCTGAAAACACGAGTAAAAGGCGCGCGTGCGAATTTTCACACCGCCGTAAAATTTTTAACCGAGTCCATTTTTCCGTCCCAATCATCTCACCATGCATCAATATGCACGAAAGCGTCGAAAATTTCGCATCTTTTGACAGCGACAAAAATTTCGCGTCCTTTGACCTTCTTGGCTGAAAACACGAGTAAAAGGCGCGCGCGCGAATTTTCACACCGCCGTAAAATTTTCAACAGAGTCCATTTTTCCATCCCAATCATCCACCATTCATCAACATGCACGAAAGCGTCGAAAATTTCGCTTCGTTTGACAGCGATAAAAATTTCGCGTCTTTTGACCTTCTTGGCTGAAAACGAGAGTATAAGGCGCGCGCGCGAATTTTCACACCGTCGTAAAATTTTCAACCGAGTCCATTTTTCCGTCCCAATCATCTCACCATGCATCAACATGCACGAAAGTGTCGAAAATTTCGCATCTTTTGACAGCGATAAAAATTTCGCGTCTTTTGACCTTCTTGGCAGAAAACACGAGTAAAAGGCGCGCGCGCGAATTTTCACACCGCCGTAAAATTTTCAACCGAGTCCATTTTTCCGTCCCAATCATCTCACCATGCATCAACATGCACGAAAGCGTCGAAAATTTCGCTTCTTTTGACAGCGACAAAAATTTCGCGTCTTTTGACCTTCTTGGCTGAAAACACGAGTAAAAGGCGCGCGTGCGAATTTTCACACCGCCGTAAAATTTTCAACCGAGTCCATTTTTTCGTCCCAATCATCTCACCATGCATCAACATGCACGAAAGCGTCGAAAATTTCGCATTTTTGACAGCGACAAAAATTTCGCGTCCTTTGACCTTCTTGGCTGAAAACACGAGTAAAAGGCGCGCGTGCGAATTTTCACACCGCCGTAAAATTGTCAACCGAGTCCATTTTTCCGTCCCAATCATCTCACCATGCATCAACATGCACGAAAGCATCAAAAATTTCGCATCTTTTGACAGCGACAAAAATTTCGCGTCTTTTGGCCTTCTTGGCTGAAAACACGAGTAAAAGGCGCGCGCGCGAATTTTCACACCGCCGTATAATTTTCAACCGAGTCCATTTTTTCGTCCCAATCATCTCACCATGCATCAACATGCACGAAAGCGTCGAAAATTTCGCATCTTTTGACAGCGACAAAAATTTCGCGTCGTTTGACCTTCTTGGCTGTAAACACGAGTAAAAGGCGCGCGCGCGAATTTTCACACCGCCGTAAAATTTTCAACCGAGTCCATTTTTCCATCCCAATCATCTCACCATTCATCAACATGCACGAAAGCGTCGAAAATTTCGCTTCGTTTGACAGCGACAAAAATTTCGCGTCTTTTGACCTTCTTGGCTGAAAAGGAGAGTATAAGGCGCGCGCGCGAATTTTCACACCGTCGTAAAATTTTCAACCGAGTCCATTTTTCCGTCCCAATCATCTCACCATGCATCAACATGCACGAAAGTGTCGAAAATTTCACATCTTTTGACAGCGATAAAAATTTCGCGTCTTTTGACCTTCTTGGCTGAAAACACGAGTAAAAGGCGCGCGCGCGAATTTTCATACCGCCGTAAAATTTTCAACCGAGTCCATTTTTCCATCCCAATCATCTCACCATGCATCAACATGCACGAAAGCGTCGAAAATTTCGCTTCTTTTGACAGCGACAAAAATTTCGCGTCTTTTGACCTTCTTGGCTGAAAACACGAGTAAAAGGCGCGCGTGCGAATTTTCACACCGCCGTAAAATTTTCAACCGAGTCCATTTTTTCGTCCCAATCATCTCACCATGCATCAACATGCACGAAAGCGTCAAAAATTTCGCATCTTTTGACAGCGACAAAAATTTTGCGTCTTTTGACCTTCTTGGCTGAAAACACGAGTAAAAGGTGTGCGCGCGAATTTTCACACCGCCGTAAAATTTTCAACCGAGTCCATTTTTCCGTCCCAATCATCTCACCGTGCATCAACATGCACGAAAGCGTCGAAAATTTCGCATGTTTTGACAGCGATAAAAATTTCGCGCCTTTTGACCTTCTTGGCTGAAAACACGAGTAAAAGGCGCGCGCGCGAATTTTCACACCGCCGTATAATTTTCAACCGAGTCCATTTTTTCGTCCCAATCATCTCACCATGCATCAACATGCACGAAAGCGTCGAAAATTTCGCATCTTTTGACAGCGACAAAAATTTCGCGTCTTTTGACCTTCTTGGCTGAAAACACGAGTAAAAGGCGCGCGCGCGAATTTTCACACCGCCGTAAAATTTTCAACCGAGTCCATTTTTCCGTCCCAATCATCTCACCATGCATCAACATGCACGAAAGCGTCGAAAATTTCGCATCTTTTGACAGCGATAAAAATTTCGCGCCTTTTGACCTTCTTGGCTGAACACACGAGTAAAAGGCGCGCGCGCGAATTTTCACACCGCCGTATAATTTTCAACCGAGTCCATTTTTTCGCCCCAATCATCTCACCATGCATCAACATGCACGAAAGCGTCAAAAATTTCGCTTCTTTTGACAGCGACAAAAATTTCGCGTCTTTTGACCTTCTTGGCTGAAAACACGAGTAAAAGGCGCGCGCGAGAATTTTCACACCGCCGTAAAATTTTCAACTGAGTCCATTTTTCTGTCCCAATCATCTCACTATGCATCAACATGCACGAAAGCGTCGTAAATTTCGCATCTTTTGATAGCGACAAAAATTTCGCGTCTTTTGACCTTCTTGGCTTAAAACACCAGTAAAAGCCGCGCGCGCGAATTTTCGCACCGCCATAAAATTTTCAACCGAGTCCATTTTTCCGTCCCAATCATCTCACCATGCATCAACATGCACGAAAGCATCAAAAATTTCGCATCTTTTGATAGCAACAAAAATGTCGCGTCTTTTGATCTTCTTGGCTGAAAACACGAGTAAAAGGCGCGCGCGCGAATTTTCATACCGTCATAAAATTTTCAACCGAGTCCATTTTTCCATCCCAATCATCTCACCATGCATCAACATGCACGAAAGCGCCGAAAATTTCACTTCTTTTGACAGCGACAAAAATTTCGCGTCTTTTGACCTTCTTGGCTGAAAACAAGAGTATAAGGCGCGCGCGCGAATTTTCACACCGCCGTAAAATTTTCAACCGAGTCCATTTTTCCGTCCCAATCATTTCACCGTGCATCAACATGCACGAAAGCGTCGAAAATTTCGCATCTTTTGACAGCGATAAAAATTTCGCGCCTTTTGACCCTCTTGGCTGAAAACACGAGTAAAAGGCGTGCGCGCGAATTTTCACACCGCCGTAAAATTTTCAACCGAGTCCATTTTTCCATCCCAATCATCTCACCATGCATCAACATGCGCGAAAGCATGAAAAATTTCGCATCTTTTGACAGCGACAAAAATTTCGAGTCTTTTGACCTTCTTGGCTGAAAAAATGAGTAAAAGGCGCGCGCGCGAATTTTCATACCGTCATAAAATTTTCAACCGAGTCCATTTTTCCATCCCAATCATCTCACCATTCGTCAACATGCACGAAAGCGTCGAAAATTTCGCTTCGTTTGACAGCGACAAAAATTTCGCGTCTTTTGACCTTCTTGGCTGAAAACGAGAGTATAAGGCGCGCGCGCGAATTTTCACACCGTCGTAAAATTTTCAACCGAGTCCATTTTTCCGTCCCAATCATCTCACCATGCATCAACATGCACGAAAGTGTCGAAAATTTCACATCTTTTGACAGCGATAAAAATTTCGCGTCTTTTGACCTTCTTGGCTGAAAACACGAGTAAAAGGCGCGCGCGCGAATTTTCACACCGCCGTAAAATTTTCAACCGAGTCCATTTTTCCGTCCCAATCATCTCACCATGCATCAACATGCACGAAAGCGTCGAAAATTTCGCTTCTTTTGACAGCGACAAAAATTTCGCGTCTTTTGACCTTCTTGGCTGAAAACACGAGTAAAAGGCGCGCGTGCGAATTTTCACACCGCCGTAAAATTTTTAACCGAGTCCATTTTTCCGTCCCAATCATCTCACCATGCATCAATATGCACGAAAGCGTCGAAAATTTCGCATCTTTTGACAGCGACAAAAATTTCGCGTCCTTTGAACTTCTTGGCTGAAAACACGAGTAAAAGGCGCGCGCGCGAATTTTCACACCGCCGTAAAATTTTCAACAGAGTCCATTTTTCCATCCCAATCATCTCACCATTCATCAACATGCACGAAAGCGTCGAAAATTTCGCTTCGTTTGACAGCGATAAAAATATCGCGTCTTTTGACCTTCTTGGCTGAAAACGAGAGTATAAGGCGCGCGCGCGAATTTTCACACCGTCGTAAAATTTTCAACCGAGTCCATTTTTCCGTCCCAATCATCTCACCATGCATCAACATGCACGAAAGTGTCGAAAATTTCACATCTTTTGACAGCGATAAAAATTTCGCGTCTTTTGAACTTCTTGGCTGAAAACACGAGTAAAAGGCGCGCGCGCGAATTTTCACACCGCCGTAAAATTTTCAACCGAGTCCATTTTTCCGTCCCAATCATCTCACCATGCATCAACATGCACGAAAGCGTCGAAAATTTCGCTTCTTTTGACAGCGACAAAAATTTCGCGTCTTTTGACCTTCTTGGCTGAAAACACGAGTAAAAGGCGCGCGTGCGAATTTTCACACCGCCGTAAAATTTTCAACCGAGTCCATTTTTTCGTCCCAATCATCTCACCATGCATCAACATGCACGAAAGCGTCGAAAATTTCGCATCTTTTGACAGCGACAAAAATTTCGCGTCCTTTGACCTTCTTGGCTGAAAACACGAGTAAAAGGCGCGCGCGCGAATTTTCACACCGCCGTAAAATTTTCAACCGAGTCCATTTTTCCGTCCCAATCATCTCACCATGCATCAACATGCACGAAAGCATCAAAAATTTCGCATCTTTTGATAGCAACAAAAATGTCGCGTCTTTTGATCTTCTTGGCTGAAAACACGAGTAAAAGGCGCGCGCGCGAATTTTCATACCGTCATAAAATTTTCAACCGAGTCCATTTTTCCATCCCAATCATCTCACCATGCATCAACATGCACGAAAGCGCCGAAAATTTCACTTCTTTTGACAGCGACAAAAATTTCGCGTCTTTTGACCTTCTTGGCTGAAAACAAGAGTATAAGGCGCGCGCGCGAATTTTCACACCGCCGTAAAATTTTCAACCGAGTCCATTTTTCCGTCCCAATCATTTCACCGTGCATCAACATGCACGAAAGCGTCGAAAATTTCGCATCTTTTGACAGCGATAAAAATTTCGCGCCTTTTGACCCTCTTGGCTGAAAACACGAGTAAAAGGCGTGCGCGCGAATTTTCACACCGCCGTAAAATTTTCAACCGAGTCCATTTTTCCATCCCAATCATCTCACCATGCATCAACATGCGCGAAAGCATGAAAAATTTCGCATCTTTTGACAGCGACAAAAATTTCGAGTCTTTTGACCTTCTTGGCTGAAAAAATGAGTAAAAGGCGCGCGCGCGAATTTTCATACCGTCATAAAATTTTCAACCGAGTCCATTTTTCCATCCCAATCATCTCACCATTCGTCAACATGCACGAAAGCGTCGAAAATTTCGCTTCGTTTGACAGCGACAAAAATTTCGCGTCTTTTGACCTTCTTGGCTGAAAACGAGAGTATAAGGCGCGCGCGCGAATTTTCACACCGTCGTAAAATTTTCAACCGAGTCCATTTTTCCGTCCCAATCATCTCACCATGCATCAACATGCACGAAAGTGTCGAAAATTTCACATCTTTTGACAGCGATAAAAATTTCGCGTCTTTTGACCTTCTTGGCTGAAAACACGAGTAAAAGGTGTGCGCGCGAATTTTCACACCGCCGTAAAATTTTCAACCGAGTCCATTTTTCCGTCCCAATCATCTCACCATGCATCAACATGCACGAAAGCGTCGAAAATTTCGCATCTTTTGACAGCGATAAAAATTTCGCGTCTTTTGACCTTCTTGGCTGAAAACACGAGTAAAAGGCGCGCGCGCGAATTTTCACACCGCCGTAAAATTTTCAACCGAGTCCATTTTTCCGTCCCAATCATCTCACCATGCATCAACATGCACGAAAGCGTCGAAAATTTCGCTTCTTTTGACAGCGACAAAAATTTCGCGTCTTTTGACCTTCTTGGCTGAAAACACGAGTAAAAGGCGCGCGTGCGAATTTTCACACCGCCGTAAAATTTTCAACCGAGTCCATTTTTTCGTCCCAATCATCTCACCATGCATCAACATGCACGAAAGCGTCGAAAATTTCGCATCTTTTGACAGCGACAAAAATTTCGCGTCCTTTGACCTTCTTGGCTGAAAACACGAGTAAAAGGCGCGCGCGCGAATTTTCACACCGCCGTAAAATTTTCAACCGAGTCCATTTTTCCGTCCCAATCATCTCACCATGCATCAACATGCACGAAAGCATCAAAAATTTCGCATCTTTTGATAGCAACAAAAATGTCGCGTCTTTTGATCTTCTTGGCTGAAAACACGAGTAAAAGGCGCGCGCGCGAATTTTCATACCGTCATAAAATTTTCAACCGAGTCCATTTTTCCATCCCAATCATCTCACCATGCATCAACATGCACGAAAGCGCCGAAAATTTCACTTCTTTTGACAGCGACAAAAATTTCGCGTCTTTTGACCTTCTTGGCTGAAAACAAGAGTATAAGGCGCGCGCGCGAATTTTCACACCGCCGTAAAATTTTCAACCGAGTCCATTTTTCCGTCCCAATCATTTCACCGTGCATCAACATGCACGAAAGCGTCGAAAATTTCGCATCTTTTGACAGCGATAAAAATTTCGCGCCTTTTGACCCTCTTGGCTGAAAACACGAGTAAAAGGCGTGCGCGCGAATTTTCACACCGCCGTAAAATTTTCAACCGAGTCCATTTTTCCATCCCAATCATCTCACCATGCATCAACATGCGCGAAAGCATGAAAAATTTCGCATCTTTTGACAGCGACAAAAATTTCGAGTCTTTTGACCTTCTTGGCTGAAAAAATGAGTAAAAGGCGCGCGCGCGAATTTTCATACCGTCATAAAATTTTCAACCGAGTCCATTTTTCCATCCCAATCATCTCACCATTCGTCAACATGCACGAAAGCGTCGAAAATTTCGCTTCGTTTGACAGCGACAAAAATTTCGCGTCTTTTGACCTTCTTGGCTGAAAACGAGAGTATAAGGCGCGCGCGCGAATTTTCACACCGTCGTAAAATTTTCAACCGAGTCCATTTTTCCGTCCCAATCATCTCTCCATGCATCAACATGCACGAAAGTGTCGAAAATTTCACATCTTTTGACAGCGATAAAAATTTCGCGTCTTTTGACCTTCTTGGCTGAAAACACGAGTAAAAGGCGCGCGCGCGAATTTTCACACCGCCGTAAAATTTTCAACCGAGTCCATTTTTCCGTCCCAATCATCTCACCATGCATCAACATGCACGAAAGCGTCAAAAATTTCGCTTCTTTTGACAGCGACAAAAATTTCGCGTCTTTTGACCTTCTTGGCTGAAAACACGAGTAAAAGGCGCGCGTGCGAATTTTCACACCGCCGTAAAATTTTTAACCGAGTCCATTTTTCCGTCCCAATCATCTCACCATGCATCAATATGCACGAAAGCGTCGAAAATTTCGCATCTTTTGACAGCGACAAAAATTTCGCGTCCTTTGACCTTCTTGGCTGAAAACACGAGTAAAAGGCGCGCGCGCGAATTTTCACACCGCCGTAAAATTTTCAACAGAGTCCATTTTTCCATCCCAATCATCTCACCATTCATCAACATGCACGAAAGCGTCGAAAATTTCGCTTCGTTTGACAGCGATAAAAATTTCGCGTCTTTTGACCTTCTTGGCTGAAAACGAGAGTATAAGGCGCGCGCGCGAATTTTCACACCGTCGTAAAATTTTCAACCGAGTCCATTTTTCCGTCCCAATCATCTCACCATGCATCAACATGCACGAAAGCATAAAAAATTTCGCATCTTTTGATAGCAACAAAAATTTCGCGTCTTTTGATCTTCTTGGCTGAAAACACGAGTAAAAGGCGCGCGCGCGAATTTTCATACCGTCATAAAATTTTCAACCGAGTCCATTTTTCCATCCCAATCATCTCACCATGCATCAACATGCACGAAAGCGCCGAAAATTTCACTTCTTTTGACAGCGACAAAAATTTCGCGTCTTTTGACCTTCTTGGCTGAAAACAAGAGTATAAGGCGCGCGCGCGAATTTTCACACCGCCGTAAAATTTTCAACCGAGTCCATTTTTTCGTCCCAATCATCTCACCATGCATCAACATGCACGAAAGCGTCGAAAATTTCGCATCTTTTGACAGCGACAAAAATTTCGCGTCCTTTGACCTTCTTGGCTGAAAACACGAGTAAAAGGCGCGCGTGCGAATTTTCACACCGCCGTAAAATTTTCAACCGAGTCCATTTTTCCGTCCCAATCATCTCACCATGCATCAACATGCACGAAAGCATCAAAAATTTCGCATCTTTTGACAGCGACAAAAATTTCGCGTCCTTTGACCTTCTTGGCTGTAAACACGAGTAAAAGGCGCGCGCGCGAATTTTCACACCGCCGTAAAATTTTCAACCGAGTCCATTTTTCCATCCCAATCATCTCACCATTCATCAACATGCACGAAAGCGTCGAAAATTTCGCTTCGTTTGACAGCGACAAAAATTTCGCGTCTTTTGACCTTCTTGGCTGAAAAGGAGAGTATAAGGCGCGCGCGCGAATTTTCACACCGTCGTAAAATTTTCAACCGAGTCCATTTTTCCGTCCCAATCATCTCACCATGCATCAACATGCACGAAAGTGTCGAAAATTTCACATCTTTTGACAGCGATAAAAATTTCGCGTCTTTTGACCTTCTTGGCTGAAAACACGAGTAAAAGGCGCGCGCGCGAATTTTCACACCGCCGTAAAATTTTCAACCGAGTCCATTTTTCCATCCCAATCATCTCACCATGCATCAACATGCACGAAAGCGTCGAAAATTTCGCTTCTTTTGACAGCGACAAAAATTTCGCGTCTTTTGACCTTCTTGGCTGAAAACACGAGTAAAAGGGGCGCGTGCGAATTTTCACACCGCCGTAAAATTTTCAATCGAGTCCATTTTTTCGTCCCAATCATCTCACCATGCATCAACATGCACGAAAGCGTCGAAAATTTCGCATCTTTTGACAGCGACAAAAATTTCGCGTCCTTTGACCTTCTTGGCTGAAAACACGAGTAAAAGGCGCGCGTGCGAATTTTCACACCGCCGTAAAATTTTCAACCGAGTCCATTTTTCCGTCCCAATCATCTCACCATGCATCAACATGCACGAAAGCATCAAAAATTTCGCATCTTTTGACAGCGACAAAAATTTCGCGTCTTTTGACCTTCTTGGCTGAAAACACGAGTAAAAGGCGCGCGTGCGAATTTCACACTGCCGTAAAATTTTTAACCGAGTCCATTTTTCCATCCCAATCATCTCACCATTCATCAACATGCACGAAAGCGTCGAAAATTTCGCTTCGTTTGACAGCGACAAAAATTTCGCGTCTTTTGACCTTCTTGGCTGAAAAGGAGAGTATAAGGCGCGCGCGCGAATTTTCACACCGTCGTAAAATTTTCAACCGAGTCCATTTTTCCGTCCCAATCATCTCACCATGCATCAACATGCACGAAAGTGTCGAAAATTTCACATCTTTTGACAGCGATAAAAATTTCGCGTCTTTTGACCTTCTTGGCTGAAAACACGAGTAAAAGGCGCGCGCGCGAATTTTCACACCGCCGTAAAATTTTCAACCGAGTCCATTTTTCCGTCCCAATCATCTCACCATGCATCAACATGCACGAAAGCGTCGAAAATTTCGCTTCTTTTGACAGCGACAAAAATTTCGCGTCTTTTGACCTTCTTGGCTGAAAACACGAGTAAAAGGCGCGCGTGCGAATTTTCACACCGCCGTAAAATTTTCAACCGAGTCCATTTTTCCGTCCCAATCATCTCACCATGCATCAACATGCACGAAAGCGTCGAAAATTTCGCATCTTTTGACAGCGACAAAAATTTCGCGTCCTTTGACCTTCTTGGCTGAAAACACGAGTAAAAGGCGCGCGCGCGAATTTTCACACCGCCGTAAAATTTTCAACCGAGTCCATTTTTCCGTCCCAATCATCTCACCATGCATCAACATGCACGAAAGCATAAAAAATTTCGCATCTTTTGACAGCGACAAAAATTTCGCGTCTTTTGACCTTCTTGGCTGAAAACACGAGTAAAAGGCGCGCGCGCGAATTTTCATACCGTCATAAAATTTTCAACCGAGTCCATTTTTCCATCCCAATCATCTCACCATGCATCAACGTGCACGAAAGCGTCGAAAATTTCACTTCTTTTGACAGCGACAAAAATTTCGCGCCTTTTGACCTTCTTGGATGAAAACAAGAGTATAAGGCGCGCGCGCGAATTTTCACACCGCCGTAAAATTTTCAACCGAGTCCATTTTTCCGTCCCAATCATCTCACCATGCATCAACATGCACGAAAGCGTCAAAAATTTCGCATCTTTTGACAGCGACAAAAATTTCGCGCCTTTTGACCTTCTTGGCTGAAAACACGAGTAAAAGGCGCGCGCGCGAATTTTCACACCGCCGTAAAATTTTCAACCGAGTCCATTTTTCTGCCCCAATCATCTCACCATGCATCAACATGCACGAAAGCGTCGAAAATTTCGCATCTTTTGACAGCGACAAAAATTTCGCGTCTTTTGACCTTCTTGGCTGAAAACACGAGTAAAAGGTGTGCGCGCGAATTTTCACACCGCCGTAAAATTTTCAACCGAGTCCATTTTTCCGTCCCAATCATCTCACCATGCATCAACATGCACGAAAGCGTCGAAAATTTCGCATCTTTTGACAGCGATAAAAATTTCGCGACTTTTGACCTTCTTGGCTGAAAACACGAGTAAAAGGCGCGCGCGCGAATTTTCACACCGCCGTATAATTTTCAACCGAGTCCATTTTTTCGTCCCAATCATCTCACCATGCATCAACATGCACGAAAGCGTAAAAAATTTCGCATCTTTTGACAGCGACAAAAATTTCGCGTCTTTTGACCTTCTTGGCTGAAAACACGAGTAAAAGGCGCGCGCGCGAATTTTCACACCGCCGTAAAATTTTCAACCGAGTCCATTTTTCCGCCCCAATCATCTCACCATGCATCAACATGCACGAAAGCATAAAAAATTTTGCATCTTTTGACAGCGACAAAAATTTCGCGTCTTTTGACCTTCTTGGCTGAAAACACGAGTAAAAGGCGCGCGCGCGAATTTTCATACCGTCATAAAATTTTCAACCGAGTCCATTTTTCCATCCCAATCATCTCACCATGCATCAACATGCACGAAAGCGTCGAAAATTTCGCTTCTTTTGACAGCGACAAAAATTTCGCGTCTTTTGACCTTCTTGGCAGAAAACACGAGTAAAAGGCGCGCGCGAGAATTTTCACACCGCCGTAAAATTTTCAACTGAGTCCATTTTTCTGTCCCAATCATCTCACCATGCATCAACATGCACGAAAGCGTCGTAAAATTTGCATCTTTTGACAGGGACAAAAATTTCGCGCCTTTTGACCTTCTTGGTTGAAATCACGAGTAAAAGGCGCGCGCGAGAATTTTGACACCGCCGTAAAAATTTCAACCGAGTCCATTTTTCTGCCCCAATCATCTCACCATGCATCAACATGCACGAAAGCGTCGAAAATTTCGCATCTTTTGACAGCGACACAAATTTCGCGTCTTTTGACCTTCTTGGCTGAAAACACGAGTAAAAGGTGTGCGCGCGAATTTTCACACCGCCGTAAAATTTTCAACCGAGTCCATTTTTCCGTCCCAATCATCTCACCATGCATCAACATGCACGAAAGCGTCGAAAATTTTGCATCTTTTGACAGCGATAAAAATTTCGCGCCTTTTGACCTTCTTGGCTGAAAACACGAGTAAAAGGCGCGCGCGCGAATTTTCACACCGCCGTATAATTTTCAATCGAGTCCATTTTTCCGTCCCAATCATCTCACCATGCATCAACATGCACGAAAGCGTAAAAAATTTCGCATCTTTTGACAGCGACAAAAATTTTGCGTCTTTTGACCTTCTTGGCTGAAAACATGAGTAAAAGGCGCGCGCGCGAATTTTCACACCGCCGTAAAATTTTCAACCGAGTCCATTTTTCCGTCCCAATCATCTCACCATGCATCAACATGCACGAAAGCATAAAAAATTTCGCATCTTTTGACAGCGACAAAAATTTCGCGTCTTTTGACCTTCTTGGCTGAAAACATGAGCAAAAGGCTCGCGCGCGAATTTTCACACCGCCGTAAAATTTTCAACCGAGTCCATTTTTCTGCCCCAATCATCTCACCATGCATCAACATGCACGAAAGCGTCGAAAATTTCGCATCTTTTGACAGCGACAAAAATTTCGCGTCTTTTGACCTTCTTGGCTGAAAACACGAGTAAAAGGTGCGCGCGTGAATTTTCACACCGCCGTAAAATTTTCAACCGAGTCCATTTTTCCGTCCCAATCATCTCACCATGCATCAACATGCACGAAAGCGTCGAAAATTTCGCATCTTTTGACAGCGATAAAAATTTCGCGCCTTTTGACCTTCTTGGCTGAAAACACGAGTAAAAGGCGCGCGCGCGAATTTGCACACCGCCGTAAAATTTTCAACCGAGTCCATTTTTCCATCCCAATCATCTCACCATGCATCAACATGCACGAAAGCGTCGAAAATTTCGCATCTTTTGACAGCGACAAAAATTTCGCGCCTTTTGACCTTCTTGGCTGAAAACACGAGTAAAAGGCGCGCGCGCGAATTTTCACACCGCCGTAAAATTTTCAACCGAGTCCATTTTTCCGCCCCAATCATCTCACCATGCATCAACATGCACGAAAGCGTCGAAAATTTCGCATCTTTTGACAGCGATAAAAATTTCGCGCCTTTTGACCTTCTTGGCTGAAAACACGAGTAAAAGGCGCGCGCGCGAATTTTCACACCGCCGTAAAATTTTCAACCGAGTCCATTTTTCCGTCCCAATCATCTCACCATGCATCAACATGCACGAAAGCATCAAAAATTTCGCATCTTTTGACAGCGACAAAAATTTCGCGTCTTTTGACCTTTTTGGCTGAAAACACGAGTAAAAGGCGCGCGCGAGAATTTTCACACCGCCGTAAAATTTTCAACTGAGTCCATTTTTCCGTCCCAATCATCTCACCATGCATCAACATGCACGAAAGCGTCGTAAATTTTGCATCTTTTGACAGCGACAAAAATTTCGCGCCTTTTGACCTTCTTGGTTGAAATCACGAGTAAAAGGCGCGCGCGAGAATTTTGACACCGCCGTAAAATTTTCAACCGAGTCCATTTTTCCATCCCAATCATCTCACCATGCATCAACATGCACGAAAGCGTTGAAAATTTAGCTTCTTTTGACAGCGACAAAAATTTCGCGTCTTTTGACCTTCTTGGCTGAAAACGAGAGTATAAGGCGCGCGCGCGAATTTTCACACCGTCGTAAAATTTTCAACCGAGTCCATTTTCCGTTCCAATCATCTCACCATGCATCAACATGCACGAAAGCGTCGTAAATTTTGCATCTTTTGATAGCGACAAAAATTTCGCGTCTTTTGACCTTCATGGCTTAAAACACCAGTAAAAGCCGCGCGCGCGAATTTTCGCACCGCCGTAAAATTTTCAACCGAGTCCATTTTTCCGTCCCAATCATCTCACCATGCATCAACATGCACGAAAGCGTCGTAAATTTTGCATCTTTTGATAGCGACAAAAATTTCGCGTCTTTTGACCTTCTTGGCTTAAAACACCAGTAAAAGCCGCGCGCGCGAATTTTTGCACCGCCGTAAAATTTTCAACCGAGTCCATTATTCCGTCCCAATCATCTCACCATGCATCAACATGCACGAAAGCGTCGAAAATTTCGCATCTTTTGACAGCGACAAAAATTTCGCGTCTTTTGACCTTCTTGGCTGAAAACACGAGAAAAGGCGTGCGCGCGAATTTTCACACCGCCGTAAAATTTTCAACCGAGTCCATTTTTCCGTCCCAATCATCTCACCATGCATCAACATGCACGAAAGCATAAAAAATTTTGCATCTTTTGACAGCGACAAAAATTTCGCGTCTTTTGACCTTCTTGGCTGAAAACACGAGTAAAAGGCGCGCGCGAGAATTTTCACACCGCCGTAAAATTTTCAACCGAGTCCATTTTTCCGTCCCAATCATCTCACCATGCATCAACATGCACGAAAGCGTCGAAAATTTCGCTTCTTTTGATAGCGACAAAAATTTCGCGTCTTTTGACCTTCTTGGCTTAAAACACCAGTAAAAGCCGCGCGCGCGAATTTTCGCACCGCCGTAAAATTTTCAACCGAGTCCATTTTTCCGTCCCAATCATTTCACCGTGCATCAACATGCATGAAAGCGTCGAAAATTTCGCATCTTTTGACAGCGACAAAAATTTCGCGCCTTTTGACCTTCTTGGCTGAAAACACGAGTAAAAGGCGCGCGCACGAATTTTCACACCGCCGTAAAATTTTCAACCGAGTCCATTTTTCTGCCCCAATCATCTCACCATGCATCAACATGCACGAAAGCGTCGAAAATTTCGCATCTTTTGACAGCGACAAAAATTTCGCGTCTTTTGACCTTCTTGGCTGAAAACACGAGTAAAAGGTGCGCGCGCGAATTTTCACACCGCCGTAAAATTTTCAACCGAGTCCATTTTTCCGTCCCAATCATCTCACCATGCATCAACATGCACGAAAGCGTCGAAAATTTCGCATCTTTTGACAACGATAAAAATTTCGCGCCTTTTGACCTTCTAGGCTGAAAACACGAGTAAAAGGCGCTCGCGCGAATTTTCACACCGCCGTAAAATTTTCAACCGAGTCCATTTTTCCGTCCCAATCATTTCACCGTGCATCAACATGCACGAAAGCGTCGAAAATTTCGCATCTTTTGACAGCGACAAAAATTTCGCGCCTTTTGACCTTCTTGGCTGAAAACACGAGTAAAAGGCGCGCGCGCGAATTTTCACACCGCCGTAAAATTTTCAACCGAGTCCATTTTTCTGCCCCAATCATCTCACCATGCATCAACATGCACGAAAGCGTCGAAAATTTCGCATCTTTTGACAGCGACAAAAATTTCGCGTCTTTTGACCTTCTTGGCTGAAAACACGAGTAAAAGGTGCGCGCGCGAATTTTCACACCGCCGTAAAATTTTCAACCGAGTCCATTTTTCCGTCCCAATCATCTCACCATGCATCAACATGCACGAAAGCGTCGAAAATTTCGCATCTTTTGACAGCGATAAAAATTTCGCGCCTTTTGACCTTCTAGGCTGAAAACACGAGTAAAAGGCGCTCGCGCGAATTTTCACACCGCCGTAAAATTTTCAACCGAGTCCATTTTTCCGTCCCAATCATTTCACCGTGCATCAACATGCACGAAAGCGTCGAAAATTTCGCATCTTTTGACAGCGACAAAAATTTCGCGCCTTTTGACCTTCTTGGCTGAAAACACGAGTAAAAGGCGCGCGCGCGAATTTTCACACCGCCGTAAAATTTTCAACCGAGTCCATTTTTCTGCCCCAATCATCTCACCATGCATCAACATGCACGAAAGCGTCGAAAATTTCGCATCTTTTGACAGCGACAAAAATTTCGCGTCTTTTGACCTTCTTGGCTGAAAACACGAGTAAAAGGTGCGCGCGCGAATTTTCACACCGCCGTAAAATTTTCAACCGAGTCCATTTTTCCGTCCCAATCATCTCACCATGCATCAACATGCACGAAAGCGTCGAAAATTTCGCATCTTTTGACAGCGATAAAAATTTCGCGCCTTTTGACCTTCTTGGCTGAAAACACGAGTAAAAGGCGCGCGCGCGAATTTTCACACCGCCGTAAAATTTTCAACCGAGTCCATTTTTCTGCCCCAATCATCTCATCATGCATCAACATGCACGAAAGCGTCGAAAATTTCGCATCTTTTGACAGCGACAAAAATTTCGCGTCTTTTGACCTTCTTGGCTGAAAACACGAGTAAAAGGTGCGCGCGCGAATTTTCACACCGCCGTAAAATTTTCAACCGAGTCCATTTTTCCGTCCCAATCATCTCACCATGCATCAACATGCACGAAAGCATCGAAAATTTCGCATCTTTTGACAGCGATAAAAATTTCGCGCCTTTTGACCTTCTAGGCTGAAAACACGAGTAAAAGGCGCTCGCTCGAATTTTCAACCGCCGTAAAATTTTCAACCGAGTCCATTTTTCCGTCCCAATCATTTCACCGTGCATCAACATGCACGAAAGCGTCGAAAATTTCGCATCTTTTGACAACGACAAAAATTTCGCGCCTTTTGACCTTCTTGGCTGAAAACACGAGTAAAAGGCGCGCGCGCGAATTTTCACACCGCCGTAAAATTTTCAACCGAGTCCATTTTTCCGTCCCAATCATCTCACCATGCATCAACATGCACGAAAGCGTCGAAAATTTCGCATCTTTTGACAGCGACAAAAATTTCGCGTCTTTTGACCTTCTTGGCTGAAAACACGAGTAAAAGGTGCGCGCGCGAATTTTCACACCGCCGTAAAATTTTCAACCGAGTCCATTTTTCCGTCCCAATCATCTCACCATGCATCAACATGCACGAAAGCATCGAAAATTTCGCATCTTTTGACAGCGATAAAAATTTCGCGCCTTTTGACCTTCTAGGCTGAAAACACGAGTAAAAGGCGCTCGCGCGAATTTTCACACCGCCGTAAAATTTTCAACCGAGTCCATTTTTCCGTCCCAATCATTTCACCGTGCATCAACATGCACGAAAGCGTCGAAAATTTCGCATCTTTTGACAGCGACAAAAATTTCGCGCCTTTTGACCTTCTTGGCTGAAAACACGAGTAAAAGGCGCGCGCGCGAATTTTCACACCGCCGTAAAATTTTCAACCGAGTCCATTTTTCTGCCCCAATCATCTCACCATGCATCAACATGCACGAAAGCGTCGAAAATTTCGCATCTTTTGACAGCGACAAAAATTTCGCGTCTTTTGACCTTCTTGGCTGAAAACACGAGTAAAAGGTGCGCGCGCGAATTTTCACACCGCCGTAAAATTTTCAACCGAGTCCATTTTTCCGTCCCAATCATCTCACCATGCATCAACATGCACGAAAGCGTCGAAAATTTCGCATCTTTTGACAGCGATAAAAATTTCGCGCCTTTTGACCTTCTAGGCTGAAAACACGAGTAAAAGGCGCTCGCGCGAATTTTCACACCGCCGTAAAATTTTCAACCGAGTCCATTTTTCCGTCCCAATCATTTCACCGTGCATCAACATGCACGAAAGCGTCGAAAATTTCGCATCTTTTGACAGCGACAAAAATTTCGCGCCTTTTGACCTTCTTGGCTGAAAACACGAGTAAAAGGCGCGCGCGCGAATTTTCACACCGCCGTAAAATTTTCAACCGAGTCCATTTTTCTGCCCCAATCATCTCACCATGCATCAACATGCACGAAAGCGTCGAAAATTTCGCATCTTTTGACAGCGACAAAAATTTCGCGTCTTTTGACCTTCTTGGCTGAAAACACGAGTAAAAGGTGCGCGCGCGAATTTTCACACCGCCGTAAAATTTTCAACCGAGTCCATTTTTCCGTCCCAATCATCTCACCATGCATCAACATGCACGAAAGCGTCGAAAATTTCGCATCTTTTGACAGCGATAAAAATTTCGCGCCTTTTGACCTTCTTGGCTGAAAACACGAGTAAAAGGCGCTCGCGCGAATTTTCACACCGCCGTAAAATTTTCAACCGAGTCCATTTTTCCGTCCCAATCATCTCACCATGCATCAACATGCACGAAAGCGTCGAAAATTTCGCATCTTTTGACAGCGACAAAAATTTCGCGCCTTTTGACCTTCTTGGCTGAAAACACGAGTAAAAGGCGCGCGCGCGAATTTTCACACCGCCGTAAAATTTTCAACCGAGTCCATTTTTCCGCCCCAATCATCTCACCATGCATCAACATGCACGAAAGCGTCGAAAATTTCGCATCTTTTGACAGCGACAAAAATTTCGCGTCTTTTGACCTTCTTGGCTGAAAACACGAGTAAAAGGTGCGCGCGCGAATTTTCATACCGCCGTAAAATTTTCAACCGAGTCCATTTTTCCGTCCCAATCATCTCACCATGCATCAACATGCACGAAAGCGTCGAAAATTTCGCATCTTTTGACAGCGATAAAAATTTCGCGCCTTTTGACCTTCTTGGCTGAAAACACGAGTAAAAGGCGCGCGCGCGAATTTTCACACCGCCGTATAATTTCCAACCGAGTCCATTTTTCCGTCCCAATCATCTCACCATGCATCAACATGCACGAAAGCATCGAAAATTTCGCATCTTTTGACAGCGACAAAAATTTCGCGTCTTTTGACCTTCTTGGCTGAAAACACGAGTAAAAGGCGCGCGCGCGAATTTTCACACCGCCGTAAAATTTTCAACCGAGTCCATTTTTCCGTCCCAATCATCTCACCATGCATCAACATGCACGAAAGCGTCGAAAATTTCGCATCTTTTGACAACGATAAAAATTTCGCGCCTTTTGACCTTCTAGGCTGAAAACACGAGTAAAAGGCGCTCGCGCGAATTTTCACACCGCCGTAAAATTTTCAACCGAGTCCATTTTTCCGTCCCAATCATTTCACCGTGCATCAACATGCACGAAAGCGTCGAAAATTTCGCATCTTTTGACAGCGACAAAAATTTCGCGCCTTTTGACCTTCTTGGCTGAAAACACGAGTAAAAGGCGCGCGCGCGAATTTTCACACCGCCGTAAAATTTTCAACCGAGTCCATTTTTCTGCCCCAATCATCTCACCATGCATCAACATGCACGAAAGCGTCGAAAATTTCGCATCTTTTGACAGCGACAAAAATTTCGCGTCTTTTGACCTTCTTGGCTGAAAACACGAGTAAAAGGTGCGCGCGCGAATTTTCACACCGCCGTAAAATTTTCAACCGAGTCCATTTTTCCGTCCCAATCATCTCACCATGCATCAACATGCACGAAAGCGTCGAAAATTTCGCATCTTTTGACAGCGATAAAAATTTCGCGCCTTTTGACCTTCTAGGCTGAAAACACGAGTAAAAGGCGCTCGCGCGAATTTTCACACCGCCGTAAAATTTTCAACCGAGTCCATTTTTCCGTCCCAATCATTTCACCGTGCATCAACATGCACGAAAGCGTCGAAAATTTCGCATCTTTTGACAGCGACAAAAATTTCGCGCCTTTTGACCTTCTTGGCTGAAAACACGAGTAAAAGGCGCGCGCGCGAATTTTCACACCGCCGTAAAATTTTCAACCGAGTCCATTTTTCTGCCCCAATCATCTCACCATGCATCAACATGCACGAAAGCGTCGAAAATTTCGCATCTTTTGACAGCGACAAAAATTTCGCGTCTTTTGACCTTCTTGGCTGAAAACACGAGTAAAAGGTGCGCGCGCGAATTTTCACACCGCCGTAAAATTTTCAACCGAGTCCATTTTTCCGTCCCAATCATCTCACCATGCATCAACATGCACGAAAGCGTCGAAAATTTCGCATCTTTTGACAGCGATAAAAATTTCGCGCCTTTTGACCTTCTTGGCTGAAAACACGAGTAAAAGGCGCGCGCGCGAATTTTCACACCGCCGTAAAATTTTCAACCGAGTCCATTTTTCTGCCCCAATCATCTCATCATGCATCAACATGCACGAAAGCGTCGAAAATTTCGCATCTTTTGACAGCGACAAAAATTTCGCGTCTTTTGACCTTCTTGGCTGAAAACACGAGTAAAAGGTGCGCGCGCGAATTTTCACACCGCCGTAAAATTTTCAACCGAGTCCATTTTTCCGTCCCAATCATCTCACCATGCATCAACATGCACGAAAGCATCGAAAATTTCGCATCTTTTGACAGCGATAAAAATTTCGCGCCTTTTGACCTTCTAGGCTGAAAACACGAGTAAAAGGCGCTCGCTCGAATTTTCAACCGCCGTAAAATTTTCAACCGAGTCCATTTTTCCGTCCCAATCATTTCACCGTGCATCAACATGCACGAAAGCGTCGAAAATTTCGCATCTTTTGACAACGACAAAAATTTCGCGCCTTTTGACCTTCTTGGCTGAAAACACGAGTAAAAGGCGCGCGCGCGAATTTTCACACCGCCGTAAAATTTTCAACCGAGTCCATTTTTCCGTCCCAATCATCTCACCATGCATCAACATGCACGAAAGCGTCGAAAATTTCGCATCTTTTGACAGCGACAAAAATTTCGCGTCTTTTGACCTTCTTGGCTGAAAACACGAGTAAAAGGTGCGCGCGCGAATTTTCACACCGCCGTAAAATTTTCAACCGAGTCCATTTTTCCGTCCCAATCATCTCACCATGCATCAACATGCACGAAAGCATCGAAAATTTCGCATCTTTTGACAGCGATAAAAATTTCGCGCCTTTTGACCTTCTAGGCTGAAAACACGAGTAAAAGGCGCTCGCGCGAATTTTCACACCGCCGTAAAATTTTCAACCGAGTCCATTTTTCCGTCCCAATCATTTCACCGTGCATCAACATGCACGAAAGCGTCGAAAATTTCGCATCTTTTGACAGCGACAAAAATTTCGCGCCTTTTGACCTTCTTGGCTGAAAACACGAGTAAAAGGCGCGCGCGCGAATTTTCACACCGCCGTAAAATTTTCAACCGAGTCCATTTTTCTGCCCCAATCATCTCACCATGCATCAACATGCACGAAAGCGTCGAAAATTTCGCATCTTTTGACAGCGACAAAAATTTCGCGTCTTTTGACCTTCTTGGCTGAAAACACGAGTAAAAGGTGCGCGCGCGAATTTTCACACCGCCGTAAAATTTTCAACCGAGTCCATTTTTCCGTCCCAATCATCTCACCATGCATCAACATGCACGAAAGCGTCGAAAATTTCGCATCTTTTGACAGCGATAAAAATTTCGCGCCTTTTGACCTTCTAGGCTGAAAACACGAGTAAAAGGCGCTCGCGCGAATTTTCACACCGCCGTAAAATTTTCAACCGAGTCCATTTTTCCGTCCCAATCATTTCACCGTGCATCAACATGCACGAAAGCGTCGAAAATTTCGCATCTTTTGACAGCGACAAAAATTTCGCGCCTTTTGACCTTCTTGGCTGAAAACACGAGTAAAAGGCGCGCGCGCGAATTTTCACACCGCCGTAAAATTTTCAACCGAGTCCATTTTTCTGCCCCAATCATCTCACCATGCATCAACATGCACGAAAGCGTCGAAAATTTCGCATCTTTTGACAGCGACAAAAATTTCGCGTCTTTTGACCTTCTTGGCTGAAAACACGAGTAAAAGGTGCGCGCGCGAATTTTCACACCGCCGTAAAATTTTCAACCGAGTCCATTTTTCCGTCCCAATCATCTCACCATGCATCAACATGCACGAAAGCGTCGAAAATTTCGCATCTTTTGACAGCGATAAAAATTTCGCGCCTTTTGACCTTCTTGGCTGAAAACACGAGTAAAAGGCGCTCGCGCGAATTTTCACACCGCCGTAAAATTTTCAACCGAGTCCATTTTTCCGTCCCAATCATCTCACCATGCATCAACATGCACGAAAGCGTCGAAAATTTCGCATCTTTTGACAGCGACAAAAATTTCGCGCCTTTTGACCTTCTTGGCTGAAAACACGAGTAAAAGGCGCGCGCGCGAATTTTCACACCGCCGTAAAATTTTCAACCGAGTCCATTTTTCCGCCCCAATCATCTCACCATGCATCAACATGCACGAAAGCGTCGAAAATTTCGCATCTTTTGACAGCGACAAAAATTTCGCGTCTTTTGACCTTCTTGGCTGAAAACACGAGTAAAAGGTGCGCGCGCGAATTTTCATACCGCCGTAAAATTTTCAACCGAGTCCATTTTTCCGTCCCAATCATCTCACCATGCATCAACATGCACGAAAGCGTCGAAAATTTCGCATCTTTTGACAGCGATAAAAATTTCGCGCCTTTTGACCTTCTTGGCTGAAAACACGAGTAAAAGGCGCGCGCGCGAATTTTCACACCGCCGTATAATTTCCAACCGAGTCCATTTTTCCGTCCCAATCATCTCACCATGCATCAACATGCACGAAAGCATCGAAAATTTCGCATCTTTTGACAGCGACAAAAATTTCGCGTCTTTTGACCTTCTTGGCTGAAAACACGAGTAAAAGGCGCGCGCGCGAATTTTCACACCGCCGTAAAATTTTCAACCGAGTCCATTTTTCCGTCCCAATCATCTCACCATGCATCAACATGCACGAAAGCATAAAAAATTTCGCATCTTTTGACAGCGACAAAAATTTCGCATCTTTTGACCTTCTTGGCTGAAAACACGAGTAAAAGGCGCGCGCAGCGAATTTTCATACCGTCATAAAATTTTCAACCGAGTCCATTTTTCCGTCCCAATCATTTCACAATGCATCAACATGCACGAAAGCGTCAAAAATTTCGCATCTTTTGACAACGACAAAAATTTCGCGCCTTTTGACCTTCTTGGCTGAAATCACGAGTAAAAGGCGCGCGCGAGAATTTTGACACCGCCGTAAAATTTTCAACCTAGTCCATTTTTCCGCCCCAATCATCTCACCATGCATCAACATGCACGAAAGCGTCGAAAATTTCGCATCTTTTGACAGCGACAAAAATTTCGCGTCTTTTGACCTTCTTGGCTGAAAACACGAGTAAAAGGTGCGCGCGCGAATTTTCACACCGTCGTAAAATTTTCAACCGAGTCCATTTTTCCGTCCCAATCATCTCACCATGCATCAACATGCACGAAAGCGTCGTAAATTTTGCATCTTTTGATAGCGACAAAAATTTCGCGTCTTTTGACCTTCTTGGCTTAAAACACCAGTAAAAGCCGCGCGCGCGAATTTTCGCACCGCCATAAAATTATCAACCGAGTCCATTTTTCCATCCCAATCATCTCACCATGCATCAACATGCACGAAAGCATCAAAAATTTTGCATCTTTTGACAGCGACAAAAATTTCGCATCTTTTGACCTTCTTGGCTGAAAACACGAGTAAAAGGCGCGCGCGCGAATTTTCATACCGTCATAAAATTTTCAACCGAGTCCATTTTTCCGTCCCAATCATTTCACAATGCATCAACATGCACGAAAGCGTCAAAAATATCGCATCTTTTGACAGCGACAAAAATTTCGCGCCTTTTGACCTTCTTGGTTGAAATCACGAGTAAAAGGCGCGCGCGAGAATTTTGACACCGCCGTAAAATTTTCAACCGAGTCCATTTTTCCATCCCAATCATCTCACCATGCATCAACATGCACGAAAGCGTTGAAAATTTAGCTTCTTTTGACAGCGACAAAAATTTCGCGTCTTTTGACCTTCTTGGCTGAAAACGAGAGTATAAGGCGCGCGCGCGAATTTTCACACCGTCGTAAAATTTTCAACCGAGTCCATTTTTCCGTCCCAATCATCTCACCGTGCATCAACATGCATGAAAGCATCGAAAATTTCGCATCTTTTGACAGCGACAAAAATTTCGCGTCTTTTGACCTTCTTGGCTGAAAACACGAGTAAAAGGCGCGCGCGCGAATTTTCACACCGCCGTAAAATTTTCAACCGAGTCCATTTTTCTGTCCCAATCATCTCACCATGCATCAACATGCACGAAAGCGTCGAAAATTTCGCATCTTTTGACAGCGACAAAAATTTCGCGTCTTTTGACCTTCTTGGCTGAAAACACGAGAAAAGGCGCGCGCGCGAATTTTCACACCGCCGTAAAATTTTCAACCGAGTCCATTTTTCCGTCCCAATCATCTCACCATGCATCAACATGCACGAAAGCATCAAAAATTTTGCATCTTTTGACAGCAACAAAAATTTCGCGTCTTTTGATTTTCTTGGCTGAAAACACGAGTAAAAGGCGCGCGCGCGAATTTTCATACCGTCATAAATTTTCAACCGAGTCCATTTTTCCATCCCAATCATCTCACCATGCATCAACATGCACGAAAGCGTCGAAAATTTCGCTTCTTTTGACAGCGACAAAAATTTCGCGCCTTTTGACCTTCTTGGCTGAAAACACGAGTAAAAGGCGCGCGCGCGAATTTTCACACCGCCGTAAAATTTTCAACCGAGTCCATTTTTCTGCCCCAATCATCTCACCATGCATCAACATGCACGAAAGCGTCGAAAATTTCGCATCTTTTGACAGCGACAAAAATTTCGCGTCTTTTGACCTTCTTGGCTGAAAACACGAGTAAAAGGTGCGCGCGCGAATTTTCACACCGCCGTAAAATTTTCAACCGAGTCCATTTTTCCGTCCCAATCATCTCACCATGCATCAACATGCACGAAAGCGTCGAAAATTTCGCATCTTTTGACAGCGATAAAAATTTCGCGCCTTTTGACCTTCTTGGCTGAAAACACGAGTAAAAGGCGCTCGCGCGAATTTTCACACCGCCGTAAAATTTTCAACCGAGTCCATTTTTCCGTCCCAATCATCTCACCATGCATCAACATGCACGAAAGCGTCGAAAATTTCGCATCTTTTGACAGCGACAAAAATTTCGCGCCTTTTGACCTTCTTGGCTGAAAACACGAGTAAAAGGCGCGCGCGCGAATTTTCACACCGCCGTAAAATTTTCAACCGAGTCCATTTTTCCGCCCCAATCATCTCACCATGCATCAACATGCACGAAAGCGTCGAAAATTTCGCATCTTTTGACAGCGACAAAAATTTCGCGTCTTTTGACCTTCTTGGCTGAAAACACGAGTAAAAGGTGCGCGCGCGAATTTTCATACCGCCGTAAAATTTTCAACCGAGTCCATTTTTCCGTCCCAATCATCTCACCATGCATCAACATGCACGAAAGCGTCGAAAATTTCGCATCTTTTGACAGCGATAAAAATTTCGCGCCTTTTGACCTTCTTGGCTGAAAACACGAGTAAAAGGCGCGCGCGCGAATTTTCACACCGCCGTATAATTTCCAACCGAGTCCATTTTTCCGTCCCAATCATCTCACCATGCATCAACATGCACGAAAGCATCGAAAATTTCGCATCTTTTGACAGCGACAAAAATTTCGCGTCTTTTGACCTTCTTGGCTGAAAACACGAGTAAAAGGCGCGCGCGCGAATTTTCACACCGCCGTAAAATTTTCAACCGAGTCCATTTTTCCGTCCCAATCATCTCACCATGCATCAACATGCACGAAAGCATAAAAAATTTCGCATCTTTTGACAGCGACAAAAATTTCGCATCTTTTGACCTTCTTGGCTGAAAACACGAGTAAAAGGCGCGCGCGCGAATTTTCATACCGTCATAAAATTTTCAACCGAGTCCATTTTTCCGTCCCAATCATTTCACAATGCATCAACATGCACGAAAGCGTCAAAAATTTCGCATCTTTTGACAACGACAAAAATTTCGCGCCTTTTGACCTTCTTGGCTGAAATCACGAGTAAAAGGCGCGCGCGAGAATTTTGACACCGCCGTAAAATTTTCAACCTAGTCCATTTTTCCGCCCCAATCATCTCACCATGCATCAACATGCACGAAAGCGTCGAAAATTTCGCATCTTTTGACAGCGACAAAAATTTCGCGTCTTTTGACCTTCTTGGCTGAAAACACGAGTAAAAGGTGCGCGCGCGAATTTTCACACCGTCGTAAAATTTTCAACCGAGTCCATTTTTCCGTCCCAATCATCTCACCATGCATCAACATGCACGAAAGCGTCGTAAATTTTGCATCTTTTGATAGCGACAAAAATTTCGCGTCTTTTGACCTTCTTGGCTTAAAACACCAGTAAAAGCCGCGCGCGCGAATTTTCGCACCGCCATAAAATTATCAACCGAGTCCATTTTTCCATCCCAATCATCTCACCATGCATCAACATGCACGAAAGCATCAAAAATTTTGCATCTTTTGACAGCGACAAAAATTTCGCATCTTTTGACCTTCTTGGCTGAAAACACGAGTAAAAGGCGCGCGCGCGAATTTTCATACCGTCATAAAATTTTCAACCGAGTCCATTTTTCCGTCCCAATCATTTCACAATGCATCAACATGCACGAAAGCGTCAAAAATATCGCATCTTTTGACAGCGACAAAAATTTCGCGCCTTTTGACCTTCTTGGTTGAAATCACGAGTAAAAGGCGCGCGCGAGAATTTTGACACCGCCGTAAAATTTTCAACCGAGTCCATTTTTCCATCCCAATCATCTCACCATGCATCAACATGCACGAAAGCGTTGAAAATTTAGCTTCTTTTGACAGCGACAAAAATTTCGCGTCTTTTGACCTTCTTGGCTGAAAACGAGAGTATAAGGCGCGCGCGCGAATTTTCACACCGTCGTAAAATTTTCAACCGAGTCCATTTTTCCGTCCCAATCATCTCACCGTGCATCAACATGCATGAAAGCATCGAAAATTTCGCATCTTTTGACAGCGACAAAAATTTCGCGTCTTTTGACCTTCTTGGCTGAAAACACGAGTAAAAGGCGCGCGCGCGAATTTTCACACCGCCGTAAAATTTTCAACCGAGTCCATTTTTCTGTCCCAATCATCTCACCATGCATCAACATGCACGAAAGCGTCGAAAATTTCGCATCTTTTGACAGCGACAAAAATTTCGCGTCTTTTGACCTTCTTGGCTGAAAACACGAGAAAAGGCGCGCGCGCGAATTTTCACACCGCCGTAAAATTTTCAACCGAGTCCATTTTTCCGTCCCAATCATCTCACCATGCATCAACATGCACGAAAGCATCAAAAATTTTGCATCTTTTGACAGCAACAAAAATTTCGCGTCTTTTGATTTTCTTGGCTGAAAACACGAGTAAAAGGCGCGCGCGCGAATTTTCATACCGTCATAAATTTTCAACCGAGTCCATTTTTCCATCCCAATCATCTCACCATGCATCAACATGCACGAAAGCGTCGAAAATTTCGCTTCTTTTGACAGCGACAAAAATTTCGCGTCTTTTGACCTTCTTGGCTGAAAACAAGAGTATAAGGCGCGCGCGCGAATTTTCACACCGCCGTAAAATTTTCAACCGAGTCCATTTTTCCGTCCCAATCATTTCACCGTGCATCAACATGCATGAAAGCGTCGAAAATTTCGCATCTTTTGACAGCGACAAAAATTTCGAGCCTTTTGACCTTCTTGGCTGAAAACACGAGTAAAAGGCTCGCGCGCGAATTTTCACACCGCCGTAAAATTTTCAACCGAGTCCATTTTTCTGCCCCAATCATCTCACCATGCATCAACATGCACGAAAGCGTCGAAAATTTCGCATCTTTTGACAGCGACAAAAATTTCGCGTCTTTTGACCTTCTAGGCTGAAAACACGAGTAAAAGGCGCTCGCGCGAATTTTCACACCGCCGTAAAATTTTCAACCGAGTCCATTTTTCCGTCCCAATCATTTCACCGTGCATCAACATGCACGAAAGCGTCGAAAATTTCGCATCTTTTGACAGCGACAAAAATTTCGCGCCTTTTGACCTTCTTGGCTGAAAACACGAGTAAAAGGCGCGCGCGCGAATTTTCACACCGCCGTAAAATTTTCAACCGAGTCCATTTTTCTGCCCCAATCATCTCACCATGCATCAACATGCACGAAAGCGTCGAAAATTTCGCATCTTTTGACAGCGACAAAAATTTCACGTCTTTTGACCTTCTTGGCTGAAAACACGAGTAAAAGGTGCGCGCGCGAATTTTCACACCGCCGTAAAATTTTCAACCGAGTCCATTTTTCCGTCCCAATCATCTCACCATGCATCAACATGCACGAAAGCGTCGAAAATTTCGCATCTTTTGACAGCGATAAAAATTTCGCGCCTTTTGACCTTCTTGGCTGAAAAAACGAGTAAAAGGCGCTAGCGCGAATTTTCACACCGCCGTAAAATTTACAACCGAGTCCATTTTTCCGTCCCAATCATCTCACCATGCATCAACATGCACGAAAGCGTCGAAAATTTCGCATCTTTTGACAGCGACAAAAATTTCGCGCCTTTTGACCTTCTTGGCTCAAAACACGAGTAAAAGGCGCGCGCGCGAATTTTCACACCGCCGTAAAATTTTCAACCGAGTCCATTTTTCCACCCCAATCATCTCACCATGCATCAACATGCACGAAAGCGTCGAAAATTTCGCATCTTTTGACAGCGACAAAAATTTCGCGTCTTTTGACCTTCTTGGCTGAAAACACGAGTAAAAGGTGCGCGCGCGAATTTTCATACCGCCGTAAAATTTTCAACCGAGTCCATTTTTCCGTCCCAATCATCTCACCATGCATCAACATGCACGAAAGCGTCGAAAATTTCGCATCTTTTGACAGCGATAAAAATTTCGCGCCTTTTGACCTTCTTGGCTGAAAACATGAGTAAAAGGCGCGCGCGCGAATTTTGACACCGCCGTATAATTTTCAACCGAGTCCATTTTTCCGTCCCAATCATCTCACCATGCATCAACATGCACGAAAGCGTCGAAAATTTCGCATCTTTTGACAGCGACAAAAATTTCGCGTCTTTTGACCTTCTTGGCTGAAAACACGAGTAAAAGGCGCGCGCGCGAATTTTCACACCGCCGTAAAATTTTCAACCGAGTCCATTTTTCCGTCCCAATCATCTCACCATGCATCAACATGCACGAAAGCATCAAAAATTTCGCATCTTTTGACAGCAACAAAAATTTCGCATCTTTTGACCTTCTTGGCTGAAAACACGAGTAAAAGGCGCGCGCGCGAATTTTCATACCGTCATAAAATTTTCAACCGAGTCCATTTTTCCGTCCCAATCATTTCACAATGCATCAACATGCACGAAAGCGTCAAAAATTTCGCATCTTTTGACAGCGACAAAATTTTCGCGTCTTTTGACCTTCTTGGCTGAAAACACGAGTAAAAGGTGCGCGCGCGAATTTTCACACCGCCGTAAAATTTTCAACCGAGTCCATTTTTCCATCCCAATCATCTCACCATGCATCAACATTCACGAAAGCGTTGAAAATTTAGCTTCTTTTGACAGCGACAAAAATTTCGCGTCTTTTGACCTTCTTGGCTGAAAACGAGAGTATAAGGCGCGCGCTGCGAATTTTCACACCGTCGTAAAATTTTCAACCGAGTCCATTTTTCCGTCCCAATCATCTCACCGTGCATCAACATGCATGAAAGCATCGAAAATTTCGCATCTTTTGACAGCGACAAAAATTTCGCGTCTTTTGACCTTCTTGGCTGAAAACACGAGTAAAAGGCGCGCGCGCGAATTTTCACACCGCCGTAAAATTTTCAACCGAGTCCATTTTTCTGTCCCAATCATCTCACCATGCATCAACATGCACGAAAGCGTCGAAAATTTCGCATCTTTTGACAGCGACAAAAATTTCGCGTCTTTTGACCTTCTTGGCTGAAAACACGAGAAAAGGCGCGCGCGCGAATTTTCACACCGCCGTAAAATTTTCAACCGAGTCCATTTTTCCGTCCCAATCATCTCACCATGCATCAACATGCACGAAAGCATCAAAAATTTTGCATCTTTTGACAGCAACAAAAATTTCGCGTCTTTTGATTTTCTTGGCTGAAAACACGAGTAAAAGGCGCGCGCGCGAATTTTCATACCGTCATAAATTTTCAACCGAGTCCATTTTTCCATCCCAATCATCTCACCATGCATCAACATGCACGAAAGCGTCGAAAATTTCGCTTCTTTTGACAGCGACAAAAATTTCGCGTCTTTTGACCTTCTTGGCTGAAAACAAGAGTATAAGGCGCGCGCGCGAATTTTCACACCGCCGTAAAATTTTCAACCGAGTCCATTTTTCCGTCCCAATCATTTCACCGTGCATCAACATGCATGAAAGCGTCGAAAATTTCGCATCTTTTGACAGCGACAAAAATTTCGAGCCTTTTGACCTTCTTGGCTGAAAACACGAGTAAAAGGCTCGCGCGCGAATTTTCACACCGCCGTAAAATTTTCAACCGAGTCCATTTTTCTGCCCCAATCATCTCACCATGCATCAACATGCACGAAAGCGTCGAAAATTTCGCATCTTTTGACAGCGACAAAAATTTCGCGTCTTTTGACCTTCTAGGCTGAAAACACGAGTAAAAGGCGCTCGCGCGAATTTTCACACCGCCGTAAAATTTTCAACCGAGTCCATTTTTCCGTCCCAATCATTTCACCGTGCATCAACATGCACGAAAGCGTCGAAAATTTCGCATCTTTTGACAGCGACAAAAATTTCGCGCCTTTTGACCTTCTTGGCTGAAAACACGAGTAAAAGGCGCGCGCGCGAATTTTCACACCGCCGTAAAATTTTCAACCGAGTCCATTTTTCTGCCCCAATCATCTCACCATGCATCAACATGCACGAAAGCGTCGAAAATTTCGCATCTTTTGACAGCGACAAAAATTTCGCGTCTTTTGACCTTCTTGGCTGAAAACACGAGTAAAAGGTGCGCGCGCGAATTTTCACACCGCCGTAAAATTTTCAACCGAGTCCATTTTTCCGTCCCAATCATCTCACCATGCATCAACATGCACGAAAGCGTCGAAAATTTCGCATCTTTTGACAGCGATAAAAATTTCGCGCCTTTTGACCTTCTTGGCTGAAAAAACGAGTAAAAGGCGCTAGCGCGAATTTTCACACCGCCGTAAAATTTACAACCGAGTCCATTTTTCCGTCCCAATCATCTCACCATGCATCAACATGCACGAAAGCGTCGAAAATTTCGCATCTTTTGACAGCGACAAAAATTTCGCGCCTTTTGACCTTCTTGGCTGAAAACACGAGTAAAAGGCGCGCGCGCGAATTTTCACACCGCCGTAAAATTTTCAACCGAGTCCATTTTTCCACCCCAATCATCTCACCATGCATCAACATGCACGAAAGCGTCGAAAATTTCGCATCTTTTGACAGCGACAAAAATTTCGCGTCTTTTGACCTTCTTGGCTGAAAACACGAGTAAAAGGTGCGCGCGCGAATTTTCATACCGCCGTAAAATTTTCAACCGAGTCCATTTTTCCGTCCCAATCATCTCACCATGCAT
Organism: Pontederia crassipes; assembly: GCA_030549335.1. Taxonomy (NCBI): domain Eukaryota; kingdom Viridiplantae; phylum Streptophyta; class Magnoliopsida; order Commelinales; family Pontederiaceae; genus Pontederia; species Pontederia crassipes. Next base: position 5,675,395 of record CM060190.1, read on the forward strand.
CAACATGCACGAAAGCGTCGAAAATTTCGCATCTTTTGACAGCGATAAAAATTTCGCGCCTTTTGACCTTCTTGGCTGAAAACATGAGTAAAAGGCGCGCGCGCGAATTTTGACACCGCCGTATAATTTTCAACCGAGTCCATTTTTCCGTCCCAATCATCTCACCATGCATCAACATGCACGAAAGCGTCGAAAATTTCGCATCTTTTGACAGCGACAAAAATTTCGCGTCTTTTGACCTTCTTGGCTGAAAACACGAGTAAAAGGCGCGCGCGCGAATTTTCACACCGCCGTAAAATTTTCAACCGAGTCCATTTTTCCGTCCCAATCATCTCACCATGCATCAACATGCACGAAAGCATCAAAAATTTCGCATCTTTTGACAGCAACAAAAATTTTGCATCTTTTGACCTTCTTGGCTGAAAACACGAGTAAAAGGCGCGCGCGCGAATTTTCATACCGTCATAAAATTTTCAACCGAGTCCATTTTTCCGTCCCAATCATTTCACAATGCATCAACATGCACGAAAGCGTCAAAAATTTCGCATCTTTTGACAGCGACAAAATTTTCGCGTCTTTTGACCTTCTTGGCTGAAAACACGAGTAAAAGGTGCGCGCGCGAATTTTCACACCGCCGTAAAATTTTCAACCGAGTCCATTTTTCCATCCCAATCATCTCACCATGCATCAACATTCACGAAAGCGTTGAAAATTTAGCTTCTTTTGACAGCGACAAAAATTTCGCGTCTTTTGACCTTCTTGGCTGAAAACGAGAGTATAAGGCGCGCGCGCGAATTTTCACACCGTCGTAAAATTTTCAACCGAGTCCATTTTTCCGTCCCAATCATCTCACCATGCATCAACATGCACGAAAGCGTCGTAAATTTCGCATCTTTTGATAGCGACAAAAATTTCGCGTCTTTTGAACTTCTTGGCTTAAAACACCAGTAAAAGCCGCGCGCGCGAATTTTCGCACCGCCGTAAAATTTTCAACCGAGTCCATTTTTCTGTCCCAATCATCTCACCATGCATCAACATGCACGAAAGCGTCGAAAATTTCGCATCTTTTGACAGCGACAAAAATTTCGCGTCTTTTGACCTTCTTGGCTGAAAACACGAGTAAAAGGCGCGCGTGCAAATTTTCACACCGCCGTAAAATTTTCAACCGAGTCCATTTTTCCGTCCCAATCATCTCACCATGCATCAACATGCACGAAAGCATCGAAAATTTTGCATCTTTTGACAGCGATAAAAATTTCGCGCCTTTTGACCTTCTAGGCTGAAAACACGAGTAAAAGGCGCTCGCGCGAATTTTCACACCGCCGTAAAATTTTCAACCGAGTCCATTTTTCCGTCCCAATCATTTCACCGTGCATCAACATGCACGAAAGCGTCGAAAATTTCGCATCTTTTGACAGCGACAAAAATTTCGCGCCTTTTGACCTTCTTGGCTGAAAACACGAGTAAAAGGCGCGCGCGCGAATTTTCACACCGCCGTAAAATTTTCAACCGAGTCCATTTTTCTGCCCCAATCATCTCACCATGCATCAACATGCACGAAAGCGTCGAAAATTTCGCATCTTTTGACAGCGACAAAAATTTCGCGTCTTTTGACCTTCTTGGCTGAAAACACGAGTAAAAGGTGCGCGCGCGAATTTTCACACCGCCGTAAAATTTTCAACCGAGTCCATTTTTCCGTCCCAATCATCTCACCATGCATCAACATGCACGAAAGCGTCGAAAATTTCGCATCTTTTGACAGCGATAAAAATTTCGCGCCTTTTGACCTTCTTGGCTGAAAACACGAGTAAAAGGCGCTCGCGCGAATTTTCACACCGCCGTAAAATTTTCAACCGAGTCCATTTTTCCGTCCCAATCATCTCACCATGCATCAACATGCACGAAAGCGTCGAAAATTTCGCATCTTTTGACAGCGACAAAAATTTCGCGCCTTTTGACCTTCTTGGCTGAAAACACGAGTAAAAGGCGCGCACGCGAATTTTCACACCGCCGTAAAATTTTCAACCGAGTCCATTTTTCCGCCCCAATCATCTCACCATGCATCAACATGCACGAAAGCGTCGAAAATTTCGCATCTTTTGACAGCGACAAAAATTTCGCGTCTTTTGACCTTCTTGGCTGAAAACACGAGTAAAAGGTGCGCGCGCGAATTTTCATACCGCCGTAAAATTTTCAACCGAGTCCATTTTTCCGTCCCAATCATCTCACCATGCATCAACATGCACGAAAGCGTCGAAAATTTCGCATCTTTTGACAGCGATAAAAATTTCGCGCCTTTTGACCTTCTTGGCTGAAAACATGAGTAAAAGGCGCGCGCGCGAATTTTCACACCGCCGTATAATTTTCAACCGAGTCCATTTTTCCGTCCCAATCATCTCACCATGCATCAACATGCACGAAAGCGTCGAAAATTTCGCATCTTTTGACAGCGACAAAAATTTCGCGTCTTTTGACCTTCTTGGCTGAAAACACGAGTAAAAGGCGCGCGCGCGAATTTTCACACCGCCGTAAAATTTTCAACCGAGTCCATTTTTCCGTCCCAATCATCTCACCATGCATCAACATGCACGAAAGCATCAAAAATTTCGCATCTTTTGACAGCGACAAAAATTTCGCATCTTTTGACCTTCTTGGCTGAAAACACGAGTAAAAGGCGCGCGCGCGAATTTTCATACCGTCATAAAATTTTCAACCGAGTCCATTTTTCCGTCCCAATCATTTCACAATGCATCAACATGCACGAAAGCGTCAAAAATTTCGCATCTTTTGACAGCGACAAAAATTTCGCGTCTTTTGACCTTCTTGGTTGAAATCACGAGTAAAAGGCGCGCGCGAGAATTTTGACACCGCCGTAAAATTTTCAACCGAGTCCATTTTTCCATCCCAATCATCTCACCATGCATCAACATGCACGAAAGCGTTGAAAATTTAGCTTCTTTTGACAGCGACAAAAATTTCGCGTCTTTTGACCTTCTTGGCTGAAAACGAGAGTATAAGGCGCGCGCGCGAATTTTCACACCGTCGTAAAATTTTCAACCGAGTCCATTTTTCCGTCCCAATCATCTCATCATGCATCAACATGCACGAAAGCGTCGTAAATTTTGCATCTTTTGATAGCGACAAAAATTTCGCGTCTTTTGACCTTCTTGGCTTAAAACACCAGTAAAAGCCGCGCGCGCGAATTTTCGCACCGCCGTAAAATTTTCAACCGAGTCCATTTTTCCGTCCCAATCATCTCACCATGCATCAACATGCACGAAAGCGTCGTAAATTTCGCATCTTTTGACAGCGACAAAAATTTCGCGTCTTTTGACCTTCTTGGCTGAAAACACGAGAAAAGGCGCGCGCGCGAATTTTCACACCGCCGTAAAATTTTCAACCGAGTCCATTTTTCCGTCCCAATCATCTCACCATGCATCAACATGCACGAAAGCATCAAAAATTTTGCATCTTTTGACAGCAACAAAAATTTCGCGTCTTTTGATTTTCTTGGCTTAAAACACGAGTAAAAGGCGTGCGCGCGAATTTTCATACCGTCATAAATTTTCAACCGAGTCCATTTTTCCATCCCAATCATCTCACCATGCATCAACATGCACGAAAGCGTCGAAAATTTCGCTTCTTTTGACAGCGACAAAAATTTCGCGTCTTTTGACCTTCTTGGCTGAAAACAAGAGTATAAGGCGCGCGCGCGAATTTTCACACCGCCGTAAAATTTTCAACCGAGTCCATTTTTCCGTCCCAATCATTTCACCGTGCATCAACATGCATGAAAGCGTCGAAAATTTCGCATCTTTTGACAGCGACAAAAATTTCGCGCCTTTTGACCTTCTTGGCTGAAAACACGAGTAAAAGGCGCGCGCGCGAATTTTCACACCGCCGTAAAATTTTCAACCGAGTCCATTTTTCTGCCCCAATCATCTCACCATGCATCAACATGCACGAAAGCGTCGAAAATTTCGCATCTTTTGACAGCGACAAAAATTTCGCGTCTTTTGACCTTCTAGGCTGAAAACACGAGTAAAAGGCGCTCGCGCGAATTTTCACACCGCCGTAAAATTTTCAACCGAGTCCATTTTTCCGTCCCAATCATTTCACCGTGCATCAACATGCACGAAAGCGTCGAAAATTTCGCATCTTTTGACAGCGACAAAAATTTCGCGCCTTTTGACCTTCTTGGCTGAAAACACGAGTAAAAGGCGCGCGCGCGAATTTTCACACCGCCGTAAAATTTTCAACCGAGTCCATTTTTCTGCCCCAATCATCTCACCATGCATCAACATGCACGAAAGCGTCGAAAATTTCGCATCTTTTGACAGCGACAAAAATTTCGCGTCTTTTGACCTTCTTGGCAGAAAACACGAGTAAAAGGTGCGCGCGCGAATTTTCACACCGCCGTAAAATTTTCAACCGAGTCCATTTTTCCGTCCCAATCATCTCACCATGCATCAACATGCACGAAAGCGTCGAAAATTTTGCATCTTTTGACAGCGATAAAAATTTCGCGCCTTTTGACCTTCTTGGCTGAAAAAACGAGTAAAAGGCGCTAGCGCGAATTTTCACACCGCCGTAAAATTTTCAACCGAGTCCATTTTTCCGTCCCAATCATCTCACCATGCATCAACATGCACGAAAGCGTCGAAAATTTCGCATCTTTTGACAGCGACAAAAATTTCGCGCCTTTTGACCTTCTTGGCTGAAAACACGAGTAAAAGGCGCGCGCGCGAATTTTCACACCGCCGTAAAATTTTCAACCGAGTCCATTTTTCCACCCCAATCATCTCACCATGCATCAACATGCACGAAAGCGTCGAAAATTTCGCATCTTTTGACAGCGACAAAAATTTCGCGTCTTTTGACCTTCTTGGCTGAAAACACGAGTAAAAGGCGCTAGCGCGAATTTTCACACCGCCGTAAAATTTTCAACCGAGTCCATTTTTCCGTCCCAATCATCTCACCATGCATCAACATGCACGAAAGCGTCGAAAATTTCGCATCTTTTGACAGCGACAAAAATTTCGCGCCTTTTGACCTTCTTGGCTGAAAACACGAGTAAAAGGCGCGCGCGCGAATTTTCACACCGCCGTAAAATTTTCAACCGAGTCCATTTTTCTGCCCCAATCATCTCACCATGCATCAACATGCACGAAAGCGTCGAAAATTTCGCATCTTTTGACAGCGACAAAAATTTCGCGTCTTTTGACCTTCTTGGCTGAAAACACGAGTAAAAGGTGCGCGCGCGAATTTTCACACCGCCGTAAAATTTTCAACCGAGTCCATTTTTCCGTCCCAATCATCTCACCATGCATCAACATGCACGAAAGCGTCGAAAATTTCGCATCTTTTGACAGCGATAAAAATTTCGCGCCTTTTGACCTTCTTGGCTGAAAACATGAGTAAAAGGCGCGCGCGCGAATTTTCACACCGCCGTATAATTTTCAACCGAGTCCATTTTTCCGTCCCAATCATCTCACCATGCATCAACATGCACGAAAGCGTCGAAAATTTCGCATCTTTTGACAGCGACAAAAATTTCGCGTCTTTTGACCTTCTTGGCTGAAAACACGAGTAAAAGGCGCGCGCGCGAATTTTCACACCGCCGTAAAATTTTCAACCGAGTCCATTTTTCCGTCCCAATCATCTCACCATGCATCAACATGCACGAAAGCATCAAAAATTTCGCATCTTTTGACAGCGACAAAAATTTCGCATCTTTTGACCTTCTTGGCTGAAAACACGAGTAAAAGGCGCGCGCGCGAATTTTCATACCGTCATAAAATTTTCAACCGAGTCCATTTTTCCGTCCCAATCATTTCACAATGCATCAACATGCACGAAAGCGTCAAAAATTTCGCATCTTTTGACAGCGACAAAAATTTCGCGTCTTTTGACCTTCTTGGTTGAAATCACGAGTAAAAGGCGCGCGCGAGAATTTTGACACCGCCGTAAAATTTTCAACCGAGTCCATTTTTCCATCCCAATCATCTCACCATGCATCAACATGCACGAAAGCGTTGAAAATTTAGCTTCTTTTGACAGCGACAAAAATTTCGCGTCTTTTGACCTTCTTGGCTGAAAACGAGAGTATAAGGCGCGCGCGCGAATTTTCACACCGTCGTAAAATTTTCAACCGAGTCCATTTTTCCGTCCCAATCATCTCATCATGCATCAACATGCACGAAAGCGTCGTAAATTTTGCATCTTTTGATAGCGACAAAAATTTCGCGTCTTTTGACCTTCTTGGCTTAAAACACCAGTAAAAGCCGCGCGCTGCGAATTTTCGCACCGCCGTAAAATTTTCAACCGAGTCCATTTTTCCGTCCCAATCATCTCACCATGCATCAACATGCACGAAAGCGTCGTAAATTTCGCATCTTTTGACAGCGACAAAAATTTCGCGTCTTTTGACCTTCTTGGCTGAAAACACGAGAAAAGGCGCGCGCGCGAATTTTCACACCGCCGTAAAATTTTCAACCGAGTCCATTTTTCCGTCCCAATCATCTCACCATGCATCAACATGCACGAAAGCATCAAAAATTTTGCATCTTTTGACAGCAACAAAAATTTCGCGTCTTTTGATTTTCTTGGCTTAAAACACGAGTAAAAGGCGTGCGCGCGAATTTTCATACCGTCATAAATTTTCAACCGAGTCCATTTTTCCATCCCAATCATCTCACCATGCATCAACATGCACGAAAGCGTCGAAAATTTCGCTTCTTTTGACAGCGACAAAAATTTCGCGTCTTTTGACCTTCTTGGCTGAAAACAAGAGTATAAGGCGCGCGCGCGAATTTTCACACCGCCGTAAAATTTTCAACCGAGTCCATTTTTCCGTCCCAATCATTTCACCGTGCATCAACATGCATGAAAGCGTCGAAAATTTCGCATCTTTTGACAGCGACAAAAATTTCGCGCCTTTTGACCTTCTTGGCTGAAAACACGAGTAAAAGGCGCGCGCGCGAATTTTCACACCGCCGTAAAATTTTCAACCGAGTCCATTTTTCTGCCCCAATCATCTCACCATGCATCAACATGCACGAAAGCGTCGAAAATTTCGCATCTTTTGACAGCGACAAAAATTTCGCGTCTTTTGACCTTCTAGGCTGAAAACACGAGTAAAAGGCGCTCGCGCGAATTTTCACACCGCCGTAAAATTTTCAACCGAGTCCATTTTTCCGTCCCAATCATTTCACCGTGCATCAACATGCACGAAAGCGTCGAAAATTTCGCATCTTTTGACAGCGACAAAAATTTCGCGCCTTTTGACCTTCTTGGCTGAAAACACGAGTAAAAGGCGCGCGCGCGAATTTTCACACCGCCGTAAAATTTTCAACCGAGTCCATTTTTCTGCCCCAATCATCTCACCATGCATCAACATGCACGAAAGCGTCGAAAATTTCGCATCTTTTGACAGCGACAAAAATTTCGCGTCTTTTGACCTTCTTGGCAGAAAACACGAGTAAAAGGTGCGCGCGCGAATTTTCACACCGCCGTAAAATTTTCAACCGAGTCCATTTTTCCGTCCCAATCATCTCACCATGCATCAACATGCACGAAAGCGTCGAAAATTTTGCATCTTTTGACAGCGATAAAAATTTCGCGCCTTTTGACCTTCTTGGCTGAAAAAACGAGTAAAAGGCGCTAGCGCGAATTTTCACACCGCCGTAAAATTTTCAACCGAGTCCATTTTTCCGTCCCAATCATCTCACCATGCATCAACATGCACGAAAGCGTCGAAAATTTCGCATCTTTTGACAGCGACAAAAATTTCGCGCCTTTTGACCTTCTTGGCTGAAAACACGAGTAAAAGGCGCGCGCGCGAATTTTCACACCGCCGTAAAATTTTCAACCGAGTCCATTTTTCCACCCCAATCATCTCACCATGCATCAACATGCACGAAAGCGTCGAAAATTTCGCATCTTTTGACAGCGACAAAAATTTCGCGTCTTTTGACCTTCTTGGCTGAAAACACGAGTAAAAGGCGCTAGCGCGAATTTTCACACCGCCGTAAAATTTTCAACCGAGTCCATTTTTCCGTCCCAATCATCTCACCATGCATCAACATGCACGAAAGCGTCGAAAATTTCGCATCTTTTGACAGCGACAAAAATTTCGCGCCTTTTGACCTTCTTGGCTGAAAACACGAGTAAAAGGCGCGCGCGCGAATTTTCACACCGCCGTAAAATTTTCAACCGAGTCCATTTTTCTGCCCCAATCATCTCACCATGCATCAACATGCACGAAAGCGTCGAAAATTTCGCATCTTTTGACAGCGACAAAAATTTCGCGTCTTTTGACCTTCTTGGCTGAAAACACGAGTAAAAGGCGCTAGCGCGAATTTTCACACCGCCGTAAAATTTTCAACCGAGTCCATTTTTCCGTCCCAATCATCTCACCATGCATCAACATGCACGAAAGCGTCGAAAATTTCGCATCTTTTGACAGCGACAAAAATTTCGCGCCTTTTGACCTTCTTGGCTGAAAACACGAGTAAAAGGCGCGCGCGCGAATTTTCACACCGCCGTAAAATTTTCAACCGAGTCCATTTTTCTGCCCCAATCATCTCACCATGCATCAACATGCACGAAAGCGTCGAAAATTTCGCATCTTTTGACAGCGACAAAAATTTCGCGTCTTTTGACCTTCTTGGCTGAAAACACGAGTAAAAGGTGCGCGCGCGAATTTTCACACCGCCGTAAAATTTTCAACCGAGTCCATTTTTCCGTCCCAATCATCTCACCATGCATCAACATGCACGAAAGCGTCGAAAATTTCGCATCTTTTGACAGCGATAAAAATTTCGCGCCTTTTGACCTTCTTGGCTGAAAAAACGAGTAAAAGGCGCTAGCGCGAATTTTCACACCGCCGTAAAATTTTCAACCGAGTCCATTTTTCCGTCCCAATCATCTCACCATGCATCAACATGCACGAAAGCGTCGAAAATTTCGCATCTTTTGACAGCGACAAAAATTTCGCGCCTTTTGACCTTCTTGGCTGAAAACACGAGTAAAAGGCGCGCGCGCGAATTTTCACACCGCCGTAAAATTTTCAACCGAGTCCATTTTTCCACCCCAATCATCTCACCATGCATCAACATGCACGAAAGCGTCGAAAATTTCGCATCTTTTGACAGCGACAAAAATTTCGCGTCTTTTGACCTTCTTGGCTGAAAACACGAGTAAAAGGTGCGCGCGCGAATTTTCATACCGCCGTAAAATTTTCAACCGAGTCCATTTTTCCGTCCCAATCATCTCACCATGCATCAACATGCACGAAAGCGTCGAAAATTTCGCATCTTTTGACAGCGATAAAAATTTCGCGCCTTTTGACCTTCTTGGCTGAAAACATGAGTAAAAGGCGCGCGCGCGAATTTTCACACCGCCGTATAATTTTCAACCGAGTCCATTTTTCCGTCCCAATCATCTCACCATGCATCAACATGCACGAAAGCGTCGAAAATTTCGCATCTTTTGACAGCGACAAAAATTTCGCGTCTTTTGACCTTCTTGGCTGAAAACACGAGTAAAAGGCGCGCGCGCGAATTTTCACACCGCCGTAAAATTTTCAACCGAGTCCATTTTTCCGTCCCAATCATCTCACCATGCATCAACATGCACGAAAGCATCAAAAATTTCGCATCTTTTGACAGCAACAAAAATTTCGCATCTTTTGACCTTCTTGGCTGAAAACACGAGTAAAAGGCGCGCGCGCGAATTTTCATACCGTCATAAAATTTTCAACCGAGTCCATTTTTCCGTCCCAATCATTTCACAATGCATCACCATGCACGAAAGCGTCAAAAATTTCGCATCTTTTGACAGCGACAAAAATTTCGCGTCTTTTGACCTTCTTGGCTGAAAACACGAGTAAAAGGTGCGCGCGCGAATTTTCACACCGCCGTAAAATTTTCAACCGAGTCCATTTTTCCATCCCAATCATCTCACCATGCATCAACATTCACGAAAGCGTTGAAAATTTAGCTTCTTTTGACAGCGACAAAAATTTCGCGTCTTTTGACCTTCTTGGCTGAAAACGAGAGTATAAGGCGCGCGCGCGAATTTTCACACCGTCGTAAAATTTTCAACCGAGTCCATTTTTCCGTCCCAATCATCTCACCATGCATCAACATGCACGAAAGCGTCGTAAATTTCGCATCTTTTGATAGCGACAAAAATTTCGCGTCTTTTGAACTTCTTGGCTTAAAACACTAGTAAAAGCCGCGCGCGCGAATTTTCGCACCGCCGTAAAATTTTCAACCGAGTCCATTTTTCTGTCCCAATCATCTCACCATGCATCAACATGCACGAAAGCGTCGAAAATTTCGCATCTTTTGACGGCGACAAAAATTTCGCGTCTTTTGACCTTCTTGGCTGAAAACACGAGTAAAAGGCGCGCGTGCAAATTTTCACACCGCCGTAAAATTTTCAACCGAGTCCATTTTTCCGTCCCAATCATCTCACCATGCATCAACATGCACGAAAGCATAAAAAATTTCGCATCTTTTGACAGCAACAAAAATTTCGCGTCTTTTGATCTTCTTGGCTGAAAACACGAGTAAAAGGCGCGCGCGCGAATTTTCATACCGTCATAAAATTTTCAACCGAGTCCATTTTTCCATCCCAATCATCTCACCATGCATCAACATGCACGAAAGCGTCGAAAATTTCGCTTCTTTTGACAGCGACAAAAATTTCGCGTCTTTTGACCTTCTTGGCTGAAAACAAGAGTATAAGGCGCGCGCGCGAATTTTCACACCGCCGTAAAATTTTCAACCGAGTCCATTTTTCCGTCCCAATCATTTCACCGTGCATCAACATGCATGAAAGCGTCGAAAATTTCGCATCTTTTGACAGCGACAAAAATTTCGCGCCTTTTGACCTTCTTGGCTGAAAACACGAGTAAAAGGCGCGCGCGCGAATTTTCACACCGCCGTAAAATTTTCAACCGAGTCCATTTTTCTGCCCCAATCATCTCACCATGCATCAACATGCACGAAAGCGTCGAAAATTTCGCATCTTTTGACAGCGACAAAAATTTCGCGTCTTTTGACCTTCTTGGCTGAAAACACGAGTAAAAGGTGCGCGCGCGAATTTTCACACCGCCGTAAAATTTTCAACCGAGTCCATTTTTCCGTCCCAATCATCTCACCATGCATCAACATGCACGAAAGCGTCGAAAATTTCGCATCTTTTGACAGCGATAAAAATTTCGCGCCTTTTGACCTTCTAGGCTGAAAACACGAGTAAAAGGCGCTCGCGCGAATTTTCACACCGCCGTAAAATTTTCAACCGAGTCCATTTTTCCGTCCCAATCATTTCACCGTGCATCAACATGCACGAAAGCGTCGAAAATTTCGCATCTTTTGACAGCGACAAAAATTTCGCGCCTTTTGACCTTCTTGGCTGAAAACACGAGTAAAAGGCGCGCGCGCGAATTTTCACACCGCCGTAAAATTTTCAACCGAGTCCATTTTTCTGCCCCAATCATCTCACCATGCATCAACATGCACGAAAGCGTCAAAAATTTCGCATCTTTTGACAGCGACAAAAATTTCGCGTCTTTTGACCTTCTTGGCTGAAAACACGAGTAAAAGGTGCGCGCGCGAATTTTCACACCGCCGTAAAATTTTCAACCGAGTCCATTTTTCCGTCCCAATCATCTCACCATGCATCAACATGCACGAAAGCGTCGAAAATTTCGCATCTTTTGACAGCGATAAAAATTTCGCGCCTTTTGACCTTCTTGGCTGAAAACACGAGTAAAAGGCGCTCGCGCGAATTTTCACACCGCCGTAAAATTTTCAACCGAGTCCATTTTTCCGTCCCAATCATCTCACCATGCATCAACATGCACGAAAGCATCAAAAATTTCGCATCTTTTGACAGCGACAAAAATTTCGCGTCTTTTGATCTTCTTGGCTGAAAACACGAGTAAAAGGCGCGCGCGCGAATTTTCATACCGTCATAAAATTTTCAACCGAGTCCATTTTTCCATCCCAATCATCTCACCATGCATCAACATGCACGAAAGCGTCGAAAATTTCGCTTCTTTTGACAGCGACAAAAATTTCGCGTCTTTTGACCTTCTTGGCTGAAAACAAGAGTATAAGGCGCGCGCGCGAATTTTCACACCGCCGTAAAATTTTCAACCGAGTCCATTTTTCCGCCCCAATCATCTCACCATGCATCAACATGCACGAAAGCGTCGAAAATTTCGCATCTTTTGACAGCGACAAAAATTTCGCGTCTTTTGACCTTCTTGGCTGAAAACACGAGTAAAAGGTGCGCGCGCGAATTTTCACACCGCCGTAAAATTTTCAACCGAGTCCATTTTTCCGTCCCAATCATCTCACCATGCATCAACATGCACGAAAGCGTCGAAAATTTCGCATCTTTTGACAGCGATAAAAATTTCGCGCCTTTTGACCTTCTTGGCTGAAAACACGAGTAAAAGGCGCGCGCAGCGAATTTTCACACCGCCGTATAATTTTCAACCGAGTCCATTTTTCCATCCCAATCATCTCACCATGCATCAACATGCACGAAAGCATAAAAAATTTCGCAACTTTTGACAGCGACAAAAATTTCGCGTCTTTTGACCTTCTTGGCTGAAAACACGAGTAAAAGGCGCGCGCGCGAATTTTCATACCGTCATAAAATTTTCAACCGAGTCCATTTTTCCATCCCAATCATCTCACCATGCATCAACATGCACGAAAGCGTCGAAAATTTCGCTTCTTTTGATAGCGACAAAAATTTCGCGTCTTTTGACCTTCTTGGCTGAAAACAAGAGTATAAGGCGCGCGCGCGCGAATTTTCACACCGCCGTAAAATTTTCAACCGAGTCCATTTTTCCGTCCCAATCATTTCACCATGCATCAACATGCATGAAAGCGTCGAAAATTTCACATCTTTTGACAGCGACAAAAATTTCGCGCCTTTTGACCTTCTTGGCTGAAAACACGAGTAAAAGGCGCGCGCGCGAATTTTCACACCGCCGTAAAATTTTCAACCGAGTCCATTTTTCTGCCCCAATCATCTCACCATGCATCAACATGCACGAAAGCGTCGAAAATTTCGCATCTTTTGACAGCGACAAAAATTTCGCGTCTTTTGACCTTCTTGGCTGAAAACACGAGTAAAAGGCGCGCGCAGCGAATTTTCATACCGTCATAAAATTTTCAACCGAGTCCATTTTTCCATCCCAATCATCTCACCATGCATCAACATGCACGAAAGCGTCGAAAATTTCGCTTCTTTTGACAGCGACAAAAATTTCGCGTCTTTTGACCTTCTTGGCTGAAAATAAGAGTATAAGGCGCGCGCGCGAATTTTCACACCGCCGTAAAATTTTCAACCGAGTCCATTTTTCCGTCCCAATCATTTCACCGTGCATCAACATGCACGAAAGCGTCGAAAATTTCGCATCTTTTGACAGCGACAAAAATTTCGCGCCTTTTGACCTTCTTGGATGAAAACACGAGTAAAAGGCGCGCGCGCGAATTTTCACACCGCCGTAAAATTTTCAACCGAGTCCATTTTTCCGCCCCAATCATCTCACCATGCATCAACATGCACGAAAGCGTCGAAAATTTCGCATCTTTTGACAGCGACAAAAATTTCGCGTCTTTTGACCTTCTTGGCTGAAAACACGAGTAAAAGGTGCGCGCGCGAATTTTCACACCGCCGTAAAATTTTCAACCGAGTCCATTTTTCCGTCCCAATCATCTCACCATGCATCAACATGCACGAAAGCGTCGAAAATTTCGCATCTTTTGACAGCGATAAAAATTTCGCGCCTTTTGACCTTCTTGGCTGAAAACACGAGTAAAAGGCGCGCGCGCGAATTTTCACACCGCCGTATAATTTTCAACCGAGTCCATTTTTCCATCCCAATCATCTCACCATGCATCAACATGCACGAAAGCATAAAAAATTTCGCAACTTTTGACAGCGACAAAAATTTCGCGTCTTTTGACCTTCTTGGCTGAAAACACGAATAAAAGGCGCGCGCGCGAATTTTCATACCGTCATAAAATTTTCAACCGAGTCCATTTTTCCATCCCAATCATCTCACCATGCATCAACATGCACGAAAGCGTCGAAAATTTCGCTTCTTTTGACAGCGACAAAAATTTCGCGTCTTTTGACCTTCTTGGCTGAAAACGAGAGTATAAGGCGCGCACGCGAATTTTCACACCGCCGTAAAATTTTCAACCGAGTCCATTTTTCCGTCCCAATCATTTCACCGTGCATCAACATGCACGAAAGCGTCGAAAATTTCGCATCTTTTGATAGCGATAAAAATTTCGCGCCTTTTGACCTTCTTGGCTGAAAACAGGAGAAAAGGTGCGCGCGCGAATTTTCACACCGCCGTATAATTTTCAACCGAGTCCATTTTTCCGTCCCAATCATCTCACCATGCATCAACATGCACGAAAGCGTCGAAAATTTCGCATCTTTTGACAGCGACAAAAATTTCGCGTCTTTTGACCTTCTTGGCCGAAAACACGAGTAAAAGGCGCGCGCGCGAATTTTCACACCGCCGTAAAATTTTCAACCGAGTCCATTTTTCCATCCCAATCATCTCACCATGCATCAACATGCACGAAATCATCAAAAATTTCGCATCTTTTGACAGCGACAAAATTTCGCATCTTTTGACCTTCTTGGCTGAAAACACGAGTAAAAGGCGCGCGCGCGAATTTTCATACCGTCATAAAATTTTCAACCGAGTCCATTTTTCCATCCCAATCATCTCACCATGCATCAACATGCACGAAAGCGTCGAAAATTTCGCATCTTTTGACAGCGACAAAAATTTCGCGTCTTTTGACCTTCTTGGCCGAAAACACGAGTAAAAGGCGCGCGCGCGAATTTTCACACCGCCGTAAAATTTTCAACCGAGTCCATTTTTCCATCCCAATCATCTCACCATGCATCAACATGCACGAAAGCATCAAAAATTTCGCATCTTTTGACAGCGACAAAAATTTCGCATCTTTTGACCTTCTTGGCTGAAAACACGAGTAAAAGGCGCGCGCGCGAATTTTCATACCGTCATAAAATTTTCAACCGAGTCCATTTTTCCATCCCAATCATCTCACCATGCATCAACATGCACGAAAGCGTCGAAACTTTCGCTTCTTTTGACAGCGACAAAAATTTCGCGCCTTTTTACCTTCTTGGCTGAAAACAAGAGTATAAGGCGCGCGCGCGAATTTTCACACCGCCGTAAAATTTTCAACCGAGTCCATTTTTCCGTCCCAATCATTTCACAATGCATCAACATGCACGAAAGCGTAAAAAATTTCGCATCTTTTGACAGCGACAAAAATTTCGCGTCTTTTGACCTTCTTGGCTGAAAACACGAGTAAAAGGCGCGCGCGCGAATTTTCACACCGCCGTAAAATTTTCAACCGAGTCCATTTTTCCGTCCCAATCATCTCACCATGCATCAACATGCACGAAAGCGTCGAAAATTTCGCTTCTTTTGATAGCGACAAAAATTTCGCGTCTTTTGACCTTCTTGGCTGAAAACGAGAGTATAAGGCGCGCACGCGAATTTTCACACCACCGTAAAATTTTCAACCGAGTCCATTTTTCCGTCCCAATCATTTCACCGTGCATCAACATGCACGAAAGCGTCGAAAATTTCGCATCTTTTGACAGCGATAAAAATTTCGCGCCTTTTGACCTTCTTGGCTGAAAACAGGAGTAAAAGGTGCGCGCGCGAATTTTCACACCGCCGTATAATTTTCAACCGAGTCCATTTTTCCGTCCCAATCATCTCACCATGCATCAAGATGCACGAAAGCGTCGAAAATTTCGCATCTTTTGACAGCGACAAAAATTTCGCGTCTTTTGACCTTCTTGGCCGAAAACACGAGTAAAAGGCGCGCGCGCGAATTTTCACACCGCCGTAAAATTTTCAACCGAGTCCATTTTTCCGTCCCAATCATCTCACCATGCATCAACATGCACGAAAGCATCAAAAATTTCGCATCTTTTGACAGCGACAAAAATTTCGCATCTTTTGACCTTCTTGGCTGAAAACACGAGTAAAAGGCGCGCGCGCGAATTTTCATACCGTCATAAAATTTTCAACCGAGTCCATTTTTCCATCCCAATCATCTCACCATGCATCAACATGCACGAAAGCGTCGAAACTTTCGCTTCTTTTGACAGCGACAAAAATTTCGCGCCTTTTGACCTTCTTGGCTGAAAACAAGAGTATAAGGCGCGCGCGCGAATTTTCACACCGTCGTAAAATTTTCAACCGAGTCCATTTTTCCGTCCCAATCATCTCACCATGCATCAACATGCACGAAAGCGTCGTAAATTTCGCAACTTTTGATAGCGACAAAAATTTCGCGTCTTTTGACCTTCTTGGCTTAAAACACCAGTAAAAGCCGCGCGCGCGAATTTTCGCACCGCCGTAAAATTTTCAACCGAGTCCATTTTTCTGTCCCAATCATCTCACCATGCATCAACATGCACGAAAGCGTCGAAAATTTCGCATCTTTTGACAGCGACAAAAATTTCGCGTCTTTTGACCTTCTTGGCTGAAAACACGAGTAAAAGGCGCGCGCGCGAATTTTCACACCGCCGTAAAATTTTCAACCGAGTCCATTTTTCCGTCCCAATCATCTCACCATGCATCAACATGCACGAAAGCATCAAAAATTTCGCATCTTTTGACAGCAACAAAAATTTCGCGTCTTTTGATATTCTTGGCTGAAAACACGAGTAAAAGGCGCGCGCGCGAATTTTCATTCCGCCGTAAAATTTTCAACCGAGTCCATTTTTTCGTCCCAATCATTTCACCGTGCATCAACATGCACGAAAGCGTCGAAAATTTCGCATCTTTTGACAGTGACAAAAATTTCGCGCCTTTTGACCTTCTTGGCTGAAAACACGAGTAAAAGGCGCGCGCGCGAATTTTCACACCGCCGTAAAATTTTCAACCGAGTCCATTTTTCCGTCCCAATCATCTCACCACGCATCAACATGCACGAAAGCATGAAAAATTTCGCATCTTTTGACAGCAACAAAAATTTCGCGTCTTTTGACCTTCTTGGCTGAAAAAACGAGTAAAAGGCGCGCGCGCGAATTTTCACACCGCCGTAAAATTTTCAACCGAGTCCATTTTTCCGTCCCAATCATCTCACCACGCATCAACATGCACGAAAGCATGAAAAATTTCGCATCTTTTGACAGCAACAAAAATTTCGCGTCTTTTGACCTTCTTGGCTGAAAAAACGAGTAAAAGGCGCGCGCGCGAATTTTCATACCGTCATAAAATTTTCAACCGAGTCCATTTTTCCATCCCAATCATCTCACCATTCATCAACATGCACGAAAGCGTCGAAAATTTCGCTTCTTTTGATAGCGACAAAAATTTCGCGTCTTTTGACCTTCTTGGCTGAAAACGAGAGTATAAGGCGCGCGCGCGAATTTTCACACCGTCGTAAAATTTTCAACCGAGTCCATTTTTCCGTCCCAATCATCTCACAATGCATCAACATGCACGAAAGCGTCGAAAATTTCGCATCTTTTGACAGCGACAAAAATTTCGCATCTTTTGACCTTCTTGGCTGAAAACACGAGTAAAAGGCGCGCGCGCGAATTTTCATACCGTCATAAAATTTTCAACCGAGTCCATTTTTCCATCCCAATCATCTCACCATGCATCAACATGCACGAAAGCGTCGAAACTTTCGCTTCTTTTGACAGCGACAAAAATTTCGCGCCTTTTGACCTTCTTGGCTGAAAACAAGAGTATAAGGCGCGCGCGCGAATTTTCACACCGTCGTAAAATTTTCAACCGAGTCCATTTTTCCGTCCCAATCATCTCACCATGCATCAACATGCACGAAAGCGTCGTAAATTTCGCAACTTTTGATAGCGACAAAAATTTCGCGTCTTTTGACCTTCTTGGCTTAAAACACCAGTAAAAG
The DNA here is from genome assembly GCA_030549335.1 of Pontederia crassipes. NCBI lineage: Eukaryota > Viridiplantae > Streptophyta > Magnoliopsida > Commelinales > Pontederiaceae > Pontederia > Pontederia crassipes. The sequence continues at coordinate 5,693,376 of CM060190.1, forward strand.
CCGCGCGCGCGAATTTTCGCACCGCCGTAAAATTTTCAACCGAGTCAATTTTTCTGTCCCAATCATCTCACCATGCATCAACATGCACGAAAGCGTCGAATATTTCGCATCTTTTGACAGCGACAAAAATTTCGCGTCTTTTGACCTTCTTGGCTGAAAACACGAGTAAAAGGCGCGCGCGCGAATTTTCACACCGCCGTAAAATTTTCAACCGAGTCCATTTTTCCGTCCCAATCATCTCACCATGCATCAACATGCACGAAAGCATCAAAAATTTCGCATCTTTTGACAGCAACAAAAATTTCGCGTCTTTTGATCTTCTTGGCTGAAAACACGAGTAAAAGGCGCGCGCGCGAATTTTCATTCCGCCGTAAAATTTTCAACCGAGTCCATTTTTCCATCCCAATCATCTCACCATGCATCAACATGCACGAAAGCGTCGAAAATTTCGCTTCTTTTGACAGCGACAAAAATTTCGCGCCTTTTGACCTTCTTGGCTAAAAACAAGAGTATAAGGCGCGCGTGCGAATTTTCACACCGCCGTAAAATTTTCAACCGAGTCCATTTCTCCGTCCCAATCATTTCACCATGCATCAACATGCACGAAAGCGTCGAAAATTTCGCATCTTTTGACAGCGACAAAAATTTCGCGCCTTTTGACCTTCTTGGCTGAAAACACGAGTAAAAGGCGCGCGCGCGAATTTTCACACCGCCGTAAAATTTTCAACCGAGTCCATTTTTCCGTCCCAATCATCTCACCACGCATCAACATGCACGAAAGCATGAAAAATTTCGCATCTTTTGACAGCGACAAAAATTTCGCGTCTTTTGACCTTCTTGGCTGAAAAAACGAGTAAAAGGCGCGCGCGCGAATTTTCATACCGTCATAAAATTTTCAACCGAGTCCATTTTTCCATCCCAATCATCTCACCATTCATCAACATGCACGAAAGCGTCGAAAATTTCGCTTCTTTTGATAGCGACAAAAATTTCGCGTCTTTTGACCTTCTTGGCTGAAAACGAGAGTATAAGGCGCGCGCGCGAATTTTCACACCGTCGTAAAATTTTCAACCGAGTCCATTTTTCCGTCCCAATCATCTCACAATGCATCAACATGCACGAAAGCGTCGAAAATTTCGCATCTTTTGACAGCGACAAAAATTTCGCGTCTTTTGACCTTCTTGGCTGAAAACACGAGTAAAAGGCGCGCGCGCGAATTTTCACACCGCCGTAAAATTTTCAACCGAGTCCATTTTTCCGTCCCAATCATCTCACCATGCATCAACATGCACGAAAGCATAAAAAATTTTGCATCTTTTGACAGCGACAAAAATTTCGCGTCTTTTGACCTTCTTGGCTGAAAACACGAGGCGCGCGCGCGAATTTTCATACCGTCATAAAATTTTCAACCGAGTCCATTTTTCCATCCCAATCATCTCACCATGCATCAACATGCACGAAAGCGTCGAAAATTTCGCTTCTTTTGACAGCGACAAAAATTTCGCGCCTTTTGACCTTCTTGGCTAAAAACAAGAGTATAAGGCGCGCGTGCGAATTTTCACACCGCCGTAAAATTTTCAACCGAGTCCATTTTTCCGTCCCAATCATTTCACCATGCATCAACATGCACGAAAGCGTCGAAAATTTCGCATCTTATGATAGCGACAAAAATTTCGCGCCTTTTGACCTTCTTGGCTGAAAACACGAGTAAAAGGCGCGCGCGCGAATTTTCACACCATCCGTAAAATTTTCAACCGAGTCCATTTTTCCGCCCCAATCATCTCACCATGCATCAACATGCACGAAAGCGTCGAAAATTTCGCATCTTTTGACAGCGACAAAAATTTCGCGTCTTTTGACCTTCTTGGCTGAAAACACGAGTAAAAGGTGCGCGCGCGAATTTTCACACCGCCGTAAAATTTTCAACCGAGTCCATTTTTCCGTCCCAATCATCTCACCATGCATCAACATGCACGAAAGCGTCGAAAATTTCGCATCTTTTGACAGCGATAAAAATTTCGCGCCTTTTGACCTTCTTGGCTGAAAACACGAGTAAAAGGCGCGCGCGCGAATTTTCACACCGCCGTATAATTTTCAACCGAGTCCATTTTTCCATCCCAATCATCTCACCATGCATCAACATGCACGAAAGCATAAAAAAATTCGCATCTTTTGACAGCGACAAAAATTTCGCGTCTTTTGACCGTCTTGGCTGAAAACACGAGTAAAAGGCGCGCGCGCGAATTTTCATACCGTCATAAAATTTTCAACCGAGTCCATTTTTCCATCCCAATCATCTCACCATGCATCAACATGCACGAAAGCGTCGAAACTTTCGCTTCTTTTGACAGCGACAAAAATTTCGCGTCTTTTGACCTTCTTGGCTGAAAACACGAGTAAAAGGTGCGCGCGCGAATTTTCATACCGCCGTAAAATTTTCAACCGAGTCCATTTTTCCGTCCCAATCATTTCACCGTGCATCAACAAGCACGAAAGCGTCGAAAAATTCGCATCTTTTGACAGCGATAAAAATTGCGCGCCTTTTGACCTTCTTGGCTGAAAACACGAGTAAAGGCGCGCGCGCGAATTTTCACACCGCCGTAAAATTTTCAACCGAGTCCATTTTTCCGTCCCAATCATCTCACCATGCATCAACATGCACGAAAGCGTCGAAAATTTCGCATCTTTTGACAGCGACAAAAATTTCGCGTCTTTTGACCTTCTTGGCTGAAAACACGAGTAAAAGGTGCGCGCGCGAATTTTCACACCGCCGTAAAATTTTCAACCGAGTCCATTTTTCCGTCCCAATCATCTCACCATGCATCAACATGCACGAAAGCATGAAAAATTTCGCATCTTTTGACAGCGACAAAAATTTCGCGTCTTTTGACCTTCTTGGCTGAAAACACGAGTAAAAGGCGCGCGCACGAATTTTCATACCGTCAGAAAATTTTCAACTGAGTCCATTTTTCCATCACAATCATCTCACCATGCATCAACATGCACGAAAGCGTCGAAAAATTTGCTTCTTTTGACAGCGACAAAAATTTCGCATCTTTTGACCTTCTTGGCTGAAAACAAGAGTATAAGGCGCGCGCGTGAATTTTCACACCGCCGTAAAATTTTCAACCGAGTCCATTTTTCCGTCCCAATCATTTCACCGTGCATCAACATGCACGAAAGCGTCGAAAATTTCGCTTCTTTTGACAGCGACAAAAATTCGCGTCTTTTGACCTTCTTGGCCGAAAACACGAGTAAAAGGCGCGCGCGCGAATTTTCATACCGTCATAAAATTTTCAACCGAGTCCATTTTTCCATCCCAATCATCTCACCATGCATCAACATGCACGAAAGCGTCGAAAATTTCGCTTCTTTTGACAGCGACAAAAATTTCGCGTCTTTTGACCTTCTTGGCTGGAAACGAGAGTATAAGGCGCGCGCGAATTTTCACACCGTCGTGAAATTTTCAACCGAGTCCATTTTTCCGTCCCAATCATCTCACCATGCATCAACATGCACGAAAGCGTCGTAAATTTCGCATCTTTTGACAGCGACAAAAATTTCCCGTCTTTTGACCTTCTTGGCTGAAAACACGAGTAAAAGGCGCGCGCGCGAATTTTCATACCGTCAGAAAATTTTCAACCGAGTCCATTTTTCCATCCCAATCATCTCACCATGCATCAACATGCACGAAAGCGTCGAAAATTTTGCATCTTTTGACAGCGACAAAAATTTCGCGTCTTTTGACCTTCTTGGCTGAAAACACGAGTAAAAGGCGCGCGCGCAAATTTTCACACCGCCGTAAAATTTTCAACCGAGTCCATTTTTTCGTCCCAATCATCTCACCATGCATCAACATGCACGAAAGCGTCGAAAATTTCGCATCTTTTGACAGCGATAAAAATTTCGCGCCTTTTGACCCTCTTGGCTGAAAACACGAGTAAAAGGCGGGCGCGCGAATTTTCACACCGCCGTAAAATTTTCAACCGAGTCCATTTTTCCGTCCCAATCATCTCACCATGCATCAACATGCACGAAAGCATGAAAAATTTCGCATCTTTTGACAGCTACAAAAATTTCGCGTCTTTTGACCTTCTTGGCTGAAAACACGAGTAAAAGGCGCGCGCGCGAATTTTCATACCGTCATAAAATTTTTAACCGAGTCCATTTTTCCATCCCAATCATCTCACCATGCATCAACATGCACGAAAGCGTCGAAAATTTCGCTTCTTTTGACAGCGACAAAAATTTCGCGTCTTTTGACCTTCTTGGCTGGAAACGAGAGTATAAGGCGCGCGCGAATTTTCACACCGTCGTGAAATTTTCAACCGTGTCCATTTTTCCGTCCCAATCATCTCACCATGCATCAACATGCACGAAAGCGTCGTAAATTTCGCATCTTTTGACAGCGACAAAAATTTCGCGTCTTTTGACCTTCTTGGCTGAAAACACGAGTAAAAGGCGCGCGCGCGAATTTTCAGACCGTCAGAAAATTTTCAACCGAGTCCATTTTTCCATCCCAATCATCTCACCATGCATCAACATGCACGAAAGCGTCGAAAATTTTGCTTCTTTTGACAGCGACAAAAAGTTCGCGTCTTTTGACCTTCTTGGCTGAAAACAAGAGTATAAGACGCGCGCGCGAATTTTCACACCGCCGTAAAATTTTCAACCGAGTCCATTTTTCCGTCCCAATCATTTCACCGTGCATCAACATGCACGAAAGCGTCGAAAATTTCGCTTCTTTTGACAGCGACAAAAATTCGCGTCTTTTGACCTTCTTGGCCGAAAACACGAGTAAAAGGCGCGCGCGCGAATTTTCATACCGTCATAAAATTTTCAACCGAGTCCATTTTTCCATCCCAATCATCTCACCATGCATCAACATGCACGAAAGCGTCGAAAATTTCGCTTCTTTTGACAGCGACAAAAATTTCGCGTCTTTTGACCTTCTTGGCTGAAAACGAGAGTATAAGGCGCGCGCGCGAATTTTCACACCGTCGTAAAATTTTCAACCGAGTCCATTTTTCCGTCCCAATCATCTCACCATGCATCAACATGCACGAAAGTGTCGAAAATTTCACATCTTTTGACAGCGACAAAAATTTCGCGTCTTTTGACCTTCTTGGCTGAAAACACGAGTAAAAGGCGCGCGCGCAAATTTTCACACCGCCGTAAAATTTTCAACCGAGTCCATTTTTTCGTCCCAATCATCTCACCATGCATCAACATGCACGAAAGCGTCGAAAATTTCGCATCTTTTGACAGCGACAAAAATTTCGCGTCTTTTGACCTTCTTGGCTGAAAACGAGAGTATAAGGCGCGCGCGCGAATTTTCACACCGTCGTAAAATTTTCAACCGAGTCCATTTTTCCGTCCCAATCATCTCACCATGCATCAACATGCACGAAAGTGTCGAAAATTTCACATCTTTTGACAGCGACAAAAATTTCGCGTCTTTTGACCTTCTTGGCTGAAAACACGAGTAAAAGGCGCGCGCGCAAATTTTCACACCGCCGTAAAATTTTCAACCGAGTCCATTTTTTCGTCCCAATCATCTCACCATGCATCAACATGCACGAAAGCGTCGAAAATTTCACATCTTTTGACAGCGACAAAAATTTCGCGTCTTTTGACCTTCTTGGCTGAAAACACGAGTAAAGGCGCGCGCGCGAATTTTCACACCGTCGTAAAATTTTCAACCGAGTCCATTTTTCCGTCCCAATCATCTCACCATGCATCAACATGCACGAAAGCGTCGAAAATTTCGCATCTTTTGACAGCGACAAAAATTTCTTGTCTTTTGACCTTCTTGGCTGAAAATACGAGTAAAAGGCGCGTGCGCGAATTTTCACACCGCCGTAAAATTTTCAACCGAGTCCATTTTTCCGTCCCAATCATCTCACCATGCATCAACATGCACGAAAGCATAAAAAATTTCGCATCTTTTGACAGCGACAAAAATTTCGCGTCTTTTGACCTTCTTGGCTGAAAACACGAGTAAAAGGCGCGCGCGCGAATTTTCATACCGTCATAAAATTTTCAACCGAGTCCATTTTTCCATCCCAATAATCTCACCATGCATCAACATGCACGAAAGCGTCGAAAATTTCGCTTCTTTTGACAGCGACAAAAATTTCGCGCCTTTTGACCTTCTTGGCTGAAAACAAAAGTATAAGGCGCGCGCGCGAATTTTCACACCGCCGTAAAATTTTCAACCGAGTCCATTTTTCCGTCCCAATCATTTCACCGTGCATCAACATGCACGAAAGCGTCGAAAATTTCGCATCTTTTGACAGCGACAAAAATTTCGCGCCTTTTGACCTTCTTGGCTGAAAACACGAGTAAAAGGCGCGCGCGCGAATTTTCACACCGCCGTAAAATTTTCAACCGAGTCCATTTTTCCGTCCCAATCATCTCACCATGCATCAACATGCACGAAAGCATAAAAAATTTCGCATCTTTTGACAGCGACAAAAATTTCGCGTCTTTTGACCTTCTTGGCTGAAAACACGAGTAAAAGGCGCGCGCGCGAATTTTCATACCGTCATAAAATTTTCAACCGAGTCCATTTTTCCATCCCAATAATCTCACCATGCATCAACATGCACGAAAGCGTCGAAAATTTCGCTTCTTTTGACAGCGACAAAAATTTCGCGCCTTTTGACCTTCTTGGCTGAAAACAAAAGTATAAGGCGCGCGCGCGAATTTTCACACCGCCGTAAAATTTTCAACCGAGTCCATTTTTCCGTCCCAATCATTTCACCATGCATCAACATGCACGAAAGCGTCGAAAATTTCGCATTTTTTGACAGCGACAAAAATTTCGCGTCTTTTGACCTTCTTGGCTGAAAACACGAGTAAAAGGCGCGCGCGCGAATTTTCACACCGCCGTAAAATTTTCAACCGAGTCCATTTTTCCGTCCCAATCATCTCACCATGCATCAACATGCACGAAAGCATAAAAAATTTCGCATCTTTTGACAGCGACAAAAATTTCGCGTCTTTTGACCTTCTTGGCTGAAAACACGAGTAAAAGGCGCGCGCGCGAATTTTCAGACCGCCGTAAAATTTTCAACCGAGTCCATTTTTCCGTCCCATTCATCTCACCATGCATCAACATGCACGAAAGCATAAAAAATTTCGCATCTTTTGACAGCGACAAAAATTTCGCGTCTTTTGACCTTCTTGGCTGAAAACACGAATAAAAGGCGCGCGCACGAATTTTCACACCGCCGTAAAAATTTCAACCGAGTCCATTTTTCCGTCCCAATCATCTCACCATGCATCAACATGCACAAAAGCGTCGAAAATTTCGCATCTTTTGACAGCGACAAATATTTCGCGTCTTTTGACCTTCTTGGCTGAAAACACGAGTAAAAGGCGCGCGCGCGAATTTTCAAACCGCCGTAAAATTTTCAACCGAGTCCATTTTTCCGTCCCAATCATCTCACCATGCATCAACATGCACGAAAGCGTAAAAAATTTCGCATCTTTTGACAGCGACAAAAATTTCGCGTCTTTTGACCTTCTTGGCTGAAAACAAGAGTATAAGGCGCGCGCGCGAATTTTCACACCGCCGTAAAATTGTCAACCGAGTCCATTTTTTCGTCCCAATCATCTCACCATGCATCAACATGCACGAAAGCGTAAAAAATTTCGCATCTTTTGACAGCGACAAAAATTTCGCGTCTTTTGACCTTCTTGGCTGAAAACACGAGTAAAAGGCGCGCGCGCGAATTTTCACACCGCCGTAAAATTTTCAACCGAGTCCATTTTTCCGTCCCAATCATCTCACCATGCATCAACATGCACGAAAGCGTCGAAAATTTCGCATCTTTTGACAGCAACAAAAATTTCGCGTCTTTTGACATTCTTGGCTGAAAACACGAGTAAAAGGCGCGCGCGCGAATTTTCATACCATCATAAAATTTTCAACCGAGTCCATTTTTCCATCCCAATCATCTCACCATGCATCAACATGCACGAAAGCGTCGAAAATTTCGCATCTTTTGACAGCGAGAAAAATTTCGCGTCTTTTGACCTTCTTGGCTGAAAACAAGAGTATAAGGCGCGCGCGCGAATTTTCACACCGCCGTAAAATTTTCAACCGAGTCCATTTTTCCGTCCCAATCATTTCACCATGCATCAACATGCACGAAAGCATCGAAAATTTCGCATCTTTTGATAGCGACAAAAATTTCGTGTCTTTTGACCTTCTTGGCTGAAAACACGAGTAAAAGGCGCGCGCGGGAATTTTCACACCGCCGTAAAATTTTCAACCGAGTCCATTTTTTCCGTCCCAATCATCTCACCATGCATCAAAATGCATGAAAGCATAAAAAATTTCGCATCTTTTGACAGCGACAAAAATTTCGCGTCTTTTGACCTTCTTGGCTGAAAACACGAGTAAAAGGCGCTCGCGCGAATTTTCATACCGTCATAAAATTTTCAACCGAGTCCATTTTTCCATCCCAATCATCTCACCATGCATCAACATGCACGAAATCGTCGAAAATTTTGCTTCTTTTGACAGCGAGAAAAATTTCGCGTCTTTTGATCTTCTTGGCTGAAAACAAGAGTATAAGGCGCGCGCGCGAATTTTCACACCGTCGTAAAATTTTCAACCGAGTCCATTTTTCCATCCCAATCATCTCACCATGCATCAACATGCACGAAAGCGTCGAAAATTTTGCATCTTTTGACAGCGACAAAAATTTCGCGTCTTTTGACCTTCTTGGCTGAAAACACGAGTAAAAGGTGCGCGCGCGAATTTTCACACCGCCGTAAAATTTTCAACCAAGTCCATTTTTCCGTCCCAATCATCTCACCATGCATCAACATGCACGAAAGCGTCGAAAATTTCGCATCTTTTGACAGCGATAAAAATTTCGCGCCTTTTGACCTTCTTGGCTGAAAACACGAGTAAAAGGCGCGCGCGCGAATTTTCACACCGCCGTATAATTTTCAACCGAGTCCATTTTTCCGTCCCAATCATCTCACCATGCATCAACATGCACGAAAGCATAAAAAATTTCGCATCTTTTGACAGCGACAAAAATTTCGCGTCTTTTGACCTTCTTGGCTGAAAACACGAGTAAAAGGCGCGCGCGCGAATTTTCATACCGTCAGAAAATTTTCAACCGAGTCCATTTTTCCATCCCAATCATCTCACCATGCATCAACATGCACGAAAGCGTCGAAAATTTTGCTTCTTTTGACAGCGACAAAAATTTCGCGTCTTTTGACCTTCTTGGCTGAAAACAAGAGTATAAGGCGCGCGCGCGAATTTTCACACCGCCGTAAAATTTTCAACCGAGTCCATTTTTCCGTCCCAATCATTTCACCGTGCATCAACATGCAGGAAAGCGTCGAAAATTTCGCATCTTTTGACAGCGATAAAAATTTCGCGCCTTTTGACCCTCTTGGCTGAAAACACGAGTAAAAGGCGCGCGCGCGAATTTTCACACCGCCGTAAAATTTTCAACCGAGTCCATTTTTCCGTCCCAATCATCTCACCATGCATCAACATGCACGAAAGCATGAAAAATTTCGCATCTTTTGACAGCGACAAAAATTTCGCGTCTTTTGACCTTCTTGGCTGAAAACAAGAGTATAAGGCGCGCGCGCGAATTTTCACACCGCCGTAAAATTTTCAACCGAGTCCATTTTTCCGTCCCAATCATCTCACCATGCATCAACATGCACGAAAGCGTAAAAAATTTTGCATCTTTTGACAGCGACAAAAATTTCGCGTCTTTTGACCTTCTTGGCTGAAAACACGAGTAAAAGGCGCGCGCGCGAATTTTCACACCGCCGTAAAATTTTCAACCGAGTCCATTTTTCTGTCCCAATCATCTCACCATGCATCAACATGCACGAAAGCGTCGAAAATTTCGCATCTTTTGACAGCGACAAAAATTTCGCGTCTTTTGACCTTCTTGGCTGAAAACACGAGTAAAAGGCGCGCGAGCGAATTTTCATACCATCATAAAATTTTCAACCGAGTCCATTTTTCCATCCCAATCATCTCACCATGCATCAACATGCACGAAATCGTCGAAAATTTCGCTTCTTTTGACAGCGAGAAAAATTTCGCGTCTTTTGATCTTCTTGGCTGAAAACAAGAGTATAAGGCGCGCGCGCGAATTTTCACACCGTCGTAAAATTTTCAACCGAGTCCATTTTTCCATCCCAATCATCTCACCATGCATCAACATGCACGAAAGCGTCGAAAATTTCGCATCTTTTGACAGCGACAAAAATTTCGCGTCTTTTGACCTTCTTGGCTGAAAACACGAGTAAAAGGTGCGCGCGCGAATTTTCACACCGCCGTAAAATTTTCAACCAAGTCCATTTTTCCGTCCCAATCATCTCACCATGCATCAACATGCACGAAAGCGTCGAAAATTTCGCATCTTTTGACAGCGATAAAAATTTCGCGCCTTTTGACCTTCTTGGCTGAAAACACGAGTAAAAGGCGCGCGCGCGAATTTTCACACCGCCGTATAATTTTCAACCGAGTCCATTTTTCCGTCCCAATCATCTCACCATGCATCAACATGCACGAAAGCATAAAAAATTTCGCATCTTTTGACAGCGACAAAAATTTCGCGTCTTTTGACCTTCTTGGCTGAAAACACGAGTAAAAGGCGCGCGCACGAATTTTCATACCGTCAGAAAATTTTCAACCGAGTCCATTTTTCCATCCCAATCATCTCACCATGCATCAACATGCACGAAAGCGTCGAAAATTTTGCTTCTTTTGACAGCGACAAAAATTTCGCGTCTTTTGACCTTCTTGGCTGAAAACAAGAGTATAAGGCGCGCGCAGCGAATTTTCACACCGCCGTAAAATTTTCAACCGAGTCCATTTTTCCGTCCCAATCATTTCACCGTGCATCAACATGCACGAAAGCGTCGAAAATTTCGCATCTTTTGACAGCGACAAAAATTTCGCGTCTTTTGACCTTCTTGGCTGAAAACACGAGTAAAAGGCGGGCGCGCGACTTTTCACACCGTCGTAAAATTTTCAACCGAGTCCATTTTTCCGTCCCAATCATCTCACCATGCATCAACATGCACGAAAGTGTCGAAAATTTCGCATCTTTTGACAGCGACAAAAATTTCGCGTCTTTTGACCTTCTTGGCTGAAAACAAGAGTATAAGGCGCGCGCGCGAATTTTCACACCGCCGTAAAATTTTCAACCGAGTCCATTTTTCCGTCCCAATCATCTCACCATGCATCAACATGCACGAAAGCGTAAAAAATTTTGCATCTTTTGACAGCGACAAAAATTTCGCGTCTTTTGACCTTCTTGGCTGAAAACACGAGTAAAAGGCGCGCGCGCGAATTTTCACACCGCCGTAAAATTTTCAACCGAGTCCATTTTTCTGTCCCAATCATCTCACCATGCATCAACATGCACGAAAGCGTCGAAAATTTCGCATCTTTTGACAGCGACAAAAATTTCGCGTCTTTTGACCTTCTTGGCTGAAAACACGAGTAAAAGGCGCGCGAGCGAATTTTCATACCATCATAAAATTTTCAACCGAGTCCATTTTTCCATCCCAATCATCTCACCATGCATCAACATGCACGAAATCGTCGAAAATTTCGCTTCTTTTGACAGCGAGAAAAATTTCGCGTCTTTTGATCTTCTTGGCTGAAAACAAGAGTATAAGGCGCGCGCGCGAATTTTCACACCGTCGTAAAATTTTCAACCGAGTCCATTTTTCCGTCCCAATCATCTCACCATGCATCAACATGCACGAAAGCGTCGAAAATTTCGCATCTTTTGACAGCGACAAAAATTTCTTGTCTTTTGACCTTCTTGGCTGAAAATACGAGTAAAAGGCGCGTGCGCGAATTTTCACACCGCCGTAAAATTTTCAACCGAGTCCATTTTTCCGTCCCAATCATCTCACCATGCATCAACATGCACGAAAGCATAAAAAATTTCGCATCTTTTGACAGCGACAAAAATTTCGCGTCTTTTGACCTTCTTGGCTGAAAACACGAGTAAAAGGCGCGCGCGCGAATTTTCATACCGTCATAAAATTTTCAACCGAGTCCATTTTTCCATCCCAATAATCTCACCATGCATCAACATGCACGAAAGCGTCGAAAATTTCGCTTCTTTTGACAGCGACAAAAATTTCGCGCCTTTTGACCTTCTTGGCTGAAAACAAAAGTATAAGGCGCGCGCGCGAATTTTCACACCGCCGTAAAATTTTCAACCGAGTCCATTTTTCCGTCCCAATCATTTCACCGTGCATCAACATGCACGAAAGCGTCGAAAATTTCGCATCTTTTGACAGCGACAAAAATTTCGCGCCTTTTGACCTTCTTGGCTGAAAACACGAGTAAAAGGCGCGCGCGCGAATTTTCACACCGCCGTAAAATTTTCAACCGAGTCCATTTTTCCGTCCCAATCATCTCACCATGCATCAACATGCACGAAAGCATAAAAAATTTCGCATCTTTTGACAGCGACAAAAATTTCGCGTCTTTTGACCTTCTTGGCTGAAAACACGAGTAAAAGGCGCGCGCGCGAATTTTCATACCGTCATAAAATTTTCAACCGAGTCCATTTTTCCATCCCAATAATCTCACCATGCATCAACATGCACGAAAGCGTCGAAAATTTCGCTTCTTTTGACAGCGACAAAAATTTCGCGCCTTTTGACCTTCTTGGCTGAAAACAAAAGTATAAGGCGCGCGCGCGAATTTTCACACCGCCGTAAAATTTTCAACCGAGTCCATTTTTCCGTCCCAATCATTTCACCATGCATCAACATGCACGAAAGCGTCGAAAATTTCGCATTTTTTGACAGCGACAAAAATTTCGCGTCTTTTGACCTTCTTGGCTGAAAACACGAGTAAAAGGCGCGCGCGCGAATTTTCACACCGCCGTAAAATTTTCAACCGAGTCCATTTTTCCGTCCCAATCATCTCACCATGCATCAACATGCACGAAAGCATAAAAAATTTCGCATCTTTTGACAGCGACAAAAATTACGCGTCTTTTGACCTTCTTGGCTGAAAACACTAGTAAAAGGCGCGCGCGCGAATTTTCAGACCGCCGTAAAATTTTCAACCGAGTCCATTTTTCCGTCCCAATCATCTCACCATGCATCAACATGCACGAAAGCATAAAAAATTTCGCATCTTTTGACAGCGACAAAAATTTCGCGTCTTTTGACCTTCTTGGCTGAAAACACGAATAAAAGGCGCGCGCACGAATTTTCACACCGCCGTAAAAATTTCAACCGAGTCCATTTTTCCGTCCCAATCATCTCACCATGCATCAACATGCACAAAAGCGTCGAAAATTTCGCATCTTTTGACAGCGACAAATATTTCGCGTCTTTTGACCTTCTTGGCTGAAAACACGAGTAAAAGGCGCGCGCGCGAATTTTCAAACCGCCGTAAAATTTTCAACCGAGTCCATTTTTCCGTCCCAATCATCTCACCATGCATCAACATGCACGAAAGCGTAAAAAATTTCGCATCTTTTGACAGCGACAAAAATTTCGCGTCTTTTGACCTTCTTGGCTGAAAACAAGAGTATAAGGCGCGCGCGCGAATTTTCACACCGCCGTAAAATTTTCAACCGAGTCCATTTTTTCGTCCCAATCATCTCACCATGCATCAACATGCACGAAAGCGTAAAAAATTTCGCATCTTTTGACAGCGACAAAAATTTCGCGTCTTTTGACCTTCTTGGCTGAAAACACGAGTAAAAGGCGCGCGCGCGAATTTTCACACCGCCGTAAAATTTTCAACCGAGTCCATTTTTCCGTCCCAATCATCTCACCATGCATCAACATGCACGAAAGCGTCGAAAATTTCGCATCTTTTGACAGCAACAAAAATTTCGCGTCTTTTGACATTCTTGGCTGAAAACACGAGTAAAAGGCGCGCGCGCGAATTTTCATACCATCATAAAATTTTCAACCGAGTCCATTTTTCCATCCCAATCATCTCACCATGCATCAACATGCACGAAAGCGTCGAAAATTTCGCATCTTTTGACAGCGAGAAAAATTTCGCGTCTTTTGACCTTCTTGGCTGAAAACAAGAGTATAAGGCGCGCGCGCGAATTTTCACACCGCCGTAAAATTTTCAACCGAGTCCATTTTTCCGTCCCAATCATTTCACCATGCATCAACATGCACGAAAGCATCGAAAATTTCGCATCTTTTGATAGCGACAAAAATTTCGTGTCTTTTGACCTTCTTGGCTGAAAACACGAGTAAAAGGCGCGCGCGGGAATTTTCACACCGCCGTAAAATTTTCAACCGAGTCCATTTTTTCCGTCCCAATCATCTCACCATGCATCAACATGCATGAAAGCATAAAAAATTTCGCATCTTTTGACAGCGACAAAAATTTCGCGTCTTTTGACCTTCTTGGCTGAAAACACGAGTAAAAGGCGCTCGCGCGAATTTTCATACCGTCATAAAATTTTCAACCGAGTCCATTTTTCCATCCCAATCATCTCACCATGCATCAACATGCACGAAATCGTCGAAAATTTCGCTTCTTTTGACAGCGAGAAAAATTTCGCGTCTTTTGATCTTCTTGGCTGAAAACAAGAGTATAAGGCGCGCGCGCGAATTTTCACACCGTCGTAAAATTTTCAACCGAGTCCATTTTTCCATCCCAATCATCTCACCATGCATCAACATGCACGAAAGCGTCGAAAATTTCGCATCTTTTGACAGCGACAAAAATTTCGCGTCTTTTGACCTTCTTGGCTGAAAACACGAGTAAAAGGTGCGCGCGCGAATTTTCACACCGCCGTAAAATTTTCAACCAAGTCCATTTTTCCGTCCCAATCATCTCACCATGCATCAACATGCACGAAAGCGTCGAAAATTTCGCATCTTTTGACAGCGATAAAAATTTCGCGCCTTTTGACCTTCTTGGCTGAAAACACGAGTAAAAGGCGCGCGCGCGAATTTTCACACCGCCGTATAATTTTCAACCGAGTCCATTTTTCCGTCCCAATCATCTCACCATGCATCAACATGCACGAAAGCATAAAAAATTTCGCATCTTTTGACAGCGACAAAAATTTCGCGTCTTTTGACCTTCTTGGCTGAAAACACGAGTAAAAGGCGCGCGCGCGAATTTTCATACCGTCAGAAAATTTTCAACCGAGTCCATTTTTCCATCCCAATCATCTCACCATGCATCAACATGCACGAAAGCGTCGAAAATTTTGCTTCTTTTGACAGCGACAAAAATTTCGCGTCTTTTGACCTTCTTGGCTGAAAACAAGAGTATAAGGCGCGCGCGCGAATTTTCACACCGCCGTAAAATTTTCAACCGAGTCCATTTTTCCGTCCCAATCATTTCACCGTGCATCAACATGCAGGAAAGCGTCGAAAATTTCGCATCTTTTGACAGCGATAAAAATTTCGCGCCTTTTGACCCTCTTGGCTGAAAACACGAGTAAAAGGCGCGCGCGCGAATTTTCACACCGCCGTAAAATTTTCAACCGAGTCCATTTTTCCGTCCCAATCATCTCACCATGCATCAACATGCACGAAAGCATGAAAAATTTCGCATCTTTTGACAGCGACAAAAATTTCGCGTCTTTTGACCTTCTTGGCTGAAAACAAGAGTATAAGGCGCGCGCGCGAATTTTCACACCGCCGTAAAATTTTCAACCGAGTCCATTTTTCCGTCCCAATCATCTCACCATGCATCAACATGCACGAAAGCGTAAAAAATTTTGCATCTTTTGACAGCGACAAAAATTTCGCGTCTTTTGACCTTCTTGGCTGAAAACACGAGTAAAAGGCGCGCGCGCGAATTTTCACACCGCCGTAAAATTTTCAACCGAGTCCATTTTTCTGTCCCAATCATCTCACCATGCATCAACATGCACGAAAGCGTCGAAAATTTCGCATCTTTTGACAGCGACAAAAATTTCGCGTCTTTTGACCTTCTTGGCTGAAAACACGAGTAAAAGGCGCGCGAGCGAATTTTCATACCATCATAAAATTTTCAACCGAGTCCATTTTTCCATCCCAATCATCTCACCATGCATCAACATGCACGAAATCGTCGAAAATTTCGCTTCTTTTGACAGCGAGAAAAATTTCGCGTCTTTTGATCTTCTTGGCTGAAAACAAGAGTATAAGGCGCGCGCGCGAATTTTCACACCGTCGTAAAATTTTCAACCGAGTCCATTTTTCCATCCCAATCATCTCACCATGCATCAACATGCACGAAAGCGTCGAAAATTTCGCATCTTTTGACAGCGACAAAAATTTCGCGTCTTTTGACCTTCTTGGCTGAAAACACGAGTAAAAGGTGCGCGCGCGAATTTTCACACCGCCGTAAAATTTTCAACCAAGTCCATTTTTCCGTCCCAATCATCTCACCATGCATCAACATGCACGAAAGCGTCGAAAATTTCGCATCTTTTGACAGCGATAAAAATTTCGCGCCTTTTGACCTTCTTGGCTGAAAACACGAGTAAAAGGCGCGCGCGCGAATTTTCACACCGCCGTATAATTTTCAACCGAGTCCATTTTTCCGTCCCAATCATCTCACCATGCATCAACATGCACGAAAGCATAAAAAATTTCGCATCTTTTGCCAGCGACAAAAATTTCGCGTCTTTTGACCTTCTTGGCTGAAAACACGAGTAAAAGGCGCGCGCACGAATTTTCATACCGTCAGAAAATTTTCAACCGAGTCCATTTTTCCATCCCAATCATCTCACCATGCATCAACATGCACGAAAGCGTCGAAAATTTTGCTTCTTTTGACAGCGACAAAAATTTCGCGTCTTTTGACCTTCTTGGCTGAAAACAAGAGTATAAGGCGCGCGCGCGAATTTTCACACCGCCGTAAAATTTTCAACCGAGTCCATTTTTCCGTCCCAATCATTTCACCGTGCATCAACATGCACGAAAGCGTCGAAAATTTCGCATCTTTTGACAGCGACAAAAATTTCGCGTCTTTTGACCTTCTTGGCTGAAAACACGAGTAAAAGGCGGGCGCGCGACTTTTCACACCGTCGTAAAATTTTCAACCGAGTCCATTTTTCCGTCCCAATCATCTCACCATGCATCAACATGCACGAAAGTGTCGAAAATTTCGCATCTTTTGACAGCGACAAAAATTTCGCGTCTTTTGACCTTCTTGGCTGAAAACAAGAGTATAAGGCGCGCGCGCGAATTTTCACACCGCCGTAAAATTTTCAACCGAGTCCATTTTTCCGTCCCAATCATCTCACCATGCATCAACATGCACGAAAGCGTAAAAAATTTTGCATCTTTTGACAGCGACAAAAATTTCGCGTCTTTTGACCTTCTTGGCTGAAAACACGAGTAAAAGGCGCGCGCGCGAATTTTCACACCGCCGTAAAATTTTCAACCGAGTCCATTTTTCTGTCCCAATCATCTCACCATGCATCAACATGCACGAAAGCGTCGAAAATTTCGCATCTTTTGACAGCGACAAAAATTTCGCGTCTTTTGACCTTCTTGGCTGAAAATACGAGTAAAAGGCGCGCGCGCGAATTTTCATACCATCATAAAATTTTCAACCGAGTCCATTTTTCCATCCCAATCATCTCACCATGCATCACACGAAAGCGTCGAAAATTTCGCTTCTTTTGACAGCGAGAAAAATTTCGCGTCTTTTGACCTTCTTGGCTGAAAACAAGAGTATAAGGCGCGCGCGCGAATTTTCACACCGCCGTAAAATTTTCAACCGAGTCCATTTTTCCGTCCCAATCATTTCACCATGCATCAACATGCACGAAAGCGTCGAAAATTTCGCATCTTTTGACAGCGACAAAAATTTCGTGTCTTTTGACCTTCTTGGCTGAAAACACGAGTAAAAGGCGCGCGCGCGAATTTTCACACCGCCGTATAATTTTCAACCGAGTCCATTTTTCCGTCCCAATCATCTCACCATGCATCAACATGCACGAAAAGCGTTGAAAATTTCGCATCTTTTGACAGCGATAAAAATTTCGCGTCTTTTGACCTTCTTGGCTGAAAACACGAGTAAAAGGCGCGCGCGCGAATTTTCATACCGTCATAAAATTTTCAACCGAGTCCATTTTTCCATCCCAATCATCTCACCATGCATCAACATGCACGAAAGCGTAAAAAATTTTGCTTCTTTTGACAGCGACAAAAATTTCGCGTCTTTTGACCTTCTTGGCTGAAAACAAGAGTATAAGGCGCGCGCGCGAATTTTCACACCGCCATAAAATTTTCAACCGAGTCCATTTTTCCGTCCCAATTATTTCACCGTGCATCAACATGCAGGAAAGCGTCGAAAATTTCGCATCTTTTGACAGCGATAAAAATTTCGCGCCTTTTGACCCTCTTGGCTGAAAACACGAGTAAAAGGCGCGCGCGCGAATTTTCACACCACCGTAAAATTTTCAACCGAGTCCATTTTTCCGTCCCAATCATCTCACCATGCATCAACATGCACGAAAGCATGAAAAATTTCGCATCTTTTGACAGCGACAAAAATTTCGCGTCTTTTGACCTTCTTGGCTGAAAACACGAGTAAAAGGCGCGCGCGCAAATTTTCATACCGTCATAAAATTTTCAACCGAGTCCATTTTTCCATCCCAATCATCTCACCATGCATCAACATGCACGAAAGCGTCGAAAATTTCGCATCTTTTGACAGCGACAAAAATTTCGCGTCTTTTGACCTTCTTGGCTGAAAACACGAGTAAAAGGTGCGCGCGCGAATTTTCACACCGCCGTAAAATTTTCAACCAAGTCCATTTTTCCGTCCCAATCATCTCACCATGCATCAACATGCACGAAAGCGTCGAAAATTTCGCATCTTTTGACAGCGATAAAAATTTCGCGCCTTTTGACCTTCTTGGCTGAAAACACGAGTAAAAGGCGCGCGCGCGAATTTTCACACCGCCGTATAATTTTCAACCGAGTCCATTTTTCCGTCCCAATCATCTCACCATGCATCAACATGCACGAAAGCATAAAAAATTTCGCATCTTTTGACAGCGACAAAAATTTCGCGTCTTTTGACCTTCTTGGCTGAAAACACGAGTAAAAGGCGCGCGCGCGAATTTTCATACCGTCAGAAAATTTTCAACCGAGTCCATTTTTCCATCCCAATCATCTCACCATGCATCAACATGCACGAAAGCGTCGAAAATTTTGCTTCTTTTGACAGCGACAAAAAGTTCGCGTCTTTTGACCTTCTTGGCTGAAAACAAGAGTATAAGACGCGCGCGCGAATTTTCACACCGCCGTAAAATTTTCAACCGAGTCCATTTTTCCGTCCCAATCATTTCACCTTGCATCAACATGCACGAAAGCGTCGAAAATTTCGCATCTTTTGACAGCGATAAAAATTTCGTGCCTTTTGACCTTCTTGGCTGAAAACACGAGTAAAAGGCGCGCGCGCAAATTTTCACACCGCCGTAAAATTTTCAACCGAGTCCATTTTTCCGTCCCAATCATCTCACCATGCATCAACATGCACGAAAGCATAAAAAATTTCGCATCTTTTGACAGCGACAAAAATTTCGCGTCTTTTGACCTTCTTGGCTGAAAACACGAGTAAAAGGCGCGCGCGCGAATTTTCAGACCGTCATAAAATTTTCAACCGAGTCCATTTTTCCATCCCAATCATCTCACCATGCATCAACATGCACGAAAGCGTCGAAAATTTCGCTTCTTTTGACAGCGAGAAAAATTTCGCGTCTTTTGACCTTCTTGGCTGAAAACAAGAGTATAAGGCGCGCGCGCGAATTTTCACACCGTCGTAAAATTTTCAACCGAGTCCATTTTTCCGTCCCAATCATCTCACCATGCATCAACATGCACGAAAGCGTCGTAAATTTCGCAGCTTTTGACAGCGACAAAAATTTCGCGTCTTTTGACCTTCTTGGCTGAAAACACGAGTAAAAGGCGAGCGCGCGACTTTTCACACCGTCGTAAAATTTTCAACCGAGTCCATTTTTCCGTCCCAACCATCTCACCATGCATCAACATGCACGAAAGTGTCGAAAATTTCGCATCTTTTGACAGCGACAAAAATTTCGCGTCTTTTGACCTTCTTGGCTGAAAACACGAGTAATAGGCGCGCGCGCGAATTTTCAAACCGCCGTAAAATTTTCAACCGAGTCCATTTTTCCGTCCCAATCATCTCACCATGCATCAACATGCACGAAAGCGTAAAAAATTTCGCATCTTTTGACAGCGACAAAAATTTCGCGTCTTTTGACCTTCTTGGCTGAAAACACGAGTAAAAGGCGCGCGCGCGAATTTTCACACCGCCGTAAAATTTTCAACCGAGTCCATTTTTCCGTCCCAATCATCTCACCATGCATCAACATGCACGAAAGCATAAAAAATTTCGCATCTTTTGACAGCGACAAAAATTTCGCGTCTTTTGACCTTCTTGGCTGAAAACACGAATAAAAGGCGCGCGCACGAATTTTCACACCGCCGTAAAAATTTCAACCGAGTCCATTTTTCCGTCCCAATCATCTCACCATGCATCAACATGCACAAAAGCGTCGAAAATTTCGCATCTTTTGACAGCGACAAATATTTCGCGTCTTTTGACCTCCTTGGCTGAAAACACGAGTAAAAGGCGCGCGCGCGAATTTTCAAACCGCCGTAAAATTTTCAACCGAGTCCATTTTTCCGTCCCAATCATCTCACCATGCATCAACATGCACGAAAGCGTAAAAAATTTCGCATCTTTTGACAGCGACAAAAATTTCGCGTCTTTTGACCTTCTTGGCTGAAAACAAGAGTATAAGGCGCGCGCGCGAATTTTCACACCGCCGTAAAATTTTCAACCGAGTCCATTTTTCCGTCCCAATCATCTCACCATGCATCAACATGCACGAAAGCGTAAAAAATTTCGCATCTTTTGACAGCGACAAAAATTTCGCGTCTTTTGACCTTCTTGGCTGAAAACACGAGTAAAAGGCGCGCGCGCGAATTTTCACACCGCCGTAAAATTTTCAACCGAGTCCATTTTTCCGTCCCAATCATCTCACCATGCATCAACATGCACGAAAGCATGAAAAATTTCGCATCTTTTGACAGCGACAAAAATTTCGCGTCTTTTGACCTTCTTGGCTGAAAACACGAGTAAAAGGCGCGCGCGCAAATTTTCATACCGTCATAAAATTTTCAACCGAGTCCATTTTTCCATCCCAATCATCTCACCATGCATCAACATGCACGAAAGCGTCGAAAATTTCGCATCTTTTGACAGCGACAAAAATTTCGCGTCTTTTGACCTTCTTGGCTGAAAACACGAGTAAAAGGTGCGCGCGCGAATTTTCACACCGCCGTAAAATTTTCAACCAAGTCCATTTTTCCGTCCCAATCATCTCACCATGCATCAACATGCACGAAAGCGTCGAAAATTTCGCATCTTTTGACAGCGATAAAAATTTCGCGCCTTTTGACCTTCTTGGCTGAAAACACGAGTAAAAGGCGCGCGCGCGAATTTTCACACCGCCGTATAATTTTCAACCGAGTCCATTTTTCCGTCCCAATCATCTCACCATGCATCAACATGCACGAAAGCATAAAAAATTTCGCATCTTTTGACAGCGACAAAAATTTCGCGTCTTTTGACCTTCTTGGCTGAAAACACGAGTAAAAGGCGCGCGCGCGAATTTTCATACCGTCAGAAAATTTTCAACCGAGTCCATTTTTCCATCCCAATCATCTCACCATGCATCAACATGCACGAAAGCGTCGAAAATTTTGCTTCTTTTGACAGCGACAAAAAGTTCGCGTCTTTTGACCTTCTTGGCTGAAAACAAGAGTATAAGGCGCGCGCGCGAATTTTCACACCGTCGTAAAATTTTCAACCGAGTCCATTTTTCCGTCCCAATCATCTCACCATGCATCAACATGCACGAAAGCGTCGTAAATTTCGCAGCTTTTGACAGCGACAAAAATTTCGCGTCTTTTGACCTTCTTGACTGAAAACACGAGTAAAAGGCGAGCGCGCGACTTTTCACACCGTCGTAAAATTTTCAACCGAGTCCATTTTTCCGTCCCAACCATCTCACCATGCATCAACATGCACGAAAGTGTCGAAAATTTCGCATCTTTTGACAGCGACAAAAATTTCGCGTCTTTTGACCTTCTTGGCTGAAAACACGAGTAATAGGCGCGCGCGCGAATTTTCAAACCGCCGTAAAATTTTCAACCGAGTCCATTTTTCCGTCCCAATCATCTCACCATGCATCAACATGCACGAAAGCGTAAAAAATTTCGCATCTTTTGACAGCGACAAAAATTTCGCGTCTTTTGACCTTCTTGGCTGAAAACACGAGTAAAAGGCGCGCGCGCGAATTTTCACACCGCCGTAAAATTTTCAACCGAGTCCATTTTTCCGTCCCAATCATCTCACCATGCATCAACATGCACGAAAGCATAAAAAATTTCGCATCTTTTGACAGCGACAAAAATTTCGCGTCTTTTGACCTTCTTGGCTGAAAACACGAATAAAAGGCGCGCGCACGAATTTTCACACCGCCGTAAAAATTTCAACCGAGTCCATTTTTCCGTCCCAATCATCTCACCATGCATCAACATGCACAAAAGCGTCGAAAATTTCGCATCTTTTGACAGCGACAAATATTTCGCGTCTTTTGACCTCCTTGGCTGAAAACACGAGTAAAAGGCGCGCGCGCGAATTTTCAAACCGCCGTAAAATTTTCAACCGAGTCCATTTTTCCGTCCCAATCATCTCACCATGCATCAACATGCACGAAAGCGTAAAAAATTTCGCATCTTTTGACAGCGACAAAAATTTCGCGTCTTTTGACCTTCTTGGCTGAAAACAAGAGTATAAGGCGCGCGCGCGAATTTTCACACCGCCGTAAAATTTTCAACCGAGTCCATTTTTCCGTCCCAATCATCTCACCATGCATCAACATGCACGAAAGCGTAAAAAATTTCGCATCTTTTGACAGCGACAAAAATTTCGCGTCTTTTGACCTTCTTGGTTGAAAACACGAGTAAAAGGCGCGCGCTGCGAATTTTCACACCGCCGTAAAATTTTCAACCGAGTCCATTTTTCCGTCCCAATCATCTCACCATGCATCAACATGCACGAAAGCGTCGAAAATTTCGCATCTTTTGACAGCGACAAAAATTTCGCGTCTTTTGACCTTCTTGGCTGAAAACACGAGTAAAAGGCGCGCGCGCGAATTTTCATACCATCATAAAATTTTCAACCGAGTCCATTTTTCCATCCCAATCATCTCACCATGCATCAACATGCACGAAAGCGTCGAAAATTTCGCGTCTTTTGACAGCGAGAAAAATTTCGCGTCTTTTGACCTTCTTGGCTGAAAACAAGAGTATAAGGCGCGCGCGCGAATTTTCACACCGCCGTAAAATTTTCAACCGAGTCCATTTTTCCGTCCCAATCATTTCACCATGCATCAACATGCACGAAAGCATCGAAAATTTCGCATCTTTTGATAGCGACAAAAATTTCGTGTCTTTTGACCTTCTTGGCTGAAAACACGAGTAAAAGGCGCACGCGGGAATTTTCACACCGCCGTAAAATTTTCAACCGAGTCCATTTTTCCGTCCCAATCATCTCACCATGCATCAACATGCATGAAAGCATAAAAAATTTCGCATCTTTTGACAGCGACAAAAATTTCGCGTCTTTTGACCTTCTTGGCTGAAAACACGAGTAAAAGGCGCGCGCGCGAATTTTCATACCGTCATAAAATTTTCAACCGAGTCCATTTTTCCATCCCAATCATCTCACCATGCATCAACATGCACGAAATCGTCGAAAATTTCGCTTCTTTTGACAGCGAGAAAAATTTCGCGTCTTTTGATCTTCTTGGCTGAAAACAAGAGTATAAGGCGCGCGCGCGAATTTTCACACCGTCGTAAAATTTTCAACCGAGTCCATTTTTCCATCCCAATCATCTCACCATGCATCAACATGCACGAAAGCGTCGAAAATTTCGCATCTTTTGACAGCGACAAAAATTTCGCGTCTTTTGACCTTCTTGGCTGAAAACACGAGTAAAAGGTGCGCGCGCGAATTTTCACACCGCCGTAAAATTTTCAACCAAGTCCATTTTTCCGTCCCAATCATCTCACCATGCATCAACATGCACGAAAGCGTCGAAAATTTCGCATCTTTTGACAGCGATAAAAATTTTGCGCCTTTTGACCTTCTTGGCTGAAAACACGAGTAAAAGGCGCGCGCGCGAATTTTCACACCGCCGTATAATTTTCAACCGAGTCCATTTTTCCGTCCCAATCATCTCACCATGCATCAACATGCACGAAAGCGTCGAAAATTTCGCATCTTTTGACAGCGACAAAAATTTCGCGTCTTTTGACCTTCTTG
Source organism: Pontederia crassipes (assembly GCA_030549335.1). Lineage (NCBI taxonomy): Eukaryota > Viridiplantae > Streptophyta > Magnoliopsida > Commelinales > Pontederiaceae > Pontederia > Pontederia crassipes. The sequence continues at coordinate 5,717,767 of CM060190.1, forward strand.
GCTGAAAACACGAGTAAAAGGTGCGCGCGCGAATTTTCACACCGCCGTAAAATTTTCAACCGAGTCCATTTTTCCGTCCCAATCATCTCACCATGCATCAACATGCACGAAAGCATGAAAAATTTCGCATCTTTTGACAGCGACAAAAATTTCGCGTCTTTTGACCTTCTTGGCTGAAAACACGAGTAAAAGGCGCGCGCACGAATTTTCATACCGTCAGAAAATTTTCAACTGAGTCCATTTTTCCATCCCAATCATCTCACCATGCATCAACATGCACGAAAGCGTCGAAAAATTTGCTTCTTTTGACAGCGACAAAAATTTCGCATCTTTTGACCTTCTTGGCTGAAAACAAGAGTATAAGGCGCGGGCGTGAATTTTCACACCGCCGTAAAATTTTCAACCGAGTCCATTTTTCCGTCCCAATCATTTCACCGTGCATCAACATGCACGAAAGCGTCGAAAATTTCGCATCTTTTGACAGCGATAAAAATTTCGCGCCTTTTGACCCTCTTGGCTGAAAACACGAGTAAAAGGCGGGCGCGCGAATTTTCACACCGCCGTAAAATTTTCAACCGAGTCCATTTTTCCGTCCCAATCATCTCACCATGCATCAACATGCACGAAAGCATGAAAAATTTCGCATCTTTTGACAGCTACAAAAATTTCGCGTCTTTTGACCTTCTTGGCTGAAAACACGAGTAAAAGGCGCGCGCGCGAATTTTCAGACCGTCATAAAATTTTCAACCGAGTCCATTTTTCCATCCCAATCATCTCACCATGCATCAACATGCACGAAAGCGTCGAAAATTTCGCTTCTTTTGACAGCGAGAAAAATTTCGCGTCTTTTGACCTTCTTGGCTGAAAACAAGAGTATAAGGCGCGCGCGAATTTTCACACCGTCGTAAAATTTTCAACCGAGTCCATTTTTCCGTCCCAATCATCTCACCATGCATCAACATGCACGAAAGCGTCGTAAATTTCGCATCTTTTGACAGCGACAAAAATTTCGCGTCTTTTGACCTTCTTGGCTGAAAACACGAGTAAAAGGCGCGCGCTGCGAATTTTCATACCGTCAGAAAATTTTCAACCGAGTCCATTTTTCCATCCCAATCATCTCACCATGCATCAACATGCACGAAAGCGTCGAAAATTTTGCTTCTTTTGACAGCGACAAAAAGTTCGCGTCTTTTGACCTTCTTGGCTGAAAACAAGAGTATAAGACGCGCGCGCGAATTTTCACACCGCCGTAAAATTTTCAACCGAGTCCATTTTTCCGTCCCAATCATTTCACCGTGCATCAACATGCACGAAAGCGTCGAAAATTTCGCATCTTTTGACAGCGATAAAAATTTCGCGCCTTTTGACCTTCTTGGCTGAAAACAAGAGTATAAGGCGCGCGCGCGAATTTTCATACCGTCATAAAATTTTCAACCGAGTCCATTTTTCCATCCCAATCATCTCACCATGCATCAACATGCACGAAAGCGTCGAAAATTTCGCTTCTTTTGACAGCGACAAAAATTTCGCGTCTTTTGACCTTCTTGGCTGAAAACACGAGTAAAAGGCGCGCGCGCAAATTTTCATACCGTCATAAAATTTTCAACCGAGTCCATTTTTCCATCCCAATCATCTCACCATGCATCAACATGCACGAAAGCGTCGAAAATTTCGCTTCTTTTGACAGCGACAAAAATTTCGCGTCTTTTGACCTTCTTGGCTGAAAACGAGAGTATAAGGCGCGCACGCGAATTTTCACACCGTCGTAAAATTTTCAACCGAGTCCATTTTTCCGTCCCAATCATCTCACCATGCATCAACATGCACGAAAGTGTCGAAAATTTCACATCTTTTGACAGCGACAAAAATTTCGCGTCTTTTGACCTTCTTGGCTGAAAACACGAGTAAAAGGCGCGCGCGCAAATTTTCACACCGCCGTAAAATTTTCAACCGAGTCCATTTTTTCGTCCCAATCATCTCACCATGCATCAACATGCACGAAAGCGTCGAAAATTTCGCATCTTTTGACAGCGACAAAAATTTCGCGTCTTATGACCTTCTTGGCTGAAAACACGAGTAAAGGCGCGCGCGCGAATTTTCACACCGCCGTAAAATTTTCAACCGAGTCCATTTTTCCGTCCCAATCATCTCACCATGCATCAACATGCACGAAAGCGTCGAAAATTTCGCATCTTTTGACAGCGACAAAAATTTCTTGTCTTTTGACCTTCTTGGCTGAAGATACGAGTAAAAGGCGCGTGCGCGAATTTTCACACCGCCGTAAAATTTTCAACCGAGTCCATTTTTCCGTCCCAATCATCTCACCATGCATCAACATGCACGAAAGCATAAAAAATTTCGCATCTTTTGACAGCGACAAAAATTTCGCGTCTTTTGACCTTCTTGGCTGAAAACACGAGTAAAAGGCGCGCGCAGCGAATTTTCATACCGTCAGAAAATTTTCAACCGAGTCCATTTTTCCATCCCAATCATCTCACCATGCATCAACATGAACGAAAGCGTCGAAAATTTTGCTTCTTTTGACAGCGACAAAAATTTCGCGTCTTTTGACCTTCTTGGCTGAAAACAAGAGTATAAGGCGCGCGCGCGAATTTTCACACCGCCGTAAAATTTTCAACCGAGTCCATTTTTCCGTCCCAATCATTTCACCGTGTATCAACATGCACGAAAGCGTCGAAAATTTCGCATCTTTTGACAGCGATAAAAATTTTGCGCCATTTGACCCTCTTGGCTGAAAACACGAGTAAAAGGCGCGCGCGCGAATTTTCACACCGCCGTAAAATTTTCAACCGAGTCCATTTTTCCGTCCAAATCATCTCACCATGCATCAACATGCACGAAAGCATGAAAAATTTCGCATCTTTTGACAGCGACAAAAATTTCGCGTCTTTTGACCTTCTTGGCTGAAAACACGAGTAAAAGGCGTGCGCGCGAATTTTCATACCGTCATAAAATTTTCAACCGAGTCCATTTTTCCATCCCAATCATCTCACCATGCATCAACATGCACGAAAGCGTCGAAAATTTTGCTTCTTTTGACAGCGACAAAAATTTCGCGTCTTTTGACCTTCTTGGCTGAAAACGAGAGTATAAGGCGCGCGCGCGAATTTTCACACCGTCGTAAAATTTTCAACCGAGTCCATTTTTCCGTCCCAATCATCTCACCATGCATCAACATGCACGAAAGTGTCGAAAATTTCACATCTTTTGACAGCGACAAAAATTTCGCGTCTTTTGACCTTCTTGGCTGAAAACACGAGTAAAAGGCGCGCGCGCAAAATTTTCACACCGCCGTAAAATTTTCAACCGAGTCCATTTTTCCGTCCCAATCATCTCACCATGCATCAACATGCACGAAAGCGTCAAAAATTTCGCATCTTTTGACAGCGACAAAAATTTCGCGTCTTTTGACCTTCTTGGCTGAAAACACGAGTAAAGGCGCGCGCGCGAATTTTCACACCGCCGTAAAATTTTCAACCGAGTCCATTTTTCCGTCCCAATCATCTCACCATGCATCAACATGCACGAAAGCGTCGAAAATTTCGCATCTTTTGACAGCGACAAAAATTTCGCGTCTTTTGACCTTCTTGGCTGAAAACACGAGTAAAATGCGCGCGCGCGAATTTTCACACCGCCGTAAAATTTTCAACCGAGTCCATTTTTTCGTCCCAATCATCTCACCATGCATCAACATGCACGAAAGCATAAAAAATTTCGCATCTTTTGACAGCGACAAAAATTTCGCGTCTTTTGACCTTCTTGGCTGAAAACACGAGTAAAAGGCGCGCGCGCGAATTTTCATACCGTCATAAAATTTTCAACTGAGTCCATTTTTCCATCCCAATCATCTCACCATGCATCAACATGCACGAAAGCGTAAAAAATTTCGCTTCTTTTGACAGCGACAAAAATTTCGCGCCTTTTGACCTTCTTGGCTGAAAACAAGAGTATAAGGCGCGCGCTCGAATTTTCACACCGCCGTAAAATTTTCAACCGAGTCCATTTTTCCGTCCCAATCATTTCACCATGCATCAACATGCACGAAAGCGTCGAAAATTTCGCATTTTTTGACAGCGACAAAAATTTCGCGTCTTTTGACCTTCTTGGCTGAAAACACGAGTAAAAGGCGCGCGCGCGAATTTTCACACCGCCGTAAAATTTTCAACCGAGTCCATTTTTCCGTCCCAATCATCTCACCATGCATCAACATGCACGAAAGCATAAAAAATTTCGCATCTTTTGACAGCGACAAAAATTTCGCGTCTTTTGACCTTCTTGGCTGAAAACACGAGTAAAAGGCGCGCGCGAATTTTCAGACCGTCATAAAATTTTCAACCGAGTCCATTTTTCCATCCCAATCATCTCACCATGCATCAACATGCACGAAAGCGTCGAAAATTTCGCTTCTTTTGACAGCGAGAAAAATTTCGCGTCTTTTGACCTTCTTGGCTGAAAACAAGAGTATAAGGCGCGCGCGCGAATTTTCACACCGTCGTAAAATTTTCAACCGAGTCCATTTTTCCGTCCCAATCATCTCACCATGCATCAACATGCACGAAAGCGTCGTAAATTTCGCATCTTTTGACAGCGACAAAAATTTCGCGTCTTTTGACCTTCTTGGCTGAAAACACGAGTATAAGGCGCGCGCGCGAATTTTCACACCGTCGTAAAATTTTCAACCGAGTCCATTTTTCCGTCCCAATCATCTCACCATGCATCAACATGCACGAAAGCGTCGTAAATTTCGCATCTTTTGACAGCGACAAAAATTTCGCGTCTTTTGACCTTCTTGGCTGAAAACACGAGTAAAAGGCGCGCGCGCGAATTTTCAGACCGCCGTAAAATTTTCAACCGAGTCCATTCTTCCGTCCCAATCATCTCACCATGCATCAACATGCACGAAAGTGTCGAAAATTTCACATCTTTTGACAGCGACAAAAATTTCGCGTCTTTTGACCTTCTTGGCTGAAAACACGAGTAAAAGGCGCGCGCGCAAAATTTTCACACCGCCGTAAAATTTTCAACCGAGTCCATTTTTCCGTCCCAATCATCTCACCATGCATCAACATGCACGAAAGCGTCAAAAATTTCGCATCTTTTGACAGCGACAAAAATTTCGCGTCTTTTGACCTTCTTGGCTGAAAACACGAGTAAAGACGCGCGCGCGAATTTTCACACCGCCGTAAAATTTTCAACCGAGTCCATTTTTCCGTCCCAATCATCTCACCATGCATCAACATGCACGAAAGCGTCGAAAATTTCGCATCTTTTGACAGCGACAAAAATTTCGCGTCTTTTGACCTTCTTGGCTGAAAACACGAGTAAAATGCGCTGCGCGCGAATTTTCACACCGCCGTAAAATTTTCAACCGAGTCCATTTTTCCGTCCCAATCATCTCACCATGTATCAACATGCACGAAAGCATAAAAAATTTCGCATCTTTTGACAGCGACAAAAATTTCGCGTCTTTTGACCTTCTTGGCTGAAAACACGAGTAAAAGGCGCGCGCTGCGAATTTTCATACCGTCATAAAATTTTCAACTGAGTCCATTTTTCCATCCCAATCATCTCACCATGCATCAACATGCACGAAAGCGTAAAAAATTTCGCTTCTTTTGACAGCGACAAAAATTTCGCGCCTTTTGACCTTCTTGGCTGAAAACAAGAGTATAAGGCGCGTGCGCGAATTTTCACACCGCCGTAAAATTTTCAACCGAGTCCATTTTTCCATCCCAATCATTTCACCATGCATCAACATGCACGAAAGCGTCGAAAATTTCGCATTTTTTGACAGCGACAAAAATTTCGCGTCTTTTGACCTTCTTGGCTGAAAACACGAGTAAAAGGCGCGCGCGCGAATTTTCACACCGCCGTAAAATTTTCAACCGAGTCCATTTTTCCGTCCCAATCATCTCACCATGCATCAACATGCACGAAAGCATAAAAAATTTCGCATCTTTTGACAGCGACAAAAATTTCGCGTCTTTTGACCTTCTTGGCTAAAAACACGAGTAAAAGGCGCGCGCGAATTTTCAGACCGTCATAAAATTTTCAACCGAGTCCATTTTTCCATCCCAATCATCTCACCATGCATCAACATGCACGAAAGCGTCGAAAATTTCGCTTCTTTTGACAGCGAGAAAAATTTCGCGTCTTTTGACCTTCTTGGCTGAAAACAAGAGTATAAGGCGCGCGCCGCGAATTTTCACACCGTCGTAAAATTTTCAACCGAGTCCATTTTTCCGTCCCAATCATCTCACCATGCATCAACATGCACGAAAGCGTCGTAAATTTCGCATCTTTTGACAGCGACAAAAATTTCGCGTCTTTTGACCTTCTTGGCTGAAAACACGAGTAAAAGGCGGGCGCGCGACTTTTCACACCGTCGTAAAATTTTCAACCGAGTCCATTTTTCCGTCCCAACCATCTCACCATGCATCAACATGCACGAAAGTGTCGAAAATTTCGCATCTTTTGACAGCGACAAAAATTTCGCGTCTTTTGACCTTCTTGGCTGAAAACAAGAGTATAAGGCGCGCACGCGAATTTTCACACCGCCGTAAAATTTTCAACCGAGTCCATTTTTCCGTCCCAATCATCTCACCATGCATCAACATGCACGAAAGCGTAAAAAATTTCGCATCTTTTGACAGCGACAAAAATTTCGCGTCTTTTGACCTTCTTGGCTGAAAACACGAGTAAAAGGCGCGCGCGCGAATTTTCACACCGCCGTAAAATTTTCAACCGAGTCCATTTTTCCGTCCCAATCATCTCACCATGCATCAACATGCACGAAAGCGTCAAAAATTTCGCATCTTTTGACAGCAACAAAAATTTCGCGTCTTTTGACCTTCTTGGCTGAAAAAACGAGTAAAAGGCGCGCGCGCGAATTTTCATACCATCATAAAATTTTCAACCGAGTCCATTTTTCCATCCCAATCATCTCACCATGCATCAACATGCACGAAAGCGTCGAAAATTTCGCATCTTTTGACAGCGAGAAAAATTTCGCGTCTTTTGACCTTCTTGGCTGAAAACAAAAGTATAAGGCGCGCGCGCGAATTTTCACACCGCCGTAAAATTTTCAACCGAGTCCATTTTTCCGTCCCAATCATCTCACCATGCATCAACATGCACGAAAGCGTCGTAAATTTCGCATCTTTTGACAGCGACAAAAATTTCGCGTCTTTTGACCTTCTTGGCTGAAAACACGAGTAAAAGGCGCGCGCGCGAATTTTCAGACCGCCGTAAAATTTTCAACCGAGTCCATTCTTCCGTCCCAATCATCTCACCATGCATCAACATGCACGAAAGTGTCGAAAATTTCACATCTTTTGACAGCGACAAAAATTTCGCGTCTTTTGACCTTCTTGGCTGAAAACACGAGTAAAAGGCGCGCGCGCAAAATTTTCACACCGCCGTAAAATTTTCAACCGAGTCCATTTTTCCGTCCCAATCATCTCACCATGCATCAACATGCACGAAAGCGTCAAAAATTTCGCATCTTTTGACAGCGACAAAAATTTCGCGTCTTTTGACCTTCTTGGCTGAAAACACGAGTAAAGACGCGCGCGCGAATTTTCACACCGCCGTAAAATTTTCAACCGAGTCCATTTTTCCGTCCCAATCATCTCACCATGCATCAACATGCACGAAAGCATAAAAAATTTCGCATCTTTTGACAGCGACAAAAATTTCGCGTCTTTTGACCTTCTTGGCTGAAAACACGAGTAAAATGCGCGCGCGCGAATTTTCACACCGCCGTAAAATTTTCAACCGAGTCCATTTTTCCGTCCCAATCATCTCACCATGAATCAACATGCACGAAAGCATAAAAAATTTCGCATCTTTTGACAGCGACAAAAATTTCGCGTCTTTTGACCTTCTTGGCTGAAAACACGAGTAAAAGGCGCGCGCGCGAATTTTCATACCGTCATAAAATTTTCAACCGAGTCCATTTTTCCATCCCAATCATCTCACCATGCATCAACATGCACGAAAGCGTCAAAAATTTCGCTTCTTTTGACAGCGACAAAAATTTCGCGCCTTTTAACCTTCTTGGCTGAAAACAAGAGTATAAGGCGCGCGCGCGAATTTTCACACCGCCGTAAAATTTTCAACCGAGTCCATTTTTCCGTCCCAATCATTTCACCTTGCATCAACATGCACGAAAGCGTCGAAAATTTCGCATTTTTTGACAGCGACAAAAATTTCGCGTCTTTTGACCTTCTTGGCTGAAAACACGAGTAAAAGGCGCGCGCGCGAATTTTCACACCGTCGTAAAATTTTCAACCGAGTCCATTTTTCCGTCCCAATCATCTCACCATGCATCAACATGCACGAAAGCATAAAAAATTTCGCATCTTTTGACAGCGACAAAAATTTCGCGTCTTTTGACCTTCTTGGCTGAAAACACGAGTAAAAGGCGCGCGCGCGAATTTTCAGACCGTCATAAAATTTTCAACCGAGTCCATTTTTCCATCCCAATCATCTCACCATGCATCAACATGCACGAAAGCGTCGAAAATTTCGCTTCTTTTGACAGCGAGAAAAATTTCGCGTCTTTTGACCTTCTTGGCTGAAAACAAGAGTATAAGGCGCGCGCGCGAATTTTCACACCGTCGTAAAATTTTCAACCGAGTCCATTTTTCCGTCCCAATCATCTCACCATGCATCAACATGCACGAAAGCGTCGTAAATTTCGCATCTTTTGACAGCGACAAAAATTTCGCGTCTTTTGACCTTCTTGGCTGAAAACACGAGTAAAAGGCGGGCGCGCGACTTTTCACACCGTCGTAAAATTTTCAACCGAGTCCATTTTTCCGTCCCAACCATCTCACCATGCATCAACATGCACGAAAGTGTCGAAAATTTCGCATCTTTTGACAGCGACAAAAATTTCGCGTCTTTTGACCTTCTTGGCTGAAAACAAGAGTATAAGGCGCGCGCGCGAATTTTCACACCGCCGTAAAATTTTCAACCGAGTCCATTTTTCCGTCCCAATCATCTCACCATGCATCAACATGCACGAAAGCGTAAAAAATTTCGCATCTTTTGACAGCGACAAAAATTTCGCGTCTTTTGACCTTCTTGGCTGAAAACACGAGTAAAAGGCGCGCGCGCGAATTTTCACACCGCCGTAAAATTTTCAACCGAGTCCATTTTTCCGTCCCAATCATCTCACCATGCATCAACATGCACGAAAGCGTCGAAAATTTCGCATCTTTTGACAGCAACCAAAATTTCGCGTCTTTTGACCTTCTTGGCTGAAAACACGAGTAAAAGGCGCGCGCGCGAATTTTCATACCATCATAAAATTTTCAACCGAGTCCATTTTTCCATCCCAATCATCTCACCATGCATCAACATGCACGAAAGCGTCGAAAATTTCGCATCTTTTGACAGCGAGAAAATTTTCGCGTCTTTTGACCTTCTTGGCTGAAAACAAGAGTATAAGGCGCGCGCGCGAATTTTCACACCGCCGTAAAATTTTCAACCGAGTCCATTTTTCCGTCCCAATCATTTCACCATGCATCAACATGCACGAAAGCGTCAAAAATTTCGCATCTTTTGACAGCGACAAAAATTTCGCGTCTTTTGACCTTCTTGGCTGAAAACACGAGTAAAAGGCGCGCGCGCGAATTTTCACACCGCCGTAAAATTTTCTACCGAGTCCATTTTTCCGTCCCAATCATCTCACCATGCATCAACATGCACGAAAGCATAAAAAATTTCGCATCTTTTGACAGCGACAAAAATTTCGCGTCTTTTGACCTTCTTGGCTGAAAACACGAGTAAAAGGCGCGCGCGCGAATTTTCAGACCGTCATAAAATTTTCAACCGAGTCCATTTTTCCATCCCAATCATCTCACCATGCATCAACATGCACGAAAGCGTCGAAAATTTCGCTTCTTTTGACAGCGAGAAAAATTTCGCGTCTTTTGACCTTCTTGGCTGAAAACAAGAGTATAAGGCGCGCGCGCGAATTTTCACACCGTCGTAAAATTTTCAACCGAGTCCACTTTTCCGTCCCAATCATCTCACCATGCATCAACATGCACGAAAGCGTCGTAAATTTTGCATCTTTTGACAGCGACAAAAATTTCGCGTCTTTTGACCTTCTTGGCTGAAAACACGAGTAAAAGGCGGGCGCGCGACTTTTCACACCGTCGTAAAATTTTCAACCGAGTCCATTTTTCCGTCCCAACCATCTCACCATGCATCAACATGCACGAAAGTGTCGAAAATTTCGCATCTTTTGACAGCGACAAAAATTTCGCGTCTTTTGACCTTCTTGGCTGAAAACAAGAGTATACGGCGCGCGCGCGAATTTTCACACCGCCGTAAAATTTTCAACCGAGTCCATTTTTCCGTCCCAATCATCTCACCATGCATCAACATGCACGAAAGCGTAAAAAATTTCGCATCTTTTGACAGCGACAAAAATTTCGCGTCTTTTGACCTTCTTGGCTGAAAACACGAGTAAAAGGCGCGCGCGCGAATTTTCACACCGCCGTAAAATTTTCAACCGAGTCCATTTTTCCGTCCCAATCATCTCACCATGCATCAACATGCACGAAAGCGTCGAAAATTTCGCATCTTTTGACAGCAACAAAAATTTCGCGTCTTTTGACCTTCTTGGCTGAAAACACGAGTAAAAGGCGCGCGCGCGAATTTTCATACCATCATAAAATTTTCAACCGAGTCCATTTTTCCATCCCAATCATCTCACCATGCATCAACATGCACGAAAGCGTCGAAAATTTCGCATCTTTTGACAGCGAGAAAAATTTCGCGTCTTTTGATCTTCTTGGCTGAAAACAAGAGTATAAGGCGTGCGCGCGAATTTTCACACCGCCGTAAAATTTTCAACCGAGTCCATTTTTCCGTCCCAATCATCTCACCATGCATCAACATGCACGAAAGCATAAAAAATTTCGCATCTTTTGACAGCGACAAAAATTTCAAGTCTTTTGACCTTCTTGGCTGAAAACACGAGTAAAATGCGCGCGCGCGAATTTTCACACCGCCTTAAAATTTTCAACCGAGTCCATTTTTCCGTCTCAATCATCTCACCATGCATCAACATGCACGAAAGCATAAAAAATTTCGCATCTTTAGACAGCGACAAAAATTTCGCGTCTTTTGACCTTCTTGGCTGAAAACACGAGTAAAAGGCGCGCGCGCGAATTTTCATACCGTCATAAAATTTTCAACCGAGTCCATTTTTGCATCCCAATCATCTCACCATGCATCAACATGCACGAAAGCGTCAAAAATTTCGCTTCTTTTGACAGCGACAAAAATTTCGCGCCTTTTAACCTTCTTGGCTGAAAACAAGAGTATAAGGCGCGCGCGCGAATTTTCACACCGCCGTAAAATTTTCAACCGAGTCCATTTTTCCGTCCCAATCATTTCACCATGCATCAACATGCACGAAAGCGTCGAAAATTTCGCATTTTTTGACAGCGACAAAAATTTCGCGTCTTTTGACCTTCTTGGCTGAAAACACGAGTAAAAGGCGCGCGCGCGAATTTTCACACCGTCGTAAAATTTTCAACCGAGTCCATTTTTCCGTCCCAATCATCTCACCATGCATCAACATGCACGAAAGCCTAAAAAATTTCGCATCTTTTGACAGCGACAAAAATTTCGCGTCTTTTGACCTTCTTGGCTGAAAACACGAGTAAAAGGCGCGCGCTGCGAATTTTCAGACCGTCATAAAATTTTCAACCGAGTCCATTTTTCCATCCCAATCATCTCACCATGCATCAACATGCACGAAAGCGTCGAAAATTTCGCTTCTTTTGACAGCGAGAAAAATTTCGCGTCTTTTGACCTTCTTGGCTGAAAACAAGAGTATAAGGCGCGCGCGCGAATTTTCACACCGTCGTAAAATTTTCAACCGAGTCCACTTTTCCGTCCCAATCATCTCACCATGCATCAACATGCACGAAAGCGTCGTAAATTTTGCATCTTTTGACAGCGACAAAAATTTCGCGTCTTTTGACCTTCTTGGCTGAAAACACGAGTAAAAGGCGGGCGCGCGACTTTTCACACCGTCGTAAAATTTTCAACCGAGTCCATTTTTCCGTCCCAACCATCTCACCATGCATCAACATGCACGAAAGTGTCGAAAATTTCGCATCTTTTGACAGCGACAAAAATTTCGCGTCTTTTGACCTTCTTGGCTGAAAACAAGAGTATACGGCGCGCGCGCGAATTTTCACACCGCCGTAAAATTTTCAACCGAGTCCATTTTTCCGTCCCAATCATCTCACCATGCATCAACATGCACGAAAGCGTAAAAAATTTCGCATCTTTTGACAGCGACAAAAATTTCGCGTCTTTTGACCTTCTTGGCTGAAAACACGAGTAAAAGGCGCGCGCGCGAATTTTCACACCGCCGTAAAATTTTCAACCGAGTCCATTTTTCCGTCCCAATCATCTCACCATGCATCAACATGCACGAAAGCGTCGAAAATTTCGCATCTTTTGACAGCAACAAAAATTTCGCGTCTTTTGACCTTCTTGGCTGAAAACAAGAGTATACGGCGCGCGCGCGAATTTTCACACCGCCGTAAAATTTTCAACCGAGTCCATTTTTCCGTCCCAATCATCTCACCATGCATCAACATGCACGAAAGCGTAAAAAATTTCGCATCTTTTGACAGCGACAAAAATTTCGCGTCTTTTGACCTTCTTGGCTGAAAACAAGAGTATAAGGCGTGCGCGCGAATTTTCACACCGCCGTAAAATTTTCAACCGAGTCCATTTTTCCGTCCCAATCATCTCACCATGCATCAACATGCACGAAAGCATAAAAAATTTCGCATCTTTTGACAGCGACAAAAATTTCAAGTCTTTTGACCTTCTTGGCTGAAAACACGAGTAAAATGCGCGCGCGCGAATTTTCACACCGCCTTAAAATTTTCAACCGAGTCCATTTTTCCGTCTCAATCATCTCACCATGCATCAACATGCACGAAAGCATAAAAAATTTCGCATCTTTAGACAGCGACAAAAATTTCGCGTCTTTTGACCTTCTTGGCTGAAAACACGAGTAAAAGGCGCGCGCGCGAATTTTCATACCGTCATAAAATTTTCAACCGAGTCCATTTTTGCATCCCAATCATCTCACCATGCATCAACATGCACGAAAGCGTCAAAAATTTCGCTTCTTTTGACAGCGACAAAAATTTCGCGCCTTTTAACCTTCTTGGCTGAAAACAAGAGTATAAGGCGCGCGCGCGAATTTTCACACCGCCGTAAAATTTTCAACCGAGTCCATTTTTCCGTCCCAATCATTTCACCATGCATCAACATGCACGAAAGCGTCGAAAATTTCGCATTTTTTGACAGCGACAAAAATTTCGCGTCTTTTGACCTTCTTGGCTGAAAACACGAGTAAAAGGCGCGCGCGCGAATTTTCACACCGTCGTAAAATTTTCAACCGAGTCCATTTTTCCGTCCCAATCATCTCACCATGCATCAACATGCACGAAAGCCTAAAAAATTTCGCATCTTTTGACAGCGACAAAAATTTCGCGTCTTTTGACCTTCTTGGCTGAAAACACGAGTAAAAGGCGCGCGCGCGAATTTTCAGACCGTCATAAAATTTTCAACCGAGTCCATTTTTCCATCCCAATCATCTCACCATGCATCAACATGCACGAAAGCGTCGAAAATTTCGCTTCTTTTGACAGCGAGAAAAATTTCGCGTCTTTTGACCTTCTTGGCTGAAAACAAGAGTATAAGGCGCGCGCGCGAATTTTCACACCGTCGTAAAATTTTCAACCGAGTCCATTTTTCCGTCCCAATCATCTCACCATGCATCAACATGCACGAAAGCGTCGTAAATTTCGCATCTTTTGACAGCGACAAAAATTTCGCGTCATTTGACCTTCTTGGCTGAAAACACGAGTAAAAGGCGGGCGCGCGACTTTTCACACCGTCGTAAAATTTTCAACCGAGTCCATTTTTCCGTCCCAACCATCTCACCATGCATCAACATGCACGAAAGTGTCGAAAATTTCGCAACTTTTGACAGCGACAAAAATTTCGCGTCTTTTGACCTTCTTGGCTGAAAACAAGAGTATAAGGCGCGCGCGCGAATTTTCACACCGCCGTAAAATTTTCAACCGAGTCCATTTTTCCGTCCCAATCATCTCACCATGCATCAACATGCACGAAAGCGTAAAAAATTTCGCATCTTTTGACAGCGACAAAAATTTCGCGTCTTTTGACCTTCTTGGCTGAAAACACGAGTAAAAGGCGCGCGCGCGAATTTTCACACCGCCGTAAAATTTTCAACCGAGTCCATTTTTCCGTCCCAATCATCTCACCATGCATCAACATGCACGAAAGCGTCGTAAATTTCGCATCTTTTGACAGCGACAAAAATTTCGCGTCTTTTGACATTCTTGGCTGAAAACAAGAGTATAAGGCGCGCGCGCGAATTTTCACACCGCCGTAAAATTTTCAACCGAGTCCATTTTTCCGTCCCAATCATCTCACCATGCATCAACATGCACGAAAGCGTAAAAAATTTCGCATCTTTTGACAGCGACAAAAATTTCGCGTCTTTTGACCTTCTTGGCTGAAAACACGAGTAAAAGGCGCGCGCGCGAATTTTCACACCGCCGTAAAATTTTCAACCGAGTCCATTTTTCCGTCCCAATCATCTCCCCATGCATCAACATGCACGAAAGCGTCAAAAATTTCGCATCTTTTGACAGCAACAAAAATTTCGTGTCTTTTGACCTTCTTGGCTGAAAACACGAGTAAAAGGCGCGCGCGCGAATTTTCATACCATCATAAAATTTTCAACCGAGTCCATTTTTCCATCCCAATCATCTCACCATGCATCAACATGCACGAAAGCGTCGAAAATTTCGCATCTTTTGACAGCGAGAAAAATTTCGCGTCTTTTGACCTTCTTGGCTGAAAACAAGAGTATAAGGCGCGCGCGCGAATTTTCACACCGCCGTAAAATTTTCAACCGAGTCCATTTTTCCGTCCCAATCATCTCACCATGCATCAACATGCACGAAAGCATAAAAAATTTCGCATCTTTTGACAGCGACAAAAATTTCGCGTCTTTTGACCTTCTTGGCTGAAAACACGAGTAAAATGCGCGCGCGCGAATTTTCACACCGCCGTAAAATTTTCAACCGAGTCCATTTTTCC
Organism: Pontederia crassipes; assembly: GCA_030549335.1. Lineage (NCBI taxonomy): Eukaryota > Viridiplantae > Streptophyta > Magnoliopsida > Commelinales > Pontederiaceae > Pontederia > Pontederia crassipes. The sequence goes on from CM060190.1 coordinate 5,732,977, forward strand.
GTCCCAATCATCTCACCATGCATCAACATGCACGAAAGCATAAAAAATTTCGCATCTTTTGACAGCGACAAAAATTTCGCGTCTTTTGACCTTCTTGGCTGAAAACACGAGTAAAAGGCGCGCGCGCGAATTTTCATACCGTCATAAAATTTTCATCCGAGTCCATTTTTCCATCCCAATCATCTCACCATGCATCAACATGCACGAAAGCGTCAAAAATTTCGCTTCTTTTGACAGCGACAAAAATTTCGCGCCTTTTAACCTTCTTGGCTGAAAACAAGAGTATAAGGCGCGCGCGCGAATTTTCACACCGCCGTAAAATTTTCAACCGAGTCCATTTTTCCGTCCCAATCATTTCACCTTGCATCAACATGCACGAAAGCGTCGATAATTTCGCATTTTTTGACAGCGACAATAATTTCGCGTCTTTTGACCTTCTTGGCTGAAAACACGAGTAAAAGGCGCGCGCGCGAATTTTCACACCGTCGTAAAATTTTCAACCGAGTCCATTTTTCCGTCCCAATCATCTCACCATGCATCAACATGCACGAAAGCATAAAAAATTTCGCATCTTTTGACAGCGACAAAAATTTCGCGTGTTTTGACCTTCTTGGCTGAAAACACGAGTAAAAGGCGCGCGCGCGAATTTTCAGACCGTCATAAAATTTTCAACCGAGTCCATTTTTCCATCCCAATCATCTCACCATGCATCAACATGCACGAAAGCGTCGAAAATTTCGCTTCTTTTGACAGCGAGAAAAATTTCGCGTCTTTTGACCTTCTTGGCTGAAAACAAGAGTATAAGGCGCGCGCGCGAATTTTCACACCGTCGTAAAATTTTCAACCGAGTCCATTTTTCCGTCCCAATCATCTCACCATGCATCAACATGCACGAAAGCGTCGTAAATTTCGCATCTTTTGACAGCGACAAAAATTTCGCGTCTTTTGACCTTCTTGGCTGAAAACACGAGTAAAAGGCGGGCGCGCGACTTTTCACACCGTCGTAAAATTTTCAACCGAGTCCATTTTTCCGTCCCAACCATCTCACCATGCATCAACATGCACGAAAGTGTCGAAAATTTCGCATCTTTTGACAGCGACAAAAATTTCGCGTCTTTTGACCTTCTTGGCTGAAAACAAGAGTATAAGGCGCGCGCGCGAATTTTCACACCGCCGTAAAATTTTCAACCGAGTCCATTTTTCCGTCCCAATCATCTCACCATGCATCAACATGCACGAAAGCGTAAAAAATTTCGCATCTTTTGGCAGCGACAAAAATTTCGCGTCTTTTGACCTTCTTGGCTGAAAACACGAGTGAAAGGCGCGCGCGCGAATTTTCACACCGCCGTAAAATTTTCAACCGAGTCCATTTTTCCGTCCCAATCATCTCACCATGCATCAACATGCACGAAAGCGTCGAAAATTTCGCATCTTTTGACAGCAACCAAAATTTCGCGTCTTTTGACCTTCTTGGCTGAAAACACGAGTAAAAGGCGCGCGCGCGAATTTTCATACCATCATAAAATTTTCAACCGAGTCCATTTTTCCATCCCAATCATCTCACCATGCATCAACATGCACGAAAGCGTCGAAAATTTCGCATCTTTTGACAGCGAGAAAAATTTCGCGTCTTTTGACCTTCTTGGCTGAAAACAAGAGTATAAGGCGCGCGCGCGAATTTTCACACCGCCGTAAAATTTTCAACCGAGTCCATTTTTCCGTCCCAATCATTTCACCATGCATCAACATGCACGAAAGCGTCGAAAATTTCGCATCTTTTGACAGCGACAAAAATTTCGCGTCTTTTGACCTTCTTGGCTGAAAACACGAGTAAAAGGCGCGCGCGCGAATTTTCACACCGCCGTAAAATTTTCAACCGAGTCCATTTTTCCGTCCCAATCATCTCACCATGCATCAACATGCACGAAAGCATAAAAAATTTCGCATCTTTTGACAGCGACAAAAATTTCGCGTCTTTTGACCTTCTTGGCTGAAAACACGAGTAAAAGGCGCGCGCGCGAATTTTCAGACCGTCATAAAATTTTCAACCGAGTCCATTTTTCCATCCCAATCATCTCACCATGCATCAACATGCACGAAAGCGTCGAAAATTTCGCTTCTTTTGACAGCGAGAAAAATTTCGCGTCTTTTGACCTTCTTGGCTGAAAACAAGAGTATAAGGCGCGCGCGCGAATTTTCACACCGTCGTAAAATTTTCAACCGAGTCCACTTTTCCGTCCCAATCATCTCACCATGCATCAACATGCACGAAAGCGTCGTAAATTTTGCATCTTTTGACAGCGACAAAAATTTGGCGTCTTTTGACCTTCTTGGCTGAAAACACGAGTAAAAGGCGGGCGCGCGACTTTTCACACCGTCGTAAAATTTTCAACCGAGTCCATTTTTCCGTCCCAACCATCTCACCATGCATCAACATGCACGAAAGTGTCGAAAATTTCGCATCTTTTGACAGCGACAAAAATTTCGCGTCTTTTGACCTTCTTGGCTGAAAACAAGAGTATACGGCGCGCGCGCGAATTTTCACACCGCCGTAAAATTTTCAACCGAGTCCATTTTTCCGTCCCAATCATCTCACCATGCATCAACATGCACGAAAGCGTAAAAAATTTCGCATCTTTTGACAGCGACAAAAATTTCGCGTCTTTTGACCTTCTTGGCTGAAAACACGAGTAAAAGGCGCGCGCGCGAATTTTCACACCGCCGTAAAATTTTCAACCGAGTCCATTTTTCCGTCCCAATCATCTCACCATGCATCAACATGCACGAAAGCATGAAAAATTTCGCATCTTTTGACAGCGAGATAAATTTCGCGTCTTTTGACCTTCTTGGCTGAAAACAAGAGTATAAGGCGCGCGCGCGAATATTCACACCGCCGTAAAATTTTCAACCGAGTCCATTTTTCCGTCCCAATCATTTCACCATGCATCAACATGCACGAAAGCATCGAAAATTTCGCATCTTTTGATAGCGACAAAAATTTCGTATCTTTTGACCTTCTTGGCTGAAAACACGAGTAAAAGGCGCGCGCGCGAATTTTCACACCGCCGTAAAATTTTCAACCGAGTCCATTTTTCCGTCCCAATCATTTCACCATGCATCAACATGCACGAAAGCGTCGAAAATTTCGCATCTTTTGACAGCGACAAAAATTTCGCGTCTTTTGACCTTCTTGGCTGAAAACACGAGTAAAAAGTGCGCGCGCGAATTTTCACACCGCCGTAAAATTTTCAACCGAGTCCATTTTTCCATCCCAATCATCTCACCATGCATCAACATGCACGAAATCGTCGAAAATTTTGCTTCTTTTGACAGCGAGAAAAATTTCGCGTCTTTTGATCTTCTTGGCTGAAAACAAGAGTATAAGGCGCGCGCGCGAATTTTCACACCGTCGTAAAATTTTCAACCGAGTCCATTTTTCCGTCCCAATCATCTCACCATGCATCAACATGCACGAAAGCGTCGTAAATTTCGCATCTTTTGACAGCGACAAAAATTTCGCGTCTTTTGACCTTCTTGGCTGAAAAGTCGAGTAATTGGCGTGCGCGCGACTTTTCACACCGCCGTAAAATTTTCAACCGAGTCTATTTTTCCGTCCCAATCATCTCACCATGCATCAACATGCACGAAAGTGTCGAAAATTTCGCATCTTTTGACAGCGACAAAAATTTCGCGTCTTTTGACCTTCTTGGCTGAAAACAAGAGTATAAGGCGCGCGCGCGAATTTTCACACCGCCGTAAAATTTTCAACCGAGTCCATTTTTCCGTCCCAATCATCTCACCATGCATCAACATGTACGAAAGCGTAAAAAAATTTGCATCTTTTGACAGCGACAAAAATTTCGCGTCTTTTGACCTTGGCTGAAAACACGAGTAAAAGGCGCGCGCGCGAATTCTCACACCGCCGTAAAATTTTCAACCGAGTCCATTTTTCCGTCCCAATCATCTCACCATGCATCAACATGCACGAAAGCGTCGAAAATTTCGCATCTTTAGACAGCGACAAAAATATCGCGTCTTTTGACCTTCTTGGCTGAAAACACGAGTAAAAGGCGCGCGCGCGACTTTTCACACCGCCGTAAAATTTTCAACCGAGTCCATTTTTCCGTCCCAATCATCTCACCATGCATCAACATGCACGAAAGCATAAAAAATTTCGCATCTTTTCACAGTGACAAAAATTTCGCGTCTTTTGACCTTCTTGGCTGAAAACACGAGTAAAAGGCGCGCGCGTGAATTTTCACACCGCCGTAAAATTTTCAACCGAGTCCATTTTTCCGTCCCAATCATCTCACCATGCATCAACATGCACGAAAGCGTAAAAAATTTCGCATCTTTTGACAGCGACAAAAAATTCGCGTCTTTTGACCTTCTTGGCTGAAAACACGAGTAAAAGGCGCGCGCGAATTTTCATACCATCATAAAATTTTCAACCGAGTCCATTTTTCCATCCCAATCATCTCACCATGCATCAACATGCACGAAAGTGTCGAAAATTTTGCATCTTTTGACAGCGAGATAAATTTCGCGTCTTTTGACCTTCTTGGCTGAAAACAAGAGTATAAGGCGCGCGCGCGAATTTTCACACCGCCGTAAAATTTTCAACCGAGTCCATTTTTCCGTCCCAATCATTTCACCATGCATCAACATGCACGAAAGCATCGAAAATTTCGCATCTTTTGATAGCGAGAAAAATTTCGTATCTTTTGACCTTCTTGGCTGAAAACACGAGTAAAAGGCGCGCGCGCGAATTTTCACACCGCCGTAAAATTTTCAACCGAGTCCATTTTTCCGTCCCAATCATTTCACCATGCATCAACATGCACGAAAGCGTCGAAAATTTCGCATCTTTTGACAGCGACAAAAATTTCGCGTCTTTTGACCTTCTTGGCTGAAAACACGAGTAAAAAGCGCGCGCGCGAATTTTCACACCGCCGTAAAATTTTCAACCGAGTCCATTTTTCCATCCCAATCATCTCACCATGCATCAACATGCACGAAATCGTCGAAAATTTCGCTTCTTTTGACAGCGAGAAAAATTTCGCGTCTTTTGATCTTCTTGGCTGAAAACACGAGTAAAAGGCGCGCGCGCGACTTTTCACACCGCCGTAAAATTTTCAACCGAGTCCATTTTTCCGTCCCAATCATCTCACCATGCATCAACATGCACGAAATTGTCAAAAATTTCGCTTCTTTTGACAGCGACAAAAATTTCGCGTCTTTTGACCTTCTTGGCTGAAAACACGAGTAATTGGCGTGCGCGCGACTTTTCACACCGCCGTAAAATTTTCAACCGAGTCCATTTTTCCGTCCCAATCATCTCACCATGCATCAACATGCACGAAAGCATAAAAAATTTCGCATCTTTTGACAGCGACAAAAATTTCGCGTCTTTTGACCTTCTTTGCTGAAAACAAGAGTAAAAGGCGCGCGCGCGAATTTTCACACCGCCGTAAAATTTTCAACCGAGTCCATTTTTCCGTCCCAATCATTTCACCATGCATCAACATGCACGAAAGCGTCGAAAATTTCGCATCTTTTGACAGCGACAAAAATTTCGCGCCTTTTGACCTTCTTGGCTGAAAACACGAGTAAAAAGCGCGCGCGCGAATTTTCACACCGCCGTAAAATTTTCAACCGAGTCCATTTTTCCGTCCCAATCATCTCACCATGCATCAACATGCACGAAAGCGTCGAAAATTTCGCATCTTTTGACAGCGACAAAAATATCGCGTCTTTTGACCTTCTTGGCTGAAAACACGAGTAAAAAGCGCGCGCGCGACTTTTCACACCGCCGTAAAATTTTCAACCGAGTCCATTTTTCCGTCCCAATCATCTCACCATGCATCAACATGCACGAAAGCATAAAAAATTTCGCATCTTTTGACAGCGACAAAAATTTCGCGTCTTTTGACCTTCTTGGTTGAAAACACGAGTAAAAGGCGCGCGCGCGAATTTTCACACCGCCGTAAAATTTTCAACCGAGTCCATTTTTCCGTCCCAATCATTTCACCATGCATCAACATGCACGAAAGCGTCGAAAATTTTGCATCTTTTGACAGCGACAAAAATTTCGCGCCTTTTGACCTTCTTGGCTGAAAACACGAGTAAAAGGCGCGCGCGCGAATTTTCACACCGCCGTAAAATTTTCAACCGAGTCCATTTTTCCGCCCCAATCATCTCATCATGCATCAACATGCACGAAAGCGTCGAAAATTTCGCATCTTTTGACAGCGACAAAAATTTCGCGTCTTTTGACCTTCTTGGCTGAAAACACGAGTAAAAGGCGCGCGCGCGAATTTTCATACCATCATAAAATTTTCAACCGAGTCCATTTTTCCATCCCAATCATCTCACCATGCATCAACATGCACGAAAGCGTCGAAAATTTCGCATCTTTTGACAGCGAGAAAAATTTCGCGTCTTTTGACCTTCTTGGCTGAAAACAAGAGTATAAGGCGCGCGCGCGAATTTTCACACCGCCGTAAAATTTTCAACCGAGTCCATTTTTCCGTCCCAATCATTTCACCATGCATCAACATGCACGAAAGCGTCGAAAATTTCGCATCTTTTGACAGCGACAAAAATTTCGCGCCTTTTGACCTTCTTGGCTGAAAACACGAGTAAAAAGCGCGCGCGCGAATTTTCACACCGCCGTAAAATTTTCAACCGAGTCCATTTTTCCGCCCCAATCATCTCACCATGCATCAACATGCACGAAAGCGTCGAAAATTTCGCATCTTTTGACAGCGACATAAATTTCGCGTCTTTTGACCTTCTTGGCTGAAAACACGAGTAAAAGGCGCGCGCGCGACTTTTCACACCGCCGTAAAATTTTCAACCGAGTCCATTTTTCCGTCCCAATCATCTCACCATGCATCAACATGCACGAAAGCATAAAAAATTTCGCATCTTTTGACAGAGACAAAAATTTCGCGTCTTTTGACCTTCTTGGCTGAAAATACGAGTAAAAGGCGCGCGCGCGAATTTTCACACCGCCGTAAAATTTTCAACCGAGTCCATTTTTCCGTCCCAATCATTTCACCATGCATCAACATGCACGAAAGCGTCGAAAATTTTGCATCTTTTGACAGCGACAAAAATTTCGCGCCTTTTGACCTTCTTGGCTGAAAACACGAGTAAAAGGCGCGCGCGCGAATTTTCACACCGCCGTAAAATTTTCAACCGAGTCCATTTTTCCGCCCCAATCATCTCATCATGCATCAACATGCACGAAAGCGTCGAAAATTTCGCATCTTTTGACAGCGACAAAAATTTCGCGTCTTTTGACCTTCTTGGCTGAAAACACGAGTAAAAGGCGCGCGCGCGACTTTTCACACCGCCGTAAAATTTTCAACCGAGTCCATTTTTCTGTCCCAATCATCTCACCATGCATCAACATGCACGAAAGCATAAAAAATTTCGCATCTTTTGACAGCGACAAAAATTTTGCGTCTTTTGACCTTCTTGGCTGAAAACACGAGTAAAAGGCGCGCGCGCGAATTTTCACACCGCCGTAAAATTTTCAACCGAGTCCATTTTTCCGTCCCAATCATTTCACCATGCATGAACATGCACGAAAGCGTCGAAAATTTCGCATCTTTTGACAGCGACAAAAATTTCGCGCCTTTTGACCTTCTTGGCTGAAAACACGAGTAAAAAGCGCGCGCGCGAATTTTCACACCGCCGTAAAATTTTCAACCGAGTCCATTTTTCCATCCCAATCATCTCACCATGCATCAACATGCACGAAATCGTCGAAAATTTCGCTTCTTTTGACAGCGAGAAAAATTTCGCGTCTTTTGATCTTCTTGGCTGAAAACAAGAGTATAAGGCGCGCGCGCGAATTTTCACACCGCCGTAAAATTTTCAACCGAGTCCATTTTTCCGTCCCAATCATCTCACCATGCACGAAAGCGTCGTAAATTTCGCATCTTTTGACAGCGACAAAAATTTCGCGTCTTTTGACCTTCTTGGCTAAAAACACGAGTAAAAGGCGCGCGCGCGACTTTTCACACCGCCGTAAAATTTTCAACCGAGTCCATTCTTCCGTCCCAATCATCTCACCATGCATCAACATGCACGAAAGCATAAAAAATTTCGCATCTTTTGACAGCGACAAAAATTTCGCGTCTTTTGACCTTTTTGGCTGAAAACACGAGTAAAAGGCGCGCGCGCGAATTTTCATACCGCCGTAAAATTTTCAACCGAGTCCATTTTTCCGCCCCAATCATCTCACCATGCATCAACATGCACGAAAGCGTCGAAAATTTCGCATCTTTTGACAGCGACAAAAATTTCGCACCTTTTGACCTTCTTGGCTGAAAACACGAGTAAAAGGCGCGCGCGCGACTTTTCACACCGCCGTAAAATTTTCAACCGAGTCCATTTTTCCGTCCCAATCATCTCACCATGCATCAACATGCACGAAAGCATAAAAAATTTCGCATCTTTTGACAGCGACAAAAATTTCGCGTCTTTTGACCTTCTTGGCTGAAAACACGAGTAAAAGGCGCGCGCGCGAATTTTCACACCGCCGTAAAATTTTCAACCGAGTCCATTTTTCCGTCCCAATCATTTCACCATGCATCAACATGCACGAAAGCGTCGAAAATTTCGCATCTTTTGACAGCGACAAAAATTTCGCGCCTTTTGACCTTCTTGGCTGAAAACACGAGTAAAAGGCGCGCGCGCGAATTTTCACACCGCCGTAAAATTTTCAACCGAGTCCATTTTTCCGCACCAATCATCTCACCATGCATCAACATGCACGAAAGCGTCGAAAATTTCGCATCTTTTGACAGCGACAAAAATTTCGCGTCTTTTGACCTTCTTGGCTGAAAACACGAGTAAAAGGCGCGCGCGCGACTTTTCACACCGCCGTAAAATTTTCAACCGAGTCCATTTTTCCGTCCCAATCATCTCACCATGCATCAACATGCACGAAAGCATAAAAAATTTCGCATCTTTTGACAGCGACAAAAATTTCGCGTCTTTTGACCTTCTTGGCTGAAAACACGAGTAAAAGGCGCGCGCGCGAATTTTCACACCGCCGTAAAATTTTCAACCGAGTCCATTTTTCCGTCCCAATCATTTCACCATGCATCAACATGCACGAAAGCGTCGAAAATTTCGCATCTTTTGACAGCGACAAAAATTTCGCGCCTTTTGACCTTCTTGGCTGAAAACACGAGTAAAAGGCGCGCGCGCGAATTTTCACACCGCCGTAAAATTTTCAACCGAGTCCATTTTTCCGCACCAATCATCTCACCATGCATCAACATGCACGAAAGCGTCGAAAATTTTGCATCTTTTGACAGCGACAAAAATTTCGCGTCTTTTGACCTTCTTGGCTGAAAACACGAGTAAAAGGCGCGCGCGCGACTTTTCACACCGCCGTAAAATTTTCAACCGAGTCCATTTTTCCGTCCCAATCATCTCACCATGCATCAACATGCACGAAAGCATAAAAAATTTCGCATCTTTTGACAGCGACAAAAATTTCGCGTCTTTTGACCTTCTTGGCTGAAAACACGAGTAAAAGGCGCGCGCGCGAATTTTCACACCGCCGTAAAATTTTCAACCGAGTCCATTTTTCCGTCCCAATCATTTCACCATGCATCAACATGCACGAAAGCGTCGAAAATTTAGCATCTTTTGACAGCGACAAAAATTTCGCGTCTTTTGACCTTCTTGGCTGAAAACACGAGTAAAAGGCGCGCGCGCGACTTTTCACACCGCCGTAAAATTTTCAACCGAGTCCATTTTTCCGTCCCAATCATCTCACCATGCATCAACATGCACGAAAGCATAAAAAATTTCGCATCTTTTGACAGAGACAAAAATTTCGCGTCTTTTGACCTTCTTGGCTGAAAATACGATTAAAAGGCGCGCGCGCGAATTTTCACACCGCCGTAAAATTTTCAACCGAGTCCATTTTTCCGTCCCAATCATTTCACCATGCATCAACATGCACGAAAGCGTCGAAAATTTTGCATCTTTTGACAGCGACAAAAATTTCGCGCCTTTTGACCTTCTTGGCTGAAAACACGAGTAAAAGGCGCGCGCGCGAATTTTCACACCGCCGTAAAATTTTCAACCGAGTCCATTTTTCCGTCCCAATCATTTCACCATGCATCAACATGCACGAAAGCGTCGAAAATTTCGCATCTTTTGACAGCGACAAAAATTTCGCGCCTTTTGACCTTCTTGGCTGAAAACACGAGTAAAAAGCGCGCGCGCGAATTTTCACACCGCCGTAAAATTTTCAACCGAGTCCATTTTTCCGCCCCAATCATCTCACCATGCATCAACATGCACGAAAGCGTCGAAAATTTTGCATCTTTTGACAGCGACAAAAATTTCGCGTCTTTTGACCTTCTTGGCTGAAAACACGAGTAAAAGGCGCGCGCGCGACTTTTCACACCGCCGTAAAATTTTCAACCGAGTCCATTTTGCCGTCCCAATCATCTCACCATGCATCAACATGCACGAAAGCATAAAAAATTTCGCATCTTTTGACAGCGACAAAAATTTCGCGTCTTTTGACCTTCTTGGCTGAAAACACGAGTAAAAGGCGCGCGCGCGAATTTTCACACCGCCGTAAAATTTTCAACCGAGTCCATTTTTCCGTCCCAATCATCTCACCATGCATCGACATGCACGAAAGCGTCGAAAATTTTGCATCTTTTGACAGCGACAAAAATTTCTCGTCTTTTGACCTTCTTGGCTGAAAACACGAGTAAAAGGCGCGCGCGCGACTTTTCACTCCGCCGTAAAATTTTCAACCGAGTCCATTTTTCCGTCCCAATCATCTCACCATGCATCAACATGCACGAAAGCATAAAAAATTTTGCATCTTTTGACAGCGACAAAAATTTCGCGTCTTTTGACCTTCTTGGCTGAAAACACGAGTAAAAGGCGCGCGCGCGAATTTTCACACCGCCGTAAAATTTTCAACCGAGTCCATTTTTCCGCCCCAATCATCTCATCATGCATCAACATGCACGAAAGCGTCGAAAATTTCGCATCTTTTGACAGTGACAAAAATTTCGCGTCTTTTGACCTTCTTGGCTGAAAACACGAGTAAAAGGCGCGCGCGCGACTTTTCACACCGCCGTAAAATTTTCAACCGAGTCCATTTTTCCGTCCCAATCATCTCACCATGCATCAACATGCACGAAAGCGTCGAAAATTTCGCATCTTTTGACAGCGACAAAAATTTCGCGCCTTTTGACCTTCTTGGCTGAAAACACGAGTAAAAAGCGCGCGCGCGAATTTTCACACCGCCGTAAAATTTTCAACCGAGTCCATTTTTCCGCCCCAATCATCTCACCATGCATCAACATGCACGAAAGCGTCGAAAATTTCGCATCTTTTGACAGCGACAAAAATTTCGCGTCTTTTGACCTTCTTGGCTGAAAACACGAGTAAAAGGCGCGCGCGCGACTTTTCACACCGCCGTAAAATTTTCAACCGAGTCCATTTTTCCGTCCCAATCATCTCACCATGCATCAACATGCACGAAAGCATAAAAAATTTCGCATCTTTTGACAGAGACAAAAATTTCGCGTCTTTTGACCTTCTTGGCTGAAAATACGAGTAAAAGGCGCGCGCGCGAATTTTCACACCGCCGTAAAATTTTCAACCGAGTCCATTTTTCCGTCCCAATCATTTCACCATGCATCAACATGCACGAAAGCGTCGAAAATTTTGCATCTTTTGACAGCGACAAAAATTTCGCGCCTTTTGACCTTCTTGGCTGAAAACACGAGTAAAAGGCGCGCGCGCGAATTGTCACACCGCCGTAAAATTTTCAACCGAGTCCATTTTTCCGCCCCAATCATCTCATCATGCATCAACATGCACGAAAGCGTCGAAAATTTCGCATCTTTTGACAGCGACAAAAATTTCGCGTCTTTTGACCTTCTTGGCTGAAAACACGAGTAAAAGGTGCGCGCGCGACTTTTCACACCGCCGTAAAATTTTCAACCGAGTCCATTTTTCCGTCCCAATCATCTCACCATGCATCAACATGCACGAAAGCATAAAAAATTTCGCATCTTTTGACAGCGACAAAAATTTTGCGTCTTTTGACCTTCTTGGCTGAAAACACGAGTAAAAGGCGCGCGCGCGAATTTTCACACCGCCGTAAAATTTTCAACCGAGTCCATTTTTCCGTCCCAATCATTTCACCATGCATGAACATGCACGAAAGCGTCGAAAATTTCGCATCTTTTGACAGCGACAAAAATTTCGCGCCTTTTGACCTTCTTGGCTGAAAACACGAGTAAAAAGCGCGCGCGCGAATTTTCACACCGCCGTAAAATTTTCAACCGAGTCCATTTTTCCATCCCAATCATCTCACCATGCATCAACATGCACGAAATCGTCGAAAATTTCGCTTCTTTTGACAGCGAGAAAAATTTCGCGTCTTTTGATCTTCTTGGCTGAAAACAAGAGTATAAGGCGCGCGCGCGAATTTTCACACCGCCGTAAAATTTTCAACCGAGTCCATTTTTCCGTCCCAATCATCTCACCATGCACGAAAGCGTCGTAAATTTCGCATCTTTTGACAGCGACAAAAATTTCGCGTCTTTTGACCTTCTTGGCTAAAAATACGAGTAAAAAGCGCGCGCGCGACTTTTCACACCGCCGTAAAATTTTCAACCGAGTCCATTCTTCCGTCCCAATCATCTCACCATGCATCAACATGCACGAAAGCATAAAAAATTTCGCATCTTTTGACAGCGACAAAAATTTCGCGTCTTTTGACCTTCTTGGCTGAAAACACGAGTAAAAGGCACGCGCGCGAATTTTCATACCGCCGTAAAATTTTCAACCGAGTCCATTTTTCCGCCCCAATCATCTCACCATGCATCAACATGCACGAAAGCGTCGAAAATTTCGCATCTTTTGACAGCGACAAAAATTTCGCGTCTTTTGACCTTCTTGGCTGAAAACACGAGTAAAAGGCGCGCGCGCGACTTTTCACACCGCCGTAAAATTTTCAACCGAGTCCATTTTTCCGTCCCAATCATCTCACCATACATCAACATGCACGAAAGCATAAAAAATTTCGCATCTTTTGACAGCGACAAAAATTTCGCGTCTTTTGACCTTCTTGGCTGAAAACACGAGTAAAAGGCGCGCGCGCGAATTTTCACACCGTCGTAAAATTTTCAACCGAGTCCATTTTTCCGTCCCAATCATTTCACCATGCATCAACATGCACGAAAGCGTCGAAAATTTAGCATCTTTTGACAGCGACAAAAATTTCGCGTCTTTTGACCTTCTTGGCTTAAAACACGAGTAAAAGGCGCGCGTGCGAATTTTCACACCGCCGTGAAATTTTCAACCGAGTCCATTTTTCCGTCCCAATCATCTCACCATGCATCAACATGCACGAAAGCGTCGAAAATTTTGCATCTTTTGACAGCGACAAAAATTTCGCGTCTTTTGACCTTCTTGGCTGAAAACACGAGTAAAAGGCGCGCGCGCGACTTTTCACACCGCCGTAAAATTTTCAACCGAGTCCATTTTTCCGTCCCAATCATCTCACCATGCATCAACATGCACGAAAGCATAAAAAATTTCGCATCTTTTGACAGCGACAAAAATTTCGCGTCTTTTGACCTTCTTGGCTGAAAACACGAGTAAAAGGCGCGCGCGCGAATTTTCACACCGCCGTAAAATTTTCAACCGAGTCCATTTTTCCGTCCCAATCATCTCACCATGCATCGACATGCACGAAAGCGTCGAAAATTTTGCATCTTTTGACAGCGACAAAAATTTCTCGTCTTTTGACCTTCTTGGCTGAAAACACGAGTAAAAGGCGCGCGCGCGACTTTTCACTCCGCCGTAAAATTTTCAACCGAGTCCATTTTTCCGTCCCAATCATCTCACCATGCATCAACATGCACGAAAGCATAAAAAATTTTGCATCTTTTGACAGCGACAAAAATTTCGCGTCTTTTGACCTTCTTGGCTGAAAACACGAGTAAAAGGCGCCCGCGCGAATTTTCACACCGCCGTAAAATTTTCAACCGAGTCCATTTTTCCGCCCCAATCATCTCATCATGCATCAACATGCACGAAAGCGTCGAAAATTTCGCATCTTTTGACAGCGACAAAAATTTCGCGTCTTTTGACCTTCTTGGCTGAAAACACGAGTAAAAGGCGCGCGCGCGACTTTTCACACCGCCGTAAAATTTTCAACCGAGTCCATTTTTCCGTCCCAATCATCTCACCATGCATCAACATGCACGAAAGCATAAAAAATTTCGCATCTTTTGACAGCGACAAAAATTTCGCGTCTTTTGACCTTCTTGGCTGAAAACACGAGTAAAAGGCTCGCGCGCGAATTTTCACACTGCCGTAAAATTTTCAACCGAGTCCATTTTTCCGTCCCAATCATTTCACCATGCATCAACATGCACGAAAGCGTCGAAAATTTTGCATCTTTTGACAGCGACAAAAATTTCGCGCCTTTTGACCTTCTTGGCTGAAAACACGAGTAAAAAGCGCGCGCGCGAATTTTCACACCGCCGTAAAATTTTCAACCGAGTCCATTTTTCCGCCCCAATCATCTCACCATGCATCAACATGCACGAAAGCGTCAAAAATTTCGCATCTTTTGACAGCGACAAAAATTTCGCGTCTTTTGACCTTCTTGGCTGAAAACACGAGTAAAAGGCGCGCGCGCGACTTTTCACACCGCCGTAAAATTTTCAACCGAGTCCATTTTTCCGTCCCAATCATCTCACCATGCATCAACATGCACGAAAGCATAAAAAATTTCGCATCTTTTGACAGAGACAAAAATTTCGCGTCTTTTGACCTTCTTGGCTGAAAATACGAGTAAAAGGCGCGCGCGCGAATTTTCACACCGCCGTAAAATTTTCAACCGAGTCCATTTTTCCGTCCCAATCATTTCACCATGCATCAACATGCACGAAAGCGTCGAAAATTTTGCATCTTTTGACAGCGACAAAAATTTCGCGCCTTTTGACCTTCTTGGCTGAAAACACGAGTAAAAGGCGCGCGCGCGAATTTTCACACCGCCGTAAAATTTTCAACCGAGTCCATTTTTCCGCCCCAATCATCTCATCATGCATCAACATGCATGAAAGCGTCGAAAATTTCGCATCTTTTGACAGCGACAAAAATTTCGCGTCTTTTGACCTTCTTGGCTGAAAACACGAGTAAAAGGCGCGCGCGCGACTTTTCACACCGCCGTAAAATTTTCAACCGAGTCCATTTTTCCGTCCCAATCATCTCACCATGCATCAACATGCACGAAAGCATAAAAAATTTTGCATCTTTTGACAGCGACAAAAATTTTGCGTCTTTTGACCTTCTTGGCTGAAAACACGAGTAAAAGGCGCGCGCGCGAATTTTCACACCGCCGTAAAATTTTCAACCGAGTCCATTTTTCCGTCCCAATCATTTCACCATGCATGAACATGCACGAAAGCGTCGAAAATTTCGCATCTTTTGACAGCGACAAAAATTTCGCGCCTTTTGACCTTCTTGGCTGAAAACACGAGTAAAAAGCGCGCGCGCGAATTTTCACACCGCCGTAAAATTTTCAACCGAGTCCATTTTTCCATCCCAATCATCTCACCATGCATCAACATGCACGAAATCGTCGAAAATTTCGCTTCTTTTGACAGCGAGAAAAATTTCGCGTCTTTTGATCTTCTTGGCTGAAAACAAGAGTATAAGGCGCGCGCGCGAATTTTCACACCGCCGTAAAATTTTCAACCGAGTCCATTTTTCCGTCCCAATCATCTCACCATGCACGAAAGCGTCGTAAATTTCGCATCTTTTGACAGCGACAAAAATTTCGCGTCTTTTGACCTTCTTGGCTAAAAACACGAGTAAAAGGCGCGCGCGCGACTTTTCACACCGCCGTAAAATTTTCAACCGAGTCCATTCTTCCGTCCCAATCATCTCACCATGCATCAACATGCACGAAAGCATAAAAAATTTCGCATCTTTTGACAGCGACAAAAATTTCGCGTCTTTTGACCTTCTTGGCTGAAAACACGAGTAAAAGGCGCGCGCTGCGAATTTTCATACCGCCGTAAAATTTTCAACCGAGTCCATTTTTCCGCCCCAATCATCTCACCATGCATCAACATGCACGAAAGCGTCGAAAATTTCGCATCTTTTGACAGCGACAAAAATTTCGCGTCTTTTGACCTTCTTGGCTGAAAACACGAGTAAAAGGCGCGCGCGCGACTTTTCACACCGCCGTAAAATTTTCAACCGAGTCCATTTTTCCGTCCCAATCATCTCACCATGCATCAACATGCACGAAAGCATAAAAAATTTCGCATCTTTTGACAGCGACAAAAATTTCGCGTCTTTTGACCTTCTTGTCTGAAAACACGAGTAAAAGGCGCGCGCTGCGAATTTTCACACCGCCGTAAAATTTTCAACCGAGTCCATTTTTCCGTCCCAATCATTTCACCATGCATCAACATGCACGAAAGCGTCGAAAATTTCGCATCTTTTGACAGCGACAAAAATTTCGCGCCTTTTGACCTTCTTGGCTGAAAACACGAGTAAAAGGCGCGCGTGCGAATTTTCACACCGCCGTAAAAATTTCAACCGAGTCCATTTTCCGCACCAATCATCTCACCATGCATCAACATGCACGAAAGCGTCGAAAATTTCGCATCTTTTGACAGCGACAAAAATTTCGCGTCTTTTGACCTTCTTGGCTGAAAACACGAGTAAAAGGCGCGCGCGCGACTTTTCACACCGCCGTAAAATTTTCAACCGAGTCCATTTTTCCGTCCCAATCATCTCACCATGCATCAACATGCACGAAAGCATAAAAAATTTCGCATCTTTTGACAGCGACAAAAATTTCGCGTCTTTTGACCTTCTTGGCTAAAAACACGAGTAAAAGGCGCGCGCGCGAATTTTCACACCGCCGTAAAATTTTCAACCGAGTCCATTTTTCCGTCCCAATCATTTCACCATGCATCAACATGCACGAAAGCGTCGAAAATTTCGCATCTTTTGACAGCGACAAAAATTTCGCGCCTTTTGACATTCTTGGCTGAAAACACGAGTAAAAGGCGCGCGCGCGAATTTTCACACCGCCGTAAAATTTTCAACCGAGTCCATTTTTCCGCACCAATCATCTCACCATGCATCAACATGCACGAAAGCGTCGAAAATTTCGCATCTTTGACAGCGACAAAAATTTCGCGTCTTTTGACCTTCTTGGCTGAAAACACGAGTAAAAGGCGCGCGCGCGACTTTTCACACCGCCGTAAAATTTTCAACCGAGTCCATTTTTCCGTCCCAATCATCTCACCATGCATCAACATGCACGAAAGCATAAAAAATTTCGCATCTTTTGACAGCGACAAAAATTTCGCGTCTTTTGACCTTCTTGGCTGAAAACACGAGTAAAAGGCGCGGCGCGCGAATTTTCACACCGCCGTAAAATTTTCAACCGAGTCCATTTTTCCGTCCCAATCATTTCACCATGCATCAACATGCACAAAAGCGTCGAAAATTTCGCATCTTTTGACAGCGACAAAAATTTCGCGCCTTTTGACATTCTTGGCTGAAAACACGAGTAAAAGGCGCGCGCGCGAATTTTCACACCGCCGTAAAATTTTCAACCGAGTCCATTTTTCCGCACCAATCATCTCACCATGCATCAACATGCACGAAAGCGTCGAAAATTTCGCATCTTTGACAGCGACAAAAATTTCGCGTCTTTTGACCTTCTTGGCTGAAAACACGAGTAAAAGGCGCGCGCGCGACTTTTCACACCGCCGTAAAATTTTCAACCGAGTCCATTTTTCCGTCCCAATCATCTCACCATGCATCAACATGCACGAAAGCATAAAAAATTTCGCATCTTTTGACAGCGACAAAAATTTCGCGTCTTTTGACCTTCTTGGCTGAAAACACGAGTAAAAGGCGCGCGCGCGAATTTTCACACCGCCGTAAAATTTTCAACCGAGTCCATTTTTCCGTCCCAATCATCTCACCATGCATCAACATGCACGAAAGCGTCGAAAATTTTGCATCTTTTGACAGCGACAAAAATTTCGCGTCTTTTGACCTTCTTGGCTGAAAACACGAGTAAAAGGCGCGCGCGCGACTTTTCACTCCGCCGTAAAATTTTCAACCGAGTCCATTTTTCCGTCCCAATCATCTCACCATGCATCAACATGCACGAAAGCATAAAAAATTTCGCATCTTTTGACAGCGACAAAAATTTCGCGTCTTTTGACCTTCTTGTCTGAAAACACGAGTAAAAGGCGCGCGCGCGAATTTTCACACCGCCGTAAAATTTTCAACCGAGTCCATTTTTCCGTCCCAATCATTTCACCATGCATCAACATGCACGAAAGCGTCGAAAATTTCGCATCTTTTGACAGCGACAAAAATTTCGCGCCTTTTGACCTTCTTGGCTGAAAACACGAGTAAAAGGCGCGCGCGCGAATTTTCACACCGCCGTAAAATTTTCAACCGAGTCCATTTTTCCGCACCAATCATCTCACCATGCATCAACATGCACGAAAGCGTCGAAAATTTCGCATCTTTTGACAGCGACAAAAATTTCGCGTCTTTTGACCTTCTTGGCTGAAAACACGAGTAAAAGGCGCGCGCGCGACTTTTCACACCGCCGTAAAATTTTCAACCGAGTCCATTTTTCCGTCCCAATCATCTCACCATGCATCAACATGCACGAAAGCATAAAAAATTTCGCATCTTTTGACAGCGACAAAAATTTCGCGTCTTTTGACCTTCTTGGCTGAAAACACGAGTAAAAGGCGCTGCGCGCGAATTTTCACACCGCCGTAAAATTTTCAACCGAGTCCATTTTTCCGTCCCAATCATTTCACCATGCATCAACATGCACGAAAGCGTCGAAAATTTCGCATCTTTTGACAGCGACAAAAATTTCGCGCCTTTTGACATTCTTGGCTGAAAACACGAGTAAAAGGCGCGCGCGCGAATTTTCACACCGCCGTAAAATTTTCAACCGAGTCCATTTTTCCGCACCAATCATCTCACCATGCATCAACATGCACGAAAGCGTCGAAAATTTCGCATCTTTGACAGCGACAAAAATTTCGCGTCTTTTGACCTTCTTGGCTGAAAACACGAGTAAAAGGCGCGCGCGCGCGACTTTTCACACCGCCGTAAAATTTTCAACCGAGTCCATTTTTCCGTCCCAATCATCTCACCATGCATCAACATGCACGAAAGCATAAAAAATTTCGCATCTTTTGACAGCGACAAAAATTTCGCGTCTTTTGACCTTCTTGGCTGAAAACACGAGTAAAAGGCGCGCGCGCGAATTTTCACACCGCCGTAAAATTTTCAACCGAGTCCATTTTTCCGTCCCAATCATCTCACCATGCATCAACATGCACGAAAGCGTCGAAAATTTTGCATCTTTTGACAGCGACAAAAATTTCGCGTCTTTTGACCTTCTTGGCTGAAAACACGAGAAAAAGGCGCGCGCGCGACTTTTCACACCGCCGTAAAATTTTCAACCGAGTCCATTTTTCCGTCCCAATCATCTCACCATGCATCAACATGCACGAAATTGTCAAAAATTTCGCTTCTTTTGACAGCGAGAAAAATTTCGCGTCTTTTGATCTTCTTGGCTGAAAACACGAGTAAAAGGCGCGCGCGCGACTTTTCACACCGCCGTAAAATTTTCAACCGAGTCCATTTTTCCGTCCCAATCATCTCACCATGCATCAACATGCACGAAAGCATAAAAAATTTCGCATCTTTTGACAGCGACAAAAATTTCGCGTCTTTTGACCTTCTTGGCTGAAAACACGAGTAAAAGGCGCGCGCGCGAATTTTCACACCGCCGTAAAATTTTCAACCGAGTCCATTTTTCCGTCCCAATCATCTCACCATGCATCGACATGCACGAAAGCGTCGAAAATTTTGCATCTTTTGACAGCGACAAAAATTTCTCGTCTTTTGACCTTCTTGGCTGAAAACACGAGTAAAAGGCGCGGCGCGCGACTTTTCACTCCGCCGTAAAATTTTCAACCGAGTCCATTTTTCCGTCCCAATCATCTCACCATGCATCAACATGCACGAAAGCATAAAAAATTTCGCATCTTTTGACAGCGACAAAAATTTCGCGTCTTTTGACCTTCTTGGCTGAAAACAAGAGTATAAGGCGCGCGCGCGAATTTTCACACCGCCGTAAAATTTTCAACCGAGTCCATTTTTCTGTCCCTATCATCTCACCATGGATCAACATGCACGAAAGCGTAAAAAATTTCGCATCTTTTGACAGCGACAAAAATTTCGCGTCTTTTGACCTTCTTGGCTGAAAACACGAGTAAAAGGCGCGCGTGCGAATTTTCACACCGCCGTGAAATTTTCAACCGAGTCCATTTTTCCGTCCCAATCATCTCACCATGCATCAACATGCACGAAAGCGTCGAAAATTTTGCATCTTTTGACAGCGACAAAATTTTCGCGTCTTTTGACCTTCTTGGCTGAAAACACGAGTAAAAGGCGCGCGCGCGAATTTTCACACCGCCGTAAAATTTTCAACCGAGTCCATTTTTCCGTCCCAATCATCTCACCATGCATCAACATGCACGAAAGCGTAAAAAATTTCGCATCTTTTGACAGCGACAAAAATTTCGCATCTTTTGACCTTCTTGGCTGAAAACACGAGTAAAAGGCGCGCGTGCGAATTTTCACACCGCCGTGAAATTTTCAACCGAGTCCATTTTTCCGTCCCAATCATCTCACCATGCATCAACATGCACGAAAGCGTCGAAAATTTCGCATCTTTTGACAGCGACAAAAATTTCGCGACTTTTGACCTTCTTGGCTGAAAACACGAGTAAAAGGCGCGCGCTGCGAATTTTCATACCATCATAAAATTTTCAACCGAGTCCATTTTTCCATCCCAATCATCTCACCATGCATCAACATGCACGAAAGCGTCGAAAATTTCGCTTCTTTTGATAGCGAGAAAAATTTCGCGTCTTTTGACCTTCTTGGCTGAAAACAAGAGTATAAGGCGCGCGCGCGAATTTTCACACCGCCGTAAAATTTTCAACCGAGTCCATTTTTCCGTCCCAATCATCTCACCATGCATCAACATGCACGAAAGCATCGAAAATTTCGCATCTTTTGATAGCGACAAAAATTTCGTGTCTTTTGACCTTCTTGGCTGAAAACACGAGTAAAAGGCGCGCGCGCGAATTTTCACACCGCCGAAAATTTTCAACCGAGTCCATTTTTCCGTCCCAATCATCTCACCATGCATCAACATGCACGAAAGCGTCAAAAATTTCGCATCTTTTGACAGCGACAAAAATTTCGCGTCTTTTGACCTTCTTGGCTGAAAACACGAGAAAAAGGCGCGCGCGCGACTTTTCACACCGCCGTAAAATTTTCAACCGAGTCCATTTTTCCGTCCCAATCATCTCACCATGCATCAACATTCACGAAATTGTCAAAAATTTCGCTTCTTTTGACAGCGAGAAAAATTTCGCGTCTTTTGATCTTCTTGGCTGAAAACACGAGTAAAAGGCGCGCGCGCGACTTTTCACACCGCCGTAAAATTTTCAACCGAGTCCATTTTTCCGTCCCAATCATCTCACCATGCATCAACATGCACGAAAGCATAAAAAATTTCGCATCTTTTGACAGCGACAAAAATTTCGCGTCTTTTGACCTTCTTTGCTGAAAACACGAGTAAAAGGCGCGCGCGCGAATTTGCACACCGCCGTAAAATTTTCAACCGAGTCCATTTTTCCGTCCCAATCATTTCACCATGCATCAACATGCACGAAAGCGTCGAAAATTTCGCATCTTTTGACAGCGACAAAAATTTCGCGCCTTTTGACCTTCTTGGCTGAAAACACGAGTAAAAAGCGCGCGCGCGAATTTTCACACCGCCGTAAAATTTTCAACCGAGTCCATTTTTCCGCCCCAATCATCTCACCATGCATCAACATGCACGAAAGCGTCGAAAATTTCGCATCTTTTGACAGCGACAAAAATTTCGCGTCTTTTGACCTTCTTGGCTGAAAACACGAGTAAAAGGCGCGCGCGCGACTTTTCACACCGCCGTAAAATTTTCAACCGAGTCCATTTTTCCGTCCCAATCATCTCACCATGCATCAACATGCACGAAAGCATAAAAAATTTCGCATCTTTTGACAGCGACAAAAATTTCGCGTCTTTTGACCTTCTTGGCTGAAAACACGAGTAAAAGGCGCGCGCGCGAATTTTCACACCGCCGTAAAATTTTCAACCGAGTCCATTTTTCCGTCCCAATCATTTCACCATGCATCAACATGCACGAAAGCGTCGAAAATTTCGCATCTTTTGACAGCGACAAAAATTTCGCGCCTTTTGACCTTCTTGGTTGAAAACACGAGTAAAAGGCGCGCGCGCGAATTTTCACACCGCCGTAAAATTTTCAACCGAGTCCATTTTTCCGCCCCAATCATCTCATCATGCATCAACATGCACGAAAGCGTCGAAAATTTCGCATCTTTTGACAGCGACAAAAATTTCGCGTCTTTTGACCTTCTTGGCTGAAAACACGAGTAAAAGGCGCGCGCGCGACTTTTCACACCGCCGTAAAATTTTCAACCGAGTCCATTTTTTCGTCCCAATCATCTCACCATGCATCAACATGCACGAAAGCATAAAAAATTTCGCATCTTTTGACAGCGACAAAAATTTCGCGTCTTTTGACCTTCTTGGCTGAAAACACGAGTAAAAGGCGCGCGCGCGAATTTTCACACCGCCGTAAAATTTTCAATCGAGTCCATTTTTCCGTCCCAATCATTTCACCATGCATGAACATGCACGAAAGCGTCGAAAATTTCGCATCTTTTGACAGCGACAAAAATTTCGCGCCTTTTGACCTTCTTGGCTGAAAACACGAGTAAAAAGCGCGCGCGCGAATTTTCACACCGCCGTAAAATTTTCAACCGAGTCCATTTTTCCATCCCAATCATCTCACCATGCATCAACATGCACGAAATCGTCGAAAATTTCGCTTCTTTTGACAGCGAGAAAAATTTCGCGTCTTTTGATCTTCTTGGCTGAAAACAAGAGTATAAGGCGCGCGCGCGAATTTTCACACCGCCGTAAAATTTTCAACCGAGTCCATTTTTCCGTCCCAATCATCTCACCATGCACGAAAGCGTCGTAAATTTCGCATCTTTTGACAGCGACAAAAATTTCGCGTCTTTTGACCTTCTTGGCTGAAAACACGAGTAAAAGGCGCGCGCGCGACTTTTCACACCGCCGTAAAATTTTCAACCGAGTCCATTCTTCCGTCCCAATCATCTCACCATGCATCAACATGCACGAAAGCATAAAAAATTTCACATCTTTTGACAGCGACAAAAATTTCGCGTCTTTTGACCTTCTTGGCTGAAAACACGAGTAAAAGGCGCGCGCGCGAATTTTCATACCGCCGTAAAATTTTCAACCGAGTCCATTTTTCCGCCCCAATCATCTCACCATGCATCAACATGCACGAAAGCGTCGAAAATTTCGCATCTTTTGACAGCGACAAAAATTTCGCGTCTTTTGACCTTCTTGGCTGAAAACACGAGTAAAAGGCGCGCGCGCGACTTTTCACACCGCCGTAAAATTTTCAACCGAGTCCATTTATCCGTCCCAATCATCTCACCATGCATCAACATGCACGAAAGCATAAAAAATTTCGCATCTTTTGACAGCGACAAAAATTTCGCGTCTTTTGACCTTCTTGGCTGAAAACACGAGTAAAAGGCGCGCGCGCGAATTTTCACACCGCCGTAAAATTTTCAACCGAGTCCATTTTTCCGTCCCAATCATTTCACCATGCATCAACATGCACGAAAGCGTCGAAAATTTCGCATCTTTTGACAGCGACAAAAATTTCGCGCCTTTTGACCTTCTTGGCTGAAAACACGAGTAAAAAGCGCGCGCGCGAATTTTCACACCGCCGTAAAATTTTCAACCGAGTCCATTTTTCCGCCCCAATCATCTCACCATGCATCAACATGCACGAAAGCGTCGAAAATTTCGCATCTTTTGACAGCGACAAAAATTTCGCGTCTTTTGACCTTCTTGGCTGAAAACACGAGAAAAAGGCGCGCGCGCGACTTTTCACACCGCCGTAAAATTTTCAACCGAGTCCATTTTTCCGTCCCAATCATCTCACCATGCATCAACATGCACGAAATTGTCAAAAATTTCGCTTCTTTTGACAGCGAGAAAAATTTCGCGTCTTTTGATCTTCTTGGCTGAAAACACGAGTAAAAGGCGCGCGCGCGACTTTTCACACCGCCGTAAAATTTTCAACCGAGTCCATTTTTCCGTCCCAATCATCTCACCATGCATCAACATGCACGAAAGCATAAAAAATTTCGCATCTTTTGACAGCGACAAAAATTTTGCGTCTTTTGACCTTCTTTGCTGAAAACACGAGTAAAAGGCGCGCGCGCGAATTTGCACAACGCCGTAAAATTTTCAACCGAGTCCATTTTTCCGTCCCAATCATTTCACCATGCATCAACATGCACGAAAGCGTCGAAAATTTCGCATCTTTTGACAGCGACAAAAATTTCGCGCCTTTTGACCTTCTTGGCTGAAAACACGAGTAAAAAGCGCGCGCGCGAATTTTCACACCGCCGTAAAATTTTCAACCGAGTCCATTTTTCCGCCCCAATCATCTCACCATGCATCAACATGCACGAAAGCGTCGAAAATTTCGCATCTTTTGACAGCGACAAAAATTTCGCGTCTTTTGACCTTCTTGGCTGAAAACACGAGTAAAAGGCGCGCGCGCGACTTTTCACACCGCCGTAAAATTTTCAACCGAGTCCATTTTTCCGTCCCAATCATCTCACCATGCATCAACATGCATGAAAGCATAAAAAATTTCGCATCTTTTGACAGCGACAAAAATTTCGCGTCTTTTGACCTTCTTGGCTGAAAACACGAGTAAAAGGCGCGCGCGCGAATTTTCACACCGCCGTAAAATTTTCAACCGAGTCCATTTTTCCGTCCCAATCATTTCACCATGCATCAACATGCACGAAAGCGTCGAAAATTTCGCATCTTTTGACAGCGACAAAAATTTCGCGCCTTTTGACCTTCTTGGCTGAAAACACGAGTAAAAGGCGCGCGCGAATTTTCACACCGCCGTAAAATTTTCAACCGAGTCCATTTTTCCGCCCCAATCATCTCATCATGCATCAACATGCACGAAAGCGTCGAAAATTTCGCATCTTTTGACAGCGACAAAAATTTCGCGTCTTTTGACCTTCTTGGCTGAAAACACGAGTAAAAGGCGCGCTGCGCGACTTTTCACACCGCCGTAAAATTTTCAACCGAGTCCATTTTTCCGTCCCAATCATCTCACCATGCATCAACATGCACGAAAGCATAAAAAATTTCGCATCTTTTGACAGCGACAAAAATTTCGCGTCTTTTGACCTTCTTGGCTGAAAACACGAGTAAAAGGCGCGCGCGCAGCGAATTTTCACACCGCCGTAAAATTTTCAACCGAGTCCATTTTTCCGTCCCAATCATTTCACCATGCATGAACATGCACGAAAGCGTCGAAAATTTCGCATCTTTTGACAGCGACAAAAATTTCGCGCCTTTTGACCTTCTTGGCTGAAAACACGAGTAAAAAGCGCGCGCAAGCGAATTTTCACACCGCCGTAAAATTTTCAACCGAGTCCATTTTTCCATCCCAATCATCTCACCATGCATCAACATGCACGAAATCGTCGAAAATTTCGCTTCTTTTGACAGCGAGAAAAATTTCGCGTCTTTTGATCTTCTTGGCTGAAAACAAGAGTATAAGGCGCGCGCGCTTGCGAATTTTCACACCGCCGTAAAATTTTCAACCGAGTCCATTTTTCCGTCCCAATCATCTCACCATGCACGAAAGCGTCGTAAATTTCGCATCTTTTGACAGCGACAAAAATTTCGCGTCTTTTGACCTTCTTGGCTGAAAACACGAGTAAAAGGCGCGCGCTGCGACTTTTCACACCGCCGTAAAATTTTCAACCGAGTCCATTCTTCCGTCCCAATCATCTCACCATGCATCAACATGCACGAAAGCATAAAAAATTTCGCATCTTTTGACAGCGACAAAAATTTCGCGTCTTTTGACCTTCTTGGCTGAAAACACGAGTAAAAGGCGCGCTGGCGCGAATTTTCATACCGCCGTAAAATTTTCAACCGAGTCCATTTTTCCGCCCCAATCATCTCACCATGCATCAACATGCACGCAAGCGTCGAAAATTTCGCATCTTTTGACAGCGACAAAAATTTCGCGTCTTTTGACCTTCTTGGCTGAAAACACGAGTAAAAGGCGCGCGCGCGACTTTTCACACCGCCGTAAAATTTTCAACCGAGTCCATTTATCCGTCCCAATCATCTCACCATGCATCAACATGCACGAAAGCATAAAAAATTTCGCATCTTTTGACAGCGACAAAAATTTCGCGTCTTTTGACCTTCTTGGCTGAAAACACGAGTAAAAGGCGCGCAGCGCGAATTTTCACACCGCCGTAAAATTTTCAACCGAGTCCATTTTTCCGTCCCAATCATTTCACCATGCATCAACATGCACGAAAGCGTCGAAAATTTCGCATCTTTTGACAGCGACAAAAATTTCGCGCCTTTTGACCTTCTTGGCTGAAAACACGAGTAAAAGGCGCGCGCGCTGAATTTTCACACCGCCGTAAAATTTTCAACCGAGTCCATTTTTCCGCACCAATCATCTCACCATGCATCAACATGCACGAAAGCGTCGAAAATTTCGCATCTTTTGACAGCGACAAAAATTTCGCGTCTTTTGACCTTCTTGGCAGAAAACACGAGTAAAAGGCGCGCGCGCGACTTTTCACACCGCCGTAAAATTTTCAACCGAGTCCATTTTTCCGTCCCAATCATCTCACCATGCATCAACATGCACGAAAGCATAAAAAATTTCGCATCTTTTGACAGCGACAAAAATTTCGCGTCTTTTGACCTTCTTGGCTGAAAACACGAGTAAAAGGCGCGCTGCGCGCGAATTTTCACACCGCCGTAAAATTTTCAACCGAGTCCATTTTTCCGTCCCAATCATTTCACCATGCATCAACATGCACGAAAGCGTCGAAAATTTAGCATCTTTTGACAGCGACAAAAATTTCGCGTCTTTTGACCTTCTTGGCTTAAAACAAGAGTAAAAGGCGCGCGTGCGAATTTTCACACCGCCGTGAAATTTTCAACCGAGTCCATTTTTCCGTCCCAATCATCTCACCATGCATCAACATGCACGAAAGCGTCGAAAATTTTGCATCTTTTGACAGCGACAAAAATTTCGCGTCTTTTGACCTTCTTGGCTGAAAACACGAGTAAAAGCGCGCGCGCGCGACTTTTCACACCGCCGTAAAATTTTCAACCGAGTCCATTTTTCCGTCCCAATCATCTCACCATGCATCAACATGCACGAAAGCATAAAAAATTTCGCATCTTTTGACAGCGACAAAAATTTCGCGTCTTTTGACCTTCTTGGCTGAAAACACGAGTAAAAGGCGCGCGCAGGCGAATTTTCACACCGCCGTAAAATTTTCAACCGAGTCCATTTTTCCGTCCCAATCATCTCACCATGCATCGACATGCACGAAAGCGTCGAAAATTTTGCATCTTTTGACAGCGAGAAAAATTTCTCGTCTTTTGACCTTCTTGGCTGAAAACACGAGTAAAAGGCGCGCGCGCGACTTTTCACTCCGCCGTAAAATTTTCAACCGAGTCCATTTTTCCGTCCCAATCATCTCACCATGCATCAACATGCACGAAAGCATAAAAAAATTTCGCATCTTTTGACAGCGACAAAAATTTCGCGTCTTTTGACCTTCTTGGCTGAAAACAAGAGTATAAGGCGCGCGCGCGCGAATTTTCACACCGCCGTAAAATTTTCAACCGAGTCCATTTTTCTGTCCCTATCATCTCACCATGGATCAACATGCACGAAAGCGTAAAAAATTTCGCATCTTTTGACAGCGACAAAAATTTCGCGTCTTTTGACCTTCTTGGCTGAAAACAAGAGTATAAGGCGCGCGCGCGAATTTTCACACCGCCGTAAAATTTTCAACCGAGTCCATTTTTCTGTCCCTATCATCTCACCATGGATCAACATGCACGAAAGCGTAAAAAATTTCGCATCTTTTGACAGCGACAAAAATTTCGCGTCTTTTGACCTTCTTGGCTGAAAACAAGAGTATAAGGCGCGCGCAGCGCGAATTTTCACACCGCCGTAAAATTTTCAACCGAGTCCATTTTTCTGTCCCTATCATCTCACCATGGATCAACATGCACGAAAGCGTAAAAAATTTCGCATCTTTTGACAGCGACAAAAATTTCGCGTCTTTTGACCTTCTTGGCTGAAAACACGAGTAAAAGGCGCGCGTGCGAATTTTCACACCGCCGTGAAATTTTCAACCGAGTCCATTTTTCCGTCCCAATCATCTCACCATGCATCAACATGCACGAAAGCATAAAAAATTTCGCATCTTTTGACAGCGACAAAAATTTCGCGTCTTTTGACCTTCTTGGCTGAAAACACGAGTAAAAGGCGCGCGCGAGCGAATTTGCACAACGCCGTAAAATTTTCAACCGAGTCCATTTTTCCGTCCCAATCATTTCACCATGCATCAACATGCACGAAAGCGTCGAAAATTTAGCATCTTTTGACAGCGACAAAAATTTCGCGTCTTTTGACCTTCTTGGCTTAAAACAAGAGTAAAAGGCGCGCGTGCGAATTTTCACACCGCCGTGAAATTTTCAACCGAGTCCATTTTTCCGTCCCAATCATCTCACCATGCATCAACATGCACGAAAGCGTCGAAAATTTCGCATCTTTTGACAGCGACAAAAATTTCGCGTCTTTTGACCTTCTTGGCTGAAAACACGAGTAAAAGGCGCGCGCACGACTTTTCACACCGCCGTGAAATTTTCAACCGAGTCCATTTTTCCGTCCCAATAATCTCACCATGCATCAACATGCACGAAAGCATAAAAAATTTCGCATCTTTTGACAGCGACAAAAATTTCGCGTCTTTTGACCTTCTTGGCTGAAAACACGAGTAAAAGGCGCGCGCGCGAATTTTCACACCGCCGTAAAATTTTCAACCGAGTCCATTTTTCCGTCCCAATCATTTCACCATGCATCAACATGCACGAAAGCGTCGAAAATTTCGCATCTTTTGACAGCGACAAAAATTTCGCGTCTTTTGACCTTCTTGGCTGAAAACACGAGTAAAAGGCGCGCGCGCGAATTTTCATACCATCATAAAATTTTCAACCGAGTCCATTTTTCCATCCCAATCATCTCACCATGCATCAACATGCACGAAAGCGTCGAAAATTTCGCTTCTTTCTATAGCGAGAAAAATTTCGCGTCTTTTGACCTTCTTGGCTGAAAACAAGAGTATAAGGCGCGCGCGCGAATTTTCACACCGTCGTAAAATTTTCAACCGAGTCCATTTTTCCGTCCCAATCATCTCACCATGCATCAACATGCACGAAAGCATCGAAAATTTCGCATCTTTTGATAGCGACAAAAATTTCGTGTCTTTTGACCTTCTTGGCTGAAAACACGAGTAAAAGGCGCGCGCGCGCGAATTTTCACACCGCCGTAAAATTTTCAACCGAGTCCATTTTTCCGTCCCAATCATCTCACCATGCATCAACATGCATGAAAGCATAAAAAATTTTGCATCTTTTGACAGCGACAAAATTTTCGCGTCTTTTGACCTTCTTGGCTGAAAACACGAGTAAAAGGCGCGCGCGCGAATTTTCATACCGTCATAAAATTTTCAACCGAGTCCATTTTTCCATCCCAATCATCTCACCATGCATCAACATGCACGAAATTGTCAAAAATTTCGCTTCTTTTGACAGCGAGAAAAATTTCGCGTCTTTTGATCTTCTTGGCTGAAAACAAGAGTATAAGGCGCGCGCGCGAATTTTCACACCGTCGTAAAATTTTCAACCGAGTCCATTTTTCCGTCCCAATCATCTCACCATGCATCAACATGCACGAAAGCGTCGTAAATTTCGCATCTTTTGACAGCGACAAAAATTACGCGTCTTTTGACCTTCTTGGCTGAAAAGTCGAGTAAAAGGCGTGCGCGCGACTTTTCACACCGCCGTAAAATTTTCAACCGAGTCCATTTTTCCGTCCCAATCATCTCACCATGCATCAACATGCACGAAAGTGTCGAAAATTTCGCATCTTTTGACAGCGACAAAAATTTCGCGTCTTTTGACCTTCTTGGCTGAAAACAAGAGTATAAGGCGCGCGCGCGAATTTTCACACCGCCGTAAAATTTTCAACCGAGTCCATTTTTCCGTCCCAATCATCTCACCATGCATCAACATGTACGAAAGCGTAAAAAATTTTGCATCTTTTGACAGCGACAAAAATTTCGCGTCTTTTGACCTTCTTGGCTGAAAACACGAGTAAAAGGCGCGCGCGCGAATTCTCACACCGCCGTAAAATTTTCAACCGAGTCCATTTTTCCATCCCAATCATCTCACCATGCATCAACATGCACGAAAGCGTCGAAAATTTCGCATCTTTTGACAGCGACAAAAATTTCGCGTCTTTTGACCTTCTTGGCTGAAAACACGAGTAAAAGGCGCGCGCGCGACTTTTCACACCGTCGTAAAATTTTCAACCGAGTCCATTTTTTCGTCCCAATCATCTCACCATGCATCAACATGCACGAAAGCATAAAAAATTTCGCATCTTTTGACAGCGACAAAAATTTCGCGTCTTTTGACCTTCTTGGCTGAAAACACGAGTAAAAGGCGCGCGCGCGAATTTTCACACCGCCGTAAAATTTTCAACCGAGTCCATTTTTCTGTCCCAATCATTTCACCATGCATCAACAAGCATGAAAGCGTCGAAAATTTCGCATCTTTTGACAGCGACAAAAATTTCGCGCCTTTTGACCTTCTTGGCTGAAAACACGAGTAAAAAGCGCGCGCGCGCGAATTTTCACACCGCCGTAAAATTTTCAACCGAGTCCATTTTTCCGCCCCAATCATCTCATCATGCATCAACATGCATGAAAGCGTCGAAAATTTCGCATCTTTTGACAGCGACAAAAATTTCGCGTCTTTTGACCTTCTTGGCTGAAAACACGAGTAAAAGGCGCGCGCGCGACTTTTCACACCGCCGTAAAATTTTCAACCGAGTCCATTTTTCCGTCCCAATCATCTCACCATGCATCAACATGCACGAAAGCATAAAAAATTTCGCATCTTTTGACAGCGACAAAAATTTCGCGTCTTTTGACCTTCTTGGCTGAAAACACGAGTAAAAGGCGCGCGCTGCGAATTTTCACACCGCCGTAAAATTTTCAACCGAGTCCATTTTTCCGTCCCAATCATCTCACCATGCATCAACATGCACGAAAGCGTAAAAAATTTCGCATCTTTTGACAGCGACAAAAATTTCGCGTCTTTTGACCTTCTTGGCTGAAAACACGAGTAAAAGGCGCGCGTGCGAATTTTCACACCGCCGTGAAATTTTCAACCGAGTCCATTTTTCCGTCCCAATCATCTCACCATGCATCAACATGCACGAAAGCGTCGAAAATTTCGCATCTTTTGACAGCGACAAAAATTTCGCGTCTTTTGACCTTCTTGGCTGAAAACACGAGTAAAAGGCGCGCGCGCGACTTTTCACACCGTCGTAAAATTTTCAACCGAGTCCATTTTTTCGTCCCAATCATCTCACCATGCATCAACATGCACGAAAGCATAAAAAATTTCGCATCTTTTGACAGCGACAAAAATTTCGCGTCTTTTGACCTTCTTGGCTGAAAACACGAGTAAAAGGCGCGCGCGCGAATTTTCACACCGCCGTAAAATTTTCAACCGAGTCCATTTTTCTGTCCCAATCATTTCACCATGCATCAACAAGCATGAAAGCGTCGAAAATTTCGCATCTTTTGACAGCGACAAAAATTTCGCGCCTTTTGACCTTCTTGGCTGAAAACACGAGTAAAAAGCGCGCGCGCGAATTTTCACACCGCCGTAAAATTTTCAACCGAGTCCATTTTTCCGCCCCAATCATCTCATCATGCATCAACATGCATGAAAGCGTCGAAAATTTCGCATCTTTTGACAGCGACAAAAATTTCGCGTCTTTTGACCTTCTTGGCTGAAAACACGAGTAAAAGGCGCGCGCGCGACTTTTCACACCGCCGTAAAATTTTCAACCGAGTCCATTTTTCCGTCCCAATCATCTCACCATGCATCAACATGCACGAAAGCATAAAAAATTTCGCATCTTTTGACAGCGACAAAAATTTCGCGTCTTTTGACCTTCTTGGCTGAAAACACGAGTAAAAGGCGCGCGCAGCGAATTTTCACACCGCCGTAAAATTTTCAACCGAGTCCATTTTTCCGTCCCAATCATCTCACCATGCATCAACATGCACGAAAGCGTAAAAAATTTCGCATCTTTTGACAGCGACAAAAATTTCGCGTCTTTTGACCTTCTTGGCTGAAAACACGAGTAAAAGGCGCGCGTGCGAATTTTCACACCGCCGTGAAATTTTCAACCGAGTCCATTTTTCCGTCCCAATCATCTCACCATGCATCAACATGCACGAAAGCGTCGAAAATTTCGCATCTTTTGACAGCGACAAAAATTTCGCGTCTTTTGACCTTCTTGGCTGAAAACACGAGTAAAAGGCGCGCGCGCGACTTTTCACACCGTCGTAAAATTTTCAACCGAGTCCATTTTTTCGTCCCAATCATCTCACCATGCATCAACATGCACGAAAGCATAAAAAATTTCGCATCTTTTGACAGCGACAAAAATTTCGCGTCTTTTGACCTTCTTGGCTGAAAACACGAGTAAAAGGCGCGCGCTGCGAATTTTCACACCGCCGTAAAATTTTCAACCGAGTCCATTTTTCTGTCCCAATCATTTCACCATGCATCAACAAGCATGAAAGCGTCGAAAATTTCGCATCTTTTGACAGCGACAAAAATTTCGCGCCTTTTGACCTTCTTGGCTGAAAACACGAGTAAAAAGCGCGCGCGCGAATTTTCACACCGCCGTAAAATTTTCAACCGAGTCCATTTTTCCGCCCCAATCATCTCACCTTGCATCAACATGCACGAAAGCGTCGAAAATTTCGCATCTTTTGACAGCGACAAAAATTTCGCGTCTTTTGACCTTCTTGGCTGAAAACACGAGTAAAAGGCGCGCGCGCGACTTTTCACACAGCCGTAAAATTTTCAACCGAGTCCATTTTTCCGTCCCAATCATCTCACCATGCATCAACATGCACGAAAGCATAAAAAATTTCGCATCTTTTGTCAGCGACAAAAATTTCGCGTCTTTTGACCTTCTTGGCTGAAAACACGAGTAAAAGGCGCGCGCGCGAATTTTCACACCGCCGTAAAATTTTCAACCGAATCCATTTTTCCGTCCCAATCATTTCACCATGAATCAACATGCACGAAAGCGTCGAAAATTTCGCATCTTTTGACAGCGACAAAAATTTCGCGCCTTTTGACCTTCTTGGCTGAAAACATGAGTAAAATGCGCGCGCGCGAATTTTCACACCGCCGTAAAATTTTCAACCGAGTCCATTTTTCCGCCCCAATCATGTCACCATGCATCAACATGCACGAAAGCGTCGAAAATTTCGCATCTTTTGACAGCGACAAAAATTTCGCATCTTTTGACCTTCTTGGCTGAAAACACGAGTAAAAGGCGCGCGCGCGACTTTTCACACCGCCGTAAAATTTTCAACCGAGTCCATTTTTCCGTCCCAATCATCTCACCATGCATCAACATGCACGAAAGCATAAAAAATTTCGCATCTTTTGACAGCGACAAAAATTTCGCGTCTTTTGACCTTCTTGGCTGAAAACACGAGTAAAATGCGCGCGCGCGAATTTTCACACTGCCGTAAAATTTTCAACCGAGTCCATTTTTCCGTCCCAATCATCTCACCATGCATCAACATGCACGAAAGCGTAAAAAATTTCGCATCTTTTGACAGCGACAAAAATTTCGCGTCTTTTGACTTTCTTGGCTGAAAACACGTGTAAAAGGCGCGCGTGCAAATTTTCACACCGCCATGAAATTTTCAACCGAGTCCATTTTTCCGTCCCAATCATCTCACCATGCATCAACATGCACGAAAGCGTCAAAAATTTCGCATCTTTTGACAGCGACAAAAATTTCGCGTCTTTTGACCTTCTTGGCTGAAAACACGAGTAAAAGGCGCGCGCGCGACTTTTCACACCGCCGTAAAATTTTCAACCGAGTCCATTTTTCCGTCCCAATCATCTCACCATGCATCAACATGCACGAAAGCATAAAAAATTTCGCATCTTTTGACAGCGACAAAAATTTCGCGTCTTTTGACCTTCTTGGTGAAAACACGAGTAAAAGGCGCGCGCGCGACTTTTCACACCGCCGTAAAATTTTCAACCGAGTCCATTTTTCCGTCCCAATCATCTCACCATGCATCAACATGCACGAAAGCATAAAAAATTTCGCATCTTTTGATAGCGACAAAAATTTCGCGTCTTTTGACCTTCTTGGCTGAAAACACGAGTAAAAGGCGCGCGCGCGAATTTTCACACCGCCGTAAAATTTTCAACCGAGTCCATTTTTCCGTCCCAATCATTTCACCATGCATCAACATGCACGAAAGCGTCGAAAATTTTGCATCTTTTGACAGCGACAAAAATTTCGCGCCTTTTGACCTTCTTGGCTGAAAACACGAGTAAAAGGCGCGCGCGCGAATTTTCACACCGCCGTAAAATTTTCAACCGAGTCCATTTTTCCGCACCAATCATCTCACCATGCATCAACATGCACGAAAGCGTCGAAAATTTCGCATCTTTTGACAGCGACAAAAATTTCGCGTCTTTTGACCTTCTTGGCTGAAAACACGAGTAAAAGGCGCGCGCGCGACTTTTCACACCGCCGTAAAATTTTCAACCGAGTCCATTTTTCCGTCCCAATCATCTCACCATGCATCAACATGCACGAAAACATAAAAAATTTCGCATCTTTTGACAGCGACAAAAATTTCGCGTCTTTTGACCTTCTTGGCTGAAAACACGAGTAAAAGGCGCGCGCGCGAATTTTCACACCGCCGTAAAATTTTCAACCGAGTCCATTTTTCCGTCCCAATCATTTCACCATGCATCAACATGCACGAAAGCGTCGAAAATTTCGCATCTTTTGACAGCGACAAAAATTTCGCGTCTTTTGACCTTCTTGGCTTAAAACACGAGTAAAAGGCGCGCGTGCGAATTTTCACACCGCCGTGAAATTTTCAACCGAGT
Organism: Pontederia crassipes; assembly: GCA_030549335.1. Taxonomy (NCBI): domain Eukaryota; kingdom Viridiplantae; phylum Streptophyta; class Magnoliopsida; order Commelinales; family Pontederiaceae; genus Pontederia; species Pontederia crassipes. The sequence goes on from CM060190.1 coordinate 5,768,380, forward strand.
CCATTTTTCCGTCCCAATCATCTCACCATGCATCAACATGCACGAAAGCGTCGAAAATTTCGCATCTTTTGACAGTGACAAAAATTTCGCGTCTTTTGACCTTCTTGGCTGAAAACACGAGTAAAAGGCGCGCGCGCGACTTTTCACACCGCCGTAAAATTTTCAACCGAGTCCATTTTTCCGTCCCAATCATTTCACCATGCATCAACATGCACGAAAGCGTCGAAAATTTCGCATCTTTTGACAGCGACAAAAATTTCGCGCCTTTTGACCTTCTTGGCTGAAAACACGAGTAAAAAGCGCGCGCGCGAATTTTCACACCGCCGTAAAATTTTCAACCGAGTCCATTTTTCCGCCCCAATCATCTCACCATGCATCAACATGCACGAAAGCGTCGAAAATTTCGCATCTTTTGACAGCGACAAAAATTTCGCGTCTTTTGACCTTCTTGGCTGAAAACACGAGTAAAAGGCGCGCGCGCGACTTTTCACACCGCCGTAAAATTTTCAACCGAGTCCATTTTTCCGTCCCAATCATCTCACCATGCATCAACATGCACGAAAGCATAAAAAATTTCGCATCTTTTGACAGCGACAAAAATTTCGCGTCTTTTGACCTTCTTGGCTGAAAACACGAGTAAAAGGCGCGCGCGCGAATTTTCACACCGCCGTAAAATTTTCAACCGAGTCCATTTTTCCGTCCCAATCATTTCACCATGCATCAACATGCACGAAAGCGTCGAAAATTTCGCATCTTTTGACAGCGACAAAAATTTCGCGCCTTTTGACCTTCTTGGCTGAAAACATGAGTAAAATGCGCGCGCGCGAATTTTCACACCGCCGTAAAATTTTCAACCGAGTCCATTTTTCCGCCCCAATCATGTCACCATGCATCAACATGCACGAAAGCGTCGAAAATTTCGCATCTTTTGACAGCGACAAAAATTTCGCATCTTTTGACCTTCTTGGCTGAAAACACGAGTAAAAGGCGCGCGCGCGACTTTTCACACCGCCGTAAAATTTTCAACCGAGTCCATTTTTCCGTCCCAATCATCTCACCATGCATCAACATGCACGAAAGCATAAAAAATTTCGCATCTTTTGACAGCGATAAAAATTTCGCGTCTTTTGACCTTCTTGGCTGAAAACACGAGTAAAATGCGCGCGCGCGAATTTTCACACTGCCGTAAAATTTTCAACCGAGTCCATTTTTCCGTCCCAATCATCTCACCATGCATCAACATGCACGAAAGCGTAAAAAATTTCGCATCTTTTGACAGCGACAAAAATTTCGCGTCTTTTGACTTTCTTGGCTGAAAACACGTGTAAAAGGCGCGCGTGCAAATTTTCACACCGCCGTGAAATTTTCAACCGAGTCCATTTTTCCGTCCCAATCATCTCACCATGCATCAACATGCACGAAAGCGTCAAAAATTTCGCATCTTTTGACAGCGACAAAAATTTCGCGTCTTTTGACCTTCTTGGCTGAAAACACGAGTAAAAGGCGCGCGCGCGACTTTTCACACCGCCGTAAAATTTTCAACCGAGTCCATTTTTCCGTCCCAATCATCTCACCATGCATCAACATGCACGAAAGCATAAAAAATTTCGCATCTTTTGACAGCGACAAAAATTTCGCGTCTTTTGACCTTCTTGGTGAAAACACGAGTAAAAGGCGCGCGCGCGACTTTTCACACCGCCGTAAAATTTTCAACCGAGTCCATTTTTCCGTCCCAATCATCTCACCATGCATCAACATGCACGAAAGCATAAAAAATTTCGCATCTTTTGATAGCGACAAAAATTTCGCGTCTTTTGACCTTCTTGGCTGAAAACACGAGTAAAAGGCGCGCGCGCGAATTTTCACACCGCCGTAAAATTTTCAACCGAGTCCATTTTTCCGTCCCAATCATTTCACCATGCATCAACATGCACGAAAGCGTCGAAAATTTTGCATCTTTTGACAGCGACAAAAATTTCGCGCCTTTTGACCTTCTTGGCTGAAAACACGAGTAAAAGGCGCGCGCGCGAATTTTCACACCGCCGTAAAATTTTCAACCGAGTCCATTTTTCCGCACCAATCATCTCACCACGCATCAACATGCACGAAAGCGTCGAAAATTTCGCATCTTTTGACAGCGACAAAAATTTCGCGTCTTTTGACCTTCTTGGCTGAAAACACGAGTAAAAGGCGCGCGCGCGACTTTTCACACCGCCGTAAAATTTTCAACCGAGTCCATTTTTCCGTCCCAATCATCTCACCATGCATCAACATGCACGAAAACATAAAAAATTTCGCATCTTTTGACAGCGACAAAAATTTCGCGTCTTTTGACCTTCTTGGCTGAAAACACGAGTAAAAGGCGCGCGCGCGAATTTTCACACCGCCGTAAAATTTTCAACCGAGTCCATTTTTCCGTCCCAATCATTTCACCATGCATCAACATGCACGAAAGCGTCGAAAATTTCGCATCTTTTGACAGCGACAAAAATTTCGCGTCTTTTGACCTTCTTGGCTTAAAACACGAGTAAAAGGCGCGCGTGCGAATTTTCACACCGCCGTGAAATTTTCAACCGAGTCCATTTTTCCGTCCCAATCATCTCACCATGCATCAACATGCACGAAAGCGTCGAAAATTTCGCATCTTTTGACAGTGACAAAAATTTCGCGTCTTTTGACCTTCTTGGCTGAAAACACGAGTAAAAGGCGCGCGCGCGACTTTTCACACCGCCGTAAAATTTTCAACCGAGTCCATTTTTCCGTCCCAATCATTTCACCATGCATCAACATGCACGAAAGCGTCGAAAATTTCGCATCTTTTGACAGCGACAAAAATTTCGCGCCTTTTGACCTTCTTGGCTGAAAACACGAGTAAAAAGCGCGCGCGCGAATTTTCACACCGCCGTAAAATTTTCAACCGAGTCCATTTTTCCGCCCCAATCATCTCACCATGCATCAACATGCACGAAAGCGTCGAAAATTTCGCATCTTTTGATAGCGACAAAAATTTCGCGTCTTTTGACCTTCTTGGCTGAAAACACGAGTAAAAGGCGCGCGCGCGACTTTTCACACCGCCGTAAAATTTTCAACCGAGTCCATTTTTCCGTCCCAATCATCTCACCATGCATCAACATGCACGAAAGCATAAAAAATTTCGCATCTTTTGACAGCGACAAAAATTTCGCGTCTTTTGACCTTCTTGGCTGAAAACACGAGTAAAAGGCGCGCGCGCGAATTTTCACACCGCCGTAAAATTTTCAACCGAGTCCATTTTTCCGTCCCAATCATTTCACCATGCATCAACATGCACGAAAGCGTCGAAAATTTCGCATCTTTTGACAGCGACAAAAATTTCGCGCCTTTTGACCTTCTTGGCTGAAAACACGAGTAAAAGGCGCGCGCGCGAATTTTCACACCGCCGTAAAATTTTCAACCGAGTCCATTTTTCCGCCCCAATCATCTCACCATGCATCAACATGCACGAAAGCGTCGAAAATTTCGCATCTTTTGACAGCGACAAAAATTTCGCGTCTTTTGACCTTCTTGGCTGAAAACACGAGTCAAAGGCGCGCGCGCGACTTTTCACACCGCCGTAAAATTTTCAACCGAGTCCATTTTTCCGTCCCAATCATCTCACCATGCATCAACATGCACGAAAGCATAAAAAATTTCGCATCTTTTGACAGCGACAAAAATTTCGCGTCTTTTGACTTTCTTGGCTGAAAACACGAGTAAAAGGCGCGCGCGCGAATTTTCACACCGCCGTAAAATTTTCAACCGAGTCCATTTTTCCGTCCCAATCATTTCACCATGCATCAACATGCACGAAAGCGTCGAAAATTTCGCATCTTTTGACAGCGACAAAAATTTCGCGCCTTTTGACCTTCTTGGCTGAAAACACGAGTAAAAGGCGCGCGCGCGAATTTTCACACCGCCGTAAAATTTTCAACCGAGTCCATTTTTCCGCCCCAATCATCTCACCATGCATCAACATGCACGAAAGCGTCGAAAATTTTGCATCTTTTGACAGCGACAAAAATTTCGCGTCTTTTGACCTTCTTGGCTGAAAACACGAGTAAAAGGCGCGTGCGCGACTTTTCACACCGCCGTAAAATTTTCAACCGAGTCCATTTTTCCGTCCCAATCATCTCACCATGCATCAACATGCACGAAAGCATAAAAAATTTCGCTTCTTTTGACAGCAACAAAAATTTCGCGTCTTTTGATCTTCTTGGCTGAAAACACGAGTAAAAGGCGCGCGCGCGAATTTTCATACCGTCATAAAATTTTCAACCGAGTCCATTTTTCCGCCCCAATCATCTCACCATGCATCAACATGCATGAAAGCGTAGAAAATTTCGCATCTTTTGACAGCGACAAAAATTTCGCGTCTTTTGACCTTCTTGGCTGAAAACACGAGTAAAAGGTGTGCGCGCGAATTTTCACACCGCCGTAAAATTTTCAACCGAGTCCATTTTTCCGTCCCAATCATTTCACCATGCATCAACATGCACGAAAGCGTCGAAAATTTCGCATCTTTTGACAGCGACAAAAATTTCGCGTCTTTTGACCTTCTTGGCTGAAAACATGAGTTAAAGGCGCGCGCGCGACTTTTCACACCGCCGTAAAATTTTCAACCGAGTCCATTTTTCCGTCCCAATCATCTCACCATGCATCAACATGCACGAAAGCATAAAAAATTTCGCATCTTTTGACAGCGACAAAAATTTCGCGTCTTTTGACCTTCTTGGCTGAAAACACGAGTAAAAGGCGCGCGCGCGAATTTTCACACCGCCGTAAAATTTTCAACCGAGTCCATTTTTCCGTCCCAATCATCTCACCATGCATCAACATGCACGAAAGCGTCGAAAATTTTGCATCTTTTGACAGCGACAAAAATTTCGCGCCTTTTGACCTTCTTGGCTGAAAACACGAGTAAAAGGCGCGCGCGCGAATTTTCACACCGCCGTAAAATTTTCAACCGAGTCCATTTTTCCGCACCAATCATCTCACCACGCATCAACATGCACGAAAGCGTCGAAAATTTCGCATCTTTTGACAGCGACAAAAATTTCGCGTCTTTTGACCTTCTTGGCTGAAAACACGAGTAAAAGGCGCGCGCGCGACTTTTCACACCGCCGTAAAATTTTCAACCGAGTCCATTTTTCCGTCCCAATCATCTCACCATGCATCAACATGCACGAAAACATAAAAAATTTCGCATCTTTTGACAGCGACAAAAATTTCGCGTCTTTTGACCTTCTTGGCTGAAAACACGAGTAAAAGGCGCGCGCGCGAATTTTCACACCGCCGTAAAATTTTCAACCGAGTCCATTTTTCCGTCCCAATCATTTCACCATGCATCAACATGCACGAAAGCGTCGAAAATTTCGCATCTTTTGACAGCGACAAAAATTTCGCGTCTTTTGACCTTCTTGGCTTAAAACACGAGTAAAAGGCGCGCGTGCGAATTTTCACACCGCCGTGAAATTTTCAACCGAGTCCATTTTTCCGTCCCAATCATCTCACCATGCATCAACATGCACGAAAGCGTCGAAAATTTCGCATCTTTTGACAGCGACAAAAATTTCGCGCCTTTTGACCTTCTTGGCTGAAAACACGAGTAAAAAGCGCGCGCGCGAATTTTCACACCGCCGTAAAATTTTCAACCGAGTCCATTTTTCCGCCCCAATCATCTCACCATGCATCAACATGCACGAAAGCGTCGAAAATTTCGCATCTTTTGACAGCGACAAAAATTTCGCGTCTTTTGACCTTCTTGGCTGAAAACACGAGTAAAAGGCGCGCGCGCGACTTTTCACACCGCCGTAAAATTTTCAACCGAGTCCATTTTTCCGTCCCAATCATCTCACCATGCATCAACATGCACGAAAGCATAAAAAATTTCGCATCTTTTGACAGCGACAAAAATTTCGCGTCTTTTGACCTTCTTGGCTGAAAACACGAGTAAAAGGCGCGCGCGCGAATTTTCACACTGCCGTAAAATTTTCAACCGAGTCCATTTTTCCGTCCCAATCATCTCACCATGCATCAACATGCACGAAAGCGTAAAAAATTTCGCATCTTTTGACAGCGACAAAAATTTCGCGTCTTTTGACTTTCTTGGCTGAAAACACGTGTAAAAGGCGCGCGTGCAAATTTTCACACCGCCGTGAAATTTTCAACCGAGTCCATTTTTCCGTCCCAATCATCTCACCATGCATCAACATGCACGAAAGCGTCAAAAATTTCGCATCTTTTGACAGCGACAAAAATTTCGCGTCTTTTGACCTTCTTGGCTGAAAACACGAGTAAAAGGCGCGCGCGCGACTTTTCACACCGCCGTAAAATTTTCAACCGAGTCCATTTTTCCGTCCCAATCATCTCACCATGCATCAACATGCACGAAAGCATAAAAAATTTCGCATCTTTTGACAGCGACAAAAATTTCGCGTCTTTTGACCTTCTTGGCTGAAAACACGAGTAAAAGGCGCGCGCGCGAATTTTCACACCGCCGTAAAATTTTCAACCGAGTCCATTTTTCCATCCCAATCATTTCACCATGCATCAACATGCATGAAAGCGTCGAAAATTTCGCATCTTTTGACAGCGACAAAAATTTCGCGCCTTTTGACCTTCTTGGCTGAAAACACGAGTAAAAAGCGCGCGCGCGAATTTTCACACCGCCGTAAAATTTTCAACCGAGTCCATTTTTCCACCCCAATCATCTCACCATGCATCAACATGCACGAAAGCGTCGAAAATTTCGCATCTTTTGACAGCGACAAAAATTTCGCGTCTTTTGACCTTCTTGGTGAAAACACGAGTAAAAGGCGCGCGCGCGACTTTTCACACCGCCGTAAAATTTTCAACCGAGTCCATTTTTCCGTCCCAATCATCTCACCATGCATCAACATGCACGAAAGCATATAAAATTTCGCATCTTTTGACAGCGACAAAAATTTCGCGTCTTTTGACCTTCTTGGCTGAAAACACGAGTAAAAGGCGCGCGCGCGAATTTTCACACTGCCGTAAAATTTTCAACCGAGTCCATTTTTCCGTCCCAATCATCTCACCATGCATCAACATGCACGAAAGCGTAAAAAATTTCGCATCTTTTGACAGCGACAAAAATATCGCGTCTTTTGACTTTCTTGGCTGAAAACACGTGTAAAAGGCACGCGTGCAAATTTTCACACCGCCGTGAAATTTTCAACCGAGTCCATTTTTCCGTCCCAATCATCTCACCATGCATCAACATGCACGAAAGCGTCAAAAATTTCGCATCTTTTGACAGCGACAAAAATTTCGCGTCTTTTGACCTTCTTGGCTGAAAACACGAGTAAAAGGCGCGCGCGCGACTTTTCACACCGCCGTAAAATTTTCAACCGAGTCCATTTTTCCGTCCCAATCATCTCACCATGCATCAACATGCACGAAAGCATAAAAAATTTCGCATCTTTTGACAGCGACAAAAATTTCGCGTCTTTTGACCTTCTTGGCTGAAAACACGAGTAAAAGGCGCGCGCGCGAATTTTCACACCGCCGTAAAATTTTCAACCGAGTCCATTTTTCCGCCCCAATCATCTCACCATGCATCAACATGCACGAAAGCATATAAAATTTCGCATCTTTTGACAGCGACAAAAATTTCGCGTCTTTTGACCTTCTTGGCTGAAAACACGAGTAAAAGGCGCGCGCGCGAATTTTCACACTGCCGTAAAATTTTCAACCGAGTCCATTTTTCCGTCCCAATCATCTCACCATGCATCAACATGCACGAAAGCGTAAAAAATTTCGCATCTTTTGACAGCGACAAAAATTTCGCGTCTTTTGACTTTCTAGGCTGAAAACACGTGTAAAAGGCGCGCGTGCAAATTTTCACACCGCCGTGAAATTTTCAACCGAGTCCATTTTTCCGTCCCAATCATCTCACCATGCATCAACATGCACGAAAGCGTCAAAAATTTCGCATCTTTTGACAGCGACAAAAATTTCGCGTCTTTTGACCTTCTTGGCTGAAAACACGAGTAAAAGGCGCGCGCGCGACTTTTCACACCGCCGTAAAATTTTCAACCGAGTCCATTTTTCCGTCCCAATCATCTCACCATGCATCAACATGCACGAAAGCATAAAAAATTTCGCATCTTTTGACAGCGACAAAAATTTCGCGTCTTTTGACCTTCTTGGCTGAAAACACGAGTAAAAGGCGCGCGCGCGAATTTTCACACCGCCGTAAAATTTTCAACCGAGTCCATTTTTCCGTCCCAATCATTTCACCATGCATCAACATGCATGAAAGCGTCGAAAATTTCGCATCTTTTGACAACGACAAAAATTTCGCGCCTTTTGACCTTCTTGGCTGAAAACACGAGTAAAAAGCGCGCGCGCGAATTTTCACACCGCCGTAAAATTTTCAACCGAGTCCATTTTTCCACCCCAATCATCTCACCATGCATCAACATGCACGAAAGCGTCGAAAATTTCGCATCTTTTGACAGCGACAAAAATTTCGCGTCTTTTGACCTTCTTGGTGAAAACACGAGTAAAAGGCGCGCGCGCGACTTTTCACACCGCCGTAAAATTTTCAACCGAGTCCATTTTTCCGTCCCAATCATCTCACCATGCATCAACATGCACGAAAGCATAAAAAATTTCGCATCTTTTGACAGCGACAAAAATTTCGCGTCTTTTGACCTTCTTGGCTGAAAACACGAGTAAAAGGCGCGCGCGCGACTTTTCACACCGCCGTAAAATTTTCAACCGAGTCCATTTTTCCGTCCCAATCATCTCACCATGCATCAACATGCACGAAAGCATATAAAATTTCGCATCTTTTGAAAGCGACAAAAATTTCGCGCCTTTTGACCTTCTTGGCTGAAAACACGAGTAAAAGGCGCGCGCGCGAATTTTCACACCGCCGTAAAATTTTCAACCGAGTCCATTTTTCCGCCCCAATCATCTCACCATGCATCAACATGCACGAAAGCGTCGAAAATTTCGCATCTTTTGACAGCGACAAAAATTTCGCGTCTTTTGAACTTCTTGGCTGAAAACACGAGTAAAAGGCGCGCGCGCGACTTTTCACACCGCCGTAAAATTTTCAACCGAGTCCATTTTTCCGTCCCAATCATCTCACCATGCATCAACATGCACGAAAGCGTCGAAAATTTCGCATCTTTTGACAGCGACAAAAATTTCGCGTCTTTTGACCTTCTTGGTGAAAACACGAGTAAAAGGCGCGCGCGCGACTTTTCACACCGCCGTAAAATTTTCAACCGAGTCCATTTTTCCGTCCCAATCATCTCACCATGCATCAACATGCACGAAAGCATAAAAAATTTCGCATCTTTTGACAGCGACAAAAATTTCGCGTCTTTTGACCTTCTTGGCTGAAAACACGAGTAAAAGGCGCGCGCGCGACTTTTCACACCGCCGTAAAATTTTCAACCGAGTCCATTTTTCCGTCCCAATCATCTCACCATGCATCAACATGCACGAAAGCATATAAAATTTCGCATCTTTTGAAAGCGACAAAAATTTCGCGCCTTTTGACCTTCTTGGCTGAAAACACGAGTAAAAGGCGCGCGCAGCGAATTTTCACACCGCCGTAAAATTTTCAACCGAGTCCATTTTTCCGCCCCAATCATCTCACCATGCATCAACATGCACGAAAGCGTCGAAAATTTCGCATCTTTTGACAGCGACAAAAATTTCGCGTCTTTTGAACTTCTTGGCTGAAAACACGAGTAAAAGGCGCGCGCGCGACTTTTCACACCGCCGTAAAATTTTCAACCGAGTCCATTTTTCCGTCCCAATCATCTCACCATGCATCAACATGCACGAAAGCATAAAAAATTTCGCTTCTTTTGACAGCAACAAAAATTTCGCGTCTTTTGATCTTCTTGGCTGAAAACACGAGTAAAAGGCGCGCGCGCGAATTTTCATACCGTCATAAAATTTTCAACCGAGTCCATTTTTCCGCCCCAATCATCTCACCATGCATCAACATGCATGAAAGTGTAGAAAATTTCGCATCTTTTGACAGCGACAAAAATTTCGCGTCTTTTGACCTTCTTGGCTGAAAACACGAGTAAAAGGTGTGCGCGCGAATTTTCACACCGCCGTAAAATTTTCAACCGAGTCCATTTTTCCGTCCCAATCATTTCACCATGCATCAACATGCACGAAAGCGTCGAAAATTTCGCATCTTTTGACAGCGACAAAAATTTCGCGTCTTTTGACCTTCTTGGCTGAAAACACGAGTAAAAGGCGCGCGCGCGAATTTTCACACTGCCGTAAAATTTTCAACCGAGTCCATTTTTCCGTCCCAATCATCTCACCATGCATCAACATGCACGAAAGCGTAAAAAATTTCGCATCTTTTGACAGCGACAAAAATTTCTCGTCTTTTGACCTTCTTGGCTGAAAACACGAGTAAAAGGCGCGCGCGCGAATTTTCACACCGCCGTAAAATTTTCAACCGAGTCCATTTTTCCGTCCCAATCATCTCACCATGCATCAACATGCACGAAAGCATAAAAAATTTCGCATCTTTTGACAGCGACAAAAATTTCGCGTCTTTTGACCTTCTTGGCTGAAAACACGAGTAAAAGGCGCGCGCGCGAATTTTCACACCGCCGTAAAATTTTCAACCGAGTCCATTTTTCCGTCCCAATCATTTCACCATGCATCAACATGCACGAAAGCGTCGAAAATTTCGCATCTTTTGACAGCGACAAAAATTTCGCGTCTTTTGACCTTCTTGGCTTAAAACACGAGTAAAAGGCGCGCGTGCGAATTTTCACACCGCCGTGAAATTTTCAACCGAGTCCATTTTTCCTCCCCAATCATCTCACCATGCATCAACATGCACGAAAGCGTCGAAAATTTCGCATCTTTTGACAGCGACAAAAATTTCGCGTCTTTTGACCTTCTTGGCTGAAAACACGAGTAAAAGGCGCGCGCGCGACTTTTCACACCGCCGTAAAATTTTCAACCGAGTCCATTTTTCCGTCCCAATCATCTCACCATGCATCAACATGCACGAAAGCATAAAAAATTTCGCTTCTTTTGACAGCAACAAAAATTTCGCGTCTTTTGATCTTCTTGGTTGAAAACACGAGTAAAAGGCGCGCGCGCGAATTTTCATACCGTCATAAAATTTTCAACCGAGTCCATTTTTCCGCCCCAATCATCTCACCATGCATCAACATGCATGAAAGCGTAGAAAATTTCGCATCTTTTGACAGCGACAAAAATTTCGCGTCTTTTGACCTTCTTGGCTGAAAACACGAGTAAAAGGTGTGCGCGCGAATTTTCACACCGCCGTAAAATTTTCAACCGAGTCCATTTTTCCGTCCCAATCATTTCACCATGCATCAACATGCACGAAAGCGTCGAAAATTTCGCATCTTTTGACAGCGACAAAAATTTCGCGTCTTTTGACCTTCTTGGCTTAAAACACGAGTAAAAGGCGCGCGTGCGAATTTTCACACCGCCGTGAAATTTTCAACCGAGTCCATTTTTCCGTCCCAATCATCTCACCATGCATCAACATGCACGAAAGCGTCGAAAATTTCGCATCTTTTGACAGCGACAAAAATTTCGCGTCTTTTGACCTTCTTGGCTGAAAACACGAGTTAAAGGCGCGCGCGCGACTTTTCACACCGCCGTAAAATTTTCAACCGAGTCCATTTTTCCGTCCCAATCATCTCACCATGCATCAACATGCACGAAAGCATAAAAAATTTCGCATCTTTTGACAGCGACAAAAATTTCGCGTCTTTTGACCTTCTTGGCTGAAAACACGAGTAAAATGCGCGCGCGCGAATTTTCACACTGCCGTAAAATTTTCAACCGAGTCCATTTTTCCGTCCCAATCATCTCACCATGCATCAACATGCACGAAAGCGTAAAAAATTTCGCATCTTTTGACAGCGACAAAAATTTCGCGTCTTTTGACTTTCTTGGCTGAAAACACGTGTAAAAGGCGCGCGTGCAAATTTTCACACCGCCGTGAAATTTTCAACCGAGTCCATTTTTCCGTCCCAATCATCTCACCATGCATCAACATGCACGAAAGCGTCAAAAATTTCGCATCTTTTGACAGCGACAAAAATTTCGCGTCTTTTGACCTTCTTGGCTGAAAACACGAGTAAAAGGCGCGCGCGCGAATTTTCACACCGCCGTAAAATTTTCAACCGAGTCCATTTTTCCGTCCCAATCATCTCACCATGCATCAACATGCACGAAAGCATAAAAAATTTCGCATCTTTTGACAGCGACAAAAATTTCGCGTCTTTTGACCTTCTTGGCTGAAAACACGAGTAAAAGGCGCGCGCGCGAATTTTCACACCGCCGTAAAATTTTCAACCGAGTCCATTTTTCCGTCCCAATCATTTCACCATGCATCAACATGCACGAAAGCGTCGAAAATTTCGCATCTTTTGACAGCGACAAAAATTTCGCGTCTTTTGACCTTCTTGGCTTAAAACACGAGTAAAAGGCGCGCGTGCGAATTTTCACACCGCCGTGAAATTTTCAACCGAGTCCATTTTTCCTCCCCAATCATCCCACCATGCATCAACATGCACGAAAGCGTCGAAAATTTCGCATCTTTTGACAGCGACAAAAATTTCGCGTCTTTTGACCTTCTTGGCTGAAAACACGAGTAAAAGGCGCGCGCGCGACTTTTCACACCGCCGTAAAATTTTCAACCGAGTCCATTTTTCCGTCCCAATCATCTCACCATGCATCAACATGCACGAAAGCATAAAAAATTTCGCATCTTCTGACAGCGATAAAAATTTCGCGTCTTTTGACCTTCTTGGCTGAAAACACGAGTAAAAGGCGCGCGCGCGAATTTTCACACCGCCGTAAAATTTTCAACCGAGTCCATTTTTCCGTCCCAATCATCTCACCATGCATCAACATGCACGAAAGCGTAGAAAATTTCGCATCTTTTGACAGCGACAAAAATTTCGCGTCTTTTGACCTTCTTCGCTGAAAACACGAGTAAAAGGCGCGCGCGCGACTTTTCACACCGCCGTAAAATTTTCAACCGAGTCCATTTTTCCGTCCCAATCATCTCACCATGCATCAACATGCACGAAAGCATAAAAAATTTCGCATCTTCTGACAGCGACAAAAATTTCGCGTCTTTTGACCTTCTTGGCTGAAAACACGAGTAAAAGGCGCGCGCGCGAATTTTCACACCGCCGTAAAATTTTCAACCGAGTCCATTTTTCCGTCCCAATCATCTCACCATGCATCGACATGCACGAAAGCGTCGAAAATTTCGCATCTTTTGACAGCGACAAAAATTTCTCGTCTTTTGACCTTCTTGGCTGAAAACACGAGTAAAAGGCGCGCGCGCGACTTTTCACACCGCCGTAAAATTTTCAACCGAGTCCATTTTTCCGTCCCAATCATCTCACCATGCATCAACATGCACGAAAGCATAAAAAATTTCGCATCTTTTGACAGCGACAAAAATTTCGCGTCTTTTGACCTTCTTGGCTGAAAACACGAGTAAAAGGCGCGCGCGCGAATTTTCACACCGCCGTAAAATTTTCAACCGAGTCCATTTTTCCGTCCCAATCATTTCACCATGCATCAACATGCACGAAAGCGTCGAAAATTTCGCATCTTTTGACAGCGACAAAAATTTCGCGCCTTTTGACCTTCTTGGCTGAAAACACGAGTAAAAGGCGCGCGCGCGACTTTTCACACCGCCGTAAAATTTTCAACCGAGTCCATTTTTCCGCCCCAATCATCTCACCATGCATCAACATGCACGAAAGCGTCGAAAATTTCGCATCTTTTGACAGCGACAAAAATTTCGCGTCTTTTGACCTTCTTGGCTTAAAACACGAGTAAAAGGCGCGCGTGCGAATTTTCACACCGCCGTGAAATTTTCAACCGAGTCCATTTTTCCGTCCCAATCATCTCACCATGCATCAACATGCACGAAAGCGTCGAAAATTTCGCATCTTTTGACAGCGACAAAAATTTCGCGTCTTTTGACCTTCTTGGCTGAAAACACGAGTTAAAGGCGCGCGCGCGACTTTTCACACCGCCGTAAAATTTTCAACCGAGTCCATTTTTCCGTCCCAATCATCTCACCATGCATCAACATGCACGAAAGCATAAAAAATTTCGCATCTTTTGACAGCGACAAAAATTTCGCGTCTTTTGACCTTCTTGGCTGAAAACACGAGTAAAAGGCGCGCGCGCGAATTTTCACACCGCCGTAAAATTTTCAACCGAGTCCATTTTTCCGTCCCAATCTTTTCACCATGCATCAACATGCACGAAAGCGTCGAAAATTTCGCATCTTTTGACAGCGACAAAAATTTCGCGTCTTTTGACCTTCTTGGCTTAAAACACGAGTAAAAGGCGCGCGTGCGAATTTTCACACCGCCGTGAAATTTTCAACCGAGTCCATTTTTCCGTCCCAATCATCTCACCATGCATCAACATGCACGAAAGCGTCGAAAATTTCGCATCTTTTGACAGTGACAAAAATTTCGCGTCTTTTGACCTTCTTGGCTGAAAACACGAGTAAAAGGCGCGCGCGCGACTTTTCACACCGCCGTAAAATTTTCAACCGAGTCCATTTTTCCGTCCCAATCATCTCACCATGCATCAACATGCACGAAAGCATAAAAAATTTCGCATCTTTTGACAGCGACAAAAATTTCGCGTCTTTTGACCTTCTTGGCTGAAAACACGAGTAAAAGGCGCGCGCGGCGAATTTTCACACCGCCGTAAAATTTTCAACCGAGTCCATTTTTCCGTCCCAATCATCTCACCATGCACGAAAGCGTCGAAAATTTCGCATCTTTTGACAGCGACAAAAATTTCTCGTCTTTTCACCTTCTTGGCTGAAAACACGAGTAAAAGGCGCGCGCGCGACTTTTCACACCGCCGTAAAATTTTCAACCGAGTCCATTTTTCCGTCCCAATCATCTCACCATGCATCAACATGCACGAAAGCATAAAAAATTTCGCATCTTTTGACAGCGACAAAAATTTCGCGTCTTTTGACCTTCTTGGCTGAAAACACGAGTAAAAGGCGCGCGCGCGAATTTTCACACCGCCGTAAAATTTTCAACCGAGTCCATTTTTCCGTCCCAATCATTTCACCATGCATCAACATGCACGAAAGCGTCGAAAATTTCGCATCTTTTGACAGCGACAAAAATTTCGCGCCTTTTGACCTTCTTGGCCGAAAACACGAGTAAAAGGCGCGCGCGCGAATTTTCACACCGCCGTAAAATTTTCAACCGAGTCCATTTTTCCGCACCAATCATCTCACCATGCATCAACATGCACGAAAGCGTCGAAAATTTCGCATCTTTTGACAGCGACAAAAATTTCGCGTCTTTTGACCTTCTTGGCTGAAAACACGAGTAAAAGGCGCGCGCGCGACTTTTCACACCGCCGTAAAATTTTCAACCGAGTCCATTTTTCCGTCCCAATCATCTCACCATGCATCAACATGCACGAAAGCATAAAAAATTTCGCATCTTTTGACAGCGACAAAAATTTCGCGTCTTTTGACCTTCTTGGCTGAAAACACGAGTAAAAGGCGCGCGCGCGAATTTTCACACCGCCGTAAAATTTTCAACCGAGTCCATTTTTCCGTCCCAATCATTTCACCATGCATCAACATGCACGAAAGCGTCGAAAATTTCGCATCTTTTGACAGCGACAAAAATTTCGCGCCTTTTGACCTTCTTGGCTTAAAACACGAGTAAAAAGCGCGCGCGCGAATTTTCACACCGCCGTAAAATTTTCAACCGAGTCCATTTTTCCGCCCCAATCATCTCACCATGCATCAACATGCACGAAAGCGTCGAAAATTTCGCATCTTTTGACAGCGACAAAAATTTCGCGTCTTTTGACCTTCTTGGCTGAAAACACGAGTAAAAGGCGAGCGCGCGACTTTTCACACCGCCGTAAAATTTTCAACCGAGTCCATTTTTCCGTCCCAATCATCTCACCATGCATCAACATGCACGAAAGCATAAAAAATTTCGCATCTTTTGACAGCGACAAAAATTTCGCGTCTTTTGACCTTCTTGGCTGAAAACACGAGTAAAAGGGGCGCGCGCGAATTTTCACACCTCCGTAAAATTTTCAACCGAGTCCATTTTTCCGCACCAATCATCTCACCATGCATCAACATGCACGAAAGCGTCGAAAATTTCGCATCTTTTGACAGCGACAAAAATTTCGCGTCTTTTGACCTTCTTGGCTGAAAACACGAGTAAAAGGCGCGCGCGCGACTTTTCACACCGCCGTAAAATTTTCAACCGAGTCCATTTTTCCGTCCCAATCATCTCACCATGCATCAACATGCACGAAAGCATAAAAAATTTCGCATCTTTTGACAGCGACAAAAATTTCGCGTCTTTTGACCTTCTTGGCTGAAAACACGAGTAAAAGGCGCGCGCGCGAATTTTCACACCGCCGTAAAATTTTCAACCGAGTCCATTTTTCCGTCCCAATCATTTCACCATGCATCAACATGCACGAAAGCGTCGAAAATTTCGCATCTTTTGACAGCGACAAAAATTTCGCGTCTTTTGACCTTCTTGGCTTAAAACACGAGTAAAAGGCGCGCGTGCGAATTTTCACACCGCCGTGAAATTTTCAACCGAGTCCATTTTTCCGTCCCAATCATCTCACCATGCATCAACATGCACGAAAGCGTCGAAAATTTCGCATCTTTTGACAGCGACAAAAATTTCGCGTCTTTTGACCTTCTTGGCTGAAAACACGAGTAAAAGGCGCGCGCGCGACTTTTCACACCGCCGTAAAATTTTCAACCGAGTCCATTTTTCCGTCCCAATCATCTCACCATGCATCAACATGCACGAAAGCATAAAAAATTTCGCATCTTCTGACAGCGACAAAAATTTCGCGTCTTTTGACCTTCTTGGCTGAAAACACGAGTAAAAGGCGCGCGCGCGAATTTTCACACCGCCGTAAAATTTTCAACCGAGTCCATTTTTCCGTCCCAATCATCTCACCATGCATCGACATGCACGAAAGCGTCGAAAATTTCGCATCTTTTGACAGCGACAAAAATTTCTCGTCTTTTGACCTTCTTGGCTGAAAACACGAGTAAAAGGCGCGCGCGCGACTTTTCACACCGCCGTAAAATTTTCAACCGAGTCCATTTTTCCGTCCCAATCATCTCACCATGCATCAACATGCACGAAAGCATAAAAAATTTCGCATCTTTTGACAGCGACAAAAATTTCGCGTCTTTTGACCTTCTTGGCTGAAAACACGAGTAAAAGGCGCGCGCCGCGAATTTTCACACCGCCGTAAAATTTTCAACCGAGTCCATTTTTCCGTCCCAATCATTTCACCATGCATCAACATGCACGAAAGCGTCGAAAATTTCGCATCTTTTGACAGCGACAAAAATTTCGCGCCTTTTAACCTTCTTGGCTGAAAACACGAGTAAAAGGCGCGCGCGCGAATTTTCACACCGCCGTAAAATTTTCAACCGAGTCCATTTTTCCGCCCCAATCATCTCACCATGCATCAACATGCACGAAAGCGTCGAAAATTTCGCATCTTTTGACAGCGACAAAAATTTCGCGTCTTTTGACCTTCTTGGCTGAAAACACGAGTAAAAGGCGCGCGCGCGACTTTTCACACCGCCGTAAAATTTTCAACCGAGTCCATTTTTCCGACCCAATCATCTCACCATGCATCAACATGCACGAAAGCATAAAAAATTTCGCGTCTTTTGACCTTCTTGGCTGAAAACAAGAGTAAAAGGCGCGCGCGCGAATTTTCACACCGCCGTAAAATTTTCAACCGAGTCCATTTTTCCGTCCCAATCATCTCACCATGCATCAACATGCACGAAAGCGTAAAAAATTTCGCATCTTTTGACAGCGACAAAAATTTCGCGTCTTTTGACCTTCTTGGCTGAAAACACGAGTAAAAGGCGCGCGTGCGAATTTTCACACCGCCGTGAAATTTTCAACCGAGTCCATTTTTCCGTCCCAATCATCTCACCATGCATCAACATGCACGAAAGCGTCGAAAATTTCGCATCTTTTGACAGCGATAAAAATTTCGCGTCTTTTGACCTTCTTGGCTGAAAACACGAGTAAAAGGCGCGTGCGACTTTTCACACCGCCGTAAAATTTTCAACCGAGTCCATTTTTCCATCCCAATCATCTCACCATGCATCAACATGCACGAAAGCATAAAAAATTTCGCATCTTTTGACAGCGACAAAAATTTCGCGTCTTTTGACCTTCTTGGCTGAAAACACGAGTAAAAGGCGCGCGCGCGAATTTTCACACCGCCGTAAAATTTTCAACCGAGTCCATTTTTCCGTCCCAATCATTTCACCATGCATCAACATGCACGAAAGCGTCGAAAATTTCGCATCTTTTGACAGCGACAAAAATTTCGCGCCTTTTGACCTTCTTGGCTGAAAACACGAGTAAAAAGCGCGCGCGCGAATTTTCACACCGCCGTAAAATTTTCAACCGAGTCCATTTTTCCGCCCCAATCATCTCACCATGCATCAACATGCACGAAAGCGTCGAAAATTTCGCATCTTTTGACAGCGACAAAAATTTCGCGTCTTTTGACCTTCTTGGCTGAAAACACGAGTAAAAGGCGCGCGCGCGACTTTTCACACCGCCGTAAAATTTTCAACCGAGTCCATTTTTCCGTCCCAATCATCTCACCATGCATCAACATGCACAAAAGCATAAAAAATTTCGCATCTTTTGACAACGACAAAAATTTCGCGTCTTTTGACCTTCTTGGCTGCAAACACGAGTAAAAGGCGCGCGCACGAATTTTCACACCGCCGTCAAATTTTCAACTTAGTCCATTTTTCCGTTCCAATCATCTCACCATTCAACATGCACAAAAGCGTCGAAAATTTCGCATCTTTTGACAGCGACAAAAATTTCGCGTCTTTTGACCTTCTTGGCTGAAAACACGAGTAAAAGGCGCGCGCTGCGAATTTTCACACCGCCGTAAAATTTTCAACCGAGTCCATTTTTCCGTCCCAATCATCTCACCATGCATCAACATGCACGAAAGCGTCGAAAATTTCGCATCTTTTGACAGCGACAAAAATTTCGCGCCTTTTGACCTTCTTGGCTGAAAACACGAGTAAAAGGCGCGCGCGCGAATTTTCACACCGCCGTAAAATTTTCAACCGAGTCCATTTTTCCGCACCAATCATCTCACCATGCATCAACATGCACGAAAGCGTCGAAAATTTCACATCTTTTGACAGCGACAAAAATTTCGCGTCTTTTGACCTTCTTGGCTGAAAACACGAGTAAAAGGCGCGCGCGCGACTTTTCACACCGCCGTAAAATTTTCAACCGAGTCCATTTTTCCGTCCCAATCATCTCACCATGCATCAACATGCACGAAAGCATAAAAAATTTCGCATCTTTTGACAGCGACAAAAATTTCGCGTCTTTTGACCTTCTTGGCTGAAAACACGAGTAAAAGGCGCGCGCGCGAATTTTCACACCGCCGTAAAATTTTCAACCGAGTCCATTTTTCCGTCCCAATCATTTCACCATGCATCAACATGCACGAAAGCGTCGAAAATTTCGCATCTTTTGACAGCGACAAAAATTTCGCGTCTTTTGACCTTCTTGGCTTAAAACACGAGTAAAAGGCGCGCGTGCGAATTTTCACACCGCCGTGAAATTTTCAACCGAGTCCATTTTTCCGTCCCAATCATCTCACCATGCATCAACATGCACGAAAGCGTCGAAAATTTCGCATCTTTTGACAGCGACAAAAATTTCGCGTCTTTTGACCTTCTTGGCTGAAAACACGAGTAAAAGGCGCGCGCGCGACTTTTCACACCGCCGTAAAATTTTCAACCGAGTCCATTTTTCCGTCCCAATCATCTCACCATGCATCAACATGCTCAAAAGCATAAAAAATTTCGCATCTTTTGACAGCGACAAAAATTTCGCGTCTTTTGACCTTCTTGGCTGAAAACACGAGTAAAAGGCGCGCGCGCGAATTTTCACACCGCCGTAAAATTTTCAACCGAGTCCATTTTTCCGTCCCAATCATCTCACCATGCATCGACATGCACGAAAGCGTCGAAAATTTCGCATCTTTTGACAGCGACAAAAATTTCTCGTCTTTTGACCTTCTTGGCTGAAAACACGAGTAAAAGGCGCGCGCGTGACTTTTCACACCGCCGTAAAATTTTCAACCGAGTCCATTTTTCCGTCCCAATCATCTCACCATGCATCAACATGCACGAAAGCATAAAAAATTTCGCATCTTTTGACAGCGACAAAAATTTCGCGTCTTTTGACCTTCTTGGCTGAAAACAAGAGTATAAGGCGCGCGCGCGAATTTTCACACCGCCGTAAAATTTTCAACCGAGTCCATTTTTCTGTCCCAATCATCTCACCATGCATCAACATGCACGAAAGCGTAAAAAATTTCGCATCTTTTGACAGCGACAAAAATTTCGCGTCTTTTGACCTTCTTGGCTGAAAACACGAGTAAAAGGCGCGCGTGCGAATTTTCACACCGCCGTGAAATTTTCAACCGAGTCCATTTTTCCGTCCCAATCATCTCACCATGCATCAACATGCACGAAAGCGTCGAAAATTTCGCATCTTTTGACAGCGACAAAAATTTCGCGTCTTTTGACCTTCTTGGCTGAAAACACGAGTAAAAGGCGCGCGCGCGACTTTTCACACCGCCGTAAAATTTTCAACCGAGTCCATTTTTCCGTCCCAATAATCTCACCATGCATCAACATGCACGAAAGCATAAAAAATTTTGCATCTTTTGACAGCGACAAAAATTTCGCGTCTTTTGACCTTCTTGGCTGAAAACACGAGTAAAAGGCGCGCGCGCGAATTTTCACACCGCCGTAAAATTTTCAACCGAGTCCATTTTTCCGTCCCAATCATTTCACCATGCATCAACATGCACGAAAGCGTCGAAAATTTCGCATCTTTTGACAGCGACAAAAATTTCGCGCCTTTTGACCTTCTTGGCTGAAAACACGAGTAAAAAGCGCGCGCGCGAATTTTCACACCGCCGTAAAATTTTCAACCGAGTCCATTTTTCCGCCCCAATCATCTCACCATGCATCAACATGCACGAAAGCGTCGAAAATTTCGCATCTTTTGACAGCGACAAAAATTTCGCGTCTTTTGACCTTCTTGTCTGAAAACACGAGTAAAAGGCGTGCGCGCGACTTTTCACACCGCCGTAAAATTTTCAACCGAGTCCATTTTTCCGTCCCAATCATCTCACCATGCATCAACATGCACGAAAGCATAAAAAATTTCGCATCTTTTGACAGCGACAAAAATTTCGCGTCTTTTGACCTTCTTGGCTGAAAACACGAGTAAAAGGCGCGCGCGCGACTTTTCACACCGCCGTAAAATTTTCAACCGATTCCATTTTTCCGTCCCAATCATCTCACCATGCATCAACATGCACGAAAGCATAAAAAATTTCGCGTCTTTTGACCTTCTTGGCTGAAAACACGAGTAAAAGGCGCGCGCGCGAATTTTCACACCGCCGTAAAATTTTCAACCGAGTCCATTTTTCCGTCCCAATCATCTCACCATGCATCAACATGCACGAAAGCATAAAAAATTTCGCGTCTTTTGACCTTCTTGGCTGAAAACACGAGTAAAAGGCGCGCGCTGCGAATTTTCACACCGCCGTAAAATTTTCAACCGAGTCCATTTTTCCGTCCCAATCATCTCACCATGCATCAACATGCACGAAAGCGTAAAAAATTTCGCATCTTTTGACAGCGACAAAAATTTCGCGTCTTTTGACCTTCTTGGCTGAAAACACGAGTAAAAGGCGCGCGTGCGAATTTTCACACCGCCGTGAAATTTTCAACCGAGTCCATTTTTCCGTCCCAATCATCTCACCATGCATCAACATGCACGAAAGCGTCAAAAATTTCGCATCTTTTGACAGCGATAAAAATTTCGCGTCTTTTGACCTTCTTGGCTGAAAACACGAGTAAAAGGCGCGTGCGACTTTTCACACCGCCGTAAAATTTTCAACCGAGTCCATTTTTCCATCCCAATCATCTCACCATGCATCAACATGCACGAAAGCATAAAAAATTTCGCATCTTTTGACAGCGACAAAAATTTCGCGTCTTTTGACCTTCTTGGCTGAAAACACGAGTAAAAGGCGCGCGCGCGAATTTTCACACCGCCGTAAAATTTTCAACCGAGTCCATTTTTCCGTCCCAATCATTTCACCATGCATCAACATGCACGAAAGCGTCGAAAATTTCGCATCTTTTGACAGCGACAAAAATTTCGCGCCTTTTGACCTTCTTGGCTGAAAACACGAGTAAAAAGCGCGCGCGCGAATTTTCACACCGCCGTAAAATTTTCAACCGAATCCATTTTTCCGCCCCAATCATCTCACCATGCATCAACATGCACGAAAGCGTCGAAAATTTCGCATCTTTTGACAGCGACAAAAATTTCGCGTCTTTTGACCTTCTTGGCTGAAAACACGAGTAAAAGGCGCGCGCGCGACTTTTCACACCGCCGTAAAATTTTCAACCGAGTCCATTTTTCCGTCCCAATCATCTCACCATGCATCAACATGCACGAAAGCATAAAAAATTTTGCATCTTTTGACAGCGACAAAAATTTCGCGTCTTTTGACCTTCTTGGCTGAAAACAAGAGTATAAGGCGCGCGCGCGAATTTTCACACCGCCGTAAAATTTTCAACCGAGTCCATTTTTCTGTCCCAATCATCTCACCATGCATCAACATGCACGAAAGCGTAAAAAATTTCGCATCTTTTGACAGCGACAAAAATTTCGCGTCTTTTGACCTTCTTGGCTGAAAACACGAGTAAAAGGCGCGCGTGCGAATTTTCACACCGCCGTGAAATTTTCAACCGAGTCCATTTTTCCGTCCCAATCATCTCACCATGCATCAACATGCACGAAAGCGTCGAAAATTTCGCATCTTTTGACAGCGACAAAAATTTCGCGTCTTTTGACCTTCTTGGCTGAAAACACGAGTAAAAGGCGCGCGCGCGGCTTTTCACACCGCCGTAAAATTTTCAACCGAGTCCATTTTTCCGTCCCAATAATCTCACCATGCATCAACATGCACGAAAGCATAAAAAATTTTGCATCTTTTGACAGCGACAAAAATTTCGCGTCTTTTGACCTTCTTGGCTGAAAACACGAGTAAAAGGCGCGCGCGCGAATTTTCACACCGCCGTAAAATTTTCAACCGAGTCCATTTTTCCGTCCCAATCATTTCACCATGCATCAACATGCACGAAAGCGTCGAAAATTTCGCATCTTTTGACAGCGACAAAAATTTCGCGCCTTTTGACCTTCTTGGCTGAAAACACGAGTAAAAAGCGCGCGCGCGAATTTTCACACCGCCGTAAAATTTTCAACCGAGTCCATTTTTCCGCCCCAATCATCTCACCATGCATCAACATGCACGAAAGCGTCGAAAATTTCGCATCTTTTGACAGCGACAAAAATTTCGCGTCTTTTGACCTTCTTGTCTGAAAACACGAGTAAAAGGCGTGCGCGCGACTTTTCACACCGCCGTAAAATTTTCAACCGAGTCCATTTTTCCGTCCCAATCATCTCACCATGCATCAACATGCACGAAAGCATAAAAAATTTCGCATCTTTTGACAGCGACAAAAATTTCGCGTCTTTTGACCTTCTTGGCTGAAAACACGAGTAAAAGGCGCGCGCGCGACTTTTCACACCGCCGTAAAATTTTCAACCGATTCCATTTTTCCGTCCCAATCATCTCACCATGCATCAACATGCACGAAAGCATAAAAAATTTCGCGTCTTTTGACCTTCTTGGCTGAAAACACGAGTAAAAGGCGCGCGCGCGAATTTTCACACCGCCGTAAAATTTTCAACCGAGTCCATTTTTCCGTCCCAATCATCTCACCATGCATCAACATGCACGAAAGCATAAAAAATTTCGCGTCTTTTGACCTTCTTGGCTGAAAACACGAGTAAAAGGCGCGCGCGCGAATTTTCACACCGCCGTAAAATTTTCAACCGAGTCCATTTTTCCGTCCCAATCATCTCACCATGCATCAACATGCACGAAAGCGTAAAAAATTTTGCATCTTTTGACAGCGACAAAAATTTCGCGTCTTTTGACCTTCTTGGCTGAAAACACGAGTAAAAGGCGCGCGTGCGAATTTTCACACCGCCGTGAAATTTTCAACCGAGTCCATTTTTCCGTCCCAATCATCTCACCATGCATCAACATGCACGAAAGCGTCAAAAATTTCGCATCTTTTGACAGCGATAAAAATTTCGCGTCTTTTGACCTTCTTGGCTGAAAACACGAGTAAAAGGCGCGTGCGACTTTTCACACCGCCGTAAAATTTTCAACCGAGTCCATTTTTCCATCCCAATCATCTCACCATGCATCAACAT
The DNA here is from genome assembly GCA_030549335.1 of Pontederia crassipes. Lineage (NCBI taxonomy): Eukaryota > Viridiplantae > Streptophyta > Magnoliopsida > Commelinales > Pontederiaceae > Pontederia > Pontederia crassipes. The sequence continues at coordinate 5,792,862 of CM060190.1, forward strand.
GCACGAAAGCATAAAAAATTTCGCATCTTTTGACAGCGACAAAAATTTCGCGTCTTTTGACCTTCTTGGCTGAAAACACGAGTAAAAGGCGCGCGCGCGAATTTTCACACCGCCGTAAAATTTTCAACCGAGTCCATTTTTCCGTCCCAATCATTTCACCATGCATCAACATGCACGAAAGCGTCGAAAATTTCGCATCTTTTGACAGCGACAAAAATTTCGCGCCTTTTGACCTTCTTGGCTGAAAACACGAGTAAAAAGCGCGCGCGCGAATTTTCACACCGCCGTAAAATTTTCAACCGAGTCCATTTTTCCGCCCCAATCATCTCACCATGCATCAACATGCACGAAAGCGTCGAAAATTTCGCATCTTTTGACAGCGACAAAAATTTCGCGTCTTTTGACCTTCTTGGCTGAAAACACGAGTAAAAGGCGCGCGCGCGACTTTTCACACCGCCGTAAAATTTTCAACCGAGTCCATTTTTCCGTCCCAATCATCTCACCATGCATCAACATGCACGAAAGCATAAAAAATTTCGCATCTTTTGACAGAGACAAAAATTTCGCGTCTTTTGACCTTCTTGGCTGAAAACACGAGTAAAAGGCACGCGCGCGAATTTTCACACCGCCGTAAAATTTTCAACCGAGTCCATTTTTCCGTCCCAATCATTTCACCATGCATCAACATGCACGAAAGCGTCGAAAATTTCGCATCTTTTGACAGCGACAAAAATTTCGCGCCTTTTGACCTTCTTGGCTGAAAACACGAGTAAAAGGCGCGCGCGCGAATTTTCACACCGCCGTAAAATTTTCAACCGAGTCCATTTTTCCGCACCAATCATCTCACCATGCATCAACATGCACGAAAGCGTCGAAAATTTCGCATCTTTTGACAGCGACAAAAATTTCGCGTCTTTTGACCTTCTTGGCTGAAAACAAGAGTAAAAGGCGCGCGCGCGACTTTTCACACCGCCGTAAAATTTTCAACCGAGTCCATTTTTCCGTCCCAATCATCTCACCATGCATCAACATGCACGAAAGCATAAAAAATTTCGCATCTTTTGACAGCGACAAAAATTTCGCGTCTTTTGACCTTCTTGGCTGAAAACACGAGTAAAAGGCGCGCGCGCGAATTTTCACACCGCCGTAAAATTTTCAACCGAGTCCATTTTTCCGTCCCAATCATTTCACCATGCATCAACATGCACGAAAGCGTCGAAAATTTCGCATCTTTTGACAGCGACAAAAATTTCGCGTCTTTTGACCTTCTTGGCTTAAAACACGAGTAAAAGGCGCGCGTGCGAATTTTCACACCGCCGTGAAATTTTCAACCGAGTCCATTTTTCCGTCCCAATCATCTCACCATGCATCAACATGCACGAAAGCGTCGAAAATTTTGCATCTTTTGACAGCGACAAAAATTTCGCGTCTTTTGACCTTCTTGGCTGAAAACACGAGTAAAAGGCGCGCGCGCGACTTTTCACACCGCCGTAAAATTTTCAACCGAGTCCATTTTTCCGTCCCAATCATCTCACCATGCATCAACATGCACAAAAGCATAAAAAATTTCGCATCTTTTGACAGCGACAAAAATTTCGCGTCTTTTGACCTTCTTGGCTGAAAACACGAGTAAAAGGCGCGCGCGCGAATTTTCACACCGCCGTAAAATTTTCAACCGAGTCCATTTTTCTGTCCCAATCATCTCACCATGCATCGACATGCACGAAAGCGTCGAAAATTTCGCATCTTTTGACAACGACAAAAATTTCTCGTCTTTTGACCTTCTTGGCTGAAAACACGAGTAAAAGGCGCGCGCGCGACTTTTCACACCGCCGTAAAATTTTCAACCGAGTCCATTTTTCCGTCCCAATCATCTCACCATGCATCAACATGCACGAAAGCATAAAAAATTTCGCATCTTTTGACAGCGACAAAAATTTCGCGTCTTTTGACCTTCTTGGCTGAAAACAAGAGTATAAGGCGCGCGCTGCGAATTTTCACACCGCCGTAAAATTTTCAACCGAGTCCATTTTTCTGTCCCAATCATCTCACCATGCTTCAACATGCACGAAAGCGTAAAAAATTTCGCATCTTTTGACAGCGACAAAAATTTCGCGTCTTTTGACCTTCTTGGCTGAAAACACGAGTAAAAGGCGCGCGTGCGAATTTTCACACCGCCGTGAAATTTTCAACCGAGTCCATTTTTCCGTCCCAATCATCTCACCATGCATCAACATGCACGAAAGCGTCGAAAATTTCGCATCTTTTGACAGCGACAAAAATTTCGCGTCTTTTGACCTTCTTGGCTGAAAACACGAGTAAAAGGCGCGCGCGCGACTTTTCACACCGCCGTAAAATTTTCAACCGAGTCCATTTTTCCGTCCCAATAATCTCACCATGCATCAACATGCACGAAAGCATAAAAAATTTCGCATCTTTTGACAGCGACAAAAATTTCGCGTCTTTTGACCTTCTTGGCTGAAAACACGAGTAAAAGGCGCGCGCGCGAATTTTCACACCGCCGTAAAATTTTCAACCGAGTCCATTTTTCCGTCCCAATCATTTCACCATGCATCAACATGCACGAAAGCGTCGAAAATTTCGCATCTTTTGACAGCGACAAAAATTTCGCGCCTTTTGACCTTCTTGGCTGAAAACACGAGTAAAAAGCGCGCGCGCGAATTTTCACACCGCCGTAAAATTTTCAACCGAGTCCATTTTTCCGCCCCAATCATCTCACCATGCATCAACATGCACGAAAGCGTCGAAAATTTCGCATCTTTTGACAGCGACAAAAATTTCGCGTCTTTTGACCTTCTTGGCTGAAAACACGAGTAAAAGGCGCGCGCGCGACTTTTCACACCGCCGTAAAATTTTCAACCGAGTCCATTTTTCCGTCCCAATCATCTCACCATGCATCAACATGCACGAAAGCATAAAAAATTTCGCATCTTTTGACAGCGACAAAAATTTCGCGTCTTTTGACCTTCTTGGCTGAAAACACGAGTAAAAGGCACGCGCGCGAATTTTCACACCGCCGTAAAATTTTCAACCGAGTCCATTTTTCCGTCCCAATCATTTCACCATGCATCAACATGCACGAAAGCGTCGAAAATTTCGCATCTTTTGACAGCGACAAAAATTTCGCGCCTTTTGACCTTCTTGGCTGAAAACACGAGTAAAAGGCGCGCGCGCGAATTTTCACACTGCCGTAAAATTTTCAACCGAGTCCATTTTTCCGCACCAATCATCTCACCATGCACCAACATGCACGAAAGCGTCGAAAATTTCGCATCTTTTGACAGCGACAAAAATTTCGCGTCTTTTGACCTTCTTGGCTGAAAACACGAGTAAAAGGCGCGTGCGCGACTTTTCACACCGCCGTAAAATTTTCAACCGAGTCCATTTTTCCGTCCCAATCATCTCACCATGCATCAACATGCACGAAAGCATAAAAAATTTCGCATCTTTTGACAGCGACAAAAATTTCGCGTCTTTTGACCTTCTTGGCTGAAAACACGAGTAAAAGGCGCGCGCGCGAATTTTCACACCGCCGTAAAATTTTCAACCGAGTCCATTTTTCCGTCCCAATCATTTCACCATGCATCAACATGCACGAAAGCGTCGAAAATTTCGCATCTTTTGACAGCGACAAAAATTTCGCGTCTTTTGACCTTCTTGGCTTAAAACACGAGTAAAAGGCGCGCGTGCGAAATTTCACACCGCCGTGAAATTTTCAACCGAGTCCATTTTTCCGTCCCAATCATCTCACCATGCATCAACATGCACGAAAGCGTCGAAAATTTCGCATCTTTTGACAGCGACAAAAATTTCGCGTCTTTTGACCTTCTTGGCTGAAAACACGAGTAAAAGGCGCGCGCGCGACTTTTCACACCGCCGTAAAATTTTCAACCGAGTCCATTTTTCCGTCCCAATCATCTCACCATGCATCAACATGCACGAAAGCATAAAAAATTTCGCATCTTTTGACAGCGACAAAAATTTCGCGTCTTTTGACCTTCTTGGCTGAAAACACGAGTAAAAGGCGCGCGCGCGAATTTTCACACCGCCGTAAAATTTTCAACCGAGTCCATTTTTCCGTCCCAATCATTTCACCATGCATCAACATGCACGAAAGCGTCGAAAATTTCGCATCTTTTGACAGCGACAAAAATTTCGCGCCTTTTGACCTTCTTGGCTGAAAACACGAGTAAAAGGCGCGCGCGCGAATTTTCACACCGCCGTAAAATTTTCAACCGAGTCCATTTTTCCGCACCAATCATCTCACCATGCACCAACATGCACGAAAGCGTCGAAAATTTCGCATCTTTTGACAGCGACAAAAATTTCGCGTCTTTTGACCTTCTTGGCTGAAAACACGAGTAAAAGGCGCGCGCGCGACTTTTCACACCGCCGTAAAATTTTCAACCGAGTCCATTTTTCCGTCCCAATCATCTCACCATGCATCAACATGCACGAAAGCATAAAAAATTTCGCATCTTTTGACAGCGACAAAAATTTCGCGTCTTTTGACCTTCTTGGCTGAAAACACGAGTAAAAGGCGCGCGCGCGAATTTTCACACCGCCGTAAAATTTTCAACCGAGTCCATTTTTCCGTCCCAATCATTTCACCATGCATCAACATGCACGAAAGCGTCGAAAATTTCGCATCTTTTGACAGCGACAAAAATTTCGCGTCTTTTGACCTTCTTGGCTTAAAACACGAGTAAAAGGCGCGCGTGCGAAATTTCACACCGCCGTGAAATTTTCAACCGAGTCCATTTTTCCGTCCCAATCATCTCACCATGCATCAACATGCACGAAAGCGTCGAAAATTTCGCATCTTTTGACAGCGACAAAAATTTCGCGTCTTTTGACCTTCTTGGCTGAAAACACGAGTAAAAGGCGCGCGCGCGACTTTTCACACCGCCGTAAAATTTTCAACCGAGTCCATTTTTCCGTCCCAATCATCTCACCATGCATCAACATGCACGAAAGCATAAAAAATTTCGCATCTTTTGATAGCGACAAAAATTTCGCGTCTTTTGACCTTCTTGGCTGAAAACACGAGTAAAAGGCGCGCGCGCGAATTTTCACACCGCCGTAAAATTTTCAACCGAGTCCATTTTTCCGTCCCAATCATTTCACCATGCATCAACATGCACGAAAGCGTCGAAAATTTCGCATCTTTTGACAGCGACAAAAATTTCGCGTCTTTTGACCTTCTTGGCTTAAAACACGAGTAAAAGGCGCGCGTGCGAAATTTCACACCGCCGTGAAATTTTCAACCGAGTCCATTTTTCCGTCCCAATCATCTCACCATGCATCAACATGCACGAAAGCGTCGAAAATTTCGCATCTTTTGACAGCGACAAAAATTTCGCGTCTTTTGACCTTCTTGGCTGAAAACACGAGTAAAAGGCGCGCGCGCGACTTTTCACACCGCCGTAAAATTTTCAACCGAGTCCATTTTTCCGTCCCAATCATCTCACCATGCATCAACATGCACGAAAGCATAAAAAATTTTGCATCTTTTGACAGCGACAAAAATTTCGCGTCTTTTGACCTTCTTGGCTGAAAACACGAGTAAAAGGCGCGCGCGCGAATTTTCACACCGCCGTAAAATTTTCAACCGAGTCCATTTTTCCGTCCCAATCATTTCACCATGCATCAACATGCACGAAAGCGTCGAAAATTTCGCATCTTTTGACAGCGACAAAAATTTCGCGTCTTTTGACCTTCTTGGCTTAAAACACGAGTAAAAGGCGCGCGTGCGAAATTTCACACCGCCGTGAAATTTTCAACCGAGTCCATTTTTCCGTCCCAATCATCTCACCATGCATCAACATGCACGAAAGCGTCGAAAATTTCGCATCTTTTGACAGCGACAAAAATTTCGCGTCTTTTGACCTTCTTGGCTGAAAACACGAGTAAAAGGCGCGCGCGCGACTTTTCACACCGCCGTAAAATTTTCAACCGAGTCCATTTTTCCGTCCCAATCATCTCACCATGCATCAACATGCACGAAAGCATAAAAAATTTCGCATCTTTTGACAGCGACAAAAATTTCGCGTCTTTTGACCTTCTTGGCTGAAAACACGAGTAAAAGGCGCGCGCGCGAATTTTCACACCGCCGTAAAATTTTCAACCGAGTCCATTTTTCCGTCCCAATCATTTCACCATGCATCAACATGCACGAAAGCGTCGAAAATTTCGCATCTTTTGACAGTGACAAAAATTTCGCGTCTTTTGACCTTCTTGGCTTAAAACACGAGTAAAAGGCGCGCGTGCGAATTTTCACACCGCCGTGAAATTTTCAACCGAGTCCATTTTTCCGTCCCAATCATCTCACCATGCATCAACATGCACGAAAGCGTCGAAAATTTCGCATCTTTTGACAGCGACAAAAATTTCGCGTCTTTTGACCTTCTTGGCTGAAAACACGAGTAAAAGGCGCGCGCGCGACTTTTCACACCGCCGTAAAATTTTCAACCGAGTCCATTTTTCCGTCCCAATCATCTCACCATGCATCAACATGCACGAAAGCATAAAAAATTTCGCATCTTTTGACAGCGACAAAAATTTCGCGTCTTTTGACCTTCTTGGCTGAAAACACGAGTAAAAGGCGCGCGCGCGAATTTTCACACCGCCGTAAAATTTTCAACCGAGTCCATTTTTCCGTCCCAATCATTTCACCATGCATCAACATGCACGAAAGCGTCGAAAATTTCGCATCTTTTGACAGCGACAAAAATTTCGCGCCTTTTGACCTTCTTGGCTGAAAACACGAGTAAAAGGCGCGCGCGCGAATTTTCACACCGCCGTAAAATTTTCAACCGAGTCCATTTTTCCGCACCAATCATCTCACCATGCACCAACATGCACGAAAGCGTCGAAAATTTCGCATCTTTTGACAGCGACAAAAATTTCGCGTCTTTTGACCTTCTTGGCTGAAAATACGAGTAAAAGGCGCGCGCGCGACTTTTCACACCGCCGTAAAATTTTCAACCGAGTCCATTTTTCCGTCCCAATCATCTCACCATGCATCAACATGCACGAAAGCATAAAAAATTTCGCATCTTTTGACAGCGACAAAAATTTCGCGTCTTTTGACCTTCTTGGCTGAAAACACGAGTAAAAGGCGCGCGCGCGAATTTTCACACCGCCGTAAAATTTTCAACCGAGTCCATTTTTCCGTCCCAATCATTTCACCATGCATCAACATGCACGAAAGCGTCGAAAATTTCGCATCTTTTGACAGCGACAAAAATTTCGCGTCTTTTGACCTTCTTGGCTTAAAACACGAGTAAAAGGCGCGCGTACGAAATTTCACACCGCCGTGAAATTTTCAACCGAGTCCATTTTTCCGTCCCAATCATCTCACCATGCATCAACATGCACGAAAGCGTCGAAAATTTCGCATCTTTTGACAGCGACAAAAATTTCGCGTCTTTTGACATTCTTGGCTGAAAACACGAGTAAAAGGCGCGCGCGCGACTTTTCACACCGCCGTAAAATTTTCAACCGAGTCCATTTTTCCGTCCCAATCATCTCACCATGCATCAACATGCACGAAAGCATAAAAAATTTCGCATCTTTTGACAGCGACAAAAATTTCGCGTCTTTTGACCTTCTTGGCTGAAAACACGAGTAAAAGGCGCGCGCGCGAATTTTCACACCGCCGTAAAATTTTCAACCGAGTCCATTTTTCCGTCCCAATCATTTCACCATGCATCAACATGCACGAAAGCGTCGAAAATTTCGCATCTTTTGACAGCGACAAAAATTTCGCGTCTTTTGACCTTCTTGGCTTAAAACACGAGTAAAAGGCGCGCGTGCGAATTTTCACACCGCCGTGAAATTTTCAACCGAGTCCATTTTTCCGTCCCAATCATCTCACCATGCATCAACATGCACGAAAGCGTCGAAAATTTCGCATCTTTTGACAGCGACAAAAATTTCGCGTCTTTTGACCTTCTTGGCTGAAAACACGAGTAAAAGGCGCGCGCGCGACTTTTCACACCGCCGTAAAATTTTCAACAGAGTCCATTTTTCCGTCCCAATCATCTCACCATGCATCAACATGCACAAAAGCATAAAAAATTTCGCATCTTTTGACAGCGACAAAAATTTCGCGTCTTTTGACCTTCTTGGCTGAAAACACGAGTAAAAGGCGCGCGCGCGAATTTTCACACCGCCGTAAAATTTTCAACCGAGTCCATTTTTCCGTCCCAATCATCTCACCATGCATCGACATGCACGAAAGCGTCGAAAATTTCGCATCTTTTGACAGCGACAAAAATTTCTCGTCTTTTGACCTTCTTGGCTGAAAACACGAGTAAAAGGCGTGCGCGCGACTTTTCACACCGCCGTAAAATTTTCAACCGAGTCCATTTTTCCGTCCCAATCATCTCACCATGCATCAACATGCACGAAAGCATAAAAAATTTCGCATCTTTTGACAGCGACAAAAATTTCGCGTCTTTTGACCTTCTTGGCTGAAAACAAGAGTATAAGGCGCGCGCGCGAATTTTCACACCGCCGTAAAATTTTCAACCGAGTCCATTTTTCTGTCCCAATCATCTCACCATGCATCAACATGCACGAAAGCGTAAAAAATTTCGCATCTTTTGACAGCGACAAAAATTTCGCGTCTTTTGACCTTCTTGGCTGAAAACACGAGTAAAAGGCGCGCGTGCGAATTTTCACACCGCCGTGAAATTTTCAACCGAGTCCATTTTTCCGTCCCAATCATCTCACCATGCATCAACATGCACGAAAGCGTCGAAAATTTTGCATCTTTTGACAGCGACAAAAATTTCGCGTCTTTTGACCTTCTTGGCCGAAAACACGAGTAAAAGGCGCGCGCGCGACTTTTCACACCGCCGTAAAATTTTCAACCGAGTCCATTTTTCCGTCCCAATAATCTCACCATGCATCAACATGCACGAAAGCATAAAAAATTTCGCATCTTTTGACAGCGACAAAAATTTCGCGTCTTTTGACCTTGTTGGCTGAAAACACGAGTAAAAGGCGCGCGCGCGAATTTTCACACCGCCGTAAAATTTTCAACCGAGTCCATTTTTCCGTCCCAATCATTTCACCATGCATCAACATGCACGAAAGCGTCGAAAATTTCGCATCTTTTGACAGCGACAAAAATTTCGCGCCTTTTGACCTTCTTGGCTGAAAACACGAGTAAAAAGCGCGCGCGCGAATTTTCACACCGCCGTAAAATTTTCAACCGAGTCCATTTTTCCTCCCCAATCATCTCACCATGCATCAACATGCACGAAAGCGTCGAAAATTTCGCATCTTTTGACAGCGACAAAAATTTCGCGTCTTTTGACCTTCTTGGCTGAAAACACGAGTAAAAGGCGCGCGCGCGACTTTTCACACCGCCGTAAAATTTTCAACCGAGTCCATTTTTCCGTCCCAATCATCTCACCATGCATCAACATGCACGAAAGCATAAAAAATTTCGCATCTTTTGACAGCGACAAAAATTTCGCGTCTTTTGACCTTCTTGGCTTAAAACACGAGTAAAAGGCGCGCGTGCGAAATTTCACACCGCCGTGAAATTTTCAACCGAGTCCATTTTTCCGTCCCAATCATCTCACCATGCATCAACATGCACGAAAGCGTCGAAAATTTTGCATCTTTTGACAGCGACAAAAATTTCGCGTCTTTTGACCTTCTTGGCCGAAAACACGAGTAAAAGGCGCGCGCGCGACTTTTCACACCGCCGTAAAATTTTCAACCGAGTCCATTTTTCCGTCCCAATCATCTCACCATGCATCAACATGCACGAAAGCATAAAAAATTTCGCATCTTTTGACAGCGACAAAAATTTCGCGTCTTTTGACCTTCTTGGCTGAAAACACGAGTAAAAGGCGCGCGCGCGAATTTTCACACCGCCGTAAAATTTTCAACCGAGTCCATTTTTCCGTCCCAATCATTTCACCATGCATCAACATGCACGAAAGCGTCGAAAATTTCGCATCTTTTGACAGCGACAAAAATTTCGCGCCTTTTGACCTTCTTGGCTGAAAACACGAGTAAAAGGCGCGCGCGCGAATTTTCACACCGCCGTAAAATTTTCAACCGAGTCCATTTTTCCGCACCAATCATCTCACCATGCACCAACATGCACGAAAGCGTCGAAAATTTCGCATCTTTTGACAGCGACAAAAATTTCGCGTCTTTTGACCTTCTTGGCTGAAAACACGAGTAAAAGGCGCGCGCGCGACTTTTCACACCGCCGTAAAATTTTCAACCGAGTCCATTTTTCCGTCCCAATCATCTCACCATGCATCAACATGCACGAAAGCATAAAAAATTTCGCATCTTTTGACAGCGACAAAAATTTCGCGTCTTTTGACCTTCTTGGCTGAAAACACGAGTAAAAGGCGCGCGCGCGAATTTTCACACCGCCGTAAAATTTTCAACCGAGTCCATTTTTCCGTCCCAATCATTTCACCATGCATCAACATGCACGAAAGCGTCGAAAATTTCGCATCTTTTGACAGCGACAAAAATTTCGCGTCTTTTGACCTTCTTGGCTTAAAACACGAGTAAAAGGCGCGCGTGCGAAATTTCACACCGCCGTGAAATTTTCAACCGAGTCCATTTTTCCGTCCCAATCATCTCACCATGCATCAACATGCACGAAAGCGTCGAAAATTTCGCATCTTTTGACAGCGACAAAAATTTCGCGTCTTTTGACCTTCTTGGCTGAAAACACGAGTAAAAGGCGCGCGCGCGACTTTTCACACCGCCGTAAAATTTTCAACCGAGTCCATTTTTCCGTCCCAATCATCTCACCATGCATCAACATGCACGAAAGCATAAAAAATTTCGCATCTTTTGACAGCGACAAAAATTTCGCGTCTTTTGACCTTCTTGGCTGAAAACACGAGTAAAAGGCGCGCGCGCGAATTTTCACACCGCCGTAAAATTTTCAACCGAGTCCATTTTTCCGTCCCAATCATTTCACCATGCATCAACATGCACGAAAGCGTCGAAAATTTCGCATCTTTTGACAGCGACAAAAATTTCGCGTCTTTTGACCTTCTTGGCTTAAAACACGAGTAAAAGGCGCGCGTGCGAAATTTCACACCGCCGTGAAATTTTCAACCGAGTCCATTTTTCCGTCCCAATCATCTCACCATGCATCAACATGCACGAAAGCGTCGAAAATTTCGCATCTTTTGACAGCGACAAAAATTTCGCGTCTTTTGACCTTCTTGGCTGAAAACACGAGTAAAAGGCGCGCGCGCGACTTTTCACACCGCCGTAAAATTTTCAACCGAGTCCATTTTTCCGTCCCAATCATCTCACCATGCATCAACATGCACGAAAGCATAAAAAATTTCGCATCTTTTGACAGCGACAAAAATTTCGCGTCTTTTGACCTTCTTGGCTGAAAACACGAGTAAAAGGCGCGCGCGCGAATTTTCACACCGCCGTAAAATTTTCAACCGAGTCCATTTTTCCGTCCCAATCATTTCACCATGCATCAACATGCACGAAAGCGTCGAAAATTTCGCATCTTTTGACAGTGACAAAAATTTCGCGTCTTTTGACCTTCTTGGCTTAAAACACGAGTAAAAGGCGCGCGTGCGAATTTTCACACCGCCGTGAAATTTTCAACCGAGTCCATTTTTCCGTCCCAATCATCTCACCATGCATCAACATGCACGAAAGCGTCGAAAATTTCGCATCTTTTGACAGCGACAAAAATTTCGCGTCTTTTGACCTTCTTGGCTGAAAACACGAGTAAAAGGCGCGCGCGCGACTTTTCACACCGCCGTAAAATTTTCAACCGAGTCCATTTTTCCGTCCCAATCATCTCACCATGCATCAACATGCACGAAAGCATAAAAAATTTCGCATCTTTTGACAGCGACAAAAATTTCGCGTCTTTTGACCTTCTTGGCTGAAAACACGAGTAAAAGGCGCGCGCGCGAATTTTCACACCGCCGTAAAATTTTCAACCGAGTCCATTTTTCCGTCCCAATCATTTCACCATGCATCAACATGCACGAAAGCGTCGAAAATTTCGCATCTTTTGACAGCGACAAAAATTTCGCGCCTTTTGACCTTCTTGGCTGAAAACACGAGTAAAAGGCGCGCGCGCGAATTTTCACACCGCCGTAAAATTTTCAACCGAGTCCATTTTTCCGCACCAATCATCTCACCATGCACCAACATGCACGAAAGCGTCGAAAATTTCGCATCTTTTGACAGCGACAAAAATTTCGCGTCTTTTGACCTTCTTGGCTGAAAATACGAGTAAAAGGCGCGCGCGCGACTTTTCACACCGCCGTAAAATTTTCAACCGAGTCCATTTTTCCGTCCCAATCATCTCACCATGCATCAACATGCACGAAAGCATAAAAAATTTCGCATCTTTTGACAGCGACAAAAATTTCGCGTCTTTTGACCTTCTTGGCTGAAAACACGAGTAAAAGGCGCGCGCGCGAATTTTCACACCGCCGTAAAATTTTCAACCGAGTCCATTTTTCCGTCCCAATCATTTCACCATGCATCAACATGCACGAAAGCGTCGAAAATTTCGCATCTTTTGACAGCGACAAAAATTTCGCGTCTTTTGACCTTCTTGGCTTAAAACACGAGTAAAAGGCGCGCGTACGAAATTTCACACCGCCGTGAAATTTTCAACCGAGTCCATTTTTCCGTCCCAATCATCTCACCATGCATCAACATGCACGAAAGCGTCGAAAATTTCGCATCTTTTGACAGCGACAAAAATTTCGCGTCTTTTGACATTCTTGGCTGAAAACACGAGTAAAAGGCGCGCGCGCGACTTTTCACACCGCCGTAAAATTTTCAACCGAGTCCATTTTTCCGTCCCAATCATCTCACCATGCATCAACATGCACGAAAGCATAAAAAATTTCGCATCTTTTGACAGCGACAAAAATTTCGCGTCTTTTGACCTTCTTGGCTGAAAACACGAGTAAAAGGCGCGCGCGCGAATTTTCACACCGCCGTAAAATTTTCAACCGAGTCCATTTTTCCGTCCCAATCATTTCACCATGCATCAACATGCACGAAAGCGTCAAAAATTTCGCATCTTTTGACAGCGACAAAAATTTCGCGTCTTTTGACCTTCTTGGCTTAAAACACGAGTAAAAGGCGCGCGTGCGAATTTTCACACCGCCGTGAAATTTTCAACCGAGTCCATTTTTCCGTCCCAATCATCTCACCATGCATCAACATGCACGAAAGCGTCGAAAATTTCGCATCTTTTGACAGCGACAAAAATTTCGCGTCTTTTGACCTTCTTGGCTGAAAACACGAGTAAAAGGCGCGCGCGCGACTTTTCACACCGCCGTAAAATTTTCAACAGAGTCCATTTTTCCGTCCCAATCATCTCACCATGCATCAACATGCACAAAAGCATAAAAAATTTCGCATCTTTTGACAGCGACAAAAATTTCGCGTCTTTTGACCTTCTTGGCTGAAAACACGAGTAAAAGGCGCGCGCGCGAATTTTCACACCGCCGTAAAATTTTCAACCGAGTCCATTTTTCCGTCCCAATCATCTCACCATGCATCGACATGCACGAAAGCGTCGAAAATTTCGCATCTTTTGACAGCGACAAAAATTTCTCGTCTTTTGACCTTCTTGGCTGAAAACACGAGTAAAAGGCGTGCGCGCGACTTTTCACACCGCCGTAAAATTTTCAACCGAGTCCATTTTTCCGTCCCAATCATCTCACCATGCATCAACATGCACGAAAGCATAAAAAATTTCGCATCTTTTGACAGCGACAAAAATTTCGCGTCTTTTGACCTTCTTGGCTGAAAACAAGAGTATAAGGCGCGCGCGCGAATTTTCACACCGCCGTAAAATTTTCAACCGAGTCCATTTTTCTGTCCCAATCATCTCACCATGCATCAACATGCACGAAAGCGTAAAAAATTTCGCATCTTTTGACAGCGACAAAAATTTCGCGTCTTTTGACCTTCTTGGCTGAAAACACGAGTAAAAGGCGCGCGTGCGAATTTTCACACCGCCGTGAAATTTTCAACCGAGTCCATTTTTCCGTCCCAATCATCTCACCATGCATCAACATGCACGAAAGCGTCGAAAATTTTGCATCTTTTGACAGCGACAAAAATTTCGCGTCTTTTGACCTTCTTGGCCGAAAACACGAGTAAAAGGCGCGCGCGCGACTTTTCACACCGCCGTAAAATTTTCAACCGAGTCCATTTTTCCGTCCCAATAATCTCACCATGCATCAACATGCACGAAAGCATAAAAAATTTCGCATCTTTTGACAGCGACAAAAATTTCGCGTCTTTTGACCTTGTTGGCTGAAAACACGAGTAAAAGGCGCGCGCTGCGAATTTTCACACCGCCGTAAAATTTTCAACCGAGTCCATTTTTCCGTCCCAATCATTTCACCATGCATCAACATGCACGAAAGCGTCGAAAATTTCGCATCTTTTGACAGCGACAAAAATTTCGCGCCTTTTGACCTTCTTGGCTGAAAACACGAGTAAAAAGCGCGCGCGCGAATTTTCACACCGCCGTAAAATTTTCAACCGAGTCCATTTTTCCTCCCCAATCATCTCACCATGCATCAACATGCACGAAAGCGTCGAAAATTTCGCATCTTTTGACAGCGACAAAAATTTCGCGTCTTTTGACCTTCTTGGCTGAAAACACGAGTAAAAGGCGCGCGCGCGACTTTTCACACCGCCGTAAAATTTTCAACCGAGTCCATTTTTCCGTCCCAATCATCTCACCATGCATCAACATGCACGAAAGCATAAAAAATTTCGCATCTTTTGACAGCGACAAAAATTTCGCGTCTTTTGACCTTCTTGGCTTAAAACACGAGTAAAAGGCGCGCGTGCGAAATTTCACACCGCCGTGAAATTTTCAACCGAGTCCATTTTTCCGTCCCAATCATCTCACCATGCATCAACATGCACGAAAGCGTCGAAAATTTTGCATCTTTTGACAGCGACAAAAATTTCGCGTCTTTTGACCTTCTTGGCCGAAAACACGAGTAAAAGGCGCGCGCGCGACTTTTCACACCGCCGTAAAATTTTCAACCGAGTCCATTTTTCCGTCCCAATCATCTCACCATGCATCAACATGCACGAAAGCATAAAAAATTTCGCATCTTTTGACAGCGACAAAAATTTCGCGTCTTTTGACCTTCTTGGCTGAAAACACGAGTAAAAGGCGCGCGCGCGAATTTTCACACCGCCGTAAAATTTTCAACCGAGTCCATTTTTCCGTCCCAATCATTTCACCATGCATCAACATGCACGAAAGCGTCGAAAATTTCGCATCTTTTGACAGCGACAAAAATTTCGCGCCTTTTGACCTTCTTGGCTGAAAACACGAGTAAAAGGCGCGCGCGCGAATTTTCACACCGCCGTAAAATTTTCAACCGAGTCCATTTTTCCGCACCAATCATCTCACCATGCACCAACATGCACGAAAGCGTCGAAAATTTCGCATCTTTTGACAGCGACAAAAATTTCGCGTCTTTTGACCTTCTTGGCTGAAAACACGAGTAAAAGGCGCGCGCGCGACTTTTCACACCGCCGTAAAATTTTCAACCGAGTCCATTTTTCCATCCCAATCATCTCACCATGCATCAACATGCACGAAAGCATAAAAAATTTCGCATCTTTTGACAGCGACAAAAATTTCGCGTCTTTTGACCTTCTTGGCTGAAAACACGAGTAAAAGGCGCGCGCGCGAATTTTCACACCGCCGTAAAATTTTCAACCGAGTCCATTTTTCCGTCCCAATCATTTCACCATGCATCAACATGCACGAAAGCGTCGAAAATTTCGCATCTTTTGACAGCGACAAAAATTTCGCGTCTTTTGACCTTCTTGGCTTAAAACACGAGTAAAAGGCGCGCGTGCGAAATTTCACACCGCCGTGAAATTTTCAACCGAGTCCATTTTTCCGTCCCAATCATCTCACCATGCATCAACATGCACGAAAGCGTCGAAAATTTCGCATCTTTTGACAGCGACAAAAATTTCGCGTCTTTTGACCTTCTTGGCTGAAAACACGAGTAAAAGGCGCGCGCGCGACTTTTCACACCGCCGTAAAATTTTCAACCGAGTCCATTTTTCCGTCCCAATCATCTCACCATGCATCAACATGCACGAAAGCATAAAAAATTTCGCATCTTTTGACAGCGACAAAAATTTCGCGTCTTTTGACCTTCTTGGCTGAAAACACGAGTAAAAGGCGCGCGCGCGCGAATTTTCACACCGCCGTAAAATTTTCAACCGAGTCCATTTTTCCGTCCCAATCATTTCACCATGCATCAACATGCACGAAAGCGTCGAAAATTTCGCATCTTTTGACAGCGACAAAAATTTCGCGTCTTTTGACCTTCTTGGCTTAAAACACGAGTAAAAGGCGCGCGTGCGAAATTTCACACCGCCGTGAAATTTTCAACCGAGTCCATTTTTCCGTCCCAATCATCTCACCATGCATCAACATGCACGAAAGTGTCGAAAATTTCGCATCTTTTGACAGCGACAAAAATTTCGCGTCTTTTGACCTTCTTGGCTGAAAACACGAGTAAAAGGCGCGCGCGCGACTTTTCACACCGCCGTAAAATTTTCAACCGAGTCCATTTTTCCGTCCCAATCATCTCACCATGCATCAACATGCACGAAAGCATAAAAAATTTCGCATCTTTTGACAGCGACAAAAATTTCGCGTCTTTTGACCTTCTTGGCTGAAAACACGAGTAAAAGGCGCGCGCGCGAATTTTCACACCGCCGTAAAATTTTCAACCGAGTCCATTTTTCCGTCCCAATCATTTCACCATGCATCAACATGCACGAAAGCGTCGAAAATTTCGCATCTTTTGACAGTGACAAAAATTTCGCGTCTTTTGACCTTCTTGGCTTAAAACACGAGTAAAAGGCGCGCGTGCGAATTTTCACACCGCCGTGAAATTTTCAACCGAGTCCATTTTTCCGTCCCAATCATCTCACCATGCATCAACATGCACGAAAGCGTCGAAAATTTCGCATCTTTTGACAGCGACAAAAATTTCGCGTCTTTTGACCTTCTTGGCTGAAAACACGAGTAAAAGGCGCGCGCGCGACTTTTCACACCGCCGTAAAATTTTCAACCGAGTCCATTTTTCCGTCCCAATCATCTCACCATGCATCAACATGCACGAAAGCATAAAAAATTTCGCATCTTTTGACAGCGACAAAAATTTCGCGTCTTTTGACCTTCTTGGCTGAAAACACGAGTAAAAGGCGCGCGCGCGAATTTTCACACCGCCGTAAAATTTTCAACCGAGTCCATTTTTCCGTCCCAATCATTTCACCATGCATCAACATGCACGAAAGCGTCGAAAATTTCGCATCTTTTGACAGCGACAAAAATTTCGCGCCTTTTGACCTTCTTGGCTGAAAACACGAGTAAAAGGCGCGCGCGCGAATTTTCACACCGCCGTAAAATTTTCAACCGAGTCCATTTTTCCGCACCAATCATCTCACCATGCACCAACATGCACGAAAGCGTCGAAAATTTCGCATCTTTTGACAGCGACAAAAATTTCGCGTCTTTTGACCTTCTTGGCTGAAAATACGAGTAAAAGGCGCGCGCGCGACTTTTCACACCGCCGTAAAATTTTCAACCGAGTCCATTTTTCCGTCCCAATCATCTCACCATGCATCAACATGCACGAAAGCATAAAAAATTTCGCATCTTTTGACAGCGACAAAAATTTCGCGTCTTTTGACCTTCTTGGCTGAAAACACGAGTAAAAGGCGCGCGCGCGAATTTTCACACCGCCGTAAAATTTTCAACCGAGTCCATTTTTCCGTCCCAATCATTTCACCATGCATCAACATGCACGAAAGCGTCGAAAATTTCGCATCTTTTGACAGCGACAAAAATTTCGCGTCTTTTGACCTTCTTGGCTTAAAACACGAGTAAAAGGCGCGCGTACGAAATTTCACACCGCCGTGAAATTTTCAACCGAGTCCATTTTTCCGTCCCAATCATCTCACCATGCATCAACATGCACGAAAGCGTCGAAAATTTCGCATCTTTTGACAGCGACAAAAATTTCGCGTCTTTTGACATTCTTGGCTGAAAACACGAGTAAAAGGCGCGCGCGCGACTTTTCACACCGCCGTAAAATTTTCAACCGAGTCCATTTTTCCGTCCCAATCATCTCACCATGCATCAACATGCACGAAAGCATAAAAAATTTCGCATCTTTTG
The DNA here is from genome assembly GCA_030549335.1 of Pontederia crassipes. Classification (NCBI taxonomy): domain Eukaryota; kingdom Viridiplantae; phylum Streptophyta; class Magnoliopsida; order Commelinales; family Pontederiaceae; genus Pontederia; species Pontederia crassipes. The sequence continues at coordinate 5,811,130 of CM060190.1, forward strand.
ACAGCGACAAAAATTTCGCGTCTTTTGACCTTCTTGGCTGAAAACACGAGTAAAAGGCGCGCGCGCGAATTTTCACACCGCCGTAAAATTTTCAACCGAGTCCATTTTTCCGTCCCAATCATTTCACCATGCATCAACATGCACGAAAGCGTCGAAAATTTCGCATCTTTTGACAGCGACAAAAATTTCGCGTCTTTTGACCTTCTTGGCTTAAAACACGAGTAAAAGGCGCGCGTGCGAATTTTCACACCGCCGTGAAATTTTCAACCGAGTCCATTTTTCCGTCCCAATCATCTCACCATGCATCAACATGCACGAAAGCGTCGAAAATTTCGCATCTTTTGACAGCGACAAAAATTTCGCGTCTTTTGACCTTCTTGGCTGAAAACACGAGTAAAAGGCGCGCGCGCGACTTTTCACACCGCCGTAAAATTTTCAACAGAGTCCATTTTTCCGTCCCAATCATCTCACCATGCATCAACATGCACAAAAGCATAAAAAATTTCGCATCTTTTGACAGCGACAAAAATTTCGCGTCTTTTGACCTTCTTGGCTGAAAACACGAGTAAAAGGCGCGCGCGCGAATTTTCACACCGCCGTAAAATTTTCAACCGAGTCCATTTTTCCGTCCCAATCATCTCACCATGCATCGACATGCACGAAAGCGTCGAAAATTTCGCATCTTTTGACAGCGACAAAAATTTCTCGTCTTTTGACCTTCTTGGCTGAAAACACGAGTAAAAGGCGTGCGCGCGACTTTTCACACCGCCGTAAAATTTTCAACCGAGTCCATTTTTCCGTCCCAATCATCTCACCATGCATCAACATGCACGAAAGCATAAAAAATTTCGCATCTTTTGACAGCGACAAAAATTTCGCGTCTTTTGACCTTCTTGGCTGAAAACAAGAGTATAAGGCGCGCGCGCGAATTTTCACACCGCCGTAAAATTTTCAACCGAGTCCATTTTTCCGTCCCAATCATCTCACCATGCATCAACATGCACGAAAGCGTAAAAAATTTCGCATCTTTTGACAGCGACAAAAATTTCGCGTCTTTTGACCTTCTTGGCTGAAAACACGAGTAAAAGGCGCGCGCGCGAATTTTCACACCGCCGTAAAATTTTCAACCGAGTCCATTTTTCCGTCCCAATCATCTCACCATGCATCAACATGCACGAAAGCGTCGAAAATTTTGCATCTTTTGACAGCGACAAAAATTTCGCGTCTTTTGACCTTCTTGGCCGAAAACACGAGTAAAAGGCGCGCGCGCGACTTTTCACACCGCCGTAAAATTTTCAACCGAGTCCATTTTTCCGTCCCAATCATCTCACCATGCATCAACATGCACGAAAGCATAAAAAATTTCGCATCTTTTGACAGCGACAAAAATTTCGCGTCTTTTGACCTTCTTGGCTGAAAACAAGAGTATAAGGCGCGCGCGCGAATTTTCACACCGCCGTAAAATTTTCAACCGAGTCCATTTTTCTGTCCCAATCATCTCACCATGCATCAACATGCACGAAAGCGTCGAAAATTTCGCATCTTTTGACAGCGACAAAAATTTCGCGCCTTTTGACCTTCTTGGCTGAAAACACGAGTAAAAAGCGCGCGCGCGAATTTTCACACCGCCGTAAAATTTTCAACCGAGTCCATTTTTCCTCCCCAATCATCTCACCATGCATCAACATGCACGAAAGCGTCGAAAATTTTGCATCTTTTGACAGCGACAAAAATTTCGCGTCTTTTGACCTTCTTGGCCGAAAACACGAGTAAAAGGCGCGCGCGCGACTTTTCACACCGCCGTAAAATTTTCAACCGAGTCCATTTTTCCGTCCCAATAATCTCACCATGCATCAACATGCACGAAAGCATAAAAAATTTCGCATCTTTTGACAGCGACAAAAATTTCGCGTCTTTTGACCTTGTTGGCTTAAAACACGAGTAAAAGGCGCGCGCGCGAATTTTCACACCGCCGTAAAATTTTCAACCGAGTCCATTTTTCCGTCCCAATCATTTCACCATGCATCAACATGCACGAAAGCGTCGAAAATTTCGCATCTTTTGACAGCGACAAAAATTTCGCGCCTTTTGACCTTCTTGGCTGAAAACACGAGTAAAAAGCGCGCGCGCGAATTTTCACACCGCCGTAAAATTTTCAACCGAGTCCATTTTTCCTCCCCAATCATCTCACCATGCATCAACATGCACGAAAGCGTCGAAAATTTCGCATCTTTTGACAGCGACAAAAATTTCGCGTCTTTTGACCTTCTTGGCTGAAAACACGAGTAAAAGGCGCGCGCGCGACTTTTCACACCGCCGTAAAATTTTCAACCGAGTCCATTTTTCCGTCCCAATCATCTCACCATGCATCAACATGCACGAAAGCATAAAAAATTTCGCATCTTTTGACAGCGACAAAAATTTCGCGTCTTTTGACCTTCTTGGCTTAAAACACGAGTAAAAGGCGCGCGTGCGAAATTTCACACCGCCGTGAAATTTTCAACCGAGTCCATTTTTCCGTCCCAATCATCTCACCATGCATCAACATGCACGAAAGCGTCGAAAATTTTGCATCTTTTGACAGCGACAAAAATTTCGCGTCTTTTGACCTTCTTGGCCGAAAACACGAGTAAAAGGCGCGCGCGCGACTTTTCACACCGCCGTAAAATTTTCAACCGAGTCCATTTTTCCGTCCCAATAATCTCACCATGCATCAACATGCACGAAAGCATAAAAAATTTCGCATCTTTTGACAGCGACAAAAATTTCGCGTCTTTTGACCTTCTTGGCTGAAAACACGAGTAAAAGGCACGCGCGCGAATTTTCACACCGCCGTAAAATTTTCAACCGAGTCCATTTTTCCGTCCCAATCATTTCACCATGCATCAACATGCACGAAAGCGTCGAAAATTTCGCATCTTTTGACAGCGACAAAAATTTCGCGCCTTTTGACCTTCTTGGCTGAAAACACGAGTAAAAGGCGCGCGCGCGAATTTTCACACCGCCGTAAAATTTTCAACCGAGTCCATTTTTCCGCACCAATCATCTCACCATGCACCAACATGCACGAAAGCGTCGAAAATTTCGCATCTTTTGACAGCGACAAAAATTTCGCGTCTTTTGACCTTCTTGGCTTAAAACACGAGTAAAAGGCGCGCGCGCGACTTTTCACACCGCCGTAAAATTTTCAACCGAGTCCATTTTTCCGTCCCAATCATCTCACCATGCATCAACATGCACGAAAGCATAAAAAATTTCGCATCTTTTGACAGCGACAAAAATTTCGCGTCTTTTGACCTTCTTGGCTGAAAACACGAGTAAAAGGCGCGCGCGCGAATTTTCACACCGCCGTAAAATTTTCAACCGAGTCCATTTTTCCGTCCCAATCATTTCACCATGCATCAACATGCACGAAAGCGTCGAAAATTTCGCATCTTTTGACAGCGACAAAAATTTCTCGTCTTTTGACCTTCTTGGCTTAAAACACGAGTAAAAGGCGCGCGTGCGAATTTTCACACCGCCGTGAAATTTTCAACCGAGTCCATTTTTCCGTCCCAATCATCTCACCATGCATCAACATGCACGAAAACGTCGAAAATTTCGCATCTTTTGACAGCGACAAAAATTTCGCGTCTTTTGACCTTCTTGGCTGAAAACAAGAGTATAAGGCGCGCGCGCGAATTTTCACACCGCCGTAAAATTTTCAACCGAGTCCATTTTTCTGTCCCAATCATCTCACCATGCATCAACATGCACGAAAGCGTAAAAAATTTCGCATCTTTTGACAGCGACAAAAATTTCGCGTCTTTTGACCTTCTTGGCTGAAAACACGAGTAAAAGGCGCGCGCGCAAATTTTCACACCACCGTGAAATTTTCAACCGAGTCCATTTTTCCGTCCCAATCATCTCACCATGCATCAACATGCACGAAAGCGTCGAAAATTTCGCATCTTTTGACAGCGACAAAAATTTCTCGTCTTTTGACCTTCTTGGCTTAAAACACGAGTAAAAGGCGCGCGTGCGAATTTTCACACCGCCGTGAAATTTTCAACCGAGTCCATTTTTCCGTCCCAATCATCTCACCATGCATCAACATGCACGAAAACGTCGAAAATTTCGCATCTTTTGACAGCGACAAAAATTTCGCGTCTTTTGACCTTCTTGGCTGAAAACAAGAGTATAAGGCGCGCGCGCGAATTTTCACACCGCCGTAAAATTTTCAACCGAGTCCATTTTTCTGTCCCAATCATCTCACCATGCATCAACATGCACGAAAGCGTAAAAAATTTCGCATCTTTTGACAGCGACAAAAATTTCGCGTCTTTTGACCTTCTTGGCTGAAAACACGAGTAAAAGGCGCGCGCGCAAATTTTCACACCACCGTGAAATTTTCAACCGAGTCCATTTTTCCGTCCCAATCATCTCACCATGCATCAACATGCACGAAAGCGTCGAAAATTTCGCATCTTTTGACAGCGACAAAAATTTCGCGCCTTTTGACCTTCTTGGCTGAAAACACGAGTAAAAGGCGCGCGCGCGAATTTTCACACCGCCGTAAAATTTTCAACCGAGTCCATTTTTCCGCACCAATCATCTCACCATGCACCAACATGCACGAAAGCGTCGAAAATTTCGCATCTTTTGACAGCGACAAAAATTTCGCGTCTTTTGACCTTCTTGGCTGAAAACACGAGTAAAAGGCGCGCGCGCGACTTTTCACACCGCCGTAAAATTTTCAACCGAGTCCATTTTTCCGTCCCAATCATCTCACCATGCATCAACATGCACGAAAGCATAAAAAATTTCGCATCTTTTGACAGCGACAAAAATTTCGCGTCTTTTGACCTTCTTGGCTGAAAACACGAGTAAAAGGCGCGCGCTGCGAATTTTCACACCGCCGTAAAATTTTCAACCGAGTCCATTTTTCCGTCCCAATCATTTCACCATGCATCAACATGCACGAAAGCGTCGAAAATTTCGCATCTTTTGACAGCGACAAAAATTTCGCGCCTTTTGACCTTCTTGGCTGAAAACACGAGTAAAAGGCGCGCGCGCGAATTTTCACACCGCCGTAAAATTTTCAACCGAGTCCATTTTTCCGCACCAATCATCTCACCATGCACCAACATGCACGAAAGCGTCGAAAATTTCGCATCTTTTGACAGCGACAAAAATTTCGCGTCTTTTGACCTTCTTGGCTGAAAACACGAGTAAAAGGCGCGCGCGCGACTTTTCACACCGCCGTAAAATTTTCAACCGAGTCCATTTTTCCGTCCCAATCATCTCACCATGCATCAACATGCACGAAAGCATAAAAAATTTCGCATCTTTTGACAGCGACAAAAATTTCGCGTCTTTTGACCTTCTTGGCTGAAAACACGAGTAAAAGGCGCGCGCGCGAATTTTCACACCGCCGTAAAATTTTCAACCGAGTCCATTTTTCCGTCCCAATCATCTCACCATGCATCAACATGCACGAAAGCGTCGAAAATTTTGCATCTTTTGACAGCGACAAAAATTTCGCGTCTTTTGACCTTCTTGGCTTAAAACACGAGTAAAAGGCGCGCGCGCGACTTTTCACACCGCCGTAAAATTTTCAACCGATTCCATTTTTCCGTCCCAATCATCTCACCATGCATCAACATGCACGAAAGCATAAAAAATTTCGCATCTTTTGACAGCGACAAAAATTTCGCGTCTTTTGACCTTCTTGGCTGAAAACACGAGTAAAAGGCGCGCGCGCGACTTTTCACACCGCCGTAAAATTTTCAACCGAGTCCATTTTTCCGTCCCAATAATCTCACCATGCATCAACATGCACGAAAGCATAAAAAATTTCGCATCTTTTGACAGCGACAAAAATTTCGCGTCTTTTGACCTTCTTGGCTGAAAACACGAGTAAAAGGCGCGCGCGCGAATTTTCACACCGCCGTAAAATTTTCAACCGAGTCCATTTTTCCGTCCCAATCATTTCACCATGCATCAACATGCACGAAAGCGTCGAAAATTTCGCATCTTTTGACAGCGACAAAAATTTCGCGTCTTTTGACCTTCTTGGCTGAAAACACGAGTAAAAGGCGTGCGCGCGAATTTTCATACCATCATAAAATTTTCAACCGAGTCCATTTTTCCATCCCAATCATCTCACCATGCATCAACATGCACGAAAGCGTCAAAAATTTCGCTTCTTTTGACAGCGAGAAAAATTTCGCGTCTTTTGACCTTCTTGGCTGAAAACAAGAGTATAAGGCGCGCGCGCGAATTTTCACACCGCCGTAAAATTTTTAACCGAGTCCATTTTTCCGTCCCAATCATTTCACCGTGCATCAACATGCACGAAAGCGTCGAAAATTTCGCATCTTTTGACAGCGATAAAAATTTCGCGCCTTTTGACCCTCTTGGCTGAAAACACGAGTAAAAGGCGCGCGCGCGAATTTTCACACCGCCGTAAAATTTTCAACCGAGTCCATTTTTCCATCCCAATCATCTCACCATGCATCAACATGCACGAAAGCATGAAAAATTTCGCATCTTTTGACAGCGACAAAAATTTCGCGTCTTTTGACCTTCTTGGCTGAAAACACGAGTAAAAGGCTCGCGCGCGAATTTTCATACCGTCATAAAATTTTCAACCGAGTCCATTTTTCCATCCCAATCATCTCACCATGCATCAACATGCACGAAAGCGTCGAAAATTTCGCTTCTTTTGACAGCGACAAAAATTTCGCGTCTTTTGACCTTCTTGGCTGAAAACACGAGTAAAAGGTGCGCGCGCGAATTTTCACACCGCCGTAAAATTTTCAACCAAGTCCATTTTTCCGTCCCAATCATCTCACCATGCATCAACATGCACGAAAGCGTCGAAAATTTCGCATCTTTTGACAGCGATAAAAATTTCGCGCCTTTTGACCTTCTTGGCTGAAAACACGAGTAAAAGGCGCGCGCGCGAATTTTCACACCGCCGTATAATTTTCAACCGAGTCCATTTTTCCGTCCCAATCATCTCACGATGCATCAACATGCACGAAAGCATAAAAAATTTCGCATCTTTTGACAGCGACAAAAATTTCGCGTCTTTTGACCTTCTTGGCTGAAAACACGAGTAAAAGGCGCGCGCGCGAATTTTCATACCGTCAGAAAATTTTCAACCGAGTCCATTTTTACATCCCAATCATCTCACCATGCATCAACATGCACGAAAGCGTCGAAAATTTTGCTTCTTTTGACAGCGACAAAAATTTCGCGTCTTTTGACCTTCTTGGCTGAAAACAAGAGTATAAGGCGCGCGCGCGAATTTTCACACCGCCGTAAAATTTTCAACCGAGTCCATTTTTCCATCCCAATCATTTCACCGTGCATCAACATACACGAAAGCGTCGAAAATTTCGCATCTTTTGACAGCGATAAAAATTTCGCGCCTTTTGACCCTCTTGGCTGAAAACACGAGTAAAAGGCGCGCGCGCGAATTTTCACACCGCCGTAAAATTTTCAACCGAGTCCATTTTTCCGTCCCAATCATCTCACCATGCATCAACATGCACGAAAGCATGAAAAATTTCGCATCTTTTGACAGCGACAAAAATTTCGCGTCTTTTGACCTTCTTGGCTGAAAACACGAGTAAAAGGCGCGCGCGCGAATTTTCATACCGTCATAAAATTTTCAACCGAGTCCATTTTTCCATCCCAATCATCTCACCATGCATCAACATGCACGAAAGCGTCGAAAATTTCGCTTCTTTTGACAGTGACAAAAATTTCGCGTCTTTTGACCTTCTTGGCTGAAAACGAGAGTATAAGGCGAGCGCGCGAATTTTCACACCGTCGTAAAATTTTCAACCGAGTCCATTTTTCCGTCTCAATCATCTCACCATGCATCAACATGCACGAAAGTGTCAAAAATTTCACATCTTTTGACAGCGACAAAAATTTCGCATCTTTTGACCTTCTTGGCTGAAAACACGAGTAAAAGGCGCGCGCGCAAATTTTCACACCGCCGTAAAATTTTCAACCGAGTCCATTTTTCCGTCCCAATCATCTCACCATGCATCAACATGCACGAAAGCGTCGAAAATTTCGCATCTTTTGACAGCGACAAAAATTTCGCGTCTTTTGACCTTCTTGGCTGAAAACACGAGTAAAGGCGCGCGCGCGAATTTTCACACCGCCGTAAAATTTTCAACCGAGTCCATTTTTCCGTCCCAATCATCTCACCATGCATCAACATGCACGAAAGCGTCGAAAATTTTGCATCTTTTGACAGCGACAAAAATTTCGCGTCTTTTGACCTTCTTGGCTGAGAACACGAGTAAAATGCGCGCGCGCGAATTTTCACACCGCCGTAAAATTTTCAACCGAGTCCATTTTTCCGTCCCAATTATCTCACCATGCATCAACATGCACGAAAGCATAAAAAATTTCGCATCTTTTGACAGCGACAAAAATTTCGCGTCTTTTGACCTTCTTGGCTAAAAACACGAGTAAAAGGCGCGCGCGCAAATTTTCATACCGTCATAAAATTTTCAACCGAGTCCATTTTTCCATCCCAATCATCTCACCATGCATCAACATGCACGTAAGCGTCGAAAATTTCGCTTCTTTTGACAGCGACAAAAATTTCGCGCCTTTTGACCTTCTTGGCTGAAAACAAGAGTATAAGGCGCGCGCGCGAATTTTCACACCGCCGTAAAATTTTCAACCGAGTCCATTTTTCCGTCCCAATCATTTCACCATGCATCAACATGCACGAAAGCGTCGAAAATTTCGCATTTTTTGACAGCGACAAAAATTTCGCGTCTTTTGACCTTCTTGGCTGAAAACACGAGTAAAAGGCGCGCGCGCGAATTTTCACACCGCCGTAAAATTTTCAACCGAGTCCATTTTTCCGTCCCAATCATCTCACCTTGCATCAACATGCACGAAAGCATAAAAAATTTCGCATCTTTTGACAGCGACAAAAATTTCGCGTCTTTTGACCTTCTTGGCTGAAAACACGAGTAAAAGGCGCGCGCGCGAATTTTCAGACCGTCATAAAATTTTCAACCGAGTCCATTTTTCCATCCCAATCATCTCACCATGCATCAACATGCACGAAAGCGTCGAAAATTTCGCTTCTTTTGACAGCGAGAAAAATTTCGCGTCTTTTGACCTTCTTGGCTGAAAACAAGAGTATAAGGCGCGCGCGCGAATTTTCACACCGTCGTAAAAATTTCAACCGAGTCCATTTTTCCGTCCCAATCATCTCACCATGCATCAACATGCACGAAAGCGTCGTAAATTTCGCATCTTTTGACAGCGACAAAAATTTCGCGTCTTTTGACCTTCTTGGCTGAAAACACGAGTAAAAGGCGCGCGCGCGAATTTTCACACCGCCGTAAAATTTTCAACCGAGTCCATTTTTCCGCCCCAATCATCTCACCATGCATCAACATGCACGAAAGCGTCGAAAATTTCGCATCTTTTGACAGCGACAAAAAATTCGCGTCTTTTGACCTTCTTGGCTGAAAACACGAGTAAAAGGCGCGCGCGCGACTTTTCACACCGCCGTAAAATTTTCAACCGAGTCCATTTTTCCGTCCCAATCATCTCACCATGCATCAACATGCACGAAAGCATAAAAAATTTCGCATCTTTTGACAGCGACAAAAATGTCGCGTCTTTTGACCTTCTTGGCTGAAAACACGAGTAAAAGGCTCGCGCGCGAATTTTCACACCGCCGTAAAATTTTCAACCGAGTCCATTTTTCCGTCCCAATCATTTCACCATGCATCAACATGCACGAAAGCATAAAAAATTTCGCATCTTTTGACAGCGACAAAAATTTCGCGTCTTTTGACCTTCTTGGCTGAAAACAAGAGTATAAGGCGCGCGCGCGAATTTTCACACCGCCGTAAAATTTTCAATCGAGTCCATTTTTCTGTCCCAATCATCTCACCATGCATCAACATGCACGAAAGCGTAAAAAATTTCGCATCTTTTGACAGCGACAAAAATTTCGCGTCTTTTGACCTTCTTGGCTGAAAACACGAGTAAAAGGCGCGCGTGCGAATTTTCACACCGCCGTGAAATTTTCAACCGAGTCCATTTTTCCGTCCCAATCATCTCACCATGCATCAACATGCACGAAAGCGTCGAAAATTTTGCATCTTTTGACAGCGACAAAAATTTCGCGTCTTTTGACCTTCTTGGCTGAAAACACGAGTAAAAGGCGCGCGCTCGACTTTTCACACCGCCGTAAAATTTTCAACCGAGTCCATTTTTCCGTCCCAATCATCTCACCATGCATCAACATGCACGAAAGCATAAAAAATTTCGCATCTTTTGACAGCGACAAAAATTTCGCGTCTTTTGACCTTCTTGGCTGAAAACAAGAGTATAAGGCGCGTGCGCGAATTTTCACACCGCCGTAAAATTTTCAACCGAGTCCATTTTTCCGTCCCAATCATCTCACCATGCATCAACATGCACGAAAGCGTCGAAAATTTTGCATCTTTTGACAGCGACAAAAATTTCGCGTCTTTTGACCTTCTTGGCTGAAAACACGAGTAAAAGGCGCGCGCGCGACTTTTCACACCGCCGTAAAATTTTCAACCGAGTCCATTTTTCCGTCCCAATCATCTCACCATGCATCAACATGCATGAAAGCATAAAAAATTTCGCATCTTTTGACAGCGACAAAAATTTTGCATCTTTTGACCTTCTTGGCTGAAAACACGAGTAAAAGGCGCGCGCGCGAATTTTCACACCGCCGTAAAATTTTCAACCGAGTCCATTTTTCTGTCCCAATCATTTCACCATGCATCAACATGCACGAAAGCGTCGAAAATTTCACATCTTTTGACAGCGACAAAAATTTCTCGTCTTTTGACCTTCTTGGCTGAAAACACGAGTAAAAGGCGCGCGCGCGACTTTTCACACCGTCGTAAAATTTTCAACCGAGTCCATTTTTCCGTCCCAATCATCTCACCATGCATCAACAAGCACGAAAGCATAAAAAATTTCGCATCTTTTGACAACGACAAAAATTTCGCGTCTTTTGACCTTCTTGGCTGAAAACACGAGTAAAAGGCGCGCGCGCGAATTTTCACACCGTCGTAAAATTTTCAACCGAGTCCATTTTTCCGTCCCAATCATCTCACCATGCATCAACATGCACGAAAGCATAAAAAATTTCGCATCTTTTGACAGCGACAAAAATTTCGCGCCTTTTGACCTTCTTGGCTGAAAACACGAGTAAAAGGCGCGCGCGCGAATTTTCACACCGCCGTAAAATTTTCAACCGAGTCCATTTTTCCGCCCCAATCATCTCACCATGCATCAACATGCACGAAAGCGTCGAAAATTTCGCTTCTTTTGACAGCGACAAAAATTTCGCGTCTTTTGACCATCTTGGCTGAAAACACGAGTAAAAGGCGCGCGCGCGACTTTTCACACCGCCGTAAAATTTTCAACCGAGTCCATTTTTCCGTCCCAATCATCTCACCATGCATCAACATGCACGAAAGCGTCGAAAATTTCGCATCTTTTGACAGCGATAAAAATTTCGCGCCTTTTGACCTTCTTGGCTGAAAACACGAGTAAAAGGCGCGCGCGCGAATTTTCACACCGCCGTAAAATTTTCAACCGAGTCCATTTTTCCGTCCCAATCATTTCACCATGCATCAACATGCACGAAAGCGTCGAAAATTTCGCATCTTTTGACAGCGACAAAAATTTCGCGCCTTTTGACCTTCTTGGCTGAAAACACGAGTAAAAGGCGCGCGCGCGAATTTTCACACCGCCGTAAAATTTTCAACCGAGTCCATTTTTCCGTCCCAATCATCTCACCATGCATCAACATGGACAAAAGCATGAAAAATTTTGCATCTTTTGACAGCGACAAAAATTTCGCGTCTTTTGACCTTCTTGGCTGAAAACACGAGTAAAAGGCGCGCGCGCGAATTTTCATACCGTCATAAAATTTTCAACCGAGTCCATTTTTCCATCTCAATCATCTCACCATGCATCAACATGCACGAAAGCGTCGAAAATTTCGCTTCTTTTAACAGCGACAAAAATTTCGCGTCTTTTGACCTTCTTGGCTGAAAACGAGAGTATAAGGCGCGCGCGCGAATTTTCACACCGTCGTAAAATTTTCAACCGAGTCCATTTTTCCAGCCCAATCATCTCACCATGCATCAACATGCACGAAAGTGTCAAAAATTTCACATCTTTTGACAGCGACAAAAATTTCGCGTCTTTTGACCTTCTTGGCTGAAAACACGAGTAAAAGGCGCGCGCGCAAATTTTCACACCGCCGTAAAATTTTCAACCGAGTCCATTTTTCCGTCCCAATCATCTCACCATGCATCAACATGCACGAAAGCATAAAAAATTTTGCATCTTTTGACAGCGACAAAAATTTCGCGTCTTTTGACCTTCTTGGCTGAAAACACGAGTAAAAGGCGCGCGCGCGAATTTTCACACCGCCGTAAAATTTTCAACCGAGTCCATTTTTCCGACCCAATCATCTCACCATGCATCAACATGCACGAAAGCATAAAAAATTTCGCATCTTTTGACAACGACAAAAATTTCGCGTCTTTTGACCTTCTTGGCTGAAAACACGAGTAAAAGGCGTGCGCGCGAATTTTCATACCGTCATAAAATTTTCAACCGAGTCCATTTTTCCATCCCAATCATCTCACCATGCATCAACATGCACGAAAGCATCGAAAATTTCGCTTCTTTTGACAGTGACAAAAATTTCGTGCCTTTTGACCTTCTTGGCTGAAAACAGGAGTATAAGGCGCACGCGCGAATTTTCACACCGCCGTAAAACTTTCAACCGAGTCCATTTTTTCGTCCCAATCATCTCATCATGCAACAACATGCACGAAAGCATAAAAAATTTCGCATCTTTTGACAGCGACAAAAATTTCGCGTCTTTTGACCTTCTTGGCTGAAAACACGAGTAAAAGGCGCGCGCGCGAATTTTCACACCGTCGTAAAATTTTCAACCGAGTCCATTTTTCCGCCCCAATCATCTCACCATGCATCAACATGCACGAAAGCGTCGAAAATTTTGCATCTTTTGACAGCGACAAAAATTTCGCGTCTTTTGACCTTCTTGGCTGAAAACACGAGTAAAAGGCGCGCGCGCGACTTTTCACACCGCCGTAAAATTTTCAACCGAGTCCATTTTTCCGTCCCAATCATCTCACCATGCATCAACATGCACGAAAGCGTCGAAAATTTCGCATCTTTTGACAGCGATAAAAATTTCGCTCCTTTTGACCTTCTTGGCTGAAAACACGAGTAAAAGGCGCGCGCGCGAATTTTCACACCGCCGTATAATTTTCAACCGAGTCCATTTTTCCGTCCCAATCATCTCACGATGCATCAACATGCACGAAAGCATAAAAAATTTCGCATCTTTTGACAGCGACAAAAATTTCGCGTCTTTTGACCTTCTTGGCTGAAAACACGAGTAAAAGGCGCGCGCTGCGAATTTTCATACCGTCATAAAATTTTCAACCGAGTCCATTTTTCCATCCCAATCATCTCACCATGCATCAACATGCACGAAAGCGTCGAAAATTTTGCTTCTTTTGACAGCGACAAAAATTTCGCGTCTTTTGACCTTCTTGGCTGAAAATAAGAGTATAAGGCGCGCGTGCGAATTTTCACACCGCCGTAAAATTTTCAACCGAGTCCATTTTTCCGTCCCAATCATTTCACCGTGCATCAACATGCACGAAAGCGTAAAAAATTTCACATCTTTTGACAGCGATAAAAATTTCGCGCCTTTTGACCCTCTTGGCTGAAAACACGAGTAAAAGGCGCGCGCGCGAATTTTCACACCGCCGTAAAATTTTCAACCGAGTCCATTTTTCCGTCCCAATCATCTCACCATGCATCAACATGCATGAAAGCATGAAAAATTTCGCATCTTTTGACAGCGACAAAAATTTCGCGTCTTTTGACCTTCTTGGCTGAAAACACAAGTAAAAGGCGCGCGCGCGAATTTTCATACCGTCATAAAATTTTCAACCGAGTCCATTTTTCCATCCCAATCATCTCACCATGCATCAACATGCACGAAAGCGTCGAAAAATTTGCTTCTTTTGACAGCGACAAAAATTTCGCGTCTTTTGACCTTCTTGGCTGAAAACGAGAGTATAAGGCGCGCGCGCGAATTTTCACACCGCCGTAAAATTTTCAACCGAGTCCATTTTTCCGTCCCAATCATCTCACCATGCATCAACATGCACGAAAGCGTCGAAAATTTCGCATCTTTGACAGCGACAAAAATTTCGCGTCTTTTGACCTTCTTGGCTGAAAACACGAGTAAAAGGCGCGCGCGCGACTTTTCACACCGCCGTAAAATTTTCAACCGAGTCCATTTTTCCGTCCCAATCATCTCACCATGCATCAACATGCACGAAAGCGTCGAAAATTTCGCATCTTTTGACAGCGATAAAAATTTCGCGCCTTTTGACCTTCTTGGCTGAAAACACGAGTAAAAGGCGCGCGCGCGAATTTTCACACCGCCGTATAATTTTCAACCGAGACCATTTTTCCGTCCCAATCATCTCACGATGCATCAACATGCACGAAAGCATAAAAAATTTCGCATCTTTTGACAGCGACAAAAATTTCGCGTCTTTTGACCTTCTTGGCTGAAAACACGAGTAAAAGGCGCGCGCGCGAATTTTCATACCGTCATAAAATTTTCAACCGAGTCCATTTTTCCATCCCAATCATCTCACCATGCATCAACATGCACGAAAGCGTCGAAAATTTTGCTTCTTTTGACAACGACAAAAATTTCGCGTCTTTTGACCTTCTTGGCTGAAAACAAGAGTATAAGGCGCGCGCGCGAATTTTCACACCGCCGTAAAATTTTCAACCGAGTCTATTTTTCCGTCCCAATCATTTCACCGTGCATCAACATGCACGAAAGCGTCGAAAATTTCACATCTTTTGACAGCGATAAAAATTTTGCGCCTTTTGACCCTCTTGGCTGAAAACACGAGTAAAAGGCGCGCGCGCGAATTTTCACACCGCCGTAAAATTTTCAACCGAGTCCATTTTTCCGTCCCAATCATCTCACCATGCATCAACATGCACGAAAGCATGAAAAATTTCGCATCTTTTGACAGCGACAAAAATTTCGCGTCTTTTGACCTTCTTGGCTGAAAACACGAGTAAAAGGCGCGCGCGCGAATTTTCATACCGTCATAAAATTTTCAACCGAGTCCATTTTTCCATCCCAATCATCTCACCATGCATCCACATGCACGAAAGCGTCGAAAAATTTGCTTCTTTTGACAGCGACAAAAATTTCGCGTCTTTTGACCTTCTTGGCTGAAAACGAGAGTATAAGGCGCGCGCGAATTTTCACACCGTCGTAAAATTTTCAACCGAGTCCATTTTTCCGTCCCAATCATCTCACCATGCATCAACATGCACGAAAGCGTCGAAAGTTTCTCATCTAAGGACAGCGACAAAAATTTCGCATCTTTTGACCTTCTTGGCTGAAAACACGAGTAAAAGGCGCGCGCGCGAATTTTCACACCGCCGTAAAATTTTCAACCGAGTCCATTTTTTCGTCCCAATTATCTCACCATGCATCAACATGCACAAAAGCGTCAAAAATTATGCATCTTTTGACAGCGACAAAAATTTCGCGTCTTTTGACCTTCTTGGCTGAAAACACGAGTAAAAGGTGCGCGCGCGAATTTTCATACCGTCATAAAATTTTCAACCGAGTCCATTTTTCCATCCCAATCATCTCACCATGCATCAACATGCACGAAAGCGTCGAAAATTTTGCTTCTTTTGACAGCGACAAAAATTTCGCGTCTTTTGACCTTCTTGGCTGAAAATAAGAGTATAAGGCGCGCGTGCGAATTTTCACACCGCCGTAAAATTTTCAACCGAGTCCATTTTTCCGTCCCAATCATTTCACCGTGCATCAACATGCACGAAAGCGTAAAAAATTTCACATCTTTTGACAGCGATAAAAATTTCGCGCCTTTTGACCCTCTTGGCTGAAAACACGAGTAAAAGGCGCGCGCGCGAATTTTCACACCGCCGTAAAATTTTCAACCGAGTCCATTTTTCCGTCCCAATCATCTCACCATGCATCAACATGCATGAAAGCATGAAAAATTTCGCATCTTTTGACAGCGACAAAAATTTCGCGTCTTTTGACCTTCTTGGCTGAAAACACGAGTAAAAGGCGCGCGCGCGAATTTTCATACCGTCATAAAATTTTCAACCGAGTCCATTTTTCCATCCCAATCATCTCACCATGCATCAACATGCACGAAAGCGTCGAAAAATTTGCTTCTTTTGACAGCGACAAAAATTTCGCGTCTTTTGACCTTCTTGGCTGAAAACGAGAGTATAAGGCGCGCGCGCGAATTTTCACACCGCCGTAAAATTTTCAACCGAGTCCATTTTTCCGTCCCAATCATCTCACCATGCATCAACATGCACGAAAGCGTCGAAAATTTCGCATCTTTTGACAGCGACAAAAATTTCGCGTCTTTTGACCTTCTTGGCTGAAAACACGAGTAAAAGGCGCGCGCGCGAATTTTCACACCGCCGTAAAATTTTCAACCGAGTCCATTTTTCCGACCCAATCATCTCACCATGCATCAACATGCACGAAAGCATCAAAAATTTCGCATCTTTTGACAACGACAAAAATTTCGCGTCTTTTGACCTTCTTGGCTGAAAACACGAGTAAAAGGCGCGCGCGCGAATTTTCATACCGTCATAAAATTTTCAACCGAGTCCATTTTTCCATCCCAATCATCTCACCATGCATCAACATGCACGAAAGCGTCGAAAATTTTGCTTCTTTTGACAGCGACAAAATTTTCGCGTCTTTTGACCTTCTTGGCTGAAAATAAGAGTATAAGGCGCGCGTGCGAATTTTCACACCGCCGTAAAATTTTCAACCGAGTCCATTTTTCCGTCCCAATCATTTCACCGTGCATCAACATGCACGAAAGCGTAAAAAATTTCACATCTTTTGACAGCGATAAAAATTTCGCGCCTTTTGACCCTCTTGGCTGAAAACACGAGTAAAAGGCGCGCGCGCGAATTTTCACACCGCCGTAAAATTTTCAACCGAGTCCATTTTTCCGTCCCAATCATCTCACCATGCATCAACATGCATGAAAGCATGAAAAATTTCGCATCTTTTGACAGCGACAAAAATTTCGCGTCTTTTGACCTTCTTGGCTGAAAACACGAGTAAAAGGCGCGCGCGCGAATTTTCATACCGTCATAAAATTTTCAACCGAGTCCATTTTTCCATCCCAATCATCTCACCATGCATCAACATGCACGAAAGCGTCGAAAAATTTGCTTCTTTTGACAGCGACAAAAATTTCGCGTCTTTTGACCTTCTTGGCTGAAAACGAGAGTATAAGGCGCGCGCGCGAATTTTCACACCGCCGTAAAATTTTCAACCGAGTCCATTTTTCCGTCCCAATCATCTCACCATGCATCAACATGCACGAAAGCGTCGAAAATTTCGCATCTTTTGACAGCGACAAAAATTTCGCGTCTTTTGACCTTCTTGGCTGAAAACACGAGTAAAAGGCGCGCGCGCGAATTTTCACACCGCCGTAAAATTTTCAACCGAGTCCATTTTTCCGACCCAATCATCTCACCATGCATCAACATGCACGAAAGCATAAAAAATTTCGCATCTTTTGACAACGACAAAAATTTCGCGTCTTTTGACCTTCTTGGCTGAAAACACGAGTAAAAGGCGCGCGCGCGAATTTTCATACCGTCAAAAAATTGTCAACCGAGTCCATTTTTCCATCCCAATCATCTCACCATGCAACAACATGCACGAAAGCATAAAAAATTTCGCATCTTTTGACAGCGACAAAAATTTCGCGTCTTTTGACCTTCTTGGCAGAAAACACGAGTAAAAGGCGCGCGCTGCGAATTTTCACACCGCCGTAAAATTTTCAACCGAGTCCATTTTTCCGCCCCAATCATCTCACCATGCATCAACATGCACGAAAGCGTCGAAAATTTTGCATCTTTTGACAGCGACAAAAATTTCGCGTCTTTCGACCATCTTGGCTGAAAACACGAGTAAAAGGCGCGCGCGCGACTTTTCACACTGCAGTAAAATTTTCAACCGAGTCCATTTTTCCGTCCCAATCATCTCACCATGCATCAACATGCACGAAAGCGTCGAAAATTTCGCATCTTTTGACAGCGATAAAAATTTCGCGCCTTTTGACCTTCTTGGCTGAAAACACGAGTAAAAGGCGCGCGCGCGAATTTTCATACCGTCATAAAATTTTCAACCGAGTCCATTTTTCCATCCCAATCATCTCACCATGCATCCACATGCACGAAAGCGTCGAAAAATTTGCTTCTTTTGACAGCGACAAAAATTTCGCGTCTTTTGACCTTCTTGGCTGAAAACGAGAGTATAAGGCGCGCGCGAATTTTCACACCGTCGTAAAATTTTCAACCGAGTCCATTTTTCCGTCCCAATCATCTCACCATGCATCAACATGCACGAAAGCGTCGAAAGTTTCTCATCTAAGGACAGCGACAAAAATTTCGCATCTTTTGACCTTCTTGGCTGAAAACACGAGTAAAAGGCGCGCGCGCGAATTTTCACACCGCCGTAAAATTTTCAACCGAGTCCATTTTTTCGTCCCAATTATCTCACCATGCATCAACATGCACAAAAGCGTCAAAAATTATGCATCTTTTGACAGCGACAAAAATTTCGCGTCTTTTGACCTTCTTGGCTGAAAACACGAGTAAAAGGCGCGCGCGCGAATTTTCATACCGTCATAAAATTTTCAACCGAGTCCATTTTTCCATCCCAATCATCTCACCATGCATCAACATGCACGAAAGCGTCGAAAATTTTGCTTCTTTTGACAGCGACAAAAATTTCGCGTCTTTTGACCTTCTTGGCTGAAAATAAGAGTATAAGGCGCGCGTGCGAATTTTCACACCGCCGTAAAATTTTCAACCGAGTCCATTTTTCCGTCCCAATCATTTCACCGTGCATCAACATGCACGAAAGCGTAAAAAATTTCACATCTTTTGACAGCGATAAAAATTTCGCGCCTTTTGACCCTCTTGGCTGAAAACACGAGTAAAAGGCGCGCGCGCGAATTTTCACACCGCCGTAAAATTTTCAACCGAGTCCATTTTTCCGTCCCAATCATCTCACCATGCATCAACATGCATGAAAGCATGAAAAATTTCGCATCTTTTGACAGCGACAAAAATTTCGCGTCTTTTGACCTTCTTGGCTGAAAACACGAGTAAAAGGCGCGCGCGCGAATTTTCATACCGTCATAAAATTTTCAACCGAGTCCATTTTTCCATCCCAATCATCTCACCATGCATCAACATGCACGAAAGCGTCGAAAAATTTGCTTCTTTTGACAGCGACAAAAATTTCGCGTCTTTTGACCTTCTTGGCTGAAAACGAGAGTATAAGGCGCGCGCGCGAATTTTCACACCGCCGTAAAATTTTCAACCGAGTCCATTTTTCCGTCCCAATCATCTCACCATGCATCAACATGCACGAAAGCGTCGAAAATTTCGCATCTTTTGACAGCGACAAAAATTTCGCGTCTTTTGACCTTCTTGGCTGAAAACACGAGTAAAAGGCGCGCGCGCGAATTTTCACACCGCCGTAAAATTTTCAACCGAGTCCATTTTTCCGACCCAATCATCTCACCATGCATCAACATGCACGAAAGCATCAAAAATTTCGCATCTTTTGACAACGACAAAAATTTCGCGTCTTTTGACCTTCTTGGCTGAAAACACGAGTAAAAGGCGCGCGCGCGAATTTTCATACCGTCATAAAATTTTCAACCGAGTCCATTTTTCCATCCCAATCATCTCACCATGCATCAACATGCACGAAAGCGTCGAAAATTTTGCTTCTTTTGACAGCGACAAAAATTTCGCGTCTTTTGACCTTCTTGGCTGAAAATAAGAGTATAAGGCGCGCGTGCGAATTTTCACACCGCCGTAAAATTTTCAACCGAGTCCATTTTTCCGTCCCAATCATTTCACCGTGCATCAACATGCACGAAAGCGTAAAAAATTTCACATCTTTTGACAGCGATAAAAATTTCGCGCCTTTTGACCCTCTTGGCTGAAAACACGAGTAAAAGGCGCGCGCGCGAATTTTCACACCGCCGTAAAATTTTCAACCGAGTCCATTTTTCCGTCCAAATCATCTCACCATGCATCAACATGCATGAAAGCATGAAAAATTTCGCATCTTTTGACAGCGACAAAAATTTCGCGTCTTTTGACCTTCTTGGCTGAAAACACGAGTAAAAGGCGCGCGCGCGAATTTTCATACCGTCATAAAATTTTCAACCGAGTCCATTTTTCCATCCCAATCATCTCACCATGCATCAACATGCACGAAAGCGTCGAAAAATTTGCTTCTTTTGACAGCGACAAAAATTTCGCGTCTTTTGACCTTCTTGGCTGAAAACGAGAGTATAAGGCGCGCGCGCGAATTTTCACACCGCCGTAAAATTTTCAACCGAGTCCATTTTTCCGTCCCAATCATCTCACCATGCATCAACATGCACGAAAGCGTCGAAAATTTCGCATCTTTTGACAGCGACAAAAATTTCGCGTCTTTTGACCTTCTTGGCTGAAAACACGAGTAAAAGGCGCGCGCGCGAATTTTCACACCGCCGTAAAATTTTCAACCGAGTCCATTTTTCCGACCCAATCATCTCACCATGCATCAACATGCACGAAAGCATAAAAAATTTCGCATCTTTTGACAACGACAAAAATTTCGCGTCTTTTGACCTTCTTGGCTGAAAACACGAGTAAAAGGCGCGCGCGCGAATTTTCATACCGTCATAAAATTTTCAACCGAGTCCATTTTTCCATCCCAATCATCTCACCATGCAACAACATGCACGAAAGCATAAAAAATTTCGCATCTTTTGACAGCGACAAAAATTTCGCGTCTTTTGACCTTCTTGGCAGAAAACACGAGTAAAAGGCGCGCGCGCGAATTTTCACACCGCCGTAAAATTTTCAACCGAGTCCATTTTTCCGCCCCAATCATCTCACCATGCATCAACATGCACGAAAGCGTCGAAAATTTTGCATCTTTTGACAGCGACAAAAATTTCGCGTCTTTTGACCATCTTGGCTGAAAACACGAGTAAAAGGCGCGCGCGCGACTTTTCACACTGCAGTAAAATTTTCAACCGAGTCCATTTTTCCGTCCCAATCATCTCACCATGCATCAACATGCACGAAAGCGTCGAAAATTTCGCATCTTTTGACAGCGATAAAAATTTCGCGCCTTTTGACCTTCTTGGCTGAAAACACGAGTAAAAGGCGCGCGCGCGAATTTTCACACCGCCGTATAATTTTCAACCGAGTCCATTTTTCCGTCCCAATCATCTCACGATGCATCAACATGCACGAAAGCATAAAAAATTTCGCATCTTTTGACAGCGACAAAAATTTCGCGTCTTTTGACCTTCTTGGCTGAAAACACGAGTAAAAGGCGCGCGCGCGAATTTTCATACCGTCATAAAATTTTCAACCGAGTCCATTTTTCCATCCCAATCATCTCACCATGCATCAACATGCACGAAAGCGTCGAAAATTTTGCTTCGTTTGACAACGACAAAAATTTCGCGTCTTTTGACCTTCTTGGCTGAAAACAAGAGTATAAGGCGCGCGCGCGAATTTTCACACCGCCGTAAAATTTTCAACCGAGTCCATTTTTCCGTCCCAAACATTTCACCGTGCATCAACATGCACGAAAGCGTCGAAAATGTCACATCTTTTGACAGCGATAAAAATTTCGCGCCTTTTGACCCTCTTGGCTGAAAACACGAGTAAAAGGCGCGCGCGCGAATTTTCACACCGCCGTAAAATTTTCAACCGAGTCCATTTTTCCGTCCCAATCATCTCACCATGCATCAACATGCACGAAAGCGTCGAAAATTTCGCATCTTTTGACAGAGACAAAAATTTCGCGCCTTTTGACCTTCTTGGCTGAAAACACGAGTAAAAGGCGCGCGCGCGAATTTTCACACCGCCGTAAAATTTTCAACCGAGTCCATTTTTCCGTCCCAATCATCTCACCATGCATCAACATGCACGAAAGCGTAAAAAATTTTGCATCTTTTGACAGCGACAAAAATTTCGCGTCTTTTGACCTTCTTGGCTGAAAACACGAGTAAAAGGCGCGCGTGCGAATTTTCACACCGCCGTAAAATTTTCAACCGAGTCCATTTTTCCGTCCCAATCATCTCACCATGCATCAACATGCACGAAAGCGTCGAAAATTTCGCATCTTTTGACAGCGACAAAAATTTCGCGTCTTTTGACCTTCTTGGCTGAAAACACGAGTAAAAGGCGCGCGCGCGAATTTTCATACCGTCATAAAATTTTCAACCGAGTCCATTTTTCCATCCCAATCATCTCACCATGCATCAACATGCACGAAAGCATCGAAAATTTCGCTTCTTTTGACAGCGACAAAAATTTCGCGACTTTTGACCTTCTTGGCTGAAAACAAGAGTATAAGGCGCGCGCGCGAATTTTCACACCGCCGTAAAATTTTCAACCGAGTCCATTTTTTCGTCCCAATCATCTCACCATGCATCAACATGCACGAAAGCGTTAAAAATTTCGCATCTTTTGACAGCGACAAAAATTTCGCGTCTTTTGACCTTCTTGGCTGAAAACACGAGTAAAAGGCGCGCGCGCGAATTTTCACACCGCCGTAAAATTTTCAACCGAGTCCATTTTTCCATCCCAATCATCTCACCATGCATCAACATGCACGAAAGCGTCGAAAATTTACCATCTTTTGACAGCGACAAAAATTTCGCGTCTTTTGACCTTCTTGGCTGAAAACACGAGTAAAAGGCGCGCGCGCGACTTTTCACACCGCCGTAAAATTTTCAACCGAGTCCATTTTTCCGTCCCAATCATCTCACCATGCATCAACATGCACGAAAGCGTCAAAAATTTCGCATCTTTTGACAGCGATAAAAATTTCGCGCCTTTTGACCTTCTTGGCTGAAAACACGAGTAAAAGGCGCGCGCGCGAATTTTCACACCGCCGTATAATTTTCAACCGAGTCCATTTTTCCGTCCCAATCATCTCACGATGCATCAACATGCACGAAAGCATAAAAAATTTCGCATCTTTTGACAGCGACAAAAATTTTGCGTCTTTTGACCTTCTTGGCTGAAAACACGAGTAAAAGGCGCGCGCGCAAATTTTCATACCGTCATAAAATTTTCAACCGAGTCCACTTTTCCATCCCAATCATCTCACCATGCATCAACATGCACGAAAGCGTCGAAAATTTTGCATCTTTTGACAGCGACAAAAATTTCGCGTCTTTTGACCATCTTGGCTGAAAACACGAGTAAAAGGCGCGCGCGCGACTTTTCACACCGCCGTAAAATTTTCAACCGAGTCCATTTTTCCGTCCCAATCATCTCACCATGCATCAACATGCACGAAAGCGTCGAAAATTTCGCATCTTTTGACAGCGATAAAAATTTCGCGCCTTTTGACCTTCTTGGCTGAAAACACGAGTAAAAGGCGCGCGCGCGAATTTTCACACCGCCGTATAATTTTCAACCGAGTCCATTTTTCCGTCCCAATCATCTCACGATGCATCAACATGCACGAAAGCATAAAAAATTTCGCATCTTTTGACAGCGACAAAAATTTCGCGTCTTTTGACCTTCTTGGCTGAAAACACGAGTAAAAGGCGCGCGCGCGAATTTTCATACCGTCATAAAATTTTCAACCGAGTCCATTTTTCCATCCCAATCATCTCACCATGCATCAACATGCACGAAAGCGTCGAAAATTTTGCTTCTTTTGACAACGACAAAAATTTCGCGTCTTTTGACCTTCTTGGCTGAAAACAAGAGTATAAGGCGCGCGCGCGAATTTTCACACCGCCGTAAAATTTTCAACCGAGTCTATTTTTCCGTCCCAATCATTTCACCGTGCATCAACATGCACGAAAGCGTCGAAAATTTCACATCTTTTGACAGCGATAAAAATTTTGCGCCTTTTGACCCTCTTGGCTGAAAACACGAGTAAAAGGCGCGCGCGCGAATTTTCACACCGCCGTAAAATTTTCAACCGAGTCCATTTTTCCGTCCCAATCATCTCACCATGCATCAACATGCACGAAAGCATGAAAAATTTCGCATCTTTTGACAGCGACAAAAATTTCGCGTCTTTTGACCTTCTTGGCTGAAAACACGAGTAAAAGGCGCGCGCGCGAATTTTCATACCGTCATAAAATTTTCAACCGAGTCCATTTTTCCATCCCAATCATCTCACCATGCATCCACATGCACGAAAGCGTCGAAAAATTTGCTTCTTTTGACAGCGACAAAAATTTCGCGTCTTTTGACCTTCTTGGCTGAAAACGAGAGTATAAGGCGCGCGCGAATTTTCACACCGTCGTAAAATTTTCAACCGAGTCCATTTTTCCGTCCCAATCATCTCACCATGCATCAACATGCACGAAAGCGTCGAAAGTTTCTCATCTAAGGACAGCGACAAAAATTTCGCATCTTTTGACCTTCTTGGCTGAAAACACGAGTAAAAGGCGCGCGCGCGAATTTTCACACCGCCGTAAAATTTTCAACCGAGTCCATTTTTCCGTCCCAATCATCTCACCATGCATCAACATGCACGAAAGCGTCGAAAATTTTGCTTCTTTTGACAACGACAAAAATTTCGCGTCTTTTGACCTTCTTGGCTGAAAACAAGAGTATAAGGCGCGCGCGCGAATTTTCACACCGCCGTAAAATTTTCAACCGAGTCCATTTTTCCGTCCCAATCATTTCACCGTGCATCAACATGCACGAAAGCGTCGAAAATTTCACATCTTTTGACAGCGATAAAAATTTCGCGCCTTTTGACCCTCTTGGCTGAAAACACGAGTAAAAGGCGCGCGCGCGAATTTTCACACCGCCGTAAAATTTTCAACCGAGTCCATTTTTCCGTCCCAATCATCTCACCATGCATCAACATGGACAAAAGCATGAAAAATTTTGCATCTTTTGACAGCGACAAAAATTTCGCGTCTTTTGACCTTCTTGGCTGAAAACACGAGTAAAAGGCGCGCGCGCGAATTTTCATACCGTCATAAAATTTTCAACCGAGTCCATTTTTCCATCCCAATCATCTCACCATGCATCAACATGCACGAAAGCGTCGAAAATTTACCATCTTTTGACAGCGACAAAAATTTCGCATCTTTTGACCTTCTTGGCTGAAAACACGAGTAAAAGGCGCGCGCGCGACTTTTCACACCGCCGTAAAATTTTCAACCGAGTCCATTTTTCCGTCCCAATCATCTCACCATGCATCAACATGCACGAAAGCGTCAAAAATTTCGCATCTTTTGACAGCGATAAAAATTTCGCGCCTTTTGACCTTCTTGGCTGAAAACACGAGTAAAAGGCACGCGCGCGAATTTTCACACCGCCGTATAATTTTCAACCGAGTCCATTTTTCCGTCCCAATCATCTCACGATGCATCAACATGCACGAAAGCATAAAAAATTTCGCATCTTTTGACAGCGACAAAAATTTTGCGTCTTTTGACCTTCTTGGCTGAAAACACGAGTAAAAGGCGCGCGCGCGAATTTTCATACCGTCATAAAATTTTCAACCGAGTCCATTTTTCCATCCCAATCATCTCACCATGCATCAACATGCACGAAAGCGTCGAAAATTTTGCATCTTTTGACAGCGACAAAAATTTCGCGTCTTTTGACCATCTTGGCTGAAAACACGAGTAAAAGGCGCGCGCGCGACTTTTTACACCGCCGTAAAATTTTCAACCGAGTCCATTTTTCCGTCCCAATCATCTCACCATGCATCAACATGCACGAAAGCGTCGAAAATTTCGCATCTTTTGACAGCGATAAAAATTTCGCGCCTTTTGACCTTCTTGGCTGAAAACACGAGTAAAAGGCGCGCGCGCGAATTTTCACACCGCCGTATAATTTTCAACCGAGTCCATTTTTCCGTCCCAATCATCTCACGATGCATCAACATGCACGAAAGCATAAAAAATTTCGCATCTTTTGACAGCGACAAAAATTTCGCGTCTTTTGACCTTCTTGGCTGAAAACACGAGTAAAAGGCGCGCGCGCGAATTTTCATACCGTCATAAAATTTTCAACCGAGTCCATTTTTCCGTCCCAATCATCTCACCATGCATCAACATGCACGAAAGCGTCGAAAATTTTGCTTCTTTTGACAACGACAAAAATTTCGCGTCTTTTGACCTTCTTGGCTGAAAACAAGAGTATAAGGCGCGCGCGCGAATTTTCACACCGCCGTAAAATTTTCAACCGAGTCCATTTTTCCGTCCCAATCATTTCACCGTGCATCAACATGCACGAAAGCGTCGAAAATTTCACATCTTTTGACAGCGATAAAAATTTCGCGCCTTTTGACCCTCTTGGCTGAAAACACGAGTAAAAGGCGCGCGCGCGAATTTTCACACCGCCGTAAAATTTTCAACCGAGTCCATTTTTCCGTCCCAATCATCTCACCATGCATCAACATGGACAAAAGCATGAAAAATTTTGCATCTTTTGACAGCGACAAAAATTTCGCGTCTTTTGACCTTCTTGGCTGAAAACACGAGTAAAAGGCGCGCGCGCGAATTTTCATACCGTCATAAAATTTTCAACCGAGTCCATTTTTCCATCCCAATCATCTCACCATGCATCAACATGCACGAAAGCGTCGAAAATTTCGCATCTTTTGACAGCGACAAAAATTTCGCGTCTTTTGACCTTCTTGGCTGAAAACACGAGTAAAAGGCGCGCGCGCGAATTTTCACACCGCCGTAAAATTTTCAACCGAGTCCATTTTTCCGTCCCAATCATCTCACCATGCATCAACATGCACGAAAGCATCAAAAATTTCGCATCTTTTGACAACGACAAAAATTTCGCGTCTTTTGACCTTCTTGGCTGAAAACACGAGTAAAAGGCGCGCGCGCGAATTTTCATACCGTCATAAAATTTTCAACCGAGTCCATTTTTCCATCCCAATCATCTCACCATGCATCAACATGCACGAAAGCATCGAAAATTTCGCTTCTTTTGACAGCGACAAAAATTTCGCGCCTTTTGACCTTCTTGGCTGAAAACACGAGTAAAAGGCGCGCGCGCGAATTTTCACACCGCCGTAAAATTTTCAACCGAGTCCATTTTTCCATCCCAATCATCTCACCATGCATCAACATGCACGAAAGCGTCGAAAATTTACCATCTTTTGACAGCGACAAAAATTTCGCGTCTTTTGACCTTCTTGGCTGAAAACACGAGTAAAAGGCGCGCGCGCGACTTTTCACACCGCCGTAAAATTTTCAACCGAGTCCATTTTTCCGTCCCAATCATCTCACCATGCATCAACATGCACGAAAGCATAAAAAATTTCGCATCTTTTGACAGCGACAAAAATTTCGCGTCTTTTGACCTTCTTGGCTGAAAACACGAGTAAAAGGAGCGCGCGCGAATTTTCACACCGCCGTAAAATTTTCAACCGAGTCCATTTTTCCGCCCCAATCATCTCACGATGCATCAACATGCACGAAAGCATAAAAAATTTCGCATCTTTTGACGGCGACAAAAATTTCGCGTCTTTTGACATTCTTGGCTGAAAACACGAGTAAAGGCGCGCGCGAGAATTTCACACCGCCGTAAAATTTTCAACCGAGTCCATTTTTCCGTCCCAATCATCTCACCATGCATCAACATGCACGAAAGCGTCGTAAATTTCGCATCTTTTAACAGCTACAAAAATTTCGCGTCTTTTGACCTTCTTGGCTGAAAACACGAGTAAAAGGCGCGCGCGCGACTTTTCACACCGCCGTAAAATTTTCAACCGAGTCCATTTTTCCGTCCCAATCATCTCACCATGCATCAACATGCACGAAAGCGTAAAAAATTTCGCATCTTTTGACAGCGACAAAAATTTCGCGTCTTTTGACCTTCTTGGCTGAAAACACGAGTAAAAGGCGCGCGTGCGAATTTTCACACCGCCGTAAAATTTTCAACCGAGTCCATTTTTCCGTCCCAATCATCTCACCATGCATCAACATGCACGAAAGCGTCGAAAATTTCGCATCTTTTGACAGCGACAAAAATTTCGCGTCTTTTGACCTTCTTGGCTGAAAACACGAGTAAAAGGCGCGCGCGCGAATTTTCACACCGTCGTAAAATTTTCATCCGAGTCCATTTTCCGTCCCAATCATCTCACCATGCATCAACATGTACGAAAGCATAAAAAAATTTGCATCTTTTGACAGCGACAAAAATTTCGCGTCTTTTGACCTTCTTGGCTGAAAACACGAGTAAAAGGTGCGCGCACGAATTTTCACACCGTCATAAAATTTTCAACCGAGTCCATTTTTCCATCCCAATCATCTCACCATGCATCAACATGCACGAAAGCGTCGAAAATTTTGCTTCTTTTGACAGCGACAAAAATTTCGCGTCTTTTGATCTTCTTGGCTGAAAACACGAGTAAAAGGCGCGCGCGCGAATTTTCACACCGCCGTAAAATTTTCAACCGAGTCCATTTTTCCGTCCCAATCATCTCACCATGCATCAACATGCACGAAAGCGTAAAAAATTTCGCATCTTTTGACAGCGACAAAAATTTCGCGTCTTTTGACCTTCTTGGCTGAAAACACGAGTAAAAGGCGCGCGTGCGAATTTTCACACCGCCGTAAAATTTTCAACCGAGTCCATTTTTCCGTCCCAATCATCTCACCATGCATCAACATGCACGAAAGCGTAAAAAATTTCG
The DNA here is from genome assembly GCA_030549335.1 of Pontederia crassipes. Lineage (NCBI taxonomy): Eukaryota > Viridiplantae > Streptophyta > Magnoliopsida > Commelinales > Pontederiaceae > Pontederia > Pontederia crassipes. The sequence continues at coordinate 5,840,009 of CM060190.1, forward strand.
CATCTTTTGACAGCGACAAAAATTTCGCGTCTTTTGACCTTCTTGGCTGAAAACACGAGTAAAAGGCGCGCGTGCGAATTTTCACACCGCCGTAAAATTTTCAACCGAGTCCATTTTTCCGTCCCAATCATCTCACCATGCATCAACATGCACGAAAGCGTCGAAAATTTCGCATCTTTTGACAGCGACAAAAATTTCGCGTCTTTTGACCTTCTTGGCTGAAAACACGAGTAAAAGGCGCGCGCGAATTTTCACACCGTCGTAAAATTTTCAACCGAGTCCATTTTCCGTCCCAATCATCTCACCATGTATCAACATGTACGAAAGCATAAAAAAATTTGCATCTTTTGACAGCGACAAAAATTTCGCGTCTTTTGACCTTCTTGGCTGAAAACACGAATAAAAGGTGCGCGCACGAATTTTCACACCGTCATAAAATTTTCAACCGAGACCATTTTTCCATCCCAATCATCTCACCATGCATCAACATGCACGAAAGCGTCGAAAATTTTGCTTCTTTTGACAGCGACAAAAATTTCGCGTCTTTTGACCTTCTTGGCTGAAAACACGAGTAAAAGGCGCGCGCGCAAATTTTCACACCGCCGTAAAATTTTCAACCGAGTCCATTTTTCCGTCCCAATCATCTCACCATGCATCAACATGTACGAAAGCATAAAAAATTTTGCATCTTTTGACAGCGACAAAAATTTCGCGTCTTTTGACCTTCTTGGCTGAAAACACGAGTAAAAGGTGCGCGCAGGAATTTTCACACCGTCATAAAATTTTCAACCGAGTCCATTTTTCCATCCCAATCATCTCACCATGCATCAACATGCACGAAAGCGTCGAAAATTTTGCTTCTTTTGACAGCGACAAAAATTTCGCGTCTTTTGACCTTCTTGGCTGAAAACACGAGTAAAAGGCGCGCGCGCGAATTTTCACACCGTCGTAAAATTTTCAACCGAGTCCATTTTCCGTCCCAATCATCTCACCATGCATCAACATGTACGAAAGCATAAAAAATTTTGCATCTTTTGACAGCGACAAAAATTTCGCGTCTTTTGACCTTCTTGGCTGAAAACACGAGTAAAAGGTGCGCGCACGAATTTTCACACCGTCATAAAATTTTCAACCGAGTCCATTTTTCCATCCCAATCATCTCACCATGCATCAACATGCACGAAAGCGTCGAAAATTTTGCTTCTTTTGACAGCGACAAAAATTTTCAACCGAGTCCATTTTTCCGTCCCAATCATCTCACCATGCATCAACATGCACGAAAGCGTAAAAAATTTCGCATCTTTTGACAGCGACAAAAATTTCGCGTCTTTTGACCTTCTTGGCTGAAAACACGAGTAAAAGGCGCGCGCACGACTTTTCACACCGCCGTAAAATTTTCAACCGAGTCCATTTTTCTGTCCCAATCATCTCGCCATGCATCAACATGCACGAAAGCATAAAAAATTTCGCATCTTTTGACAGCGACAAAAATTTCGCGTCTTTTGACCTTCTTGGCTGAAAACACGAGTAAAAGGCGCGCGCGCGAATTTTCACACCGCCGTAAAATTTTCAACCGAGTCCATTTTTCCGCCCCAATCATCTCACGATGCATCAACATGCACGAAAGCATAAAAAATTTCGCATCTTTTGACGGCGACAAAAATTTCGCGTCTTTTGACCTTCTTGGCTGAAAACACGAGTAAAAGGCGCGCGCCCGAATTTTCACACCGTCATAAAATTTTCAACCGAGTCCATTTTTCCAACCCAATGATCTCACCATGCATCAACATGCACCAAAGCGTCGAAAATTTTGCTTCTTTTGACAGCGACAAAAATTTCGCGTCTTTTGACCTTCTTGGCTGAAAACACGAGTAAAAGGCGCGCGCGCGAATTTTCACACCGCCGTAAAATTTTCAACTGAGTCCATTTTTCCGTCCCAATCATCTCACCATGCATTCAACCGAGTCCATTTTTCCATCCCAATCATCTCACCATGCATCAACATGCACGAAAGCGTCGAAAATTTTGCTTCTTTTGACAGCGACAAAAATTTCGCGTCTTTTGACCTTCTTGGCTGAAAACACGAGTAAAAGGCGCGCGCGCGAATTTTCACACCACCGTAAAATTTTCAACCGAGTCCATTTTTCCGTCCCAATCATCTCACCATGCATCAACATGCACGAAAGCGTAAAAAATTTTGCATCTTTTGACAGCGACAAAAATTTCGCGTCTTTTGACCTTCTTGGCTGAAAACACGAGTAAAAGGCGCGCGCACGACTTTTCACACCGCCGTAAAATTTTCAACCGAGTCCATTTTTCTGTCCCAATCATCTCGCCATGCATCAACATGCACGAAAGCATAAAAAATTTCGCATCTTTTGACAGCGACAAAAATTTCGCGTCTTTTGACCTTCTTGGCTGAAAACACAAGTAAAAGGCGCGCGCGCGAATTTTCACACCGCCGTAAAATTTTCAACCGAGTCCATTTTTCCGCCCCAATCATCTCACGATGCATCAACATGCACGAAAGCATAAAAAATTTCGCATCTTTTGACGGCGACAAAAATTTCGCGTCTTTTGACCTTCTTGGCTGAAAACACGAGTAAAAGGCGCGCGCCCGACTTTTCACACCGCCGTAAAATTTTCAACCGAGTCCATTTTTCCGTCCCAATCATCTCACCATACATCAAAATGCACGAAAGCATAAAAAATTTCGCATCTTTTGACAGCGACAAAAATTTCGCGTCTTTTGACCTTCTTGGCTGAAAACACGAGTAAAAGGCGCGCGCGCGAATTTTCACACCGCCGTAAAATTTTCAACCGAGTCCATTTTTCCGCCCCAATCATCTCACGATGCATCAACATGCACGAAAGCATAAAAAATTTCGCATCTTTTGACGGCGACAAAAATTTCGCGTCTTTTGACCTTCTTGGCTGAAAACACGAGTAAAAGGCGCGCGCACGAATTTTCACACCGTCATAAAATTTTCAACCGAGTCCATTTTTCCAACCCAATGATCTCACCATGCATCAACATGCACCAAAGCGTCGAAAATTTTGCTTCTTTTGACAGCGACAAAAATTTCGCGTCTTTTGACCTTCTTGGCTGAAAACACGAGTAAAAGGCGCGCGCGCGAATTTTCACACCGCCGTAAAATTTTCAACTGAGTCCATTTTTCCGTCCCAATCATCTCACCATGCATCAACATGTACGAAAGCATAAAAAATTTTGCATCTTTTGACAGCGACAAAAATTTCGCGTCTTTTGACCTTCTTGGCTGAAAACATGAGTAAAAGGCGCGCGCACGAATTTTCACACCGTCATAAAATTTTCAACCGAGTCCATTTTTCCATCCCAATCATCTCACCATGCATCAAAATGCACGAAAGCGTCGAAAATTTTGCTTCTTTTGACAGCGACAAAAACTTCGCGTCTTTTGACCTTCTTGGCTGAAAACACGAGTAAAAGGCGCGCGCGCGAATTTTCACACCGCCGTAAAATTTTCAACCGAGTCCATTTTTCCGTCCCAATCATCTCACCATGCATCAACATGCACGAAAGCGTAAAAAATTTCGCATCTTTTGACAGCGACAAAAATTTCGCGTCTTTTGACCTTCTTGGCTGAAAACACGAGTAAAAGGCGCGCGCGACATTTCACACCGCCGTAAAATTTTCAACCGAGTCCATTTTTCCGTCCCAATCATCTCGCCATGCATCAACATGCACGAAAGCATAAAAAATTTCGCATCTTTTGACAGCGACAAAAATTTCGCGTCTTTTGACCTTCTTGGCTGAAAACACGAGTAAAAGGCGCGCGCGCAAATTTTCACACCGCCGTAAAATTTTCAACCGAGTCCATTTTTCCGCCCCAATCATCTCACGATGCATCAACATGCACGAAAGCATAAAAAATTTCGCATCTTTTGACGGCGACAAAAATTTCGCGTCTTTTGACCTTCTTGGCTGAAAACACGAGTAAAAGGCGCGCGCGCGACTTTTCACACCGCCTTAAAATTTTCAACCGAGTCCATTTTTCCGTCCCAATCATCTCACCATGCATCAACATGCACGAAAGCATAAAAAATTTCGCATCTTTTGACAGCGACAAAAATTTCGCGTCTCTTGACCTTCTTGGCTGAAAACACGAGTAAAAGGCGCGCGCGCGAATTTTCACACCGCCGTAAAATTTTCAACCGAGTCCATTTTTCCGCCCCAATCATCTCACGATGCATCAACATGCACGAAAGCATAAAAAATTTCGCATCTTTTGACGGCGACAAAAATTTCGCGTCTTTTGACCTTCTTGGCTGAAAACACGAGTAAAGGCGCGCGCGAGAATTTCACACCGCCGTAAAATTTTCAACCGAGTCCATTTTTCCGCCCCAATCATCTCACGATGCATCAACATGCACGAAAGCATAAAAAATTTCGCATCTTTAGACGGCGACAAAAATTTCGCGTCTTTTGACCTTCTTGGCTGAAAACACGAGTAAAGGCGCGCGCGAGAATTTCAAACCGCCGTAAAATTTTCAACCGAGTCCATTTTTCCGTCCCAATCATCTCACCATGCATCAACATGCACGAAAGCGTCGTAAATTTCGCATCTTTTAACAGCGACAAAAATTTCGCATCTTTTGACCTTCTTGGCTGAAAACACGAGTAAAAGGCGCGCGCGCGACTTTTCACACCGCCGTAAAATTTTAAACTGAGTCCATTTTTCCGTCCCAATCATCTCACCATGCATCAACATGCACGAAAGCGTAAAAAATTTTGCATCTTTTGACAGCGACAAAAATTTCGCGTCTTTTGACCTTCTTGGCTGAAAACACGAGTAAAAGGCGCGCGTGCGAATTTTCACACCGCCGTAAAATTTTCAACCGAGTCCATTTTTCCGTCCCAATCATCTCACCATGCATCAACATGCACGAAAGCGTCGAAAATTTCGCATCTTTTGACAGCGACAAAAATTTCGCGTCTTTTGACCTTCTTGGCTGAAAACACGAGTAAAAGGCGCGCGCGCGAATTTTCACACCGCCGTAAAATTTTCAACCGAGTCCATTTTTCCGTCCCAATCATCTCACCATGCATCAACATGCACGAAAGCGTAAAAAATTTCGCATCTTTTGACAGCGACAAAAATTTCGCGTCTTTTGACCTTCTTGGCTGAAAACACGAGTAAAAGGCGCGCGCGCGACTTTTCACACCGCCGTAAAATTTTCAACCGAGTCCATTTTTCCGTCCCAATCATCTCGCCATGCATCAGCATGCACGAAAGCATAAAAAATTTCGCATCTTTTGACAGCGACAAAAATTTCGCGTCTTTTGACCTTCTTGGCTGAAAACACGAGTAAAAGGCGCGCGCGCGAATTTTCACACCGCCGTAAAATTTTCAACCGAGTCCATTTTTCTGTCCCAATCATCTCACCATGCATCAACATGTACGAAAGCATAAAAAATTTTGCATCTTTTGACAGCGACAAAAATTTCGCGTCTTTTGACCTTCTTGGCTGAAAACACGAGTAAAAGGTGCGCGCACGAATTTTCACACCGTCATAAAATTTTCAACCGAGTCCATTTTTCCATCCCAATCATCTCACCATGCATCAACATGCACGAAAGCGTCGAAAATTTTGCTTCTTTTGACAGCGACAAAAATTTCGCGTCTTTTGACCTTCTTGGTTGAAAACACGAGTAAAAGGCGCGCGCGCGATTTTTCACACCGCCGTAAAATTTTCAACCGAGTCCATTTTTCCGTCCCAATCATCTCACCATGCATCAACATGCACGAAAGCGTAAAAAATTTCGCATCTTTTGACAGCGACAAAAATTTCGCGTCTTTTGACCTTCTTGGCTGAAAACACGAGTAAAAGGCGCGCGCGCGACTTTTCACACCGCCGTAAAATTTTCAACCGAGTCCATTTTTCCGTCCCAATCATCTCGCTATGCATCAACATGCACGAAAGCATAAAAAATTTCGCATCTTTTGACAGCGACAAAAATTTCGCGTCTTTTGACCTTCTTGGCTGAAAACACGAGTAAAAGGCGCGCGCGCGACTTTTCACACCGCCGTAAAATTTTCAACCGAGTCCATTTTTCCGTCCCAATCATCTCGCTATGCATCAACATGCACGAAAGCATAAAAAATTTCGCATCTTTTGACAGCGACAAAAATTTCGCGTCTTTTGACCTTCTTGGCTGAAAACACGAGTAAAAGGCGCGCGCGCGAATTTTCACACCGCCGTAAAATTTGCAACCGAGTCCATTTTTCCGTCCCAATCATCTCACCATGCATCAACATGCACGAAAGCGTCGAAAATTTTGCTTCTTTTGACAGCGACAAAAATTTCGCGTCTTTTGTCCTTCTTGGCTGAAAACATGAGTAAAAGTCGCGCGCGCGATTTTTCACACCGCCGTAAAATTTTCAACCGAGTCCATTTTTCCGTCCCAATCATCTCACCATGCATCAACATGCATGAAAGCGTAAAAAATTTCGCATCTTTTGACAGCGACAAAAATTTCGCGTCTTTTGACCTTCTTGGCTGAAAACACGAGTAAAAGGCGCGCGCGCGACTTTTCACACCGCCGTAAAATTTTCAACCGAGTCCATTTTTCCGTCCCAATCATCTCGCTATGCATCAACATGCACGAAAGCATAAAAAATTTCGCATCTTTTGACAGCGACAAAAATTTCGCGTCTTTTGACCTTCTTGGCTGAAAACACGAGTAAAAGGCGCGCGCGCGACTTTTCACACCGCCGTAAAATTTTCAACCGAGTCCATTTTTCCGTCCCAATCATCTCGCTATGCATCAACATGCACGAAAGCATAAAAAATTTCGCATCTTTTGACAGCGACAAAAATTTCGCGTCTTTTGACCTTCTTGGCTGAAAACACGAGTAAAAGGCGCGCGCACGAATTTTCACACCGTCATAAAATTTTCAACCGAGTCCATTTTTCCAACCCAATGATCTCACCATGCATCAACATGCACCAAAGCGTCGAAAATTTTGCTTCTTTTGACAGCGACAAAAATTTCGCGTCTTTTGACCTTCTTGGCTGAAAACACGAGTAAAAGGCGCGCGCGCGAATTTTCACACCGCCGTAAAATTTTCAACTGAGTCCATTTTTCCGTCCCAATCATCTCACCATGCATCAACATGTACGAAAGCATAAAAATTTTTGCATCTTTTGACAGCGACAAAAATTTCGCGTCTTTTGACCTTCTTGGCTGAAAACACGAGTAAAAGGCGCGCGCACGAATTTTCACACCGTCATAAAATTTTCAACCGAGTCCATTTTTCCATCCCAATCATCTCACCATGCATCAAAATGCACGAAAGCGTCGAAAATTTTGCTTCTTTTGACAGCGACAAAAATTTCGCGTCTTTTGACCTTCTTGGCTGAAAACACGAGTAAAAGGCGCGCACGCGAATTTTCACACCGCCGTAAAATTTTCAACTGAGTCCATTTTTCCGTCCCAATCATCTCACCATGCATCAACATGTACGAAAGCATAAAAAATTTCGCATCTTTTGACAGCGACAAAAATTTCGCGTCTTTTGACCTTCTTGGCTGAAAACACGAGTAAAAGGCGCGCGCGCGACTTTTCACACCGCCGTAAAATTTTCAACCGAGTCCATTTTTCCGTCCCAATCATCTCGCTATGCATCAACATGCACGAAAGCATAAAAAATTTCGCATCTTTTGACAGCGACAAAAATTTCGCGTCTTTTGACCTTCTTGGCTGAAAACACGAGTAAAAGGCGCGCGCACGAATTTTCACACCGTCATAAAATTTTCAACCGAGTCCATTTTTCCAACCCAATGATCTCACCATGCATCAACATGCACCAAAGCGTCGAAAATTTTGCTTCTTTTGACAGCGACAAAAATTTCGCGTCTTTTGACCTTCTTGGCTGAAAACACGAGTAAAAGGCGCGCGCGCGAATTTTCACACCGCCGTAAAATTTTCAACTGAGTCCATTTTTCCGTCCCAATCATCTCACCATGCATCAACATGTACGAAAGCATAAAAATTTTTGCATCTTTTGACAGCGACAAAAATTTCGCGTCTTTTGACCTTCTTGGCTGAAAACACGAGTAAAAGGCGCGCGCACGAATTTTCACACCGTCATAAAATTTTCAACCGAGTCCATTTTTCCGTCCCAATCATCTCACCATGCATCAACATGCACGAAAGCGTCGAAAATTTTGCTTCTTTTGACAGCGACAAAAATTTCGCGTCTTTTGTCCTTCTTGGCTGAAAACACGAGTAAAAGGCGCGCGCGCGATTTTTCACACCGCCGTAAAATTTTCAACCGAGTCCATTTTTCCGTCCCAATCATCTCACCATGCATCAACATGCATGAAAGCGTAAAAAATTTCGCATCTTTTGACAGCGACAAAAATTTCGCGTCTTTTGACCTTCTTGGCTGAAAACACGAGTAAAAGGCGCGCGCGCGACTTTTCACACCCCCGTAAAATTTTCAACCGAGTCCATTTTTCCGTCCCAATCATCTCGCTATGCATCAACATGCACGAAAGCATAAAAAATTTCGCATCTTTTGACAGCGACAAAAATTTCGCGTCTTTTGACCTTCTTGGCTGAAAACACGAGTAAAAGGCGCGCGCGCGAATTTTCACACCGCCGTAAAATTTGCAACCGAGTCCATTTTTCCGTCCCAATCATCTCACCATGCATCAACATGCACGAAAGCGTCGAAAATTTTGCTTCTTTTGACAGCGACAAAAATTTCGCGTCTTTTGTCCTTCTTGGCTGAAAACACGAGTAAAAGGCGCGCGCGCGATTTTTCACACCGCCGTAAAATTTTCAACCGAGTCCATTTTTCCGTCCCAATCATCTCACCATGCATCAACATGCATGAAAGCGTAAAAAATTTCGCATCTTTTGACAGCGACAAAAATTTCGCGTCTTTTGACCTTCTTGGCTGAAAACACGAGTAAAAGGCGCGCGCGCGACTTTTCACACCGCCGTAAAATTTTCAACCGAGTCCATTTTTCCGTCCCAATCATCTCGCTATGCATCAACATGCACGAAAGCATAAAAAATTTCGCATCTTTTGACAGCGACAAAAATTTCGCGTCTTTTGACCTTCTTGGCTGAAAACACGAGTAAAAGGCGCGCGCGCGACTTTTCACACCGCCGTAAAATTTTCAACCGAGTCCATTTTTCCGTCCCAATCATCTCGCTATGCATCAACATGCACGAAAGCATAAAAAATTTCGCATCTTTTGACAGCGACAAAAATTTCGCGTCTTTTGACCTTCTTGGCTGAAAACACGAGTAAAAGGCGCGCGCGCGAATTTTCACACCGCCGTAAAATTTGCAACCGAGTCCATTTTTCCGTCCCAATCATCTCACCATGCATCAACATGCACGAAAGCGTCGAAAATTTTGCTTCTTTTGACAGCGACAAAAATTTCGCGTCTTTTGTCCTTCTTGGCTGAAAACACGAGTAAAAGGCGCGCGCGCGATTTTTCACACCGCCGTAAAATTTTCAACCGAGTCCATTTTTCCGTCCCAATCATCTCACCATGCATCAACATGCATGAAAGCGTAAAAAATTTCGCATCTTTTGACAGCGACAAAAATTTCGCGTCTTTTGACCTTCTTGGCTGAAAACACGAGTAAAAGGCGCGCGCGCGACTTTTCACACCCCCGTAAAATTTTCAACCGAGTCCATTTTTCCGTCCCAATCATCTCGCTATGCATCAACATGCACGAAAGCATAAAAAATTTCGCATCTTTTGACAGCGACAAAAATTTCGCGTCTTTTGACCTTCTTGGCTGAAAACACGAGTAAAAGGCGCGCGCGCGACTTTTCACACCGCCGTAAAATTTTCAACCGAGTCCATTTTTCCGTCCCAATCATCTCGCTATGCATCAACATGCACGAAAGCATAAAAAATTTCGCATCTTTTGACAGCGACAAAAATTTCGCGTCTTTTGACCTTCTTGGCTGAAAACACGAGTAAAAGGCGCGCGCACGAATTTTCACACCGTCATAAAATTTTCAACCGAGTCCATTTTTCCAACCCAATGATCTCACCATGCATCAACATGCACCAAAGCGTCGAAAATTTTGCTTCTTTTGACAGCGACAAAAATTTCGCGTCTTTTGACCTTCTTGGCTGAAAACACGAGTAAAAGGCGCGCGCGCGAATTTTCACACCGCCGTAAAATTTTCAACTGAGTCCATTTTTCCGTCCCAATCATCTCACCATGCATCAACATGTACGAAAGCATAAAAAATTTTGCATCTTTTGACAGCGACAAAAATTTCGCGTCTTTTGACCTTCTTGGCTGAAAACACGAGTAAAAGGCGCGCGCACGAATTTTCACACCGTCATAAAATTTTCAACCGAGTCCATTTTTCCATCCCAATCATCTCACCATGCATCAAAATGCACGAAAGCGTCGAAAATTTTGCTTCTTTTGACAGCGACAAAAATTTCGCGTCTTTTGACCTTCTTGGCTGAAAACACGAGTAAAAGGCGCGCGCGCGAATTTTCACACCGCCGTAAAATTTTCAACTGAGTCCATTTTTCCGTCCCAATCATCTCACCATGCATCAACATGTACGAAAGCATAAAAAATTTTGCATCTTTTGACAGCGACAAAAATTTCGCGTCTTTTGACCTTCTTGGCTGAAAACACGAGTAAAAGGCGCGCGCACGAATTTTCACACCGTCATAAAATTTTCAACCGAGTCCATTTTTCCATCCCAATCATCTCACCATGCATCAACATGCACGAAAGCGTCGAAAATTTTGCTTCTTTTGACAGCGACAAAAATTTCGCGTCTTTTGACCTTCTTGGTTGAAAACACGAGTAAAAGGCGCGCGCGCGATTTTTCACACCGCCGTAAAATTTTCAACCGAGTCCATTTTTCCGTCCCAATCATCTCACCGTGCATCAACATGCACGAAAGCGTAAAAAATTTCGCATCTTTTGACAGCGACAAAAATTTCGCGTCTTTTGACCTTCTTGGCTGAAAACACGAGTAAAAGGCGCGCGCGTGACTTTTCACACCGTCGTAAAATTTTCAACCGAGTCCATTTTTCCGTCCCAATCATCTCGCTATGCATCAACATGCACGAAAGCATAAAAAATTTCGCATCTTTTGACAGCGACAAAAATTTCGCGTCTTTTGACCTTCTTGGCTGAAAACACGAGTAAAAGGCGCGCGCGCGACTTTTCACACCGCCGTAAAATTTTCAACCGAGTCCATTTTTCCGTCCCAATCATCTCGCTATGCATCAACATGCACGAAAGCATAAAAAATTTCGCATCTTTTGACAGCGACAAAAATTTCGCGTCTTTTGACCTTCTTGGCTGAAAACACGAGTAAAAGGCGCGCGCACGAATTTTCACACCGTCATAAAATTTTCAACCGAGTCCATTTTTCCAACCCAATGATCTCACCATGCATCAACATGCACCAAAGCGTCGAAAATTTTGCTTCTTTTGACAGCGACAAAAATTTCGCGTCTTTTGACCTTCTTGGCTGAAAACACGAGTAAAAGGCGCGCGCGCGAATTTTCACACCGCCGTAAAATTTTCAACTGAGTCCATTTTTCCGTCCCAATCATCTCACCATGCATCAACATGTACGAAAGCATAAAAATTTTTGCATCTTTTGACAGCGACAAAAATTTCGCGTCTTTTGACCTTCTTGGCTGAAAACACGAGTAAAAGGCGCGCGCACGAATTTTCACACCGTCATAAAATTTTCAACCGAGTCCATTTTTCCATCCCAATCATCTCACCATGCATCAAAATGCACGAAAGCGTCGAAAATTTTGCTTCTTTTGACAGCGACAAAAATTTCGCGTCTTTTGACCTTCTTGGCTGAAAACACGAGTAAAAGGCGCGCACGCGAATTTTCACACCGCCGTAAAATTTTCAACTGAGTCCATTTTTCCGTCCCAATCATCTCACCATGCATCAACATGTACGAAAGCATAAAAAATTTCGCATCTTTTGACAGCGACAAAAATTTCGCGTCTTTTGACCTTCTTGGCTGAAAACACGAGTAAAAGGCGCGCGCGCGACTTTTCACACCGCCGTAAAATTTTCAACCGAGTCCATTTTTCCGTCCCAATCATCTCGCTATGCATCAACATGCACGAAAGCATAAAAAATTTCGCATCTTTTGACAGCGACAAAAATTTCGCGTCTTTTGACCTTCTTGGCTGAAAACACGAGTAAAAGGCGCGCGCACGAATTTTCACACCGTCATAAAATTTTCAACCGAGTCCATTTTTCCAACCCAATGATCTCACCATGCATCAACATGCACCAAAGCGTCGAAAATTTTGCTTCTTTTGACAGCGACAAAAATTTCGCGTCTTTTGACCTTCTTGGCTGAAAACACGAGTAAAAGGCGCGCGCGCGAATTTTCACACCGCCGTAAAATTTTCAACTGAGTCCATTTTTCCGTCCCAATCATCTCACCATGCATCAACATGTACGAAAGCATAAAAATTTTTGCATCTTTTGACAGCGACAAAAATTTCGCGTCTTTTGACCTTCTTGGCTGAAAACACGAGTAAAAGGCGCGCGCACGAATTTTCACACCGTCATAAAATTTTCAACCGAGTCCATTTTTCCGTCCCAATCATCTCACCATGCATCAACATGCACGAAAGCGTCGAAAATTTTGCTTCTTTTGACAGCGACAAAAATTTCGCGTCTTTTGTCCTTCTTGGCTGAAAACACGAGTAAAAGGCGCGCGCGCGATTTTTCACACCGCCGTAAAATTTTCAACCGAGTCCATTTTTCCGTCCCAATCATCTCACCATGCATCAACATGCATGAAAGCGTAAAAAATTTCGCATCTTTTGACAGCGACAAAAATTTCGCGTCTTTTGACCTTCTTGGCTGAAAACACGAGTAAAAGGCGCGCGCGCGACTTTTCACACCCCCGTAAAATTTTCAACCGAGTCCATTTTTCCGTCCCAATCATCTCGCTATGCATCAACATGCACGAAAGCATAAAAAATTTCGCATCTTTTGACAGCGACAAAAATTTCGCGTCTTTTGACCTTCTTGGCTGAAAACACGAGTAAAAGGCGCGCGCGCGAATTTTCACACCGCCGTAAAATTTGCAACCGAGTCCATTTTTCCGTCCCAATCATCTCACCATGCATCAACATGCACGAAAGCGTCGAAAATTTTGCTTCTTTTGACAGCGACAAAAATTTCGCGTCTTTTGTCCTTCTTGGCTGAAAACACGAGTAAAAGGCGCGCGCGCGATTTTTCACACCGCCGTAAAATTTTCAACCGAGTCCATTTTTCCGTCCCAATCATCTCACCATGCATCAACATGCATGAAAGCGTAAAAAATTTCGCATCTTTTGACAGCGACAAAAATTTCGCGTCTTTTGACCTTCTTGGCTGAAAACACGAGTAAAAGGCGCGCGCGCGACTTTTCACACCGCCGTAAAATTTTCAACCGAGTCCATTTTTCCGTCCCAATCATCTCGCTATGCATCAACATGCACGAAAGCATAAAAAATTTCGCATCTTTTGACAGCGACAAAAATTTCGCGTCTTTTGACCTTCTTGGCTGAAAACACGAGTAAAAGGCGCGCGCGCGACTTTTCACACCGCCGTAAAATTTTCAACCGAGTCCATTTTTCCGTCCCAATCATCTCGCTATGCATCAACATGCACGAAAGCATAAAAAATTTCGCATCTTTTGACAGCGACAAAAATTTCGCGTCTTTTGACCTTCTTGGCTGAAAACACGAGTAAAAGGCGCGCGCACGAATTTTCACACCGTCATAAAATTTTCAACCGAGTCCATTTTTCCAACCCAATGATCTCACCATGCATCAACATGCACCAAAGCGTCGAAAATTTTGCTTCTTTTGACAGCGACAAAAATTTCGCGTCTTTTGACCTTCTTGGCTGAAAACACGAGTAAAAGGCGCGCGCGCGAATTTTCACACCGCCGTAAAATTTTCAACTGAGTCCATTTTTCCGTCCCAATCATCTCACCATGCATCAACATGTACGAAAGCATAAAAATTTTTGCATCTTTTGACAGCGACAAAAATTTCGCGTCTTTTGACCTTCTTGGCTGAAAACACGAGTAAAAGGCGCGCGCACGAATTTTCACACCGTCATAAAATTTTCAACCGAGTCCATTTTTCCATCCCAATCATCTCACCATGCATCAAAATGCACGAAAGCGTCGAAAATTTTGCTTCTTTTGACAGCGACAAAAATTTCGCGTCTTTTGACCTTCTTGGCTGAAAACACGAGTAAAAGGCGCGCACGCGAATTTTCACACCGCCGTAAAATTTTCAACTGAGTCCATTTTTCCGTCCCAATCATCTCACCATGCATCAACATGTACGAAAGCATAAAAAATTTCGCATCTTTTGACAGCGACAAAAATTTCGCGTCTTTTGACCTTCTTGGCTGAAAACACGAGTAAAAGGCGCGCGCGCGACTTTTCACACCGCCGTAAAATTTTCAACCGAGTCCATTTTTCCGTCCCAATCATCTCGCTATGCATCAACATGCACGAAAGCATAAAAAATTTCGCATCTTTTGACAGCGACAAAAATTTCGCGTCTTTTGACCTTCTTGGCTGAAAACACGAGTAAAAGGCGCGCGCACGAATTTTCACACCGTCATAAAATTTTCAACCGAGTCCATTTTTCCAACCCAATGATCTCACCATGCATCAACATGCACCAAAGCGTCGAAAATTTTGCTTCTTTTGACAGCGACAAAAATTTCGCGTCTTTTGACCTTCTTGGCTGAAAACACGAGTAAAAGGCGCGCGCGCGAATTTTCACACCGCCGTAAAATTTTCAACTGAGTCCATTTTTCCGTCCCAATCATCTCACCATGCATCAACATGTACGAAAGCATAAAAATTTTTGCATCTTTTGACAGCGACAAAAATTTCGCGTCTTTTGACCTTCTTGGCTGAAAACACGAGTAAAAGGCGCGCGCACGAATTTTCACACCGTCATAAAATTTTCAACCGAGTCCATTTTTCCGTCCCAATCATCTCACCATGCATCAACATGCACGAAAGCGTCGAAAATTTTGCTTCTTTTGACAGCGACAAAAATTTCGCGTCTTTTGTCCTTCTTGGCTGAAAACACGAGTAAAAGGCGCGCGCGCGATTTTTCACACCGCCGTAAAATTTTCAACCGAGTCCATTTTTCCGTCCCAATCATCTCACCATGCATCAACATGCATGAAAGCGTAAAAAATTTCGCATCTTTTGACAGCGACAAAAATTTCGCGTCTTTTGACCTTCTTGGCTGAAAACACGAGTAAAAGGCGCGCGCGCGACTTTTCACACCCCCGTAAAATTTTCAACCGAGTCCATTTTTCCGTCCCAATCATCTCGCTATGCATCAACATGCACGAAAGCATAAAAAATTTCGCATCTTTTGACAGCGACAAAAATTTCGCGTCTTTTGACCTTCTTGGCTGAAAACACGAGTAAAAGGCGCGCGCGCGAATTTTCACACCGCCGTAAAATTTGCAACCGAGTCCATTTTTCCGTCCCAATCATCTCACCATGCATCAACATGCACGAAAGCGTCGAAAATTTTGCTTCTTTTGACAGCGACAAAAATTTCGCGTCTTTTGTCCTTCTTGGCTGAAAACACGAGTAAAAGGCGCGCGCGCGATTTTTCACACCGCCGTAAAATTTTCAACCGAGTCCATTTTTCCGTCCCAATCATCTCACCATGCATCAACATGCATGAAAGCGTAAAAAATTTCGCATCTTTTGACAGCGACAAAAATTTCGCGTCTTTTGACCTTCTTGGCTGAAAACACGAGTAAAAGGCGCGCGCGCGACTTTTCACACCGCCGTAAAATTTTCAACCGAGTCCATTTTTCCGTCCCAATCATCTCGCTATGCATCAACATGCACGAAAGCATAAAAAATTTCGCATCTTTTGACAGCGACAAAAATTTCGCGTCTTTTGACCTTCTTGGCTGAAAACACGAGTAAAAGGCGCGCGCGCGACTTTTCACACCGCCGTAAAATTTTCAACCGAGTCCATTTTTCCGTCCCAATCATCTCGCTATGCATCAACATGCACGAAAGCATAAAAAATTTCGCATCTTTTGACAGCGACAAAAATTTCGCGTCTTTTGACCTTCTTGGCTGAAAACACGAGTAAAAGGCGCGCGCACGAATTTTCACACCGTCATAAAATTTTCAACCGAGTCCATTTTTCCAACCCAATGATCTCACCATGCATCAACATGCACCAAAGCGTCGAAAATTTTGCTTCTTTTGACAGCGACAAAAATTTCGCGTCTTTTGACCTTCTTGGCTGAAAACACGAGTAAAAGGCGCGCGCGCGAATTTTCACACCGCCGTAAAATTTTCAACTGAGTCCATTTTTCCGTCCCAATCATCTCACCATGCATCAACATGTACGAAAGCATAAAAAATTTTGCATCTTTTGACAGCGACAAAAATTTCGCGTCTTTTGACCTTCTTGGCTGAAAACACGAGTAAAAGGCGCGCGCACGAATTTTCACACCGTCATAAAATTTTCAACCGAGTCCATTTTTCCATCCCAATCATCTCACCATGCATCAAAATGCACGAAAGCGTCGAAAATTTTGCTTCTTTTGACAGCGACAAAAATTTCGCGTCTTTTGACCTTCTTGGCTGAAAACACGAGTAAAAGGCGCGCGCAGCGAATTTTCACACCGCCGTAAAATTTTCAACTGAGTCCATTTTTCCGTCCCAATCATCTCACCATGCATCAACATGTACGAAAGCATAAAAAATTTTGCATCTTTTGACAGCGACAAAAATTTCGCGTCTTTTGACCTTCTTGGCTGAAAACACGAGTAAAAGGCGCGCGCACGAATTTTCACACCGTCATAAAATTTTCAACCGAGTCCATTTTTCCATCCCAATCATCTCACCATGCATCAACATGCACGAAAGCGTCGAAAATTTTGCTTCTTTTGACAGCGACAAAAATTTCGCGTCTTTTGACCTTCTTGGTTGAAAACACGAGTAAAAGGCGCGCGCGCGATTTTTCACACCGCCGTAAAATTTTCAACCGAGTCCATTTTTCCGTCCCAATCATCTCACCGTGCATCAACATGCACGAAAGCGTAAAAAATTTCGCATCTTTTGACAGCGACAAAAATTTCGCGTCTTTTGACCTTCTTGGCTGAAAACACGAGTAAAAGGCGCGCGCGCGACTTTTCACACCGTCGTAAAATTTTCAACCGAGTCCATTTTTCCGTCCCAATCATCTCGCTATGCATCAACATGCACGAAAGCATAAAAAATTTCGCATCTTTTGACAGCGACAAAAATTTCGCGTCTTTTGACCTTCTTGGCTGAAAACACGAGTAAAAGGCGCGCGCGCGACTTTTCACACCGCCGTAAAATTTTCAACCGAGTCCATTTTTCCGTCCCAATCATCTCGCTATGCATCAACATGCACGAAAGCATAAAAAATTTCGCATCTTTTGACAGCGACAAAAATTTCGCGTCTTTTGACCTTCTTGGCTGAAAACACGAGTAAAAGGCGCGCGCGCGAATTTTCACACCGCCGTAAAATTTGCAACCGAGTCCATTTTTCCGTCCCAATCATCTCACCATGCATCAACATGCACGAAAGCGTCGAAAATTTTGCTTCTTTTGACAGCGACAAAAATTTCGCGTCTTTTGTCCTTCTTGGCTGAAAACACGAGTAAAAGGCGCGCGCGCGATTTTTCACACCGCCGTAAAATTTTCAACCGAGTCCATTTTTCCGTCCCAATCATCTCACCATGCATCAACATGCATGAAAGCGTAAAAAATTTCGCATCTTTTGACAGCGACAAAAATTTCGCGTCTTTTGACCTTCTTGGCTGAAAACACGAGTAAAAGGCGCGCGCGCGACTTTTCACACCGCCGTAAAATTTTCAACCGAGTCCATTTTTCCGTCCCAATCATCTCGCTATGCATCAACATGCACGAAAGCATAAAAAATTTCGCATCTTTTGACAGCGACAAAAATTTCGCGTCTTTTGACCTTCTTGGCTGAAAACACGAGTAAAAGGCGCGCGCGCGACTTTTCACACCGCCGTAAAATTTTCAACCGAGTCCATTTTTCCGTCCCAATCATCTCGCTATGCATCAACATGCACGAAAGCATAAAAAATTTCGCATCTTTTGACAGCGACAAAAATTTCGCGTCTTTTGACCTTCTTGGCTGAAAACACGAGTAAAAGGCGCGCGCACGAATTTTCACACCGTCATAAAATTTTCAACCGAGTCCATTTTTCCAACCCAATGATCTCACCATGCATCAACATGCACCAAAGCGTCGAAAATTTTGCTTCTTTTGACAGCGACAAAAATTTCGCGTCTTTTGACCTTCTTGGCTGAAAACACGAGTAAAAGGCGCGCGCGCGAATTTTCACACCGCCGTAAAATTTTCAACTGAGTCCATTTTTCCGTCCCAATCATCTCACCATGCATCAACATGTACGAAAGCATAAAAAATTTTGCATCTTTTGACAGCGACAAAAATTTCGCGTCTTTTGACCTTCTTGGCTGAAAACACGAGTAAAAGGCGCGCGCACGAATTTTCACACCGTCATAAAATTTTCAACCGAGTCCATTTTTCCATCCCAATCATCTCACCATGCATCAAAATGCACGAAAGCGTCGAAAATTTTGCTTCTTTTGACAGCGACAAAAATTTCGCGTCTTTTGACCTTCTTGGCTGAAAACACGAGTAAAAGGCGCGCGCGCGAATTTTCACACCGCCGTAAAATTTTCAACTGAGTCCATTTTTCCGTCCCAATCATCTCACCATGCATCAACATGTACGAAAGCATAAAAAATTTTGCATCTTTTGACAGCGACAAAAATTTCGCGTCTTTTGACCTTCTTGGCTGAAAACACGAGTAAAAGGCGCGCGCACGAATTTTCACACCGTCATAAAATTTTCAACCGAGTCCATTTTTCCATCCCAATCATCTCACCATGCATCAACATGCACGAAAGCGTCGAAAATTTTGCTTCTTTTGACCTTCTTGGTTGAAAACACGAGTAAAAGGCGCGCGCGCGATTTTTCACACCGCCGTAAAATTTTCAACCGAGTCCATTTTTCCGTCCCAATCATCTCACCGTGCATCAACATGCACGAAAGCGTAAAAAATTTCGCATCTTTTGACAGCGACAAAAATTTCGCGTCTTTTGACCTTCTTGGCTGAAAACACGAGTAAAAGGCGCGCGCGCGACTTTTCACACCGTCGTAAAATTTTCAACCGAGTCCATTTTTCCGTCCCAATCATCTCGCTATGCATCAACATGCACGAAAGCATAAAAAATTTCGCATCTTTTGACAGCGACAAAAATTTCGCGTCTTTTGACCTTCTTGGCTGAAAACACGAGTAAAAGGCGCGCGCGCGACTTTTCACACCGCCGTAAAATTTTCAACCGAGTCCATTTTTCCGTCCCAATCATCTCGCTATGCATCAACATGCACGAAAGCATAAAAAATTTCGCATCTTTTGACAGCGACAAAAATTTCGCGTCTTTTGACCTTCTTGGCTGAAAACACGAGTAAAAGGCGCGCGCGCGAATTTTCACACCGCCGTAAAATTTGCAACCGAGTCCATTTTTCCGTCCCAATCATCTCACCATGCATCAACATGCACGAAAGCGTCGAAAATTTTGCTTCTTTTGACAGCGACAAAAATTTCGCGTCTTTTGTCCTTCTTGGCTGAAAACACGAGTAAAAGGCGCGCGCGCGATTTTTCACACCGCCGTAAAATTTTCAACCGAGTCCATTTTTCCGTCCCAATCATCTCACCATGCATCAACATGCATGAAAGCGTAAAAAATTTCGCATCTTTTGACAGCGACAAAAATTTCGCGTCTTTTGACCTTCTTGGCTGAAAACACGAGTAAAAGGCGCGCGCGCGACTTTTCACACCGCCGTAAAATTTTCAACCGAGTCCATTTTTCCGTCCCAATCATCTCGCTATGCATCAACATGCACGAAAGCATAAAAAATTTCGCATCTTTTGACAGCGACAAAAATTTCGCGTCTTTTGACCTTCTTGGCTGAAAACACGAGTAAAAGGCGCGCGCGCGACTTTTCACACCGCCGTAAAATTTTCAACCGAGTCCATTTTTCCGTCCCAATCATCTCGCTATGCATCAACATGCACGAAAGCATAAAAAATTTCGCATCTTTTGACAGCGACAAAAATTTCGCGTCTTTTGACCTTCTTGGCTGAAAACACGAGTAAAAGGCGCGCGCGCGAATTTTCACACCGCCGTAAAATTTTCAACCGAGTCCATTTTTCCGTCCCAATCATCTCGCTATGCATCAACATGCACGAAAGCATAAAAAATTTCGCATCTTTTGACAGCGACAAAAATTTCGCGTCTTTTGACCTTCTTGGCTGAAAACACGAGTAAAAGGCGCGCGCGCGAATTTTCACACCGCCGTAAAATTTGCAACCGAGTCCATTTTTCCGTCCCAATCATCTCACCATGCATCAACATGCACGAAAGCGTCGAAAATTTCGCATCTCTTAACAGCGACAAAAATTTCGCGTCTTTTGACCTTCTTGGCTGAAAACACGAGTAAAAGGCGCGCGCGCGACTTTTCACACCGCCGTAAAATTTTCAACCGAGTCCATTTTTCCGTCCCAATCATCTCGCTATGCATCAACATGCACGAAAGCATAAAAAATTTCGCATCTTTTGACAGCGACAAAAATTTCGCGTCTTTTGACCTTCTTGGCTGAAAACACGAGTAAAAGGCGCGCGCGCGAATTTTCACACCGCCGTAAAATTTGCAACCGAGTCCATTTTTCCGTCCCAATCATCTCACCATGCATCAACATGCACGAAAGCGTCGAAAATTTCGCATCTTTTGACAGCGACAAAAATTTCGCGTCTTTTGACCTTCTTGGCTGAAAACACGAGTAAAAGGCGCGCGCGCGACTTTTCACACCGCCGTAAAATTTTCAACCGAGTCCATTTTTCCGTCCCAATCATCTCACCATGCATCAACATGCACGAAAGCGTAAAAAATTTCGCTTCTTTTTGACAGCGACAAAAATTTCGCGTCTTTTGACCTTCTTGGCTGAAAACACGAGTAAAAGGCGCGCGCGCAAATTTTCACACCGCCGTAAAATTTTCAACCGAGTCCATTTTTCCGCCCCAATCATCTCACGATGCATCAACATGCACGAAAGCATAAAAAATTTCGTATCTTTTGACGGCGACAAAAATTTCGCGTCTTTTGACCTTCTTGGCTGAAAACACGAGTAAAAGGCGCGCGCGCGACTTTTCACACCGCCGTAAAATTTTCAACCGAGTCCATTTTTCCGTCCCAATCATCTCACCATGCATCAACATGCACGAAAGCATAAAAAATTTCGCATCTTTTGACAGCGACAAAAATTTCGCGTCTTTTGACCTTCTTGGCTGAAAACACGAGTAAAAGGCGCGCGCGCGAATTTTCACACCGCCGTAAAATTTTCAACCGAGTCCATTTTTCCGTCCCAATCATCTCGCTATGCATCAACATGCACGAAAGCATAAAAAATTTCGCATCTTTTGACAGCGACAAAAATTTCGCGTCTTTTGACCTTCTTGGCTGAAAACACGAGTAAAAGGCGCGCGCGCGAATTTTCACACCGCCGTAAAATTTGCAACCGAGTCCATTTTTCCGTCCCAATCATCTCACCATGCATCAACATGCACGAAAGCGTCGAAAATTTTGCATCTTTTAACAGCGACAAAAATTTCGCGTCTTTTGACCTTCTTGGCTGAAAACACGAGTAAAAGGCGCGCGCGCGACTTTTCACACCGCCGTAAAATTTTCAACCGAGTCCATTTTTCCGTCCCAATCATCTCGCTATGCATCAACATGCACGAAAGCATAAAAAATTTCGCATCTTTTGACAGCGACAAAAATTTCGCGTCTTTTGACCTTCTTGGCTGAAAACACGAGTAAAAGGCGCGCGCGCGAATTTTCACACCGCCGTAAAATTTGCAACCGAGTCCATTTTTCCGTCCCAATCATCTCACCATGCATCAACATGCACGAAAGCGTCGAAAATTTCACATCTCTTAACAGCGACAAAAATTTCGCGTCTTTTGACCTTCTTGGCTGAAAACACGAGTAAAAGGCGCGCGCGCGACTTTTCACACCGCCGTAAAATTTTCAACCGAGTCCATTTTTCCGTCCCAATCATCTCGCTATGCATCAACATGCACGAAAGCATAAAAAATTTCGCATCTTTTGACAGCGACAAAAATTTCGCGTCTTTTGACCTTCTTGGCTGAAAACACGAGTAAAAGGCGCGCGCGCGAATTTTCACACCGCCGTAAAATTTGCAACCGAGTCCATTTTTCCGTCCCAATCATCTCACCATGCATCAACATGCACGAAAGCGTCGAAAATTTCGCATCTTTTGACAGCGACAAAAATTTCGCGTCTTTTGACCTTCTTGGCTGAAAACACGAGTAAAAGGCGCGCGCGCGACTTTTCACACCGCCGTAAAATTTTCAACCGAGTCCATTTTTCCGTCCCAATCATCTCACCATGCATCAACATGCACGAAAGCGTAAAAAATTTCGCTTCTTTTTGACAGCGACAAAAATTTCGCGTCTTTTGACCTTCTTGGCTGAAAACACGAGTAAAAGGCGCGCGCGCAAATTTTCACACCGCCGTAAAATTTTCAACCGAGTCCATTTTTCCGCCCCAATCATCTCACGATGCATCAACATGCACGAAAGCATAAAAAATTTCGCATCTTTTGACGGCGACAAAAATTTCGCGTCTTTTGACCTTCTTGGCTGAAAACACGAGTAAAAGGCGCGCGCGCGACTTTTCACACCGCCGTAAAATTTTCAACCGAGTCCATTTTTCCGTCCCAATCATCTCACCATGCATCAACATGCACGAAAGCATAAAAAATTTCGCATCTTTTGACAGCGACAAAAATTTCGCGTCTTTTGACCTTCTTGGCTGAAAACACGAGTAAAAGGCGCGCGCGCGAATTTTCACACCGCCGTAAAATTTTCAACCGAGTCCATTTTTCCGTCCCAATCATCTCGCTATGCATCAACATGCACGAAAGCATAAAAAATTTCGCATCTTTTGACAGCGACAAAAATTTCGCGTCTTTTGACCTTCTTGGCTGAAAACACGAGTAAAAGGCGCGCGCGCGAATTTTCACACCGCCGTAAAATTTGCAACCGAGTCCATTTTTCCGTCCCAATCATCTCACCATGCATCAACATGCACGAAAGCGTCGAAAATTTTGCATCTTTTAACAGCGACAAAAATTTCGCGTCTTTTGACCTTCTTGGCTGAAAACACGAGTAAAAGGCGCGCGCGCGACTTTTCACACCGCCGTAAAATTTTCAACCGAGTCCATTTTTCCGTCCCAATCATCTCGCTATGCATCAACATGCACGAAAGCATAAAAAATTTCGCATCTTTTGACAGCGACAAAAATTTCGCGTCTTTTGACCTTCTTGGCTGAAAACACGAGTAAAAGGCGCGCGCGCGACTTTTCACACCGCCGTAAAATTTTCAACCGAGTCCATTTTTCCGTCCCAATCATCTCGCTATGCATCTACATGCACGAAAGCATAAAAAATTTTGCATCTTTTGACAGCGACAAAAATTTCGCGTCTTTTGACCTTCTTGGCTGAAAACACGAGTAAAAGGCGCGCGCGCGAATTTTCACACCGCCGTAAAATTTGCAACCGAGTCCATTTTTCCGTCCCAATCATCTCACCATGCATCAACATGCACGAAAGCGTAAAAAATTTCGTATCTTTTGACAGCGACAAAAATTTCGCGTCTTTTGACCTTCTTGGCTGAAAACACGAGTAAAAGGCGCGCGTGCGAATTTTCACACCGCCGTAAAATTTTCAACCGAGTCCATTTTTCCGTCCCAATCATCTCACCATGCATCAACATGCACGAAAGCGTCGAAAATTTCGCATCTTTTGACAGCGACAAAAATTTCGCGTCTTTTGACCTTCTTGGCTGAAAACACGAGTAAAAGGCGCGCGCGCGACTTTTCACACCGCCGTAAAATTTTCAACCGAGTCCATTTTTCCGTCCCAATCATCTCACCATGCATCAACATGCACGAAAGCGTAAAAAATTTCGCTTCTTTTTGACAGCGACAAAAATTTCGCGTCTTTTGACCATCTTGGCTGAAAACACGAGTAAAAGGCGCGCGTGCGAATTTTCACACCGCCGTAAAATTTTCAACCGAGTCCATTTTTCCGTCCCAATTATCTCACCATGCATCAACATGCACGAAAGGGTCAAAAATTTCGCTTCTTTTTTACAGCGACAAAAATTTCGCGTCTTTTGACCTTCTTGGCTGAAAACACGAGTAAAAGGCGCGCGTGCGAATTTTCACACCGCCGTAAAATTTTCAACCGAGTCCATTTTTCCGTCCCAATTATCTCACCATGCATCAACATGCACGAAAGCGTCAAAAATTTTGCTTCTTTTGACAGCGACAAAAATTTCACGTCTTTTGACCTTCTTGGCTGAAAACACGAGTAAAAGGCGCGCGTGCGAATTTTCACACCGCCGTAAAATTTTCAACCGAGTCCATTTTTCCGTCCCAATCATCTCACCATGCATCAACATGCACGAAAGCGTCGAAAATTTCGCATCTTTTGACAGCGACAAAAATTTCGCGTCTTTTGACCTTCTTGGCTGAAAACACGAGTAAAAGGTGCGCGCACGAATTTTCACACCGTCATAAAATTTTCAACCGAGTCCATTTTCCATCCCAATCATCTCACCATGCATCAACATGCACGAAAGCGTCGAAAATTTTGCTTCTTTTAACAGCGACAAAAATTTCGCGTCTTTTGACCTTCTTGGCTGAAAACACGAGTAAAAGGCGCGCGCGCGAATTTTCACACCGCCGTAAAATTTTCAACCGAGTCTATTTTTCCGTCCCAATCATCTCACCATGCATCAACATGTACGAAAGCATAAAAAAATTTGCATCTTTTGACAGCGACAAAAATTTTGCGTCTTTTGACCTTCTTGGCTGAAAACACGAGTAAAAGGTGCGCGCACGAATTTTCACACCGTCATAAAATTTTCAACCGAGTCCATTTTTCCATCCCAATCATCTCACCATGCATCAACATGCACGAAAGCGTCGAAAATTTTGCTTCTTTTGACAGCGACAAAAATTTCGCATCTTTTGACCTTCTTGGCTGAAAATACGAGTAAAAGGCGCGCGCGTGAATTTTCACACCGCCGTAAAATTTTCAACCGAGTCCATTTTTCCGTCCCAATCATCTCACCATGCATCAACATGTACGAAAGCATAAAAAATTTTGCATCTTTTGACAGCGACAAAAATTTCGCGTCTTTTGACCTTCTTGGCTGAAAACACGAGTAAAAGGTGCGCGCACGAATTTTCACACCGTCATAAAATTTTCAACCGAGTCCATTTTTCCATCCCAATCATCTCACCATGCATCAACATGCACAAAAGCGTCGAAAATTTTGCTTCTTTTGACAGCGACAAAAATTTCGCGTCTTTTGACCTTCTTGGCTGAAAACACGAGTAAAAGGCGCGCGCGCGAATTTTCACACCGCCGTAAAATTTTCAACCGAGTCCATTTTTCCGTCCCAATCATCTCACCATGCATCAACATGTACGAAAGCATAAAAAATTTTGCATCTTTTGACAGCGACAAAAATTTCGCGTCTTTTGACCTTCTTGGCTGAAAACACGAGTAAAAGGCGCGCGCACGAATTTTCACACCGTCATAAAAATTTCAACCGAGTCCATTTTTCCATCCCAATCATCTCACCATGCATCAACATGCACGAAAGCGTCGAAAATTTTGCTTCTTTTGACAGCGACAAAAATTTTGCGTCTTTTGACCTTCTTGGCTGAAAACACGAGTAAAAGGCGCGCGCGCGAATTTTCACACCGCCGTAAAATTTTCAACCGAGTCCATTTTTCCGTCCCAATCATCTCACCATGCATCAACATGCACGAAAGCGTAAAAAATTTCGCATCTTTTGACAGCGACAAAAATTTCGCGTCTTTTGACCTTCTTGGCTGAAAACACGAGTAAAAGGCGCGCGCACGAATTTTCACACCGTCATAAAATTTTCAACCGAGTCCATTTTTCCATCCCAATCATCTCACCATGCATCAAAATGCACGAAAGCGTCGAAAATTTTGCTTCTTTTGACAGCGACAAAAATTTCGCGTCTTTTGACCTTCTTGGCTGAAAACACGAGTAAAAGGCGCGCGCGCGAATTTTCACACCGCCGTAAAATTTTCAACCGAGTTCATTTTTCCGACCCAATCATCTCACCATGCATCAACATGCACGAAAGCGTAAAAAATTTCGCATCTTTTGACAGCGACAAAAATTTCGCGTCTTTTGACCTTCTTGGCTGAAAACACGAGTAAAAGGCGCGCGCGACATTTCACACCGCCGTAAAATTTTCAACCGAGTCCATTTTTCCGTCCCAATCATCTCGCCATGCATCAACATGCACGAAAGCATAAAAAATTTCGCATCTTTTGACAGCGACAAAAATTTCGCGTCTTTTGACCTTCTTGGCTGAAAACACGAGTAAAAGGCGCGCGCGCAAATTTTCACACCGCCGTAAAATTTTCAACCGAGTCCATTTTTCCGCCCCAATCATCTCACGATGCATCAACATGCACGAAAGCATAAAAAATTTCGCATCTTTTGACGGCGACAAAAATTTCGCGTCTTTTGACCTTCTTGGCTGAAAACACGAGTAAAAGGCGCGCGCGCGACTTTTCACACCGCCGTAAAATTTTCAACCGAGTCCATTTTTCCGTCCCAATCATCTCACCATGCATCAACATGCACGAAAGCATAAAAAATTTCGCATCTTTTGACAGCGACAAAAATTTCGCGTCTTTTGACCTTCTTGGCTGAAAACACGAGTAAAAGGCGCGCGCGCGAATTTTCACACCGCCGTAAAATTTTCAACCGAGTCCATTTTTCCGTCCCAATCATCTCGCTATGCATCAACATGCACGAAAGCATAAAAAATTTCGCATCTTTTGACAGCGACAAAAATTTCGCGTCTTTTGACCTTCTTGGCTGAAAACACGAGTAAAAGGCGCGCGCGTGAATTTTCACACCGCCGTAAAATTTGCAACCGAGTCCATTTTTCCGTCCCAATCATCTCACCATGCATCAACATGCACGAAAGCGTAAAAAATTTCGTATCTTTTGACAGCGACAAAAATTTCGCGTCTTTTGACCTTCTTGGCTGAAAACACGAGTAAAAGGCGCGCGTGCGAATTTTCACACCGCCGTAAAATTTTCAACCGAGTCCATTTTTCCGTCCCAATCATCTCACCATGCATCAACATGCACGAAAGCGTCGAAAATTTCGCATCTTTTGACAGCGACAAAAATTTCGCGTCTTTTGACCTTCTTGGCTGAAAACACGAGTAAAAGGCGCGCGCGCGACTTTTCACACCGCCGTAAAATTTTCAACAGAGTCCATTTTTCCGTCCCAATCATCTCACCATGCATCAACATGCACGAAAGCGTAAAAAATTTCGCTTCTTTTTGACAGCGACAAAAATTTCGCGTCTTTTGACCTTCTTGGCTGAAAACACGAGTAAAAGGCGCGCGTGCGAATTTTCACACCGCCGTAAAATTTTCAACCGAGTCCATTTTTCCGTCCCAATTATCTCACCATGCATCAACATGCACGAAAGCGTCGAAAATTTCGCATCTTTTGACAGCGACAAAAATTTCGCGTCTTTTGACCTTCTTGGCTGAAAACACGAGTAAAAGGCGCGCGCGCGAATTTTCACACCGTCGTAAAATTTTCAACCGAGTCCATTTTTCCGTCCCAATCATCTCACCATGCATCAACATGCACGAAAGGGTCGAAAATTTCGCATCTTTTGACAGCGACAAAAATTTCGCGTCTTTTGACCTTCTTGGCTGAAAACACGAGTAAAAGGCGCGCGCGCGAATTTTCACACCGTCGTAAAATTTTCAACTGAATCCATATTTCCGTCCCAATCATCTCACCATGCATCAACATGCACGAAAGCGTCGAAAATTTCGCATCTTTTGACAGCGATAAAAATTTCGCGTCTTTTGACCTTCTTGGCTGAAAACACGAGTAAAAGGCGCGCGCGCGAATTTTCACACCGCCGTAAAATTTTCAACTGAGTCCATTTTTCCGTCCCAATCATCTCACCATGCATCAACATGCACGAAAGCGTCGAAAATTTCGCATCTTTTGACAGCGACAAAAATTTCGCGTCTTTTGACCTTCTTGGCTGAAAACACGAGTAAAAGGCGCGCGTGCGAATTTTCACACCGCCGTAAAATTTTCAACCGAGTCCATTTTTCCGTCCCAATCATCTCACCATGCATCAACATGCACGAAAGCGTCAAAAATTTTGCTTCTTTTGACAGCGACAAAAATTTCACGTCTTTTGACCTTCTTGGCTGAAAACACGAGTAAAAGGCGCGCGTGCGAATTTTCACACCGCCGTAAAATTTTCAACCGAGTCCATTTTTCCGTCCCAATCATCTCACCATGCATCAACATGCACGAAAGCGTCGAAAATTTCGCATCTTTTGACAGCGACAAAAATTTCGCGTCTTTTGACCTTCTTGGCTGAAAACACGAGTAAAAGGTGCGCGCACGAATTTTCACACCGTCATAAAATTTTCAACCGAGTCCATTTTCCATCCCAATCATCTCACCATGCATCAACATGCACGAAAGCGTCGAAAATTTTGCTTCTTTTGACAGCGACAAAAATTTCGCGTCTTTTGACTTTCTTGGCTGAAAACACGAGTAAAAGGCGCGCGCGCGAATTTTCACACCGCCGTAAAATTTTCAACCGAGTCTATTTTTCCGTCCCAATCATCTCACCATGCATCAACATGTACGAAAGCATAAAAAATTTTGCATCTTTTGACAGCGACAAAAATTTTGCGTCTTTTGACCTTCTTGGCTGAAAACACGAGTAAAAGGTGCGCGCACGAATTTTCACACCGTCATAAAATTTTCAACCGAGTCCATTTTTCCATCCCAATCATCTCACCATGCATCAACATGCTCGAAAGCGTCGAAAATTTTGCTTCTTTTGACAGCGACAAAAATTTCGCATCTTTTGACCTTCTTGGCTGAAAATACGAGTAAAAGGCGCGCGCGTGAATTTTCACACCGCCGTAAAATTTTCGACCGAGTCCATTTTTCCGTCCCAATCATCTCACCATGCATCAACATGTACGAAAGCATAAAAAATTTTGCATCTTTTGACAGCGACAAAAATTTCGCGTCTTTTGACCTTCTTGGCTGAAAACACGAGTAAAAGGTGCGCGCACGAATTTTCACACCGTCATAAAATTTTCAACCGAGTCCATTTTTCCATCCCAATCATCTCACCATGCATCAACATGCACGAAAGCGTCGAAAATTTTGCTTCTTTTGACAGCGACAAAAATTTCGCGTCTTTTGACCTTCTTGGCTGAAAACACGAGTAAAAGGCGCGCGCGCGATTTTTCACACCGCCGTAAAATTTTCAACCGAGTCCATTTTTCCGTCCCAATCATCTCACCATGCATCAACATGTACGAAAGCATAAAAAATTTTGCATCTTTTGACAGCGATAAAAATTTCGCGTCTTTTGACCTTCTTGGCTGAAAACACGAGTAAAAGGCGCGCGCACGAATTTTCACACCGTCATAAAATTTTCAACCGAGTCCATTTTTCCATCCCAATCATCTCACCATGCATCAACATGCACGAAAGCGTCGAAAATTTTGCTTCTTTTGACAGCGACAAAAATTTTGCGTCTTTTGACCTTCTTGGCTGAAAACACGAGTAAAAGGCGCGCGCGCGATTTTTCACACCGCCGTAAAATTTTCAACCGAGTCCATTTTTCCGTCCCAATCATCTCACCATGCATCAACATGCACGAAAGCGTAAAAAATTTCGCATCTTTTGACAGCGACAAAAATTTCGCGTCTTTTGACCTTCTTGGCTGAAAACACGAGTAAAAGGCGCGCGCACGAATTTTCACACCGTCATAAAATTTTCAACCGAGTCCATTTTTCCATCCCAATCATCTCACCATGCATCAAAATGCACGAAAGCGTCGAAAATTTTGCTTCTTTTGACAGCGACAAAAATTTCGCGTCTTTTGACCTTCTTGGCTGAAAACACGAGTAAAAGGCGCGCGCGCGAATTTTCACACCGCCGTAAAATTTTCAACCGAGTCCATTTTTCCGACCCAATCATCTCACCATGCATCAACATGCACGAAAGCGTAAAAAATTTCGCATCTTTTGACAGCGACAAAAATTTCGCGTCTTTTGACCTTCTTGGCTGAAAACACGAGTAAAAGGCGCGCGCGACATTTCACACCGCCGTAAAATTTTCAACCGAGTCCATTTTTCCGTCCCAATCATCTCGCCATGCATCAACATGCACGAAAGCATAAAAAATTTCGCATCTTTTGACAGCGACAAAAATTTCGCGTCTTTTGACCTTCTTGGCTGAAAACACGAGTAAAAGGCGCGCGCGCAAATTTTCACACCGCCGTAAAATTTTCAACCGAGTCCATTTTTCCGCCCCAATCATCTCACGATGCATCAACATGCACGAAAGCATAAAAAATTTCGCATCTTTTGACGGCGACAAAAATTTCGCGTCTTTTGACCTTCTTGGCTGAAAACACGAGTAAAAGGCGCGCGCGCGACTTTTCACACCGCCGTAAAATTTTCAACCGAGTCCATTTTTCCGTCCCAATCATCTCACCATGCATCAACATGCACGAAAGCATAAAAAATTTCGCATCTTTTGACAGCGACAAAAATTTCGCGTCTTTTGACCTTCTTGGCTGAAAACACGAGTAAAAGGCGCGCGCGCGAATTTTCACACCGCCGTAAAATTTTCAACCGAGTCCATTTTTCCGTCCCAATCATCTCGCTATGCATCAACATGCACGAAAGCATAAAAAATTTCGCATCTTTTGACAGCGACAAAAATTTCGCGTCTTTTGACCTTCTTGGCTGAAAACACGAGTAAAAGGCGCGCGCGCGAATTTTCACACCGCCGTAAAATTTGCAACCGAGTCCATTTTTCCGTCCCAATCATCTCACCATGCATCAACATGCACAAAAGCGTAAAAAATTTCGTATCTTTTGACAGCGACAAAAATTTCGCGTCTTTTGACCTTCTTGGCTGAAAACACGAGTAAAAGGCGCGCGTGCGAATTTTGACACCGCCGTAAAATTTTCAACCGAGTCCATTTTTCCGTCCCAATCATCTCACCATGCATCAACATGCACGAAAGCGTCGAAAATTTCGCATCTTTTGACAGCGACAAAAATTTCGCGTCTTTTGACCTTCTTGGCTGAAAACACGAGTAAAAGGCGCGCGCGCGACTTTTCACACCGCCGTAAAATTTTCAACCGAGTCCATTTTTCCGTCCCAATCATCTCACCATGCATCAACATGCACGAAAGCGTAAAAAATTTCACTTCTTTTTGACAGCGACAAAAATTTCGCGTCTTTTGACCTTCTTGGCTGAAAACACGAGTAAAAGGCGCGCGTGCGAATTTTCACACCGCCGTAAAATTTTCAACCGAGTCCATTTTTCCGTCCCAATTATCTCACCATGCATCAACATGCACGAAAGCGTCGAAAATTTCGCATCTTTTGACAGCGACATAAATTTCGCGTCTTTTGACCTTCTTGGCTGAAAACACGAGTAAAAGGCGCGCGCGCGAATTTTCACACCGTCGTAAAATTTTCAACCGAGTCCATTTTTCCGTCCCAATCATCTCACCATGCATCAACATGCACGAAAGGGTCGAAAATTTCGCATCTTTTGACAGCGACAAAAATTTCGCGTCTTTTGACCTTCTTGGCTGAAAACACGAGTAAAAGGCGCGCGCAGCGAATTTTCACACCGTCGTAAAATTTTCAACTGAATCCATTTTTCCGTCCCAATCATCTCACCATGCATCAACATGCACGAAAGCGTCGAAAATTTCGCATCTTTTGACAGCGATAAAAATTTCGCGTCTTTTGACCTTCTTGGCTGAAAACACGAGTAAAAGGCGCGCGCGCGAATTTTCACACCGCCGTAAAATTTTCAACTGAGTCCATTTTTCCGTCCCAATCATCTCACCATGCATCAACATGCACGAAAGCGTCGAAAATTTCGCATCTTTTGACAGCGACAAAAATTTCGCGTCTTTTGACCTTCTTGGCTGAAAACACGAGTAAAAGGCGCGCGTGCGAATTTTCACACCGCCGTAAAATTTTCAACCGAGTCCATTTTTCCGTCCCAATCATCTCACCATGCATCAACATGCACGAAAGCGTAAAAAATTTCGTATCTTTTGACAGCGACAAAAATTTCGCGTCTTTTGACCTTCTTGGCTGAAAACACGAGTAAAAGGCGCGCGTGCGAATTTTCACACCGCCGTAAAATTTTCAACCGAGTCCATTTTTCCGTCCCAATCATCTCACCATGCATCAACATGCACGAAAGCGTCGAAAATTTCGCATCTTTTGACAGCGACAAAAATTTCGCGTCTTTTGACCTTCTTCGCTGAAAACACGAGTAAAAGGCGCGCGCGCGACTTTTCACACCGTCGTAAAATTTTCAACCGAGTCCATTTTTCCGTCCCAATCATCTCACCATGCATCAACATGCACGAAAGCGTAAAAAATTTCGCTTCTTTTTGACAGCGACAAAAATTTCGCGTCTTTTGACCTTCTTGGCTGAAAACACGAGTAAAAGGCGCGCGTGCGAATTTTCACACCGCCGTAAAATTTTCAACCGAGTCCATTTTTCCGTCCCAATTATCTCACCATGCATCAACATGCACGAAAGCGTCGAAAATTTCGCATCTTTTGACAGCGACAAAAATTTCGCGTCTTTTGACCTTCTTGGCTGAAAACACGAGTAAAAGGCGCGCGCGCGAATTTTCACACCGTCGTAAAATTTTCAACCGAGTCCATTTTTCCGTCCCAATCATCTCACCATGCATCAACATGCACGAAAGGGTCGAAAATTTCGCATCTTTTGACAGCGACAAAAATTTCGCGTCTTTTGACCTTCTTGGCTGAAAACACGAGTAAAAGGCGCGCGCGCGAATTTTCACACCGTCGTAAAATTTTCAACTGAATCCATTTTTCCGTCCCAATCATCTCACCATGCATCAACATGCACGAAAGCGTCGAAAATTTCGCATCTTTTGACAGCGACAAAAATTTCGCGTCTTTTGACCTTCTTGGCTGAAAACACGAGTAAAAGGTGCGCGCACGAATTTTCACACCGTCATAAAATTTTCAACCGAGTCCATTTTTCCATCCCAATCATCTCACCATGCATCAACATGCACGAAAGCGTCGAAAATTTTGCTTCTTTTGACAGCGACAAAAATTTCGCGTCTTTTGACCTTCTTGGCTGAAAACACGAGTAAAAGGCGCGCGTGAATTTTCACACCGCCGTAAAATTTTCAACCGAGTCCATTTTTCCGTCCCAATCATCTCACCATGCATCAACATGTACGAAAGCATAAAAAATTTTGCATCTTTTGACAGCGACAAAAATTTCGCGTCTTTTGACCTTCTTGGCTGAAAACACGAGTAAAAGGCGCGCGCGCGATTTTTCACACCGCCGTAAAATTTTCAACCGAGTCCATTTTTCCGTCCCAATCATCTCACCATGCATCAACATGCACGAAAGCGTAAAAAATTTCGCATCTTTTGACAGCGACAAAAATTTCGCGTCTTTTGACCTTCTTGGCTGAAAACACGAGTAAAAGGCGCTGCGCGCGACTTTTCACACCGCCGTAAAATTTTCAACCGAGTCCATTTTTCCGTCCCAATCATCTCACCATGCATCAACATGTACGAAAGCATAAAAAATTTTGCATCTTTTGACAGCGACAAAAATTTCGCGTCTTTTGACCTTCTTGGCTGAAAACACGAGTAAAAGGCGCGCGCATGAATTTTCACACCGTCATAAAATTTTCAACCGAGTCCATTTTTCCATCCCAATCATCTCACCATGCATCAACATGCACGAAAGCGTCGAAAATTTTGCTTCTTTTGACAGCGACAAAAATTTCGCGTCTTTTGACCTTCTTGGCTGAAAACACGAGTAAAAGGCGCGCGCATGAATTTTCACACCATCATAAAATTTTCAACCGAGTCCATTTTTCCATCCCAATCATCTCACCATGCATCAACATGCACGAAAGCGTCGAAAATTTTGCTTCTTTTGACAGCGACAAAAATTTCGCGTCTTTTGACCTTCTTGGCTGAAAACACGAGTAAAAGGCGCGCGCGTGAATTTTCACACCGCCGTAAAATTTTCAACCGAGTCCATTTTTCCGTCCCAATCATCTCACCATGCATCAACATGTACGAAAGCATAAAAAATTTTGCATCTTTTGACAGCGACAAAAATTTCGCGTCTTTTGACCTTCTTGGCTGAAAACACGAGTAAAAGGTGCGCGCACGAATTTTCACACCGTCATAAAATTTTCAACCGAGTCCATTTTTCCATCCCAATCATCTCACCATGCATCAACATGCACGAAAGCGTCGAAAATTTTGCTTCTTTTGACAGCGACAAAAATTTCGCGTCTTTTGACCTTCTTGGCTGAAAACACGAGTAAAAGGCGCGCGCGCGAATTTTCACACCGCCGTAAAATTTTCAACCGAGTCCATTTTTCCGTCCCAATCATCTCACCATGCATCAACATGTACGAAAGCATAAAAAAATTTGCATCTTTTGACAGCGACAAAAATTTCGCGTCTTTTGACCTTCTTGGCTGAAAACACGAGTAAAAGGCGCGCGCACGAATTTTCACACCGTCATAAAATTTTCAACCGAGTCCATTTTTCCATCCCAATCATCTCACCATGCATCAACATGCACGAAAGCGTCGAAAATTTTGCTTCTTTTGACAGCGACAAAAATTTTGCGTCTTTTGACCTTCTTGGCTGA
Organism: Pontederia crassipes; assembly: GCA_030549335.1. Classification (NCBI taxonomy): domain Eukaryota; kingdom Viridiplantae; phylum Streptophyta; class Magnoliopsida; order Commelinales; family Pontederiaceae; genus Pontederia; species Pontederia crassipes. Next base: position 5,875,080 of record CM060190.1, read on the forward strand.
AAACACGAGTAAAAGGCGCGCGCGCGATTTTTCACACCGCCGTAAAATTTTCAACCGAGTCCATTTTTCCGTCCCAATCATCTCACCATGCATCAACATGCACGAAAGCGTAAAAAATTTCGCATCTTTTGACAGCGACAAAAATTTCGCGTCTTTTGACCTTCTTGGCTGAAAACACGAGTAAAAGGCGCGCGCGCGACTTTTCACACCGCCGTAAAATTTTCAACCGAGTCCATTTTTCCGTCCCAATCATCTCGCTATGCATCAACATGCACGAAAGCATAAAAAATTTTGCATCTTTTGACAGCGACAAAAATTTCGCGTCTTTTGACCTTCTTGGCTGAAAACACGAGTAAAAGGTGCGCGCACGAATTTTCACACCGTCATAAAATTTTCAACCGAGTCCATTTTTCCATCCCAATCATCTCACCATGCATCAACATGCACGAAAGCGTCGAAAATTTTGCTTCTTTTGACAGCGACAAAAATTTCGCGTCTTTTGACCTTCTTGGCTGAAAACACGAGTAAAAGGCGCGCGCGTGAATTTTCACACCGCCGTAAAATTTTCAACCGAGTCCATTTTTCCGTCCCAATCATCTCACCATGCATCAACATGTACGAAAGCATAAAAAATTTTGCATCTTTTGACAGCGACAAAAATTTCGCGTCTTTTGACCTTCTTGGCTGAAAACACGAGTAAAAGGTGCGCGCACGAATTTTCACACCGTCATAAAATTTTCAACCGAGTCCATTTTTCCATCCCAATCATCTCACCATGCATCAACATGCACGAAAGCGTCGAAAATTTTGCTTCTTTTGACAGCGACAAAAATTTCGCGTCTTTTGACCTTCTTGGCTGAAAACACGAGTAAAAGGCGCGCGCGCGAATTTTCACACCGCCGTAAAATTTTCAACCGAGTCCATTTTTCCGTCCCAATCATCTCACCATGCATCAACATGTACGAAAGCATAAAAAATTTTGCATCTTTTGACAGCGACAAAAATTTCGCGTCTTTTGACCTTCTTGGCTGAAAACACGAGTAAAAGGCGCGCGCGCGATTTTTCACACCGCCGTAAAATTTTCAACCGAGTCCATTTTTCCGTCCCAATCATCTCACCATGCATCAACATGCACGAAAGCGTAAAAAATTTCGCATCTTTTGACAGCGACAAAAATTTCGCGTCTTTTGACCTTCTTGGCTGAAAACACGAGTAAAAGGCGCGCGCGCGACTTTTCACACCGCCGTAAAATTTTCAACCGAGTCCATTTTTCCGTCCCAATCATCTCGCTATGCATCAACATGCACGAAAGCATAAAAAATTTTGCATCTTTTGACAGCGACAAAAATTTCGCGTCTTTTGACCTTCTTGGCTGAAAACACGAGTAAAAGGTGCGCGCACGAATTTTCACACCGTCATAAAATTTTCAACCGAGTCCACCATTTTTCCATCCCAATCATCTCACCATGCATCAACATGCACGAAAGCGTCGAAAATTTTGCTTCTTTTGACAGCGACAAAAATTTCGCGTCTTTTGACCTTCTTGGCTGAAAACACGAGTAAAAGGCGCGCGCGTGAATTTTCACACCGCCGTAAAATTTTCAACCGAGTCCATTTTTCCGTCCCAATCATCTCACCATGCATCAACATGTACGAAAGCATAAAAAATTTTGCATCTTTTGACAGCGACAAAAATTTCGCGTCTTTTGACCTTCTTGGCTGAAAACACGAGTAAAAGGTGCGCGCACGAATTTTCACACCGTCATAAAATTTTCAACCGAGTCCATTTTTCCATCCCAATCATCTCACCATGCATCAACATGCACGAAAGCGTCGAAAATTTTGCTTCTTTTGACAGCGACAAAAATTTCGCGTCTTTTGACCTTCTTGGCTGAAAACACGAGTAAAAGGCGCGCGCGCGAATTTTCACACCGCCGTAAAATTTTCAACCGAGTCCATTTTTCCGTCCCAATCATCTCACCATGCATCAACATGTACGAAAGCATAAAAAAATTTGCATCTTTTGACAGCGACAAAAATTTCGCGTCTTTTGACCTTCTTGGCTGAAAACACGAGTAAAAGGCGCGCGCACGAATTTTCACACCGTCATAAAATTTTCAACCGAGTCCATTTTTCCATCCCAATCATCTCACCATGCATCAACATGCACGAAAGCGTCGAAAATTTTGCTTCTTTTGACAGCGACAAAAATTTTGCGTCTTTTGACCTTCTTGGCTGAAAACACGAGTAAAAGGCGCGCGCGCGCGATTTTTCACACCGCCGTAAAATTTTCAACCGAGTCCATTTTTCCGTCCCAATCATCTCACCATGCATCAACATGCACGAAAGCGTAAAAAATTTCGCATCTTTTGACAGCGACAAAAATTTCGCGTCTTTTGACCTTCTTGGCTGAAAACACGAGTAAAAGGCGCGCGCGCGACTTTTCACACCGCCGTAAAATTTTCAACCGAGTCCATTTTTCCGTCCCAATCATCTCGCTATGCATCAACATGCACGAAAGCATAAAAAATTTTGCATCTTTTGACAGCGACAAAAATTTCGCGTCTTTTGACCTTCTTGGCTGAAAACACGAGTAAAAGGTGCGCGCACGAATTTTCACACCATCATAAAATTTTCAACCGAGTCCATTTTTCCATCCCAATCATCTCACCATGCATCAACATGCACGAAAGCGTCGAAAATTTTGCTTCTTTTGACAGCGACAAAAATTTCGCGTCTTTTGACCTTCTTGGCTGAAAACACGAGTAAAAGGCGCGCGCGTGAATTTTCACACCGCCGTAAAATTTTCAACCGAGTCCATTTTTCCGTCCCAATCATCTCACCATGCATCAACATGTACGAAAGCATAAAAAATTTTGCATCTTTTGACAGCGACAAAAATTTCGCGTCTTTTGACCTTCTTGGCTGAAAACACGAGTAAAAGGTGCGCGCACGAATTTTCACACCGTCATAAAATTTTCAACCGAGTCCATTTTTCCATCCCAATCATCTCACCATGCATCAACATGCACGAAAGCGTCGAAAATTTTGCTTCTTTTGACAGCGACAAAAATTTCGCGTCTTTTGACCTTCTTGGCTGAAAACACGAGTAAAAGGCGCGCGCGCGAATTTTCACACCGCCGTAAAATTTTCAACCGAGTCCATTTTTCCGTCCCAATCATCTCACCATGCATCAACATGTACGAAAGCATAAAAAATTTTGCATCTTTTGACAGCGACAAAAATTTCGCGTCTTTTGACCTTCTTGGCTGAAAACACGAGTAAAAGGCGCGCGCATGAATTTTCACACCGTCATAAAATTTTCAACCGAGTCCATTTTTCCATCCCAATCATCTCACCATGCATCAACATGCACGAAAGCGTCGAAAATTTTGCTTCTTTTGACAGCGACAAAAATTTCGCGTCTTTTGACCTTCTTGGCTGAAAACACGAGTAAAAGGCGCGCGCGTGAATTTTCACACCGCCGTAAAATTTTCAACCGAGTCCATTTTTCCGTCCCAATCATCTCACCATGCATCAACATGTACGAAAGCATAAAAAAATTTGCATCTTTTGACAGCGACAAAAATTTCGCGTCTTTTGACCTTCTTGGCTGAAAACACGAGTAAAAGGCGCGCGCGCGAATTTTCACACCGTCATAAAATTTTCAACCGAGTCCATTTTTCCATCCCAATCATCTCACCATCCATCAACATGCACGAAAGCGTCGAAAATTTTGCTTCTTTTGACAGCGACAAAAATTTTGCGTCTTTTGACCTTCTTGGCTGAAAACACGAGTAAAAGGCGCGCGCGCGATTTTTCACACCGCCGTAAAATTTTCAACCGAGTCCATTTTTCCGTCCCAATCATCTCACCATGCATCAACATGCACGAAAGCGTAAAAAATTTCGCATCTTTTGACAGCGACAAAAATTTCGCGTCTTTTGACCTTCTTGGCTGAAAACACGAGTAAAAGGCGCGCGCGCGACTTTTCACACCGCCGTAAAATTTTCAACCGAGTCCATTTTTCCGTCCCAATCATCTCGCTATGCATCAACATGCACGAAAGCATAAAAAATTTTGCATCTTTTGACAGCGACAAAAATTTCGCGTCTTTTGACCTTCTTGGCTGAAAACACGAGTAAAAGGTGCGCGCACGAATTTTCACACCGTCATAAAATTTTCAACCGAGTCCATTTTTCCATCCCAATCATCTCACCATGCATCAACATGCACGAAAGCGTCGAAAATTTTGCTTCTTTTGACAGCGACAAAAATTTCGCGTCTTTTGACCTTCTTGGCTGAAAACACGAGTAAAAGGCGCGCGCGTGAATTTTCACACCGCCGTAAAATTTTCAACCGAGTCCATTTTTCCGTCCCAATCATCTCACCATGCATCAACATGTACGAAAGCATAAAAAATTTTGCATCTTTTGACAGCGACAAAAATTTCGCGTCTTTTGACCTTCTTGGCTGAAAACACGAGTAAAAGGTGCGCGCACGAATTTTCACACCGTCATAAAATTTTCAACCGAGTCCATTTTTCCATCCCAATCATCTCACCATGCATCAACATGCACGAAAGCGTCGAAAATTTTGCTTCTTTTGACAGCGACAAAAATTTCGCGTCTTTTGACCTTCTTGGCTGAAAACACGAGTAAAAGGCGCGCGCGCGAATTTTCACACCGTCATAAAATTTTCAACCGAGTCCATTTTTCCATCCCAATCATCTCACCATGCATCAACATGCACGAAAGCGTCGAAAATTTTGCTTCTTTTGACAGCGACAAAAATTTCGCGTCTTTTGACCTTCTTGGCTGAAAACACGAGTAAAAGGCGCGCGCGTGAATTTTCACACCGCCGTAAAATTTTCAACCGAGTCCATTTTTCCGTCCCAATCATCTCACCATGCATCAACATGTACGAAAGCATAAAAAATTTTGCATCTTTTGACAGCGACAAAAATTTCGCGTCTTTTGACCTTCTTGGCTGAAAACACGAGTAAAAGGTGCGCGCACGAATTTTCACACCATCATAAAATTTTCAACCGAGTCCATTTTTCCATCCCAATCATCTCACCATGCATCAACATGCACGAAAGCGTCGAAAATTTTGCTTCTTTTGACAGCGACAAAAATTTCGCGTCTTTTGACCTTCTTGGCTGAAAACACGAGTAAAAGGCGCGCGCGTGAATTTTCACACCGCCGTAAAATTTTCAACCGAGTCCATTTTTCCGTCCCAATCATCTCACCATGCATCAACATGTACGAAAGCATAAAAAATTTTGCATCTTTTGACAGCGACAAAAATTTCGCGTCTTTTGACCTTCTTGGCTGAAAACACGAGTAAAAGGTGCGCGCACGAATTTTCACACCGTCATAAAATTTTCAACCGAGTCCATTTTTCCATCCCAATCATCTCACCATGCATCAACATGCACGAAAGCGTCGAAAATTTTGCTTCTTTTGACAGCGACAAAAATTTCGCGTCTTTTGACCTTCTTGGCTGAAAACACGAGTAAAAGGCGCGCGCGCGAATTTTCACACCGCCGTAAAATTTTCAACCGAGTCCATTTTTCCGTCCCAATCATCTCACCATGCATCAACATGTACGAAAGCATAAAAAATTTTGCATCTTTTGACAGCGACAAAAATTTCGCGTCTTTTGACCTTCTTGGCTGAAAACACGAGTAAAAGGCGCGCGCATGAATTTTCACACCGTCATAAAATTTTCAACCGAGTCCATTTTTCCATCCCAATCATCTCACCATGCATCAACATGCACGAAAGCGTCGAAAATTTTGCTTCTTTTGACAGCGACAAAAATTTCGCGTCTTTTGACCTTCTTGGCTGAAAACACGAGTAAAAGGCGCGCGCGTGAATTTTCACACCGCCGTAAAATTTTCAACCGAGTCCATTTTTCCGTCCCAATCATCTCACCATGCATCAACATGTACGAAAGCATAAAAAAATTTGCATCTTTTGACAGCGACAAAAATTTCGCGTCTTTTGACCTTCTTGGCTGAAAACACGAGTAAAAGGCGCGCGCGCGAATTTTCACACCGTCATAAAATTTTCAACCGAGTCCATTTTTCCATCCCAATCATCTCACCATCCATCAACATGCACGAAAGCGTCGAAAATTTTGCTTCTTTTGACAGCGACAAAAATTTTGCGTCTTTTGACCTTCTTGGCTGAAAACACGAGTAAAAGGCGCGCGCGCGATTTTTCACACCGCCGTAAAATTTTCAACCGAGTCCATTTTTCCGTCCCAATCATCTCACCATGCATCAACATGCACGAAAGCGTAAAAAATTTCGCATCTTTTGACAGCGACAAAAATTTCGCGTCTTTTGACCTTCTTGGCTGAAAACACGAGTAAAAGGCGCGCGCGCGACTTTTCACACCGCCGTAAAATTTTCAACCGAGTCCATTTTTCCGTCCCAATCATCTCGCTATGCATCAACATGCACGAAAGCATAAAAAATTTTGCATCTTTTGACAGCGACAAAAATTTCGCGTCTTTTGACCTTCTTGGCTGAAAACACGAGTAAAAGGTGCGCGCACGAATTTTCACACCGTCATAAAATTTTCAACCGAGTCCATTTTTCCATCCCAATCATCTCACCATGCATCAACATGCACGAAAGCGTCGAAAATTTTGCTTCTTTTGACAGCGACAAAAATTTCGCGTCTTTTGACCTTCTTGGCTGAAAACACGAGTAAAAGGCGCGCGCGTGAATTTTCACACCGCCGTAAAATTTTCAACCGAGTCCATTTTTCCGTCCCAATCATCTCACCATGCATCAACATGTACGAAAGCATAAAAAATTTTGCATCTTTTGACAGCGACAAAAATTTCGCGTCTTTTGACCTTCTTGGCTGAAAACACGAGTAAAAGGTGCGCGCACGAATTTTCACACCGTCATAAAATTTTCAACCGAGTCCATTTTTCCATCCCAATCATCTCACCATGCATCAACATGCACGAAAGCGTCGAAAATTTTGCTTCTTTTGACAGCGACAAAAATTTCGCGTCTTTTGACCTTCTTGGCTGAAAACACGAGTAAAAGGCGCGCGCGCGAATTTTCACACCGTCATAAAATTTTCAACCGAGTCCATTTTTCCATCCCAATCATCTCACCATGCATCAACATGCACGAAAGCGTCGAAAATTTTGCTTCTTTTGACAGCGACAAAAATTTCGCGTCTTTTGACCTTCTTGGCTGAAAACACGAGTAAAAGGCGCGCGCGTGAATTTTCACACCGCCGTAAAATTTTCAACCGAGTCCATTTTTCCGTCCCAATCATCTCACCATGCATCAACATGTACGAAAGCATAAAAAATTTTGCATCTTTTGACAGCGACAAAAATTTCGCGTCTTTTGACCTTCTTGGCTGAAAACACGAGTAAAAGGTGCGCGCACGAATTTTCACACCATCATAAAATTTTCAACCGAGTCCATTTTTCCATCCCAATCATCTCACCATGCATCAACATGCACGAAAGCGTCGAAAATTTTGCTTCTTTTGACAGCGACAAAAATTTCGCGTCTTTTGACCTTCTTGGCTGAAAACACGAGTAAAAGGCGCGCGCGTGAATTTTCACACCGCCGTAAAATTTTCAACCGAGTCCATTTTTCCGTCCCAATCATCTCACCATGCATCAACATGTACGAAAGCATAAAAAATTTTGCATCTTTTGACAGCGACAAAAATTTCGCGTCTTTTGACCTTCTTGGCTGAAAACACGAGTAAAAGGTGCGCGCACGAATTTTCACACCGTCATAAAATTTTCAACCGAGTCCATTTTTCCATCCCAATCATCTCACCATGCATCAACATGCACGAAAGCGTCGAAAATTTTGCTTCTTTTGACAGCGACAAAAATTTCGCGTCTTTTGACCTTCTTGGCTGAAAACACGAGTAAAAGGCGCGCGCGCGAATTTTCACACCGCCGTAAAATTTTCAACCGAGTCCATTTTTCCGTCCCAATCATCTCACCATGCATCAACATGTACGAAAGCATAAAAAATTTTGCATCTTTTGACAGCGACAAAAATTTCGCGTCTTTTGACCTTCTTGGCTGAAAACACGAGTAAAAGGCGCGCGCATGAATTTTCACACCGTCATAAAATTTTCAACCGAGTCCATTTTTCCATCCCAATCATCTCACCATGCATCAACATGCACGAAAGCGTCGAAAATTTTGCTTCTTTTGACAGCGACAAAAATTTCGCGTCTTTTGACCTTCTTGGCTGAAAACACGAGTAAAAGGTGCGCGCGTGAATTTTCACACCGCCGTAAAATTTTCAACCGAGTCCATTTTTCCGTCCCAATCATCTCACCATGCATCAACATGTACGAAAGCATAAAAAAATTTGCATCTTTTGACAGCGACAAAAATTTCGCGTCTTTTGACCTTCTTGGCTGAAAACACGAGTAAAAGGCGCGCGCGCGAATTTTCACACCGTCATAAAATTTTCAACCGAGTCCATTTTTCCATCCCAATCATCTCACCATCCATCAACATGCACGAAAGCGTCGAAAATTTTGCTTCTTTTGACAGCGACAAAAATTTTGCGTCTTTTGACCTTCTTGGCTGAAAACACGAGTAAAAGGCGCGCGCGCGATTTTTCACACCGCCGTAAAATTTTCAACCGAGTCCATTTTTCCGTCCCAATCATCTCACCATGCATCAACATGCACGAAAGCGTAAAAAATTTCGCATCTTTTGACAGCGACAAAAATTTCGCGTCTTTTGACCTTCTTGGCTGAAAACACGAGTAAAAGGCGCGCGCGCGACTTTTCACACCGCCGTAAAATTTTCAACCGAGTCCATTTTTCCGTCCCAATCATCTCGCTATGCATCAACATGCACGAAAGCATAAAAAATTTTGCATCTTTTGACAGCGACAAAAATTTCGCGTCTTTTGACCTTCTTGGCTGAAAACACGAGTAAAAGGTGCGCGCACGAATTTTCACACCGTCATAAAATTTTCAACCGAGTCCATTTTTCCATCCCAATCATCTCACCATGCATCAACATGCACGAAAGCGTCGAAAATTTTGCTTCTTTTGACAGCGACAAAAATTTCGCGTCTTTTGACCTTCTTGGCTGAAAACACGAGTAAAAGGCGCGCGCGTGAATTTTCACACCGCCGTAAAATTTTCAACCGAGTCCATTTTTCCGTCCCAATCATCTCACCATGCATCAACATGTACGAAAGCATAAAAAATTTTGCATCTTTTGACAGCGACAAAAATTTCGCGTCTTTTGACCTTCTTGGCTGAAAACACGAGTAAAAGGTGCGCGCACGAATTTTCACACCGTCATAAAATTTTCAACCGAGTCCATTTTTCCGTCCCAATCATCTCACCATGCATCAACATGTACGAAAGCATAAAAAATTTTGCATCTTTTGACAGCGACAAAAATTTCGCGTCTTTTGACCTTCTTGGCTGAAAACACGAGTAAAAGGTGCGCGCACGAATTTTCACACCGTCATAAAATTTTCAACCGAGTCCATTTTTCCATCCCAATCATCTCACCATGCATCAACATGCACGAAAGCGTCGAAAATTTTGCTTCTTTTGACAGCGACAAAAATTTCGCGTCTTTTGACCTTCTTGGCTGAAAACACGAGTAAAAGGCGCGCGCGCGAATTTTCACACCGCCGTAAAATTTTCAACCGAGTCCATTTTTCCGTCCCAATCATCTCACCATGCATCAACATGTACGAAAGCATAAAAAATTTTGCATCTTTTGACAGCGACAAAAATTTCGCGTCTTTTGACCTTCTTGGCTGAAAACACGAGTAAAAGGCGCGCGCACGAATTTTCACACCGTCATAAAATTTTCAACCGAGTCCATTTTTCCATCCCAATCATCTCACCATGCATAAACATGCACGAAAGCGTCGAAAATTTTGCTTCTTTTGACAGCGACAAAAATTTTGCGTCTTTTGACCTTCTTGGCTGAAAACACGAGTAAAAGGCGCGCGCGCGATTTTTCACACCGCCGTAAAATTTTCAACCGAGTCCATTTTTCCGTCCCAATCATCTCACCATGCATCAACATGCACGAAAGCGTAAAAAATTTCGCATCTTTTGACAGCGACAAAAATTTCGCGTCTTTTGACCTTCTTGGCTGAAAACACGAGTAAAAGGCGCGCGCGCGACTTTTCACACCGCCGTAAAATTTTCAACCGAGTCCATTTTTCCGTCCCAATCATCTCGCTATGCATCAACATGCACGAAAGCATAAAAAATTTCGCATCTTTTGACAGCGACAAAAATTTCGCATCTTTTGACCTTCTTGGCTGAAAACACGAGTAAAAGGCGCGCGCGCGAATTTTCACACCGCCGTAAAATTTTCAACCGAGTCCATTTTTCCGTCCCAATCATCTCACCATGCATCAACATGCACGAAAGCGTAAAAAATTTCGTATCTTTTGACAGCGACAAAAATTTCGCGTCTTTTGACATTCTTGGCTGAAAACACGAGTAAAAGGCGCGCGTGCGAATTTTCACACCGCCGTAAAATTTTCAACCGAGTCCATTTTTCCGTCCCAATCATCTCACCATGCATCAACATGCACGAAAGCGTCGAAAATTTCGCATCTTTTGACAGCGACAAAAATTTTGCGTCTTTTGACCTTCTTGGCTGAAAACACGAGTAAAAGGCGCGCGCGCGACTTTTCACACCGCCGTAAAATTTTCAACCGAGTCCATTTTTCCGTCCCAATCATCTCACCATGCATCAACATGCACGAAAGCGTAAAAAATTTCGCATCTTTTTGACAGCGACAAAAATTTCGCGTCTTTTGACCTTCTTGGCTGAAAACACGAGTAAAAGGCGCGCGTGCGAATTTTCACACCGCCCTAAAATTTTCAACCGAGTCCATTTTTCCGTCCCAATTATCTCACCATGCATCAACATGCACGAAAGCGTCGAAAATTTTGCATCTTTTGACAGCGACAAAAATTTCGCGTCTTTTGACCTTCTTGGCTGAAAACACGAGTAAAAGGCGCGCGCGCGAATTTTCACACCGTCGTAAAATTTTCAACTGAATCCATTTTTCCGTCCCAATCATCTCACCATGCATCAACATGCATGAAAGCGTCGAAAATTTCGCATCTTTTGACAGCGATAAAAATTTCGCGTCTTTTGACCTTCTTGGCTGAAAACACGAGTAAAAGGCGCGCGCGCGAATTTTCACACCGCCGTAAAATTTTCAACTGAGTCCATTTTTCCGTCCCAATCATCTCACCATGCATCAACATGCACGAAAGCGTCGAAAATTTCGCATCTTTTGACAGCGACAAAAATTTCGCGTCTTTTGACCTTCTTGGCTGAAAACACGAGTAAAAGGCGCGCGTGCGAATTTTCACACCGCCGTAAAATTTTCAACCGAGTCCATTTTTCCGTCCCAATCATCTCACCATGCATCAACATGCACGAAAGCGTCGAAAATTTCGCATCTTTTGACAGCGACAAAAATTTCGCGTCTTTTGACCTTCTTGGCTGAAAACACGAGTAAAAGGCGCGCGCGCGAATTTTCACACCGTCGTAAAATTTTCAACCGAGTCCATTTTCCGTCCCAATCATCTCACCATGCATCAACATGTACGAAAGCATAAAAAATTTTGCATCTTTTGACAGCGACAAAAATTTCGCGTCTTTTGACCTTCTTGGCTGAAAACACGAGTAAAAGGTGCGCGCACGAATTTTCACACCGTCATAAAATTTTCAACCGAGTCCATTTTTCCATCCCAATCATCTCACCATGCATCAACATGCACGAAAGCGTCAAAAATTTTGCTTCTTTTGACAGCGACAAAAATTTCGCATCTTTTGACCTTCTTGGCTGAAAATACGAGTAAAAGGCGCGCGCGTGAATTTTCACACCGCCGTAAAATTTTCAACCGAGTCTATTTTTCCGTCCCAATCATCTCATCATGCATCAACATGTACGAAAGCATAAAAAATTTTGCATCTTTTGACAGCGACAAAAATTTCGCGTCTTTTGACCTTCTTGGCTGAAAACACGAGTAAAAGGTGCGCGCACGAATTTTCACACCGTCATAAAATTTTCAACCGAGTCCATTTTTCCATCCCAATCATCTCACCATGCATCAACATGCACGAAAGCGTCGAAAATTTTGCTTCTTTTGACAGCGACAAAAATTTCGCGTCTTTTGACCTTCTTGGCTGAAAACACGAGTAAAAGGCGCGCGCGCGAATTTTCACACCGCCGTAAAATTTTCAACCGAGTCCATTTTTCCGTCCCAATCATCTCACCATGCATCAACATGTACGAAAGCATAAAAAATTTTGCATCTTTTGACAGCGACAAAAATTTCGCGTCTTTTGACCTTCTTGGCTGAAAACACGAGTAAAAGGCGCGCGCACGAATTTTCACACCGTCATAATATTTTCAACCGAGTCCATTTTTCCATCCCAATCATCTCACCATGCATCAACATGCACGAAAGCGTCGAAAATTTTGCTTCTTTTGACAGCGACAAAAATTTTGCGTCTTTTGACCTTCTTGGCTGAAAACACGAGTAAAAGGCGCGCGCGCGATTTTTCACACCGCCGTAAAATTTTCAACCGAGTCCATTTTTCCGTCCCAATCATCTCACCATGCATCAACATGCACGAAAGCGTAAAAAATTTCGCATCTTTTGACAGCGACAAAAATTTCGCGTCTTTTGACCTTCTTGGCTGAAAACACGAGTAAAAGGCGCGCGCGCGACTTTTCACACCGCCGTAAAATTTTCAACCGAGTCCATTTTTCCGTCCCAATCATCTCGCTATGCATCAACATGCACGAAAGCATAAAAAATTTTGCATCTTTTGACAGCGACAAAAATTTCGCGTCTTTTGACCTTCTTGGCTGAAAACACGAGTAAAAGGTGCGCGCACGAATTTTCACACCGTCATAAAATTTTCAACCGAGTCCATTTTTCCATCCCAATCATCTCACCATGCATCAACATGCACGAAAGCGTCGAAAATTTTGCTTCTTTTGACAGCGACAAAAATTTCGCGTCTTTTGACCTTCTTGGCTGAAAACACGAGTAAAAGGCGCGCGCGTGAATTTTCACACCGCCGTAAAATTTTCAACCGAGTCCATTTTTCCGTCCCAATCATCTCACCATGCATCAACATGTACGAAAGCATAAAAAATTTTGCATCTTTTGACAGCGACAAAAATTTCGCGTCTTTTGACCTTCTTGGCTGAAAACACGAGTAAAAGGTGCGCGCACGAATTTTCACACCGTCATAAAATTTTCAACCGAGTCCATTTTTCCATCCCAATCATCTCACCATGCATCAACATGCACGAAAGCGTCGAAAATTTTGCTTCTTTTGACAGCGACAAAAATTTCGCGTCTTTTGACCTTCTTGGCTGAAAACACGAGTAAAAGGCGCGCGCGCGAATTTTCACACCGCCGTAAAATTTTCAACCGAGTCCATTTTTCCGTCCCAATCATCTCACCATGCATCAACATGTACGAAAGCATAAAAAATTTTGCATCTTTTGACAGCGACAAAAATTTCGCGTCTTTTGACCTTCTTGGCTGAAAACACGAGTAAAAGGCGCGCGCACGAATTTTCACACCGTCATAAAATTTTCAACCGAGTCCATTTTTCCATCCCAATCATCTCACCATGCATAAACATGCACGAAAGCGTCGAAAATTTTGCTTCTTTTGACAGCGACAAAAATTTTGCGTCTTTTGACCTTCTTGGCTGAAAACACGAGTAAAAGGCGCGCGCGCGATTTTTCACACCGCCGTAAAATTTTCAACCGAGTCCATTTTTCCGTCCCAATCATCTCACCATGCATCAACATGCACGAAAGCGTAAAAAATTTCGCATCTTTTGACAGCGACAAAAATTTCGCGTCTTTTGACCTTCTTGGCTGAAAACACGAGTAAAAGGCGCGCGCGCGACTTTTCACACCGCCGTAAAATTTTCAACCGAGTCCATTTTTCCGTCCCAATCATCTCGCTATGCATCAACATGCACGAAAGCATAAAAAATTTCGCATCTTTTGACAGCGACAAATATTTCGCATCTTTTGACCTACTTGGCTGAAAACACGAGTAAAAGGCGCGCGCGCGAATTTTCACACCGCCGTAAAATTTTCAACCGAGTCCATTTTTCCGTCCCAATCATCTCACCATGCATCAACATGCACGAAAGCGTAAAAAATTTCGTATCTTTTGACAGCGACAAAAATTTCGCGTCTTTTGACATTCTTGGCTGAAAACACGAGTAAAAGGCGCGCGTGCGAATTTTCACACCGCCGTAAAATTTTCAACCGAGTCCATTTTTCCGTCCCAATCATCTCACCATGCATCAACATGCACGAAAGCGTCGAAAATTTCGCATCTTTTGACAGCGACAAAAATTTTGCGTCTTTTGACCTTCTTGGCTGAAAACACGAGTAAAAGGCGCGCGCGCGACTTTTCACACCGCCGTAAAATTTTCAACCGAGTCCATTTTTCCGTCCCAATCATCTCACCATGCATCAACATGCACGAAAGCGTAGAAAATTTCGCATCTTTTTGACAGCGACAAAAATTTCGCGTCTTTTGACCTTCTTGGCTGAAAACACGAGTAAAAGGCGCGCGTGCGAATTTTCACACCGCCCTAAAATTTTCAACCGAGTCCATTTTTCCGTCCCAATTATCTCACCATGCATCAACATGCACGAAAGCGTCGAAAATTTTGCATCTTTTGACAGCGACAAAAATTTCGCGTCTTTTGACCTTCTTGGCTGAAAACACGAGTAAAAGGCGCGCGCGCGAATTTTCACACCGTCGTAAAATTTTCAACTGAATCCATTTTTCCGTCCCAATCATCTCACCATGCATCAACATGCATGAAAGCGTCGAAAATTTCGCATCTTTTGACAGCGATAAAAATTTCGCGTCTTTTGACCTTCTTGGCTGAAAACACGAGTAAAAGGCGCGCGCGCGAATTTTCACACCGCCGTAAAATTTTCAACTGAGTCCATTTTTCCGTCCCAATCATCTCACCATGCATCAACATGCACGAAAGCGTCGAAAATTTCGCATCTTTTGACAGCGACAAAAATTTCGCGTCTTTTGACCTTCTTGGCTGAAAACACGAGTAAAAGGCGCGCGTGCGAATTTTCACACCGCCGTAAAATTTTCAACCGAGTCCATTTTTCCGTCCCAATCATCTCACCATGCATCAACATGCACGAAAGCGTCGAAAATTTCGCATCTTTTGACAGCGACAAAAATTTCGCGTCTTTTGACCTTCTTGGCTGAAAACACGAGTAAAAGGCGCGCGCGCGAATTTTCACACCGTCGTAAAATTTTCAACCGAGTCCATTTTCCGTCCCAATCATCTCACCATGCATCAACATGTACGAAAGCATAAAAAATTTTGCATCTTTTGACAGCGACAAAAATTTCGCGTCTTTTGACCTTCTTGGCTGAAAACACGAATAAAAGGTACGCGCACGAATTTTCACACCGTCATAAAATTTTCAACCGAGACCATTTTTCCATCCCAATCATCTCACCATGCATCAACATGCACGAAAGCGTCGAAAATTTTGCTTCTTTTGACAGCGACAAAAATTTCGCGTCTTTTGACCTTCTTGGCTGAAAACACGAGTAAAAGGCGCGCGCGCGAATTTTCACACCGCCGTAAAATTTTCAACCGAGTCCATTTTTCCGTCCCAATCATCTCACCATGCATCAACATGTACGAAAGCATAAAAAATTTTGCATCTTTTGACAGCGACAAAAATTTTGCGTCTTTTGACCTTCTTGGCTGAAAACACGAGTAAAAGGTGCGCGCACGAATTTTCACACCGTCATAAAATTTTCAACCGAGTCCATTTTTCCATCCCAATCATCTCACCATGCATAAACATGCACGAAAGCGTCGAAAATTTTGCTTCTTTTGACAGCGACAAAAATTTTGCGTCTTTTGACCTTCTTGGCTGAAAACACGAGTAAAAGGCGCGCGCGCGATTTTTCACACCGCCGTAAAATTTTCAACCGAGTCCATTTTTCCGTCCCAATCATCTCACCATGCATCAACATGCACGAAAGCGTAAAAAATTTCGCATCTTTTGACAGCGACAAAAATTTCGCGTCTTTTGACCTTCTTGGCTGAAAACACGAGTAAAAGGCGCGCGCGCGACTTTTCACACCGCCGTAAAATTTTCAACCGAGTCCATTTTTCCGTCCCAATCATCTCGCTATGCATCAACATGCACGAAAGCATAAAAAATTTCGCATCTTTTGACAGCGACAAATATTTCGCATCTTTTGACCTTCTTGGCTGAAAACACGAGTAAAAGGCGCGCGCGCGAATTTTCACACCGCCGTAAAATTTTCAACCGAGTCCATTTTCCGTCCCAATCATCTCACCATGCATCAACATGTACGAAAGCATAAAAAATTTTGCATCTTTTGACAGCGACAAAAATTTCGCGTCTTTTGACCTTTTGGCTGAAAACACGAATAAAAGGTACGCGCACGAATTTTCACACCGTCATAAAATTTTCAACCGAGACCATTTTTCCATCCCAATCATCTCACCATGCATCAACATGCACGAAAGCGTCGAAAATTTTGCTTCTTTTGACAGCGACAAAAATTTCGCGTCTTTTGACCTTCTTGGCTGAAAACACGAGTAAAAGGCGCGCGCGCGAATTTTCACACCGCCGTAAAATTTTCAACCGAGTCCATTTTTCCGTCCCAATCATCTCACCATGCATCAACATGTACGAAAGCATAAAAAATTTTGCATCTTTTGACAGCGACAAAAATTTTGCGTCTTTTGACCTTCTTGGCTGAAAACACGAGTAAAAGGTGCGCGCACGAATTTTCACACCGTCATAAAATTTTCAACCGAGTCCATTTTTCCATCCCAATCATCTCACCATGCATAAACATGCACGAAAGCGTCGAAAATTTTGCTTCTTTTGACAGCGACAAAAATTTTGCGTCTTTTGACCTTCTTGGCTGAAAACACGAGTAAAAGGCGCGCGCGCGATTTTTCACACCGCCGTAAAATTTTCAACCGAGTCCATTTTTCCGTCCCAATCATCTCACCATGCATCAACATGCACGAAAGCGTAAAAAATTTCGCATCTTTTGACAGCGACAAAAATTTCGCGTCTTTTGACCTTCTTGGCTGAAAACACGAGTAAAAGGCGCGCGCGCGACTTTTCACACCGCCGTAAAATTTTCAACCGAGTCCATTTTTCCGTCCCAATCATCTCGCTATGCATCAACATGCACGAAAGCATAAAAAATTTCGCATCTTTTGACAGCGACAAATATTTCGCATCTTTTGACCTTCTTGGCTGAAAACACGAGTAAAAGGCGCGCGCGCGAATTTTCACACCGCCGTAAAATTTTCAACCGAGTCCATTTTTCCGTCCCAATCATCTCACCATGCATCAACATGCACGAAAGCGTAAAAAATTTCGTATCTTTTGACAGCGACAAAAATTTCGCGTCTTTTGACATTCTTGGCTGAAAACACGAGTAAAAGGCGCGCGTGCGAATTTTCACACCGCCGTAAAATTTTCAACCGAGTCCATTTTTCCGTCCCAATCATCTCACCATGCATCAACATGCACGAAAGCGTCGAAAATTTCGCATCTTTTGACAGCGACAAAAATTTTGCGTCTTTTGACCTTCTTGGCTGAAAACACGAGTAAAAGGCGCGCGCGCGACTTTTCACACCGCCGTAAAATTTTCAACCGAGTCCATTTTTCCGTCCCAATCATCTCACCATGCATCAACATGCACGAAAGCGTAAAAAATTTCGCATCTTTTTGACAGCGACAAAAATTTCGCGTCTTTTGACCTTCTTGGCTGAAAACACGAGTAAAAGGCGCGCGTGCGAATTTTCACACCGCCCTAAAATTTTCAACCGAGTCCATTTTTCCGTCCCAATTATCTCACCATGCATCAACATGCACGAAAGCGTCGAAAATTTTGCATCTTTTGACAGCGACAAAAATTTCGCGTCTTTTGACCTTCTTGGCTGAAAACACGAGTAAAAGGCGCGCGCGCGAATTTTCACACCGTCGTAAAATTTTCAACTGAATCCATTTTTCCGTCCCAATCATCTCACCATGCATCAACATGCATGAAAGCGTCGAAAATTTCGCATCTTTTGACAGCGATAAAAATTTCGCGTCTTTTGACCTTCTTGGCTGAAAACACGAGTAAAAGGCGCGCGCTGCGAATTTTCACACCGCCGTAAAATTTTCAACTGAGTCCATTTTTCCGTCCCAATCATCTCACCATGCATCAACATGCACGAAAGCGTCGAAAATTTCGCATCTTTTGACAGCGACAAAAATTTCGCGTCTTTTGACCTTCTTGGCTGAAAACACGAGTAAAAGGCGCGCGTGCGAATTTTCACACCGCCGTAAAATTTTCAACCGAGTCCATTTTTCCGTCCCAATCATCTCACCATGCATCAACATGCACGAAAGCGTCGAAAATTTCGCATCTTTTGACAGCGACAAAAATTTCGCGTCTTTTGACCTTCTTGGCTGAAAACACGAGTAAAAGGCGCGCGCGCGAATTTTCACACCGTCGTAAAATTTTCAACCGAGTCCATTTTCCGTCCCAATCATCTCACCATGCATCAACATGTACGAAAGCATAAAAAATTTTGCATCTTTTGACAGCGACAAAAATTTCGCGTCTTTTGACCTTCTTGGCTGAAAACACGAATAAAAGGTGCGCGCACGAATTTTCACACCGTCATAAAATTTTCAACCGAGACCATTTTTCCATCCCAATCATCTCACCATGCATCAACATGCACGAAAGCGTCGAAAATTTTGCTTCTTTTGACAGCGACAAAAATTTCGCGTCTTTTGACCTTCTTGGCTGAAAACACGAGTAAAAGGCGCGCGCGCGAATTTTCACACCGCCGTAAAATTTTCAACCGAGTCCATTTTTCCGTCCCAATCATCTCACCATGCATCAACATGTACGAAAGCATAAAAAATTTTGCATCTTTTGACAGCGACAAAAATTTTGCGTCTTTTGACCTTCTTGGCTGAAAACACGAGTAAAAGGTGCGCGCACGAATTTTCACACCGTCATAAAATTTTCAACCGAGTCCATTTTTCCATCCCAATCATCTCACCATGCATCAACATGCACGAAAGCGTCGAAAATTTTGCTTCTTTTGACAGCGACAAAAATTTCGCATCTTTTGACCTTCTTGGCTAAAACACGAGTAAAAGGCGCGCGCGCGAATTTTCACACCGCCGTAAAATTTTCAACCGAGTCCATTTTTCCATCCCAATCATCTCACCATGCATCAACATGCACGAAAGCGTAAAAAATTTCGCATCTTTTGACAGCGACAAAAATTTCGCATCTTTTGACCTTCTTGGCTGAAAACACGAGTAAAAGGCGCGCGCGCGAATTTTCACACCATCATAAAATTTTCAACCGAGTCCATTTTTCCGTCCCAATCATCTCACCATGCATTAACATGCACGAAAGCGTCAAAAATTTTGCATCTTTTGACAGCGACAAAAATTTCGCATCTTTTGACACTCTTGGCTGAAAACAAGAGTAAAAGGCGCGCGCAGCGAATTTTCACTCCGCCGTAAAATTTTCAACCGAGTTCATTTTTCCGTCCCAATCATCTCACCATGCATCAACATGCACGAAAGCGTAAAAAATTTCGCATCTTTTGACAGCGACAAAAATTTCGCGTCTTTTGACCTTCTTGGCTGAAAACACGAGTAAAAGGCGCGCGCGCGACTTTTCACACCGCCGTAAAATTTTCAACCGAGTCCATTTTTCCGTCCCAATCATCTCGCTATGCATCAACATGCACGAAAGCATAAAAAATTTTGCATCTTTTGACAGCGACAAAAATTTCGCGTCTTTTGACCTTCTTGGCTGAAAACACGAGTAAAAGGTGCGCGCACGAATTTTCACACCGTCATAAAATTTTCAACCGAGTCCATTTTTCCATCCCAATCATCTCACCATGCATCAACATGCACGAAAGCGTCGAAAATTTTGCTTCTTTTGACAGCGACAAAAATTTCGCGTCTTTTGACCTTCTTGGCTGAAAACACGAGTAAAAGGCGCGCGCGTGAATTTTCACACCGCCGTAAAATTTTCAACCGAGTCCATTTTTCCGTCCCAATCATCTCACCATGCATCAACATGTACGAAAGCATAAAAAATTTTGCATCTTTTGACAGCGACAAAAATTTCGCGTCTTTTGACCTTCTTGGCTGAAAACACGAGTAAAAGGTGCGCGCACGAATTTTCACACCGTCATAAAATTTTCAACCGAGTCCATTTTTCCATCCCAATCATCTCACCATGCATCAACATGCACGAAAGCGTCGAAAATTTTGCTTCTTTTGACAGCGACAAAAATTTCGCGTCTTTTGACCTTCTTGGCTGAAAACACGAGTAAAAGGCGCGCGCGCGAATTTTCACACCGCCGTAAAATTTTCAACCGAGTCCATTTTTCCGTCCCAATCATCTCACCATGCATCAACATGTACGAAAGCATAAAAATTTTGCATCTTTTGACAGCGACAAAAATTTTGCATCTTTTGACCTTCTTGGCTGAAAACACGAGTAAAAGGCGCGCGCGCGATTTTTCGCACCGCCGTAAAATTTTCAACCGAGTCCATTTTTCCATCCCAATCATCTCACCATGCATCAACATGCACGAAAGCGTCGAAAATTTTGCTTCTTTTGACAGCGACAAAAATTTCGCGTCTTTTGACCTTCTTGGCTGAAAACACGAGTAAAAGGCGCGCGCGCGAATTTTCACACCGCCGTAAAATTTTCAACCGAGTCCATTTTTCCGTCCCAATCATCTCACCATGCATCAACATGTACGAAAGCATAAAAAATTTTGCATCTTTTGACAGCGACAAAAATTTCGCGTCTTTTGACCTTCTTGGCTGAAAACACGAGTAAAAGGTGCGCGCAGGAATTTTCACACCGTCATAAAATTTTCAACCGAGTCCATTTTTCCATCCCAATCATCTCACCATGCATCAACATGCACGAAAGCGTCGAAAATTTTGCTTCTTTTGACAGCGACAAAAATTTCGCGTCTTTTGACCTTCTTGGCTGAAAACACGAGTAAAAGGCGCGCGCGCGAATTTTCACACCGCCGTAAAATTTTCAACCGAGTCCATTTTTCCGTCCCAATCATCTCACCATGCATCAACATGTACGAAAGCATAAAAAATTTTGCATCTTTTGACAGCGACAAAAATTTCGCGTCTTTTGACCTTCTTGGCCGAAAACACGAGTAAAAGGCGCGCGCACGAATTTTCACACCGTCATAAAATTTTCAACCGAGTCCATTTTTCCATCCCAATCATCTCACCATGCATCAACATGCACGAAAGTGTCGAAAATTTTGCTTCTTTTGACAGCGACAAAAATTTTGCGTCTTTTGACCTTCTTGGCTGAAAACACGAGTAAAAGGCGCGCGCGCGAATTTTCACACCGCCGTAAAATTTTCAACCGAGTCCATTTTTCCGTCCCAATCATCTCACCATGCATCAACATGCACGAAAGCGTAAAAAATTTCACATCTTTTGACAGCGACAAAAATTTCGCGTCTTTTGACCTTCTTGGCTGAAAACACGAGTAAAAGGCGCGCGCGCGACTTTTCACACCGCCGTAAAATTTTCAACCGAGTCCATTTTTCCGTCCCAATCATCTCGCCATGCATCAACATGCACGAAAGCATAAAAAATTTTGCATCTTTTGACAGCGACAAAAATTTCGCGTCTTTTGACCTTCTTGGCTGAAAACACGAGTAAAAGGTGCGCGCACGAATTTTCACACCGTCATAAAATTTTCAACCGAGTCCATTTTTCCATCCCAATCATCTCACCATGCATCAACATGCACGAAAGCGTCAAAAATTTTGCTTCTTTTGACAGCGACAAAAATTTCGCGTCTTTTGACCTTCTTGGCTGAAAACACGAGTAAAAGGCGCGCGCGTGAATTTTCACACCGCCGTAAAATTTTCAACCGAGTCCATTTTTCCGTCCCAATCATCTCGCCATGCATCAACATGCACGAAAGCATAAAAAATTTTGCATCTTTTGACAGCGACAAAAATTTCGCGTCTTTTGACCTTCTTGGCTGAAAACACGAGTAAAAGGTGCGCGCACGAATTTTCACACCGTCATAAAATTTTCAACCGAGTCCATTTTTCCATCCCAATCATCTCACCATGCATCAACATGCACGAAAGCGTCGAAAATTTTGCTTCTTTTGACAGCGACAAAAATTTCGCGTCTTTTGACCTTCTTGGCTGAAAACACGAGTAAAAGGCGCGCGCGTGAATTTTCACACCGCCGTAAAATTTTCAACCGAGTCCATTTTTCCGTCCCAATCATCTCACCATGCATCAACATGTACGAAAGCATAAAAAATTTTGCATCTTTTGACAGCGACAAAAATTTCGCGTCTTTTGACCTTCTTGGCTGAAAACACGAGTAAAAGGTGCGCGCACGAATTTTCACACCGTCATAAAATTTTCAACCGAGTCCATTTTTCCATCCCAATCATCTCACTATGCATCAACATGCACGAAAGCGTCGAAAATTTTGCTTCTTTTGACAGCAACAAAAATTTCGCGTCTTTTGACCTTCTTGGCTGAAAACACGAGTAAAAGGCGCGCGCGCGAATTTTCACACCGCCGTAAAATTTTCAACCGAGTCCATTTTTCCGTCCCAATCATCTCACCATGCATCAACATGTACGAAAGCATAAAAAATTTTGCATCTTTTGACAGCGACAAAAATTTCGCGTCTTTTGACCTTCTTGGCTGAAAACACGAGTAAAAGGCGCGCGCACGAATTTTCACACCGTCATAAAATTTTCAACCGAGTCCATTTTTCCATCCCAATCATCTCACCATGCATCTACATGCACGAAAGCGTCGAAAATTTTGCTTCTTTTGACAGCGACAAAAATTTCGCGTCTTTTGACCTTCTTGGCTGAAAACACGAGGAAAAGGCGCGCGCGTGAATTTTCACACCGCCGTAAAATTTTCAACCGAGTCCATTTTTCCGTCCAAATCATCTCACCATGCATCAACATGTACGAAAGCATAAAAAATTTTGCATCTTTTGACAGCGACAAAAATTTCGCGTCTTTTGACCTTCTTGGCTGAAAACACGAGTAAAAGGTGCGCGCACGAATTTTCACACCATCATAAAATTTTCAACCGAGTCCATTTTTCCATCCCAATCATCTCACCATGCATCAACATGCACGAAAGCGTCGAAAATTTTGCTTCTTTTGACAGCGACAAAAATTTCGCGTCTTTTGACCTTCTTGGCTGAAAACACGAGTAAAAGGCGCGCGCGCGAATTTTCACACCGCCGTAAAATTTTCAACCGAGTCCATTTTTCCGTCCCAATCATCTCACCATGCATCAACATGTACGAAAGCATAAAAAATTTTGCATCTTTTGACAGCGACAAAAATTTCGCGTCTTTTGACCTTCTTGGCTGAAAACACGAGTAAAAGGCGCGCGCACGAATTTTCACACCGTCATAAAATTTTCAACCGAGTCCATTTTTCCATCCCAATCATCTCACCATGCATCAACATGCACGAAAGCGTCGAAAATTTTGCTTCTTTTGCCAGCGACAAAAATTTTGCGTCTTTTGACCTTCTTGGCTGAAAACACGAGTAAAAGGCGCGCGCGCGATTTTTCACACCGCCGTAAAATTTTCAACCGAGTCCATTTTTCCGTCCCAATCATCTCACCATGCATCAACATGCACGAAAGCGTAAAAAATTTCGCATCTTTTGACAGCGACAAAAATTTCGCGTCTTTTGACCTTCTTGGCTGAAAACACAAGTAAAAGGCGCGCGCGCGACTTTTCACACCGCCGTAAAATTTTCAACCGAGTCCATTTTTCCGACCCAATCATCTCGCTATGCATCAACATGCACGAAAGCATAAAAAATTTCGCATCTTTTGACAGCGACAAAAATTTCGCGTCTTTTGACCTTCTTGGCTGAAAACACGAGTAAAAGGCGCGCGTGCGAATTTTCACACCGCCGTAAAATTTTCAACCGAGTCCATTTTTCCGTCCCAATCATCTCACCATGCATCAACATGCACGAAAGCGTAAAAAATTTCGTATCTTTTGACAGCGACAAAAATTTCGCGTCTTTTGACCTTCTTGGCTGAAAACACGAGTAAAAGGCGCGCGTGCGAATTTTCACACCGCCGTAAAATTTTCAACCGAGTCCATTTTTCCGTCCCAATCATCTCACCATGCATCAACATGCACGAAAGCGTCGAAAATTTCGCATCTTTTGACAGCGACAAAAATTTTGCGTCTTTTGACCTTCTTGGCTGAAAACACGAGTAAAAGGCGCGCGCGCGACTTTTCACACCGCCGTAAAATTTTCAACCGAGTCCATTTTTCCGTCCCAATCATCTCACCATGCATCAACATGCACGAAAGCGTAAAAAATTTCGCATCTTTTTGACAGCGACAAAAATTTCGCGTCTTTTGACCTTCTTGGCTGAAAACACGAGTAAAAGGCGCGCGTGCGAATTTTCACACCGCCCTAAAATTTTCAACCGAGTCCATTTTTCCGTCCCAATTATCTCACCATGCATCAACATGCACGAAAGCGTCGAAAATTTCGCATCTTTTGACAGCGACAAAAATTTCGCGTCTTTTGACCTTCTTGGCTGAAAACACGAGTAAAAGGCGCGCGCGCGAATTTTCACACCGTCGTAAAATTTTCAACTGAATCCATTTTTCCGTCCCAATCATCTCACCATGCATAAACATGCATGAAAGCGTCGAAAATTTCGCATCTTTTGACAGCGATAAAAATTTCGCGTCTTTTGACCTTCTTGGCTGAAAACACGAGTAAAAGGCGCGCGTGCGAATTTTCACACCGCCGTAAAATTTTCAACCGAGTCCATTTTTCCGTCCCAATCATCTCACCATGCATCAACATGCACGAAAGGGTCGAAAATTTCGCATCTTTTGACAGCGACAAAAATTTCGCGTCTTTTGACCTTCTTGGCTGAAAACACGAGTAAAAGGCGCGCGCGCGAATTTTCACACCGTCGTAAAATTTTCAACCGAGTCCATTTTCCGTCCCAATCATCTCACCATGCATCAACATGTACGAAAGCATAAAAAATTTTGCATCTTTTGACAGCGACAAAAATTTCGCGTCTTTTGACCTTCTTGGCTGAAAACACGAATAAAAGGTGCGCGCACGAATTTTCACACCGTCATAAAATTTTCAACCGAGACCATTTTTCCATCCCAATCATCTCACCATGCATCAACATGCACGAAAGCGTCGAAAATTTTGCTTCTTTTGACAGCGACAAAAATTTCGCGTCTTTTGACCTTCTTGGCTGAAAACACGAGTAAAAGGCGCGCGCGCGAATTTTCACACCGCCGTAAAATTTTCAACCGAGTCCATTTTCCGTCCCAATCATCTCACCATGCATCAACATGTACGAAAGCATAAAAAATTTTGCATCTTTTGACAGCGACAAAAATTTCGCGTCTTTTGACCTTCTTGGCTGAAAACACGAGTAAAAGGTGCGCGCAGGAATTTTCACACCGTCATAAAATTTTCAACCGAGTCCATTTTTCCATCCCAATCATCTCACCATGCATCAACATGCACGAAAGCGTCGAAAATTTTGCTTCTTTTGACAGCGACAAAAATTTCGCGTCTTTTGACCTTCTTGGCTGAAAACACGAGTAAAAGGCGCGCGCGCGAATTTTCACACCGCCGTAAAATTTTCAACCGAGTCCATTGTTCCGTCCCAATCATCTCACCATGCATCAACATGTACGAAAGCATAAAAAATTTTGCATCTTTTGACAGCGACAAAAATTTCGCGTCTTTTGACCTTCTTGGCCGAAAACACGAGTAAAAGGCGCGCGCACGAATTTTCACACCGTCATAAAATTTTCAACCGAGTCCATTTTTCCATCCCAATCATCTCACCATGCATCAACATGCACGAAAGCGTCGAAAATTTTGCTTCTTTTGACAGCGACAAAAATTTTGCGTCTTTTGACCTTCTTGGCTGAAAACACGAGTAAAAGGCGCGCGTGCGAATTTTCACACCGCCGTAAAATTTTCAACCGAGTCCATTTTTCCGTCCCAATCATCTCACCATGCATCAACATGCACGAAAGCGTAAAAAATTTCGCATCTTTTGACAGCGACAAAAATTTTGCGTCTTTTGACCTTCTTGGCTGAAAACACGAGTAAAAGGCGCGCGCGCGAATTTTCACACCGCCGTAAAATTTTCAACCGAGTCCATTTTTCCGTCCCAATCATCTCACCATGCATCAACATGCACGAAAGCGTAAAAAATTTCGCATCTTTTGACAGCGACAAAAATTTCGCGTCTTTTGACCTTCTTGGCTGAAAACACGAGTAAAAGGCGCGCGCGCGACTTTTCACACCGCCGTAAAATTTTCAACCGAGTCCATTTTTCCGTCCCAATCATCTCGCCATGCATCAACATGCACGAAAGCATAAAAAATTTCGCATCTTTTGACAGCGACAAAAATTTCGCGTCTTTTGACCTTCTTGGCTGAAAACACGAGTAAAAGGCGCGCGCGCGAATTTTCACACCGCCGTAAAATTTTCAACCGAGTCCATTTTTCCGTCCCAATCATCTCACCATGCATCAACATGCACGAAAGCGTAAAAAATTTCGCATCTTTTGACAGCGACAAAAATTTCGCGTCTTTTGACCTTCTTGGCTGAAAACACGAGTAAAAGGCGCGCGTGCGAATTTTCACACCGCCGTAAAATTTTCAACCGAGTCCATTTTTCCGTCCCAATCATCTCACCATGCATCAACATGCACGAAAGCGTCGAAAATTTCGCATCTTTTGACAGCGACAAAAATTTCGCGTCTTTTGACCTTCTTGGCTGAAAACACGAGTAAAAGGCGCGCGCGCGACTTTTCACACCGCCGTAAAATTTTCAACCGAGTCCATTTTTCCGTCCCAATCATCTCACCATGCATCAACATGCACGAAAGCGTAAAAAATTTCGCATCTTTTTGACAGCGACAAAAATTTCGCGTCTTTTGACCTTCTTGGCTGAAAACACAAGTAAAAGGCGCGCGCGCGACTTTTCACACCGCCGTAAAATTTTCAACCGAGTCCATTTTTCCATCCCAATCATCTCGCCATGCATCAACATGCACGAAAGTATAAAAAATTTCGCATCTTTTGACAGCGACAAAAATTTCGCGTCTTTTGACCTTCTTGGCTGAAAACACAAGTAAAAGGCGCGCGCGCGAATTTTCACACCGTCGTAAAATTTTCAACTGAATCCATTTTTCCGTCCCAATCATCTCACCATGCATCGACATGCACGAAAGCGTCAAAAATTTCGCATCTTTTGACAGCGATAAAAATTTCGCGTCTTTTGACCTTCTTGGCTGAAAACACGAGTAAAAGGCGCGCGCGCGAATTTTCACACCGCCGTAAATTTTTCAACTGAGTCCATTTTTCCGTCCCAATCATCTCACCATGCATCAACATGCACGAAAGCGTCGAAAATTTCGCATCTTTTGACAGCGACAAAAATTTCGCGTCTTTTGACCTTCTTGGCTGAAAACACGAGTAAAAGGCGCGCGCGCGAATTTTCACACCGCCGTAAAATTTTCAACCGAGTCCATTTTTCCGTCCCAATCATCTCACCATGCATCAACATGCACGAAAGCGTAAAAAATTTCGCATCTTTTGACAGCGACAAAAATTTTGCGTCTTTTGACCTTCTTGGCTGAAAACACGAGTAAAAGGCGCGCGCGCGAATTTTCACACCGCCGTAAAATTTTCAACCGAGTCCATTTTTCCGTCCCAATCATCTCACCATGCATCAACATGCACGAAAGCGTAAAAAATTTCGCATCTTTTGACAGCGACAAAAATTTCGCGTCTTTTGACCTTCTTGGCTGAAAACACGAGTAAAAGGCGCGCGCGCGACTTTTCACACCGCCGTAAAATTTTCAACCGAGTCCATTTTTCCGTCCCAATCATCTCGCCATGCATCAACATGCACGAAAGCATAAAAAATTTCGCATCTTTTGACAGCGACAAAAATTTCGCGTCTTTTGACCTTCTTGGCTGAAAACACGAGTAAAAGGCGCGCGCGCGAATTTTCACACCGCCGTAAAATTTTCAACCGAGTCCATTTTTCCGTCCCAATCATCTCACCATGCATCAACATGCACGAAAGCGTAAAAAATTTCGCATCTTTTGACAGCGACAAAAATTTCGCGTCTTTTGACCTTCTTGGCTGAAAACACGAGTAAAAGGCGCGCGTGCGAATTTTCACACCGCCGTAAAATTTTCAACCGAGTCCATTTTTCCGTCCCAATCATCTCACCATGCATCAACATGCACGAAAGCGTCGAAAATTTCGCATCTTTTGACAGCGACAAAAATTTCGCGTCTTTTGACCTTCTTGGCTGAAAACACGAGTAAAAGGCGCGCGCGCGACTTTTCACACCGCCGTAAAATTTTCAACCGAGTCCATTTTTCCGTCCCAATCATCTCACCATGCATCAACATGCACGAAAGCGTAAAAAATTTCGCATCTTTTTGACAGCGACAAAAATTTCGCGTCTTTTGACCTTCTTGGCTGAAAACACGAGTAAAAGGCGCGCGTGCGAATTTTCACACCGCCGTAAAATTTTCAACCGAGTCCATTTTTCCGTCCCAATTATCTCACCATGCATCAACATGCACGAAAGCGTCGAAAATTTCGCATCTTTTGACAGCGATAAAAATTTCGCGTCTTTTGACCTTCTTGGCTGAAAACACAAGTAAAAGGCGCGCGCGCGAATTTTCACACCGTCGTAAAATTTTCAACTGAATCCATTTTTCCGTCCCAATCATCTCACCATGCATCGACATGCACGAAAGCGTCAAAAATTTCGCATCTTTTGACAGCGATAAAAATTTCGCGTCTTTTGACCTTCTTGGCTGAAAACACGAGTAAAAGGCGCGCGCGCGAATTTTCACACCGCCGTAAATTTTTCAACTGAGTCCATTTTTCCGTCCCAATCATCTCACCATGCATCAACATGCATGAAAGCGTAAAAAATTTCGCATCTTTTGACAGCGACAAAAATTTCGCGTCTTTTGACCTTCTTGGCTGAAAACCCGAGTAAAAGGCGCGCGCGCGAATTTTCACACCGTCGTAAAATTTTCAACTGAATCCATTTTTCCGTCCCAATCATCTCACCATGCATCAACATGCACGAAAGCGTCGAAAATTTCGCATCTTTTGACAGCGATAAAAATTTCGCGTCTTTTGACCTTCTTGGCTGAAAACACGAGTAAAAGGCGCGCGCGCGAATTTTCACACCGCCGTAAAATTTTCAACTGAGTCCATTTTTCCGTCCCAATCATCTCACCATGCATCAACATGCACGAAAGCGTCGAAAATTTCGCATCTTTTGACAGCGACAAAAATTTCGCGTCTTTTGACCTTCTTGGCTGAAAACACGAGTAAAAGGTGCGCGTGCGAATTTTCACACCGCCGTAAAATTTTCAACCGAGTCCATTTTTCCGTCCCAATTATCTCACCATGCATCAACATGCACGAAAGCGTCGAAAATTTCGCATCTTTTGACAGCGACAAAAATTTCGCGTCTTTTGACCTTCTTGGCTGAAAACACAAGTAAAAGGCGCGCGCGCGAATTTTCACACCGCCGTAAAAATTTCAACCGAGTCCATTTTTCCGTCCCAATCATCTCACCATGCATCAACATGCACGAAAGCGTAAAAAATTTCGCATCTTTTGACAGCGACAAAAATTTCGCGTCTTTTGACCTTCTTGGCTGAAAACACGAGTAAAAGGCGCGCGCGCGAATTTTCACACCGCCGTAAAATTTTCAACCGAGTCCATTTTCCGTCCCAATCATCTCACCATGCATCAACATGCACGAAAGCGTAAAAAATTTCGCATCTTTTGACAGCGACAAAAATTTCGCGTCTTTTGACCTTCTTGGCTGAAAACACAAGTAAAAGGCGCGCGCGCGACTTTTCACACCGCCGTAAAATTTTCAACCGAGTCCATTTTTCCATCCCAATCATCTCGCCATGCATCAACATGCACGAAAGTATAAAAAATTTTGCATCTTTTGACAGCGACAAAAATTTCGCGTCTTTTGACCTTCTTGGCTGAAAACACGAGTAAAAGGCGCGCGTGCGAATTTTCACACCGCCGTAAAATTTTCAACCGAGTCCATTTTTCCGTCCCAATCATCTCACCATGCATCAACATGCACGAAAGCGTCGAAAATTTCGCATCTTTTGACAGCGACAAAAATTTCGCGTCTTTTGACCTTCTTGGCTGAAAACACGAGTAAAAGGCGCGCGCGCGACTTTTCACACCGCCGTAAAATTTTCAACCGAGTCCATTTTTCCGTCCCAATCATCTGACCATGCATCAACATGCACGAAAGCGTAAAAAATTTCGCATCTTTTTGACAGCGACAAAAATTTCGCGTCTTTTGACCTTCTTGGCTGAAAACACAAGTAAAAGGCGCGCGCGCGAATTTTCACACCGTCGTAAAATTTTCAACTGAATCCATTTTTCCGTCCCAATCATCTCACCATGCATCGACATGCACGAAAGCGTCAAAAATTTCGCATCTTTTGACAGCGATAAAAATTTCGCGTCTTTTGACCTTCTTGGCTGAAAACACGAGTAAAAGGCGCGCGCGCGAATTTTCACACCGCCGTAAATTTTTCAACTGAGTCCATTTTTCCGTCCCAATCATCTCACCATGCATCAACATGCATGAAAGCGTAAAAAATTTCGCATCTTTTGACAGCGACAAAAATTTCGCGTCTTTTGACCTTCTTGGCTGAAAACCCGAGTAAAAGGCGCGCGCGCGAATTTTCACACCGTCGTAAAATTTTCAACTGAATCCATTTTTCCGTCCCAATCATCTCACCATGCATCAACATGCACGAAAGCGTCGAAAATTTCGCATCTTTTGACAGCGATAAAAATTTCGCGTCTTTTGACCTTCTTGGCTGAAAACACGAGTAAAAGGCGCGCGCGCGAATTTTCACACCGCCGTAAAATTTTCAACTGAGTCCATTTTTCCGTCCCAATCATCTCACCATGCATCAACATGCACGAAAGCGTCGAAAATTTCGCATCTTTTGACAGCGACAAAAATTTCGCGTCTTTTGACCTTCTTGGCTGAAAACACGAGTAAAAGGTGCGCGTGCGAATTTTCACACCGCCGTAAAATTTTCAACCGAGTCCATTTTTCCGTCCCAATTATCTCACCATGCATCAACATGCACGAAAGCGTCGAAAATTTCGCATCTTTTGACAGCGACAAAAATTTCGCGTCTTTTGACCTTCTTGGCTGAAAACACAAGTAAAAGGCGCGCGCGCGAATTTTCACACCGCCGTAAAAATTTCAACCGAGTCCATTTTTCCGTCCCAATCATCTCACCATGCATCAACATGCACGAAAGCGTAAAAAATTTCGCATCTTTTGACAGCGACAAAAATTTCGCGTCTTTTGACCTTCTTGGCTGAAAACACGAGTAAAAGGCGCGCGCGCGAATTTTCACACCGCCGTAAAATTTTCAACCGAGTCCATTTTCCGTCCCAATCATCTCACCATGCATCAACATGCACGAAAGCGTAAAAAATTTCGCATCTTTTGACAGCGACAAAAATTTCGCGTCTTTTGACCTTCTTGGCTGAAAACACAAGTAAAAGGCGCGCGCGCGACTTTTCACACCGCCGTAAAATTTTCAACCGAGTCCATTTTTCCATCCCAATCATCTCGCCATGCATCAACATGCACGAAAGTATAAAAAATTTTGCATCTTTTGACAGCGACAAAAATTTCGCGTCTTTTGACCTTCTTGGCTGAAAACACGAGTAAAAGGCGCGCGTGCGAATTTTCACACCGCCGTAAAATTTTCAACCGAGTCCATTTTTCCGTCCCAATCATCTCACCATGCATCAACATGCACGAAAGCGTCGAAAATTTCGCATCTTTTGACAGCGACAAAAATTTCGCGTCTTTTGACCTTCTTGGCTGAAAACACGAGTAAAAGGCGCGCGCGCGACTTTTCACACCGCCGTAAAATTTTCAACCGAGTCCATTTTTCCGTCCCAATCATCTGACCATGCATCAACATGCACGAAAGCGTAAAAAATTTCGCATCTTTTTGACAGCGACAAAAATTTCGCGTCTTTTGACCTTCTTGGCTGAAAACACAAGTAAAAGGCGCGCGCGCGAATTTTCACACCGTCGTAAAATTTTCAACTGAATCCATTTTTCCGTCCCAATCATCTCACCATGCATCGACATGCACGAAAGCGTCAAAAATTTCGCATCTTTTGACAGCGATAAAAATTTCGCGTCTTTTGACCTTCTTGGCTGAAAACACGAGTAAAAGGCGCGCGCGCGAATTTTCACACCGCCGTAAATTTTTCAACTGAGTCCATTTTTCCGTCCCAATCATCTCACCATGCATCAACATGCATGAAAGCGTAAAAAATTTCGCATCTTTTGACAGCGACAAAAATTTCGCGTCTTTTGACCTTCTTGGCTGAAAACCCGAGTAAAAGGCGCGCGCGCGAATTTTCACACCGTCGTAAAATTTTCAACTGAATCCATTTTTCCGTCCCAATCATCTCACCATGCATCAACATGCACGAAAGCGTCGAAAATTTCGCATCTTTTGACAGCGATAAAAATTTCGCGTCTTTTGACCTTCTTGGCTGAAAACACGAGTAAAAGGCGCGCGCGCGAATTTTCACACCGCCGTAAAATTTTCAACTGAGTCCATTTTTCCGTCCCAATCATCTCACCATGCATCAACATGCACGAAAGCGTCGAAAATTTCGCATCTTTTGACAGCGACAAAAATTTCGCGTCTTTTGACCTTCTTGGCTGAAAACACGAGTAAAAGGTGCGCGTGCGAATTTTCACACCGCCGTAAAATTTTCAACCGAGTCCATTTTTCCGTCCCAATTATCTCACCATGCATCAACATGCACGAAAGCGTCGAAAATTTCGCATCTTTTGACAGCGACAAAAATTTCGCGTCTTTTGACCTTCTTGGCTGAAAACACAAGTAAAAGGCGCGCGCGCGAATTTTCACACCGCCGTAAAAATTTCAACCGAGTCCATTTTTCCGTCCCAATCATCTCACCATGCATCAACATGCACGAAAGCGTAAAAAATTTCGCATCTTTTGACAGCGACAAAAATTTCGCGTCTTTTGACCTTCTTGGCTGAAAACACGAGTAAAAGGCGCGCGCAGCGAATTTTCACACCGCCGTAAAATTTTCAACCGAGTCCATTTTCCGTCCCAATCATCTCACCATGCATCAACATGCACGAAAGCGTAAAAAATTTCGCATCTTTTGACAGCGACAAAAATTTCGCGTCTTTTGACCTTCTTGGCTGAAAACACAAGTAAAAGGCGCGCGCGCGACTTTTCACACCGCCGTAAAATTTTCAACCGAGTCCATTTTTCCATCCCAATCATCTCGCCATGCATCAACATGCACGAAAGTATAAAAAATTTTGCATCTTTTGACAGCGACAAAAATTTCGCGTCTTTTGACCTTCTTGGCTGAAAACACGAGTAAAAGGCGCGCGTGCGAATTTTCACACCGCCGTAAAATTTTCAACCGAGTCCATTTTTCCGTCCCAATCATCTCACCATGCATCAACATGCACGAAAGCGTCGAAAATTTCGCATCTTTTGACAGCGACAAAAATTTCGCGTCTTTTGACCTTCTTGGCTGAAAACACGAGTAAAAGGCGCGCGCGCGACTTTTCACACCGCCGTAAAATTTTCAACCGAGTCCATTTTTCCGTCCCAATCATCTGACCATGCATCAACATGCACGAAAGCGTAAAAAATTTCGCATCTTTTTGACAGCGACAAAAATTTCGCGTCTTTTGACCTTCTTGGCTGAAAACACGAGTAAAAGGCGCGCGTGCGAATTTTCACACCGCCGTAAAATTTTCAACCGAGTCCATTTTTCCGTCCCAATTATCTCACCATGCATCAACATGCACGAAAGCGTCAAAAATTTCGCATCTTTTGACAGCGACAAAAATTTCGCGTCTTTTGACCTTCTTGGCTGAAAACACGAGTAAAAGGCGCGCGCGCGAATTTTCACACCGTCGTAAAATTTTCAACTGAATCCATTTTTCCGTCCCAATCATCTCACCATGCATCAACATGCACGAAAGCGTCGAAAATTTCGCATCTTTTGACAGCGATAAAAATTTCGCGTCTTTTGACCTTCTTGGCTGAAAACACGAGTAAAAGGCGCGCGCGCGAATTTTCACACCGCCGTAAAATTTTCAACTGAGTCCATTTTTCCGTCCCAATCATCTCACCATGCATCAACATGCACGAAAGCGTCGAAAATTTCGCATCTTTTGACAGCGACAAAAATTTCGCGTCTTTTGACCTTCTTGGCTGAAAACACGAGTAAAAGGCGCGCGCGCGAATTTTCACACCGCCATAAAATTTTCAACCGAGTCCATTTTTCCGTCCCAATCATCTCACCATGCATCAACATGCACGAAAGCGTCGAAAATTTCGCATCTTTTGACAGCGACAAAAATTTCGCGTCTTTTGACCTTCTTGGCTGAAAACACGAGTAAAAGGCGCGCGCGCGCGAATTTTCACACCGTCGTAAAATTTTCAACTGAATCCATTTTTCCGTCCCAATCATCTCACCATGCATCAACATGCACGAAAGCGTCAAAAATTTCGCATCTTTTGACAGCGACAAAAATTTCGCGTCTTTTGACCTTCTTGGCTGAAAACACGAGTAAAAGGCGCGCGCGCGAATTTTCACACCGTCGTAAAATTTTCAACTGAATCCATTTTTCCGTCCCAATCATCTCACCATGCATCAACATGCACGAAAGCGTCGAAAATTTCGCATCTTTTGACAGCGATAAAAATTTCGCGTCTTTTGACCTTCTTGGCTGAAAACACGAGTAAAAGGCGCGCGCTGCGAATTTTCACACCGCCGTAAAATTTTCAACTGAGTCCATTTTTCCGTCCCAATCATCTCACCATGCATCAACATGCACGAAAGCGTCGAAAATTTCGCATCTTTTGACAGCGACAAAAATTTCGCGTCTTTTGACCTTCTTGGCTGAAAACACGAGTAAAAGGCGCGCGCGCGAATTTTCACACCGCCATAAAATTTTCAACCGAGTCCATTTTTCCGTCCCAATCATCTCACCATGCATCAACATGCACGAAAGCGTCGAAAATTTCGCATCTTTTGACAGTGACAAAAATTTCGCGTCTTTTGACCTTCTTGGCTGAAAACACGAGTAAAAGGCGCGCGCGCGAATTTTCACACCGTCGTAAAATTTTCAACTGAATCCATTTTTCCGTCCCAATCATCTCACCATGCATCAACATGCACGAAAGCGTCGAAAATTTCGCATCTTTTGACAGCGATAAAAATTTCGCGTCTTTTGACCTTCTTGGCTGAAAACACGAGTAAAAGGCGCGCGCGCGAATTTTCACACCGCCGTAAAATTTTCAACTGAGTCCATTTTTCCGTCACAATCATCTCACCATGCATCAACATGCACGAAAGCGTCGAAAATTTCGCATCTTTTGACAGCGACAAAAATTTCGCGTCTTTTGACCTTCTTGGCTGAAAACACGAGTAAAAGGTGCGCGTGCGAATTTTCACACCGCCGTAAAATTTTCAACCGAGTCCATTTTTCCGTCCCAATTATCTCACCATGCATCAACATGCACGAAAGCGTCGAAAATTTCGCATCTTTTGACAGCGATAAAAATTTCGCGTCTTTTGACCTTCTTGGCTGAAAACACGAGTAAAAGGCGCGCGTGCGAATTTTCACACCGCCGTAAAATTTTCAACTGAGTCCATTTTTCCGTCCCAATCATCTCACCATGCATCAACATGCACGAAAGCGTCGAAAATTTCGCATCTTTTGACAGCGACAAAAATTTCGCGTCTTTTGACCTTCTTGGCTGAAAACACGAGTAAAAGGCGCGCGCGCGAATTTTCACACCGCCGTAAAAATTTCAACCGAGTCCATTTTTCCGTCCCAATCATCTCACCATGCATCAACATGCACGAAAGCGTAAAAAATTTCGCATCTTTTGACAGCGACAAAAATTTCGCGTCTTTTGACCTTCTTGGCTGAAAACACGAGTAAAAGGCGCGCGCGCGAATTTTCACACCGTCGTAAAATTTTCAACTGAATCCATTTTTCCGTCCCAATCATCTCACCATGCATCAACATGCACGAAAGCGTCGAAAATTTCGCATCTTTTGACAGCGACAAAAATTTCGCGTCTTTTGACCTTCTTGGCTGAAAACACGAGTAAAAGGCGCGCGTGCGAATTTTCACACCGCCGTAAAAATTTCAACCGAGTCCATTTTTCCGTCCCAATCATCTCACCATGCATCAACATGCACGAAAGCGTAAAAAATTTCGCATCTTTTGACAGCGACAAAAATTTCGCGTCTTTTGACCTTCTTGGCTGAAAACACGAGTAAAAGGCGCGCGCGCGAATTTTCACACCGTCGTAAAATTTTCAACCGAGTCCATTTTCCGTCCCAATCATCTCACCATGCATCAACATGTACGAAAGCATAAAAAATTTTGCATCTTTTGACAGCGACAAAAATTTCGCGTCTTTTGACCTTCTTGGCTGAAAACACGAGTAAAAGGCGCGCGCGCGAATTTTCACACCGCCGTAAAATTTTCAACCGAGTCCATTTTTCCGTCCCAATCATCTCACCATGCATCAACATGCACGAAAGCGTCGAAAATTTCGCATCTTTTGACAGCGACAAAAATTTCGCGTCTTTTGACCTTCTTGGCTGAAAACACGAGTAAAAGGCGCGCGCGCGAATTTTCACACCGTCGTAAAATTTTCAACCGAGTCCATTTTCCGTCCCAATCATCTCACCATGCATCAACATGTACGAAAGCATAAAAAATTTTGCATCTTTTGACAGCGACAAAAATTTCGCGTCTTTTGACCTTCTTGGCTGAAAACACGAGTAAAAGGCGCGCGCGCGAATTTTCACACCGCCGTAAAATTTTCAACCGAGTCCATTTTTCCGTCCCAATCATCTCACCATGCATCAACATGCACGAAAGCGTCGAAAATTTTGCTTCTTTTGACAGCGACAAAAATTTCGCGCCTTTTGACCTTCTTGGCTGAAAACACGAGTAAAAGGCGCGCGCGCGAATTTTCACACCGCCGTAAAATTTTCAACCGAGTCCATTTTTCCGTCCCAATCATCTCACCATGCATCAACATGCACGAAAGCGTTGAAAATTTCGCTTCTTTTGACAGCGACAAAAATTTCGCGTCTTTTGACCTTCTTGGCTGAAAACAAGAGTATAAGGCGCGCGCGCGAATTTTCACACCGCCGTAAAATTTTCAACCGAGTCCATTTTCCGTCCCAATCATCTCACCATGCATCAACATGTACGAAAGCATAAAAAATTTTGCATCTTTTGACAGCGACAAAAATTTCGCGTCTTTTGACCTTCTTGGCTGAAAACACGAGTAAAAGGCGCGCGCGCGACTTTTCACACCGCCGTAAAATTTTCAACCGAGTCCATTTTTCCGTCCCAATCATCTCGCCATGCATCAACATGCACGAAAGCATAAAAAATTTCGCATCTTTTGACAGCGACAAAAATTTCGCGTCTTTTGACCTTCTTGGCTGAAAACACGAGTAAAAGGCGCGCGCGCGAATTTTCACACCGTCGTAAAATTTTCAACCGAGTCCATTTTCCGTCCCAATCATCTCACCATGCATCAACATGTACGAAAGCATAAAAAATTTTGCATCTTTTGACAGCGACAAAAATTTCGCGTCTTTTGACCTTCTTGGCTGAAAACACGAGTAAAAGGCGCGCGCGCGAATTTTCACACCGCCGTAAAATTTTCAACCGAGTCCATTTTTCCGTCCCAATCATCTCACCATGCATCAACATGCACGAAAGCGTCGAAAATTTTGCTTCTTTTGACAGCGACAAAAATTTCGCGCCTTTTGACCTTCTTGGCTGAAAACACGAGTAAAAGGCGCGCGCGCGAATTTTCACACCGCCGTAAAATTTTCAACCGAGTCCATTTTTCCGTCCCAATCATCTCACCATGCATCAACATGCACGAAAGCGTTGAAAATTTCGCTTCTTTTGACAGCGACAAAAATTTCGCGTCTTTTGACCTTCTTGGCTGAAAACAAGAGTATAAGGCGCGCGCGCGAATTTTCACACCGCCGTAAAATTTTCAACCGAGTCCATTTTCCGTCCCAATCATCTCACCATGCATCAACATGTACGAAAGCATAAAAAATTTTGCATCTTTTGACAGCGACAAAAATTTCGCGTCTTTTGACCTTCTTGGCTGAAAACACGAGTAAAAGGCGCGCGCGCGACTTTTCACACCGCCGTAAAATTTTCAACCGAGTCCATTTTTCCGTCCCAATCATCTCGCCATGCATCAACATGCACGAAAGCATAAAAAATTTCGCATCTTTTGACAGCGACAAAAATTTCGCGTCTTTTGACCTTCTTGGCTGAAAACACGAGTAAAAGGCGCGCGCGCGAATTTTCACACCGTCGTAAAATTTTCAACCGAGTCCATTTTCCGTCCCAATCATCTCACCATGCATCAACATGTACGAAAGCATAAAAAATTTTGCATCTTTTGACAGCGACAAAAATTTCGCGTCTTTTGACCTTCTTGGCTGAAAACACGAGTAAAAGGCGCGCGCGCGAATTTTCACACCGCCGTAAAATTTTCAACCGAGTCCATTTTTCCGTCCCAATCATCTCACCATGCATCAACATGCACGAAAGCGTCGAAAATTTTGCTTCTTTTGACAGCGACAAAAATTTCGCGCCTTTTGACCTTCTTGGCTGAAAACACGAGTAAAAGGCGCGCGCGCGAATTTTCACACCGCCGTAAAATTTTCAACCGAGTCCATTTTTCCGTCCCAATCATCTCACCATGCATCAACATGCACGAAAGCGTTGAAAATTTCGCTTCTTTTGACAGCGACAAAAATTTCGCGTCTTTTGACCTTCTTGGCTGAAAACAAGAGTATAAGGCGCGCGCGCGCGAATTTTCACACCGCCGTAAAATTTTCAACCGAGTCCATTTTCCGTCCCAATCATCTCACCATGCATCAACATGTACGAAAGCATAAAAAATTTTGCATCTTTTGACAGCGACAAAAATTTCGCGTCTTTTGACCTTCTTGGCTGAAAACACGAGTAAAAGGCGCGCGCGCGACTTTTCACACCGCCGTAAAATTTTCAACCGAGTCCATTTTTCCGTCCCAATCATCTCGCCATGCATCAACATGCACGAAAGCATAAAAAATTTCGCATCTTTTGACAGCGACAAAAATTTCGCGTCTTTTGACCTTCTTGGCTGAAAACACGAGTAAAAGGCGCGCGTGCGAATTTTCACACCGCCGTAAAATTTTCAACCGAGTCCATTTTTCCGTCCCAATCATCTCACCATGCATCAACATGCACGAAAGCGTCGAAAATTTCGCATCTTTTGACAGCGACAAAAATTTCGCGTCTTTTGACCTTCTTGGCTGAAAACACGAGTAAAAGGCGCGCGCACGACTTTTCACACCGCCGTAAAATTTTCAACCGAGTCCATTTTTCCGTCCCAATCATCTCACCATGCATCAACATGCACGAAAGCGTAAAAAATTTCGCATCTTTTTGACAGCGACAAAAATTTCGCGTCTTTTGACCTTCTTGGCTGAAAACACGAGTAAAAGGCGCGCGTGCGAATTTTCACACCGCCGTAAAATTTTCAACCGAGTCCATTTTTCCGTCCCAATTATCTCACCATGCATCAACATGCACGAAAGCGTCGAAAATTTCGCATCTTTTGACAGCGACAAAAATTTCGCGTCTTTTGACCTTCTTGGCTGAAAACACGAGTAAAAGGCGCGCGCGCGAATTTTCACACCGTCGTAAAATTTTCAACTGAATCCATTTTTCCGTCCCAATCATCTCACCATGCATCAACATGCACGAAAGCGTCGAAAATTTCGCATCTTTTGACAGCGATAAAAATTTCGCGTCTTTTGACCTTTGGCTGAAAACACGAGTAAAAGGCGCGCGTGCGAATTTTCACACCGCCGTAAAATTTTCAACTGAGTCCATTTTTCCGTCCCAATCATCTCACCATGCATCAACATGCACGAAAGCGTCGAAAATTTCGCATCTTTTGACAGCGACAAAAATTTCGCGTCTTTTGACCTTCTTGGCTGAAAACACGAGTAAAAGGCGCGCGCGCGAATTTTCACACAGCCGTAAAAATTTCAACCGAGTCCATTTTTCCGTCCCAATCATCTCACCATGCATCAACATGCACGAAAGCGTAAAAAATTTCGCATCTTTTGACAGCGACAAAAATTTCGCGTCTTTTGACCTTCTTGGCTGAAAACACGAGTAAAAGGCGCGCGCGCGAATTTTCACACCGTCGTAAAATTTTCAACTGAATCCATTTTTCCGTCCCAATCATCTCACCATGCATCAACATGCACGAAAGCGTCAAAAATTTCGCATCTTTTGACAGCGATAAAAATTTCGCGTCTTTTGACCTTCTTGGCTGAAAACACGAGTAAAAGGCGCGCGTGCGAATTTTCACACCGCCGTAAAATTTTCAACTGAGTCCATTTTTCCGTCCCAATCATCTCACCATGCATCAACATGCACGAAAGCGTCGAAAATTTCGCATCTTTTGACAACGACAAAAATTTCGCGTCTTTTGACCTTCTTGGCTGAAAACACGAGTAAAAGGCGCGCGCGCGAATTTTCACACCGCCGTAAAAATTTCAACCGAGTCCATTTTTCCGTCCCAATCATCTCACCATGCATCAACATGCACGAAAGCGTAAAAAATTTCACATCTTTTGACAGCGACAAAAATTTCGCGTCTTTTGACCTTCTTGGCTGAAAACACGAGTAAAAGGCGCGCGTGCGAATTTTCACACCGCCGTAAAATTTTCAACCGAGTCCATTTTTCCGTCCCAATCATCTCACCATGCATCAACATGCACGAAAGCGTCGAAAATTTCGCATCTTTTGACAGCGACAAAAATTTCGCGTCTTTTGACCTTCTTGGCTGAAAACACGAGTAAAAGGCGCGCGCGCGACTTTTCACACCGCCGTAAAATTTTCAACCGAGTCCATTTTTCCGTCCCAATCATCTCACCATGCATCAACATGCACGAAAGCGTAAAAAATTTCGCATCTTTTTGACAGCGACAAAAATTTCGCGTCTTTTGACCTTCTTGGCTGAAAACACGAGTAAAAGGCGCGCGTGCGAATTTTCACACCGCCGTAAAATTTTCAACCGAGTCCATTTTTCCGTCCCAATTATCTCACCATGCATCAACATGCACGAAAGCGTCGAAAATTTCGCATCTTTTGACAGCGATAAAAATTTCGCGTCTTTTGACCTTCTTGGCTGAAAACACGAGTAAAAGGCGCGCGCGCGAATTTTCACACCGCCGTAAAATTTTCAACCGAGTCCATTTTTCCGTCCCAATCATCTCACCATGCATCAACATGCACGAAAGCGTCGAAAATTTCGCTTCTTTTGACAGCGACAAAAATTTCGCGTCTTTTGACCTTCTTGGCTGAAAACACGAGTAAAAGGCGCGCGCGCGAATTTTCACACCGCCATAAAATTTTCAACCGAGTCCATTTTTCCGTCCCAATCATCTCACCATGCATCAACATGCACGAAAGCGTCGAAAATTTTGCTTCTTTTGACAGCGACAAAAATTTCGCGCCTTTTGACCTTCTTGGCTGAAAACACGAGTAAAAGGCGCGCGCGCGACTTTTCACACCGCCGTAAAATTTTCAACCGAGTCCATTTTTCCGTCCCAATCATCTCGCCATGCATCAACATGCACGAAAGCGTAAAAAATTTCGCATCTTTTTCACAGCGACAAAAATTTCGCGTCTTTTGACCTTCTTGGCTGAAAACAAGAGTATAAGGCGCGCGCGCGAATTTTCACACCGCCGTAAAAATTTCAACCGAGTCCATTTTTCCGTCCCAATCATCTCACCATGCATCAACATGCACGAAAGCGTAAAAAATTTCGCATCTTTTGACAGCGACAAAAATTTCGCGTCTTTTGACCTTCTTGGCTGAAAACACGAGTAAAAGGCGCGCGCGCGAATTTTCACACCGTCGTAAAATTTTCAACTGAATCCATTTTTCCGTCCCAATCATCTCACCATGCATCAACATGCACGAAAGCGTCGAAAATTTCGCATCTTTTGACAGCGATAAAAATTTCGCGTCTTTTGACCTTCTTGGCTGAAAACACGAGTAAAAGGCGCGCGTGCGAATTTTCACACCGCCGTAAAATTTTCAACTGAGTCCATTTTTCCGTCCCAATCATCTCACCATGCATCAACATGCACGAAAGCGTCGAAAATTTCGCATCTTTTGACAGCGACAAAAATTTCGCGTCTTTTGACCTTCTTGGCTGAA
Organism: Pontederia crassipes; assembly: GCA_030549335.1. Classification (NCBI taxonomy): domain Eukaryota; kingdom Viridiplantae; phylum Streptophyta; class Magnoliopsida; order Commelinales; family Pontederiaceae; genus Pontederia; species Pontederia crassipes. The sequence continues at coordinate 5,917,741 of CM060190.1, forward strand.
AACACGAGTAAAAGGCGCGCGGCGAATTTTCACACCGCCGTAAAAATTTCAACCGAGTCCATTTTTCCGTCCCAATCATCTCACCATGCATCAACATGCACGAAAGCGTAAAAAATTTCACATCTTTTGACAGCGACAAAAATTTCGCGTCTTTTGACCTTCTTGGCTGAAAACACGAGTAAAAGGCGCGCGTGCGAATTTTCACACCGCCGTAAAATTTTCAACCGAGTCCATTTTTCCGTCCCAATCATCTCACCATGCATCAACATGCACGAAAGCGTCGAAAATTTCGCATCTTTTGACAGCGACAAAAATTTCGCGTCTTTTGACCTTCTTGGCTGAAAACACGAGTAAAAGGCGCGCGCGCGACTTTTCACACCGCCGTAAAATTTTCAACCGAGTCCATTTTTCCGTCCCAATCATCTCACCATGCATCAACATGCACGAAAGCGTAAAAAATTTCGCATCTTTTTGACAGCGACAAAAATTTCGCGTCTTTTGACCTTCTTGGCTGAAAACACGAGTAAAAGGCGCGCGTGCGAATTTTCACACCGCCGTAAAATTTTCAACCGAGTCCATTTTTCCGTCCCAATTATCTCACCATGCATCAACATGCACGAAAGCGTCGAAAATTTCGCATCTTTTGACAGCGATAAAAATTTCGCGTCTTTTGACCTTCTTGGCTGAAAACACGAGTAAAAGGCGCGCGCGCGAATTTTCACACCGCCGTAAAATTTTCAACCGAGTCCATTTTTCCGTCCCAATCATCTCACCATGCATCAACATGCACGAAAGCGTCGAAAATTTCGCTTCTTTTGACAGCGACAAAAATTTCGCGTCTTTTGACCTTCTTGGCTGAAAACACGAGTAAAAGGCGCGCGCTGCGAATTTTCACACCGCCATAAAATTTTCAACCGAGTCCATTTTTCCGTCCCAATCATCTCACCATGCATCAACATGCACGAAAGCGTCGAAAATTTTGCTTCTTTTGACAGCGACAAAAATTTCGCGCCTTTTGACCTTCTTGGCTGAAAACACGAGTAAAAGGCGCGCGCGCGACTTTTCACACCGCCGTAAAATTTCCAACCGAGTCCATTTTTCCGTCCCAATCATCTCGCCATGCATCAACATGCACGAAAGCGTAAAAAATTTCGCATCTTTTTGACAGCGACAAAAATTTCGCGTCTTTTGACCTTCTTGGCTGAAAACAAGAGTATAAGGCGCGCGCGCGAATTTTCACACCGCCGTAAAAATTTCAACCGAGTCCATTTTTCCGTCCCAATCATCTCACCATGCATCAACATGCACGAAAGCGTAAAAAATTTCGCATCTTTTGACAGCGACAAAAATTTCGCGTCTTTTGACCTTCTTGGCTGAAAACACGAGTAAAAGGCGCGCGCGCGAATTTTCACACCGTCGTAAAATTTTCAACTGAATCCATTTTTCCGTCCCAATCATCTCACCATGCATCAACATGCACGAAAGCGTCGAAAATTTCGCATCTTTTGACAGCGATAAAAATTTCGCGTCTTTTGACCTTCTTGGCTGAAAACACGAGTAAAAGGCGCGCGTGCGAATTTTCACACCGCCGTAAAATTTTCAACTGAGTCCATTTTTCCGTCCCAATCATCTCACCATGCATCAACATGCACGAAAGCGTCGAAAATTTCGCATCTTTTGACAGCGACAAAAATTTCGCGTCTTTTGACCTTCTTGGCTGAAAACACGAGTAAAAGGCGCGCGGCGAATTTTCACACCGCCGTAAAAATTTCAACCGAGTCCATTTTTCCGTCCCAATCATCTCACCATGCATCAACATGCACGAAAGCGTAAAAAATTTCACATCTTTTGACAGCGACAAAAATTTCGCGTCTTTTGACCTTCTTGGCTGAAAACACGAGTAAAAGGCGCGCGTGCGAATTTTCACACCGCCGTAAAATTTTCAACCGAGTCCATTTTTCCGTCCCAATCATCTCACCATGCATCAACATGCACGAAAGCGTCGAAAATTTTGCATCTTTTGACAGCGACAAAAATTTCGCGTCTTTTGACCTTCTTGGCTGAAAACACGAGTAAAAGGCGCGCGCGCGACTTTTCACACCGCCGTAAAATTTTCAACCGAGTCCATTTTTCCGTCCCAATCATCTCACCATGCATCAACATGCACGAAAGCGTAAAAAATTTCGCATCTTTTTGACAGCGACAAAAATTTCGCGTCTTTTGACCTTCTTGGCTGAAAACACGAGTAAAAGGCGCGCGTGCGAATTTTCACACCGCCGTAAAATTTTCAACCGAGTCCATTTTTCCGTCCCAATTATCTCACCATGCATCAACATGCACGAAAGCGTCGAAAATTTCGCATCTTTTGACAGCGATAAAAATTTCGCGTCTTTTGACCTTCTTGGCTGAAAACACGAGTAAAAGGCGCGCGCGCGAATTTTCACACCGCCGTAAAATTTTCAACCGAGTCCATTTTTCCGTCCCAATCATCTCACCATGCATCAACATGCACGAAAGCGTCGAAAATTTCGCTTCTTTTGACAGCGACAAAAATTTCGCGTCTTTTGACCTTCTTGGCTGAAAACACGAGTAAAAGGCGCGCGCGCGAATTTTCACACCGCCATAAAATTTTCAACCGAGTCCATTTTTCCGTCCCAATCATCTCACCATGCATCAACATGCACGAAAGCGTCGAAAATTTTGCTTCTTTTGACAGCGACAAAAATTTCGCGCCTTTTGACCTTCTTGGCTGAAAACACGAGTAAAAGGCGCGCGCGCGACTTTTCACACCGCCGTAAAATTTTCAACCGAGTCCATTTTTCCGTCCCAATCATCTCACCATGCATCAACATGCACGAAAGCGTTGAAAATTTCGCTTCTTTTGACAGCGACAAAAATTTCGCGTCTTTTGACCTTCTTGGCTGAAAACAAGAGTATAAGGCGCGCGCGCGAATTTTCACACCGCCGTAAAATTTTCAACCGAGTCCATTTTCCGTCCCAATCATCTCACCATGCATCAACATGTACGAAAGCATAAAAAATTTTGCATCTTTTGACAGCGACAAAAATTTCGCGTCTTTTGACCTTCTTGGCTGAAAACACGAGTAAAAGGCGCGCGCGCGACTTTTCACACCGCCGTAAAATTTTCAACCGAGTCCATTTTTCCGTCCCAATCATCTCACCATGCATCAACATGCACGAAAGCATAAAAAATTTCGCATCTTTTGACAGCGACAAAAATTTCGCGTCTTTTGACCTTCTTGGCTGAAAACACGAGTAAAAGGCGCGCGTGCGAATTTTCACACCGCCGTAAAATTTTCAACCGAGTCCATTTTTCCGTCCCAATCATCTCACCATGCATCAACATGCACGAAAGCGTCGAAAATTTCGCATCTTTTGACAGCGACAAAAATTTCGCGTCTTTTGACCTTCTTGGCTGAAAACACGAGTAAAAGGCGCGCGGCGAATTTTCACACCGCCGTAAAAATTTCAACCGAGTCCATTTTTCCGTCCCAATCATCTCACCATGCATCAACATGCACGAAAGCGTAAAAAATTTCACATCTTTTGACAGCGACAAAAATTTCGCGTCTTTTGACCTTCTTGGCTGAAAACACGAGTAAAAGGCGCGCGTGCGAATTTTCACACCGCCGTAAAATTTTCAACCGAGTCCATTTTTCCGTCCCAATCATCTCACCATGCATCAACATGCACGAAAGCGTCGAAAATTTTGCATCTTTTGACAGCGACAAAAATTTCGCGTCTTTTGACCTTCTTGGCTGAAAACACGAGTAAAAGGCGCGCGCGCGACTTTTCACACCGCCGTAAAATTTTCAACCGAGTCCATTTTTCCGTCCCAATCATCTCACCATGCATCAACATGCACGAAAGCATAAAAAATTTCGCATCTTTTGACAGCGACAAAAATTTCGCGTCTTTTGACCTTCTTGGCTGAAAACACGAGTAAAAGGCGCGCGTGCGAATTTTCACACCGCCGTAAAATTTTCAACCGAGTCCATTTTTCCGTCCCAATCATCTCACCATGCATCAACATGCACGAAAGCGTCGAAAATTTCGCATCTTTTGACAGCGACAAAAATTTCGCGTCTTTTGACCTTCTTGGCTGAAAACACGAGTAAAAGGCGCGCGGCGAATTTTCACACCGCCGTAAAAATTTCAACCGAGTCCATTTTTCCGTCCCAATCATCTCACCATGCATCAACATGCACGAAAGCGTAAAAAATTTCACATCTTTTGACAGCGACAAAAATTTCGCGTCTTTTGACCTTCTTGGCTGAAAACACGAGTAAAAGGCGCGCGTGCGAATTTTCACACCGCCGTAAAATTTTCAACCGAGTCCATTTTTCCGTCCCAATCATCTCACCATGCATCAACATGCACGAAAGCGTCGAAAATTTTGCATCTTTTGACAGCGACAAAAATTTCGCGTCTTTTGACCTTCTTGGCTGAAAACACGAGTAAAAGGCGCGCGCGCGACTTTTCACACCGCCGTAAAATTTTCAACCGAGTCCATTTTTCCGTCCCAATCATCTCACCATGCATCAACATGCACGAAAGCGTAAAAAATTTCGCATCTTTTTGACAGCGACAAAAATTTCGCGTCTTTTGACCTTCTTGGCTGAAAACACGAGTAAAAGGCGCGCGTGCGAATTTTCACACCGCCGTAAAATTTTCAACCGAGTCCATTTTTCCGTCCCAATTATCTCACCATGCATCAACATGCACGAAAGCGTCGAAAATTTCGCATCTTTTGACAGCGATAAAAATTTCGCGTCTTTTGACCTTCTTGGCTGAAAACACGAGTAAAAGGCGCGCGCGCGAATTTTCACACCGCCGTAAAATTTTCAACCGAGTCCATTTTTCCGTCCCAATCATCTCACCATGCATCAACATGCACGAAAGCGTCGAAAATTTCGCTTCTTTTGACAGCGACAAAAATTTCGCGTCTTTTGACCTTCTTGGCTGAAAACACGAGTAAAAGGCGCGCGCGCGAATTTTCACACCGCCATAAAATTTTCAACCGAGTCCATTTTTCCGTCCCAATCATCTCACCATGCATCAACATGCACGAAAGCGTCGAAAATTTTGCTTCTTTTGACAGCGACAAAAATTTCGCGCCTTTTGACCTTCTTGGCTGAAAACACGAGTAAAAGGCGCGCGCGCGACTTTTCACACCGCCGTAAAATTTTCAACCGAGTCCATTTTTCCGTCCCAATCATCTCGCCATGCATCAACATGCACGAAAGCGTTGAAAATTTCGCTTCTTTTGACAGCGACAAAAATTTCGCGTCTTTTGACCTTCTTGGCTGAAAACAAGAGTATAAGGCGCGCGCGCGAATTTTCACACCGCCGTAAAATTTTCAACCGAGTCCATTTTCCGTCCCAATCATCTCACCATGCATCAACATGTACGAAAGCATAAAAAATTTTGCATCTTTTGACAGCGACAAAAATTTCGCGTCTTTTGACCTTCTTGGCTGAAAACACGAGTAAAAGGCGCGCGCGCGACTTTTCACACCGCCGTAAAATTTTCAACCGAGTCCATTTTTCCGTCCCAATCATCTCACCATGCATCAACATGCACGAAAGCATAAAAAATTTCGCATCTTTTGACAGCGACAAAAATTTCGCGTCTTTTGACCTTCTTGGCTGAAAACACGAGTAAAAGGCGCGCGTGCGAATTTTCACACCGCCGTAAAATTTTCAACCGAGTCCATTTTTCCGTCCCAATCATCTCACCATGCATCAACATGCACGAAAGCGTCGAAAATTTCGCATCTTTTGACAGCGACAAAAATTTCGCGTCTTTTCACCTTCTTGGCTGAAAACACGAGTAAAAGGCGCGCGCGCGACTTTTCACACCGCCGTAAAATTTTCAACCGAGTCCATTTTTCCGTCCCAATCATCTCACCATGCATCAACATGCACGAAAGCGTAAAAAATTTCGCATCTTTTTGACAGCGACAAAAATTTCGCGTCTTTTGACCTTCTTGGCTGAAAACACGAGTAAAAGGCGCGCGTGCGAATTTTCACACCGCCGTAAAATTTTCAACCGAGTCCATTTTTCCGTCCCAATTATCTCACCATGCATCAACATGCACGAAAGCGTCGAAAATTTCGCATCTTTTGACAGCGACAAAAATTTCGCGTCTTTTGACCTTCTTGGCTGAAAACACGAGTAAAAGGCGCGCGCGCGAATTTTCACACCGTCGTAAAATTTTCAACTGAATCCATTTTTCCGTCCCAATCATCTCACCATGCATCAACATGCACGAAAGCGTCGAAAATTTCGCATCTTTTGACAGCGATAAAAATTTCGCGTCTTTTGACCTTCTTGGCTGAAAACACGAGTAAAAGGCGCGCGTGCGAATTTTCACACCGCCGTAAAATTTTCAACTGAGTCCATTTTTTCGTCCCAATCATCTCACCATGCATCAACATGCACGAAAGCGTCGAAAATTTCGCATCTTTTGACAGCGACAAAAATTTCGCGTCTTTTGACCTTCTTGGCTGAAAACACGAGTAAAAGGCGCGCGCGCGAATTTTCACACCGCCGTAAAAATTTCAACCGAGTCCATTTTTCCGTCCCAATCATCTCACCATGCATCAACATGCACGAAAGCGTAAAAAATTTCGCATCTTTTGACAGCGACAAAAATTTCGCGTCTTTTGACCTTCTTGGCTGAAAACACGAGTAAAAGGCGCGCGCGCGAATTTTCACACCGTCGTAAAATTTTCAACTGAATCCATTTTTCCGTCCCAATCATCTCACCATGCATCAACATGCACGAAAGCGTCGAAAATTTCGCATCTTTTGACAGCGACAAAAATTTCGCGTCTTTTGACCTTCTTGGCTGAAAACACGAGTAAAAGGCGCGCGTGCGAATTTTCACACCGCCGTAAAAATTTCAACCGAGTCCATTTTTCCGTCCCAATCATCTCACCATGCATCAACATGCACGAAAGCGTAAAAAATTTCGCATCTTTTGACAGCGACAAAAATTTCGCGTCTTTTGACCTTCTTGGCTGAAAACACGAGTAAAAGGCGCGCGCGCGAATTTTCACACCGTCGTAAAATTTTCAACCGAGTCCATTTTCCGTCCCAATCATCTCACCATGCATCAACATGTACGAAAGCATAAAAAATTTTGCATCTTTTGACAGCGACAAAAATTTCGCGTCTTTTGACCTTCTTGGCTGAAAACACGAGTAAAAGGCGCGCGCGCGAATTTTCACACCGCCGTAAAATTTTCAACCGAGTCCATTTTTCCGTCCCAATCATCTCACCATGCATCAACATGCACGAAAGCGTCGAAAATTTCGCATCTTTTGACAGCGACAAAAATTTCGCGTCTTTTGACCTTCTTGGCTGAAAACACGAGTAAAAGGCGCGCGCGCGAATTTTCACACCGTCGTAAAATTTTCAACCGAGTCCATTTTCCGTCCCAATCATCTCACCATGCATCAACATGTACGAAAGCATAAAAAATTTTGCATCTTTTGACAGCGACAAAAATTTCGCGTCTTTTGACCTTCTTGGCTGAAAACACGAGTAAAAGGCGCGCGCGCGAATTTTCACACCGCCGTAAAATTTTCAACCGAGTCCATTTTTCCGTCCCAATCATCTCACCATGCATCAACATGCACGAAAGCGTCGAAAATTTTGCTTCTTTTGACAGCGATAAAAATTTCGCGCCTTTTGACCTTCTTGGCTGAAAACACGAGTAAAAGGCGCGCGCGCGAATTTTCACACCGCCGTAAAATTTTCAACCGAGTCCATTTTTCCGTCCCAATCATCTCACCATGCATCAACATGCACGAAAGCGTTGAAAATTTCGCTTCTTTTGACAGCGACAAAAATTTCGCGTCTTTTGACCTTCTTGGCTGAAAACAAGAGTATAAGGCGCGCGCGCGAATTTTCACACCGCCGTAAAATTTTCAACCGAGTCCATTTTCCGTCCCAATCATCTCACCATGCATCAACATGTACGAAAGCATAAAAAATTTTGCATCTTTTGACAGCGACAAAAATTTCGCGTCTTTTGACCTTCTTGGCTGAAAACACGAGTAAAAGGCGCGCGCGCGACTTTTCACACCGCCGTAAAATTTTCAACCGAGTCCATTTTTCCGTCCCAATCATCTCGCCATGCATCAACATGCACGAAAGCATAAAAAATTTCGCATCTTTTGACAGCGACAAAAATTTCGCGTCTTTTGACCTTCTTGGCTGAAAACACGAGTAAAAGGCGCGCGTGCGAATTTTCACACCGCCGTAAAATTTTCAACCGAGTCCATTTTTCCGTCCCAATCATCTCACCATGCATCAACATGCACGAAAGCGTCGAAAATTTCGCATCTTTTGACAGCGACAAAAATTTCGCGTCTTTTGACCTTCTTGGCTGAAAACACGAGTAAAAGGCGCGCGCACGACTTTTCACACCGCCGTAAAATTTTCAACCGAGTCCATTTTTCCGTCCCAATCATCTCACCATGCATCAACATGCACGAAAGCGTAAAAAATTTCGCATCTTTTTGACAGCGACAAAAATTTCGCGTCTTTTGACCTTTTTGGCTGAAAACACGAGTAAAAGGCGCGCGTGCGAATTTTCACACCGCCGTAAAATTTTCAACCGAGTCCATTTTTCCGTCCCAATTATCTCACCATGCATCAACATGCACGAAAGCGTCGAAAATTTCGCATCTTTTGACAGCGACAAAAATTTCGCGTCTTTTGACCTTCTTGGCTGAAAACACGAGTAAAAGGCGCGCGCGCGAATTTTCACACCGTCGTAAAATTTTCAACTGAATCCATTTTTCCGTCCCAATCATCTCACCATGCATCAACATGCACGAAAGCGTCGAAAATTTCGCATCTTTTGACAGCGATAAAAATTTCGCGTCTTTTGACCTTCTTGGCTGAAAACACGAGTAAAAGGCGCGCGTGCGAATTTTCACACCGCCGTAAAATTTTCAACTGAGTCCATTTTTCCGTCCCAATCATCTCACCATGCATCAACATGCACGAAAGCGTCGAAAATTTCGCATCTTTTGACAGCGACAAAAATTTCGCGTCTTTTGACCTTCTTGGCTGAAAACACGAGTAAAAGGCGCGCGCTGCGAATTTTCACACAGCCGTAAAAATTTCAACCGAGTCCATTTTTCCGTCCCAATCATCTCACCATGCATCAACATGCACGAAAGCGTAAAAAATTTCGCATCTTTTGACAGCGACAAAAATTTCGCGTCTTTTGACCTTCTTGGCTGAAAACACGAGTAAAAGGCGCGCGCGCGAATTTTCACACCGTCGTAAAATTTTCAACTGAATCCATTTTTCCGTCCCAATCATCTCACCATGCATCAACATGCACGAAAGCGTCGAAAATTTCGCATCTTTTGACAGCGATAAAAATTTCGCGTCTTTTGACCTTCTTGGCTGAAAACACGAGTAAAAGGCGCGCGTGCGAATTTTCACACCGCCGTAAAATTTTCAACTGAGTCCATTTTTCCGTCCCAATCATCTCACCATGCATCAACATGCACGAAAGCGTCGAAAATTTCGCATCTTTTGACAACGACAAAAATTTCGCGTCTTTTGACCTTCTTGGCTGAAAACACGAGTAAAAGGCGCGCGCGCGAATTTTCACACCGCCGTAAAAATTTCAACCGAGTCCATTTTTCCGTCCCAATCATCTCACCATGCATCAACATGCACGAAAGCGTAAAAAATTTCACATCTTTTGACAGCGACAAAAATTTCGCGTCTTTTGACCTTCTTGGCTGAAAACACGAGTAAAAGGCGCGCGTGCGAATTTTCACACCGCCGTAAAATTTTCAACCGAGTCCATTTTTCCGTCCCAATCATCTCACCATGCATCAACATGCACGAAAGCGTCGAAAATTTGCATCTTTTGACAGCGACAAAAATTTCGCGTCTTTTGACCTTCTTGGCTGAAAACACGAGTAAAAGGCGCGCGCGCGACTTTTCACACCGCCGTAAAATTTTCAACCGAGTCCATTTTTCCGTCCCAATCATCTCACCATGCATCAACATGCACGAAAGCGTAAAAAATTTCGCATCTTTTTGACAGCGACAAAAATTTCGCGTCTTTTGACCTTCTTGGCTGAAAACACGAGTAAAAGGCGCGCGTGCGAATTTTCACACCGCCGTAAAATTTTCAACCGAGTCCATTTTTCCGTCCCAATTATCTCACCATGCATCAACATGCACGAAAGCGTCGAAAATTTCGCATCTTTTGACAGCGATAAAAATTTCGCGTCTTTTGACCTTCTTGGCTGAAAACACGAGTAAAAGGCGCGCGCGCGAATTTTCACACCGCCGTAAAATTTTCAACCGAGTCCATTTTTCCGTCCCAATCATCTCACCATGCATCAACATGCACGAAAGCGTCGAAAATTTCGCTTCTTTTGACAGCGACAAAAATTTCGCGTCTTTTGACCTTCTTGGCTGAAAACACGAGTAAAAGGCGCGCGCTGCGAATTTTCACACCGCCATAAAATTTTCAACCGAGTCCATTTTTCCGTCCCAATCATCTCACCATGCATCAACATGCACGAAAGCGTCGAAAATTTTGCTTCTTTTGACAGCGATAAAAATTTCGCGCCTTTTGACCTTCTTGGCTGAAAACACGAGTAAAAGGCGCGCGCGCGACTTTTCACACCGCCGTAAAATTTTCAACCGAGTCCATTTTTCCGTCCCAATCATCTCGCCATGCATCAACATGCACGAAAGCGTTGAAAATTTCGCTTCTTTTGACAGCGACAAAAATTTCGCGTCTTTTGACCTTCTTGGCTGAAAACAAGAGTATAAGGCGCGCGCGCGAATTTTCACACCGCCGTAAAATTTTCAACCGAGTCCATTTTCCGTCCCAATCATCTCACCATGCATCAACATGTACGAAAGCATAAAAAATTTTGCATCTTTTGACAGCGACAAAAATTTCGCGTCTTTTGACCTTCTTGGCTGAAAACACGAGTAAAAGGCGCGCGCGCGACTTTTCACACCGCCGTAAAATTTTCAACCGAGTCCATTTTTCCGTCCCAATCATCTCACCATGCATCAACATGCACGAAAGCATAAAAAATTTCGCATCTTTTGACAGCGACAAAAATTTCGCGTCTTTTGACCTTCTTGGCTGAAAACACGAGTAAAAGGCGCGCGTGCGAATTTTCACACCGCCGTAAAATTTTCAACCGAGTCCATTTTTCCGTCCCAATCATCTCACCATGCATCAACATGCACGAAAGCGTCGAAAATTTCGCATCTTTTGACAGCGACAAAAATTTCGCGTCTTTTGACCTTCTTGGCTGAAAACACAAGTAAAAGGCGCGCGCGCGACTTTTCACACCGCCGTAAAATTTTCAACCGAGTCCATTTTTCCGTCCCAATCATCTCACCATGCATCAACATGCACGAAAGCGTAAAAAATTTCGCATCTTTTTGACAGCGACAAAAATTTCGCGTCTTTTGACCTTCTTGGCTGAAAACACGAGTAAAAGGCGCGCGTGCGAATTTTCACACCGCCGTAAAATTTTCAACCGAGTCCATTTTTCCGTCCCAATCATCTCACCATGAATCAACATGCACGAAAGCGTCAAAAATTTCGCATCTTTTGACAGCGACAAAAATTTCGCGTTTTTGACCTTCTTGGCTGAAAACACGAGTAAAAGGCGCGCGCGCGAATTTTCACACCGCCGTAAAAATTTCAACCGAGTCCATTTTTCCGTCCCAATCATCTCACCATGCATCAACATGCACGAAAGCGTAAAAAATTTCGCATCTTTTGACAGCGACAAAAATTTCGCGTCTTTTGACCTTCTTGGCTGAAAACACGAGTAAAAGGCGCGCGCGCGAATTTTCACACCGTCGTAAAATTTTCAACTGAATCAATTTTTCCGTCCCAATCATCTCACCATGCATCAACATGCACGAAAGCGTCAAAAATTTCGCATCTTTTGACAGCGATAAAAATTTCGCGTCTTTTGACCTTCTTGGCTGAAAACACGAGTAAAAGGCGCGCGTGCGAATTTTCACACCGCCGTAAAATTTTCAACTGAGTCCATTTTTCCGTCCCAATCATCTCACCATGCATCAACATGCACGAAAGCGTCGAAAATTTCGCATCTTTTGACAGCGACAAAAATTTCGCGTCTTTTGACCTTCTTGGCTGAAAACACGAGTAAAAGGCGCGCGGCGAATTTTCACACCGCCGTAAAAATTTCAACCGAGTCCATTTTTCCGTCCCAATCATCTCACCATGCATCAACATGCACGAAAGCGTAAAAAATTTCACATCTTTTGACAGCGACAAAAATTTCGCGTCTTTTGACCTTCTTGGCTGAAAACACGAGTAAAAGGCGCGCGTGCGAATTTTCACACCGCCGTAAAATTTTCAACCGAGTCCATTTTTCCGTCCCAATCATCTCACCATGCATCAACATGCACGAAAGCGTCGAAAATTTTGCATCTTTTGACAGCGACAAAAATTTCGCGTCTTTTGACCTTCTTGGCTGAAAACACGAGTAAAAGGCGCGCGCGCGACTTTTCACACCGCCGTAAAATTTTCAACCGAGTCCATTTTTCCGTCCCAATCATCTCACCATGCATCAACATGCACGAAAGCGTAAAAAATTTCGCATATTTTTGACAGCGACAAAAATTTCGCGTCTTTTGACCTTCTTGGCTGAAAACACGAGTAAAAGGCGCGCGTGCGAATTTTCACACCGCCGTAAAATTTTCAACCGAGTCCATTTTTCCGTCCCAATTATCTCACCATGCATCAACATGCACGAAAGCGTCGAAAATTTCGCATCTTTTGACAGCGATAAAAATTTCGCGTCTTTTGACCTTCTTGGCTGAAAACACGAGTAAAAGGCGCGCGCGCGACTTTTCACACCGCCGTAAAATTTTCAACCGAGTCCATTTTTCCGTCCCAATCATCTCGCCATGCATCAACATGCACGAAAGCGTTGAAAATTTCGCTTCTTTTGACAGCGACAAAAATTTCGCGTCTTTTGACATTCTTGGCTGAAAACAAGAGTATAAGGCGCGCGCGCGAATTTTCACACCGCCGTAAAATTTTCAACCGAGTCCATTTTCCGTCCCAATCATCTCACCATGCATCAACATGTACGAAAGCATAAAAAATTTTGCATCTTTTGACAGCGACAAAAATTTCGCGTCTTTTGACCTTCTTGGCTGAAAACACGAGTAAAAGGCGCGCGCGCGACTTTTCACACCGCCGTAAAATTTTCAACCGAGTCCATTTTTCCGTCCCAATCATCTCACCATGCATCAACATGCACGAAAGCATAAAAAATTTCGCATCTTTTGACAGCGACAAAAATTTCGCGTCTTTTGACCTTCTTGGCTGAAAACACGAGTAAAAGGCGCGCGTGCGAATTTTCACACCGCCGTAAAATTTTCAACCGAGTCCATTTTTCCGTCCCAATCATCTCACCATGCATCAACATGCACGAAAGCGTCGAAAATTTCGCATCTTTTGACAGCGACAAAAATTTCGCGTCTTTTGACCTTCTTGGCTGAAAACACGAGTAAAAGGCGCGCGCGCGACTTTTCACACCGCCGTAAAATTTTCAACCGAGTCCATTTTTCCGTCCCAATCATCTCACCATGCATCAACATGCACGAAAGCGTAAAAAATTTCGCATCTTTTTGACAGCGACAAAAATTTCGCGTCTTTTGACCTTCTTGGCTGAAAACACGAGTAAAAGGCGCGCGTGCGAATTTTCACACCGCCGTAAAATTTTCAACCGAGTCCATTTTTCCGTCCCAATTATCTCACCATGCATCAACATGCACGAAAGCGTCGAAAATTTCGCATCTTTTGACAGCGACAAAAATTTCGCGTCTTTTGACCTTCTTGGCTGAAAACACGAGTAAAAGGCGCGCGCGCGAATTTTCACACCGTCGTAAAATTTTCAACTGAATCCATTTTTCCGTCCCAATCATCTCACCATGCATCAACATGCACGAAAGCGTCGAAAATTTCGCATCTTTTGACAGCGATAAAAATTTCGCGTCTTTTGACCTTCTTGGCTGAAAACACGAGTAAAAGGCGCGCGTGCGAATTTTCACACCGCCGTAAAATTTTCAACTGAGTCCATTTTTCCGTCCCAATCATCTCACCATGCATCAACATGCACGAAAGCGTCGAAAATTTCGCATCTTTTGACAGCGACAAAAATTTCGCGTCTTTTGACCTTCTTGGCTGAAAACACGAGTAAAAGGCGCGCGCGCGAATTTTCACACCGCCGTAAAAATTTCAACCGAGTCCATTTTTCCGTCCCAATCATCTCACCATGCATCAACATGCACGAAAGCGTAAAAAATTTCGCATCTTTTGACAGCGACAAAAATTTCGCGTCTTTTGACCTTCTTGGCTGAAAACACGAGTAAAAGGCGCGCGCGCGAATTTTCACACCGTCGTAAAATTTTCAACTGAATCCATTTTTCCGTCCCAATCATCTCACCATGCATCAACATGCACGAAAGCGTCGAAAATTTCGCATCTTTTGACAGCGACAAAAATTTCGCGTCTTTTGACCTTCTTGGCTGAAAACACGAGTAAAAGGCGCGCGTGCGAATTTTCACACCGCCGTAAAAATTTCAACCGAGTCCATTTTTCCGTCCCAATCATCTCACCATGCATCAACATGCACGAAAGCGTAAAAAATTTCGCATCTTTTGACAGCGACAAAAATTTCGCGTCTTTTGACCTTCTTGGCTGAAAACACGAGTAAAAGGCGCGCGCGCGAATTTTCACACCGTCGTAAAATTTTCAACCGAGTCCATTTTCCGTCCCAATCATCTCACCATGCATCAACATGTACGAAAGCATAAAAAATTTTGCATCTTTTGACAGCGACAAAAATTTCGCGTCTTTTGACCTTCTTGGCTGAAAACACGAGTAAAAGGCGCGCGCGCGAATTTTCACACCGCCGTAAAATTTTCAACCGAGTCCATTTTTCCGTCCCAATCATCTCACCATGCATCAACATGCACGAAAGCGTCGAAAATTTCGCATCTTTTGACAGCGACAAAAATTTCGCGTCTTTTGACCTTCTTGGCTGAAAACACGAGTAAAAGGCGCGCGCGCGAATTTTCACACCGTCGTAAAATTTTCAACCGAGTCCATTTTCCGTCCCAATCATCTCACCATGCATCAACATGTACGAAAGCATAAAAAATTTTGCATCTTTTGACAGCGACAAAAATTTCGCGTCTTTTGACCTTCTTGGCTGAAAACACGAGTAAAAGGCGCGCGCGCGAATTTTCACACCGCCGTAAAATTTTCAACCGAGTCCATTTTTCCGTCCCAATCATCTCACCATGCATCAACATGCACGAAAGCGTCGAAAATTTTGCTTCTTTTGACAGCGACAAAAATTTCGCGCCTTTTGACCTTCTTGGCTGAAAACACGAGTAAAAGGCGCGCGCGCGAATTTTCACACCGCCGTAAAATTTTCAACCGAGTCCATTTTTCCGTCCCAATCATCTCACCATGCATCAACATGCACGAAAGCGTTGAAAATTTCGCTTCTTTTGACAGCGACAAAAATTTCGCGTCTTTTGACCTTCTTGGCTGAAAATAAGAGTATAAGGCGCGCGCGCGAATTTTCACACCGCCGTAAAATTTTCAACCGAGTCCATTTTCCGTCCCAATCATCTCACCATGCATCAACATGTACGAAAGCATAAAAAATTTCGCATCTTTTGACAGCGACAAAAATTTCGCGTCTTTTGACCTTCTTGGCTGAAAACACGAGTAAAAGGCGCGCGCGCGACTTTTCACACCGCCGTAAAATTTTCAACCGAGTCCATTTTTCCGTCCCAATCATCTCGCCATGCATCAACATGCACGAAAGCATAAAAAATTTCGCATCTTTTGACAGCGACAAAAATTTCGCGTCTTTTGACCTTCTTGGCTGAAAACACGAGTAAAAGGTGCGCGCGCGAATTTTCACACCGCCGTAAAATTTTCAACCGAGTCCATTTTTCCGTCCCAATCATCTCACCATGCATCAACATGCACGAAAGCGTCGAAAATTTCGCATCTTTTGACAGCGACAAAAATTTCGCGTCTTTTGACCTTCTTGGCTGAAAACACGAGTAAAAGGCGCGCGCGCGACTTTTCACACCGCCGTAAAATTTTCAACCGAGTCCATTTTTCCGTCCCAATCATCTCACCATGCATCAACATGCACGAAAGCGTAAAAAATTTCGCATCTTTTTGACAGCGACAAAAATTTCGCGTCTTTTGACCTTCTTGGCTGAAAACACGAGTAAAAGGCGCGCGTGCGAATTTTCACACCGCCGTAAAATTTTCAACTGAGTCCATTTTTCCGTCCCAATCATCTCACCATGCATCAACATGCACGAAAGCGTCGAAAATTTCGCATCTTTTGACAGCGACAAAAATTTCGCGTCTTTTGACCTTCTTGGCTGAAAACACGAGTAAAAGGCGCGCGCGCGAATTTTCACACCGCCGTAAAAATTTCAACCGAGTCCATTTTTCCGTCCCAATCATCTCACCATGCATCAACATGCACGAAAGCGTAAAAAATTTCACATCTTTTGACAGCGACAAAAATTTCGCGTCTTTTGACCTTCTTGGCTGAAAACACGAGTAAAAGGCGCGCGTGCGAATTTTCACACCGCCGTAAAATTTTCAACTGAGTCCATTTTTCCGTCCCAATCATCTCACCATGCATCAACATGCACGAAAGCGTCGAAAATTTCGCATCTTTTGACAGCGACAAAAATTTCGCGTCTTTTGACCTTCTTGGCTGAAAACACGAGTAAAAGGCGCGCGCGCGAATTTTCACACCGCCGTAAAAATTTCAACCGAGTCCATTTTTCCGTCCCAATCATCTCACCATGCATCAACATGCACGAAAGCGTAAAAAATTTCGCATCTTTTGACAGCGACAAAAATTTCTCGTCTTTTGACCTTCTTGGCTGAAAACACGAGTAAAAGGCGCGCGCGCGAATTTTCACACCGTCGTAAAATTTTCAACCGAGTCCATTTTTCCGTCCCAATCATCTCACCATGCATCAACATGCACGAAAGCGTCGAAAATTTCGCATCTTTTGACAGTGACAAAAATTTCGCGTCTTTTGACCTTCTTGGCTGAAAACACGAGTAAAAGGCGCGCGCGCGACTTTTCACACCGCCGTAAAATTTTCAACCGAGTCCATTTTTCCGTCCCAATCATCTCACCATGCATCAACATGCACGAAAGCGTAAAAAATTTCGCATCTTTTTGACAGCGACAAAAATTTCGCGTCTTTTGACCTTCTTGGCTGAAAACACGAGTAAAAGGCGCGCGTGCGAATTTTCACACCGCCGTAAAATTTTCAACCGAGTCCATTTTTCCGTCCCAATTATCTCACCATGCATCAACATGCACGAAAGCGTCGAAAATTTCGCATCTTTTGACAGCGACAAAAATTTCGCGTCTTTTGACCTTCTTGGCTGAAAACACGAGTAAAAGGCGCGCGCGCGAATTTTCACACCGTCGTAAAATTTTCAACTGAATCCATTTTTCCGTCCCAATCATCTCACCATGCATCAACATGCACGAAAGCGTCGAAAATTTCGCATCTTTTGACAGCGATAAAAATTTCGCGTCTTTTGACCTTCTTGGCTGAAAACACGAGTAAAAGGCGCGCGTGCGAATTTTCACACCGCCGTAAAATTTTCAACTGAGTCCATTTTTCCGTCCCAATCATCTCACCATGCATCAACATGCACGAAAGCGTCGAAAATTTCGCATCTTTTGACAGCGACAAAAATTTCGCGTCTTTTGACCTTCTTGGCTGAAAACACGAGTAAAAGGCGCGCGCTGCGAATTTTCACACCGCCGTAAAAATTTCAACCGAGTCCATTTTTCCGTCCCAATCATCTCACCATGCATCAACATGCACGAAAGCGTAAAAAATTTCACATCTTTTGACAGCGACAAAAATTTCGCGTCTTTTGACCTTCTTGGCTGAAAACACGAGTAAAAGGCGCGCGTGCGAATTTTCACACCGCCGTAAAATTTTCAACCGAGTCCATTTTTCCGTCCCAATCATCTCACCATGCATCAACATGCACGAAAGCGTCGAAAATTTCGCATCTTTTGACAGCGACAAAAATTTCGCGTCTTTTGACCTTCTTGGCTGAAAACACGAGTAAAAGGCGCGCGCGCGACTTTTCACACCGCCGTAAAATTTTCAACCGAGTCCATTTTTCCGTCCCAATCATCTCATCATGCATCAACATGCACGAAAGCGTAAAAAATTTCGCATCTTTTTGACAGCGACAAAAATTTCGCGTCTTTTGACCTTCTTGGCTGAAAACACGAGTAAAAGGCGCGCGTGCGAATTTTCACACCGCCGTAAAATTTTCAACCGAGTCCATTTTTCCGTCCCAATCATCTCACCATGCATCAACATGCACGAAAGCGTCGAAAATTTCGCATCTTTTGACAGCGACAAAAATTTCGCGTCTTTTGACCTTCTTGGCTGAAAACACGAGTAAAAGGCGCGCGCGCGACTTTTCACACCGCCGTAAAATTTTCAACCGAGTCCATTTTTCCGTCCCAATCATCTCACCATGCATCAACATGCACGAAAGCGTAAAAAATTTCGCATCTTTTTGACAGCGACAAAAATTTCGCGTCTTTTGACCTTCTTGGCTGAAAACACGAGTAAAAGGCGCGCGTGCGAATTTTCACACCGCCGTAAAATTTTCAACCGAGTCCATTTTTCCGTCCCAATTATCTCACCATGCATCAACATGCACGAAAGCGTCGAAAATTTCGCATCTTTTGACAGCGACAAAAATTTCGCGTCTTTTGACCTTCTTGGCTGAAAACACGAGTAAAAGGCGCGCGCGCGAATTTTCACACCGTCGTAAAATTTTCAACTGAATCCATTTTTCCGTCCCAATCATCTCACCATGCATCAACATGCACGAAAGCGTCGAAAATTTCGCATCTTTTGACAGCGATAAAAATTTCGCGTCTTTTGACCTTCTTGGCTGAAAACACGAGTAAAAGGCGCGCGTGCGAATTTTCACACCGCCGTAAAATTTTCAACTGAGTCCATTTTTCCGTCCCAATCATCTCACCATGCATCAACATGCACGAAAGCGTCGAAAATTTCGCATCTTTTGACAGCGACAAAAATTTCGCGTCTTTTGACCTTCTTGGCTGAAAACACGAGTAAAAGGCGCGCGCGCGAATTTTCACACCGCCGTAAAAATTTCAACCGAGTCTATTTTTCCGTCCCAATCATCTCACCATGCATCAACATGCACGAAAGCGTAAAAAATTTCGCATCTTTTGACAGCGACAAAAATTTCGCGTCTTTTGACCTTCTTGGCTGAAAACACGAGTAAAAGGCGCGCGCGCGAATTTTCACACCGTCGTAAAATTTTCAACTGAATCCATTTTTCCGTCCCAATCATCTCACCATGCATCAACATGCACGAAAGCGTCGAAAATTTCGCATCTTTTGACAGCGAAAAAAATTTCGCGTCTTTTGACCTTCTTGGCTGAAAACACGAGTAAAAGGCGCGCGTGCGAATTTTCACACCGCCGTAAAAATTTCAACCGAGTCCATTTTTCCGTCCCAATCATCTCACCATGCATCAACATGCACGAAAGCGTCGAAAATTTCGCATCTTTTGACAGCGACAAAAATTTCGCGTCTTTTGACCTTCTTGGCTGAAAACACGAGTAAAAGGCGCGCGCACGAATTTTCACACCGCCGTAAAAATTTCAACCGAGTCCATTTTTCCGTCCCAATCATCTCACCATGCATCAACATGCACGAAAGCGTAAAAAATTTCACATCTTTTGACAGCGACAAAAATTTCGCGTCTTTTGACCTTCTTGGCTGAAAACACGAGTAAAAGGCGCGCGTGCGAATTTTCACACCGCCGTAAAATTTTCAACCGAGTCCATTTTTCCGTCCCAATCATCTCACCATGCATCAACATGCACGAAAGCGTCGAAAATTTCGCATCTTTTGACAGCGACAAAAATTTCGCGTCTTTTGACCTTCTTGGCTGAAAACACGAGTAAAAGGCGCGCGCGCGACTTTTCACACCGCCGTAAAATTTTCAACCGAGTCCATTTTTCCGTCCCAATCATCTCACCATGCATCAACATGCACGAAAGCGTAAAAAATTTCGCATCTTTTTGACAGCGACAAAAATTTCGCGTCTTTTGACCTTCTTGGCTGAAAACACGAGTAAAAGGCGCGCGTGCGAATTTTCACACCGCCGTAAAATTTTCAACCGAGTCCATTTTTCCGTCCCAATTATCTCACCATGCATCAACATGCACGAAAGCGTCGAAAATTTCGCATCTTTTGACAGCGACAAAAATTTCGCGTCTTTTGACCTTCTTGGCTGAAAACACGAGTAAAAGGCGCGCGCGCGAATTTTCACACCGTCGTAAAATTTTCAACTGAATCCATTTTTCCGTCCCAATCATCTCACCATGCATCAACATGCACGAAAGCGTCGAAAATTTCGCATCTTTTGACAGCGATAAAAATTTCGCGTCTTTTGACCTTCTTGGCTGAAAACACGAGTAAAAGGCGCGCGCGCGAATTTTCACACCGCCGTAAAATTTTCAACTGAATCCATTTTTCCGTCCCAATCATCTCACCATGCATCAACATGCACGAAAGCGTCGAAAATTTCGCATCTTTTGACAGCGACAAAAATTTCGCGTCTTTTGACCTTCTTGGCTGAAAACACGAGTAAAAGGCGCGCGCGCGAATTTTCACACCGCCGTAGAAATTTCAACCGAGTCCATTTTTCCGTCCCAATCATCTCACCATGCATCAACATGCACGAAAGCGTAAAAAATTTCGCATCTTTTGACAGCGACAAAAATTTCGCGTCTTTTGACCTTCTTGGCTGAAAACACGAGTAAAAGGCGCGCGTGCGAATTTTCACACCGCCGTAAAATTTTCAACCGAGTCCATTTTTCCGTCCCAATCATCTCACCATGCATCAACATGCACGAAAGCGTCGAAAATTTCGCATCTTTTGACAGCGACAAAAATTTCGCGTCTTTTGACCTTCTTGGCTGAAAACACGAGTAAAAGGCGCGCGCGCGACTTTTCACACCGCCGTAAAATTTTCAACCGAGTCCATTTTTCCGTCCCAATCATCTCACCATGCATCAACATGCACGAAAGCGTAAAAAATTTCGCATCTTTTTGACAGCGACAAAAATTTCGCGTCTTTTGACCTTCTTGGCTGAAAACACGAGTAAAAGGCGCGCGTGCGAATTTTCACACCGCCGTAAAATTTTCAACCGAGTCCATTTTTCCGTCCCAATTATCTCACCATGCATCAACATGCACGAAAGCGTCGAAAATTTCGCATCTTTTGACAGCGACAAAAATTTCGCGTCTTTTGACCTTCTTGGCTGAAAACACGAGTAAAAGGCGCGCGCGCGAATTTTCACACCGTCGTAAAATTTTCAACTGAATCCATTTTTCCGTCCCAATCATCTCACCATGCATCAACATGCACGAAAGCGTCGAAAATTTCGCATCTTTTGACAGCGAAAAAAATTTCGCGTCTTTTGACCTTCTTGGCTGAAAACACGAGTAAAAGGCGCGCGTGCGAATTTTCACACCGCCGTAAAAATTTCAACCGAGTCCATTTTTCCGTCCCAATCATCTCACCATGCATCAACATGCACGAAAGCGTCGAAAATTTCGCATCTTTTGACAGCGACAAAAATTTCGCGTCTTTTGACCTTCTTGGCTGAAAACACGAGTAAAAGGCGCGCGCGCGAATTTTCACACCGCCGTAAAAATTTCAACCGAGTCCATTTTTCCGTCCCAATCATCTCACCATGCATCAACATGCACGAAAGCGTAAAAAATTTCACATCTTTTGACAGCGACAAAAATTTCGCGTCTTTTGACCTTCTTGGCTGAAAACACGAGTAAAAGGCGCGCGCGCGACTTTTCACACCGCCGTAAAATTTTCAACCGAGTCCATTTTTCCGTCCCAATCATCTCACCATGCATCAACATGCACGAAAGCGTAAAAAATTTCGCATCTTTTTGACAGCGACAAAAATTTCGCGTCTTTTGACCTTCTTGGCTGAAAACACGAGTAAAAGGCGCGCGTGCGAATTTTCACACCGCCGTAAAATTTTCAACCGAGTCCATTTTTCCGTCCCAATTATCTCACCATGCATCAACATGCACGAAAGCGTCGAAAATTTCGCATCTTTTGACAGCGACAAAAATTTCGCGTCTTTTGACCTTCTTGGCTGAAAACACGAGTAAAAGGCGCGCGCGCGAATTTTCACACCGTCGTAAAATTTTCAACTGAATCCATTTTTCCGTCCCAATCATCTCACCATGCATCAACATGCACGAAAGCGTCGAAAATTTCGCATCTTTTGACAGCGATAAAAATTTCGCGTCTTTTGACCTTCTTGGCTGAAAACACGAGTAAAAGGCGCGCGCGCGAATTTTCACACCGCCGTAAAATTTTCAACTGAGTCCATTTTTCCGTCCCAATCATCTCACCATGCATCAACATGCACGAAAGCGTCGAAAATTTCGCATCTTTTGACAGCGACAAAAATTTGCGTCTTTTGACCTTCTTGGCTGAAAACACGAGTAAAAGGCGCGCGCGCGAATTTTCACACCGCCGTAAAATTTTCAACTGAGTCCATTTTTCCGTCCCAATCATCTCACCATGCATCAACATGCACGAAAGCGTCGAAAATTTTGCATCTTTTGACAGCGACAAAAATTTCGCGTCTTTTGACCTTCTTGGCTGAAAACACGAGTAAAAGGCGCGCGCGCGAATTTTCACACCGCCGTAAAAATTTCAACCGAGTCCATTTTTCCGTCCCAATCATCTCACCAGGCATCAACATGCACGAAAGCGTCGAAAATTTTGCATCTTTTGACAGCGACAAAAATTTCGCGTCTTTTGACCTTCTTGGCTGAAAACACGAGTAAAAGGCGCGCGCGCGAATTTTCACACCGCCGTAAAATTTTCAACCGAGTCCATTTTTCCGTCCCAATCATCTCACCATGCATCAACATGCACGAAAGCGTAAAAAATTTCGCATCTTTTTGACAGCGACAAAAATTTCGCGTCTTTTGACCTTCTTGGCTGAAAAGACGAGTAAAAGGTGCGCGCACAAATTTTCACACCGTCATAAAATTTTAAACCGAGTCAATTTTTCCATCCCAATCATCTCACCATGCATCAACATGCACGAAAGCGTCGAAAATTTTGCTTCTTTTGACAGCGACAAAAATTTCGCGTCTTTATACCTTCTTGGCTGAAAACACGAGTAAAAGGCGCGCGCGCGAATTTTCACACCGCCGTAAAATTTTCAACCGAGTCCATTTTTCCGTCCCAATCATCTCACCATGCATCAACATGTACGAAAGCATAAAAAATTTTGCATCTTTTGACAGCGACAAAAATTTCGCATCTTTTGACCTTCTTGGCTGAAAACACGAGTAAAAGGCGCGCGCGCGAATTTTCACACCGTCGTAAAATTTTCAACCGAGTCCATTTTCCGTCCCAATCATCTCACCATGCATCAACATGTACGAAAGCCTAAAAAATTTTGCATCTTTTGACAGCGACAAAAATTTCGCGTCTTTTGACCTTCTTGGCTGAAAACACGAGTAAAAGGCGCGCGCGCGACTTTTCACACCGCCGTAAAATTTTCAACCGAGTCCATTTTTCCGTCCCAATCATCTCGCCATGCATCAACATGCACGAAAGCATAAAAAATTTCGCATCCTTTGACAGCGACAAAAATTTCGCGTCTTTTGACCTTCTTGGCTGAAAACAAGAGTATAAGGCGCGCGCGCGAATTTTCACACCGCCGTAAAATTTTCAACCGAGTCCATTTTTCCATCCCAATCATCTCACCATGCATCAACATGCACGAAAGCGTCGAAAGTTTCTCATCTAAGGACAGCGACAAAAATTTCGCATCTTTTGACCTTCTTGGCTTAAAACACGAGTAAAAGGCGCGCGCGTGAATTTTCACACCGCCGTAAAATTTTCAAATGAGTCAATTTTTCCGTCCCAATCATCTCACCATGCGTCAACATGCACGAAAGCATAAAAAATTTCGCATCTTTTGACAGCGACAAAAATTTCGCGTCTTTTTACCTTCTTAGCTGAAAACACGAGTAAAAGGCGCGCGCGCGAATTTTCACACCGCCGTAAAATTTTCAACCGAGTCCATTTTTCCGTCCCAATCATCTCACCATGCATCAGCATGCACGAAAGCGTCGAAAATTTCGCATCTTTTGACAGCGACAAAAATTTCGCGTCTTTTGACCTTCTTGGCTGAAAACACGAGTAAAAGGCGCGCGCGCGAATTTTCAACCGCCGTAAAATTTTCAACTGAGTCCATTTTTCCGTCCCAATCATCTCACCATGCATCAACATGCACGAAAGCGTCGTAAATTTTGCATCTTTTGACAGCGACAAAAATTTCGCGCCTTGTGACCTTGGTTGAAATCACGAGTAAAAGGCGCGCGCGAGAATTTTGACACCGCCGTAAAATTTTCATCCGAGTCCATTTTTCCATCCCAATCATCTCACCATGCATCAACATGCACGAAAGCATAAAAAATGTCGCATCTTTTGACAGCGACAAAAATTTCGCGTCTTTTGACCTTGTTGGCTGAAAACACGAGTAAAAGGCGCGCGCGCGAATTTTCACACCGCCGTAAAATTTTCAACTGAGTCCATTTTTCCGTCCCAATCAGCTCACCATGCATCAACATGCACGAAAGCGTCGAAAATTTCGCATCTTTTGACAGCGACAAAAATTTCGCGTCTTTTGACCTTCTTGGCTGAAAACACGAGTAAAAGGCGCGCGCGAATTTTCACACCGTCGTAAAAATTTCAACCGAGTCCATTTTTCCGTCCCAATCATCTCACCATGCATCAACATGCACGAAAGCGTAAAAAATTTCGCATCTTTTGACAGCGACAAAAATTTCGCGTCTTTTGACCTTCTTGGCTGAAAACACGAGTAAAAGGCGCGCGCGCGAATTTTCACACCGCCGTAAAATTTTCAACCGAGTCCATTTTCCGTCCCAATCATCTCACCATGCATCAACATGTACGAAAGCATAAAAAATTTTGCATCTTTTGACAGCGACAAAAATTTCACGTCTTTTGACCTTCTTGGCTGAAAACACGAGTAAAAGGCGCGCGCGCGAATTTTCACACCGCCGTAAAAATTTCAACCGAGTCCATTTTTCCGTCCCAATCTTCTCACCATGCATCAACATGCACGAAAGCGTAAAAAATTTCGCATCTTTTGACAGCGACAAAAATTTCGCGTCTTTTGACCTTCTTGGCTGAAAACACGAGTAAAAGGCGCGCGCACGAATTTTCACACCGTCATAAAATTTTCAACCGAGTCCATTTTTCCATCCCAATCATCTCACCATGCATCAACATGCACGAAAGCGTCGAAAATTTTGCTTCTTTTGACAGCGACAAAAATTTCGCGCCTTTTGACCTTCTTGGCTGAAAACACGAGTAAAAGGCGCGCGCGCGAATTTTCACACCGCCGTAAAATTTTCAACCGAGTCCATTTTTCCGTCCCAATCATCTCACCATGCATCAACATGCACGAAAGCGTTGAAAATTTCGCTTGTTTTGACAGCGACAAAAATTTCGCGTCTTTTGACCTTCTTGGCTGAAAACAAGAGTATAAGGCGCGCGCACGAATTTTCACACCGCCGTAAAATTTTCAACCGAGTCCATTTTTCCGTCCCAATCATCTCACCATGCATCAACATGCACGAAAGCGTCGAAAGTTTCTCATCTAAGGACAGCGACAAAAATTTCGCATCTTTTGACCTTCTTGGCTTAAAACACGAGTAAAAGGCGCGCGCGTGAATTTTCACACCGCCGTAAAATTTTCAAATGAGTCAATTTTTCCGTCCCAATCATCTCACCATGCGTCAACATGCACGAAAGCATAAAAAATTTCGCATCTTTTGACAGCGACAAAAATTTCGCATCTTTTTACCTTCTTGGCTGAAAAACGAGTAAAAGGCGCGCGCGCGAATTTTCACACCGCCGTAAAATTTTCAACTGAGTCCATTTTTCCGTCCCAATCATCTCACCATGCTTCAACATGCATGAAAGCGTCGAAAGTTTCTCATCTAAGGACAGCGACAAAAATTTCGCATCTTTTGACCTTCTTGACTTAAAACACGAGTAAAAGGCGCGCGCGCGAATTTCCACACCGCCGTAAAATTTTCAACTGAGTCCATTTTTCTGTCCCAATCATCTCACCATGCATCAACATGCACGAAAGCGTCGTAAATTTCGCATCTTTTAACAGCGACAAAAATTTCGCGTCTTTTGACCTTCTTGGCTGAAAACACGAGTAAAAGGCACGCGCGCAACTTTTCACACCGCCGTAAAATTTTGAACCGAGTCCATTTTTCCGTCCCAATCATCTCACCATGCATCAACATGCACGAAAGCGTCGAAAATTTCACATCTTTTGACAGCGACAAAAATTTCGCGTCTTTTGACCTTCTTGGCTGAAAACACGAGTAAAAGGCGCGTGCACGAATTTTCACACCGCCGTAAAATTTTCAACCGAGTCCATTTTTCCGTCCCAATCATCTCACCATGCATCAACATGCACGAAAGCGTCGAAAATTTCGCTTCTTTTGACAGCGACAAAAAATTCGCGTCTTTTGACCTTCTTGGCTGAAAACAAGAGTATAAAGCGCGCGCGCGAATTTTCACACCGCCGTAAAATTTTCAACCGAGTCCATTTTTCCGTCCCAATCATTTCACCATGCATCAACATGCACGAAAGCGTCCAAAATTTCGTATCTTTTGACAGCGACAAAAATTTCGCGTCTTTTGACCTTCTTGACTGAAAACACGAGTAAAAGGCGCAAGCGCGAATTTTCACACCGTCGTAAAATTTTCAACCGAGTCCATTTTTCTGTCCCAATCATCTCACCATGCATCAACATGCACGAAAGCGTCGAAAATTTCGCATCTTTTGACAGCGACAAAAATTTCGCGTCTTTTGACCTTCTTGGCTGAAAACACGAGTAAAAGGCGCGCGCATGAATTTTCACACCGCCGTAAAATTTTCAACCGAGTCCATTTTTCCGTCCCAATCATCTCACCATGCATCAACATGCACGAAAGCATAAAAAAGTTCGCATCTTTTGACAGCGACAAAAATTTCGTGTCTTTTGACCTTCTTGGCTGAAAACACGAGTAAAAGGCGCGCGCGCGACTTTTCACACCGCCGTAAAATTTTCAACCGAGTCCATTTTTCCGTCCCAATCATCTCACCATGCATCAACATGCACGAAAGCATAAAAAAATTCGCATCTTTTGACGGCGACAAAAATTTCGCGTCTTTTGACCTTCTTGGCTGAAAACACGAGTAAAGGCGCGCGCGAGAATTTCACACCGCCGTAAAATTTTCAACCGAGTCCATTTTTCCGTCCCAATCATCTCACCATGCATCAACATGCACGAAAGCGAAAAAAATTTCGCATCTTTTGATAGCGACAAAAATTTCGCGTCTTTTGACCTTCTTGACTGAAAACACGTGTAAAAGGCGCGCGCGCGAATTTTCACACCGCCGTAAAATTTTCAACCGAGTCCATTTTGCCGTCCCAATAATCTCACCATGCATCAACATGCACGAAAGCATAAAAAATTTCGCATCTTTTGACAGCGACAAAAATTTCGCGTCTTTTGACCTTCTTGGCTGAAAACACGAGTAAAAGGCGCGCGTGCGACTTTTCACACCGCCGTAAAATTTTCAACCGAGTCCATTTTTCCGTCCCAATCATCTCACCATGCATCAGCATGCACGAAAGCGTCGAAAATTTCCATCTTTTGACAGCGACAAAAATTTCGCGTCTTTTGACCTTCTTGGCTGAAAACAAGAGTAAAAGGCGCAAGCGCGAATTTTCACACCGCCGTAAAATTTTCAACCGATTCCATTTTTCCATCCCAATCATCTCACCATGCACCAACATGCATAAAAGCATAAAAAATTTCGCATCTTTTGACAGCGATGGAAATTTCGCGTCTTTTGACCTTCTTGGCTGAAAACACGAGAAAAAGGCGCGCCCGCGAATTTTCACACCGCCGTAAAATTTTCAACCGAGTCCATTTTTCCGTCCCAATCATCTCACCATGCATCAACATGCACGAAAGTGTCGAAAATTTCGCATCTTTTGACAGCGACAAAAATTTCGCGTCTTTTGACCTTCTTGGCTGAAAACACGAGTAAAAGGCGCGCGCGCGACTTTTCACACCGCCGTAAAATTTTCAACCGAGTCCATTTTTCCGTCCCAATCATCTCACCATGCATCAACATGCACGAAAGCGTAAAAAATTTCTCATCTTTTTGACAGCGACAAAAATTTCGCGTCTTTTGACCTTCTTGGCTGAAAACACGAGTAAAAGGCGCGCGTGCGAATTTTCACACCGCCGTAAAATTTTCAACCGAGTCCATTTTTCCGTCCCAATTATCTCACCATGCATCAACATGCACGAAAGCGTCGAAAATTTCGCATCTTTTGACAGC
This sequence comes from Pontederia crassipes, assembly GCA_030549335.1. Lineage (NCBI taxonomy): Eukaryota > Viridiplantae > Streptophyta > Magnoliopsida > Commelinales > Pontederiaceae > Pontederia > Pontederia crassipes. The sequence continues at coordinate 5,946,421 of CM060190.1, forward strand.
GACAAAAATTTCGCGTCTTTTGACCTTCTTGGCTGAAAACACGAGTAAAAGGCGCGCGCGCGAATTTTCACACCGTCGTAAAATTTTCAACTGAGTCCATTTTTCCGTCCCAATCATCTCACCATGCTTCAACATGCATGAAAGCGTCGAAAGTTTCTCATCTAAGGACAGCGACAAAAATTTCGCATCTTTTGACCTTCTTGGCTTAAAACACGAGTAAAAGGCGCGCGCGCGAATTTTCACACCGCCGTAAAATTTTCAACTGAGTCCATTTTTCTGTCCCAATCATCTCACCATGCATCAACATGCACGAAAGCGTCGTAAATTTCGCATCTTTTAACAGCGACAAAAATTTCGCGTCTTTTGACCTTCTTGGCTGAAAACACGAGTAAAAGGCGCGCGGACGAATTTTCACACCGCCGTAAAATTTTCAACCGAGTCCACTTTTCCGTCCCAATCATCTCACCAAGCATCAACATGCACGAAAGCGTCGAAAGTTTCTCATCTAAGGACAGTGACAAAAATTTCGCGTCTTTTGACCTTCTTGGCTGAAAACACGAGTAAAAGGCGCGCGCGCGAATTTTCACACCGCCGTAAAATTTTCAACGAGTCCATTTTTCCGTCCTAATCATCTCACCATGCATCAACATGCACGAAAGCGTCGAAAATTTCGCATCTTTTGACAGCGACAAAAATTTCGCATCTTTTGACCTTCTTGGCTGAAAACACGAGTAAAAGGCGTGCGCGCGAATTTTCACACCGTCGTAAAATTTTCAACCGAGTCCATTTTTCTATCCCAATCATCTCACCATGCATCAACATGCACGAAAGCGTCGAAAATTTTGCATCTTTTGACAGTGACAAAAATTTCGCGTCTTTTGACCTTCTTGGCTGAAAACACGAGTAAAAGGCGCGCGCGCGAATTTTCACACCGCCGTAAAATTTTCAACCGAGTCCATTTTTCCGTCCCAATCATCTCACCATGCATCAACATGCACGAAAGCATAAAAAATTTCGCATCTTTTGACAGCGACAAAAATTTCGCGTCTTTTTACCTTCTTGGCTGAAAACACGAGTAAAAGGCGCGCGCGCGAATTTTCACACCGCCGTAAAATTTTCAACCGAGTCCATTTTTCCGTCCCAATCATCTCACCATGCATCAGCATGCACGAAAGCGTCGAAAATTTCGCATCTTTTGACAGCGACAAAAATTTCGCGTCTTTTGACCTTCTTGGCTGAAAACACGAGTAAAAGGCGCGCGCGCGAATTTTCACACCGTCGTAAAATTTTCAACTGAGTCCATTTTTCCATCCCAATCATCTCACCATGCATCAACATGCACGAAAGCGTCGTAAATTTTGCATCTTTTGACAGCGACAAAAATTTCGCGCCTTGTGACCTTGGTTGAAATCACGAGTAAAAGGCGCGCGCGAGAATTTTGACACCGCCGTAAAATTTTCAACCGAGTCCATTTTTCCATCCCAATCATCTCACCATGCATCAACATGCACGAAAGCATCAAAAATTTCGCATCTTTTGACAGCGACAAAAATTTCGCGTCTTTTGACCTTCTTGGCTAAAAACACGAGTAAAAGGCGCGCGCACGAATTTTCACACCGTCATAAAATTTTCAACCGAGTCCATTTTTTCATCCCAATCATCTCACCATGCATCAACATGCACGAAAGCGTCGAAAATTTCGCTTCTTTTGACAGCGACAAAAATTTCGCGTCTTTTGACCTTCTTGGCTGAAAACAAGAGTATAAAGCGCGTGCGCGAATTTTCACACCGCCGTAAAATTTTCAACCGAGTCCATTTTTCCGTCCCAATCATTTCACCATGCATCAACATGCACGAAATCGTCGAAAATTTCGCATCTTTTGACAGCGACAAAAATTTCGCGTCTTTTGACCTTCTTGGCTGAAAAAATAAGTAAAAGGCACGCGCGCGAATTTTTACACCGCCGTAAAATTTTCAACTGAGTCCATTTTTCCGTCCCAATCATCTCACCATGCTTCAACATGCATGAAAGCGTCGAAAGTTTCTCATCTAAGGACAGCGACAAAAATTTCGCATCTTTTGACCTTCTTGACTTAAAACACGAGTAAAAGGCGCGCGCGCGAATTTCCACACCGCCGTAAAATTTTCAACTGAGTCCATTTTTCTGTCCCAATCATCTCACCATGCATCAACATGCACGAAAGCGTCGTAAATTTCGCATCTTTTAACAGCGACAAAAATTTCGCGTCTTTTGACCTTCTTGGCTGAAAACACGAGTAAAAGGCACGCGCGCAACTTTTCACACCGCCGTAAAATTTTGAACCGAGTCCATTTTTCCGTCCCAATCATCTCACCATGCATCAACATGCACGAAAGCGTCGAAAATTTCACATCTTTTGACAGCGACAAAAATTTCGCGTCTTTTGACCTTCTTGGCTGAAAACACGAGTAAAAGGCGCGCGAGCGAATTTTCACACCGCCGTAAAATTTTCAACCGAGTCCATTTTTCCGTCCCAATCATCTCACCATGCATCAACATGCACGAAAGCGTCGATAATTTCGCATCTTTTGACATTTTTGACCTTCTTGGCTGAATACACGAGTAAAAGGCGCGCGCGCGAATTTTCACACCGTCATAAAATTTTCAACCGAGTCCATTTTTCCGTCCCAATCATCTCACCATGCACCAACATTCACGAAAGAATAAAAAATATCGCATCTTTTGACAGCGACGGAAATTTCGCGTCTTTTGACCTTCTTGGCTGAAAACACGAGAAAAAGGCGCGCCCGCGAATTTTCACACCGCCGTAAAATTTTCAACCGAGTCCATTTTTCCGTCCCAATCATCTCACCATGCATCAACATGCACGAAAGCATAAAAAAGTTCGCATCTTTTGACAGCGACAAAAATTTCGCGTCTTTTGACCTTCCTGGCCGAAAACACGAGTAAAAGGCGCGCGGGCGAATTTTCACACCACCGTAAAATTTTCAACCGAGTCCACTTTTCCGTCCCAATCATCTCACCATGCATCAACATGCACGAAAGCGTCGAAAGTTTCTCATCTAAGGACAGTGACAAAAATTTCGCGTCTTTTGACCTTCTTGGCTGAAAACACGAGAAAAAGGCGCGCCCGCGAATTTTCACACCGCCGTAAAATTTTCAACCGAGTCCATTTTTCCGTCCCAATCATCTCACCATGCTTCAACATGCATGAAAGCGTCGAAAGTTTCTCATCTAAGGACAGCGACAAAAATTTCGCATCTTTTGACCTTCTTGACTAAAAACACGAGTAAAAGGCGCAAGCGCGAATTTTCGCACCGTCGTAAAATTTTCAACCGAGTCCATTTTTCTGTCCCAATCATCTCACCATGCATCAACATGCACGAAAGCGTCGAAAATTTCGCATCTTTTGACAGCGACAAAAATTTCGCGTCTTTTGACCTTCTTGGCTGAAAACACGAGTAAAAGGCGCGCGCACGAATTTTCACACCGCCGTAAAATTTTCAACCGAGTCCATTTTTCCGTCCCAATCATCTCACCATGCATCAACATGCACGAAAGCATAAAAAAGTTCGCATCTTTTGACAGCGACAAAAATTTCGCGTCTTTTGACCTTCTTGGCCGAAAACACGAGTAAAAGGCGCGCGGGCGAATTTTCACACCGCCGTAAAATTTTCAACCGAGTCCACTTTTCCGTCCCAATCATCTCACCATGCATCAACATGCACGAAAGCGTCGAAAGTTTCTCATCTAAGGACTGTGACAAAAATTTCGCGTCTTTTGACCTTCTTGGCTGAAAACACGAGTAAAAGGCGCGCGCGCGAATTTTCACACCGCCGTAAAATTTTCAACCGAGTCCATTTTTCCGTCCCAATCATCTCACCATGCATCAACATGCACGAAAGCGTCGATAATTTCGCATCTTTTGACAGCGACAAAAATTTCGCGTCTTTTGACCTTCTTGGCTGAAAACACGAGTAAAAGGCGCGCGCACGAATTTTCACAACGCCGTAAAATTTTCAACCGAGTCCATTTTTCCGTCCCAATCATCTCACCATGCATCAACATGCACGAAAGCATAAAAAAGTTCGCATCTTTTGACAGCGACAAAAATTTCGCGTCTTTTGACCTTCTTGGCCGAAAACACGAGTAAAAGGCGCGCGGGCGAATTTTCACACCGCCGTAAAATTTTCAACTGAGTCCATTTTTCCGTCCCAATCATCTCACCATGCATCAACATGCACGAAAGCGTCGAAAATTTCGCATCTTTTGACAGCGACAAAAATTTCGCGTCTTTTCACCTTCTTGGCTGAAAACACGAGTAAAAGGCGCGCGCGCGAATTTTCATACCGCCGTAAAATTTTCAACCGAGTCTATTTTTCCGTCCCAATCATCTCACCATGCATCAACATGCACGAAAGCGTCGTAAATTTTGCATCTTTTGACAGCGACAAAAATTTCGCGCCTTTTGACATTCTTGGTTGAAATCACGAGTAAAAGGCGCGCGCGAGAATTTTGACACCGCCGTAAAATTTTCAACCGAGTCCATTTTTCCGTCCCAATCATCTCACCATGCATCAACATGCACGAAAGCGTCAAAAATTTCGCATCTTTTGACAGCTACAAAAATTTTGCGTCTTTTGACCTTCTTGGCTAAAACACGAGTAAATGGCGCGCGCGCGAATTTTCACACCGTCGTAAAATTTTCAACCGAGTCCATTTTTCTATCCCAATCATCTCATCATGCATCAACATGTACGAAAGCGTCGAAAATTTCACATCTTTTGACAGCGACAAAAATTTTGCGTCTTTTGATCTTCTTGGCTGAAAACACGAGAAAAAGGCGCTCGTGCAAATTTTCACACCGTCGTAAAATTTTCAACCGAGTTCATTTTTCCGTCCCAATCATCTCACCATGCATCAACATGCACGAAAGCGTCGATAATTTCGCATCTTTTGACAGCGACAAAAATTTCGCGTCTTTTGACCTTCTTGGCTGAAAACACGAGTAAAAGGCGCGCGCGCGAATTTTCACACCGCCGTAAAATTTTCAACCGAGTCCATTTTTCCATCCCAATCATCTCACCATGCATCAACATGCACGAAAGCGTCGAAAATTTCGCATCTTTTGACAGCGACAAAAATTTCGCGTCTTTTGACCTTCTTGGCTGAAAACACGAGTAAAAGGCGCGCGCGCGAATTTTCACACCGCCGTAAAATTTTCAAATGAGTCCATTTTTCCGTCCCAATCATCTCACCATGCATCAACATGCACGAAAGCGTCGTAATTTCGCATCTTTTGACAGCGATAAAAATTTCGCGTCTTTTCATCTTCTTGGATGAAAACACTAGTAAAAGGCGCGCGCGCGAATTTTCACACCGCCGTAAAATTTTCAACCGAGTCCATTTTTCCGTCCCAATCATCTCACCATGCATCAACATGCACGAAACCATAAAAAAATTTGCATCTTTTGACAGCGACGAAAATTTCGCGTCTTTTGACCTTCTTGGCTGAAAACACGAGAAAAAGGCGCGCCCGCGAATTTTCACACCGCCGTAAAATTTTCAACCGAGTCCATTTTTCCGTCCCAATCATCTCACCATGCATCAACATGCACGAAAGCATAAAAAATTTCGCATCTTTTGACAGTGACAAAAATTTCGCGTCTTTTGACCTTCTTGGCTGAAAACACGAGTAAAAGGCGCGCGCGCGAATTTTCACACCGCCGTAAAATTTTCAACCGAGTCCATTTTTCTGTCCCAATCATCTCACCATGCATCAACATGCACGAAAGCGTCGAAAATTTCGCATCTTTTGACAGCGACAAAAATTTCGCGTCTTTTGACCTTCTTGGCTGAAAACACGAGTAAAAGGCGCGCGCACGAATTTTCACACCGCCGTAAAATTTTCAACCGAGTCCATTTTTCCGTCCCAATCATCTCACCATGCATCAACATGCACGAAAGCATAAAAAAGTTCGCATCTTTTGACAGCGACAAAAATTTCGCGTCTTTTGACCTTCTTGGCCGAAAACACGAGTAAAAGGCGCGCGGGCGAATTTTCACACCGCCGTAAAATTTTCAACCGAGTCCACTTTTCCGTCCCAATCATCTCACCATGCATCAACATGCACGAAAGCGTCGAAAGTTTCTCATCTAAGGACTGTGACAAAAATTTCGCGTCTTTTGACCTTCTTGGCTGAAAACACGAGTAAAAGGCGCGCGCACGAATTTTCACAACGCCGTAAAATTTTCAACCGAGTCCATTTTTCCGTCCCAATCATCTCACCATGCATCAACATGCACGAAAGCATAAAAAAGTTCGCATCTTTTGACAGCGACAAAAATTTCGCGTCTTTTGACCTTCTTGGCCGAAAACACGAGTAAAAGGCGCGCGGGCGAATTTTCACACCGCCGTAAAATTTTCAACTGAGTCCATTTTTCCGTCCCAATCATCTCACCATGCATCAACATGCACGAAAGCGTCGAAAATTTCGCATCTTTTGACAGCGACAAAAATTTCGCGTCTTTTCACCTTCTTGGCTGAAAACACGAGTAAAAGGCGCGCGCGCGAATTTTCATACCGCCGTAAAATTTTCAACCGAGTCTATTTTTCCGTCCCAATCATCTCACCATGCATCAACATGCACGAAAGCGTCGTAAATTTTGCATCTTTTGACAGCGACAAAAATTTCGCGCCTTTTGACATTCTTGGTTGAAATCACGAGTAAAAGGCGCGCGCGAGAATTTTGACACCGCCGTAAAATTTTCAACCGAGTCCATTTTTCCGTCCCAATCATCTCACCATGCATCAACATGCACGAAAGCGTCAAAAATTTCGCATCTTTTGACAGCTACAAAAATTTTGCGTCTTTTGACCTTCTTGGCTAAAACACGAGTAAATGGCGCGCGCGCGAATTTTCACACCGTCGTAAAATTTTCAACCGAGTCCATTTTTCTATCCCAATCATCTCATCATGCATCAACATGTACGAAAGCGTCGAAAATTTCACATCTTTTGACAGCGACAAAAATTTTGCGTCTTTTGATCTTCTTGGCTGAAAACACGAGAAAAAGGCGCTCGTGCAAATTTTCACACCGTCGTAAAATTTTCAACCGAGTTCATTTTTCCGTCCCAATCATCTCACCATGCATCAACATGCACGAAAGCGTCGATAATTTCGCATCTTTTGACAGCGACAAAAATTTCGCGTCTTTTGACCTTCTTGGCTGAAAACACGAGTAAAAGGCGCGCGCGCGAATTTTCACACCGCCGTAAAATTTTCAACCGAGTCCATTTTTCCATCCCAATCATCTCACCATGCATCAACATGCACGAAAGCGTCGAAAATTTCGCATCTTTTGACAGCGACAAAAATTTCGCGTCTTTTGACCTTCTTGGCTGAAAACACGAGTAAAAGGCGCGCGCGCGAATTTTCACACCGCCGTAAAATTTTCAAATGAGTCCATTTTTCCGTCCCAATCATCTCACCATGCATCAACATGCACGAAAGCGTCGTAATTTCGCATCTTTTGACAGCGATAAAAATTTCGCGTCTTTTCATCTTCTTGGATGAAAACACTAGTAAAAGGCGCGCGCGCGAATTTTCACACCGCCGTAAAATTTTCAACCGAGTCCATTTTTCCGTCCCAATCATCTCACCATGCATCAACATGCACGAAACCATAAAAAATTTTGCATCTTTTGACAGCGACGAAAATTTCGCGTCTTTTGACCTTCTTGGCTGAAAACACGAGAAAAAGGCGCGCCCGCGAATTTTCACACCGCCGTAAAATTTTCAACCGAGTCCATTTTTCCGTCCCAATCATCTCACCATGCATCAACATGCACGAAAGCATAAAAAATTTCGCATCTTTTGACAGTGACAAAAATTTCGCGTCTTTTGACCTTCTTGGCTGAAAACACGAGTAAAAGGCGCGCGCGCGAATTTTCACACCGCCGTAAAATTTTCAACCGAGTCCATTTTTCCATCCCAATCATCTCACCATGCATCAACAGCACGAAAGCGTCGAAAATTTCGCATCTTTTGACAGCGACAAAAATTTCGCGTCTTTTGACCTTCTTGGCTGAAAACACGAGTAAAAGGCGCGCGCGCGAATTTTCACACCGCCGTAAAATTTTCAACCGAGTCCATTTTTCCGTCCCAATCATCTCACCATGCATCAACATGCACGAAAGCGTCAAAAATTTCGCATCTTTTGACAGCTACAAAAATTTTGCGTCTTTTGACCTTCTTGGCTAAAACACGAGTAAATGGCGCGCGTGCGAATTTTCACACCGTCGTAAAATTTTCAACCGAGTCCATTTTTCTATCCCAATCATCTCACCATGCATCAACATGTACGAAAGCGTCGAAAATTTCACATCTTTTGACAGCGACAAAAATTTTGCGTCTTTTGATCTTCTTGGCTGAAAACACGAGAAAAAGGCACTCGTGCAAATTTTCACACCGTCGTAAAATTTTCAACCGAGTTCATTTTTCCGTCCCAATCATCTCACCATGCATCAACATGCACGAAAGCGTCGATAATTTCGCATCTTTTGACAGCGACAAAAATTTCGCGTCTTTTGACCTTCTTGGCTGAAAACACGAGTCAAAGGCGCGCGCGCGAATTTTCACACCGCCGTAAAATTTTTAACCGAGTCCATTTTTCCATCCCAATCATCTCACCATGCATCAACATGCACGAAAGCGTCGAAAATTTCGCATCTTTTGACAGCGACAAAAATTTCGCGTCTTTTGACCTTCTTGGCTGAAAACACGAGTAAAAGGCGCGCGCGCGAATTTTCACACCGCCGTAAAATTTTCAACCGAGTCCATTTTTCCGTCCCAATCATCTCACCATGCATCAACATGCACGAAAGCGTCGATAATTTCGCATCTTTTGACAGCGACAAAAATTTCGCGTCTTTTGACCTTCTTGGCTGAAAACACGAGTAAAAGGCGCGCGCGCGAATTTTCACACCGCCGTAAAATTTTCAACCGAGTCCATTTTTCCATCCCAATCATCTCACCATGCATCAACATGCACGAAAGCGTCGAAAATTTCGCATCTTTTGACAGCGACAAAAATTTCGCGTCTTTTGACCTTCTTGGCTGAAAACACGAGTAAAAGGCGCGCGCGCGAATTTTCACACCGCCGTAAAATTTTCAACCGAGTCCATTTTTCCGTCCCAATCATCTCACCATGCATCAACATGCACGAAAGCGTCAAAAATTTTGCATCTTTTGACAGCGACAAAAATTTCCCGTCTTTTGACCTTCTTGGCTGAAAACACGAGTAAAAGGCGCGCGCTGCGAATTTTCACACCGCCGTAAAATTTTCAACCGAGTCCATTTTTCTATCCCAATCATCTCACCATGCATCAACATGCACGAAAGCGTCGAAAATTTCACATCTTTTGACAGCGACAAAAATTTTGCGTCTTTTGACCTTCTTGGCTGAAAACACGAGAAAAAGGCACTCGTGCAAATTTTCACACCGTCGTAAAATTTTCAACCGAGTTCATTTTTCCGTCCCAATCATCTCACCATGCATCAACATGCACGAAAGCATAAAAAATTTCGCATCTTTTGATAGCGACGAATATTTCGCGTCTTTTGACCTTCTTGGCTAAAAACAAGAGAAAAAGGCGCGCCCGCGAATTTTCACACCGCCGTAAAATTTTCAACCGAGTCCACTTTTCCGTCCCAATCATCTCACCATGCATCAACATGCACGAAAGCGTCGAAAATTTCGCATCTTTTGATAGCGACAAAAATTTCGCGTCTTTTGACCTTCTTGGCTGAAAACACGAGTAAAAGGCGGGCGCGCGAATTTTCATACCGCCGTAAAATTTTCAACCGAGTCTATTTTTCCGTCCCAATCATCTCACCATGCATCAACATGCACGAAAGCGTCGAAAATTTCGTATATTTTGACAACGACAAAAATTTGCGTCTTTTGACCTTCTTGGCTGAAAACACGAGTAAAAGGCGCGCACGCGAATTTTCACACCGTCGTAAAATTTTCAACCGAGTCCATTTTTCTATCCCAATCATCTCACCATGCATCAACATGCACGAAAGCGTCGAAAATTTCGCATCTTTTGACAGCGATAAAAATTTCGCGTCTTTTGACCTTTTTGGCCGAAAAAATAAGTAAAAGGCACGCGCGCGAATTTTCACACCGTCGTAAAATTTTTAAGAGTCCATTTTTCCATCCCAATCATCTCACCATGCATCAACATGCACAAAAGCGTCGAAAGTTTCTCATCTAAGGACAGCCAAAAAAATTTCGCATCTTTTGACCTTCTTGGCTGAAAACACGAGAAAAAGGCGCGCGCGCGAATTTTCACACCGTCCTAAAATTTTCAACCGAGTCCATTTTTCCATCCCAATCATCTCACCATGTATCAACATGCACGAAACCTTCGAAAATTTCGCATCTTTTGACAGCGATAAAAATTTCGCGTCTTTTGACCTTTTTGGCCGAAAAAATAAGTAAAAGGCACGCGCGCGGATTTTCACACCGCCGTAAAATTTTTAAGAGTCCATTTTTCCATCCCAATCGCCTCACCATGCATCAACATGCACAAAAGCGTCGAAAGTTTCTCATCTAAGGACAGCGAAAAAAATTTCGCATCTTTTGACCTTCTTGGCTGAAAACACGAGAAAAAGGCGCGCGCGCAAATTTTCACACCGTCGTAAAATTTTCAACCGAGTCCATTTTTCTATCCCAATCATCTCACCATGCATCAACATGCACGAAAGCGTCGAAAATTTGCATCCTTTGACAGCGACAAAAATTTCGCGCTTTTGACCTTCTTGGCTGAAAACAAGAGTATAAGGCGCGCGCGCGAATTTTCACACCGCCGTAAAATTTTCAACGGAGTCCATTTTTCCGTCCCAATCATCTCACCATGCATCAACATGCATGAAAGCGTCGAAAGTTTCTCATCTAAGGACAGCGACATAAATTTCGCATCTTTTGACCTTCTTGGCTTAAAACACGAGTAAAAGGTGCGCGCGTGAATTTTCACACCGCCGTAAAATTTTCAAATGAGTCCATTTTTCCGTCCCAATCATCTCACCATGCATCAACATGCACGAAAGCGTCGTAATTTCGCATCTTTTGACAGCGATAAAAATTTCGCGTCTTTTGACCTTTTTGGCCGAAAAAATAAGTAAAAGGCACGCGCGCGAATTTTCACACCGCCGTAAAATTTTCAACCGAGTCCATTTTTCCGTCCCAATCATCTCACCATGCATCAACATGCACGAAAGCATAAAAAATTTTGCATCTTTTGACAGCGACGAAAATTTCGCGTCTTTTGACCTTCTTGGCTGAAAACACGAGAAAAAGGCGCGCCCGCGAATTTTCATACCGCCGTAAAATTTTCAACCGAGTCCATTTTTCCGTCCCAATCATCTCACCATGCATCAACATGCACGAAAGCGTCGAAAATTTCGCATCTTTTGACAGCGACAAAAATTTCGCGTCTTTTGACCTTCTTGGCTGAAAACACGAGTAAAAGGCGCGCGCGCGAATTTTCATACCGCCGTAAAATTTTCAACCGAGTCCATTTTTCCGTCCCAATCATCTCACCATGCATCAACATGCACGAAAGCGTCGAAAATTTCACATCTTTTGACAGCGACAAAAATTTCGCGTCTTTTGACCTTCTTGGCTGAAAACACGAGTAAAAGGCGCGCGCTGCGAATTTTCACACCGTCGTAAAATTTTCAACCGAGTTCATTTTTCTATCCCAATCATCTCACCATGCATCAACATGCACGAAAGCGTCGAAAATTTCGCTTCTTTTGACAGCGACAAAAATTTCGCGCTTTTGACCTTCTTGGCTGAAAACAAGAGTATAAGGCGCGCGCGCGAATTTTCACACCGCCGTAAAATTTTCAACGGAGTCCATTTTTCCGTCCCAATCATCTCACCATGCATCAACATGCATGAAAGCGTCGAAAGTTTCTCATCTAAGGACAGCGACAAAAATTTCGCATCTTTTGACCTTCTTGGCTTAAAACACGAGTAAAAGGCGCGCGCGCGAATTTTCACACCGCCGTAAAATTTTCAAATGAGTCCATTTTTCCGTCCCAATCATCTCACCATGCATCAACATGCACGAAAACGTCGTAAATTTCGCATCTTTTGACAGCGATAAAAATTTCGCGTCTTTTGACCTTTTTGGCCGAAAAAATAAGTAAAAGGCACGCGCGCGAATTTTCACACCGCCGTAAAATTTTCAACCGAGTCCATTTTTCTGTCCCAATCATCTCACCATGCATCAACATGCACGAAAGCATAAAAATTTCGCATCTTTTGACAGCGACAAAAATTTCGCGACTTTTGACCTTCTTGGCTGAAAACACGAGTAAAAGGCGCGCGCGCGAATTTTCACACCGCCGTAAAATTTTCAACCGAGTCCATTTTTCCATCCCAATCATCTCACCATGCATCAACATGCACGAAAGCGTCGAAAATTTCGCATCTTTTGACAGCGACAAAAATTTCGCGTCTTTTGACCTTCTTGGCTGAAAACACGAGTAAAAGGCGCGCGCGCGAATTTTCACACCGCCGTAAAATTTTCAACCGAGTCCATTTTTCCGTCCCAATCATCTCACCATGCATCAACATGCACGAAAGCGTCAAAAATTTCGCATCTTTTGACAGCGACAAAAATTTCGCGTCTTTTGACCTTCTTGGCTGAAAACACGAGTAAAAGGCGCGCGCGCGAATTTTCACACCGCCGTAAAATTTTCAACCGAGTCCATTTTTCCGTCCCAATCATCTCACCATGCATCAACATGCACGAAAGCGTCAAAAATTTCGCATCTTTTGACAGCGACAAAAATTTCGCGTCTTTTGACCTTCTTGGCTGAAAACACGAGTAAAAGGCGCGCGCGCGAATTTTCACACCGTCGTAAAATTTTCAACCGAGTCCATTTTTCTATGCCAATCATCTCACCATGCATCAACATGCACGAAAGCGTCGAAAATTTCACATCTTTTGACAGCGACAAAAATTTTGCGTCTTTTGACCTTCTTGGCTGAAAACACGAGAAAAAGGCGCTCGTGCAAATTTTCACACCGTCGTAAAATTTTCAACCGAGTTCATTTTTCCGTCCCAATCATCTCACCATGCATCAACATGCACGAAAGCATAAAAAATTTCGCATCTTTTGATAGCGACGAATATTTCGCGTCTTTTGACCTTCTTGGCTAAAAACAAGAGAAAAAGGCGCGCCCGCGAATTTTCACACCGCCGTAAAATTTTCAACCGAGTCCACTTTTCCGTCCCAATCATCTCACCATGCATCAACATGCACGAAAGCGTCGAAAATTTCGCATCTTTTGATAGCGACAAAAATTTCGCGTCTTTTGACCTTCTTGGCTGAAAACACGAGTAAAAGGCGGGCGCGCGAATTTTCATACCGCCGTAAAATTTTCAACCGAGTCTATTTTTCCGTCCCAATCATCTCACCATGCATCAACATGCACGAAAGCGTCGAAAATTTCGTATATTTTGACAACGACAAAAATTTGCGTCTTTTGACCTTCTTGGCTGAAAACACGAGTAAAAGGCGCGCACGCGAATTTTCACACCGTCGTAAAATTTTCAACCGAGTCCATTTTTCTATCCCAATCATCTCACCATGCATCAACATGCACGAAAGCGTCGAAAATTTCGCATCTTTTGACAGCGATAAAAATTTCGCGTCTTTTGACCTTTTTGGCCGAAAAAATAAGTAAAAGGCACGCGCGCGAATTTTCACACCGTCGTAAAATTTTTAAGAGTCCATTTTTCCATCCCAATCATCTCACCATGCATCAACATGCACAAAAGCGTCGAAAGTTTCTCATCTAAGGACAGCCAAAAAAATTTCGCATCTTTTGACCTTCTTGGCTGAAAACACGAGAAAAAGGCGCGCGCGCGAATTTTCACACCGTCCTAAAATTTTCAACCGAGTCCATTTTTCCATCCCAATCATCTCACCATGTATCAACATGCACGAAACCTTCGAAAATTTCGCATCTTTTGACAGCGATAAAAATTTCGCGTCTTTTGACCTTTTTGGCCGAAAAAATAAGTAAAAGGCACGCGCGCGGATTTTCACACCGCCGTAAAATTTTTAAGAGTCCATTTTTCCATCCCAATCGCCTCACCATGCATCAACATGCACAAAAGCGTCGAAAGTTTCTCATCTAAGGACAGCGAAAAAAATTTCGCATCTTTTGACCTTCTTGGCTGAAAACACGAGAAAAAGGCGCGCGCGCGAATTTTCACACCGTCGTAAAATTTTCAACCGAGTCCATTTTTCTATCCCAATCATCTCACCATGCATCAACATGCACGAAAGCGTCGAAAATTTGCATCCTTTGACAGCGACAAAAATTTCGCGCTTTTGACCTTCTTGGCTGAAAACAAGAGTATAAGGCGCGCGCGCGAATTTTCACACCGCCGTAAAATTTTCAACGGAGTCCATTTTTCCGTCCCAATCATCTCACCATGCATCAACATGCATGAAAGCGTCGAAAGTTTCTCATCTAAGGACAGCGACATAAATTTCGCATCTTTTGACCTTCTTGGCTTAAAACACGAGTAAAAGGTGCGCGCGTGAATTTTCACACCGCCGTAAAATTTTCAAATGAGTCCATTTTTCCGTCCCAATCATCTCACCATGCATCAACATGCACGAAAGCGTCGTAATTTCGCATCTTTTGACAGCGATAAAAATTTCGCGTCTTTTGACCTTTTTGGCCGAAAAAATAAGTAAAAGGCACGCGCGCGAATTTTCACACCGCCGTAAAATTTTCAACCGAGTCCATTTTTCCGTCCCAATCATCTCACCATGCATCAACATGCACGAAAGCATAAAAAATTTTGCATCTTTTGACAGCGACGAAAATTTCGCGTCTTTTGACCTTCTTGGCTGAAAACACGAGAAAAAGGCGCGCCCGCGAATTTTCATACCGCCGTAAAATTTTCAACCGAGTCCATTTTTCCGTCCCAATCATCTCACCATGCATCAACATGCACGAAAGCGTCGAAAATTTCGCATCTTTTGACAGCGACAAAAATTTCGCGTCTTTTGACCTTCTTGGCTGAAAACACGAGTAAAAGGCGCGCGCGCGAATTTTCATACCGCCGTAAAATTTTCAACCGAGTCCATTTTTCCGTCCCAATCATCTCACCATGCATCAACATGCACGAAAGCGTCGAAAATTTCACATCTTTTGACAGCGACAAAAATTTCGCGTCTTTTGACCTTCTTGGCTGAAAACACGAGTAAAAGGCGCGCGCGCGAATTTTCACACCGTCGTAAAATTTTCAACCGAGTTCATTTTTCTATCCCAATCATCTCACCATGCATCAACATGCACGAAAGCGTCGAAAATTTCGCTTCTTTTGACAGCGACAAAAATTTCGCGCTTTTGACCTTCTTGGCTGAAAACAAGAGTATAAGGCGCGCGCGCGAATTTTCACACCGCCGTAAAATTTTCAACGGAGTCCATTTTTCCGTCCCAATCATCTCACCATGCATCAACATGCATGAAAGCGTCGAAAGTTTCTCATCTAAGGACAGCGACAAAAATTTCGCATCTTTTGACCTTCTTGGCTTAAAACACGAGTAAAAGGCGCGCGCGCGAATTTTCACACCGCCGTAAAATTTTCAAATGAGTCCATTTTTCCGTCCCAATCATCTCACCATGCATCAACATGCACGAAAACGTCGTAAATTTCGCATCTTTTGACAGCGATAAAAATTTCGCGTCTTTTGACCTTTTTGGCCGAAAAAATAAGTAAAAGGCACGCGCGCGAATTTTCACACCGCCGTAAAATTTTCAACCGAGTCCATTTTTTTGTCCCAATCATCTCACCATGCATCAACATGCACGAAAGCATAAAAATTTCGCATCTTTTGACAGCGACAAAAATTTCGCGACTTTTGACCTTCTTGGCTGAAAACACGAGTAAAAGGCGCGCGCGCGAATTTTCACACCGCCGTAAAATTTTCAACCGAGTCCATTTTTCCATCCCAATCATCTCACCATGCATCAACATGCACGAAAGCGTCGAAAATTTCGCATCTTTTGACAGCGACAAAAATTTCGCGTCTTTTGACCTTCTTGGCTGAAAACACGAGTAAAAGGCGCGCGCGCGAATTTTCACACCGCCGTAAAATTTTCAACCGAGTCCATTTTTCCGTCCCAATCATCTCACCATGCATCAACATGCACGAAAGCGTCAAAAATTTCGCATCTTTTGACAGCGACAAAAATTTCGCGTCTTTTGACCTTCTTGGCTGAAAACACGAGTAAAAGGCGCGCGCGCGAATTTTCACACCGTCGTAAAATTTTCAACCGAGTCCATTTTTCTATGCCAATCATCTCACCATGCATCAACATGCACGAAAGCGTCGAAAATTTCACATCTTTTGACAGCGACAAAAATTTTGCGTCTTTTGACCTTCTTGGCTGAAAACACGAGAAAAAGGCGCTCGTGCAAATTTTCACACCGTCGTAAAATTTTCAACCGAGTTCATTTTTCCGTCCCAATCATCTCACCATGCATCAACATGCACGAAAGCATAAAAAATTTCGCATCTTTTGATAGCGACGAATATTTCACGTCTTTTGACCTTCTTGGATGAAAACAAGAGAAAAAGGCGCGCCCGCGAATTTTCACACCGCCGTAAAATTTTCAACCGAGTCCATTTTTCCGTCACAATCATCTCACCATGCATCAACATGCACGAAAGCGTCGAAAATTTTGCATCTTTTGACAGCGACAAAAATTTCGCGTCTTTTGACCTTCTTGGCTGAAAACACGAGTAAAAGGCGCGCGCGCGAATTTTCACACCGCCGTAAAATTTTCAACTTAGTCCATTTTTCCGTTCCAATCATCTCGCCATGCATCAACATGCACGAAAGCGTCGAAAATTTCGCATCTTTTGACAGCGACAAAAATTTCGCGTCTTTTGACCTTCTTGGCTGAAAACATGAGTAAAAGGCGCGCGCGCGAATTTTCACACCGCCGTAAAATTTTCAACCGAGTCCATTTTTCCGTCCCAATCATCTCACCATGCATCAATATGCACGAAAGCATCGAAAATTTTGCATCTTTTGACAGCGACAAAAATTTCGCGTCTTTTGACCTTCTTGGCTGAAAAAATGAGTAAAAAGCGCGCGCGCGAATTTTCACACCACCGTAAAATTTTCAACCGAGTCCATTTTTCTGTCTCAATCATCTCACCATGCATCAACATGCACGAAAGCGTCAAAAATTTCGCATCTTTTGACAACGACAAAAATTTCGCGTCTTGTGATCTTCTTGGCTGAAAACACGAGTAAAAGGCGCGCGCGCGAATTTTCACACCTCCGTAAAATTTTCAACCAAGTCCATTTTTCCGTCCCAATCATCTCATCATGCATCAACATGCACGAAAACGTCGTAAATTTCGCATCTTTTTGACAGCGATAAAAATTTCGCGTCTTTTGACCTTTTTGGCCGAAAAAATAAGTAAAAGGCACGCGCGCGAATTTTCACACCGCCGTAAAATTTTCAACCGAGTCCATTTTTCCGTCCCAATCATCTCACCATGCATCAACATGCACGAAAGCATAAAAAATTTCGCATCTTTTGACAGCGACAAAAATTTTGCGTCTTTTGACCTTCTTGGCTGAAAACACGAGTAAAAGGCGCGCGCAGCGAATTTTCACACCGCCGTAAAATTTTCAACCGAGTCCATTTTTCCGTCCCAATCATCTCACCATGCATCAACATGCACGAAAGCGTCAAAAATTTCGCATCTTTTGACAGCGACAAAAATTTCGCGTCTTTTGACCTTCGTGGCTGAAAACACGAGTAAAAGGCGCGCGCGCGAATTTTCACACCATCGTAAAATTTTCAACCGAGTCCATTTTTCTATGCCAATCATCTCACCATGCATCAACATGCACGAAAGCGTCAAAAATTTCACATCTTTTGACAGCGACAAAAATTTTGCGTCTTTTGACCTTCTTGGCTGAAAACACGAGAAAAAGGCGCTCGTGCAAATTTTCACACCGTCGTAAAATTTTCAACCGAGTTCATTTTTCCGTCCCAATCATCTCACCATGCATCAACATGCACGAAAGCATAAAAAATTTCGCATCTTTTGATAGCGACGAATATTTCGCGTCTTTTGACCTTCTTGGCTGAAAACAAGAGAAAAAGGCGCGCCCGCGAATTTTCACACCGCCGTAAAATTTTCAAATGAGTCCATTTTTCCGTCCCAATCATCTCACCATGCATCAACATGCACGAAAACGTCGTAAATTTCGCATCTTTTGACAGCGATAAAATTTTCGCGTCTTTTGACCTTTTTGGCCGAAAAAATAAGTAAAAGGCGCGCGCGCGAATTTTCACACCGCCGTAAAATTTTCAACCGAGTCCATTTTTCCGTCCCAATCATCTCACCATGCATCAACATGCACGAAAGCGTCAAAAATTTTGCATCTTTTGACAGCGACAAAAATTTCGCGTCTTTTGACCTTCGTGGCTGAAAACACGAGTAAAAGGCGCGCGCGCGAATTTTCACACCATCGTAAAATTTTCAACCGAGTCCATTTTTCTATGCCAATCATCTCACCATGCATCAACATGCACGAAAGCGTCAAAAATTTCACATCTTTTGACAGCGACAAAAATTTTGCGTCTTTTGACCTTCTTGGCTGAAAACACGAGAAAAAGGCGCTCGTGCAAATTTTCACACCGTCGTAAAATTTTCAACCGAGTTCATTTTTCCGTTCCAATCATCTCACCATGCATCAACATGCACGAAAGCATAAAAAATTTCGCATCTTTTGATAGCGACGAATATTTCGCGTCTTTTGACCTTCTTGGCTGAAAACAAGAGAAAAAGGCGCGCCCGCGAATTTTCACACCGCCGTAAAATTTTCAAATGAGTCCATTTTTCCGTCCCAATCATCTCACCATGCATCAACATGCACGAAAACGTCGTAAATTTCACATCTTTTGACAGCGATAAAAATTTCGCGTCTTTTGACCTTTTTGGCCGAAAAAATAAGTAAAAGGCGCGCGCGCGAATTTTCACACCGCCGTAAAATTTTCAACCGAGTCCATTTTTCCGTCCCAATCATCTCACCATGCATCAACATGCACGAAGGATAAAAAAATTTGCATCTTTTGACAGCGACGAAAATTTCGCGTCTTTTGACCTTCTTGGCTGAAAACACGAGAAAAAGGCGCGCCCGCGGATTTTCATACCGCCGTAAAATTTTCAACCGAGTCCATTTTTCCGTCCCAATCATCTCACCATGCATCAACATGCACGAAAGCGTTGAAAATTTTGCATCTTTTGACAGCGACAAAAATTTCGCGTCTTTTGACCTTCTTGGCTGAAAACACGAGTAAAAGGCGCGCGCGCGAATTTTCATACCGCCGTAAAATTTTCAACCGAGTCCATTTTTCCGTCCCAATCATCTCACCATGCATCAACATGCACGAAAGCGTCGAAAATTTCACATCTTTTGACAGCGACAAAAATTTCGCGTCTTTTGACCTTCTTGGCTGAAAACACGAGTAAAAGGCGCGCGCGCGAATTTTCACACCGTCGTAAAATTTTCAACCGAGTCCATTTTTCTATCCCAATCATCTCACCATGCATCAACATGCACGAAAGCGTCGAAAATTACGCTTCTTTTGACAGCGACAAAAATTTCGCGCTTTTGACCTTCTTGGCTGAAAACAAGAGTATAAGGCGCGCGCGCGAATTTTCACACCGCCGTAAAATTTTCAACGGAGTCCATTTTTCCGTCCCAATCATCTCACCATGCATCAACATGTATGAAAATGTCGAAAGTTTCTCATCTAAGGACAGCGACAAAAATTTCGCATCTTTTGACCTTCTTGGCTTAAAACACGAGTAAAAGGCGCGCGCGCGAATTTTCACACCGCCGTAAAATTTTCAAATGAGTCCATTTTTCCGTCCCAATCATCTCACCATGCATCAACATGCACGAAAACGTCGTAAATTTCGCATCTTTTGACAGCGATAAAAATTTCGCGTCTTTTGACGTTTTTGGCCGAAAAAATAAGTAAAAGGCACGCGCGCGAATTTTCACACCGCCGTAAAATTTTCAACCGAGTCCATTTTTCCGTCCCAATCATCTCACCATGCATCAACATGCACGAAAGCATAAAAAATTTCGCATCTTTTGACAGCGACAAAAATTTCGCGTCTTTTGACCTTCTTGGCTGAAAACACGAGTAAAAGGCGCGCGCAGCGAATTTTCACACCGCCGTAAAATTTTCAACCGAGTCCATTTTTCCGTCCCAATCATCTCACCATGCATCAACATGCACGAAAGCGTCAAAAATTTCGCATCTTTTGACAGCGACAAAAATTTCGCGTCTTTTGACCTTCTTGGCTGAAAACACGAGTAAAAGGCGCGCGCGCGCGAATTTTCACACCTTCGTAAAATTTTCAACCGAGTCCATTTCTCTATGCCAATCATCTCACCATGCATCAACATGCACGAAAGCGTCGAAAATTTCACATCTTTTGACAGCGACAAAAATTTTGCGTCTTTTGACCTTCTTGGCTGAAAACACGAGAAAAAGGCGCTCGTGCAAATTTTCACACCGTCGTAAAATTTTCAACCGAGTTCATTTTTCCGTCCCAATCATCTCACCATGCATCAACATGCACGAAAGCATAAAAAATTTCGCATCTTTTGATAGCGACGAATATTTCGCGTCTTTTGACCTTCTTGGCTGAAAACAAGAGAAAAAGGCGCGCCCGCGAATTTTCACACCGCCGTAAAATTTTCTACCGAGTCCATTTTTCCGTCACAATCATCTCACCATGCATCAACATGCACGAAAGCGTCGAAAATTTTGCATCTTTTGACAGCGACAAAAATTTCGCGTCTTTTGACCTTCTTGGCTGAAAACACGAGTAAAAGGCGCGCGCGCGAATTTTCACACCGTCGTAAAATTTTCAACCGAGTCCATTTTTCCGTCCCAATCATCTCACCATGCATCAACATGCACGAAAGCGTCGAAAATTTTGCATCTTTTGACAGCGACAAAAAATTCGCGTCTTTTGACCTTCTTGGCTGAAAACACGAGTAAAAGGCGCGCGCAGCGAATTTTCACACTGCCGTAAAATTTTCAACCGAGTCCATTTTTCCGTCCCAATCATCTCACCATGCATCAACATGCACGAAAGAATAAAAAATTTCGCATCTTTTGACAGCGACAAAAATTTCGCGTCTTTTTACCTTCTTGGCTGAAAACACGAGTAAAAGGCGCGCGCGCGAATTTTCACACCGCCGTAAAATTTTCAACCGAGTCCATTTTTCCGTCCCAATCATCTCACCATGCATCAACATGCACGAAAGCGTCGAAAATTTTGCATCTTTTGACAGCGACAAAAATTTCGCGTCTTTTGACCTTCTTAGCTGACAACACGAGTAAAAGGCGCGCGCGCGAATTTTGACACCGCCGTAAAATTTTCAACCGAGTCCATTTTTCCGTCCCAATCATCTCAACATGCACGAAAGCATCGAAAATTTCGCATCTTTTGACAGGGACAAAAAATTTGCGTCTTTTGACCTTCTTGGCTGAAAACACGAGAAAAAGGCGCGCGCGCGAATTTTCACACCGCCGTAAAATTTTCAACCGAGTCCATTTTTCCGTCCCAATCATCTCACCATGCATCAACATACACGAAAGCGTCGAAAATTTCGCATCTTTTGACAGCGACAAAAATTTCGCGTCTTTTGACCTTCTTGGCTGAAAACACGAGTAAAAGGCGCGCGCGCGAATTTTCGCACCGCCGTAAAATTTTCAACCGAGTCCATATTTCCGTCTCAATCATCTCACCATGCATCAACATGCAAGAAAGCGTCGAAAATTTTGCATCTTTTGACAGCGACAAAAATTTTGCGTCTTTTCACCTTCTTAGCTGAAAACACGCGTAAAAGGCGCGCGCGCGAATTTTCACACCGCCGTAAAATTTTCAACCGAGTCCATTTTTCCGTCCCAATCATCTCACCATGCATCAACATGCACGAAAGCGTCGAAAATTTCGCATCTTTTGACAGCGACAAAAATTTCGCTTCTTTTGACCTTCTTGACTGAAAACACGAGTAAAAGGCGCGCGCGCGAATTTTCACACCGCCGTAAAATTTTCAACCGAGTCCATTTTTCCGTCCCAATCATCTCACCATGCATCAACATGCACGAAAGCGTCAAAAATTTCGCATCTTTTGACAGCGACAAAAATTTCGCGTCTTTTGACCTTCTTGGCTGAAAACACGAGTAAAAGGCGCGCGCGCGAATTTTCACACCTTCGTAAAATTTTCAACCGAGTCCATTTTTCTATGCCAATCATCTCACCATGCATCAACATGCACGAAAGCGTCGAAAATTTCACATCTTTTGACAGCGACAAAAATTTTGCGTCTTTTGACCTTCTTGGCTGAAAACACGAGAAAAAGTCGCTCGTGCAAATTTTCACACCGTCGTAAAATTTTCAACCGAGTTCATTTTTCCGTCCCAATCATCTCACCATGCATCAACATGCACGAAAGCATAAAAAATTTCGCATCTTTTGATAGCGACGAATATTTCGCGTCTTTTGACCTTCTTGGCTGAAAACAAGAGAAAAAGGCGCGCCCGCGAATTTTCACACCGCCGTAAAATTTTCTACCGAGTCCATTTTTCCGTCACAATCATCTCACCATGCATCAACATGCACGAAAGCGTCGAAAATTTTGCATCTTTTGACAGCGATAAAAATTTCGCGTCTTTTGACCTTCTTGGCTGAAAACACGAGTAAAAGGCGCGCGCGCGAATTTTCACACCGTCGTAAAATTTTCAACCGAGTCCATTTTTCCGTCCCAATCATCTCACCATGCATCAACATGCACGAAAGCGTCAAAAATTTTGCATCTTTTGACAGCGACAAAAAATTCGCGTCTTTTGACCTTCTTGGCTGAAAACACGAGTAAAAGGCGCGCGCGCGAATTTTCACACTGCCGTAAAATTTTCAACCGAGTCCATTTTTCCGTCCCAATCATCTCACCATGCATCAACATGCACGAAAGAATAAAAAATTTCGCATCTTTTGACAGCGACAAAAATTTCGCGCCTTTTTACCTTCTTGGCTGAAAACACGAGTAAAAGGCGCGCGCGCGAATTTTCACACCGCCGTAAAATTTTCAACCGAGTCCATTTTTCCGTCCCAATCATCTCACCATGCATCAACATGCACGAAAGCGTCGAAAATTTTGCATCTTTTGACAGCGACAAAAATTTCGCGTCTTTTGACCTTCTTAGCTGACAACACGAGTAAAAGGCGCGCGCGCGAATTTTGACACCGCCGTAAAATTTTCAACCGAGTCCATTTTTCCGTCCCAATCATCTCAACATGCACTAAAGCATCGAAAATTTCGCATCTTTTGACAGGGACAAAAATTTCGCGTGTTTTGACCGTCTGGGCTGAAAACACGAGTAAAAGGCGCGCGCGCGAATTTTCACACCGCCGTAAAATTTTCAACCGAGTCCATTTTTCCGTCCCAATCATCTCACCATGCATCAACATACACGAAAGCGTCGAAAATTTCGCATCTTTTGACAGCGACAAAAATTTCGCGTCTTTTGACCTTCTTGGCTGAAAACACGAGTAAAAGGCGCGCGCGCGAATTTTCGCACCGCCGTAAAATTTTCAACCGAGTCCATTTTTCCGTCCCAATCATCTCACCATGCATCAACATGCAAGAAAGCGTCGAAAATTTTGCATCTTTTGACAGCGACAAAAATTTTGCGTCTTTTCACCTTCTTAGCTGAAAACACGCGTAAAAGGCGCGCGCGCGAATTTTCACACCGCCGTAAAATTTTCAACCGAGTCCATTTTTCCGTCCCAATCATCTCACCATGCATCAACATGCACGAAAGCGTCGAAAATTTTGCATCTTTTGACAGCGACAAAAATTTCGCGTCTTTTGACCTTCTTAGCTGACAACACGAGTAAAAGGCGCGCGCGCGAATTTTGACACCGCCGTAAAATTTTCAACCGAGTCCATTTTTCCGTCCCAATCATCTCAACATGCACTAAAGCATCGAAAATTTTGCATCTTTTGACAGGGACAAAAATTTCGCGTCTTTTGACCGTCTGGGCTGAAAACACGAGTAAAAGGCGCGCGCGCGAATTTTCACACCGCCGTAAAATTTTCAACCGAGTCCATTTTTCCGTCCCAATCATCTCACCATGCATCAACATACACGAAAGCGTCGAAAATTTCGCATCTTTTGACAGCGACAAAAATTTCGCGTCTTTTGACCTTCTTGGCTGAAAACACGAGTAAAAGGCGCGCGCGCGAATTTTCGCACCGCCGTAAAATTTTCAACCGAGTCCATTTTTCCGTCCCAATCATCTCACCATGCATCAACATGCAAGAAAGCGTCGAAAATTTTGCATCTTTTGACAGCGACAAAAATTTTGCGTCTTTTCACCTTCTTAGCTGAAAACACGAGTAAAAGGCGCGCACGCGAATTTTCACACCGCCGTAAAATTTTCAACCGAGTCCATTTTTCCGTCCCAATCATCTCACCATGCATCAATATGCACGAAAGCATCGAAAATTTTGCATCTTTTGACAGCGACAAAAATTTCGCGTCTTTTGACCTTCTTGGCTGAAAACACGAGTAAAAGGCACACGCGCGAATTTTCACATCGCCGTAAAATTTTCAACTGAGTCCATTTTTCCGTCCCAATCATCTCACCATGCATCAACATGGACGAAAGCGTCAGAAATTTCGCATCTTTTGACAGCGACAAAAATTTCGCGTCTTTTGACATTCTTGGCTGAAAACACGAGTAAAAGGCGCGCGCGCGAATTTTCACACCTCCGTAAAATTTTCAACCGAGTCCATTTTTCTGTCCCAATCATCTCACCATGCATCAACATGCACGAAAGCGTCGAAAATTTCGCATCTTTTGACAGCGACAAAAATTTCGCGTCTTTTGACCTTCTTGGCTGAAAATACGAGTAAAAGGCGCGCGCGCGAATTTTCACACCGTCGTAAAATTTTCAACCGAGTCCATTTTTCTATCCCAATCATATCACCATGCATCAACATGCACGAAAGCGTCAAAAATTTCACGTCTTTTGACATTCTTGGCTGAAAACACGAGTAAAAGGCGCGCGCGCGAATTTTCACACCGCCGTAAAATTTTCAACTGAGTCCATTTTTCCGTCCCAATCATCTCACCATGCATCAACATGCACGAAAGCGTCGAAAATTTTGCATCTTTTGACAGCGACAAAAATTTCGCGTCTTTTGACCTTCTTGGCTGAAAAAACGAGTAAAAGGCGCGCGCGAATTTTCACACCGCCGTGAAATTTTCAACCGAGTCCATTTTTCTATCCCAATCATCTCACCATGCATCAACATGCACAAAAGCGTCGAAAATTTCGCATCTTTTGACAGCGAAAAAATTTCGCGTCTTTTGACCTTCTTGGCTGAAAACACGAGAAAAGGCTGCGCGCAGCGAATTTTCACACCGCCGTAAAATTTTCAACCGAGTCCATTTTTCTGTCCCAATCATCTCACCATGCATCAACATGCATGACAGCATCGAAAATTTCGCATCTTTTGACAACGAAAAAAAGTTCGCGTCTTTTGACCTTCTTGACTGAAAACACGAGTAAAAGGCGCGCGCGTGAATTTTCACACCGCCGTAAAATTTACAACCGAGTCCATTTTTCCGTCCCAATCATCTCACCATGCATCAACATGCACGAAAGCGTCGTAAATTTTGCATCTTTTGACAGCGACAAAAATTTCGCGTCTTTTGACCTTCTTGGCTGAAAACACGAGTAAAAGGCGCGCGCTGCGAATTTTCACACCACCGTAAAATTTTCAACCGAGTCCATTTTTCCGTCCCAATCATCTCACCATGCATCAACATGCACGAAAGCGTCAAAAATTTTGCATCTTTTGACAGCGACAAAAATTTCGCATCTTTTGACCTTCTTGGCTGAATACACGTGAAAAAGGCGCGCGCGCGAATTTTCACACCGCCGTAAAATTTTCAACCGAGTCCATTTTTCTGTCCCAATCATCTCACCATGCATCAACATGGACGAAAGCGTCGAAAATTTCGCATCTTTTGACAGCGACAAAAATTTCGCGTCTTTTGACCTTCTTGGCTGAAAACACGAGTAAAAGGCGCGCGCGCGAATTTTCACACCGCCGTAAAATTTTCAACCGAGTCCATTTTTCCGTCCCAATCATCTCACCATGCATCAACATGCACGAAAGCGTCGAATATTCCGCATCTTTTGACTGCGACAAAAATTTCGCGTCTTTTGACCTTCTTGGCAGAAAAAATGAGTAAAAGGCTGCGCGCAGTGAATTTTCACACCGCCGTAAAATTTACAACCGAGTCCATTTTTTCGTCCCAATCATCTCACCATGCATCAACATGCACGAAAGCGTCGAAAATTTCGCATCTTTTGACAGCGACAAAAAATTCGCGTCTTTTGACCTTCTTGGCTGAAAACAGGAGTAAAAGGCGCGCACGCGAATTTTCACACCGCCGTAAAATTTTCAACCGAGTCCATTTTTTCCTCCCAATCATCTCACCATGCATCAATATGCACGAAAGCATCGAAAATTTTGCATCTTTTGACAGTGACAAAAATTTCGCGTCTTTTGACCTTCTTGGCTGAAAACACGAGTAAAAGGCACGCGCGCGAATTTTCACACCGCCGTAAAATTTTCAACCGAGTCCATTTTTCCGTCCCAATCATCTCACCATGCATCAACATGGACGAAAGCGTCATAAATTTCGCATCTTTTGACAGCGACAAAAATTTCGCGTCTTTTGACCTTCTTGGCTGAAAACACGAGTAAAAGGCGCGGCGCAGCGAATTTTCACACCTCCGTAAAATTTTCAACCGAGTCCATTTTTCTGTCCCAATCATCTCACCATGCATCAACATGCACGAAAGCGTCGAAAATTTCGCATCTTTTGACAGCGACAAAAATTTCGCGTCTTT
The DNA here is from genome assembly GCA_030549335.1 of Pontederia crassipes. Taxonomy (NCBI): domain Eukaryota; kingdom Viridiplantae; phylum Streptophyta; class Magnoliopsida; order Commelinales; family Pontederiaceae; genus Pontederia; species Pontederia crassipes. The sequence goes on from CM060190.1 coordinate 5,973,521, forward strand.
TGACCTTCTTGGCTGAAAACACGAGTAAAAGGCGCGCGCGCGAATTTTCACACCGTCGTAAAATTTTCAACCGAGTCCATTTTTCTATCCCAATCATATCACCATGCATCAACATGCACGAAAGCGTCGAAAATTTCGCGTCTTTTGACCTTCTTGGCTGAAAACACAAGTAAAAGGCGCGCACGCGAATTTTCACACCGCCGTAAAATTTTCAACTGAGTCCATTTTTCCGTCCCAATCATCTCACCATGCATCAACATGCACGAAAGCGTCGTAAATTTTGCATCTTTTGACAGCGACAAAAATTTCGAGTCTTTTGACCTTCTTGGCTGAAAACACGAATAAAAGGCGCGCGCGCGAATTTTCACACCGCCGTAAAATTTTCAACCGAGTCCATTTTTCCGTCCCAATCATCTCACCATGCATCAACATGCACAAAAGCGTAGAAAATTTCGCATCTTTTGACAGCGAAAAAATTTCGCGTCTTTTGACCTTCTTGGCTGAAAACACGAGAAAAGGCGCGCGCGCGAATTTTCACACCGCCGTAAAATTTTCAACCGAGTCCATTTTTCTGTCCCAATCATCTCACCATGCATCAACATGCACGACAGCGTCGAAAATTTCGCATCTTTTGACAGCGACAAAAATTTCGCGTCTTTTGACCTTCTTGGCTGAAAACACGAGTAAAAGGCGCGCGCGCGAATTTTCACACCGTCGTAAAATTTACAACCGAGTCCATTTTTCCGTCCCAATCATCTCACCATGCATCAACATGCACGAAAGCATCGTAAATTTCGCATCTTTTGACAGCGACAAAAATTTCGCGTCTTTTGACCTTCTTGGCTGAAAACACGAGAAAAGGCGCGCGCGCGAATTTTCACACAGCCGTAAAATTTTCAACCGAGTCCATTTTTCTGTCCCAATCATCTCACCATGCATCAACATGGACGAAAGTGTCGTAAATTTCGCATCTTTTGACAGCCACAAAAATTTCGCGTCTTTTGACATTCTTGGCTGAAAACACGAGTAAAAGGCGCGCGCGCGAATTTTCACACCGCCGTAAAATTTTCAACCGAGTCCATTTTTCCGTCCCAATCATCTCACCATGCATCAACATGGACGAAAGCGTCATAAATTTCGCATCTTTTGACAGCGACAAAAATTTCGCGTCTTTTGACCTTCTTGGCTGAAAACACGAGTAAAAGGCGCGCGCGCGAATTTTCACACCTCCGTAAAATTTTCAACCGAGTCCATTTTTCTGTCCCAATCATCTCACCATGCATCAACATGCACGAAAGCGTCGAAAATTTCGCATCTTTTGACAGCGACAAAAATTTCGCGTCTTTTGACCTTCTTGGCTGAAAACACGAGTAAAAGGCGCGCGCGCGAATTTTCACACCGTCGTAAAATTTTCAACCGAGTCCATTTTTCTATCCCAATCATATCACCATGCATCAACATGCACGAAAGCGTCGAAATTTTCGCGTCTTTTGACCTTCTTGGCTGAAAACACAAGTAAAAGGCGCGCACGCGAATTTTCACACCGCCGTAAAATTTTCAACTGAGTCCATTTTTCCGTCCCAATCATCTCACCATGCATCAACATGCACGAAAGCGTCGTAAATTTTGCATCTTTTGACAGCGACAAAAATTTCGCATCTTTTGACCTTCTTGGCTGAAAAAACGAGTAAAAGGCGCGCAGCGAATTTTCACACCGCCGTGAAATTTTCAACCGAGTCCATTTTTCCATCCCAATCATCTCACCATGCATCAACATGCACAAAAGCGTCGAAAATTTCGCATCTTTTGACAGCGAAAAAATTTCGCGTCTTTTGACCTTCTTGGCTGAAAACACGAGAAAAGGCGCGCGCGCGAATTTTCACACCGCCGTAAAATTTTCAACCGAGTCCATTTTTCTGTCCCAATCATCTCACCATGCATCAACATGCACGACAGCGTCGAAAATTTCGCATCTTTTGACAGCGACAAAAATTTCGCGTCTTTTGACCTTCTTGGCTGAAAACACGAGTAAAAGGCGCGCGCGCGAATTTTCACACCGTCGTAAAATTTACAACCGAGTCCATTTTTCCGTCCCAATCATCTCACCATGCATCAACATGCACGAAAGCATCGTAAATTTCGCATCTTTTGACAGCGACAAAAATTTCGCGTCTTTTGACCTTCTTGGCTGAAAACACGAGAAAAGGCGCGCGCGCGAATTTTCACACCGCCGTAAAATTTTCAACCGAGTCCATTTTTCTGTCCCAATCATCTCACCATGCATCAACATGGACGAAAGCGTCGAAAATTTCGCATCTTTTGACAGCGACAAAAATTTCGCGTCTTTTGACCTTCTTGGCTGAAAACATGAGTAAAAGGCGCGCGCGCGAATTTTCACACCGCCGTAAAATTTTCAACCGAGTCCATTTTTCCGTCCCAATCATCTCACCATGCATCAACATGCACGAAAGCGTCGAATATTCTGCATCTTTTGACTGCGACAAAAATTTCGCGTCTTTTGACCTTCTTGGCTGAAAAAACGAGTAAAAGGCGCGCGCGTGAATTTTCACACCGCCGTAAAATTTACAACCGAGTCCATTTTTCCGTCCCAATCATCTCACCATGCATCAACATGCACGAAAGCGTCGTAAATTTCGCATCTTTTGACAGCGACAAAAATTTCGCGTCTTTTGACCTTCTTGGCTGAAAACACGAGTAAAAGGCACGCGCGCGAATTTTCACACCGCCGTAAAATTTTCAACCGAGTCCATTTTTCCGTCCCAATCATCTCACCATGCATCAACATGGACGAAAGTGTCGTAAATTTCGCATCTTTTGACAGCCACAAAAATTTCGCGTCTTTTGACATTCTTGGCTGAAAACACGAGTAAAAGGCGCGCGCGCGAATTTTCACACCGCCGTAAAATTTTCAACCGAGTCCATTTTTCTGTCCCAATTATCTCACCATGCATCAACATGGACGAAAGCGTCGAAAATTTTGCATCTTTTGACAGCGACAAAAATTTCGCGTCTTTTGACCTTCTTGGCTGAAAACACGAGTAAAAGGCGCGCGCGCGAATTTTCACACCGCCGTAAAATTTTCAACCAAGTCCATTTTTCCGTCCCAATCATCTCACCATGCATCAACATGCACGAAAGCGTCGAAAATTCTGCATCTTTTGACTGCGACAAAAATTTCGCGTCTTTTGACCTTCTTGGCTGAAAAAACGAGTAAAAGGCGCGCGCGCGAATTTTCACACCGTCGTAAAATTTACAACCGAGTCCATTTTTCCGTCCCAATCATCTCACCATGCATCAACATGCACGAAAGCATCGTAAATTTCGCATCTTTTGACAGCGACAAAAATTTCGCGTCTTTTGACCTTCTTGGCTGAAAACACGAGAAAAGGCGCGCGCGCGAATTTTCACACCGCCGTAAAATTTTCAACCGAGTCCATTTTTCTGTCCCAATCATCTCACCATGCATCAACATGGACGAAAGCGTCGAAAATTTCGCATCTTTTGACAGCGACAAAAATTTCGCGTCTTTTGACCTTCTTGGCTGAAAACATGAGTAAAAGGCGCGCGCGCGAATTTTCACACCGCCGTAAAATTTTCAACCGAGTCCATTTTTCCGTCCCAATCATCTCACCATGCATCAACATGCACGAAAGCGTCGAATATTCTGCATCTTTTGACTGCGACAAAAATTTCGCGTCTTTTGACCTTCTTGGCTGAAAAAACGAGTAAAAGGCGCGCGCGTGAATTTTCACACCGCCGTAAAATTTACAACCGAGTCCATTTTTCCGTCCCAATCATCTCACCATGCATCAACATGCACGAAAGCGTCGTAAATTTCGCATCTTTTGACAGCGACAAAAATTTCGCGTCTTTTGACCTTCTTGGCTGAAAACACGAGTAAAAGGCACGCGCGCGAATTTTCACACCGCCGTAAAATTTTCAACCGAGTCCATTTTTCCGTCCCAATCATCTCACCATGCATCAACATGGACGAAAGTGTCGTAAATTTCGCATCTTTTGACAGCCACAAAAATTTCGCGTCTTTTGACATTCTTGGCTGAAAACACGAGTAAAAGGCGCGCGCGCGAATTTTCACACCGCCGTAAAATTTTCAACCGAGTCCATTTTTCCGTCCCAATCATCTCACCATGCATCAACATGGACGAAAGCGTCATAAATTTCGCATCTTTTGACAGCGACAAAAATTTCGCGTCTTTTGACCTTCTTGGCTGAAAACACGAGTAAAAGGCGCGCGCGCGAATTTTCACACCTCCGTAAAATTTTCAACCGAGTCCATTTTTCTGTCCCAATCATCTCACCATGCATCAACATGCACGAAGCGTCGAAAATTTCGCATCTTTTGACAGCGACAAAAATTTCGCGTCTTTTGACCTTCTTGGCTGAAAACACGAGTAAAAGGCGCGCGCGCGAATTTTCACACCGTCGTAAAATTTTCAACCGAGTCCATTTTTCTATCCCAATCATATCACCATGCATCAACATGCACGAAAGCGTCGAAAATTTCGCGTCTTTTGACCTTCTTGGCTGAAAACACAAGTAAAAGGCGCGCACGCGAATTTTCACACCGCCGTAAAATTTTCAACTGAGTCCATTTTTCCGTCCCAATCATCTCACCATGCATCAACATGCACGAAAGCGTCGTAAATTTTGCATCTTTTGACAGCGACAAAAATTTCGCATCTTTTGACCTTCTTGGCTGAAAAAACGAGTAAAAGGCGCGCGCGAATTTTCACACCGCCGTGAAATTTTCAACCGAGTCCATTTTTCCATCCCAATCATCTCACCATGCATCAACATGCACAAAAGCGTCGAAAATTTCGCATCTTTTGACAGCGAAAAAATTTCGCGTCTTTTGACCTTCTTGGCTGAAAACACGAGAAAAGGCGCGCGCGCGAATTTTCACACCGCCGTAAAATTTTCAACCGAGTCCATTTTTCTGTCCCAATCATCTCACCATGCATCAACATGCACGACAGCGTCGAAAATTTCGCATCTTTTGACAGCGACAAAAATTTCGCGTCTTTTGACCTTCTTGGCTGAAAACACGAGTAAAAGGCGCGCGCTGCGAATTTTCACACCGTCGTAAAATTTACAACCGAGTCCATTTTTCCGTCCCAATCATCTCACCATGCATCAACATGCACGAAAGCATCGTAAATTTCGCATCTTTTGACAGCGACAAAAATTTCGCGTCTTTTGACCTTCTTGGCTGAAAACACGAGAAAAGGCGCGCGCGCGCGAATTTTCACACCGCCGTAAAATTTTCAACCGAGTCCATTTTTCTGTCCCAATCATCTCACCATGCATCAACATGGACGAAAGCGTCGAAAATTTCGCATCTTTTGACAGCGACAAAAATTTCGCGTCTTTTGACCTTCTTGGCTGAAAACATGAGTAAAAGGCGCGCGCGCGAATTTTCACACCGCCGTAAAATTTTCAACCGAGTCCATTTTTCCGTCCCAATCATCTCACCATGCATCAACATGCACGAAAGCGTCGAATATTCTGCATCTTTTGACTGCGACAAAAATTTCGCGTCTTTTGACCTTCTTGGCTGAAAAAACGAGTAAAAGGCGCGCGCGTGAATTTTCACACCGCCGTAAAATTTACAACCGAGTCCATTTTTCCGTCCCAATCATCTCACCATGCATCAACATGCACGAAAGCGTCGTAAATTTCGCATCTTTTGACAGCGACAAAAATTTCGCGTCTTTTGACCTTCTTGGCTGAAAACACGAGTAAAAGGCACGCGCGCGAATTTTCACACCGCCGTAAAATTTTCAACCGAGTCCATTTTTCCGTCCCAATCATCTCACCATGCATCAACATGGACGAAAGCGTCGAAAATTTTGCATCTTTTGACAGCGACAAAAATTTCGCGTCTTTTGACCTTCTTGGCTGAAAACACGAGTAAAAGGCGCGCGCGCGAATTTTCACACCGCCGTAAAATTTTCAACCAAGTCCATTTTTCCGTCCCAATCATCTCACCATGCATCAACATGCACGAAAGCGTCGAAAATTCTGCATCTTTTGACTGCGACAAAAATTTCGCGTCTTTTGACCTTCTTGGCTGAAAAAACGAGTAAAAGGCGCGCGCGCGAATTTTCACACCGCCGTAAAATTTTCAACCGAGTCCATTTTTCTGTCCCAATCATCTCACCATGCATCAACATGGACGAAAGCGTCGAAAATTTTGCATCTTTTGACAACGACAAAACTTTCGCGTCTTTTGACCTTCTTGGCTGAAAACACGAGTAAAAGGCGCGCGCGCGAATTTTCACACCGCCGTAAAATTTTCAACCGAGTCCATTTTTCCGTCCCAATCATCTCACCATGCATCAACATGCACGAAAGCGTCGAATATTCCGCATCTTTTGACTGCGACAAAAATTTCGCGTCTTTTGACCTTCTTGGCTGAAAAAACGAGTAAAAGGCGCGCGCGTGAATTTTCACACCGCCGTAAAATTTACAACCGAGTCCATTTTTTTGTCCCAATCATCTCACCATGCATCAACATGCACGACAGCATCGAAAATTTCGCATCTTTTGACAACGACAAAAATTTCGCGTCTTTTGACCTTCTTGGCTGAAAACACGAGTAAAAGGCGCGCGCGTGAATTTTCACACCGCCGTAAAATTTTCAACTTAGTCTATTTTTCCGTTCCAATCATCTCACCATGCATCAACATGCACGAAAGCGTCGAAAATTTCGCATCTTTTGACAGCGACAAAAATTTCGCGTCTTTTGACCTTCTTGGTTGAAAACACGATTAAAAGGCGCGCGCGCGAATTTTCACACCGCCGTAAAATTTTCAACTGAGTCCATTTTGCCGTCCCAATCATCTCACCATGCATCAACATGCACGAAAGCGTCGTAAATTTTGCATCTTTTGACAGCGACAAAAATTTCGCATCTTTTGACCTTCTTGGCTGAAAACACGAATAAAAGGCGCGCGCACGAATTTTCACACCGCCGTAAAATTTTCAACCGAGTCCATTTTTCCGTCCCAATCATCTCACCATGCATCAACATGGACGAAAGCGTCATAAATTTCGCATCTTTTGATAGCGACAAAAATTTCGCGTCTTTTGACCTTCTTGGCTGAAAACACGAGTAAAAGGCGCGCGCGTGAATTTTCACACCGCCGTAAAATTTTCAACTTAGTCTATTTTTCCGTTCCAATCATCTCACCATGCATCAACATGCACGAAAGCGTCGAAAATTTCGCATTTTTTGACAGCGACAAAAATTTCGCGTCTTTTGACCTTCTTGGCTAAAAACATGAGTAAAAGGCGCGCGCGGCGAATTTTCACACTGCCGTAAAATTCTCAATCGAGTCCATTTTTCCGTCCCAATCATCTCACCATGCATCAATATGCACGAAAGCATCGAAAATTTTGCATCTTTTGACAGCGACAAAAATTTCGCATCTTTTGACCTTCTTGGCTGAAAAAACGAGTAAAAGGCGCGCCCGCGAATTTTCACACCACCGTAAAATTTTCAACCGAGTCCATTTTTCTGTCTCAATCATCTCACCATGCATCAACATGCACGAAAGCGTCAAAAATTTCGCATCTTTTGACAGCGACAAAAATTTCGCGTCTTTTGACCTTCTTGGCTGAAAACACGAGTAAAAGGCGCGCACGCGAATTTTCACACCGCCGTAAAATTTTCAACCGAGTCCATTTTTCTGTCCCAATCATCTCACCATGCATCAAAATCACGAAAGCGTCAAAAATTTCGCATCTTTTGACAGCGACAAAAATTTCGCGTCTTTTGACCTTCTTGGCTGAAAACACGAGTAAAAGGCGCGCGCGCGAATTTTCACACCGTCGTAAAATTTTCAACCGAGCCATTTTTCTATCCCAATCATATCACCATGCATCAACATGCACGAAAGCGTCGAAAATTTCGCGTCTTTTGAATTTCTTGGCTGAAAACACAAGTAAAAGGCGCGCGCGCGAATTTTCACACCGCCGTAAAATTTTCAACTGAGTCCATTTTTCCGTCCCAATCATCTCACCATGCATCAACATGCACGAAAGCGTCGAAAATTTCGTATCTTTTGACAGCGACAAAAATTTCGCGTCTTTTGACCTTCTTGGCTGAAAACACGAGTAAAAGGCGCGCGCGCGAATTTTCACACCGCCGTAAAATTTTCAACCGAGTCCATTTTTCTGTCCCAATCATCTCACCATGCATCAACATGCACGAAAGCGTCGAAAATTTCGCATCTTTTGACAGCGACAAAAATTTCGCGTCTTTTGACCTTCTTGGCTGAAAACAAGAGTAAAAGGCGCGCGCGCGAATTTTCACACCGCCGTAAAATTTTCAACCGAGTCCATTTTTCTATCCCAATCATATCACCATGCATCAACATGCACGAAAGCGTCGAAAATTTCGCATCTTTTGACCTTCTTGGCTGAAAACACAAGTAAAAGACGCGCGCGCGAATTTTCACACCGCCGTAAAATTTTCAACTGAGTCCATTTTTCCGTCCCAATCATCTCACCATGCATCAACATGCACGAAAGCGTCGTAAATTTTGCATCTTTTGACAGCGACAAAAATTTCGCGTCTTTTGACCTTCTTGGCTGAAAAAATGAGTAAAAGGCGCGCGCGCGAATTTTCACACCGCCGTGAAATTTTCAACCGAGTTCATTTTTCTGTCTCAATCATCACACCATGCATCAACATGCACGAAAGCATCAAAAATTTCGCATCTTTTGACAGCGACAAAAATTTCGCGTCTTTTGACCTTCTTGGCTGAAAACACGAGTAAAAGGCGCGCGCACGAATTTTCACACCGCCGTAAAATTTTCAACTTAGTCCATTTTTCCGTTCCAATCATCTCACCATGCATCAACATGCACGAAAGCGTCGAAAATTTCGCATCTTTTGACAGCGACAAAAATTTCGCGTCTTTTGACCTTCTTGGCTGAAAACATGAGTAAAAGGCGCGCGCGCGAATTTTCACACCGCCGTAAAATTTTCAACCGAGTCCATTTTTCCGTCCGAATCATCTCACCATGCATCAATATGCACGAAAGCATCGAATTCATCTTTTGACAGCGACAAAAATTTCGCGTCTTTTGACCTTCTTGGCTGAAAAATGAGTAAAAAGCGCGCGCGCGAATTTTCACACCACCGTAAAATTTTCAACCGAGTCCATTTTTCTGTCTCAATCATCTCACCATGCATCAACATGCACGAAAGCGTCAAAAAATTTCGCATCTTTTGACAACGACAAAAATTTCGCGTCTTTTGACCTTCTTGGCTGAAAACACGATTAAAAGGCGCGCGCGCGCGAATTTTCACACCGCCGTAAAATTTTCAACCAAGTCCATTTTTTCTGTCCCAATCATCTCACCATGCATCAACATGCACGAAAGCGTCGAAAATTTCGCATCTTTTGACAGCGACAAAAATTTCGCGTCTTTTGACCTTCTTGGCTGAAAACACGAGTAAAAGGCGGCGCGCGCGAATTTTCACACCGTCGTAAAATTTTCAACCGAGTCCATTTTTCCGTCCCAATCATCTCACCATGCATCAATATGCACGAAAGCATCGAAAATTTTGCATCTTTTGACAGCGACAAAAATTTCGCGTCTTTTGACCTTCTTGGCTGAAAAAATGAGTAAAAAGCGCGCGCGCGAATTTTCACACCACCGTAAAATTTTCAACCGAGTCCATTTTTCTGTCTCAATCATCTCACCATGCATCAACATGCACGAAAGCGTCAAAAATTTCGCATCTTTTGACAACGACAAAAATTTCGCGTCTTGTGACCTTCTTGGCTGAAAATACGAGTAAAAGTCGCGCGCGCGAATTTTCACACCGCCGTAAAATTTTCAACCAAGTCCATTTTTCTGTCCCAATCATCTCACCATGCATCAACATGCACGAAAGCGTCAAAAATTTCACATCTTTTGACAGCGACAAAAATTTCACGTCTTTTGACCTTCTTGGCTGAAAACACGAGTAAAAGGCGCGCGCGCGAATTTTCACACCGTCGTAAAATTTTCAACCGAGTACATTTTTCTATCCCAATCGTATCACCATGCATCAACATGCACGAAAGCGTCGAAAATTTCGCGTCTTTTGAATTTCTTGGCTGAAAACACGATTAAAAGGCGCGCGCGCGCGAATTTTCACACCGCCGTAAAATTTTCAACTGAGTCCATTTTTCCGTCCCAATCATCTCACCATGCATCAACATGCACGAAAGCGTCGTAAATTTCACATCTTTTGATAGTGACAAAAATTTCGCGTCTTTTGACCTTCTTGGCTGAAAACACGATAAAAGGCGCGCGCGCGAATTTTCACACCGCCGTAAAATTTTCAACCGAGTCCATTTTTCCGTCTCAATCATCTCACCATGCATCAACATGCACGAAAGCATAAAAAATTTCGCATCTTTTGACAGCGACAAAAATTTCGCGTCTTTTGACCTTCTTGGCTGAAAACACGAGTAAAAGGCGCGCGCCGTGAATTTTCACACCGTCGTAAAATTTTCAACCGAGTCCATTTTTCCATCCCAATCATCTCACCATGCATCAACATGCACGAAAGTGTCGAAAATTTTGCATCTTTTGACAGCGACAAAAATTTCGCGTCTTTTGACCTTCTTGGCTGAAAACACGAGTAAAAGGAGCGCGCACGAATTTTCACACCGCCTTAAATTTTCAACCGAGTCTATTTTTCCGTCCCAATCATCTCACCATGCATCAACATGCACGAAAGCGTCGAAAATTTCGCATCTTTTAACAGCGACAAAAATTTTGCGTCTTTTGACCTTCTTGGCTGAAAACACGAGTAAAAGTAGCGCGCACGAATTTTCACACCGTCGTAAAATTTTCAGCCGAGTCCACTTTTCTATCCCAATCATCTCACCATGCATCAACATGCACAAAAGCGTCGAAAATTTCACATCTTTTGACAGCGACAAAAATTTCGCGTCTTTTGACCTTCTTGGCTGAAAACACGAGTAAAAGGCGCGCGCGCGAATTTTCACACCGTCGTAAAATTTTCAACCGAGTCCATTTTTCTATCCCAATCATATCACCATGCATCAACATGCACGAAAGCGTCGAAAATTTCGCGTCTTTTGAATTTCTTGGCTGAACACACAAGTAAAAGGCGCGCAGCGCGAATTTTCACACCGCCGTAAAATTTTCAACCGAGTCCATTTTTCCGTCCCAATCATCTCACCATGCATCAACATGCACGAAAGCGTCGTAAATTTCACATCTTTTGATAGTGACAAAAATTTCGCTCTTTTGACCTTCTTGGCTGAAAACACGAGTAAAAGGCGCGCGCGCGCGAATTTTCACACCGCCGTAAAATTTTCAACCGAGTCCATTTTTCCGTCCCAATCATCTCACCATGCATCAACATGCACGAAAGCATAAAAAATTTCGCATCTTTTGACAGCGACAAAAATTTCGCGTCTTTTGACCTTCTTGGCTGAAAACACGAGTAAAAGGCGCGCGCGCGAATTTTCACACCGCCGTATTCACACCGCCGTAAAATTTTCAACTTAGTCCATTTTTCCGTTCCAATCATCTCACCATGCATCAACATGCACGAAAGCGTCGAAAATTTCGCATCTTTTGACAGCGACAAAAATTTCGCGTCTTTTGACCTTCTTGGCTGAAAACATGAGTAAAAGGCGCGTGCGCGAATTTTCACACCGCCGTAAAATTTTCAACCGAGTCCATTTTTCCGTCCCAATCATCTCACCATGCATCAATATGCACGAAAGCATCGAAAATTTTGCATCTTTTGACAGCGACAAAAATTTCGCGTCTTTTGACCTTCTTGGCTGAAAAAATGAGTAAAAAGCGCGCGCGCGCGAATTTTCACACCACCGTAAAATTTTCAACCGAGTCCATTTTTCTGTCTCAATCATCTCACCATGCATCAACATGCACGAAAGCGTCAAAAATTTCGCATCTTTTGACAACGACAAAAATTTCGCGTCTTGTGACCTTCTTGGCTGAAAACACGAGTAAAAGTCGCGCGCTGGCGAATTTTCACACCGCCGTAAAATTTTCAACCAAGTCCATTTTTCTGTCCCAATCATCTCACCATGCATCAACATGCACGAAAGCGTCAAAAATTTCACATCTTTTGACAGCGACAAAAATTTCACGTCTTTTGACCTTCTTGGCTGAAAACACGAGTAAAAGGCGCGCGCTGCGAATTTTCACACCGTCGTAAAATTTTCAACCGAGTACATTTTTCTATCCCAATCGTATCACCATGCATCAACATGCACGAAAGCGTCGAAAATTTCGCGTCTTTTGAATTTCTTGGCTGAAAACACGATTAAAAGGCGCGCGCGCGCGAATTTTCACACCGCCGTAAAATTTTCAACTGAGTCCATTTTTCCGTCCCAATCATCTCACCATGCATCAACATGCACGAAAGCGTCGTAAATTTCACATCTTTTGATAGTGACAAAAATTTCGCGTCTTTTGACCTTCTTGGCTGAAAACACGATAAAAGGCGCGCGCGCGCGAATTTTCACACCGCCGTAAAATTTTCAACCGAGTCCATTTTTCCGTCCCAATCATCTCACCATGCATCAACATGCACGAAAGCATAAAAAATTTCGCATCTTTTGACAGCGACAAAAATTTCGCGTCTTTTGACCTTCTTGGCTGAAAACACGAGTAAAAGGCGCGCGCGTGAATTTTCACACCGTCGTAAAATTTTCAACCGAGTCCATTTTTCCATCCCAATCATCTCACCATGCATCAACATGCACGAAAGTGTCGAAAATTTTGCATCTTTTGACAGCGACAAAAATTTCGCGTCTTTTGACCTTCTTGGCTGAAAACACGAGTAAAAGGAGCGCGCACGAATTTTCACACCGCCTTAAATTTTCAACCGAGTCTATTTTTCCGTCCCAATCATCTCACCATGCATCAACATGCACGAAAGCGTCCAAAATTTCGCATCTTTTGACAGCGACAAAAATTTTGCGTCTTTTGACCTTCTTGGCTGAAAACACGAGTAAAAGTCGCGCGCACGAATTTTCACACCGTCGTAAAATTTTCAGCCGAGTCCACTTTTCTATCCCAATCATCTCACCATGCATCAACATGCACAAAAGCGTCGAAAATTTCACATCTTTTGACAGCGACAAAAATTTCGCGTCTTTTGACCTTCTTGGCTGAAAACACGAGTAAAAGGTGCGCGCGCGAATTTTCACACCGCCGTAAAATTTTCAACTGAGTCCATTTTTCCGTCCCAATCATCTCACCATGCATCAACATGCACGAAAGCGTCATAAATTTTGCATCTTTTGACAGCGACAAAATTTCGCGTCTTTTGACCTTCTTGGTTGAAAACACGAGTAAAAGGCGCGCGCGCGCGAATTTTCACACCGCCGTAAAATTTTCAACGCTGTCAAAAATTTCGCGTCTTTTGACCTTCTTGGTTGAAAACACGAGTAAAAGGCGCGCGCGCGAATTTTCACACCGCCGTAAAATTTTCAACCGAGTGCATTATTCCGTCCCAATTATCTCACCATGCATCAACATGCACGAAAGCATAAAAAATTTTGCATCTTTTGACAACGACAAAAATTTCGCGTCTTTTGACATTCTTGGCTGAAAACACGATTAAAAGGCGCGCGCGCGAATTTTCACACTGCCGTAAAATTTTCAACGGAGTCCATTTTTCCGTCCCAATCATCTCTCCATACATCAACATGCACGAAAGCGTCGTAAATTTTGCATCTTTTGACAGCGACAAAAATTTCGCGTCTTTTGACCTTCTAGGCTTAAAACACGAGTAAAAGGCGCGTGCGCGAATTTTGACACCGCCGTAAAATTTTCAACCGAGTCCATTTTTCCGTCCCAATCATCTCACCATGCATCAACATGCACGAAAGCGTCGAAAGTTTCTCATCTAAGGACAGCGACAAAAATTTTGCATCTTTTGACCTTCTTGGCTGAAAACATGAGAAAAAGGCGCGCGCGCGAATTTTCACACCGTCGTAAAAATTTCAACCGAGTCCATTTTTCCGTCCCAATCATCTCACCATGCATCAATATGCACAAAAGCGTCAAAAATTTCGCATCATTTGACAGCGACAAAAATTTCGCGTCTTTTGACCTTCTAGGCTGACAACACGAGTAAAAGGCGCGTGCACAAATTTTCACACCGCCGTAAAATTTTCAACCGAGTCCATTTTTCCGTCCCAATCATCTCACCATGCATCAACATGCACGAAAGCGTCTAAATTTCGCATCTTTTGACAGCGACAAAAATTTCGCGTCTTATGACCTTCTTGGCTGAAAACACGAGTAAAAGGCGCGCGCTGCGAATTTTCATACCGTCATAAAATTTTCAACCGAGTCCATTTTTCCATCCCAATCATCTCACCATGCATCAACATGCACGAAAGCGTCGAAAAATTTCGCATCTTTTGACAACGACAAAAATTTCGCGTCTTTTGACCTTCTTGGCTGAAAACACGATTAAAAGGCGCGCGCGCGAATTTTCACACCGCCGTAAAATTTTCAACCAAGTCCATTTTTTCTGTCCCAATCATCTCACCATGCATCAACATGCACGAAAGCGTCGAAAATTTCGCATCTTTTGACAGCGACAAAAATTTCGCGTCTTTTGACCTTCTTGGCTGAAAACACGAGTAAAAGGCGCGCGCGCGAATTTTCACACCGTCGTAAAATTTTCAACCGAGTCCATTTTTCTATCCCAATCATATCACCATGCACGAAAGCGTCGAAAATTTCGCGTCTTTTGAATTTCTTGGCTGAACACACAAGTAAAAGGCGCGCGCTGCGAATTTTCACACCGCCGTAAAATTTTCAACCGAGTCCATTTTTCCGTCCCAATCATCTCACCATGCATCAACATGCACGAAAGCGTCGTAAATTTCACATCTTTTGATAGTGACAAAAATTTCGCTCTTTTGACCTTCTTGGCTGAAAACACGAGTAAAAGGCGCGCGCGCGAATTTTCACACCGCCGTAAAATTTTCAACCGAGTCCATTTTTCCGTCCCAATCATCTCACCATGCATCAACATGCACGAAAGCATAAAAAATTTCGCATCTTTTGACAGCGACAAAAATTTCGCGTCTTTTGACCTTCTTGGCTGAAAACACGAGTAAAAGGCGCGCGCAGCGAATTTTCACACCGCCGTAAAATTTTCAACTTAGTCCATTTTTCCGTTCCAATCATCTCACCATGCATCAACATGCACGAAAGCGTCGAAAATTTCGCATCTTTTGACAGCGACAAAAATTTCGTGTCTTGTAACCTTCTTGGCTGAAAACATGAGTAAAAGGCGCGTGCGCGAATTTTCACACCGCCGTAAAATTTTCAACCGAGTACATTTTTCCATCCCAATCATCTCACCATGCATCAACATGCACGAAAGCGTAAAAAATTCCGCATCTTTTGACTGCGACAAATTTCGCGTCTGTTGACCTTCTTGGCTGAAAACACGAGTAAAAGGAGCGCGCACGAATTTTCACACCGCCGTAAAATTTTCAACCGAGTCTATTTTTCCGTCCCAATCATCTCACCATGCATCAACATGCACGAAAGCGTCGAAAATTTTGCATCTTTTGACAACGACAAAAATTTTGCGTCTTTTGACCTTCTTGGCTGAAAACACGAGTAAAAGTCGCGCGCACGAATTTTCACACAGTCGTAAAATTTTCAGCTGAGTCCACTTTTCTATCCCAATCATCTCACCATGCATCAACATGCACAAAAGCGTCGAAAATTTCACATCTTTTGACAGCGACAAAAATTTCGCGTCTTTTGACCTTCTTGGCTGAAAACACGAGTAAAAGGCGCGCGCGCGAATTTTCACACCGTCGTAAAATTTTCAACTGAGTCCATTTTTCCGTCCCAATCATCTCACCATGCATCAACATGCACGAAAGCGTCATAAATTTTGCATCTTTTGACAGCGACAAAATTTCGCGTCTTTTGACCTTCTTGGTTGAAAACACGAGTAAAAGGCGCGCGCGCGAATTTTCACACCGCCGTAAAATTTTCAACGCTGTCAAAAATTTCGCGTCTTTTGACCTTCTTGGTTGAAAACACGAGTAAAAGGCGCGCGCGCGAATTTTCACACCGCCGTAAAATTTTCAACCGAGTCCATTATTCCGTCCCAATTATCTCACCATGCATCAACATGCACGAAAGCATAAAAAATTTTGCATCTTTTGACAACGACAAAAATTTCGCGTCTTTTGACCTTCTTGGCTGAAAACACGATTATAAGGCCCGCACACAAATTTTCACACCGCCGTAAAATTTTCAACGGAGTCCATTTTTCCGTCCCAATCATCTCACCATGGATCAACAAGCACAAAAGCGTCGAAAATTTCGCATCTTTTGACAGCGACAAAAATTTCGCGTCTTTTGACCTTCTTGGCTGAAAACACGAGAAAAGGTGCGCGCGCGAATTTTCACACCGCCGTAAAATTTTCTACCGAGTCCATTTTTCTGTCCCAATGCATCAACAAGCACAAAAGCGTCGAAAATTTCGCATCTTTTGACAGCGACAAAAATTACGCGTCTTTTGACCTTCTTGGCTGAAAACACGAGTAAAAGGCGCGCGCGCGAATTTTCACACCGCCGTAAAATTTTCACTCGAGTCCATTTTTCTGTCCCAATCATCTAACCATGTATCAACATGCACGAAAGCGTCGAATATTTCGCATCTTTTGACAGCAACAAAAATTTCGCGTCTTTTGACCTTTTTGGCTGAAAACACGAGTAAAAGGCGCGCGCGAATTTTCACACCGCCGTAAAATTTTCAACTGAGTCCATTTTTTCGTCCCAATCATCTCTCCATACATCAACATGCACAAAAGCGTCGTAAATTTTGCATCTTTTGACAGCGACAAAAATTTCGCGTCTTTTGACCTTCTAGGCTTAAAACACGAGTAAAAGGCGCGCGCGCGAATTTTGACACCGCCGTAAAATTTTCAACCGAGTCCATTTTTCCGTCCCAATCATCTCACCATGCATCAACATGCACGAAAGCGTCGAAAGTTTCTCATCTAAGGACAGCGACAAAAATTTTACATCTTTTGACCTTCTTGGCTGAAAACATGAGAAAAAGGCGCGCGCGCGAATTTTCACACCGTCGTAAAAATTTCAACCGAGTCCATTTTTCCGTCCCAATCATCTCACCATGCATCAATATGCACAAAAGCGTCAAAAATTTCGCATCATTTGACAGCGACAAAAATTTCGCGTCTTTTGACCTTCTAGGCTGACAACACGAGTAAAAGGCGCGTGCACAAATTTTCACACCGCCGTAAAATTTTCAACCGAGTCCATTTTTCCGTCCCAATCATCCCACCATGCATCAACATGCACGAAAGCGTCGAAAATTTTGCATCTTTTGACAGCGACAAAAATTTCGCGTCTTTTGACCTTCTTGGCTGAAAACACGAGTAAAAGGCACGCGCACGAATTTTCACACCGCCGTAAAATTTTCAACCGAGTACATTTTTCCGTCCCAATCATCTCACCATGCATCAACATGCACGAAAGCATAAAAAATTCCGCATCTTTTGACTGCGACAAATTTCGCGTCTGTTGACCTTCTTGGCTGAAAACACGAGTAAAAGGCGTGCGCGCGAATTTTCACACCGTTGTAAAATTTTCAACCGAGTCCATTTTTCTGTCCCAATCATCTCACCATGTATCAACATGCACGAAAGGGTCGAAAATTTCGCATCTTTTGACAGTAACAAAAATTTCGCGTCTTTTGACCTTCTTGGCTGAAAACACGAGTAAAAGACGCGCGCGCGAATTTTCACACCGCCGTAAAATTTTCAACTGAGTCCATTTTTTCGTCCCAATCATCTCACACATCAACATGCACGAAAGCGTCGTAAATTTTGCATCTTTTGACAGCGACAAAAATTTCGCGTCTTTTGACCTTCTTGGCTGAAAACACGAGTAAAAGGCGCGCGCTGCGAATTTTCACACCGCCGTAAAAGTTTCAACTTAGTCCATTTTTCCGTTCCAATCATCTCACCATGCATCAACATGCACGAAAGCGTCGAAAATTTTGCATCTTTTGACAGCGACATAAATTTCGCGTCTTTTGACCTTCTTGGCTGAAAACATGAGTAAAAGGCGCACGCGCGAATTTTCACACCACCGTAAAATTTTCAACCGAGTCCATTTTTCCGTCCCAATCATCTCACCATGCATCAATATGCACGAAAGCATCGAAAATTTTGCATCTTTTGACAGCGACAAAAATTTCGCGTCTTTTGACCTTCTTGGCTGAAAAAACGAGTAAAAAGCGCGCGCGCGAATTTTCACACCACCGTAAAATTTTCAACCGAGTCCATTTTTCTGTCTCAATCATCTCACCATGCATCAACATGCACAAAAGCGTCAAAAATTTCGCATCTTTTGACAACGACAAAAATTTTGCGTCTTTTGACCTTCTTGGCTGAAAACACGAGTAAAAGGCGCGCGTGCGAATTTTCACACCGCCGTAAAATTTTCAACCAAGTCCATTTTTCTGTCCCAATCATCTCACCATGCATCAACATGCACGAAAGCGTCGAAAATTTCACATTTTTTGACAGCGACAAAAATTTCACGTCTTTTGACCTTCTTGGCTGAAAACATGAGTAAAAGGCGCGCGCAGCGAATTTTCACACCGTCGTAAAATTTTCAACCGAGTCCATTTTTCTATCCCAATCATATCACCATGCATCAACATGCACGAAAGCGTCGAAAATTTCGCGTCTTTTGAATTTCGTGGCTGAAAACACGAGTAAAAGGCGCGCGCAGCGAATTTTCACACCGCCGTAAAATTTTCAACTGAGTCCATTTTTCCGTCCCAATCATCTCACCATGCATCAACATGCACGAAAGCGTCGTAAATTTCACATCTTTTGATAGTGACAAAAATTTCGCGTCTTTTGACCTTCTTGGCTGAAAACACGAGTAAAAGGCGCGCGCGAATTTTCACACCGCCGTAAAATTTTCAACTGAGTCCATTTTTTCGTCCCAATCATCTCTCCATACATCAACATGCACGAAAGCGTCATAAATTTTGCATCTTTTGACAGCGACAAAAATTTCGCGTCTTTTGACCTTCTTGGCTGAAAACATGAGAAAAAGGCGCGCGCGTGAATTTTCACACCTCGTAAAAATTTCAACCGAGTCCATTTTTCCGTCCCAATCATCTCACCATGCATCAATATGCACAAAAGCGTCAAAAATTTCGCATCATTTGACAGCGACAAAAATTTCGCGTCTTTTGACCTTCTAGGCTGACCACACGAGTAAAAGGCGCGTGCACAAATTTTCACACCGCCGTAAAATTTTCAACAGAGTCCATTTTTCCGTCCCAATCATCTCACCATGCATCAACATGCACGAAAGCGTCGAAAATTTTGCATCTTTTGACAGCGACAAAAATTTCGCGTCTTTTGACCTTCTTGGCTGAAAACACGAGAAAAGGTGCGCGCGCGAATTTTCACACCGCCGTAAAATTTTCTACCGAGTCCATTTTTCTGTCCCAATCATCTCACCATGCATCAACAAGCACAAAAGCGTCGAAAATTTCGCATCTTTTGACAGCGACAAAAATTACGCGTCTTTTGACCTTCTTGGCTGAAAACACGAGTAAAAGGCGCGCGCGCGAATTTTCACACCGCCGTAAAATTTTTAACGAGTCCATTTTTCCGTCCTAATCATCTCACCATGCATCAACATGCACGAAAGCGTCGAAAATTTCGCATCTTTTGACAGCGACAAAAATTTCGCATCTTTTGACCTTCTTGGCTGAAAACACGAGTAAAAGGCGTGCGCGCGAATTTTCACACCGTCGTAAAATTTTCAACCGAGTCCATTTTTCTATCCCAATCATCTCACCATGCATCAACATGCACGAAAGCGTCGAAAATTTTGCATCTTTTGACAGCGACAAAAATTTCGCGTCTTTTGACCTTCTAGGCTTAAAACACGAGTAAAAGGCGCGCGCGCGAATTTTGACACCGCCGTAAAATTTTCAACCGAGTCCATTTTTCCGTCCCAATCATCTCACCATGCATCAACATGCACGAAAGCGTCGAAAGTTTCTCATCTAAGGACAGCGACAAAAATTTTACATCTTTTGACCTTCTTGGCTGAAAACATGAGAAAAAGGCGCGCGCGCGAATTTTCACACCGTCGTAAAAATTTCAACCGAGTCCATTTTTCCGTCCCAATCATCTCACCATGCATCAATATGCACAAAAGCGTCAAAAATTTCGCATCATTTGACAGCGACAAAAATTTCGCGTCTTTTGACCTTCTAGGCTGACAACACGAGTAAAAGGCGCGTGCACAAATTTTCACACCGCCGTAAAATTTTCAACCGAGTCCATTTTTCCGTCCCAATCATCCCACCATGCATCAACATGCACGAAAGCGTCGAAAATTTTGCATCTTTTGACAGCGACAAAAATTTCGCGTCTTTTGACCTTCTTGGCTGAAAACACGAGTAAAAGGCACGCGCACGAATTTTCACACCGCCGTAAAATTTTCAACCGAGTACATTTTTCCGTCCCAATCATCTCACCATGCATCAACATGCACGAAAGCATAAAAAATTCCGCATCTTTTGACTGCGACAAATTTCGCGTCTGTTGACCTTCTTGGCTGAAAACACGAGTAAAAGGCGTGCGCGCGAATTTTCACACCGTTGTAAAATTTTCAACCGAGTCCATTTTTCTGTCCCAATCATCTCACCATGTATCAACATGCACGAAAGGGTCGAAAATTTCGCATCTTTTGACAGTAACAAAAATTTCGCGTCTTTTGACCTTCTTGGCTGAAAACACGAGTAAAAGGCGCGCGCGCGAATTTTCACACCGCCGTAAAATTTTCAACTGAGTCCATTTTTTCGTCCCAATCATCTCACACATCAACATGCACGAAAGCGTCGTAAATTTTGCATCTTTTGACAGTGACAAAAATTTCGCGTCTTTTGACCTTCTTGGCTGAAAACACGAGTAAAAGGCGCGCGCGCGAATTTTCACACCGCCGTAAAATTTTCAACTTAGTCCATTTTTCCGTTCCAATCATCTCACCATGCATCAACATGCACGAAAGCGTCGAAAATTTTGCATCTTTTGACAGCGACATAAATTTCGCGTCTTTTGACCTTCTTGGCTGAAAACATGAGTAAAAGGCGCACGCGCGAATTTTCACACCACCGTAAAATTTTCAACCGAGTCCATTTTTCCGTCCCAATCATCTCACCATGCATCAATATGCACGAAAGCATCGAAAATTTTGCATCTTTTGACAGCGACAAAAATTTCGCGTCTTTTGACCTTCTTGGCTGAAAAAACGAGTAAAAAGCGCGCGCGCGAATTTTCACACCACCGTAAAATTTTCAACCGAGTCCATTTTTCTGTCTCAATCATCTCACCATGCATCAACATGCACAAAAGCGTCAAAAATTTCGCATCTTTTGACAACGACAAAAATTTCGCGTCTTTTGACCTTCTTGGCTGAAAACACGAGTAAAAGGCGCGCGTGCGAATTTTCACACCGCCGTAAAATTTTCAACCAAGTCCATTTTTCTGTCCCAATCATCTCACCATGCATCAACATGCACGAAAGCGTCGAAAATTTCACATCTTTTGACAGCGACAAAAATTTCACGTCTTTTGACCTTCTTGGCTGAAAACACGAGTAAAAGGCGCGCGCGAACATTTTCACACCGTCGTAAAATTTTCAACCGAGTCCATTTTTCTATCCCAATCATATCACCATGCATCAACATGCACGAAAGCGTCGAAAATTTCGCGTCTTTTGAATTTCGTGGCTGAAAACACGAGTAAAAGGCGCGCGCGCGAATTTTCACACCGCCGTAAAATTTTCAACTGAGTCCATTTTTCCGTCCCAATCATCTCACCATGCATCAACATGCACGAAAGCGTCGTAAATTTCACATCTTTTGATAGTGACAAAAATTTCGCGTCTTTTGACCTTCTTGGCTGAAAACACGAGTAAAAGGCGCGCGCGAATTTTCACACCGCCGTAAAATTTTCAACTGAGTCCATTTTTTCGTCCCAATCATCTCTCCATACATCAACATGCACGAAAGCGTCATAAATTTTGCATCTTTTGACAGCGACAAAAATTTCGCGTCTTTTGACCTTCTTGGCTGAAAACATGAGAAAAAGGCGCGCGCGTGAATTTTCACACCGTCGTAAAAATTTCAACCGAGTCCATTTTTCCGTCCCAATCATCTCACCATGCATCAATATGCACAAAAGCGTCAAAAATTTCGCATCATTTGACAGCGACAAAAATTTCGCGTCTTTTGACCTTCTAGGCTGACAACACGAGTAAAAGGCGCGTGCACAAATTTTCACACCGCCGTAAAATTTTCAACAGAGTCCATTTTTCCGTCCCAATCATCTCACCATGCATCAACATGCACGAAAGCGTCGAAAATTTTGCATCTTTTGACAGCGACAAAAATTTCGCGTCTTTTGACCTTCTTGGCTGAAAACACGAGTAAAAGGCACGCGCGCGAATTTTCACACCGCCGTAAAATTTTCAACCGAGTACATTTTTCCGTCCCAATCATCTCACCATGCATCAACATGCATGAAAGCGTAAAAAATTCCGCATCTTTTGACTGCGACAAATTTCGCGTCTGTTGACCTTCTTGGCTGAAAACACGAGTAAAAGGCGTGCGCGCGAATTTTCACACCGTTGTAAAATTTTCAACCGAGTCCATTTTTCTGTCCCAATCATCTCACCATGTATCAACATGCACGAAAGGGTCGAAAATTTCGCATCTTTTGACAGTAACAAAAATTTCGCGTCTTTTGACCTTCTTCTCTGAAAACACGAGTAAAAGGCGCGCGCGCGAATTTTCACTCCGCCGTAAAATTTTCAACTGAGTCCATTTTTTCGTCCCAATCATCTCACACATCAACATGCACGAAAGCGTCGTAAATTTTGCATCTTTTGACAGCGACAAAAATTTCGCATCTTTTGACCTTCTTGGCTGAAAACACGAGTAAAAGGCGCGCGCGCGAATTTTGACACCGCCGTAAAATTTTCAACCGAGTCCATTTTTCCGTCCCAATCATCTCACCATGCATCAACATGCACGAAAGCGTCGAAAGTTTCTCATCTAAGGACAGCGACAAAAATTTCGCATCTTTTGACCTTCTTGGCTGAAAACACGAGAAAAAGGCGCGCGCGCGAATTTTCACACCGGCGTAAAATTTTCAACCGAGTCCATTTTTCTATCCCAATCATATCACCATGCATCAACATGCACGAAAGCGTCGAAAATTTCACGTCTTTTGACCTTCTTGGCTGAAAACCCAAGTCAAAGACGCGCGCGCGAATTTTCACACCGCCGTAAAATTTTCAACTGAGTCCATTTTTCCGTCCCAATCATCTCACCATGCATCAACATGCACGAAAGCGTCATAAATTTTGCATCTTTTGACAGCGACAAAAATTTCGCGTCTTTTGACCTTCTTGGTGAAAAAACGAGTAAAAGGCGCGCGCGCGAATTTTCACACCGCCGTGAAATTTTCAACTTAGTCCATTTTTCCGTTTCAATCATCTCACCATTCAACATGCACGAAAGCGTCGAAAATTTCGCATCTTTTGACAGCGACAAAAATTTTGCGTCTTTTGACCTTCTTGGCTGAAAACATGAGTAAAAGGCGCGCGCGCGAATTTTCACACCGCCGTAAAATTTTCAACCGAGTCCATTTTTTCGTCCCAATCATCTCACCATGCATCAATATGCACGAAAGCATCGAAAATTTTGCATCTTTTGACAGCGACAAAAATTTCGCGTCTTTTGACCTTGTTGGCTGAAAACACGAGTAAAAGGCGCGCGCGCGAATTTTCACACCGTCGTAAAATTTTAAACCGAGTCCATTTTTCTATCCCAATCATATCACCATGCATCAACATGCACGAAAGCGTCGAAAATTTCGCATCTTTTGACAGCGACAAAAATTTCGCGTCTTTTGACCTTCTTGGCTGAAAACACGAGTAAAAGGCACGCGCGCGAATTTTCACACCGCCGTAAAATTTTCAACCGAGTACATTTTTCCGTCCCAATCATCTCATCATGCATCAACATGCACGAAAGCGTAAAAAATTCCGCATCTTTTGACTGCGACAAATTTCGCGTCTGTTGACCTTCTTGGCTGAAAACACGAGTAAAAGGCGTGCGTGCGAATTTTGACACCGTTGTAAAATTTTCAACCGAGTCCATTTTTCTGTCCCAATCATCTCACCATGTATCAACATGCACGAAAGGGTCGAAAATTTTGCATCATTTGACAATAACAAAAATTTCGCGTCTTTTGACCTTCTTGGCTGAAAACACGAGTAAAAGGCGCGCGCGCGAATTTTCACTCCGCCGTAAAATTTTCAACTGAGTCCATTTTTTCGTCCCAATCATCTCACACATCAACATGCACGAAAGCGTCGTAAATTTTGCATCTTTTGACAGCGACAAAAATTTCGCGTCTTTTGACCTTCTTGGCTGAAAACACGAGTAAAATGAGCGCGCGCGAATTTTGACACCGCCGTAAAATTTTCAACCGAGTCCATTTTTCCATCCCAATCATCTCACCATGCATCAACATGCACGAAAGCGTCGAAAGTTTCTTATCTAAGGACAGCGACAAAAATTTCGCGTCTTTTGACTTCTTGGCTGAAAACACGAGTAAAAGGCACTCGCGCGAATTTTCACACCGCCGTACAATTTTCAACCGAGTACATTTTTCCGTCCCAATCATCTCACCATGCATCAACATGCACGAAAGCGTAAAAAATTCTGCATCTTTTGACTGCGACAAATTTCGCGTCTGTTGACCTTCTTGGCTGAAAACACGAGTAAAAGGCGCGCGCGCGAATTTTCACACCGTTGTAAAATTTTCAACCGAGTCCATTTTTCTGTCCCAATCATCTCACCGTGTATCAACATGCACGAAAGGGTCGAAAATTTCGCATCTTTTGACAGTAACAAAAATTTCGCGTCTTTTGACCTTCTTGGCTGAAAACACGAGTAAAAGGCGCGCGCGCGAATTTTCACACCGCCGTAAAATTTTCAACTGAGTCCATTTTTTCGTCCCAATCATCTCACACATCAACATGCACGAAAGCGTCGTAAATTTCGCATCTTTTGACAGCGACAAAAATTTCGCGTCTTTTGACCTTCTTGGCTGAAAACACGAGTAAAAGGCGCGCGCTCGAATTTTCACACCGCCGTCAAATTTTCAACTTAGTCCATTTTTCCGTTCCAATCATCTCACCATTCAACATGCACGAAAGCGTCGAAAATTTCGCATCTTTTGACAGCGACAAAAATTTCGCGTCTTTTGACCTTCTTGGCTGAAAACATGAGTAAAAGGCGCGCGCGCGAATTTTCACACCGCCGTAAAATTTTCAACCGAGTCCATTTTTCCGTCCCAATCATCTCACCATGCATCAATATGCACGAAAGCATCGAAAATTTTGCATCTTTTGACAGCGACAAAAATTTCGCGTCTTTTGACCTTCTTGGCTGAAAAAACGAGTAAAAGGCGCGCGCGCGAATTTTCAGACCGCCGTGAAATTTTCAACCGAGTCCATTTTTCTGTCTCAATCATCACACCATGCATCACCATGCACGAAAGCATCAAAAATTTCGCATCTTTTGACAGCGACAAAAATTTCGCGTCTTTTGACCTTCTTGGCTGAAAACACGAGTAAAAGGCGCGCGCACGAATTTTCACACCGCCGTCAAATTTTCAACTTAGTCCATTTTTCCATTCCAATCATCTCACCATTCAACATGCACGAAAGCGTCGAAAATTTCGCATCTTTTGACAACGACAAAAATTTCGCATCTTTTGACCTTCTTGGCTGAAAACATGAGTAAAAGGCGCGCGCGCGAATTTTCACACCGCCGTAAAATTTTCAACCGAGTCCATTTTTCCGTCCCAATCATCTCACCATGCATCAATATGCACGAAAGCATCGAAAATTTTGCATCTTTTGACAGCGACAAAAATTTCGCGTCTTTTGACCTTCTTGGCTGAAAAAACGAGTAAAAAGCGCGCGCGCGAATTTTCACACCACCGTAAAATTTTCAACCGAGTCCATTTTTCTGTCTCAATCATCTCACCATGCATCAACATGCACGAAAGCGTCAAAAATTTCGCATATTTTGACAACGACAAAAATTTCGCGTCTTTTGACCTTGGCTAAAAACACGAGTAAAAGGCGCGCGCGCGAATTTTCACACCGTCGTAAAATTTTCAACCGAGTCCATTTTTCCGTCCCAATCATCTCACCATGCATCAACATGCACGAAAGCATAAAAAATTTCGCATCTTTTGACAGCGACAAAAATTTCGCGTCTTTTGACCTTCTTGGCTGAAAACACGAGTAAAAGGCGCGCGCGTGAATTTTCACACCGTCGTAAAATTTTCAACCGAGTCCATTTTTCCATCCCAATCATCTCACCATGCATCAACATGCACGAAAGTGTCGAAAATTTTGCATCTTTTGACAGCGACAAAAATTTCGCGTCTTTTGCCCTTCTTGGCTGAAAACACGAGTAAAAGGAGCGCGCACGAATTTTCACACCGCCTTAAATTTTCAACCGAGTCTATTTTTCCGTCCCAATCATCTCACCATGCATCAACATGCACGAAAGCGTCGAAAATTTCGCATCTTTTGACAGCGACAAAAATTTCGCGTCTTTTGACCTTCTTGGCTGAAAACACGAGTAAAAGGCGCGCGCGCGAATTTTCACACCGCCGTAAAATTTTCAACCGAGTACATTTTTCCGTCCCAATCATCTCACCATGCATCAACATGCACGAAAGCGTAAAAAATTCTGCATCTTTTGACTGCGACAAATTTCGCGTCTGTTGACAGTAACAAAAATTTCGCATCTTTTGACAGTAACAAAAATTTCGCGTCTTTTGACCTTCTTGGCTGAAAACACGAGTAAAAGGCGCGCGCGCGAATTTTCACACCGCCGTAAAATTTTCAACTGAGTCCATTTTTTCGTCCCAATCATCTCACACATCAACATGCACGAAAGCGTCATAAATTTCGCATCTTTTGACAGCGACAAAAATTTCGCGTCTTTTGACCTTCTTGGCTTAAAACACAAGTAAAAGGCGCGCGCGCGAATTTTGACACCGCCGTAAAATTTTCAACCGAGTCCATTTTTCTGTCCCAATCATCTCACCATGCATCAACATGCACGAAAGCGTCGAAAGTTTCTCATCTAAGGACAGCGACAAAAATTTCGCATCTTTTGACCTTCTTGGCTGAAAACACGAGAAAAAGGCGCGCGCGCGAATTTTCACACCGGCATAAAATTTTCAACCGAGTCCATTTTTCCGTCCCAATCATGTCACCATGCATCAACATGCACGAAAGTGTCGAAAATTTCGCATCTTTTGACAGCGACAAAAATTTCGCGTCTTTTGACCTTCTTGGCTGAAAACACGAGTAAAAGGAGCGCGCACGAATTTTCACACCGCCGTAAAATTTTCAACCGAGTCCATTTTTCCGTCCCAATCATCTCACCATGCATCAACATGCACGAAAGCGTCGAAAATTTCACATCTTTTGACAGCGACAAAAATTTCACGTCTTTTGACCTTCTTGGCTGAAAACACGAGTAAAAGGCGCGCGCGCGAATTTTCACACCGCCGTAAAATTTTCAACCGAGTACATTTTTCTGTCCCAATCATCTCAACATGCATCAACATGCACGAAAGCGTAAAAAATTCTGCATCTTTTGACTGCGACAAAATTCGCGTCTGTTGACCTTCTTGGCTGAAAACACGAGTAAAAGGCGCGCGCGCGAATTTTCACACCGTTGTAAAATTTTCAACCGAGTCCATTTTTCTGTCCCAATCATCTCACCATGTATCAACATGCACGAAAGGGTCGAAAATTTCGCATCTTTTGACAGTAACAAAAATTTCGCGTCTTTTGACCTTCTTGGCTGAAAACACGAGTAAAAGGCGCGCGCACGAATTTTCACACCGCCGTAAAATTTTCAACTGAGTCCATTTTTTCGTCCCAATCATCTCACACATCAACATGCACGAAAGCGTCATAAATTTCGCATCTTTTGACAGCGACAAAAATTTCGCGTCTTTTGACCTTCTTGGCTTAAAACACGAGTAAAAGGCGCGCGCGCGCGAATTTTGACACCGCCGTAAAATTTTCAACCGAGTCCATTTTTCCGTCCCAATCATCTCACCATGCATCAACATGCACGAAAGCGTCGAAAGTTTCTCATCTAAGGACAGCGACAAAAATTTCGCATCTTTTGACCTTCTTGGCTGAAAACACGAGAAAAAGGCGCGCGCAGCGAATTTTCACACCGGCGTAAAATTTTCAACCGAGTCCATTTTTCCGTCCCAATCATGTCACCATGCATCAACATGCACGAAAGTGTCGAAAATTTCGCATCTTTTGATAGCGACAAAAATTTCGCGTCTTTTGACCTTCTTGGCTGAAAACACGAGTAAAAGGAGCGCGCACGAATTTTCACACCGCCGTAAAATTTTCAACCGAGTCCATTTTTCCGTCCCAATCATCTCACCATGCATCAACATGCACGAAAGCGTCGAAAATTTCGCATCTTTTGACAGCGACAAAAATTTCGCGTCTTTTGACCTTCTTGACTGAAAACACGAGTAAAAGGCGCGCGCACGAATTTTCACACCGTCGTAAAATTTTCAACTGAGTCTACTTTTCTATCCCAATCATCTCACCATGCACAAAAGCGTCGAAAATTTCACATCTTTTGACAGCGACAAAAATTTCGCGTCTTTTGACCTTCTTGGCTGAAAACACGAGTAAAAGGCGCGCGCGCGAATTTTGACACCGCCGTAAAATTTTCAACCGAGTCCATTTTTCCGTCCCAATCATCTCACCATGCATCAACATGCACGAAAGCGTCGAAAGTTTCTCATCTAAGGACAGCGACAAAAATTTCGCATCTTTTGACCTTCTTGGCTGAAAACACGAGAAAAAGGCGCGCGCGCGAATTTTCACACCGGCGTAAAATTTTCAACCAAGTCCATTTTTCCGTCCCAATGATGTCACCATGCATCAACATGCACGAAAGTGTCGAAAATTTCGCATCTTTTGACAGCGACAAAAATTTCGCATCTTTTGACCTTCTTGGCTGAAAACACGAGTAAAAGGAGCGCGCACGAATTTTCACACCGCCGTAAAATTTTCAACCGAGTCCATTTTTCCGTCCCAATCATCTCACCATGCATCAACATGCACGAAAGCGTCGAAAATTTCGCATCTTTTGACAGCGACAAAAATTTCGCGTCCTTTGACCTTCTTGGCTGAAAACACGAGTAAAAGGCGCGCGCACGAATTTTCACACCGTCGTAAAATTTTCAACTGAGTCCACTTTTCTATCCCAATCATCTCACCATGCATCAACATGCACAAAAGCGTCGAAAATTTCACATCTTTTGACAGCGACAAAAATTTCGCGTCTTTTGACCTTCTTGGCTGAAAACACGAGTAAAAGGCGCGCGAGCGAATTTTCACACCGCCGTAAAATTTTCAACTGAGTCCATTTTTCCGTCCCAATCATCTCACCATGCATCAACATGCACGAAAGCGTCGTAAATTTTGCATCTTTTGACAGCGACAAAATTTCACGTCTTTTGACCTTCTTGGTTGAAAACACGAGTAAAAGGCGCGCGCGCGAATTTTCACACCGCCGTAAAATTTTCAACCGAGTCAATTATTCCGTCCCAATTATCTCACCATGCATCAACATGCACGAAAGCATAAAAAATTTTGCATCTTTTGACAACGACAAAAATTTCGCGTCTTTTGACCTTCTTGGCTGAAAACACGATTAAAAAGCGCGCGCGCGAATTTTCACACCGCTGTAAAATTTTCAACTGAGTCCATTTTTCCGTCCCAATCATCTCACCATGCATCAACATGCACGAAAGCGTCGAAAATTTCGCATCTTTTGACAGCGACAAAAATTTCGCGTCTTTTGACCTTCTTGACTGAAAACACGAGTAAAAGGCGCGCGCACGAATTTTCACACCGTCGTAAAATTTTCAACTGAGTCCACTTTTCTATCCCAATCATCTCACCATGCATCAACATGCACAAAAGCGTCGAAAATTTCACATCTTTTGACAGCGACAAAAATTTCGCGTCTTTTGACCTTCTTGGCTGAAAAAATGAGTAAAAGGCGCGCGCGCGAATTTTCACACCGCCGTGAAATTTTCAACCGAGTCCATTTTTCTGTCTCAATCATCACACCATGCATCACCATGCACGAAAGCATCAAAAATTTCGCATCTTTTGACAGCGACAAAAATTTCGCGTCTTTTGACCTTCTTGGCTGAAAACACGAGTAAAAGGCGCGCGCACGAATTTTCACACCGCCGTCAAATTTTCAACTTAGTCCATTTTTCCGTTCCAATCATCTCACCATTCAACATGCACGAAAGCGTCGAAAATTTCGCATCTTTTGACAACGACAAAAATTTCGCGTCTTTTGACCTTCTTGGCTGAAAACATGAGTAAAAGGCGCGCGCGCGAATTTTCACACCACCGTAAAATTTTCAACCGAGTCCATTTTTCCGTCCCAATCATCTCACCATGCATCAATATGCACGAAAGCATCGAAAATTTTGCATCTTTTGACAGCGACAAAAATTTCGCGTCTTTTGACCTTCTTGGCTGAAAAAACGAGTAAAAAGCGCGCGCGCGAATTTTCACACCACCGTAAAATTTTCAACCGAGTCCATTTTTCTGTCTCAATCATCTCACCATGCATCAACATGCACGAAAGCGTCAAAAATTTCGCATATTTTGACAACGACAAAAATTTCGCGTCTTTTGACCTTGGCTAAAAACACGAGTAAAAGGCGCGCGCGCGAATTTTCACACCGCCGTAAAATTTTCAACCGAGTCCATTTTTCCGTCCCAATCATCTCACCATGCATCAACATGCACGAAAGCATAAAAAATTTCGCATCTTTTGACAGCGACAAAAATTTCGCGTCTTTTGACCTTCTTGGCTGAAAACACGAGTAAAAGGCGCGCGCGTGAATTTTCACACCGTCGTAAAATTTTCAACCGAGTCCATTTTTCCATCCCAATCATCTCACCATGCATCAACATGCACGAAAGTGTCGAAAATTTTGCATCTTTTGACAGCGACAAAAATTTCGCGTCTTTTGCCCTTCTTGGCTGAAAACACGAGTAAAAGGAGCGCGCACGAATTTTCACACCGCCTTAAATTTTCAACCGAGTCTATTTTTCCGTCCCAATCATCTCACCATGCATCAACATGCACGAAAGCGTCGAAAATTTCGCATCTTTTGACAGCGACAAAAATTTTGCGTCTTTTGACCTTCTTGGCTGAAAACACGAGTAAAAGGCGCGCGCGCGAATTTTCACACCGCCGTAAAATTTTCAACCGAGTACATTTTTCCGTCCCAATCATCTCACCATGCATCAACATGCACGAAAGCGTAAAAAATTCTGCATCTTTTGACTGCGACAAATTTCGCGTCTGTTGACAGTAACAAAAATTTCGCATCTTTTGACAGTAACAAAAATTTCGCGTCTTTTGACCTTCTTGGCTGAAAACACGAGTAAAAGGCGCGCGAGCGAATTTTCACACCGCCGTAAAATTTTCAACTGAGTCCATTTTTTCGTCCCAATCATCTCACACATCAACATGCACGAAAGCGTCATAAATTTCGCATCTTTTGACAGCGACAAAAATTTCGCGTCTTTTGACCTTCTTGGCGTAAAACACGAGTAAAAGGCGCGCACGCGAATTTTGACACCGCCGTAAAATTTTCAACCGAGTCCATTTTTCTGTCCCAATCATCTCACCATGCATCAACATGCACGAAAGCGTCGAAAGTTTCTCATCTAAGGACAGCGACAAAAATTTCGCATCTTTTGACCTTCTTGGCTGAAAACACGAGAAAAAGGCGCGCGCGCGAATTTTCACACCGGCATAAAATTTTCAACCGAGTCCATTTTTCCGTCCCAATCATGTCACCATGCATCAACATGCACGAAAGTGTCGAAAATTTCACATCTTTTGACAGCGACAAAAATTTCGCGTCTTTTGACCTTCTTGGCTGAAAACACGAGTAAAAGGAGCGCGCACAAATTTTCACACCGCCGTAAAATTTTCAACCGAGTCCATTTTTCCGTCCCAATCATCTCACCATGCATCAACATGCACGAAAGCGTCGAAAATTTCACATCTTTTGACAGCGACAAAAATTTCACGTCTTTTGACCTTCTTGGCTGAAAACACGAGTAAAAGGCGCGCGCGCGAATTTTCACACCGCCGTAAAATTTTCAACCGAGTACATTTTTCTGTCCCAATCATCTCACCATGCATCAACATGCACGAAAGCGTAAAAAATTCTGCATCTTTTGACTGCGACAAATTTCGCGTCTGTTGACCTTCTTGGCTGAAAACACGAGTAAAAGGCGCGCGCGCGAATTTTCACACCGTTGTAAAATTTTCAACCGAGTCCATTTTTCTGTCCCAATCATCTCAACCATGTATCAACATGCACGAAAGGGTCGAAAATTTCGCATCTTTTGACAGTAACAAAAATTTCGCGTCTTTTGACCTTCTTGGCTGAAAACACGAGTAAAAGGCGCGCTAACTAATTTTCACACCGCCGTAAAATTTTCAACTGAGTCCATTTTTTCGTCCCAATCATCTCACACATCAACATGCACGAAAGCGTCATAAATTTCGCATCTTTTGACAGCGACAAAAATTTCGCGTCTTTTGACCTTCTTGGCTTAAAACACGAGTAAAAGGCGCGCGCGCGGCGAATTTTGACACCGCCGTAAAATTTTCAACCGAGTCCATTTTTCCGTCCCAATCATCTCACCATGCATCAACATGCACGAAAGCGTCGAAAGTTTCTCATCTAAGGACAGCGACAAAAATTTCGCATCTTTTGACCTTCTTGGCTGAAAACACGAGAAAAAGGCGCGCGCGCGAATTTTCACACCGGCGTAAAATTTTCAACCGAGTCCATTTTTCCATCCCAATCATGTCACCATGCATCAACATGCACGAAAGTGTCGAAAATTTCGCATTTTTTGATAGCGACAAAAATTTCGCGTCTTTTGACCTTCTTGGCTGAAAACACGAGTAAAAGGAGCGCGCACGAATTTTCACACCGCCGTAAAACTTTCAACCGAGTCCATTTTTCCGTCCCAATCATCTCACCATGCATCAACATGCATGAAAGCGTCGAAAATTTCGCATCTTTTGACAGCGACAAAAATTTCGCGTCTTTTGACCTTCTTGACTGAAAACACGAGTAAAAGGCGCGCGCACGAATTTTCACACCGTCGTAAAATTTTCAACTGAGTCTACTTTTCTATCCCAATCATCTCACCATGCACAAAAGCGTCGAAAATTTCACATCTTTTGACAGCGACAAAAATTTCGCGTCTTTTGACCTTCTTGGCTGAAAACACGAGTAAAAGGCGCGCGCGCGAATTTTGACACCGCCGTAAAATTTTCAACCGAGTCCATTTTTCCGTCCCAATCATCTCACCATGCATCAACATGCACGAAAGCGTCGAAAGTTTCTCATCTAAGGACAGCGACAAAAATTTCGCATCTTTTGACCTTCTTGGCTGAAAACACGAGAAAAAGGCGCGCGCGCGAATTTTCACACCGGCGTAAAATTTTCAACCAAGTCCATTTTTCCGTCCCAATCATGTCACCATGCATCAACATGCACGAAAGTGTCGAAAATTTCGCATCTTTTGACAGCGACAAAAATTTCGCATCTTTTGACCTTCTTGGCTGAAAACACGAGTAAAAGGAGCGCGCACGAATTTTCACACCGCCGTAAAATTTTCAACCGAGTCCATTTTTCCGTCCCAATCATCTCACCATGCATCAACATGCACGAAAGCGTCAAAAATTTCGCATCTTTTGACAGCGACAAAAATTTCGCGTCCTTTGACCTTCTTGGCTGAAAACACGAGTAAAAGGCGCGCGCACGAATTTTCACACCGTCGTAAAATTTTCAACTGAGTCCACTTTTCTATCCCAATCATCTCACCATGCATCAACATGCACAAAAGCGTCAAAAATTTCACATCTTTTGACAGCGACAAAAATTTCGCGTCTTTTGACCTTCTTGGCTGAAAACACGAGTAAAAGGCGCGCGAGCGAATTTTCACACCGCCGTAAAATTTTCAACTGAGTCCATTTTTCCGTCCCAATCATCTCACCATGCATCAACATGCACGAAAGCGTCGTAAATTTTGCATCTTTTGACAGCGACAAAATTTCACGTCTTTTGACCTTCTTGGTTGAAAACACGAGTAAAAGGCGCGCGCGCGAATTTTCACACCGCCGTAAAATTTTCAACGCTGTCAAAAATTTCGCGTCTTTTGACCTTCTTGGTTGAAAACACGAGTAAAAGGCGCGCGCGCGAATTTTCACACCGCCGTAAAATTTTCAACCGAGTCAATTATTCCGTCCCAATTATCTCACCATGCATCAACATGCATGAAAGCATCAAAAATTTTGCATCTTTTGACAACGACAAAAATTTCGCGTCTTTTGACCTTCTTGGCTGAAAACAGGATTAAAAGGCGCGCGCGCGAATTTTCACACCGCTGTAAAATTTTCAACTGAGTCCATTTTTCCGTCCCAATCATCTCACCATGCATCAACATGCACGAAAGCGTCGAAAATTTCGCATCTTTTGACAGCGACAAAAATTTCGCGTCTTTTGACCTTCTTGACTGAAAACACGAGTAAAAGGCGCGCGCACGAATTTTCACACCGTCGTAAAATTTTCAACTGAGTCCACTTTTCTATCCCAATCATCTCACCATGCATCAACATGCACAAAAGCGTCGAAAATTTCACATCTTTTGACAGCGACAAAAATTTCGCGTCTTTTGACCTTCTTGGCTGAAAACACGAGTAAAAGGCGCGCGCGCGAATTTTGACACCGCCGTAAAATTTTCAACCGAGTCCATTTTTCCGTCCCAATCATCTCACCATGCATCAACATGCACGAAAGCGTCGAAAGTTTCTCATCTAAGGACAGCGACAAAAATTTCGCATCTTTTGACCTTCTTGGCTGAAAACACGAGAAAAAGGCACGCGCGCGAATTTTCACACCGGCGTAAAATTTTCAACCGAGTCCATTTTTCCGTCCCAATCATGTCACCATGCATCAACATGCACGAAAGTGTCGAAAATTTCGCATCTTTTGACAGCGACAAAAATTTCGCGTCTTTTGACCTTCTTGGCTGAAAACACGAGTAAAAGGAGCGCGCACGAATTTTCACACCGCCGTAAAATTTTCAACCGAGTCCATTTTTCCGTCCCAATCATCTCACCATGCATCAACATGCACGAAAGCGTCGAAAATTTCGCATCTTTTGACAGCGACAAAAATTTCGCGTCTTTTGACCTTCTTGACTGAAAACACGAGTAAAAGGCGCGCGCACGAATTTTCACACCGTCGTAAAATTTTCAACTGAGTCCACTTTTCTATCCCAATCATCTCACCATGCATCAACATGCACAAAAGCGTCGAAAATTTCACATCTTTTTGACAGCGACAAAAATTTCGCGTCTTTTGACCTTCTTGGCTGAAAACACGAGTAAAAGGCGCGCGCGCGAATTTTGACACCGCCGTAAAATTTTCAACCGAGTCCATTTTTCCGTCCCAATCATCTCATCATGCATCAACATGCACGAAAGCGTCGAAAGTTTCTCATCTAAGGACAGCGACAAAATTTCACGTCTTTTGACCTTCTTGGTTGAAAACACGAGTAAAAGGCGCGCGCGCGAATTTTCACACCGCCGTAAAATTTTCAACGCTGTCAAAAATTTCGCGTCTTTTGACCTTCTTGGTTGAAAACACGAGTAAAAGGCGCGCGCGCGAATTTTCACACCGCCGTAAAATTTTCAACCGAGTCAATTATTCCGTCCCAATTATCTCACCATGCATCAACATGCACGAAAGCATAAAAAAATTTGCATCTTTTGACAACGACAAAAATTTCGCGTCTTTTGACCTTCTTGGCTGAAAACACGATTAAAAGGCGCGCGCGCGAATTTTCACACCGCCGTAAAATTTTCAACTGAGTCCATTTTTCCGTCCCAATCATCTCACCATGCATCAACATGCACGAAAGCGTCGAAAATTTCGCATCTTTTGGCAGCGACAAAAATTTCGCGTCTTTTGACCTTCTTGACTGAAAACACGAGTAAAAGGCGCGCGCACGAATTTTCACACCGTCGTAAAATTTTCAACTGAGTCCACTTTTCTATCCCAATCATCTCACGATGCATCAACATGCACAAAAGCGTCGAAAATTTCACATCTTTTGACAGCGACAAAAATTTCGCGTCTTTTGACCTTCTTGGCTGAAAACACGAGTAAAAGGCGCGCGCGCGAATTTTGACACCGCCGTAAAATTTTCAACCGAGTCTATTTTTCCGTCCCAATCATCTCACCATGCATCAACATGCACGAAAGCGTCGAAAGTTTCTCATCTAAGGACAGCGACAAAAATTTCGCATCTTTTGACCTTCTTGGCTGAAAACACGAGAAAAAGGCGCGCGCGCGAATTTTCATACCGGCGTAAAATTTTCAACCGAGTCCATTTTTCCGTCCCAATCATGTCACCATGCATCAACATGCACGAAAGTGTCGAAAATTTCGCATCTTTTGACAGCGACAAAAATTTCGCATCTTTTGACCTTCTTGGCTGAAAACACGAGTAAAAGGAGCGCGCACGAATTTTCACACCGCCGTAAAATTTTCAACCGAGTCCATTTTTCCGTCCCAATCATCTCACCATGCATCAACATGCACGAAAGCGTCGAAAATTTCGCATCTTTTGACAGCGACAAAAATTTCGCGTCTTTTGACCTTCTTGGCTGAAAACACGAGTAAAAGGCGCGCGCACGAATTTTCACACCGTCGTAAAATTTTCAACTGAGTCCACTTTTCTATCCCAATCATTCACCATGCATCAACATGCACAAAAGCGTCGAAAATTTCACATCTTTTGACAGCGACAAAAATTTCGCATCTTTTGACCTTCTTGGCTGAAAACACGAGTAAAAGGCGCACGCGCGAATTTTCACACCGCCGTAAAATTTTCAACTGAGTCCATTTTTCCGTCCCAATCATCTCACCATGCATCAACATGCACGAAAGCGTCGTAAATTTTGCATCTTTTGACAGCGACAAAATTTCACGTCTTTTGACCTTCTTGGTTGAAAACACGAGTAAAAGGCGCGCGCGCGAATTTTCACACCGCCGTAAAATTTTCAACGCTGTCAAAAATTTCGCGTCTTTTGACCTTCTTGGTTGAAAACACGAGTAAAAGGCGCGCGCGCGAATTTTCATACCGCCGTAAAATTTTCAACCGAGTCAATTATTCCGTCCCAATTATCTCACCATGCATCAACATGCACGAAAGCATAAAAAATTTTGCATCTTTTGACAACGACAAAAATTTCGCGTCTTTTGACCTTCTTGGCTGAAAACACGATTAAAAGGCGCGCGCGCGAATTTTCACACCGCCGTAAAATTTTCAACTGAGTCCATTTTTCCGTCCCAATCATCTCACCATGTATCAACATGCACGAAAGCGTCGAAAATTTCGCATCTTTTGACAGCGACAAAAATTTCGCGTCTTTTGACCTTCTTGGCTGAAAACACGAGTAAAAGGCGGGCGCTCGAATTTTCACACCGCCGTAAAATTTTCAATCGAGTCCATTTTTCCGTCCCAATCATCTCACCATGCATCAACATGCACGAAAGCGTCGAAAGTTTCTCATCTAAGGACAGCGACAAAAATTTCGCATCTTTTGACCTTCTTGGCTGAAAACACGAGAAAAAGGCGCGCGCGCGAATTTTTTCACACCGGCGTAAAATTTTCAACCGAGTCCATTTTTCCGTCCCAATCATGTCACCATGCATCAACATGCACGAAAGTGTCAAATTTCGCATCTTTTGACAGCGACAAAAATTTCGCATCTTTTGACCTTCTTGGCTGAAAACACGAGTAAAAGGAGCGCGTGTCACGGGGTCATTCTCGGACACTAGACCACGTGCGGCGACTAGGCGGATAGGCACCTAGCCAAGCCTGTTTTGAGTTTGCAGCGGAAGTTTTATGGTCGAGACGACTTTGCCGAGAGTCGCTCTTATAGGCATTCAATCACGGACATGACTAGAGTGTTGGACTACTCGTCACGAGACCGTGGCATTAGCGCGTTGCGGCACTAATGTAGGCGCTTGGGCGCTTAAAGTCCGAAGGGGCGACGAAGGGACCACGGGACGCCACGAAGGGACACCGATGTGGGTTGCCACCCCACGCTCAAGGCCATGACACTAGAATTAAAGGAAAGCTTACTTGTATTAAATATGATGAAACATAACATACAATTGGGCCTCGGAAGGCACTAGTGAACTCCTCCCAGTGTACCGTAGGTATAGGAGTCTTGTTACATATTGAAGATGCAAAAGACGTACCCTACGGGAACGTCACCTACTTGGCCATTCATAAGGACGGCCTTACAAGATAAATGCCCTAAGGGCGGATAACTTGGTACTCCGCAATATTACGCAGTGCGGGGCGGCTGCATGTGTTCCATGTTTTCGGCGCTGAGCGGCCGAGGGCTATAAGTTGAGCGGCACTGGTGCCGCGAGGCGTCACGCTTCGTGTCACGGGAAACGCCCCGTGACATTCTCCCCCACCAAAGTCGGCGACGCCCCCGACGCCGTTGTCCGGGCTTCCTCGGGGCCTTCGTCTTGAGTCTTGACTTCGCTTGTCTCGTTCAATTCTGCCTTCTTTGCCTTGACTTCAACTTCACCAGCATCACGCAACGCCAGGAATGCCCGCTCCTTGGGGTCTCGCTGAGGACTCCTCCCTCAGGCCTGCTTCGCTCGCTGATCCTTCGTCCAATCCGGGGTCATCACTTGTGCAGCGCCAGTGGAGTCCGCCATGTGCGGTCTGACTTCATCAAGCAACTACCCGTCCATCAAGTCTCTGTTGGCTTCACTTCTCTTCGACTTGCGCAGCGTCAACTTGTGTGGTTTGGCTTCTTTGGGGGTGAAACAACTCTTGTATGCCTTCAGGAATAGCGCGGAGAAGAGTTGTCTCAGGGTCGTGTAGAACACGATGAAGAGTCTCGCCATTCGACCTGCATGACTTGACTCGATGACTTCATGTTGCGGATGGCCGCAGCATAAGGTCTTCCTTCCGTCGAATGCACAGTACGGGACCATCTCACCCTCGATGATCATTCTTGAATTTCGACGGCTTGAAACAGCACAAGCTCTCCGATGTCGATGCTTGTAGCTTGTCTGCTTCGAGTGCTTGGGGTCGCTATGATGAGCGACGAGAGTCTTCCCACGGATACTTTGGGACGCTTCAGGTCTCTTTGTGGGCTTAACTCAATGTCTCTATGTTGCAAATGATTGCAACGTAGAGTCTTCCATATCTCTGCCGAGCTAAAAGCGCAGGACCACCTCCTCCTTGGTGACCACATGATATTTCGGCAGTCTTGAGGCGGAACAAGGTTCTTTGATCTGACAATCCGTGCCTTGTCCATCCAAGTCGCCATAGTGTGCGACGAGAGTCTCC
Source organism: Pontederia crassipes (assembly GCA_030549335.1). Taxonomy (NCBI): domain Eukaryota; kingdom Viridiplantae; phylum Streptophyta; class Magnoliopsida; order Commelinales; family Pontederiaceae; genus Pontederia; species Pontederia crassipes. The sequence continues at coordinate 6,013,292 of CM060190.1, forward strand.
CCACGTTTCCTTGTGGTTCAACTCGCTGTCCCCAAGTTGCAAATGGCTGCAACGTTGAGTTCGTCGTCCGCCGAGCCTTGAGAACATCTCCACCTTCCCCTTGGTGGACAATAAATATCTCGACGGTTTGAGGTGGAACAAGGTTCTTTGGTATAACATTCCGCACCTTGTCCACTCCCAGTCGCTATAGTGAGCGACGATGAGGGTCTCCCCACATGTGCCTGTGGTTCGACTTGCTTCTCCTGCTTCGATGGGCGATCTTTATCTTCGGCATAAGTAGTTTCCTCCTTGCGACTTGAGCTTCTCTCCCCCACCATTGCCCTTGCCCAAGGGCTTTGGTGGTATGGCACTTGTCCTGATTGACTTGGCAGCGTCGACTAGTGAGCGGAGGTTGGACGATCCGGTCGTTCCAACTCCTTCCTAGCCCAAAGCTTCTAACCCCTCTGCTTGAAGAGCACCAACACTGGGTCTTCATCCTCCTGGGAACACTGTAGGCGGAGCTCGGTGATTCCTTTCACTTCCTCCTTCAACATGCCCATCTGGCCGATGCTGAACAATGCGATCTTGACCTCCAGTCCCAACTTGTCAGGGCACTGCATAATTGATGAACTACCAATTCTTCCGTCCCATGTCTGGGATGCATGTTTGCCATATTCTACATTGTCGCGATGGCAACGCCATCCTGAGTTTGCCACATCTTGCAGGATTCTTGGGATATGTCTTCTTCCGATCCTGGGACCTCCTGTGAAGCTTTGACAATCCCTTTGGGGTATAGACGGGGCGAGATCATTGTGTTCGTTCACGAAGAGGATGCACCTTAGATGCTCGTCCGTCCGCACCTTGGACAAAGTAAAGTCACTGTGCTTGTCATCCTAGATCATACACCTTTGACATACTCGTCCACCGGGCGGCTTGACCCTTGCGAAAGAGTAGCCGTTCCGGGCCTTCACTAATCCGGGCGGATGCTTGTGAAGACGCTCCGCTTAGATAAGCGGACTGCGGTTGGTGAACTCGTGGCATGAGCTCCCAACATTACCTCCATCTCCATTCGAAGGGACGACATCGCCAATGTGTCCTTCAAAAACTTCGCATTGCGATCTTTGGAGGCCGCTTCGATTACTCGAGGCGATGTCCGAGAGGAAAGGGCACTCCTTCCTTCGGTTGGCGGCAGAACGCTTGACAGCAGCATGCCAAGGTTCGCCGATGCTCGACGCTCAGACCATTTGCCAAATTGGTTGCTGAGTTGAGGCGTCGATTTGCGTTGGCATGTATCAAGTTCGTCCCACTCCTCGATGGATGACATTGCGCCGCTTGCGGGACGACACTTGACGAGGCAGGCAAGGTTGACAGCTCGTCTACGAGTGTTTGCAAGTAATCAACGCTTTGCTCCATTCCTGAAAGTCATCGTGGCGTGGCAGGCGATGCTGCGGCACGACAGGATGCTTGTGATTGATGTTCCTTGGCCGAAGGGATGATATTCTTTGGCCGCAAGGGGACCGTGAACCTTGATATTTGTCTTTAAGCCAACTTCTCCCGTGAAGCGGTTGTGCACTTCACGTTGCATGACTGGGCATGCGATGCGACGTCACGAAATACCGAGCAGCGCCAGGTCGTCATGATAGTGCATGACCGACAGTCCCTGAATGTGACACGGGTCCTCTGAGTTACACGACGCTCGTGTAGCGATCTCCTGATATGAGCAGCGCAAGACCATCATGCAGAGCATATGGCCACTCTTTGACGCAGCGCGACACTTCAGGATTCCCGACTGTATACCTGGGGTGGTTGATCTGCTCGAGTGAGCGACGCATGACCGTCCCGGTTAGGCGGGGCGATCAATCCGCCATCATGATGCATGACGGACGTTCCTTGACACGACACGGGTGTATGAGGAACATGCTGCGAGGCACGACTGGGCGTGCGGCGAGGAGGCTTGCCATGCATTCCTCGTTGGCGTCCCCGATCAAAGACCATGGTACCAGTGCGCCTGGGCGTGATGGAGTATTTGAGCGGAAGCACATTTCCTACGCCAGGGCACGTTACGACGACACAAGCGAGTCATCGTCGCTGGGTAATCCGAGCAGGAAGAACTGCTCTGATACCACTTGTCACGGGGTCATTCTCGGACACTAGACCACGTGCGGCGACTAGGCGGATAGGCACCTAGCCAAGCCTGTTTTGAGTTTGCAGCGGAAGTTTTATGGTCGAGACGACTTTGCCGAGAGTCGCTCTTATAGGCATTCAATCACGGACATGACTAGAGTGTTGGACTACTCGTCACGAGACCGTGGCATTAGCGCGTTGCGGCACTAATGTAGGCGCTTGGGCGCTTAAAGTCCGAAGGGGCGACGAAGGGACCACGGGACGCCACGAAGGGACACCGATGTGGGTTGCCACCCCACGCTCAAGGCCATGACACTAGAATTAAAGGAAAGCTTACTTGTATTAAATATGATGAAACATAACATACAATTGGGCCTCGGAAGGCACTAGTGAACTCCTCCCAGTGTACCGTAGGTATAGGAGTCTTGTTACATATTGAAGATGCAAAAGACGTACCCTACGGGAACGTCACCTACTTGGCCATTCATAAGGATGGCCTTACACGATAAATGCCCTAAGGGCGGATAACTCGGTACTCCGCAATATTACGCAGTGCGGGGTGGCTGCATGTGTTCCATGTTTTCGGCGCTGAGCGGCCGAGGGCTATAAGTTGAGCGGCACTGGTGCCGCGAGGCGTCACGCTTCGTGTCACGGGAAACGCCCCGTGACACGCGCACGAATTTTCACACCGCCGTAAAATTTTCAACCGAGTCCATTTTTCCGTTCCAATCATCTCACCATGCATCAACATGCACGAAAGCGTTGAAAATTTCGCATCTTTTGACAGCGACAAAAATTTCGCGTCTTTTGACCTTCTTGGCTGAAAACACGAGTAAAAGGCGCGCGCACGAATTTTCACACCGTCGTAAAATTTTCAACTGAGTCCACTTTTCTATCCCAATCATCTCACCATGCATCAACATGCACAAAAGCGTCGAAAATTTCACATCTTTTGACAGCGACAAAAATTTCGCGTCTTTTGACCTTCTTGGCTGAAAACACGAGTAAAAGGAGCGCGCACGAATTTTCACACCGTCGTAAAATTTTCAACTGAGTCCATTTTTCCGTCCCAATCATCTCACCATGCATCAACATGCACGAAAGCGTCGTAAATTTTGCATCTTTTGACAGCGACAAAATTTCACGTCTTTTGACCTTCTTGGTTGAAAACACGAGTAAAAGGCGCGCGCGCGAATTTTCACACCGCCGTAAAATTTTCAACGCTGTCAAAAATTTCGCGTCTTTTGACCTTCTTGGTTGAAAACACGAGTAAAAGGCGCGCGCGCGAATTTTCACACCGCCGTAAAATTTTCAACCGAGTCAATTATTCCGTCCCAATTATCTCACCATGCATCAACATGCACGAAAGCATAAAAAATTTTGCATCTTTTGACAACGACAAAAATTTCGCGTCTTTTGACCTTCTTGGCTGAAAACACGATTAAAAGGCGCGCGCGCGAATTTTCACACCGCCGTAAAATTTTCAACTGAGTCCATTTTTCCGTCCCAATCATCTCACCATGGATCAACAAGCACAAAAGCGTCGAAAATTTCGCATCTTTTGACAGCGACAAAAATTTCGCGTCTTTTGACCTTCTTGGCTGAAAACACGAGAAAAGGCGCGCGCGCGAATTTTCACACCGCCATAAAATTTTCAACCGAGTCCATTTTTCTGTCCCAATCATCTCACCATGCATCAACATGGACGAAAGCGTCGAAAATTTCGCATCTTTTGACAGCGACAAAAATTTCGCGTCTTTTGACCTTCTTGGCTGAAAACACGAGTAAAAGGCACGCGCTCGAATTTTCACACCGCCGTAAAATTTTCAATCGAGTCCATTTTTCCGTCCCAATCATCTCACCATGCATCAACATGCACGAAAGCGTCGAAAATTCCGCATCTTTTGACTGCGACAAAAATTTCGCGTCTGTTGACCTTCTTGGCTGAAAACACGAGTAAAAGGCGTGCGCGCGAATTTTCACACCGTTGTAAAATTTTCAACCGAGTCCATTTTTCTGTCCCAATCATCTAACCATGTATCAACATGCACGAAAGCGTCGAAAATTTCGCATCTTTTGACAGCAACAAAAATTTCGCGTCTTTTGACCTTCTTGGCTGAAAACACGAGTAAAAGGCGCGCGCGCGAATTTTCACACCGCCGTAAAATTTTCAACTGAGTCCATTTTTTCGTCCCAATCATCTCACACATCAACATGCACGAAAGCGTCGTAAATTTTGCATCTTTTGACAGCGACAAAAATTTCGCGTCTTTTGACCTTCTTGGCTGAAAATACGAGTAAAAGGCGCGCGCGCGAATTTTGACACCGCCGTAAAATTTTCAACCGAGTCCATTTTTCCGTCCCAATCATCTCACCATGCATCAACATGCACGAAAGCGTCGAAAGTTTCTCATCCAAGGACAGCGACAAAAATTTCGCATCTTTTGACCTTCTTGGCTGAAAACACGAGAAAAAGGCGCGCGCGCGAATTTTCACACCGGCGTAAAATTTTCAACCGAGTCCATTTTTCTATCCCAATCATATCACCATGCATCAACATGCACGAAAGCGTTGAAAATTTCACGTCTTTTGACCTTCTTGGCTGAAAACACAAGTCAAAGACGCGCGCGCGAATTTTCACACCGCCGTAAAATTTTCAACTGAGTCCATTTTTCCGTCCCAATCATCTCACCATGCATCAACATGCACGAAAACGTCGTAAATTTTGCATCTTTTGACAGCGACAAAAATTTCGGGTCTTTTGACCTTCTTGGCTGAAAAAATGAGTAAAAGGCGCGCGCGCGAATTTTCACACCGCCGTGAAATTTTCAACCGAGTCCATTTTTCTGTCTCAATCATCACACCATGCATCAACATGCACGAAAGCATCAAAAATTTCGCATCTTTTGACAGCGACAAAAATTTCGCGTCTTTTGACCTTCTTGGCTGCAAACACGAGTAAAAGGCGCGCGCACGAATTTTCACACCGCCGTCAAATTTTCAACTTAGTCCATTTTTCCGTTCCAATCATCTCACCATTCAACATGCACAAAAGCGTCGAAAATTTCGCATCTTTTGACAGCGACAAAAATTTCGCGTCTTTTGACCTTCTTGGCTGAAAACATGAGTAAAAGGCGCGCGCGCGAATTTTTACACCGCCGTAAAATTTTCAACCGAGTCCATTTTTCTGTCTTAATCATCTCACCATGCATCAACATGCACGAAAGCGTCAAAAATTTCGCATCTTTTGACAACGACAAAAATTTCACGTCTTTTGACCTTCTTGGCTAAAAACACGAGTAAAAGGCGCGCGCGCGTATTTTCACACCGCCGTAAAATTTTCAACCAAGTCCATTTTTCTGTCCCAATCATCTCACCATGCATCAACATGCACGAAAGCGTCGAAAATTTTGCATCTTTTGACAGCGACAAAAATTTCGCGTCTTTTGACCTTCTTGGCTGAAAACACGAGTAAAAGGTGCGCGCGCGAATTTTCACACCGTCGTAAAATTTTCAACCGAGTCCATTTTTCTATCCCAATCATATGACCATGCATCAACATGCACGAAAGCGTCGAAAATTTCGCATCATTTGACAGCGACAAAAATTTCGCGTCTTTTGACCTTCTAGGCTGACAACACGAGTAAAAGGCGCGTGCACAAATTTTCACACCGCCGTAAAATTTTCAACCGAGTCCATTTTTCCGTCCCAATGATCTCACCATACATCAACATGCACGAAAGCGTCGAAAATTTCGCATCTTTTGACAGCGACAAAAATTTCGCGTCTTTTGACCTTCTTGGCTGAAAACACGAGTAAAAGGCGCGCGCGCGAATTTTCACACCGCCGTAAAATTTTCAACCGAGTACATTTTTCCGTCCCAATCATCTCACCATGCATCAACATGCACGAAAGCGTAAAAAATTCTGCATCTTTTGACTGCGACAAATTTCGCGTCTGTTGACCTTCTTGGCTGAAAACACGAGTAAAAGGCGCGCACGCGAATTTTCACACCGTTGTAAAATTTTCAACCGAGTCCATTTTTCTGTCCCAATCATCTCACCATGTATCAACATGCACGAAAGGGTCGAAAATTTCGCATCTTTTGACAGTAACAAAAATTTCGCGTCTTTTGACCTTCTTGGCTGAAAACATGAGTAAAAGGCGCGCGCGCGAATTTTCACACCGCCGTAAAATTTTCAACCGAGTCCATTTTTCCGTCCCAATCATCTCACCATGCATCAACATGCACGAAAGCATCGAAAATTTCGCATCTTTTGACAGCGACAAAAATTTCGCATCTTTTGACCTTCTTGGCTGAAAACACGAGTAAAAGGCGCGCGCACGAATTTTCACACCGTCGTAAAATTTTCAACTGAGTCCACTTTTCTATCCCAATCATCTCACCATGCATCAACATGCACAAAAGCGTCGAAAATTTCACATCTTTTGACAGCGACAAAAATTTCGCGTCTTTTGACCTTCTTGGCTGAAAACACGAGTAAAAGGCGCGCGCGCGAATTTTCACACCGCCGTAAAATTTTCAACTGAGTCCATTTTTCCGTCCCAATCATCTCACCATGCATCAACATGCACGAAAGCGTCGTAAATTTTGCATCTTTTGACAGCTACAAAATTTCACGTCTTTTGACCTTCTTGGTTGAAAACACGAGTAAAAGGCGCGCGCACGAATTTTCACACCGCCGTAAAATTTTCAACGCTGTCAAAAATTTCGCGTCTTTTGACCTTCTTGGTTGAAAACACGAGTAAAAGGCGCGCGCGCGAATTTTCACACCGCCGTAAGATTTTCAACCGAGTCAATTATTCCGTCCCAATTATCTCACCATGCATCAACATGCACGAAAGCATAAAAAATTTTGCATCTTTTGACAACGACAAAAATTTCGCGTCTTTTGACCTTCTTGGCTGAAAACACGATTAAAAGGCGCGCGCGCGAATTTTCACACCGCCGTAAAATTTTCAACTGAGTCCATTTTTCCGTCCCAATCATCTCACCATGGATCAACAAGCACAATAGCGTCGAAAATTTCGCATCTTTTGACAGCGACAAAAATTTCGCGTCTTTTGACCTTCTTGGCTGAAAACACGAGAAAAGGCGCGCGCGCGAATTTTCACACCGCCGTAAAATTTTCAACCGAGTCCATTTTTCTGTCCCAATCATCTCACCATGCATCAACATGGACGAAAGCGTCGAAAATTCCGCATCTTTTGACTGCGACAAAAATTTCGCGTCTGTTGACCTTCTTGGCTGAAAACACGAGTAAAAGGCGCGCGCGCGAATTTTCACACCGTTGTAAAATTTTCAACCGAGTCCATTTTTCTGTCCCAATCATCTAACCATGTATCAACATGCACGAAAGCGTCGAAAATTTCTCATCTTTTGACAGCAACAAAAATTTCGCGTCTTTTGACCTTCTTGGCTGAAAACACGAGTAAAAGGCGCGCGCGCGAATATTCACACCGCCGTAAAATTTTTAACTGAGTCCATTTTTTCGTCCCAATCATCTCACACATCAACATGCACGAAAGCGTCGTAAATTTTGCATCTTTTGACAGCGACAAAAATTTCGCGTCTTTTGACCTTCTTGGCTGAAAACACGAGTAAAAGGCGCGCGCGCGAATTTTGACACCGCCGTAAAATTTTCAACCGAGTCCATTTTTCCGTCCCAATCATCTCACCATGCATCAACATGCACGAAAGCGTCGAAAGTTTCTCATCTAAGGACAGCGACAAAAATTTCGCATCTTTTGACCTTCTTGGCTGAAAACACGAGAAAAAGGCGCGCGCGCGAATTTTCACACCGGCGTAAAATTTTCAACCGAGTCCATTTTTCTATCCCAATCATATCACCATGCATCAACATGCACGAAAGCGTCGAAAATTTAACGTCTTTTGACCTTCTTGGCTGAAAACACAAGTCAAAGACACGCGCGCGAATTTTCACACCGCCGTAAAATTTTCAACTGAGTCCATTTTTCCGTCCCAATCATCTCACCATGCATCAACATGCACGAAAGCGTCGTAAATTTTGCATCTTTTGACAGCGACAAAAATTTCGCGTCTTTTGACCTTCTTGGCTGAAAAAACGAGTAAAAGGCGCGCGCGCGAATTTTCACACCGCCGTGAAATTTTCAACCGAGTCCATTTTTCTGTCTCAATCATCACACCATGCATCAACATGCACGAAAGCATCAAAAATTTCGCATCTTTTGACAGCGACAAAAATTTCGCGTCTTTTGACCTTCTTGGCTGAAAACACGAGTAAAAGGCGCGCGCACGAATTTTCACACCGCCGTCAAATTTTCAACTTAGTCCATTTTTCCGTTCCAATCATCTCACCATTCAACATGCACGAAAGCGTCGAAAATTTCGCATCTTTTGACAGCGACAAAAATTTCGCGTCTTTTGACCTTCTTGGCTGAAAACATGAGTAAAAGGCGCGCGCGCGAATTTTCACACCGCCGTAAAATTTTCAACCGAGTCCATTTTTCCGTCCCAATAATCTCACCATGCATCAATATGCACGAAAGCATCGAAAATTTTGCATCTTTTGACAGCGACAAAAATTTCGCGTCTTTTGACCTTCTTGGCTGAAAAAACGAGTAAAAAGCGCGCGCGCGAATTTTCACACCACCGTAAAATTTTCAACCGAGTCCATTTTTCTGTCTCAATCATCTCACCATGCATCAACATGCACGAAAGCGTCAAAAATTTCGCATCTTTTGACAACAACAAAAATTTCGCGTCTTTTGACCTTCTTGGCTGAAAACACGAGTAAAAAGCGCGCGCGCGAATTTTCACACTGCCGTAAAATTTTCAACCAAGTCCATTTTTCTGTCCCAATCATCTCACCATGCATCAACATGCACGAAAGCGTCGAAAATTTCGCATCTTTTGACAGCGACAAAAATTTCGCGTCTTTTGACCTTCTTGGCTGAAAACACGAGTAAAAGGCGCGCGCGCGAATTTTCACACCGTCGTAAAATTTTCAACCGAGTCCATTTTTCTATCCCAATCATATCACCATGCATCAACATGCACGAAAGCGTCGAAAATTTTGCATCATTTGACAGCGACAAAAATTTCGCGTCTTTTGACCTTCTAGGCTGACAACACGAGTAAAAGGCGCGTGCACAAATTTTCACACCGCCGTAAAATTTTCAACCGAGTCCATTTTTCCGTCCCAATCATCTCACCATGCATCAACATGCACGAAAGCGTCGAAAATTTTGCATCTTTTGACAGCGACAAAAATTTCGTGTCTTTTGACCTTCTTGGCTGAAAACACGAGTAAAAGGCGCGCGCGCGAATTTTCACACCGCCGTAAAATTTTCAACCGAGTACATTTTTCCATCCCAATCATCTCACCATGCATCAACATGCACGAAAGCGTAAAAAATTCTGCATCTTTTGACTGCGACAAATTTCGCGTCTGTTGACCTTCTTGGCTGAAAACACGAGTAAAAGGCGCGCGCACGAATTTTCACACCGTTGTAAAATTTTCAACCGAGTCCATTTTTCTGTCCCAATCATCTCACCATGTATCAACATGCACGAAAGGGTCGAAAATTTCGCATCTTTTGACAGTAACAAAAATTTCGCGTCTTTTGACCTTCTTGGCTGAAAACACGAGTAAAAGGCGCGCGCGCGAATTTTCACACCGCCGTAAAATTTTCAACTGAGTCCATTTTTTCGTCCCAATCATCTCACACATCAACATGCACGAAAGCGTCGTAAATTTCGCATCTTTTGACAGCGACAAAAATTTCGCGTCTTTTGACCTTCTTGGCTGAAAACACGAGTAAAAGGCGCGCGCGCGAATTTTGACACCGCCGTAAAATTTTCAACCGAGTCCATTTTTCCGTCCCAATCATCTCACCATGCATCAACATGCACGAAAGCGTCGAAAGTTTCTCATCTAAGGACAGCGACAAAAATTTCGCATCTTTTGACCTTCTTGGCTGAAAACACGAGAAAAAGGCGCGCGCACGAATTTTCACACCGGCATAAAATTTTCAACCGAGTCCATTTTTCCGTCCCAATCATGTCACCATGCATCAACATGCACGAAAGTGTCGAAAATTTCGCATCTTTTGACAGCGACAAAAATTTCGCGTCTTTTGACCTTCTTGGCTGAAAACACGAGTAAAAGGAGCGCGCACGAAATTTCACACCGCCGTAAAATTTTCAACCGAGTCCATTTTTCCATCCCAATCATCTCACCATGCATCAACATGCACGAAAGCGTCGAAAATTTCGCATCTTTTGACAGCGACAAAAATTTCGCGTCTTTTGACCTTCTTGACTGAAAACACGAGTAAAAGGCGCGCGCACGAATTTTCACACTGTCGTAAAATTTTCAACTGAGTCCACTTTTCTATCTCAATCATCTCACCATGCATCAACATGCACAAAAGCGTCGAAAATTTCACATCTTTTGACAGCGACAAAAATTTCGCGTCTTTTGACCTTCTTGGCTGAAAACACGAGTAAAAGGCGCGCGCGCGAATTTTGACACCGCCGTAAAATTTTCAACCAAGTCCATTTTTCCGTCCCAATCATGTCACCATGCATCAACATGCACGAAAGTGTCGAAAATTTCGCATCTTTTGACAGCGACAAAAATTTCGCGTCTTTTGACCTTCTTGGCTGAAAACACGAGTAAAAGGAGCGCGCACGAATTTTCACACCGCCGTAAAATTTTCAACCGAGTCCATTTTTCCGTCCCAATCATCTCACCATGCATCAACATGCACGAAAGCGTCGAAAATTTCGCATCTTTTGACAGCGACAAAAATTTCGCGTCTTTTGACCTTCTTGGCTGAAAACACGAGTAAAAGGCGTGCGCACGAATTTTCACACCGTCGTAAAATTTTCAACTGAGTCCACTTTTCTATCCCAATCATCTCACCATGCATCAACATGCACAAAAGCGTCGAAAATTTCACATCTTTTGACAGCGACAAAAATTTCGTGTCTTTTGACCTTCTTGGCTGAAAACACGAGTAAAAGGCGCGCGCGCGAATTTTCACACCGCCGTAAAATTTTCAACTGAGTCCATTTTTCCGTCCCAATGATCTCACCATGCATCAACATGCACGAAAGCGTCGTAAATTTTGCATCTTTTGACAGCGATAAAATTTCACGTCTTTTGACCTTCTTGGTTGAAAACACGAGTAAAAGGCGCGCGCGCGAATTTTCACACCGCCGTAAAATTTTCAACGCTGTCAAAAATTTCGCGTCTTTTGACCTTCTTGGCTGAAAACACGAGTAAAAGGCGCGCGCGCGAATTTTCACACCGCCGTAAAATTTTCAATTGAGTCCATTTTTCCGTCCCAATCATCTCACCATGCATCAACATGCATGAAAGCGTCATAAATTTTGCATCTTTTGACAGCGACAAAAATTTCGCGTCTTTTGACCTTGGCTGAAAACACGAGAAAAGGCGCGCGCGCGAATTTTCACACCGCCGTAAAATTTTCAACCGAGTCCATTTTTCTGTCCCAATCATCTCACCATGCTTCAACATGGACGAAAGCGTCAAAAATTTTGCATCTTTTGACAGCGACAAAAATTTCGCGTCTTTTGACCTTCTTGGCTGAAAACACGAGTAAAAGGCGCGCGCGCGAATTTTCACACCGTCGTAAAATTTTCAACCGAGTCCATTTTTCCGTCCCAATCATCTCACCATGTATCAACATGCACGAAAGCGTCGAAAATTTCGCATCTTTTGACAGCGACAAAAATTTCGCGTCTTTTGACCTTCTTGGCTGAAAACACGAGAAAAGGCGCGCGCGCGAATTTTCACACCGCCGTAAAATTTTCAACTGAGTCCATTTTTTCGTCCCAATCATCTCACACATCAACATGCACGAAAGCGTCGTAAATTTCGCATCTTTTCACAGCGACAAAAATTTCGCGTCTTTTGACCTTCTTGGCTGAAAACACGAGTAAAAGGCGCGCGCGCGAATTTTGACACCGCCGTAAAATTTTCAACCGAGTCCATTTTTCCGTCCCAATCATCTCACCATGCATCAACATGCACGAAAGCGTCGAAAGTTTCTCATCTAAGGACAGCGACAAAAATTTCGCATCTTTTGACCTTCTTGGCTGAAAACACGAGAAAAAGGCGCGCGCGCGAATTTTCACACCGGCATAAAATTTTCAACCGAGTCCATTTTTCCGTCCCAATCATGTCACCATGCATCAACATGCACGAAAGTGTCGAAAATTTCGCATCTTTTGATAGCGACAAAAATTTCGCGTCTTTTGACCTTCTTGGCTGAAAACACGAGTAAAAGGAGCGCGCACGAAATTTCACACCGCCGTAAAATTTTCAACCGAGTCCATTTTTCCGTCCCAATCATCTCACCATGCATCAACATGCACGAAAGCGTCGAAAATTTCGCATCTTTTGACAGCGACAAAAATTTCGCGTCTTTTGACCTTCTTGACTGAAAACACGAGTAAAAGGCGCGCGCACGAATTTTCACACCGTCGTAAAATTTTCAACTGAGTCCACTTTTCTATCCCAATCATCTCACCATGCATCAACATGCACAAAAGCGTCGAAAATTTCACATCTTTTGACAGCGACAAAAATTTCGCGTCTTTTGACCTTCTTGGCTGAAAACACGAGTAAAAGGCGCGCGCGCGAATTTTGACACCGCCGTAAAATTTTCAACCAAGTCCATTTTTCCGTCCCAATCACATGCACGAAAGTGTCGAAAATTTCGCATCTTTTGACAGCGACAAAAATTTCGCGTCTTTTGACCTTCTTGGCTGAAAACACGAGTAAAAGGAGCGCGCACGAATTTTCACACCGCCGTAAAATTTTCAACCGAGTCCATTTTTCCGTCCCAATCATCTCACCATGCATCAACATGCACGAAAGCGTCGAAAATTTCGCATCTTTTGACAGCGACAAAAATTTCGCGTCTTTTGACCTTCTTGGCTGAAAACACGAGTAAAAGGCGTGCGCACGAATTTTCACACCGTCGTAAAATTTTCAACTGAGTCCACTTTTCTATCCCAATCATCTCACCATGCATCAACATGCACAAAAGCGTCGAAAATTTCACATCTTTTGACAGCGACAAAAATTTCGTGTCTTTTGACCTTCTTGGCTGAAAACACGAGTAAAAGGCGCGCGCGCGAATTTTCACACCGCCGTAAAATTTTCAACTGAGTCCATTTTTCCGTCCCAATGATCTCACCATGCATCAACATGCACGAAAGCATCGTAAATTTTGCATCTTTTGACAGCGATAAAATTTCACGTCTTTTGACCTTCTTGGTTGAAAACACGAGTAAAAGGCGCGCGCGCGAATTTTCACACCGCCGTAAAATTTTCAACGCTGTCAAAAATTTCGCGTCTTTTGACCTTCTTGGCTGAAAACACGAGTAAAAGGCGCGCGCGCGAATTTTCACACCGCCGTAAAATTTTCAATTGAGTCCATTTTTCCGTCCCAATCATCTCACCATGCATCAACATGCATGAAAGCGTCATAAATTTTGCATCTTTTGACAGCGACAAAAATTTCGCGTCTTTTGACCTTGGCTGAAAACACGAGAAAAGGCGCGCGCGCGAATTTTCACACCGCCGTAAAATTTTCAACCGAGTCCATTTTTCTGTCCCAATCATCTCACCATGCTTCAACATGGACGAAAGCGTCAAAAATTTTGCATCTTTTGACAGCGACAAAAATTTCGCGTCTTTTGACCTTCTTGGCTGAAAACACGAGTAAAAGGCGCGCGCGCGAATTTTCACACCGTCGTAAAATTTTCAACCGAGTCCATTTTTCCGTCCCAATCATCTCACCATGTATCAACATGCACGAAAGCGTCGAAAATTTCGCATCTTTTGACAGCGACAAAAATTTCGCGTCTTTTGACCTTCTTGGCTGAAAACACGAGAAAAGGCGCGCGCGCGAATTTTCACACCGCCGTAAAATTTTCAACTGAGTCCATTTTTTCGTCCCAATCATCTCACACATCAACATGCACGAAAGCGTCGTAAATTTCGCATCTTTTCACAGCGACAAAAATTTCGCGTCTTTTGACCTTCTTGGCTGAAAACACGAGTAAAAGGCGCGCGCGCGAATTTTGACACCGCCGTAAAATTTTCAACCGAGTCCATTTTTCCGTCCCAATCATCTCACCATGCATCAACATGCACGAAAGCGTCGAAAGTTTCTCATCTAAGGACAGCGACAAAAATTTCGCATCTTTTGACCTTCTTGGCTGAAAACACGAGAAAAAGGCGCGCGCGCGAATTTTCACACCGGCATAAAATTTTCAACCGAGTCCATTTTTCCGTCCCAATCATGTCACCATGCATCAACATGCACGAAAGTGTCGAAAATTTCGCATCTTTTGATAGCGACAAAAATTTCGCGTCTTTTGACCTTCTTGGCTGAAAACACGAGTAAAAGGAGCGCGCACGAAATTTCACACCGCCGTAAAATTTTCAACCGAGTCCATTTTTCCGTCCCAATCATCTCACCATGCATCAACATGCACGAAAGCGTCGAAAATTTCGCATCTTTTGACAGCGACAAAAATTTCGCGTCTTTTGACCTTCTTGACTGAAAACACGAGTAAAAGGCGCGCGCACGAATTTTCACACCGTCGTAAAATTTTCAACTGAGTCCACTTTTCTATCCCAATCATCTCACCATGCATCAACATGCACAAAAGCGTCGAAAATTTCACATCTTTTGACAGCGACAAAAATTTCGCGTCTTTTGACCTTCTTGGCTGAAAACACGAGTAAAAGGCGCGCGCGCGAATTTTGACACCGCCGTAAAATTTTCAACCAAGTCCATTTTTCCGTCCCAATCATGTCACCATGCATCAACATGCACGAAAGTGTCGAAAATTTCGCATCTTTTGACAGCGACAAAAATTTCGCGTCTTTTGACCTTCTTGGCTGAAAACACGAGTAAAAGGAGCGCGCACGAATTTTCACACCGCCGTAAAATTTTCAACCGAGTCCATTTTTCCGTCCCAATCATCTCACCATGCATCAACATGCACGAAAGCGTCGAAAATTTCGCATCTTTTGACAGCGACAAAAATTTCGCGTCTTTTGACCTTCTTGGCTGAAAACACGAGTAAAAGGCGTGCGCACGAATTTTCACACCGTCGTAAAATTTTCAACTGAGTCCACTTTTCTATCCCAATCATCTCACCATGCATCAACATGCACAAAAGCGTCGAAAATTTCACATCTTTTGACAGCGACAAAAATTTCGTGTCTTTTGACCTTCTTGGCTGAAAACACGAGTAAAAGGCGCGCGCGCGAATTTTCACACCGCCGTAAAATTTTCAACTGAGTCCATTTTTCCGTCCCAATGATCTCACCATGCATCAACATGCACGAAAGCGTCGTAAATTTTGCATCTTTTGACAGCGATAAAATTTCACGTCTTTTGACCTTCTTGGTTGAAAACACGAGTAAAAGGCGCGCGCGCGAATTTTCACACCGCCGTAAAATTTTCAACGCTGTCAAAAATTTCGCGTCTTTTGACCTTCTTGGCTGAAAACACGAGTAAAAGGCGCGCGCGCGAATTTTCACACCGCCGTAAAATTTTCAATTGAGTCCATTTTTCCGTCCCAATCATCTCACCAGGCATCAACATGCATGAAAGCGTCATAAATTTTGCATCTTTTGACAGCGACAAAAATTTCGCGTCTTTTGACCTTGGCTGAAAACACGAGAAAAGGCGCGCGCTGCGAATTTTCACACCGCCGTAAAATTTTCAACCGAGTCCATTTTTCTGTCCCAATCATCTCACCATGCTTCAACATGGACGAAAGCGTCAAAAATTTCGCATCTTTTGACAGCGACAAAAATTTCGCGTCTTTTGACCTTCTTGGCTGAAAACACGAGTAAAAGGCGCGCGCGCGAATTTTCACACCGTCGTAAAATTTTCAACCGAGTCCATTTTTCCGTCCCAATCATCTCACCATGTATCAACATGCACGAAAGCGTCGAAAATTTCGCATCTTTTGACAGCGACAAAAATTTCGCGTCTTTTGACTTCTTGGCTGAAAACACGAGAAAAGGCGCGCGCGCGAATTTTCACACCGCCGTAAAATTTTCAACTGAGTCCATTTTTCTGTCCCAATCATCTCACCATGCTTCAACATGGACGAAAGCGTCAAAAATTTTGCATCTTTTGACAGCGACAAAAATTTCGCGTCTTTTGACCTTCTTGATTAAAAACACGAGTAAAAGGCGCGCGCGCGAATTTTCACACCGCCGTAAAATTTTCAACCGAGTCCATTTTTTCGTCCCAATCATCTCACCATGCATCAACATGCACGAAAGCGTCGAAAGTTTCTCATCTAAGGACAGCGACAAAAATTTCGCATCTTTTGACCTTCTTGGCTGAAAACACGAGAAAAAGGCGCGCGCGCGAATTTTCACACCGTCGTAAAAATTTCAACCGAGTCCATTTTTCCGTCCCAATCATCTCACCATGCATCAACATGCACAAAAGCGTCGAAAATTTCGCATCTTTTGACAGCGACAAAAATTTCGCGTCTTTTGACCTTCTTGGCTGAAAACACGAGTAAAAGGCGCGCGCGCGAATTTTGACACCGCCGTAAAATTTTCAACCGAGTCCATTTTTCCGTCCCAATCATCTCACCATGCATCAACATGCACAAAAGCGTCGAAAATTTTGCATCTTTTGACAGCGACAAAAATTTCGCGTCTTTTGACCTTCTTGGCTGAAAACACGAGTAAAAGGCGCGATGGCGAATTTTCACACCTCCGTAAAATTTTCAACCGAGTCCATTTTTCCGTCCCAATCATCTCACCATGCATCAACATGCACCAAAGCGTCGAAAATTTTGCATCTTTTGACAGTGACAAAAATTTCGCGTCTTTTGACCTTCTAGGCTGAAAACACGAGTAAAAGGCGCGCGCGCAAATTTTCACACCGCCGTAAAATTTTCAACCGAGTCCATTTTTCCGTCCCAATCATCTCACCATGCATCAACATGCACGAAAGCGTCGAAAATTTCGCATCTTTTGACAGCGACAAAAATTTCGCGTCTTTTGACCTTCTTGGCTGAAAACACGAGTAAAAGGCGCGCGCACGAATTTTGACACCGCCGTAAAATTTTCAACTGAGTCCATTTTTCCGTCCCAATCATCTCACCATGCATCAACATGCACGAAAGCGTCGTAAATTTTGCACCTTTTGACAGCGACAAAATTTCACGTCTTTTGACCTTCTTGGTTGAAAACACGAGTAAAAGGCACGCGCGCGAATTTTCACACCGCCGTAAAATTTTCAACGCTGTCAAAAATTTCGCGTCTTTTGACCTACTTGGTTGAAAACACGAGTAAAAGGCGCGCGCGCGAATTTTCACACCGCCGTAAAATTTTCAACCGAGTCAATTATTCCGTCCCAATTATCTCACCATGCATCAACATGCACGAAAGCATAAAAAATTGTGCATCTTTTGACAACGACAAAAATTTCGCGTCTTTTGACCTTCTTGGTTGAAAACACGATTAAAAGGCGCGCGCGCGAATTTTCACACCGCCGTAAAATTTTCAACTGAGTCCATTTTTCCGTCCCAATCATCTCACCATGGATCAACAAGCACAAAAGCGTCGAAAATTTCGCATCTTTTGACAGCGACAAAAATTTCGCGTCTTTTGACCTTCTTGGCTGAAAACACGAGAAAAGGCGTGCGCGCGAATTTTCACACCGCCGTAAAATTTTCAACCGAGTCCATTTTTCTGTCCCAATCATCTCACCATGCATCAACATGGACGAAAGCGTCGAAAATTTCGCATCTTTTGACAGCGACAAAAATTTCGCGTCTTTTGACCTTCTTGGCTGAAAACACGAGTAAAAGGCGCGCGCTCGAATTTTCACACCGCCGTAAAATTTTCAATCGAGTCCATTTTTCCATCCCAATCATCTCACCATGCATCAACATGCACGAAAGCGTCGAAAATTCCTCATCTTTTGACTGCGACAAAAATTTCGCGTCTGTTGACCTTCTTGGCTGAAAACACGAGTAAAAGGCGCGCGCGCGAATTTTCACACCGTTGTAAAATTTTCAACCGAGTCCATTTTTCTGTCCCAATCATCTAACCATGTATCAACATGCACGAAAGCGTCGAAAATTTTGCATCTTTTGACAGCAACAAAAATTTCGCGTCTTTTGACCTTCTTGGCTGAAAACACGAGTAAAAGGCGCGCGCGCGAATTTTCACACCGCCGTAAAATTTTCAACTGAGTCCATTTTTTCGTCCCAATCATCTCTCCATGCATCAACATGCACGAAAGCGTCGTAAATTTTGCATCTTTTGACAGCGACAAAAATTTCGCGTCTTTTGACCTTCTTGGCTGAAAACACGAGTAAAAGGCGCGCGCGCGAATTTTGACACCGCCGTAAAATTTTCAACCGAGTCCATTTTTCCGTCCCAATCATCGCACCATGCATCAACATGCACGAAAGCGTCGAAAGTTTCTCATCTAAGGACAGCGACAAAAATTTCGCATCTTTTGACCTTCTTGGCTGAAAACACGAGAAAAAGGCGCGCTCGCGAATTTTCACACCGCCGTAAAATTTTCAACCGAGTCCATTTTTCCGTCCCAATCATCTCACCATGCATCAACATGCACGAAAGCATCAAAAATTTCGCATCTTTTGACAGCGACAAAAATTTCGCATCTTTTGACCTTCTAGGCTGACAACACGAGTAAAAGGCGCGTGAACAAATTTTCACACCGCCGTAAAATTTTCAACCGAGTCCATTTTTTCGTCCCAATCATCCCACCATGCATCAACATGCACGAAAGCGTCGAAAATTTCGCATCTTTTGACAGCGACAAAAATTTCGCGTCTTTTGACCTTCTTGGCTGAAAACACGAGTAAAAGGCGCGCGCGCGAATTTTCACACCGCCATAAAATTTTCAACCGAGTACATTTTTCCGTCCCAATCATCTCACCATGCATCAACATGCACGAAAGCGTCAAAAATTCTGCATCTTTTGACTGCGACAAATTTCGCGTCTGTTGACCTTCTTGGCTGAAAACACGAGTAAAAGGCGCGAGCGCGAATTTTCACACCGTTGTAAAATTTTCAACCGAGTCCATTTTTCTGTCCCAATCATCTCACCATGTATCAACATGCACGAAAGCGTAGAAAATTTCGCATCTTTTGACAGTAACAAAAATTTCGCGTCTTTTGACCTTCTTGGCTGAAAACACGAGTAAAAGGCGCGCGCGCGAATTTTCACACCGCCGTAAAATTTTCAATTGAGTCCATTTTTCCGTCCCAATCATCTCACCATGCATCAACATGCACGAAAGCATCGTAAATTTTGCATCTTTTGATAGCGACAAAAATTTCGCATCTTTTGACCTTGGCTGAAAACACGAGTAAAAGGCGCGCGCTCGAATTTTCACACCGCCGTAAAATTTTCAACCGAGTCCATTTGTCCGTCCCAATCATCTCACCATGCATCAACATGCACGAGAGCATCGAAAGTTTCTCATCTAAGGACAGCGACAAAAATTTCGCATCTTCTGACCTTCTTGGCTGAAAACACGAGTAAAAGGCGCGCGCGCGAATTTTCACACCGCCGTAAAATTTTCAATTGAGTCCATTTTTCCGTCCCAATCATCTCACCATGCATCAACATGCACGAAAGCGTCGTAAATTTTGCATCTTTTGATAGCGACAAAAATTTCGCATCTTTTGACCTTGGCTGAAAACACGAGTAAAAGGCGCGCGCGCGAATATTCACACCGCCGTAAAATTTTCAACCGAGTCCATTATTCCGTCCCAATTATCTCACCACGCATCAACATGCACGAAAGCATAAAAAATTTTGCATCTTTTGACAGCGACAAAAATTTCGCGTCTTTTGACCTTCTTGGCTGAAAACACGATTAAAAGGCGCGCGCGCGAATTTTCACACCTCCGTAAAATTTTCAACCGAGTCCATTTTTCCGTCCCAATCATCTCACCATGTATCAACATTCACGAAAGCGTCGAAAATTTCGCATCTTTTGACAGCGACAAAAATTTCGCGTCTTTTGACCTTCTAGGCTGAAAACACGAGTAAAGGAGCGTGCGCAAATTTTCACACCGCCGTAAAATTTTCAACCGAGTCCATTTTTCCGTCCCAATCATCTCACCATGCATCAACATGCAAGAAAGCGTCGAAAATTTCGCATCTTTTGACAGCGACAAAAATTTTGCGTCTTTTGACCTTCTTGGCTGAAAACACGAGTAAAAGGCGCGCACGTGAATTTTCACACCGCCGTAAAATTTTCAACCGAGTCCATTTTTCCGTCCCAATTATCTCACCATGCATCAACATGCACAAAAGCGTCGAAAATTTCGCATCTTTTGACAGCGACAAAAATTTCGCGTCTTTTGACCTTCTTGGCTGAAAACACGAGTAAAAGGCGCGCGCGCGAATTTTTACACCTCCGTAAAATTTTCAACCGAGTCCATTTTTTCGTCCCAATCATCTCACCATGCATCAACATGCACAAAAGCGTCGAAAATTTCGCATCTTTTGACAGCGACAAAAATTTCGCATCTTTTGACCTTCTTGGCTGAAAACACGAGAAAAGGCGCGCGCGCGAATTTTCACACCGCCGTAAAATTTGCCACCGAGTCCATTTTTCTGTCCCAATCATCTCACCTTGCATCAACATGCACGAAAGCGTAAAAAATTTCGCATCTTTTGACAGCGACAAAAATTTCGCGTCTTTTGACCTTCTTGGCTGAAAACACGAGTAAAAGGCGCGCGCGCGACTTTTCACACCGCCGTAAAATTTTCAACCGAGTCCATTTTTCCGTCCCAATCATCTCACCATGCATCAACATGCACGAAAGCATAAAAAATTTCGCTTCTTTTGACAGCAACAAAAATTTCGCGTCTTTTGATCTTCTTGGCTGAAAACACGAGTAAAAGGGCGCGCGCTGCGAATTTTCATACCGTCATAAAATTTTCAACCGAGTCCATTTTTCCGCCCCAATCATCTCACCATGCATCAACATGCATGAAAGCGTAGAAAATTTCGCATCTTTTGACAGCGACAAAAATTTCGCGTCTTTTGACCTTCTTGGCTGAAAACACGAGTAAAAGGTGTGCGCGCGAATTTTCACACCGCCGTGAAATTTTCAACCGAGTCCATTTTTCCGTCCCAATCATCTCACCATGCATCAACATGCACGAAAGCGTCGAAAATTTCGCATCTTTTGACAGCGACAAAAATTTCGCGCCTTTTGACCTTCTTGGCTGAAAACACGAGTAAAAGGCGCGCGCGCGAATTTTCACACCGCCGTAAAATTTTCAACCGAGTCCATTTTTCCGCACCAATCATCTCACCATGCACCAACATGCACGAAAGCGTCGAAAATTTCGCATCTTTTGACAGCGACAAAAATTTCGCGTCTTTTGACCTTCTTGGCTGAAAACACGAGTAAAAGGCGCGCGCGCGACTTTTCACACCGCCGTAAAATTTTCAACCGAGTCCATTTTTCCGTCCCAATCATCTCACCATGCATCAACATGCACGAAAGCATAAAAAATTTCGCATCTTTTGACAGCGACAAAAATTTCGCGTCTTTTGACCTTCTTGGCTGAAAACACGAGTAAAAGGCGCGCGCAGCGAATTTTCACACCGCCGTAAAATTTTCAACCGAGTCCATTTTTCCGTCCCAATCATCTCACCATGCATCAACATGCACGAAAGCGTCGAAAATTTTGCATCTTTTGACAGCGACAAAAATTTCGCGTCTTTTGACCTTCTTGGCTTAAAACACGAGTAAAAGGCGCGCGCGCGACTTTTCACACCGCCGTAAAATTTTCAACCGAGTCCATTTTTCCGTCCCAATCATCTCACCATGCATCAACATGCACGAAAGCATAAAAAATTTCGCATCTTTTGACAGCAACAAAAATTTCGCGTCTTTTGACCTTCTTGGCTGAAAACAAGAGTATAAGGCGCGCGCGCGAATTTTCACACCGCCGTAAAATTTTCAACCGAGTCCATTTTTCTGTCCCAATCATCTCACCATGCATCAACATGCACGAAAGCGTAAAAAATTTCGCATCTTTTGACAGCGACAAAAATTTCGCGTCTTTTGACCTTCTTGGCTGAAAACACGAGTAAAAGGCGCGCGCGCAAATTTTCACACCGCCGTGAAATTTTCAACCGAGTCCATTTTTCCGTCCCAATCATCTCACCTTGCATCAACATGCACGAAAGCGTCGAAAATTTCGCATCTTTTGACAGCGACAAAAATTTCGCGTCTTTTGACCTTCTTGGCTGAAAACACGAGTAAAAGGCGCGCGCGCGAATTTTCACACCGCCGTAAAATTTTCAATTGAGTCCATTTTTCCGTCCCAATCATCTCACCATGCATCAACACGCACGAAAGCGTCGTAAATTTTGCATCTTTTGACAGCGACAAAAATTTCGCATCTTTTGACCTTGGCTGAAAACACGAGTAAAAGGCGCGCGCGCGAATTTTCACACCGCCGTAAAATTTTCAATTGAGTCCATTTTTCCGTCCCAATCATCTCACAATGCATCAACATGCACGAAAGCGTCATAAATTTTGCATCTTTTGATAGCGACAAAAATTTCGCGTCTTTTGACCTTCTTGGCTGAAAACACGATTAAAAGGCGCGCGCGCGAATTTTCACACCTCCGTAAAATTTTCAACCGAGTCCATTTTTCCGTCCCAATCATCTCACCATGTATCAACATGCACGAAAGCGTCAAAAATTTCGCATCTTTTGACAGCGACAAAAATTTCGCGTCTTTTGACCTTCTTGGTTGAAAACACGAGAAAAGGAGCGCGCGCGAATTTTCACACCGCCGTAAAATTTTCAACCGAGTCCATTTTTCTGTCCCAATCATCTCACCATGCTTCAACATGGGCGAAAGCATCGAAAATTTTGCATCTTTTGACAGCGACAGAAATTTTGCGTCTTTTGACCTTCTTGGCTGAAAACACGAGTAAAAGGTGCGCGCGCGAATTTTCACACCGCCGTAAAATTTTCAATTGAGTCCATTTTTCCGTCCCAATCATCTCACCATGCATCAATATGCATGAAAGCGTCGTAAATTTTGCATCTTTTGACAGCGACAAAAATTTCGCGTCTTTTGACCTTCTTGGCTGAAAACACGATTAAAAGGCGCGCGCGCGAATTTTCACACCTCCGTAAAATTTTCAACCGAGTCCATTTTTCCGTCCCAATCATCTCACCATGTATCAACATGCACGAAAGCGTCAAAAATTTCGCATCTTTTGACAGCGACAAAAATTTCGCGTCTTTTGACCTTCTTGGTTGAAAACACGAGAAAAGGAGCGCGCGCGAATTTTCACACCGCCGTAAAATTTTCAACCGAGTCCATTTTTCTGTCCCAATCATCTCACCATGCTTCAACATGGGCGAAAGCATCGAAAATTTTGCATCTTTTGACAGCGACAGAAATTTTGCGTCTTTTGACCTTCTTGGCTGAAAACACGAGTAAAAGGTGCGCGCGCGAATTTTCACACCGCCGTAAAATTTTCAACCGAGTCCATTTTTCCGTCCCAATCATCTCACCATGCATCAACATGCACAAAAGCGTCGAAAATTTCGCATCTTTTGACAGTGACAAAAATTTCGCGTCTTTTGACCTTCTAGGCTGAAAACACGAGTAAAAGGCGCGCGCGCAAATTTTCACACCGCCGTAAAATTTTCAACCGAGTCCATTTTTCCGTCCCAATCATCTCACCATGCATCAACATGCACGAAAGCGTCGAAAGTTTCTCATCTAAGGACAGCGACAAAAATTTCGCATCTTTTGACCTTCTTGGCTGAAAACACGAGAAAAAGGCGCGCGCGCGAATTTTCACACCGTCGTAAAAATTTCAACCGAGTCCATTTTTCCGTCCCAATCATCTCACCATGCATCAACATGCACAAAAGTGTCGAAAATTTCGCATCTTTTGACAGCGACAGAAATTTTGCGTCTTTTGACCTTCTTGGCTGAAAACACGAGTAAAAGGTGCGCGCGCGAATTTTCACACCGCCGTAAAATTTTCAATTGAGTCCATTTTTCCGTCCCAATCATCTCACAATGCATCAACATGCACGAAAGCGTCATAAATTTTGCATCTTTTGATAGCGACAAAAATTTCGCGTCTTTTGACCTTCTTGGCTGAAAACACGATTAAAAGGCGCGCGCGCGAATTTTCACACCTCCGTAAAATTTTCAACCGAGTCCATTTTTCCGTCCCAATCATCTCACCATGTATCAACATGCACGAAAGCGTCAAAAATTTCGCATCTTTTGACAGCGACAAAAATTTCGCGTCTTTTGACCTTCTTGGTTGAAAACACGAGAAAAGGAGCGCGCGCGAATTTTCACACCGCCGTAAAATTTTCAACCGAGTCCATTTTTCTGTCCCAATCATCTCACCATGCTTCAACATGGGCGAAAGCATCGAAAATTTTGCATCTTTTGACAGCGACAGAAATTTTGCGTCTTTTGACCTTCTTGGCTGAAAACACGAGTAAAAGGTGCGCGCGCGAATTTTCACACCGCCGTAAAATTTTCAATTGAGTCCATTTTTCCGTCCCAATCATCTCACCATGCATCAATATGCATGAAAGCGTCGTAAATTTTGCATCTTTTGACAGCGACAAAAATTTCGCGTCTTTTGACCTTGGCTGAAAACACGAGTAAAAGGCGCGCGCGCGAATTTTCACACCGTCGTAAAATTTTCAACCGAGTCCATTATTCCGTCCCAATTATCTCACCATGCATCAACATGCACGAAAGCATAAAAAATTTTGCATCTTTTGACAGCGACAAAAATTTCGCGTCTTTTGACCTTCTTGGCTGAAAACACGAGAAAAGGCGCGCGCGCGAATTTTCACACCGCCGTAAAATTTTCAACCGAGTCCATTTTTCCGTCCCAATCATCTCACCATGCATCAACATGCACAAAAGCGTCGAAAATTTTGCATCTTTTGACAGCGACAAAAATTTCGCGTCTTTTGACCTTCTTGGCTGAAAACACGAGTAAAAGGCGCGCGGGCGAATTTTCACACCTCCGTAAAATTTTCAACCGAGTCCATTTTTCCGTCCCAATCATCTCACCATGCATCAACATGCACAAAAGCGTCGAAAATTTCGCATCTTTTGACAGTGACAAAAATTTCGCGTCTTTTGACCTTCTAGGCTGAAAACACGAGTAAAAGGCGCGCGCGCAAATTTTCACACCGCCGTAAAATTTTCAACCGAGTCCATTTTTCCGTCCCAATCATCTCACCATGCATCAACATGCACGAAAGCGTCGAAAGTTTCTCATCTAAGGACAGCGACAAAAATTTCGCATCTTTTGACCTTCTTGGCTGAAAACACGAGAAAAAGGCGCGCGCGCGAATTTTCACACCGTCGTAAAAATTTCAACCGAGTCCATTTTTCCGTCCCAATCATCTCACCATGCATCAACATGCACAAAAGTGTCGAAAATTTCGCATCTTTTGACAGCGACAAAAATTTCGCGTCTTTTGACCTTCTAGGCTGAAAACACGAGTAAAAGGCTCGCGCGCGAATTTTGACACCTCCGTAAAATTTTCAACCGAGTCCATTTTTCCGTCCCAATCATCTCACCATGCATCAACATGCACAAAAGCGTCGAAAATTTCGCATCTTTTGACAGCGACAAAAATTTCGCGTCTTTTGACCTTCTTGGCTGAAAACACGAGAAAAGGCGCGCGCGCAAATTTTCACACCGCCGTAAAATTTTCCACCGAGTCCATTTTTCTGTCCCAATCATCTCACCATGCATCAACATCGACGAAAGTGTCGAAAATTTCGCATCTTTTGACAGCGACAAAAATTTCGCGTCTTTTGACCTTCTTGGCTGAAAACACGAGTAAAAGGCGCGCGCGCGAATTTTCACACCGCCGTAAAATTTTCAATTGAGTCCATTTTTCCGTCCCAATCATCTCACCATGCATCAACACGCACGAAAGCGTCGTAAATTTTGCATCTTTTGACAGCGACAAAAATTTTGCATCTTTTGACCTTGGCTGAAAACATGAGTAAAAGGCGCGCGCGCGAATTTTCACACCGCCGTAAAATTTTCAATTGAGTCCATTTTTCCGTCCCAATCATCTCACCATGCATCAACATGCACGAAAGCGTCATAAATTTTGCATCTTTTGATAGCGACAAAAATTTCGCATCTTTTAACCTTGGCTGAAAACACGAGTAAAAGGCGCGCGCGCGAATTTTCACACCGCCGTAAAATTTTCAACCGAGTCCATTATTCCGTCCCAATTATCTCACCATGCATCAACATGCACAAAAGCATAAAAAATTTTGCATCTTTTGACAGCGACAAAAATTTCGCGTCTTTTGACCTTCTTGGCTGAAAACACGATTAAAAGGCGCGCGCGCGAATTTTCACACCTCCGTAAAATTTTCAACCGAGTCCATTTTTCCGTCCCAATCATCTCACCATGTATCAACATGCACGAAAGCGTCAAAAATTTCGGATCTTTTGACAGCGACAAAAATTTCGCGTCTTTTGACCTTCTTGGCTGAAAACACGAGAAAAGGCGCGCGCGCGAATTTTTACACCTCCGTAAAATTTTCAACCGAGTCCATTTTTTCGTCCCAATCATCTCACCATGCTTCAACATGGGCGAAAGCGTCGAAAATTTTGCATCTTTTGACAGCGACAGAAATTTCGCGTCTTTTGACCTTCTTGGCTGAAACACGAGTAAAAGGTGCGCGCGCGAATTTTCACACCGCCGTAAAATTTTCAACCGAGTCTATTTTTCCGTCCCAATCATCTCACCATGCATCAACATGCACGAAAGCGTCGAAAATTTCGCATCTTTTGACAGCGATAAAAATTTCGCGCCTTTTGACCTTCTTGGATGAAAACACGAGTAAAAGGCGCGCGCGCTAATTTTCACACTGCCGTAAAAATTTCAACCGAGTCCATTTTTCCGTCCCAATGATCTCACCATGCATCAACATGCACAAAAGCGTCGAAAATTTCGCATCTTTTGACAGCGACAAAAATTTCGCGTCTTTTGACCTTCTAGGCTGAAAACACGAGTAAAAGGCGCGCGCGCAAATTTTCGCACCGCCGTAAAATTTTCAACCGAGTCTATTTTTCCGTCCCAATCATCTCACCATGCATCAACATGCACGAAAGCGTCGAAAATTTCACATCTTTTGACAGCGACAAAAATTTCGCGTCTTTTGACCTTCTTGGCTGAAAACACGAGTAAAAGGCGCGCGCACAAATTTTCACACCGCCGTAAAATTTTCAACCGAGTCCATTTGTCCGTCCCAATCATCTCACCATGCATCAACATGCACGAGAGCATCGAAAGTTTCTCATCTAAGGACAGCGACAAAAATTTCGCATCTTTTGACCTTCTTGGCTGAAAACACGAGTAAAAGGCGCGCGCGCGAATTTTCACACCGCCGTAAAATTTTCAACCGAGTCCATTTTTCCGTCCCAATCATCTCACCATGCATCAACATGCACGAAAGCGTCAAAAATTTCGCATCTTTTGACAGCGACAAAAATTTCGCGTCTTTTGACCTTCTTGGCTGAAAACACGAGTAAAAGGCGCGCGCGCGAATTTTCACACCGTCGTAAAATTTTCAACCGAGTCCATTTTTCTATCCCAATCATATCACCATGCATCAACATGCACGAAAGCGTCGAAAATTTCGCATCATCTGACAGCGACAAAAATTTCGCGTCTTTTGACCTTCTAGGCTGACAACACGAGTAAAAGGCGCGTGCACAAATTTTCACACCGCCGTAAAATTTTCAACCGAGTCCATTTTTCCGTCCCAATCATCTCACCATGCATCAACATGCACGAAAGCGTCGAATATTTCGCATCTTTTGACAGCGACAAAAATTTCGCGTCTTTTGACCTTTTTGGCTGAAAACACGAGTAAAAGGCGCGCGCGCGAATA
This sequence comes from Pontederia crassipes, assembly GCA_030549335.1. NCBI lineage: Eukaryota > Viridiplantae > Streptophyta > Magnoliopsida > Commelinales > Pontederiaceae > Pontederia > Pontederia crassipes. The sequence goes on from CM060190.1 coordinate 6,041,436, forward strand.
TTCACACCGCCGTAAAATTTTCAACCGAGTACATTTTTCCGTCCCAATCATCTCACCATGCATCAACATGCACGAAAGCGTAAAAAATTCTGCATCTTTTGACTGCGACAAATTTCGCGTCTGTTGACCTTCTTGGCTGAAAACACGAGTAAAAGGCGCGCGCGCGAATTTTCACACCGTTGTAAAATTTTCAACCGAGTCCATTTTTCTGTCCCAATCATCTCACCATGTATCAGCATGCACGAAAGTGTCGAAAATTTCGCATCTTTTGACAGTAACAAAAATTTCGCGTCTTTTGACCTTCTTGGCTGAAAACACGAGTAAAAGGCGCGCGCGCGAATTTTCACACCGCCGTAAAATTTTCAACTGAGTCCATTTTTTCGTCCCAATCATCTCACACATCAACATGCACGAAAGCGTCGTAAATTTCGCATCTTTTGACAGCGACAAAAATTTCGCGTCTTTTGACCTTCTTGGCTGAAAACACGAGTAAAAGGCGCGCGCGCGAATTTTGACACCGCCGTAAAATTTTCAACCGAGTCCATTTTCCGTCCCAATCATCTCACCATGCATCAACATGCACGAAAGCGTCGAAAGTTTCTCATCTAAGGACAGCGACAAAAATTTCGCATCTTTTGACCTTCTTGGCTGAAAACACGAGAAAAAGGCGCGCGAGCGAATTTTCACACCGGCGGAAAATTTTCAACCGAGTCCATTTTTTCGTCCCAATCATGTCACCATGCATCAACATGCACGAAAGTGTCGAAAATTTCGCATCTTTTGACAGCGACAAAAATTTCGCGTCTTTTGACCTTCTTGGCTGAAAACACGAGTAAAAGGAGCGCGCACGAATTTTCACACCGCCGTAAAATTTTCAACCGAGTCCATTTTTCCGTCCCAATCATCTCACCATGCATCAACATGCACGAAAGCGTCGAAAATTTCGCATCTTTTGACAGCGACAAAAATTTCGCGTCTTTTGACCTTCTTGACTGAAAACACGAGTAAAAGGCGCGCGCACGAATTTTCACACCGTCGTAAAATTTTCAACTGAGTCCACTTTTTTATCCCAATCATCTCACCATGCATCAACATGCACAAAAGCGTCGAAAATTTCACATCTTTTGACAGCGACAAAAATTTCGCGTCTTTTGACCTTCTTGGCTGAAAACACGAGTAAAAGGCGCGCGCGCGAATTTTGACACCGCCGTAAAATTTTCAACCGAGTCCATTTTTCCGTCCCAGTCATCTCACCATGCATCAACATGCACGAAAGCGTCGAAAGTTTCTCATCTAAGGACAGCGACAAAAATTTCGCATCTTTTGACCTTCTTGGCTGAAAACACGAGAAAAAGGCGCGCGCGCGAATTTTCACACCGCCGTAAAATTTTCAACCGAGTCCATTTTTCCGTCCCAATCATCTCACCATGCATCAACATGCACGAAAGCGTCGAAAATTTTTCATCTTTTGACAGCGACAAAAATTTCGCGTCTTTTGACCTTCTTGGCTGAAAACACGAGTAAAAGGCGCGCGCGCTAATTTTCACACCTCCGTAAAATTTTCAACCGAGTCCATTTTTCCGTCCCAATCATCTCACCATGTATCAACATGCACGAAAGCGTCGAAAATTTCGCATCTTTTGACAGCGACAAAAATTTCGCGTCTTTTGACCTTCTTGGCTGAAAACACGAGAAAAGGCGCGCGCGCGAATTTTCACACCGCCGTAAAATTTTCAACCGAGTCCATTTTTCTGTCCCAATCATCTCACCATGCTTCAACATGGACGAAAGCGTCGAAAATTTTGCATCTTTTGACAGCGACAAAAATTTCGCGTCTTTTGACCTTCTTGGCTGAAAACACGAGTAAAAGGCGCGCGCGCGAATTTTCACACCGCCGTAAAATTTTCAACCGAGTCCATTTTTTCCGTCCCAATCACCTCACCATGCATCAATATGCACGAAAGCCTCGAAAATTTTGCATCTTTTGACAGTGCATCTTTTGACCTTCTTGGCTGAAAACACGAGTAAAAGGCGCGCACGCGAATTTTGACACCGCCGTAAAATTTTCAACCAAGTCCATTTGTCCGTCCCAATCATCTCACCATGCATCAACATGCACGAGAGCATCGGAAGTTTCTCATCTAAGGACAGCGACAAAAATTTCGCGTCTTTTGACCTTCTTGGCTGAAAACACGAGAAAAGGCGCGCGCGCGACTTTTCACACCGCCGTAAAATTTTCAACCGAGTCCATTTTTTCGACCCAATCATCTCACCATGCATCAACATGCACGAAAGCGTCGAAAATTTCGCATCTTTTGACAGCGACAAAAATTTCGCGTCTTTTGACCTTCTTGGCTGAAAACACGAGTAAAAGGCGCGCGCGCGAATTTTCACACCGCCGTAAAATTTTCAACCGAGTCCATTTTTCCGTCCCAATCATCTCACCATGCATCAACATGCACAAAAGCGTCGAAAATTTTGCATCTTTTGACAGCGACAAAAATTTCGCGTCTTTTGACCTTCTTGGCTGAAAACACGAGTAAAAGGCGCGCGCGCGAATTTTCACACCTCCGTAAAATTTTCAACCGAGTCCATTTTTCCGTCCCAATCATCTCACCATGCATCAACATGCACAAAAGCGTCGAAAATTTCGCATCTTTTGACAGTGACAAAAATTTCGCGTCTTTTGACCTTCTAGGCTGAAAACACGAGTAAAAGGCGCGCGCGCAAATTTTCACACCGCCGTAAAATTTTCAACCGAGTCCATTTTTTCGTCCCAATCATCTCACCATGCATCAACATGCACGAAAGCGTCGAAAGTTTCTCATCTAAGGACAGCGACAAAAATTTCGCATCTTTTGACCTTCTTGGCTGAAAACACGAGAAAAAGGCGTGCGCGCGAATTTTCACACCGTCGTAAAAATTTCAACCGAGTCCATTTTTCCGTCCCAATCATCTCACCATGCATCAACATGCACAAAAGCGTCGAAAATTTCGCATCTTTTGACAGCGACAAAAATTTCGCGTCTTTTGACCTTCTAGGCTGAAAACACGAGTAAAAGGCTCGCGCGCGAATTTTGACACCTCCGTAAAATTTTCAACCGAGTCCATTTTTCCGTCCCAATCATCTCACCATGCATCAACATGCACAAAAGCGTCGAAAATTTTGCATCTTTTGACAGCGACAAAAATTTCGCGTCTTTTGACCTTCTTGGCTGAAAACACGAGAAAAGGCGCGCGCGCAAATTTTCTCACCGCCGTAAAATTTTCCACCGAGTCCATTTTTCTGTCCCAATCATCTCACCATGCATCAACATCGACGAAAGTGTCGAAAATTTCGCATCTTTTGACAGCGACAAAAATTTCGCGTCTTTTGACCTTCTTGGCTGAAAACACGAGTAAAAGGCGCGCGCGCGAATTTTCACACCGCCGTAAAATTTTCAATTGAGTCCATTTTTCCGTCCCAATCATCTCACCATGCATCAACACGCTCGAAAGCGTCGTAAATTTTGCATCTTTTGACAGCGACAAAAATTTCGCATCTTTTGACCTTGGCTGAAAACATGAGTAAAAGGCGCGCGCGCGAATTTTCACACCGCCGTAAAATTTTCAATTGAGTCCATTTTTCCGTCCCAATCATCTCACCATGCATCAACATGCACGAAAGCGTCGTAAATTTTGCATCTTTTGATAGCAACAAAAATTTCGCATCTTTTGACCTTGGCTGAAAACACGAGTAAAAGGCGCGCGCGCGAATTTTCACACCGCCGTAAAATTTTCAACCGAGTCCATTATTCCGTCCCAATTATCTCACCATGCATCAACATGCACAAAAGCATAAAAAATTTTGCATCTTTTGACAGCGACAAAAATTTTGCGTCTTTTGACCTTCTTGGCTGAAAACACGATTAAAAAGCGCGCGCGCGAATTTTCACACCTCCGTAAAATTTTCAACCGAGTCCATTTTTCCGTCCCAATCATCTCACCATGTATCAACATGCACGAAAGCGTCGAAAATTTCGCATCTTTTGACAGCGACAAAAATTTCGCGTCTTTTGACCTTCTTGGCTGAAAACACGAGAAAAGGCGCGCGCGCGAATTTTCACACCGCCGTAAAATTTTCAACCGAGTCCATTTTTCTGTCCCAATCACCTCACCATGCTTCAACATGGGCGAAAGCGTCGAAAATTTTGCATCTTTTGACAGCGACAGAAATTTCGCGTCTTTTGACCTTCTTGGCTGAAACACGAGTAAAAGGTGCGCGCGCGAATTTTCACACCGCCGTAAAATTTTCAACCGAGTCTATTTTTCCGTCCCAATCATCTCACCATGCATCAACATGCACGAAAGCGTCGAAAATTTCGCATCTTTTGACAGCGATAAAAATTTCGCGCCTTTTGACCTTCTTGGATGAAAACACGAGTAAAAGGCGCGCGCGCTAATTTTCACACCGCCGTAAAAATTTCAACCGAGTCCATTTTTCCGTCCCAATCATCTCACCATGCATCAACATGCACAAAAGCGTCGTAAATTTCGCATCTTTTGACAGTAACAAAAATTTCGCGTCTTTTGACCTTCTTGGCTGAAAACACGAGTAAAAGGCGCGCGCGCGAATTTTCACACCGCCGTAAAATTTTCAACTGAGTCCATTTTTTCGTCCCAATCATCTCACACATCGACATGCACGAAAGCGTCGTAAATTTCGCATCTTTTGACAGCGACAAAAATTTCGCGTCTTTTGACCTTCTTGGATGAAAACACGAGTAAAAGGCGCGCGCGCGAATTTTGACACCGCCGTAAAATTTTCAACCGAGTCCATTTTTCCGTCCCAATCATCTCACCATGCATCAACATGCACGAAAGCGTCGAAAGTTTCTCATCTAAGGACAGCGACAAAAATTTCGCATCTTTTGACCTTCTTGGCTGAAAACACGAGAAAAAGGCGCGCGAGCGAATTTTCACACCGGCGGAAAATTTTCAACCGAGTCCATTTTTTCGTCCCAATCATGTCACCATGCATCAACATGCACAAAAGCGTCGAAAATTTCGCATCTTTTGACAGCGACAAAAATTTCGCGTCTTTTGACCTTCTAGGCTGAAAACACGAGTAAAAGGCGCGCGCGCAAATTTTCGCACCGCCGTAAAATTTTCAACCGAGTCCATTTTTCCGTCCCAATCATCTCACCATGCATCAACATGCACGAAAGCGTCGAAAATTTCGCATCTTTTGACAGCGACAAAAATTTCACGTCTTTTGACCTTCTTGACTGAAAACACGAGTAAAAGGCGCGCGCACGAATTTTCACACCGTCGTAAAATTTTCAACTGAGTCCACTTTTCTATCCCAATCATCTCACCATGCATCAACATGCACAAAAGCGTCGAAAATTTCACATCTTTTGACAGCGACAAAAATTTCGCGTCTTTTGACCTTCTTGGCTGAAAACACGAGTAAAAGGCGCGCGCGCGAATTTTGACACCGCCGTAAAATTTTCAACCGAGTCCATTTTTCCGTCCCAATCATCTCACCATGCATCAACATGCATGAAAGCGTCGAAAGTTTCTCATCTAAGGACAGCGACAAAAATTTCGCATCTTTTGACCTTCTTGGCTGAAAACACGAGAAAAAGGCGCGCGCGCGAATTTTCACACCGGCGTAAAATTTTCAACCGAGTCCATTTTTCCGTCCCAATCATGTCACCATGCATCAACATGCACGAAAGTGTCGAAAATTTCGCATCTTTTGACAGCGACAAAAATTTGGCGTCTTTTGACCTTCTTGGCTGAAAACACGAGTAAAAGGAGCGCGCACGAATTTTCACACCGCCGTAAAATTTTCAACCGAGTCCATTTTTCCGTCCCAATCATCTCACCATGCATCAACATGCACGAAAGCGTCGAAAATTTCGCATCTTTTGACAGCGACAAAAATTTCGCGTCTTTTGACCTTGGCTGAAAACACGAGTAAAAGGCGCGCGTGCGAATTTTCACACCGCCGTAAAATTTTCAACCGAGTCCATTATTCCGTCCCAATTATCTCACCATGCATCAACATGCACGAAAGCATAAAAAATTTTGCATCTTTTGACAGCGACAAAAATTTCCCGTCTTTTGACCTTCTTGGCTGAAAACACGATTAAAAGGCGCGCGCGCGAATTTTCACACCTCCGTAAAATTTTCAACCGAGTTCATTTTCCCGTCCCAATCATCTCACCATGTATCAACATGCACGAAAGCGTCGAAAATTTTGCATCTTTTGACAGCGACAAAAATTTCGCGTCTTTTGACCTTCTTGGCTGAAAACACGAGAAAAGGCGGCGCGCGAATTTTCACACCGCCGTAAAATTTTCAACCGAGTCCATTTTTCTGTCCCAATCATCTCACCATGCTTCAACATGGACGAAAGCGTCGAAAATTTCGCATCTTTTGACAGCGACAAAAATTTCGCGTCTTTTGACCTTCTTGGCTGAAAACACGAGTAAAAGGCGCGCGCGCGAATTTTCACACCGCCGTAAAATTTTCAACCGAGTCCTTTGACAGCGACAAAAATTTCGCGTCTTTTGACCTTCTAGGCTGAAAACACGAGTAAAAGGCGCGCGCGCAAATTTTCGCACCGCCGTAAAATTTTCAACCGAGTCCATTTTTCCGTCCCAATCATCTCACCATGCATCAACATGCACGAAAGCGTCAAAAATTTTGCATCTTTTGACAGCGACAAAAATTTCGCGTCTTTTGACCTTCTTGGCTGAAAACACGAGTAAAAGGCGCGCGCGCTAATTTTCACACCTCCGTAAAATTTTCAACCGAGTCCATTTTTCCGTCCCAATCATCTCACCATGTATCAACATGCACGAAAGCGTCGAAAATTTCGCATCTTTTGACAGCGACAAAAATTTCGCGTCTTTTGACCTTCTTGGCTGAAAACACGAGAAAAGGCGCGCGCGCGAATTTTCACACCGCCGTAAAATTTTCAACCGAGTCCATTTTTATGTCCCAATCATCTCACCATGCTTCAACATGGACGAAAGCGTCGAAAATTTTGCATCTTTTGACAGCGACAAAAATTTCGCGTCTTTTGACCTTCTTGGCTGAAAACACGAGTAAAAGGCGCGCGCGCGAATTTTCACACCGCCGTAAAATTTTCAACCGAGTCCATTTTTTCCGTCCCAATCACCTCACCATGCATCAATATGCACGAAAGCCTCGAAAATTTTGCATCTTTTGACAGTGCATCTTTTGACCTTCTTGGCTGAAAACACGAGTAAAAGGCGCGCGCGCGAATTTTGACACCGCCGTAAAATTTTCAACCAAGTCCATTTGTCCGTCCCAATCATCTCACCATGCATCAACATGCACGAGAGCATCGAAAGTTTCTCATCTAAGGACAGCGACAAAAATTTCGCGTCTTTTGACCTTCTTGGCTGAAAACAAGAGAAAAGGCGCGCGCGCGACTTTTCACACCGCCGTAAAATTTTCAACCGAGTCCATTTTTTCGACCCAATCATCTCACCATGCATCAACATGCACGAAAGCGTCGAAAATTTCGCATCTTTTGACAGCGACAAAAATTTCGCGTCTTTTGACCTTCTTGGCTGAAAACACGAGTAAAAGGCGCGCGCGCGAATTTTCACACCGCCGTAAAATTTTCAACCGAGTCCATTTTTCCGTCCCAATCATCTCACCATGCATCAACATGCACAAAAGCGTCGAAAATTTTGCATCTTTTGACAGCGACAAAAATTTCGCGTCTTTTGACCTTCTTGGCTGAAAACACGAGTAAAAGGCGCGCGCGCGAATTTTCACACCTCCGTAAAATTTTCAACCGAGTCCATTTTTCCGTCCCAATCATCTCACCATGCATCAACATGCACAAAAGCGTCGAAAATTTCGCATCTTTTGACAGTGACAAAAATTTCGCGTCTTTTGACCTTCTAGGCTGAAAACACGAGTAAAAGGCGCGCGCGCAAATTTTCACACCGCCGTAAAATTTTCATCCGAGTCCATTTTTCCGTCCCAATCATCTCACCATGCATCAACATGCACGAAAGCGTCGAAAGTTTCTCATCTAAGGACAACGACAAAAATTTCGCATCTTTTGACCTTCTTGGCTGAAAACACGAGAAAAAGGCGCGCGCGCGAATTTTCACACCGTCGTAAAATTTTCAACCGAGTCCATTTTTCCGTCCCAATCATCTCACCATGCATCAACATGCACAAAAGCGTCGAAAATTTCGCATCTTTTGACAGCGACAAAAATTTCGCGTCTTTTGACCTTCTTGGCTGAAAACACGAGAAAAGGCGCGCGCGCAAATTTTCACACCGCCGTAAAATTTTCCTCCGAGTCCATTTTTCTGTCCCAATCATCTCACCATGCATCAACATCGACGAAAGTGTCGAAAATTTCGCATCTTTTGACAGCGACAAAAATTTCGCGTCTTTTGACCTTCTTGGCTGAAAACACGAGTAAAAGGCGCGCGCGCGAATTTTCACACCGCCGTAAAATTTTCAATTGAGTCCATTTTTCCGTCCCAATCATCTCACCATGCATCAACACGCACGAAAGCGTCGTAAATTTTGCATCTTTTGACAGCGACAAAAATTTCGCATCTTTTGACCTTGGCTGAAAACATGAGTAAAAGGCGCGCGCGCGAATTTTCACACCGCCGTAAAATTTTCAATTGAGTCCATTTTTCCGTCCCAATCATCTCACCATGCATCAACATGCACGAAAGCGTCGTAAATTTTGCATCTTTTGATAGCGACAAAAATTTCGCATCTTTTGACCTTGGCTGAAAACACGAGTAAAAGGCGCGCGCGCGAATTTTCACACCGCCGTAAAATTTTCAACCGAGTCCATTATTCCGTCCCAATTATCTCACCATGCATCAACATGCACAAAAGCATAAAAAATTTTGCATCTTTTGACAGCGACAAAAATTTCGCGTCTTTTGACCTTCTTGGCTGAAAACACGATTAAAAAGCGCGCGCGCGAATTTTCACACCTCCGTAAAATTTTCAACCGAGTCCATTTTTCCGTCCCAATCATCTCACCATGTATCAACATGCACGAAAGCGTCGAAAATTTCGCATCTTTTGACAGCGACAAAAATTTCGCGTCTTTTGACCTTCTTGGCTGAAAACACGAGAAAAGGCGCGCGCGCGAATTTTCACACCGCCGTAAAATTTTCAACCGAGTCTATTTTTCCGTCCCAATCATCTCACCATGCATCTACATGCACGAAAGCGTCGAAAATTTTGCATCTTTTGACAGCGATAAAAATTTCGCGCCTTTTGACCTTCTTGGATGAAAACACGAGTAAAAGGCGCGCGCGCTAATTTTCACACCGCCGTAAAAATTTCAACCGAGTCCATTTTTCCGTCCCAATCATCTCACCATGCATCAACATGCACAAAAGCGTCGAAAATTTCGCATCTTTTGACAGCGACAAAAATTTCGCGTCTTTTGACCTTCTAGGCTGAAAACACGAGTAAAAGGCGCGCGCGCAAATTTTCGCACCGCCGTAAAATTTTCAACCGAGTCCATTTTTCCGTCCCAATCATCTCACCATGCATCAACATGCACGAAAGCGTCGAAAATTTCGAATCTTTTGACAGCGACAAAAATTTCGCGTCTTTTGACCTCCTTGGCTGAAAACACGAGTAAAAGGCGCGCGCGCGAATTTTCACACCGCCGTAAAATTTTCAATTGAGTCCATTTTTCCGTCCCAATCATCTCACCATGCATCAACATGCATGAAAGCGTCATAAATTTTGCATCTTTTGACAGCGACAAAAATTTCGCGTCTTTTGACCTTGGCTGAAAACACGAGAAAAGGCGCGCGCGCGAATTTTCACACCGCCGTAAAATTTTCAACCGAGTCCATTTTTCTGTCCCAATCATCTCACCATGCTTCAACATGGACGAAAGCGTCAAAAATTTCGCATCTTTTGACAGCGACAAAAATTTCGCGTCTTTTGACCTTCTTGGCTGAAAACACGAGTAAAAGGCGCGCGCGCGAATTTTCACACCGTCGTAAAATTTTCAACCGAGTCCATTTTTCCGTCCCAATCATCTCACCATGTATCAACATGCACGAAAGCGTCGAAAATTTCGCATCTTTTGACAGCGACAAAAATTTCGCGTCTTTTGACCTTCTTGGCTGAAAACACGAGAAAAGGCGCGCGCGCGAATTTTCACACCGCCGTAAAATTTTCAACCGAGTCCATTTTTCTGTCCCAATCATCTCACCATGCTTCAACATGCACGAAAGCGTCGAAAATTTTGCATCTTTTGACAGCGACAAAAATTTCGCGTCTTTTGACCTTCTTGGCTAAAAACACGAGTAAAAGGCCCGCGCGCGAATTTTCACACCGCCGTAAAATTTTCAACCGAGTCCATTTTTTCGTCCCAATCATCTCACCATGCATCAACATGCACGAAAGCGTCGAAAGTTTCTCATCTAAGGACAGCGACAAAAATATCGCATCTTTTGACCTTCTTGGCTGAAAACACGAGAAAAAGGCGCGCGCGCGAATTTTCACACCGTCGTAAAATTTTCAACCGAGTCCATTTTTCCGTCCCAATCATCTCACCATGCATCAACATGCACGAAAGCGTCGAAAATTTCGCATCTTTTGACAACGACAAAAATTTCGCGTCTTTTGACCTTCTTGGCTGAAAACACGAGTAAAAGGCGCGCGCGCGAATTTTCACACCGTCGTAAAATTTTCAACCGAGTCCATTTTTCTGTCCCAATCATCTCACCATGCATCAACATGCACGAAAGCGTAAAAAATTTCGCATCTTTTGATAGCGATAAAAATTTCGCGTCTTTTGACCTTCTTGGCTGAAAACACGAGTAAAAGGCGCGCGCGAATTTTCACACCGCCGTAAAATTTTCAACCGAGTCCATTTTTTCGTCCCAATCATCTCACCATGCATCAACATGCACGAAAGCGTCGAAAGTTTATCATCTAAGGACAGCGACAAAAATTTCGCATCTTTTGACCTTCTTGGCTGAAAACACGAGAAAAAGGCGCGCGCGCGAATTTTCACACCGTCGTAAAAATTTCAACCGAGTCCATTTTTCCGTCCCAATCATCTCACCATGCATCAACATGCACAAAAGCTTCGAAAATTTCGCATCTTTTGACAGCGACAAAAATTTCGCGTCTTTTGACCTTCTAGGCTGAAAACACGAGTAAAAGGCGCGCGCGTGAATTTTCACACCGCCGTAAAATTTTCAACCGAGTCTATTTTTCCGTCCCAATCATCTCACCATGCATCAACATGCACGAAAGCGTCGAAAATTTCGCATCTTTTGACAGCGATAAAAATTTCGCGCCTTTTGACCTTCTTGGATGAAAACACGAGTAAAAGGCGCGCGCGCTAATTTTCACACCGCCGTAAAAATTTCAACCGAGTCCATTTTTCCGTCCCAATCATCTCACCATGCATCAACATGCACAAAAGCGTCGAAAATTTCGCATCTTTTGACAGCGACAAAAATTTCGCGTCTTTTGACCTTCTAGGCTGAAAACACGAGTAAAAGGCGCGCGCGCAAATTTTCGCACCGCCGTAAAATTTTCAACCGAGTCCATTTTTCCGTCCCAATCATCTCACCATGCATCAACATGCACGAAAGCGTCGAAAATTTCGCATCTTTTGACAGCGACAAAAATTTCGCGTCTTTTGACCTTCTTGGCTGAAAACACGAGTAAAAGGCGCGCGCGCAAATTTTCACACCGCCGTAAAATTTTCAACCGAGTCCATTTGTCCGTCCCAATCATCTCACCATGCATCAACATGCACGAGAGCATCGAAAGTTTCTCATCTAAGGACAGCGACAAAAATTTCGCATCTTTTGACCTTCTTGGCTGAAAACACGAGTAAAAGGCGCGCGCGCGAATTTTCACACCGCCGTAAAATTTTCAATTGAGTCCATTTTTCCGTCCCAATCATCTCACCATGCATCAACATGCATGAAAGCGCCATAAATTTTGCATCTTTTGACAGCGACAAAAATTTCGCGTCTTTTGACCTTGGCTGAAAACACGAGAAAAGGCGCGCGCGCGAATTTTCACATCGCCGTAAAATTTTCAACCGAGTCCATTTTTCTGTCCCAATCATCTCACCATGCTTCAACATGGACGAAAGCGTCAAAAATTTCGCATCTTTTGACAGCGACAAAAATTTCGCGTCTTTTGACCTTCTTGGCTGAAAACACGAGTAAAAGGCGCGCGCGCGAATTTTCACACCGTCGTAAAATTTTCAACCGAGTCCATTTTTCCGTCCCAATCATCTCACCATGTATCAACATGCACGAAAGCGTCGAAAATTTCGCATCTTTTGACAGCGACAAAAATTTCGCGTCTTTTGACCTTCTTGGCTGAAAACACGAGAAAAGGCGCGCGCGCGAATTTTCACACCGCCGTAAAATTTTCAACCGAGTCCATTTTTCTGTCCCAATCATCTCACCATGCTTCAACATGGACGAAAGCGTCAAAAATTTTGCATCTTTTGACAGCGACAAAAATTTCGCGTCTTTTGACCTTGGCTGAAAACACGAGAAAAGGCGCGCGCGCGAATTTTCACACCGCCGTAAAATTTTCAACCGAGTCCATTTTTCTGTCCCAATCATCTCACCATGCTTCAACATGGACGAAAGCGTCAAAAATTTCGCATCTTTTGACAGCGACAAAAATTTCGCGTCTTTTGACCTTCTTGGCTGAAAACACGAGTAAAAGGCGCGCGCGCGAATTTTCACACCGTCGTAAAATTTTCAACCGAGTCCATTTTTCCGTCCCAATCATCTCACCATGTATCAACATGCACGAAAGCGTCAAAAATTTCGCATCTTTTGACAGCGACAAAAATTTCGCGTCTTTTGACCTTCTTGGCTGAAAACACGAGAAAAGGCGCGCGCGCGAATTTTCACACCGCCGTAAAATTTTCAACCGAGTCCATTTTTCTGTCCCAATCATCTCACCATGCTTCAACATGGACAAAAGCGTCAAAAATTTTGCATCTTTTGACAGCGACAAAAATTTCGCGTCTTTTGACCTTCTTGGCTAAAAACACGAGTAAAAGGCGCGCGCGCGAATTTTCACACCGCCGTAAAATTTTCAACCGAGTCCATTTTTTCGTCCCAATCATCTCACCATGCATCAACATGCACGAAAGCGTCGAAAGTTTCTCATCTAAGGACAGCGACAAAAATTTCGCATCTTTTGACCTTCTTGGCTGAAAACACGAGAAAAGGCGCGCGCGCGAATTTTCACACCGCCGTAAAATTTTCAACCGAGTCCATTTTTCTGTCCCAATCATCTCACCATGCTTCAACATGGACGAAAGCGTCAAAAATTTTGCATCTTTTGACAGCGACAAAAATTTCGCGTCTTTTGACCTTCTTGGCTAAAAACACGAGTAAAAGGCGCGCGCGCGAATTTTCACACCGCCGTAAAATTTTCAACCGAGTCCATTTTTTCGTCCCAATCATCTCACCATGCATCAACATGCACGAAAGCGTCGAAAGTTTCTCATCTAAGGACAGCGACAAAAATTTCGCATCTTTTGACCTTCTTGGCTGAAAACACGAGAAAAAGGCGCGCGCGCGAATTTTCACACCGTCGTAAAAATTTCAACCGAGTCCATTTTTCCGTCCCAATCATCTCACCATGCATCAACATGCACAAAAGCGTCGAAAATTTCGCATCTTTTGACAGCGACAAAAATTTCGCGTCTTTTGACCTTCTTGGCTGAAAACACGAGTAAAAGGCGCGCGCGAATTTTCACACCGCCGTAAAATTTTCAACCGAGTCCATTTTTTCGTCCCAATCATCTCACCATGCATCAACATGCACGAATGCGTCGAAAGTTTATCATCTAAGGACAGCGACAAAAATTTCGCATCTTTTGACCTTCTTGGCTGAAAACACGAGAAAAAGGCGCGCGCGCGAATTTTCACACCGTCGTAAAAATTTCAACCGAGTCCATTTTTCCGTCCCAATCATCTCACCATGCATCAACATGCACAAAAGCTTCGAAAATTTCGCATCTTTTGACAGCGACAAAAATTTCGCGTCTTTTGACCTTCTAGGCTGAAAACACGAGTAAAAGGCTCGCGCGTGAATTTTCACACCGCCGTAAAATTTTCAACCGAGTCTATTTTTCCGTCCCAATCATCTCACCATGCATCAACATGCACGAAAGCGTCGAAAATTTCGCATCTTTTGACAGTGATAAAAATTTCGCGCCTTTTGACCTTCTTGGATGAAAACACGAGTAAAAGGCGCGCACGCTAATTTTCACACCGCCGTAAAAATTTCAACCGAGTCCATTTTTCCGTCCCAATCATCTCACCATGCATCAACATGCACAAAAGCGTCGAAAATTTCGCATCTTTTGACAGCGACAAAAATTTCGCGTCTTTTGACCTTCTAGGCTGAAAACACGAGTAAAAGGCGCGCGCGCAAATTTTCGCACCGCCGTAAAATTTTCAACCGAGTCCATTTTTCCGTCCCAATCATCTCACCATGCATCAACATGCACGAAAGCGTCGAAAATTTCGCATCTTTTGACAGCGACAAAAATTTCGCGTCTTTTGACCTTCTTGGCTGAAAACACGAGTAAAAGGCGCGCGCGCAAATTTTCACACCGCCGTAAAATTTTCAACCGAGTCCATTTGTCCGTCCCAATCATCTCACCATGCATCAACATGCACGAGAGCATCGAAAGTTTCTCATCTAAGGACAGCGACAAAACTTTCGCATCTTTTGACCTTCTTGGCTGAAAACACGAGTAAAAGGCGCGCGCGCGAATTTTCACACCGCCGTAAAATTTTCAATTGAGTCCATTTTTCCGTCCCAATCATCTCACCATGCATCAACATGCATGAAAGCGTCATAAATTTTGCATCTTTTGACAGCGACAAAAATTTCGCGTCTTTTGACCTTGGCTGAAAACACGAGAAAAGGCGCGCGCGCGAATTTTCGCACCGCCGTAAAATTTTCAACCGAGTCCATTTTTCTGTCCCAATCATCTCACCATGCTTCAACATGGACGAAAGCGTCAAAAATTTCGCATCTTTTGACAGCGACAAAAATTTCGCGTCTTTTGACCTTCTTGGCTGAAAACACGAGTAAAAGGCGCGCGCGCGAATTTTCACACCGTCGTAAAATTTTCAACCGAGTCCATTTTTCCGTCCCAATCATCTCACCATGTATCAACATGCACGAAAGCGTCGAATATTTCGCATCTTTTGACAGCGACAAAAATTTCGCGTCTTTTGACCTTCTTGGCTGAAAACACGAGAAAAGGCGCGCGCGCGAATTTTCACACCGCCGTAAAATTTTCAACCGAGTCCATTTTTCTGTCCCAATCATCTCACCATGCTTCAACATGGACGAAAGCGTCAAAAATTTTGCATCTTTTGACAGCGACAAAAATTTCGCGTCTTTTGACCTTGGCTGAAAACACGAGAAAAGGCGCGCGCGCGAATTTTCACACCGCCGTAAAATTTTCAACCGAGTCCATTTTTCTGTCCCAATCATCTCACCATGCTTCAACATGGACGAAAGCGTCAAAAATTTCGCATCTTTTGACAGCGACAAAAATTTCGCGTCTTTTGACCTTCTTGGCTGAAAACACGAGTAAAAGGCGCGCGCGCGAATTTTCACACCGTCGTAAAATTTTCAACCGAGTCCATTTTTCCGTCCCAATCATCTCACCATGTATCAACATGCACGAAAGCGTCGAAAATTTCGCATCTTTTGACAGCGACAAAAATTTCGCGTCTTTTGACCTTCTTGGCTGAAAACACGAGAAAAGGCGCGCGCGCGAATTTTCACACCGCCGTAAAATTTTCAACCGAGTCCATTTTTCTGTCCCAATCATCTCACCATGCTTCAACATGGACGAAAGCGTCAAAAATTTTGCATCTTTTGACAGCGACAAAAATTTCGCGTCTTTTGACCTTCTTGGCTAAAAACACGAGTAAAAGGCGCGCGCGCGAATTTTCACACCGCCGTAAAATTTTCAACCGAGTCCATTTTTTCGTCCCAATCATCTCACCATGCATCAACATGCACGAAAGCGTCGAAAGTTTCTCATCTAAGGACAGCGACAAAAATTTCGCATCTTTTGACCTTCTTGGCTGAAAACACGAGAAAAGGCGCGCGCGCGAATTTTCACACCGCCGTAAAATTTTCAACCGAGTCCATTTTTCTGTCCCAATCATCTCACCATGCTTCAACATGGACGAAAGCGTCAAAAATTTTGCATCTTTTGACAGCGACAAAAATTTCGCGTCTTTTGACCTTCTTGGCTAAAAACACGAGTAAAAGGCGCGCGCGCGAATTTTCACACCGCCGTAAAATTTTCAACCGAGTCCATTTTTTCGTCCCAATCATCTCACCATGCATCAACATGCACGAAAGCGTCGAAAGTTTCTCATCTAAGGACAGCGACAAAAATTTCGCATCTTTTGACCTTCTTGACTGAAAACACGAGAAAAAGGCGCGCGCGCGAATTTTCACACCGTCGTAAAAATTTCAACCGAGTCCATTTTTCCGTCCCAATCATCTCACCATGCATCAACATGCACAAAAGCGTCGAAAATTTCGCATCTTTTGACAGCGACAAAAATTTCGCGTCTTTTGACCTTCTAGGCTGAAAACACGAGTAAAGGCGCGCGCGCAAATTTTCACACCGCCGTAAAATTTTCAACCGAGTCCATTTTTCCGTCCCAATTATCCCACCATGCATCAACATGCACAAAAGCGTCGAAAATTTCGCATCTTTTGACAGCGACAAAAATTTCGCGTCTTTTGACCTTCTTGGCTGAAAACACGAGTAAAAGGCGCGCGCGCGAATTTTGACACCTCCGTAAAATTTTCAACCGAGTCCATTTTTCCGTCCCAATCATCTCACCATGCATCAACATGCACAAAAGCGTCGAAAATTTCGCATCTTTTGACAGCGACAAAAATTTCGCGTCTTTTGACCTTCTTGGCTGAAAACACGAGAAAAGGCGCGCGCGCGAATTTTCACACCGCCGTAAAATTTTCCACCGAGTCCATTTTTCTGTCCCAATCATCTCACCATGCATCAACATGGATGAAAGTGTCGAAAATTTCGCACTTTTGACAGCGACAAAAATTTCGCGTCTTTTGACCTTCTTGGCTGAAAACACAAGTAAAAGGCGCGCGCGCGAATTTTCACACCGCCGTAAAATTTTCAACCGAGTCCATTTTTCCGTCCCAATCGTCTCACCATGCATCAACATGCACGAGAGCATCGAAAGTTTCTCATCTAAGGACAGCGACAAAAATTTCGCATCTTTTGACCTTCTTGGCTGAAAACACGAGTAAAAGGCGCGCGCTCGAATTTTCACACCGCCGTAAAATTTTCAATTGAGTCCATTTTTCCGTCCCAATCATCTCACCATGCATCAACATGCACGAAAGCGTCGTAAATTTTGCATCTTTTGACAGCGACAAAAATTTTGCATCTTTTGACCTTGGCTGAAAACACGAGTAAAAGGCGCGCGTGCGAATTTTCACACCGCCGTAAAATTTTCAACCGAGTCCATTATTCCGTCCCAATTATCTCACCATGCATCAACATGCACGAAAGCATAAAAAAATTTGCATCTTTTGACAGCGACAAAAATTTCCCGTCTTTTGACCTTCTTGGCTGAAAACACGATTAAAAGGCGCGCGCGCGAATTTTCACACCTCCGTAAAATTTTCAACCGAGTCCATTTTTCCGTCCCAATCATCTCACCATGTATCAACATGCACGAAAGCGTCGAAAATTTTGCATCTTTTGACAGCGACAAAATTTTCGCGTCTTTTGACCTTCTTGGCTGAAAACACGAGAAAAGGCGGCGCGCGAATTTTCACACCGCCGTAAAATTTTCAACCGAGTCCATTTTTCTGTCCCAATCATCTCACCATGCTTCAACATGGACGAAAGCGTCGAAAATTTCGCATCTTTTGACAGCGACAAAAATTTCGCGTCTTTTGACCTTCTTGGCTGAAAACACGAGTAAAAGGCGCGCGCGCGAATTTTCACACCGCCGTAAAATTTTCAACCGAGTCCATTTTTCCGTCCCAATCATCTCACCATGTATCAACATGCACAAAAGCGTCGAAAGTTTCTCATCTAAGGACAGCGACAAAAATTTCGCATCTTTTGACCTTCTTGGTTGAAAACACGAGAAAAAGGCGTGCGCGCGAATTTTCACACCGTCATAAAAATTTCAACCGAGTCCATTTTTCCGTCCCAATCATCTCACCATGCATCAACATGCACAAAAGCATCGAAAATTTTGCATCTTTTGACAGCGACAAAAATTTCGCGTCTTTTGACCTTCTAGGCTGAAAACACGAGTAAAAGGCGCGCGCGCAAATTTTCGCACCGCCGTAAAATTTTCAACCGAGTCCATTTTTCCGTCCCAATCATCTCACCATGCATCAACATGCACGAAAGCGTCAAAAATTTTGCATCTTTTGACAGCGAAAAAAATTTCGCGTCTTTTGACCTTCTTGGCTGAAAACACGAGTAAAAGGCGCGCGCGCTAATTTTCACACCTCCGTAAAATTTTCAACCGAGTCCATTTTTCCGTCCCAATCATCTCACCATGTATCAACATGCACGAAAGCGTCGAAAATTTCGCATCTTTTGACAGCGACAAAAATTTCGCGTCTTTTGACCTTCTTGGCTGAAAACACGAGAAAAGGCGCGCGCGCGAATTTTCACACCGCCGTAAAATTTTCAACCGAGTCCATTTTTCTGTCCCAATCATCTCACCATGCTTCAACATGGACGAAAGCGTTGAAAATTTTGCATCTTTTGACAGCGACAAAAATTTCGCGTCTTTTGACCTTCTTGGCTGAAAACACGAGTAAAAGGCGCGCGCGCGAATTTTCTTACCGCCGTAAAATTTTCAACCGAGTCCATTTTTCCGTCCCAATCACCTCACCATGCATCAATATGCACGAAAGCCTCGAAAATTTTGCATCTTTTGACAGTGCGTCTTTTGACCTTCTTGGCTGAAAACACGAGTAAAAGGCGCGCGCGCAAATTTTGACACCGCCATAAAATTTTCAACCAAGTCCATTTGTCCGTCCCAATCATCTCACCATGCATCAACATGCACGAGAGCATCGAAAGTTTCTCATCTAAGGACAGCGACAAAAATTTCGCGTCTTTTGACCTTCTTGGCTGAAAACACGAGAAAAGGCGCGCGCGCGACTTTTCACACCGCCGTAAAATTTTCAACCGAGTCCATTTTTCCGACCCAATCATCTCACCATGCATCAACATGCACAAAAGCGTCAAAAATTTCGCATCTTTTGACAGCGACAAAAATTTCGCGTCTTTTGACCTTCTTGGCTGAAAACACGAGAAAAAGGCGCGCGCGCGAATTTTCACACCGCCGTAAAAATTTCAACCGAGTCCATTTTTCCGTCCCAATCATCTCACCATGCATCAACATGCACAAAAGCGTCGAAAATTTCGCATCTTTTGACAGCGACAAATATTTCGCGTCTTTTGACCTTCTAGGATGAAAACACGAGTAAAAGGCGCGCGCGCAAATTTTCGCACCGCCGTAAAATTTTCAACCGAGTCCATTTTTCCGTCCCAATCATCTCACCATGCATCAACATGCACGAAAGCGTCGAAAATTTCGCATCTTTTGACATAGACAAAAAGTTCGCGTCTTTTGACCTTCTTGGCTGAAAACACGAGTAAAAGACGCGCGCGCGAATTTTTACACCGCCGTAAAATTTTCAACCGAGTCCATTTGTCCGTCCCAATCATCTCACCATGCATCAACATGCACGAGAGCATCGAAAGTTTCTCATCTAAGGACAGCGACAAAAATTTCGCATCTTTTGACCTTCTTGGCTGAAAACACGAGTAAAAGGCGCGCGCGCGAATTTTCACACCGCCGTAAAATTTTCAATTGAGTCCATTTTTCCGTCCCAATCATCTCACCATGCATCAACATGCATGAAAGCGTCGTAAATTTTGCATCTTTTGACAGCGACAAAAATTTCGCGTCTTTTGACCTTGGCTGAAAACACGAGAAAAGGCGCGCGCGCGAATTTTCACACCGCCGTAAAATTTTCAACCGAGTCCATTTTTCTGTCCCAATCATCTCACCATGCTTCAACATGGACGAAAGCGTCAAAAATTTCGCATCTTTTGACAGCGACAAAAATTTCGCGTCTTTTGACCTTCTTGGCTGAAAACACGAGTAAAAGGCGCGCGCGCGAATTTTCACACCGTCGTAAAATTTTCAACCGAGTCCATTTTTCCGTCCCAATCATCTCACCATGTATCAACATGCACGAAAGCGTCGAAAATTTCGCATCTTTTGACAGCGACAAAAATTTCGCGTCTTTTGACCTTCTTGGCTGAAAACACGAGAAAAGGCGCGCGCGCGAATTTTCACACCGCCGTAAAATTTTCAACCGAGTCCATTTTTCCGTCCCAATCATCTCACCATGCATCAACTTGCACAAAAGCGTCGAAAGTTTATCATCTAAGGACAGCGACAAAAATTTCGCATCTTTTGACCTTCTTGGCTGAAAACACGAGAAAAAGGCGCGCGCGCGAATTTTCACACCGTCGTAAAAATTTCAACCGAGTCCATTTTTCCGTCCCAATCATCTCACCATGCATCAACATGCACAAAAGCGTCGAAAATTTCGCATCTTTTGACAGCGACAAAAATTTCGCGTCTTTTGACCTTCTTGGCTGAAAACACGAGTAAAAGGCGCGCGCGCGAATTTTCACACCGTCGTAAAATTTTCAACTGAGTCCATTTTTCCATCCCAATCATCTCACCATGCATCAACATGCACGAAAGCGTCGTAAATTTCGCATCTTTTGACAGCGACAAAAATTTCGCGTCTTTTGACCTTCTTGGCTGAAAACACGAGTAAAAGGCGCGCGCGCGAATTTTCACACCTCCGTAAAATTTTCAACCGAGTCCATTTTTCCGTCCCAATCATCTCACCATGCATCAACTTGCACAAAAGCGTCGAAAGTTTATCATCTAAGGACAGCGACAAAAATTTCGCATCTTTTGACCTTCTTGGCTGAAAACACGAGAAAAAGGCGCGCGCGCGAATTTTCACACCGTCGTAAAAATTTCAACCGAGTCCATTTTTCCGTCCCAATCATCTCACCATGCATCAACATGCACAAAAGCTTCGAAAATTTCGCATCTTTTGACAGTGACAAAAATTTCGCATCTTTTGACCTTCTTGGCTGAAAACACGAGTAAAGGCGCGCGCGCAAATTTTCACACCGCCGTAAAATTTTCAACCGAGTCCATTTTTCCGTCCCAATCATCTCACCATGCATCAACATGCAAGAAAGCGTCGAAAATTTTGCATCTTTTGACAGCGACAAAAATTTCGCGTCTTTTGACCTTCTTAGCTGAAAACACGAGTAAAAGGCGCGCACGCGAATTTTCACACTGCCGTAAAATTTTCAACCGAGTCCATTTTTCCGTCCCAATTATCCCACCATGCATCAACATGCACAAAAGCGTCGAAAATTTCGCATCTTTTGACAGCGACAAAAATTTCGCGTCTTTTGACCTTCTTGGCTGAAAACACGAGTAAAAGGCGCGCGCGCGAATTTTGACACCTCCGTAAAATTTTCAACCGAGTCCATTTTTCCGTCCCAATCATCTCACCATGCATCAACATGCACAAAAGCGTCAAAAATTTTGCATCTTTTGACAGCGACAAAAATTTCGCGTCTTTTGACCTTCTTGGCTGAAAACACGAGAAAAGGCGCGCGCGCGAATTTTCACACCGCCGTAAAATTTTCCACCGAGTCCATTTTTCTGTCCCAATCATCTCACCATGCATCAACATGGATGAAAGTGTCGAAAATTTCGCATCTTTTGACAGTGACAAAAATTTCGCGTCTTTTGACCTTCTTGGCTGAAAACACAAGTAAAAGGCACGCGCGCGAATTTTCACACCGCCGTAAAATTTTCAACCGAGTCCATTTTTCCGTCCCAATCGTCTCACCATGCATCAACATGCACGAGAGCATCGAAAGTTTCTCATCTAAGGACAGCGACAAAAATTTCGCATCTTTTGACCTTCTTGGCTGAAAACACGAGTAAAAGGCGCGCGCGCGAATTTTCACACCGCCGTAAAAATTTCAACCGAGTCCATTTTTCCGTCCCAATAATCTCACCATGCATCAACATGCACAAAAGCGTCGAAAATTTAGCATCTTTTGACAGCGACAAAAATTTCGCGTCTTTTGACCTTCTAGGATGAAAACACGAGAAAAAGCCGCGCGCGCAAATTTTCGCACCTCCGTAAAATTTTCAACCGAGTCCATTTTTCCGTCCCAATCATCTCACCATGTATCAACATGCACGAAAGCGTCGAAAATTTCGCATCTTTTGACAGCGACAAAAATTTCGCGTCTTTTGACCTTCTTGGCTGAAAACACGAGAAAATGCGCGCGCGCGAATTTTCACACCGCCGTAAAATTTTCAACCGAGTCCATTTTTCTGTCCCAATCATCTCACCATTGCTTCAACATGGACGAAAGCGTCGAAAATTTCGCATCTTTTGACAGCGACAAAAATTTCGCATCTTTTGACCTTCTTGGCTGAAAACACGAGTAAAAGGCGCGCGCGCGAATTTTCACACCGCCGTAAAATTTTCAACCGAGTCCATTTTTCCGTCCCAATCACCTCACCATGCATCAATATGCACTAAAGCCTCGAAAATTTTGCATCTTTTGACAGTGCGTCTTTTGACCTTCTTGGCTGAAAAAATGAGTAAAAGGCGCGCGTGCGAATTTTCACACCGCCGTAAAATTTTCAACCGAGTCCATTTGTCCGTCCCAATCATCTCACCATGCATCAACATGCACGAGAGCATCGAAAGTTTCTCATCTAAGGACAGCGACAAAAATTTCGCATCTTTTGACCTTCTTGGCTGAAAACACGAGTAAAAGGCGCGCGCGCGAATTTTCACACCGCCGTAAAATTTTCAATTGAGTCCATTTTTCCGTCCCAATCATCTCACCATGCGTCAACATGCATGAAAGCGTCGTAAATTTCGCATCTTTTGACAGCGACAAAAATTTCGCGTCTTTTGACCTTGGCTGAAAACACGAGTAAAAGGCGCGCGCGCGAATTTTCACACCGTCGTAAAATTTTCAACCGAGTCCATTATTCCGTCCCAATTATCTCACCATGCATCAACATGCACGAAAGCATAAAAAATTTTGCATCTTTTGCCAGCGACAAAAATTTCGCGTCTTTTGACCTTCTTGGCTGAAAACACGAGAAAAGGCGCGCGCGCGAATTTTCACACCGCCGTAAAATTTTCAACCGAGTCCATTTTTCTGTCCCAATCATCTCACCATGCTTCAACATGGACGAAAGCGTCAAAAATTTCGCATCTTTTGACAGCGACAAAAATTTCGCATCTTTTGACCTTCTTGGCTGAAAACACGAGTAAAAGGCGCGCGCGCGAATTTTGACACTGCCGTAAAATTTTCAACCAAGTCCATTTTTTCGTGCCAATCATCTCACCATGCATCAACATGCACGAAAGCGTCGAAAGTTTCTCATCTAAGGACAACGACAAAAATTTCGCATCTTTTGACCTTCTTGGCTGAAACACGAGAAAAAGGCGCGCGCGCGAATTTTCCCACCGTCGTAAAAATTTCAACCGAGTCCATTTTTCCGTCCCAATCATCTCACCATGCATCAACATGCACAAAAGCGTCGAAAATTTCGCATCTTTTGACAGCGACAAAAATTTTGCGTCTTTTGACCTTCTAGGCTGAAAACACGAGTAAAAGGCGCGCGCGCGAATTTTCACACCGCCGTAAAATTTTCAACCGAGTCCATTTTTCCGTCCCAATTATCTCACCATGCATCAACATGCACAAAAGCGTCGAAAATTTTGCATCTTTTGACAGCGACAAAAATTTCGCGTCTTTTGACCTTCTTGGCTGAAAACACGAGTAAAAGGCGCGCGCGCGAATTTTCACACCTCCGTAAAATTTTCAACCGAGTCCATTTTTTCGTCCCAATCATCTCACCATGCATCAACATGCACGAAAGCGTTGAAAGTTTCTCATCTAAGGACAGCGACAAAAATTTCGCATCTTTTGACCTTCTTGGCTGAAAACACGAGAAAAAGGCGCGCGCGCGAATTTTCACACCGTCGTAAAAATTTCAACCGAGTCCATTTTTCCGTCCCAATCATCTCACCATGCATCAACATGCACAAAAGCGTCGAAAATTTCGCATCTTTTGACAGCGACAAAAATTTCGCGTCTTTTGACCTTCTTGGCTGAAAACACGAGTAAAAGGCGCGCGCGAATTTTCACACCGCCGTAAAATTTTCAACCGAGTCCATTTTTCCGTCCCAATCATCTCACCATGCATCAACATGCACGAAAGCGTCGAAAGTTTATCATCTAAGGACAACGACAAAAATTTCGCATCTTTTGACCTTCTTGGCTGAAAACACGAGAAAAAGGCGCGCGCGCGAATTTTCACACCGTCGTAAAAATTTCAACCGAGTCCATTTTTCCGTCCCAATCATCTCACCATGCATCAACATGCACAAAAGCTTCGAAAATTTCGCATCTTTTGACAGTGACAAAAATTTCGCGTCTTTTGACCTTCTTGGCTGAAAACACGAGTAAAGGCGCGCGCGCAAATTTTCACACCGCCGTAAAATTTTCAACCGAGTCCATTTTTCCGTCCCAATCATCTCACCGTGCATCAACATGCAAGAAAGCGTCGAAAATTTTGCATCTTTTGACAGCGACAAAAATTTCGCATCTTTTGACCTTCTTGGCTGAAAACACGAGTAAAAGGCGCGCACGCGAATTTTCACACCGCCGTAAAATTTTCAACCGAGTCCATTTTTCCGTCCCAATTATCCCACCATGCATCAACATGCACAAAAGCGTCGAAAATTTCGCATCTTTTGACAGCGACAAAAAATTCGCGTCTTTTGACCTTCTTGGCTGAAAACACGAGTAAAAGGCGCGCGCGCGAATTTTGACACCTCCGTAAAATTTTCAACCGAGTCCATTTTTCCGTCCCAATCATCTCACCATGCATCAACATGCACAAAAGCGTCGAAAATTTCGCATCTTTTGACAGCGACAAAAATTTCGCGTCTTTTGACCTTCTTGGCTGAAAACACGAGAAAAGGCACGCGCGCGAATTTTCACACCGCCGTAAAATTTTCCACCGAGTCCATTTTTCTGTCCCAATCATCTCACCATGCATCAACATGGATGAAAGTGTCGAAAATTTCGCATCTTTTGACAGCGACAAAAATTTCGCGTCTTTTGACCTTCTTGGCTGAAAACACAAGTAAAAGGCGCGCGCGCGAATTTTCACACCGCCGTAAAATTTTCAACCGAGTCCATTTTTCCGTCCCAATCGTCTCACCATGCATCAACATGCACGAGAGCATCGAAAGTTTCTCATCTAAGGACAGCGACAAAAATTTCGCATCTTTTGACCTTCTTGGCTGAAAACACGAGTAAAAGGCGCGCGCGCGAATTTTCACACCGCCGTAAAATTTTCAATTGAGTCCATTTTTCCGTACCAATCATCTCACCATGCATCAACATGCACGAAAGCGTCGTAAATTTTGCATCTTTTGACAGCGACAAAAATTTCGCATCTTTTGACCTTGGCTAAAAACACGAGTAAAAGGCGCGCGTGCGAATTTTCACACCGCCGTAAAATTTTCAACCGAGTCCATTATTCCGTCCCAATTATCTCACCATGCATCAACATGCACGAAAGCATAAAAAATTTTGCATCTTTTGACAGCGACAAAAATTTCCCGTCTTTTGACCTTCTTGGCTGAAAACACGATTAAAAGGCGCGCGCGCGAATTTTCACACCTCCGTAAAATTTTCAACCGAGTCCATTTTTCCGTCCCAATCATCTCACCATGTATCAACATGCACGAAAGCGTCGAAAATTTCGCATCTTTTGACAGCGACAAAAATTTTGTGTCTTTTGACCTTCTTGGCTGAAAACACGAGAAAAGGCGCGCGCCCGTAAAATTTTCAACCGAGTCCATTTTTCTGTCCCAATCATCTCACCATGCTTCAACATGGACGAAAGCGTCGAAAATTTCGCATCTTTTGACAGTGACAAAAATTTCGCGTCTTTTGACCTTCTTGGCTGAAAACACGAGTAAAAGGCGCGCGCGCGAATTTTCACACCGTCGTAAAATTTTCAACCGAGTCCATTTTTCCATCTCAATCGTCTCACCATGCATCAACATGCACGTAAGCGTCAAAAATTCCGCATCTTTTGACTGCGACAAAAATTTCGCGTCTGTTGACCTTCTTGGCTGAAAACACGAGTAAAAGGCGCGCGCGCGAATTTTCACACCGCCGTAAAATTTTTAACCGAGTCCATTTTTCCGTCCCAATCACCTCACCATGCATCAATATGCACTAAAGCCTCGAAAATTTTGCATCTTTTGACAGTGCGTCTTTTGACCTTCTTGGCTGAAAACACGAGTAAAAGGCGCGCGCGCGAATTTTGACACCGCCGTAAAATTTTCAACCAAGTCCATTTGTCCGTCCCAATCATCTCACCATGCATCAACATGCACGAGAGCATCGAAAGTTTCTCATCTAAGGACAGCGATAAAAATTTCGCATTTTTTGACCTTCTTGGCTGAAAACACGAGTAAAAGGCGCGCGCGCGAATTTTCACACCGCCGTAATATTTTCAATTGAGTCCATTTTTCCGTCCCAATCATCTCACCATGCATCAACATGCGTGAAAGCGTCGTAAATTTTGCATCTTTTGACAGCGACAAAAATTTCGCGTCTTTTGACCTTGGCTGAAAACACGAGTAAAAGGCGCGCACGCGAATTTTCACACCGTCGTAAAATTTTCAACCGAGTCCATTATTCCGTCCCAATTATCTCACCATGCATCAACATGCACGAAAGCATAAAAAATTTTGCATCTTTTGCCAACGACAAAAATTTCGCGTCTTTTGACCTTCTTGGCTGAAAACACGAGAAAAGGCGCGCGCGCGAATTTTCACACCGCCGTAAAATTTTCAACCGAGTCCATTTTTCTGTCCCAATCATCTCACCATGCTTCAACATGGACGAAAGCGTCAAAAATTTCGCATCTTTTGACAGCGACAAAAATTTCGCGTCTTTTGACCTTCTTGGCTGAAAACACGAGAAAAGGCGCGCGCGCGAATTTTCACACCGCCGTAAAATTTTCAACCGAGTCCATTTTTCTGTCCCAATCATCTCACCATGCTTCAACATGGACGAAAGCGTCAAAAATTTCGCATCTTTTGACAGCGACAAAAATTTCGCATCTTTTGACCTTCTTGGCTGAAAACACGAGTAAAAGGCGCGCGCGCGAATTTTGACACCGCCGTAAAATTTTCAACCAAGTCCATTTTTTCGTCCCAATCATCTCACCATGCATCAACATGCACGAAAGCGTCAAAAGTTTCTCATCTAAGGACAGCGACAAAAATTTCGCATCTTTTGACCTTCTTGGCTGAAACACGAGAAAAAGGCACGCGCGCGACTTTTCCCACCGTCGTAAAATTTTCAACCGAGTCCATTTTTCCGTCCCAATCATCTCACCATGCATCAACATGCACAAAAGCGTCGAAAATTTCGCATCTTTTGACAGCGACAAAAATTTCGCTCTTTTGACCTTCTAGGCTGAAAACACGAGTAAAAGGCGCGCGCGCAAATTTTCACACCGCCGTAAAATTTTCAACCGAGTCCATTTTTCCGTCCCAATCACCTCACCATGCATCAATATGCACGAAAGCCTCGAAAATTTTGCATCTTTTGACAGTGCGTCTTTTGACCTTCTTGGCTGAAAAAATGAGTAAAAGGCGCGCGTGCGAATTTTCACACCGCCGTAAAATTTTCAACCGAGTCCATTTGTCCGTCCCAATCATCTCACCATGCATCAACATGCACGAGAGCATCGAAAGTTTCTCATCTAAGGACAGCGACAAAAATTTCGCATCTTTTGACCTTCTTGGCTGAAAACACGAGAAAAGGCGCGCGCGCGAATTTTCACACCGCCGTAAAATTTTCAACCGAGTCCATTTTTCTGTCCCAATCATCTCACCATGCTTCAACATGGACGAAAGCGTCGAAAATTTCGCAACGTTTGACAGCGACAAAAATTTCGCATCTTTTGACCTTCTTGGCTGAAAACACGAGTAAAAGGCGCGCGCGCGAATTTTCACACCGCCGTAAAATTTTCAACCGAGTCCATTTTTCCGTCCCAATCACCTCACCATGCATCAGTATGCACGAAAGCCTCGAAAATTTTGCATCTTTTGACAGTGCGTCTTTTGACCTTCTTGGCTGAAAAAATGAGTAAAAGGCGCGCGTGCGAATTTTCACACCGCCGTAAAATTTTCAACCGAGTCCATTTGTCCGTCCCAATCATCTCACCATGCATCAACATGCACGAGAGCATCGAAAGTTTCTCATCTAAGGACAGCGACAAAAATTTCGCGTCTTTTGACCTTCTTGGCTGAAAACACGAGAAAAGGCGCGCGCGCGAATTTTCACACCGCCGTAAAATTTTCCACCGAGTCCATTTTTCTGTCCCAATCATCTCACCATGCATCAACATGGATGAAAGTGTCGAAAATTTCGCATCTTTTGACAGCGACAAAAATTTCGCGTCTTTTGACCTTCTTGGCTGAAAACACAAGTAAAAGGCACGCGCGCGAATTTTCACACTGCCGTAAAATTTTCAACCGAGTCCATTTTTCCGTCCCAATCGTCTCACCATGCATCAACATGCACGAGAGCATCGAAAGTTTCTCATCTAAGGACAGCGACAAAAATTTCGCATCTTTTGACCTTCTTGGCTGAAAACACGAGTAAAAGGCGCGCGCGCGAATTTTCACACCGCCGTAAAATTTTCAACCAAGTCCATTTGTCCATCACAATCATCTCACCATGCATCAACATGCACGAGAGCAACGAAATTTTCTCATTTAAGGACAGCGACAAAAATTTCGCGTCTTTTGACCTTCTTGGCTGAAAACACGAGAAAAGGCGCGCGCGCGACTTTTCACACCGCCGTAAAATTTTCAACCGAGTCCATTTTTCCGACCCAATCATCTCACCATGCATCAACATGCACGAAAGCGTAAAAAATTTCGCATCTTTTGACAGCGACAAAAATTTCGCGTCTTTTGACCTTCTTGGCTGAAAACACGAGTAAAAGGCGCGCGCGCGAATTTTCACACCGCCGTAAAATTTTCAACCGAGTCCATTTTTCCGTCCCAATCATCTCACCATGCATCAACATGCACAAAAGCGTCGAAAATTTTGCATCTTTTGACAGCGACAAAAATTTTGCGTCTTTTGACCTTCTTGGCTGAAAACACGAGTAAAAGGCGCGCGCGCGAATTTTCACACCTCCGTAAAATTTTCAACCGAGTCCATTTTTCCGTCCCAATCATCTCACCATGCATCAACATGCACGAAAGCGTCGAAAGTTTCTCATCTAAGGACAGCGACAAAAATTTCGCATCTTTTGACCTTCTTGGCTGAAAACACGAGAAAAAGGCGCGCGCGCGAATTTTCACACCGTCATAAAAATTTCAACCGAGTCCATTTTTCCGTCCCAATCATCTCACCACGCATCAACATGCACAAAAGCATCGAAAATTTCGCATCTTTTGACAGCGACAAAAATTTCGCGTCTTTTGACCTTCTAGGCTGAAAACACTAGTAAAAGGCGCGCACGCAAATTTTCGCACCGCCGTAAAATTTTCAACCGAGTCCATTTTTCCGTCCCAATCATTTCACCATGCATCAACATGCACGAAAGCGTCGAAAATTTCGCATCTTTTGACAGCGACAAAAATTTCGCGTCTTTTGACCTTCTTGGCTGAAAATACGAGTAAAAGGCGCGCGCGCGAATTTTCACACCGCCGTAAAATTTTCAACCGTGTCCATTTTTCCGTCCCAATTATCTCACCATGCATCAACATGCACAAAAGCGTCGAAAATTTTGCATCTTTTGACAGCGACAAAAATTTCGCGTCTTTTGACCTTCTTGGCTGAAAACACGAGTAAAAGGCGCGCGCGCGAATTTTGACACCGCCGTAAAATTTTCAACCAAGTCCATTTGTCCGTCCCAATCATCTCACCATGCATCAACATGCACGAGAGCATCGAAAGTTTCTCATATAAGGACAGCGACAAAAATTTCGCGTCTTTTGACCTTCTTGGCTGAAAACACGAGAAAAGGCGCGCGCGCGACTTTTCACACCGCCGTAAAATTTTCAACCGAGTCCATTTTTCTGACCCAATCATCTCACCATGCATCAACATGCACGAAAGCGTCGAAAATTTCGCATCTTTTGATAGCGACAAAAATTTCGCGTCTTTTGACCTTCTAGGCTGAAAACACTAGTAAAAGGCGCGCACGCAAATTTTCGCACCGCCGTAAAATTTTCAACCGAGTCCATTTGTCCGTCCCAATCATCTCACCATGCATCAACATGCACGAGAGCATCGAAAGTTTCTCATCTAAGGACAGCGACAAAAATTTCGCATTTTTTGACCTTCTTGGCTGAAAACACGAGTAAAAGGCGCGCGCGCGAATTTTCACACCGCCGTAAAATTTTCAATTGAGTCCATTTTTCCGTCCCAATCATCTCACCATGCATCAACATGCATGAAAGCGTCGTAAATTTTGCATCTTTTGACAGCGACAAAAATTTCGCGTCTTTTGACCTTGGCTGAAAACACGAGTAAAAGGCGCGCGCGCGAATTTTCGCACCGCCGTAAAATTTTCAACCGAGTCCATTTTTCCGTCCCAATCATCTCACCATGCATCAACATGCACGAAAGCGTCGAAAATTTCGCATCTTTTGACAGCGACAAAAATTTTGCGTCTTTTGACCTTCTTGGCTGAAAACACGAGTAAAAGGCGCGCGCGCGAATTTTCACACCGCCGTAAAATTTTCAACCGAGTCCATTTTTCTGTCCCAAACATCTCACCATGCTTCAACATGGATGAAAGCGTCAAAAATTTCGCATCTTTTGACAGCGACAAAAATTTCGCATCTTTTGACCTTCTTGGCTGAAAACACGAGTAAAAGGCGCGCGCGCGAATTTTGACACCGCCGTAAAATTTTCAACCAAGTCCATTTTTTCGTCCCAATCATCTCACCATGCATCAACATGCACGAAAGCATCGAAAGTTTCTCATCTAAGGACAACGACAAAAATTTCGCATCTTTTGACCTTCTTGGCTGAAACACGAGAAAAAGGCGCGCGCGCGAATTTTCCCACCGTCGTAAAATTTTCAACCGAGTCCATTTTTCCGTCCCAATCATCTCACCATGCATCAACATGCACAAAAGCGTCGAAAATTTCGCATCTTTTGACAGCGACAAAAATTTCGCTCTTTTGACCTTCTAGGCTGAAAACACGAGTAAAAGGCGCGCGCGCAAATTTTCACACCGCCGTAAAATTTTCAACCGAGTCCATTTTTCCGTCCCAATCACCTCACCATGCATCAATATGCACGAAAGCCTCGAAAATTTTGCATCTTTTGACAGTGCGTCTTTTGACCTTCTTGGCTGAAAAAATGAGTAAAAGGCGCGCGTGCGAATTTTCACACCGCCGTAAAATTTTCAACCGAGTCCATTTGTCCGTCCCAATCATCTCACCATGCATCAACATGCACGAGAGCATCGAAAGTTTCTCATCTAAGGACAGCGACAAAAATTTCGCATCTTTTGACCTTCTTGGCTGAAAACACGAGTAAAAGGCGCGCGCGCGAATTTTCACACCGCCGTAAAATTTTCAATTGAGTCCATTTTTCCGTCCCAATCATCTCACCATGCATCAACATGCATGAAAGCGTCGTAAATTTTGCATCTTTTGACAGCGACAAAAATTTCGCGTCTTTTGACCTTGGCTGAAAACATGAGTAAAAGGCGCGCGCGCGAATTTTCACACCGTCGTAAAATTTTCAACCGAGTCCATTATTCCCTCCCAATTATCTCACCATGCATCAACATGCACGAAAGCATAAAAAAATTTGCATCTTTTGACAGCGACAAAAATTTCGCGTCTTTTGACCTTCTTGGCTGAAAACACGAGAAAAGGCGCGCGCGCGAATTTTCACACCGCCGTCAAATTTTCAACCGAGTCCATTTTTCTGTCCCAATCATCTCACCATGCTTCAACATGGACGAAAGCGTCAAAAATTTCGCATCTTTTGACAGCGACAAAAATTTCGCGTCTTTTGACCTTCTTGGCTGAAAACACGAGTAAAAGGCGCGCGCGCGAATTTTCACACCGCCGTAAAATTTTCAACCGAGTCCATTTTTCCGTCCCAATCATCTCACCATGCATCAACATGCACGAAAGCGTCGAAAGTTTCTCATCTAAGGACAGCGACAAAAATTTCGCATCTTTTGACCTTCTTGGCTGAAAACACGAGAAAAAGGCGCGCGCTGCGAATTTTCACACCGTCGTAAAAATTTCAACCGAGTCCATTTTTCCGTCCCAATCATCTCACCATGCATCAACATGCACAAAAGCGTCGAAAATTTCGCATCTTTTGACAGCGACAAAAATTTTGCGTCTTTTGACCTTCTAGGCTGAAAACACGAGTAAAAGGCGCGCGCGCAAATTTTCGCACCGCCGTAAAATTTTCAACCGAGTCCATTTTTCCGTCCCAATCATCTCACCATGCATCAACATGCACGAAAGCGTCGAAAATTTCGCATCTTTTGACAGCGACAAAAATTTTGCGTCTTTTGACCTTCTTGGCTGAAAACACGAGTAAAAGGCGCGCGCGCGAATTTTCACACCGCCGTAAAATTTTCAACCGAGTCCATTTTTCCGTCCCAATTATCTCACCATGCATCAACATGCACAAAAGCGTCGAAAATTTTGCATCTTTTGACAGCGACAAAAATTTCGCGTCTTTTGACCTTCTTGGCTGAAAACACGAGAAAAGGCGCGCGCGCGAATTTTCACACCGCCGTAAAATTTTCAACCGAGTCCATTTTTCTGTCCCAATCATCTTACCATGCTTCAACATGGACGAAAGCGTCGAAAATTTCGCAACGTTTGACAGCGACAAAAATTTCGCGTCTTTTGACCTTCTTGGCTGAAAACACGAGTAAAAGGCGCGCGCGCGAATTTTCACACCGCCGTAAAATTTTCAACCGAGTCCATTTGTCCGTCCCAATCATCTCACCATGCATCAACATGCACGAGAGCATCGAAAGTTTCTCATCTAAGGACAGCGACAAAAATTTCGCATCTTTTGACCTTCTTGGCTGAAAACACGAGTAAAAGGCGCGCGCGCGAATTTTCACACCGCCGTAAAATTTTCAATTGAGTCCATTTTTCCGTCCCAATCATCTCACCATGCATCAACATGCATGAAAGCGTCGTAAATTTTGCATCTTTTGACAGCGACAAAAATTTCGCGTCTTTTGACCTTGGCTGAAAACATGAGTAAAAGGCGCGCGCGCGAATTTTCACACCGTCGTAAAATTTTCAACCGAGTCCATTATTCCCTCCCAATTATCTCACCATGCATCAACATGCACGAAAGCATAAAAAAATTTGCATCTTTTGACAGCGACAAAAATTTCGCGTCTTTTGACCTTCTTGGCTGAAAACACGAGAAAAGGCGCGCGCGCGAATTTTCACACCGCCGTCAAATTTTCAACCGAGTCCATTTTTCTGTCCCAATCATCTCACCATGCTTCAACATGGACGAAAGCGTCAAAAATTTCGCATCTTTTGACAGCGACAAAAATTTCGCGTCTTTTGACCTTCTTGGCTGAAAACACGAGTAAAAGGCGCGCGCGCGAATTTTCACACCGCCGTAAAATTTTCAACCGAGTCCATTTTTCCGTCCCAATCATCTCACCATGCATCAACATGCACGAAAGCGTCGAAAGTTTCTCATCTAAGGACAGCGACAAAAATTTCGCATCTTTTGACCTTCTTGGCTGAAAACACGAGAAAAAGGCGCGCGCTGCGAATTTTCACACCGTCGTAAAAATTTCAACCGAGTCCATTTTTCCGTCCCAATCATCTCACCATGCATCAACATGCACAAAAGCGTCGAAAATTTCGCATCTTTTGACAGCGACAAAAATTTTGCGTCTTTTGACCTTCTAGGCTGAAAACACGAGTAAAAGGCGCGCGCGCAAATTTTCGCACCGCCGTAAAATTTTCAACCGAGTCCATTTTTCCGTCCCAATCATCTCACCATGCATCAACATGCACGAAAGCGTCGAAAATTTCGCATCTTTTGACAGCGACAAAAATTTTGCGTCTTTTGACCTTCTTGGCTGAAAACACGAGTAAAAGGCGCGCGCGCGAATTTTCACACCGCCGTAAAATTTTCAACCGAGTCCATTTTTCCGTCCCAATTATCTCACCATGCATCAACATGCACAAAAGCGTCGAAAATTTTGCATCTTTTGACAGCGACAAAAATTTCGCGTCTTTTGACCTTCTTGGCTGAAAACACGAGAAAAGGCGCGCGCGCGAATTTTCACACCGCCGTAAAATTTTCAACCGAGTCCATTTTTCTGTCCCAATCATCTTACCATGCTTCAACATGGACGAAAGCGTCGAAAATTTCGCAACGTTTGACAGCGACAAAAATTTCGCGTCTTTTGACCTTCTTGGCTGAAAACACGAGTAAAAGGCGCGCGCGCGAATTTTCACACCGCCGTAAAATTTTCAACCGAGTCCATTTTTCCGTCCCAATCACCTCACCATGCATCAATATGCACGAAAGCCTCGAAAATTTTGCATCTTTTGACAGTGCGTCTTTTGACCTTCTTGGCTGAAAAAATGAGTAAAAGGCGCGCGTGCGAATTTTCACACCGCCGTAAAATTTTCAACCGAGTCCATTTGTCCGTCCCAATCATCTCACCATGCATCAACATGCACGAGAGCATCGAAAGTTTCTCATCTAAGGACAGCGACAAAAATTTCGCATCTTTTGACCTTCTTGGCTGAAAACACGAGTAAAAGGCGCGCGCGCGAATTTTCACACCGCCGTAAAATTTTCAATTGAGTCCATTTTTCCGTCCCAATCATCTCACCATGCATCAACATGCATGAAAGCGTCGTAAATTTTGCATCTTTTGACAGCGACAAAAATTTCGCGTCTTTTGACCTTGGCTGAAAACACGAGTAAAAGGCGCGCGCGCGAATTTTCGCACCGCCGTAAAATTTTCAACCGAGTCCATTTTTCCGTCCCAATCATCTCACCATGCATCAACATGCACGAAAGCGTCGAAAATTTCGCATCTTTTGACAGCGACAAAAATTTTGCGTCTTTTGACCTTCTTGGCTGAAAACACGAGTAAAAGGCGTGCGCGCGAATTTTCACACCGCCGTAAAATTTTCAACCGAGTCCATTTTTCTGTCCCAATCATCTCACCATGCTTCAACATGGACGAAAGCGTCAAAAATTTCGCATCTTTTGACAGCGACAAAAATTTCGCATCTTTTGACCTTCTTGGCTGAAAACACGAGTAAAAGGCGCGCGCGCGAATTTTGACACCGCCGTAAAATTTTCAACCAAGTCCATTTTTTCGTCCCAATCATCTCACCATGCATCAACATGCACGAAAGCGTCGAAAGTTTCTCATCTAAGGACAACGACAAAAATTTCGCATCTTTTGACCTTCTTGGCTGAAACACGAGAAAAAGGCGCGCGCCGCGAATTTTCCCACCGTCGTAAAATTTTCAACCGAGTCCATTTTTCCGTCCCAATCATCTCACCATGCATCAACATGCACAAAAGCGTCGAAAATTTCGCATCTTTTGACAGCGACAAAAATTTCGCTCTTTTGACCTTCTAGGCTGAAAACACGAGTAAAAGGCGCGCGCGCAAATTTTCACACCGCCGTAAAATTTTCAACCGAGTCCATTTTTCCGTCCCAATCACCTCACCATGCATCAATATGCACGAAAGCCTCGAAAATTTTGCATCTTTTGACAGTGCGTCTTTTGACCTTCTTGGCTGAAAAAATGAGTAAAAGGCGCGCTTGCGAATTTTCACACCGCCGTAAAATTTTCAACCGAGTCCATTTGTCCGTCCCAATCATCTCACCATGCATCAACATGCACGAGAGCATCGAAAGTTTCTCATCTAAGGACAGCGACAAAAATTTCGCATCTTTTGACCTTCTTGGCTGAAAACACGAGTAAAAGGCGCGCGCGCGAATTTTCACACCGCCGTAAAATTTTCAATTGAGTCCATTTTTCCGTCCCAATCATCTCACCATGCATCAACATGCATGAAAGCGTCGTAAATTTTGCATCTTTTGACAGCGACAAAAATTTCGCGTCTTTTGACCTTGGCTGAAAACATGAGTAAAAGGCGCGCGCGCGAATTTTCACACCGTCGTAAAATTTTCAACCGAGTCCATTATTCCCTCCCAATTATCTCACCATGCATCAACATGCACGAAAGCATAAAAAATTTTGCATCTTTTGACAGCGACAAAAATTTCGCGTCTTTTGACCTTCTTGGCTGAAAACACGAGAAAAGGCGCGCGCGCGAATTTTCACACCGCCGTCAAATTTTCAACCGAGTCCATTTTTCTGTCCCAATCATCTCACCATGCTTCAACATGGACGAAAGCGTCAAAAATTTCGCATCTTTTGACAGCGACAAAAATTTCGCGTCTTTTGACCTTCTTGGCTGAAAACACGAGTAAAAGGCGCGCGCGCGAATTTTCACACCGCCGTAAAATTTTCAACCGAGTCCATTTTTCCGTCCCAATCATCTCACCATGCATCAACATGCACGAAAGCGTCGAAAGTTTCTCATCTAAGGACAGCGACAAAAATTTCGCATCTTTTGACCTTCTTGGCTGAAAACACGAGAAAAAGGCGCGCGCGCGAATTTTCACACCGTCGTAAAAATTTCAACCGAGTCCATTTTTCCGTCCCAATCATCTCACCATGCATCAACATGCACAAAAGCGTCGAAAATTTCGCATCTTTTGACAGCGACAAAAATTTTGCGTCTTTTGACATTCTAGGCTGAAAACACGAGTAAAAGGCGCGCGCGCAAATTTTCGCACCGCCGTAAAATTTTCAACCGAGTCCATTTTTCCGTCCCAATCATCTCACCATGCATCA
The DNA here is from genome assembly GCA_030549335.1 of Pontederia crassipes. NCBI lineage: Eukaryota > Viridiplantae > Streptophyta > Magnoliopsida > Commelinales > Pontederiaceae > Pontederia > Pontederia crassipes. The sequence continues at coordinate 6,078,670 of CM060190.1, forward strand.
ACATGCACGAAAGCGTCGAAAATTTCGCATCTTTTGACAGCGACAAAAATTTTGCGTCTTTTGACCTTCTTGGCTGAAAACACGAGTAAAAGGCGCGCGCGCGAATTTTCACACCGCCGTAAAATTTTCAACCGAGTCCATTTTTCCGTCCCAATTATCTCACCATGCATCAACATGCACAAAAGCGTCGAAAATTTTGCATCTTTTGACAGCGACAAAAATTTCGCGTCTTTTGACCTTCTTGGCTGAAAACACGAGAAAAGGCGCGCGCGCGAATTTTCACACCGCCGTAAAATTTTCAACCGAGTCCATTTTTCTGTCCCAATCATCTTACCATGCTTCAACATGGACGAAAGCGTCGAAAATTTCGCAACGTTTGACAGCGACAAAAATTTCGCGTCTTTTGACCTTCTTGGCTGAAAACACGAGTAAAAGGCGCGCGCGCGAATTTTCACACCGCCGTAAAATTTTCAACCGAGTCCATTTTTCCGTCCCAATCACCTCACCATGCATCAATATGCACGAAAGCCTCGAAAATTTTGCATCTTTTGACAGTGCGTCTTTTGACCTTCTTGGCTGAAAAAATGAGTAAAAGGCGCGCGTGCGAATTTTCACACCGCCGTAAAATTTTCAACCGAGTCCATTTGTCCGTCCCAATCATCTCACCATGCATCAACATGCACGAGAGCATCGAAAGTTTCTCATCTAAGGACAGCGACAAAAATTTCGCATCTTTTGACCTTCTTGGCTGAAAACACGAGTAAAAGGCGCGCGCGCGAATTTTCACACCGCCGTAAAATTTTCAATTGAGTCCATTTTTCCGTCCCAATCATCTCACCATGCGTCAACATGCATGAAAGCGTCGTAAATTTTGCATCTTTTGACAGCGACAAAAATTTCGCGTCTTTTGACCTTCTTGGCTGAAAACACGAGTAAAAGGCGCGCGCGCGAATTTTCACACCGCCGTAAAATTTTCAACCGAGTCCATTTTTCCGTCCCAATCATCTCACCATGCATCAACATGCACGAAAGCGTCGAAAGTTCTCATCTAAGGACAGCGACAAAAATTTCGCATCTTTTGACCTTCTTGGCTGAAAACACGAGAAAAAGGCGCGCGCGCGAATTTTCACACCGTCGTAAAAATTTCAACCGAGTCCATTTTTCCGTCCCAATCATCTCACCATGCATCAACATGCACAAAAGCGTCGAAAATTTCGCATCTTTTGACAGCGACAAAAATTTTGCGTCTTTTGACCTTCTAGGCTGAAAACACGAGTAAAAGGAGCGCGCGCAAATTTTCGCACCGCCGTAAAATTTTCAACCGAGTCCATTTTTCCGTCCCAATCATCTCACCATGCATCAACATGCACGAAAGCGTCGAAAATTTCGCATCTTTTGACAGCGACAAAAATTTTGCGTCTTTTGACCTTCTTGGCTGAAAACACGAGTAAAAGGCGCGCGCGCGAATTTTCACACCGCCGTAAAATTTTCAACCGAGTCCATTTTTCCGTCCCAATTATCTCACCATGCATCAACATGCACAAAAGCGTCGAAAATTTTGCATCTTTTGACAGCGACAAAAATTTCGCGTCTTTTGACCTTCTTGGCTGAAAACACGAGAAAAGGCGCGCGCGCGAATTTTCACACCGCCGTAAAATTTTCAACCGAGTCCATTTTTCTGTCCCAATCATCTTACCATGCTTCAACATGGACGAAAGCGTCGAAAATTTCGCAACGTTTGACAGCGACAAAAATTTCGCGTCTTTTGACCTTCTTGGCTGAAAACACGAGTAAAAGGCGCGCGCGCGAATTTTCACACCGCCGTAAAATTTTCAACCGAGTCCATTTTTCCGTCCCAATCACCTCACCATGCATCAATATGCACGAAAGCCTCGAAAATTTTGCATCTTTTGACAGTGCGTCTTTTGACCTTCTTGGCTGAAAAAATGAGTAAAAGGCGCGCGTGCGAATTTTCACACCGCCGTAAAATTTTCAACCGAGTCCATTTGTCCGTCCCAATCATCTCACCATGCATCAACATGCACGAGAGCATCGAAAGTTTCTCATCTAAGGACAGCGACAAAAATTTCGCATCTTTTGACCTTCTTGGCTGAAAACACGAGTAAAAGGCGCGCGCGCGAATTTTCACACCGCCGTAAATTTTTCAATTGAGTCCATTTTTCCGTCCCAATCATCTCACCATGCATCAACATGCATGAAAGCGTCGTAAATTTTGCATCTTTTGACAGCGACAAAAATTTCGCGTCTTTTGACCTTGGCTGAAAACATGAGTAAAAGGCGCGCGCGCGAATTTTCACACCGTCGTAAAATTTTCAACCGAGTCCATTATTCCCTCCCAATTATCTCACCATGCATCAACATGCACGAAAGCATAAAAAATTTTGCATCTTTTGACAGCGACAAAAATTTCGCGTCTTTTGACCTTCTTGGCTGAAAACACGAGAAAAGGCGCGCGCGCGAATTTTCACACCGCCGTCAAATTTTCAACCGAGTCCATTTTTCTGTCCCAATCATCTCACCATGCTTCAACATGGACGAAAGCGTCAAAAATTTCGCATCTTTTGACAGCGACAAAAATTTCGCGTCTTTTGACCTTCTTGGCTGAAAACACGAGTAAAAGGCGCGCGCGCGAATTTTCACACCGCCGTAAAATTTTCAACCGAGTCCATTTTTCCGTCCCAATCATCTCACCATGCATCAACATGCACGAAAGCGTCGAAAGTTTCTCATCTAAGGACAGCGACAAAAATTTCGCATCTTTTGACCTTCTTGGCTGAAAACACGAGAAAAAGGCGCGCGCGCGAATTTTCACACCGTCGTAAAAATTTCAACCGAGTCCATTTTTCCGTCCCAATCATCTCACCATGCATCAACATGCACAAAAGCGTCGAAAATTTCGCATCTTTTGACAGCGACAAAAATTTTGCGTCTTTTGACCTTCTAGGCTGAAAACACGAGTAAAAGGCGCGCGCGCAAATTTTCGCACCGCCGTAAAATTTTCAACTGAGTCCATTTTTCCGTCCCAATCATCTCACCATGCATCAACATGCACGAAAGCGTCGAAAATTTCGCATCTTTTGACAGCGACAAAAATTTTGCGTCTTTTGACCTTCTTGGCTGAAAACACGAGTAAAAGGCGCGCGCGCGAATTTTCACACCGCCGTAAAATTTTCAACCGAGTCCATTTTTCCGTCCCAATTATCTCACCATGCATCAACATGCACAAAAGCGTCGAAAATTTTGCATCTTTTGACAGCGACAAAAATTTCGCGTCTTTTGACCTTCTTGGCTGAAAACACGAGAAAAGGCGCGCGCGCGAATTTTCACACCGCCGTAAAATTTTCAACCGAGTCCATTTTTCTGTCCCAATCATCTTACCATGCTTCAACATGGACGAAAGCGTCGAAAATTTCGCAACGTTTGACAGCGACAAAAATTTCGCGTCTTTTGACCTTCTTGGCTGAAAACACGAGTAAAAGGCGCGCGCGCGAATTTTCACACCGCCGTAAAATTTTCAACCGAGTCCATTTTTCCGTCCCAATCACCTCACCATGCATCAATATGCACGAAAGCCTCGAAAATTTTGCATCTTTTGACAGTGCGTCTTTTGACCTTCTTGGCTGAAAAAATGAGTAAAAGGCGCGCGTGCGAATTTTCACACCGCCGTAAAATTTTCAACCGAGTCCATTTGTCCGTCCCAATCATCTCACCATGCATCAACATGCACGAGAGCATCGAAAGTTTCTCATCTAAGGACAGCGACAAAAATTTCGCATCTTTTGACCTTCTTGGCTGAAAACACGAGTAAAAGGCGCGCGCGCGAATTTTCACACCGCCGTAAAATTTTCAATTGAGTCCATTTTTCCGTCCCAATCATCTCACCATGCGTCAACATGCATGAAAGCGTCGTAAATTTTGCATCTTTTGACAGCGACAAAAATTTCGCGTCTTTTGACCTTGGCTGAAAACACGAGTAAAAGGCGCGCGCGCGAATTTTCACACCGTCGTAAAATTTTCAACCGAGTCCATTATTCCGTCCCAATTATCTCACCATGCATCAACATGCACGAAAGCATAAAAAATTTTGCATCTTTTGCCAGCGACAAAAATTTCGCGTCTTTTGACCTTCTTGGCTGAAAACACGAGAAAAGGCGCGCGCGTGAATTTTCACACCGCCGTAAAATTTTCAACCGAGTCCATTTTTCTGTCCCAATCATCTCACCATGCTTCAACATGGACGAAAGCGTCAAAAATTTCGCATCTTTTGACAGCGACAAAAATTTCGCATCTTTTGACCTTCTTGGCTGAAAACACGAGTAAAAGGCGCGCGCGCGAATTTTCACACCGCCGTAAAATTTTCAACCGAGTCCATTTTTCCGTCCAAATCATCTCACCATGCATCAACATGCACGAAAGCGTCGAAAGTTTCTCATCTAAGGACAGCGACAAAAATTTCGCATCTTTTGACCTTCTTGGCTGAAAACACGAGAAAAAGGCGCGCGCGCGAATTTTCACACCGTCGTAAAAATTTCAACCGAGTCCATTTTTCCGTCCCAATCATCTCACCATGCATCAACATGCACAAAAGCGTCGAAAATTTCGCATCTTTTGACAGCGACAAAAATTTTGCGTCTTTTGACCTTCTAGGCTGAAAACACGAGTAAAAGGCGCGCGCGCGAATTTTCACACCGCCGTAAAATTTTCAACCGAGTCCATTTTTCCGTCCCAATTATCTCACCATGCATCAACATGCACAAAAGCGTCGAAAATTTTGCATCTTTTGACAGCGACAAAAATTTCGCGTCTTTTGACCTTCTTGGCTGAAAACACGAGTAAAAGGCGCGCGCGCGAATTTTCACACCTCCGTAAAATTTTCAACCGAGTCCATTTTTTCGTCCCAATCATCTCACCATGCATCAACATGCACGAAAGCGTTGAAAGTTTCTCATCTAAGGACAGCGACAAAAATTTCGCATCTTTTGACCTTCTTGGCTGAAAACACGAGAAAAAGGCGCGCGCGCGAATTTTCACACCGTCTTAAAAATTTCAACCGAGTCCATTTTTCCGTCCCAATCATCTCACCATGCATCAACATGCACAAAAGCGTCGAAAATTTCGCATCTTTTGACAGCGACAAAAATTTCGCGTCTTTTGACCTTCTTGGCTGAAAACACGAGTAAAAGGTGCGCGCGAATTTTCACACCGCCGTAAAATTTTCAACCGAGTCCATTTTTCCGTCCCAATCATCTCACCATGCATCAACATGCACGAAAGCGTCGAAAGTTTATCATCTAAGGACAACGACAAAAATTTCGCATCTTTTGACCTTCTTGGCTGAAAACACGAGAAAAAGGCGCGCGCGCGAATTTTCACACCGTCGTAAAAATTTCAACCGAGTCCATTTTTCCGTCCCAATCATCTCACCATGCATCAACATGCACAAAAGCTTCGAAAATTTCGCATCTTTTGACAGTGACAAAAATTTCGCGTCTTTTGACCTTCTTGGCTGAAAACACGAGTAAAAGGCGCGCGCGCAAATTTTCACACCGCCGTAAAATTTTCAACCGAGTCCATTTTTCCGTCCCAATCATCTCACCATGCATCAACATGCAAGAAAGCGTCGAAAATTTTGCATCTTTTGACAGCGACCAAAATTTCGCGTCTTTTGACCTTCTTGGCTGAAAACACGAGTAAAAGGCGCGCACGCGAATTTTCACACCGCCGTAAAATTTTCAACCGAGTCCATTTTTCCGTCCCAATTATCCCACCATGCATCAATATGCACAAAAGCGTCGAAAATTTCGCATCTTTTGACAGCGACAAAAATTTCGCATCTTTTGACCTTCTTGGCTGAAAACACGAGTAAAAGGCGCGCGCGCGAATTTTGACACCGCCGTAAAATTTTCAACCAAGTCCATTTTTTCGTCCCAATCATCTCACCATGCATCAACATGCACGAAAGCGTCGAAAGTTTCTCATCTAAGGACAGCGACAAAAATTTCGCATCTTTTGACCTTCTTGGCTGAAACACGAGAAAAAGGCGCGCGCGCGACTTTTCCCACCGTCGTAAAATTTTCAACCGAGTCCATTTTTCCGTCCCAATCATCTCACCATGCATCAACATGCACAAAAGCGTCGAAAATTTCGCATCTTTTGACAGCGACAAAAATTTCGCTCTTCTGACCTTCTAGGCTGAAAACACGAGTAAAAGGCGCGCACGCAAATTTTCACACCGCCGTAAAATTTTCAACCGAGTCCATTTTTCCGTCCCAATCACCTCACCATGCATCAATATGCACGAAAGCCTCGAAAATTTTGCATCTTTTGACAGTGCGTCTTTTGACCTTCTTGGCTGAAAAAATGAGTAAAAGGCGCGCGTGCGAATTTTCACACCGCCATAAAATTTTCAACCGAGTCCATTTGTCCGTCCCAATCATCTCACCATGCATCAACATGCACGAGAGCATCGAAAGTTTCTCATCTAAGGACAGCGACAAAAATTTCGCATCTTTTGACCTTCTTGGCTGAAAACACGAGTAAAAGGCGCGCGCGCGAATTTTCACACCGCCGTAAAATTTTCAATTGAGTCCATTTTTCCGTCCCAATCATCTCACCATGCATCAACATGCATGAAAGCGTCGTAAATTTTGCATCTTTTGACAGCGACAAAAATTTCGCGTCTTTTGACCTTGGCTGAAAACACGAGTAAAAGGCGCGCGCGCGAATTTTCACACCATCGTAAAATTTTCAACCGAGTCCATTATTCCCTCCCAATTATCTCACCATGCATCAACATGCACGAAAGCATAAAAAATTTCGCATCTTTTGACAGCGACAAAAATTTTGCGTCTTTTGACCTTCTAGGCTGAAAACACGAGTAAAAGGCGCGCGCGCAAATTTTCGCACCGCCGTAAAATTTTCAACCGAGTCTATTTTTTCGTCCCAATCATCTCACCATGCATCAACATGCACGAAAGCGTCGAAAATTTCGCATCTTTTGACAGCGACAAAAATTTTGCGTCTTTTGACCTTCTTGGCTGAAAACACGAGTAAAAGGCGCGCGCGCGAATTTTCACACCGCCGTAAAATTTTCAACCGAGTCCATTTTTCCGTCCCAATTATCTCACCATGCATCAACATGCACAAAAGCGTCGAAAATTTTGCATCTTTTGACAGCGACAAAAATTTCGCGTCTTTTGACCTTCTTGGCTGAAAACACGAGAAAAGGCTCGCGCGCGAATTTTCACACCGCCGTAAAATTTTCAACCGAGTCCATTTTTCTGTCCCAATCATCTCACCATGCTTCAACATGGACGTAAGCGTCGAAAATTTCGCAACGTTTGACAGCGACAAAAATTTCGCGTCTTTTGACCCTCTTGGCTGAAAACACGAGTAAAAGGCGCGCGCAGCGAATTTTCACACCGCCGTAAAATTTTCAACCGAGTCCATTTTTCCGTCCCAATCACCTCACCATGCATCAGTATGCACGAAAGCCTCGAAAATTTTGCATCTTTTGACAGTGCGTCTTTTGACCTTCTTGGCTGAAAAAATGAGTAAAAGGCGCGCGTGCGAATTTTCACACCGCCGTAAAATTTTCAACCGAGTCCATTTGTCCGTCCCAATCATCTCACCATGCATCAACATGCACGAGAGCATCGAAAGTTTCTCATCTAAGGACAGCGACAAAAATTTCGCATCTTTTGACCTTCTTGGCTGAAAACACGAGTAAAAGGCGCGCGCGCGAATTTTCACACCGCCGTAAAATTTTCAATTGAGTCCATTTTTCCGTCCCAATCATCTCACCATGCGTCAACATGCATGAAAGCGTCGTAAATTTTGCATCTTTTGACAGCGACAAAAATTTCGCGTCTTTTGACCTTGGCTGAAAACACGAGTAAAAGGCGCGCGCGCGAATTTTCACACCGTCGTAAAATTTTCAACCGAGTCCATTATTCCGTCCCAATTATCTCACCATGCATCAACATGCACGAAAGCATAAAAAATTTTGCATCTTTTGCCAGCGACAAAAATTTCGCGTCTTTTGACCTTCTTGGCTGAAAACACGAGAAAAGGCGCGCGCGCGAATTTTCACACCGCCGTAAAATTTTCAACCGAGTCCATTTTTCTGTCCCAATCATCTCACCATGCTTCAACATGGACGAAAGCATCAAAAATTTCGCATCTTTTGACAGCGACAAAAATTTCGCATCTTTTGACCTTCTTGGCTGAAAACACGAGTAAAAGGCGCGCGCGCGAATTTTCACACCGCCGTAAAATTTTCAACCGAGTCCATTTTTCCGTCCCAATCATCTCACCATGCATCAACATGCACGATTCGTCGAAAGTTTCTCATCTTTTGACAGCGACAAAAATTTCGTGTCTTTTGACCTTCTAAGCTGAAAACACGAGTAAAAGGCGCGCGCGCAAATTTTCACACCTCCGTAAAATTTTCAACCGAGTCCATTTTTCCGTCCCAATCATCTCACCATGCATCAACATGCACGAAAGCGTCGAAAATTTCGCATCTTTTGATAGCGACAAAAATTTCGCGTCTTTTGACCTTCTTGGCTGAAAACACGAGTAAAAGGCGCGCGCGCGAATTTTCACACCTCCGTAAAATTTTCAACCGAGTCCATTTTTTCGTCCCAATCATCTCACCATGCATCAACATGCACGAAAGCGTTGAAAGTTTCTCATCTAAGGACAGCAACAAAAATTTCGCATCTTTTGACCTTCTTGGCTGAAAACACGAGAAAAAGGCGCGCGCGCGAATTTTCACACCGTCGTAAAAATTTCAACCGAGTCCATTTTTCCGTCCCAATCATCTCACCATGCATCAACATGCACAAAAGCGTCGAAAATTTCGCATCTTTTGACAGCGACAAAAATTTCGCGTCTTTTGACCTTCTTGGCTGAAAACACGAGTAAAAGGCGCGCGCGAATTTTCACACCGCCGTAAAATTTTCAACCGAGTCCATTTTTCCGTCCCAATCATCTCACCATGCATCAACATGCACGAAAGCGTCGAAAGTTTATCATCTAAGGACAGCGACAAAAATTTCGCATCTTTTGACCTTCTTGGCTGAAAACACGAGAAAAAGGCGCGCGCGCGCGAATTTTCACACCGTCGTAAAAATTTCAACCGAGTCCATTTTTCCGTCCCAATCATCTCACCATGCATTAACATGCACAAAAGCTTCGAAAATTTCGCATCTTTTGACAGTGACAAAAATTTCGCGTCTTTTGACCTTCTTGGCTGAAAACACGAATAAAGGCGCGCGCGCAAATTTTCACACCGCCGTAAAATTTTCAACCGAGTCCATTTTTCCGTCCCAATCATCTCACCATGCATCAACATGCAAGAAAGCGTCGAAAATTTTGCATCTTTTGACAGCGACAAAAATTTCGCGTCTTTTGACCTTCTTGGCTGAAAACACGAGTAAAAGGCGCGCACGCGAATTTTCACACCGCCGTAAAATTTTCAACCGAGTCCATTTTTCCGTCCCAATTATCCTACCATGCATCAACATGCACAAAAGCGTCGAAAATTTCGCATCTTTTGACAGCGACAAAAATTTCGCGTCTTTTGACCTTCTTGGCTGAAAACACGAGTAAAAGGCGCGCGCGCGAATTTTGACACCTCCGTAAAATTTTCAACCGAGTCCATTTTTCAGTCCCAATCATCTCACCATGCATCAACATGCACAAAAGCGTCGAAAATTTCGCATCTTTTGACAGCGACAAAAATTTCGCGTCTTTTGACCTTCTTGGCTGAAAACACGAGTAAAAGGCGCGCGCGAATTTTCACACCGCCGTAAAATTTTCAACCGAGTCCATTTTTCCGTCCCAATCATCTCACCATGCATCAACATGCACGAAAGCGTCGAAAGTTTATCATCTAAGGACAGCGACAAAAATTTCGCATCTTTTGACCTTCTTGGCTGAAAACACGAGAAAAAGGCGCGCGCGCGAATTTTCACACCGTCGTAAAAATTTCAACCGAGTCCATTTTTCCGTCCCAATCATCTCACCATGCATTAACATGCACAAAAGCTTCGAAAATTTCGCATCTTTTGACAGTGACAAAAATTTCGCGTCTTTTGACCTTCTTGGCTGAAAACACGAATAAAGGCGCGCGCGTAAATTTTCACACCGCCGTAAAATTTTCAACCGAGTCCATTTTTCCGTCCCAATCATCTCACCATGCATCAACATGCAAGAAAGCGTCGAAAATTTTGCATCTTTTGACAGCGACAAAAATTTCGCGTCTTTTGACCTTCTTGGCTGAAAACACGAGTAAAAGGCGCGCACGCGAATTTTCACACCGCCGTAAAATTTTCAACCGAGTCCATTTTTCCGTCCCAATTATCCTACCATGCATCAACATGCACAAAAGCGTCGAAAATTTCGCATCTTTTGACAGCGACAAAAATTTCGCGTCTTTTGACCTTCTTGGCTGAAAACACGAGAAAAGGCGCGCGCGCGAATTTTCACACCGCCGTAAAATTTTCCACCGAGTCCATTTTTCTGTCCCAATCATCTCACCATGCATCAACATGGATGAAAGTGTCGAAAATTTCGCATCTTTTGACAGCGACAAAAATTTCGCGTCTTTTGACCTTCTTGGCTGAAAACACAAGTAAAAGGCGCGCGCGCGAATTTTCACACCGCCGTAAAATTTTCAACCGAGTCCATTTTTTCGTCCCAATCGTCTCACCATGCATCAACATGCACGAGAGCATCGAAAGTTTCTCATCTAAGGATAGCGTCAAAAATTTCGCATCTTTTGACCTTCTTGGCTGAAAACACGAGTAAAAGGCGCGCGCGCGAATTTTCACACCGCCGTAAAATTTTCAATTGAGTCCATTTTTCCGTCCCAATCATCTCACCATGCATCAACATGCACGAAAGCGTCATAAATTTTGCATCTTTTGACAGCGACAAAAATTTCGCATCTTTTGACCTTGGCTGAAAACACGAGTAAAAGGCGCGCGTGCGAATTTTCACACCGCCGTAAAATTTTCAACCGAGTCCATTATTCCGTCCCAATTATCTCACCATGCATCAACATGCACGAAAGCATAAAAAATTTTGCATCTTTTGACAGCGACAAAAATTTCCCGTCTTTTGACCTTCTTGGCTGAAAACACGATTAAAAGCGCGCGCGCGAATTTTCACACCGCCGTAAAATTTTCAACCGAGTCCATTTGTCCGTCCCAATCATCTCACCATGCATCAACATGCACGAGAGCATCGAAAGTTTCTCATCTAAGGACAGCGACAAAAATTTCGCATCTTTTGACCTTCTTGGCTGAAAACACGAGTAAAAGGCGCGCGCGCGAATTTTCACACCGCCGTAAAATTTTCAATTGAGTCCATTTTTCCGTCCCAATCATCTCACCATGCGTCAACATGCATGAAAGCGTCGTAAATTTTGCATCTTTTGACAGCGACAAAAATTTCGCGTCTTTTGACCTTGGCTGAAAACACGAGTAAAAGGCGCGCGCGCGAATTTTCACACCGTCGTAAAATTTTCAACCGAGTCCATTATTCCGTCCCAATTATCTCACCATGCATCAACATGCACGAAAGCATAAAAAATTTTGCATCTTTTGCCAGCGACAAAAATTTCGCGTCTTTTGACCTTCTTGGCTGAAAACACGAGAAAAGGCGCGCGCGCGAATTTTCACACCGCCGTAAAATTTTCAACCGAGTCCACTTTTCTGTCCCAATCATCTCACCATGCTTCAACATGGACGAAAGCGTCAAAAATTTCGCATCTTTTGACAGCGACAAAAATTTCGCATCTTTTGACCTTCTTGGCTGAAAACACGAGTAAAAGGCGCGCGCGCGAATTTTCACACCGCCGTAAAATTTTCAACCGAGTCCATTTTTCCGTCCCAATCATCTCACCATGCATCAACATGCACGATTCGTCGAAAGTTTCTCATCTTTTGACAGCGACAAAAATTTCGTGTCTTTTGACCTTCTAAGCTGAAAACACGAGTAAAAGGCGCGCGCGCAAATTTTCACACCTCCGTAAAATTTTCAACCGAGTCCATTTTTCCGTCCCAATCATCTCACCATGCATCAACATGCACGAAAGCGTCGAAAATTTCGCATCTTTTGATAGCGACAAAAATTTCGCGTCTTTTGACCTTCTTGGCTGAAAACACGAGTAAAAGGCGCGCGCGCGAATTTTCACACCTCCGTAAAATTTTCAACCGAGTCCATTTTTTCGTCCCAATCATCTCACCATGCATCAACATGCACGAAAGCGTTGAAAGTTTCTCATCTAAGGACAGCAACAAAAATTTCGCATCTTTTGACCTTCTTGGCTGAAAACACGAGAAAAAGGCGCGCGCGCGAATTTTCACACCGTCGTAAAAATTTCAACCGAGTCCATTTTTCCGTCCCAATCATCTCACCATGCATCAACATGCACAAAAGCGTCGAAAATTTCGCATCTTTTGACAGCGACAAAAATTTCGCGTCTTTTGACCTTCTTGGCTGAAAACACGAGTAAAAGGCGCGCGCGAATTTTCACACCGCCGTAAAATTTTCAACCGAGTCCATTTTTCCGTCCCAATCATCTCACCATGCATCAACATGCACGAAAGCGTCGAAAGTTTATCATCTAAGGACAGCGACAAAAATTTCGCATCTTTTGACCTTCTTGGCTGAAAACACGAGAAAAAGGCGCGCGCGCGAATTTTCACACCGTCGTAAAAATTTCAACCGAGTCCATTTTTCCGTCCCAATCATCTCACCATGCATTAACATGCACAAAAGCTTCGAAAATTTCGCATCTTTTGACAGTGACAAAAATTTCGCGTCTTTTGACCTTCTTGGCTGAAAACACGAATAAAGGCGCGCGCGCAAATTTTCACACCGCCGTAAAATTTTCAACCGAGTCCATTTTTCCGTCCCAATCATCTCACCATGCATCAACATGCAAGAAAGCGTCGAAAATTTTGCATCTTTTGACAGCGACAAAAATTTCGCGTCTTTTGACCTTCTTGGCTGAAAACACGAGTAAAAGGCGCGCACGCGAATTTTCACACCGCCGTAAAATTTTCAACCGAGTCCATTTTTCCGTCCCAATTATCCTACCATGCATCAACATGCACAAAAGCGTCGAAAATTTCGCATCTTTTGACAGCGACAAAAATTTCGCGTCTTTTGACCTTCTTGGCTGAAAACACGAGAAAAGGCGCGCGCGCGAATTTTCACACCGCCGTAAAATTTTCCACCGAGTCCATTTTTCTGTCCCAATCATCTCACCATGCATCAACATGGATGAAAGTGTCGAAAATTTCGCATCTTTTGACAGCGACAAAAATTTCGCGTCTTTTGACCTTCTTGGCTGAAAACACAAGTAAAAGGCGCGCGCGCGAATTTTCACACCGCCGTAAAATTTTCAACCGAGTCCATTTTTTCGTCCCAATCGTCTCACCATGCATCAACATGCACGAGAGCATCGAAAGTTTCTCATCTAAGGATAGCGTCAAAAATTTCGCATCTTTTGACCTTCTTGGCTGAAAACACGAGTAAAAGGCGCTCGCGCGAATTTTCACACCGCCGTAAAATTTTCAATTGAGTCCATTTTTCCGTCCCAATCATCTCACCATGCATCAACATGCACGAAAGCGTCGTAAATTTTGCATCTTTTGACAGCGACAAAAATTTCGCATCTTTTGACCTTGGCTGAAAACACGAGTAAAAGGCGCGCGTGCGAATTTTCACACCGCCGTAAAATTTTCAACCGAGTCCATTATTCCGTCCCAATTATCTCACCATGCATCAACATGCACGAAAGCATAAAAAATTTTGCATCTTTTGACAGCGACAAAAATTTCCCGTCTTTTGACCTTCTTGGCTGAAAACACGATTAAAAGGCGCGCGCGCGAATTTTCACACCTCCGTAAAATTTTCAACCGAGTCCATTTTTCCGTCCCAATCATCTCACCATGTATCAACATGCACGAAAGCGTCGAAAATTTCGCATCTTTTGACAGCGACAAAAATTTCGCGTCTTTTGACCTTCTTGGCTGAAAACACGAGAAAAGGCGCGCGCGCGAATTTTCACACCGCCGTAAAATTTTCAACCGAGTCCATTTTTCTGTCCCAATCATCTCACCATGCTTCAACATGGACGAAAGCGTCGAAAATTTCGCATCTTTTGACAGCGACAAAAATTTCGCGTCTTTTGACCTTCTTGGCTGACAACACGAGTAAAAGGCGCGCGCGCGAATTTTCACACCGGCGTAAAATTTTCAACCGAGTCCATTTTTCCGTCCCAATCATCTCACCATGCATCAACATGCACGAAAGCGTCGAAAGTTTCTCATCTAAGGACTGCGACAAAAATTTCGCATCTTTTGACCTTCTTGGCTGAAAACACGAGAAAAAGGCGCGCGCGCGAATTTTCACACCGTCATAAAAATTTCAACCGAGTCCATTTTTCCGTCCCAATCATCTCACCATGCATCAACATGCACAAAAGCATCGAAAATTTCGCATCTTTTGACAGCGACAAAAATTTCGCGTCTTTTGACCTTCTAAGCTGAAAACTCGAGTAAAAGGCGCGCGCACGAATTTTGACACCGCCGTAAAATTTTCAACTGAGTCCATTTTTTCGTCCCAATCATCTCACCATGCATCAACATGCACAAAAGCGTCGAAAATTTTGCATCTTTTGACAGCGACAAAAATTTCGCGTCTTTTGACCTTCTTGGCTGAAAACACGAGAACAGGCGCGCGCGCGAATTTTCACACCGCCGTAAAATTTTCCACCGAGTCCATTTTTCTGTCCCAATCATCTCACCATGCAACAACATGGACGAAAGCGTCGAAAATTTCGCATCTTTTGACAGCGACAAAAATTTCGCGTCTTTTGACCTTCTTGGCTGAAAACACGAGTAAAAGGCGCGCGCGCGAATTTTCACACCGTCGTAAAATTTTCAACCGAGTCCATTTTTCCGTCACAATCGTCTCACCATGCATCAACATGCACGAAAGCGTCGAAAGTTTCTCATCTAAGGACAGCGACAAAAATTTCGCATCTTTTGACCTTCTTGGTAGAAAACACGAGAAAAAGGCGCGCTCGCGAATTTTCACACCGTCGTAAAAATTCTGTCCCAATCATCTCACCATGCATCAACATGCACAAAAGCGTCGAAAGTTTCTCATCTAAGGACAACGATAAAAATTTCGCATCTTTTGACCTTCTTGGCTGAAAACACGAGAAAAAGGCGCGCGCGCGAATTTTCACACCGTCGTAAAAATTCTGTCCCAATCATCTCACCATGCATCAACATCCATTTTTCCGTCCCAATCATCTCACCATGCATCAACATGCACAAAAGCGTCGAAAATTTTGCATCTTTTGACAGCGACAAAAATTTCGCGTCTTTTGACCTTCTTGGCTGAAAACACGAGAACAGGCGCGCCTGCGAATTTTCACACCGTCGTAAAATTTTCAACCGAGTCCATTTTTCCGTCACAATCGTCTCACCATGCATCAACATGCACGAAAGCGTCGAAAGTTTCTCATCTAAGGACAGCGACAAAAATTTCGCATCTTTTGACCTTCTTGGCAGAAAACACGAGAAAAAGGCGCGCTCGCGAATTTTCACACCGTCGTAAAAATTTCAACCGAGTCCATTTTTCCGTCCCAATCATCTCACCATGCATCAACATGCACAAAAGCATCGAAAATTTTGCATCTTTTGACAGCGACAAAAATTTCGCGTCTTTTGACCTTGTAGGCTGAAAACACGAGTAAAAGGCGCGCGCGCGAATTTTCACACCGTTGTAAAATTTTCAACCGAGTCCATTTTTCTGTCCCAATCAGCTCACCAGGTATCAACATGCACGAAAGCGTCGAAAATTTCGCATCTTTTGACAGTAACAAAAATTTCGCGTCTTTTGACCTTCTTGGCTGAAAACACGAGTAAAAGGAGCGCGCACGAATTTTCACACCGCCGTAAAATTTTCAACCGAGTCCATTTTTCCGTCCCAATCATCTCACCATGCATCAACATGCATGAAAGCGTCAAAAATTTCGCATCTTTTGACAGCGATAAAAATTTCGCGTCTTTTCACCTTCTTGGCTGAAAACACGAGTAAAAGGCGCGCCCGCGAATTTTCACACCGCCGTAAAATTTTCCACCGAGTCCATTTTTCCGTCCCAATTATCTCACCATGCATCAACATGCATAAAAGCGTAAAAAATTATGCATCTTTTGACAGCGACAAAAATTTCGCGTCTTTTGACCTTCTTGGCTGAAAACACGAGTAAAAGGCGCGCGCGCGAATTTTGACACCTCCGTAAAATTTTCAACCGAGTCCATTTTTCCGTCCCAATTATCTCACCATGCATCAACATGCACAAAAGCGTCGAAAATTTCGCATCTTTTGACAGCGACAAAAATTTCGCGTCTTTTGACCTTCTTGGCTGAAAACACGAGTAAAAGGCGCGCGCGCGAATTTTGACACCTCCGTAAAATTTTCAACCGAGTCCATTTTTCCGTCCCAATCATCTCACCATGCACAAAAGCATCGAAAATTTTGCATCTTTTGACAGCGTCGTAAATTTCGCGTCTTTTGACCTTCTTGGCTGAAAACACGAGAACAGGCGCGCGCGCGAATTTTCACACCGCCGTAAAATTTTCCACCGAGTCCATTTTTCTGCCCCAATCATCTCACCATGCAGCAACATGGACGAAAGCGTCGAAAATTTCGCATCTTTTGACAGCGACAAAAATTTCGCGTCTTTTGACCTTTTTGGCTGAAAACACGAGTAAAAGGCGCGCGCGCGAATTTTCACACCGTCGTAAAATTTTCAACCGAGTCCATTTTTCCATCCCAATCGTCTCACCATGCATCAACATGCACGAAAGCGTCGAAAATTCCTCATCTTTTGACTGCGACAAAAATTTCGCGTCTGTTGACCTTGTTGGCTGAAGACACGAGTAAAAGGCGCGCGCGCGAATTTTCACACCGTTGTAAAATTTTCAACCGAGTCCATTTTTCTGTCCCAATCATCTCACCATGCATCAACATGCACGAAAGCGTCGAAAATTTTGCATCTTTTGACAGCAACAAAAATTTCGCGTCTTTTGACCTTCTTGGCTGAAAACACGAGTAAAAGGCGCGCGCGCGAATTTTCACACTGCCGTAAAATTTTCAACCGAGTCCATTTTTCCGTCCCAATTATCTCACCATGCATCAACATGCACGAAAGCATAAAAAATTTTGCATCTTTTGACAGCGATAAAAATTTCGTCCCAATCATCTCACCATGCATCAACATGCACAAAAGCGTCGAAAATTTCGCATCTTTTGACAGCGACAAAAATTTCGCGTCTTTTGACCTTCTTGGCTGAAAACACGAGAAAAGGCGCGCGCGCGAATTTTCACACCGCCGTAAAATTTTCAACCGAGTCCATTTTTCTGTCCCAATCATCTCACCATGCTTCAACATGGACGAAAGCGTCGAAAATTTCGCATCTTTTGACAGCGACAAAAATTTCGCGTCTTTTGACCTTCTTGGCTGACAACACGAGTAAAAGGCGCGCGCGCGAATTTTCACACCGGCGTAAAATTTTCAACCGAGTCCATTTTTCCGTCCCAATCATCTCACCATGCATCAACATGCACGAAAGCGTCGAAAGTTTCTCATCTAAGGACTGCGACAAAAATTTCGCATCTTTTGACCTTCTTGGCTGAAAACACGAGAAAAAGGCGCGCGCGCGAATTTTCACACCGTCATAAAAATTTCAACCGAGTCCATTTTTCCGTCCCAATCATCTCACCATGCATCAACATGCACAAAAGCATCGAAAATTTCGCATCTTTTGACAGCGACAAAAATTTCGCGTCTTTTGACCTTCTAAGCTGAAAACTCGAGTAAAAGGCGCGCGCACGAATTTTGACACCGCCGTAAAATTTTCAACTGAGTCCATTTTTTCGTCCCAATCATCTCACCATGCATCAACATGCACAAAAGCGTCGAAAATTTTGCATCTTTTGACAGCGACAAAAATTTCGCGTCTTTTGACCTTCTTGGCTGAAAACACGAGAACAGGCGCGCGCGCGATTTTCACACCGCCGTAAAATTTTCCACCGAGTCCATTTTTCTGTCCCAATCATCTCACCATGCAACAACATGGACGAAAGCGTCGAAAATTTCGCATCTTTTGACAGCGACAAAAATTTCGCGTCTTTTGACCTTCTTGGCTGAAAACACGAGTAAAAGGCGCGCGCGCGAATTTTCACACCGTCGTAAAATTTTCAACCGAGTCCATTTTTCCGTCACAATCGTCTCACCATGCATCAACATGCACGAAAGCGTCGAAAGTTTCTCATCTAAGGACAGCGACAAAAATTTCGCATCTTTTGACCTTCTTGGTAGAAAACACGAGAAAAAGGCGCGCTCGCGAATTTTCACACCGTCGTAAAAATTCTGTCCCAATCATCTCACCATGCATCAACATGCACAAAAGCGTCGAAAGTTTCTCATCTAAGGACAACGATAAAAATTTCGCATCTTTTGACCTTCTTGGCTGAAAACACGAGAAAAAGGCGCGCGCGCGAATTTTCACACCGTCGTAAAAATTCTGTCCCAATCATCTCACCATGCATCAACATCCATTTTTCCGTCCCAATCATCTCACCATGCATCAACATGCACAAAAGCGTCGAAAATTTTGCATCTTTTGACAGCGACAAAAATTTCGCGTCTTTTGACCTTCTTGGCTGAAAACACGAGAACAGGCGCGCCTGCGAATTTTCACACCGTCGTAAAATTTTCAACCGAGTCCATTTTTCCGTCACAATCGTCTCACCATGCATCAACATGCACGAAAGCGTCGAAAGTTTCTCATCTAAGGACAGCGACAAAAATTTCGCATCTTTTGACCTTCTTGGCAGAAAACACGAGAAAAAGGCGCGCTCGCGAATTTTCACACCGTCGTAAAAATTTCAACCGAGTCCATTTTTCCGTCCCAATCATCTCACCATGCATCAACATGCACAAAAGCATCGAAAATTTTGCATCTTTTGACAGCGACAAAAATTTCGCGTCTTTTGACCTTGTAGGCTGAAAACACGAGTAAAAGGCGCGCGCGCGAATTTTCACACCGTTGTAAAATTTTCAACCGAGTCCATTTTTCTGTCCCAATCAGCTCACCAGGTATCAACATGCACGAAAGCGTCGAAAATTTCGCATCTTTTGACAGTAACAAAAATTTCGCGTCTTTTGACCTTCTTGGCTGAAAACACGAGTAAAAGGAGCGCGCACGAATTTTCACACCGCCGTAAAATTTTCAACCGAGTCCATTTTTCCGTCCCAATCATCTCACCATGCATCAACATGCATGAAAGCGTCAAAAATTTCGCATCTTTTGACAGCGATAAAAATTTCGCGTCTTTTCACCTTCTTGGCTGAAAACACGAGTAAAAGGCGCGCCCGCGAATTTTCACACCGCCGTAAAATTTTCCACCGAGTCCATTTTTCCGTCCCAATTATCTCACCATGCATCAACATGCATAAAAGCGTAAAAAATTATGCATCTTTTGACAGCGACAAAAATTTCGCGTCTTTTGACCTTCTTGGCTGAAAACACGAGTAAAAGGCGCGCGCGCGAATTTTGACACCTCCGTAAAATTTTCAACCGAGTCCATTTTTCCGTCCCAATTATCTCACCATGCATCAACATGCACAAAAGCGTCGAAAATTTCGCATCTTTTGACAGCGACAAAAATTTCGCGTCTTTTGACCTTCTTGGCTGAAAACACGAGTAAAAGGCGCGCGCGCGAATTTTGACACCTCCGTAAAATTTTCAACCGAGTCCATTTTTCCGTCCCAATCATCTCACCATGCACAAAAGCATCGAAAATTTTGCATCTTTTGACAGCGTCGTAAATTTCGCGTCTTTTGACCTTCTTGGCT
This sequence comes from Pontederia crassipes, assembly GCA_030549335.1. Lineage (NCBI taxonomy): Eukaryota > Viridiplantae > Streptophyta > Magnoliopsida > Commelinales > Pontederiaceae > Pontederia > Pontederia crassipes. The sequence goes on from CM060190.1 coordinate 6,098,648, forward strand.
GAAAACACGAGAACAGGCGCGCGCGCGAATTTTCACACCGCCGTAAAATTTTCCACCGAGTCCATTTTTCTGCCCCAATCATCTCACCATGCAGCAACATGGACGAAAGCGTCGAAAATTTCGCATCTTTTGACAGCGACAAAAATTTCGCGTCTTTTGACCTTTTTGGCTGAAAACACGAGTAAAAGGCGCGCGCGCGAATTTTCACACCGTCGTAAAATTTTCAACCGAGTCCATTTTTCCATCCCAATCGTCTCACCATGCATCAACATGCACGAAAGCGTCGAAAATTCCTCATCTTTTGACTGCGACAAAAATTTCGCGTCTGTTGACCTTGTTGGCTGAAGACACGAGTAAAAGGCGCGCGCGCGAATTTTCACACCGTTGTAAAATTTTCAACCGAGTCCATTTTTCTGTCCCAATCATCTCACCATGCATCAACATGCACGAAAGCGTCGAAAATTTTGCATCTTTTGACAGCAACAAAAATTTCGCGTCTTTTGACCTTCTTGGCTGAAAACACGAGTAAAAGGCGCGCGCGCGAATTTTCACACTGCCGTAAAATTTTCAACCGAGTCCATTTTTCCGTCCCAATTATCTCACCATGCATCAACATGCACGAAAGCATAAAAAATTTTGCATCTTTTGACAGCGATAAAAATTTCGTCCCAATCATCTCACCATGCATCAACATGCACAAAAGCGTCGAAAATTTCGCATCTTTTGACAGCGACAAAAATTTCGCATCTTTTGACCTTCTAGGCTGAAAACACGAGTAAAAGGCGCGCGCGCAAATTTTCACACCGCCGTAAAATTTTCAACCAAGTCCATTTTTCCGTCCCAATCATCTCACCATGCATCAACATGCACGAAAGCGTCGAAAATTTCGCATCTTTTGACAGCGACAAAAATTTCGCGTCTTTTGACCTTCTTGCCTGAAAACACGAGTAAAAGGCGCGCGCGCGAATTTTCACACCGCCGTAAAATTTTCAACCGAGTCCATTTTTCCGTCCCAATTATCTCACCATGCATCAACATGCATAAAAGCGTAAAAAAATATGCGTCTTTTGACAGCGACAAAAATTTCACGTCTTTTGACCTTCTTGGCTGAAAACACGAGAAAAGGCGCGCGCGCGAATTTTCACACCGTCGTAAAATTTTCCACCGAGTCCATTTTTCTGTCCCAATCATCTCACCATGCATCAACATGGACGAAAGCATCAAAAATTTCGCATCTTTTGACAGCGACAAAAATTTCGCATCTTTTGACCTTCTTGACTGAAAACACGAGTAAAAGGCGCGCGCGCGAATTTTGACACCGCCGTAAAATTTTCAACCGAGTCCATTTTTCCATATCAAACGTCTCACCATGCATCAACATGCACGTAAGCGTCAAAAATTCCGCATCTTTTGACTGCGACAAAAATTTTGCGTCTGTTGACCTTCTTGGCTGAAAACACGAGTAAAAGGCGCGCGCGCGAATTTTCACACCGTTGTAAAATTTTCAACCGAGTCCATTTTTCTGTCCCAATCAGCTCACCAGGTATCAACATGCACGAAAGCGTCGAAAATTTTGCATCTTCTGACACTAACAAAAATTTCGCGTCTTTTGACCTTCTTGGCTGAAAACACGAGTAAAAGGCGCGCGCGCGAATTTTCACACCGCCGTAAAATTTTCAACTGAGTCCATTTTTTCGTCCCAATCATCTCACACATCAACATGCACGAAAGCGTCGTAAATTTCACATCTTTTGACAGCGACAAAAATTTCACGTCTTTTGACCTTCTTGGCTGAAAACACGAGTAAAAGGCGTGTGCGCGAATTTTGACACCGCCGTAAAATTTTCAACCGAGTCCATTTTTCCGTCCCAATCATCTCACCATGCATCAACATGCACGAAAGCGTCGAAAGTTTCTCATCTAAGGACAGCGACAAAAAATTCGCATCTTTTGACCTTCTTGGCAGAAAACACGAGAAAAAGGCGCGCTCGCGAATTTTCACACCGTCGTAAAAATTTCAACCGAGTCCATTTTTCCGTCCCAATCATCTCACCATGCATCAACATGCATGAAAGCGTCGAAAATTTCGCATCTTTTTGACAGCGATAAAAATTTCGCATCTTTTCACCTTCTTGGCTGAAAACACGAGTAAAAGGCGCGCGCGCGAATTTTCACACCGCAGTAAAATTTTCAACCGAGTCCATTTTTCCGTCCCAATTATCTCACCATGCATCAACATGCACAAGCGACAAAAATTTCGCGTCTTTTGACCTTCTTGGCTGAAAACACGAGTAAAAGGCGCGCGCGCGAATTTTCACACCGCCGTAAAATTTTCAACCGAGTGCATTTTTCCATCTCAATCGTCTCACCATGCATCAACAAGCACGTAAGCGTAAAAAATTCCGCATCTTTTGACTGCGACAAAAATTTCGCGTCTGTTGACCTTCTTGGCTGAAAACACGAGTAAAAGGCGCGCCCGCGAATTTTCACACCGTTGTAAAATTTTCAACCGAGTCCATTTTTCTGTCCCAATCATCTCACCATGTATCAACATGCACGAAAGCGTCGAAAATTTTGCATCTTTTGACAGTAACAAAAATTTCGCGTCTTTTGACCTTCTTGGCTGAAAACACGAGTAAAAGGCGCGCGCGCGAATTTTCACACCGCCGTAAAATTTTCAACTGAGTCCATTTTTTCGTCCCAATCATCTCACACATCAACATGCACGAAAGCGTCGTAAATTTCGCATCTTTTGACAGCGATAAAAATTTCGCGTCTTTTGACCTTCTTGGCTGAAAACACGAGTAAAGGCGCGCGCGCGAATTTTGACACCGCCGTAAAATTTTCAACCGAGTCCATTTTTTCGTCCCAATCATCTCACCATGCATCAACATGCACGAAAGCGTCGAAAGTTTCTCATCTAAGGACAGCGACAAAAATTTCGCATCTTTTTACCTTCTTGGCTGAAAACACGAGTAAAAGGCGCGCGCGCGAATTTTGACACCTCCGTAAAATTTTCAACCGAGTCCATTTTTCCGTCCCAATCATCTCACCATGCATCAACATGCACAAAAGCGTCGAAAATTTCGCATCTTTTGACAGCGACAAAAATTTCACGTCTTTTGACCTTCTTGGCTGAAAACACGAGAAAAGGCGCGCGCGCGAATTTTCACACCGTCGTAAAATTTTCCACCGAGTCCATTTTTCCGTCCCAATCATCTCACCATGCATCAACATGGACGGAAGCATAAAAAATTTCGCATCTTTTGACAGCTACAAAAATTTCGCGTCTTTTGACCTTCTTGGTTGAAAACGCGAGTAAAAGGCGCGCGCGCGAATTTTGACACCGCCGTAAAATTTTCAACCGAGTCCATTTTTCCATCTCAAACGTCTCACCATGCATCAACATGCACGTAAGCGTCAAAAATTCCGCATCTTTTGACTGCGACAAAAATTTCGCGTCTGTTGACCTTCTTGGCTGAAAACACGAGTAAAAGGCGCGCGCGCGAATTTTCACACCGTTGTAAAATTTTCAACCGAGTCCATTTTTCTGTCCCAATCATCTCACAATGTATCAACACGCACGAAAGCGTCGAAAATTTCGCATCTTTTGACAGTAACAAAAATTTCTCGTCTTTTGACCTTCTTGGCTGAAAACACGAGTAAAAGGCGCGCGCGCGAATTTTCACACCGCCGTAAAATTTTCAACTGAGTCCATTTTTTCGTCCCAATCATCTCACACATCAACATGCACGAAAGCATCGTAAATTTTGCATCTTTTGACAGCGACAAAAATTTCGCGTCTTTTGACCTTCTTGGCTGAAAACACGAGTAAAGGCGCGCGCGCGAATTTTGACACCGCCGTAAAATTTTCAACCGAGTCCATTTTTTCGTCCCAATCATCTCACCATGCATCAACATGCACGAAAGCGTCGAAAGTTTCTCATCTAAGGACAGCGACAAAAATTTCGCATCTTTTTACCTTCTTGGCTGAAAACACGAGTAAAAGGCGCGCGCGCGAATTTTGACACCTCCGTAAAATTTTCAACCGAGTCCATTTTTCCGTCCCAATCATCTCACCATGCATCAACATGCACAAAAGCGTCGAAAATTTCGCATCTTTTGACAGCGACAAAAATTTCGCGTCTTTTGACCTTCTTGGCTGAAAACACGAGAAAAGGCGCGCGCGCGAATTTTCACACCGTCGTAAAATTTTCCACCGAGTCCATTTTTCTGTCCCAATCATCTCACCATGCATCAACATGGACGAAAGCATCAAAAATTTCGCATCTTTTGACAGCGACAAAAATTTCGCGTCTTTTGACCTTCTTGACTGAAAACACGAGTAAAAGGCGCGCGCGCGAATTTTGACACCGCCGTAAAATTTTCAACCGAGTCCATTTTTCCATCTCAAACGTCTCACCATGCATCAACATGCACGTAAGCGTCAAAAATTCCGCATCTTTTGACTGCGACAAAAATTTCGCGTCTGTTGACCTTCTTGGCTGAAAACACGAGTAAAAGGCGCGCGCGCTAATTTTCACACCGTTGTAAAATTTTCAACCGAGTCCATTTTTCTTTCCCAATCAGCTCACCAGGTATCAACATGCACGAAAGCGTCGAAAATTTCGCATCTTTTAACAGTAACAAAAATTTCGCGTCTTTTGACCTTCTTGGCTGAAAACACGAGTAAAAGGCGCGCGCGCGAATTTTCACACCGCCGTAAAATTTTCAACTGAGTCCATTTTTTCGTCCCAATCATCTCACACATCAACATGCACGAAAGCGTCGTAAATTTCGCATCTTTTGACAGCGACAAAAATTTCGCGTCTTTTGACCTTCTTGGCTGAAAACACGAGTAAAAGGCGCGCGCGCGAATTTTCACACCGTCGTAAAATTTTCAACCGAGTCCATTTTTCCATCCCAATCGTCTCACCATGCATCAACATGCACGAAAGCGTCGAAAATTCCTCATCTTTTGACTGCGACAAAAATTTCGCGTCTGTTGACCTTGTTGGCTGAAAACACGAGTAAAAGGCGCGCGCGCGAATTTTCACACCGTTGTAAAATTTTCAACCGAGTCCATTTTTCTGTCCCAATCATCTCACCATGCATCAACATGCACGAAAGCGTCGAAAATTTTGCATTTTTTGACAGCAACAAAAATTTCGCGTCTTTTGACCTTCTTGGCTGAAAACACGAGTAAAAGGCGCGCGCGCGAATTTTCACACCGTCGTAAAATTTTCAACCGAGTCCATTTTTCCATCCCAATCGTCTCACCATGCATCAACATGCACGAAAGCGTCGAAAATTCCTCATCTTTTGACTGCGACAAAAATTTCGCGTCTGTTGACCTTGTTGGCTGAAAACACGAGTAAAAGGCGCGCGCGCGAATTTTCACACCGTTGTAAAATTTTCAACCGAGTCCATTTTTCTGTCCCAATCATCTCACCATGCATCAACATGCACGAAAGCGTCGAAAATTTTGCATTTTTTGACAGCAACAAAAATTTCGCGTCTTTTGACCTTCTTGGCTGAAAACACGAGTAAAAGGCGCGCGCGCGAATTTTCATACCGTCATAAAATTTTCAACCGAGTCCATTTTTCCATCCCAATCATCTCACCATGCATCAACATGCACGTAAGCGTCAAAAATTCCGCATCTTTTGACTGCGACAAAAATTTCGCGTCTGTTGACCTTCTTGGCTGAAAACACGAGTAAAAGGCGCGCGCGCGAATTTTGACACCGCCGTAAAATTTTCAACCGAGTCCATTTTTCCATCTCAAACGTCTCACCATGCATCAACATGCACGTAAGCGTCAAAAATTCCGCATCTTTTGACTGCGACAAAAATTTCGCGTCTGTTGACCTTCTTGGCTGAAAACACGAGTAAAAGGCGCGCGCGCTAATTTTCACACCGTTGTAAAATTTTCAACCGAGTCCATTTTTCTTTCCCAATCAGCTCACCAGGTATCAACATGCACGAAAGCGTCGAAAATTTCGCATCTTTTGACAGTAACAAAAATTTCGCGTCTTTTGACCTTCTTGGCTGAAAACACGAGTAAAAGGCGCGCGCGCGAATATTCACACCGCCGTAAAATTTTCAACTGAGTCCATTTTTTCGTCCCAATCATCTCACACATCAACATGCACGAAAGCGTCGTAAATTTCGCATCTTTTGACAGCGACAAAAATTTCGCGTCTTTTGACCTTCTTGGCTGAAAACACGAGTAAAAGGCGCGCGCGCGAATTTTCACACCGTCGTAAAATTTTCAACCGAGTCCATTTTTCCATCCCAATCGTCTCACCATGCATCAACATGCACGAAAGCGTCGAAAATTCCGCATCTTTTGACTGCGACAAAAATTTTGCGTCTGTTGACCTTCTTGGCTGAAAACACGAGTAAAAGGCGCGCGCGCGAATTTTCACACCGTTGTAAAATTTTCAACCGAGTCCATTTTTCTGTCCCAATCAGCTCACCAGGTATCAACATGCACGAAAGCGTCGAAAATTTCGCATCTTCTGACACTAACAAAAATTTCGCGTCTTTTGACCTTCTTGGCTGAAAACACGAGTAAAAGGCGCGCGCGCGAATTTTCACACCGCCGTAAAATTTTCAACTGAGTCCATTTTTTCGTCCCAATCATCTCACACATCAACATGCACGAAAGCGTCGTAAATTTCACATCTTTTGACAGCGACAAAAATTTCACGTCTTTTGACCTTCTTGGCTGAAAACACGAGTAAAAGGCGCGTGCGCGAATTTTGACACCGCCGTAAAATTTTCAACCGAGTCCATTTTTCCGTCCCAATCATCTCACCATGCATCAACATGCACGAAAGCGTCGAAAGTTTCTCATCTAAGGACAGCGACAAAAAATTCGCATCTTTTGACCTTCTTGGCAGAAAACACGAGAAAAAGGCGCGCTCGCGAATTTTCACACCGTCGTAAAAATTTCAACCGAGTCCATTTTTCCGTCCCAATCATCTCACCATGCATCAACATGCATGAAAGCGTCGAAAATTTCGCATCTTTTTGACAGCGATAAAAATTTCGCATCTTTTCACCTTCTTGGCTGAAAACACGAGTAAAAGGCGCGCGCGCGAATTTTCACACCAACGTAAAATTTTCAACCGAGTCCATTTTTCCGTCCCAATTATCTCACCATGCATCAACATGCACAAGCGACAAAAATTTCGCGTCTTTTGACCTTCTTGGCTGAAAACACGAGTAAAAGGCGCGCGCGCGAATTTTCACACCGTTGTAAAATTTTCAACCGAGTCCATTTTTCTGTCCCAATCATCTCACCATGCATCAACATGGACGAAAGCATCGAAAATTTCGCATCTTTTGACAGCGACAAAAAATTCGCGTCTTTTGACCTTCTTGGCTGAAAACACGAGTAAAAGGCGCGCGCGCGAATTTTGACACCGCCGTAAAATTTTCAACCGAGTGCATTTTTCCATCTCAATCGTCTCACCATGCATCAACAAGCACGTAAGCGTAAAAAATTCCGCATCTTTTGACTGCGACAAAAATTTCGCGTCTGTTGACCTTCTTGGCTGAAAACACGAGTAAAAGGCGCGCCCGCGAATTTTCACACCGTTGTAAAATTTTCAACCGAGTCCATTTTTCTGTCCCAATCATCTCACAATGTATCAACACGCACGAAAGCGTCGAAAATTTCGCATCTTTTGACAGTAACAAAAATTTCGCGTCTTTTGACCTTCTTGGCTGAAAACACGAGTAAAAGGCGCGCGCGCGAATTTTCACACCGCCGTAAAATTTTCAACTGAGTCCATTTTTTCGTCCCAATCATCTCACACATCAACATGCACGAAAGCGTCGTAAATTTCGCATCTTTTGACAGCGATAAAAATTTCGCGTCTTTTGACCTTCTTGGCTGAAAACACGAGTAAAGGCGCGCGCGCGAATTTTGACACCGCCGTAAAATTTTCAACCGAGTCCATTTTTCCGTCCCAATTATCTCACCATGCATCAACATGCACAAAAGCGTCAAAAATTATGCATCTTTTGACAGCGACAAAAATTTCGCGTCTTTTGACCTTCTTGGCTGAAAACACGAGTAAAAGGCGCGCGCGCGAATTTTCACACCTCCGTAAAATTTTCAACCGAGTCCATTTTTCCGTCCCAATCATCTCACCATGCATCAACATGCACAAAAGCGTCAAAAATTTCGCATCTTTTGACAGCGACAAAAATTTCGCGTCTTTTGACCTTCTTGGCTGAAAAGACGAGAAAAGGCGCGCGCGCGTATTTTCACACCGCCGTAAAATTTTCCACCGAGTCCATTTTTCTGTCCCAATCATCTCACCATGCATCAACATGGACGAAAGCATCGAAAATTTCGCATCTTTTGACAGCGACAAAAATTTCGCGTCTTTTGACCTTCTTGGCTGAAAACACGAGAAAAGGCGCGCGCGCGAATTTTCACACCGTCGTAAAATTTTCCACCGAGTCCATTTTTCCGTCCCAATCATCTCACCATGCATCAACATGGACGAAAGCATCAAAAATTTCGCATCTTTTGACAGCGACAAAAATTTCGCGTCTTTTGACCTTCTTGACTGAAAACACGAGTAAAAGGCGCGCGCGCGAATTTTGACACCGCCGTAAAATTTTTAACCGAGTCCATTTTTCCATCTCAAACGTCTCACCATGCATCAACATGCACGTAAGCATAAAAAATTCTGCATCTTTTGACTGCGACAAAAATTTCGCGTCTGTTGACCTTCTTGGCTGAAAACACGAGTAAAAGGCGCGCGCGCGAATTTTCACACCGTTGTAAAATTTTCAACCGAGTCCATTTTTCTGTCCCAATCAGCTCACCAGGTATCAACATGCACGAAAGCGTCGAAAATTTCGCATCTTTTGACAGTAACAAAAATTTCGCGTCTTTTGACCTTCTTGGCTGAAAACACGAGTAAAAGGCGCGCGCGCGAATTTTCACACCGCCGTAAAATTTTCAACTGAGTCCATTTTTTCGTCCCAATCATCTCACACATCAACATGCACGAAAGCGTCATAAATTTCGCATCTTTTGACAGCGACAAAAATTTCGCATCTTTTGACCTTCTTGGCTGAAAACACGAGTAAAAGGCGCGCGCGCGAATTTTCACACCGTCGTAAAATTTTCAACCGAGTCCATTTTTCCATCCCAATCGTCTCACCATGCATCAACATGCACGAAAGCGTCGAAAATTCCTCATCTTTTGATTGCGACAAAAATTTTGCGTCTGTTGACCTTGTTGGCTGAAAACACGAGTAAAAGGCGCGCGCGCGAATTTTCACACCGTTGTAAAATTTTCAACCGAGTCCATTTTTCTGTCCCAATCATCTCACCATGCATCAACATGCACGAAAGCGTCGAAAATTTTGCATTTTTTGACAGCAACAAAAATTTCGCGTCTTTTGACCTTCTTGGCTGAAAACACGAGTAAAAGGCGCGCGCGCGAATTTTCACACCGCCGTAAAATTTTCAACCGAGTCCATTTTTCCGTCCCAATCATCTCACCATGCATCAACATGCACGAAAGCATAAAAAACTTTGCATCTTTTGACAGCAACAAAAATTTCGCGTCTTTTGACCTTCGTGGCTGAAAACACGAGTAAAAGGCGCGCGCGCGAATTTTCACACCGCCGTAAAATTTTCAACCGAGTCCATTTTTCCGTCCCAATTATCTCACCATGCATCAACATGCACAAAAGCGTCAAAAATTATGCATCTTTTGACAGCGACAAAAATTTCGCGTCTTTTGACCTTCTTGGCTGAAAACACGAGTAAAAGGCGCGCGCGCGAATTTTCACACCTCCGTAAAATTTTCAACCGAGTCCATTTTTCCGTCCCAATCATCTCACCATGCATCAACATGCACAAAAGCGTCAAAAATTTCGCATCTTTTGACAGCGACAAAAATTTCGCGTCTTTTGACCTTCTTGGCTGAAAAGACGAGAAAAGGCGCGCGCGCGTATTTTCACACCGCCGTAAAATTTTCCACCGAGTCCATTTTTCTGTCCCAATCATCTCACCATGCATCAACATGGACGAAAGCATCGAAAATTTCGCATCTTTTGACAGCGACAAAAATTTCGCGTCTTTTGACCTTCTTGGCTGAAAACACGAGAAAAGGCGCGCGCGCGAATTTTCACACCGTCGTAAAATTTTCCACCGAGTCCATTTTTCCGTCCCAATCATCTCACCATGCATCAACATGGACGAAAGCATCAAAAATTTCGCATCTTTTGACAGCGACAAAAATTTCGCGTCTTTTGACCTTCTTGACTGAAAACACTAGTAAAAGGCGCACGCGCGAATTTTGACACCGCCGTAAAATTTTCAACCGAGTCCATTTTTCCATCTCAAACGTCTCACCATGCATCAACATGCACGTAAGCGTCAAAAATTCTGCATCTTTTGACTGCGACAAAAATTTCGCGTCTGTTGACCTTCTTGGCTGAAAACACGAGTAAAAGGCGCGCGCGCGAATTTTCACACCGTTGTAAAATTTTCAACCGAGTCCATTTTTCTGTCCCAATCAGCTCACCAGGTATCAACATGCACGAAAGCGTCGAAAATTTCGCATCTTTTGACAGTAACAAAAATTTCGCGTCTTTTGACCTTCTTGGCTGAAAACACGAGTAAAAGGCGCGCGCGCGAATTTTCACACCGCCGTAAAATTTTCAACTGAGTCCATTTTTTCGTCCCAATCATCTCACACATCAACATGCACGAAAGCGTCATAAATTTCGCATCTTTTGACAGCGACAAAAATTTCGCGTCTTTTGACCTTCTTGGCTGAAAACACGAGTAAAAGGCGCGCGCGCGAATTTTCACACCGTCGTAAAATTTTCAACCGAGTCCATTTTTCCATCCCAATCGTCTCACCATGCATCAACATGCACGAAAGCGTCGAAAATTCCTCATCTTTTGACTGCGACAAAAATTTCGCGTCTGTTGACCTTGTTGGCTGAAAACACGAGTAAAAGGCGCGCGCGCGAATTTTCACACCGTTGTAAAATTTTCAACCGAGTCCATTTTTCTGTCCCAATCATCTCACCATGCATCAACATGCACGAAAGCGTCGAAAATTTTGCATTTTTTGACAGCAACAAAAATTTCGCGTCTTTTGACCTTCTTGGCTGAAAACACGAGTAAAAGGCGCGCGCGCGAATTTTCACACCGCCGTAAAATTTTCAACCGAGTCCATTTTTCCGTCCCAATCATCTCACCATGCATCAACATGCACGAAAGCATAAAAAATTTTGCATCTTTTGACAGCAACAAAAATTTCGCGTCTTTTGACCTTCGTGGCTGAAAACACGAGTAAAAGGCGCGCGCGCGAATTTTCACACCGCCGTAAAATTTTCAACCGAGTCCATTTTTCCGTCCCAATCATCTCATCATGCATCAACATGCACAAAAGCGTCAAAAATTTCGCATCTTTTTACAGCGACAAAAATTTTGCGTCTTTTGACCTTCTAGGCTGAAAACACGAGTAAAAGGCGCGCGCGCGAATTTTCACACCGCCGTAAAATTTTCAACCGAGTCCATTTTTCCGTCCCAATCACATCACCATGCATCAATATGCACGAAAGCCTCGAAAATTTCGCATGTTTGGACATTGCGTCTTTTGACCTTCTTGGCTGAAAAAATGAGTAAAAGGCGGGCATGCGAATTTTCACACCGCCGTAAAATTTTCAACCGAGTCCATTTGTCCGTCCCAATCATCTCACCATGCATCAACTTGCACGAGAGCATCGAAAGTTTCTCATCTAAGGACAGCGACAAAAATTTCGCATCTTTTGACCTTCTTCGCTGCTAACACGAGAAAAAGGCGCGCGCGCGAATTTTCACACCGCCGTAAAATTTTCAATTGAGTCCATTTTTCCGCCCAATCATCTCACCATGCATCAACATGCACGAAAGCGTCGTAAATTTTGCATCTTTTGACAGCGACAAAAATTTCGCATCTTTTGACCTTGGCTGAAAACACGAGTAAAAGGCGCGCGCGAATTTTCACACCGCCGTAAATTTTTCAACCGAGTTCATTATTCCGTCCCAATTATCTCACCATGCATCAACATGCACGAAAGCATAACAAATTTTGCATCTTTTGACAGCGATAAAAATTTCGTCCCAATCATCTCACCATGCATCAACATGCACAAAAGCGTCGAAAATTTCGCATCTTTTGACAGCGACAAAAATTTCGCATCTTTTGACCTTCTAGGCTGAAAACACGAGTAAAAGGCGCGCGCGCAAATTTTCACACCGCCGTAAAATTTTCAACCGATTCCATTTTTCCGTCCCAATCATCTCACCATGCATCAACATGCACGAAAGCGTCGAAAATTTCGCATCTTTTGACAGCGACAAAAATTTCGCGTCTTTTGACCTTCTTGGCTGAAAACATGACTAAAAGGCGCGCGCGCGAATTTTCACACCGCCGTAAAATTTTCAACCGAGTCCATTTTTCCGTCCCAATTATCTCACCATGCATCAACATGCACAAAAGCGTCAAAAATTATGCATCTTTTGACAGCGACAAAAATTTCGCGTCTTTTGACCTTCTTGGCTGAAAACACGAGTAAAAGGCGCGCGCGCGAATTTTCACACCTCCGTAAAATTTTCAACCGAGTCCATTTTTCCGTCCCAATCATCTCACCATGCATCAACATGCACAAAAGCGTCAAAAATTTCGCATCTTTTGACAGCGACAAAAATTTCGCGTCTTTTGACCTTCTTGGCTGAAAAGACGAGAAAAGGCGCGCGCGCGTATTTTCACACCGCCGTAAAATTTTCAACCGAGTCCATTTTTCTGTCCCAATCAGCTCACCAGGTATCAACATGCACGAAAGCGTCGAAAATTTCGCATCTTTTGACAGTAACAAAAATTTCGCGTCTTTTGACCTTCTTGGCTGAAAACACGAGTAAAAGGCGCGCGCGCGAATTTTCACACCGCCGTAAAATTTTCAACTGAGTCCATTTTTCGTCCCAATCATCTCACACATCAACATGCACGAAAGCGTCATAAATTTCGCATCTTTTGACAGCGACAAAAATTTCGCGTCTTTTGACCTTCTTGGCTGAAAACACGAGTAAAAGGCGCGCGCGCGAATTTTCACACCGTCGTAAAATTTTCAACCGAGTCCATTTTTCCATCCCAATCGTCTCACCATGCATCAACATGCACGAAAGCGTCAAAAATTCCTCATCTTTTGACTGCGACAAAAATTTCGCGTCTGTTGACCTTGTTGGCTGAAAACACGAGTAAAAGGCGCGCGCGCGAATTTTCACACCGTTGTAAAATTTTCAACCGAGTCCATTTTTCTGTCCCAATCATCTCACCATGCATCAACATGCACGAAAGCGTCGAAAATTTTGCATTTTTTGACAGCAACAAAAATTTCGCGTCTTTTGACCTTCTTGGCTGAAAACACGAGTAAAAGGCGCGCGCGCGAATTTTCACACCGCCGTAAAATTTTCAACCGAGTCCATTTTTCCGTCCCAATCATCTCACCATGCATCAACATGCACGAAAGCATAAAAAATTTTGCATCTTTTGACAGCAACAAAAATTTCGCGTCTTTTGACCTTCGTGGCTGAAAACACGAGTAAAAGGCGCGCGCGCGAATTTTCACACCGCCGTAAAATTTTCAACCGAGTCCATTTTTCCGTCCCAATCATCTCATCATGCATCAACATGCACAAAAGCGTCAAAAATTTCGCATCTTTTTACAGCGACAAAAATTTTGCGTCTTTTGACCTTCTAGGCTGAAAACACGAGTAAAAGGCGCGCGCGCGAATTTTCACACCGCCGTAAAATTTTCAACCGAGTCCATTTTTCCGTCCCAATCACATCACCATGCATCAATATGCACGAAAGCCTCGAAAATTTCGCATGTTTGGACATTGCGTCTTTTGACCTTCTTGGCTGAAAAAATGAGTAAAAGGCGTGCATGCGAATTTTCACACCGCCGTAAAATTTTCAACCGAGTCCATTTGTCCGTCCCAATCATCTCACCATGCATCAACTTGCACGAGAGCATCGAAAGTTTCTCATCTAAGGACAGCGACAAAAATTTCGCATCTTTTGACCTTCTTCGCTGCTAACACGAGTAAAAGGCGCGCGCGCGAATTTTCACACCGCCGTAAAATTTTCAATTGAGTCCATTTTTCCGCCCAATCATCTCACCATGCATCAACATGCACGAAAGCGTCGTAAATTTTGCATCTTTTGACAGCGACAAAAATTTCGCATCTTTTGACCTTGGCTGAAAACACGAGTAAAAGGCGCGCGCGAATTTTCACACCGCCGTAAATTTTTCAACCGAGTTCATTATTCCGTCCCAATTATCTCACCATGCATCAACATGCACGAAAGCATAACAAATTTTGCATCTTTTGACAGCGATAAAAATTTCGTCCCAATCATCTCACCATGCATCAACATGCACAAAAGCGTCGAAAATTTCGCATCTTTTGACAGCGACAAAAATTTCGCATCTTTTGACCTTCTAGGCTGAAAACACGAGTAAAAGGCGCGCGCGCAAATTTTCACACCGCCGTAAAATTTTCAACCGATTCCATTTTTCCGTCCCAATCATCTCACCATGCATCAACATGCACGAAAGCGTCGAAAATTTCGCATCTTTTGACAGCGACAAAAATTTCGCGTCTTTTGACCTTCTTGGCTGAAAACACGACTAAAAGGCGCGCGCGCGAATTTTCACACCGTCGTAAAATTTTCAACCGAGTCCATTTTTCCGTCCCAATTATCTCACCATGCATCAACATGCACAAAAGCGTCAAAAATTATGCATCTTTTGACAGCGACAAAAATTTCGCGTCTTTTGACCTTCTTGGCTGAAAACACGAGTAAAAGGCGCGCGCGCGAATTTTCACACCTCCGTAAAATTTTCAACCGAGTCCATTTTTCCGTCCCAATCATCTCACCATGCATCAACATGCACAAAAGCGTCAAAAATTTCGCATCTTTTGACAGCGACAAAAATTTCGCGTCTTTTGACCTTCTTGGCTGAAAAGACGAGAAAAGGCGCGCGCGCGTATTTTCACACCGCCGTAAAATTTTCCACCGAGTCCATTTTTCTGTCCCAATCATCTCACCATGCATCAACATGGACGAAAGCATCGAAAATTTCGCATCTTTTGACAACGACAAAAAATTCGCGTCTTTTGACCTTCTTGGCTGAAAACACGAGTAAAAGGCGGGGCGCGAATTTTGACACCGCCGTAAAATTTTCAACCGAGTCCATTTTTCCATCTCAATCGTCTCACCATGCATCAACAAGCACGTAATCGTCAAAAATTCCGCATCTTTTGACTGCGACAAAAATTTCGCGTCTGTTGACCTTCTTGGCTGAAAACACGAGTAAAAGGCGCGCCCGCGAATTTTCACACCGTTGTAAAATTTTCAACCGAGTCCATTTTTCTGTCCCAATCATCTCACCATGTATCAACATGCACGAAAGCGTCGAAAATTTCGCATCTTTTGTCAGTAACAAAAATTTCGCGTCTTTTGACCTTCTTGGCTGAAAACACGAGTAAAAGGCGCGCGCGCGAATTTTCACACCGCCGTAAAATTTTCAACTGAGTCCATTTTTTCGTCCCAATCATCTCACACATCAACATGCACGAAAGCGTCGTAAATTTCGCATCTTTTGACAGCGACAAAAATTTCGCGTCTTTTGACCTTCTTGGCTGAAAACACGAGTAAAAGGCGCGCGCGAATTTTGACACCGCCGTAAAATTTTCAACCGAGTCCATTTTTTCCTCCCAATCATCTCACCATGCATCAACATGCACGAAAGCGTCGAAAGTTTCTCATCTAAGGACAACGACAAAAATTTCGCATCTTTTGACCTTCTTGGCTGAAAACACGAGAAAAAGGCGCGCGCGCGAATTTTCACACCGTCGTAAAAATTTCAACCGAGTCCATTTTTCCGTCCCAATCATCTCACCATGCATCAACATGCACAAAAGCGTCAAAAATTTCGCATCTTTTGACAGCGACAAAAATTTCGCGTCTTTTGACCTTCTAGGCTGAAAACACGAGTAAATGCGCGCGCGCAAATTTTCACACCGCCGTAAAATTTTCAACCGAGTCCATTTTTCCGTCCCAATCATCTCACCATGCATCAACATGCACGAAAGCGTCGAAAATTTCGCATCTTTTGACAGCGACAAAAATTTCGCGTCTTTTGACCTTCTTGGCTGAAAACACGAGTAAAAGGCGCGCACGCGAATTTTCACACCGCCGTAAAATTTTCAACCGAGTCCATTTTTCCGTCCCAATTATCTCACCATGCATCAACATGCACAAAAGCGTCAAAAATTTCGCATCTTTTGACAGCGACAAAAATTTCGCGTCTTTTGACCTTGTTGGCTGAAAACACGAGTAAAAGGCGCGCGCGTGAATTTTGACACCTCCGTAAAATTTTCAACCGAGTCCATTTTTCCGTCCCAATCATCTCACCATGCATCAACATGCACAAAAGCGTCGAAAATTTTCCATCTTTTGACAGCGACAAAAATTTCGCGTCTTTTGACCTTCTTGGCTGAAAACACGAGAAAAGGCGCGCGCGCGAATTTTCACACCGTCGTAAAATTTTCCACCGAGTTCATTTTTCTGTCCCAATCATCTCACCATGCATCAACATGGACGGAAGCATAAAAAATTTCGCATCTTTTGACAGCTACAAAAATTTCGCGTCTTTTGACCTTCTTGGTTGAAAACGCGAGTAAAAGGCGCGCGCGCGAATTTTGACACCGCCGTAAAATTTTCAACCGAGTCCATTTTTCCATCTCAATCGTCTCACCATGCATCAACATGCACGTAAGCGTCAAAAATTCCGCATCTTTTGACTGCGACAAAAATTTCGCGTCTGTTGACCTTCTTGGCTGAAAACACGAGTAAAAGGCGCGCGCGCGAATTTTCACACCGTTGTAAAATTTTCAACCGAGTCCATTTTTCTGTCCCAATCATCTCACCATGTATCAACATGCACGAAAGCGTCGAAACTTTCGCATCATTTGACAGTAACAAAAATTTCACGTCTTTTGACCTTCTAGGCTGAAAACACGAGTAAAAGGCGCGCGCGCGAATTTTCACACCGCCGTAAAATTTTCAACTGAGTCCATTTTTTCGTTCCAATCATCTCACACATCAACATGCACGAAAGCGTCGTAAATTTCGCATCTTTTGACAGCGACAAAAATTTCGCATCTTTTGACCTTCTTGGCTGAAAACACGAGTAAAAGGCGCGCGCGCGAATTTTGACACCGCCGTAAAATTTTCAACCGAGTCCATTTTTTCGTCCCAATCATCTCACCATGCATCAACATGCACAAAAGCGTCGAAAGTTTCTCATCTAAGGACAGCGACAAAAATTTCGCATCTTTTGACCTTCTTGGCTGAAAACACGAGAAAAAGGCGCGCGCGCGAATTTTCACACCGTCGTAAAAATTTCAACCGAGTCCATTTTTCCGTCCCAATCATCTCACCATGCATCAACATGCACAAAAGCGTCAAAAATTTCGCATCTTTTGACAGCGACAAAAATTTCGCGTCTTTTGACCTTCTAGGCTGAAAACACGAGTAAAGGCGCGCGAGCAAATTTTCACACCGCCGTAAAATTTTCAACCGAGTCCATTTTTCCATCCCAATAATCTCACCATGCATCAACATGCACGAAAGCGTCGAAAATTTCGCATCTTTTGACAGCGACAAAAATTTCGCGTCTTTTGACCTTCTTGGCTGAAAACACGAGTAAAAGGCGCGCGCGCGAATTTTCACACCGCCGTAAAATTTTCAACCGAGTCCATTTTTCCGTCCCAATTATCTCACCATGCATCAACATGCACAAAAGTGTCAAAAATTATGCATCTTTTGACAGCGACAAAAATTTCGCGTCTTTTGACCTTCTTGGCTGAAAACACGAGTAAAAGGCGCGCGCGCGAATTTTCACACCTCCGTAAAATTTTCAACCGAGTCCATTTTTCCATCCCAATCATCTCACCATGCATCAACATGCACAAAAGCGTCAAAAATTTCGCATCTTTTGACAGCGACAAAAATTTCGCGTCTTTTGACCTTCTTGGCTGAAAACACGAGAAAAGGCGCGCGCGAATTTTCACACCGCCGTAAAATTTTCCACCGAGTCCATTTTTCTGTCCCAATCATCTCACCATGCATCAACATGGACGAAAGCATCGAAAATTTCGAATCTTTTGACAGCGACAAAAAATTTGCGTCTTTTGACCTTCTTGGCTGAAAACACGAGTAAAAGGCGCGCGCGCGAATTTTGACACCGCCGTAAAATTTTCAACCGAGTCCATTTTTCCATCTCAATCGTCTCACCATGCATCAACAAGCACGTAAGCGTCAAAAATTCCGCATCTTTTGACTGCGACAAAAATTTCGCGTCTGTTGACCTTCTTGGCTGAAAACACGAGTAAAAGGCGCGCCCGCAAATTTTCACACCGTTGTAAAATTTTCAACCGAGTCCATTTTTCTGTCCCAATCATCTCACCATGTATCAACATGCACGAAAGCGTCGAAACTTTCGCATCATTTGACAGTAACAAAAATTTCACGTCTTTTGACCTTCTAGGCTGAAAACACGAGTAAAAGGCGCGCGCGCGAATTTTCACACCGCCGTAAAATTTTCAACTGAGTCCATTTTTTCGTTCCAATCATCTCACACATCAACATGCACGAAAGCGTCGTAAATTTCGCATCTTTTGACAGCGACAAAAATTTCGCATCTTTTGACCTTCTTGGCTGAAAACACGAGTAAAAGGCGCGCGCGCGAATTTTGACACCGCCGTAAAATTTTCAACCGAGTCCATTTTTTCGTCCCAATCATCTCACCATGCATCAACATGCACAAAAGCGTCGAAAGTTTCTCATCTAAGGACAGCGACAAAAATTTCGCATCTTTTGACCTTCTTGGCTGAAAACACGAGAAAAAGGCGCGCGCGCGAATTTTCACACCGTCGTAAAAATTTCAACCGAGTCCATTTTTCCGTCCCAATCATCTCACCATGCATCAACATGCACAAAAGCGTCAAAAATTTCGCATCTTTTGACAGCGACAAAAATTTCGCGTCTTTTGACCTTCTAGGCTGAAAACACGAGTAAAGGCGCGCGAGCAAATTTTCACACCGCCGTAAAATTTTCAACCGAGTCCATTTTTCCATCCCAATAATCTCACCATGCATCAACATGCACGAAAGCGTCGAAAATTTCGCATCTTTTGACAGCGACAAAAATTTCGCGTCTTTTGACCTTCTTGGCTGAAAACACGAGTAAAAGGCGCGCGCGCGAATTTTCACACCGCCGTAAAATTTTCAACCGAGTCCATTTTTCCGTCCCAATTATCTCACCATGCATCAACATGCACAAAAGTGTCAAAAATTATGCATCTTTTGACAGCGACAAAAATTTCGCGTCTTTTGACCTTCTTGGCTGAAAACACGAGTAAAAGGCGCGCGCGCGAATTTTCACACCTCCGTAAAATTTTCAACCGAGTCCATTTTTCCGTCCCAATCATCTCACCATGCATCAACATGCACAAAAGCGTCAAAAATTTCGCATCTTTTGACAGCGACAAAAATTTCGCGTCTTTTGACCTTCTTGGCTGAAAACACGAGAAAAGGCGCGCGCGAATTTTCACACCGCCGTAAAATTTTCCACCGAGTCCATTTTTCTGTCCCAATCATCTCACCATGCATCAACATGGACGAAAGCATCGAAAATTTCGAATCTTTTGACAGCGACAAAAAATTTGCGTATTTTGACCTTCTTGGCTGAAAACACGAGTAAAAGGCGCGCGCGCGAATTTTGACACCGCCGTAAAATTTTCAACCGAGTCCATTTTTCCATCTCAATCGTCTCACCATGCATCAACAAGCACGTAAGCGTCAAAAATTCCGCATCTTTTGACTGCGACAAAAATTTCGCGTCTGTTGACCTTCTTGGCTGAAAACACGAGTAAAAGGCGCGCCCGCAAATTTTCACACCGTTGTAAAATTTTCAACCGAGTCCATTTTTTTGTCCCAATCATCTCACCATGTATCAACATGCACGAAAGCGTCGAAAATTTTGCATCTTTTGACAGTAACAAAAATTTCGCGTCTTTTGATCTTCTTGGCTGAAAACACGAGTAAAAGGCGCGGGCGCGAATTTTCGCACCGCCGTAAAATTTTCAACTGAGTCCATTTTTTCGTCCCAATCATCTCACACATCAACATGCACGAAAGCGTCGTAAATTTCGCATCTTTTGACAGCGACAAAAATTTCGTGTCTTTCGACCTTCTTGGCTGAAAACACGAGTAAAAGGCGCGCGCGCGAATTTTGACACCACCGTAAAATTTTCAACCGAGTCCATTTTTTCGTCCCAATCATCTCACCATGCATCAACATGCACGAAAGCGTCGAAAGTTTCTCATCTAAGGACAGCGACAAAAATTTCGCATCTTTTGACCTTCTTGGCTGAAAACACGAGAAAAAGGCGCGGGCGCGAATTTTCACACCGTCGTAAAAATTTCAACCGAGTCCATTTTTCCGTCCCAATCATCTCACCATGCATCAACATGCACAAAAGCGTCAAAAATTTCGCATCTTTTGACAGCAACAAAAATTTCGCGTCTTTTGACCTTCTAGGCAGAAAACACGAGTAAAGGCACGCGCGCAAATTTTCACGCCGTCGTAAAATTTTCAACCGAGTCCATTTTTCTGTCCCAATCATCTCACCATGCATCAACATGCACGAAAGCGTCGAAAATTTCGCATCTTTTGACAGCGACAAAAATTTCGCGTCTTTTGACCTTCTTGGCTGAAAACACGAGTAAAAGGCGCGCACGTGAATTTTCACACCGCCGTAAAATTTTCAACCGAGTCCATTTTTCCGTCCCAATTATCTCACCATGCATCAACATGCACAAAAGCGTCAAAAATTTCGCATCTTTTGACAGCGATAAAAATTTCGCGTCTTTTGACCTTGTTGGCTGAAAACACGAGTAAAAGGCGCGCGCGTGAATTTTGACACCTCCGTAAAATTTTCAACCGAGTCCATTTTTCCGTCCCAATCATCTCACCATGCATCAACATGCACAAAAGCGTCGAAAATTTTCCATCTTTTGACAGCGACAAAAATTTCGCGTCTTTTGACCTTCTTGGCTGAAAACACGAGAAAAGGCGCGCGCGCGAATTTTCACACCGTCGTAAAATTTTCCACCGAGTTCATTTTTCTGTCCCAATCATCTCACCATGCATCAACATGGACGGAAGCATAAAAAATTTCGCATCTTTTGACAGCTACAAAAATTTCGCGTCTTTTGACCTTCTTGGTTGAAAACGCGAGTAAAAGGCGCGCGCGCGAATTTTGACACCGCCGTAAAATTTTCAACCGAGTCCATTTTTCCATCTCAATCGTCTCACCATGCATCAACATGCACGTAAGCGTCAAAAATTCCGCATCTTTTGACTGCGACAAAAATTTCGCGTCTGTTGACCTTCTTGGCTGAAAACACGAGTAAAAGGCGCGCGCGCGAATTTTCACACCGTTGTAAAATTTTCAACCGAGTCCATTTTTCTGTCCCAATCATCTCACCATGTATCAACATGCACGAAAGCGTCGAAACTTTCGCATCATTTGACAGTAACAAAAATTTCACGTCTTTTGACCTTCTAGGCTGAAAACACGAGTAAAAGGCGCGCGCGCGAATTTTCACACCGCCGTAAAATTTTCAACTGAGTCCATTTTTTCGTTCCAATCATCTCACACATCAACATGCACGAAAGCGTCGTAAATTTCGCATCTTTTGACAGCGACAAAAATTTCGCATCTTTTGACCTTCTTGGCTGAAAACACGAGTAAAAGACGCGCGCGCGAATTTTGACACCGCCGTAAAATTTTCAACCGAGTCCATTTTTTCGTCCCAATCATCTCACCATGCATCAACATGCACGAAAGCGTCGAAAGTTTCTCATCTAAGGACAGCGACAAAAATTTCGCATCTTTTGACCTTCTTGGCTGAAAACACGAGAAAAAGGCGCGCGCGCGAATTTTCACACCGTCGTAAAAATTTCAACCGAGTCCATTTTTCCGTCCCAATCATCTCACCATGCATCAACATGCACAAAAGCGTCAAAAATTTCGCATCTTTTGACAGCGACAAAAATTTCGCGTCTTTTGACCTTCTAGGCTGAAAACACGAGTAAAGGCGCGCGAGCAAATTTTCACACCGCCGTAAAATTTTCAACCGAGTCCATTTTTCCATCCCAATCATCTCACCATGCATCAACATGCACGAAAGCGTCGAAAATTTCGCATCTTTTGACAGCGACAAAAATTTCGCGTCTTTTGACCTTCTTGGCTGAAAACACGAGTAAAAGGCGCGCGCGCGAATTTTCACACCGCCGTAAAATTTTCAACCGAGTCCATTTTTCCGTCCCAATTATCTCACCATGCATCAACATGCACAAAAGTGTAAAAAATTATGCATCTTTTGACAGCGACAAAAATTTCGCGTCTTTTGACCTTCTTGGCTGAAAACACGAGTAAAAGGCGCGCGCGCGAATTTTCACACCTCCGTAAAATTTTCAACCGAGTCCATTTTTCCGTCCCAATCATCTCACCATGCATCAACATGCACAAAAGCGTCAAAAATTTCGCATCTTTTGACAGCGACAAAAATTTCGCGTCTTTTGACCTTCTTGGCTGAAAACACGAGAAAAGGCGCGCGCGAATTTTCACACCGCCGTAAAATTTTCCACCGAGTCCATTTTTCTGTCCCAATCATCTCACCATGCATCAACATGGACGAAAGCATCGAAAATTTCGAATCTTTTGACAGCGACAAAAAATTCGCGTCTTTTGACCTTCTTGGCTGAAAACACGAGTAAAAGGCGCGCGCGCGAATTTTGACACCGCCGTAAAATTTTCAACCGAGTCCATTTTTCCATCTCAATCGTCTCACCATGCATCAACAAGCACGTAAGCGTCAAAAATTCCGCATCTTTTGACTGCGACAAAAATTTCGCGTCTGTTGACCTTCTTGGCTGAAAACACGAGTAAAAGGCGCGCCCGCAAATTTTCACACCGTTGTAAAATTTTCAACCGAGTCCATTTTTCTGTCCCAATCATCTCACCATGTATCAACATGCACGAAAGCGTCGAAAATTTTGCATCTTTTGACAGTAACAAAAATTTCGCGTCTTTTGATCTTCTTGGCTGAAAACACGAGTAAAAGGCGTGCGCGAATTTTCACACCGCCGTAAAATTTTCAACTGAGTCCATTTTTTCGTCCCAATCATCTCACACATCAACATGCACGAAAGCGTCGTAAATTTCGCATCTTTTGACAGCGACAAAAATTTCGTGTCTTTCGACCTTCTTGGCTGAAAACACGAGTAAAAGGCGCGCGCGCGAATTTTGACACCACCGTAAAATTTTCAACCGAGTCCATTTTTTCGTCCCAATCATCTCACCATGCATCAACATGCACGAAAGCGTCGAAAGTTTCTCATCTAAGGACAGCGACAAAAATTTCGCATCTTTTGACCTTCTTGGCTGAAAACACGAGAAAAAGGCGCGCGCTGCGAATTTTCACACCGTCGTAAAAATTTCAACCGAGTCCATTTTTCCGTCCCAATCATCTCACCATGCATCAACATGCACAAAAGCGTCAAAAATTTCGCATCTTTTGACAGCAACAAAAATTTCACGTCTTTTGACCTTCTAGGCAGAAAACACGAGTAAAGGCGCGCGCGCAAATTTTCACGCCGTCGTAAAATTTTCAACCGAGTCCATTTTTCTGTCCCAATCATCTCACCATGCATCAACATGCACGAAAGCGTCGAAAATTTCGCATCTTTTGACAGCGACAAAAATTTCGCGTCTTTTGACCTTCTTGGCTGAAAACACGAGTAAAAGGCGCGCACGCGAATTTTCACACCGCCGTAAAATTTTCAACCGAGTCCATTTTTCCGTCCCAATTATCTCACCATGCATCAACATGCACAAAAGCGTCAAAAATTTCGCATCTTTTGACAGCGACAAAAATTTCGCGTCTTTTGACCTTTTTGGCTGAAAACACGAGTAAAAGGCGCGCGCGCGAATTTTGACACCTCCGTAAAATTTTCAACCGAGTCCATTTTTCCGTCCCAATCATCTCACCATGCATCAACATGCACAAAAGCGTCGAAAATTTCGCATCTTTTGACTGCGACAAAAATTTCGCGTCTTTTGACCTTCTTGGCTGAAAACACGAGAACAGGCGCGCGCGCGAATTTTCACACCGCCGTAAAATTTTCCACCGAGTCCACTTTTCTGTCCCAATCATCTCACCATGCATCAACATGGACGAAAGCGTCGAAAATTTCGCATCTTTTGACAGCGACAAAAATTTGGCGTCTTTTGACCTTCTTGGCTGAAAACACGAGTAAAAGGCGCGCGCGCGAATCTTCCCACCGCCGTAAAATTATCAACCGAGTCCATTTTTCCGTCCGAATCGTCTCACCATGCATCAACATGCACGAAAGCGTCGAAAATTCCGCATCTTTTGACTACGACAAAAATTTCGCATCTTTTGACCTTCTTGGCTGAAAACACGAGTAAAAGGCGAGCGCGCGAATTTTCACACCGTTGTAAAATTTTCAACCGAGTCCATTTTTCTGTCCCAATCATCTCACCATGCATCAACATGCACGAAAGCGTCGAAAATTTTGCATCTTTTGACAGCAACAAAAATTTCGCGTCTTTTGACTGAAAACACGAGTAAAAGGCGCGCGCGCGAATTTTCACACCGTTGTAAAATTTTCAACCGAGTCCATTTTTCCATCTCAATCGTCTCACCATGCATCAACATGCACGTAAGCGTCAAAAATTCCGCATCTTTTGACCTTCTTGGCTGAAAACACGAGTAAAAGGCGCGCGCGCAAATTTCACACCGCCGTAAAATTTTCAATTGGGTCCATTTTTCCGTCCCAATCATCTCACCATGCATCAACATGCACGAAAGCGTCGTAAATTTTGCATCTTTTGACAGCGACAAAAATTTCGCATCTTTTGACCTTGGCTGAAATCACGAGTAAAAGGCGCGCGCGAATTTTCACACTGCCGTAAATTTTTCTACCGAGTCCATTATTCCGTCCCAATTATCTCACCATGCATCAACATGCACGAAAGCATAAAAAATTTTGCATCTTTTGACAGCGACAAAAATTTCGCGTCTTTTGACCTTCTTGGCTGAAAACACGAGAAAAGGCGCGCGCGCGAATTTTCACACCGCCGTAAAATTTTCCACCGAGTCCATTTTGCTGTCCCAATCATCTCACCATGCATCAACATGGACGAAAGCGTCGAAAATTTCGCATCTTTTGACAGCGACAAAAATTTCGTGTCTTTTGACCTTCTTGGCTGAAAACACGAGAAAAGGCGCGCGCGCGAATTTTCACACCGCCGTAAAATTTTCAACCGAGTCCATTTTTCTGTCCCAATCATCTCACCATGCTTCAACATGGACGAAAGCGTCGAAAATTTCGCATCTTTTGACAACGACAAAAATTTCGCGTCTTTTGACCTTGTTGGCTGAAAACACGAGTAAAAGGCGCGCGCGCGAATTTTCACACCGTTGTGAAATTTTCAACCGAGTCCATTTTTCCATCTCAATCGTCTCACCATGCATCAACATGCACGTAAGCGTCAAAAATTCCCCATCTTTTGACTGCGACAAAAATTTCGCGTCTGTTGACCTTCTTGGCTGCAAACACGAGAAAAAGGCGCGCGCGCGAATTTTCACACCGTCGTAAAATTTTCAACCGAGTCCATTTTTCCGTCCCAATCATCTCACCATGCATCAACATGCACAAAAGCGTAAAAAAATTCGCATCTTTTGACAGTGACAAAAATTTCGCGTCTTTTGACCTTCTAGGCTGAAAACACGAGTAAAAGGCGCGCGCGCGAATTTTCACACCGCCGTAAAATTTTCAACCGAGTCCATTTTTCTGTCCCAATCATCTCACCATGTTTCAACATGGACGAAAGCGTCGAAAATTTCGCATCTTTTGACAGCGACAAAAATTTCGCGTCTTTTGACCTTCTTGGCTGAAAACACGAGTAAAAGGCGCGCGCGCGAATTTTCACACCGCCGTAAAATTTTCAACCGAGTCCATTTTTCCGTCCCAATCACCTCACCATGCATCAATATGCACGAAAGCCTCGAAAATTTCGCATCTTTTGACAGTGCGTCTTTTGACCTTCTTGGCTGAAAAAATGAGTAAAAGGCGCGCGTGCGAATTTTCACACCGCCGTAAAATTTTCAACCGAGTCCATTTGTCCGTCCCAATCATCTCACCATGCATCAACATGCACGAGAGCATCGAAAGTTTCTCATCTAAGGACAGCGACAAAAATTTCGCATCTTTTGATCTTCTTGACTGAAAACACGAGTAAAAGGCGCGCGCATGAATTTTCACACCTCCGTAAAATTTTCAACGAGTCCATTTTTCCGTCCCAATCATCTCACCATGCATCAACATGCACGAAAGCGTCGAAAGTTTCTCATCTAAGGACAGCGACAAAAATTTCGCATCTTTTGACATTCTTGGCTGAAAACACTAGAAAAAGGCGCGCGCGCGAATTTTCACACCGTCGTAAAAATTTCAACCGAGTCCATTTTTCCGTCCCAATCATCTCACCATGCATCAACATGCACAAAAGCGTCAAAAATTTCGCATCTTTTGACAGCGACAAAAATTTCGCGTCTTTTGACCTTCATGGCTGAAAATACGAGTAAAAGGCGCGCGCGCGAATTTTCACACCGCCGTAAAATTTTCAACCGAGTCCATTTTTCCGTCCCAATCACCTCACCATGCATCAATATGCACGAAAGCCTCGAAAATTTCGCATCTTTTGACAGTGCGTCTTTTGACCTTCTTGGCTGAAAAAATGAGTAAAAGGCGCGCGTGCGAATTTTCACACCGCCGTAAAATTTTCAACCGAGTCCATTTGTCCGTCCCAATCATCTCACCATGCATCAACATGCACGAGAGCATCGAAAGTTTCTCATCTAAGGACAGCGACAAAAATTTCGCATCTTTTGATCTTCTTGACTGAAAACACGAGTAAAAGGCGCGCTCATGAATTTTCACACCTCCGTAAAATTTTCAACGAGTCCATTTTTCCGTCCCAATCATCTCACCATGCATCAACATGCACGAAAGCGTCGAAAGTTTCTCATCTAAGGACAGCGACAAAAATTTCGCATCTTTTGACATTCTTGGCTGAAAACACTAGAAAAAGGCGCGCGCGCGAATTTTCACACCGTCGTAAAAATTTCAACCGAGTCCATTTTTCCGTCCCAATCATCTCACCATGCATCAACATGCACAAAAGCGTCAAAAATTTCGCATCTTTTGATAGCGACAAAAATTTCGTGTCTTTTGACCTTCTAGGCTGAAAACACGAGTAAAAGGCGCGCGCGCAAATTTTCACACCGCCGTAAAATTTTCAACCGAGTCCATTTTTCCGTCCCAATCATCTCACCATGCATCAACATGCACGAAAGTGTCGAAAATTTCGCATCTTTTGACAGCGACAAAAATTTCGCGTCTTTTGACCTTCTTGGCTGAAAACACGAGTAAAAGGCGCGCGCGCGAATTTTCACACCGCCGTAAAATTTTCAACCGAGTCCATTTTTCCGTCCCAATCATCTCACCATGCATCAACATGCACAAAAGCGTCAAAAATTTTGCATCTTTTGAGAGCGACAAAATTTTCGCGTCTTTTGACCTTCTTGGCTGAAAACACGAGAAAAAGGCGCGCGCGCGAATTTTCACACCGCCGTAAAATTTTCCACCGAGTCCATTTTTCTGTCCCAATCATCTCACCATGCATCAACATGGACGAAAGCATCGAAAATTTCGCATCTTTTGACAGCGACAAAAATTTCGCGTCTGTTGACCTTCTTGGCTGAAAAGACGAGAAAAAGGCGCGCGCGCGAATTTTCACACCGTCGTAAAATTTTCCACCGAGTCCATTTTTCTGTCCCAATCATCTCACCATGCATCAACATGGACGAAAGCATCGAAAATTTCGCATCTTTTGACAGCGACAAAAATTTCGCGTCTTTTGACCTTCTTGGCTGAAAACACGAGTAAAAGGCGCGCGCGCGAATTTTGACACCGCCGTAAAATTTTCAACCGAGTCCATTTTTCCATCTCAATCGTCTCACCATGCATCAACATGCACGTAAGCGTCAAAAATTCCGCATCTTTTGACTGCGACAAAAATTTTGCGTCTGTTGACCTTCTTGGCTGAAAACACGAGTATAAGGCGCGCGCGCGAATTTTCACACCGTTGTGAAATTTTCAACCGAGTCCATTTTTCCATCTCAATCGTCTCACCATGCATCAACATGCACGTAAGCGTCAAAAATTCCCCATCTTTTGACTGCGACAAAAATTTCGCGTCTGTTGACCTTCTTGGCTGCAAACACGAGAAAAAGACGCGCGCGCGAATTTTCACACCGTCGTAAAATTTTCAACCGAGTCCATTTTTCCGTCCCAATCATCTCACCATGCATCAACATGCACAAAAGCGTCAAAAATTTCGCATCTTTTGACAGTGACAAAAATTTCGCGTCTTTTGACCTTCTAGGCTGAAAACACGAGTAAAAGGCGCGCGCGCAAATTTTCACACCGCCGTAAAATTTTCAACCGAGTCCATTTTTCCGTCCCAATCATCTCACCATGCATCAACATGCACGAAAGCGTCGAAAGTTTCTCATCTAAGGACAGCAACAAAAATTTCGCATCTTTTGACCTTCTTGGCTGAAAACACGAGTAAAAGGCGCGCGCGCGAATTTTCACACCGCCGTAAAATTTTCAACCGAGTCCATTTTTCCGTCCCAATTATCTCACCTTGCATCAACATGCACAAAAGCGTCGAAAATTTCGCATCTTTTGACAGCGACAAAAATTTCGCGTCTTTTGACCTTCTTGGCTGAAAACACGAGTAAAAGGCGCGCGCGCGAATTTTCACACCGCCGTAAAATTTTCAACCGAGTCCATTTTTCCGTCCCAATCATTTCACCATGCATCAACATGCACGAAAGCGTCGAAAATTTCGCATCTTTTGACAGCGACAAAAATTTCGCGCCTTTTGACCTTCTTGGCCGAAAACACGAGTAAAAGGCGCGCGCGCGAATTTTCACACCGCCGTAAAATTTTCAACCGAGTCCATTTTTCCGCACCAATCATCTCACCATGCATCAACATGCACGAAAGCGTCGAAAATTTCGCATCTTTTGACAGAGACAAAAATTTCGCGTCTTTTGACCTTCTTGGCTGAAAACACGAGTAAAAGGCGCGCGCGCGAATTTTCACACCGCCGTAAAATTTTCAACCGAGTCCATTTTTCCGTCCCAATCACCTCACCATGCATCAATATGCACGAAAGCCTCGAAAATTTCGCATCTTTTGACAGTGCGTCTTTTGACCTTCTTGGCTGAAAAAATGAGTAAAAGGCGCGCGCGCGAATTTTCACACCGCCGTAAAATTTTCAACCGAGTCCATTTTTCTGTCCCAATCATCTCACCATGCTTCAACAGGGACGAAAGCGTCGAAAATTTTGCTTCTTTTGACAGCGACAAAAATTTCGCGTCTTTTGACCTTCTTAGCTGAAAACACGAGTAAAAGGCGCGCGCGCGAATTTTCACACCGCCGTAAATTTTCAACCGAGTCCATTTTTCCGTCCCAATCACCTCACCATGCATCAATATGCACGAAAGCCTCGAAAATTTCGCATCTTTTGACAGTGCGTCTTTTGACCTTCTTGGCTGAAAAAATGAGTAAAAGGCGCGCGTGCGAATTTTCACACCGCCGTAAAATTTTCAACCGAGTCCATTTGTCCGTCCCAATCATCTCACCATGCATCAACATGCACGAGAGCATCGAAAGTTTCTCATCTAAGGACAGCGACAAAAATTTCGCATCTTTTGATCTTCTTGACTGAAAACACGAGTAAAAGGCGCGCGCATGAATTTTCACACCTCCGTAAAATTTTCAACGAGTCCATTTTTCCGTCCCAATCATCTCACCATGCATCAACATGCACGAAAGCGTCGAAAGTTTCTCATCTAAGGACAGCGACAAAAATTTCGCATCTTTTGACATTCTTGGCTGAAAACACTAGAAAAAGGCGCGCGCGCGAATTTTCACACCGTCGTAAAAATTTCAACCGAGTCCATTTTTCCGTCCCAATCATCTCACCATGCATCAACATGCACAAAAGCGTCAAAAATTTCGCATCTTTTGACAGCGACAAAAATTTCGCGTCTTTTGACCTTCTTGGCTGAAAATACGAGTAAAAGGCGCGCGCGCGAATTTTCACACCGCCGTAAAATTTTCAACCGAGTCCATTTTTCCGTCCCAATCACCTCACCATGCATCAATATGCACGAAAGCCTCGAAAATTTCGCATCTTTTGACAGTGCGTCTTTTGACCTTCTTGGTTGAAAAAATGAGTAAAAGGCGCGCGTGCGAATTTTCACACCGCCGTAAAATTTTCAACCGAGTCCATTTGTCCGTCCCAATCATCTCACCATGCATCAACATGCACGAGAGCATCGAAAGTTTCTCATCTAAGGACAGCGACAAAAATTTCGCATCTTTTGATCTTCTTGACTGAAAACACGAGTAAAAGGCGCGCGCATGAATTTTCACACCTCCGTAAAATTTTCAACGAGTCCATTTTTCCGTCCCAATCATCTCACCATGCATCAACATGCACGAAAGCGTCGAAAGTTTCTCATCTAAGGGCAGCGACAAAAATTTCGCATCTTTTGACATTCTTGGCTGAAAACACTAGAAAAAGGCGCGCGCGCGAATTTTCACACCGTCGTAAAAATTTCAACCGAGTCCATTTTTCCGTCCCAATCATCTCACCATGCATCAACATGCACAAAAGCGTCAAAAATTTCGCATCTTTTGACAGCGACAAAAATTTCGCGTCTTTTGACCTTCTTGGCTGAAAACACGAGTAAAAGGCGCGCGCGCGAATTTTGACACCGCCGTAAAATTTTCAACCGAGTCCATTTTTCCATCTCAATCGTCTCACCATGCATCAACATGCACGTAAGCGTCAAAAATTCCGCATCTTTTGACTGCGACAAAAATTTCGCGTCTGTTGACCTTCTTGGCTGAAAACACGAGTAAAAGGCGCGCGCGCGAATTTTCACACCGTTGTGAAATTTTCAACCGAGTCCATTTTTCCATCTCAATCGTCTCACCATGCATCAACATGCACGTAAGCGTAAAAAATTCCGCATCTTTTGACTGCGACAAAAATTTCGCGTCTGTTGACCTTCTTGGCTGAAAACACGAGAAAAAGGCGCGCGCGCGAATTTTCACACCGTCGTAAAATTTTCAACCGAGTCCATTTTTCTGTCCCAATCATCTCACCATGCATCAACATGCACAAAAGCGTCAAAAATTTCGCATCTTTTGACAGTGACAAAAATTTCGCGTCTTTTGACCTTCTAGGCTGAAAACACGAGTAAAAGGCGCGCGCGCAAATTTTCACACCGCCGTAAAATTTTCAACCGAGTCCATTTTTCCGTCCCAATCATCTCACCATGCATCAACATGCACGAAAGCGTCGAAAGTTTCTCATCTAAGGACAGCAACAAAAATTTCGCATCTTTTGACCTTCTTGGCTGAAAACACGAGTAAAAGGCGCGCGCGCGAATTTTCACACCGCCGTAAAATTTTCAACCGAGTCCATTTTTCCGTCCCAATTATCTCACCTTGCATCAACATGCACAAAAGCGTCGAAAATTTCGCATCTTTTGACAGCGACAAAAATTTCGCGTCTTTTGACCTTCTTGGCTGAAAACACGAGTAAAAGGCGCGCGCGCGAATTTTCACACCGCCGTAAAATTTTCAACCGAGTCCATTTTTCCGTCCCAATCACCTCACCATGCATCAATATGCACGAAAGCCTCGAAAATTTCGCATCTTTTGACAGTGCGTCTTTTGACCTTCTTGGCTGAAAAAATGAGTAAAAGGCGCGCGCGCGAATTTTCACACCGCCGTAAAATTTTCAACCGAGTCCATTTTTCTGTCCCAATCATCTCACCATGCTTCAACATGGACGAAAGCGTCGAAAATTTCGCTTCTTTTGACAGCGACAAAAATTTCGCGTCTTTTGACCTTCTTAGCTGAAAACACGAGTAAAAGGCGCGCGCTGCGAATTTTCACACCGCCGTAAATTTTCAACCGAGTCCATTTTTCCGTCCCAATCACCTCACCATGCATCAATATACACGAAAGCCTCGAAAATATCGCATCTTTTGACAGTGCGTCTTTTGACCTTCTTGGCTGAAAAAATGAGTAAAAGGCGCGCGTGCGAATTTTCACACCGCCGTAAAATTTTCAACCGAGTCCATTTGTCCGTCCCAATCATCTCACCATGCATCAACATGCACGAGAGCATCGAAAGTTTCTCATCTAAGGACAGCGACAAAAATTTTGCATCTTTTGATCTTCTTGACTGAAAACACGAGTAAAAGGCGCGCGCACGAATTTTCACACCTCCGTAAAATTTTCAACGAGTCCATTTTTCCGTCCCAATCATCTCACCATGCATCAACATGCACGAAAGCGTCGAAAGTTTCTCATCTATGGACAGCGACAAAAATTTCGCATCTTTTGACATTCTTGGCTGAAAACACTAGAAAAAGGCGCGCGCGCGAATTTTCACACCGTCGTAAAAATTTCAACCGAGTCCATTTTTCCGTCCCAATCATCTCACCATGCATCAACATGCACAAAAGCGTCAAAAATTTCGCATCTTTTGACAGCGACAAAAATTTCGCGTCTTTTGACCTTCTTGGCTGAAAATACGAGTAAAAGGCGCGCGCGCGAATTTTCACACCGCCGTAAAATTTTCAACCGAGTCCATTTTTCCGTCCCAATCATCTCACCATGCATCAACATGCACGAAAGCGTCGAAAATTTTGCATCTTTTAATAGCGACAAAAATTTCGCGACTTTTGACCTTCTTGGCTGAAAACACGAGTAAAAGGCGCGCGCGCGAATTTTCACACCTCCGTAAAATTTTCAACCGAGTCCATTTTTCTGTCCCAATCATCTCACCATGCATCAACATGCACAAAAGCGTCGAAAATTTTGCATCTTTTGACAGCGACAAAAATTTCGCGTCTTTTGACCATCTTGGCTGAAAACACGAGAAAAGGCGCGCGCGCGAATTTTCACACCGCCGTAAAATTTTCCACCGAGTCCATTTTTCTATCCCAATCATCTCACCATGCATCAACATGGACGAAAGCGTCGAAAATTTCGCATCTTTTGACAGCGACAAAAATTTCGCGTCTTTTGACCTTCTTGGCTGAAAACACGAGAAAAAGGCGCGCGCGAATTTTCACACCGCCGTAAAATTTTCCACCGAGTCCATTTTTCTGTCCCAATCATCTCACCATGCATCAACATGGACGAAAATCGAAAATTTCGCATCTTTTGACAGCGACAAAAATTTCGCGTCTTTTGACCTTCTTGGCTGAAAACACGAGTAAAAGGCGCGCGCGCGAATTTTGACACCGCCGTAAAATTTTCAACCGAGTCCATTTTTCCATCTCAACCGTCTCACCATGCATCAACATGCACGTAAGCGTCAAAAATTCCGCATCTTTTGACTGCGACAAAAATTTCGCGTCTGTTGACCTTCTTGGCTGAAAACACGAGTAAAAGGCGCGCGCGCGAATTTTCACACCATTGTGAAAGTTTCAACCGAGTCCATTTTTCCATCTCAATCGTCTCACCATGCATCAACATGCACGT
The DNA here is from genome assembly GCA_030549335.1 of Pontederia crassipes. Taxonomy (NCBI): domain Eukaryota; kingdom Viridiplantae; phylum Streptophyta; class Magnoliopsida; order Commelinales; family Pontederiaceae; genus Pontederia; species Pontederia crassipes. The sequence goes on from CM060190.1 coordinate 6,132,558, forward strand.
AAGCGTCAAAAATTCCGCATCTTTTGACTGCGACAAAAATTTCGCGTCTGTTGGCCTTCTTGGCTGAAAACACGAGAAAAAGGCGCGCGCGCGAATTTTCACACCATCATAAAATTTTCAACCGACTCCATTTTTCTGTCCCAATCATCTCACCATGCATCAACATGCACAAAAGCGTCAAAAATTTCGCACCTTTTGACAGTGACAAAAATTTCGCGTCTTTTGACCTTCTAGGCTGAAAACACGAGTAAAAGGCGCGCGCGCAAATTTTCACACCGCCGTAAAATTTTCAACCGAGTCCATTTTTCCGTCCCAATCATCTCACCATGCATCAACATGCACGAAAGCGTCGAAAGTTTCTCATCTAAGGACAGCGACAAAAATTTCGCATCTTTTGATCTTCTTGACTGAAAACACGAGTAAAAGGCGCGCGCATGAATTTTCACACCTCCGTAAAATTTTCAACGAGTCCATTTTTCCGTCCCAATCATCTCATCATGCATCAACATGCACGAAAGCGTCGAAAGTTTCTCATCTAAGGGCAGCGACAAAAATTTCGCATCTTTTGACATTCTTGGCTGAAAACACTAGAAAAAGGCGCGCGCGCGAATTTTCACACCGTCGTAAAAATTTCAACCGAGTCCATTTTTCCGTCCCAATCATCTCACCATGCATCAACATGCACAAAAGCGTCAAAAATTTCGCATCTTTTGACAGCGACAAAAATTTCGCGTCTTTTGACCTTCTTGGCTGAAAATACGAGTAAAAGGCGCGCGCGCGAATTTTCACACCGCCGTAAAATTTTCAACCGAGTCCATTTTTCCGTCCCAATCATCTCACCATGCATCAACATGCACGAAAGCGTCGAAAATTTTGCATCTTTTAATAGCGACAAAAATTTCGCGACTTTTGACCTTCTTGGCTGAAAACACGAGTAAAAGGCGCGCGTGCGAATTTTCACACCTCCGTAAAATTTTCAACCGAGTCCATTTTTCTGTCCCAATCATCTCACCATGCATCAACATGCACAAAAGCGTCGAAAACTTTGCATCTTTTGACAGCGACAAAAATTTCGCGTCTTTTGACCATCTTGGCTGAAAACACGAGAAAAGGCGCGCGCGCGAATTTTCACACCGCCGTAAAATTTTCCACCGAGTCCATTTTTCTATCCCAATCATCTCACCATGCATCAACATGGACGAAAGCGTCGAAAATTTCGCATCTTTTGACAGCGACAAAAATTTCGCGTCTTTTGACCTTCTTGGCTGAAAACACGAGAAAAAGGCGCGCGCGAATTTTCACACCGCCGTAAAATTTTCCACCGAGTCCATTTTTCCGTCCCAATCATCTCACCATGCATCAACATGCACGAAAGCGTCGAAAATTTTGCATCTTTTAATAGCGACAAAAATTTCGCGACTTTTGACCTTCTTGGCTGAAAACACGAGTAAAAGGCGCGCGCGCGAATTTTCACACCTCCGTAAAATTTTCAACCGAGTCCATTTTTCTGTCCCAATCATCTCACCATGCATCAACATGCACAAAAGCGTCGAAAATTTTGCATCTTTTGACAGCGACAAAAATTTCGCGTCTTTTGACCTTCTTGGCTGAAAACACGAGTAAAAGGCGCGCGCGCGAATTTTCACACCGCCGTAAAATTTTCAACCGAGTCCATTTTTCCGTCCCAATCATCTCACCATGCATCAACATGCACGAAAGCGTCGAAAGTTTCTCATCTAAGGACAGCAACAAAAATTTCGCATCTTTTGACCTTATTGGCTGAAAACACGAGTAAAAGGCGCGCGCGCGAATTTTCACACCGTCGTAAAATTTTCAACCGAGTCCATTTTTTCGTCCCAATTATCTCACCTTGCATCAACATGCACAAAAGCGTCGAAAATTTCGCATCTTTTGACAACGACAAAAATTTTGCGTCTTTTGACCTTCTTGGCTGAAAACACGAGTAAAAGGCGCGCGCGCGAATTTTCACACCGCCGTAAAATTTTCAACCGAGTCCATTTTTCCGTCCCAATCACCTCACCATGCATCAATATGCACGAAAGCCTCGAAAATTTCGCATCTTTTGACAGTGCGTCTTTTGACCTTCTTGGCTGAAAAAATGAGTAAAAGGCTGCGCGCGCGAATTTTCACACCGCCGTAAAATTTTCAACCGAGTCCATTTTTCTGTCCCAATCATCTCACCATGCTTCAACAGGGACGAAAGCGTCGAAAATTTCGCTTCTTTTGACAGCGACAAAAATTTCGCGTCTTTTGACCTTCTTAGCTGAAAACACGAGTAAAAGGCGCGCGCGCGAATTTTCACACCGCCGTAAATTTTCAACCGAGTCCATTTTTCCGTCCCAATCACCTCACCATGCATCAATATGCACGAAAGCCTCGAAAATTTCGCATCTTTTGACAGTGCGTCTTTTGACCTTCTTGGCTGAAAAAATGAGTAAAAGGCGCGCGTGCGAATTTTCACACCGCCGTAAAATTTTCAACCGAGTCCATTTGTCCGTCCCAATCATCTCACCATGCATCAACATGCACGAGAGCATCGAAAGTTTCTCATCTAAGGACAGCGACAAAAATTTCGCATCTTTTGATCTTCTTGACTGAAAACACGAGTAAAAGGCACGCGCATGAATTTTCACACCTCCGTAAAATTTTCAACGAGTCCATTTTTCCGTCCCAATCATCTCACCATGCATCAACATGCACGAAAGCGTCGAAAGTTTCTCATCTAAGGACAGCGACAAAAATTTCGCATCTTTTGACATTCTTGGCTGAAAACACTAGAAAAAGGCGCGCGCGCGAATTTTCACACCGTCGTAAAAATTTCAACCGAGTCCATTTTTCCGTCCCAATCATCTCACCATGCATCAACATGCACAAAAGCGTCAAAAATTTCGCATCTTTTGACAGCGACAAAAATTTCGCGTCTTTTGACCTTCTTGGCTGAAAATACGAGTAAAAGGCGCGCGCGCGAATTTTCACACCGCCGTAAAATTTTCAACCGAGTCCATTTTTCCGTCCCAATCACCTCACCATGCATCAATATGCACGAAAGCCTCGAAAATTTCGCATCTTTTGACAGTGCGTCTTTTGACCTTCTTGGCTGAAAAAATGAGTAAAAGGCGCGCGTGCGAATTTTCACACCGCCGTAAAATTTTCAACCGAGTCCATTTGTCCGTCCCAATCATCTCACCATGCATCAACATGCACGAGAGCATCGAAAGTTTCTCATCTAAGGACAGCGACAAAAATTTCGCATCTTTTGATCTTCTTGACTGAAAACACGAGTAAAAGGCGCGCGCATGAATTTTCACACCTCCGTAAAATTTTCAACGAGTCCATTTTTCCGTCCCAATCATCTCACCATGCATCAACATGCACGAAAGCGTCGAAAGTTTCTCATCTAAGGGCAGCGACAAAAATTTCGCATCTTTTGACATTCTTGGCTGAAAACACTAGAAAAAGGCGCGCGCGCGAATTTTCACACCGTCGTAAAAATTTCAACCGAGTCCATTTTTCCGTCCCAATCATCTCACCATGCATCAACATGCACAAAAGCGTCAAAAATTTCGCATCTTTTGACAGCGACAAAAATTTCGCGTCTTTTGACCTTCTTGGCTGAAAACACGAGTAAAAGGCGCGCGCGCGAATTTTGACACCGCCGTAAAATTTTCAACCGAGTCCATTTTTCCATCTCAATCGTCTCACCATGCATCAACATGCACGTAAGCGTCAAAAATTCCGCATCTTTTGACTGCGACAAAAATTTCGCGTCTGTTGACCTTCTTGGCTGAAAACACGAGTAAAAGGCGCGCGCGCGAATTTTCACACCGTTGTGAAATTTTCAACCGAGTCCATTTTTCCATCTCAATCGTCTCACCATGCATCAACATGCACGTAAGCGTAAAAAATTCCGCATCTTTTGACTGCGACAAAAATTTCGCGTCTGTTGACCTTCTTGGCTGAAAACACGAGAAAAAGGCGCGCGCGCGAATTTTCACACCGTCGTAAAATTTTCAACCGAGTCCATTTTTCTGTCCCAATCATCTCACCATGCATCAACATGCACAAAAGCGTCAAAAATTTCGCATCTTTTGACAGTGACAAAAATTTCGCGTCTTTTGACCTTCTAGGCTGAAAACACGAGTAAAAGGCGCGCGCGCAAATTTTCACACCGCCGTAAAATTTTCAACCGAGTCCATTTTTCCGTCCCAATCATCTCACCATGCATCAACATGCACGAAAGCGTCGAAAGTTTCTCATCTAAGGACAGCAACAAAAATTTCGCATCTTTTGACCTTCTTGGCTGAAAACACGAGTAAAAGGCGCGCGCGCGAATTTTCACACCGCCGTAAAATTTTCAACCGAGTCCATTTTTCCGTCCCAATTATCTCACCTTGCATCAACATGCACAAAAGCGTCGAAAATTTCGCATCTTTTGACAGCGACAAAAATTTCGCGTCTTTTGACCTTCTTGGCTGAAAACACGAGTAAAAGGCGCGCGCGCGAATTTTCACACCGCCGTAAAATTTTCAACCGAGTCCATTTTTCCGTCCCAATCACCTCACCATGCATCAATATGCACGAAAGCCTCGAAAATTTCGCATCTTTTGACAGTGCGTCTTTTGACCTTCTTGGCTGAAAAAATGAGTAAAAGGCGCGCGCGCGAATTTTCACACCGCCGTAAAATTTTCAACCGAGTCCATTTTTCTGTCCCAATCATCTCACCATGCTTCAACATGGACGAAAGCGTCGAAAATTTCGCTTCTTTTGACAGCGACAAAAATTTCGCGTCTTTTGACCTTCTTAGCTGAAAACACGAGTAAAAGGCGCGCGCGCGAATTTTCACACCGCCGTAAATTTTCAACCGAGTCCATTTTTCCGTCCCAATCACCTCACCATGCATCAATATACACGAAAGCCTCGAAAATATCGCATCTTTTGACAGTGCGTCTTTTGACCTTCTTGGCTGAAAAAATGAGTAAAAGGCGCGCGTGCGAATTTTCACACCGCCGTAAAATTTTCAACCGAGTCCATTTGTCCGTCCCAATCATCTCACCATGCATCAACATGCACGAGAGCATCGAAAGTTTCTCATCTAAGGACAGCGACAAAAATTTTGCATCTTTTGATCTTCTTGACTGAAAACACGAGTAAAAGGCGCGCGCACGAATTTTCACACCTCCGTAAAATTTTCAACGAGTCCATTTTTCCGTCCCAATCATCTCACCATGCATCAACATGCACGAAAGCGTCGAAAGTTTCTCATCTATGGACAGCGACAAAAATTTCGCATCTTTTGACATTCTTGGCTGAAAACACTAGAAAAAGGCGCGCGCGCGAATTTTCACACCGTCGTAAAAATTTCAACCGAGTCCATTTTTCCGTCCCAATCATCTCACCATGCATCAACATGCACAAAAGCGTCAAAAATTTCGCATCTTTTGACAGCGACAAAAATTTCGCGTCTTTTGACCTTCTTGGCTGAAAATACGAGTAAAAGGCGCGCGCGCGAATTTTCACACCGCCGTAAAATTTTCAACCGAGTCCATTTTTCCGTCCCAATCATCTCACCATGCATCAACATGCACGAAAGCGTCGAAAATTTTGCATCTTTTAATAGCGACAAAAATTTCGCGACTTTTGACCTTCTTGGCTGAAAACACGAGTAAAAGGCGCGCGCGCGAATTTTCACACCTCCGTAAAATTTTCAACCGAGTCCATTTTTCTGTCCCAATCATCTCACCATGCATCAACATGCACAAAAGCGTCGAAAATTTTGCATCTTTTGACAGCGACAAAAATTTCGCGTCTTTTGACCATCTTGGCTGAAAACACGAGAAAAGGCGCGCGCTGCGAATTTTCACACCGCCGTAAAATTTTCCACCGAGTCCATTTTTCTATCCCAATCATCTCACCATGCATCAACATGGACGAAAGCGTCGAAAATTTCGCATCTTTTGACAGCGACAAAAATTTCGCGTCTTTTGACCTTCTTGGCTGAAAACACGAGAAAAAGGCGCGCGCGAATTTTCACACCGCCGTAAAATTTTCCACCGAGTCCATTTTTCTGTCCCAATCATCTCACCATGCATCAACATGGACGAAAATCGAAAATTTCGCATCTTTTGACAGCGACAAAAATTTCGCGTCTTTTGACCTTCTTGGCTGAAAACACGAGTAAAAGGCGCGCGCGCGAATTTTGACACCGCCGTAAAATTTTCAACCGAGTCCATTTTTCCATCTCAACCGTCTCACCATGCATCAACATGCACGTAAGCGTCAAAAATTCCGCATCTTTTGACTGCGACAAAAATTTCGCGTCTGTTGACCTTCTTGGCTGAAAACACGAGTAAAAGGCGCGCGCGCGAATTTTCACACCGTTGTGAAAGTTTCAACCGAGTCCATTTTTCCATCTCAATCGTCTCACCATGCATCAACATGCACGTAAGCGTCAAAAATTCCGCATCTTTTGACTGCGACAAAAATTTCGCGTCTGTTGGCCTTCTTGGCTGAAAACACGAGAAAAAGGCGCGCGCTGCGAATTTTCACACCGTCATAAAATTTTCAACCGACTCCATTTTTCTGTCCCAATCATCTCACCATGCATCAACATGCACAAAAGCGTCAAAAATTTCGCACCTTTTGACAGTGACAAAAATTTCGCGTCTTTTGACCTTCTAGGCTGAAAACACGAGTAAAAGGCGCGCGCGCAAATTTTCACACCGCCGTAAAATTTTCAACCGAGTCCATTTTTCCGTCCCAATCATCTCACCATGCATCAACATGCACGAAAGCGTCGAAAGTTTCTCATCTAAGGACAGCAACAAAAATTTCGCATCTTTTGACCTTCTTGGCTGAAAACACGAGTAAAAGGCGCGCGCGCGAATTTTCACACCGCCGTAAAATTTTCAACCGAGTCCATTTTTCCGTCCCAATTATCTCACCATGCATCAACATGCACAAAAGCGTCGAAAATTTCGCATCTTTTGATAGCGACAAAAATTTCGCGTCTTTTGACCTTCTTGGCTGAAAACACGAGTAAAAGGCGCGCGCGAGAATTTTCACACCTCCGTAAAATTTTCAACCGAGTCCATTTTTCTGTCCCAATCATCTCACCATGCATCAACATGCACAAAAGCGTCGAAAATTTTGCATCTTTTGACAGCGACAAAAATTTCGCGTCTTTTGACCATCTTGGCTGAAAACACGAGAAAAGGCGCTCGCGCGAATTTTCACACCGCCGTAAAATTTTCCACCGAGTCCATTTTTCTATCCCAATCATCTCACCATGCATCAACATGGACGAAAGCGTCGAAAATTTCGCATCTTTTGACAGCGACAAAAATTTCGCGTCTTTTGACCTTCTTGGCTGAAAACACGAGTAAAAGGAGCGCGCGCGAATTTTCACACCGTCATAAAATTTTCAACCGAGTCCATTTTTCCATCTCAATCGTCTCACCATGCATCAACATGCACGTAAGCGTCAAAAATTCCGCATCTTTTGACTGCGACAAAAATTTCGCGTCTGTTGACCTTCTTGGCTGAAAACACAAGTAAAAGGCGCGCGCGCGAATTTTCACACCGTCGTAAAATTTTCAACCGAGTCCATTTTTCCGTCCTAATCATCTCACCATGCATCAATATGCACGAAAGCCTCGAAAATTTCGCATCTTTTGACAGTGCATCTTTTGACCTTCTTGGCTGAAAAAATGAGTAAAAGGCGTGCGTGCGAATTTTCACACCGCCGTAAAATTTTCAACCGAGTCCAATCGTCCGTCCCAATCATCTCACCATGCATCAACATGCACGAGAGCATCGAAAGTTTCTCATCTAAGGACAGCGACAAAAATTTCGCATCTTTTCACCTTCTTGGCTGAAAACACGAGTAAAAGGCGCGCGCGCGAATTTTCACACCTCCGTAAAATTTTCAACGAGTCCATTTTTCCGTCCCAATCATCTCACCATGCATCAACATGCACGAAAGCGTCGAAAGTTTCTCATCTAAGGACAGCGACAAAAATTTCGCATCTTTTGACCTTCTTGGCTGAAAACACTAGAAAAGGCGCGCGCGCGAATTTTCACACCGCCGTAAAATTTTCAACCGAGTCCATTTTTCTGTCCCAATCATCTCACCATGCTTCAACATGGACTAAAGCGTCAAAAATTTTGCATCTTTTGACAGCGACAAAAATTTCGCGTCTTTTGACCTTCTTGGCTGAAAACACGAGTAAAAGGCGCGCGCTGCGAATTTTCACACCTCCGTAAAATTTTCAACCGAGTCCATTTTTCCGTCCCAATCATCTCACCATGCATCAACATGCACGAAAGCGTCGAAAGTTTCTCATCTTTTGACTGCGACAAAAATTTCGCGTCTTTTGACCTTCTTGGCTGAAAACACGAGAAAAAGGCGCGCGCGCGAATTTACACACCGTCGTAAAATTTTCAACCGAGTTCATTTTTCCGTCCCAATCATCTCACCATGCATCAACATGCACAAAAGCGTAAAAAATTTCGCATCTTTTGACAGTGACAAAAATTTCGCGTCTTTTGACCTTCTAGGCTGAAAACACGAGTAAAAGGCGCGCGCGCGAATTTTCACACCGCCGTAAAATTTTCAACCTAGTCCATTTTTCCGTCCCAATCATCTCACCATGCATCAACATGCACGAAAACGTCGAAAGTTTCTCATCTAAGGACAGCGACAAAAATTTCGCATCTTTTGACCTTCTTGGCTGAAAACACGAGTAAATGGCGCGCGGGCGAATTTTCACACCGCCGTAAAATTTTCAACCGAGTCCATTTTTCTGTCCCAATCATCTCACCATGCTTCAACATGGACGAAAGCGTCGAAAATTTCGCATCTTTTGACAGCGACAAAAATTTCGCGTCTTTTGACCTTCTTGGCTGAAAACACGAGTAAAAGGCGCGCGCGCGAATTTTCACACCTCCGTAAAATTTTCAACCGAGTCCATTTTTCCGTAACAATCATCTCACCATGCACAAAAGCGTCAAAAATTTTGCATCTTTTGACAGCGACAAAAATTTCGCGTCTTTTGACCTTCTTGGCTGAAAACACGAGAAAAAGGCCCGCGCGCGAATTTTCACACCGCCGTAAAATTTTCCACCGAGTCCATTTTTCTGTCCCAATCATCTCACCATGCATCAACATGGACGAAAGCATCGAAAATTTCGCATCTTTTGACAGCGACAAAAATTTCGCGTCTTTTGACCTTCTTGGCTGAAAACACGAGTAAAAGGCGCGCGCGCGAATTTTCACACCGTTGTGAAATTTTCAACCGAGTCCATTTTTCCATCTCAATCGTCTCACCATGCATCAACATGCACGTAAGCGTCAAAAATTCCGCATCTTTTGACTGCGACAAAAATTTCGCGTCTGTTGACCTTCTTGGCTGAAAACACGAGAAAAAGGCGCGCGCGCGAATTTTCACACCATCGTAAAATTTTCAACCCAGTTCATTTTTCCGTCCCAATCATCTCACCATGCATCAACATGCACAAAAACGTCAAAAATTTCGCATCTTTTGACAGTGACAAAAATTTCGCGTCTTTTGACCTTCTAGGCAGAAAACACGAGTAAAAGGCGCGCGCGCAAATTTTCACACCGCCGTAAAATTTTCAACCGAGTCCATTTTTCCGTCCCAATCATCTCACCATGCATCAACATGCACGAAAGCGTCGAAAGTTTCTCATCTAAGGACAGCGACAAAAATTTCGCATCTTTTGACCTTCTTGGCTGAAAACACGAGTAAAAGGCGCGCGCGCGAATTTTCACACCTCCGTAAAATTTTCAACCGAGTCCATTTTTCCGTCCCAATCATCTCACCATGCACAAAAGCGTCAAAAATTTGCATCTTTTGACAGCGACAAAAATTTCGCGTCTTTTGACCTTCTTGGCCTTAAAACACGAGAAAAAGGCGCGCGCGAATTTTCACACCGCCGTAAAATTTTCCACCGAGTCCATTTTTCTGTCCCAATCATCTCACCATGCATCAACATGGACGAAAATCGAAAATTTCGCATCTTTTGACAGCGACAAAAATTTCGCGTCTTTTGACCTTCTTGGCTGAAAACACGAGTAAAAGGCGCGCGCTGCGAATTTTGACACCGCCGTAAAATTTTTAACCGAGTCCATTTTTCCATCTCAATCGTCTCACCATGCATCAACATGCACGTAAGCGTCAAAAATTCCGCATCTTTTGACTGCGACAAAAATTTCGCGTCTGTTGACCTTCTTGGCTGAAAACACGAGTAAAAGGCGCGCGCGCGAATTTTCACACCGTTGTGAAATTTTCAACCGAGTCCATTTTTCCATCTCAATCGTCTCACCATGCATCAACATGCACGTAAGCGTCAAAAATTCCGCATCTTTTGACTGCGACAAAAATTTCGCGTCTGTTGACCTTCTTGGCTGAAAACACGAGAAAAAGGCGCGCGCGCGAATTTTCACACCATCGTAAAATTTTCAACCCAGTTCATTTTTCCGTCCCAATCATCTCACCATGCATCAACATGCACAAAAACGTCAAAAATTTCGCATCTTTTGACAGTGACAAAAATTTCGCGTCTTTTGACCTTCTAGGCAGAAAACACGAGTAAAAGGCGCGCGCGCAAATTTTCACACCGCCGTAAAATTTTCAACCGAGTCCATTTTTCCGTCCCAATCATCTCACCATGCATCAACATGCACGAAAGCGTCGAAAGTTTCTCATCTAAGGACAGCGACAAAAATTTCGCATCTTTTGACCTTCTTGGCTGAAAACACGAGTAAAAGGCGCGCGCGCGAATTTTCACACCTCCGTAAAATTTTCAACCGAGTCCATTTTTCCGTCCCAATCATCTCACCATGCACAAAAGCGTCAAAAATTTGCATCTTTTGACAGCGACAAAAATTTCGCGTCTTTTGACCTTCTTGGCCTTAAAACACGAGAAAAAGGCGCGCGCGAATTTTCACACCGCCGTAAAATTTTCCACCGAGTCCATTTTTCTGTCCCAATCATCTCACCATGCATCAACATGGACGAAAATCGAAAATTTCGCATCTTTTGACAGCGACAAAAATTTCGCGTCTTTTGACCTTCTTGGCTGAAAACACGAGTAAAAGGCGCGCGCGCGAATTTTGACACCGCCGTAAAATTTTTAACCGAGTCCATTTTTCCATCTCAATCGTCTCACCATGCATCAACATGCACGTAAGCGTCAAAAATTCCGCATCTTTTGACTGCGACAAAAATTTCGCGTCTGTTGACCTTCTTGGCTGAAAACACGAGTAAAAGGCGCGCGCGCGAATTTTCACACCGTTGTGAAATTTTCAACCGAGTCCATTTTTCCATCTCAATCGTCTCACCATGCATCAACATGCACGTAAGCGTAAAAAATTCCGCATCTTTTGACTGCGACAAAAATTTCGCGTCTGTTGACCTTCTTGGCTGAAAACATGAGAAAAAGGCGCGCGCGCGAATTTTCACACCGTCGTAAAATTTTCAACCGAGTCCATTTTTCTGTCCCAATCATCTCACCATGCATCAACATGCACAAAAGCGTCAAAAATTTCGCATCTTTTGACAGTGACAAAAATTTCGCGTCTTTTGACCTTCTAGGCTGAAAACACGAGTAAAAGGCGCGCGCGCAAATTTTCACACCGCCGTAAAATTTTCAACCGAGTCCATTTTTCCGTCCCAATCATCTCACCATGCATCAACATGCACGAAAGCGTCGAAAGTTTCTCATCTAAGGACAGCAACAAAAATTTCGCATCTTTTGACCTTCTTGGCTGAAAACACGAGTAAAAGGCGCGCGCGCGAATTTTCACACCGCCGTAAAATTTTCAACCGAGTCCATTTTTCCGTCCCAATTATCTCACCTTGCATCAACATGCACAAAAGCGTCGAAAATTTCGCATCTTTTGACAGCGACAAAAATTTCGCGTCTTTTGACCTTCTTGGCTGAAAACACGAGTAAAAGGCGCGCGCGCGAATTTTCACACCGCCGTAAAATTTTCAACCGAGTCCATTTTTCCGTCCCAATCACCTCACCATGCATCATTATGCACGAAAGCCTCGAAAATTTCGCATCTTTTGACAGTGCGTCTTTTGACCTTCTTGGCTGAAAAAATGAGTAAAAGGCGCGCGCGCGAATTTTCACACCGCCGTAAAATTTTCAACCGAGTCCATTTTTCTGTCCCAATCATCTCACCATGCTTCAACATGGACGAAAGCGTCGAAAATTTCGCTTCTTTTGACAGCGACAAAAATTTCGCGTCTTTTGACCTTCTTAGCTGAAAACACGAGTAAAAGGCGCGCGCGCGAATTTTCACACCGCCGTTAATTTTCAACCGAGTCCATTTTTCCGTCCCAATCACCTCACCATGCATCAATATACACGAAAGCCTCGAAAATTTCGCATCTTTTGACAGTGCGTCTTTTGACCTTCTTGGCTGAAAAAATGAGTAAAAGGCGCGCGTGCGAATTTTCACACCGCCGTAAAATTTTCAACCGAGTCCATTTGTCCGTCCCAATCATCTCACCATGCATCAACATGCACGAGAGCATCGAAAGTTTCTCATCTAAGGACAGCGACAAAAATTTTGCATCTTTTGATCTTCTTGACTGAAAACACGAGTAAAAGGCGCGCGCACGAATTTTCACACCTCCGTAAAATTTTCAACGAGTCCATTTTTCCGTCCCAATCATCTCACCATGCATCAACATGCACGAAAGCGTCGAAAGTTTCTCATCTAAGGACAGCGACAAAAATTTCGCATCTTTTGACATTCTTGGCTGAAAACACTAGAAAAAGGCGCGCGCGCGAATTTTCACACCGTCGTAAAAATTTCAACCGAGTCCATTTTTCCGTCCCAATCATCTCACCATGCATCAACATGCACAAAAGCGTCAAAAATTTCGCATCTTTTGACAGCGACAAAAATTTCGCGTCTTTTGACCTTCTTGGCTGAAAATACGAGTAAAAGGCGCGCGCGCGAATTTTCACACCGCCGTAAAATTTTCAACCGAGTCCATTTTTCCGTCCCAATCATCTCACCATGCATCAACATGCACGAAAGCGTCAAAAATTTCGCATCTTTTAATAGCGACAAAAATTTCGCGACTTTTGACCTTCTTGGCTGAAAACACGAGTAAAAGGCGCGCGCGCGAATTTTCACACCTCCGTAAAATTTTCAACCGAGTCCATTTTTCTGTCCCAATCATCTCACCATGCATCAACATGCACAAAAGCGTCGAAAATTTTGCATCTTTTGACAGCGACAAAAATTTCGCGTCTTTTGACCATCTTGGCTGAAAACACGAGAAAAGGCGCGCGCGCGAATTTTCACACCGCCGTAAAATTTTCCACCGAGTCCATTATTCTATCCCAATCATCTCACCATGCATCAACATGGACGAAAGCGTCGAAAATTTCGCATCTTTTGACAGCGACAAAAATTTCGCGTCTTTTGACCTTCTTGGCTGAAAACACGAGAAAAAGGCGCGCGCGAATTTTCACACCGCCGTAAAATTTTCCACCGAGTCCATTTTTCTGTCCCAATCATCTCACCATGCATCAACATGGACGAAAATCGAAAATTTCGCATCTTTTGACAGCGACAAAAATTTCGCGTCTTTTGACCTTCTTGGCTGAAAACACGAGTAAAAGGCGCGCGCGCGAATTTTGACACCGCCGTAAAATTTTCAACCGAGTCCATTTTTCCATCTCAACCGTCTCACCATGCATCAACATGAACGTAAGCGTCAAAAATTCCGCATCTTTTGACTGCGACAAAAATTTCGCGTCTGTTGACCTTCTTGGCTGAAAACACGAGTAAAAGGCGCGCGCGCGAATTTTCACACCGTTGTGAAAGTTTCAACCGAGTCCATTTTTCCATCTCAATTGTCTCACCATGCATCAACATGCACGTAAGCGTCAAAAATTCCGCATCTTTTGACTGCGACAAAAATTTCGCGTCTGTTGGCCTTCTTGGCTGAAAACACGAGAAAAAGGCGCGCGCGCGAATTTTCACACCGTCATAAAATTTTCAACCGACTCCATTTTTCTGTCCCAATCATCTCACCATGCATCAACATGCACAAAAGCGTCAAAAATTTCGCACCTTTTGACAGTGACAAAAATTTCGCGTCTTTTGACCTTCTAGGCTGAAAACACGAGTAAAAGGCGCGCGCGCAAATTTTCACACCGCCGTAAAATTTTCAACCGAGTCCATTTTTCCGTCCCAATCATCTCACCATGCATCAACATGCACGAAAGTGTCGAAAGTCTCATCTAAGGACAGCAACAAAAATTTCGCATCTTTTGACCTTCTTGGCTGAAAACACGAGTAAAAGGCGCGCGCGCGAATTTTCACACCGCCGTAAAATTTTCAACCGAGTCCATTTTTCCGTCCCAATTATCTCACCATGCATCAACATGCACAAAAGCGTCGAAAATTTCGCATCTTTTGATAGCGACAAAAATTTCGCGTCTTTTGACCTTCTTGGCTGAAAACACGAGTAAAAGGCGCGCGCGCGAATTTTCACACCTCCGTAAAATTTTCAACCGAGTCCATTTTTCTGTCCCAATCATCTCACCATGCATCAACATGCACAAAAGCGTCGAAAATTTTGCATCTTTTGACAGCGACAAAAATTTCGCGTCTTTTGACCATCTTGGCTGAAAACACGAGAAAAGGCGCGCGCGCGAATTTTCACACCGCCGTAAAATTTTCCACCGAGTCCATTTTTCTATCCCAATCATCTCACCATGCATCAACATGGGCGAAAGCGTCGAAAATTTCGCATCTTTTGACAGCGACAAAAATTCCGCGTCTTTTGACCTTCTTGGCTGAAAACACGAGTAAAAGGCGCGCGCGCGAATTTTCACACCGTCGTAAAATTTTCAACCGAGTCCATTTTTCCATCTCAATCGTCTCACCATGCATCAACATGCACGTAAGCGTCAAAAATTCCGCATCTTTTGACTGCGACAAAAATTTCGCGTCTGTTGACCTTCTTGGCTGAAAACACAAGTAAAAGGCGCGCGCGCGAATTTTCACACCGTCGTAAAATTTTCAACCGAGTCCATTTTTCCGTCCTAATCATCTCACCATGCATCAATATGCACGAAAGCCTCGAAAATTTCGCATCTTTTGACAGTGCATCTTTTGACCTTCTTGGCTGAAAAAATGAGTAAAAGGCGCGCGTGCGAATTTTCACACCGCCGTAAAATTTTCAACCGAGTCCAATCGTCCGTCCCAATCATCTCACCATGCATCAACATGCACGAGAGCATCGAAAGTTTCTCATCTAAGGACAACGACAAAAATTTCGCATCTTTTGACCTTCTTGGCTGAAAACACGAGTAAAAGGCGCGCGCGCGAATTTTCACACCTCCGTAAAATTTTCAACGAGTCCATTTTTCCGTCCCAATCATCTCACCATGCATCAACATGCACGAAAGCGTCGAAAGTTTCTCATCTAAGGACAGCGACAAAAATTTCGCATCTTTTGACCTTCTTGGCTGAAAACACTAGAAAAGGCGCGCGCTGCGAATTTTCACACCGCCGTAAAATTTTCAACCGAGTCCATTTTTCTGTCCCAATCATCTCACCATGCTTCAACATGGACGAAAGCGTCGAAAATTTTGCATCTTTTGACAGCGACAAAAATTTCGCGTCTTTTGACCTTCTTGGCTGAAAACACGAGTAAAAGGCGCGCGCGCGAATTTTCACACCTCCGTAAAAATTTCAACCGAGTCCATTTTTCCGTCCCAATCATCTCACCATGCATCAACATGCACGAAAGCGTCGAAAGTTTCTCATCTTTTGACTGCGACAAAAATTTCGCGTCTTTTGACCTTCTTGGCTGAAAACACGAGTAAAAGGCGCGCGCGCGAATTTACACACCGTCGTAAAATTTTCAACCGAGTTCATTTTTCCGTCCCAATCATCTCACCATGCATCAACATGCACAAAAGCGTAAAAAATTTCGCATCTTTTGACAGTGACAAAAATTTCGCGTCTTTTGACCTTCTAGGCTGAAAACACGAGTAAAAGGCGCGCGCGCGAATTTTCACACCGCCGTAAAATTTTCAACCTAGTCCATTTTTCCGTCCCAATCATCTCACCATGCATCAACATGCACGAAAACGTCGAAAGTTTCTCATCTAAGGACAGCGACAAAAATTTCGCATCTTTTGACCTTCTTGGCTGAAAACACGAGTAAATGGCGCGCGGGCGAATTTTCACACCGCCGTAAAATTTTCAACCGAGTCCATTTTTCTGTCCCAATCATCTCACCATGCTTCAACATGGACGAAAGCGTCGAAAATTTCGCATCTTTTGACAGCGACAAAAATTTCGCGTCTTTTGACCTTCTTGGCTGAAAACACGAGTAAAAGGCGCGCGCGCGAATTTTCACACCTCCGTAAAATTTTCAACCGAGTCCATTTTTCCGTAACAATCATCTCACCATGCACAAAAGCGTCAAAAATTTTGCATCTTTTGACAGCGACAAAAATTTCGCGTCTTTTGACCTTCTTGGCTGAAAACACGAGAAAAAGGCCCGCGCGCGAATTTTCACACCGCCGTAAAATTTTCCACCGAGTCCATTTTTCTGTCCCAATCATCTCACCATGCATCAACATGGACGAAAGCATCGAAAATTTCGCATCTTTTGACAGCGACAAAAATTTCGCGTCTTTTGACCTTCTTGGCTGAAAACACGAGTAAAAGGCGCGCGCGCGAATTTTCACACCGTTGTGAAATTTTCAACCGAGTCCATTTTTCCATCTCAATCGTCTCACCATGCATCAACATGCACGTAAGCGTCAAAAATTCCGCATCTTTTGACTGCGACAAAAATTTCGCGTCTGTTGACCTTCTTGGCTGAAAACACGAGAAAAAGGCGCGCGCGCGAATTTTCACACCATCGTAAAATTTTCAACCCAGTTCATTTTTCTGTCCCAATCATCTCACCATGCATCAACATGCACAAAAACGTCAAAAATTTCGCATCTTTTGACAGTGACAAAAATTTCGCGTCTTTTGACCTTCTAGGCAGAAAACACGAGTAAAAGGCGCGCGCGCAAATTTTCACACCGCCGTAAAATTTTCAACCGAGTCCATTTTTCCGTCCCAATCATCTCACCATGCATCAACATGCACGAAAGCGTCGAAAGTTTCTCATCTAAGGACAGCGACAAAAATTTCGCATCTTTTGACCTTCTTGGCTGAAAACACGAGTAAAAGGCGCGCGCGCGAATTTTGACACCTCCGTAAAATTTTCAACCGAGTCCATTTTTCCGTCCCAATCATCTCACCATGCACAAAAGCGTCAAAAATTTTGCATCTTTTGACAGCGACAAAAATTTCGCGTCTTTTGACCTTCTTGGCTGAAAACACGAGAAAAAGGCGCGCGCGAATTTTCACACCGCCGTAAAATTTTCCACCGAGTACATTTTTCTGTCCCAATCATCTCACCATGCATCAACATGGACGAAAGCATCGAAAATTTCGCATCTTTTGACAGCGACAAAAATTTCGCGTCTTTTGACCTTCTTGGCTGAAAACACGAGTAAAAGGCGCGCGCGCGAATTTTCACACCGTTGTGAAATTTTCAACCGAGTCCATTTTTCCATCTCAATCGTCTCACCATGCATCAACATGCACGTAAGCGTCAAAAATTCCGCATCTTTTGACTGCGAAAAAAATTTCGCGTCTGTTGACCTTCTTGGCTGAAAACACGAGAAAAAGGCGCGCGCGCGAATTTTCACACCGTCGTAAAATTTTCAACCGAGTCCATTTTTCCGTCCCAATCATCTCACCATGCATCAACATGCACAAAAGCGTCAAAAATTTCGCATCTTTTGACAGTGACAAAAATTTCGCGTCTTTTGACCTTCTAGGCTGAAAACACGAGTAAAAGGCGCGCGCGCAAATTTTCACACCGCCGTAAAATTTTCAACCGAGTCCATTTTTCCGTCCCAATCATCTCACCATGCATCAACATGCACGAAAGCGTCGAAAGTTTCTCATCTAAGGACAGCGACAAAAATTTCGCATCTTTTGACCTTCTTGGCTGAAAACACGAGTAAAAGGCGCGCGAGCGAATTTTCACACCGCCGTAAAATTTTCAACCGAGTCCATTTTTCCGTCCCAATTATCTCACCATGCATCAACATGCACAAAAGCGTCGAAAATTTTGCATCTTTTGACAGCGACAAAAATTTCGCGTCTTTTGACCTACTTGGCTGAAAACACGAGTAAAAGGCGCGCTCGCGAATTTTCACACCTCCGTAAAATTTTCAACCGAGTCCATTTTTCCGTCCCAATCATCTCACCATGCATCAACATGCACAAAAGCGTAGAAAATTTCGCATCTTTTGACAGTGACAAAAATTTCGCGTCTTTTGACCTTCTAGGCTGAAAACACGAGTAAAAGGCGCGCGCGCAAATTTTCACACCGCCGTAAAATTTTCAACCGAGTCCATTTTTCCGTCCCAATCATCTCACCATGCATCAACATGCACGAAAGCGTCGAAAGTTTCTCATCTAAGGACAGCGACAAAAATTTCGCATCTTTTGACCTTCTTGGCTGAAAACACGAGTAAAAGGCGCGCGCGCGAATTTTCACACCGCCGTAAAATTTTCAACCGAGTCCATTTTTCTGTCCCAATCATCTCACCATGCATCAACATGCACGAAAGCGTCAAAAGTTTCTCATCTAAGGACAACGACAAAAATTTCGCATCTTTTGACCTTCTTGGCTGAAAACACTAGAAAAAGGCGCCCGCGCGAATTTTCACACCGCCGTAAAATTTTCAACCGAGTCCATTTTTCTGTCCCAATCATCTCACCATGCTTCAACATGGACGAAAGCGTCGAAAATTTCGCATCTTTTGACAGCGACAAAAATTTCGCGTCTTTTGACCTTCTTGGCTGAAAACACGAGTAAAAGGCGCGCGGGCGAATTTTCACACCGCCGTAAAATTTTCAACCGAGTCCATTTTTCTGTCCCAATCATCTCACCATGCTTCAACATGGACGAAAGCGTCGAAAATTTCGCATCTTTTGACAGCGACAAAAATTTCGCGTCTTTTGACCTTCTTGGCTGAAAACACGAGTAAAAGGCGCGCGCGCGAATTTTCACACCTCCGTAAAATTTTCAACCGAGTCCATTTTTCCGTAACAATCATCTCACCATGCACAAAAGCGTCAAAAATTTTGCATCTTTTGACAGCGACAAAAATTTCGCGTCTTTTGACCTTCTTGGCTGAAAACACGAGAAAAAGGCCCGCGCGCGAATTTTCACACCGCCGTAAAATTTTCCACCGAGTCCATTTTTCTGTCCCAATCATCTCACCATGCATCAACATGGACGAAAGCATCGAAAATTTCGCATCTTTTGACAGCGACAAAAATTTCGCGTCTTTTGACCTTCTTGGCTGAAAACACGAGTAAAAGGCGCGCGCGCGAATTTTCACACCGTTGTGAAATTTTCAACCGAGTCCATTTTTCCATCTCAATCGTCTCACCATGCATCAACATGCACGTAAGCGTCAAAAATTCCGCATCTTTTGACTGCGACAAAAATTTCGCGTCTGTTGACCTTCTTGGCTGAAAACACGAGAAAAAGGCGCGCGCTGCGAATTTTCACACCATCGTAAAATTTTCAACCCAGTTCATTTTTCTGTCCCAATCATCTCACCATGCATCAACATGCACAAAAACGTCAAAAATTTCGCATCTTTGACAGTGACAAAAATTTCGCGTCTTTTGACCTTCTAGGCAGAAAACACGAGTAAAAGGCGCGCGCGCAAATTTTCACACCGCCGTAAAATTTTCAACCGAGTCCATTTTTCCGTCCCAATCATCTCACCATGCATCAACATGCACGAAAGCGTCGAAAGTTTCTCATCTAAGGACAGCGACAAAAATTTCGCATCTTTTGACCTTCTTGGCTGAAAACACGAGTAAAAGGCGCGCGCGCGAATTTTCACACCTCCGTAAAATTTTCAACCGAGTCCATTTTTCCGTCCCAATCATCTCACCATGCACAAAAGCGTCAAAAATTTTGCATCTTTTGACAGCGACAAAAATTTCGCGTCTTTTGACCTTCTTGGCTGAAAACACGAGAAAAAGGCGCGCGCGAATTTTCACACCGCCGTAAAATTTTCCACCGAGTACATTTTTCTGTCCCAATCATCTCACCATGCATCAACATGGACGAAAGCATCGAAAATTTCGCATCTTTTGACAGCGACAAAAATTTCGCGTCTTTTGACCTTCTTGGCTGAAAACACGAGTAAAAGGCGCGCGCGCGAATTTTCACACCGTTGTGAAATTTTCAACCGAGTCCATTTTTCCATCTCAATCGTCTCACCATGCATCAACATGCACGTAAGCGTCAAAAATTCCGCATCTTTTGACTGCGAAAAAAATTTCGCGTCTGTTGACCTTCTTGGCTGAAAACACGAGAAAAAGGCGCGCGCGCGAATTTTCACACCGTCGTAAAATTTTCAACCGAGTCCATTTTTCCGTCCCAATCATCTCACCATGCATCAACATGCACAAAAGCGTCAAAAATTTCGCATCTTTTGACAGTGACAAAAATTTCGCGTCTTTTGACCTTCTAGGCTGAAAACACGAGTAAAAGGCGCGCGCGCAAATTTTCACACCGCCGTAAAATTTTCAACCGAGTCCATTTTTCCGTCCCAATCATCTCACCATGCATCAACATGCACGAAAGCGTCGAAAGTTTCTCATCTAAGGACAGCGACAAAAATTTCGCATCTTTTGACCTTCTTGGCTGAAAACACGAGTAAAAGGCGCGCGAGCGAATTTTCACACCGCCGTAAAATTTTCAACCGAGTCCATTTTTCCGTCCCAATTATCTCACCATGCATCAACATGCACAAAAGCGTCGAAAATTTTGCATCTTTTGACAGCGACAAAAATTTCGCGTCTTTTGGCCTACTTGGCTGAAAACACGAGTAAAAGGCGCGCTCGCGAATTTTCACACCTCCGTAAAATTTTCAACCGAGTCCATTTTTCCGTCCCAATCATCTCACCATGCATCAACATGCACAAAAGCGTACAAAATTTCGCATCTTTTGACAGTGACAAAAATTTCGCGTCTTTTGACCTTCTAGGCTGAAAACACGAGTAAAAGGCGCGCGCGCAAATTTTCACACCGCCGTAAAATTTTCAACCGAGTCCATTTTTCCGTCCCAATCATCTCACCATGCATCAACATGCACGAAAGCGTCGAAAGTTTCTCATCTAAGGACAGCGACAAAAATTTCGCATCTTTTGACCTTCTTGGCTGAAAACACGAGTAAAAGGCGCGCGCGCGAATTTTCACACCGCCGTAAAATTTTCAACCGAGTCCATTTTTCTGTCCCAATCATCTCACCATGCATCAACATGCACGAAAGCGTCAAAAGTTTCTCATCTAAGGACAACGACAAAAATTTCGCATCTTTTGACCTTCTTGGCTGAAAACACTAGAAAAAGGCGCCCGCGCGAATTTTCACACCGCCGTAAAATTTTCAACCGAGTCCATTTTTCTGTCCCAATCATCTCACCATGCTTCAACATGGACGAAAGCGTCGAAAATTTCGCATCTTTTGACAGCGACAAAAATTTCGCGTCTTTTGACCTTCTTGGCTGAAAACACGAGTAAAAGGCGCGCGCGCGAATTTTCACACCTCCGTAAAATTTTCAACCGAGTCCATTTTTCCGTCCCAATCATCTCACCATGCACAAAAGCGTCAAAAATTTTGCATCTTTTGACAGCGACAAAAATTTCGCGTCTTTTGACCTTCTTGGCTGAAAACACGAGACAAAGGCGCGCGCGCGAATTTTCACACCGCCGTAAAATTTTCCACCGAGTCCATTTTTCTGTCTCAATCATCTCACCATGCATCAACATGGACGAAAGCATCGAAAATTTCGCATCTTTTGACAGCGACAAAAATTTCGCGTCTTTTGACCTTCTTGGCTGAAAACACGAGTAAAAGGCGCGCGCGCGAATTTTCACACCGTTGTGAAATTTTCAACCGAGTCCATTTTTTCATCTCAATCGTCTCACCATGCATCAACATGCACGTAAGCGTCAAAAATTCCGCATCTTTTGACTGCGACAAAAATTTCGCGTCTGTTGACCTTCTTGGCTGAAAACACGAGAAAAAGGCGCGCACGCGAAATTTCACACCGTCGTAAAATTTTCAACCGAGTTCATTTTTCCGTCCCAATCATCTCACCATGCATCAACATGCACAAAAGCGTCAAAAATTTCGCATCTTTTGACGGTGACAAAAATTTCGCGTCTTTTGACCTTCTAGGCTGAAAACACGAGTAAAAGGCGCGCGCGCAAATTTTCACACTGCCGTAAAATTTTCAACCGAGTCCATTTTTCCGTCCCAATCATCTCACCATGCATCAACATGCACGAAAGCGTCGAAGGTTTCTCATCTAAGGACAGCGACAAAAATTTCGCATCTTTTGACCTTCTTGGCTGAAAACACGAGTAAAAGGCGCGCGCGCGAATTTTCACACCGCCGTAAAATTTTCAACCGAGTCCATTTTTCTGTCCCAATCATCTCACCATGCATCAACATGCACGAAAGCGTCAAAAGTTTCTCATCTAAGGACAACGACAAAAATTTCGCATCTTTTGACCTTCTTGGCTGAAAACACTAGAAAAAGGCGCGCGCGCGAATTTTCACACCGCCGTAAAATTTTCAACCGAGTCCATTTTTCTGTCCCAATCATCTCACCATGCTTCAACATGGACGAAAGCGTCGAAAATTTCGCATCTTTTGACAGCGACAAAAATTTCGCGTCTTTTGACCTTCTTGGCTGAAAACACGAGTAAAAGGCGCGCGCGCGAATTTTCACACCGTCGTAAAATTTTCAACCGAGTCCATTTTTCCGTCCCAATCATCTCACCATGTATCAACATGCACGAAAGCGTCGAAAATTTCGCATCTTTTGACTGCGACAAAAATTTCGCGTCTGTTGACCTTCTTGGCTGAAAACACGAGAAAAAGGCGCGCGCGCGAATTTTCACACCGTCGTAAAATTTTCAACCGAGTTCATTTTTCCGTCCCAATCATCTCACCATGCATCAACATGCACAAAAGCGTCAAAAATTTCGCATCTTTTGACGGTGACAAAAATTTCGCGTCTTTTGACCTTCTAGGCTGAAAACACGAGTAAAAGGCGCGCGCGCAAATTTTCACACTGCCGTAAAATTTTCAACCGAGTCCATTTTTCCGTCCCAATCATCTCACCATGCATCAACATGCACGAAAGCGTCGAAGGTTTCTCATCTAAGGACAGCGACAAAAATTTCGCATCTTTTGACCTTCTTGGCTGAAAACACGAGTAAAAGGCGCGCGCGCGAATTTTCACACCGCCGTAAAATTTTCAACCGAGTCCATTTTTCTGTCCCAATCATCTCACCATGCATCAACATGCACGAAAGCGTCAAAAGTTTCTCATCTAAGGACAGTGACAAAAATTTCGCGTCTTTTGACCTTCTAGGCTGAAAACACGAGTAAAAGGCGCGCGCGCAAATTTTCACACCGCCGTAAAATTTTCAACCGAGTCCATTTTTCCGTCCCAATCATCTCACCATGCATCAACATGCACGAAAGCGTCGAAAGTTTCTCATCTAAGGACAGCGACAAAAATTTCGCATCTTTTGACCTTCTTGGCTGAAAACACGAGTAAAAGGCGCGCGAGCGAATTTTCACACCGCCGTAAAATTTTCAACCGAGTCCATTTTTCCGTCCCAATCATCTCACCATGCATCAACATGCACAAAAGCGTCGAAAATTTTGCATCTTTTGACAGCGACAAAAATTTCGCGTCTTTTGACCTACTTGGCTGAAAACACGAGTAAAAGGCGCGCGCGCGAATTTTCACACCTCCGTAAAATTTTCAACCGAGTCCATTTTTCCGTCCCAATCATCTCACCATGCATCAACATGCACAAAAGCGTAGAAAATTTCGCATCTTTTGACAGTGACAAAAATTTCGCGTCTTTTGACCTTCTAGGCTGAAAACACGAGTAAAAGGCGCGCGCGCAAATTTTCACACCGCCGTAAAATTTTCAACCGAGTCCATTTTTCCGTCCCAATCATCTCACCATGCATCAACATGCACGAAAGCGTCGAAAGTTTCTCATCTAAGGACAGCGACAAAAATTTCGCATCTTTTGACCTTCTTGGCTGAAAACACGAGTAAAAGGCGCGCGCGCGAATTTTCACACCGCCGTAAAATTTTCAACCGAGTCCATTTTTCCGTCCCAATCATCTCACCATGCATCAACATGCACGAAAGCATCGAAAGTTTCTCATCTTTTGACAGCGACAAAAATTTCGCGTCTTTTGACCTTCTTGGCTGAAAACACGAGTAAAAGGCGCGCGCGCGAATTTTCACACCGCCGTAAAATTTTCAACCGAGTCCATTTTTCCGTCCCAATCATCTCACCATGCATCAACATGCACGAAAGCGTCGAAAGTTTCTCATCTAAGGACAGCGACAAAAATTTCGCATCTTTTGACCTTCTTGGCTGAAAACACGAGTAAAAGGCGCGCGCGCGAATTTTCACACCGCCGTAAAATTTTCAACCGAGTCCATTTTTCCGTCCCAATTATCTCACCATGCATCAACATGCACAAAAGCGTCGAAAATTTTGCATCTTTTGACAGCGACAAAAATTTCGCGTCTTTTGACCTTCTTGGCTGAAAACACGAGTAAAAGGCGCGCGCGCGAATTTTCACACCTCCGTAAAATTTTCAACAGAGTCCATTTTTCTGTCCCAATCATCTCACCATGCATCAACATGGACGAAAGCATCGAAAATTTTGCATCTTTTGACAGCGACAAAAATTTCGCGTCTTTTGACCTTCTTGGCTGAAAACACGAGTAAAAGGCGCGCGCGCGAATTTTCACACCGTTGTGAAATTTTCAACCGAGTCCATTTTTCCATCTCAATCGTCTCACCATGCATCAACATGCACGTAAGCGTCAAAAATTCCGCATCTTTTGACTGCGACAAAAATTTCGCGTCTGTTGACCTTCTTGGCTGAAAACACGAGAAAAAGGCGCGCGCGCGAATTTTCACACCGTCGTAAAATTTTCAACCGAGTCCATTTTTCCGTCCCAATCATCTCACCATGCATCAACATGCACAAAAGCGTCAAAAATTTCTCATCTTTTGACAGTGACAAAAATTTCGCGTCTTTTGACCTTCTAGGCTGAAAACACGAGTAAAAGGCGCGCGCGCAAATTTTCACACCGCCGTAAAATTTTCAACCGAGTCCATTTTTCCGTCCCAATCATCTCACCATGCATCAACATGCACGAAAGCGTCGAAAGTTTCTCATCTAAGGACAGCGACAAAAATTTCGCATCTTTTGACCTTCTTGGCTGAAAACACGAGTAAAAGGCGCGCGCGCGAATTTTCACATCGCCGTAAAATTTTCAACCGAGTCCATTTTTCGGTCCCAATCATGTCACCATGCATCAACATGCACGAAAGCATCGAAAGTTTCTCATCTAAGGACAACGACAAAAATTTCGCATCTTTTGACCTTCTTGGCTGAAAACACTAGAAAAAGGCGCGCGCGCGAATTTTCACACCGTCGTAAAATTTTCAACCGAGTCCATTTTTCTGTCCCAATCATCTCACCATGCTTCAACATGGACGAAAGCGTCGAAAATTTCGCATCTTTTGACAGCGACAAAAATTTCGCGTCTTTTGACCTTCTTGGCTGAAAACACGAGTAAAAGGCGCGCGCGCGAATTTTCACACCTCCGTAAAATTTTCAACCGAGTCCATTTTTCCGTCCCAATCATCTCACCATGCACAAAAGCGTCAAAAATTTTGCATCTTTTGACAGCGACAAAAATTTCGCGTCTTTTGACCTTCTTGGCTGAAAACACGAGAACAAAGGCGCGCGCGCGAATTTTCACACCGTCGTAAAATTTTCCACCGAGTCCATTTTTCTGTCCCAATCATCTCACCATGCATCAACATGGACGAAAGCATCGAAAATTTTGCATCTTTTGACAGCGACAAAAATTTCGCGTCTTTTGACCTTCTTGGCTGAAAACACGAGTAAAAGGCGCGCGCGCGAATTTTCACACCGTTGTGAAATTTTCAACCGAGTCCATTTTTCCATCTCAATCGTCTCACCATGCATCAACATGCACGTAAGCGTCAAAAATTCCGCATCTTTTGACTGCGACAAAAATTTCGCGTCTGTTGACCTTCTTGGCTGAAAACACGAGAAAAAGGCGCGCGCGCGAATTTTCACACCGTCGTAAAATTTTCAACCGAGTCCATTTTTCCGTCCCAATCATCTCACCATGCATCAACGTGCACAAAAGCGTCAAAAATTTTGCATCTTTTGACAGTGACAAAAATTTCGCGTCTTTTGATCTTCTAGGCTGAAAACACGAGTAAAAAGCGCGCGCGCAAATTTTCACACCGCCGTAAAATTTTCAACCGAGTCCATTTTTCCGTCCCAATCATCTCACCATGCATCAACATGCACGAAAGCGTCGAAAGTTTCTCATCTAAGGACAGCGACAAAAATTTCGCATCTTTTGACCTTCTTGGCTGAAAACACGAGTAAAAGGCGCGCGCGCGAATTTTCACATCGCCGTAAAATTTTCAACCGAGTCCATTTTTCGGTCCCAATCATGTCACCATGCATCAACATGCACGAAAGCATCGAAAGTTTCTCATCTAAGGACAACGACAAAAATTTCGCATCTTTTGACCTTCTTGGCTGAAAACACTAGAAAAAGGCGCGCGCGCGAATTTTGACACCGTCGTAAAATTTTCAACCGAGTCCATTTTTCTGTCCCAATCATCTCACCATGCTTCAACATGGACGAAAGCGTCGAAAATTTCGCATCTTTTGACAGCGACAAAAACTTCGCGTCTTTTGACCTTCTTGGCTGAAAACACGAGTAAAAGGCGCGCGCGCGAATTTTCACACCTCCGTAAAATTTTCAACCGAGTCCATTTTTCCGTCCCAATCATCTCACCATGCACAAAAGCGTCAAAAATTTTGCATCTTTTGACAGCGACAAAAATTTCGCGTCTTTTGACCTTCTTGGCTGAAAACACGAGAACAAAGGCGCGCGCGCGAATTTTCACACCGTCGTAAAATTTTCCACCGAGTCCATTTTTCTGTCCCAATCATCTCACCATGCATCAACATGGACGAAAGCATCGAAAATTTTGCATCTTTTGACAGCGACAAAAATTTCGCGTCTTTTGACCTTCTTGGCTGAAAACACGAGTAAAAGGCGCGCGCGCGAATTTTCACACCGTTGTGAAATTTTCAACCGAGTCCATTTTTCCATCTCAATCGTCTCACCATGCATCAACATGCACGTAAGCGTAAAAAATTCCGCATCTTTTGACTGCGACAAAAATTTCGCGTCTGTTGACCTTCTTGGCTGAAAACACGAGAAAAAGGCGCGCGCGCGAATTTTCACACCGTCGTAAAATTTTCAACCGAGTCCATTTTTCCGTCCCAATCATCTCACCATGCATCAACGTGCACAAAAGCGTCAAAAATTTTGCATCTTTTGACAGTGACAAAAATTTCGCGTCTTTTGATCTTCTAGGCTGAAAACACGAGTAAAAAGCGCGCGCGCAAATTTTCACACCGCCGTAAAATTTTCAACCGAGTCCATTTTTCCGTCCCAATCATCTCACCATGCATCAACATGCACGAAAGCGTCGAAAGTTTCTCATCTAAGGACAGCGACAAAAATTTCGCATCTTTTGACCTTCTTGGCTGAAAACACGAGTAAAAGGCGCGCGCGCGAATTTTCACACCGCCGTAAAATTTTCAACCGAGTCCATTTTTCCGTCCCAATTATCTCACCATGCATCAACATGCACAAAAGCGTCGAAAATTTTGCATCTTTTGACAGCGACAAAAATTTCGCGTCTTTTGACCTTCTTGGCTGAAAACACGAGTAAAAGGCGCGCGCGCGAATTTTCACACCTCCGTAAAATTTTCAACCGAGTCCATTTTTCCGTCCCAATCATCTCACCATGCATCAACATGCACAAAAGCGTCGAAAATTTCGCATCTTTTGACAGCGACAAAAATTTCGCGTCTTTTGACCATCTTGGCTGAAAACACGAGAAAAGGCGCGCGCGCGAATTTTCACACCGCCGTAAAATTTTCCACCGAGTCCATTTTTCTGTCCCAATCATCTCACCATGCATCAACATGGACGAAAGCGTCAAAAATTTCGCATCTTTTCACAGCGACAAAAATTTCGCGTCTTTTGACCTTCTTGGCTGAAAACATGAGTAAAAGGCGCGCGCGCAAATTTTCACACCGTCGTAAAATTTTCAACCGAGTCCATTTTTCCATCTCAATCGTCTCACCATGCATCAACATGCACGTAAGCGTCAAAAATTCCGCATCTTTTGACTGCGACAAAAATTTCGCGTCTGTTGACCTTCTTGGCTGAAAACACGAGTAAAAGGCGCGCGTGCGAATTTTCACACCGTCGTAAAATTTTCAACCGAGTCCATTTTACCATCTCAATCGTCTCACCATGCATCAACATGCACGTAAGCGTCAAAAATTCCGCATCTTTTGACTGCGACAAAAATTTCGCGTCTGTTGACCTTCTTGGCTGAAAACACGAGAAAAAGGCGCGCGCGCGAATTTTCACACCGTCGTAAAATTTTCAACCGAGTCCATTTTTCCGTCCCAATCATCTCACCATGCATCAACATGCACAAAAGCGTCAAAAATTTCGCATCTTTTGACAGCGACAAAAATTTTGCGTCTTTTGACCTTCTAGGCTGAAAACACGAGTAAAATGCGCGCGCGCAAATTTTTACACCGCCGTAAAATTTTCAACCGAGTCCATTTTTCCGTCCCAATCATCTCACCATGCATCAACATGCACGAAAGCGTCGAAAGTTTCTCATCTAAGGACAGCGATAAAAATTTCGCATCTTTTGACCTTCTTGGCTGAAAACACGAGTAAAAGGCGCGCGCGCGAATTTTCACACCATCGTAAAATTTTCAACCGAGTCCATTTGTCCATCTCAATCGTCTCACCATGCATCAACATGCACGTAAGCGTAAAAAATTCCGCATCTTTTGACTGCGACAAAAATTTCGCGTCTGTTGACCTTCTTGGCTGAAAATACGAGTAAAAGGCGCGCGCGCGAATTTTCACACCGTCGTAAAATTTTCAACCGAGTCCATTTTTCCGTCCCAATCATCTCACCATGCACAAAAGCGTCAAAAATTTTGCATCTTTTGACAGCGACAAAAATTTCGCGTCTTTTGACCTTCTTGGCTGAAAACACGAGAAAAAGGCGCGCGCGCGAATTTTCACACCGCCGTAAAATTTTCCACCGAGTCCATTTTTCTGTCCCAATCATCTCACCATGCATCAACATGGACGAAAGCATCGAAAATTTTGCATCTTTTGACAGCGACAAAAATTTCGCGTCTTTTGACCTTCTTGGCTGAAAACACGAGTAAAAGGCGCGCGCGCGAATTTTCACACCGTTGTGAAATTTTCAACCGAGTCCATTTTTCCATCTCAATCGTCTCACCATGCATCAACATGCACGTAAGCGTCAAAAATTCCGCATCTTTTGACTGCGACAAAAATTTCGCGTCTGTTGACCTTCTTGGCTGAAAACACGAGAAAAAGGCGCGCGCAAGAATTTTCACACCGTCGTAAAATTTTCAACCGAGTCCATTTTTCCGTCCCAATCATCTCACCATGCATCAACGTGCACAAAAGCGTCAAAAATTTTGCATCTTTTGACAGTGACAAAAATTTCGCGTCTTTTGATCTTCTAGGCTGAAAACACGAGTAAAAGGCGCGCGCGCAAATTTTCACACCGCCGTAAAATTTTCAACCGAGTCCATTTTTCCGTCCCAATCATCTCACCATGCATCAACATGCACGAAAGCGTCGAAAGTTTCTCATCTAAGGACAGCGACAAAAATTTCGCGTCTTTTGACCTTCTTGGCTGAAAACACGATTAAAAGGCGCGCGCGCAAATTTTCACACCTCCGTAAAATTTTCAACCGAGTCCATTTTTCCGTCCTAATCATCTCACCATGTATCAACATGCACGAAAGCGTCGAAAATTTCACATCTTTTGACAGCGACAAAAATTTCGCGTCTTTTGACCTTCTTGGCTGAAAACATGAGAAAAGGCGCGCGCGAATTTTCACACCGCCGTAAAATTTTCAACCGAGTCCATTTTTCTGTCCCAATCATCTCACCATGCTTCAACATGGACGAAAGCGTCGAAAATTTCGCATCTTTTGACAGCGACAAAAATTTCGCGTCTTTTGACCTTCTTGGCTGAACACACGAGTAAAAGGCGCGCGCGCGAATTTTCACACCTCCGTAAAATTTTCAACCGAGTCCATTTTTCCGTCCCAATCATCTCACCATGCACAAAAGCGTCAGAAATTTTGCATCTTTTGACAGCGACAAAAATTTCGCGTCTTTTGACCTTCTTGGCTGAAAACACGAGAAAAAGGCGCGCGCGCGAATTTTCACACCCCCATAAAATTTTCCACCGAGTCCATTTTCTGTCCCAATCATCTCACCATGCATCTACATGGACGAAAGCATCGAAAATTTCACATCTTTTGACAGCGACAAAAATTTCGCGTCTTTTGACCTTCTTGGCTGAAAACACGAGTAAAAGGCGCGCGCGCGAATTTTCACACCGTTGTGAAATTTTCAACCGAGTCCATTTTTCCATCTCAATCGTCTCACCATGCATCAACATGCACGTAAGCGTAAAAAATTCCGCATCTTTTGACTGCGACAAAAATTTCGCGTCTGTTGACCTTCTTCGCTGAAAACACGAGAAAAAGGCGCGCGCGCGAATTTTCACACCGTCGTAAAATTTTCAACCGAGTCCATTTTTCCGTCCCAATCATCTCACCATGCATCAACATGCACAAAAGCGTCAAAAATTTCGCATCTTTTGACAGTGACAAAAATTTCGCGTCTTTTGACCTTCTAGGCTGAAAACACGAGTAAAAGGCGCGCGCGCAAATTTTCACACCGCCGTAAAATTTTCAACCGAGTCCATTTTTCCGTCCCAATCATCTCACCATGCATCAACATGCACGAAAGCGTCGAAAGTTTCTCATCTAAGGACAGCGACAAAAATTTCGCGTCTTTTGACCTTCTTGGCTGAAAACACGATTAAAAGGCGCGCGCGCAAATTTTCACACCTCCGTAAAATTTTCAACCGAGTCCATTTTTCCGTCCTAATCATCTCACCATGTATCAACATGCACGAAAGCGTCGAAAATTTCACATCTTTT
The DNA here is from genome assembly GCA_030549335.1 of Pontederia crassipes. Lineage (NCBI taxonomy): Eukaryota > Viridiplantae > Streptophyta > Magnoliopsida > Commelinales > Pontederiaceae > Pontederia > Pontederia crassipes. The sequence goes on from CM060190.1 coordinate 6,163,965, forward strand.
GACAGCGACAAAAATTTCGCGTCTTTTGACCTTCTTGGCTGAAAACATGAGAAAAGGCGCGCGCGAATTTTCACACCGCCGTAAAATTTTCAACCGAGTCCATTTTTCTGTCCCAATCATCTCACCATGCTTCAACATGGACGAAAGCGTCGAAAATTTCGCATCTTTTGACAGCGACAAAAATTTCGCGTCTTTTGACCTTCTTGGCTGAACACACGAGTAAAAGGCGCGCGCGCGAATTTTCACACCTCCGTAAAATTTTCAACCGAGTCCATTTTTCCGTCCCAATCATCTCACCATGCACAAAAGCGTCAGAAATTTTGCATCTTTTGACAGCGACAAAAATTTCGCGTCTTTTGACCTTCTTGGCTGAAAACACGAGAAAAAGGCGCGCGCGCGAATTTTCACACCCCCATAAAATTTTCCACCGAGTCCATTTTCTGTCCCAATCATCTCACCATGCATCTACATGGACGAAAGCATCGAAAATTTCACATCTTTTGACAGCGACAAAAATTTCGCGTCTTTTGACCTTCTTGGCTGAAAACACGAGTAAAAGGCGCGCGCGCGAATTTTCACACCGTTGTGAAATTTTCAACCGAGTCCATTTTTCCATCTCAATCGTCTCACCATGCATCAACATGCACGTAAGCGTCAAAAATTCCGCATCTTTTGACTGCGACAAAAATTTCGCGTCTGTTGACCTTCTTCGCTGAAAACACGAGAAAAAGGCGCGCGCGCGAATTTTCACACCTCCGTAAAATTTTCAACCGAGTCCATTTTTCCGTCCCAATCATCTCACCATGCATCAACATGCACAAAAGCGTCGAAAATTTCGCATCTTTTGACAGTGACAAAAATTTCGCGTCTTTTGACCTTCTAGGCTGAAAACACGAGTAAAAGGCGCGCGCGCAAATTTTCACACCGCCGTAAAATTTTCAACCGAGTCCATTTTTCCGTCCCAATCATCTCACCATGCATCAACATGCACGAAAGCGTCGAAAGTTTCTCATCTAAGGACAGCGACAAAAATTTCGCATCTTTTGACCTTCTTGGCTGAAAACACGAGTAAAAGGCGCGCGCGCGAATTTTCACACCGCCGTAAAATTTTCAACCGAGTCCATTTTTCTGTCCCAATCATCTCACCATGCATCAACATGCACGAAAGCGTCGAAAGTTTCTCATCTAAGGACAACGACAAAAATTTCGCATCTTTTGACCTTCTTGGCTGAAAACACTAGAAAAAGGCGCGCGCGCGAATTTTCACACCGCCGTAAAATTTTCAACCGAGTCCATTTTTCTGTCCCAATCATCTCACCATGCTTCAACATGGACGAAAGCGTCGAAAATTTCGCATCTTTTGACAGCGACAAAAATTTCGCGTCTTTTGACCTTCTTGGCTGAAAACACGAGTAAAAGGCGCGCGCGCGAATTTTCACACCTCCATAAAATTTTCAACCGAGTCCATTTTTCCGTCCCAATCATCTCACCATGCACAAAAGCGTCAAAAATTTTGCATCTTTTGACAACGACAAAAATTTCGCGTCTTTTGACCTTCTTGGCTGAAAACACGAGAAAAAGGCGCGCGCGCGAATTTTCACACCGCCGTAAAATTTTCCACCGAGTCCATTTTTCTGTCCCAATCATCTCACCATGCATCAACATGGACGAAAGCATCGAAAATTTTGCATCTTTTGACAGCGACAAAAATTTCGCGTCTTTTGACCTTCTTGGCTGAAAACACGAGTAAAAGGCGCGCGCGCGAATTTTCACACCGTTGTGAAATTTTCAACCGAGTCCATTTTTCCATCTCAATCGTCTCACCATGCATCAACATGCACGTAAGCGTAAAAAATTCCGCATCTTTTGACTGCGACAAAAATTTCGCGTCTGTTGACCTTCTTGGCTGAAAACACGAGAAAAAGGCGCGCGCGCGAATTTTCACACCATCGTAAAATTTTCAACCGAGTCCATTTTTCCGTCCCAATCATCTCACCATGCATCAACATGCACAAAAGCGTCAAAAATTTCGCATCTTTTGACAGTGACAAAAATTTCGCGTCTTTTGACCTTCTAGGCTGAAAACACGAGTAAAAGGCGCGCGCGCAAATTTTCACACCGCCGTAAAATTTTCAACCGAGTCCATTTTTCCGTCGCAATCATCTCACCATGCATCAACATGCACGAAAGCGTCGAAAGTTTCTCATCTAAGGACAGCGACAAAAATTTCGCATCTTTTGACCTTCTTGGCTGAAAACACGAGTAAAAGGCGCGCGCGCGAATTTTCACACCGCCGTAAAATTTTCAACCGAGTCCATTTTTCTGTCCCAATCATCTCACCATGCATCAACATGCACGAAAGCGTCGAAAGTTTCTCATCTAAGGACAACGACAAAAATTTTGCATCTTTTGACCTTCTTGGCTGAAAACACGAGTAAAAGGCGCGCGCACGAATTTTCACACCGTCGTAAAATTTTCAACCGAGTCCATTTTTCCGTCCCAATCATCTCACCATGCATCAACATGCACAAAAGCGTCGAAAATTTTGCATCTTTTGACAGCGACAAAAATTTTGCGTCTTTTGACCTTCTTGGCTGAAAACACGAGAAAAGGCCCGCGCGCGAATTTTCACACCGCCGTAAAATTTTCCACCGAGTCCATTTTTCTGTCCCAATCATCTCACCATGCTTCAACATGGACGAAAGCGTCGAAAATTTCGCATCTTTTGACAGCGACAAAAATTTCGCGTCTTTTGACCTTCTTGGCTGAAAACATGAGTAAAAGGCCCGCGCGCGAATTTTCACACCTCCGTAAAATTTTCAACCGAGTCCATTTTTCCGTCCCAATCATCTCACCATGCACAAAAGCGTCAAAAATTTTGCATCTTTTGACAGCGACAAAAATTTCGCGTCTTTTGACCTTCTTGGCTGAAAACACGAGAAAAAGGCGCGCGCGCGAATTTTCACACCGCCGTAAAATTTTCCACCGAGTCCATTTTTCTGTCCCAATCATCTCACCATGCATCAACATGGACGAAAGCATCGAAAATTTTGCATCTTTTGACAGCGACAAAAATTTCGCGTCTTTTGACCTTCTTGGCTGAAAACACGAGTAAAAGGCGCGCGCGCGAATTTCCACACCGTTGTGAAATTTTCAACCGAGTCCATTTTTCCATCTCAATCGTCTCACCATGCATCAACATGCACGTAAGCGTGAAAAATTCCGCATCTTTTGAATGCGACAAAAATTTCGCGTCTGTTGACCTTCTTGGCTGAAAACACGAGAAAAAGGCGCGCGCGCGAATTTTCACACCGTCGTAAAATTTTCAACCGAATCCATTTTTCCGTCCCAATCATCTCACCATGCATCAACATGCACAAAAGCGTCAAAAATTTCGCATCTTTTGACAGTGACAAAAATTTCGCGTCTTTTGACCTTCTAGGCTGAAAACACGAGTAAAAGGCGCGCGCGCAAATTTTCACACCGCCGTAAAATTTTCAACCGAGTCCATTTTTCCATCCCAATCATCTCACCATGCATCAACATGCACGAAAGCGTCGAAATTTTCTCATCTAAGGACAGCGACAAAAATTTCGCATCTTTTGACCTTCTTGGCTGAAAACACGAGTAAAAGGCGCGCGCGCGAATTTTCACACCGCCGTAAAATTTTCAACCGAGTCCATTTTTCTGTCCCAATCATCTCACCATGCATCAACATGCACGAAAGCGTCGAAAGTTTCTCATCTAAGGACAACGACAAAAATTTCGCATCTTTTGACCTTCTTGGCTGAAAACACTAGAAAAAGGCGCGCGCGCGAATTTTCACACCGCCGTAAAATTTTCAACCGAGTCCATTTTTCTGTCCCAATCATCTCACCATGCTTCAACATGGACGAAAGCATCGAAAATTTCGCATCTTTTGACAGCGACAAAAATTTCGCGTCTTTTGACCTTCTTGGCTGAAAACACGAGTAAAAGGCGCGCGCGCGAATTTTCACACCTCCGTAAAATTTTCAACCGAGTCCATTTTTCCGTCCCAATCATCTCACCATGCACAAAAGCGTCAAAAATTTTGCATCTTTTGACAGCGACAAAAATTTCGCGTCTTTTGACCTTCTTGGCTGAAAACACGAGAAAAAGGCGCGCGCGGCGAATTTTCACACCGCCGTAAAATTTTCCACCGAGTCCATTTTTCTGTCCCAATCATCTCACCATGCATCAACATGGACGAAAGCATCGAAAATTTTGCATCTTTTGACAGCGACAAAAATTTCGCGTCTTTTGACCTTCTTGGCTGAAAACACGAGTAAAAGGCGCGCGCGCGAATTTTCACACCGTTGTGAAATTTTCAACCGAGTCCATTTTTCCATCTCAATCGTCTCACCATGTATCAACATGCACGTAAGCGTCAAAAATTCCGCATCTTTTGACTGCGACAAAAATTTCGCGTCTGTTGACCTTCTTGGCTGAAAACACGAGAAAAAGGCGCGCGCGCGAATTTTCACACCGTCGTAAAATTTTCAACCGAGTCCATTTTTCCGTCCCAATCATCTCACCATGCATCAACATGCACAAAAGCGTCAAAAATTTCGCATCTTTTGACAGTGACAAAAATTTCGCGTCTTTTGACCTTCTAGGCTGAAAACACGAGTAAAAGGCGCGCGCGCAAATTTTCACACCGCCGTAAAATTTTCAACCGAGTCCATTTTTCCGTCGCAATCATCTCACCATGCATCAACATGCACGAAAGCGTCGAAAGTTTCTCATCTAAGGACAGCGACAAAAATTTCGCATCTTTTGACCTTCTTGGCTGAAAACACGAGTAAAAGGCGCGCGCGCGAATTTTCACACCGCCGTAAAATTTTCAACCGAGTCCATTTTTCTGTCCCAATCATCTCACCATGCATCAACATGCACGAAAGCGTCGAAAGTTTCTCATCTAAGGACAACGACAAAAATTTTGCATCTTTTGACCTTCTTGGCTGAAAACACGAGTAAAAGGCGCGCGCGCGAATTTTCACACCGTCGTAAAATTTTCAACCGAGTCCATTTTTCCGTCCCAATCATCTCACCATGCATCAACATGCACAAAAGCGTCGAAAATTTTGCATCTTTTGACAGCGACAAAAATTTTGCGTCTTTTGACCTTCTTGGCTGAAAACACGAGAAAAGGCCCGCGCGCGAATTTTCACACCGCCGTAAAATTTTCCACCGAGTCCATTTTTCTGTCCCAATCATCTCACCATGCTTCAACATGGACGAAAGCGTCGAAAATTTCGCATCTTTTGACAGCGACAAAAATTTCGCGTCTTTTGACCTTCTTGGCTGAAAACATGAGTAAAAGGCCCGCGCGCGAATTTTCACACCTCCGTAAAATTTTCAACCGAGTCCATTTTTCCGTCCCAATCATCTCACCATGCACAAAAGCATCAAAAATTTTGCATCTTTTGACAGCGACAAAAATTTCGCGTCTTTTGACCTTCTTGGCTGAAAACACGAGAAAAAGGCGCGCGCGCGAATTTTCACACCGCCGTAAAATTTTCCACCGAGTCCATTTTTCTGTCCCAATCATCTCACCATGCATCAACATGGACGAAAGCATCGAAAATTTTGCATCTTTTGACAGCGACAAAAATTTCGCGTCTTTTGACCTTCTTGGCTGAAAACACGAGTAAAAGGCGCGCGCGCGAATTTCCACACCGTTGTGAAATTTTCAACCGAGTCCATTTTTCCATCTCAATCGTCTCACCATGCATCAACATGCACGTAAGCGTGAAAAATTCCGCATCTTTTGAATGCGACAAAAATTTCGCGTCTGTTGACCTTCTTGGCTGAAAACACGAGAAAAAGGCGCGCGCGCGAATTTTCACACCGTCGTAAAATTTTCAACCGAATCCATTTTTCCGTCCCAATCATCTCACCATGCATCAACATGCACAAAAGCGTCAAAAATTTCGCATCTTTTGACAGTGACAAAAATTTCGCGTCTTTTGACCTTCTAGGCTGAAAACACGAGTAAAAGGCGCGCGCGCAAATTTTCACACCGCCGTAAAATTTTCAACCGAGTCCATTTTTCCATCCCAATCATCTCACCATGCATCAACATGCACGAAAGCGTCGAAAGTTTCTCATCTAAGGACAGCGACAAAAATTTCGCATCTTTTGACCTTCTTGGCTGAAAACACGAGTAAAAGGCGCGCGCGCGAATTTTCACACCGCCGTAAAATTTTCAACCGAGTCCATTTTTCTGTCCCAATCATCTCACCATGCATCAACATGCACGAAAGCGTCGAAAGTTTCTCATCTAAGGACAACGACAAAAATTTCGCATCTTTTGACCTTCTTGGCTGAAAACACTAGAAAAAGGCGCGCGCGCGAATTTTCACACCGCCGTAAAATTTTCAACCGAGTCCATTTTTCTGTCCCAATCATCTCACCATGCTTCAACATGGACGAAAGCATCGAAAATTTCGCATCTTTTGACAGCGACAAAAATTTCGCGTCTTTTGACCTTCTTGGCTGAAAACACGAGTAAAAGGCGCGCGCGCGAATTTTCACACCTCCGTAAAATTTTCAACCGAGTCCATTTTTCCGTCCCAATCATCTCACCATGCACAAAAGCGTCAAAAATTTTGCATCTTTTGACAGCGACAAAAATTTCGCGTCTTTTGACCTTCTTGGCTGAAAACACGAGAAAAAGGCGCGCGCGCGAATTTTCACACCGCCGTAAAATTTTCCACCGAGTCCATTTTTCTGTCCCAATCATCTCACCATGCATCAACATGGACGAAAGCATCGAAAATTTTGCATCTTTTGACAGCGACAAAAATTTCGCGTCTTTTGACCTTCTTGGCTGAAAACACGAGTAAAAGGCGCGCGCGCGAATTTTCACACCGTTGTGAAATTTTCAACCGAGTCCATTTTTCCATCTCAATCGTCTCACCATGTATCAACATGCACGTAAGCGTCAAAAATTCCGCATCTTTTGACTGCGACAAAAATTTCGCGTCTGTTGACCTTCTTGGCTGAAAACACGAGAAAAAGGCGCGCGCGCGAATTTTCACACCGTCGTAAAATTTTCAACCGAGTCCATTTTTCCGTCCCAATCATCTCACCATGCATCAACATGCACAAAAGCGTCAAAAATTTCGCATCTTTTGACAGTGACAAAAATTTCGCGTCTTTTGACCTTCTAGGCTGAAAACACGAGTAAAAGGCGCGCGCGCAAATTTTCACACCGCCGTAAAATTTTCAACCGAGTCCATTTTTCCGTCCCAATCATCTCACCATGCATCAACATGCACGAAAGCGTCGAAAGTTTCTCATCTAAGGACAGCGACAAAAATTTCGCATCTTTTGACCTTCTTGGCTGAAAACACGAGTAAAAGGCGCGCGCGCGAATTTTCACACCGCCGTAAAATTTTCAACCGAGTCCATTTTTCCGTCCCAATTATCTCACCATGCATCAACATGCACAAAAGCGTCGAAAATTTTGCATCTTTTGACAGCGACAAAAATTTCGCGTCTTTTGACCTTCTTGGCTGAAAACACGAGTAAAAGGCGCGCGCGCGAATTTTCACACCTCCGTAAAATTTTCAACCGAGTCCATTTTTCCGTCCCAATCATCTCACCATGCATCAACATGCACAAAAGCGTCGAAAATTTCGCATCTTTTGACAGCGACAAAAATTTCGCGTCTTTTGACCATCTTGGCTGAAAACACGAGAAAAGGCGCGCGCGCGAATTTTCACACCGCCGTAAAATTTTCCACCGAGTCCATTTTTCTGTCCCAATCATCTCACCATGCATCAACATGGACGAAAGCGTCGAAAATTTCGCATCTTTTCACAGCGACAAAAATTTCGCGTCTTTTGACCTTCTTGGCTGAAAACATGAGTAAAAGGCGCGCGCAAATTTTCACACCGTCGTAAAATTTTCAACCGAGTCCATTTTTCCATCTCAATCGTCTCACCGTGCATCAACATGCACGTAAGCGTCAAAAATTCCGCATCTTTTGACTGCGACAAAAATTTCGCGTCTGTTGACCTTCTTGGCTGAAAACACGAGTAAAAGGCGCGCGCGCGAATTTTCACACCGTCGTAAAATTTTCAACCGAGTCCATTTTACCATCTCAATCGTCTCACCATGCATCAACATGCACGTAAGCGTCAAAAATTCCGCATCTTTTGACTGCGACAAAAATTTCGCGTCTGTTGACCTTCTTGGCTGAAAACACGAGAAAAAGGCGCGCGCGCGAATTTTCACACCGTCGTAAAATTTTCAACCGAGTCCATTTTTCCGTCCCAATCATCTCACCATGCATCAACATGCACAAAAGCGTCAAAAATTTCGCATCTTTTGACAGCGACAAAATTTTTGCGTCTTTTGACCTTCTAGGCTGAAAACACGAGTAAAATGCGCGCGCGCAAATTTTCACACCGCCGTAAAATTTTCAACCGAGTCCATTTTTCCGTCCCAATCATCTCACCATGCATCAACATGCACGAAAGCGTCGAAAGTTTCTCATCTAAGGACAGCGATAAAAATTTCGCATCTTTTGACCTTCTTGGCTGAAAACACGAGTAAAAGGCGCGCGCGAATTTTCACACCATCGTAAAATTTTCAACCGAGTCCATTTGTCCATCTCAATCGTCTCACCATGCATCAACATGCACGTAAGCGTCAAAAATTCCGCATCTTTTGACTGCGACAAAAATTTCGCGTCTGTTGACCTTCTTGGCTGAAAATACGAGTAAAAGGCGCGCGCCGCGAATTTTCACACCGTCGTAAAATTTTCAACCGAGTCCATTTTTCCGTCCTAATCATCTCACCATGCATCAACATGCACGAAAGCGTCGAAAATTTCGCATCTTTTGACAGCGACAAAAATTTCGCGTCTTTTGACCTTCTTGGCTGAAAACATGCGTAAAAGGCGCGCGCGCGAATTTTCACACCGCCGTAAAATTTTCAATCGAGTCCATTTTTCCGTCCCAATTATCTCACCATGCATCAACATGCACGAAAGCGTCGAAAATTTCGCATCTTTTGACAGCGACAAAAATTTCGCGTCTTTTGACCTTCTTGTCTGAAAACATGAGTAAAAGGCGCGCGCGCGAATTTTCACACCGCCGTAAAATTTTCAACCGAGTCCATTTTTCCGTCCCAATTATCTCACCATGCATCAACATGCACAAGCGACAAAAATTTCGCGTCTTTTGACCTTCTTGGCTGAAAACACGAGTAAAAGGCGCGCGCGCGAATTTTCACACCGTTGTAAAATTTTCAACCGAGTCCATTTTTCTGTCCCAATCATCTCACCATGCATCAACATGCACGAAAGCGTCGAAAATTTTGCATCTTTTGACAGCAACAAAAATTTCGCGTCTTTTGACCTTCTTGGCTGAAAACACGAGTAAAAGGCGCGCGCGCGAATTTTCATACCGCCGTAAAATTTTCAATTGAGTCCATTTTTCCGTCCCAATCATCTCACCATGCATCAACATGCACGAAAGCGTCGTAAATTTTGCATCTTTTGACAGCGACAAAAATTTTGCATCTTTTGACCTTGGCTGAAAACACGAGTAAAAGGCGCGCGCGAATTTTCACACCGCCGTAAATTTTTCAACCGAGTCCATTATTCCGTCCCAATTATCTCACCATGCATCAACATGCACGAAAGCATAAAAAATTTTGCATCTTTTGACAGCGACAAAAATTTCACGTCTTTTGACCTTCTTGGCTGAAAACACGATTAAAAGGCGCGCGCGCAAATTTTCACACCTCCGTAAAATTTTCAACCGAGTCCATTTTTCCGTCCTAATCATCTCACCATGTATCAACATGCACGAAAGCGTCGAAAATTTCACATCTTTTGACAGCGATAAAAATTTCGCGTCTTTTGACCTTCTTGGCTGAAAACACGAGAAAAGGCGCGCGCAGCGAATTTTCACACCGCCGTAAAATTTTCAACCGAGTCCATTTTTCTGTCCCAATCATCTCACCATGCTTCAACATGGACGAAAGCGTCAAAAATTTCGCATCTTTTGATAGCGACAAAAATTTCGCGTCTTTTGACCTTCTTGGCTGAAAACACGAGTAAAAGGCGCGCGCGCGAATTTTCACACCGCCGTAAAATTTTCAACCGAGTCCATTTTTCCGTCCCAATCACCTCACCATGCATCAATATGCACGAAAGCCTCGAAAATTTTGCATCTTTTGACAGTGCGTCTTTTGACCTTCTTGGCTGAAAAAATGAGTAAAAGGCGCGCGTGCGAATTTTCACACCGCCGTAAAATTTTCAACCGAGTCAATTTGTCCGTCCCAATCATCTCACCATGCATCAACATGCACGAGAGCATCGAAAGTTTCTCATCTAAGGACAGCGACAAAAATTTCGCATCTTTTGACCTTCTTGGCTGAAAACACGAGTAAAAGGCGCGCGCGCGAATTTTCACACCTCCGTAAAATTTTCAACCGACTCCATTTTTCCGTCCCAATCATCTCACCATGCATCAACATGCACGAAAGCGTCGAAAGTTTCTCATCTAAGGACAGCGACAAAAATTTCGCATCTTTTGACCTTCTTGGCTGAAAACACGAGAAAAAGGCGCGCGCCCGAATTTTCACACCGTCGTAAAATTTTCCACCGAGTCCATTTTTCTGTCCCAATCATCTCACCATGCATCAACATGGACGAAAGCATCGAAAATTTCGCATCTTTTGACAGCGACAAAAATTTCGCGTCTTTTGACCTTCTTGGCTGAAATCATGAGTAAAAGGCGCGCGCGCGAATTTTGACACCGCCGTAAAATTTTCAACCGAGTCCATTTTTCCATCTCAATCGTCTCACCATGCATCAAGATGCACGTAAGCGTCAAAAATTCCGCATCTTTTGACTGCGACAAAAATTTCGCGTCTGTTGACCTTCTTGGCTGAAAACACGAGTAAAAGGCGCGCGCGCGAATTTTCACACCGTTGTAAAATTTTCAACCGAGTCCATTTTTCCATCTCAATCGTCTCACCATGCATCAACATGCACGTAAGCGTCAAAAATTCCGCATCTTTTGACTGCGACAAAAATTTCGCGTCTGTTGACCTTCTTGGCTGAAAACACGAGAAAAAGGCGCGCGCTGCGAATTTTCACACCGTCGTAAAATTTTCAACCGAGTCCATTTTTCCATCTCAATCGTCTCACCATGCATCAACATGCACGTAAGCGTCAAAAATTCCGCATCTTTTGACTGCGACAAAAATTTCGCGTCTGTTGACCTTCTTGGCTGAAAACACGAGTAAAAGGCGCGCGCACGAATTTTCACACCGTCGTAAAATTTTCAACCGAGTCCATTTTTCCATCTCAATCGTCTCACCATGCATCAACATGCACGTAAGCGTCAAAAATTCCGCATCTTTTGACTGCGACAAAAATTTCGCGTCTGTTGACCTTCTTGGCTGAAAACACGAGAAAAAGGCGCGCGCGCGAATTTTCACACCGTCGTAAAATTTTCAACCGAGTCCATTTTTCCGTCCCAATCATCTCACCATGCATCAACATGCACAAAAGCGTCAAAAATTTCGCATCTTTTGATAGCGACAAATATTTCGCGTCTTTTGACCTTCTAGGCTGAAAACACGAGTAAAATGCACGCGCGCAAATTTTCACACCGCCGTAAAATTTTCAACCGAGTCCATTTTTCCGTCCCAATCATCTCACCATGCATCAACATGCACGAAAGCGTCGAAAGTTTCTCATCTAAGGACAGCGATAAAAATTTCGCATCTTTTGACCTTCTTGGCTGAAAACACGAGTAAAAGGCGCGCGCGCGAATTTTCACACCATCGTAAAATTTTCAACCGAGTCCATTTGTCCATCTCAATCGTCTCACCATGCATCAACATGCACGTAAGCATAAAAAATTCCGCATCTTTTGACTGCGACAAAAATTTCGCGTCTGTTGACCTTCTTGGCTGAAAACACGAGTAAAAGGCGCGCGCGCGAATTTTCACACCGTCGTAAAATTTTCAACCGAGTCCATTTTTCCGTCCTAATCATCTCACCATGCATCAACATGCACGAAAGCGTCGAAAATTTCGCATCTTTTGACAGCGACAAAAATTTCGCGTCTTTTGACCTTCTTGGCTGAAAACATGAGTAAAAGGCGCGCGCGCGAATTTTCACACCGCCGTAAAATTTTCAACCGAGTCCATTTTTCCGTCCCAATTATCTCACCATGCATCAACATGCACAAGCGACAAAAATTTCGCGTCTTTTGACCTTCTTGGCTGAAAACACGAGTAAAAGGCGCGCGCGCGAATTTTCACACCGTTGTAAAATTTTCAACCGAGTCCATTTTTCTGTCCCAATCATCTCACCATGCATCAACATGCACGAAAGCGTCGAAAATTTTGCATCTTTTGACAGCGACAAAAATTTCGCGTCTTTTGAACTTCTTGGCTGAAAACATGCGTAAAAGGCGCGCGCAGCGAATTTTCACACCGCCGAAAAATTTTCAATCGAGTCCATTTTTCCGTCCCAATTATCTCACCATGCATCAACATGCACGAAAGCGTCGAAAATTTCGCATCTTTTGACAGCGACAAAAATTTCGCGTCTTTTGACCTTCTTGGCTGAAAACATGAGTAAAAGGCGCGCGCGCGAATTTTCACACCGCCGTAAAATTTTCAACCGAGTCCATTTTTCCGTCCCAATTATCTCACCATGCATCAACATGCACAAGCGACAAAAATTTCGCGTCTTTTGACCTTCTTGGCTGAAAACACGAGTAAAAGGCGCGCGCGCGAATTTTCACACCGTTGTAAAATTTTCAACCGAGTCCATTTTTCTGTCCCAATCATCTCACCATGCATCAACATGCACGAAAGCGTCGAAAATTTCACATCTTTTGACAGCGACAAAAATTTCGCGTCTTTTGACCTTCTTGGCTGAAAACACGAGTAAAAGGCGCGCGCGCGAATTTTCACACCGCCGTAAAATTTTCAATTGAGTCCATTTTTCCGTCCCAATCATCTCACCATGCATCAACATGCATGAAAGCGTCGTAAATTTTGCATCTTTTGACAGCGACAAAAATTTTGCATCTTTTGACCTTGGCTGAAAACACGAGTAAAAGGCGCGCGCGAATTTTCACACCGCCGTAAATTTTTCAACCGAGTCCATTATTCCGTCCCAATTATCTCACCATGCATCAACATGCACGAAAGCATAAAAAATTTTGCATCTTTTGACAGCGACAAAAATTTCGCGTCTATTGACCTTCTTGGCTGAAATCACGATTAAAAGGCGCGCGCGCAAATTTTCACACCTCCGTAAAATTTTCAACCGAGTCCATTTTTCCGTCCTAATCATCTCACCATGTATCAACATGCACGAAAGCATCGAAAATTTCACATCTTTTGACAGCGACAAAAATTTCGCATCTTTTGACCTTCTTGGCTGAAAACACGAGAAAAGGCGCGCGCGCGAATTTTCACACCGCCGTAAAATTTTCAACCGAGTCCATTTTTCTGTCCCAATCATCTCACCATGCTTCAACATGGACGAAAGCGTCGAAAATTTCGCATCTTTTGACAGCGACAAAAATTTCGCGTCTTTTGACCTTCTTGGCTGAAAACACGAGTAAAAGGCGTGCGCGCGAATTTTCACACCGCCGTAAAATTTTCAACCGAGTCCATTTTTCCGTCCCAATCACCTCACCATGCATCAATATGCACGAAAGCCTCGAAAATTTCGCATCTTTTGACAGTGCGTCTTTTGACCTTCTTGGCTGAAAAAATGAGTAAAAGGCGCGCGTGCGAATTTTCACACCGCCGTAAAATTTTCAACCGAGTCCATTTGTCCGTCCCAATCATCTCACCATGCATCAACATGCACGAGAGCATCGAAAGTTTCTCATCTAAGGACAGCGACAAAAATTTCGCATCTTTTGACCTTCTTGTCTGAAAACACGAGTAAAAGGCGCGCGCGCGAATTTTCACACCTCCGTAAAATTTTCAACCGAGTCCATTTTTCCGTCCCAATCATCTCACCATGCATCAACATGCACGAAAGCGTCGAAAGTTTCTCATCTAAGGACAGCGACAAAAATTTTGCATCTTTTGACCTTCTTGGCTGAAAACACGAGAAAAAGGCGCGCGCGCGAATTTCACACCGCCGTAAAATTTTCCACCGCTCCATTTTTCTGTCCCAACCATCTCACCATGCATCAACATGGACGAAAGCATCGAAAATTTCGCATCTTTTGACAGCGACAAAAATTTCGCGTCTTTTGACCTTCTTGGCTGAAAACACGAGTAAAAGGCGCGCGCGCGAATTTTGACACCGCCGTAAAATTTTCAACCGAGTCCATTTTTCCATCTCAATCGTCTCACCATGCATCAAGATGCACGTAAGCGTAAAAAATTCCGCATCTTTTGACTGCGACAAAAATTTCTCGTCTGTTGACCTTCTTGGCTGAAAACACGAGTACAAGGCGCGCGCGCGAATTTTCACACCGTTGTAAAATTTTCAACCGAGTCCATTTTTCCATCTCAATCGTCTCACCATGCATCAACATGCACGTAAGCGTCAAAAATTCCGCATCTTTTGACTGCGACAAAAATTTCGCGTCTGTTGACCTTCTTGGCTGAAAACACGAGAAAAAGGCGCGCGCGCGAATTTTCACACCGTCGTAAAATTTTCAACCGAGTCCATTTTTCCATCTCAATCGTCTCACCATGCATCAACATGCACGTAAGCGTCAAAAATTCCGCATCTTTTGACTGCGACAAAAATTTCGCATCTGTTGACCTTCTTGGCTGAAAACACGAGTAAAAGGCGCGCGCGCGAATTTTCACACCGTCGTAAAATTTTCAACCGAGTCCATTTTTCCATCTCAATCGTCTCACCATGCATCAACATGCACGTAAGCGTCAAAAATTCCGCATCTTTTGACTGCGACAAAAATTTCGCGTCTGTTGACCTTCTTGGCTGAAAACACGAGAAAAAGGCGCGCGCGTGAATTTTCACACCGTCGTAAAATTTTCACCCGAGTCCATTTTTCCGTCCCAATCATCTCACCATGCATCAACATGCACAAAAGCGTCAAAAATTTCGCATCTTTTGACAGCGACAAAAATTTCGCGTCTTTTGACCTTCTAGGCAGAAAACACGAGTAAAATGCGCGCGCGCAAATTTTCACACGCCGTAAAATTTTCAACCGAGTCCATTTTTCCGTCCCAATCATCTCACCATGCATCAACATGCACGAAAGCGTCGAAAGTTTCTCATCTAAGGACAGCGATAAAAATTTCGCATCTTTTGATAGCAACAAAAATTTCGCGTCTTTTGACCTTCTTGGCTGAAAACACGAGTAAAAGGCGCGCGCGCGAATTTTCACACCATCGTAAAATTTTCAACCGAGTCCATTTGTCCATCTCAATCGTCTCACCATGCATCAACATGCACGTAAGCGTCAAAAATTCTGCATCTTTTGACTGCGACAAAAATTTCGCGTCTGTTGACCTTCTTGGCTGAAAACATGAGTAAAAGGCGTGCGCGCGAATTTTCACACCGCCGTAAAATTTTCAACCGAGTCCATTTTTCCGTCCCAATTATCTCACCATGCATCAACATGCACAAGCGATAAAAATTTCGCGTCTTTTGACCTTTTTGGCTGAAAACACGAGTAAAAGGCGCGCGCGCGAATTTTCACACCGTTGTAAAATTTTCAACCGAGTCCATTTTTCTGTCCCAATCATCTCACCATGCATCAACATGCACGAAAGCGTCGAAAATTTTGCATCTTTTGACAGCAACAAAAATTTCGCGTCTTTTGACCTTCTTGGCTGAAAACACGATTAAAAGGCGTGCGCGCAAATTTTCACACCTCCGTAAAATTTTCAACCGAGTCCATTTTTCCGTCCTAATCATCTCACCATGTATCAACATGCACGAAAGCGTCGAAAATTTCGCATCTTTTGACAGCGACAAAAATTTCGCGTCTTTTGACCTTCTTGGCTGAAAACACGAGTAAAAGGCGCGCGCGCGAATTTTCACACCGCCGTAAAATTTTCAACCGAGTCCATTTTTCCGTCCCAATCACCTCACCATGCATCAATATGCACGAAAGCCTCGAAAATTTCGCATCTTTTGACAGTGCGTCTTTTGACCTTCTTGGCTGAAAAAATGAGTAAAAGGCGCGCGTGCGAATTTTCACACCGCCGTAAAATTTTCAACCGAGTCCATTTGTCCGTCCCAATCATCTCACCATGCATCAACATGCACGAGAGCATCGAAAGTTTCTCATCTAAGGACAGCGACAAAAATTTCGCATCTTTTGACCTTCTTGGCTGAAAACACGAGTAAAAGGCGCGCGCGCGAATTTTCACACCTCCGTAAAATTTTCAACCGAGTCCATTTTTCCGTCCCAATCATCTCACCATGCATCAACATGCACGAAAGCGTCGAAAGTTTCTCATCTAAGGACAGCGACAAAAATTTTGCATCTTTTGACCTTCTTGGCTGAAAACACGAGAAAAAGGCGCGCGCGCGAATTTCACACCGCCGTAAAATTTTCCACCGCGTCCATTTTTCTGTCCCAACCATCTCACCATGCATCAACATGGACGAAAGCATCGAAAATTTCGCATCTTTTGACAGCGACAAAAATTTCGCGTCTTTTGACCTTCTTGGCTGAAAACACGAGTAAAAGGCGCGCGCGCGAATTTTGACACCGCCGTAAAATTTTCAACCGAGTCCATTTTTCCATCTCAATCGTCTCACCATGCATCAAGATGCACGTAAGCGTAAAAAATTCCGCATCTTTTGACTGCGACAAAAATTTCTCGTCTGTTGACCTTCTTGGCTGAAAACACGAGTACAAGGCGCGCGCGCGAATTTTCACACCGTTGTAAAATTTTCAACCGAGTCCATTTTTCCATCTCAATCGTCTCACCATGCATCAACATGCACGTAAGCGTCAAAAATTCCGCATCTTTTGACTGCGACAAAAATTTCGCGTCTGTTGACCTTCTTGGCTGAAAACACGAGAAAAAGGCGCGCGCGCGAATTTTCACACCGTCGTAAAATTTTCAACCGAGTCCATTTTTCCATCTCAATCGTCTCACCATGCATCAACATGCACGTAAGCGTCAAAAATTCCGCATCTTTTGACTGCGACAAAAATTTCGCATCTGTTGACCTTCTTGGCTGAAAACACGAGTAAAAGGCGCGCGCGCGAATTTTCACACCGTCGTAAAATTTTCAACCGAGTCCATTTTTCCATCTCAATCGTCTCACCATGCATCAACATGCACGTAAGCGTCAAAAATTCCGCATCTTTTGACTGCGACAAAAATTTCGCGTCTGTTGACCTTCTTGGCTGAAAACACGAGAAAAAGGCGCGCGCGTGAATTTTCACACCGTCGTAAAATTTTCACCCGAGTCCATTTTTCCGTCCCAATCATCTCACCATGCATCAACATGCACAAAAGCGTCAAAAATTTCGCATCTTTTGACAGCGACAAAAATTTCGCGTCTTTTGACCTTCTAGGCAGAAAACACGAGTAAAATGCGCGCGCGCAAATTTTCACACGCCGTAAAATTTTCAACCGAGTCCATTTTTCCGTCCCAATCATCTCACCATGCATCAACATGCACGAAAGCGTCGAAAGTTTCTCATCTAAGGACAGCGATAAAAATTTCGCATCTTTTGATAGCAACAAAAATTTCGCGTCTTTTGACCTTCTTGGCTGAAAACACGAGTAAAAGGCGCGCGCGCGAATTTTCACACCATCGTAAAATTTTCAACCGAGTCCATTTGTCCATCTCAATCGTCTCACCATGCATCAACATGCACGTAAGCGTCAAAAATTCTGCATCTTTTGACTGCGACAAAAATTTCGCGTCTGTTGACCTTCTTGGCTGAAAACATGAGTAAAAGGCGTGCGCGCGAATTTTCACACCGCCGTAAAATTTTCAACCGAGTCCATTTTTCCGTCCCAATTATGTCACCATGCATCAACATGCACAAGCGATAAAAATTTCGCGTCTTTTGACCTTCTTGGCTGAAAACACGAGTAAAAGGCGCGCGCGCGAATTTTCACACCGTTGTAAAATTTTCAACCGAGTCCATTTTTCTGTCCCAATCATCTCACCATGCATCAACATGCACGAAAGCGTCGAAAATTTTGCATCTTTTGACAGCAACAAAAATTTCGCGTCTTTTGACCTTCTTGGCTGAAAACACGATTAAAAGGCGTGCGCGCAAATTTTCACACCTCCGTAAAATTTTCAACCGAGTCCATTTTTCCGTCCTAATCATCTCACCATGTATCAACATGCACGAAAGCGTCGAAAATTTCGCATCTTTTGACAGCGACAAAAATTTCGCGTCTTTTGACCTTCTTGGCTGAAAACACGAGTAAAAGGCGCGCGCGCGAATTTTCACACCGCCGTAAAATTTTCAACCGAGTCCATTTTTCCGTCCCAATCACCTCACCATGCATCAATATGCACGAAAGCCTCGAAAATTTCGCATCTTTTGACAGTGCGTATTTTGACCTTCTTGGCTGAAAAAATGAGTAAAAGGCGCGCGTGCGAATTTTCACACCGCCGTAAAATTTTCAACCGAGTCCATTTGTCCGTCCCAATCATCTCACCATGCATCAACATGCACGAGAGCATCGAAAGTTTCTCATCTAAGGACAGCGACAAAAATTTCGCATCTTTTGACCTTCTTGGCTGAAAACACGAGTAAAAGGCGCGCGCGCGAATTTTCACACCTCCGTAAAATTTTCAACCGAGTCCATTTTTCCGTCCCAATCATCTCACCATGCATCAACATGCACGAAAGCGTCGAAAGTTTCTCATCTAAGGACAGCGACAAAAATTTCGCATCTTTTGACCTTCTTGGCTGAAAACACGAGAAAAAGGCGCGCGCGCGAATTTTCACACCGTCGTAAAAATTTCAACCGAGTCCATTTTTCTGTCCCAATCATCTCACCATGCATCAACATGCACAAAAGCGTCAAAAATTTTGAATCTTTTGACAGCGACAAAAATTTCGTGTCTTTTGACCTTCTAGGCTGAAAACACGAGTAAAAGGCGAGCGCGCAAATTTTCACACCGCCATAAAATTTTCAACCGAGTCCATTTTTCCGTCCCAATCATCTCACCATGCATCAACATGCACGAAAGCATCGAAAATTTCGCATCTTTTGACAGCGACAAAAATTTCGCGTCTTTTGACCTTCTTGGCTGAAAACACGAGTAAAAGGCGCGCGCGCGAATTTTCACACCGTCGTAAAATTTTCAACCGAGTCCATTTTTCCGTCCCAATCATCTCACCATGCATCAACATGCATAAAAGCGTCAAAAATTTCGCATCTTTTGACAGTGACAAAAATTTCGCGTCTTTTGACCTTCTAGGCTGAAAACACGAATAAAAGGCGCGCGCGCAAATTTTCACACCGCCGTAAAATTTTCAACCGAGTCCATTTTTCCGTCCCAATCATCTCACCATGCATCAACATGCATGAAAGCGTCGAAAGTTTCTCATCTAAGGACAGCGACAAAAATTTCACATCTTTTGACCTTCTTGGCTGAAAACACGAGTAAAAGGCGCGCGCGCGAATTTTCACACCGCCGTAAAATTTTCAACCGAGTCCATTTTTCCGTCCCAATTATCTCACCATGCATCAACTTGCACAAAAGCGTCGAAAATTTCGCATCTTTTAACAGCGACAAAAATTTCGCGTCTTTTGACCTTCTTGGCTGAAAACACGAGAAAAAGGCGTGCGCGCGAATTTTCACACCTCCGTAAAATTTTCAACCGAGTCCATTTTTCCGTCCCAATCATCTCACCATGCATCAACATGCACAAAAGCGTCGAAAATTTCGCATCTTTTGACAGCGACAAAAATTTCGCGTCTTTTGACCTTCTTGGCTGAAAACACGAGAAAAGGCCCGCGCGCGAATTTTCACACCGCCGTAAAATTTTCAACCGAGTCCATTTTTCCGTCCCAATCATCTCACCATGCATCAACATGCACGAAAGCGTCGAAAGTTTCTCATCTAAGGACAGCGACAAAAATTTCGCATCTTTTGACCTTCTTGGCTGAAAACACGAGTAAAAGGCGCGCGCGCGAATTTTCACACCCCCGTAAAATTTTCAACCGAGTCCATTTTTCCGTCCCAATTATCTCACCATGCATCAACATGCACAAAAGCGTCGAAAATTTCGCATCTTTTAACAGCGACAAAAATTTCGCGTCTTTTGACCTTCTTGGCTGAAAACACGAGTAAAAGGCGCGCGCGCGAATTTTCACACCTCCGTAAAATTTTCAACCGAGTCCATTTTTCCGTCCCAATCATCTCACCATGCATCAACATGCACAAAAGCGTCGAAAATTTCGCATCTTTTGACAGCGACAAAAATTTCGCTTCTTTTGACCTTCTTGGCTGAAAACACGAGTAAAAGGCGCGCGCGCGAATTTTCACACCGTCGTAAAATTTTCAACCGAGTCCATTTTTCCATCTCAATCGTCTCACCATGCATCAACATGCAGGTAAGCGTAAAAAATTCCGCATCTTTTGACTGCGACAAAAATTTCGCGTCTGTTGACCTTCTTGGCTGAAAACACGAGTAAAAGGCGCGCGCGCGAATTTTCACACCGTCGTAAAATTTTCAACCGAGTCCATTTTTCCATCTCAATCGTCTCACCATGCATCAACATGCACGTAAGCGTCAAAAATTCCGCATCTTTTGACTGTGACAAAAATTTCGCGTCTGTTGACCTTCTTGGCTGAAAACACGAGAAAAAGGCGCGCGCGCGAATTTTCACACCGTCGTAAAATTTTCAACCGAGTCCATTTTTCCGTCCCAATCATGTCACCATGCATCAACATGCACAAAAGCGTCAAAATTTTCGCATCTTTTGACAGCGACAAAAATTTCGCGTCTTTTGACCTTCTAGGCTGAAAACACGAGTAAAAGGCGCGCGCGCAAATTTTCACACCGCCGTAAAATTTTCAACCGAGTCCATTTTTCCGTCCCAATCATCTCACCATGCATCAACATGCACGAAAGCGTTGAAAGTTTCTCATCTAAGGACAGCGATAAAAATTTCGCATCTTTTGACCTTCTTGGCTGAAAACACCAGTAAAAGGCGCGCGCGCGAATTTTCACACCATCGTAAAATTTTCAACCGAGTCCATTTGTCCATCTCAATCGTCTCACCATGCATCAACATGCACGTAAGCGTCGAAAATTCCGCATCTTTTGACTGCGACAAAAATTTCGCGTCTGTTGGCCTTCTTGAGCGAATTTTCACACCGTTGTAAAATTTTCAACCGAGTCCATTTTTCTGTCCCAATCATCTCACCATGCATCAGCATGCACGAAAGCGTCGAAAATTTCGCATCTTTTGATAGCAACAAAAATTTCGCGTCTTCTGACCTTCTTGGCTGAAAACACGAGAAAAAGGCGCTCGCGCGAATTTTCACACCGTCGTAAAATTTTCAACCGAGTCCATTTTTCCGTCCCAATCATCTCACCATGCATCAACATGCACAAAAGCGTCAAAAATTTCGCATCTTTTGACAGCGACAAAAATTTCGCGTCTTTTGATCTTCTAGGCTGAAAACACGAGTAAATGGCGCGCGCACAAATTTTCACACCGCCGTAAAATTTTCAACCGAGTCCATTTTTCCGTCCCAATCATCTCACCATGCACCAACATGCACGAAAGCGTCGAAAATTTTGCATCTTTTGACAGCGACAAAAATTTCGCGTCTTTTGACCTTCTTGGCTGAAAACACGAGTAAAAGGGGCGCGCGCGAATTTTCACACCTCCGTAAAATTTTCAACCGAGTCCATTTTTCCGTCCCAATCATCTCACCATGCATCAACATGCACGAAAGCGTCGAAAGTTTCTCATCTAAGGACAGCGACAAAAATTTCGCATCTTTTGACCTTCTTGGCTGAAAACACGAGAAAAAGGCGCGCGCGCGAATTTTCACACCGTCGTAAAAATTTCAACCGAGTCCATTTTTCTGTCCCAATCATCTCACCATGCATCAACATGCACAAAAGCGTCAAAAATTTCGAATCTTTTGACAGCGACAAAAATTTCGTGTCTTTTGACCTTCTAGGCTGAAAACACGAGTAAAAGGCGCGCGCGCAAATTTTCACACCGCCATAAAATTTTCAACCGAGTCCATTTTTCCGTCCCAATCATCTCACCATGCATCAACATGCACGAAAGTGTCGAAAGTTTCTCATCTAAGGACAGCGACAAAAATTTCGCATCTTTTGACCTTCTTGGCTGAAAACACGAGTAAAAGGCGCGCGCGCGAATTTTGACACCGTCGTAAAATTTTCAACCGAGTCCATTTTTCCATCTCAATCGTCTCACCATGCATCAACATGCACGTAAGCGTCGAAAATTCCGCATCTTTTGACTGCGACAAAAATTTCGCATCTGTTGACCTTCTTGGCTGAAAACACGAGTAAGAGGCGCGCGCGCGAATTTTCACACCGTTGTAAAATTTTCAACCGAGTCCATTTTTCTGTCCCAATCATCTCACCATGCATCAGCATGCACGAAAGCGTCGAAAATTTCGCATCTTTTGATAGCAACAAAAATTTCGCGTCTTCTGACCTTCTTGGCTGAAAACACGAGTAAAAGGCGCGCGCGCGAATTTTCACACCGCCGTAAAATTTTCAACTGAGTCCATTTTTCCGTCCCAATCATCTCACCATGCATCAACATGCACGAAAGCGTCGTAAATTTCGCATCTTTTGACAGCGACAAAAATATCGCGTCTTTTGACCTTCTTGGCTGAAAACACGAGTAAAATGCGCGCGCGCGAATTTTGACACCGCCGTAAAATTTTCAATCGAGTCCATTTTTCCGTCCCAATCATCTCACCATGCATCAACATGCACGAAAGCGTCGAAAGTTTCTCATCTAAGGACAGCGACAAAAATTTCGCATCTTTTGACCTTCTTGGCTGAAAACACGAGAAAAAGGCGCTCGCGCGAATTTTCACACCGTCGTAAAATTTTCAACCGAGTCCATTTTTCCGTCCCAATCATCTCACCATGCATCAACATGCACAAAAGCGTCAAAAATTTCGCATCTTTTGACAGCGACAAAAATTTCGCGTCTTTTGATCTTCTAGGCTGAAAACACGAGTAAATGGCGCGCGCACAAATTTTCACACCGCCGTAAAATTTTCAACCGAGTCCATTTTTCCGTCCCAATCATCTCACCATGCATCAACATGCACGAAAGCGTCGAAAATTTTGCATCTTTTGACAGCGACAAAAATTTCGCGTCTTTTGACCTTCTTGGCTGAAAACACGAGTAAAAGGTGCGCGCGCGAATTTTCACACCTCCGTAAAATTTTCAACCGAGTCCATTTTTCCGTCCCAATCATCTCACCATGCATCAACATGCACAAAAGCGTCGAAAATTTCGCATTTTTTGACAGCGACAAAATTTTCGCGTCTTTTGACCTTCTTGGCTGAAAACACGAGAAAAGGCGCGCGCGCGAATTTTCACACCGCCGTAAAATTTTCAACCGAGTCCATTTTTCCGTCCCAATCATCTCACCATGCATCAACATGCACAAAAGCGTCGTAAATTTCGCATTTTTTGACAGCGACAAAAATTTCGCGTCTTTTGACCTTCTTGGCTGAAAACACGAGAAAGGGCGCGCGCGCGAATTTTCACACCGCCGTAAAATTTTCCACCGAGTCCATTTTTTTGTCCCAATCATCTCACCATGCATCAACATGGATGAAAGCGTCGAAAATTTCGCATCTTTTGACAGCGACAAAAATTTCGCGTCTTTTGACCTTCTTGGCTGAAAACACGAGTAAAAGGCGCGCGCGCGAATTTTGACACCGCCGTAAAATTTTCAACCGTGTCCATTTTTCCATCTCAATCGTCTCACCATGCATCAACATGCACGTAAGCGTCAAAAATTCCGCATCTTTTGACTGCGACAAAAATTTCGCGTCTGTTGACCTTCTTGGCTGAAAACACGAGTAAGAGGCGCGCGCGCGAATTTTCACACCGTTGTGAAATTTTCAACCGAGTCCATTTTTCCATCTCAATCGTCTCACCATGCATCAACATGCACGTAAGCGTAAAAAATTCCGCATCTTTTGACTGCGACAAAAATTTCGCGTCTGTTGACCTTCTTGGCTGAAAACACGAGTAAGAGGCGCGCGCGCGAATTTTCACACCGTTGTGAAATTTTCAACCGAGTCCATTTTTCTGTCCCAATCATCTCACCATGCATGAACATGCACGAAAGCGTCGAAAATTTCGCATCTTTTGATAGCAACAAAAATTTCGCGTCTTTTGACCTTCTTGGCTGAAAACACGAGTAAAAGGCACGCGTGCGAATTTTCTCACCGCCGTAAAATTTTCAACTGAGTCCATTTTTCCGTCCCAATCATCTCACCATGCATCAATATGCACGAAAGCGTCGTAAATTTCGCATCTTTTGACAGCGACAAAAATATCGCGTCTTTTGACCTTCTTGGCTGAAAACACGAGTAAAAGGCGCGCGCGCGAATTTTGACACCGCCGTAAAATTTTCAACCGAGTCCATTTTTCCGTCTCAATCATCTCACCATGCATCAACATGCACGAAAGCGTCGAAAGTTTCTCATCTAAGGACAGCGACAAAAATTTCGCATCTTTTGACCTTCTTGGCTGAAAACACGAGAAAAAGGCGCGCGCTGCGAATTTTCACACCGTCGTAAAATTTTCAACCGAGTCCATTTTTCCGTCCCAATCATCTCACCATGCATCAACATGCACAAAAGCGTCAAAAATTTCACATCTTTTGACAGCGACAAAAATTTCGCGTCTTTTGACCTTCTAGGCTGAAAACACGAGTAAAAGGCGAGAGCGCAAATTTTCACACCGCCGTAAAATTTTCAACCGAGTCAATTTTTCCGTCCCAATCATCTCACCATGCATCAACATGCACGAAAGCGTCGAAAATTTTGCATCTTTTGACAGCGACAAAAATTTCGCGTCTTTTGACCTTCTTGGCTGAAAACACGAGTAAAAGGCGCGCGCGCGAATTTTCACACCTCCGTAAAATTTTCAACCGAGTCCATTTTTCCGTCCCAATCATCTCACCATGCATCAACATGCACAAAAGCGTCGAAAATTTCGCATTTTTTGACAGCGACAAAAATTTCGCGTCTTTTGACCTTCTTGGCTAAAAACACGAGTAAAAGGCGCGCGCGCGAATTTTCACACCACCGTAAAATTTTCAACCGAGTCCATTTTTCCGTCCCAATAATCTCACCATGCACGAAAGCGTCGAAAATTTCGCATCTTTTGACAGCGACAAAAATTTCGCGTCTTTTGACCTTCTTGGCTGAAAACACGAGTAAAAGGCGCGCGCGCAAATTTTCACACCGTCATAAAATTTTCAACCGAGTCCATTTTTCCGTCCCAATCATCTCACCATGCATCAACATGCACGAAAGCGTCGAAAATTTTGCATCTTTTGACAGCGACAAAAATTTCGCGTCTTTTGACCTTCTTGGCTGAAAACACAAGTAAAAGGCGCGCGCGCGAATTTTCACACCTCCGTAAAATTTTCAACCGAGTCCATTTTTCCGTCCCAATCATCTCACCATGCATCAACATGCACAAAAGCGTCGAAAATTTCGCATTTTTTGACAGCGACAAAAATTTCGCGTCTTTTGACCTTCTTGGCTGAAAACACGAGAAAAGGCGCGCGCGCGAATTTTCACACCGCCGTAAAATTTTCAACCGAGTCCATTTTTCCGTCCCAATCATCTCACCATGCATCAACATGCACAAAAGCGTCGTAAATTTCGCATTTTTTGACAGCGACAAAAATTTCGCGTCTTTTGACCTTCTTGGCTGAAAACACGAGAAAGGGCGCGCGCGCGAATTTTCACACCGCCGTAAAATTTTCCACCGAGTCCATTTTTTTGTCCCAATCATCTCACCATGCATCAACATGGATGAAAGCGTCGAAAATTTCGCATCTTTTGACAGCGACAAAAATTTCGCGTCTTTTGACCTTCTTGGCTGAAAACACGAGTAAAAGGCGCGCGCGCGAATTTTGACACCGCCGTAAAATTTTCAACCGTGTCCATTTTTCCATCTCAATCGTCTCACCATGCATCAACATGCACGTAAGCGTCAAAAATTCTGCATCTTTTGACTGCGACAAAAATTTCGCGTCTGTTGACCTTCTTGGCTGAAAACACGAGTAAGAGGCGCGCGCGCGAATTTTCACACCGTTGTGAAATTTTCAACCGAGTCCATTTTTCCATCTCAATCGTCTCACCATGCATCAACATGCACGTAAGCGTCAAAAATTCCGCATCTTTTGACTGCGACAAAAATTTCGCGTCTGTTGACCTTCTTGGCTGAAAACACGAGTAAGAGGCGCGCGCGCGAATTTTCACACCGTTGTGAAATTTTCAACCGAGTCCATTTTTCTGTCCCAATCATCTCACCATGCATGAACATGCACGAAAGCGTCGAAAATTTCGCATCTTTTGATAGCAACAAAAATTTCGCGTCTTTTGACCTTCTTGGCTGAAAATACGAGTAAAAGGCACGCGTGCGAATTTTCTCACCGCCGTAAAATTTTCAACTGAGTCCATTTTTCCGTCCCAATCATCTCACCATGCATCAATATGCACGAAAGCGTCGTAAATTTCGCATCTTTTGACAGCGACAAAAATATCGCGTCTTTTGACCTTCTTGGCTGAAAACACGAGTAAAAGGCGCGCGCGCGAATTTTGACACCGCCGTAAAATTTTCAACCGAGTCCATTTTTCCGTCTCAATCATCTCACCATGCATCAACATGCACGAAAGCGTCGAAAGTTTCTCATCTAAGGACAGCGACAAAAATTTCGCATCTTTTGACCTTCTTGGCTGAAAACACGAGAAAAAGGCGCGCGCGCGAATTTTCACACCGTCGTAAAATTTTCAACCGAGTCCATTTTTCCGTCCCAATCATCTCACCATGCATCAACATGCACAAAAGCGTAAAAAATTTCACATCTTTTGACAGCGACAAAAATTTCGCGTCTTTTGACCTTCTAGGCTGAAAACACGAGTAAAAGGCGAGAGCGCAAATTTTCACACCGCCGTAAAATTTTCAACCGAGTCCATTTTTCCGTCCCAATCATCTCACCATGCATCAACATGCACGAAAGCGTCGAAAATTTTGCATCTTTTGACAGCGACAAAAATTTCGCGTCTTTTGACCTTCTTGGCTGAAAACACGAGTAAAAGGCGCGCGCGCGAATTTTCACACCTCCGTAAAATTTTCAACCGAGTCCATTTTTCCGTCCCAATCATCTCACCATGCATCAACATGCACAAAAGCGTCGAAAATTTCGCATTTTTTGACAGCGACAAAAATTTCGCGTCTTTTGACCTTCTTGGCTAAAAACACGAGAAAAGGCGCGCGCGCGAATTTTCACACCGCCGTAAAATTTTCAACCGAGTCCATTTTTCTGTCCCAATCATCTCACCATGCATCAACATGGACGAAAGCGTCAAAAATTTCGCATCTTTTGACAGCGACAAAAATTTCGCGTCTTTTGACCTTCTTGGCTGAAAACACGAGTAAAAGGCGCGCGCGCGAATTTTGACACCGTCGTAAAATTTTCAACCGAGTCCATTTTTCCGTCCCAATCATCTCACCATGCATCAACATGCACGAAAGCGTCGAAAGTTTCTCATCTAAGGACAGCGACAAAAATTTCGCATCTTTTGACCTTCTTGGCTGAAAACACGAGAAAAAGGCGCGCGCGCGAATTTTCACACCGTCGTAAAATTTTCAACCTAGTCCATTTTTCCGTCCCAATCATCTCACCATGCATCAACATGCACGAAAGCGTCGAAAGTTTCTCATCTAAGGACAGCGACAAAAATTTCGCATCTTTTGACCTTCTTGGCTGAAAACACGAGAAAAAGGCGCGCGCGCGAATTTTGACACCGCCGTAAAATTTTCAACCGAGTCCATTTTTCCGTCCCCATCATCTCACCATGCATCAACATGCACGAAAGCGTCGAAAGTTTCTCATCTAAGGACAGCGACAAAAATTTCGCATCTTTTGACCTTCTTGGCTGAAAACACGAGAAAAACGCGCGCGCACAAATTTTCACACCGTCGTAAAATTTTCATCCGCGTCCATTTTTCCATCTCAATCATCTCACCATGCATCAACGTGCACGTAAGCATCGAAAATTCTGCATCTTTTGACTGCGACAAAAATTTCGCGTCTGTTGACCTTCTTGGCTGAAAACACGAGTAAAAGGCGCGCGCGCTAATTTTCACACCGTTGTAAAATTTTCAACCGAGTCCATTTTTCTGTCCCAATCATCTCACCATGCATCAGCATGCACGAAAGCGTCGAAAATTTCGCATCTTTTGATAGCAACAAAAATTTCGCGTCTTCTGACCTTCTTGGCTGAAAACACGAGTAAAAGGCGCGCGCGCGAATTTTCACACCGCCGTAAAATTTTCAACCGAGTCCATTTTTCCGTCCCAATCATCTCACCATGCATCAACATGCACGAAAGCGTCGTAAATTTCGCATCTTTTGACAGCGACAAAAATATCGCGTCTTTTGACCTTCTTGGCTGAAAACACGAGTAAAAGGCGCGCGCGCGAATTTTGACACCGCCGTAAAATTTTCAACCGAGTCCATTTTTTCGTCCCAATCATCTCACAATGCATCAACATGCACGAAAGCGTCGAAAATTTCGCATCTTTTGACAGCGACAAAAATTTCGCGTCTTTTGACGTTCTAGGCTGAAAACACGAGTAAAAGGCGCGCGCGCAAATTTTCACACCGCCGTAAAATTTTCCACCGAGTCCATTTTTCTGTCCCAATCATCTCACCATGCATCAAGATGGACGAAAGCGTCGAAAATTCCGCATCTTTTGATAGTGACAAAAATTTCGCGTCTTTTGACCTTCTTGGCTGAAAACACGAGTAAAAGGCGCGCGCGCGAATTTTCACACCGCCGTAAAATTTTCCATCGAATCCATTTTTCTGTCCCAATCATCTCACCATGTATCAACATGCACAAAAGCGTCGAAAATTTCGCATCTTTTGACAACGACAAAAATTTCGCGTCTTTTGACCTTCTTGGCTGAAAACACGAGTAAAAGGCGCGCGCGCGAATTTTCACACCTCCGTAAAATTTTCAACCGAGTCCATTTTTCCGTCCCAATCATCTCACCATGCATCAACATGCAGAAAAGCGTCGAAAATTTCGCATATTTTGACAGCGACAAAAATTTTGTGTCTTTTGACCTTCTTGGCTGAAAACACGAGTAAAAGGCGCGCGCGCGAATTTTCACACCGCCGTAAAATTTTCCACCGAGTCCATTTTTCTGTCCCAATCATCTCACCATGCATCAACATGGACGAAAGCATCGAAAATTTCGCATCTTTTCACAGCGACAAAAATTTCACGTCTTTTGACCTTCTTGGCTGAAAACTCGAGTAAAAGGCGCGCGCACGAATTTTCACACCGCCGTAAAATTTTCAACCGAGTCCATTTTTCCGTCCCAATCATCTCACCATGCATCAACATGCAGAAAAGCGTCGAAAATTTCGCATATTTTGACAGCGGCAAAAATTTCGCGTCTTTTGACCTTCTTGGCTGAAAACACGAAAAAAGGCGCGCGCGTGAATTTTCACACCGCCGTAAAATTTTCCACCGAGTCCATTATTCTGTCCCAATCATCTCACCATGCATCAACATGGACGAAAGCATCGAATATTTCGCATCTTTTCACAGCGACAAAAATTTCACGTCTTTTGACCTTCTTGGCTGAAAACACGAGTAAAAGGCGCGCGCACGAATTTTCACACCGCCGTAAAATTTTCAACCGAGTCCATTTTTCCATCTCAATCGTCTCACCATGCATCAACATGCACGTAAGCGTCAAAAATTCCGCATCTTTTGACTGCGACAAAAATTTCGCGTCTTTTGACCTTCTTGGCTGAAAACACGAGTAAAAGGCGCACGCGCGAATTTTCACACCTCCGTAAAATTTTCGACCGAGTCCATTTTTCCGTCCCAATCATCTCACCATGCATCAACATGCACGAAAGCGTCATCAATTTCGCATCTTTTGACAGCGACAAAAATATCGCGTCTTTTGACCTTCTTGGCTGAAAATACGAGTAAAAGGCGCGCGCGCAAATTTTCACACCGCCATAAAATTTTCAACCGAGTCCATTTTTCCGTCCCAATCATCTCAACATGCATCAACATGCACGAAAGCGTCAAAAATTTAGCATATTTTGACAGCGACAAAAATTTCGCATCTTTTGACCTTGTTGGTTGAAAACACAGTAAGAGGCACGTGCGCGAATTTTAACACCATCGTAAAATTTTAAACCGAGTCCATTTTTCCATCTCGATCGTCTCACCAGGCATCAACATGCACGTAAGCGTCGAAAATTCTGCATCTTTTGACTGCGACAAAAATTTCGCGTCTGTTGACCTTCTTGGCTGAAAACACGAGTAAAAGGCGCACGCGCGAATTTTCACACCGTTGTAAAATTTTCAACCGAGTCCATTTTTCTGTCCCAATCATCTCATCATGCATCAACATGGACGAAAGCGTCGAAAATTTCGCATCTTTTGACAGCGACAAAAATTTCGCGTCTTTTGACCTTCTTGGCGGAAAGCACGAGTAAAATGCGCGCGCGCGAATTTTGACATCGACGTAAAATTTTCAACCGAGTCCATTTTTCCGTCCCAATCATCTCACCATGCATCAACATGCACGAAAGCGTCGAAAATTTCTCATCTAAGGACAGCGACAAAAATTTCGCATCTTTTGACCTTCTTGGCTGAAAACACGAGAAAAAGGCGCGCGCGCGAATTTTCACACCGTCGTAAAATTTTCAACCGAGTCCATTTTTCCGTCCCAATCATCTCACCATGCATCAACATGCACAAAAGCGTCGAAAATTTCGCATCTTTTGACAGCGACAAAAATTTCGCGTCTTTTGACCTTCTAGGCTGAAAACGCGAGTAAAAGGCGCGCGCGCAAATTTTCACACCGCCGTAAAATTTTCAACGGAGTCCATTTTTCCGTCCCCATCATCTCACCATGCATCAACATGCACGAAAGCGTCGAAAGTTTCTCATCTAAGGACAGCGACAAAAATTTCGCATTTTTTGACCTTCTTGGCTGAAAACACGAGTAAAAGGCGCGCGCGCGAATTTTCACACCGCCGTAAAATTTTCAACGGAGTCCATTTTTTCGTCCCAATCATCTCACCATGCATCAACATGCACGAAAGCGTCGTAAATTTCGCATCTTTTGACAGCGACAAAAATATCGCGTCTTTTGACCTTCTTGGCTGAAAACACGAGTAAAAGGCGCGCGCGCAAATTTTCACACCTCCGTAAAATTTTCAACCGAGTCCATTTTTCCGTCCCAATCATCTCACCATGCATCAACATGCACGAAAGTGTCGAAAGTTTCTCATCTAAGGACAGCGACAAAAATTTCGCATCTTTTGACCTTCTAGGCTGAAAACACGAGTAAAAGGCGCGCGTGCAAATTTTCACACCGCCGTAAAATTTTCAACCGAGTCCATTTTTCCTTCCCAATCATCTCACCATGCATCAACATGCACGAAAGCGTCGAAAATTTCGCATCTTTTGACAGAGACAAAAATTTCGCGTCTTTTGACCTTCTTGGCTGAAAACACGAGTAAAAGGCGCGCGCGCGAATTTTGACACCGTCGTAAAATTTTCAACCGAGTCCATTTTTCCTTCCCAATCATCTCTCCATGTATCAACATGCACGAAAGCGTCGAAAGTTTCTCATCTAAGGACAGCGACAAAAATTTTGCATCTTTTGACCTTCTTGGCTGAAAACACGAGAAAAAGGCGCGCGCGCGAATTTTCACACCGTCGTAAAATTTTCAACCGAGTCCATTTTTCCGTCCCAATCATCTCACCATGCATCAACATGCACAAAAGCGTAAAAAATTTTGCATCTTTTGACAGCGACAAAAATTTCGCGTCTTTTGACCTTCTAGGCTGAAAACACGAGTAAAAGGCGCGCGCGCAAATTTTCACACCGCCGTAAAATTTTCAACCGAGTCCATTTTTTCGTCCCAATCATCTCACCATGCATCAACATGCACGAAAGCGTCGAAAATTTCGCATCTTTTGACAGCGACAAAAATTTCGCGTCTTTTGACCTTCTTGGCTGAAAACACGAGTAAAAGGCGCGCGCGCGAATTTTCACACCTCCGTAAAATTTTCAACCGAGTCCATTTTTCCGTCCCAATCATCTCACCATGCATCAACATGCACGAAAGTGTCGAAAGTTTCTCATCTAAGGACAGCGACAAAAATTTCGCATCTTTTGACCTTCTTGGCTGAAAACACGAGAAAAAGGCGCGCGCACGAATTTTCACACCATCGTAAAATTTTCAACCGAGTCCATTTTTCCGTCCCAATCATCTCACCATGCTCAACATGCACAAAAGTGTCGAAAATTTCGCATCTTTTGACAGCGACAAAAATTTCGCTCTTTTGACCTTCTAGGCTGAAAACACGAGTAAAAGGCGCGCGCGCAAATTTTCACACCGCTGTAAAATTTTCAGCCGAGTCCATTTTTCCGTCCCAATCATCTCACCATGCATCAACATGCACGAAAGCGTCCAAAATTTCGCATCTTTTGACAGCGACAAAAATTTCGCGTCTTTTGACCTTCTTGGCTGAAAACACGAGTAAAAGGCGCGCGCGCGAATTTTCACACCGCCGTAAAATTTTCAACCGAGTCCATTTTTCCGTGCCAATTATGTCACCATGCATCAACATGCACAAAAGCGTCGAAAATTTTGCATCTTTTGACAGCGACAAAAATTTCGCGTCTTTTGACCTTCTTGGCTGAAAACACGAGTGAAAGGCGCGCGCGCGAATTTTCACACCACCGTAAAATTTTCAACCGAGTCCATTTTTCTGTCCCAATCATCTCACAATGCATCAACATGCACGAAAGCGTCCAAAATTTTGCATCTTTTGACAGCGACAAAAATTTCGCGTCTTTTGACCTTCTTGGCTGAAAACACGAGTAAAAGGCGCGCGCGCGAATTTTCACACCGTCGTAAAATTTTCAAGGGAGTCCATTTTTCCGTCCCAATCATCTCACCATGCATCAACATGCACGAAAGCGTCAAAAATTTTGCATCTTTTGACAGCGACAAAAATTTCGCGTTTTTTGACCTTCTAGGCTGAAAACACGAGTAAAAGGCGCGCGCGCGAATTTTCACACCGTCATAAAATTTTCAACTGAGTCCATTTTTCCGTCCCAATCATCTCACCATGCATCAACATGCATGAAAGCGTCATAAATTTTGCATCTTTTGACAGCGTCAAAAATTTCGCGTCTTTTGACCTTCTTGGCTGAAAACACGAGAAAAGGCGCGCGAATTTTCACACCGCCGTAAAATTTTCCACCGAGTCCATTTTTCTGTCCCAATCATCTCACCATGCATCAACATGGACGAAAGCGTCCAAAATTTCGCATCTTTTGACAGCGACAAAAATTTCGCGTCTTTTGACCTTCTTGGCTGAAAACACGAGTAAAAGGCGCGCGCGAATTTTCACACCGCCGTAAAATTTTCAACCGAGTCCATTTTTCCGTCCCAATCGTCTCACCATGCACGAAAGCGTCGAAAATTCTGCATCTTTTGACTGCGACAAAAATTTTGCGTCTGTTGACCTTCTTGGCTGAAAACACGAGTAAAAGGCGCGCGCGCGAATTTTGACACCGCCGTAAAATTTTCAACCGAGTCCATTTTTCCGTCCCAATCATCTCACCATGCATCAACATGCACGAAAGCGTCGAAAGTTTCTCATCTAAGGACAACGACAAAAATTTCGCATCTTTTGACCTTCTTGGCTGAAAACACGAGAAAAAGGTGCGCGCGCGAATTTTCACACCGTCGTAAAATTTTCAACCGAGTCCATTTTTCCGTCCCAATCATCTCACCATGCATCAACATGCACGAAAGCGTCGAAGGTTTCTCATCTAAGGACAGCGACAAAAATTTCGCGTCTTTTGACCTTCTAGGCTGAAAACACGAGCAAAAGGCGCGCGCACAAATTTTCACACCGCCGTAAAATTTTCAACCGAGTCCATTTTTCCGTCCCAATCATCTCACCATGCATCAACATGCACGAAAGCGTCGAAAATTTCGCATCTTTTGACAGCGACAAAAATTTCGCGTCTTTTGACCTTTTTGGCTGAAAACACGAGTAAAAGGCGCGCGCGCGAATTTTCACACCGACGTAAAATTTTCAACCGAGTCCATTTTTCCGTCCCAATCATCTCACCATGCATCAATATGCACGAAAGCGTCGAAAGTTTCTCATCTAAGGACAGCGACAAAAATTTCGCATCTTTTAACCTTCTTGGCTGAAAACACGAGTAAAAGGCGCGCGCGCGAATTTTCACACCTCCGTAAAATTTTCAACCGAGTCCATTTTTTCGTCCCAATCATCTCACCATGCGTCAACATGCACAAAAGCGTCGAAAATTTCGCATCTTTTGACAGCGACAAAAATTTCGCGTCTTTTGACCTTCTTGGCTGAAAAAACGAGAAAAGGCGCGCGCGCGAATTTTCACACCGCCGTAAAATTTTCCACCGAGTCCATTTTTCTGTCCCAATCATCTCACCATGCATCAACATGGACGAAAGCGTCGAAAATTACGCATCTTTTGACAACGACAAAAATTTCGCGTCTTTTGACCTTCTTGGCTGAAAACACGAGTAAAAGGCGCGCGCGCGAATTTTCACACCGTCGTAAAATTTTCAACCGAGTCCATTTTTCCGTCCCAATCGTCTCACCATGCACGAAAGCGTCGAAAATTCCGCATCTTTTGACTGCGACAAAAATTTCGCGTCTGTTGACCTTCTTGGCTGAAAACACGAGTAAAAGGCGCGCGCGCGAATTTTCACACCGTTGTAAAATTTTTAACCGAGTCCATTTTTCTGTCCCAATCATCTCACCATGCATCAACATGCACGAAAGCGTCGAAAATTTCGCATCTTTTGACAGCAACAAAAATTTCGCGTCTTTTGACCTTCTTGGCTGAAAACACGAGTAAACGGCGCGCGCGCGAATTTTCACACCGCCGTAAAATTTTCAACTGAGTCCATTTTTCCGTCCCAATCATCTCACCATGCATCAACATGCACGAAAGCGTCGTAAATTTCGCATCTTTTGACAGCGACAAAAATTTCGCGTCTTTTGACCATCTTGGCGGAAAACACGAGTAAAAGGCGCGCGCGCGAATTTTGACACCGCCGTAAAATTTTCAACCAAGTCCATTTTTCCGTCCCAATCATCTCACCATGCATCAACGTGCACGAAAGCGTCGAAAGTTTCTCATCTAAGGACAGCGACAAAAATTTCGCATCTTTTGACCTTCTTGGCTGAAAACACGAGAAAAAGGCGCGCGCACGAATTTTCACACCATCGTAAAATTTTCAACCGAGTCCATTTTTCCGTCCCAATCATCTCACCATGCTCAACATGCACAAAAGTGTCAAAAATTTCGCATCTTTTGACAGCGACAAAAATTTCGCTCTTTTGACCTTCTAGGCTGAAAACACGAGTAAAAGGCGCGCGCGCAAATTTTCACCCCGCTGTAAAATTATCAACCGAGTCCATTTTTCCGTCCCAATCATCTCACCATGCATCAACATGCACGAAAGCGTCCAAAATTTCGCATCTTTTGACAGCGACAAAAATTTCGCGTCTTTTGACCTTCTTGGCTGAAAACACGAGTGAAAGGCGCGCGCGCGAATTTTCACACCACCGTAAAATTTTCAACCGAGTCCATTTTTCTGTCCCAATCATCTCACCATGCATCAACATGCACGAAAGCGTCCAAAATTTCGCATCTTTTGACAGCGACAAAAATTTCGCGTCTTTTGACCTTCTTGGCTGAAAACACGATTAAAAGGCGCGCGCGCGAATTTTCACACCGCCGTAAAATTTTCAAGGGAGTCCATTTTTCCGTCCCAATCATCTCACCATGCATCAACATGCACGAAAGCGTCGTAAATTTCGCATCTTTTGATAGCAACAAAAATTTCGCGTCTTTTGACCTTCTTGGATGAAAACACGAGTAAAAGGCGCGCGCGCGAATTTTCACACCGTCGTAAAATTTTCAACTGAGTCCATTTTTCCGTCCCAATCATCTCACCATGCATCAACATGCACGAAAGCGTCGTAAATTTCGCATCTTTTGACAGCGACAAAAATTTCGCGTCTTTTGACCTTCTTGGCTGAAAAAACGAGTAAAAGGCGCGCGCGCGAATTTTCACACCTCCGCAAAATTTTCAACCGAGTCCATTTTTCCGTCCCAATCATCTCACCATGCATCAACATGCACGAAAGCGTCGAAAATTTCGCATATTTTGACAGCGACAAAAATTTCGCGTCTTTTGACCTTCTTGGCTGAAAACACGAGAAAAGGCGCGCGAATTTTCACACCGCCGTAAAATTTTCCACTGAGTCCATTTTTCTGTCCCAATCATCTCACCATGCATCAACATGGACGAAAGCGTCGAAAATTTCGCATCTTTTGACAGCGACAAAAATTTCGCGTCTTTTGACCTTCTTGGCTGAAAACACGAGTAAAAGGCGCGCGCGAATTTTCACACCGCCGTAAAATTTTCAACCGAGTCCATTTTTCCGTCCCATTCGTCTCACCATGCACGAAAGCGTCGAAAATTCTGCATCTTTTGACTGCGACAAAAATTTTGCGTCTGTTGACCTTCTTGGCTGAAAACACGAGTAAAAGGCGCGCGCGCGAATTTTGACACCGCCGTAAAATTTTCAACCGAGTCCATTTTTCCGTCCCAATCATCTCACCATGCATCAACATGCACGAAAGCGTCGAAAGTTTCTCATCTAAGGACAACGACAAAAATTTCGCATCTTTTGACCTTCTTGGCTGAAAACACGAGAAAAAGGTGCGCGCGCGAATTTTCACACCGTCGTAAAATTTTCAACCGAGTCCATTTTTCCGTCCCAATCATCTCACCTTGCATCAACATGCACAAATGCGTCGAAAATTTCGCATCTTTTGACAGCGACAAAAATTTCGCGTCTTTTGACGTTCTAGGCTGAAAACACGAGTAAAAGGCGCGCGCGCAAATTTTCACACCGCCGTAAAATTTTCCACCGAGTCCATTTTTCTGTCCCAATCATCTCACCATGCATCAACATGGACGAAAGCGTCAAAAATTTCGTATCTTTTGACAGCGACAAAAATTTCGCGTCTTTTGACCTTCTTGGCTGAAAACACGAGTAAAAGGCGCGCGCGCGAATTTTCACACCGCCGTAAAATTTTCAACTGAGACCATTTTTCCGTCCCAATCATCTCACCATGCATCAACATGCACGAAAGCGTCGAAAGTTTCTCATCTAAGGACAGCGACAAAAATTTCGCATCTTTTGACCTTCTTGGCTGAAAATACGAGAAAATGGCGCGCGCGAATTTTCACACCGTCGTAAAATTTTCAACCGAGTCCATTTTTCCGTCCCAATCATCTCACCATGCATCAACATGCACAAAAGCGTCGAAAATTTTGCATCTTTTGACAGCGACAAAAATTTCACGTCTTTTGACCTTCTAGGCTGAAAACACGAGTAAAAGGCGCGCGCGCAAATTTTCACACCGCCGTAAAATTTTCAACCGAGTCCATTTTTCCGTCCCAATTATCTCACCATGCATCAACATGCACGAAAGCGTCAAAAATTTCGCATCTTTTGACAGCGACAAAAATTTCGCGTCTTTTGACCTTCTTGGCTGAAAACACGAGTAAAAGGCGCGCGCGCGAATTTTCACACCGCCGTAAAATTTTCAACCGAGTCCATTTTTCCGTCCCAATCATCTCACCATGCATCAACATGCACGAAAGCGTCGAAAGTTTCTCATCTAAGGACAGCGACAAAAATTTCGCATCTTTTGACCTTCTTGGCTGAAAACACGAGTAAAAGGCGCGCGCGCGAATTTTCACACCGCCGTAAAATTTTCAAGGGAGTCCATTTTTCCGTCCCAATCATCTCACCATGCATCAACATGCACGAAAGCGTCAAAAATTTTGCATCTTTTGACAACGACAAAAATTTCGCGTTTTTTGACCTTCTAGGCTGAAAACACGAGTAAAAGGCGCGCGCGCGAATTTTCACACCGTCATAAAATTTTCAACTGAGTCCATTTTTCCGTCCCAATCATCTCACCATGCATCAACATGCATGAAAGCGTCATAAATTTTGCATCTTTTGACAGCGTCAAAAATTTCGCGTCTTTTGACCTTCTTGGCTGAAAACACGAGAAAAGGCGCGCGAATTTTCACACCGCCGTAAAATTTTCCACCGAGTCCATTTTTCTGTCCCAATCATCTCACCATGCATCAACATGGACGAAAGCGTCCAAAATTTCGCATCTTTTGACAGCGACAAAAATTTCGCGTCTTTTGACCTTCTTGGCTGAAAACACGAGTAAAAGGCGCGCGCGAATTTTCACACCGCCGTAAAATTTTCAACCGAGTCCATTTTTCCGTCCCAATCGTCTCACCATGCACGAAAGCGTCGAAAATTCTGCATCTTTTGACTGCGACAAAAATTTTGCGTCTGTTGACCTTCTTGGCTGAAAACACGAGTAAAAGGCGCGCGCGCGAATTTTGACACCGCCGTAAAATTTTCAACCGAGTCCATTTTTCCGTCCCAATCATCTCACCATGCATCAACATGCACGAAAGCGTCGAAAGTTTCTCATCTAAGGACAACGACAAAAATTTCGCATCTTTTGACCTTCTTGGCTGAAAACACGAGAAAAAGGTGCGCGCGCGAATTTTCACACCGTCGTAAAATTTTCAACCGAGTCCATTTTTCCGTCCCAATCATCTCACCATGCATCAACATGCACGAAAGCGTCGAAGGTTTCTCATCTAAGGACAGCGACAAAAATTTCGCGTCTTTTGACCTTCTAGGCTGAAAACACGAGCAAAAGGCGCGCGCACAAATTTTCACACCGCCGTAAAATTTTCAACCGAGTCCATTTTTCCGTCCCAATCATCTCACCATGCATCAACATGCACGAAAGCGTCGAAAATTTCGCATCTTTTGACAGCGACAAAAATTTCGCGTCTTTTGACCTTTTTGGCTGAAAACACGAGTAAAAGGCGCGCGCGCGAATTTTCACACCGCCGTAAAATTTTCAACCGAGTCCATTTTTCCGTCCCAATCATCTCACCATGCATCAATATGCACGAAAGCGTCGAAAGTTTCTCATCTAAGGACAGCGACAAAAATTTCGCATCTTTTAACCTTCTTGGCTGAAAACACGAGTAAAAGGCGCGCGCGCGAATTTTCACACCTCCGTAAAATTTTCAACCGAGTCCATTTTTTCGTCCCAATCATCTCACCATGCGTCAACATGCACAAAAGCGTCGAATATTTCGCATCTTTTGACAGCGACAAAAATTTCGCGTCTTTTGACCTTCTTGGCTGAAAAAACGAGAAAAGGCGCGCGCGCGAATTTTCACACCGCCGTAAAATTTTCCACCGAGTCCATTTTTCTGTCCCAATCATCTCACCATGCATCAACATGGACGAAAGCGTCGAAAATTTCGCATCTTTTGACAACGACAAAAATTTCGCGTCTTTTGACCTTCTTGGCTGAAAACACGAGTAAAAGGCGCGCGCGCGAATTTTCACACCGTCGTAAAATTTTCAACCGAGTCCATTTTTCCGTCCCAATCGTCTCACCATGCACGAAAGCGTCGAAAATTCCGCATCTTTTGACTGCGACAAAAATTTCGCGTCTGTTGACCTTCTTGGCTGAAAACACGAGTAAAAGGCGCGCGCGCGAATTTTCACACCGTTGTAAAATTTTTAACCGAGTCCATTTTTCTGTCCCAATCATCTCACCATGCATCAACATGCACGAAAGCGTCGAAAATTTCGCATCTTTTGACAGCAACAAAAATTTCGCGTCTTTTGACCTTCTTGGCTGAAAACACGAGTAAACGGCGCGCGCGCGAATTTTCACACCGCCGTAAAATTTTCAACTGAGTCCATTTTTCCGTCCCAATCATCTCACCATGCATCAACATGCACGAAAGCGTCGTAAATTTCGCATCTTTTGACAGCGACAAAAATTTCGCGTCTTTTGACCATCTTGGCGGAAAACACGAGTAAAAGGCGCGCGCGCGAATTTTGACACCGCCGTAAAATTTTCAACCAAGTCCATTTTTCCGTCCCAATCATCTCACCATGCATCAACGTGCACGAAAGCGTCGAAAGTTTCTCATCTAAGGACAGCGACAAAAATTTCGCATCTTTTGACCTTCTTGGCTGAAAACACGAGAAAAAGGCGCGCGCACGAATTTTCACACCATCGTAAAATTTTCAACCGAGTCCATTTTTCCGTCCCAATCATCTCACCATGCTCAACATGCACAAAAGTGTCGAAAATTTCGCATCTTTTGACAGCGACAAAAATTTCGCTCTTTTGACCTTCTAGGCTGAAAACACGAGTAAAAGGCGCGCGCGCAAATTTTCACCCCGCTGTAAAATTTTCAACCGAGTCCATTTTTCCGTCCCAATCATCTCACCATGCATCAACATGCACGAAAGCGTCCAAAATTTCGCATCTTTTGACAGCGACAAAAATTTCGCGTCTTTTGACCTTCTTGGCTGAAAACACGAGTGAAAGGCGCGCGCGCGAATTTTCACACCACCGTAAAATTTTCAACCGAGTCCATTTTTCTGTCCCAATCATCTCACCATGCATCAACATGCACGAAAGCGTCCAAAATTTCGCATCTTTTGACAGCGACAAAAATTTCGCGTCTTTTGACCTTCTTGGCTGAAAACACGATTAAAAGGCGCGCGCGCGAATTTTCACACCGCCGTAAAATTTTCAAGGGAGTCCATTTTTCCGTCCCAATCATCTCACCATGCATCAACATGCACGAAAGCGTCGTAAATTTCGCATCTTTTGATAGCAACAAAAATTTCGCGTCTTTTGACCTTCTTGGATGAAAACACGAGTAAAAGGCGCGCGCGCGAATTTTCACACCGTCGTAAAATTTTCAACTGAGTCCATTTTTCCGTCCCAATCATCTCACCATGCATCAACATGCACGAAAGCGTCGTAAATTTCGCATCTTTTGACAGCGACAAAAATTTCGCGTCTTTTGACCTTCTTGGCTGAAAAAACGAGTAAAAGGCGCGCGCGCGAATTTTCACACCTCCGCAAAATTTTCAACCGAGTCCATTTTTCCGTCCCAATCATCTCACCATGCATCAACATGCACGAAAGCGTCGAAAATTTCGCATATTTTGACAGCGACAAAAATTTCGCGTCTTTTGACCTTCTTGGCTGAAAACACGAGAAAAGGCGCGCGAATTTTCACACCGCCGTAAAATTTTCCACTGAGTCCATTTTTCTGTCCCAATCATCTCACCATGCATCAACATGGACGAAAGCGTCGAAAATTTCGCATCTTTTGACAGCGACAAAAATTTCGCGTCTTTTGACCTTCTTGGCTGAAAACACGAGTAAAAGGCGCGCGCGAATTTTCACACCGCCGTAAAATTTTCAACCGAGTCCATTTTTCCGTCCCATTCGTCTCACCATGCACGAAAGCGTCGAAAATTCTGCATCTTTTGACTGCGACAAAAATTTTGCGTCTGTTGACCTTCTTGGCTGAAAACACGAGTAAAAGGCGCGCGCGCGAATTTTGACACCGCCGTAAAATTTTCAACCGAGTCCATTTTTCCGTCCCAATCATCTCACCATGCATCAACATGCACGAAAGCGTCGAAAGTTTCTCATCTAAGGACAACGACAAAAATTTCGCATCTTTTGACCTTCTTGGCTGAAAACACGAGAAAAAGGTGCGCGCGCGAATTTTCACACCGTCGTAAAATTTTCAACCGAGTCCATTTTTCCGTCCCAATCATCTCACCTTGCATCAACATGCACAAATGCGTCGAAAATTTCGCATCTTTTGACAGCGACAAAAATTTCGCGTCTTTTGACGTTCTAGGCTGAAAACACGAGTAAAAGGCGCGCGCGCAAATTTTCACACCGCCGTAAAATTTTCCACCGAGTCCATTTTTCTGTCCCAATCATCTCACCATGCATCAACATGGACGAAAGCGTCAAAAATTTCGTATCTTTTGACAGCGACAAAAATTTCGCGTCTTTTGACCTTCTTGGCTGAAAACACGAGTAAAAGGCGCGCGCGCGAATTTTCACACCGCCGTAAAATTTTCAACTGAGACCATTTTTCCGTCCCAATCATCTCACCATGCATCAACATGCACGAAAGCGTCGAAAGTTTCTCATCTAAGGACAGCGACAAAAATTTCGCATCTTTTGACCTTCTTGGCTGAAAATACGAGAAAATGGCGCGCGCGAATTTTCACACCGTCGTAAAATTTTCAACCGAGTCCATTTTTCCGTCCCAATCATCTCACCATGCATCAACATGCACAAAAGCGTCGAAAATTTTGCATCTTTTGACAGCGACAAAAATTTCACGTCTTTTGACCTTCTAGGCTGAAAACACGAGTAAAAGGCGCGCGCGCAAATTTTCACACCGCCGTAAAATTTTCAACCGAGTCCATTTTTCCGTCCCAATTATCTCACCATGCATCAACATGCACGAAAGCGTCAAAAATTTCGCATCTTTTGACAGCGACAAAAATTTCGCGTCTTTTGACCTTCTTGGCTGAAAACACGAGTAAAAGGCGCGCGCGCGAATTTTCACACCGCCGTAAAATTTTCAACCGAGTCCATTTTTCCGTCCCAATCATCTCACCATGCATCAACATGCACGAAAGCGTCGAAAGTTTCTCATCTAAGGACAGCGACAAAAATTTCGCATCTTTTGACCTTCTTGGCTGAAAACACGAGTAAAAGGCGCGCGCGCGAATTTTCACACCGCCGTAAAATTTTCAAGGGAGTCCATTTTTCCGTCCCAATCATCTCACCATGCATCAACATGCACGAAAGCGTCGTAAATTTCGCATCTTTTGACAGCGACAAAAATTTCGCGTCTTTTGACCTTCTTGGATGAAAACACGAGTAAAAGGCGCGCGCGCGAATTTTCACACCGTCGTAAAATTTTCAACTGAGTCCATTTTTCCGTCCCAATCATCTCACCATGCATCAACATGCACGAAAGCGTCGTAAATTTCGCATCTTTTGACAGCGACAAAAATTTCGCGTCTTTTGACCTTCTTGGCTGAAAAAACGAGTAAAAGGCGCGCGCGCGAATTTTCACACCTCCGCAAAATTTTCAACCGAGTCCATTTTTCCGTCCCAATCATCTCACCATGCATCAACATGCACGAAAGCGTCGAAAATTTCGCATATTTTGACAGCGACAAAAATTTCGCGTCTTTTGACCTTCTTGGCTGAAAACACGAGAAAAGGCGCGCGAATTTTCACACCGCCGTAAAATTTTCCACCGAGTCCATTTTTCTGTCCCAATCATCTCACCATGCATCAACATGGACGAAAGCGTCGAAAATTTCGCATCTTTTGACAGCGACAAAAATTTCGCGTCTTTTGACCTTCTTGGCTGAAAACACGAGTAAAAGGCGCGCGCGAATTTTCACACCGCCGTAAAATTTTCAACCGAGTCCATTTTTCCGTCCCAATCGTCTCACCATGCACGAAAGCGTCAAAAATTCTGCATCTTTTGACTGCGACAAAAATTTTGCGTCTGTTGACCTTCTTGGCTGAAAACACGAGTAAAAGGCGCGCGCGCGAATTTTGACACCGCCGTAAAATTTTCAACCGAGTCCATTTTTCCGTCCCAATCATCTCACCATGCATCAACATGCACGAAAGCGTCGAAAGTTTCTCATCTAAGGACAACGACAAAAATTTCGCATCTTTTGACCTTCTTGGCTGAAAACACGAGAAAAAGGTGCGCGCGCGAATTTTCACACCGTCGTAAAATTTTCAACCGAGTCCATTTTTCCGTCCCAATCATCTCACCTTGCATCAACATGCACAAAAGCGTCGAAAATTTCGCATCTTTTGACAGCGACAAAAATTTCGCGTCTTTTGACGTTCTAGGCTGAAAACACGAGTAAAAGGCGCGCGCGCAAATTTTC
Organism: Pontederia crassipes; assembly: GCA_030549335.1. Lineage (NCBI taxonomy): Eukaryota > Viridiplantae > Streptophyta > Magnoliopsida > Commelinales > Pontederiaceae > Pontederia > Pontederia crassipes. Next base: position 6,208,205 of record CM060190.1, read on the forward strand.
ACACCGCCGTAAAATTTTCAACCGAGTTCATTTTTCCGTCCCAATCACCTCACCATGCATCAACTTGCACGAAAGCGTCGAAAATTTCGCATCTTTTGACTGCGACAAAAATTTCGCGTCTTTTGACCTTCTTGGCTGAAAACACGAGTAAAAGGCGCGCGCGCGAATTTTCACACCGTCGTAAAATTTTCAACCGAGTCCATTTTTCCGTCCCAATCATCTCACCATGCATCAACATGCACGAAAGCGTCGAAAGTTTCTCATCTAAGGACAGCGACAAAAATTTCGCATCTTTTGACCTTCTTGGCTGAAAACACGAGAAAATGGCGCGCGCGCGAATTTTCACACCGTCGTAAAATTTTCAACCGAGTCCATTTTTCCATCCCAATCATCTCACCATGCATCAACATGGACAAAAGCGTCGAAAATTTTGTATCTTTTGACAGCGACAAAAATTTCACGTCTTTTGACCTTCTAGGCTGAAAACACGAGTAAAAGGCGCGCGCGCAAATTTTCACACCGCCGTAAAATTTTCAACCGAGTCCATTTTTCCGTCCCAATCATCTCACCATGCATCAACATGCACGAAAGCGTCAAAAATTTCGCATCTTTTGACAGCGACAAATTTTGCGTCTTTTGACCTTCTTGGCTGAAAACACGAGTAAAAGGCGCGCGCGCGAATTTTCACACCGCCGTAAAATTTTCAACCGAGTCCATTTTTCCGTCCCAATCATCTCACCATGCATCAACATGCACGAAAGCGTAAAAAATTTCGCACCTTTTGACAGCGACAAAAATTTCGCGTCTTTTGACCTTCTTGGTTGAAAATACGAGTAAAAGGCGCGCGCGCGAATTTTCACACCGCCGTAAAATTTTCAACCGAGTCCATTTTTCCGTCCCAATCATCTCACCATGCATCAACATGCACGAAAGCGTAAAAAATTTTGCATCTTTTGACAGCGACAAAAATTTCGCGTCTTTTGACCTTCTTGGCTGAAAACACGAGTAAAAGGCGCGCGCGCGAATTTTCACACCTCCGTAAAATTTTCAACCGAGTCTATTTTTCCGTCCCAATCATCTCACCATGCATCAACATGCACAAAAGCGTCAAAAATTTCGCATCTTTTGACAGCGACAAAAATTTCACGTCTTTTGACCTTCTTGGCTGAAAACACGAGAAAAGGCGCGCGCGCGAATTTTCACACCGTCGTAAAATTTTCCACCGAGTCCATTTTTCTGTCCCAATCATCTCACCATGCATCAACATGGACGAAAGTGTCGAAAATTTCGCATCTTTTGACAGCGACAAAAATTTCGCGTCTTTTGACCTTCTTGGCTGAAAACACGAGTAAAAGGCGCGCGCGCGAATTTTCACACCGCCGTAAAATTTTCAACCGAGTCTATTTTTCCGTCCCAATCGTCTCACCATGCACGAAAGCGTCGAAAATTCCGCATCTTTTGACTGCGACAAAAATTTCGCGTCTGTTGACCTTCTTGGCTGAAAACACGAGTAAAAGGCGCGCGCGCGAATTTTCACACCGTTGTAAAATTTTTAACCGAGTCCATTTTTCTGTCCCAATCATCTCACCATGCATCAACATGCACGAAAGCGTCGAAAATTTCGCATCTTTTGACAGCAACAAAAATTTCGCGTCTTTTGACCTTCTTGGCTGAAAACACGAGTAAAAGGCACGCGCGCGAATTTTCACACCGCCGTAAAATTTTTAACCAAGTCCATTTTTCCGTCCCAATCATCTCACCATGCATCAACATGCACGAAAGCGTCGAAAGTTTCTCATCTAAGGACAGCGACAAAAATTTCGCATCTTTTGACCTTCTTGGCTGAAAACACGAGAAAAAGGCGCGCGCACGAATTTTCACACCGCCGTAAAATTTTCAACCGAGTCCATTTTTCCATCCCAATCATCTCACCATGCATCAACATGAACGAAATCGTCGAAAATTTTGCATCTTTTGACAGTGACAAAAATTTCGCGTCTTTTGACCTTCTTGGCTGAAAACATGTGTAAAAGGCGCGCGCGCGAATTTTCACACCGCCGTAAAATTTTCAACCGAGTCCATTTTTCCGTCCCAATCATCTCACCATGCATCAACATGCACGAAAGCGTCAAAAATTTCGCGTCTTTTGACCTTCTTGGCTAATAACACGAGTAAAAGACGCGCGCGCGCATTTTCACACTGCCGTAAAATTTTCAACTGAGTCCATTTTTCCGTTCCAATCATCTCATCATGCATAAACACACACGAAAAGCGTCAAAAATTTCGCATCTTTTAACAGCGACAAAAATTTCGCGTCTTTTGACCTTCTCGGCTAAAAACATGAGTAAGAGGCACGTGCGCGAATTTTCACACCGTCGTAAAATTTTCAACCGAGTCCATTTTTCCGTCCCAATCATCTCACCATGCATCAACACGCACGAAAGCGTAAAAATTTTGCATCTTTTGACAACGACAAAAATTTCGTGTCTTTTGACCTTCTTGGCTGAAAACACGAGTAAAAGGCGAGAGCGCGAATTTTCACACCGCCATAAAATTTTCAACCGAGTCCATTTTCCGTCCAATCATCTCACCATGCATCAACATGCAAGAAAGCGTAAAAAATTTCGAATCTTTTGACAGCGACAAAAATTTCGCATCTTTTGACCTTCTTGGCTGAAAACACGAGTAAGAGGCACGCGCGCGAATTTTCACACCGTCGTAAAATTTTCAACCGAGTCCATTTTTCCGTCCCAATCACCTCACCGTGCATCAACACACACGAAAGCGTAAAAAATTTTGCATCTTTTGACAGCGACAGAAATTTTGCGTCTTTTGACCTTCTAGATTGAAAACACGAGTAAAAGGCGCGCGCACGAATTTTCACACCGCCGTAAAATTTTCAACCGAGTCCATTTTTCCATCCCAATCATCTCACCATGCATCAACAAGCAAGAAAGCATAAAAAATTTTGCATCTTTTGACAGCGACAAAAATTTCGCGTCTTTTGACCTTCTTGGCTGAAAACACGAGTAAGAGGCACGCGAGCGAATTTTCACACCGCCGTAAATTTTTCAACCGAGTCCATTTTTCCGTCCCAATCATCTCATCATGCATAAACACACACCAAAGGGTCGAAAATTTTGCATCTTTTGACAGCCACAAAAATTTCGCGTCTTTTGACTTTCTTGGCTGAAAACACGAGTAAAAGGCGTGCGCGCGAATTTTCACACCGCCGTAAAATTTTTAACAGATTCCATTTTTCCGTCCCAATCATCTCACCATGCATCAACACGCACGAAAGCGTAAAAAATTTTGCATCTTTTCGCCTTCTTGGCTGAAAACAGGAGTAAAAGACGCGCGCGCGAATTTTCACACCGCCGTAAAATTTTCAACCGAGTCCATTTTTCCGTCCCAATCATCTCATCATGCATTAACACACACGAAAAGCGTCGAAAATTTCGCATCTTTTAACAGCGACAAAAATTTCGCGTCTTTTGACCTTCTCGGCTAAAAACACGAGTAAGAGGCACGTGCGCGAATTTTCACACCGTCATAAAATTTTCAACCGAGTCCATTTTTCCATCCCAATCATCTCACCATGCATCAACACGCACGAAAGCGTCGAAAATTTTAAATCTTTTGACAGCGACAAAAATTTCGCGTCTTTTGACCTTCTTGGCTGAAAACACGAGTAAGAGGCACGCGCGCGAATTTTCACACCGTCGTAAAAATTTCAACCGAGTCCATTTTTCCGTCCCAATCATCTCACCATGCATCAACACGCACGAAAGCGTAAAAAATTTTGCATCTTTTGACAGCGACAGAAATTTCGCGTCTTTTGACCTTCTTGAGTGAAAACACGAGTAAAAGGCGCGCGCACGAATTTTCACACCGCTGTAAAATTTTCAACCGAGTCCATTTTTCCATCCCAATCATCTAACCATGCATCAACAAGCAAGAAAGCGTCGAAAATTTCGCATCTTTTGACAACGACAAAAATTTCGCGTCTTTTGATCTTCTTGGCTGAAAACATGAGTAAGAGGCACGCGCGCGAGTTTTCACACAGTCGTAAAATTTTCAACCGAGTCCATTTTTCCGTCCCAATCATCTCACCATGCATCAACATGCACGAAAGCATAAAAAATTTTGCATCTTTTGGCAGCGAAAAAAATTACGCGTCTTTTGACCTTCTTGGCTGAAAACACGAGTAAAAGGCGAGCGCGCGAATTTTCACACCGCCGTAAAATTTTCAACCGAGTCCATTTTTCCGTCCCAATCATCTCACCATGCCACACCGTCTTTTGGCAGCGACAAAAATTTCACGTCTTTTGACCTTCTTGGCTGAAAACACAAGTAAAAGACGCGCGCGCGAATTTTCACACCGTCGTAAAATTTTCAACCAAGTCCATTTTTCCGTCCCAATCACCTCACCATGCATCAACACGCACGAAAGCGTAAAAAATTTTGTATCTTTTGACAGCGACAAAAATTTCGCGTCTTTTGACCTTCTTGGCTGAAAACACGACTAAGAGGCATGCGCGCGAATTTTCGCACCGTCGTAAAATTTTCAACAGAGTCCATTTTTCCGTCCCAATCATCTCACCATGCATCAACACGCACGAAAGCGTAAAAATTTTTGCATCTTTTGACAGCGACAAAAATTTCGCGTCTTTTGACCTTCTTGGCTAAAAACACGAGTAAAAGACGAGCGCGCGAATTTTCACACCGTCGTAAAATTTTCAACCGAGTCTATTTTTCCATCCCAATCATCTCACCATGCATCAACGTGCGCGAATTTTCACACCGTCGTAAAAATTTCAACCGAGTCCATTTTTCCGTCCCAATCATCTCACCATGCATCAACATGCAAGAAAACGTCAAAAATTTCGTATCTTTTGACAGCGACAAAAATTTCACGTCTTTTGACCTTCTTGGCTGAAAACACGAGTAAGAGGCACGCGCGCGCATTTTCACACCGTCGTAAAATTTTCAACCGAGTCCATTTTTTCGTCCCAATCACCTCACCATGCATCAACACGCACGAAAGCGTAAAAAAATTTGCACCTTTTGACAGCGACAAAAATTTCGCGTCTTTTGACCTTTTTGATTGAAAACACGAGTAAAAGGCGCGCGCGCGAATTTTCACACTGCCGTAAAATTTTCAACCGAGTCCATTTTTCCGTCCCAATCATCCCACCATGCATCAACAAGCAGGAAAGCGTCGAAAATTTCGCATCTTTTGACAGCGACAAAAATTTCGCGTCTTTTGACCTTCTCGGCTAAAAACACGAGTAAGAGGCACGTGCGCGAATTTTCACACCGTCGTAAAATTTTCAACCGAGTCCATTTTTCCGTCCCAATCATCTCACCATGCATCAACACGCACGAAAGCGTAAAAAATTTAATATCTTTTGGCAGCGAAAGAAATTTTGCGTCTTTTGACCTTCTTGGCTGAAAACACGAGTAAAAGGCGAGCACGAGAATTTTCACACCGCCGTAAAATTTTTAACCGAGTCCATTTTTCCGTTCCAATCATCTTACCATGCATCAACATGCATGAAAGCGTCGAAAATTTCGCATCTTTTGACAGCGACAAAAATTTCGCGTCTTTTGACCTTCTTGGCTGAAAACACGAGTAAGAGGCACGCGCGCGAATTTTCACACCGTCGTAAAATTTTCAACCGAGTCCATTTTTCCGTCCCAATCATCTCACCATGCAAAAACACGCACGAAAGCGTAAAAAATTTTGCATCTTTTGACAGCGACAAAAATTTCGCGTCTTTTGACCTTCTTGGCTGAAAACACGAGTAAAAGACGCGCGCGCGAATTTTCACTTCACCGTAAAATTTTCAACCGAGTCCATTTTTCCATCCCAATCATCTCATCATGCATAAACACACACGAAAAGCGTCGAAACTTTCGCATCTTTTAACAGTGACAAAAATTTCGCGTCTTTTGACCTTCTCGGCTAAAAACACGAGTCGTGCGCGAATTTTCACACCGTCGTAAAATTTTCAAACGAGTCCATTTTTCCATCCCAATCATCTCACCATGCATCAACATGCATGAAAGCGTCAAAACTTTTGCATCTTTTGACAGCGACAGAAATTTCGCATCTTTTGACCTTCTTGATTGAAAACACGAGCAAAAGGCACGCGCGCGAATTTTCATACCGTCGTAAAATTTTCAACCGAGTCCATTTTTCCGTCCTAATCATCTCACCATGCTTCAACACGCACGAAAGCGTAAAAAATTTTGCATCTTTTGACAGCGACAAAAATTTCGCGTCTTTTGACCTTCTTGATTGAAAACACGAGTAAAAGGCGCGCGCAGCGAATTTTCACACCGCCGTAAAATTTTCAACCGAGTCCATTTTTCCGTCCCAATCATCTCACCATGCATCAACAAGCAAGAAAGCGTAAAAAATTTTGCATCTTTTGGCAGCGACAAAAATTTCGCGTCTTTTGACCTTCTTGGCTGAAAACACGAGTAAAAGGCGAACGCGCGAATTTTCACACCGCCGTAAAATTTTCAACCGAGTCCATTTTTCCGTCCCAATCATCTCACCATGAATCAACATGCAAGAAAGCGTCGAAAATTTCGCATCTTTTGACAGCGACAAAAATTTCGCGTCTTTTGACCTTCTTGGCTGAAAACACGAGTAAGAGGCACGCGCGCGAATTTTCACACCGTCGTAAAATTTTCAACCGAGTCCATTTTTCCGTCCCAATCATCTCACCATGCCTCAACACGCACAAAAGCGTAAAAAATTTTGCATCTTTTGACAGCGACAAAAATTTCGCGTCTTTTGACCTTCTTGGCTGAAAACACGAGTAAAAGACGTGCGGGCGAATTTTCACTTCACCGTAAAATTTTCAACCGAGTCCATTTTACCGTCCCAATCATCTCATCATGCATAAACACACACGAAAAGCGTCGAAAATTTTGCATCTTTTGACAGCGACAAAAATTTTGCGTCTTTTGACCCTCTTGGCTAAAAACACGAGTAAGAGGCACGTGTGCGAATTTTCACACCGTCGTAAAATTTTCAACCGAGTCCATTTTTCCATCTCACCATGCATCAACACGCACGAAAGCGTAAAAAATTTTGCATCTTTTGACAGCGACAAAAATTTCGCATCTTTTGACCTTCTTGATTGAAAACACGAGTAAAAGGCACGCGCGCGAATTTTCACACCGTCGTAAAATTTTCAACCGAGTCCATTTTTCCGTCCCAATCATCTCACCATGAATCAACACGCACGAAAGCGTAAAAAAATTTGCATGTTTTGACAGCGACAAAAAATTCGCGTCTTTTAAACTTCTTGGCTGAAAACATGAGTAAAAGACGCGCACGCGAATTTTCACTTCACCGTAAAATTTTCAACCGAGTCCATTTTACCGTCCCAATCATCTCATCATGCATAAACACACACGAAAAGCGTCGAAAATTCGCATCTTTTGACAGCGACAAAAATTTCGCGTGTTTTGACCCTCTTGGCTAAAAACACGAGTAAGAGGCACGTGTGCGAATTTTCACACCGTCGTAAAATTTTCAACCGAGTCCATTTTTCCATCTCACCGTGCATTAACACGCACGAAAGCGTAAAAAAATTTGCATCTTTTGACAACGACAAAAATTTCGCGTCTTTTGACCTTCTTGATTGAAAACACGAGTAAAAGGCACGCGCGCGAATTTTCACACCGTCGTAAAATTTTCAACCGAGTCCATTTTTCCGTTCCAATCATCTCACCATGCATCAACATGCATGAAAGCGTCGAAAATTTCGCATCTCTTGACAGTGTAAAAAATTTCACATCTTTTGACCTTCTTGGCTGAAAACACGAGTAAAAGGCGCGTGCGCGAATTTTCACACCATCGTGAAATTTTCAACCGAGTCCATTTTTCCGTCTCAATCATCTCACCCTGCATCAACATGCACGAAAGCGTAAAAAATTTTGCATCTTTTGAAAGCGACAAAAATTTCGCGTCTTTTGACCTTCTTGGCTGGAAACACGAGTAAAAGGCGCGTGCGAGAATTTTCACACCGCCGTAAAATTTTCATCCGAGTCCATTTTTCCGTCCCAATCATTTCACCATGCATCAACATGCACGAAAGCATCGAAAATTTCGCATCTTTTGACAGCGAAAAAAATTTCGCATCTTTTGACCTTCTTGGCTGAAAACACGAGTAAAAGTCGCGCGCGCGAATTTCACACCGCCGTGAAATTTTCAGCCGAGTCCATTTTTCCGTTTCAATCATCTCACCATGCATCAACATGCTCGAAAGAGTCAAAAATTTTGCATCTTTTGACAACGACAAAAATTTCGCATCTTTTGACCTTCTTGCCTGAAAACATGAGTAAAAGACGTGCGCACGAATTTTCACACCGTCGTAAAATTTTCAATCGAGTCCATTTTTCAGTCCCAATCATCTCACCATGCATCAACATGCACAAAAGCGTCGAAAATTCCGCATCTTTTGACAGCGACAAAAATTTCGCATCTTTTGACCTTTTTGGCTGAAAACATGAGTAAAAGGCGCGCGCGAATTTTCACACTACAGTAAAATTTTCAACCGAGTCCATTTTTCCGTCCCAATCATCTCACCATGCATCAATATGGACGAAAGCGCCGAAAATTTCACATCTTTTGACAGCGACAAAAATTTCGCGTCTTTTGACCTTCTTGGCTGAAAACACGAGTAAAAGGCGTGCGCACAAATTTTCACACCACCGTAAAATTTTCAATCGAGTCCATTTTTCCGTCCCAATCATCTCACCATGCATCAACATGCACAAAAGCGTCAAAAATTTCGCATCTTTTGACCTTCTTGGCTGAAAACACGAGTAAAATGCGCGCGCGAATTTTCACACCACTGTAAAATTTTCAACCGAGTCCATTTTTCCGTCCCAATCATCTGACCATGCATCAACATCCACGAAAGCATCGAAAATTTCGCATCTTTTGATCTTCTTGGCTGAAAACACGTGAAAAAGGCGCGTGCACGAATTTTCACACGCCGTAAAATTTTCAACCGAATCCATTTTTCCGTCCCAATCATCTCACGATGCATCAATATGGACGAAAGCACCGAAAATTTCACATCTTTTGACAGCGACAAAAATTTCGCGTCTTTTGACCTTCTTGGCTGAAAACACGAGTAAAAGCCGCGGGCGCGAATTTTACACCGACGTGAAATTTTCAACTGAGTCGATTTTTTCGTCTCAATCACCTCACCATGCATCAACATGCTCGAAAGCGTCGAAAATTTCGCATCTTTTGACAGCGACAAAAATTTCGCGTCTTTTGACCTTCTTGGCTGAAAACACGAGTAAAAGGCGTGCGCACGAATTTTCACAATGCCGTAAAATTTTCAATCGAGTCCATTTTTCCGTCCCAATCATTTCACCATGCATCAACACGCACGAAAAGTGACAAAAAATTCGCGTCTTTTAACCTTTTTGGCTGAAAACAAGAGTAAAAGACGCGTGCGAATTTTCACACCGTCGTAAAATTTTCAACCGAGTCCATTTTTTCGTCCCAATCATCTCACCATGTATCAACATGCACGAAAGCGTCGAAAATTTCGCATCTTTTGGCAGCGACAAAAATTTCGCGTCTTTTGACCTTCTTGGCTGAAAACACGAGTAAAAGGCGCGTGCGCGAATTTTCACACCGCCGTAAAATTTTCAACCGAGTCCATTTTTCTGTCCCAATCATCTCACCATGCATCAACATGCACGAAAGCGTAAAAAATTTCACATCTTTTGACAGCGACAAAAATTTCGCGTCTTTTGACCTTCTTGGCTGAAAACACGAGTAAAAGCCGCGCGCGCGAATTTCAAACCGCCGTGAAATTTTCAACCGAGTCCATTTTTTCGTCTCAATCATCTCACCATGCATCAACATGCTCGAAAGCGTCAAAAATTTTGCATCTTTTGACAGCGACAAAAATTTCGCGTCTTTTGACCTTCTTGGCTGAAAACACGAGTAAAGGCGTACGCACGAATTTTCACACCACCGTAAAATTTTCAATCGAGTCCATTTTTCAGTCCCAATCATCTGACCATGAATCAACATGCACGAAAGCGTCGAAAATTTTGCATCTTTTGACAGTGACAAAAATTTTTCGTCTTTTGACATTCTTGGCTAAAAACACGAGTAAAAGGCGCACGCGCGAATTTTCATACCGTCGTAAATTTTTCAACCGAGTCCATTTTTCCATTCCAATCATCTCACCATGCATCAACATGCACGAAAGCGTCGAAAATGTCGCATCTCTTGACAGCGTCAAAAATTTCACATCTTTTGACCTTCTTGGCTTAAAACACGAGTAAAAGGCGCACGCGCGAATTTTCACACCGCCGTGAAATTTTCAACCGAGTCCATTTTTCCTTCTCAATCATCTCACCATGCATCAACATGCACGAAAGCGTAAAAAATTTTGCATCTTTTGAAAGCGATAAAAATTTCGCGTCTTTTGACCTTCTTGGCAGAAAACACGAGTAAAAGGCGCGTGCGCGAATTTTCACACCGCCACAAAATTTTCAACCGAGTCCATTTTTCTGTCCCAATCATCTCACCATGCATCAACATCCACGAAAGCATCGAAAATTTCGCATCTTTTGACCTTCTTGGCTGAAAACACATGAAAAAGGCGCGTGCGCGAATTTTCACACCGCCGTAAAATTTTTAACCGAATCCATTTGTCGTCCCAATCATCTCAACATGCATCAACATGCACGAAAGCGTCGAAAATTTTGCATCTTTTGAAAGCGACAAAAATTTCGCGTCTTTTGACCTTCTTGGCTGAAAACACGAGTAAAAGGCGCACGCGCGAATTTCACACCGCCGTGAAATTTTCAACTGAGTCTATTTTTCCGTCCCAATCATCTCACCATGCATCAATATGGAAGAAAGCGCCGAAAATTTCACATCTTTTGACAGCGACAAAAATTTCGCGTCTTTTGACCTTCTTGGCTGAAAACACGAATAAAAGCCGCGCGCGCGAATTTCACACCGCCGTGAAATTTTCAACCGAGTCCATTTTTCAGTCTCAATCACCTCACCATGCATCAACATGCTCGAAAGCGTCAAAAATTTCACATCTTTTGACAGCAACAAAAATTTCGCGTCTTTTGACCTTCTTGGCTGAAAACACGAGTAATAGGCGTGCGCACAAATTTTCACACCACCGTAAAATTTTCAATTGAGTCCATTTTTCCGTCTCAATCATCTCACCATGCATCAACATGCACAAAAGCGTCAAAAATTTCGCATCTTTTGAACTTCTTGGCTGAAAACACGAGTAAAAGGCGCGCGCGAATTTTCACACCACTGTAAAATTTTCAATCGAGTCCATTTTTCCGTCCCAATCATCTGACCATGCATCAACATCCACGAAAGCATAAAAAATTTTGCATCTTTTGATCTTCTTGGCTGAAAACACGTGAAAAAGGCGTGTGCACGAATTTTCACACCGCCATAAAATTTTCAACCGAATCCATTTTTCCGTCCCAATCATCTCACCATGCATCAATATGGACGAAAGCGCCAAAAATTTCACATCTTTTGACAGCGACAAAAATTTCGCGTCTTTTGACCTTCTTGGCTGAAAACCCGAGTAAAAGCCACGCGCGCGAATTTTACACCGCCGTGAAATTTTCAACCGAGTCTATTTTTCCGTCTCAATCATCTCACCATGCATAAACATGCACGAAAGCGTCGAAAATTTCGCATCTTTTGACCTTCTTGGCTTAAAACACGAGTAAAAGGCGCACGCGCGAATTTTCACACCGCCGTGAAATTTTCAACCGAGTCCATTTTTCCTTCTAATATCATCTCACCATGCATCAACATGCACGAAAGCGTCAAAAATTTTGCATCTTTTGAAAGCGATAAAAATTTCGCCTCTTTTGACCTTCTTGGCAGAAAACACGAGTAAAAGGCGCGTGCGCGAATTTTCACACCGCCATAAAATTTTCAACCGAGTCCATTTTTCTGTCCCAATCATCTCACCATGCATCAACATCCACGAAAGCATCAAAAATTTCGCATCTTTTGACCTTCTTGGCTGAAAACACATGAAAAAGGCGCGAGCGCGAATTTTCACACCGCCGTAAAATTTTTAACCGAATCCATTTGTCGTCCCAATCATCTCAACATGCATCAACATGCACGAAAGCGTCGAAAATTTTGCATCTTTTGAAAGCGACAAAAATTTCGCGTCTTTTAACCTTCTTGGCTGAAAACACGAGTAAAAGGCGCACGCGCGAATTTCACACCGCCGTGAAATTTTCAACTGAGTCTATTTTTCCGTCCCAATCATCTCACCATGCATCAATATGGACGAAAGCGCCGAAAATTTCACATCTTTTGACAGCGACAAAAATTTCGCGTCTTTTGACCTTCTTGGCTGAAAACACGAGTAAAAGCCGCGCGCGCGAATTTCACACCGCCGTGAAATTTTCAACCGAGTCCATTTTTCAGTCTCAATCACCTCACCATGCATCAACATGCTCGAAAGCGTCAAAAATTTCGCATCTTTTGACAGCAACAAAAATTTCGCGTCTTTTGACCTTCTTGGCTGAAAACACGAGTAATAGGCGTGCGCACAAATTTTCACACCACCGTAAAATTTTCAATTGAGTCCATTTTTCCGTTTCAATCATCTCACCATGCATCAACATGCACAAAAGCGTCAAAAATTTCGCATCATTTGAACTTCTTGGCTGAAAACACGAGTAAAAGGCGCGCGCGAATTTTCACACCACTGTAAAATTTTCAATCGAGTCCATTTTTCCGTCCCAATCATCTGACCATGCATCAACATCCACGAAAGCATAAAAAATTTTGCATCTTTTGATCTTCTTGGCTGAAAACACGTGAAAAAGGCGTGTGCACGAATTTTCACACCGCCATAAAATTTTCAACCGAATCCATTTTTCCGTCCCAATCATCTCACCATGCATCAATATGGACGAAAGCGCCAAAAATTTCACATCTTTTGACAGCGACAAAAATTTCGCGTCTTTTGACCTTCTTGGCTGAAAACACGAGTAAAAGCCACGCGCGCGAATTTTACACCGCCGTGAAATTTTCAACCGAGTCTATTTTTCCGTCTCAATCATCTCACCATGCATAAACATGCACGAAAGCGTCGAAAATTTCGCATCTTTTGACCTTCTTGGCTTAAAACACGAGTAAAAGGCGCACGCGCGAATTTTCACACCGCCGTGAAATTTTCAACCGAGTCCATTTTTCCTTCTCAATCATCTCACCATGCATCAACATGCACGAAAACGTCAAAAATTTTGCATCTTTTGAAAGCGATAAAAATTTCGCGTCTTTTGACCTTCTTGGCAGAAAACACGAGTAAAAGGCGCGTGCGCGAATTTTCACACCGCCATAAAATTTTCAACCGAGTCCATTTTTCTGTCCCAATCATCTCACCATGCATCAACATCCACGAAAGCATCGAAAATTTCGCATCTTTTGACCTTCTTGGCTGAAAACACATGAAAAAGGCGCGAGCGCGAATTTTCACACCGCCGTAAAATTTTTAACCGAATCCATTTGTCGTCCCAATCATCTCAACATGCATCAACATGCACGAAAGCGTCGAAAATTTTGCATCTTTTGAAAGCGACAAAAATTTCGCGTCTTTTGACCTTCTTGGCTGAAAACACGAGTAAAAGGCGCACGCGCGAATTTCACACCGCCGTGAAATTTTCAACTGAGTCTATTTTTCCGTCCCAATCATCTCACCATGCATCAATATGGACGAAAGCGCCGAAAATTTCACATCTTTTGACAGCGACAAAAATTTCGCGTCTTTTGACCTTCTTGGCTGAAAACACGAGTAAAAGGCGCACGCGCGAATTTCACACCGCCGTGAAATTTTCAACCGAGTCCATTTTTCAGTCTCAATCACCTCACCATGCATCAACATGCTCGAAAGCGTCAAAAATTTCGCATCTTTTGACAGCAACAAAAATTTCGCGTCTTTTGACCTTCTTGGCTGAAAACACGAGTAATAGGCGTGCGCACAAATTTTCACACCACCGTAAAATTTTCAATTGAGTCCATTTTTCCGTCTCAATCATCTCACCATGCATCAACATGCACAAAAGCGTCAAAAATTTCGCATCTTTTGAACTTCTTGGCTGAAAACACGAGTAAAAGGCGCGCGCGAATTTTCACACCACTGTAAAATTTTCAATCGAGTCCATTTTTCCGTCCCAATCATCTGACCATGCATCAACATCCACGAAAGCATAAAAAATTTTGCATCTTTTGATCTTCTTGGCTGAAAACACGTGAAAAAGGCGTGTGCACGAATTTTCACACCGCCATAAAATTTTCAACCGAATCCATTTTTCCGTCCCAATCATCTCACCATGCATCAATATGGACGAAAGCGCCAAAAATTTCACATCTTTTGACAGCGACAAAAATTTCGCGTCTTTTGACCTTCTTGGCTGAAAACACGAGTAAAAGCCACGCGCGCGAATTTTACACCGCCGTGAAATTTTCAACCGAGTCTATTTTTCCGTCTCAATCATCTCACCATGCATAAACATGCACGAAAGCGTCGAAAATTTCGCATCTTTTGACCTTCTTGGCTTAAAACACGAGTAAAAGGCGCACGCGCGAATTTTCACACCGCCGTGAAATTTTCAACCGAGTCCATTTTTCCTTCTCAATCATCTCACCATGCATCAACATGCACGAAAACGTCAAAAATTTTGCATCTTTTGAAAGCGATAAAAATTTCGCGTCTTTTGACCTTCTTGGCAGAAAACACGAGTAAAAGGCGTGTGCGCGAATTTTCACACCGCCATAAAATTTTCAACCGAGTCCATTTTTCTGTCCCAATCATCTCACCATGCATCAACATCCACGAAAGCATCGAAAATTTCGCATCTTTTGACCTTCTTGGCTGAAAACACATGAAAAAGGCGCGAGCGCGAATTTTCACACCGCCGTAAAATTTTTAACCGAATCCATTTGTCGTCCCAATCATCTCAACATGCATCAACATGCACGAAAGCGTCGAAAATTTTGCATCTTTTGAAAGCGACAAAAATTTCGCGTCTTTTGACCTTCTTGGCTGAAAACACGAGTAAAAGGCGCACGCGCGAATTTCACACCGCCGTGAAATTTTCAACTGAGTCTATTTTTCCGTCCCAATCATCTCACCATGCATCAATATGGACGAAAGCGCCGAAAATTTCACATCTTTTGACAGCGACAAAAATTTCGCGTCTTTTGACCTTCTTGGCTGAAAACACGAGTAAAAGCCGCGCGCGCGAATTTCACACCGCCGTGAAATTTTCAACCGAGTCCATTTTTCAGTCTCAATCACCTCACCATGCATCAACATGCTCGAAAGCGTAAAAAATTTCGCATCTTTTGACAGCAACAAAAATTTCGCGTCTTTTGACATTCTTGGCTGAAAACACGAGTAATAGGCGTGCGCACAAATTTTCACACCACCGTAAAATTTTCAATTGAGTCCATTTTTCCGTTTCAATCATCTCACCATGCATCAACATGCACAAAAGCGTCAAAAATTTCGCATCATTTGAACTTCTTGGCTGAAAACACGAGTAAAAGGCGCGCGCGAATTTTCACACCACTGTAAAATTTTCAATCGAGTCCATTTTTCCGTCCCAATCATCTGACCATGCATCAACATCCACGAAAGCATAAAAAATTTTGCATCTTTTGATCTTCTTGGCTGAAAACACGTGAAAAAGGCGTGTGCACGAATTTTCACACCGCCATAAAATTTTCAACCGAATCCATTTTTCCGTCCCAATCATCTCACCATGCATCAATATGGACGAAAGCGCCAAAAATTTCACATCTTTTGACAGCGACAAAAATTTCGCGTCTTTTGACCTTCTTGGCTGAAAACACGAGTAAAAGCCACGCGCGCGAATTTTACACCGCCGTGAAATTTTCAACCGAGTCTATTTTTCCGTCTCAATCATCTCACCATGCATAAACATGCACGAAAGCGTCGAAAATTTCGCATCTTTTGACAGCGACAAAAATTTCGCGTCTTTTGACCTTCTTGGCTGAAAACACGAGTAAAACGCGCGTGCGCGAATTTTCACACCGCCGTAAAATTTTCAACCGAGTCCATTTTTTCGTCCCAATCATCTCACCATGCATCAAAATGCACGAAAGCGTAAAAAATTTCACATCTTTTGACAGCGACAAAAATTTCGCGTCGTTTGACGTTCTTGGCTGAAAACACGAGTAAAAGCCGCGCGCGCGAATTTCACACCGCCGTGAAATTTTCAACCGAGTCCATTTTTCCGTCTCAATCATCTCACCATGCATCAACATGCTCGAAAGCGTCGAAAATTTCGCATCTTTTGACAGCGACAAAAATTTCGCGTCTTTTGACCTTCTTGGCTGAAAACAGGAGTAAAAGGCGTGCGCACGAATTTTCACACCGCCGTAAAATTTTCAATCGAGTCCATTTTTCAGTCCCAATCATCTCACCATGCATCAACATGCACGAAAGCGTCGAAAATTTCGCATCTTTTGACAGTGACAAAAATTTTTCGTCTTTTGAACCTTCTTGGCTGAAAACACGAGTAAAAGGCGCACGCGCGAATTTTCATACCGTCGTAAAATCTTCAACCGAGTCCACTTTTCCGTTCCAATCATCTCACCATGCATCAACATGCACGAAAGCGTCGAAAATTTCGCATCTCTTGACAGCGTCAAAAATTTCACATCTGTTGACCTTGTTGGCTTAAAACACGAGTAAAAGGCGCATGTGCAAATTTTCACACCGCCGTGAAATTTTCAACCGAGTCCATTTTTCCGACTCAATCATCTCACCATGCATCAACATGCACGAAAGCGTAAAAAATTTTGCATCTTTTGAAAGCGATAAAAATTTCGCGTCTTTTGACCTTCTTGGCTGAAAACACGAGTAAAAGGCGAACGCGCGAATTTCACACCGCCGTGAAATTTTCAACCGAGTCCATTTTTCTATCTCAATCACCTCACCATGCATCAACATGCTCGAAAGCGTCGAAAATTTCGCATCTTTTGACAGCGACAAAAATTTTGCGTCTTTTGACCTTCTTGGCTGAAAACACGAGTAAAAGGCGCGTGCGCAAATTTTCACACCCCCGCAAAATTTTTAATCGAGTCCATTTTTCCGTCCCAATCATCTCACCATGCATCAACACGCACGAAAAGCGACAAAAATTTCACGTCTTTTGACCTTCTTGGCTGAAAACATGAGTAAAAGGCGCGCGCGAATTTTCACACCATCGTAAAATTTTCAACCGAGTTCATTTTTCCGTCCCAATCATCTCACCATGCATCAACATGCATGAAAGCGTCGAAAATTTTGCATCTTTTGACTGTGACAAAAATTTCGCGTCTTTTGGCCTTCTTGGCTGAAAACACGAGTAAAAGCCGCGAGCGCGAATTTCACACCGCCGTGAAATTTTCAACCGAGTCCATTTTTCCGTCTCAACCACCTCACCATGCATCAACATGCTCGAAAGCATAGAAAATTTTGCATCTTTTGACAACGACAAAAATTTCGCGTCTTTTGACCTTCTTGGCTGAAAACATGAGTAAAAGGCGTGCGCACGAATTTTCACACCGCCGTAAAATTTTCAATCTAGTCCATTTGTTCATCCCAATCATCTCACCATGCATCAACATGCACGAAAGCGTGAAAAATTTCGCATCTTTTGACAGAGTCAAAAATTTCGCGTCTTTTCACCTTCTTGGCTGAAAACACGAGTAAGAGGCATGTGCGCGAATTTTCACACCGTCGTAAAATTTTCAACCGAGTCCATTTTTCCGTCCCAATCATCTCATAATGCATCAACACGCACGAAAAGCGACAAAAATTTCGCGTCTTTAGACCTTCTTGGCTGAAACCACGAGTAAAAGGCGCGCGCGAATTTTCACACCGCCGTAAAATTTTCAACCGAGTCCATTTTTCCGTCCCAATCATCTCACCATGCATCAACATGCATGAAAGCGTCAAAAATTTCGCATCTTTTGACAGTGACAAAAATTTTGCATCTTTTGACCTTCTTGGCTAAAAACACGAGTAAAAGGCGCACGCGCGAATTTTCTCACCGCCGTAAAATTTTCAACCAAGTCCATTTTTCTGTTCCAATCATCTCACCATGCATCAACATGCAGGAAAGCGTCGAAAATTTCGCATCTCTTGACAGTGTCAAAAATTTCACATCTTTTGACCTTCTTGGCTGAAAAGATGAGTAAAAGGCGCGCGCGCGAATTTTCACACCGCCGTGAAATTTTCAACCGAGTCCATTTTTCCGTTTCAATCATCTCACCATGCATCAACATGCACGAAAGCATCGAAAATTTCGCATCTTTTGACGGCGACAAAAATTTCGCGTGTTTTGACCTTCTTGGCAGAAAACACGAGTAAAAGCCGCGTGCGCGAATTTCACACTGCCATGAAATTTTCAACTGAGTCCATTTTTCCATCTCAATCACCTCACCATGCATCAACATGCTCGAAAGCGTTGAAAATTTCGCATCTTTTGACAGCGACAAAAATTTCGCGTCTTTTGACCTTCTTGGCTGAAAACACGAGTAAAACCCGCGCGCGCGAATTTCACACTGCCGTGAAATTTTCAACCGAGTTTATTTTTCCATCTCAATAATCTCACCATGCATCAACATGCTCGAAAGTGTCAAAAATTTTGCATCTTTTGACAGCGACAAAAATTTCGCGTCTTTTGACCTTCTTGGCTGAAAACACGAGTAAAAGGCGTGCGCACGAATTTTCACACCGCCGTAAAATTTTCAATCGAGTCCATTTTTCAGTCCCAATCATCTCACCATGCATCAACATGCACAAAAGCATCAAAAATTTTGCATCTTTTGACCTTCTTGGCTGAAAACACGAGAAAAAGGCGCGCGCGAATTTTCACACCACCGTAAAATTTTCAACCGAGTCCATTTTTCCGTCCCAATCATCTGACCATGCATCAACATCCACGAAAGCATCGAAAATTTTGCATCTTTTGACAGCGACAAAAATTTTGCATCTTTTGATCTTCTTGGCTGAAAACACGTGAAAAAGGCGCGTGCGCGAATTTTCACACCGCCGTAAAATTTTCAACCGAGTCCATTTTTCCGTCCCAATCATCTCACCATGCATCAACATGCACGAAAGCGTCGAAAATTTCGCATCATTTGACAGCGACAAAAATTTCGCGTCTTTTGACCTTCTTGGCAGAAAACACGAGTAAAAGCCGCGCGCGCGAATTTCACACCGCCGTGAAATTTTCAACCGAGTCCATTTTTCCATCTCAATCACCTCACCATGCATCAACATGCTCGAAAACGTCGAAAATTTCGCATCTTTTGACAGAGACAAAAATTTCGCGTCTTTTGACCTTCTTGGCTGAAAACACGAGTAAAAGCCGTGCGCGCGAATTTCAAACCGCCGTGAAATTTTCAACCGAGTCCATTTTTCCGTCTCAATCACCTCACCATGCATCAACATGCTCGAAAGCGTCGAAAATTTTACATCTTTTGACAGTGACTAAAATTTCGCGTCTTTTGACCTTCTTGGTTGAAAACACGAGTAAAAGGCGTGCGCACGAATTTTCACACCGCCGTAAAATTTTCAATCGAGTTCATTTTTTCAGTCCCAATCATCTCACCATGAATCAACATGCACGAAAGCGTCGAAAATTTCGCATCTTTTGACAGTGACAAAAATTTTTCGTCTTTTGACCTTCTTGGCTGAAAACACGAGTAAAAGGCGCACGCGCGAATTTCCATACAGTCGTAAAATTTCTGTTCCAATCATCTCACCATGCATCAACATGCATGAAAGCATCAAAAATTTCGCATCTCTTGACAGCGTAAAAAATTTCACATCTTTTGACCTTCTTGGCTCAAAACACGAGTAAAAGGCGCACGCGCGAATTTTCACACCGCCATGAAATTTTCAACCGAGTCCATTTTTTCGTCTCAATCATCTCACCATGCATCAACATGCACGAAAGCGTAAAAAATTTCACATCTTTTGAAAACGATAAAAATTTCGCGTCTTTTGACCTTCTTGGCTGAAAACACGAGTAAAAGGCGCGTGCGCGAATTTTCACACCGCCTTAAAATTTTCAACCGAGTCCATTTTTCCGTCCCAATCATCTCACCATGCATCAACATGCACAAAAGCGTCGAAAATTTCGCATCTTTTGACCTTCTTGGCTGAAAACACGTGAAAAAGGCGCGTGCGCGAATTTTCACACCGCCGTAAAATTTTCAACCGAATCCATTTTTCAGTCCCAATCATCTCACCATGCATTAACATGCACGAAAGCGTCAAAAATTTCGCATCTTTTGACAACGACAAAAATTTCGCGTCTTTTGACCTTCTTGGCTGAAAACACGAGTAAAAGCCGCGCGCGCGAATTTCACACCGCCGTGAAATTTTCAACCGAGTCCATTTTTCCGTCTCAATCATCTCAACATGCTCGAAAGCGTCGAAAATTTTGCATCTTTTGACAGCGACAAAAAATTCGCGTCTTTTGTCCTTCTTGACTGAAAACACGAGTAAAAGGCGTGCGCACGAATTTTCATACCGCCGTAAAATTTTCAATCGAGTCCATTTTTCAGTCTCAATCATCTCACCATGCATCAACATGCACAAAAGCGTCAAAAATTTCGCATCTTTTGACCTTCTTGGCTGAAAACACGAGTAAAAGTCGCGCGCGAATTTTCACACTACAGTAAAATTTTCAACCGAGTCCATTTTTCCGTCTCAATCATCTCACCATGCATCGACATGAACGAAAGCTTCGAAAATTTTGCATCTTTTGAAAGCGACAAAAATTTCGTGTCTTTTGACCTTCTTGGCTGAAAACACGAGTAAAAGGCTCACTCGCGAATTTTCACACCGCCGTAAAATTTTCAACCGAGTCCATTTTTCCGTCCCAATCATCTCACCATGCATCAATACGGATGAAAGCGCTGAAAATTTCACATCTTTTGACAGCGACAAAAATTTCGCGTCTTTTGACCTTCTTGGCTGAAAACACGAGTAAAAGCCGCGCGCACGAATTTCACACCGTCGTGAAATTTTCAACGGAGCCCATTTTTCAGTCTCAATCACCTCACCATGCATCAACATGCTCGAAAGCGTCGAAAATTTTGCATCTTTTGACAGCAACAAAAATTTCGCGTCTTTTGACCTTCTTGGCTGAAAACACGAGTAAAAGGCGTGCGCACGAATTTTCACACTACCGTAAAATTTTCAATCGAGTCCATTTTTCCGTCCCAATCATCTCACCATGCATCAACATGCACAAAAGCGTAAAAAATTTCGCATCTTTTGACCTTCTTGGTTGAAAACACGAGTAAAAGGCGCGCGCGAATTTTCACACCACTGTAAAATTTTCAACCGAGTCCATTTTTCCGTCCCAATCATCTGACCATGCATCAACATCCACGACAGCATCGAAAATTTTGCATCTTTTGATTTTCTTGGCTGAAAACACGTGAAAAAGGCATGTGCACGAATTTTCACACCGCCGTAAAATTTTCAACCGAATCCATTTTTCCGTCCCAATCATCTCACTATGCATCAATATGGACGAAAGCGCCGAAAATTTCACATCTTTTGATAGCGACAAAAATTTCGCGTCTTTTGACCTTCTTGGCTGAAAACACGAGTAAAAGCCACGCGCGCGAATTTTACACCGTCGTGAAATTTTCAACCGAGTCCATTTTTCCGTCTCAATCACCTCACCATGCATCAACATGCACGAAAGCGTCGAAAATTTCGCATCATTTGACAGCGACAAAAATTTCGCGTCTTTTGACCTTCTTGGCAGAAAACACGAGTAAAAGCCGCGCGCGCGAATTTCACACCGCCGTGAAATTTTCAACCGAGTCCATTTTTCCAT
This sequence comes from Pontederia crassipes, assembly GCA_030549335.1. Taxonomy (NCBI): domain Eukaryota; kingdom Viridiplantae; phylum Streptophyta; class Magnoliopsida; order Commelinales; family Pontederiaceae; genus Pontederia; species Pontederia crassipes. The sequence goes on from CM060190.1 coordinate 6,230,156, forward strand.
CTCAATCACCTCACCATGCATCAACATGCTCGAAAACGTCGAAAATTTCGCATCTTTTGACAGAGACAAAAATTTCGCGTCTTTTGACCTTCTTGGCTGAAAACACGAGTAAAAGCCGTGCGCGCGAATTTCAAACCGCCGTGAAATTTTCAACCGAGTCCATTTTTCCGTCTCAATCACCTCACCATGCATCAACATGCTCGAAAGCGTCGAAAATTTTACATCTTTTGACAGTGACTAAAATTTCGCGTCTTTTGACCTTCTTGGTTGAAAACACGAGTAAAAGGCGTGCGCACGAATTTTCACACCGCCGTAAAATTTTCAATCGAGTTCATTTTTTCAGTCCCAATCATCTCACCATGAATCAACATGCACGAAAGCGTCGAAAATTTCGCATCTTTTGACAGTGACAAAAATTTTTCGTCTTTTGACCTTCTTGGCTGAAAACACGAGTAAAAGGCGCACGCGCGAATTTCCATACAGTCGTAAAATTTCTGTTCCAATCATCTCACCATGCATCAACATGCATGAAAGCATCAAAAATTTCGCATCTCTTGACAGCGTAAAAAATTTCACATCTTTTGACCTTCTTGGCTCAAAACACGAGTAAAAGGCGCACGCGCGAATTTTCACACCGCCATGAAATTTTCAACCGAGTCCATTTTTTCGTCTCAATCATCTCACCATGCATCAACATGCACGAAAGCGTAAAAAATTTCACATCTTTTGAAAACGATAAAAATTTCGCGTCTTTTGACCTTCTTGGCTGAAAACACGAGTAAAAGGCGCGTGCGCGAATTTTCACACCGCCTTAAAATTTTCAACCGAGTCCATTTTTCCGTCCCAATCATCTCACCATGCATCAACATGCACAAAAGCGTCGAAAATTTCGCATCTTTTGACCTTCTTGGCTGAAAACACGTGAAAAAGGCGCGTGCGCGAATTTTCACACCGCCGTAAAATTTTCAACCGAATCCATTTTTCAGTCCCAATCATCTCACCATGCATTAACATGCACGAAAGCGTCAAAAATTTCGCATCTTTTGACAACGACAAAAATTTCGCGTCTTTTGACCTTCTTGGCTGAAAACACGAGTAAAAGCCGCGCGCGCGAATTTCACACCGCCGTGAAATTTTCAACCGAGTCCATTTTTCCGTCTCAATCATCTCAACATGCTCGAAAGCGTCGAAAATTTTGCATCTTTTGACAGCGACAAAAAATTCGCGTCTTTTGTCCTTCTTGACTGAAAACACGAGTAAAAGGCGTGCGCACGAATTTTCATACCGCCGTAAAATTTTCAATCGAGTCCATTTTTCAGTCTCAATCATCTCACCATGCATCAACATGCACAAAAGCGTCAAAAATTTCGCATCTTTTGACCTTCTTGGCTGAAAACACGAGTAAAAGTCGCGCGCGAATTTTCACACTACAGTAAAATTTTCAACCGAGTCCATTTTTCCGTCTCAATCATCTCACCATGCATCGACATGAACGAAAGCTTCGAAAATTTTGCATCTTTTGAAAGCGACAAAAATTTCGTGTCTTTTGACCTTCTTGGCTGAAAACACGAGTAAAAGGCTCACTCGCGAATTTTCACACCGCCGTAAAATTTTCAACCGAGTCCATTTTTCCGTCCCAATCATCTCACCATGCATCAATACGGATGAAAGCGCTGAAAATTTCACATCTTTTGACAGCGACAAAAATTTCGCGTCTTTTGACCTTCTTGGCTGAAAACACGAGTAAAAGCCGCGCGCACGAATTTCACACCGTCGTGAAATTTTCAACGGAGCCCATTTTTCAGTCTCAATCACCTCACCATGCATCAACATGCTCGAAAGCGTCGAAAATTTTGCATCTTTTGACAGCAACAAAAATTTCGCGTCTTTTGACCTTCTTGGCTGAAAACACGAGTAAAAGGCGTGCGCACGAATTTTCACACTACCGTAAAATTTTCAATCGAGTCCATTTTTCCGTCCCAATCATCTCACCATGCATCAACATGCACAAAAGCGTAAAAAATTTCGCATCTTTTGACCTTCTTGGTTGAAAACACGAGTAAAAGGCGCGCGCGAATTTTCACACCACTGTAAAATTTTCAACCGAGTCCATTTTTCCGTCCCAATCATCTGACCATGCATCAACATCCACGACAGCATCGAAAATTTTGCATCTTTTGATTTTCTTGGCTGAAAACACGTGAAAAAGGCATGTGCACGAATTTTCACACCGCCGTAAAATTTTCAACCGAATCCATTTTTCCGTCCCAATCATCTCACTATGCATCAATATGGACGAAAGCGCCGAAAATTTCACATCTTTTGATAGCGACAAAAATTTCGCGTCTTTTGACCTTCTTGGCTGAAAACACGAGTAAAAGCCACGCGCGCGAATTTTACACCGTCGTGAAATTTTCAACCGAGTCCATTTTTCCGTCTCAATCACCTCACCATGCATCAACATGCACGAAAGCGTCGAAAATTTCGCATCATTTGACAGCGACAAAAATTTCGCGTCTTTTGACCTTCTTGGCAGAAAACACGAGTAAAAGCCGCGCGCGCGAATTTCACACCGCCGTGAAATTTTCAACCGAGTCCATTTTTCCATCTCAATCACCTCACCATGCATCAACATGCTCGAAAACGTCGAAAATTTCGCATCTTTTGACAGAGACAAAAATTTCGCGTCTTTTGACCTTCTTGGCTGAAAACACGAGTAAAAGCCGTGCGCGCGAATTTCAAACCGCCGTGAAATTTTCAACCGAGTCCATTTTTCCGTCTCAATCACCTCACCATGCATCAACATGCTCGAAAGCGTCGAAAATTTTACATCTTTTGACAGTGACTAAAATTTCGCGTCTTTTGACCTTCTTGGTTGAAAACACGAGTAAAAGGCGTGCGCACGAATTTTCACACCGCCGTAAAATTTTCAATCGAGTTCATTTTTTCAGTCCCAATCATCTCACCATGAATCAACATGCACGAAAGCGTCGAAAATTTCGCATCTTTTGACAGTGACAAAAATTTTTCGTCTTTTGACCTTCTTGGCTGAAAACACGAGTAAAAGGCGCACGCGCGAATTTCCATACAGTCGTAAAATTTCTGTTCCAATCATCTCACCATGCATCAACATGCATGAAAGCATCAAAAATTTCGCATCTCTTGACAGCGTAAAAAATTTCACATCTTTTGACCTTCTTGGCTCAAAACACGAGTAAAAGGCGCACGCGCGAATTTTCACACCGCCATGAAATTTTCAACCGAATCCATTTTTTCGTCTCAATCATCTCACCATGCATCAACATGCACGAAAGCGTAAAAAATTTCACATCTTTTGAAAACGATAAAAATTTCGCGTCTTTTGACCTTCTTGGCTGAAAACACGAGTAAAAGGCGCGTGCGCGAATTTTCACACCGCCTTAAAATTTTCAACCGAGTCCATTTTTCCGTCCCAATCATCTCACCATGCATCAACATGCACAAAAGCGTCGAAAATTTCGCATCTTTTGACCTTCTTGGCTGAAAACACGTGAAAAAGGCGCGTGCGCGAATTTTCACACCGCCGTAAAATTTTCAACCGAATCCATTTTTCAGTCCCAATCATCTCACCATGCATTAACATGCACGAAAGCGTCAAAAATTTCGCATCTTTTGACAACGACAAAAATTTCGCGTCTTTTGACCTTCTTGGCTGAAAACACGAGTAAAAGCCGCGCGCGCGAATTTCACACCGCCGTGAAATTTTCAACCGAGTCCATTTTTCCGTCTCAATCATCTCAACATGCTCGAAAGCGTCGAAAATTTTGCATCTTTTGACAGCGACAAAAAATTCGCGTCTTTTGTCCTTCTTGACTGAAAACACGAGTAAAAGGCGTGCGCACGAATTTTCATACCGCCGTAAAATTTTCAATCGAGTCCATTTTTCAGTCTCAATCATCTCACCATGCATCAACATGCACAAAAGCGTCAAAAATTTCGCATCTTTTGACCTTCTTGGCTGAAAACACGAGTAAAAGTCGCGCGCGAATTTTCACACTACAGTAAAATTTTCAACCGAGTCCATTTTTCCGTCTCAATCATCTCACCATGCATCGACATGAACGAAAGCTTCGAAAATTTTGCATCTTTTGAAAGCGACAAAAATTTCGTGTCTTTTGACCTTCTTGGCTGAAAACACGAGTAAAAGGCTCACTCGCGAATTTTCACACCGCCGTAAAATTTTCAACCGAGTCCATTTTTCCGTCCCAATCATCTCACCATGCATCAATACGGATGAAAGCGCTGAAAATTTCACATCTTTTGACAGCGACAAAAATTTCGCGTCTTTTGACCTTCTTGGCTGAAAACACGAGTAAAAGCCGCGCGCACGAATTTCACACCGTCGTGAAATTTTCAACGGAGCCCATTTTTCAGTCTCAATCACCTCACCATGCATCAACATGCTCGAAAGCGTCGAAAATTTTGCATCTTTTGACAGCAACAAAAATTTCACGTCTTTTGACCTTCTTGGCTGAAAACACGAGTAAAAGGCGTGCGCACGAATTTTCACACTACCGTAAAATTTTCAATCGAGTCCATTTTTCCGTCCCAATCATCTCACCATGCATCAACATGCACAAAAGCGTAAAAAATTTCGCATCTTTTGACCTTCTTGGTTGAAAACACGAGTAAAAGGCGCGCGCGAATTTTCACACCACTGTAAAATTTTCAACCGAGTCCATTTTTCCGTCCCAATCATCTGACCATGCATCAACATCCACGACAGCATCGAAAATTTTGCATCTTTTGATTTTCTTGGCTGAAAACACGTGAAAAAGGCATGTGCACGAATTTTCACACCGCCGTAAAATTTTCAACCGAATCCATTTTTCCGTCCCAATCATCTCACTATGCATCAATATGGACGAAAGCGCCGAAAATTTCACATCTTTTGATAGCGACAAAAATTTCGCGTCTTTTGACCTTCTTGGCTGAAAACACGAGTAAAAGCCACGCGCGCGAATTTTACACCGTCGTGAAATTTTCAACCGAGTCCATTTTTCCGTCTCAATCACCTCACCATGCATCAACACGCTCGAAAGCGTCGAAAATTTCGCATCTTTTGACAGCGACAAAAATTTCGCATCTTTTGACTTTCTTGGCTAAAAACACGAGTAAAAGGCGTGCGCACGAATTTTCACAACGGCGTTAAATTTTCAATCGAGTCCATTTTTCCGTCCCAATCATTTCACCATGCATCAACATGCACGAAAGTGTCAAATTTCGCATCTTTTGACAGCGACAAAAATTTCGCATCTTTTGACCTTCTTGGCTGAAAACACGAGTAAAAGGAGCGCGTGTCACGGGGTCATTCTCGGACACTAGACCACGTGCGGCGACTAGGCGGATAGGCACCTAGCCAAGCCTGTTTTGAGTTTGCAGCGGAAAAGCGACAATCGAGTCCATTTTTCCGTCCCAATCATTTCACCATGCATCAACACGCACGAAAAGCGACAAAAAATTCGCGTCTTTTGACCTTCTTGGCTGAAAACACGAGTAAAAGGCGCGCGCAAATTTTCACACCGCCATAAAATTTTCAACCGAGTCCATTTTTTCGTCTCAATCATCTCACCATGCATCAACATGCATGAAAGCGTCGAAAATTTCGCATCTTTTGATAGTGACAAAAATTTCGCGTCTTTTGACCTTCTTGGCTGAAAACTCGAGTAAAAGGCGCGCGCGCGAATTTTCACACCGCCGTAAAATTTTCAGCCGAATCCATTTTTCCGTCCCAATCATGTCACCATGCATCAACATGTACGAAAGCGTCGAAAATTTTGCATCTTTTGACAGCAACAAAAATTTTGCGTCTTTTGACCTTCTTGGCTGAAAAACGAGTAAAAAGGGCGCGCGCGAATTTTCACACTGCCGTAAAATTTTCAACTGAGTCCATTTGTCCATCCCAATCATCTCACCATGCATCAACATGCACGAAAGCGTAAAAAATTTCGCATCTTTTGACAGTGTCAAAAATTTCGCATCTTTTGACCTTCTTGGCTGAAAACACGAGTAAGAGGCACGTGCGCGAATTTTCACACCGTCGTAAAATTTTTAACCGAGTCCATTTTCCCGACCCAATCATCTCACCATGCATCAACACACATGAAAAGCGACAAAAATTTCGCGTCTTTTGACCTTCTTGACTGAAAACACGAGTAAAAGGCGCGAGCGCGAATTTTCACACCGTCGTAAAATTTTCAACCGAGTCCATTTTTCCGTTCCAATCATCTCACCATGCATCAACATGCACGAAAGCGTCAAAAATTTTGCATCTCTTGACAGCGTAAAAAATTTCACATCTTTTGACCTTCTTGGCTGAAAATACGAGAAAAAAGCGCGCGCGAATTTTCACACCGTCATGAAATTTTCATCCGAGTCCATTTTTCCGTCTCAATCTTCTCACCATGCATCAACATGTTCGAAAGCGTCGAAAATTTTGCATCTTTTGAAAGCGACAAAAATTTCGCGTCTTTTGACCTTCTTGGCTGAAAACACGAGTAAAAGGCGCGTGCGCGAATTTTCACACCGCCGTAAAATTTTCAATCGAGTCCATTTTTCCATCCCAATCATCTCACGATGCATCAACATGCACGAAAGCGTCGAAAATTTCACATCTTTTGACAGCGACAAAAATTTCGCGTCTTTTGACCTTCTTGGCTGAAAACACGAGTAAAAGCCGCGCGCGCGTATTTCACACTGCCGTGAAATTTTCAACCGAGTCCATTTTTCCGTCTCAATCATCTCACCATGCATCAACATGCTCGAAAGCGTCGAAAATTTTGCATCTTTTGACAGCGACAAAAATTTCGCAACTTTTGACCTTCTTGGCTGAAAACACGAGTAAAAGGCGCGCGCGCGAATTTTCACACCGCCGTAAAATTTTCAATCGAGTCCATTTTTCAGTCCCAATCATCTCACCATGAATCAATATGCACGATAGCGTCGAAAATTTCGCATCTTTTGACAGTGACAAAAATTTTTCGTCTTTTGACCTTCTTGGCAGAAAATACGAGTAAAAGGCGCACGCGCGAATTTCCATACCGTCGCAAAATTTTCAACCGAGTCCATTTTTCCGTTCCAATCATCTCACCATGCATCAACATGCACGAAAGCGTCAAAAATTTCGCATCTCTTGACATCGTAAAAAATTTCACATCTTTTGACCTTCTTGGCTTAAAACACGAGTAAAAGGCGTACGCGCGAATTTTCACACTGCCATGAAATTTTCAACCGAGTCCATTTTTTCGTCTCAATCAATTCACCATGCATCAACATGCACGAAAGCGTTGAAAATTTCGCATCTTTTGAAAACGATAAAAATTTCACGTCTTTTGACCTTCTTTGCTGAAAACACGAGTAAAAGGCGCGTGCGCGAATTTTAACACCGCCGTAAAATTTTCAACCGAGTCCATTTTTCCGTCCCAATCATCTCACCATGCATCAACATCCATGAAAGCATCGAAAATTTTGCATCTTTTAACCTTCTTGGCTGAAAACACATGAAAAAGGCGCGTGCGCGAATTTTTACACCGCCGTAAAATTTTTAACCGAATCCAGTTTTCCGTCCTAATCATCTCACCATGCATTAACATGCACGAAAGCGTCGAAAATTTTGCATCTTTTGACAGCGACAAAAATTTCGCGTCTTTTGACCTTCTTGGCTGAAAACACAAGTAAAAGCCGCGCGCGCGAATTTCACACCGCCGTGAAATTTTCAACCGAGTCCATTTTTCCGTCTCAATCATCTCACCATGCATCAACATGCTCGAAAGCGTCCAAAATTTCGCATCTTTTGACAGCGACAAAAATTTCGCGTCTTTTGACCTTCTTGGCTGAAAACACGAGTAAAAAGCGTGCACACGAATTTTCACACCGCCGTAAAATTTTCAATCGAGTCCATTTTTCAGTCCCAATCATCTCACCATGCATCAGCATGCACATAAGCGTCGAAAATTTCGCATCTTTTGAACTTCTTGGCTGAAAACACGAGTAAAAGTCGCGCGCGAATTTTCACACTACAGTAAAATTTTCAACCGAGTTCATTTTTCCGTCTCAATCATCTCACCATGCATCAACATGCACGAAAGCGTCGAAAATTTTGCATCTTTTGAAAGCGACAAAAATTTCGCGTCTTTTGACCTTCTTGGCTGAAAACACGAGTAAAAAGCATGCGCACGAATTTTCACACCGCCGTAAAGTTTTCAATCGAGTCCATTTTTCCGTCCCAATCATCTCACCATGCATCAACATGCACAAAAGCGTAAAAAATTTTGCATCTTTTGACAGCGACAAAAATTTCGTATCTTTTGACCTTCTTGGCTGAAAACACGAGAAAAAGGCGCGCGCGCGAATTTTCACACCGCCGTGAAATTTTCAACCGAGTCCATTTTTCCGTCTCAATCATCTCACCATGCATCAACATGCACGAAAGCGTCAAAAATTTCGCATCTTTTGACAGCGACAAAATTTTTGCGTCTTTTGACCTTCTTGGCTGAAAACACGAGTAAAAGGCGTGTGCGCGAATTTTCACAATGTCATAAAATTTCAACCGAGTCCATTTTTCCGTCCCAATCATCTCACCATGCATCAAAATGCACGAAAGCGTCGAAAATTTCGCATCTTTTGACAGCGACCAAAATTTCACGTCTTTTGACCTTCTTGGCTGTAAACACGAGTAAACGGCGCGCGTGCAAATTTTCACACCGCCGTGAAATTTTCAACCGAGTCAATTTTTCCGTCTCAATCATCTCACCATGCATCAACATGCTCGAAAGCGTAAAAAATTTCGCATCTTTTGACAGCGACTTCGCGTCTTTTGACCTTCTTGACTGAAAACACGAGTAAAAGGTGTGCGCACGAATTTTCACACCGCCGTAAAATTTTCAATCGAGTCCATTTTTCCGTCCCAATCATCTCACCATGCATCAACATGCACAAAAGCGTCAAAAATTTCGCATCTTTTGACATTCTCGGCTGAAAACACGAGCAAAAGGCGCGCGCGAATTTTCACACCACCTTAAAATTTTCAACCGAGTCCATTTTTCCGTCCCAATCATCTGACCATGCATCAACATCCACGAAAGCATCGAAAATTTTGCATCTTTTGACAGCGACAAAAATTTCGCATCTTTTGATCTTCATGGCTGAAAACACGAGAAAAAGGCACGTGCGCGAATTTTCACACCGCCGTAAAATTTTCAACCGAGTCCATTTTTCCGTCCCAATCATCTCACCATGCATCAATATGGACGAAAGCGCAAAAAATTTCACATCTTTTGACAGCGACAAAAATTACGCGTCTTTTGACCTTCTTGGCTGAAAACACGAGTAAAAGGCGCGCGTACGATTTTTCACACCGCCGCAAAATTTTCAACCGAGTCCATTTTTCCATCCCAATCATCTCACCATGCATCAACATGCACGAAAGCGTCAAAATTTTCGCATCTTTTGACAGCGATAAAAATTTCGCGTCTTTTGACCTTCTTGGTTGAAAACACGAGCAAAAGGCGTGCTCACAAATTTTCACACCGCCGTAAAATTTTCAATCGAGTCCATTTTTCCATCCCAATCATCTCTCCATGCATCAACATGCACGAAAGCGTAAATAATTTTGCATCTTTTGACAGCGACAAAAATTTCGCATCTTTTGACCTTCTTGGCTGAAAACACGAGTAAAAGGCGCGTGGGAATTTTCACACCACCGTAAAATTTTCAAACGAGTCCATTTTTCCGTTCCAATCATCTGACCATGCATCAACATCCATGAAAGCATCGAAAATTTCACATCTTTTGACAGCGACAAAAATTTCGCGTCTTTTGATCTTCTAGGCTGAAAACTCGAGAAAAAGGCGCGTGCGCAAATTTTCACACCGCCGTAAAATTTTCAACCGAGTCCATTTTTTCGTCCCAATCATATCACCATGCATCAACACGCACGAAAGCGTCGAAAATTTTGCATGTTTTGACAGCGACAAAAATTTCGCGACTTTTGACCTTCTTGGCTGAAAACACGAGTAAAAGGCGTGCGCACAAATTTTCACACCGTCGTAAAATTTTCAATCGAGTCCATTTTTCCGTCCCAATCATCTCACGATGCATCAACATGCATGAAAGCGTCGAAAATATTGCATCTTTTGACAGCATCAAAATTTTTGCGTCTTTTGACCTTCTTGGCTGAAAACTCGAGTAAAAGGCGCGCGCGCGAATTTTCACACCGCCGTAAAATTTTCAACCGAGTCCATTTTTCTGTCCCAATCATCTCACCATGCATCAACTTGCACGAAAGCGTCGAAAATTTCGCATGTTTTGACAGCGACAAAAATTTCTCGTCTTTTGACCTTCTTGGCTGAAAACAATAGTAAAAGACGTGCGCACAAATTTTCACACCGTCGTAAAATTTTCAATCGAGTCCATTTTTCCGTCCCAATCATCTCACCATGCATCAACATGCATGAAAGCGTCAAAAATATTGCATCTTTTGACATCATCAAAATTTTTGCGTCTTTTGACCTTCTTGGCTGAAAACTCGAGTAAAAGGCGCGCGCGCGAATTTTCACACCGCCGTAAAATTTTCAACCGAGTCCATTTTTCCGTCCCAATCATCTCACCATGCATCAACTTGCACGAAAGCGTCGAAAATTTCGCACGTTTTGACAGCGACAAAAATTTCGCGTCTTTTGACCTTCTTGGCTGAAAACAATAGTAAAAGGCGTGCGCACAAATTTTCACACCGCCGTAAAATTTTCAACCGAGTCCATTTTTCTGTCCCAATCATCTCACCATGCATCAACATGCACGAAAGCATCGAAAATTTTGCATCTTTTGACAGCGTAAAAAATATCGCGTCTTTTGACCTTCTTGGCTGAAAACACGAGTAAAAGGCGCGCGCGCGAATTTTCACACCGTCGTAAAATTTTTAACCGAGTCGATTTTTTCGTCCCAATCATCTCACCATGCATCAACATGCACGAAAGCGTAAAAAATTTCGCATCTTTTGACAGCGACAAAAATTTCATGTCTTTTGACCTTTTCGGCTGAAAACACGAGTAAGAGGCGCGCGCGCGAATTTTCTGTCGCAATCATCTCACCATGCATCAACACGCATGAAAGTGTCGAAAATTTCACATCTTTTGATAGCGACAAAAATTTCGCATCTTTTGACCTTCTTGGCTCAAAACACGAGTAAAAGGCGCGCGCCCGAATTTTCACACCGCCGTAAAATTTTCAACCGAGTCCATTTATCCGTCACAATCATCTCACCATGCATCAACATGCATGAAAGCGTCAAAAATTTCGCAACTTTTGACAGCGACAAAAATTTCGCATCTTTTGACCTTCTTGGCTGAAAACACGAGTAAAAGGCGCGCGCGATTTTTCACACCGCCGTAAAATTTTCAACCGAGTCCATTTATCCGACCCAATCATCTCACCATGCATCAACATGCACGAAAGCTTCGAAAATTTTGCATCTTTTGACAGCAACAAAAATTTAACGTCTTTTGGCCTTCATGGCTGAAAACAAGAGTAAAAGGCGCGCGCGCGAATTTTCACACCGCTGTGAAATTTTCAACCGAGTCCATTTTTCCATCTCAATCATCTCACGATACATCAACATGCACAAAAGCGTCAAAAATTTCGCATCTTTTGACAGCGACAAAAATTTCGCGTCTTTTGACCTTCTTGGCTGAAAACATGCACGAAAAATTTATATGTTTTTCGTCCATTTTTTCGTCCCAATCATATCACCATGCATCAACATGCACGAAAGCGTAAAAAATTTCGCATCTTTTGAAAGCCTAAAAAATTTTGCATCTTTTGACAGCGTCAAAAATTTCACGTCTTTTGACCTTCTTGGCTGAAAATACGAGTAAAAGGCACGAAAAGGTGCGCCCGCGAAATTTCTCACCCCTTGAAAATTTTTCACCGAGGCCATTTTTTCGTCCAAATCATCTCACCATGCTCGAAAGCATCGAAATTTCGCATCTTTTGACAGCGTAAAAAATTTCGCGTCTTTTGACCTTGTTGGCTGAAAACACGAGTAAAAGGCGCGCGCGCGCGATTTTAGCACCGTCGTAAAATTTTTTCCCGAGTCCATTTTTTCGTCCCAATCATATCACGATGCATCAACATGCACGAAAGCGTCGAAAATTTTGCATCTTTTGACAGCCTCAAAAATTTCGCGTCTTTTAATCTTCTTGGCTGAAAACATGAGTAAAAGGCGTGCGCGCGAATTGTCGCACCGCCGTATAATTTTCAACCAAGTCCATTTTTTCCTCCCAATCATCTCACCATGCATCAACATGCACGAAAGCGTCGAAAATTTTGCATCTTTTGATAGCGTAAAAAATTTTGCGTCTTTTGACCTTCTAGGCTGAAAACACGAGTAAAAGGCGCGCGCGCGAATTTTCATACCGTCGTATAATTTTCAACGGAGTCCATTTTTTGTCCCAATCATCTCACCACGCATCAATATGCACGAAAGTGTAAAAAACTTTCGCATCTTTTGACAGCATAAAAAATTTTGCGTCTTTTGACCTTCTTGGCTGAAAACAAGAGAAACAGGCGCGAAAAGGTGCGCCCGCAAAATTTCGCACACTCAAAAATTTTGGCCCGAGCCCATTTTTTCGTCCCAATCATATCACGATGCATCAACATGCACGAAAGCGTCAAAATTTTGCATCTTTTGAACGTCAAAAATTTTGCGTCTTATGACCTTCTTGGCTAAAAACATGAGTAAAAGGCGCGAAAAGGCGCGCGCGTGAATTCTTGCACCCACGGAAAATTTTCGCCCGAGTTTATTTTTTCGTCCCAATCATCTCACCATGCATCAACATGCATGAAAGCATCGAAAATTTCGCATCTTTTGACAGCCTAAAAAATTTTGCATCTTTTGACCTTCTTGGCTGAAAACATGAGTAAAAGGCGCGCGCGCGAATTGTTGCACCGCCGTATAATTTTCAACCAAGTCCATTTTTTCCTCCCAATCATCTCACCATACATCAACATGCACGAAAGCGTCGAAAATTTTGCGTCTTTTGATAGCGTCAAAAATTTTGCGTCTTTTGACCTTCTAGGCTGAAAACACGAGTAAAAGGCGCGCGCGCGAATTTTCACACCGTCGTACAATTTTCAACCGAGTCCATTATTTCGTCCCAATCATCTCACCAAGCATCAACATGCACAAAAGCATTGAAAATTTCTCATCTTTTGACAGCGTCAAAAATTTCGCGTCTTTTGACCTTCTTGGCTGAAAACACGAGTAAAAGGCGCGAAAAGGCGTGCCCGCAAATTCTTGCACCCACGGAAAATTTTCACCCGAGTCCATTTTTTTGTCCCAATCATCTCACCACGCATTAATATGCACGAAAGCGTAAAAAATTTCGCATCTTTTAACACCATAAAAAATTTCGCGTCTTTTGTCCTCTTGGCTGAAAACAGGAGAAAAAGGCACGAAAAGTGCGCCCGCGAAATTTCGCACACTCGAAAATTTTTGCCCGATCCCATTTTTTCGTCCCAATCATCTCAGCATGCATCAACATGCATGAAAGCGTCGAAAATTTCGCATCTTTTGACTGTGTCAAAAATTTCGCGTCTTTTGACCTTCTTGGTTGAAAACACGAGTAAATGGCGCGCGCGCGAATTTTCGCACAGCCGTAAAATTTTCGCCCGAGTCCATTTTTTCGTCCTAATCATCTCTCCGTGCATCAACATGCACGAAAGCGTCGATAATTTCGTATCTTTTGACAGCGTAAATTTTTTTGCGTCTTTTGACCTTCTTGGCTCAAAACACGAGTAAAAGGCACGAAAAAGTGCGCGCTCGAATTCTTACATCCATGATAAATTTTCGCCCGAGTTTATTTTCTCGTCCAAATCATCTCACCATGCATCAACATGCACGAAAGCGTAAAAAATTTCGCATCTTTTGAAAGCCTAAAAAATTCTGCATCTTTTGACAGCGTCAAAAATTTCACGTCTTTTGACCTTCTTGGCTGAAAATACGAGTAAAAGGCACGAAAAAGTGCGCCCGCGAAATTTCTCACCCGTTGAAAATTTTTCACCGAGGCCATTTTTTCGTCCAAATCATCTCACCATGCTCGAAAGCATCGAAATTTCGCATCTTTTGACCTTGTTGGCTGAAAACACGAGTAAAAGGCGCGCGCGATTTTTGCACCGTCGTAAAATTTTTTCCCGAGTCCATTTTTTCGTCCCAATCATATCACGATGCATCAACATGCACGAAAGCGTCGAAAATTTTGCATCTTTTGACAGCCTCAAAAATTTCGCGTCTTTTAATCTTCTTGGCTGAAAACATGAGTAAAAGGCGTGCGCGCGAATTGTCGCACCGCCGTATAATTTTCAACCAAGTCCATTTTTTACAATCATCTCACCATGCATACATGCACGAAAGCGTCGAAAATTTTGCATCTTTTGATAGCGTCAAAAATTTTGCGTCTTTTGACCTTCTAGGCTGAAAACACGAGTAAAAGGCGCGCGCACGAATTTTCATACCATCGTATAATTTTCAACGGAGTCCATTTTTTTGTCCCAATCATCTCACCACGCATCAATATGCACGAAAGCGTAAAAAAATTTCGCATCTTTTGACAGCATAAAAATTTTTGCGTCTTTTGACCTTCTTGGCTGAAAACAGGAGAAACAGGCGCGAAAAGGTGCGCCCGCAAAATTTCGCACACTCAAAAATTTTGGCCCGAGCCCATTTTTTCGTCCCAATCATCTCACCATGCATCAACATGCACGAAATCGTAAAAAATTTTGCATCTTTTGACAGCGTAAAAAATTTCTCGTCTTTTGACCTTCTTGGCTGAAAACACGAGTGAAAGGCGCGCGCACGATTTTAGCACCGTCGTAAAATTTTTGCCCGAGTCCATTTTTTCGTCCCAATCATATCATGATGCATCAACATGCACGAAAGCGTCAAAATTTTGCATCTTTTGAACGTCAAAAATTTTGCGTCTTTTGACCTTCTTGGCTAAAAACATGAGTAAAAGGCGCGAAAAGGCGCGCGCGTGAATTCTTGCACCCACGAAAAATTTTTGCCCGAGTTCATTTTTTCGTCCCAATCATCTCACCATGCATCAACATGCACGAAAGCGTCGAAAATTTGGCAGCGTAAAAAATTTCGCGCCTTTTGACCTTCTTGGATGAAAACACGAGTAAAATGCGTGAAAAGGCATGTCCGTGAAATTTCGCACCCCCGAAAAATTTTCAACCGAGTCCATTTTTTCGTCCCAATCATATCACGATGCATCAACATGAACGAAAGCGTCGAAAAATTCGCATCTTTTGACAGCGTCAAAAATTTTGCGTCTTTTGACCTTCTTGGCTGAAAATTCTTGCACCCACGGAAAATTTTCATCCAAGTACATTTTTTCGTCCCAATCATCTCACCATGCATCAACATGCACGAAAGAGTAAAAAATTTTGCATCTTTTGACCGCGTCGAAAATTTTGCATATTTTGACAGCGTAAAAAATTTCACATCTTTTCACCTTCTTGGCTGAAAACACGAGTAAAAAGCGCGAAAAGGTGCGTCCGCGAAATTTCGCACCCTCTGAAAATTTTCAACCGAGTCCATTTTTTCGTCCAAATCATCTCACCATGCATCAACATGCTCGAAAGCGTCGAAAATTTCGCATCTTTTGACAGCGTCAAAAATTTCGCGTCTTTTGACCTTCTTGGCTGAAAACACGAGTAAAAGGCGCGCGCTCGAATTTTCACACCGCCGTAAAATTTTCAACCGAGTCCATTATTTCGTCCCAATCATCACACCATGCATTAACATGCACGAAAGCGTAAAAAAATTTGCATCTTTTGACAGCGTCAAAAATTTCGCGTCTTTTGACCTTCTTGGCTGAAAACACGAGTAAAAGGCGCGCGTGTGATTTTAGCACCGTCGTAAAATTTTTGCCCGAGTCCATTTTTTCGTCCCAATAATATCACGATGCATCAACATGCACGAAAGCATAAAAAATTTCGCATCTTTTGACAGCTTCAAAAATTTCGCGTCTTTTGCAATTCTTGGCTGAAAACACGAGTAAGAGGCGCGAAATGGCACGCGCAAATTCTTGCACCCACGGAAAACTTTCATCCTAATCATCTCACCATGCATCAATATGCACGAAAGCGTCGAAAATTTCGCATCTTTTGACAGCGTAAAAAATTTCACTTCTTTTCACCTTCTTGGCTGAAAACACGAGTAAAAAGCGCGAAAAGGTGCTCCCGCAAAATTTCGCACCCTTTGAAAATTTTCAACCGAGTCCATTTTTTCGTCCAAATCATCTCACCATGTATTAAGATGCTCGAAAGCGTAAAAAATTTCGCATGTTTTGACAGCATGAAATATTTCATGTCTTTTGACCTTTTTGGCTGAAAACACGAGTAAAAGACGCCAAAAGGCGCGCGCGCGAATTCTTGCGCCCACGGAAAATTTTCTCCCGAGTCCATTTTTTTGTCCCAATCATCTCACCATGCATGAAGGCGTAAAAAATTTCGCATCTTTTGACGGCGTCGAAAATTTCGCATATTTTGACAGCGTAAAAAATTTCACTTCTTTTCACCTTCTTGGCTGAAAACACGAGTAAAAGGCGTGAAAAGGTGCGCTCGCGAAATTTTGCACCCTCTGAAAATTTTCAATCGAGTCCATTTTTTTCGTCCAAATCATGTCACCATGCATCAACATGCTCGAAAGCGTCAAAAATTTTGCATCTTTTGATAGCGTCAAAAATTTCGCGTCTTTTGACCTTTTTGGCTGAAAACACGAGTAAAAGGCGCGCGCCTGAATTTTCACACTGCCGTAAAATTTTCAACCGAGTCAATTATTTTGTCCCAATCATCTCACCATGCATCAACATGCACGAAATCGTAAAAAATTTCACATCTTTTGACAGCCTAAAAAATTTCACGTCTTTTGACCTTCTTGGATGAAAACATGAGTAAAAGGCGCGCGCGCGAATTTTCGCATCGCCGTAAAATTTTCAACCAAGTCCATTTTTTTCGTCCAAATCATCTCACCTTTCATCAACATGCACAAAAGCGTCGAAAATTTCGCATCTTTTGACAGCAGAAAAAATTTCGTGTCTTTGACCTTCTAGGCTGAAAACATGAGTAAAAGGTGCGCGCGTGAATTTTCGCACCGTCGTAAAATTTTGGCACGAGTCCATTTTTTTGTCCCAATCATCTCTCCATGCATCAACATGCACGAAAGTGTCCAAAATTTCGAATCTTTTGACAGCGTCAAAAATTTCGCGTCTTTTGACCTTCTTGGCTGAAAATAGGAGTAAAAGGCGCGAAAAGGCGCGCGCGCGAATTCTTGCACCCACCGAAAATTTTCGCCCGAGTTCATTTTTTCGTCCCAATCATCTCACCATGCATCAACATGCACGAAAGCGTAAAAAATTTCGTATCTTTTGACAGCGTAAGAAATTTCGCGCCTTTTGACCTTGTTGGATGAAAACACGAGTAAAATGCGTGAAAAGGCATGTCAGTGAAATTTCGCACCCCCGGAAAATTTTCAACCAAGTCCATTTTTTCGTCCCAATCATCTCACTATGCATCAACATGCACGAAAGCGTAAAAAATTTTGCATCTTTTGACAAGGTAAAAAATTTCGCGACTTTTTTTACCTTCTTGGCTGAAAACACGCGCAAAAGACACGCTGCGATTTTAGCACCATAGTAAAATTTTAGCCTGAGTCTATTTTTTCCTCCCAATCATATCACAATGCATCAACATGCACGAAAGCGTTGCAAATTTTGCATCTTTTGACACCGTAAAAAATTTCGCATCTTTTGACCTTCTTGGCTGAAAACACGAGTAAAAGGCGCGCGCGCGAATTCTTGCACCCACGGAAAATTTTCACCCGAGTCCATTTTTTCGTCCCAATCATCTCACCATGCATCGACATGCACGAAAGCGTCGAAAATTTCGCATCTTTTGACAGCGTAAAAAATTTTGCGTCTTTTGACCATCTTGGCAGAAAATACGAGTAAAAGGGGCGCGCGCAAATTTTCACGCTGCCGTAAAATTTTCAACCGAGTCCATTATTTCTAAAAAATACCATTGCATGCATTTATTTTTGCTACCATCTAACAAACTCTTGTCTTATTGTTTTAATTATCTTTTTAGTAGAAGTTCAAAGACACGTCGTTAATTGATGAAATTTGAATACTTTTCTTTCTTATCACTTGCTATTTTAGTATCAAACTTATGGACTATGTGCCTATGCTAAGTAGAATTATGAATGACTAGACGACAAATTCATATTCATGCCTTTTTATTTCTTTTAAGTCTTGATAGTAGTAGCCTTCTTATTGACCATATCAAGTACTTTTTGAGCTTATAAAAAAGAAGGGTTAGTTAAACCCCAACAAATAATTATGTTAAATAAAAAAAAAGATGAATAAAATTATGTGTAGGTACAAAAGTGTTATCCGGAACCAAGGTGTGTTCGGGTAATTAGATCCGTAGGGGTTCATGCCTGGCGACCTAAGGGCAACTGCTCTGGGATCCGTCGATCGAAAACCTGCTACATGGACCATCTTGTGGAATATGGAGAAGCACATGAGTACTGAATCATGGCTAAATTCGAACTCTTCATTCAGAATCTTGGTTGTTCGGGCAAGTAAACTCGAGGGGTGCTTTATCACCTGGTGCCCTAAGATCATCTGGTCTGGGAGTCATCAGTCCAAAGCCCGCTACATGGACTTCCTTGTGCAATCCTGCTTGAAGATTAGAACTTTTAAAATGATTGAAAATAAAGTTGAAAAAGAAAAAGTTTTAAGCTCAATTAGTACTTATGTGTTCAATATTAATGCTATTATTTGACAGACAATTTATTTTTCTGCAAGGCTGAATTTGAGATTGTTTAAATTTGTGTAGCATTCAGAACCTCTATGAAGCTAAGTGCATGGAAAATGGTGAAATACTAAGTAGTAGGTGTGCAGAAGCACTGTGTGAGAAAATTAGTCAGTTGACAATGTGGAGGCTATGATGGAACTTTCTTGAGCCTTGCTTTGAATTTTTGCTTGAGGACAAGCAAGAATTTAAGCTTGGGGGAGTTTGATGCATGCAAAATACAACATATTTTAGTTAATTATTTTAATTAAATTTTCTATAATTTGATCATGGCATGCATCATTTTTAGTCACTTTTAATCATAATTCTGGATTTATCAATTTTAATTATTAAAATTCGCTGAATATTTTAATTGTGGATGGATTAACTATATTTTGATAATTATTTGCAGGAAAATTCGAATCTCGGCCGAAATTCAAAGAAATTATTTCTTACGGTCGAGATTTGGCTTTACACCCAAGTCGTTACGGCCGAGATTCAAAAGGAGTAACAAGATTTAATTCTTTGTTACGGCTAAGATTTGAAGGAGTAAAGATAAATGATTTTATCTTTTGGGCGTAATGGCATGAAGATAAAGATGTTACGGCCGAAATTTGGAGGGCGTAATGGCATGAAGATGAAGGGTGTAACAATCAATCGAGTTTATCTTTGGGCGTAACAAGATAAGTTCATTCCTTACGGCCGAGATTTGGAGGGGGTAATGGCAATTGAAATCATCCGTTTTGGCCGATATATGAAGGTGTAAAGATAAAATTGTTTAGGCGTAATGGAAAGGAGTAAAGATAAAATATTTTCCTTACGGTCGAGACTCTAAGGGAGTAAAGATAAGAAAGATTTATCTTTGGGCGTAATGATAAAAGAATTTATCTTTGGCCGAGTTTATCTTATAATTTTAAAGTCAACCGTACGATGTTACGGCCGAGATCAAATTGAAGGCCGTCCGCACCCTATAAATACGTGAAGAATCCATCGTTTCAATTCGTGCTCTGAAGTTCAGGTTTCTTCCACGGCGAGTCGTGAGCTCTGCAGGCTACGACCAAGAGGAGAGAGGTGCGACGGCTGGAGGTTGATCGCGACCCTAATCAAGTCCGAGAGGCTGCCCGACTGTCTGCCCAATTCAAGAGCTCTACTTCTATTTTGGGTGTAATTCTTTCGATTATTATTGTTATTTTGTTATTATCTCTCCAGAATTTCTAGGATGAACTCCATGTTTTTAAGATTATTATTTTAGGAGATTATTAATTGAAGGGAAATGTTTGGATCCTACTTTATTTGTTTTAATCTTTTCTGATCAATTATTAATTGTGTTTAATGCTTTTATATTAGTTAATTAAATTTACGAATTAGGCTATACCAGTTTGTGGAGTGTTTAATTTCAGAATTTATTATACTAATTATAATTGATTTTATTTGGAATTAATAATTGACATAAATTTGATAACTAGTGTGTGGAGAATCAAGTTTGTGTGGTCTATTAATCTATACCAGTTTGTGGAGTGATTAATAGTCTAGAGAATCCAATTTAATGCATCTTAATTTTAATACGATTTTGGGGGTACCAGTCGTGGAGACTTCAATTCTTATTAAATTAAGATAGTTCTATATGATTAAATTGAGGGATGCCAGTCGTGGAGACCACAAGTTAATCATGGTAGATTACTTTAGGGAGACTCTAATCTATCTTTAAAGATTAAATTTATCTTTTATGATTCAAATATTTATCCTGATCTATTTTCATCCTAAGGCCTAACTTCAACACCACTATCTTATCTTTATCTTATTTTATTTATTTTATTTTCATAAAACCTCTTTCCAAAAATCCATGTTTTTCCTCTCTTATTAATTTATAAATTCAGATATTGAATCAATAATATTCCTCGTGGGTTCGACACTCTTACTCCTTTTTACTATATTACTTGAGCGACTAGTGCACTTGCTAGCAAATTTTATTGTTACAATTACAACGCATCAAGTTTTTGGCGCCGTTGCCGGGGAATATTTTATTAATTAATTTCTGATTTTTATGAATTATTAGGAGATGTAAATAAATTGTAAATAATTCTCTGTGCATATGTATTAATTGTTTTAATTATTTTTGTGAATAAACTGGCATTTTTTCTTTTGCAGATAAAGGTCACAACATTTTTTTTATTTATCTACTTTCGATTTAAAATCTGACGCCGATTGGATTTTTCCAAATTACACTGTCGACTTATGGATTTACGACTTTAATTTGATGTGTCGGCTTTATTAATTTTACGGCCTCGCAATGAATGATTTCTGAATTCTAAACTTTCAATCTTTACGGCCGTAATATTTTTATCCGAACGTTGTTTTTACGCCATGAGTAATGGATATTGATTTGACCTTGTTACGCCCGGTTTATCGATGGTTTAAATTTTTTACGCCCTATTTGAATCAGTTTTCATTCTCGGCCGTAACATTTTTGTTTGAACTTTTCATATGGATTTGATCTGATTTCGTTGTTTTACGACCGTAAGGAATTGACTTAATTCACTTTCGGCTGTAATGATTCAATTTTTATTTCGGCCGAAACCCTATTTTTCTTTACGGCCTCGTGTTATCTCGGCCGATGTGACCTCATCTTAATTGACAATTTAATCTTTTTTACGGCCGAGAATTGATCTCATGTTTTCTTTTTACGAGCGTAAAATTTTTGTACATTTGTTTTTTACGCCATCTTACGACCCCAACTTATTTGTGATTTTTTCATTCTCGGTCGTAACATTATAATAGTTTGAACTTTTGATTTGACTTTGTTTTGGCCGAAGCGATTTAGTTTGTCTCGGTCGTAATGGATCATCCGACATGAATTTTACTCCCTTTCGGCCGATTTATATGTGTTGATGTTTTACCTCTCGTTCGACTGAACTTTCATTGTTTTACGGCCGATATGAACTATATTCTTTGTCGGCCGTAATGATTCATTTGGCAACATTTCATTCAATTTTTTTTCGGCCGAGATAATTCATCGCCATGCTAATTTTTACGGCCTTCACGTTGAATCCTTTTGACACTGTTTCAATATTTTTACGGCCGAACGAGCTTCGAATTACTAATCTAATTTCGGCCGTAAATCTATTTCTGTAATTACGGCCGATCAATCTTATTTCTTCTCTGAAAATAATTTTTGATTATTTCTGATTGTTAATTTTACGGCCGCAAATTAGTTCGGACTTATTTTGTGCGGTTTGCTACATCATCATAAATTCTTTTGGTCGATATTAATATTTGGCATTCGTATTGATTTGAAGAATTTCTGAAAAGTTCCTCTAGAAAATTAATTTTAATGACGAATTTTCAAATTCTATCATGCCGAAAGACTTTATTTGTTAAAAACTCATTTTTCGTGACCTATTATATGAATTTCTTTCTTCTTGTATATATTTTATTTTATTCTTTTATCTTACTGAAAATTGGTTGTTGCAGGTACTAATTGAAAATTAAATCACAACCAATCCTGGAATCTTCTGATAAGTGCACTAGAAGTTCAAATCCACTGTTGGAATTTGATCCTAAAATTGAAAGAACCTATCGTCGATTACGAAGAAATATAAGAAAAATGGCGGAACAAGCACGCGACAATCAGAGACTGGAGCAACAGAATGAACTGGTTCCACCATATAATAATCGGCGAGAAGATGAAGCAGAACTTTCTATGAGAGAATATGTCTCGGCCAGATACAGTGACCGAGAATCATGCATCGTGCTGCCTGATATTAACGCAAATAATTTTGAGATAAATCCCGCAATCGTGAGGATGATACAAGCATCCCAATTTGGAGGAGGATTTCATGAAGACCCTCACGATCACCTTGATAAATTTCTTGCTACTCTGTGCACCTTTAGAAATAATAATGTTTCTTCTGAAGTTATTCGTTTATTATTATTTCCTCAATCTTTACGTGACAAAGCTTCCACTTGGTTTAAAACTTTGCCTGCAGGATCGATTCATTCTTTGTTGGAGCTGGTAGAAAAGTTTGTTGGAAAATATTGTCCACCACAAAAGGCAGGCAAATATCGAAGAGAATTGAGGGCATTTGTTCAAGACGATAATGAGACATTATATGAAGCCTGGGAACGATATAAGGAACTGCTGGCCAGAGTTCCTGATAATAGAATTCCAAAGTGGCAAGTGATGGAAGATTTCTACCATGGATTACGACCTGCAGATCAAGATAAGCTCGATCAATCAGCAGGAGGGACAGTACTGGGATCTAAACGTCCTAGTGAGATACAAGATATAATTGAAGCTGTAGCCCTCAAGTCGAGCCAAGAAAGGAGACCATTTCGCCGAACTCATGATGTGCATGCTACAGAAAGTAAAAATTCTTCTGAAGTAGTGACTCAGCTGGAGTCACTTAATAAAAAATTTGAGCAGATGATGTCATTAATGGTGTGCAACAACTGTGGAGGAGGACATGCGAGCAATTATTGTCCTCAAGGTAACATTTCTAATCCTGATCATATTGAAAATGCTAACTTTGTCTCCAATCCATTTTTCAGGAATAATGACTATGGTTGGAGGAACAATCAGAAGTTTCCTTACAGGTCAAATCAAGGGCAAGTTTTTGAGAAATTTCAGAATCAAGCTCATCCACAAAATTTTACACTTTTGAGAAAGCAACAAGAAGCTCCTGTCCAACAATCGACTAATCCTGTGGAAGAGATGATGGCAAGAGTTATTGACACTATGCAAACCATGCAGAAGACAATGGAAACAAGGGCAAACAATCAAGATGCTACAATCAGGAATTTAGAAATGCAAATAGGGCAAATGGCCAATATGATGGCAGGTCGTGCACCAGGGACTCTTCCAAGCAATACAGAGAAAAATCCTAAAGAAGATACCAAAGCTGTGACTCTTAGAAGTGGGAAACAATTGAGAAGTCTGAGATCAGATTCCCCGCCAAGAGTAATTGATCACAAAGAAGAAACTGAAGCATCAAAGACACAAGATCAGACTACTGTAGATATCAATATGAAGAAAAGAGAAACTGACAATTCAAAAAATACCAACATAAAGGATCTGCCCTATCCACAGAAATTTCGCAAAGAACAACTAGATAAGCAATTTTCTCGCTTTCTTGATATTCTGAAGCAATTATCTATTAATATTCCTTTTCATGAAGCTTTACAGATGATGCCGAGCTATGCTAAATTCATGAAGGATATATTATCCTCAAAAAGAAAGTTTGAAAACACTGGGAGAGTAATGTTGACATCGAAGTGTAGTGCCATTTATGATCGAGATATACCTAAAAAAATGAAGGATCCAGGAACCTTCACCATACCTTGCACTATAGGAAAATTCTTTTGTGCACAAGCTTTATGTGATCTTGGTGCTAGTATAAGTTTAATGCCTTACTCTATATTTGTGCAGCTAGGTTATGGAGAACTAGAAGAAACAAGCATTACTCTTCAATTTGTAGATTCTTCATGCAAAAGACCCCAAGGAATATTAAGAGATGTTTTGGTAAAAGTTGATAAATTTATTTTTCCTGCAGATTTTATTGTTCTGGATATGAAGGCAGAGAAAAAACCCCTATCATCCTCGGGAGACCATTTCTAGCCACAGGAAATGCACTTATAGACGTTCAACAAGGGATGCTCACACTTCGCGTCAACAACGAAGACATCACTTTCAATATAAAAAATTCTCTCAAACAACCTTTTGATCACTCATCCTGTTATGCTATTGATTCTATAGAAGATGACACGACTGATGCTTTTGATGATATTGTTGCAGATTTTGTTTCGGATCCATATGCTAAGGAAGCTTTGGAAATGATGGAGGATTCTAGAGAAATTGTGGGAGAGGATAATGTGCCAATAACAACAGAGACATTCGAGGACGAAATTGAAAAATTGGATTGTCCTCCAAAATTCGAACTTAAAGAACTTCCATCTCATTTAAGATATGCTTTTCTTGAAAATAACACTTACCCAGTTATCATATCTGCTGACTTGACAGATGACATGGAGAATAAACTTCTGGAAGTATTAAGGCAACACAAGAAAGCAATTGCTTGGTCTATTTCAGATATCAGGGGAATCTCTCCTACAATTTGCATGCACAAGATTTTGATGGAGGACAATGCCAAACCAATTGCTCAATATCAAAGAAGGCTCAACCCAACTTTAAAAGAAGTTGTAAGAAAGGAGGTCATCAAACTCCTTGATGCAGGTATTATATATGCCATTTCTGATAGTTCATGGATAAGTCCTGTGCAGGTAGTTCCTAAGAAAGGAGGAATCACCGTGGTAAGTAACAAAAATAATGAATTAGTTCCTCAAAGAACAATTACAGGTTGGAGAGTCTGTATAGACTATAGGAAGCTTAATGATGCTACCCGCAAAGATCATTTTCCATTACCTTTTATTGACCAAATGTTGGAGCGTGTTGCAGGTCATAGCTTTTATTGTTTTCTAGATGGCTATTCTGGATACAATCAAATAGCAGTAGCACCTGAGGATCAAGAAAAGACAACGTTCACATGTCCATGGAACGTTTGCCTATAGAAGGATGCCATTTGGTCTATGCAACGCTCCAGCAACATTCCAAAGATGCATGATGTCAATCTTTGCAGATATGAATGAGAAGATACTCGAAGTTTTCATGGATGATTTTACACTTTTTGGTAGCTCTTTTAATAACTGTTTGGATAACTTATCTCTAGTTTTGCAGAGATGTGAAGAAACGAATTTGGTCCTTAACTGGGAGAAATGTCACTTCATGGTTAAGGAGGGTATAGTTCTTGGCCACAAAATTTCAGAAAAAGGAATTGAAGTGGATAAGGCCAAGATAGATGTTATTGCAAATCTGCCTCCTCCAACCAATGTGAAGGGCATTCGAAGCTTCCTTGGGCACGCAGGATTTTATCGCCGTTTTATCAAAGATTTTTCAAAAATGGCTAAACCCTTAACTAATCTTCTTGCTAAGGACACAAAATTTGATTTTAATTCAGATTGTCTTGCTGCCTTTAATTTATTAAAGGAAATGCTAATTTCTGCACCTATTGTTGTTGCACCAGACTGGTCTCTACCATTCGAGATGATGTGTGACGCGAGTGATGGTGCTATTGGAGCTGTGTTGGGGCAAAGAAAGGATAAAACATTTCATGTCATATATTATGCAAGCCGAACATTGAATGCTGCCCAATTAAATTATGCAACAACAGAGAAGGAGTTTCTTGCTATTATTTTTGCTTTTGACAAGTTTAGATCATATCTAATTTGTTCAAAAATTATTGTATACACAGATCATGCAGCCATCAAGCACTTGATGAGCAAACAAGATGCCAAACCTAGACTGATCCGATGGATACTACTTTTGCAAGAGTTCGATGTGGAAGTAAAAGACAAAAAAGGGATTGAGAACTTATTAGCTGATCACCTATCTCAGTTGGAGCCATCTCCAAGAGAAGTCACAGACATACTTGAAGAATTCCCAGACGAGAAACTTTTTTCTATCTCTACAATTTTTCAAATTTCTGACACTACACCATGGTTCGCTGATTTTGCTAATTACCTTGCAGGACATTACATTCCAAAGGGCATGACCACTCATCAAAAAAGGAAATTCTTATCTAATGTTAAGAAGTATCACTGGGAAGATCCTTACCTTTTTCGATTATGTGCAGATCAAATAGTTCGAAGATGTGTTCACGAAGATGAGATTGATAATATCCTAAGTCATTGCCACGATGGACAAGCTGGAGGTCACTTTGGACCCAATCGAACAGCAGCTAAAGTACTTGAATGTGGACTATATTGGCCAACCATTTATAGAGATGCAAGAAACTACTGTAAGTATTGTGACAAATGTCAAAGGACATGTAATATTTCTCGTCGAGATGAAATGCCTCTCACAAATATTTTACAGTGCGATATTTTTGATGTTTGGGGCATTGACTTTATGGGACCATTCCCTAAATCCTTTAACAACCAATACATCTTAGTGGCGGTTGATTATGTTTCCAAATGGGTAGAAGCTGTAGCCACACCAACAAATGAGGCCAAGGTAGTTTCCAACTTTCTAAGAAAAAATATTTTTACTCGATTTGGAACACCTAGGACTATCATAAGTGACAATGGAACACATTTCTGCAATAAAATAATGTCAACTCTTCTTAATAGATTTGGAGTCAAACATTTTTTGAGTACACCATATCATGCCCAATCTTGTGGACAAGTGGAAATTTCAAATAGAGAGATAAAAAGGATTCTAGAAAAAACTGTAAATTCATCTAGGAAAGACTGGTCTTTGAAATTAGATGATGCACTCTGGGCATATAGGACTGCTTTTAAAACACCCATATGTACTTCTCCTTATAAATTAGTTTTTGGAAAAGCATGTCACCTTCCTGTAGAACTAGAACACAGGGCTTATTGGGCAATAAAATTTTTAAATATGAATCTAAAATCATCACAATCTGAAAGGTTATTACAATTAAATGAGCTTGATGAATTTAGACAATATGCATACGAAAACAGTAAGCTATATAAAGAACACACAAAAAATTTACATGACCTGCATATCAAACATAAAGAATTTTTACCTGGTCAACAAGTACTTCTTTATAATAGCAAACTCAGATTATTTCCTGGAAAACTTAAATCAAGATGGACCGGACCTTATGTTATAATTAATTGTTCACCCTATGGAACTTTTGAGATTGAATCATTAGACAAAAAACAAAGACTCAAAGTGAATGGACATAGATTGTGGTGGCACTTATTATCATAACCTTTCTATGATCACTCTTTATGATGTGTGAAATTTTCATCAGAACTAAGTCAAGCTGACGACTATAAATCAGAACTATTTTTATCCTTTTTATTTATTTCAGATTTTGTGGTAATAGTTTTATTTTGTTGAGTCATCTGCGGAAGGAGAGACCTCGGACAATCGGCCAAGCTCTTACGACATAACCCTTCACGTTGGAAAGGTAAGTTTACGCCCGAAGTTTCATCTATAAATTTTGACCCCTTCCACATCTTTGCAGATCTAAATCTTCGGCCGAGCTTTACTTCTTACGGCCGAGGTTCTTCATCGACTTACGGACGAACGAAAAGCCATTACGGCCGAGCCTCTGTTCCTTACAGCCGAAGTCTCAACGCCAACCGCCGATCCTTACGCCCAAAGTTCCATGCCACCTGTACTCCTTACGGCCGAAGTCTCACCATTACGCCCTGTGCGTTACGGCCAAGCTTCCACGCCGATTTCGTTTTACGGCCGAAGAACCGACACCATCACCGCCGCTTCCTTACGCCCAAAGTGCCACCACCTATTCGTTACGGCCGAACCAACTCCTTACGGCCGAAGTTTCACCATTACGACCAGTTTCTTACTGCCGAGATTGCACGGCTGAGATCTTCATCAACAAAATTTTGTGGCCAAGCTTTTACGGCCGAGATCTCCTCTCACCGACACCATTTGCGGCCGACACCTTCATCATGCCGAGCATCTCTCCACCGACAATAAATCCGGTTGTATCTTTTCTCTTTTCTTTATTTTTATTTTTATTTCTTTAGCTTTTCTATATTATCTTTTCACTTTCCCTTGCTGGCTTAACACTGAGGACAGTGTCTAGTTCAAGCTTGGGGGAGTTTGCATTTCACGCATTGCATGTTTCTTTCTGTTTATTTGCTTATGTTTGCATCTATTTATAAAAAAAAATCCAAAAAAATTGAAAAATTTGAAAATTTTCTAAAAAATACCATTGCATGCATTTATTTTTGCTACCATCTTACTAACTTTTGTCTTACTGTTTTAATTATCTTTTAGTAAAAGTTCAAAGACATGTTGTTAATTGATGGAATTTGAATACTTTTCTTCCTTATCACTTGCTATTTTAGTATCAAACTTATGGACTATGTGCCTATGCTACGTAGAATTATGAATGACTAGACGACAAAATCATATTCATGCCTTTTTATTTCTTTTAAGTCTTGATAGTAGTAGCCTTCTTATTGACCATATCAAGTACTTTTTGAGCTTATAAAAAAGAAGGGTTAGTTAAACCCCAACAAATAATTATGTTAAATAGAAAAAAAGATGAATAAAATTATGTGTAGGTACAAAAGTGTTATCCGGAACCAAGGTGTGTTCGGGTAATTAGATCCGTAGGGGTTCATGCCTGGCGACCTAAGGGCAACTGCTCTGGGATCCGTCGATCGAAAACCTGCTACATGGACCATCTTGTGGAATATGGAGAAGCACATGAGTACTGAATCATGGCTAAATTCGAACTCTTCATTCAGAACCTTGGTTGTTCGGGCAAGTAAACTCGAGGGGTGCTTTATCACCTGGTGCCCTAAGATCATCTGGTCTGGGAGTCATCAGTCCAAAGCCCGCTACATGGACTTCCTTGTGCAATCCTGCTTGAAGATTAGAACTTTTAAAATGATTGAAAATAAAGTTGAAAAAGAAAAAGTTTTAAGCTCAATTAGTACTTATGTGTTCAATATT
This sequence comes from Pontederia crassipes, assembly GCA_030549335.1. NCBI lineage: Eukaryota > Viridiplantae > Streptophyta > Magnoliopsida > Commelinales > Pontederiaceae > Pontederia > Pontederia crassipes. The sequence goes on from CM060190.1 coordinate 6,259,563, forward strand.
AATGCTATTATTTGACAGACAATTTATTTTTCTGCAAGGCTGAATTTGATATTGTTTAAATTTGTGTAGCATTCAGAACCTCTATGAAGCTAAGTGCATGGAAAATGGTGAAATACTAAGTAGTAGGTGTGCAGAAGCACTGTGTGAGAAAATTAGTCAGTTGACAATGTGGAGGCTATGATGGAACTTTCTTGAGCCTTGCTTTGAATTTTTGCTTGAGGACAAGCAAGAATTTAAGCTTGGGGGAGTTTGATGCATGCAAAATACAACATATTTTAGTTAATTATTTTAATTAAATTTTCTATAATTTGATCATGGCATGCATCATTTTTAGTCACTTTTAATCATAATTCCGGATTTATCAATTTTAATTATTAAAATTCGCTGAATATTTTAATTGTGGATGGATTAACTATATTTTGATAATTATTTGCAGGAAAATTCGAATCTCGGCCGAAATTCAAAGAAATTATTTCTTACGGCCGAGATTTGGCTTTACACCCAAGTCGTTACGGCCGAGATTCAAAAGGAGTAACAAGATTTAATTCTTTGTTACGGCTAAGATTTGAAGGAGTAAAGATAAATGATTTTATCTTTTGGGCGTAATGGCATGAAGATAAAGATGTTACGGCCGAAATTTGGAGGGCGTAATGGCATGAAGATGAAGGGTGTAACAATCAATCGAGTTTATCTTTGGGCGTAACAAGATAAGTTCATTCCTTACGGCCGAGATTTGGAGGGGGTAATGGCAATTGAAATCATCCGTTTTGGCCGATATATGAAGGTGTAAAGATAAAATTGTTTGGGCGTAATGGAAAGGAGTAAAGATAAAATATTTTCCTTACGGCCGAGACTCTAAGGGAGTAAAGATAAGAAAGATTTATCTTTGGGCGTAATGATAAAAGAATTTATCTTTGGCCGAGTTTATCTTATAATTTTAAAGTCAACCGTACAATGTTACGGCCGAGATCAAATTGAAGGCCGTCCGCACCCTATAAATACGTGAAGAATCCATCGTTTCAATTCGTGCTCTGAAGTTCAGGTTTCTTCCACGGCGAGTCGTGAGCTCTGCAGGCTACGACCAAGAGGAGAGAGGTGCGACGGCTGGAGGTTGATCGCGACCCTGATCAAGTCCGAGAGGCTGCCCGACTGTCTGCCCAATTCAAGAGCTCTACTTCTATTTTGGGTGTAATTCTTTCGATTATTATTGTTATTTTGTTATTATCTCTCCAGAATTTCTAGGATGAACTCCATGTTTTTAAGATTATTATTTTAGGAGATTATTAATTGAAGGGAAATGTTTGGATCCTACTTTATTTGTTTTAATCTTTTCTGATCAATTATTAATTGTGTTTAATGCTTTTATATTAGTTAATTAAATTTCCGAATTAGGCTATACCAGTTTGTGGAGTGTTTAATTTCAGAATTTATTATACTAATTATAATTGATTTTATTTGGAATTAATAATTGACATAAATTTGATAATTAGTGTGTGGAGAATCAAGTTTGTGTGGTCTATTAATCTATACCAGTTTGTGGAGTGATTAATAGTCTAGAGAATCCAATTTAATGCATCTTAATTTTAATACGATTTTGGGGGTACCAGTCGTGGAGACTTCAATTCTTATTAAATTAAGATAGTTCTATATGATTAAATTGAGGGATGCCAGTCGTGGAGACCACAAGTTAATCATGGTAGATTACTTTAGGGAGACTCTAATCTATCTTTAAAGATTAAATTTATCTTTTATGATTCAAATATTTATCCTAATCTATTTTCATCCTAAGGCCTAACTTCAACACCACTATCTTATCTTTATTTTATTTTCTTTATTTTATTTTATAAAACTCATTTTCAAAATCCATGTTTTTTCCTCTCTTATTAATTTAAAGATTCAGATATTGAATTAATAATATTCCTCGTGGGTTCGACACTCTTACTCCTATTTACTATATTACTTGAGCGACTAGTGCACTTGCTAGCAAATTTTATTGTTACAAATCAAACGCATCAAGTTTTTTGCGCCGTTGCCGGGGAATATTTTATTAATTAATTTCTGATTTTTATGAATTATTAGGAGATGTAAATAAATTGTAAATAATTCTTTATAAATATGTATTAATTGTTTTAATTATTTTTGTGAATAAACTAACATTTTTTTCTTTTGCAGATAAAGGTCACAACAATTTTTTAATTTATCTACTTTCGATTTAAAATCCGACGCCGATTGGATTTTTCCAAATTACACTGTCGACTTATGGATTTACGACTTTAATTTTATGTGTCGGCTTTATTAATTTTACGGCCTCGCAATGAATGATTTCTGAATTCTAAACTTTCAATCTTTACGGCCGTAATATTTTTATCCGAACGTTATTTTACGCCATGAGTAATGGATATTGATTTGACCTTGTTACGCCCGGTTTATCGATGATTTAAATTTTTTACGCCCTATTCGAATCAGTTTTCATTCTCGGCCGTAACATTTTAATTGTTTGAACTTTTCATATGGATTTGATCTGATTTCGTTGTTTTACGACCGTAAGGAATCGACTTAATTCACTTTCGGCCGTAATGATTCAATTTTCGACATTTGAGTGGGGTAATATTCTCAAGTTTTATTCAAAATTATTTCGGCCGAAACCCTATTTTTCTTTACGGCCTCATGTTGACTTCATCTCGGCCGATGTGACATCGTCTTAATTGACGATTTAATCTTTTTTACGGCCGAGAATTGATCTCATGGTTTTACGGCCGTAAAATTTCTGAATATTTGTTTTTACGCCATCTTACGACCTTTTAGGCCAATTTATTTGTGATTTTTTCATTCTCGGCCGTAATATATTTCTGAACGAATAAGTTTGATTTAATCTCATTTCGGCCGATTTATATGTGTTGATGTTTTACCTCACGTTCGACTTAATTTTCATCGATTTACCACCGATATGAATCTTACTCTTCTTCGGTCGTAAAGGATTAAATCGTCGACGTTGCGTTCGATTTTTATTTCGACCGAAACCCTATTCTGTTTTACGATCAAAGGTTGTCAACTTCAGTTCTTTACGCCTAGGATTTTATATGTGAGGAGTTGATTGCCGAAATGATTCATCGCTGTGTTAATTTTTACGACGTTGTTTTGACCATAAGCCAACAAGTTTTACGCCTTCACGTTGAATCCCTTTCAACACTATTTTATGATTTTTACGGATGAATGAGCCTCGCATTACTAATTTAATTTCGGCCGTAAATCTATTTTTCGTATTACGGCCGATCAATCTTATTTCTTCTCTGAAAATAATTTTTTTATTATGTCTGATTATTAACTTTACGGACACAAATTAGTTCTAATTCGTTTTGTGCCGTTTGTTACATCATCGTTAATTCTTCCAAGTTTTACGGCCGAACGAGTGCTTGATTTTTACGACCATCTATGTGATTTACTTTCGGTCGATATTAATGTTTGGTATTTGAATTGGTTTTCGAGTTTTGATTTTTCCCTTATTTGATAATTGTTCTGTGAATTTTGGTGACAGTAATTAGGTTAATTTCTCTCGAACATTAATTTTGACGACCTAATGAATACTCGATAATGCCGAAAGACTTTTTACCAATTTAAATCTTATTTCTTGGTGACCTATTATCTGTATTTCTTTTTTCTTGAATATATTTGTATTTTATTCTTTTATCTCTCTTACTGAAAATTAGTTGTTGCAGGACTTGAGTGAAAATCTAATCACAACTAAGTTAATCCTTTTGATAAATTTATATGTCACACATTCTGATCAGATATTAATTTTTTTTATTTTTTTATTTTTTTTTTTGGACACTTGGTTGTTGCAGTGACGAATTGAATATTTAATCACAACCAATTCTCTCTATTTTTTTATTAAGTTAAATTTTTTATTTTTATTTTTATTTAATTAGTTAGTTGTTTGGCATTTTAATTAATAATTTAAGGAGTCATCTAATCGATATTTCTTTTTGTGCATGGAGAGGAACTCGACTAATCCTTTCTTCGGATATGTAGACCGAGCGATGCATGAATTAACATGTCGGGTTCATCTCGGACATGACAAGGCGAGAGGAAAAATCACCTTGGAATCGGCCGATTTCTGCGTTCCTTGAATTTGATGTGACACTTCACTGCGCGCATCACGTGTGAAAGGTAAGTTTACGCTGAAGTTTCCTTTAAATTCTTTACCCCTTCACATCCTTGCAGATCCTTACGCCCCCTGTGCATTACGGCCGAAGTTCCAAAGCTCTTACTCTTACGGCCGATCTTCATCTCTTACGGCCGAAGTTTCGAGTCTCACCGCTGATCCTTACGCCCCCTGTGCATTACGGCCGAACCTCTGTTCCATTCTGTTTCTTACGGCCGAAGTCTCCATGACTAAAAGCCCTTACGGCCGAACTTCCACCGGAGCTGACTCCTTACGCCCGGACGAGCTTCCACACCGAGCCAACTCTTTACGGCCGAAGTTTCAACACCCCTCTCACCATTACGGCCAGTTTCTTACGGTCGAGATTTTACGGCCGAGACTCTCGATTATCGGCCGAGATCCATCAATTATCGGCCGAGATCTCCTCTCACCGACACCATTTGCGGCCGACACCTTCATCGATATATATATTGAGGCCGAGCATCTCTCCACCGACAATAAATCCGGTTGTATATTTTCCCTTTCCTTTATTTTTAGTTCTTTAGCTGTTCCATATTATCTTTACTCTTTCCTTTGCTGGCTTAACACTGAGGACAGTGTCTGGTTCAAGCTTGGGGGAGTTTGCATTTCACGCATTGCATGTTTCTTTCTTTTTTATTTTGCTTATGTTTGCATCTATTTATAAAAAAATCCAAAAAAATTGAAAAATTTGAAAATTTTCTAAAAATACCATTGCATGCATTTATTTTTGCTACCATCTTACTAACTTTTGTCTTACTGTTTTAATTATCTTTTAGTAAAAGTTCAAAGACATGTTGTTAATTGATGAAATTTAAATACTTTTCTTCCTTATCACTTGCTATTTTAGTATCAAACTTATGGACTATGTGCCTATGCTAAGTAGAATTATGAATGACTAGACGACAAAATCATATTCATGCCTTTTTATTTCTTTTAAGTCTTGATTAGTAGTAGCCTTCTTATTGACCATATCAAGTACTTTTTGAGCTTATAAAAAAGAAGGGTTAGTTAAACCCCAACAAATAAATTAAAAAAAAATGAATAAAGTTATGTGAAGGTACAAAAGTGTTATCCGGAACCAAGATGTGTTCGGGTAATTAGATCCGTAGGGGTTCATGCCTGGCGACCTAAGGGCAACTGCTCTGGGATCCGTCGATCGAAAACCTGCTACATGGACCATCTTGTGGAATATGGAGAAGCACATGAGTACTGAACCATGGCTAAGTTCGAACTCTTCATTCAGAACCTTGGTTGTTCGGGCAAGTAAACTCGAGGGGTGCTTTATCACCTGGTGCCCTAAGGTCATCTGGTCTGGGAGTCATCAGTCCAAAGCCCGCTACATGGACTTCCTTGTGCAATCCTGCTTGAAGATTAGAACTTTTAAAATGATTGAAAAATGAAAAGAAAAAGAAAAAGTTTTAAGCTCAATTAGTACTTATGTGTTCAATATCAATGCTATTATTTGATAGACAATTTATTTTTTTCACAAGGCTGAATTTGAGATTGTTTAAATTTGTGTAGCATTCAGAACCTCTATGAAGCTAAGTGCATGGAAAATGATAAGATGCTGAGTAGTAGGTGTGCAGAAGAATTTTGTGAGAAAATTAGTCAGTTGACAATATGGAGGCTACGATGGAACTTTCTTGAGCTTTGCTTTGAATTTTTGCTTGAGGACAAGCAAGACTTTAAGCTTGGGGGAGTTTGATGCATGCAAAATACAACATATTTTAGTTAATTATTTTAATTAAATTTTCTGTAATTTGATCATGGCATGCATCATTTTTAGTCACTTTTAATCGTAATTCCGAATTTATCAATTTTAATTATTAAATTCTCTGAATATTTTAATTGTGGATGGATTAACTAAATTTTGATAATTATTTTGCAGAAAAATCGAGATTAAAATGGATTGTGCTATATCCGCCGTAATTTCAAAGAATTTATCATTACGGCCGAGATTAGGATAAAAGATATCATTTTGGCCGAGATATGGAGGGGGTAATGATAAGAAGTCTTTCCTTACGGCCGAAATTTGGAGGGCGTAATGGCATGAAGATGAAGGGTGTAACAATTAATTGATTTTATCTTTTGGGCGTAACAAGATAAGTTCCTTCCTTACGGCCGAGATTTGGAGGGGGTAATGGCAATTGAAATCATCCGTTTTGGCCGATATATGAAGGCGTAAAGATAAAAGGATTTTTTATCTTTTGGGAGTAATGAAAAGGAGTAAAGATAAAATAATTTCCTTACGGCCGAGTTTATCTTTGGGCGTAAAAAGATAAGAAAGATTTATCTTTGGGCGTAAAGATAAAATGATTTATCTTTGGCCGAGTTTATCTTATTTTAAAGTCAACCGTACGATGTTACGGCCAAGATCAAATTGAAGGCCGTCCGCACCCTATAAATACGTGAAGAATCCATCGTTTCAATGAGTGCTCTGAAGTTCAGGTTTCTTTCACGGCGAGTCATGAGCTCTGCAGGCTACGACCAAGAGGAGAGAGGTGCGACGGCTGGAGGTTGATCGCGACCCTGATCAAGTCCGAGAGGCTGCCCGACTGTCTGCCCAATTCGAGAGCTCTACTTCTATTTTGGGTGTAATTCTTTCGATTATTATTGTTATTTTGTTATTATCTCTCCAGAATTTCTAGGATGAACTCCATGTTTTAAGATTATTATTTTAGGAGATTATTAATTGAAGGGAAATGTTTGGACCCTACTTTATTTGTTTTAATCTTTTCTGATCAATTATTAATTATGCTTAATGCTTTTATATTAGTTAATTAAATTTTCGAATTAGGCTATACCAGTTTGTGGAGTGTTTAATTTCAGAATTCATTTTACTAATTATAATTGATTTTAGTTGGAATTAATAATTGACATAAATTTGATAACTAGTGTGTGGAGAATCAAGTTTGTGTGGTCTATTAATCTATACCAGTTTGTGGAGTGATTAATAGTTTAGAGAATTCAATTTAATGCATCTTAATTTTAATATGATTTTGGGGGTACCAGTCGTGGAGACTTCAATTCTTATTAAATTAAGATAGTTCTATATGATTAGATTGAGGGATGCCAGTCGTGGAGACCACAAGTTAATCATGTTAGATTATCTTAGGGAGACTCTAATCCATCTTTAAAGATTAAATTTATCTTTTACGGTTCAAATATTTATCCTGATCTATTTTCATCCTAAGGCCTAACTTCAACACCACTATCTTATCTTTATTTTATTTTATAAAACTCATTTTCAAAATCCATGTTTTTTCCTCTCTTATTAATTTAAAGATTCAGATATTGAATTAATAATATTCCTCGTGGGTTCGACACTCTTACTCCTATTTACTATATTACTTGAGCGACTAGTGCACTTGCTAGCAAATTTTATTGTTACAAATCAAACGCATCAAGTTTTTGGCGCCGTTGCCGGAGAATATTTTATTAATTAATTTCTGATTTTTATGAATTATTAGGAGATGTAAATAAATTGTAAATAATTCTTTATAAATATGTATTAATTGTTTTAATTATTTTTGTGAATAAACTAACATTTTTTTCTTTTGCAGATAAAAGTCACAACAATTTTTTAATTTATCTACTTTCGGTTTAAAATCCGACGCCGATTGGATTTTTCCAAATTACACTGTCGACTTATGGATTTACGACTTTAATTTGATGTGTCGGCTTTATTAATTTTACAGCCTCGCAATGAATGATTTCTGAATTCTAAACTTTCAATCTTTACGGCCGTAATATTTTTACAATTTATTAATTTTAATACTTGACTCACATTTTTTTAATTTTAATACTTGACTCACATTTTTTTACAATTTATTCCTAATAACCTTATGTAATTACTTTGTAAAATTTATCGATAATTAAGTAGTCACTATGCTCTAATCGGAATATCAATTACTATATACACTAAATGTACATTCATTAGAGCCTTAGAGTAAGGCTTAAAGCTCTAAATTATAGACACTTATTATAACATTTGGGTATCCTAAGAGGTGGTAGATCTTTAGAACATTACTCTGTTTCAAACCGAAGTTGAACTGTTACTATCAATGATATTGCTCTTGGGATTAGACTCTTAGAGTAAGGTTCAAAGCTCTAAGTTATGGATACTTATAATAACCTTTGGTCATCTTAAGGGTGATAGATCTTTAGAATTTTAACTCTATTTCAAACCGTAGTTGAACCGTTACAATAAATGATAAAGCTCTTGGGTCTTGGAATCTTATAGTAAGGTTCAAAACTCTAAGTTATAGATACTTATTGTAACCTTTGGGCATCCTAAGAGGTGGTAGATCTTTAGAATTTAACTTTATTTCAAACTGTAGTTGAGATGTTACAATCAATGATAAAGATCTTGGGCATTGGAGTCTTAGAGTAATGTTCAAAGTTCTAAGTTATGGATACTTATTATAACCTTTTGGTATGCTAAGAGGTGATAAATCTTTAGAACATTAACTCTATTTCAAACCGTAGTTGAACCGTTACAATCATTGATAAAGCTCTTGGGGATTAGATTCTTAGTGTAAGGTTCTGTACTCTAAGTTATAGACACTTATTATAACCTTGAAGTATCCTAAGAGGTGGTAGATCTTTAGAACTTTAACTCTAAGTAAAACTGTAGTTGAACCATTACAATCAATGATAAAGCTCTTGGTGATTAGAGTTTTAGAGTAAGGTTCAACGCTCTAAACTATAGAAACTTATTATAACCTTTGGGTATTCTAAGAGGTGGTAGACTTTTAGAACTTTAACTCTATTTCATACTGTAGTTGAACTGTTACAATCAATGATAAAGTTCTTAGAGATTAGAGTCTTAGAGTAAGGTTCAACGCTCTAAGTTACATATACTAATTAGAAACTTTGGGTATCCGAAGAGGTGGTATATCTTTAGAAATTTAACTCTATTTCAAATTGTAGTTGAATCGTTACAATCAATGATAAAGCTCTTCGGATTAGTGTCTTAGAGTAAGGTTCAAAGCTCTAAGTCATAGACACTTATTATAACCTTTAGTTATGCTAAGAGGTGGTAGATCTTTAGAAGTTTTAACTCTGTTTCAAACCGTAGTTGAACCATTACTATCAATGATATATCTCTTGGGGATTAGACTCTTAGAGTATGGTTCAAAGCTCTAAGTTATACATACTTATAATAACCTGTGGGTATCCTAAGGGGTGATAGATCTTTAGAATTTTAACTCTATTTCAAACCGTTGTTGAACCATTACAATCAATGATAAAGCTCTTGGGTATTGGAATCTTAGAGTAAGGTTCAAACCTATAAGTTATAAATACTTATAATAACCTTTGGGTATCCTAAGGGGGGATAGATCTTTAGAATTTTAACTATATTTCAAACCGTAGTTGAACCGGTACAATCAATGATAAAACTCTTGGGTATTGGATTCTTAGAGTAAGGTTCAAAGCTCTAAGTTACAGATACTTATTGTAAGCTTTGAGCATCCTAAGAGGTGGTAGATCTTTAGAACTTTAACTCTTTTTCAAACTGTAATTGAACCGTCACAAGCAATGATAAAGCTCTTGGGCATTGGAGTCTTAGAGTAATATTCAAAGCTCTAAGTTCTGGATACTTATTACAATCTTAGGGTATGCTAAGAGGTGATAGATCTTTAGAACTTTAACACTATTCAAAACTGTAGTTGAACCATTACAATCAATGATAAAGCTCTTGCGGATTAGAGTCTTAGAGTAAGCTTCAAGGCTCTAAGTTATGGATACTTATTATAACCTTTGGGTATGCTAGGAGGTTTTAGATATTTAGAACTTTTACTCTATTTCAAACCAAAGTAGAACCGTTACAATCAATGATAAATCTGTTGGGAATTAGATTCTTAGAGTGAGATTCAAAGCTTTAAGTTATAGAGACTTATTATAACCATTGGGTATCCTAAGATGTGGTAGATCTTTACAACTTTAACTCTATTTCAAACCGTAGTTGAACCGTCACAATCAATGATAAAGCTCTTAGAGTAAGGTTCAAGGCTGTAAGTTATAGATACTTAATATGACCATTGGGTATCCTAAGAGGTGATAGATCTTTATAACTTTATCTCTATTTGAAATAGTAGTTGAAACATTCCAATCAATGATAAAGATCTTGGGTATTAGACTCTTAGAGTAAGGTTCAAAGCTATAAGTTATAGATACTTATCATAACCTTTGGGAATCTTAAGAGGTGATAGATCTTTAGAACTTTAACTCTATTTCAAATTGTAGTTAAACCATAACAAACAATGATAAAGCACTTGGGGATTAGACTCTTAGAGAAAGGTTCAAAGCTCTAACTTATAGATACTTATTATAACCTTTAGGTATTCTAAGAGGTGATAGATCTTTAGAACTTTAACTCTATTTCAAATTGTAGTTGAACAGTTACAATCAATGATAAAGCTCTTTGGGATTAGAATCATAGAGTAAGGTTCAAATCAAAAAGTTATACACTTATTATAACCTTTGGGTATCCTAAGAGGTGGTAGATCGTTAGAACTTTAACTCAGTTTCAAACTGTAGTTGAACCGTTACTATCAATGATATAGCTCTTGGGGAGTAGACTCTTAGAGTAAGGTTCAAAGCTCTAGGTTATAGATATTTATAATAACCTTTGGGTATCCTATGTGGTGATAGATCTTTAGAATTTTAATTCTAACTCAAACCATAATTGAATCATTATAATCAATGATAAAGCTCTTGGGTATTGGAATCTTAGAGTAAGGTTCAAATATCTAAGTTATAAATACTTATAATAACCTTTGGGTATCCTAAGGTGTGATAGATCTTTGGAAATTTTACTCTATTTCAAACCGTAGTTGAACCATTAAAATCTATGATAAAGCTCTTGGGGATTAGATGCTTAGAGTGAGGTTCAAAGCTTTAAGTTATATACACTTATTATAACCATTGGGTATCTTGAAAGGTGGTATTTATTTAGAACTTTAACTCGATTTCAAACCATAGTTAAACCATCTCAATCAATGATATAGCACTTAGAGTAAGGTTCAAGGCTGTAAGTTATAGATACTTAATATAACCATTGGGTATCCTAAAAGGTGATAGATCTTCAGAACTTTAACTCTGTTTCATATCGTAGTTGAACTGTTACAGATAATGATAAAGCTCTTGGGGATTAGACTCTTAAAGAAAGGTTCAAACCTCTAACTTATAGATACTTATTATAACTTTTAGTTATCCTAAGAGGTGATAGATCTTTAGAACTTTAACTCTATTTCAAATCGTAGTTGAACCGGTACAATCAATGATAAAGCTCTTGGGCATTAGTGTCTTAGAGTAAGGTTCAAAGATATAAGTTATAGACACTTATTATAACCTTTGGGTAGCCTAAGAGTTGAGGGGGCCTTAGAACTTTAACTCTATTTCAAACCGTAGTTGAACCGTTACAATCAATGTTAAAACTCTTAGGGAGTAGCGTCTTAGAGTAAGTTTCAAAGAACTAAGTTATAGATAATTAATATAACCATTGAGTAACCTAAGAGATGATAGATCTTTAGAATTTTAAGATTATTTCAAACCATAGTAGAGCCGTTACATTCAATGTTATAATTCTTGGGGATTAGAACCTTAGAATAAGTGTAATGCCCCCAAAATTTGCCTTCAATTTAGTTGTCGAACCCTAGGCAGCATCACTTACATGACCTAATTACATAAACATTGCAGCGGAAATTATAATAATAACATGAAACATCAATTACATAGCATAAACCATAGCAGAAGACTTCATAACAAGTAAAATCCCAAGATAACCATACTAGCCCATGGGCCACATAGGCTCTAACATCAAGACCCAACATAGGGTTTATAATACATAAATGAGGCCCATGCATGCTATGATCCTATCACACGATCTCTATATGTAATGGCATATGTATTTCATCATTATAGTACATAAATCATATGCATGCTATGAGCTACTTATGCACACTATATGGTATATGAATAGATCATCATGTCAAGATAAGATAGGAATATAACATCATAAACATTAGATCAAAGCATATCATCACTTGTCATTATGCTAAGGCATATCATCATTCATCTTGCTTTACTTTAACATCTTCTTACATAACATCTTATGACAAGGAAAATTACATTAGCATCCTTTTGGTGCTTTCATCATCATCAATGTCATCTTTACTTTCATCCCATGTCATAAACTCTTTTTATCTTTACTCCCTTCTTCAAATCTCGGCCAAAATCTAAATCCTCTTTGTAATCTCAGCTGAAACGAAGACTTCTTGTTGTAATCTCAGCCGAAACGAAGAATTGTAATCTCGTTACGCCCAAAATTCAAGTTGCATTCATTTTTACCCCCAACGAAGTAAGATGTAATTTATCCAACCATGAGATCATTTCGACCGAAATATAATTCTTTACGGCCGATTCATATTACCTGCAAAATAATTATAAGAATTAAGTAAATTCCTCTTTAGTTAAAATATTCAAAACATTAATAATCAAAATTGATAAATATGGAATTATGACTAAAAGTGACTAAAAATGATGCATGCCATGAACAAATTACAGAAAAATTAATTAAAATAATAAACTAAAATATGTTATATTTTGCATGCATCAAACTCCCCCAAGCTTAAAGTCTTGCTTGTCCTCAAGCAAAAATTCAAAGCAAAGCTCAAGAACAAAGGTTCCATCATAGCTTCCATATTATCAACTGACTAATTTTCTCACACAGTTCTTCTACACACCTACTACTCAGCACCTTAACATTTTCCATGCACTTAGCTTCATAGAGGTTCTGAATGCTACACAAATTTAAATAATCTCAAATTCAGCCTTATAGAAAAATAAATTATCTGTCAAATAATAGCATTAATATTGAACACATAAGTACTAATTGAGCTTAAAACTTTTTTTTTCTTTTTTCTCACTTTTATTTTCAATCATTTTAAAAGTTCTAATCTTCAAGCAGGATTGCACAAGGAAGTCCATGTAGCGGGCTTTGGACTGATGACTCCCAGACTAAATGGCCTTAGGGTAATAGGTGATAAGGCACCCCTCGAGTTTACTTGCCCGAACAACTAAGGTTCTGAATGAAGAGTTCGAACTTAGCCATGATTCAGTACTCCTGTGCTTCTCCATATTCCACAAGATGGTCCATGTAACAGGTTTTCGATCGACGGATCCTAGAGCAGTCGCCCTTAGGTCGTCAGGCATGAACCCCTACAGATCTAATTACCCGAACACACCTTGGTTCCGGATAACACTTTTGTACCTTCACATAACTTTATTCTTTTTTTTTCATTTGTTGGGGTTTAACTAACCCTTCTTTTTATTCAATTTTTTTTATAAGCTCAAAAAGTACTTGATATGGTCAATAAGAATACTACTACTATCAAAACTTAAAAGAAATAAATAAAAAGGCATGAATATGATTTTGTTGCCTAGTCATTCATAATTCTACTTAGCTTAGGCACATAGTCCATAAGTTTGATACTAAAATAGCAAGTGATAAGAAAGAAAAGCATTCAAGTTTCATCAGTTAACGATATGTCTTTGAACTTTTACTTAAAGATAATTAAAACAGTAAGACAAGAGTTTGTAAGATGGTAGCAAAAATAAATGCATGCAATGGTATTTTTGGGAAATTTTTTAATTTTTCAATTTTTTTAAATGCATATATAAATAAATAAGAAGAGAAAAAAATGCAATGCATGAAAATGCAAACTCCCCCAAGCTTGAACCAGACATTGTCCTCAGTGTTAGGCCAAGAAGGGAAAGAGATACAAATATAATAAAATGGAAAAACTAAGGAAAAAGGAAAATAAAGAAAAGGGAAAACACACAATCAGATTTACTATTTGTGGGGTGGCGAAGTGCTTGGTCTCGGCCTCAATATATATATCGGTGGAGAGATGCTCGGTCGACACAAAGGCATGTCGATGAAGGTGTCGGCCACAAAAGCTGAAGAGACTCGGCTGAGATTCTTGTAGTGGAAATGTCATGAACTTCTCGGCAGCAAATGGTGTCGGTGGAGAGGAGATCTCGGTCGATAATAGATGGCTCTCGACCACAATAGTTGAGAGTCTCGGCTGATAAATAAGAAGAAACTTGGCCATAATGTAGTGTGGATGAATATCTCGGCCGAGATTTGCTTAAGGCTGGTTTCTCGGCCGCAACGGGAGAGAGAGGGCCACAATCGTAGGTTGGAGATCAGCAGCTTTGGTCAAATCCATTGGAGTGCGGGTGCAAACTTGGTGTCCGACGTGTCCGACGTTCTCCCCTCGCACATAAATTAATTAGATTACTCCATAAAAATTAAAATAAAATGTCTAATTAAAAAAATAAAACTATCACCGAAACTAATTCTATCTAACTAAGATATTCGTTAACAACTAATTAGAAAAATAAAAAGGATAGAAATAGTTCTGATTTATAGTCGTCAGCTTGACTTAGTCTTGATGATAATCACGGCATGTTTTTCTCTTCTCCCCTTGGATTTTTCTCTGTGTTACTTGGGAGAGAGTCCGGTGTACGTCCAGTCAGTTGTGCTGTCATCTGGCCCAGTTGTCTTTCCAAATTTCAAATTGATGCATCCTGACTCGTGGCTCTAGATTCCATATTCTTTTGCAACGCTTGCATGGTGTCTATGATCTGTGCCATCATCTCCTGCATATGATTTGATGATTGATATTGGGGAGCATCAGGTTGCCTTTTGAGTATATAATCTTTTGATGGACCAGAAGGTTGGTCTTGATTCTGATTATAGGCAAACTTTGGATTGTGTCTCCAACCATAGTCGTTGCTCCTGAAAAATGGGTTGGAAATAAAGTTAGTATTTTCAATTTGATTTGAATCTGAAGTGTTACCTGTAGGGCTATAATTGCTTGAATTTCCCATTAGTGACATCATCTGCTCCAAATTTTTATTAAGTGATGATGCGTGTAGAATTGATAGCAAATGTTAGCAAGTGCACTAGCCGCTCAAGTAATAATGTGAATGAGTAGAGTTATCGTTCCCACGAGGACGGTTAATAACTTAGATTTTATTTTAACCTTGTTAATTGAGAAATTAAGAAAATAGTTGATTTTAGATATGAATAAAAGGAAAATAACAAAAATAAAAGAAATGATCACCTGGAGAAATAATGATTTGATGATTAAGGCATCTAATTATCTCCACCAGAATGTAATGAATTTTATTAACTTAGAATTAGTTGAATCAATAACAAAGTGAATTCCCAAAATTAGTTAACCAATGTTTCAAACTTTAACTACTATCTTATGAATAATTAAAATAAATCAATCCTTTCGATTTCTAATTTACTTAATTAAATCATAAGATGCATTCAATCGGAATTAATATTAACGGCTTTCTCAAGTCACCTTAATAACTACACAAATTAGGTCTCTTTCGATTTCCCTAATTGTGGCATGCAATAAGTAAGATGAATCCCTAGAAACTATTATGAAAATAATCACTTCTTCTCAGATAGCAATCAAATCATAAATCATGGAATCAAAGGAAAACATTAAACATGAAATTGCAATGCTATTATAGATTCAAATCAAACTAATATTAAGAAGAATCCAATATATAAATAGGGTTCAACTAGGACGACCCTAATGGAGGAATAAATCTGAGAATAATAACATCAAATCTAATGTAAAAGATTGAGAAAAGAAAATGAAGAACTCTGGCAGCCACTTTGCACGTGCTCTCGCGAGTTTCCAGCAGAGCTTCGCTATTGTTCTCGATCTTCTCCTCTTTCTAGGCTTCAAAACTATGTTCCAGGGATGCTTTTCTAAGTCCTCTTCTGTCTCCTTTTATAGGTTTTCTCGTCTCCCAAGAAAAGAAACCAAAAATATATCCAAAAAGTAGATAAAAATGGCTTTAAAATGGCCTAACAGACCGTCGTCACGGCCGTGCAAAGCTCTGTCACGATCGTGACAGAAGGCTGAAAAGGCTGAAAAATACTTGGCCATTTTTTGTGCTAGAAATTGTCTGTCACGGCCATGACAGGAACTGTCATGGCCGTGACAGGGACTTGGTCAATTTTCTACTTGCTGGATCTTTCTGTCACGGCCATGACCAGAACTGTCACGGGCGTGACAGTCTTCTGAGTTGTTTTAGGCCTTTTCTTCCCTTCATTTCGACGTTTTCTCATATCCTTCAATGAATAATTTCCAGATTTAGGTAGAAATCAAATCTAAATGAAATTATATGAAAACAAATCAAAACTCCTCTTTTCTAAACATAAAAACATTCTAAAGTGTTAATCAAATGATCTAAAGAACTACCACCTTTTAGGATACCCAAAGGTTATAATAATTGTCTATAACTTAGAGCTTTCAACCTCGCTCTAAGAATGTAATCCTCAAGAGCTTTATCATTGATTGTAACGGTTCAACTACGGTTTGAAATAGAGTTAAAATACTAAAGATCCTTAGGGATTAGAGCCTAAGAGCAAGGTTAAAAGCTCTAAGTTAGAGACACTTATTATAACATTTGGGTATCCTAAGAGGTGGTAAATCTTTAGAACTTTAACTCTATTTTAAACTGCAGTTGAACTATTACAATAAATTATAAAGCCCTTATGGATTAGAGTCTTAGGGTAAGGTTCAAAGCTCTAAGTTATAGATACTTATTATAACCTTTGGATATCCTAAGACATGATAGATTTAACTTTCACTCTATTTCAAACCGTAGTTGAACCGTTATAATCAATTATAAAGCTCTTGGAGATTAGAGTCTTAGAGTAAGGTTCAAAGCTCTATGTTATAGACACTTATTATAACCTTTAGGTTTCCTAAGAGGTAGTAGATCTTTAGAACTTTAACTCAGTTTCAAACCGTAGTTGAACCATTGCTATCAATGTTATAGCTCTTGGGGTTTAGACTCTTAGAGTAAGGTTCAAAGCCCTAGGTTGTTGATACTTATAATAACCTTTGAGTATCCTAAGGGGAGATAGATCGTTATAATTTTAACTCTACTTCAAACCGTAGTTGAACTATTGCAATCAATGATAAATCTCTTGGGTATTGGAATCATAGATTATGGTTCAAAGCACTAAGTTATAGACACTTATAATAACCTTTGGATATCCTAAGTGGAGATAGATCTTTAGAATATTAACTCTATTTCATACCATAGTTGAACTGTTACAATCAATGATAAATCTCATGGGTATTGGAATCTCAGAGTATTGTTCAAAGCTCTAAGTTAGAGATATTTGTTGTAAGATTTTGACATCCTAAGAGGTGATAGATCTTTAGAACTTTAACTCTATTTTAAATCATAGTTGAACTGTTACAATCAATGATAAAGCTTTGGGCATTGGAGTCTTAGAGGTGATGGATCTTTAGAAGTTTTACTCTATTTGAAACTGTAGTTGAACCCTTACAATCAATGATAAAGCTCTTGGGGATTAGATTTTTAAAATAAGGTTCAAAGCTCTAAGTTATAAACACTTATTATAACCTTTGGGTATCCTAAAAGGTGATAGTTCTTTAGAACTTTAACTTTATTTCAAATCGTAGTTGAACCATTACAATCAATGATAAAGTTCCCGGGCATGGGTGTCTTAAAGTAACATTCAAAGCTCTAAGTTATAAATACTTCTTATAACCTTTGGGTAAGTGTCTATAATTTAGAGCTTTGAATGTTACTCTAAGACTCCAATGCCCAAGAGCTCTATCATTGATTGTAACGGTGCAACTATGGTTTGAAATAGACTTAAAGTTCGATCTACCACCTCTTAGGATGCCCAAAGGTTGCAATAAGTATATGCAACTTAGAGCTTTGAACCTTACTTTAAGATTTCAATACCCAAGAACTTTATCATTGATTGTAACGGCTCAACTACGGTTTGAAATAGAGTTAAAGTTCTAAAGATCTACCACCTCTTAGGATACCCAAAGTTTATAATAAGTATCTTTAACTTAGAGCTGTAAACCTTACTCTAAGATGCTAATTCGCAAGAGCTTTATCATTGATTGTAACGGTTGAACTACGATTTAAAATAGAGTTAAAGTCGTAAAGATCTACCACCTCTTAGGATATCCAAGGGTTATAATTAGTATATATAACTTCCAGCTTTGAACCTTACTCTAAGACTCGAATCCCCAAGAGCTTTAACATTGACTGTAACGGTTCAACTACGGTTTGAAATAGAGTTGAAGTTCTAAAGATCTACCATCTCTGAGGACATGCAAAAGTTATTATAAGTATCTATAACTTTGATCTTTGAATGCTACTCTAAGACTCCATTGTTCAAGAGAATTATCATTGATTGTAAAAGTTCAACTATGATTTGAAAAAGTGTTAAAGTTCTAATCCCTAAGAGCTTTATCATTGATTGGACGATTCAACTATGGTTTGAAATACAGTTCAAGTTCCAAAGACCTACCACCTCTTAGGATACCCCAAAGGTCATAATTAGTATCTATAACTCAGAGCTTTGAACCTTAAACTAAGATTCCAATACCTAAGAGCTTTATCATTGATTGTAACAGTTCAACTACGTTTGAAAAATAGACTTATAGTTTTAAAGATCAACCACCTCTTAGGATACCCAAAGGTTATAATAAGTTTCTATAACTTAGAGCTTTGAACCTTACTCTAAGACTCTAATCCCCAAGAGCTTTATCATTGATTATAACGGTTCAACTACGATTTGAAATAGAGTTAAAATTCTAAAGATCTATCACCTCTTAGCATACCCCAAGGTTATAATAAGTATCTATAACTTAGATATTTGAATGGTACTCTAAGACTCCATTGCCCAAGAGCTTTATCATTGATTGTAATGGTTCAACAATGATTTGAAATAGACTTAAAGTTCTAAAGATCTATCCCCCTTAGGATACCCAAAGGTTATAATAAGTGTCTATAACTTAGAGCCTTGAACTTTATTCTTAGACTCTAATCCCCAAGAGCTTTATCATTGATTATAACGGTTCGACTGTATGAAATATTGTTAAAGTTTTAAAGATCTACCACCTCTTAGGATACCTAAACGTTATAATAAGTGTCTATAACTTAGAGCTTTGAACTTTACACAAAGAATCTAATCCCCAAAAGCTTTATTATTGATTATAACGATTCAATTACGGTTTGAAATAGAGTTAAAGTTCTAAAGATCTATCACCTCTTAGCACACTCAAAGGTAATAACAAATATCTATAACTTAATGCTTTGAACATTACTCTAAGACTACAATGCCCAAGAGCTTTATCATTGATTGTAACGATTCAATTACGGTTTGAAATAGAGTTAAAGCTATAAAGATCTATCACCTCAAAGGATACCCATAGGTTATAATAAGTATCTATAACTTAGAGTTTTGAACGTTACTCTAAGCCTCCAATGCCCAAGAGCTTTATCATTAATTGTAACGGTTCAACTATGAATTGAAATAGAGTAAAAGTTCTAAAGATCTACCATCTCTTAGGATACCCAAAGGTTATAATAAATGTCTATAGCCTAGACCTTTGAACCATACTTTAAGACTTTAAATCCCCAAGTGCATTATCATTGATTGTAACGATTCAACTATGATTTGAAATAATGTTAAAGTTCTAAAGATAAACCACCTCTTAAGACACCCAAAGGTTATAATAAGTATCTATAACTTAGAGCTTTGATCCTTACTCAAAGACTCTAATCCCTAAGAGCTTTATCATTGATTGTAACTATTCAACTATGATTTAAAATACAGTTAAAATTTGAAAGATCTACCACCTCTTACGATACCCAAAGGTTATAATAAGTATCTATAACTTAGAGCTTTGAACATTATTTTAAGACTCTAATGCCCAAGAGCTTTATCATTGATTGTGATGGTTCAACTACGGTTTGAAATATAGTTAAAGTTTTGAAGATCTACCACCTCTTAGGATACCCAAACGTTATAATAAATGTGTATAACTTAGACCTTTCAACCTTACTCTATCGTTGACAGTAACGGTTCAACTGTGGTTTGAAATAGTGTTAAAGTTCTAAAGATATACCACCCTTAGGATACCCAAAACTTTAACTCAATTTCAAACCGTGTTTGAACCATTAGAATCAATGATAAAGATCTTGGAGATTAGTGTCTTAGAGTAAGGTTCAAAGCTCTAAGTTGTAGACACATATTATAGCGTTCGGGTATCATAAGAGGTGGTAGATCTTTAGTACTTTAACTCTGTTTCAAACCGTAGTTGAACCATTACAATCAACGATATAGCTCTTGGGATTACACTCTTACACTACTAGAAAAATGTTGAATACCGACGGTCCGGACCGTCGCTAATCGGCCCAAAAACCGTCGGTAACGCATTACCGATGGTTTTTCAGTCAGAATCGATCCGTCGGAAAAACGCTCGTCGCAAATTGATTTGCGATGGTTGAAAAAAATTCATCGAAAATATCGACGGTCAGAACCATCGGAAAAGTCCCCGACGGTTCAAACCGTCGAAATTTCCGACGGTTGCAATCGCCAAAAAAGTCTCCGGCGGTTCCAACCGCCGGAAAAGGCCGGCGGTTCAAACCGTCGCAACTTTTCGACGGTCGCAACTGTCAAAACTATCGACGGTCGTCGCAATCGTCAATCTTTCGACGATCGCAATCATCGCAAGTAATTTTTTAAGTATAAAAAAATTAGCGGCCGGATCGGGCCGCGGCCAAATCTGGCCGCAAGCCGGTCGATCCGGCCGCTGGAGGCCGGATCTGCCGCCGAACGCCCGGCGGCCGGATCAGGCCGCCATGCGGCCGATCCGCCGCTAGGGGCCAGATCCGAACGCCCACGGCCGGATCTGGCTGCCAGCGGCGAGATCCGGCCGACAGCGGCCTCTAGCCGGAGAGAGAAAGAGAGAGAGAGACGCCGGCGCGAGAGAGGGACGACCGGTGCTCGCGGGCCGGGAGAGAGAGAGGAGAGGAGAGAAAGATGAGAGAAAGGGAAAATTTTATATAAGGGGAAAAGATGAAAGATAGCGGGAAAAGGGAAAAAAAGCGGGATAACGAAATTTTAATTACCGACGGCTTCGATCGTCGAAAACATAAATATTAACTATTTTTATAATTACCGACAGTTGTGACCATCGAAAATATATTTAGTTATATATAATGTTTATTTTTAATTTTACCGACGGTTTGAACCGTCGATAATCGTTACCGATGGTCAAAATCATCGGTAATTGTGACGGTTTGGGTCGTCGCTAGTTATATTAATAAAATACTCTTTATATGATATTATTATACATTTACCGACGGTTACGACCTTCGGAAATTGCGGCGGATTTTGTGACGGATGAATATCCGTCGGAAATATCGACATTTCTAATCGTCGAAAAATTAAATAATATTATAAAAAAATACATAATTTATTTTTTTATTTCCAGGGGTCGTGACCGTCAAAAAATCCGTCGGAAAATTTAGATAATAATATAAAAAATACATAATTTAATTTTTCATTTCCGACGGTCATAACCGTCGGAAAAATTTAATAATAATATAACAAATTACATAATTTATTTTTTCATTTCCGGCGGTCGTGACCGTCGGAAAATTCGTCGAAAATTGCGACGGATGGATATCCGTCAGAAATATCAACGTTCCTAATCGTCGAAAAATTAAATAATAATATAAATCATTTTTTACGGTCATAACCGTCGAAAATGAAATCGTCGAAAAATCCGTCGCAAATTGCGATGAATTTTGAACCGTCAAAAATTATCCGTCGGAAAATCGCGATTTTCTTGTAGTGTTAGAGTAAGGTTCAAAGCTCTAAGTTATAGATAGTTATAATAACTTTTGGGTATCCTAAGGGATGATAGATCTTTAGAATTTTAACTATATTTCAAACCGTAGTTGAACCGTTACAATCAATGATAAAGCACTTCGGTATTGGAAGCTTAGAGTAAGGTTCAAAGCTTTGACTTATAGATACTAATTATGACCTTTTGAGTTCCCTAAGAGGTGGTAGGTCTTTCAAACTTTAACTGTATTTCAAACCGTAGTTGAACCGTTACAATCAATGATAAAACTCATAGGGATTAGAGTCTTAGAGTAAGGTTCAAAGCTCTAAGTTATAGATACTTATTATAACCTTTGGGTATCCTAAGAGGTTGTATATATTTAGAACTTTAACACTATTTAAAACCACAGTTGAACCATTACAATCAATGATAAAGCTCTTGAGGAATTAATGTCTTAGAGTAAGGTCCAAACGTCTAAGTTATAGACACTTATCATAACCTTTGGGTATCCTAAGAGGTGGTGGATCTTTGGAACTTTAGCTCTATTTCAAACTGTAGTTGAACCGTTATAATTAATGATAAAGCTCTTAGGCATTGGAGTCTTAGAGTAGCATTCAAAGATCAAAGTTATAGATACTTATAATAACTTTTGCGTATCCTCAGAGGTGGTAGATCTTTAGAACTTCAACTCTATTTCAAACCGTAGTTGTACCGCTACAACCAATGATTAAGCTCTTAGGGATTAGATTCTTAGTGAAAGGTTCAAAGCTCTAAGTTATAGACACTTATTATAACCTTTGAGTATCCTAAGAGGTGGTAGAGCGTTAGAACTTTAACTCTATTTCAAACTGTAGTTGAACCGTTACAATGAATGATAAAGATCTTGGGTATTGGAATCTTAGAGTAAAGGTTTAAAACTCTGAGTTATAGATAGTTATTATGACATTTGGGGTCTCCTATGAGGTGGCAGATCTTTTGAACTTTAGCTATATTTCAAACTGTAGTTGAATCATTACAATCAATGATAAAGCTCTTAGGGATTGCAGTCTGAGAGTAAGGGCCCTAAGTTATAGATACTTTTTATAACCTTTGGGTATCCTAAGAGGTGGTATATCTTTAGAACTTTAACACTATTTCAAACCAAAGTTGAACCATCACAATCAATGATAAAGCTCTTGGGGATTTAAAGTCTTAGAGTAAGGTTCAAAGGCCTAGGTTGTAGACACTTATTATAAACTTTGGGTGTCCTAAAAGGTGGTAGACCTTTAAAACGTTAACCCTATTTCAAACTGTAGTTGAACCGTCACAATCAATGACGAAGCTCTTGGAGATTTAAAGTCTTAGAGTAAGGTTCCAAGGTCTAGGTCGTGGACACTTATTATAACCTTTGAGAATCCTAAGAGGTGGTAGATTTTTTGAACTTTAACTCTATTTCAAACCGTAGTTGAACCGTTACAATCAATGATAATGCCCTTGGGCATTGGAGTCTTAGTGTAATGTTCAAAGCTCTAAGTTATAGAAACATATTATAACCTTTGGGTATGCTAAGAGGTGATAGATCTTTAGAACTTTAACTCTATTTCAAATCGTAGTTGAACTGTTACAATCAATGATAAATCTCTTGGGGATTAGATTCTTAGTGCAAGGTTCAAAGATCTAAGTTATAGACACTTATTATAAGCATTGGGTATCCTAAGAGGTGGTAGATCCTTAGAAATTTAACTCTATTTCAAACTGTAGTCGAACCGTTGCAATTAATGATAAAGCTCTTGAGGATTAGAGTCTTAGAGTAAGGTTCAAAGCTCTAAATTATAAACACTTATTATAACCTTTGGGTATCCTAAGAGTTGATGATCCTTATAACTTTAACTCTATTACAAACTGTAGTTGAACCGTTACAATCAATGATAAAGCTCTTGGGCATTGGAGGTTTAGAGTAACATTCAAAGCTCTAAGTTATAGAGACTTGTTATGACCTTTGGGTTCTATTTCAAATCGTAGTTGAACCGTTACAATCAATGATAAAGCTCCTGGATTAGATTCTTAGAGTGAGGTTCAAAGCTCCAAGTTATAGACACTTATTATAACCTTTGGGCATCCTAAGAGGTGGTTGATCATTAGAGCTGTAGTTGAACTTTTACAATCAATGATAAACCTCTTGGTGATTTGAGTCATAGAGTATAGTTCAAAGCTCTAAGTTATAAATACTAATTATAAACTTTGGGAATACTAAGAGGTGGTAGATATTTAGAACTTTAACTCTATTTCAAACGTGGTTGAACCATTAGAATCAATGATAACGATCTTGGGGATTTGTGTCTTGGAGTAAGGTTGAGAGCTCCAAGTTATAGACACTTATTATAGCATTTGGGTATCCTAAGAGGTGGTAGATCTTTAGAACTTTAACTCTATTTCAAACCATAGTTGAACTATTACAATCAACGATATAGCTCTTAGGATTATACTCTTAGAGTAAGGTTCAAAGCTCTAAGTTATAGATAGTTAAAATAACCTTTGGGTATCGTAAGGGGTGATAGATCTTTAGAATTTTAACATTATTTCAAATCGTAGTTGAACTATTATAATCAATGATAAAGCTATTAGGTATTGGAATCTTGGAGTAAGGTTCAAAGCTCTGAGTTATAGATATGAATTATGACCTTTTGGGTATCCTAAAAGGTCTTAGGTCTATCGAACGTTAACTATATTTCAAACCGTAGTTGAACCGTTACAATCAATGATAAAACTCTTGGGGATTAGAGTCTTCGAGTAAGGTTCAAAGAAATAAGTTATAGATACTTATTATAACCATTTGGTATCCTAAGAGGTTGTATATCTTTAGAACTTTAACACAATTTAAAACCACATTTGAACCGTTGCAATCAATGATAAAGATCTTGGGTATTTAACGTCTTAGAGTAATGTTCAAGGGTCTAAGTTACAGACACTTATTTTAACCTTTGGGTATCCTAAGAGGTGGTAGATCTTTAGAACTTTAACTCTATTTCAAACCGTAGTTGAACCGTTACAATTAATGATAAAGCGCTTGGGCATTGGAGTCTTAGAGTGTTATAGATCTTATAATAACTTTTGAGTATCCTCATAGGTGGTTGATCTTTAGAACTTGAACTCTATTTCATCCGTAGTTGAACCGTTACAATCGATGATAAAGCTCTTGGGGATTAGAGTTCTAGAGTAAGGTTCAAAGCTCTAAGTTATAGACATATATTACAGCCTTTTGGTACCATAAGAGGTGATAGATCTTTAGAACTTTAACTCTATTTCCAACCGTAGTTGAACTGTTACTATCAATGAAGCTCTTGGGGATTAGAGTCTTAGAGTTATGTTCAAAGCTCTAAGTTATAGACACTTATTCTAACTTTTGGGTATCCTAAGAGGTGGTAGATCTTTAGAACTTTAACTCTGTTTCAAACCATAATTGAACCGTTACAATCAATTATATAGTTTTTGGGATTATATTCTTAGAGTAAGATTCAAAGCTCTAAGTTATAATAACCTTTCGGTATCCTAAGGGGTCATAGATCCTTAGAATTTTAACTCTATTTCAAACCGTAGTTGAATCGTTATAATCCATAATAAAGCTCTTGGGTATTGGAATCTTATAGTATGGTTTAAAACTCTGAGTTATAGATACTTATTATGACCTTTGGGGTATCCATTGAGGTGATAGATCTTTCGAACCTTAGCTGTATTTCAAACTGTAGTTGAATCGTTACAATCAATGATAAAGCTCTCAGGGATTAAAGTCTTAAAGTAAGGTTCAAAGCTCTAAGTTATGTTATAGATACTTTTTTATAACCTTTGGGTATGTTGAGAGGTGGTATATCTTTAGAACTTTAACACTATTTCAAACCACAGTTGAACCGTCACAATCAATGATAAAGCACTTGGGGATTTAAAGTCTTAGAGTAAGGTTCAAAAGTCTAGGTTGTCGACACTTATTATAACCTTTGGGTATCCTAAGAGGTGGTAGATCTTTAAAACTTTAATTCTATTTCAAACCATAGTTGAACCGTTACAATCAATGATAAAGCTCTTGGGCATTGGAGTATGAGTAACGTTCAAAGCTCCAAGTTATATATACTTATTATAACCTTTGGGTATCCTAAGAGGTGATAGATATTTATAGCTTTAAATTTATTTCAAAC
Organism: Pontederia crassipes; assembly: GCA_030549335.1. Lineage (NCBI taxonomy): Eukaryota > Viridiplantae > Streptophyta > Magnoliopsida > Commelinales > Pontederiaceae > Pontederia > Pontederia crassipes. Next base: position 6,285,656 of record CM060190.1, read on the forward strand.
CGTAGTTGAACCGTTATAATCAATGATAACACCCTTTGGCATTGGAGTCTAAGAGTAACGTTCAAAGCTCTAAGTTATAGATACATATTATAACCTTTGGGTATGCTTAGAGGTGATATATCTTTAGAACTATAACTCTATTTCAAATTGTAGTTGAACCGTTACAATCAATGATAAAGCTCTTGGGGATTAGATTCTTAGTGTAAGGTTCAAAGATCTAAGTTATAGACACTTATTATAACCATTGGATATCCTAAGAGGTGGTAGATCCTGAGAATTTTAACTCTATTTTAAACTGTAGCCAAACCATTACAATTAATGATAAAGCTCTTGGGGGTTATAGTCTTAGAGTAAGGTTCAAAGCTCTAACTTATAAACACTTATTATAACATTTGGGTATCCTAAGAGTTAATAGATCCTTAAAACTTTAACTCTATTTACAACCGTAGTTGAACCGTTACAATCAATGATAAAGCTCTTGGGAATTGGAGTTCTATAGTTACATTCAAAGCTCTAAGTTGTAGAGACTTAATTATAAACTTTTGGTATCCTAAAAGGTGGTAGATCTTTAGAACTTGAACACTATTTCAAATCATACTTGAACAGTTACAATAAATGATAAAAATCTTCGAGATTAGATTCTTAGAGTAAGGTTCAAATCACTATGTTATAGACACTTATTATAACCTTTGGGTATCCTAAGACGTGGTAGATCTTTAGAACTTTAACTCTATTTCAAACCGTAGTTGAACGGTTACAATCAATGATATAGCTCTTGGGGATTAGACTCTTAGAGTGAGGTTCAAAGCTATATGTTATAGACACTTATTGTAACCTTTGAGTATCCTAATGGGTGATAGATCTTTAGAAATTTAATTCTATTTGAAATCATAGTTGAACCATTACAATCAATGATAAAGCTCTTGGGTATTGGAATCTTATAGTAAGGTTCAAAGCTCTGAGTTATAGGTACTTATTATGACCTTTGTGGTATCCTAAGAGGTGGTAGATCTTTCATAATTTAACTCCATTTCAAACCGTAGCTGAATCGTTATAATTAATGATAAAGCTCTTGGGGATGGATTAGAGTCTCTCTAAAGTATTCTAACATGATTAACTTGCGATCTCCATGACTGGCATCCCTTAACATAAGCATGTTAAACTATCTTAATTTAATAAGAATTGAAGTCTCTACAACTGGTATCCCATCGAGTCTCCCTAAAGTATTCTAACATGATTAACTTGTGGTCTCCACGACTGCATCCCTCAACCTAAGCATGTTAAACTATCTTAATTTAATAAGAAATTGAAGTCTCTACAACTGGTATCCCATCAAATCATATTAAAATTAAGATGCATTAAATTGGATTTGCTAGACTAGTAATCACTCCACAAACTGATATAGATTAACAGACCACACAAACTTGATTCTCCACACACTAGTTATCAAATTTATGTCAATTATTTATTTCACAATAGATCAGTTAATTTAATTAATGAATTCTTAAATCAAATAGTCCACAAGCTAGTTATTAGTTAACTCAGAAGTCCAAATAATCAAATCAAAAGCATTAAGTGCAATTAAATAATTGATCATAAAAGATTAAAACAAATAATATTGGGTCCAAACAGTGTCCTTTCAATTAATAATCTCCTAAAATAATAATCCTTAAAATATGGAGTTCATCCTAGAAATATTGGAGAGATAATAAAATAATAAATAAAATCGGAAGAATTACATCCAGAGAGATAAAAGGGTTGAAGCTTCAAATCATGGGCAGACAATCGGACAACCTTTCGTACTTGATCAGAGTCACGATCAACCTCCAGCCGTCGCATCTCTCTCCTCTCGGTCGTTGCCTGTAGAGCTCATGACTCAACTGTAGAAGAAAACCACACTTCAAAGCGCGAATTGGGACGATGGTTTACTCCTCTATTTATAGGTGTAGTACAGCATGGTCGTGAATATCGTAAGATCGAATTTAATATCGTGAGATAAAACTTAAGTTGCTTACGACTCTATCCACTTTGACAATATAGTTTCACGATCGATAAGCTTGATCATTGGTTAATGATAAAAACTTATCAGTTTTGCACATGATGATGATCCTCTTTGAATCTCGGCCACAAAATGTATCATTAATGATAGTTTGCGCCCAAGGATTGGTCAATGGCCGATTATACTTGATAAATGTTGGTTAAGGGTAAAACTTGGAGTTCACGGCCGATATTCTTGATTGATGATGGTGTTTTGCCCCCAAGATTACTTGGAGTTCACGGCCGATAATCACCATGGCTAAGGATAAAATGTAGTTATCACTTTGTGCCCGTAAAACTCTTCTTGATAGGATCGCGGCCGCAAAATCCATAAGGGTATTATTCCCTAGTGATGGATAGAATATGAGTTTTGCACCCAAAGATACATGCAACATCTCATATAATTAAATCCCTTTTCATGGCCGATAATCAATTTGCATCTGAATTGTGGCCGATACGTCTGTAATTCATTTAACTTGATAAAATTAGTTGATCATGTAGGCGATAATCACTCTACACGGCTTTTCTACAAAATAGTTATCAAATTTTAGTTAATCCATCGACAATTAAAATATTCAAAGAATTAATATAAAATTGATAAATCCATAATTACAACTAAAAGTGACTTAAAATGATGCATGCCCTGATCAAATTACAGAAATATTAATTAAAATAATAGACTAAAATATGTTATATTTTGCTTGCATCATATATCTTTAGAACTTTAACTCTAGTTCAAACCGTAGTTGAACCATTACAATCAATGATAAAGCTTTTGGGGATTAGAGTCTTAAAGTAAGGTTCAAAGCTCTAAGTTAAAGACACCTATTATAACCTTTGGTTATCCTAAGAGGTGGTAGATCTTTAGAACTTTAACTCTATTTCAAATCGTAGTTGAACCGTTACTATCAATGATATAACTCTTGGGGATTAGACACTTAGAATAAGGTTCAAAGCTCTAAGTTATAGATACTTATAATAACCTTTCGGTATCCTAACGGGTGATAGATCTTTAGAATTTTAACTCTATTTCAAACCGTAGTAGAACCATTACAATCAATGATAAAGCTCTTGGGTATTGGAATCTGAGTATGGCTCAAAGCACTAAGTTATAGATACTTATTGTAACCTTTGGGTGTCCTAAGAAATGGTAGATCTTTAGAACTTTAACTCTGTTTCAAACCGTAGTTGAACCATTACAATCAATGATAAAGCTCTTGGGAATTCGAGTCTTAGAGCAACGTTCAAAGCTCTAAGTTACAGATACTTATTATAACCCATGTGTATGCTAAGAGGTGATAGATCTTTAGAACTTTAACTCGATTTCAAACCGTAGTTGAACCGTTACACTCAATGATAAAGCTCTTGGGGATTAGAGTCTTTGAGTAAGGTTCAAGGCTCTAAGTTATAGACACTTATTATAACCTTTGTGTATCCTAAGAGATGGTAGATTTTTAGAACTTTAACTTTACTTTATATGATATCGTAGTTGATGACTCTTGGAGATTAGACTATTAGAGTAAGGTTCAAAGCTATAAGTTATAGACACTAACTATATCCTTTGGGTATCCTAAGAGGTTGTAGATCGTTAGAACTTTAACTCTATTTCAAACCGTAGTTGAACTATTACGATCAATAATAAAGCTCTTAAGGATTAGATTCTTAGAGTAAGGTTCAAAGCTCTATGTTATAGATACTTATTATAATCTTTACATATCCTAACAGGTGATAGATCTTTAGAACTTTAACTCTATTCCAAACCATAGTTGAACTGTTACAATCAATTATAAATTTCTTGGGCATTGGAGTCTTAGAGTAACGTTTGAAGTTCTAAGTAATAGATACTTATTGTAACCTTTGGGTATCCTAAGAGGTGGTAGATCTTTAGAACTTCCACTCTATTTCAAACCACAGTTACTTGTTAAAATCAATGATAAAGCTCTTGAGGATTAGAGTCTTACAGTAAAGTTCAAAACTCTAAGTTATAGACACTTATTACAACCTTTTGGTATCCTAAGAGGCGGTAGATCTTTAGAACTTTAACTCTATTTCAAACCATAGTTGAACTTCTACAATCAATGATAAAGCTCTAGGGGATTATAGTCTTATAGTAAGGTTCAAATCTTTAAGTTATAGACACTTATTATATAATCTTTGGGTCTCCTAAGAGGTGGTAGATCTATAGAACTTTAACTCTATTTCAAACCATAGATGACCCGTTAAAATCAATGATAAAGCTCTTGGGGATTAGACTCTCAGAGTTAGGTTCAAAGCTCTAAGTTATAGATACTCATTATAACCTTTGGGTATCCTAAGGGGTGATAGTTCTTTAGAATTTTAACTCTATTTCAAACCGAAGTTGAATCATCACAATCAATGATAAAGCTCTTGATTATTGGAATCTTAGAGTAAGGTTCAAAGCACTGAGTTATAGATACTTATTGTAACCTTTGGGTATCCTAAGAGGTGACAGATCTTTAGAATTTTAACTCTATTTCAAGCCGTAGTTGAACCGTTACAATCAATGATAAAGCTCTTGGGGATTTGACTCTTAGAGTGAGGTTCAAACTCCAAGTTATAGATACATATAATAACCATTAAGTATACTAAGAGGTGATAGATCTTTAGAACTTCAACTCTATTTCAAACCATTACAATCAATGATAAAGCTCTTGGGGACTAGAGTCTTAGATTAAGTTCCAAAGCACTAAGTTGTAAATACTAATTATAACCTTAGGTATCCTAAGATGCGGTAGATCTTTAGAACTTCAACTTTATTTCAAACCGTTGTTTAACCATTACAATTAATGTTAAAGCTCTTGGGGATTAGATCCTTAGAGTAAGGTTCAGAGCTATAGGTTATACATACTAATTATAACATTTGGGTGTCATTGAGAAAACTCTTGAGGATTATTGTCTTAGAGTAAGGTTCAAAGATGGAAGTTATATATAATTATTATAATCTTTGGATATCCTAAGAGGTGGTCGAGCTTTAGAACTTTAACCCTATTTCAATCCATAGTTGAAGCATTACAATCATTGTTAAAGCTCTTGGGGATTAGAGTCTTAGAGTAAGGTTCAAAGCTAAAAGTTATAGATACAAATTATAACCTTTGGGTATCATTAGAGGTTGTTGATCTTAAGAACTTAGTTGAACTGTCATAATAAATGATAAAGCTATTGGGGATTCAACTCTTAGAGTACGGTTCATAGCTCTAAGTTATAGATACTTACTATAACCATTGGGTATCCTAAGAGGTGATAGATCTTTAGAACCTTCACTCTATTTCAAATCGTAATTGAAACATTACAATCAATGATAAAGCTCTTGGGCATTAGACTTTTAGATTAAGGATCAAAGATCTAAGTTATAGACAATTATTATAACCTTTGGGAATCTTAAGAGGTGATAGATCTTTAGTACTTTAACTCCATTTCAAGCCGTAGTTGAACCGTTACAATCAATGACAAAGCTCTTGGGTATTAGAGTTTTGGAATAAGCTTCAAAGCTCTATGTTACACATTGGGTATCCTAAGAGGTGATATATATTTCAAACCGTAGTTGAACCATTACAATCAACAATAACTCTCTTGGGGATCAGAGTCATAGAGTAAGGTTCGACGCTCTAAGTTATAGATACTTATTATAACCTTTGGGTATCCTAAAAGGTGGTATATCGTTACAACTTTAACACTATTTTAAATCATCGTTTAATCGTAACAAACAATGATAAAGCTCTAATTTATAGATATTTATTATAATCTTTAACTATCCTGAGAGGTAATAGATCTTCAGAACCTTAACTCCATTTCAAATCATAGTTGAACAGGAAATATCAATGATAAAGCTCTTGGGGATTAGAGTCTTTGAGTAAGGGTCAAAGCTCTAAGTTATAGATACTTATTATCACCTTTGGGTATCGTAAGAGGTGGTAGATTTTTAGAACTTTAACTCTATTTCAAATCATAGTTGAACCGTTTCAATCAATGATAAAGCTCTTGGGGATTAGAGTCTTAGAATAAGGTTCAAAGCTGTAAGTTATAGACACTTATTATAACCTTGGGGCATCCTAAGAGGTGGTATATCTTTAGAACTTTAATTCTACTTCAAACTGTAGTTGAGCCGTTACAATCAATGATAAAGCTTTTTGGGATTAGAGTCTTAGAGTAAGGTTCAATGCTCTATATTATATACACTTATTATAACCTTTGGGTACCCTAAGTTGTGGTAAATCTTAAGGAATTTAACTATTTCAAACAGTAGTTGAACCGTTACAATCAATGATAAAGGTATTGGTCATTGAAGCCTTAGAGTAACGTTCAGAGCACTAAGTTATAGATACCGTAGAACTTTAACTCTATTTCAAACTGTAGTTGAACCATTAGAATCAATGATAAAGCTCTTGTGATTAGATTCTTAGAGTGAGATTCAAAGCTCTAAGTTATAGACACCTATTATAACCTTTGGGTATCTTAAAAGGTGGTAGATCTTTAGAAGTTTAATCCTATTTCACACTATAGTTGAACTGTTACAATCAATGATAAAGTTCTTGGGGATTACAGTCTTAGAGTAAAGTTCACGGGCAGTATCTATAACTTAGAGCTTTGAACCTTACTCTAACAATCTAATACCTAAGAGCTTTATCATTGATTGTAACGATTGAACTACGAGTTGAAATATAGTTAAAGTTCGAAAGATCTACCACCTCTTAGGATACCCCGAAGGTCATAATAAGTATCTATAACTCAGAGCTTTGAACCTTACTCTAAGATTGCAATACCCAAGAGCTTCATCGTTGATTATAACGGTTCATCTTCAGTTTGATATAGAGTTAAAGGTCTAGAGATCTTCCACCTTTTACGATACCCATAGTTTAGAAGTGTTATCTATAACTTAAAGCTTTGAACCTTACTCTAAGACTCTAATCCCCAAGAGTTTGTCATTGATTGTAACGGTTGAACTACGATTTGAAATAGAGTTAATGTTCCAATGATCCACCACCTCTTAGCATACCCAAGGGTTATAATAAGTATTTATAACTTAGAGCTTTGAACATTACTCTAAGACTCGAATGCCCAAGAGCTTTATCATTGATTGTAATGGTTCAACTACGGTTTGAAATAGAGTTAAAGTTCTAAAGATCTACTACCACTTAGGATGCCCAAAGGTTACAATAAGTATCTATAACTTAGAGCTTTGAACCTTACTCTAAGATTCCAATACCTAAGAGCTTTGTCATTGATTATAACGGTTCAACTACAGTTGAAATGATCTACCACCCCTTAGGATAACCAAAGGTTATTATAAGTATCTATAACTTAGATCTTTGAACCTTACTGTAAGAGTGTAATCCCCAAGAGCTATCCTTTGGGTATCCTAAGAGGTTGTATATCTTTAGAACTTTAACTTTATTTCAAATCATAGTTGAACCGTTACAATCAATTATAAAGCTCTGCGGATTAAAAGACTTGGAGTATGGTTCAAAGCTCTAAGTTATAGACACTTATTATAATCTTTGGGTATCCTAAGAGGTGGTAAGTCTTTAGAACTTTAACTCTATTTCAACGCTCTAAGTTATATATACTTATAATGACCTTTGGGTATCCTAAGAGATGGTAGACCTTTAGAACATTAACTCTATGTCTAACCATAGTGGACCCGCCACAATCAATGATAAAGATTCTGGGGATTAGAGTATTAGAGTATGGTTCAAACCTCCAAGTGATACATACTATTTATTACCTTTGGGTATCGTAAGAGGTGGTAGAACTTTAGAATTTTAACTATATTTCAAACCGTAGTTAAATTTTTACGATCAATAATAATGCTCTTGGGGATCAGACTCTTAGAGTAAGGTTCAACACTCTATGTTATACATACCTATTATAACCTTTGGCTATGCTAAGAGGTGATAGATCTTCAGAACTTTAATTTTATTTCAAACCGTAGTCAAACTTTTACAATCAATGATAAAGCTCTTGGTTATTAGAGTCTTAGAGTAAGGTTCAAAGTTTTAAGTTATAGACACTTATTATAACCTTTGGGTAACCTAAGAGGTGGTAGATCATAAGAACTTTAACTCTATTTCAAACCGTAGTTGAACCGTTACAATCAATGATAAAGCTCTTGGGATTAGAGTCTTAGAGTAAGGTCCAAAGCTTTAAGTTATAGATAATAGTTAGTTATAAACTATGGTATCCTAAGAGGTGGAAGATCTCTAGAACATTAACTCTATATCAAATAGTAGTTGAACCGTTACAAACAATGATAAAGGTCTTGGGTATTGCAATCTTAGAGTAAGGTTCAAATCTCTGAGTTATAGATACTTATTATGACCTTCGGGGTATCCTAAGAGGTGATAGATCTTTCAAACTTTAACTGTATTTCAACCCGAAGTTCAATCGTTACAATCAATGATAAAGCTCTTCTTAGGTATTAGAGTGTTAGAGTAAGGTTCAAAGCACTAAGTTATTGATACTTATTATAACCTATGGGTATCCTAAGAGGTTGTATATCTTTAGAACTATAACTTTATTTCAAGCCATAGTTGAATCGCTACAATCAATTATAAAGCTCTTGCCAATTAAAAGACTTGGAGTAAGGTTCAAAGCTCTAAGTTATAGACACTTATTATAATCTTTCGGTATCCCAAGAGGTGGTAAATCTTTAGAAATTTAACTCTCTTTCAAATCGTAGTTGAACCGTTGCAATCAATCATAAAGCTCTTGGGCATTCGAGTCTTAGAGTAACATTCAAAGCTCTAAGTTATAGATACATATAACGACCTTTGGGTATCCTCAGAGATGGTAGACCTTTAGAACATTAACTCTATTTCAAACCGTAGTTGACCCTCCACAATCAATAATAAAGCTTCTGGGGATTAGAGTATTAGAGTATGGTTCAAACCTCCAAGTTATACATACTAATTATTACCTTTGGGTATCGTAAGAGGTGGTAGATCTTTAGAATTTTAACACTATTTCAAACCGTAGTTGAAACATTACGATCAATAATAAAGCTCTTGAGGATTTGACTCTTAGAGTAAGGTTCAATGCTCTATGTTATAGATACTTATTACAACCTTTGGGTATGCTAAGAGGTGATAGATCTTCAGAACTTTAATTCTACTTCAAACCGTAGTCGAACCATTACAATCAATGATAAAGCTCTTGGTGATTAGAGTCTTAGAGTAAGGTTCAAAGTTCTAAGTTATAGATGCTTATTGTAACCTTTGGGCATCATAGTGGTGGTAGATCTTTAGAACTTTAACTCAATTTCAAACCGTAGTTGATCCGTTACAATCAATGATAAAGCTCTTGGGCATTCGAGTCTTAGAGTAACGTTCAAAGCTCTAAGTTATTGATACTTATTATAACCCTTGGGTATGCTAAGAGGTGGTGGATCATTGGAACATTAACTCTATTTCAAACTGTAGTCAAACCGTTACAATCAATGATAAAGCTCTTGGGATTAGAATCTTAGAGTAGGGTTCAAAACTCTAAGTAATAGATATTAATTATTAACTTTGGGTATCCTAAGAGGTGGTGGATCTTTGGAACTTTAACTTTATTTTAAACCGTAGTTGAATCATTACAATCAATGATAAATCCCTTGGGGATTAGAGTCTTAGAGTATGGCTCAAAGCTTTAAGTTATAAATACTCATTATAACCTTTGGGTATCCTAAGGGGTGATGGATCTTTAGAATTTTAACTCCATTACAAATTGTAGTTGAACCGTTACAATCAATGACAAAGCTCTTGGGTATTGGAATCTTAGAGTAAGGTTCAATGCACTAAGTTATAGATACTTATTGCAACCTTTGGGTATCCCAAGAGGTGATAGATCTTTAGAACTTTAACTCTATTTCAAACGGTTGTTGAACCGTTGTAGTCAATGATAAAGCTCTTGGGGATTAGATTCTTAGTGTAAGGTTCAAAGCTCATAGTTAAAGACACTTATTAAAACCTTTCGGTATGCTAAGAGGTGGTAGATCTTTAGAACTTTACCTCTATTTCTAACTGTAGTTGAACCGTTCCAATCAATGATAAAGCTCTTGGGGATTAGAGTCTTAGAGTAAGGTCCAAAGCTCTAAGATATATACACTTGTTATAACCTTTCGGTATCCTAAGCGGTGGTAAATCTTTTGAACTTTAACTCTATTTCAATGCTCTATGTTATAGACACTTGTTATAACCATTGGGTATCCTAAGTTGTAGAAGATCTTAAGAACTTTAACTCTATATCAAACCATAGTTGAACTATTACAATCAATGGTAAAGCTTTTTGGCATTAGAGTCTAAGAGTAACGATCAAAGGTCTAAGTTATAGACACTTATTATAACCCTTGGGTATGCTAAGAGGTGACAGACCTTTAGACCTTTAACTCTATTTCAAACTATAGTTGAACCGTTACAATCAACGATAAAACTGGAGTAAGGTTCAAAGCTTTAAGTTATACATACTCGTTATAACCTTTGGGTATCCAAAGGGGTGATATATCTTTAGCATTTTAACTCTATTTCAAACCGTAGTTGAACCGTTACAATCAATGATAAAGTTCTTGGGCATTGGAATCTTGGAGTAAGGTTCAAAGTACTAAGTTATAGATACTTATTGTAACCTTTTGGTATCCTAGGAGGTGGTAGAACTTTAGAACTTTAACTCTATTTCAAACCGTAGTTGAAATGTTACAATCAATGATAAAGCTCTCGGGAATTAGAGTCTTAGAGTAACGTTCAAAGCTCAAAATTATAGATACTTATTATAACCATTGGGTATCGTAAGAGGTGGTCGAACTTTAACTCTTTTTCAAATCATAGTTGAACTGTTACAATCAATAATAAAGCTCTCGAGGATTAGAGTCTTAGAGCAAGGTTGAAAGCTTTAAGTTATAGATACTCATTATAACCTGTGGGTATCCTAAGGGGTGATAGATCTTTAGAACTTCAACTCAATTTCAAACCATAATTGAACCGTTACAATCAATGATAAAGCTCTTGGGGATTAGATTATCAGAGTGAGGTTCAAAGCATTAAGTTATAGATACTCATTATAACCTTTGGGTACCCTAAGGGGTGATGGATCTTTATAATTTTAACTCTATTTCACACCATTCTTGAACCATTACAATCAATGTTAAAGCTCTTGGGTATTGGAATCTTAGAGTAAGGTTGAAAGGACTAAGTAATAGATACTTATTGTAACCTTTGGGTATCCAAAGAGATGGTTTATCTTTAGAACTTTAACTCTATTTCAAACCTTAGTTGAACCGCTACAATCAGTTATAAAGCTCTTGGGCATTGGAGTCTTAGAGTAACGTTCAAATCTCTAAGTTATACATACTAAAGATGTGATAGATCTTTAGAACTTTAACTCTACTTCAAATCATAGTTGAGCTATTACATTGAATGATAAAGCTCTTGGGGATTAGATTCTTTGAGTAAGGTTCAAAGCTCTAAGTTATAGACACTTATTAGAACCATTGGGTATCCTAAGAGGTGGTATATGTTTAGAACTTTAACTCGATTCGAAACCGTAGTTGAATCATTAGAATCATTGATAAAGCTCCTGGAAATTAGAGTCAGATTAAGGTTCAAAGCTCTAAGTTTAGTACTTTAAATCTATTTCAAACCGTAGTTGTACCGTTACAATCAACGATAAAGCTCTTGCGAATTAGACTATTAGAGTAAGGTTAAATGCACAAACATATAGATAATTATTATAACCTTTTGGCATCCTAAGAGGTGACAACTCTTTAGAACTTTAACTCTATTTCAAACCGTAGTTGAACTATTACAATCAATGATAAAGCTCTTGGGGATTATAGTCTTAGAGTAAGGTTCAAAGCTCTTAGTTATATATACTTATTGTAACCTTTGGGTATCCTAAGAGGTGGTAGATGTTTATAACCTTCACTCTATTTCAAATCGTTGTTGAACCGCTACAATAAATGACAAAGCTCCTGAGGATTCGAGTCCTAGAGTAAAGTTCAAAGCTCTAAGTTATAGATACTTATTATAATCTTTAAAAATATTAAGGGGTGATAGATCTTGAGAACTTTAACATTTATAAGAGGTGATAGATACTTTAACTCTTTTTCAAATCATAGTTGAACCGTTACAAACAATAATAAATCCCTCGGGGATTAGACACTTGGAGGAAGGTTGAAAGCTCTAACTTATAGGCACTTATTATAACCTTTAGGTATGCTAAGAGGTGATAGATCTTTAGAACTTTAACTCTATTTCAAACCGTAGTTGAATCATTAATATCAATAATGAAGGTCTTAGGGATTAGAGTTTTCGAGTAAGGTTCAAAGCTCTAAGTTATAAATACTTATTATAGCCATTGGGTATCCTAACAGGTGATAGATCTTTAGAATTTTAACTCTATTTCACACCATAGTTGAACCTTTACAGTCAATGTTAAAGCTTTTGGGGATTAGTGTCTTAGAGTAAGCTTCAATGCTATAAGTTATAGATAGTAATTATAACCTTTGGGTATCATAAGTGGTGATAGATCTTTAGAACTTTATCCCTATTTCAAACCATAGTTGAACCATTACAATCAATTTCAAAGCAATAAGTTATAGATACTTAATATAACCATTGGGCATCCTAAGAGGTGGTAGATCTTTACAACTTTAACTTTGTTTGAAATCATAGTTGAAGCGTTACAATCAATGTTAAAGCTCTTGGGCAATTGAGTCTTACAGTAAGGTTCATAGCTCTAAGTTATAGATACTTATTACAAGTTCAACTCTATTTCAAACCGTAGTTGAACTGTTACAATCAACGATAAAGCTCTTGAAGATTAGAGTCATAGAGTAAGGTTCGATGCTCTAAGTTATAGATACTTATTATAACCTTTGGGTATCCTAAAAGGTGGTAGATCGTCACAACTTAAACTCTATTTCAAATCGTAGTTGTATCGTTACAATCAATAATAAAGCTGTTGGGAATTCAACTCTTAGAGTATGGTTGAAACATGTAAGTTATAGATACTTGTTATAACCATTGGGTATCCTTGGAGGTGACAGATCCTTAGAACTTTAACTCTATTTCAAACCGTAGTTGAACCGTTATAATCAATGATAAAGCTCTTGGGGATTAGACTCTTAGAGTAAGGGTCAAAGCTCTAAGTTATAGATAATTATTATAACCTTTCGGTATCCTAATAGGTGCTAAATCCTTTGAATTTTAACTCTATTTCAAATTGTAGTTCAACCGTTACAATCAATGTTAAAGCTCTTTGGGATTAGAGTCTTAGAATAAGGTTCAAAGTTATAAGTTATAGATACTAATTATAACCATTGTGTATCATAAGAGGTGATAGATCTTTAGAATTTTAGCTCTATTTCAAATTGTAGTTGAACCGTTACAATCAATGATAAAGCTCTTGGGTATCAGTGTCTTTGAGTAAGGCTCAAATCTCTAAGTTATACAAACTTGATGTAACCATTGGGTATCCTACGAGGTGATAGATTTTTAGAACTTTAACTCTATTTCAAACTATAGTTGAACTGTTACAATCAATGATAAAGCTCTTGGCGATTAGTGTCTTGGAGTAAGTTTCAAAGCAGTAAGTTATATATACTTAATATAACCATTGGGTACTACAAGAGGTGATAGATCTTTAGAACTCTAACTCTATTTTAAATCGTAGTTGAACCGTTACGATCAATGATAAAGCTCTTGGGGATTAGAGTCTTAGGGTAAGGGTCAATGCTCTAAGTTATAGATACTTGTTATAACGATTGGGTATAGTAAGAGTTTGTAGATCTTTAAAACTTTAACTATATTTGCAGATCCTTTATGTTGCTGGTATTTTTTGAATTGTCAGTTTCTTTTTTCTTCAGGTTGACATCCTCAGTGGTTTGATCTTGTGTCTTTGATGCTTCAGTTTCTTCATTATGATCAATTACTCTTGGCGGGGGGATCTGATACCAGACTTTTCAATTGTTTCCCACTTCTAAGAGTCACAGCTTTGGTCTCTTCTTTAGGATTTTTCTCTGTATTGCTTGGAAGAGCCCCTGGTGCACGACCTGCCATCATATTGGCCATCTGCCCTATTTGCATTTCTAAATTCCTAATTGTAGCATCTTGATTGTTTGCCCTTGTTTCCATTGTCTTCCGCATGATTTGCATAGTGTCAATAACTCTTGCCATCATCTCTTCCATGGGATTAGTCGATTGTTGAGCAGGAGCTTTTTGTTGCCCTCTCAAAAGTGTATAATTTTGTGGATGAGCTTGATTCTGAAATTTCTCAAAAACTTGCCCTTGATTTTACCTGTAAGGAAACTTTTGATTGTTCCTCCAACCATAGTCATTGTTCCTGAAAAATGGATTGGAGACAAGGTTAGCATTTTCAATTTGATCAAGATTAGAAATGTTACCTTGAGGGCAATAATTGCTCGCATGTCCTCCTCCACAGTTGTTGCACACCATTAATGACATCATCTGCTCAGATTTTTGATAAAGTGACTCCAGCTGAGTCACTACTTCAGAAGAATTCCTACTTTCTGTAGCATGCACATCATGAGTTCGACGAGGTGGTCTCCTTTCTTGGCTTGACTTGAGGGCTACAGCTTCAATGATATCCTGTATCTCACTAGGGCGTTTAGATCCGAGCACTGTCCCTCCTGCTGATTGGTCGAGCTTATCTTGATCTGCAACTCGCAATCCATGGTAAAAATCTTCCAACACTTGCCACTTTGGGATTCTATTGTCAGGAACTCTAGCTAACAGTTCCTTATATCATTCCCAGGCCTCATATAATGTCTCGTCATCGTCTTGAACAAATGCCCTTAGCTCTCTTCTATATTTGCCTGCTTTTTGTGGTGGACAATATTTTCCAACAAATTTTTCTACCAGCTCCAACCATGAGTGAACTGATCCTGCAGGCAAAGTTTTGAACCATGTAGAAGCTTTGTCACGTAAGGATTGTGGAAATAATAATAAACGAATAACTTCAGTAGAAACATTATTATTTCTAAAAGTGCTAAAAGTGGCAAGAAATTTGTCAAGGTGATCGTGAGGGTCTTCATGAAATCCTCCTCCAAATTGAGATGCTTGTATCATCCTCACGATTGCCGGATTGATCTCAAAATTATTTGCATTGATTTCAGGCAGCACAATGCATGATTCTCGATCATTATATCTGTCCGAGACATACTCTCTCATAGAAAGTTCTGCTTCATCTTCTCGCCGATTATTTTGTGGCGGAACTAGTTCATTTTGTTGCTCCAGTCTCTGATTGTCGCGTGCTTGTTCAGCCATTCTTCTTATATTTCTTCTTAATTGGTGAGACGTCCTTTCAATTTTAGGATCAAATTCCAAAATTGGATTTGAACTCCTCGTGTGATGTCTGGAACTATCAGAAAAGTCCAGGATTGGTTGTGATTAAATATTCAATAGTACCTGCAACAACTAAGTTTTAGTAAGATAAAAGAATAAAATAAAATATATACAAGAAGAAAGAAATACAGATAATAGGTCACGAAGAAATAAGATTAAATTGATAAAAGTCTCTCGGGCTTAGTAAAATTGAAAACTCGTCATTAAAATTTATTTTCGAGAGAAATTTATCCTAAACCTAATTACGGCCGCTTCATAGAAGATTAGCAAATACGGCAAAAAGTAAAACTCAACATTGCTCAAAAGAAACCAATTCAAATTCCAAATATTAACATCTCGGCCGACAGTAAATCAATTAGATAGTCATAAAAATCATGCACTCATTCGGCCGTAAAGCTTGCATCACAGAATCAATAACCAAATCTTCGGCCGTAATACAGAAAATAGATTTGCGGCCACCAACATCGAGATCTCGGCCGAGATTGGATTAGTAGGACATAAAATAATCCGAAGCTGGTTCGGCCACCAAAGCTATGAAATAATGTCGAGAGATATTAATCAATGTAGATCTCATTAAATTACGGCCGAAACAAGTTGAATTAACATTCTGAACCAAATTACGAATTCATCAAAATTGGGCGCAAACAAGATGAAGAAAATAATTATCGGCCGTAAACGTCATGCGCTAATGAATTAACAGAGATGGAAATCCACGGTGTACGAAAAAGATTTAACCAACGTCATTGCAAGGACGATTCATAAATTTATCGGTCGCAAAACGAGACTAATTGAATGCTTAATCTATTCAATGCGCAAGAAAACAATTCGATCATATGGAATACGTAAAATGTCGGCCATAAAACTCCGATTAATTATGCCGGCCGCAAAATATAAGCAGACTTTTGCGGGCGTAAAACTTTCGAAATCATTAAAGCCGAAACGATATCAAATCAAACATACGTTTAGAGGATTTTAAATTTTTACGGCCGCAAAACAAACAAAAAAATCCCCGGCCACTAATCAAACAATTTTGAATTCCATAAAATTTGAAACGAGTTTAAAATTAATACGACCGTAAAACAAAAATTGAACTTCTCGGTCGATAACTAATTCAAACATTTTCGAAATCAATGTTGCGGCCGCAAAAATAGAAGTTTAGAATTCGACATTGCACAGGTAATTAATTCGAAAAAAAATCCGATCGCATCAGAATTTTAAAACAAAATGGCCGAAATCAATAAACTATAACATGTCGTGACCTTTATCTGCAAAAGAAGAAATATTAAATTATTTACACAAAAAATAATTAAAACAAATAATGCAATATTACATATTTACAAAGAATTTATTTACCGAAATTATTTACAAATAAATTACGTCTCCTAATAATTCGTAAAATCAGAAATTAATTAATAAAATATTCCCCGGCAAAGGCGCCAAAAACTTGATGCGTAAAATGATGTAGCAAAATAAAATCGCTAGCAAGTGCACTAGTCGATCAAGTAATATAATAATAGGAGTAAGAGTGTCGAACCCACGAGAAATATTATTAATAAAATATATGAATTTATAAATTAATAAGACAAGAAAAACATGAATTTTGGAAATAGGTTTTGTAAAAAAAATAAAGAAAATAAAGATAAGATAATGGTGTTGAAGTTGGTCTTAGGATGATAATAAATTAAGGATAATTATGTGAACCAGAAAAGATAACTTAAAATTCTTAAGATGGATTAGAAATTTTTCCAACTTATTAATTTACAAGATTAACATCACAGAGTCCACAAACTGGTAATTCTGCTATTTAATCCGGTAAATCAAACTATCTTAAATTTAATCAAAACTGAAGTCCCACAAACTGGTATTCGTCAGATGAGATTAAAATTAAGATGCATTAATATGAAAATTCTAGACTATTAATCACTCCACAAACTAGTATAGATTAACAGACCACACAGATCTAATTCTCCACACACTAGTTATTAGACCTATGTCAATTTTTAATTTCACAATAAATCATTTAATTTAATTAAATAACATCTAAAGTTTAAGTAGTCCACAAACTGGTGATTACTCAACTTAAAAATTTAAATAATTAAATCAAAAGCATTAAACACAATTAAAAATTGATCAAAAGAAATTTAATACTAATAAAATAAGGGTTCACAGAATTTTCCTTCAATAATAATCTCCTAAAAATAAAATAATTAAAACATGGAGTTCATCCTAGAATTGCAAAGAGATAATAACAAAATAACAATAATAATTGGAAGAATTACACCAAGAAATAAAATCAGGATCCTTGGATGTCGTCGGAGCGTCTGGAACAGCCGTCCGATCGAATCTCTCTCTCGTCGAAGCCCGCGAAGCTCATGACTTGCCGTGGAAGAAAACCAAACTTCAAAGCACGAGTTGGGATGATGGCTTCCTCCTCTATTTATAAGGTGCGGACGGTCTTCAATTTGATCACGGTCGTCATATCGTACGGCCAAGTTTAATCTTGAGATAAAATTTAAACTTTTAAATCTCGACCACGGATAAAAATTTATCCATTTTGCACCCGATGATAAACTCTTCTTGATAATTCTCAGCCACCAAAATTGTCCAATGATTAGAGTTCTCGGCCGCAAAACTAAAATTGTCAGTTAAGGACAAAATTGATTTTGTGGCCGATACTTAATGAATGGTGTGTTTTGCGTCCGTAATCAAAGCATCTCAATGCTTTATCACCCGTTGATAAATGTTTATTTGCATTACGGCTAGATTTTTACGGCCGATAATCTTGATTGGTGATGATGTTTTGCCAATGAGATAAAGTTCTTATTCATATCTTGGTCAATAATCCTTGGTTAATGATAAGCTTTTACACCCAAAGATATCGGCCGGTAAAGATAAACTCTTGGATTGCGGCTGATAAATTTGAGTCATATCTTGCCCAACTTGATGTTCTCGGCCGATAAATTTGGTTAAGGATAGATTTTTGATGAATTGCGACCGATAACATGATCCTTCAGATAATTGCATTTCCTGCAAAATAATTATCAAATTTTTAATTAATCCATCCACAATTAAAATATTCAAAGAATTAACAATTAAAATCAATAAATCCGGAATTATGAGTAAAAGCGACTAAAAATGATGCATGCCATGAACAAATTACAGAAAAATTAATTAAAATAATAATGCAAAATATGTTGAATTTTGCATGCATCATAGATCTTTGGAACTTTAACTCTATTCCAAACCATCATTGAACCGTTACAATCAATGACAAAGCTCTTGGGCATTGGAGTCTTAGAGTAATGTGTGAGAAAATTAGTTGGTTGATAATATGGAGGTTGTGATGGAACTCCGTTTCTTGAGCTTTGCTTTTGAATTTTTGGTTGAGAACAAGCAAGACTTTAAGCTTGGGTGAGTTTGATGCATGCAAAATATAACATATTTTAGTTTATTATTTTAATTAATTTTTTTATATTTCGATCACGGCATGCATCTGTTTATATCGTCTTTAGTCATAATTCGGGATTTAGCGATTTTACTTATTAATTCTCTAAATATTTTAATCATGGATGGAGCAATTAAATTTTAATAACTATTTTACAGGAAAAGCCGAGTATATCATTATCTAGGGATTATCGGCTGAGATACAACTGATTTATCAAGTTGAATTACTAGCATTAGCTTATGTTTATTGATCGCAATTCAGATACAAAGAGATTATCGGTCGTAAAAAGTATTTAATCCTATCATACGATGCAAAATCATTAGGCGCAAAACACACTTGGTTATCATTAGCCGATATTATATCATGATAAAGTTGTTATCGGCCGAAATACAAATGAAAAGTTTTATCATTGGGCGCAAAACATCATCCTTAACCAAGGGAGATGGAGATTATCGGCCAAGAAATCCAATGCCAAAGATAGAAGTTTTTTATCCTTAACCAATATTTATCTATTGTGGCCGATATCTTTGGGAGCAAAACTCTATCATTAACTAAGGATGGAGACTATCGGCCGTGATCATCAACCGATCATTGGGTGCAAAAGACAATATTAACAAAGTTTGGTGGCCGAGAATCATCAAGAAGTTTATCACCATACGCAAAACAGATAAAGTCATAAAGATTATCTCACAAGGTTAAACTTGGTCGTATGATATTATCGACCGTCATGTGCTTGAAGTCCATCCGCACCTATAAATAGAGGAGTAAACAATCATCCCAATTCGTGCCTTGAAGTTTGGTTTTCTTCTACAACGAGTCGAGAGTCTACAGGCTTCGACCAAGAGAGAGAGTTGGACGGCTGATCCAGAAGCTCCGACAACATTTGAGGATCTTGTTTTATTCTTGGTGTAATTCTTCCAATTATTATTATTTTGTTATTTATCTCTCTGCAATCCTAGGATGAACTCCATGTTTTACTTATTTTATTTTTAGGAGATTATCATTGAAGGAAAATTCTGTGAACCTTACTTCATTATTATTGAATTTCTTTTGATCAATTTTTAATTATGTTTAATCCTTTTGATCTAATTATTTGAATTTCTGAGTTAAGTAATTACCAGTTTGTGGACTACTTGATTTCACATTTTATTTAATTAAATTAAATGATTTATTGTGGAATTAAAAATTGACACAAGTCTAATAATTAGTGTGTGGAGAATTAAATCTGTGTGGTTTGTTAATTTATACTAGTTTGTGGAGTGATTAATAGTCTAGGATTTTCATATTAATGCATCTTAATTTTAATCTCATCTTCACGAATACCAGTTTGTGGAACTTCAGTTTTGAATAAATTTAAGATAATTTAATTTGCCAGATTAAATAGCTGAATTACCAGTTTGTGGACTCTATGATTTTAATCTCGTAAATTAATAACTTATGAAAATTCATAATCCATCTTAACAACTTTAATTTATCTTTTCTGGTTCACATATTTATCCTTAATGCATTATCATCCTAAGACCTAGCTTCCACACCATTATCTTATCTTATTATCTTATTCTCTCTATCTTATTTTATAATTACAAAACTTATCTTCAAAACCTATGTTTTTCTTCTCTTATTAATTTATAAATTCAGAAATTGAATTAATAATATTCTTCATGGGTTCGACATTCTTTACTCCTATTACTATATTACTTGAGCGATTAGTGCACTTGCTAGCGGATTTATTTTGCAACATCATTTTATGCATCAATGATAAAGCTCTTAGGGATTAGACTCTTAGAATAAACTTCAAAGCTCTAACTTATAGATACTTATTATAACCTTTGGGTATCCTAAGAAATGGTAGGTCGTTAGAACTTTAACTCTATTTCAACCGTAGTTGAATCGTTACAATCAATGATAAAGCTATTGGGGATTAGATTCTTAGAGTAAGGTTGAAAGCTCTACGTTATAGACACTTATTGTAACATTTGAGTATCCTATGAGGTGGAAGATATTTGGAACTTTAACTCTATTTCAACTCATAGTTGAGCCGTTACAATCAATGATAAAGCCCTTGGGTATTGGAATCTTAGAGTAAGGTTCAAAGCTCTAAGTTATAGATACTAATTATAAACTTTGGGTATCCTAAGAGGTGGTAGATCTTTAGAACACTGACTCTATTTCAAACCGTAGTTGAACTGTTATGATCAATAATAAAGCTCTTGAGGATTAGGCAGTTAGAGTAAGGTTCAAAGCACTAAGTTATAGATACTTATTATAACCTTTGGGTATCCTAAGAGGTGATAGATCTTTAGAACATTAACTCTATTTAAATCCGTAGTGGAACTGTTACAATCAATGATAAAGCTCTTAGACATTGGAGTCTTAGAGTAACGTTCAAAGTTCTCAGTTATAGATACTTAGTATAACCTTTGGGTATCCTAAGAGGTGGTAGATCTTTAGAACTTCAACTCTATTTCAAACCGTAGTTGAAACGTTATAATAAAAGATAAAGCTCTTGGGTATTGGAGTCTTAGAGTAAGTTACAAAGCTCTAAGTTATAGATACTCATTATAACCTTTGGGTATCGTAAGGGGTGATAGATCTTCAGAACCTTAACTCTATTTCAAAGCATAGTTGAACCATTACAATCAATGATAAAGCTCTAGGGGATTAGAGTCTTAGAGTAAGGTCCAAAGGACTAAGTTATAACCATTGGGTATCCTAAGAGGTGGTAGATCTTTAGAACTTTAACTCGATTTCAAATCATAGTTGACCCGTTACAATTAATGATAAAGCTCTTGGGGATTAGATCTTGGAGTAAGGTTCAAAGTTCAAAGTTAGAGACCCTTATTATAACATTTGGGTATCCTAAGATGTGGTAGATCTTTAGAATTTTAACTCTATTTCAAACTGTAGTTGAATCGTTACAATCAATGATAAAGCCCTTGGAGATTAGAGTCTTAGAGTAAGGTTCAAAGCTCTAAATTATAAACACTTATTATAACCTTTGGGTATCCTAAGAAGTGGTAGATCTTTAGAACTGTAACTCTATATCAAACCATAGTTGAATCGTTACAATTAATGATAAAGCTCTTGGGGATTAGAGTCTTAGTGTTAGGTTCAACGCTCTATGTCATGGACACTTATTATAACATTTGGGGATCCTAAGAGGTGGCAAATCTTTGAAACTTTAACTCTATTTCAAACCGTAGTTGAATCGTTAAAGTAAATCAATGATAAAGCTCTTGCGGATTAGAGTATTAGAATAAGATTCAAAGCTCTAAGTTATAGATACTAATTATAACCTTTGTGTATCATAAGAAGTGGTAGATCTTTGGTACTTTCACTCTATTTCAAACTGTAGTTGAACCATTACGATCAATAATAAAGCCCTTGAGGTTTAGGCTCTTAGAGTAATGTTCAAATCTCTAAGTTATAAATACTTATTATAACCATTGGGTATCCTAAGAGGTGATTGATCTTTAGAACTTTAACTCTATTTCAAACAGTAGTTGAACCATTGGAAACAAAGATAAAGCTCTTAGGGATTAGACTCTTAGAGTAAAGTTCAAAGCTCTAAGTTACAGATACTTATTATAACCTTTGGGTATCCTAAGAGGTGATAGATCTTCGGAACTTCAACTCTATTTCAAACCATAATTGAATCGTTACAATAATTGACAAAGCTCTTGGGGAATAGAGTCTTAGAGTAAGGTTCAAAGCTCTAAGTTATAGATATTTATTATGACGTTTAGGTATCCTAAGAGGTGGTAGATCTTTAGAACTTTAACTATATTTCAAACGTAGTTGAACCGTTACAATCAATGATAAAGCTATTGGGGATTACATTCTTAGAGCAATGTTCAAAGCTCTAAGTTATAGACACTTATTAGAACGTTTGGGTATCTTAACAGGTGGTAGATCTTTGGAACATTAACTTTATTTCAAATCTTAGTAGAACCGTTACAATCGATGAGAAAGCCCTTGGGTATTGGAATCTTAGAGTAAGGTTCAAAGCCTAAGTCATAGATACTCATTATAACCTTTGGATATCGTAAGAGGTGATAGATCTTTAGAACCTTAATTCTATTTCAAACCGTAGTTGAACCGTTACAATCAATGTTAAAACTCTTGGGGATTAGAGTCTTACAGTAAGGTTCAAAGCTCTAAGTTATAGATATTTATTATAACCTTAGGGTATCATAAGAGGTGGTAGATCTTTAGAACTTCAACTCGATGTCAAATCATAGTTGAACCGTTATAATCAATGATAAAGCAAATGGGGATTAGATTCTTAGAGTAAGGTTCAAAGCTCTAAGTTATAGATATTTATTGTAACGTTTGGGTATTCTAAGAGGTGGTAGATCTTTAGAACTTTATCTCTATTTCAACCGTAGTTGAGCTGTTACAATCAATGATAAAGCTATTGGGGATTAGACTCTTAGAGTAAGGTTCAAAGCTCTAAGTTATAGACACTTATTATAACGTTTGGGTATCCTAACAGGTGGTAGATCTTTGGAACTTTAACTTTATTTCAAATTGTAGTTGAGTAGTTGCAATCAATGATAAAGCCCTTGGGTATTGGAATCTTATAGTAAGGTTCAAAGCTCTAAGTTATAAATTTTTATTTTACATTTGGGTATCGTAAGAGGTGGTAGATCTTTAGAACTTTAACTCTAGTTCAAACCGTAGTTGAACCGTTACAATCAATGATAAAGCTATTGGGCATTCGAGTCTTAGAGTAACGTTCAAATCTCTAAATTATCGATACTTATTATAACCATAGGCTCTCCTAGGAGGTGATAGATCTTTAGAACTTTAACTCTATTTCAAACCGTAGTTGAAACATTATAATAAATGATAAAGCTATTGAGGATTGGAGTCTTAGAGTAAGGTTCAAAGCTCTTAGTTATATATATTCATTAAAACCTTTGGGTATCGTAAGAGGTGATAGATCTTTAGAACCTTAATTCTATTTCAAACCGTAGGTGGACCGTTACAATCAATGATAAAGCTCTTGGGGATTAGAGTCTTAGAGTAAGGTTCAAAGCTCTAAGTTATAGAACTTTATTATAACCTTTGGGTATCGTAAGAGATGGTAGATCTTTAGAACTTCAACTTTATGTCAAATCATAGTTGAACCGTTACAATCAATGATAAAGCTCTTGGGCATTGGAGTCTTAGAGTAACGTCCAAAGTTCAAAGTTATAGACACGTATTATAATGTTTGAGTATCCTAAGAGGTGGTAGATATTTAGAACGTTAACTCTATTTCAAACCATAGTTGAACCATTAAAATCAATGATAAAGCTCTTGGGGATTAGATCCTTAGACTA
Source organism: Pontederia crassipes (assembly GCA_030549335.1). Taxonomy (NCBI): domain Eukaryota; kingdom Viridiplantae; phylum Streptophyta; class Magnoliopsida; order Commelinales; family Pontederiaceae; genus Pontederia; species Pontederia crassipes. Next base: position 6,309,823 of record CM060190.1, read on the forward strand.
AGGTTCAAAGCTCTAAGTTATAGATATTTATTATAACCTTTGGTTATCCTAAGAGACGTTAGATCTTTAGAACTTCAACTCTATGTCAAATCGTAGTTGAACCATTACAATCAATGATAAAACTCTTGGGGATTAGATTCTTGGAGTAAGGTTCAAAGTTCCACTAATTATAAACTTTGGGTATCCTAAGAGGTGATAGGTCCATAGAACTTTAACACTATTTTATACCGTAGTTGAACCGTTACAATCAATGATAAAGCACTTGGTAATTAGATCCTTAGACTAAGGTTCAAAGCTCTAAGTTATAGACACTTATTATAACGTTTGGGTATCATAAGGGGTGATAGATCTTTAAAAGCTTAACATCATTTCAAACCGTAGTTGAACCGTTACAATCAATGATAAAGCTCTTGGGGATTAGAACTCTATTTCAAACCGTAATTGAGCCATTGCAATCAATGATAAAGCTCTTGATGATTAAATTCTTATACTAAGGTTCAAAGCTCTAAGTTATAGACACTTATTATAATTTTTTAGTATCCTAAGAGGTGTTGGATCTTTAGAACTTTATCTCTATTTCAAACTGTAGTTCAACCGTTACAATCAATGATAAAGCTCTTGGGGATTAAATTCTTAGAGCAAGTTTCAAAGCTCTAAGTTATTGACGCTAATTATAACTTTGGGTATCCTAAGAGGTGGCAGATCTTTTGAACATTAACTCTATTTCAAACCGTAGTTGAACTGTTACAATCAATGATGAAGCCCCTTGGGTATTGGAATCTTAGAGTAAGGTTCAAAGCTCTAAGTGATAGATACTTATTATAACCTCTGGGTATCTTAAGAGGTGATAGATCTTTAGAACTTTAACTATATTTCCAACTGTAGTCGAACCGTTACAATCTATGCTAAAGCTCTTGAGCATTGGAGTGTTAGAGTAACATTCAATGCTCTAAGTTATAAATACTTATTATAACCTTTGGTATGCCAAAACTTGATAGATCTTTAGAACTTTAACTCTATTTCAAACCGTAGTTGATCCATTACAATCAATGTGGGGATTAGATTCTTAGAGTAAGGTTCAAAGCTCCTACTATAACACTTATTGTAACATTTGGGTATCCCAAGAGTTGGTAGATCTTTAGAACTTTAACTCTATTTCAAACCTTAGTTGAACCATTACAATCAATGCTAAAGATCTTGGGGATTAGATTCTTAGAGTAAGGTTCAAAGCTCTAAGTTACATACACTTATTATAACGTTTGGGTATCCTAAGAGATGGTACATCTTTAGAACTTTAACTCTATTTCAAATTGTAGTTGAACCGTTATAATTAATGATAAAGTTCTTCAGGATTAGCGTGTTTGAGTAAGGTCAAAGCTCTAAGTTATAGACACTTATTATATCGTTTGGTTATCCTAAAAGGTGGTAGATCCTTAGAACATTAACTCTATATCAAACTGTAGTTGAACCGTTAGAATCAATGATAAAGCTCTTGGGAATTAGATTCTTATAGTACGGTTAAAAGATCTAACATATAGATAGCTATTATAACCTTTGGGTATCCTAAGAGGTTATAAATCTTTAGAAATTTTACTCTATTTCAAACAGTAGTTGAACTGTTATAATCAATGATAAAGCTCTTGGAGATTAGGGTCTTAAAGTAAGGTACAAAGCTCAAAGTTATAAATACTTATATAACCTTTGGGTATCCTAAGAGGTGGTAGATCTTTAGAACTTTAACTCTATTTCACACTATAGTTGAACCGTTACAAACCTTTGGGTATCCTAAGAGGTGATAGATCCCTAAAACTTTAACTCTATTGCAAACCGAAGTTGAACCGTTACAATCAATGATAAAGCTCTTGGGAATTAGAGTCTTAGAGTGAGGTTCAAAGCTCTAAATTATAGACACTTATTATAACGTTTGGGTATCCTAGGAGGTGGTAGATTTTTAGAACTTTAACTCCATTTAAAACCGTAGTTGAACTATTACAATCGATGATAAAGCACTTGGGGATTAGATTCTTGTAGTAATGTTCAAAGCTCTAAGTTATAAACAATTATTATATTGTTTGGGTATCCTAAAAGGTGGTAGATATTTAGAACTTTAACTTTTTTGAAACCGTAGTTGAACTGTTACAATCAATGATAAAGCTCTTAGGGATTAAAGTCATAGAGTAAGTTTCAAAGCTCTAAGTTATAGTGTAACGTCCGAGATTTAATTGGGGAAAAAAGGAATAAAAGGAAAAGAAAAAGGAAGATAAAAGAAATAAGGAAAGATAAAATCTGAAATCAGATTTTATGAGGAGTTGGTTTCCAACCGAACTCATACTTCTCCCCTATAAATAAGAGGTCAGTCTCATCCCTGACGGCCGCCGCCATACAGGGGACACACCGGAGGATGTGAACGACGCCGGACGTGCATCTGGACAGAGAGGAGCGGGCAGAGGAAGAGGAAGAAGAGGAAGAGGAAGGGGAAGAATAGGACAGCAGTAAAGTTTCTTGGACAGAAACTTCGAGGTATGGAACTAGGGTAGATTCATAATAGAATCTTGATTTTAGACTTGAAGTATGTTCTAGGTTAATCCTGGTTATCGCATGATGTTTTATAATGTTGATTTGTGTCGGCCATCACCGGAGAAGATGATCGGAACGCGAACTGCGCGACGCGCAGTTTCTGCGCAAGATGAACTCGGCCCGAGTTCACCAAAACCCGGCCCGGGCAGGTCCTCCGCCGGACCGAGTTCAGAGGAACTCAGCCCGGATCCGCCATTGTTGCGCTCTCGGAGCTCTGCAACCTGACGAACTCGGCCAGGTTGAAGATGACCCGGACCGAGTTCAGCATACGACAAACAGTCGGGCGCGTGAGCCGCCCAGACTCGACGGTGAATCGACCCGGCCCGGGTGTAACCCGAACCCGGCCCAGGCTCTACCTTGATTTTTTCGAAGATGATGACCGATCAACTCGGCCCGGGTTTCTCCCTACTCGGCCCGAGTTCCGACCAAATTATGCACATGTTTATGATCTTTTAATCCATGTTCCACATGATTAATTCTAATCTATGTATGATGATGATGTTGTTGATCTTATTCCTAGTTTGTTCTCTGTGACCTTGTCTTTTATCCTGATTTAAAGTTCTTATCAAAATATGATTTGTTTAATTAAAAGATGCAAGATAAAAGACGTAAAATGTTAAATGGAGAGCTCTTTTTATGATAGACCGGTGGAGACCAGTTATGGGCTGTCCTCGGAAAGTTATGGGCTGACTTCGGTCAGTTATGGGCTGGCTCTGCCAGTTATGATGATGATGATGGACGGATTGAGGCAGGCCTCCCTGTGGGTTGAAATATACCTCAAATAAGTTAAAGATGAAATTAAGATGATGAAGAAGATGAACACATATGAATAAAGAACCTTTCTTATGATGACCGGCTTGATGCCTTTCTTATGATGATTATTTATGATCTTTATTCATATGTTCCTATGCATGCTCCCATCATTCCATATTATGATCATGATTCACTTTCCTATCAGATGATGATGTTATCTTATGATGTTACCTTTATGATTCATGCCTAGTATCATGATCCTACTATGATGTTTATCTTACTTCCATACTGAGTTGTAAAACTCATAGGGAGATTTCTCCCCTGCATGTTCTTAAATGCAGGCCAAGGTCTCAATGATGATGGTGGCCAACGGTGACAGATCGAGCTCGTAGGTGGCTGCACATGGTTATCGAGTCCTTTAGATGATGGATAGCTTTTTCCTTTCTTTATTTATTTGATGTATTAGCTTTCCTTTGGACTCCTATGAAGTCAGTTATCAGTCTTCCGCATTTCAAGATGTTACTCTATTTTATTTCTAATGATGATTTAGTTATTCCGCATTTATCATTGATGAGTTGGCCAGTCAAAGTCTTTATTTCGGTTAACATGATGTACACGTAAGGATGACCCGTAGTGTCTTCGAAGCGTATTCTGCCACGTGGCGGGGTGCGATTTGGGGGCGTTACAATTAGGTATCAGAGCCTAAAGTTAGGCCATTCTCATGTCCTAAAGTATGATGTCAAGTCCATGTGCAAGCACCACGAGTAGTCACCACGCCACCTGAAGTCAAGTAAGTTTATCTTGTCTCATAAGATGTAGGATGTTTTTTCTAAGATGATGATGTATGATGATGTAGATGCCTCCACGTCGCGCACCTGTTACCAGAGCTTGGGGTCGAAGGCGACCTCGAAATAGCGGCGGGATTGGAAATCCACTACAAGAGGGGACGGACCAGAATGAGATCCAGATGTGTCAGGCTCGTGCTGTGGAGCCGACTGTTCAGTCCCCATTGGTGCAGCCCCCATCATCACGGGCACCAATGATTCTGCTCGTACCGACACCATCTGTTCAGACCGTACCAGCCATAACACCATCAGTGCAGCTTCCTTCGGTACAACCTATGCCACCAATGTCATCTAAGGACACCATTCAAGACTTCATAAAGTTACGTCCACCAGAGTATGATAGCTTGGGCGAGTTTGACAAGGCCAAGAGATGGCTGAGGCCAAGAGATGCACTGAAGCAGAGGGAGTTCCTACAACTGAGCTAGGATCAGATGATAGTGGCTCAGTATCATGTCAAATTCATTCATCTAGAGAGGTACAACACCCTCAAGATGAGTGATAGACAGAAGGCAGATCATTTTTGCCAAGGCTTAAACTCAACCATCAGGACCAGCACCCTAGCTGGCCAATGTGCTAATGTGACCCTGGCAGTGGAGTTAGCAACCACAATGGAAAGGAATTTTGCCAAGGAGCAACAAGAACTAAAGGATGTGAAAGGAAAGGCTCTCATGCAACCCCCTGCTCAGAACCAACCTCGATGGAACGACCGTCGTCGGAATCAAGGAGGACCCGACCGTAGGAACCAATGTCGAGATAACCAGGCAAGGCCTTATGAGCCTCGTGAGGCAAACCGCCAACAATAGCCCCAATATCAGCCCCAACGTCAGCAGCCCCAGCAGCAGGCACAGGGTACTGGTGCCTGTCCCCACTATAGGAGGTTCCACTTTGGAGAATGTAGGATGAAGGCAGGGGTATGTCTGCACTGTGGGCAACAAGGGCACTTCATTCGTGATTGTCCTACTAAGAAGGATGAACCCGCACCAGCTCAGCGTGACGCAAGAGGTTGAAACAACATGGTGCGTGGAAGAGTCTTCCACTTGGAGGAAGATGCAGTACCGGCGGACGTCGAAGTCATTAGAGGTACACTATCCATAGCCAGTCTTCCTACTACAGTGTTATTTGATTCGGGTGCATCGCACTCTTTTATATCTAAAGACTGTGTTACTGCTTTGAGTTTACCTCTACATGATATAAATCACCCTATGGAGATAATCACTCCTATGGGAATGCTCTACGCCACCAAGTACCTTCCTGAGGTACCAGTAGAAATACAAGGCAAGAACTTTTCTACATATCTGGTAATCATTCCAATGACGGACTACGATGTCATTCTTGGTATGGATTGGCTATCCTACCATGACGTAGTCGTACTATGCAAACAGAAGAAAGTGATCATTGGTACTCAAGGTGAACGCAAGGCCACTATTAGAGGTACCACCGGAAAGGATGAGAAGGTTATCATATCTGCCTTGAAAGCACAAAGGATGATACAAAAGGGATGCAGAGATTTTCTAACAAACGTGATGAAGACGGACAACCCATGGACCCAACTACAACAACTGGAAGTAGTTCGAGAATTCCCGGATGTCTTTCCTGATGACATCTCCGGATTACCACCTCCACGAGAGATTAATTTTCGGATCGATCTTCCAGGCACTGCCCCGATCTCAAAGGCCCCCTACAGAATGGCACCGGCCGAGATGCATGAACTGAAAAAGCAAATTCAAGAACTTTTAGACAAGGGGTTTATCAGGCCGAGTGTATCTCCCTGGGGAGCCCCGGTGCTATTTGTCAAGAAGAAGGACGGCTCTCTGAGACTGTGTACCGGATGCTGAACAAAGCTATAGTCAAGAACAAGTACCCTCTACCGCGGATCGATGATCTCTTCGACCAACTTTCTAATGCCACGGTATTTTCCAAGATTGACTTACGAAGTTGGTACCACCAGCTTAGAGTAGCCGATGAAGATGTACAGAAGACGGCTTTCCGATCAAGGTATGGTCATTATGAATTTCTAGTGATGCCTTTTGGACTAATGAATGCCCCTACAGCTGGATCTCATGAATCGGGTGTATAGACCATACCTGAACCAATTTGTCATCTTTTTCGTAGATGACATCCTGATCTATTCGGAGAATGAAGAAAACACAAGGAACACTTGAAGATAGTTTTGGAAAAGTTAAGGCAACACAAGTTATACGGAAAACTATCAAAGTGCAAGTTCTGGCTGGATCGGATTATGTTTCTTGGACACATAATCTCGAAGAAGGGCATTTCTGTGAATCCTTCCAAGGTAGAAGCGGTATCCCACTGGCCAAGACCAAAACATGCCACTGAAATTCGTAGCTTCCTCGGATTGGCAGGTTACTACCGTCGGTTCATACAAGGATTTTTTAAAAGATTGCATCTCCCTTGACGAACCTAACGAAGGAAGGAGTGAAGTACATCTGGACACAGAAATGCGAAGATAGTTTCCAAGAATTGAAGGCCAGATTGACCACTGCACCTATACTCACGATTCTGAAAGGTACAGAGGGGTATGTGGTGTACAGTGATGCTTGCGGCATGGGACTAGGATACGTGCTCATGCAACATGAAAAGATGGTCGCATATGCATCTAGGCAACTGAAGAAGCATGAGGTGAACTACCCAACACATGACCTTGAATTGGCAGTGGTAGTCTTCGCGTTAAAGATTTGGCGACACTACCTTTATGGAGTACAGTTCAAGGTGTTCACTGATCATAAGAGTCTTAAGTACGTCTTCTCTCAGCGAGACCTGAATATGCGACAACGAAGATGGATGGAGTACTTAAAGGACTATAAGTTCTCCATTGATTACCACCCTGGTAAGGCGAACTCAGTTGCAGATGCACTCAGCCGCAAATGGGAAGGCTCACTAGCTCACATGATGATGGGTATGTATAAGATGATGAAAAAGCTAAGCCTATGGAAGCCAAGACCGAGAAGGAAGGGAGTGGTATTGATGATGCACCGGATACAACTGAACCTGGTGGATAGGCTCATTAAGGCTCAGGCACAAGATCCTGAGTATACGAAGATGTTAGGAAGATGTTAGAAAGAAGAAGAAGATTTAAAGCTCTCAGCATATGGTGGGATCCGATATAGAGATCGTCTATGGGTCCCAAGTGATGAAGCTCTCAAAAGGGAAGTGATGGATGAATGCCACAAGTCTGAGTTTGCGATCCATCCAGACAGCACTAAGATGTACAAGGATGTGCAAAGAACCTTCTGGTGGAATGACATGAAGCGAGAGATTGCCGAATATGTTTCCAAGTGCCTGGTCTGCCAACAGGTAAAAGTGGAACATCAGAAGCCCTATGGAAAGATCATATCTCTTGCCATTCCACAGTGGAAGTGGGAGGACATATCTATGGATTTCATCACTTGTTTACCCCGTACACAGAAGGGACATGATGCCATATGGGTAGTAGTGGATCATATCTCCTCCATACTAGCACGCGAAATTTTTTACGCTTTCGTCCATATTGATGCATGTGAGATGATTGGGACGAAAAAATGGGCTCGGACAAAAATTTTTCGTGGGTGCGAAAATTTGTGCGTGGGCCTTTTCGCGCCTTTTACTCTTGCTTTCAGCCAAGAAGGTCAGAAGACGTGAAATTTTCGACACTCTCGTGCATGTTTATGCACGGTGAGATGGTTGGGACGAAAAAATCGACAAGGGCGAAAATTTTTCGAGGTTGCAAAAATTTGCGCGCCCACCCTTTCACACCTTTTACTCGTGTTTTCAGCCAAGAAGGTCAAAAGACGCGAAATTTTTTACGCTATCAAAAAATGCAAAATTTTCGATGCTTTCATGCTTGTTGATGCATGGTGAGATGATTGTGACAAAAAACTGGACACGGGCAAAAATTTTACGGGGTGCGAATATTCCTGCGCGTGCCTTTACATGCCTTTTACTCTAGTTTTCAGCCAATAAGATCAAAAGGCGCGAAATTTTTTACACTTTCGTGCATGTTGATGCATGGTGAGATGTTTGGGACAAAAAATGGACTCGGACAAAAATTTTCTAGGAGTGAAAAAATTCGTGTGCACGCCTTTTCGCGCCTTTTACTCTTGTGTTCAGCGGAGAAGGTCAAGAGACGTGAAATTTTCGACGCTGTCAAAAGATGCAAAATTTTTTACGCTTTCGTGCATGTTGATGCATGGTGAGATGATTGGGACGAAAAAATGGACTCAGGCGAAAATTTTTCATCGGTGCGAAAATTCGCTCGTGTCTTTTTGCGCCTTTTACGCATGTTCTCAACCAAGAAGGCCAAAAGACACGAAGTTTTTTATGCTTTCATGAATGTTGATGCATGGTGAGATGATTGGGACGAAAAATGAACTCGGGCAAAAATTTCCTGGGCGCGCCTTTTCGCGCCTTTTACTATTGTTTTCAACCAAGAACTTCAAAAGATGCGAAATTTTTGACGCTTTCGTGCATGTTTTTTCATGGTGAGATGATTCGGACAAAAAAATGCACTCGGGCAAAAATTTTCGGGGGATGCGAAAATTCGCACACGCGCCTCTTCACGCCTTTTACTCGTGTTTTCAGCCAAGAAGGTCAAAAGACGCGAATTTTTTACGCTATCAAAAGATGCGAAATTTTTTACGCTTTCGTGGTTGTTGATGCATGGTGAGAGGATTGGGACGAAAAAATGGACACAGGCGAAAATTTTTCGGGGTGCGAAAATTCCTGCGCGCGCCTTTATGTGCCTTTTACTTGTGTTTTCAGCCAAGAAGGTCAAAAGACGTGAAAGTTTTTATGCTTTCGTGCATGTTGATGCATGATGAGATGATTGGGACGAAAAATGGACTCAGGCGAAAATTTTTCGGGGGTGCAAAATTTTGTGCGCGCGCCTTTTCACTACTTTTACTCTTGTATTCAGCCGAGAAGGTCAAAAGACGTGAAATTTTTTACGCTGTCAAAAGATGCGAAATTTTCAATGTTCTTGTGCATGTTAATGCATGGTGAGATGATTGGACGAAAAAAAGAACTTGGGCGAAAATTTTCTGGGGGTGCAAAAATTCGTGCCCGCCCTCTCTCGCCTTTTACGCGTGTTTTCAACCAAGAAGGCCAAAGTCACAAAAAATTTTACGTTGTCAAAAGTTGCAATATTTTCGACGCTTTCGTGCATCTGGATGCATTGTGAGATGATTGGGACGAAAAAATGGACTTGAGCAAAAATTTTTTGAGGGATCGAAAATTCGCGCGAAAAATGTAAAATTTTTGACAATTTCGTGCATGTTGATGCATGGTGAGATGATTGGGAAGAAAAAATGGACTCGGTCAAAAATTTTTCGGGGGTGCAAAAATTCGCGCGCGTGTCATTTCGAGTCTTTTACTCGTGTTTTTAGCCAAGAAGGTCAAAAGACGCAACATTTTTTGTGACGTCAAAAGATGCAAAATTTTTGATGCTTTAGTGCATGTTGATGTATGGTGATATGATTGGGACAAACAAATGGACTCGGGCGAAAATTTTTCGGGGGTGTGAAAATTCGCTCCCACGCCTTTTCCCACCTTTTACGCGTGTTTTCAACCAAGAAGTCCAAAAGACGTGAAAGTTTTTATGCTTTCATACATGTTGATGCATGGTGAGATGATTGGGGAGTGCAAAAATTCGCACGCGTGTCATTTCACGTCTTATACTCTTGTTTTCAACCAAGAAGGTCGAAAGACGCGAAATTTTTTACGCTGTCAAAAGATGCAAAATTTTTTATGCTTTCGTGCATGTTGATGCATGGTGAGATGATTGAGTCGAAAAAAAGGACTCAGGCGAAAATTTTTCAGGGGTGCAAAAATTCACGCATGTGCCCTTTCTCAACTTTTACGCGCGTTTTCAACCAAAAAGGACAAAAGACGCGAAATTTTTTATGCTTTCGTGTATATTGATGATGGTGAGATGATTGGGACGAAAAAATGGACTCGGGCGAAAATTTTTCGGGGGTGCGAAAATTCGTGTGCGCGCCTTTTCGTGCCTTTTACTCTTGTTTTCAGACAAAAAGGTCAAAAGTAGCGAAATGTTTTACGCTTTTGTGCATGTTGATGCATGGTGAGATGACTGAAACAAAAAATGGACTCGGGCAAAAATTTTTTGGGGGTGCAAAAATTTGTGCGCGCGCCTTTTCGTGCCTTTTACACTTATGTTGAGCCGAGAAGGTCAAAAGACGCGAAATTTTCGATGCTATCAAAAGATGCGAAATTTTTGGCGCTTTCGTGCATGTTGATGCATGGTGAGATAATTGGGATGAAAAAATGCACTCGGGCAAAAATTTTCGGGGGTGCAACAACTCGCACACACTCCTTTTACTCGTATTTTCAGCCAAGAAGGTTGAAAGACGAAAATTTTTTACGCTATCAAAAGATGCAAAATTTTCGACGCTTTCGTGCATGTTGATGCATGGTGAGATGATTGGGATGAAAAAAAGGACTCGGACAAAAATTGTTTGGAGGTGCGAAAATTCGCGCCTGCGCCCTTTCTCACCTTTTACGCTTGTTTTCAACCAAGAAGGCCAAAAGACGTGAAATTCTTGACACTTTCGTGTATATTGATGCATGGTAAGATGATTGGGACGAAAAAATGGACTCGTTCGAAAATTTTTCAGGGATGTGAAAATCACGCACGCGCCTTTTCGCGTCTTTTACTCTTGTTTTCAGCCAAGAAGGTCAAAAGTTGCGAAATTTTTTACACTTTCAAAAGATGCAAAATTTTTCACGCTTTTGTGCATATTGATGCATTGTGAGATGATTGGAACGAAAAAATGGACTATGGCGAAAATTTTTTGGGGTGCGAAAATTCCTACGCATGCCTTTACGTGCCTTTTCCTCGTGCTTTCAGCCAAGATGGTCAAAAGACGTGAAAATTTTTTGGGCTGTCAAAAGATCTGAAATTGTCGACGCTTTCGTGCATGTTGATGCTTGGTTAGATGATTTTGACAAAAAAAAGGACTCGGGCAAAAATTTTTCGGGGTGCGAAAATTCGCGCGCGTGCCTTTTGCGCCTTTTACGCGTGTTCTCAACCAAGAAGGCCAAAAGACACGAAATGTTTTACGCTTTCATGCATGTTGATGCATAGTGAGATGATTGGGATGAAAAATGGACAAGGGAAAAAATTTTCCGGGGGTGCGAAAATTCGTACACGCACATTTTCGTGCATTTTACTCTTGTTTTCAACTAAGAAGTTCAAAAGACGCAAAATTTTTTACGCTGTCAAAAGATGCGAAATTTTCGACGTTTTCATGCATGTTTTTGCATGGTGAGATGATTGGGTTGAAAAAATGACTCGGAGGAATATTTTCCGGGGTGCGAAAATTCGCGCGCACACCTTTTCTTGCATTTTACTCGTATTTTCAGCCAAGAAAGTCAAAATACGCAAAATTTTTGACGCAATCAAAAGATGGAAAATTTTCTATGCTTTTGTGCTTGTTGATGCATGGTGAGATGATTGGTACAAAAAAATGGACACGGCGGAAAATTTTTCGGGGGTGCGAAAATTCCTGCGCGCGTCTTTATGCGCCTTTTACTCTTATTTTCAGCCAAGAAGGTTAATAGACGCGAAATTATCGACGCTATAAAAATGTGAAATTTTTTACACTTTCGTGCTTGTTTTTGCATGGTGAGAGGATTGGGATGAAAAAATTTTTTGGGGGTGCGTAAAATCGCTCGCGCGCCTTTTACTCGTGTTTTCAGCCATGAAGGTCAAAAGACGCGAAATTTTTTACGCTGTCAAATGATGCAAAATTTTCGACGCTTTCATACTTGTTGATGTATGGTGAGATGATTGGGACGAAAAAATAGACATGGGCAAAAATTTTTCGGGGGTGCGAAAATTCCTTCGCGCTCCTTTACTGCCCTTTTACTCATGTTTCCAGTCAAGAAGGTCAAAAGATCTGAAATTTTTTACGCTTTCGTGCATGGTGAGATGATTGGGACGATAAAAAGGACTCGGACGAAAATTTTTCGGGGGAACGAAAATTCGAGCGCGCGCCTTTTCGGATCTTTTACATGTGTTCTCAACCAAGAAGGCCAAAAGATGCAAAATTTTCTTCGCTTTCGTGCATGTTGTTGCATGGTGAGTTGATTGGGATGAAAGATGGACTCGGACGAAAATTTTTCGGGGGTGCGAAAATTTGTACGCGCGCCTTTTTGCGCGTTATACTCTTGTTTTCAGCCAAGAATGTCAAAAGATACAAAATTTTCGATGCTGTCAAAAGATGCAAAATTTTTTATGCTCTCGTGCATGTTTTTGCATGGTGAGATGATTGGGACGAAAAATGGACTCGGGCAAAAATTTTTTGGGGGCGCGAAAATGTGTGCGTGCACCTTTTCGCGCCTTTTACTCTTGTTTTCAGCCAAGAACTTCAAAAGATGTGAAAGTTTTGACGCTTTCGTGCATGTTTTTGCATCGTGAGATGATTGGGACGAAAAAATGCACTCGGGTGAAAATTTTTGGGGGATGCGAAAATTTGCTTACACGCCTTCTCGCGCCTTTTACTCGTGTTTTCAGCCAATAAGGTCAAAAGACGCGAAATTTTTTACGCTATCAAAAGATGCAAAATTTTCAACGCTTTCATGCTTGTTGATGCATGGTGAGAGGATTGTGACAAAAAAATGGACACGGGCGAAAATTTTTCGGGGTGCGAAAATTCCTACGCGCGCCTTTACGTGCCTTTTACTCATAATTTCAGTCAAGAAGCTCAAAAAATGTGAAATTTTTTACGCTTTCGTGCATGTTGATGCATGATGAGATGATTGGGACGAAAAATAGACATGGGCGAAAATTTTTTGAGGGTGCAAAATTTCGTGTGCACGCCTTGTCACGGCTTTTACTCTTGTGTTCAACCGAGAAAGTCAAAAGACGCGAAATTTTTTGACGCTGTCAAAAGATGCGAAATTTTTTACGATTTTGTGCATGTTGATGCATGGTGAAATGATTGGGAAGAAAAAATAGACTGGGGCGAAAATTTTTTGGGGGTGCGAAAATTCGCGCGCGCACCTTTTCGCGCATTTTACTTGTGTTTTCAGCAACGAAGGTCAAAAGACGCGAATTTTTTTATGCTATCAAAAGATGCAAAATTTTTGATGCTTTCGTGCATGTTGATGTATGGTGATATGATTGGGACAAAAAAATGAACTCGGCCAAAAATTTTCTGGGGGTGCGAAAATTCGCGCCCACGCCTTGTTCCGCCTTTTACGCGTGTTTTCAACGTAGAAGGCCAAAAGACGTGAAATTTTTTATGCTTTCGTACATGTTGATGCATGGTGAGATGATTGGGACGAAAAAATGGACTCGGGCGAAAATTTTTTGGGGGTGCGAAAATTTGCGCGCGTGCCATTTCGCGCCTTTTACTCGTGTTTTCAAGCAAGAAGGTCGAAAGACCTGAAATTTTTTACACTGTCAAAAGATGCAAAATTTTTATGCTTTTGATCATGTTGATGCATGGTGAGATGATTGGGACGACAAAAAGGACTCGTGCGAAAATTTTTCGGGGGTCCAAAAATTCGCACCTGCGCCCTTTCTCACCTTTTACACACGTTTTCAACCCAAAAGGCCAAAAGACGTGATTTTTTTATGCTTTCGTGTATATTGATGTATGGTGAGATGATTGGGATGAAAAAATGGACTCGGACGAAAAGTTTCCCGGGGTGCGAAAATTCGGGTGCGCGTCTTTTCGTGCCTTTTACTCTTGTTTTCGGCCAAGAAGATCAAAAGTCGCGAAATATTTTATGCTTTCGTGCATGTTGATGCATGGTGAGATGATTGGGACAAAAAATGGACGCGGGCAAAAAGTTTCTGGGGGTGCAAAAATTCATGTGCGCGCCTTTTCGCGCCTTTTCCACTTGTGTTCAGCCGAGAAGGTCAAAAGATGCGAAATTTTTTATGCTGTCAAAAGATGCAAAAATTTTTACGCTTTCATGCATGTTGATGCATGGTGAGATAATTGGGACAAAAAAATGCACTCGGGCAAAAATTTCCGGGGGTGCGACAAAATTTTTTACGCGCCTTTTATCATGTTTTTCAGCCAAGAAGGTCGAAAGGCGTGAATTTTTGATGCTGTCAAAAGATTTGAAATTTTTGACGCGTTCGTGCATATTGATGCATGGTGAGATGATTGGGACGAAAAAAAGAACTCGGACGAAAATTTTCCGGAGGTACAAAAATTCGCGCCCGCGCCCTTTCTCACCTTTTACGCTTGTTTTCAACCAAGAAGGCCAAAAAGACGTGAAATTCTTGACGCTTTCACGTATATCGATGCATGGGGAGATGATTGGGACGAAAAAATGGACTCGGTCAAAAATTTTTCGGGCGTGCGAAAATTCACGTGCGCGTCTTTTCGCGTCTTTTACTCTTGTTTTCAGCCAAGAAGATCAAAAGTCGCGAAATTTTTTATGCTGTCAAAACATGCGAAAATTTCGACACTTTCATGCATGTTCATACATTGTGAGATGATTGGGATGAAAAAATGGACTAGGGCAAAAATTTTCTTGGGGTGCGAAAATTCCTGCGCATGTCCTTACGCACATTTTACTCGTATTTTCAGTCAAGAAGGTCAAAAGACGCGAAATTTTTTACGTTGTCAAAAGATCTGAAATTGTCAACGCTTTCGTGCATGTTGATGCATGGTTAGATGATTGTGACAAAAAAAAGGACTCGGGCAAAAAATTTTCGGGGGTGTGAAAATTCACGCGCGTGCCTTTTGCGCCTTTTACGTGTGTTCTCAACCAAGAAGGCCACAAGACACGAAAATTTTTACACTTTCATGCATGTGATGCATGGTGAGATGATTGGGATGAAAAATGGACTCGGGCGAAAATTTTCTGGGGGTGCGAAAATTCGTGCACGCACATTTTCGCGCCTTTTACTCTTGTTTTCAACTAAAAAGTTCAAAAGACGCCAATTTTTTTATGCTATCAAAAGATGTTTTTGCATGGTGAGATGATTGGATCGAAAAAATGGACTCGGGCGAAAATTTTTCGGAGGTACAAAAATTTCCGCGCGCGCCTTTACTCGTCTTTTACTCATTTTTTCAGCCAAAAAGGTCAAAAGGTTTGAAATTTTTTACGCTTTCATGCATGTTGATGCATGATGAGATGATTGGGATGAAAAAAGGACTCGGGCGAAAATTTTTTGAGGGTGCGAAAATTCGCGCGCGCACCTTTTCGGGCCTTTTACACGTGTTCTGACCCAAGAAGGCCAAAAGATGCAAAATTTTTTACGCTTTCGTGCATGTTGTTGCATGGTGAGATGATTGGGACGAAAAATTAACTCGGGCAAAAATTTTTCGGGGGTGCGAAAATTCGTGCGCGCGCCTTTTTGCGTACCCTTGTTTGCAACGAAGAAAGTCAAAAGATGCAAAAAATTTTATGTTGTCAAAAGACGCGAAATTTTCAATGCTTTCGTGCATGTTTTTGCATGGTGAGATGATTGGGACAAAAATATGGACTCGGACAAAAAATTTCCGATGGTGCGAAAATTCACGCACGCGCCTTTCATGCTTTTTACTCATGTTTTCGGCCAAGAAGGTGAAAAGATGCAAAATTTTTTATGCTGTCAAACGATGGAAAATTTTCGATGTTTTCTTGCTTGTTGATGCATGGTGAGATGATTGGGATGAAAAAATGGACACGGCGGAAATTTTTTCCAGGGGTGCAAAAATTCTTGCACGCGCCTTTACACGCATTTTACTCTTGTTGTCAGCCAAGAAGGTCCAAAGACACGAAATTATCGACACTGTAAAAAATGCAAAATTTTCGACGCTTTCGTGCTTGTTTTCGCAAGGTGAGATGATTGGGACGAAAAAATAGACTCGTGCGAAAATTTTCCGGGGGTGTGAAAATTCGGTCGCGCGCCTTTTACTCGGGTTTTCGGCCATGAAGATCAAAAAATGCGAAATTCTTTACGGTGTCAAAAGATGCAAAATTTTTTACGCTTTTTGTACTTGTTGATGTATGGTGAGATGATTGGGACGAAAAAATGGACACGGGCGAAAATTTTTCCGGGGTGCGAAAATTCTTACGTGCGCCTTTACTGGCATTTTCCTCGTGTTTTCAGCCAAGAAGGTCAAAAGATCTGAAATTTTTTAGGCTTTTGTGCATGTTGATGCATGGTGAGATGATTGAGACGAAAAAAAGGACTCGGGCGAAAATTTTTCGGGGGTGCGAAAATTCGTGCGCGTGCCTGTTCGGGCCTTTTACGCGTGTTTTTAACCAAGAGGGCCAAAAGATGCAAATTTTTTTACGCTTTCAAGCATGTTGATGCATGGTGAGATGGTTGGGACGACAAATAGACTTGGGCAAAAGTTTTTCGGGGGTGCGAAAATTTGTGCGCTCGCCTTTTAGTCATGTTTTCAACCAAGAAGGTCAAAAGACGTGAAATTTTTTACACTGTCAGAAGATGCAAATTTTTTTACGCTTTTGTGTTTGTTGAGACATGGTGAGATAATTAGGACGAAAAAATGGACACGGGGGAAAATTTTTTGGGAGTGCGAAAATTCTTGCGCGCGCCTTTACGCACCTATACGCGCCTTTTACTCTTCTTTTCAGCAAAGAAGGTCAAAAGACGTGAAATTTTTTACATTGTCAAAAGATGCAAAATTTTTTACGCTTTCATGCTTGTTAATACATGGTGAGATGATTGGGGCGAAAAAATGGACACGGGCGAAAATTTTCTGTGGGTGCGAAAATTCCTTTGCGCACCTTTACGTGCCTTTTAGTCATGTTTTCAGCCAAGAAGGTCAAAAGACGCGAAAATTTTTACGCTAGCAAAAGATGCGAAATTTTTGATGCATTCGTGCATGTTGATGCATGGTGAGATGATTGGGACGAAAAAAAGGACTAGGGCGAAAATTTTTTCGAGGGTGCGAAAATTCGCCTGCGCGCCTTTTATGTGTGTTTCAACCAAGAAGGTCAAAAGACGTAAATTTTTTTACGCTTTCGTGCATGTTCATGCATGGTGAGATGATTGGGACAAAAAATGGATTGAGGCCAAAATTTTTTGGGAGTGCGAAAATTCGTGCGCGCGTCTTTTCGCACTTTTTACTCTTGTTTTCAGCCAAGAAGGTCAAAAGAAGCAAATTTTTCGACGCTATCAAAAGATGTGAAATTTTCGATGCTTTCATGCATATTTTTGCATGGTGAGATGATTGGGATGAAAAAATGGACTCGGACGAAAATTTTTTAGGGGTGCGAAAATTCGCGCGTGCGTTTTCGCGCCTTTTACTCATGTTTTCAGCCAAGAAAGACAAAAGACGCGAAATTTTTGACGCTGTCAAAAGATGGAAAATTGTTGACGCTTTCGTGCATGTTGATGCATGGTGAGATGATTTGGGACGAAAAAATGGACACTGGCAAAAATTTTCCGGGTTGCGAAAATTCCTGCACGCGCCTTTACGTGCCTTTTACTCGTGTTTTCAGTCAAGAAGGTCAAAAGACGGGAAATTTTTGATGCTATCAAAAGATGCAAAATTTTTTACGCTTTCGTGCATGT
The DNA here is from genome assembly GCA_030549335.1 of Pontederia crassipes. Taxonomy (NCBI): domain Eukaryota; kingdom Viridiplantae; phylum Streptophyta; class Magnoliopsida; order Commelinales; family Pontederiaceae; genus Pontederia; species Pontederia crassipes. The sequence goes on from CM060190.1 coordinate 6,327,508, forward strand.
TGATGCATGGTGAGATGATTGGGACGAAAAAGGACTCGGCCGAAATTTTTTTGGGGTTTGCGAAAATTCTCGCCTACGCGCTTTCTCGCATTTTACGCGTGTTTTCAACCAAGAAGGCCAAAAGACACGAACGTTTTGACGCTTTCGTGCTTGTTGATACATGGTGAGATGATTGGGACGAAAAAATGGACTCGGGCGAAAATTTTTCGGGGATGCGAAAATTCGTGCGCGTGCCTTTTTGTGCATTTTACTCTTGTTTTCAGCCAAGAATGTCAAAAGACGCAAAATTTTCGACGCTGTCAAAAGATGCAAAATTTTCGACGCTTTCGTGCATGTTGATGCATGGTGAGATGATTGGATCGAAAAAATGGACTCGGACAAAAATATTTCGGGTGCGCAAAAATTCGCTCGGGCGCCTTTTACTCATATTTTGAGCCAAGAAGGTCAAAAGACGCGAATTTTTTTACGCTGTGAAAAGTTCCAAAATTTTTTACGCTTTTGTGTATGTTGATGCATGGTGAGATGATTGGGACGAAAGAAAAGACTGGGGCAAAAATTTTTCGGAGGTGCGAAAATTTGCGTGCGCGCCTTTTACGCGTGTTCTCAACCAAGAAGGCCAAAAGATGCAAACTTTTTTATGCTTTCGTGCATGTTGTTGCATGGTGAGATGATTGGGATGAAAAATAGACTCGAGCAAAAATTTTTCAGGTGTGCGAAAATTCGTGCGCGTGCCTTTTCGTGTCTTGTACTCTTGTTTTCAACCAAGAAGGTGAAAAGACGCAAAATTTTTGATGCTGTCAAAAGATGCGAAATTTTCGACGCTTTCATGCATGTGTTTGCATGGTGAGATGATTGGGACGAAAAAATGGACTCGGACGAAAATTTTTTAGGGGTGCGAAAATTCGCGCATGCACCTTTTCGCGCCTTTTACTCGTATTTTCAGCCAACATGATAAAAAAATGTGAAAATTTTACGCTGTAAAAAGATGCAAAATTTTTTATGCTTTCGTGCTTGTTGATGCTTAGTAAGATGATTGTGATGAAAAATGGACACGGACGAAAATTTTTCGGGGGTGCAAAAATTTCGACGCGCGAAAATTATTTTTATTATAAAAATAAAAAAGTTTACTTCGTTAGGGGCGTCAGAGCAATGCCCCCGTATTTTTTATATTTACTATATATATTATTTTAAATTTTGAGGGTAATTTGATTATTTCATAAATTAAAAAAAATAAAAATTAATGAAAAAGTTAATAAAGGTTGATGGATGGACTTAAATGAAAAATACAGTTCAGGGGGTCAATGGAATATTCGAAAGACGTGGGTAGACACGGAAAAAAATTCATAGTCCAAGGGGGTCAGCGAAAAAACCCTATATTGTAATCATATGAGAGTTAATAATAAAACTAATTAGCTATATAATTATTTTATTGGAGTATTATATAACTAATAATAGATACTCGTTACTGTCTAATGATGAAAAGATTATTATATGGTGTTATGCTATTGGGATTGAGGATTATGTGGACCCAAGATGGATCCACATATATGGACTACCATTGATTCACAAATTAATGGTGCTCATGAAATAAGTTAGGTATACCCCACGTGTAACTGCACATCTAATTAAGCAAAATGATTATGAGATAAAATATCATATATAGCTAACTAATTCAAGGTCGATCAAACAAATAATTATAATGTCTAAATAATCATATTATTAAGTCAACAAATTATTAATTTGATATATAATTATTATATATTTTTATAGCATTATCGTATTTGTTTATAGAATTTTAACATTTTTTTTATTTCTTATTACAAATGCCATTATTGTAGAAGTGTTATAATTTTTTAAAATATTATTCATTTTTTTTATGTCGACTATGAGTCCAGATAATTAGAGCATCATAACAAATATAATATTTATATGAACTATGAAATTCATATAATATGAAATAGACTAACAAATAAATATGTCAAATTTTAATGATAATATTATTTTCTAAGAGGAGGAAAAAATAAATAGGACACAAAAGAAATTATATAGATTAATAAATTATTTCTCTAATTTACAATTATCATACTCTCTAAATAATAGTAAAATATATTAAAATAATATTTACTTATTTTATAAATATATTATTTCTCTAATTAAACTTAAGTGAGACTATTTTCGTCAATAGACAGAAAGCCTAAAACGAGTATGTAAAATAGGAGGGTAAAGACGGAACGAAGCCCTCTCTCTCTCTCGTCCCTTTCTCATCCTCGACGGAGGCAGCCGCCATGGACGAAAACCCAAGCCGCCACTGCTTTACTTGGCACTCTTCGTTCTGTTGCCACCGGCCATCTTCGACTTCAAAGGGGAAGTGCCACGAGGTTCCTCTCTCCAGACGAAGACAGTGATAGAGAAATTTTCGACCGACTGTGGAGAGACCGATCGCCAATGTTCGAGGTCGTTCCGGCAGCAAGTCATTTCGATTCGATTCCGGTGAGTGCATGTATGAAATTTTATTTAAATGCTTTTTTTTACATTGCTCGACGAATTAACAGCCGCAGCCTGCGTTTTCTTTGGTTTGTTGGTTGCCAGAAACAGAGAGGGGGACCTCGTACCGAAGAAGTTATCGGAGAGGAATAACCGATGCTTAGCTTGCTTGTGGTAAGGATTCGAATTCTATGAAGTATGAACTCATTGGGCTAATTCTTTATATTCATGATTAACAAATTAGTGCATGCAATGATGCATATTGGTGATATAAAACTATGATGGACAAATGAGTTTCTGAAAAATGCTTATTATAATTTAATAATTTTATCTTTTACTAATAAGTAGTAGGATAAACTCCGCCTATGTTTTATAGCCGGTCCCAAGCCCGGATAAAGGAGGAGGGTTGTGTAGAAAACTCTGTCGAATCTTATGAACATGGATTAACGAATATAGCGGAATGGCGTCGTATGATCCATGTAGCCGACCCCACCTAGTGGGATAAGGCTTTGTTGTTGTTGTTGTTGTAATAAGTAGTAGGATAATCGTAATGATTGATTAGTGTCCATAAGCCTCGAGTGCCTGCCTAGTGAATTAGATAAAGTACCAGGTATATGATTAGCTAATTATAATTAGGAAGTGGAATAAATTTTGGACGATGGTAGTTGTCTTGTAACTTAGGTTCTTTATAGCTACTCTGAAGTTTTGTTTGACAATTTAGCGATTTAATACAGCAAAGTTGATTGATCAATTTACTTTAAAAAAAAGGTTGTTTGATCAATCAATAGTTTACAAGTTCAATTAAGGGATTAATAGAAATAAGGGTTTGATAAATTTAACAGTTAGATGCATTCATTTGTCTAAAATGATACTAAAGGAGGAGGGTTGTGTTAGGCCCCGACAGCCAGCGTAAAATCCTGTCGAATCTTATGAACATGGATTAACGAATATATTGTGTTAATGCTAGGTCGAATGGCGTTGTATGATCCATGTAGCCGACCCCACCTAGTGGGATAAGGCTTTGTTGTTGTTGTTGTTGTTGTTGAATGTTATATAAAAAATTGTTCTTGTAATGTAGTACGTATTTCATTTTAAATTTTTTATACCCTAACAATTAGATATTCATAAAATTTTGTTTGGGTCAATTGTGGTTTCAATTGTTTCTTTATCATTTTCTTGTTTAGTTTGTTGTTTTTTTTTTCAAGATTGATGAATCAATTAAATATTTAGGCTCTTTTTGACAACCAAAAAAATAGAATTTGAAGTAGCATTAGCGGAGTCGAACTATTAAATGAAATATTTGGTAGACTAAATTTTGATAACAGTGTTTGACAGTTAACTAGAGGTTTTGAATAAATTAATCTGATTATTTAGAGGGTAGAGGATAAATGGTGAACTGTCATTCCAAATTTGCCCTTGTACTATTAAATTGTATGCACTACATTACTATAAATAATTTAGAGGCCCTATAATAATTATTCTGTTATTTCTAAGTTTTAAACTATTTGATGTAATATTATATTTGATTTATTTAAATCATTATTAAATAGATGCAAAGTGGATACTATGATTTTAAGTTAAAATTTTCTTATTTTGTATGAATATCTAATCTTTAAGGTAAAAAATACTAATTGTATTACATTACAAATAAAAGTTATTTTTATGTAATATCTATAATTGAATAATTTATTAGCTTATATTGTTTATGTCATTTTGTATAGATGAACTAATTCAACAGCTAAATTTATCAAACACTTTATTTTTTTAGAGGAAAACACTTATTATAATCCCTTAATTGAACGTCTAAATGTTAACTTTTATCCGCTGATCAAACCGCCATGCACTATTAAAGTGCTCAATTTTTCAAACATACCCTTAGTCAAGTTCATATGACACTTATTCTCAAAAAGTTCATATGACACTGGAGGTGTTATTTTGCTCATTTATCAAACCATGTTTTTGGTCTTCAGATTGGCCGAGTTAGAATTAGTAACAATGCTGCCTCCTTGATCCTGGTCTAGTAAAACTTGCAACAACAACAACAACAACAACAATAAAGCCTTATCCCACTAGGTGGGGTCGGCTACATGGATCATACGACGCCATTCCGCTCTAGTAAAACTTGCATTGCCAGTTTTTTACTCTTGTTTCTTCCACACGTTTATCTCCATAGATCTTGTTCAAGTGTTCGTCGCTTTTAAGTCTTTCTTTCACATCATATAACTTTGTTCGGATCGATTGTGCCTTGCCTTCAAATGTTTTTTCCGTTTTCATGTTTGGTTTATATTTTTCTCAAAGGTTGACGAATTGAGCAAATATTCAGGCAGCCCCTTTGGTCAAGTTCATATGACACTGGAGGTGTTATTTTGCTCGTTCAGACTGGCTGAGATAGAGTTAGTAATAATGCTTGTCCGTCCTTGATGCTGGTCTAGTAAAACTTAAGCACATTTCATTGTCTTTGCATTTCCAATTTTTACTTGTTTCTTCTACGCTTTTAGATCCATACATTTTTTTAATATGTTCGTCGTTTTTAATTCTATCTTTCACTTCATATAAACTTTTGTTCGGATCAATTGTGGTTTTAGTTTATCTTTTCCCAAGAACGATGAATCGAGTGAAGATTCAGGCAACCCCTTTGGTCAAAGTTCATATGGCACTGGAGGTGTTATTTTGCTCGCATATTAAACCATGCTTCTGGTCTTCTGGCTGAGATAGAGTTAGTAATGATGCTGCTTTTCCGTGATGCTAGTCTAGTAAAACTTTAGCACATTTCAATGTCTTTATATTACCAATTTTTATGCTTGTTTCTTCTGCGCTTTTAAATCCATACATTTTTTACTATGTTTGTCGATTTTAATTATCTTTCACATCATATAAACCTTTGTTCAGATGAACTGTGGTTGTAGTTGTTTCTTTTTTGGTTTATTTTTTTCTCATGGTTGACGATTCGAGTGAAGATTCAGGCAACCCCTTTGGTCAAAGTTCATATGGCACTGGAGGTGTTATTTTGCTCGTATTAAACCATACTTCTGGTCTTCAGACTGGCTGAGATAGAGTTAGTAATGATGCTGCTTTTCCTTGATGCTAGTCTAGTAAAACTTTAGCACATTTCAATGTCTTTGCATTACCAATTTTTACTTGTTTCTTCTACGCTTTTTAGATTCATACATATTTTTAGTATGTTCATTGATTTTAATTATCTTTCACATCATATAAACCTTTGTTCAGATGAACTGTGGTTTTAGTTGTTTCTTTTTTGTTTTCTTGTTTGGTTTTTTTTCTCAAGGTTGACGGATCGAGTAAAGATTCAGGCAACCCCTTTGATCCAACCATGCTTCTGGTCTTCAGATTGGCTAAGATAGAGTTCGTAACAATGCTACTTTTCCTTGATGCTAGTCTAGTAAAGCTTTAGCATATTTCAATGTCTTTGCATTACTAATTTTTTGCTCTTGTTTTTTCTATGCTTTCAGATTCACAGATTTTGTTGATATGTTTGTCACTTTTAATTCTTTCATTCACATCATATAAATTTTTGTTCGGACCAAAGATGATTCCAGAATTTCAGTGTTCTTTTTCATTTTCTTGTTTGGTTTTCTTCCCAAGATTGATGAATCGAGTAAAGATTCAGACAACCCCTTTGGTCAAGTTCATACGGCACTGGAGGTGTTATTTTGCTCGCATATCGAACCATGCTTCTGGTCTTCAGACTGGCTGAGATAGAGTTAGTAATACTGCTGCTTTTCCTTGATGCTAGTCTAGTAAAACTTTAGGACATTTCAATGTCTTTACATTGTCAAATTTTTTTTTATGCTTGTTTCTTCCATGCCTTTAGATTCATAGACTTTGTTTATATGTTGGTCGCTTTTAATTTTTCTGTCGCATCATATTTGTGAACTGTTCTGCTCACAAGGTGCTATGGTTGAAAGAATATATGACTTATCACAAATACATGAAAAGAAAATTGAATTCCTAATAAGGTGATCCCCATCGGACTTGAGGTTACAGTTGAGGTTAAGGTGTTGTGCAAGCAAATCTATAATCTAACTTTACTTTCATTTAGGTATTTCGTCGAATACAAGGGATGGGTTGCTTCATTGAGAAATACGGCGAAGGTGGACTTACAGCGTGATAGTTGATGAATGTGTTGTCCTCTCCTGCTCTCCCTGTCGATGTAATGCTCGTTAGTTTTGCCCAGTGGTAGAAAGTGTGTTTATTTCCATCCTTGGCAAGATCTTGCTGCTGCTCAAAATCCATATGAAGCAGAGGATTGCACGATACTTAAAACCCCCAATAACTGTTGACGAAAAAGTTGAAAAAATTCCACCACCACCTCCCTCTCTGTCTGAAACCTTCTGATTTGTACAGTAAACAGGGGATGCCATGGATCCACCTCCGCTTTATCTCCCATCCTCCTTCCCTCCTTCTCCTCCTCCTCCCTCTTCATCCTTTGCCCCTCTCCATATCCTTCCCAAGCCTACTCCTGTCCTCGTCTCACCACCTCCACAACCACCACCACCACCACCTCCTCTGGCGGCCGTCGATCTCCCCTCGGCCATCTCGCTCCTTGAGTCCCTCTCCTCACTCGCCCAATCAGCCCTCTGCACCCTCACCTCACTACTCCCAGACCCGTCTTCTGCTTCTTCCTCGCTCATTCGTTGCCCCTTCAACCCCCACCACCGCATGCTGCCGGAATCCCTCTTCCGCCACTCCCTTGTCTGCTCTTCTGCACCTCCAGCCACCGGTGCCGCCAACCTACTCACCGGCCTTCGATACCCATACACCTTCCAGTCCAACAACTGGGCCCAGCACGAGGGGGATGGGAGCACCTTCGTTCGCCCGCTCGGGGACGACCCGGACGCTGATCTTTGCTTCTCCCTCGACGCAGAGCTCCGCGACCTCGGTTCCGGTTTCTTCTACGGGGATTGCCCGGGCGTCGTCTCTGCCGCCCCTGAACCCGATGTCTCATCCAAGACCTTCTCCCTGCCACACTTCTTGTCAGTTGAGTGTGCCAACTTCGCCGTCCGCATCCCAGTAGACGAAAGTTTGGATTTTGGGGAAGGTGGTGGGGTCGCGGCGCTGATGCTTCCGTCAGAGTACTGGACATTGAGATTAGAGGTGGATACCTTGGATGGTTCCCAATACTTATACAGCTACACGGTTCTAAGGGCCGCATCAAGCGTGGATTTGGTACAGGAAGAAATGTTGAAGGGCTGGGTGATTTATAATTCCCAGAGATTCGGGATTTTGATCGATGTTTCCATGAGGGAACACATTTTCCTGCTGCTGAGGTTGTGTTTGAAAGCTATCAGGAGGGAAGCACGTTCTTCGCTGAAGTTGATATTGAGCAAAGATGAAAGGTTGAAACCTAAAAGTCATAGTTTTGAGTGTCCGAATTTTCTTAAAAGCTCCACTTGGTTGGTTTCTCAGCTTGCAATTTTGTATGGGGAAGTGAATGGGAGATTGTTTACATTGGGGATGCTCAAAGAATCACTACTTCAAGCTGGGTCTATGTTGCTTTTCAATGAATTAGGAAGAAAAAAGATAGAAGGAAGTGGTGGTGTGGATGTTGCTAATGACTGTTTCAATAATAAGGGACATGATGATGGTGATTCGCAATTTACACGAGATTCTGAAATCAAATATACACCACATGATATTAGTAGGCACAAAGTTTATGTCTCTCAGGTTGCTGCTGCTGTTGCTGCATTGCATGAAAGGTCCTGGTTGGAGGAAAGAATCAGGGCTTTACGTTTTTCTCAACCAGTCTCCAAGTATCAGATGTATGCTTGTTTCTTCTATTTACCTTTGGTTCATATATCAGCTTTTTTCTTCCCTTTTAAGCTATATGTCTTCATAGATTTGGAATATTATGGTTTATCATATTGCCCTTTCGACCACAATAACAATATTATTCTAGATTGTTTATTCTTATGAAAGTATTCCTCTGTATTTTCCTAGAATATTGGAACACACATATGCTTCCGCAAGGGCCTCTGAGGAACGAAAAAAACGCCCGAACTATAGACCCATTCTGGAGCACGATGGGCTCATTTGGCATCGAGATCAGAACCAGGTAATACAGCATGATGATATATATGTTGATGAATGAGTAATTCAAAGTACCTGCACTGATTTCTGGAAATGTCAAACTTTATATTTCAGTTTTGAAATGCGAGCAGATTTTATTTACAACGTGGAATTGTTGTGAAAGCAAACATTATCTGCTTTTTCTTAAATTTGTTTTATCACCTTTGTTTATTTGCATGTACTTCTAGCATCTAAAACTATATTATTTTGTATGACAAACAATTCATAACTTTTGCAGTTACTTGCAAGATGCTACTTTTGGAACTTAATGTGTTAATATGAAGTGACTTGTTTTTTAGTAAAATGGCTGAGTAAATCCTTGCACACATTGAAGATTACTGGTATATTTGAGGGGGTTATAACAAAAGTGATTTTTTTAGAAGGAAAAGGATGATCAAATTTGCGGTTGTCATTCATGTATGTATTAATAAAATATCACAAGTACAAGTGTGGGCTCTAAAGGAAAGAACAAAATAATTTCTTGTGTTTACACGGGTTTACATGTTCATGTATCTCTTTGTTTTTTCTAATGAAGAAGTATGATGCATTTCTCAAAGTTGTGTTATCCAATTTAAGTACCTTTATGGGATACACCTAAAAAATAACTGTTGCTTCTAATCTTAGCTAATATCTTTGTGTAAAACAGTTTATAATTGTATCATTAGCATAAAAGTATGATAATGCTGCAAAAAATTGTCATCATCATCAATGAGTATTCATTGTCATGTCTAAAAACTTGTGGTTCTCTCAAGGAAACAATTACATTGGCATTAGCATAAAAATTTGTTCATTGTGATAAATTGATATCGATATTAGGCCAAACTTACATTTTACAGTTACCTCGTGTCAAAGCCTCCATCTGAATTTTCTTTCACGTATATACTTTAATGTACTTGTGCATTTTAGGATCTTAAGGCCAAGACAAGAGAAGAGTTATTAGCTGAGGAAAGGGATTACAAACGGAGAAGAATGTCATATCGTGGCAAGAAAGTGAAGCGAAACCCATCGCAGGTTTGTGCGAAGTTACTGAAAAGCCTTTAATGCATTTCATACATTGTAATTCTACTACAATCTGAGCCTCATTTAAGAAACAACATATCACTTGGATATGGATGCTGCAACTAGATAATGAAAGATGTTAATTAGGAATGCGTTATGTTGATAATGCTTTGAATCCTATCCCAGCTGAAAACTCACGTGTTCCCGATTGCAATCAAGACACTTCACAATTAAATACAACAACAAAACCTTATCCCACTAGGTGGGGTCGGCTACATGGATCATACGACGCCATTCGTTGATCCATGTTCATAAGATTCGACAAGGTTTTACGCTGACTGTCGGGGCCTAACACAACCCTCCTCCTTTATCCGGGCTTGGGACCGGCTATAAAATATAGGCGGAGTTTGAGGGCAGAAAATGATGCAACAAATAAGTAAAAAATTTGAGGGTCTATTCTGTTTTTTTATTTGGAATTGACTTAATTCCATTTGATGTGATAGGTGTCCTAATTTTGTAGGGGTGTTCACGGGTCGGGTTGGACCCAACCCGTGAACAAATCCTTTGGTCGGGTCGGGTCAGGTCAGGTCAAGCCCCTTGGGGGCAGAAAATCCGACCCAACCCGACCCAGTTCGGGTCGGATGGTCGGGTCACCCGACCACCCTTTTTTCTTTTTTTTTCTTTTTTGTCTTACTTTTTTATATTTATTTTAATATAAAAAATAATTAATAATTATTATAAAATATGCTTTTTTGAATATTTGAGCATTATTTTCATAATTAAAATATTTTATTTTAATATTTTTTCCATTTTAAATCAACTATAGGACTAAAAATAAGTAAAAAAAGTAAAAAAAAAAATTAAAAAAAATTAAAAAAAAATAAAAGTCGAGTCATCTCGGGTTGGGATTTCCCAACCCGTACCCGACCCGAACCCTCATCGGGTCGGGTCCGACCCGACCAAGACCCGACCCGACCTGTCGGGTTCACAGGGTCGACCTGACCCCATGAACACCCCTATAATTTTGAGAGATTAATATGGAGTCCTAGTTAGAGCGAAATTCCCTATATAAACTCCTTAGGGGCTATTTTTTTTTTTTGAGAAGAAAAAGGATGACTACTGAGTTTGGTTGTCATCCAGGTATATATATATCACTGAAAAAGATGTCATGTACATGTGGTACGCTCTCCGTAGGAGAGCGGTAAAAGCAAGGGAGTACTAGTACTAGGTAAAATCCCACTCCCGAAGAAGACAAAAAATGTGATGTACAATATTATCCACCTGACACCTCTTCCCACAAAAAATAACTCGATTGCGTTGTAGCCAAATGGCTCAGGCACCCGCCAAAAAGGTCGCCAATGGAGCTCTCCAACATTGTCTCTGTCTGCCCAGTCCCCTCAAAATCTGCCATAAATCCTAAGGTGCCAGAGATATAATATCAACGATGCTCGTCCGAGACCAGACCTCTCGGGACACCCGACAATCGAAGAAAAGGTGGGTGACATCCTCCTCCATCTCCCCGCATAGGGCACAAGAAGTATCCGTGTGGGTCGCCCACTGTGCCCAGTATACTCTGTTGAGGACCCTCTCACGCCGAAGAAGCCAAACAAAGATTTTGACTTTCAGTGGCGCTTGGGAGCGCCAAATGAGCCTGCAGTCTGCTCTGAAGTCCTCTGAAGCTGTGGTGGGTGGAAGAAGACGGAGATAAAGGCTGCATGCCGAGAATGTGTCAGAAATCCAGATCCAACCATCTGCCTGCGTCGGTTCTAGGCGGAGGGGAGCAATCCTCTGGTGAAGAAGTAACAACTCAGAAAAATGCTGATCGAAAAGTGAAGAGCCAAACAAGGGAGTCCAGGAACCACTGCACGGGCCGCCTCTCTCAGACCAACACTCGGCCACAGACGCGTCAGGATGTACCGTCAAGGCCCACAGTCGGGGAAAAGACTCCTCTAGCGGACCTCCAGGAAGCGGTCGTGCCGCCAAAATGAGAAAACCTCTCCGGAGCCAAGTGATGAAGTCATAAATGGGCGCACCTGGGGGAAGAGTGCTGCCACACCCCGCCAAAAAGAAGATGCACCTCTAGGTAGGCTAGGTCTGGTGTTCCAGGAGAGGTCTCGACCGTAGCAAGTGAAAAAAATCTACCTCCATAGACTGTCCGCGGGACCCATGATTCGTTCCACCCACCGAGCAAGGAGTGCCCAGTTGGTGGTGTGCAAGTCCCAGACTCCCAATCCCCCAGGGAGGTGGGCCTACATATGCACTGCCAGGCAACCAGATGGGCCCTCCGAGTAGAACTACAGCCCTGCCAAAAAAACCTGCTCCTCAAAGAGTCAATCCGAGTCAACACCTGGGCAGGCATCCGAGAATAGACATGAAATAAGTCGGGAGCGATGAGAGAACAGATCTAAGCAAAACAAGACGACCACCACTCGACAAAAGCCGTTAACTCCACTCCTAAGTTTATGCTCTAATCTCTCAATAATCGGGGTCCAACTCCTAGAACCAATATGATGATCTGAGAGTGGGAGGCCAAGATAAGTGATTGGTAGGGCGCCGACTGGTTTGCGAAACGCCGACGCGCAGCCCAAAGCATCCTCGGAGACCATGCCAAAAGGGATGAAAGTGGATTTGGCATGGTTGATCTCGAGGCCCGAAGTCACGCCAAAAAGCTCCACCTGAAGGGCCATCCATCTGGCCTCTTGCTCCAATCCCTCCACGAAGAAATGTGTTATCAGCATACTGAAGCAGCGGTACGAGCCGACCGGCAAAACTGCTGAAAAGGTTAGCCTAGCAAGCCTCCTGAGTGCATCTGGCGAGATCATCAACTGCCACTGTGAATAACATGGGCGCGAGGGGGCACCCCTGTCGGACTCCCCTCTGTGGCTGCACCCAGCCCCCCGCCATCGCCCGTTTGACCAGGATTGAGAATGAAGCAGTAATGATGCATTGCTTCATCCAAGAGATCCAGGTCGCCGGGAAGCCCCTAAGCTGCAGGGAGTGCCAAAGAAAAGACGAGAGAGTCATATGCCTTAGAGAAGTCAACCTTCCGGAGGAAGGCCCGTTGACTGCTCCGCCTTAGGGGCTAAAATTAGAAAATTAATATGCTTGCAATCCTCTTTTGAATTTTTTCATCTAATAAGATTCTGCCACTGTCTTAAATTTACGGTGCGTGCTTTGGTGCATAATTTCTCAACACGTTACATATATACCTCTTAAAGCTTTGGATCACTGTTTTCAAAATGTGTATCATAGATGTATAATTATGTATGACAAAATAGGTTTCCACCTTCAACCGTAAAAATGGGTTTCCACTTTCAACTGAAAAAAAAGGTTTTCCACTATCTCAAAATAGATAGGCTTTCATGGCATGACAAGTAAATCAATAGTTGGCGTGATCCTCTTATGTGAAATGATATCATGTTTAGCAGGCAAATTGTATGTGTTATCATAGTAGATCTCTTCTGTGTGAACAAAGAAATATATTTGACCTTTTTGAACTCGTCTGGTATATATTTGTGCTTTCTTGGCAGCATTATAATTTTTCTTTTATCTTTATGCTTATATTTGTTTTTTATTTTAGCCGACCCCACCTAGTGGGATAAGGCTTTGTTGTTGTTATTGTTGTTATATTTGTTTTTATTCATCATTACCTATTCTCATGTTGTTATCAAGGTACTAAGGGACATAATTTGTGAACACATGGAGGAAATCAAACAAGCTGGAGGGATTGGATGCAATGCAAAAGTCACTGCAGAGAACAAAAACAGCCACTTCAATCATTCTGATCTAAAATCATGTTCTCCTGCTTATGACAAACCAACTCATGTTGATGTTTCTGAAAGTTATCAATCATATGTGAGTCACAATTTGATGCATCATCAACCAAAGCTGAGAGATGGACATTATGAGCGTCAGGGGGATCACGACAGAAGTAGGCATGAAAGACATAATTCTAGGCACTCCAGTGACAAGCTCTTGTTTACCTGAGCAAAGAGGATATCAAAGAGGGCAACATGATGTGTCAGCTGATGCTACTAAATATGACAAGCGTAGTTCTGGTTATTCTTCTACATCAAAAGATTATATAAATCATTCAGTTTTAATATCACGGTCAGGTAAAGACACACATAAAGGAAGAAGAAGTTATGAAAGTGATAGGTCAGAGTCGGTGACACAGCACAAATTTGAGGATAGATATGACCCCACAGAATCTAATCAATAATACGACACCTATGATGAGATTACTGTGAACACCAATCAAATATCTGCAAAAACATATTCACATAATGATGGCAAGTATTATGATCAACAACGAAGACATGACCGACCTTCAAGACGACATAGGAAATATTATGAATGAACTCCAATGATGTAAGTATTTAGTCCTTGTTCTCTCTCAACAAAATATTTAGTCTGATGATTATGAAGTTGGATGTGCTAGTTTATTCTCATGTTTGCAATTACTTGATTTTTGTCACATTCCGTTGAAGGTTTAACTTACATGCCTGTGTGGGGTACTAACCTGTGGTGGCGCCAAGAATTTTGTCAACAACTGTATCCTAATCTGTATCCACATTCAGATTGATGTTATTTTGCTTTAGGAATGCATTTTTTTTTGCTTTTAGCTTGGTCATCTCTTTTCATACTGATATTAATTGTAGACTATCAGAAAATAATTAAGTAATCCATTTCAAATTGAGAAATAGATGGTGATAGCTATTTTAAGAATGACTCAAGAATATATGAAGAAAAATGGAATAAATGCAAAGACTGGATACATTCTACACCTTTTAGCCGTAGTATTTAATGCCAGGGTTTTCTGTATGTTTTTCATATCTATATAATAGTTGCACTTTTGTCACTGCAATCTCTTGAAACGAAGGTTGTCATGTCCAAGTTGCTGGAGATGAACCCTGCAACTATATCCCATAACTTGAGGATGGGAAGAAGGACAAATGCACTGATCATAAAATTTTGTTTATTGGGAATTCAGACTTGACTTGGGTAAAATTGGTAATGAAAATTGTACCTATGCATACATTACAGCCTCAAGGGTCATCATCTAACCATTGATCTAGAGGCGTTTTTTTCTTGGGAAGTTCATCTGTTCATAAGTCACAATTAGTTCTCCTCAAAAAAGTTATCCTAGAAAAAGGTCACAATTAGTGAACTGATCGATTTCTGTAGTTTGTTTCCTGTAGCAACCAATATTTTAAGGATCTTTATCTCCTAATACGATCATTTGGTTGATCATGCAACTTTTATCAAATTACCTTCACGTTACATTGTTTTCATCTTAATGGTGTCTGCTGCATCTTTTTATTTCGCAGCACTACTTTGACAAGATGTGCAGTTCCTCAGACTTTCTATTCTCTTTCATTTTTTCTGTCTTTGCAGTGAAGTTGAGAGACAGATTCTCATTTTTTATACATCGATCCGTTAAAGGTTGAATGGAGGGACTTTGCACTTTCCATATATCTGGTGTACCACAAATAAGGATAGGATTGAGTTGTACTTCGTTTGACATTCCTTTTCTTCTGTAGGTAGCTAGCTTGTTAATGGCAGACCGCACTGCTGGATGTTTATGCTTGGTGAATTTTGACGCCAGCCAGTCTTTTTGTCATATATATCCCCTGATGTGTCGCTCATTTTTGTGATGAAATAGTGTTTCTCTTTTTAAATGTTATACTTGGTTCTGTTGAGATGCAATAACTGCATATCCATATGCATCTTGTATTTAAGTTCTAACGTTCCTTCTCCGCTCGCCTGTTAATTAGGTCCGCTTGTTTCTCTTTTTAAAATAGAACCACATTTTTTTTAAAGCCATGAAGTTATATATTAAAGGAGATCTAAGACAATACAATCTCTCCCTAAAAGTGTTGGATCTCTCCCAAAAAGTGTCATAGTGAAGGACAAGACCAAAATTTACAAATAAGTCAGTTGGTTTGCCTCCCTATAACATTGTTAATTTTTTTACTTAAGAAAATGACAGATGAAATAAAATGTCTCTAATATAGAGTCTTAACTTTTCATGGAGTACAAAGTTTTTTTCAGAATTAAATCAGCTAAGACAATAGAAGTAGTTTCAAATATAACGTGTGAGAGTCCAAGGAGCCAGCAACGTTTGATGCCCATAAAAAAGCTTCAACTTGTGTTTTGGCTTGATTTATTATTAAAATAAGTCGGGGTGAAAAATAAAATAAAATTTATTTTTTAAAAGAGATTTAGGCTTCTTAATAATTGGCTATAGTTCATCAGGTCAAGATTGATTAATATGTTATATTTTTTTATATAATTTTTAAAAGATAAAAATGTTCTTTCATCTTTTAAATTTTGAGTTCAATACTACTATTTTATTATATATTTAGAAAAAAAGTATATTAATGGTGCCTCTTTTATTTAGTTTATACTTATTATATCTTTAATAAATAAGATTTATTATATTTAATCTAGTATATCATAAAAATATATATTTAGCTTGCCAGACTAATAAGCTAGATCAAACTTCATGATTTGTTAGAAACTTAAATATTTTGTTAGAAATTTAAATATTTTTTTATTTTTTAATATGCTTGATCTATTTAGGTGTAAGTCTAACTTGACTTAGTTCATATCCGGTTCTAATTTGGCTAAAAACATAATATACAAACTATTCCTTAAGGGCAATTTGATACTAGATAATTTAGATAGGTTATTGATTATTTTATTTAAAATTGTCTCGTCTGGTTTTAGTTAATGATGATAATTTAATTATAATCTCACGTGTAATTCAAATGGTAACAATAGACATTGAATCAAATAATGTTGGCGTTGTATTAATGGGTGATGATTTGATGATACAAAAGCAATGGGAAGAATTGCTCAGATACATGTGAGTGAAGGTTATTTGAGTCGTCTTATAAATGATCTTGCTAAACCTATTGATGGTAGAGAAATTTGAAGAAGGTTTTATGTCATTAGGAAACTTGCTGCCAGGTGATGATGAACGTCACAGACTCACAGGCATCTGCCATATGCCATCTGTCGTTGTGTCTGTAGGAAATCTCAAAGGCTCGTACAACATGAAGCGGGAGAACACGGCCCAACCTAGAACTTATGCAGGATCGGGCCTCGGCCCCGTTTGCACGCAAAAAAATAAAAATAAAAAAGCAACAGAGATGTCCTTTTAGATTACTGTTAGAATATATTTTGATAAAAATATTTATTTAATTAAAATTTTAGATTTCAAATATTTTATAAATAAATAAATAAATATTTTTTATTCATATTTCATATTTTTTTTATTGTTCGATTTTTTTTAAATTTTGTGTCAGCTTTTTATCTATATTTATTTTTTTGCTTTATTTATTTATAATAAAAACCTAAAATTATTTTTCGCAATATGTTCTCTAACTATTTTAATTATTATTTATGTCACACATGTGATATTATCGATAAGTATAAACGGCTAGAAATATTTTATTCGTGATCTATGATTCTTTTTCCCATCCAAATTACGGGGCTGACTAAACTTGTACAATTTAATGTATAAAATAACAAAATAATAGCAGAGTGAATATATGTCATATTATTAGTTGTAGAAAAAATATTTTAAACTTGACCAAAACTAGGGTGAATTTAAATAAGAAATAATTAAAATCCCATGGAATTGCAAACATTACAAGAATTAGGCATCATAAATGAATAAGACTTCAAAATAACATTTTTAATTATTTCTTATTATTAAAATATTGCTCTCATTTTTTAAATACTCACTTTTGTTAGATTCAATATTGTTGTTAACGTAAATTATTTCTAAATAGAAAATAATAAGATAAATTTCACAATTTGATATAATTACTATTACTAGAATTTTAAATATTTTTTTTGTGAAATTTAATTTTAAGTTAGTTAATGTAGTAAAATTTGATGATGCATTATTTTAATGAGTTAAATAATCTAATTCCACAATTTTAGAAATTTAATATATACATACACGCATACATACATATAAAAAAAATGAACGTGTAATGTGAGCTTTATGCATATTTTTATTTATTATTTTTATATCTCTCTTTACTAATAGTTTGGAGAATAATTTGATAACAAAAAATAGTACAACAAATGGCCTCACAATATGATGACCATGTCATCTAATAAAATATTCATATTAAACTAATAATGATAATTTATTAATATTCATATTAAACTAATAATCATAATTTATTTCAAATTGTAATCATATATATATTATATTTAATCCTAATTATATATATATACAAGTCGTGGATCCCGCGAGTGCGGGTGAACCAGTGTTCAACAAGACCCTTTTTGCTTCTCTTGATGTCAAACTGGCAAAGCCGGACTCCATCGCCAGTGAGTGTTCGTAAGTAAAATGCCACTACAACAAAAAGTGTTTATAAAGACAAAAAATTTTGGTCCCAATGTCATCAATTTTGGTCCATATTTCTTCTTGGGACAAAAATCTTCTTGGCCCCCATTGGTTCCTAGAAGTTGGTCTTTAAAAGTTTTAGGGACAAAAATTCGCATTGGATCCCAAAAGTATCACTTTTAGACACTGATATATTGGTCCCCATAAAATCATACAATGATCTCCAATAATTACTTTTGGTCCCAAAACAATATAGTTTTGGCAGCCAAAAATAAAGCAATTGACACCAAAAAATTAGTTCCTAATAATATACCTTTAGGAACCTAGAAGTTGGTCCCTAATAGCATCTTTATAAAGATCAACAAGCTAGACCCCATTATATATTTATCTCCACTAATGTACTAGTTGTCAATTTAGTAATTTCTAAATGCACAAATATTAAACAATAAAAATTAAGATGCCAGAAAAATTCTAGCCACAAAACTTCATATTACTCTTTGATCCATTACAAAAGTAATGCTTAAAAAATGTAAAAATTGTCATCCACAAAACTAATTCGTACCGAAAATTATACATGTCAACAAAAGAATCATAAAAAGAAATTGTATGAATTAAATAATGGGTGGATTGGCATAAGATCCTCCGAGCCACTTAGCAATGAGTTTGTAAGCAACCTTAGTTAAGTGAATCCCATCCCAGTATCCATATGTTGCTAGATTACTGCAAACGCTTGATCCGGCTTTGGTGCATTATGCCTTAATGATGCATGCAAAATACAACATATTTTAGATTATTATTTTAATTAATTTTTCTATAATTTGTTCATGGGATGCATCATTTTTAGTCACTTTTAGTCGTTATTCCGGATTTATCAATTTTAATTATTAATGTTTTAAATATTTTAACTAAAGAGGAATTTATGTAATTTTTATAATTATGTTGCAGGTAAAATGAATCGGCCGTAAAGAATTATATTTCGGCCGAGATGATCTCATGGTTGGATAAATTACATCTTACTTCGTTGGGGGTAAAAACGAATGCAACTTGAATTTTGGACGTAACGAGATCAGATTTCATCATTTTGGGCGAGATTCAAAGGGAGTAATGATAGAAGACTTTTCATTTTGGCCGAGATTTGGAGGGCGTAATGGCAGGGAAATTTGGTTTTGGTCGAGATTCAAAGGGAGTAATGATAGAAGACTTTTCATTTTGGTCGAGATTTGGAGGGGGTAAAGATAAGGAATGACTCATCATTTTGGGCGTAATGATAAGGACTCCTCTTTATTTTGGCCGAGATTTGAAGGGGGTAAAGATAAGAAGCCTATCATTTTGGGCGAGATTCCAAGAAGGTGTAAAGATAAAAGGGTTTATCTCTTTGGGCGTAAAGATAAAATAATTTCATTTTGGCCGAGATTCAAAGGGGGTATATCTTTTGGGTGTAATAGTTAGAAGAATTATCATTTTTGGCCGAGATTTATCCCGTGAATTTTAATTCGGCCGTACATCGTGATCAAATTGAAGGCCGTTCGCATCCTATAAATACGTGAGGAAGCCATCATCCCAAGGTATGCTCTGAAGTTCAGGTTTCTTCTACGGCGAGTCGCGAGCTCTGCAGGCTATGACCAAGAGGAGAGAGGTGCGACGGCTGGAGGTTGATCGCGACTCTGATCAAGTCCGAGAGGCTGCCCGACTGTTTGTCAGATTCGAGATCTCTATTTTGGGTGTAATTCTTTCAATTTTTATGATTTGTATTTTATTATCTCTCCAGAATTTCTAGGATGAACTCCATATTTTTAGGATTATTATTTTAGGAGATTATTAATTGAAGGGAAATATTTGGACCCTATTTTATTTGCTTTAATCTTTTCTGATCAATTATTAATTGTGCTTAATGCTTTTATATTAGTTAATTAAATTTCTGAATTAGGCTATACCAGTTTGTGGAGTGTTTAATTTCAGAATTTATTATACTAATTATAATTGATTTTATTTGGAATTAATAATTGACATAAATTTGATAATTAGCGTGTGGAGAATCAAGTTTGTGTGGTCTATTAATCTATACCAGTTTGTGGAGTGATTAATAGTTTAGAGAATTCAATTTAATGCATCTTAATTTTAATACGATTTTGGGGGTACCAGTCGTGGAGACTTCAATTCTTATTAAATTAAGATAGTTCTATATGATTAGATTGAGGGATGCCAGTCGTGGAGACCACAAGTTAATCATGTTAGATTACTTTAGGGAGACTCTAATCCATCTTTAAAGATTAAATTTATCTCTTATGGTTCAAATATTTATCCTGTTCTATTTTCATCCTAAGGCCTAACTTCAACACCACTATCTTATCTTTATCTTATTTTATTTATCTTTTAAAACTCATTTTCAAAATCCATGTTTTTTCTCTCTTATTAATTTATAAATTCAGATATTGAATTAATAATATTCCTCGTGGGTTCGACACTCTTACTCCTATTTACTATATTACTTGAGCAACTAGTGCACTTGCTAGCAAATTTTATTGTTACAAATTTAACGCATCACTTAACATTAAAATTGTAGTTACCAACTCCTTTTGTTCTACAGCAAGCTCTTATAGCTCCACTAGTAAATCCTGCAAAATATACAGTGACTCAGATAAGCTCAAATGGCATGCACCACATAGCAGACTACACTATTCCACAAAGTGAATCATAAAATAATTTTGGCCAAATTCTTGTGAAGCTAATTTGTTGATGATTTTGAGGACATTTTCTTGTGAGAGATCACGATAATTCAGGTTCCTTGCTCGAATCTAGGTTCATGTCCATTGTTCTCTAGAGTGTAGTTCCCAAATGTCAATTTTGTTGTAGCGTCTAACAGAGGTCATCATAGCACATAGCCAGACAGAGATTGACAATATAAATTTTATCATTAGGGCTGAGCACAGGCCGGGTCGACCCGGTCGACCCGGCCCGGCCCGGTCCGACCCAAAAAATTGGGAAAATAACTCAGCCCAGATTAGATCCGGGCTGGGACCGGGTCTCTTGACTAGAAAACCCGCCGGGTATCGGGTCAGGACCGGGTCTAAATGCAGATACCCGACCCGATATTACTTACTATATAAACCCACTCTCTCCTCTCACCACTCATTTCAATCTCTCTCTTTCTCTCTCCCACCTCTCTCTCTCGCCCTCTCCCTCTCTCCCCCCCTCTCTCTCTCCCTCTTCCTCTCTCTCACGACGGCGACGGCGGCACCGATGACTCCGGCGCCCTCTCCCTCTCTCTCCCTCTCTCTCACGACGGCGGTGACCCTCAACTTCGGCTGTCCTCTCCTTCCCTCTCCTGACTCTCTCTCTCTACTCCAGCCGCCTGGGCGGCCGGATCGGCCACTGGCGCGGCCAGATCCGGCCGCTTGCGGCCAGATTCGGTCGCCTGGCGATCGGATTGGCCACGCGGATCGGCCACTCGCGCGGTCGGATCGGCCACTCGCGCGGCCGGATCGGCCACTGGCGATGGCAGATGCCTGTGAGTCTGTGAGTCTGTGGATCCGCCAGGCAATCGGATCTGGCCGCGTCAGTGGCCAATCCGGCCGCTCATCGATCGCTGGCAGCCAGATCCGGCCGCCAGGCGTTGGATCTGGCAGCTGTCGGCCGATCCGGCCGCCAGCGATCGGATCGGATCGGTCGCCACCTGCCAGCACTTTTGTGATTTCAGATTCTCGGATGCAAACCTGGTCCGATTCCCGGTCTACCAGTTCTGACTCGGTCCCGAACCCGACCGGGTCCGGGTCCGGTACCGGGTCGGAAAATTTCCAACCCGGCAAAAGTCGGGCCAGGATCGAGTCCGCCTAGACCCGGACCGGTCCCGATTTGCTCTGCCCTATTTATCATCAAACTCATGAGAAAACAAGATATTGTGATCTGCAAAAAAATACACTTTTTTGAGAAGGGAGGAGGAAATATGCTCCAGAGAAAGCTAAACAAAAGCTCAGCACTTCTTTTCACAGAATGCATGAACGAAAGAAAAGGGTTCTAAGAAACTTCACTTCTCTAGGTGTGCAAAATTAACAAGAACATGTGAGGGAACTTAATTAATACAATTACAAATAAAAACTACAACAACGTTCTGGATCATTACAAGAGCAACTATATATAAAAAAGAATTATAGCATATCCACAAAGAATAAGATTTATCTTTTTCCACTTTGCCACATCAGTCAAGCATCTTTGTCCATTAACATTCTAATCACAGGGAACTTCCATCCAAATAGAAAAACTACATAATAAAGTTGGGAAATGACGATTTAACAAGAAGCCTGAACCTATATTTATCAAGTTTTGAGTCATTAGTGCATAAAATACTAGTTACATATGAGGTTACAAGTGTGAGCACTGCATGCATTATTTGGTGAACAAAGGTCATTAGTGCAGAATGCATACATACTGAAATCAGTTTATGAACTAGAGTAATCAGATAATAAATCATCAACATGAATGCATCCTCCTTTATTAATCAGATAATAAATCATCAACATCTAGCGGATGAAATATGGGACCATCAAACTTCTATCAAATTAATTGTTGCACTAATTAAACAACCATGTAATCATGTATACACTTATAAGTGTATACACGATTACATGGTTGTTTAAGTTTTAAGTGGATAGCTTCCAACATCATAGGAAAACAAATTAAGATGACCGGAAAGACTTCTATTGGTCAAGGTGAATCAGAAACAAATTAAACAAATGAAAATACCAAGATCCCCCACATGAGAAAAAAAAGACAACGTCAAAAAAAAGAGAGATGACCTTGAGTGCTTTGGCAGAGAAAACCATTTTTTAAGATAGAAAACTCTTGTTATCTGTATCTCTCCAAGTTAATTAGGACAGATGTCAAATCCAAACCAACTATGAGTGGTTCTGAAGATAACAAACGGGCTTGATTTCATGACGGTTATAGTAAGTAGTAAATCACTCAAGAAACAAAGTGATACATGTCAATATTCATTATTATTCTAGAACTAATTAGTAAGAAATCTAATTTTTACTGTGGCAATGCAGATTACAAGCACCAGATGGAAAACACATAGATGGAAAACAAAAATCTAATTAGTAATAAACACAAATCAGATGGAAAACACCACTGTGGCAATGCAGTTTCAGAATGGCAGCCATGAATACAATTCTTCATTAGCATAACTTTATTGCTACCAGGAGACAAAGATGTTAGGATAGTACAAGATTGCTACAATAACATTATTTACACAATAAAAAACAATGAGATAAATAATAAGATAATCAACACATAGCCAATTAAGTATATCCCTCCAATGTTCCTACTCGGCATGTTCTGCGACAAGAAAGATGTTGTTTGCAGTCTTAGAAACCCACGTTCACTTTTCACTAAAAAAATTGAAGCAAAAATGGCAAATGAATGCTTTTCTGTTATATGGAATCAGTAATGATTGTACCATTGATATAACCACAGCATCAACCTCGCGCCCTTGAAAACTCTCTATTGTCGCAATCTCCACACCAGAAGCTTTTGGAAATTTATCAAGCCTCTCTCTGAGAAGTTCTACTTGAGCAATATAGGGGAACTAAACAACAATACTTGACGAAGAGACTCCTGTGAGTATCACATAAGATAGATTAAGCACAAATAGAGGTCTCACGTTTTCAAAGGAAGCAGATCATGTGGAGAAGGCAAGTCACAGCAAATCCTAGCAGGGCAAGCGATAGGGCTTCCGACAATGAGGATGCCAACCGGATCCTAGTAGGTGAGGGGTGCCCGATGATGTGAGGACAAGCGGGACAGTGAGGTGACGATCAGCGCAGCGATAGGGCATCCGACGATGTGGATGCCGGCGGGATCCTAGCAGGTGAGGGGTGCCCGACGACGTGAGGACAAGAGGGACAACGAGGAGACCATCAACGCAGCGACAGGGCATCCGACGATGAGGATGTCGGAGGGATCATGGTGATGCCGATGACGTGAGGATAAGCGGGCGACTGCGATGGGAAATGCCACAAGGAATTAGGGCAGAACAAAAGGGGAAAATGAGGCAAAAAAGAATACGACCAGGGCAAAACACATTTGAAAAAATTAAAAAAACAACAAATCTTTAGGGACCACTCAAGTCAGTCCCTACAACTTATTATTGGGGACTAAAGTATGATTAGTCCCTAAAATCAGTGCTTATATCATAATTGGTTCCTATAACATTTGCATTAGACACAAATTTAATTTTTGTCTTTAAAAATGTGAAACATTTGGGTCCACTTTCTCATTGGACGCAAATAAATATTCTTTGGGGACTCAAAATTAATTGGTCCCTATATTATAGTTCCTAAATTTTAATTTTATTGTAGTGTGCATTGTGCCCCCTGACGTCAATCTTCCACACAGAATCAAGGGGGCGGCCACGGTAGTCGATGGATATGACATCGATTGAGGCCAAAAGCGGAGGGTAGGCGTGGGACGTCAAGGCTGAGGCGGCTAAAGGTGAGGTTGGGTGTAACGCCCCCAAATCGACCAACGCCACGTGGCGAGGATCTATTCGAAGGCGCTACAAAAACACTATGACATTGACCAAAACTTGACCAAATCTCTGTAAAAGCGATAACATGACAATAATAGGAATAAAGAAGGAAAGATAGAAATATCATAAAAGAGAAAGTCTCAAAATATTACAAAGTCCATGATAGTCATAATATCTGAATTACATCAAGCTCATAATGCGAAAATCAAAGATAAAGATAACTAAGCCCTCTGTTGGTTCATGTGCTTTAGCATCGCTGGTCGCAGCACACGATCTCGACACCATCACTGACTTGACCCTATGAAAATCAACACAGGGGAGGAGGTCCTCTCGTAAGCTATGCAGCCTAGCGGGGATCCATAAGTGCACAATGCATAACAATAAATAACAATTGACAGAATTAGTAATAACTTGCAATAAGATCAGATTTGAGAGCATAAGATCATTCTATTGAGATATCGATGGAAAAAAGAGATAGAGATCATGAGTCAATCTTATAATCATAAAAGATTTCAGAGATCATACTGGGTCAATAATCATGCTTTATTCATCATGTTCATGTCACTTGTCCATATTCTTTTTGCTCATACTTTCACTTAATATTAGGTGCCTTTGGGTGCATTTACCTAGGGGATTTACGCCAGAGTGACCAACACAGCTTTGTGCAGCCAATGGGAGATCAAGTCATGGCTAAGGGAGCGACCCAAATATGAGCACTCAACTTAAGCTCTGACCACCACTCTCATATACAATTCCATGCTTTCATACTTAATCACTTTATCACTTTGTCATACTTGCATATCATGATAGGATTGGATCATAGGACAGATCAAAATACGATCAATGATTCAATCACATAACATTCCAAACAGTAAGGAGTAGCACAACACAAGCATAGAAAGAATCTTAATCAAAACAGGAATCAATATGCAATTCTGGATAGATATCGGTCGACCGGTCCTCACTGGTCGGTCGACCATTTTTCGAACACCGGTCGACCGATATCTCTGGATCGGTCGATCGGTTGGTCTGAATGCAATATAATAAGTTCTGCTACACGCACGAGCGGAGCGAAAACAAAGCTAGGGGAATTCCTAGATTCTATAGAAGGCATGCGAAATCCTTTGATTGAATATTTTCTATTGTCTTTCTTCGACCCGATCATGATATTTCACTTATGATCTGGCTTGGTCGACCCAATCATGATATTGAAGGAGGTCGACTGATATCTCTGGATCGGTCGACCGATAGTACTTAATAAAAAAGAGCTTCAATCGGTCGATCGACCGAACGATACAAGGGTCGGGAAGATTGATCGGTCGATCGATCTCCAAGGATCGGTCGACCGATAACTTCATCACCGGTCGACTGATATACCGGATCGGTCGACCGGTCCTCATGAAAAATAGAAGCGGACAGAATCCATATCACAGCGAATTTCAATCCAAAAAATGCAATCAAGGCATACAATCAATCATCTAAGCCTAGAGGGTTAATACAGAGCATATCTAGGATCAAAAGAATCACAAACATGAAGCAAACATGGTAATACAATCAATCCATCATTTTCCATATCGTTTCAATCATCAAGAACACATCATACGATAAGAACCTAATTTCAATCAATTGCTATCATGTTATACAGGGGGATTTCGGTATCACCCACCTTATTTCGTGATTGATCCTAGCTTGAGCCTTTCCAATCACCAATAACACTTCTCCTTATTGTTCTCCACCTAGGGAGCAATCCAAATGAGGGAGAGGAAGCGAGTAATGGACCTAGACATTAAAGGATGTAGAAATGAAGATAAACCTTGATGAAGACCTTGCTGGAGCCATTCTTCTCTTGCTGGATGAATTGCCTTAGGGAGGAAGAGAGAGAGGTGAGGGAGAGGAAAAGGGGTTATCCAATAGAGTCTCTCTTTATATAGGGGTTTGGATAGGAGGAAATGTCCAAGTTGCCCTTTTTGATCTTATCCATAACCTTATCCCTACATAGTTATCCACTCTTGATCTTATCCATTCATAAGCCTTGCTCTCCTTTGGTCTTATCCACTTATTTACTTACTGATTTATTTATTTATTTATTTATTTATTTATATTTTTCCTGGGTGTTACATCATAAACTCCTTAAAAGAAAACTCATCATCGAATTTTGCACGAAGTAGATGGTTTGTCAGAAAGGTACGGTGACTATTGGCGCATTTCTGACTCGAGTCCCCATGTGGCCTTATTGCCGTGATGAAAACACCATGCTGCTCTGACCATTGGTACATCTTTATTCTTCTGGTGTTGTACTTTGCGTTCCACAATATGTGCCAAGTACTTTGCGAAGGTCAAATCAACAGCTAGATATGGCTCTTCGATCTGTAGAACATTAGCAACATCATGCTTGTACTTCTCAAGCATGAAAACATGAAACACATTATGCACTCGCCCATAGGAAGGTGGCAAGGCTAGCCTGCATGCTGCTTCACCTACTAACTCCACTACCTCGAAGGGTCCCACATACCGAGGGCTGAGCTTCCCTCGTTTACTGAACCTCATAACTCCATTCATGGAAGATACCTTCAGCAGAACCTGATCACCAGCCTGAAAAGATCTACTCACGTCTGTCCTTATCTGCATAATTCTTTTGTCTGCCATGAGCTGTCTTCATTCTTTGTTTGATCAGCTCCACTTTCTCGCCATACTCTACTATCTCCTTCGCTTCTTCTTTGCTCATGATTTTCTCTTCTCCTGCTTCACTCTAGTGAGCGGGTGAACGACAATGTCTGCCATATAAACCCTCGAAGGGCGCCATACTGAATGGTAACTGTTATTATAAGCAAATTCGATTAGATGAAGGTGCTCATCGCAATTGCCTTGTCCATCTAGCGCACATGCTCGCAGCATGTCTTCTAAGGTCCGAATAGTAAAGTAGTGTTGTACTTCAGTCTTGTGTCAAATGCCTGCTGTATACTTCTTCCAGAATCTAACAGTGAATTTGGGGTCTACGCCTAGATGAGGCCCCTTAATTCGGATGGTGTTAGCATTATCATAAGTAATTCCGATCACATGTAACTGATCATTCCAGCTACCATGTCAATCGAGTGTATATATCCTCAGCGTGTGTTCCAAAGTCTCCATAATTCTCCTATCCACCAAAATTTCAACCTACTTTATTATAGTTGTTTGGGTCAATAACCTCCTTAAAAGGAGTGTTAGTGAACAATGCTTCTCATTATATTTTTAATCACATCGATATGCCTGAACTTAACGAGCAAAGAATTATATTTGCTTCCGAAATCACGTTCTATTCTAGTTGTTAACATTACATATACTTACTACCATCTCCTTTGCTGTCCTCTTTTTATTATGCTTTTAACATTTTATCCTTTTCTTTAAAGCTCTATATTTCTAAATTGTTTAACATTGGAATTCAAGGGACAAATCTATCACTCTTTCATAACCTCATGATCTCCAAGGATCATTGCATCTGTGAGTTAAATTATAAAATAACTATCGATTCGATATCCACCTGGCATCTATTTCCATTGATCGGTCATCCATAACGATACATGATTCAATATTAGTAATTTCTTTGGGTTCAACGAAAATCAACATTTAACGTCGCCCAATGTCGATGTACTTATGGTATGACGATAGTCTTCTAGAGGTATGATCATTTGACCTTTGACTTAGATCATATGGCTTGAGGGATAGTGCAAAGTACAAGAATAAGTAATTGTCCGATGCGACAATTTTGTTTAGAATCAATCAAGTCTTATAAGTCACTTGAGAATGGATTGTTCTTGGCAATCTATGCCATTGGGATGAGATGATTCAGTAATCGATGTCATTCAATATTTTTCCTATATCCCGATCCTTGTATCAATACTTTGTTCAATAATTTAATCATGGGAGTTGCTTTCAGCTTTAACTTCTTAGTTTACCTTGCATTGTCTTCTATTGATCTATCTTTCCATTGCAATATCATGTCATATACTTTCATAGAAAGCCAGTGGTTATACATATTCCCACGGCAAGTTTTCTTCTTTTGGAGTTGAATGTCTTTCCCTCCATGTATAGGGGAATAAACCAATATAATTATCTTAAGGGAGTGAGAAGCACTCCGAATCAATGTTACGATTACGATGATGATTCGATCGTTTCGATGGAACACATGGTAAAATTAAATCCATAAGGAACCCAAATAATTTATGCACGCTACATAACGTAAGTCCTTAATAAAACATCATGAATGCAGGCAAACACATAAAATGAATTCAAGCAATAGGGTAGGAAAAGCAAAGCAATCACCAAAATACAAGACAAGCAATCATCTTTATCCTTTTGCACATTATCCATTTTCGTAACCTACCATAGTCCATTTCCATGTCATACTTTAGTCCATTTTTACATCTTGCATTGGCCCTTTCTCATACCATTGTCCATCTTTTAACTTGACATCAATAATAGGAATCATACTTCGCGCAAGGCGAAAACATCAGTAAGAGTGTGGATGACCTCGCACTAGACGATAACATCCATAAAGATGAGGGTAATCTCGCACTAGTCGGAAACATCCCTCAAAGGAGATGACCTCGTACTAGGCCAGAACAAGAGTGAGGATAAACCTTGTTCTAGGCGGAAACATCCCTCGAAGGAGATGACCTCGCTACCTTGTGCTCGGCGGAAACATCCCTCAAGGAGATGACCTCGCTATTCCGTGTTAGCGGAAACATCCCTCAAGTAGATGACCTCGCTATCCTGTGTGTCAGCGGAAACATCCCTCAAGGAGATGACCTCACTATTCTGTGTCAGTGGAAACATCCCTCAAGGAGATGACCTCGCTATTCCGTGTCAGCGGAAACATCCCTCAAGGAGATGACCTCGCTATCCTATGTCAGCGGAAACTTCCCTCAAGGAGATGACCTCGCTATCCCGTGTCAGCGGAAACATTCCTCAAGGAGATGACCTCGCTATTCCGTGTCAGCGGAAACATCCCTCAAGGAGATGACCTCGCTATCCTGTGTCAGCGGAAACATCCCTCAAGGAGATGACATCGCTCCAAGCCAGCATAACTTTTCATCATTATAGTGGACCTCTCTTTAGACCTGTACTTAGATCAAGGTTATACTAAGCATAGTTTCGAATCATATTTAAGTTCATTTCATTTCATAATAAATCGGGTGGACCGAGGCTTAATAAATCCAAGGGTTCAATTAGAATCAGATTTCCTTCTATCCACATATCGAATGCCTACAAATCAAACGGTCGTCCATTTCTTGTTCATTTAGCAGTCATTCGAAAGGAGGAGTGGACGCCCGTTTGTCAATGTCTTTCGATCAACTGAAAGGAGTAGCGTTCGACTGTTTGGTATTCATTCCTCAATCCATTGTGACCTCTGAGTCTTTCAAAATTCTATGTTTATTCGTCCATATATCTAATTCTTAGCTCAACATGAGGTAATAAAAATTCATATAACTAGTTTGTATTTTCTTAAGACTTTTATCAACATAATGTAAAGGCCGTATGGAGACTAAGGCACAACGAGCATTACGGGTCCCTACTTATCAATATAAACATATAAGATAATTCATTAAACCCCTATCTTGTTAAACTCATGGAACCATATAAGTCATATCAGTAAATCATAACTTAGGCATGCTTTGTTTCCTATAAGATTCACTTCTACTATTTTAGAACTATCTCACACCTACTTATTGTGTGAGGCAATTCTTTTATTTATTCTTATAATTCCCTCATTTCTCTCATAAATCTACATCTCTTTGCAATATGCCTACTCCTTTCCCTCTTCAAACTGCTGTAGTCAGCAGAAGAAGTCCGTGAGTAGGATGATCATGAAAGAGATGGAAAATATGAATTAAAAGCAATAAAATTGTTTCTTATATTTTATTCTCTAAATATCTATAAGACTGATTCTTCATGTAGGTATAATCATCCACATGCATTACTTATTCTTTCCCAATTTTTCATAACATTTATGACCCTTTTTGCATAATCACTAATACTCTTTAGGTTGATTCCTACCATACAAAATAATCTCCTTAAGAATTAACCACTCCTATAAAATAAGCATCGATACATTAATAAAGAATGACACAAAGCAAGAAAGATCTTACTTGCACTTTACGGTGGAGGGTGTGGCGACTGCTCGGCGAAAGCACATGAACCATTACCATACTATCTTATGCAATAGGACGTCAAGAGAGTCCTGACTTTAGGCTCTGATACCATAAATGTAACACCTCCAAATCGACCAATGCCACGTGGCGAGGATCTACTCGAAGGCGCTACGAAAACACTATGACATTGACCAAAACTTGACCAAATCTCTGTAAAAGCGATAACATGACAATAATAGGAATAAAAAAGGAAAGATAAAAATATCATAAAAGCGGAAGTCTCAAAATATTACAAAGTCCATGATAGTCATAATATCTGAATTACATCAAGCTCATAATGCGGAAACCAAAGATAAAGATAACTAAGCCCTCTATTGGTTCATGTGCTTTAGCATCGCTGGTCGCAGCACACGATCTCGACACCATCACTGACCTGACCCTGTGGAAATCAACACAGGGGAGGAAGTCCTCCCGTAAGCTATACAACCTAGTGGGGATTCATAAGTGCACAATGCATAATAATAAATAGCAATTGACAGAATTAGTAATCACTTGCAATAAGATCATATTTGAGAGCATAAGATCATTCTATTGAGATATCGATGGATAAAAGAGATAGAGATCATGAGTAAATCTTATAATCATAAAAGATTTCAGAGATCATACTGGGTCAATAATCATGCTTTATTCATCATGTTCATGTCACTTGTCCATATTCTTTGTGCTCTTACTTTCACTTAATATTAGGTGCCTTTGGGTGCCTTTACTTGGGGGATTTACGCCAGAGCGACCAATACAGCTTTGTGCAGTCAATAGGGATCAAGTCATGACTAAGGGAGCGACCCAAATATAACCACTCAGCTTAAGCTCTGATCACCACTCCCATATACAACTCCATGCTTTCATACTTAATCACTTTATCACTTTGTCATACTTGCATATCATGATAGGATTGGATCATAGGACAGATCAAAATAAGATCAAGGATTCAATCACATAACATTTCAAACAGTAAGGAGTAGCACAACACAAGCATATCTCAATCAAAACAGGAATCAATATGCAATTCTGGATAGATATTGGTCGACCTGTCCTCACTGGTCGGTCGATCATTTTTCGGACATCAGTCGACCGATATCACTAGATCGATCGACCGGTTAGTCTGAATGCAATACAATAAGTTCTGCTACACCGATCGATCGATATCTCTGGATCGGTCGACCGATAGTACTTAATCAAAAAGAGCTTCGATCGACCGATCGGCCGAACGATACAAGGCTCGGGAAGATTGATCGGTCGACCGGTCTCCAAGGATCGGTTGACCGATAACCTCATCACCGATTAACTGATATACCAGATCGGTCAACCGGTCCTCAGGAAAAATAGAAGCGGACAGAATCCATATCACAATGAATTTCAATCCAAAAAATGCAATCAAGACATACAATCAATCATCTAAGCCTAGAGGGTTAATACAGAGCATATCTAGGATAAAAAGGAATCACAAACATGAAGCAAACATGGTAATACAATCAATCCATCATTTTTCATATCGTTTCAATAATCAAGAACACATCATACGATAAGAACATAATTCCAATCAATTGCTATCATGTTATACAGGGAGATTTCGGTATTACCCACCTTATTTCGTGATTGATCATAGCTTGAGCCTTTCCAATCACCAATAATACTTCTCCTTATTGTTCTCCACCTAGGGAGCAATCCAAATGAGGGAGAGGAAGTGAGTAATGGACCTAGAGATTAAAGGATGCAGAAATGAAGATAAACCTTGATGAAGACCTTGCTGGAACCATTCTTCTTTTGCTGGATGAATTGCCTTAGGGAGGAAGAGAGAGAGGTGAGGGAGAGGAAAAGGGATTATCCAAGAGAGGCTCTCTTTATATAGGGATTTGAATAGGAGGAAATGTCCAAGTTGTCCTTTTTATCTTATCCATAATCTTATCCCTACATAGTTATCTACTCTTGATCTTATCCATTTATAAGTCTTGCTCTCCTTTGATTTTATCCATTTATTTACTTACAGATTGATTGATTGATTGATTGATTTATTTATTTTTATTTTTCCTAAGAATTACGTTGAGTTCAGAGGGGAAGAGAAGGAAATCACACCGAGTGCGTCCGACGACTAGGGATAGTTCACAGTAGGAGGGATCCATAGCAAGCGTCACAACGCACGTTAAATCCTAATCCCAAATCGTGGTAGATACAAGTTCACTGTACAAGGCAATAATATTTATATATGTATCCCGTATCCTATATTAAAATTAATAATATCAAATATTTATATGTACGACATGGGACAAGTCAAGGAAATAGTGTATCCGGTTAAACTTTTGGGCGCTGTATTTTATATTGAAACTAATATTATTTAATTTCTAATATTTGATCACATGGAAAAATTGATAGTGTGACAATCTAATACTAATCCAAATACTAATTTATAAGTAATACATTGAAAAATACAAATTGTTCCTAATCGTAACACCTATTCTAATATATATGTGTGTGTAATTCAGATATATTTTAAATTTTAATCCTAGTCATATCCCAAGATCCTAAGATGCATCCTATACTAAAACAAAATAATATTTAATATTATATTACATTAAAAAGAATGATATGTAAAATTATTTAATTTTTTGCATGACGTATTTCATTCAAAATCTAAACATAATGTGAATCCTAATCTATTAGTGTGTGTATATATATGTACATGTATATGTATGTATATATATATATATATGTATGTATGTATGTATGTATGTATGTATGTATGTATGTATGTATGTATGTATGTATATTACTTAATTACATTGAAAAAAAACAAAAATCCTAATAATGTGTTATATATTAAAACTAATAATATTTAAATAAAAAAATAACTGACTAGAATAAATAACTTAATTTGAGTATGATTAAAAGTAATTCTTTCTAAAAGATAATGGACAAGCATAATAAAATAAATGATATTTCCTTTTAAAAAATAATGTATTAATCTTGGAATTAAAAAAATCAATCTGAGTATGATTAAAATAAATAATCTTTCATTTCTAATATATAATGTACAAATATAATAAACAAATAATATTTCATTCTTAAAGATAGTGTATTATTTTTGGAATTAATTTTTAAAGATGATGTATTACTTTTGGAAATTTGGTAAAAAATAATCTAATTTTAGTTTTAAACATTTATTTCATTTATTTTAGATTTCCAATTTCTTTTGAATAACAAAATTTGTTATACAATATCACAACAAAATTTTGTCATTAAACTTTCTTAAATAAGAAAACTTTTGACACTTTCTTACATAAATTAATAGAATTAAGGACATATAACTATAATATAAAATAACATTTTAAAAGCAGTACTATTTTTGGAGTATGATTAGATAATACAGTTAATAATAAAATTTAATTCATTTTACTTTTAGCTTTAATATTTGTTAAATTAGAATATTAATAATAAAAGTCACTTATCTAAGATAATAATTTCACTATTACTAAAATAAATAATCTTTCATTTTCCAAAATAGTGTATTACTTTCGAGTTTAAAAAAAAATTTAAAACAATGATGTAATGGATAGTTTATTGAATAAAAGTAAATTCAATTTGACTAAAGTTAAAATAGATAACATTTCTTTCTTAAAATATAGTGTATTATTTTTAAAATAAAAAATCATTTTTAAAATAAATAATTGTTTTCCTTTTTAAAATAAATTATGCATTAAATTGATTATAATTAAGATTAATAAATATTACCATTTTATAAAAAATTATGTATTTTTAATTAAAAAATTAATTTGAAGAAATATATTGAATCTGACTATAATTAAGGTTAACTGCTTACATCATTTGAAAAGAAATAATGTATTTTTCCAGATTTAAAACTAACTTGGAAGAAGCACTGTGCCATAGTTTAATATTAATTTATTAATTCTATTTGTGTTCAAAAATTAAACTAAAAGGTGGAATTTCATAAAAAGTCGAGTCATAAAGATAAAATAGGATTCTTTGTTTGAAGAAATTTAAATTCAATTTGAGTAGCATAATGAAGTTAAAATACTATATTTTTAGAAAGTAAAAGATATACGAAACAAATAATAATGTATTTATTCATATTTTTTCAAAAAATAAAGAAATATTTGTTTCCCTTTTTAATACAAATATATATTTGGATTAAAGAAAAATAAGCCATATGACAATATTTAATCAAAAGATACTATTATTAATCTAATTTGTGTAACACCCCCAAAATCGCCCCTCCTGCCACGTAGGCAGTCAGGTTGACCCCGGGGGCGCTACACTATCTACTACTCTATTTACCTTGACCATTCAACAATATGGCTTACGTGGAACTAATATAATAATAATAATATATAATCAAAGACTTTAATGCGGAAGATTAAACGATGGAATGTCAAGAAACATTTGGTAACATAAATAGTCCAATAAGCGAAAGTTCAAACGTTAAACATTAAAGTGGAAAGTGGTAACAGAGTTCATGACGGAATACGGAAATGCATCAGTTTAATGTGCGAAAGAAAAGTTCGATGAGCGGAATAATATAGTATCTCTAGACCAATTACAATTTGAAAGAAAAAGAGCAATGAAAACTTTAAGCGATGTATCAGTCATGTGCAGCGTTCTCTAAGCTCTGTGTCCTCCATCCTCATCAGTTGACATTCTCACCTGCAAAATCCCATTGCAGGGGAATTGAATACCCGTGAGCATAAAGCCCAGTATAATAGCAAATAGACGGAGAAATAAAGATCAATGATAAATATGGAAATCAATGAATCAATCTCTGACTATAACAATATCCATACTTTATTTTTTACTAGAATTGTTCTTTGTCTTTACCATACTATGATCCATGTTTTACTGTACTTTACTCTATGCTTTACTTTACTGTACACTGCTTTACATTACTTTCCATTACAGTGCTCTGCTTTGTATTACTTTACTTTATAATATTACATTGCTTTACATTACATTGCTTTACTGTGAGTTGCACTACGTCTTTTACATTACTATGATATCCTTATAGTTAGTTGTCCTATACGAGCTCGTCTTTAGGGTGCTTCTTTGCTCTGAAGCCAGTAAGCCCTTAAAGGGAAAGGGGTGGGTGTTAGGACCTCACCCAATTCGGAAGGTAGGGGAAAGAATTTCTACAATCCAGGAACAGTGGTCAATTAAGAGACCTGTAGGTTCACTATCTCCTCAGCTAGCTACTTGTCCCTCTGGCACAATACTTTAATCTTTAAGGGAAGGGGTGTGTCCTCTAGCACCACCCTTCATTCGAGATACATGTGGGAGAAGACCTGAAATCTCAGTAATAGTGGTCATTGAAGATAGTAGCTTCCCTGTCCCCTCAGCTAACTACCTATTCCTCCACTGCTATAACATTGATCTTTACTTTAACATTGGGGGCGGCACATAGCAATCACATGTCTTTATCTTTACATTATTTATCTTTGATTAGTATGACATCTATGATTCCGAATTCAATTGGGAGTGAATATCTATTCAATAGGACTCAACCAATATAAGTGAATTGGTTAGAGTCTCGGATTCTGATTCAAAATAATAGTTCGATTCATATCTAGGTTCATTGTCGGAATCGGTCGACCATTTTTCTGGACCGGTCGACCGTTCCTATGTGACCGGTCGACCGGTCGTCTGGAATCGGTCGACCGTGTCTCTGGTTAGGCTGTCTGTAGGTCGGTCGACCGTGCACATACGATCGGTCGACCGCTAACCTATGATCGGTCGATCGCCCTGGTGGCCGGTCGATCGTTAGTAAAAATGTGCAGACACGCTCTATACATTAGATTGGTCGATCGATTGGAAATTCGGTCGGTCGATTTCATAAATGGATGTGTCCGTGGACAGATAGATCGGTCGACCGCCATGGTGAGGCCGGTCGACTGATCATGACGAACTCGCGTGAGTTCTGCGAGTGGACCGGTCGACCGTTGAGGATATCGGTCGACCAGTCTGAACGATAAAATAGAGCCGTCGGAATTCTTTTGCGAATCCGGCGGTCTTCCGGTCGTTAAATCACCATGACATGAATAGGAAAAACATAGATAACAATCTCAGGATCATATTGGACTATTCATGCATATCAAATAATCATTGTTTCTTTGTCTAGGGATTTCGAACGCCAAGGTACCTCTATTTTCGTGTTTAACGGTCGTTGATTGCTGTTCGAGTCGTTGGGACGATTACCGGTCGTCCTGGGTTGATGGGAAGGTGTGCCTAAGACTTGAGCACATCGAGGGAGGTCGCCGTACGTTAGAAGGTCGTCGATCGTTCTTCGACGAGGTCGGGCTCTGCTCTGCGTCGGGTCGCTGGTCGTCGGTTCACAGGAAGAAACGGAGACGGAGAGGCGGCGCCGACAGGGTTCCAAGGGGGGCGTGAGGTCGCCCTCGTGTCCTTCCTTTATAGGATCGGCCGGCCAGGGTGGCTGGCCGATTCCGAATGGGATTCAGAGGAGGAAATTCCTCCCCTGTCAGTCGTTTTCATTTTAAACGTTTCCTTTTTTTTTGAATTCGAATTTGATTCAAATTCTGCAATAATTGGCCCATAAATTCCTTGATTTCTAATCAATTTTGAAATGATTTTCCTTTTAGAAGAGGGCATCTCTGATTCTACTTCCCAAGTGGCCTCGTTTCCTTAGTGGTGCTTCCATGCTACTTTGACTAGTGATACTTTCTTCTTTCCTTGTTGGTGTTCTTGATACTCCAATATCTCTACATGTTGTTCTTCATATGTCAGATCCTTCTTCAGGTTTAGTTCCTCAATTTGGATCACATTGGCGTAATCGTGCTTGTACATTCGGAGTAATGAGACATGGAAGACGTTGTGTACTCTGGCATATGCTGGGGGTAGGGCCAACCTGCATGCTGAGTCTCCAACCATCTCTAATATCTCAAAAGGGCCTACATACCTTGGACTCAATTTCCCACACTTACTAAAACGCATCACTCCCTTGGTGGGGGAGACCTTGAGTAGGACTTGGTCTCCTGCTTTGAACTTGTATTCTCGACGCTTCTTATCCGCGTAGGCCTTCTGACGATCTTGAGCAGACTTCATTCTCTTCTTTATTAATTCCACTCTGTCGGTGTACTCCTGTGTCTACTTCTGTAGTTCGGCACTCAAGATCTTCCTTTCGCCCACTTCGCCCCAATATGCCGGGGAACGACATGGCCGTTCGTACAGTGCTTCAAAATGAGACATCTCTATGCTATTATGGAAGCTGTTGTTGTAGGAGAACTCAATAAGAGTTAGATGCTTATCCCATTTACCATGCCAATCTAACGCACATGCTCTAAGCATATCCTCCAATGTTTGAATCGTCCTCCCTGATTGACCGTCGGTCTGGGGATGAAAGGCTGTACTATACCGGAGCCTAGTCCCAAAAGCATTCTGGAGGCTCTTCCAGAATCTGGATGTGAACCTGGGATCTCTATCTGACACAATGGTTGTTGGGATCCCGTGAAGTCTAACAATCTCCTGCACATATAAATCCATTAAACTTTCAAAAGATTATTTTACCTTGATGGGTAGGAAGTGAGCCAATTTAGTGAGTCAGTCCACTATTACCCATATGTCATCATGCCCTTTCTGAGTCTGGGGCAAGCCGGTGATGAAGTCCATTGATATCTCTTCCCACTTCCATTGTGGGATGCCTAGACTCTTCGAGGTTCCTTGAGGTTTCTGGTGTTCTATCTTGACTTGTTGGCATACTATGCATTTGGAGATATATTCTGCAATCTCCTTCTTCATATCTGGCCACCAAAAATTTCGCTGGACATCCTTATACATCTTTGTACTCCCTGGATGAATTGCAAACTCCGACTTGTGGCATTCATCCAGCACTTCCCTTCGGAGTTCAGGGTTATTTGGTACCCATAAGCGATCACGGTACCTGATGCCACCATCTGCTAAAATCTTAAAGTTGGTGGTCTCCAAACTAGTCTTTATCATCATCGTTTGATACTCGACATCTTCTACCTGTGCCTCAATGATTCTTCCAATCATATCTGGTACTATACGCTGCATCATCATTAGTGATCCATCATGCCTTACCCTTGGTGTCCACTTAAAGAGTTCTTCCATCATTTCAAATTGCCGAAGGCGCATGAAGGCAACAGATCCTTCCCACTTTCGACTGAGTGCATCCGCTACCGAGTTTGCTTTACCAGGATGGTAGTTGATAGCAAACTCATAATCCTTTAGAAACTCCATCCATCGTCTTTGGCGCATATTAAGTTCCTTCTGTGTAAAAATATATTTTAAACTCTTGTGGTCAGTGTAGACCACAAATTCTTCTCCGTACAAATAATGACGCCAAAGTTTGAGGGCAAACACTAATGCTGCCAATTCAAGGTCGTGGGTTGGATAATTGACCTCATATTTCTTCAGCTGTCTGGATGCATAGGCCACTACTTTCCCGTGTTGCATCAGTACGCATCCCAATCCTGTGCCACTAGCATCACTGTAAACCACGTAACTATCGTTGCCCGATGGTAACGTCAGGATTGGTGTAGAAGTTAGCCGCTTCTTTAATTCTTGAAAGTTTTCTACACACTTGGGCGACTAGATAAACTTCTCTCCTTTCCTAGTGAGTTTGGTCATTGGTAATGCAATTCTTGAGAAGTCCTTGATGAATCGTCTGTAGTAGCCTGCTAAACTAAGAAAGCTCCTGATCTCGGAGACATTCTTTGGTTGAGTCCAGTTGGACACTGCTTCCACCTTTGCTGGATCCACTGCAATCCCATCTTTGGAGACAATATGACCTAGAAACATCATCTATTCTAGCCAAAATTTACATTTAGAGAACTTTGCATACAACTTCTTTGCTCGCAAAGTCTCTAACACTATCCTCAGATGCTCCTTGTGTTGTTCTATGCTTGGTGAATATATGATGATGTCGTCGACGAAAACAATTACGAACTTGTCCAGATGTTCATGGAAAGTTCGATTCATGAGATCCATGAATGCTGCTGGGGCATTTGTTAACCCAAACGGCCTTACAAGGAACTCGTAGTGCCCATATCTTGACCGGAATACTGTCTTTGGAATGTCTTCTTCTGCTACCCTTAGCTGGTGATATCCGCTCCTCAGATCGATCTTGAAGAACACCTTTGCCTTGGACAGCTGATCGAATAAATCATCGATGTGAGGGAGCGGATACTTGTTCTTGATTGTGACTTTGTTTAACATTCTATAGTCAATACAAAGTCTCAACGATCCGTCCTTCTTCTTGAAAAAAAGAACTGGTGCGCCCCATGGTGAAACACTAGGTCTGATAAAACTTTTGTCCAGCAATCCTTGAATCTGGTCCTTCAGATCCTTCATCTCTGCTGGGGCCATGCGATATGGAGCTTTAGAAATAGGTGCCGTGCCGGGTGCCACTTCAATGTGGAAGTCTATCTCCCTTCTGGGCGATAAACCACTAACATTGTCAGGGAATACATCAGGAAATTTTCTCACAATTTTGATATCTTGAGAG
Organism: Pontederia crassipes; assembly: GCA_030549335.1. Classification (NCBI taxonomy): domain Eukaryota; kingdom Viridiplantae; phylum Streptophyta; class Magnoliopsida; order Commelinales; family Pontederiaceae; genus Pontederia; species Pontederia crassipes. Next base: position 6,367,653 of record CM060190.1, read on the forward strand.
ACCTTGGTTGGCTCTGTTATCTTGGTAATACTTGCAAGATAGCCTCTACACTCTTTCTGGAGTAGTTTATGTGCCTTCATGTCAGACACTATAATCTTTGGTTCTTTTTGTGCAATGTCTCTGACAATTACTTTATCTGTACTTTGTGTACCTATAATCACTTTCTTTTGCTTGAACAAGATAGAAGCATCATGAGAGGTTAGCCAGTCCATGCCCAAAATAATATCATAATCTCTCATAGGGATAATAATAAGATTTGTAGGAAAGTTCTTTGTCCCTATCTCTATGGGTACATTAGGGAGATATTTTGTAGTAATTAGAGTTCCTTGTGGGGTCAAGATGTTCATCTTAAGCTCTAGATTCATTGCAGTTAGCCCTAATGTCTTGGCACATTCTTCAGATATAAATGAATGGGAGGCACCAGAATCAAACAATACTGTAGTGGATAGTTTAGCTACGAATAGCGTACCTCGAATGACCTCAGCGTCATTCTGTGGGGCATCTTCTTCCAGATTGAAGAGTCTCTCTTGCACCAACTATTGCTGCCCACATCTTGGGCAGTTCGTTGCATAATGGCCCATTCCGCCATAGTAGTAGCATACTCCAGTCTTCATGTGGCATTTCCCTGTATGGGTTCTGCCACAGGTGTTGCATAAAACCCGCTCACCTTGTGCGGGTGCTGCCTGAGGAGCTCTGGGAGGCTGTTGCCTCTGTTGCTGGGCTGGGCGCCTCTGTGCCTGCTGTGGGGGCCTTTGGTTCTGCTGTTGTTGCTGCTGTTGCTGTGGTGGAGGAGCCTGCTGTGGAGGACGATAGGGCTGTTACTGTTGAGGGCGGTTATACTGTTGGGGCGCTGGATAAGGACGGGGCCGATTATTCCGTCGATGCTGCTGACGATTGTTCCCTCTAAATTGTTGAGGCTGGTGATGAGAACTCTGCCCTACAGTTTGTTGGGCCCTCTGAGCTTTCTGCAGGTCCTGGTGATCCTTCTCCGTCAGAGTAGCCAAACTGATGGCGTCCTCTAAGGTCCTGTAGTTCCTCGATCTAGTATGAGACCTCAGGGTAGGGTTCAGTCCGTCCACAAAGCGTTTGGTTGCATCCAGTTCATCCATGATAAGCCTGGAGTACTTCCTCAGTCTGACAAACTTGATCATATATTGATCCACAGTCATAGTTCCTTGTACTAAGTCCAGGAACTCCTTCTGTTTCATGTCCCTTTGAAATTTTGGAAAGTACTGTGTCTCAAATGCCTAACAGAAATCTTCCCAGGCAACAATTCTTGTGTTAGGAAAACTGGTGGCCTTTCTTGCCTTCCACCATTCTTTAGCGTCTCTCTGGAGAGTATCTCCAGCGAACAACACCTTTTTATTTTCGGGCACATCAAGTATATCGAATTTTTCCTCGATGGCCTCCATCCACTGTTCAACCACTACAATGCCTCCTTCCCCATTAAACGTTAGAGGTTTTGACCTCCAGAAGTCTTACAACGTGCAAGTAGAAGGGACTTGGCGTCCTTGTTGAGCTGGTGCTTCTTGTGGAGGAGGAGAAGGTGGAAGTGGAGGTGGGTAAGGTGGAGGTGGGGGAATGTAGGAGGTTTCCCCTTCATCGGGCATTTGGTACACATTCCCACTGGTAGAATCATGTTCCCTTCTTTGGTACGACATCTATAAAAAAACCATGACAATAATTGAGAAAGCACATATAATCAAAGATCTTTAATTAAAATAAAAATCTTAGATAAAAATTGAGACCTTATGGCTCAATATCCGCTTAAAGCAAAAGTTAATATCACTGTAAGACTGTAAGTTAGTCAAAGAAAACAATAAATCTGTTTAAGGCACACTAAGGCCTTCTCATAAAGCAAAATAACAAGCACTAATCGCTACGCCTAGAGGGTTCTCCAGGTTCATTCCCGGATTTCTTCTTCTTCGGAGGGGGATTTGGGCACTCATCGTCATAATGTCCCACTTGACCACAAAGATCACAGTATTCTTTTGGATCCGTCTAGCTGATTGGACTAGGGTTGTCTTCACGCCCCCCTCTCGTATAGAAGTGCCACCTTTGATTTATCCCTTCACGTATCTCCGTAGGGTAGAAGTGGCGTGGGAAAAGCGACTCAGATTCAGAATGATAATCATTAGTTTCCACTCTCTCCATATACGGATACGCCTGTTCATCTGGAGTAGGCTGGGGTGGGGTTAAGTACTTATCCTCACGTCCTGGTGTGTATTCCACGTCCAGAATAGGAGGAGGTATTGGACGTGTACTTGTCCCAGCTATATGACCCCTACCTCTTCGTATAGCTCTGGTCACCATGCGACGTGGAGGCATCTATAAAACAAGTTAATCCAATGACATAAGTATAATTCACATAAGAATATACTCATTACTTACATGAGGAGTGGAGTCGCAGATGCTTGAGAAGCTTGCACATGACTGTACTTTGAGCTAAGAAACGATATGAATAATCAATGCTATACATGAACATCTATCCTACTATAATCAATGAGGGAGCCAAGAACTTAGGCTCTGATACCAAACCGTAATACCCCCAAAATCACCCCTCCTGCCACGTAGGCAGTCAGGTTGACTCCGGGGGCGCTACACTATCTACTACTCTATTGATCCTGACCATTCAATAATATGGCTTATGTGGCACTAATATAATAATAAAATATAATCAAAGACTTTAATGCGGAAATTTAAACGATGGAGTGTCAAGAAACATTTGGTAACATAAATAGTCTAATAAGCGGAAGTTCAAACGTTAAACATCAAAGCGGAAAGTGGTAACAGAGTTCATGACAAAATACGAAATGCATTAGTTCAATGTGCGAAAGAAAAGTTCGATGAGCGGAATAACATAGTATCTTTAGACCAATTACAATTTGAAAGAAAAAGAGCAATGGAAACTTTAAGCGATGTATCAGTCATGTGCAGCATTCTCCAAGCTCTGTGCCCTCCATCCTCATCAGTTAGCATTCTCACCTGCAAAATCCCATTCCAGGGGAATCGAATACCCGTGAGCATAAAGCCTAGTACGATAGCAAATAGACGGAGAAATAAAGATCAATGATAAATATGGAAATCAATGAATCAATCTCTAACTATAACAATGTCCATACTTTATTCTTTACTATAATTATTCTTTGTCTTTACCATACTATGATCCATGTTTTACTGTATTTTATTCTATGCTTTACTTTACTGTACACTGCTTTACATTACTTTACATTATAGTGCTCTGCTTTGTATTACTTTACTTTACAATACCTTACTTTACATTGCTTTACATTACATTATTTTACTGTGAGTTGCACTACGTCTTTTACATTACTATGATATCCTTATAGTTAGTTGTCCTATACGAGCTCGTCTTTATTAGGTTGAGATGTCAGGGGTGCCTCTTTGCTCTGAAGCCAGTAAGCCCTTAAAGGTAAAGGGGTGGGTGTTAGGACCTCACCCAATTCGGAAGGTAGGGGAAAGAATTCATACAATCCAGGAACATTGGTCAATTAAGAGACATGTAGGTTCACTGTCTCCTCAGCTAGCTACCTGTCACTCTGGCACAATACTTTAATCATTAAGGGAAGGGGTGTGTCCTCTAGCACCACTCTTCATTCGAGATATAGGTGGGAGAAGACCTGAAATCTCAGGAATAGTGGTCATTGAAGACAGTAGTTTCGCTATCCGCTCAGCTAACTACCTATCCCTCCACTGCTATAACATTGATCTTTACTTTAACATTGGGGGCGGCACATAGCAATCCCATGTCTTTATCTTTACATTATTTATCTTTAATTAGTATGACATTTATGATTCCGAATTCAACTGAGAGTGAATCTCTATTTAATATGACTCAACCAATATAGGTGAATTGGTTAGAGTCTCGGATTTTGATTCAAAATAATAGTTCGATTCATATCTAGGTTCATTGTCGGAATCGGTCGACCATTTTTCTGGACCGGTCGACCATTCCTATGTGATCGGTCGACCGGTCCTCTGAAATCGGTCGACCGTGTCTTTGGTCGGGCTGTCTGTAGGTCGGTCGACCGTGCACATACGGCCGGTCGACCGCTAACCTATGATCGGTCAATCGCCTTGGTGGCCGGTCGACCGGTAGTAAAAACGTGCAGACACGCTCTATACATTAGATCGACCGATTGGAAATTCGGTCGGCCGATTTCATAAATGGATCTGTCCGTGGACAGATAGATCGGTCGACCGCCATGGTGAGGCCGGTCGACCGATCATGACGAACTCGAGTGAGTTCTGCGAGTGGATCGGTCGACCGTTGAGGATATCGGTCGACCGGTCTGAACGATAAAACAGAGCCGCCAGAATTCTTTTGCGAATCCGGCGGTCTTCCGGCCGTTAAATCACCACGACATGAATAGGAAAAACATAGGTAACAATCTCAGGATCATATTGGACTATTCATGCATATCAAATAATTATTGTTTCTTCGTCTAGGGATTTCGAACGCCAAGGTACCTCTGTTTTTGCATTTAACGGTCGCCGGTCGTTGTTCGAGTCGTTGGGACGATCGCCGATCGTCCTGAGTCGATGAGAAGGTGTGCCTAAGCCTTGAGCACACCGAGGGAGGTCGTCGTACATCAGAAGGTCGTCGATCATTCGTCGACGAGGTCGGGTTCTGCTCTGCGTCGGTCGCTGGTCGTCGGTTCGCAGGAAGAAACAGAGACGGAGAGGCGGCGTCGGCAAGGTTCCAAGGGGGGCGCGAGGTCGCCCTCGTGTCCTCCCTTTATATGACCCTGGCTGGCCGATTCCGAATGGGATTCAGGGGAGGAAATTCCTCTCCTGTCGACCATTTTCATTTTAAATGTTTCCTTTTTTTTTAATTCTAATTTGATTCAAATTCTGCAATAATTGGCCCATAAATTCCTTGATTTCTAATCAATTTTGAATTGATTTTCCTTTTAGAAGAGGGCATCGGTTACAATTTGTTTCTAACAATTATATTAAAATGTGAAGTTTAACTAAAAGTGGATATCCTATAAAAATAAAAAATAGAATCTTATTCTTCGATTAAAAGTAAATTCAATTGGAGTATATTTAACTATTTTTAGTAAAAAAACAACTTACAATTTTTATTTAAATAAATAACTTGAAGAAGTAATTTGACAACATTTAATAAAAAAATAAAAATATTTATTTACTTTATTTCTAATAAATAAAATAAAAGACAAAGTTTAAATAAGGACAACAATCCTACTTTTAGCGATCGACGGCGGAAGGATCATGCTGAGATATAATGGAAAGATTTCTCATTTTATTGATATAATGGAAAGATATAATGACACTAGCTTTCTGAAAGATTTCACCTTTCACATTTTATCTTAGTGAGCTGCTTGATTCCATATTCATTGACTGAGTAGCGAGACAAAGAATAAAGGAAACACATGCCATTATAATTCAACTCTAGCATAACCAAGATGATCAACTCCTTTTACTCTTTTAAAAATAAATAATGCATTATAATTCATATCAGAAAATAATTTGAAAAACTCACATGCCATTGTTTAATTAAAATTTAACATTACTACTTTTGCTTTTAAAAGTGAAATTTAAAAGTGAAGTGTAAGTAATTCTTAAAAGCTAGTGTCCTATATAATAAAGATAGAACATTATTTTTAAGTACAACACTACAAGAAAAGTGAGATTTTCTGACGGATAATTTTCGACGGAAAGCAATTCGTCGCAAATTATAACGGAATTTGAGACGGATAGCAATCTATCGAATTTTTGACGGTCCTGACCGTCGGAAATATAAAAAATAAATTATGAAATTTATTATATTATTATTTTATTTTTTGATAGTTTGGAACATTGGAATTTCCGACGGCTCCCTATCCGTCAGTAGCATTATGTAATATATAATGTAATATTTTATTGTTACACGTTCCGACAGTCCTAACCGTCGGTAACAGAAAAAAGTAATTAAATATTATAATCTTATATATCATAATATATAATATAATTAGTATTTTATTATTATAATTACCGACAGTTCGGACCGTCGGAACTTCTGACAGTCCGGACCGTCCGTAACGAAAAAAGTAATTAAATATTATAATCTTATCTATCATAATATGTAATATAATTAGTTTATTATTATAACTAACGACAGTTCAGACCGTCAGAAGTTTCGACGGTCCGGACCATCGGTAACGAAAAAAGTAATTAAATATTGTAATCTTATATATCATAATATGTAATATAATTAGTATTTTATTATTATAATTACCTATAATTTGGACCGACGGTCCAGTAATTAAATATTATAATCTTATATATCATAAAAATGTGATATAATTAGTATTTTATTATTATAATTACTGTCAGTTCGGACCGTCGAAAGTTTTGACAATCCAAACTGTCGGTAACGTAAAAATATTATTTTATTATGATATTTTTCGACGATCAAAATTATCGGTAATTAAAAATAATCCCCCCCACACTCCCTGTCTTTTTTTCTTTTCCCGCTCTCCACTCTGTTCTTCACTCTATTTTCCTTCTATTTTCTTCGCTCTCCACTCTCTCTACCTCCTCTCTCTCCTGGACGACGATCGAAGGATGACCCGCCGGCGACCCCTCCCTCTCTCTCTCTCTCCTGTGGCCGGCGACCCCTCTCTCCCTCTCTCTCGCCCATGGCCAGTGACCCATCTATCTCTCTCTCCCTTGCACGACCTTGATCGGCCACCTCGCGGCCGGATCTGCCGCCTAGCCGTCGAAACATTCCAGACAGCTCGATCCGGCCATAGCTAGCCGGATCGGTCGCCAGCCGCCAGGCGGCCTGATCTGGCCGTAGCCGGCCAAATTGACCGCCAAGCCTCTTCCGGTGATCGCGATCGTCAAAAGTTTCGATGGTCGCAACCGCCTGAACTTTCGACGGGTGTTTTTCGAACCGTCGGAAATTGTTTGCGATGTCACCTTTTTCGACCGATCGATTCCGTCGAAAACCTCTATTTCCGACGGATTCTCTTGATTTTCCGACGGTTTTGACCGTCGAAAACACTATTTTTCTTGTAGTGTAACTAGGATCAATATCCATTCATTTAATAAATAATATATCAATTTGAATTTTAAATAAATGAAGAAGTCTCATATCAATAATTTATTAAATATATAATATTATGATATTGATTGTTTCTACGAATTAAACTAAAAGGCAAAGTTTAACTAAAAGCAAGAGTACTATACAAATAAAAATAGAATATTATTCTTGGTTTGAGGAAAAGTATATTTAATTTTAATGTAATTAAGGCACATAACTATTTTCTTTATTTAAATTAAATAAGAAAGCATGGTGTCAACTTTTATTGAAATAATAAGAATACTAATTTTTGTTTCTAAGGATTAAAATGTAAAGTATAAGTAAATATGAGAGTTCTATATAAATAAAGATAGAACATGATTATTCGTTAGGCGAAAGTTAAATTTAATTATATTTTTGTTTAAAATAGTAATTTGAACTACTGGTACATTTATATTGTTATATAAGAAAATAAAGATAAATGCACAAATGTTGCAAGAATGTGTCAATATTAGTTTAGATAAAAATATATTAGGAATCATGATTCTAATCAAATTTAAATAAGAAAAAAGCTAATCTTTTTTTAATGCATAATTTATTTATTGAGCTAATTTGGTACTATCATCTAAAGCTAAATAAATTATGATAGTTGAATTAGTCATATTTGTTAAAATGATTTAATCATAAATATTATAATTATCTTTGTTAGGATTTCTGTTCAAGAGAACTTATGCACAGATGAATACACAAGAATTTTAAAATGACGTAAAATTTTATTAGATTGAAAACATAAGATTACAATCAAATTATTTTTTTATTCGAATTCCTTAGAAGTTTATATAGGCACTCACTTTATATATGATGAAAATTATAGACCCCTAACGAGATTCTCAATGCGAGGATGTCTTTTATTTCAAAATGTCTTGGGTCCAGATGAGTTTTCAGTTCGGGTAGAATTCAAAACATTATTAATAATCCTGATTTTGATCAAAATCACTATTTAATTTATAAGTAAATTGATATATAGTAATTTTATCTAATAAGTAAAATTAGTGTTCTATGCTCTATCTATGTCGAATGCTCTACAATGAATTTTTTTTCATTTTTTAAATAGTGTAGTTGACTCATTTAACACTTTTTATAAAGAATTATTTTGATTATTCTTAAAATTATAATTATATAATGGTTACTTTTTTATATAATATTACAAATTTTAGCACTAGTTATTTTAAAAGGGAATAAACCCATAAGAAAAACTGCAACAATCCTTGGCCAATTTTGTTTTCCTTTCAATAATTTAGGTGATTTTTCTAAAAATTTTAAATTGATTTTGTCTAACCTGAAAAGCCAATCTGAATAAATTTTACCCCTAATTATTCGTACGAATTATGCAATGCAAATATGTGTTCGTTAATATGAATAGAAAATAAATATATGACCCTTAATACGAGAGATCTAATTATTGACATCATTCTCAAAGAAGGAAGAACAAAAACAAAGCTCCTAGGGCAACAAAACAATATTAATGCCACTCTACACACCAAGCCCTATGTAATATAATACAATATTAAGATATTATATTACATAATACCTGATCAATAAAATACTCTACACAAATCTCGCAGCCCTTCGCCGCGTATAATTATGAATTCTTGCTTCGTTGTTGCCCTCTTTCGATCCAACATATTTATATTTACATGTACTGGCAATCTCAACTTCTATCATATGTCTACGCACTTTAATTAATTACGTGTATGTGATTCCGGCCACAGCCGGCAACTGGCTGTTGGCCGTGGCCAGGGGCTCGAACCCAACGGCCCTGCATACCCCACGGCCGGCGGCCACCACCATGACTCCAGCGGACGCCGGAACGGCATTTGTCGTCCGCCGGTACGGCCCGAACCACTTGGCCAACATGTACCTCTCCTTCCGCCACGGCGGCACGTGCAGACCATTGGACTTGAGGGACCGCCGCGCCGCCCTCGCCGCCAACCGCACCACCCGCCGGACGTTCTCCGCCCGCGCCACCATCAGCTCCGGCAGCGCGGCGACCACCCGTTGGTACTCTGCCGCTGCCCGGGCCACCTCGAACTCTGCCGCGAACGCCAGATCCACGATGTACCTCCGCTCGTCCTCCCCGGGGCCGCGGTCGGACGCGGCGACGACCACGTCGATGTACTCGTAGTTCCCGGCCACCAACTTGCCGCAGCCCTTCCACTTGACCTTGCACAGGCCGGCCTCGTATCCGGCTTCCCTCATCCTCGCCATCACCGCCCGGCGATACCCGGTGGCGTTCGAGCGCAGTGCCGCCAGCGCCTCCGCCGCCTCGGCGACGTCAGAGACTAGGCGCAGGCGGAATGGGTCGTCCGCCCGGCGCTCGCCGTTCACAAGCTCTCCGATCTCCTCTACCACGGGGTCCAACAATCCGTCGACGTTGCCTGATCCGTCCTCGCCTTCGGAGTCACATTTGCTCGCGTCGGGGGGGCGGCAGTCCGACTCGTCGCAGCCGTCCAAGAAGAAATCGTGGACGAGGGACGACAGGGGCTCGTGCTCGCTGCCACTGCTGCCGACGTCGCTGTAGCCTTGACCGCGGAGGCGAGCCTTGGCGTCTTCGTCGAGCGGATCCATGGCTCGCTTCGTGCGCAAGTAGACCGCCATTGATATCCCCATCACTCAACTGCTAGTCAACGAGTAGATCTTGCACAAGGACTCTAATGGCGATCGACTGTAAGATATCTATTTATATGTTATATGCAAAAGATGGGAGATTTGTAACATCAAACATCTGTGGAGTATATTCTGGGAAGAGTCTACGGATAATTTACATGCATAGCAAAAAATTATCACATAAATAAAAATGGAGAATGGAGTGTGGGCGCGGTAACGAGGAAAATGACGGTAACGGGGAATTGATGGAGGGCATATGCCAAGTTATAGAGAAATATATGCCCTTTGTGAAGTGATCGATCAAATTAATTAAATGGTAGGGCTTGGAACAATTTAGGAATATACTTGGGAGCAGGGCTCTGAGATGCCAAGCTAACTAAAACTTCATGCATGCATGCACTGCGCACGCACAAACACTGTACCCACGTAGAGGACCTACACACGCATCACTTTTGTGTGAAGGTTACAGCCGAGAGGAGGAGAGGGAGAGAAAGTGCAGAGAGCAAATGTGCAACCTAGCCTTTTTTTTCCCCTTTCCATTGTTGCTCAGGCTTGCTTAACTTATATATATACGTACGGTGAAGCCCTGGAGAGGAATTTAAATAGAGAGAGAGAGAGAGAGAGAGAGAGAGAGAGAGAGAGAGAGAGAGAGAGAGAGAGAGAGAGAGAGAGAGAGAGATGGACATGGCGGATGTCGTCTAGGTGCTTTGAACGTGTGAAGAAGCGTCCAGGTTCGACGTACTGAGGAGCATGCAGATATACATGTTGCAGCAAGCATGATTGATCAGTTATAATGTTTTGGCAGTGTATGTGCAATGCAACGTCGTTTACTCGCAGAAATATTTTACGGGAAAAAGAATTTATATATAACTATATATGTAATTAAGAGAAAAATGAGTGTGTGAGGCATTTTGTGTAGCGCATAGCTTTTTATATATATTTTTCTTTATTTTTTATTATCTTTTTTTATTAATAATTTAGAGATCAATGATAATAATAAAAAATTATAGCATATGAAATTATATAAAATGATTATATCTATTATGCAGGATAATGTCATGAGTTTGTAAAATTTTAAAAATGATGAATATAATTATTATTGATAATTTAAATTGTTTTTTATTATTAATGACCGTCTAAACTATTAATAAAAAAAATATAAATAAATAAATAAATATTATACGTAAATTCACTTGATATGTGCAAACGCAAAAAAAAATGCAAGACACATTCATTAAATTCATATAAGTAAATCTAAGTAATAATAATATTTGGATTTATTTGTGAGAATATAATACAATTTTATCTGTTTTTTTTTTCAAATTTTGATAGAGGCAAACTAAAAATTATTTTCCACCAAAAAAGAATGTGTTTTACACATTGTTTCTTATTGACACACACAATTGATTATCCACATTCTTCTGAGTGTCAACATAAAAAGGTTTTTTTTTTTTACCTAGAGTGGGTTTTCTTAATCAATTTTAGAAAGGAATGTTTTTTTTGTAGTTAAGCTATAAAATAACAGTATCTCTAGTCATTAATAACAATTAAGGCCCTGTCTTGGAAAAAAAATAAGGCGTGATGGTTTGATTTTTTTTATCACTAACTCACCGGTATACGTTACTAATCTGATGACCAGGATGGAATTGAGAAAGATATACTCTTGACCAACGCGGTGACTTCAAAAATTGATCCGGGATTAACTAGCTCCGTGACGTTGAACCACTCGGGGTGATGGTTTGATTTGATCATGGCACTGTTTCTTTGTTGAAAAATAGCCGAGCAAATGTTTTATTAATGAAATAAATAGGATTTTTTTATGACTATTTCCAGATCTATTTTATTTATTTGGAGTAATTAAATGGTTCAGAAAACTCGTCTAGACATAATTTGATGAAAGAAAAAATAATGCATCGGATATACAAGGGAAGACCAACGAGTTCAGTAATTAAATGGCAAGTGCGCAGAAGAGGCATTGAAGTGGCCAATCCCTTTTGTTCTTATGTTGGCCAATCATAAGAACGCCATCCACTAATTTCCTCTCCCAACGTAATCCACATCATTAATTACAGAATAATGATGTGCCACATAGAAAATAAGGAGAAAGTTAAACAAAAGTTACACCAATTAACACTACAAGAAAATCGTGATTTTTCAACGGACAATTTTCGACGGCTTGAAATCCGTCGCAATTTGCGACGAATTTTTCGACGGTTTCGTTTCCGAAGGATTTTTCGACGGTTATGACCGTCGAAAATAATTTATATTATTATTTAATTTTTTGACGATTAGGAACGTCGATATTTCCGATGGATATCCATCTGTCGTAATTTCCGACGGATTTTTCGACTGTTACGACCATCAGAAATGAAAAAAATTAAATTATGTATTTTCATATTATTATTTAATTTTTTTGACGGATTTTTCGACGGTCACGACCGTCAAAAATGAAAAAATAAATTATGTAATTTATTATATTATTATTTAATTTTTCCGATGGATTTTTTGACGGTTACGATCGTCGAAAATGAAAAAATTAAATTATATATTTTTTATATTATTATTTAATTTTTTCTGACGGATTTTTTGACAGTCACGATCGTCGGAAATGAAAAAATAAATTATGTAATTTATTATATTATTATTTAATTTTTTTGACGAATTTTTCGACGGTTATGATCGTCGAAAATGAAAATTTAAATTATGTATTTTTTATATTATTATTTAATTTTTCGACGATTAGGAACGTCGTTATTTCCGACGGATATCCATCCGTCGCAAAATCCGCCGCAATTTTCGAAGGTCGTAACCGTCAGTAAATGTATAATAATATCATATAAAGAGTATTTTATTAATATAACTAGCGACGGCCCAAACCGTCGCAATTACCGACGGTTTTGACCGTCGGTAACGATTACCGACGGTTCAAACCATCGATAAAATAAAAAATAATATTATATATAACTAAAATATTTTCGACCATCAGAACCGTCGATAATTATAAAAATAGTTAATATTTACGTTTTCGACGGCCGAAGTCGTCGGTAATTAAAATTTCGTTATCCCATTTTTTTTTCTCTTTTCTCGCTTTCTCTTATCTTTTCCCCTTATATATAATTCCTCCTCCTCTCCTCTCCTATCTCTCTCTCCCTCCTCTCCTCTCTCTCTCCCAGCCCGCGAGCACCGGTCCTCCCTCTCCCTCACCGGACGCCGGCGACCCTCCCGCGCCGGCCTCCCTCTCCCGCACCGGCGACCCTCTCCCGCGCCGGGTAAGAAGGAGATTGCGCCGGCGTCTGCTTCTTCCTCTCCCGCGCCGGCATCTCTCTCTTTTTCTCTCTCCGGCCAGATCTCGCCGCTGGTGGCCGGATCCGGCCGTGGGCATTCGAATTTGGCCCCCAGCAGCCGATCGGCCGGATCCGGCCTCCAGCGGTCGGATCGGCCATCGGGCATTCGGATCCAGCCGCCTGGCGACGGATCCGGCCTCTCACGGCAGGATCGGCCGTCGGGTGGCCCGATCCGGCCCCCAGCTGCCGGATCGACCGGCTTGCGGCCGGATCGGCAGCGGGCGGCTCGGATTCGGCCCCCAGCGACCGGATCGACCGGCTTGCGGCCGGAGCTGACCGCGGCCCGATCCGGCCGTTAATTTTTTTTATATTTAAAAAATTATTTGCGACGGTTGTGATGATCGTCGAAAGTTTCGACAGTTACGACCGTCGAAAAGTCCGGCGGCTGCAACCGTCGGAAACTTTCGACGGTTCGAACCGCCGGGACTTTTTCGACGGTTCTGACCGTCGATATTTCCGACAAATTTTTTTCGACCGTCGCAAATCGATTTGCGACGAGCATTTTTCTGACGAATCGATTCTAACTGAAAAACTGTCGGTAATTGCGTTACCGACAGTTTTCGGGCTGATCACCGACGGTCCGGACTGTCGGTAATCAATATTTTTCTAGTAGTGTAAATACAAAATATTCCTTCACGGGTACAACTTGATCACTTTTTTTTCGGCTATGGGTTACTGACATACTAATTCAATAAGTATAAAATGGAATAATTAGCATAATATCACAATATCGTCAAAATATAATCAAACATCATGCACAATAAGTATAAAATGGTCAAACTTCGATTTTGTAAAAATTATCTTAAAAAACGTGAAACTGCTACTTTTATCCACGAATGAGAATATGTGTATTCTTTCAAAACAAAAGAATAAAAATATTCTTTTCTTTTAACATTTTTTCAATCTTACTTTATTTTTTATTATTTATTCATATGTTATTATAATATTATTTGTATTATTATAATAAGAATAGATATCAACTATTCATAATAAAATATTTTAAATATAAAATATAATATTTTAAATTATATTCTCTTTGAATCAAATACAAACAAGAATGAGGATATATCTACTTTTTCAAAAATACGATATTCTATCGTTTTATTCTATTAAAACTTATCCTTTAACCAAATGTCCCTAATAATCTATATATATATATATATATATATAAAGCTGATGCATGCTTCTCCATCCATCTTTCTTCCTTTTCTTTTTTCATGTTTTTTTATTTTTCTAATATATTTTGAGAAATTGAGTTTACGTTTCAAGCAATAATATTCATTAAGGCATGCAATAATACTCATCAAGGCCATTTTCCTTAGTACTTTTGCCACGATCGAACTTTAACTAATTAATCAAAGCTATAAATGAAATATACAATACTGCAATGTAGACCAAGAGTCACCACAACGTATGGAAACTTCGCATGCAACAAACTTGCATTTCAAAACGTTTCATTTGAGTGTCCAATTCCATTGAAAGTTGTCCAATGTTTCATAGTTTCTCCTATTTATTGCCTCCACAGAATGCTTTCTTCTGATGCTCTCATTCCCCCTCCGCTGCCCTGATGCTGCTCCTCCTTGAAGTGACGATTTTCGTAAACATTAAGTGCTGATCGTTGGCGAGTCATCCTTGTATTATCGCCTGCTGCAGCAATTTGTTTTGGCTGTAATTATTTACACGAAGTTAACATTGAGTCATCACTTCCTCCTCCCATTCCATCCCCCTCTTCTTCTTCCTCAAGCCTCATCACATCATCGCGCCACTGCTATGTTACACATTCTCAGGATGCTCACGAGATGCTTCTCCGGATTCTGATCCCGCATCTCTGGAGGCCAAGCTCGACAACATCAAGGCCCAAGCTAACCACATCAAAGCGATGCTGGAGGACGTCGAGTAGCGGCCTAAACCGTGCGGGAGGACGTACCCAACCGCATTGGCGAGCTCCGCGACGCGGCGTTAGACTTGGAAGTCATCATCGAGGAATTCCAGACCAGGAAGGAGGAGGCGGGCACCCAACCACGTGGTGCTTGTACTGCTTTTTCCTACACGGTCTCACAGGTTGCAGCACAAAGTTGTCTATGATTTACTTTTATTTCCCTTTAAAGTATTCTGCTATTTGGATTAGGATCTTAGTCACAGTTCATATGTGCATAAGTAACATGACTGAAGATGACTGGAGATGGCATATGTATCATACGGTCAAAGGAAGTGA
The DNA here is from genome assembly GCA_030549335.1 of Pontederia crassipes. Taxonomy (NCBI): domain Eukaryota; kingdom Viridiplantae; phylum Streptophyta; class Magnoliopsida; order Commelinales; family Pontederiaceae; genus Pontederia; species Pontederia crassipes. The sequence goes on from CM060190.1 coordinate 6,382,930, forward strand.
CTGGCTAGGTGATTATTATCTTCAAACATAGCATTGTTTTTTTTTCTCCATTGTTGATTTGGTCTGATTACATATGATGCATGATTTTAGACTCTTAGATGATATCAATTTGAAGTAGGTGGTTTCCTTTACCATGTCTTGAGGGGATCGAGTAAAAAAGGTTGTTTCCAAATGTTTATTTGGACACCAGTGCTTATTCAAAATTTTGAAGTATTTTTGAAAATACTTCAAAATTTAGAATTAACACTCTTCTGACATACTGCGATTTCAATGGTATTTTCTTTTTACTTGAGTTTGTAAAATATATTGATGCTTTCATTCGTAACTTTGAATGTCATCAGGTGCTCAGGATGCCATCCAGTACCTGTGCAGAGAAGTGCCAAGCTGGAAAATTATGGATTGCCTTTCTCTCGTACTGAAGATGGGAAAATATATCAATGAGTTTTTGGGGGCCAGAGTTAGAACTTCGGAAAAGGTTGAATTTAGCAATGCTTCCTGAGTTCTTTTTATTTTGTTACTTAACCTTCCTTTGGCGTATTGGTGTTGTGTTATGTCTTTCTTACTTTTTTCATCCTCTACAGGTGGGCAGGCATACCGTTGTGCATGTGCTGCTGATAGAACTGGTCATGCCATGCTTCGTACTACACTTTACGGTCAAGCTATGAATCACAATACCCTGTTTTTTGTAGAATACTTTGCATTGGATTTACTTATGGATAACGATGGTAAGTAAGATATATTGATTCTGATGCATTGAATGCCAAAGTTGAGTTTAATATTTTCTTGTCAACTTCTTCCTATAAGAACTAGAATTTGGGGTAAAATCTGCCTCCTTATTTAATGCTTTGTTATCTTTTTTTTATTTTAGAATTTGATTCTTTCATTTAGGATGCGATGCAAGTTTTTACTTGGAGGTTTTGAGACACTTAGGTTTTGTAGATTTATATTGATTATAAAGTAATATATATGGGTCTCTAATTTGCTCTTGACCAAGATTCTTTGGTTTGTTATGAACCTCTGGTTCAGGTGCCTGCCAAGGTGTTATTGCACTGAATATGGAAGATGGAACCCTTCATCGCTTTCGTGCAGGCAATACAATTTTAGCCACTGGGGTATGAGTGACATCTATTGATTATCTTCTTATCTTTTGTGAAATTTATGATTTTATGTATTTATTCATTCATCTCAGAGTTATGGTAGAGCTTACTTTTCGGCAACCTCAACTCACACATGTACTGGAGATGGTAATGCGATGGTTGCACTAGCTGGATTACCACTCCAGATCCATTTAAGTTTTCCATTAATTTTCATTGATGAAGGATGAAGAGTTTTTATATTTTCATTGTCTATCTTAAAATATAAATAAATATATATATATATATATAAAGTTGGGCTCAAATTTCAATTTCAAATGTCCTCCCCTTCCTCTATTTCTTTTTCCTTTTTTCTCCTTTTTCCGTATGCATTTAAGTTTCCCATTAATTTTCACTGATTCATACTGATGGAAGATGAAGCGCTTTTATATTTTCATTGTTATAATTCCAATATAAATTTCTGCGTATTCTCAATTTTTTATTGATGATTTCTTATCTTCTTTAATAAATTCTTCCAGTTAATGATATTAGTATTTGACATTATTATTAGCATGACAAATTTTAATCATCTAATAATTATTATATGTGTTACTATTAGCATGACATCTATCTTACCACTACACAAATTCCTTCATATATATAGACCTCTAGAAATGTCCTCTCTTTTGAATCTCGCCATTTATTTTTTATGCGATTTTTTTATTTTCTCTCTCATTTATTTCTCTATCTTAAATGTCATATCAAATTATTAAATATAAAGAGATAAAAACGTTATAGAAGGCAAAAAGTTTTTAACATTTTTGTGCAACCCAGGGGTGAAAGTGATTCGGGTCAAATGATTTTTATACCGAAAAAACCGATCTTCAAATTTCGGGTGATTTTTTAAAGCGTAAAAGACTACCCTAATTTTTTTTGAAAAAAAAATGATCTAGGCGATCTCAATTCTTTTTTAGTCGGAGACTTAATTAAAATAATAAATCTTTTAAAAAAATAATAGACATTAAACACATCGCAAACTATGTTTAAACAAATTAATAGTAAACTCTAAGCTCGTTTTTTACGTAAATAATCTAAACTATCATATTATCACATTATAATTTAAAATATTATAGTCAATTTTATACATTCTTTATTAAAATTGATTAATAACTTGATGATATTCAAGTTTAACTACAACAAAATAAGTCAACAATATACTTAATATAATAAATATGGATAAAAAATGTAAAACTGTGAAATATCATTTGAAAGTTGAGGTAATATTTTAATTATGAAAAATTTAAAATATATTTGATTTGGGCGAATCCCTTCAGTTTTTTTATTAGGAGTCCTAATTTAAATGGATGATTTTAATTATTTTAAAAAATCAACCTAATTTTTAGTTGGAGCTTAAATTTGCAATTTTTTCGAGTTGATTTTTTCTATTTGATTAGGCTTTTTGGTAGATTTTCTCTGACACACAACTCATCTATTGATTAAGTTTTTTGGTATATTTTTTCTGACACACAACTCATCTATTAAACTTAGTGGTTATTAAATTTGAACAGCAATTTCTCTTGTTGTTGAATCTTGCCATTTTGTATGTGATTTTTTATTATCTCACATTTATTTCTCTATCTTAAATGTCATATCACATTATTAAAGCAACATAGTGATTAATAAATTTGAGCAGTAATTACTCTTGGTAATTACTTTGTGACATGCAATTTCTACAGTTTAGTTAGGGAAGGAAGAACAAGAGACAAGAGTTATAAAGTTTGTTTGTTGCCTTATCGTATAAAAAGGACATCAATGATCTTTATCTTTAATCCAAGCGCCTCTGCCAAAAAATAAAAGGCCATGTCTCCATGTTGTTGCCTTGCACAACTTTGTCATCAGTATGTGTTCTGGATATTTGTTATCACATTATGTTTGACAAATTATAAATGATAAGGGCGACCATGCTACATAGTATGACAATAATTCAAATGGAGTCCATCTTTATTGTAAATTATTGTACCATTATATTATGTGATGAAACTTTCACTACATATGTCTTATTTTTTTTCATAATGAAAATTTATGATTACATCTACAATTTAAATGTAAAGAATATATAAATCAATGTGCATTTTTTTTGCTTTGTTACAACGTTAATACAATAATACAAAAATATGTTAATTAGACATATATTGTTTTCTATTATTTGTTATTCGCTAAAACAACAAAATTGAACACTTCTTTGTTATTAGTAACATAGGACGATCCCATATCTGAACCCCTATAGTTGAATTGTTAAATATATTTTATGATACTCATGGATCTGATGAAAAAATAATACAATACTTAAGGATGTATGTAACGACAAGCAAAGAAAAGATAAAATAAAAAAAAAAGAGAACGAAGTCTCGGCCGAATAGAAGTAAAAATAAGAACCAAAGCCAATTAGAATTGGACTCAAGGGATTTGATTATGTCCACAGATATTTGGGGAGATAAAAATATTATCTTATTTATTTGATTAGAGGGAGATTAGGAGGAGAGATAAAAACAAAAATCCTTCATTAAACTAAGTAAGGCTGATCTCACGAAAGAAAGGCCCTTTTTTTTAATTCCTGCGGGCACGCTGCCATGGCCAGAAAGTAAGCCGCCGGAGATCAATCGTCTCCAGCCTCCCCTAGTTGCAATCGCCTGATCCACACGCCTCGTTCTTCAGCCCTCTTCGTGAATTGCAAGCACTGATTGGTCGAGAGAACCGAGAGGGAAACACGGGCAGATTCAAACAGATTTTTAATGAATCAAGGGTAGGATCCATCACGACCAGGTGGGTGAATCGAAATCACCTTGCATGATCCCTGAATAAGTTAAATCGTGCCCTAATCGTACAAGTAAAGAAGAAGAGGAAAAGATGGTTCAAGTTCCTTGTTTTGCCTTGCTTGATTTTCTTGAATTCATTGATTGATGGATTATTTGCATGAATAATTCATTGTTTGTTGATCTGTTGTTATGTGATTGATTTGCTAGTGATAGGAATTAGGTTAGATGGAGATCTCACCGAAGAATTTGCGAAATTCGAGGGTTCTGCAAGTTTTTTGGATGTCGACCGGTCGACCGACCCGCATGCATCGCGGCAATCGATCGACCGATAACTTGCGTACAGACGCTTTCTGCACATGTCAACCAGTCGACCGATCCCTGTCACCGGTCGACCGATCCTTGCCCACTGGTCGACCATTCAACCGAACGGATCGACCGAACCAATTAAGCCCGACTTGACCTACCGATCGACCGATCTTAACAGACCGGTCGACCGATCAACAGACTATCGGTCGACCGTTCCCCCAACCGGTCGACTGATTTCCCAGAAAACCTTTCATTATACTTATTAATTATTTTCCTTTTTATCCAGATATTATATATATATAAGATTGATCCTATTGTCTGACCCCACAGAGATCCCTCACTGATTTACATGATTTACTTACTTATTGATTTATTTCGCATTGATCTTATCGTATCCATGAAATAAAGAAGAAAGAGCTACAAGCTATTCAAAGTGATTAATAAGATTAGATGAAAGATTAACAATGGGTTGTCAGTCCAAGCCAAGTGCATCAAGATAAGGGTCTCTCCCTTGGTCATGGTTTGATCATCCATTGACCCGCACAAGGCCGTATCGTTGACTGGGCATACCCCAAGAATTAAAGGCACCTAAAGTCACCCTGATTGCTAATTAATAACTAAGATCAAGAAGCAAGTTCAAGTCAAGTCAAGTATGCCATGATTCCAAGTTTAATATATATTATTGATCCTCATGATTCATGATATCTACTAATCTTATTCTCATTATGATTCATGATACTGATATGTTATCTTTCACGTTCAAGTTAAGCATGATTATTTACCGCTGATTATTATATTCATGTCATGCATTGTATAACATGTGGTTCTTCACTAAGCTGTAAAGCTTACGGGAGGACCTCCTCCCCTGTGTCTGATTTCCACAGGACCAGGTCCATAGCGTGGTGGAGTAGGCGTGTGGTGATGAAGCTCTGGCGATAGGACAACACATGAACCATAGGGATTTTAGAGTGTTATTTAGTTTTTATTTACCTTCCGTATTCTAGATTCATGATGTAAAACCTATTTTATTTTCTTAGCAATGTTATAGCCACTTTTAGACTTCCGCATAATTATGTTATCTTCTTTTATTTTATTGTCTTTCCGCTGACGTGCCTCAATTTTTGACTGAGATATGGTCAATATTATGATCAAGTTATAGCATGCCGTAGCGTCTCCAGATTGGTCTTCGCCATGTGGCGGGAGTCGATTTGGGGGAGTTACATTTATGGTATAAGAGCCTAAAGTCAGGACTCTCTTGACGTCCTAGTGTATAGAATAGTATGGTATTGGTTCATGTGCTATCGTCGAGCAGTCGCCACACCCTCCACAGTAAAGTACAAGTAAGATTTTCTTGCATTAAGTTATTCTTTATTGATGTATTGATATGTATTTCACATGAGTGGTTGATTCCTAGGAAGGTTACTCTGTATGGTAGAAATCAACTTAAATGTTATTAGTGATTAAACAAAAAGGATCATAAAGGTTACGAACAAATTGGAAAAGAATAAACAACATGCATGTGGATAAATATACCTACGTGAAAAAAAATAAGTCTTACAGATATTTAAAGAATAAAAAATAAGAAACGATTATGTTTCTTATAATCCATGTTTTTCATCTCTTTCATGATTGCTCTATTCACGGACTTCTTCTGCTGACTGCAGCAGTATGAAGAGGAAAATGAATAAGCATATCAGTTGCAAAGAGATGTAGATTTAAGAAAGAAACGAAGGAATTATAACAGTAATTAAAGGATTCGACTCACACAACACGTAGGTGTGAGAAGATTTCAAATAATAGAAGTGAAATCAAGCATGACTAAGTTATGATTTATCGTTATGACTTATGTGGTTCCATGGATCTACCAATATAGGGGTTTAATTAATTATCTTATATGTTTATATTGATAAATGTGGACCCATAATACTCGTTGTGCCTTAGACTTCACATGGCCCCTTATATTATGTTGAAAAAGGTCATAAGCAAATTCAAATTAGTTATACAAATTTCTAATTGGATTACCTTATATTGGTAATAGGAATTAGAATTATAAATCACGTTCAAGTTATGTAATATTAAATTAGACAAGGGTTTAAGTATCATATAACTGCCCAAGAAACATGTATAATGTATGGATGGACAAATAAAGAAATTTAAAAAAGGGTCAGAAGTCACATCGGTTTGAATAAAAATTAGAAGAAAATTATCAATAAGTAAGTGGTTATCTGATTTAATGAAACATGTAGATCTAGCACACTCATACACATATGCACATATAAAATAGTATATTTATAATTATATAAAAATAAGTAAATAAATAAATAGATTTAATCAACTTAGTTTAGTGTATAGTAGATTTAAAATTTTATTAACATGAAGTATATTTTTATATAGCCATTATTAAAGAATGAATTCTCTATCATCACAATATATATATATATATATATATATATTCAAAATAGACTAATATGATTAATACCAGAATTATATAAGAACAAGCAAGGCATGAAAGGGTTAAAATGAATGTGAGAAATTTTGAAAAGATTTAAGGTCTCTTAACTGAGATAAGTTTGAGGAGGATATGAGCCTCCAACCATTAAGTATTAAAAGATCAAAATACCAAGTGAAGAAATCTTTAGAAAGTATTGGGGGGGGGGGGGTTTAAGGTAAAGTATGAGGAATTTTATAAGTCCTCTACAAGATTTCTGGAAAAGTAAGTTATGCACCCGAGAGGGATGATTATGCAAGTTTTAATATAATTATAGTTTTCATAATAATGTCAAAACGTATAGGGTATTCAATCATATAATCATGGTTGATGGTTCAAGAGGAAAAATAAATCATATATATGTTTAGATAATGGGTTAAGCAAGCCATCGGATGATACATAGAATGTCCTCTAAGATGCAAGATATAAGATGATATATAGAATGTTCTCTAAGATGCCTCTACGTCAGTATGATGAAAAATGTTCAAGATTTTGTCTTGATCAAGTGGACCACTTATGATTTGATCATAAGTCTTATAAATGGATTAGTTCTCCTTTCCAACTTTAAAGTTATCCCGACCCTCTCCCATGTACTACAAGATATCGTTAATGCAAAGGATCATGAAATGATGCACGAAGAAGAAGAATGATTGCTTGTCTTCTATTTTGTTGATTGTTTTGTTTTCCTGTCTTATTGTTTGAATTCATTCCATGTGTCAACCTGCATTCATGATGTTTGACTAAGGACTTATGTTATGTAGTGCACATAAATCGTTCTGTTAATTCTGGATTAGAACATACTATGTAGCGACCCCTCAGCGTAGATATCGTTCGACCTTAACATTGATTCAAAGTTTCAACATACTCAAGAAAAGGATTTATTGTGGTCATATATAATCACTTGCCTCCCATGAAATTATATGACCTAACATTGCAAGAAAGAAATCAATGTAAGCCAAGAAGTTAAGATTGAGAGCAACTCTCATCACAACCATATCAAATAAAGCATTGGCACAATGTGTCGAGACAAAAAAAAGGGTAACAAATGACATTGATTAAGAAACAACCCTATTCCAATGACATAGAATGCCAAGAATGATCCATCCTTAGTTGATTTAAAGGACTCTTGATTGATACCAAACATAATTGTCTCATTTGACAATTATTCATTTTTATACTTTGTTTAATCCCTTAAGATATCTGATTTAAGATGAAGATCGAGTGACCATAAAGTCAATGCTAGTGACACTAATGACGATTGAAGATAAGATCTATTTTTCACATCGGCTAGAAACTTCTTAGGAGGATTACGATGAGATTCCTATTTGATTCTTCCTTCTAAGATGTATAAGCATTATCAAAAAGAAGAAGATAGTTGCCGGTATTTAAAGATCTAAAAGTTATAGTTAGAAGTTGAGTGTCATATCGACCTCCTTTAAAAAATGACCTTGATTTCTAAGGCCCCATGACACACGAACTGAAAAGACAAATTTAATAATCGTAAGACGAGGGATTTATGAGACGGAAGGTCTTATTCCTAGATGTTCCACTTCTTCTGTAAAGAAGAATAATGACTTTATGAATCTAGAGATTTATTAACAAGTTGTTAAATAAAATAACCATCAAGATATAAGTGTCTGTTACCATGCATAGATGACTTATTTAAGCCTAGGTGTACTCAAGATCGATCTACGGAGTGAGTACCAATAGTTTCGAGTTGCTGAAGATGTAATGAAGATAATTTTCCTGGCAATGATGATCACTATAAATTGGTCGATTCCATTAAGAACACCCTTCAAACCTTTAGGTTCTCATGAACATTGTGTTCAAACTATACCTACATTTATGTAGAAAAGATTGAAGTGTTCATCGATCAAAAGAGTCTTAGGTATGTTTTCTTTTAATAGTATGCTAATATGTGACAATGAAGATGACATGAAGTTTGAAAGAATCTGAGTTCTCCATGAAGTACCATTTTGGTAAAAAGAAATGAACTCGGTTACACATACACTTAAACACAAGTGATACTCGCTAGGCTTCATGAGGCTGCATATGAAATGTTGGAGGGACTAAGCATGTGGAAACCAAATGATAAAGTCCTAATAAGAAAAAACTAGATGAATAACATAAGCCTGGGTTGCGGTCCATTTAAGAATAAGTCTTATAGGAAGCATGAGATGAATATTATAAGTTTGGGTTACGATCCATTTGGAAAGTACAAAGAAGCATAAGGAAGCAACCATAAGCCTGGGTTGCGATCCATTTGGGAAGTACACGGATGTACAAGGATGAACAAATAGTAATGACATGAAACATCGAGATACGAAAATAAGTTCCAAGTACCCAGCATGTTAATGTGGAGAAAAAAAAAGTAGAGCATCAGAAATCCTATTAGATGATGATGCATGACGTTAAGAATTCGTAGACTTGACCTTCGTTGAGTACCAACGCACATAGTGGAACGCAATGTGCAACGTCAAAAGAACAAGGATGTCCCCATGGTCAGAGTAGCTTGGCGTTACCATAACGGATATGACGCAACATGGGCACCCGAGTCGAAAATGCGCCAAGGATTCCCTCACCTTTTCGGTAAGCCCTCTACTTAGTACAAAATTCGAGGACGAATTTTTTTTAAGGGGGTAAGAATGTAACGACAAGCAAAGAAAAGATAAAATAAAAAAGAGAGAACGAAGTCTCGGTCGAATAGAAGTAAAAATAAGAATCAAAGCCAATTAGAATTGGACTCAAGGGATTTGATTATGTCCACAGATATTTGGGGAGATAAAAATCATATCTTATTTATTTGATTAGAGGGAGATTAGGAGGAGAGATAAAAACAAAAATCCTTCATTAAACTAAGTAAGGCTGATCTCACGAAAGAAAGACCCTTTTTTTTTAATTCCTGCGAGCACGCTGCCACGGCCAGAAAGTAAGCCGTCGGAGATCAATCGTCTTCAGCCTCCCCTAGTTGCAATCGCCTGATCCACACGCCTCGTTCTTCAGCCCTCTTCGTGAATTGCAAGCACTGATTGGTCGAGAGAACCGAGAGGGAAACACGGGCAGATTCAAACAGATTTTTAATGAATCAAGAGTAGGATCCATCGCGACCAGGTGGGTGAATCGAAATCACCTTGCATGATCCCTGAATAACGTTAAATCATGCCCTAATCGTACAAGTAAAGAAGAAGAGGAAAAGATTATTCAAGTTCCTTGTTTTGCCTTGCTTGATTTTCTTGAATTCATTGATTGATGGATTATTTGCATGCATAATTCATTGTTTGTTGATCTGTTGTTATGTGATTGATTTGCTAGTGATAGGAATTAGGTTAGATGGAGATCTCACCGAAGAATTTGCGAAATTGGAGGGTTCTGCAAGTTTTTTGGACGCCGACCGGTCGACCGACCTGCATGCATCGCAGCAATCGGTCGACCGATAACTTGCGTACAGATGCTTTCTGCACATGTCAACCAGTCGACCGATCCCTGTCACCGGTCGACCGATCCTTGCCCACTGGTCGACCATTCAACCGAACGGATCGACCAAACCAATTAAACCCGACTTGACCTACCGGTCGACCGATCTTAACAGACCGGTCGACTGATCAACAGACTACCGGTCGACCGTTCCCCCGAACCGGTCGACCGATTTCCCAGAAAACCTTTCATTATACTTATTAATTATTTTCCTTTTTATCCAGATATTATATATATAAGATTGATCCTATTGTCTGACACCACAGAGATCCCTCACTGATTTACATGATTTACTTCCTTATTGATTTATTTCGCATTGATCTTATCGTATCCATGAAATAAAGAAGAAAGAGCTACAAGCTATTCAAAGTGATTAATAAGATCAGATGAAAGATTATCAATGGGTTGCCAGTCCAAGCCAAGTGCATCAAGATAAGGGTCGCTCCCTTGGTCATGGTTTGATCACCCATTGACTCGCACAAGGCCGTATCGTTGACTGGGCATACCCCAAGAATTAAAGGCACCTAAAGTCACCCTGATTGCTAATTAATAACCAAGATCAAGAAGCAAGTTTAAGTCAAGTCAAGTATGCCATGATTCCAAGTTTAATATATATTATTGATCCTCATGATTCATGATATCTACTGATCTTATTCTCATTATGATCCATGATACTGATATGTTATCTTTCACGTTTAAGTTAAGTATGATTATTTACCGCTGATTATTATATTCATGTCATGCATTGTATATCATGTGGTTCCTCACTAGGCTGTAAAGCTTACGGGAGGACCTCCTCCCCTGTGTCTGATTTCCACAGGACCAGGTTAGTAACGTGGTGGAGTAGACGTATGGTGATGAAGCTCTGGCGATAGGACAACACATGAACCATAGGAATTTTAGAGTGTTATTTAGTTTTCTTTTACCTTTCGCATTCTAGATTCATGATGTAAAACCTATTTTATTTTCTTAGCAATGATATAGCCACTTTTACACTTCCGCATAATTATGTTATCTTCTTTTATTTTATTTTCTTTCCGCTGACGTGTCTCAGTTTTTGACTGAGATATAGTCAATATTATGATCAAGTTATAGCATGCCGTAGCGTCTCCAGATTGGTCTTCGCCACATGGCGGAGGTCGATTTGGGGGCGTTACAATGTATCTGCACAATTAAGAATATTTAAGAGTGCCCATGCTTTTCATATAAATATAATACATGAGAATAAATTATAGATTTAGTATATATTACATCATATAGAAATAAGCCATAGATCATATTACTGGAATTTCAAATAATAATTTTAAACATTACTATCATTTGGGATATGAGGAAAATGCCTAATAATGAAAATATTTTTTATTTGATTTTTTAAGTTGATGCTAAGGAGATTTATAGTAACGTTTGTTCTCCTTCCAATTTCCTATTTATATGTTATTTTGTTTGGTTCTTTCTATTTTCTGTTTCATTCATTAAGATTAAAACATTAATTAATATAATTTATTTGAGAGTTTGGATTCCCATGAAGATCAAGGATCTATCCTTGATATTTGATAAATGTGATGAGGCTTGATTTTTTTTTTAAAAAAAACTATATAAATGTCTGGATATTGGGAACATTTGAACTCCCTTTTACTAATCTTTTTCTTGCATATTTTTTTAGAAATCTTAACTCGTCACCTTCCTAACACATTTACAATATATATATATATATATATATATGTTACATAATTTTTTGTTCCTTCTTTTTATTACCAACCAATTGAATCTCTTCTCATTTTCACTCACCAAAAAATCAAGAAGAATTCAATTTACTTTAAATTTAAAAGGATGAATTTAAGGGCTCAATTTAAATTGGCTAAGTCCAGTATAAATTTCAAAATTTGAAATGTAGATATCGTTGAATTTATGTGCATTTTTTAAAATTATGTTTATATTTGATCCTCTACTTTATTAGCTGAAGATAATTTTTAAAATTATGTTTTTAAAATTATGTTTATGTATGTATGTATGTATGTATGTATGTATGTATGTATGTATGTATGTATGTATATATGTATGTATGTATGTGTGTATGTATATATGTATAAATCTGTCAACATTCTCATTTATATTTTTTATTTTGTAATTTTTTATTACATCTCCTAATTATTAAATTCATAACCTTTTCTAATTAATGGTATAATTTGAATCCAATATCATTAGTATTAATCAAATTATCACCACTTTTTGCATGTATAACTCCTTAATATAGACATAATTCATTGTCACAATTACTAAAGTGTCATCTTTATAGTTATAAATCAGAAACAATTTATTCTCTTCTAAAGTTGCCAAGTCCTTTTTTACGTTATTATATTTTCCCTTCTTTACCCATTTTTGTGACACAATTCAATTATCCCATTTTTTAAAAAAGCAACTTTATTTTATGCATATAAAGACAAAATCTCATATTCATATTTAAAATCAAAGATGAGTATGGGTCACAAATAATTTATATAATAAAACATATAAAATATTTATTTAATTAGTCTAATTGTATAATTAATCTTATATATTGGTATAATTTATTATTTAATTATTACCATATTATTTTATAGTTAATTCATATAATTTTTAATATTGTCTTTTAGTTATATATATTTTTAAATTAAAATATATTTTAATTTTGATTCAACATCATTAATGATTTAAATCGGGACATCCTCATCCCTGATCCCAATTAAATTGAGACATAGATTCAAACTAATTCTTGAATAAGTTAAATATTAGAATGAGAAAAATATCTCGATCATTCCTAATAAATATATCCATAATGGTGGAACCCGACCGACAAATTTATGCCGTCGATATTACCGAAGAATCTTTTGACCGTCGGTATTTTAGAATGATATTTTAGTCCATCACAAAGTTTGTCAGAAAGATGCGAAGAATAGTTGCCCGTCGATAGATTTAAATCATTGTTATAAAAAAATTAAAGAATGAATTTAATCGCGCAAAGCGCGATCATGTTCCCTAGTTAGGTTTTAAACTCGGGACTGCTAGCATCCAACACTCTCAAGACATAGTTCTGCTAATCAACTCTGCCAACTTGATTATGCTCCTCATTATATTCTAGAAATCTTTTAGTATGCTCTTTGGTAAGCATCTTAGAGAAAAAAGGTATGTATTATATCCCTCGCTAATTGCGAAGGAAAAAATCGTCAGTAATTTTATTAAATCTTATCTATTATATCCTTCGAAATTATTGACGGATACATATCCCTCGCTAATTGCGAAGAAAAAAATCATCAGTAATTGACATAATAATTTATTATCTATTTATATATTATTATTATTATTATTAACAGTTAAAATTAGTTATATCTTGAATAGGAAGTTAACTATTTTAATTTTATTAAATCTTATCTATTTTATATTAAAAGGAAAATGAGTAAAAAGATAAAATATTAAAGACAATTATGAGAAAAATGAAAATTAATGATAACTTATTTCATATATTATTTTATTAATGTATCAAGAAAAGATTTAAGTAAATGTAAAAAGAGAAATATGTTTAATAATAATAATATTATATATATATATTATAAATTATACTATTTTAATTATCGAAGGATAATGCCTTCAAAATTATCGATGGACGTAAATCCTTCGGTAATTTCGAAGGCACCATCCTTCGGTAAATAAAATAATACATTATTAATGTTTATAATATAACACAACTTTTATTCCATTTTTATAAAATATTTATAATATAACATAATATCACAAATGATTGTAATTATGTAGAAGGATATATATAATTAATATCAATACATATACTAATATTATATATATTATATAATAATAATATTATTATATATATTACCGAAAGATAATGCCTTCGAAATTACCGATTGATGCAAATCCTTCGATAATTTCGAAGGCATTTTCCTTCATAATGTCCTTCGTAATTACCGACAAATATTGTCCTTCAGTAATTTCGAAGGCACCATCCTTTGGTAAATAAAATAATAATATATTATTAATATTTATAATATAACACATATCTCTCTTCCATTTTTATAAAATATTTTTAATATAACATAATATTACTAATGATTGTAATTATATATATTAATACATATAATTAATATCAATACATATTCTATTATTACTGTTTAATAATATTATTATATATATATAAATATTAATAACAAATTATACTATTTTAGTTACCGAAGGATAATGCCTTCGAAATTATCGATGGATGTATATCCTTCGGTAATTTCGAAGGCATTTTCCTACAGTAATTATCGACGGGTGAAGGCATTTTCCTACGGTAATTATCGACGGGTGATGTCCTTCGAAATTACTGGCAGATTTAAAATTCTTCGATAATTTCGAAAGCACTATCCTTCGGTAAATAAAATAATAATTTAATAATAAAATATTGAATATTATATTACATATATATTGTTATAAATACAATTACCGACGGATATTTTCTTCGAAATTACCGACAGATGTGAATCCTTCGGTAATTCCGAAGGCTATATCCGTCGATAATTTAGCGACGGGGCTTTTCTGTCCGTAATAACGAAGGCTGTTTTGACCTTTAGTAATTCGGAAGGAATTTCATATCCGTCGCAATTGTCGTCAATAAATGAGAAGGATTCATTTTCTTCGAAAAATGTCAATCGCAAATTCGTCATTTTCTTGTAGTCATCGCACAAATCCCCTATATATGTGAGTTAGAACATTAGAAGGAACACAACGATGATCGAATTGGAGGACAATATATTAAGTAAGAATTATGTTTCAGTGAGCATAAATTAAATATTACTTTTCCAACAGAATAGTCTTAATATATTGCTTTGCACGTACTCTATATTTATGCATGATATTATTGGATTTATTGCTTTTTACTCTATATTTATGCACCGAAGAGAAAAAACGTGAGGTGAATTTATTTACCCAATGATATATATGGTTTGGCATCCACTCATATATCATTTGTATTTCTTTTTGTTCCCTATATTTAACGAGCAAAATTGATATTAAGATCCACACCGGCAGATCCAACCTGGGTTAAAAAAATGGATTATTAGTCAATCAAAATTCACATTGATGATTAATCCATTTTAGAATTTGGGATTGGAACAATGTTGTGAGGCCTGAGGATCAGACGATATTTGTCATGCCTAAAAATCGGACTTACAATGAGATTAGATTGGATCGATCAAAATCGGTCAAAATAAATCAAAATCAGATAAAATCAAATTAAATCGTGTTTCTTAAACTTTTTTTAAAAGACAATTTGATAACAAATATTATTTAAATTTAATAAAAGATCCAAAAATAGACTTTCTTCGTAAAAAAATGTATTGGTCCATTAATCTCTTTCTCGATTAATACTTGTCTCTTTATTCTCATCTTATTACTATTATCAATGTAGAATTATATTTACTAGGGTGTAAGAAAAGTCCGACCAACCTAAAAGAATTACTCGAAACAAAAAAAAATTCAAAATTTAGGAGTCCAGATATGATTTAGGGTGATTTTTAATACATTAAAATTCAGCCATTAAAAATAGAACCTCACCCAAAAAAATCACAGAGGCATATGGAGACCGTCTCTTGTTTATATAATTAATTCATATTTTATTATAGATATAATAATTTTGCATATAATTTCATATTTTTCTATCACATTATCGAACTATGGTTACATAATTTTAAAAATGTAGCAATATATTTTATATTTAATATAAAATTCAATATTTTTATATTAATTTTAATTTATTATATATATATTAAAAGTAGGGCCTAAAAATCACAAAAAAACTTATACGCTGGAGGGTGATTTTTATTTTCTAAAAAAAATTAGGATGATTTTTTAAAAAATAATTGATGATTTTCTGGATTGAAAACCTGACTCGGACTGTTTTCACTCCAATATATATTTAGAATTTCCTTTGATGTGTATTTTAATTATAATATCATTAAAATGGAAAATATATTTTGGCATGATAGTAAACCTTTTATAGATAATTATAAAAATAGTTTCTTCTAAAAAATAATGCTTGAAAATAAGTTTCATAAAAAACATATTTTATGAAGAAACAAACAACAATTTTTGTCCTACATTACATATGTAATTTAAATGAATAAGTAAATATATAACTAATTCCATCAGTGAAATTGGGTAATTCTTGGGGTGAAAGTAGTCAGGGTAGTTTTCGATCCAATAACTACTGTATGTGGGTCAGTTTTTTAAATTAAAATTTCATCCTAAAAACATTTAGAAAAACAAAGACCACCTGGCGAATCAATTTTTCGAGTGATTTCTTTGCCCTACTTTTATATAATTATATTTTAAAATTATATAATAAATAAGTTTTTAAAAATATTTATTTTATATTAAATATAAAATATATATTACTAAAATTTTAAATAGAAATATAAAATATACTACTAAAATTTTCTAATTAGAGTTCGATAACATGGTAGAAAAATATGAAATTATATACAAAAAAAATTATTTATAATAAAAATGAATTAATTATATAAATAAGAAATGGACTCCACAGATTTTTATAATTTTTTCGGGTGGATCATAATTTTAGTGGATGAATTTTAATCTATTAAAAATCATCCTAAATCATATTTGAACCTCTAATTTTCAATTTTTTTCGATTGAATTTTTTCATATCGAATAAACTTTTCGAGTTGGCCGAACTTTTTTTACATCCCTATTATTATAAATTGCTATTCCTTAAATTTAATTATGTATTACTTCAATGATAAATGACATTTGCTTTTATTATGTTTTTATATTTGAGTTGTCATGGGTAATGTTGTATGGCTATTCATTTCAAAGGGAGATATTTTTAGTTTACTACAATATTGTCCAATCATCCGGCTTAATCCTCATGGATGGTTAGATTTGACCAGAAAATAAAAAAGAAAAAGAAATAATATATTTTCTGGATTTTCTATCTATCCATCGATCTACATAGCTAAAAAGGGTACAAAGGAAAATAAATAAGAAAATAGTCATCATATCACAACTTGTCATCTTTTGTAGAATTGTAGGTTGTGTGATATTATGCTGATACATATTTCTTTCCTTAACTACCTTTGTCTTGCTAAACTATTACTAGTTCAATTCAAAACATACAAAAAAAAATTCCCATTCCAAAAAAAAACATTTGGGCTATAATTAATTCACATTCATGTGATGGTTGCTTAACTAATTTTACTTTCTTTAGAGGAACTCATGTTGCTTATAATTTAAGCAAAGACGTTTCCTATAGATAATTATCCACTTGTATTTTTCATGCACGTCCTGTTTACTTATTCCAACAGAACAACAAGTACATCAATAAAATATTTTAGGGGGCAAGGAGCAAAACTATACACTCTTAAACATTAGCCAATATTTTATCATCCAAAACCTCCTTGCACAATCTGGTCCATGCATGGTGATGGAAGCAGAATAATAAAAATTGCAGACCTACGTCGCATGTTCCAACCATTTAATTAACTTCGGTCATCTCATCAATCTAACACTAATAAGTATATTGTAGTCCATATTGAACACATGAAGTGGATATATATAGTGATCCAGTTGTCTATCTGATCCTGGCAGCCGATAGCCTGACAGCAGTGGCCATTGCCGAAAACCCACTTGCCCTGCAGATGGTCCGGCCATCGGCCACGGAGGAAGGGACCCCGGCAGACGATGCGGGGATGGCGTTTACTGTCCGCCTGTACGGCCCAAGCCACTTGGCCATCATGTACCTCTCCTTCCGCCATGGCGGGACGTGCAGGTCCCGGGACTTGAGAGACCAACGCGCTGCCCTCACCGCGACCCGCACTAGCTGCCAGACGTCCTCGGTCCCCGCCACCATCAGCTCGGGCAGTGCGGCCACCACCCCGCGGTACTCCGCCGAGGCCCGGGCCACCTCGAACTCAGCCGTGAAGTCTAGCTCGATGATGTACCTCCGCCCTCCATGGGCATCCGCCGCCACCACGTCGATGTACTCGTACTCCCCCCCCCCCCCCCCCGACGAGCTTGGCGGAGCCCTGCCACATGACCTTGCACAGGCTAGCATCGTAGCCGTCTTCTCTGAGCCGGGCCATCTATAACGGATGCAAACTTCACACAAGGAAATCCATGCAAATAATGGAATTCAATTAAAAAATGATTGGAAATCAATGTCATTAATGAGGAGAAATCAAAATTCGATTCATATTCGAATTCAAAAAAAAAAAGGAAACAAAGCAAGAGGAAACGGCCGACAGGGGAGGTTTTCCTCCCCTGATGCCACTCAGAATCGGCCGGCCACCCTGGCCGGACGATGCTATAAAAGAGATCACAAGGGGAGCCACTGCGACCCCTTGGATACCCCCGCTCGGCCGCCACCTCTTCTCCTTCTTTTTCTTCTAAGACGTCGGCGACCGACGCACACGCCCGAACAGCGAAACAGAGGCCGACGTCGACGACAAATGACCAACGACCCTTGAACGCTAGCAACCTTTCCCCAACGTACGTGAGGTCCGGGCACATCTTCCTGCACCGGCCAAGGACGACCTGAGATCAATCGAACATCGATAGGAATGCCGACAAATGAAGGTACCTTAGCTTCCTAAATCCCTAGACGAAGAAATAACGTTCGTTTGATATGCCTGATTAGTTCATTATGATCCTAAGATGATTATCTATCTTTTTCATATTGTTATCGTCGTTGTTTGATGGCCAGAAGGCCGCTGGAAACGGAGGAGAAGTCCGGCGGCCCTATTTTATCACAGGGACCGGTCGATCGATTTTATAAATGGTCGACCGATCCGTATGACGAACTCGTCGGAGTTCCTATCGATCGGTCGATCGCCCTCGCAGAGCGATTGACCGATGATCTGTCGTTAGACGGATTTAGTCTTGGAAATCGGTCGGCCGATTCTTCGAAGGGGCGACCGATCCACTTGTCAAACAGAGGGACCCGATCTCATGATTGGCCGACCGGACATACGATCGGTCGACCAACCGGACGCGCAGTGCGCGCCCGCATAGTTTTACAACCTGTCGACCGGCCACCAGGATGGTCGACCGATCCTAGAGTAGCCGGTCGACCGACCTATAGACAGCTCGACCAGAAATAAGGTCAACCGATCCCAGAGGACCGGTCGACCGGAGGACCGGTCGACCGGTTCCATAGGAACGGTCGACCGTCCCACAAACGGTCGACCGATTTTGACAGTGAATCCAATTCCAATTTCAAATCAGATTCTGAGACTCTAATCAATTCACCTATATTGGTTGAGTCCTACTGAACAGAGATTAACTCCTAGTTGAATTCTGAATCATAGATGTCATACTAATCAAAGATAAATAATGTAAAGATAAAGATATGTGATTGCTATGTGCCGCCCCAATGTTAAAGTAAAGATTAAAGTTAAAGGAGTGGATGGATAGGTAGTTAGTTGAGGGGACAAGGAAGCTACTGTCTTCAATGATCACTATTCCTGAGATTTCAGGTCTTCTCCCACCTGTATCTCAAATGAGGGTGATGCAATGGTCACACTCCTTCCCCTTGATATTATTGTATTGCGCAAGAGGGCTAGATAGCTAGCTGAGAAGACAGTGAACCTACTGGTTTCTTAATTAACCACTCTTCCTGGATTGTAGGAATTCTTCCCCCTACCTTCCAAACTGGGTGAGGTCATAACACCCACCTGTTTTCCCTTTATGGGCTTACTGGCTTCAGAGCAAAGAGACACTCCTAGCATTCCAACCTAATAATGTCGAGCTCGCATAGGACAACTAACTTTAAGGATATTATAGTAATGTAAAAGATGTAGTGCAACTCACAGTAAAGCAATGTAATGTAAAGCAATGCAAAGCAAAGTATTGTAAAGTAAAGCAATGCAAAGCAGAGCACTGTAATGTAAATAAATGTAAAACAGTGTACAGTAAAGTAAAGCATAGAGTAGAGTATAGTAAAGCATGGATCATAGTATAGTAAAGATTAAGCAGAGTAAAGACAAAAAAATAGTTATAGTAAAGAATAAAGCATAGACATTGTTATTGTCAGAGATTGATACATTCATTTCATATTTGTCATTGATCCTTATTTCTCCGTCTATTTGCTACTGTACTGGGCTTTTTGCTCATGGGTATTCGATTCTCATGCAATGAGATTTTGCAGGTGAGAATGCTAACTGAGGAGGATGGAGGGCTCAGAGCTTGAAGAACGTTGCACATGACTGCCACATTGCTTAATGTTTCCCTTGCTACATTTCTTTCAAGTTGTAATCGGTCTAGAGATACTACGTTATTCTACTCATCGAATTTCTCTTCCGCATATTGAACTTAACTGCATTTCCGCAATTCTCCATAAACTATGTTAACCATTTTCCGCTTTGATGTTTAACGTTTGAACTTCTGCATATTAGACTATATATATTATCAAATGTTTCTTGACATTCCACCGTTTGATCTTCCGCATTAAAATCTTTGATTATATTTTCATATTATATTAATGCCATGTAAGCCATATTGTTGAATGGTCATGGTCACTAGTGTAGTAGATAGTGTAGCGCTCCCGAGGCAGGAGGGACGATTTTGAGGGCGTTGCAGTTTGGTATCAGAACCTAAGTTTTTGGCTCCCTCATTGATCATAGTAGGATAGATGTTCATGCATAGCATTTATTGTCCATATGATTTCTTAGCTCAAAGTAAAGTCATGTGCAAGCTTCTCAAGCATCTGCGACTCCACTCGTCAAGTAAGTAACAAGTATATTCTTATGTGAATTATACTTATGTTATTGAATTAACTTGTTTTATAGATGCCTCCACGTCGCATGGTAACCAGAGTTGTAAGAAGAGATATGGGTCATATAGTTGGGACGCGTACACTCCCACTAGATCCTCCTATTCTGGATGTAGAATACACACCAGGTCGTGAAGATAGATACTTAATTCCACCATAGCCTACTCCAAAAGAATAGACGTATCCGTATTTAGAGAGCGTGGGAAGCAATGATTCTGATTCTGAGTCACTCTCCCCATGCCACTTCTTCCCCACTGAGACACACGAAGAAATAAATCGGAGATGGCACTTGGAGACGAGAGGGGGACGACCAAACAACCCAATTTGCATATCATCAGATGATGAAGAAGAAGTTCCTGAGCCTTTAAGAGGATTTCGGTTCAGAGACCCAAGTCCTATCAGAAAGAACCAGAGGAGTGCTGTGGTCTCTGCTATCAAGAGGGACACGGTGATGATGAGTGCCCGAACCCTCCTCCTCCTCCGAAGAATTCTGGGAATGAACCTGGAAGACCTTCTAGACGTAGTGATTAGCGTTTAATGTTTCTTAATGTGAAGGCCTTAGTGTGCCTTAGATAAATATTTATTGTTTTCTTTGACTAATCTTATAATGATATTAACTTTTGCTTTAAGCAGATATTGAGCTGTAAGGTCTCAATTGTTATCTAAGATTTTTATTTTAAGTAAAGATCTTTGATTATATATGCTTTTCTCAATCATTGCTATGGTCTTTTTATAGATGTCATATCAAAGAAGGGAACATGCCTCTACCAGTGGGAATGAGTATGAGATACCCAATGAAGGGGAAACCTCTTACATTCCCCCACCTCCACCTTACCCACCTCCACTTCCACCTTCTCCTCCTCCACCAAAACCACTAGCCCAGCAAGGACGTCAAGTCCCTTATACCTGCACACTCCAAGACTTCTGGAGGTCAAAACCTCTAATGTTTAACGGAGAAGGAGGCATCGTAGTGGCAGAGCAATGGATGGAGGCAATAGAGGACAAATTCGACATCCTCGACGTGCCCGAGAACAAGAAAGTGCTGTTCGCTGGAGACTCTCCAGAAAGATGCTAAGGAGTGGTGGAAAGCAAGGAAAGCCACCAGTTTTCCTGACGTAAGGGTGGTTTCCTGGGAAGACTTCCGTAAGGCATTCGAAACGTGGTACTTTCCTGAATTCCAAAGGGACTTGAAACAGAAGGAGTTCCTGGATCTAGTGCAAGGAACCATGACGGTGGATCAATACACGACGAAGTTTGTTAGGCTAAGGAAGTACTCCAGGCTGATCATGGATGAATTGGATGTAACCAAGCGCTTTATAGACGGACTGAGCCCCACTCTGAGATCTCATACCAGATCGGGGAACTGCAGAACCTTAGAGGACGCCATCAATTTGGCTACTCTGACTGAAAAGGATATCAAGACCTGCAGAAGGCTCAGAGGGCCCAACAGACTGTAGGGCAGAGTTTCCAGCATCAACCACAATAATTTAGAGGGAACAACCGTCAGCAGCATCGACGGGATAATCGGCCCAGTCCTTACCCAGCGCCCCAACAGTACAACCGCCCTCAACAGCAATAGCCCTACCGTCCTTCACAATAAGCTCCTCCACCACAGTAGCAACAACCACAGCAACAACAGTAGAACCAAAGGCCCCCACAGCAGGCGCAGAGATGCCCAGCTCAACAACAGAGGCAACAGCCTCCTAGAGCTCCTCAAGCAGCACCCGCACAAGGTGAGTGAGTTTTATGCAATACTTGTGGCAGGATCCATGCAGGGGAATGCCGCATAAAATCTGGAGTATGCTACTACTGTGGCGGAATGGGCCACTATGCAACGAACTGCCCAAGACATGGGCAGCAATAGTTGGTGCACGGGAGACTCTTCAATCTGGAAGAAGATGCCCCACAGAATGACACTGAGGTCATTCGAGGTACGCTATTCGTAGCTAAGCTACCCACTACAGTATTGTTTGATTCTGGTTCCTCCCATTCATTTATATCTGAAGAATGTGCCAAGACATTAGGGCTAACTGCAACGAATCTAAAGCTTAAGATGAACATCTTGACCCCACAAGGAACTCTAGTTACTACAAAATATCTCCCTAATGTACCCTTAGAGATAGGGACAAAGAACTTTCCTGCAAATCTTATCATTATCCCTATGAGAGATTATGATATTATTTTGGGCATGGACTGGCTAACCTCTCATGATGCTTCTATCTTGTTCAAGCAAAAGAAAGTGATTATAGGTACACAGAGTACAGATAAAGTAATTGTCAAAGGCATTGCATAGAAAGAACCAAAGATCATAGTGTCTGTCATGAAGGCACATAAACAACTCCAGAAAGGGTGTAGAGGTTATCTTGCAAGTAGTACAAAGATAACAGAGCCAACCAAGACCCCTCAAGACATAGAAGTTGTGAGGGAATTTCCTGATGTATTCCCTGACGATGTTAGTGGTCTACCGCCCAGAAGGGAGATAGACTTTTATATTGAAGTGGCACCCGGCACAGCACCAATCTCCAAAGCTCCATACCGCATAGCTCCAGCAGAGATGAAGGAACTGAAGGAACAGATTCAGAAACTACTGGACAAAGGTTTCATCAGGCCTAGTGTCTCGCCATGGGGTGTACCAGTCCTCTTTGTCAAAAAGAATGGCGGATCATTAAGACTTTGTATCGACTATAGGATGTTGAACAAAGTCACAATAAAGAATAAGTACCCGCTCTCTCGCATTGATGATTTGTTCGATCAGCTGTCCAAAGCAAAGGTGTTCTCCAAGATCGATCTGAGGAGCGGATATCACCAGCTAAGAGTAGCAGAAGAAGACATTCCAAAGACAGCATTTCTATCAAGATATGGACATTACGAGTTCCTAGTAATGCCGTTTGGATTAACAAATGCCGCAGCAGCATTCATGGATCTCATGAATCAAACTTTCCATGAACACTTGGATAAGTTCGTAATTGTCTCCGTCGAAAACATCCTCACCTACTCACCAAGTATAGAGCAGCACAGGGAACACTTGAGAATAGTATTAGAGACTTTGCGAGCAAAGAAGTTGTATGCAAAGTTTTTCAAGTGTGAGTTTTGGCTAGAACAAATGATGTTTCTAGGTCACATTGTTTCCAAAGATGGGATTGTAGTAAATCCAGCAAAGGTAGAAGCAGTGTCCAATTGGACTCAACCAAAGAATGTCTCCGAGATCAAGAGCTTCCTTGGTTTAGCAGGCTATTACATACGCTTCATCAAGGACTTTTCCAGAATTGCATTGCCACTGACCAAACTCACAAGGAAAGGAGAAAAGTTTATCTGATCATCCAAGTGTGAAGAAAGTTTTCAAGAGTTAAAGAATCGGCTAACTTCAGCACCAATCCTGACGTTACCATCGGGCAACGGTGGTTATGTGGTTTACAGTGATGCTAGTGGTACAGGATTGGGGTGCGTACTGATGCAACACGGAAAAGTAGTGGCATATGCATCTAGACAGCTGAAGAAACATGAGGTCAATTATCCCACTCACGACTTCAAATTGGCAGCAGTGGTGTTTGCCCTCAAGATTTGGCGTCATTATCTGTACGGAGAAGAATTTGTGGTCTACACTGATCACAAGAGCTTAAAGTACGTTTTTACACAAAAAGAGCTGAATATGCGCCAAAGACGATGGATGGAGTTCCTAAAGGACTATGAGTTTGCTATCAACTACCATCCAAGCAAAACAAACTCAGTAGCGGATGCACTCAGTCAAAAGTGGGAAGGATCTGTTGCCTTCATGCGATTTTGACAATTTGAGATGATGGAAAAACTGTTCAAGTGGACTCCAAGAGTAAGACATGATGGGTCATTGATGATGATGCAACGTATTGTACCGGATATGATTGGGAGAATCATTGAAGCACAAGTAGAGGACTTTGAATATCAGACAATGATGATAAAGACGAGTCTTGAAAGCACCAATTTCAAGGTCTCTGTAGATGGTGGCATCATGTACCGTGATCGCTTATGGGTACCGAATAACTCTGAACTCCGAAGGGAAGTTCTAGACGAATACCACAAGTCTGAATTTGCAATTTATCCAGGAAGTACCAAAATGTACAAGGATGTATAGCGGAGTTTTTGGTGGCCGGATATGAAGAAGGAAATCGCTGAATATGTTTCCAAATGCATAGTGTGCCAACAAGTCAAGATAGAACACCAGAAACCCCAAGAAACCTTGAAGAGTCTGGGTATCCCACAGTGGAAGTGGGAAGAGATATCAATGGACTCAGAAAGGGTATGATGCCATATGGGTAATAGTGGACCGACTCACTAAATCGTCTCACTTCCTACCCATCAAGGTAAAATAATCTCTTGAAATTTTAATGGATTTATATGTGCAGGAGATTGTTAGACTTCACGGGATTCCATCAACCATTGTGTCTAAAAGAGATCCCAAGTTCACATCCAGATTCTGGAAGAGCCTCCAAAATGCTTTTGGGACTAGGCTTCGCTACAGCACAGCCTTTCATCCCCAGATAAATGGACAATCAGAAAGGACAATCCAGACACTAGAAGACATGCTTAGAGCATGTGCGCTAGATTGTCATGGTAATTGGGATAAGCATCTATCTTTTATAGAGTTCTCTTATAACAACAACTTCCATGCTAGCATAGAGATGTCTCCTTTTGAAGCATTGTATGGTAGACCATGTCGCTCCCCGGTATGTTGGGGCGAAGTGGGTGAAAGAAAAATCTTGAGTGCAGAATTACAAAAGCAGACCCGAGTACACAGACATGGTAGAATTGATAAAGAAGAGGATGAAATCTGCTCAAGATCGTCAGAAGGCCTATGTAGACAAAAAACACCGAGAATACACGTTCAAGGCAGGAGACCAAGTCCTACTCAAGGTCTCCCCCACCAAAGGAGTAATGCATTTTAGTAAACGTGAGAAACTGAGCCCAAGGTATGTAGGTCCATTTGAAATTTTGGATATGGTCGGAGACTCAGCGTGCAGGTTGGCCCTACCCCTAGCATATGCAAGAGTACATAACATCTTCCATGTCTCTCTACTCCGGATGTACTAGCATGATTACGCTAACGTAATCCAAATTGAGGAACCAAACCTCAAGGAGGATCTGACATATGAAGAACAACCCATAGAGATATTAGAATACCAAGAACACCAACAAGTAAAGAAGAAGGTGTCACTAATCAAAGTAGCGTGGAAGCATCATCAAGGAAATGAGGCCACCTGGGAAGTAGAATCAGAGATGCGAGAAAAGTTTTCACAATTATTCGATAAGTCCTAACTCTTATCAAAATTTGAGGACGAATTTTCTTTTAAGGGGGTAATATTGTAACGGATGCAAACTTCACACAAGGAAATCCATGCAAATAATGGAAATCAATTAAAAAACGATTGGAAATCAATGTCATTAACGAGGAGAAATCAAAATTCGTTTCAGATTCAAATTAAAAAAAAGGAAACAAAGCAAGAGGAAATGGCCGACAGGGGAGGATTTTCCTCCCCGGATGCCGCTCGGAATCGGCCGGCGACCCTGGCCGGCCGATGCTATAAAAGAGATCACAAGGGGCGCCTCTACGACCCCTTGGATACCCCCGCTCGGCCGCCACCTTTTCTCCTTCTTTTTCTTCTACAACGCTGGCGACCGACGCACACACCCGAATAGCGAAACAGAGGCCGACTTCAACAACGAACGATCGACGTCCCTTGAATGCCAGCAACCTTTCCCCAATGTACGTGAGGTCCGGGCGCATCTTCCTGCACCGGCCAAGGATGACCTGAGATCAATCGAATGTCGACAGGAACACCGACGACCGAAAACTAACAAATGAAGGTACCTTAGCTTCCTAAATCCCTAAACGAAGAAATAATGATCGTTTGATATGCCTGATTAGTTCATTATGATCTTGAGATGATTATCTATCTTTTTTGTATTGTTATCGTCATTGTTTGATGGCCGGAAGGCCGCCGAAAACTGAGGAGAAGTTCGGCGGCCCTGTTTTATCGCAGGGACCGGTCGACCGATTTTATAAACGGTCGACCGATCCGTATGACAAACTTGTCGGAGTTCCTGACGATCGGTCGACCGGCCTCGCAGAGCGGTCGACCGACCGATCTGTCGTTGGACGGATTTAGTCTTGGAAATTGGTCGGCGATTCTTCGAGCGGGCGATCGATCCATTTGTCAAACAGAGGGACCCGATCTCATGATCGGCCGATTGGACATATGACCGATCGACCGATCGGACGCGCAGTGCACGCCCGCATAGTTTTACAATCGGTCGACCAGCCACCAGGACGGTCGACTGATCCCAGATTAACCGGTCGACCGATCGTATGTGCACGGTCGACCAACCTACAGACAGCCCGACCAGAAATGAGGTCGATCGATCCCAGAGGACCGATCGACCGGTTCCATAGGAACGGCCGACCGTCCCAGAAACGGTCGACCGATTTTGACAGTGAATCCAATTCCAATTTCAAATTAGATTATGAAACTCTAACCAAT
This sequence comes from Pontederia crassipes, assembly GCA_030549335.1. Lineage (NCBI taxonomy): Eukaryota > Viridiplantae > Streptophyta > Magnoliopsida > Commelinales > Pontederiaceae > Pontederia > Pontederia crassipes. Next base: position 6,410,412 of record CM060190.1, read on the forward strand.
TCACCTATATTGGTTGAGTCCTACTGAACAGAGATTAACTCCCAGTTGAATTCTAAATCATAGATGTCATACTAATCAAAGATAAATAATGTAAAGATAAAGATATGGGATTGCTATGTGCCGCCCCAATGTTAAAGTAAAGATTAAAGTTAAAGCAGTGGAGGGATAGATAGTTAGCTGAGGGGACAACGAAGCTACTGTCTTCAATGACCACTATTTCTGAGATTTCAGGTCTTCTCCCACCTGTATCTCGAATGAGGGTGATGCAATGGTCACACTCCTTCCCCTTGATATTATTATATTGCGCCAGAGGGACAGGTAGCTAGCTGAGGAGACAGTGAACCTACTGGTTTCTTAATTTACCACTCTTCCTGGATTGTAGGAATTCTTCTCCCTACCTTCCGAACTGGGTGAGGTCATAACACCCACCCCTTTTCCATTTATAGACTTACTGGCTTCAGAGCAAAGAGACATCCCTGGCATTCCAACCTAATAATGTCGAGCTCTCATAGGACAACTAACTTTAAGGATATTATAGTAATGTAAAAGATGTAGTGCAACTCACAGTAAAGCAATGCAAAGTAAAGTATTATAAAGTAAAGCAATGCAAAGCAGAGCACTATAATGTAAAGAAATGTAAAACAGTGTACAGTAAAGTAAAGCATAGAGTAGAGTATAATAAAGCATGGATCATAGTATAGTAAAGATTAAGCAGAGTAAAGATAAAAAAAATAGTTATAGTAAAGAATAAAGTATAGACATTGTTATTGTCAGAGATTGATACATTCATTTCATATTTGTCATTGATCCTTATTTCTTCGTCTATTTGCTACTGTACTGGGCTTTTTGCTCATGGGTATTCGATTCTCCTGCAATAAGATTTTGCAGGTGAGAATGCTAACTGATGAGGATGGAGGGCTCAGAGCTTAGAGAACGCTGCACATGATTGCCACATTGCTTAATGTTTCCCTTGCTACATTTCTTTCAAGTTGTAATCGGTCTAGAGATACTACGTTATTCCGCTCATCGAATTTCCCTTCCGCATATTGAACTTAACTGCATTTCCGCACTTCTCCATAAACTATGTTAACCACTTTCCGCTTTGATGTTTAACGTTTGAACTTCTGCATATTAGACTATATATATTATCAAATATTTCTTGACATTCCACCGTTTGATCTTCCGCATTAAAGTCTTTGATTATATTTTCATATTATATTAATGTCACGTAAGCCATATTGTTGAATGATCTTGGTAAATAGTGTAGTAGATAGTGTAGCGCTCCCGGGATCAACCTGACTGCCTACGTGGTAGGAGGGGCGAATTTGGGGGCGTTACACCATCAGCGACTAGCGGTACGCAGAGGCATCCATACGCAGGGCCGCTAACGTCTCCGCCACCTTGGTGACATGGGTGACGAGGCGAAGTCGATAGAGGTCTCCGCCACCCTCGCGCGCGTCGTGAAGCTCTCTGATCTCCTCTAGCATACTCTTCATTTCGTCGCCTTTGTCGTCGTCATCAGAGAAGTCGTCCGGCGCAACGACATTCGGTTCTGAGTCGGTTGAATCGTCGCCGTCCAAGAAGAAATCGTGGAGGAGGCAGGACAGGGGCTCGTGGTCGCTGCCGCTGCTGCTGTCGCCGCCACGGAGCCACGCCTTGGTGTCATGGTCGAGCGGATCCATGGCCTGTTTTATCCGCAGATAGATCGCCATATATATATATATATAAATAAAGAGATATAGACTTGGAATTCCTCGGTTACTAAAGTTGTAGTGGCATAAAATTGCAGCTAATTAAGGCCTGGAATATGCTTGGAGGAATACTGCGTACACGTAGATATAATTTTGCTACGGTTTTATGTGGAAAAGAAGTAGAGATCGGATATGCCAAGAGAGATGCGACTGCGACCAGTTGGAGCTGAAGGACCAAAATGGTGGTTGGGAATATTTGGGGAGATATGCCTTACGCTGATTCCGGAGGCGGCGGATGCATACGATGCATGCACGCGCACGGAGCAAGCTGCCGAGGCGCCGCGTACGTCGACGTCGTCTTTCAGACTCGAGAGAGAGAGAGAGAGAGAGATTATGGAGGGAGAGAGATATTATGGAGGGAGAGAAGGTGGAGAAAGAAATTTAAAAGGCAGAGGTCAGAGGAGGTGATCAAGGTGTTAGTAGTGATGGATGGCGTCCAGGTACGCTGAAGGGGCAAAGGAGCGTCCAAGTTAAACGTACGTTCCGGGGATCGATCGTATTGATTTCAGGCGGAGACGACGCCTCTCGGTGCAATCGCTGTCCAAAGTTTCGTCTGGAACGGGCGATGGCCAACGCATGAGCTGCTACGACGCGTCCACGAGTCTCACTTATAGTCACTTTCCTTTTGGTACCTACTTAAGAGATACACGTAACTTTTTTTTATGTCTGTTACGTTATTATTTTTTTTTTGTCACATCGTGTATACGTTACTCTTTTTAGTGAGGGCAATGTTTTGGCATCATGGACGAACCAGATGATTGATTGTTTAAGTTTCTAGTCTATAGTTCGATTTTGTATGAATGTAAATTATAGCCAAACGTGTTAGCTCGGGACCCGTGACGATTCATATTTTTGGTTGGGGGGAACCCAAATATGGCTGGCTCCCTATTCTGCCTTAGTGACATCATATTAGTCGAACTTGATGATAGATTAAGACTCCAACATATGTGCATAACTCTTAGGATACGTTCACTGCATTATCATTCAATATTACCTAGCAATGTACATTACATGTAAGAAAGATTGTCACTTGTTAAATTGCAAGACTCTAAATCCAGCGGCACGCGATGATGTGGAGCTTAGGTGGATCGTCGATAACTCGGCTCTGATACCATGTTAAAATCGTGGTCGAGCTCCTTTCTTGCTTGCCGGAGAAAGTCGTTGGAGAAGAGAAAGAAGAGGAGAAAGCAATGTGAAGGGATAAAGAAGAAAGAAGACAGAGAGATGGAGGAGAAATATAAAATTATGATTGGGAAAGTTGTTAGGCTACAGACACGACACATCCATTTATACTAACACTGATCTGATATAAAGGAAACTAATCCGATATTACTATTACAAACTAATGACACTACTAAGGTAACTACCGCTACAAAAGAGAACAAGCTGCATCACCGAGGAAGAAGATGACATTGTAAATATCACTCGCCAACACGCCCCCTCAAGTTGGAGGTGAGGAGAAACCGAGCAGGCCAACTTGTAGAGACAACATACGTCGTCGATTGCTGAGCGTTCGTTGGCATCGTAGTATGCAGATGCCATGGAGAAGACATGCACCCAAACACCTATCGGAACACCTGCCTTGCGACTGCTGGAGAAGACTTAGAGGAGCTACTCGTCTAACACTTCATCGTTGCATATTTCACAACTTCGCATCCGAAGCCATGGACATGGATGCAGGAACCAAACCAGATATCATCACCATGTCACTGGTAGCAAACAAAACACACGACCTAAGTTGAAGATGCCTGAACAGAACAAACTGAACACCAGCAATGTGGAAGGTGACTGCACAACTTGGTAATATAAAGTTTGTTGTCTGAGATGCGCAGGATTGGCAAGAAAGATCCACCAAGGCTTTGATGTTTCACAGACGCCCCCTCAATTTGAAGAGATCGGCGCTCTCAAGTTGGCAGTAGATCATGTGCCTCGACGAAGCATTAGAGGCAACAGCTCGTGTGTCCACAATAGTAGGCCGAGATTTCAGGCAAGAAATTTATTTGTCTTCATTCACGAAGTAGTACAAGAAGAATCCGTCGAGGGAGAGAACCATAAAACATTTTGCCGAACACTTGCTGGTCGATCAGCGGACGGACGAACAAAGGCATTCTAACAGCACTTTAGCATATTGACGTGAGAAACAACTGAACATTGGAAATGATAACAAGAATCAAAGCAAAAGATGCGTTCCTATAACTGGGAGAGGAAGAACGACTAGAACAACAAAGGAAATGGGGAAATAAAGAAGACGAGATTCAGATCCAATCGTCGACAATGACGACGGCAAAAATGGAGGTTAAGCTCCGATTCGGCGATCGCCACTGAAAGTGTCCGACGACAACATCGGAGAAACGTCGATAATGGCAACAAGGAGAGAAGGCTCCTACCCCTCCGACGACAACGTCGGGAATTGCAAACGATGATGCCGAATCATATAATGGTTTGATCGGCAAGAATCGTAGCGCCATTGGAAGAAAACAAAATTGCAAACGATGATCGCCGAATCCAAGAAGAATTTGATCGGCAACATCGTAGCGCCATGGAAATAGAGAAAATAGAGACGACCAGGATTGCAAACGAAGAACCATAGAAATAATATCAAAGAAATGGGGGAAAACAGAGAGAACAACTGGAGAAGATCGACGCTGAAGTAAAACCGCAAAGAGGAGATTGTAGATCTATTCGCGAGGAAAGCTTGAGGGAAAAATGAGCAACAAGAAACGATGACAACAAAAAAGAAGAAAGAAGAAGATCTGGATGGATCGAAGCGAAGAAGAACTATAGACGAAAGTGAAGAAGAAGATCCATTAAAAAGAAGAAAGAAAAGATGAAGACCTCACGACTTGTGCGAAGTAGATCCGGCCAGATCCCGGACTTACAGGAGCCATGGACAACGGCAAGACTCCAAATCCGGTGGCATGCGACGATGTGGAGCTCAGGTGGATTGCCAATAACTCTCGACTCTGATACCATGTTAAAATCATGGTCGAATTCCTTTCTTGCTTGCTGGAGAAAGCCGCTGGAGAAGAGAAGGAAGAGGAGAAAGTAACGTGAAGGGAAAAAGAAGAAAGAAGACGGAGAGATGGAGGAGAAATGTAAAATTATGATTGGGAAGGTTGTTAGGCTACAGACACAACACATCCATTTATACTAACACTGATCTGATATAAAGGAAACTAACCCGATATTACTGTTACAAACTAATGACACTACTAAGATAACTACTGCTACAAAAGAGAACATGTTGCATCACTGAGGAAGAAGACGACGTTGTAGAGATCACTCGCCAATAATTACCTTGTTATTATGCATAAATAATCTATTTGGAAATCCATATTAGTTATTTATAAGAAAATACAGATTTATGAGTTAATATATAATTTTTACCGATATAGACCTAATAAAAAGAATTATGTTTAGTTATATAAATTATTTTTTACTTCGTAAACATAAATCACAAATATATATTCTCACTCATAAAATTAAAAATTATAAAATAATTAATATATTTTAAAAATATGATAATAATATAGTCATAATAATTATAATATTTATTTGATTAATTTTATAATTTATTCAATGCATTTTAGAATTTATTTAAATAAAACTGTAAAGGACAAATGCGAAAAGTAAAATTTAAAAGATTGCAACACAGATGATAATGTGGATTGCCTATCCTCTCATAGGCAATTTGTATTCCCACTTCATAAGCAATCTAAATTGTTTGGGCAATGCAGATTACTCATTATCTGTCACAAGTGAACAGAGTAATGTGGTGATCCCAGATAATTTAATACAATATTACCTAATAATATACAAAATTTACCTCCAGAGAAATGCCCCCTTAGCGTCGAATGGGTTGAACGGTCGGCGCCATTTTCAGACACCGAGGTGGCAACCGTAAATGTTTTGGTATCAATTTTATTTTTTATTTTTGTAAAGAGTTTTCTACATTCAAATACCATAATCTAAAATTTACCAATAGATTTTGTCACGTGATTAGGCCTTTTTTTAAAAAATGCATTGCCATGATATTTTAAATTTTATAGAAATTTTTACATTTTTATCAAACTGGCCTGAATGTTAAATCGGATGAAGCGATCATTTATAAATATTCAAAGTAAGTTTAGGATGTTAGTAAAAAAATACAATTAATTTTATATAATATGCTAATTATGACATTTCCATCTCAAATATAAAATTGGATCTCACTTATAGTCTCTGCCAATATGTATACACACATGAAAAATTAAAGTGATATATAGTATATATGAAAAAGGGCAATTGATCGATCTACCATATAAATATTCTTTTAGGATTTAATAGACATGCTACCTACTAAAATAAGAAGCAATGTTGCATCGACGACAAGCTTGTCATAAAATAAGTAGCGATGATGCATCGACGGATCCCCTCGCCTCGCGACGGATCAGTCGCCTGGCGGCAAGTTCCGCTCGCCTCGCCCGCCAAGCGGTCGATCCGCCACGAGGCGGCCAGAGGCGAGCGGATCAGGCCGCTAGATGGTCGATCCGCCACGAGGTGGCCAGATCTGGCCGCCTCATGGTGGATGGACCGCCTGGCGGCCGGATCCGCTCGTCTCATGTTGGATCAGGCCTTCAGGCGGTCGATCCACCACGAGGGTTTTTTTAATATTTGAAAAAAAATTCCGACGATCTCCGTCATCGAAAAATCATATATCTCCAACGGCTCATACCATGGGAACTTTCCATAGTTCTAGCCGTGGGAAATGTTTCCCACGGCCCTGGCTCGAACCAAGGGAAACATTTCCTATGGCTCAGGGCCGTGGGAACTTTCGACGATTGTGATAGAGCCATCGAAAAATGTTTGCGACGAGCAAATTTCCAACGGTTCGCTTCCGTCAAAAAACTGTGGGAAACTCACATTGCGACGGATTTTTTACTATATCCGATGGTTAACAATTTTTCTTGTAGTGAAGTTGCGTAGAAAGTGTTGGTTCAACCGATTTAAAAGACTAGGATCCTTTTTCTTGGATCTTTTCTCTCTTCTCATGCATGTCGTTCTCCTAACGATTTCTCTGGTGTTGTCGATACTACTGCCGACCTTAGTTCAGCGGCAGTGGGATGCGGCAAGAACATTTGGAAGAACCCAACAATGATCAAAATTGAAGAAGAATTAAGTAAGAACAGTGTTTTAGTTGATGACTGAAGGCATAAAGTAAATATTACTTTCTCAATAGAATAAATCTTAATATATTCTTTTGTACTCTATATTTATGCATGATATAGTGTTAAGAATATAAAATAAATGATGTTTCCCTTTCTTTATAATGGCTTAAATGATCAGCAAAGAAATAATGGACATGTGAGATCCTAGGCTCATGTATCATTTTTGAAGGCTCAAATCAACATATAATTTAAAATGCTGTTGGAGTCTTATGGTAGTACATTTACACAATCCTAACTTTTCAGTTTCACCATCTTGTGGTTAATTTGGCATTTTTGTGAAACTTATTTGGTATGTTTTGAATTTTACGTATTTTCACAACTCCTCAAAACTTTGTATTGTGCATCAATTTTGTCTCGAGCTATGGAGTAGAGTTGAGATTGAGTTGGTTTTGCCTTTTTTGTTGTGGCTTGTGTCATTGGATTTGATATTTTTGGAAAAAGATGGGTTCAAAGTTTCTAAGAAAATGTTAGGATCGTATGTAAACTATTTCACGACGACGACGACGACGATGACGACGACGACGACGACGACGACGACGACGACGACGACGACGACGACGACGACGACGACGATGACGACGACGACGACAATAACAACAACAACAATAATAATAATAATAATTATAATTATTATTATAATAATAATAATAATAATAATAATAATAATAATTATTATTATTATTATTATTATTATTATTATTATTATTATTACAAGCAACTGCCTTTTTTCGACAGAGTATCAAGATCAATGATTAAGCGAGAACAACAAAGAGGAGGAATAATATGAGTCCTAAGTACAATGGAGAGATATGAGTTCTCCTTATAACTAATAATAGCAGTCCCTTCTCGACGATTGTTACTGTGTTGCCAGCATTGAAGAAACCAGAATTATAAAATTCTATTTGGATCATTTCAAACCATTAAAAAATTTAAATGCTTAAATACATTAACTTCTTGCTAATGATCGGTAAAGAATAACTTGACGGAATGGCCTTCTAAAATAATACTAAGAATCTCTTTCTTCTCTTATCAGATGGGGAAGGCAAGAAGAAGACAACCCTTCAAAAAATGATTCTCCAAGTAGTGTGTTTTAAGGACCATGACTATCTATTTATAAAAGAATCCTTTCATGTGATTTGAATTTTTACCCATCATAGAAATTTCAATGCGCCTTTTGGTCTCTTCACATTATATTCCATGTCATAACATATTAATTACTATGCCTAATATATATTGATCACTTTTATTTGGGTCTTAACTTATTTTGACAATATATTAATTATATAATTTATTTTCATATTAAACCCAATATTAGATATGATCCAACAATCTCCCACTTAGGTTATATATGAAACTATATAATTATACACCATAAGTACCAAAGTGAGCTCAACTTTATTGTCAAAATCATAATTCAAGGAATCAATCTCATTCATCGATATATCAATATAGAATCAAAGTAGTATTTGTCGCAATCACCGCAACTTAACTCGACAATGGTCACATATATCAATATGATCAATGATAAGATCATGATATGATTGTGAAGCATGAAAGTTACATGCAATGTGATCATACATGTCTACTTTCAACTGATCCACTTAAATTGAGATCAAACTTAAATAAAAGAGTGAATATAAAAGAAAACTAAACTGTATATATGTTGAAAGCAACAAAACAAAATGTCCACAAAATGAGCATTTATAATTACAAACTCCCACTGAAACTAAACATCCTAAACCAAAATGACACTCATACTAATGGTGTGCTCGTGAAATACCTTGGGTGACAATCCCTTTGTAACCGGATCTGCAATCATAGAATTTGTCCCAATATGCTCAACAGTCAATAACTTTTTCCTCACTCTTTCTTTAACAACAAGAAACTTGATATTGATGTGCCGGGATTTTGACGAGCTCTTGTTGTTATTGAAATATGTAACTGCTGACTTATTGTCACAAAATAATTTCAATGGTATTTCAATACCATCTATTATGCGCAGTTCCATGACAAAATTTTGCAGCCAAATTCCATGATTAGATGCCTCATAACATGCGATAAATTCTGCTTTCATGGTGGAAGATGCAATAGTGTCTTGTTTGACACTCTTCCATGATATAGCACCCCCGGCAAGTAAGTAAATGTAGCCTGATGTGAACTTAATGCAATCTTGGCATCTAGCAAAATTGGAGTCTGAATATCTAACGATCTCAAACTGATCTGTTCTTCGATATGTCAGCATGTGATCTTTTGTCCTCTATAAATACCGCAAGATCCTTTTGACTGCTTTCCAATGATCCATTCTTGGATTACTTAGATATCTGCCTAATACCCCAGTAATGTACGCAATATCCGGACGCGTACAAATTTGAGCATACATAAGACTTCCTACTGCTGATGCATAAGGAATCTTCTACATTTCTAATTTTCCAAAATCATTCTTAGAACACTATTCGAGACTAAACTTATCTCCTTTAGATATAGGAGTACTACCTAATTTGCAATCTTGGATACTATATCTCTTTAGGATTTTCTCGATATAGGATTTTTGGAATAATCGTAGGATACCTCGAGCACGATCTCGATATATCTGGATTCCCAACACAAAAGATGCATCACCAAGATCTTTCATCTCAAAATGACATAAAAAAACTCTTGGTTTCTTGCAATAATCATGTATCATTTGTGGCAAGTAATATGTCATCGACATATAAAATCAAGAAAATATGCTTACTCCCACAGAATTTATGATATACACAATTATCTATTAAGTTTATCTCAAAATCAAATGAGATAATAACTTCATGAAATTTGTGATACCATTGTCGAGATGTCTGCTTAAGTCTATAGATGGATTTTTTTAATTTGCAAACCATAGACTTTGCATTACTAGATGCAAAATATTCTGGTTGCACCATATAAATCATTTCATCAATGTCACCATTAAGAAATGTTGTCTTTACATCCATATGATGTAACTCAAGATCAAAGTGAGCCACTAATACTATTATAGTTCTTAAAGAGTCCTTCGATGAAACCGGAGAGAAGGTCTCTTGATAATCGATGCCTTCCTTTTGTGTAAAGCCTTGTCCGACAAGTCTCGTCTTATATTTTTCTACATTGCCCTTTGAATTCCTTTTAGTTTTAAATCACACCTTCGGGCAATGGGACGAGATCCCAAACTTTATTGTCATACATGGACTTCATTTCCTCATTCATGGCATCAATCCACTTTTGAGAATTAGAACTTTCCAAAGCTTGATGGAGGTTGAATGGATCATCCTCCATTATACCAATATCAAACTCATGTTCTTGAAGATACACAATGTAATAATGTAGCACTGCATTTCTCCTCTCTCTAGTGGATCTTTTTAATGGCAATTGTTCTTGAGGTTGTAGAGTTTGTTCCTCTGAAATAACATTCAGTATATGAGATTGTGCAACATTATCTTGATTAGTGACATTCTCATTATCAGAAATAAATTCTTGAGTAATGTCAATAGAAATCTTAATTGATTCCTCATCAAAGATAATGTTCCTAATATTATCTCCTCCCTCAAACTCAACATTCTCAAAGAACTGAGCATTACTCGTCTCAAAAATTAATCTGCTTGTGGGATCATAAACCTTATACCCTTGGACCTTTCGAAATATCCAACAAAATAGCAACTGATTGTTTTAGAGTCCAATTTTCTCTCATTTAGCCTATAAGGCTTAGTCTTAACTTGACATCCCCATATATGAAAACGATTTAAATTATGCTTTTTACTAGTCCAAATTTCATATGAAGTCTTTGTTGTTGCTTTTGTTGGAATTCTGTTCAGAATATATGCCTCAATATTAAGTGCTTCTCCCCAGAGTGATAAGGTAGAATGAAAAATCATGCTCATCACCATATCGTTAAGTGTTCTATTTAATCTTTCAGCTATACATTATGCTAGGTGAACCTGGCATGATATATTGTGGGATGATACCATGTTCCTCTAGGAATTTAGCAAAAGGCCCTGGACGTTGTTCTCCTGAACCGTCATATCGATCATAGTATTCACCACTCCCAAGAGCTTTATCATTGATTGTAAAGGTTCAACTACGGTATGAAATAGAGTTAAAGTTCTAAAGATCTACCACCTCTTAGGATACCCAAAGTTTATAATTATTATCTAAAATTTAGAGCTTTGAACCTTATTCTAAGAATCTAATCCCCAAGAGCTTTATCATTGATTTTATATGGTTCAACTACAGTTTGAAATAGAGTTAAAGTTCTAAAGATCTATCACCTCTTAGGATACTCAAATATTATAATATTGTCCATAACTTAGAGCTTTGAACTTTACTTTAATAATATAATCACCAAGAGCTTTATCATTGATTGTAACAGTTCAACTACAGTTTGAAATAGAGTTAAAGTTCTAAAGATCTTCCATGTCTTGGGATACCCAAACATTATAATAATTGTCCATAACTTAGAGCTTTGAACCTTACTCTAAGAATCTAATCCCCAAGAGCTTTATCATTGATTGTAACGGTTCTACTACGGTTTGAAATAGAGTTAAAGTTCTAAAGATCTACCACCACTTAGGATACCCAAAGTTTATCATTAGTGTCTAAAACTTAGAGCTTCGAACCTTACTCTAAGAATCTAATCCCCAAGAGCTTTATCATTGATTGCAATGGTCCAACTACAGTTTAAAATAGAGTTAAAGTTATAAAGATCTACCACCTCTTAGGATACTCAAACATTATAATAACTGTCTATAACTTAGAGTATTGAACATTACTTTAGGAATATAATCCCCAAGAGCTTTATCATTGATTGTAACGGCTAAACTATAATTTTTAATAGAGTTAAAGTTCTAAAATCCTACCACCTCTTAGGATACCCAAAGATTATAATAAATATTTATAACTTAGAGCATTGAACCATACTCTAAGACTCCAATCCCGAGCTTTATCATTGATTGTAAAGGTTCAACTACGGTTTGAAATAGAGTTAAAGTTCTAAAGATCTACCATCTCTTATGATACCCAAGGATTATAATTAGTATCTCTAACTTATTACTTTGAACCTTACTCTAAGACTCTAATCCCCAAGGGATTTAACATTGATTGTAACGGTTTAACTTCAGCTTGAAATAGAGTTAGAGTTCAAAAGATCTACCACCTTTTAGGATACCCAAATGTTATAATAAGTGTCTATAACTTAGAGCTTTGAACCTCACACTAAGAATCTAATCCTCAATTGCTTTATAATTGATTATAACGGTTCAACTACAGTTTCAAATAGATTTACAGTTCTAAACATCTATCAACTTTTAGCATACCCAAAGGTTATAATTACACTATAACTTAGAGCTTTGAACGTTACTCTAAGACTCCAATGTTCAAGAGCTTTATCATTGATTGTAACAGATCAACTACGGTTAAAAATAGAGTTAAAGTTCCAAAGATCTACCACCTCTTAAGATACCCAAAGGTTATAATAAGTGTCTATAACTTAGAGCATTGAACCTTACTCTAAGGCTCTAATTCCCAAGAGGTTTATCATTGACTATAATAGTTCAACTTCGGTTTGAAAAAGAGTTAAAGTTCAAAAGATCTACCACTTTTTAGGATACCCAAAGTTTATAATTATTATTTATAACTTAGAGCTCTGAATCTTATCCTAAGACTCTAATCTCCAGGAGCTTTATCATTGATTGTAACAGTTCAACTACAGTTTGAAATAGAGTTAAAGTTCTAAAGATCTACCACCTCTTGGGATACCCAAACGTTATAATAAGGTTTATAACATAGAGCTTTAAAACTTATTTTAAGAATCTAATCCCTAAGAGCTTCATCATTGATTGTAAGGGTTCGACTACGATTTGAAATACAGTTAAAGTTTTAAAGATCTACCACCTCTTAGGATACCCAATGGTTATAATAAGTATCTATAACTTAGAGCTTATAACCGTACTCTAAGACTATAATCCCCAAGAGCTTTATCAATGACTGTAACATTTCAAGTATGGTCTGAAATAGAGTTAAAGTTCTAAAGACCTCACCTCTTAGGATGCCCAAAGGTTATAATAAGTAAATATAACTTAGAGCTTTGAACTTCACTATAAGAATATATTCCCCAATAGCTTTATCATTGATTGTAACGGTTCAACTATGGTTTGAAATAGAGTTACAGTTCTAAAGATCTATCAACTTTTAGCATACGCAAAGGTTATAATAAGTATCTATAACTTATTGCTTTGAACTTTACTCTAAGAGCCTAATCCTCAAGAGCTTTATTATCGATTGTAACGGTTCAACTACAGTTTGAAATAGAGTTAAAGTTCTACAGATCTACCACCACTTAGGATACCCAAAGTTTATAATTAGTATCTATAACTTAGAGCTTTGAACCTTACTCTAAGACTCTAATCGCCAAGAGCTTTATCATTGTTTGTAACGGTTCAATGACGGATTGAAATAGAGTGAAAGTTCTAAAGATCTACCACCTCTTAGGATACCCAAATGTTATAATATATGTCTATGAGTTAGAGCTTTGAAACTTACTCTAAGAATCTAATACCCAAAAGCTTTATCATTGATTGTAACGGTTCAACTGCAGTTTGAAACAAAGTTACAGTTCTAAAGATCTATCAACTTTTAGCATACCCGAAGGTTATAACAAGTATCTATAACTTAGGACTTTGAATGTTACTCTAAGACTCCAACGCTCAAGAGCTTTATCATTGATTTGAACGGTTCAACTACGGTTTGAAATAGAGTTAAAGTTCTAAGGACCTATCAACTCTTAGGTTACCCAAAGGTTATATTAGTGTCTATAAAGTCAAAGAATTTAGATTAAATATTTTGAATCATCAATACGATTCTTTCAAGATGCATGAAAATGAATCCATAAATGATATGGTTGTTAGATTTAATAATATTGTGAATGGCTTAGCCTCCTTGGGCGAGCCATGAACTAACCCCCCAAAAGTGAAAAAGTTTCTCAGGTAGCTCACCTCCAAATGGCATACAAGGAGGACCGTGTTGAAGAAAAAGTCTTGAATAGTCTGGACTTCGATGATCTAATCATTTAACTATTAACCTACGAGATCGGAATCCAAGAAGAAGAGTCTAATGCTCTCAAAAAGAAGACATTGGCTTTGAAAGAAAACGAAAATGAAGAAGACTCAAGTGAAGAAGAAGTGGACGAAAAGATATTCACCCGCTACATAAGAAAACTAGACAAGTATCTTAAGTTGGTGATGAAGAAAAAGAATAATTAGAAACCTAACCGAAGATCATACAAAAATCACAAAGAGGTGACATCTCGAAATGGTAAAAAGAAAAATTATGAAGAGTCAAGTAAAACAAGTGACTCGTCAAGCTCTTCCAATGATGAAGCATACATATGCTTCATCATTGGAAGAACTTGACGAGTCATTATGCTTAATGGCACACAACGATCGGGTAACTTTTACTCCTTCAAATGATTACTCATCGAGCTCTTCCGAAGAAAATCTTTCTTTAGATATGAATAAAGAACTTTCTTCACTGAGATTAAAAAATTACTACATGAGATTAAAAGAGGAAAATGATACATGTTTTATGGAAAATGAAAATCTCAAAAATAAATTGAAACTTTGGAAATTACACATGCATGTGAAATTGTAAAACTAGCAAGTTCATTAGAAAAAGTAAAATAAGAAAATGCCTCTTTGAAAAATACACAAAATGTGATATGACTATTTCTCATATAATGAAAAATAATCTTAGGAATCATTACGCATATCAATGTAAAATAAAAAAATCATCACAACATGGCATGATTTGAATTCCGAAAGGAACATTGTCTAACAAAATAGGACCCAAAGAAGTTTGGGTACCAAAAGTTACTTGATTGTTTTTCAGGTATACCTCACATGTATGGAATTGAAAATGTGAAGACAAAATGGTTATGGTAAAAGTATCAACTAAAATTTTGATTTCACTAAAAAATTTCAGAATTACTATTTCTTTGAAAAGATGAACATATAAATGAAAATTGGAAATAGTGACAGGGGGAGCATGTTAAAACTTTATTTTGACATAATCATTGTTGGATCAAGTTTTATGCCAAAATTGGTTTCTTAATATATTTTTGTGGCTTTCATAAATTGGTTTTCATTATAAAATGGCCATAAATTTAGGGGGAGTTATCTTTTAAAATCAATATATGCAATACTTTACGTGTCGATTATATGACAAAAGGGGAAGAATAAATTTTTTAAAATATGATTAAGGGGGCCTTACATATGATTTCTTATATGCTTCATATACAAATTATTCTTTTTGATGAAATAAAAGGGGGAAAAATATAGGAGAAATAAGATCTGAATATCAGTTTATATGAAGAGTTTCTTACAATTTATACTTATGTGAATATCTATCATTTTTTGACACAATCAACACAAATGTTGAATGCTGAAAAATCTAAGGGATTGAGGATTTCATTTGACACAAGTTTTTCTATTATTCTTTTGGAAATGTGACCCAATCTCTTGTGCCATAGCATAGCTGAATCCTCATTAGTTAACTTTCTCTTAATGCCTCGAGTAGTATGCAGAGTTTCATGATATGAAGCAATAGAATCAAGTAAGTAAAGATTATCACAATAAGATAAAGAATCAGAACCAACTAATTTGAATCATGAAACAAACTAAATTTTCCATTTCCAAATGAACAAGAATAACCATATTTGTCCAATACATAAATAGAAATTAAATTTCGTCTAAAAGACGGTACAACAAAAATTTCATGTAAATCCAAATATGATCCAGACTTTAATAATAATCTAAACTTTCCAATTGCTTCAAATTCAACTTTCTTGCCATCACCAATATAGATGTATCTTTCACCATCATTTGGCTTTCGGTAATTCAGGCAACCCTGCATAGACACACTTATATGAGTTGTTGCACCGAAATTTAACCACATGTGTGTCTAGGTACTAAAACTAAATTAACCTTAGAACAAACCAAATTAAGAAATGTACCTTTCTTTACATGCCAAGCATGATAATTGGTACATTCATTCTTTTGATGACTTGTTGCACCACAGAAGAAGCAACAATTCTTTTTTTGTTCTTTATGTCGCTTCTTTTGTGGTGCTGCACCTGCAACATCTTTCTGAACGTTTCTTTTGAGTCATTTTTTCTTTTCTTTAGAAGTGGTAGCCAAGTGAGCACTTCCTGTCATTTCTGGCTTCAATCTTTCCTCTTCCTGAACACAGTGAGAGATGAGCTCATTTAAGGACCAAGAGTCATTTTGGCAATTATAGCTCACCTTAAACTGATCAAATTGTACAGGAAGGGATAAAGAACCAGATGCACAAGCAAGTCTTCAGATAAATCCAACTTGAGTGCTTTTAATTTTGAAGCAATATGAGACATCTTCATGATGTACTCCCTAATATTTTATTTGTCATGATACTTCATTGAGATTAAATTTGCTAAGAGTGTACTAGTTTCTGTCTTTTCATTCTTAACAAATCTTTTCTCAAGGGCCTCAAGAAATTCTTTGACTGTGTCCACATCTTCTGGCACAGTGCCCCTGAATGCTTCTGGAATGGCACACTTAATTATCATTAGACTTATGCGATTGGATCGCTCCCACTTTTTCATCTCCCTCCTTTCATCAATGGTACTCACATCAATAATTTATGTGGGTTTTGTAATCCTCAAAGCATAGTCTAAATCCATGACTCTAAGAGTAATATTAATACTCTCTCACCATGCCTTAAAATTTGTGCCATTTAACATTGGAATGGAGTTGATGTTCGCATTGATATTAGTGACAGATGAAGAAACTGAACAAAGAACAAAATAAACATAAGTACCATATTAAACAATAATAAAATATAAATATGGGCAAACCCCATCAAAAGATACAACATTAATATTTAGTTCTTTGGATAAAAATATTAACTTGTAAATGATATATTAATCATGGTAATAATGAAAAATGATAATAAAATAACATATCAAATAATAAATTTTTCTTTGGGCCAATTTATTACTTACATGTAACACCAAATAATTATCACAAATATTACCATAATTCTATATGTTACATTTTTAAATATTAAGTTTCCTTTGGGCCACTCAATATTTGATTAGTAGCACATAGATCACTATTTATATTTTAAAATAAATTAAACTACACAAAAGAGGCTACTTTGGTAACTTATTGTGCAATAATAATTTATTTCAAAATATATAACACACCCATATTTATTGTCCAATTTATCAATAACAATAATGATAATAAATATAAGAAATAAAACAATAGATAATATTGAGTTATTTCATTCCATGCACACCCATGCAAGGTTTTTGATTTGAATAATATCAATAATCACTGAAGATAAAACATTATGGGCAAAATGTCAAATAAGTCATACTGGATACACAAAAAAAATGTTGTACAAAATATAATAATAGATTATTGTCTACTGTACATCCGAAAGGAGTAAAGAGAGAATAATAATAATAAATCCTTCAATTTTTCATTAATGCGACATCAGTGGGAAGCATGATGAATAGAAAAATGCATAGTATGTACATGTGTAGACAATCCAAGTCCATCATTGCATATTTAATTAAAATCAAATATTCCACATAACGAAAGTTTTACATAAATAACTTCATATCACAAGTCCAGAAATATAAATGAACAGTTTTATATCATTAACCCATAAAAGAAATGTCCTCACATTATTAGTGTAACCTTTTATGTACAAAACATGCTGAGATATCAGAATGAATACTATTCATCCATGATTTGCATGCATTCATAAACATGAGGTATCCAAATTACACGATGAAAACAACTGCACTAATTATGTGTATTACATCTTGAAAACATTCAAATGTTACATGTATGCACGAGAAAAGGAATGCGCGGGCACGTAGACGAGAATGAAGAGCAAGATGGAACATAAAAAATAATGGAGAGCCCATCAGTGAAACAAGTGATTGCATGTTGTTCTCTTTATGCGTGCCTCGATAGAGATAAACAAGACATGCAGAATGTACAACAAGATAAACAAAAAACAATGAAAACTGATATTAAAATGATATTGCCAGGCAGCTAGTGCAAGCATGCATAGTTAAGTAAAAAAATGAAAGTAATAACCTGACACATAAAATGTTGTGCAGAAGTCCAAACAGAACATGTAATCAGTCCAACGCATATGAAAAGTCTCAATCCAAAATTGTCCAAGAAATAGAGTTACTTAACTAAATCCAAAGAATTTAAATATGAGAATCTTATGCATTTAAACTGATGCGCACGCACACATATGCGAAGTCTCATGCATGACATGCGGCAGAAGCATAAATTTTTTTTAGAAAAGATCACTTTTGGCCGAAACTTTAGTCTGAAAATTATAATTTTCTAATGATTTAACAGGTTGGCTGTGATACCAATTGAAGAAATCAGAATTATAAAATTCTATTTGGATCGTATCAAACCATTAAGAAACTTAAATGTTTAAATATATCAACTTACAATTGTCCATCGCTAATGATCAGTGAAGAACAACTTGATGGAATGACCTTCTAAAATAACACTAAGAATCTCTTTCTTCTCTTCTCAGATGGGGAAAGCCAAGAGGAAGACAAACCTTTCAAAAAATGATTCTCCAAGTAGTGTGTTTTAAGGACCATAACCATCTATTTATAAAAGAATCATTTCATGTGATTTGAATTTCTACCGATCATAGAAATTTCAATGCACCTTTTAGACTCTTCACATTATATTCTATATCATAACATATTAATTACTATGCCCAATATATATTGATCACTTTTATTTGGGTCTTAACTTATTTTGATAATTTATTAATTATATAATTTATTTTCATGTTAAACCCAATATTAGATATGATCCAACATGGAGGCCATATGGTAAACCTTAAAGATAGTGTTTGGATGTAAGAATTTAAATTCTTATTAGTTCTTGAAAATTAATCAATTAGACCAAAAAAATATTGACGATGTTTGAATGAAAAATGCAATGATGGAAAATTCAAAAAAATGATTAAATGAATAAATTTTATTGAGTGTTTGGATAAAGGTAAGAACCAAATATAAAAAAATATTTTATAATATAGAAAATATTGTATTAAAAATATTCCAATTGATTATTATTTAAGATAATATAAGGAAATAATTTGATGAATAATATTAATTAATAATTTTTTACTATAATATAATACCAATTAAAGCATAATAAATAGTTAAAAATATTTACTTTAGAATTAAATAACTTATTTGATAATAATGATAATGTATTAATAAATAAATATATATACATTGAAAATAATTAAAAGAAAAAAAATGCAAAAAAGGTGTCGTCCTTGCTTCCAGCAAGAACTCGAGTTCAAAAAAATGAGCTCACGTAACGTGTTGACTAGGTCATCATTATTCTTTTGCATTCACTAAAATAACTTAGAATTTGAGCAAGTTCTGACTTAAGTTTCGGAAAAAAGGTAGAAAGCTAGGAGTGAGAGAAAATTAGGAGGGGAAGGAATTCGTGTTGTGGTGGCATGAGGGGATGGTTATTTTGTTTTAGGTTTTTGTCAACGTTTGAACCATTGTTAAATTCATTGCAAGAGTGTCGAATAGAATCATGGTTTAATGAATCTGAACCGCTTCTCAATCTTAGTCATCTGAGTCGTCCTTGTGAGGTATGACGGTGATCCATAGATGGAGAGCAAATATGGCTCCATAGATACATTATCCTCTTGTTTTATTGTAGTGTCACTTGTATTTTTAACAAACCTATCCACATGGATATTGTATATATGTTAAGTGTGATTTAATGCTTACATGCCACATCATTTTTCATATGGAAAATTTAAAAGAAATATATAAGCAAATTTTTTTACTCTCAATTTCCTATATTATTTTTACCATTATAATATTATTATCTAATTTTCTTAAATATTAACAAAAATGATATGATGAGAAAATAAAATAACAAAATGACATGACATCTCGATGAGAAGTTAAAACTATATATTAGAAAGATAGTTGTGAGTGCATCACCAATTCAAAATACACTAGTGTCACTCGCACTTTTAACAATGAATGATAATAATATGTTTTGAAGTGACAATATTAGTGTCTTAATTGTAATTCAAAAACCTTTCTCCCTACAATCCAATCAGGATATAGGGGAGTCTCGTATCTCATTATGGGTACCGATTGATTCCTTCACTTGATCTAAGGAGGCACCTGATCTACGGAGGTGGGAGATGTTGTTTACATTTTGTAATCTAATTCATGACACTTTATTTTTCAGGTGATTTGGCAAATGTCCCCCAACTTTATACACATTGTTCGTCGTCAGAAGGAATGTCCATGGAGGATTAACTAGTGGAAAAACTATAGAGATCCGGAATGCCCTGGACTCCATCTAATCCTACACCTTAACTCATTGTTATAGTGAAGCAAACTAACCAAAGATCCGAAGGCCTAAAGCAAAAAGATAATATAAAATTAAATAGATAAAATTATCGTTGTCGATATTTTTTATAACTAATACGTTTATAATTAATCAACAAATAAATAATAATAATTTCCGTATTTAACACTATATATGAGAAAAGATTAGTTTTAGAATGGTTAATTGTTAAAAGAAAAAAATAGAATACAAGAAGAATATACATACGGTGTAACCTCCACTCACTCATAAAATGCATCCATATATTAATCCACTAACTCACCGGTTAAACCTCCATTTAACTTCTGTGTCTATTTTGCTTCCTTAGTAACTCCCCTACATGAATCAATTAAAAAATATTTAAACTCTAAAAAGGTTATATCTATATAAAAAGAAGGACAGTATTAAGGAGAAGTGACATTTGGCACATACATAGAGTGCCGCATGTCCTCTAAATGTCATGTTCATAGTATATATTAAATAGTGAGTTTTAAATAATTAGTCATGTTACAATTTTTTAATTGGGTCAAGAGCAAAACGAAAAAAAAACAATTAAACATTTTTAAGACAATTAAATATTTTTATCCACTGGCAAGTGTTTATGGTAATGATAAAATTATCTTTAAATAAATATTTTATATTATTGAACATAGTGAGAAAAAAATATGCATGGTCACCAATGTTTTCAAAATTGGATCGGTTCGGTCGGTCTGACCGATTCAATTGTGAACCGATTATTGATCCGGTTTGACTTTGTGTATAAAATCAGTTTTAATAAAAGAACTGGTACGAACCAGAAAAAATCACTAAAATCGGATTGAACCGTCATTATGGTTCAACCATTTTTCTATATTTTTATTGAAAAAGAAAACCAATGATAAGAATGGAATTTTGAAAGATAAAAGGAAACAAACTCATGAAATGAAGCATAAAATCATGGAGATTTGAAAAATAAAAGGAAAAAAAGGAAAGCAAAATTGAATATTAAGAAAGTTACCTCTAATAATAATAATAATAATTAACAATCTATTAGTCATCTTAATTTTGGGTAGCATTAACTTTTTGAAGGATAAAAAAATTAAAATAAAATAATTCATCTCTAATATAACAAATTAAGGTAAAAACATTATACACAATGCATAAATTTTATTTATAGCAAAGTTTAGCTGTAAGAAATAATTAGGGGAGAAGAATTAAGAATATGTTAACTGAAAATTCATGAGTAAATTGTAATATAACTAATTAATATTGCATCACTAGTATCATATAATTAATAAAAACATGATGATAATATATTTGTGATTATGATTTTGAATAAGTCTTAATTTTTAATATATAATAAATGATATTTTCACATAACTTTATTCTTACTAATGGTTTATTGTTATTTATATATCATATTGTATTACTTATGATTTCTCTATTCAAAATTATTAGAAAATAATATTATTTTAATATAATTCGATTCAATCCGATTGAACCCGACCAAATCGTTCGAGACCGAGTTAGTCATCCGATCATATGAAAACATTGTGATGCGTGTAAAATTGATAGCAAACGTTAGCAAATGCACTAGTCGCTTAAGTAATAAAGTGAATGAGTAGAGTTATCGTTCCCACGAGGACGGTTAATAATTTAAATTTTATTTTAACCTTGTTAATTGAGAAATTAAGAAAATAGTTAATTTCAAATGTGAATAAAAAGAAAATAATAAAAATAAAGGAAATGATCACCTGGAGAAATAATGATTTGATGATTAAGGCACCTAATTATCACCACTGAAATGTAATGAATTTTCTCAACTTAGAATTAGTTGAATCGATAACAAAGTGAATTCCCAAATTTAGTTAACCAATATTTCAAGCTTTAACTACTATCTTAAGAAATAATTAAAATAAATCAATCCTTTCGATTTTTAATTTACTTAATTAAATCATAAGATGCATTAAACTAGAATTAATATTAAGGGCTTTCTCAAGTCACCTTAATAACTACACAAATTAGGTCTCTTTCGATTTCCCTAATTGTGGCATGCAATAATTAAAATCAATCCCTAGAAACTATTATGAAAATAATCGCTTCTTCTCAGATAGCAATCAAATCATAAATCAAGGAATCAAAGAAAAGCATTAAACATGAAATTGCAATGCTATTAAAGATTCAAATCAAACTAATATTAATAAGAATCCAATACATAAATAGGGTTCAACTAGGATGACCCTAATAAAGGAATAAATCTGAGAATAATAATATCAAATCTGGAATAAAAATATAGGGAAAAGAAAATAAAAATTCTAGCATAGGCTAAGCGCGTCCTCTCTCGAGTTTCCGGCAAAGCTTCGCTGTTGTCCTCGCACTTCTTCTTTTTCTAGGCTTCAAAACTATGCTCCAGGGATACTTTTCCAGGCCCTCTCCTGTCTCCTTTTAAGGTTTTCTCGTTCTCCAAGGAAAGAAATTGAAAACTATGCTCCAGGATACTTTTTCAGACCCTCTTCTATCTCCTTTTAAGATTTTCTCGTCCTCCAAGAAAAGAAATCGAAAATATATCTAAAAAGTGGATAAAATTGACTTTAAAATGGCCTAACCAAAATATTTAGTTGTACTTTTAAGATAATTAAAATAATAAATTTAATTGCATCCACAACTGCTACATCAAAATTGCATCTCTCTCTCTTTCATGCAAAAGGACATCTCACTCTCTCTCATGCAGAATCAGATCTTTTCCTATTTCGGAGCAATCTTACTGCATATCATCGAAGGAAGAGAGAACTGAAAAGCCTTCCAACAAATCAAATGTAGGTTAATAATATTTTTATCATCTTTTCATTTATGTTTACAATTTTATCCTGAGAAATTTGTCTCTTAATAATTGTATTTTGTATTTTTAGGTTCCTATAAACGTATTATTTTTTCAATGACGAAAATGAATGTTATTAGTGGTGTGGATCAATCTACAATGCAATGGAATATTAAAGTACTTCCTTCTCAATAAAATTCAAAATGTTTTTTTTTATCGTTATAGGTTATCTGATTGGATTATTACTCTCTCTCACTAATTCATTTTTCACCATGCAAATTTTTTTTATAGTCGTGATCCATTTTTTATGTGTTTGTATATTGAAAATTAAAATGGAACTAGATAGTGCGTGATTGTTATTGTATGTGTCCATTTTTTTATTGTACTTATTGTTATTGCATACAATCTTTGATCATGTGGCCCTATTTCTTGCATGCATATCATTTGATATTTATAAACTTTTAGATATGTAGTTAAATCTTTTTTAAGAATTACTTTTTTAACTTTTATTTGTTTAGTTATAACACCTGTCCATGCAATAGTACTGAAAGCATGCACGCTTTGATCACGTGGTCCTATTTCTTGCATGCATATGATTTGATATTTGTAAACTTCTAGATATTTAGTTCATTCAATTTTCAGAATTACTTTTTTATTTTTATTTGTTTAGTTATAACATGTAGGCTTAAGCTATCCACGAAATAGTACTTACATGTTATCTTATGAGACCACATTGCATGTCTCATGAAACATGGAAATCATGCAAGCTTTCATCACGTATTCATATTTTCTGCATGCATATGATTTGATAGTTAGAAACTTTTAGATCTTTATTTAATTCAATTTTAAGAATTATTTTTATTTAGTTATAACATATAGCCTTATACAAAAATTATATACAATAAATTGTACTTATGTACTAGGAAGATGTCTGCATGATTGGATTCTTAAGATAAAATTCGATTGAACCTTACATGTTACATAAAGTTAAATATTATCTTGAGTTATTTGAAGCTTTTTGCAAGGTGGTCCTAAACTCATGTCACATGTTAATTGTTGTGTGTATGCTTATGTGGAATGGTATTCATAATGTTATTGAGATTATTCTATTTATAAACTATTGCATATTTAATCTTTTTATAAAATTAAGTTTAAATATGTACAAATAATTTTTTTCTACTTGAATAAATAGATCATCTGATTGCTTCCATGGACATTGTGTTTAAGATTTCTAGATAAAACCCATGCATGCATCTTTTACTAATTAAAGTTAACAGTTCTTCACTATTCGTCTCATATTTGCATTTTTTTTATGCATAGGGGAATCACATTCATGCTAGCATTGGAAGGTCTGCAATTCGTTTATTCAAATAAAAAATGGAGGAGTTAGATTTGTATGTGATAAAGAACTTTTTGGTGGGACCAAATAATTTATACTTCAGGACTACAAAGCATAAATTCAAGTTGACATTCACTCAAAGGACAAATATCTTACAAATAGAGGATCCAGATTTTTCATTGAGTATCTTTTATTTGCGCCCCTATACACAACTGGTCAATGGAGTTGAAATTGTTGAGAATGAATTATTTGGTAAACATCTATCACATTTATCTATTTAATTCATAATAATTTAACATATTATAATATTACCATTTGTTTTTTTAAATTATTGTAGATGTTATCAAAGAAATTTTGAGTCGTAGTGATGTTCAAGAGCACAAAATGAATAAGGAGACAGGTATATTCATGAATGTAGAACTTGAAGATCATGAGTGATAATTCCTGCTTTTTATAAAAATTAATATTTGTCATGTCCTTTATATCCTCACATTTTGCATTCTTGCATCATAAGAATTCTTGAACATCACTACGACTCAAAATTTCTTTGATAACATCTACAATAATTTAAAAAGAAACAAACGATAATATTATAATATGTTAAATAATTATGAATTAAATAGATAAATGTGATAGATATTTACCAAATAATTCATTCTTAACAATTTCAATTCCATTGACCAATTGTATAAGGGCGTAAATCAAAGATACTCAATGAAAATTTTGGATCCTCTATTTGTAAAATATTTGTCCTTTGAGTGAATGTTAACTTGAATTTATGCTTTGTAGTCTTGAAGTATAAATTATTTGGTCCCACCAAAAAGTTCTTTATCACATACAATAAAGTTGAGGGTTAAGGTATAGTTACATAATGTGCAGGCATGCCACTACTTTTAGTTATTATAATTAAAATATTGGCTTAAAAATATTGTATTAATATTCCTGTGGCTCTTCTTCCCATTATATACGAAGTATGAGGTAATTATTTGTAATGGAATATTAATTTTATCATGAACATGTGGCATTTTTATGCAACTGCTTACTTTTTCCTTCATTTCATTTTTTAAAAACTTTTATTTACCTTTACATATAGTCTTATTATATTTCATTATGGGATATCATTTTCTACAATAAATATGGGCACCATGCATATTTCTTTCTCACTATGTTCAACAAAATAAAATATTCATTTAAAGATAATTATATCATTACCACAAACACTTGTCGGTGGATAAAAATATTTAGTTGTCTTTTACGTTTTGCTCTTGGGTCAATTAAGAAGTTGAAACATGACTAATTATTTAAAACTCACTATTTAATATATACTACGAGCATAGCAATTAGAGGACATGTGACACTCTATGCATGTGCCAAATGTCACTTTCTCCTTCAACACTATCCTCCTTTTAATGGTACTAGTGTGATGACCCGCGTGGAGGATACAAAAATAAATAAAAATTTTGATTATAAAATAAAGAATATTATTTTGATGTAAATTTTATAGACTATCTAATCATTTTTTCGCTTTAGAAACTTATATATGTAAATATATTATAATAAACTAAATTTATTTGAAATTATTTTTTAAAATCTATTGCATACTCTTTCATTTGAATTATTTTTTACTTTATGATTCTCCCCTTAACTTTGTTACTTTGTTAACATCCATTACTTAAATTTTTTATTTTATTGATGTTACTTTACATATGGTAGAAATATCATGACTTCTCCTTTCAAACTATATATCTTTCTAATTTTGATATAATATAGATATGAATAGTAATTGATATCTATATTTTTTTTAATAATATCATATCTTAGAATAAAGTAAATACTAAAAAAATATATGTTATATTTACATAAATTAATATTTATTTTATTCATGTTGACATTATAGATATACTTAATATATTATTTAAAAGAAATTTAAAAAAAATTATTTTGTGTGTTAGGTAGCATTTATCCTTTCCCTCTCAAATATAATGTTGATTATTATTAATACATAAATTTATCACATTTCTCTTAATGGAACAATAGGAATATATTTTATTCTTTACAATATATATATATATGATTGATATATTTAGCTTCTACATAACTTAGCATTATATTTTACTTACATTTTTTTATTTGATTATGTGTCACATGCTTCTGCCTTAATTCTGAAAGCTTATTGATATTGATTGACTTAATATGGAAAGATAGCTATAAAGTTTGTGAATTCTTATTTCATATTATAAATTTAAAATGTGGGATTAAATTAAATAGTTGAATATGCTCCTATTTTTATTTTGCCTCATTTCAATTATATTTGGAAACATTTGAATGTGGGACTAAATGCATATTTGATAGATAGATAGATAGATAAAAAAAATTTAATTTTATTGTACACGATTAATTCTCTTTCATAAAAGTTTTTAAAAATATTTATAACTATTTAACATAATTTTATTTCATATGTGGCATCATAAGAGTTTTTCATTTGGCAACTTCTACCTCTAACACACACAATACATAGATACATGTGAATATAAATATATAACTATATTCTTTTATAAATATCTTTTTTTTATTATAAAGGAAATACAATTTTGAAATTATAAATTATATTATATAGGGAACATGGATATTAACTCAATATTAATCAATATCATCATGATATATATTAATTATGAATATAAATAATTTATTTATTATTATTTAACATAACTAACATACTTCATAAACTCTCATTTTAAAAATAATTTTAATGATACATAGCTTAATAAGATAATGATACATAGCATCTTCTATCTTTTCTTTTATATAGATATATAAATATGGATATAGATGAATTATATATTTGTCAACTTCAATGACCAACAAAAAAGTTTTTAGCATTAAATTATGCAATACTCATTGATATTATTTAGCATAGTAACAATTTTATGAATATTAATTCATTATAATTATTATCATAATAATATAATTAAAATATTGATGATTTTTTATTAATAATAGATATAATTATTATTATGAGATTAAAGATGCAAGTTTTTTACTTAGACATCTTCATATACATATAATATTTTGTTAGAACATAAAGACTTACACTTAAAGATCTACACATATTCTTTTATATCAAAAAGTATGTCAAGTATACTACTATTTTGTATAAACAAATAAATTCATAATGAATAAATTTATAGCTACAAATATTAAATTTAAAAATATGAACACACACACACATATATAATGAACTTTTGAATATCACGATGATATTATAGTAAAAAAATATTTTTTTTATCACGCACATGCATATATTCGTATGTATGCACGTACTCTTTGCCTTTAAAGAGGGAGCCAAGTATGCAAATAAAAATTGAAATCCCCTCTATTTGTACATCACACAGTTGTATATACAAGTTATAATAAATATTTCTTATTCTTGAGAGAAAGCTTGCACACATTCTTTTATCTGGAAGAGAATGTAGAACATGTTTTTGCAATATGCACAATTGCATCATCTACATTGCGATATTTATAGTTAATGTAGAGAATATAAAGAAATAATAATTAAATTAGCAAACACTCGATAACAAACTTGTATAGATATTATACTATATATTATTTACAATATAATATTGTTAGGATATACAAATAATGTATAATTTACTTATTGTTAAATATCATAAGTAATAGAATTAAATAATAACTAACTTTTTGAGTTATATAACTAGCTTTGGTTATAGGTGATGATGTATCCTATATCGGTTTATAACTAACTATCTAATAATAATAAAATGAATTTTTGATATTCTAAAATGATTGATATGCATAAATATTCTATATCCTGATAAAATAACAATCATATAACACCCAAAAATAGTTATATACAACTAAAGATTATTAGCATGAACAATATGTGATTAAAATATTACAAAAATATATCACTTATTTGATACGTTATTTTTATCATATTATTGGTTACATTTTTTTTCATTTATAGTAGTTTACATACATACATACATTCATAAATACATAAACACACACACACACATATAAGTTGCATAGAATCATAATAATATATTTACAAATTTTATGATACCTATATTATGGATATTATGCTTAGAGTATGAAATGCATGTCTTTCACTTGAACTTCAGATGATGACATATATTTTTTAGTCTTTCCTTCTGTATATAAATTATAGCATTTAATATTTCTTATTAGATGAAGAGAAATTATATATAAGTATTTTTTATCATCCACAAACTTATATTTCTGGTTCCGTATGTATTCTTTGTTATCAAAGAGGGAATCAATTATGTAGATGTAAAATAAAAACCCCTTATAATATTTAATATTTTATTACATGAGAGAAATTATATATAATTACTTTTTCTAAAATTTAATATTTTTATTAGATCAATAAAAATATATTAAATAATTTTTAACATGCACAGATCTATATTTGTAAATCTGCACATATTCTTTGCCTTGAAAGAATGCATAGAGTATGCAAATGAAATTGAAAGTCCTCTATTTATAGTTACAAATGTATAATTTAAAAGTGTAAATAAAATAAATCATATAATTTTTATAATAACTAACTATTGCATATCCATAATTATATAATTGTAATATTATCACTTTATACATTCAATTTATGATAGTTCAACACGTGACACTTACAATTTCTGCTTTTATATATACTAGTATGATGACCCCACGCAATGCGCGGAGGACACAGAATAAAAAAAAAATTGATCATAAATAAGGAATTTTATTTTGTTATAAATTTTATAGACTATCTAATCATTTCCTCGCTTTAGAAACTTAAATATGTTATAATAAATTCAATTTAGTTGGAATTATTTTTTAAAATCTATTACATTCTCTTTCATATTTAATTATTTTTATTCTATCTTTGCCCCCTTAACTTTGTTACTTTGTTAACATTTATTACTTAATTTTTTTATTTTATCGATGTTAATATACATATGACAATATAGAAACACTGATTTCTTCTTTCAAACTATACATCTTTATAGCTTCTCTATATTACAATATAAATAGCAATTGATATCTATATTTTTTTAACAATATCTTATCTTAGAATTAAGTAAATACTATTTATTTTAATATTTTTAACACTGTCTATTATTTTACTTTTTTATTTATTTCATTTTCTATATGACTGTATAAAAGTGTCATATTTGGCGGGGTATATTTGTATAAAGATATATAACATAAATAAATTGAATTATTATATATCATACTAAAATGATTTTTAAAATTATTTATTATATGTATGTCAACTTCTACCTTTCCATTTAATTATATATGCATATTAGACACACACATATATGGAGAGATCAATGATGAAATGACAAAGATGATAATGATATGTAAATTCTTTTATTACTTATATCTTTTTATAATTTGTAGTTAATTATATTTTGTTGACTAATTTTTAAAAAATGTCCATCACAATGCATTCACTTCTTAATTAAGTACATTTTTGTAATAATTTATTTTAAAGCATATACTTAATAGTTATAACTTTCTTCCAATAATATATAAAAACAATTATATTTTTTAATTCTTTAAAAATTAATTAATATTATTTGTTATCATACATGATCTAATTTTAAAAAATCAATTATTTAGATCATATTACATGACTTCATGATAGGGTTCCATCCAACTTTAAATTCTCTTTAAGGTGTGTGTATATATGCATGTTATGTATGAATTAAATATAAATAATGATTGAAGTTAAATATTTTATCTAGTATATTTAAAAGTGTATATTTGGCGTTGATAGAATTTATTTTAATAGGAAATATAAGTAATATATATATTTTTAATATTATTATTTGAGCATGGATGACATTTTTTTAAGTTGATCATAAAGTAATTCCATGCAAATCCTTACCTTGGTTATACTTCTTTTTTTATAATATTTTACTTTTTAGTATTTGATAATATTTACATGAGGAACTAAAAGAATATATGATATATTTATATAAATTAATATTCCATTTATTCATGTTGTCATTATAGATACACATAATATATTATTTAAAAGTAATTTTAAAAATATTATTTTGTGTGCGCAAGGTAGCATTTGTCCCTCCCCCTCTCAAATGTAAATTGGATTATTATTAATTCATAAATTTATCTTCTTTTTATTCATCATTTGGGTTGCTCTCAATGAACAATAGGAATATATTTTATTATTTATAATACAATATAGATATGAAATATGATTGTTATATTTAGCTTCTATAGAACTTAACATTAGAATTTATTTACATTTTTTTTATTTAATTATGTGTCACATGCGTCTAACTTCAAGTCTTAAAACTTATTGATATTGATTGACTTAGTATGGAAATATAGCTATAAAGTTGGTGAATTCTTGATATTTTAAAGTCCATCTTATCTATTTCATTTTATCTCATTCCCTTTATATTTGGACACCTTTGAATGTGGGACTAAAATCATATTTGATAGATTTATACAAAAACAATTAATTTTATTGTACATTATCAATTCTCATTCATAATAGTTTTTAAAAATATTTCTAATTATTTAATATAATTTTATTTCATATGTGACCTTATAAGAGTTTTTGATTTGCCAACTTCTACCTCAAAACACACACACACACATATATATATAATACATAGATACATATGAATATTTTGAAATTATAAATTATAGTATACAAGGAACATAGATATTTACTCAATATTAATCAATATCATCGCGATATATATTAATTATGAATATAAATTATTTTATTTATTATTATTTAACATAACTAACATACTTTATAAACTCTCGTTTAAAAAATAATTTTAATGATACATAACTTAATGAGATAATGATACTTAGCATCTTCTAACTTTTTTTTATATAAATATATAAATATGGATATAAATGTGTCAACTTTAATAACCAACAAAAAAGTTTTTAGCATTAAATGATATGATACTCATTGATATTATTACGTTTACCATAGTAATAACTTTACAAATATTAATTCATTATGATTATTATCATAATAATATAATTAAAATATTGATGATTTTTATTAATAATAAATTTAATAATTATTACTATAAGATCAAAAATGCAAATTTTTACTTACAATACAACATTTTGGTGGCACATAGAGACCTACATTTAAAAAATTGCACATGCTCTTCTATATGAGAAAGGACGTCAAGTATACATACTCTTTGCCTTAAAGAGAGAGTCGAGTATGCAAATAAAAAATTGAAAGCTCCTCTATTTGTACATAACATGGTGTACAATACACAATTTGTATATATAATTTATAAAAAATATTTCTTATTCTTGAGAGAAAGCATGCATACATTCTTTTATTTTGAAGAGAATGTATAACGTGCTTTTGCAATATGCACCATTGCATTCTCTACATCACGATATTTATAGGTAATGTAGAGAATATAAAGAAATAATAATAAAATTAGAAACCGCTTGACAACAAGCTTTTATAAATATTATACTATATCTTATTTACAATATAATACTGTTAAGATATATAAATAATGCGTATAATTTACTTGTTGTTAAGTATTATAAATAATAATTTAAACAATACTTATTTTTTAGTATCCATAATTATATAACTAACTTTTGTTATAAGCAATTATGTATCTTATATCAGTTTATAATTAACTGTCCAATAATAATAAAATGATTATTTTGTTTGATATTCTAAAATGATTGATATGCATAAATCTTATATATCTCGATAAAATAACAACTCGATAACACCCAAAAAATAATGTTCTTGAAAATCGGCGCTTTTCCAAATCCAGAAAACAGACGGGATTCTAGGATTATTCCTTGGGGCAAATACTTTTATGCATACCTCTTCTGCTTTATCTATGTCATACTGTATTCTCGTAAGATTATATACGTTGGCTAAAAATCCGCCTGGTGATACATCATAGGCACACTGAGAACGTAAATAATTGTAATGTATACGAATGAGATATCCAGCAACAAGAAGAAGGAAAAGGATTGAATAGAGGAATTCCCGAGCATTTGTTGATCTCATATGTGTCCATATCAATGGAACGGGTAACTCATTATTTCCATTCTTGCTTCAATTGAAAATTTGAAAACTTCCTTTCCTCAATTTCAATCTTGATTCACGCAGAAATTCAGAAATTTTGATACTAGTAAAATTCGGAGGGGCCAAAACCCCACACATGTCTATTTCACCGAGCCTCTCTCCGAGACAGCATCCCACTTTTTACATTATAAACTAGATAGAAAAAAATTATCAATGATCAAGAGAGAAAAAACATTCGTGAATTCTCATTCTGAAATGCTCATGTAGCAGTGTAGCAGGAAAAGGAAAATCCAACCGAATAGTCAAAATTCTTATACTTTTTTTCTTTTCGGGTGCAGAGTGTCCAATATGTCTTCTACATCTTCTATGCGAAAATATTCAATTCTCATAAGAATACCAGACAATCCGAAACTTTTTTTAATCATATTCAAGAGAAAAATGTTCTAGAAAAATTTATAGAATTAGAAGAACTATTCGTATTAGACGAAATGCTAAAGGAGTACCCGGATCATTAGAAGAAGAATTAGGCCAAAAATTAGGATACATTCTGGGAAAACGAAACTTCCATGGAAGAGAAGCAAATGAAATGCTTTCATAAAAATTCTCGTAGAATCGAGAATGAAGTTTTCATTCTGTACATGCTAGATTAGATCCTCAAAAACTAAAAATTATTAGTATAAACAATACGTGATTAAAATATTACAAAAATATATCATTTATTCCATATGTTATTTGTTATCATATTATTGGTTACAAAATTTTTTCATTCATAGTAGTTTACATACATACATATATATAGAATGCATAGTAGCATAATAATATATTTAAAAAATTGATGATATCATTAGAGTATGAAATGCATGTTTTTGACCTAAACTTCGGAAGATAACATATATTTTTTTGCCCATCCTTGTATATATAAATTATACCATTTCATAGTTTTTATTAGATGAAGAGAAATTATATATGTATTTTTTTATCATGCACAGATTGATATTTGCAGATCCACACGTATTCTTTACCGTCAAAGAGGGCATCGAGTATGCAAATGTAAAATAAAAACCCTTTACAATATTTAATATTTTTATTACATGAGATAAATTATATATAAGTACTTTTTCTTATAAATAATTTTTTTATCACGCACATATCTATATTTGTAGATTCACACGTATTCTTTACCTTCAAAGAAGGTGTGAAGTATGAAAATGAAATTGAAAGTCCCTCATTTATACTTACAAATATAGAATGTAAAAGTATAAATAAATAAAATCATATAGATGGAGAAAAAATATAAATATTTTTGTATAATGCATAGATATATATTTGTACATACGCACGTATTCTTTGCCTTCAAAGATGGTGTGGAGTATGCAAATGAAATTAAAATTCTTCTATTTATATATTTAAAAGTATAAATAAATAAAATCATATATTTTCTAATAACAAACTCTTGAGTATCCATGATTATATATTTATAATATTATCATTTTATATATTCAATTTATGAGAGTTGTTGAACATGTGGCACTTTCGGCCTCTGCCTATATATATATATATATATATATATATATATATAAGATTAAAAAATTTATCTCGGTGATGAAGAAATTAAGAAATCGGATGGTGAATGTGTTTTACATATTGTTGTGATGATTGTGATCTGATCGCGTAGTATGTGTAATGATAGGAGTATATCCCTAGTTCAATAAATATGTTTTATTAGACAATTCTTTTTATACATGCCAAGTTGCATATTTTTATTAGCATACATGTCTTCAAAATTTAAGCAACCGTGAATAATTTTAGAAGATATAATTTGTGTATCATGTTGACAATCTATGACACATTGAACACAAAATAACATAAAGATTTGATAAAAGAAACACAATTCAACACCATGAATCTATTGCTAAGTATTCATTATGTATTTAAAATTTAACATATTTCCATATAATTAGAATAGTGATCGAAACTAATATAATACATGATTATATGTATCATGAAATTCATATGGACATCAAATAGACTAATAGGCTAGAATTTAATGAGGTGCTCCCAACTTATCTGCACCGTCCAATAATAGCGTGACGATCAGATTTCGAGTGCGCTCATCTTCCCATGTACGACCGGTTCACTTTCTATGTGGACATGCCGGTTCACTGGACAATAGCAACATTTTTTCCCTAACTCAAAGTGTCGGCGGTGCCTCGACCTACGGTGCCTCGACTGCACCGGCCTCATTAACGCCTGGGACATCTTCCGCCTCGCCAACCATGGCATCCCCTCCGTGGAGCTCCATGCCCGAGCTAGAGTCCTCTTCTCCCCAATGCATCCTCCTCCTCCTATTTCTCAGGCACCTTGGCACTACCGTTCCCAAATATCCCCTAGAGCCGTGTCCATTGACACCGAGTAGAAGTCGACGCACTCCCATATCCCCGTCTCAGCCACCGAGTGGAGCACGTTGGGGAGCAGCTCGTAGGTCAAGAAGTCATTGGTGCGGTACACCAGCGTGATCCCGGTGTGGCCGTCAGAGTTGTTCTTGGACCCGATGGCGAAGCGCCTGGCCGACTCGAACTTCACGTACCACGCCATTGTCGGGTCGCAGAAGTCCTTCTTCTTGACTTTGGCCGACGGGGCAAAGATCGGTTAGCATATTGGTTTATCCAGTTGAGCAGGAGCAGATCATTCGGGTCGTCTGGGAACGCCAGGTTCTGGACCTGAACGAACTCAATAGTCGTGTCGATGTAGAGCATGGTGATCCGGGCGTTAGGGAGGAAGGTGACCGAGCCGATGCAGACGCTATTGATGTCCTACCAGTGGTTGGGAACCATGACCAAGGGGAGGTACGTAGAACCCAGCGGGAAATCATGCGCACATCCAATCGTCTCGAACAAATCGCACGACTAGAAAATTGGGAGCACCTAATATGTGAAAGTTAGATGACAATTTTTTCCTTAAAAAGAGAGTAAAAATCACTCTAATAAACTAATAGATTATTATAATCTTTGAATTATTTTAAAATATATAAAACTAATATTTACATTTCTTATAAATATAGATTCATGCAATTTCATATCATCCACGCATCACGCGGGCCATCACACTAATTTGTATATTAAAAAAATTATGGTCAAAGTCGATTTACTTTCCACTATCCACAAAGTACTTTTTAACTTTTTCCTCACCAACTCTTCTCTTCTTCACCCAAAAACCCATCCTCCTCTTCTCTTCTGCAAATCCTCCTTTCCATGGATCCATCTTCTTCGTTTCACCTTTCTTTGTCTCTGCGATTCTCCTTGTCTTCCAAAGACATGATGGTAAGTGCAATTAGTTTTTTTAATATTTTTTCTTTTAGGTGAAAAAACATGTTTTCTTTAAATGAGGTGTTTCCTCTTGCCTACAATTAGTATTTTTTTTCTTATGTGTGAAAATGTATTTTTTTAAGTGAGTGATTTACTCTACCTACAAATGGATATTGAATGAGTATACAAATCATTTTTTTTCTTATGAAGCAACTGAAGCAATAATGTCCTGTAATTTTCCATTAAAGGGTTATTGTTCGTATACTCTTGCCAGCTACCAAACGTGGGAATGTGAAAAAAAGAGGTTACAGATCTCTTTTCTTTATAAGTTGCCTGCTCAAGTGTCTCATTTCATTCAAACTTTTTTTATGATGCCTTCTCCGCTCCTCAGAAGCATTACGGTCAACACATCCATGATTTTGAGGACAATGTCACCTCGACTGAATCGGAATGCCATCTCGATCCTCCTTCGATTAAGTTCTTCATTTTTTTATTTTTCTTCTTTATAACGCCCCCAAAATTCAGTCCAAATTTAGTTACGGAACCCTAGGCAATGTTACTTTTGCCCAATTCTTCATAACCTAATTTCATAAAACATTGTAGAGGAAACATAATAATATAACATAAAATGACAATAACATAAAACAACAAAAGACTTCTAAACATATAATTCCAAGATAACATACTAGCCCATGGGCCACATATGCTTTAATATAAGACCCAACGTAGGATCCATAATACATAAATGAGTTCATATGAAAGTACACGACTCACAAGCTCATAAGCCATACATACTTGACTTACTAAAGAGTTCATCATCATAATGTAAAATACTATATGATAACTTGAGTCGTAGCCCGACCATCACATGTGCAATATCTCCATCATGAGATCTCTACCTTCTAGTCTAAGCCTCATCCATACCTACATGGATCTATGGGGTGTAGAGATTTTCTCCCATTAAGTATGTTGAGGCTCATGCATACTATGATTCTATAACATGATATCTACATGTCATGACATATGCATTGCATCATAATGAAACATAGAATATATGCATGCTATGAGCTACATATGCACTCTACATGATATGTGAACAAATCATCACAACAAGATAAGATAAGCATATAACATCATTAACATTATTCTAAGACATATCACAACTTATCATTATGCTAAAACATATCATGACTTATCTTTCTTTACTTTAACATATTCATTCATAACATCATATGACAAGGGGACATACATTAGCATTATTTTAGGTGCTTTCATTATCATCACCATTATCTTTATGTCCCGAATCATTGATTTTAGTCACTTTAAGTGACTTTCATCTTTTCATATTCTATCTTTATTTAGATAGCTTCTAATCTTGATGATTGAGAAGTCCATGTTGGCTCGTTGATCTTGGTTAGCAAGGCCGAGATCTTTTGTCCCATTGGAAGCACAACCTCAATGGGTCGACCTCTACATTCCGGAGGAACCAGCATTGAAGCTAGCTAGTGATGACTTCGGTTCCCATCATATGATGACAATAACAAGACACCTTCATCAATCCGTCTTTAATTGCATTCATCAATACATACAATCATTCAATACATGTTACATATTTTAATCCTATTTAAGGTCATACTGACATCAAAATCTTCTAAGTGTGAAATAATCAGTAGAACATCTCTAGCGTCGAGCACTGGTTACTTTCGTGCTGACCTCTTGGGGGCGTTCGTGCCTTTGGTTCATATTGGTCACGACCATGCCACCCTTATGGTACGGTCATGCCCTTCAGTTTGGTCGACCGACTTCACCGACTGAATTGAATAGTGACATTTTACCTTCAGAGTGATCGAAACCCGACCGACCGATCTATCATCTGATTTAAATAGAACGTCATGAGTGTTCTCCTTGTTTGTTGCGACTGTGCCATGTTATGGAATGGCCGTGCCGGACTAAGAAGGCGTGGCACGACCGAGCTGACGGCCATGTACGCACACAATGCGGTTTCATTATGAGTCACAGTCGTGCCTACCCGCTCGTGCCTTTAGTCGGCTACATGTTCGGTTGGCCGATTCCTCAGCCGATTTGAGCAGTAGTCTTTTTCATCTGTCGTGCAATCGAACAGTAGGTTACAGGTGTGACCACTATTTTGTCTAGCCATGTCGTGCTGGGGCACGATCGTGCCATAGTCTACAGCCTTGGCATGCTCAGGGCAAAGGGCATGTTACCCTGAGGGGCCTAGGGGAAACAAATGGGTTTTTCCCTACTTTTACCCCATTTTTCCTCATTCACGTCCATACATAATTAACTTCACTACATATATTCATCAACACCTAAGCTGAGCATTCATTCTACTAATCATAAGGACCATATAACAATCCATCGGAATAAATCATGAAAACAAAGGACTAATAACAAATGAGCTACTCCATCATAAGCTAAACATAATTGGAAATGAAATTAGTATCAAGCCAGATAATAGTGGCGGTGGCTGAACATGCATGAGGGATAGGGGGAAGGAGAGGGAACTTCTACAACTCTTCTTGCTCCTGTTGCTGTTGCTTCTTGGAGTGAGTGAGAGAGTTGCTTGGGTGGGGAGATGGGTATGATGTCGGCTGGTGGAGTGAGGGAGAGAGAAGTGAGTGGAGAGAAGTGAGTGGAAAGATGTGCTGCTGCCTGCAAGGAAGTGGGAGAGGTTTTAGGGCATATAAAGGTACTTATATCTTAGGCTTAGGGTTTATTTGGTTAGTAGACTTCATACATGAGTATTAAATGATTATAGATTCCTTTTATTTATTTTCTTTTCTTCTTTTTTTATTATTATTTCTTTTGAGAATATTGCATTCTTAGTTTTTTGGATTGTGGACCATGACCAAGAGATTACATGAGCTTAACAACTGTATTTATACTAATTCTCAATCGTTACAAAAAAGAATTAAACAGGTATCAAGTCAGATAATAGTGCTAATAGAGAAGCTGTTGGATCTAAGTTTTAGTGATATATAAAATTACATTTTGATGATACAAACCTCGAAAGATTAAAGTTAAAATGCTGAAAAAGTTTAAAGAAAAAGGGATAACTTTATGCACTACACTTTGATTAAATAATTAACTATAATCCTATTAGATTTTGGATTAGTCATAAATATCATTTTTGTAGAGAATTCTGTTAGTTTTTCATAGAATAAAAAATAATCTCATTTGGATAACTGTGCAAAAAGTTATGCTTAAAATAGTGCAGGACGGTCGAGCTGCCGGCTGGAAAATAGGTCGGCCGGTCAGGAACACAGGTCGACCGGTCCAAAATATCGGTCGACCGGTCCAGAACACAGGTCGATCGGTCAGTGTAGAAAATACCCAATTTCAACCAACAGAATATCGAGACTGTACCGGTCGAAGTACCGGTCGACCGGTCCAAAACACATGTCGACCTGACAGTGCAGAATTCGTCAATGGTCACATTTTTCATAAAAGAAAGTGTACCGGTCGACCGGTCCATAAAAGAAAGTGTACCGACCTCCAAGTTAAATGAACAGTAATGGTCAAATTTGAAGAAAAAAATTGTGGAATAATTTTTGGACGACTTTCTCACTTGCATAATTCTATAAAAAGAGTGCCAAAGTCAGAAGGAAGTGCACTCATCCAAGCCTTGAAGAAAAACTTCAAGTTATCAAAATAAAAACATTCTTCTTGAAGTTTTTATTTTTAGTTTTCTCTTCTTTCTCTCTTTTTCTCTTGTAAGCTTAGCTTTGTAAAAGAGAGAAACATTTTATTTAGAAAAATACTAAGAGAGCTCTTGTGTAAAAGAGGTTCAAAATTTTATCTCTTGAGCGAGAGAAAAGATTAGCTTCCTAGGAGGAGAGGTTGCCTTGACTCTCGAAGCGGAGAAAAGGTGGTTGATGTAAAGGGCGTTCTTCCTTGCCCCATTTGGAATTAAGGAAGAGTTTTAGTGGAATCTCCGGCGGTCTCGAGGTTGAGAAGTCGGAGCGGGGACATAGGCCAAGGTGTGGCTGAACAACCACCATGTGTTTGCGTTTGATTTTATCTCTCTCTCTCTCCCCCCCCCCCCCTCTAATATTGAATTTATGATCTGAATTGTAAAGGATTTAAGAATCGATTTTAAGCTTACGCGATGATTTTTGTGAAGTCGACATTTTCGAATTGAACAACAATTCACCCCCCTCTTGGTGCCCTTTGGGATCCTATAATTGGTATCAGAGCGGGTTGCTCTTATTTTAAGATAAAATCATTTTAAGTTTTAATAATTTCAAGATTTAATCACTTTGTTTTAAGATTTAACAATCTTTAGAGCTATGGCATCAAGTGATTTTAATTTTTCCGAAAGACAATCAATTAGTCATCCTCGCCTTTTAAATGCGTCAAATTTTGCATATTGAAATATTAGAATTCAAGCATATATTTGTTCTATTGATATCGACATGTGGGACATAGTTGAAAAAGATTATTATGTTCATGAAAAGTTACCTACTGATTCTAAAGAAAAAGAAAAGTTTTTTTCAAAACTTGATGGAAAGTCAAAAATATATTTTATTGTGCTTTGGATTCAACGGAGTTTAATCCGATTTCAAGTTGTGAAACTGCAATCGAGATTTGGAAAAAGCTCATCACTACTTATGAAGGAACCGACAAAGTTAAAGAATATAGATTGAATATTTTAAACCATCAATATGAT
The DNA here is from genome assembly GCA_030549335.1 of Pontederia crassipes. Classification (NCBI taxonomy): domain Eukaryota; kingdom Viridiplantae; phylum Streptophyta; class Magnoliopsida; order Commelinales; family Pontederiaceae; genus Pontederia; species Pontederia crassipes. Next base: position 6,451,065 of record CM060190.1, read on the forward strand.
TCTTTCAAAATGCATGATAATGAATCCATAAATGATATAGTAGCTCAATTTAATGATATTTTGAATGGCTTAGTCTCATTGGGCGAGCCAAGAACTAACCTCCAAAAGGTAAAAAAGATTCTCAGGTCTCTCTTCCAAATGGCATACGAAGAGGACCATGATTGAAGAAAAATATCTGAACAAATTGGATTTTGATGATCTTATTAGTTCACTTTTTAACATATGAGATCTCGATTCAAGAAGATCAAGAAGAAAAAGCCCCCAAGAAGAAAACATTGGCATTAAAGGCAAATACAAATGAAGAAAACTCAAGTGAAGAAGAAGTGGACGAAAAGAGACTCTCCCTCTACACAAGAAAACTAGATAAGTATCTCAAGTTGGTGAAGAAGAAAGAAACAAATGAGAAACCTACCCGAAGATCATACAAAAATCACAAAGAAGAGACATCTTGAAAAGGTAAAAAGAAAAAGTATGAAGAGTCAAGTGAAGCAAGTGACTCGTCAAGCTCTTCCAGTGATGAAACATACTTATGCTTAATGGCACACAACGATGAGGTAACTTCTAATCATTCAAATAATGATTCATCGAGCTCTTCCGAAGAAAATATTTCTTTAGATGTAAATAAAGAACTTTCTCACTTGTGGAATGATTTTTGGACGACTTTCTCATTTGCAGAAGCTTATAAAAGGAGTGCCAAAATCAGAAGGAAGTACACTCATCCAAGCCTTGAAGAAAAACTTCAAGTTATCAAAAGAAGGCATTCTTCTTGAAGTTTTTATTTTTAGTTTTCTCTTCTTCTCTTGTGAGCTTAACTTTGTAAAAGAGAAAAATATTTTATTTAGTAAAATATTGAGAGAGCTCCTGTGTTCAAAATCTTACCTCTTGAGCGAGAGAAAAGATTAGCTTTTTAGGAAGAGATGTTGCCTTGCCTCTCGAAGCGGAGAAAATGTGGTTGATGTAAAGGGCGTTCTTCCTTGCCGCATTTGGAATTAAGGAAGAGTTTTAGTGGAATCTCCGACGGTTTCGAGGTCGAAAAGTTGGAGCGGAGATGTAAGTCAAGGTGTAGCTTGTGCATGTAATCTATTATGTCCATTCAATGGCATTTCTTGTAATTTTTATTGTAATGGTTTTGGGTTGAGTTTGTGTCTTAGATTTTAGATTGTTTTAATGTCTCAAGAAGAAAAAAAGGTCACAAGCCCACGGGTATTCTCATCCATGCGGCGAAGGCAACTGGCTTCTCATATGTGCATGAATTACTAGATCATAGTGGATACTATTAGGGGTATTTACGGGTCGGATCAAGGGGGCTTGGCGGACAAATCCGACTCAATCTGACCCGATTCGGGTTGGGTGGTTGGGTTATCCGATCACCTAATTTTTTCTTAATATTTTTATGTTTTATTTAATATAAAAATTTTATTTAATATTTATTTTAAAGCATAAAATAAGTTTTCTAACTATTTAATATTATTTTTGCACTTAAAATATTTTATTACATTTTAAAAAAATTAAATCAAATATAAATTAAGTTTAAATAAAAATAAAAAATGAATTGATCGGATTGGGTCGGGTCAACTCGGATTGGAAAAATCCAACCCACATGGTCAAATCAAATTCGGATCGGATCCTCAAGTTCACGAGTTGACTTGATCCGATGAACACCCATGTACTACAAGAGGGTTAAAGAGTAGATGTCCTACTTCCAAAAAGGTTTTCTTTGACCCATTTATGTTTGTTGCTCAGCCTGCTTTACCTTACCTTATCTAATGTCTCTTACATATGTGCTTATATAGGAAGCAACGCCTTTCAAAAGAAAGCTAGACTAACCAATGGAGATTGGCTCAATGGGTAAGCAGAGTTGAGTCTCAAGCATTAGTTGTATGCTAATAGCTCCAATATTCGAGTCTTGGAGCTATCACCTTGGTCAGGGAATTAACCTTTATTGCTCTACATTCCCGACTCTGGATTAATCGAGTGTTAGTAGTCTTGAACACCGGAGGCCTCTTATAGACATGGTCTAGCACACAAAAAAAAAGAAATCTAGACTATGTATGTTTATTTTTTTATGGCATTTTTTAAGTTTTCACTTTTCTTTCATAAAATATATAGTAAAATACAGTAACTATATATATAGGGTTTAATTCAGATGCGTTGGGAGCATCCAGCTCCTTAAATCCCACCCGTCCATTTCCTTATCAATTGCTGAAATGTTTTCAATGATCTCGCCCGTCTGATTCAATATCAACCATTGAGATTGCGTCCGATTTTTTCCATTTTTTTCCAATAACCTTACGCACGACATCTTAACCTAACATTTTTCCCTTGGTTTCTTCTCTCTCCTCTTCGTTTGCACACCGTCATCCGCTCTCTTTCCGTCCCACGATATCGCCCGTCGACGTCGCCGAGATTTCCCACACTCTCATCGTCCGCTCTCTCGCCGAGATCGCCCGTTGTTGCTGCCCACTCTCTCGCCAAGATCGCCCGCAGTTGACGTGCGATCCGGCCTCCCATGCGAACATGCCGATCTCAGGCCAGATCTCGCGCAGATCTGCATCCCTCGGCAAGATTTTCCGGCCAGATCTCGCACAGATCTTCGTCCCCCAGTAAGATCTGTGCATTCTTCGGCCAGATCAGCGTGACCTCCGAGCTTCGCCGCCGCCGCCAGGCCCGTCCTCCTCCGTTGCCTAGCTCGCGCCCCTCCACCACCGCTCTCTTGCCCCGTCGCCGCCAAACCCATTCACCTCCGCCGCTGACCTCGCGCCCTGACGCTGCCGCTCTCTCGCCCCGTCGCCACCAAGTCCATCCACCTCCGCCCCCAAGCTCACACCCCGCCGCCGCCGTTCTCTCGCCCTATCTCCGCCAAGCCCGTCCACCTTCGCCGCCGATCTCGCAATGCTCTCTCGCCCCGTCACCACCAAGCCCATCCTCCTCCACCGTCTAGCTCTCGCCCAGCCGCCGCCGCCTTCTCGCCCCAACGCTGCCAAGCCTATCCACCTCCGCCGTCGATCTCGCGCCCCGCCGCCACTGCCGCCGATCTTAAAGGTTATAATTTGATTAAAATTTCATTAATATTGATTAGCCGAACTTGTGTTACTTGATTAAAATTCCATTAATATTTAGTAGTATGGTATTGCCAGCATGTTATTGTGGAGAAGAAGTGGTGATCAAAACTTCTTGGACCCATCGAAACCCGGGTCAAAAGTTCTATGGATGTCGATTTTACGAGTGAGTTTGACATTTACTATACTTTTAATTTTTATTTCATATATCGCACTTAACCGATTTGTCATAATTTCTTTGTTGACAACAACACGGTGCTTGTCTATACTTCAAATGGATGGATGCATCCTTTGAACCGAGAGCCGTGGAAGTTATAAATAGTCTATTGCGCAAAATTGATCGTATGGAAATTGAATATGAAGTTATAGAAGTTGAGAATAGGAACGCTGGAAATGAAAGAAGCTATGCTTCAAATGCCTTGTTATATTGATTCTTGTCATCATTGTCTTTATTTTCATATGAAGACATAATATGTGTTAAATGTAATATCCTCAAAAATAAAATAAAAGAAAAAGAAAAAATAAATAGAAAAAGATCTATAACTAATTAAGGCCCAATTATGAAGTAGTCTAACAAGCCCAAAACCCAACCTATAAGTACTCCCATATGCCCTAAGCCACACAACCGTCTCTTTTCTTTTTCTCTCCTTCCACACTCATGGCCAGCACCCCTCTCGAAGGAGCAGCACGGACAGCAGCAAGAAGAAGAAGAAGAAGAAGAAGAAGAAGAAGAAGAAGAAGAAGAAGAAGAAGAAGAAGAAGAAGAAGAAGAAGGAAGAAAGAAAGAAGAAAAAGAAAGGATTAGGATTAGGATTAGGATTAAGATTAGTTTTAACTAAAACCCTAAAGGTATGTAAAGGGGATCCAAACCCCTCTCTCTCCTCTCAGTGATGTTTTTGTTTGGATTGAGAGTTTAAGAACACTCCGTTCTTGATAGGGATTTTGATTGAGGATTTGATATGAATCGGGAAATGCCTATAATTGCAGCCGGTGATAGAAGAATGCTCTAGCAAAGTTGCATGATCCAGATAATGGTGTGGATCTTAAGCATAAGAAAATTAAGATAATCAAGAATGTTTGGAATTTATAATTGATTAATTACAAGATCGAGTTAGATCAGATTCAACTTCTCAACGTGCTACAAATTGGGCCGCATGAAGAGTCAACATAACCTGAGCCAAATAAATCATGATTTAACCATATTTATTTGAAATTTTCGAAATTAATTATACATGAAAATTCTACTGAGATTTGTAAGAGAAAATTGAGTTTGTTATTTTACTAAATTAGTTAGGTTACTTGTGGGCTAAATTATGGTATTTTCTTTCAGCCCAAATTTTGTTTCTTGGGCCTATAAATACTATTTCTCATTGTTATTTCATACATCTTTGAATCTATTGAATTATGGCTTAATTGCTTTTGCTGTGAGGGAACTCCTGCAACCCATTCTTAGGGAATTTCCGTCGTTAATTACAAGATTGGCTATCTCGTAATTAAATCCATCTATTTATAATATCGATTGCTTGGTTCATTGTAATCTTGAGGTTGATATTCCGCTGCCTTGAAAATTCATTTAATCTCATTTCTTTGATTATCATATATTGTTCCGGTCATTCAAGACATTGTTCTTGAGTATCGTATCAGTTGATATCAGAGTCGCATTTTCGATTCGGTTTTCTAGTTATCTTCCATTATTTTGTTGCTCCCCTATTTCCAAGGAAATGGTATGTATATTTACAAGCAGCCTCGGCTCCGAGGCCTAGCTAGCCTACTGGAGGGCAACGACTTAATTCTTCAATTACTGATAAGATCAAAGACTGAACTGACTGACTGAACTGAAAGGACTGATAACCACGAAATTGGAATCCAATGGATTATAAAGCAACCCTGAGGATATGACTGAGGCAAGATAAGGACAAATGCTAGTCACTTGATATGCCTATTGTACTGACTGATGAATTGATGAAAATGTTTACATGTTAATTTCATTACTGTTACTGATGACCTTATGATATGAACCAATGATATGCATATTTTATGACTTTGACATGACATGCATATATGTTCCTTGTTATTATGAAATTGTCATATATATGCCATGTAGTATCCTGCATAGGATGCATAACATATCCTGCATGGCCTTTACATACTATAACTGGGAAACCCTACACCTTGGATCCGTGCATGTAACTAATATGCTTGGATGGATGGCTGGCTCAACTCATGATGGTGATGTTGCACATGGTCTAGGCTAAGAATAATGTCATGAGTTTGTTAGGCTACTATTTTAGAATTGTTTTCCTGATTAATGAACTATTAGTTTTTCCTATGAATTAATCACAATGATTTTTTATTCAAGACTTCCGCTGAAAAGACAAGTTTTATTTTGATAATTAATTTCCGCAACAGTCATGTTTATCATTTTTATTATGATGATATTATGGTGAATCGGCTAATAACGCAAAATTGCTCGAAATGTCCAAAACTTTTAGGGTGAATTTTTGGGTCGTTACAATTGGTATCAGAGCGTAGTTAGGACCTATGTTAAGTATGTCATAGGACTGTTAAGTGTCTAAGTCCATGTGCAACTATCATGAGCAGCCATCCAAGGTAAAGAGTATGTATGTTTTGTGCCATATGATTAATTGTTTAAATCAACCATCTAACGTTGGTTGGTTAATGTTTATAAAGGATGGAGCCAGGAGGTCCTTCGAACACTTTAGGGGACCAAAGGGAATTGATCGAGAGCATGACCCGCATGACTCGTGCTGTGAAAAGGAGCGTGGACTCGAGGCACTCTGGCCACTCGAGTTCTAGGATTGAGAGGTTTCTAAAACTGCATCCCCTTACTTTCAATGGGGAGGGAAATCCAGACAAGGCTGAGGCTTGGCTGGACATCATTACTGAGAAGTTCCAAACCATGGACTGCTCCGATCGACATAGGGTGAGCCTGGCTACTTACCAGCTGGTTGACCAGGCTCGTCACTGGTGGAAATCGGTTATAAGGACTCAGTTCAACGAAGATGATGAGATCACTTGGAGGGATTTCAAGAAGGCCTTTAGGAACCACTACCTTTCTCCACATGTCAGGGGGAGAAACGAGCTGAGTTCGTGAATCTACAACAGGGCAGCTTGATTGTAGATGAATACCTCAACAAGTTCCTTGAGCTTGAGAGGTATAGTCCGCTAAAGGACGATGAAGAGCTGAGGGTGAACCATTTTATCAAAGAACTAAATCCTCGCTTGAGGATGAATGTCAAAAAGTGGTAACCACGAGACCATGGCCAAGGCAATCTCTATGGCAACTAAACTAGCTAGAGAAATTAAGACACAGAAGGGGTATGAACAGAACAAGGAGTCTAGGAAAGATCAGAAGAAAAGCAAAGATAGGGAGAACAAGGACTCCAAACCCTACTCCAAGGCAGAAGGAGGACGAAAAGACAAAGTCTGTCCTCACTACTACAGATTCCATCCTGGAGAATGCGGGTTCAAAACTAGAGCGTGCCTGCTCTATGGCAAGACTGACCATTTTGTCAGGGACTGTCCTAAGCAGAAGCCCAAGTACCAAGACAAGGATAAAGGAAAGCAAGCTGAGAACCAGCAGAGGGCACCAGGCAGAGTCTACACCATGCAAGTGGATGAGGCTCAGAAGTCTAATGAAGTGATCCCAGGTAACCTCCTTGTAGCTGATCACTATACAAATGTTCTATTTGATTCTGGTGCCACTCATTCTTTTATATCGTCTGCTTTTGATGATTTATTAACTGTTGAGAAAGAAAACATGAAGTGACAACTAGAAATAGCAACGCCACTAGGAAATGTCTCCACTAGGCAATACCTCCCAGAGGCATCAGTGAGGATGGAAGGAAATTAGGATTGCTTTACTTTGGTCTATACGACTTAAACGATGACATGAAATGGTCAAGTGTTGAGGTAGATAATTTGACACTTAGATTAGGTTAAGAATTAGAGTAGCGCAACGGAAGCGTGGCACAAGAGTGATCTCCATTTCATGAAGTTAACTAAGGATCTAAGATTCACACTAGAATCTTGGAAATACAAAATGATATGATGACATGGTCAGGATCATCACCAAGAACCGTTAGCAATAGACTATTAAGCGATGTTGCTGAAGACACACAAGGAAAGGCCATGTTGATGCACACGAAGGGCTGAAGATCAATTAAGTGACGAAGATGAACGATTTTTGTTTAAGATTAAGTTAATGATTAGAGTTGTAAAACAAAATTATTACTCAAGAACGATCTCAAATCCTTGAAATTGATTAGAGGTATGAGATTCCCTCAAAAATCTGGGAATAACATATGATGGTGATCAACTAGTAAAGATGAAATACAAAGGCCGTTAAAAAGAGACCACACAGGAATGCGCATTGACGTCACAAATGAAAAGATTATGCTGGCGTATACGAGGAGCGAAAAACAAATGGAGCAACGTGGATGAAGAGACCTATTGTATAAGATTCTACAACATTTGAGGACGAATTTTATTTTAAGGGGGGTATATTGTAATATCCTCAAAAATAAAATAAAAGGAAAATAAAATAAATAAATAGAAAAAGAAATCTATAGCTAATTAAGGTCCAATTATAAAGTTACTAGTCTAACAAACCCAAAATCCAACCTATAAGTACTCCCATATGCCCTAAACCACACAACCATCTCTTTTCTTTTTCTCTCCTCCCACCCTCACGGCCAGCACCCCTCTCCAGGGAGAAGCACGGACAGCAGCAAGAAGAAGAAGAAGAAGAAGAAGAAGAAGAAGAAGAAAAAGAAAGGATTAGGATTAAGATTAGGGTTTTAACTAAAACCCTGAAGGTATGTAAAGGGGATCCAAACCCCTCTCTTCCCTTTCAATCATGTTTTTGTTTGGATTGAGAGTTTCAAGAACACTCTGTTCTTGATAGGGATTTTGATTGAGGGTTGCATGATTTATGTTGCATAATCTATTAAATTTGTGACTATTTTGTAATAATTGCTTGGATAGGTTTTTCTCATACAAAAATTACAAATAATATATGGATGAAAGCTCTCAAAGTCTAGTTTCCACAAGAATTAGTTTCATATGATTTGGAGTTGTATACAAACAGTTATGTTCCAAACATCATACTAATGTCATGCTATCTTGGGAATTCGTGACTTTTTTGTAATAATTGTTTGGATAAGTTTCTCTTATCCAAAAATTACAAATAATATATGTATGGAAAGCCCTAGAAGTCTAGTTTCTACATAAATTGGTTTCATATGATTTGGATGCAAATAGTTATGATCCGAATATCGGACTGATATCTTGCTGTCTCGGGTAACAGCGAGACCAAATTGTAAAACATATAGTAAATTGGAAATACTGAATTAGGGTTTGAAATTTATCCTCAAATTAAAGGTTCATGTTTTCTTCTATGAAAACTAGAATCATCTGAAAAGAACAATTATAGGATTAATATTTTAATGACTGCTGCCAGAATATTGTGCAGAGAATAAATTCTGGTATTGTATGAATTCCTAGAAAAAAGTCTCAACTCTTGTTAATGAATGAAAATTGCATGTTTTAATGTGTTTTATGATGCATAGATGCTAAGACATCATATCTGAAATAATTATGATGTTTTAAATTATTTTTCTTAGAATTTTAATCTCAAAAATCAAGACTTATAGGTGGAAGATCGGACTTCCAGGACGTTGGCACGGCCGTGCCAGGTCTCGGAACAACCGTGACAGGATAGCACAGTCATGACTCTATCGGTCACGACCGTGGCAGAGGGCATAAGGAAACTGGGTCTCTGTCACGGTCGTGACAAAACCTATCACGACCGTGACAGACAGAAAAACTTATTTATATTATTTTTTTAAGTTTACTATTATGTATTATTGATTGATGATTGTATATGAACCTAGATACGCGAATTGCATGGACAGGCGTAGCTAGGTTAAAATTTGAAGACTGAGCGACGTAAACTGATTGATGATTGTGATAATAATGAACCCAATTAAAGAATACTGTTACTTGTCGCCCCTCAAACTGATGATAGGAAATATTGTGCCTTACTCCATTGTGTTAGAATTTCTCTCAAAAAATTACTGTGCCTTGCACTTTGGAGTTAGCATTTCCTGAGGGAATAACTGTATCTTACTGGAACGGTATGTATGTTCTCAAGGAGCCCCTACTGGAGGGCAACGACTTGATTTTTCAATTGCTGATAAGATCAAAGACTGAACTGACTGACTGAACTGAAAGGACTGATGACCACAAAAGTGGGATCTAATGGGTTATAAAGCAACCTTGAGGATATGACTGAGGCAAGATAAGGATAAATGCTAGTCACTTGGTATGCCTATTGATGAAAATGTTTACATGTCAATTTCGTTACTATTACTGATGACCTTATGATATGAACCAATGATATGCATAGTTTATGACTTTGATATGACATGCATATATGTTCCTTGTTATTATGAAATTGTCATATATATGTTATGTAGTATCCTGCATAGGATGCATAACATACCATGCATGACCTTTAAATACTATAACTAGGAAACCATGTACCATGGATCCGTGCAGATAACTGATATGTTTGAATGGATGGCTGGCTCAACTCATGATGGTGATGTTGCACATGGACTAGGCTAAGAATAATGTCATGAGTCTATTAGGCTACTGATTAATGAACTATTAGTTTTTCCTATGACATTAATTGCAATGGTTTTTTATTCAAGACTTTCGTTAAAAAGATAAGTTTTATTTTAATAATTAATTTCCACAATAGTCATGTTTATCATTTTTATTATGATGATGTTACGACGAACGACTAACAACTCAAAATTGTCCTAAATGTCTAAAATTTTTAGAGTGAATTTTCGGATCGTTACATTAAATGTAATAGGTGCGATGTAATATTTGTTGAATGTAATGTGTACGCTTTGATTGAATGTAATGTAATGTATGCAGCTCATGACCCAACCACGTAGGGAGTACGACGCCCGGATAATTAGCAATATCCATAATTTCTTTAACACTGTATTTGGATTGAGGTGAAAGGAGGGTAAAGAGGGGGAGGGGAAGAGAAATTTTTTTCCCTTTTTTTCCCTTTAACACTATCGATAGAATTTTAAAGGAGAGGAATGGAGGGGAATCTCCATTTTTTCCCCTCCCTTCCCCTCCATTTGTACTATTTTGTTTCAATTTCAAATTGTGGTGTAAAATTTTCCTTCCCTTCCCCCATTTTTTCTTTCGTTTGATTCTCTTCCCTTCCCCTTAACGAGTCTCTTGCCAAACACAGTGTAAGGTTGCGATGTGGTTGGAGAGAATCCAACAACTGTGCTGCCACCCTTCACTGCCAGTGTCATCTGATCCGGCTCCTAGTCTGATTTCTGGCCCCGTTTGAAGGTTGGTTAGTCCTACAACCTCGCGAGGCAAGTTAATTATTACATGATCCATGTGATCCTTTCTGAGATACCGCAAGTTAATTAGATCTCCAACATCTCTAGATAATCTACAACAACGATGGAACTCTAAAGTTTGAAGAAAATGGAGCTTGTACAATGATGCCGGGATGGTGTTCTCCAAAGGTACCCATCTCAAGTACCGCAAGTGTTTCAGGCAGCCAATAGAGTCCGGCAATTCAATCTCAAGTCCACAGATAATTGAATTAAAATGATCCACAGCATAGCATACAATTTAACGCTGCATGCTCAAAGTTTCTAAAAGTATAAAATACAAGAACAACTTAATTTTCATCCAAATAAGGATCCACAACATGTCCACAGTTGTCCCACATCTTAATTTTCAAAAACAAAGGTAAATTTTTTGAAGAAAATGGAGTCCAATAACACACAGTTGTCCCACATTATACCTCAAACAAAGGTAATGTGCAGCAATGAGCAATATATGCACCGAGTCTTTGACAAAATGTGTTCTAATCTGTCTCCATTTTCTTTATCTATCTCCAGGAATTTTTCGCTCACTTTCTGATGCATAGATAAAAAATGTAAAAATGAGTAACAAATCAGATATATCAAATTCTTCCAGCTTTGATATATAATAGCAGGTATAATAGATCCGAGAGTGAAGAATTCAGATATAACACATGAAAAATCAGATATATCAAACGAAAATTCAAAAATATCCACACCTACCTAAATAGATCCCGAATCCAATGATCTACATGCCATCTTGGTTGTCTTGATCATCAATAGCCTGCAAAATAAAAATTAATTAAAAGTGATTATATAAGTTGACATTAAAAAAATGTATCATACCTTAATCAAAGGCATTTCCGTTTGTCATGTCCACTCTTTCCGCAAGCTCCACAACTTCTCTTCTTGAAATCTTTTTTCGACGTGAAAATTTGAATCCTAGATACATTTTTAGGTCTACCTTTGGCTTTTACACGAAGAGAATCACGAATGACGAATTGAGGTTCATGTATGTTGACAGAGCTTGCTTGACTTACAGGCATTTCACTAGTACTTGGTTGACTTACATCGATAGATGCATTTGCCACATGAAATGTCATAAATTTACTTACAACATCGTCCATCATTAGAATCCCAAACTGTAAATACTTCTTGGACAATAAATCCATTTCTTGTACTCGTCACACGTTACTTTTCCAAACCAATTTTTCTAGTGGAGTTATGTCATCATGACTGTAGGATATAGTGCTCAGGTAGTTTGAACGTACATTTGAATACCTTGCATTTATTTTCCAACGATGCAGGATATATTGCTCAGGCAAATATTCCACACTTTTTTTGTGAAGAACTGTTATGATGTGGCAACAAAAAATGTCTTCTTGTTCATATTTTTTTGCATGAACACTTTATAATGATTCCTTCATCATGACTAAACTCTACAATATTCTTACCTTCATCTACACCTCATACTAGATAAACTGAGTAGAATGATTTTTCAGCGTCCTTATAAATCTTACCAGCATAAAAATTGAAGGGTCGTGTATATTCTTGTTGAAACTTGCAAAATACACGTTGTGTATAGATCTTGCCTGCTTCGTCCTCTAATGGATTATGTGTAAGATAGACAGGAGTAGAATTCATAGTATGAAAATCTTCTCGTTCTTCAACTCCACGATGGCTTTGAATTGCTTTGTCATATTGTTGGACAAAATATGATAGTGAAGTATTTGCATTAACAAATCCATCAAAAAAACATTAATAAGTATTTGCTTTGTCGTATTAAGTGCTCTAGCTATTCAGGATGGACCCATGCCAAATTTGTGTAAGCTTTCAATAGTCTCTTTCGAGGTTGCCGAGATTTCTTTTGGAGATCGTAAATATTTAACTTTCGAAGGAGTTGTTGACTATGTTCTTCGTGAAATTTTCTTATCTCCCACTTGCCATCCTGCTTCCGTGCAACATATAAATGAACAAGACAACCATTTCTAACTTCTCTTGTTTGTTTAAATTTTTTTTCAAACCCTTGCTTCACAAAGTTATGACCTTCTTTAGAACAAACGAAAGTTCTATTTATAACTTTTCCTATAGCTGCAGACTTGTGTGAAGTATGTTTTCTAACATAGAATCCCATTAATTTAGCATACATATTATAATAATTATATGCTTCATCATCTGTGTCGAATGTCATGCTAACTCTCGGTTTGGATATCTCATAGGATTTGACATAATTTGAATGTTGGGATTCAGAAACATTCACCTTCTCGTTACTTTCTCCACCTTCAATACGTCCACAAAGGCTCTGATTGTCAACTTCTTCAACAAATTCAACATCATCCATTTATACCTAAAAGATAAGAAATTAATTTAATTCACAAATTATTCATAGAAATCGTATTACGAAATTGAATTAAAACTTAACTTCATTACAACTCAGACTAACCAACCGGGTGGTATACCTGTAGTGTGGTTGGCGGAGGCGAAGGTTGTAGGCGGTGATGGAGTAGGTTCGGTTGCGCACAACCTCGACGACAAAGCGGGCTGGGGGGAGGGGGGCGAGATCGGAGCTGGTTCTGTTGGCTGGCGAGCTCGGCGAGAAAGCGGCCGTCGTCAACAGGCAATCTCGGCGAGAAAGCGGGCGGCGAAGGCGGACGAGCTCGGCGAGAGAGAGTGCAGAGGCGGCGGTCAAGCTTGGCGAGAGTACGGGCGGCAGCGGCAAGAGATCTTGATGAGAAAGCGAGCGGCGGCGGTGGATGATCTCGGAGAGAAAGCGGCCGTCGACGGCAGGCGATTTCGGCGAGAGAGCGGACGTCGGTGGCGGACGATCTCGATGCGAGATTTGGCGGCGGCGGCGAGGAATCTCGGCAAGAGATCGGACTACAGCGGTTGTCGATCTCGGCGCGGGATCTCGCGTCAGCTGTGGGAGATCTTGCCGAGAGAGCGGGCGGCAGCAGCGAGGGATCTCGACGAGAGATCGAGCGGCGGCATGCAGACGAAGAGGAGTGTCATGCATAAGGTTATTAGAAAAAAAATGAAAAAAGTCGAACACAATCTCAGTGGTTGATATTGAATGGAACAGACGGGATTTAAGGGGCAGGATGCTCCCAACTTGAGTTGGAAGCATTTGAATTAAACCCATATATATAATAGGTAATTACAATGAAAGTTGTCATTATTGTATTAATGGCTAACATGCAATCCTGTGTAACCAATATATTAATTAATTGCTAATTTATATTTCGTATTTAAATTAATTTAATAAGATAATTTATATTGGTTATATATATCACACTTACATATATGATTATGAGGCTTCCGAATTGTTGTAAGTGCTACATTCCTATTTATATTTTTCTAGTCTTTTTAATTTTTATTTTAAAAATAATTAATTTTAATGCAATTTATAGTATTATTTATTGGAATTTTAAAAGTTACTACTGCGTATTTGTTAATTGTAATCAAATAATTATCATCGTATATTTTTTCTCATAATAAAATACATTTTAGAAGATGAAAAGCTTAACATGACGTTACAATGAAAGGTCCATATAGGTTATATAATTATTGTATTAATGAAAGACCCATATAGGTTATTATAATTATTATATTAATAATTGACATTCAATGCTTCACACAATTCTCATTTTTTTATTTTGTAACTGATATGTTAGTTAATTAATAATTTGTATTTCATGTTTAAGTTGATTTAACTGTAGGATATATATATATAATTCTAAGGAACAATTTCATAATTTAAATTATTTTACATTGTCTATTTACTTATCATTTCTATTTATTTTTCCCCAAATTTTAATCTTTTTTCTTAATTGTGGCATTGTTGTCGGGACCGAACCAAACGATCATCCGGTTCGACTATCACCCGGCCGATAACACGGCTCATTTGAAAGTTCAAAATCGGGAACACCATTGGACTAGGTTGAACCAATCAAAAATTGAATCAAGCTAAAAAACCCAATCAAACCGCATTTCACCATATCGGCCGGTTAAAAAAAACCTTAAAAACAAAAAGAAAACCGTCCGGAAGCAAAATTTGAAAACAGCAAAACCCCTGTGATGGCTACCCTGTTGATGGCCAAAAGCAAAGCCGGTGGACCTTGCTGACGGCGACGACTCTGGCGCGGCAAACGAGCGAAGGCGAATCGACGATCCTTGCTGGCGGCCGTCAATCGACGATCCCTGCGTCGTGCATCCAAAGGTTTGTCTATTTAGTTTCATTTTTCCTTCCTTCACTCAGTTCTCATCTAGTCATCTTCCTCCATTCCTCGTCCATGATCTTCGGCCGTCCGAGTTCTGACCATCTTCGACTATTCTCGTTGCTCAATTTCTGGCTGCAGACACCGCTTCCGCAAGTGTCCCACGTCGCAGGGCCCGACGCGAGCGGAAACAAGGCAAGCGGATTCAATCGGGAGCTCTCTACGTCCGTGCACCGGCACTGCTGGGTGTCAGCGCTTTTGGTAGCGTCGGCGCACTGTTGAGACCCTCCCGGCTCCCGCGACCGAGCGACATCTCTGCACGAGCAACAGTGAGGCGGTGCAGGTTGTCGACGTCGCAAGCGGAAGCGAGGGGGGCCAATCTTTGGCTCTTTGAGTCTTTGATGGCTGTGCTGGCTGCCACGCTCCTGGCGCTCTTTGACGTCTTTGGGCCTCCTGGCTGTGCTCGCCGCTCATGGCCGGTGCTGTTGGCCTGCTGCTACGGTAGCTGCCATTGCAGCTTGTGCGGCCCAGACAGTGGAAATCCAAGGGTCTAGACAGCTGCCGCGAACAATCCGACGACTGAAATTGAGATTTTTTCGATTCGTTGTCCCATCGGATCGTGACAAAATTGATCGTGGGCTTTGCAATTCTTGAATTCTTTTCTAGATTTGTTGCTCACTTGCTCTCACTCTACTAACTCCATATTAAATGGCATAAACTATTCCACTTTTCTAACTTGACTCCACACATATAAATAAATAAATAATTTAAAAAATATTAGAGAGATTTAAATCAATTATATCAGTAAATAAGATATATTTGTATTATGATTAATGGCATCTTTCGTAATTAAGTCTAATGGCTTCTCCTTCTTTCGTTCATTTTTATTTAATAATTGCAACTTATTTTTTCATATTATTCAAATATCTTAGTTAATAACCTCCATGTTCCTAACCTCCTCTCATGTATAACCTCCTAGCATGAATTTATAATTATGGTTCAATTCATAATTTGCAATCTTCTCCTTCCACGAAATGAAGTTTACCTCCTACTTCATGAATCATGCACCCTTGACAAGGAATGGTCACTCATCAAAATGTCCCAAATAAGACATATCTTTTATTTGAATTTATAATTTGGTCGAGAGTATTTGTGGAGTATGGGAATGCTTTACTTGAATTATTCAATTTTTTTCCTTTTATTTGAATTATTCAATTTTACCTTATATTTGAATTATTCAACGCCTTTACTTTTTTCTCTATATTTGAATTATTCAACGCTTTACTTTTCTACCTTATATTTGAATTATTCAAATTTTATTTCTTTTATTTATGACATTACTCCTTTTTTCTTTCAATTATTATGTTCGTCTGCCTTCTTTTTTTCCCCAAAATTATGGATTCTTCTACTTTCATGTTTATTTTTCCATTTATTTTAACATCACATATCCTTCCTCCATATGATTAATTTTATTTATTTTTTTCCTTTACTTTACCATTTATCATGTGTGATTGTCTTTGCGTCATAGTGATGTTGTGTTTGTTGATAAAGTAGTAGTAATAATAATAATAATTGTGATGTTATGTGTTTGTTGATAAAGTAGTAGTAGTAGTAATAATAATAATAATAATTGTAATTATTATTATTATTATTATTATTATTATTATTATTATTATTATTGGAAAATAGCCAAAGCAATATTTTTCATCCTTCATAGGTTTTTTTCTCTAAATGTGAACATTTTATTTTCTTTCATCTTTCACAAATTGATCTTCATAAGTTATACCTTAGAATAAATTTTGTTATAAACATATTTGTGAAAATTAAATTGTAAACACATTTATGAAAATTGAATTATAGCTGATATATCAAATGCAATCTATCTATAATCTTTAATTTAATATAGGAAGAAACCTTTTTACATATTTCTCGCAATAAAAATACTTATTTATTTAGTAATAGATATAATATATAAAAAAATTATTTAATATAAAATTAAAAGAATTAAATAAAAAATTAACATGTCTCTTATAATAAAAAATATCATTTAGTAATAAATATTATAATAATTTAAATTGCACGAAGTGCAACGGCTTTTACTAGTTGAAAGTATAATCTAGATTAATAGTTAATGAGAATATAAGAATAAATTGGATTTAGAAATTGAAATAAAAATAACAATTAACAACTAGTAGCATTAGTAGTTAACACACTACTTAAAAATTAAGATATGGTACACTGAATTGGTACGTTAAAATATTTCTCATACTTATTGATAATAAATAGATATACTTTTTATTTCTTAAATTTTCTTATTTTGAGATAATTCACACTAAAAATATATTCATAATGAAAATTAAGGATCTCAAATTGGCGCTTGGCGCTGCACTTCGATTAACACGTCTACTAACTTGGACTCCAATAAAAATTCACAAAATTCGAACTAGACCTTTGCCCTTGAGCCGTGAGCCTGAATGAAGCCCCAATCTCCTGGGCTCTAGGCTCTTCTAACATCTGCTAATTTAATTAGTAGATTTGTTTTTGTCATTCCACGCCTGCACATCACAAATTAAAATCTAACGCGGATCACGAATTGAAATCTCGATCCTTCATCAATTCTAATGTCGTATGGGATTATATATCTGACTATGACAAGACTCCAAACAAAAATTTTGTCCACCGTGGTAAAGAACAATTTTATATATAGATAATGATCCGTTTACTTAATCTAACAGAACAAAGATTAATACAATAAAATATTTTATCATCCAAAACCTCCATGCATAACTAATCTGATCCATGGCGATGGCATACGACACTCGCTGCACAAGCAGATTAATAAATGTTGCAGAACGACGCCGCATGCTCCTCCAACCATTCAATTAACTTTGGGTCACCACATCAATTAGTCCTTATTTAATTATTCTAGTAACCCAGTTGTCTATCTGATCCTGGCCGCCGGCAGCCTGACAAAAGTGGCCATTGCCGCGAAACCACTTCCCCTGCAGATGGTCCGGCTGCCGGCCCCGGTGGACGCTACCGAGACCCCGGCAGACGATGCGGAGATGGGATTTACTGTCCGCCTGTACGGCCCAAGCCATTTGGCCATCATGTACCTCTCCTTCCTCCATGGCGGGACGTGCAGGTCCCGGGACTTTAGAGACCAACGCGCCGCCCTCGCCGCGACCCGCACTAGTTGCCGGATGTCCTCTGTCCCAGCCACCATCAGTTCCGGCAGCGCGGCCACCAACCCGCGGTACTCCGCCGAAGCACGGGCCACCTCGAACTCGGCCGCGAAGTCGAGATCGATGATGTACCTCCGCCCTCCATGGGCAGCCGCCGCCACCACGTCGATGTACTCGTAGTTCCCGCCGACGAGCTTGGCGGAGCCCTGCCACTTGACCTTGCACAGGCCAGCGTCGTAGCCGCCTTCCCTGAGCTGGCCCATCACCGCCCGACGGTACACAGAAGCATCCGTACGCAAGGACGCTAATGTATCCGCCGCCTCGGTGACGTGGGTGACGAGGCGAAGGCGGTAGAGGTCTCCGCCCCCCTCGCGCGCGTCGTGAAGCTCTCTGATCTCCTCCACCATACACTCCATTTCGTCGCCTTTGTCGTCGTCATCGGAGAAGTCGTCCGCCACGCCGACGCCCAGTCCTGAGTCGGCTGAATCGTCTCCGTCCAAGAAGAAGTCGTGGAGGAGGCAGGACAGAGGCTCGTGCTCACTACCGCTGCTGCTGTCGCTGCAGCCGCGGCCACGGAGCCGCGCCTTGGCGTCGTCGTCGAGCGGATCCATGGCCCGTTTCATCCGCAGATAGATCGCCATATATATTTTAAGAGAGATATATAGACTTGGAACTCCTCGGAGCACAAGGACGGGCTAGTGATGGTATATATATATTAAGGATGTAGTGGCATAAAATTGCAGCTGATTAAGGTCTGGAATATGCTTGGAAGATTACTGCGTGCATGTAGGAGATGATTGGTGTTGGAGTAGATATAATTTTGCTGCGGTTATATGGGAAAAGAAGTACAGAATGGATATGCCAATAGGGATTTGATTGCGACCTGTTGAACTCGAAGGACAAAAATGGTTGTCGGGAATATTTGGGGACATATGCCTTACACTGCTTCCGGAGGTGGCGGCTGCATGCACGCCCACGGAGTTAGCTGCCAAGGCGCCGCAACGTCGTCGTTCAGACTTCGTGCAGAGAGAGAGAGAGAGGAGAGAGAGAGAGAGACGCAGGGGAAGGAGAGAAGTTGGGGAAATCAATTTAAAGGGCAGCGGCCAGCTGAGGAGGTAATTGGTGCAGGATGGCGTCCACGTACGTTTGAAGAAACGGGAACGTCCAGATACAACGTACCTGGAGATTGGACTGATTGAGGTTGAGATGACGCCTCGATTCAATCAATGTAGTACAAAGTTTCATTTGGAGCGGGCGATCGCAAACGCATGCACAGCGTACAGCTGCCACGACGCGTCCACGAGTCTCACTTCCCTTCTGGTACGTAAGAATTCAGGTGGCTTTTCTTTTATGTATGTTTCCTTTTTTTTTCGGTTACATCATGCTTGCAATATCCTCATCCCATGCGGCCCGGCGAGAAATTTCTGATCGGGAATGGGAGTGAAATCGGGAATGGGAGTATCTTCGCACCCTAATTATATATATATTTATATATTTATTTATTTATTTATAATCTTCTAGCCAAAAATATTTCATAGGAGTTCACATTTCATTTTAATTTTAAAAAATAAAAATATAATAATAATAAAATTATTATTGAATGAATTTATTTTAACGATGTTTTATTTTTTGAAATTTGTCGATAATTTCATAATTTTCTTTTCTTCCGCTTGAAGTATTTTTATGATTTTCTTTTCTTCCATTTTCTTTATTGTGTAATAAATTTTGATATGGATGCGATTTTATATATATATATTTTTAACACTATGATAATTGTGAAAGAATTTTATTCTTTTTCAATGTAAACAAATGAAAATATGTCTACGATGAAATAAAAAGAAAATTTAAATTATGAACTCTAAACATATATTAATTGTTATGAGTTAAAAATTATATTAAAATATCTTTAGTTTCGAATGAAACCATAGCATATTATTCATGAAAAAATAAAAATAATTTACAAAAAGTAGATTAAACAATAAGATTAAAATATATTGAATTAGAGGGTAGAAAAGAAGGCAAAAGGGAGTCTTAGTTTGAGGGAAAAATATTTCGGAGACTACAACGAGGAGGAAAAAGAATTAGATTAAATAGGAGAGAAAAAAGTACAGATTAAATAGAGGTGGATGACTTTGGCAAATAAATGGAAGTAAGTTATAATAGGAAAAGAAAGTTAGGGCATGGTTGTTTCCTTGCAGTGACTAAGTTTCCTTTCTCTAGCAAGCCGCGAGTTGTTTTCTTGCAAAAAGGAAAAAATGCATAATGGGATTCAACCTGCAAACCTCCACAACGTAATTTCACCTATTCTCCACCAAGCTATTGTTTCATCTTGTTTATATTACCTACTAAGGTATAGCTGCTTTGTCCTGACGACCGATCCCTCCACCTGATCCCTCGACCTGACGGTCCTTTCACCATGAAGGAGGGTAACGACAGCGGCGGAGGAGAGCAATGATAACGACGCTCGTTTGAGGAGGACAACGTCTGTTCTTGCTAGAAGACGACGACGGAAGTTCGAAGAATCGGGGTCCCCGTGGGGATTCGAGCCACGCAGAGATCGGGGCGGAGGATAAAATTCTTTCCGATCTGGGGATTCAAGTTGGGGGCGGGGGGGGGGGGGGGGGGGGGGGGGGGTGGGTGTCCACCACCTCGAACATATAGATCGGGTACCACTCCTATATGTCTATATATATATATATATATATATACACTAACGAGCCCCTTGGGTGAAACTAATGTCTCCATATGGGATGTTCATTTTTCATCAACGATAGAGATTATATCTTCTCTCTCGCGCGCTCTCTCTTCTCTATGCTCTCTCTCCCCTCTGATCGCCGCACCGCCTCCCCTCCGCTCTCTCTCTTTTCTCCTTCAATTGCCGGCCCCATCCTAATCCATGTCGCCGTCGCCGATCTAGATCCGACGGAGCCTATCAACCACTCCTCTATTAGTGATCCCCCGTTGCCGATCGATCACCACCTCCTTTTTCACTACAAGAAAATGATCGATTAGCGACTCAAGATATGCGACGCTAGGGTGGCACTATTATGTCTCCGCGGTGAAGAACGTCTTATTCGCGTCTAGCTAGCGCCACAAAAATGGGACTGAATATTGGTGGCTACTAGCGTCGCAATGGAGTCAAAGTAAATGAGACGCTACTAGCGCCAATGTTGACACTATCTCGACGTTATTAAGACATGCGGTTTGCGACTGTGCGTAGAAGACATGCGTCGCTGAGTCTACATGCAAGGGGCGCTAGATGTGTGACGCGATTTCGGCGCCCACGAGTCGCTACTCTAGGCGCTAGGAAGGCGCTGAAGTGACGCAATATGAAGGTGTTCGCGTCATCAAAGAGACGCGACTATGGCGCTAAAGACGATATATTTAACTCGACGTCGACAGTCAATGTGTCGCGAATGGGACGCTATGGAGTCGCTACTTTTATATTTTTTTTACCCATTCAATCTGCATTTTTGCCCTTCCCAGACCATACAATTATATAATACATATAAAAATGCATTAATATTTATCACAGACAATATAAAAGCATCACTAGCAGTATAAGAGCATCACATGCAATATAAGAGCATCACAGGCAATATAAAAGCATCATAGGCATAATATTTAACATAAGAATACGAAAAGTAATAAACCGAACTAACAGACTATATGTATATCTAAATCTATAAGTAACAAAAGCATTGTTTGTATTCATGGGTTGTTTCTATCCTTGATTTGAGAGTTATTGTTATCATTCTGGACATTCGACCCAGACGTGCTCGGTCCATGGCCTCGCGGGGATGGATTCTACGTCGGGATCAATCCCTGAATGGCCTACAATAGCGGAGCCAACTACTGCGACAACTGCTCCGACACCTGCCGTGATATCTGCTCTGATAACTATTGCGATAGCTGTGTCACATCAGGTGCAACGGATGAACTCGCAATAGATGGACCGCCTGCATATCCTTCGATCCTCCTAAGTATCTGAGCGGCTGTGCCGAGGCCATGCAAGTACCCCCCGCGTGTCGTGCCGGCCACCTCCTCCCAAACAGCAGGGTCCTCTATGAAATAGAAAAATCATACAATCATATAATATATAAAATATGTATCAAGAAACACAAATTAAAACCATGACAAAATCAACAAAGATACATTACCTAGTGGCTGAGTACTCGGATCATCTCCATACCTTTCAGCCATTTTCACATTATAATCATCCTATAAAATTTAAACATTCTGTATTTCAAAAATAGTGCACTAATGGCAACAACCAAATGACCATGTCATGAGACTTATTAGAAGCCCACGAGCAGTGGGCATGACTAGGTCATTTGTCTTCCGACTCTTATGCGTGGCCTCATAGATCACATGAAAGTCTACGGGACCGTCTTCTTTCTCCTCCTACAATAAAGTTTCAAATTTGATAACATAAGTATAAGTCAAAAGTTTGATAAATTGAATTCATATGTAAATTACCAGGCGCCGTCGATGCTCATCAAATCGCACCGATCCCCCTATGTGGATGTAGTCCTTGGGATTCGAAAGATGGTTAATTCTTACCTTTTTCGACTTCCTTTGCCATCATTCATCCGTCCTTTGTGAACATCAAATACTTACACTTTCAAAAACTATAATTTTCATAAAAATAATTTAAAAGTAAACATACTTACCACTTCCTACACAGGGACTCCCAAACCGAGCGCTTAATATGCTTTGGGCATCTTTGTATGCCCTGATCCAAAGTGAGGCCGGCGGACGTGACGACCTTGGGAAACTTGTATAATCAATTTCGGAGGCATTTCGCAGCGACCTCCTCAAAAGTTCTCCGGATCGTCCCTAAACTAAGATCCGGATGAAACTAATTTGCCTCCTACAAATAGAACGTTAAAACTTAATAATTTTAAAATAAATATAAATCAAATTATGTAACCCAAATAAAAGATCGTACCTTAAAGGCTCGAAAGATGTCATCCCGCACTTGAATTGGGACATCTTTTCAGGAACCTGCCCCTTCCGACAAGTGGTAAAGAACGAGAGCATTGACATCCCGCACGGTACTAACGGGTATGAAAGTGGTCCTACCAATTACAAAGAAGAATTAATTTTCAATGATAACCAAAACTATAACAAAATTTGTACTGCTTATTTAACTTACGGTCGAGCAATATTATTCACAGTGACCACCCCATTATCGTGTAACCCCTCTTCATCACTCGAAGAGGAATCATTTGGTACAGTTGGGGAAGGCTGTGAAGGTCCGACATCATCTACAGGACCTAATACATAATAAATCGTTAGTGTCATATTAAATTAAAATTATGATAATTCATAGATGTACAGTAATGTTCTCACCTCAATTAATGTGTACCGCAGCATGATCAGTGGCAGTCCGCTCGTCTAAATGTATTGAGCTAGCTGGTTGTGCTATCGGCGGCATAGCAATTGACATTATTAAAAAAATAATTAATATAATTAATTAAGAAATGTTAATAACAATAAATATATCACCTGGCGTAAGATGTCGCTCGTCAACGCTAGAATGTGGTGAAACGTCCGGTACTCTCGCCGGTGGCGGTGGGGTAGCAACTGTCATCATAAGAAAATACATTAAATTTGGCTCCTATTTAAAATTGTATATCGCCTACAATGTGTCACGTACCTGGAGTGATATGCAGAGCACACCCACCAATGGATCGCCTACTATGTGACGATCCGGCTACGTGCCCCATCGACGGCGGAGGAACTGATATTATTAAAAAATAAAATTAACTATTATAATCAACTATAAATAAGCAGTTGATAATAATTCTATTACCTAGTGGTTGTGATGTTTGACTTATCTGGAGTGAACGCCTGGAAAAGCGAGATGACCCAGATGCTCGACCCCTCATTTTATGACTGAAAATAAGAAAGAAGTTTCTCTTATTATCGGTAACCATATATAACTTGAAAAAAAAAGAAGTAAAAAACTTATGTCATTAGAATACTACGAATTCATTCGCTTGTTTCGTATTCTGATTCATTTTCATCATCTTCATCATCGTCGCTATAATCTTGGTTCGAGTTATCATCAACGAAATTATCAAAGTCCACATCCAAGAGGTCATTTGTATTGAACTCTTCCATTGGCTCAGCGTCATCGACCAATTGAAAATTCTCAACTCCATCGACCACATCAATCATCTCATTCACTCTATCTTCTTGATAGTAATCGTCCATGTGCACATCGTTGTGTACGGATGATGTTTCATTATCGTCTACCATTATTTCTGCTAAGAATAGTCTACTCCTCACCTTGCATGACGTCCACCATTCATCCTTGGTTCTTTTCGATGGATACTTAGTGTAGTACACTTGTTGTGCTTGTTCCGCCAATACGAATGGATCATATGACTGAAGTCTCGACCGAGGGTTAATATCCACCAATTTAAACTTTTGATGGATCCAAACTCCTTTTTCTAGATCGAACCAACGACATTTTAGTACCACGACTTTATTAGATTTTTCCAAATAAGACAATTCTAGGATGCCTTCTACAACACTGTAGTAATCAAAGTCGTTGTCCCCGTACATACTTCCTAAAACACATATGCCACTATTAATAGTTGATAGTTGTCAATTATATTCTTCTGTATGGAAACGACATCCATTGACTATGACGCCGCAGTAGCTAAGAACTTATTTCTTCGGGCCATGACCGAGATCTCGTATTTTGTTCTCTTTGACTAAGCCATTAATAACCTATAATAAAATTAACTAAAAACTTTAGTAAAAGTTACGAACTTATAACAATTTATAACAACAAGCTGAAAGATTTCTTACTTCACATCTCAATCACTCGGCAAAATGTTCGTCTCGTAATTTCAATAACTCATCATTTGAAACTAACGGATTGATTTCTCGATGTAATTCTTCGAATTTCCTGAATTCATAGTTTTCATATAATGAAATCATATAGCAACAATTAACTTTAAATTATATAACAAATTAGAACAAATTGTCTTACTCGAGATACGACGTCATTTCGCTACAATTTGCCAGAACATAATTCTCAACGGCGGTGAAATCTTTGTCATTCAAGATAACTTTGCGTCTTGCATCAAGAAGTCGACATGGGTACTTGAAGATGGATAGAATATTCATGTCAACTTCTCTTTCACCACCATCATCGTTTCTTAGAACTTGGGTGTATCGTGATTGTATATGTGGCTCAAAGTATTTTGAAGTGAAGTTTGACACCTCATCAATGAAATATGCTTCACATATGGAGCCTTCAATTTTTGTCTTATTCTTCGCTTTCCTTTCAAATATAACATGCACCTTTCGAAAGGATACATCCATCGATACTGAACCGGACTCGCAATTTTTGTTTCATATGGTAGATGTACAATCAAATGTTCCATCACATCAAAGAAAGAAGGTGGAAATATCTTCTTAGCCTTGTACACGGTAATCACAATAGAAGTCTCTAACCGAGAGATGTCTTCTTTCCGAACGATGGATGCATAAAGCTCTTTAAAGAACATAGATAATTCCGTTAAAACCTCTCAGAAGACCTTTGGCAAAAGTTCTTTAAAGACAATTGGAAGCAGCCTTTACATAAAAATATGACAATCACTCCTCTTCATCCCATGTATCTTCCCATTGTCCAAGTTAAAACAATGAGATATGTTTGATACATATCCTTCGGGGAATTTCAATTGCTTTACCCATTCAAAAATCACTTTTCTTTGATCATTGCTCAAGACATAAGTAGCTTTTGGCTTTTTGCATTTACCATTTTGAAGATGAATGATATCTAACTCTGGTCTTTTGCATATTAATTTTATGTCTTCGCGAGTCTGGATGCTATCTTTTGTTCTTTCTTTAACATCCATAATAGTGTTGAAGATGTTGTCAAATACATTTTTCTCCACATGCGTGACGTCCAAGTTATGACATACTAAGTTTGAAGACCAGTAAGGCAACTCCCAAAAAATACTTCTTTTCTCCCAATTATGTTCACATCCAAACCCAATTTGCTTGTACCTACCGGCCTTCAGTCCGAATGAGACTTCACTAAGCTTGTTTACTTGCTCTAGTAATTTTTGTCCCTTCAAATGAGTTGGAGACAAAGTGTTCTCGGATGTATTCTTTTTAAATGAGTTTCGATCACGCCGCATCGAATTCTCCAATGGCAAAAACATCCTATGACAATCAAACCAGTAAACTTTCCTATATTTTTTCAAATAAAATGATTTCGTATTCTTTCCACATATGGGACAAGCAAGTTTTCCTTTTATGCTCCAACCACTCAACATTCCATATGCCGGAAAATCACTTATGGTCCACATTAATGTGGCTCTCATAATGAAATTTTGCTTTTTGATTTGTCATAGGTAACCACGCCATCCTCCCACAACATCTTGAGTTTATCAATCAAAGGTCTTAAGTAAACATCTACACTTTTACTAGGAGATCGAAGACCCGGGATCATACAGATAAACAATATATTCTCTCATCTCATACACATGCTTGGAGGCAAATTATAAGGTGTCACAAAAATTGGCCAACATGAATAAGCAGTACTTGATGAGCCAAATGGGTTGAAGCCATCGGTGCAAAGTCCTAATCTAACATTCTGTGATTCTGCAGAAAAAGTCGGATGAAGTGCATCAAATCGTCTCCATGCCTCCGCATCCGAAGGATGTGCAATTAGATTTTGATCTTCACGTGCCCCTTCTCTATGCCACCTCATAAATGATGCAATTTTTTCAGAAAGAAATAGTCGTTGTAATCTTGGAACAATCGGAAAGTATCTAAATATTGCATTTGCCACATTTTTTTTCGAACTTTGAGAATTCTTTTTCGGCTTGAATCTGGGCTCGCCACAAATAGAAAAACTCATGAGTTGTTTTTCTTGTAGTACAACATGCAATGATTACAGCATGCATCAATCTTATGATATTCCAACCCTAAATCTCTCATCAACCGTTTGCACTTGTAAAAATGTCCCGGTAATTTCTTTGAAGCTGGAAGCATACTCTTAATAATGGCAAGCATCCGGTCAAAACAACTTTCTCTCATATTAAATTCTGATTTTAAGTTCATTAGTTGTGCCACTGCAGAAAGTGTAGTTTGCTTCATGCATCCATCCCATAAAGGTTCGTCTGCTTCTTCGAGAAGATTATAAAACTTAGAAGCCGAAGGATTCGAGTCTTCTTCAATCAATGTTTCGTCAACATTTTCTCCTAACATTGCATCGCGTATCATGTCCCTGTACGGATTGCTCGAGTCGCCCACAACAGTATCTACATTACTTATTTCTTTAGCCCATCTTTCTTCGCCATGAAAGAACCAATTGATGTATGTCAGTAAGAAACCGTTGTAATATAAATCCTTCTGCGCATCATATCTTACTTTCCATTGACAACATTTGCACTTCCGGCATGGACATGAGATTTGGCCATATGAAGAAGCAACACCTTCATTTTTATATGCCACATCTATAAATTCACCAACACCATCCTTATATTCTTCAGTTATGATGCAATGTTTATCCTTCCAACGACGAATCCAATTACGATCTGTCTTTATCGTTTCTGTAACGGACAACATTAAGCCATATGTCAATAAATTCATGTATTTGAAATGTGTGATTTTGAACTTACGAAGTACAAAATCACATGTTTCAAATACTTCATCGTCGAATCATAATCTCATTTTATCACCAAGAATGTGGAAGTATATCCTTAGTAAAACTTATGAGAACATGATCAAAAAGAGGTTCTAGAATTATGAAAAAAATAAAATAGTTTAACTTAACATGCATTACTAACTTAGTACATCCTTAGTAACTAACTTAACAACAATAGTTTCAAGTAATTAAGTAGTATTTAACTTAACATGCATTACTAACTAACTTAACAGCAAAACAATCAAGTAATTAAGTAATATTTAACTTAACATGCATTAGTTCATACCTTCCAAGTAATTAAGTAGTATTTAATTTGACATGCATTACTAACTAACTTAACAGCAAAACAATCAAGTAATATTTAACTTAACATGCATTAGTTCATAACTTTTAAGTAATTAAGTAGTATTTAACTTCATGCATTAATAATTCACTTAATTACTTGAGGATGGCGGCGGACGGCGGTGGAGGAAAGCGGTAGGCGATGGCCGACAGAGGAGCGGTGGCGGAGGGCGGTTTCAGAGGCGGAGGTCGGCGCGGTGGCGGAGGGCGGTGGAGGAGGAGGAGGCGATGGTGGAGGGCGGAGAAGGCGCAGGGAGGAGGAGGAGAAGGAGGCGGCGGTGGAGGCGGAGGTGAACGTCGGCGCTGTAGCGGAGGGCGGTGAAGGAGGAGGAGGCGGCGGTGGAGGGCAGATGAGGCGGAGGGAGGAGGAGGAGGAGGAGGCGGCGGTGGAGGCGGAGGTGGACGTCGGCGTGGTGGCGGAGGGCGGTGGAGGAGGAGGAGGAGACAGCGGTGGACGGCGGACGAGGCGGAGGGAGGAGGAGGATGAGGAGGCAACGGTGGAGGCGGAGGCAGACGTCGGCGTGGTGGCGGAGAGCGGTGGAGGAGGCGGAGGCGGCGGTGGAGGGCGGCGGAGGTGACGGACGGGCGCGGTGGAGGAGGCGGCGATGGAGGCAGAGGCGGACGTCAGCGCGGTGGCGGAGGGCAGTGGAGGAGGCGGCGGTGGAGGGCGGCGGAGGGGCGCGGTGGAGGAGGCGGAGGCGGAGGGCGGACATCAGAAGAGGAGGCGGTGGAGGCAGAGGGCGACGGAGGAGCGCGGTGGTGGAGGAGGCGGAGGGCCGCGGAGGCGGACGTCGGCGTGGTGAAGGAGGCGGCGGAGGAGGTGAAGGAGGAGGTCGGGCGTCGGGCGTCGGGCGTCGAGCGTCGGAGGTCGGGCGTCGGTGGTCGAAAGTCGGGCGTCGGTGGTCGAAAGTCGGGCGTCGGACGAAGATGAGTAAAATAGTAAAAGTGAAAACGAAAAAGAGGGGTTAGGAATTTAAGTAAATTTTTTAGCGTCTCCCAAGAACGAGATGCTGTGTAGACGCAATGTAGACGCCGCTTCTATCAAAATTCGGCTAGTGCGGCGCTACGAAGAAGCTAATGTGTCGCTAAGCTAACGTAGCGACACTAGCGTCGTAAGGGCGTCTCCATAGAGGTAGCGTCTCACAAATGCGACGCCATTGAGACGCTCATTAAAAGTCTTTTTCAAATTTTATAGTATGTATGAAATTTTATTTATCAATATAGTGTCTCATCGCATTGTGCTCCGTTCAAATTATTTTATTTCCTTCCGACAATCTATCATGTATGTATATAAAATTATAAATCTAAATGTATATGTGTCTATAACAAAATTGTGTGTGTATATATATATACCTATAATATATGCCTATGTATATGTCTACGTGTGGAAGATTAAGTATTATAAATCTATCATGTATGTATGTCTATATGTATTATAAATATATATGTGTATGTATACGTCTATACATGTGCAAGTCATATAATGTGTATATGTATACGTATTCGAAGTGAATATATGTGTATATGTTTATATGTGTGAGATTAGGTGATAATAATATGTATATATGTACTTATTATATATAAGTATAAGTATATACGCGTATTTATATGTCTATATGTGCCTGATTAAGCGAGGGAGATAAAAAGTCGGCTAAGGAGGCGCAACACAGGCGCTATTGAGTCGCTAGGGACTTTTAGCGACCACGTAGCGCCGAATTAGCGTCTAAATCCTTGTGGCGTCTCAACTTGGCGACGCTACAGAGACGCCAATAGTGTCACCATGGCATCGACATCACCTGTGGGACGCGAACGTGACACTATTGAGTCTCCACCGTGACGCTAAAATGGGATAATTTGTAGCAAATCACTCTCTTAATTCAACCACCGTAATTTCATGATTTAGTATATATATTTAGTATGTATAGATAACATAAATAATGTAGGTAACAAATTATATATTTAGGAACACTCCTATCATGTAAAAATTCATATATATATATATATATATATAATCGTGTAATACATATATATAATATGGGTAATCATGTACGAATACATATATATGTTGATAATACTAATATAATATTTAATTAATTTATTGATTAACATATAGCATATATAATATATAGGGTTTAGGGTATAAATATAAAACAAATAGTGATATAAATATAGATAACCTAAGAATAGTTGTGAAGTAATCACATTCGCGTCTACATAGCGTCGCGTAGACGTGGGACACCAGATAGCGTTTCTTTAGAGCCGCAAATGGTGAGACGCGAGCATAGCATCGCGTGTTGTCGACGCTAGAACGGCGTTAGGTTCTCCCACGTTTTTTCGCTCCGCGGCGCGCAATAGTAGCGTCTCCATTGCACCATATATAGCGTCTATTTCTTGAATAGCTAAGAACACGCTAATGAGATGCTATCGAGAGGCAAATAGCGTCTCGTTATTGAGACGCAAGGTAGACGCCATAAAGGTGCTAGTGACGTCTCTATAGCATCACCAAATATGCGACGCTACTTTGCGTCGCCAATAGCCCATTTTTTTGTAGTGTTCTCTTATCGCCACCTCGTCAAGCCCAGGTCCCCACCTCTGTGAGCGCCACCGATCACACTGTCGTCCTCCCCTCTCTCGTAGGGCTGAGCACGGGCCGGGTCGACCCGGCCCGGCCCGATCCGGAAAATCGGAAAAATAACCCGGCCCAGATTAGATCCGGGCCGGGACCGGGTCTAATGACTTGAAAATCTGCCAAGTATCGGGTCAGGACCGGATCTGCAATGCAGATACCTAACCCGATATAAACCCACTCAATACCTTCTCCTCTCATTTCAATCTCTCCGTTTCTCTCTCCCACCTCTCTCTCTCGCCCTCTCCCTCTCTCCCCCTCTCTCTCGCCCTCTCCCTCTCTCTCACGACGGCGGCGGCGGCACCGACAACTCCGGCGCCCTCTCCCTCTCTCCCATGACGACGGCGGCACTGATGACTCTGGCGGCCCTCCCCTTCTCCTAACCCCCTCTCTACTCCGGCAGCCTGGCGGCCAGATCGGCCACTAGCAGGCCGATCCAGCCGCCAGACGGCCGACCGATCCGGCGCCTGCGGCCGGATCGGCTCGCTTGCTGGCCGATCCGGCCGCCTAGTGACCGGATCGGCCATTGGTAGGCCAATCCGGCCGCCAGACGACCGGATCGGCCACTGGCAGGCCGATCCGGCTCCTGGCAGCCGGATTGGCTCGCCTGCTGACCGATCCAGCCGTCTGGCGGCCGATCTGCTCGCCAGGCGGCGGATCGGCCTGCCAATGGTCGATCCAGCCGCCAGGCGGCCGATCCGCTCGCCAGGAGACCGATCGGCTCGCCGGTTGGCTGCGCCGGATCATGGCCGCCAATCGCGCGATCGATTCCCGGATGGAGGGGACCGACCCAGAACCGGATCCGACTGGGTCCGGGTCCGGTACCGGGTCGAAATTTTTTTGACCCGGCATAATCCGGGTCGGGACCAGGTCCGCTCAAACCCGGACCCGAACCCGAATTTGCTCTGCCCTACTCTCTCGCCCCTTCTCTAACCCGTGCCACCCCATCGTCGACATCAATCCAACCCGATCAGCGCTGCTCTGATTTGCGCCACCCTGCACTCGATTCACACTGCGGACCATCACCACCGACTGCCAATAGTCAACTATCATCGTTCTTGACGCCAAGAGACCAGGAATTCCTAATCTCATGATTTAGTCTGGACTGTTGGCTAGATCAAACAATCGAGATTGAGGCATTACATAGAGTTTCACCAAGGAGGTGCTATAATCTCTCTCTCTCTCTCTCTCTCTCTCTATATATATATATATATATATATATATAATATGTGTGTGTACAGTAATATGCAATCAAAAGTTGTACAATTAATATGCATCCAATGAATTTGAACCGTTGAATAATAATTATATGATTGAGATTAAATTTAATAATTTAATATTAACTTCAATAAAGATTGAATCTCAATCGTATAATCATGATCTAACGATTTTGATTTGTTGATTGCTTATTGATTATATAAAAGTTGATTGCATGCTACCTAACGTCTATGTATATATATGCATGTAGGCTAAAAGGAGTATAATAGAAGTAGACTTGTAAAGATAAAATTTTGTTGTACAATAAGTCGATGGACTTCGACTTATTGTATAGTGTGTTGTACACTCATAGCGCACTATATGTGTATATATTTTAATTAAAAGTAAGTTTAGGATGTTAGTAAAATAATACAATTATTTTTATATAGTATGTTCTTTTACTCTCGATGGATTAAAAAAGATGAAAAACCTGATGCATTATCTTTTCTTACTCGAGAAGTTTAGTGCCAAACGGGCCTTAGTTTCCCATTGTTTTATTATGTCGGAATTATGATATGGTAATTCTACCCATTTCAGATATTATAACTATATTTAGTGAAATAACGTAGAGGCATGCCATGGATGTACTCATTTCTAGTAGCTAGGTAGGGGTCACATGTGGATATCTTGATAATGCCTGGAATCTTATTTGAACATCTATTTTCAATTATAGTTAACATAGATGACCTCACACGATGAAATCATATGGAATAAAATTTTAATTTCTATTATGTTTGTGATTCAAAATTAATTTAATTTTATATATGATTATATACGTCCTAATTTTTGCAGTGTCAGCGTTAAGGGAGTTTCAATATAGATTATGAGCTGAGTTAAGGAAGGCTTAAAAATAAGTAATTAGCGGCCACGAACCGAATCAAGGTAGATTAGCGCTTAAATTGGTAAGGTACACTTAAAAAGTTCAGTAAACAAGATAGGTCATAGAATCGTAATGGGTCAAAAATAAAAATAGAAATATATAATTATATAGCTTAGACTTATTTATAATATATTTATATACATTAGTCTTATAGGTCGATTTTATGAGCTAACAAGGTAGGTTTAATATAAACAAGCTAAATCTATTTAGGTTAAAAAGACCAAGTTCTAAATTAAGATGTGATTTATTCGTAAATGAGTCGAATCTACCAAAGCCCAAAAACATCTCAAAGCGTCACGAGTTAGCTCATGAATACTGAATACACGTAATCTAATAATATTTTTCGTAGTCCAACATATTTTTTGGTAGCCAGCTTCTTGTGTTTGAAAAATAATACCGACGACTCAACTCGTACGATATTAAAAAGTGCAATCGAATTTAACTGATATGATTAAATCATTTTGTATTGTGTACCCCACTATAGTGACATTATATAGTCCAATATATTATGAAATCTTTCTATTTCTCAATTTAAATTCTCAACAATACACATGTTTTTTTATTCTTATCTTATATTTGTTGGATATAGTCAGTCATTTAATAATTAAGAACAATGTGATGTAATGGGGTGCGAAGTACCTTTACAATATTTTAACCATTCAAATCAGATCGGATTGATCAGATCTAATCGGATGTCGTCCAAATTTGGTCTGATGATTGAAATTCATCTCGAGAGATGGGACAATTCCCATCTCTCTCTCTAGACTGTGAACTCTCCCTCCCTCCTCTTTCTCTCGCGCGATGCAACCCTCAATTGATCATCAGCGAGTGCCGTCACCCTCAATCGTATTCACACCCTCTATTTTACGCTATATATATATATATTCCCTTTAGTTGAAATTCTTTAATCTTAATTCAATTAATGAATAGTGTCCGTCTAATATATTTTTCCGACAGTGTACGCTTGAGACGTCAAGAATTTACGTTTTATGTGTAGTTATATCTTTCGCGTCCATAACAAAGATTACAAAAAATGGCAACAAAACACTTCTAGTGAAAATAAAACAACTTTTAAAAAATAAGGTTAATTATGTTGATCCTGATTCCAATTTCCATTAATATATAATTAATAATTCGGGTGTTAACACCTTATATTCCGACATGTCTGCAACACAATGACCTCATAATGACTACATGTAGTTCGAAAGAGCTTTTTAAACCCCCAGTAAAAAGATGACTACATCTTCACTTGTCCATGTCAACACTAACACACACACACCTCTACGCGTGTGTGTGTGTTAAATAAGATTTATCAATCCGCCTTCTGCAACATTCCAAGTCTTCGTTCGTTAGTGCCACAAAACTGAGACTAATCTTAAAAATTGAGATCACAAGAGCCAATCGGGAGTTCTCAGATGGCCATTTACGCTCCTCTCCAGGGCCCCCACCGGTGGTGCCACAGCCCTATCGTCTGCAGCAGCAGTGGCAGCGAGCACCAAGCGCGCCTGTCGACGCGCCCCATTCATGACTTCCTCCTCGAGGACGACACAGCCTCTGCCTCGCCGGACGCCAACAACGCCTCCGAGGACGAGAATACCGGCGATCCGGACCTCGGACGCGGTTATTGGTCCGTCAAGAAGGCCGTCGGAGAACTGCTTTGCTTATGTCATCAAGACGCCGACCCGTTTCGCCTCCGCCTCCTCGCAGACGCGACTGATGCTTCCAAAGCGGTCGTAGCTTCGAGCGCCGGTGCCTCGGGACACCGGCGAGCGGTGATGACTCGTCTACGCGAACGTGGTTACGACGCCGGCGTGTGCAAGGCGAAATGGAAGGGTTCCGGGAAGCTCGTGGCTGGAAACTACGAGTACATCGACGTAGTGGCGGTGCCCGAGCAGTGTAATGGCGAGAGCGAGGAAGACGGGAGGTACATCATCGACGTGGCGTTCGCGGCCGAGTTCGAGGTGGCCCGGGCATCGGCAGAGTACCAGCAGGTGGTTACAACGTTGCCGGAGCTGATGGTGGCGCGGCCGGAGGTGGTGAGAGAGACCGTGCGGATCGTTGCGGAGGCTGCGCGAAGGTCGCTCAAGGCTCGGGGCATGCACGTACCGCCATGGCGGAAGGAGAATTACATGGCGGCCAAGTGGCTCGGGGAATACCGGCGGACAACGAATGCCGTTCCTGCGTACGCTGGAATCGCCACGACCGGTGCCGTTGGCAACGTGGGAGTGTTCCCAACTGTGGGATTCCCAACGTGATCAGCCTTCTCAGCGGCCGGGATGAGATAATTCATGCAGTCATGCATTTTCTCATAACATGTGGCATATCTGTGTATAAATCAAAGCATGCGAGCACTCGCATGAACGCATGAATAATAGTAGGATGATCTATCTACTGTTTATTGATAAAAAATGTATTTATATAATTGGTTGTTAGAAACTCTCAGGATCAAAACACTCCTTACTAAAAGGCGCCCTAGTACTAAGAGAGATCGAAGACATTTTAAAGTAAAAGGCAAAAATTTTATATGTGATTCAAAATTCATTCATTTTCTCGTCATGAGATATGTGTCTAATTTTTTATGAATTAATTAAAGAATCCCAATCGGTATAAAATTATTATTATTCTCATATAAACTTCTTATTGTTTGGCTGTGGCAGGAACAACGGTGGAACAAAAAATTTTGACCCTAAAATGCTCCTATGGTAAGAACAAAATGAGAGCAAGAAAGTTTTAGGCGGAGGCAAGAATATTTTTATCTCTGCTTTTTGTTGTTCTTGCAATCATTGAAAGTGGCCCCCATACAATGTTCAAAATGGTGTTTGGATGAAAAAGTAGAAACATTTGTTCCTCTACCAAACAGCCCCCTAAGATAGGGAACAAGAGGTACCAACAAAAAGTAATCTAAATTATAAATTTTTTTTCTATCTTATAACATTTGGTGTCGTCTTAAAATTTTTAAGTTTTTTTGCTGTGCATAATTTATCATATGGAAATCCTAACATTGGTATATAATTGTAATATATGAGCATACATTATACTCCTTTTTTCATATTTGATATATAATGTTTGTTCTAATTATTGTATAAGAATAATGATAAAAAAGTATCATATAAGAAATATAGGGGCGTTTGTTTGCAGAACCGGGATGGAACCACGTCCTTGTTCTGTCCGGTTCCGCCAAACACCCATTCGGAATCGAATTCCGGCGCGAAAATAAAATAGGCCCCCGTTCCACCCATTCCGATTCCACCTTTTTTATATGAGATCAGGAGTTGTTCCCTTTTATTTGACGCGATAGGTTACTTTTTTTTAAATTTATTTTTTTCTTTTTCTTTTCTCTCACACCATATCCTTCATAAAACAAATTATTTAATAAACATAAAATAATTTTAATAAATAATTAATATAATATTATTTATTACTTATTATTTCATTAATTTTTTTAATAGTCCATTAATTATAATTAATTTTAAAAATAATTTTTATATTTAAGTAATATATTTTTTAACAAAAATTTTTTCATAAAAGTTTTTATTTTATAATTTTATTTTAATTAATATTTTATAATTATAATAATTATTTTTAATTTAAAACTCATCAAAAATTTATTCACAAATCAACTTTTTCTTTTCACATCAATTTCTTATTTCTTAATCATTACTAATATGCCGATCCAATTATACATTGAGAACTTAGGAGGAATCTTGATTCCATTTCCAAACATTAAGAACGGAATCTTGATTCTATTTCCAAACACACTGCTAATTTTTGCTAAACCCATTAGAGTACATCAACAAAATAAAAAGACTTCATGCGCCATCCACTTCCGTGATAAAGACATTCAATATGTCCAAATATGTTAACACTTACATCTGTCTGCGACAAATTTTGTGACAGAAAGTAATACTCATATTGTAACGCCCCCAAAATCGCCCCTCCTGTCACGTAGGCAGTCAGGTTGACCCCGGGAGCACTACACTGTCTACTATACTATTGAACATGACCATTCAACAAAATGTACACGTGGCATCAATATTATAATAAAATATAATAAAGAATTTTAATGCGAAAGTTCAATAGTCAAAATATTATAAGAAAGGACTTTATTGAGGAAGTTCAATAGTCAAAATATCAAGGCATAATTCACCCATACATGTGATAACAAAATGATAAGAGATCATAAATCTTAAGAAGTTCAATAAGCAGGAGGAGTTTGATAAGCGGAAAAGCATGATGTCTATGGATAACATGAAAATCATAACACTGAATTCAACTGAAGTAAGCTTGATGATAAAATAGTCATGTGCAGTCTCCTTCAAGCTCTGTGCCCTCCAACACCTCATCAGTTAGCATTCTCACCTGCAAAATCTCATTGTAGGAGAATCGAATACCCATGAGCAAAAAGCCCAGTACAATAGCAAAATAGACGGTGAAATAAAGATCAATGATAATCTTGAAATCAATGTATAAATCTGTGACAATATCAATGTCTATGCTTTATTCTTTACTATAACTATTATTTATCTTTACTCTGCATAATCTTTACTATACAATATTCCATGCTTTACAGTACTTTACTTTATCATACTCTATGCTTTACTTTACAGTACTCTGCTTTACATTACTTTACTTTACAGTACCCTGCTTTACATTATTTTACTTTACAATACCCTACTTTACATTGCTTTACATTACATTGCTCTACTGTGAGTTGCACTACGTCTTTTACATTACTATAATATCTTTAAAATTAGTTGTCCTATGCGAGCTCGACTTTATTAGGTTGGGATGCCATGGGTGCCTCTCTGAAACTCTGAAGCCAGTAAGCCCATAAAGGAAAAAGGGGTGGGTGTTAATATCTCACCCAATTCGAAAAGTAGGTGGCAGAATTCTTACAGTCCAGGAACAATGGTCAATTAAGAAACATGTAGGTTCACTGTCTCCTCAACTAGCTATCTGTCCCTCTGGCACAATACAATAATCTCTGGGGAAGGAGTGTGACCATTGCATCACCCTTCATTCGAGATACAGGTGGGAGAAGACCTGAAATCTCAGGAATAGTAGTCATTAAAGATAGTAGCTTCGTTGTCCCCTCAACTAACTACATATCCCTCCTCTGCTTTAACTCTGATCTTTGCTTTAACTTTGGGGGCGGCACATAGTAATCCCATATCTTTATCTTTACATTATTTATCTTTGGTTGTCATAACATCTATGATTCAAAATTCAACTGGGAGTTAATCTCTATACAATATGACTCAACCAATATAGATGAATTGGTTAGAGTCTCAGATTCTGATTTAAAATTGGAATTGGATTCACTGTCGGAATCGGTCGACCGTTTCTGGACCGGTCGACCATTGCTCTGGGATCGGTCGACCGGTCCTCTGGGATCAGTCGGCCGTGTTCTTGGTCGGTGTCTGTAGGTCAGTCGACCGTGCACATAAGACCGGTCGACCGCTACTTTATGATCGGTCGACCGGTTGTAAAATCGTGCGGACACACACTTTGTGTCAGATCGATCGACCGATTGAAAGTCCGGTCGGCCGATTTCATAAGCAGATCTGTCCGTGGATAGATAGATCGGTCGACTGTCATGGTGAGGCCGATCGACCGATTATTCTAAACTCATGAGAGTTCTGTGCGTGGACCGGTCGACCGTTGATATTATCGGTTGACTGGTCTTGACGATGAAATAGAGCCGCCGGATTTCTTTTGCGATTCCAGTGGCCTTCCGGCCATCATATCATCTCGGTATGAATACGAAACATGTAGATATCAATCTCAGGATCATGATGGACTATTTTTGCATATCAAACAATCGCTACTTCTTCGTCTAGGGATTTAAAATGCTAAGGTACATCTGTTTGTTCGATTCGAGTTCGCCGGAGTCCTGTTCTTCGTCCGGTCGTCGTCAGTCGCCTTTGGGTCGACGAAGAAGATGCGCCTGGTCACACGCTAGTGTCGAGTTGATACGCGTTAGATGTTCGTCGATCGATCTCGGTGTCGTCGATCGATCTCGGTGCTCTGCCTCTACTTCGCTGCTGCGTGTCGATCGCCAGAGCCGAAAAGAAAATACGAGAGAGAGAGCGGCGGCAGAGCGGTGTTCCAAGGGGTGCGAGGGCGCCCCCTTCTCCCCCTTTTATAATATTGGCCGACCCTTTGGCTGGCCGGTCACAGGGCGTGATCAGGGGAGAAATTTTCTCCCCTGGTCGGCCGTTTTCAATTGCAACATTTCTTTTTTCTTTTCCCTTTTCTTTTTATTTCGAATTTGAATTCCCTTCAAGTTCCTTCCTTAATGGTAATTAAATTCTAATTTCATTTCTGATTTGAATTCTTCCATAATTGCATTGATTTCAATTGATTTGAATTTGATTTCCTTCATTGATTGCCATTGATTCCGATTTTTGAAACGTTTCGAATCCTTGCCTTGATTGCTAATTAGATTTGATTTTGAATTGATTTTTGTATTAATTCTATTAAATTTTCTGTTTTGAATGCTTTTCCTTATATGGAATTTGCATGCGTTACAGTATTACCCCCTTAAAAAAAATTCATCCTCGAATTTTGATAAGAGTTAGGTCTTACCGAATAGTTCAGAAAACTTCTCTTGCATTTCTGATTCTACTTCCCAAGTTGCCTATTTTCCTTGATGGTGCTTCCATGCTACTTTGACTAGTGATATTCTCTTCTTTTCTTGTTGATGCTCTTGATATTCCAGTATTTCCGTGGGTTGTTCCTCATATGTCAGATCCTCCTTGAGGTTTGGCTCCTCAATTTGAATCACATTGGCGTAGTCATGATTGTATTTCCGGAGTAGTGAAACATGAAAGACATTGTATACTCTAGCATACGCCGGAGGTAGGGCCAACCTACATGCTGAGTCTCCGACCATATTCAAGATTTCAAATGGACCTACATACCTTGGGCTCAATTTCCCACGCTTACTAAAGGCATTACTCCTTTGGTGGGGGAGACTTTAAGCAAAACTTGATCTCCTGCTTTGAAGGTATGTTCATGACGTTTCTTGTCTGCATAGGCCTTCTGACGATCTTGAGCAGATTTCATCCTCTTCTTTATCAATTCCATCCTGTCTGTGTACTCTTGGGTATATTTTTGTAATTCTGCACTCAAGATCTTTCTTTCGCCCACATCGCCCCAACATGCTGGGAGCGACATGGTCGACCATACAACGCTTCAAAGGGAGACATCTCTATGCTAGCATGGAAGCTGTTGTTGTAAGAAAACTCTATAAGAGGTAGATGCTTGTCCCAATTGTCATGCCAATCTAGTGCACATGCTTTAAGCATGTCCTCCAGTGTCTAGATCGTCCTCTCTGATTGTCCGTCCGTCTGGGGATGAAAGATTGTACTGTAGCGAAGCCTAGTCCCAAAAGCATTCTGGAGACTCTTTCAAAATCTTGAGGTGAATTTGAAATCTCTATCAGACACAATGGTTGATGGGATCCCGTGAAGTCTATCAATCTCCTGCACATATAAGTCCATTAAACTCTCAAGAGATTATTTTACCTTGATAGGTAGGAAGTGAGCCGACTTGGTGAGTTGGTCCACTATCACCCATATGGTATCATGTCCCTTCTAAGTCCGGGGTAAGCCAGTAATGAAATCCATTGACATCTCTTCCCACTTCCACTGTGGGATGCTCAGACTCTTCAAGGTTCCTTGAGGCTTCTGGTGTTCCACTTTGACCTGTTGGCATATTATGCATTTTGAAACATATTCTGCAATTTCCTTCTTCATATTTGACCACCAGAAACTCCGTGGTACATCTTTATACATTTTGGTACTCCCTGGATGGATCGCAAATTCAGACTTGTGGCATTCGTCTAGGACTTTCCTTCGGAGTTCAGGATTATTCGGTACCCACAAACGATCACAATACCTGATGCCTCCATCTGCAGAGACCTTGAAATTGGTGGTTTTAAGACTAGTCTTTATCATCATAGTCTGATATTTTGAATCCTCTACTTGTGCTTCGATGATCCTCCCAATCATATCCGGTACTATGCGCTGCATCATCATTAGTGATCTGTCATGTCTTACCCTTGGTGTCCACCTAAAAAGTTTCTCCATCATTTCAAATTGTCGAAAGCGCATGAAGGCAACAGATCCTTTCCACTTTCGACTAAGTGCGTCAGTCACTGAGTTTGCTTTGTCGGGATGATAGTTGATAGCGAACTCATAGTTCTTTAAGAACTCCATCCATCTAATTTGTCTGTGTGAAGACGTACTTCAAACTCTTGTGGTCAGTGTAAACCATAAATTCTTCTTCATACAAATAGTGGCGCCAAAGTTTAAAAGCAAATACTACTGCTACCAATTCGAGGTCATGAGTTGGATAATTGACCTCATGCTTCTTCAGCTGTCTGGATGTGTATGCCACTACTTTCCCATGTTGCATCAATACGCACCCCAATCCTGTACCACTAGCATCACTGTAAACCACATAACCACTGTTGCACGATGGTAACGTCAAGATTGGTGCCGAAGTTAGCCGCTTCTTTAACTCTTGAAAACTTTCTTCTCACTTGGGCGACCAAATAAACTTTTCCCCTTTCCTTGTGAGTTTGGTTAGCGGCAATGCAATTCTGAAGAAGTCCTTAATGAAGCGACTGTAATAGCCAGCTAAACCAAGGAAGCTCCTGATCTCGGAGATATTCTTTGGTTGAATCCAGTTGGACATTGCTTCTACTTTCGCCGGATCTACTGCAATTCTGTCTTTAGAGACAATGTGACCGAGAAACATCATCTGTTCCAGCCAGAATTCACATTTGGAGAACTTTGCATATAATTTCTTTGCTCGCAAAGTCTCTAATACTATCCTCAAGTGTTCCCTGTGCTACTCTATGCTCGGTGAGCAGATGACGATGTCGTCGACGAAGAAAATTATGAACTTATCTAGGTGTTCGTGGAAAGTTCGATTCATTAGGTCCATGAATGATGCCGGGGCATTTGTTAACCCAAACGGCATTACTAAGAACTCGTAATGTCCATACCGTGACCTGAAGGCTGTCTTTAGTATGTCTTCTTCTGCTACCCTTAGTTGTGGTATCCGCTCCTCAGATCAATCTTGTAGAACACTTTTGCTCTAGACAACTGATCAAATAAGTCGTCGATGCGAGGTAGCGGGTACTTATTCCTTATTGTGACTTTGTTCAACATCCTATAATCGATACAATGTCTTAATGATCCGTCCTTCTTCTTGACGAAAAGGACTGGTGTACCCCATGACGAGACACTAGGCCTGGTGAAACCTTTGTCCAGTAGTTCTTGAATCTGATCCTTCAATTCTTTCATCTCTGCTGGGGCCATGCGGTATGGAGCTTTGGAGATTGGTGTTGTGCCGGGTGCCACTTCAATATGGAAGTCTATCTCCCTTCTGGGCGGTAGACCACTAACATCATCAGAAAATACATCGGAAAATTCTCTAACAACTTCTATGTCTTGAGAGATCTTGGTTGGTTCTGCTACTTTGGTAATACTAGCCAGATAACCTCTACATCTTTTTTGGTGTACTTTATGTGTCTTCATGACAGACACTATGATCTTTGGTTCTTTATGTGCAATACCTCTGACTATAATTTTATCTGTACTCTGTGTACCAATAATCACCTTCTTTTGCTTGCACAAGATAGAAGCATCATGGGAGGTTAGCCAGTCCATGCCCAAAATAATATCATAATCTCTCATAGGGATAATGATAAGATTTGTAGGAAAGTTCTTTTTCTCTATCTCTATGGGTACATTAGGGAAATATTTGATAGTAATCAATGTTCCTTGTGGGGTCAAGATATTCACCTTATGTTCTAGGTTCATTGCAGTTAACCCTAATGTCTTGGCACATTCTTCAGATATAAATGAATAGGAGGCACCGGAATCAAACAATACTGTAGTGGGTAGCTCAGCTACGAATAGCGTACCTCGAATGACCACAGCGTCATTCTGTGGGGCATCCTCTTCTAAGTTGAAGATTCTTCCTTGAACTAACTGTTGTTGTCCACGTCTTGGACAGTTTACTGCGAAGTGATCCATTCCACCGCAGTAGTAGCATGCTCCAGACTTGAAGCGGCAGCATGGGTCCTGCCATAGGTATTACATAAGACCCGCTCACCTTGTGCGGGTGGTGCCTGAGGGGCTCTTGGAGGCTATTGCCTCTGTTGTTGGGCTGGGCGCCTTTGCCCCTGTTGCGGTGGCCTAGGTTCTGTTGTTGTTGCTATGGTTGCTATTGTTGTGGTGGAGGAGCTTATTGTGGAGGGCGGTAGGGCTGTTGCTGTGGATGATTATATTATTGAGGCGCTGCATAAGGGCGGTACTGATTATCCCGTCATTGATGCTGACGGTTGTTCCCTCTATATTGTTGTTGCTGGTGCTGAAAACCCTGCCCTACATTCTGCTGGACCCTCTGGGCTTTCTGAAGGTCTTGATGGTCTTTTTTGGTCAGTGTAGCCAAACTGACCGCCTCATCCAGGGTTATGCAATTCCCTGATCTCGTATGAGACCTTAAGGCGGGGCTCAGTCCGTCGATAAAATACTTCGTTACGTCCCGCTCATCCATGATCAGTCTGGAATACTTCCTCAATCGAACAAACTTGGTCATGTATTGGGCCACTGTCATGGTCCCTTGCACTAGGTCCAGAAACTCCTTTTGTTTTAATCCCTTTGGAACTTAGGGAAGTAGCGCATTTCAAATGCCTTGCGAAAATTTTCCCAGGCGACAATTCTTACTTCAGGAAAACTGGTGGCCTTCTTTGCCTTCCATCATTCTTTAGCGTCTTTCTGCAGAGTCTCCGGTGAATAACACCTTCTTGTTCTGAGAGACATCAAGGATATCAAATTTGTCCTCAATTGCCTCCATCCATTGCTCTGCTACCTCTATGCCTCCTTCTCCGTTAAACATTGGAGGTTTTGACCTCCAGAATTCTTGTAACGTGCAAGTAGGAAGGACTTGATGTTCTTGCTGAGCTGGTGGTTCAGGTGGAGGAGGAGAAGGTGGAAGTGGAGGAGGGTAAGATGGCGGTGGGAGAATAAAGGAGGTTTCCCCTTCATTAGGCATCTCGTACTCACTGGTAGACACTTGTGATCTTCTGAGGAGACATCTATAAAAAGACCATGGCAATATTTAAGGAAAGCATATAATCAAAGATCTTTAATCAAAATAAAAATCTTAGATAAACATTGAGACCTTACGGCTCAATATCCGCTTAAAGCAAAAAGTTAATATCACTGTAAGGTTAGTCAAGGCAAAACAATAAATATCTGTCTAAGGCACACTAAGGCATTCACATCAAGAAACATAAAACCCTAATCGCTACGTCGAGAAAGTTCCCCAGGTTCATTCTCGGGATTCTTCTCATTCTTCAGAGGATTCGGGCACTCATCTTCAAAATGTCCCTCTTGATCACAGAGGATACAGTATGGCTCTGGATCTGTCTGACTTATAGGACTTGGGTCTCTGAATTGTAGTCCCCTTAGTGGTGCGGGAACTTCTTCTTCATCATCTGACGACAGGCAAATCGGGTTGATAATACGTCCCCCTATCGTCTTCAAGTGCCACCTTCGATTTATTTCTTCACGTGTCTCAATAGGTAGGTAGGCGAATGGGG
The DNA here is from genome assembly GCA_030549335.1 of Pontederia crassipes. Classification (NCBI taxonomy): domain Eukaryota; kingdom Viridiplantae; phylum Streptophyta; class Magnoliopsida; order Commelinales; family Pontederiaceae; genus Pontederia; species Pontederia crassipes. The sequence goes on from CM060190.1 coordinate 6,495,363, forward strand.
AGAGTAACTCTAGATCATTACTTCCCACACTCTCTAGATCCGAATGCTCCTGTTCCTCTAGAGCAGGCTGTGGTGGAATTGCATGCCTATCTTCCGGTTCTGGTGCATGTACCACCTCCGGGATTGAAGGATCTAGTGGGCGTACACGTGCTCCAACTATATGCACAGCTCTTCTACCTCTATGCACAACTCTGGTTATCATGCGGTGTGGAGGCATCTATAAAACATGTTAACTCAATAACATAAGTATAGTTCACATAAGAATATACTTGTCACTTACTTGAGGAGTGGAGCCGCAGATACTTGAGAAACTTGTACATGACTTTACTTTGAACTATGAAGCAATATGAACAATAAGTGTTATGCATGAACATCTACTCTACTATGATCAATGAGGGAGCCAAGAACTTAGGCTCTGATACAAAACTGTAACGCCCCCAAAATCGCCCCTCCTGCCACGTAGGCAGTCAGGTTGACCCCGGGAGCGCTACACTGTCTACTACACTATTGATCATGACCATTCAATAAAATGTACATGTGGCATTAATATTATAATAAAATATAATAAAGGATTTTAATACGGAAGTTCAATAGTCGAAATATTATAAGAAAGGACTTTAATGCGGAAGTTCAATAGTCAAAATATCAAGGCATAATTCACCCATACATGTGATAACAAGATGATAAGAGATCATAAATCTCAAGAAGTTCAATAAGTGGAAGGAGTTTGATAAGCGGAAAAGCATGATGTCTATGGATAACATGGAAATCATAACACTAAATTCAACTGAAGTAAGCTTGATGATAAAATAGTCATGTGTGATGCATGCTCAATTTCGTATATTTTAACACATTAAGAAGTTGAAAATTGAATGATCATGCATCAATTATCTTAGTTTTCTTATAGAATATTATTCTTCTTATTTATTTTGTGATTTTCACGATGTTTGCTGTGCAGGAGAAGAAAAATGGACCGTGTTACTTTGACACGGGCCGTTTTTCAGTTTGTCGCGTCACCGCCAAAACGGCCGGGGGAATTTTTGTCACGTGCTGATTGAAACGGTCTGTTTCAAGTTGACACGGACTGCGTTATATAACAAAGAGAACACGGCCCGTGTCATGAGTGAAACGGTCCGTGTTGACACCGACGGGCGGCTATAAAATGACCTCCACTTCCACACCAAAGGGGGAAGCAGAGAAGGAAATCATCCATTCGGAGAGTCTTAGTGGCTACTTTGTCTAGAGTCACATCTTAGAGTTTTAATTTCTTGCTCATGTTTTGTACTCTGAATTTCGGCTTTATAATGTTTGATTCTTCAGCAATGGAGTAATCTTCCTTTGTTGGTTTTACGTTGTTGAACTCCACTGTTATTTTGATGAAAGATTATTTTCTGAATATGAATGTTCTGTTTGAATCAAATTTATTCTTAACATCTCTTATCTCTCACCTATCTACTCTGTGAGATTTAGTGGGGTGTGGATTTAGACTTACTCGGTTGAGGAGTCTTTGAGATGAATCAATTAATTATGTTTTAATCCTTAAATATTTGAAGAACGATTTGGTTAAACTTTCTTTTAATATTTAACTGATAAAACAAATAGGACATCTGGTTAGAGTCCTAATTTATATTATTTCCATCAAATGTAATTTTCTTACTCGATTAATAGTGGAGGAATTCTTAGTAAAACCAACTTTTCTTCTAATTGGTATTTCTTTTTTTCGGAACTGCTCCTTGTTTCCATTCTTATTATCTTCTTAATTCATTTCTCTACAAAAATTGTCATCTAGTAAGAGTGAGAGATAAAAGTCCTCGTGGGATCGATATCTTTTTACTACTTGTGCGATCGGTATACTTGCCGAACTTTTCTACTCTATAGAAAAGTAATCATCATGTAGTCTTCTTCAAGCTCTGTGCCCTCCAACACCTCATCAGGTAGCATTCTCACCTGCAAAATTCCATTGCAGGGAAATCGAATACCCATGAACAAAAAACCCAATACAATAGCAAAATAGACGGTGAAATAAGGATCAATGATAATCTTGAAATCAATGTATAAATCTGTGACAATATCAATGTCTATGCTTTATTCTTTACTATAACTGTTCTTTGTCTTTACTTTGCATAATCTTTATTATACCATGTTCCATGCTTTACAGTACTTTACTTTACCATACTCTATGCTTTACTTTACAGTACTCTATTTTACATTGCTTTACTTTACAGTACCCTGCTTTACATTGCTTTACTTTACAGTACCCTACTTTACATTGCTTTACATTACATTGCTCTACTGTGAGTTGCACTACGTCTTTTACATTACTATAATATCCTTAAAGTTAGTTGTCATATGCGAGCTCGACTTTATTAGGTTGGGATGCCAAGGGTGCCTCTCTGAATCTCTGAAGCCAGTAAGCCCATAAAGGGAAAAGGGGTGGGTGTTAATACCTCACCCAATTCGAAAAGTAGGTGGAAGAATTCTTACAATCCTGGAACAATGGTCAATTAAGAAACATGTAGGTTCACTGTCTCCTCAGCTAGCTACCTGTCATTCTGGCACAATACAATAATCTCTAGGGGAAGGAGTGTGACCATTGCATCACCCTTCATTCGAGATATAGGTGGGAGAAAATCTGAAATCTCAGGAATAGTGGTCATTGAAAACAATAGCTTCGCTGTCCCCTCAGCTAACTACCTATCCCTCCTCTACTTTAACTCTAATCTTTGCTTTAACTTTGGGGACGGCACATAGCAATCTCATATCTTTATCTTTACATTATTTATCTTTGGTTATCATAACATCTATGATTCAGAATTCAACTGGGAGTTAATCTCTGTACAATAGGACTCAACAAATATAGGTGAATTGGTTAGAGTCTCAGATTCTGATTTAAAATTAGAATTGGATTTACTGTCGGAATCGGTCGACCGGTCCTCTGGGATCATTCGGCCATGTTCTTGGTGGGGTGTCTGTAGGTCGGTCGACCGTGCACATAAGATCGGTCGACCGTCCTGGTGGCCGGTCGACCGGTTGCAAAACCGTGGGGACACACACTGCGCGTCATATCGATCGACCGATTGAAAGTCCGGTCGGCCGATTTCATAAGCAGATCTGTCTGTGGACAGATAGATTGGTCGACCTCCATGGTGAAGCCAATTGACCGATTATTCTGAACTCGTGAGAGTTCTGTGCGTGGAACGGTCGACCGGTCTTGACGATGAAACAGAGCCGCCGAATTTCTTTTGCGATTCCAGTGGCCTTCCGATCTCGGTGCTCTGCCTCTGCTTCGCTGGTGCATGTCGATCGCCGGAGCCGAAAAGAAAATACGAGAGAGAGAGAGAGAGCGGCGGCAAAGCGGGGTTCCAAGGGGTGCGATGGTGCCCCCTTCTCCCCCTTTTATAATATCGGCCGGCCCTTTGGCTGGCCGGTCACAGGGCGCGATCAGGGGAGACATTTTCTCCCTTGGTCGGCCGTTTTCAATTGCAACGTTTCCTTTTTTTCCCTTTTTTTGTTTCGAATTCGAATTCCCTTCAAATTCCTTCCTTAATGGTAATTAAATTCTAATTTCATTTTTTATTTGAATTCCTCCATAATTGCATTGATTTCAATTGATTTGAATTTGATTTCCTTCATTGAATGCCATTGATTCCGATTTTTGAAACGTTTCGAATCCTTGCCTTGATTGCTAATTAGATTTGATTTTGAATTTATTTATGTATTAATTGTATTAAATTTTCTATTTTGAATCCTTTTTCTTATATGGAATTTGCATGTGTTACACATATTTTGGTTAAGTCACAAACAATATGTATGATAAGAATATTGTCACAAAATATTTGTGAGAAAACAGTTCATCACAAAGTAAAAAATATTCATTTGTGGTGCATTTGTGAGAAAAAGTATCCATCACAAACAGTTCATCTCAACTGTAAACTTAAAGAAAAATGATGCACGAAGATTTGTGGTGCATTTGCGACGAATATATATAATGAGTTTCTGACAAATCTCTGGGATGAATTTGTGATAGAGTTATAAAATATTTTGTGATAAATTTGTGATAATATTTTTCTTATGATATTAATGATTAAAACAATAAATCTGTGAGGTTGATAATTGCGATGAAATTGTGCTTAAATCTATTACTTTTAATGCCAGACAACCAACAAAAGAGATGAAAACAATTATCAAACTAAATATCAAAAGAACAACTGTAACGTATCAGTCTTAATAATATATATATATATATATATATATATATATATATATATATATATAAGAAATTCGAAACGAACGGTCGGCAGGGGAGGCGTCGCCACCCCTGGCCATCCGCCGTTTCACCTCCTGCCGACCAAGGGTCGGCCGGGGTCTATAAGAGGGGGGGAGGGCAGCCTTTGCGCCCTCTTGGAACCCCTGACCTCCTCCTCTCCTTCATTCTTCTTCTCTTCCTCCGACCGGCGACCACGTACGCGAGCAGAGCAGCGACCGACGATCCCTTCGACGCACGCACCCTTGACAATTCCACGAGCACGAACATCCCTAGATGTGCGCAGGAGCCGTGCGAATCCTCTCAGCCGATCAGGAACGATCGACGATCGACGAACAACGAACAGTAACCGGAAAACTTCGATAGTCGAACCGAAAAGGTACCCGAAGCATTTAATCCCTAGATGATGAATTAGCAATTGTTGAATGTGCAGGATAGGTTCAATATGATCTTGAAGTTATTTCCTACATGTTTCATATTTATGTCGGTGTCAATTGATGGCCGGAAGGCCGCCGGAATCAATGGAGAAATCCGACGGCCCTGTTTCATCGTAGTGACCGGTCGACCGGTCCTAGAGGACCGATCGATCGGTCTGTGCACAGAACTCGAATGAACTCCTCCCTATCGGTCGACCGGCCCCACCACGGCGGTCGACCGGTCTCTTTGTTAAAGAAAAGTTCGTAAACTTACGATCGATCGACCGATTCTAAAGAACGATCGATCGATCCAATGCGCAGTGCGCATCCTCACGGCTCAACGAACGGTCGACCGACACCCTGGGCGGTCGACCGGTTCACAGATCCTGATTAAAGAACTCGGCCGACCAATCCTACAGGAACGGTCGACCGATGCCAAGAGAACGGTCGACCGGTCCATCAGGAGCGGTCGACCGGTCCGACAGAGATACATTGATCGAACTAAATCGGATTGATCCAATCATACTCTCAATTACAACTCTGACCAGTTCACCTATGCTGGCTGAGTCTCATTGTATAAGGATCGACTTCTAGAGGACCCTAAATCATAGACTCCACAGTAATGAAAGATAATTAAAGTAAAGACAAAAACATAGGATTGCTATGTGCCGCCCCAAAGTTAAAGCAAAGATCAGAGATTAAAGCAGAGAAGAGATAGGTAGTTAGCTGAGGGGACAGCGACACTACTGTCTTAGATGACCACTATTCCTAAGATTTCAGGTTTTCTCCCACCTATATCTCGAATGAAGGGTGATGCTAAAGGACATACCCTTTCCTTTAAAGATTAAAGTATTATGTCAGGGGGACAGGTAGTTAGCTGAGGAGACAGTGAACCTACGGGTCTTATAACAGACCACTGTTCCTGGATTGTAGGAATTCTTCCCCCTACCTTCCGAACTGGGTGAGGTAGTAACACCCACCCTTTTTCCCTTATGGGCTTTCTGGCATCAAAGAATCAAAGAGGCACCTCTAGCTTCCCAACCTAATAAAGTCGAGCTCGCTTAGGACAACCAACTCTAAGGATAATTTAGTAATGTAAAAGATATAGCACAACTCACAGTAAAGCAACGCAAAGTAAAGCAATGTACAGTAGAGCAATGTAAAGTAAAGCAGAGATATTGTAAAGTAGAGTATTGCATAGCATAGTAAAGACATTGTAAAGCAAAGGCAGAGTAAAATAAAGATAAAATATTGTTACAGTAAAGAATAGAGTACTGATATAACTAAAGACTTATACATTGATTTTATCAATCCTTATTTCATCGTTTATTGCTAGTGTACTGGGCATCTTTGCTCATGGGTATTCTATTCTCCTGCATTGAGATTTTGCAGGTGAGAATGCCAACTGAGGAGATGATGGATGGCGCAAAACTTGGAGAACGCTGCACATGACTGATCTATCTACTCCGAGCTTTTCTATTGCATTTCTGTTTAATTCATATATTGTTCAGAGACATCATGTTTTCTTCCGCACATAGAACCTCAGACAAGCCTTATTATATTTCCGCATGATTTTCTATATGGCAAGACACCATGGACTTCCGCACATTTTCTTTAATATGAAACCTCATAGACTTCCGCATTTAAGTCATTCATCATGGCATTTCGACTACTCTTCTGCATTTAAGTCCCCTGTTATGTTTATTTTTATTTTATTAGTGCCACATAAGTAGTTTTGTTGAAGGATCAATGTTAGTAGAGTAATAGGCAGTGTAGCGCTCCTGGGGTCAAGGTGACCGCCTACGTGGCGGGAGGTGCGATTTTGGGGGCGTTATAGTTTAGTATCAGAGCCTAAGTTCTTAGCTCCTTCATTGGTCATAATATAGTAGATGTTCATGTATGGCATTCATAGTTCATACTGTACACAACTCATAGTAAAGTTATGTGCAAGCTTCTCAAGTATCTACGGCTCCACTCCTCAAGTAAGTAATAAGTACATTCCTATAAGAATCATACTTATACTATTGGGTTTATTATGTTATAGATGCCTCCACGTCGCATGATCACCAGAATTTTACGTAGGGGAGGTCATATAATTGGGATTAATAGACGCCCACTAGATCCCCCAACCCCTCCACAGCCTGCTCCAGAGAGACTAGAGTATTCAGATTCGGATTTAGAGAGCGTTGGAAGCAACGATCCTGATTTCTCCTCCCCACCCATTGGGACATGGGAAGACGTAATCACAGGGGGGAACTGGCTGATGGAGAGAAGACATATAAACAACCCGATTTATATATCCTCCTATGACGAAGAAGAAGACCCTACACCACCACGGGAACTACGACTCAGAGACGCGAGCTCGATCAGCCAGACAGATCCCGATAAGTGTTGTGGTCTCTGTTATCAGGAGGGACACAGTGATGATGAGTGTCCCAATCCCCCTGGAGAGCCCTCTAGACGTAGTGATTAGAGTTGATGTATCTTGTTGTGAGGGCCTCAGTGCGCCTCAGACATATGTTTATGTTTTCAAACCTTATCAGAAGAATGATATTTGCTTTAATGAATATTGAGCATCTTGGTTTCAAGTTTTATCTGAGATTTGTGTTTAGATTGAGAATCTTTGATTTTATGTGCCTCTCTCAAGTATTGCTATGGTCCTTTTATAGATGTCAAATCAAAGAAGAGATTATGGCTATACCAGTGAGGGCGAGAACTACATTGAGGGGGAGAACCTATATGTTCCCCCACCTCCACCGTATCCACCTCCACTTCCACCTTCTCCTCCTCCACCAGAGCCACCGGCCCAGCAAGGATGACAAGTCCCTTTCACCTACACCCTACAAGAATTCTGGAGGTCAAAACCTCCAATGTTCAACGGTGAAGGAGGCCTCGTAGCAGCAGAGCAATGGATGGAGGCCATCGAGGACAAGTTCGACATCCTCGACGTGCCTGAGAACAAGAAGGTGCTTTTCGCTGGGAACACCCTTCAAAAGGATGCCAAGAAATGGTGGAAGGCGAGAAAGGCCACCAATTTTCCCGGGGTAAGAATTGTGGCCTGGGAAGATTTCAGTAAGGCGTTCGAGACGCGGTACTTCCCGAAGTTTCAAAAGGACTTGAAGCAGAAGGAGTTTTTGGAATTAGTGCAAGAAATTATGACTGTGGAACAGTACATAACAAAGTTTGTCAGACTTAGGAAGTACTCCAGGTTGATCATGGACGAGCTGGATGTCACCAAGCGTTTCGTGGATGGGCTGAACCCCACTCTGAGGTCCCATACGAGATCGGGAAACTGCAGAACCCTAGAGGACGCCATCACTTTGGCCACGCTGACCGAAAAAGACCAACAGCATCTGCAGAAAGCTCAAAAGGCCCAGCAGAATATGGGGCAGAGTTCCCAGCAGCAATAACAGTTCCGGGGGAACAACCGGCAACACCAACGATGGGATAACCGGTACCATCCTTATGTTGCGCCTTAACAGAACCACCGTCCACAACAACAACAGTAGCAAGCGTACCGTCCGCCACAACAAGCTCCTCCCCCACCGCAATAGCAAGCACAGCACAGCAACAGTAGTGACCCCCTCAGCAGGCGTAGAGGCGCCCAGCTCAACAGCAGAGGCAAGATCCTCCTAGAGCCCCTCAAGCACCACTCGCACAAGGTGAGCGGGTTTTGTGCAACACATGTGGCAGGACCCATGCTGGGGAATGCCGAAGGAATTCAGGAGCCTGCTACTACTGCGGCGGAATGGGGCACATCACGGTGAACTGTCCGAGACGGGGACAACAACAGTTGGTACAGGGAAGACTCTTCGATCTGGAAGAGGATGCACCGCAGAATGATGCTGATGTCATTCGAGGTACGCTATTCGTAGCCGATCTACCCACTAAAGTGCTGTTTGATTCCGGTGCCTCCCATTCCTTTATATCTGAAGAATGTGCCAAAACCTTAGGGTTAGCTGCCATAAACTTAGAGCATAAGATGAACATCTTAACCCCACAGGGCACCCTAATTATAACAAAATATCTTTCCAATGTACCCATAGAGATAGAGACAAAGAATTATCCTGCCAATCTTATCATTATCCCAATGAAAGTTATGATATAATATTGGGTATGGATTGGCTAACCTCACATGATGTTGTCATATTGTGCAAGCAAAAGAAAGTAATCATAGGCACACAGAGTACAGATAAAGTCATAGTCAGGGGTACTGCACAGAAAGAACCAAGAATTATAGTCTCTGTTATAAAGGCACATAAATTACTTCAGAAAGGACGTAGAGTTTACCTAGCCAGCATAACCAAGATAGAGGAACCAAAGAAGACTCCTCAAGATATAGAAGTTGTGAGAAAATTTTCTGATGTATTCCCTGAGGATGTTAGTAGTCTACCGCCCAGAAGGGAGATAGACTTTCACATTGAAGTAGTGCCCGAAACTGCATCAATTTCCAAAGCCCCATACCGCATGGCTCCAGTAGAGATGAAGGAATTGAAGGATCATATTCAAGAGCTACTGGATAAAGGTTTCATAAAGCCTAGCGTCTCACCTTGGGGAGCACCAGTTCTTTTTGTCAAAAAGGACGGGTCGTTGAGACTTTGTATCGACTACAGAATATTGAACAAAGTCACAATAAAGAACAGGTACCCACTACCTCGTATCGACGACCTATTTGATCAGCTGTCCAAGGTAAGGGTGTTCTCAAAGATTGATCTGAGAAGTGGATACCATCAGTTAAGGGTGGCAAAAGAAGACATCCCAAAGACGGCTTTCCGATCAAGATATAGACATTATGAGTTCATGGTAATGTCGTTTGGGTTGACGAATGCCCTGGTAGCATTCATCGATCTCATGAACCGAACTTTCCACGAACACCTGGATAAGTTCGTAATTGTCTTCGTCGACGATATCCTCATCTATTCGTCGAGCATGGAACAACATAGAGAGCATTTGAGGACAGTACTGGAAACATTGCAAGCAAAGAAACTATATGCAAAGTTTTCAAAATGTGAATTCTGGTTAAAACAGATCATGTTCCTCGGACATATCATCTCGAAAGACGAAGTTGCAGTGGATCCCGCAAAGGTTGAAGCGGTGTCCAATTGGACCCAACCGAAGAACGTCTCCGAGATCAAGAGTTTCCTCGGTTTGGCCATCTACTACAGATGTTTTATCAAAGACTTCTCCAGAATAGCTTTGCCGCTAACCAAGCTCACAAGGAAAGGGAAAAAATTCATCTGGTCGCCCAAATGCAAAGAACGTTTCCAAGAGTTAAAGGGGCGACTAACTTCAGCACCAATCCTGACGTTATCATCGGGCAATGGTGGTTACGTGGTTTATAGTGATGCGAGTGGTACAGGATTGGGATGCGTACTAATGCAACATGGGAAGGTGGTGGTGTATGCATCCAGACAACTGAAGAAGCATGAAGTCAATTATCCAACGCATGACCTCGAGCTAGCAGCTGTAGTGTTCGCCCTCAAGCTTTGGCGTCACTACTTAGAGAAGAATTCGTGGTCTATACAGATCACAAAAGTTTAAAATATGTTTTCACACAGAAAGAGCTGAACATGCGTCAAAGGTGTTGGATGGAATTCTTGAAAGATTACGAGTTTGCCATTAACTACCAACCCGACAAGGCAAACTCAGTAGCCGACGCTCTCAGTCACAAATGGGAAGGATCCTTAGCCTACATGCGCCTACGACGGTTCGAACTCATGAAAGAACTGTTTAAATGGACACCAAAAGTGAGACACGATGGGTCACTAATGATGATGCAGCGCATAGTACCGGATCTGATAGGAAGGATCATAGAAGCACAAGTGGAAGACACAGAGTATCAAGATATGATGATAAAAACAAGTATGGAAACAACGAACCTCAAGGTCTCTTCGGATGGTGGCATCAGGTACCGCGACCGACTATGGGTACCGAATAATCCGGAACTCCGAAGAGAAGTGCTAGACGAATGCCACAAATCCGAGTTTGCGATCCACCCAGGGAGTACAAAGATGTATAAGGATGTGCAGAGAAGTTTCTGGTGGTCAGACATGAAGAAGGAGATAGCGGAGTATGTCTCCAAATGCATAGTGTGTCAGCAGGTCAAGATCGAACACCAGAAACCTCAAGGGACCCTGAAGAGACTGGGTATTCCGCAATGGAAATGGGAAGAAATATTGATGGATTTCATCACAGGCCTACCTCGGATGCAGAAGGGGCATGACGCCATTTGGGTTATAGTGGACCAACTCACTAAATCGGCTCACTTCCTACCCATTAAGGTAAAACAATCTCTTGAAAGCCTCATGGATCTATATGTGCAGGAGATTGTTAGGCTTCACGGGATCCCGGAAGCCATTGTATCCGACAGAGATCCTAGGTTCACCTCCAGATTCTAGAAAAGTCTTCAGAATGCTTTTGGGACAAGGCTCCGGTATAGCACAGCCTTTCATCCACAAACTGATGGATAAACAGAGAGGACGATCCAGACCGTGGAGGACATGCTGAGAGCATGCACTTTGGACTGGCATGGTAACTGGGATAAACACCTTACTCTCATAGAGTTTTTCTACAATAACAGTTTTCATGCTAGTATAGAGATGTCTCCCTTTGAAGCACTGTATGGTCGCCCATGTCGTTCTCCGGCATGTTGGGGCGAGGTTGGAGAAAGGAAAATCTTAAGTGCTGAATTACAAAAGCAGACGCAGGAGTATACAGACAGGGTGGAACTAATAAAGAAAAGAATGAAGTTTGCTCAAGACCGTCAGAAGGCCTACACGGATAAGAAGCGCTAAGAACATAAGTTCAAGGCGGGCGATCAAGTTCTGCTCAAGGTTTCCCCCACTAAAGGAGTAATGCATTTCAGCAAACAGGAAAAATTGAGCCCAAGGTACGTAGGTCCATTCGAGATACTCGAAATGGTTGGAGACAGCGTGCGGGTTGGCTCTGCCTCCGACGTATTCAAGGGTACACAACGTCTTCCACGTCTCGCTACTCCGGATGTACAAGCACGACTACGCCAATGTGATCCAAATTGAGGAACCAAACCTCAAGGAGGATCTGACGTATGAGGAACAGCCCACGGAGATTTTGGAATACCAAGAACATCAACAAGGGAAGAAACGTGTGGCACTGGTTAAAGTCGCATGGAAGTATCACCAAGGAAAAGAAGCCACTTGGGAAGTCGAATCGAAAATGTGAGAGAAGTTTTCTAAACTTTTCGGCAAGCCTTAACCCTTATCCAAATTCGAGGACAAATTTTTTTTAGAGGGTAATAATGTAACGTATCAGTCTTAATAAATATATATATATATAAGAAATTCGAAACGAACGGTCGGCAGGGGTCAGCAGGGGAGGCGTCGCCTCCCCTGGCCTTCCGCCGTTTCACCTCCGGTCGAACCTATAAGGGGGAGGGCAGCCTTTGCGCCCTCTTGGAACCCTCGACCTCCTCCTTTCCTTCGTTCTTCTTCTCTTCCTCCGACCGGCGACCACGTACGCGAGCAGAGCAGCGACCGACAATCCCTTCGACGCACGCACCCTCGACAAATCCACGAGCACGAACATCCCTAGACGTGCACAGGAGCCGTAAGAATCCTCTCAGCCGATCAGGAATGACCGACGATCGACGAACGACGAACAGTAACCGAAAAACTTCGATAGTCGAACCAAAAAGGTACCTGAAGCATTTAAATCCCTAGACGATGAATTAGCGGTTGTTGAATGTGTAGGATAGGTTCAATATGATCTTGAAGTTATTTCCTACATGTTTCATATTTATGTCGGCGTCAATTGATGGCCGGAAGGCCGCCGGAATCAATGGAGAAATCCGGCGGCCCTGTTTCATCATAGTGACCGGTCGACCGGTCCTAGAGGACCGGTCGACCGGTCTGTGCACAGAACTCGAATGAACTCCTCCCTATCGGTCGATCGGACCCACCACGGTGATCGACCGGTCTCTTTGTTAAAGAAAAGTTCGTAAACTTACGATCGGTCGACCGGTTCCAGAGAACGGTCGACCGATCCAATGCGCAGTGCGCATCCTCACGGCTCAACGAATGGTCGACCGACACCCTGGGCGGTCGACCGGTTCACAGATCCTGATTAAAGAACTCGGCCGACCGATCCTACAGGAACGGTCGACCGGTCCATCAGGAGCGGTCGACCGGTCCGACAGAGATACATTGATCGAACTAAATCGGATTGATCCAATCATACTCTCAATTACAACTCTGACCAGTTCACCTATGCTGGCTGAGTCTCATTGTATAAGGATCGACTTCTAGAGGACCCTAAATCATAGACTCCACAGTAATGAAAGATAATTAAAATAAAGACAAAAACATAGGATTGCTATGTGCCGCCCCAAAGTTAAAGCAAAGATCAGAGATTAAAGCAGAGAAGAGATAGGTAGTTAGCTGAGGGGACAGCGACACTACTGTCTTAGATGACTACTATTCCTGAGATTTTAGGTTTTCTCCCACATATATCTCGAATGAAGGGTGATGCTAAAGGAAATACCCCTTCCTTTAAAGATTAAAGTATTATGCCAGGGGGACAGGTAGTTAGCTGAGGAGACAGTGAACCTACGGGTCTTATAACAAACCATTGTTCCTAGATTGTAGGAATTCTTCCCCCTACCTTTCGAACTGGGTGAGGTAGTAACACCCACCCTTTTTCCCTTATGGGCTTTCTGTCATCAGAGAATCAAAGAGGCACCTCTAGCTTTCCACCTAATAAAGTCGAGCTCGCTTAGGACAACAACTCTAAGGATAATTTAATAATGTAAAAGACATAGCACAACTCACAGTAAAGCAATGTACAGTAGAGCAATGTAAAGTAAAGCAGAGTAATGTAAAGCAGAGATATTGTAAAGTAGAGTATTGCATAGCATAGTAAAGCAAAGGTAGAGTAAAGCAAAGATAAAGTATTGTTACAGTAAAGAACAAAGTACTGATATAACTAAAAACTTATACATTGATTTCATCGATCCTTATTTCATCGTTTATTGCTAGTGTACTAGGCATCTTTGCTCATGGATATTTTATTCTCCTGCATTGGGTTTTTGCAGGTGAGAATGCCAACTGAGGAGATGATGGAGGGCGCAGAGCTTGGAGAATGCTGCACATGACTGATCTATCTACTCCGAACTTTTCTATTGCATTTCTGTTTAATTCATATATTATTCAGAGACATCATATTTTCTTCCGCACATAGAACCTCAGACAAGCCTTATTATATTTTCGCATGATTTTCTATATGGCAAGACCATGGACTTTCACACATTTTCTTTAATATGAAACCTCATAGACTTCCGCATTTAAGTCATTCATCATGGCATTGCGACTACTCTTCTGCATTTAAGTCCCCTGTTATGTTTATTATTATTTTATTAGTGCACATAAGCAATTTTGTTGAAGGGTCAAGATCAGTAGAGCAATAGGCAGTGTAGCGCTTCCGGGGTCAAGCTGACTGTCTACGTGGCGGGAGGTGCGATTTCGGGGGCGTTACAACAACCTACAAATTTATCAATTAATAAGTTCATTATTAATTTGCAGCAAATCATGTAAGGTATATGCAAAAAGAAATGAGCATGTTAAAAAATCAATCCTTAATGCATGAATATGGCCATCATCCACACTTGTAGTTTCGGTAATACCTCACTAAAGTCTTTCTATTTTTTTCTACTCCTAATAGTTTTCCTTTTAATATTATTCTACGTTTTTAACATGATTCAATTTTTAACACTCGCTTTTTCTATTCTGATTTCTATTTTGATTTTGTACATTCCTTTCCTTTCTCCTTTACTTTTCTTTTAATATTTTCTCTTCTTTTCTTAGTCCAACATTATTTTTAGTTTTGAATTAAACTGAAACTTAAACTTTCACCACTTCATGGTTGAACTTGAATCCGTTGAGCCGAGTGGTCAGGTCAGGTTTTAACAATTTCGGGTGTCAACATTTCACCGACATGATTGTAACACAATGAGCTCATTGTGAATCTCTCTCTCTCTCTCTCTCTCTCTCTCTCTCTCTCTCTCTCTCTCTCTCCATATAAAACTTCCCCTCTTGCATTCTACAATTCAAATGTTGGAGCTACAAAACTGAGACTATTCTTAAGCTAAGATCCAAAGAGCCATCAAGCGAGCGATCTCAGATGGCCATTAGACTACGAAGCGGACGTGCCATGGACACTCTCAAAGCTCGTCTCCATGGCCACGGGTGGTGCCACAGCCCTGTCGGCTGCAGTAGCAGTGGAAGTGAGCACGAAGTGCACCTGTCTGCGCACCCCATTCATGACTTCCTCTTGGAGGACGACGCGGCCTCTGCCTCGCCGGACGCCAACGATGACGCCGCTGTGGTCTTCGAGGACGAGCAGACCGACACCGATCTCGGACGCGGTTGTTGGTCCATCAAGAAAGCTATCGGAGAACTGCTTTGCCCAGGTGAGCAAGATGACGACCCGTTTCGCCTCCGCCTTATCGCAGACGTGACCGATGCCGCCAAAGCAGCCGTAACTTCGAGCACCAGTGCGCCGGGACACCGGCGAGCAGTGATGGCTCATCTACGCGAACGTGGCTACGACGCTGGCGTGTGCAAGGCGAAATGGGGGAGTTCCGGGAAGCTCGTGGCTGGAAGCTACGAGTACATCGACGTAGTGGCGGCTCCTGAGCACTGTAACGGCGAGAGCGAGGGAGACCGGAGGTACATCGTCGACGTGTCCTTCGCGCGCGAGTTCGAGGTGGCCCGGGCGTCGGTAGAGTACCAGCAGGTGGTTACGACGTTGCCGGAGCTGATGGTAGCGCGTCCGGAGGTGGTGAGAAAAACGGTGCGGATTGTTTCGGCGGCTGCGCGGAGGTCCCTCAAGGCCCGGGGCATGCACGTACCGCCATGGCGGAAGGAGAAGTACATGACGGCCAAGTGGCTCGGGGCGTACCGGAGGACGACGAATGCCGTTCCTGCGTACGCCATGGCCGGCGCTGGCAACGTGGGAGTGTTCCGAACTGTGGGATTCGCGGCGTGATCAACCTGCCGTCGGCGGTCGGGATCGGATAATGCCCTTGGTCAAAACATATCGCGAATTTATTACTGAAATGGGCATTTGAGTTCTGTGTATAAATCAAGCATGCATTACTATTTGTAGTGTATAGTGTGTCTTCTACAATTATTGTATAAAAATAATGATTGTATAAAAAAACATAATGCTTGCTAGACTATGAATGTAACTACTGTATATTACTAACATGCCTTGAATTATTAATCTGTGTACATAAAATTGTGAAAGAAAACAAAGTAAAAATGAATATATGATGGTAGTGACTTAATCCTTTCTTGATTACGAGAATTTTCTTAGCTTTTCCTTGTGTTATGGACCTTTATGTATTATGATTATCATTTGTTATCATATACTCTTTTCTTAGCTTATGTTAAAATTACTACTCTTTGCTCATGAATATTTCTCTTGTTCACATTGATCAAATGAATTTTATCATGTTAAATCCTTGTACCAACAAAAAAAATTCCTGGTACCATCTTCTTTTTTGTCTAATTCATTATTCTATTTAATAATCGATTTTCTATATCTTATTTCCAACAAACTGATATTAGAGTCAAGTTTTTACAACTAATTATTGAAAAATGATTATGACAAAATTTAATATCAAGAATATGAGAACACAAACTTTAGTTTGTGACGAGTTCGGAGACTTGCGATCTTGGTTTAGTGAATCGAACAAGGCACAATTAGCGCTCCATATTATGGAAATGTTCAAGTGAGAGGGACTTGATGAGATGTTCTCCAGGAAATTATTGTAGAGAAAACATTGATGGATTCTAGTCAAAGTTGGAAACTCTACTTTTGACTAAAACCCTAGAGAATCAACCTTATGTTGAATTATTGACTATATACCCTTTGTATGGTACAAATCATACATTTGTGAGTTTGTCATCCTTAACAATAATTTGAAGAATGTAAATGTTAAGATGGATTATGAATATGATACGTTATTGCTTTTGTTTCTTTGTGATTTTCTTGAAAAAACTTTTAAAAAAATTATGATATACGATGGGGATAAATTTCCTTTTGAAGATGTTAAAGAAATATTTCTGAGTAAACGAAAACTTAATGAGTCATGTTTCAATAACAAATCTGATGATGCAGTTTCAAATTTGATAGTAAAAAGAAAACCCTAACTAAAAAAAAGTTAAGTTAAGATAGAACCAAATCTAAGTTAAACCACAGAGACAAAAGTATTCAATTATTTTAAAAAGAATAGTGTATATGAAGATAAAGTGTTACAAATTACAAAATAAAAATAAGAAGATCAATTAAGACAAGAGAGGAGAAATGAGAAGGTCTATGTTGCATATGTCAATATAGTGGACGTTGAAAATGAAGACGTTTTATTGGTAATTGAGAACAAATAACATATAAAAAATATAACATATGCCCTAATTAATTCAGACAGGTTCTCCACTTATGAATCTAGTGAAATGGAGCCTAGAGGCCAAGTGGGCAACAATGTTGGTTGGTCCTAATCTTGATGAATCATTCCATTTGATCGTCTATGTAAACTAAATATTCCAAAGATTAGGGGTGCTAACACTTTTATCCACATGATTGGGAACACAATGACCTCATGGCTCTCTCTCTCTCTCTCTCTCTCTCTCTCTCTCTCTCTCTCTCTCTCTCTCTCTCTCTCTCTCTCTCTCTCTCTCTCTCTCTCTCTCTCTCTCTCTCTCTCTCTCTCTCTCTCTCTCTCTCTCTCTCTCTCTCTCCACAAAAAACTTCCCCTCTTTAGATTTTTTTTCAAAAAAGATTATGTATTAATTAAGTAATTACTCCGTTGGAGTCATACAAAATATGGATCACCCGGAGGAGACTATCTAACAAAAAAATATCCCTATGATTAGTGTGGCCAAAAGAAGCTAGATAATCTGCGACCTGGTCCATGTTTCTAGAACAATGCTTAACTACCGCAGGCTGCACCTGGATTAGCAGATGTCATATATCGTGTATAATTTCTTTTATTCTCCAAGGGTACTTCTCTTTTTGTGTTACAATGTTGATCAGAGATAAGGAGTCCGAGTAAACGAAAATATGGGTCAGTGACTTGCGGGCACACTCCTTCAGACCAGCCAGCATTCCACGAGCTTCAATCTCCGGCACAGTCTCAACAAAAGTGCTCGATACCCCTGCAAAAACAAGTAAATCAATGTGAGTATGTAAAATAGAATCAAAACCCTCAATCCCACCCCCTAGAGGGAGGGAGCCGTCCGACGGGAGTAGCAAAAAGAAGGGGGGCCTTCCATCGGGCCCGAAGAGGGCCTTGGGGTGTGAATGTAGTGCCCCAGGGGCGTGGAAGCTAGAATATTCATGAAAACTAGTCAATTCTCTTTCCCATACCATCTTCACGGTTGCGTGCTTGAATCTGAAATAGGCAGCGTTCCTCGAATTTTAGAGCTCTCAGAGACAATAAGAGAAGAGCAATTGAATGATATAATGACTATTTATTCATTCAAGCACCTTCATTAACCCATGAATCACGGTGTCAAGAATCAACAAACTAAAAGAAAATATTAAATTGTTGTTAGAAGAGTTGCCAGAGCTGCTAGACGAACGTGCAATGAAAGAATAAATAAGAGTTGGTTTCAAGAGAGAGGCAATTAAAGATCGAGCAAGTCCCATCTTTACTTGGTGCTACAGAACAACTACCCTTAAACCAATTAAAGATCAAAAGAGCCATCAGGCGATGTCAGGTGGCCATTTGCGTACGAAGTGGACGTGCCATTTATCCCCTCAGTGCTCGCCTCAAGGCCACGTACAGGTGGCGCCACAGCCCTGTCGCCTGCAATAGAAG
Organism: Pontederia crassipes; assembly: GCA_030549335.1. Classification (NCBI taxonomy): domain Eukaryota; kingdom Viridiplantae; phylum Streptophyta; class Magnoliopsida; order Commelinales; family Pontederiaceae; genus Pontederia; species Pontederia crassipes. The sequence continues at coordinate 6,513,898 of CM060190.1, forward strand.
TGGAAGCGAGCACGGAGTAAGCCCGTCAGCGTGCCGCATTCATGTCTTCCTTGTGATGGACGACATGGCCTTTGATTCGCCGGACGCCAACGACGAAGCTGCTGTGGTCTCCAAGGACGAACAGACCGACACGGATCTCAGATGCGATTGTTGGTCCGTCAAGAAGGCTATCGGAGAACTACTTTGCTTATGTGAGCAAGATGCCTTGGTGTCAGAACTTTTCTCATTTTTTTTCAAACTCATGATTTATCAGAAAAATAAGGGGAAAGGTGGTGGTCGGAGTAAACGGCCATTTCATTTTAGACGTCCAGATTGTCTTTCTACGTTGGAAGACACCACGTTGGTGTCTCATCTCTAGCTGTGCTCTGTCATTTCCGAATGTGCTGTAAATATAGCTAGCAACTTACAATGTGGTGTTCGTGTTCCTTTGTCTCATTGTAGCGGTATAATGCCGGTTCATTACTTTTCCTTGCAGTGGTATAATGTCGGTTTATTACTTTCGTATTAACTCTGTATAAATAGAGTAATGGCACGTGTTGGTGTCTTTTCTAATTGAATAGAAAATTACTTTCATCTTTCTTCTACCTCTCCATCTCGTGTCTTTCTCTGCAACATTTCTTTGTGTTCTTTTTCTCCGACATCTGCCGACGAACCATCTGGGAACTCTTGACATTCTAAACTAAAACTAATATTAACATTTGATCTTGACATAAAAAAAAGTGGAATGCATTTCGGCCTTTCATTTTCTCATCGTTGGCCGTAAAAGATTTTGTTGGAATTTATAACAGATATAAATTCTAGAGGTTACGAAATACCTCTTGTAGCGGAACACATCGAGATCGGAATCTGAACTTCTAGGGAACGGAACTCTTTGCCACAGCACAAGTTCCTCTGAAAGAACCTCTCAAAAGCGTGTTTGGGACCTATGGTATGGATCCTCTTTTATAGGATAGGGAGACTTGGGCGATAAGTTAGGCAGAACGCATCATGTGTGTCCATCGCACGTGATGCGCAGCCCGCAATTCTTGCGGTGCACAAATCACGCGATGAGATCACACGATCTGTGCGATCGGCGCTACGTCAGCACGGTCCGCGCTGCGCCAGCGTAGTCCGAGCGGTCCGCGTGCCTTGCACGCGCTCCGCGCGTGGTTGCGCGAGTGGGCCGTGCACACACGCAGACCAATGCCCAATGAAGGGCATTTTCCAACAAACTTTCACTTGCCCGCATTGGGCATTATACTTTTGTTCGTCCATAATTGGTAAATATGTCGTGCAACCCATGAATACAAGCACACTTCTTTATAAGAACTAGAAAGATACATGTTAAGGTTTAATCGCTCAACTATCTCTAGACCGTATGTCATGTCCGTTAGGGATTCATGATAACTCACACATGAGCCAACAAATGCTCAAATAATATAACTCATTATGCACTAGATCTGTCTTGAGCATAGCCAAGATAACACATGTCTTGCTCCGCGGTAACTATCCTTCACATACACTATTTTAAAAAAAAATAGTTGGCCAATTGTACGTGAAAGTTTTATGCAACTCATCGCAGTTCTTTCTCTCACCCTCATGTCTTTTAGTAGGGAACTAGCTGCTTTTCTAGACATGGCTCGACGGGCTACTTTACTTTTCACCTTTGAGTACCCCGTTAAAGTAGCAAGCACTAATTCATTTTCTTAAGACATAGTCAAAAGTCTAAGGGCATGTGTAGATGAATCATCTGTCAGAGATTCACACCACGATGACCATCGAACTAATTAATTCATCATGTCTCTCTAGGTCAACTTTGCATACTTGGTATTAAACACAAGTACTACGGTAGAGACTCCCACTGAAGGAGCGTATGTCTAGCTCTTTTTAATTATACACCGCACATACTTAAGTCACTACATTTTAGCGCCTGTCCCGAGTTTACAAATTTCTCACTATCCAATAGCGCCAAATTTGAATGTCGCATTTCACTACAAGAAAATTGGGATTTTCGGACGGGTCGTTTCCGACGGATAGAAATTCATCGTAATTTGCGATGGATTTTGCGACGGATAGGTATCTGTCGAAATTTTCGACGGTCACAACTGTCGAAATAAATAAATAAATAAAGCAATATGTTATATTATTATTTTATTTTTTGACGGTTAGGAATGTCAAAAGTTCCGACGGATATCTATCCGTCGAAATTTCTGACGGTCCTACCATCGATAAATGGAAAATAATATAATATAAGAAATATTTTATTAATATAATAAGTGACAATTTAGACCGTCGATATTTTCGACGATCCAAACCGTCGGTAAGTAAAAAATAATACTATTATAATGAGCCTTTTATTAATATAATTATCAATAGTTCAGACCATCGATATTTTCGACGGTCCAAACCATCGGTAAGTGAAAAATAATATAATATAAGGAGTCTTTTATTCATAGAATTAGCGATAGTTCAGATCGTCAAAATTTTCGACGGTCGGTACCCTAAAAAATTAAATATGATATATGCAAGTAGTATTTTATTATTATAATTGTCGACAATTCACATCATCCGATGTTGTAGGTCTTAATATTATATTCATATATATCATAATATATATATATATATATTATTAATATTTTCGAAGTTTTCGACAGTCATGTTCGTCGATAATTAAAAAACAACTCTCGCTGCTTATTTTTTTGTTTTTCTTGCTTTCCCATCTTTCTACCCCTATATATATATATATATATATATATATATATATATATATATATATATATATATCACCTTATCACTCTCTCCTATCTCTATTTTTTTCCTCTCTCCCTCTCCTATTTTGCCGGTGAGGCGACCTCCCAGACGACGACCCTCTCCCCCCTCCCTCTCTCTCGAACTCTCGAACTCTCTCCGGCTCTAGCTTCTCTCCACGCAGTCCGATCTAGCCACGGTCGGGCGCCTCGCAGTTCGATCTAGCCGCGGGCAGCCAAATCGACCGGCTGGCGGTCGGATCTGGCCGTGGGGGGCAGATCGGCCACCAACTGGCCATCGAATCTGGTCGATGGCCATCGAATCGGCCGCCTGGCAGCCGGATTTGGCCGCTGGCCACCGGCTCGGCCACCTAGCGGCCAGATCTGGCCGCTGGCCGTTGGAGCGACTGCTTGGCGGCCGGATCTGGTGGTTGGCCACTGGCCGCGAGATCGACCGCCTGGCGGCCGAATCTCGTAGCCAGATCGGCCGCCTGGTGGCCAGATCCGGCCGTTAATGGCGGGCTAATTTTTTTATATTATAAAAATTCTTTACGATAGTTGCGATCGTCGAAAGTTTCGACGATTGTGATGACCGCCGAAAGTTTCGAAGATTGCGACGACCGTCAAAAGTCTCGACGATTGCGGCCGCCGAACTTTTGGGACGGTTACAACCGTCGAAACTTCCGACGAGTTTTTTCCAACCATCGAAAATCATTTTGAGATGATCATTTTTTTGATGGATTGGTTCCGTCAAAAAACCCATCAAAAATCATAATTTGCGATGGTTTTGGGCAAATTACAGATGGTTTCGATCGTCTGTAATTGGCTTTTTTCTTGTAGTGTCTGGTCTCTCTCTTTTTTAATCAGGCAACATTGAGTTACTAAAACTCATGTTTTAACAATCGCATCATGACTCACATAGTTCGTTCCGCTCGCTATCTTCGTGAGCGCGAAAAATATTTGTTCGTATGAGTGAACAAATCTAGGCCTGATCGACATATTTTTCACATGCATAACAAGGCTTCACAACAACAAATTTATTAAAGAAAATTAATCTTTTATCAATTGAAAGTTTTGAGTACATTATCACGTTTATAATCTACGCAGCCCTAAGGCATTACATGTTTCAGGAAATGCCTCTCTTGGCAATGGTTTGACGAACGGATCAGCAACCATTTTGTGCATTGATATGTACTCAACTGAGATCTCCTCTTCTTAATTTCGTACAAATTTGTACTTCGTTTCGATATGCTTTCCTCTGCAATGGTATTTCTCATCCTTCACATAAGCAATCGTTGCTTGATTGTCACAATGAAGGATCATCTTCTTCATTGTATTCTCAGAAATCCTCAGATTTTGAAAGAATCTTCTAAGCCATAAAGCCTCTTGTGCTGTCACTAAACAAGCTATGAATTCTGCCTCCATAGTTGACAGTGCCACACAATCTTGTTTCTTGCTACTCCAAGTAACAACATCATTGCTGAGCAAGAAAGTATATCTGAAAGTAGATTTCTATTCATCAACGTCACCAGTCCAATCGACATCGGTGAATCTAGTAAGTCGTAGACTTCCTCCATGATAGTACAGTGCAAGATCTGTAGTACCCTTGAGGTATCTCATGATTTTCTTCACTGCCTTCTAGTGTTGGCATCATGCATTAGCCTGATATCGACTAACTAGACCCACGACAAAACATATGTCCGACCGAATACACATCATAGCGTACATCAGGCTACCGACCACACTCGCATAGGGAACATTGGACATTTCCTTTTGTTCCTTCTGGTGTTTTAGGGCACGTGCCAAGCTTAAAACCTCGCCTTTCATAATAGGAGTATCAATGGATTTGCAGCCATCCATGCGGAATCGTTCCAAAATCTTCTTTATATATGATTCCTACGACAAAGCAATGAGTTGTTTGGAACGGTCGCGTTGGATCTTCACACCAATAAGTAGGCTGTTTCACCCATGTCCTTCAACTCAAACATGGAGGACAACCATTGATTAATGATAATGGCAAAATCTTTATTATTTTCAGCTATTAGAATGTCGTCCACATATACTATTAGGATAGCAAAATTATCCTTGAACCTATGAACATACACGCAGTGGTCTTCATCAATCATGTTAAAACCGTACGAAATGATTGATTGATGGAATTTAAGGTACCACTATCTAGATGATTGTTTTAGTCTATAAATGGACCTGCGCAACCTGCAAACTTTGCGCTCTTCTCCTTTTACAATGAAGCCTTGAAGTTGCTACATGTAAATTTCTTCATCTAGTTCTCCATTGAGAAATATGGTTTTCACATCCATCTGATGTAATTTAAATCCATATGTGCGACTATAGCTAATATTAGGCGAATTGAAGCAAACCTTACAAATGGTACAAAAGTTTCTTCATAGTTAACACCCATTGTTTGGGTGAAACCGTTCGCTACTAGGCTGGCTTTATATCTTTCAATTGATCCATCCATGCCACGACTAATTTTGAGAACCCATTTGTTCCCAATTGCCTTTCTATTTTTCTATATGGCTTAATCCATTCTTTCTTAGCAGGGGATGAGAGAGCATCTTTGATAGATTTTAGCTCAAGTTCATCTTCCAGACTTACTATATTGACCTCATGTGGTCCATGTTCATGCGGCCTTTCGATTTCAAATCGTCGGCGCGGAACACATTTTCTATTAGTCCGTCGAAGAAACTTTTGAGTTGGTCAGGTGACGATTGCAAATCTCTCCCACTCGGATCAAGCTGTGGGATTGAGAAGACAAACTTCTCAACAGGTTGATCCGCTTGTGCCACCAACTCGGGATCTTCTTCTTCATCTAGAGAGTCCATTGTCTATCCCGTCTTGCTTGGGAACTCATTCTTTATGAATGTCATATCTCTACTTTCGATTTCAGTTAAATATATATAGCCCTCGGAGGTTTCACAATATCTTATAAAAATATATTTCTGCTCTCTAGGACCTAACTTCCTATACCTATGCGAGTTATTTAGAACATAGGCTGCGCAACCCCAAGGGCGCAAATAACTAAGGTTAGGCTTTCGACCTATTCAAAGTTCATAAGGTGCGGTAAGAACTGATTTCAATGGTACACAATTTAAAATATAGGCAACAGTCAATAGTGCATCTCCTCAATACAAAATTGGAAGATTAGCTCGCGCCATCATGAATCAAACCATATCAAATAAGGTACGATCCTGTCTTTCTGCAACATCATTTTGTTGCGGAGTTCTTGATACTGTTAGTTGCCTAACTATACTCTTTTCATCACATAACTTTTTGAATAGGTCATAGAGATATTCACGTCAACGGTCGGTCGCAAGGCTTTAATCTTGCGATCCACTTGATTCTCTATCATGTTCATGAATCGTACAAAATAATTCAAAGCTTCGGACTTATGAGAAATCAAGTATACAACGTCGTAACTTGAATAATCATTAATAAATATGATGAGGTAAGAAAAACTGTCTTACGTGAACATTCATCGGACCACATATGTCCGAATGGATTAATTATAATAGGTACTCGACGCATTTTTCCATCCCAAATATTGTTCTTATTTTCTTGCCAGCTAAACATTCCTCACAAGTTGGAAGATCAACTTTTGCGAGAGACCCTAAGAGGCCTTCTCTAGCAAGCCTATTCATTCGATTTTGACAAATGTGTCCTAATTTGGCATGCCAAATATTGGCACTTTCATTCATATCAATAAATGACATAAAAGAATAACTATCAGCAACATATGCTATATTTAAAACATAAAAACCATTATTGAGAAAATCATTGCATAGAAGAACATTGTTAAGACATATTGCCATTTGGTTCCTCTGGAAACTTACTACATAACCAAACTTGCTTAATGCTAACACAAAAAGTATCGTCTAAAAGTTGGAGCATATAAGACATCGTGAAGATAAAAAATTTGGCCGTTGTGAAGTTCTAACTTGCACGATCCAATGCCTTTAACTTCAACTCTTTCATTGTTTCCAACGTAAATCCATTTGCTACATGGTCGGTGGCTCCTGAATCTACAATCCATGAATGAAGTGGTTAGGACAAATCTTCTTCTACTCAGTGCAATCACGAGCAAAGTGATCACATTTGCTACAATTGTAGTATTTCACTTTATTTATGTCTATCTTACTGGCACGTCTGCCACGTTTGCGCTGGTGGCCTCGGGATTTCTTTTGTCCAACATCTCCGCTCTTTTTATTGGGTTGCGACTTATGTGACCTTTTTCTCTTGAATTGGGAACCAGCTCTTTGTCCACCATTGTCAGCAACTAAGATTCATGGCTTGAAGGGCATCATCCTCCACTTCAATATGACGAGCAGCTTGGTCAAAAGTTTTGACACCTTCGTTGTGCATCAAATTACAATGCATATGTTCCCAACTTTTTGGAAGATCAAAGCGGATCAAACTGTTACTCGTTATCGAGCACTTGTCCCATACTTTTGAATTTATGGATCATGTTAAACATCGCCTGGATATGCTCCCTCATCCTATGATTTGGTCACTTCCGATAAGAGTCAAACTTGATCATGAGCATCCGATGCTTGGTGGTCATGGTGAACCCATACTTATTGCGGAGCACCGCCCACGTTTCGAATGTTGTCTTATAGTCTTTGAATTCGCACAAAAGAGAATTGTTCATTGTGCTTAATAATGTAATGCGAGCAATGCGATTCTTTTTTGTCCGGGCTTGTATGCCTCTATGTCCCTTTGACGGTGGGCATTATTTCCAGGTGCAAGTTCATTGACAACATGGTTAATGATCTCTAAGACCTCTTATTTTTCTAGAAGATATTGGACCTTGCGATGTCAAATATCATAATTATCACCATTGAGCTTCTCGTTCTTGTTCAGGTCAGTAGTTATTATTTTGGAACCCATGGTCTAGTTTGGTCACAAAAATTAGGAGAAATTAGTGTTATGCATGTTTGAATTTTGTTCGCAAACAACATAAAACAATAAAATAACAATATTCATGAAGTAGTGACATCGAGAGGTCATTAAACTCCCACTCATCTCCCACTATCTCTAAGAAATATTATCATTCATTATTTTAATAATGCGACAAAATTAATCTAAATGTTTGAATTTTGCATCAACACATAATTCAAATTTTTTTATTCTATACATTTTGAATCAACTTATAATTCAAAATCATCGAAATTCATTTCGTGTGGTGCACCAAATTATTTCTAATATGATCAGGACAATCAGTACTAGTACAATGAGAGCTCTTTCCTGAGGGTGTCAATTAAATAACCGCGCACTATCCTTCGCCTCGACATCACATCAGAAAAAAATTGTGTTACCACTGCCACACATCAACCTTATTTTTGGAGAATGTGTTGACCGTTCCTTGAAGTCTTTCTAGACATGCATTTCGGTCACGCGCCACTAAACAAAAAGTCATTGGTTATTTTGACAATATTTGAATCTCAAGGTGTCTTAGTCCTACAAAGGAACTATCTGTGTTTCATGTATTCTTTAATTACCTATAGTTTCTATAATTAGACCAAGTAATTATTTTTATTATAGGCTTGCATGAAACGTGGATTTTAGCACATAGTCAAAATTAGTATTGCCATCTTAATTAATTCTCACAAAAGGAATTAATTTTAATTTAATCAATTTCAAATCAATTTGAAATTCTAGGCAAGTTATCATGCTTAACAAGATTGGACGTACCAATTTTAATTTTAACACATTTAACATGCAATATTTGATATTGACATGCAAATATAATCATTTAGTTTAACGCTTTAAAACAACAAATGATTTCCTTTTAATAACATTAAATTGCATGCAATATTACAGAAAATTTTCTAAGAAAAAAAAACAAAACTTTCCTAATTTTTTGAGATTTTATGATAGACATTTTCTATTTTCGGATTATTTTAAAAATCTAAAAAAAATTAGAAAAGAAAATGAAAATAAACTGTTCATTGGACCTCTCGGCCAGCCCAATTGCCAATCCTTTTGTGTGCAACTCCTTTGCACCCAAAACTTAGTCTTCCAGCGGATCGTGTGCCTGGTGGAACCGTTTTCTTTTTTTCTATTTTTTTTCCTGCTAGCATATGCAGAAAAAACAAATTCAAAAAATTGCCAAAAATATTAAAATAAATCCGAAAAATATATTATGGTCTTGGTTCATCCATAATATATTTTTTATGACAAACTCTACTTTGTCCCTCAGTTGTAGTCATACATATCACAAAAATAATAACAAATATTATTTTTTCGGTGCAATCATGAGTTTGAGAAAAACCTAAAAAAGCTCTGATAGCAATGTTGAAATTTATAACAGATATAAATCCTAGAGGTTGCGGAATACTTCTTGCAGTGGAAGCGGATGGTCGAGGCATTTTTACGAACTCTTGACGAACGCACTTGCATCTCGGGATCAGGAACCGAACCTCTGGGGAACGGGACTCTTCGCCACAGCACAAATGCCTCTAGAAAAACCTCTCGAAGGTGTGTTTGGCACATATGGTACGGGTCCCCTTTTATAAGGTGAGGAGATTTGGGCAAGAAGTTAGGCAGAATGCATCACGCGTGTCCATCGTGCGCGTGATTCGCAGCCCGCAATTCTGCGTCAGCGAAATCCATGTTGCGCGCGCGCGATCTGCATGCCTTGCACGCGCTCCGTGCGCGGTTGCGTGAGTGGGCCGCGCACGCATGGCCCAATGCCCTATGAAGGGCATTTTCCAACAGATCTAAACAATAATACCCCAAATAAAATGTCCTTTCTCTCACACATTCTCTATTGGTGCCCAACTCCATCTTGAAGACGGCGCCAACATCGCAGCTCTCGCAATAGTGCTAGCAGCACGAAGCTGGTAGCATCGTCGTTCACCACATCATCATTTCAAGGACGACGCGATTCTACAACTCCACTGCTCGATTTTGAGGATTCATCGTCGTTGTTAGCAGGTCATCATCGTTGTTAGCAGGTCGCCACATCGCTGCTTCCCCAACACCACAGTCTCCCATTCCTCATAAATGGAGATGAAAGACACTAACCTCTTGTATTTGTGTCCACGTCTTTAATTTGGTTTAGTGCATTCATGTCACGAAATTGCCCTTTTGTCACCAACTTGTATTTTAACTTTTGTTGCTACTTCGAGTAAATTTTGTTCATTTATTTCTATTGTTTTTTCAAAGCAAATGGACGATCGGTAGATTCTAGAGGGTTAGAGTTGACACCTTACTATTTCCTATTCATTAGAAGGCTCACAAAAGGAAATAATAAAGAACAAAGAAATGTGGAAATATAAACTTAGTTGAGGAGAAGTAAATCTCAACCCTGCTTCAATGCACTATACATGTTAATTATTTTATTCAATTTATGCCTGCCACTAATCTCAAGAAAAAATACAATCTAACAAATAGAATCTATTTTGATCTTCAACGAAAAATCCCTCAGCAACCAAAATAATCTTCAAGAAGCCTGGCACTAGGCCATAATCTAGACACACTACAACATATTGCTGGGGAGATTGAAGGCATCTACAACAAATACGAAAGACGCCAAGTGTCCTTCGATCTCCATTTGTAAGGAATCAATACTAGTCGTGTTGGAGGAGCGACAGTGTGATGATCTTTAAAGTTAGCAACAACAACAGAGTTAGAAAATTGCGCCATATATCATTGGAGTTATAAATCACATCGTCGTCGGAACGACAATGCTGTTGGCGTCATGCTGCCAGCATCGTCATCGGATCTGCAATGTTGGCGAATCATTTCGTCATCAGATCTGCGATGTTGGCATGCCAGTGTCATTGTCGGAACTACGAGGCCAACAACATTCGTTAAGGAGGGAGTTGAGCAAGGTGAGAGAATGTATGAGAGAAATGAGTTTTTATTTAGGGTATTACTGTTTAGATGTTTAGTTTTCTTACAGCCAATGATGAAAAAAAGAAAGGCTGAGATGCTATCCACTTTTTTATGTCAAATCGAATGGTAATATTGTTTTTGGTTTAGAAAGGTACTGTCAATTTTAATTCGTCTTAGATGAGATGGTCGTTTAGTGCGCCTAATCATGCAGGCCGTAGTAAATCTTTCCCCCCAAAAAATATTTCTTATTACTTTTGAGATCCGTGATTGAAGGACAAAGTGATCTTTGACATCACAAATATATTATAAATGAAGTTAGACCATAATATTTTTTTCTAACTTATTTTAATATTTTTGACAGATTTTTAATTTTTTTTCATATGTTAGAGCAAAAAAAAAGAAAAAAATGTTCCACCAAGCAAAGATCCACTAGGAGGGCTTAGTATGAGTGCAAAGGTATTGCACCCATATGAATCGGCAATTGGACTGTTAGAAAGACCCAATAAATAGTTTTTTTCTTTTTTAATTTTCTTGAGAATATTAAATAATTAAAAATAGAAAATACCTATTTTAAATTTCAAAAAATTAGTAAAAATATGTATTTTCCTTGGAATTTTTTCTGAATATTTTTAAAATATTGCATGAAATTTAATACTATTAATAGAAAATTATTTTTTAATTTAGTGCAATAGTTAAATGATTTAAATCTACATGCCAATCACAAATATTACTTAATAAATGTGTTATTAAGTATGATGAAATAAATATTGCCATTTATATATGTCATAATGATATTTATTGTTATGATATAAATTTAATTATGGAAGGCATTTTGAATAATTTGAAATTTGAATTCAAATTTAAAAGTGGTAAGTGCAAAATTTATTGCAAATAATTGTCTTCCTAAAATTTTGATTGTGTTAAAATTGTAAATTTGAATTTAAAATTGGTATGTCCAATTTTGTTAAGCATGATAACATAAATTTCAAATTGAGATGAAATTAAATAAGTTGAATTAACTCCTTTTGTAAGAATTAATTAACATTTATAGCAATATTTTTTTTGGTTATGTGCTTAAATGAATGTTTCATTCAAGCCTATAATAAAAAAATAATTAGTTGGTCTAATTATACAAATTATAAGTAATTAAAGAATACAAGAAACATAGGTAGTTCTTTTGTAGGACTTTCAAATATTGACACAATAATCAATGTCTTTCCATTTAGTGGTGTGACTTGAAATGGATATCTATTCTATAGAAAGACTAGGAGGAACTGGTCTGGTGCATGATTGATACAGTCTCTAGAAATAGGGTTGATGTGTGATAGTGGTAGCATAATTTTTTTTCTGATATGATGCCAAGGAGAAGGATAGTGTGCAGTTATTTAATTGCATCTCTCGGAGAAGAGCCCCCAATGCACTAGGCCTGATTGTCTTAGTCAAATTAGAAATAATTTGATGGACCACACGGTGATTTTGAATTATAAGTTGATTCAAAATGTTATAGAGTAGAAGATTTTAAATTATGTGTTAATTCAAAATTTAAACACTTAGATTACTTTTGTCGCATTGTTAATATAATGAATAATAATAATTCTTGAAGACAATGGGAGATGAGTGAGAGTATAACAATCTCTCGATATCACGACTTTATGAGTATTATTATTTTATTATTTATATTTTTGTGGACAAATTATAACATGTGTAACACTGATTTCTCTTTTTTTCATGACCAAACTATATCATGACTTCCAAAATAATCATTGCTGACCCGAACGTTCGCTTTGCCATTCAACGATCTCTTTGACGTCCATCAACACGTTCTTGGTTCACTCGGGCTCGTCTCCGGCAGCACATTCTTGGGTTCCTACACGTGGGAGGACGTGAGGGTTTGATGGATAGGGCAAAGGTAATTAGGATAGGTAGAAAAGAAGTATTTATAGGAGAAAATTTGTTATAACTTTTAAATTGAATAAAATTCCAACCCCAACTCTAATTTGCTTTTCGTTTTTTAAAAAAATTGGACGAATGTTACAAAAGCGGTCATAGCTTCGAGTGTCGGTGCCTCGGGACACCGGCGAGTGATGGTAGCCCGTCTATGTGAGCGCGGCTACGACGCCGACATGTACATGGGGACGTAGAGGGAGCGCCCGAACAGTGTAACTGTGTGAGCGAGGGAGATAGGAGGTACATCATCGATGTATCGTTCGCGTGCGAGTTCGAGGTGGCCCGGGCGTCGCCAGAGTACCAGTAGGTGGTTATGACGTTGCCGGAGCCAGAGATGGTGACACAGACTGTGCGGATAGTTGTGGCGGCTGCCCGAAGGTCGCTCAAGTCTCGGGGCATGCACGTACCACCATGGCAGAAGAAGTAAAGCTCGGGGCATGCAAGTGGCTCCGGTCATACCGGCAGGCGATAAATGTCATTCCTGCATGCGTCGGGATCGCCATGGACCAACCTATCGTCGGCGACGTGACCAACCTATCGTCGGCGGCTGGAAAGATATGATGCATGCAGTCATGCACTTTCTCAGAACATGCGTGTGTTTATCATAAATGCAATGGGCATTCGCGTGATAAATCAAGCATGCACTCATCAACATTTCTGATAAATAATGTCTGTTCTAAAATCATTCTATAAAAATCATGATAAAAAATAGTAGCGTATAAAAGACAGTTTTTGTTAGACTATGAATGCAATTTCTTTATATATATATATATATATATATATATATATATATATATATATATATGAGATTAAGTTGGATGCAATCAATAAAATCGATTGTAACTTACAACCGAGCGATCGCAATCGTTGGATCGCCAACTAAAGTGACGAACGATTGAGATCTATGCGCCGGTGGATGCAATCAATAAAATCGGTTGTAACTTACAACCGAGCGATCGCAATCGTTGGATCGCCAACTAAAGTGACGAACGATTGAGATCTATGCGCTGGTGAACCGGTTTTGGTTTTGTTACTGCTGAGGCAAATCCCTTTGCCCCCCAAATCGGTTTTCTTCCCCCTTGGACAATCCCCCTTCCACGATCCTTTTTCCCTCTCTGCACGTCCTTCAACTATCAAACCCATGTTCGACGATCCCCCTCTCTGATGCACCTCCAACGATCCTTCGCCACTGTAATCTGCCGCTGCCCCGATCTGCTGTTGTTGCCGCTGCGTTCTACTGCCCTTGCCGCTACCCCGATCTGTTGCTTGCCGTTGCGTTCTATTGCCGCCACCACACCTCCATTCTGCCGCCGCCGCCGCATTCTGCTACCGCCGCCGCCGCATTCTGCTACCGCCGCCGCCGCGTTCTGCTATCGCTGCCGCCGCGCCGCCGCTGCGATCTGTTGCCGTGTCACCGCTCCGCTTCGTTCTGCTGCTGCCGCCGCCGCTTCGTTCTGCTAAAGTCACCGTCGCAAAATGATTGTATATAGTCTCCGACGATCGTGCTGCGATAAGAACAGGAACTTGGCTTGAGACCAATTATTACGTGTATGATGTGCAGACAAAAACAAAAAATAAAAAAAAGAAGTTAAGATGTTGTTCGAAGGTTTTATGTCTATTGTTGTTCTAGATTAAACTCAGAGTTATTTAAGTGCGATGTTCCTTCTCAAAAAATTTAAGTGTGATGTTAAATGAAGATAGAATGTTGTTAGTAGCGGTTAAATGTAATCTTGTTTGCATTTTGTAGATCTCTCTCAGGATTATTCATAAACCACCATGGACAAATACTAGAAACGACGATAGACAATTCGTCCTAGCGCTCTATGATTAGCACATAGCATCAATAGCATTCAGTCTTTGGAAGATACGAGAGTACTGTTTGCTCTTGATGTTACGACTTCGAAACCGTCGTGCCGTCTACCTGAATCCTGCGCTGCCGGTGCCCAAAATTCAGAACAGCAGATGGCGGTAGCTAGTAAATCGCAGTGGCGGCAGCAGCAGATCGCAGCGGCAGATGGCTGTGGCGGCAACAACAGATTGCAACAGCAACGGCGGCAACAACAGAACGAAGCGGCAGCGACAACAGCAGATTAGAGCGGCGGACGGTCGTCGGAGGTGCAGCAGAGAGGGGGATCGTCGAAGATGGGGTTCGACCGTCGAAGGACGCACAGAGAGGAAAAAGGGATCATTGAGGGTGAAAAGGGATTTGGGGGAAAAAGAGGGTTCGTCAGCAGCGGACATCGAACCAGTTAAAAAAAAAATCAAAATCGGTTCATCAGCGTGTTGATCTCAACTGTTCGTTACTTTAGTTGGCGATCCAACAATTGCAATCGCTCGGTTGTAAGTTACAACCGATTTTATTGGTTGCATCCAACTTAATCTATATATATATATAATTGTTCAGTTCAAACTTGGGAAAAAACATCAGGGATAGTGGGATGAATGTAAAACTTAAATGAATCATAATATTGAATTATAAAGAGATTCTGAGCTGTGAATTCCATATTCAATACCTTAATTAAATCCTTCAATAATAATTAGCATTAGAAATTTACAATATATCAATAATACAACAATAACAACAAAGCCTTATCCCACTAGGTGGGGTCGGCTACATGAATCATACGACGCCATTTCGCTCTATTAGTAACCAAACCTTTCGGTATATTATTCACCAATAGATCTTGCTCTATTAGTTCGCCAAGTGTCCGCATTGGCCTCCCTCTCCCTCTTTTAATCGGACTTCAGATTATTTGATCTACTCTTCTTACTGGCGCATCTAATGGTCTTCTCTGAACATAATCAAATCATCTCAAACGATTCTCTACCATTTTCTCACTAATAGGAGCCACTCCGACTCGTTCACGTATATGGTCATTCCTAATCTTATCTAATCTTGTATGACCACACATCCATCTCAACATTCTCATTTCGGCTACCCCCACTTTACGTTCATGTTGTCCCTTCATAGCCCAACATTCACTACCATATAACACTGCTGGCCTTATAGCAGTACGATAGAATTTTCCTTTAACTTTATCGGGTACTTTTCTATCACAAAGAACTCCAGTGGCTTTCCTCCACTTACACCAACCAGCTTGAATTCTATGATTAACATCGTCATCAATCTCACCATCTTGTCTTACAATTAATCCTAAATATTTAAACTTTGTCACTTGAGGAATTATATCCTCTCCTAGCCTAACTTTCAAATCGTCTCTAAGTTGTTTATTTGTGAAATTGCTATGCATATATTCTATTTTATTCCTACTTAAACGAAAACCCTTTGACTCCAACGTATTTCTCCATATTTCCAATTTTGTATTAATCTCTTCTCTTGAATCCGCTAAAAGTACTATATCATCCGTAAATAGCATGCACTTAGGTACCTCCTCTGTGATACTCTCGGTTATAGCATCGATAACTAAGTTAAATAGATACGGGCTTAAAGCTGATCCTTGATGTAGGCCAATTCCTATAGGAAATTCATTTGTCTCACCTCCGGGTGTCCTAACCCTAGTCAATGCCCCATCGTACATATCTTGTATTACCTTAATGTAGGCAACATTCACCCTCTTCTTTTGCAAGGCTTTCCAAAGTGCATCCCTTAGTACCCGATCATACGCCTTCTCTAAGTCAATGAAAGTCATATGTAAGTCTCTTCTCCTACTTCGATACTTCTCCATCATCCCCCTTAGTAAATAAATCGCCTCTATAGTGGATCTTCCTGGCATGAACCCAAATTGTCTCTCAGAAATACTAGTCTCCATTCTCAATCTATGCTCAATCACTTTTTCCCATAATTTCATAGTGTGACTCATAAGTTTAATCCCTCTATAATTTGCACAATTATGAATATCCCCTTTATTTTTATAAATAGGAACTAATGTACTTAATCTCCAATCATCAGGCATCTTTTTCGACCGTAAAATCTCATTAAATAGTTTACATAACCACAACACACCTTTTTCTCCTAAACATTTCCAAACTTCAATCGGTATATCATCCGGTCCAACGGCTTTACCATTCTTTATTTTCTTAAGAGCTTCGCTAACCTCCGAGACTCTAATTCTACGATAAAATGACCTATTAGTTTTAAAATATTTGATTTTCTTTTATATTGTCACCACATTATTCGAAATAGTCATATAAATATTCAATCAATGCTTTAATAATAGGATGGACGATTGAGTTGTGATTGGATCGGTTTAGAAATGACAATATTTTTTGACCCACGGGCCCGTGGAGAATTTTTGATCGGCATGTTCATGTCATGGAGCGTTTTCCCGTGACGCGAAGCGCGAAGCCTCACGGTACTAGTGCCGCTCCACTTATAGCTCTCGGCCGCTCAGAGCCAAAATCATGGAACACATGCAGTCGTCCTGCACTACGTAATATTGCGGAGTACCAAGTTATCCACCTTTAGAGCATTCATCTGGTAAGGCTATCCTTATGAATGGCCAAGTAGTTGACGTTACCCCGTATGGTACGTCTTTTGCATTTTCAATATGTAATAAGACTCCTACACCTACGGTACACTGGGAAGAGTTCACTAATGCCTTCCGAGACCCATATGTGTGTTTTATGTTTCATCATATTTAATACAAGCAAGCTTTTCTTTAATTATAGTGTCATGGCCTTGAGCGTGGAGTGGAAACCCACATCAGTGTCCCTTCATAGCGTCCCGTGATTCCTTGGCTACTCCTTTAGATTTTAAGCACTCAAGCGCTTGCATCTGCGCCGCAATGCACTAATACCACGATCTCGTGATGAGTAGTACAATACTCTAGTCATGTTCGTGATCGAATGCCTATAAGAGCGACTCTCGGCATAGTCATCTCGACCATCAATCTTCCACTGCTACTCAAGACAAGCTTGGCTAGGTGCCTATCCGTCTAGTCGCCGCACGTGGTCAAGTGTCCGAGAATGACCCCATGACAAGTGGTATTAGAGCAGTTCATCCTGCTCGGATTACCCAGCGACGATGACTCGCTTGTGTCGTCGTGACGTGCCCTGGTGTAGGAAAAGTGCTTTTGCTCAAAAATTCCACTACACCCAGGTGCACTGGTACCATGGTCTTTGATCATGGACGCTAACGAGAAATGCGTGGCAAGCTTCCTCGTTGCACGCCCAGTCGTCCATCGCAACAAGTTCCTCATACACCCATGTCGTGTCAAGGAACGTCCGTCATGCACTATGATGGCGGATTAATCGCCCCGCCTAATCAGGATAGTCGTGCGTCGCTCACTTGAGTGGTTCAACCACCCCAGGTATACAATCGGGAATCTTGAAGTGTCGCGCCGCGTCAAGAGTGGCCATATGCTCCGCATGATGGTCTTGCGTTACTCATACCAAGAGGTCGCTTACACAAACATCGTGTAACTCGGAGGATCCATGTCACCTTCAGGGACTGTTGGTCATGCACTATCATGACGACTTGGCGCTGCTCGATATTTCGTGACGTCGCATCTCATGCCCAGTCATGCAACGTGAAGCGTACAACCACTCCACGGAAGAAGTTGGCTTAAGGATAAGCATCAAGGTTCATGGTTCCTTTCGGCTAAGGAATATCATCCTATCGTCTAAGGAGCATCAATCACAAGCATCTTGTCATGCCGCAGCATTGCCTGCCACGCCACGATGACTTTCACAAGATGAGGCAAAGCGTTGATTACTTACAAACACTTGGGGATGAGCTGTCAACCTTATCTGCCTCGTCAAATGTCATCCCGCTAGCGGCGTGATGTTACCCATCGAAGGCTGGGACGAACTTGCAACATGCCAACGCAAATTGACGCCTTAACTCAATGACCAATTTGGCAAATGGTCTGAGCGTTGAGCATCGACGAACCTTGACATGCTGATGTCAAGCGTTCCGCCGCCAACCGAAGAAAGGAGTACCATTTCCTCTCGGTCAGCGCCTCGAGTAATCGAAGAGGCTTTCAAAGATCACAATCCAAAAGTTTCGAAGGACACACTGATGATGTCGTCCATTCGAATGGAGATGGAGGTGAAGTTGAGAACTCATGCCATGAGTTCACCAACCCCCAATCCGCTTGTCCAAGCGGAGCATCTTCCTGAGCATCCCCGTAGATCGGGGAAGACCCGGAATGGCTATTCTTTCACAAGGGTCAGTTGCCCGGTGGACAAGTATGTCAAAGGCGCATGATCCTTGTCGACAAGCGCAACGACATTACTTCTTCCACATTGTGGAGAGATGAGTATCTAAGGTGCATCCTCTTCATGAATGAGCACAAGAATGTCATCCCATCCATACCCAAAGGTGTTGCCGAAGCATTAGTGAGAAGACTCTTGTCGCTCATCATAGCAATCCAAAACACCCGAAGCAGACAAGTTGCAAAGGTCATCATCGAAGAGTTTGTGTTGTTTCAAATCGTCGGAATTCCAGGATGACCATCGAGGGTGAGATGGTCCCGCACTTCGCATTCGACGGAAGAGAGATCTTATGTCGCAGCCACCCACGACATGAGGGCATCGAGTTAAGTCATGCAGGTCGAATGACGAGACTCTTCAACGTGTTCTGCACGACCCTGAAGCAACTCTTTCTCCGAGCTATTTTCGAAGGTATACACGAGTTGTTTCACCCGAAGAACCCAAACCACACAAGTTGACACTGCGCAAGTTGAAAGAAGCTGAAGCCAACAGAGACTTGATGGACAGATAGTTGCTTGATGAAGTCAGACCGCTCGTGACGGACTCTACTAGCACTGCACAAGTGATGACCCCGAATTGAACGAAGGATCAATAAGCGAAGCAGGCCTGAGGGAGGAGTCCTCAGTGAGACCCCAAGGAGCGGGCATTCCTGACGTTGTGCGATGCTGGTGAAGTAGAAGTCAAGGCAAAGAAGACAGAATTGAATGAGACAGGCGAAGTCAAGACGGAAGGCAAAGACTCTAAAGAAGCCCAGACAATGACGTCGAGGGCGTCGCCGACTTTGGTGGGGGAGAATGTCATGGGGCATTTTTTCGTGACACAAAGCGCGAAGCCTCGCGGCATCAGTGTCGCTCAACTTATAACTCTCGGCCGCTCAGCGTCAAAATCATGGAACACATGCAGCCATCCCGCACTATGTAATATTGCGGAGTACCAAGTTATCCACCCTTAGGGCATTTATCTTGTAAGACCGTCCTTATGAATGGCCAAGTAGGTGGCGTTACTAGTAGGGTGTGTCTTTTTCATCTTCAATATGTAATAAGGCTTCTATACCTATAGTACACTAGGATGAGTTCACTAGTGCCTTCCGAGGCCCATATGTATGTTTTATGTTTCATCATATTCAATACAAGCAAACTTTCCTTTAATTCTAGTATCATGACTTTGAGCGTGGGGTGGCAACCCACATCGGTGTCTCTTCGTGGCATCCCGTGATTCCTTGGCTGCCCCTTCGGACTTTAAGTGCCCAAGTGCTTGTATCAGCGCCGCAACGCGCTAATGCCGATCTCGTGACGAGTAGTCCAACACTCTAATCATGTCCGTGATCGAATGCCTATAAGAGTGACTCTCGATATAATCATCTCGACCATCAATCTTCCACTACTACTCAAGACAAGCTTGACTAGGTGCCTATCCGTCTAGTCGCCGCACGTGATCTAGTGTCCGAGAATGATCCCATGACATTCACGAAAATTTTCCTCTGGGGGTGAGGGCAGAGCCAAAAGTGGTCAGACAATCACTTCAAGAATCGGGGCAGGGATACTTGTCCCCACCCCGCAGGGCTCAGATTCTTGAAATTATTATTATTTAAAATTTTAATGCTAATTGAATAATTTTATTAAAATATTATATAATTTTTAATATCGTATAATAAAATATTATATTATATTTTATAATTATTAATTAATTTATAAATAAAATGATGGGGTTCAGAGTCTTCGTGAGGAATCAAGTATCTATGAGAATTTTGGGTGGAGATAATATTAGCCCCGCCCCTAGGATCCGGATTGGGGGAGGTGGGGACAGTGATTGTAGTTTTCACTTATTTATTAATTTCATTCTCTCTATTAATTTTTCATATTTATTTTCTTTTTAATTTTCACATATTCTTAATTTAAATACTTTTCCACTTTTTTTACTTTTCTTTTAACTTTTTATTTCCTATTTTTACCTTTTATTTTTATCACTTTTAAATTTGAATCATTTTTTTAATTCGACAGTTCAATGTCATTTCCAATTTGTACATGACTCAAATTGGATCAACATTCAGTTCACAATTGAACTGATTCAACTGGCTTGTCTGGTCTGGTTCATTTCGGATTGCATACTACTAACAAAAATTTTGTTTGACTGTTCTTTGTCTATTTTTTTATTAAACTTAACTGTCCAAATGACCAGAAAAAAAATTAGGCAATTGATTTCATTCCTATTTGGAACAAGACTCTCCATGGATTCAGTAAAATATCTTCTCACATATTTTTAAATCGTTGTGTTAATAGAAGAGGGCAAGTTTCTTCATGCGTCATCGAGTTAATTAAGATTTTGGACCAACAAAAATAGCTAGAAAATAATGTATGTTTCGTTGGTGTGCAGTTTATTAGAGCCTTTTGTAAAAAAAGTGGATTACTAAACCATGCACGCACCATAAATAGAAAAAAATAAACGCAAATTTTAATGATAATTGAGCTGGGCTTACAACTACATTGGGCCTAGTTAGATGCATCGTTTGTCTATACGTTCTAGGCCTAAGCCCGGTTCAGCCCACTTCCTAATCTTAAAATTCTTTTTTTAAATATAATCACAAAAAGGGCTAACTGTTGCGAAAAGAGGTAAAAAGAGATCGAGCACAAAAGAACACAGAAAATTTACAATATTCATCCTAAATCGGATTACGTCCTTAGGAAGTGGCGGCTATATCTGTTATGAAATAATGATGATTACAAGGATGTGTTCTTATTTGGACATCTAAAGAGTTTATATAGGCACTCTCTTTTACAGATGATAGAAATTCAAGACTGATTGAGATTTTGAATTAATCTTCCAAAATAAGACACCTACAAGACTCTCGTAAAAAATCTGTTGAAGCGTCTGATAACACGAGGAACCACAAAATAGTTATAATTAGATTCAGATTCAAGACATTATCAACACTAACTTTAACATACAAGATAAGCAAAAAAAAGTTGTATTTTATTTTTCTTTAGCTAAAAGCTCAATAAGATGATGCAGTTAAATCCTCTATAGGGACTATCACAAACTTATGTCATGTTAGTTGTCTCACCCAATTTGTTCCTGTCCAAATGTTCCATCAGTAAATGTGCCCCAAATTTATGTCACTTCTCAATTAACATTCGTTCACTTGTAGTTTATACGAGGGAGGAACACCACGAGCTCTAAAATGCTCTTTTTTTCTTATCCCATTCATATTATGGTTTGTTCCATGTTAGATCAGATGCAATTTTTGTTCCAATTACAAAAAGGAAAATTGCATGTGTGTGAGGTAAGTGGAGTGTCATCATGCACTCCCTCCTTCCATCATCTCACTTGCTACTAAACAGAAACAAGACATGGGCTGCTTCTGTTTTGATGGTTGAAGTGACCAGCCACCTGAAAGCAGAACTAATTAACTCAACTAAACTAAACACCACAGAGAAAGCAATCAATGTACATGGGGGCAAATGAAAACGTATATGGATGGCATCATCAATCATCACTCCCCATGACAGCATCTCAGAGCCCACTGAATGCAGATGCAGCCATGACTGACACCTCAAACTAATTAAGCTCCAATTTATCTGTTGGATAAGGAGAAGGCACACTGTGCATGTCTCAGAGGTTGCAATGAGATTGAAGAAGTTGTAAGACATCTCACGTCTCCTTGGAAGAAGGAAGAGGTCTCTAATCGGTGGCCCCATTCTAATTCGCCATTTTTAGCGTTCCAACATGAACTGGACATGCCACATTTCCTTTATGATGATTGCGATTGTAACCATCTGAAATTCTTGGCATCTGATTCTTTATGCTCTGGTCAGAAAGCTGCAAGATTCATATCAGCAATTTACTGACATGGGAAGCAGGTGGTAAACTTTTTCAAGGATTTGTAGGCATGCTGAAGCAAGCAAGCAACTTTATATCACTTGTGAATCCTCTCTGATTGAAGTGTCTGATACATTAAATTCCCGCTGCCTACTCAGCTATGAATTGATTGTTTTGAGGCCATTGGTCCAGGGCACCGCACAGGATCGTCAAGCAAAAGCAAAAGGTTACGGCAAACATGATAGCAAAGCTTGTGTCAGAAATTTTAGATTCCGCAGTGGAGTGCAGACCACAAATGCAAGTGCTGCCGAGCTCTGCTATATAAGACAGACAGTCAGAGAGAGAAAGATTAGATATTGTGATGCAGCTGCCGGTTGACCAAAGTGGTTGATTAAGTGTGCTTCCACGTACGTAAGACAGATTCCATTGCTGATGAGGGGACCATCATAATAAGATTATAGAAAGAGTAGGTCCATTTCATTCTGTTCAGCCACATCCATCAAGAACACAAATCAGACTTGGAAAAAGCATTCAGAAGAAATCACACATCCCTTCATTTATTCAAATGATAATGCCTTGAACCTTTGAAGTATGAGAGAGAGAGTTCATAAAACTTCCATCACCAATTTATTACATATATATATATATATATATATATATATAAATTGAGACCATGTGAGAATAGGATTAATTAGCTTCTGCATCACACAAAGAAGAGCTAAAACAAACCTTGTAAAATAAAAATGAGATTGGTTCAGAGAATAAAAACAGTGGCTGCCCTCCGAGACTTCGATTGAGTGCAGATTTGTTCTCCTCTTTGACTTGATTCCGCATGAAAGATGATCAAATTTTAACTTTTGAAAATAGAAGGTTTTATTAGATGAAAATAGAAGAAGATTACAAATTAGATTAATTTTTATTCGGACCCTTCGGAACTTTATATAGACATTTTTTTTACGGACGATAGAAATTATATACTAACTGAGAGACCCTGTAGTGCGAGGGTAAAACCCCATGGTATGGTACGAGGGTGTCTTTTCTTTCGAAATAATTTAGCCAACACTAATTTTCAATTGAGATAAGATTTAAGATATTATTAACATATGTACGGATATATTATTTGCAACACTAATAATTATGTGCGAGATAAAATCATGTGCACATAGATTTAGTTTTATAGATTGCGTATAAATGTCGAGGTTCCTTTCTTATGGCTGAAGATTTATGGTCCAAACACTATAAGCCTAGATTTCTGGTGACTTAATTAATACCAAATTATATGGATATAATTAATTAATTAACGTGTGGAGGCTCCCTTAATTTGCAAGGCACTCAAACTCGTAAGATTCCAACACTTTTTTTCTCTCTCCTCCGTCTTTAAGGATATTTTCTTGAAATTTGATATGTTAACTATTTTTTAAAAAAAATTAGGAAAAATAATATTAATAATTTTATATTCTTAATATTCACTCTTATGTATATCTAATGATAACTCTGATTTATGATATGTTAAACTTAACTTATATACAATAGTTGATAAGTTAAAGTGTTGAAAAATAATTTAATGATAAGCATTTATGTATTTGATAATAAAAAAATTATAAGTTATTATTTTAATCAAATCGTAGGTTCTTAAAATCATAATAGAGAAAGAATGTGAAGAAAAATTTATATGGACAAAATAATATATGCATTATTCAAATTGATCAATTTTTTTCTCGATAAGTTGGGGTTCCTCTGTTTATTTTTTTACTTATAAATAAGTAAAATAAATATTTATCAATTTTTTTCAATTACCAAATACGAAGAAAATTTTAAAATTATTCATAAGTCATGTTGACTGATATAATCTTAATCAAATAAGTACTTAGTGCAGCCAATCACGTAGATAATGACTAACGAACTTTGAATTTTAGTCCTTATACTAAAGCTTTTAAAAGTTTAAACCGATAAAAAAAGCAACACGAATGATTTTATATTGTTAACGCATTAATTGGTTTTTCCTCCTTACCACAAACTAATGAATTAGAATATGTCCTCATTTTCATATTAAATATGCATTTCAAAATAAAAAGGTAAAAAATGTGATTGGATGGAATTTGTTGAAATCTGAGATGAGTAGTTGCTAATTAATGGTTCATGTCATCATGTGCCATGATCGGCGTTTTCTCGTCACAATTGTTAATAATGCCTTGAATCTGAACCCAATTGATCTCCCTACATAGTCAGGCGCTTCAGCAGAATTCCCCTACGAGATAGGTGTCCTATTTTCAGGGGATTTATTTAGAGTCCCAGTCCGTATGTAATTCCTATCATCTGTCAAAGGGAGTGCCTATATAAACTCCCTAGGGGTCTAGACCGAGACCTATCCTTGTAATCATCATTATTCCATAACAAAGAGCCGCCGCCGTTTTTCCTCTTCGTGTTCTTCTGTATTTCGTGCGATCCCTCTCTCCCCTTTTTCGTAACAAACTGGTATCAGAGCCTTAGGGTTTGTCAACGATTCTCGATCAGCAGAGAGATGGCGTCGCACAACGTGAGCGTGGAGAAGTTCAACGGCAGAAACAGTTTCGGGTTGTGGCAGATCAAGATGCGGGCACTTTTGAAGCAACAAGGAGTCTGGGCGCCGCTCTCAAACGTGTCGAAGAACAAGCCAAAGGAGGAAGACTCGAAAGGCAAAGAAAAGGAGATCGACCTCGGAACTTTGGCGGCACAGGAGGAGAAGGCGCACTCGATGATCCTGTTGTGTCTGGCGGATGAGGTGATAATCGAGGTCGCAGATGAAGAAAAAGCGGCCGGTCTGTGGTTGAGACTCGAGAGTCTATATATGACGAAGTCTCTCACCAACAAATTGCTGTTGAAGCAACGTCTGTTCTCTCTCCGCATGCAGGAAGGTACCCCTCTGAAGGAACATCTTGATCAGTTAAATTCTTTATTGATGGAACTCAGAAATATCGATGTTAAGATCGAGGATGAAGATGCTGCCCTAATTCTGTTAGTTTCGCTTCCTCCATCATATGAAAATTTCGTTCAGTCTATGATTATCGGGAAGGAAACTATAAGTCTGGAAGAAGTAAGATCGAGTCTCCATACTCGTGAACTTCGGCATAGGGCATCTGGAAATTCTGCAGAGACTCAGGCCGCGGGTTTGATATCAACCGCAGAGAAGGGACAGTCCTCGAATTCAAAGAAATCCAAGTCGAAGAAGAAGAAAATCACTGCGAAAGACATCTGTAATTACTGCAAGGAACCAGGTCATTGGAAGAAGGATTGTCCGAAGAAGAAGAAGGCCCCTGTCGCTGCGGTGGCACATGAAACAGGAAATTCCGAAGATGATTTGGTTCTGGCTGCTTCTGATCAAGGATGTCTGACGGATAGTTGGGTTCTGGATTCGGGGTGTTCCTATCATATGACTCCGAATAAAGAGTGGTTCTCAACTTATCAGAATATTGATGGTGGAAACGTCATCATGGGCAATGATGCAGCCTGTCAGATAGTTGGGATCGGTTCTGTGCAGATCAAGACTCATGACAATCTTGTGAGGACGCTGACAGATGTCCGCCATGTTCCGCAACTGAAAAAGAATTTGATATCACTTGGAGTCCTCGACTCTAAAGGGTGTCAGATCAATGCTGCTGGAGGCATCCTCACAGTCATGAAAGGTGATGTTACGGTTCTGAAGGGAGTCAGACAGAAGTCCTTGTATGTATTACAAGGCAAGACAGTCTCTGGCGTTGCTGCAGTGGCTAGTTCATCCGAATCAGAAAGGTCCAGGCTGTGGCACATGCGGCTTGGGCATATGAGTCAGAACGGGATGAATATCCTCAGCAAACGAGGTCTTCTAGGGGAGAAGAAGATATCTGAGATAAACTTCTGTAAGCACTGCGTATTCGGTAAACAGCGAAGGTCTCAGTTTGGCAAGGCAGTGCACAGGACGAAGGCGACACTTGACTACATCCACGCCGATTGTTGGGGTCCCTCTCGTGTTCCATCATTAGGAGGTGCGAGATACTTCCTATCTGTGATTGATGACTACTCGAGGATGACTTGGGTATTCATGATGAAACACAAGAGTGAGTCCTTCAAGGCCTTCAAACAGTGGAAGGTTCTGGTGGAAAATCAGACGTCGAAGAAAGTGAAGCGTCTTCGCACTGACAATGGTTTGGAATTCTGTTCTGCTGAATTCGACCAGTTCTGCAAAGATGAAGGCATTGCCAGGCATCGCACAGTCAGGGATACTCCACAGCAGAATGGAGTTGCAGAACGAATGAACAGGACACTTCTGGAGAGGGCAAGGTGCATGCTCTCTAACGCTGGCCTAAATAGGACATTCTGGGCTGAAGCTGTTAACACAGCTTGCTACTTGGTGAATCGAAGTCCGGCGACTGCGATTGATCTCAAGACTCCAACTGAGGTATGGTCAGGAAATCCTGCTGATTATACTTGTCTGAAAGTTTTTGGTTGTCCAGCATACTATCACGTCAGTGAAGGGAAGTTGGAGCCAAGGGCCAAAGAAGGGGTGTTCATGGGATATGGTGCAGGAGTGAAGGGCTACAGAATCTGGTCTCCTTCAGAACACAAAGTCATCCACAGCAGAAGCGTAACCTTTGATGAAGCATCAATGCTTCAGTTGAAGGTGGAGGCTGAAGAGAGTGTCAGTAAACAGGTGGAGGTTGAAATCACTCAAATTGAGGATGATGCTGAAGGATCACATCAAGAAGCAGAACCAGAAGGTGAAGAATCTGATGAGCAACCTGAAGAGGAGTCAATTGCTACTAGACGTCCTCGCAGAGAAGTGGGTCCTCCTAAGCGATATGGTTTCGAGGACATGGTTGCTTATGCACTACAGGTAGCTGAAGAGGTGGAGTCCCTGGAGCCGTCCTCTTATAGGGATGCCATCACATGTGCCGAATCTGGACAGTGGATCGCTGCTATGGGTGAGGAGATGGAATCTCTTCACAAGAATCAGACGTGGGAGCTGGTCAAGTTGCCTAAAGGCAGGAAAGTTGTTGGCTGTAAATGGATCTTCAAGAAGAAAGCAGGAATTTCAGGAGTTGAAGGCACGAGATACAAAGCACGATTGGTTGCTAAAGGTTATAGTCAGAAAGAAGGTGTGGACTACAATGAGATATTCTCACCTGTTGTCAGACATACTTCTATCAGGGTGCTACTTGCTCTTGTAGCACATCAGAATCTAGAGCTCGAGCAACTAGATGTGAAGACTGCTTTCCTACATGGAGAACTTGAAGAAGATATTCTTATGAGCCAACCAGAGGGATTCTCCATTCCTGGAAAGGAGAATCAAGTTTGCAGTCTGAAGAAATCTCTGTATGGCTTGAAGCAGTCTCCCAGACAATGGTACAAGAGGTTCGACAACTTCATGATCAGTAAGGGATTCAGTCGAAGTCCCTATGATTGCTGTGTATACCACAAGAAGGTGAAGGACGGCTCCACCATCTATCTGCTCTTGTATGTTGATGATATGCTTATTGCTGCCAGAGACATGGCAGACATTCAAAATCTGAAGAAGCTCCTCAGTGCAGAATTCGACATGAAAGATCTTGGTGCAGCACAGAAGATTCTGGGGATGGAAATTCTAAGGGATCGCGCACAGGGTAAACTCTTCTTATCTCAGAAAAGTTATATTGAGAAGATTTTATCCAAGTTTGGAATGTCTGGAGCGAAGCCTTTGAATACTCCATCAGCTGCAAATGTTCATCTTTCTGTTGCCTTCGCACCAAAGTCAGATGCAGAAAAGGAGTACATGTCTCGGGTTCCATATGCTAGTGCAGTTGGAAGTTTGATGTATGCCATGGTTTGTACAAGACCAGACATTGCTCATGCAGTCAGTGTTGTCAGCAGGTTCATGAGCGATCCAGGAAAGGAGCACTGGCAAGCAGTGAAGCGAATTTTTCGGTATCTGAGAGGAACATCTGATATTGGCCTCATCTACAGAAGTGATAAAGAGTGTTTGGTTGCAGGGTACTCAGATTCAGATTATGCTGGAGATGTTGATGGAAGACGATCTATGACAGGCTATGTCTTCACTTTGGGCAGTTCAGTTGTTAGTTGGAAGGCTACACTTCAACCATCAGTTACATTGTCCACCACAGAGGCTGAATATATGGCACTTACGGAAGCTGCCAAGGAAGGCATCTGGTTAAAAGGCTTAGTTGGAGATCTCGGATTACATCAGGAGCAGGCTATAGTGCACTGTGACAGTCTGAGTGCAATATGTTTAGCCAAGGATCAAGTACATCATGAAAGAACAAAACACATTGATGTCAGATATCACTTCATCCGCACTGAGAAGAGGATCAAGGTGAAGAAGATTGGCACTGAAGATAATCCAGCTGATATGTTCACCAAATCTGTTCCTTATGGCAAGTTCCAACATTGTTTGGACTTGCTTAACATAAATACTTGGTAATAACTTTAAGATGGGACTGGCGGCGGCGTGGCGTACTTTTTGTGCTCTGAAGATGATTCAAGTCAAGGTGGAGATTTGTTAATAATGCCTTGAATCTGAACCCAATTGATCCCCCTACATAGTCAGGCGCTTCAGCAGAATTCCCCTACGGGGGTCTCGCTGATAGGTGTCCTATTTTCAGGGGATTTATTTAGAGTTCCAGTCCGTATGTAATTCCTATCATCTGTCAAAGGGAGTGCCTATATAAACTCCCTAGGGGTCTAGACCGAGACCTATCCTTGTAATCATCATTATTCCATAACAAAGAGCCGCCGCCGTTTTTCCTCTTCGTGTTCTTCTGTATTTCGTGCGATCCCTCTCTCCCCTTTTTCGTAACAACAATTTTGTCGTCGTCGCCTAATTTGCCTTCTTATTTGTTACTCCAAACTCCACGTGAATGCAAGAGAAAAAACACACAAACAAACAAAAGCTATTAAATATATTCTTTGTAGTGGTTTCTTAGTACACCAAAATTCGACCTATTCAATCTAAAAGATTATATTATTAATTCATGAATCATGAATTTTTATTATTATTCAATATTATATAGTTCTGTGTTATCTAATATTCTTCTATTACATTTTGAATCTCTTATTCAATCTATTTTAAAGTTTAGCCTATGTTTTGTATTTTACTTGTAATATTAAATTTTGTTTAATTATTTGAAATTTAAAAGTATTATATTACTAAAGTGGAGTTCCAATTGAAAAAATTCAACCCATTAGGGGGGGGGGGGGGGGGGGGGGGGTGATTTTATTTTCTAAATAATTTCGAATGATTTTTATTTTAATATTTCGAATAAATTTGAAAAACATTCGAATACCTTTTTGAACCAAAAAGTGATCACCTAACAAAATCTTATACATCCTTCGTTCCTTAATGTTATAACAGTTAATTACCAAGATTAATATTTGTTAGGTGCATTTAAAAAAAAACTCTTTTGGACTCCAAATTTCGTTACTTTTTATTGAATTTGTGAATTTATTTGCAATAAAGAAATCTTACACCGAGCAATTATTAATTAATTAAATGAATTTTTCACACACAAATATATATATATATATATATATATATATATATTGACAACTTAGAGTTAGAGTTATGGTTCTTGTGAATTTAAATTAACATACGTATATTATATGCACATGTCACGGGGCAAAATTGATATTGTGGGGGAGGTGGAATTAATGCATTTGCTGAGGCAGCAAAAAGTGTGCATCCAAAAACGTTTTGGGGGCAAACATGACAGACAACAACAACATGGGATTGCTAATTTTTGAAAGCTCCATCCACTTCTCCCTCCCTCATCTCTTCATATCCATTATTATTAGACTTATTACTTTCTCTCTCTCTCCCCCCACCCCCACTTATCTTTGCATATCCATTATGGGCGACCATTGCGAAAAGTTAGACGGTGCCTTGTCGGTTCACTTAAGAGGGAGTGAAAGAGAGTAAGAGTCAAAAGAAATTGTTAGCTTATTAAATGCTTCCACAAAAGTTTAAAGTGGATAAAGTGTTCGAGTTTCGACTGTCACGGTTCATGTCATGAAACTAATAGTCATTAATTCAAAATTTAAAATCAATCATTTTACACCATCAAAATTTATTCATGTTGTTTCTGTTCGAATATCGAATTAGTCAAATGTTAGTAGACTTCAAAATCGACAAATCTCAATCAAGGATGGTTGACACAATTGAAAGATAGAATTGTGTTCTAGATCGTTGGGTGCTAGTAGTCTTAAGTTCGAATCCTAGAGCCATCACTTTAGCCAAAATTTATCCATAAGGCTCCGGCATAAACACTGGATTAATCAGGTGCTAATAGCCTCGGACACAGATGGATCTCGATCGAAAAAAATCGACAAATCTCCGATTGAAAAAAAAGTAAAGTTTTATCTAGAGAATAAAATTTAACATCTTTGGATTTTATGAGTAATCATAATTGTAATATTCCTAAGTTAATCATGCATAATTAGTTGTATGAATGTGATGTTATATTATCTTATTGGCAATCTTTATGAATGTGATGTTAAGACTTGCATTTCAATATCAACTAAAGTGCGAAAACGATGGAAATTTACTTAAGGCATGAAAATGTGATTTTCGAAAAAGTGAAAATTTAGAAAATTAAAGTCTCGATAATTGCTCCTATATATGAAAGGATTCTAAAAGTTATTTTTAAGAATTTTTAGGAGGTGTATGAGTTAGGTAAAACATAGACACAAAGTCGAAAAATCTGTGAAATCGCGATTTTTGTTTTTCGGACAAAAATTTAGATTTCGATTCCTTAGTTATTTATTTTTTAAAATATTTTATTTGAATCCAAATGGAGGGTAGTTCCTTATTTACATGTAATGTCTTAAGTAAATAAATAAATAAATAAACAAAAAATACAAAACCATTTAGATGTAAATAAGGCAAAAAGTAAGGGTAATTTGGTCCCATCTTTGGCCGACTTGGTAAGTCAATTTTCCTTTGCATTCTTATCCTTCAACTACTACCTTTTACCACTATTTTCTGCCCCTTTCACCATCCTTGGCCGAATAGCAAAGGTAGTCGAGAGCTTGCTACATGTTGAAGGAAATTTGATAAAGAGAAGAGGAAATTAGGGATTCTCATTTGTGATGAGTTCATACTTTAATTTATTTTAATTTTAATTACATACCTTTCTAATTAGGGTTTCTGTGAATCTTTCTCATCTCATTCATTTTCGGATTTTACTTGAACATGGGGCAAAACTCATGTTGTTCATGGGTAAGATTAACCCTAGCTATGTTCAGTTGATTCACGAATCTTTAGCTACATAATTCAATACCTTCGAGTGATCCAAAAATTATGAAATTTATTCTGATTGATTCCCTATGAGTCTACTTTTATTGAGCTTTGAAATCAAGTTAATATGATTTCTGTAGACAAAGTTATGGTCGTATTTTTAAGGTACTATCACTCTATTCGCCGAAATTATTACCCGAATTTGTAAATTATGTATTAAATTCAATGTCATTGAATTATTTGATAATTTAGGGTGTTATAGATATTTATGTTAGGTTTCATTGACAATTGGAATCACTAGAAAATGATATGTATAGCGAAAGTTATAAATATTTTACCGAGCATTACTCAGTCTGTCAGAATGGAGCTTAGGGTAGATTATGCTAGTATTGGTTAATTTTATTATGCTCAGTAAAAATAGAGAGAAATTCAAGTAATTTTATGACTTGCACCCTAGGATGTCTACAATTTGGGAAAATTAAAATTACTAGAACAGGGAATGTTTATTATTTTATATAAATCATAAAAGTAAAGTTACTCAATCTGTCAGGACATAGAAATAACATAAAAGTTAGGCTGAATGTTGATTTTTATGATAGCAAATCATAATGAAGTAGGAAATGAAACTTTTACAGAATAATGTCTTTGTGATTTGAGAGTAAAGAAAATTGGAATGATGTCATTTGGGTATGTATATAAGAAGATATGGATTTTTCTTTACTATGTGTGCAATCTGTTATATTATTAGGTCAAAAATGTTAATTTTTATGAGAGCAAACCATAATGAAGTAGGAAATGAAACTTTTACAGAATAATGTCTTTGTGATATGAGAGTAAAGAAAAATGGAATGATGTCATTTGGGTATGTATATAAGAAGATATGGATTTTTCTTTACTATATGTGCAATCTGTTATATTATTAGGTCAATCCTTATATTTAATAGTTATTTAAGTTATAAGAGTAAATACTTAAGATTCATATACCTAAGCAATTAATTATGTTTCATGTGTAATAGGATTGTGTTCAGATCATAGTAGTAATCTGTTTCTTACTATTATTGTTATAGGAGTAGAAGAATAAAGTAGTGAACAAGGAAAGGGAAATATTTTGCTAGTCCTTATAGGTAAGTTGGTTTCTCCTACTCTATGTATTCACCTCTTTTGAATTCGGTGTGGCATTGACTGTGATATTATTAAATATATTATGAATTCGTGAAATGCAATTATAAAAAGTATATCTGAATGACTCTATGAATGAACATTTAAAAATATGATTTGAATGAGTTATAAGAAGTACAATTTTGTTCGATTTGAAATGGTCTTTGATATGATTCATCTTTTGATAATGAGATGCAATTGTTATATGATGAATCATGCATTTGTATTGCATTGTATGATGGTTAGAGCTAAGTGCTACATCACTGATCACGATGGGAGCCACCTCTAGAGTTCAATCCATCATTTTGTTCCCAAATAATGGGATGAGATAGACTAGAGTTAAGTGCCATGTGGAGCTAAGTGTCACATCGTGAGTAATCACGATGGGGGCCACCTCTAAAATCCGTAGGGGTCACCTCTAGAGTCCACCTATCATTATGTGATTTATTCTCCGAAAGGGATGAGGTAGAATGGAGCTAAGTGCTACATCGCTGATCCCGATGGGAGCCACCTCTAGAGTCCACCTACCGATCACTAGCCAGTTGGTGATCCGTGCATTCATATGAAAGTGTTGTATTTGCATACATATGTTTGATATGATTTATATGATATTGATTGCAAGTTGAGTGTGATGTTTCTGATTAGTATGTTTATATGTAATTATCAAATATATAAAAATGCCTATTTTGCTATTATGATTATTGCATGCCTTTTTATGTCCCTCCAAATTGATTAGTTAGTAACACATATGTTATGAGTTATCAACTTACTGAACTATTTTAGCTCACTCTGTTGTTTCTAATATTTTTCAGATAATTCTTGGAAATCATGCGAGGTGATAGTATTTGAAGGGTTCCTGGTAAGATGGAAAGATTTGAGTCCCTCGTATCCTTCTATTAGGATATCAAGAGGTTTGGTTATGTGCAAAGTCATTTTATGAAATGTAAAACTTAAGAAAGTTGATTTGCTCTGAAATGATCATCACATATTGTGTAATTTATTTAATGATATACTTTTACTCTTATGTTAAAAAAAAAGTAAATTACATCACGTTTCCGCATTCCTTCCCAATTTCATTTGATCGTCCGTAATGAGTCGCGAACTCCGGTTTAACTCGCGGATTAAATTGGGATCGTGAAAATAATTACTTCAAAACCTTGTTCTGAGCGAGAATGTTTTTCGATACTCAATTACATGTACTTCAAATAAAACTGATCATCTAGCTTAATTAATCATAACGTGGCAAAACTAAAATTTGAAAAACAAAGAAATATCTTTATCTGGGGACATAAATTCCTTTGATGTTGGCAAAAAAAGTGTAAAAACATATAAAGTTTGATCAAATGCCTGCCTTGGGCAATAATAACCACTTGATCAGCTAGCAAATTAGGTGTAATGCATAATATTGTATATAGGATTTCATGGGTCCTCCCCCTACATAATCAGGGGAGAACCCCCTCCCCCATCCACACCCGTCGGATGGAAATCCGACGGGCGCTTTTTTTCGGTTCAACGTGTCGGTTTGCTTTCGCGATGAAAAAGGAACCGTTCGGCATGGAAAAAATTGAAGAGGGGGAGCAATGGCAACGACGATGGCAGCAAGCAGAGGCTGCATCGGCAGCGAGCAACAATAGCAGCGTTAGCAATGAGCAAAGGTAACGGTGGGCGATGGCGGCGTCGGCAACAGTGGCGTCGTCAGCGAGCAGCAGCATCGGCGGCGAGCAGTGGCAGCAGCAACAGGTAGGCGACGAGAAGCGGCAAGAGCGATGAGTAGTGGCAGCAGCAGCGGACAGGCGACGAGCGGCAGCGGCAACAAGCAGCAATGGCAGCAAGCAACAATGGCAGCAAGCAGCGATGGCGACGACGGTAAGGGGGTCCTACATCGCCGCCGATCGGCCTCCCTCGCCGTCATGTGTCATCTCTTATGACGATTGGCCCTCACCGCCGCCACGCGTCACCTCTCACGACGATCATCCACCCTCTCGATGATCTTCAACGCAAAACGCGAGATCACTGTGAGCTAGGTTGTGCCCTAGGTTGAGGTCTTCATTCTCAAGGTTGCCCGCCGCCGCCACTAGGTCGTCCTTGCCGCCTGTCGGCGCTTGCCAATCGTCACGAGGGAGGACGCACAACAGCGAGGGAGGGGGAGCACACATGACTATGCGGACCGGACGATCGTCGCTGAGCAAAAAAAAAATCAAAAAATGAATCTGAACGGCGAAAAGAAAATCGCGCCCATCATATCTCCATCTGACGGGTGCAAATGGGGGGAGTATATATTATATGGATAACATGTATATCAAGTTATCAACATGTAAATATCAGATATATGACTAGTTTAGCTTAGCTGACACCAAGGTTGTCAAGATCTCGATCTAAATCTTAAGATCTTATGATTTTACGATCTTAAAGACCTCTTCCGATCTCGATCTTATCTTGAGGATCTTATGTGTAAGATCTTAATATGATCTTAATTTTGGTCACACGATCTTACGATCTTGTTCGATCCTATGCGATCTCATATGATTAATATAATCATTTAAATATTAAATAAAAATATATTTATGATAACAAGAATTAATTTATATGAAGTTAAATATATTTTTGTTCATTTTTAATATGTTTTGATATAATTTGACTCATGAATCCATAAAAAATGCCTTTGTGTGGTATTGTCAAAAAGATATTTATTATTTTAAAAATATACTATTTTATTAATAGGTAGGACCTTACGATCCTCGATCCGATCTTACAATCTTTGATCTTATGATCCTCTTCCAATCTTATATAAGTATTTTATTGACTAAAACTTATTTTTAAAAATAAGCAGTTATACGTTTGAATATAACTACTTATTTTAATAACAACTATTTATTTTTTTTAAAAAAATAAGCACCACTCCTCTGCTTATTTTTTTACTTATAAGTAGATTTCATATCTCCTTATTAGTCATATTTTTAAATTATCAAATGCTGTTATTTTTGTAAACTAACTTATAAAGCGGCTTATAAGCTTAGCAAACAGCCTCATAGTTGCTTTGATGCCTCACCCCCTAATAAGGCATCACTTATTTATTGATTGATATTAATAATATTCAAGTATTATTAAGGTCTAATAGTTTAAGACTTTTGTTAATTTAAAACCATCCATGTGAGTATGTATGTTATCTTCATTTCTATCATCCATCTAAATCATAATTAATTCATAATAATTAAATACCTTCTTATTTTTATTTTCTTTCATGTTTAGTTATCCTTAACAATCAATAATACTTCAATTATTTTTTCTCATTATTGGGAAAAAATAATATTTTTACTAATTTTTCACAATTAACATTCAGTTTTGTTTTGTTTCTAGATTGAAGAACTGCACGTAAAAAGTTACTTCTTATTTATATCTTAGTATGTTTTAAAGATATAATTCTAAGTTATCATATCAAAAAGTTAAAAAGAAATTAAATCTAATATTATTTTTTATTTACATAAAAGTAGGTCTGCGTACGATCCGGGTCGACCCAATCTACTCGGACCACACCAACCCGGCCAGCTAGGAAAAATACCCGACTTGAGTTTGATTCGGTCCCGGTTCTATGTTAAGAGTACATGGGTCAACACCGGGTTCACTACCTAAAAAACTAACTCGTGATCTATCCCGAATAAATACATTTTTTAAATAATATTTTTATATTAAATTTATAAGTTTTAGCTTCTCAAACCCATAACTTATTAACCCGCGAAATTGAAAATCCCTTTCCTAGGGCAAAGAACTTGTGTTCGGCGTGACCCCATTGCTATTTTGTCGCCGATGTTGTCTTGTCGCCGCATGATCACCGATGTTGCTCATCATCATTGTCTTACTGACATCGTCGCCCGGTCACCACCACCATTTGTGTCGCCACCAACTTGAGTACCTATATGTTCTCCCTCCTCAGGCAGCGGAATATCAACCTCAAGATTACAATGAACCAAGTAATTGATATTATAAATAGATGAATTTAATCAAAAGATTAACAACGAAATTTTTGAATAATGGGTTGCAGGAGTTCCCTCCCAACAAGAGCAATTAAGCCAACTTTTAATAGATTCAAAAGATCCCTAAAATAACAATAGGCACCAATATTTATAGGCCATACAAACATAATTTGGATTGGAAAAAATATCCTAACTTAGCCTACAAGTATCCTAACTAATTTATTAAAATAACAAATTCAATTTCTGTTACTATCCTCAACAGTACATTCCATATCTAATTAATTCCAAAAATTCTAAATAAACATAGTTAAACTATGATTTATTTGACCATATTATGCTTATTTTCATGCAACTCAATTTGTAATACATTGAAAAGTTGATTTGTAGTTGCATACCCACTTTGTAAATAATTTTCTATTGTCTTCTGAAGTTGTGTTTTGCTCTTGATTTTATAAGTGGACATAAGGATTCTTAATTAGTTTCTTTATCTCAAATATCCACGGCAATATCTTATCATCATCGGACTTTATTCAATTATCTTTATTTTCATCAATTACATTTATGAAAGCTTTTCAATTCATATCACTCCCTCCCTCTCTTCTTGCTTGGTATTCACTTTGTTTTTGGCAGGACTCCGATTGTCCGTCGAATGTTGATCGAGTCCCTCCTCAACGATGGATGAATCTACGATGACTTATAATTATGAGGTACGCTGATCCCCTCCTCTTCCTTCCATTCACCAGATTGCTCTCGATCCCGATATCGGCCCAAACCGAGAATGTGAGATAAAATTGTAAATCTCAAATAGTATCACAAAATCGTTCCATCTTAATAATCGCACAAATGACCACGTGAACTTAAGCTGCCATCACGGTCAATTTGGACAATAGGGAGAAAAATACAAGTAATAAGATTTCTTTTCGTGTCTAATTCTATTGTTTTTAACGTTTCTAAATTTTGAAAATATATGTGGGGGTTCCCAAATGTGTAACGGATCCAAGTGCAATGGACCGACCCATTTCCGACGTGCCATGTTGACATGCTTGAAAATAATATAGTAACAAATGTGTGTCCAGGTGTTGTCCATAATAATAATATTATTATTATTATAAAAATGACTATTATTTTTTCGTTTGCCTAACGACGTCATTCATTCAATTTAATAATATTAAGAATTATACACATTAATCACAAGTTAAAATTTAAATTCATCATTGAATTTAATTATTCTAATATAGTTCTAAGCAACATTCCTGATTATGTAAAATGAAACTGAAGGAACGACTATCCACTCTCCCCTAGTTTCGATGGTTAAAAAGAAAATTAATATATATTATTGTGTGTGCTTGTGTGGTTGTTGGCACGTCGCCTTCGCCGCATGGACTGCTCCAAAAATCACAGGACAACGAAATTGATAACAGTTGCAGCCAAACTACACGTTTCCTTTAACAGCATAATAATTACTTTACAGATGGTAATCTATTTTTTTTTTTTACAAAATGAGAAAACTATATCTAATTATTCAAAAATCTAAACAAAAATAAGGAAACTAATGTACAATTTTATACTAACAAAACGTACAAGTGATTACTTCTCGCTATTATCACATTAAATTAATAAAACTAAGGGTTAAACGTTCAAATCTCGCTAAGTTTTTATTAAAAAAATATTTTTCTCCTTTAATTATCTACATCGTGAGTTGAGTTGAATCAAAATTATCGACAGTCCACATACGAAGAGGAGCATTAAAAATACAAAATTATTGATGTTGATCTTCTCACTATTTAAGTTAAATAATAATAATAATAATAATAATAATAATAATAATAACAAATTATGTAGTTAAAACAATTCATAATGTAAGATCAAAATGTATAATGGATTCAACCTCGAATTGAAAAAGTTTATGTTGGAATAATTCAATTTTCTCCATCTTATTGGATTTACATTTTTGGTTGGAAAAAAAAAAAGAGTGCCAACAAGGTCCAAGACACACGGGACTGACAGCGATTACTTTAATCGTTATATGTGTCTGGGTGGACCCCCTAGCTCTCATCTCATTTTTAATTAGGTCCCACTACATTATTACACTTTACCATATATATATATATATATATATATCATAATCACACGCATACAACATTAACTTCACCAGGAAATTAATTAATGGCCAGGTCATGCCAAATATCCAATCTATTTTTTATTTTTTTGTAAAATTGACAATTTCTTCTCAAATCCATCGCACTTGATGCTTCTAACTCATCAATTAATAATATGATGATAGTTTTTTTTCCATATAATATTATATATAATATATTTCTAGTACGTCCTTTACATGTAGTGGTGGGGTGTGTCTTCACAACATTCTCGTCGGCAAGCATTTTATATTCCAAAAATGTCACTTTACTTATATTTTTACCAAAAATAACACTTGACTACAAAAACAAATTTGATCATTATATTGAGAAAACAATTGAACAATTATTATTACGACGCTTTAAACTTTTAAATTAATTATCATTAGAATTATTAACAGAAAGAAAATAATTAATTTGAATTAATTTTTCATGACATATATGCAGGAGTTTACATGTTTAATTCATGATCGGATCAATATGTAATAATAGATAATTATTTAATTATATTAAAATTATTTTAACTCTTTATATTATAATTCACCGTCAAACTTTAACCCAACTATTAGACATTTAGACTATGTATTTTCTCTATTTTTATTGCACAAATAAAAACTATATATTATGGAATTATTTTATTTATTACTACTATTACTGTCATATTTTCAAATGTAATAATAGCAATTTAATAATTCCATATTTTTTTAACATAGTTAATTAGTTATTATAAATAGGTGCTATAAAACCGGCGTTTTCTTTTCTTTATCTGCGTTCTTGTGATCGAAGCTTCTGGTGGTCGGCCCGGCGACGATGAACACGAAGAAATG
The DNA here is from genome assembly GCA_030549335.1 of Pontederia crassipes. Classification (NCBI taxonomy): domain Eukaryota; kingdom Viridiplantae; phylum Streptophyta; class Magnoliopsida; order Commelinales; family Pontederiaceae; genus Pontederia; species Pontederia crassipes. The sequence goes on from CM060190.1 coordinate 6,553,750, forward strand.
AAGGCGCCGTAACCGGCGACGGAACCGACCGCCTCTTAAGCCTCTCGATCTTTCCCCATTTCGCTTCGTTAACGAGTGGCCGACGCGGCAGCCAGGAGGCGATGGCGAAGTCCGGCGCGGCGCCGGGCTCGCCGGCGGGGGCCTCGTCCAAAAGTGCTGCGGAGTTGAGGAAGGAGCTCAAGAGGATCGTGGAGTCGATGGAGACCGAGGATGACGATGAAAGGAGTGTGGAGACCTACAAAGCGGCGTCGCGGACGATCGCTGCGCTCCTGGAAACATGCGCCACCGGCAGCCGCGACGGCGTCGCCAGTGCCGGCGCTGGTGCAGGTGGGAGCCCCAGTGGGAAGCGTCCATTGACGCAGCCGCAGACTTCTCCGGTTCCAGAGTACTTTCTTTGCCCGATCTCGTCAGAACCCATGAGGGACCCTGTTATCATCTCTTCTGGCCAGGTTCGTTCCGGCTCTTCCGCCAATCGATTGCTTTTTGCCTAGAAATTTCGGCTGCTTGATGGGAACATTTTGTCATACGATTTTGTCTGCTGTTCGATTTTGTTGCAAAACAGAACAAGAGTTCTGGTTGGGCGTTGGGTTTCGTCCTCGTTGGTGATTTCAATGTTTTATTGATACTTCGATTTGAATTCTATCTATGCATTCAACAACCGGAGTGTGAATTATTGAAACGAACAAGATTCTAGGGTGATAAAACATAACTTGTTAGTTTTCATGAATTATTTGACATTCAAGACTTTGGATGTTGCATTTTATAGATTACTTGGATGGAATCAATGCTGATTCATCTTGTAAACTCTTTCTGATCTTCTTGAGCATCGTGGAGTCAATGTGATGTGATTCGTGTAAAAAGGAAAACCAAGTGGAGAAAATTGGATGGTTTGCATGTTATAGATATATTGTGTGTTCTTTCTTGTAACATCTGTTAAAATTTTAGTCATAAGCAACGGTGTTTGTTTGGGATTCAAAGCAAGGTTTCAGATGATCTTAGTTTCGTCTTTTCTTTCGTACCCTCATGATGTTATTTAAACCATGAATACCATAGATTGAAATGGGTAATTAACCAGTAGTATTATCGATATTACAGTAACAACAATGGTAAGTTGGATGCATGCAGACATATGACCGGGCATTCATTCAAGATTGGCTGAATTCTGGCAAAAGAACATGCCCCCAAACCAAGCAGGTCCTTTCTGACACCGTCGTCATCCCCAATCTCCTTGTCCGCTCTATGATCTCCCAATGGTGCGCCGAGCATGGTATCACGCTCCCTCCATTTGAAGATGAACTCGAGGTTGAGGAAGGTTTGGTCACAAGAAAGCACCGAAATCAACTCAAAGATATCCTTGACCGCATGACTGTGTCCTCTTCTAACTTGGAAAAGAAGAATGCAGCGAAGGATTTCCGGCAATTTAGCAAGCGGGATCGCACCTTCCGTGCTGTTATCACTGAAAATCCAGATGCTCTAACTCATTTTCTCTCTGTTCTAGCAGAGTCAGAACTGAATGATGATCGTCAGGTACAAGAGGATGCGGTGACGACCATTTTCAACCTTTCAGTCCATGAGACTAATAAGAAGATAATAGGAGATGACCCTCTGGCTATTCCTTTTCTTATTGTTGCACTGAAAGGTGCCACCATGGACACTCGTTCTAACGCTGCTGCAGCATTGTCCAGTTTAGCAGCTCTTGACTCCAACAAACTTAAAATTTGTGAATTGGGAGGTATGCAGCCGCTCCTGGAGCTTCTAGAATCTGGCAGTCCAAATGCCAGGGACGCAGGATCTGCCATATTCAACATATGCATGCTACACAAGAACAGAACAATAGCTATCAGGAATAAGGCTGTGAAAATTCTACTACAGGTTATCAGAAATAAGTCGCTGGTGGATATAGCACTGGCTATACTTGCACTATTATCAAATGATAATGAAGTAATTGATGAGATTGCAGAGACCGATGGAGTGGCTTGCTTGCTCAATGTCATTAAGGAGAACTCAAGTCCTCAAAGCAAAGAGAATGCAATAGTGATTTTGTACTCGATCTGTATGTTCGATCGAAGAAAACTGAGGAAACTTGGGCATGAGAATATAGACGGATGCATCTCGCAACTGGCTCAGAAGGGAACTCCCAGAGCACGCCGAAAAGCTGCTGGAATTGTGGAGAAATGGAACAAGACAATGCACAGCCCCACCCAACATAACTCTTGTTAGGTTTGGTGGTCAATCGGATATGTTGTAAATAGTTTGGTGCGTAGTTCATATTAGTTTCCTTTGAGACATGAAGACCCAAAGTGCAATATGTTGTTGTAAATACTTCAGATTAGTTCGAACTTTAGTTTTCTTTGAGACAACACGGAGGTTGCAAAAGTCGGTGCTGCCTTTTCTTTATCATTAGATGTGATGATAAAGAGTTTCATACATGTAAGTTCATAAAGAGCTTTTTTTGCTTCCCCGTTTTCTTTAGTGATCTTGTACATCTTTGACTCGACAAATTCCAAATTCATCGACTTTGATCTTGCAACATAAGAACCTGATTGTCCATTATGAATAGGAAAATATACCTGTCTCAAATTTCTTCCTAAAGTTTACCCATTACCAGTTCTAAAAAAAGAAGTTTCCTAAGAAAACTCATCTAAGTTAGAATGAGATTCAAAGTACCTGAAAAAGCAAAATGTTTAAAAGAAATATCGCAACAAATGTATATACTTATACTCTATAAACACATACGAGCATTTTGATATTTCAATAAACCTATTATCCAGAAGAAGTACTAGACTTTCTCTATGGATATCAACTAAGGAGAGGGAGACACGAGCATTTTGATTACCTATTATTTCATCTAATAGATAATCAATTTAATCGTATATTATAATCATTAAATTAATTAAATAATAAGAAATGAACGCTCTAGGTCGAGGTGTAGAGTGGGGTTCTCTACATACTCATTATCCTCTTACATCTATTATATAAAAATTTATTTAGATGTAATATTGAATAAGTATTTGAGGTTAATGAGTATGTAAAGCACCCGCCTACACCTCGGTGTAGAGTGATTATTTTTCATCATTTAAATAATTTCATAATGATAATTCATGATTACATTAATGATATATTTTTAAATGAAATAATATATATTTATTGAGATAATTTAATTATAAAAAATATCATCTAAGGTTTAAAATAGTAATCACATTTACTATTTAACATATAATTTAAATTAATACATATTTATTTTATTAATATAATAAGTTAAATTAATGCTCTACACTTGTTCTAGAACAAATGTTCTACATATATATTTTCCTCTAAATATTTTATTAATTAATTATTTTATTTTACTTAGTATTATATTAAATAAAAATTTAATAATGTTTAAATAAAATTAATGTAAATCTTATGTATAATTATTATAACAGAATTTTATTAATTAAAAACTTCAGTTGCTTTTAGAGAAATTTTACATAATCTAATTTATAATAATTATTTATGAAAGAAACTTTTGATAAAACCTGAATTTTTAATCAAAATTAATATTAATATTTCGCTGTATAACTTAATTTTTAATAAAACCCAAATTTTAAAATTAATACCTAATTATAATACTTTTATATGCTAGTAATTCTTGTTTTAAATAAATAATTATTTATAATATTTTTATTTATTATAATTTTATATCTAACAAAATAATAAATTATATCCTTAGTTCTTAGCTTTTATTCAAGTGTCCATTAAAATTTATCCATCTAATTAACTTTTCAATTCTACATCATTACATTTTTCATTCACAAGAATTTAAGTTTTTGCATTCAAACACTATGGGGATTAGTCCACCAACTTTGAGTCGATTTCTAATCGGTCTCTCAACTTTAATTTGTAACCAGAACGTTCTCCATCTTTGATTTTCTTGTACGATTAGTCCCTCTTGATCGGTGATAATAGGTTTTCTGGTTGCCTTACGTACGTGACCGCTACGTGAGTCGTTTCTCTTTCATTCACGTCACTCAAGTCATCTACGTCATTTAACGCTACTAAATCAGGTAATTACACGGATCATCCCCCAATTTTAAGTCAATTTTTAAACAGTCACGTAACTTCAATTTATAACTAGAACGTTTTCCAATTTTGATTTTATCGCACGATTCATCGACTTGACCAGTAATAAGCAGTCTCCCAATTACCTTGCTGATGTGGCATAATAAAACATAATAAAAAAATTTAATTTATTGACATGGCATAATAAAAAAATAATATAATAAGAAAAATATTATAAGAAATAATAAAAAATAAAAAATGACTCGAGCTCGTTGGTGCCCTTGTGCGAGCTCGCCAGAGAGGAGTGTTGGCCCTCCTTTTGTTCCTCGTCGCGTGCGAGGATGTTGCAGGCTGGCAAAGGAGGGCGCCGACCCTCCTTTTGCTCCTCGTCGCGTGCGAAGACGAAAAGGGGGATCGGTGCCCCCTCTGCAGCTCGCACGCCAACGAGCTGGCAGATAGGGGCGCCAGCCCACCTTTTCGTCCTTGCACATAGCCAAGAGCAAAAGGGAGGTGCCAACCCCCTTTTCGTCGTCGCGCATGGCAAGGAGCAAGAGGGGGCTGACGCCCCCCTCTGTCAGCTCGCCCAAGCTCGCACAGGGGGCAACCCCCCCAGCTCGTCGACGTCTGCTGTCATATTTAAATTTTTATAATATTTTTATTATTATATTATTTTCTTGTACTATGTCAACAAGTTAAAATTTTTTATTATGCCACATCAGCAAGATAACTGAAAAAATTGCCTATTATTGATCAAGTGGATGAATCATGCAATAAAATCAAAGTTAGAGAACGTTCTAATTATAAAATGAAGTTAGGGGACCGTTTAAAAATTGACTCAAAGTTGGGGATGATCAGTGTAATTATCGGTTTAGTAGCGTTAAATAACATGGATGACTTGAATGATGTGGATGAAAGAGAAACGACTCACGTGACGGTCACATACGCAAAGCAATTGAGAAACCTACTATCATCGGTCAAGAGGACTAATCGTACAAGAAAATCAAAGATGAAGACATTTTAATTACAAATTAAAGTTGGGGGACTGATTAGAAATCGACTCAAAGTTTGGGGGACTAATCGTATAATTTACCCCAAACACTAAGTTAATTTTTTTTTGCCATCCTTGAGGGTGACAACCATAGCAGCCTTGATGATAGCAAGATCTTTAGAGAGGGAAGCAACCACCAACCTGATCCATGCTGAAACATTTTCTTTGTCTGATCTCATCTTTTGTACTTTGTACTTCACATACACAAATTAGATATATCTATACTAGAAAAATGCATGTGTAAATTCATAAAAAAATTATACATTAATTCAAATAATTAAGTAGGACATCAAAGTCACTTTATAATAGGTTTAATTTTCATTTTGCTTGTTAACATGTGATGAGTGAGAACAATGATAATTTATGTTAATAATACTATAAACTTATTATATATGACCTAATCTCCAATTGAATATTACTATTTATTTTATCTTTTAAACTTATTGGTTAAGTTCATATCCAACACGAACAATAAGCTATCACTAATTTTTTTTACTACCTTATAACCCACTACACATATCAAACCTATTTAACTTACCTTCACAAAGCCCTTGGTTTGGCCTTGTGATCAAAAGTCAATATTAAGCATATGATATTGGTTGGTAATTTGAGATGATAAATTGATATTCCATTATTAAATGGAAGATGAAAATGCATCCCTCAATGGATGTTCTTTCTTCATTACTACACATTTCTTTATTTTTGTTCCACTTTACAACTATTAGATTCTTTTATAATATTAGTTTTCATTGATTATAAAATAAAATATAGCGAAAAATATATAGAGAGAGAGAGCATTTAATGTAGAACGGATATAGAATACTAATTTTATTTATTGAAAAAATATATATAGAGCATTTGACGGATATAAACACTAATTTTATTTATTGAAAATATATATTATTCATCTTAAAAGTATATGATTAATCTAATCATGATTTATACTAATTAAAATAATAAAAAATAAACATTCTATATCAAGGTGTAGAACGGGATGCTCTCACTATAATAATTTTGCGAGTTTCCGATGGCCACATCCGTTGGAAATCTCATGGAATATGTCAGAAATACATCTTTCCAAAGAATTTTCTGATAGGGAAATAGCAACAAAATTAGTCATTGGAAAGATTTCCCGACGAACCTTAAAAGACTCTTCAAAACTTTCAACGAACACCTTCAGAACTTTCGACAATTTATCAACTTCGATTGTTTGACAAGTGATATCCGTCCTAAGCTTCGAAATGAGATTTTGAAAATTGGTCTTCAAATTATATCTCCGACGAAGAGGCTCGACAAAATTTTCAAAAGAACATCCTCCTAAGTTTCCCATCAGAAGTTTCGACGTAGCTTTTCTGATGTCTCTCGTCGAAAGTTCCAAAGGTTGTCTCCCCCGTCGAAAGCTTCAAATTCATTTATTTAAAAGAAGTTTCCGACGGGCGCGTGCCCTTCGAGAACATTTCACTTATTTTTTAAAAAATAATTTTAAAATGTTGAAATATTTATTTTATAAAATTTTAAAAAATATTCATTTCTCAACAAATTGGAAGCGTAGGTTCTCTTCTATTCAAATTCTATTAAAAAACGTAGGTTCTCTGATACAAAAATATTTGGTGTTCCTGTAAGACAGCAACACCAAATAATAAAAAATGAATATTAATAATAAAAAAATGTATACAAACGTAGGTTCCCTAAACATCCTTTCTTCTCGCCTTTCGAATCTGCTTTTTCCTTCTCCGTTGCTATTAAATAACAAAAAAAGGCCCATGTTGAATTGCAGCATGACATAAGAAAAATGTATACAGGAGGGAAAAGAGTAATTCATAGCAGAGCACCAATAAAAGGAATTAATGCTATATAAGAACTATTCATAAAGATAATGAATGCTTGAGATAAAAAAAAATTGCTGCATGACATAAGAAAAATGTATGCAGAAGGGAAAAGAGAAATTCATAGCAGAGCACCAATTAAAGGAATTAATGCTCTATAAGAACTATTCATAAAGACAATGAATGCTTGAGATAAAAAAAAAATTTGCTGCATGACAACTTGACCGGTGACATGGCAGAGGAAAACACAGAGAGAACGTCGAAGTGAGCTCCGAACTAACGCCAATCGCAAGTAGATCGGAGAAAAAAAAACAAGTTCAGAAAAAAGAAGTTGAAGATGAATCTGCACTCACCGATGAACAAAATATCTCTCGCCTGGACTTGCTGGTGCCATTTAGATCAGCGAAATCTCAACCGGCATCGACTGAAGGAGCTCACGGGACCGACAATAACTAGCTCTGATACCATGTTAAAATTAGGAGAGCTCCGGTGATTGCCGGAAGAGGAGAAGTGGAGAGAAGACAAAAATATTCTATTCAGAAGTAGAAAATTATTATGTCTGTCGAGTCACTTTTCACTCTTCTCAACTTCAAGTTATACTAAAATACAACTCACATGTAAAGATAAAACCAATTACATAAAACAAAACTACTTTATAATACCAACTCTGTAACTACTTAGAAACTGAAGATACATGAATTCCAACACTGTTGACCACGCAACATTTGCCGCATCATTTTCTTCATTTGTTGTTGATGTTCTTGGAATTGTTGTTGCACCTGCTGTTGTACTTCTTCATGTACTTTATCTGTTTACTCCATGAGTCATCTTTCCCACATGCTATTTCTGTCAGCCAAATTCCATTGTACATCCTGACCTGCATCGCCAAAAATCAATCTACGACCGTATCCAATATTTGTATAACCTGCGGATGAGCGGATGATCCAAGACCGTAGTCGTGACCCTTTTTCACGTCGACATGCTCCGTTCAAAGTTGATGAGCAGTCAACGGCATCGTTCCCTCTTGCGTGGCTTCCATAAGATGCTCAACTTCTTTTGCTTTAAATCCCTCCTAAAATTTTATAGTACACAATTGTTAATGCTAATGAAAATTTACTAATTACTAAGTACTATGAACATATTTTCTTACGCAGGTCTCCCGAGTGTAGGATGAAACCCATTCTTTATTCTTCTTCTTCTTCTGTTGGGTTTCGAGAAAAATTTCATCTTCAGTCGACGTTCTACCTGACTCTTTTTCCTACAATTAAAATAGTAACATACAATTAATTAATGTGACATATATTAGTGACACTGATTAAATTGAGTTATATAAACATATACATACCATTTTCTTGGCAATGGTGGATGTCGATATACAACCAGCGACGTGTAGGCAGGCTCCTTGGTCGGATGATCGATTTTTTTTTGTTTTTTTGCACTTGTTTTCATTTATTGGATCCTGGGATGGTTCTTCCTCTCCAAATTCAACCCAATACCAATAATTTGGTTTGAAGCCCTTTCAATACAAGTGAACTTTAACAGTCTCTATAGTCTGCAATTTTGTGCAATAACATTTCAAACAAGGACACCTAATAGTTCCTTCGCGTAAATACTGCGTGGATTGACACGCTATACTTGTGTAATATTCAACTCCACGAATAAATTCTTCTGTCATTCCTACGCGTCCCGGATTATTTCTATTGTACATCCACCGACGATGTTCCGGAGGAGACATTATATCTGCACACACAACTTAATGTTCCAGGTTAGTTCTATTGTGATAACCAATAACTAAATATGATATGACTAGCGGTGTTATGCTAGTAAGACCTAACTAGTCGAATCAGACCTATTTGCATTGATGTGCCTGATTCATAGAGAGTGAGATTACAATGGTTCGTCAAGAAGATGAAGATAAAGTGGTGGTTAATTGACATCCGATGATCCCTTTAGTGTGTTTAGTTTTTAACTTTTTATTGTTATCATCTTAGAATGACTACCCAAACTCAGTAGTCATCCTTCCTTTCGTCAATATATAAATAATAATACACAATTTAGGTCCCGTTCAGTTTGTAGTTGCACAAAACCATTAGGGAAGCTTTCAGTTCAATATGATATGATAGATGCACAACAAAAAGATGATGATAAATGCCAGACTAAGAAAACAATAGAATATTGATTTTGACCAGTATCCCAAATTGTATGCTTTAATTTCTTGTCGTCAATTGTAAGATGCTTGATCTTAAAGTCCACTCCTATGAAAAAAAGCATTGAAAAGAAATTTTATGTGAATAATCAGGGGAAGGACCAAATTAGAGAGAAAAAGCAGTAAATCAACCATAGGTACTTTTTTTACAGGTTTCTCACTCCCAGAGCACCTATTTAGAGGTCTAAATACAGTGTCTGCTTTCCTTTCGTGTAGCAAGTGGATTAGTATTCCCAACCCACAAATGGCGCCTACTTCTGAACGGTACACAGCAAACAGAGGACAAGGTTTTGAACAGGGAAGGCCGCTCGTTTTGGAGGGCGGCGGCGGCGACGCCCCGCCGGATCACTGCCGGGTCCGACCGCAAGCGGCCGGATCCGGCCGCTGGAATGCTCATCCGGCCGCGCCGTCCTGAAGAAGGGGATAGGGAGGGACAAGGGGACGGAGAAGAGGAGTCGGTACCTCGTCCTAGGAATGTGCGACGCCGCCTCGCCGCAGTTCGCCGGAGCTATCCAAACGTTGGAGTCGGGGATCGGTTCGCCGGAGCCAGGGGCGACACTGCCAAAGCCGCGAGTGAGAGAGAGGGAGAGTTAGGGTTTGTTTGGTTGGGGGTGGAGCTTTTAAGTTCGACGGGAAAAAAAGTGGGAAAGTTTTCACCTTTCCTTTATTCCATTTTCTTGCATTTATTTTTTCTTTTCTCCTACGTCGGACAAAAAAAAAAGACATATTTAATATATTTTTAAATCTTAATTAAATATATAATTATATATAATAAAATTATTTAAATAAATTAATTATTTAACAAAGTATCTATCAACTAAATATAGATAATTATTCACTTTCGTTCTCGTATATTCTCTTCCCATCATTTCTCTTCTCACTTTTTACCTTCTTTTTGCCGGGTGTTTACTGTATTCATAACAATCTACATTGTCTAACAGAAAGATGATCACCTAGTAAATTATCAGCAGTGTGCATTATCTTATTTATTATGTACAAATAATTTTTTTAATAATTTAAATGATACTATACGACTTTTACTAAAATACCCTTTTATTACTAATATTAAGTTAAATATTATATAATCCAACTAAAAACTCAAATAAAATTAATAAATTAAATAAATATAATTATAAAATTTCATATCTTTTTTAAATGAAAATAATGGTAATGTATATAATATTTAAAATAATTACTAAATAATAATATGCAATTCATATTATTAAAAATAATAAATAATTTTATAATAATTTAATATAATTAATTATGATGGTGATAATATTATTTATTGTTGTTATATGAATTTTTATATTTTATTTGCCTAAGATTGGAAAGGGCAAGGTAATGTGGTGGGCTCACGTAATTTAATTTTAAATTACTAGTAATGTAAAAAGATTAAAGCGTCCACTTAGGGGACGTTTATTGTATTATCTTCTCACATTACCTATCAATCTGCGTTGCCTATCAGAAAGATTACCACCAATTAAATTATCAACAATGTGCATTACCTTATTTACTATATACAAGTAATCTTTTTAGTAATTTAAATGACATTATATAATTTTTACTAAAATACTCTTTATCACTAGTTAAATATTATATAATCCAACTACAAAATCAAATAAAATTAATAAATTAAATAAATATAATTATAAATATTTCATATCTTTTTTAAATGAAAATAATGGTAATGTATATAATATTTAAAATAATAATATGCAATTCATGTCAATAACAATAATAAAATAAATTTTAGATAAATTAATATTATTAATTATGATGATAATAATATTATTTGTTGTCGTTATATGAATTTTTATATTTTATTTGTCTAAGATTGGAAAAGGTATGAATGGAAAGAAAATAAAAATAAATTATCATTTGGGTGGTAATCTGTATGGACACCCTCTCTTAGTCAATGTGGATTGTCACTTTATAGGCAATTTGCATTCTAAGCAATCCAGATTACTTGTAAATTAAAATAAAATAAATATTACCTTTAGGAAAACACCCCCTTAATTAATTTTGTGTTAAATCCCCAAGGCACGAAGAGAGGGAGGGTGAATTGATATTTTAAATTGAAAATATTGATTTCACAAAATACGTCGCGGAAGCTTAAAATCGATGCGTTAAACTTTAACTTAATGCAAATCAAATTATATCACATGCATAATAATATGAGAAGGAGAAGAAGAGAGAAATAATAATTTTCTATTTTATATGTCCCTCTTTTCTTTCAAAGAAATAATAATTTTAAAATTTTCAGTGAGAAATCAAAATGTAGTCTTAACACTTAATAATCATGATAGTAAAGTAAATTTAAAAATGTAAGAGTGTAGCCAATACTCATAATTTTTAAATAAATGATACTTTTACTATGACCTTTGTACCTTCACGCTTTCAATTCCACTTATTCTTTACTTTACATGTGAGGCACACCTGAAAAAATAGTTATTTGACTTTTGGTACCTAAACTTCTTTGGGTCCAATTTTATTAGTCAAGGTTTATTTTGCAACTCATATCATTCCATGTTGACATAATTTTCCTACTTTTCATTGATAAGTATAATTTCAATGAAATACATAGGCAAAACAAGTAATATGTGAATTTTTTAAGGATGTACATGAGAATGTTCGAAGTATTTCCTAGAATTACTTTTTTTGCATAAGAGCTAGTTTTACCATTATTTTGTGAATTTTTCAAAAAAGTATTTTTCTTCTTTACTTTTTTTAAAAAAACATGCTAGCTTTACAATTTCACATGCATATGTAATTTTCAATGAGTCTTTTCATTTTTCAAGTTTTCATTTTCCATAAACATATGTATTCTTTTCTTTTTTTTAATTTCTCAAATTCATGTAATAATTTGTCATTTTCCTCTTTAAGTGAAAGACACATTTTTATAAAAAAGGAAAATTCTTTATGCATATCAAAAGAAATATCTTCTTCATCATTATCTAAATTAGAAGAATTAGAAGTTACCTCGTTGTTGTGAACCATTAGACATATGTATGCACCTTCACTAGAAGAGCTTGATGAGTCACGTGTTTTACTTGATTCTTCATACTTTTTCTTTTTCCCCTTCTGAAATATCTCTTCTGTGTCATTCTTGGTGAGACTTGAGTTTCTTTCTTTATATAGTTTTCTCTTTGGCTTCTCATACTTTTCTTTATATATTACCAACTTGAGATATTTATCAAACTTTCTTGTATAGCATGCTAGTCTCTTTTCGTCTACTTCTTCTTCATTTAAATCTTCTTTCATTTTGTTTGCTTTCAATGTCAATGTTTTTTCTTGGGGGCTTTTTCATTTTCATCTTCTTGAATTACGATCTCATATGTTAGAAGTGAACCAATAAGATCATCAAAATCCAGTTTATTCAAGTTTTTTCTTCAATCACAATCATCTTTGTATGACATTTAAAGGAGAGAGACCTGCTTTTTAGGATTAGTTCTTAGCTCGCTCAAGGAGATTAAGTCATTCACAATATCATTAAATCGTACAATCATATCATTAATGGATTCATTATCATGCATTTTAAAGGAATCATGTTGATGATTTAAAATATTTAATTTAGATTTTTTACTTTATTTGTTCCTTCATAAGTGGTAATGAGTTTCTTTCAAATCTCATTTGTGCTTTCACAGCTAGAAATTCGTTTAAACTCCATTGAATTGAAAGCATAATAAAAAAATATTTTTAACTTTCCAATCAAGTTTTGCAAAAAAAAATTCTCTTTCGGTATATTATAGAGGTAATTTTTCATGTAAATAATAAATTTTTTCCAATAATATCCCACATGTCAATATCAATAGAACATATGTATGCTTGTATCCTAATTTTTCAATAAGCAAAATTTGATGCATTAAAAAGCGGAGGATGACTAATTGATTGTCCTTTAGAAAAATTAAATCCACTCGATGTCATAGCTCCAAAGACGTTTAAATCTTAAAATAAGAGCAACCCGCTTTGATACCAATTAATGGATCCCAAGGCACCAAGAGTGGGTGAATTGATGCTTAAAATAAAAAATATCGATTTCACAAAATACGTCGTGGAAGCTTAAAATCGATTTGTTAAACTTTGACTCAATGCAAATCAAATCATATCACATGCATAATAATATGCGAAGGAGAGAGAGAGAATTCAAAATATAATTTTATAGGGCATTAAAACTTTGCTCCAATAATCTTCCTTTTTTATGAAGACAAACCGATAAATATGAAAAATATATAAGTTGTTAAAAATTATAAAATTTTGTAAAATCAATTTTACTCCCCCTAAAACTAATCTTTCCTTCTAATGATAAGTATGAACATAAGTATTAATTGTAAGGTACTAATTTTTCATTTTCCTTAAATATTATCTAATTATCTTTATTGTTAAAAATTTTGAGTATTTGATATAATTCAATTGGATTTTGAAAATTATTAATATAATTGTTGTTTCAAAGTTTTATGAAATGTTTTGATACATGTTATACATTTAATTTCATTTTGCTATATAAATCGGACATGAATACAAGGGGAGCTAATTTTTAACTATCGCATATATTATATAGGATAAAATCTTATGATGCGATACTTTACATATTTCTTATATGACAAAAAGGGAGAATAAATATTTTTTTATTAAGGGGGAGTTACATGTTACTTGTATGCTTCAAATGGAAATTACTTTTTGATGAAACAAAATGGGGAGTAATATGATATGAATATAACTTTACATGAAAAGTACCTTACAATTAATACTTATGTGCAATAACTTTATACACTAAACTTTAATTGAATATTTGACTACGGTCTCATTAAATTTTGGATGAATGATGATATCAAAGTTGTAGAGAATTCGATTAGCTATCCATATAATTAATTATCTCATTTAGATAACTGTGCAAAAAGTTATGATCAAAAGAATATAGGTCGATCAACCTACCAATCGAAGCAATGAAGGCCGGTTGAGACTATACCGAACGATCGATTAGAGGTATTGATCAATCGGTCAATTCACAAATTGTCAAATTCAACGTCGAGACTACACCGATCGACAGTTCGATCGACACACCGATCGATCGATCAACTCAACGACTAAACCTAAAATGATGAGACTACACCGGTTGACACACCGATCGATAATCCGATCGACCAACCAACTGCAGTCGATCGATCCCGGCTGTGATGAACAGTAACAAGGAGAAAATTGTGAAAAAAAATTTGGACAAAATGTTCACATATAGAAACTTATAAAAGGAGTGTCAAAGTCTGAAGCAGAGGCATTCATCCAAGTATTGAAGAAAAACTTCAAATTATCAAAAGAATATCATTCCCTTGAAGTTATAGTTCTAGTTTCTCTTCTTTCCCTCTTCTCTTTTTGTGAGAATGATATTGTAAAAGAGAGAAATCATTATTAAAAAAATTGAGTGAGCTCATGTGTAAAAGATGTTCCATATCTTACCTCTTAAGCGAGAGAAAAGATAAGATTCCTAGGAGGAGAGGTGTGTCTTACCTCTCGAAGTGGAGAAAAATATGGTTTGATGTAAAGGGTTCTTCCTTGCCCCATTTAGAACCATGGACGAGTTTAGTGGAATCGCCGACGGTCTCGAGGTCGAGAAGTTGGAGTGAGGACGTAAGCCAATGTGTGGCCGAACCTCGTCAACAACCTCCGTGTTATTTGTGTTTGATTTCTCTCTTCCTCTCCTTCGCATATTATTATGCATGTGATATGATTTGATTTGCATTGAGTTAAAGTTTAACGAATCGATTTTAATCTTCCGTGATGCATTTTATAAAATCGATATTTTTTATTTTAAACATCAATTCAACCAAACAAATAAAATAGGTGGGATTATATAGCCAACTCACGGCGTACATATGGGCCAAATCCGTCGTAGAGTTAAATAACAAAAATAATCATGTATGTTGATATATTAAATGTAATAATATAACATATTTTAATATAAATTGTAATACCGACGGACGACACCTTAATCCATCCATAGCATCAAAAGTGGTACCTGTCAGAAAGTTAAATATTAAAAAAATAATAATGTATGTCGATATATTTAATATAATATTTTTTTAATATAAATTGAAATATCGACGATAATGTATTCGGTACTATTGATGGATATGCATTCGTCAATAGTATCGAAAGCGGCATCCATCGGAATGTTTAATATTAAAAGTAAAAATATGTATGTCCATATATTATATATAATAATATAATATATTCTAATATAAATTGAAATACCGACAGACGACCCCTTCGGTACTACCGATAGATACACATGATCCGTTGGTAATATCGAAGGTGGCACCATCGAAAAGTTAAATATTAAAAATAATAATAATGTATGTCGATATATTACATATAATAATATAACATATTTTAATATAAATTGAAATACCAAAGGGTGATGCCTTTGATACTGCCAAGTATCGAAGGCAGCATCCATCGAAAAGTTTAATATTAAAAAAATATTTATGCCGCTATATTATATATAATAATTTAATATGAATTAAAATATCGATGAGCATAACCTTCGGTAATGGGTGTGCATCCGTCGAAAGTATCGAAGACAGCTACCGTAGGAAAGTTTAATATTAGAAATAAGAATATGTATGTCGATATATTGCATGTAATATTTTAATAAATTGAAGTACTGATGGGTGTAGCCTTGGGTGTGGACTTCGGTACTACTGACAGATCTACATTTGTCAGTACTACCAAAGGCTACGACCGTCGAAAAGTGTAATATTAAAAATGCCCAATACGTATGCCGATAGTTTGGAAGGATTTTCTTCACGTCGTAAATGCTATCGAAAATTGCGAATGATGTTTGTCCATCGAAAATCATTTATCGAAAATGTGCAATGTTCTTGCAGTATCTACCTC
This sequence comes from Pontederia crassipes, assembly GCA_030549335.1. Taxonomy (NCBI): domain Eukaryota; kingdom Viridiplantae; phylum Streptophyta; class Magnoliopsida; order Commelinales; family Pontederiaceae; genus Pontederia; species Pontederia crassipes. The sequence continues at coordinate 6,569,765 of CM060190.1, forward strand.
TAAAATATATCATCCTATTTAATTGTAGGGTAACTATTACATTACAAAATCATAGAGTTAAGCAAAAGTGCATAATTTATATTTTTGAAAAGATAAAACTAATGAGTATGATAAATATTTAAATAGCACGAAGCCTTATTGTCATTAATAATGAGTACCATAATGGTCACCTAATGGTCACCTGGTGCTGAGAGTGATTAAATCATTCATGGTTCTACATGCTCGGAGTGAACTCATTGATAGATGAAATTGTCATCAAGAATTCATATCCATGCTTTCAAAGGACTGAAACGAATTAATTGAATAACAAACCAAAAATCTAATGCTGCATTTGGAAACGAAATTGTAGTTCATTCTAAGTTTTCAGTAAATAATTGAATTGATAGATTAGTTCGGAATGCATTTAAATGAAGTGAAACGTAATGATAAGGAACTAGAGAGTTAATGTCATAGGAAAAAATAAATGTGATGGATTAATTTTTATCAAATTTTGAATTAAAAATAGTTATTATACAAATAGAGTATAATTTTATTAAATAATAAAAATAAAAGTATAGATAAAAATTTTTATGAAAAAATTTGTTAATAAATATATTATTTAATTTTATTAAAAAACATTTTATAAATTAATTATATTTAACAAGATTAAATTTTTAAATAAAATAATAAGTAATAAATAATATTATATTAAGTATTTTTTTATAAATATTTAATATTTAATAATAAATTATTTTATAAGGGTAAAGTGTGAGAGAATAGAAAAGAAAAATGAAAAAGAAAAAAGAAAAAAGAAAACGAAATAAAAAAACACTGTCACCTCAGGCAAATAAAGGGGGATTTCGCTGTAGTGCCTCCACTCCAACAAAATGATGGAATCGGAGCATCTGGAACCAATTTTAATTTCTCCTTTGAAAATATGATTCCATAGTTGCATTTGACGAAATCAAACGGAACAATGTACGATTGCATCTTGGTTGGCCAAACCCAGCATAGCCTTAATAAACTGAAGCCATATGGAAATATATATATATATATTTTTTAGACCTGGTCTTTAGGAATAACGATACCGAAACAATGGGCACTTTATTCCTTCAACTCCAAATCATACACTTGACGTAAACACCAAATAAACATGCCAAGCAAAACCATGGCATATGTTCTCAATCAATTCCAACATCTATAAGCCTCGATATGATTCTTAAACATCTACAAGTTTTCTCATGGAAAACTTCTCACCAATCAAGTTCGACGTCAAACAAAAGAACAAGGACTCAATTACCCAAATGCATAGTTCATTAGTTCACAAACTCACAAAAACTTACTTGACATGAAGACACAAAATAACAACTAATCAACCACATGTTCATAATGTCCGCAAGATCGATTAAGGACAAATCATGGGAATGCATAAAATCTAGTATCATTTTGGCAATGTAAGCATGCCTTATTGGAATATCAATAACAAAACAATGCCAAGAAATGTAAAGTCAAAAGGGTAGATCATTTTATCGACCCGCTGCGTTGACTCACCAACTCAGACACTGCCAATGGAAGATCCATGCGACCGGGCCATTTGCAAGCTTAACCAAGGCTGGTCAATCTTGCTCGTCGCCGTCGGAACTGCACTTGGCAGAACCAACGTACGATCCATCGGAGCCATCAGAAGTAGAACCACCAGATGTGGAGTGGTTACTAGTGTTCGCCGACATTGCAGCATCTCCCAAGTGGTTACTAGTGTTCACAGTGCTCACGGTCTGCTGGATCGATGCGCATGCCGGGAGATAATAGTTGGCCACAAAATCTAGCATAAGTAGGCCATCAATTTTTCCATCCGGCCCTGTCACCATATCCCTCACTAAGTCCCACGGATCTCCGCTCGCCGGTGCATGTTCCTCCTCAATGGCAGTGGAAGATAAACTCTGATTTCCGGCACCATGGTTCTTACCATTACTACTGTCGTCAGTCCCATGGGACGGTGGTAAATTGAGGTCTGGTATCAGAAGAGTTGATTCTCCCAGGCTCATGTGATCATCGAAACCGTTGGCGGTTGCTGTCGTCAACGATGGAGCCTCCGGAGCAAGTAGAGTATTGACTGGTGTAGAATTTTCTGCGGCGATGGGAACCTCTGGATCTGGAGCTACGTCAAGTAGTGGCACGTAATCATTCGGCGTCTGACTGGTGCCATGGGAAAGAGTGACGCCTTCGTCCTCACTACTTTTGTTGTCATCTTCATCGTCATCGTCATCGGCAACGGCATCACCGGACGCCTCATCTTCTTCGCTCTCGCTCCTGCATGAAATCCCAATATCGTCGAGTTAGAATATTGCATGAACAAATAATCTGGACGATATATAAATAATAATTAAGAATTATGTTTAATTTACCATTCGTTGAACCAGGAAGCACGCTTGGAGCTTCCAGCGCCAGTGTCCTTGAAGTGGAGTTTCTCGTGAGCCTTGAGATCGCCCTCGAGAGCATACTTCTTGGTGCACTGGGTGCACGGCAACTCCTTGGGGCAGTGCTTACGCCCGTAATGCTTCTTGATGCTTGATATGTCAGTGAGAGCGTATCGCTCGTCGTGGTGCCGGCATGTGGGCACCGGGCAGGGATAGGCATTCTTACAGCGGATCCGGGATAAGTCCTTGTCGAAGAGGCAACCCTTGATTATCTCATCTGGTGTCAGTCTTATGATTTTTGCATCAGAATCTGCATGTTACGAATGCATTTTTGTGTAAGTATAAAATGATGATGTTATATCTTTTGTAGATATTAACAAAATAGAACTAATGTGTACACTGTTTTAGTTTGACATTTTAGCTTTAGTTAGAAACAAACTGATCAGTTCGAATTAGAGAAAACAATTTAGGCATAGAGACAGAAAAATATAGTAGATAAACTTGAAGTAGGATAGAATGAGTTGCTCAGATCTTACCAGGATAACCTCGTTTTCTTTGTTGCCTTTTCTGAGAGGAATTAGTGTTTCCATATTCCTTTCTGCCTCTTCTACCAGATTTGTGAGTCCTCGCTCCTACCATGTCTTCCCGAAGTATTTATGCAGGAGGCACTGCAAAACGTTAGAATCTTGTATAATTGTTATTCCTTTTCTGTTGTCATTATTGCTAAGAGTAGTTTTACTTTCATGGAACCAAATTTTATGTGGAACATATAAAAAGTTATCATCATATTGCGAATGATACGAAAATGGTTATAATTAAAGAATATCCTTTACTTCGACCATCTTGTCTAAGTTTGAGACAATAAACTATTCAATCATTATATATCATATCATAGTTCATTATATATTCTCTTTCGAGGGCATTTCTACTAAAACTACCTCAAAGAAATCAAAGAAAAATATGCTCAGGCTCAAGACAAATTAATCATCATCAGTCAACTCTCCAACGAGGTGCCTAAAAGTGAGAGATGTATTAGTAGAATTAAAGGTTGATTTTTAGTGCATACATGGGAGGAAGATTCAATCATTTATTCTTGTTGTTCTCGCTATATAATATAGATATATTAATAGTTCTATATTACGTAATACATCTCAAAATTAAGATATTTAACAAGCACAAAGTAATCTTTTCCTTAACGTCACAAAAAATAATTCTATTAATTAAATAGAGAAGGCACACTGAGACATGTCTTCATGGTAGAATAAAAACATTCATGAGTTTGTAATTCCAAAGTGATTTTCTCATTTTCATTCAAGAAAAAAAAGTGAGATTTTAGTAACACTACATATTTTCCCCTAAATACTGATTGATTGTATGGGCAGAAATGTGTATCCAATATTAGATTTTGTTCTACATGTAAAACATATTAGTTTTACGTTTCACCAACAATAATTAATATAATTTTAGAAACAATATTAAAATTAATTGATAAGTTGAATGAGAAGAATATAGAGATAACAAAAGGAGAGGGATAATTAACAAATATATATATATATATATATATATATTGAAAAAAAATCAATGTAAGTCCATTTTGTTATCTATAAAAAAAATTGAATGCTGGCCTAAAAATTAAGATCTAGGAGGAAGGTCATAGAAGATTTCTCATAATAAATTTTCTTGATATAAACATTTAGATAAATGACAATAAGAAAGGAGAAAACATGAAATTAACTCAAAGTACACCATCAATTGCTAGCAAGTATGAAGACCAAATAGTAAAACAATGCTATGAAGAAAATAACTCAAGTGGCAATTGAAAGGAAAAAATAATGGATCTAAGAAAGTGAAAATTGAAATATTCAATTTATCTGAAAATCCAAGATTTTGTATTTCTTCTGAGTTATTGGATCTAAAAGGGAAAGAAAAGAGCTTTCTTAAGTATAAACACAGAATCGGCATGAATGTATTCGATCAAACACATGAAAAATCATTTACAAATGGCAGACAAACATAAAATATTAGATTCAAACTAAAACTTACAATCAGAACACCTTATTTGTTTGACCTTCGACTCAGACGAGTTGTCCTTCCACCGGAGTTCTATTATGAACTCAAGTTTAGAATGAGAATGTCAATGTTTTGTGAACAATGCTATATAGGGGTTACCTTCAAAAGGGCAAAGGAGATAAATCCCCCACCAAACCCTCCAATGGTTGAATTAGGAAAGAACCAACACATAAAATTCAATTAATTCAATTGAATGCAGTGACATGGCCCATTATTCTACGAATCAATTGAAATCGACGACGTTCATGCACTTATTACAGAGAATTGTTAGTTGTCATCATTATCCTCATTTCATCGGTCATAAAAGGACGTGTGATCCGTGATGACATAGATTAGTTAGCCTGATACTTATTTGGATTTCACTTTTCTATCTTATAATTGAAAATATGTAGTACTTTTACATAATATTTCTTTTTTTATTTTGTTTTGTGAAAATTTTAATATGCATCATTAAATATCATTGTCGTTACATAATAAATGTTGCCTTATTTATTGTTAAGTGAAAAGATAATAAAATTAAGTGTTATTTCTATAATCACCACTAAAATATCATGATTTTCCACATTTAACTTCAAACTACAAACTTATTTTTTGGATCTCTAAATTATTGCGACTTTTCCACATCTAATCCCAAACTACGAACTTATTTTTTTATCCCTAACCTATCGCGACTTTTTCAATTTAATCATTCCGTTGACTTCTGTCAAAATTTTTGTTAATTTTGTTATGAAAAGACAAAGTTACACCTTCATTGATTACACATCAAATAAAAAAGTAAAAAAAAAATTAAAAAGAAAGCACGATGGAGCTCGTTGATGGAGAGGTCCTCGGCGTCCAACGACCAATGACGACGAAGAAGGTAACGGGATGAGGAGCCCCACTCTACGACCTTTCAGAGAGTTGGGGGGGGGGGGGGTCGAGCGACCCTTCCCAATGCATGCCCTCTTTCCCTACATCGGCGCACATAGGGAAGACCCCCTCCCCCTCTTTCCCTGCACATGTCGGTGCAAGAAAAGAGGGCTCTTTCTCTATGCCGATGCGTGACAGCAAAAGGGGGTGGGGACCCCTCCTTCTTTCCTTGCACACACCAGCGCAGAGAAAGAGACGAGGAGGAGAGGTTCGCGTGCTTCTTCGTGAACATGTGGAGCATCTCGTCCTTGAAGTAGCCGATGGCGGCCTCGGTGAGGTGGGCGACTAGAGGCGGTAGCAGGTTGGCGGCAATCTCTGCCATGAGGTGGGAGAAGGGATTGTGCATCACCGGATTGATCCCCATCCCCGAGAGCTTCTTTTTAAGCTTAATGTTCGAGTGGTTCTTTAGGTCATTATCCATGCAATTTTCTTGTAGTATCTAACTCTAAAATATATCATCCTATTAAAAATATATTCCTTTCTGCCTCTTCCACCAGATTTGTGAGTCCTTGCTCCTACCATGTCTTCCTGAAGTATTTATGTAGGGGGCACTACAGAACCTTAGAATCTTGTATAATTGTTATTCCTTTTCTGTTGTCATGATTGCTAAGAGTAGTTGTACTTTCATGGAACCAAATTTTATGTGGAACATATAAAAATTTATCATCATATTCCGAATGGTTCAAGGATGGCATCCAACATCCTAATAAAACTACTTCAAAGAAATCAAACAAAAATATGCTTAGGTTCAAGAAAATTAATCATGATCAGTCAACTATCCAATGAGGTGCCTAAAGGAGAGAGATGTATTAGTAGAATTAAAGGCTGATTTTTATTGCATGCTGGGAGGAAGATTCAATCATCTATTCTTGTTGTTCTCACTATATAATATGGATATATTATTAGTTCTATTACATCTCAAAATTAAGATATTTAACAAGCACAAAGTAATATTTTCCTTAACATCACCAAAAAGTAATTCTATTAAGCACACTGAGACATGCTTTGATGGTAGAATAAAAACATTCAATAGATTGTAATTCCAAAGTGATATTCTCATTTTCATTCAAGAAGAAAAAGTGAGATTTTAGTAACACTACATATTTTTCCCTAAATACTGATTGATTGTATGGGCAGAAATGTGTGTCCAATACTAGATTTTGTTCTAAATGTAAAACATATTAGTTTTATGTTTCACCAACAATAATTAATATCATTTTAGAAAGAATATTAAAATTAATTGAGAAGTAATGAATAATTAGAATGAGAAGAATATAGAGAAGACAAAAGGAGAGAGATCATTAACAATTATATATATATATATATATATATATTGAAAAAAGTCAATATAAGTCCATTTGGTTATCTATAAAAAAAATGAATGGTGGCCTAAAAATTAAGATCTAGGAGGAAGGTCATAGAAGATTTCTCATAATAAATTTTCTTGATATAAACATTTAGATAAATGACAATAAGAAAGGAGAAAACATGAAATTAACTCAAAGTAGACCATCAATTACTGGCAAGTATGAAGACCAAATACTAAAACAATACAATGAAGAAAATAACTCAAGTGTCAATTGAAAGGAAAAAATAATGTATCTAAGAAAGTGGAAATTGAAAGAATCAATTTATCTAAAATCCAAGATTTTGTATTTCTTCTGATTTATTAGATATAAAAGGGAAAGAAAAGAGCTTTCTTAAGAATAATCACAAAATTGGCATGAATGTATTCGATCAAACACAAGAAAAAACATTTACAAATGATTGACAAACAAAAAATATTATCTTCAAACTAAAACTTACAATCAGAACACCTTATTTGTTTGATCTTCGATTCATATGAGTTGTCCTTCCACCAGAGTTTTATTGTGAACTCAAGTTTTGAGTGAGAATGCCAATGTTTTGTGAACAATTCTATATAGGGGTTACCTTCAAAGGGGCAAAGGAGATAAATCCCCCACCAAACCCTCCATTGGTTGAATTAGGAAAGAACCAGCACATAGAATTCAATCAATTCAATTGAATGCACTAACATGGCCCATTATTCTACGAATCAATTGAAATTGACGAAGTTCATGCACTTATTACAGAGAATTGTAGTTGTCATCGTTATCCTCATTGAAAGCTTCATCGGTCATAAAAAAGACGTGCGATCCGTGATGACATAGATTAGTTAGAATGATACTTATTTGGATTTTAATTTTCTATCCAATACTCTCAAATACAATGGTGACAATTAAAAATATGTAATATTTTTACATAATATTTATTTTTTTATTATTAATTATTTATTTTTTGTGAAAAATTTAATATGCGTCATTAAATATCATTGTCATTACATTAATAAATGTTACCTTTTTTATTGTACCTTCAATTGTCAAGTGAAAAGACGATAAAATTAAGGGCTATTTTCATAAATCACTGATAAACTGACACGATTTTTCACATCTAACCCAAAACTATGAACTTATTTTTTTGGATCGCTAAACTATCGCGACTTTTTTAATTTAATCCTTCCGTCAACTTCTGTCAAGTTTTTTTGTTAACTTTGTTATGAAAAATCAAAGTTACCACTTCTTTGATAGCACATCAAATAAAAAAGTAAAAAAAGAAGCACGACGGAGCTCATTGACAAAGAGGTCCTCGGTGTCCGACGACCAACGATGACGGAGAAGGTGACGAGATGAGAAGCCCCCCTCTATGACCTTCCAGAGAGTGGGGGGTCGGGCGACCCTTCCCTATGTGCGCCCTATTTCCCTGCGTCGGCGGACACTAGAAAGACCCCCCCTCTCTTTCCCTACACTCACCAGGCTCTTTCCTTGCGTCGGCGCGCGTAGGGAATGAGAGGAGGGGGTTGCCCCACCATTGTCACAGACGTGCTTTACAAACATCATTTATGCATAATCATGCATTTAATTAATATATTAAGTTAATTTGGATGTTCATTTAGTGATATTTGTATAAAGTAATTAATATTCCGATTAGAGCATAATGACTACTTAACTGTCGATAAATTTTACAAAAGTAATTACATAAGTTTAATAAAAATAAATTGTACAATTTCTAAATATTATAATATATAAGTTTAAATAGGATTAAGCAAGCTTAATTAGGGTTAAAATACTTAGTTATGATAAAAAAATGTGATTGCCCATCACTTAAGTTCTAAGCAGCTAAAGCAGACAGGTGAACAGCTGCTTAGATGGATATTTTTCCAAACTGACATATGACGTCCAAAAATTCTGAGAAAACTATATAAACAACTTAACTTTATCCTTTGATGGAACAAAACTTTTCAGAGGAAGAACTCGAGCGAAACGACCTAGGAAAAATCGAAAACTTAGGCTGTTCAAGGTGAGGTTTCGATCTAAAAATTATTCTTCTGATTGAGAGGATCTTTCCTTCATGATTACCGCACCATAAATTATGAAATTTTGTGTGGTTAATTCATTCGAAGTTATATTTCCATGGCCTCTGGAATCATGTAACAAGGAGTTTTATAGAGAAAGTTATGTACTTAACTTCGCTGGTCACTCATCTTGTCCCGAGTCTGATACAGGTTCAACTTGTGAATTAGGGCACGGTTTGAATATAACGAATTAAGGTTTGGAATTTGGATATGATTAATTAGACATTCTAAGAGTTCGATGAGAAGTGGAATCATCCTATTTGGACTTGTATTTTGGAAGAAATGAATATTTTATTTCATAGTGAGGCTTCTGTGAGATTCCAGGACATGGACAGATCGCGACCCTAATTAACTATTTTTGTTATAAGGTCATACAAGGAGTTAAATTCTACAATTGTTATGCCTAAACACTACTGACGTCTAGATTCTAGGAAAATTAGGATCTTTTCAAATGAATAAGTATTGTTAAAGATATAAATTAATCATTCAATGACACACAGTCTGTCAGGACATAAGCCCTAAGTTAGATTTCCTGGGATGTTTTGAATTACTCACTTGGACTTAGTTAATGATATTTGGGGGATGGAAACTTTAATAGTGTAATTTCTAATTTATCCAAAATCATGAGATTTGTCTTTGTGGTTAAGAAGTTATGAATTATTCATTGACAAGTTTTTAGTCTGAAATCCTAAGACAACACCTAATTAAACTTTGGAAAATTGAATAGTTGGAAATGTGAAGTAGCATATGAACATAAACACCTGAAATTACACATTAGTATTAGAAGGAATTATATGCATTTTAAGGTGAATAAGTGTTCATGCATGAGCATGCATTGCATATTGTTATTATTAGTAATTGGAAAATAAAATAGCATCATTGCTTCTAGGAAACCAATAAGCTACAAGTGAAAGGAGGAAAATCTAGTAAACTTCTTTGAAAACATAAAGCACAAGATGAGTGGGTAAATTTATAACATAGCAAAATGTTATATGTTAGTTCTTTTATTTATGGTATTACCTCAATCAAAAGATTATTATTGTTATTATTGAAACATATATTGAGCTATGAAAAGTATTTATGATATGTTTCAAAGATTTCATATGAGATGGAGTAACATCTTATACAAAAATATGTTCAGCGAACAATGCTTGTGAAGTGAAAATAAGTTTTACTTGATAATGATATGAGATTATGACATGTGTATTTTGATATTTTTAAACTCCATGTGTTCATTAGCCATGCTGTTTGAAAAAGTTCTTTAGGACTGCATTCGATATACATGAAGTCTTTGGGGCGTATATCGGGTGTCTTTGCCCTTTGGGGGCTACTCTGCGTGCACGTATAGACCCATGATATGTTCTGCGTATCTGAGAATCATGATTGGGTGGCACACAATCATGATTGGGATACGTATTGACCCATGATTTGCTCTGCGTATTTGAGACTCTTTGATTGTGAAGCTCTGCTTAACTGTATGACACACAATCATGGAGGAATACGTATTGACCCATGATTTGCTCTGCGTATCTGATACTCTTGATTATGAAGCTCTGCTTAACTGTATGACACATGATCATAAAGGGATACATATTGACCCATGATGAGTATGTGCAATGATACATGTGTGGAGTTTAACTTTGAATATGATGATATCTTGAATAATTTTTATTTATGTAAAAGTTCATATGATTTGAAAACTTATGTGATATGAGTTATGCTTTAAGTGTTTTCTCACATGAAAAACCTGATTATTTAAATGTATATGCACTCGTATTGTTCTCCTATGTTGTACATTTATTCCACTCACGGAGCAAACGATTGTTGCTCATATTATCCTTGTTGATTTTTTTCAGATGATTCTAAGTTATCGAGTTGACTTGACTCGAAGCTTGATTTGATGCATATAAAAGAGGTCAAATCGTCGGAGCATTGCTATTTTTCTTTCACTTTTATTTTCTCCTTCACTTTTGTTTTTGAAACATGCATGTAATAGATAATCCTAAATGTTGTAATTAAGTTTGTGAGAGATTTTTTGTAAGGTTGTATAAAACTTGATCCTATGGGGTGTTATATGAGAGGGGATTAGTGGAAAAAAAACTATTGTGAGGGTGTTATATGTGAATGATATATTTTATAACTGTTAAACTTTGATGAATATATATATGCATCCTTTGTATGTTTTGGCAAATGACATAATATAAATAAGAGAGGAGATTTTACTGATTTTATTTATAGATTTGCTAAACATAATTAATGAAGATAATAGTTGGAATTAGAACTTAGTCACAGAGTGGGGTGTGACAGAGTTTGATGGCAATCTCCGTCATGAGGTGGGAGAAGGGCTTGTGCGTCACCAGGTTGATCCCCATCCCTAAGAGCTTCATCTTAAACTTAGTATCCTAGTGGATCTTTACGTCATTATTCGTGCATCCGAATAGTTGTCATGGGGGGCGACACCCCCTTCTCTTTCACTGTGCATGCCAACGTAAGGAAAGAGCGCAAGGGGATGGTGCGACCTGCGACAAAGGTGGCGAGGAGGAGGATGGAGCGACTTGCGACGACACTAGCATTGATGGGATATCTCGGGGAGGGTTGGTGGAGGAGGAGTAGGAGGGAGGCAACGAGGAATGAGAAAATAAATGTGCAAAAAAATTAAATAATACAAAATAAAATAAATGGGTATTGATTCTTAGGATGATGGATTATTAAGAATAATGATTAAGTTAACTAGAATGAACAATTGAATTATAACATTGATAAATAGAGTCGATTCTTGAACGGATTAGGACTACCTAAATTAATGATCTCTGCGCTGAGTAAATCAAACTATCTTAACTCTCATAAAACTTAGGATCACAAACGTTGAGAGTTAATATTCAGCTAAGAAAGATATTAAAATGCATTAAGCTGTATATCCTAAATTAACAATCATCCATGCTGTGTATAAATTGATAGACCGCACAAAATCTAGCACAAACGATGAGTTACAAGATTTGTGTTATGATTGCTTCAACTTCAATTAAAAAATAATTCATTAAGAATGATCAAATCCCAAACTAACCCCTCCACACCGGGTTTATAGTCTTATCTCAGAATATAATAATCTTAGTAAAGAGCATTAATCATAGCAATCATAATAAAAAGAAATCGAATAACTATATTAATCCAAATTTAACAATGGTTCATGCAATTTTCTCAATAAAGTAAAAAATTTCTATTAGATGAAAGATAGAAATAATGAAATTTGAGTAAAGAGCATCCAAACAATAGGTAGAAGACAAAATTCTTCGCCTTCAATGATCTCTGAATCGCTATAGAGTACACACGCTAACATGCTCCGCAGTTTCTCTTAAATAGACATAAAAAAACTCTAAAATTCATCATCTACAATATAGCACGACTCCCAAGTCTCAAGCACCTCAAGAACCTCAAGCACATAACACATGTTTTTTTGTCTCCTAGGGCCTCTATTTATAGCTTCTAGGTGTCCCAAGAGTTTTGGTAAAGTTTTAGTTTGATTGGGAGTCTTCTTATATTAAAATAATAAAAATTTGGAATAGACTTTGATTGGACTTTGAAAACATCCAAAATTTCTTCAAATCTAAGTAAATATATTTTCTAATGTTCCTAGGATTTATGGTACAATTTGGAGTTGATTTGCAATTGAAATTCCCAAAAAAAGTTGAAGAAATCTCTAAATCAGTCTTCGTAACACCCCAAAAGAGCTTTGTAACAACTCGTAACATGGATTTCACGACCCTTATAGTGTCCAAATGGGAGTAGAAGTGTGCTTTTAATGGCCCATAACACTCTGGTCATGGTCCATAACTCGGGCAAGTTTCTGGATGAAATTTGGCATTTTAACGGGCCGTTACAGTCGTTTCTCGCCCCCAATGATAGTGGCGTTACAATCCTGTCAGCTTCACTATTTTTCACTTTCTGACTCTATTTTAACTCTGATTTGAGCGTGATTTTCTCTGATGGTTTCGTAATTTAATTTTCTTTTCTTTTTCTAAATTTAGGTAGATTTATATTTTTATAAAATTGAAGCAAATAAAGTCATAAATTGACGCATGCTATATGAAAATGAATCAAAATGTGATTAAATGTATGGCTAATTATATGTTGTATTTTGCACGTCTCGAACTCCCCCAAGCTTAGATACTTACTTGTGCTCAAACAAAATTCAAAGCAAGCTCCAACCAAAATGATTAATCATCGCTTCCACCCTATCTCCCAAGTACTTTTCTTAGCACTAAATTTTATACATTCATCACTTAAGTGTCTCACCACTTTCCATAATAACTGGCTTTGTGAAATTTTTGAATAAAAGAAATTTAAACTCCCCCAAATTGAGCTTTGAATAATAAGAAAATAATTCTTGAAAATAAAATATCAATGTTGAATACACAAATGTAACATGAGCTTTTATTCATTCATTACCATTATTTCTTCACTTGGAAACTTTTCATCATCATTTTTTTCACTTATTTTTGTTTTCACTCTTTTTTTCTCACTCCATGTAATGGACTTTCGACATACCGATCCTAGAGCAGTTGCCCTTAGGTCGTCAGGCATCCCTACAAATTTAATCACCCAAACGCACCAAAGTTTTGGATAACACCTTTTTGTACCTTCTCATACTTTTTGGGACTCCACTAGCCCTTTTTTATATATGATGAAAATTTTACATGTATTTATTAGTAAGCTTAGCTACACTTGAATGTTCAACAGGGATAAAATCATTATCAAGGTAATATACATAATATAAAAATAAGAGAATGAACAAGACTTGGCATCAAACATCCATAGTTTCACTAAGCAACTTTTTTCAAATCGATTATCCAACATGAAGGTGATAAATGATAAAATAACAATGCTTCAATTTTTGCTAATTAACATGATGTCCTTGAATAATGTTTGAAAAATAAGCAAATACTAAGACATAAAATAAGATGCAATTTTCAATTATGCAAAATAATTTTTCTGATTTTTTTGAATATGAGATGCAAGCAAATATGCAAATAAAACATGAAGAGAATGTATGCTTGCAATGCAATATCAAAAGATATACATGATGCATTAAATTGCACACTCCCCCAAGCTTTAACTCAACAATGTCCCTAGTGTTGAAACTCAAACCCATAGGAATATAAGTATGATGACAAAATATAAAAGTAGAAAAGGAAACGGTACAACCTGATTGTCCCAAGTCAATGTATGTGAAGAAGCCACGAAGAATCCTAGTGTCTTTGGCCAATATAAATTTGGGCGTCTTTATTTCCTACTTTTCTTCAATTCCGAGGAGGCAATTTTATTTTCTCTTTCTTTCTCCCTCTTATCTTCTTCTTCTTCTTCTTCTTCTTCTTCTTCATGTCATTATGGGTCCTGAAGGGAAAGTAATGGCCCTTCTAGCGTGATCAATTACGGCCTACAATGAACAAGTAATAACGTGGTAATCTATTGATCTCCTTCTTTGTTTAGGTCATGGGTCATAATGAAGAAGTCACGACCCTTATGCACAATTGTACGAGTCATGAATATGGAAATCACGACTTTTGCAATGGTGTTTCTCTCGTGTAACGACCAATGATGTAGAAGTAATGGTTGTCCCAAGCTCGTAACAATCATGATAATAAAATAGTAGGTGATGAAGAATATATAATGCTAGTGATGATCCTCCGATGTGTCGTGATACACTGATAATGAGAGAAAAAATCAAATTTCAAATCCAGCTTGTGACCTGTAGAGACTTGTTTAAATATAAATAAAAAGGACGCTAAAGATACTAAACAACTAAGTAAATTAAACTAACTAATTTAACATGAACTAATTAATCTAAACTAAACTACATGAAATATCTAAACTATAAATTTAAGGATTGAGAATGAGTAGTTCTAAGTCTAAAGTCGCTAGCTCCACTTTGATATGGCGTATATGTTGAGACTAATATGAAATGATCAAATAAAATAACATAGACAAATATGCAATTAAGGAACAATCTCACCAGATTTAATGTGATCGTGAATACTCATCATGATGAGTCTCAGCAATGCAATGTTGGATGATGCCTAAGCTTTCATTCCAATGTCATCATCAGGCGGTGGCGGCTCTTCATGTACAGTGATGCGTAAAGAGTTTAGCAGAATAAATCCACTAACAAGTGCACTAGTCGCTCAAGTAATATAGTAAATAGGAGTAAGAGTGTCGAATCTACGAGAAATATTATTAATTTAATATCTAATTTTATAAATTAACAAGAGAGAAAAAACATAGGGTTTTGAAAATAGGTTTTGTAATTATAAAATAAAATAGAGTAAAGAAGATAATAATAAGATAGGATGATGGTGCTGAAATAGGTCTTATGATGAAAATTGCAAAGGTAAACTTGTATGATCCACTATTATAGTAAATAATAATTTTGATTCTTATGATGGATTATTAATTAACAAAAAACTAAGATGCATGAAATTGTAAATCCTAAACTAATAATTATCATACGCTGGGTATAAATTATTAGACCACACGAAATTCATACAAACGATTAGTTACTAATTTTGTGTTAAGATTGCTTAAACTTCAAAGTAAAAATCAATTCACTGACAATTATCAAATTCTAAAACTAACCACCTCACACCTGGTTTGTAGTCTTCTCTTAGAATATAATAATCTTAGTAAAAAAATTAAGCACAACAATCATAATCAAAAGAAAATCGAAAAGATAATTAACTCAATTGATAACAAGGTTCAGACAATTTTCCCTTATTAAATAATAACCTCCTAAAATAAAATGACTCAAAACACGGAGTTTATCCTAGAAATTTTGGAGAGATAGTTAACAATAATATAGAAATAATTACACCAAATAATAATCAGATAAGAAGGCTTTCGGATCACGAGTAGACAGTTGGGCAGCCTCTCGGACTTGATCAGGGTCGCGATCAACCTCCAACTGTCACACCTCTCTCCTTTTGGTCGTTGAGATGATGGTTTCTTCATGTATTTATAGGTGTGACGGTCTTTATATTGTTCACGATCGATAATATCGTACGACCAACTTTAAATTCGTCATGATACATCCTTGGTTGATAAAATGACTCGAGTTATTTACGACTTTAACCACTTTGGCACACACTTATCGGCCGATAAAGATAAGTATCGATTAATATTCATTCATTTGTCACCCAATCATTACGATCTTGGCCAAAAACCTTGGTAATCATCCACTTTAGCACCCAGATCAGACTCCCCTTGGATATGTTTTACGACCAATAACTTCCTCTTGGATCACGGCCAATAACAACTGCCCATGTGATAAAATCTTGGTCAATAATAGCTTGAATAAGAGTTTGGCACCCAGTAAAACTCTTCTAACTTCGATTCTTGACTGATAAAGTTAATATGTGGTAAAATATCATCGCCTTGAATTGTCCCCGATAAAGATAAAATACCAACTTGGCACCCTTGTATTCAAGTGATTACGATTGATTGTTATCACCATATGCATCTTGTCCTCAATATGTGTTGAAATTTATAACAGATATAAATTCTAGAGGTTGCGGAATACCTCTTGCAGCGAAAGCGGATCGTCGGGACTTTCCCACGAACTCTTGACGAACGCACTTGCACCTCGGGATCGGGAATCGAACCTCTGGGAACAGAACTCTTTGCCACAGCACAAGTACTCTAGACGAACCTCTGCGAAAGTGTGTTTGGGACCTATGCTATGGGTCCCATTTTATAGGGTGGGGAGACTTGGGCGACAAGTTAGGCAGAACGCATCGCGCGCGTCCATCACGCGTATGATGATGTGTCTGCGCAGGCATGCACCTCGCCCTAATGGGCCGTGCGTATGTGCGGCCCATGTGCCCAAAAGGGCACTATTCCAACAATCTCCCACTTGCCCGCATTGGACATTGTACTTTCGTTTATCCAGAATTTGTAAATGTGTCGTGCGACCCACGAGTACAAGCACGCTTCTTTATAGGAGCTAGAAAAATACATGTTTAGGTTCAATCGCTCAACTATCTTTAGAGCGTATGTCATGCCCGTTAGGGATTCATGACAGCTCACATATGAGTCAACAAATGCTCAAATAATATAACTCGTTATGCCCTAGATCTGTTTTGCAGCATAGCTAAGACAACGCATGTCTTGCTTCGCGGTAACTATCTTTCACATACACTATTTTCAAAAAAATAGTTGGCCAATTGTATACGAAAGCTTTATGCAGCTCATAACAGTTCTTTCTCTCATCCTCATGTCTTTTAGTAGTGAATTAGCTGCTTTTCTAGACATGGCTCGTCAGGCTACTTTACTTTTCACCTTTGAGTACCATGCTAAAGTAGCAAGCACTAATTCCTTTTCTTAAGCCATAGTCAAGAGTTTAAGGGTACGTGCAGATGAAACATCTGTCAGAGACTCACACCATGATGACCATTGAACTAATCAATTCATCATATCTCTCTAGGTCGACTTTGCATACTTGGTACTAAACACAAGTATTGCGGTGGAGACTCCCACTGAAGGAGCGTATGTCTAGCTCTGTTTAATTACACACCACACAGACTTAAGTCTAGTCACAAACTTTTAGCGCCTGACCCGAGTTTTCAAATTGCTCGCTAATCAATAACGCCAAATTTGAATCTCGCATATGGCCTCTCTTTGTGAGCACCGGAAATATTTGTTCGTGTGAGTGAACAAATCTAGACCTGATCGACATACTTTTCACATGCATAACAAACTTCACAACAATGAATTTATCGAGAAAAATAATCTTTTATTCATTGAAAAATTTGAGTACATCATTACATTTATAATCTACGTAGACCTAAGACATTTACATGTCTTAAGAATACCTCTCTTGGCAATGGCTTGGTGAACGGATCAACAACCATTTTGTGCGTTGATATGTAGTCAACTGAAATCTCCTTTTTGACTTCTTGATTTCGTACAAATTTATACTTTGTGTCGATGCGCTTTCCTTTGCAATGGTATTTCTCATCCTTCACATAAGCTATGGCTGCTTGATTGTCACAGTGGAGAATTATTTTCTTCATTGCATTCTCAGAAATCCTCAGGTTTTGAAGGAATCTCTTAAGCCATAAGGCCTCTTGTACTGCCAATGAACAAGCTATGAATTCAGCCTCCATAGTTGACAGTGCCACACAATTTTATTTCTTGCTACTCCAAGTAACAGCACCATTACTGAGCAAGAAAGTGTATCCGGAGGTGGATTTACGTTCATCAACGTCACCAATCCAATCGGCATCGGTGAATCCAACAAGTTGTAGACTTCCTCCATGATAGCACAGTGCAAGATCTGCAGTACCCTTGAGGTATCTCATGATTCTCTTCACCGCCTTCCAGTGTTGGCGTCCCGGATTAGCCTGATATCGACTAACTAGACCCACGACAAAATATATGTCCAGCCGAGTATACATCATAGCGTACATCAGGCTGCCGACCACACTTGTATAAGGAACATTGGATATTTTCTTTTGTTCCTCTGGAGTTTTTGGGCACATGTCCAAGCTTAAAACCTCGCCTTTCATAATAGGAGTGTCAATGAGTTTACAGCCATCCATGCGGAATCGTTCCAAAACTTTTTTTATATATGATTCCTACGACAAGGCAAGGAGTCGTTTGGAACGGTCGCGTTGAAATTTTCACATCCAGTATGTATGCTGCTTCACCCATGTCCTTCATCTCAAACATGGAGGACAAGCATTGCTTAATGGTAATAGTCTCTATTATTTCCAGCTATTAGAATGTCGTCGACATATAACGTCATGATAGCAAAATTATCCTCGGACTTATGAACATATACACAGTGATCTTCATCAATCATATTAAAACTCGTACGAAATGATTGACTGATGGAATTTCAGATACCACTGTCTAAATTATTGTTTGAGTCCATAAATGGACCGGCGCAGCTTGCAAACTTTGCGCTCTTCTCCTTTTACATTGAAGCCTTGAGGTTGCTCCATGTAAATTTCCTCATCTAATTCTTCATTGAAAAATGTGATTTTTACATCCATTTGATGTAATTCTAAGTTCATATGTGCGACTATAGCTAATATTAGGCGAATTGAAGTAAACTTTACAACAGGTGCAAAAGTTTCTTCATAGTCAACACCCGCAGATTGGGTGAAACCTTTCGCCACTAGACGGGCTTTATATCTCTCAATTGATCCATCCACGCCACATTTAATTTTGAGAACCCATTTGATCCCAATTGCCTTACGGCCTGATGGGAGATCAACTAAGTCCCAGACTTGATTTTTCTGCATGGACCCTAACTCTTTCTCCATTGCCTTAATCCATTCTTCCTTAGCAGGGAACGAGAGAGCCTCTTTGATAGATTTTGGCTCAAGTTCATCTTCCAGACTTACTATGTTGACCTCATGTGGTCCATGTTCATGCAGTCCTTCGATTTCAAAACGTCGGCGCGGAACATGTTTTCTAGTACTCCGTCGAAAAGAACCTTTAGGTTGATCATCAATTGACGGCTGTGAATCTCCCCCACTTGGATCAAGCTGTGGGATAGAGGAGACTAACTCCTCAACTGGTTGATCCGCTTGAGCCGTCAACTCAGGATCTTCCTCTACATCTATGAGAAATCCCTTGTCTATCTCGCCTTGCTTAAGAAATTCGTTCTCTATGAATGTCACATCTCTACTTTCGATTTCCGTTACCGTACCATCTTCTCTTTCTCCTATGAATACATAGCCCTTAGAGGTTTCACAATATCTTATAAAGATACATTTCTGCCCTCTAGGACCCAACTTTCCATACTTATGAGAGTTGTTTAGAACATAGGCTGCGCAACCCCAAGGGCACAAATAACTAAGGTTAGGCTTTCGACCTGTCCAAAGTTCATAAGGTGTGGTAGAAACGGATTTCGATGGTACACGATTTAAAATGTAGGCTGCAGTCAATAATGCATCTCCCCAATACGAAATTGGGAGATTAGCTTGCGCCATCATGGATCGGACCATATCAAATAAGGTATGATTCCATCTTTCCGCAACACCATTTTGTTGTGGAGTTCTCGGTACTGTTAGTTGCCTAACTATACCTTTTTCATCACATAACTTTTTGAATATGTCAGAGAGATATTCACGTCCATGGTCAGTTCGCAAGACTATAATCTTGTGATCCACTTGATTCTTTGGAATCGTACAAAACAATCCATGCTTCAGATTTATGAGAAATCAAGTATACAACACCGTAACATGAATAATCATCAATAAATGTGATGAAATAAGAGAAACCGTGTCTTGCATGAACATGCATCGGACCACATATGTCCGAATGGATTAATTGTAATGGGTACTCGGCGCGTTTTCCCATCCCAAATGGTGTTCTTGTTTTCTTACCAGCTAGACATTCCTCACATATTGGAAGATCAACTTTTGCGAGAGACCCCAAGAGGCCTTCTCTAGCAAGTCTATTCATTCGATTTTGACCAATATGTCCTAGTCTGGCATGCCAAATATTGGCACTATCATTCACATCAACAAATGATATAAAAGAATAACTATTAGCAACAGATGCTATATATAAAACATAGAAACCATTATTGAGAAAACCATTGCATAGAAGAACATTGTCATAAAATATTGTTATTTGTTTCCTCTGGAAACTTATTACATAACCAAGTTTGTCTAATGATGACATAGAAAGTAAATTTTGTCTAAAAGTTGGAGCATATAGAACGTCGTGAAGGTAAAGTATTTGGCCGTTGCGAAGTTCTAACTTGCACGATCCAATGCCTTTAACTTCAACTCTTTCGTTGTTTCCAATGTAAATCCATTTGCTCCCCGCACTTATTCGACCAAATTCCACGAAGACCCCGCGATCTCTCGCTACATGGTCGGTGGCTCCTAAATCTGCAATCCACGAAGGATGAGTTTCAGCAATTAAGGCACAACTTGAGACATAAGAAAAAGAATTGTGGTCAGGACAAACCTTCTTTGGCTCAGTGCAATCACGAGCAAAGTGACCACGTTTGCTATAATTGTAGCACTTTACTTTATTCATGTCTACTTTGCCGCCACGTTTTCCACGTTTGTGCTGGTGGCCTTGGGCCTTCTGTCCAGCATTTCCGCTCTTATTATTTTGTTGCGACTTATGCGACCTTTTTCTCTTGGATTGGGAATCAGCTCTTTGTCCACCATTGTCAGCAACTAATGCTTCAGAGGTTTGATTCATGGCTTGTAGGGCCTCATCCTCCATTTCAATGTGGCGAGCAGCTTGGTCAAAAGTTTAGACACCTTTGTTGTGCATCAAATTACAACGCATATGTTCCCAACTTTTTGGAAGAGAGCGGATCAGAGCTTGCACCTGTTGCTCGTCATCGAGCACTTGTCCCGCACTTTTGAGTTCACGGATCATGTTAGACATCTCCTTGATATGCTCCCTCATCATATGATTTGGTCGCTTCCGATAAGAGTCAAACTTGACCGTGAGCATCCGGCGTTTGGTGGTCGTAGTGGCCCCATTCTTATTGCGGAGCGCCGCCCACATTTTGAATGCTGTCTTACAGACTTCGAATTCGCACAGCAGGGAGTTATTCATCGTGCTCAGCAACGTAATGCGAGCAATACGATTCTTTTTGGTCCAAGCCTGATAGGCCTCCATGTCCCTCTGGCATTGGGCATTATGTCCGGGTGTAGGTTCAGTGACAACATGGTTAATGGTCTCCAAGACCTCTTGTTCTTCTAGAAGATATTGGACCTTACGGTGCCAAATATCATAATTGTCGCCATTGAGCTTCTCATTCTTGTTCAGATCAGCAATTATTGTTTTGGAACCCATGGTCTAGTTTGGTCACAAAAAAATTAGGAGAAATCAGTGTTATGCATATTTTAATTTTATCCGCAAACAACATAAAAAAATGAAATAACAATATTAATGAAGTAGTGACATCGAAAGGTTGTTGGACTCCCAGTCATCTCCCACTATCTCCAAGAAATATTATTATTCATTATTTTAACAGTGCGACAAAATTTATCTAAATGATTGAATTTTGAATCAACACATAATTCAAAATTTTCTACTCTATCCATTTTGAATCAACTTATAATTCAAAATCACCGAAATTCATTTCGTGTGATGCACCAAATTATTTCTAATATGACCAGGACAATCAGGACTAGTGCAACGGGAGCTCTTCCCCGAGGGTGCCAATTAAATAACCGTGCACTATCCTTCGTCTCGATATCACATTGGAAAAAATTGTACTCTCACTGTCACACATCAACCCTATTTCTGGAGACTGTGTTGACCATGCACCAGGCCAGTTCCTCGAAACCTTTCTAGACATGCATTTCTGGTCACGCACCACTCAACAGAAAGACGTTGGTTATTGTGACTATATTTGAATCTCAAGGTGCCTTAGTCCTACAAAAGAACTACCTATGTTTCATGTATTCTTTAATTACCTATAGTTTGTATAATTAGACCAACTAATTATTTTATCATAGGGTTTGCATGAAACATGTATTTTAGCACATGGCCAAAATTAATATCGCCATCTTAATTAATTCTCACAAAAGGAATTAATTTTAATTTAATCAATTTCAAATCAATTTGAAATTCAAGGCAAATTATCATGCTTAACAAGATTGGACATACCAATTTGATTTTAACACATAATCAAAATCTTAATCACAAAAATAAATATCATTATGACATACATAAACGAAGATATTTATTTCATGCATGATAAAACATTTATTGACATGCAAATCTAATCATTTAATTTAATGCTTTAAATCAATAAATGATTTTCTTTTGATAACATTAAATTGCATGCAATATTACAGAAAAATTACTAAGGAAATAACAATTTTTTCTGATTTTTCGAGATTTTATAATAGACATTTTCTATTTTCGATTTATTTTAAAAAACTGGCGAAAATCAGAAAAAAAAACTGTTTATTGGACCTCTCAGCCAGTCCAATTGTCACTTCTCATATGTGCAACTCTTTTGCACCCAAATTAGGCCTTCCAGTGGGCCGTGTGTCTGCTAGAACAGTTTTTTTTCTGTAACATATGCAAAAAAAATCCAAAATTTCGCCAAAAATATTAAAATAAATCCGAAAAAATATATTATGGTCTAGGTTCATCCATAATATATGATGACAAACTCTATTTTGTCCCTTGGTTGTTGTCACACAACTGAGGTGCGCAGATCTCAAATAATAACAAATATTATTTTTTCAGTGGAATCACGAGTTCGAGAAAAACCTAAAAAAGCTCTGATACCAATGTTGGAATTTATAACAGATATAAATTCTAGAGGTTGTGGAATATCTCTTGCAGCGGAAGCGGATCGTCGGGGCTTTCCCACGAACTCTTGACGAACGCACTTGCACCTCGGGATCAGGAACTGAACCTCTGGGGAACGGAACTCTTTGCCATAGCACACGTACTCTGGACGAACCTCTGCGAAAGTGCGTTTGGGACCTATGCTATGGGTCCCCTTTTATAGGGTGGGGAGACTTGGGCGACAAGTTAGGCAGAACGCATCACGTGCGTCCATCACGCATATGATGATGTGTCTGCGCAGGCACGCGCCTCGCCCTAATGGGCCTTGCGTATGTGCAGCCCATGTGCCCAAAAGGGCACTATTCCAACAATATGAAAAATATCAACTTGATAAAATCAGTTGATCATGAGTGCATTAGCGCCTATGTCATAATCATTGATATCCCTGCAAAGTAATTATAGAAATTAATTAATCCATCCACAATTGATATATTAAGAGAATTAATAATTAAAATTGATTAATAAAAAATATGATTAGAAATGACCTAAAATGATGCATGCCATGATTAAATTACAAAAGAAATAATTAAAATAATAGGCTAAAATATGTTGTATTTTGCATGCATCATACAAAAACTTTTTGAGGTTGAAGTTAAGAGTTGTGTTACTGTTGAACTTGGATCATTGAATGGTTTTTAGGCCACCATTGCAACGATATAGTTGGGGACGATTGTACTGATGTAGTTGGAGAACTTTTTCCTTCCAAAGATTTTGGCGATTGCACTAATGGATTTTAGGAGATGTGTGTTTATGTGTAGGAAATGATTGATGATTTGATCTTCTCATTTGGTGGTGGCTGAATTTGAGACACTGATGTATTAGTGATTAGAACTTCCAAAGGTGGGCCCCTCCTTTGAACCTTCCCATCTTTCATGATGTATTTACTTGTCTCCTTGACACGCCATTGAGTCGTCCTTGTTCTTGCTAAAAAATTTATTTCTGGGTGCCATTTTCTTTGATATGAATATTGATAATGGCACGAGCATACGATAACCTTCATGTTCTGGTTGATATGGCTTGGAGACTCTGAAGTTAGATAATTTAGTTTTGCAACTTCATCCTCTAATGCATGTAACTTTGCTTCCAACGTCTCGAACTTGAGATAGGTCTTGAATTGTCTACTTTAATTTGCTTTTATATTTTGAACATCTGAGGCTCCAAATTCTGAATGTGTTAGTCATGCATTGTCAACCTTCTTTTTGTAGCGAATTGATCAATCATCTCTACAAAATTAGATGTTGATGATTTAAATTCTAGAATTGATGTCACATCCTCATCTCACTTTTTGTTGTGCAGTCTCATGTTGTAAATTTGTCTTTCCAAATTTGATAACTTTGTGTGGAGAGTTTTTTTTTAGCAAAGGGTCTAATACTTGTATGAGTGCAGCAGATGGATCACGAAAAATATCTTCATTCTTTACTTGTTGAGGCTTTTCTTTATTCTTCGTCTTGATGATGATGCCTCGATGTGAATCCCATCTTACTAGACAACAGAGTTGTTTCTCTCAACTTGTTGATTTATTGTCATTTTGTTCTTCGCCGTTGAGGTGTCAATATGTGCTATGATAATCCGATTGTATACATAAGATATTTCATGAAAAGCTTAACACAACAATAAAAGAACAAGTGAAGTAAAATAGAAAATAAAAATTCTCAAAGTAGCTTATACGAGGTAAAGTAAGAATTATGAATAATAGTTCCACGACAACGACGCCAAAAACTTGATGCGTTAATTTTGTAACAAATAAATTTGCTAGCAAGTGCACTAGTAGTATCAAGTAATAAAGTAGAAAGTAGAGTGTTGAATCCACGTGTGATATGAAAACATAAAATAAATGTGCAGAAAATAAAATAATGGGTGTCGATCCTTAAGATGATGGATTATTAAGAATAATGATTAATTAGCATGAACAACTATGGTGATTGAATTATAACAATGATAAATAGATGGATTAGAATTACCTAAGTTAATAACCTCTACGCTGACTAAATCAAACTATCTTAACTCTCACAAAACATAGGATCACAAACGCTGAGTTAATCTTCAGTTAAGAAAGATATTAAAATGCATTAAGTTGTATATCATAAACTAACAATTATACACACTGGGTATAAATTGATAGATCGCACAAAATCTTGCACAAATGATGAGTTAAAAGATTTGTGTTATGATTGCTTCAACTTCAAGTTAAAAAATCAATTCATTAAGAATTATCAAATCCTAAATTTAACCACTCCACACCTGGTTTGTAGTCTTATCTCAAAATATAATAATCTTAGAAAAAAGTATTAAGCATAGTAATCATAATCAAAAGAAACTGAATAACTATATTAATCCAAATCTAATAATGGTTCATGCAGTTTTCTCAATAAAGTAAAAATCTATATTACATGAAAGATAGAACTAATGAAATTTGAGTAAAGGGCATCCAAACAATAGGTAGAAGACAAAATTCTTCGCCTTCAATGATCTCTGGATCGCTGTAGAATACACACGCTGAGTTCTCCACAGTTTCTCCCAAAAAAGACTCTAAAATTCGTCCACTGCAATGTAGCACAGCTCCCATGTCTCAAGCACCTCAAGAACCCCAAGCACACAACACACATTTTTTTTCGTCTCATAGGGCATTTATTTATAGTTTCTAGGTGTCTCAAGGGTTTTAGTAAAATTTCAGTTCGATAGGGAGTCTTCTTATGACAAAATAATAAAAATTCAGAATAGACTTTTATTGGACTTTGAAACCATCTAAAACTTTTTCAAATATGAGTAAATATATTTTCTAATGATCCATGGGATTTATGGTATGATTTGGAGTTGATTTTCAATTGGAATTCCCAAGAAAAGTTGAAGAAATATCGATTTGTAACGCCCCATAAGACCTTCGTAACATGGATTTCACAGCCCGTAACATTAATTTCACGGTCCTTATAGGGGCCGTTTGGCAACGGGAACTAGAGTTCTACTAAGTTCTCATGAATAGTTGACATGACATATTAGTTCGAATTGTGTTTGGATAGAGTGGAATTTGATGATGAGGAATAAGATAGTTGATGTGATAGGAAAAAATAGATGTGATGGATTAATTTTAGTAGGTGATTGAATAAAATATATTAGATTATAAAATTGTTAAAAAAATAAAATGCATAATATATATTTAAAAAAGTATGTCGGCAAATTTGTTAAAAAATATAGTATTTAAATATAAAAAATCAATTTTTAATAATTTATATTTAATGAAATATTAAAATTTTATAATGAAATAATAAATAATATTATATTAATCATTTATTATTTATATTTTATAGCTAATAAATAAATTAACTTATATAAGAAATGTTGTAAAAGAAATGATAAAGAAAAAAAAGATGGGAAACAAAAAGAGCAAGACGTCATGTCAAAAAAAATGGTCAAAAGCAAAAAAAAAAAATTTGGCGCCCCACACCGATATGGTGGAACCGAGATGTTGGAACCAGGTCACGTTCGCGCTTGGTTCCAACATCTCCTTTCCACTCGTGTTTGAGGAACCGGGTGGAACCAGCCTCGTTCCACCCGGTTCCACTTCCCAAACGGGGCCATAGTGTTCAAATTGGAGTAGAAGTATGATTTTAACAACCCGTAATACTCTGGCCATGACTGATAACTTGGTCAAGTTTCTAGGTGAAATTTGACATTTTAATGGGCCGTTACAGTCGTTTCACGGGCCCCCGTGATAGCGGCGTTGCAGCCCCTACCAACTCCACTATCTAACTCCATTTTAACTCCGATTTGAACGTGATTTTCTCCTATGACTTCGTAATTCAATTTTCTTTTCTTTTCTACAATAAAACATATAATTTGGGTAGATATCTATTTTTATAAAATTAAACAAATAAATCTATAAATTGATGCATGCTATATGAAAATGAATCGAAATGTCATTAAATGTATGGCTAATTATATGTTGTATTTTGCATGCATCAATAAACAAACTATACTTGTACGAATCCGTATTTTATTTTTTTAGAATAGAAATATCATATAACTTAGTTTCCATCCCAATAACACTCTTGTTGGAGTTTATAACAAATATAAATTTTAGAGGTTGCGAAATACCTCTTGCAGCGGAAGCGGATCGATGGGACTTTTCCACGAACTCTTGACGAATGCACTTGCACTTCAGGATCAGGAACCGAATCTCAGAGGAACGGAACTCTTTGCCACAACACAAGTACTTCTGAACGAACCTCTGTGAAAGTGTGTTTGGGACCTATGGTATGAGTCCCCTTTTATAGAGTAGGAAGATTTGGGCGATAAGTTAGGCAGAACGCATCATGCACGTCCATCGCGCGTGATGTGCAGCCCGCAAACCCCGCGGCGCACCAATCACGATCCACGATGCATCAACGTGGTCCGCGCTATGCCAACGCGGTCCGTGCTGCGCCATGCACTGTCCGCGCGTGATCCATGTGCATTGCACGCGCCCTGCGCCCGTGGTTGCGCAAGTGAGCCGCGTGCACGCGTAGCCCAATGCCCAATGAAGGGCATTTCCCAATAATCTCTCACTTGTCCGCATTGGGCATTGTATTTTCATTTATCTGGAATTTGTAAATGTGTCATGCGACCCACAAGTACAAGCATGCTTCTTTATAGGAGCTATAAAAGATACCTATTAAGGTTCAATCGCTCACCTACCTCTAGAGCGAATGTCATGCTCATTAGAGATTCATGACAGCTCACACATGAGCCAACAAATGCTCAAATAATGTAACTCATTATGCTCTAGATCTGTTTTGCATCATAGCCAAGACAACGTATGTCTTGCTCCGCGGTAACTATCTTCCACATATTGTCTTTTGTTTGCTCTAGAAACTTATTACATAATCAAGCTTGTCTAATGCTGACACATAAAGTAAATTTCATCTAAAAGCTAGAACACATAGAACGTCGTGAAGATAAAGAATTTGACCGTTGCGAAGTTCTAACTTATACGTTCCAATGCCTTTAACTTCAACTCTTTCGTTATTTCCAACGTAAATCCATTTGGTCCCCTTATTCGATGAAATTTCACGAAGGCCCCAGGGTCTCTTGCTACATGGTCGGTGGCTCTTGAATCTGCAATCCACAAAGGATGAGTTTCAGCAATTAAGACACAACTTGAGACATAAGAAAAATAATTTTGGTCATGACAAACCTTCTTTGGCTCAGTGCAATCACGAGTAAAGTGACCACGTTTGCTACAATTGTAGCACTTTACTTTATTCATGTCTACCTTGCAGCCACGTTTTCTACGTTTGCGTTGGTGGCCTTGGGTTTTCTTCTATCCAGCATCTCCGCTCTTTTTATTTGGTTACGATTTATGTGACATTTTCCTCTTGTATTGGGAACCAGCTCTTTGTCCACTATTATCAGCAACTAATGTCTCAGAGGATTGATTCATGGCTTGAAGGGCCTGATCCTCCATTTCAATGTGGCAAGCAGCTTGGTCAAAAGTTTTGACACCTTCGTTGTGCATCAAATTACAATGCATATGTTCCCAAAATTTTGGAAGAAAGCGGATTAGAGCTTGCACCTGTTGCTCATCATCAAGTACTTGTCCCACACTTTTGAGTTCACGGATCATGTTAGACATCTCCTGGATATGCACCCTCATCGTATGATTTGGTCACTTCGGATAAGATCAAACTTGATAGTGAGCATCCGACGCTTGACCCCATACTTGTTGCGGAGCGCCGCCCACATTTCGAATGTTGTCTTATAGATTTCGAATTCGCATAGGAGGGAATTATTCCTCGTGCTCAGTAACGTAATGTGAGCAATGCAATTCTTTTTTGTCCAGGCTTGATAGGCCTCCATGTCCCTTTGACGGTGGGCATTATTTTCGGGTGCAGGTTTATTGACAACATGGTTAATGGTCTCCAAGACCTCATGTTTTTCTAGAAGATATTGGACCTTGCGATGTCAAATATCATAATTGTCGTCATTGAGCTTCTCATTCTTGTTCAGATCAGCAATTATTGTTTTGGAACCCATGGTCTAGTTTGGTCACAAAAATTGGAGAAATCAGTGTTATGATGTTGCAATTTTGCCCACAAACAACATAAAAAATGAAATAACAATATTTATGAAATAGTAGCATCGAGAGGTTGTTAGACTCTAACTCATCTCCCACTATCTCCAAAAATATTATCATTCATTATTTTAACAATGTGACAAAATTAATCTAAATGTTTGAATTTTGAATCAACACAATTCAAAATTTTCTACTATATGCATTTTGAATCAATTTATATTTCAAAATCACCAAAATTCATTTCGTGTGATGCACCAAATTATTTCTAATATGATCAGGATAATCAAGACTAGTGCAACGGGAGCTCATCCCCGAGGGGTGCCAATTAAATAATCGTGCACTATCCTTCGCCTCGACATCACATTAGAAAAAATTGTGCTCCCACTATCGCACATCAACCCTATTTCTAGAGACTGCGTTGACCATGCACTAGACCAGTTCCTCAAAATCTTTCTAGACATGCATTTTCACGCACCACTCAACAGAAAAACATTGTTTATTATGACAATATTTGAATCTCAAGGTGCCTTAATCCTACAAAAGAACTACCTATGTTTCATAGATTCTTTAATTACCTATAGTTTGTATAATTAGACCAACTAATTATTTTATTATAGGCTTGCATGAAACATGTATTTCAGCACATAGTCAAAATTAATATTGCCATCTTAATTAATTCTCACAAAAGGAATTAATTTTAATTTAATCAATTTCAAATCAATTTGAAATTCTAGGCAAATTATCATGCTTAACAAGATTGTACATACCAATTTTAATTTTAACACATAATCAAAATTTTAATCACAGAAATAAATATCATTATGACATACATAAACGAAAATATTTATTTCATGCATGATAACACATTTATTAGGCAATATTTGATATTAACATGCAAATTTAATCATTTAATTTAATGATTTAAATCAACAAATGATTTTCTTTTAATAACATTAAATTGCATGCAATATTATAGAAAAATTTTTAAGGAAAAAATAATTTTTCCTAATTTTTTGAGATTTTACGATAGACATTTTCTATTTTCGAATTATTTTAAAATTTTGGCAAAAATCAAAAAAAGAAAAAAAATGATTATTGAGTTTCTCATCCAGCCCAATTTGCCAACCCTTTTGTGTGCAACTCTTTTGCACCAAAAAACTGGACCTTACAGTGGGTCGTGTGCCTGAAATAGTTTTCTTTTTTTTCTTTTTTCTTTTTTTGCTGCAACGTACGCAGAAAAAAATTTTCGAAAATTTCATCAAAAATATTAAAATAAATCTGAAAAATATATTATAGTCTAGGTTCATCCATAATATATTTGTGATGATAAACTCTACTTTGTCCCTTGATTGTGATCATACAATCGAGGTGCGCAGATCCCAAAAATAATAATGAATATTATTTTTTTGGTGCAATCACGAGTTTGAGAAAAAAATTTTAAAAAAGCTTTGATACCAATATTGGAATTTATAA
This sequence comes from Pontederia crassipes, assembly GCA_030549335.1. Classification (NCBI taxonomy): domain Eukaryota; kingdom Viridiplantae; phylum Streptophyta; class Magnoliopsida; order Commelinales; family Pontederiaceae; genus Pontederia; species Pontederia crassipes. The sequence continues at coordinate 6,600,417 of CM060190.1, forward strand.
CAGATATAAATTTTAGAAGTTGTGGAATACCTCTTGCAGCGAAAGTAGATCGTCGGAGCTTTTCCACGAACTCTTGACGAATGCACTTGCACCTCGGGATCGGGAATCAAACCTCAGGGGAACGGAACTCTTTACCACAGCACAGTATTTCTGGATGAACCTCTGCGAAAATATATTTGAGACCTATGGTATGGGTCCCCTTTTATATGGTAGGAAGACTTCGACGATAAGTTAGGCAGAATGCATTACGCGTAGGGCTAGATACGAGTTAGGCCGAGCTAGACTTCTATTTAAATAGGCCAAGCTTGTTGCAAAATAAAAGTATTTAAGTCTGGCCTATAGCTTGTAACAAGCCATGAAAATAAACTTAGCCTGGTTTGTTTGATTAACTTTTAACGCCTGGCCTAGCTTATTAGCCTGTTAAGTCAAACATATTTTTTTATGATATACTATATTAAATATAATAAATCTTATTTATTAAAAAAATAATAGATATGAACTAAATAAAAGAGACACCACTAATATATTTCTTCTAAACATATAATAAAAATAGTAATATTGAACTCAAAATTAAAGATTTAAAAGATGAAGGATGAAAAATTATATATATATATATATAATATAATATATAAATAAATCTTGATCTGATAAGCTGTAAGGCTACGCCAATTATTAAGAGGCTAAGCCTCTTTAAGAAAATAGGTTTCATTTAATATTTTAGTTTGGCTTATTTTGATAATAGACCGAGCCGAGCTAGGCCAAAAATAGGCCGAGCCACGAGTTACTCACAAACGGCTCGACTCATTTCCAATCCTAATCATGCGCGTCCATCGTGCGTGATGTGCAACCCCCAAACCTCGCGGTGCGCAAATCGCACGATCAGCATAGTTCACGCAGCGCCAGCGCGCAGTCCGCACGCCCCACACACTGTCCGCGTGCCTTGCACACGCTCCACACGCGTGGTTGCGCGAGTGGGCCACGCGCACGCGCGGCCCAATGCCCAATGAAGGGCATTTTCCAACAACCCTACTCATAACCTACCATAACTTACTAAGAACGACTTAGAAGGGATAAGGAAAATCGAGTCTGGTCAGGTAGTCTTCATTTTGATCCTATCATCATTTTGATCTTGTCATAGTTTTGGTCGGTCTCCAAGATTTTGACTTGATCCTAGAACTGGTCCCCTTTGGGTCTAGGAATAATCATCTTTGATTGACCAAGAATTAAATTGGGATGGCCTCGTTGTCACAATTTAATTAATTCTTATATACAAATATTTTAAATAAACAAATATTAATATTAATTATACTTAGTTTAAAGCCAACATTTTGTTATTTACTATTAATAGTTAGTATAATATATAAATACTATATACCTAATCTATTGTCATATTTTTATATACTATAATAATGAATAACTCGATTGAGAATGAATCTAGATTTATCGAACCAAACTCGATCCTAACTCAGAATAGGTTGAACTTTTAACAATTTAACCCAATCTTGACTTGAGTATATTTTAGGTCGAGAATATTTTCAAAAAAAAGGTCAGGTTAGGCTGAGACGGCAAGGTCATCTGGCCCAAAGCTCAGCCATACATGTTGGAACCTTAATATATGAAGAAAACAATCTAAATATGAAAATAGAACAAGGTTCTCTTATTCAAGCCAATTGCACAAGAGGTGGTGCATATAAAGTGTATTCTATTAAGTGCATTAATTGATCAAATAATAGTGAAAAAGCAAAAACAATCGAACTCAAGAGTATAAAGTAACATAATTAATCTAATCATAAAGTTAACACGCCATTTAAAAATAAGCTACTTGATGTATAGAAATCATATACATTTTTTTTGCTATATTTAACATGTATTTTATCCCAATTTATCTATATTTTAATTCATATTTATGATCTTAATTATTAATTTTCTAGTTTTATAAATTCATCTACATTATTTTTTTTATAAAAATGTTAATGTGATGTTTTTGGGACAAGTTGCTTTTGTTTTCTTTCATTTTTTGTGCATTTACAACATTCTCAAACTATGGAAATTTTTTAGAGATGAAAGTTAATCAGAAAAAGAGAATCCGGGCACATTAGGTGAGAAGGTATCAAATGAGGGCACATGAACATATAGGGTTACTTCCATCCTTTAAAGCAGCCTATCGATAGAAAACAAACAAGCATCTTGACTACCTACATGTTACTTTTTTACAGTTGTAGGAAGGTTTCTTTTTGGATGACCATTTTCTTGGCCTCTATCCCCCCCCCCCCCCCCCCACACACACACTAGAAGGAAATTGTTGAATAACGACGGTAATTAGTGTCGCAAAAAAAAAGTGACGCTAAGTCGACGTCAATAGCTTCTCAGTAGTGACGAGATTACGTCACCACGAAGAGACGTTAAATGCCTCACCGTAGCGTCATTAGCGTTATGAAGAGTCGACTCTAAATACGGGGCCATGGAGATGATATTTTGACACTATTATTACACATGAGAAAAAGAAAATGCACGATGGATTATAGCGTTGTATTAGCGTCGACTGCAACCGACGCTAATTTAACGTCACAACATATGCAACGCTATGTCGATGCTAAAGAAAGAGTCGATATGGTTGCCAACCACTTGAGCTATGTTGGCATCGACTAGGCGACGCTACTTGGCGTCACCAAACGTGCGACGTTAAGTAGACGCCTTATGAATTAAATATTCCTAATTAAATATATATGTTACCTACATATGTATTCCTACACTTACCTACATATGTATTCCTATAATATGCTACTTATATTATTCATATACTATGTATTAGCTACATTATATGTCTTACCTACATATGTATTCCTATACCATATGTTATATATATGTATTATAGATAAATTATTTTTATATTCTTATTTTTATATTCTTAATCATAGAATTATGAGGGTTGAACTGAGTGACATGATTTAGCGCCATCGTATAGACGCAATGGCGGTGACATCATGTTCCAATAGCGCATATTAGTGTCATATTAGTGACGCAAGTGATGTCATCGCTAATTTAGAGCCACAACTACGTCGATTTAGTGCCGTCTTCCGTCGATGTTACGTTGGCATCTCAATATTGCGACACCGTGTCGACGCTAATTAGTCGTTAACTATTTTTACCACGACGTAACGCAATATTGCGTCATTAGTTTAGTTGGTCTACTTCGCTTAATTGTTCCCACTTAATCAGGCACAAATACATATACATATATACATATAGTTTATATACATACATATACACAATGGCAGAGCCACATGGATGGATGTGCACCCACTGGATAAATAGAATTGTAGTATCTACTTTGCAAATGTTAATGTTTGTTCCGGTGTTACAGTGCATGTATATCTTGTTGAGGGAGGTTCAAAACCACCTATTGACTCTTTGTTTTATCAATTTTCGCTAGTTCGAAACCAGTTAATGATTCTTTTTTTGTCAATTTTTTTCTTCCTTTCAACTTTATAATTGATAGAATTTATTTTATTACCATAATAAATAATATGGAAGCACATTATGTTAATTATTATGGAAAATATCATTTCTCTGTTAATCATTATATTTTTATAGGGTATTATAATATTACATAATAAATAATAGAGTAACATATTTGTCTCTTAAAATGTGTTTCTTCTCATTGTCTTTTTTATAGAGTATTATAATATTACATAATAATAATAGAATAATATATTTCTCTCTTAAATTATGTGTTTCTCCTACATTGTCTTTTTTATAGAGTATTATAATATTACATAATAAATAATATAATAATATATTTCACAATTACCTTTTATCTCCATAAGTTTAAATTTAGAATTTAAATAATAAGTGTAATTTATATATCATTAAGAGAATATATTTCTTGAACCTATTATTTAAATATGTTACCACATCATTTTTTGCTTGATAATAAATACAATTTATTTTATTGCATAAATAATATGGGGGACATTATACTAATTATCAAGAATATATTATACATATAGACTTATAATATATATATATATATATATATAAACTACATATGAATATACACTTATAATTTATATATATAGACCTAACATACATACATTATATGTATATGTATATATACATACAATATAAACTTATAATATAATATGAACTTATAATATAAACCTATTTGAATATAAGATTATAAAAAAATCAAGCATACTCATAGCGTCACGGTAGTGTCGACTTAGTACCGATATTGGACTGCGACGCCACTGTAGAGTCACTTTAGCATCAATGCAGTGTCGCTTGTAAAGTGATATCTTTTAATTTATTAGTCAGTGCCGCATTAGCGTGTAATTAGCATCGTGTTGCTTTTGTGGCGCTAAAAAGTTACCTTAAATCGCTAAGTTCTTCCGTGTTTCTTTTATTACCGTGCGATCGACGATTGTGCGATCGACGCTGACGATGGACGCCGCCCTCCTTCGGTGCCCTGCTTCGTCGCCACCCTCGTTTGCTTCTTCCACTGCCCTCTTGCGACCCAAAGCCACCTTCCTCCTCCGCCTCCTACGTTGCCCTCCTGCGACCCCCTCGGCCTCCTCTGAATCATTGCCCTCCTCGGTTGTCCTTATCCGACCCCGCTGGCCTCCTCCGACCTCGTCGCCCTCCTCCGACTCCATCGCCCTCCTCCTCTGCCCTCATCCAACCCCGTCGGCCTCCTCCGACCTGTCGCCCTCCTTCTCTGCCCTCATCTAACCCCATTGCCCTCCTCCAACTCCGTCACCCCCTGACCCATCGTCCTCCTCTTCCGACCCTGCCGCCCTGCTCCGACGCCATTGGCGTCCTCCTCCGCCTAGCTCCGCCCTCCTCTGCCCTCCCTCGTCGAACTCCTCTAACGCCATCGTCGGATGTCGCGGCCGTTCTCCGACGCCACCATCGAACATCGCAGCCATCCTCCGATGCCACTGTCGAACGTCTCCGCCACCCTCCTTCGATGCCACCACCGAACGTCGCTGCCGTCAGACATCCTTCGTTGCCCTCCTCTCCCCCTCCTCTGATGCCACTATGGGATGTCGCCGATGCCAGACATCCTCCGCCGCCCTCTTGACATCCTCTCAATGCGCAGTAAGTGCCTTTTTGTTAATGTGACTTGAAAAATAGATGAATAAACACTTTATTCTTCTTAATTATACTTGCTTCTATATTGTTCCTAATTATACTTCCAACTATATTGTTCCTAATTATGCTTCCAACTAGATTAGCATGAATAATAAATTATATTGTTCTTAATTATGCTTTTAACTAGATGAACATCGTGACTTCAAAAATAGATAAACAAAAAAATATATTGTTTCTTATGCATGCATTGTCTCCAACTAGATGAACATCATGACTTGATAAATAAATGAACAAATTAACTATATTGTTATGAATTATGCCTCAAATCTATATTCGATAAGATTCAACTTGAAATCAAATATTGATAAATTATTATCAAATTTTGATTTTTTTTATCATGCTCTTAGTTTAGTTAACAAGAATGTGGATGTACATTCTTGGTAAACAAAATGAGAATATTGAAGAAAAAAATACCATAATATAATAATTCATTGATCAGCAAGAATTTACTAACATATGTTTTAATGTTGTCCATTACAAAAATGACAACATATCGTAGTTGGATTCATTGTTGGAAGTATAAACGGGGCATTATAACAGAAGAATATAAGGATCGTGTTGATGAATTTATTGAGGTGGCATATGGAGTTGAGAATATTCAATTAGCTGATGACGTTGAACTAATGGAAGAGTTCACTTCGACAATTTTATTGATGATGACTCGAATCAAGAATATGAGATAAATGATTGAATCACATAGTTGTTTTAATAAATCTATTTTTTTCACTAAAGTATCTAAATCTATTTATTTTTTCACTAAGTATCTAAATTAATCTAAATTATTTTAGGCATGGTTACACGAGCTCGAGCTTCAAGTCGTCCCGCTGTTCCAAGCGCTCACTCCATATGAGTAATGTGAATCGACCACTAGGTGATATATTTATTATGTAGCTTATTTATATTTGACTAATTGGTACTAATTAGTAACTTTATGGCAGCTACCACCGCTGACGTGGCACATAGCTAGATCGTCACATAATAGGCAGTTTGGGGATCGTCTCGATTGCATGACGATGATCGATATGTCACCATAGGTTATTTATTGTGTATTTAATAAATTTAAGTACATCCAAATGTTTTAACTATTTTTTTATGGTGACAGTTGCTCCATCGCCGACTGGGCACATAGCCGAATCATCACGTAATAAGCGGTCTGGTGGATCATCTCGATTGCATGATGACGATCGACATATCACCGCAGGTTATTTTTTGTGTATTTAATAAATTTAACTACATGCAAATATTTTAACTATTTTTTATGGTGACAATTGCTACTCCTACACCGAGATCGATGGACGCTTCTCCACATTCTATCGTCCATTCCACATGACCACGCAACGACCGACATATTATACTATGTGATATATTTATTAGTATTTTATTTATAATTTTCATGTAATTATATTAATGATTTCTTATTTGAATGATTGTCAATTGCACGCAGGTGAATCACATTTTGATGAGCGGACTACCACATATCATGCAGCGCTAGATATCGCACGAAGTGCAAATTTACTATTGATATATGAACTATCTTTAATTTAATTTTGTATTACACTAATGACTTTGTTCTGTATGATCACGTCGGACCCTCTCAACTTACTCTAGCTGCAGAGGATGATGATTCTTCTTCGACAGAAAAAGACGAATTCCATGATAATGGGTGATCACGGTGAATAACATTGCTTAGTCATAAGTTAAATAAGTTCTATAAAATTATTTATAGTTTTTCTTATAAACACGAAATTAAATAAGTTCTATAAATTTCTTTATATATAGTTTTGCTTATAAATACAAAATTAATTCTTTTTCATAAACTGCAGGATTACTTTCATAGTGCTTGTCAAGAAAATTAAATTTATGGGCATATTTTGATTACAAGTAGATTTTTTTGGTATGATTAAACTTAATAATATTTTCTTTATAAAAGATAATTACAAGTAAAAATATTTTATTGCAAAAGATAATTTATTATTTTCAGAATAAAAATAAAATAAATAATATAATTTGTTTCAAATTAAAATGAATCTTTCTCTTTTACCAATTTGAGTATGATTGAAATAAATAATCTTTCCTTTGTAAAAGGTAATGCACAAAATATAATAAAATAAACAATATGTAATTTCTAAAAAATGTATTATTTGCAGGATTAAATAATTTACAATTGCTTTCTAAAATCTATATATTATTATCTATATAGAAGGAGAAGTAAAAGCACGAGAGCTATGACATGTGCCAAATTTTTATATAAGTTAATATATATATGTATATATATACAAATTCAATTTAATTTTTTAGGAAAAAAATTATCTTATGTGGTTTGTTATATAAGACAACAAAACAATGAAAATTAAATTTATGATCATAATTTCATTAGAAGCAAATTTTTTAGAATAATGAAAATAATATAATAAACTCTAATGAACTCATTAAAAAAAAGCTGATGTTATTTTTATTTTTGAATAGTTCATATCGGATTCCAATGCTCTCTGGAGAAGAAAGTTTATATCGGAGATACATAATCCAATATAACAGATTTTGCTCGACGCGTCCGTCTCCAACACAAACTTTTGCTCGTTTCGCCGCCGCTTACACTTCGACGACGATTTCGAAACCCCCGGCGGCTCCAGGGATCCGAGTGACAATGGCGACCGAAGCGCCATCGACGACTCCGAAGCCAATGAAGAATATGAAGAAGACGAACCCCCTCGATACCAGGAAGAACGAGAAGAAGAGCAAGAGAGCCAGCAGGAGGAATCCCAACCTTGTCCCTCTCGGCCACAACAAGCTCCTTGCCGAGAAAAAGAGGAAGCAGAAGGAAGCTGAGGACGAGGAGAAGAAGAGAGACGATGCGGGGTACTTGATCTCCACGATGCCCGCGGCGCAACAGCTCCGGTACTTTCTCGACCGCTTCCAGTCCGCCAACAAGATCAAGCTCTCACCCCTCGAATTGGAATCCTATAGAGGTCCGTCCCCTTTATAAAGTCTTTTGCGTTTACACTTGTCGAAAGATGACACTTTTTTTTCTTCTTGCTTTGATGTGTGAAAATTTGTTGTACGAGTAATCTGAGGAACAATGTGAATTGGGTGTGGGGTAGAAGCTGCGTACAGTGTTCATCTTTTCTATCCTGCGCTCATATTAGTTCTGATTTCGTTTGCTTATATTTGTGCTTGGGGAATGTGAAATATTAAATTAGAAAATCTGCTACTTTATGTTTATTTGTCAATTTTCAATCGCTGGTAAAAACGCTAATTCTTTGTTTATTCAATTGGGTTCATTTCTGCCCTTTCCTGAATAAGTATATTATCATATTCTGCTATTTCACTAGACTAATTTCATTGAAACTTATTTTAAGTGTGAAAAAAATAAAAATTTGTTACCTTTAAACTTATTTAGTTGTATCCGTGTAGTAATTTTTTGTTCGCCTTTTCCCACCCTATTCTGTTGCTGTGGTAATTTTCTAACTCCTCCATCCTATTAAACTAGTTAATAAATTGATCTCAAAGGCTATCTATATTCTTGGGACTCCTTCCATCCATTAAATACAGATATGGAGTCTGTTAAAGTATTAAGTACAAAGTTTTTGGTTTATATTAAGGATATGCAATTTGTCTTAAATAGATACTATGGCGGGAACACATCTGCACCTTTTGCTGAATCGATTGTTTTCCATCTTTTCGTTTGATAACTTTATATATGATTGATGTGTGGGTTTCTTGTCCTCAGAAACATGTATGGTTGAGCTTGTTGAAGGGAGAGAACAAGATGCAGAAAATTTCGGAGAGAATATCAAATCTGCCTTTGGAGCTTTATGGAAAGCTGTTCTCATGGAGGGAAATATAGATGCTGAAATTGATGCGGGGAGTCCAGCCTTGCTTGTTATCAGCTCTTCGGCATTAAGATCCTTGGAGCTTCTCAGGTGAGTTCCAGCCTATATATTTAGTTCCTTCTTCTTTGAAAATTTATGATCGTTTGACAATTTGACATTTGTCACGGGTCAAAGTAGAAAAAACCGTCTAGTTTCCTTAATGATGAACATAACGATAGGTTTGAGATATGTGCATATGATGCGGAAGCAGCAATAGAATAAATCTACGAGTTGTCGTGTACGATGCGACGTATCAAACTAACACATGCAACAAGCAAAATCTGTTCTGCGAGCACACAGCAGAAGCAGAACAGGAAAAGAACAAGTTGAATATGAATCAACTTGATGAACTGAGATATATTTGAAGAGTAATAATGATCTGTCCAGCAAATAAAAGTGTGCCCTTTATGTAGAGCAGATACAAGATCAGGTCTAGAGATAAAATTCTAAAACTAACTATGAAACTGAATTTTACTGATCAATTCTAAAACTAAATATGAATCAGAATTTTGCTAAAGATGACATTCTGCCCCAACAAAACTATAATCCAGATATGCCTGTTATTCTAATCCTGCTACATCAGCATAAGATTAATGTTTAGTAGAGTCTCAAAGAGAAAAAAAAGAAGATTACTGTTAAGTACAAGCATATATCTTGGCAAAATTAACTGACATGTCTCAATTCTTCAGGGGTCTTAGAACATTAACAAGAGAGTGTCGGCCAGCTAAGCTATTTGCAAAACACATGAAATTGGAAGACCAGGTTTGCCTTTGTTCTGTTTGTGCTATTATTTCTGTTACATATGTCCAGTTAATTCCGTTTTATTAACCTGCTAAGATATGCTAAGCTTTCACCATCTCCTCTTTATGCCTTAAGTGTAGTTTTAGTTTCTACTAAAACAAATCTTGAAATTGCTTATATATATATATATATATATATATATATATAACGTTTCTTGAGCTATGTATATCCTTGTATTGGAGTATCCATTTGATCTGAGCATTAATTTCTACTGAATTTGTACTTGACCATACAAATAGTAAAATTTTTTCCTTACTTTTGACCCTTTGTTCCCAAGTGACAAACCCTAGTTCTGAAAAAATAAACTCAAGTTAGATTCATCCAGTCCTTTCCCTCAAAAAAACATTCATCCAGTCCTATAGAAATTGCTTGCATTTCTTTTACAGGAGTTTTCCTATACTTGTTTTTGTGGGCATAGTCCTCTAGGTCCCATGCTAGAAGGATGTTCGTCTATGATTATGTCTTTTTTCCAGGAATGACATCTTTTGTTTGTTACATGATCTGTAGGATGTATCTTCTATCACGAGCACATTTTAATGGACAATGAAAAAGTGCAAGTCGTCAAGTTAGTTTTTGTTCTTGCTAATCAATCATCTACTACTTTGTTCATTTCCGTACTACATTCTTTGGAAAAATCTTAAATAGGAATTGAAAGGATGTCAAACTTATGCTGTTATATGTATACTTGTGCTAGAATATTTTGGCCACCAATACCTGAAATATTTGGTTAAGTTGTGATAAGAATTCCAAGAGTTTCTCAAATTTTCTAAATTGATAAAAAACTTCAACATAGCTAAACAATTAGAAAATTTGGACATTAGAGGATTTTTTTTTTCAGGAATGATAATAGAGTCTTTATACATCAACAATATAGACACTTGAACTAACAGAAGTTTCTTGTTGCTTTTAAGTGCCAAGAGTTTAATCTACAAGCATCACATTTTTGTGCTTTATGCATTAAAATGGATTTGAAATTAGCTTATCAATCATTATTTGTTGGTGCAGGTAGCTTTGCTGAAGGGTCGTGTAAATATTGCTTGTGGTACACCAAGCAGGTAAACTTTCTAATTCACACAGTAGAACTGTTAGCTTGAAGTCTTAACATTTCCTGGAACATGTCAGATTATCATGGTCTTGAGCCAGGCAAAACATGAAATTATAGACAGTTTTACTTCTTTTGTTTGTATCATCGTACATCCTTAGGATTACCTATCATTAGCATCAACTTTAAGTTTACTCTTTCTGTAATCCCTACTATTATTAATGGAACTTTTGGATGACTACCTTCTTTCTAGTCGTCCTTTCTCTTTTCGAAAAAAAAACATTCAATTCCAAGTTTACTAGTTACACAGCAACTTTGCCTCCACTGTGAGTTGTCTCTTTTTGTCCAGAATGATTACATTTGACATGTACTGCTTTCTAAATGGGGTTTATTAGAGCTGAATGTCTAATAAGATCAGTAAAGAACTAGGGCACACGATTGAGGTTGAAACAATTATATATGAGTTGTATGGAAGTTTAGCTAGAATTTCCTCCATATCATGGTAGAAATGTTGCAGAATTTTTTTCTGCCATTTTGATATTTAACACTATGAATATAAAAAACATATTCTTGATCAAACTTGCTTTGAATCTTCAATTATAAGCAAGCGGAATATTCTATTCGCATGGTCATTTAATAAAGTTGAAATCTGAAAAAGAAATAAATTTGAAGTAAAACACTGTATCGCACCCTTCAGTTGGTATGATTTAGCATGAAAGAAGGGGAGTTTCCAACTATGGAAGTCACCTTCTCATCCCAGGAATGTGCCAGCATGGTCAGTCTAGATTTCAAAACCTTATCATATTGTATTGTAGTTTTGTGTCATTTTATCTTTAACCATATTTAAAATTAATAAATGTTTTAGAGATGTGGCAGTTATTTAAGCTCATTCTACTATCCATTGTTCTACATGTGAGTCGAAGTTTCTTGAGCATAGGGAACTGATGTTTCTCAAACTGCTCAGGAGTGGAACAAGTAAACCGTGCATTTCCTCCAAGATGACATTGTTTTAAGTTATCGTCTATGTTTGTTAAGTTATCGTCTATGTTTGTTTTCAGGATCAAAAAGCTGATTGATATTGATGCATTATCACTCTCCCGATTGAATGTGGTAGTGCTTGATATGCAGAGAGATGTCAAAGGTTATTCACTCTTTACATTACCTCAAGTCAGGTTACCACTTTTTCAAGATAACAATATCCCACCGAAAATTTTGTTCTCTAGTGAGTTAATGGCTTTGTAACTTTTTGTTTTCTCTTTTCCAGTGCTGAGTTCTGGGACCTGTATAAAAGCCACTTGCAGCCGAAGCTTCTTCAAGGTGACACGCGAATCTGTTTCTATGGTGCAGTACCTAATGTCGAGAAGAAAAGAACATTGAAGAGCGATAAGAACATTTAAGAGTGATTAACTGCCGACTTCTGCATCGAAGTATAAGCTTTTTAGTGGGGCCATTTGTCTTCTAATCTGTAAATTATCCTAGACAGCTTATCTACCTTATACACAACTTAGCAAGAGGATGAGTTTTGATATTTGCACCTGTAGTTCGTGTTGCCACTTACCGCAATGTATCTTAGAAGTTTTGACATTGTTGTGGTTCCGGAAGCCTTGGACGTCGATTTTTCATCCTGATCTATAGAAGAATATGTTGCTTCAATATGTTTCACCTGTACTTTATCTAACATCAAGCTCGGTCCGGGCAGTTCCCGTGACATTTTTGGTTCTAGGAAACAATGTTATATAAAGGAAAATTAACTCAATGCAATTTATTTGTGAGGAAAGTAGTATAATTTATCTCTATTAACTTTCTTTTGAAACATTAGCATTACTTAAGATTTGAACTCTTTAAGGAGTTAATGACAACTTCCATCGGGATAATGTTTCCTTACGATCAAAGAGGAAACTATTTTTCTTTTTTAGTATCATGTATAAAATTATTTATTGCTATGTTTTTTTGTCATAATTATAGAACACAGAACAACTGTACTCTTTGCATGTTTACCATTTGTCATGATCACCCAGACCATGTTTGTAAATAAATCTTGAAGATAATACTTCTACGCCCCAAAACCAAGACATGATTATCAGTCCAGAAAGTAGCGAGCCTTTGATATTGCATTACGTATTGTATATTGAAGACTAATATAAAGATCCGGGATGATCGTAAGATCGGATCGAGGAACGTAAGATTCTACTTATTAATAAAATAATATATTTTTGACAAATTTTTTGCATTGAATCTTAAATTATACCTTGCTAAGATATTTTTTTTATCAATTCTTAAGTCAAATTTGATCAAAACATATTAAAAATAAACAAAAATATATTTAACTTTATATAAATTAATTTTTATTATCATAAATATATTTTGATTAATATTTAAATTATTATATTAATCATATAAGATCGTAAGTTCGTGTTATCAAAATTAGAATCTTATTAAGATCTTAAGATCTTCATGATAAGATCGATATCGAAAGAATTATGTAAAATCTTGAGCGAAAGCATCGTGTCCATTATAAAGCACAGCAAGATAGCAGTAGTGCCCCCCATAACAAGATGTCAAATCTTGGTGAATTAAATCGATGTGACGGAATCAGTTTATTATTCAACAAGCCGCAATCCACGCCTTCAATATCACATGGTATTTCATGCTTGCCTGCACCCTACAGCTGTGACTTCATGTGTGACCTTTTTTTTAGTTCAGATTTGCTCGAGTTGCTACCAAGGAAAAACAACAGTATACAGATGCAATAATGATAAGACGGGCCAATCAACCAGCATCTTTTTTGTGGTCAGCCCCAAAGCCGAGCCCACGATTAGATCCGCACGGCATTAAAAAACGTATTATCCACAGTCCACCACCGAGCCCAACTAATTTGATTATATTTGTCGCCTTGATCATGTAACTTCAATATTTTGCATTCATAAGAATTCAACTTTACTTAAATGAGACGGAGTCACGCCGTCAACAAGCAACCTTGGACTACAGTGCTATAACATATACATATGATTCAAGATTTGATCCTACGATGTCACAGGACAACCAATCGTGCATGCCTTCAAGAAGTTGATGCTGCTATCTCCACAACTTCACCAATTGCACTATTCTGAAACTTTATCAACCAAGAAGGCATATTACTACTCTAGTGAGGAAAGATGCTCCATAGAATGCGAGTCCTTGAGAAAGTATTGTTCTTATAGACGAAAGTAGACACCTAGTTCTTTTGTCTTTGATTTTATCTCATATGTATCTTGGTAGGAATCCGTTTGCTACTTCGGAAAAAAAGGTTTTATTCATTTCATAATAATGGTAAAAAAATCTCTGCCAGAAAAGAAGAAACTCTGTATAAGCCTGGTAACTGATATCCATGTGATATCATCAATGATGTTAAAACCGGACCGGACCGGCCGGTTCAATCACGAATCGGCCAGTGATCCGATCCGGTTTGGTGTTAAAACTTGTTTTGACATTGAATCGGACAAAATCGGTTAAAACGGACTGATGTAGATTTTAAAAAAAATTTATTAAAAAATGATAAAAATAAAAAAGTTAGTTCAGAAAAAAGGAAAGGAATATAAGAAAACGAAGAAATATTATATGTATACAATTAAATAGAAATTGAAATAAAAAGACAAGCATTTAAAATTGAATAATATTAGAATAGAAACTTATCAAAGGACATAAAATAAAGAAAATAAAAAGGAAAGTATTAAACAAAAAAAGAAATAAGAATAATTCAAGATAAAATTTATTAATATAAAATCTATCATCATTAAATAGTAGATATTAAATTATTAATAATTTATTTATATTATCATTATTAAACTTTTAATTAATAAAAATTATGTTATATTATTTTTTAATACTTTTAATAAGTTATTAGTATAATATTCATATACTATATCATATAACTTATACTATATCTTTATAATTGTTATAAATAATATTATTCTAATAAAATTCGATACAATCCGATCGAACTCCGTCGGACCGGTCAAACTGCGACCCAGTGATGAGTCCGATCATGTCGCCGGTCCGGTCATGAAAACATTGGATATAACCCTTCTTCCAACAAGGCATGTTTTCTGAAAAATAAAATCTTGTACGGGGTTTGGACTCTGTCGGAATTATATGAACACAGATTGCAAGAGCACGTGTAGGTTTCCAAGGTTCCATTGTCAGAGTAAATTAAAGTTGATAAGAAACAATCTTCACTGTCACTAAAAGAGTGATGTACAATTCACTGTCACTTTGACTCTTCTTCCATGTCCACAGCAGTTAGGTTAGTTGACATCTGCCTCAGTCAGTATTACCTGGATCCATAGCTCATAGATATTCTTCAGCAGATATAGCACACTTTTTCCCCCTGGATAATGTATAACAAAATATCGTAGTAGTCCTTTGTTTTCGAGAGGACCATCTTGTAGAACATTATAAGGTATCATCCATCCCCCAGGAAAAATTCAGCGAACCTTCAACAATCCTCAACAAGTCCCTCTCTGGACTCACATTTCCCATAGTTCCACAAGTCGTGCAATTCTCCCCTCATCCAACTCAAGATAATAATAAGTCCTAATATTCAAGAAAAAGAAAAACAAGGTAAGGCATTAAACATGAAGTAACGAAACAAAACTAACATCACAAACTTGGGCGTTTTACCTAAAGTACATGGAACAAGGTATAAAAGAGCCGGCTGACCATGGCCATCCATGAGATACAGAGCAAGATATGTCAGAAAGAGGCCTGAAAAAGTAAGGCGCATGTTCACATGAAACATGTTACATGAGGTGAACAAATCTAACTTATATGTTGGACATGAAAGGGCAATCTGCAACAATTCAAAATGATAATTTATGAAGCACATTGTCAGTAAAGCATCCCATCATATACTCAGAAGTAATAGAGCCAGTAAAATGGCATTCACAATCACAGAAAACAATAATCCAATTGAACATCAGTAAAGAAATAAGAGCAGTTTGTCACACATGCAGATATGGTGATAACAGAGTAATCGAACTTTTTTTTGAGAGGGAGTAATCAAACAATTGTAGCTTCAAGATAGTAAATTTTAAATCACAACATTACAATATAGTTTTCTCATTTATGCAAATAATTAGCTATTTTCCCCTACATCATGGAGTTAGAATTTTGGCATAGGGTAAGAAATAGCTAAATATATCCTTTTCATTGTTTGTTTTTGGAGAGTATATCCTTTTCATTGTTACCAAGGCAAAATTAGCTAAATATACTTCCGTCCATCTATGGAAACTTTTTAAAATCTTTTCAGAAGTCAATTAAATCCTTGGTAACAAGCATGAAGACGTACCAAAAGCATAACCAATTATCATCCACAAAAAGTAACCACTGAAGATGCCCTTCTTGTTTGCTCTATCATACCTGAAAGATAGAAAGAGAAATAAGAAGCCTCATAACTAAAAGCAAAATGTTTCAAGAACCGGTAAAAACTATCTCAAAGGACCTCTTCACTGAAAGTTGCAGCAGGCATTTAACAATTATCTCAAAGAGAAAGCTATCTTGTTATGACATTTAGAGAATAAATGGGATGGCTAAATAATCAGACACAGTTTGTTGACAGCAGCTGTTAAGACTCCATCTATTCTAGGAGTTGCATCACAAATGATGTCTTTACATCCATCATAGAGGGCCTAGTACACCTGCTTTACTGGTTTCAACTTATCAAGATCAATTCTCATGGTGGCATTAGTAATAAAACAGAAAATAACTCAACCAGAGTTTACAAATCATAATTACGATGACTGGCATGTGCTGGGGAGCCTGCGACATTGTTTATCCTTTCCTTTTCAATTTAAGGCTACTCTAACTCCGCCTATATTTTATAACCGGTCCTAAGCCCGGATAAAGGAGGAGGGTTGTGTTAGGCCCCGACAGCCAGCATAAAATCCTGTCGAATCTTATGAACATGAATCAACGAATGACGTCGTATGATCCATGTAGCCGACCCCACCTAGTGGGATAAGGTTTTGTTGTTGTTGTTTGTAAGTTCCAAAAATAAAAAAAAAACATTAATTGTTTCTCATTTTATTTTCATTTCAAAGTTACTCTAATTTCAAAGAAAAAAATAGCATTTCCCTGGAAGGTCCAGTTAAAAAACCAAGTTGCAGCTAAAAGAAACAGTAAAAAATGCCGGACAGTACATGACAATGTAAATCATGCAAAGTTAAAACTCCTACTTTAATATTCATCGTCATCTTCTCAAACTGTTAATCGTGTCAAACAGAACTCCTTATGAACTAGTTTATTAAACACACTTCATTGAGGATGGAGAAGGGACCAGTTTACATCATCAGGTAGATCAGAAGAAGGAAAGCATATAAACCAAAGTCAAATAATGGAAGGCTGAAGAGGTGAACTGTATAATGCAATTGTCCGAAGCATGCCCTTTACTTCAACTCAATTGTAACATGTTAATTTTAAGGCAAAACACTTTTACTTTCAACAGCAAGTTCTATGCTCACACACTGCAATGCTAGATTGCTAGGATATGGAACGGTGTATATAAATACAAAATATTGTCGCTTATCTGTTGAGTTACCTATAACTGAATGCAACAAGCAAACCAGGAAAAAGAATGTCACCAAAACCAATCATGTCATAACCCCCCCAAGGATCAAAAAACCGAGGTATCCTCAGCAGCATAGGAATAGCTTCGCCACCACTGTTATCACCACGAGCAACCTATATAATAAATATCACAAAAGAATTATCAATATTATCATATCACTTGTGACAATCTCAGCAGGTACAGAAACATGACTGAATAAAGACTAGATAAAAGACATATAATGCTTAGCATCCAGTAAAATATTCGATTTCAAGAATTCATGCATAAGTGCTTTAAGGTTCCATCATTACATACATGCAAAAGACTATTTAGTGCTTCAAAACTTCATATCTTTGGCTTTCAGGAATCTCACATGATAATTGATATCAAGGATTAAGGTTTGTTTGTACCATAAACTTTTATCCTCCATTTGCGCCTACAAGGCTAATCTTCAGACATCTAAACCCTGATAGTGAACGATTCAGTACTAAATTGTTTTCCTTTTCTCAACTACTCGGCTACCCCCATTTTTTTTTGCTTGGTTCCCACCATCCTCATTAATATCAAAGAGCTTCTCTTTGCCACCCCTCCCTTCTCAGAGTGATCTTTTCACCATACCGATAGCAGCAGTTCAGTTTTCACAAGCATTTGTTTCATTTTTCATCCAAGAGT
Organism: Pontederia crassipes; assembly: GCA_030549335.1. Taxonomy (NCBI): domain Eukaryota; kingdom Viridiplantae; phylum Streptophyta; class Magnoliopsida; order Commelinales; family Pontederiaceae; genus Pontederia; species Pontederia crassipes. Next base: position 6,618,538 of record CM060190.1, read on the forward strand.
CTCCTAACTGTTATTTTTTTGCTATTAGCGCAAACAGTGGGATCTTTCTGTACATACTCTTATTAATGTAATAGTATATTCATTTCAGTAATTAGTCAGGATGTCTACAAAACCTGGTTGAGCTCAAAAAAAAAAACAGAAGAAATCCTAACTGCCAGCAAATCCAGCAACTATAAGACCTGGTTTTGTCATGGTTTCATTTTCCATATATTCTTTCATATTTTTTCTCATCATGATTTCTTATTCAATATTCACATCTGGTGTTAGGAAGGTGGTATTTCTCATCACGATTTCTTATTCAACTTGCATTACTTTCTTACTTCCATACCATTTCATCACACCTTCCTCCAACAAACTGTTAGTAATCAGCATGATAGTCTATGCCAAATGTCAACATAACAAGTTAAGCATTCGTATAAGCACATTAATCATATAAAATCGAAGATCATTCAGATAAAATTGGAGTTGAAGCGAAGAATGAACCTTACCGCAATCATAACACTTTCATGAAATATGAGTGGTGATATGAAGACCCAGAATATGTCATATACAAAAGCACAACTCAGAAGAGCTGATGCAACCTTAATATTCGGCAATCGTGCCATCTGGAGAACCGTTATCATCAGACAGATGCCCTGACAATTTTATCAGAGAGCATATTAGTCAGATATAGAATAGCATGTAGTACATACGGAGCACCATTTATCAAATATGATACTTAGAGAATCATGAGACTTGAAGATGAAACAATTGGTAAATGAGAGAAAACCGTGATACTTGAAAATGAAACGATTGTCAAAAGTTACACACCAAGATATTTCTCTGTGAATAGAGAGCTAAAAATCTTTAGACAAGACAAACTAGGGCCTGAACAAAATGCAATTTTTTTTTAGAAGACAAAATGTGAATTTTGGTATCATATACTTGTATATGATGATAGAGGGAGAGGGAGGCCAAGGCGGACACTTGGCGAACTAATAGAGCAAGATCTATTGGTGAATAATATACCGAAAGGTTTGGTTACTAATAGAGCGGAATGGCGTCGTATGATCCATGTAGCCGACCCCACCTAGTGGGATAAGGCTTTGTTGTTGTTGTTGTTGTATACTTGTATATGATGATAATCATAATAGCTGATCTTTAGCATGTAGTGTGCTTAAATTCACATAACGAAGAAAAAAATTCTTCTAATCACAATCTGACAAATTATTCAAAGTCCATGAATTGTGTCAACAGTTAATAAAATCTAATGCTAAAGTTTTCAGAGTGCATAATGTTTGAACATGAAAACAACACAATCAAAAGAGCATGCCCAATGTTTGGGAAAATAGAAGAGTTTGAGATCAAAAGAGAGAAGAGTTTGTGAGGAGAACACAGGACAGAGGGAACGATTTAAGATCCTATTTAAATTCTTTGTTAAATCTGCCGAACGGAAATTGGTGAATTTCTTTAGGTCTCAAAAGGTAATAAAACGTATGTGGACTTTATCTCCAAATGTTTATCATAATTTCAGATTTATAAATTAATAAAAGTTGAAGGGCAAATAACAAGTTGATTAGTTTTAAACCAAAACAAATGGTGAAGATCTTATTTCAAGATCTTGAAGAGATCTATGAAATATGATATTGAACCGGAACGGGTAGGAAATTCTCCTAAATCAAGTTTGTAAGGAACAGAACTAGCCTGCAAATATAGGCAGATGGAAGAAAAAAAACTATCCTACTCGATTTTTAGCATACAGAAACAGGATGATCTCAGTGAGACAAGAATTTGTTTTACTAAAATACTCATGTCATCAAAGCATGCAGATTGATAAGATACCACTTTGTATTAGTAAGTGGACAGTTAATTAAGTAGTGGATAGTTAGAAGATACCACTTTGTATGAGTTAGTGGCTGGTTAAGAAAGTAACGGGTAGTTAGTTATATTTGTATTTTTGTTCTACTTATTGTAACTACCTTTGCATGTTATAAATACATGCATGGGTTTGAGATTTAGGGGAAACTTTAGGTAATTGGAGTTTGGTCCACTCCATATGGACTCATGGAGATTTGTCATTTCGAATTGACAAATTATTAACAGTAATTGTGTTTAAGATTCTTGTACTTTTTACTACTAATAATAGTTATCCTATTTTTATCTTCAGTCATATATGTAGTTGTATTTTCAGTTTGTGTCAATTGGTATCAAAGCCTCAAAGATCCAAGTAGCAAAGCACAAAGAAGCAATATTCATTCAGGAGAAATCAGCTTTACATATTACAAGTGAAAGCTCATTTCATAAGAAAAGCTGGAAGTTCATATTAGTTCAAAAATTTCTCTCTTGGCCCAAAGGTGGAGTTATCAAGTTTGGAGGGGCCAACTGCACCCATAGAATATTATTATTAATTTTCTTTTCTCCATCTTGAGGACAAGGCGAAATTTTAGGAGGGTGTACTGATAAGATACCACTTTGTATTAGTTAGTGGTTGGTTAATTAAGTAGTGGATAGTTAGAAGATACCACTTTGTATGAGTTAATGGCTGGTTAAGAAAGTAGTGGATAGTTAGTTATATTTGTATTTTTGTATACTTATTGTAACTACATTTGCATGCTATACATACATGCATGGATTTTAGACTTAAGGGAGCCTTTTGAAATGTGTTTACCAATTAGGTAATCGGAGTTTGGTCCACTCCATATGGACTCATGGAGATTTGTCATCTCGAATTGACAAGTTATTAGTAGTAATTGTGTTTAAAATTCTTGTACTTTACTACTAACAATAATTATCCTATTTTTATTTTCAATCATATATGTAGTATTTTCAGTTTGTATCACAGATACACTCATGAGTTGTGATTATAGCTCTTTACATCGTGTCAATTGACAACTATGCATTCCATGGCCTCAAAAGCAAGTATAAATAGCAATGATAATATGTATACTGAAGGCAATCTGTGGATAAGTTTTTCTTTGAGAGAGATCAGTGAATAAAACACATAGGATGTTACAGAAAGAAAATATAACGAGCAACAAATGTTCTAACTTCAACAAGTTGTTAGTAAGAGACTATCACTTCAAGTTCTACTTTGAGATTTCAGATGCAATGCACACAATTTATGATAAGAGTGCTTATAGAAATTACAGAATGAAGAGCTGCTAAAAGAAATTCAGGAACAGGAATATCTTACAAGTATATCCTGGCCAATCCAGGCATATGAGGCATGCTGATGTGTGGCCCAAAAAATAGCAAAGGCAGCACAGAACGGCAAAACTCCAAGAGATAAAACCATGACCTCGCCAATAATTGGAAGATGTACAGTCTTCTGTCCACAGTTTCTACATATTCTGCTTGTAGAGCATTACCCAAATGAAGTTGAAGAATATCAAATTGTTTACACAAGGATCCAAGCTAAAATACTTTTGGCTGAAATACTGTACCTCAAAATAAGTGTCACCAAGCAAACATGCATTCCCTGTAAGAAGAAAACCAGTATTTAAGCATACCCAAAAATACATTTCTACCAAGAATGCATGGAAAAGACTGTCATCCAGAAATCAAACAAGTTGCTACAGGGAAAAGAGTAACTAACTATGAAAAAAAATCAACCTTAATAGAGTATCCATTTGCAAGACGAATCAAAAAGACCAACTTATATAATAAACTCCTTATTGTTTAAGGGGAAATATGATTGTTGTTTCCAAGTCATGTTATATGATACCACAACCAATACAGAATTTAGGCATGCTGACAATATAGAGACGTTGTGCCAATCTTATCAAGACAGTATGTCATGATTGTTATATCCCTATAATGTCAGTGTTTTTCTTCTTTTTTTTTTGTGTGTAGGGGGGTGTGTTGGTGGTGGAAGAGTGAAAGGACGACAAGCTTGGGTAGCCATCTGTTTGGTAATTAAAAGTAAAAATGTGAGATATACAAGTGCAAATGAAGACTGAAATATAAAAAAGAGTAATCAGAGGGGCTGGATGCCCACAAAACAATGCTATTCGATCCATCACCCATGAGACGAAAAATGAGAATCTTCGTAGCACCTGTCCCCCAAAAGATATTCAGTTGATAACCATGGATAGCATCATCAAGCTTCTCCCATTGTGACTTCTACACCACTTCATTAAATGGTTTTTTTTTTTTTTAGCAGAAAAAGGATGATTACCAAAGTTGTGGTTGTCATCCAGCAATGTATATATATGAAAGTATGAGAAGATGTACAGATGAGAGCTCTCGAAGAGAGCAGCAAAAGGTGACCAAGATCACAACAGAAAAGCTAGCCAAAAACCCACTCTCTGATAAGAAATGAGATGTGGTGTACAATGGAAATATTAAATGGTTATAACAGCTAATGTGTGAACTTTGATTTCAAAGAACAAAGTCATAAGAAACAAATGACAAAAACAGCCTTCAATTGTTCATGAAGTTTCAAATTCATCCAATGGGTAATATACGAATAATAGTTCTCTAGGTGTAGCAGGTGCAAAGGTACTAAGAAGTTCACTCTAGAATCCTTTTTTTATAGACTTAACTGCACCTAGAAACAGTTAATTTGATTATGCATCAGCAATGTTGGACGTGAATTTTTATATTATCTCAGAGGATCAGCTATAACAAAATCAGCTGTAATGTGTGATACAATGTTATTGAATTATCCAATGGAAATATTATTAAACATTTCTTTTGCAGGTTTTTCATTAGAAAAATTGCACATACTTCATCCATCTTATTGACGAAGCAAGTATTGTGATTTACAGAGGAAATAACATGTGGCTAGTTTCTAACACCTTAGATTAAATGGTTAAACTGCAAAAACATCGCCCATCATATGATAAAGAGTAATTTTCATTTTGTGTTATGTTGAGGCATTCAATGGTTTCTTTTAGCAGTGTGGATAGAGGAGCACATATTTCTTCAGTGAAGATTTTAAAACATTGAATGTTATATTCTTCATCACATGTCAACCAACCATCAACAACAACAACAAAACCTTATCCCACTAGGTGGGGTCGGCTACATGGATCATACGACGCCATTCCACTCATTCGTTGATCCATGTTCATAAGATTCGACAGGATTTTACGCTGGCTGTCGGGGCCTAACACAACCCTCCTCCTTTATCCGGGCTTGGGACCGGCTCATGGAGTGCTAATCATAAGATATCTGACTATGTGGTCATTTTTCAAGTTATGACATTACAAAGAGAAATCACTATGTCATTTTAGCAGTGTAGAGAGAGGATCAGCAGATATTTCTTTAGAAGAAAAATGCTAAGCACTCATTGATTCTATGCATAATTTTGATTTTCAACTTAACATTTGATGACAATCTTAGCGATGATCAGAGGTCCAACATCAACCCTCAAGAATCTTTTCTGAAGTGTCGCCAATGCACAACATAAGATTTCAAAATTCTTAGCGATAAAACATATCTAAATGGGTATGTAATTTTTTATCAAATAATATATGAATAAGCAAAGTACCTCAGTGCCGCCAATGCAGAACAACACAATCAGCAACCAAACAAACCACACAGACATAAAGTAGAAAAGAAGCAAGAGAAAAGCTGATGCTGCTATTACGAAAATTATAGCTCCCTTTGCATTGATCTCTAGAATTTCCTTCTCAGAGTCTTCCCTATTATTCACAATAGTACTGGCATGATCCTGACAAGAAGAAGGAAAATTAAGTGTGCCCTTTTCTCACAGAATCAAACCAGCAATTTACAAGTCACCAGTTCTAAACTTCAACAGTCAAAAGAGTAATGCATTACGACGTACAAGCAATTTCCAACTTTTTTTTAGCAGAAAAAGGATGATTACCAAAGTTGTGGTTGTCATTCAACAATGAATATATATGAAGGTATGAGAAGATGTATAGGTGAGAGCTCTTGGAGAGAGCGGCAAAAGGTGACCAATGTCACAACAGAAAAGCTAGTCAAAACCTCACTCTCTAATAAGAAATGAGATGTGGTGTACAACACGCTCAGGCTGACATCGCTCCCCACAAAAAATAATCCGGTTGCGCTGAAGCCAAATGGCCCAGGCACCGGCCAAGAAGGTCATCTATGGCGCTCGCCAACTCTGTCTCTGATGCAACATGCTCTGGAAGGTCTGTCATATGGACTCTGGATCTGACAGAGAAAATGTCGCAATGGAAGTCTGCTGCCATATGCCTCGAGATGTGGGGCAATCGAAAAAGAGGTGAATGATGTCCTCGGCTGATTTCCATGCTCTCCCTTTATGAGCCTACACTTGTAAAAATTTCCCATTCCATAGTTATATACATTTGGATGACAACCACACTCCTGGTGGTCATCCTTTTTCTTCTCAAAAAAAAAAACTATTCGACACATGGAAGCAATGTCATGATAGTTCAGAGTAGAGGTTATAGTTTACATCAAGTGAAAACATAAAAAATATCAATGGACAGGGCAATGTCACATTTTTTTCCATTTTAGTTAAAAAATATGGTCCTGCCTTTAAGTCCCTCCTGCAGCAGGTCTTTAGTTCCTCTAGAAAGAAACTCTCGGAGGGTAAGGTCAATATTTTTTTCTTTTTTCAAGTCATTTTTTTAGGAAAGGAAGGATGATTTCGAAGGTTTTCCTTCTTGCAAGGAAATGAGTAAGGTTAGGTAATCAACCAATTGTACTAAAACTAAAGTATGTGAAAATGAAGAGTGAGGAAGAGCTCCTGAAGAACATAAAAAAATATCATTGAGATGTAGATAATGATAAAACTCATATTTCACCACCCACTGGCTAGAGATAAGATATATAATAGTGTTTTCAAGTCATTATTACCTTCTATTTTCAGGATTTTCCATGAAGGTCCTTGTGACTGTCTGTTAAACGATTTTTTTTGTGCTTTATTATATCTTTTTATCGCTTTTTGTGGCCTTAAGAAGGTGTTGAAGCGCCTTTGGCAAGTTAGATTAACACCTATAATATCAGGCAAGTTGCTGAAAGTTACTGTTGACTTTCATTTTTGTTTTTATTGATATTTTATTTTCAAAAATATGTCAAGATTTTGAGGGTGGTTTGTTCTCATCAGATTTCTTTTCATAGATTTTATTTTCTTTTACTTCGTTGAATCATTGGTCTCCTTTCCACTTACATTGTTAGATTTGTTCTCTCCCTAACCACTACCCTTGTCCCTCATGCTTTAATGCCCTGGAGAATGTCTGACCAACTGCTGATAGGAGATCTTCATAACTACCAAAACAACCAAAGCTCTTTCTAGAGAAATGAATACTACAAATCTCCATGGTCATTAAAGGAGAGCATCCACCTCACTGGTGTCTAGGAGTTCAAATTAAAATGTAAAACTCTTCAGCATGCTACTTCTATTTGAAGCATCATGACATGGCTTTTGCCACCTTGTGCAAGTTTTCATATCATAGCTGAACCTGGAAATATCTAAGGAATCTGATTACATCAGAGGGGTTGTGTATCTACAGAATCTCTTCACATCAAAGGGGTTGTGTCCCTCGTCTGATGTCATCAACAACAACAACAACAAAGCCTTATCCCACTAGGTGGGGTCGGCTACATGGATCATCCGACGTCATTCCGCAACACAATATATTCGTTGATCCATGTTCGTCTGATGTCATCGTTTCTTCTTAAATAGATATTAATAAATGATATCTTGTCAATAAATATCTATCACATCAGGAAGGTTGGAACTCTCTGCAGAATTATTTACTTCTTTTTTGAGGGGGTTGTCAGCCCCCATTGTCTGGGAAGCAGTGCCGACAGCCCAACCTGCGCGGCATAAACGATTATACGCACTGTCCACAGGTTGGAGGTCGGCCCACCATCGAACTCAACTAATCCGGTAAGGTCGTCTAGCGTCATGTGCCAAGTAATGACAGGTGAAACTCCCAACAAGTATTTTCGGAGTCTTTTGTGGAACCAAGCAAAGAGTGACTGCCTATTTCTTGAAGCAAGGAAAAACAAAATAAACTTGTGGCTTTATCTAGTATCTACTATTGGAATGTAAAAGATCTTATGCCACGTCACAACTATGGGAAAAAGGAAATAAACATGTTTCAACAATTATTATCTTCAACAATGGCAGGACAGTTGAATGGCCTATCATCTTTGAATGAAGAAATTGTTACCCTCCGTGTCAATTGATTATATCGTTCATCAAGTTGTTCTCCAGCTACAAATTCAGCCCAGAGACAAGCACAAATGATGGTTCCAACAGCCATCAACCATAAAAAGATTGCTGAAAAGTCTACAACTGGTCGTTTTGGAGAATATAATAGCACTTCCACTGTAGAGAAAGTAACACAATTCAACAATAGGAAGAGATAATATAATTCTAGAGCAAAACATGAACATAAAGAATTATCAAGAAATGAACTACATGAAGACTACCCTGCATATGAATTTTTTTTGGCAGCTTTAGTACATGTCCAGTATAAAACTTTGGTGAAGAAGTAACCACCAAAAATCAAAGTGTAGTGAAAAAGTATGCAAGGACATAAAGAAAGGCTTTCCCTCAAAACAATTGCAAGAACCCAGGAATTTCTCAAATTGTGCCACAAAGGAATAAAATGGATAGGCAGGAGATAGACATCTGATGGAACTACTTTTCAATATCCTCTGCTCGCAGGACTCTAGATGAACGAACTAACTCTTTCATAAAAAAAAAACAAAAGAAACATACAAATATTGGAACTTGGTATTTTTTTCCTTAAAAAAGGGAACTTGGTGATGCTAAATGCAGCTGAATAACTTATGTAAATCATATAACTAGACTAAACCCTAACTACGACATAAGCCATCTGCCACTCTTTGAGTTCTAAATAACTAACGATAAATTTTTATAGAGTCTAAAAACTGTATTTCAAATGAAAAAGGAAGTTAAACAAACTTGTGGGAAGAAATAGACCCTGCAACGAGGATTGACATCAGTAACAAAAGTGTCATCAAGAAGAATCATAATTCTTGCTACTTATGACAGTCAGATCCACAAAAAAAAACTATCTAGTTTTTTAATTGCTATTTTCATTTATGACAAATTTCTTAGAAATTTGTTCATCAAACTTACACATTAAATTTTGAAGAAAACCATTCAGCAGTCCTGTTTACAAACCGGAATGTAGAGCAATACAAAGCTTTAGGTGCCACAAGTCTAAAAGTCGGATTCTTTTATCCACACAAGCAGTAACCCATGAGAGAGAGTGGCTCACAGGAATTCTGAAAACTAAACAAAATCTAGAATCTAAAAAGGAAATGACCAGTAAATCACAGAAACAAGAGTAGCTCACCACTCCCTCCATTAGCCAAGGAGCTGCTTAGTTTATCACCAGCAGATTTTGCTATCATTATCACAGGAATTGTTAAATTAAGAGAAGTATCATTTTTCGTACATACCATCTTGTAAAGATCTGCAGAAAAACATCACAAAAACAGTGTTACATCCTTAACCCCAAACGTAGAATAAGTAGGCAGTGCCAAAGAAATAGAAGACCAAGAAAAAGACAATGTAAGGAAACTGTATCAGTTAATGTGATGAACTCTTTTACCTTCATCATCATTAATGACTAACAAGCCAGCTGCACCTCCTAACTGTGCAACTTTGGCTTTGGTGGTAAAGGTACAGTCTCCACGTTTAGCCAAGGCAACAGAATTTGTCAACTGAGGAAAATATAAGGCAGTGAAAAGGAAAAAGAATTATATAGTTTTCAAAGACCAGCAAAAGTACATATTTAACTACAGAAACAAAGTACTGGAAAAAAATAAAAAAAAACAAAATGAAACTTTCATATGAAATCTACATAATTCAACTAATGATATATAAAGTTAATAATAGTTCATTCTGTTTACCCCTAAATTACAATGTATTTCCAACATTACCTTCAAAACTTATATTTTTTTTAGGGTAAAAAGGATGGCTAGATCATGCTAGTCATCAATGTATATATATAACGATCAATGATCAAAAGATATACATGAGTGATCACAAAAGGTATGACAAAATCAAAGACAATACAAAACTCTACAAAAGATACTTTCATATTATATAAACACATACAGTGAACTTTTCAAACACTTCCACTTCAAATTTAACAACAACAACAACAACAAAGCCTTATCCCACTTCAAATTTAAATTTAATTAAATTAGAATTAAATTCAACGAGTATGATCAGATTTACGCTTAATCTCAACCAACCCCTAAACCTATATAATCTCGTCAGCAATTGTTCTCTCTCGCGTTCTTCTCCCACTAGTCAACCCCTCGTGTCTCATTTTTATATGTCTCTTGCTAAATCTCTTTTCCTCGTGCGTGATACACACCAGGAGGAGGGCATGTGCAGGAAGTTGCTGACACCAAGAGGTCAATAGGGATCACTGATGAGGAAGAACAAAGAAGAGAAAGTTAGTAGAAGAAGAAAACGAATCCCCACAAACCAAAGGCATGTAGGAATGTTGGATCAACCTTTGGATTCAAAATCTTGCATAGGAATCATGTAGAGCATCATCCTAAGATGATTATATGTTGATGGTCCTGCTAACAACATTCTTATATATGTTTCTATGTGTGAATAGAGTTAGAGTTAATGTTTGTTGTACGGATCCAGTCTGTCCAGATATGTTGCCCCTGTTTCAACCAGACTTTTGGATATATTATAATCATCCAAAAAAATTTCTATTTCAGTGTTCAAAAATTATAAATTATATATGGAGGCGTCACTCTTGGAGCCTAGTTTCTGTAGAACCAAAAAAATCAGCAATCCGAGTAGTTTAAAGGAAGTTGTGATTGAAAAATCGAAACTGTCATGCAGATTTCATAACATTGGAACCCAACTCATAATGATGTTATGGTTCGGGTTGGGTTACACCCAATCGCAGGCTCTGATTCTATCCAATCCAACCACCCATTTTTGCTTTTATTTTTTATATCATTTAATTTAAAAAATTAAATTTAATGTTCATTTTAGATCATAATCAAAGTTTCCAAATATTTTTTTTTTAGAAGAGAAAGGATGACCACCATTAGGTTGTCATCCAGGTATATATATATGACCAAAAAAGTAGTAACATGTACATGTGGAATGCTCTCAAGTAGAGAGCTGCAAAAAAGGAAGAGACGACAAGAATCTAATCAGAGCCCCACTCCCGAAGAAGACAAAGGGTGTGATGTACAATACTATCCACCTGATATCTCTCCCCACAAAAAATAACACGATTACGCTGAAGCCAAATGGCCCAAGTACCGGCCAAAAAGGTCGCCAAATGGGCTCTCCAGTCCTGCCTCTACCTGTGAAGTCGGCTCATAGTCTACCAAAAGTCCACAGCCGCCGAGGGCATACCACCGATGGCGCCCATACGAGTCCACACCTAGGAGAAAAGAGGCGCCACCCCCCTCCGGAAAAAAGATGCTCCGTGAGGCACCGTGGGCCTGGAGTCCCATGAAAGATCTCGGCCATAACATGTGAAGAAAACCTCCCTCCATAGGCTGTCCTCAGGACCCATGATCAGTCCCACCCACCGGGCAAGGAGCGCCCGGTTGGTGGTGTGGAGGTCTCGAACATCTAGACCGCCCTGTGAAGTGGGCCTGCAAATGTTGTGCCAGGCGACAAGGTGGACCCGACGAGTAGAACTGCATCCCTGCCAAAAAAATTGACTCCTCAGAGAATCAATCAGTGACAATACCTGAGCGGGCATCCGAAGCACAGACATGAAGTAAGTCGGAAGAGATGAGAGGGCGGATTGGAGAAGAACGAGGCAGCCCCCACTAGATAGAAGGTGAGAACTCCAACCCTGAAGACGATGCTCTAGCCGCTCGATGACCGGTGGGAGCCAATATGACGGTCCGAGAGAGGAAGGCCCAAATATGTGATGGGTAACGACCCGACTGGGGTACGTAGCTCCGTCACACAGTGTGAGGTCACATCCGTCACCATGCCAAAAGGAATGAAAGATGATTTGGCATGGTTGATCTCCAAGCCCGATGTCTCGCCAAAGAGCTCGACTAGAGTGGCCACCCGTTTGGCCTCCAACTCTAATCCCTCCACGAAAAAGATGGTATCATCAGCATACTGTAGTAGAGGTACCAGTCCGGCAAAGCCACTGAACAAGCCCGTCCACTGAACAAACCAGTCCTGGGTGCATCTGGCGAGCCCGTCCACAACCAGCATGAAGAGCATGGGCGCAAGAGGGCACCCCTGGCGAACACCCCTCTGTGGCTGCACCCAACCCCCCGCCATCGATCCGTTGACCAAGACTGAGAATGAAGCGGTGGTGATGCATCGCTTCATCCACTCAATCCAGATCGCCGAAAAACCTCTGACCTGCAAGGAGTGCCACAAGAAAGACCATGAAAGAGAATCATAAGCCCCGAAAAAGTCGACCTTCCAGAGGAAGGCGCAACGGCTGGTCCTCCGCCAATATGCAACTATCTCGGAGGCCATGGTGTAGCTGTCGGTGATGGAACGGCCGTGGATGAAAGCTGACTGAGCAGGGTGAATGAGATCTGGCAGCACCTCCCGAAGTCGATTCGCCAGTACCCGAGCCACTAGCAAGTAGATGGCGTTGGATAGGGCAATCGGTCGGAAGTCCTCCACTCTCTCAGCAGGCGTGGGCTTGGGGAGTATGAATAGCAAGAACCGGTTTAGGCATTCGAAGCCACGGTTCCCTCCCGCAAACTCCTGAAGCACCGCCATGCCGTCCTCGCGCACCACTGACCAAAACTCCCTGTAGAAGAAGACGGGAAAGCCGTCCGGGCCGGGGGATCCCTCGCCATTGAGGTCCCGAAGCGCATCGAGAACCTCCTCCTCGGTGATGGTCTGCACTAACATGGACGACTGATCATTAAGACAAGTAATACCTCAGGGGACCACCTCCAAGACGATGGCGGCCGTCGTCTGGAGAAGTCACGATGGAAGGATGAAATGGCAGCCCCAATGTGGTCATACAGAAAAAAAGTAATCCTTGCCACTATATCCAGCCTGGACCACATAGAAAACTCCAGGGACGGTCATAGGAGGTCATTAAAATTGGAAGACAAGAAGGTGGAGGCTCAGGGCGACAGCATTCCCAGCAGACTTAGCTCAAGGAGGATGATACAAACATAAGGTTCTTCCATATGTATGTGAGCTTCTGCCGACAAGTGAACATGATCAGCTAGAGGTGCAGGGGCAGCTCATCATTGACCACCAACACATCGTGACTGCTATCTCATCCTATTATTGGGAGTCCTCCTGAAGACAGCTGCCTAGCACTTGGATATGGTCACCTGGCAGAATCCCTATTGATGACATGTCTCTATCCTATCTCAAGTCTTCATGAAGGACGAGATCACCCAAGCATTGCTAGGGCCAAATGGGATCCCGATACTTTACAGAGAGTTCTGGCCGGTGCTATGAGCGGATATGATGGCAGTCATCCATGAGTTTGCTTGTGAGAACTAGGGCTTCAAGCGACTCAACCAGTTTCATCTCTTCATGCTCCCAAGCGACCTCCGGTAGAGAGGGACAATGATCGCCTTGTCCAATGCCATTTATTCTCATTGTGACTTGGATATTAGTGAATCAGTTGTGTGAGGTGCTCCCAGATTGTGTCCACCTGGTGCAGTCAGTCTTCATCCATGGTCGCTCCATCGTCTAATGTTACATTATTGCTTCTAAGATCATCACACACTCGCAGAGGACAAGTTGTTGGGTCTTCTTTTGGAAGGTGGATTTCTCCAAAGCGGGGGGTGTCATCCTTCTAGAGAGGTGTGGCTGCACTCATCCTCATGGTACACCTGCTTATGGTAGCCTCACTTGGTTTCGGCAAGACTTTCTCCTTCTATCTATATGAGTGGGCTCCCAATGGCTCCCTGGCAATGGCTTTTCCCAAGTTATAGAACCTGGCTTCTGACCCGGCTGCATCGGTTGTTATGGTCGGAGGTTGGTGGACCCAGTAGTGGTTCATGGACTCCTCTCTTCAGGTCCACACTCTCTGGTCGATGCATCTGATGGCCCTCCACGAGAGGATAGCTCCTTTTCAGCCAGACGCTTCTAGAGGGGATGGCTGGTATGGCTCTCAGACAAGTGCTTGACACGCAGCCTCTACCTACGGTTTCTTCCAGAGAGCATGCTATCAACTACATATATGGCAGATTGCAAGCTTATTTGGAGATCTTGTGTGCCACTCAAAGTTAAGATATTTGCATGACTCGTCAAGAGGGACAGGATCCTCACCCATGTGTATCATGCGAGATGATTGCCTAGCACAGACACATCATGCGTGTCACAAAGTATCATGCGAGATGATTGCCTAGCACAGACACATCATGCGTCCTTTGTGACACGGTGGATCAGGACATTGAACACCTTTTCTTCGGATGTATTGTGGCACAGGAGGTTTGGAGACGAATGGACACCAGCAGAGCCACCCCAGCGGCAGCTGTGGTCTTCTGGTAATCACTCCGAGCCCACGGTTGGCGGAACAATAAAACTTCGAGAGCACCCCAAGCTAGCTTTCTAGGGGTCACCTGGGCCATTGGACTTCAACCTAACCAAGTGATCTTTTGGAGACAGATGCCATGTTGATAATATTATACAACATGTTCCTTTTTGTTACGGAAGTGGGTTAGGGCAGTACTGCAGTAGCATTGTTGACACACACATCAGTGTTCCTTTGGTGTTCCTTTTGATGAACACATACTTGTACAGCCCCAATTTTCAATATTAATACAATATCACAAAGCTACCTCAACTCGATAGCATCCTTCTCCTTAAAAAAAATAATAATTCTTACTTGTTTTTTAAGCTTTGTCACATATTCCAATTTTGGAAACCATATTCCAAGGGTCAAGAGGAGAAAGGGTATGGGACAAATAATGGCAAGGAGGCACACTGAAATTCACAAATCCTCTTGCTTATCAGAAATGTTAGCTTCAGATACAAAATGAAGATTGCTAAGGAAGAGAAAGAAATTGGAAATCACACATAATATAACAACACTATAAGCCGGTATATGGTGTTCCAACCGTCTTTTTTTTTAAACGATTCCAGCAGTGTGTTAGCATACACCATTCAAAATGCTCACAGGGACTACTTGCGAACCACAAAGAGGACCTCTGCAATCCTTGACACAACAAGAAAGTTAAAGCAAGATATTCATTAGTCTTCCGGTATGTACCTGTGATGATAAATCTGTACAACAGTTGAAAGGATTTGCAAGAACAGCTGAATTCTTTTGAGCCTCTGAAGCATGGCGGGGCACAGATGTACCAAATCTTGCACTTAAACCAATAATCTTGGCGCCTTCAGTTCCATTCAGCCAATTCTTTATCATAACCTGGAAAAAGAGAAAAAGAATTATGAATATTTTTTTGAGGGGTAAGAATTATTGACATAAAACCTGCATACTGAATATAGAAAATACTTTAGTGTGGCTTGAACTAATAGATCAAAATCTTTTAATTCATTTTCCTTATTTCCTTATTTTTAGGTTATCTAAATTGTTAGAACTTGAGATTTGAAATGCACAGTTCTCAGAGGGCAATACCACCACAGTTCAAACAATTTCTTGGTGCAAAGAGTGTAGATTTACCAAGACGACCTCAAAGCAGCTACAAGAGTTTCAAGATCTCTAGATAGCAGTTGGAACAATAATCAGATCTGAATACCCCAACTATTTGAAGAAAAGGAAACCCAGTTTACAGCAAGTGACACTGAATAAGGATGTAGAAGATCAATGCTCTATATAAATTTCTTGTTCACAAAAATAGAACCAATATCAATGCTATGTCCCTATATTGATCAAACCATTACTAAAGATTAATCAGAAAAGATATAGGATTCATTTACACCTGGTGTCCAGGTCGCTCATTACACTTTTCTTAGGGAAAATGCAGTCATGAGAGCCTTATTTGTACTTTCAACTTAACTAATCTAATTATCTAATTATTGCAATTATCACTGATGCATCCAGTTTAAGGAATAAGTCCAAAGTTAACATGGAAAAGCTACAAGTTAACCTCGTTCATGAATATCTTTCTACTGTATTAATATGCTAGAGTATGTACATAAAATGGACACGAAATCAGAAACTTCAAAGTATTAGAAAAAAGCACAGGAATATTTCTGAAGTTCCAGGACATAAAGTACAATAGGCAAAAGTAAATATACTTGAACTTAATATGCTGGGAATAAGATAAAAGTATCTCCTAGTGAAGGGTTCATTTTTACGGAAACTGAAAATTTTCCACCCTCCTCAGGAAAAATAAATATCTTTTCTTCGTTCCTCTCCCATCTCACCTCCCAAAATCTTTTTATGGATGCACATCGTCTGTGTTCTATCAAATTTAATTCGTTAATGCATGCAATGGTTATAAGAGAACTGTCAGCCATGCTACCCAAAACAACATTTCCCCCCAAGACAAAGAGTTCAGTTTGTTCGAGTTAAGTTACACGAAGAACAGAAACAACCACGCAAGTACCTCAGAAAGCTCAAATCTTTGAAATCCTGCAGACAAATTTGGCCCAAAACGTTTGAAAATATTCTAAAATTATTGCCGACAACTTTGCATCAACAAAAGAAGATAATTTTACCAAAAGCAAGGGTTTCTAGCAAGTCGAGAACCAAGCGAGCAGCTCAGAAAGTTCAAAAACTGGAAACGCATCCCGGGATTACGAGACAAAAACCAAAAAAAAAAAAACGAGACAAACGGATCGGATCCGTTCTCACCAGCTGAAACTTGTTGTTGCAGGCGGGCGATCGCGGGGCGTCGTCGTCGTCGTGCGAGGTGTCATCCTCCGCCGTCACGACGAGGCGGCGCCCGAAGGAGAGCAAGAAGACGAAGAAGGCGGCGAGAAGGAGAGGAGGAGGAGAAGAGGATCTACGCGACGCCATCACCAGAGCGGTGGAGGGTCAGAGATCTCGCGCCTGTGGGAATTTGGAAGAGATGGGGGAACTCGGGCTTCATTTAACCGTCGAGCAAATTTATATATCTTTGTAGCAAAGTAATTATATATATAACTAAATAAAAGTTTCGACTTTTTAGTCTGCTTCATTTAAAAATATATATATAATAAGAGCAACCGGGATTAGTGTCTAAAAAAGTAATTTAAATAAATACATGATTACATTTTTAATGTACAAGGCTGTTGGCTTATGATGTTAAATTTGCAGACAATTTGAATTATTTAGCAATACATAATATTGCTTATTTTGTTTTAATTTCGAGACAATTTGAATTATCTAGTAATGCATTGAAATGATAATTTTAGTAATAAAATAATATTATGAAATGAAAATTCATATTGACAAGAAGGATGGTGTCCATCTAGATTATTACCAGAGGAGATCGCTATGATCGTTACTGTATCCATATTGAAAAAATGCAACAAAATGTTCGGATCATTGTGCAATGTCCAATATTGAAATCATTTGTGGCAGCAACAACTTTGACAGCTTTGGTATGCCTTCTCTACTCTCTCCTGTGGGGGCCTAGTACTTTCCAAAGACTTGAGGTAGAGCTCAAGCCGGTGGCGCAAGAAGATAGTTCTTCAAATGTTTGCGAAGCGCAAGATCGTGTATTTAATCTTCTTTTTTCATTTATGTGCTTTTCGATATTAGACAAAAAAATATCAAAATAATATAAGAAAATTATGTAATGACAACAACAATAAAAAATATTATTATCATTATTACTATCATAATTAATAATACTAATTTACTTAAACTATTATTTTATTATTATAAGTTATTATTAGTTATTATTTTTTATATTACACATATTTATTATCATTACTTTTACTTAAAATATTTATAATTAAATTATTTAATTTATGAATTTTTTTGTCGATTTTTAGTCTAACAATATAATGTTTAACTTGACATTCGTGATAAAAAATATTTTAATAAACACTATAAATTACCTTATTATTTGTACATAGTAAATAAGTTAATACATAATATTATTGATAATTTAATATGTAATAGTTTTATGTCAAATAATATAGATTATTAGATAATGTGAAAAAGTAATACAAATAATTTCGTACTTCCAAATGATAAAAGATGCCCATTTACCAACAAAGCATTTATCTATTTGACAATGGATACTATTCTAATTTTTTCTACCCAAAAAAAAATGTTGTACTTTTATAAATTATTCTTGGAGTTTGTAGGTATCACGACTCGTATCAATCATTTAAGTAAGTTTCTTTAATGGTGTGGAGGAGGACGACGATAATAAAAATAATAATATGTGGTACCTCAGATAGTACTTAATAGAAATAATTGATAAATTTATCAATAAAGATGAGAGGATGATTAACGAATCATACAGAAAAGAAAAAAGTGTCGTCTTTTTTACTTGTTTTTCTTTCAATGATGTCTAGGAGAGAAAAAAATGGATGCGGCATCAGAGCTACCGAATTATTGATAAAAATCCATTACAATCGAAAAGAGTGATCGATAAATTGATGGAGGAGAAAATAATGCTGAAGTCGGAAAAGAACAAAACGAAAGTTAACTTGAACGCATAATTTAAGGATTCTCTCTCTCTTTCTTGCTGAAACGATCACAAGATTGAATGAAAAAGTGTGGTGGGTCAGATATGAGCCACGGATGTTTGATCAGATGGCTATAAGGACATTGGACGGCTTTATATATATAGATGGAAAAAATTTAGGTGTAAAATATATATGATAAATTATTTGAGAGATTTAATCGTGAACCGTTGGATGAAGATCTGATGGTGTAAAAGATAGGAAACAATGTGAGGTAAGGAACATCAAAATTGGACCCTGTATGGAAAAAAAAATTAGTATAAGATTTAATTGTGATGTCCTTAACATCGTATCTCCTATTTTTATTAAAAATTTAAATGAAAAAATAATTATTACTCATAAGTTTTTTAGTTTAATGACCGGAAGACATCAACATATTTAACAAAGTATATTCTTATATATGAATATATACATGCATTAATATCAAACAAAGTATTTATAAGAAAAAAATCCCAAAAATATACTTAAAGAAGGGAAGTAGAAAAGAACCATATGCTTATAGAATTTAACGGGCGTCCATCCCTTCCCTTATATCATCTACGGTAGATGTTCATGCACGAAACGTGATTTGCGGGCAGTTCAAGGGGCGATTCAGCAGCGGTTAACGCACATTGTGTCCGATGAGGGCGACAATTGTTAGAGCAAAGTTTTTATTCCCTATATAATTATATTTTTATGATACAAACTTCAAAAGATTGAAGTTATATTTAAAATGTCAAAAAAAGGTTTAAATAGAAATGAGTTGTTTCATATACTAAATTTTCAATTAATATTTGTCTATGTTCTCATAAGATTTACCAATTAAGAAATGAATATAAAAGTTATATAACTCTCTTATTTTTGTAGAGAATCAAGAATCACCTCATTTAAATAACCACATAAAAAGTTATATTTAAACAAATGAAGTTCGAAAAGTTTAATTTGAAATTGATATTTTTATGTGTTAAACTTGCACTTAATATTTGAATATTTTATCATGATATTTGAATTAAGTATAAAAGTTATATATAATGTTGTTAACTTTTCATAAAATCAAATATCATCTCATTTGGATATCGATGACAAAATGGATGACCGAAAATTTTCCAGTCGACCACTGGAGATAAAATAGACGCCGAAAAATATTGGCACAGCAATCGCAAATGTCTGAGACTTCAAGATTTTTATAATGGTCGCCCGAAAGTTGTCTGTAACAACTATATTTCAACGGCTAGTTTTAAAATGGACGTCCGAAACTCAAAACGGACGCTCGTTTCAGTACAAAAAAAAGTACATAAATGACTAGTTTTGAGTACCAATGGCTATGAGGAAGACTAGAGGCTATAACAAGGGTCCAAAACACATCAATAAGACTCACTACAAGAAAAATGACGAATTTGCAACGGACATTTTTCGAAGGAAATGAATCTCTCCCATTTATTGATGGCAATTGTGACGGATATGAAACTCCTTCCGAATTACTGAAGGCCAAAACATTCTTCGTTACTACGGACGAAAAATCTCCGTCGATAAATTACTAACGAGTATAACCTTCGGAATTACCAAAGGATTTACATCCATCGGCAATTTCGAATGAAATACACATCGGTAATAATATTTATAATAATATATAGGTAATATAATATAAGTATATATTTAGTATATTATTATCAAATTATTATTTTATTTATCAAAGAGTAGTGCATTTGAAATTACCGAAGGATTTAGATCCATCAGTAATTTCGAAGGCATTATCCTTCGATAATTAAAATAGTATAATTTATTATTACTTTTTATATATATTATTATTAAATATTAATAATAGTATATGTATTGATATTAATTATACGTGCTAATATATATAATTACAATCATTAGTAATATATTATAAATATTTCATAAAAATGGAAGAGAGATATGTGTTACATTATAAACATTAATAATATATAATTATTTTATTTACCGAAGGAAAATGCCTTTGAAATTATCGAAGGATTTAGCATCCGTAGATAATTTCGAAGGACACTACTTGTCGGTAATTACCGAAGGAAAATATCTTCAAAATTATCGAAGCATTTAGATTCATCGATCCATCGGTAATTTCGAAGGCATTATCCTTCGATAATTAAAATAGTATAATTTATTATCAATATTTATATATATTATTAATATTATTATTAAAAATTAATAATAGTACATGTATTGATATTAATTATATGTCTAAATATATATGATTACAATAATTAGTAATATTATATTATATTATGTTATATTATATTATATTATAAATATTTTACAAAAATGGAAGAGAGATATGTGTTATAATATATAATTATTTTATTTACCGAAAGAAAATGTCTTCGAAATTATCGAAGAATTTAGCATCCGTCGGTAATTTGAAAGGACACTACCCGTCGGTAATTATCGAAGGAAAATGCCTTCGAAATTACCGAAGGATTTAGATCCATCGATAATTTCGAAGACATTATCCTTCGATAATTAAAATAGTATAATTTATTATCAATATTTACATATATAAATAATATTATTATAAAAAATTAATAGTGTATTTATATTAATTATATGTTTAAATATATATATGATTATAATAATTAGTAATATTATGTTATATTATAAATATTTTACAAAACAGAAGAGAGATATGTGTTATATTATAAATATTAATAATATATTTTTATTTTATTTATCGAAAGATAGTGCCTTCAAAATTTCCTTTGGTAATTTCGAAGGACATCACCCGTCGGTAATTATCGAAGGAAAATGCATTCGAAATTATCCAAGGATTTAAATCCATCGATAATTTCGAAGACATTATCCTTCGGTAATTAAAATGATATAAATTATTATCAATATTTATATATACATATAATATGAGAGAAAAAAATATTTTTTTTGTCCGTCGGTAATTCTGAATGATATACCCGTCACTAACTCTAATGTTTTCCCGCCTAGTTTTCCCCCTCTCCCTTTTCGTTCTCGCGCCCCTCTCTCTCCCTATATCAATTCCTTCTCCCCCTTTCTCTATCGCTATCTCTCCTCCTCCCCTCTCTCTCCCACGGCACTACAGCGACTCCCTCTCCCTCTTTCTCCCACGGCGGCTACGGCGTCTCCCTCTCCCTCTCTCTCCCATGGGCTACGGCGACTCCCTCTCCCTCTCTCTCTCTCAACTTCGGCGACCGGATCCGACGCTTGGGCGCGGATCCAGCGCTAGGCGGTTGAATCCGGCGCTTGGGCTCAGATCCGACGCTTGGGTGGCCGGATCCAGCACGGATCCATCACGCGGGCTGCCGGATTCGGTGCGTGAACGGCCGATCGTGTCCGTGGCCTCCTCCCCTTCCCCATTCCCCTACCTCCTCTCTTGATTCTGGCCGCCTTGCTCTGAATCGACTGTCAGCGCCGATCCGATAGCAGGCGGCATATTTTTTTTAAAACATTGCGACATCCGTCGCACTCCGCCGGTGCTGCGATGGGAGAACCCCCGCCGAAGCCTTCGACAGGAGAACGTCGTCGAAGCGTTCGACGAGTCATTCCCGTCGAAGGCTTCGGCGGGTGAGACGCGCTGAAGCCTTCGACAGCTCAGTCCCTTCAAAGGTTTCGATGGGTATTCTCCCGTCAGAAGTATCGACGGGTTCTCCGTCGAAATCCGTAGAAACTTGCGAAGGGCTAACAATCTTTCCTCCGGCCTCGGCGGGCACCGACAATCGGATTAGGAACTTTCAACGGTGGAATCCATTGAAAGTTTCGAAGGACGACCTCCTCTTGGGAATTTTCGACGGATTTTAGCCTTCAAAGATTACGAAGGTCATTATTTCGTCGCAAACATCCGTCAAAATCTCCAAAGGAATGTTTGAGGACCGTCGCTAATTTTTTCTGATGACAAGATTTCCAACTACTCCCTATCCGTCGCAAAGGCATATTTGCGATGGATTTCGAAAGTTTTGCGACGGATAAATCCGTCGCAAAATCGCAATATTTGTTGTAGTGACTAAGATTTCTTAGAAAAATATAGGCAAACAGATATGATCTCTTAGCATTTATATAGAACACATTAAAACAAGCAAATTTCATTCATTATCAAAGATTTATGACTTTAATAGGGTTATTTTCATAAATCTCCCCTAAACTATCGTAATTTTTCGCATCTAACCCCAAACTACGAACTTATTTTTTTGTATCCCTAAACTATCATAATTTTTTCACTTTAGTCCTTCTGCCTACTTTTGTTATGTTTTCCGTTATTTTTACTTTTTTCTATTTATGGAAAGACTAAATTACCCCTCACTCTATAAAAATATGAAATAAAAAATATAAAAAATAAAAAATCATTGGAAGGATTAAAGTGGTAAACAAAAAAATCATTTATAAAAAAGACTAAATTATCCTCCCCTAATTTTTCCCATTTTTCTTTTTTTATATTTATTATTTGATATGTTATGGAGGGAGGGATAATTTAGTCTTTTCATAAATAGAAAAAATCAAAATATAAGAAA
This sequence comes from Pontederia crassipes, assembly GCA_030549335.1. Lineage (NCBI taxonomy): Eukaryota > Viridiplantae > Streptophyta > Magnoliopsida > Commelinales > Pontederiaceae > Pontederia > Pontederia crassipes. The sequence goes on from CM060190.1 coordinate 6,641,545, forward strand.
ATGTAACAGAAGTAGACGGAAGAACTAAAGTATAAAAATCGTGATAGTTTAGGGGTGATTTATGGAAATAATCATTTTTCCAAATTCATCTAAAGGAATATTTAGGGCATAAAGAACACATAGATCTAATCATAATAATCTAACATGAATCCAAGTACATAATCTAGGCATAAATATCATTTAGACCTAATGATCATATCAATGCATCAATCAAAATTCCAATCAAGAATGGAGTGTTCTTGAGACTCTCAATCTAACAAAAATATCATTGAAAGGGGGAGAGAGGGACTGGACCCCATTTACGTACCTATGATCTTATTCTTCCTTAATGTTAATTCCATTTCCATTGTCCATGTCCTCTTCCTCTTTTCCCTTTCTTCTTGTTCATTTTCCTCTTTTTTTTTCCTCTTCTATGATTGTAGCCGTCACATGGAAGAAATAAGAAAAGAGAGGAGACAAAGGATTTGGAGATTTTTTATAAAGTCTAGCCTAGGGTTTCTTAAGGTTTCCTCCAAATGACTCAAATACCCTTATTTAAAAATTGGGGTTGTTACAGTTAGCTTATAGTTATCAAAATGCTTGAATATATTTGAATTTTATTATAGGTGGATTAACTAAATTAGTTCCAACATTATTTTCATCAATTGTTTATAAGCACACTTGGTTAGATAGTGTTGATAAAACAGTTTGATAGTCGAATTTGATTTTAAAAATAAAATAGTTAAATATTTGGTAATAAAAAAGTTATAAATGATTATTTTAATCAAAAGAAAAAGTACATAATATATAATAATAAAAATATGTGAAAAGTTATGTATATTAAGGACAAAATAATATCAAAGTGATCAATTTGTTCTCACAAAAAATTAAGAGCCCAGATTTTTTTGTACTTACAAGTGGGTAAAAAGAATCACTATAAATTTTCTTCTATAGTTATCAAATAGAAAAAAAAAATCAAAGTTACTTATAAATCATTTTGATTGATTTATAAACATTGTCCAATCTTGCTCAAAGTTTGAGATTTTTGTTTAGGAACTCATGTTTGTGCTAAGCAAATTTTGTTTGACATTATGACTCTTAGACAAGCCCAATTATTAGAATTTTTTATGGGATAAAAAACTCTATTTTACAATTTTAACCGCCTTTAAAAATTATTTTTTTTATTTTGTTTTTTAACTCTACCCCCACCCTTGTAGAATACATGACTCCATTGTCCAATGTGTAGCAAATTCTTTCCTTCCCTCAAACTAACACTTGTGTATGTCTCGGGGGCTTTCGCGAAATCGCAAAGTTATCTTATTTTCCTGTACTTCTTCTTATTTTAGCTCACTTTTGTAACTTAGTTTATTTTCAAGTGTGATGATAATTTTATAATACGCACTTCAGAAAAGTGCACCCCTAGTTTATCTTCCACATTACACGTCACAAAGCTACCTCCCGAAACGATGATATATTATGGGAGACATGCTAGTGCTCCCCCGAAGCCATTTATAATCATTCTATTTACTCAACAAAGATTTCAAAACTTCACAAAATCTAGTAGTGTGCCTCAAGCGTGATGTGGCAATTCACAAAGTGACCCAAGCGATCGAGTGTTTCGCCTAGGTGCCCGTTTGTTCACAAACACCTCTGTCGAAACCAAGCGTCCCAAAAATTGTGGCATGATAACACTTTCGCAAAGCACTCAAAAGAACTTGTCTAGACATTGGGCACGTCTAGACGCCGCATGAGTCGGTCGAGCGAAAAATGACCCCGTGACAAGTGGTATTAGAGTCATTTTCCTGAAACACTCAGTTTGGCGTTCGACGATCAATGAGGAATGACGTTGAACTCAGTGATGACCCAAGAGTCTGCCGCACTGAGGAAGGGGCACCCAGAGTGAGGGCGTGCCCACTCAAAGGACGTCATGAATGCCTTCGAGCAACGCCTCAGCCAGGATGTTGACGAGATGCAAGACCAACTCACAATGCATGAGCGGGAGTTGGAGAAGACAATAGATATCACAATGGTGCGGAACAAGGTCGCACCATTGCATATGCGGTTCGAGTTCATGAGACGATAATCATGGACATACGAGAGTCTTTGAACAATGGACTCTCAAACATGGGGTTCGAGATGAAATAAGATTCAAGGCCCTACGAAAAGAGTTCAAGTGATGCTATAGAGATGGGCGACATCCCAAGATGTCTATACCACATGAAGCAAGAATCGATGTAGCAAAATTGAGGTCATACAAGGGTGAGAGATCGGTAAAGGAAATTAGCGACTTTTTGTGAAACGTCCAACGACAGATGGAGGCCGACGTGACGTCAGAAATGAGGACGGTGAGGATTGCATCCTTCTACTTGCAAAATGTAGTGAGTTTATGGTGACGGTGCCACTGTGACCACATGGAACGTGGCAACGTCGATCCCATTGAGAAGTGAGACAACTTCAAGTGGTAGCTTACTAATTACTTCTGCCCTGCCCAGTCGGGATTGGAAGTGGTGCCACTGCGACGATATGGAACGTGAGAACGTCGATCGCATTGAGAAGTGGGATGACTTCAAGAGGTAGCTTACCAACTACTTTTGCCCTGCCAAGTCGGAATTGGAGGCCAAGATTGCATTGTTCAACATTTGTCATAATGACATATTGAAGGAGTACGTGAAAGAGTTCACCGAGGTTCGCCTACAGAATTTCAAGTTGGGCGAAAACACATTATTGACAGTCTTCATCAAGGGTTTGAAGCATTGAGCTAGGATGGAGTTGGAGCAGCGAGATTGCTCCAATCTCTACTTGCTAGTCACCACTATCGAATCGCTCATGGAGTACGTCAAGATGAGCGCCCCACTATTAAAACCCTCGAACAATGGAAATGGTGGGAGAGAAAAGCCAAAATCACAAGGAGGTAAGTCATACTACCAAGACAAGGGGAAGGGTCATCAAGACAAAAGGCTTAACAATGATAGATTTAAGTATAGGATAGAAAGCATCAAAAGGGGTGGGGGGGGAGCGAATTGGTATATAAAAATCTTTTTGCAAAATCACTTTCCGATAAAGAGAGAAATGAAATGAAATGTAGGCTAAGATAGTAACTAATGAGCAAGCTCTCCCTATATTCATATATATTTCACACATTTTCTCCCTCTAAAGAGGTGGCATTTATATTGTCACAATAATATGACACAATATGGATATTATGACATCAATTAAGAAACAAAGTATATATAAAATCAAATAAGGTATAAAAAGTCATCACATTACATCCATAGTCGATAATATGTCATGTGTTCATGCACTAACCAATGTGACTGTAGTCATTACAAAATGATGCAGGACACTAGAACAAATGCGAACACATAGTAAATGATTAAGGTAAGGTACATCAAACTAAAAACACATCGTCCCATCCTAGCCAAACTTCTCTCCCTTTTGACATTATCAAAGAGGGAGGTAGGTCATCTACATCTTATCGGGACTATCATCATCACGAGTTACGGGTGGAATAAATCCTTGTGATGCATAGTAGGCCTGTAGCGAGCTAACAAGGTATTGGGAGTCACGCTCCATCCTCGAATACGACGATTCATCTAGGTCATGCGATAGTCTATGGCACCCACCTACTATGATAGGGCCGTGGAATCATAGGCGTCATAGGAAGCCGAATGGAAAGATCCAATATGCATAGCGGGTGCAGAAGGTGGGGGAAGCCGGGCCCACCGTCGGTGCAGCCTGAGTGTCCATCGGCGCTGGCTCTCCATCAGTGGCATCATCTCCATTATCAGAATCTATCAGTGTCGGCTCACCAATCTTAAGATGTTTTCGGTGCAAGATCATTGAACCGACATCAGTGGGATGGGGACAGATATACTCCTCGTCCATAGGAATGTCGACATCAAAATAAAGTAAAATCCTAGTGATCTAGGCTCCAAAATAGAGGGGGTGTCGACCACGAGTACCAGCAGAAATTTTTTAGAAGGTGGAATCCATGTGATAGAAAATGAAATGGCCAAAATGAAGAAAGGAGGCATCCCGAATAGAGAGACAATGGAGAAAGAATAAATCAAAGTGAGTAACCTCTATATAATGCCCGGCTCAAGTGATGATCATATGACTCAAAATATGGTGAGCCATTTTCATGTATGAATGAGGATTCTTATAGGACGATTCGATGGTGTATGGATATCTTGTCCACCAAACACCGTACTAATTCCATCTGCCATTAGTAGATAATCGGAAGGCCAATCATGGGTGACAAATGAATAAAAAATCAGGTAAGGGGCACGCAACGTCAAAGATGTGGCAGAGTTGGTTAGGATCAAAGCGAATATGTATGTCAAGGACATAGGTTATAATGGTCTCTCGAGTAACCGTCATGTTCACATAGAAATGACGAACAAAATGGGGATACACATGCTTTGTAAGAGAAAGAAGTAGCAGTCAACTGATGTTTTCGAATATTTCTTGAACATCTAGAATGTTCAAATCGTCCCAATCAATAGTGTAAGCACGCCAGACATCGCGAGAGGCGTAAAGGCATCAAAAGAAGTAGAAATGGCGCTGGTGACAAAGAGATGACTATCAAAATTAGTAAGGTCAGTGGAAGGTGGCTGACGAGCACATCCACGGGATCTTCCTCGTCCACAGCCTCATCCAAGTTGGACAGGTTTGAGGTTTCGGTTCGGGATAAAGTTCGGGCTCATGTGAAAGGACTTGAATTCTACGTGCACCTAAGTCATAGAAATGACAATGAAGCTAGAAGACTAGCCGAATACATGAATACCCTTTGTCATCATCGGCCATGGATTCAACAATGGTGGTCAGAGAATGAAATGATGGCCGGAGTGGGTTTTGATCAATATCACACTATTCCGGTGGTCGAAAGAGGTGTCGAAAGGAGTTTGATGGATGAAATCGACAACGACTGTGATGGATAGAGGGAGATCGATGGCGGCCACAGAAGTCAAGAGGGAGGATCGACGGCGTCCGAAAAAGGACGACAGAAGAGAGCGACCGCAGTGATAGGAAAGATGACAAAGAGGGGGAGAGAGAGTGAGGGTTGAGGGAGGTTGACAGTGACAGGGGTTACCGACGGACGAAGGCAACTAATGGTTGACGAAGAGAAAGCATTGGCGGAGGTTGAAAGGAGAGAGGGCACCGACAGTAGTAGTTGTCGAAAGAAATACAGAGGCGGAAGCAGCAGGGATGGCAGTCGATGGAGGAGGAATTACCGGTAGACGACGAGAGGATTAGGTCGGCCAATGAGATGGGGTGATGACATCGACGACCGGAGTTTGGAGGTGAAGTCACAGAAGGTGGCTAGGGCTGCGGTCGTGTGGAAGAAAAAAAAGGTCGACCGATTGAGTGGTCGATTTCTTATACGCGTGCAATTTTGGCATATACCGGTCGACCGATCACTCCCAACGATCGACCAAATAGTTTTTTTGCAATAAATAATTCATCGGTCAATGGACGTCAACCGGATGGTCATATACCGATCAACTGGATTCAACCGGACAGCAGCTTTTCAAAATTTTAACCATTGAGATTTTGTTCTAGAGATTTATTTCACATAAATGTAAGTGTTGTGCAACACTTCTAATGTTCAATTCATGTCAAAAGTGATATTGTATAATCAAGTCACTTTTACTTAGAATTGATATGCAATTAAGATTCAATCATTCCTAATTCCCTTCTAAGCATGCAAAATCATTCTTCATTCAAGGGTGTCGTAAATATATCTGCAAGTTGAACTTCAGTGGACATATGTTTAATAGAAATGTTTTGAAGGGTCACATACTTTATATCGCAAGTCAATATGTTTGGTCCTAAAGTGTTGAACTTGATTTTTGGTCATTTCTATAACATTTGTGTTATCACACTTTATGGGTATGTCGGACAATTTACACCATAATCTAGCAATTGTTATTTTAATCATAATATTTGTACACCACAACTACCGGCGGCTATATATTCGGCCTCGATAGTAGAAAGTGCGATGGAGTTTTATTTTCTTGCTAGTCTATGAAATAAGAGAGTTACCAAGAAAGCAATACATCCGACTAGTGCTTTTCCTATAAACTTTACACCTGATAAAATCCGCATCGGTGAAAGCATATAATTCAAATAGGAAATTTTTATCGTACCAAATGTCTAATTCATATGTATACTTTAAATAACGCATTATTCTTTTAACAACAATTAAATGTGATTCTTTGGGAGCGGATTGAAACCTAGCACACAAGGATACACTAAACATTATATCTGCCCTACATGTCGTTAAATAGAGTAAGTTATCAATCATACCTCTGTACCTTTTTTTTATCAATTGACTTACTTTTTTCATCTTTATCTAATTTTGTAGTAGTACTCATACGGGTTATAATCGGCTTGCATTCGTTCATCCCGAATCTTTTAAGTAACTCTCTTGGATACTTTTCTTGTTGAGAAAGATGTCTTCCTTGGATTGTTTCACATGTAGGCCTAAAAAAATGTGAGCTCTCTTACAAGACTCATCTCAAATTCTTTTTGCATAAGAGTTTCAAACTCTTTGCATAGGCTTTCAATAGTAGTACCATAAACAATATCGTCAACATAAATGTGGACTATTAAAATGTCATTTTAAACATGTTTTAAAAAAAATATGGTGTCAACTTTCCCTTTTTTAAAATCATTTTCATTTAAAAATGAACTCAATCTTTCATATCAAGCTCGAGGAGCTTGTTACAATTCATAAAGATCTTTTGAAAGTTTAAAAACATGCTGAGGGACATCTGTATTTTCGAAACTTTGAGGTCGTTCAACATAAACTTCCTCATTTATAAAAATCATTTAAAAAAGTTGATTTTACATCCATTTTAAAACCTTTATAACATGCAAAAGCAAAAAACATTCGAATTGTCTCAAGTCTAGCAAAGGGAGCAAAAGTTTCATCAAGATCAATTCCTTCAACTTGTGACTAATCATTGGCCACTCATTTAGTCTTGTTCCTCACAATGACACCATTTTCATCTAACCTATTTCGAAAAATCCATTTTGTTCCAATAATGGGACGATCCTTGGTTCTTTCTAAAAGTTTTCACATTTGATTTCTTTCAAAATTATTTAATTTCTCATGCATTGCATTTATCCCATTTAAATCTTCAAGTGCTTCATCTATATTGTTGGATTCAAAGTTAACAAGAAATGCCAAAAAAGCACAGATTTTTTAAAGAGTTTCAACTTTTTATATCTTCATTTATATTACTGATAACTTGTTCGAGTGGATGTGATGAGATATGTCTTCAGTTTCTTGGAATGATTTTATTCTCCTCAATTCGAGGTTCTTCCATTTATTCCACAATTGGAGTGTCAACTTTAACTTCTTCTAAGTTCTCATTTTGCACATCATCAAATTATCTTTGCACTTCAATTATTTCTTCATCATCATCATGTGCTCATAAAAAAGTCATTAGTCTCAATGAATTTAACATTAATAGACTTTTCAATAACTAATGTTCTTTTGTTGTACACTCTATAAGCTGTACTTGTACTTGAGTAACTAAGAAAAATACCATTATCACATTTGGCATCAAATTTTCCTAATTTATCTTTGATATTCAAAATATAGCATTTACAACAAAAAATTTTAAAATAAGAAATATTTAATATTTTTTTATACAAAACTTCAAAACAAATTTTCTTCTCAAGAGGTCTAAGTAGAACTCTTAAAAACATAGCATGACATGTTTATGGCCTCGGTCCAAAAAAACTTTGGCAATTTACTTTCACTTAAAATTGTTCTAGTCATTTCTTATATAGTTATATTTTTTCTTTCTACTACTCCATTTTATTAAGGTGTCATAGGAGTGGAAAAGTGTCATAGGAGTGGAAAAGTTATGAGTAATTCCATTTTCTTCATAAAATAATTCAAATTTATGATTTACAAATTTTCCTCCATGATCACTTCTAATTTTTGAAATTTTTTGTTCAAGTTAATTTTTTTTGTAAATTTTGAAAACATGTTTATTGTTTCATGTTTATTAATAAGAAAAATAGTCCAAGTGAAACGAGATAAATCATCAACAATAAAAAAAATATATTTTTTCCTTCTAAACTTACTACATCGATTGGTCCAAATAAATCAAGATATAAAAGTTCAAAAGATCTTTGTGTACTAATGACTCCTTTTGATTTAAATGAGCTTTTGGTTTGTTTACCTTTAAGGCATGAATCACAAATATTATTTTTCTCAAACTTAACCTTAGGCAAACCTCTAATCAATTCATGATTTGAAAGTTTATTTAGTAATTTATAATTTGCATGTCCTAATTTTATATGCCATAAATTTATATCATCATGCATAGCACTAAGACATTTTTCATTTTTCAAATTATCAAAGTCAATTTTGTACACATTATTGTATCTAAAGCCCATATGTAAAACTTTATTGTTTTCATCTAATATCAAACACTTGTTTTTTTTTCAAATTTGATTAAATAATTTTTATTACATAGTTGACTTATGCTAATTAGATTATGTAATAGATTTTCAATTAGTCATATATTTTTCAAATATACTTTGTCATTCTTACCAACATTACCTATATCAAGTACTCTTCATTTGCTATTGTCTCCAAAAGGGACTTTTCCTTCATTTTTTTCCAAGGTGATGAAGTTTAATGCATCGTCGGTCATGTGTCTTGAGCATCCACTATCCAAATACCATTTACCTTCATTATGCTTTGGAAGTCCCTACAAAAAAGAAATTGAGAATCTCATCTTTTTGGTACCCAACCTTACTTGGGTCCATCTTGATTAGAAATGGTCTTTTTTGGGATCCAAATTTTCTTCATCAATTTATTTAGTCATTTTCTAATTCTGCAATCATAAAAATAATGTCCTTCATAAAATAAGTAATATGTGATCTTGTGTAACTATGCGATGCTTTAACAAATAAAATTCTTTTTATCATTTTCTTTTCAAAAGAGTTAAAATCAAGTCCCTTTTTATTTGAAGACATTCTAGATCCACTGAGCATGACATCTAATATTTTACTTCCATTAGAAAACTTTTCAAGTTCATCTTTTAAATTCTTGATTTCCTTATTCAAGCATGCACATTCTACATTTTGTTTTTCACATGATGATCTTATGGTACCATTTTCCATTTTCAACTCTTCAATTAAGAATTCAAACTAGAGTTGTCTTCATTCAATATGTCACATTTTTCACATGCTTTAACATACTTTTTTTGCATGCTTTCAAGCTCTATTTTTAGATTATCATATTTCGTTTTTAAGCATCCATATTTATTAAAAAATATTCTAAACTCATTATGCACATTAAATAATTCAATCACTAGTATCAGATGAGTTAGATGATACATCATGTGTATTCACCATTAAACATATGTAGACTTCTTCATCATTACTTGAGGAGGTGTTGGAATCATTTTCTTCATCTTCGCTTTCATCCTAAATTGCTTGAAGAGCATTTTTCTTTCTTCTTAAATTTTCTCCATCTTTCTCCTTTTTGATCAAATTTGAACACTCATTTTTATAATTTTCAATATTTTTATATTCAAAACAAGTTATTTGATTCTTACTCGATGACGATCTTTTCTTGATGAATTCATTCTTCTTCTTTTGTTTGGCAAACTTGAGATACTTGTTGAACTTCTTTGCATACAAGGTAAGCTTATTTTCATCAAGATCTTCATCTTCTTCACTTGTGTCTTCCTCATCTTTATTTGCTTTCAATACCAAAGTTTTTCTCTTTAGAGCATTTGCTTCTTCATCCTCCTTGATTCCGATCTCATATGCTAAGAGTGAATTTATAAGATTGTCAAAATCTAATTTGTTCAAATCCTTCTCTTCGATCACGGTCCTCTTTGTATGCCATCTGGAGGAGAGAGACCTGAGAAACTCTTTTACCTTTTGAGAGTTAGTTCTTGGCTCGCTCAAAGAGGCTAAGTCATTTACAATATTATTAAAGTGAACGACCATCTCATTTATAGATTCGTTTTCATGCATTTTGAAATAACCATATTGGTGATTTAGAATATTCAATTTAGATTCCTTAACTTTATCTGTTATTTCATGAGTAATAATAAGTTTCTTCCAAATCTCATTAGCACTTTCACAACTAAAAAATCGATTAAATTCAGTAGGATCCAAAGCACAATAAAAAATATTTTTTGCTTTCCAATCAAGTTTTATCAATAGTCTTTCTCCTTTGGTATATTCTAAAAAAGATTTTCCATGTAAATTAAAATTTTACAATAGAACATACATATGCTTGCATCATAATTTTCCAATATGCAAAATTGGATGCATTAAAAAACGGAGGACAATTAATCAATTGACCTTCGAAAAAATTGAATCCACTCGATGTCATAGCTCTAAAGATGTTTAAATGTTAAAAATGATAGCAACCAGCTCTGATACCAATTGTAGGATCAAAAACATCAAGAGGGGGGAGGTGAATTGGTGTATAATTTTTTTTTGCAAAATTACATTCCAAAAATCAATAAAACCGATCACAAGCAAATAATGATAAAGAGTGAGTAAGAGAGCAAATACAGATAGACATAATATGTTGATGAGGTTCAGCCTCAACTATTTGGTCTACGTTCTCGCTTCGACTTCTCGACTATGAGACCGTCGGAGATCCACTATCTTTCCCTTTTCTTATAAGGAGAGAACAACTCTCTTTACACCACACACCTTCTTTTCCGCTTAAGAGGCAAGACATATTTTAAAATGAGCTCTCAATTCTCACTAGACCAGAAAGAAAATATTTTCCTCTAATTCTTTTCGTTTGCAAAGTTTTCTCACAATCAAAACTTTAGAAAAGAAAAGGGAAGAAATTGTAATTTTGGGCTCAAGAACTAAAAAAGAACTTTCGAATTATCTTGCTTGCTTGTATGAGTTTTCTTCATGCTTTGACACTCCTTTTATAAGCTTCTACAGGTGGAAATTTCGTTCAAAAATTCTTTCACAATTTTTTCTTTGAAAAATAGTCATTATAGTTCATTTGGCACTGTGACCGATCGACCGCATTAATGGGCTGGTTGACTAGTCAATATGACCGTTGCGACATATCTGTGATTTTATACATTGTCCGATCGACCAGTCCTTCGATCGGTAACGTCTCAATGAAGTCGACCGATACATTGGCCGGTATAGTCTCGGGTCGACCGGTATAGTGTCGTCATTTTTGAATTCATTGTTGTACTGACCGGCCAATCGGTGCACGAATCGTCAATCGGTATTGTCTCATGATTTCTTCTGTTATTATCAATCAATCGGTCTTCATGGCTGGTCGATTGGTGGGTCGATCGGTCATGTGCTGAATCTTTATTTTTTAATGTTTAATTTGACGAATTCTTCTGCGAATGAGATCATATCAATATTACACCTGCATTATCATCACTTGAGCATATATTAGTAACTTTTATGTCCAATTTAATTTTATTATCATCAAAACATGTGATTCAACATCAAGTGGGATGGAAAATCACCAAAGCCTTGCTACATTTGCAAGGGTCCATATTGGACAAGTGATTTCCCGCAGAAGGCCACGATCAACGTCATGTATTGGCTCGACGGGAAGGAGAAGGAGGAGATGTGTCTCAGTTCGATGCACGTCCTCGGAACCATCAACGTCTCGAAGGGTTTCTCATCAGGTGCTCAACTTTATGCGGACATCGAATTGAATGGGCAAGTTTTCAATGCCCTCATCGACACGGAAGCATCGGAGTTGTTCGTATCAGAAGTGGCCGTGAAATTGCCACTAAAGAAGACTTCCGCCATGTTCAATATGGTGAACACGAAGTCTATCTCAACTATAGGAATTTCTCCTAGAGTGAAGGTTCACATTAGCAAGTGATCGAGAAGTTTCGACGTGACGGTGGCATCAGTGGATGATTACGAAGTGGTGGCGAGCATCTCTTTTTTATGACACATGTGTCATCCCACTCACCAACTCGATGCTCATTTTTTACTCAAGGGACCTTACAACGTTCCCGTGATGTCAGACAAAAATCTAAAGCAAAAGACTCTCTCCTCCATACAAGTGGGGAAGGGATTGCAAAAACATAATCACACCTTCCTGGCGACCGCCTTCTTGAAAGATTCGAGACCCTCCACTCCCCAAAGTTCTTGAGACTCTTGAGAACTTTGCAGATGTCATGCTTCTGAAACTTCCAAAGCATATCATCTACTTGATTCCCGAATCGAAGCCCCCACATAGAGTCCCTTATCGACTAGCTCCTCTAGAACTCGCAGAACTCCGTAAGCAACTCATCGAACTATTGGATGCAGAATATATTCGTCTCTCGAAGTCTCCATATAGCGTCCTAATTATCTTTCAGATGTACATCGCCTACCAGACGCTCAACAAACTTACGGTGAAGAACAAATACCTCGTCCCTCTTGTGGCAGACTTGTTAGACCAACTTGGCGGTGCAATATGGTTTAGCAAGTTGGATCTTCGTTCGGGCTATTGGAAAGTTTGGATCATCGAAAAAGATGTGCAAAAAATGACGTGCATCGCAAGATATGAATCCTTCGAGTTCCTCGTGATGCCTTTCGGCCTCACTACCACTCCGACAATCTTCTGCACCCTCATGAACAAGATATTGTAATCCTTCCTCGACATATTTGTGGTTGTCTACCTCAACGACATCATAATCTATAGCTACAGTTTGGAGGAGCACATCGAATACATTCGACAAGTGTTCAAGGTGTTGCGACAAAACTAACTCTACGTCAAGCGGGAGAAGTGTGCCTATGCCCAACCGAAAGTGCACTTCTTGGGACAATGTCGTCGAAAGTGGCAAGTTGAAGATGGATGAAGCGAAGATTCGAGCCATCATGAAGTGAGAGCCGCCCATGCGGGTTCTCGACACGTGTTCATTCCTTGACCTGACAAATTACTATAGGTGGTTCGTCAAGAGGTATTCACATGTGACGATCCCTTTAACGAATCTCCTTCGGAAGTTTGTGAAGTGAGAGTGGATGCCTACCTGCAAGAAAGCATTCAGTACCCTTAAGAAAGTCATCACGGAGGAACCTGTGCTCGTCTTGCCAGACTACATTAAGCCTTATGAGGCACATAAAGATGCTATCGGAGGAGTTCTTATGCAAAAGAGGCATCCCGTGGCATTTGAGAGTCGCAAACATGAAGCGGCGTTACACCGTTCAAGAAAAGGAGATGACCGCGGTGATCTACTGCCTTAGGACATGGATACACTATCTTCTCGAGTCACAATTTTTTATCAAGATGAACAATGTCGTGACAAGCTACTTTGAAATGCAGAAGAAACTCTCGTCACAATAGGCAAGGTGGCAAAATTTTATGGCGGAGTTTGATTATGTCCAAAAATACAAGTCCGACAACTGTGGTGGCAAGATTTTATGACAGAATTTAATTATGTCCAGTACAAGTCCGACAAATGTCGTTGTTGACGTCCTCAACCGACGCACGAAATTGATGACCATGAGCTCCTCTCAGTCTGACCTGATTAAAAAGATTAAGAAGGGATTGAAGTCAGATCCCATGGCAAAAAAATTATTCGAGCAAGTGAAAAAGGGAAAGTGCGCCGATTTTGAGTGGAAGATGGGCTGATCTTCACCGAGGAACGTTGCATGTTCGACAACTTACGACGTGTCATCATGCAAGAGTGGCATGACTCCAAGTGGGCAAGACATCCGAGCATCCGCCGCACTTTGGCACTCATCGAGGATAATTATTTCTAGCCAACGATGGAAGATGATGTTGAAGTTTTTGTGAAGACATGCCTTATTTTCCAACAAGATAAAAGTACCAATCAAGTTCCCGAGGGACTTTTGGAACCTTTTCCTATTCCAGAGCGATCATAGAAAAATGTTTTCATGGACTTCATCACGAGCCTGCCCAAGTCTAAAGGGGTACGTACCTTCACAGTGGTCGTCGATCGATTCTTTAAGTATGCCATCTTCGTCGCCGGCTTCGCAAATTGCCCTGCCATTGAAGCTGTGGAGTTATTCATGAAGCATGTGGTGAAGTATTAGGGTCTTCCCCAAAGCATAGTCAGCGATCGAGATAGACGGTTCGTTGGCAACTTTTGGAACGAGTTGTTCAAGATGATGGGCTCCAACCTGAATTTCACAACCTCACTTCATCCTCAAACTGACGGCCAAACTGAGAGCATGAATTATATTTTGGAGATCTACTTGCAACACTATGTTGGTGCCAATCTGAAAGACTGAGCGAAGTTACTCGACATCACGTAATTCTCTTACAACATGCAATGGAACGAGTCGACCAATCAAAGTCCCTTCGAAATAGTGACAGGACAATAATCTCTCACTCTTCATACCGTCACCACTTCTTACGGTGGCAAAGTCCCTGCCGTTGACAGCATGACAAGAGGATGATGTGAGCAGAATGATATGACTCGGGCATGTTTGCACAAGACATCGAAGTGCATGAAGATATGAGCAGGCCTTGTCCGACGAGATAACTTTGAAGTCGGAGATTTGGTTCTTGTGAAGCTGATCCAACATTTTCGGGTAAGCGAAAAGAATCTGCACAAGGGCCTCGTTAAACGTTATGAGGGTCCGTTCGAGATCTTGAAGAAGATAGATAACGTGGCCTACAAGCTTGAGCTCCTGCCACAGATGCAACAACACTCCGTCTTCCATGTCAACTTATTCAAGCCTTGCATCGAAGACCCTAAAGACCTCGGCATGGGGTTTCAAACCGTGCCTTGCGGGCCATTCGTCAACGGTCATTGATTAAGTTGAAGAAATACTCGCCATCCACATGAAGAATCGAAAGAAAAAATATCTTGTTCGATGGAGTGAAAGACTGAATGCCGACACAAGTTGGAAGACGGCCGAAGTCTTGTGACAGTTCAAGCAAAAAATTAAAGAATTCGAAGCTGCAGCTCTAGGGATGTCGTTAACTTGAGTAGGGGAAAATGTCCCAGGGGCTTTTCCGGGACCGTCGAGTTATCTTACTTCATTATATTTTTTCTTATTTTAGCCCACTTTTGTAACTTAGTATTATTTTCAAGTGTGATGTCAATTTTGTAATATGCACTCCAGAAAAGTGCACCACGTAACTTATATTCCATATCACATGTCGCAAAGCTACATTTCGAAACGGTAGTATATTAGGGAAGATCCGCTAGTGTTCCCCAAAACCTTTTGTAATCGTTCTATTTACTCAACAAAAATTTTAAAACTTCTCAAAATTTAACGATGTGTCTCAAGCGTGGTGTGGCAATTCATAAAATGTTAAAATGTTCCGTTTAAGCGTTCGTTTGTTCACAAACGTCTCCGCCGAAGTGTCCGCTCAGAATCGAGTGTCCAAAATACTGTAGCATTACGAAAGTGATCTAAAAAAGCTTCTACAAAATGCTCAAAAAGCGTTTGCAAATCGATCAAGCTAAAACGACTCTGAAACGTTTGCAAATCGAGTGTCCGCCGAAGTGTCCTCTTCTTTACTTTTTTTTAAAAAAAATACGAATAAATAGCTTTTTATTTATCTATTTTTTTTATTTTGCACTCGTCTCTATTCACCGTTAAAGAGCTTAAATCTTACGCACAACCGTTTCGTTTCACCAACTAAAGCTGACAAGTAAGAAAACGGTTTGTACCTAACTCATCCTTTCCACGACAATTACTCCCACATACTAACTAATTTATTAATATAAAGACGAAGAATATTTAATTAACACACTTTTTATTAGGAAATTAATTCACATCGAGCTATTTTTCTCGTCACATATTTTTCTTTTTAACAGCTACACAAAAAAAAACAATTATTAAAATCAGAGAATAAAAAAAAATTATATTCTACGGCATATTCTCTCTCCTCCCCCATTCCATTATTATTATTATTATTTAACATTAACGATTTTATATTATCTAACATGACATTTTAATACGCCTCCGCCTCCTCCTCCTCCTCCATCATCGTCACTTCTCCTTCGAACCCAAGAAGACAAAGCAAACAAAGTCGAATGGCGTCGTCGCTGCGGACGCGAGTGGAGTCGTGGATCAGGGACCAGACGGCGCGATTGACGGCGGCGTGGCCTCCCTCGGCGCCCCCGCTGCCGCCTCTGCCGCGATGGCCGCCATGGAAGGGACGGAAGGATCGGCGGGCGCAGGAGCGGGCGATCCGGGAGGAGTACGAGCGGCGGAGGCGACAGCTCGACGACCTCTGCCGTGCCGTCAAGGCCGAATCCGTGGCCGACCTCCAGGAGATCCTCTGCTCGATGGTCCTCTCCGAATGCGTCTACAAGGTCTGCTACGTTTCCCTTGCGAAGGAAACAAAAAGAATTAAATAAAAAACCTTTCGCTTTCCCAAAAGAATGCCGTATATTTCGAAAGATTTTATTCCTAAAGAAACCTCGAAATAAAAAAAAAATTTTCAAGTCATTTACTCTGTTAAGCGAGGATTCTCAAAGGAACGCCATGCATTTTTGTAGTTTTACTTAGTTTCCTATTTCTTCTAGAACTGGCAAGTTTTAATGGAAATGCCATAGAATATGTTAGTTGGGATGGTGAATGGAATATTGTTCCTGTTAAAGTTTACATATGAGAAACCATATAACATACACGGTTTTTTCATGTTATGATCTTGGTTTCAGAATTGGCAGCAAACGTGTATTTATGAGGACAATTACTTTCATATGATTATATTACACGGAAAGCAACTATTAATTATTGCGTGTTCAAGTATATATGATAGTTCTTTTATACTCCAAATGTATGAATGACCATTTTCCTTTTCTTTCCATTTCAACAGAGGCCAGCTAGTGACATGATACGATGTGTAAATAAGTTCAAGTCTGATTTTGGGGAACAAATTGTTTCTCTTGAACGCGTGCAACCTTCTTTAGATCATGTACCTCATCGGTGCGTTGAGACTGCTATGAGCCTCTAATTTTTACTTTCTCATCATAATGTAGTAATGCATGAACTTATTATTAACAAAACTCAGTATTTATGTTTTTTCACCTTTTCTGCAGTTATATTGTTCATTAGTTCTTGGTACCTATTCTATGAATGTTGATTGGAATTGAGTTATGGAATAGCATTTTTGGATTTATTTTTTCTGAAAAAAAGGATGATTAAGCACATGGTTAATCATCCAATCCAGCTCTTCTGAATCATAAGAGGTCTTTCCCATAGAGTGGGATACTATTTTGTTATTATTTTCTATCATAGATAATGATTTGCTCTGATAACTATTAATGAACAATCTATTCTTTGGGCACAAGTTCTTTTCTTTCAAGCATTTATGATATCTTTTATTTAGAAGTTTACAAATATTTTTCTGATGTCTTGCCTTCTCTTTTCTCGTTGACATTACTTTTTAGCAAATCCTAAGACTTTCTTGTAATTTTGGGTATGTCTAGTTGCTAATAACACCAAACATCTTGAATAATAATAAAATTAATAATATATTTTAGGCAGAGCTGTTCTTTATGAAACACAGCAATGTTATAAAGTATAACTATGTACATCAAACCATTTTTTCCACAGAAGTATGTACATCAACCCTCTCAAAAAATTTATATACATCAAACTTTGCTCAAAAACTCATAGATGTCTGAAGGTAGAAGCAAACAAAGGTTATGTTCATCCTGTCAGTCTCATCAACAGCTATACAGGTCATTATTTTCATTATGTTCTATCATGTATCTTTTGTGTTTCGCTAGTATTAGATTAACTACCTTTTGCATGATGAATGAGAAAGGATTTCACGGTAGTCATGTTAAAAGTATAATATCATTGACGAAAAAATGTACTCTGTTATGGCCTTGACTTGTATTTAACTCTATTGTGATTTGCTGTTATGATGTGGAAAATGTACAAGTGTAAGCCCTCAAGAAGAGAGAGGTGAAATAGGTTAAAAGTACAACCATTATGCAAAACCCCACTCACGAACAAGGAAAGAGCAATGGTGTACAATACTATCAACCTGACATCTCTCCCCACAAAAAATGACCCGGTTGCACTGGAGTCAAATAGCCCAGGCACCAGCTAGGAAGGTCGCTAACAAGACTCTCCGGTGATGTCTCTGACAGACACGGGCTCTAAGGGACTACCAAAATGCTTCCGGTGTAGGGAAAGGGCCTCCAACCAAGGCCAGCCGTGACCAAACCTCTCGTGAAACAATGCAATCGAAGAATAAGTGTGTGATGTCCTCATCCACCTCTTCACATAGGACACGAGATGTGCCATCATGAAGTGCCCATCTCGCCCTATACTGTCTGGTGAGGATCCTCTCATGTCGCATAAGCCAAGAAAAAAATCTTGACTTTAAGTGGCACCCAAGTGCACCAAATAAGTGTGAAATCAGCCCGGAGGGTGTCCGAGATTGGGCTGGCCAGAAGAAAGCGAAGGTAGAGACTGTGAGCAGGAAAGGTCTCAGAGAGCCATAACCTGAAGGGGGTCCGGCTGAAAAGAAGCAATCAGCTGATGGAGGACCAGAAGCTCGGTATGTGCCTATCTGATAGAGGTGATCTGAAAGTGGGGGTCCAAGAACCGGTACCAGGGTCACTGTCTTCCGACCACGCCTTGTATCTGTCACTTGTGTGGTCCATCATCATATTTTTACAATACTGTCTGGTGTTTTTTTTGTTATTCAGTGGCAGTACCGCAAGTGTCAAGTTGGCAAGCCACAATGCCAGTATGCTTGTGTACCCCAGTTCATAATTTAGATATGCATATACATATCCCTCAAAGAATAAAAAAGTTTTGTGCCGCTTTTACAACTAAAAAGGTAACATGTTCAAGCAATAACTCAATTTTATACACTCTAAATAATTGAAATTGATCTTGTGTTTTTTCAAGTAACTTTTAGCAGAATCTCAGTGGTAATTTCTAGCTAGAAATGAAATCTCTATGCCTCTATTCATATGTCCTTTTAGGGATTATTAACATATAACGCCTTTGCTGCATTTCCTTTCATATATTCAGGTATCTTTTAGCTGAGGCAGGTGATACAATTTATGCTTCATTCATTGGGACAAAGCAATATCAGTAAGCTAAATCATGACAATAAACAGGTTTTAGAATTTATCAGACAATGTCTTGATACTTCAATCAACCTATTTCACCTATTTTAATCTGTGCAGAGATGTCATAGCTGATGCAAATATACTTCAAGGGGTCATATTCCATGAGGATGATGCTGAAGACTTTGATGTGACTCAAGTGGAAACTAACTTAGCTGATGCAGAAAAAAAATTTGTTGAAGTCAGTGGCAAGAAACTTGAGCATAAACGAAGACAAACGAAAAAAAAATCAAGACCTGCTGCACATAGGGTGAGATGTTGCCATTTTTCGGTTTTCTATATTGATTATTACCCATGAAATTTCATTTTTATTATCGGTTGCATTTTCTTCCGGCTTACTAATCCTCTATCCATTTTAAATGTTTTAGGGATTCTTGGCGCGTGCTAAAGGAATTCCAGCACTAGAGTTATATAAACTCGCACAGAAAAAGAACCAGAAACTAGTTCTTTGTGGGCATTCACTTGGTGGTGCTGTAAGTGTTTTTAGTTAGTACCTTGACCACTTTTCCTTTCTTTTTTTTTTTTTGAGAGGATACTTTGACCACTATTTCCGTTCCCTACTTTCAAATTCAGAATTTGTCACTGTTTAATTAGGTGGCAGTATTGTCTACCCTTGCTATTCTGAGAGTTCTTGCATCAACTCCTCTAAGCAAGGATAATGAAAAAGTTCAAGTGAAGTGTATCACTTTTTCCCAACCTCCTGTTGGAAATGCTGCTTTAAGAGAGTAGGCCCTATTATAACAAGTAAACTGTCTTTCTATACTAGTAACGATCACCTTTTAATTCTTTTTATATGCATTTTCAGTTATGTTCATCAGAAAGGATGGCAGCACCATTTTAAAACCTACTGCATTCCTGAAGATCTAGTGCCACGTATTTTATCTCCTGCTTATTTTCATCACTATAGTTCGCAAGGAATGCAATCATCTTCAAGTATGAGACCTGCTAATAATTCTATATTGAAAGAAGAAAGTGGCTCTGAAAGATCAATCCCAAGCAAACAGTCGAAAAGGAGTGATGGGAAACAGCTTGTGCTAGGCCTTGGTCCTGTTCAAACATCATTTTGGAGACTCGCAAAACTTGTTCCTGTAGATAGCGTTCGCAAGCATCTCAATACAATAAAAAACATAAAAATGATTGGCAGAACTTCTTCTGTTGTAGCTAGTGCAATAGAGTCAACAATTGACGCAGCAAATACAGAACCAGAATCTCTTGAAATACAGGAGGGTTATGATGGGATTTCTCTGACGCCTCTAGTTGACACTGATATGAGAAAGGTGTATGAAGAAAACAGTGGAGTCAAGGAAACCAAACGTTGGCGGAGAGTTCCTTCCTTACCTTCATATATACCATTTGGGCAGGTAGGTAGCAGATTTTTTTTGCTATAATTTCTTATCATTTATATGCGTATAAATTTCATTCAACTACAAGTTTATATTCATATATAAATATCCATGCATATTTAAATGTTTAAAAACATATTTGTCATTTGTGCATTAAATTTTCATATGTTTCATGAATGATGCTAAACATATGACTGATACTTGTGTTTTTCAAAATGTTGGTTATAAAAGAGTATAAAAGACTTAATTAGTAAAAACTTGTCATTTAACTTGTTTGGTTGCATTCGAGTCCGTTCAAAATTCTACACATTTCCATGTTGATTGCTTGGCCAATTGTTTGATGGAGGCCAACTTTAGAAACTTGGTAATATTAATGATAATCTTTTGTGGTTGGGCCTAAATTGTAAAAGTAATTTATAGAGATTCTCTTCTAAAAAAATTATAAAATAAAATAAAGGCCTTCTGTAGTAATTTAGCATGTCTAAAACATGTTCAGGAAACTTAGTATAAACCTGTGCATTTCAATATACTTAATATGAGCCTTTTGTCTCTGAAGGCATCTTGTGAAGCCTCATTGTTATGGCATCAGGATGTGTTTTGCTCGATTTTGAAGTGTTACTTGTTAGTAAGACTTTTACTTTAGATTTTTGGTGATGCGTTTTGGTATCGTATAAAGTTAGATCGTTTTACAAACTTGAAGGCAGTTGCAGTGTTCCTTGGTATAATATCTCTAGTACCTTCCAAAAAAAATATCTCTACTACCTGGATGAGTAACAAAAAATTTAGTATCCCTTTTTCCTAAAAAATCTCTCTAAACTTGTGACCTATGTGCTGTCATTTGCATTTATTTCTTTTATTGAGACAAAGAAAACTGATTTCTTTTTGCACTTTTTATTTAACTTTTTTTACAAGACTTGCTACTGTTTAACCTTAAGTTGACATAGAAAAGGATATATTGATCATTATCAGCTCTATCTCTTGGGAAGCTCATCAGTGGAATCACTTTCTGACATGGAGTACTCAAAATTAACATCGGTACGAGCATTTATCATTTTCCTGCAATACAGGCATTACTAATTTTGATGTGCACAATGTACTAAAAGATATGAATGCTACATCTCTCTTGACAACTTGGGCATTTGAATTTAAACTTTTGTACTTCAATGCGGAAAAGGTTCTAGATACTCAACATCATTGTCCTGGCAAAGGCGTTTGCAGGTGCATTCTGTTATAACTGAATTGAAGGAGCTCTTACAATCACATTCAATGAAGTCGTATAGGTCTCGCTTTCAGAAGTAAGCATGATTTCATAATGCTAGAATCTCTTTAATTACTATGTTGCTTTATTGCATTTTCCATTCGTCATGAAAAGTTTCGCTATAATATATCTATTTCTGTTGTGCATGCTTCTGTTACCCCATATCCTCATCATTGTTAATAGAAGTTTTATGAGTGACATATGAAGATCATTATCCCTTTTTTTACAGGATATATGACATGTGCATGTCTATGAACACGTCTTCTTTTCTGGGAATGGAACAATTGCCACATTTTCCACATCTACAACAATTAATTGGCCTGACAACTGCTAGTACTGTAGAACTTGGCCATATCGTGGAACCTCCTGTGATCCGAACAGCAACTTCTATTCTTCCTTTAGGTTGGCGTGGGATTCCTGGTGACAAAAATTCAGAGCCATTGAAAGTTGATATTTTGGGCCATGGCTTGCATTTATGCACTCTTGTTCAAGCTCAAGTAAATGGGAACTGGTAATGTCCTTTCTATCATCAAATAATCTGTCAATTGTGGCAGTTAGGTATACTTTGTATTCTAGGTGGTATGGAGTAAGATTTAGATGCCACTAGATTGAATTTGGGAGTAAATTTCATAAACGTTCATCCAATACTCTCGTTCCAACATGGTCACTGAACTTTATGTAATTCAAAGGTTGTTGAACTTTAATAATTTCTTTGCCATTGTCATCCTAACCGGTGGTAGAAGGTTAACCAATTAAAATTCTGACATTTATGTCAGTATTTTCTCTCTCCTCATGTCAATTTTTTTAAAAAAAGTGTGCTACATCGGCATTTTCTCTTTCAGTGGTGTGCTTTTCTAAAAAAATGACGTAGAGGAGAGAGGAAAAGTTGACGTGGGTACCACATCATCATTTTAACTGGTTTACCTTCTTTCACTGGTTAGGATGACCATGGCCGAAAGATATTATTAAAGTTCTATGACCTTTGAGTTAGAAAGTAAAGTTCAATGGCCATGTTGGGAATGAGAATAGAGTTGGTGACTATGCTTTAAATTTATACTCTTGTATTTGGTGATCTTTGTCATTAACTTGTATAGTTTTTTCCTTGCATGTCAATTGGAAAGTTAACATGAAGAATAGTGCAATGTAAGGTGGGATTGTAGGTTATTCATAAGTAGGTTTTCTTTTATTTGTTAATCGTATCTTCATATGTCATTGACTTCTTTCTATTTTGAGATACATATAGAATTAAGAATTTCGAACTTTAAACTAAGAATGAATGAGAGCTGTATTATTAAAAGTTTTATATATTATATCATGTATAATAAGGTAAGTCTATGTAATTTTTTTTGGAAGGACAAGGATGGCTATGCAGTCATGTTGTCCATCCATAATTGTATTAATACTAAAAGGTTAAAGATGTACAAGTATGTATTCTACAATAATACCAAAAGAAGAAGAAAAATGTGTGTCAATGATGCTACTAGCTGAACCCCCACGCTTGAATCAAACAGGAGATGCAATGGACAATGTTTTCAACATGGCATCTCTCACAAAAATTGATTTGGCTACATTATTGGGAAATGGCCTAGGTGATCGTCAAAAATGCCGCCAACAACACTCTACTTTGGTTGCCTCAGCTGCTGAGAGCTCTTAGAGACTGCCAAAGGACCTCAATCGCCGTTGGGGTGACTCTGTTGATGTGTATTCGTCTGTGTGCCTCCTACGCCATAATGCACTGAGAGAACAGATGGGTGATGTCCTCGTTCCTCACGCCACATAAAGTGCATGATATGTTTGTGCTAGGCACTCATCTCGCCCATTACGCTCGAGTGAGGATCCTACCGTACCGCACAAGCCAACCAATCTCTACTTTGAGCGAGACACAAGATCTCTAGATGGGCTAGAGTCTGCTTTAAATGTGCTTGATGACATGCCCTTATGAAGGAGGCCGAGGTAGAGGTCGCAAGTCAAAACACTTGTCAGAGAGCTAGGCCCAACCATCTCTTCTAGACACGTGTAGCTGGAAAGGGGTAATCTGTGTCTCTTCCAAGACATCCAAAAGGCGAAATATGCTCATGCAGAAGTCTGCAATGTTGATAGTTCATATCACATTGTAATATTGATTAAGTAATTGGGACACGATGAAAACTGCATGAGCGTCTGTAGAGAAAATGAATTCATATAGTACTTGGTCCATAACCGCTCCGACCATTCACCAAATACTTGCCATCATAGTCCACTGATTATTGATATTCACCATGGAATAGTATGTCTTGCAAACAAGGTTTAAGTTATGGATCAAGTCCTTCTTTCAATTCTTAAACCTAGTGTAAACTCGAAGTATAAATGGTCATCTTCAATTTAATTTCTCCATAAAAGTAGCAATCTTAATGAACAATTGAATCACATGATAGCATTCAGTGACTAATTTTCTCCGAAAGGAAAACATGGGTGCCTCATTTCCTTGAAACACATAATGGCTTAGTTTCTACATGAACAAAGACAACTCCAATGAAAAAGATGAGATGAGTTTGAATGTTTTTGCTCATTGGAGTTTTAAACAACCCACCTGATTGGTCGGCCTGGGAACAAAAATCTGGAGGCTTTTGCCACGAGTCATGCGGATTCAAAGGCGGTTGTTTCAGGCACTTCTTCCATATTTGGATATCTAAAACTTATAGTGGAATCAACCTCGGAGGTTACTTGTCACTGAAAATTCTTTCTTTGGCGAACAAAAATAGTTATATTTAAAAGTCACCTTTTCCTCTGACTTGAAAAATGACTACCCCTCCAAGAGAAGATGGAACTCCCTCTTGGAAAATGTGTTCCTTTGGACTTACTTCCAATGTATATCCTAATAAGACCGGACTAGATAATTATAACTATCCTAAGCGAAGGTAGAAGCAGGGCAAGACCCCTTTGCAGAGGAGCTCTTGGGGCAGAGTCAAGTGATCATAGGAAGGTTGAGTTTAATCATTGTAGGAAGCGAGATAAATTAGTTCACAAATCCAACAAACAGATTCATTGTTGCATATAAATTAAATCTTTGACTGAATGCCGTTTGTGCATGTTTACAACCTATCATATTACATATATGAAGGATCCTTGTTCAATTTTGGATATTTTTATTATTTATAGTTGTTGTGTAATGTGCTTTTATTCTAGTATCATAAAATTAAGTTCAAATGATTAGGCATCGAACATTCCTGAATAAGCTAACTAAAGAGCTAGGATTTGAGTCATTAAGTCAAATGGATGAAATATTTTCTCCCCCAAAAGTAAGTAAAAAGAAGAAGCACCTTCTCCTTTCAATTATATAGCCCATTTACTATTATCCTCGTAAGTTCTTTTTAATTTATTTCCTTGATATGCGTCCACTGTGGTTAATGTGCTGTCATTATTGGTTATGTAGGTGTTCAACAGTAGTTGAATCTCTACCTCAAGTTCCTTCTTTGTCTGAAAATCACAAAATGCAACCTGAATTGCAAAAGATGCGAATTATAATTGGTCCTCCACTAAAACGACCACCAAAATACCCAGTAGCAGTGGACATGATGAATCCTGTTTTTCACTCTGCAGAAGTTGGATGTTCTGGTTTAGTTTCAGAGTGTAAAATCGGGTATTTTGCTGAAGAAAGATTATCTAGTGATGTTTTGCCTGACTTATTTATATACTGCACGAGTGACTTTGTAACTGCCAGCAAGAAGGTTCATATGAGAACTCGAAGGGTCCGATTGCTTGGATTAGAGGTATCATTTTGTAGTGAGTGGTATGCTTATTTATACCTTAACACCTTAAAGATTGTAAATTACATGTCTTCATATAGGGTGCTGGAAAAACCTCACTTTTTAGGGCATTGATTAGCCAATGTAGACCAAAAAACAGCATAAACCCTGATACTATGCACTTTGAGCTGGATACTGAAGGAGTTGCAGGTGGATTAAACTATTTGGATTCAGCAGGAGTAGACCTGCAGGTACTGTCTTTCTATTTCTGTCGTTTCTATGGAGTATTTAGTTGCATATGAAGGTTTTCTGTTTTAGCACGTCTTGAAAAGCTTCCTAGCTGCACATTTATCAAACACATCTATTATTGCTACTTACTATTTACTGAATTTGATTGATTTATCTACCAATTTTGAGCATCATTTCCATATTAGATGACTTTCACTTCGGTTGTCTTCACGTTGGTGCAAAAGGATAAGTCTTGTTGTCAGATATTTACTACCTTCTGGGAAGTGGACAGATGAGTCCTTCCCTCCAATATCTATCATGATTAAAGATCAACCAAAAAAACAAGGATCTAGAAAAGTGCTCTTATGCATTGTTAGAGATTAACACAAATAATTTCTGAAGTGGGTTTTGCAACTACTTGAAACACTAGGGTTGAATTGCCAAATAATAACGTTTCTTTTCATGTGTTATTACTAGGAGGGGACAAGAAGTTTCCAAAGTGTTGTTTAATGATGAAGTTTCTTTTATGCATTTTAGGGGTGAGATCCTAACTAAATGATTTTTCCTTAAGAATAAGTACAAGATACTGGATCCAACAAAGGAAACAATGATAACAATGATCAAACTGTGCAAATTTGGATAAGAAAATGTTGCATGCAAATATTTTACCCAGGGAACTTGTATGCATGTATGTAGAAGGATTTGCATACAATCAAACGACGGAACTTGGGTACATATCCTGGTATTGGGGCTGTCTTAAGAAGTCAATGAGATTTTATTTGCAGTCAGGTCTCTTTTGCTTCATGCCTGCAATGACATTTAGTTCTTCAGTTTTAAATGTCTATGATGTGTTTGACTTGCTTTTTATCTTGGAACTCTTTTACCGACTATAACTTTTCTTAGAATATCAATTTTGTTACGATGACCAGATGAGCATATTACATAGCTGTTCAAGCAGAATTTTCATGTTGTAGGATTTATTTTTCTTTTTCAATTATATTTCTTTCTTTAATTGCCCATAAGTAACCACTCGATTCACTTTTTTTCCCTAAAAAAATTGCATACGGAGTGGTTACTTACATGAATCCTCAGTGTAGTCAACGGCATGATCCGAGGTTGTGCTGCTAGCTAGTCAGGACTGTCTATTGCAAAAAGTGTCTTGGGGGTATCATTTATTTTATGGAGTTCTGGATCTATCACGAAGACCAACAAGGCTTTGACCTGGTTGTTGGTATCACTCTCATTTAAGGGTTCGAGGCGTCCAGGTTCATCTTCTTTGGTGGCTTACTCCTTTCTTCTTATCAAATAAAGAAAGGACTTCTGAAGTAGTATGTTCCATAGTACACATTTGCATGGGTCAAGACTCAAATTCATGTTGCTTGCATGTTGTAGATATGGATATATCTCAATATGGATATTTTTTTTTTGAATTTTTGTTTTGAGAAGCAATTTGATTCAACAGTAAATGTAGTAATATTATGATACATTCTATACCACTTTCAATATCTACAGTTTCATTTCTATGTTACAGAAACTTCATACAGAGCTTTCTCGTTTCAAGGAAGAGCTGCAAAAAGGAGCTCATGACCTCAGCAAAAAGACTGATCTTGTTGTTCTGGTTCATAATTTATCACATAGAGTGCCATTACATCAGGAATCAAGTAACTCGCCTGCGGCCCTTTCGTTGTTCTTGAATGAGGTTATGGCCCACGAGATACCTTGGATTCTTGCCATTACAAACAAATTCTCTGTCAGTGCCCATCAACAGAGAATGCTGATTAGTTCCATTGTAGAAACATATCGAGCATCTCCTAACATGACTGAAGTAATAAACTCCTGCCCTTTTGTTATAACCACTTCATCCAGTAGCCTACATCCACTACGTTCAGTCAATAAGGAGTTGACTAAGAAGGAGGAGGCTGCTCAGAAAGTGGTATTTGCTCCAATCAACCTAGCTCGAATATCATTCCAGAAAAAGGATGTTGTCATGCCTATTGAAGGTGTTTCTGCCTTCAGACGACTTGTTCACCATGTCCTTGCGACTCAGGAGGAAATGTCTTTTCAGGTCATTCTTGTTTCATCGTAGTTGTGATGATCAATGTTGTGGCTTCATGGTAGCTTCAATATCATGTTGGCTAAGTTCGTACCTTGTTCTGCAGGAACTAGCAAATGAAAGACTGTCTCTTGAACTGGCCAAAGATAAAGAAGCATCTGCCACTGCAAAGCCAAAGTTACAGGGAAATGGCAATTCCATCACGGCTGCTGCAGTTGGAGCATCTCTTGGAGCTGGTCTTGGATTTGTAATGGCTGTGGTTATGGGTGCAGCATCTGCCTTGAGAAAGCCTTAGATCAGAAGGCTCCTCTGCTGAGGTTAAATAGGCGAATAGCGCAGTGTTTAACTAATTCTGTGGATCGGGGACAAATATTCCTCATGATTAAAATATTTATCTTGTGGGATTTTGTTTATGTTTTCGTAGGATCAGAAATCTGTATAGCTTTGCTAGGACGTGATTGATTAGACGAGATGGACATATTTTCTATTCCGAAACCATTTTGTAAAGGCAACAAAGTAGATTGAAGTTTCCATATGGTTCCTTCATGTAAGATTTCCGTGCAATAGATCAGCAATTTATAGATTTTTTTTTGCTTCATCCCTGCTTTCTCATATGGCAGACCAAATCCACCCAATTAGTTTTTTGCTATTATGTTTTCTTTTGTTTTGTGGGTGGGTGGGTGTTACTTATGAATTGAATTGTGACCACAATCGGAGACTGCAGAAGTTGACCTTCTGGAAGATAAGCCTGATCATGGAGATGAATTGAATACCTGGGACACCAAATATTGATATATAGTGGGAATCCATCTGTAAACTAAAACAACCAAAGAACAGCAATGTTTGACCAGGAATTCTATCAACTTTTTTTCCGTGGGAACGCCACTAATAAAATTCTCAACTCTTCTTTCTTGACCAGGTAATCTATCAACTAAGGAGCAGCAACTACGACATGGGAAAAAAAAAAGAAACTACTACATGGGAAAGTTTCCAGCTTATCCGATATTAATAAGTTGACCTCTTCTTTTTCTTAACAAGAAAGATAAGAGAATTATCCACATCAATCATCTGTCTTTGTCAGAAAGAAAGATAAAAGTAACATGGCTTAGTTCCTTAAATTTCACTTGAACTAGATTTTTTACGTCTGTCCTTAATATATAAACTTATTGACTAAGTTGCAATTTTCATTTTAGTTCATATCTTTATTTTTTAATTTATTAGGAGCAGATGAGATCATTATAGGAGGTTTAAAGAATTAACCCACGAAACAAAAAGAGTTGGCAGATCTTCTAGAATCTGAATACGAACGTGCACACTTTAATATATATTTATTTCAGGTTCAACAAAGATGGCGAGACTTTGCTGTTCCCCTATAAATACTTGCTCCAAGCATTTGGTTGCGTTCATCACTCATACAAGAAGGCATACAACATCTTCCTGTCCCTCCATCTATTCCATTACTACGGTTATTTTTGTCCGAAAAGCTTCAGAAAGCCATGGCAAATCATTTGGTGCCAAGCTTTGCCAAGCCAAGGCAGGTGGCCAGGAAGGTGCTCGCCAAGGTGCAGTATGAAGGGCCAGCCAGGGTCAGGAAAACCATTGGAAGGTGATTTTTTTTTATACTTGGAACTTGATCAATTTTGATCAGATTTTACATTTTTTTTCTGTCTGGATTTTGTTAATGACGTTGTTCTTGTCTTCATTGCTGCAGTTCCGAGCTGGAGTATTTTGATCCTTTCATCTTCTTTGACTACTTCTCTGGTTGGTTCCTCTGGAATTGACTTTAACTATGATTATCGTGTTCTATGAGCATTCTGTGGTTAATTTGATTTTTATCCCCTTATGATTTCTTTATTGCAGTCAGGGCTCCTGCCGGTTTTCCTGATCATCCTCACAGAGGTCGGTAGTTTTGGTCGTAATAAGTTCTGCACTTTCTTCTGTACAGTTCCTGTGATGGTTGTCTAAATGTTGTTTCTCATTTCCTTTCTTTGACGTAATATTACAGGTTTTGAAACAGTCACCTACATGCTTCAGGTAACAAACTCTATTCAGAATTACCGATATTAGTTCAGAATTCAACAGCCATTGTTCAAGTGCTTATGCATACAATTGTCTGATGGAAAAAAGGGAGCCTCCAGTCACCAAGATTTTGCAGGGCATGAAGGTACCATCAAGTCTGGTGATGTGCAGGTATGTTGGCCGGAACTCATTTCTAGCTTCATCCAACAGAAAAAAAAAATCATCTTTTTCCAGATTTCTTATTGTAAATATGCAACCTGGTCACGTTGATTGTTTTTCATCAGTGGATGACCGCTGGCAGAGGAATCGTTCACTCAGAATGGCCATCAGGTGAGGGTGACAACATAGGATTCCAACTTTGGATCAACCTCTCCCGCAAAAGCAAAATGTAAGAATCTGAGATTTATAAAATGAAGAATTGTTTGGACACGTAGTCCAAATCTATGACCTTTACCAAATTCGCACGCAGAATTCTGAACTCCAGTTTCATTTTTCTTCATCTCCTTTTGAACATTCAAGGATGGAGCCTAGATACCAAGAACTGGAGAGCAAAGATATACCTCGTGTCGAGAAGGACGGGGTCGACGTCAAGATCATCGCCGGGGAGTCCTTCGGAGTCCATTCTCCGATCTTCACGGCAACTCCGACCATGTTTCTGGATTTCAAACTGAAGCCTGGCGCACAAGTGCACCAGAGAATCCCGGAGTCTTGGAACTCCTGCTTGTATGTCCTGGAAGGCCAAGGCGTTTTTGGAAACCGGAATGCAGCGCCAGCAACCAGTGATCACCTTGTAGTACTGACACCCGGTGACGGCGTCAGCGTGTGGAACCAATCGGACAAGCCTCTGCGGTTCGTCCTTATCGCCGGAGAGCCGCAGAATGAGCCCGTAGTACAGCATGGGCCCTTCATCATGAGCTCAGAAGCTGAGATAGTGGAAACCATTCAGGACTACAGATATTGCAGGAACGGATTCGAGAATGCCAAGCACTGGAAGTCCAAGCCAAACAAGTACTGAAGCATGTGCTTCGTAATCAATCAGCATTTGTTGTGCAGTTTTCAGAACGTGCTATATCTGTAATTCAACTGATCATGTATCCATTCTTGTATTCTGGAAGTTTGCTTCATTGCATTTATTTTAACTGGTTTGTGTTAATGGTGCTTCGATTTGTTTGTTATTTGTGATCACTCTTTCATTCAGTGGAGTTGGCTTTGACAGTTGCTGCTGAAATTACTTCCAGTTGACAGTTGAGTGGCACCATAAAATTTCAGAGACTAATCTAAATCGAACTTTGAATCTCTCTCTCTCTCTCCCATGTCAAATAATGACAAACTTCCGATACGTGCACATGAATCGTGCAGTAAATCCATTTGGCATATGTCTAAGTGAAAGAATTTGCACGGAAATTATGCTTTTACAGATACGAACCTCCTCATATTTATGTTTTTCTGGCATTTTATCCA
Source organism: Pontederia crassipes (assembly GCA_030549335.1). Lineage (NCBI taxonomy): Eukaryota > Viridiplantae > Streptophyta > Magnoliopsida > Commelinales > Pontederiaceae > Pontederia > Pontederia crassipes. Next base: position 6,672,672 of record CM060190.1, read on the forward strand.
GTAAATACGAACACCCCGATACCTCATAACAAGTAGTTTTGTAATCTTATCGAAAGAAATGAGCAGATAATTGATATCATTACAAATAGTCTCTGAAAGGTTATGTGACTTGTACATATCAGAACTATATAACACATGCAGACATCCAAGCTTATGTTTATCAAGCTGTTTAATACTGTAGAGTCTAGACAAGTTTGCAATGCTAAATTCTATGATTTAAGATTCTTTTTCTTCAAAAAAATTATTAGAAGGTTCTGCTGTCATAAAATGTAGTTGATTTCCATCAGTTTTTCTGTTCATTAATCATTGGAGTATTGATATCTGACTGAAATGGTGGCTTCAACAAGTCAGTATTGATATCTAGGTTTGGAATCAGTGTGTCCAGATAATTAATTATAGTTCACTGTGTTGGAAGAGTGAGATAAAACAATGAGTCAAGTATGTTTTTTCAAACCAGTCCCTTGGCATGATCAGAGTCCAACATATCTGAATTATGATCCCACATTCACCACTGGCAATTTTCTTTTCTAGTTCACTCAGAATTCTGCAAATCAACTCAAGTTTGCAAAAGTTCCTTCCGAGAGAGAAGGAAAAATTCTGCCACCAAGTGATGAAGAAAATTCAAATGGAACAAACAAAGATTGTTTGAATATAAGATTTAGTCCTTTTCTTGTTTCTTGTAATCATTGCTTGAGACAATCGAATCGCACTACTGATTCTTTAGGCTATGTTTGGTTTGGCGAGAACTCGAGAACTTTAGTTTCCGAAACTTCATTGACGTGACACGAAAATTCCGACAACGTATTTGGACAAAGTTTCGGCGGTGGCAGAACTTGAAGGTTGGCATGATATATTAGTTCTGGTTTGTTCTTGCAAGTGTTTGATTCAGCTGTTCGGAACTTTGGAGTTGAAGACGCGGCTCCGACGGATTCTACCAGGAGGAAATGGAGAAAACAGGGCGGGCGTGGGATTCGATGCAATCCACAGTGCGTCGCGAGAACTGGCCGCTGGCCAGAACTTTTTTGTGGGGACGAAAGCGAACAAATCGCGTTGATCGAAATTAATATCCCGACGGGCCCCATTCAACATGTTTGGTAGAACTTATCTTAGTTCTGGCCATTTGTTCTCGATTAAACACAGCATTAGCGAACTTTGGTCGGACGGCATCTTTCAACATTTTTTGAAAGGAAATTCCCCCTCCAAGATATCTTGTATTCGGACTCCATCGAACTTCTCATTAATTGATAACTACTAATTTTTTTCTAAAAAAAAAGAATTAAAGATTTATTTAACTCTCCACTCTACGTTTTAGATAATATTTATTTTTCTTCTTATACTAATTTTTTTCTAATTGCCTCTCTTCATAATGATATAAGTAACAAAGATCATTACCGACGCTAATATTCTTTAATTCTGTTTCCAAATACGAATCAGATGACTCGCAAAAGAAGGAAAACACTCGGTCGCCAGCCCAATTGGCTCGTTCCATTTACGCGCCCTCTTAAAACCACAGACTAGACACGAATTGCCACGTGTGCGACTCAACTGGTGGGGCGTTGGGTGTGGGTGAAGAAATAAACTGGTGAACTTTATAATTCCATTCTATTAAGAATAAAAAAAGAGACGACCTTTCTTTCGACGACTACATCGTGACGTCGTCCTCGTCGCCTCCCCCTTCGCCGTCCCCCGATGCCGCCGGCTAAACGCTCGCCTAACTGAACCCTAACCCTACCCTCGCCGGGGTTCGGCGGGAAACCGGTTTCCCGGCGGGACTATGGACGCGGTGGTCGAGGGACTCTGGTCCCTGGCGGAGGAGGCGGAGCTCCGCCGCGACTACGGCGGCGCCGTCAAGTGCCTCGAATCCGTCCTCCAGTGGCCCTCCACCTCCGGCGCCGCCCTCCTCCCCCTGGTGGAGATTCGGACTCGCCTCCGCCTCGGGGCCCTGCTTATGTCCCGCACCCACAACCTCCACCAGGCGAAGCTCCATCTCGAGCGAGCCCTCTTGCTTCTCTCCTCTGCGCTGTCTGCCCCCCTCAGCCTCAAGCTCCACGCCCACGCCCTCCTCGCCCGTTGCTACAACCTCCTCGCCTCCATACCTCAGCACAAGCACCTGCTCATGCGCGCCCTCCACCTCCTCTCCTCCTCCTCCACCTCCGTCAGCGGTGAGGATCCCGCCTCCTTGATGCTATGGTCTGCCAACTTCCACTCACAGCTGGCCTCCGCGCTTGCCGCCGCCGGAGACCTTCCTGCTGCACTTGAGGCCCTGGAATCAGGATTTGCCGCTGCCACCGAGCTCCATTGGCCCGAGCTCCAGCTTTTCTTCGCCGCCTCTAATCTTCACGTCCTCCTCCTACAGTGGGACGAGCCCCCTTCGGCTGATGCTGCTGTCCGTCGATGTTCCGACCTCTGGGAGTCCATTCCCCTCGACCAGGTGTGAAGAAAGATTTTCTTTTTACCCAGATTGAGATTTCTGACTGTTGAATTCCTTCTATTTCCTGTTCTCGGTCCATTTTTTTCCCCGTAGAGGCAACAATGCATAGGGTTGTTCTTTTATAACGAGCTGCTCCAAGCCTTCCATCTGTTGAGGATTTGTGATTACAAGACTGCTTCTCAGCACATCGAAAAGCTGGACGTGGCCATGAAGGGCGAGCAGCAAAGAATGCAGCATGTGAAGGAACTAGTGGCACAGCTGGATGCAGTGAATGTGAGTCTTTCGGGCAGTAGTTTGCAGCGTAGGGATAGGTTGGCATTGTATGAAAAGCAGGGACAACTAAAGGAAGAACTCAGAGCGGCCACAGGAACAGAATCTATTAGCAAATTATTGGATCTTGACGATAAGTTGGTACTGGCACCTTCACCAATGGATGGGGAGTGGCTGCCGAGGGGTGCTGTGATTGCTCTGGTGGATCTCATGGTTGTTATGGTTGGTCGACCCAAGGGGGTCTTTAAAGAGTGTGCAAGGAGGATACAATCTGGTCTGCAGTTAATTAATGGTAAATGCATGTATGATGATCACTAGCCCATTGACTTTGCTCAAATAGTTTTATTTTTTTTACTTTTTTTATGTTGTTAACAAGCTAGGTAATATGATTTTATAGTGTCAGGATATGATTTCTAACTCTTGGGTTTGGTTTGCTACCCTAAAGTTTAGGCATACCAAAGTATCAAACTTGACACTATCACAAATACTTCTTGGTTCTTGGAAAAAAGATTACATTTCTTAGTCCGAACAATTTAAAGCAAGGGAAACTTGGTAACTTTTCATAAAAATGCATATAAGATTTGCTATTATGGTAAGAGAAACTTAGTACTCCACAATTTCCTTGAAAATATACATATAAGATTGTAATTCCATATTGTACTCCATAGCTCTTTTCTTCTTTGGGAATGGGGATTTGGATAGTGACGGCAATTTTCCTCCATTTTTGTTGCTCTCTTCTTGGGAGCCTACATTTTGTACATTTTCCTTCCATAGTGATATATATACACAGACGACACCCTGATATGGTGCTCATCCTTTTCCTCCTCAAAAAAAAAAAAAAGATTGTAATTCCTAGGTTGGTTTCTTACATGGTGTTTCTCTAATTGTCTGCAGAGGAACTTTCCAAATTAGGAGTTACACAGAGCTCAAATGGTATGCGCATTTACGTTGGTCATCCAAACCATGTTTCAGTTTAATCTTCATTTCAGCTTGCTGTCGGTCTGTAGTTATTCCATAGAACTGATTATACAGTTTTTGAATCCCCTCTTCAAATTTTCAACATCGAATCTTTTTTCTTTCTTGGGACTGGTTTACTGTATATAGTGGAGGTGAAATTACTAGTCTACTATGCAGAGATGGACTTGCAACAGTCAGTTTTCTGGATGGTGGGGCTATATTTGATGCTTTTGATGCAATTTTTGGAAAACAAAATTGCAGTAGAGCTTACCAGGTCAGAGTTTGTTGAAGCTCAGGAGGTTGGTACAGATCAATAATAAAAAAAACAGTATTCGGTTGTTTGATTTAATGCAAGAACTTAGTTTGTCCGTCTCATTTGCAGCTTGAAACAACATTTCTCCATTTTTAAAGTTGTGTCATTTGTTTAATGGTTCTATGAAGGTCTGTTGATAGGATGATCTTTATCTAGGTATTTTTTTCTCAAAAAAAGATAACTTTATATGGGTATTCATGCATGTTAAGCTAGGCCTCCAGTGAAGAAAAAACTTCTTGATCCATGGTAAAAGTATTCATGAGACCTTATGAAAGTGTCAAATATCACAGATTCGCCTTCATCATCAGAACAACATTTGTAAATCAATCCCAATCATAGAAACCAAGTTCAATCCTCGTCCTCTCAATTTCTCTCTTCAAAATACAATGAGATGTTTAGATCATTCTGGGAGGGACCTGGGAAGATTTAGAATATTCAACTTCTGAATTAAGTGTTTGAAATATAATGACAAAATTAGTGAACCATTGAGTTTTAGCCAGATATATATATGGAATTTGGCTCAAGATGGAGTGTTCATTGTGTTTGATATATGTTGATTGTTCTAGTTTACATCATGTGCTATTGCGTTCCTTTTTGTATGAATTCTTCTGTAAATTGTGGTTGCAGGCCTTAGTGCAAATGAAGGATTGGTATGTGCGTTATCCGACAATTTTGCAAGGGTGTGAAAGTACCATAGAAATGCTTCGAGGACAGTATGCTCATTCAGTTGGTTGCTTCAATGAGGCTGCTTTCCATTTTATTGAAGCTACAAGGGTATCTGTTGTTAGCCGATACTTTTGCTTACAGTTTTGTTGTTTATCTTATAATCCAAAACAACTAACATTTGTGCTTGAACGGGATTTATGGACACAACATTCAGCTAACTGAAAGCAAATCAATGCAATCTATGTGCAAAGTTTATGCAGCTGTCTCCTATATATGTATTGGGGATGCAGAATCATCATCTCAGGTAAATTTCTTTGTTATCATTTTATAGTCTTTATTAATTGTGCTGTCCTTTCTAGTCCATGTAACTGAACATCTATTCATTTTTTCCACAATGTTTAGGCACTCGACCTGGTAGCACCAATTTTCAGAATCATGGATTCTTTTGTTGGAGTCCGAGAGAAAACATGCATCATCTTTGTATATGGCCTTTTATTGATGAGGCAACATAATCTACAAGAGGCACGGTAAGCATGCATTATGATATCACACAGCTTAAGAAGCTTTATTACCATTTAATTCTCTCTTTTTTAAAAAAAAAAAACTAAGGAACAAGACATGAATTGGTTTGATATTTACTCTTTTCCTTTCTTTCTGAACTTTGTTCATTCTTTACTTCATGTTTTGTGCTTTCCATGTTCAACAACCTGATGTGAGATCTTTCATCCATGCCCTTCTTTCAGATGATGCACCACTTAGGCACTTATGTTCTCACAGTTCACTTATAAGCTGGTCCTCTGTGATAAATGCATTTCAGATATCGTTTCATCTTATGTGGTGCTTGACACTTTTAACTGTGTTGTAATGTTTAGGGCATATTTTTGTTTATGTTTGCTGTGACACTGCTATGAAAATCCATCAAAAGAAATATACATATGCTATGAAAATAAATTTTTATGTCTGCAATCATGTGCAGGATCCGCCTTGCCGGTGGCTTGAAAATAGCACACCAATATTTGAGTAATATTCAACTTGTTTCTCAGTACTTGACAATACTAGGTACTTTAGCACTCCAGTTGCATGATACTGGACAGGCTAGAGAGATACTGAAGTCATCACTGACATTGGCAAAAACTCTTTATGACATTCCAACCCAAATCTGGGTTCTTTCTGTTTAGGACTGGCCTGAATGATAAAAGCATCTTTGCAAAAACTCGTACATTTTCTCATTGCAATTTTCCCCTTCATGTATACAGCAAGATGGATTCTTTTGTTCTAGAAAAGTTTAGGACTTATTGCGACTACATTTTAATTTCTAGGTTAATCCTTGTATTGTTAGAGATGGCCATTTTTTGTCCATTTATTCTCTATCCCTCTTCAAAAAACTATAAATTGTGGAATTCATACGAATGAAATATGAGATAAAGATTATTTATTATCGTTTTCTATGCAGCTTTATATAGAGAAGTAGGTGAAAGAGGAAATGAAATGGAAAATTCTGAGTATGAAAGGAAAAAGGAAGATGAGCTGCAAAAGAGATTGTCTGAAGCCCATTCACGTATTCATCATCTTGACCTGGTATAAATTGCTAAAGCGTTTACTGCCTCTCAAGTTTACTTTCTCTGAGTAGCTTTTTTGTTCTTTTGCAAACTTATAAGTCAAGAACGGTGCTTTGAAATAAACTTCTTAAATGTGATGTAGGTTGACAAAACCAGGATCAAAGTCCAACCCATCAACGAACAAACCAGCAAAATGGCAGTTGCTGGTCCACCAGCAAACGTTGATCTTGACATTCCAGAGTCCATTGGTCTTCATTCGCAACCAGCCACACAGTCATCGAGATTATATGATGCTGATTTAATACGACGTGGTAAAATGAGAATTTAGCTACAAACATGGTCTTCATATGGATCATATGCAGGGTTGATGACTTCCCCTTTGACAAGGAAATTTCACCCGTTTTGTTGTGATTCAGTTGTACATAATGTGAGAATGTTTATGTGCAGATCTTCCAGAAAAAAAAGGAAATTGAACTTCACTCAATGCATTGACTGAGAGAAGTTAAACTTCAGTTTTAGATCAATAGACTCTTGCTGCAATTTTAGTACTGTGTAGGGCAAATGAACGGGAGAATCTCGTGCTGATGTCCACAGCCTCGGATCAGTTCTAACCTTTGTAATGTCTGACTAGTATTGCAATTTCTGACTAGTATTGAAATTCATGGCATTACCTGCACTTTTATGAGTATATTTGCTCTCGTGGAGACTGTGGGAGAACTAAAATGTCTACTGGTTGTTAAAGATTCAAGTTTCAAGTGGTACTTCCAAGATCTCTTTATTTTTAGGTCCAATATCATCATGAACTTGATCTCATTTGCAATGCCAAAAAGAAGGTGAATTTATTAATATGGTAGTGGTACTAAACCCTATAAAAATGATGTCGCTTGCTTCATTAAATTGTTCTTGGTTTGAGTATTCTTGAAGCTTTTGCTACTTGTTAGGTAAGAAGCAAAGGTGAACATATAAAAAGACCCAACACCACCTTTCGTTTGAATTTTGAAGTCCTGAAAAACATTTGGATATTTTGCTGGAATTGAAACAATCAGAGCTTCCTGAATTTTTATCAAAAGTAATATCAAAAGAACAGAGTAAAGAAAGTTTCAACATTCCATTCAACCATGTTATACATCATCCTCATTGGAACACAATAAATGCACGCTTCTGACCCAATGTAAAAGGAAAACTATGAAGAATAAATTGTAAGAATATATGAAAACCCTCTGCATTGAACTTTGATCAATAAAACGTTCTGGGCACTTCACACCCTTGTAAAGCTTGTTGAATCACAAGTGCATAAATCTTAGCAGCAGGAAAATCTTTTGGAACTTTGCTTTGATTCATCAGTGTCATCACCTGTAAGACTGACTCTGTTGAGGGAGAGTTCAGCTTTGTAGGAATCGGAGTTCAAGACCTTCCGGCTGACATTGTTGTATATCTCCTTGATGACGATCTCAAAGGCCTTCTTCACGTTTGTAGAATCCAGAGCCGATGTCTCCATGAAGAATAAGCCTTCAGATTCTGCAAGGCTTTTGCCTTCGTCAATAGAGATGTCTCTAATATTCTCCAAATCACATTTGTTACCGACCAGCATCGTGGCGACAGTGGTATCACAATGTGCTGCATTACATTTTTTTGTCAAAAACCAAGTAAGCAAACTATGAAAATAGAAGGAAGAAATATCATTAATGTTCGGGAATATTGCACCAAGGATTGATGAATAATTAAGACAACGAAAAAGAAATGAACACAAAGATTTAAGAGAAACATCCACGGACAAAACTAGACCGCCGTCATTATGAGTAATATCGTGATAAAATCCTAACCCTCATATGTGGTCCATACTGGAGGTCTCCGTCATTCTCATTTTTTCTTTTTTCTCATTTTTTTTTCTTTCACAATTTTGAGTGCAGGATACATAATTCGAGGCACATCGAAATCACAATTAATATAATTGAGCATTTTGGCACAGATCCGAAATTAAAACCAAATCACATTTGAACATAAAGAACAATATATACTTCAGTATAGTCATGGAACCATGTGCAATTAAGATGAGGAATGTAGAACTGGATTTACACACTAAAATGGCAGTAGAGATACTCAGAAAATACCATACAAAAATTTTGAACGAACAGAGTGCAAATGACTTGATTGTGGTCACATCCCTTTTTTATGATTACACATATTCAGGTTGTGAAATACAGTATTTTTTTGTGAGGTCTCCATGATGGCAAGTCAATATTTTACCGTTGCCCACTACTTGGCATTGAGGATGACATGTAACGCATGCAATTAATGGAAAGCGATTCGAAATTTGATTAACAATTAAGGAGGAATTCAAAACGAATTCGAAATAAAAAAAGGAAACGTTGCAAATGGCAACGGCTGACCAAGGGAGAAATTTTCTCCCCTGATCGCGCCCCACGATCGGCCGACGATGCTATAAAGGGGACCATTAGGGGCGTCCCTGCGACCCCTTGGATACCATCGCCCGGTCGTCGCCTTGCCTTCTTCTTCCTTCGAACCGATGCACGACGAACGGACGAGCAGAACAGAGCGCGACACCGAACGACAACGAACGACGACCCTCCGACGTGCTGCGATTCTTCCTTGACGTGCGCAAGGACCAGGCGAACTCTCCTCGCCGACCAGGAACGACCGGTGACCGTTCGGATGACAGCGATCCGGCGAACCCAAAAACCGACGAACAAAGGTACCTTAGCGTTTTAAATCCCTAGACGAAGAAATACGGATTGTTTGATGCATAGAATTAGTCCATTATGATCCTGAGACCTTTAGCTACATTTTTCCTATTCATGTCGTGATGATTAGATGACCGGAGGACCGCTGGAATTGTGGACAAAGTTCGGCGGCCCTGTTTCATTGCAGGGTCCGATCGATCCTGCGAAGGTCCCTCCATTGTTTGCTTTCAATCGGTCGACCGATCCCATTGGGCCGGTCGACCGATCCACGTGTTACCACAGATCAAATTTTTCAGACAGTCGACCTACCCTTCAGACGGACGACCGATCCGACGCACGGTGCGCATCCTCACGATCTTACAACCGGTCGACCGACCACCAGGACGGTTGACCGATCCTAGATTAACCAGTCGATCGGCCTTATGCGCACGGTTGACCGGTCCACAGACAGTCGACAAAGAACACGGTCGACCGATCCACAGACAGTCGACAAAGAACACGGTCGACCGATCCAAGAGAACCGGTCGACCGGTGCCAGGAGCGATCGACCGATCTACCAGGAGTGGTCGACCGATCTGCCAGGAGCGGTCGACCGATCTACCAGGAGCGGTTGACCGGTCCAATCAGACTAGCCGAGATAGATTCTCCAATTCAGACAGACCCATCGGTCTGAACCACTCAAATTGATCCGCTCATAAATCATAATCTGAAACTCTAACCAATTCACCTATATTGGTTGAGTCCTATTGTACAAAGATTAATGCCCAGTTGGGCCCTGATTCATAGATTACATGATAATCAAAGATAAATAGAGTAAAGATAAAAACATGAGATTACTATGTGCCGCCCCCAAAGTATAAAGCAAAGATCAGAGTAAAGAACAGAGAGGGGCAGATAGTTAGCTGAGGAGACAGCGAAGCTACTGGTCTTCAATGACCACTGTTCCTGAGATTTCAGGTCTTCTCCCACCTATATCTCGAATGAAGGATGATGCAATGGTCACTCCTTCCCCAGAGATTATAGTATTGAGCCAGAGGGACATGTAGCTAACTGATGAGACAATGAACCTACAGGTTCGTGTAGGTTCTCTCCCACCTACATTCCGAATTGGGTGATACATTAACACACACCCCTTTTCCTTTTTGGACTTACTGGCTTCAGAGATTCAGAGAGGCGCATCCCAATTAATAACGTCGAGCTCGCATAAGACAACTAACTTTAAGGACATTATAGTAATATAAAAGACGTAGTGCAACTCACAGTAAAGAAATGTAAAGCAGAGTACTGCAAAGTAAAGCAGAGAACATTGTAAAGTAAAGTATGGAAAATGGTACAGTATGGAAAATGGTACAGTAAAGCATAGATTATAGTATGGTAAAGATAATGTAAAGTAAAGACAAAGTATAGCCATTGTAAAGAACAAAGTATAGATATTGATAATCGTAAAAAATGATGTATTGATCCGTTATGGTTAATGCATAGAAATCAGAGTACAGTATTGTTCATATTGAAATATTGATTATATGATTATCATTGATCCCTATTTCACCGTCTATCTTGCTATTGTACTGGGCTTTTTGCTCATGGGTATTCTATTCCCCTGTAATGGGATTTTGCAGGAGAGAATGCTAACTGATGAGGAGATGGAGGGCACAGAGCTTGGAGAACGCTGCACATGACACTAACTATTGCTACCGGCCCTTGAAATATGCATTTATGTTTCAGCATGTTCTCTTCCGTTTATAGACATAATGTTCTTCCGCACATTGAACATTTCCTTTTGATGAACTTGTTACGTTGTGAATTGCTGCGCTTTGTTATAGTCCGCATTAACTATCAATGTCTCTTGACATTCCGCCGTTTGAACTTCCGCATTAAAGTCTTGGTATTATATTTTCTTATAATATTGATGCCACGTGTGCATTTTGTTGAATGATCATGGTCAATAGTGTAGTAAGCAGTGTAGCGTTTCTGGAGTCAACCTGACTGCCTACGTGGCACAAGGGGCGATTTTGGGGGCTTTATATGACATGTGCATTTAAGAAGTTGGATTAAGATCGTGATTTGAGAGAGATGACAAAGATATTCAAGGAACCAAGGATGCAAAGGAGCTTAAGAATAGGCTACAAAATGCAAGCCACAAGCATAAAACTTGAAACAGATAGGAACATTAGGGAAAATAGAGGTTGCAGAAAAAGAACAGGATATTAACAGAGGAGCAGAAAGACAAATGACAGTGGTGGTTCCAAAGAAAAAGATAAAGATAAAGGAGAACAAGTTAGCAGTAGCAGAATTAGAGGACAAAAGGTAGGACAAGATTGCAGTAGCATAAACAAACATGCCGATAGAATGGAACGAACAATTACAAGTGAGTTGTCAGGTGGAATAATTAGCAGACAGCGCTCTGCTTAAACATGTTCTACTAGTGAATCCATTACCTGTCCAACAATGAAGTTTTACCCATTCGAGACCTACTGCATTTGGTAGGAAAGACTCTGATCACCCAACAATAAGCTATCAACTGCAGTTTCATATTACCATCGCCACAGAAGCGCGGCAGATCCGAGTATTCAAGAAACGAAATTCTGATGCGTCGTTGCATAACATAAGATTCATTGACACTAAAAACCGAAGAAACGAAATCCTTGAACCAACGAACAAATTGGAGATCCAACTCTCGAAACAAGTTGATTATCCGACTTTTAACAGCAAAGCTATGAGCATAATAGAAGAATCAAAATGCTAATCATGCAACTTGATAACAAAGAAAACAATCAACAGTTTTTTTTTTCTTTTGAAGGAGACAATCAATAATATTAGCATGTCTATCATCAATGTGCATTAAGTATTTGACTTCAAAAGTAAGCTCAAGATCCAATTTATAAAGGAGAATCGGCAGTTCACCGAAGCAGGAAAAGATTTCATCAATCAAATTGCTATGAAGATTCATCTTTTTACACGCGATAAAAAATCAACTTTTAGAAAAAGAAACTTTAGTAACCAACGAAATGCTATTTGAAAGTCGAACAACAAGATCACAGAAGGACATCAGAACGCGCGCTCGCTGGGCACAAAGATTGGATATTTAACACAGAGATAAGTCAAAGATCCGATTTTGAGCAGGTCGAAGAAATAGGGAAGTGAAAGTTCGAACCCACTGTTAAGCTCGTGCAGCCAGCGAGGGACGCTGTCGAAGGTTGTGCGGCGGGAGATGTCGTAGACGACGAGGGCGCCGACGGCGCCGCGGTAGTAGGCGGAGGTGACGGCGCGGAAGCGCTCCTGGCCGGCGGTGTCCCAGATCTGGGCCTTGACCTCCTTTCCGTCGATCTCCATGCTCTGCGTCTGGAACTCGACGCCGATGGTGGCCTTGGAGTGCAGGCTGAACTCGTTGCGCGCGTACCGCGACAGCAGGTTCGACTTCCCGACGGCCGAGTCCCCGATGATGACTATCTTGAACAGGTAGCCATCGTCGCCGTCCTCCATTGCCGCGTGCCCCTGCGCCGCTTCCTCCTCCTCTCCTTTCTTCGTCCTGCTACTACTTCTGGTTTGTTTAAGGTACTGCGGAGTGGGGGAGAAGTGAGAGGGTTGACGGAGGAGAGACCGAGGTCACTTCTTTTCTACTTCCTGTTAGAGACACGTAAATTTTTTTGTCGTAATTATTTTAATTTTCGCACTAAAAATAGTTAAAATTCATAATTCCTTATATTAGAAAAAAAACAACTAAATAGTTAGGACATTTTCGATTCTTTTCATCGTTTAAATAAAAGAATGAAGTTGGAACCTTTAGAAAATTTTTACTAAAAATTTTATTTATCATAGCTCGGAATTCGATAATGAATCGAAATTTTAACTCATGATCTATATACATAATTTTTGACGTCAAATGAGTTAAACGATGATGTCGATTTCCAAATATTGAAATGTCAAAAAATAATTTAATGCTACTTTTTTCGACATCAATAGCATGCAAATAGTAATGAAAGTAAATGGTTTGTTTCATAGTATTTTTTTTCAAAAATTATATTTTGATTAATTCAATTGAAAATTCAGAGCCTTAGACTTTTTTTGGTAGATTTTCTTTTTCGGTAAGTTCATAAGTTTCTTTTTTCTATTGACTAAATTACCCTAGGAGATTTCAATTTGCCTTTGATTATGTGACTTTTAAGCTAAACTTAAATCGCTCGCTACAATTTTACTCAAACACCTATTTATCATATCTGATGCCTCTACAATTATCCTCTATTTTCTAAATTAATAAATAAAACAATATTAACAGCCATATTTTTTAGAATAAAAATAATAAAATATATTTTATTTAATTATTCAATAATTAGGGTTGTTACAAAATACATTAATACGAAAGCTAAAAGCATAATTAATAAATAAATGTAGAAGCTCGAAAATCCCAACAAAATGATATAATAACATCACGTGTCGAGCACATAACATGTCACGTAGCCTTTATAAGATATGCTTATATCCTAACATGATATAATAATCAACAAACGTGCACTTCATCACCCAAGCTATAACATTGTACATATACTACCATCAGCCATGCATATTAATTAGTACGAGAATCACCACAAGAAAAAACTCACTATTCCGAATGCAAAAATACTTGGACGTCGTTTGATTCGAGATTAATGAGCAGAATATTATAATATTATTGAAATATAATCAAACACCGAGAGAATTAAGAATAAAATAGGCATATCTCGATTTTTTTAAAATTATCTTGAAAATGGTGAAACCGTTGATTGTAATAAAAAAAATTTAAGGATATATCTATTCTTTCAAAATAGATGAATATCTCTATTCTTTTTTTTCCAATCATAATTTATTATTATTATTTATTCATGTATTATTATATTATTATTTTCAAAAGTAATATATAAATATCAACTATTAGTAATAAAATATTAGAACTTAATTTATCATGATCATAACCGCTAAAATATAATGTCTCATTAATTTCATCATCATTTCATAAATCATAAGTAATAAACATTCTTTATCATATATATGATAATCATGATCAATATTTTATCTCCAAGTTATGCTCAAGAGAGTAAGGAAGATGCTCCATCTTAAATATCACTAAGGCATAAAGAAACACAACATCACTTTGATTAGTGAGATCATGATTAAATAAATATTGTCAAGATTCCTTAGAACTTCATTGTTATTTGGATGACAAAAAAAAAAGAGTAAATTATTCTTAGTTGTATGATAGAAAGCAATAGTTCAAGAATCATTCTTTGATATCGATGATCCGAAAAAATCAATATCATTTATTCAATATTAGTGGATCATAGTCGGCACAAGTGTTCAATAATAGTGGTTCATTCATCCATGTCAATCATCAATAGGAGTGGTCATGGAAGTTGTACTTTCCATATTAATGATTCATTCTTCTGTTTCATCTTCTTCAATGGAGAGAGCTCTTCATTTTATGATATGTCATGCAAAAATAATACAACTGCAAGTGTCAATGAGACAGTGTTACAACTAGTGCCTTGTTTTAGGGAAGGATGCATCACTCTTAAAATAGAATCATTTTCAGTTATTTAAGGTAGCACAACCCCCACAATAGGAATAGTGAGTCAGTATTTTGTTTTCACTGGGTCGTGTAACTTCATTATTTTACATTCATATACACTACATGTCCCTCCATCAACAATATCATTCTTAATTCTTCTTTGCACATGTATTGACAATGGAAATCCACATTTTATATATTTTATTTGTTACTAATATTAATTATATCTTTGGGACACTAGGGCCGAAATAAATCATGAGGAAGCAAGGGTAGCTCCAAATTATTAATAAGGATCGCATAGGAATACATGAATTTGATTGTGTTTCAATTGAGTTGAACATAAAAGGTCATATATGACTTATGTCCAAGTTTTGGACATCCGATTCGAAATTCAAATGTCCGATTTTGGCAATTGAACATCGGGTTAACTCACTCGAACTTTTTTTAGTAATTGGAACATTTGGTCATCCCCTCTGGAGGGCAGACGTTCGATATTCTTTCTTGAGATACTATGTCTATGTCAAACACGGAGCCATAAAAAAATTCAGTGGTATCACTAGGATTCAAACACTGGTCAATTGAGAAGAGGCCACACTCTTTGACCAGCTCACCATGGAGCATCGGACGTTCGCTTCAAATTTCAAACATTAGTCTCATTACAACTATTCTCAAGCCAAGAATTATGGGCATGAGAAAGTTCCAAGAGAGGCACATGTCATTACTATTTTTATGTTTTCAATCAAGTTTTCTACATCTAATTACTTTCAAAGTTCAAGACAACATATACCCAACATGTACTTAGATTATAGGACATTTAGAATGATCCAAATAAATAAACCTTTATTCCATGCACCAAATTCATTTATAAGTCTATTTCAACACTCAATACATAATTATCATATAATTATTATGAGAGTTCATTTATAACTCATCATTTACAACTAAATTCATTGTCATTCAAAAGGCTAATGGAAACAATAAACATCAACTTCATATTGTAATTCCATAAGCATTAACACCAAGTAAAAAGACTTTAGAGCAAATCATTATGATCTATTATGGAATAATCATATAAGTAATTCTCATGTAATTTAACATAATAAATCATCGAGAAAAAAAGCATATCTAACAATTTAAGCATTTGAAGGCAAAAAATAATGAGTTTGATCAAATCATCCATCCTAAGATGGTCTAGTTAGGATCCCATTTATAATTCATTATATAGCATCATCTATCTCTGACATAGTCTAATATCTTTATACATGAAAATATCATTTTAAACATTTAAAACAAGGGTTTAATGGGGGTGCTCCCAATTATCTGGACCGTTTGATGGGGGATTGGACTGTCCAGATTTCATGATGCTAATGTTAGGGAGAGGGAGAGGGTGGCGGAGGCAGAGGAAGGCAAGGGGAGGCAGCCGCAACGGAGTTGGGTCCGGCGATGACGCGGTGGGGGTTGGTCCGGCGGTGGCTGGGGAAGTGTTGCGTAGGAGGAAGAGATGCGGCAAGGGAAAGGGTGGCTCGAGGAGAATGCGACGACGACGAAGGCGGCTCACGGAGAAGGCAGCGGCGAGGTCTTGCTCGGGCGGCGGCAACTAACGAAGACAGCGGCGACGTGCGGAGTCCCCTGCCCCACCCCCACCCCACCTCACCCTGTCAACTCTTTCTCTTCCCTCATTCTCCAGATCTCTCCGCCCTCTCTCTCTCGCTCTTTGTGCCCTCCTGACGAGCAGCTCATTATTGCACCGTCGAACCACCAAAAAGGGACTCCGGCGGAGCGGATCCGAAAATGGGCAACAGCTGAGCGAGCATGGGCGGTCATCCTCGACGGAGAGAGTGGCGGGAAATCTGGACCATCCGATCTCCAGATGACTGGGAGCACCCTCATTACCCTTTAAACAAACTGAGCATGAAAGATCAATCATCATGTATGAAAACTACATGCGGAAAGTAAATGTAATACACGTAGTCTAATTCTTTACTCCTTTAAACGCAAACATGAAAAATCTTAGGCATTAATTATCAACACTGAAATAGCCCTCACAATCATACTTCTACTCTCAAGAATAAAACCCCATTATAGAAATCTTATTATCACATATTTTTTACTGAAAAAGACCTTATCTTTGATTTTTCTAGTTC
The DNA here is from genome assembly GCA_030549335.1 of Pontederia crassipes. Taxonomy (NCBI): domain Eukaryota; kingdom Viridiplantae; phylum Streptophyta; class Magnoliopsida; order Commelinales; family Pontederiaceae; genus Pontederia; species Pontederia crassipes. Next base: position 6,689,256 of record CM060190.1, read on the forward strand.
CTCTTTCTTCCTCTTCCTTCTTCACTTTGTCCATGTCCAAAAGCTAATTTGCTCTCTGGAATTGCCCACGATGAACAACACAAGTGCACCGCAAATAAATAGAGAAAAATGAGAGAAATTACGAAAAAATGATAAAGAAAGGAGGGAGAATTAAATATAAATGAATGGATGGAAATGACATCCTTTCACTCCAAAACCTCCCTTGATTAAATTTCTCGGCTTTTACATTCATATTTTTTTAATTTGAAAGAGAATTCACTTTACGTCCTTTTGTATTAGCTGCAAAATTCAACATTTTTGTTTAAAATCTTGAGGTGTTACATAAGGACCAATGATTCTAGGCATTTTTAAAATATTATTTTCAATACTTGGAATGCTGTTTCATTCACCAATATTTAATCTTCTTGCAAATGGGTATTTGACAATATTTTTATTGGTTGTGTTTGGATTGGGGAACTTCAGTTCCCCAAAGTTCCTGGAACTTCAATGATGTGATGGCCGAGTTCTCATGAGCATTTGGCAGAGAAGTTTTTGGGCATCAGAACTTTGGACATTCGAACTCGTTCTTCTTAATGGCCTCTGATGATGGCCATATGATCCAAACGTTCAGCTTCTTTCCTTCGGTGTCCTTGCCCGGGTAGGATCGTAGGGCACCGAGGGGGGGGGGGGGAGGGGGTGAATTGGTGTATAAAGTTTTAAAATTTGAAGTTTCAAATTTTTTCTTTTAGAAGTTTTTCGTGAGAATGCTAAATGTAATGCAGTTAATGCAAAAAGAAAACAGAAATAAGATAGAGAGCAAACAGAAGATTTATTGACGAGGTTCGGCCTAATTCCTTGGCCTACATCCTCGCTCTGACTCCTCGACCTCGAGACCGTCAGAGATTCACTATCATTCTCCTTTCTAAAAGGGAGAAGGAAATCATTTTACACATGCACCGCCTTCTTCTCCGTTCAAGAGAAAAGGTGATCCTCTTTTTACACAGGAGCTTTTAGAAATATAACTTTGCAGATCTCTCAATCTCTTTTTCACAAATGATCACCAAAAGGATTACAGAGTAGAGAGTACTGAGAAGAAAGGGATCTAGGACTTTCTTAGGAGGAAAAACTATGAAAATGATCTTCCTTGATTGCTTGTGCTTGACTCCTTTTTTTTCTCATTCGTTCTGCACTTCTTTTATAACGTGATTGACGAGATCTTTCATATTTGAAAGGTAATCAAAAGATTTGATTCAAAAAATGGCTATTACTACATCAGATCGCGCCAAGTCGGTCGACTAGTTATAAAAGGTGATCGACCGGTTGGGACTTTTCTATGACGTTCACCTCTCTATTTATTTCGTTTGCATGATCTGACCCGTTCCTCATTTTCACTTCTTCTATCTCTCTGTTGATTTCGGATGTGTCTTCGGTCGGTCAATCCTATGACCGGCTTTTTGCTTTAGACTTGTTTTCTCCTTCTGTTCTATTCGGACGTGTCCATGGCGTCAGAGGGAATATCCTCAGGTGCTCTATCACCGCCTTGACCACATGGAATACGTTTCATGCGTAGAGTGTCGGAGGTGATAGTGTCCCCAGTCCGATCAAGAATGAATTCCTCATCAGGAGGAATGGTGACTCCAAAGTGAAGATCTTAGTAATCCAGGAGCCAAAGTACAAGGGATTATTTCCAACAGCTCTATTTAGAATTTTCTTTTGCAGAGCTTTGAGACGATAGAGAAAATAGTGTCGGAAGCTAAGACATAAGCTATGATGAACACTCAAACAGTAGAGGAAAAATAGATCAAAATACTGAACTCCATTGAAATGGCCAGAGCAAGGGGTTATATATGAATCAGGATGTAATGGACTACCTTAAGTGCAGGAGGGAGATGTTTGTGGACATTATCATCGGTCTTGTATTGGGAAACGCGTCCACAAAATACTAGATCCATAACGACCTGAATAGTTGGAGAACCAAGAGGTCAAGAGTGAATAGCATAGGCTTCAATCCCCGTACCAGTTGGCGCGACAAGGAACTCAAAGATGTGCAGGAGAGTAGATGGATCAGCAGTGATACGACGTCCAAGTACGTAAGTCTGGAGGCGATTTTTCTCAATAATTAGGTTGGAATAAAATAGACGAACTAGGCGAGGATAGATGCATTCACGTAAGGTTACGAAAGGGTACCAACGGACGAGGTCGTTGGGTGGCGGTCAACGAGACAAGAGGGTTAGTCGCAAGTCAGTTGAGCAAATGAATGGGGTTCGATCGAAAATGCCCTAGGTTTTAAACGCCTAATTTTACGTACAGACAATCGACAGGAAGAAGGAGTCGATCGTCCGATTAAAATAGATCCATTTCATATAACCCTTAATGTCCTAGTGGTCGACCGAATATTCAAATCGGTCGACCGATTTGAACAGGATCGGTCGACCGATTTATCTGGCCGATCGACCGATCAAACATGCTTAATTGAAGAGAAAAATTTTTGCAATTGAGTGGATAATATAGATGTTGTGCAACATCCTTTGATGTCTAATTCTGGTGAAAGATGATTTGCTTGAGCAAGCAAATCATCTTTACTTATAACTCATATCCCTATTAACGTCCCAGTATTCCTAATTCTCTTTGAAGCATGCAAAATCTGTTTTTGCTTAAGGGTTTGGTAAAAATGTCAGCTAATTGGATTTTGGTGGACATATATTCAATTGCAATTTTTTGGGATTGATCTCTAATGAAATGATATCTTACGTCAATATATTTAGTTCCTGAGTGATTTATTGGATTTTTTTCATCTCTATGGCACTTGTATTATCACATTTTATGAGTACACTAGTACAAACTACCACATAGTCAAGTAATTATTGTTTAACCCACAAGATCTGTGCACAATAGCTACTGACGGCAATATATTCTGCTTCGGCAATAGAGAGGGGCAATGGAATTTTGTTTCTTATTGGTCCATGAAATGAGGGAACTCCCAAAAAAAAATAGCACATCCTACTTGTGCTTTTCCTATCAATTTTGCATCTAACAAAGTCGGCATCAATATAGACATGGAGATCAAAAGTTGAGTTCCTATTATATCAAATGCTTAGACTATAAGTATTTTTAACATATCGAATGATTCTTTTAACCGCCACTAAATGGGATTCTTTCGGTGCATATTGGAATCTAGCACAACTAAATAATAGTATTTGGTCTTGATGCTATTAAATAAAGTAAACTACCAATCATACCTCTATTTTTGGTCAATTGCCTTGTCATCTTCATCCTTATCAAGTTTGGTTGTCGTGCTTATTGGAGTTGAACTTGGTTTGCAATCATTCATTCCAAATCTCTTGAGCGATTCTTTTGTGTATTTTTCTTGACTTACACAAATTTCATCTTTTGTTTGCTTCACTTGCAGCCCTAAAAAGAATGTAAGATCACCTACAAGACTCACTTCAAATTCCTTTTGCATAAGAGATCTAAACTCTTTGCATATGATTTCATTAATAGTACCATAAATTATATTATCAACATAAATATGCACTATTAAAATATCATTTTTAAGATGCTTTAAAAATAGTGTGGTGTCAATTGTCCCTTTTTGAAATTTATTTTCAATAAAAAAAACTACTTAGACGTTCATACCAAGCTATTGAAGCTTGTTTTAGTCCATAAAGAGCTTTGAAAGTTTAAAAACATGATTCGAAAAATCAAGATTTTCAAAGCCTTTCGGTTGCTTAACATAAACTTTTTCATTTATGAAACCATTTAAAAATGCCAATTTCACATCCATTTGAAGGAGTTTGAAATCTTTAAAACAAGCAAAAGCTAAAAGCATGCAAATAGCTTCAAGTCATACAACAAGAGCAAAAGTTTCATCAAAGTCAATTCTTCCAATTTGTGAGTAGCCTTTGGCCTTTAATCTAGCCTTGCTTATCACAATGACACTATTTTCGTCTAGCTAGTTTTGAAATATCCATTTGATTTCAACAATTGGATGATCAACGAGTCTTTCTACAAGCTTCCAAACTTGGTTTCTCTCAAAGTTATTTAACATCTCATGCATAACATTTATCTAGTTCGGATCACTTAATGTCTCATCTATGCAGAAAGATTCAACTTGAGAGAGAAAAATAGGAAAAGGCACAAAAGTTTTTAAAGGAACTTCGAGTTTTGATTCCATCACCTATATTCCCAATGATTTGCTCGACTGGATGTGATGAAGCATTTATCCAATTCTTTGGTATCAATTGTGGCGTGTCAAGTTGATAATCATTTATTCTTTTAGGATTTTCTACTTGTTTTTCATTTTGATTTTCTTTTCTTTTTCACCACCTTCATCATGAGATGAGTTTTCTTTCAATTGAACTTGTTCTAATTTTCCTGTCACTTCAAGCTCCTTTGTATAATCTTCATCAACATGTTTGCTCAAAACAAAATGATTAGTCTCATTAAATTTAACATGCATGGAGTTTTCAATCAAAAAAGTTTTTTTATTATATACTTTATATGCTTTACTTGTACTAGAATAGAAAAGAAAAATAACGTCATCACACTTTACATCAAATTTTCCTAACTCGTCCTTATTATTCAGCAGAAAATACTTGCAACAAAAAACTTTGAAATACGAAATATTTAATATTTTTCCATAAATGAGCTCAAAACAAGTTTTCTTTATTAAGGGTTTTATTAAAATTTTATTTAATACATAATGAGGTGTTCACAGCTTCTGCCCAGAAGTATTTAGGAAGGGTACTTTCATTTAGATTGGTTCTTGCCATTTCTTGTATAGTCCTATTTTTTCTTTCAACAACTCTATTTTATTGAGGTGTTCTAGGTGTAAAAAAATTATGTAAAATCCCATTTTCTTCACAAAATAACTTAAATTTATTACTTTCAAATTCTCCACCATGATCACTTCTAATTTTTTAGAATTTTTTATCAAATTCATTTTGTACACTTTTTTCAAATTTTAGAAAAGCATGAAAAATTCCATCTTTGCGAGTAAGAAATAAAGTCCATGTAAAACGCAAGTAGTCATCTACAAGTACAAAAATATATCTTTTTTCACCTAGGCTTGTAACATCAATTGGAACAAATAATTATAAATGCAATAGTTTTAGGATTCTACTGGTACTAATAACATCTTTTGATTTAAAAATTTTCCTTTTAAACAAGAATCACAGACAATATTTTTCTCAATTTTTATTTTAGATAATCCTCTCACTAGTTCATTTTTAGAAAGCTTCTTTAATAATTTAAAATTCACATTATCAAGTCGTCTATGCCATAAGGTTGAATCACCATGCAATGCACTTAAACACTTTTCATTTTCCATGTCCTCAAAGTCAATTTTATATATGTTATTGTGTCTAAAGTCAATGTACAAATTTTCATTTTCATCTATTATTAAACATTTTTATTTTTCAAATTTTACTAGAAAGTTTTTATCGCAAAGTTGATTGATACTAATTAGATTATATTTCAAATTATTTATTTCAATAAAAAAATTATCATTTTTACCAATGTTACCTATCTGATAACCTATCATTTTGCATTGTCTCTAAAAGTTACAGTTCCTCCATTCTTCTTTTCAAATGTGACAAAATTTGATATATCCCTGTCATGTGTCTTGAGCAGCCACTGTCCAAATAGCATTTGTTTTGAGCAGCCAATGTCCAAATACCATTTGCTTTCCTTCTTCTTCCTTGTTGCTTTCTAGAAAAAATAGACATAAAAATTTATCTTTTTAGTACCCAAAATTGTTTGGGTCCATCTTGATTAGCATTGGTTCTTTTAGGAACACAAATTTTCTTTATTCCAATATTTTTTTTCTTTTCTAATGCTTCATTCAAAATAATAATGACCATGTACACTACAATGAAAACAAGACAATTTTGAATTTTGCATATTTGCAGCCTCACAAATAGAATTCTTGAATCATGCCTTTTTTTCAAAAGAATTATAATAAGACCTTTCTTATTGGATGCCACCCTAGAACCACTAAACATAGTATCTAACATTTTCCTACCATTTGTAAATTTTTTTAACCTTTTCTTCTAATTCTTTTGTTTTTGTGTTTAATATTTCTATCTCATTTCTTTGTGAACTAATGCATTTATTCAAGTTATCATTTTTCATTTTTAGTTCATCAATTTGAAGTTCTAAACTCATATTCTCATCATTCAATAATATGCACTTTCTACATGTATCATATTGTTTATTTTTTTCACTTTTAACATTTTCAAAAATTGCTTTCAACTTATCATGTTTTTTTTAGTGAGTCATCATTTTTTTAATAAGTTTCCTGAATTCATCATGCATATTGAATGTATTTAATTCATCACTTGATGAGTTAGAATATACCCTCTCCGTTTGTCATGAGACAGAGATAAGATTTATCTTCATCACTTCAAAAGTAGTTGTCTTCTTCTTATTCACTCTCATCCCAAGTCATTTGAAGATCATTTTTCTTCTTTGAAGATTCCGCCTCTTTGTCCTTTCTTATAATGTTTGGACACTTGTTCTTGTAATGTCCAATCCTTTTGCATTGAAAGCAAGTGATTTGATTTTTACTTGTTGGCTTTCTTTTGAATGATTCACCTTTTTTTTTCTTTGCTTGACAAATCTCAAATACTTGTCTAGTTTTCTTGCACAGAGTACTAACTTTCTTTCATCAATATCTTCTTCATCTTCACTTGTTTCTTCTTCATCAATTTTTACCTTTAAAGCTAGGGCTTTCTTCTTTGTGTCATTTGCCTCCTCATCTTCTTTAATTCCTATCTCATAAATTAATAATGATTTGATGAGATCGTTGAAGTCTAACTTGTTTAGATATTTTTTCTTCTATCACCGTTCTCTTTGTGTGTCATTTTGAAGAGAGTGACCTGAGATATTTTTTCACTTTCTGAGCATTAGTCCTTGGCTCGTCCAGAGAGGTTAAGCCATTCACAACATCATTAAATTGTACAATCATACTATTTATAGTTTTCTTTTCAATCATTCTAAACGAGTCATATTTATGATTTAAGAGATTTAACCTAAATTCCTTAACTTTCTCAGTTCCTTCATGAGTAATAATGGGTTTTCTCCAAATTTCATTTACATTTAGACAAGTAGAGATGCGTTTAAATTCAGTAGTATCTAAAGCACAATAAAGAAGATTTTTTGCTTTCCAATCCAATTTAACTAAGAGTCTCCTTCAATGTATTCTGTTGATGATTTTCCTCGCAAATTAAAATCATTTTCAATTATATCACAAAGATCAATATCTATGAAATATACATATGCCTACATTCTAACTTCCAGTATGAAAAGTTTGATGCATTCAAAAGTGGAGAACGGTTGGTCGATTGTTCTTCACTGAGAATAAAGTCATTTGATGCCATGACTCTTAAAGATAATTAAATCTTAATCACAAGAGTAAACCTTGGTTCTGATATCAATTGGAGGATCGTAGGACACCAAGAGGGGGGATGAATTGGTGTATAACCTTTTTAATCTTGAAATTCCAAACTTTTACTTTTAGAAGATTTTCGAGAGAATGCTAAATATAATGCAGTTAATACAAAAAGATAACGAAAACAAGATAGAGAGCAAACACAAGATTTGTTGATGAGGTTTGGCCCAATTCCTTGACCTACGTCCTCGTTCTAACTCCTCGACCTTAAGACCATCAGAGATTCACTATCGTCCTCCTTTCTAAAAGGAATAAGGAAACCATTTTATACATGCACCGTCTTCTTCTCCACTCAAAAGGAAATGTGATCCTCTTTTCACACAGGAGCTTTCAGAAATATAACTTTGCATATTTCTCAATCTCTCTTTTTCACAAATGATTAGCAGAAAGATTACTGAGTAGAGAGTAGTGAGAATAAAGGGATCTAGAGTTTTTTCAAGAGGAAAAACTATGAAAATTATCTTCATTGATTGCTTGTGTTCGACTCCTTTTTTTCTCATTCATTCTGCACTTCTTTTATAACATGCTTGACGAGATCTTTCATATTTGAAAGGTAATCTAAAGATTTGATTCGAAAAATGGCTATTACTACATCAGATCACGCCAAGTTCATCGATCGGTCACATGATCTCTATTTATTTCGGTCACATGATCCGGTCGATCGGTCCTATGATCCATTCCTCATTTGCACTTGTTCTATCTTTCTGTTGATTTCGTAAGTGTCTTCAGTCGGTTGATCCTATTAACGACTTCTTGGTTAGACTTGTTTTCTCCTTTATGTTCTATTCGAGCATGCATTCGGTCGATCAATCGCTTGATTTGTCATTGATTTGTTCAACGTATCCGTGTTCTGGTTACTTCGGTCTAGTGATCGGTCTCATAACTTCAATATCTTTCAAGCTTCTATTTTCTTCAATTGTTCGTCCGGTCGATCGGTCTTATAACTACATAGTTTTTCAGGTTCTATTTTGTTTGGTCGTTCGTTCAGTCGATCGGTCCTTTGATCGGTCTTTGGTTTCTTCATCATTTCTTCGTCGATTATTTTCCTGTTAAACTTGTTCTTGTATATCGATCACTTGACAAACTCATTAGTAACATTCACCGGCCAATTGTGTTTGTTGTCATCAAAATTGGGAATAGTACGTGATTCAACAACACCATCTCTCCCAATCCCTTCCCACGCTCCGCCATCGCTGACCAGGATGACGTCCCCCGCCCTCCGCGCATGACGTACTATTGGATGCCCTCCGCACCCGCCCGCTAGAGCATGGCTGCGGCCGACTCCTTGCGCTTGTCTAGCCTGATGACCTTATCGGAGATGCATTGCTTTTTCATCTGCATAGAGGAGGCAAAGGTTAGAGAGCGTTGTGACGAGTTGACGAATCCTTGCGCGAAGTGAAGGAGCGGAAGGGGAATGGCCGGTAGCAAGAAGTCCAAGAACTAAGGGAAGTAGAGGAGCGTCGGCCATTTGCATCCAATCTCGACCAGAACCTCCAAGAGGAAGAAAAGGCGAGGGCCCTCGGGGGATTTGCATCCTTCTCCACCAATGATCTCAGCTCAAGCACGCGAGGTGGCATGCGTCTCGTTCGTTGAGTTACGACAGAGGAGTGTTGGGCACTGATGACGGCTACTCGTGGAGCTCACAGAAGTCGTAGTGGACCGCCGTGCGGTGATGCTGTATGGGGGCGAGGGGGAGGGGGAGGCGGAATTGGGTGAGGAAGGAGCCGCATATGAGGTGAGGGCAAGCCATGGCCATATTCGAGGAAGCATCGCTCATCTTGGCTGATGGCTGGGGCAGCGGTGGAGACGACGGGGAGCGGCAGCGGAGAGAATGCATGTGAAGGAAGAAGGGACGAGGGAGAGAGAGGAGAGATAAAAAAACTGAGAAATTTTTTGTCGGTTGTCTCACTTTTAGTGAGAACTTTTTTTCGAGAACTTTGGCAAAAGATTTCGACAGAGGCGTCACGTGGCAATAAGTTCGAAAATTTCCATCGTGAACGGTGTTTGGTAAAATTTTACCCAATTCTGGGCAAAGTTTTCAAACACAGCCATTGGGTTAAAATATATCATTTTTGACAAATAAATATTGTAAAAAGGTTATACAATGCTACTTTTTGTTTCGGGACTAACAAGGGTTAAAATACAATATTTTTATTGTAAAAAGGTTTAAAACACAACCATTGGGGTTAAAATACATCATTTTTCCAATCTCCTTCGGATACATAAAGTTTATTTTCTAGTTGCAAACTATTTGCTATCAGTTATTGTATTTTACCCTTTTAAATTCAAATTATATAAAAAATTTAAACTTTTAAAATCGGGACTCGGGAGAATGGGAGCATGTCTAATTGTGTATCCAAAAACTTTATTATATTTTTCCTAATTTTATTACACATAGTAAGCAATTTTCTCTTTGAAAAAATGGTTTATATATCTTTTATAAACGTATGTATCTTTTTTTTAAAGAAAATCTAGTTATGGCCTAAGTTAATTCTTGAAAATCTTTTTTGAAAATGTTTGCCATGAAATATGCTAATATTAATTCTTGAAATTTAAAATTTCTAGATTTCTTGATATCGGAATAAAGAATCTAAATGCTGGCTTATTTTTTCCGTCCATAAAATATATCATGTTCCGACTTTACCTCCTAAATTTTAAAATTATTTTTTAACTCCTCTCAAATTTTCAAATGCTTCCACATTTCAAATGCCTAAAATACGATTATTTTCACTGTACATTTAGTTTAAGCTATATTTATATACTTTTAAAAAATATAAAGAAAAAAATCAAAGTCAGGATGGGTCCCATTTGTTTATTAATTTTTATCACGTAAAATTAAATAGATAAAACTTAATGAGGATAAAAATATAAATATGTATTTAAAATGAATATATATAAGTGAAGATATTTGAAAATTTTAGGTAAGGTAAATGAATGACATTGAAATTTTAAAAAATAAACTAGAGATATGATATGTAATAAGAGAGCAATGAGTACGTAGATCGCTTATTTTTATCATTTTATTATTATAATTCATGATTAAATTAATTATACGCATCTTAGATGAAATAATATATATTTAATTGTATAATTTGATAATAAAAATATATCATCTAAACTAAATAAATTACAACCGTTAAATTATTCATATTTATTAAAATGACTTTCGATGATCCTAATTTTAATCACCCTTACTATTAACATACACTTTAAATTAATATATAATTATTTTATTAATTTAATAAATAAAATTAGTGTTCTACACTCATTTTATGTCAAATGTTCTACATATACAATTTTTCTCATTTTAAAATTTGAAATAAAATATTATTGTGTGTGTGAATTTCAAAATAGATTTTACTAGATATCCTCCAACTTTGACGTTTTCTCACCATTACCTTCCAACTTTACTTTGTAATAAGACTGACATCTATCTTTTAACTTGTTTCACTAATTTCTCTTTTGACCTATGATTGACCACTTTTTTGGTTGCACTATCAATGTGGCGTCCACGCGACGATTTTCCCTCTCCTCCGCACGGACAATAATTCGACATGACATCATTAAAAAATAAAATAATATTAAAAAAGAATTAAAAAAATAGGGGCATCATCCCCATCAGTAGCCAGCTTGTCGGCGTCGAAGGGGAGGGGAGGCGCTCTGCCGATGAAAGGGATTGGGTGTTGCCCCCTATACGACCTCGAGGGGGTGACAACCCCTCTCTCCTTGTGCTGATGTGGGTAAGGAAGAGGGGGGGGGGGGAGGGGTGGGGTGGGCTTTGCGACCTTGCTGGAGGTCGAAGACGAGAGGTGACGACCCTGTCGCCCCCTTTTGCAAACTCATCGGAGGTCGCAGATGTTGGTCACCCCCCTTCCCTACGAACGTAGTCGAAGGAAAAGAGGGGGTCATCGTCCCCTAAGTCACAGAGGATGTCGTCGCCTCCCTAGGTTGCAGGGGAAGAGGGGGGATGGGGGATGGCTCCCCCTCCTTGCACTGGCGTCGAGGGGCACCACCCCCTCCCTCTGATGTCGGCGAATTGATTGCCGAAGGAGGCGCCACTGCCATTTTTATGTTTTTTTTGTAATGATTCCACGTTGGATGATTGCACATGTGGAGGAGAGAGAAAAGCATAACATAGACATCAACAATATAATTGGGAAACGACCAATTATATGATAATTGATGAAATAAGTTAAAAAATGAAGAATAATACGAAGATAACGTTATATGAAGAATAATAAGTTATACGACCAATTATATGAAGAATAATAAGATAACGTTATACGAAGATAACGTTATACGACCAATTATATGAAGAATAATAAGTTAAAATGATCAAAATTAAAAAGCATTTAATGAAATTTATCCGTAAATTTCGTGATCCGACAACTTTCTTGATTTTAAATGTTTGAAATATGAAACATATGGGCCGAGGTTGGAAAGTCCAATAAGCCCAACCCACCACGGCCGGGGAGAGAGAAAGATACGGAGTCGGCGTTTTTCAAGTCCAAATAAGAGTTCGAAAGAAAAAAAAAACCACCACCGGACGGCATACGCAGCGCGCAGTCGGATCTACCAGAAGCCCGCCAAACTGCAGCTCTCCTCCTCCTCCGGGCGCGCTCGCTCTTCTCGGAACCAGTTCTTCCTTCCTCAACATGGTACGCGAACACCGCGCATTGATCTCTTATCTTCTCTGTTGTGATCTCCAACAGGGTGGAATGGAGCAGATCTGGACCGATCCAATCGGATCTGGTCGCTCGGGAGACCAATTTTCTGGTCCAGGTGTCATCTTCTTGTTGTTCGTAGCTGTTCATGTTTTCTGTGTTCTCATTGCGAATTCCATGCGTTGGATTTTTCTTACTTTCGTCGATATGAGACTTTTTTTAGAGGGCGCCGGATCTGTGGCGTCATAAAAGAACGGTCTTGTCTATCTTAAGGCGTCAAATGTATTGATGCGAAGTTTTCTTTACTCTATGGAGTGAATTTCTCCGTCTTTTGATACTTAGGGGAAGGTGAGAGTAACTGATCAGTGAACTGGCTCGCTTGATGACAATGTTTCTTTCCAACTCATTGGGATGCCATGATCTCCTCCTTATGTGCTACTTTAATGACAAGTGACATCTTTTGGAAGAGCCAAGTTCGAGTTTAGTTCATCTTTAGTTATGTGCTGCTGAGTTAATGCGTGACTTACATCATGTATAACCAATGGCCATCAACAGGTCATGTCTCAACAGTACACGGGCATTATCAGATTGTTGAATCACCAATTTGAGTTATTCTGATTTCTTCTTAAGTTTAACATCTCCGCAGAAGCCTATTCTATGACTTACACTAATTTAGAAAGTCACGTTTCTATGATTCTGGTGTTCATCATGTGCATTAAATTATGATATAGACCAGCTTGGCCTTCTACAGATCATCTTTCTAATAAGCATGAAGTTTTATAACTTATACTTGCTGAGTGTTGAGAATATTTATGTACTCAGTTTAGAACTGTGACTTAACTATTCTTAATCATAAGAAATGTGAAAGGTGGAGAGCTAAAATGTACCATGTTTTTGGTGTTGGGATTAAAAGAAAGGTCAATGCTAAGGAAGATAGAGCTTGTTGGAAATGTGTTTAAATGCAACTCTATAGGTCGCATACAAATTAATATTTCTTAAATAAACTAAAATAAGAGAGTTTGTTACTCAGATTTTATGCCTGATTAATGTGGAACTTTGACAATAGGAAAGTTCAGTGGTGCGATAAGAAATGTGGAAAAAGAACATGAAGATTTCAGTGAATTCTTATCTTCTCAGGTTTACTGACCCTCTTTATTTTATTTTATTATCTTTTGACTCAAACTCCGCCTATGTTTTATAGCCGGTCCCAAGCCCGGATAAAGGAGGAGGGTTGTGTTAGGCCCGACAGCCAGCGTAAAACCCTATCGAATCTCATGAACATGAATCAACGAATGAGCGGAATGGCGTCGTATGATCCATGTAGCCGACCCCACATAGTGGGATAAGGCTTTGTTGTTGTTGTTGTTGTTTGACAATAGGAAAGTGAGCAAGAGACATGAGGGATGTCTTTTTAGGGAAAAAACACAGAAACTTGGGGGATGGGCATATAACAACTGTCTCGCACTCTTATCTATAGTGCATTGATTGAGCATATGTAGAATATTGCGTTCCCCCGGTTATACACTTTCACTTAACATACCTGGATGGCTGGATTCATATTTTTACTTCTTGCTTCTGAATTGCTTAAATCAATGATTTAAATAATTTTCTCAATCTGTGAAGGACACTTGCCCTTCCGTCAAGAACATCCTCCTCCTTGACTCTGAAGGAAAACGGGTAGCTGTCAAGTACTATACAGATGACTGGCCAACACTTTCTGCAAAATTGGCATTTGAGAAATCAGTGTTTACCAAGACTCAGAAAACAAATGCAAGAAGTGAAGGTGAGAATGTTTTAACCATTTCTCTTTTTTGTTGTATCTCATTCTGTAGTACCTGCGTATGACTGCAGCTCTAGTTCTTGACTTTGTGTGACTGTTTTGATGGAACCCATCCTCCCGCGCCTTCTCATTTTCTGTTTTTGGATTTGCCTTGGCTTTCTACATACACTTGTAAATTTCTCGCATTTACAGTTCTTATACATAGCCGATGACTACTTAAAGCTTCAGGTGACTAAAATTTAGAAAACAATCTTGGTTTTGTGCATATTCCAAGATTTTACCAGTTGGAAGTTGATACTGATGGCTGAATTCACTCCAAGTTTCTTTTTTTCTATTAATGAATTTTTAAATTGCAAACTAGACTTTCAGTATGTTGTTTTTTAAGCAATTGTATTATTTTTCATTTCTATAACTGTCTTGAATACGTTTATTGCAGACGAGCAATATTGCATGGAACATATATTCTTCATGTAAGAGGATTTGGTGTAACAAAGCTGCTAGCATGTCATGATATGTTCATTAAATTGATTTGATGCTCTGTAACCTGGGCTTTAAGCATAATGCATGCAGTTACAAGTTGAGGATGGAGATGCGTAAAGCAACCACTCAAATGCATAATTATGCTATGGACGAACATGAATAGCTAATATGATTGAGAATTTCTGTCCTCCAGGGACAAAGATTTTGTTGTGAACTATGATAACTAAAATATGAATTCTAAAATCATTAACTTTTGTTTGAACAACTAAACTTTCCTTTGAAGTCTGCCCAGTGCATCATATTAAGAATTCAATTCTAATCAAAATAGACTTATCTTTCTCTCTCACACACAAGAAGTTAGCCTCATAGATTTTTACTAGATGGATGAAAATTTATGGAGTTCAAAAGAATGTTAAATCTTCTTCCTTGTATATAAGTTGGACTCATGTGAATTAAGTTGTGTCATATTCATCTGTTTCTATTCAGTTGCTTGTTTTATGCAGCTTTTGCATGTTTTATATTTAACTATTGCCCTTATTTGTATCATTTACAGCTGAGATAATAATGTTCGATGGCTACATTGTCATTTACAAGTTCATTCAGGATCTTCACTTTTTCGTTACTGGAGGAGATGATGAGAATGAACTCATCTTAGCCACTGTTCTTCAGGGATTCTTTGATGCAGTTGGTCTACTTCTAAGGTCTGACCAATTAGCACTGGTGTTTTCTTCTTTGATTAAATTTATTTGGTTCATAGTGCGTCCTTATATGTTCTGAATTTTCTTATGGTTTCAGGAATAATGTAGATAAAATGACAGCACTTGAGAACTTGGACCTGATTCTTTTATGTCTTGATGAGATTGTTGATGGAGGGTATGAATCGCTGCTTTTGTCCTCAATCTGAATATATTTTGAATTTAAATAAGAATATTGGAATCATAGTGTTTTACAACAACAACAACAACAACAACAAAGCCTTATCCCACTAGGTGGGGTCGGCTACATGGATCATACGACGCCATTCCGCTCTATTAGTAACCAAACCTTTCGGTATATTATTCACCAATAGATCTTGCTCTATTAGTTCGCCAAGTGTCCGCCTTGGCCTCCCTCTCCCTCTTTTAATCGGACTCCAGATTATTTGATCTACTCTTCTTACTGACGCATCTAATGGTCTTCTCTGAACATGACCAAACCATCTCAAACGATTCTCTACCATTTTCTCACTAATAGGAGCCACTCCGACTCGTTCACGTATATGGTCATTCCTAATCTTATCTAATCTTGTATGACCACACATCCATCTCAACATCCTCATTTCGGCTACCCCCACTTTACGTTCATGTTGTCCCTTCATAGCCCAACATTCACTACCATATAACACTGCTGGCCTTATAGCAGTACGATAGAATTTTCCTTTAACTTTATTGGGTACTTTTCTATCACAAAGAACTCCAGTGGCTTTCCTCCACTTACACCAACCAGCTTGAATTCTATGATTAACATCGTCATCAATCTCACCATCTTGTCTTACAATTGATCCTAAATATTTAAACTTTGTCACTTGAGGAATTATATCCTCCCCTAACCTAACTTTCAAATCGTCTCTAAGTTGTTTATTTGTGAAATTGCTATGCATATATTCTGTTTTATTCCTACTTAAACGAAAACCCTTTGACTCCAACGTATTTCTCCATATTTCCAATTTTGTATTAATCTCTTCTCTTGAATCCGCTAAAAGTACTATATCATCCGCAAATAGCATGCACTTAGGTACCTCCTCTGTGATACTCTCGGTTATAGCATCGATAACTAAGTTAAATAGATACGGGCTTAAAGCTGATCCTTGATGTAGGCCAATTCCTATAGGAAATTCATTTGTCTCACCTCCGGGTGTCCTAACCCTAGTCAATGCCCCATCGTACATATCTTGTATTACCTTAATGTAGGCAACATTCACCCTCTTCTTTTGCAAGGCTTTCCAAAGTACATCCCTTGGTACCCGATCATACGCCTTCTCTAAGTCAATGAAAACCATATGTAAGTCTCTTCTCCTACTTCGATACTTCTCCATCATCCCCCTTAGTAAATAAATCGCCTCTGTAGTGGATCTTCCTGGCATGAACCCAAATTGTCTCTCAGAAATACTAGTCTCCATTCTCAACCTATGCTCAATAACTTTTTCCCATAATTTCATAGTGTGACTCATAAGTTTAATCCCTCTATAATTTGCACAATTCTGAATATCCCCTTTATTTTTGTAAATAGGAACTAATGTACTTAATCTCCAATCATCAGGCATCTTTTTCGACCGTAAAATCTCATTAAATAGTTTACATAACCACAACACACCTTTTTCTCCTAAACATTTCCAAACTTCAATCGGTATACCATCCGGTCCAACGGCTTTACCATTCTCCATTTTCTTAAGAGCTTCGCTAACCTCCGAGACTCTAATTCTACGATAAAATGACCTATTAAGCTCACATTCGCTAACTGTCAAGTCCTCCAAATCACAACGCGAACCTTCACATCCATCATTAAATAGTTTATAGAAATACTCTTCCCATCTGTTCTTAATATCTCCTTCAGTAACTAAAACCTTGCCAACTTCATTTTTTATGCATCTTACTTGATCCAAATCTCTCGACTCCTTCTCTTTGTTCCTTGCAATCTTGTAAATCCTTTGTTCACCCGCCTTTGTCCCTAACTCCTTATAAAACCCCTCGTATGCTTTAGCACGAGCATCACTAACTGCCTTCTTAGCCTCCCTTTTCGCCAAACGATACTTTTCCCAATTGTCAGAACTATTGTCCAAGTGTATCGCCTTGAAACAATTCTTCTTATTACGCACCTTTTCTTGGACCTTCTCATTCCACCACCAAGTCTCCTTATCTCGTGGTCCAAAACCTTTTGATTCTCCTAAAATGGCTTTAGCAACCATTTCAACCTTTTTTGCCACATTCTTCCACATGATACTAGCATCTCCTTCTAACTCCCACACACTTTCCTCTAATAACTTACTTCTAAAAGTCTCTCGCTTCTCCCCCTTTAACTGCCACCACTTGATCTTTCGATCAAAAACTGTTCGGGATTTTGGTTTTATACATTTTATTTGCATATCAAGAACTAACAATCTATGTTGTGTAGTCACTCCATGCCCAGGAATTACTTTGCAATTAGTGCAACGTCTTTTATCAGTATTTCTTATCAAGAAAAAATCGATTTGAGACCTATGAGTTCCACTTTTGTATGTGATTAAATGTTCCTCTCTCTTCCTAAAACAAGTGTTGATAATCTTAAGGTCGTATGCTAAAGAAAAATCAATAATAGTTTGTCCTTCCTCATTCAACTCCCCAAAACCAAAACCACCATGAACCCTTGCATGTGGTCCTGCCTCTTTACCAACATGTCCATTAAGGTCTCCCCCAATATAAACTTTCTCGGTTGTTGGTATACTTTCAATCAAACCCTCCATATCTGCCCAAAACTTCTCCTTGAGATGTGATTCTGCTCCTACTTGGGGTGCATATGCACTAATAATGTTCATAATCTCCTTTCCAACAATTACTTTCACGGATATGATTCGATCCTCAATCCTTTTAACTTCCACAACATTCTTCCTCCATTCTGCATCCGCGATAATACCAACACCATTCCTTCCATTTACCTTACCTGTGTACCAAAGTTTGGAACCATTTAACCTAATCTCTTTACTTCCCTCTCCTACCCATCTAGTTTCTTGCAAGCATAAGATACTAATCTTACGCTGGTCCATTACTTGTGCCACCTCGAGGCGCTTCCCATTCAACGTCCCAATGTTCCAAGAACCTAATCTGACCTTAGTCTCATGAACTAGCTTCTTTAACCGCCTCCGTAAAAGATTGGCTTGATGAGTTTTCAGTTCTTAGCTTCTGATGATTTCTAATGCGAAATAGAATGCTGACAGTGTTGCCTATCTGACAGGCAGTTCTGTTTTCTATATTTCATGCTCTGCGTACTTATTTCACTAACATTGTTCACGTCATAAAAGTACATATGTACACACATGCAGACAAAATCATGTCCTTTTTTATGGTTATGGATTCTTACAGATTCAGATCATGATTAATCATTTGATATGTCAATATGTATATACCGATATACTTAGGTCTATAGGACCATCCTTTATGTAACTTCGAGAGAAAGATTCCTTCTACCAAAGAAACATAGTCAATTTTGTTCATTATAACAGTTTCCATTGAGTTTCTGCACCTATTTCTTGTTTCATTGAGTACATATGTTTTGAGAAGTGCATTAGGCAGATGCGAAAGAGTATTGAGGCTAACATAAGTGAAACAGCCTAACAAGTTATTTAGATGAACATTACCTACATAAATATGTGCATGTGTGTATGTATATGAATTAAACTAGATGATCATCCATCTTGGCAATCATCCTGTTTCCTCTCAAGAAAAAAATGTTTTGAGTTTTGATGGAATTGGCTGAAAGAGCTGAATACTGTAATGACATAGTAGATATAAGTGTTCTAAATGGACATGTACCTTCTTTCTTGTGAGAGAGAATACTTTCCCTTATATCTTGGTGGTCCTGTGGTCCTTTTGGAAAATCTGAATGTATGTAGTGATAGTGCGTGTAGAGGATCATGTTGCTGGTGACCTACATCCATATTCATTCATTTCTCTTTTTTTTTTTTGACGATGTGAACATAGTTCGTGAATCCTGATTCTGACACTAGTTAGGATACTGATTCTGACACTAGTTAGGACAATATATCAATATTAGTTCGTGTGCATATATACACAATTATGATCATGGATCAACGAATAGTAGAGCGGAATGGCGTCGTATGATCCATGTAGCCGATCCCACCTAGTGGGATAAGGCTTTGTTGTTGTTGTTGTTGTGCATATATACACAATTATTTTTCTTGGGGAATCAGGATTTCCATTTTGGTTGTGGAAAAAAAAAAGATTGTATAACAGAAGAACATTTGAGTTTTAAAACTGTATCCTGAGAGTGCCAGATTGGCAAATTTAAATGCAAAAGCAAATCATATTACATAGGCATGTAAATTTGGGATCATATGCAAGTTTCCAAGAGGTACATTATAGTACAAGGTTTGAGTGAAATATTCTACAGGGTAACATGTTGTATTACTTATGCTTTTGATTGTTGGTGCATGCAGTTCGTTCATATTATAACCTTACTGGGTAACTCACATTTAATTTATAGTGACAGTTACGTTTATCATTTGTTCTTCAGATGATATATTGAATCATTTTATACTTCCATCTTATATAACTTTAGAAATATCTTACGCATATGAATATGTTTACTTAGGGTTTAATTTTCTTGATTGTGCAGCATTATTCTAGAAACAGAAGCTAGTACCATTGCTGGAAAAGTTGCAACCAATGGTTTGGATGGAGGAGCATCCTTATCTGAGCAGGTACCTCATATCAGCATCGTTTGTGTTATTCTGTTTGTTTATCAACTTGAGAAAAATGTAGTATCTGCCAAAATTAATGTGCTATGTCCTGCTATTCCACCAGACTATTTCTCAAGCTCTTGCTACTGCACGAGAGCACTTGGCAAGATCTCTTCTTAAATGATGCAGTTTACAACTTGGTGAGTGGTGAAAAATATATGGAAGTCAAAAGTTGTACCCAGTACTCCCTTTAGCATCAGATGTGTTCTTCACCTCTTTTTCCTGTTTACATATGTTGTACTAATTAGCCCTCTCGGCAAACCACTCTCACATTCATGAGAAATTAGCTTAAGACCTCTTCTCATTTAATGAAAGTTACAATTCAGTCGTGAATGAAATTATAATTGAATGGATGCATCACGATGGAGCTTATGCTTTTAATTGAAATGTGTTGAAAGCTTGACGAAGAGTAGTGGCACTTCTCACTGTTGAAAATGTAACTTCCATAGGTTTCACATGCGTTGGATATGGCAAATTGCATATGTGCATGGTTGTTTCATTTGGTTTCAGTTTTATCCACAGGAGAACATGAAGGGAGAAGAATCCAAGATCATTTCTTATATCAGGACATAAGTCCACTTGTTTCATTGTGCCGTCTTTTGATCCCCCTGCCTCGGTACAACACTCCAAGCAGATTAATAAGGTTTGATCCAATCATCTTTAGTTCTTATAAGATAGAGGCAGCATATGTTCGCCTCTGGATATTTAAAGAGTGACCATTTATTTTGCCCTTTGCACCCCTGTGAGGTTGAAGGTCTAGTTAATTAATCTACTAATTTTCCTGTACCAATAAAATACATATCTGATTTTTAGAACATACCATAGCATAAATATTAAGCTTATATATGCATGCTACTTGCCTTTGGGCATCATCATTAACAGCCTCCCACAAAGAGCATACAACAGAACTGGTTTAGATCCTCCAATTTCCTTTTATCCCTCTATGCTGCTACTTTGTTTTTGACTTGAAATAGAGGTTCCGAATAGAGGAACTTATGCTAGTTTTATTCTTCTTTCAAATTGTGAGAACAAGAAGGTATATACTAGGAATCTTGTTCCCTCCATCCTTGGTGGAGGAGAAGTTGTCAATAGGTACGCTGAGAATGATCTTGTGCTTGCTGTCTGCCAGGCTTTTACAAACAAAAGGATGATCAATAAACAAAGGAAAAAAGGAAGCTGACATATAGAATGAACAGAACAAGTTCTCGTGTATGGTCCACTCTTCTAAGTTTTTTTTTTTTCAAAAATGCTTTTACCAGAAATTTTAGCTTGATAAGAAGTGATATAGCACTAATATTCAACTAATCCTTGAAAAGATAGACCAAGAAAATATTTGCATGGAGGCTTGAGTACAACACTATAAACACCCATTTTTTCTGAACTTTGGAGCTGTGATTCTTTTACCATACGAGGTAATTTTGATATAAGAGGTTCGATATGTATATATCCGGTTGGGAAATGCAAATATATTATCTGATACAGTATAATACTATTATTACCACAGCCGTTTGGTACCAGTGTTATAAAATTATAAAATTCAGCCCGGCTGATTGAACGGTTGGAGTGTTATCGGGGCATTAAAATAGTTCGCAAGTCGTTTAAATTTTAGTCATGGAATTGAACTATTTTAACTCGATCAAATTAAGTTAAAATTCGAGTTCAACCAATCGATCGGACGAGTTTGTCCTATTTCATCGTGTCAAGTTGTAAAATGTAAAAGAAATTAAAACATAAAAAAATTAAAAACTTTTTAAACATATATATATATATATATATATATATATATATATATATATATATTTTGAAAGATTCATGTTTGGTTCGAGAAGAGATCATGGAAGTTGATTAAAATATTTATGGTCCATATAGATTTGAGATCTTAATGAATTCGTCAGGTTCTATAGGAAGAATAGGACGATCTTATTTGGTCAAATAGTTAGCGACATATATCTTTACTTAAAATTTATATTTTAACATCTCCCTTGATTACATATATAAAATTTCTTTGATATTTTTTATTTATTTATAATTACCTCACAAGATTTTCTTATTTAACAAATATATGATTGATGATTTGATTTATTATTATATTATTTGATCTAAATTACTTTATTTTACTATATTATATTATATTTGATATTTTTTGCTAAATAATATATTACATATCAATAATATTACAATAATTTTATTAACTGATTTATTTTTTTATTAATTTATATTATTCAGTTTGATTAGGTTTAACCCATCCAACCTAATTGGTTGGACAATCCGGATCAATAAACGAGTCTTATAGCATTGTTTGATACCTTGCGAATGATGATTTTATTTTTGTCCCTTCGTTCAAACGCGCTAAGAATAAAGATAAGTAAAGAGACGAAATGAAATTTTAGTTGACCACCTGTTTTCTTCTTCAAAATCTGAAAAGTAAAAACTCAATGTTCGCACGGACGGAGAAGAATAATTTTTTTCTCTTTTTAAAATTTTTTAATAACTAAAATTTGCACAGAATAAAATTGTTCTGTGACCCCGTGTCAAACAGTTGTAGGATTTAAATTTCGGTGCGTTTATTTCTTTCCTTTGGCATTCGTAACAAATTGTGCTAAATTACTTTTTTTTTAAGTGGAAGAATAAATTGCGGAAGAAAATTAGAAACAAAGAATAAATTGACAGGAGAAAGAATAAAACAGAGAGAGGAGGGAGAGAATGAAACAATGCGGTCATGCGAAGGCCGTAAGGAGCAAACGCAGGGGAGGGTGACGAGGAAATGGCAAAAGGGCAAGTTGCATCTTTAGGTCCCACAGATCACTCGCCGCCCCTCGCCGAAGCCTGGATTGGATCGAGGCGATCACCGACGCCCGGGTGACTTGACAGAGACAGCCGTCCACATGACTCAGCACCCATTGCATCCAAGAAAACTAGACTGAGTTATCTGGTTGAAAATAAACTTTTAAAAACTAAATTCTTAAGAAAATGAACTCAAGGATAATATTCTATTTTTTTATAGGATCTAATGGGCAAGTGGGTAGCATGATGCTCCCTATATTTGTTGGATGTACGATCGACTATAGATTAAAAAATTATGGTTCACTATAGCAAGTCGCATGATTCAAAGTCGCAATTCGAGGTCGATTCAAAGCGCGATGGTGGTGGTGACTTCGGCGGACGTCGTTCAAATGAGGCACACGAGGCGAGTGTGTTGCTGGTGGCGAGGCGAATGCACGACGTGACGACAATGCAAGGCGACTTGGCAGTGGCGAGGTGACAAGATGTGACGATGAGATGGCAATGGCGAGGCGACTAGGTGGCGAAGCGCGGCAAGATGGCGGTAGTGATGTAACGCCCCCAAAATCGCTCCTCCGGCCACGTAGACAGTCAGGTTGATCCCGGGAGCACTATATTGCCCACTACACTATTGACCATGATCATTCAATAAAATGACATACGTGACATTAATATAATGAGAAATATAATCAAATACTTTAATGCGAAAGTTTAAACGTTGAAATGTCGAGAGACATCAATAATTAATACAGTCGATAAGGAGGTGGAGAAAATCACAACGTAAGGAGTTCATAAGAAAGTAGGTTCGATGTGCGGAAGATCATGATGTCCATGAATAACAAGTAATTCATAATACTGAATGCAATTGATAAGTTTTGACGATATGATTAGTCATGTGCAGCATCCTCCAAGCTCTGAGCACTTCCACACCTCATTGAGCAGCATTCTCACCTGCAAAATCTCAAGGCAGTGAAATCGAATACCCATGAGCAAAAAGCCCAGTACAATAATAAAATAGATGGTGAAATAGGAATCAATGATAATCATAGCAACAATATCGGTGATGATCAATACTATACTTTGGCTTCTATACATTGATTATAATGGGTCAATACATTATGCTTTAACAATATCAATATCTGTACTCTGTTCTTTACTATGATCATACTTTGTCTTTACTCTACATTATCTTTACCATACCATGTTCCATGATTTCTGTACCATATTCTATAATGTGCCATACTTTATTGCATTTGCATTACTGTGAGTTGCACTACGTCCTTTACATTACTATGTTATCCTTAAAGTTAGTTGTCCTATGCGAGCTGACTTTATTAGATTGGGATGTTAGATGTGCCTCTATGAATCTGTAAAGCCAGTAAGTCCAAAAAGAAAAAGGGGTGTGGTAATGCATCACCCAATTCGAAATGTAGGTGGGAGAGGACCTACCCTAGGAACAGTGGTCATTTAAGAATTTGTAGGTTCGCTGTCTCCTCAGTTAGTTACTTGTCACTCTGGCTCAATGCTATGTTATTTGGGAAGGAGTGTGACCAATGCATCACCCTTCTTCGAGACACAAGTGGGAGAGGACCTGTAGTCTCAGGAACAGTGGCCATTTAAAACCAGTAGGTTCGCTGTCTCCTCAGCTAACAACCTACCCCTGTCTATGCCATACTGTAATCATTATTCCATACAATAGGGCGGCACATAACAATCCCGTATCTTTATCTTTACTTTATTTATCTTTGCTTATCATGTAATCTATGAATCATGATTCAAATGGGCGTCAATCTCGGTACAATAGGACTCAGTCAGTGTAGGTGAACTGGTTAGAGTCTCCGATTATGATTTATGAGTCGGACTCAAATCAGGTCATAATTCGATTTGGACTATGTCAATATCAAAACTAACTCTATGTCTCTCTATATTTTTGGGTGGGTCGAATCGGCTGGTTCAGACCGATGGGTCTGATTGAATCGGACGGTCTGAACCGGCTAGTTTGACTTGGACCGGTCGACCGTTAACTGGACCGATTGACCGTTCCTTGACACCGGTTGACCGGTTCTCTTGAATTGGTCGACCCTTGTTCTTTGTTGTCGGATCGGTCGACCGCACGCATAGGGCCGGTCGACCGGTGGCTCTTGGATCGGTCGATCATATTGATCGGTCGACCGGTCGTAAGATTTGAGGACGCGCACTGCGCGTAGGATCGGTCGACCGTCTGGAGGATCAGTTGACCGATCGTGAGGTCTGATCTGTCCGTTCACGACATGAATACGAAAAATGTAGATAACCATCTCGAGTCATGATGGACTATTCATATACATTAAACAATCCTTATTTCTTCGTCTAGGGATTTAAAATGCTAAGGTACCTTTCTTCATTCGAAACGAGTTCGCCGGATTACTGTCGACGTTCAGACGATCACCGGTCGTCCTTGGCCGGTGCAGGAGGTGTGCCTGGTCCTTGCGCACGTCGAGGGAGGGTCGCCGTGAGTCGAAAGTCGTCGATCGTTGTAGTTTTGTCGCCTCTGCTTCGCACGTCCGCCGGAGTCGCGGAAGAAGAAGAAGAAGAAGAAGAAGAAGAAGAAGAAGAAGAAGAAGAAGAAGAAGAAGAAAACGGAGAGAAGAGCGGCTGCCGACATGAGGGAATCCAAAGGGGGCGAGGGCGCCCTCCTCTCACCCCTTTTATAGTCTCGGCCGACCCTTGGTCGGCCGGATTTGGAAACGGCCGCAATCAGGGTCAAGACTCTCGCCCCTGGTCGGCCGTTTCTTGCTGTTGGACTCTTTTTTTTAAATCCGTTTTGAATTCTTGCCTTAATTGCTAATTAATTTGATTTTGAATTGATTTCATTGTTTTGAAATCGCAGGCGTTACAAGTGAGATGACAATGGTGAGGCAAGGCGAGATGACAGCGACGAGGCAAGAGCGCAGTGAGATGTAGTGGCGAGGTGACGATATGATAGTGGCAAGGCAAGTGCGTGATGACTTGAGAGGTGATTTCAACAGCAAATGCAACAACAACAACGACAGTGCGATGTGAGGCTAGGGCAAAAGGTGCATGTAATGCCTCCGAAATTAGTCCTACAACGCGTGTCGTGAGCGAGTTTTGAAGCGCGTTACATGATGGACAATACGATAGTTGACCCAAGGTCAACAAAAATATGATAATATAAAAATAGTGAAAGATGAAAACATTTAAAAAACTATTCTATTTCAAACATAGCGAAAGCGATAAAACCCATAATGAACCACACGGCACTAAGTCCAATGACATAAAAGTGTATATGGCGGATAGAACAAATACATAAGTGACTCAAAGTCTACAAATAAATCTAACTCTAAGATAATCCATAATAAAGAGGCCCATGGACTGACTCGTACATGACCCATAAATATCATAACATACTATGGCTCAACATAAAGTCGACACAATGTGCTAACCGCTGTCATGAGCTTCCCACCGATTGCAACCTGCTCTTTCATATCTGCACGAATCCGAATGCAGGGGAGACCCACTTCCATTAGTTGTATGTAAGGCCATAAAATAAGCAATTACATAATCCATAAGACATTCCAATTAAAACGATAATCAATGCACAATAAGGATCTTAAAACAGATCATGAAAGCCAATTATCCATTTCATATTTCAATTCCATATATCCATTGCATCAACATTATGTAATGCCCAATTATCCATATTCATAGTGGATAAGAACATTCCATCGCATTTACTTTAAGAAATGCTCAATTTATAACATTATCCATACGTTCTTGTCACTTAATCAATTATCTTGATTAGTTATCAAACAATCTTTAGTGAACCTTTACCAATACGTTGAAGTACTTGATAGTCCTTGCGCCCATAAGCCTTGACACCTCGAAGTCGTGTTATTTTCATTGCCATTCATATATTCATTCAACAAGGGCCAAGTATTGTGTCTCACGTGCCATTTCAATACAAATGTTCATTTTAACCTTATGGCTTAGCATGCAATTCGACTTCTATTGAGTCAAGCAATAACATGAACATCATATCAATCACAGTGTTAAACATAACATGGAATAGCATGATATAAGCTAACAATCAATAATCAAAAGAAACATGGTGTTTACTTTTGAAAATAATAATTTTCGGTTGGTCGGTCGATCGGGTCGCACGATCGAACAAAATAGTGACTATCGGTCATTGTTTTACCCATTGGATCGGTCGATCTCTCATCCAGACCAGTCGACCGATTTGAATAGTGGCTACCGACCCCCAACGGTCAGTCGACCGTTCGGTTGAGCCGATCCAAATACCGATTTGAACAGTAGTTCAAAACATGCACAACACTCACGAATCGATCGACCGCTCGTAGACCGATCGACCGATTTAAACAAAGCACCTTAATCACATGGCCGATCGCCCATCCGATTGACTGATGCTGCATCCAAATAGAACAATAGCATCCATACGTATTAAAACATGAAATCTCTATTTAAATTCATCGACCACAAATACATTCACATCTACAGGCACTCTAGGCCCTCCTTAACATGTTCCATATGTTAAACATCTATAAATAACGATAAAACCTAGAGAACAAACTATGGTTTTCCAATGTGAACAAATTTGACACCTTGTTGGTCTAATGTCTGTAACTCACTCTATAAGTCACTAAATTGACTGATTCTAATTTATCTTCACATATCGATCCCTAGGGCAACAACATATATTTTTCTTAGATTTTATCCTTCTATCTTTTACCCTCATAAATTCTCATAATAACTATGTGGTTACCACCTTAACCAATTTGACAGCTGAGCATTAAATGATTAATATCTCCCTATGGACATATTCTTTTTAGGTGAATCTAAGTTCTAATCACCTATCTATTCCATAAATTTCGCTCTTAGATTATGCTGATGTGATTTTTGGTGAATTTCTCAAATCTATCGCGCTGCTACCCGAGGCAGACAGTGAGCCACTCTTTCGGTCATAACTCTCTATGCACATATCCAAATGGGATGAAACCAAAATCTTTGGAAACTAGACTTGATCTTTCCACCTTTCCATCAATATATTATACATGATTTTTGTACAACATTAACTTATTAAAAAATGCAGAATCTGGACAAATTAAGGGTGAACATGCCTCTGACTCTTAGAACATATAATCATCATTATACATCATCTTAACACTAAGAAGCCACACATTCAAAACATTAGGGCATAACATTCATGAAATCCAATAAACCATCTCATCATGTAATGTTAATTAAAACCATACGTCAAAACTCTTAATCCATGGGTTAGATGAGTTAGAAGGAGTTCACCATTACATACCTAGAGTTATTGTCCAAAAATTCTTTGAACTCAAAACTTCTTCTTCTTCTCTTTTAGCTGAATGGTTCTCTTTTCCTCTAGTGCTATTGCTGTCTACTAGCTGAAGGGGATGTGCTGTCACTCCATGAAAGTTACTTTGAGTGGAGCCCCTTTCTTATTGTGGCCAAGAGTTTGAGGGAGGGAAGTGAGAGGGAGGTGGTTGCTGCTGTGAGCGAGGGAAAGAGAGGGTTCGGTTGGTGTTGGGGAAAGAGAGGAAGAGAAGATGAGAGAAAATGAGGGAGGGTTTTGGGGTTTAAGGGATTTCTTTTTATCATTTTTCTAGAAGTTCAAAATATCCTTCAACCATTCTCATTTTTAGGGGTGTTATAATTTTGTTTTTTGTCTAAAATATTCTAAAGATGTTCTTATTTTTAAAAATGTTTTAGTCCATTAATTAATCTTAATTTTTTTCTTTATATTTTTCCCCCCAATCCTAAGGACATTCTTGTTCATTCTTGCTCAGAGAAGACGCGTCGAATCAGTACTGAATCATACGACTTGCTACATTCAGCAGCCACAGATGTAGGAGCATCCCACACCCATTAAATCTTTTTTATATGTTTGTTGCGTGATTTGAATATACGAAGGATATAGTGTTAGGATTATAATGGAGAAATTTCTTTTTATGAAAATTACCATTTTTTTTATCAATATGAAAATATTTTCTTGTTGACCTCGGTCATTTTTCAGTCACGAAATATTAGGCACTGATGAAAATTATTTTTTTTAAAGAAGCAATTTTCACTGAAGCAAATGCAATCTTAACTTTAAAAATAATTAAAGAATATTTAAAATATGAATATTTGATGCATATCAAGTTCATTATGTATAATTGATATGATCGCCCCCTCTCTCTCCATATATATTTCTTAATTTGTATTTTAAAACCGAAAAATATTTTTATGTGCATAAGTATCAAATGCTATTTTTACACTAAATCGTGAATAATTTAATTATTAAATATTCCAATAGATTTTATGGTGCGTATTCTTTTGTAGGTAATTACCGATGTAAATATATTGAATTCAACAGTGAAGTTGTCAATACTCCAGTGGCATACAGGTAAAGAGTAAAATTATTATTAAAAATGAAATAGAATTTAAAAAAGTTGCCACAAAAAATTGATTAATTTGCTTGCCATTTGCCAAGGCACAGTTCATTTCTTTTGGGGGAAAGAAGTGGATGTAAAAATAAGGCTTGATTTCTTGTGACTGAATTATAACGAATTTTCATGGTTACATCTTAATATATAAAATTATCATAATGTCTCACTAAATTATATCGCGACGTCCATCTATTTAGTTTTTCATTATTTTTTATTTATTAAATAACTAAATTGCTGTCTAGATATGAATATTTATTTCAAATTATACGAGAGTAATTTAGTTATTTAATAAATAAAAAATTAAAAATAATGAAAAAGTTAAGGGACGCGTGAAAAATTGTTATAGTTGAGAAAAAAATTGAGAAATTAACCAAAAAAATAAAGAAATCTTTTGCTCCCTCACGTGTCTTTCTCTTCCATTGTTCCCAAACTCAGGCACACAATAGAGTCATGGCGGCGGGCAGGAGGAGGAGAGGGAAGGAATGTGACACTTGAGAGATTGAGAAAGAAGATTGCCGAGTTTGCAAAGGAGAGGGATTGGGAGCAGTTTCACAGCTCCAGGAACCTCCTCCTAGCCCTAGTTCGTTATCCCATCCTTATTCTTCTTCTTCTTCGTTCCTTCTTCTTTTTTCATTCCATCACAGACTAAATCTGTCCTTGCTTTTCGTTTTGCTTGTGTTCTTCATTTTCTTTCTTGGTTCTTGACTTGCTTGCATTATTATGTTAGAACAAAGTTGTAACAACCCACACAATAAGATAAAAAAGGAGAGTTTGAGTTCGTTTAAAACAAAACGACCAACAAGAAGATAAATTGGGGACTCCAATCACGATTGGATAACTAAAATACGAATTGTGTGACAAATATAGAGGAGAAATCTGACCTTGGGGATTAAGAGATAAAAACCATCAAACTCACGAACCCTCCTCCCTGTTCTTTCCGTTCTGCCATCTCGAGCGTGATCAGAGAAGAAAATTCCGCTCGTCATTTCCGAGTGCAAGGGTAGTCGAGTTTTCTCCTCTTGCTGCATTATCTGATTCTCATGCCCCCTCACGTCTTTTCCATCGGATTGTTTGCAGGCGATCAACTCGAGGGAGCACAGAGGGAGAATGGGGAAACAATCAATAGGATTTTCAATGATTCAGAGCAAGGATTAAATGCAAAATAGAGGTGGGTGAATTGAAATCACCTTGCACAACTTGAAATAAATCGAATCCTCTCTCAGTCACGATTTGATCATGTTCATGGATGAAAAGAATCAAGAAACATTGCATGCCCTATTCTCCTTTTTGATTTCTTGCTTTTATGTTTGTGTGATCAATTGCTTGCTGAATTTGATTCCTTTTGTTATGTTTTTGCTTTATTGATGGTTATGATGTAGAATTTAGATTGTAATGATACCCTATTGAAGATTGAACAATTTCATGACTGAAATCGGCTGGGAACCATCACCGTCATGGCCGTGCCACCCTCCTGCACGCCCGTGTCAACATCGTCACGGTCGTGCCAACCCATTGGCACGCCCGTGCCATCGCTCGACCAAATCTAAGTAAAAGGTTGGTCGGCATCGATCGATCGAGTTTTCAAATGTCACGGTCGTGCCACCCCACGGGCACGCCCGTGCCATAGCCAATAGTCACCCAAGCTGCTAACTTCAAATCTGGTCGACTGACCCATTTGAACCGATCGACCGCTCTCAAATCTGGTCGACTGACCCGTTTGAACCGATCAACCGCTCTCACCTTCTGTCACGGCTGTGCCCTCTTATGGCATGCTCGTGCCACCCCATGCACAGAATTTGACCGTGCCATTCACATCGGCACGGCTGTGCTACTTTAATGTCACGGCCGTGCCAAGCTACAGAATCGCCCCTGATTCCTTTCATACTTTTTCTTGACCCTGATTTGAACATTGCCGGTTTGCCTTATGATTAGACACGATTATGACTGATTTTAGTGCCAAGTCCTTAGTGAGATCCATCCCTGATTACAACATGAATCTTTTGACTGATTTATTTCCTAACATGAATCTTTTTACTGATTTATTTCCTATCGATCTTATCGCCTCCCTTGAATGAAGAATAATGAATAACAAGTTACTACAGTGGTTAACAAGTTAAGATAGAAGATGAATAATGGATTGACAATCAAGTCAAGTATTTCAAGATAAAGGTCGCTTCTTGGCCATGGTTTGATCACCCATTGGCCTGCACAAGGCTGTATCATTTGCTCGGCATACCCCAAGAATTAAAGGCACCTAAAGTCACTCTGATTTCTAAGTATGAACCAAGATTAAGAAGCATGATTAAGTCAAGTAAAGTTACTGCTATGATTCTCAAGCATGTTAAGATTATAGGTTTACCGAGCATCATTTAATTTTATTGATTTATGATATTTACTTATTCATCTCTTATGAATTATGATGCTCACATGTTCCTCTTTTCATTCAAGATAAGTACTCTATCTTACTGTTGATTTCTCTATTCAAGTTATGCATTATATACTTATGTGGTTCCCCACTAGGTTGTAAAGTTTACGGGAGGACCTCCTTCTTGTGTCCGATTTTCACAGGACCAAGTCAGTGATGAGGTGGAGTAGGTGTACTGCGACAAGGCTCTGGCGATAAGAAAGCACATGAACCATAGGGCTTATTAGTTTTCATTGACTTTTCGCATTTATAAATTCATGATGTAGAACTTTATGATATTCCTTAGGGCTACGTTTGGTACGGGAACATTCGTAGAACATTTGTTCTCGAGAACTAATTGATGTGATAAAAAAGTTTGGGTTGGTGTTTGGATGAAAAAGTGTAATGATGGGGATTTAAAAAGTTGATGTGATGGAAAAGTTTTAGTGGGTGTTTGGATAAAAAGTAAGAACTAAGAATATAGTTTATTATTTTATGAGGTATAAAATTATAGTAAATAAGAATATATTATTAATATTATAATTTACATAAATTATTATATTGTTAATATTATTTTTATTTATTTTGATTAAAAATTTTAAATATTATTAATATTATAATTTACATACATTTTAAAATCCAAATATAGTTTATTTTTTTTTAAAAATTGAATAGTTTAATTAATAAAATATTTATTGATTATTAGAACTAATTATTTTATAGTTTTTAATTAATGACATTTAATAAATTATTTTATAATATCCTTAATAATGTATTAATATATTATAAATTATATATACATATAAATCAAAATAATTAAAAAAATAGATGAAATTAAAAAAAGATTGCGGCTCGACAAAAAAAAAAGATTCGGCGAGAACATTGGACGGCCATGATCACGTGACCGTCACGTATTGCGTTTGGGAACAAAACGCAATGTTCTCGCGTTTTGTTCCCAACCAAACGTAGCCTAGAGATGATGTAACCCCTTTTCTAGACTTCAGCAAATTTTACATTATCTTCTTTTATTTTATTCTTTCTTCCGCTGACGTGTCTTGGTTCTTAACTGAGACTAAGTCAACATCATGGTCAAAGTCATAGCGTCCGTAGCATCTCCAAGTTGGTCTTCGCCATGTGACGGAGGTCAATTTGTGGGCGTTACAAAAATAACTAACTTGTTTTTTTTGTTTAGATTGTGCCTCTGTGTGTTTGAGACTTGAGAGATAGGATAGATTGTGATGAGTCCTCTTCTAGGTTTGAACTTTGTGAAGTTTCCCAGCATCTTTCTCTAGGCATCTCTTTGTCTTTGTGGTATCTATTATTGTTTCCACTTTTCACCTCATGAAAATATCCTCTTGCTTCTATCTTTCTTGTACTGTCAAAAGATATCTCTATGTCTCTCTCTCCTGTTCTTGACTCGCCCACCCCCTGTTCTTGCCTCGCCAAAGGAACAAGGATTACAGAAGTTGCTCTTGTTTTTTTCCCTTTTGTTAATCTTGTATGCTTTGTCATGTATCTTCCTCTCAACTTTTGGCCGTAGGTAGGAGAGGTGGGGGAGCTGTTAGAGATATTCCAATGGAAGGAGGATGTTCCCAAGGGTCTGCCGGATTGGGAAGAGGAGGAGAAGGTGCACCTCGGGGAGGAGCTCTCCGATGTGCTGCTCAACCTCGTGTGCCTCTTCGATGTCTATGGGGTGGACCTGGAGAAGGCCGCAATCCGAAAGATGGAGCTAAACGCCATCAAGTACCCCATTCAATAGTGCAAGGGACCCTCCAAGAAGCACACCCGCTACGTCGCCGCCGCCACTACCGAAGCTAAAATGAATGCTGCACTCGACTCCACCAGCGCAACTGAACAGGGCCCCAGCAATGGGTTCTCCTTCGAGGGATTACACTGAACTAGTAGAAGCATGGTTTTATTGGTTTGGTCCGTTGTACATTTCATTATCCTTTTGGGTAGTAGGGAGGAGGGAAGACCATAAAAGGTCCCCCCTTTTTGGGGGGTGTCTTAGTTTGTCTCCATTTTGTCTGCATGGGCACCTGTGTGATGGGTACTGGTAGTTTTTGAACCATGGTAAAACCTAGGGACCTCAAGGAAGTTACTTGAATAAAGTTTTGCCTCTTTCATCTTGTCCTGTGTTTATCACTTGTATGTGTATTTGTTTCAATTTCCATGAACACAGAACACACCATGTAATGTTAGACGAATCAAAAGTATAGTGTTGAACCCTAGCACCCCCTCCCCCCACCAGGGATGGCTCCGGCGAACCCCTTTCCCTTGTTTCTCCCCTGTTCCCCCCTTCCCTGCCCCCCCCCCCCCCCCCCCCCCCCTCGTTCCTAGAACTCCCTCCTTCCTCCCCTCTTTCTTCTCATCCCAACGAATCTCTCCTCCCCTCCTTGTTTTTGTTTCTCCCCCTCTCGCTCCATGTATCCCTCCTCCTCACCTCATCCGGTTTAGATCTAGCTCCTGATAGATGGCTCACCAAACTTCGGGTGGTCTTTCTCATGGTGGGGGAGAACTCACTTCCCTCATCAATCAGGCACTCGGTCCCCCCCTCACGACGCCACCCCCTCCAACCCCTCCACCGCTACCCTACTAAAAAACAACACCCTTTTCACCCCCATCAGACCCATAACCCGGATCTTGGGCAAGGCATTCAGCTTCCGCCCCCATCATCTTGGGCGGCCGTCGTTCGGCGTCATGTCCCCTCTATCAGCCGACATCGGACCTCGCCACCCCTTTCATCACCATCGGCTCCGGCAACTCATGGAGAGTATCTCGACTACGATTGAGATCCCACGTTCTAAGACTTAACATCGCGCGACAGACATTCAACGTAGCCTCATCTGCCGTTTCGTCAGCCCAAATGTTGAAATGACCCATTTGCAATCGGAGCTGCCGACACTATGGAGCCTTCAGGGATCCTTGTATGTGGTTTATTTTGGTAACAACTACTATATTTGATGATCTGGATGAACGTTTGCAGGTATTATTGCAAAGTCCCTAGAACTTCAATGGCCACATCCTATACTCGGCGGTGGCAAAACCCCTCTTTCGACCTATGGATGACACCCCAAATGCGTATCCTACTTGGATTCAACTCCTGGGGCTCTCATATGAGATGGTGAATCGTGACCCCCTCATCCGGATCGCAGCAACTTTTGGTACTCATCTCGCAGTGGACGAGCAATCGTTGTCAGTTGGCATGGCCAGCACCTGCGTTGAACTCTCCTACTCCGATCCTCTCAAATAGGGAGTTTGGCTCTTGAATCCTAATTGATCTAAAGTT
Organism: Pontederia crassipes; assembly: GCA_030549335.1. Classification (NCBI taxonomy): domain Eukaryota; kingdom Viridiplantae; phylum Streptophyta; class Magnoliopsida; order Commelinales; family Pontederiaceae; genus Pontederia; species Pontederia crassipes. The sequence continues at coordinate 6,724,047 of CM060190.1, forward strand.
TTTCAGCGCGTACTGTATGAAAAGCTTCCTCTCTTTTGTTTCAGGTGTGGTCATGTCGGTCATCGGCTTGAAACCTATACCAAATCATCGTCGGCGCTGAAGATGGTGCTCCTCTATGGCCCCTGGCTCCGCGCTCCGCCGCCCCATCGCAGACCGAGCTATGAATCGGAGGAACAAATGAGCAGGGCTGAACCGGCTCGAGTGCCAAACCGGCCCTCTCCGTGGTCTGATGTGCCATCGACTGATCTCAATCATTCCTCCGCTGCAACAGCCACAGCTTTACCACCTAACGGTCAGATTACCTCTTTGGAATCAAACGGTCAGATTAATAACGTCTCTTTATATGTCTCCTAGGATTCGGACATGTGCTGCCCTGATACTCCACCTATGAACCAAACCCACGGATTGCTGATGTGTCACTGTTCACAACCCTCCAAGTTTCAGCCCGAGTCTGCAAATGTGTTTTCTCCCCCTCACATTGCACTATCTCATGGGAAGGTCGCCTTCGGATCGATGACGCGTTCTGCCTCATCCTCTTAGACCCTGCCACATGTCCCACTTACGTTGAGAAATGACCCCTCTGCCTCCAATATTCACTTAACCCCCACAACTGAACGATCGAACAGTGGAGCTTCCAGCAATCTCATAGTCCCCGGTAAAAACCTAACTACCTCAAATGATCATCCGCCGCCTTTGGAACTAATCCACCATGCAACTCCAACCTCAGTCCCTCTACCATCTCCACATTACACCAAATTGCCATCATTCATTTTGGGGCCCCTCGGACCATCCTCACATCCATCCATTCCAACTACTGGACGTGATCATGGCACCTTGGTTGATCATGTGAAAGCAATGTTTGAAATAGTTGGAAAATTCTCCTCCCCGCGATCGTCATCATAGGGTGACTCAGAGACAGAGCTTGAAGATCTAGATCTCATCCCTCTAATGCGTATGGCACATAAGAAAGAGAGGACGAACACGCTGAAGGCGGTGCCCACATTAGAATGAAAAAGAAAGCAGAAGAGCGGAAAGGACGTGAAAGGTAATACAAAAAAATCTCATATTACATCTAACACTAAGAGCGCTCATTTGGTAATGCAGGGTACTAGCCGGACTACCAACAAGCATCCGGGTGTGCTAGACATGAATAAATGAAGATCTTATCCTGGAATTGTCGGGGGGCAAATCCCTTATTGAGGTCAAACAAAAGACATGACATTGGAATAAGAAACATCTTGGACATCTTGAAATCAAAGCCTCTGAGCTTAAGCACTAGATTAACATGCTTGAAATTAAGGATGAGTCCTCTGCTTATCTGATTAGGAATTGAGGAAACTTAGAGCTCTATACCATCACTACGCTACAATTCTTAGACAAATAACAATCAAATGGTGGTCAAAATCCAAAGTAAATTGGATAAAAGATGGGGACAATAATACAAAATTCTTTCATCTAAGCTCAATGATCAGATATAGTAACAACCTAATACAATATATTAAAATTGAGTCTGGAACAAAATTACAAAATGAAAATGTGATTATGAAGGCTTTTGTGGAACATTACAAAAACTTCCGAAAAGTTAATACCCACCCTACCATACCCATATCCTTCTGGCCTGTGCTCCCTGTACTTGATGTTTCATATCATGACTAGCAGAATGTAGTTACTGATGAGGAAATTGTTAAGAGCCTATGGTCCCTAGCCGTGGGGAAGGCCCAGGGCAAGATGGTTTCACCATAGAATTTTACAAAGCCAACTGGGACATCATTGGGAAAGATATCGTAACTGAGATACAAACTTTCTTTCGAACTAATCATCTACCCAAAGACTGGACTCTCACATCTCTAATCTTCATCCAAAAAAAATCAAACCCAACCAAAGTCACTGACTTCAGACCCATTGCTTTATGCAATATTATCTATAGGGTAATTGCTAAGCTACTGACACATAGACTTAAACCTACTTTAGATAACATCATAGACAAGCGTCAATCTGCCTTCTTGCCTGGTCGATCAATTCATGATAACATTTTGCTTAGCCAAGAGGTGACCCACTCCATGAACAAAGGTAGGAAAAAAAACTATGATCATCAAGACAGATATAAACAAGGCCTTTGATAGGGTTAGTTGGCATGGAATTAAAACTACTCTCACCTGTATGAATTACCCCCCAACATTCTTTGATTGGATTATGGCATGTGTTGAATCACCCCTACTTTCCTATCAGATCAATAGTACGCATTCTCCTTATTTCAAAAGTCATTGTGGTGTGAGACAGGGGACCCTTGTCTCCATACCTCTTTATCACCATCACTCAAGTGCTCACTACTTTAATGAATAATGCAGTCACTGCCGATCATCTTATTCCCTTTACCCTTAAGGACTTCTCTCTGAGTCATATGTTATATGCTGATGACTTACTCATCATTGTTACTGCTAACCTTAAAAATTACAAATGTCTCAAAGATACACTCCAACTATATAACCACCTTACCAACCAAGTCATTAACCCCTTGAAATATGAGGTGTACCTCCCCAGAGCTTTAAATAATAGAAGAAAGCAAAAAAATTTACATCTTCTAGGTATCCGACAAGGCAAACTGCCATTCACATATCTGGGTGCATTGATCTCCAACAAATATGTTCCTATCTCACAGCAACAAGGCCTACTTGATAAAACTGTCGTTCGTATTGATGGGTGGAGGGCCACTACATTAAACATGGCAGGAAAAGTGGTTCTTATTAAGTGTGTCCTCAACACCATTCCAAATTATGCCATAGGCTCAATGTATATTGCTGAGGGCCTACTGGATTCACTAGAGAAAAATGCTAGGAACTTCCTATGGAGGAACAACAGAAATATAAGGGTACTCATATGTTGTCTTGGGGCACTATACAAAGACCATGTTTGGAGGGTGGTTTAGGGGTCTGAAACATCCACAAAGTAAGATATGCCTTGTTGATCAAGAGGATTCTGGCCTTATTAAACCATCACTCCATGCCTTGGACACAACTGATTAAAGCCAAATATATTGATTATCACCCATGGTTACACACTACCCCTTACCAACAACCCTCTTGGTGTTGGAGACTCCTTAAGACTCAGCATGAGGTCAGACATGGTCTCAAGAAGCATATTGGAAATGGACTCTCCACAAAAGTAATTAGTGACCCCTGAATTTTTTGCACACTCCTAATTTTTAAGCCAACTTATATTAATATGAATATGCAGCTTAATACAATGTTAGTTAGTGACTCTATTTCTGAAAACATGCAATGGAATACCTATCTTTTACATCTATGTTTTGGCCTATCAAAATGCCCCCTCTGATCAATCTGGATGGCCAATCTGGAACCTCACGTGGAAGCTCAAAATCCCACAAAAAATTAAGATATTCTTGTGAAAACTTTTTCAGCGTCGATTGCCTACCTTGGATTGGCTCACACAATTTTTATAGAACCAAAATTCTTTATGTCCCATGTGGCTTACACCTTGAAACAATTGGTCATCTTTTCTACGGTGTGCTAATGCCATAAACTACTGGACTCTCATCCAATCCAAGCTTAGCTATACCTTCCACTTCCTCCCTACTTGGAACCTTGCTAATTGGACTCTGGAGGGGTCTGACCTCGTCTTGCATTCCAAGTCCTCACTCTTGTTCTTGATTGCATTCTCTCACTGGGCTATTTGGAATAGGCGAAATGAGCTCCATTTTGGTTCCAGACGGGCAACTGTTGAGTCATTATGGGTGCTTTAGCCTGGTATTCGGAATATGTAGAGTACCATAGTTCTGAGGTCAATTGCGCACACACACTCATCCACCCCCAGGATAGATTGCCTGTCCACTAGGAGTCCCCGCCTGCGTTTTGGACCAAGATCAACTCCGATGGCTCCTTCTGTCATCGGACCTTGGCCAGCGGCATTGGTTTTATAATATGAAACACTAATGCCATTTTCCTCTGTGCAGGTTCCATAAATTGTAAGGCTACTTCTACGCTCAGGCGGAAGCGTTTGACATTCTCTAGGGGCTGCATGCAAGCAAACAGCTGGGGGTTCAAAACATCATTCTAGAATCAGATTCATCTACCTTAATCGAGATAATAAATCGAAAGTTGGAAGTGCCTTGGAAGCTCTAGAACCTGATGCAGGAGATAAATTACCTCTTGTCCTTTTTTAAAAATGTATCTACTGTCCTAGGAATACTAATCATACTGCTGATTATCTTGCTAACCTAGGCAGAAATACTTCAAATGATATTTTTGGAAGGTTAACCCTCCGTCGGGCCTCCAAACTATTTTGTATTAGGACAGCTCTTATCAATATATTTAATACTTGCATTTTGAAAAAAAAAATTTCCATGAACACCATCTTTTAGGCTCTTTCTTGTTGAAGTAATTTTTAGCAAAGCACTCTTTTGTCGGTCTGTCTTCATAGTTGATTGAGGTTTCCAATGATGAGAACTTGTACGAGGTTTGGCTGAAGAGTAATGATGTTCATAACACAGAACAACAAAGTCACGAGCTATCAGTAAACCATTGCCAAACGTTTCCGCCAATCTGTGATTTGTCTCATGGGTTTTCTTTGGTTTGGGTGGTTGTGTTTCCTTGAACTGCAGAGCAAGTCTTCTTGGTTTAGTTAGTTTGGCTGTTCTTTTCTCATGGATGTACAAGCCGATGAGTACCTTTGTTCTCCCAGCCTTTAGGGTTAGTGGCTCTCCATATCTACGGGCACCGAACTTTGGTTATTGAAATGTCATAGGGTGTCTTAACGGAGAAGCAATTCCTACATAGGCCTTCAATAGAATAATTCCTACATAGGCCTTTAGTGGAACCTTTGTAATAGAGTATGTTTGGTTGTTGCATATGTAAGTTGGTTTACTATGTTTGAATTTTGGTTAATTTCCTCAATTTTGTTGACTATTTCAAATGAAGAATCAAGAAGGTTCTTCAAAAAAAAAAAAGAATCAAGAAGATTTTTCTATGTCATTAAAGAACATACAAGTCAAAGATAATAAATGCTTGATACTTGGCTTCATAACACATTCCTTTCATACGCCAACTGTGAACCTATCAAGATCTTCCTATTCTTCTCACTACAAGAAAATCGATTTTCCGACAGTTCTAAATCCGTCGCAATTTGCGACGGATTTTTTGACGGTTCCGTTTCCGACGGATTTTTCGACGGTTATGACCGTCGGAAATGATTTATATTATTATTTAATTTTTTGACGATTAGAAACGTCGATATTTCCGATGGATATCCATCCGTCATAATTTCCGACACCTTTTCCGACGGTTATGACCGTCGGAATAAAAAAAATTAAATTATGTATTTTTTATATTATTATTAAATTTTTCCGACGGATTTTTCGATGGTCACGACCGTCGGAAATAAAAAAATAAATTATGTAATTTATTATATTATTATTTAATTTTTTCGATGGATTTTTTGATGGTTACGACCGTCGGAAATGAAAAATTAAATTATGTATTTTTTATATTATTATTTAATTTTTCGACGATTAGGAACGTCGATATTTCTGACGGATATCCATCCGTCGCAAAATTCGCCCCAATTTTCGAAGGTCGTAACCGTCAGTAAATATATAATAATATCATATAAAGAGTATTTTATTAATATAACTAGTGACGGTCCAAACCGTCGTAATTACCGATGGTTTTGACCGTCGGTAACGATTACTGACGGTTTTGATCGTCGATAACAATTACCGACGGTTCAGACCGTCGGTAAAATAACCATCGGTAAATGTATAATAATATCATATAAAGAGTATTTTATTAATATAACTAGCGACGGCCCAAACCGTCGCAATTACCGACGGTTTTGACCGTCGGTAACGATTACCGACGGTTTAAACCGTCGGTAAAATAAAAAATAAATATTATATATAACTAAATATATTTTCGATGGTCACAACCATCGGTAATTATAAAAATAGTTAATATTTACATTTTCGACGGCCGAAACTATCGGTAATTAAAATTTCGTTATCCCACTTTTTTTCCCTTTTCTCGCTTTCTTTCCACTTTTTCCCTTTATATATGTTCCTCCTCCTCCCTCTTCTCTCTCCCCCTCCTCCCTCCACTCCTCTCTCTCTCCCTCCTCTCCTCTCTCTCTCTCTCTCTCTCCCGGCCGCGAGCACCCTCTCCCGCGCCGGACGCCGGCGACCCTCCCGCGCCGGCGACCCTCTCCCGCACCGACGACCCTCTCTCGCGCCGGACGCCGGTGACCCTCTCCTGCACCGACGACCCTCTACCGCGCCGGCGTCTCTCTCTCTTTCTCTCTCCGACGCGGCCGTCGGGCATTCGGATCCGGCCCCTAGCGGCCGGATCGACCGGCTTGCAGCCGGATCGACCGCGGGTGGCCGGATTTGGCCGCAGCCGGAGCTGGTCGCCGCCCGATCCGGTCGCTAATTTTTTTATATTTAAAAAATTATTTGCGACGGTTGCGACCGCCAAAAGATTGACGGTTGTGACGCCCGTCCAAAGTTTCGACTGTTGCGACCGTCTAAAAGTTACGACGGCTCGAATCGCCGGCCTTTTCCGGCGGTTGCAACCGTCGGAAATTTCGACGGTTCGGACCGCCGGCCTTTTCCGGCGGTTGCAACCGTCGGAAATTTCGACGGTTCAAACCACCGGGGACTTTTCCGACGGTTGCAACCATCGGAAAATTTCGACGGTTCGAACCGCCGGGATTGTTCCGACAATCAGAACCGTCGATATTTTCGACGAATTTTTTTCAACTGTCGCAAATCCGTTTGCGATGAGCGTTTTTTCGACGGATCGATTCTGACTAAAAAACCGTCGGTAATTGTGCAATTACCGACGATTTTTGGGCTGATTACCGACGGTCCGGATCGTCGGTAATCAGCATTTTTCTAGTAGTGTCTCAAATTTTTGCCATTTATCTTGTGAATTATTTTCTAGTTTGCTATTTTTTAGCTGTTTATTTGACCACATGTTTAGACCTAAAAATTCATATAGCTAGATTACAGCCATGAAGCATGACTGATATTAGGACTTTAGTTAGTCTCAATTAAGGAAGTATTACTCATTTTCGTTATCCTTAATTTGTATTTGCGAAATAAAAATACAATTCAAATTAATGGTAATTAAATGTGGCCATCAATTTTCTATATTTTTTGTGTAAAAAAATGAAAAATGACTTTGGTTAGAAATGAATGAGTAGAATGGATAGCTGGATACCTATGGTTGAATTGATCTTTCCGAGTCATAAATCTCTGTTGATTAGTTGTTGCACAAGCTGCGCAATATTCATGATACATTCCATTTATAGTATTGTTGTTAACCTTGACAATGTCAAAACAGTAGAGGCAAACAGTGTGCATGCTGATAAGTGATAATAGTGTTTTTCCTATGTACCGGCAATCTGACATATGAACAGTCAATTGATTGCAACTTAGGAATCACCATCAGTTTGTTGCATGTTTTTTACTCTCTACGTCCTTGTGATTAGATTCCAAATCCTAGTTTCAGATTTAATCGCATACCAGTGGCTGTGACAAAAGGATGTATTCTTTGGAGAGACTTATCTTCTACTTAATGTCTTTATTTTTTTTCTTGGACTCTAAATTTATTCGTTGCATGAATGGTGGATAATTATAATAAATCAAAGTTCAAATCTTTCTTATGCACTATTTTTAACTTATACACATATAAATGACTCGCTTTAAATGGTGCAAGTAATTTTGTTGACATCTCAAAATCTCCACTTTCCTTCATCATGCGCAAGAAGGCAAGAACACGAGCTGAGCTGATTGGATGATGTAGGAGGGAGAAAGTGAAGAGTTTTAGTTGAGATGCTGATTTTTTCCACCGCCCCAATGTTACTTTGTTTTGATCATTATTGTAACAACCCTAATTTCATCCTCAAATTGCAATGACAATTTGATCATTTGACTGTGTTAGCCCATTCGTCATTATATAATCATGAAATAATATGATTTTCAATTAAATAAGCGGAAACGTAAATCATTAAATAGGATAAAAGAACCTTCCTTAAAATGCAGTAAACTTCATGAAATATCATAAGTAATATCATAGAATTTAAAACGTCACCAATAACCGATAAAAATCTTAAAGACCATAGTCCAACATTTCTCTTCAAAAAGATAGTAATAGACTTTCAACGTAAGGACTTTAAGACTCTTAAATCAGTGTGCAATTTTTATTGTCATAAGCTGAACCGCCATCCATCCAAGCATTATACACCTGTACGGATCCAATGTGCAGAGGTTTCCCTGTTAGAGTATGTAAAGGCCATTCTATGCAATGTGATGATCCTAAACATGATACTACATTATATGCATCGTCTTTATATAAAAAAAGTCACAATATGCATGTTATGTCTTAGTATATGATCTACATGTCAAACATTAACATCATTCTATTATCATGCACATAAGTAATTGCATGGAAGATATGTAATCATCATCATACTTATAGTATGGACATTCATAACAATCATTCATTCAATCCATAGGCATATAAGTGAGATACACTTACCATAACCATTGCCTCCATAACTTTCCTCAGGGTTATTTTATAATCCTTTTGGACATCCACATTCGTGGGTCATCATTTCATTGTCTTCATAACTCTGCTCAGGGTTGTTTTATAACCCTTCGGACTTTCAGTTTCGTGGGATATCATTCCATTCCATCGATCATTGGCCATTTCCTATTAATGTTACATCTTCTTATAGTTGGGACTTATGTTGTTGCCCTCTCAATAGGTTAGTTAAGCCGTGAAGACAATGCTCCCCTTTCACCCAAAAGTGACATCAGAATGCAATGATCATTTTGGACTCTCGCCCGAGGACAACATCAGAATGCATACACCGTTGCCGATGTGTGTAACGATCATTCCAGACTCTCGCCCGAGGGCGACATCGGAATGCACACACCATTGCCAATATGAGTAATGATCATTCCGGACTTTCGCCCGAGAGCGACATTGGAATGCACACACCATTGCCAATGTGAGTAACGAACATTTTGGACAATTATCCAATAAAGGGCCATAAAGGGTCGACATGTAATATCATACACAACTGAGTTCATTATACTTTGCGATCAACAAACATTTACGTCGCTCAATCTTCATGTTTTAACCTAGTTACGTGGGAACATGCATATATGTGTATATAGGTTCATATACAATCATCAAGCATCAATACATATTAATATTACCCTGAAAATAACATTTTAAAAGATTATAATATATTTTTGTCACTATCACGATCGTGTTACAAGCCGTCACGGCCGTGACATAAGCGCTAACAAATCCATTACCTCTGTCATGGCCGTGCCTAAAAGTGTCATGTCAGTACCTACTCTGTCACGACCGTGACATAAGTGTCACGGTCGTGCCAGAGGTCATGCCTCAACCATTTTCCAACCTTTTTGTCACAGGCATGAAATGTGTGTCATGACCATGTCCGAGCGCTCGAAAATGCATCGTGCCGACCATATTCGACCATGTCCGTGCCGAAAATTGCACCGCCTCTCGACTTTTTCTTGATTTTTTATTAAAAACTTTAGGAAATCGATATACAACATTATGAATCGATATATATATGTTTCCTAGGCATTCTAGGATCAAAAGGGCATGAAAAATATGTGAAAATATTCAAATTTTCAGATTTAGGATTCATCTTCAAATCATGGACAATAGGAAGAACATAAACCCTAATAACAAATCTGATTCTAATCCTTGCCACATGGCATATATCTAGTCATAGAATCCTATTCATGCATAGATTTAGAACAAAAACCCTCAATAAAAATTCATTATGAGGACAATGTGTTCTCAAACTCTCAATCCAATCATGAAAACTATTGAGAGAGGAGAGAGGGGTTTGGATTCACTTTACGTACCTTTAGGGTTTAGGTTAAAACCCAATCTAATTTTCTTTTTTTTCTTTTTTCCTCTTCTTCTTCTTCTCTTCTTCTTCCTCCTCCCTTTCTTGATTCTAGAAATCAGCCCCCCCCCCCCCTTTGATTGTGTTGCTCGGCTACTTGGAGAGAGAGAATGAGGGAGTAGGTGAACTCCCGTGCTGCTGTACAATCATAAGAATGAGAGGGCTGAGAGAGTAGGGAAGAGGGGCTGTGTCGGCTGGGTGTGGGCAGAGAGAAAAATGAGAGGAGGTAGTGAGAGTTTTAGGGCATAATGAAGGCTTTATACATTTGATTTTGGGACTTATTAGACTAACGGACTTCTTAATGGGCCTTATATGGTTATAAGTTTATTTTATCTATCTTCTTTTATTTTTAATTTCTATTTGATTTTTGAGAATGCTACAATATAAACTCCTTAAAATAAAATTCATCCTCGATTTTTGTAAAATCTCATACAATAGATCTCTTCATCCACATTATTTCTTTTGCCTTTTGCTCCTCATATGCACCGATATGATCTCTTCCTTTGTAACACTCAATATGCATCCCTCCGCGGTGTCACTTTAACGACCTTTGCATTTCGTCTTCACTAGTCGATCACCATCACTTACTATTCCAAAATTTTCATGGGAATCTCATATCTCCGATCAATTTCAAGAAGTTGAGATCGTTCTTGAGCCACATTTTCGCTATGCAACTCTTAATCATTAACTTAACCTTACACGAAAATCCTTCCATCATCGTCGTTTCATCTATCTTCGGCCCTTCATGTGCACCAACATGAACTTCCTTGTGTGTCTTCAACAACATCGCTTAATAATCTCTTGTTAACAGTTCTTGGTGATGGTCTTATATTTCCAAGATTCTAGCGTGAATTTTAGATCCTTAATTAACTTCATGAATGGGGATCATTTTCGTGCCACGCTTCCATTGTGCTACTCTAATTCTTAACTTAATATGAGTGTCAAATTATCTAGCTCAACACTTGACTATTTCATGTCATTGTTTAGATCATGTAGACCTAAATAATGATATTTTTCATCGCCTTTGGCCTTTCCCAATTGATGGCAGCCTCTGCTTTGCTTGGGTCCACTTTTATTCCTTCCTTTGAGATTATGTGTCCTAAGAACATTACTTGTTCCAATTAGAATTCACACTTGAAGAATTTGGCATACAATTGGTGCTGCCTAAATATCTTCAAAACCAACTGTAGGTGTTTCTGGTGTTCTTCTTGATTTGATGAGTAAACTAGAATATCATCCATGAACACTATCACAAATGTGTTGAGATGGGGAAATCATGTTCATCAAATTCATAAATATTGTAGAAGCATTTGTTAGTCCAAAAGGCATAACTAAAAGTTCATAATGGTCATACCTTGACCTAAATGCCATCTTTGCAAAATCTTCATCAGCTATTCTGAGTTGATGGTACCAACTTTTCAGACCAACCTTAAGAAGACCAACGCTGTGGACAATTGATCGAAAAGATTATCAATTTTGGGCAGAGGATGCTTGTTGCCAAATTGATAAAAAAATATCATCAATTTTTGTAATACCTCAGATTTTTATAAAAGGGTAAACTGGTTGCCAAACCCTCATGACCTATATAAAGACCCAAATTTCCTTCGTTGACCTCTTTTGTCAAATCTATCATCTGGTGACTAGAGCTTGAGAAAGAAGAGAAAGAGGAACAAGGAGGACGAAGAAGAGGAAGGAAGAGAAGGAAGATCTCAGAGAAAGATATGTAAAGAGGATCCAAGTTCCTCTCTCCTCTCTCAATGATAGGGCTGAGCACGGTCCGGGTCGACCCGGATTGCCCCGACCAGACAATCCGGGAAAATAACCCGGCCCGGATCTAATCCGGGCCGGGTCCGGGTCTAATACATAGAAAACTCGCCGGGTACAGGGTCAAGACCGGGTTTGCAATCCAGATACCCGACCCGAACCCGACTTGGATGTTTAGTATATAAAGCCCAATCTCCCATTCCATCTCCTCATTTCACGTTTGCTTTTCTCTCTCCCATCTCTCTCTCCGTCTCTCGCCCTCTCCCTCTCTCTCACCCCTCTCCCTTTCTCTCACTGCAGCGGCGGGATGGCGGCGAGTCGGCGACTTTGATGATTGAGACATCTCTCCCCTCTCTCTCTACTCGGCCTCCAGGCGCCGGGATCCGGCACTTGGCGGCCGATCCGATCGTCAGGCGTCGGGATCCGGCACCTAGCGGTCGATCCGACTGCCAGGCGCCGTGATCCGACGCCTGGCCGCCGAATCGAGCCACGATCCGGTGCCTGACGGTCGGATCGGACGCCAGGAGCCATGATCCGGCACATCCGGCCGCCAGAAGTCAGATTCGGCCATTGGCGGCCGATCCGGCCATCAGGTGCCGGTTCCGGCTCCCAGAAGCCACGATCCGGCACCTTTCGGTTGGATCGGCCGCCAGGCATCGGATCTAGCCATTGGCAGCCGATCCGGCCACCAGGTGCTTGATACGGCCCTCAGGCGCCATGATCCGACGCCTGACGGACGGATCGACCGTCAGGAGGCACGATCCGACCTAGCGGTCGGATCGGCCGCAAGGCGCTGGATCTGGCCATTGGCGGCCGATCCGGCACCTGCCATCACTTTTGTGATTTCGGATTCTCGGACGCAAATCCGGTCTGATTCCTGATCTACCGAGTTTGATCCGGTCCCGGACTCGGCCGAGTCCGGGTCCGGTACCCTACTCAATGGTACTTTTTCATGATTGGATTGAGAGCAAGAGGAGTGTAAAAAAATGCATTTTAACGGTCCAGTACCCGTGAAATGCCTTTTATGACCCGTGACAGCTCGTCTCAGTTTTGGCAGCTTTTCTTATTTTCTACTTTCTGACTCTGTTTGAACTTTGATTTGAGCGTGGTTTTCTCCATTGACTTCGTAATTCAATTTTCTTATTTCCTAGACAATAAAATACAGAATTTGGGTATATTTTCATTTTTGTGAAATTAATGTAAATAAGCCCATAAAATGATGCATGCTATTAGAAAATAATTCGAAATGAGATTAAATATATTACTAAATATATGTTATATTTTGTATGCATTAGAAATGCATAATGAATCCAATTGTGGGTGATGTTACATGTCGACCCTCTATGGCCCTTTATCGGATATTGTCCGGAATGATTGTTATACACATCGGCAACGTTGTGTGCATTTCGATGTCGCCCTCGGGAGAGAGTCCGAAATGATTGTTACACACATTGATAATGGTGTGTGCATTCCGATGTCGCTCTTAGATGAGAGTCTATAATAATTGTTACACACATCGACAACAGTGTGTGCATTCCGATGTCACTTTCGAGTGAGAGGAGAGCATTGTCTCCACTGCTTAGCTAGCCTATTGAGAGTGCAACGACATAAATCCCAACTATCGAAAGATATAACAATAATGAAAGGGCCAACAATCGATTGAATGGAATGATATTTTACGAAAGTGAAAGTCCAAAAGATTATGAAGCAACCCCGAGGAAAGTTATGAAGGCAATGATTATGGTAAGTGTACTTCACTTATGTGCCTTTGAATTGAATTAATGAATGTTATGAATGTTCCATACTACAAGTATGATGATATGTTTATATGTCTTCCATGCAATTACTAATGTGCATGATGATATAATGATGTTAATGTTTGACATGTAGATCAAATGTTAAGACATGGTATGCAAATTGTTTATTTCTTTCATATAAAGAGATGACGATGCATATCATGTAGTATCCTATATAGGATCATACCATCGTAGCATGGTCTTTACATATTCTAACATGGAAACCTCTGCATCCTGGATCCGTGCAAGTGTATAGTGATATGGATGGATGACGGTTCAGCTCATGATGAAAGATTGCACTGGTCTAGGAGTCATGAGTCATATGTTTTAGAGTACTTTGATTATGATTTTAAAAGAGATGTTTTGACTATGGTTTTCAAATGCTTTAAATTTCTATTAGTAATGAGATTTAGATGTGTTTCAATTCTATGACATTACTTGTGATGTTTTTATGAAAATTTTCGCATTTAATGAAAGATTCTTTTATCTTATTTAATAGATTTATACTTTCGCAGTAATAGATGAAAATAATATTTTATTATAATTATGTGATGGTGAACGGACTAATACATCCGAATGATCCAATTATCCTCGACAATTTGGGGGTAAATTTTGAGGTGTTACAATTTTTTTTACTTTCCAACTAACCTCAGAATCCATGCTTAATTGCATTAGCACAAGCATAAGAAGGAAGGAAAAAATGATTCTGGATTAGGGAGAGATTTTGTTACGTAGAAAAATAATTTTGTGGTTGGATTAAGTTTTAATTCGAAAAAAAACTTTAATTTCTATCTAAAAATAACTTTGGTTAATATTTCTTAATTAATTTAATTTTATTCTCTCTCTTTTCTTCTTTCAAACAACTTCTTATCTTTTTCACAACTTTAATTATTCTTTAATTTCAAGATTTCTAAAGATAATTTATTTACCTTTTAAAAATAATATGTATCTAATTAATTAGGATGGATAAAGTTTTCATCTTTGGTTCATATTTTATCTTGCCATATCCATAAGCTACTAAAACTCTACTAAAGAAAGGGAACTTGGGAGAATAGGAGAGTGTAGAAGATCCGGTTTTTGTTTGGATGAATAGGTGTGGTTGACAATAAGGACAATGTAAGTTGATTAAATCTCATTAAGTAGAACAAAGTAAAAGAAGAGTTCTATGAAGATATGCAAGTTGAAAAGATATAGATCTTGTAATTGGAAACTCATTTGTTGGAATACCATTTGATGATGATCAAGACATGTACACATCATACTAAATAAGAAGGGTTCTCTTTCCAAAAATTTCATATTAGTAAATTCAGAAAGAAAAATGATATCACAAAAAAAAAGAAGTTATTTGGTTTAACGAGGGCACAAGGATGATCAAAAAACGATTTTGCAGGATTTGTGAAGGGTAAAAAAACTAGCGATGACATAAAATGGAAGGTACAATCATTCGACGAACTGCACACACTTTTTATCTTCTCAATTTATCAATTCGGAGTTGTGGTAGAGTAGCAAGCGATTCATCCTCGCTTAAGAAAGGTCTCGAATTCGAGTTTTTGTGGATGCATAAGATTTTTGTTGGGAACCTCATCAATCACTATCAGGTACGCGACACTGGACAAACCTAACTGGATTTATAACATCCTGAAATTTCACTCCCAAATGCCCAGGGCAATTAGGTCATTCGATTGTATCAGTCCATTCGTCATCACATCATTAAAATAAAATGATTCATATAATGGCAACAAAAACTATTATTCATTAAAATAAGATAAAACCATCAATAATTCAGTGGAAGATTTTAATAAAATACTTGTTGTAGGATCCCAAAGGGCACAAAAAAGGGAGGGATGGTGAATTGGTGTTAAATCAAAAGCATTGATTTTACAAAGATCATCGCAGAAGCACAAAATCGATTCTTAAAATCTTTGCAAATAAAGCAATTCAGATTATAAACATAATATGAACGGAGAGAGAGTAAGAGAATCAAATGCAAGGACACGGGGTTGTTGACGAGGTTCGGCCACATCTTGGCATACGTCTCCGCTCTGACTTCTCGACTTTGAGACTGTCGGAGATTCCACTAACATCTTCCGTTGTTCCAAATGGGACAAGGAAGAAAGCCCTTTACATCAACTACTTTTTTTCGCTTCGAGAGGCAAGATAACTTTTTCTCCTAAGAAGCTAATCTTTTTCTCTCGCTCAAGAGGTAAGATTTAGAACCTCTTTTACACAGGAGCTCTCTCTATTTTTTTTGAACAAAAATGTTTTTCTTTTACAAAGCTAAGCTCACAAGAGTGGAAGAGAGAAAGAAAGAAAACTCTAAATAATAACTTCAAGAGAAATGATCTTTTTTTAATTTCTTAAAGTTTTGATTTAATGCTTGGATGGATGCTTTTATTTCTAGCCTTGACACTTATTTTATAGGCTCTAGTATGTGAAAAATTCGTCCAAAAATTATTTCACAAAATTTTCCTTCAAATTTGACCCTTACTGTTCATTTGACTCGGAGGCCGATCGACCACACATATGGACCGGTCGACCGTACATATGGAGTGCATAAAGTTATCCATTTTATTTAAACTTTTTCAGTATTTTGCTTTAATCTTTTGAGGTTTGTATCATCAAAATATAATTTTATATGTCATTAAAACTTAGATCCAATACTTGTAACATCATGTCATAGAAACTAGAAAAATACTCATTATTTCATAAAATTCATCTAAACATGACTCTAGATACTCATGACCCATTTATTCCTATGCCATGTGCATCTTTGCCATCATGAGGTGATAAGTCATCCATCCAAGCATTTTAGTTACTTGCACGGATCCAAGTTTAGGGATTCTCATTTAGAGTATGTAAAGGTCATGCAATGATGTGCATCCTAAGTAGGATACTACATAACATATATAAATAGTTCATAGGCATGAAATAAACCTATATGATTGTCATGTCATAATATGATAACATATCAATATGTCATATCATATTATCAATGTATATTACCGGTCATTAATTGACATGTAATCATGTAATAGTCAGTAACAATAGACATACAAAGTGGCTAGCACTTGTCCTTACATTTCCTCAATAATATCTTGAGGGTTGCTTCATAACCTTTTGGAATCCACTTTTGTGGTCATCATTTTATCTTATTAGTAATTGAAGAATCAAATCATTGCCCTTCAATAGGCTAGCTAGATCATAGAGCCGAGGCTCCGTCACCCAAAGACGAGTGAAAAATATACATATCGTTTCTAGTAAGATACATTTATTCCTTAAAAAAATGCTAACTCCAAGGTGCAAGGCACAATAATTTCTCGAGAGAAATTCTAACACAATGGAGTGGAGCAATTTCTGTCATCAGTTTGAGGGGCGGCAAGTACCAGTATTCTTCAATTGGATTCATTTTTTGCTCAATCATCAAATAATTTATGTCTCTCAATATTTCAATTTTAACCTAGTTACCGTTGTCTATACATTTCATGTATCTAGGTTCATATACAATAATCAATCATTATTACATAATAGTAAATAACTTGAATATAATATAAATCTATCTTTCAATTAGTCATGGCCATGATTGAGTTGGTCATGGCCATGACAGAACCCTATTCGGTTGTTACCTTCTGTCATGATCTCACGATCGTGCTTGGCTCTATCATGATCGTGACAGTATGTGTCACGAGCGTGACAGAGCGCCTATTTTTTATCATTTCTAGCCCTTTTGTTATGAGCGTGACGGGTTCATCACTGTCATGATAAAAGTTGTAGTTTCGTTCGTACAACGTGATTTTTCACAGATCTTGCTAGAAACTTTTGTCGGAAAATACATCTAATCCTTGGTACGTTTTAGACATGATTTACAAGCGATAAAACACCATAAAACAAATAAAAACACATAACATGATGCATACATCAAGATCTAGGGTTCTTCCCCTAAAGCATATCAAGCTTTCTAATCATGAACCGTAACCCTTAAATCTAAGCATGATTCAAAAGAAAAAATCTCATATCTCATCAAATCTATAAAAGTCCTCATCAAATCTTTTGATAGAGCAAGATGCCCTATTACCCTCAATCCAATCATTAAAATTATTAAGATGGGAGAGAGGAGTTAGATTCTCTTTACATATCTTAATCTTGGGTCCTTTTTCTCTTTCTTCATCTCCTTCCTCCTCTTCCTCTTACTCTTCCTTGCTACTCAGGTTCACTTTCCTCAAGCCTTAACCGTCAAGATTGCAAATGAGGAAAAGAGGTTAATAAGAGAATTCAGGACTTTTATATAGGGAGGTCGTTACGGTTTTGGGCCTAAAGCCCAATATGCTCTTTCATAAAAATTTGGGATGTTACAAAATTAGTTGGACTCGACGGTGGATTGACTTTCAACTTGTGGACAGTGCGCTTTGTAACGCTGCGTGAGTTGAGTCATTAGAACCACTTTCTAGACATCCACCCAAGAAGAAAAACAAATAAATAAATAAATTTAGGTTCTCAGTCAAAGCTACCAATTTATAAAGGAGAACGGAAGAAAAATTATTCTTTTGACTTTACAAAGCTTTCATAAAAAGTTTTCTTATTTTCTATTGTATATCACATCCATACTAGACATCCACATAGCAATTAATTAACCACATGTGATTTATACATTTCAAAGAGCTGCCATAATTTGTTGGCTCAACTAATATTACAGCTAAATATCAAGGGCTTGATAAAAAATAAATTATTATTATTCTCTCTTCGCAATTTTGAATTAGTCAAACGCGATACCTTCTCTAAATTCAAGCTAGAAAAAAAATTGCCATAATCTTAGAATCATCTTCCACGGAAGAAAGCATATTCTAATTCCATTTGAAGTTCCAAATCTCACTATCAGAACAACTCCACTTCATCTATTTAGTATAACTTGAAATCTCAATCCTCACCTATTCTAGTGGCACATCAGTTACAAAAAGAGACATGTAGATCATTTTAAAATAAGAATTAATAATATTGGCAATGAAGTGAAAATGACAATTCTTTTTCAAGATGGATGTAGATCAACATAGAATTACAACAAGCGTATTCGACAACAATACCATGAAATATGATGAATAATTTCCAAGCAAAAAATATTCAAAAAGAAGTGAATAATTTTTTGCTAAAAACAAACAAGCCAACAATATTATTGACAATTTTGATTTTAAAAAATAAACGAAAAAAATAATCGCAATAAAAGAAGAAATTACACACCCCCATAATTTCGAGGCGACTCTTCATCTACCTTGATAACTAACATTCACATCTAAACAAAAGCTAAACTAACAATAATGAAAATTTAATATGATATTATATAGACTGAAGCTTATCTCCAGTAGAAAAAATAGCTCTGCAACAAGTCTTTGGAAAAAGGAAATTGACAACAAATGATAGTTTAAATCAACATGAAAAAAAAATCAATCTAGGACGTGAAGATAAATTTGAGGCTTAGACTTGTTTAGGTTCTTGACCATATGCACATTAATGTTGGTGACTGACTAATGGATTATCAATTAAATATGGAAGAATGTTAACTGGTCAGCAAAAGTGTCAAAGTGTGCAGATGACAGAAGTATAAGGATGCCGAGGACAAGACATGTTGCTCTGGAATCAAGTTGGAATAATGAGCTAACTTCAACTTGATTATTCAAATAGAGCATGGTGACTTAGGTCATCATTATTATCCTAACGCGTGATCCTAGGTGGGTGTCTTTTTTTTTGTTTTCACTTATTTTATTTAACCTTTCTTTTTTGCATTTTTCCTCCTACCTTTCTTGAATTATAAATTTTTTACGCGTCTACTCATGACTGTCATATTTTTCGCATACCTCCTCTAAATTATGTCACTCTTTTTACTTAAGTCTATCCGTCAATATTTGTTAACTTTCTCGTTAATTTTTATTATTTTAATTTATAAAATGACTCAATTGCCCTCGCACATTTAGGTCAACAAAGAAAATGGGAAGCTCTCTTATCTAAACTGCGCGAGAGTAATTTGATCATTTTATAAATTAAAATAACAGAATTTGATGAGAAAATTAACAGAAGTTGCTCTTAAATATAAAGTATTTATAATCAAATATTAATTATTATTTAATAATTTTATTTTTTAAAATATTTCATAAATAAATTTAATTAAAAATGATTTTATATATTTAAATAATAGATTTTTAACAAAAAAATGTACATAATTTTTTAATACATAATTTTATTATAATAATTAACAAATTTATATTTTATGTTTATAATATTTATTTTTTTATTTAAACACTTACTAAAATTAATTCTCTGGTTTCTTATCATTACGTTTTACTATATTTAAACGTTTCACTCTATTTAAATATACATCGAACTAATATGTCAATTCAACTATTCACAAAAAAAACTTAAAAAAACTACTATTTCATTTTCAAATGTTGTAATAAGTTTTAATATATTCACGTGTCTTCGAACTAAGATTTAAGCTTAATCTCAATGGTCAGAATTAAATAATTTCAAAATTTCAGCAAAATTATCAAAAAACATTGGAGTGAAAGTAGTTGGTAGTGGGATCCGACTTGGGTCCAAAAATATCACCCACCATTTTTTGAATTAAAATTTAAAATTAAGAAAAATATTTTAAAAAATAAAAGCACAATCTTGATTTTTTGGGATGATCTTTTGAAGCCTTATTTTCATATAAATATATTTTTAAAATATATAATAAATTAATAAAATTTTATGTTAATTTTATAATTGAATATGAATATATTACTAAAATTTTAAAACTACCAAATCAGAGTTCGTGATAGAGAAACATAAAATTATATGGAAAAGCGATTATATTTATAATAAAAAATGGATAACTTATGAATTAATTATATAAATAGAAAATTAATAAAAAAAATTTGACTCGTCTCTATAGTTTTTTTGGTGAGACGCTAATTTTACCGAGTGACTTTTAATCTATTAAAAACTATTGTAAATCATATTGGAGCTCTTAATTTTTTATTTTTTATTCAGTTTTTCGAATCAAAAGAGATGTTTTATGTTTATTGAGTTTTGCTTAACAATCCTAAGCAATGTTATTAAAATCAGACTGAATTGGTTCAACTACGAACCGACCGTTGGTTTAACTGCGAACTAACCGTTGATCTGATTTGATTGAGTGTCAAAATTGCTTTGGTATTGAACGTACAAAAAATTAATAAAGTCCACGGAACCAACTAATAGATTCAGATTCAAAATTGAGAAAAATTATAAAATATGAAATATAAAAGAAAAAAGAAAGTGTTAAAAGGGAAAGATAAAATAGGAGGAAAAGAATGAGAGGTAAATAGTTAAATAGAAATGGTAAGTTCTAAAATCTTAACATTATTGAAAAGAAAATGATCAAAGGGCATAAAAATAGAAATAAAAATGTTAAAAACATAAACAGAAATAAAAGTATTTAAGATAAATTATATTAACGTAACTCATCATTACATAATAAATGAAAAATTAGTTACAACCTATTAATATTTATACATTGATAATTTCTATTTATCATTATTAAATTTATAATTAATATTTATGTACAATATTTTTAAATTATTATAAAAAGTTGATTCAATCTGATCGCGAATCGTGTCGTGTGATGCGTTTGTTTAAAAAAACATAGCCTCTAACAAAACACATGATAGAGTCGAAAAAAATTACACCAAATACTTTCAAACTTTAATGTTTGTTCAGCTATACCTTTCAACTTTATTTTGTAATACGAATTTCTTCTTCTTTTATCTCGTTTCACCTGGTGCCCTGTTTACCTACTATGGCCCGTCTCCGGTCATGGAGCTAATGTGACGCTGACACGATATTTTCTCTCATTTTCACATAAACATTTAGAAATAAAAATGTTAAAAACATAAACAGAAATAAAAGTATTTAAGATAAATTATATTAACGTAACTCATCATTACATAATAAATGAAAAATTAGTTACAACCTATTAATATTTATACATTGATAATTTCTATTTATCATTATTAAATTTATAATTAATATTTATGTACAATATTTTTAAATTATTATAAAAAGTTGATTCAATCTGATCGCGAATCGTGTCGTGTGATGCGTCTGTTTAAAAAAACATAGCCTCTAACAAAACACATGATAGAGTCGAAAAAAATTACACCAAATACTTTCAAACTTTAATGTTTGTTCAGCTATACCTTTCAACTTTATTTTGTAATACGAATTTCTTCTTCTTTTATCTCGTTTCACCTGGTGCCCTGTTTACCTACTATGGCCCGTCTCCGGTCATGGAGCTAATGTGACGCTGACACGATATTTTCTCTCATTTTCACATAAACATTTAGAAATAAAAATGTTAAAAACATAAACAGAAATAAAAGTATTTAAGATAAATTATATTAACGTAACTCATCATTACATAATAAATGAAAAATTAGTTACAACCTATTAATATTTATACATTGATAATTTCTATTTATCATTATTAAATTTATAATTAATATTTATGTACAATATTTTTAAATTATTATAAAAAGTTGATTCAATCTGATCGCGAATCGTGTCGTGTGATGCGTCTGTTTAAAAAAACATAGCCTCTAACAAAACACATGATAGAGTCGAAAAAAATTACACCAAATACTTTCAAACTTTAATGTTTGTTCAGCTATACCTTTCAACTTTATTTTGTAATACGAATTTCTTCTTCTTTTATCTCGTTTCACCTGGTGCCCTGTTTACCTACTATGGCCCGTCTCCGGTCATGGAGCTAATGTGACGCTGACACGATATTTTCTCTCATTTTCACATAAACATTCGTTGACATGAGCAATATTAAAAAATAACTTTAAAAATAAAAATTACTACGAAAGAGCATCGCCCTCCCCTACGACCACCAGCGATCACCGGAGAAGGGGGAGGGGGTCACAGAGGGGGGTTGAGATCCCTCTCCAACGCCGGCGAGGAGCTTGTTGTGACCGCTGATGGGCGAGGGGAGGGGCGGTGCTCCTCGTGATTTTTTTTATTTTTTAATATTTTCACATCAGCGAATGTTTACGTGGAGAGGAGAAAATATCGTGTCAGCGTCACATCTGCGTCACGTCAACTCTGTGATTGGAAGACGATCAATAGCTAATAAAAAGAACATCGAGTAATACGAATTAAAAGATGAAAGATATTATGTCATAAAGTGAAGTTGAAAGGAATAATTAAGCAAACGTTAAAATTAGAGAGCATATAATTTTTGCGATAGAGTCGTGATTACACAGAGAAATGCAGCGGCCCAAAGTTATCGTTAATACGATGGAGCCTTGTACAGTCCATTAAAAAGCCCGGCCCATCGATCTAGGGATTCAGTTGCCCGAATCTCAAAGCGCTAGTCAAGTCGTTCTCTCGGGTAGCACCCCTTCGTCCTTTTAAGTGTTATTTTAGAGCGCAGTCGTGAAATAATATATAAAGCCTCATTTTTTCTTCTGATTCTTATTACATGTTATATGTGTGTTACTGTAAGAACAAGAGGAGCCGAGGGCGGAACGGTGAGCCGCTTCGTAGGTATTCATCTTCTTCTCCTCGTAAAGCTTTTAGGGTTTTGATTTGGGGCCGTTGCAGTCTCTTCGCGGTTCCCATTTCGGGTTCCCAATTTCGCATGCGAACCGGTTTCTCTTCTGAATTTCTGGAGTTTTAATTATTGCGTCGATCTTGCATATTTTAATCTCACAAAAGTTGCTTTTTTTTCATTTTTCGACCAGTGTCGAGTTTTGCCTTGCGGTTTTTAGTTTTATTTCTTATGTTTCCAATTTTGTAAGCTCGTCGTAGATCTTACGGCGGGGTTATAGATTTTTATGCTTGAGATTTTCATGGGAGCTATCTAAGTTTGTTCGATTCTTTTTTTTTTGTTTTTTTTTTGGGTGGGACGTCTTCATTTTTATCCCTATTACGATTTGTAATTTACTTGCTTGTAATAAGTTATAGGTTGAAATTGGTACATTTACATCTTGTAAGTCTTGTATGAAGGTATGATCTTTCGTGGTTGCATTCAATTATTTTGCTTTTGTGCAAAATATTGAAAGTTGCTTATGACGGACCATCTGTGCTGAAATTGCTTCTTAATTTTCTTCGAATAGTAACTTTTAGGTATTAGAATCTTTTATATGTATGTTAAAATTAATTTTTCTTCTGCTTTGAATTCAGTGCTTATGGTTTTAGCAATTTCACAAGTCTTAGGATTCATTCATTTATTCTGGATTAATGAAGTAATCTCTAGGTTGAAGAGTGAAATGCTGATCTCAATTTTATGTCTGCAGGTGGGTTTGTATATTCGTCTTTTGACGTCCAATGATCAATTGGCTTTTAATTCTTATTTATTTATAGTTGAGAACTATGAGTGGTCCTTCAAAGAGGATCCCCGAGGAAGGACATCCTACACCGTTGAAACGTCCCTACGAAGAAGCTGGCATATTCTCACCACCTGGCAAACTAAACCAACCAATTACAAATGATTTTCATCTGTCTGTTGAACATGGAACGGAAGGAAGATCCGTCAAAATCCAAAGAATTGACACCCGTGAGTTTGACAAGAGGCCGTCCCAGCTACATCGTGTATCTTCATCTTCGGTGAACTCTTATGAACAGCAGGCAGCATCTGAGAATAGGTTGGAACTGAAAACTTCCAAGGATGCTAGAGATATTAAGAATGAAATCCAGGAAGTTAGGCCGGATGTTCGAGAAATGTATACTAATCCTAAGATAGATCTTCAAATTAGTAAAGCTGATAATGATGTGCGAGTGGAACCCAGGATTGATGATAAAGACTTGAGAACTGATAGGAGTTCCCATATTGATTTTCGGGGTGATATAAAATTTGAAAAAGACAATTACTCTCCGGCGGGTTCTCATTCAACTTGGAGAGATACCAAAGAAAATAGTAGGAACAAAAAGTTCTATGAGCCCGTAAATGATAGTTCAGATTCATGGCGGATTCAACGAGATGCTCAGCAGAGCAGTAGCGAAGTTCCAAAGGATATGGTCAAGGAACGGGTTCCTAGTGAGACTCATGAAGCTGTAGGAGAGAATAAAATTGATGTAAAAGGTGAGAAAGTTAGAGACAAGGACAGAAAAAGATCTAGGGAATTTGGGGATAAGGATAGAAATGATCGCCGAAATAGTATGCAGTTAGTTGGTTCAAACATTGATAGCAAAGAACTTCGAGAAGAGAGAGATGTGGACAAGTGGGAGAAGGACAGGAAGGATATACCAAAAGATAAGGAACATTATGACAGAGAGAAAGACTCTGTTAAGAGAGAATTACCAAATGCAAATGAAAAAGAGAGCCTGCACCATGAGGAGTCAGTTGATGGTTCCATTAGATTTACTGAGCAGGAAAATACAACAGGTGAACCTAAGAAACCAAAAGATGATGGTTGGAAACCATTGGACAGGGACACAAAAGAGAAAAAGAGAGAAAAAGATTTAGATGTAGGAGACAGACATGAAGAACGAAGTAAACCTAGTGAAAAAGAATCAGATGATGCATGTGCTGAAGGAGACGGAATTGCAGACAAAGATAAGGAAGCCTTTGGTGGTGTTCAGCAGCGTAGGAGGATGTTGCGTACAAGAGGAAATTCTCAAACACCTCACCGAGAACCTCGTTTTCGGTCTAGAGTACGAGATAATGATGGGTATGCTTCATCTATCTGCTGCTTCAATTATGATGTGACAGAGACAATCTTATTTCATTGCCCTTTTAGTATATTCTTGTTTCTCACTACAAAATTTCTCTCTTGCTAAACACACACATGCACATGTAAGGATGGATAGCTATCTCAAATAATCATTTTGCCTCTCATTTTTTGGGTTTCTTGTCTCTTTGTTTTTTTATGAGTGTGAAGTCATTGTCACACTTGTTTGTAGGACACCTAACAGACCAAGACTTTTGCTTTCTGGAATAGAAATTGAATAGTCTTTTGTGTTACACCTAGCATTGTTTTGTTGTGAAGGAAAATCTGTAGAACTATGGGCTCCCTGCTGAATTTCCTTGTTGTGGTTATTACATGCTACACTTGTGTGTTTCAGTAATTACATTTAATGATCAATATTTCCTCTTTGATATTGCAGATCTCAAGGTCAGCTATACTATTCATTTCCTTTATTGGATGATGCACACATCTGATTGCAAATTGGAACAGATGGGAAGTGACATGTACCCTGCACAAAAAAGACATATATATGACTTGTCGAAAACTAGCTTGCTTTAAGAGTATCTTATGTGTTTGATAGTGTTATAGTAGATACACATTCTTTTGTTACTGCTTAAAAGAAATTAGATTTGTTTTTCCTTCTTTCTACTTTATTATTATCAATTATCGAGCCTGTATTTCTTAGGGTGATAACCTGAAGTATTGCTTTATTTCCACCTAATCAAGAGTGCATAAACAGTTCATGTGTATGGAATATAGTTACTTACATGTCAGTTGGTTCCTAATATTATTTGTACTTTTCTGCTCATAGGTTACTGTAGTTTGGGTGGGCGATGCTGTAGCTTTTTCTGGTTTTGTTCATTGGGAATTAAAAGTATTCCATAGTATGCTACTGCATATCTTCATGAAAGCATGAAGAAAAATGGGTGCTTGTTTCTCATATTTTGACCATAAACCATTTTTTGTATGAAGTTATGTGCTTGTATTATTTGGTGCTGGTTATTGTTTAGTAATCTTCTTCTACTATAACTTTTATTTGCAGGTAAACAAGAATCTTCAATGCTAGTCTATAAAGCAGGTGAATGTATGGAAGAGATTTTGAAATCTTGGAAAGAACATGAAGCATCTCGAGATAATAAAAATGATGAAGGCTTACAAGATGGTCCAATTCTGGAAATCAGGATACAAGCAGAATATGTGACTTCTACGAATCATCAGGTGAGCACCAGAACACGATTAACTACTATGAACATATATTATGCTTTTGAGCTCTTGAATAAATTATTTCCTAAATATTGTTTTTCTGTGAAGTTGACTAAAGCACTCTGTAGGACTAGTTGATATTGGGTGATGCATTTTTTTTTAGTTTATTTCCTAAATATTTGTAATTTATTTGCTTGTAATCTGGATTATGTATATATTCTGGATGGTAATCAGGAAAATACGTTTTTTTATCTTTTTTTAAGATGGCTAAATTTTTCGTTTCTGCGAGGTTTCACATGTAGACGAAGGTACTAATAGTATGGTTTTGATATGGCATAAATTTTGAAGTTTATATGTCATAAAACTTCAGGCATACTGAGATTGGAGATACATTTCCTTTATTATGATTTTTTATAACTATAGCTTCAATTTATACTTGTCAGTAGTTTTAACAGCATGAAGTTGCAGGTTAAGGGTGCTCAACTGTGGGGAACAGACATATACACAAATGATTCAGATTTGGTTGCTGGTACCTATATTTTGCTTTATAAAATGTGTATTTCAGTTTTCCTTTCTGATGATACCAATATTGGTTTCCTCCTTCATCAGTATTAATGCACACTGGCTACTGCTGTCCAACATCAACCCCTCCTCCATCTGCAATCCAGGAACTACGTGCAACAATTCGAGTTCTTCCACCAAGAGATTGTGAGAATGATGCCTATTTGCCTTCCATGATATTGATTGTTTTGGATGAAAGATGATACATCCAATGTTGTCAAACACGTAAAACGGGCACGACACGGAGGGCCGCGAAAAACGTAAATCGTGAACACGTAACACGACACGGCCGATTCTACCGGATTTTTTTTAATATTATTATTTTTTTAAATCGTCAAGTGTTTCCAACTCCTGAACCCGAACCGGATGCCATTTTTGTTTACCTAAATACATGATACAATACAAGCTAATCAAAACTCAACACTCAACTAAAAAATTCGACCGGCCTCTCTGCTGCATTGGGCGAACAGGGAGACCTTGACGCCTCTGCTCATGAACGCAGGGCTTGTGAGCAGGGAGACCCCGCGCCTCTCGATAGTAGGGAAGCACAGAGAGGTGCCGAGGTCTCCATTGCTCACGCAGGTAGGGAGGGAGACAACAGGGAGCAGATCAGCGGCAAAACAAGACGGCGCCAGAAAAAGAACGGAGAGAGAGAGAGAGAGAGAGAGAGAGAGAGAGAGAGAGAGAGAGAGAGAGAGAGAGAGAGAGAGAGAGAGAGAGGGGGAGAGAGGAGAAGGAGACTAGGGGTGTACCGATGATTCACAGCGGCAGGCAACAGCAGAGCGGCGAGCGGCAGGCGGCAGCGGAGCAGAGCGGCAGGCGGCAGCAAAACACAGTGGCAGACGGCTGAAAACACCGCGGCAGGTGACTGTACCACACGCCGGCAGGCGTCAACAACCGCCGGCAGCAAGCGGAGGTAAGTATTGGCCTAGGGCATCATCGAGTTTTTGTCGTCCTTATGGGTTTGCAATCACGTGGTGTGACCATGTGACCCACTAAATAGGCGGCAAAAAAAAAAGTGGAATCGCTGGAGACGTGCGTCTCCAGCGATTCTACGCGCCAGCACGCGATTCTACCGCGTGCTGGCCGGAAACGTCTCGGAGTGAAATCAAGCACGTTTTTC
Organism: Pontederia crassipes; assembly: GCA_030549335.1. NCBI lineage: Eukaryota > Viridiplantae > Streptophyta > Magnoliopsida > Commelinales > Pontederiaceae > Pontederia > Pontederia crassipes. The sequence goes on from CM060190.1 coordinate 6,752,159, forward strand.
AAAGGTGAAGTCGTAAAATCGTACGATTTTACGTCCTAACACACGATTTTGACAACATTGGATACATCTTCTCTAATTGATTACAATATACTCATAATGAAATGCTTGCTGGTTGTTTTATCTGTGCTATATATTATTTTACATATAAACACTTGTAGATATCATTGATGTTGTATGAGATGATAGTTCCAATTTAGTTACAAATTTTGCTTCCTAAAAAGGTTTAATTTCACTGCTAACTTGGTGTAGCAGACTATTGATGTTCTTCTGTTGAAACCTAGACTTTTGACGATGTATTGAAGTTTTGCTCTTGAAATGTTATCTTCAGTCATTTCTCCATTTGGCAATGCTGACTAATGGGCATATTGGTCATCTGTGAAACAGTTTGACGTTACTACTGGATAAAATGTGTGGTAAATGCAGTAGGGCTTGGAAAACTTTAGCACATAATCAGACTGTCACTGGATTTTCCGGTATCAAGATGTGATTCTTTTTTACAAGATCTGAGATGAGCTCCCCAATATGCTTATTTGAGGATGACTTTCCAAGAAATATATAATGTGAAAACAAAATTATTTCATCGCCCTTTCCATTGCTCATGTATTATCATTAAACAATATGAGAAGTTCCTTTAAATAAAATAATATCAGGCATTATAGATGCAGAGAAGGTTTGGGGGAGTTTGAGAGATCATGATATGAGGAATTACATAAAGCTATAGTCTGCATCGACCAAATTGAACAACACAGATTAAGATTGCTAGGTATTGACCAACACTAATACTAGTGGTCCAATCACTAGTTGATATATTTTTTTTGAAACGGAAAATCACTAGTTGATATTGGCTGATGCAAGGCTGTGAATCAGTACAAACCCACATTGTCATACTCTACACTGTGATTCATTGTGAACCCATATTATCATACTCTCGAGTCTCGACACTCATACAAAATTTGCTGTTGTTAGTCTATTTGATATTTTGCATTAGTGCACATGTATTGGGACTCGCTCAGTCCATGCAGGACAGGTAAGGCTGTCTCCACTAGGATATGATAAGGTATCCTTGGTGTTGTGTTAAAGTAGGAGCTTGAATGTTTCCCCTACCCCATTGCATTTAGGGAACTACTCTCATGGTTAAACCTGTTTTGTAATGCAGGCTATACATCGAGTTTAAGGAACAATGTTCGCTCACGTGCTTGGGGGGCAGGAATTGGTTGTAGTTATTGTGTTGAACGATGCTGCATTGTGAAAGTATATTTTGCTATTTTCTTCTTTTTTCACATTTTATTCTTATGATATTATGAGTGTCACTAACACTGGTTTATATGTTTTTCTCTCATAAGTTTAGATGCATATATTGTTTTTATTTATTTATTTATTTTGAAGGTATTAGTTTTAAACTTAGGTCTACCCTTCAAAATATTCATAAGATCTAAGCCCAATTCACCTTTCATTTAGTGTAAAGAACATCCTTTATCTTCTAAAAAAAACAAAAAATTTAGTGTATTCCTCATATTCTTTGTTATTGGCCATCTTTGATTTGCTTGGTTTCTGGTTTATTACAGAGAGGTGGTGGTACTATTGATCTGGAGCCAAGGCTTACACATACCGCAGCAGTGGAACCAACTCTTGCTCCTGTGTCAGTGGAGCGCACAATGACTACAAGAGCTGCAGCTTCGGTACTATAATTATTGTTTCTCCTTCTTTCATTAGTTGATAGACATTTTCTTATTCTTTTTTATGATTCTACACATCCTATTCAATTTTGTAAGATTGATTGTTGTGTATTGCTTGCTACTTGGATTAAAAGCCGCTATCCTACTAACAACTAAATGTATAAGGAGATTATTCATATACATATACATATACCGATACTACAATTTGAAGGTTGACAAATCTCATGAAGTTGTATTCCCTACGTTTTGTTGATTGGACATATTGCATGGGATCCCTTGCCTTTCTTTTCGACTGTTAGTTTTCATATTTGATTCATCTATTTAATATTCTAAGGGGGAAGTTTTGAGGAGGCATTTATTTAAAATTCAAATATCTTTCTCTTGGAGTTTGCCTGTTCATTTTGTCTCTTATCAATTTTATATGTCAGCTGATGTCTTTGGATGTGCAGAATGCCTTGCGACAGCAAAGATTTGTTCGTGAAGTTACAATTCAATACAACCTTTGCAATGAACCATGGTAATGATAATTTCTTATTGTTAGATATTTCATAGTGATTGTGGTTTTGACAAATTCTTTCTTTGCTGAGCTATTGATTGGAATGATGGTGGCGATAATGTTCCTAAGAACATATCAATGTGGCACATGTAGAATAACATTTTAGATGGTAAAGATTATGTGAATATCTCGTGTACCTTTTTTTCGAGTGGAAAAAGGATGATCACATCTCGTGGACCTTAATAATTTGATTCCCCATGTTTGTATAAATCTAAGTAGGCAAATAATGACTGGAGCACAATCATGAAAAACCTCACATAAAAGTCGTGCTTAATTGTGTCTTGTTAGAAATGAAAGTTGTACATACACAATGGTTCAATATTATTCAAATCTATATCTACGTTCCACTGTATATTCAAACCTCGATAACAACTGAATTTTGCGGTAGTCACCCACGTATGTATTAGTACGTACTACTGCTATTTCTGGAGTTCACATGTTAAAACATCTCGACATCTGAGTATGTATGCTGAGTCATAGGGGGGACATGAGTTATCATCAAGTGGCATTTAACATGTGATAACATTGGCATTTCTGGGTGGACTAAGCATAAATATACTTATATGCAATGTTACATTCAGTTCACTGGATATGCTCAACAATCTTTCGTAGTTGCCACATAATTGTTCATGTCTCTCAGTATGGAACTATGGCTTGATGTTACCTCCTCAATCTCTTTCCCTTACTAATAGAAGGTTCGTGTTTGGAATCCTTTTTATCAATTTCTTATTCTCTCATCAATACCAATGCGTTTTCAGATAATATACGCATTGTCACTTATTATGAACCATTCTGATATGATTCCATTTGGTATTAGTTAAGTAGATAATGAGAGTCGAGGGCTGCCTTGCCCCGTGGGGCCTCATCTTTTTGGCAGGGAGTGGCGTCGCTGATCCCACGGGTACATCCTCATGATTCCCTCCCTCGGCTATGGGGAGGATTTTTCCTTTTGGCGGCATGATTGGTCCCCTGGGGACCCACTTGCTGTGTCGTTCCCCTGCCTGTGGGCCTTGGGACACACCCAGGGGCGACCGTGGTAGAGACTTGGACTGAGGTTGCCCCCCCCCCCCTTCAGACAGTCCGACACTTCGTCAGCGGATTGCCCCCCTCCGCCCAGACCACTCTAGATCGGACGGTGGGTATGACTATCAGAGTCTTTCTCAGCGCGCAACCTTTACATCCGTTTCGTGCCCACCACCATATTGCCGGAGTTCAGGACTGACTGCAAACTCATTTGGCGCATCCGGATACCACTAAAAGTTTAGATCATTGCTTGGCTTATGTGGCATGACAGACTTCTTACTAGGAGGTACAAGGCGAGATGGGCGCTCCACAATGGACGGGGCAGAGGAGGACTTCACCCATTTATTTTTTGAGTGCCCGACATCTTGAGGCATCTCGCAACAGACGAGCATCGTGGGTATGTTCTCACCTGGCTTGGGGACCGCTTGGCAGTCACTCTGAGATATGGCCCGTTAGAGACAGAGGTGGAGAGGAGAGTCACTCACAACCTTTTTGACTGATGTGCCTTTAACTTCTTTCCTAATTTCATTTCTGTGATCATTAATCCATGTTTAATTTCAGCATTTAGCATTCTTACAGATCAAATATAGAACTGCTTTTTCTGTATGAATCGTTATTATATATTCCAATTCCTTCCAAGGGAAAACCGTTTGGATAAAAAATTACTTTCTGGATGGTTAATTGTTTGAGCATCATCATTACATTAGTTGTAGTTGTGTTTAACATGTCATATTTTCATTTTTATGATCATTTATCAACTTCTATTCATCATCTGTCACATTCTCATAGATCAACACTTTCTAATCATATGGAGATGGTTAGTTATTTGAGTACCACAGTTACTTGCTGGATTATATAAATTTGTTATTTGAGAATCTTTTGTAGCAGATAGTACTAATTTGTTCTCCCTTGCTGATTGCTGCAGGTTGAAATACACACTTAGCCTAGTCGCTGATAAGGGCCTGAAGAAGCCTCTTTATACATCAGCACGATTGAAGAAGGGAGAAGTTTTGTATCTAGAAACACATTGTAAAAGGTTAATTGATCATTGATAATGCTATTTTGGAATGATTCTCTTATCCTTCTATCTAATGGAACCACTTTTTTCTGCGAAAAGTGCATTCCATGTAGTCATGTGGGATTCACTCCTAATTGAATAATTAATTAGATTGAATACTTCTTTTTGAAGTTTCATTGCCACGTTGTTGCAGATATGAACTGTGCTTTAATGGCGAGAAACCACTGTCAACTTCATCCCATGTGCATGAAATGGAGCATGACAAACATCAAAATCACAGTTCTCATGCCCAAAATGGGGATAAGCATTCTTCAGACCGTGAGAATATTAGAGATACTTTTCGTTGGTCGCGCTGTAAAAAGGCTTTTCCTGAGAAGACAATGCGCTCGATAGGAATTCCATTACCATTGGAACAGCTGGAGGTACTTTGTTTTGTCCCCTTGTATAAGTGGCTCTTTCATACTTGTGTTATAGAGTGAATCTGCTTTGTTCCTTATTAATTCCTCTTCCCGCCAGGTATTGGAGGACAATTTGGACTGGGAAGATGTTCAATGGTCACAAAATGCAGTTTGGGTTGCTGGTAAAGAATATCCTCTTGTTCGAGCTCACTTCTTCTCTCCTAATTAGTTATTGGTCGCGCACTTGTAGACTTTTCATGCATTTACATCATTGATTTGAAAGCATAATTATCATGCATATATTACCTGATTCTGTGGTGGGTGGTAGGTAGAGTTTCAGTTTCCTAAAAACCAGCTTGTTTTGTTCATGTTTTAAACTTCTAACATGTATGTATAACAGATTATTTATTCTTACAGTAAGGACTGATGTTTAATATTTTCATTTCTTTCTCAAGCTACTTTAATTGGAAGTGACATGGTAAAGTTGAAATATACTGTGGGGTTGGGTTGGGTTTGTGTTGGAAATTTATCTAATGACTATATATCATGATGCTCACAGGAAAAGGAAAAAAAAATACAGAATTTTGATTGAAAGGCCTTCTTGATGTTGCAATTGGAACAACACTTGGAGCAGGAAACCTTAATTATAACAGAAAAGAGGCAGTAAAAATGCTAACACAAAGATGCCACATCTTGTGTTATGCAGGCAATGAAAAGCCCCGAGATTGAAAAAAAAAAATTCACCTAAATTATAACGGCCAATCTGGACGGTCTTTTTGGTCGGACGGGATGAAGATCGACGGTACTTTAATTCAACTAAAATTTTTAAAAAATTCACCGAAATTCATCTAAATTATTTTCTAACTTACAGCATTTCTAAATTACTTTTGTAATTGGCCTAATGACCATGCACTGCCCAAGCCTGCAATTTCATGAGGTGTAAAGCCCACCCGTACTTAGGGATGAACTGAACCGGATCCCATCCGGTCCATCATCGACCAGGTCCTGATTCGGATTTTTGCTGGGTTAAAACCTTTTTTGAACTCAGTCGATGGCCCGCGTCCAGATCCGCATTTCTGTCGGGTCAAAACTTTTTTGAACTCGATCCTGGTGCCGGGACTGAGTTAGATCCAAAGTATAAAAAATAAAGTTGAAAATGCAACAAAAAAATATTAAACTAATATATTATTATAATTAAATGTTTAAATAAGTTAATACATTAGTTGATCTCAAGTTAGTACTCCAATTTTGTAAAGTAATAAATTGATCCCTCAACTACTTAAATATTTCAAACTTAGTCCCTTTCACACATTAATCATTTTTAGTACATACCATGATTAATAATTTTCAATCATGTCATAATTTAATATTTATTGTGATAATAAACAACACATATTTACTTTTATATACTATACTATATTAAAATGAAAGTTTTATCATGCCACGTGTCATTACCTCATATTTTTAAGAAAAAAATGTACATAGATAATTTTCTCTTAATCAAAACACAATTATTAAAAATAAATTATCTATAAAAATAGTTTAAGAATTAAAATTTATAGTTATATATTATACTAAAGGAGAGTAGTCTAATGCAGCATATGCTATCAATTTTTTTTTAAAAAAATAACAAACTTGCTCTTTACAGTTAAAAAATATTAAATTATATAAAACTTAAGAAAATTACATATACTATCAATCATTCTATCACAAATCATTTAAAATTTAAGATTACTGTGTAATATGTTACTAAAAATGATTAATATGTGAAAGGGACTAAATTTGAAATGTTTAAGTAATTGGTGGATCAATTTATTACTTTACAAAGTTGGGGTATTAATTTGGGATCAACATTTGGATACCAATTTTAAGAATTACTCTAATTATATTATATATGTTTTTTTAAAAAGCAGAGCCGATGAAATAATTATAAAAACTCGAGTCGATCCAGATCGTGCTCCGTCGTAATATTTCTTTTTGCACTCATCTTCGAGTGAATACGCCCCAACTTAACTTGAAAAGATATTGACTAAAATTAAAATTTTTTTTTGCTATTTTTCCCAACATATTCGAGCAGTAAGGTTGAAAGTTGAAAGGTGTTTGACCAAAACTAATTTTAACTTTTTGTCTCTTTTCCAACAAATGCAAGGAGCAAGGAAACTTCCTCGTTACCGAACACTTGGAGATTCATCATCATGTCCCCCGTTCTATTTGTTATAAAAGTGCCTACGAGTCCATCCATCACCTTCTCATCATCTCTTTCCTCTCTCTCTCTCTCTCTCTCGGTCTTTCTCTCTCTCTCAGTCTTTCTTCAACTCTTCAAAGGCGGCTAAATGGAGACGCCCAACTCCCTGACAGAGCCACTTCACTTCCTCTTCCTCCACACAGTACTCAACTGGCTCCTCTCCGCAATCTGGAGCCTGTCCCTGAGCCCCTTCTCCTTCCTCAACAGGCACGTAGGCCTCCGCGCATCGAGGGGTACTCAAGGAGAGCAGCCGGCGACGGTCACCACAACGGTTGTCAGCCGTCACCAGCTCACGCTCCTCAGCGGAGAAGATATGAAGACGGTCTTCGACCTGTTGGGCTTGGAGTCGCAGCGCTGCTGCGGCGGCGAGACCGAGGAGGACTCCTCATCGCACGTCGGCTTCGACGAGCTCTCCGGTCTGTTCGCGGAAGAGGAGCCGAGCTTGCGCGAGATCAAGGAGGCTTTCTGCGCCTTCGACGACAAGCGCGACGGGTTCATCGACGCGCAGGAGCTGCGGACGGCTCTGCTCAAGTTCGGCTTCCCGGAGGGGTCGAGCTTGGACGCCTGCGAGAAGATGATCGCGGCTTATGATGCGAACCGCGATAACAAGATCGATTTCAACGAGTTTGTCAAGATGATGGAGTCCAGCTTATGCTGAAACAAGCTTTTTCCTGTTTTTGCTCTGCTATTTGAGATGTATAAACGATCTTTGACGGCATGTACAATTTGATTGAAGCAGAAGCAGAAGCAGAAGAAAAGAAAAAACTTCAAACTTCAACCAACGTTTACTTCAACTATTAACAGCAAGGGAACTTAATTGCTCAAACTTCATCGCCTGCATCTCATGCGCTGATGACATAAAGAATTGACAAGCAAAGGTGTCTTTTGAACAACTAGGTGCAATGACCTGTTTTTAGCTTAACAAGTATATTTTTACTTCACATCTACGTGATCTTAAAAAGAACCTGTTAGATACATATATCATGATTAAGGCCTTGATAGTAAACCAAGAACTCTGTCTCCAAAAAGAAGAAGGTTGAGTTATGGACCTTTCTTATATACTTGCTTACATAGCTTGCATGGCCAGTTGGTCACACTAGTTTCAACCTGTGTTCTTGATAGTGCATGGGTTTATAATGAGTAATCAACACAATTCAAATGAGGAACTTGAAATCGGATTGTACGGGGATGGACACAATAAAATACTGCCGGAAGGATTGGAATCACATTGTCTGCAATCTTCACAGCATTCTGGAAATATATAATTAGCACAACCCCAAATTGATGTCCTGGAAATTTGTTATTAATATCCACCAACAACCAACACTTTGTGCTGTTTATTCATCTGTGGTTTTGTGTCAACGTTCGAGCTCACAATGGATGCAGAGATCGCTGAACATTATAAACAACATAAGCAAATAAATAAGAAGGGAATCACCTGTCACACTGGGGATGCATAGCTAAGGGACAGCTATGGTACTTGTCTCTACAAATTAAGTCAATTTGATATTTTAGTAGTTTAGGAACCTTCAGCTAAGCTTCCTCAGGGAAGCTGATCCCATGCTGCCTAAAGTATAATATTATCCTTTGCAGTAAACATTAACTTCACATCCATGATGGAATTTCCTAATGCATGTTTGCCCACTATGTATGAGCTCTCTAATTAATGAGACAATGGGTATGAATTTCTGAATGTGACAGAAGATCAAAGTAAATGCATTTTATTGTCTTGATCTATATTAGTTGGATTAACATCCATGTAAATGCATGATGCAGAGTTTCAAGTAGAATTCTGTTGGTGGAAACAGAAGGGATTTGGACCATTTGCTTTAGATATATTCCCCAAATGATGACTGTTTACTCCGCGCGTTCCGGCTTTCTCGCTTGTTCCCTAGTGCGCGATGTTAGGATCCAGACTTTTGATAGTTATATCTAGGCCACTTCATAAAAGTTCATCTTTGTAGTTTTGAAAACTAGAGCTATAGAACATCTGTTTTCATGGGAGATGCATAACTGGACAATAGAAGTGAATGATGGATAGAATAAGTAAATGGAGAATAGCATAAGAGGTAGGAGATACATATGCATAAATCGTGAAGGGATAAAATATTAATTAATATCATTCAACTTTGAATTGGATAAGCTAAATTTGCAGGGAAATTTGAACTCATACTGTTTTTTTTTAAATTCTTTACAAGTTCCTCTTTCCTTAATCCAATCACTTAAAATCTCTATTCTTATCATTCCAGAGATATAGAACAAAGAGGTGTCATTTTATTTTGTTTTTTTAACCGGGCAGGGACAATTTTTTCCACACTTGAATTGTTTGAACATTGAAAACATTTCAGTTCTACAAATGCGTGAAACATAAAATGAGAATTTCAGTTCTTCTGGAAGCACGAACCAATGCTTTTGTTTTTTGTTTTTTTTGCTATTGATTTTCTTCTTCCAATTAATTTTTTAAAGTATATATAATTATATATTTATTAATACATTATCATAATGCTTATAAAATAAATTCTTTAATTCAATATTAAGTAATTATTTTCTTAATTATGTATTATACTTTAATTAGTATTATAGTACAATAAAATATTATTAATTAACATTTGCTGTGTACATTAATTTATTAAACAAATTTTTATATCATCTCAAATAACAATCAATTATAATATTTGCAAATATATTTTTATATCCTAAAAATAAATTTATCATTTTTATTCTTACTTTTTATCTAAACACCTATTAAAACATATCTATCAAATCATATTTTTAATTCTTCATCATTATATTTTTCATCCAAACACTAAATACGAAATTATCTATCTAATAACCAAGGCAAGACCTCCATTAAATTTGTACTATAAAACTTTTGTTGGTGAGCATATTGTTTTGGTAGAAACCATTTTGATATTCCTTTGACTATTGAATTTCTATGTATGTCATCTTTGAAAATTATGAATCACTCAGTTTGTTTGGATTGATGATTTTGGACGGATGCCATGGAATATGAAGAAATGAACTTAGTTAACTCTATTTGGATAGATTTTTTTATTTTAGTTAAGAGGATGGATCATTAAGCCTTTCAAACATCATATTTTTTAAAAGGAATACATAATTTTAGAATAAATTAACCATCTCTAAATTTTAATTTATATTTATCTCTAATTTCATTTTTTCTTTTTTCTCTAATATTAAGAGTACTTTGATAAAATATTTTTTATTTATAATTATTTTTTGTAAATATTTACTGCTGAAATAGATGAATAAAGTAAGTATGGAAAAAAAATTAAGAATCTAAAAGAATATAAAAATAGGAGAAATAAAAAAACAAAAAGAGAAATAAATTGAGTGGTAAATAAATACATATTTGTTACTCATTAAATAATATAAATAGTTCATATATAATAAAAAGTAAAAATAATTTTTAGTAAAAAAATTTAATTTTTCAACTCATCATTTTCCATAACTTACTATTTTCTTGGTAATAACTTTCTCTTTAAACATGAAGTGTCTAATAGTACACCACACTTTACCACCCTATCTCTCACCACCAATGTTTTCCCAATCTGATTCGAGGTTGAATTAAAAGGTTAATTGGATCATAGTTCGACCAATTAGACCGGATTCAACTACATCTATAAAACCAATAGTAGTGGTAAATTAATATGAAAATAATATTATGTTTTAAAAATTAATGTTATTCAAAATCATAGCCACAAATATGCTATTATGTTTTTATATAATATTAATTATGTAATATTACATTATTCACTTTTAAATTTTCTATTAGTGTACTTTTAATTCCTCTCCCATAATTATTTCTTAAGTAAAATTTTCTTATGGTTTATCATTGAACAATTTTCCCTTTTTAGAAACAAGATTATTCTACTTTATAACATTTGTTAACCTTATTTTTTTATTTTAAATTATAGTTGACTAATTTTATTTTTCAAAATATCTATTATGCTTTTAAAAAATAATGCTTACTCATAATGAAGATTATTATTAATATTAGTATTATCCAATGAATTAACTTTCATGTTATTAATTTTTTCTTTCTTTTATTTCCCTTTATCAATTATTAATTATCATGTTTCCCTTTTTCTCGTATTAATATTCAAATCTCGTATAGTTTGGGGTTCCCTCTTCCATCATTTTTTTTATTTCGTTTTATATGTTAATAATTTTCAAATTTAATTTTCTTACTTTCCATTTTCTCTCACTTATTTACTTTCTTTTTCAAAAAAGTAAAAAACTGGGCTGAACCCAAATTACTGGTTCAACCAGTTTTCTTTTATTTTTCTTGGTTCATAATAATTTTTTATTAAAATCAGATTAATATATTAGCCCGAATCAGGTTGACAACTTAGTCATGAATCAGGCAGTCCGGTATGATTATCAAAACATTGCTCATTACACTATCCCACTCCATCCCTCCATTATTTAATTTCCAAACATACCTAAAAAAATCAGTCATAACTACGTTGTTGGATAGCATGTTTTCTCTCTTTCATATGTTTTATGTATTGAGATCGTTCATCCAATAAAGATTGCACAATAAACTAGTGAATAACCACATGTCAAAGAAAAACAATTGTGAAAACAATAATCAAGCATTCCACTGCTAGGTTTCATAGTGCAAATTTGTTCCATGTGTGTTTTTTTTATTAATGTTTACCAATAAGCATTAAACAAAAAACACACATCACTCAGTAGGTCAGTAGTAGTCTCTTTTCTACCTATGACCCACCATAATGATAATAAAAAAAATTAAGTTCCATCATCCTTTATGTGACCAAACAATGAGTCTTTGAGTTCAGAATAAACCTTATAACATCTTGTAACGAAAAGAAAAAAGAGCTACTTATTACCTAAGCGTGAACCCTCCAAAGCGGCATCAACTCTTCGGGTACCTGGAGTGGGTGTGATGGTCCATATGTAACCAAAGCACCCTTCTCCTTGCTATCGATGAAGTAGGATTGGTCATCACTGACCTTTGCAATGAGCTACACCTTAGTCAACAATATCTCCTCGGCAATTCTTTTCGCATCCACAACTTCTAGCTAGAAAGTGGGGCCTCTGGTAGATGTTGCTGAATAACTTTTCAAATCATGAAGAACATGAATAAAACTACAAGGAGATGACATGAGTCTTCCTCCCATTGTGTCACCAAGATCCAATACCGGCGGCCTTAACGTGGTGTTACCTTATTAATGTTGGAGGTTTGGCTCCAAAGAGATTGTGCACAACCAATGACGTGATTCCGATGTGAGTATTTGCGCATCTCGTGCATTTTTTTATTTTCGTTAGCCCAAATAATTTTTACAATAAACTTAGGGAGTTGCTCAGTTTTTTATGCCCATTCGATATGAAACAGAATCAAGGTTATGATTTGATTTCCAAATTTGTATCCAATAATTTGTGGTTCTACCTTTGTTGCAAGAATGGAAAAAAGGTAAGGGCACTTCTGTAGAGTTTTCCTCTAAATGGTTAAGAGAGTAGGGGAAAATGTTGTGTTGTACAATTTTTTAAAATAAAATTAATATATTCAAAAGGGCATTTGTGTGTTTGGGCATTCGAGTAGATGTTGTTCTCAAGCGCAATTTACATAAATTTTGATAAAATTGCATCTTTTGAACATAACTACATAAGGATTAATGCTAAAAAAATATATAAATATAAGAAAGGTTTGTGTGGGAAGTGTCTCCTATACATGGTGGGTTAGTTGATTTACTTATTGAAATGATCACAAGATTTGACTTGTTATAACTTTATACATCTATCTCAATCATATCTTGCCACCACATTACTAGGATTAAAGTTGTTCAAATTTTAATCTTATTAGGTGATGAACATTCTAGAGTCAATAAGTATGTATCACAATGTGATGATATTATGTACCACTTATTAAAGGAATGATTACAAACAGTAGTTAATGTAATCTATTTAATAATTAAGAAATGATTTTATTAGTGATGATTGTTTAGAAAAAATGCATCATTTTATTTTTTTTAACTTGGCATAAATTTTATTAATTATGATTGATTAAGAAAAAAAATGTGTCATTTTATTTTATTTTATTAACTTGGCATGGCCAACTTTTTTTCACACTTGATTTATTTGTTACTTTTAGTGATTTAATTAAATTTATCAAACACATCTAAAAACCATACTAGTGTAATATCTCTGCTAAATTTATATTGTGATAATTATTTGGGCGAACATGCTTTATTTTGTGAGTACTATGTTGATATTCCTTTGTTTTCCATATTTGTTTTATGAAAATTATATAACCTTAAGATAAATAAATTGTTGATGTAACGCCTCAGACGGTTGGGCAAAGGAAAAAAAAAAGAAGATAAGAAGATAAAAAGTTTGAAAGGAAGAGGATGGAAATGATTAAAATAAAAAGGAAGACAAAAACAAATAGAGGAAAAGATAAATAGGAAAGAAAGTTTTATCTTGAAGTCCCAATGGTTCTCAAATTCCTCTCCTATAAATATGAGGCCAAGCCAACGAACCAGCCCCATCTATTTTTCCTAAAAGCCGGCCCTAATTTCACTCTCGCTCGTGCGTCTTTTTCGTTCCTTCTCGTCCCTGATCCGCCGCCGTCAACAGGGGACTCGCAGGAGGGATTTGGACATCGAGAACATGGACAACGAGCTTGGATTGGACAGAGGGGAATAGTCGGAATAAAGAAGAAGAGGAAGAGGAAGAATACGAAGAAGAAGAGAAAGGATGTGAGGTTTCAACGGAAACTTCACAAGGCATGGAACTAGGGTAGATTCTTCCTAAAATCATGATTTTAGACTTGAAGCATGTCCTACTTGATGCCTGATGTAGAATATTGTATGATGATGATTTGTGCCAGCCATCGCTGGAAAAGATGAACGGAATGCGAATTGCGCGTCCGCACAGTTCTGCGCAAGAAGAACCCGGCTCGGGCAAGGCTTTCGCCGAATCGAGTTCGTAGGAACTCGACTCGGATCCGCCATTGCCGACGCTTGCGAGCTCTGCAACTAGACAACCCTGGTCCGGGTTAATGACCCAGCCCGAGCTCCACCCACGATGAAGAAGTCGGGCGCGATGGCTGCCCCGACTCGACGACGACCCGACCCGACCCGGGTGTAACTCGAACCCGGCCCGAGTTTAACCCTATTTTTCGAGAACGATGTTCGATGAACTCGGCCAGAGTTCCGATACTGTTTAGATGATTTTTATGATCTCTAGATTCTTGATTCATGTGGTTAATCCTGATCTAAACCATCATGATGATTATGTTATTATGCCTTTACTATAATGATGTCCAACATGATCATGATCTTATGACTCTTATTATAATGAATTGATTTAGATTCAATCATATCGGTGATGACACCTATTCATACCCATCAATACTGATCTATTTATGATGATGATTAAGATGTTTATGCACATATGATTTCTCTCCATGATCCTATCTTGTAGCTCTGATTATGTTTTATATAATGATGATAATGATTAGGACCCTTGATTTATTAATCATTTCCTATGATGACCAAATCTTGATCATGATCCTTATGTCATAATAAAGATAAATTAAAAGCTGTAAGATAAAAAATGAAAAAGGTTAAATGAAGATCTCTTTTTATGATGGACCGGTGACGATCAGGTATGGGCTGACTCCGATCAGTTATGGACTGACTTTGGTCAGTTATGGATTGACTACGGTCTGTTATGGGCTGGCTTTGTCAGTTACGATGATGATGAACGGGTTAAGGCAGACCTCCTCGTGGGTTGAAACATACCCCACTATAAGTCAAAGATGAATAATAAGATGAAAAAGAAGATGAAGCATATTAATAATGAAATCTCTTTATGATGATTAGTGACTCTTGTCACATTTATGATGATCTTTTCATAATCTCTTGATCTATTATTAATATGATTTAAAAGAAGATGATACAATTCGTGATTTTCTATCTTCATATAATTATCTCTCATGAATCTTTATATGATGATGACCTCATAATCATGATGATCGGCTTTTACCTCCTTTACGATGATTTATTATTATCTATCATGATCTTTGATCTTATGATCTCAAGAAGATGATGATCTATCAATTTCCTATCCATATGTCAAGTTATAGAATTTCTTTTACCATATGATGATGATGATGTCTATTTCTATCTGTATGATGATGATATTCTTATAATTCCTATTTAGTATCATGATGTTATGATTGTTTTTACCTTACTTCCATATTGAGTTGCAAAACTCATAGGGAGGTTTCTCCCCTGCATGTCCTTAAATATAGGACCAGATCTTAATGATGAAGGTGGCCAACGGTGACATATCGAGCTCGTAGGTGACTGCACATGGGTATCTTGAGTCCTTTAGTTTGATGTACTAGCTTTCCTTTGGACTCACATAAAGTTCTTTCTTAGTCTTCCGCATATTATGATGTCACACACTTTTATTATTTAATGATGATTAAGTCTTTCACTTCTATCAATGTTGTTTTGACCAGTCAAAGTCCTACTTTTGGTCAATATAATGTACACGTAAGGATGACCCGTAGCGTTCTTGAAGCGTATTCTACCACGTGCCGGGGTACGATTTGGGGGTGTTACAGTTGAAGAGTATGCTTTGTCTCTCTCTTCTTGATTTCAATCTTTTTTATGTGATTCATCTTTCAACCTTTAAGCTTGCTTCATCCAAAAACAAAATTTGTAGTATTGGTTTTGACAATACAGTTTGTCAAATAAATAAGCTTACAAAAAATCTATAAAAAAAACTCGTGTCAAACCAAATAGGCCATAGTTATGTTTAGTAGTGAAAATTTGTTGCATGTGGACAAAGTGATTCTTCACCTTGCATGTGATGAAATTGGACTCATCTTCAAGCTCCCCAACTGGCATCACCTTCTAGAAGAATCTTTCGTCAAGTCCTCCACCACCACCCAAAATGTGAAGCCTCCTTTGATCACCATTTCAATGGACGCACGTTCTTTTAAATCACACGACACAAACAAAGCTAACATATCAAAGGTGAGAAGAAGATTCTCCAATGTTGCATAACTAAGTTTTGATCCTTATTGATTGAACGTGGTTTTATCTTATTAGATTGGAGGCCTCATGGGTTTCTTTTTTGGAAATAAGGTGGTTCCAACACAGATATTTGTACATCATCATTTTTGTACTTTTACCCCGAACAAGTTTTAGTTTCTTAAATTTAAGATCCATTTGGTATGGAACAAGATAAAAGCTATGGTGTTATTGTTAAGTTTTTATTTGATCTTTTCCAAATCATATATAAGATAATTACATTGTCATATGAGCATAAAAATCATTTTTTATTATTAAACTTAAAAGAATAAAATCCATCACAAATTCATCTCATTACATATAGTCAGAGGATCAACAATAAATTCTATGTTGGCGATGAGTCAATGTGGACGCCTTTTCGAAACCATTCTCCTGCATAATCGAGTTGAAAACCTTAAGAAAGAAAGAAACATGTGGTTGTATATATATGAACCTTCATTTGCCCAATCGAATTCACAACTTTTTGATCCACTCTAGTAATAAGCAAGCCCCAAAATGTTATAGTTGTATAACCGACCTTGAAAATCTTGCAAAAACGTGGCAGTGGAATAGGAAGCTATTGGAGATGTTTATAGAAATCCATTGAAGTTTTACTTTTGAGATTCAATATTACCACCTATGTAACAATAAAACTATTCTTCTCTCTATATCTTCTTTATTCTATCCCAATATATATTCTTATAAGTTTGAAATGCTAAATTTCATTTTATTTAAACTCTTCTTTATGTATGTAAATTGTTTTTTTACTTTGTAAAAACATGAGAAATAAGATATATGCTTTTGTAAAAGATGGTGCTCTTGGAATGCAGATGAGGAGACATTAAGGCAGTAATTAGAAGTGAAGTAACAAAAGTAAATAAAATAAAATAAAACAATATATGAAAAAAAATTAAAGGTGTGATTGCAATATAATAAGTTAAATTATTCATTTCACTTGGCCAAATCATATTTGGTTAAATTAGTAATATTTTTCTTCCTTTTGTAATAATAATTATTTAATCTTGAATCCCTTATTTTCTTGTGTCCAATTATAAATCCTTTTTATATTACTTTTCAAATTATTATGCTACAGTAATCAAAGTTAAATTTATCAAAGAAAAAGATTTTCTAGGGAAAGAAATAAGGCTACTTTCTAACTAAGGAATAGCCTTGCAAAGTGGCGTAGATTGTCTAATGTATTTTAGATATATGTAACCAAAGGTATATCTCACTTTGTTGACAACAAAGCTTGGAATTATCCTCAATGTTTTCTACCACTATCTTTGCCCCAATTGACATTGTCTTTCAATCCTACACCTCCAACAAGAAAGAGAGTCTCCATCCATGTGGTTTCTATAGGCACCCTTTAAATGATATATAACACAAAAAAAAATAAAAAACGAGACAAGAGAGCTTCCAAATGTTGCATCATAACCATCTTAGCATGACGTTATCTTATTAGGTTGGAGGTGTCACTCAAAGGAATAGTATCTTTGATTGTAAAACAATGTGGGTTTTTGTATGTGTTTTTTTATTTTGCTTAACCCAAGCAAATTTCATTGATGTCCACTTGCAAAAAAAAAGTTGAGGGTTATCTTAATAAGAACATTTAAATAAGTAAAGAGCGTTAGGGGGTTATATGTTTCTAAAAAGATAAAATTAATATATTCAAACAATTCCTTGAAGTGTTTCGATGTTTGGGTGTAAACTATTTAATTATTAACATATAATTAATCACTTACAATGGCTGAAAACATGGGTGTCATTTTGTTTTATTTTTTTAACTTGGCGCAAGCAATTTTTGTCATACTTAAAATATCCATTACTTTGACTACATTAAATACAATTAGACTTGCAATTTTCATTTATCAAACACGTCTAGAGACTGTTAAATTCACTAGTGCAAAACTCTGTTAAATAAATATTATGAAAATTATGTCTGTGAGAATATTTTGTTTTGTTAAAATCGATATTCTTTGAATATTAATTATGTTGTTGGAGAGCATTCTTTCTCTTCTTTCGGATGATTTACATATGATTCGTCATCTTTCATCTTTTGAATTTGCTCATCCTAATGAAATTACATACCATGATTAGAAATATTAAAACTTTATCATTTAATCTTTTGATAGAATAAATAATTAATCTTCTTAATCATAATTAATATCAATAATTATAGAAATAAATCCGAAATAAAAAAATTATACTTTTGGCAATTGATATTCAAAGAATAAATTTAATTTGGATTTTAATTCACAATGAAAAGATCAAGGACATCTTCTCACTTTTACAGATTTATAGATGATATATAAATTTGTTTTGGAAAATGTAGGGGGCTAGGGACTCCTTTAGTCATGTGTTGGCTTGAATACCCATGGATTATTCGTTTTCACCATTATAAAATGTAATCCATGTCCATAACTTCATACCTTTATCAATTAAATATATTAATGAGACTTAAGTCAAAATGATCAAAGATTGAAATAAAAGTAAATAGAACAATTGTAAAGGTAAGAAAATATTTATTGACGTATTGTAATTAACATTAATAAAGTTACTTAGATTTCTTACATTCTTTCACTTCATCCGTCTAATTTTATTTTTACATATAATTTTTAAGACACCTTTATTCTTGAATCATGTGAGATAAATTATAATTTTTGACATATCACCATCCTTTATTTTATATCAAAACTTAAATACATGAATCATGGCAATATGTCATCATAATTTAATAAGATATTCCATGTGATATTTTGTTTTTACTTCTTCCAAAGACCCATTTCAACTTTATGAAATAAAACTTATGTTTCATTTCATGTCCAACATTTATATGTTACTTTTCTCAAAATATATACTTTTACATGAGAAATAACTTTATTCAAATAACAAGAATTCAACATAGGCTAAAGATCTATTCAACTACTACATAATGGAATTAAGTCCCATTTTATTTGCATGATCCTTAAAATTCTATGGCGGCACTCCATTTGTCAAAGTACCAACTATCATTAATATAATGTTATTATATTTAATGATTCCTTCTTTATCTTTAACATATTACTTTGGAGCTTTATATTTAATGTCAATGAATTTGCCTTGACCATCATTTTGTCATTATTGGCAAAAATAAAATATTGCAGTTGAATTGTCACGATGGATTTTTAATTGCTTAGATATAGAATTCATAATTCTAAATCATGATATGAAATTGTTTAGCCATATACCATGTAATGTAATATCAAAACAAGAAACGATCCTAGTCTCCATAGAAGTAAGGAATTGTTTCATGTATGGTTCCACTAGCAAGTAAAAAAAAATGTGTCATGTTGTCAATTTATGTGAATCGACACATCATATGCAAAATCTGAATTAGCATAGCCAATTACTTCTAACTTTGAAAATAATATTATAATAACATATGAGTTTAATATTACACTAGAAGATCTACAACATCTTGGCTCTTTGGAAGCTCTTTTATAACTTTCAAAGTTCAATATAAAGCTATCAAGAACATGAAACTAACTATAACTTTTTTTAACTTCACAGATCTTATAATAATTTTACCATAACTTGTTGTACATGTCTCCAAATAAGTTAGATTCCTGATTGTATGAAAAGCTAACATTTTTTTTATAGTTGTTAAAAATGAAATGATTTAACTTTTTGTATAGTTGCTCAAATGATATTATTTTTTTGAAAGGTTAAGAAAATTATCTAAAATTTCATATTTACCTCTCAATCTAATTTTTTAATGAAAACTTGTTCAAATATTAATCCCAAGTTAAGTATATAAAAATATATATTCCAAATAAGTTTTTTGGTATGTAAAATTGATAATTTTAAATACCCTAGATTTCTATCATCAAAATATAATCAATTGGAGTATAAAAAACTACATTCCACTATTGTAATCAGCCCTTTCTATTTATAATACTTTGAAATTTAAGCTACAATATACTAAAACAATAGCAATAGGAAAAAAACTTAGTTGTCATAATAGTAACAATTAACGACACACTCTCTCTCCCAACCTTCCAAAAAGGGAAGGATATTTCCCTATGGGAGTAGAAAAATCATGATTGGAAAAAAAATGCAAAGCCATTAAACTTGTGCATGATCTTTTGTTGAAATGGAATGAACTTACTTTTTATTTTTATTTATCGTGAATGATTGGATCACTACATATAATTACCAAGGGAGAAATTGGCATATTAATATTTGTATTTTGCTCCCTGTAACTCATCCTAAGTTAACGATGGTAACTAAGATTCTTTCGAAAGATGCAAGATATATACTTTATTTTTCTAGTATTATAATTGTGCTAAAGACTAAAGAGTATGTGGAAACTGTTATTTAGTAAGAAAAAGTTGTCAAGATCATAATCTTATATAAGATATGAGAGGAGTCACAAGATTGAAGATCGTAAAATCGGATAAAAATTAAACTTGAGATCCTACTTTTTATTAAAATAATATATTTTAATATATATAAATTTATATTCTTAAATATGTTGTCCTTGATTTATTTTTCAAGACATTACTTAAATAATAAAATCCATACTCCAAAGTTTGTAATTAAAATAATTCTACAACTGCGGCAAAGGAAATAAGATGCCATAAAAAATTCTATAATTAAATTAGGTCAGCTAGTGAGACGGTGGGGGATATGCTTCATCATCGAGAGGGAAACAACTCAGATCACTAGCTAAGGCCCCTAAATGATTGCTCAGTGATAAAAGACCTTTTTTTCTCGGGCATATCGAAAGCTTGGTGTAGTATAAGAATGGGAAAGCCGCATTGGCTAAAAAACCATAGAGCGCCATAGCGTAGCTATAATAAGTACGCTATGCTCATCACATTTTTTGTTGTGTTGTCAATTTAATTATTATTTATAAACATTGAAAAAACACAATTACATAATTTAACACTAAGTTCACAAATTAACATGTGTCAGATATCGAGTACAATTGAGAGATGCAAAGATCAACATATCACAACTAACCAAGTGACCAGAAGGTAACAAGAATTACAAAAGGTCATCCTAAATTATAACTAGGGGATAACATATAATGCAATACCAAATCATCTAAAGGATCATGGTAGTCATTAACATTGTTATCATTAAATTCAAAAGAGCAAATTCATCTTCTTTATGGAGTTCGAAATTATCAACAAAAGAATTTATATTTCCTTCATCTCCATCGTAGATAATGTAACGCCCCCAAATTGCACTCCGTCACGTGACAGAATACGCTTCGAAGACGTTACAAGTCATCCTTACGTGTATATCATATTGACAAAAAAATGAGACTTTGATTGATCATCATTAAGAAGTAAAAAGAGTGTGACATCATAATTTGTGGAAGACTGATAACGAACTTCATATGAGTCCAAAGGAAAGTTATTACATCAAACTAATATGCGAAAAAAGAAAATTTATTCCATCATCTAAAAGACTCAAGATATCCATGTGCAACCACCTAAGAGTTCGATCTATCACCGTTGGACACCTTCATTATTCTGACCTTAGCCTGCATTTAAGAACATGCAGGGGAGAAACCTCTCTATGAGTTTTGCAACTCAGTATGAAAGTAAAGTAAAGACAATCATAAGATCATGATATTAGACAAAAATCACATGAACATCATCATCATGTAGGGAATAAGGCTATGAACATAAAATATTTATAAATCAAAATGTCATCTTCTGGACATCATAAGATCAAGGATCAAGATATATCATAATAAATTATCATAAAATGGTAAAAGATGATCATCATGATTATGAGGTCATCATCATATAAAGAATCATTATACGAACATAGGTAATCATGAAGTAAATCATCTTTGTTAAAGCAAATTAATAATAGATCAAGAGATCTTGGAAGGATCATCATATATAAGAATGACAAGAACTAATAATCATCATAAGGAGAATTCATTGTGAATATGCTTCATCTTCTTCATCATCTTATTATTCATCTATGACTTATAGTGTGATATATTTTAACTCACGGAGAGGTCTGCCTCAGCCCGTCTATCATCATCATCATCGTAATTGGCAAAACCAGCCCATAACTGATCGTAGTCAGTCCATAACTAACCGAAGCCAGCCAATAACTGATCGGAGTCAGCCCATACCTGGTCATCAATAGTTCATCATAATAAGAGCTCTCCATTTAACATTTTTCATCTTTTATCATACTGCTTTTAATTTATTTTTATTATGACATAAGAATCATGATCAAGATTTAATTTGATCATCATAAGAAAGGATCAATGAAACATACTGATCAAGTGTCCTAATCATCATCATTATATAAGACTTCATCAGAGGTAAAAGATATGACTATGGATAGAAATCAGATGTGCATAATCATCTTAATCATCATCATAAATAGATCAACATTGATGGGTATGAATCGGTGTCATCACCGATATGATTGGATCTAAATTAAGTCATCATAATAAGATCATAAGATCATGGGTTATGTTGGTCATCATTATTAGCAAAGGCATAACAACATAATCATCATCATGACTTAGATCAGAATTAAGCATATGAATCAGGCATCAAAAGATCATAAAAATCATATAAACAACATCCGAACCGGGGCCGAGTTTGGTGAAACCCAGGCCAAGTTCTCAAGCATCGTCTCTGAAAATTATGACATCTCCCAGGCCGAATTCGAGTCATACCTGGACCGGGTTCGATTTTGACACATCGGTCAACCGTTCCGACAGATTGGTAGACCGCTCGGCAAAGATCGCGATCGAACGCAACTTCGTCATAGAACAGTCCGGGCCAATCATAATCAATATGGGCCGAGTTCTTCCTCATCGCAGAGTATAGGACTCTCGACAGTGACGGACTCGGGTCGAGTTCTGACGAACTCGGTCCGAGTAGGGACCTGCCATGGCCGGGTTACACTGAACTTGGGCAGGGTTTCATTACGCAGATACAACGCGGACGCGCAGAGGGCATTCCAGTCATCTTTTCCGATGGTGACTGGCATCAAGCGTCATCACACATCATCATACTATAACTAGGGATCAATTAGAACATACTTCAAGTCTAAAATCAAAATGCTATGAAGAATCTACCCTAATTCCATACCTTGTGAAGTTTCTGTTGAAACCTCACATTTTCTTCTTCCTTTCCTCTTCTTCTTTCTCTTCCTCTTTTTTTGATCGCCATCCTCGATTCCAAGACGCCATCCTTATCGGGGTCATCTCCTATAGGTGCCGACACCGTTAGGTTCATGGGGTGAGATAGAGGGGAGTGTGTGAGAGAGAGAACAATGGCATCGTGTGCATGGGGAGTAAACCAACGGCCCAAGGAAGAGATCAACATCGATATATTTCCAAGTGGCGCCATAATTGCTTTTGAGGGAGAGATGGACGTGTGTGGAGAGGATATAGTGAGAGGAACCCAGAAAAATATCAAAAAAGGATTTCGTGGCTTTTCTTTTCTATCTCCTCGTTATCTTCTTTCTTCTCTTCGGTCTCAAACTCCTTTCTTTTATTTCTTTTTTTGTTACGTACTGCTGGGCGTTATAGATAATCATTCCAACCTCATTGCCATGTTCATCCCTATCGTGAAGAAAACTTGAATTCATGCCAACTCTAAAAGTTAAAGAATTATAATTTTCTTCTTCTGCAATCCATTCGTCATCAAAAGAAATATAAACAACTTGAGAATCAACTTGCTTCCTCTTAATGTTTCTATCCTTCAACTTCATATTGTACATCACAAAAATCAAATCATTCATTTTCTTTTGATACAATCTATTCCTATGAACCTAATAAAAAAGGATTCATCAATCAATAAATAAAAATTGCATGTACAATTTTTTTTGATAAAATTAAAGGTTTGCCATCTCAAAAGCACTCTAATTATGTTTACAACCCGATGAACAACATGTTAAGCTCAATATCCTCACAACAAACCTTTGCAATTATGGAGTGCCGACACCATAAGATTGCTACCAATCTGATGGAGATTTCTTAAACCTCATTGACTTAGCAGTTGAGAATCCAAAAAGTCCACTTTCATGCTTGAATTTCTCAAGTTAAATGCCAACCTTATCCCATTAATCCTAGTCTAACATTCTATTCATAACTTTGTATAATCCATGAGTGACTTACCAGTCAGCATTGAATTTAGAAGAATAATGAAATCAAGGATTTAGACAATGTGCTGCAGGGCGCAAAGGCCTATATAGTGGGCTTCCCATCTTTCCCGGCTCATCGCTAAAATTTCTAAGTAATAGGCAAGCAAACACTATAATTTAGTAACAATTCAATAAACAATAATAATTGTAAGTTTAACATTGAACAATATAAAAGAATTGCCTTTTCTCATAATGCTTGAAGTTAACTTTAATTTTTTTCCCTTAGCTCGATCCATCTCATTAAAGATAAAGTTGAATGTAGGCATCTCATTTGAATCAACCATGCGGCATTCCTTAATAAGAGGGTAAACAGCCTTCAAACAACTATTAACATCAATCCAAAACCTACTATTGATAACATTAATCTTCACAATTTTTTCTTCTTTTAACTTTGCATGTCGACCTCCTTTCCATTGGTGAGATGCAAATATAGTCCTTACTGCATTTCAATTGCCAAATAGATATCCTAAGATCAAGTAAGAAGTGGTGAAACAAGTAACAACTGTCATAATCAAGTCTTTGCACTTAATGAAATGCTTCAATATATTAATTAGAAGTGTCACTTCATGGAGATTAATTTTCTTCTCAAAATCTTCAAACATTAAATTGATACAATGATCTGCACATGGAATCCAAAATAACTTATTTTTTTCTTTTCTGCATTAGCATCTAAGCAGCTAACTTATAAGTAGATGCACTATCCGTGATAACTTGAACGACATTCTCCTCCCCAGCTTGCTCCAATATATCATCCAACATATCAAACACTTTATCTAGAGTTTTAGAAATGTCAGATGTACCAAATGAAGTAAAAAGGTATTGTACCCTTAATGATATTCACAAGAAAATTGTATGTGCTCATTATATGATATTGTAGAACTTGAATTTTTCCATTCACTAGTATTGTCAACCTTTTTCTTCAAATAATTTTTTTAATATCATGATAAGATGGTGGATTCAGTCCATCACCATACTTTTCAATTAATAGGCACATTTTTTCGAACTACACAATGATACGAAATTGCACTTGATATAAGAATCGAGCAATTTGTATGGACACTTCCTCCCTCATTTCCTTCCTCAAAACATTATTAATTATTGTCTACTTAGTTGTCAAACTTTTTTTTCTTAAACAAGTTAGATATCTCTCCCGCCACTTCTTTCCTTTTCTTTTACCACATATTGTTGTCCTTGCATCTTTTACATCACAATCAACATTGTCAGCATCAGGTTGAGTGCCAACATAATTTTGTCCCATTAGTAGTGCTTTGAGTTTTGTTTGTTTGGCTTCTTCTAAAGTTGTTAAAATTATGCGTGTTTGTTGCTTCACATTTCCAAGAACAACACCACAACATGAAACATTTGTCTTTATGCAAGCCTAGTGATGCTTGAATCTATAATCTACACTAGTAAATATGTTGTTATAGTATTTACATTTGATTTTTCTTCCATCTCTTGGAACTTAATAACCATGAGACCAACCAATATCAATTCTACTTCCACTAGCATTTTTTCTAATTTTCTTCCATTATTGCTGCTAGAGACACTTCCACTACCACTACGTGCATTATTGTTTATATCGGAATATGTTGTGTGAGGGTGTAAAACACACAGTATTGCAGAGAAATCAAGATCTAGAACAAAAGACGAGCGGTTCAAGGACCGAATTGACATGAAGGCACGAAATGACCCCACTCGTGAAAGTGTCTCAAATCAGTTTTAAAGATTTATAAAATTCTTAGCACACAAATCAACATTGTAAGCGCATAGTATCACTATAGTACTAGATTACTACTCAAACAAAATCGAATTGCCATGAAGGTTTGATCCAAGAAAACAAAGCCGAAAACTCAAACTAGATTACTACTCAAAGGAGAGAGAAACTAAGCCCACGAATGTTGTTTGAGATAAGAGAGTAAAATGCAACTACACTAGAAATTGCAGTAAATAAAGTTACACTAACTTTTATGCATTTTTAATGTAAATAGAAAATAAGGCGGGAAGACAAAATAAACTAGGGATGAAAAAGTAGTGAAAATGAACACTAGAGCTTGGGGATTTCTTCAGGAAATTATTTCTAAAATCGATGAAAACCATAAAAGGTAGCAATAGATAGTTTCACTCATGGATTTCACATGACAATCGCTCCAAGATTTTTTCGTAAGATTGAAAACATCATTTAAAACGTATCCATCATGTTCTCACAGTCTCTGGATATTCTAGATGTCAAGTATCCAAATGGGGTGATCACCTTTCGATGTTGCCTTATTTTCAAACTTGGGAGTCTCTTCTGTCGTAAATCGAAACTCAGCCAACCTCTCAACTCATACTATTTTGTGGTAACATAGATAGACAAAGATACCCAAAATCGAATATAGCATAATAGAAGAAAAACCTGAGCAAGGGTAATTGATACTAACCGCATGCCATCCCTTTCACACAACTCATCCATAGTCCGACCTCTGGGCCATATGACAATTGAGGAAATAGATTACCCTCTTGAGAAAGGGTAATTGATATCTAGAAACTCAAAACACTCGAATAAAATGAACCAATGTTGAACTAATAGAAAACTAGAAATGAAGCGCTTGATCTCAATGCTCCTTTTTGAACTAACCTAGCATTGGTTTAGTCTCCTAGTTCTTGGACCAATGCTGAGAGAGATAAGTACCCTCTTTGGCGAAAGAGCATGAGATCAATGGAAAGAATGATTCAACATCATTAAAAAAAACATGCACACATAAAAAAAAAAGTAACTACAATGGAATATTAGTATAATTTGAACAAGATAAAATGACTATTGCATAACGACAACATAAAAAAAATAATATTTAGAAACAAGTTTTATCCACAAATCCACAACCTAATTGGATGGTTAGCTCACGATACAAAAAAGATGACATAGCATCAATGTTCATGACTCCTAAAAACGAAAAAGATAATGAAAAATTAAAAAAAATGGTGTCTTCACTTCCTCCTCCGTTATGTAGGTCTAACGAAAACTTCATATCTTAATCGGATAAATTCAACTCATCTGTCATTGTATACGCGGCGTATGATGACTTAACTAGATTAATTGAGTTTGATAGTGGTCCGACCTCTAATATGTAAATAGTATGCTTTTTAGCACCTCGCGAATTTAATCATGGACACAATTTCTTAAACACCGAAGATGCTTAAAAAAAAGAGACCTATTATACATGAGATTGATCGAAAAATTAATGTGATATACCCGGCCTTGCAACCATATATATCCCAAAAATAGCACCATATATATATATATATATATATATATTGTAACGCCCCCAAAATTCGGCCCCAATATGGTTGCCGAATCTCGGACGGCATCACTTTGAACTTGACCTAATTTCATAAAACTTGCAGCGGAAACAATAATATAATAAACTTAAGACAATAACATCATAAACATCGGAAGACTTCATGGATAAATAAAATAAACCCAAGATAACATACTGGCCCATGGGCCTAATAGGCTCTATGTATACCCAACAATGGGTTGTTACATCATAATGAGTTCAAGTAAAATATATGACTCCATAAGGCCCATAAGCCATACATAAAAGGCTCTTACATGAGTTCATCAAATGACATAACATAAGTAACATAACTTGGGCCGTAACCCGACTCGCCCATGTGCAATGTCTTCGTCAAGAGACCCTCACCGCCGAACCTATGCCTCATCCATACCTGCACGGATCCATGGGGCACATGAGATTTCTCCCGTTAGAGTATATTTAGGCCCATGTATGCTATGACCTTATAACATAATCTCTACATGTCATGATATATGCATATCATCATCATGGAACATAAGTCATATGCATACTATGAGCTACTTATGCATACTACATGACATGTGAGCATATCATCATGGCAACATAAGATAACATGTAACATCATAATCTTTAAGTCAAGCATATCATAACTTATCATTATACTAATGCATATCATGATCTTATCTTGCTTTACTTTATCATCTCTCATCATGTCATGATATGATGTGACAAGTGGACATTTACATGGCATCCTCATAGGTGCATACTTCATCATACTTCTTTAACATCTTTACTTTATGTCCCAAGTCATTCATCATTCGTCCTTTCATTTTTCATCTTTACTTAGATACTTTCTTATCTTGTTGATTGGGAAGACCATGTTGAGTTCGTGGGAGAATGGCTAGTTAGGCCAACATGTTGGGTTCGCGGGAGGCCAATAGAAATGCCACACTAGGGGTGGAACTCACCTCCTAGTTCCGCGGATGCCCAATAGAGACGCCACACTTGGGGTGGAACTCGCTTCAACTTATGGAAACGCCACACTAGGGGTGAAACTCGTTTCCCCGGGAAATGCTGTCACTTGGGGGCGGAACCCATTTCCCCTCCTCGATTGCAACAAGTCACATTCACGCCAATCCATCTTTTACTTGCTTTTATCAATACATACAATCATTCATACATGTTGCATGTTTTAACCCTATTTAAGATCATACATACTTGAAATCATACTGTATGTGGACATTCAATCATAGCCAATCGGCTTCCAGAACGGACGACCGTTTTGGGTAACGGTCGACCATTGGAAGGATATCGATCGACCGGTCGAGTTATTGGTCGACCATTATGGTCCTTTCGGATGACCGAAATGAGACTTCGGTTCGTCCGCTAATCACAGAATGTGACACTCTTTTAAATCGGACGACCGCTGGAATAACGGTCGACCGCTGTCGATCTTTTCGAATGTCCAAAATGAGCTTCGGATCGTCCGCTAATCAAAGAATGTATCTGCAACTCAAATCGGACGATCGTTGAGATATCGGTCGATCGATACTTGGGTTTCGGACGACCGAAACAAGGTGCTCGGACGTCTGCTAATCACAGAATGTGTCAAACGTTTCGACAACACTTATCGGACGACCGTCATTAAATCGGTCGACCATTACATTGCTATCGGACGATCGAAACAGGGTGTTTGATCGTCCGTTAATCACAGAATGTTCGACTCTTTCCAAAACGGGTGACGATTATAGAACCTGTCGACCGTTGGATAGAGTTCTAACACTATAATGGTTTCCAGAATGGTCGATCGATACATTATCGGTCGCCCGTTCTGGCCCGACAGAAACTCGATTTCTACATCTTTTTTTTCCTAATCATGCATACATTGACATATTGAACACATACTTGCTTCCGAACATCATATAAGACATTTCTTAACATTCTTAGCATTCTAATCATGAACCACATGGGGTTTTCACATAAAGACTTTCAACATGCTAATCACACTTATAAGTGTACACAAGCTTTATAAGATTTCATAATGACCTAATAAACCACAATATACATCTAAACATGATTAACAATAGAACAATAAGCAAGATAAGCAATGGAGCATGAAGCTACTAAACACATGACATTCTAATTATAGATAGCAATAGAATAGTAATCTCAAGAAACATAACATCAAATGCACATCTTCTAACCCTTCACTCTAAGAGCAAGTGGATTTGCTCTCATGCCCTAATTCATACATTAAAACATCATTAGGGTGAGATTAGGATCTTTGGATCCCCTCAAAGATACCTTGATTAGCAATGTCCTAAGCCCTTAATCTTCTTTCTTCTTTCTCTAGCTCCCTCTTGCTGTCCACATAAAGAGAAGAGCTTACCACTAAGCTAATGATTAAAAGAAGCTCACTGTAGCTAAGTGAGGGATTAAGGAGAGTGAGGAAGTGAGACTCACATTGCTACAGTAACCCGAGTTACTATAGCTTCACTATGCTGGCCGAGCACTCTTGGAGAGGAAGAGAGAGAGTAAGGAGGCTTTCTATTGACCAAAAGATAACAATGGGGAACTTACTGTAGCGGCACTGTAGCAGAACTATAGTAGGGGGTTTTGGCTTCTTGGATAGCTTTCGGCCGAGTGAGGCTAATGAGGGGAGAGAGGGAGGTATTAGTTGCTTTAGGTTAAGTTAGTTGGGCTTAGTGGGCTGAGGCGCATGTGGGCCTGACTTGCTTTCCTTTTTTTTTTCATTTTACCTCAGGATATTACAATCTACCCCCCTTAAATAAAAATTCGTACTCGAATTTTTGTAAATCTTAACCTACTTATCGAAGAGTTTCAGAAACTTCTCTCACATTTTCTCTTGAAGTTCCTATATTGCTTCTTGTCCTCGGTAATGTTTCCATGCCACTTTGAACATAGATATGGTCTTGTTCTTGAGATATTTCACTTGATATTCTATAATCTCTATAGGTTGCTCTACATATGTCAAGTCCTCCTTGATATTTGGCTCCTCAATCCGAATCACATTCTCCTCATCATGAACATATTTTCGGAGCATGGATACATGAAAAACATTGTGAAGTCTAGCATAAGAGGGTGGTAATGCTAACTTATATGCTGCTTCACCAACTTTCTCTAGGATCTCAAATGGTCCAATATATGTTGGTGTTAACTTTCTTTTTCTTGCTAAATCTCATAACAATCTTGGTTGGTGAAACTTTGAGCATCACATGATCAGTAACTTCATAGAGTTGTTCTCTTCTTCTTGTATCCGCATAACTCTTTTGCCTACTTTGCACCGCTAACATCCTTTGCTGAGTCTACTTTGTCAACATACATATGAATCAAATCTGGTCCAAGGTATCTTTCTTCACTAGTTTCACTCCAACATGCCGGAGAATGACATGGTCTTCCATACAAAGCTTCAAATGGAGCCATCTTGATACTTGTGTGATAACTATTGTTATATGCAAATTCCACCAAAGGAAGGTAGTCATTCCAATTTCCATGCCAATCTAAGGCACAAGCTCTAAGCATATCCTCAAGTGTTTGAATTGTTCTTTCACTTTGACCGTCGGTTTGAGGATGAAATGCCGTGCTAAAATTTAGCCTTATCCCAAATGCATTTTAGAGACATTTTCAAAACCTTGAAGTGAACCTCGGATCTTTATCCGAAATAATAGATGCTGGATAATCTCATTAACATACAACTCTACCATACTCTCCATGGATTGACTCACTTTCATAGGAATAAAGTGAGCCAATTTTGTCAACCGATCCACTACAACCCAAATTGCATCATGCTCTTTTCGGGTTCGTGGTAATCCAACCACAAAGTCCATAGATATACTTTGTCATTTTCATTCCAGAATAGGTAAAGGTTGTAATTTGCCACAAGGCCTTCGGTGCTCAATCTTGACTTGTTGACACACTATGCACTTTGCTACATATTTGGCCACTTTCTTCTTCATGTCTTTCCACCAAAAGTTCCTTTGCAAGTTCTTGAACATCTTGGTACTCCCGGGATGAATGGAGAATTCGGACTTGTGATATTCATCCAAAATCTCACTTCTTAGTGCTTTGTCCTTCGGAACCCATAGACGATTCTTGTACTTAATCGCTCCACCTTCGCCATACTCGAAGTGATTTCTTTCCTTTTTGCATACACTAATCATTCTAGCATATTCCGGGTCCCTTCTTTGAGCTTCAACTATTATTTTCACTAAGCTTGACTCGATCATATGATGAGTCGTACACATGATCTTTCGGCCACAAATGCTTGGGGCCCATTGTACTATGCTTTCCACATGGTTCCACTTGTGTACTCTCAAACATCCAAGTGATCCTTTCCACTTGCGGTTTAGTGCATCGGCAACTACATTTATCTTTCCAGGATGGTACAATATTGCGAACTCATAGTCCTTAAGGAACTCGAGCCATCTTCTTTGCCTCATGTTCAAATCTTTTTGAGAAAACACATACTTTAGGCTCTTGTGATCCGTATACACATCGAAATCTTCACCATACAAGTAGTGGCGCCATATCTTCAATGCAAACACCACCGCCGCCAACTCTAGGTCATGAGTTGGATAGTTGACTTCATGTTTCTTCAATTGCCATGAAGTATATGCAAGTACTTTGCCATGTTGCACGAGTACACATCCTAATCCGGTACCACATACATCACTATAAATGACATAGCCTCCGCTCCCCATGGGAATGACCAAGATTGGTGTCATTGTAAGTCTTCTCTTTAGCTCTTGAAAGCTTGTTTCACATGCTTGTGACCATATGAACTTCTCGCCCTTCCTTGTCAACATGGTCATAGGAGCGGAAATCTTGAAAAAGTCTTGGATAAACCTTCTAAACTATCCAGCAAGTCCGAAGAAATTTCGAATCTCGGTCACATTCTTGGGCCTACTCCAATTCATCACTGCTTCAACCTTTGTCGGGTCCACAGCCACTCCATGTCTTGACACAATATGTCCAAGAAACATCACTTCTTCAAGCCAAAATTCACATTTGGAAAACTTTGTGTAAAGCTTATTCCTCCTCAAAGTTTCCAACACAATGCGGAGGTGTTCTCTATGCTCTTCCGGGCTCGATGAGTAGATGAGGATATCATCCACAAATACGATCACAAATTTATCCAAGTGTGGACGGAAAACCCTATTCATCAAACCCATGAATGCGGCAGGCGCATTCGTTAGTCCAAAAGGCATAACCAAAAACTCGTAATATCCATACCTTGAGTGAAATGCCGTTTTGGGAACATCTTGCTCAGCTACCCTTAATTGGTGGTAGCCACTCCTTAGGTCGATCTTGGAGAAAACTGACGCCGTCGATAACTGATCAAAAAGATCATCAATCATTGGCAAGGGGTACTTATTCTTCACTGTCACCTTGTTGAGCATTCAGTAGTCGATGCACAACCTTAAGGAGCCATCCTTCTTCTTAACAAACAGCTCTTGTAGTTGCGTCTTCAGTTCGTGCATCTCCGTCGGAGTCATTCGGTAAGGCGTCTTCGAGAAGGGAGTGGTCCCAGGAAGTAGTTCAATATTGAACTCAACTTCTCTTCTTGGTGGTAACCCCGCAATGTCTTTCAGAAAGACATCGAGATATTCTTTTATCACATCCAAGGATTCAAGTGCCTTGGGTTGTGAATCCGTCTTGACGACGCTTGCCAAAAATTCTCTTGCTCCTTTCTTAATCATCTTGCTTGTCTTAGTTACTGAAATGAGCACCTTGGCTTCCTTGGAGGGAATTCCTCTAATCATTGTAGGCTTTCCATGATGGTCACCTATAAAAACCTTCTTTTCTTTGCAATACATGTGAGAATCATTATAGGATAACCAATTCATTCCTAAAATTACACATACTCTACCATATGAAGCAATATGAGGTCACATGAAAAATTCTTCCCATCTATCTCTATGGATACATTGGGGATATATCTCCTAGTGCCTACCATTCCGGTAGGGGTCACCACTTCTAGTTGACAATTAGTAACTGGATGTCTTACTTTTAGCATGCTTGCAAATGCATGAGAGATGAAAGAATGGGTTGCACCCGAATCGAATAGAACATTTGCATAGTGACCGGCAATTAAAATATTACCTTGGATCATATCATTTTCTAGAGTGGCCTCATCCACTTCCATGGCGAAGACTCTTACTGGAGCTCTTGGTGGGTTTGCCACTATTTTTCCATTGTCTCAGTTGCCCCCTTGCTTTTTCGACCAATCCATTATGTAGTGGCCCTCCTTGCCACTTTATAAGCATGTTCCGATCTTCATGCGACATTCACCATAATGACTTCTTCCACAATGTGGGCATGTGGGCCTGCTTGGCTCCACCTTCTTTGGAGAATAATATGGTGCCTTCCTTGGACTATTCCCTTGGGCCTTCTCTTCATGCTTCTTGATGACCTTCACTTTGGTATTCTTCCTTTCTTGATACTTTCTTTCATGTTCAGCAGCGAGGTCCACTGCGTCTTTTATGGTGGTGCAGCGATCACTCCTCACCCAAGGTTGCAGTCTGAATTTCAAGCCGTTTATGAACATCTTCATCCTTCGGAGCTCATTCTCATTGAGCTCCCCATACTTTTCCAACCTCAAAAGCGTCTCCACGTACTCACCTACAATCATATTTCCTTGAACGAGGTTGAGAAACTCATCCCTCTTTTTTTCTTTTATGTGATCCGGGAAGAAATGAGCTTCGAATGCTTCCACGAAACTCTCCCATTCCACATTCTTCTCACTCTCGAAGGTGGTCTTCAACAGTTCTTTCCACCATGCCTTGGCCCGGCCACAAAGACAATGTGTGGCATACATCACTTTGCGATCTTCGGGGCACTCCATAACTCTAAGAATGTCCCCTACCTCTTCGATCCACGATTCTGCCAACTCGGGATCTCCTACTACATCGTACTTTGAGGGCTGGAGTCTTAGGAACCTCTCAATGAAGTAATCCGGCTCATTACTTCTTTGGGCATTTTGGGCCGCCCGGATTAGACCATCAAGAAATGCATTCCTTTCATGCTCCTCATCAACGATTGCACGTCTTGGAGGCATCTACATTCATATTCAAAACAAACATATAGACATCATTAGCATGAACTAATAATACATAACTTTTACCTTTAGATTCGGTGGCACCTCATGACGATTGCACATGGACTTTACACTTAGACTTTTCACTTAGACACTTTAACCAACCTATGGCTTATACATCCTAAAACCTATACATAAGAGCCAAACTATGGCTCCGATACCAATTGTAACGCCCTCAAAATCCGGCTCCAATATGGTTGCCGAATCCCGGACGGCGTCACTTTAAACTTGACCTAATTTCATAAAACTTGCAGCGGAAACAATAATATAATAAACTTAAGACAATAACATCATAAACAGCAAAGAAATTCATGGATAAATAAAATAAACCCAAGATAACATACTGGCCCATGGGCCTAATAGGCTCTACGTATACCCAACAATGAGTTCTTACATCATAATGAGTTCAAATAAAATACATGACTCCATAATGCCCATAAGCCATACATAAAAGACTCTTACATGAGTTCATCAAATGACATAACATAAGTAAGATAACTTGGGCCGTGGCCCGACTCGCCCATGTGCAATGTCTTCGTCAGAAGGCCCTCACCGCCGAACCTATTCCTCATCCAGACTTACACGGATCCATGGGGTGTAGGAGATTTCTCCCGTTAGAGTATGTTGAGGCCCATGCATGCTATGACCTTATAACATAATATCTACATGTCATGACATATGCATATCATCATCATGGAATATAAGTCACATGCATGTTATGAGCTACTTATGCATACTACATGGCATGTGAGCATGGCAACATAAGATAATATGTAACATCATAATCTTTAAATCAAGCATATCATAACTTATCATTATGCTAATGCATATCATGATCTTATTTTACTTTACTTTATCATCTTTCATCATGTCATGATATGTGACAAGTGGACATTTACATGGCATCCTCATAGGTGCATACTTTATCATACTTCTTTAACATCTTTACTTTATGTCCCAAGTCACATCATTTATCCTTTCATCTTTCATTTTTACTTAGATACTTTTTTATCTTGTTGATTGGGAAGACCATATTGAGTTCGTGGGAGAATGGCTAGTTAGGCCAACATGTTGGGTTCGCGGGAGGCCAATAGAAACGTTACACTAGGGGTGGAACTCACCTCCTAGTTTCGCGGATGCCCAATAGAGACGCCACACTTGGGGTGGAACTCGCCTCAACTTATGGAAACGCCACCTAGGCGTGGAACTCGTTTCCCCGAAAAATGTTGCCACTTGGGGGCGGAACCCATTTCCCCTCCTCGATTGCAACAAGTCACCTTCACGCCAATCCATCTTTTACTTGCTTTCATCAATACATACAATCATTCATACATGTTGCATGTTTTAACCCTATTTAAGATCATACATACTTGAAATCATACTATATGTGGACACTCAATCATAGCCAATCAGCTTCCAGAACGGACGACCGTTTTGGGTAATGGTCGACCATTGGAAGGATATCGATCGACCGGTCGGTTTATCGGTCGACCGTTATGATCTTTTCAGACGACCGAAATGAGACTTCGGTTCGTCCGCTAATCACAGAATGTGACACTCTAATGAGCTTCGGATCATCCGCTAATCACAGGATGTATCTGCAACTCAAATCGGACGACCGTTGAGATATCGGTCGATTGATACTTGGGTTTTGGACAACCGAAACAAGGTGCTTGGACGTCTGCTAATCACAGAATGTGTCAAACATTTCGACAACACTTATCGGACGACCGTCATTAAATCGGTCGAACATTACATTGCTATCGGACGATCGAAACAGGGTGTTTGATCGTCCGTTAATCATAGAATGTTCGACTCTTTCCAAAACGGGCGACCATTATAGAACCTGTCGACCATTGGATAAAGTTCTAACACTACAATGGTCTCCAGAATGGTCGATCGATACATTATCGGTCGCCCGTTCTGGCCCGACAGAAACTCGATTTCTACATCTTTTTCTTCCTAATCATGCATACATTGACATATTGAACACATACTTGCTTCCGAACATCATATAAGGCATTTCTTAACATTCTTAGCATTCTAATCATGAACCACATGGGGTTTTCACATAAAGACTTTCAACATGCTAATCGCACTTATAAGTGTACACAAGCTTTATAAGATTTCATAATGACCTAATAAACCACAATATACATCTAAACATGATTAACAATAGAACATTAAACAAGATAAGCAATGGAGCATGAATCTACTAAACACATGACATTCTAATCATAGATAGCAATAGAATAGTAATCTCAAAAAACATAACATCAAATGCACATCTTCCTAATCCTTCACTCTAAGAGCAAGTGGATTTGCTCTCATGCCTTAATTCATACATTAAAATATTATTAAGATGAGATTAGGGTTTTTGGATCTCCTCAAAGATATCTTAATTAGCAATGTCCTAAGCCCTTAATATTCTTTCTTCTTTCTTTAGCTCCCTCTTGCTGTCCACATAAAAAGAAGAGCTTACCACTAAGCTAATGATTAAAAGAAACTCACCGCAGCTAAGTGAGGGATCAAGGAGAGTGAGGAGGTGAGACTCACATTGCTACAGTAATTAAACAAATGCAATGCCAAACCAATCAGTTCACCCTTCTTATTCTCGTGACCACCATCCAGCCAACGAACCTTCACGGGCTACCTGAAACTTGTACTCTTTTATAGTTAGACTCTCTCTCTCTTATATATATATATATATATATATATATATTCATCAACCAGTTTTAATTAATGTGTTATCACCTAGCTACTTACCTATCTATTTAAGCTGATGAAGATGTGCTGTAAGTTGCTTCCTGCATCAATATCCACAGCAACCGAGCGACGGAGTCTACAGTGCAGATGAAGCTGGTTGCTGCGGTGCTCCTCGTGATCCTTTTCGCCGCCGGCGACGCCGACGGGCAAAGCATCTGCAATG
Organism: Pontederia crassipes; assembly: GCA_030549335.1. Taxonomy (NCBI): domain Eukaryota; kingdom Viridiplantae; phylum Streptophyta; class Magnoliopsida; order Commelinales; family Pontederiaceae; genus Pontederia; species Pontederia crassipes. The sequence goes on from CM060190.1 coordinate 6,789,663, forward strand.
TGACCCGGGAAGGTCTTGATGCGTGCAGGCCCGCCGTCACACCGCCCAGCCCTGCGGCGCCTTCCGCCGACTGCTGCAAGGCCATCGCGGGCGCCGACGTGCCGTGTTTCTGCTCGTACCGCGGCTCGTGGCTGCTGCCGTACCTGGGAATAGATCCTGATCTCGCCATGCAGCTCCCGGCCAAGTGCGACCTCGGCACGCCTGTTGGATGCTAGTCGCGCCGCCCTTTTGCTTATATGACCACCTGCAGTTTCTCTCGTTTTTTTTTATTTTAAAATTCCTTTGTTAATTTACCGGTGCTGGCTGCATGCCTCACTCTCTTGTTCTTGTATTTAATTCCTTTTGTATTTACTTGTATTTACGGACACATGAGTGGAAATGTGAATCACTTTCTTGTTTCTAGAAATAGAAAAGAAAGTTTAATCCGAGTTTCCTCCGTTTATTGTAATTTCATGATGATTTATGATGCTAATAAACGTTGAAAAAAATTGAAAATTTTGTAACGAATATTGGCGACGACTTATATTCTTTTACAATTTATGAAAAACTTTTGAGGGGGTAAAAAATGGTCCGGAATGTTGCATCATTAAAAAATATCCTAACTATGATTATTGAATAACAATGACAATTGAATAAATCTTCATTAATATTTAAATAAAAAGTCACTATTATTAATTTTAAAAATATTATTCTCACTCTATTTTATCAACAAAGAAAAAAATATACATTATTTGATATTATTATAATTAAAATATTAATCTAAAATTGAATTTATAAAAAATGGAGGAGAAAAAAAATACTTGTAAACCCACCACGTTCCCTCTTTTTTCTTCCTGCTTGTTCAAACTGACTGCATGCTTTCTCGACGTCTCCCCTTCAACTCTGTTACCAAACCTCGCCGACGCCGACGCCACCATCTCCTCGTCGCCTCCGCTGCCTCCTCCGCCATCATCACCTCTCCGTCCTCCGACTCCGTATGGCTTCTCCTTCGCCGCCTCTCCTGCTCAATCTCCACGCCGCGCCATCTCCGGCAGCTCCTCTCCCAAGCCATCGCCTCCGGCCTCCTCCTTGACAGCCACCTCCCTCGCTGGAACTCCCTCATCCACTCCCTCGCCTCCACCTCACCCGTTACCTCTCTCTCCCTGTTCGGCCTCGTCCGTATCGCTGGCGTCTTCCACGTCGACAACTACACCTTCACCGCCGCCCTCAAGGCCGCCGCCTCCCTCGCCCGCGCGGATGCGTGCTGGTGTCTCCACTCCCTGAGCCTGAAGGTCGGTTTCCAGTTCGATACCTTCGTCCAGAACTCCCTCGTCCACACGTACTTCGCCTGTGGCCTGCCGGACGCCGCGAGGAGAGTTTTCGATTCAGCCGAGGGCTCCGTGCGCGATGTCGTTACCTGGAATAGCTTGGTCTCTGGGTACCTGCAGAACGACCTGTGCGAGGAGGCCCTATCCGTTTTCTGCGAAATGGTGAATGGATCGGTCCCGATCGACGATGTTACTCCAGTGAGCGCGTTGATCGCTTGCGGCAAGATAGGCGCGGCCGACCTTGGAAGCGCAATCCATGCCCTACTTGTCGTCAAAGGATTCGACTTTAATTACTACCTTGGCTCATCTCTGATCAGCATGTATGCCAAGTCCGGAGCCGTCGAGGACGCCCACAAGTTGTTCGATCTGATGCCTGAGAGGAATGCCGTCTGCTGGACTTCGATGATTTCTGGGTACACCCAGTCGGGCCGCTTTAAGGAAGCCATCGATATGTTTAGGGAGATGCAGATGGGTGAAGTGAAGGCTGATGACGCTACATTAGCATCTGTTGTCTCCGCATGTGCACAGCTTGGTGCACTTGAACAGGGGAAGTATATTCATGAGTATTGTGATACCAGTGGTCTAGGTAGGAACATTTCAGTGAAGAATGCTTTGATTGACATGTATTGTAAATGTGGAGATATCGGGAGGGCCCTTGAGGTATTCCATGGTCTGGTGATACGGGATGTAATCTCATGGACAGTGATCATATCTGGGTTGGCTATGAATGGATCTGCCAATGAGGCTTTGGATTTGTTCTCTGACATGGAAATGTCAACCCATGTTAGACCAAATGAAGTAACGTTTCTAGGTGTATTGTCAGCATGTAGCCACGGAGGATTAGTTGATAAAGGCTACCTCTACTTTGATCGCATGGTGAATGTTTATAAACTCAAACCTAAGATTGAGCATTATGGTTGTCTTGTTGATTTGCTGGGCCGTGCGAAACGTTCTGAAGAGGCATACAAGTTTATCAAGACCATGCCAATTAAGCCTGATGCAGTTGTTTGGCGATCACTACTTTTTGCTTGTAAGGCAAAAGGGGACATAAAACTAGCAGAATATGCAGCAGAAAGAATTTTGGAGCTGGAACCTCAGAAGTGTGGTAGTCGTGTTTTACTTTCAAATACATATGCTGTAGTTTCAAGATGGAATGAGGTGAACATGGTGAGAACGGCCATGAGTGCTGAGAGTATACTGAAGCAACCTGGATGCTCTTTCATAGAAATAAATGGAATTATACATGAATTCTTTGTTGCAGACAGGTCACATAAAGAGTCAGTGGGCATACATTCTATACTCCACGTAATCAATCAGCACATATCGTCAGAATCATATGCGTCTCATAATCAAACTTAAACAAAAGGTATATCTTTATGAACCTTGTCATTCAGCTTTTGTCACATTATCATTCAATCTGAGAGTTCCTTTGCCTATTTATTTGATCAAAATCAAATGCCTTTCTGCTTTCACTTGATATTGTATTATGTTATAGGTTTCTCAATTATCCGATATATATTCCTTCTTAAATCCATTTCTTGACAAGGTTTCAAGCTTTCTAAAGTTCTCTATGGTAATATATGAAGACTGTTAAACCAAATACTTTGGGTTTGTCAAGTTTTCCAAAAGGAATTGGATGGAAACCGTTAAGCTCATTATATTCTTCAGAACTTGGCTTGTCAGTTCATTTTGCTAACTAAATAACTCAACAAGCATGTTTAGGTTTCTTATTAAATATGGATAGAAACAGTCAAAAGGTTTGCACCAATTGATAATTTTTTTTTAGAAGATAAAGGATGTGAGCCAGGTGCTCACATCCAATTTTTATTCATTATAAAAACTTGTATCTATTACAACATATCTTATAATCTCGCCCACTCACTCGTCAAGTTTCTAGCAGCTATTAGAATGTTATCAAAATTAAGTCAAGTACATATAGTATTTAAGAAGAAATCAGCTGATGCAGGGTTATGTGTATTGGATCCGATCTTCTATTAGCATATCAGAAAGTTCGCCCCCTCGTCAATGCCCTGACTTCACAACCTCTCACTATTTCATCTAGGTGAGGGGGGCACTTCGTCTTCTCCCACCCCTTCCGGATCCCTTTTTCATGGTGACATATTTTACGTCTGAGGATGAACTTCCCTACTTCCCAAACAAAGCTCACAACCTGAATAATTGACATATTTAACAAATAGAGTCAGGTTTTTTGTTTTTAATTGAGTGATTTGTAATGTTTGAGGATTTACTCGTTTTCCTACTTCTGAGGATGCATGTGTAAAAGTTGTTTGCAGATAATATTTAGTCAAGGCTTGCCATGCCACCAATCTTAGGAATAGAAACAGTTCTGGTTTGTGGTCAGCTTAATAATTATCCTTGGAGTTTTGAGGGTGCAGAAATCGAAGAAGCTTACCATGTAGAAAGCAGCGACAGTGGGTGGAATAATTATTTTATGTTGCCTTTACTAGATATTAATATTAGAGTTCAAGTTTTGGGGGTACAGAAACGGAAGAAGCTGACAATGTAGAGTGCAGCCACGGTGGGTGGAATAATTACATTATGTTGGCTGTACTAAACATTAGAGTTCTGATTGAGACCACAGAAGAGAAGACTCTGCATCTAGTGGTCATATTTTGACAGATGAATCAATGATCATAGTTTGCCTCATATCCAAGGCTCTGCTTGTACTCCTTGTCCAGTTGCATTGACTGGTGCTGAGATTCCAAAACAAGAATGTCCCTTGGTCTTGCAGGTTGGTTTCCTTTACAATTACTCTGATACAACTAGAGAGGATGCATAAAGAGGTGACCAGAGAAGGGGGACAAGTTCTTGATAGTTATAATTCATTTGTAAGTGGTTATAGATCAATGTAGAGACATGTGGTTTTAGAATGAGTACTGCAGCTGATATGTAGTTCAACTTGAGGTCAAATTCTCAAGTTGTATTTTGATCAGTAATCTTGCATTGTCAAAGTTGCATTGTCATACAAGTTCAGATGTAAGCCATGGAAGATTGATATGGAGAACTTTGGTTTTAGAAATGATGATTGCAGCAGATTTGTTTCTCAATATCAGGCCAAGTTCTGAAGCTATATTTGTCAAATCACATCAGGTATTCCAGAATGATAAAATTTCTTTCTGAATGTCAACTAGTGAAAGCAAGGCCGTGATTAAATTGGTCTTTCATCTAAGATATTGGTTTTCCAATTTGTAGAATTGACGAAATCCGATGGAAAATGCCACATCCTGTTTTCTGGAATGCTGCTTCGCAAACTGTAAATGGTTGCTTGATTATGTTCATGCAACTGGGTATGTCTCGTATATTTTGCACTTTCATACATCTTCAGGATGACTAATTTACACATCTATAAACAGTAGTAATAGATGTTGTTCCCATACAGCTAGCGTCTTTTTACCTTTCAATTCTTTCTTCGGATGCCACAAGATTTATTCAACATAAAAGTGTAATGTCTTCATCTTTTCAATGCCTAAGAAATGTGATATTCGGAATTAGTGTTTCCCCTAATAATGGAACTAACTCTGTTTCTGTGATGTTTCTGAGACCAATTTCTATTAGATTTAATCACAAAACACTGAGGATGCTCGATTTCCAGCTATAAGGTGTGTTGTTTAATGCATTCCTCTTCTTACTTCATCAGTACATAAAATATGGAAACCTATACTATCATATGATGCATTCCATTTCTCTAGAAATTATGGGAATCTGAATATGCCTAGAAAACGTAGACCAGCATAAACGAGAATTTGAAAGTAAACCTGAACAACCCAGTACACTGATCTAATTGTAACATAAAAAATTATTATGCAGTTCAAGAACAAAAGCATTACAAGTAGACTCTCTAACAAGGCGATCAAATAATTTTCACACCAGCACTTTCTCCAGGTGATACGAGCATAAACTAACACAAAACCCACTTCTTAGTTCTTACTCTTAAAAATACCAAAATAGCTGCTGATTAAATAACTTGTGACATTTATCAACTTAATAATCTTAGATATCCCCACTGGAACAAGACCAAAAAACACTAGTTCTTACTGGCTGCATCATTTAGGACCATTCTTCTTACTCTGCAACCTGATCCTCAGCCTTCACCTCCTCCTCAACAGCAGCCAGCGCAGCTTCCTCTTCCACAGTCTTGGGCTCCTCGGTGGCGGGATCCTCGGTCTTTGTCTCCTCTTCGGGTTCAGCAGCTACTGCTGCTTCTGCCTCCACTTCTGCCGCGGGCTCTTCAGCAGGAGCTGCAGCTTCTGGTTCTGTTGCTGGTTCCTCGGCTGCTTCGGTTGCTGGCTCCTCTGGCTCTGTCACTGGTTCCTCAGCTACTTCTGCTGCTGGTTCTGTTATGACCGGAGTTTCTTCCTTGGGCTCTTCTGCCATTGGCTCTGAGGAAGCCTCGATGACGACCTCCTCGACTGCCGGCACGGGTGCAGCTTCAGCCTCGATGGGGAAGGCAGCAGATATTTCAACTGGGACATCGGTTACGGGGGTTGTCTCCACCTGCGAGTAAGTGTAAGGTTAGTAATATGCTCACAAGTTAAAAATCTCTGTGGACCCTGACGATTAAACTAGTTTATATTACAACAGCAATGTAATGGCCGATGCACATTGCCTTAACGTAGGTTGTTAAAATTTGAATTCTTTGGAACTTCGACTAGAAATTCTGTGCGTAGAAAATGGGGAAATGGGATTATATTAATTATTCTTCAGGAAGTTTCGCGTCCTTTTTTTTTTATTTTCCCTGTAAATAACAAGTGAACCTGAACATGATTAGCAGAGTATATGATCAGATGACCAGACTTCAGAACAAAAAGTTCTCTTTCTTTTATGTTCTACTGAGTGTGGTAACCTTGTGATTACTGTGAGGAATTTTTGTGATCTTGATGCATGATAAGGATCCATCCAAGATTTATGCTTAGGCTACTAACGCATAACTAAGACACTAAAGAAGAGAGATGACCATTACGGTCTGATACAGAGATCCGGAACTCATATCATGATCATTCTAGTCGATTATCAGCCCTAAGTAGATCCATCACTACATCTAAGCTTTAAAGTATACTACTAGCATGGGATCTGTTACCCACAGGAATGGTGGTAGCTACAGACGGATGCTCTAACCAAATATATATGGAATCCTGAAATGTTGAAGTCACAGACAATCAAAGTATAGCTCCTGAACTCTGGAGTTTATGACAGTGAACGCAGTGCACACCACTGATCCACATAACAAAAACTGCATTGCCAGATAATTCATAGATCTGCCTAAGAGGAGACCTCATGTACATAGGCTGCTCACCTCAACAGAAGCCATGGGGGAAGTTGTTGAGCTAGAATTGATGAAGTGGAAGACTGAGAGAGGACTGAGAAAGAAGTATTGGCAGAGATACCAAGAAATATGATCAGAATTATGGAGAGAGAAGGTGGATGGGATGGCATGGGCAGGGGGGTTTGGAGGAGCATTTATATGGGGGGGGGGGGGGGGGGGGGGGGGGGGGGGGGGGGGGGGTTGGTGGTGGTCAGGATCTTTAGTCTTTACAGACAACCAGCCACGTATTATTGGCTGGAATACCATTATTGCGGTATATCTTTGCCAAATGGATCAATTCGCCTTTGTTTACTTCTTTATTATTTCGCCCTGTTGTGCCTGAGGCTCTAGTAGATTGATATTTGATATCCACACACCACCTTTTCTCTGTGGAACATATTAATTAATTTGTTTCAAGATCCACTGTACCTTCTTTTTTTTTGTTTATATGAAGCGTTATTTCAACGGATGCCTTTTTGAGTTCGACATGAACAATTAATTGATATCATGAAACAGGTTTTTTTAGCTGTGTAATTGGAGTGCATGATTTGTGAGATAATTAAAGAGGAAATTTTGTTGTTCAATGGCACCTGTCCTGACTGAGAAGCATTATTTTTTTTCCTGCAAATTGACGTGAAAAGCATGATTTCATTAATTCCATGGATACTGCTTTAATTAATTGATTAAAAGTATTTGCTTTGAATAATAATAAATTATTTTCACATTAATAATTTCGAAGAGAACTAATAAATTTGCCAAGGAGGCATGTTAATTAAAATTCATCTTTCTGAACCAAGAACTATATATGTAAAAAGGGCACCCATTCACCAAAACCAAAATTGGTTAGAGGTATTCTGGGGATTACTACTATGAAGTGGACAAGAGTAGTTTTCTAGACAGAGAATTATTATTATTATTATTATTATTATTATTATTATTATTGTTGTTGTTGTTGTTGTTGTTGTTGTACAAATTTTATAAATGTGAGAGAGGTGTGTGTGTTCCTGCAAAAGATTCTCCAATAATTAAGGTCGATGTATTAAAACAGACCATGACAAATGAAAAAGGTACTCTTCCCGGTCATCTATTTTCCCCCCTCAAAACATTGGATCATTGTTCGCCATAGAACGTTACCAGATGAAGGACAAAAAAAAATACAAATGGATTAAATTAATTAGAGGTTTTTAAGGGGGTGATGAACATGAAAAGGTTTGGGCGAAACATAACGCATGGGATACGTACATGAAAACATATGGACATGCAGAAACACGCATCATGGCAAGCCAAAGCTCCAAAAAAGGTGACGGTGCCACTGCCATGAGGACGTCGTGGTAGTGCCCGTTTCGCATGCATCATTGCTCCGCTTTATCCATGCGTTACTCTCTCTCTCTCTCTCTCTCACCTCCTTTTTGACCGGACCCACCTCGAACATGTGACGTGCCGCCGTCCAATTGGCAGTGCTCTGCGGCCCGCGGGATCAACGAGGATTAGCGGACCACACCGTGGCAAGGAGGGTCCCGGCGGGACGTTACGTACGCCTCGTAGGCCGGGAAGAAGGAAGGGACGGTGGGCGTCCGATGGGTATCGGACGGACGGACGGACGTGAGTCGTGGAGGAGAGGACGGCTGAGATGCGCAGGGAGGGGGAGGGGGGAGGTCAGTTCACGTGAAGGTGGGGCAGCATGTGGCGACAAACGACACCGACCAAAAGTACACGCTCTCAAAGCATCTTGCGCTTTCACATCTCCTCTCGCATCGCGGGCCCCCCTCCGTTTTAGCACCAAAATACCATATAATAATTAATATTTTCTTTATACAAAAAAAAAAGAAAGAAAGGGATGAAAATGTCATTAAGGTCTTCATACAGAGTAGTCCGAGAAGGGCAAGAAAGAGTATGGTCGTGTCGCCACTAAAATTTGTTAATAACATGTCAGGCTACGCCATGGTCCAAGAATATTTTTATAACACCTCCAAATTTCATCCTAATAAATTAAGAATAATTAAATCACCCGACTGTATTAATTTTTTCGTCACATAATTATAATAAAGTTTAATTTTCTATTATAGTAGCGAAAACATAATTCAATAAAATAAAATAAAGTAATATTTCAAATAAAGCAGGACTTATAGAATTGAAAACATCACAAATAGTGTTATAGAATTAAAAACATCACTAATAATCATTAAAATATTTTTAAAATTATAGTCAAATAAAATAGACTCCTAATACATGACTCTATTAAGGCTAGACCATTTGTGTAATCTTGCTTGTCATGAACTGAGTTGTCATCATTCATAGTTTAGTTATTTGTAGAGTGCAAGAGTTTTTTCAGGTAGAGTATGTTGCAATACGATGCCATAATCCTAAATAGGATACTACATGATTGCATGTTCATTTTCATATAATAGAAAAATATGAACACGCACTTAACATATGAACTGCATGTCATTCAATTAAAATATCCATCATCATACATTAATAAGAACATGATAAGACATGTATCAATTCATCAGCATACAAATAGTATGGAAACATTCATAATCAATTCATTTCATAGGCATATAAGTGACTTTCACTTATCATAACCATTGCCTTTCGGTTGCTTCATAACTCATTCGAACTTTCACTTTCATGAATATCATTCCATTCATTCGATCATTGATTCTTTTTAATGTTATATCTTTCGATAGTTGGGATTTATGTCATTGCCCTCACAGTAGGCTAGTTAAGCCTCGAAGACAATGCTCCCCACTCGCCTAAAGGGGACTTAGGAATGAACATATCATTGCGGATATGTTTAACGATCATTCCTGAAACTCTCGTCTGAAGGCGACTTAGGAATGCACACACCATTTTCGATATGAGTAATGATCATTCCTAACAATCTGATAAGGGTCATTGATGGGCGATATGCAACATCATTCACAACTGGATTCATTATATTTTGCAGTCAACAAATATGTATGCCCCTCAATCTTTAGATTTTAATCTAGTTACCCGGGAAACATGCATATACATGTATCTAGATTCTTATACAATCAACAAACATAAATGCATACTATTAATACTTCAAAAATAACTTTTAAATATCATATATGCAACATTCAAGTTGATCACGGTCGTGACAGGAGTGTCACGCCCGTGGCTGTGACTTGGACGCCCTCCCATTTCTCTCAACTATTGGCCACGATCGTGTCTGGAGTGTCACAATCGTTCCATGTCCGTGGCACAACCATGCTCCTATGCGCACAGTCATGTGCGAGTCTAATTTGGACCCGACCAAGAACACCTCTCGCTCATGGTCGTGCTTGATAATGGCATGGCCGTGGGCGCAAATCGATTCCTTGACCGATTACTAGACTCGCGCTCACAACCATTCTGAGCGTCACAGTCGTGCCACATCCTAGAAATCGACAGCCAGCCCGATTCTACACAATTTTAATCCAAAAACTTAGGGAAACCAATACATATCATAAAGAACGATACATGTATGTTTTTCATTCTTTTAGGAACATAGAAACATCAAGAAACATGGTAAAACATCCAATTTCCTAAGATTAGGGTTCATCCCCAAAACATGAATAATATGAACATATAAAACCTTACACTACAAGAAAATAGCCAATTTCTGACGGTTCATTTTCGATGGGCATAAATCCGTCTGAATTACTGACGGATTTTTCGACAGATCAAAGTATCCATTGTAATTATCGTCGGATAACTTTTCAACGGTTCAAGTCGTCTCAACTTACGATAGTTTAAAATTCGTCGAAACTTTCCATCACAAGTATCGATGCTCATAACCATCGAAGATAGTAAAACCGAGTGATCAGTTTCCACATTATTTTTTCGACGGTTCGGACCGTCGAAAATTTTGACGGTTCCCGTATCCGTCGAAACTTTTAGTGGTCAAAGCTATCGAAATACGTTAACGGTAAGAAATATGTTAATGGTAATAGGTTATTTATATTTTTACTTTCGATGGTTCTGGCCGTCGAAAGTTACGACGGTTTGAGGAACCGTTAAATCTTTCAGCGGTCAGAATCGTCAGAATTTGAACTCATTTTAATTATAATTTAAATATTTTCAACAGTTTTAACCGTCAAAATGAAAGATTTATAATTTATATATTTCTATTTCAGTTGATATATAATATTATATTTTGTGACGGTAGAAACCGTTGAAAGTTTTGAAACGGTTTGGGCTGTCTGAAATTGAATTAATATTTTATATTATTTACCTACATTTCGACGGTTCTGACCATCGAAAATGGACTATATAAATATCCGACCCCTCTGTGACTATTTCAGTTTCCCTCCCTCGATCTCGATCTCGAGAGCTCTTTCTTCTCGATCTCCGGCAGCGACCTCCGACGTCCCGGCATCCGCGCTCCGTCGCCGCCTGCGCTCACGACCCGGTCGCCGCCTGCGCTTGTGACCTGGCTGCCGTCGCTGCCTACGTACGTGCGCTCGCACCCCGCCGCCGCCTGAGCGATCGAGCCGCCGTGCGCCGCCAGCTCGACCCGCCGCCTCCTCTACAACCTTCCGTCTCCGGCGCAGGTATGCTCCCGGGCCCCATCCTCCGGCCTCTCTCCTAGCCTCCTCCCTTCGTTCCTGCCCGACGGCCAGATTCGGCTGTGCGCAGCGGCGAGATCCTGTCGCAACGGCCAGATCCGACCACGCGCGACAGTCAGATCCTTGCATTGTGCCGCGGCCAAATCCGGCCGTGCGCGGCGGCCAGATCCGCCCGCCGCGGCCTGATCTGGCCGCAGCTGTCGAAATTGGCTGCGGCAGCTGGATCAAATCCGACCGCTGCGGACTGATCATGCAGTCACGGCCAGATCCGGCCGGGCCGACCGGATATGGCTGTTTGAATCCGACCGATGGAGAGCAATCCTAAACAAAGATTCTTTTAATCTGCATGTTTGTGTTTCATTGCAGTTATTCCTTGTTGCAAGCGCCACCCAAGTGTTGCTGAACCCAACCTGCAATTTTTTACATAAAAACAAAAGTTAATCCTAGAAAATACGCAGGAGGGCCTAATTCTAATGACTCAAAAGCAAGCTGCCCAATTGCCGAGCTGCTTCAATATTTGCTGCTCCACATATATCTTGAGCATTCATGAAAGGAAGATCCATCATGAGTTTGAGAATGTAGAAGTCTGATATACTAATTCACAAAAGGGAGCATACCATCTATGATCATGGAACTCAAACATTAAACTGGATATCATGAGCTAGATTCCAGGACCGTTTAATGCCATCAACTTGCACTGCTCGTTCATGGCTAGTAATTGTGCTTCCTTCTTGTCTAAAAGAGCTCTTACCCTGACATTCTCCTCAATGAGCTTCTGAACTTCAGCTTCTTTTTGGACCTTCTCATTTTCTAGATGTGTGGTCTTGGCAATCAGCCTGTGGGACAAATAAAAGCTAAGCCTGTTAGTGTATCACCCTTTTTCTTTTTTTCTTTTTTTTTCTTTTTTACTTTTTTGCATGCCAATTTAAAGATAAAATTTAGCTATGATAACACGCAGATAGTTAATTTGCAATCAATGCTTTGTTTAGTTTCTTGAGATCATGAAACTTTGAGCACAGGTGAAAAAAGAGCCCTCATATGTAATCATCGAAAAAAAACTTGAAGATTTGTTTTTTTTTTGTTTTTTTTTTCCTGATGTATGTTAATGTATTTTCATTCTTTGTACAGGACTTTGTTTTCTTGCGAGAAGAGCTTTGTGAGGTTTCTCCTTTCGACAACTTTAAAAGTGTAAGAATGCAAAAGTTGAGTGTGTCATAAATTTGGAGATTATATTTTTTGTTGTCTTATGTTTAATTTAAATGCAGGTTATTAGAATTATTTTATTATCTCTGTTACTCCAAACGACATAAGTTATTTATTTCTAAGCCATTACTATTTTATATGTGTTGACAAAAGTTATTAAATACGTAATGTTTTTAAATTTCTTATTTTAGATTTCATTCATTAGTTATAATTTGTTATTTTATAGTGCAAATATGATTACTTTTAATTAGTGTTTATGATGTTTGTGATTAGTTCTAATTAGTATTTACGATTAGTTCTTATTAGTGTTTATAATGTTCTTGATTATCTAATTGTTGTTTATAATGTTTCTTTGATATTTTATTTAAAGTTTAATATGTGAACCTTCGTAGTGATTGTGAAATCTATGCAAAATCAGTTAGATTCAAACATGAAATCGATGTACCCTCAATCACAATCCAATTTGAGAACATAATGTCCTCTTACTCTCAATCCAATACAATAAACTCATTGAGAGAGGAGCGGAGTTTGGATCTCCTTTACATACATTTCTTTTAGATTGATCTTCTTTTTCTTCCTCTTCTTCTTCCTTTTTTTCCTCCTTACTCCTCACAATGGCTTGGACAAAAGACCAAATTGCCTTTGATAAAAAAAATTAGGATATTACATTTTTTAATAAGATGACTTTGGCCAGCACTTCGAGTAAGTTACAATTTTTTTCGGTAACAACCCACCGATATCCAGAGCTACTAGCACCCGACTAATTTGGTATTGACATGGGAGCGGAAAAGGTTTAATACCCCTGACCAATGCGACGGCTCCAAGCATCGATCCCGAGGCTAGTAGCACTCGTCGAACCACTTGGGATGCAGCCCGCTGCCATTGCATAATGGTCGTTGTTTGAGTCAATTACAATTTTGATCATCTGAAACTACTTTTTTGTAAAGAAAAATGAAAGATAATCTAAAATCAAAGGTGAGACATAGAATAGTGACGCAAATGTCAAGAATCAGGCCCTTGAGCTTCCATGGGCAATGCGTCCTTTGCAAGATGATGTCCACCGAAATTTTGGAGTTCGAGTTGATCTTCACATGCATAAGTCTCTGGAGCGAACACTCTTTGGTAGTGTTTAGATTAGAAACTTTTAGTTCCCATTAATTCTCGAAAACTGATATGGTTTGGTGTTTGAATGGAAAATGTAATGATGAGAATTTGAAAAGTTGATTTGATAGATAAGTTTTGGTAGGTGTTTGGACAGAAAATAAGAACTAAGGATATAATTAGTTTATGAAGTATAAAATTATAGAAATTAAAATATTATCTATTTATTTAGTTTAAATAATAATTTAAGAAAAATATTTATTTTAATGTTATAATTTATAATTTACAAAAAATAATAATATTATAATTTATTATTTTCATATGTTATTAATATTATAATTTATTATTTATATTAAGTTAAAAGAATTTATTTTATAAGCTGAATGATAATGCATTAATAAATAAAATATTATAATTGATTATTATTTAAGATAATATAAAAATTGAATAATATTAACATTAAATAGTAATTAAGAATATTATACTAGTTGAAATATAATAAAGAATTAAAAGGAAAAAAAGCAAAAAAGAACAAAAATGAAGTTCATGTTTCCAACGAAAAATTCTCGCTGGAATCGAGAACTAAAAGTCTCACCCAATGAGAACTCCGATCACGTGACGGGTAACTTTCCACGTTTGTTGTTTGGTCAAAGTTTCCAAAGCCAAACACACCTTTGAGTTCAATCAGGATGCTCCAAGCCTCCACCTCCATTGTCGATGATTCATGTCTCCTTCTGGCCTCTGCAAAGATGAATGTCCTAATATCAAAACGCAACCATTTCCCCCTCGCCTGTGGCTCCCAATGTTTTTAAAATCAAACCAGGCCGGTCAGTCGGACAGGCTCAACTACAAACCGGCCATCGATCTGGTTCGATTTGATATTAAAAATATATTTTCAAAAAACCAAATTGAACTGGGTCAACCCGACCAAAATCATGTTGAACTAGAAAACCGGTTCAATCTATTTTTTAAATAAAAAATATGAAATAATAGAAAACAAATAGAAAAATGAAAGTGTAGGATTTATAGGAAGGGATTAGATTTTTAGGATGAATGTAAAAAAGGATATTAGTATTAAGGAAAGTAAATTTCAATTTGAAAATAAAAGATAAGAAGATAATAATAAAGGCTATTTTCATAAACCACCCCTAAACTATCACGATTTTTCACATCTAACTCCAAACTATAAATTTACTTTTTTGGATCCCTAAACTATCACGATTTTTTTAATTTGATCATTCCGTCAATTTCTGTCAATTTTTCTGTTAACTTCGATTTTTCCATTTATGAAAAGTAAAAAATACCTCTCCCTTCGACTTTTGACCTTTGCAACTTCGATACCAACCTCTAAAGATCCTCTAGTGAGTGTTCCTTGAGCAGCAAAGCCAAGATTCCTATTATTGGTGTTGATTTCTCTTCTCCTTTCTCTACCTCCCCCACAAACCTCTGCCCAAACCTTCTCCGACCGGCCAACTACTCCCGCAGCCAGCCATCGCTTTCGCATATGCCTCCTCATGTCCCTTCACCTCCAACCTCCTCCCTACCATTTTCGATCCTCTCATCGACCGCTCGAAACTGCCACTGGTGGCTTGGACTCAGAAGTCGTGTCTCACCACCATTTCTCCTGGCCGTCGGCTAACCATTGTGGTAGTGCTTTGGCGCTTGAAGATTCTGGACGTCGCCCTCACCTGAGCTGCTCCACCGCCGCAGCCTTCCGTAGCAGCAAATGGAGGGATATTTTTTACTTTTCATAAATGAAAAAATCAAGGTTAATAGAAAGGTTGACAAAAATCGACGGAAGGATTAAATTAGAAAAAATCGTGATAGTTATGGATAAAGAAAAACGAGTTCGTAGTTTGGGATTAGATATGAAAAATCATGATAGTTTATGGGAGTTTTATGGAAATAGTCAAATTTAAATAAAAGAGAAAATTATCATGAACTTAAATAAGATGATAATTTAAATCAGTATAAATAATTTATATTAAAAATTAAAACATAAGTAATATAATAAATTTTATAGGATGATCTTGATTCCTTGAAAAAGGAAATAGATAATATTAAGAGAATTTTGAAATTATAAAATAAAATGCGCGAAGATAGTAATAAAGACACATTTAAATAAAAAATAAACTTATTCATGAAATTGTCAAATATGAAAATAATAAAATTAAATTATAACTTATATATATTTAAAAATTATAAAAACAATTTACTAATATTTGATTAATTTAAAATGATGATTATATGTTTTTATTTTATTATTTATTGCATTTTATAATTTGACTATAATATATTTTCTTGAAGTAATAAAAATAATATTATTTTAATAAAATTCTGGTACAATTCGATCGACGCCGGTTGAATCGATCCAATCATGACCCAGTTGGTATCACCGATGCGATTTTAAAAACATTGCAATCATCCATATTGAGCAAAACCCAATAAGACGAGGGGGGAGGGGATTGGGAAGAGTAAGATCTTGAATCAAGCAGGCAATGTCACCTTTATCAAGTCAGATCTCTCCTCTCTCCGTATTTACTCATTGGGTTCCTTGCATTTAAATATAAAATTATACCTTAGTAAATAATTTTTTTACTGATCCTTAAGCAAATTTATATCAAAACATATTAAAAATAAAGAAAATATATTAAACTTCATCTAAATTAATTTTTATTATCATAAACATATTTTTAGTTAATATTTAAATGATTATCTTAATCATATGAGATCGTATAGGATCAGAGAAGATCATAAGATCACGTGACCACACTTAAGATCGTATTAAGATCTTACACATAAGATCCTCAAGATAAGATCAAGATAGGTAAGGGGTAATAAAATCATAAGATCTTAATATTTAGATCGAGATCTTGACTACCTTGTCCATGGGTATCCATCACTTAGACCCACACATCATCATAGGCACTAATAGGAACATAAATTTGTGAAATAATCTTGCAAAGATATGGTGCAAAGAAATTATGAAGACGGGCAGTATTCTAGGAACCATTACATATTAGGTTGGCAACACAAAGATTGCTAAAGTCGATGTCCATGTTAAGATGGGAGTCCAGTACAATAGTGGAGGCAGAACCCATGGGTCGTACAAAATAGAGGTATTACTGCCATTTCCAATCTACATAGTGAAGCCCGGGCAAAGGTTGCTAACGATATTGATGACAAGTCTCCAGGACCAGACGAGAAGTGAACCAAAAGGAGAAGCTGTTCTACTTGTTAGTGACTAGGTTAACCCAGTGTGAATCATGATTGTTCAGCACATCCAAAATTCTTCGAGCTAGTAAAGAACTATGGATGATTCTAAGGTTATGAATACCCAAGCCCCCTTCCTATGGATGAATACCCAAGCTGGTCTACGGATGATTGTTCAGCACATCCAGAAAGATTGCTAAAGTCGATGTCCATGTTAAGATGGGAGTCTGGTACAATAGTGGAGGCAAAACCCATGGGTCGTACAAAATAGAGTTATTAGTGCCATTTCCAATCTACTTAGTGAAGCCAGGGCAAAGGTCGCTAACGATATTGATGACAAGTCTCCAGGACCAGACGAGGAGCGAACCAAAGGGAGAAGCTGGTCTACTTGTTAGTGACTAGGTTAACCCAGTGTGAATTGTGATTGTTCAACACATCCAAAAATTCTTCGAGCTAGTAAAGAACTACGGATGATTCTAAGGTTATGAATACCCAAGCCCCCTTCCTATTTAGGCAATTGGACCGTGGCCCAATTTACCAGATGCGAGCCATGTTGTCCACCTCCCAGATCCCAGAGGAATGATCGAGATTTACGTTAAGAGAGTCGATGGCACCACTCGAGAGATGCAAGGAGCCTAACGAGTAAACAGGGGCAGAGGAGAGGACTGGCTTGATAAGGGTGACCTTATCAACTTGATTCAAGATCTTACTCTTTCAGCCCCCAGGTGGGAAGATCCCTTGTTAGTGAAAAACTATTAATCCTTAATAGGAATGTATTTAGGAGAAATAGATGTGCCTAAGTAGGAGAAAGGGAATGATCCTGTTTCAAAGTCTAGACATGTTTTCATGTTGGGAGGGAGGTAGAGAGTCGGATTCTGTGTGTTGACATGTTGGTTCATAAGTCTAAAGTATTTATCAAAGACCTTTGAGGTTAAGGCAGTTATATTTAGCGGCCCCAATACAAACCAAAAGGTCATCAACATAAAAAAAGGTGACTTGAAAAAATATGAATTCTAAATGGTGAGATATGAAAACAATTTGTTGCTTCATTAATGCGGAGAAGACTTATGACACATATGGCGAGAGAGGATTTCCTTGCTGGATTCCACTAAATGGTTGGAATGGATTAGAGGGAGTGTCATTGTCGTCACTTGAGAATTTGGGTGAGCTGATATAGTGGTTGATCCAATTTATAAAAATAGTGGAAAGTTAATCAGGTTCATGACCTAGGAGACGGACTCTCAAGAGATACAGTCGAAGGCATTTTTCATGTCGACTTTAATTAGCATGTGTTTATTTTTGCCCAGACTAAGCGAATGAGCTAACTCTTGGGTGATAAGGGTATTATCCTGAATGTTATGTCCAAGCACAAAAGTCGATTGCTTGTTAGATATAAGGCCATTAAGAGTAGGCCTGAGTCTATTAACAAGGATTTTTTCTAAGAGGCTGTAGAGAAGTGATATTGGCCGATAATCTTTAATAAAAGTTGGGGAGCTGATCTTAGGAATGAAAATAATAGACCTCAGTGTGCATTCCGTCGAGATGAAAGAGTAGGTAAATAAATATTCAGTTAGACTGATAATTTTTGCTCCTAGGAAATTCAACAATAAATCCATCTGGCTCGGGGACATTCCAGAAGGCATGCTCCAAAGGGTGGAGCAGATCTCCACGACAGTGACTGGAGCAGATAGGGAGGCATGCCAAGATTGATGCAAAGCAGGAAGGGGGCAGCTAGTCAGTCAAAGAGACTTGTCGAGAAGGAACAGACTGCAAAAGTGTGTGGTAGTGGTCTACAAAAGATTTTTGATATCATTATCCTCATTGACTACTTTTCCATTTGGAAGATGGATATTTCTAATGAGATTCTACCTATGCTGGACCATAGTGGATAGGTGAAAGAAACGTGTGTTTCTATCACCATTGCGGAGCCAATTGTTCTTTGATTTACTCCACCATTTGATGGTGATCTGTTGGAGGTAGGAAGCATGTTGATGGCAGGTGGTTCTAAGAAGTCCCCACTCCATGTCAGAGAGGGAACACATCGTGTCGACTGTCGAGAGACTAAAGATATTGAATTTTGGCAAGGGCCTCGCCAGTTCGGCACTCCAAATTTATTAGGGTGTTCTTGTTTCATCGATGTACATCTCATTCAATAGAAGTAAGGGCCAAGGAGACAGACTTTTGTGGAGAATAAAAACCCTATTGTTTTCAGACAATATTACTAGGCTCTTAATGTAAGAACCAAAAGTGTTCAAATTTGAAGGTTTTGGATCTACTGGGTCCATATTCAGTCCTAAATAAGATGGGGGCGTGGTTAGAAGCACAGTGTGGTAGATTTTGAGGTCCAGGGTCGGAAAAGTATCACCCCGAAAGTGGTTCAAAAGGAGTCAATCAAGGCGGCACATGCACATGATGCGAGCCAACCCTGAGCATTGTTACACTAGGTATATTCAACTCCAGAAAGAGGATAAAATACACTAATTGTTTCTCAACTTTGACTCAATATCTCAACGGCCCCTTAATTTCAATTTGTAACTAGATTGTCTCCGAACTTTATTTTTCTTACACATCTCATCCTCCTGACTGACAATACCCAACCAATTTCCCAGTTGCAATGCTATATGGCACAAAAAAATTAATAAAATAAAAAATAAAATAATGGGGTGGGGGAGAGGAGAGGGGCTCGCCTGTTCCCCTCTCCTCTTTGGCACCGAAGAGGGCTCCGCGGAGACCCGGTCGGGAAACACACAAGGAGGTTGGTGCCCCTCTTATCTCCTTCATCGGCGTCGTGTGCGAGGGAGAAAAGGGGAGTGCCGGCCCCCTTTGCGTGCTCTCCAAAGAGCACGCACTGGGGGTGCCGCCCCCCTTTTCTCCCTCACCTCCCGGATTATCCTGCTGACCTCCACCTCTGTCGTCTCCTCGGGCGCAAAGAACGGCAGCGGCATAGGAGACTAGGCGATGTCCTTGACGGAGAATGCAAGGCGTGCGAGCTCCTTCTCCATGCGGCACTACGGCCGCACGGCGGAGGACAGCCGGGTGAGGTCACGGCGTCGGACCACAGCTCGGGACTCCGCGAGATGGTCGCGGAGTTCAGCGAAGCATGAGCGGAGGGATGTGTAGGCGTCGACGAGGCGGAGGGAGTCATCGAGCAGGTGGTTGGTCCAGGCGGCACCACAGCCGGAACCGGCTTAGTGGAGGAGGAAGTCGGCAAGAGCGGTGTGGAGGCAGTCAGCGTGTTCGAGGACGTCGGAGTTCTAGGCAGTGGAGGGAGACGGGGGAGCTGCCAGGCGGGATTTGAGAGATCGGATCTCATCTTTGAGTTGGGAGACGACGGGGTGGGAGCGGCACGAAAGACTGGTGGAGCGGACGGGGAGACGCAAAGGGGTGCATTAGCCCCCCAATATTTTTGTAATTTTTAGTTTTTTAATATTTTTATTGTACCACATCAATATTGTAATCGAGAAACTGGTTATTGCTGATCAAGAGGACGAAATGTGTAAGAAAAATAAAGTCCAATGATAATCTAGTTACAAACTAAAATTTAGGGACCATCTAGTTATGACATGCAAAATTGAGGGATGATTCATGTAATTTACCCCTAGAAGGATGAACATCCATAAGGCCCTGACGGTCAATTAGGTTCCTAAAGGTTTTCACATATTTGGTAACATAAAAGGTACCCTGTCGATTTTGTCATGAGCCGACAAAAGGCAATTGAAATCCCTGACTAAGGCCTAAAGAAAATCAGAGGGGTTTAGGTTACAAAACTCATTTAGCAATATGTTTCTAAGTGAAGGCAGAGGGCTAGTATACACACATGAGAGCAAATAATGGAAAGCATTGAAAGAAACAACAACATGAAGTAATTGGTGATTGGTGAGGTGAGCATTGGTGTCTGTTTTGTCTGTGTGTGGATAGTGCAGATGCATCGGAGAGGGTGGTAAAGGATTATTACCTTCCACGCGCCCCAAATGAGAGGATATGTGCTGAGGGGATGTTGTGTTTTTTAAAGGTTGATCGCCACTGTTTGCGCCACACGTGGCAGGATCCGTAGAGAGCAAAGAGGCAGGGTCTTGCAGGATCTGCGTACAATGTGACATGGCAGCATGAGGATGATCCAATGGTAGTGGCTGGCGACTCATTGTGCTACAGGATCCCTAACGTGGCAGGAGTCGACCGTTGAGCGGAGGAGCCGACCGTTGAACGGTCTAGGTGTCAGCTCGTGTCATCGGGTGGGTCATCAGGCTGATTTAGATCCAAAGTCACCGCTCGATACACCGGCATCGAATGGGATGATCACAGGATACCAAAAATGCCACCATGACTGGAGGGCGCGCAAGGACAGCCACGATCGGAGGTGCAGAGCTAGAGGCCATAGAGCAGGATTGATAATGAACCGTCAGGGACCATCATGATACATCCCTCCAACCCTTGGCCAACAATACCACATCAAAAATAAAAGGTCGTCACATCCTCATACATTACATGTTGCGGGTATCTGTCGCCATTTGGAAGCATGATCCATGTCCCTTGCCTGACAGGATTGGTAAGGTCCATCTCAATGCATATATGAAGGAAGTTATCTTCCATTTCCGCAGTGGGGCACCGAAACAAGCGGCAATTTGACGCAATGAGAACACATTCCCGAGTTCCAATGATAGGCCGGGGAGGTAGATCTAGATTGGCATGGCCATACTACTATCGTCAGTTAGCCGGAAGAAGGAGGTGAGCTAGGAGACCTAAAATCAGTAGCCACGAAGCTCCCATGGACCATCCGTGAGAACTTGCATCTTATCAATTTAATTAACAAAGGAAAATAACACATATGAGTTGCCGAACTTAGAGACTTTGCACGGCTCCATGGTAACCCAGATCTTAGGGTTATATTCCATTAGAAGTTTGAGGTCCCCACTACACACTAGACAAAGCTTGAGCATGACTAAGTAGTCAACAACCTCCACCACCGAGATGGCCACCTCATTTGTAATGTGCTCCTTGATCTCCTAAAGCTGCTGAGGCAACAACGGAATCGGGCGTCCCCCAACCCACGACCTTGTTTGAGCGTGATGCACAAAAAATCATGCATTAATTTAGGTCATTTAATTTATATTTTATAAGTCTTCTGTGCTCAAGAAGGTGAGAATTGATTTATTTTTTAGATAGTTTCTTTAGATTTGATTTCTACCCAAGTTTGGATAATCTTATTGAAGGAAATCAAAACGACAAGAAAAATGACAAAAAACTTGGAAAATACGACAAATAGGCTATGTCACGGCCATTCCAAGTCTTGTCACGGTCATTGGACTCAAGTGCCCATTGTTGATGCAAGGTCATGACTGTTCCACCTAGTGTGATGGTCGTGCTTCTTTCCATGACCATTCCACCAGGTTTATGGCCGAGCGTGCATAAGCGAAAATGTCCGCCTCGGTCACGATCATGATGGAACATTTCACGGATGTGAGCACGAATGGCAGGAGAACATCGTCTCGGTCACGGCCATGATGGTTCATGTCACGGCCCTGACAATGAGCAATTGGGCGGTTTGAAGTGAATTTTATTCACTTTTTGGATAGATTTTCGGTTTCTTCCTTTGGGGGACGTGAAAATCTATAAAAGGAGGTAGAAGAGGACTTGAAAAAGTATCCTGGAGCATAGATTTGAAGCCTAGAAAGAGGAAAAGAGCGGAAATAATAGTGAAGCTCTGCCGAAAACTCGAGATAGCATGTGCACAACGGCTGCAATAATTCTTTATTTTTTGGGTGATTTCCTTTGACCTCCCCTAAACTATTGTGAATTACCACATCTAACCCCAAAGTACGAACTTCATTTTTTGAGTACCTAAACTATCGCGATTTTTTCCAGTTTGATCCTTCCGTCCAATCCGTCGACTTCTCCATTATTTTTTTATTTTTTGCATTTGTGAAAAGTCTATTATACCCTTGCGTCATCCCACTTTTACATAAAAAATATAATAATAAATATAAAAAAATTTATTTAAAAAAAATGAAAAACATGAACTGCGACCTCCGGCGGGAGGGGGGCGACCCCCCCTCCTTCCCCTACGCTCGCCGGCGTGGTGTAGGGGGAGGGGGTCGCCCCCCCCCCCACCCCCCCTGAGCCACGCTAGCGAGCACAGGGGAAGGAGGGGGGTCGCCCTCCTCCCTGCGACGTCGTCGGAGGTCGCAGGGAGGGTCGGCGACGTCGCAGGGAGGTCGGCGACCCCCGACCCCCCCAACCCCCCGCGCCACGTCGGCGAGTGCAGGGGAAGGAGGGGGGTCGCCCCCCTCCCTGTGACCTCCGACGACTCGCCGGAGGTCGCAAGGAGGGGGGTGACCTCTTCATCGTGTTTTTCATTTTTAAAAAAAAAAATATTATTATATTTTATATGTAAAAGTGGATAAGGCAGGGGCATAATAGACTTTTCACAAATGCGAAAAATAAAAAATTATGGAGAAGTCGACGAAATTGAACGGAAGGACCAAATTGGAAAAATCGCGATAATTTAGGTACTCAAAAAATGAAGTTCGTAGTTTGAGGTTAGATGTGGTAATTCGCAATAGTTTAGGGGAGGTAAGAGGAAATAACCCTTATTTTTTTCCTACTCTTTTATATTTAGATTTGATTTGTTATTCTCATATTTATTCTTTTATTAGGGTCATTCTAGTTGAACCCTATTTGTATTTTGGAATCTTTCTTACTATTAGTTTAGTTTGAATTTTTAATAACATTGAAATTTCATGTTTAATGCTTTTTTTAATTCCATGATTTATGATTTGATTGCTATATGAGAAGAGGATAATTATTTTCATAATAGTTTCTACGGTCGATCTTATTCATTGCTTGCCACAACTAGGGAAATCGAAAGAGAGCTAATTTGTGTAGTTATTAAGGTGACTTGAGAAAGTCCTTAATATTAATTCTTTTTTAATGCATCTTATGATTAATTAGATAAGTTAAAAATTGAGATGATTAATTTATTCTATTATTCTTAAGATAGTAGTTAAAGCCTGAAATATTATTTAATTAATTTTGGGAATTCACTTTGTTATTGATTCAATTAATTCTAAGTTGAGAAGATCCCTTGCATTTTTATGATGATAATTAGATGTTCTAATCATCAAATCCTTATTTATTTAGGTGATCTTTTTTTTTATTTCATCACTTTATTTTATTCACTCTTGAAAACAAAACTTTTCTTAGTTTTTCAATTAACAAGGTTAAAATAGAATATAAATTATTAACCGTCCTCGTGGGAATGATAACTCTACTCATTCACTTTATCACTTGAGCGACTAGTGCACTTGCTAACGTTTACTAACATTTTTACATGCATAAGAACGGCCTCCTCCCACTAGTGGAGTGGGGGCATGAAAGAAGGAAGCTCCTACCCAGAATCCACATGATGTGTCATGGGAGGGAGAGAAGGTGGGGTGTGGAAACTCCAGCCTAGTCTCCGACGGAAGGAAAGGTGAATACGAGTTCGAGGGAAAGGGTGGCATAGTAACTTGGTCCCATAGTCCATCGGGAAGGGTGCGCCGAGGAGAGGAAGCTTGGAAGGAAGGAGGGGAGGAAAATGGTCTATGGAGGACATGGTTATGGATTTATAGGGGGTGAGAGAAAGCAGTAGGGAAACACAAGAGGAGGATAATGAGAAGAAAGCAGGAGGAAGAGAGGGGGAGGAGGTGGGGGGAGGGATTGCTTGAGCCTAAGGGGTATGTTGGTCGCCCATCAGAGTAGAGAGTAAAAATGTAGCATGAGCTTGAGAGGTCTGTGTAAAGGTCGCGATCTCCCAGATATGGTTTATGGATTTGAACCATGAGTAAACTTTATAAAGAAATCCTAGAAATTTGGACCATGTAAGAACTAAGAACTTTAACTTCCGCGAAGGTTGTCTCCATGTATGATTTCGATTTATCATCTGAAACTCTCACCGCATACAATTCCCCATAATCATACCCTAAGCCATGCAGAGAATGTCCCTGCTACAGTAACATATCTAGTGGCCTAATGAAGGACTCATCAAAATTTAGCTTATCCACCCTAGAGGGGGTCTTCACTGGACTAAAATTTGATCCTAGGGGGTGAGTGCCTCCGGTAGTTGATGATCAATATATTTTTTAACTCCTGCCAGAGTCTTTTCTCAAGTTGTATGAACGGTTGCCCTTTTAGAGTTGTTGTAAGAATCGTTTCTTATTGTCGACAGTCACCGTAGGCAATATGTAAAAAGAGAGAAAAATTTTATCTTTGAACCATTATCCAAGATATTCCCCACATGGATCCATGATCCAAAAGGTATGTAACAACTCAAATTTAAAATTGGTCTAAGATTGAAAAATGGACCACAAGTTTATTGCAAATTGACAAGAGAAAAAAAGGACGATTTGAAGATTCTGGGCACCGACCACAAATGGCTGTTTGGAATGAGATTATCAACATGAATAAGACATTGCTCCAAGACTTACATCCAAATAGCTCTGGAATAAGATCAAATTATTAAATAAAAGAGTTCTTGTCGGCCATTTGTCTTTTGCATCAGAAATTGGAAAGGCAAGAGCATGTTAGTTCTTGCTATTACCAGTAACAATAAGGGAACATGCATTTTTCTTTTTTTTATTTTTAAATAGTTAAGAATTGTATATAATAAAAATGTTCTTGTGCATATTTGTACAAGCAAGGTTCATGTTTGGACTAAAATGTGTTATTACATCTAAGGTTGTTAGACGACAGTTGGCTAGTTTCTAAAGAGGAACAAATGTCATTTTGGGGGACTAGGATTTTTCATACTTTTTTCCAAAAATGCCGTCGAAGTTCAAACAGTAGCAAAGCCCGACAATTTAGGAATTTATAAGCAAACTTAGCATTTGTATTTCCATGGGTATCCATCGCCTAAATCCAACTATCATCGTAGGCATAAGTAGGCAAATGTAAAGATATGATACTTTAATTAAGGCATCACCAAAAAAATATGATAACAGTTCAACATTCCATTCTTCATTACTAATCAGATTATATACATGCAGAGAGTTTAAAGGGACATTCACATTAACATAAGTAGGTGATCTAGAGAGTTATACATCTTTAAAGCATACATTTCCACATTCCAAGCTTAGTCTCCTGTAAGGTATTAAGGATTAATTTCCAGCACCAAGTTGTGTACTTAACAAGGTTTTGTTCACCTAGGAAAGTAACATTCCATAAATTGATAACAATCAATTACATCTATGGTGAGTTTTTACCATTTAATATATTCATTATGCTTTTATTGAGAAGTGATGATATGATAAGTGTTAGGTCTTTCAATCCAATCCCTCCCTCGTCTTTTGAAAGAGTGATAGTTTCCCTATTTATCAAGTGAGGCCGATATTTTCCTCCATCCGGGTCCTAAAGAATTTTTCTAGATAGTCTCTCAATTGATTCCATAACCCCCACAAGAAATGTAGGTGAAACTCATGGTATAAATTGGAATGGAAATTAATACTGATTTAATTAAAGTAGCTTTCCCCCCTAATTGAATAGCTTTTGTTTCAAACTTTGAATCCTATCAAATACCTTAGTTGTAATGCCCCGAAATTTGACCCTGCCACGTGGCAAGATCTCATCTTGGAGCGGTACTTTCGGTGCTCTATTTTCTTGGTCATATTGTCCCTTTCATTGACCAGGCAGTCAAGAAGGGTGCCACATAAGCGGAAGACTTAGAAGAATAAAATATACAACTTTTATGAAATTCAAATTCAGAATGTGGAATCTCGGTAATACAAGAGGTACGACACGAAACATAAATGAGGCGTCCATGGACTACGCCATAATACAAATACACATAGGTCTCACGTACAACTCAATGATATAAAATAGTAAAGACCAACTACTATATCCATGTGCACACACACCATCCGAGTAGGGGTCTCCGCCCACACAGCAACTGAACATACCAGGTAAATCAAGTACCTATGGGAATCAACACAGGGGAGAGAGAACCCTCCCATTAGCACAAGGCTAAATGTGATAACATATGAATTATAAGGATAATTCAGAAAGCATGAGCATATAACAATTCATAAACAATATCGTAATAACTCATGGGGATCATCATGTATGGGACAATGGTTCATCCGTTTCATCATTTTATATAATAGCTTTATCTTTCATTCTTTTCATTCATGGACCATGATGGAAAAAGGGTCGTCATCAATGGTCAATAACATTGCTCATAAGAGTATTCATCTCTTCATGGGAAAGGCATAACATTCATGGTTCTGTTCTTTTCCTTTCATATATGTATTCATGTTCATGTGGACATAGTCCGTTCATTCATCTTTCACCTTATCCATGAGTTGAAGGGATCTCCACTTATTTAGGATATGTCATGCGCACACTGTTGGAAATTAAAGGATAAACTAGGAAAATAATTTAGCACATAACCAAGTAATCAATGAACAATTTTTGGAGAAAAAGGAAATATCATTGCATGATATTCTACTATGTTAAAACTCAAAATAGGTTGGCCTATAAATAGGCTTACAACTTGAGATGCAATATTGGAGATCATGCATAAAACGTGGGAGATCATGCACACACTCCACCACTAACACACTACTACCACTAATTACATTATCACGTAATCATGACTACCACATCACCCCAACTATCCACTAACTCCATAATTAATTTTCTTTTTTTCAAAAAACAAATGATGTGGATATTATTTTTTTAATCACATTTCAACACTCCCCCTTGATAAAACTACAGACTCCAAGTAATTTTATGACAAATGCATGCTTGCGAATAAGAAGAGCTTTGGTGAACAAATCTATCATTTGTTCATCTGTGTCATAGAATTCTAATTTGATTTCTTCATTCTCCACTAAGCCACGAATAAAATGATGACGAATCTCAATGTGCTTTGTTCGTCCATGCATAACTGGATTCTTGGTCATTGCTATTGCTGATTTGTTAACACAAAAAATAATTGTTGCTTCATTCTGAGATTGATGGAGATCCAATAAAATTCTTCTTAACCATATTGCTTGACATGTAGTAGATGTAGCAGCAATATACTCTGCTTATGAAGATGAGAGGACAATAGTTGTTTGCTTCTTTGAACACCGTGAAATTGCCCCTGATCCAAGATTAAAAATACTTCATGAAGTGCTCTTTCTATCATCCAAAGATCCTGCCCACTATCAGTAAAGCCAAACAACCTGAAATTAGAAACTTTAGAATATCAAATTCCAAAGTACATCGTGCCAGCAATATAATGCAAAATGCGCTTGGCTGCTCCAAAATGATGTTTTGTTGGAGAATGCATAAATTTGAATACAAGTCTGATAGAAAAAGAGATATTTGGTCTTGTGTGAGTCAAATAAATTAAGCCACCAATCAAACTTCTAAATGCTTTTTCATTAGCATGACATGTACCGTCATCAAGTTTGAGCTTTTCATTCACATTCTTAGGAGTGGCGTCAGCTTTGTAATTGAGCATATTGAACCTGTCCAACAAATCACTAAAATATTTCTTTTGAGAAATAAATATGCTATCAGTAT
This sequence comes from Pontederia crassipes, assembly GCA_030549335.1. NCBI lineage: Eukaryota > Viridiplantae > Streptophyta > Magnoliopsida > Commelinales > Pontederiaceae > Pontederia > Pontederia crassipes. The sequence continues at coordinate 6,817,925 of CM060190.1, forward strand.
CTTGCTTCACTTCTATACCAAGAAAATAGTTCAATAACCCCAAAGTTGTCATTTCAAAATTTACCATCATTCATGTTTTAAAATCAGCCACTAGTAATTGAGAAGATCCCATATATAGAATATCATCAACATATAGGAAAACTACAATAAATCCAGCCCCTTTTCTTTCAAGTAGAGTGTTGGTTCAATTTCACTTTTGTGAAAACCATTGTCAATAAAAAATAAATCAATCTTACTATACCATGCACGAGGAGCTTGCTTTAGGCCATACAAAGCCTTTCTAAATTTGTAGACTTTGTCTTTCTTGCCATTGATAACAAAGCCTTCTGGTTGACTGACATAAACATCTTCATTTAAATCACCGTTCAAAAAAGCTGATTTTATATCAAGTTGATAAACAGGCCATTGCAATTGAGCAGCTAAGGCTAGAAGTAAGCTCACTGTTTCAAGACGTGCAACTGGAGAAAAAGTTTCTTCAAAATCTATACATTGCTCTTGTGCATAGCCTTTTGCTACAAGCCTTTCTTTGTGCTTTTGAATGCTTCCATCTGCATGATATTTAGTTTTAAACACCCATTTCAAACCAATTAAATTTTGTTGTTGGGCAAATCAACTAACTCCCATGTATGATTTCTTTCAATAGATATCATTTCTTCTTTCATTGCATTGTGTCATTCTTCCTTTTCCATTGCTTCTTTCAAGCATGTCGGATCTGAGACAAATAAAGCAAATTGACAAGAATCATATATTTCTTGCAAAGAACGAAATTTCCTTAGCGATCAGGTGAATTTTCTGAGGAATTATTTCCATTACTTGGAACACAATCATTTCTTGCTAGTGCTGCAGGAATATTTGTTTCACCTTCTGAAGGAAACTCAATTTGCAAATCAACCATATTAATTTTATTTGTCTCCTCCCATGTCCAACTGCATCTTTCATCAAAGATAACATTTCTACTAATAACTACTTTATTAGTAGAAGGATTGTATAACCGATAAGCTTTAGATTGAACAGAATAGCCAATAAAAATATATTTCTTGGACTTGTCATCAAGCTTTTGACCATTTTTAGAATTGTTCAAAGCATATGACTTACTTTCGGTTTGCAACATTTCCATGCCTCATAGGGAGTCTGATTTTGCACTATTTCAGTTAGAGAAATATTCAGCAAATATACTGTAGTTGCAACTGCGTCAGCCCAAAAAGTATTTGGAACATTCTTCTATTGTAGCAAACTTCTTGCCATATCCACAATTGTTCGGTTCTTCCTTTCGGCTACACCATTTTGTTGAGGTATATATGGAGTTGTAAGCTGCCTTTGAATTCTTTGTTCTTCACAAAAATGGTTAAATTCATTTAATAAAAATTCACCACCTCTATTTGTGCGCAGAATTTTCATGTGATAACCACTTTCATTTTCCACCATTGCCTTGAATTTTTTGAACACATCAAATGTCTCAGTTTTCTGCTTCAAAAAATATACTGAATTCATGCGAGAATAATTGTCAATAAATAATGCAAAATATTGACTACCAATGAAAGACTTTGTTTGCATAGGTCTACATAAATCTGCATAAATAATTTCGAGAGGATACTTTGCTCTGTATGATTTTCCTACAGGAAAAAACTTTTTGCATTGCTTTCCAAAAATGCACCCTTCACAAACTTCATCAAAAGAATCAATTTCTTGAAGTCCAACAACCATATTCATTCTAGCCAATAATTTCAGTTCATTAATGTTGAGATGACCATATCTCAAATGCTAGAGTTTAGACTAAAAAACTGGCTGAACTAAAAATGCACAAGAATCTAAAAAATTCAAAGGAAACATGTGATTTTTTGCCATAGCAACTTTTGCAATAATCTATCCAAATTTCTTATCTTTGACCAAGCAAACATCATCATCAAACAAAATAGAATAACCACTTGTCATTAACTGACCAATGCTTAAAATATTATTCTTCAAACTCGGAACATAAAAAATAGCATGGAGAATTTTTTCTTTACCATCATTCTACCGAATAGCAATTGTACATTCTCCTTCAACTTGCACAGGTTTATCATCTCCAAATCAGAGCTGTCTTTTCTTTGACTCATCAAGCACTTTAAAGAAAGATCTCAGTCCAGTGATATGATTAGAACAACCACTGTCTAAAAACCATATTTCATTTATATCAATAGAATGAGAATATGTCATAAATAACTTACTTTCCTCTTCTTTCTCTTTAACAAAATTTGCTAATTACTTTGCCTTGGTCCAACAATTTGCCTCAATATGCTCATGCTTCTTACAGTAGTAGCATTGAACTTTGCTTTTGTACTCATTTGATGGTTATTATCTTTGCTCATTTTGTCCATCAATTCTTCTTCTACCATGGCCTCTTCCTCAGCCTCTTCCACGAAATCCGTCATGACCGTGACCTCTATTGCAATCAGATCAAGGTGCTTCTACTTTGGCTTGAAAAGCTTTTTCTTCAGCTTTTTCAATAAATCTGCTCATTCTTGCTTCATGTGCTTTCAAAGAACCCATTAGTTCATCAAAAAAGAGCATAGATAAATCTTTAGACTCTTCAATTGCAGCATCTACATAATCAAATTTTGAGGTCAAACTCCTGAAAACTTTAGCAACAACAATTTTATCATCAATCTTTTCTCCATAAGATCTCATTTGGCTAACCATAGTAGTTTCTCTTGACAAAAATTTTTTAACAAACTCATTTGATTTCTTAAACAACATCTTAAAATCTCGACGAAGAGTTTACAATTTAACTGTGATTACCTATGATGTTCCTTGATACTCTTTTTGTAATATATCACATGCTTGCTTTGAGGTAACTGTACTTGTAATTCTACAAAAAATAATCTCATGCACAGCTTGCTGAATAAGAAACAATGCCTTTGCATCTTTCTTTTTATTTTCCTTTAATTTCCCTTCTTCATCTGGATCTGCATATCCATTCTCAACCAAATCCCAAAGGTCTTGTGACATAAACAAAGTCTTCATTTTGATATTTCAAAACTCATAATTATCACTTTTGAAAATAGGAATCAAAGGTTGGGAGAAACTTACAGTACCACCATTCACAGCCATAATTTACTCCACACTTCTGCTTGTTGAAGCACTAATTAATTGCACTTGCTAGCAATTCCAAATCTGCAAAATGATGTCTTCTCCTGTCCGAGTATTTTGCAACCTGCTATGTTACCAAACTTGTTGGAAATTAAAGGATAAACTAGGAAAATAATTCACCACATAACCGAGTAATCAAGGAACAATTTTTGGAGAAAAGGGAAATATCATTGCATGATATTCTGCTATGTTAAAACTCAAAATAGTTTGGCATATAAATAGGCTTACAACTCGAGATACAAGATAACAACATAGAGACCATGCCTAAAAACGTTGGAGATCATGCACACACTCCACCACTAACACACTACTACCACTAATTGCATTATCACGTAATCATGACTACCACATCACCACAACTATCCACTAACTCCATAATTAATTTTCTTTTTTTCAAAATACAAATGATGTGGATAATATTTTTTTAATCACATTTCAACACACACAAGGTGCAATTTACCTAGTCATAACATGAGCCAGTGGAGGATCAGTGCTATGGCAATGCCCCTAAAAGGGGAAGGGTGACCTCACACTAGGTGGTAACATCCCTCAATGAAGATGACCTCGTGTTAGGCGGCAACACCCGTAAGAATGGGGATGACCTCACCATATACGGTAACAACCCTCAGAGAAGGTGACCTCGCACTAGGTGGTAACATCCGTAAAGGTGAGGATGACCTCGCACTTTACGGTAACAACCCTTGATGGAGATGAACTCATACTAGGCAGCAACATTCGTAGGAGAAGTGCCTCACACAAGACTATCAATAACTTCTCAAGGGAAGTGCCTCACACAAGACTGTCATAACTTCCCATCTTGGTAATCATGACATTCCTCCATTTTGTCTTTTATTTTTATTAACCTGTTGAACTATCTTTTGACCACAAGGATCCATCAAGGCATTGAGAAGCAAGGTTGGCTCCAGGTCGATGTTCATAATCATAGGTGTGAGAACAATCATGTGGACATGGGGAAATCATAGCATATTCATGTAATTTGAGTCATATCATTCTCTGTCCACTTTCGGATGCCTGAAAGTCGAACAGTCGTTCGGTCCATAGATTTATCGAATGCTCGAAGGTCGAATGGTCGTCTGATCATAACATGTCTGATACGATGTTCTAGAATAATGCCTTGAGTTACCGAAACAATATATGATAATCAAGAGAAACGAGATCAAACAAATTTTTAAAGCAGCGAAATATCAACCTCAATATTACAATGAACCAAGCAATCCATATTATAAATGGATGGATTTAATCACAAGATAGCCAATCTTGTAATTAATCGCGGAAGTTCCCGAAGAACGGATTGCAGGAGTTCCCTCACAGCAAAAGCAATTAAGCCAAATTTTCATAAATTCAAAGATGTCTCGAATAACAATGAAGTCCAATATTTATAGACCCTAGAAATAAACTTTGAGCTTAAAGAAAATACCCTAACTTAGCCCACAAGTAACTTAACTAATGTTGTAAAATAACAAACTCAATTTCTGTTACAATACTCATCAGCATATTCCATATTTAATAAATTTTGAAAATTTCAAATAAATATAGTTAAACCATAATTTATTTGGCCCAAATTATATTGACTCTTCATGCGGTCCAATTTGTAGCACATTGAGAAGTTGGATCTGATTTGTAGTTGCATGCCCACTTTGTAAATGATTTTCTATTATCTTCTGAAGTTGTTTTGCTCTTGATCTTGTAAGTGGGCGTAAGGATTCTTGATCAGTTTCTTTATCTCGAAGATCCACATCACTATCTTGATCATCATCAAACTTTACTCGATCATCCTTATTTTCATCAATTGAATTTATGGAAGCTTCTCAGTTCATATCATTCCCCTCTCTTCAAAAAGATTCGTCCTCGAATCTGCATTAAAATCAAAAGGAGACAAGTCAGTAACATTGAAAGTAGAACTCACAAAATCACATGGCTGGAAAGTAATCTTCTTCCTCTTGATATTCAAGCGACTAGCAACTCGTTCATTCCTTTGAAGAATATGATCCCTAGTATCCTCATGAATCTTCTTAACCAATTCAGCTTTCCTTTTGTCATCTAGATTGACAACTTCTTTCACTGGCAGTGGAATCAAATCCAAAGGAGTTAATGGATTAAAGCCATAAATGACTTCAAAAGGAGTAAACTTGGTAGATGTATGCAATGTACTATTATAAGCAAATTCAATTACAGTCAACCATTCTTTTCAAGATTTCAAATTTTTCTTTATTACAGCACGCAGTAAAGTAACAAGAGTTTGATTTACTACCTCGGTTTGTCCATCAGTTTGCGGGTGACAAGTAATAGGATATAGCAATTTTGTATCCAACTTACCCCATAGAACACGCCAAAAGTGGCTCAGAAATTTGACATCCCTATCACTTACAATAGTTTCTGGAATGTCATGTAGGCGCACAACCTCTTTAAAGAATAAATCTACAATAGCATCGTTAATTTTACGACAAGGAATAAAGTGTGCCATTTTTGAAAACCTGTCAACAACAACAAATATAGAGTCTTTTCCACTTCTAGACCGGGGCAAACCTAGAACAAAATCCATGGAAACATCAGTCCAAGTATGACTAGGAACTGGCAAAGGCATATATAATCCATGGGGCCTAACTTTAGATTTAGCCTTCCTGCATGCTATGAAATTAGAGCAATTTCGTTGCACATCTCTCTTCATGTGAGGCCAAAAGAAATGTTCTTTCAAAATTTCTAAAATTTTCAACACTCCAAAGTGCCCCATCAGTCCTTCCGCATGTGATTCTTTAACAAGCAATTCACGGAGAGAACATTGAGGAATACATAGCTTATTCTTGTGAAATAAATACCCTTCAAATCTGTAAAAATTTTCAAAACAAATTTTTCACAAGCTTTAAACACAACAGAGAAATCAGGATCTTTCAAATATTCAAAACCCAGAAATTTTGCAACAAGTAATGAGATCAGTGTATACCTTCGTGACAACGCATCAGCAACTATGTTCTCCTTTCCAAGTTTATATTTGATAATAAAAGGAAACATTTCAATGAATTCAACCCAGTGACCATGTTGTCGATTTAGCTTACCTTATCCCTTCAAATGTTTTAAGGATTCATGGTCTAAATGAATGACAAATTCTTTGAACAAAAATAGTGTTGCCAAGTCTCTAAAGCTTTCACCAATGCAATGTGGGATAGTTAAGAGCTGCGCCACTGAATTTCTCACTAAAATAAGCAATTGGTCTTCCTTCCTGCATTAGAACAACACCAATACCAATTCCTGAAGCATCACATTCTATTTCAAAAGTTTTAGTAAAATCAGGTAAAACAAGTAAAGGAGCTTAACTTAGCTTATCTTTCAATGTGTTGAAGGCATTCTCCTGTTCTTTTGTCCATTGGAAGACAACATTTTTCTTTATTACTTCAGTCAAAGGAGAAGCTAGAGTGCTAAAATTTGGCACAAATCTGCGATAGAAGCTAGCTAGCCCATGAAAACTTCGCACATCCGTCACCGTCTTCAGTGTAGGTCATTCTTTGATTGTCTTGACTTTTTGTTCATCAACTTCTACACCTTTAGAACTAACAACAAACCCAAGAAAAAGTACTATATCCATGCAGAAATCACACTTTTTCATGTTAGCATATAACTTTTCATACCTTAAAGTCTCGAGCACAAGTCTTAAATGTTCAATATGATCAGTTAAACACTTACTATAAATCAAGATGTCATCCAAATACACAACAAATTTGCCTATAAAAGCACGCAAAACATGATTCATTAATCTCATAAAAGTACCAGGTGCATTCGTGAGACCAAATGGCATAACCAACCACTCATATAAACCATATTTGGTTTTAAAGGCAGTCTTCCATTCATCATCTTCCTTCATTCGGATTTGATGGTATCCACTTTTTAATTCAATCTTAGAAAATATAGTAGAACCATGCAACTCGTCAAGCATATCATCTAATCGAGGAGTAGGGTGTCAATATTTTATCGTAATCTTATTTATTGCACGACAATCAACACACATTCGCCAAGTCCCATCTTTCTTTGGCACTAGTAGAACATGGACAACACAAGGGCTCATGCTCTCACGAACAAGTCCTTTAGAAAGGAGTTCTTCCACCTGCATTTGTAACTCCTTTGTTTCTTCAAGGTTGCTTTAGTAAGTTGGACGATTTGGAATTTGCGCACCTGGGATGAAGTCAATATGGTGTTCAATTCCTCTAATTGGAGGTAAACCTAAAGGTATTTTATCGGACAAGACGTCTTGAAATTCTTGCGATAGAGAAATAACAACACTAGGTACAAGAGAATCAACATTAGACAAATAGACCTCCTTGTATAATAACAAGATCATTGGTCTCATTGAGTTATAAACTTCCTGATTTTCACTCACTCTAGCTACAGCACTCATTTTTTTATCTTTCCTGCTCACTTGCTTCTCGTTACTTTTTCCACTCTAATTTTCCACTCTTTCTTTTTCTTCGTTCACCATGCTCATTTTTACATCATTACTTTTTCCACTTTGATTTTCAACTCTTCCTTTTCTTCTTTCATCATGCTCACTTTTACATCATTATTTTTTTCACTCTAATTTTCAACTCTACTCTCTTTTTGTGTTGGTTGAACTTGACTAGCATTCTGAGGTTCCTTGTAATAAGTGGCCATGGACTTCTTTATTTGCAATTGCTCCTCAAACACTTGGTGTGGTAGTAATGGTACCAGTGTGCTATGACGCTTGTCCTTGTGGAAACTATAGCGATTTGTATAATCATCATGTGTGGCACGTCGATCAAACTGCCAAGGTCTCCTAAGTAAGATGTGGCATGCTTGCATAGGTACAACATCACACAACACCTCATCAGCATACTTCCTAATAAAAAATGATATCAATACCTGTTTTGTAACTTTAAGCTCTCCACTTTCATTTAACCATTGAAGCCTGTAGGGTTTGGGATGCTTCAAAGTGTATAAGCCAAGCTTGTCAACCATAAACTTACTTGCCACATTAACATAACTCCCACTATCATTGATCAGCCCACAAGTATGATCTTGCACATGATAACAAGCATAAAAGATGTTCTCTCTTTGAAGTTCTTCAGTGTTTTATTGGACATTTATATATAATGTTCACAAAATCACAAAAATTTTCCCAACTACTTCAATTTCTTCTCCACTTTCTTCTCCTGCACTCTCTTGTGATAACTCTTCTTCAGATGCAATATCACCATTGTCCATCATGATCATAGCATGTTTATTTGGGCATTGTGAAGTAATATGACCTGAACCAAGACAACGAAAACATTTAATATCTCGAGTCCTTTGTGAACTATTAAAGACAATACCTTTATCCTTTGAGTTGGAATGTTCAGCCTTGTTTTTCTCCTCCAATTTTTGAATTGGCTTATCAACTAACTTGGAATTTGCATGCCATTTTGATTTCCAAGCATGATTTAAACTTTCATATTTGCTATTTGGACGAATATCTTTCTTCAATTGCTTCTCAACCTTTATAGCCTTATGCAGAACTTCATCCAACTCCAAATACTCTTACAATTCCACAACTCTACAAATCTCTCGATTCAGCCCGCATATGAATCTTACAATTGTGTCTTCACTATCCTCATTTATGTTGGCTCGGATGAGTGTCGTTTCCATCTCTTTAAAGTACTCTTCAACAGTCTTTGATCCCTGCCTCATACTCTGCAATTTCATACGTAAGTCATGATAATATTATGGAGGAACAAATCTTCTCCTCAATATAATTTTTATGTCATCCCAATATTCAATTGGAGGCTCTCGATTCCTGCGCCTATTAATGGTTAATTGATTCCACCAAGTAATAGCATAATCGACTAAGTACAATAGCAAGTTTAACCTTTTTCTCATCAGAGTAATTATGACAATCAAATATACTTTCCACCCTTTGTTCCAACTCAATATAAACATCAGGATCGCTTTTACGTTGAAAGGTAAGGAGAGATAGTTTGATTGAACCTGTGTTTCGATCAGTAACATCTCTATCTTGTTCCCTTTATCGTTCATTTCTTCTACCTCCAATATGAACACGTCTATATCTTCTCCAATTTATATCAGAGGCTTCATCATCTTTCTCTTCCATCTCTTCATCATCAATGACACGGTGTCTTTGGCGATCTTTTCTTTGATTTGGTTGTGTAACATGTTGTTGTTGTGCAATTTGATCCTTCTGCACATCTACTTGATCGTGAAGTTCAGTAATCATATTTTCAAGACGTTGAAAATGGTGTGTCATGACTTCCATCATCCTCGTTGGATTAATTTCTTCGTTTTTAGAATTGATCTCTTTGTCCTTTCCTGTTGACATTGTAGGAAATTTTTGCCACGAAAGTTAGTAAAAATAATCTCACTACCTCACGTGGTGACACTCGTATTTTATCTCAACTCTATTTGACTTTTTCCCTCAACTGTACTTACCACTCAACTTTTTTCCTCTCTCGAACCCTCCAACAAGTTCTAGGAGAATTAATGCAAGTAAATACAGAGACAATGTGTGATTGAATCAATCTGATTTATCAATATGATTGCAAGATCAAAAGAATACTTGAAGTTGATTTGGAATAGAAAACATGAAAAGATTGTAAAAAAAAGACAGATATCAAAAATTCAGAAATGAATTCAAAGATCATCCTTCTTTGAGTCGAATTACTCTATTCTCAAAATTTTCTCTGCACCTTTCTCTAGAAATAATCTTTCCTTTTTTTCTTTCTTTTGAATCCTTTCTTTCAGCTTTATTTCAGATTTTTTTTCGAATTTTTTTTAGAAATTTTCTTTCCTATTCTTCCCTTCTCCTTTCTTGCACTTTCCTTTTCAATCTTTTTTTTTCTCAGATTTTTTCAATTTTTTTTCGTTCTTTTTTGTTCTTCCCTTCTCCTTTCTTACACTTTCCTTTTTTTCTATTTTTGGATTTTTTTTCTTAGTTCTTTTTTCCTGAAATGCAGGAGACTTTGAAGAATAGAGAGATGACAGCTAAGGTTTCAAGAATAAATGAGTAGAACTTTTTTATGTGATTTTTTTAAACTGTAGCAGAATTTGAAGAATGCAAGGATGACGGCTAGGGTTTGAAGAACAAAAAAAGCAAATAAGAAATATGGATAGGATTTGAAGAACTAAAAAACCAGATTTTTTTGTGTTGTTTTCTTTCAAAAACTGAAATAGGGGAGCAACAAAATAAGGGAAGATAACTAGAAAACCAAATCGAAAACGCGGCTCTGATACCAACTGATACGATGCTCAAGAACAATGCCTTGAGTGACCATAATAATATATGATAATCAAGAAAAACGAGATCAAACGAATTTTCAAGGCAGCAGAATATCAACATCAAGATTACAATAAACCAAGCAATCAATATTATATAATCACAAGATAGCTAACCTTGTAATTAACCGCGGAAGTTTTCGAAAAATGGTTGCAGGAGTTCCCTCACAGCAAAAGCAATTAAGCCAAATCTTCATAGATTCAAATATGTCTCAAATTTTCATAGATTCAAAGACCCTAGAAATAGACTTTGGGCTAAAAGAAAATACCCTAACTTAGCCCACAAGTAACGTAACTAATGTAGTAAAATAACAAAATCAATTTATGTTACAATACTCATCAGCATATTCCATATTTAGTTAATTCTAAAAATTTCAAATAAATATGGTTAAACCATGATTTATTTGGCCCAAATTATTTTGACTCTTCATGCGGCCCAATTTGTAGCACATTGAGAAGTTGGACCTGATTTGTAATTACATGCCCACTTTGTAAATGATTTTCTATTGTCTTCTGAAGTTGTTTTGCTCTTGATCTTGTAGGTGGGCGTAAGGATTCTTGATCAGTTTTTTTATCTCGAAGATCCACATCACTATCTTAATCATCATCGAACTTTACTCGATCATCCTTATTTTCATCAATTGCATTTATGGAAGCTTCCCAGTTCATGTCAATGTCATTTTTTGGTTCCAAGGTCTGGCGTGATTCGGACGCCCAAAAGGTCGCGGGTCATCCGATTCTTCCTTGAGTAAAATGCGAGCTCTCGGCCTAGAGTTTTTGGTCGGTCAAACATAATCATATCTCATCAGGTGAAACACATGATTCAATCATTAATAGACAACAAGATAACATAGTAATCATTCAAGTCATAAACCACACTCATGACAATAAGTCATGTAATCAAGGCAATACTTCATGGCATCACTCTATCCTTCATCTAACATGAACCCAAGCCTTAAACAAGCTAAAGTGCCATTCATGTCCATCATCAAACTACTTACCAAAGCATACCAATAAGATCTTAATATCAATCACTTCTAGGCATCATCATAAGATGGAAAACTATAACCTAACTTCAAGACATTAAGCATGCATCCTATCATGTACATTATCATCGTATAAAATCCACAATCATTTCATTTATGATCATCAAAATCAGCATGTTAATCATTCCAATCATTCATCATAGAAGTAACATATAAGCATCTAACCAAGATGATAATTCATGGCATCATCCTACCCATCACCTAGCATGTACCTAGGCCTAAACCATCCTTAGAACAACATGCCAAACCTTTGAAAAACCCTTATAACTCGAATTCCGTTAACACAACATTCTACAATCAATCTAAACTATAACTAACATTAACTAAACAATAAGTGAGCATGTGAACGTGATTCATAGTCCATAACTTCATCATATGAATCATAGTAACATGAAGGCATCATAATCATCCTTGTCTCCATTTCATGCAATTATCCTTTTCATGTGATTATGCATAACATTTCAGCAACGATAATGAACCTTCTGTAATCTATCTATTTCATGAGTCATATCAAAGAAATCCATCCATAACAACCTAGTTCATAAGTTCATACGCACTATCCCCAAACACGCCAACTATCATGAATTCAAGAATTTGAGCACTTAAGACCCTAAGCATGCATCATCATCAATTTCATAATCATCTCATAATATTCGATACTTCAAACATTCATGGCAGCAATCATCTCAGTATGCTCATATCAAATTGAAACATCATAACTTGAAAATTTGGCATGCATATCATCATAACTATTCAAAGCATGAAATTATCCACTTACTGGCATGATTCTAAGCCCACAAAGTACTTAAATCAACATGCTAAATGATGCACGAAAAATCATGCATTATTTAAGCCATTTGATTAGCATTTTAGAATATTTTTATGTTTAGAAAAGGGGAGTTTTGATTTGTCTTTATATAATTTCTTTTAGATTTGATTTCTACCTAAGTCTGGAAATTATTTATGGCAGGATATGAGAAAACGTCGAAATCAAAGCAAGAAAAGGTTCTAAAATAGCTCAGAAGACTGTCACATCTGTGACAATTTTTTTCATGACCGTGACAGAAAGATGTTGCAAGAAATTTGACTAAGTTACTATCACGGTCGTGACAGTTTCTCTCATAGTCGTGACAGAAAGATTTTCCAATAGAAAAGTTTTTAAGTACTTTTTAGCCTTGACAGCTTTTTGTCACAGTCGTGACAAAGCCTTTGATGGCCATGATGGCGGAAGATTAGGCAGTTTTAAAGTTATTTTTATCTACGTTTTGATAGAATTTTGGTTTTTTTCCTTTGGGGACGAGAAAATCTATAAAAGGAGGCAGAAGAGGGCTTGGAAGAGCATCCCTGAAGCATATATTTGAAGCCTACAAAAAGGAGAAGAGCGAGAACAATAACGAAGCTCTACCGAAAACTCGTGAGAGCACGTGCACAACGGCTGCCAGAGTTCTTCGTTTTCTTTTCGTAATCTTTTTCATTACATTTGATGTTGTTATTCTCATATTTATTTCTTTATTGCGGCCATCTTAGTCGGACTCTATTTATGTATTGGATTCTTCTTGATATTATTTTAGTTTGAGTCATTAATAGCATTGCAATATCATGTTTAATGATTTCCTTTGATTCCATGATTTATGATTTGATTACTATCTCAGAAGAATAATTATTTTTATAATAGTTTCTAAGATTGATCTTATTTATTGCATGTCACAATTAGGAAAATCGAAAGAGACCTAATTTGTGTAGTTATTAAGGTGACTTGAGAAAGCCCTTAATATTAATTTCAATTTAATGGATCTTATGATTAATTAGATAAGTTAAAAACCAAAAGGATTAATTTATTCTAATTGTTCTTAAGATAGTAGTTAAAGCCTGAAACATTTGTTAACTAATTTTGGGAATTCACTTTATTATTGATTCAACTAATTCTAAGTTAAGAAAAATTTGTTACATTTTAGTGGAGAAAATTAGGTGCCTTAATCATCAAATTATTATTTATCCAGATGATTATTTCCTTTATTTTTATTATTTTCATTTTATTCACATCTGAAATCATATATTTTCTTAATTTATTAATTAATAAGGTTAAAATAAAATCTAAGTTATTAATCGTCCTCGTGGGAATGATAACTCTACTCATTTACTTTATTACTTGAGTGACTAGTGCACTTGCTGGCGTTTGCTATTAATTTTACACGCATCACTAAAACTTCACGAAAAACCCTTATAACCCAAATTTCATTTACACACCTTTTAGCTTAACTTTCTATTGCTTTTCTATAAGTGTTGAAACTTTAGTCTCTCCTTCTCATCCTGTGTTCTCCCCTCATTCAACATTTTCAAAGTCTCCTCAAAGACCCTCTTGCCAAGCTCACAATAAGGAAGTGGTAGCCACAACAATGGTGGATGAGAGGGGTGAGAGAAAAATGAAGAGAATTGAAGTGATAATTAGATTTAAATTGGGAAAGAAAATGGGAGGTTGTGCCCATTCATTTCCAAGAGTAAAGGAAAGGAGAGGTTTTCCCAAATCCCCAAGAGTCATGAAGTTGAAGAGGTATCCTAAATCTCCAAGAGTTGAGTTGGAAAAAGAGGAGGAGAAATCAAATTTGTCTTATTCATCCCATGGGTCATGAATGTGAAGAAATATCACAAGATTCCAAGAGTTGTAGTGTGAAAGGAGGAGTTAAAATTGAATTTGACTTCTCTCTTCATGTGTTGGCCATTTTGCGCCAAGCATCCGTTCCATGGATCCGTCGGTTGTTTGGCCGACATCGTCAAATAAATAAAGTTTTAAATATTATGAATTTTTGGGTTGTTACATTAGTCATTAATTTTTGTTGATGCCTCATGGGAATGTGCTTATAGGATATCAAGGTACCTAAGTAAGAGAAAGGAGAACTTCCTACATTGAAATCCAATAGTTGCATTATTACATATTACCTTTGGCCGTTGATTTTAGGGAGAAAGTAGATATCAGATTTTGGCCAAATTAGCTTTTTGGTTTGTTAGGTTTTCATAATTTTTCAAAACTTTGAGTAAATTCTTGCAACTAGACTTAGGTGGCATTTGGTTGCGGGTTAATTGATGGATTACATAGATATTCTATGGATTATAATCAAACACATCGTTTATTCTACAAAAAGTACAAAGGACAAAGTTGTCATTTTTAAAAAAGTTAATCTCATGAATAATGAAAAAAATGACAGTAATCCGTCGAAACTTCTGACGGTCAAGACCGTCGGAAATAAAAAAATAAATATGGAATTTTTATAATATTATTTTATTTTCTGACGGTTTGGAATGTCAAAATTTTCGACGGCTCTCTTTTTGTGACGGTCTGGACCATCGGTAATCATAAAAATAATTAAATATTATAATATATTTTATTATTATAATTACTGATAGTTTGGACCGTCGTAAGTTCAAACGGTTCGGGCCATCGGTAATCGTAAAAATAATTAAATGTTATAATGTTATATATCATAATATATGATATAGTCAGTATTTTATTATTATAATTATTCGGAGTAAACTTAAAAATAATTAAATATTATAATCTTATATATCATAATATATGATGTAGTTCAGACTGTTTGTAATCCTAAAAATAATTAAATATTATAATCTTATATATCATAATATATAATATAAGTGGTATTTTATTATTATAATTACCGACAGTTTAGACCGTCGGAAATTTCGACGGTCTGGACCGTCGAGAATTGAAAAAAATAATTAAATATTATAACCATATGTATCTATTAATATTTTTGACAGTTAAGACCGTCAGAACTTCCGACGGCTTTGCTCCATCGCAAGTTCCGACGGTCTTGGCCGTCGGTAATTAAAAAAAAATTCTTCCGCCGCTTTTTCTTTCTTTTTCTCTCTCCCGCTATTTTTTTCCCTTTTCCCGCTATATATTACTTATGACCTCTCTATGTCCTCTCTCCTCTCATAACCTATTTCGCTCTCTCCTCTCTCTCTCTCCCTCACTTGCCGCGACCGGTGCGACGACTTCCACCCAGATGATGACCTGCCGATGACCCTCTCGAGCTTTGTCTTCCTCCAGCTCCGCCTCCGACCCTCTCTCCCTCTATCTATCGGATCTGGCGCCTGCGGCCGAATTTGGCCGCCAGCGGTATTATTTGGCGCCTGCGGTCAGATCTGGCTACAGGTCAGTCGAATCTATCGTCTGCGGTCGGATCTAGCTGTCGGTCTACCGGATCTAGCCGCGTGTCGGTCGGATCTGGCCGCGTGTCGGCCGATCTATCGCCTACGCCCGTTGCCGGATCCGACCGCCCGCAGTCGGATTCTACCTCCCGCGGCCAGATTCGGCCCGCCTATGGCAGATCCGACAGTGGGCAGCCGGATCGGATAGGCAGCTGGCTTGATTTGGCCAGCCGCGGCGTGATCCAATTGCCAGGCAACCGGGTCGGCTGCCTGGCTGTAGGCTATTTTTTTATATTTTAAAAATTCTTTACGACGATTGCGGACGTCAGACTTTTGGGACGATTGCAACCGTCGAAACTTTCGACGAATTTTTTTTAATCGTCAAAAATTATTTTACGACGATCATTTTTTCGACAGATCAGTTCCGTAGGTAAACCCATCAAAACCTCTCATTTTCAATAGTTTCGTTCGATTTTCCAACGAACAAAATCGTCGGAAAGCATCATTTTTGTTGTAATGATAGATAGGTGGCTCCTATCTCAAGGAGAAGGAAAATATAGCCTCTAAAGATGATTGCTGGAATATGGAACATATAGCCTCTAAAGATGATTGCTGGAATATTAAAGATGAAAATATTTGAGTAATGATGATAAATAAATAGGGGGACAAGGTCCCCTTATTTGATTCTTCGGTAACTCTTGAAAGGTATAGAATTTCCCCATTAATCACACATGTGAGAACAAGAGAGCTGATACAGGTAGAGATACATAAGATAAATTTTGGGGAAAATTCATTCTAGCGAAGGCATTTATTGTTGCTTCCCAAGACGATCGAAAGCATTTCTAGTTCTCTAAATCAGCTTTTATCATTATGAATTTTCTTCTACCCTTATGTGGTTCGAAGGACAAGCTTGGATCTAAATCCACACAAGGAAGAGCATCAAAGCTTCCTCTTGAAGAAAGGTTTGGGTTGCATAATATGGAGAAGATTCTCGTCACAAAACCACAATCCACACGTGAGAACCTGCATTTTCTCATCTTGGTCAACAAACAAAAACAATATGGATTTATAACCCAAGTCCACCATCTTTGGGTGATGTTTGAGTGACCATGGTTTTGGCAACTCCACGCGCAGATTGTCCAACACTCATAGTGCATAACCGAGCTGGTTCTTGAAAAGCACACTAAACAAGTTAAGATCCATCAATAAGATCCACTACCTGATATTTCTAACAAATGTCCACACATTCAATATGCTTTTGTGCGTGATTAATGGCATATTCACTTGAGCTACATTTACATCAGTTCCAATGATTGGAATCTTGACCTAATTGATTATATTCATGTCAAATATTCTTCATCATTGCTCTTCGGCCTCCTTGGAAGTATGCATTTGAGAGCGATTCCTAGACTTTGACATTGTGCACGCAATCAGCAATATGATCATACGTTCAATTGAAGGTAATGACAAATAAAAAGATAAATATGAAGATATCGGTGACATGCATGGATTTTCAACCTTATTATTATCAAGAGAAGAACAACGAAGGGATAATTGTGTGATAATCAGAGATTTTTCAATGTCATATGGTGCCTTAAGGTCAAGAGTGTTCACGGATTGAATTGGATTAAAGTTTGATTGGATCAGGTCTCATCAAAATTATCACTTTTTCTATATTATTTAATATAAAATTATTATTTAATATTTATTTAAATTAAAATATGGATTTTAAAATATATTTAATATTTTCATTTTAAATATTTTATTTCAGTATTTTTAAATATTTTAGATTAAATATAGTCTTAAATAAAAAAATGTAAACAAATAAATAAAATAAATAACAAATTTGGATCGACCCGAATTGGAATTTATCAATCATACCATATTCGAACATCCTTCGGATCAGGTCCGACACGATCCGACCTGACCCGGGTTCACCGAGTCGATTCATCCCTAGCTACATCAATTTATATTTCTGACCTTATGAACATTTCTAACTACATCCATTTGTAGTCTTCATGACCATAATGTTTCTCTTGGCAAGAGTCATCCAACTTAGTGATTATAATGGACATATTCTTTCAAGTGTATGAGCACATGGTTACTTTTGGAACTTTGTAAAATAAGATTCCTTGAGGGAGATCGATACCAAATTGTCATCATGAAATTGGCGCTGAATTTAGAAGTTGCCAATTTTTGGCATTAATTCGACTGCGATGTTATGTACAATTTGACACATATAATGATGGTGTATTCTTTTAATTTACTCTCCTAATTACACTGATGAGGGGAAAAGTTTGCGTAATTATTCATCTTAATTATTATGTAAAAATAAATTCCTTTTTCTTGTACGTCAAAGTGGCATCATATTCACACGCATGTAATTTTTCATAAATAAGATAATTAATTCTTTCATTTGTCACGTGATAATTTGACGAATATACCCCCTCCATCGGAGTACATAAAATTCTAAAGTTTAATAAAAAGAAAATATCATATTTCCATATAAATTACACATTTTATATTTACACGACAACTTCCAAACATAAATTATAAGGCTTTTTCAATTAATCCAGAAGGCCCAGATAGATAGAAAGGCCTTTTGAAGCCCAAGAGACCGCAGTAAGGGCCGGCACGAGAGCCCAAGTAAGATCAATATATCCGAAGAAGTATATATAGCTTTTTGCCTTTGTTTTTTCATGTACATTTCTTCTTTAAACCAGTAGAAAAATTAAGCCCCTTAGGAGTGCAGATACTTCTCATAAACCATCAGATTAAAGTTACAACTTGAAGACTAAATCGAACTCGCTCATTTTATCATCCAATTAATTTTGCCTTCGTAGCATCAACATGTTGCCTTGGGTGGGTCGCATGAGCTGTCTGTGCTGCAGCTTCTTCTATCCTTCTCTGCAAAACACCTGTCCAACTTTTTCTTCTGCACCATTTTAGTCTTCTGGTTTGAAAACCTTCTAAAATTGTCTCAAGCTTTGAAAAGCAGCTGCAGCAGTTTTCAAAATGCCATTTCTTTTTAATATTCATTTTCTGGAATTCAATTCTTAGTTTTTTCCTGGTCTACATCTTTCCTGCCACCAGCAGAAGGGATATCAGAAGAGGTCGGTGGTGTTTCTCTGACAGCAGCAGTACGAAGCTGTTAAACATTGACTAATGTGGCTGCACCTGCACCAGAACAAACGCATTTCTCAAAGCATTCTTTCGTCTCAGCATTTATTGGACCTTGAAAATTCAACTCTTTGCTCATTACTATTTGATGTTTTAATTTTATATGTCTACATATAACTTGAAGTAAAAGAGAATAAAGCAGAGTGGTTTCTGCAAATAGCATGAATGATGATTATATCATTAGAGAGAATTAAAAGTTCACAAGAGGCAGCTAATGCATACGTGGGAAATCGACAATCTTTTCAGCATAGAATTAATTGGATGTGATCTCTTAAATATAGGACTGGACTACTTGCATCATGTCACAATTAAGATGGAAGAAATCGAATCCACATGTGGTCAAATGGATTAATTCCAGCAGTTGGATTTTTTACAGACACGGATGGGAATGGCGAAGTGACCGGCCAGCGAGCAGTAGCTAGTCCTCACGGGCAGTCAAATAATGGTGAACTGATTACAGCAATAATTTTATGCATCATATTTTTACCAGTTGGAGTGAGAGGGCGAGTGGTTAAAGTAATTAAAATATGGATCGCCATTGGCTCTGATCAGTCCTTGCATGCAGGCTTTTCTTCCTCCCATATTGATTTCCATATCGATAGGCTGCGATCCATGTGAGAAGATGGAGCGAGGAGCATTGTTGACTATAAACAATCCAGCAAAACACAAAGAAAGCAGAAGCAGCAGCTGTTGCATTAAAAAGAAGCACAGATTGGGTACACAATTAGAAGTCTCAGTCCACATTAAAAGCTGGAAGCCAACCAGCAATTCCTGGCTCCATTGCAGAGTTCTAGGAAGGCAACGACCATCTTGCCCTATAAACATGGGGCTTCCCAGCAGGAAGCAAGGAATGACCATAATGGTGGTATAGATTATAGACCTCCATGCTCGCTTCTGCACCACTAGATCCATATATACCTGAAAAGAGGAGAGCAATTTAAAAATCTCTCTCTCTCTCTCCCCCTCCCCTCTCCCTCTCTCTCTGTGCCCCCATGATGTTGACCTCTCCCCTCTAGCCACTGATCTCAGTTGTCCATTACCGCTCCAGATGCATTGCCCCTCTCCACTTCGTCTTGTTGCGCACTCCCCAGTTGCCGCTACTGTATTATGTCTGCAACGCTGTCTCTGAAATCTGATCTGACTTTATCTATATAACGTAACCTCCATATATAATATTCCTGCAGCATTTTGCTACGCCAGCAATATTTCTCAGCATTCTGCTGGTTGGCTTCCTTTTGTACGTGCACGAGCGGCACTGCGGCAGTGATGGAAGTATGTGCGCCTGCGTTTCGTCACGCAATCGACTTAGAGTTTCTTCCTGTGATCACAAGCATTAAATGTGTGCTAAACTTAAAATGGTGTGTGCATGGTTGCAGGAGTTCGACAGGTATCAGGTTCCGGCGTTTGGGAGCTGGAACTACTCCGGTCACGAGTTCCCCATCACCCAGTGCTTCGAGTCCTTGGTGCAAGCCGGCACGGTCGGAGGTCACGCCTTCGGCGATGATGGTGGTCTCTTCCGGGTGACAATACCAGCAACATGTCACCATCACCAAAGAAAGGTTTTTATACATCTATCGGTAATTTTGTTCGAGTAAGCAATTACATGCATTGTGCCTGATTTATGTATTGTTTTCCTGTCCGAATGCTCACTTCCAGATTAAGAACGGGGGAAGAGGAGGGGAGAAGCCACAGCAGCATGGCAAGGAGAAGCTGAGGAAGCAAGGAAGGGTCTGCAACGCTGCAGTGGAAGCTGCTACCAACCGGAAGGCGCTGCCGAGGAGGCAGAGATCTCCCAAGGCCGTGGATGAGGACTTGTACAAGATCCCATCTGACCTGATCTACCAGAAGACCAAGAGAGTACATATATAGATAAACCACTTGCATGCATCTTTTACTTCACATACATGATGACATACGCGAGTAGTTATCATATCATATTTGGATCTGTAAACTAAGCAAGTGTGCAAGCATTTCATATGTGGTTATATGGTTAAATTGTTGCAGAAGAAGTTGCCGAGGGGGATGTGGCTGGGATGCCTGGGACTCAACTGTGTTTCTGCGTGAAGATGGTGGAATACATGTGGCACGGCGGCAATAATGATGCAATGAGGGGGGGAGGGCACTGCTGGTGCACGCCCGCCCGCCCGCCCACCCGCCCGGCCATGGATGCTTTGCTACTTTAGCATATGATCTCGTCTTGTCAGCTCTTGTATCTTCTTTATCATTCTTTTTGGTTTCTTTTCCGTCTATATATTTGTGACTGTGAGGAATATGCAGCGTGTCATATCATCTTACTGTTAAGTAAAGGGCGTCTTCTACTTGGATTCAAATGAGGTATCTTGTTCCTTTGTTCTTTTTTCTCCTGTAAGCGTTCTGTTCAATGAAGGGGAAGGGGGGGGCTTGAGCTTTATGTCCATCAAATGTTACAAATGTGGCCAAACTTATATACAGTTATCTGTCGGCCAAACTACGTCTATGTAATCTACGATTCTACATATATAGACGTAGTTGTTTCCTATAATTATGAACTCCTCCATTGAACCCGCCGAAAAGGATTCTGCTGTCTACATTGAGGAGGGAGCTCCGTGTGCGAACCCTGGTGGAGAGTCAAACCCATGCGTTACCAATGTACGTACGTTGTTGGATTCCTCCAGTTCTGCAACAAACTTAATCAGAATATATATATATACACATATTATAATATTAATCAACACTTCTAATGTAAGAGATTATTATTATATATTTATGTATATGTTTTGGTAAACTAATTAGTAGCTACGGCTTTGTTTACTAGGGTTTTTTTTTTGGGACGAACTGTCTTTTCACCTCAACAAAAGTCGAGCCAATATTAAGTAGTATGTAAGCAGCTGATAGATTTAGGTCATCAGACTCATTCCAATGCTTTGACGAGGACTTGGCGTGGTACTCTCTCTCTCTCTCTCTCTCCCGCCCACCCACCCCACCCCCCCCCCCCCCCCCCACACCCTCCCCCCTAGCTGAAGTAGTGTTGTTTCGCGGAAAAAATTATGATCTCACTAGCTGAAGTAGTGCTGTTGCCACCGTAAAAAAAGTGGTGCAAAAGCGAATGAGGGACGACGTCGTAGCACTAATTGGATCTTGCTTGGTGGCATCACATTCAAACGTCATCACCTAACTTTAGATTTTCTGTCCAATGTAGTAACCCAACTCATCATTAAAAGGAGATACACCATATATCGAATTCAATGTCTTTTTTGAAAGGAAAGACTGATCTATGAATGAAAATGTCAAATTAGCCCTCATACGAAAGTTGAAAAAGATTGGAGGATGGATCTTTCAAATTAGACCTAACTGATCTTTAAAAAAAATCTGCACTGGGATAATAGTGTTGTACAAAATAAGGAGTTATCTTAGGAAGGAGAGCATAGAATTTTTTGAACAATGTTTCCTATAGGGCACGGGCAATTGTGAAGATTTGAGATGATCTTTACCAAAATTTCGGAATCGGTGTGAATGTAAATGTGCATGTGACTCTTCTGCATACGCGTAAACCTAGTAGTACGCTAAGTTATCTAGCTCAAGGATCGAATACACATTCCTTCTCATTGCACTTGTCAAAACAAATTGTCGTTATTTCAAATAAGAAAACCTACACTGCCCGCCTCATTGCAAAATACTCGTATGAGTTCAACTTGAACCAAAAGTGAAGGGCTACTCTCACGGGACCCGAATTGGGTCTTGTCAATGCCCTCTGCCATATTCCGTCGATGATTGCACGTCTTCGTCGAAAGTGAGCATTATAAAACATGTTCCAAATCTCCTATAGACATAAAGCAAATAAGGAAAGAAGAGAGGTATGTGTCCTCTGATCTAGGCTTACACTCTCGTGCACCCAATTGCTAGAGACCCAAAAGGCGATATAGCGCAAGGTAAGTTTTAAGTATTGTTGTAAGATTCATGGGAGCTGGTGAGCAACTAAGCAATGGAACAAAATGTGATTGTTTGTCTCAACCCTCAAGCCACAAAATTTGCAAGTCAAATCAATGGAAATTTGAAGCATAAGATGGAGTCTTCTAAATGGCTTGGGCAATCCCTGGGCACAACTTGTGATAAATAAATATGATGTTCCGTACCCATAGAATGTTAGTAACCCAGGCCCATGCTTGGAGCTGGCGATCCATCATGCTTGCCATGCATAGTATTAGAGATGGCATAAAAAATATATTGGTAATGGTAACTCCACAAAAGTTATATTGAATCCTGGTTGATTATTACGCCTCTAAGCCTAATGCCTACTTTTGTTAACGTAGATTCTCCTCTCTACTCATTAAATTTCTCACACTTCATCTCTAACTGCAACCCGAATGTTTTAGCACTTATGCAATGCTTTGATCCTTCAATTGTGTTGGCTATCTCTAATATACGCTTGCCTCCCTCCGCCCGATGATGATATATGGATATGGATAAATAGTACACATGGAAATGTTACCATTAAAATTGTCTATAATCATTTGTGCCACCAAGAAACTCCACTGTTGAATATTAAGGAGCATGCCTGGACTGAAATTTGGAAGCTTTATATTCCTCAAAAGATAAAGATTCTCTTGTGGAAACTTAAGGATAATCGTTTACCAATTGTGGGCTTTATCATGATGTTTAATTCTTCGATTAACACTGCTTGTGCCTTATGCGGCCTTACTTTGGAAACAACATTCTATCTTATTTTTTATTGTTTGATCTCAAATGCACTCTTGTCCTTGATTTCAATCCATACCAACTATTAGTTTTAGTATCTCCAAAGTTGATATTGGATCAAGGAGGGGGATGACTTGGAAAATTCCTGCAAGGCTTCGATGAGATCCTTATTCGCTTTTTATTTTCGAATTATTTGGAAAATGAGGAATGATGCACATTTTCAATCCAAACATGCTACCATATCGATAGTGTGGGAGAGGGCTCTAGTAAGACACAATGAATATGTTAGACATCATTTATCTGAGGCAACTATTCTCACCATCCTCTCCGACCATATTTTGGTCAAGTGGGAGCCACTGCCTCGAGTTGGGTCTATCTCAATTCGGATGGGTCTCTATTCGGGCCCAAGCAAGCAGGAGGTGCCGGCTACATTATCCTCTCTGATATTGGTGATTTTCTTTTTACAAGCACAATTAGGAAGGACGTGAAAAACTATCTTAGAGGTCGAAGCATGGGGAATGATGGTTGGCATTCGGCAATGTGCGCAAATGGGAATTCAGCACGTCATATGTCAAATTGATTCAGTTACTTTGGTGGACATCATACTTCTTAAGAAATCTTGCCCATGGAACATACTAAATTTATTAAAAAAAACTTTTGGAATGACATTCAGCTTTTTCAAAGCTTTAATTGTAAACACATCTATCGCGAGGAAAATCATGCCACAATATTTTTTGGCAAAATTTATATCGGGATTTTGAATCCAACAATTTTTGGGAGGAAAACCCTCCTTTGGGTCTCCTTAATACTATGTGTCAGGACAACTCCCCTCTTTTTTTATTAATCGATAGTTAAAAAAAGAAAGAGGTTAAGTGGGGGTAGTAAAATCCTAGCCCTCGAAAGTTTTGGTGAATGGGAAATAGGGAATATGTGGGATGTTCTATGCGGCACTTGCACTACGTATTTGGAGAGGCATGCTTGATCACAATCGTTGGTGAGAGACGTATGTGCTATAGTTGTTTGATTGTTCCCAAGGAGCATAGAAAACTGCTCCTCGCCATGTATCCCTTATGACTCTCGAGTGCAATCTTGACCGTTCGATGTGGCGGTCTCTGTGCACAACCTCCATAGCATCTTGACCGACCATCTCCAATGAATGATTGAGATCGAATTGACTGAGAGCTTGGAACTTGCTCATCTCTCCTATCATTGGTTGACGATCGTGGATGATGTGAAAACCGCTGCCAGTGGGAAAGGATGCCTGATGTCTCCAGGTGGGACTGAATAGTAGCATATCCTCGTAGGATGCCTCGCAAGTTTGTGCTTCCCCCTCTTCCATTTTCATCGCTAGTCGCCTTAGGCGTCCCTCCATCCAGTGACGACCTATAATACGACACCAAAAATGGAATGTTGGTAAGTTTTCATATACTACCAATTGTAGGTAAATTTTAACCTTAGGAAGCTTGACCTAGGCCGCCTGTGTGACTGGGGATGCATGATCCATCTCAAATGCAAATCCTAGCCTCACTATTTTTAGGTCGTCATAGAGATTCTTCGTCGATCCATAGTAGGGTACAAATGCAAGAAGCGTTCCATGGGATGGAAGAGTCTTGATCTTGAGCTTATAGGAGAGATTAGTAGTGTGATCCAGATAGGATTAACGTGAAGACTATCATGCAACGTCTGAAAGAAAAACTTCGATTGGGCTAGATTTAAAAGATAACCTTGAACATCCTAGTGCTTCCAGTAAGGATCTGGAACCGATCATCTTTGTTAGTGAATTTCAACATAAGATAAGAGTCACTCATTTTCATATACATATATATATACATATATATATGTATGTATGTATGTATATGTATGTATGTATGTATATGTACATGAGGTATGTCTTGGATTAGTCTCACATGCACAAGTTACGGAAGAGATGCTGGTATATATGGAAATATGTTCTTGTCCAAGTGTATATATATATATATATTTAATTTTTTTACCAGATCGAAAATTTTTTATGTTAAAATCTGGAATTTATAGATCCAATGTCACATTCAGTATATATATATATATATATATATATATATATATAAAGAGAGAGAGAGAAAGAGCACTTAACGGAGTACTTCGAATGCGAAAACGGATTGGCACGTGATATTTTTCACAAAAAATTGAATAGATTGTACTTAGCACAAGTAGTCCAAAATCAAATCAGGTGAAAATAAAATTATCTTACTTCAATCCAAATGCAATAAAAAAAGAAAAGAGAGCACCAAATATATGATTGGGTGAAGAAAGTAGTTACATAAGCACAACTCATCTAAGGTCACTCAATACTCACAACACCTCTTAAGAACTCTCATTTTGAGCATTCACACACCTTGTAATGTTGCAGCATGGACCTTTCATCAAGCATGCTCATCTCTTTCAGGGTCCTGCAAGTCCCCATCTCTAGACCTTTCAACAAGCATATATTGGATCAACAGTTAACTTTCTCTCTTACTCTACCTTGGAACTATGGCGATTGGACCAGGGGAAGGAGTGCAGCTGTCTCCAGCCGACAAAAGACATCATGTTAGTCTCCGTTATCAGCTTACGTTTGGGTTTATGTGTACAATTGATGATAAATGATTTGTTCTTCAGCTTCAGATCAACTTCAATTATTAATCAATAATAATGTTTGGCATTAAGGCCTTGTTAGCTTAGTAGTGAGGAATATGAATCTATCCGGATTTTTATATATTCAAATCGCAAGTGATCTTTTTATTATCTTTTGGTTATGCAATTTGGAATGACACATTTTGATTCAACCACTTTTGAACATTGTGATAAAAATTGAAAACAAAAGAAATAGAAGTTAAGCCATTTCGAACATTAAACCGCATTAATTGATTGCTTCCTCCAATTGAACTACGTCAGTTCATATATCAAAATCGAGAAACGTTGGAGATGTTGGCTTTATCATGAGATCTTGTGATGTCAAAAACAAAAAGGGACTTTGAGAAAATGGTAGTGTCATTTAACATGTAAAAAATTAAATATAGTGCTGTATATCATATATAATTGCATTACTCGACATATTTTTATGGAACGCAATGATTTTTTGTGAAAAGTTGAAGAACTCCCTCAGTCTTCTTTTCTTTTCCTTTTTTTTTTTTGTTTTTGTATCGAAAGAGAACTAGAGTATAAAATTTTCGAATTAACATCCAATTTTAATAATTATATCTATTCAGTCTTCAATTTTATTTTATAATAAAAAAATATTTTCGTGTGAGTGATTCGACCAAGAATTACGTATATATAGTCGATTATCCCAACCAAGAAAAGCTATTTATTTTTAAAATTAACTTTATCAGAATTTTAATTCGTCAATTATTCTGCATCAATTAAGTCAAAGATATTCTTATTGCAAAAGAGTAAACAAGTATAACTTGTGAAATTAGTATCATTCCTGACTACACATATAAACTTTTTTGAGAATATAATTCTCTTTGGTCAAGCCTAAAAGCTACATGTCCATCTTCCTCCGTCCTACTCTTATAACAGTGAAAGGCTGTCTGTCCCCCTAATGACCTAATCCTCGTAAAGAGAAAAAATAAAAATGAGAAGTCGGACATAAAGATGAAGTACCAAAACCTGCTGGCTGCTAAAAGAGGTGAATTAATGAAGCTTGTCAGGTGGATGGACTACTTGATCAGAGCACAGAGAATTGATGATATTACATACAATACAACAACAGTTCAAATATCAAAGTGCATTGACTCACTGGATCTGCTCAAATCATTCCTCCAATCAGAATTTACCAGTAACTGTAGCTACCTGTAGCAGACCCAATTTTTTATAAAAAGATTAATTGAATGAAGTAACTACTCCAAAGGAGTTTCGAGTACAAAAATTGAGCGAGATAGAAAAAGGCTTGCTTTGTTAAAAATTGTCGCTAAGCTATTGTCGACCTAATTTAGCTAAGTAATCACAACAGTGGAGTTAATATCAGCAAGGAAGTGCCAAATATCAACGAGAATGCCACGGAGCTGCCACAGACAGTTGGGATTGTGATTGATGACGTACACCAGGATCTCGGAGTTCGAGTAGACGTGGGATAAACCAACATGACAACACGCATACGAGTGCCAGCAAGTAAGGCACGAGCCTCCATCTCGAGGATTGAACCAATCTACGCAAAAGATGACTCTGCAAAAAAGAAAGAGGTGTTGTGAGATAATGCTAGAAATCCAATAGCCCCAACCTCAGCAAAAAAGGAACCATCCGAAAATAGAATAGTCCCGTGCTGTGGGGAGGGGGGCTCTCGTCGGATCGCACTTGGGTGCTAGCAAAATCATGGAAGTCGACCAAAACCCTTACCCAGGCCGAGTCCACGGTTGCGCGTCGTGATTTAAAATAAGCCTCATTTCGAAAATTTCATAATTCTTAGAGGCAATAAGAGAAAAGGGAAAGCAAGGAGTTTCTAGTCTGTATATCAAGATCGGCGTCCTCGAGAAGCCAAGTTCTGAGATGTCAAGAGCTTTGGTTTTGAAAAGTAATATTTATATTTCTCCTAAAGGAGTGCCAATGTTACTGAGCCATAGTGCATTGGAAGAACAGGTGAGGAATAGTTTCTAAGCACAGACCACAAAGTAAACAAACAGGGTTTATGGTATTATTAAAAAGAAGAATTATATCAAGGGTAGACAATTTAAAGTGTAGGAGCTTTAAAAAAAAGATACGAAGGCTCATTTACATTATCTTGGAACATCTACAAAAACGTGGATACACCAACACCTACCATTCCTCTCTCTCTCATGAAGCAGTTGGTGTAACAAACAAAAGGCCCAACAAAATTTTTCCTTGGAATGTTTCCACGTCTATTCATTACCAAGTTTTGCATCTATACACAGGAGAGGCTTACAACTCTCGCACTTTAACTTCGTTTTAAATCCTTACAAAAAAAAGTGTAAAGATAATTAGATAAATGCTTTTGTCAATGGATCGTTGGATGGCATTTGCATGAACTTAAATAGAGTTCAATGAGTCTTCCTTTGATTTTTTTTTTCTTTTCGTCAAATCTAATGTATAAACTTATCGTAATACGTCCCTAAATTATACCGAAAATATTTCTATTTTAATTTATCCATCTACTTCTATTAATTTTTTGGCCATTTTCAATTTTAATGGATTAGCCCTTTTTTAATTTTCAGTGCTAATTTTGTTTTTACTAATGGTTTGTCCAACATTGACAAACTGCACTTTAGTTAAACAAGAGAATTTGAGTTCAATTTTAACTTGGAACTTATGAAAGAGAAAAAAATGAAATGTAATAAAAGAAAAATAGGTCTTCCCGACTTGATTAAAATCTATGTTAGGAAACGTGATAAACATTTTCAAATCACTTAAGTCTGGTCGCATAGGTGCAACTCGGGGTGAATTAAATCAGTCAAATTCGACATAGATTGAGTTAAGATGTTAATCCGTAGTCAATGCGCATAATTCTTAATACTCAGACAACAAAAAAAAAGATCATAGTAAAAATTAATAGGTTCTTGTAATTTCATGTTCGTTTATTCAAATTTGTTGAACGAGTAGTTTTTCTAGTTTATTTTTTCTTTTTCTCGCGTCCAACTAATTTAGTTGTTGCAATTATATAAAAAGTTGCTAAAGCTGACATGGTGGTGTTAAATTAGGTGACCAGGGAACCGGACAAGGGAGAAGAGCATCTGCATCTACCACGAGATCTTGCAATAAATTTACCGTCCCCTTATCCGAGCCAGCCAATAATTATATTTTCATAACATCTAACGCTAGATCTCTCTCTCTCTCTCTCTCTCTCTCTCTCTCTTACAGATGGATTTGATTTGGCAGCATCCATCAGAGCAAAGACGAACCGTTACTTAAGTACTCTCTGTCCCCACAATCTCTCAATCAATTGCATGGCATAATGCAGCCATCCATTAACCTTCCAATGCAAATTTGGAATCAACCTTTTGGAAAGCAGAAGCTCTCAGATCTCTCTCTCTCTCTCCCTCTCTCTCTCTCCATGTCCATGTCCAAACACAAAAGGGTCGACGTTGCAGCTGCATGCTACAGTCCCACTACCACCCCCCATTAATTGTGCAAGCTCTCATCTTTTGCACCGTCTTTTCCAGAAAGAAAAAGGTTCATACATGGAGAATTCAACTTGCAGGACTGAGGGGGCTTATATATAGTATCTAAACTTGGTCAATCATGAGTTTTTGCACAATGAAAATTCGAATTAGAAGAGAGAGAGAGAAAAAAAAATCATCTGCACAAGAAAATCTAGCATTATCTTATCAAGGACTCAGCATGAAAATTTCTGTTCGTCCTACCCTACATATCTCTTCAACTTGAGTGGATAGTTGTTGCTCAGATTCAAGTCCTTGGTCAAAGTCTCGAGGTAAAATCTGTAAATTGGATGGAAGATGTTGCAACCTTGGAGTGAAAGGTGTGACAGAGGATGATGCATGACATTTAAAATCTGTAAATCTGTTTTTTTTTTTCCTCAGCAAGAATCAGACTTGTGGTAAAAGAGTGCAAGTTTTTTTTTTCCGCAACCCTAGAAGGATGAAAGTATTGCTGGTTTTCTTTGATGCTAAAAAAGGGTTGGGAACTGTAAGGAATGGCAGGCCAGGAGATAAAGGTTGCATTGAGAGGTGCTTTATGAGACAAAGGAACTGTACATGTCTTTAGGTTATGAAGGTTAACTGTATTTACAGCTCTCAGTGAATTTTGAAGTCATGAGGGCTGGTAAGATGTAGTACCTGCATATTACCTAACGTTCAGCTGAAATTAAATATGCAAAAATCCAACTCTTGTTTCACATCAAATTAATATACAAATAAACATTTTTTTCCTCTGATCAAAGTGGCCAGCATTGTAGTGGTTACTGTGACTAGCAAATTTGCAATGATAATGCGATGACCTGGATCACAAAGCTGAGTACATAGTTGATGATTACCATACCAAATCAATGGACCCTATAAGTGAATAATCATAGCATTCTTGTGGGTTACACCAATGCAAAATGCAAGTCCAGAGGATAACACATGCTCCATTGAAGACAGCAATACAAAAACATGATGCATGTTTCAGAACTTCAGTTAGTGGGCAGCTGTAGAAGGGCAAAACAGCTTGTTACCGCCTGCTATATATTGCCTGTCAAAAGGCTGCCACATGGTCCAAAGTATATAGATAAGGATTCAGGAACTCCTTTCGAACCAGTTCGCATTGGTGGCGAAAGCATGCGGCCTTCATACCTAACCATGGCCAACTCAAGCTAAGCTGTGAAAATTCCAGTGTCAGTCCAAGTTCCTCAGCTCACATTGAACAATACTGGTTATTTAATCTAAGAGCACCTACTGCAAAGGACTGCGAGTGATGCCAGTAAACAGCAAACTAACCACAGCTTGATTGATATCTTGATGAGACCGTGAAAGGGTTTCTCCTTCATGACCACTCTTTTTGTGAGAGAAAGCAAGCCAATAGGCCTCATTTTCGCGTAAAAAAAAGTAACAAGTAATGAAGAATGACAAGTAGCTGTAATGTTTCGTTCTCATGCATTTGGACACATATATATTCATATTGATTTGAAGATAAGAGGAAAAATATTACAGCAGAAGAGATGCTCCTCCATTCATAAGCTACCACACACAAAATTTCTACCAAGTAGACAGAAGTCTGCCACCTTTTCTTTTTCCCTGTTGCAAAAGACGCCGCTGCAGGTTCTAAGATATATCACATCCCACATTCACCAAAAAAGGGGGAAGAAGGAGAACAGGAAACAAGTGGAACTGTGGAAGTATCAGCATCGTTTGGACGCTACGTTGCTGCAAGCTCCGCTCCATCGGCAGTACGACATCTTTTCAGGCGACGCAGTTGAGTCCAAGACATCCTGACAGGAGGCCCCCAAGCAGCCAGCTGCGCTTCTGCAGAGTAATCACATCGCGCGTCAAAAAACTATCATCAGAATTTCGGGCGTCTCCAAACTAAGAAAGAACGAAGGGCACGAGATCTTTATTCGAAAACAGCTGCACAAAATCTTATCTAACACAAGAATGGGAATCAGAAGCCATCAATTAGTACCTTCTTGGGCTTCTGGTAGAGGAGCTCAGGTGGGATCTTGTAAAGGTCTTCATCGACCGCTTTGGGTGCCATTGCCCTCCTCCTTGGGATGGGGATTTGTCCAGTCACATCGCACACCCTCCTCCCCTGCTTCCTCTGCTGCTCTCTGCTGTGCTGCTTCTCTCCGCTTCGTGATGTCGATTTCGTCACCTAAAACAAAATCGATGAACTCTTTAAATGAGTGACAAAGGCCTGCAATCGGAGCTTGATGCATGTAGCTCGGGACATTAATTGGTGGGAACTAGGAACCTTTCCAGGACGTTGAGTATAATCTGTCGGCACCGGTGCTGCAGGAACCTTGAAGAGATCAACGTCATCACCAAAATAGTGTCCTCTGACCAGCCCGGCCTGCATGGCGGACTCGAAGTACTGCGTGATCGGGAGCTCGTCACAGTACTCCCAGTTCCCGAACGCTGGTATCTGATACCTCTTCATCATCGCGTCCTAAGAGCCAAAACAAATTCCACATGATGCGTCAACCAACAGAAAGAAACAAAGGAATCGACATCTACACACACGCACAACAAGAACAAGAAGAAAACGAGAACAGTAACTTGATCAGCTGCAGCTGAGCTATAAAACAAAAAGATCACATACTTCCATCATCGTAGCTGGAGAAACCTGGAACAGAAGAGGGGACGCCGAAGGCAGGCAGATGCGAACGTGGTAGGGAGTAGTTGCTATATATATGAAGAGGGAGTGTAGAAGCGAGTACCAGTTTGTAAACTGGTGGTGAGAGGGAAAGGAAGGGTCCTTATCAAGGAGGACAGAGGCAAAGGGAGTGGGGGAGTGATGGAATGGAGTGCGTAGGCTTCTTTATTTAGGCATGGCTTACCACCTTCATGGTAGCAGTAGCTTCTACTTATTGCTACTGAGAGCACAACACCTTCACCTTCCCCTCTTCTCAAGTCTCTTCCCCTCTCTCTCTCTCTCTCTCTCTCTCACTGCAACTACTACCACTACTGTTTCCTACGTATCCGCCCGAGTGCTTTGCTTTCTTTAATGGCTCCCATCCCAAGGGGCCATCACAGCGAGGTCTTTCTTTTGCCCTCCCTTTGCAATGTTTTGGGGTCTCGAGCCCTCAGAAAAGTTTTATAGGCTCAAGAGAGGTGGCGTTGTGTTCGGGGTTGACGTTTCTGTTGTGTGTCCTGAGGGTGGCAAAAATTTAGCCCTCGAGCTCTGAAACTGGGGGTCAAGTTTTAGTACCGATGAGTCCTCTCTCTCACTCTCTCTCATCAGCCTATCGTGTAATTATAATCTTGACCTCATCACGTGAGCGGATGAAGCAGAAGACGTAGGTTATACTTTCTTTCACTGTTCGGGCTCTGACCATATGCTACTGTCGTGCTGTAGCAAGTACCCCTCCGAGGACACCGTAGAACAGCAGTATATTATGTGATGTGGTAGTTGTTCTCGTTAATGTCCATCTGTGTATAACCCATACATGACGCAGAAAATGGTGGAAAAGGTGATAAATGTGTTAATTAAACCCCTCGTTCGTGCCTGGTTTCAGTCTGGTTTACATGCAGCACCATAATAATTGTTTGGTGCAACGAACAGCTCGACGGTAAAAAAGAAAAAAAGAAAGAAAGATTGGAAATTGTTACAACGAGCAAAAGCAAAAGTTTGGTAGTAAGTAAGCCACCAATCCTGCTGGGTGATCAGACCCTGTCTTCATCTGAACAAGGCTTGAAGGATATAAATATTAATGCAAGGAACAACGCAAGCTCGCGCGCATTCATGCCATGGCCACTTTTGTGCACAGGGCTCCTCTGATTTGTTGTCTCTGTGGCAGAAACGAGGCCGCAGGGCCAAAAGTCGTTGGGCAAAGCTTTGAGTTTGAGTTGTTCTTCTTTCTTTTATATATACATACAAATGTTTATGAAGGATGCACAGTTGCTGATGAGTAGTGCCGGAGGCATGGTGTTTAGTAATGTATAATAGCTAAGTTGTCTCTTGCCATGTAAGCTACCTACTGCATGCAATCTCTCTCTCTCTCTCTCTCTCTCTCTCTCTCTTCGCGAGAGGGCAAAGTAAAATACTGTACTGGGGAACGGTGCATGGCTACTGTCGCGTACGGACATGGAAGTTTTTAACTATGTAAAATGGGTTTGATGCATCCTGCATGGTATAAGTGTTGCTGTGTTGGCCTTTAATGCAACTACACTTTTTGTAGCCTTTCAGTTCTCTGACTTTGTGTTGGGATGATTAGTCGAGTGATCCATGTCTGATTACCATGGTGAAATGAGGCACTAAATCATGGTTTTGTTGACAACGCAACATTATCAGCTCCCCTTTCTTTTCCCTGTTTTGATTTTTTTTTTGTTGCATTTGCCCCTCCATGGTTTTGTTGCATCTGCAGAAGATGCATTTGTCCTCCATGTTTTCTCCAAATTCTTCGTCGTCGTCGTTGATTGCCAAATCTATGAGCTAATTAATAGCATAATAGGAATTTCATTTTATTTTAATGAAGGAATACAAAAGGCATCATTTCAGTGCTAACTTTATCTTAAAGCTTAAGCCATATTCTCATGCTCAGAGTCCCACAGAGAAGTCCAGGATTCCTCTGACTAAAGTTGACTAAACAATTTTTTTTTGTGAAATGCCCTACTAAAAATAAAATAGTATTATTAAACAATTATGTTGTAATAAATACAATTTTTAATCCTTAACCCTATTTATGAGGATGAATTGTCTGAAAATGTGAAGCCCCGTCATATGACCCACTAAAGCCCAACAGTACCCATAAAAAGTTGAGGTTTTGCTTTTTTTTTTTTTCGTGTCCCACTACAGGTAATATTGAATGTTTTGCCAAGGGAAAAAAAGGGCGACGGCCTCCTCGCCGGAGGTCGCAGAGAGGACGGCGACGGCCCCCTCTTTCTCATTGTCGGCGTCGGCGAGAGGAAAGACGCCAGCGATGGGAAAGAGTGGGGTGAAGGCCCCCCTCTTGCATCTACGTCAAATTTTTCCCATTTTTTAATTATTTTTTTTATTTTTTTAATGTTCTATAAGATGTCGTATCAGCATCACATCAGTGCACGTCAGCTCCGTGATCAGAAGACAGTCAATAGCAGATAATGGGAACACCAGATGAAATAAGTTAAAAGATGAAGGACATTCGCATTACTTACAAAGTGGAGTTGAAGAATATCTCTAAATAAATTTTTAAGTTAGAGAACATTTAATGTAATTTATCTCCAATTATAAAATTTTACAAAAATTATTCATCTTTTAAAATCATCATCTTTGTAATAATGAATGTATTGCCAATCACAAGATTTTAGGAAGATTCTTGTAATAACATAACTTCTACTGTACGAGATTTGCACTTTTCAAGTAAAGATCATTTGTACAACAAGGTTAGCTCATCTAATTCGAATTTTTATAAATATTTTTTTAATTAGAAGTCTCACTTATCATTCTTAGACACATGATGCAAGACGATTTTATCGAATTAGTTGGATTCGACTGTAGTTAACCTCCGAACAATGCGCATAATCATATATGTCTGAAATGCACATAATCGTTAATATCGTACAGACTCCACTTTTCAAACACCGGGGGTGGCTAAAAAAAATAATCATATATGTTCTATTTGAAATTTAGCACTTGCAATATTTCTTATATCAAAATATATTTATCATTATTTGAGATTGATATATAATCAAAGAAACCTTGATTATAACGTCATTCTTATAAGCAAAATGCATATATAAACTCAAAAAGAATTTATACATATAGATTGATGGTTGAATCAAAATTGACAATGAATTAAATCACTTTATATATAAACTCTTTTAACTCCGCCTATATTTTATAGTCGGTCCCAAGTCCGGATAAAGGAGGAGGGTTGTGTTAGGCCCCGACAGCCAGCATAAAATTTTGTCGAATCTTATGAACATGGATTAACGAATATGGAATGGCGTCGTATGATCTATGTAGTCGACCCCACCTAGTGGGATAAGGCTTTGTTATTGTTGTTGTATATATAAACTCTTTTGAATTTGCACTTTCGTATAAGCCATTTTTATTTAAAAAAACGAAAAGTTAGGGCTTGAATTAACACGAGAGATTATTAATCGCCAAGAGGTAGTATTTTTTTCCCTTCTTTCATCGACTATACAGTTTTCTTGTTTTTTCTAAAGAATTTTGCATAGTTTTATAATAATAGGGTATATCTACAATCACTTTAAAACATTATAACTTTTTATACAAAAAAACAAAGTTTACACAAGAACTGAAATAAATATGAAAGTTTGAGCTTTTACCCTGAAATTTATTTGATTAATAACAAGCCTTGGATTATTTATTGAGAGAGAGTATTGAGAGAGAGAGAGAGAGAGAGAGAGAGAGAGAGAGAGAGAGAGAGAGAGAGCACCAGAAATGAGTGCATGAACCAGAGTATATTTGTTTATTTGATTAATAGTCGTATTCCATCTGTTTATATATTTGTTTCCACTATCATATTTCTAGTATATCATTTTTACTACTACTCTAATAAACCTGATCCTTTATTTGTAACATGAGAATAAAAGATTAAGAAGGAAGCGTTCACTAAACACCATACAAGAATGGACCTCCAAAAGATAATCTACAGCTTATTTCATTCTCACTATTATTTTCCATTTTCTTTTTTCTATCTATGCTGACAGATCATCCTGGCTATCCTAAGAATAAATTAAATTAACATGAAAATTTTTTTGGGCTCATATATTTGTAAGGAACAATATTATGAAAATGTTCTCTGCCTCATCCATTTGGTGGCAGACCATTTTTCTCCTTTCAACACGGCACATCCTGAATGGAGACTTTTTGGATCTACTTCCCCATTGAGTCCCTGAAACAATAAAAACACGGTGGCATCATAATTCAAAAAATATCAATTCTTTCTTTCTAATATATATCTATATATACACACACAATGGAACATGGTGCAATTACCATGCTCCAGAAAAGAACAGCGTCTCCTTTTCTTGGCTTTACGCAGACTCCTTTCACTATTGTTCCCCCACAGCTGCAGTCACCAGTTCCAGCCTGCATCGGTGGAGGAGTTTATTTTAAACTTGCCAACGGAGAAATGCAAGCAATTCTAATAATATAAATGTCGAGATTTAAATTCCTCCTACATAGTAAAACAGACTCAAACCGGTTGTGAAATATAGCACAGAAAAAAAATTTTTTAAAATTTGTACCAACAAGGACAGACACATGTTGTTTGCACACAGGGAGAGCCGAGTAAGTTCAGTGAACATGCAAAGTGAGAGAAGCAGACATAAAATATGACATGCAGAAGAGCTAATTGTCTTCACTTACAGTACAGCACAATGCAACTAGAATTTAGCCAATTCTTGGTTGCAATCGTACTGAGGATCCGTTCGTTTCAATGAAGATAATTTCTTTCTTTTTTTAATATTTTTTGTGAAGAAAACTCTAGGGAAAGCATTTATTAAATTTTTTTAATGTGAAAAATAATTCTGTTTTGGACTGTGTACTAGAGAATGAACTAACACAATACAAATGAATTATATATCAGTTTAGTGGGAGAGAGATTCTGATTTTCTTGATCTTAGAAGGGATCTATCTTCCCCAATTTTACTTATTTACCTTTTAGCCAAATGGAAACCAACTTATTTGGGTCAAACTCTTTTGTGTCAAATAGAGAAAATTCACAATCTTAAAAATCAATTTCCACATAAATGCACCTTAACTTGCAATAGATTTATCCAAACTGACGACAATGAATTTTTCTAGCAGTATAGACTTTGCATATTGTAAAATAAACTAGATCAAGAAACCACACATTACATGCCCTAAGGAGCACTAATTCCAAAATTCAGATGTTTTGTACTGACCATGGGAAAGTAGGTCTCACCCCCTTCAACATTATCATTCAAATACATGAGCATTGTTGCAACACGTTGGCCTCCGCGCTTTAAGTTAAACTGCAATAATCAATTTATTAATTGGTGATACATTAAAAGAAATACCGAATTACATGTGACACAAGAAGAAACTTACAGTATCAGAGAAGTAATCGTTGTGTGGTCGGTAATATTGATTTGGTTCATACCTGTAATACCATGACATAATGAGCTTTAACGCCAAGTCATATCTCCTAACTCCTAAATCAAATTTCTACCTTAGCACTTGAATTAGCTCTCCATTTTCTTGAGGGACTTGAGAAAATACAGAAATCCGCTTTTCAATAGCCTGAGTAGTGAATAGATAACCAAATTATGAATCTTCTTAAACTTGGAACAAAAAGAACTTGGGTATCAATAAATAAATATGTTAACAAAAACAAGTGAGTAGCATTCCCTTAAAAGAAAGAATTATACAACTGTATCACATTAACTAACTTTGCTTTTTTTGTTATGATGAGTTTCATTAGTCCAGCATAGTCATATGGCTTAGAGAAAATACTAAATCCATAATCATGCCTGTTAAAGCCCCTGCCTGGCTGTGAAATATTATCGTAGTATATAGACAACAACAACAACAACAACAAAGCCTTATCCCACTAGGTGGGGTCGGCTATCGTAGTATATAGAACATGACAAAAATGAAAAGGCCCTTTCTGGACTGTGAATCTGATCCTTATTCTCATTAGGAGGTAGAGAAAGAGCATAAAATTATATGACTTAAAGAATGTCATTGTTTTGATGACAAGATTATGATTACAAATGGACTCTAGACTTCAGATCATGCACTGGCTGAGTCTAAAATATGTGATATTAAGGAAGAAAAGAAGACACTAGTAGCATCGTCTTTAATCATTGTTCTCAGGTCATGAACAAGAAAGAAATGCTCAGAAGTCTGAGTTTTCACAGGTGAATGATGAAGATGGACATTACCCATTGTACCACAGAAAAATCTGTAAACAGATGCTACAAAGGAAAAAGGATGCCACAGAACTTCAAGTATTGGCAATTAAGTTAGCAGTGCTTCGAACAGTATCAGGATATATCTTTAATTGATAATGAAGCGCTCAGATGATCCAGATACTACAGATAACATAATGATTATCCAACTAGCACGCTTTTTCTTTTTGCTGATACAATTTTAAAGTTTAATTGAGAGGATGTCAATGCTAATAAGCCTTCAGTGTGTATAAATGGATGTCTACCAAACTTGGTTAGCCATCCTTAAGGGGAAATCTTCAGATCGTTCTATCAGATTAGAGGGTTCATCAACTGACTTTAAATTCAGATCACAATGCATGATTATGCAACAGCTTAAAACAATTCTCTAAAAGAACAGCTTTAAACAAAAAAATGGACATGCATCTTAAACAATGGAGATTGGACTGAACTCTTTGTAGAAGTTGCTTGATTAACTAAAACAATACGGGTTTAATTATGCATCAGCAAAAAACAAAAAACTTTGCAGAAAATAATCCTGATACTGGGATCAAGCAAAATGAAAACAAAGTTCAAGACATGGACTAATTAAAAGATCCTTGAGTATATCAATTAAAGATTAAGACAGCACTTAGTTTGCAACTGATTCATATATTCAAAAAGGGTTGGGCCCACTTACAGCAAATTGTTTTGGCAATGCCAAGGGCATAGAGCGTTTAAGCTCATGCCTCCTAACAGTGGTGGACTCTGTGTTCAGACTAGTGACTATTAATCTCCAGCTTACAGAGAATTGTTTTGGCAGTACCAAGGGCATAGAGCATTTAAGCTCATCCCTCCTAATAGTGGCGACTCCGGGTTTGAATTAGGGACTATGAGCTCCCTCAACGCGGGATTCAAACCCCCTAGCCACTTGAACCAATTGCTAAATCCAAAGAATTGCTACTCATGGTTATTTTCATTGGGTTTGGTTAAAACAAGCTATTTGCATAATTCAATAATCTAGTTCACCCTTGTGCCAGTTGAGAAAAATGATGCAATAGCAAATCCCTTTTGACTGCAATAAGAATGTTGCTAGGTGTCTTTAGAATGTTTTGACCCAATATTCATTGAGCTATGCCATAATTAATAAAACCTGCATGAATATAAAACTGCATTCCATGTGTAATGTCATATGCATGAAAAGCTACAATACACTTGAAAAGTCAGCTTCATGATTTTTCCTCTAGTAGAAGATGTGCATGAAGAGTACATACATGTGAATCCAAGAACTGCAACTTTTTACATCATCATTTATATATTTCTGTCCTTGACTAACATGTTTCCCAAGTGACCCTCTAATTTAATTCAAAATTTCTAAGAATTTTTTTTGCCAAAACCTACTAAGCATTTAGGAAAGAAAGCTCTAGAAAATTTCTGGCAAAAACAAGAGAATGAGAATAAACACACCTAAATGAGAATTAACACCAACCTGTATAATTGGGTATTTTCTCTCTTCAGAATTTAGGAACATTCCAGAACTTGTACGTACGCTGCTTTTAACTCCCTGCAGAAGTCATAATATAAGTCAGGATGAAGCGAAACAGTTAGGAGGTGCATTCAGGATCGAATCAACTGAAACATTAATTTTTTTGAGAAACACATGCCACCATAAAGTTCGTCAAGGAAATCATGTTGTGTTATAACTTCAACCTTATCTTATCAATCAAACTTAAATTTTTCTCATTATTAGTTCACCTGTATATACATAACGAGACATTATTTACATAAGGCTATAATTATCAATAGGGAAGTCTAAATGAATGAGAAAATGTTCTACAGAACAATGTATTGCCATGGTCCATAATTACTAGTAAACAACATGAGATGTTTTAGATGGGCCTTAACCATGGATGACGAAGTTACATGGACAATATTACCACACACATGCTTAACCTGGCTAAGATATGAGCTGGAGATTAAGCGTGTTGTGAGGGAATGATTTTCCTCCACAATGTCTCTGTTGTAACTTTTTTTCATCAATTCAATAAGATAGGATAGCTACAACCTTGGTAGCTATCCTTTCACTTCTCAAAATGAGAAAAAAATTAGTAGGTGATAAACCGAAGTATGTGAACTCCAAAAGCTATACTATAGAATTGGAAGACATACTTAACTAGTTCTCATGTCATATTAAATATGTTTCGGAGGCGAATGGAAACGGTAACAAAGTGTTTCCGTATAAATGTCAAAATGAAAGGATGCATCTATATTATTAACAGTTTAACACTATATTCTGTATAAGAGTCGGGAAAAGGAAAGCACAAAATATTTCAGCATAAATGCAAAGATGAAACTATGAACAGTTACCTTCCCTGTTTTAGTATCTACAACGGTTGAAACTTCAAGCCGAGGTCTAGCAACTGATCTAAGATAATCGCATTCCTGTATACACAATAAACACAATAATTTTTGGACCTTTGCAAATATGTGATTTTTCATTTGTCGCTGTATAAAGATCATGCGAAATTAGGTGATTGTGGTATTAAAATATTAGATAGACTTTGTACAGAAGTAAAGAAATGTAAAATTAATCATCTAGCATAAAGTGCAACTATACCAGATATTTGAATATTGTAAACATACAATGTTATTTTCAAAGAAATGCTAAATTAAAGTTATTTTTTTCTGGATAATGCCACGACACGTGGGACCTCCATTGTCTAGGGCTACTAGCACCTTCGAAGCCGGTCTTGGTAATGAGAACATGGAGACTACAGGGATCCGGGGCTACTAGCACCCATCAATTATTTAATCTAGCATGAGAACATATGTATTAATCAAACCATATTTACTTCTAATATGTCGTTGTCACGAAACCTTCCAGGGATAGTGCAAAAAAAACAGTACATAAATGAACTAGAACATGCTAAAACTGGTTTCCCTAATCCATATTATAGTTGCAGAAGGACCGTCACAAAGTCACAAAGCCAGCTCAACTAATGCAACAATAATATACTTAGGAAGATTCTCAACATATAAAGGCAGGGGAGAAAATATCCAAACCTCCATGCTTAAGAAATTGTGAAATAGAATTATTCTTGGTGACCAGCTGAGAATTTCAGGTTTTACCTAAAATAACAGGAATCAAAAGAATGTCAACAAAAAATCTAAAATAACTGAAGAATGTGAATCACAGTGTAATTTTTTTCCCTTTTTTTCTTTTGAGAATCAGTGTAGCTTAATTATGCTTCAGATAAAATACTATATACTTATATAAACATCACAATTTGGTTCAAGATTAGAGGATACCTATGGTATGAATACTTGCAACATCTCAACAGATGTTTATGTCATAAATATAATGGCATGCCTTATGTTCCACAAATATAGTCCCTGATTCAGAATTTAAAATTTGTTGATATTTATAAGACTTATTTGGGGCCACATTTTCACAATATGTGAAATAATCAGCTTATGTGCTAACTCTTAGGCTATGCTGCTAGATTGCCATTTCCAAATAAATCGAATTAACCAAGAACCTGGATGGTATACATTAGTTGAATAGTTTTTTAGAAGATACGTTGGTTCAGGAAGAAGTCTATTCCATGTATGACCTTACTCCAGCATATGTTTATGAACAAGTACCCTGATTACATCCTAAGAAAACTATTCAAGACATATTTCCTAATGATAACCATATAAAAATGCACTTTATCAATGACACAAATTCAGGATCTATTTATCTCGAAACCAGGTAACAAAATACACTGTAGATAAAGAAACAAATGGCATAGTTAATTTTGTTGCCATATGATTTAATACATATAAATGCATACATTATTTGCACTTTTTGGGTACATATTATTTGTATTTTGGCATCAATCAAATTGTGATCCATGCAA
This sequence comes from Pontederia crassipes, assembly GCA_030549335.1. NCBI lineage: Eukaryota > Viridiplantae > Streptophyta > Magnoliopsida > Commelinales > Pontederiaceae > Pontederia > Pontederia crassipes. Next base: position 6,860,282 of record CM060190.1, read on the forward strand.
ATGCTAGCAGGAAGTAAGCATAGGAAAACCAGTTGGTGTCTACATGGAATTCCGGAAGAAAATATCATGACTTGATTTTAGCAAAGTTATCTATTGTTGCTAACCTGAACTCATTTTGTGGTTCCACAGGTGTGGAAGATACACATCTTGAACAGCATATAAGTTTTGACAATAAATTATCATAAACTGCATAATCTACTAAATCTAAGACCAATTTGAATCTTACGCTAAAAAGTAGCCTATATTTTTCTGTTGAAATACAGAAAAATAAAATGATATGACAAGCAAGTCAAGAACTTTAAATTGTAGAAATTGATATTGTATTCTATTGCAGAATATCTTTATTGAGAAAGAATATATGGAAGGGAATTAGCATTCAGTTATGAAGAACAAGATGACTGGGAACTTACAAAGCCAAGACGAAGCAATGTTGCCTCTCTGTCATTATCCCAGTGAGGATTCCCTGCAATCAATATAGTAACTTTATATAGGCTGCAATTTCTTGTCAATTACAAAATGGGTCAAGAATGGATATTTTTACTAAGAAAAATAGGCATTAAATGTATAGCAGATAATACAAATGTCGTAAAAGTGTAGCCACTTATAATGACGTGTAAGAAAAATATGGCAGGAAGTCTGCACCTGGCATAGAAGAGAAAGTGTATATAATATTAGAAAGAAGCAGGTTGAGTAACTCATATATCATCCTTCAAAAAAAATATATAACAGTTGATATTTGTTTGAGAAACTCAGTTGAATTTCATGTCGCTAAAATTTTTGCACAATCAATCCAATGAGTTCTAACTTTGTCTTGTCCATGCTGAATGGCACATTGTCATGCAGTTGAATCCGAAATTGAATGGTACCCATCCATAATGGACAAAACATCATCAGACATACAGGGAAGGCAAGCTGATCATTGTGGCCATACCTGATGATTCCTCCAATCGCTGGATAGATGCTAACTGAAACAAAGAACCTGTAGGCATCAACCATGATCAAGTCATTCAATTAAGCATGGAGGTTGCTACCATCACATATGCAAATGAGAAGACCGTGCATGTCTAAGTTGAAACATGAAAACATTTATTAGAAGTTGACCATTTTTCAAAAGGGAACTCATTAATACCTCAAGTCTCAGCTGTAATGTGGAAATTAATATACCAATTAAAATTGAAGAGCTTTTTTCTTCGAGAATAGTTGCATAAGACAAAGTACGAGGTAAGGATGACAGGGAGCCAACTGTCTCTCATAGTGATGTATCATGAGGCAGAGTCAACTCTCTCCCCTAGTGATGATCAAACTGCCGTTTTTCTCTTCCTTTCTTAATATGCAGAACATGCCTAATTGGGATATTCTACTGGACTTCAACCTACCATTAGGCTCCAGTTTACTGTGGGGACGCCCGAAACAAACAGAATCCGACAAATCTAAGGAATTTGAAGGATCAAAGGAAGAGGTATCATGAATCAAATGAAAGCATAATTTTTTTTTTTGGTAAGTAGAAGAAGGTAAAACAGCAAATGAGGCGAAAGACAAGAAATTTGATAATAATACACTACAGAATTATATACAAAACTCAGTTCCGAACAAGCATGTCGAGGATATCACAGTGACAACAGAAGGCAATAGAAAAAAAAAAAGAATCAAAACTGACCTATGATCATGCCGACGGTGATGAAGACGAGCAGGGCGAGGAAGTAGTTGGATCGAGACATCATCGTCCTCGTCGAAGTCCTCCCTCCCCCTCGAAGGCCAAAAGCCTCGTCTTCCTGGATTTCCTCCGGCTACCGCGGCCTACTCGGTCACCGCCTTGCGCTTGTGCATGCGCAGATGCTTGATGCATGAATCGGAGGACTGTTTTCAGACAAAAGAAAAGAAAATGGAAATTAAAGGGAGGCGGATTCGATTCTGGCGGCAGCGAGAATTCGAGGGAGGGAGGGAGTCGCGAAGTTGACTTCCAGACGAATAAGGTGGAACGCCGTTGTCCGTCTTCTGGTCTCCGGTTCCTTTGGTTATTTATTTATTTAACACTTTCAAAATTATCACTTTTTTTTTCGTGTCTAAACCTTAAATTACAAATTTTAAATTTTAATTCTGGAACATTTAACACTTGAATTCTATCAAGTTTTTTTAAATAATTATAAGATATTGTTTTTACCCTTAACATTTTAATATAAAAATTAGAGAAAGCTAAAAATATTAATATGAGCATAATATTACATAAAAATATTATTATCAAATAAAAATATTATTATCAAATAATAATTTTATCCGTATTAATTTTTTTTACATATTTTTATTATAATGTGAAAGTAAGAATAAAAAAAATAGTTGGAGGAAATAATCCTAAATATTTTGATCTCCTCATTCAATTTTTCACGCCAAGTTTAAAATGGAAAGAAATTAGCATTTCTTCTCACTAAACTAAAAACAAAGCATTCCGGATTTTTAATTACAATTTTACATTTTAAAATACATGAAATCTAAAGACTCCAAGGAAAGTATAACTTATCCGAATCACATTCCAATGTTTATTTTAGTTTAATAATTCAAAGTCATTTCGCCAAAAGGAAAAAAAATCAAAGTAACAAAGTAAAAGATAAACTTTTGACATTTTTTTTTTGTTTTCTCACTCGACGTTACCGAATAAGTTGTAGATGAATTGAAAATTCTAATTCCTACTGAGATCAGCGGCGTCTTAATGGGGACAGCTGGGACGGCATGAGGACCTTCAATGTTCAGCAACTCTCTCTCTCTCTCTCTCTCTCTCTCTCTCTCTCTCTCTCTCTCTCTCTCTCTCTCTCTCTCTCTCTACACACACACGCCAGTAGGAGGAGGCATTAGGACCTTGGATGCTACTCGACCCATCAAGAGCTTGGAAGATCTAAGGCTGTGACATTTCCAAAATCCACCTTAAATATTGAGGGTAATTGAAATTTTTTGGATGGGTTAATCGGTTTGTCATCCTATAATCATAACTAAATGATTATTTTAACATTACGACGGAAGGCTATAAATAATAAAATAACACTTTTCTTTTCAGCAAAAGATTTTGTCAAGACATTCATAAGCATGAAACAATATCTATTATTCTTAAACATCTCTAAAAACCATCATCAACTATTAGACTAAACATGATAAAGATAGAATGACTTTATTTAGTGCTATTAGAGGTGTTCAGCGGGTCGGATCGACCTACGAACCCGATGACCCGACCCGACGCGACCCGACCAAACCTAGGGTCGGGTTGGGTATGGGTCGAAATTTTTCCACCCGAGTCGACCCGACCCAATCCGAAGACCTAATTTTTTATTTTTTTTGTTTTTAGCTTATATTATCTATAAAAAATAAAATATTTTAAATTTGTAAAATAATATTTAAATGTTGAATAATTTATTTTATGCTTTTTAAATAAATATTATATAATATTTATATTAAATAATAGAGAAAGTAAGAAAAAATTATGGTCGGGTACCCTGACCACCCGACCCGAACCGGGTTGGATCGGATTCAGCCTCTCAAAATGTGTTAACCCGACCCGACCCGATCAAAATTAGGCGGGTCGAATTGGGTCCGGGGTTAGGTCGGTTGAAACTCGATCCGTGAACACCCCTAAGTGCTATGTCATGTGTAATCAAGTTGTAACGTCTCGAAATTCGACTTCTTAACGTAACAAAGTCTTCTTTCAATCTTTCTTTGACTCCATCAAGAAAATTGATGTGTAAACGAAAGACTTAAATGAAATTATTACAATAAAAAATATAAGAAATGCGAAAGATAGATAGATAAAAAATTACATCAAATGTCGCAATAGAAGGCATATAAAATCCATGCCATATACAATTGTATAGGTCCCATCCAAATGAAAATATAACTCAATATAATGAAGGAGAAAAACTACATCTAGACTCTAAGATAACCATGTGCACACGTCACCAAACTATAATCATCGCACATACATCAATTAGACTCGCAATCCATATCAAGTACATGTGGAGATCACGCAAGAAAGCAAGCTCAACCGTTAGCTAAGTGTGAGTTCGTATAGGTCATAAGATAATTCCATTAGAATAAATGTGAAACAAGCAAAGATGGAAATGTTAGAGGCTTGAGATGATAGGATTTAGCTTTATCTTTTTTTTTTCAGTGTTATGAACATTTTAATGTTAACATATATAATGTAACTCCATTCCTTATTCTGTAACTCTCCTATCTCCACGTGTCCTGCTCATTCATTTATTTATATCTTATTTCATTGATAGTTTCAAAGTACTCACGACTCTACATTCTTACTTATCTTTTTTTTTTCAATTTTTTGTTAACTTTTTTCCCATTCGAAATATGAAATGATATCATAGTAACATTCCTAACAAATGTGTGACACTTTAAATGATCATCCTATTGATCCACTACTCAATACTCTTAATAGAAGTAAATACCTTAGTTCTCTTAATTTTTTAACGTCCGAAATTATTTTTCTACATTTATAAAACAGGTGCGACGCCCTACATTCTCATTTATTATTTGAACGCAAGTTTTCTTTAAGCCTAGCAAATGTGGGACGTTTCATTTTTTTGTTGACATTCCAATTCCCTTACATTGAAGCTACGTGCGACGTCTGACTACATATGAATGCATTTTCTTCTTCTTTCGGTGCTCGCCACGTTTGGCTCACCGAATGAAACTTTTTCTGAGCAAGAAGAAGAAGGAAATGAGGAGAGTCGCGTGATGCCCCCAGCGACATCGCTGTCGAGTTTGACAAATTGGCAGTAGAGAAGGATGAAGGACAAGTGCGTGCGCCGAGGATAACGGCGACGCAGACGAGTTCGTGGATCCGCCGAAGGTGGAGGAGAAGCTGGGAGGTGAATGTTTGCAAAGTGGTAACCTTTATGCTGATTCAACTTGTTAATTTGTCTGTTAATTTGTTTCTGCTTAACTTTTTTTATGATCTGCGTTTGGATCGTTATTTTGGTATCAAATTCAACACAGGCGGCTCTCCTCGAAGTAGGAGAGCTTTTTAATGGCGGCCGCGACCGTCACGTTCCTCTCTGCGCGCAAGTGGTTGGGGACGTTCAACGCGGCAAAGGAGGACGCGTGGGAGTACGACCTCGCTGCCTCGAGTTTCATGGCGCCCGGGCAGAGGAAGTTCAAGCCTCTCGCCTGCTAGCGGCAGGTCCACCACCCCCTCGCCTTCAGAAAAGTCTCCATTCGCAGTAACAACATCCGCAGCACAGCAGTGAGCAGGTCGTCAGGGCAATCGACATGGTGGCAGCGGGATGGTCTCCAGGACTTGAGGCCACTTGAGGACTACGCACAGCCATGCATTCATGTGATTATATTTATTTTTCCATTTCTAATTTTATTGTAAGGGAATAATTTTGCGTGGTAAGTCTTAACAGTTGCAATCTTCATTAGACTCGGTTAAGAAATCATTTTATGCATGAAATTATGATGCATTCCGTGGATACAAGAACCACTGTTGCCACACCTGGAAACACCATTTGCATCCTATTTCACCACTAGAAGACATACCTTGGTACTCTCTTACAGATGTGATGCCACATCTTTGTGTCTCATGCAACGAGGCTAACCCGGCAATAAGTAAACATGTAGCCATGTTATTGGGACAGAGGCATGAAGACTCACAGCCAGCTTTACTCCATCACCGTGGTACATTTTTTAATATTTCGGTAAGGTGAAAAAAAAAAAGAAAATTTTTTTTGGTAAGGTAAAGAGTTCATGACCTCTGATAAATTTCACCGTCCCGTCGCCTACTTAGCGGGCTCAGCAGGTAGGCAACGCGATGTAGCTAACGTCGACTCGAGCTCCGCCCATGAAGCTGTGTTACAAGCAATACACGTGCGATATGTAAGGGGTTCTCTTCCTACCAGACGCTCGGAGGCCACAAGTCAACCCACCGGAGGCTGGCACCATTCGCAACACCTGTTTCTTGCCTCAAGCAGGGGTTTTCTTCCAGAGATGAAGTTAACCAAGACCTTCCGCTCCAAGCTGAAAGTGTGGCGGCAGCGCCTACGACGCAGTCGACGCTGTCGGACAGCGGAGGGCGTCGAAGGGGGCGACGAGGGCTCTGGAGAAGAGAGCGGTGGGGGTTCCTGAGCCTGACGGTGGAGAAGATAACCTGTCGACCAAGCGACACACGGTATTCCTCAGAGGGAGATTGGCTGAGTCGAACTTGAAGCTTCTCCAGCTTGTATTGATGCGGCGAAGAGGGATGGGGAACTCATATGGCAATGCCGCCAAGATGGGATACCAAGGATACAAATTTACTACAATGATGCAAGTGGTGGTTCCTCGGATTATGCATATATTTGAATGATAAGTTTCAATAATCACTTTATTACATTAAGTAGAACTTCTCACTTCTAACCATACAAGTAAATCTTTGCTAATAACACATATATAACCATTTTATATTTTTCGCATTTTTATACTTTAAGCAATTTTATTTACTTAAATTCTATATATGTTACAAAAATCAATTTTATTATTATTATTATTATTATTATTATTATTATTATTATTATTATTATTATTATTATTATTATTATTATTATTATTATTATTATTATTATTATTATTATTATTATTATTATTATTATTATTATTATTATTATTGTAGTCGTGCATTAGAATCAATATGAAGTCAACATTCTTTACTTATCTCTTTTTTACAATTTTCAGCAATTGTATTCAAATAATTAAATATTATATATGTTTCAAAGATTCATTTAAGATGTCAGTACTGTGAAACTTATCACCTTTTACTCATAAAAAATTGTCTAAGGCGCAATAATATAAAAATTGTCACCTTCTAACCATAAAAGCAAATTTATTAAGACACATATAATCATCCGTATTCCCTATATTATTTGCACTTTCAAGGGATTTACATACTTAAATTTTATCATTTAAGATGCTAATGATATAAAAAATTCTCACCTTCTAACCATAAAAGAAAATCTTTCGTGATAACACTATATAACCATTCATATTATTCATTTTTTTACATTTTTCAACAACTTATTTACTTTTTTAAATGTTATATATGTTATAAAGATTCACTTAATTCCTTGTATGTATGTGTACATACATACATATATATATATATATATATATATATATACATGTATATAAAGTTGTTCACTATTGGACTTACTTTTAAAAACAATTAAAATATTTGTTTAATTAATTAAATGTTATATATGTTTCCATTATTTATTTAAGCTGTCAATAATATGAGTGCTTCTCACCTTCTAATAGTAAAGATTCATTTAAGATGACATTAATATAAAAATTTCTCACCTTCTAACCATAAAAGCAAATCTAATAGCACATATAATCATCCATATTCCTCACATTTTTTACACTTTTCAGCAATTTTATTTACTTACTTAAATTTTATATATGCTACAAAGATTCATTTAAGATGCAAAACATATCACCGTCTAATTATAAAAATGCATTTTTGCTAATAACACATATATAGCCATCCATATTCGCAACATCATCTGCAAACAAAATTATTGTGATTGTGAGTCTCACCGTGCAAACATTTGACTCTTCTTGCAATATTATCACCATATGCTATCCCACAACCGGTGTTGATGCCATGCTGGCGCCTCACCATTAATGTCATGGAGATAGATACCACAATCTTATTTTAAAGCACTTACAAAGGTCTAAAAGAATATATAATATAATCAAATATGCATGAGAAGAAATTTTCTAGGTGTTACCAAACGGTTCTAACCAATGGGCTTATCTTTTTCCCACCCATCAACAAAATTAAATGTAAATAAATTAATGAAAAATTCTATGCTCATATATACTATATTTTCTATACTCATTTACTGAATATAGAGAATTTTTGTATCATTATGTTACTTACAGTTTTTATAATTAGAATTCTAATAAATTAGGCATGTCATTATAATTTGCATTAGTTGAGATAATTAATTCCATGAGCTCATACTTTCTATTTGTGTCATTTTGAGTACTTTTAGATTTAACTGAGTAAAGTAGGAAAGTGATTTAACTCCTAACTTGTCTCAATCATGATATTTAGTATTTCACATCAATATTCAATGTTTACGAAATGGTTACATTATTAAGTTAATGCAAAATGAGATATGATTGATTATTTGAACAAAGATTTGATGAGAAAAAATGTACGAAATAAGTTCAAATAGAATGTTGAAATTTATGATTATCCAATATTTTTTACTGACAATTCTAAATTCATAAATGATTTTATTCTAGATAGATGTTATAACTAGATTCCTATGTAATTTTTATAAATTATATATAATTAAGTATGAAGCATTGGATTTCCCAATATACATTGCACATATTCATATTTAATCACAACTTCACTTATATATATATATATATATATATATATATATATATACACACGATGAATATTAAGATATAAAAACAAGAAAGTTTCTTCAACAAAATACTAAAAATATTTCAAAGATATAAAAAAATAGTATCATTGTGGTAAAACATTTATTAATTAATTTAAAGACATAATAATGGTGTCCCCGTTTTGAAGGAAAAATGTCGTGTACCTTATCTTTTTATTCATCATATCAAAATTATATAGATCAAATTAAAAGTTCTTAAATGAAAATAAATCAAATATTATTCATAATTTTTCAAAATGATGATTAAAAATTAAGGGATAGAACACCTCTGTTTTATTCTTAATTTAAATATTTATAAATTAATTAAAATTGTGCAAAGCGCAAGTTGGTTCCCTAGTTAATATCAATATTTTCAGAACCGGACCGACGATCGAATCGGATTTCTTACTAGGTCACGGTTGGACCGGTCCGATCGGATTCGACCGGATTGAACCAGATTTTATTAAAATAATATTATTTATAATAATTATAAAGATATAATATAAGTTATATGATGTAGTATATTAATATTGTACTAATAACCTATTAATAATATTAAAAATTAACATAATTTTAATTTGTTAAAAGTTTTAATAATGATAAATAATAATAATTAACATTTAAATATAAATATACTATTATTAATTTAATATCTATTATTTAATGATATAAATGTTATATTAATAAAGTTTATCTTAAATTATTCTTATTTCTTTTTTCTTTAACGCTTTCCTTTTTTATTTCCTTTATTTATGTCTTTTAATAATTTTCTATTTTAATGCTAAGCAATTTCAAATACTTACCTTTTTTTATTTCTATTCCTATTTAATGTTATACCTGTCATATTCATTCCTTCCTTACATTTCTTTTTTTTCTTTCTTTTTTTTTTCCTTTTTAACTTTCCTATTTTTTATCATTATTTTAATTCTTTTTTTCAAAATTTGAATTGAATCGGGTTGAACCGGTTCAATCGGTTTTCTCCGGTTCAACATCAAAATTAATTTTGTACCTTGACCGAACCGGATCACCGGCCGGTTCGCAATTGAACCGGTTGAACCGGACGGTCCGGTCCGATTTTCAAAACATTGGTTAATATATAATCATGGGTTCATGTCCTTTCATTTCTTTTTCATGTTGGTGTCAATGGGTGCGGGTGCACATATGGGCTAAATATAATATTAGTACTAGTTTGATCAAAACGGGATGTTTAGCTAAGTGGTTTAAGGCATTGTTGATCAACTACTAGTCGCATTCCCTCCCATCGACGAATTAGAGAGATTTTTTCACTTGCATTAGGTTTTGTAATAAATACAATTTATTTTATTATGACATGAAGCATATTAGATTACTTACTATGAGAAATATTATTTCTTTCTTAAATTATATATTTTGCCTTATTATACTTTTTCTAGAGTATTATAGTATTGAATAATTAAATAAAATGATGTACCTCTTAATTATTTTTTTTATCACAATTAGCTTAAATTGTATAATTTCATATATAAAAAGTATCATTAATATATCATTAGGAGAATATATTTCATGATCTTATTAATTGAATATGCTAACACATCATTTTTCTTAATTTACAATCGATAATAAATATAATTTATTTTAATTATCATCATAAATATATGGAACACATTATACTAATTATCATGAAAAATATATTCTTTTTAAATTATACGTCCTTATTATATTTTTGATATAATATTATTATACTACATAGAAAATAGAATATTATCTTCAATAATTATATTTAGTCCAAATTAACTTAAATTGTATAATTACATGATAAATATAATTTATTTCTATTATTTATATCACTAATAATTTTATGATCGTGTGCTTAATCTTGATTTTATATATAATTTTTTCATATTTAAATATAAAGCCGATATGATTTTGGTAACTATAATTAATGCTTTTATGCATTATAATTGAAAAAAATATAAAAATTTTATCCTTTATGTTAATAATAATTCTAAAATTAATAGAGTTATTTGTGAACCCACTACAAATTTAGTCTGGCTCCGCCATTATTCATAGTTCATATTCATAATCTATATTCGCATTCTTTGTTCATGTTCGTGTTCATAAGGACAAAGTTCTTTTATTCATTTTTTGTCATTCATGTTCTATCATCTTGTCCATAAGTTGGAAGAGCTCTTCACTTTTAGAGACCTTTGGTTGATGAATAAATTATTTCGAAAATATAGCCAAACATCGTGGAGAATAAGAATAAGTTGGTCAAACTTCATTTTTGTCGATACGACCTTGAAAAATGTAAAGCCACCATGTTATTCCATGAAATCCTCCATAAAAAATTATATTCCATCAAAATGATAGAATAATGCTATTCTTAACGTTTCCATATTTTAATAATTTCTTTTACTTTTATAATTTAACCATATATTACTATATTATTATTTTTATAATAATAATAATAAATGTTAAGTATTTATAATGAAATATTTTAATAATAAAATATTACATATTTACAATTTATTCATTTAAACCAAACAGGTGAAAGAATAAGAATATAAGAAGACTATCAAATTCTTCCAAATAAATTTTTTTATTCCCTACGAGATATTCTTCATCCAAATGCCCTCTTAGGGAATACCATTGCAAACACATAGTGTGTAACTATATACACCATGATGGGCCAATGGGAATTAGTGCCACGACTAGTCTCGTCAGGCAAGATGACCTCGCGCAAAACAAAAACATCTATAAAGAATAAACTCTCATCTAGATAGGCAAATGATAACTCTCTTTCTTATCTTATAATTCATGAGCTTCTCTTTCAATCACTTGAATCGATCAAGGCTGTAGAAAGCAAAGTGGCTCCTGATCATCTTTCATTTCGTAACGATCAATAATCAATCAAGCGGACAGAAATGTATCAAATCAAATGGTTTTAGTTAAGGTCATATTCTGTTCACAATTCGAACATATAAAAATCGAGCGGTTGTCCGATTGAGATTCATTCAGCAATCGTCTGAAGGAAAGCGGACGCTCATTTTTTGTCTATATTCATCAATCGATAGAAAATGTTGCGATCGTCCATTCTTAGTTCATTCATCAGTCATTCCAAGGCCATGTACTATCGATCGATCGAGTGAGGTGCGGTCGTCCATTATCACATGTCTCTCGACTTCTAGTCAAGAGTTTCGATCGGCCAAAACTGGATCGGTCGTCCACTGGTAACAATGTCGTCTTCCACGGTCGGTCAGGGATGGTTCCCCATCGACCGTCAGAAGCTTTTCAGACATGATAATCCAGATCGGACGTCCGAAAAGATTTTGGTCGATCGTTTGGTTATTGTCGCCATTTTTTAATCTCGACATTTTCCAATTTGGTCATCCGAAAGGATTTCAAACTTCTATTCCGATCCATATTGATCGTTCGATCGAGTTTGGGATGTCCGATATGGCATATATCTATACTTTGTCAGGCTAAATCGAACGCCTGAAAGGTTTTCGATCGTCCGTTCCATGTTGACAAAGTTGTCATTGCGAAAATTCTTACGTTTTCAATCAATTTTCAACACAACAATAATATAACACTAAATAACATCATAAGCAACATGTAGTATGATTCATAAGCATATTACAACATCTATTTCATCATGTAAGAATTGTTTTCATCTCATGCCAAATTTGAACAATTCACTATTTTTCCTAGCAGGATACTAAGCTAATGAGTTCATATCTTTTCATGATAACAACACGTTTTAGATTGATCAAATATCATAGCAAGAGTATGCTAACAACCATTCATTTCAGCTATCTCAATATGCAACAAATAATCATCTAAATCCTGAACAAACATCACATGAAATCACATATATATCATTTGGCTAACCATAAGATCAGTAGCCTCATATCTGAAATCTTATAAAAACTATATGGCATGATTTCTAACCTTACTATAATGAATACTAACTCATTAGATCCTTAGAACATGCAAGAGTCATCGAGAACTATCCCATGAACTAGATCCTAAAACACGCATCTTCTCTCTCTCTCTCTCTCTCTCTCCCATTTACACCCTAATAACTCACTCAGAGATCTATTCATTTCTGCCTGTTGCACTTCCAGACGCCCGTAAGTGTTTTGGTCGTCCGGTCGTGCATCGGTTGAAGTCGGTCATGCGTCGGTTGAAGTCACCCAAGGGTCGCGATATCGGGCGCCCATTCTAAATTTTGGGCGTCCGATATTTGACGTCATTAATAATTAAACTTTTTAATTTTTTTATGAAATTTGGGTTTGTTACACATGCTAAGCAATCTCCCATCTTGAACTTTGATTAACTATATGAATTCAACATACAAGTTTATTATTTAGTGTTGAATCCTATGTTTTGATGATAACAAATTAAATTGGACATAAAAGTTAGTAATCTATGCTGAAATGATGACAATGTAGGTGTAAGATTGATGTGACCTCATTTGCAGAAGAAATCGTCAAGTTAAATGATAAAAATAAAAATTTTGCACATGACCGGGCGTTGACCGGCCATGTTGATCGGATGATAGACATCAAGCGACAAAAATGTCGAGACTATATCGGTCAACGGTCCGATCGTTGCACCAGTTGACCAATCAACTCAAAGGCCTATTCAAGAAATATTGAGATTGTACCGGTCGATTGTTCGATCGTTACATCGGTCGATTAACCATCAGAAGAATGAATTCAAAAAAATGACAAGACCATGTCGGTTGATGAACCGTTCGAAAGATCGATCAATCGGACAGTGGATAAAATTACAGATATGGTGCAACTGTCATATTGACCAGTCGATCGGCCCATTAATGTGATCAATCGGTCACGGATAGTAACGACTATTTCTTGAAGAGAATATTATGCAAGATTTTTTGGACATGATTAACATTTGTAGAATCATTCCAAAGATCCCTTCAAGTTCCTAAGCACAAAATTGCAAATTCATCCCTTCTTTTTCTTCTAATTTTGAGTGTGAGCATATTTTGTAAAAGAAGAGAGTTAGATGAAATCATTATTCTGAATTAGTGAAATTGAGAGTTCTTTGTAAGAAAATGTGTGCCTTGCCTCTTGAGCGGAGAAGAAGGCGTGTAGTGTAAAGAGGGATATTCTCTCCCTACATGAAACGAAAAAGCTAGTGAATCTTCGACGGTCTCGATGATGAGAAATCAAAGCAGGGGTGTAGCCCAAAGAGTTTGAGCCAAACCTCATCAACATATTGTGATGCTTTTTGTTTGCTCCTTATCTCGCATTTATTTTTTATCGTTGTTTGCTTGTGATCGGTTTTATTGATTTTTCGAAAGTGTTTTCACAGAAAGAATTTTATACACCAAACACCCCCCTCCCTCATGGTGCTTTTGATCCTATAATTGATATCAGAGCTAGTTGCTCTTATTTAAAGACTTAAACATCTTTAGAGTTATGACATCAAGTGGATTTAATTTTTCTGATGGTCAATCAATTAATCGTCCTCCACTTTTCAATGCATTAAATTTTACATATTGGAAAATTAGGATACAAGCATATGTATGTATGTGGGATTTTGTTCAAAAGAGTTTTGATTTACGTGGAAAGTTTCCTTTATAATATACCGAAGGAGAAAGATTTTTAATAAAACTTGATTGGAAAGCTAAAAGTATCTTTTATTGTTCTTTGAATTCAACGGAGTTTAATCGGATTTCTACTTATCAAAGTGCTAATGAGATTTGGAAGAAACTTATAATTACTCATGAAGAAATAAATAAAGTTAAGGAATCTAGATTAAATATTTTAAACCATCAATATGATAATTCCATTTTTCTTACAAAATAATTCAAATTTATGATTTTCAAATTCTCATTCATGGTCACTTTTAATTTTTGAAATTTTTTGTTCAAATTTATTTTGAATTCTTTTTGCAAATTTGGAAAACATGTTTATCGTTTCATGTTTACTAGCAAGAAAAATAGTCCAAGTGAAATGAGAGAAATCATCTACAATCACAAATACATATCTTTTTCCTCCTAAGTTTATTACATCAATTGGTCCAAATAAATCCAGATGTAAAAGTTCCAAAGACCTATGTGTACTAATAACTCCTTTTATTTTAAATGAGCTCTTGATTTGTTTACCTTTTAGACATGAAAAACAAACACTTTTTATCTCAAATTGAACCTTAGACAAATCTCTAACCAATTCATGATTTGAAAGTTTATTGAGTAATTTATAGTTTGTATGTTCTAATCTTGTTTGTCACAAGTTTATATCATCATGCATAGTACTAAGACATTTTTCATTTTTTAAGTTATCAAAATTAATTTGTACACATTATTGTATCTAAAACTCATGTGTAAAACTTCATTGTTTTCATCTAATCAAATACTTGTCCTTTTTAAATTTGACTAAATAGTTTTTATCACATAATTGACTTATGCTAATTAGATTATGTTTTGAGTTTTCAACTAGTCAAACATTTTCCAAATACACTTTGTCATTCTTACCAACATTACCCATACCAATTACTCATACTTTGCTATTGTCTTCAAAGGTGGCTTTTCCTCCATTTTCTTTTTCGAAGTGATGAAATTTGATGTATTATCGGTCATATGTCATGAGCATCCACTATCCAAATATCATTTACCTTCATTATACTTTAGAATTTCCTACAAGAAAGAAATTAAAAGTCTCATCTTTTTTATACCCAAACTTGCTTTGGTGCATCTTGATTAGAAATGGTCATTTTTAGGACCCAAATTTTCTTCATCCCTTTACTTACTCTTTTCCTCGTTCTACAACCATAAGAATAATGTCCTTCATATCCATAATGAAAACAAGTAAGAGATGATCTTGTATATTCATGCGATACTTTAACGAATAAAATTCTTTTGTCATTTTTCTTTTCAAAAGAGTTGAAACCAAGCTCCTTTTTAGATATTCGAAGATATTCTAGATCCATTAAGTATGATATCTAACATCTTACTTCCATTTGATAATTTTTCAAGTTTGATTTTTAAATTATCAATTTCTTTGTTCAAGCATGCACTTTCTAAATTTTGTTTTTCACATAATGGTTATAGTGTATTATTTTTCATTTTCAATTCTTCAATTAAGAATTTCAAGCTAAAGTTTTCTTCATTCAATAAATCACACTTTTCACATTCTTAAAAACAACACTCTCATTTTTCTTTCGCAAATTTTCGAGCTTTATTTTTAGACTATCGTATTTCTTTTTAGGCATTCATATTTATTAATAAGAATTCTAGATTCATTATTCACATTAAAGTATTCACTATCACTAGAGCCAGATGATACATTAGGACTATTAGCCATTAGACATATGTAAATTTCTTCATCATCACTTGAGGAGGTATTGGAGTCATTTTCTTCATCTTAAAGATTTTTTCTTCATTTTTGAATTTTCATCTTTCTCCTTTTTGACCAAATTTGGACACTCATTTTTATAATGTCCAATCTTTTTACATTAAAAACAAGTTATTTGATTCTTGTTTGATGATGATTTTTTCTTGGTGAAGTAATTCTTCTTTTTTTGCGTGGCAAACTTGAGATACTTGTCAAACTTCTTTGCATATAAGACAAGCTTCTTTTCATCAAGCTCATTACCATGTTCACTTGTGTTTTTCTCATCTTTATTTGCTTTCTCTACCAATGTTTTTCTTTTTGGAGTATTTGCTTCTTCATCTTCCTTGATTTTGATCTCATAAGTTAAGAGTCAACCTATAATATCATTAAAGTTTAACTTGTTCAAGTCTTTTTTTTTTCAATCACCATCCTCTTTGTATGCCATTTGGAAGAGAGAGACTTGAGAAACTTTTTCACCTTTTGAGAGTTAGTCCTTAATGCGCCTTTTATAATATCATTAAAGCGTACGACCATCACATTTACAGATTTATTTGCATGCACTTTGTCTATGCTCAAGTGATAACAATGCAGGTGTAAGATTGATATGACTTCATTTGCAGAAGAAATCGCCAAGTTAAATGATAAAAATAAAAATTTTGCACACGATCGGTCGACTGACCATGCTAATCGAACGATAGACATCAAGCGACAAAAATGTTGAGACTATGTCGGTCGACGGTCCGATCATTGCATCAGTGGACCGATCAACTCAAAGGCTCTTTCAAGAAATATCGAGACTATACTAGTTGATTATCCAATGGTTACATCGATCGACTGACCATCAGAAGAATGAATTCAAGAAAACAACAAGACCATGTCTATCAATGAACTGGTCGAAGGATCGGTCGACCGAACAGTGGATAAAATCACAAATATGATGCAACAGTCATATTGACCAATTCGACCGACCCATTAATATTGTCAACCAGCCATAGAGACAAATGAACAGTAATGACTATTTTTTGAAGAGAAAATTATGCAAGATTTTTTAGACATTTAATACTTGTAGAAATCTATAAAAAAGTGTCAAAGCCTGAAGGAATATTATCCAAACAAGCAAAATCATTCCAAAGTTCCCTTCAAGTTCCTAAGCACAAAATTGTAAATTCATTCCTTCTTTCTCTTCTAGTTTTGAGTGTGAGAAATTTTGTAAAAGAAGAGAGTTTGAGGGAATAATTATTCTCTGATTTAATGAAATTGAGAGCTCTTTTTGTGATAAGAGGCGTGACTTGCCTCTTGAGCGAAGGAGAAGGTGTGTAGTGTAAAGAGGGATATTCTCCCTACAAGAAAAGAGAAAGCTAGTGAATCTTCGGCGATCTCGAGGATGAGAAATCGAAGCGGGGACGTAGGCCAAAGAGTTGGAGCGGAACCTCATCAACATATTGTGACCCTTTTTGCTTGCTCTTGTGATCGGTTTTATTGATTTTTCGAAAGTGATTTCATGAAAAGAATTTTATACTCTTGGTGCTTTCGATCCTACATTTAGAGTATGCAAAGATTAATGTTATACAATGAATGCTAATTAGTAGGATTGTTCACGTGTCGGGTTTGACTCGACTCGACTCCTAACCCAACCTGACCCGTCCGATTTTGATCGGGTCAGATCAACCCTCCAAAGAGGGTTGGATCCCATCCAACCCGAGGTGGTTGGGTAACCCGACCATCATTTTTCCTATTTTAAATTTTTTTCTTACTTTTTTATATTGTTTAATATAAAATATTATATAATATTTATTTAAAAGAATAAAATAATGTGTTAAACATTTAAATTAAAATATTTTATTTTAATATTTTTTTTATTTTTATATAAAGTATAAGCTAAAAAAATACTAACTCGACCCGACCCAAACTGGTTCGCGAGTCGAGCCAACCCGCTGAACACCCCTACTAAATAGGATGCTATATCACTTGCATAGTTAATTTCATATATAAGAAAATAAACATGCATATCATGTGTTTAACATATGATCTACATACAAATCATAACATAACATACCATAATCTTGCACTATTATAAATAGCATGACATAACATGTAAATGATTGTCATACTAAAGTATGATACATATGCTATCATTCAGTTCCATAGTATGCACTTATCATTTCATTATCTCAGTAAACTTCTTCAGGTTTGTTTTATAATTCATTGAATTCCATTTTTGTTGTCAGTATCGGTCTTTATCTTATAGTAGTCGAAGAATCAAGTTGTTCTCCTCACACTAGGATAGCTAGGTCTAGAAGACAATACTCTCGTCGTCCGAATGCTATTACAGAATACAAATATCATTGCTGACATGAGAATAATCCTTCCTAAAGGAAATACATAACACAAAGTGTAAGCGATGATTATTTCCTGACAATGAGTTAAGAAGCGATAAGAAATAGTATTATTCAACTGAGTGCATTATGTTTGGCAAGCAACAATCATTATTATGCTAATCAGTCTTCAAATTTTAACATAGTTATGGTTGTACATGCTTTTCGTATATCTAAGTGTTATATACAAGGGGTTTTTCCTTTAACCTCCCTTGAACTATGAACTTTTTTGCATCTACCAACGACTTTCAAATTTTTCGCAGACCTCCCCTGAACTATATCTCTTTTTCCACTTAAGTCCATCCATCAACCTTTATTAACTTTCCCATTATTTTCATTTTTAAAATTATAAAATGACTAAAATGCCCTCATGAAGTTTATATATGTGAGCTTAAAATAAAAAATGTCACCCCCCCCCCACGATCTCGTCGGCACGCACGAGGACATTGTCATGACCCCCCCCCCCACCTCGTGCGTGTTGGCGAGGTCGAGAGGAGCGACACCCCCACCCCCAAGGAGGGGCGTTGCCCCCCTGCGACCACGTCGGTGAGGTCGCAAGGGGGGTGACGCCCCTTGGATCTCACCGCCCCGGTCTCGTTGGTGAGATTTGGGGGTGGGGGGAGCATTGCCCCCTTGCAACCTCATCGACGAGGTCGCAAGGGGGACGTCACACGTTGCCCCACTTGACCTCGCCGGCGAGGTCGCAAGGGGGGTGATGCCCCCTCGTGTGCACCAGCGAGGTCAAGTGGGGTGTCGGTGATGCCCCCTCGTGTGCACCAGCGAGGGGGGAGAGGTTGCCCTGTCAGCGAGATCACGGGGGTGTCGGCGACGCCTCCACTCTCATCTCCCCCACATTGGCCAACAAATTTTTCTTATATTTACTATTATGTATTATTTTAAACACACTTATCTAAACTTTGCGATGGTATTTTGATCATTTCATAATGAAAAATAAAAAATAACAAAAAAGTTAACAGACATTGATGGATGGACCTAAGTAGAAAAAATGGTATAGTTTAGGAGAGGTCCATAGAATCTTTGAAAGTCGTTGGTAGACGTAAAAAAAGTTCATAATTGATGGAAGGTTAGAGGAAAAAACCCTATATACAATCTTCAATAATCAATACATAACATATATACCTTGAAAATAAGTTTTAGAATAACATATATCACATTCTACATTGGTCATCATCATGATCAAGTGATTATGCTCATGCAAAGTCTAGTTACGATCATGGACCCCTAGTTCATGAGCATGTCAGTTCCTTCCTTTAGCCTCATTTTCGAATCCTCACTCATGACCGTGCCATGGTAGTCATGGGCGTGAGCGCGAACTTGTCCTTTACCATTTTTTTCACCGCTCGCTCACGATCTTGACTGGTTGGTCATTGGTGTTTGCCTCTGTCATGATCATGATAGATTTTTCATGGACATAGCTGAGAGCCATGTTTTGTCCATTTTGATCTTACTTCGATCACGGACATTTCCAAGGCTTGGCACGATCATGTCAAAAAATTTGGAAGGACATGTAAAACATCTAGAACGTTAAGGATATGATCTCTAAGTATAATAGCATCATAAAAACATGTTAACAACATAAGAAAATTCTATTATCATGAGGTTCTATGGTTTTCCCCAAATACATCCTAAAGCACAATCTTTAGAACATGAATAAGCAAATATGTTAGATCAAAGCATAACGTCAATTGAATCCTTATATTTTAACCCTCAATCAAATCCTTAGGAACATTGTGTTCTTAAAATCCTCAATTGAAGAGGGAGAGAGAGGGATTTAGCTCATTTTTAATATCTTGATCCTATTCTCATGTTGATCTTTCCTTCCACTTCTTCCTCTTCTTCCACTTTATTCCATTATTTCTCCTTCCTCTCGCCCTAGGCGTCAAGTGAAGATGAAGAAAAAAATGTTAAGAGAGGGAGATGAGGGCTTTATAGGCCCAAAATACCAATAAGCCCTTATTCTAAAAATTAGGCTTGCTACATCCTTCCCCCTTAAAATAGTTCATTCTCAAATTTTAGATATAACATAGAACACTTACCAAATAATTTTGAAAACTATTCCTTCATCTCATCTTCTAGTTCAAATATTGTTTCATTTCCATTTGTGATGCTTTGAGTTAACCTTCACCATTCGTAATGCCTTAGGCACTCACCATATTCTAGTATCTTTGTATGGTACTTTATTTTCATTGGTGATATTTTCTTTGACGGTTGACTTTTCAATTACTACTACATGGGCATTGTCATATGTGTATTTGCGAAGCATTGACACATGAAAACTATTATGACTTTTGGCATATGAAGGTGACAATGCCAATTTATGTGCTCCTTTTTCTACCTTTTTTAAACTCTCAAATGGTCCTATATGCCAAGGAGTTAGCTTGCATTTTCTACTGAACAACATATCTCTTTTGGTAGGAAATACCTTCAATAGCACATAATCTTTTACTTGATGATATATTCCTTTTTTTTTCTTATCAACTATGCGATACTATAGTGAAACACTATACCAAATGCATGTTAAAATTCTCTCCAGAGCCTTGCTGTAAATATGAGATCTCTATTCGACAAATGGAAATATAAATCTCATGTAATAGGGTAATCTCATCTATATAGAGCTTCGCCATGCTTACAATTGATTGTCTCTCATTAGAACAAATAAGAAGTGAGCTCACAAATATATTAAGGACATAAAATTCTTATCTGGTTAACATGTGCTCCTCTATGAAAGACTTTTTCTAAAAAAAACTTAGATCAAGATGGACTGGTCCTTATGTAGTTCTGAACCCTTTCACTCATTGTGCCATTGAGATTAGAACTCTAGACAACACTTCTAGATTTATGGTTAATGGTCATAAACTAAAGCATTACCTTGATGACCAATTTAACCTAGACACGGACACTGTCACCTTACTCGAGCATTAGCATACTTAGGACCAAGTCAAGCTAACGACTATAACTTAAAATTATTTTTTTCTCAACCTTTATTTTTACCCTGAAATATAATTTTGTGGCTATAATATACTTTCGGTATAAGATAAGGAAGAGTTCTATTTTTTTTGTTTAATTTTACCCTGAAATTTTGTTAGGTCTACAAAATATGCAATATTGTAGTGCACCATAACATTAATTGTTTATATAAGCACCAACAGATATTTCAAAGTGTTTTAGATGACATCGGCATAAAAAAACAATAAAAAAAAGATTAATCTATTTTCCAAATAAAAATTCTATCTAGGGAATTTTATTTTTACATGCACAAACCATTAATCAATTTACACATTCATACAGTGCTAGGTAAGATATATAGTCACAATTATATGTTCAAGAAAACCAACGACGCATGTCTCGGATGTTAAAGAGGTAGTCCAATGCAATTAAGTACTCTCTCTCCCCCCCCTCTCTCTCTCCTGTTAGTTAATAATTAACCTAAGACAACATGCCTAATTATATGATGTATTGGCAAAATGATGATAATTTTGTGGATATGTTGTAGGGAAAAAGGAATTTTTGTTCCTTGAAAAGGAATATGGTGGAGATCAATTATATGAATGGAAGCTTATGTTGGCTCACCAAATGCAAATACACAAAACACATTCATTAATTAATGCAAACAGAAATAAACTCTTTCATTATTGATGGTTCAATTATTATCCAATTATTACATAAATATGTAAGATTTTATTTCTTAATAGATTCCGAGCTTATCAAATTATTAATGGTGATCAACCTCTTTTAAAATTTGTCCGAAAGTTATAGTCTCTTCCACTTTACGTCTTTGTTGTGTCACATATAAGGATTTTGTCAAGAATTGAAGGAAGCTAATAGCTCCATATTTTCAAGTTTATATATAAGAATCAATATTGAAGTTTCTTACCAAATCCACAATTCTTACAACACAAAAACAAGTTCACATGATCTAAGTTTATTTGCATGCATATCATGTGACAGCATCCTCACTAGAATTGAAACACATGCTTGCATAATCATCCAATTAACACCAACAAATTTCTGACCAAGTCGATCATATGTAATAACTAATAACTTGTTTTCGTACATCAAAATCACAAGCATAAGAAACAAGATGGGCTTGGAAACTTGATATCAAGAAGTAAATTAATATATGAGAATATGACTAAGTTAATATCTTTATCGTGCTCTTATCCAAAAATAAATAAACGACAAAATTGCATCTTGATCTAGCTAACTATATACATCTTTGAGGGGAAAGCCAAGCTTCCACAATTTTTTTGTAAGTGACTCTTGCTGGTTCTTGTGAATGGTAAACATTACATATCTTCCGGGTGACGCTACTTGGATATGGTACCTGCCCACTGCGAGAAGGGAAAATGATAGTCACATAGTGAACTAGTGGCATGATCTTGATCTATGTCGCTTGGTCTTAAGTCTAATAAAGA
Organism: Pontederia crassipes; assembly: GCA_030549335.1. Lineage (NCBI taxonomy): Eukaryota > Viridiplantae > Streptophyta > Magnoliopsida > Commelinales > Pontederiaceae > Pontederia > Pontederia crassipes. Next base: position 6,882,871 of record CM060190.1, read on the forward strand.
TGTTCCAAATGTAAAAGCATTAAAAATGGTAATTAATCCAGTGTGACCTTTTGTGTAACGTGTAATAAATATATACCAAATGGCAAAAAATAGTAGCTCCCGCTCCACACTTTTGAACAAGATCTATCAGACACCAGATATTTGGCATGAGAGTTGGGAAAGTTAGTCGCTTGTGCCTGCAACAGTGGCCAGGCTTCTGAAGTCAACAGAGGATCTCGACCAACAAAGAAGCCATGTTTCTTTGTACTTCCTTTTTTTACAAAAGAGATTTGTTAATGGTGCCCTCAGACAAGCCATTTACAACTCACCTAACAATCATGAAAAGTGTAAAAGCAAGAGGACCAAGTTTGTTTGGCTATCTTGCTTGTCAGATGACTGCTTATGATAAGTCAACAATCTCCCATCATGCTAAGGATAAAACTAATCTTATAGGGGTATTTCTATGGCATGTTTGTGTTCAAGTTCAACATCAAAAGTGGCAATTTTTTCTTAATTGTTGTGCTTTTCCCCTCTCCAAAGACCTTGAAGGGAAGGAGTGAGTAGATAATCCTATTAGTTTCTCGTCATCTCTCTTCTACCAAGTCGTATGTATATGTAGGCAGAGTGCAAAATATTACTTTTTTTAAACGATAAGCATAGAGGAGGGTTGTTCTCCCAAAAAGTGTTGGAGTGACTCTTCCTACCAACAAATGTTGATGATCAGCTGCGTGGTTGTGTTCTTAGGCAATATATGCATTTAAAGTACAAAAAATTGGATGTGGGTCAGAATCTCTTGAAGTATGGATTGTAATCTCCATGGTACTTTATATCGTCCACTAGTGTTGTTGAGTCTATCTCCATGATAACATTCTGCAATCCAAGCTGTCGGCACGATTGTAGACCCCAAAGAGCAACATGCGCTTTAGCTTGGAGTGCAGATGAAGCCCTGCTGCAAATAACACCTGCCATAACAAAGTGAGCATTAGTATCTCATATAAGAAACCCCACATGACTAGCCAAAGTTTGATGAGAAGGAGCCATCGGAGTTGACTTTGGCCCAAAGTGATAGCAGGGACTCCCATAGGACAATGTTAGGGGTGTGTGTGCATTTCCTCAAGACAATAAGTTTCTTCATATTCTGCACATGCCAGGACGGTTGCCACTTTAGAGCATAATTGGGCTTCATTTTGCATTTTCCAAACAGACCGAGATGGCAATCAAAGAGAGAAGTTTATGTTGAGAAATAGAGTCAAGATCTGACTCGTCATTAAGCCAGTTACCAATCAACCGGGTTGGTAGGTAGCGGAAGGGATATTGGAGCTATGATTGCATATCTAATCAAAATGTACGAGCAAAGTTTTAAAGACTAATATAATTATATTTTGATGATACAAATCTCGAAAGAATAGAATTATATGTCGAAAAAGTTTAAATAGAAATGAGTTATTTCAAGCATTAAATATTTTATTAATAATTTCTATATTCTTATGAGATTTATATTAAGAGGTGAATATCAAAGTTGTAGATAATTATGTTAAATTTCCATAAAATAAAAATCATATCATTTGGATACTGATATGAAAAGTTATGAATAAAAAATTTAAAATGGACAAATCTTTGTACTAAACTTTGAATCAATATTTGACTATGTTCTAATCAGATTTTGGATGAATGATAAATATCAAAATTGTAGAATAAAAAATTATCTCATTTAGATTACTCCAAATAGTGCAGGACGGTCGACCTGGTGGCTGAAATACCGATCGATTGGTCAGGCACACCAGTGACCGGTCAGTGCAGAAAATGCTCAGTTTCAGCAAACAGAATGTCGAGATTGTACCGATCGAGTGGTTGGTCAATCGAACAGTGCAAAATTCACCAATGGTCATATTTTTCATAAAAGAAACTGTACCGATCGACTGGTGGGGGTCGATCGATCAGCGCACAAAATGCACTATAACGGTAACATTTTGACCTCAAAATTAGGAAACAAGTCTCAACGACTAAATGGAGTTAAGAAGCCTATAAAAAAATACCAAGTGGTCCAGAATTCATCAAACACTCAAGGAAAACATCAAACATTAAAGGAAAATTGTTTTCTTAAAGTTAGAGCCAAATCTTTTCTTCTTTCTCTCTTCTTTTCTTGTGAAGTTCATGTTGTAAAAGAGAGAAACCTTTTTATTAGAAAGTTGAGTGTGAGCACTTGTGTAGAAGAGGTTCTATATCTTATCTCTTGAGCTAGAAAAAAAAAAGCTTCCTAGAAGGAGAGACGTGCCTCACCTCTCGAAGTAGAGAAAATATGGTTTGATGTAAAGGGTTCTTCCTTGCCCCATTTGGAACGAAGGAAGGTGATTAGTGGAATCTTCGATGATCTCGAAGTCGGAGCGGACACTAACCTCGTCAACAACCATCGTGTTCTTTGTGTTTGCTTTCCCTCTCCCTCTCCTTCTCATATTATTATACATGTGATATGATTTGATTTGCATTGATTTAAAGTTTAACGAATCAATTTTAAACTTCCATAACGATTTTCATGAAATTAATATTTTCGAATTTAAACACCAATTCATCTCCTCTCTTGGTGCCTTGGGAATCTACAATTAGTATTAGAGCTAAGTTGCTCTTGTTTTTAAGATTTAAACGTCCTTTAGAGCTATGACATTAAATGAATTTAGTTTTTTCGAAGGAAAATTAATTAATCGACCTCCACTTTTTAATGCATCAAATTTTGCATATTAAAAAATTAGAATACAAGCATACATATGTTCTATTGATGTTGACATGTGTAATATTGTTCAAAAAGATTATTATTTACATGAAACATTACCTTTAGAATATATCGAAAGAGAAAATTTTTTTGTAAAACTTGATTGGAAAGTTAAAAATATTTTATATTGTGCTTTAGATCCAATAGAGTTTAATCAAATTTCTAGTTGTCAAAGTGCAAATGAGATTTGGAAGAAACTCATTATTACTTATGAAGGAACGGATAAAGTTAAACAATCTAGACTAAATATTTTAAATCATCAATATGATTTTTTTAAAATGCATGATAATAAATCCATAAATGAAATGATTACACGATTTAACGATATTATAAATAGCTTAGCCTCTTTGGGCGAGCCAATAACTAACCCCCAAAAGGTGAAAAAGTTTCTCATGTCTCTCTTCTCCAAATGGCATAAAAAAGGACCGTGATTGAAGAAAAAGATTTGAACAAGCTATAGTTTGATTATCTTATTGGTTCACTCTTAATCTATGAGACCAGAATCCAGGAAGATTAAGAAGAAAAAGCTCACAAAAAGAAATTATTGACATTGAAGGCAAACAAAAGGAATAAGACTCAAGTAAAGAAGAAGTGGATGAAAAGATACTCGCACGATACACAAAAATTTTTGATAAATATCTCAAATTGATGAAAATAAAGAGAAGAATGAGAAGACAACTAGAAGATCATGTAAACATTATCAAAAAAGATAGTCAAGTCTCACAAAGAATGACAAATTAGTCAAGTCTCACAAAGAATGACAAATAAGGAACACTTTAGAAAGGGAAGAAGAAAAAATATAAAGAGTCAAGTGAAGGTGAAGCAAGTGATTCATCAAGCTCTTCTAGTGAGGATGCATACATATGTCTAATGGTACACAATGAAGAGGTAACTTGTAACTCCTTAAATTCAAATAATGACTCATCGAACTCTTTTGAAGAAGATATTTCATTTGACATGCACAAAAAAATTTTCTCTCTTATAAAAAGGTATTTTGCACTTAAAGAGGAAAATGAGAAATTATTGTATGAGTTTGAGAAAATAAAAGAAGAAAAAGATACAGGTTTTTATGGAAAATGAAAAATTGAAAAATGAAATTGATTCTTTGAAAATTGAATATGCATGTGAAATTTTGAAGTTGACATGCTCATTAGAAGAAATGAAAAAGGAAAATACCTCTTTGAAAAATATACAAAATAAGACTATTACTCATGCAAAGAAAAGTAATTCTAGAAAATACTTTGGACATAAAAAAATTTTTTGAAAATCTTTGAAAAATTCACATATTATTTGTTTTGCATGTGGATTCTATGATCATTATGCATATCAATGCAAAGTAAGAAAACAAATTCGATATAGAATGATATGGGTCCAAAAAAAATCTTGACTAACAAAAGTGGATCAAAGAAGTTTGAATACCAAAAATAAATAATTGTTTTTCAAGTATGCCTTACATATAAAGCAAAGGACACGTGGAATTGAAAATGTGAAGGCACAAAGGTCATGTTAAAAATTTCATTTACTTAAAATTGTGAGCATTCAAATTTGGTTATTCTTTTCAATTAAACATTTGTGATTTTTGTGGGTTTGAAATTGAAATAAGTCAGAAATTTTCAAACTTTACCGAAATTTTAGAGAACTATTAAAAATACCAAATCTTTGGATTCCATGAGCATAAACTTACATTTTTGTAAAACTACTGTATTATCACTCATAATCCTCGTGTTATGAAAATAAAGTTTGAACTCCTCATTCACAATGTTATACTATTTACTTACAAGAATGGAAGACATATATAGGGCTAAAGGAAGATGGAAATAGAAAATTGGTTATAACGATAGGGGAGCTTGTTTAAAAAAATTAAAATATTATGTCATTCACTCACCTTAAATATGACCTAGTTATCTTTATTGTTAAATTCTTGATTATTTGATATAATCCAATTTAATTTTGACATACCATTGGTATTATTGTTGTCTCAAAGTTTTATGCAATGTTTTAATCCTTTATGATTTGAGACATGTTATGCATTTGATTTCATGTTTTGCTCTTATGAATCGGTCATGAATTTAGGGGGAGCTATTTTTCCTATCGCATAAATTATACATGAAACAATTCCTTATGATGTGATAATCTAAATGTTTCTTATACGAAAAAAAGGGAGAATAAAATGACATGATTAAGGGGGAGTTGCATAATATTACATATAAATTACTTTTTTTATGAAACAAAAGGGGGAGAAATATAGGAGAAATATGATTTATATAGGAGACATAAAACCCTTGATTTATTACGTGGAATTTATGAATATACTCTATGTGAAAAGTACCTTAAAATTAGTATTTATGTGCGTATCTATTATTATAGGGAAAGCTTAATTTTATGAGGAGTAAAATTAATTTTCATTTTTTTCAACTTATACTTTTCATATTTCTCAGTTTGTCTTCATAAAAAATGGGGAGATTATTGAACAAAATTTTAAAATCCTATATAATTATATTTTTATGATACAAACATCAAAAGATTGGAATTATATGCCGAAAAGGTTTAAATAAAAATGAGTTGTTTGAAGCATTAAACTTTCAATTAATAATTGTCTATGTTCCTATGAGATTTACATTAAGAGGTGTCAAAATTGTAGAAAATGTCAGCTTTTCATAGAATAAAAAATAATCTCATTTGGATACTGATATGAAAAGTTATGAATAAAAGAGTAAAGATCTAAAATGTATTATTTAAAATGGACAAATCTTTGTACTAACTTTGAATTAATATTTAACTATGGTCTCATTAGATTTTGATGAATGATAAATATCAAAATTGTAGAAATTTCTGTTAGTTTTTCATAGAATATGAAATCACCTCATTTGAATAACTGTGCAAAACATTATGCTCAAAATAATGCAGGGCAGTCGACCTGGCGGCTGGAATACCGGTCGACGGGTCAGGCACACTGGTCGAACGGTTAGTGCATAAAATGCCTAGTTTCAGCCAACAGCGTGTCAAGATTGTACCGGTCAAGGTATCGGTTGATCGATTGGTCGATTAGACAGTGCAAAATTTGCCAACGGTCATATTTTTCATAAAAAAATTGTACCGATCGGTCGATCGGTGGGCAAAACGGTCGATCGATCAGCGCACACTATAACGATCATATTTTGGCCCCAAAATTAGGAAAAAAGTTCCAACGGCTAAACGGAGTTAAGAAGCATATAAAACAAGATAAGAGGGTCCAGAATTCATCAAACAATCAAGGGAAACATCAAAGGAAAATTATTTTCTTGAAGCTAGAGTCAAATCTTCTCTTCTTTTCTTGTGAGGCTCATGTTATAAAAGAGAGAAACATTTTATTAGAAAGTTGAGTGTGAGCTCATGCGTATAAAAGGTTATATATCTTACATCTTGAGCTAGAGAAAAGATAAGCCTCCTAAAAGGAGAGATGTGCCTTACCTCACGAAGCGGAGAAACGGTGGTTTGGTGTAAAGGGATCTTCCTTACCCCATTTGGAATGAAAGAAGGATGATTAGTGGAATCTCTGACGGTCTCGAGGTCAAGAAGTCGGAGCGGGAACATAGGCCAAGGTTTGACCGAACCTCGACAACAATCATCGTGTTCTTTGTGTTTTCTTTCTCTCTCCCTCTCCTTCTCATATTATTATGCATGTGATATGATTTGATTTGCATTTATTTAAAATTTAATGAATCAATTTTAACCTTTCATAATGATTTTTGTGAAATCGATATTTTCAAATTTAAACACCAATTCCACCCCCCCCCCCCCCCCCCCTCCCTCCCTCCCTCCCTCTTGGTGCCTTGAGAACCTACACAAAGGAGGCTGGAGTTTGTACAATTGAAGAAGAGATGTTCAATTATTTTCAACTCTTTGTTATATCTAGAATAGAGAGGGTTACCATTTAGGTTTAAATGGTGAAGCCAAGAACTAGTAGGTAGTTTGTGATGAATCATTTTCCATAAAGAAGGATTTGACCTTAGGAGGGACTTGAAGACTCCAAATTTTGCTCCAATGTGGCCGTCCAGGATCCTGAGGCAAACTTGGTTGGCGACATAGAAAATAATATACTAATTTGGATCTCACCTCCCCATGGGGGTCTTGGATCCAAACCCATTTTTCACAGGCATAAGGTGATAAAAAGATAGAATTAATGAGTGAGATCAAAGCATTACCAAAGAAACAATTGAGCAAGTTAATGTTCCATTCCATATTATCCAACATTATATATTTTACTTTCACTGAATCATTAAGGGAATGGACATTGATATATGTCTATCGGCATAAGACTGAGTGGGGTTGAGAAGATCCATGGATCCAAAATTGTGTTGGTGTTATAGCCATTACCAATACATTAAGTCTTGTCGGGTCTCGATCGAAGCTGAGAGAATTAGTATCCAACATCATGATATATTCCTAGTGTTTAGGTTAGTGCTACTCTAAGGATGAATCCATATTTAAGTGTGGCTAATTGGATCCAGGGTGAGTTACAATTGTTAAAGAAGGATAGGATATGTTTGGCTAGTAAAGCAGATCGAAAAGAGTGAATGTCCCTAATCCCTAACCCCCATCTCTTAGTGATTTTTGAATTGTATTCCAGTTTACTAGATGAAGCCCCTTGCTTCCATCACTCTTAGATTAGAGGAATCCTCTAGCCATCCTCTAAGTGTTTCAAGTAGGTTATTAGCTAGATACATAGCTCCCATGGTGCAATTTGAAATAGAATTGATAACTAATTTGATAAATGTGGTTTTGCTAATAGTGTTTAAGAGACTCGATTTCCATTCGTCAACACGATATGAAGTTTTTTCTACAACGGGGTAATGTTGTGCAGAGGAGATGTACTTATGAGAAATTAATGCACCCACGTAAAGGAATGGATTCAGGATGTTAATGATTGCCTATTTTTGTCTAGTGTTTAAGCCCCTATATAGGTAAACTTATGATTTTTGTGGGTTAATAAGCTAGTTAGTTAGGCCGTAATATTGTTTTAGAATGGAAGTTAGGTTTTTACATTTTTTATAGTTGTTGACACAATAATTAGCAAATCATCAGCATATAGCATGTGATTGAGTGAAAAGGTTTGAATTTGGAAAGGAATGAGGGAGTTAAATGCCACAAAATGATTCATATAGGATTTTATTGATGATAATGAAGAGATATGAAAATAGAGGGTCCCCTTGTCTAGTTATAGTGGCTATTAAAGTATTGAGATGTAGTATCATTGATGCCACAAGAAAAAAAATAGTGATTTAACACAAGCCATCATCTATGCAGTAAAGGAAGTAGGGTAGTTCATACAAGTTAATGCATATTCAATTGCATTCTAGTTAACTCAGCCTAATACCTTGAGAATGTCAGCCTTGTTTAACATAGTTTTCCTTCTACCCCTATTCATAGAGTGAGCTACCTCTTAGGCAAGTAGGATATTATCCAGAATTGATCTCATAGGTAGGAAAGCAAATTGGTTGTTATCAATCAAATCAATGAGGGTGGGTTTGATTCTAGTTGTCAAAATTTTAGCAATGGTCCTATAAGGAATGTTACATAAAGCTATAAGTTTGTAATCTGTCACATTGGTTGGATTCTGGTTTTTGGGTATGAAGATTAAAGAGGTATGGGTCCAATCCAGTGAAGAAGATAAAATGTATTTAAGAAGTAATGTTTGGACCAATTATATCCCAATAAATTTTATAGAATTCTAGGGTGAAACCATATGGCTCTGAGCCTTGACAATGACCAAGGAATGGAAGGCATTGTGTATTTCCAAGTCAGAGATATGGGATGTAAGTTTGTTAGGCCAGGAGGTATTGAGCTTGTAAGTTGGGCCAAAAGCTGATTAGGATATTAGGGAGAGGAGGGAGTTTGCAGGGATTTTGGTAATGATCCACAATGGTTGCAAGGATTTCTCTATCAAAGGTGACAGGAAGGTAGAAGGATTCATGATAGGTTGAATTAATTATTTTTATGCCTTATCATTGTGCTAAGATGAAAAAATCGAGTGTTTTGATTCCCCTCTTTTATCCATTTAATATAGATTTAGATCACCATTTCAATGATATTTGTCTAAGTAGGGCAGAATATATTGGTAAAGTGATATGAGATTGAGGAGACCAAGGTAAGATAAAACCACTAACTTCATCAATGGCTTCAAGTTTATTCCAATAAAGGGTTTTCTTTTTAATTGATATTAGACCTTGGTGTAGAGAAAATAGCCTCAAGATAGTTTAACCAGAAGGATTCATATTTAAATGTATGAGGTTCACGAGGTCTAGAGTTAGTGTTGAATGGGATAGGGTTGTGGTCGGAGTCACATCTAATTAAAGTTTGAAGTGATAGAGTGGGGACTTGAAGAAACCAATGAGAATTCAATAAGATTCGAACAAGACTACACCATATTCTAGCTAAATCCTGCCAATTATTACCAAAGTGAATTGGGTGCCAGTGCGAGGAACATCAATTAATCCTTGAGATTGAATAAGGTTTTTAAGTTTATTGTTTGATTTGGAGTTTCTAAAGGGGCGACCCTCTTTTTTGTCATCTGAACTGATATAAGAGTTGAATTATCCTACAATGACACAAGAAAAATCTTGTGCATTAATATGAGTAAGATCTTGCCATAAATTAATTCTAGCATCTGGAACAGTACTAGAATATATGCAAGTGAGCAAAAAGGAAAAAGATTCAAAGGAAATGACAACATGCAAGAGTTGTGGGGATGAAATTATTTTTGTTGCTTGGACATCATTATTAGACCAAGCAAGGAGGATACCACTAGAGGAAGATGTACCGATGGATGCACAGTGCTTCTATTGCCTAAGCGGCAGGTGAAAACATTAGAAGATTCCAGAGTGAGAACAAGAAGGTCAAACTTATGTTCACGAGTGAGATCAGCAAGACGATCACAAACCCTACTTCTAGTTGCCCCATGTCAGTTATTACTTTTAAATTGTTCATATACAACACATTAAAAGGATGATTGCCAAGATTTGCATAGAAATGAATTTGTGGAAGATAATTTACAGTATTCATATAAAATGATACAAATAGTAATTTTGAAATTTATAAGGTAATCATATGTCTTTCATTAACTCGCATAATTTGAGATAAAAATTGTGATTAATATTTGATATATATCTATATATATATATATATCATTAAAAAGTTTAGATTAATTAATTACTGCCATCCAATTTTAATGGGCATAACCACAGAGGCTTCTTTGGGATGAGTCGGCCATGATAATGGCGGCAGGAGATATGTTTAAAATAAAGATAAAACAAGATATATAGATGATGATGAATAGTTTTCCAAGCTTCACACGTATCTATCATCCATTATAATGGTACGGATGTAGTAGAACACATGGAGCACTACATCAGGTAAGATCTTAATTTCAACAGTTCGCGGGAATAGAAAAAAACCTTACACTCATTCAAATATATGCGAGTACCACGCATATTAATTATTAATTATCACCTGAACTCTTACAGATATGCGTAGTTTATAGATTGCAGCAAAAATATTTAATCTCACGTCCAAATGTCCAAAACTACATTAATAGCATATTGAATTCATGGAGTCATCAACCTTCTGATTCGTGCTTCGATTTCCCATTAATCATGTGATGTTCCTGTGTGCTTTGCAAATTTTTTTTTTCCGGTGAAACTACAGCATCTCCTGTGGAATCACAGTGAGGGTTTCTGGTCATAAACATCTGTTAATTCCTAGGTAAAGGTCAGCTTCATGATCATACCTCAGGGCATGTCATCCTTCGTGCATCTGATTACCTGTAGCAATTCGTGGCACCAGATTCCAGAACATAGATTTCTATCAGTTCCCATCATAAACAGTAGGCATTGTGATACCTTCTAATCTGACATCATTATTAAAAGATAGATGCATGGATTCAGAGACGTTTCTGCACAAGACAAGCAGATCATGTTGTCACCTAATAACTTCAGAAATTTTTCTCTATCTTTTACAACATCAAACAAGTTCAGTCAAGAACTTCGACCCCCCAGGCGGATAATGTCATAATTTCAAATGCTTCGCGAAATACACAAATGCAGACCTTGTATGGCAGTATCTTATTGCTCAAACTGTATCATCTATTTAACCAGCAGATAGAACATTACTCAGCCTTCCATGAAGACCGAGGGGGAGTATCAGAATCTTTCCATGTGCTAATTCCAGAGCCATATCTGTCACCCTTGACAACATCTGCTGAAGCATATTATTCAAGTTCAGCCATTTCTTCCGGTGTCAATTCCACAGAAAGCGCTCCAATATTCTGGTTGAAATTCTCAATCCTGGTGGTGCCTGGAATAGGACACACATCGTTCCCCTGATGATGAACCCAGGCCAATGCAAGTTGTGATGGAGTGCATCCCTTTCTCTTTGCCATTTCATTTACACGTTCAAAAATAGTAGCATTGTGTTGAAGATTCTCAGGTTGAAATCTAGGAAGAAACTGAAGATGCGAATTTATATTTTAGAAGCAATGCCAAGAAAAGTGAACTAATCCCAATTCATCTTCAATTCGCGAGTAATACATCAGTTGCATTGGATATAATAGAACATCAAACAGATAAGAACCTAGGCAAAAGCAAATTATAGTCTGCAAGGTGGAAACATAAACACAATAGATCAAACAGAAAGAATTGGATGTTTGAAGTGGAAGGCAAGTCAAAATGATATTCAAAATACTTTTACAGAACTCTTAGTCATGGATGTAAATTTCAGTGAAAAACTGAAAATCAAAATAATTGCTTGAACTTTGAATCTAGATGCTGACTTCTTTCATAAATGTTGTGTCTTGAGTTTTGTTTCAATCACTAAATATGTTATATACTGAACAGGACCTAAAACCAATTTGAATAACCTAATCATTCTCATATTTATTCATGAGAAAATCCATAAAAAACTGAAAGAGAGAATACGCAACAAGACAACTGTCAGAACATTGTTTATTGGTGACGCTTCTTTTGTGTTAAACAGCAAAGTTTAGTTAAGATGACTGAATGATTTTGATAATGCCAATTCAAGAATTATGCAAATAGGAAAGTACAAACTACACAATTGTTGAAATCATATATCAAAGGTATGCAATATGGATAGATTCAAAAGAAAACTACCATTTTAAGAAATCAACACCTGAGAATCCTTACTTATATTACAGCCATCTGGGAGGTAAGATAATTAGTCAAATTTGCATAGCATAAGAAATAAATCATAAGAAGTGTTACCTTACGAAAGTCTTGCTCAGGTAGACTATCGAAGAATTTTGGTCCTGACGCAAAGAAGCCTCGGCCCAAAGGACTGTATGCGACAATTCCTATTCCAAGTTCTCTGCCATGTGCCGTGCAGGAATGTCATTGTCGGAAGATAACGCAAAATGATTGAGGTGAAAATTATAGCTAAAATGCAATAAAGCAGCCACCTGCATGTAGGAATTATATCCTCTTCAGCATCCCTTGACCATAAAGACCATTCTAGCTGGACAGCAGTTATTGGATGAACAGCATGAGCCCTCCTGATTGTTGAAGCAGATGCCTCAGATAATCCGACGTATTTTATCTTTCCTTCTTCAACCAGCTTTTTAAGTTCTCCCATCTGTTATAATACATTTCTATAAATATTTTTTACTCCAAAAATTGTCATCAAACTTTGTTTTTTTTCTGAAAGGAACTAGCTATCAGGCATATAGACAAGTTATTATATAATCATCCTCATGACCATCACACACAAAAATAAAAAGAAGACAAGCTTATACCTTTTATAGGGAGAGTGCAAAATAGACACTTAGAAACTCCAAACACCAAAACATCGGATATTGTAGAAGATGATTAACTGTTTGAGTATTGCAGAAAGATATAAATATACTTTTGCACGCTTGACATCATTCATTATTGAATTCAACATGGAGTGACTTTATTTTTTTTATTCTGCTTTAAGAGGAAACAGTAAGTATCCTGAATTCGCCTTTTCTATTTTTACAAATAGTGAAATGAGAAATCCGATCAACAGAATTGAAACACTTTGAACGACCAATCGAACAGTACGCATCTCAACAAAGGCAAAAAAAAAAAATCATTTTTTCGTGCTCTGCAGGCAAACATCAGAATGGAGAGTCCTGTGCTGATAGTATAAATCGACAGGCAAAAATCTCTATTTTTTTGCTCTGCAGGCAAACATCAGAATGGAGAGTCCATGCTGATAGCAAAAAAAAAAACAGGCAAAAACCATTTTTTCGTGCTCTGCAGGCAAACATCAGAATGGAGAGCAAAAAAAAAAAAAAGTTCGCGCTCTGCAAGCAAACATCAGAATGGAGAGTCCTCAAAAAAATAGCTCACCGTGACTTCGATTGGGAGCCGGGTATCGATCCTGTGCTGATAGTATAAATCGACGCAGTCGACGCCGAGCCTCTTCAGGCTGCCCTCGCAGGCGGCACGGACGTACGCCGGATCGCCCCGGACCTCCATCTTCCCATCGACAACGCTGACGCCGAACTTGGAGGCGAGCTCCACCTTCTCCCGGAACCCGCCTTGCAGAGCCTGCAGATAAAAATTACATGATATGGGATGACGAGAACGCCCCAAAAAAGAGAGCCGAGAGAGCGAGAGAAGGGACATGGATGGTTCACAAACCTTGCCGAGGAGGATCTCGTTGGTGAAGGGGCCATAGATATCGGAGGTGTCGAGGAAGGTGACGCCGGAGGAGACGGCGTAGTGGATGAGGGCGATCGAGTCGGCGTCGGGCTTGGGAGGACCGTAGAAGGCGGACATGCCCGCGCAGCCGAGGCCCTGACGGGAGACTTCGAGGCCTTGGGATCCAAGCTTCATCCTGTCTACCGCTGCCGCCATCGCTGCTTCCTGACGTGCTCGCTCCGAAGTGGTGGTGGGTGGTGCGGTGCGGTGTGATCGACGTTGTTTTTGGCGTGTAAATACTAAATAGGGGCCCGAGGAGTTTGAGAACTTTGGCGCTTGACTTCTCGGCGCCTGGAACAACGGAAGCTCAGTTGAATATTAGAGTGAGTTGAATTTAACGAACACAATTTAGAACAAAGTTTGGTTATCTATTCAAATAAATATTTTAGTTGAATTTGATTTATTTTTTTTTTGTGAACGACTTAAATTGAATATTTATTATTCTTTTTTTTTTATCATCCTCTCTTTTATATATTCTTTTTTGTTTATCAGGAGTAGAGTTTGAAATATGTGTTGAGGTTATTTTGGTAAAAGGCTTGCCTAATAATTATTTTTATTACAAATATTTTAATATAAATCATCATAATCCTGCTCGTCTCCCTTCTCTCCCACACGAACTTGCAGCTTTAGGAGCAGGGCATCACGGCAGCGCCATCCGACCTCTGGTTCAAGCTCTCCGGGTGGGCACCTAGGCAGCCAGGGAGCACTCTCTTTCGGCTTGCACAGGTGAACGAGAACCAAAAGCAGTGAACTGGACGGTCTAGCAAGATGGAATCTCAATCGTTGAAGCAAACAACAATGTGATCGAGCGACTCATGATTTATTAAACTACAATTTTTATTTTATGATTTATAATTTATTAAACGACTCTAGGAAAATGATCGCGTGCGTATATACTTAAGTGTGTATGCACCATAATATTCACATATATGTATGTATAATGTGTGTATTATTCTCTTGTTAAGATTTTACAAATAATAATGAAAAAATTTCAAATACTAATAATATACATTAAACCACTTCCATATGAAGTCATTTGAATCTTGTGGTGCATGATCATGTTTCTCTAATAACAGACTATGACAAAGAAAACTTGAATTCAATACAATGTTAAAGTGTTTACTAATAGTCTAGCCACTTCTTTGTATGATGAGCACATATATATATAAGATTATTGCAACCATTTTCCCCACACACATTTTTTGTATTTGATAATCTTTCAATAGTGTTCAACATATTACATAATTTATGAAAATCCATTGGTGTAGTTTCAATGCAAGATAAAATCAGAATCGAATAGTATCCTTTTCAAAAATCTCACTTTTTTTATCCTTTATTTTTCCCAAATCACCAAATATCGTAATATGTTCCAAACAAATTATTTAATTGAGCTCATTCATCTTGTTAGCACTATCACAATAAAAGTTCATTTTGTCAACATATATTCCAAATAAATGACTAAGTAAACTAATTTGAATAAGATAACAAATGTAAATTATTACACAAAATTTTCACAAATATATTTTATTTATAATTATTATGGTAAGAAACTTATTATATTTATTAAACTACAATTTTTATTTTATGATTTATAATCAAAAAAATATTATTATAAAAATAAGTGTGCATTATGTATAAAAAAAGAGGTTAATGAGTATATAAAGTATCCCATTCTATACCTCCTTATAAAACACTTATTTTCTTATTATTTAATTAATTTAATTATTAGAATTCATGATTAAATTGATTATATACTTATTAGATGAAAATAATTATATTTATTTGGATAATTTGATAATAAAAATATATCATCCAAGACTAAATAAATTATAATCGTTGAATAGTCATATTTATTAACATGGCTCGATCATGATCATCGAATCATCGAATAAGCCGATGATCTTAATTTTAATCACCTTTATCATTTAACATGTTCTTTAAATTAACATATAATTATTTTAATAAATAAAAATTAGTGCTCTATACCAATTCCACCATATTTGCATACAATTCCTCCATATTTATTTGCATACGTTAGGAATACAATTTATTTGCGTACAATTCCTCCATATTTATTTGCACGCGTCATGAATATACAAGTTTTCTTTCACGCCTACAAAGGAATATACAAATAATTTGCAATAATTTTTATTTGCAAATAAAAATATGTAAGTTTTCTTATATGTTATTTAACAAAGTCCAAATCTAACATATCAGTTTCGCGCCATCCAAGAAAAATATCTGATCCACGAACTAAACATTTTTGTATTTTATCACTATTTTTTACGATATATTTGTTTATACATGTAATATATGATCTTACTTGAGCTAAATAAATATTTTCATATTTCTCATCAAATACAATAATTTTGCTGGATAAGATTGTGAAAAACAGATTTAATATAAATAATAGATTATCGATCTCAATAGAAAATAGTAGGTGTTTCTTTTTCATTTTAAATTTTGTTAGGACTAGAGTGATAAGAGCTGGCCTCCAACAATCAAGTCTATCAACGACGGTTAGCACAATAGGAGTGGTTCGACGGATGCTAGTAATTTTGGGATCGATCCTTGGAGTCTCCGCATTGGCCAAAGATTTTAAACTTTTTTCGCTCTCATCCCGATACCAGATTAATTAGGTATTAGTAGCCTTAAATATCGATAGGTTATTATCGTAAAAAATACCAAAAAAAAATATGTCAAAAGGTAAAAACATTAAAAATGGTAACTAATAATTTCAGTGAAGATATATTGATTGACGTAATTGCCATCTTTTATGTAAAAAAGACAAGTGTGATAAAGAGATAGACCAAAGGGCAAAAGAATAATAACCCCCACTCCACACTTTTGAACAGGATCTATCAAGGCATTTGATTGAGGGACAAGATCAAAAGTAATAAATTAACGTAATAATATATTCTTAAAAAGTTAAACATATTCTTATTATATTTCCTATTTAATTCGAAAAGAATATTTTTTAAAAAAATAATATTTTATAACTAAAATATTTTATCATATAAAGTTGACTTTTAATATTTTAATAACAGTAAAAAATATTTTATTATTAAAATTTAAAAAATAAAATGACTATAAAAATTGAAAAGAACGAGAATATAAATATTATTCTCGTTTTGGGGTTAAAAATGACGATTTTATCATCCCTGGGGCGATGTTACATTCTTGAAAATTTGACGGAAAGATACTATATTATCGAAATATCAAAATATTATGAAGAAGTCATGTATTTTTGTTCTTCCTTTACTAAGGAGAGAGATTTGTTGATGCTGCCCTCAGGCTTTTCAAGTTAGTTTTGACTATCTTTCTTGCCAGTTGGATGAGCTACTTATGACAAGTCAACAATCTCCCATCACCTAATCCTGCAGGGGTATTTCTGTGGCATGTGTGTGTTCAACTTCAACATCAAAAGTGGCAAAATTTTCTTTATTGTTGTGCTTCTTGGACCCCCTTTCCCTTCCCCCTTTTCCTGGTCAGAGCAGGCAAAGTGATAGTTCCCCCCCTCCAAACATCTTGAAGGGAAGGAATGATTAGACCATATTAACCATTTTATGAGTAATGGTCATGTTTCTTCTTTCTATGAACCTGCATTTGTTTGCTAATATAGTTCTTATCTTTTTTAGAAAAAAAAAATTCATTTAAGGAGGACCACGTAGGTCAAAATACAAAAAGAGACTAAGCCCGCAGGTAAAACATCCTTCAAAAAATTATGGTCATTAGAGCAACCAAAAATTGCTAATATAGTTCTTATTTTGATTTGTTTCACCGTCGCATATATGTTGCCATGATGCAGCACTCTGTCATGCTAAGCAACTGCCAGAGTGCAAAATTTTACTATTAGATTGTTCATATACAACACAAATTTCTAGAGGGTAAAGCCAAGATTTGCGCAGAAATGAATTTGTAAAAGATAATTTACAGTATTTATATTAAAATGGTACAAATAGTACTTTTGAAATTTATAAGGAAATCATGTCTTTCATTAACTCACATAATTTGAGATACAATTGTGATTAATAATTGAAAAATATGCATATATATCATTAAAAATTTTAGTTTTAATTATGGATTATTTTACTGTCATCCAATCCAATTTTAATGGGCATAATCACAAAGGGTTCTTTGGGATGAGTCGGTCAAGATAATGGGGAAACGAGATTTGTTTAAAAGAAAGATAAAACAGGATATATATAATAGATGATGAAGAATAGTTTTCGAAGCTTCACACGTATCAATCATCCATTATGATGGTACGGATGTAGTAAAGCACATGGAACACTTAATACTACATCAGGTAAGTCGTCAGGGATCCTATGTTTTTGGTAAGAGGTAATCTAGATTTAGTTTATTTAAAATTTTTAGGATCCATTACATTATTTTATTTGATTGCGATTTGATTATCGATAATTTTAATTGTCTGATAATCGAGATAGCAAGGAGCGGAAGTGACTTTTCATAACTGATTGTAATGTATTTTGTCAAAAATATTAATTCAATTAATTTTTTTATTAAAATATTTTAATAAATAAATATCATTCAACTTTATTTTCTTTATTATTTGAGATTTTTTACAAATAACTCTTAATTTTGCCTCATTATATATATATATATATATATATATATATATATACTAGTGTAATGCCCGCACGATGTGCGGATAATGCAAAACAAAAATGTCAAATTTTAGTTATAATTTTATGTTTGATTTGAATAAATAATAATACTTATAAGTTCAAAAAATAATTAGAAGTTTCTTAGATACAAATTTCTTAATTTTAACATCAATTTTATCATTTGTGACAATTTCATTCAAAATAACAGATAGAACAAAACCTTTCATGTGCAATAAATAACCAAATACAAAGTGGGAAGAAGTTACTTTATATCTAAAAGAATAACATATATATTATAAAATTGTAATATTTATCCCTTTAATAACAAATTTCAGTTATTATTAACTTAATTCGGATAGGTGATGTAAACATTAAAAATGAACAATTTTAACACAAAGACATAATCAAATGTATAATATTATTTTTCAAAATGAATAAAATATATCATTAAAATTTATTAACTTAATTTTAACATGCACATTTATTAGTTTAAAATGATAAATAACATCACAACAACACATGCAAATTTGGAACCAAAAAATCTATAACATGACTTTAGGACTTTTTAATATAAATGAATATATTTAAACTAAATTTAAAAAAACATGTGCTCCATGCAATGCAAGATATAGTAATCAATTAGTTCTGAAAAAAATAATTATTAACAAAATAATTATTTATTTTCTTATGAAAAAATATAGACTATGTTTCATATTTTTATAATTGGAAAGAACAATATTCGGAAAATAAAAGCATAAAGAATATTCATTTTTTAAGAATCAAAATAATATATAATTTAAACTTATACATACCACAAATAATTTTGTATAATTTTAGCATTAATCTATTAACATCTTCCTCTTCTTCTAAAAGATGATCTTGATCAAATTCACTATTTAACTAATAAAATAAGTCAATATATTATTATTTTATTTATATTATGAGATAAATTAGTATTTTACTCCCATTCTACATCGAATAGGTTACATAAGATTATTATTAATTTAAATCACTTATCTAAAAAAGAACATATATATTTTTATTTTTATTTAATGATTCTATATAAGACTACAATATTTTTTATATTGATTAATTCTTCGTGGTGTGACAATAATATGACTTGTTAGTTATGAGTTTTTAGATTAAACTATTACACATGACTCAAAATGTGCGAAAGATTCAAAAATAAAATTCATACTACAATAATAATTCTATATTTATTTATTTTGTAGGTATTTATTTAAACTTATAAAAAAAACATCTCCCACAATTAGTGTCTTTTCTTCCGATGGCAATTGCCACGTGAAAATAAGAATAATTTAACCAAATTTGAAAGATACTATAATTAATTTGTGTATTTATCTCATTTGGGAGACTGCTACTGGTAAAACACTATCCTACTCATTGGACATCATAGCATGAAAATAAATTCTAGAATTTTATAAAACACTTAGATTCATATAAAATAAGTTTATGTTTTTACTAAAAGGTCAAACTAACAACACATCAAAAAGGATTTTCATTATACATTTAACATAATAGAATCTCAATATATAAAACATATGACATTAATAGTTAAATTTTTATCAATTTAGAGATATATTTTTATAATATTTTTCTATCAAATTTTGTTCATTTATTATTTTCTAAGTGCAAATCGATCTAGTTATATAATTTGTAAAAAAAATTAAGATTATTCTTTTAACAATGCTTTAATGATATTTTGTAGAATCATAACTACTTGATTAGTATTTGACAAAATTGTCAAATGTCATTCTCTTCTTCAATACTATCATGTATGTAATAATATATAGATATAGATAATTCAATAACCAATATTATATTTGTTTAAAATATTACTCTAATTATTTGGAAGCAAGTGAAATTTACATGACTTGACAATGGTTTTGTTCAAATGTCAAATTATGGTTCCATGTATTATTATAAAATTCTTAAATATTATTTTGCTTTTAATACGAAATAAATAGCTCGTCATGATTAAAAAAATTTAAAATTGCCCATGTTGATTAATTTTTTTAGTTATTATTTGCACATTTCTCATAGTCTAGCATTCTTCACATATTTCTCATTAAGACAAAAAGTACTTTTATTAAAGATGAAAATAAAAGTCATCTAAAAAATATATGTGAATACTTTAATTTTTATTAATAATTATATATCTAAAATATGACATCATTAACATAAAATATTAATAATTTATTTATAAAATAAGACTACATTACTATTTGATATTATATAAAGAGCACTTCATTAAAAAAAAAAAATCATGCCACGTGGCCATTATTGGCCATACCACGTTTTATTGCTAATTTTCTTTTTCTTGTAGGCAATTACACTTGACAATTGAAATGAAATCATGCAGCAAACATTGCCACATCAGCATCTCGTAAATGAAACTTTATTAAAAATACATGCATTACTCCTATGCTATAAGAGATTACATGCAACACGTGTTTATTTGATAGAATCGGATAAGGACTGGATATCATCTATGATAATTTATTACTATAGATCATTCAAAGAAATTTATAAAAAAAATGACAGGGCTACAACAACAAAGAAATAAAATAATATAATGCAAAGTTTATTGCGATAATATTTTAAAATTAAGTAAGTTATATAAGAAATGCTAAAAAGAAAAGGACAATGCTTAAAAATAATTTAAAATATTCTTTACAACAACAACAAAGTCTTATCCACTAGGTGGGGTCGGCTACGATGAACAAAAAAATAGTAATGACGATTTTCTAAAATAAAGTAAAATGACTACAATTTATAAAACAAAAAATAAGGTAAAAAAAGATGCGGATAAAATGTGGTCAATACAAATATTATAGCAAGAAAATCATATTTTAGAATTCTTGACATTTACTTCTTGATACAACCAAATAAGATATAATAAATAAACATGAAGCAGTAATGACAACATTAAAAAATAGATAAAAACGAATCCAGTTCTCACATAATTAAAATGATATAAATTTGCAGATTAAAGCTAAATAATTCAAAATAACAAATGACCTCTTTTATAAAATGTGGCTAAAATTTGATATTGCGCAAAATTGTAAATAACATTTCATGAAAATGATAAGACTTATTGGGTTCGTATCAAACCTCTTCCCCTCTTTGCAATTTCAAATTCCGGTGGCTATGCGGTATATATGAATTGCAATGATCTCTGGGGAGTATTTATAGATAATTTGCAAAAGAAAAAAAATATGGCGAGGAAGTTAGGATAACTGATAGATTCAATAAGCTTTTTTATTGTTAACCTATTGATAAGTTTGGAAGTTAAAATAACTAATAACTTTTAGGATTAATGTATTGATAACTTAGGAAGTTAGAATAACTTCTAACTTTTAGTTTATTGTCAAGCCATTAAAAACAAATGATATTAGAATCTTAATTTCAAATTTTTTTTATAAATTCTGATGTGTAGTTAGCTTATTTAACGTTTTATTATTCTAAACTTTGTATTGAATTTAAAAAATAAAAATAGTTTTCTATATTAGTTTTTTCTTATTTAAGCTTGACTTAATATTCTTATTGAAATTATGATTACTAAATTTAAGATTATTATTAAAATAATAGTTGTCTATATTAATTATTATTAAAATAATAGTTGTCTATATTAATTAATATTATTATTTTATATATTGGGATGAGTTATCCACTACTCCGATTAAATAATAACGTGAATAATTAATAATTTTAAATTTATAACTTATTTATTATGCCAAATATCATGTCCTCCTTGCAAATTTCTTTGCTTTTAATATAGTATAGATATAGTATAGATAGATATGTATATTAGTTAGAATAAGATACTACAAATATTTAATTAGCTTATTATTCAAATCATTAAGAAATTTGGCAAGCCATTAATCGAATTATTCATTATTTTTAATTTAAGTTTATTTATTATTTTCTAAACTTATTTTTAATAATCATTAAGTTGTATAAATTATAATTACTATGTAACATTTTAGTAATTGTTAAGTTATTATAAATTATAATTACTATACAACAATATAGATAAGATAAAGATATACCATTATATAACTACAGATAATAAAATTATATAGTTATTCTATAATTATCATATTTTATAACTATAATTGATACTTTAAAATTATAATTACTATTTATATGGACACTTGTCAACTTACATTGATGCCAAGTGTCATTCTCTCCTTCAAAGTACTCTCTTTAATATAATATAGATATTTCATTTTTCTATTTTTCCTTTATTTATTTATAAGAATATTTTGTTAAAATTTGAAATAACTTTTTGACTATTATTTATCAAACATTGTAATACTATCGTCAATAATTTAAATAGTGGTATATGATGATCCAATTTGACAATTAATTAGATCGGTAATGCGTCAAACGACCCTTTAATTTCAACAATTCGCGGGAAAAGAAAAAACCTTTCACTCATTCAAATATATGCGAGTCCCAAGCATATTAATTAATAATAAATATCACCTGAACTCATTCGGATATAGATAATATTTATAGCGCTGAAAGAGTATACAGTTCATTTTTTAACTGCAACTTGCAGCACTCAAAGTAGGTTCAATTTATGGAATCATCATCGTTCTGATTCGTGTTTCGTTTCCAATTAATCATGTGATGTTCCTGTGTGCTTTGCAAAACTTTTTTACCGGTGACACTGAAGCATCTAATGTGGAATCACAGACAGGGTTTCTGTTCATAAACATCTGAACAACTAGGTTTATGTTTGCTTCTTAATTCCTAGGTAAAGGTCAGCTTCATGATCATACCTCTGGGCATGTCATCCTTCGTGTATCAGATTACCCGTAGCAATTCATGGCACCGGAACATAAATTTCTATCAGTTCCCAGCATAAACAGTATGTACTCTGATACCTTTTAATCTGTTATCATTATTAAAAGACAGACACCTGATAGTTTCAGAATTTTTTTCTCTTTCAAATGCTTCAAAAAAATACACTAATGCTCAAACTTATATGGCATTATCTTATTGCTCAAACTGTATCATCTATTTAACCAGCAGATAGAACATTACTTAGCCTTCCATGAAGACAGAGGGGGAGTATCGGAATGTTTCCATGTGTTAACTCCAGTTCCAGAGAGAGATCTGTCACCCTTGACAACATCTGTTGAAGCATATGATTCAAGTTCAGCCATTTCTTCCGGTGTCAATTCCACAGAAAGCGCTCCAATATTCTGGTTGAAATTCTCAATCTTGGTGGTGCCAGGAATAGGACACACATCGTTCCCCTGATGATGAACCCAGGCCAATGCAAGTTGTGATGGAGTGCATCCCTTTCTCTTTGCCATTTCATTTACGCTCTCAAAAATAGTAGCATTATGTTGAAGATTCTCAGGTTGAAATCTAGGATGAAACTGAAGATGCGAATTTATCTTTTAGAAGCAATGCCAAGAATAGGGAAATAATTCCAATTCATCTTTAATCAGCGAGTAATACATCAGTTGCATTGGATATATAGAACATCAAACAGAAAAGATCCTAGGCAAAAGCAAATTATAGTCTGTAAGGTGGAAACCTAAACATAATAGATCAAACAGAAAGAATTGGATGTTTGAAGTGGAAGGAAAGTCAAAATGATATTCAAAATACTTTTACAGAACTCTTAGTCATGGATGTATATTTCAGTGAAAATCAAAATAATTGCTTGAACATCGAATCTAGATGCTGACTTTTTTTCTTAAATGTTGCGGCTTGGGTTTTGTTTCAACCACTAAATATGTTATATACTGAACAGGACCTAAAACCAATTTGAATAACCTAACCATTCTCATATTTATTCATGAGAAAATCCATATAAAAATGAATACACAACAAGATAACTATCAGAACATTGTTTATTGGTAAAGCTTCTTTTGTGTTAAATAGCAAAGCTTAGTTAAGATGACTGAATGATTTTGATAACACTGATTCAAGAATTATGCAAATAGGACATGTACAAACTACACAATTGTTGAAATCATATATCAAAGGGCTGCAATTTGAATAGATTAAGAAAAAACTACCATTTTATCAGTAGTTGAAATTTTTAAGAAATCCATGCCTGAGAATCCTTACTCATCTTACAGCCATCTGGGAGGTAAGACAATTAGTTGAATTTGCATAGCAAAAGAAATAAATTATAAGAAGTGTCACCTTACGGACGTCTTGCTCAGATACACTATCGAAAAGTTTTGGTCCTGATGAAAAGAAGCCTCGGCCCAAAGGACTGTATGCGACAATTCCTATTCCAAGTTCTCTGCCAAGTGCCATGCAGGAATATCATTGTTGGAAGATAATGCAGCTAAAATGATCGAGGAGGAAAATGTAGCTAAAATGCAGTAAAGCAGCCACCTGCATGTAGGAATTATATCCTCTTCAGCATCCCTTGTCCATAAAGACCATTCTAGCTGGACAGCAGTTATTGGATGAACAGCATGAGCCCTCCTGATTGTTGAAGCAGACGCCTCAGATAATCCGACGTATTTTATCTTTCCTTCTTCAACCAGCTTTTTAAGTTCTCCCATCTGTTATAATACATTTATATAAATAATTTTTTTTCCAAAAATTGTGATCAAGCTTTTTATTTCCTGAGCCATCAAGCATATAGGCGATTTATTATATTAATTACCTTCATGACCATTACACGCACAAAGAAAAAGAAGACAAACTTATACCTTTTTTAGGGAGAGTGCAAAATAGACACTTAGAAACTCAAAACACAAAAAACATCTGATATTGTAAAAGAGGCCGGCTGGCATGCATTAAATCATAAAAAATAAGTAGAAGATGATTAACTGTTTGAGTATTGCAGAAAGATATAAATATACTTTTGCACTCTTGACATTATTCATTATTGTATTCATCATGGAGTGACTTCAACTTTTTTATTCTGCTTTAGGAGGAAACAGTAAGTATTCAAAACACATATAGCACTGTCTTTTATCCTCTATTTGATCTTTTTATTGTACTCAAAATAAAAGAAACAGATTTTACTGCCAAAGAAATAAATAGAAGAAACAGAACAAAGGAAAGAAAGGGGCTGCAAAACAGGAAAAGCCTCGTTGAGAACATGTCCGACTAATATTGATGTTTACTGCATACTTAGAAAGAAGTATATAGTTGGATCGAAGGAATGAAATTCCAAAGCACTTTCTCCTGTCTTGTTTCCAAATATTATTGACTGAAAGATTAGATATTGAACTTAATTCAAAATCGCATAATCTTCATCCGATTAATCATACTGAATTCGCCTTTTCTATTTTTACAACAGTGAAATGAGAAATCTGATTAACAGAATAAAAACACTTTGAACTACCAATCGAAATGTACACACCTCAGCAAAGGCAAAAAAAAAAAAAAATCGTGCTCTGCAAGCAAACATCAAGAGTCCTCCAAAAAATAGCTCACCGTGACTTCGATTGGGAGCCGGGTATCGATCCGGTGCTGATAGTATAAATCGACGCAGTCGACGCCGAGCCTCTTCAGGCTGCCCTCGCAAGCGGCACGGACGTACGCCGGATCCCCCCGGACCTCCATCTTCCCATCGGCAACGCTGACGCCGAACTTGGAGGCGAGTTCCACCTTCTCCCGCAACCCGCCTTGCAGAGCCTGCAGATAAAAATTACTATGATATGGGATGATGAGAACGCCCCAAAAAGGAGAGTCGAGAGAGAGAGAGAGAGAGAAGGGACATGGATGGTTCACAAACCTTGCCGAGGAGGATCTCGTTGGTGAAGGGGCCATAGAGGTCGGAGGTGTCGAGGAAGGTGACGCCGGAGGAGACGGCGTGGTGGATGAGGGCGATCATGTCGGCGTCGGGCTTGGGAGGACCGTAGAAGGCGGACATGCCCATGCAGCCGAGGCCCTGACGGGAGACCTCGAGGCCTTGGGATCCAAGCTTCATCCTGCCCACCGCTGCGGCCATCGCTGCTTCCTGACGTGTGCTCGCTCCGAAGTGGTGGTGGGTGGTGCGGTGTGATCGTTGCTTTTGGCGTATATATAGGAGCCCGAGGAGCTCAATCATTTTGGTTGTCGACTTCTCGGCGCCTGGAACAACGGAAGCTCTTGCGTCACCATTTTGAATGCTTTGAATCAGATATGAATGTTGAGTTGAATATTATGAGAGTTCAAAGTGGAATTTGGCGGAGGCAATTAAAAAACGTTTATCTATTTAAATATCAATTAAATTTGATTTCTTTTAAGAGTGATTCAAATTGAACACATGTTTTATTTCTATCTGAGGGTATTTTAGTAAAAGATATGTATTACTTAATAATTATTTTTTTATAACAAATATGATAAAATAAATTACTGTTTATATAACTAATTCTTGCCAAATACTATAACATAAAATTATAGGTAATGTATATAAAAGTCTCTTTTAACACTTGTAGGAAGTGAAAAAAAAAAGTAACCTTGGACTTGAAGCATATTCGCAGCTTCAATATGGCATCTCTTAACACCCTGTCATATGCAACTAAAAGGCTAAATTGCATATCTTTATAAAGCATTCATTGCTATTTGGCCTTTCCTTTCTTGTATCTAAAGTTTGTCAATATATATTATAGCATATGGTGTCATCTGTTCTCTCGATAAAAAGCTATTGGATTTTTTACCTATCCTTTCAAAAAGTCAGGTACAATATAAGTTTTTTATATTAAATTTTGTCTAATATTTTTTTCTTAATTTAATTTTAATTTTTCATTATAGCCTCAAAAATTAATCAGATTTTATTCAAGTATTTACATTATTTTTCACTTTTATGTGATTATTCCATTTATCATAATTTTTATGCAATAATACTATTAGCTTATTATGCATCATTTATATTACTCAATTATGTTATTACACTTTATGCATGGGGATGCAAAAAATATTAATTAAGTAATTTTAACATATTTACTATACATTGACATATTTAGTTTTATTATTTTAATTTATTATATCAATTATTAATTTAATATAAATATTCTACAATTGATTATGTCATTGGAAAAATACTTTAAAAATTTTACAAAGGCTTTCTCATCTTTCTCAGAAGTCATCATATATCCATTGATATACTTACTTTTGAAGTTGGCTTTTATTCTACCTATCGCAACGACAATTGTTGAAAAAGCTTTTTTTTGCGATGAATATTATGAAGATCAAATTACGAAATCGAAATGAATTATTATTTGATAATCTATATCGAAAAAGATATATTTAGTACTATCAACAGTGATATTGTTGTTGAGTGATTTAAAAAAAATGAAGCCTCGGTGTGAGTCATTATGCATCCTCACCCTCGCTATCAAGCACTACACCAGACACCTTCATTAATGTTGCTGCCATCTTGTAAGAGAGGTAATGCTTTGAACGACCCACTTGCCTTCGTAGTAAATGTCTAATGCAAATTGTGTTAAGAAAGCACGAGCTTGCCTTAAGAAACGACATTCACTTTTAGTCATGATGTGCAACTATTGATGTGACTTGGGAAAGGACGCCAGCTGATTTTTAGGAGTACACATCCCAGTACACCGCTGCCCACCACCTTGAGGCACATTGCCCTTAAGACTTGTCTTGGGTTGAGTGGGAGCCCCCTCCCACTCTTCATCATTGGGTTAAGCTCAATACAGGATACAAATTTTATTATGAGACCTCACACCGGTGAATTCATTTTTGCAAGATGTTCAAAAAGAAAAGTTGAATCAGTTGTAGAGATTGAAACATGGAGTACTTAAGGAATGCATGTTGAGGGACTCGCAAGGGTACAAATCAACTCTAACTCCAAATTTCCAACACATCAATACAAATAATCAACTGGGAGAACTTGCTCAAAGGACTAATTCTTGACATCGAAAGCACCTTGAAAATTTAACTCCAACAACCATGGAGCGCTGCCCACGCAGTACAAATCCAATAACTGTGTATTCTGATCTTTGTGGTTGCAATGGATTTGCATTACATGAAAATTTTCTAGAAATCAAATATGGGTACTAAAACACTTAATGAACTCTTGAAGATGGGTGCTCAATCAAATTCTTTGACATGCCACAAAAATACCCAACTGGATAAGTTGAAAACATTATTTGAGTATACAATTTTAAATCCTCGCACTAATGCAATATGAAAAAAGACATTCTAAGGCGACGTTTGGTTGTAGCATAAGATAAGGAATACATAGCTGTTTTGGTGAATATCACCAAACGGAATGGAGAATAAGGTTAAAATGATGAAAACAAATATAATCGTGATACCACCATTATATTCTTACAAATAGTGAAATTTTTATTCCATCAAAGTGAAGGAATATATATTCTCATCATTCTCATTTTTTTATCATTTCTTTTATTTGTTATAATTTAACCATATATTATTATATTATTATTTTTATAATAATTATTATTATTGAACATCAAGTATTTATAATAAAATATTTTTATTATAAAATAGAATATATTTAAAATTTATTCTTGTCAAGCCAAACAAAGGGCATAATAAGAATATGAGAAGAATATTATATTCTTTCGAATAGAATTTCTTATTCTTAAAAGATATTCTTCGTCCGAAACGGGCCCTAATTGTGACAGAATGGAACACGAAGTTCAGCAAAGTTTGTATTTGCCCTCAACCACCCCCAAGTAGCACCTGCATAACAATAGTCTAAAAAAATCAATTTTGAGTCTAGTCATAAGAAAAAAATAGGAAAATTTGGCATGAGCAAAGTTGGCATAGACCTCTTTTTGTTTGATTCTCTCATTAATGGGCAGACGAGGTCATGTGATAAGGTTGGCGGGTCAGCGGCAAAGGTAGGCAAGTTGTGTCCCTTTGCGATGACGCCATGCAAAGGTTGTCACAAATCAAAATCTTCTGTTAAACACATATGAGTTGATCATCACATTGAAGCAACAGATTCATGGCGGACAAGCAAAGATGGGAAAAAGGGCATCGAACTTTTTGTACTCAAAACCAAATATGAAGCATAATGATCTACTGTGTTCTACAAACTTCTCTTCGAAACTTTTATACATAACTGAATTAGGTGAGAAAAATAAAAAAAAACTGAATATATCGGCCTGTAGACTATACATTACATAGACTACTATCTACAATGACTATATAAAAGAAACGAAATAACACTAAACACAACTATAATTTGTAGCACCCCCTCAAGGTGGGGATTGAAACATGTTGTAAGACCTAACTTGGAACACAAATAATCATGTTGTTGCTAAGATAAAGCCTTAGTTAATAAATCTTCCAGTTGCACTTTTGTAGAAATGAGCTCCAATCGAATCATATGTTTTAGGCTCCTCTCATGCACAAAATCACAATCAATGTCCATGTGTTTGGTGCGTTCATAGAAGACAGGATTCTCGGTCATCTTCATTGTCGACCGACTGTCTATAAATATAATAATCAACAACTACAAATGTGGATATGATTTAGAGAACTTTTCAAGTCAAATAATCTCTGCAACAAGTAGGGCAATACTCCTAAACTCAGCTTTTTGTAGAGAACCTTGATACCACATGCCGCTTCGTTGATTTTTAGGGAATGAGACTGTCCAACGTTGAACAAAAGGCTGAAATATACTTCCTAGTAAACAAACAAGATGCCTAGTCAGGCATCGGCATAGGTAAAAAACTAATTATATGATTTTGCAAAGAAAATAATGCCTCAACCAGGAGCATTTTTAAGATATCTGACAACACAATGCAACTTCATGATGTGATTTTTTAGGGGCATGCATAAATTGACTTAAATGTCTCACAGCAAAGGTGATATCATTATGTGTATGTGTCAAATAAGTTAGACATCCAATCAATCGTTGATACATGGAATCAAGCAAAGGGTCATTCGATGAAGAAGTTCCCCCGATCTTTGGTCATATTCATAAGTTGTTAGTCTTTTTATTTTGCTTAAGCCGTTGGCCAACATTTTAGTTGCAAATAGACCAATATCACAAAGTAATTCAAAGGCATACTTTCTTTGAATTCAAAAAATCCCTATCGAAGACTGCAAGACTTCCATACCCAAGAAGAATTTTGATTCTCCCAAGTCATTCATTTTGATTTTTGAATTCAGGAGATTTTTAATAGATGAAATGAATCTCAAACTATTTCCAACTACAATTATATCATCTACATAGACTAGTAATGCAATGAAATCTTTTCCTTGAATTTTAGTAAACAATGTATAATCATTCTTACTCTGATGAAATCCTGAATTAACAAGAATGACATTGGATTTGATATTTCACTGTCTTGATGCATACTTCTGTCCATACAAGGATCTTAAAAGTCTGCACACTTTTCCTTTATTCTAATTTCCATTGCATAGACCTTGAGGTATTGTTATATTGACTTCCTCAAACAAACTTCCATTAAGAAAGGCATTATTCATATCCCTGTGGTATAGAAGCCATTGATTTTGAGCTGCTGAGGTTAAAAATGCCCTAATGGTAATTGATTTGGCAACAAAAGAAAGTACCTATGAAGTCAATATCTGCTCTTTGGTTATAGCCTTTAGCAATTAGGCTTGCCTTGAATCTTTCAACCTACCATCAACTTTAAACTTGACTTTATAGATTCATTTACACCTATTATTTCTTTTTTTTTCAGAAGGAAGAGTTATTAATTCCCAAGTGTTGTTATTCTATAAAGCTAGCTCATTATCCATTGCTTGAACCCAATTATGGTTTTCAACTGCCTCTCCAAAAGTTAAAGATTTTTTAACAACAGATAAGCAAATAAGAGAGCTTCTATAATGTGCAGTGCAAGCAAGATAAAATATAACATCTTCCAAAGGATATGAAACATTGTTAAGATTGGCTCTAGTTACCACATAGTATAGTAGCCATTTGGAAGGGTTTGTGTTCCTTTTAGATCTAATATATGTAGGAACACGTTCTTTTGAATCATGATTTGTCAAGTCTTCAGGTAAAATAATTGGTTTTGGAGCATTAGTATTCTCAATACCTTCTGTATGTGTTTGAATTTCTATACCTTCAATTTGCATAGGAAATGGCTCGTTGCTTACATCTATGACAACTAGTTCTCATCAAGAAAATTGAGGCGAGTTACTATATGTTTAATTGCACTATTGTCTTCTTGTACAAATGAATTTTCAGCAAAAGGAAATACACTTTCAACAAACCTTACATCTCTTGACAAAAATATTTTCCTTGTATCCAAATCATAAACTTTGTACCCTTTTTAAGTCAATGAGTATTCAAGGAAAACACATGCTTTCAATCTTTGATCAACTTGCTCGTAATCATCTTCTTTGAAGCATAACAAAAGCAACCATTACTTTCAAGTGTGACAAATCTGACGATATTTTGAAGAACACTTCATAAGGAGATTTCTTATCCAAAACTTTTATCATTTATCAACTCCCCCTAAAACTTTATGGCCTTATTTGTTAATGGAACCAAGTTAGAATTAGAACTTGGTTCCTGCCTAATTCCCAAACATGACAAGATGCCCTAGTCACGAGGTAGAACTAGACCACCTTTTTGGGGTAGAATTGGGGTCAGTAACCTTAGTTCAACCCCCTTCTTGGTTTCACCCTTTTGGTGGAACCAAGTGTGCCACTTTTTTTTTATTTGACAACTTGATTGTTTTTTTTTCAATTTTTCTCTTTTACCATTTTTTCTTTTTTGGTCTTATTTAAATAAAATAATTTATTAAATATATAAAGTTGTTACTAAGGATTTATATAACATTATTTATTACTTATCATTTTAAAAAAGTTTTAATATTTTATTAAATATAATTTTCTTAAAAATAATTTTTATATTTAAATAATATATTTTTACAAAAAAATTCCAAAAAAATTAATTATATTTTTATTAATAAAATTATACTTTATATTTATAATAACTATTTTTAATTTAAAATTCACCAAAAATTAATTCATAATATCTACTTTTGCCTATCACTTCAACTCCCTAGCTCCTCGTTATTACGTTTCACTCCTTCCAAATACACATGTCGCTAATATATCAATTCAAGTATTCACGATTCTGTTTTCAAACGTAGCCTATAAGTAAATTAGATTAGAATTTCAATGCTCTTGTCAACACTAAAATGTGTGCTATCTCTCAACAAGTCTATTTTGTTGAGGTATATAGATACAACTTGTTTGATGAATTATTCCTCTATTAGAAAAAAAAATCTCTTTACACCTTGTATTTTTATTTCGATTCTAACAACTTTAAATGTAACTTGATATTGAGTCTCCATCATATTTAGAAAATTAGATAGAGCATGGTAACACTCAATTTTTTGTCTGATCATATAAATCCAAACCAATTAGGAAAGATCACAACCAAAGTAACAAAGTAATTGTATACATCATGTGTAGAGTTCCAAAAGGACCAGATATCTACATGTATTAATTCTAATACTGATATAATAGCTTTCCTTTCAGCAAAATAAAAAGGCAACTGAGTTTGCCGAGCCAAAGGGCATACAATACAATAAGACTTGTATTTTTACATCCTTTTAGCATAGGAATGAACTTCACCCTTTCCATAGGCATGTGTCCAAGTCTTCAGTACCAAATGTCTAGATCCATTTTATTAGCTATAGCTACTTTTCCATCAAATTGAATCCTTCCTCCATGCAAGTGATAGAGCCCTCTTTTTCGTTCACCAATCATGTTCCCCTTTCCACAAATATGACCCTAAATGAAGATATAATTTGGGGTAAAATCAACTGTGAAGCTAAATCAACAACCATCTGAAATTAAATTTGAAATTAGGAACATAGAGAACATTATTTATTATAAAACCACAATTCAAAGAAACCAAGCCTGAGTGTGTAGTCAAATAAGTATTTCCATTAGGTATTGAAACTATGTTCTTTGTTTGTAAACACTTCACCATTGTTAATTTCTCAAAACATGAGGTCATGTGATTAAATGCACCTAAGTCAATTATTCAATTCTTGCATAAAGAAGAATATGAACCATTAAACACGGTACCTGCCATGTGAACAAAGTGATATGTAGCTACTCTTGGTTGATCTTTGTTAAGTAAATGTAACAAATACTTGTGCTGCTTCAATAAAAGGAGATAAGGTTTTAGCATTAGTGGAGGCTACTATTTAGTTTTCTAGTGACATCAGAATTTGTGTTGAATTTGCTGAAGATTGATTAATGGGTTTAAACTCGAAATGAGTCGAATATCCAACCAACGTGCCTTCTTGTGTTCTGCCCCCGTACAATGCTCATAAATTATAGAGTCTCTTTTAAATTTACCAGCAAATGAAACTGATTTCTCTCCAACATTGCTACTTGATTTGTATCTACATGAATTGTCCTCTTTAATCTTTGTTCTTCTTTCTATCAAGAGTAAGTTTTATGAAGGACAACCAATTCATAAGCAGAATCTGAGTTCTAACATGGTTATACTCCTCATTTAACCCCATTAAGAACCTATATAACTTCTATTGATTCAGATAATCAATATATTCTTTTAGTGCCCCCAATGATGGTAATATAATTTATGTTGATTTAGATAATCAATATATTCTTTCAATGCCTCCAATGATGGTAAAACTGGAACCATCAAACTTATTGGAGATTCTTTAATTTGCTAAAGTAATCTGATATAGAGTAGCAACCTTGTTTGAAATTATAAATTTGATTCTCGACAGAATAAACTTACATTGCATTGACTTTCTGAAACCTCTCTTTTAGATTTGCCCACACAACATGTGCACTTTGTGAATAAGAAACTTTACTAATTAAATCCTTAACCATAGTGCTTCTAATCCATGATAAAATTACATATCTTCCATTGAAATGTAGATAGGATCCACTTTTATCCATTGTGAATGAACCATCAAGAAACACATTTGTTCTTCGCTAACAAGGCATTGAACATACCTTGTGCCCAATCTCCATAATTCTCGACATTTGGGAGTTGATCTGATTCGAGGGATTCAAGAACAAGGGGCTCATAGAATAAATAGAATTAGATCCTAAAAAATCAGAAGTAAAAGAAGAAAAGTAGACATTGATAGAAGAGTTAATTCAGCAAGAAGAAGAAATCACAACTCAAGAAGTAGATCTAATGAAGTTGGCAAAACGAGATCACAAACAAAATAATCATTCAAGGACACATAATTAAGGACACAAATTGAAGTGTCTTTATTTTATGCAAAGTGTTCATTTATAAATATGTTTTTTATTGCGTTGTCATTATTATAAAACAATAAGGACACAAATATATTTACCGTCCTACTTTTCAAAATTTTAAGACACATTAATTTTGTGTCCCAATTTTAATTTAGAATATAAATATATTTTAATATTAAATCTCATAATTTGAATGACCTCGTGAAGCAAGTTTAATTGCGTCCCAATCATATTCGATAATAAGGACACTGCTTATTATACGTCCGAGTAATATTAAATAATAAAATGTCACTTATCATGCATCCCAATAATATTTCATAATGTGAACACTGCTATTGCATGTCCTAATAATATTCGACAATAAAGACATCACTTGTTATGCATTAAGTCCCAATAATATTCGATAAAAGGGATATCACTTATTATGCATCCTAATAAAAAATCACAATTAATTTTAAATATTTAACTAATTATGAAATTTATAATTATACTTTTTATAAATATTATTAAAGTAAATGATTTAGTTAAATATATCTAAGAGTTAACAATAAATCTCTCTATATATTGTTATCCTATATCTCATAACTACATTCCCATGATTTTTCAATGCACTTTCATATTCTAATAGCTATCTTCTCATACCTCCTTTCATTCAAGATCTTTTAATTATTTTCCTAACCTCCTCTCATCTGTAACCACCTCTCATCCATATCTTAATAATGCTTTAGTTAAGCACCTTCTCACCTAACCTCCTCCAATATCGACACATTCCTCTCTCTCAACATATGGAAGTACACGTGGTGGTTGACGGCTTCGCATCAAAGATCTTCCTCGATAGTCATAAGGGGTCATTTGGCGCATTACCAATTTAATTAACCAGTAATTTAGATCAACACTTAGATAGATTGCCACTATTTAAATTATCGGTAATATCACATTATAGTATTTGGCAAGTATTGATAATATAAGTTATGATTAAAATAACTAGAGAATAAATTACCAAAATGCCCTTAAAAATTATTTTAAATTTTCATCATATGATATTATAAATAAACAAAGAAAAACATAGAAAAAATAAATGTAGTAAAATAATATGAGACAATATTAAAAGTTATTTATAAAGAAATTAAATAATAGAGAAGATGAGTTTGGATGATATTTATTTATTAATAAAATATTTAAAATTAATATTTTTGATTGATTGGACATTATTGTCAAAATGCATGTCAAGCAATTGGTAATCTGAAAAGTCACCTCCTCTGCCTGCTATATGGATTGCCAGTGAGGTGGTAATTAAGATTACCAGTGCAATTAAAATTATCGGTAATCTATTACAGCCAAACGACGTAATGTGATGGGCTCTGAAAATTTTAAATAAAATAATCGATAATTTATCTGGATTATCTCATACCAAATGGCCCCTAAGTTCTTGCATCCACTCCTCTTCAACATGCCCAATTCACTCCACGTGTATGTTGTCATCAACTTATGATTTGGGATGTAGTACCCTCGACTTTTCGTCATCATATCATAAGGTGTTCGACCTCAAGTATTTCACCACGATGTACAACATTTGAGTACTTGTGACTATACTAGCACTTGCAAATGATCAATATCAAGGTCGTCGGGTAGCTGAAAGACGATGAATGATTTATCGATACAGTATTATGTTGTTATCATCCTACCCCCTCCCCAATATGGGTTTATTCTCTCAATTTTAAATTGTTATATGTTTTTCTTCTTTTGTGCTGGTTTGTAAAACCATCATATAAATGTACAATGATTTAATTTAAAACATTAGTTATGAGTCTTTAACCTATAATTAAGGGCATTTCTTCCTAATGTGATATCTAAGAAAACTAAAAGAAAGAATTGAAGACAAAAAATAACTATGATTTTTTAATTAGACAACACTTAACAATGATACATATAATAATGTTTTTATATTAGAGATGCAGGTGATACATCATGAAATAACGTTCCCAATTTAGTCACACAAATTAACAATGCAAATAAGAATGTCTTTACATTTGCGTCGTGTGATAAAGATGTAAATATTAGCGTTTTAAAAAATTTTGATACCAATAATAAAGGCACTTTGAAAAATGTAAGTGAATTTGTTGATGACACAAGCTAGCAACATAAGTTAAAATGTATTTAACTTGATGACTTTTGATTGACGACGCACCTAATTTCATCCTTAAAATAAAGGTACAAGTAGACAATGCTAAAATTAGTGTCTCTAATTTAACAACGTTGACTGGAGACAAAAAAAGTAAGTGTCTTAATATTTGAGATGCACGTTAACAACACAAAATTTTAGGTCTCTGATGTTATTTTTGACACCAAGAATAAGGTCGCTTTTAAAAGCGCAAGTGACTTGATTAAAGACACATAAAATGTGTCCACAAGAATATGAATTTGCGTCCTTAGATATCATTTTTCTTGTAGTGTAGTTGTAACGCCCGGTTTGTTGGAAAAAAAGATAAAATAAAAGATTGAAATCGTATAGAAGATAGGGAGAAAAGAAAGAAAAAGGGGATAAAGATAAAATCAAACTAAGGAAGATAAGTTGGAAACAAATTTGAAAGAAATTTAAATCCAACAACAACTCTTATTTCTCTCCTATAAATATGAGGTCAAATCAAACAAACCAGTCCCTATTTTTTCCCATAAGCCGACCCTAATTTCCTCTCATTTTTGTGCGTCTCTCTCCCCCCTCTCTCGCGTCGGGCTGCTGCCGCCAATAGGAGGACAATTGGGAGATGTGAACACCGACGACAACGTGCCTGGACAGAGAGGAACGTTCGGAGAAAGAGGAGGAAGAAGAAGAATAGAGTAAACAATTTCTTGGACAGAAACTTGCAAGGTATGGAATTAGGGTAGATTCTTCATAGAATCATGATTTTAGACTGAAAGCATGTCCTAGTTGATGCCTAATTATAGTAGAATATTGTATGATGATGATTTGTGCCGGTCATCGCCGAAAAAGGACTATCGGAACGCGAATTGTGCATCCGTGCAATTTCTACGTAAGAGGAACCCGGCCCGGACAAGTTCATACTCTGATCGAGTTGGATGGAACTCGGTCAAGTCCGCCATTGTCACGAGTGCGAAGTTCTGCAACGAAGAAGAACCCAGCTCGAGTTGATGACGACCCGGCCCGGGCAGTTCCACGATGAAGTCACGCTCGGCCACGACTTCTGTCGAGCGGTCGACCGATTCGTCGAATCGGCCGACCGAACTGTTAAGTACGAACCCGACCCGGGTATGATCTACACCCGGCCCAGCCATGTCGTGATTTTCTTCCAATATTACCCTTACGAACTCGGCCCGAGTTTCACCCAACTCGGCCCGGGTTCCGATACTACCAAGATGATTTTTATGATCTTTTGGTCCCTGAGTCATGTGCATAGTCCTGATTTAAGTCGTGATATGATTATGTTATTTATGTCCTTAGTAATGATGATGTCTATTACGACCTTATGATGACTTAAATTAGATCCAATCATATCTATGACGACATTGATCCATATCCATC
Source organism: Pontederia crassipes (assembly GCA_030549335.1). NCBI lineage: Eukaryota > Viridiplantae > Streptophyta > Magnoliopsida > Commelinales > Pontederiaceae > Pontederia > Pontederia crassipes. Next base: position 6,920,677 of record CM060190.1, read on the forward strand.
GATCTTGATCTATCTTATGATAATGATGATGATTATGATATTCATATATTTTTGATTTCTCTCCATGATCCTATCTTGTAGCTCTGATTAAGTCATATATATAACGATGATGATTAGGATTCTTGATCGGTACGATTAGTTGATCCTTTTTTATGATGACCAAATCTTAATCATGATCCTTATGTCCTAATGAAAGATAAATTAAAAGCTGCAAGATAAAAGATGAAAAATGTTAAATTGATAGTTCTTTTTATGATTGACTGATGACGATCAGTTATGGGTTGACTTCGGTCAATTATGAGCTGACTACGATTAGTTATAGACTGGCTTTGTCAGTAATGATGATGATTGACGGATTGAGGTAGGTCTCCCCGTGGGTTGAAATATACCCCACTATAAGTCAAAGATGAATAATAAGATGATGAAGAAGATGAAGCATATTAATAATGAAATCTCTTTATGATGATTTGTGGCTTTTGTTACACTTATGATGATCATTTCATGATTTATTGATCTATTATTAATATGATCTAAAGAAGATGATACAATTCATGATTTTCTATTTTCATACAATTATCTCTCATGAATCTTTATATGATGATGACCTTATAATCATGATAATCGACGTTTGTCATTCTATGATGATTTATTATGATTTATCCTGATCGTTTGATCTTATGATCCCAAAAAGATGACATCTTGATCTATTAAGTTCTTATGATCTTAGTGATCTCCTATCCATATGACACGTTCAAAGAATCATTTTATTTATATCATGATGCATATTTTCTTTCTATATGATATTCTTATGATTCTTGTCTAGTATCATGATCTTATGATTATTTCTATCTTACTTCCATACTGAGTTGCAAAACTCATAGGGAGGTTTCTCCCCTACATATTCTTAAATGCAGGACCAGATCTTAATGATGAAGATGATTAATGGTAACAGATCGAGCTCGTAGGTGGGTGCACATGGATATCTTGAGTCCTTTAGTTTGATGTACTAGCTTTCCTTTGGACTCATATGAAGTTCTTTATCAGTTTTCTGCATACTAAGATGTCATACTCTTTTTATTAATTAATGATGATTAAGTCTTCTGCGTTTATATGATGTTTGAGTTGACCAATCAAAGTCTTCTTTTTAGTTAATATGGTGTACACGTATGGATGATCCGTAGCATCTTCGAAACGTATTCTGTCACGTGGCGAGGTGCAATTTAAAAGCATTACAGCAGTAGACTTTTATTGGCAATCGATAGAACAAAATCAGTTTAGATATGAACCTCTAGAGTTGGCTCTCATGCCATGTCACAAATCGAAATCTTTTGTTGAACACCTACAAGTTGACCATCACTGTAACACCCCCGAAATCGCGCCTCCCATAATGTCTATTGCTCTACTGACCTTGACAAAACTACTTACGTGGCACTAATAAAATAATAATAAACATAATAGAGGATTTTAAATGCGGAAGAGTAGTCGAAATGCCATGATGAATGACTTGGATGTGGAAATTCATAATGTCTCATATTATAGAAAATATGCGGAAGTCTATGATGTTTCATATTATAGAAAGTATGCGGAAGTTCATGGTGTCTTGCAATATAGAAAATTATGCGGAATATAATAAAGCTGGTCTGAAATTCTATGTGCGGAAGAAAACATGATGTCTCTGAACAATATATGATTTAAACAGAAATGCAATAGAAAAGCTCGGAGTAGACAGATCAGTCATGTGCAGCATTCTCCAAGCTCTGCGCCTTCCAACATCTCCTCAATTGGCATTCTCACCTGCAAAATCCTAATGTAGGGGAATAGAATACCCATGAGCAAAGATGCCCAGTACACTAGCAATAAACGATGAAATATGGATCGATGAAATCAATGTATAAGTATTTAGTCATATCAGTACTATGTTCTTTACTATAACAATGCTTTATCTTTGCTTTACTCTGTCTTTGCTTTACAATGTCTTTACTATGCTATGCAATACTCTACTTTACAATATCTCTGCTTTACAATATCTCTGCTTTACATTACTCTGCTTTGCTTTACATTGCTTTGTTGTACATTGCTTTACTTTACATTACTTTACTGTGAGTTGTGCTACGTCTTTTACATTACTAAATTATTCTTAGAGTTGGTTGTCCTAAGCGAGCTCGACTTTATTAGATTGGAAAGTCAGAGGTGTCTCTCTGATTCTCTGATGCCAGAAAGCCCATAAAGGGAAAAGGGGGGGTGGATGTTACTACCTCATACAGTTCGAAAGGTAGGGAAAAGAATTCCTACAATCCAAGAACAGTGGTCGAATATAAGACCTGTAGGTTCACTATCTCCTCAGCTAACTACCTGTCCTCTAGCATAATACTTTAATATTTAAGGGAAGGGGTATGTCCTTTAGCATCACCCTTCATTCGAGATACAGGTGGGAGAAAACCTGAAATCTCAGAAATAGTGGTCATTTAAGACAGTAGCGTCGCTGTCCCCTCGGCTAACTACCTATCCCTCCTCTGCTTTAATCTCTAATCTTTGCTTTAACTTTGGGGGACGGCACATAGCAATTCCATGTCTTTGTCCTTACTTTATTTATCTTTAGTCTTTGTGAAATCTATGGTTTGGGATTCAATAGAACTTTGATATTTGTACAATAGGACTCAGCCAGTATAGGTGAACTGGTCAGAGTCTTAGTTATGATTTGAAAATAGATTAGTCCGATCAGGTCTGACCAATGGGTTTGCCTGTCGGACCGGTCGACCGCTCTAGTTGGACCGGTCAACTGTTCTCTTGGCACCGGTCGACCGCTCCTATATAATCGGTCGGCCGAGTTCTTTAGATCGGTGTCTGCGAACCGGCAGACCGTCCAGAGTGTCGGTCGATCGTTCGTTAAGTCATGAGGATGCGCAGTGCACAACGAATTGGTCGACCATCCTCTGGGGCCAGTCGACCGATCGTAAGTTATTCTTTGACAGAGAGACCGGTCGACCGCCGTGGTGTGGCCAGTCGACCGATAAGTATGCATTTATATAAGTTCTATCCACATATGGATCAAAAGTTCGCGTGGTTTCTGTGCATAGACCGATCAATCGGTCTCTGGAATTGATCGATCGGTCACTGCGATAAAATAGGGCCGCCGGATTTATCCATTGATTCCGACACATGAATATGAAACATGTAGAAAATTACTTCAGGATCATATTGAACCTATCCTACGCATTCAACAATCGCTATTTCATCGTTTAGGAATTTAAAACGCTAAGGGTACATTTATTGTTCGACTATTGAAGTTTTTCGATCGTTGTCTCATCGTCGGTCGCTCCTGATCGACGAGGAAGATCCGCTTCTTTCGTGCGCACGTCGAGGGGCGTCTGTGCTCGTGAATTGATCGAGGGTTCGTCATGAAATCGCGTCGTTTGTCTCTGCCCTGCTCGCGTCGCGCACGCCGGTCGCCGATCGGAGGGAGAGAAGACAAAAGAGAGAGGGAGGAGGTCGGGGGTTCCAAGAGGGCGCACGAGCGACCCTCCCCCTCCTCTTATACGCCCCGGCCGACCCTTGGTCGATCGAAGGCGAAACGGCGGAAGGCCAGGGGAGACGACGTCTCCCCTACCGACCGCTCGTTTCAAATTATTTATTTATTTATAATTAAGAACGGTTACGTTACAATCACCTTGAAAGAACAAATTCATGGTGAACGAGCAGAGATGGGAGAAAGTCCAACGAACTTTTTTTTGTTCAAAACCATATACGAAGCATAATGATATGTTGTGTTCTACAGCCTTTTCTTCCAAGATTTTATACATAAATGGAACTAGGCATGAAAAATAAAAAACTAAATATATCAGCCAATAGATACCGACATTACAATGACTAATGGACGCCACCAAAACATCCAACCACTATTTGCCGCTACAATGACTATAAAATAAACAAAATAACATTGAACACAATTATAATTTCTAACAAAGGTGCCCCTGCCTTCGCCCCCAATAGACGACGAGGTTGCGAAGGTCAGACGAGCAATTATTTATAACAATTTCAATCTTATAATAATTTTTATTTTGTGAATAATTTTTTCTTTTGTTTAATTATTTATTATGATATTTTCACATTTTTATTCTCCAATGTAAATTTACTTTCCTCCAATTATAACCTAACATCTATTTCATTAATTATCTCTCTCCTTATTCTCTCACATCCTTACGAAAATAAATTTCCTTTTTTCCCCATTTTTTCTACTTTTTTGCGAAAATAAATTTTTTGACAAATCGAACTAATCGACTGGTTCATGATTTAACGGATCGAATGAGAGCCAGTTTAAAAAACCCAGGTGGGTAGTATATGTGTGGATGGTCCAAAAACATATTAATGAATTAAACTTATTTTTAAATTGCCATTCTGGATATTAATATCTGACTATCGAAATTGAGATTTTTTTTCCTGACGACCAAATAGTGATTTCCTCAATCATCTGTAACACATTCACTCGATTATATATATATATATATATATAATCTTTTGGTGGACCTTTCCGCTCAGACTTATTTTTCAATTAGAATGCTTGAGATACATATTTTTTTGTCAAAAAAATAAAAAAAAACAATGCGTTGTGGCAGACACTTGTATAAATTGCTAGGATAAATAATATCAAACATTTTATGTTTTACTGTATTGCATTTTGAAACATCTATTATTGTCTGGAAAAAATGAAAGCTAAACTTAATCATTTAAAAGTCAGAGAAATGTATTTTTTTAATTAGTTTTCAAATAGATTGTTTAGTTAGACACGTAATTACAAGATGCGATTTTCTTAGCTCTGTTTTAATCTTTTAGCATATTTGAGAGATATAATATCTTTAATCCATTTATTATCTTATATATATTTAATAGGGGAGTAAGCAAAAAATCGTAAAACTGAAACCCTAAAAAATCGACCAAACCCTTCACAAATTTTTTAGATATCAAAAGAGCACCCGAATGAAAATCTACATTAAAAATTTATAAAAAGATATCAATATTATATAATAAATATCTATAATATATATAACTATTCAATAAACATTTTATTTATTGTTTATATGTGTAGAAAATTAATATAAGTCATAAATATCACTATTATAATAAGGGAATATCGTTAATTTATGAAATAAAACATTTTTTATATCATTAATTTATTTTTTTATAAATATAGGGTTTTAAAAAAGTATTCAAAAAAAATTGATAAGATTTTTTTAACTTTTAAAATTCAACCAAAATATGTAGAGTAAAAATTTTTATCGCCAAAATTCATTCAACCCGCACCAATTTCACCCTTATTTATAATACCACTACTTATAATTTGAAATCATGGCAAAGCAGGGTAAACTTTATAATATTAAAATTAATACTTAATAATTAATACAAGTGAGTTTATGGCTGCGTGCATGTGCGAAAAATATCATGTCAGTGTCACTATCGAGTGGACCAGTTATTTACACAACTTTTTGTTGGATATTTTGTCTTTGGATCATAAAGATTCGTAGCTGACGATTGAGGAATAAAAATAGCTTTCTCCCTCTAAATTTTGAGTCTTCACAAATATATGATAATAATAATAAATCCATTCAAACATAGATATTTTTATTATCATCATACATCTTTTAGGGGCGAGCGATCGAGTCAATTATTCACACGTGTTGCACTTGATTTGTTAACAAAATGCTGCCCAAAAAAAAAAAGGAAAAAAATCTTAAATTTCACTAACATGGATTACTATGGACCCAATTATTATGAGATGCGGCGGACCCAAATATAGGTTGAGGGCGATCCAACCTTTTAAACATTTTAGTTGTATATATATTAATGTAGTAATTTTCGAATTAGGGAAATAATTTGGTCCCTTAAATATTTATGTCATGTGATTAAAGTGCAATAGTCTTATTTTATTTATTGTAATATTTTTAGAATTGTAAAATGGTTATGAGATTTGATTCATTCACTGCTTATATCTTTCTTAAGAGCTTTTGTCCTTTTATTTTTAAGGATTATCTCCTTAAACCTCAATAATTTTATCGCATTTAAACTTGAAATATTAAATTACCGTATTACATTCCTTGTCCTGATTATCACTTAAATATTTCACCTCAGTTAACTTTCTGTTAGTTTCCATTTTTTCTATTTATAGAAAAACTAAAATGTCCTTCTACAAACTATCTTCTATTTTAATAATAATATTAATATAAATAATATAAAAACTAAGTATTAAAATATTTTATTTTAAAAATAATTCATGGAAGGATATTTTAATTTTCTCATAAATAAAAAATAACAGAAAAATTAATAGAATAAAAAAGAATGATTTAATTGAAAATCACAATAAATTTATGGAGCATTTTCTAATCTTTCTATATTACTAGTAATACGAAGTTAAATTACTTGGACTCACCATGTTGTCTTGTTTATTACCTAATAATATATATTGTTTATGAAATAATAATTCACATTAAGAAGGAGGGAGTGTTCATTCGGATTGCCACCCAATCGACAATTTATTTTTATTTTCTTTTCGTTGATATTCTTTTTAATCTTAAATAAACAAAACATAAAAATTTAATATAAAAATTCATATTATAACAATAAATAACATTATTACCTTCATAATTAATAATATTAATTTATTTAAAAACTATTTTATTATTGTTATTCATATTAATTGCATATTATTCTTTAATTGTTATTTTAAATATTATATACATTACCAATATTTTCATTTAAAAAATATTAGGGGTTGGATTATATAATAATTAACTTAATATTAGTGATAAAGAATATTTTAATAAAAGTTCTATAGCTCGTCATTTAATAGATGTTAGGCAATGGAGATTGCTAACATATGAAAAAAATACTATAATTTAGATGAGATTAAAAGAAATAACCTTATTTTTAATCCCTAGTTAAGCTTAAAACTGTTTGGCAAAAAAATGCGATGGATAGTCGCCATACAAATGGGGGATGATTTATTAAAATATTACATAGGTTGGGCATTGTACTATTAGGGTAAATTACATCAAATGTCATCCAACTTTAAGGTTTGCTCAGCGATACTCTCCAATTTCACTTTGTAACACAAATGCTCTTCATCTTTTTAACGCATTTCACCCGATGTCCTCTTTACCTGGGATAGCCGGTTTTCCGATTTTTCGTCGACGTGGCGTCCACGTGGTCATCTCCTCTCTCCTCCACGCAAATAGTCGTCCAACGTGGCATGTTCCGACGTTGCACATAAAATTACACCAATGCCCTCCAACTTTAAGATTTGCTCAACGATACCCTCCAACTTCACTTTGTAATACAAATGCCCTTCATCTTTTAACGTGTTTCACCCGGTGCCCTTTTTACCTAGGATAGCCGATTTTTCAATTTTTCGTTGACATGGCGTCCACGTGGCCATCTCCTCTTTCCTCCATGCAAATAGTCGTCTGACGTAGCATGCTCCGACGTGGCACCACATATTAAACCATTCTACTTACCGTAAGTTGACCCACTCACTGTTAAATTATTTTCTTATTTCCATTTTTGCTGTCGTTCGCATGAAACCTCCTTCGCTGTTCGCACTCCTTCGTCGTTCGCTCTTCTTCGTCATTCGCTTTTCACGTTCGTCGGTGATGTCTTTGCTCAAATTGGTTAATTTTACGTGCATTTGGTGAGCAAACTTTAAAGTTAGAGTACATTTCACCATATGCCATCTTTATCAAGGATAGTCGATTTTTTTATTTTTCGTCGACGTGACGTCCACGTGGTCATCTCCTCTCTCCTCCACACAAATAGTCGTCCAACGTGGCATACTCCGATGTGACACATAAAATTATATTAAATGTCCTCCAACTTTAAAGTTTGCTCACCAAATGCACATAAAATTACACTAATTTGAGCAAAAACTACGTCGACGAATGCGAAAAGTGAACGATGAAGGAGGCGAATGACGAAGAAGAGCGAACAACGAATGAGGTTTCATGCGAACGACGAAAAAGAAGAAAATAAGAAAATAATTTAACAGTGAGTGGATCAACTTACGATAAGTAAGATGGTTTAATATGTGGTACCACGTCGAAGTATGTTATGTCGGACGGCTATTTGTATGGAGGAGAGATGAGATGACAACGTGGACGCTACGTCGATAAAAAATCGAAAAATTGACTGTCCTAGGTAAAGAGGGCATCGGGTGAAATGTATTAAAAGATGAAGGGCATTTGTGTTACAAAGTGAAGTTGGAGGGTATCGCTGAGCAAATCTTAAAGTTGGAGGGCATTGGTGTAATTTTATGTGCCACGTCGGAACATGCCACATCGGACGACTATTTGCATGGAGAAGAGAGGAGATGGTCACGTGGACGCCACATCGACGAAAAATCGAAAAACCGACTATCCAGGTAAAGAGGGCATCGGGTGAATCACGTTAAAAAGATGAAGGCCATTTGTGTTACAAAGTGAAGTTGGAGGGTATTGCTAAGCAAACCTTAAAGTTGAAGGACATTTGGTGTAATTTACCCTAATAGTACAATGCCCAACCTATGTAATATTTTAATAAATCATCCCCCATTTGTACAAGTCACATTTCGGCACCTATTGACACGTAAATAAAAATAAAGTATATAGCAGCGTATAGAGATAACGATTTCACATTTTATTCCTATTATTATATTTTTTAAATAAAAAATATATTTAATTGTTAAACATCATAAATTATTTTTATTTTAATATATTCCGATTTTAATTTTACTTACAATCCAAATAAAATTTTTATTTTTGAACTAATCAATATTTTTATATTAAAATAATATTTAAAATATTACTATTCAAAATAAAATATTATAAATTAATTTTTATGAATATAATGTCTATAAAAAAGATAATAAATTATATGTTATATTTATTTTATCATTTTATATAATACACTAATCTAACTAAATTTATAAATAAATCACTATCCGCTATACTCTAATCAAAATCACTATTCTATAGTCGAACAACTATTTTCTAATCAAACTATTAGTTTTATCAAACAGGCCTTAATTCCAAATGGAGCTAAATCATAACGAAATTCTTCGATTAATAAATTTGTAATGATTAACTATCGTCGAAACCATATAAAATTTCATAAAAAATGTAACTCTAATCTGAAAAAATAATTTTATCAAGTAATTAATTTGTTATTGTTGCTTCGAAATTAAAATTATTAATTGGACGGTAGTGAAAATTCTCACATAATTATTATTTCAATAAATTATTAGTTTAATATAATGGGATAAAAAAATATCACATAATGCTATCATGGGACCCGTTTCAACTTTTTAATCACAGATTTCTTCCCCTCTTCCCAATCGCTAGCGCTCTCTCTCACTCTCTCTCTCCCCCCTCTCTCTCTTTCTCTCTCTTTCTCGTTTCTAAATAATAATATCACACGGAGCAGATATAAATCTCTCTCTCCTTTCCACGCCATCTCTGTAACCCCCCATCGCCATGGCTTCACTCACCCCCTTCTCAACTCCCCTCTCCAAGCTCCGTCACCACCACCGATGCTGCTGCCTCTTCTCCTTCCCTTCCTCCCTCCCCTTCTCCTCTCCATCGTCGTCTCTTCCTTCTCGGATGCCTCGCCGCAGCCCCCTCCCGTTCCCCCCTCGCCGCTTCGTCTGCCGCAGCGTCGCCGCCGCTACATCCGTCGACAGGTATTCAAGAACTACGTCATTGTAAGTTGAACACCATCAAATAATTCATTATGCTTTTTCTATACTTCGGTGGGGTGACCCGCAGGGCCGAGGACAAGAGCGCGAAGGGGAAGGTGGAGAAGGTGCGCGTACGCGTGCGGCTCGACCACCAGGTCGAGTTCGGAGAGCACGTTGCGATGCTCGGATCGGCCGAAGAGCTGGGGAGCTGGAGGGAGGAGGTCATGATGGACTGGACGCCCGAAGGGTGGATGTGTCAGCTCGAGCTGCCAGCGGGCGCGTCGGTGGAGTACAAGTTCGTCGTCTTGGCGAAGGGGAGGGAGGGCGTGGTGTGGGAGGGTGGTGACAACAGGGTCTTGAAGGTCCCGGAGAGTGGGGCGTTCGACATGGTCTGCCGCTGGGACGCGACCGGCGAGGTCGTCGAGCTGTCGGGATTCGCTGTGAACGAAGACTTGCAGAGAGAGGTCGTGGTGGGCGAAGAGGTATCTGACAGCATACGTGAGCAGGCTCCGCCGGAAGTGGAGACAAGTAGTTTCGCTGAGCAGTGGCAGGGCAGGGAGACTGATTTTATGAGGTCGAATCAGCACGGCAGCAGGGAGACGCAGAGGGGGTGGATCACTGATGGGCTTGATGGGGTCGCGCTGAAGCTGGTGGAGGGCGATCGCTCATGCAGGAACTGGTGGCGCAAGGTAAGCATCTCTAAGCATGGCAAAGGTGAAAAAGCGGCTACTTCATGTCTATTGACCAATTTGGCCGCACGGAAGCAGCTCTGGATAATGGGCCAACAATCGGCAAACATCTTTACATCTGAGAATGAGAACTCGAGTCCGAAGTTTTCATACTATCTTCTTTTTTACATCGTTACGGTCAATTAAGTTACTGTAACTTCTGGTTACAGGATCTACATTTAGCCAGATTGTTGATGTAGCATGCTAAATTGCTAATCCTTGTATAGCATATGTTACTCAGATCATACCAAATGTTCTATATGATGATTGAAGACTGTTGTTTTTTATTAATTACTGCATTCAACTTTTTCTTTCTTCCTTATGCAGCTAGAACTTGTACGTGAACTATTAGTTGACAGCGTTGAAGAGCAAGATCGCATGGAAGCCCTGACTTATTCTGCCGTTTATCTGAAGGTTCTTTTTTATCCTAGAAATGTTAAATATAGATATTTCTTTCTTAAGTCATAATACAACACAAATTATATTTGACTGTACTTGGTACCTTATAATAATATACACCCGTGTGTATATATATATATATATATATATATATATATATATATTATGAATATCTATCTATCTGTACAGACACATGAAACAATGACTGTGTATCACACCGCATGTTTACATTAGGTAGTCTGGCAATGTAAACCAAAAACACATTACCCATACTCTTATATACATATATACCCAAAAGTTGAATTTCATTGCAGAAAATGTTCTATGTTTTCACCAAGTCTTCGCTGCATTTTGTTGATTGTTATTTTTCTTCTTTTTACCTGATCTCACACTCTTTTCAGTCTCTTTGTGTATAAGATATTGCCAATTTATAATTTACAACACCAAATTCAGCCCCATATATATGCATATGTATTGCATGGAGTCCAAAGGATAAATTTTCTTTATTCATGTATGACAGTGGATTAACACGGGCCAAATTCCCTGCTTTGAGGATGGAGGTCATCGGCGCCCAAACAGACATGCGGAAATTTCACGGCTAATATTTCGTGAGCTTGAAAGAATATACTATGGAAAGAATGCATCATATCAGGTTGGTCAATTTTTCTGTCCTTGCACTTCCAGTTTTGATGGTCAAAAGATAATTGGTTTGTGCTTTCACTTCTTTTGTTTCTCTGAAAGTACTGATGAAAATACAGACTTTTATTAAGTTCACTAATCTAAATTTCTAAATTATTGACCGATGCTAAATCAATATTGTTGTATTATGAGAACCTTTCATTTCATTTAATTGTGTCCTCATTCATCACTCCAATTTTTCTTGTTGTGCTTCTCAATGTCAATCCGTCGTATTGTTCAACAGTTTTTTATAGTTTGCTCTCAGAAAGAAAGAGCTCTTTTATCATGCAGTTTACATATTTGGGCTGCTTGAGTAGAATTTTATGCTAGATTTAATCTACACTATGTTGATCTATTGTGGTCATACATCCACAAATATTACTTTGAACAGCAACAGGAGCACATATTTGGCTCATTGCACAGTGGACACATATGTCCCTTCTTTGTATCTATGTGATTGTGCTGGGGCCTTTGCAGCAGCATAACAGATGCTAGCTCAAACATAGATCTGTGTTAGTATCTTTGAAAATTTGAACTTGAATTTGTTCTCTTGGATGTGCTCTATGTTTTAGTTCATATACTTGTTACTTCAACTTTTGGGCCCTTTCACATTTCCTGATAACGGTTTACTTTGTTTTGCTTTTAGGATGCTTTAGTGATCCGAAAGATCCATCCATGTCTGCCTTCATTCAAATCAGAATTTACAGCTTCTGTTCCTCTGACACGTATACGTGATATAGCTCACCGAGGTGACATTCCTCATGATCTCAAGGTCATTTCAACTATCACTTAATTGATTACTATATTTCTTCTTTTTAAAGAAAGTTATAACTTTGTTTTTGACAGATTGTTCTGTTTTGTATTAACAGCAAGAAATCAAACATACAATTCAAAACAAGCTTCACCGTAATGCTGGTCCAGAAGATTTGATTGCCACTGAGGCCATGCTTGCGAGAATTACCAAAACTCCAGGACAATATAGTGAAGCTTTTGTGGAACAGTTCAGAATATTCCACAATGAGCTTAAAGACTTCTTCAATGCTGGGAGGTAAGGCCTATCTTCAATCTTAAATAATTTCCCTTCTTTTACTTTCAATTTCAAAATTGTTACTAACATACTTTTTCAGCCTCATTGAAAATCTAGAATCGATCAAGGAATCACTGGATGAACATAGTTTAGATTCTCTTGATTCATTTGTGGAACATAAAAAGGTAAATTGCACATTCTTAACTCCCTTTCTTTATTTCTTACTTCTTTTTTCATTTTTGTATGTGTGTAATTATCATACTTGAATTTCCTTCTCTATGTGAAATTTAAAGTTTGAATTGTAAAGCATAATCTAGGTGAAGTAACAAACATATGTTCTCTTCGCAAACTCTTTTATACATATTTGTATATCATAACCCAATGTCCATAGCTTTAAACATAATAAGGTAAAATGATAACATAATTAGTTGTCATCCTTTTCCTCTAAAAAGACAACGTTCATATATTAGGTAATCACGTTCCTGAGATATCCTGTAACTTAGAGTACGCATATCTTGCATATACTTTTGCTTTCGTATTTGCACTCGACCTTTGTAGTGATCCTTTAATATAACATAACTTCCCCATTGGTACCTGTTTTGTGCTCTGTCATGTCTATTGCACATGGTAATTGAAATTCTTTTGATAAGGTTTATGTTTAAATTCTCTATAGTGTACTATGCCAATTGTGTTATTAGAAGATGGCATAAATGTGAAAGCAGCATGAAAATTCTTTTAGATCCTCCAAAATGTTGTGTGTATGTGTTTTTTTAAAGAAACAAATTCATCAACAAGTGTGATATAATTAATCTATATGCACTTGGTTCTCAATTTCTTTTCTTCTGTTTTTTCCTCTGAGGGGACAGTTGGATCACAACTCACTGTATCTTATTGTGAATGTTTTCTTTTGGCTGGCCTACCTCCATTGTCTGTAGTTATGCGTTGGATGATAATTCAAATTTCCATATTTAACAACATATGCCACAAGTATAAGATGCAAGAATTTTAATGTCAACTCAATTATAATGTCTCACAGAATTTGGAGAAGTTGCCAGAAAAGGACTTTACGCACAATGGTGGTATTGAATTACTGATGGATACTTTGCAATCATTAACTACAATCAGATCAAAGATCGTAAAAGGCCTAGAAAGTGGTCTTAGAAATGATGCTCCTGATTCTTCAATTGCTATGCGCCAGAAGGTATGTTTTACAATATTGTTTTAAGTATAAATTACTTATCTCAATCTAATGTTTACATCTTCCAAGTTAATTTATGTAATTTGATATATATAGTGAAATTTGGTTATACAAGCTCTGATATGTTTCAGTACACATAAATTTGTCCTTTTGGAAGTGTACTCTTGTGGAGATTTACATGTAATTGATGCTTTGATATTGTTCTTGCATAAGTGGCAAAGTGACTGCTGTTTTTCTTTGCTTTAATTCTCGTTTAACTTTGTGGTGGTAAACTTGAGTCTATTTAATGTGCCTAAAGCGGCAACTTAGCATTTCTGTGTTGGGGAACAAGGGTAAATATTTCTGTCCTTTTATATCCTCTGTACCAAGAATCAGGTGAATTACGATTTGGCTACTCTTGCATCTTTCAAACTGAAATCTTTTCTCTGCCAATGAATTTTGTAATATATCAGGTCCTAGGGAAAAATAACATAACTAAAACAACTTTTTTGTAGTGGCGTCTGTCTGAGATTGGCCTCGAGGATTACTCCTTTGTTTTGTTAAGCAGGTAACAGCCTTACCCTCTTGTAATTGTCTGCAACTTTCCCTTACAATTGTCTTTGCTCATTTTGTATTGAAGTAAAAGAAAAAAAACCCACAAAATTAACACTGTTATTTTAAGTCTGCAACTAGATAGTTATATTTTTCAGTTATGATGTTTTTTCATATTTTGATATCTGGTACTGTATAGATGTTGAAATATAATTTTCCTAGGAATCTCTCATACATTTGCTCTTTCAATTTCAATATAATTTTCTTTTTCATCAAAATAACAAAAATGCAAAAGAAATCAGGTCTTACTACACTGAAATATTGCTTACTTGAGATTTTTTGTTTTTACTCAAACCTGCAAGAATACCACTATTCCATGGAAAGAATAGCAAGTATACCTCTAAAAATCAAAATTCAGAGAAAAATCTTTGGTGGTGGTGTTGGGGGAGGGGGGGGGGGGGGGTGGTGGTGGGTGGGTTGATGCTATGACATGGTCTTTTCTACTAGTGAGTGGGATGATCTATTTTTATGCATAAATTTTTGACTTCCACTCTATTGTGTTACACATAGTTAATACACACTTGCATGACAGTCATCCGGTCACCCTTTTCCTAAAGAAGAAGTTAAGGATCTTGTGCTTTACAGGAATTTGTGAATACTTTTGGTGATCCATGCAAGGAATCGGAAATGACAAAGAGTTGCAATCATTTCAATGCATTAGAAAAAATATTATAAGTTGATTTAAAATGCTTTAAATATTGTTTGATACTGCTTCTGTTGGTACCTACTTTGTTGATCAAATTTTGGTGTGATAGAGGGGGATACCTGAAAACCCCATTTTAAAGTAACTTTTGTCATTGTCAAAGAGTTCCATTTCTTACTGAAGTTTCTGGGCGTTTCATCTGTGTTCTGAACCTTGTGGAACCAACAAGAAACTGGCTACAGATAGTCTTAGAGGTCAAATGATTACCAGAAGCACATCTGTTTTGTTTCTGGTGAAATATGCATCCTTGCCCCATACATACACAGACCTTTGTAACTGTTGTTAATGCCAAACAAAAGATCTGCTTCCTCTGGTATGAAAATGTTCTGTTTTTTATGCTAAGTAATTACTTTAGATTTATTAATGCTAACTAATTTCTGTCGATTTATTCATGAAGTTTCTTACAGATACTAGAAAACCTAAGTATTTCAACAGTTTTCAAGTTTTGATTCAGATGACAGAATGGCAGTTATGCAGTTGGCAATACTATTTTTAAACTTTTTCTGTTATTTTATTTGTTAGACTACTTAATGCTCTTGAAGTCAAGGGAGGACTGTCCTGGCTTGCACGAGATATAGGATTGAAAAATATAAGCTCTTGGGGCCATCCACTTAATGCCCTTTCCATTGGCCTGCGCCAGGTTGGGCTTTCAGGTTGGAAGCTAGAGGAGTGTACTTCCATACAAAGTGAGCTCCTCTCATGGCTTCAAAGAGGCTTATCAGATAGAGAAGGTGATTATTGTTTACATGTTGCAACTTTCCATTTGACGAAGATGCTATTTTGGCCTGCTATTTAACATTCCTGTGCTGACTTTATCATGGATAGGCAGTGAGGATGGGAAATATATTTGGTCTCTGAGGCTCAAGGCCACTCTTGATAGAGCAAGAAGATTGACAGAAGATTACTCTGAAGCGCTCCTTGAGATTTTTCCTGAGAAAGTCCAGGTTGCTGTTTATGTCATATGTTCTGTTATTCGTTTTATTGGTTTTTAGTGCATAGATAACCATTTTCTTTCTGTAGATTTGTGTCCATAAAGAATCAGCAGATATTGCGAAAAAGACTGTCATACTGAATCAATTTTCCTTTACCGTTGTAAATATGCATCTGGGTAGCTCATTTTACTAATAGAAGAAAAACACAAAATAAGTATACACATCATAATTTTCTTTTAGTGTTTTCCTAATAAAAAAATCTTGGATGTATCATTATTATTATATTTTTTGAGAGGAGGATGTATCATTATTGGTTCATGGAATGGATAAGACCTTGCCATGTCCTATAAAATTATCTGATTTCAAGGTTCATATCAAAATGATCTCAAACTGTACTGCTACTCTTCTGGATTATGAGCCAAGGAGATCATAACATACAGATATTTCTTGGCAATTATCACAAAGTCAATACAGATGATAGAGAGTAAAGTGGAAAGCTAACTGCTTGCTGGCACTGTGTACCTAGTACCTACCTTATGGGTTAGAACACAGGTTCTCTTCTAATTGTTGAACATATGTCAAATAAAGAAATTTAAATTTTTAGTCAAATGAATATGTTCCCATAACTAGTGAACAACTTATTATAGTTGGGTTTGCGAAGTTGGTGATGTTTATACGTGATAAATTAAAGTTCTCTTTGAACTCGGTTTACAGTTCAATTAAACCCAAAAGTTGTGTGTGTGCATTGATGCCAATTGGAACTCATGCTAGTTGTGTGTGTGCATACGCATCTTTAGTGCCAAAAGATGACACTAAAGTGGGTAGAATTTGGATGGATACTGATCTGGAATATTCATCCTCCGTCCTTTCAAACATAAAAGAAGCATTTGGAGCACTTTCGCTAATAAGAGAAGTTGATTGGCTTTACCTCGAACTGAAAGGGTTAGCTTAGATTACCTTAAACATTTATCTACCCTTTATAATACTTGGATATGAATAACAATGTAGTTTAATGCTATTCGTAAAATCCATCTTATCATGTGAATTACGATGGGGTCAAGTTCAACTATCCTCTGACTTTTATATCTCAGTTATTTGTTCATTGCCTGCCTTCTATTCTATTAAGTCCATCCTCTATCTTTCTGTCCTTTATGCTGAACTTATCTAAAAATGTCCTTGCAATATTTCAAAAAGATGTACTTGCAACTAAGTTACCTGTTTAAACCATTAATATGTTTTGCATTTTCATTTCAGAGATTAGGAAGGGCTCTTGGAATTCCACAAAGCACAATAATGACTTACACTGAAGCTGAAATTCGCGCTGGGTAATCTCCGCACTGACTTCTTGCCTTGATTCTCAAATATAAATCCGACTTTCTTTAGATTAGTCAGTGCAAACAACTTATTGGTGTATATTGAATGGATATTTCATTTTGTTTTTTCTTTTTTCGCAGTGTAATTTTTCAGGTTTCAAAACTTTGCACTCTTCTGCTGAAATCTGTACGAATGACACTAGGCTCATCTGGATGGGACGTTCTTGTCCCAGGAGTTGCTCATGGAACCCTCTTAAAGGTGCTTTGTCTTTTGACTTCTTAATCCTCAGGGTAATATAATCAAAGATTGTTTCGAGGGAAAAAAACATATAGCATGATTTCATGTCTGATCCAATTGCTGATGTTGGAGTGCTTTTGTATCAAATTGTATAAAAACATTCTGGGGGGTCCAATTTGTGTCTGCATCAGTAAAGCTGTTTTTTCTTTTGAGAAGAAATAAATTGATGACAGCAACATATTTTATTTCTTCTAAAAAAATTCATGTCCTTCATAACCTGTGATACTTTATGACCATCCTTGTGTAAGGTTGTCTCGTAAATGTTTAAACCAATTGCGAGATATGATACAAAGATTTATATATATGAACTTTTATGTTTACATAAGGAAAAAAAATGTGTCATCAATTTGCTTAAGTTTTTGGCTGATTTTGCTAATCCATAAAACTTGATAATATTTATTTATTAGGGTTATTTTTTTTCATCCAAATGATCTTTTGTACCCTTACAAGTATCTGATTACAATGAATGATTGGGTGTATCACTCCGAAACTTTGTTGTGGTTATGACAGTTCTTTTTATGTTTCTGGAAATTGGGAATTTATCATAAACTGTTTTGTCACCTTTTAGGTTGAAAGAATTATCCCTGGTTCTTTGCCTTCGTCTGTTGATGGACCTGTCATTCTTGTTGTCAATAAGGCTGATGGTGACGAGGAGGTTTAACTCTCTTTTCATCTTAGAAATCAATTTGTCCTGTTCCATTGGTTCTACATGTGTCTGCAAACTTTGTCAGAGTGAATTTAGACATTCATGTTTTCCTAAAGGAACATTCATGTGATCGCTCAGGTCAAAGCTGCTGGAGATAATATCATAGGGATTGTACTTATGCAAGAGTTACCTCACCTATCCCATCTTGGTGTTAGGGCTCGACAAGTCAGTATTATGGCTGTTTGTTTAAATACATTGTTTTTCAGCACATTATTAGAGGAGAATATCAATTTATCAAGTTTAATTTACAGGATAAAGTAACATTTGTAACTTGTGAAGATGAAGATGAAATTGTCAACATCCTGAAGCTTGAAGGGAAATTTGTGAGGTCACAATCAAACCACTCTTTCATGTCTTAGCTAAGTATTGCTAGAAATGTTTCCCACCTTCATTTCTGTAATTTCTTCTGTTTGGATCTTTTGATTATTTCATATGACCAATAATTTTAGTTGTGATATTTGCTTAATCAAGAAGATCCTATTTTGACATTTTCCTGTCATCTGACGATGGCTTTTCCATGTAACTATTATCCAATCGTAGGTTGGAAGCATCAGCTACAAATGTTGAACTGTCTCACTCATCTCAAGATAGTAAAGGAGTTTATCATCAAGAATTATCAAGTAATGGAACTCCTGTACAGGGCAAAATCTCCGAAGTGATTTCTTCATTGTCAGATGATACTGATGGTCCTTCTATGCAAAAGGTATCATTACTATAATCTTTTGTTATGCTTCAATGTCAGAAAATTTGAGCGTCAATCATAACTTAATTACTCATTCTTGTACTGCACTATCTACATTGATTCCATCATATGCAGGAATTGGGGCATGCTTCTCTTACAAGTTCCTCTATTATAGAGCTTGCAGAGGCATCTGCTGAATCATGTGGTGCAAAGGCTGCTGCATGCGGTCGCCTCTCTACATTAGCAAGTGTATCCAAGAAAGGTATGTATACTTTAACACTGAAATTTGCATCTACAGTCATTTGTTTTGCATTGGTTTTGGACAAACCTTATTTATTCTGTGAAAGATTAGGTTTAATCTCATATGTTTCCTATAGTAACTTGTCGAACTCTAATCCATTTGATTTAGGAGAGGTACAGTCCTTCATCTAGTATAGAACATTTGATTTTTTTTTAAACTTGAGTTGCTTTACAAAGTATCTGAAGCAGTTAAATGTTTCCCACCTTCATTTCTGCAAGGAAAAAAGAAAATAATTCTTATGGTATCAAACATTCACCATAATTATGGGAAATGATACTTTCTACCATGTTGTCAGGACCTGTCACTCTTTATTTCTAGATGCCATTGTGATATTATTATATATCAAGGATCAAATTGCAGTTCGAGTATAGTAAATATTTATCAGCACAAGAACATGATGATAAATATATATTTTTTTGTGAAAAAATTGTTGTTTGATAAATATTGTCTGATACAATCTGATGTGGTATCTAAATCAGATTATATTGCCTTATATGTACAAACAATATCAGCACTGGAACAGGATGAAACAGGAGGTTACATAAATATATTTTTCGAGGGACTTTTTTATATCTGCCACTCCAAAATACACTATCGCCACTATTTTATCTCACAAAGGTAAAAATGTTCAACACTTTCAGCACTCACATGGAGTGGCAATAGTGTGTTTTAGAGTGGAAAGAGTGGTGCCCTTTTTATAAATATTATTTGATATATATGCCTGATAGAATTTGATGTGGGAGCCCTTAAAATAAAAAAAAGCCAATTTTTATGTTGTCAACGAACCGGATTATAATGCTGATATGGCCAACCTATATGTGACTTCTGTCATTTTTTGTTCTTTTCTGAGGGATGTTACGTAGGCTGATATATATGGTTTTATAAAATATAGCATAATATGCTTTTTATGTTTTATCCGTTTAATGTGTAAGTCTTGCTTTTGTAAATTTTACGTGTCTGCATTATCAGTATCAATTTGATACCTAACCATACTTCATGAGTTACCCTAAAACTTACACTTTCTGGACCATGAATTCATAAATATACCCATCCTATTTACTGCCTTTTATGATAGTTTACAGTGACCAAGGAATTCCAGCAACATTTGAAGCTCCATCTGGTGCAGTAATTCCATTTGGGTCTATGGAATTGGCACTTGAGAGAAGTGGCTCTTCCAGTTTGTTCCTGTCACTTCTAGAACAGATAGAAACAGCCACACTTGAAGATGGCCAACTTGATGCACTATGCTCCGAGCTTCAAGCGGTGGTTGCTCTCCAAGTTCCATCTGAAGAAATTATGGAATCCATTGCCAAGATTCTTCCTACCAATGCTCGTCTTATTGTTAGGTCCAGTGCAAATGTTGAGGATTTAGCTGGAATGTCAGCTGCTGGTTTATATGACTCTATCCCCAATGTTAGCCTCTCAGATCCACGGGCCTTTGGAGCTGCTGTTGGCCAAGTGTGGGCTTCTCTCTACACAAGGAGGGCCATTCTAAGTCGACGAGCAGCTGGTGTGTCTCAAAAGGATGCCATGATGGCTGTTCTGGTGCAGGAGATGTTACATCCAGATCTCTCTTTTGTGCTTCACACGGTAAGCCCCACTGATCAAGATCCTAAACTTGTCGAAGCAGAGATAGCCCCTGGCCTCGGTGAAACACTTGCAGCCGGAACACGTGGTACCCCTTGGAGGCTTTCCTCTGGAAAATTTGATGGAAGCGTCAAAACCTTGGCATTTGCTAACTTCAGTGAGGAGTTGTTGGTGCTCAATTCTGGCCCTGCAAATGGAGAGGTTATTCGTTTGAACGTGGACTACAGCAAAAAGCCACTAACCGTTGATCCAATTTTCAGAAACCAGATTGGCCAGCGTCTGTCTGCTATTGGCTTCTTTCTTGAGCAGAAGTTCGGGTGCCCGCAAGACATTGAAGGATGTGTTGTCGGCAAAGATATCTTTATCGTCCAAACGAGGCCTCAGCCATGAACATTAGATCCTGCTCCAAGTGAGGCTTCCCACAGATCATCTTTGGCTCATGAGCTTGAGGAATGCATACTTGATTGACATCTTTTGATGAAGTTATATCAAGGAAAGAAGAGAACTCCATGTTCCGCCCGTTGACTCAGTTCGGGGAGGACTGGATGGAGATTGGAATGTGGATGTGAATACATAGACGCATCGTATCTGACATCTGCTGTTGTAGCTAAACCTTTCTGCTTATTCGGGACTTCCCAACTGTGGATTATGAGCATAAATGGGGTATGTGCGTAGTATTACATATGCCTAAAGAAAAAAAACTTGAATGCCAATTGATCTGTTAAAGAATGTATCACGCCTTTTCTTTTGTCCATCTTGCTCTCTTCTCTCAAATCCTTCCTATCTTTTTTGAGATATTAGTGCCAATTATGTCGACATGCTTATCGACAGCTTCATATCCTTTACTTCATGGCTTGGACTAAAATGCTTTATGCGCCAAAGATTAATTTTGCCGCATTAATTAGTTGAATTGCTTTTGCCCTTCTCATGTACTCGGTAGTCATGTTAACAAGAAGTTTGTTTCTGCATCACGCTAATCCAATTGTTTGATTTACTTTGGAAAAATATTGGATACATATAAATGTTTTATAATTGCATTCCCTTTTCCGACATGTCACGTTTTATGTTATATAATAATTACATTTTATGCATAGCATTACTATATTAGATTAAATCAAATAATAGTAATACAATTTTCCTTTTTCTTGACTACTGATACTATCCTTTTTTCCCTTGACGGTAGTCACCCAAAACATGTTTACCTTCTGGAATTTTATTATGACTCATAACTTTCTTGATAAAATGGTATCATAATCTGAATTTGTATAAGTTAATTTTACTTTTCAAGTAATAATTTTCTTGTTTTTTTTAAATGGAACGTTGACATTGTCAATCTTTGATAATAATCTCAAATTTGAGGCCATTGACTTTTTTTTTAAAAATCTTACCAATCAAAATTTTATGCACAATGATTGAAACCTTTGTTAAGAAAAATAATATATATTCAACTTTATATTAGATAATTTATTATTGAAGTGAAAAAATTAGAATAGTTAAGAAGAATAGTTGGCACTTCTCTCCGGAGTCAAAGTCAATGAGTGGCCAGTCAACATCTGCCGTGGGAGAAGGTAAATGTATGAATTCATGAGAATTCAGAAATCAGAACCACCAATCCAATACGGCAATAACACAACTCTCTCTCTTCCATCACCAAGAAGCAAAAAATGGCTTCTCCTTCTTGCGTCCTGCTGCTCCGGCTGCTGCCTCTTCTTCTTCTGATCATCTCCATGTCCTTGCCTTTGGCTTCCTGCAGCACCCAGTTCTCCTTCCCTTCCTTCTCGTCCAACGATCCCCTCATCTCCATCTCCAACGGTACCACCATCTCCGGCGGCTCCCTCCGCCTCACCGACGGACAAACACCTCGGACCGGCGAGGCCACAGCCAGCGGACGAGCTTACTACAAGCAGCCCGTTCGGCTCTGGCGCTTCGGAACCAACTCCACCGCCAACTTCACCACCTACTTCGAGTTCGTCATCTCCTTCGCCGACGGATCTGCTGCAGCCAACTCCTCCTCAGGCGGCTTCATCTTCTTCCTTGCGCCGAAGGACGTCTCGTCATCGGCCGCTGGGCTCAGCGTCGCCAACGGCACGGCCGCCGGCAGTCAGAACGAGACTAACAGGCGCCTGCTGGCCATCGAGTTCGATTCCTTCCGGGACAACCAGACCTCGAACGTCACCACCGGCGCGGCCGGCGACACCTTGGCCGCCCTCATCACGTACAGCGGGAGCTCGAATTCCCTCTCCGTCAACGTCAGGAAGCAGCAAGCGAGCGGCAATTCCAGCTCTTTGAGCCTCTCCCACGTCGTGGACCTAAAGCAGGTGCTCCCGGAGGAGGTCCTGGTAGGCTTCTCGGTCTCCAACGGATCCAACGCAGTCGTCCAGAGGATAACCAAATGGAACTTTACGTCCACCATAGACGACTTCGGGGGAGGAACCGGGGCTTTCAAGCCGTGGCTGTTGGGTCCTATCGCAGTTGTGGTGCTCTTGGCAGCTATGGCGGCGGTTTCTGCTTGCTACTTCTGTGGAGGGGAAGAGCTCAAGACGCGAATTCTGCGCGTCGTCCTTTCTCCGATCATCTGCTGCAATCTTGCCGCGATAACGAACTTAAGGCTCGGCGAACCCATGGACGACGAGTTCGACCAAGGAGCGGGGCCGAGGAGGTTCTCCTACAGGCTCCTCGCGTCCGCCACCGGGAATTTCTCAGAGAAGAGGAAGCTCGGCGAAGGAGGGTTCGGAGGAGTGTACAGAGGGGTCCTGAACAGGAGGGACGTCGCGGTGAAGAAGATATCGAGCAAGTCAAAGCAGGGGCGCAAGGAGTACGCCTCCGAGGTCAAGATCATCAGCCGGCTGCGGCACCGGAACCTGGTGCAGCTCATCGGTTGGTGCCACGAACGGAACGAGTTCCTCCTCGTCTACGAGTTCCTGCCCAACGGGAGCCTCGACCAGCACCTTTTCGACCGGAGCTCCTGCCTGCCGTGGCGGACCAGGTACAACATCGCCCTCGGCCTCGCCTCGGCCCTGATGTATCTGCACGAGGAGTGGGAGCAGTGCGTGGTGCACAGGGACGTGAAGTCCAGCAACGTGATGCTGGATTCCGACTTCAACGCCAAGCTCGGGGACTTCGGCCTGGCCAGGCTCGTCGACCACAAGCTCGGCCAGCAGACCACGCTGCCGGCGGGGACCCTGGGCTACCTGGCGCCGGAGTGCTTCACCACCGCCAAGGCCAGCAAGGAGTCGGATGTGTTCAGCTTCGGTATCGTGGCCCTTGAGATAGCCACGGGCAGGAGGGCCATAGAACACGGAAGCGAGGAGTTCGAGATCAGGCTGGCACAAAGGGTCTGGGAGCTCAACGGGCGCGGCCGGCTGCTGGACGCCGCCGACCCGAGCTTGAGCCTGGACGCCGAAGAGGTTAAGGAGATGGAGTGCCTGCTGCTGGTGGGGCTCTGGTGCGCCAACCCCGATCAGAGCCGACGGCCTGCCATAAGGCAAGTGATCAAGGCGCTCACCTTCGATGGGGACCTCCCGGACGTCCCCAGGACCATGCCCGTGCCCGTATTCGCCGAGCCGCCGGTGCAGCTGCAACTGGAGGAAGGCACCAACTCCACCCCCCCGTCCATCACCTTTACGAGCTTGGTGACAGGCAGGTGATAATTCAAATGCGTTGTACGATGCAGAATCATGCGCTGTTCTTCCATGGCCGTGGAAGGGCCTTCTGCAACTGCATGGTACTCGGCAGCGTTTCGTTCTTCTTTCTTTTTTTTTTTATTTTTTATGTCACGTTTCTGGTGTGTTGTTGTTCCTGGTGAGGGGGAAAACGGAAAACTGTTGACTTGGGAGTCGTCGAGAATTTGAGACGACTCGTTCCAAGTCTGCAGCAGGATAAATTGATTTGTCGGTAGAGAACTCATGCAAATGTGTACTCGTTAAATAATTCTTAATTTGCCGGCCATATATAATAATAACACTTATAACAACTGGCCTTTTACAGTTCTGTCAAGTAGTAGGTGGAGTTCTCCTGTTGGGCATTTGACATATTTAATGCCAGATGCAATTTCGATCCAACATGAACAAGTTCTCCTGTTGGCCTTTTCAATTGTTGGAAAAAAAAATTGTGATCTCCACTTCCCACTAATTGGCTTTCGATCAACGTTGAATTTGTTGTATTCATCAACTAGTTTATCCCAAGAGGATGATTTGTTCATAAAGATTTGTTTCAGAGGCCTCATTTCGTCCTTTTTTCGTCTTTACATCATGAGCTAAATCAGAGACTGAGTCCACTACACTTCCGATTGACATGAATTAAAAAAAAAGCATCCTTCAGATTTCTGAAACACACGAATTAAATTCAATTTAAGAAAATATAAAATCTTTTATCATATTTGATCTTATGGATCCTTTTTTTTTTAATTTCTGTTTTCTCTGAAGTAGGCTGTAGCAGAGAACCGAGTGTATTGGACAAACCACCAGTCTAATTGGAACAGATCATGAACTTGACGTTTTCCTCGACAAAATTGCATGACCACAAAGCTGCAACTCTTGCATGACATGCAAACTTAATTCCATAGCAACAAGTTCACTGCGCTCATTATCATCAGATGAATTATTAAGAGTAATTTAACAGTTCCACAAGTTTAAAGCTCATAACATGGAATGATTAGAATTCCCAAAAATTGGCAATATATAAAAAAAAGGTAGAAAGCTGTGCAGTGAGTACCATCCAAAAACATTGGGGAATAGCTTTCATTCAACTCCAATCACCAACTTCAAGAACTGGAGCTGGGCGCTCAGTTGTAGCACTCTATTATCTGAATCTTCCACGGAGGCATCCGAGGACCTGTCGATCCCGGTGAAAAGATATATATCTGTTAATAATGTCTTGAATCTGAATCCAGTTGGTCCCCTTATATAGTCAGACGCTTCAGCAGAATTTCCCTACGAGGGTCTCGCTGACCGGGGCGATTTATTTAGAGTCTCAGTCCGTATGTAATTCCTATCATCTGTCAAAGGGAGTGCCTATATAAACTCCCTAGGGGTCTAAACAGAGACTCATCCTTGTAATCATCATTATTCCATAACAAAGAGCCGCCGCCGTTTTTCCTCTTCGAATTCTTTTGTATTTCGTGCGATCCCTCTTTCCTCTTTTTCGTAATAAACTGGTATCAGAGCCTTAGGGTTTGTCAGCAATTCTCGATCAGCAGGGAGATGGCGTCGCACAACGTGAGCGTGGAGAAGTTCAACGGCAGGAACAGTTTCGGGTTGTGGCAGATCAAGATGCGGACGCTTTTGAAGCAACAAGGAGTCTGAACGTCGCTCTCAAATGTGTCGAAGAACAAGCCAAAGGAGGATGACTCGAAGGGCAAAGAAAAGGAGATCGACCTCGCAACTTTGGCGGCACAAGAGGAGAAGGCGCACTCGATGATTCTGTTGTGTCTGGCGGATGAGGTGATAATCGAGGTCGCAGATGAAGAAAAAGCGACCGGTCTGTGGTTGAGACTCGAGAGTCTATATATGACGAAGTCTCTCACCAACAAGTTGCTGTTGAAGTAACGTCTGTTCTCTCTCCACATGCAGGAAGGTAACCCTCTGAAGGAACATCTTGATCAGTTAAATTCTTTGTTGATGGAACTCAGAAATATCGATGTTAAGATCGAGGATGAAGATGATGCCCTAATTCTGTTAGTTTCGCTTCCTCCATCATATGAAAATTTCGTTCAGTCTATGATTATCGGGAAGGAAACTATAAGTCTGAAAGAAGTAAGATCGAGTCTCCATACTCGTGAACTTCGGCATAGGACATCTGGAAATTCTGCAGAGACTCAGGCCGCGGGTTTGATATCGACCGCAGAGAAGGGACAATCCTCGAATTCAAAGAAATCCAAGTCGAAGAAGAAGAAAATCACTGCGAAAGACATCTGTAATTACTGCAAGGAACCAGGTCATTGGAAGAATGATTGTCCGAAGAAGAAGAAGGCCTCCGTCGCTGCGGTGGCACATGAAACAGAAAATTTCGAAGAAGATTTGGTTCTGACTGCTTCTGATCAAGGATGTCTGGCGGATAGTTGGGTTCTGGATTCGAGGTGTTCCTATCGTATGACTCCGAATAAAGAGTGGTTCTCAACTTATCAGAAGATTGATGGTGGAAACGTCGTCATGGGCAACGATGCAGCCTGTCAGATAGTTGGAATCGGTTCTGTGCAGATCAGGACTCATGACAATCTTGTGAGGACGCTGACAGATGTCCGTCATGTTCCGCAACTGAAAAAGAATTTGATATCACTTGGAGTCCTCGACTCTAAAGGGTGTCAGATCAATGCTGCTGGAGGCATCCTCACGGTCATGAAAGGTGATGCTACGGTTCTGAAGGGAGTCAGACAGAAGTCCTTGTATGTATTACAAGGCAAGACAGTCTCTGGCGTTGCTGCAGTTGCTAATTCATCCGAATCAGATAGGTCCAGGCTGTGGCACATGCGGCTTAGGCATATGAGTCAGAACGGGATGAATGTCCTCAGCAAACGAGGTCTTCTAGGGGAGAAGAAGATATCTGAAATCAACTTCTGCAAGCACTGCGTATTCAGCAAACAGCGAAGGTCTCAATTTGGCAAGGCAGTGCATAGGACGAAGGCGACACTTGACTACATCCACGCCGATTGTTGGGGTCCCTCTCGTGTTCCATCATTATGAGGTGCGAGGTACTTTCTATCTGTGATTGATGACTACTCGAGGATGACTTGAGTATTCATGATGAAACACAAGAGTGAGTCCTTCAAGGCCTTCAAGCAGTGGAAGGTTCTGGTGGAAAATCAGACGTCGAAGAAAGTGAAGCGTCTTCGCACTGACAATGGTTTGAAATTCTGTTCTGCTGAATTCGACCAGTTCTGCAAAGATGAAGGCATTGCCAAGCATCGCACATTCAGGGATACTCCACAGCAGAATGGAGTTGCAGAACGAATGAACATGACACTTCTGGAGAGGGTAAGATGCATGCTCTCTAACGCTGGCCTAAATAGGACATTCTGGGCTGAAGCTATTAACACAGCTTGCTACTTAGTGAATCGAAGTCCGGCGACCGCGATTGATCTCAAGACTCCAACTGAGGTATGGTCAGGAAATTTTGCTGATTATACTTATCTGAAAGTTTTTAGTTGTCCAGCATACTATCACGTCAGTGAAGGGAAGTTGGAGCCAAGGGCCAAAGAAGGAGTGTTCATGGGATATGGTGCAGGAGTGAAGGGCTACAGAATCTGGTCTCCTTCAGAACACAAAGTCATCCACAGCAGAAGCGTGACTTTTGATGAAGCATCAATGCTTCAATTGAAGGTGGAGACTGAAGAGAGTGTCAGTAAACAGGTGGAGGTTGAAATCACTCTAACTGAGGATGATGCTGAAGGATCACATCAAGAAGCAGAACCAAAAAGTGAAAAATCTGATGAGCAACCTGAAGAGGAGTCAATTGCTGCTAGACGTCCTCGCAGAGAAGTGAGTCCTCCTAAGCGATATGGTTTCGAGGACATGGTTGCTTATGCATTACAGGTAGCTGAAGATGTGGAGTCCCTAGAGCCGTCCTCTTATAGGGATGCCATCACATGTGCCGAATCTAAACAGTGGATCGCTGCTATGGGTGAGGAGATGGAATCTCTTCACAAGAATCAGACGTGGGAGCTGGCCTAAAGGCAGGAAGGCTGTTGACTGTAAATGGATCTTCAAGAAGAAAGCAGGAATTCCATGAGTTGAAGGCACGAGATACAAAGCACGACTGATTGCTAAAGGTTATAGTCAGAAAGAAGGTATGGACTACAATGAGATATTCTCACCTGTTGTCAGACATACTTCTATCAGGGTGCTACTTGCTCTTGTAGCACATCAGAATCTAGAGCTCGAGCAACTAGATGTGAAGACTGCTTTCCTCCATGAAGAACTTGAAGAAGATATTCTTATGAGCCAACCAGAGGGATTCTCCATTCCTGGAAAGGAGAATCAAGTTTGCAGTCTGAAGAAATCTCTGTATGGCTTGAAGCAGTCTCCCAGATAATGGTACAAGAGGTTCGACAACTTCATGATCAGTAAGAGATTCAGTCGAAGTCCCTATGATTGCTGTGTATATCATAAGAAGGTGAAAGACGGCTCCATCATCTATCTGCTCTTGTATGTTGATGATATGCTTATTGCTGCCAGAGACATGACAGACATTCAACATCTGAAGAAACTCCTCAGTGCAGAATTCGACATGAAAGATCTTGGTGCAGTACAAAAGATTCTGGGGATAAAAATTCTAAGGGATCGCGCACAGGGTAAATTCTTCTTATCTCAGAAAAGTTATATTGAGAAGATTTTATCCAGATTTGGAATGTTTGGAGCGAAGCCTTTGAATACTCCATCAACTGCAAATGTTCATCTTTCTGTTGCCTTCGCACCAAAGTCAGATGCAGAAAAAGAGTACATGTCTCGGGTTCCATATGCTAGTGCAGTTGAAAGTCTGATGTATGCCATGGTTTGCACAAGACCAGACATTGCTCATGCAGTCAGTGTTGTCAGCAGGTTCATGAGCGATCCAGGAAAGGAGCACTGGTAAGCAGTGAAGCGAATTTTTCGATATCTGAGAAGAACATCTGATATTGACCTCATCTACAGAAGTGATAAAGAGTGTTTGGTTGCAGGGTACTCAAATTTAGATTATGCTGGAGATGTTGATGGAAGACGATCTATGATAGACTATATCTTCACTTTGGACAGTTCAGTTATTAATTGGAAGGCTACACTTCAGCCATCAGTTATATTGTCCACCACAGAGACTGAATACATGACACTGACGGAAGCTGCCAAGGAAGGCATCTGGTTAAAAGACTTAGTTGGAGATCTCGGATTACATCAGGAGCAGGCTATAGTGCACTGTGACAGTCTGAGTGCAATACGTTTAGCCAATGATCAAGTACATCATGAAAGAACCAAACACATTGATACCAGATATCACTTCATCCGCACTGAGAAGAGGATCAAGGTGAAGAAGATTGGCACTGAAGACAATCCAGCTGATATGTTCACCAAATCTGTTCCTTATGTCAAGTTCCAACATTATTTGAACTTGCTTAACATAAATACTTGGTAATAGCTTCAAGATGAAAATGGCGGCGGCGTGGCGTGCTTTTTGTGCTCTGAAGATGATTCAAGTTAAGGTGAAGATTTGTTAATAATGCCTTGAATCTGAACCCAGTTGGTCCCCCTACATAGTCAGGCGCTTCAGCAGAATTCCCCTACGGGGGTCTCGCTGACCGAAGGGATTTATTTAGAGTTCCAGTCCGTATGTAATTCTTATCATCTGTCAAAGGGAGTGCCTATATAAACTCCTTAGGAGTCTAAACAGAGACCCATCCTTATAATCATCATTATTCCATAATAAAAAGCCGCCGCCGTTTTTCCTCTTCGAGTTCTTTTGTATTTCGTGCGATCCCTCTTTCTCCTTTTTCGTAACAATATCATTGAGCTCCTCGGCAAGGGACGAGCGCAGAGGAGCTCTGTAGCCCACGATTGTCCTCGGAGCAAAAACCTGTTGCCACAGCTTCTCTTCTGCATTCAGACTCTGTAATTTAAGTGTGCACCTCAAATGGTCAGTAGAGCTAAAATATGAAAGGTCATACTAAGCATGTATATAGTACATAGCAGTCCGAGAGCGTCTAACTCTAACCTCATCATCAGAAAGCAGTGATGTCTCATAGTTGTGAATGTTCACTGAAGGTTCAGTATTCAAACTTGATTCCCTGTTTGCAGCTCCTGGTGGGGATGGAACTTCTACTGCAGCCACATCAGAGATTTCTTGTGCTGCTTTGACCTCGGGAGCAGTTGCAATACTGCCGAGCTCTGCCTCCGTCTCCGCCACCTCCTCATTCCCTCCATCGGCACCATGATCCACTGCATTGGGTCGTTCATAATCCTCTGCCTCGTCCTTCGCGTTCAGATTATGGGTCTGATCATTCGTTGTTCCATCCTCAGAATTCAAGTGGGAAGTTCTGGTTTTGATCTCTACTTCTACAGGGAAAAGAACATCCGAACTTGTCGGTTCTATGACATCAAGTTGTGTTCCTTGCAATTGTTCCACGAAGCCATTTGTCTCAGCATCTGGGCTCCGGCAAGACACTTCGATCGTTTCAGCTTCAACCTCTTCGTCAGCAATCTCACGCTCAGGTTCATTTACCCCCTCGTCAATTCCTCCGTCGTTGTCCATCACCACTTCTGCGGTCGTCGGTCCTTCAGGCACTTGAAGCCACTCGCTCTTCAGATCATCCGCCACCTCGACCGGCGAACCTGACACTTCAATCTCCACAGCGGCAGCATTGCACCCAAGTGCCAATTCACTGGCCTCTTCATTCGTCCTCCAACTGGAGTTCTCCCATCAGTATGATCTGTTCAGCAGTCTCAGCAGCTGCCTCGGCGCCCAGAGCAAGCGCATCATCGTCGAGGACACCAGTCACAGAGTTGTCGATCATGACAATACCAACTTCTTCCTCTTGTGCTTCGGTGTTATCAAACATTGGTACATCAAGAACACTCTCGTTAACGCCCATGTCTATGAATTCTTCCTCCCTTCCTGTGTCTGCTGCACTGAGTTCTTCTTCTATCAGTCCGTCGCTCGTATAAGCAATGTCGTTGGTATCCAGCACAAGCGCATTCTCCTCAAGGACACCAATTGCAACCTCTTCTTCTTGCCATCCACCTGCCATCGGCAATCCCTCTATCAGATCGTAATCTTCCATCGTCTCGACAGCTTCCTCTGGATCGAACACAAGAGCATCCACTTCAGATGCACTATCCACAAAATTATTCTCGATCTCGTCATCAGCAACAAGATTAAGAACAATGTCCAGCTCTGAGGCCTGTCGTTCTTGTTGTTGTCCATTGTCTCCTGAACAGCTCACCTTCTCTCTTGCATCGACACCGTTCGGGACATCCAGCAAAGTTGAATCCTCATGGTTCCTCATCTTTTCGCCGCTTCCTTCCAATGCTTCAGACGTGAATATACTAACAACAATTGGTCGCAGTTCCTGGCCATCTGGAACCGCATTGGAGTCCTCTCCTTCCTCCTCTACAACTTGGTCTTCTCCAATGGGCCTGCCACCTATAAGCTCCTCTCCTGCATTTTCTCTAGCCTCTGTTGTTGCAGGATGAACGATGGCTACGTCCTCATCGCCATGTCCCTCTCTTTCTCCGTCGGAGACCTCTTCTTCTCTATCTGACTTTCCCACGGTCATGGTCTCCTCTAACCCACCATTCACAATCTCTTCTTCTTCTTCCCTGGCAATGGCTTCCACAGCGTCCTCCTCCCATACCTTAAGCAATTCTTCTTCTTTGGGAAGTGGAAGGAGGGAGCTCATCAGTTTCTCGGTGCAGATGAAGCCGGCGAAGTAGAGGCCGAAGGGGACGGATAAGGCAAGGCCAACGGTGGAGAAGAGGAGCAGCGGAGGGACGACGACGGGGGCGGAGCCTACAGCCGCTCCGACGAGCGCGAGCCTCTTGCCGATCGCCCATCCGCGGCGGACGACGGTGGCGCCCATGGCATTCTTCCAGCTCCCAGAGTGAGTTTTCTCCCTGCAGATAGCTTCCTCCACAGGCGCCTCCGCAGCTACACAAGAACCTTCACCGTCACCGTCCTCGTCACCGTCGTCGTCATCATCGTCTTCCATTTCCCCGTCGACGGTGGAGCAATGGACGAGCTTGGAGTCCATTGTGAAAAGGACCTTTCTGGAAGCGGCCGTGGAAATAGAATGGAAATTGGCAACAAAAATGGAATAGGGGGAGTGGGGAACACGTGTTGACGACAAAGAAAGGTAACAGTGATACGTGGAAGACAACAGTGATACGTGGCAAGAGGTGAAGAAATTTGACGAGGGTTTGATAGAAATTTGACGAGTTGTTGAAAGATTGTTGGAAATGATAGATTAATTATGAATATATTTAAAATAATAAAATGAAAGGTAATAATTAGAATTTTATAAATCAATAAACTAATTTTAATGACTTATTTTTTTATATTATCTTATTTATTATTATTATTGTTTATGGCATTTGACAAGATTAAGTAACATTGACTGTGAAGCCATATTAAAATTAGTAGAATTTGATGACAATTGAAACTCTAATTTTTAATGAGTGTGTATAATTATTAGTGTCATATATTAAAAAATGATCACTTGTTTCTTGATACTCGATCAAAAAACAAAATAAAAAAAAATCAATCGCTCAATTATAGAATTAAAATTTTATTACATATACATTGTTTTCGATCAAAAATAAATTCACGAACAAATCAAAATCCACATATTTCCACGCATGAATGAGTAATTGTCGGAAAACATAAGACAATTCGATTGGCTTTATTATTTAATTCACGAATAAAAAAGTGATTAAACTTTTAATAGATTAAGATTAACTTATAAGATTGGTGAGAAGGCAATCTATAACACTTAAGATCAAGCAAAAGAACATAAACACTCGGCTTACATTTACCCACCATGGAGCACTTATTTGATAAAAAAAATGACTTTTTCCTTCGTGGCCAAAAGATTTACAAAATGATCTTGGAGTATTAAATTTGGCAAGTAAAAGGTCATGATCATTTGGGCGGTGCTCAAATTCCTTTTTTTCTCTTTCGTGCAAGAGATGAAATAGCATCAATGATAATAATTTCGAACGAAGATTCATGATTGCCTTTCTTATAATTTAAGGTTAGATTTAATGGGCATCCACCCATTTTTAAGGAGTGAACTCTCCTTCCTATAGCGGCATGTGTTGATGCGTGATGGCCGACCGACGATCAAAATAGGTTCACCCTCAATGATTCAAATAAAAGACATTTAATAAAAAAATCAAAATCACCCAGGAATAATATGGTAAGAACATCGGAGTCCGGCGGGCTGCGGGCAGATCCGACAAGCTTCGATGAGGTGGGCTGTAGCGAAGTTCGACAAGCTACGACGAGGGTGGAGCAGAGGCAACTCGTGGACAGGCGAAGAAGTGAGGAGCTCGGTCAGAGGTTCGAGCTGCGACGAGATTAGGTGGGTGAGTTCCGAGTAGGCGACGAGGACAGTGAGGGCAGAGATCACAGGGCAAAGAAGTGAGGAGTTCTGCCATAGAGGGTCGAGCTTGGGAAGGGAAGAGATGAGGAGCATAATAGTTTAGTTGGTGGTGATGAGAGATTTTGAAGGTGACGACGGCGAGCAATTGAGCAAGTTCGAGTTTCGTGATGGGGGATAGGGCGCAACAGAGGTGTTCCATCATATTGCAAGATATGTTATGGGTACTTGAAGATAAAGAGCTGAAGAAAGGAATTTTGACTTAGTGACATAAGTCATAATTTGCTATCCATCGTGGAACCACTAAAATGTTCAAAAATCTACAAAGGACATTTTGGTGGAAGGTCATGAGAAGATAAGTGACAGAATTTGTCTCTAACTACGTGGTTGTCAACACTAGAAGCCATCGGAATGGTTGAACCCATTACTTATACCTCAATAGAAATGAGAGGAGATTGCATTGGACTTCATAATAAATTTCCCAAGGACACAAAAGGGCCACGATGTCATCTGGGCCATCGTGCACAGATTGATTAAGTCGGCACACTTTTTACTATAGAATGTGAATAAAGCATGCATTTTATAACATTTAATTTAAGTTGCATTTAGGTTTGTTTCCAGAATTTTCTCATGGCATACATCCATTTTGTTCTATTTATTACAATCATTTTCTTAAATTCCCCAACTACCTAGGTATGCATTTACAAGAAAATCTCCTACTTTGGTGGAAATTATCAAAGAAAAATATGTGAGCAGCAAAGAAGGAAGAACTGAACCTTAGAGGAGAAAACATATTTTTCTCACAGGCCGTAATGCATAAATAAAGCCCCTTCGGATATTCCTCACGTGCCGTAAAACGTAGTTCACGACCCTCACAGAAAGATTATCACCCTCACAGAAAGATTATCGGACATATTCGTATTCATCACTGGCCGTAAGCTATCTCTAACGCCCCTATATATTGAAGATACGGATCGTAAGTAAGAATTCACGGATCACGCAGAGAGACATTCACACCTCAAAAGCCATTTCACGGGCCATCATGAAGTTTTCACGGTACTCACAGAATCATTGTGTAAGAGAGCCAAAACATATGACGGGTCGTAATGCAAATCTAACGGATCTGACAGAATGAAGATTCTAGCCAAGGATTTTAACGGGTTATCATCCGACATTACAAAACGTATCCAAAGTCGATCCCCCTCTTTACCGATCGTAATATCTATCTAACAGCCCATACAGAATCAAATGAAAATTTGGCAGACTTATATTACGGGGCGTAATGAAGTTATAACAATGCATACAAAAAGGTGTAAACTCTTGCCGAAACTATTACGGGTCGTAAGAGGCATCTAACGACCTGTCATACTAGCAAATCTATCAATTATCGCGAATTACGTCTGCAAAAGAGCAAGTCGAAGTCATTACGGGTCGTAAGACATATATCATGGACCTAACTTACGCACCGTAAGGAGATTATCACGACACACACAGAAGGTAAACACAGAACTGCCTGAGTTACGGGCCGTAACATCATTGTTACGAGTCGTAACGATGATATGAAAACTCCTACTTAGAATTGAATTGGGCTGTGAACACCTCATTACGAGCCGTTATGAGTGCTAATTTTTGTTCATCATTGATTTTTCGAGTGGATTTAGATTGAATTGAGATGTCAAAATGGTACCTAACCTTCTAGAAGATTTATTTGATGATAAGAGCTTGGAATTAGAGACAAAATCATAAGATTTTTAGTATAAAGAGGAGTTTCAACTATATATTACTCTTTGGATATTATCGAGACTCATCGGGAACCTTGGAATTATAAATAGAAGACCTTAGAAGTCTTGGAAATTCATGCTTGAGACCATGGGAGCCGTGCTTATTGCAGAAGAAATCACTTCAAGTTGAAGAAGACTGTTGGAGAAGAAGGAAGAGCAACTTAGCATCAAGGCTCCAAGTTCATTCCAGGAATCGTCCAAATCAAGAATGTCTTATCTCTTCTTATTATGGATGCTCTATCCCCTATTTATTTTCATTTTTTTCTTTCTGTTTTTAGTTTGTGATAGAGATTTATATTTGTTTCTGGAAAACTGCACGGATCAATTTAGTATTGAATTAATATAATTGCTAGTTCTTTTATATTATTATTGTGGCACGCTTCATCTTGTTTTCTGAAAATATCATGCTGTGAGTTCAGATTACAAACTAGTTTTGGGGTGACTTAATTCAAAATGTCATACTTTCAAAAAATATAATCTTAACTTATAGGTCAACTCAATTATAACAGAAATATTGTAATACTCAATTTTCTACGGTTTAATAGATTATATCCAGCGAGAATGATTGTTAGTTTAAGATTTACAAATTCATGCATCTTAGTTTTCTATTGATCAAAGGGTCTACTCATCGTTAGAGATCTTTGAAATTCAGGAACTAAGATAGTTCGATTTAATCAGCGCATAAATTATTACTTCGTGTGATCCTAATCCGTCTTGAGAATTAACATCTGAATCCCTTTGTTAAACATTCAATCTTTTCTATTTTATGAGTCGACCTTACTTTCGATCATCCAGAATCCTTAAGCCTCTTCACCACTTATTTTTAATTATCAATACGTTAATTTTATGCAACTTTTATATTTTTATTTTAAACACAACTCCCTTTTCTTCTAGTATATTTTTAGGATAGAATTGATTTAGATAGTTTCTCGTGGGTTCGACACTCTTTACTCTTTTCACTATATTACTTCAGCAATTAGTGCACTTGCTAGCGGATTTATTTTGCTACAACTTTTTACGCATCAAGTTTTTGGCACCATTACCGGGGAACTATGAATTAAATTGTTTAGAATTTTGTCCTAAAATTTACTACTTTGAGAATTTATATATTTTAGAAATTTTTAGATTCCTTTGATTCGTTTTCGGATTTGTGGTTGTGCATGACTTTACTGATACCTTAGCGCGCAATTTCTGAACATGGATATTTCAAGCACACAATCACATCACAATATAAGGGATTCAAAAGGACCTCTTTTGTTTGATCCTGAAATTGAAAAGACAACACGTAAGTTGAAGAAAAATCTGAGAAAGATGGTTGAACAAGCACGCAATAATCAACTTAAACAAGGAGAGCAGCCAAACAACAACCAACGTGAAGATGAATAAGAATTGTCCATGAGAGAATATGTATCAACAAGATACAATGATCGAGAATCATGCATCGTACCTTCAGACATTAACATCAATAACTTTGAAATCAATTCAGGGATTGTGAGAATGATCAAAGCATCTCAGTTTGGGGGAGCACTTCACGAGGATCCTCACAACCATATGGATAAAATTCTTGCCACTCTCAGCACTTTTAAACACAATAATATTCCTAAAGATACAATTCATATTTTGTTATTTCCTCAATCCCTACGTGATAAGACATCTACCTAGTTTAAGACTTTACTTGTAGGATCGATTCGTGGTTGGAGATGGTCGAGAAATTTATTGGAAAGTACTGTCCACCTCAGAAAGCAGTAAAGTATAGACGAGATGTTGCGAATAGAACACCGAGAATCGATGAATAATCAAAATAACGAAAGAAAGAGAAGATGAACACAGAGATTTAACGTGATAAAACTCTCTTGATTAATGTGAACAAGAGAAAAACATCCACAGGCAAAGGAGGTCGCCGTCAGAAATTTATTCTATGAGCCAAAAGAGAATGTACATCATATAAAACCCTAACCCTCATATATAAAGGTCCATACCGCGAGGGGCTTCGCCCCCCGCACCCCCCATGAGAATCAGTGGCGGGCTACGGGCTTGGGCCTAGCCCTCCGCTTCCGCCACAGATTCTCATTTTTTCTTCTTTTTCATTTTTTTCTTTCATAATTTTGGGTACATGGTACATAATTCAAGGCACATCAACAAATCTTCACCTTGACTTTAATTTCACAAAACTCTCAAAAATAAAATGCTCAACATGCTCTCCTTAGCTTGATCTTTGTGTAACGCCCGTCATGTCTGAACAATAGTCGAACTTGGCAACATGTAAGCTCTTTGTCATCATATCTGCTGGATTATCATGTATGCTAATCTTCTGAACTTGAACATCTTGCTTTTCCATAATATCTCGAACAAAATGATATCTCACATCTATATGCTTTGTTCTTTCATGATGCATTTGATCTTTTGTAAGATGTATTGCACTCTGACTATCACAATATATGACAGTAGCTTCCTCTTTCATAATGAGCTCTCCAATTAATCCTTTCAACCAGATAGCTTCTTTCACAGCTTCAGTGATGACCATGTATCCAGCTTCAGTAGTGGATAATGCTATTGTATCCTGCAAAATAGCTTTTCAACTCACAACACAATCAGTAATAGTAAAGACATAACCAGTTAGGGACCTTCTTCTATCAAGATCTCCAGCAAAATCTGAATCAACATAGCCAACCAGTCCAGCTGAATTTTTACCAAATTCCAAATATACATCAGAAGTACCTCTTAAATATCTCAGTATCCACTTAACAGCTTCCCAGTGCTTCTTTCCTGGATTAGACATATATCTACTAACAACACTGACAGTATGAGATATATCTGGAGGAGTGCAAACTATTGCATACATAATGCTACCAACTGCACTATAGTAAGGAACTTTTGACATATACCTTTTGTCTTCATCAGATTGAGGTGAACATGAAGCTGAGAGTTTAAAGTGTGCTGCAATTGATGTACTGACAGCCTTAGCATTCTGCATTCCAAAACGCTCCAAGACTTTTTCAATATATTTCTGCTGAGACAGAAATAGTCTTCTTGAACTTCTATCTCTAGAAATTTTCATTCCCAAAATCTTCTTTGCTGTTCCAAGATCCTTCATCTCAAATTCAGAACTTAACTTATTTTTCAAAATATTAATTTCAGATATATCTTTCGCTGCAATTAATATATCATCAACATAGAGCAACAAATAAATGAATGAACCATCGACAAGTTGATTCAAATAAACACAACTAACAGCCCAAGCCCTCCGCTTCCGCCACAGATTCTTATTTTTCCTCCTTTTTCATTTTTTTCTTTCATAATTTTGGGTACATGGTACATAATTCAAGGCACATCAACACGAGAACTTCGAGCCTTTGTGCAGGAAGATGATGAATATCTTTATGAGGTTGGGAACGCTACAAAGAGTTGTTGTCCAGAGTAGCAGATAATCGAATTTCGAAGTGGCAGATTATGGAAGAATTTTACCATGGGCTACGAGCTTCGGATCAAGATAAGTTGGACCAATCCGCTGGAGGAATAGTGTTGGGAAATAAACGACCAAGTGAATTACAAGATATTATTGAAGCATGTGCCCTGAAATCCAGCCAAGAAAGAAGATCTATTCAGCGCACTCATGGTGTGCACTTGTAAGGGAAGCCCCCGGGACACACAAAGCTGAAGAAACAAATTCTGAACTAGTGGCTCATCTGGAGTCCTTAAATCAAAAGTTTGACAAGATGCTGAACTTGATGGCGTGCCAGCAATGTGGAGGAGCACATCCAACACAGGAGTGTCCAGTAGGTAACTCTTCAGAGACTACACAAATGTGGAGGAGCACATCCAATGCAGGAGTGTCCAACACATCCAATGTTTGAGTCCAGGCACGCAACACGAACTTGTGGGCCGTGCGTATAACCGTTAGTGTCGTGCGGGTTGGACTGATTGCATCACTTTTTAAAAAAATCGAGGACTCACTAAAAAAACCTTTTATTATAGATGGAGGGGAAATTAAATCAGAAGTGTTCAATAAAAATTTATTTGAATTTTTTTTGGAAATTAAGATAATTAATATGGTTTCATATCAATTGGTATACATCAAAGATGATCACAAAAATAATGGGGTATTCGGAAATATTATATATAGAGAAACATCAGGTTCAAATGACTCCATAATCTACCATGTAACTCCCATAGTCGTGGCATAATATTACTTATAGGAAATAATCAAGAAAATATTTTTTGAAATCCTGATTCTAAAGGCTTTGGTATAACATCACCATTTGATGGCAACAAGCAAAACCCAGACACAAGCGTTTTCACCACCATCTCCCCCCTCGCTCCCCCCATCCCTCCTCCTCCCCATGCAAACTTGACACTAGCATTCTCATCACATGTAGAGCACCATCAAGCTACCACTACAAGAATTTTGTCAATTTCCGACGAAAAAATCCGTTGGAAATATTGCTATATCTATCGAAAACTTTAATTTCCGATAGATTTTTTGATAGCAACATGATCGTTGTAAAATTACTCATTGGTAATAAGTTACCGACGGAACGCAAGTCCCTTTGGTATTTTTGATGGACTAACGGTAAAAAACTGTGAAGGATATTCCCCTTAAGAGCTTCTGATGGGTGGCACCCATCGAAAGCTCCAAAGGGAAGATCTCCTTCAAAATTTTCGACGGGCACTTTTCGTTGGAAACTTCGAAGGAACATACCCCTTCGGAGCTTTCGATGAGCAGAACCTGTTAGTGAAACCTGCTGAAGTTACCAAGGTTTCTCCTATCGAAAATCTTTTTTAATAAATTAAGAAAGTCGGACAACTACGATCGAATCCGACCGCAGGTGTCCGATCTTGCGATCATCCTGAGGTGTTGGTCATCGGAGACACTAGACGGCCGGCTTGGCCGCCCTGCGGCCAGATCAGCAACCTTGCGGCAACGACCACTGTTGTTGATTGACCACCTGCCGAGAGAGGAGAGCGACAATGTCAAACCCTGGTCCGCCGAAGCCAGAATAGAGATGGGGGCGAGAGGGAGAGAGAAGAGAGATCATGAGAGGAGAGAGGGAGAGGGTGAGATGGCGGCCGGATCGGCTGTTGATGTGACCGGATGCGGCCAGATCCAGTCGCTCCTACGACGGGATGCCAATGCCAGGCGACAGATCCGGCTACGCGACGGGATGTGTCCACCAGGTGCTGGATCCATCCATGCCTGCGATAGGAACTGGCTGCCTGGCGCGGGATGTGGCCACAAGGCACTGGATGCCACGATCCTGCAATTTGCGGCCGGATCGACTGCCAGGTGCCCGGATCTGATCACGAACGATCGTCAGGCGCCCAGATCTAGCCGCCATGGAGGGGAACGATAACCAGGCGCCTAGATCCGACTGTCATGGCCATGATCGACCGCCAGACGACCACATCCGGCTGCAATGCATGACAATGATCCGGCGTCGGGAGGCCACGATCTAGCGTCGGGAGGCCATGATTCGATGATTCACAGTCGGATCAGCGGCCAGGCGTCCAGATCCGGCGTCCGCGGCCTGGCGGGCCTGATCGATGCCTCTCGGCTGTGATCCGGCACCTAGCGGCTGATTGGGCCGGAGCTGAGAGAGAGGGAAAGGGGGTGGGCAGCCAGAGTCGTGAGAGAGGGAGAAGGCGCTGGAGTTGTGGGAGGTCGTCGGAGTCATGGGAGTCGCCGCCGCTGGAGAGAGAGGGAGAAGGCGGTCGGAGTCGTAAGAGGTCATTAGAGCCATGGGAGTTGCCGCTGCCGTGGGAGAGAGAGGGAGACATTGATATGGAAAGAGAGAGATCATGCGAGAGATGGGGGAGGAGTGGGAAGAGAGATATAAGGAGAGAGTGGGGAAAAATTAGGCGGCAAA
This sequence comes from Pontederia crassipes, assembly GCA_030549335.1. NCBI lineage: Eukaryota > Viridiplantae > Streptophyta > Magnoliopsida > Commelinales > Pontederiaceae > Pontederia > Pontederia crassipes. Next base: position 6,962,222 of record CM060190.1, read on the forward strand.
CGGAGGTGGGAAAAATTAGACTTTCTGACGGGTAGGTCCTTCGGTAGTATCGATGAGTGGAGATCCATCGGTATTATTGAAGGTTAGACCCATCCATAATCACAATATTATATTATTAATCTTATATTTTATATTATAATATATATAATATTAAATATTATTTATCGACGAGTGGACCCTTTGGTAGTACCGATGGATCGCCGCCTATTAGTAAGAATAATCATATAATATTAATCATATATTTTATCTTACATCATATATATAATATTAAAATATTATTTATCGATGGGTGGACCCTTCGGTTGTACCGATGGATCTCGACCCGTCTGTAAAATAATAATATAATATTAATAATATATTTTATCTTACATTATATATACAATATTATAATATTATTTACCGACGGATGGACCCTTCAATAGTATCGATGGATCGTCGCCTGTCGGTAAGAATAATAATATAATATTAATTATATATTTTATTTTACATTATATCTATAATATTAAAATAGTATTTACCGACGGGTGAACCCTTCCGTAGTATTGATGGATCTTCACCCATAGGTAAAATAATAATATAATAATAATTATATATTTTATCTTACAGTATATATATATATATATAATATTATAATATTATTTACCGACAGGTGGACCCTTCGGTGGTACTAACGGATCACTCGTGGGTAATAGTAATAATGTAACATAATATTAATCATATATTTTATTTATAATATTAAAATATCATTTATAGACACTTGCAATCTCATGTGACCATTTGTTTTTCTGGTAGGTAGGATTGGCTACTTCCCTGTGGTTGCAAGTTCAAAGTTCATTACAAACTTTCGATAAATTTAGTAATAAAATAGTGAATATATACCTATATTATATTACATATATATTATTATAAATATAATTAACGACGGGTCTAACCTTCAAAATTATCGACGAATTTTTTGTCTCTTACCATGATGATGTGGTTTCTATCACATTGTTACAGGGGAAGTAGGAGACCCCGGGACCTTATCTCTCCAAACCAGCTAAGGATTCTACAAAGTGAGATCACATAGGAAATGGCCATCCCTGAGAAGAGGTTGCACAGAGCCGCAGCGGTTGGAGGAACTTAAGAGTTATGCCTGATAGCCGCTAGATCTTTTTGTGGCAGAGCTACCAAAGATTTGGGTCTCAGTGGTTCGATGAGCATGAAAGAAATAGGAAACTCATAAGTAATGTTTTCTTTCACAACCTGATAGCTCGTTTACATGTGTTGACAGGTGGACCCTGGACTTTCCGAGGCCAAAGTTGAATGTCTCGCAGCCACATCCTTTTGTCAGGTGACAGATCTGATCAATGTTGTTAAAATCGGATCGGATCGGTCGATTCAATCACGAATCGACCAGTGATTCAGTCCGGTTTGGTGTTAAATCCCGATTTGACATTGAATCGAACAAAATCGTTGAACCGACCGGTTCAACCGGATCAATGCAGATTTTGAAAAAAATATTAAAAAAATGATAAAAATAGGAAAGTTAAATGAGAAAAAAGAAAAGGAATATAAGGAAATTTAAAAATGAGGGAGTACATATGTATACAATTAAATAAGAATTAAAATAAAAAGGTAAGTATTTAAAATTGAATAACATTAGAATAGAAACTTATCAAAGGGCATAAAATAAATGAAATAAAAAGGAAAGTGTTAAATAAAAAATAAATAATAATAATTTAAGATAAAATTTGTTAATATAACTTCTATCATCATTAAATAGTAGATATTAAATTATTAATAATATATTTATATTATCATTATAAAACTTTTAATGAATAAAAATTATGTTATATTATTTTTTAATACTTTTAATAAGTTATTAGTACAATATTCATACACTATATCATATAACTTATACTATATCTTTATAATTATTATAAATAATATTATTTTAATAAAATTCGGTTCAATTCGGTCGACCAGTCCAACCGTAATCCAGTGATGAGACCGGTCCTATCGCCGATCCGATTTTAAAAAACATTGGATCTGGTGATTGAGGGGTTAGAGAACTGGCACACATTCACACAGCCATAGTGGCTAAGACGATCTTAACATTATTAAGAGAGGAAGTCTTTGGACACAGTTAATAACTAGAAAATATGATGAAATCCGCTCCTGGATTGAGCCATGAGAGTTTCGGTTACAAGTCTTGGAAAATAGTGAAGGTGGCTATGGGGCAGATTAAACTGGGGCTCATAAAGACCATTGGCAATGGGCAAAGCACTAGTGTAATGAATGGCTCGTGGATCCTAAATATTCCTTTTGCTTTCATGCCAACATTTGTTCATGTCGACTTGTTGTCAATGGAACTTAAAGTAGCTGATCTCATACATGATAACACCTTGAATGTTTCTTTGTTGCATAACCCGTTTGGATATGAGCTTGTGGCTAAAATTATATCTATCTACTTGCCTGCTTCAAATGCATATGATGATAAATGGGTCAAACACCCATGAGTGTGCTAATGCTAAATTGCTCTACAAATTCATTAGCTCTAGTGACCACTCCATGCTTGCCTATGGACGGTCGACTTGGAGCTATCAAAGCCCCTGACAAGATCCAGATTTTGTTGTGGAAGTTGGCGCATAATTGTTTCCCTACTAAAGATTTTTTTTTTTTTTTACATTTTGATTCATCTGTTAATGCAACCTGCTCTTTTGTGGTCTCCACTTGGAAACAAATGCACTTATTTTCAATGCTATGTGGTTTTGGACTTATGAGATCTCTTTCAAGTTTCTGTTAATTTTGGTTGTGAACACATGGATACTTGTAATATAGGTGATTGGATCAAGGAGGGCCAAAATTTGAACCCAAAATTCAAACAAGGGTTTTATCAATATTTAATTTTTGTCTTTGGAACTTATGGACGACACGTCAGCTTTAGGTCTTCAACCATGCATTGCATATGCCACGTGACTCTCTGCGATTCCGGTGAGGGCCCTTGATGTCTAATTGGGTCAAACTCAATTAGGATGGATTCTTCTTGAGCCAATATGAGCCACTCTAACTCAAACTTTTTTCGTTGTAGGTTCAATTAGGCAAGATGCAAAGTTGATTCTCGCATTGGAAGAATGGGGCTTCTCCGAGGCCTCACGGGGTGCCTGTGCCTTGGATTCGATAGAGTAAAAGATGGACTCTGCTGTCTTGGTGCAGATCATCTCCCTGGCGGCTTAAGAATGTCATGTACACCATCTGAAGATTTATAGAATCTTATTCCTCTTTTGTTCGCTTCCATTATTATCGTCAATGTAATAGGAGATCTGCCTGACATTTAAAGGACATATGCTTTCGATATATATATTTTTTTTTGGTATGGAGGTCCACCACGAGATCTCTCCACATATATATAATGTAACTCCCATGGTCGTGGCTAAGTATTATCTAGAGGAAATAATCAGGAAAACGAAATAAATTAAAGTAACGTCTAAGAATAGATAATTGTTGTGAGAGAGAGAGAGAGAGAGAGAGAGGGGGGGGGGGGGGGGGGGGGGGGGGGGGGGGGGGGGGGAGGGAGGGAGAGAGAATGCTTCTTCGAGAAGAAACACAATTAAAATCTTCTTCCAACTCACGCCCAAAATCTTGCAATTAATATCTATCGCATACACACACGCAAAAAAGTTTACATATATAACACGATATCACGAGAGAATAAAAAAATAAACCTATCAATTAATTCCCAGGTGAAAAAAAAGGTAACTCCGGTGATACAAGCAACACCCAAAAATTAATGACAAATTAATGAATCCCCGCCGCCTCATCCTCTATGTATATATATAGTATATACACGAAACTTGAGGGGAGGACCAACTCGATCCCCACAAGTCTCCGCTTCTAACGACGACGTCGAAGAAGCAGCAAACGCCCGGGTCGTCGGAGATGAGCAACAGAACTCGGAGTTCGCCGGCGGCCATGCTGGCGCTGTTCCTCCTCGCCTTCTTCGTCTCTTCCGGTAACCTGATCGAATCGCTGTTTTACACGCGTTCGACGTTTTGATAAATGCTAGCTATATGCATTCACCCGAACCACCACCTTCTCTCCTTTTCCTCTGACTTCCTCTCTCTCTCTCTCTCTCTTCAAATAGTTTTAATTTTTAGTTAAAAAAATTTCACGACCTGCATAGTGTTTTTTATGATTGAAAAAGTGCTTTTTAGGAAAAAATAATATATAAAAATATTTATTATTATCCATAAAAGTTACAGCTGCTTGCGGAGATGCAGGTTTGAGTCGTTTGAGCTTTCTTCAGTCTTCGTCGCCGTTGTCGAGCAGCACGGACCGGATTGGGGAAGAATGCAGCAAGGACGACATCGTGGTGCACCAGGGGCAGACGGCGCCGATGCCCAGCGGCATTCCCACCTTCACCGTGGAGGTCCTCAACCTCGGAGCGTGCCAAATGGCGGACATCCACCTGAGCTGCGGCTGGTTCAGCTCCGCCCGCCTGGTCAACCCCCGCGTGTTCCGCCGCCTGGGCCACGACGACTGCCTCCTCAACGACGGCCGCCCTCTGCCTCCGGGCTTCTCCATCTCCTTCCAGTACGCCAACTCCCACCACTACCCTCTCTCCATCAGCAACGCCACCTGCGTCCACTGACGGCGCACCACACGTATCAACCAAGCTGAGATCAACTTACATTTTTTCTTTTCCTTCTCTTTTCTTTCTTTCTTTCTTTCTTTCTTTCGGTACAGAAAGAATAACTTAGAGTTATATTGCAAGCTTTTTTGTTTTTATCAGACAATTTAACAACTTTTTATTCTTTTCTCTCTCTCTATTCTCTTCTTGTACTCACCGAAAAAGAAGAAGTCATGTGATCTCTCTAACATATATTCATATTTGTTGATTAAGATATTACTATTATATTGCAAGTACGAACATTTTACTGATTTTAGGATTTGTCATGATTAATCGGTGCAATAAAAAAAATGAGTTTAATGTTCTACAATACGATGCATGATCGTCTGTCCATGTGTGCTAAACTAGTAAAAAAAAAACTTGATTTTAGATGTAACACATTGAATTGAAAATATTAATGGATGAAAAAAATTTTGAAAGAATAGAAAGATAATAGAAAATGATTATGAAGAGAAAGAAAGGGCAATTTTACTTGAGAAGGAATTCAAATTTAAGTAGGATTAAAAGTATGGTTAAAAAATAAAAAGGAAGAAGAAGAAAAGATTGAATATAGAATAGGGATTCTAATTGGGTTTTGATTAAGGATTTCAAATTGATTTGAGACCCAAATAAAAGTCCAATAAATAATAGGACTTCCATTTCATTACAAGAAAATAGACTATTACAGACGGTTCGGACCGTTTGTAAATTGGCCAGAGCCGTCGGAAATGACATTTTCTGACGGTTCTTTCGACGGATAGCGTTCGTGCGAAAACAAGGCGTCGCAAACTATTTGTGAAGGTTATTTCTGAACTGTCGATATTACAGGCGGTCCAACGGGCGGACGCGGCCGTCGAACATTGAGTATCGACGGTTAAAGCTGTCGATATATATCGACACTAGAACCATCCTATCCATCGATATATATCGACGGTTTAAATCGTCGATAGTATGGACGGTTCAAGCTGTCAATATGTATCGATAGCTAGAACCGTCCATACTATCGACGGTTTAAATCGTCGACAAACTCATATCGACGGTTTAACCCGTCGAATCCACATCTGATTTTAGACGGCTCAAACCGTCGATAATATTGTACGGACGATTGGAACCGTCGATAAGTATCGAAAAATCTGTTCTCGATATTTAATTTTCAGCTATTTCCGACGGTCAGAACCGTCGGAAACAAAAAATATTAAAAAAATGCTTATGTTTGGATAGCATTACTGATGTATTATCTGTTCGGACACAAACAAATGGACAGCCTTCTTCACCATTCCAAACACCTTTCCCGTCAAATCTGAAGAGCTTTTCGCAAGACAATTCGAACATCACTGCACAACACAAAGAGAATTGAGAAAGTTAGTACCCATATACCTGCAAAGAAAACATGAATAAGGATTCGAACCATGGAACAATCATTCAAATACATCACTTTGCAATACATCAGTTGCAGCTTTTTTTAGCATCCATATTGTCCCACTTTAGTGCACGGAAAGTTCAATAACTCAAATATCGATTTTCTTGCATTCATAAAGTTACAAGCAAAAGTAATTATAACAATTCTTGTGTTATCATTTGCAACCTGATTTCTGCTCTGAAGCAATAACATCATACGCCTCTAAATCACAGAATAAACATCCTCGCGGCAAAAGAAGTAAAGATGAATGAAAAAGTCAAGAAATATCCACCTGAGAATATATAACCAAGATAGGAAATCTGAATGATGGTTTCCCAGTGCAGAAAAATATTTTTCTACGAAGACAAAAGTAATTATAGTAGAACTCAAATATTATCTTCCTCGATGGAGTTATATTTAATACATTAATTAATCATATGCATAGGCCAACATAAATATGTATTAGTGAGAGCATTTATTAAGTATAATGCATCTTCTATTAATGCAAATTTCATCCAAACTATTAATGCATCTTCTACATCACATGTTTTAGATTACAGATTAAAGCAAATTCCAAAAAAATTAAGTATAATGAATCTACCGCGACGTCCTCATCGTTGAATTCACCACGCATGATGGCATGCACCATTTTCTTCATTTCAGACTTGGTACGACGTTCACGTTCTTCGAACTCCTTTATGAGCTCTTGCGTAACCTCTTGTGTGACCTCTTCCCTAATCGAATGCCTCATCTCATCCATCATTTGTTGCATACCTTGACCAGAGGAAGCTGAACCTGAAGTAGATTTACGACCATATCCAATATCTGTTGTACTCACAGAAGATCTGAGGCTGTAAATGCGACCCTTCTTCACGCCAACGTGGTCCGTCCAAAATTGTCTTGGGGTCAGCGGTGTGGTCCCCTCCTGCGTGGCTTGCGTAATGTGATCGACTTCTTTTGTTTTGAAAGACTCCTGAAATTAGGAAAAAAAAATCAATGAGCCTAAAAAATAATTAACTATAAATGACGATTTTACTATCTTATAGATTTACTTGAAATTTAGAAAAAAAAGTGGCACATAATTTTACATACATATGTCTCCCGAGCATAATCCGAAACCCATTCTTTGTTTTTCTTCTGACGAGTTTGGAGAAATACTTCGTCCTGAGTAGGTGGTCTACCCGTCTCTTTCTCCCACAATAGGATAATAATTTGTCGAATAAAGTATAATATTTTGTCGACACAATATTGAAAGATCTTACCATTTTCTTAGCAATCGTGCTTGTGGATACACATCCGTCTGAATGCAAGCATACTCCCTGGTCGGACTCTCGACTTGTTTTTGCTTTTTCGCATTTTAATTTGTACTCCTCGGTGGACCACTTTCGTAGCAAATCGATCCAAACGGCCTCGGGGATTCAATTGGGCCATTCTCCAACAGCTCGAGCTTCCGAAAGCATCGCGGACAATCTCTTCGAGCACCGGGAATTAAAAGCCTTCCACATTTGTTCCATATTCTCGGGCTCCCACCACACATCAGCCTGCATGTGTATAAAAATAATTAAAGTATTACGAAGATAAATTTTAATGACCATGTTGGCTTCTAAGGACACCTGAAATTCATTAAATAGCATCTGTCTCGTGGCATAAGGAACTTCCCTCCATGTAAGCCATGCTTCAGTATACCTATGTTGCAACACTTTAGTAACTACAGCAACCGCACCGCGGGTTTCGACGGTACGAACCTGAAAGAATACAAAACTATAAAATGCGATGGGTGAATCACAAAATGAATAAGGAATCAAAATACATAAAATAACACTTACCCTAAATTCCCATCTGGCTGTACGTATGATTTGTGCACACGATTTGACGAAGCCTGATCTGAGCCTTCCACGAAACAAGGAGTTCTACGGGTATTTCTGGCAATTGTGTCTCCAGACCCGCAATATCAGCTTGAGAGGAAGGAGCCGGCGGAGGAGATGAATGATCCCATTAATTTAGGATAGGATTGAAAATCTTACAAGGCTTAAACATATTTTGGTAATTAAAATAAGATTCATTATTATTTTTATTCAAATATTAGATGATGAAATATTATCATATTAAATAATTCTAAAAATTAAAGAAAAAGAATAAATACATGGATAAAATAAAAGTATAGTTTGATTTAGAGAAGTTATTGATGGGAGATAAGAGATAATTAATTTGAATAGAATTAGATTTGAGATAAGTATGGTTAGAAAAAATAATTAATTAAATTTAGATTTCATAACTTCTCGATATCATAACAGAAGGATAGGAGAGGTACAAGTTTTCTATCTATTACACGCAGCATAGTACATGTACCTTAGCAGCAAAAGGTACACCCTGATAAGGTTGGCCAATCACGATTCCAAAAGTCCTACTGATTTGGAAAAAAAAGTACAACGATAATATGAGCACATAATAGCTCACTAAGTTGTTAATCATATCCTATGCGTTACCATCTAATCAATTCGGAGAGACGACGAACAATAGGAAATATATTTAGCTACAAATATAATCGATAACTTTCATAGTCATACAAAAGGATCTTACATATCCACTTCACATTTAAATCATTTAACAAATATCAAACAAATGAATGTAAAATGAAACAATCTCATATGAATGCATGGATTGAACAATTTGTATAGTCGATATATGGCTTTCAGAGGTGGCCCATACGGATTCTAAAGGTGGTCCATACGAATTCTAAAGGTGGCTTCCACCATGATTTCTCACGATGTAGTACTTAATTCCGCACGACTGCTCCATCTTATCTCATCCCATTTATGGGGCATAGAATGATGGATTGAATTTTAGAGGTGTCCGTTATTGTGATTAGCAATGTATCACTTAACTTCAACCACCATACATACAGATGCATGATCCAGATGCATGATCCATCATATAACAATTGTATCTCATATAACAGAGATGGATCATATCGAATAGGATTTCATTTTATGAAATCCATCCACAACATATCATAAATGCTTTTCACATGCATAATCAAATAATCATCCGAATATACTTCTCGTAATAATGAAAAACATATAAAATACATAAAACAATTAGTGTCACACCAAATTCATTAGAGGTTGATGCATGCAAAATGCAACATATTTTAGTCTACTATTTTAATTAATATTTCTGTAATTTGATCATGACATGCATCATTTTAAGTCTGTTTCAATCATAATTCCAAATTTATTGAGTCTAGTTACTAATTCTTTGAATATCTTAATTTTGAATAAATTGACTTAAATTTTATAATTATTTTGCAGGCAAAGTCGAATTAACATACAATAGAAAGTGATCTTCATAGTGATATCTTTCTCCATTATTTTTTCATGATTATCGGCCGTGAATCGAATTAGAAGAGCTCCTATGGGCATGAAAGCAAGATTAAATTCACTTTATCATTACAAGATTTCACGGCCGTAACATCCAAGAGAAGAATACCGGGCTAAGAGTGGATGAAATCTTATCATTAAGCTATATTTATCTATTGCGGCCAAGGTCTTTGGGTGCAAACCTCTATCATTAACCAAGGCTATGTCTCTATCATTGGGTGCAAAACTATATCATTAACCAAGGTGATATTCCTATCATTGGGCAATAAAGCATTAGAAGCTTTTTATCATTAACCAATATTCAAGATTGTCGGTCATAACTTTCAAGAAGTTTATCCTTAACCAATACGTAGTAAGTATCATCGGACGTTAACCAATCATTAATCATTAACCAAGTTTACTGGTCGAGAATCATCAAGAAGTTTATCACCGGGCGCCAAACGGATAGATTTTATCATTAATCAAAGTTGATTCGAAGGACGTAAAGTTTATCTCCACGAAGTTAAACTCAACTGTACGATGTTATGAACCATGATCTACATGAAGACATGTTCGCACCTATAAATAGAGGAAGATACCAATCAATCCAATTGGTGCTTTGAAGTCTAAGTTTCTTCCACGTTGGAATCGTGAGCTCTGCAGGCTAGGAGAAAGGTGCTACAGTTGAAGTTCGCGAGGCTGCTAACTGCCTGCCCAGATTTGAGATTTCTACTTTTTTTTATCTTGGGTGTAATTCTTTCGATTTTCATCATTTATATTATATTATCTCTCCAACATTTCTAGGATGAAATCCATGTTTTTATATTTTATATTTTAGGATATTATTAATTAAAGGGAAATTATTTGGACCCTATATTATTTATTTTAATCTTTTTTATCAATTAGTTAATTGTGCTTAGTGCTTTTGATTTAATTATTTGAATTTCTAAATTGAATAATTACTAGTTTGTGGACTATTTGATTTCAAAATTCATTAATTAAATTACTTGATTTTATTTGAAATTAACAGTTGACATAAATTTGATAACTAGTGTGTGAAGAGTCAAGTTTGTATGGTTTGTTAATCTATATCAGTTTGTGGAGTGATTAATAGTCTAAGGAATCTAATTTAATGCATCTTATTTTTAATATGATTTGATGGGATGTCAATCATGGAGACTTCAATTCTTATTAAATTAAGATAGTTCTTAAGGCTATAAGTTGAGAGGATGCCAGTTGTGGAGATCATAAGTTAATCATGTTAGATTACTATTTTAGGAAAACTCTAATCCATCTTTAAGGATTAAATTTATCTTTTATGGTTCAAATATTTATCCTAATCTATTTTTATCTTAAGGCCTAACTTCAACACCACTATATTATATTATTATCTTATTTTATTTTTTTATTTTATAATTACAAAACTTATCTTCAAAATCTATGTTTTTCTTCTCTTATTAGTTTATAGATTCAGATATATAATTAATAATATTCATCGTAAGTTCGACACTCTTTACTCCTATTACTATATTACTTGAGCGGCTAGTGCACTTACTAGCATTTTATTTTGCTATATTATTTTACGCATCAGAGATGAATACATAAAGTAGAAGAAATCAACTTATCTATAGGGCTAACAAAAGTTTTTCTTTTCTTTTTCACTATTTTACTCTTCTACTTCGATAACAATAATAATAGGGAACACATTACTACTATGATATGAACATAAACATATCGTACATGAAACATAAATAATTGCAAAGGGCACTTATGTATTTCCTCTTATAATTTCAGTAACTATTTATCACAAGAGTTGACCTACTTTTATACACATAGTAAAAAAAATTCATTTCTTTTGGTATCAATAGCCAAATTCCACAATTATAATTTTGTTTAGTTCCATATTACAATACCTTAATATGTAAAAGTTTCAAATTTTATATCATTATGGTTTAAAAAATCAAGATTGAGCCTAACTTCCATGGTATTTCTGTGTTCTAACTAATTGAATTACCTTATTTTTATTATTTATATCAAATAGGAAACAAGTCATCTTCTGATAATTTTTATTTTACATAAACTTAGACATCCTAGTGTGTAACTCATAAAATTCCTTGAATTTATATCTCTATAGACTAACCATAATAAATTTAACAAATACTAGTATAATCTGTCCTAAGTTTCATTCTCAAACTGATTAATTACAATTGTAAATGAATCCTAATGTATCATTATGACCCTAAACGATCAAAGAATTTTATACTGAATTTAATACCTAATTTACAAAATTGGGTAACAGTTTTGGTAGACAAAATGATAACACCTTAAAGAAGAGAGCATAAGTTCCTCTATAGACATTTGATTAAAATTGATTCTAAAGCTCAATGAAATCAGACTCATAGGAGATCAATCATAGTAAATTGCATAATTGTTGGAGCACCCAAATGTATAGAAATGTGTAACTAAAGTTTCAAGAACAAATTGAACATGTTTAGGGTTGCTCTCGCTCATGAACATGGGTTTTACCCCATGATTAGCTTAGATCCGAGAATGAACAAGATGAGGGAGGTTCAGAGGATCCTAACAAGGAAATTAGGCAATTGAAATTAAAAGAGAATAAGTATGATCTTTCCACAAGTTAAGATACTAATTCCCTTCTTCTTCTCCAATTTTACCCAAGAAGTAGCAATTTTCCTCTTTTCTTATGGTGTTCTGCCAAGGGTGTTCCATCTAAAGGCTATGTGTTCATATGAGAAGGGCTATGTGTTCATAAGAGAAAGGGATGATGGAACTATTATAGAAATTGAGAGTGGAGATGTGACCTTTATATAGGATGAATTCCCAAAGCAAGGCGAGATTGATAAAATACTTCACTTAGATGAAGTCAGGAATCTCGATATGGTGACATTTACATATCACAGTGCAAAAGAGTTCGTCCCTTCATCACCACACCTTGATCTGAGTGGGAGCATTTCATCGCCAAACGAGAATCCAGAGTGCTCACTTCGAAGGACTACTAGAAAGATCATCCCACGCCGTCAATTTGAGAAGCTTACATAGTAGGCCCTAGAGAAAAGCTCAAGCCTAATTCACTCAATGAGGCTCTTTCGTCTTGTGATAAAGAAAAGTGAATTAAGATAATGGAAGAAGAGTTACATTCTATGGAAGCTAGTTGATCTCTATCATGGTTGTAAAGCAATTGGGAACAAATGAGTTCTCAAAGTAAAATGTGACAGTGATGGATCCATTGAGAGGTACAAAGCTCATTTAGTGGCGAAAGGCTTCACCCAAGAGGAAGGTGTCGACTATGAAGAAACATTTGCTCCAGTTGTAAGGTTTTATTCTATTCGCCTTATCCTAGCAACTGTCGCACATATGGAATTGGAACTACATCAGATGAATGTAAAGAGTGCATTTCTCAATGGAGAACTAGATGAAAAAAATTACATAGTAAAAGGAGAAGAGAAAAAATTTTGTATGAAAAAATTTACATAGTAAAAGGACAAGATTGTGTAATGTGTATCAATAACTCTGACTTCGTTGTCGAGTTTTTTCCAAATGGACAACAATGTAATAATTCATAGTTCAATGTCCTCATTTCACAACTAGTGACGTATTGACATCAACGTAGCGCCACAAACGATAGTTATCACATCATATTAGCGTCAGGATAGCACCACTGGTTAGCGTCACATTGGTGTCATGATGTCGTCGACAACTTCAGCGCCGCATTAGCGTCGACGTCGAGTTGCTAAGAATCACTTTGCAATGTGATACATAGCATGCCATTAGCGCCGATAGCTGACACTAGTAGCATCGTTTTACCTATTGGCGCCATTGCGATGCTATATAGCTGACGCTAGTAGCATCGTTTTACCTATTGGCGCCGTTGCGACGCTATTAGTTATCGAACGTACGCATCTCATTGGTGCGGCGCGGTTGTGACACTAAAGTGTGCTATTTTTTAGCCACAATTTCGCGACGCTATAGCATCTCATGTTGGAGTCGCTATTTGACATATTTCTTGCAGCGGATGGAAGGATCTGAAGTGACATACTCGGCGAGAAGGGGAGGAAGGGAAGTTGTGACCCTTGGATCCCCAAACCCCAGGAAGGCTAACGGCGAAAAGTGTGTCCAGTGGGGGGATCTGATGCGGCATGCTCGGTGAGAAGGGGAGGAAGAAGAAGTGATCCCCATGATGAACGACGAAAATGGCGACCTGGGGATGGTGAAAGGCAATGCTTGATGGTGGGTGTAAATAATTAGTAATTATAGACTATTGTGTGGTAAACATGTAATTAGTTAGTCTGCAAAAAACTTTTCAGTTTTTTGGTTCAGTTTCTATTCCTCTGTCCTGACGATTATTCTGAACTTTTCATATAAAACATGATGATGGTAACTCTCAGAGTGTACATCATTCACACAATTCTTTCTTCTATGTTGGTTTTCTTCTCATCTTCATGAAATCATCTTCATGTTGGTTTTCTACAGATGTTCACTCAGAGCAAGGTTCCTCTGCATTCTTCGTCAAGCCTTCAGATCTAGAAGTTTAGATCTATCATCCGCTAACACTGCAAGGATTCATCAGGTTCTTTTCTTCGTTTAATTCCTATATTAGATTTTCTTGATCTTGATTTGTCTTCGATCTTGATCTTGGTCTCCTTGCTTTAAATCGATTGAAATATGATACATAAGGAGAATTCTGGTTTGAATTCTAGCAGATCTGTCGTCTCTATAGATCACACTCATCCATTCTTTTTGCTTCCTTTGGATTCACTTGGGTTGATTTTAGTCCCAATTCACCTAACTAGTAGTGAAAACTATCTGATGTGGAGTTGTTCTATTTCCAATGCTCTTTTGGCCAAACATAAACTCAGTTTTATAGACGGTACTTGCCAAATTGAGCAGTTTGAGTCAGATCTATAATTTCAATGGAAGAGGTGCAGTGCGTTAGTTCTTTCTTGGATAATTTCTACAGTTTCTGAAGTCTTCTTGGCAATATCGCTTATATATCAGATGCCTCAGTAGTTTGGAAGGATTTGAAGGAGAGGTTTGACATTGTGAGTGGTTCTAAACTATATCATCTTCATAGAAAAATTGCATCTTTACCTCAAGGAGTTATGCCTATAACTGAGTATCACACAAAGCTGAAACTGTATTGGGAAGAGTTGTATACTATTATACCTTCTTTAGGAATTGTTGATCCAGCCAATGTTGAGTACTTCAGATTGAATGATTCTTATACAACAATCAGGTCACAAATTATTCTTATGCGGCCATTTCCTATAGAAAATCAAGTTTACTCAATGCTAATTGAAGAAGAACAAAATAGGAAAAATAATTCTTATGCTTCTAATCAGATCATCCATGTTACAACTAATATGCCAATGGCCAATTTAGCACTTCCAAATCAGAATCAATTAGTGCGTGGAAAGAAATTGAACAGAAATATAGACTGTGAACATTGTCACAAAACAGGACATTCTAAATCACAATGCTATAGAATCGTTGGTTTTCCACCATGATTTTACTAACTCCAGGAACCCGTCAGTTGCAAATCTAGTTTCTATTGATTGTAATAATGCTCAATATTAGGTTCCAACTCAAGATGTCAGTACTATCACATCAGCTACTAATGTTGGATCTCAAAGCTCTAATAATCCTCTGATTACATCCTCTGATTACATCAGATCAATATCATCAAATTCTGACAATTTTGAATAAAGATAAGAGCCCTGAAGTCATGGCTAATATGGCAGGTAGTGAGTTCTTCTCTTTCAAGTTTCTTAATACTAAATGGATTGTTGATTTAGGTGCTTCTGACCATATGATTTCGGATCTTAATTGTCTTTCTAATATCAGACAATTATATCCAGCTAGAGTAGTCAGACTATTGAATGGTAATATCTCAAAGATTACACATGTGGGCTCTTGATGTGTTAGCTGAACAAAGTTTACAGGATGTGCTATATGTACCTGAATTTAAACATAATCTTCTCTCAGTTTCAAAGTTGTCAAAGGAATTACTTTGTACAGCCATATTTTATCCTGACATATGCCTCATACAGGACCTTTATACTGGGTTGGCGAAGGGGATTGGCAAAATAGAAGGTGGTCTATACTTTTTGGTGCCAATAGGAACAACTAATGGAACCGATAACTAAGTGAAGAACATAGTTATGGCAGCTACAACAAAGGAGGAGGATAGAGCTCATGTTTGGCACAAACGATTAGGACATTTGCCATATTCTAGACTTAAATATATTTTAAGTTCCTGTAATAATATGACATTGAACAACTGCCTCTGTACAATCTAATGTATGTCTAGACAATCAAGACTTCCTTTTCCCATCAGCAATTCCTCTGTCAATTCATGTTTTGATCTCATTCATATGAATGTTTGGAGGCCCTATCAGCAACCAACTCATGCTGGTTATCATTTTTTCTTCAAAATTGTTGATGACCATACGAGAATGACTTGGTTATATCTATTAAAAACCAAGAGCGATGTTCAAGAATACTTGAGAAAGTTCATCCTTATGGTTGAGACTCAATTCAACAAAAAGATTAAGTGTGTCGTTCAGATAATGGAAAAGAGTTTATTAATTTGAGCACTCATCAGTTTCTTTCTTCCAAAGGAATTATACATCAAACTTCTTGTGTTTATACCCCACAACAAAATGGTGTTGTGGAGTGCAAACATAAACACATTCTTCAGGTAGCAAGGGCTCTTCGGTTTCAAAGTAACATGCCAATTCATTTTTTGGGGAGAATGTGTTTTGATTGTTGTTCATCTCATTAATCAACTTCCTTTGCTTGTTTTAAATAATAAGAGTCTCTTTGAGAAACTTTTTGGCAAACAACCAAACTTAGATTATATAGGAATCTTTGGTTGCTTGTGTTTTGTCACATCACTACAGAAAATGGATAAATTTGCTACCAGAGCTTCCAAATCAATTTTTCTGGGGTATTCACCCACACAAAAGGGGTATAAAGTTCTTGATCTTTCATCCGGTAAGATTTCTATTAGTCGTGATGTGGTCTTTCAGGAGGATGTCTTTCCTTTTTTAGAGTATATCAAATGTGATGAGACATTATCAGTTGATTCTACATATACTGAATTGGATCCTTTTCGACCCCTGAGGTTTATTAGACATTCTACTGATAACTCTAAAATAGTTGACAGTCATTCTTCTGAAGCATTACTAAATGATATCAGTTCACCTTCTATCCCTTCATTGGATTTACAAGTTGTTATTCCTGAAATTTCTTCAGCTACAGAAATTCTTCCTTCTCATGTTCATTCTGCTCCTACTCCAGAGGTCAGATCAAAACGAGTCATAAAACATCCTAGTTGTTGAATGATTATATTACTAATGCATCTATCAGTGATGTTAGCCACCCAATTTTTGATTGTGTTCAATACCATCACCTGCCAACTCAATATCAGTGTTATCTTAGTTGCCTAAATACCATTAATGAACCATCTTCTTATAATGAGGCTACAGTTGATCCCAAGTGGGTTGAAGCTATGGAGTTAGAAATGACTGCCTTACAATCCAATCACACTTGGGATGTGGTGGATCTTCCTGCTAGTAAGAAGGCGATTGGGTGTAAATGGATTTATAAAGTCAAACTCAAAGCAGCTGGGGAGGTTCAAAGATACAAAGCTAGGCTAGTAGCTAAGGGCTTCACCCAACAGGCTGGTATTGATTATAAGGAGACTTTTTCTCCTGTTGTTAAGATGATTATAGTTCGAGCTATTCTTGCTATTGCTGCTGAAAGAAGTTGGCCTTTGTTTCATCTTGACATTAATAATGCCTTTCTTAATGATGATTTGTTTGAAGAGGTTTATATGCTGCCTCCTCCAGGTTTTCGCAGTCAGGGGAGATCTTCAAAAGTGTGTCAACTACGAAGATCACTTTATGGCCTTAAGCAAGCTTCTAGACAATGGAATTTGAAGTTGACACAGGTTTTACTGGCAGCTGGTTATGAGCAGAGCAAGTTAGATTATTCTTTGTTTACTAGAAAAACGGATCAAGGTATTGTGGTGTTGTTGTGTTGACGACATTCTATTAATGGCCAGTCATCTTCATCTTGTTAATGAGGCTAAAGAAATTTTGCAAACAAACTTTAAAATAAAAGACTTAGGTGATCTTCGTTTCTTCCTCGGACTTGAACTCATGAGGTCAAATAAAAGGATATTATTGAATTAACGAAAGTATTCTTTAGATCTCATTGCTGATACAGGCATTGCTGCAGCAAAACCAATTGAAGTGTCTCTAGAGCAGAATTCTAAGCTCACATCAGTTCAATTTGATAACCTTTTTTCCTCTGATAATAAAGATCAGTTGCTCACCGACATCACTACTTATTGGAGACTTATAGGCAGGTTAATCTATCTCACAATCACAAGGCCAAACATAGCATTCTCTGTCCAACACTTAAGTCAATTTATGCAACAACCGAAGAAATCTCACATGAAAGCAGCTACTCGAGTTGTTCGATATCTTAAGGAAGACCCTGACAAAGGTTTGTTTTTCCCTACGGGCATCGATACTTCTTTGGAAGGTTTTTGCGATGCAGATTGGGCAGCGTGCTTACTAACTCGAAGATCAGTTGCTGGGTTTTGTGTCAAACTTGGCAAGTCACTAGTATCCTGGAAATCAAAGAAGCAGCATACAATTTCTAAATCCTCAGCAAAATCAGAGTATAGAAGTCTGTCTTCAGTTGTTTCAGAAGTTGTTTGGCTTCAAAGGTTGTTTGCGGAACTCAGTTTACAGGTTAAATTGCTTGTTCTAATCAATTGTGACAATAGAACAGCTCTTCACATTGTTAGGAATCCGATCTTCCATGTGAGAATCAAACATATTGAAGTCGACTGTCATTTTGTCCATGAGAAAATTCTAATTGGATTAATACAAACTAAACATGTTCCCTCTAGTGAGCAACTAGCAGACATCCTCAACAAAAGTCTTGGTTCTAGACAACATGAATATCTGCTTTCCAAATTTGGTTTGCTCAACATACACAAAGCCAAGTTTGAGGGGGAGTGTAAATAATTAGTAATTATAGACTATTGTATTGTATAGTAAACATGTAATTAGTTAGTATGCAGAAAATTTTTCAAAATTTTTTTTGGTTCAGTTTGTATTCCTCTGTCCTGACGGTTATTCTGAACTTTTCATATAAAACACGATGATAGTAACTCTCAGAGTGTACATCATTCACACAACTCTTTCTTCTATGTTGATTTTCTTCTCATCTTCATGAAATCATCTGTTTTATAGATGTTCACTTGACAGGATCTGAAGGACAAACACAAAAGGGGCGATGGAGGGAGGGCTCTTGGCGGCTGGGAAATGCTCATAAACAGATCTGCCGTAGATATGTGAATCAGCAGCTCTGGATCCCTCTAAGTTTGGGTGCTCCGGAGTCGCATTGTAATACATACATACATATATATATATATATAATTAATGAGAGAGAAGGAGAGTACAACTTGCAACAACAAAACATGCGATTCAATTAAAGCAAAATGCATATAGATGAAATAGATAGACACACCTCACATTAGTGCTTATTATTACATATTACAAAAGAGAATAAAACTGGCTGCACTAAATAACTATTACGTTCATGCACACGACGCAGACATTCTATGCCATCTCCTCGTCTCCCTCCTCATCCTCATGCTGCTGCTTCGTGCAGAGACCGATCTTATCTGCAACAAAACTTGCAGCCGAAGCAACAGCTCCTACCGGAGGGGCAAATGCCACCGCGGGAGGGTACCGAAATGTTTACCGACGGGTGTGGCGGCCGAATACTACCGCCGGGTGGTCGTATGATTGGCTTCTCCTCCTCGAGGCCACCTCTTCCTCCACTGATTCGACCCTTTTCATTATCTAATAATGCTGCAAGTAACAAAATTGCCAAATTAGCAAATCGACATAAAAGTTTTAATAGATGCAATACATATATAATTAATTCATCCTCATTAACTTGACTAATGACGATGATAATGATGAACCTTGCAACAAAAATAACCATTTTTTTTGTAACTTTCGACATTTTTTCCCTATCATGAATGGAAAGTTTAAAAGACAAACTCAAGAAACAAGCAAATTATTTACATAAGAATTCTCATTGTATACTGTTAGGATTTCTGCACGAGAGAAATTATGCACCGCGAGAAAACTCGAGAAATTTAAGGCGATGCAGAATTATATTAGATGGAAGAAATAGAAGAGAATTACAAGATCAGATTGATCCAGGATTATCCAGGATGGTGTTACAAGCCTTGATTACATGTCTTTTTATAGGGCCTTGGAGAAATAACTCCTACTCTAACTTAAGGACCTAATCCTACTAGGCATGCAAGCCCCTTCTTTAGAAAAACCTCCTTGGAGTAGGAGTAGAAATCTGACTTCATGAAGTCCCTAAAGAATCCAGTCCCCTTCAAAGTCCATCTTGAAGTTCAATTCGGCCAGACCTTCCGCTTGGCACTCTACTAAGCCCGGACGCGTCCGCTAGGGCAGTCCTAGTTCCACTCGGACTAGGACAGGTTCTGGACGGCCTCTTCACATCTTCAGCCCTTCTAGGAGTAGATCTTCGACTCCAAGTGCTCCTTGGTCCAAGAAGGAAGCTCGGCCCTCCAAGAATCCGCCATGTCCTTTTCGACATCGGAAACCTGGCGACTTCTATTACTATTAGGAGTAGGAATTCTTCCGATCCTGCACTTCTCATCCAAGCATCTCTCGAAGTCTCCCTATTACTTCTTTGGATCCAAACAGATTTTCAGTTAAAGTAGGATTCAAGGCATTATTTAACAAATCTCCACCTTGAATTGAATCCTACAATCAGATATCTAACACTCTTTGCCGCCGCCAATCCCTGTTCTGATTTTGCACATGCGATAGCATTTTGTAGCTTGATCTGACGATTCTACCTCTTCAACTACTTGGAATGCATATGCAACCATGTCCTCATAATCATAACGCTTAGGAGGACCTACTTGCCTGCGAGCACGTCCTGCAGCTAGACTTGTCGTTGCTTCTCCTGCTTGCTCCTCAGACTCTGGTTGTTCAACCTGATGAGATTCTTTTGGCTCATTCTGAATTGGAGTTAATCCAAACTCCACCTGTTTGTTGACACTCTCATCTGCTGAGTCAATAACATCTGATTTCTGCTTGAGCATAGACATCTCATCAAAGATATGTTTCTGCTGTGAATAATCTTGTGCTCCGAGGGAGATCAGATTCTGAAGCCTTTTACGCCTGCACCATATCCCACCAAGACTCATTCTTTGGCCCTTGGTTTCAGCTTTCCTTCACTGACGTGATAATATGCTGGACAGCCAAACACTTTCAGATTAGTATAATCAGCGGGATTTCCTGACCATACCTCAATGAGAGTCTTCAGATCGATCGCGGTTGTAGGACTCCGATTGACAAGGTAGCATGCTGTGCTAACAGCCTCAGCCCAGAATGACTTGTTCAGTCTAGAATTAGAGAGCATGCACTGTGCCCTCTCCAGAAGAGTTCTGTTCATGTGTTCTGCTACACCATTCTACTGTGGTGTATCTCTGACGATGTGATGTCTGGCAACGCCTTCATCCTTGCAGAATCGATCAAAATCAGACGAACAGAACTCCAAGCCATTATCGGTACGAAGACGTTTCACTTTTCTCGATGTCTGATTCTTCACTAGAGTCTTCCATTGCTTGAAAGCTTCAAATGCCTCGCTCTTGTGCTTCATCATGAATACCCATGTCATTCTTGAGTAATAATCTATCACAGACAGAAAGTATCTAGAACCTCCTAGAGATGGAACACGAGAGGGGCCCCAATAGTCAGTGTGGATGTAATCGAGTGTTGCCTTCGTCTTGTGCACGACTTTGCTGAATTGATGTCGTTTTTGCTTGCAAAAAATGCAGTGTTTGCAAAATCCGATTTTAGATATCTTCTGACCATTCAGAAGATTGCGCTTGCTGAGGATGTCCATCCCTTTCTGACTCATATGTCCAAGTCGCATGTGCCACAACTTGGATGTTTCAGATTTTGATTTGGACGAACTACCTACTGCAGTCACGCCAGAAATTACTGTGCCTTGTAATATATACAAGGACTTTTGCTTGACTCCTCTTATGACTTCAACATCACCATTGGTGACCGTGAGAATATCTTCTGCAGCATCCATCCGACATCCTTTGGAGTCCAGAACTCCCAACGATATCAGATTTTTCTTCAGTTGCGGAACATGACGGACCTCTATCAATGTCCTCATCCGATTGTCATGACTTTTGATCTGAATTGAGCCGATTCCAACTATTCTACAGGCTGCATCATTGCCCATGATGACGTTTCCGTCATCAATGTTCTGATAAGTTGAGAACCACTCTCTAGATGGAGTCACATGATAAGAATATCCTGAGTCGAGAATTCAATTCTCTTCCGAACATCTCTGATCAAATATCATAAGAGTCAAATCATCATAAGATTCGCTATTCTGGTGAGCTACTGCAACAACCGTGTCTTTCTTCTTCTTCTTGGGGAAATCCTTCTTTCAGCGATCCGGTTCTTTGCGGTAGTTGCAGATGTCCTTCAGATTGATGTTCTTCTTCTTCTTCGACTTACCCCTTTTAGGATTTGTCTTTTCTGTGGTTGTTACCAACCCTGCGGCCTGAGTCTCCACAGCCTTGCCAGACGCCGTATGACGAAGTTCACGAGTATGTAGACTTGATCTTACTTCTTCCAGAGTAATTCTGTCTCTTCCGATGATAACATATTGTACGAAATTTTCGTACGATAAAGGAAGAGACACCAACAGAAGAAGGGCAGCATCTTCATCATCAATCTTCACATCTATATTTCATAATTCCATCAATAGAGTATTCATCTGATCAAGATGATCTTTCAGAGGGGTACCTTCTTGCATGCGGAGGGCGAACAAACGTTGCTTCAATAGCAACTTGTTGGTCAGAGACTTAGTCATGTAGAGACTCTAAAGTTTCGACCACAGACCGGCCGCCGTCTCTTGATCGGCGACTTCGATAATCACCTCGTCCGCCAGACACAATAGGATCATAGAGTGCGCCTTCTCTTCCTATGCCGCCAAACTTGTGAGGTCGGACTCCTTTTCTTTGCCCTTCGAGTCTCCCTCCTTTGGTTTGTTCTTCGACATGTTCGCGAGCGGCGCCCATACTCCCTATTGTTTCAAAAGTGCCCGCATCTTGATCTGCCAGAGACTAAAACTATTTCGTCCTGTAAATTTCTCGACGTTGACGTTGTGCGATGCCATCTCTACGCCTGACGGAGGATCGAGGATGAAGCCTCGCTCTGATACCAGTTTGTTAGGATTTCTGCTCGAGAGAAATTATGCACCGCGAGAAAACTCGAGAAATTTAAAGCGATGCAGAATTATATTAGATGGAAGAAACAGAAGAGATTTACAAGATCAGATTGATCCAGGATTATTCAGGATGGTCTTACAAGCCTTGATTACATGTCTTTTTATAGGGCCTTGGAGAAATAATTTCTACTCTAACTTAAGGACCTAATCCTACTAGGCATGCGAGCCCCTTCTCTAGAAAAAACCTCCTTGGAGTAGGAGTAGAAATCTGACTTCCTGAAGTCCCTGAAGAATCCAGCCCCCTTCAAAGTCCATCTTGAAGTTCAATTCGGTCAGGCCTCCCGCCTGGCACTCTGCCAAGCTCGGACGCGTGCGCTAGGGCAGTCCTAGTCCCACTCGGACTAGGACAGGTTCTGGACGGCCTCTTCACATCTTCAGCCCTTTTAGGAGTAGATCTTCGACTCCAAGTGCTCCTTTGTCCAAGAAAGAAGCTCGGCCCTCCAAGAATCCGCCATGTCTTTGTCGACATCGAAAATCGGACGACTCCTATTCCTACTAGATTCCGACCTTGCACTTCTCATCCAAGCATCTCTCGAAGTCTCCCTATTACTTCTTTGAATCCAAACAGATTTTCAGTTAAAATAGGATTCAAGACATTATTTAACATATACATTATCACATGTTAGGAATTAAGATTAAAAGAAATTTAGAAACATAGAAGATAATGAAATAGGGTGAAGTTAAAGGAAAATATAATAAAGGCAGATGCCGCTGGCTCCGGCTTGGCCGAATTTATTAATTAATAAAGGCAGATGGATAGACTACATGCATGCATGGAAGAGGGATCTGATATTCTGATATCTGTATGCAGCCAATTTTGAGAATTATCAGAAAGGTGCATGATACCTAGCAATGATTGGCATGCAGAGTGAATGCAATTAATTATTTGCGCACAGACTACTTACCCGTCTTTTGTTCATCAAGATCTCTAGCTGTTGTTGCTGCAATGAGAAGAGTTGCCAACAACATAATGAGGACCAGTGACTTCACAGCAGCCATTGTAGAGATTTTGATACAATAAAATCACTAGCAAAATATATAGTATTGTATAACAACAATAAATTTTTATGTGGAAAGACAACTATTACACCTTGCCAATATATAGAGGCCTAGACAACTAAACAGTCAACACTAAACAACAATAACAACAAAGCCTTATTCCACTAGGTGAGGTCGGCTACATGGGTCATTCCGCTTTATTAGTAACCAAACTTTTCGGTATATTATTCACCAATAGATCTTGTTCTATTAGTTCGCCAAGTGTCCACCTTGGCCTCCCTCTCCCTTTTTTAATCGGACTCCAGATTATTTGATCTACTCTTCTTATTGGCGCATTTAATGGTCTTCTCTGAACATGACCAAACCATCTCAAACGATTCTCTACCATTTTCTCACTAATAGGAGCCACTCCGACTCGTTCACGTGTATGATCATTCCTAATCTTATATGACCACACATCCATCTCAACATCCTTATTTCGGCTACCCCCATTTTACGTTCATGTTGTCCCTTCATATCCCAACATTCACTACCATATAACACTTCTTATAGCAGTACGATAGAATTTTCCTTTAACTTTATTGGGTACTTTTCTATCACAAAGAACTCCAGTGGCTTTCCTCCACTTACACCAACCAGCTTGAATTCTATGATTAACATCGTCGTCAATCTTACCATCTTGTCTTACAATTGATCCTAAATATTTAAACTTTATCACTTGGAGAATTATATCCTCCCCTAACTTAACTTTCAAATCGTCTCTAGGTTATTTATTTGTGAAATTGCTATGCATATATTCTGTTTTATTCCTACTTAAACGAAAACCCTTTGACTCCAACGTATTTCTCCATATTTTCAATTTTGTATTAATCTCTTCTTTTGAATCCGCTAAAAGTATTATATCATTCGCAAATAGCATGCACTTAGGTACCTCCTCTGTGATACTCTCAGTTATAGCATCGATAACTAAGTTAAATAGATACGGGCCTAAAGCTGATCCTTGATGTATGCCAATTCCTATAAAAAATTCATTTGTCTCACCTCCGGGTGTCCTAACACTAGTCAATGCTCCATCGTACATATCTTGTATTACCTTAATGTAGGCAACACTCATCCTCTTCTTTTGCAAGGCTTTCCAAAATACATCCCTTGGTACTCGATCATACGCCTTCTCTAAGTCAATAAAAGCCATACGTAAGTCTCTTCTCCTACTTCGATACTTCTCCATCATCCCCCTTAGTAAATAAATCATTTCTGTAGTGGATCTTCCTGGCATGAACCCAAATTGTCTTTCAGAAATAGTAGTCTCCATTCTCAATCTATGCTCAATCACTTTTTTTCATAATTTTATTATGTGACTCATAAGTTTAATCACTCTATAATTTACATAATTATGAATATCCCCTTTATTTTTTTAAATAGTCAACACTAAAATGGAAAAAAAAAACACTCAACACTAATGCAGAAGATGGAACTCCCACTCAACCTCTACTCTCTTTCTCTCTCTCTCCTTCTCTCTTTCTCTCTCTCTCTCCTTCTCTCCAACTTGAATATGTGCTGGTGGATGACTGAAATGAGTGTCCAAGCCATTCCTATTTGTAGGCACCCAAGCACCTTGTTTCCAAAGCAAAAGCAGACCCATCAGTGCAAGCTGCTTGTTTTTTCTACTAGCTGCTGCAATTTGACTGGGAAGGATTGGTCGCACTGGGCAATTTATGGCGAGACGGTGAGCTGGTATATATATATATATATATATATATATATATATAGCCAGATTTCATATAATTTGTTTCGAGTAGAAGATGGGGTTTATATTATTATAATATCAGTTTGGTAAAGTTTTGGCAAAAAGGCAATTGCATAAAAAGACAATAAAAAAAGCAAATGATCTAAGATTACTTATTATGAAATTACTTCTTTTCCAACTACTATGAATTCATAATTTTAATTCCAAACTATAGATGGGAAGATATAATAATAAACTTATCCTGAAAGGACCGCTCGATTTCTCTATCAAATTCAAAGGTCCGTAGAGGTCCACCGAGGTCACCTCTGAATCGACCGTATGCTCATTATTTTATTTTTAGCAATTAACATGTGGGGGAAAAGAAACTTGATCAGATTTTTGGATCGCACTCGTTTCGATCGTTTATAGTCGCATCTGCCTTTGTAATTAAAATGTCGCACTCGTTTCGATCGTTTATAGTCGCACTCGTTTCGATCGTTTATAGTCGCATCTGCCAAGATTCGATCTAGCACTGGAAGTAAAATGGAAGAAGTTGGCTGGCCGGAGAAGACAAATTTTCATTTGAAAGGAATTCAAACTAAAAATTGAACACACACATTAAAATTACTTATCATCTTTTATACTAATAGAGTGATGAGATGGAATAGTGTAGCGAGAGATACGATGATAGAGTGTGGTGTGTCATTAGAAAAATCATGTTTGAATAGTAAGTTATAAAAAAAATGATGATACGAAGAATGAGAGTTTTATTTATTAAAAAATTATTTTTACCTTTTATTATATATAAATGATTTATAATATCTAATGGGTAATAAATATTTATTATTTTACTACTTAATTTATTTTTCTCTTTTTATTTTTATTTTTATTATATTTTTTGAACTATTTTATTCATTTATTTTAAAAAGTAAAAAATAATAAATATATATTCATAGAAGAGGAAAAGATAATGTATCACTAAGACAGAAATAGTTTAATTTGGTAACAAGAGAAGAAAAATAATTTCATTTGCTAATAAAAGAGGGGTTAGGGGTTAATTTGGTTTAAAATTATATATTATAACACCTCCGGCCCAATCAAGATATTATTCGCTTTGAACTTTCGGTCCGCACGAATTTAAAATACGTCTTTATAGGTGAAAAGAGTAACTACATATAAGCCCATGACCATCTCCGTATTTTATCCATGCGAGACTATTCAATGAGATCATTTCAATCCTTAAACATTAAGTCGTTACAATCTTCCTCTCATAAAGGATTCAACGTCCTCGCTGAGCAAGGTTCGTATTGGCCCATGGCCCCTATTTCTCACATGGCTCAAGTGCACGCAAGGTCGGTTCTAATATCATTCTGTAACACCCCTCGGCCCAATCAAGATATTGTTCGCTTTTGACTTTCGGCCTGCACGAATTTAAAATACGTCTTGATAGGTAAAGAGAGTAGCTACATATACATAAGCCATGACCACCTTCATATATATTTTAGCCATGTGGGACTATTCAATGAGACTATATTGATCTTTAGACCTTAAGTCGTTATATTAAACATAGCTTCTAGTGGCACGGCATGAAGAGGGAGATAGCCGTCTACGTCTCCAAATGCCTAGTATGCCAGCAGGTAAAGGCCGAGAACCAACAACAGTACAGACTCATGAAGCCGCTAGGAGTACCGGAATGGACATAGGATAACATCACGATTGACTTCGTTTCAGGTCTTCTCAGGACACAGAAGGGTCACGATGTCATTTGGATCGTGGTCGACAGGTTGACGAAGGCAGCTCACTTCATTCTGATCAAGTGAAAGCAGTCCGTGGAGAGTCTACTAGAGGTGTATGTACGAGAAATCATCTGACCACATGGGATTCCAGTCTCAATCGTGTCGGACTTTGATCCCTGATTCACCTCAAGATTTTGAAAGAGTTTGCAGAATGCTTTCGGCACCAGGCTAAGCTACAATATAGCCTTTCACCCGCAAACAGGCAGACAGTCGGAGAGGACGATCCGAACATTGGAGGACATGCTCCGAGCGTGTACCTTGGATTGACATGATAGTTGGGACGAATATCTACCACTGATCGAGTTCTCGTACAACAAAAATTTTCACTCCAACATTGGCATGGAGTTAAGTACCTTTATATTTAAACTCATCATTTTGTTCCTCAAATATGAGATGAAGCTAATTGCTATGCAGAACTAAATATTACATCTTGAGAAGTCGCGGTGAGAGCCACCTCTAAAATACGTAGGGATCACCTCTAAAGTTCACCTATCGTTATTTGATTTGTTCCTCAACAAGGATTAGGTAGAATGGAGTTAAGTGCTATGCAGTGTTACATCGTGAGATCATGGTGGAAGTCACCTATAGAATTCATAGTGGCGACATCTAAAATCCACCAACGAATTATACAAATTAAACAATTAATGATTCGTGATCCGTGCATTCATATGAGATTGTTGTATTTTGCATTCTTTAGTTTGATACTTGTTAAATGATTGTATGTGTGAAGTGAATATGTATGTTCCTTCTATATGATTATGGAAGTATTTATTATGTATACAACTAAATATTTTATACTATTAGTTGTCACTTTGAATTGATTAATGGATAATACATAAATTATGAGTTATTAGCTTACTGAGTTATTACTTACTCACATTGTTGTTTTATATTTTTTTCATATCACTAGGACTTGGGGGATCATCAAGTGGCTAGTTTAGTAGGGTATGGATATCTTTTGCTATCGTGGTACTGAGGAGTGATGTATTTCGTTGTGTGCAATAGATAAAACACTTGTATCTCTCATATTCTTCAACACTTTTGAGATATTAAGAGTTTGATATGTATTATATACTTCAAAGTAACTTTTATATTATAAAAGAAAATTCTTTATGACTCTCATTGTGTATACCTCTCCGAATGATTAATTATAAATTGTGTGACTTACACTACAAGAAAATTATCAAATTGCGACAAAATATTTTCGACGGACACGAATCCTTTGCAATTTTTTACGGCACTTGCGAAGGACAGAAAAACTTTGCAAAATATCGAGAGCCAAAATATCCTTCGCTACTATAGATGGAAAATACCCGTCGGTACGTTACCGACAAGAATATCCTTCAAAATTATCGAGGGATTTAAATCTAACAATAATTCTAAAGGCTAAAACCGTTAGTAATTATATTTATAATAATATATGTGATATAATATAAGTATATGTTTAATATTTTATGATTAAAATTACTGACAGGTTATTAATCCGTCGATAATTTTGAAGGACATGACTGTCGATAATTAATTTTTATAATATAATATTATTAATGTTTTAGTCATGTATATTAATACATAAAATATTATTAATGTTAATAATAAAATTTTATATATAAGTATTGATAATAAATAATATTATTTTAATTATCGACGGGTAATTCCCTTTGGAATTACTGACGGATCTCAAATTTTTAGATAATTGTAAAAGAACCATTCTTCAGTAATTAAAATAATAATTATTTATAATATAATACATATCTACCTTCCATTTATTTATATTATTTATAATATAATAAAATATTATTAATGTTTTTAGTCATGTATATTAACACATATAATATTATTAATGCTAATAATAACATTTTATATATAAGTATTGATAATAAATAATATTAATTTAATTACCAACGAGTAACATCCATCGGAATTACCAATGGATCTTAAATCCTTCGATAATTCTGAAAGAACCATCCTTCAGTAATTAAAATAATAATTTATTATAAATGTTTATAATATAATACGTATCTACTTTCCATTTATTTATATTATTTGTAATATAATATAATATTATTTATAATATACTTTTGATAAAAATATTATTATTTCATTTACCAATGAATACTTCCTTCGAAATTATCGACGAACGTCAAATCCTTCAATAATTCCGAAGGATATATTCGTTGCTAACTCTAATATTTTTTCACCCAATTAATCATTTGTGTTGTCTAGAGAAATTATACACAATTTTCATAATCTTATTTGATCGTCCATAATGACTTAGTAACTCTAGTTTAAATTGGGATCATGACATATACGCCCTTAATCAAAGGTCTAAAAGTTGTAACATTTTCACTTTGGGACATCATCTGAAAGTTGTAATATTTTTCGTTTTAGGTTATTTGTAATGTCAAGTTGAAGTTTTGGAGAATACTTGCCTCTTTATTTCAGTATCTCTTGACTCCTCACTTTTTTATTTTAATTATTATTTTTTCTCCACATATCAGATTTGACAGGACCTTTATTTTTCTCTTTTTTTCTCTCCATTAAATCAAAGAATTTTATTTTTTTTCATTTAGCTATCGTTTCTATTGTTAATGATGCTTTTGTTTCCCATCCCCAGAATTCTGTGCTAAGCTTGAATCGTTCAGGATATGGTCATTGTTTACAATATATCAATGCTCTTACCTTTCCAACACTTACTTTATCCATTGTCAGACAATCGACAAAATGTATCTTCTAAATTCAATCCGATGAACTCGGTTGAATGATATGATTGAATTGTAAAATGAAGGAATAGATCTTTAACAACTCAACCTTTAGGAACTTTGCCAATGGCAAGTAATTGGCAATTCAACTTTGCTTGGGCTGCTGCAGAATTATTTTGTTTTTCTTCCATTGCCATGGGCGCATTCCAAGGATCTTCTGGAGTTGCATGTTAAGCAGAAGTGGTTTCTTTTTTTTCTTTTTTTTTTCTTTTCATAAGGTCCTGTAAGGCAGTAAGGGGAAATTGTTGACTTCCACTCTCTTTTTATCTTTACGAGTTTCTGTTTTTTCACATTGCAGAATTCATCTTCCACGCCACTTTATTTTTATTCATCGTTCATTTTATTTTCATTAGGACAATAAAATAAAAAAATAATAATCGATAAAAACAGCACAACACAGTGGAGAAGTTTATTTAGAAGGGTAGCGTACGTAAGTACTGTTTACTAAAATCAGCAGCATACCGTGCATGCCGCTAATTGGGAACGACGACATTTAAATAATGACACATCTAAGCATTAATTAAGCTAAATTACACATGATTCAAACACACGTACGACACACACACATACAGATACAACCCGTCATATATTACATATTGGCATGCATGGACCTCCTGCTGCTGCATTCCATCTGCATTCTGCTGCCGACTGCATGCAGAGGCTGATCAATTAACAACACCAGCTGCAGCCGGAGGTGCAACATGTCTTGCTCCAGGGGCATCCTTTGTAACGCCCCCGAAATGCACAGTGGACGAATACACTCCGGGAACGTTACGGGACTTGACTTACGTGTACAATAATTTGATCAAAATAAGGCTTTGACTGGTCAACATAATAGAGGCATAATTGCGGAAGAAAAAAATAGTTATTATTTGATTAAAAAGAGATATAATAGAAAATGAGTGCGAAAGTCTTAACAAGATAACATAACTGAGTCTCAAATAATATAAACAAAAGAGTTTCATATGATAGATACAACTCGATGAAAATAGAAAGGAAGCTGAAGAGACTCGATTTCATGTGCAAAGATCACCACGAGCTCGATCTGTCGCCTGCGCCATCATCCTTTTTACTGGGACAGGTTATTACCTGTGACATTGAATACACAGGGGAGGTGAACCTCCCTGTGAGCTTTGACGCCCAGTACATAATAATGATATGACATATAAGCAATAATGACATCATAAAGATAATCAAATGAACATAATCATAATTGATAGAGTCATGTAGATATGATTGATACAATAACATCATGATCAAGAGGCATGAACTAGAGTGGCATTAGTGATGATAATATGATAAGTGTAACGAGAATAACATGATCATCATTAAAAGATCATAATATCATTGGGCATTGCCCATCATCATAATTATTGTCATCTTTACATTTTTCATTATGTTACACTTATTTTGGAGTATCTTTCAACTCCCTAAAATAAGGCCGGTGGAGTATCTTTCGACTCCCTTTTGGCCAGGGCGGAGCATCTCAACGCCAAATATGGGCCGGTGGAGTATCTTTCGACTCCCTTTTGGCCAAGTTGACCGTCGTCAACATAACATAAGACGAGCTCGTTCATTTATATTTTTCATCTTTTATCTTATTTACACCTAGGACTATCTTCGGAATTTAAGGACCATCGATTCATGAATAATAAGATCAAGGATGTCGGAATTTACATAAAATCATCATATCGAAAAGGTAAAAAGAAAAAAAAGATAGACTTGATAGATTGAGTAGGAACACGACCAAGGAAATTTCAATGGGTTCTGGATTTCAGACTCAAAGACTTACTGAATAAAAGAGAAGATTAACTTTATACAACTAATAAAATAATCGGTACTGTCAAAATCAGAACATGAAATAAACTAACAAGACGAACACTAATGACTAAAGCACACATATACTTCTGCTACAGTGTTATACCTTTTTGAGGTCTCGAATGTTATAGAAAAAAATATCTTACGTTATAGAGAAAAGTATCCTTAAATGCTGGGATTAAATGTGCAGGAAGCACTAAATAATATTTTAAAGTGTCAAGTACAAGAATGGTAACATATGTTTCAATTTAAAGTAAGGCGTGTGTACCATAAATTACATGCCATTAGCACCTTTAATATAAAGAAAACCTCCATCTCAGTGCATCAAATGCACTTACGTCTTATCGCATTACACCTGGGAATGTGCATGAAAGGCACATGTGATACCAGATCTTTAACGCATTTTATCAAGCACACGGCTTACATCACTAACACCACTATTGCACTTGGATTAATGCATTTAATGCACCCTGAATGAAATATAATGGTTTCATACATGGGAAAATGATACATTGGAAAGAGTAATATTTGTTCACGTAATGGCAGAGATGGGCCAATAAATCTGAAAGATGTAGTCATTTATGAGAAAGTATGCACGGTAAATGCATAAAATTTCCTTATGTCGACGAACGGAAAAGTTGTGCAGATGGCAAAATAATGTACCGATGGTAATTAATTTCGTAGGATCTTTCGTACCTTTTAAGAAAAAGAAATCGAACGTCACTATTGGCAGCCTCTACCTCTCCTTCGACTGCGTCGTTGTCTTCCTTCGTGCCTTTTTTCCTCTCCTGTTGCAGTACATGAATGAGCAACCAAAAACCCCCCTCGACCATATCCGATGTAATAGTAATTATAGGGGTAGTGGACAGTTACAGGAACGGGTCAAATAGATTTATTTTTCTTCTTTTTTTTTCTTTTTTTAACGTAATTCTCGGACGTCACATTATAAACCCCTTAAAATAAAATTCGTCCTCGAATTATGTATAGTGTAGGAACTTACCAAATAGTCTAGGAAACTATTGTCGCATTTCTGACTCGAGTTCCCAAGTCGCTTCATCGCCTTGATGATGACTCCATGCGACTTTAACCAGTGGTACATCTCTATTCTTATGACGCTGAACTTTCGATTCTAAGATTCTCAACGGCTGCTCTTCATATGTCAGATCTTCTTTAAGATTTGGCTCCTCATATCTGATAATGTTTGCTTCATCATGCTTATACTTTCGGAGCATAGATACATGAAAAACATTATGCACTCGTCCATATGATGGGGGTAGTGCTAATCTGCATGCTGCCTCTCCGACTAATTCCAGTACTTCGAACGGACCCACATACCTCGGACTGAGCTTTCCCTTCTTGCTAAATCTCATGACTCCTTTCGTCGGGGAGACTTTTAGCAGTACCCAATCACCTGCATGAAAGGTCTGCTCACGTCGGCCTTTATCCGCATAGGTCTTCTGGCGTGTCTGTGCTGCTTTCATTCTCTGTTGTATTAACTCCACCTTCTTGGCATATTCCTCAGTCTCCTTTAATTCTTTAGCACTCAGGAACTTTCGTTCGCCGACCTCATTCCAACAAGCTGGTGATCGACATGGTCTTCCATACAAGGCCTCGAATGGAGCCATGCCTATGCTGGAATGATAACTATTATTATAGGCAAATTTGATCAGGGGCAAGTGATCATCCCAACTGCCATGCCAATCCAAGGCACATGCCCTCAGCATGTCTTCTACCGTCTAGATGGTCCTCTCTGATTGACCATCTGTCTGGGGATGAAAAGCCGTACTGTAGTTCAGTCTTGTCCCGAAAGCATTCTGCAGACTCCTCCAAAACCTAGCTGTAAAGCGAGGATCTCGATTTGACACTATAGAAACTGGAATACCATGCAATCTGATAACCTCCTGCACATATATATCCATTAACCTCTCAATTGACTGTCTCCATTTGATCGGTATGAAGTGTGCAGATTTTGTCAATCGGTCGACCACTACCCAAATAGCATCATGTCCTTTTTGTGTGCGAGGTAGACATGATATGAAATCCATGGAAATGTCTTCCCATTTCCACCTCGTGATTCCTAAAGAGCTAAGCTTGCCATATGGCCTCTGATGCTCTATCTTCACTTGTTGGCATACTAGACACGTAGAGACATATTCCGCGATCTCTCGCTTCATATCGTGCCACCAGTAACTTCGTTGTACATCCTTGTACATTTTCATGCTGCCTGGATGGATGGCAAATTCTGACTTATGACATTCGTCCATCACTTCCCTCTTGAGTTCAGCATCATTAGGGACCCACAAACGGTTCCTATATCTGACTCCGCCATCAGCTGATATCTTGAAGTCCTCTGTTTCTTTCTCACACCTACTGACCATCTTGACATATTCTGCATCCTCTAGTTGTGCCTTGATGATTCTGTCAACCAAGTTTAGCTGAAGCTGGTGCATCATCAATATAGCTCCATTTCTGCCCGACCTTGGATTCCACATGTTGAGTTCTTCAGTCATCTCAAACACTCGAAGCCTCATAAATGCTAATGAACCTTCCCATTTACGACTCAATGCATCAGCAACTGTGTTTGCCTTACCTGGATGGTAGTTAATGGCAAACTCATAGTCTTTCAAAAACTCCATCCACCTGCGTTGCCTCATGTTTAAGTCTCGCTGAGAGAAGACGTATTTTAGACTCTTGTGATCGGTGAACACTTCGAACTTCTCTCCATACAAATAATGTCTCCAGATTTTCAGAGCAAAGACCACTGCCGCTAACTCTAAATCATGTGTCGGGTAGTTCACTTCGTGCTTCTTCAGCTGTCTTGATGCATATGCAATCACCTTACCGTGTTGTATTAGTACGGATCCCAATCCTGTACCGTAGGCATCACTATACACCACATACCCACCACTACCAGAAGGGATGGTGAGTATCGGTGCTGTAGTCAATCTAGTCTTCAGCTCCTGAAAGCTATCTTCACACTGTCGTGACCAGATAAACTTCTCACCCTTTTTTGTCAGCTTCGTCATTGAGGAGGCTATCTTCGAGAAGTCCTTTATGAATCGCCTATAGTATCCAGCCAATCCAAGGAAACTGCGTATCTCGGTCACATTCTTCGGTCGAGCCCAATTTGTCACTGCCTCTACCTTCGCTGGATCAACAGAAATACCCTTCTTAGAGACAATGTGTCCCAGGAACATAATTTCTTCCAACCAGAATTCACACTTCGACAGCTTTGCATAGAGTTTGTGCTACCTAAGTGTCTCCAATACGATCCTCAGATGCTCTCTGTGTTGTTCGGGGTTCTGTGAATAGATCAATATGTCATCAACGAAGATGATGACGAACTGATCCAAATAAGGCTTGAACACCCTGTTCATCAGATCCATGAATGCTGCAAGTGCATTCGTCAACCCAAAAGGCATAACCAAGAATTCGTAATGCCCATATCTCGATCGAAAAGCAGTCTTCGGAATGTCTTCTTCTGCAACTCGTAGTTGGTGATAACCACTCCGCAAGTCAATCTTGGAGAACACAGAGGCCTTGGACAATTGATCAAACAAATCATCAATACGTGGCAGCGGGTACTTATTCTTCACTGTGACCTTATTTAGCATTCTGTAATCTATACATAATCTGAGTGAGCCATCCTTCTTCTTCACAAAGAGCACTGGTGCACCCCATGGTGAAACACTGGGTCGGATAAACCCCTTATCTAAAAGTTCTTGGATTTGCTTCTTGAGTTCTTGCATTTCAGCTGGAGCCATTCGATATGGAGCTTTGGAGATAGGAGCAGTGCCCGGATGGAGGTCGATGCAGAAATCGATCTTCCGTCATGGTGGCAATCCAGTGACATCTTCTGGAAAGACGTCCGGAAAGTCTCTAACTATTTTCATCTGTCGTGGGTCTGGAACTGGAGCATCTGTTTTCACGACACTAGCTAGATAACCTCTACAGCCTTTATGCAACATCTTCTGTGCCTTCATTGCAGAAATGATCACCTTGCCTTCCTTGCCAGTAGTGCCCTTCACAGTAGCCTTCGGCTTGCTTTGAGTACCAATGATAATCTTCTTTTGCCTACATATTACTACAGCATCGTGGTATGACAGCCAGTCCATACCAAGTATGACATCATAATCTGTCATGGGAATCACGATCAGATCTGCAGAGAAATTCTTGCCATCGATCGTCACTGGTACTTCTGGGATGTACTTCGTAGTGCAGAGAGTACCCATAGGGGTTGACACACTCATGGAACATGTCATATCATGCAGAGGCAAATTCAAAGCCATAGTACAATCTTGAGAGATGAATGAATGTGATGCACCAGAATCAAATAATATTGTAGTAGGCATGCCTGCTATAGGTAAAGTACCTCTGATGACGTTGACGTCAGCTGGTGTAGTATCCGTTTGCATATTATAAACTCTGCCTTGCACCAAGGTATTAGCACTTCCAGCGCTACGCTGAGCTTGTTCCTCCCTTGCCTTCTTAGGACAATCACAGATAAAGTGTCCCTGCTGACCACAGTGGATACAAGCACCTGTTCTTCGTCGGCATTCTCCTGGGTGAAATCTCCCACAATGTTGGCATGCTTTATTATTTTGCTGGGGCTGCTGCGGTGCCTGTCGCTGTTGAGGCTGAAATCATTTATTCATTAGTCATCATCATTGCATACCTATAACTATTTATTTTACTTCTCACCTGACGATAAAGTTGTTGCTGTTGTGGTGACTGGCGTGGCATGTTGCGAGGCTCATATGGCCTCACACGATTATCACGTCGGTGGTCCCTCCGGTTTGAACGCTTGTCATTCCACCTGTGACGACCATGCTCAAGGGTTTGTATTGGGGCCTTCCCTTTTTGTTCTTCCAATTCTCTTAAGTGGTCTCGCTCCATAGTAGTCGCTAGCTCGACTGCCTCCTTCAGATTTTGCAATTTTATGGATAAGGTCTTGGACCTGATAGTAGTGTTTAAACCTTGAGCAAATTAGTCTGCCCTCTGCTTCTCACTCATGCGCATGGTATTATATTTTTCCAGTTTTATGAACTGGAAGTGGTACTCAGCAACAGTCATCTTCCCCTGACTAAGCTGTAAAAATTCTCACTGTTTTTGAATGCGATCATGCTCTGGGAAATAGTGTGCCTCAAACACCTCATAAAAGCTATTCCAGGGAATCACGTTCTGCTCTCCAAACTGAGTTGCTTTAGTACTTCTCCACCAATCAAGGGCTTCACCAGTCAGACGATTAGTGGCGTACAAGACCTTTCTGTCCTCAGCACAACGCATCGCGAGGAAAGTTTCTGTCATACTTATGATCCACCTCTCCGCCTTATCGAAATCACTTGTGCCGTCGAATTGTGGCGGATGCAACCTTAAGAATTCTTGTAAGGTGTCCTGCGGTGGCGCTGGCATGAGTTGCACAATTGGAGGCTGCATCGGCAAGGCTGCATTGGCCAAGGCTGCATCGGCCAAGGCTGCCCTAGTGGAGGCTGCATAGGCAAGAACTGCATATGTGGAGGATAGACTGGTGGAGGCTGCACCGATGGAGGCTGGTCCAGTGGTGTCTGCACCGGTGGGGGCTGGACCGGTGGTGTCTGCGTCGATGGAGGCTCCTGCGCCGCTGGAGGCTCAACTGGCGATGTCTGCACTGGTGGCGGATGGACTGGTGGTGTCTGCGCCGGCGGAGGCTCAACTGGTGGGGGCTGCACCGGTGGAGGCTGTCCAAACTCAATCTCATTTTGATTCATTCCTTCTTGTTCAACATCGGTTACTCTATCACGACGAGGTCGACCACGACCTCTACTAGTGGTAGTGCGTCGTGGAGGCATCTACAATATTGCACATCATGGAAACATTTAATAAAACATTTAAATCATAAAAATATAACTTTCTTACTTGATTTAGCATCGGTTGGCGTGGCGACTGCTCGTGGCTCTTTGCACATGGATTACATACTCAACATTTCAGAACATAAGAATGTTCTGACTTTAGGCTCTGATACTTAACTGTAACGCCCCCGAAATGCACACTGCCACGTGGACAAATACACTCCGGGAACGTTACGGGACTTGACTTACGTGTACAATAATTTGACCAAAATAAGGCTTTGACTGATCAACATAATAGAGGCATAATTGCGGAAGAAAAAAATAGTTATTATTTGATTAAAAAGAGATATAATAGAAAATGAGTGCGAAAGTCTTAACAAGATAACATAACTGAGTCTCAAATAATATAAACAAAAGAGTTTCATATGATAGATACAACTCGATGAAAATAGAAAGGAAGCTGAAGAGACTCGATTTCATGTGCAAAGATCACCACGAGCTCGATCTGTCGCCTGCGCCATCATCCTTTTTAATGGGACAGGTTATTACCTGTGACATTGAATACACAGGGGAGGTGAACCTCCCTGTGAGCTTTGACGCCCAGTACATAATAATGATATGACATATAAGCAATAATGACATCATAAAGATAATCAAATGAACATAATCATAATTGATAGAGTCATGTAGATATGATTGATACAATAACATCATGATCAAGAGGCATGAACTAGAGTGGCATTAGTGATGATAATATGATAAGTGTAACGAGAATAACATGATCATCATTAAAAGATCATAATATCATTGGGCATTGCCCATCATCATAATTATTGTCATCTTTACATTTTTCATTATGTTACACTTATTTTGGAGTATCTTTCAACTCCCTAAAATAAGGCCGGTGGAGTATCTTTCGACTCCCTTTTGGCCAGGGCGGAGCATCTCAACGCCAAATATGGGCCGATGGAGCATCTTTCGACTCCCTTTTGGCCAAGTTGACCGTCGTCAACATAACATAAGACGAGCTCGTTCATTTATATTTTTCATCTTTTATCTTATTTACACCTAGGACTATCTTCGGAATTTAAGGACCATCGATTCATGAATAATAAGATCAAGGATGTCGGAATTTACATAAAATCATCATATCGAAAAGGTAAAAAGAAAAAAAAGATAGACTTGATAGATTGAGTAGGAACACGACCAAGGAAATTTCAATGGGTTCTGGATTTCAGACTCAAAGACTTACTGAATAAAAGAGAAGATTAACTTTATACAACTAATAAAATAATCGGTACTGTCAAAATCAGAACATGAAATAAACTAACAAGACGAACACTAATGACTAAAGCACACATATACTTCTGCTACAGTGTTATACCTTTTTGAGGTCTCGAATGTTATAGAAAAAAATATCTTACGTTATAGAGAAAAGTATCCTTAAATGCTGGGATTAAATGTGCAGGATGCACTAAATAATATTTTAAAGTGTCAAGTACAAGAATGGTAACATATGTTTCAATTTAAAGTAAGGCGTGTGTACCATAAATTACATGCCATTAGCACCTTTAATATAAAGAAAACCTCCATCTCAGTGCATCAAATGCACTTACGTCTTATCGCATTACACCTGGGAATGTGCATGAAAGGCACATGTGATACCAGATCTTTAACGCATTTTATCAAGCACACGGCTTACATCACTAACACCACTATTGCACTTGGATTAATGCATTTAATGCACCCTGAATGAAATATAATGGTTTCATACATGGGAAAATGATACATTGGAAAGAGTAATATTTGTTCACGTAATGGCAGAGATGGGCCAATAAATCTGAAAGATGTAGTCATTTATGAGAAAGTATGCACGGTAAATGCATAAAATTTCCTTATGTCGACGAACGGAAAAGTTGTGCAGATGGCAAAATAATGTACCGATGGTAATTAATTTCGTAGGATCTTTCGTACCTTTTAAGAAAAAGAAATCGAACGTCACTATTGGCAGCCTCTACCTCTCCTTCGACTGCGTCGTTGTCTTCCTTCGTGCCTTTTTTCCTCTCCTGTTGCAGTACATGAATGAGCAACCAAAAACCCCCCTCGACCATATCCGATGTAATAGTAATTATAGGGGGTAGTGGACAGTTACAGGAACGGGTCAAATAGATTTATTTTTCTTCTTTTTTTTTCTTTTTTTTTAACGTAATTCTCGGACGTCACATCCTTTGTTCACGTTACCAGGGTTCGGA
Source organism: Pontederia crassipes (assembly GCA_030549335.1). Classification (NCBI taxonomy): domain Eukaryota; kingdom Viridiplantae; phylum Streptophyta; class Magnoliopsida; order Commelinales; family Pontederiaceae; genus Pontederia; species Pontederia crassipes. Next base: position 7,002,219 of record CM060190.1, read on the forward strand.
ATTGGAATGCTCGAGATCACCTTCGGGATCGTTTCCCTAATCCCGTCAGTATTTATCGGGGCTTCAGATGTAAAACAGCAGTGTTGTCAGGAAGATTAAAACAAGTTTGAAAAAAAAAGGACTTAACTACTATGATTAAGATCACACGTACGCATATATATCCATATATATATATACATACCAGTTTTTTGTGCAAGGTCTCTAGCCGTTGCCACAAGGAGAAAGGTGGCAAAGAGAAGGCAGAAGAACATAAGGTGCGAGGACTTGGAAGCTGCTGCTGCCATGTTATATTATCTGCCTGTCTCCTATTAATCACCAAAAGTTCAACTTCTATGAAAGTAGCGGAATTTGGTGTCCATGCAGATATGGTGAGCTCCTATTTATATTGGCACGTTCAGATGCATGTACACAGTCACTTAAATTAAAAAAATAATAATAATAAAAAGGTACACAATCGGTCGTATATGGTGAGCTCCTATTTATACTGGCACGTTAAGATGCATGTACACAGTCACTTAAATTAAAAAAAAAATAATAAAAAGGTACACAATCGGTCGTATATGGTGAGCTCCTAACTAGTTCTTCTTTACATATATGTAATATGTACATGCATATATTAAATCAGATATAGACGACGCCTCAGCATACACAATTTGACTTGTGGTGGACTAACATTCGACTGATAAATGAGTTAATGCAATTTCATAATTGAATTTATATTTTACAGGCTGTCCCAAGACCACTTCTGGGAGTAAAACAAATTAAGTTATATATTAAATCAGATATAAACAATGTCTCCACACATGCAAATGATTTTATGGTGGACTTGTAGTTGACTGTAGTCGACTTTCTTTGACCAGAGTGCTGCTACCGGTCCCACTTCATCGGACCCATCCGACGGAAATGAATTAATGCAATTTCATCAATGAATTTATATTTTACAGGCCGTCCCAGGACCACTTTTGGGAATTAAACAAATTAAGATAACTAGTTAGTTTTCTAGAAGTAATAAATGATAGAGTAAAATGAATATACAATCCAAAAAGTTTTCAAATTTTCGTAATTAAAATATATCTATGTTAAAATTTGGAAGAAAAAAAATATAGTTAGAGGAAATATAGGACAAAAGAAAAAGATAAGATAAGAAAAATTTAAATGACAATCGAATTTTTATTAGATAAGAGAGATTCAAAATTGAATTTGAATTTAAACACAAGTTTAGAATATAAAGAATTTTAATGAGAGTTAAAATAAGAGTTTTAGATTAAAAAATATTCAGAATATAAAATAATTTTATTTTATTCCTAAAATTAAAATATAAGAATAAAATAATAATTTCTAACATTCTTGCACTTGCGTAGGATATTTTTTCTTTTAGACCCGCATGATTTTATGAAAATATGTCCAAATAAGTCAAGGTCATGCTCCCATATATATTCAGCATCTATCCGGTAACTTATTTATGTGGGACTAATCTAAGGCATGTGTGACGCGTCTTAAGAACATCGTGTGGGCCGAGGCCCAGAGCAGATAATATCACACGATGGTTGAAGATGTTACATATAGTATCAGAGTCACTCCATGTGAGTCTTTGTACATGGTGGAGTGCGATCATTCAGCGAGGACGTTGAGTCCCCTAAGAGGGAAGGGTACATGAGGTATGTCTTGGATTAGTTTCACATGCATAAGTCACATGAGAGATGCTGGGTATATATGAGAACATGACCTTGTCTAAGTATGACGTGTTTTGGCAAAATCGTACGAGCGGAGGCTCAAAGCGGATAATATCACATGTTGGTTAAGAATATTACATATGGTATCACAATCACTCCGCATGAGCCTCTGTGTATGGTGGGTGCGATCACTCAACGAGAACGTTAAGTCCCCTAAGAGGGGAAGGATGCACGATGCATGCCTTAATAACCTCTATACATGGTGCGGTGCGATCATTCAATGAGGACGTTGAGTCCCTTAAGGGAGGAAGGGTGCATGTGGCATGTCTTGGATTAGTCTCACATGCATAAATTACGAGAGATGCTGAGTATATATGTGAATATGTCCTTCAATAGGTGTGATGCGTTTTAATAAAACTGTGCAGACTAAGGCTCAAAGCGGACAATATCACACGCTGGTCGTAAATGTTACATAATATGAAGAATGAATGTAAGTATGATGTAATGTCATGTGAGGTTTATGATATAGTTCATGGTATGTTCGTTCATATGTTATTATTATTATGGTGATTATGCATCGCATGCAGTATCATGTGAAGGATAGCATGGCATGCATGACCTTTACATGCTCTAACTGTGAACCGTACAAATAATTAAGATTAAGTGATGAATGACAGTTCAAGCTCATGACGAAGTGTTGCATATGCTTAGGGTTAAATAAGTCCCAAGAGTTCTAGATGAACAATGAGGCTAATGATGTAATAAAGAGTTTAGAAATTTAATATCTCATGGAATATTAGTCTATTTGATTAATAGAAAGTTTTTATTTATTATGATTTTCCTTAAATCATCAAGTCATTCGCTATTAAATGATGTATAACGAACGGACTAACGACGTGAAATTATCCTAAATGCTCAAAATTTTTAGGGTGAATTTTTGGGTTGTTACATTTATTTAGAAGCATAGAATAAGTACAAATTACTACAAATTTTGGCGATGAGGAAACTAATGTGCATGTCGTTAATCGGCAACGACAACATTTAAACATGACATGTAAAGCAACGGTACATATATATATATATATATATATATATATATAATGATAACATCTAAACATTATTTAAGCTAAATAATACATTATTCAAACACACGACACACACATACAGATACACCATCATATATATTGACATGCACCTGCTGCATTCCATCTGCTGCTGTCGACTGCATGCAGAGGCCTATCAGCAACAGAACTTGCAGTCGTTGCCCAAGGGGCAACATTTCTTGCCGTTGGGGCATTCTTTACCCAACTTGGGAATTGGAGAGTTTGAGATCACCTTCCCGAACGCCTTCCCAATCGCCCCCCAATTGGGCCCTCCGCGTTTGCCAGATCTTCCGATGTATAATTAGTGTTGGGAAATGCCCACATTGAGCATTGATGGGCCATGTGTGTGGCCCACCTGGGGCAGTAGGCGGTTGTTGCCCCTCCCGCTGTAAGACGCACGATTGTGCGCATGTGATATGCACAATCTACATATCGCGTCTTGCGCAATAAGCATTAATGGTGCGTGATATGTGCAATCATGCAAATCGCACAATCAACATTAATGACTCGTGATATATGCAATCACCATTAATGACGTGAGTGATATGCCTCATCGCTCAAGTCTCCCTTGCCTATAAAAAGGTTCAATACCAAAGTTCCAAGGATGCTTTTGACACTTTTGTGTACATTCATCCAGAGGTCCTTGTGTTGTGACAAAGTATTCCTCCGAAGTTCGATCCCCGATTCTGAGGTATAAGTGTGTTCGTCAAGTATTCGTGGAAAAGCTTTGACGATATGCATCCGTTGCAAGAGATATTCCTCAACCCCTATGATTTATATATGTTATAAATCCAACATTGGTATCAGAGTTAAGTTTTTCTCGAACTCGTGATTGCGTCAAAAAATAAAGTTTGTTATTATTTTTGGGATCTGCACATCTGATTGTATGATTACAATCGAGGAACAAAGTAATCTTTATCATCACAAATATATTATGGATGAACCTAGACCATAATTGTTTTCTAATTTATTTTAATATTTTTGACAAATTTTTTGAACTTTTTTTTGCATGTGTTGCAGAACAAAAGAAAAAAAGAAAAGAAAATTGTATCCATATGAATTGTCAAATGGGACGCATGAAAGGCCGAATAAATAGTTTTTTTCTTTTTTTGATTTTTGCTTGAATATTAAAATAATTAGAAAATAAAAAATATCTATTTTAAAATTTCAGAACATTAGGAAAAAGTATGTATTTTTTTTAGAATTTTTTCACAAAATATTGCACACAATCTAATGCTACTAAAAGAAAATCATTTGTTGATTTGTGCATTAGTTAAATGATTAAATTTGCATGTCCATCACAAATATTGTCTAATAAATATGTTATTGTGAATTAAATAAATATTTCCATTTAGGTGTATCATAATGATATTTATTGTTGTGATCTAAATTCAATTATGGAAGGCATTTTGAATAATTTGAATTCAAAATTGATATATGCAAAATTTATTGTAAATAATTGTCTCCCTAAAATTCTGACTGTCTATTAAAATTGTGGTTCAAATTTAAAATTGGTATGTCCAATTCCGTCAAGTATGATAGCTTGGCTAGAATTTCAAATTTATTTGAAATTAAATAAATTAAATTAATTCCTTTGTACGAATTAATTAACATGGCAATATTATTTTTGGCTACGTGCTAAAATCAATGTTTCTATAATAAAAAATAATTAGTTGGTCTAATTATACAAATTATAGGTAATTAAAGAATACATAAAATATAGGTAGTTCTTTTGTAGGACTAAGGAACCTTGAGCTTCAAATATTGTTATAATAACCAATGTTTTTCTGTTGAGTAGTGCATGACCCGGAATGCATGTCTAGAAAGGTTCCGAGGAACTGGCCTAGTGTGTGATTGATGAAGTCTTGAAAAATAGGATTGATGTGTGACAGTGATAGCACAATTTTTTTTATGTGATGTCGAGACAAGGATAGTGCACGGTTATTTAATTAGCACCCCTCGGGGAAGAGCCTCCGTTGCACTAGTATGAATGTCCTTTTCATATTAAAAATAATTTGATGCGCCACACGAAATAAATTTTTGTGATTTTGAATTATAAGTTGATTCAAAATGTATAGAGCAAAAAAATTTGAATTATGTGTTAATTTAAAATTCAAACATTTAGATTAATTTTGTCGCATTATTAAAATAATGAATGATAATATATTGGAGATAGTGAGAGATGAGTGGGAGTATAACAACCTCTCAATATCACTATTTCATGAGTATTATTATTTCATTATTAATGTTTTTGCAGATAAATTATAACATGCATAACCCTGATTTCTCCTATTTTTTTTATCAAACTAAACCATGACTTCCAAAACAATAATTGTTAACTTGAACAAGAATGAAAAGCTCAAGTACGATTATGATATTTGGAACTACAAAGTCTAATATCTCTTAGAAGAACAAGCTGTTTTGGAGACCATTAACCATGTTATCAATGAACCTGCTAGAGGGACATGGAGGCATATCAAGTTTGGTCCAAAAAGAATCGCATTGCTTGCATTACATTACTGAGCAAGATGAACAAATTCCTCTTGTGTGAATTTGAAGTCTATATGACAACATTCGAAATGTGGGCGGCGCTCCGCAATAAGTATGAGTCATCGCAACCACCAATCGGCCGATGCTTATGGTCAAATTTGAATCTTATCGGAAATGACCAAATCATACGATGAGGGAGCATATAAAGGAGATGTCTATCATGATCATAAACTCAAAAATGTGAGACAAGTGCTCAATGACGAGCAACAAGTGCAGACTCTGATCCACTTTCTTCCTAGAAGTTGGGAACACATGTGTTGTAACTTAATGCACCACGAAAGTGTCGAAACTTTTGACCAAGCTGCTCGCCGCATTGAAATGGAGGATGAGGCCCTTCAAACCATGAATCAATCCTTTGAAGCATTAGTTCCTGAATATGATGGACAAAGAGTCGGTTCCTAATTCAAGAGAAAAAAGATCGGATAAATTGCAATCAAATAAAAGGAGTGGAGATGCTAGAAAAAAGAAAGTCCAAGGCCATCAACGCAAAGATGAACAACATGGAGGCAAAGCAAACATAAATAAAGTGAAATGCTATAATTGTAGCAAACATGGTCATTTCGCTAGTGATTGCACTAAGTCCAAGAAGATTTGTCCTAACCATGATTCATTTGCTTATGTCTCAAGTTGTGCCTTAATTGCTAAAACTCATCCTTTATGGATTGCAGATTCGGGAGCTACTGACCATGTAGTAAGGGATTATGGGGTCTTCATGAAATTTCGTCGAATAAGTGCGGGGAGCAAATGGATTTTTCTTGACAACAATGAAAGAGTTGAAGTTAAAGGCATTGGAACATGCAAGTTAAAACTTCGCAATGGCCAAATTGTTTATTTTCACGACATTCTATGTGCACTAGCTTTTAGACAAAATTTACTTTCTGTGTCAGCATTAGACAAGCTTGGTTCTGTAATAAGTTTCCAAAGGAAACAAATGACAATATATCTTGACAATGTTCTATGTAATGGTTTTCTCAATAATGATTTCTATGTTTTAAATATAGCATATGTTGCTTATAGCAATTCTTTTATGCCATCCATTGATGCGATTGAAAGTGCCAACATTTGATATGCCAGACTTGGACACATTTGTCAAGATCGAATGAATAGACTTGCTAGAGAATACCTCTTGGGATCTCGTAAAAATTGATCTTTCAACTTGTGAGAAATGCCTAATTAACTGGCAAGAAAACAAGAATGCCATTTGGGAAGGGAAAACACGTTGAGTACCCATTACAATTAATCCATTCGGATATATGTGATCCGATGAATGTTCATGCACGACACGATTTTTCTTACTTCATCACCTTTATAGATGATTATTCACACTATGGTGTTTCATATTTGATTTTTCATAAGTCTGAAACTTTGGATTATTTTCTACGATTCATGAACATGGTAGAAAATTAAATTGATCGCAAGATTAAAATCTTGTGAACCGACCGTGGACATGAATATCTCTCTGACTTATTCAAAAAGTTATGTGATAAAAGGGTATAATTAGGCAACTAACACTACCAATCACTCCGCAACAAAATGGTGTTGCAGAAAGATGGAATCATAACTTTTTTTGATATGGTTCGATCCATGATACGACAAGCTAATCTTTCGATTTCGTATTGGGGAGACGCACTATTGGCTACTACCTACATCTTAAATCGTATGCCATCAAAATTCATTCCTACCACTCCTTATGAATTCTGGACAGGTCAAAAGCCTAACCTCAATTATTTGCTCATTTGGGGTTGCACAGCCTATGTTTTAAACAACTCTCATAAGTATGAGAAGTTAAGTTCAAGAGAGTAGAAATGTATCTTTATAAGAAATTTTGACACCTCTAAGGGCTATGTATTCATAGGTGAAAGAGAAGATAATATGGTAATGAAAACAAAGTAGAGATGTGACGTTCATAGAGAATGAATTTCTTAAGCAATGCGAGATAGACAAGAGATTTCTTCTAGATGAAGAAGAAGATCCCGAGTTGGCGGCACAAGCGGATCAATTTATTGAGCAGTTTGTCTTCTCCGTCTCACAGCTTGATCCGAGTGGGAGAGCTTTGCAACCGTCAACTGAACTTGAAAGTTCTCTTCGACGGACTACTTGAAAATATGTTATGTGCTGATGATTTGTAATCAAAGGGCTGCATGAACATGAGACACATGAAGCCCACATAGTAGGTATAGAAGCCACTAAAGAAGCTCTCTTATCCCCTGATTTGGAAGAATGGATTAAGGCAATTGAGGAAGAGTTAGGTCTATGCAGAAAAATCAAGTCTGGAACTTGGTTGATCTCTCACCAGACTTTAAGGCAATTGGAAACAAATGAGTTTTCAAAATTAGACCTGACATGGATGAATCAATTGAAAGATATAAAGTCCGCATAGTGGCGAAATATTTCAGCCAAACAATGGGTGTTGACTATGAAGAAACCTTTGCACCTATTGTAAGATTTGCTTTAATTCTCCTAATACTAGTTATAGTCGACATATGTAAAAACCACATTTTTTAATGGAGAACTAGACAAGAAAATTTACGTGGAGCAACATCAAGACTTCATTGTAAATGAAGAAGATAGCAAAGTTTGTATATTGCACTGGTCCATTTATGGACTTAAACAATCATCTATATAATGGTATCTTAAATTCCATGAATCAATTCTTTCGTACGATTTTAACATGATTGGTGAAGATCATTATTTGTATGTTTATAAGTCCAGAGATAATTTTGCTATCCTAACGTTATATGTGGACGACACCCGTTTAGTAGGTTGTCATCACCATTTAGCTATCCTAAGTTAAAAATAATAGAGATTTTGTCATCACCATTTAGTAGGTTGTCCTTATGTTTGAGATGAAGGATATGGGTGAAGTAGCTTACATACTAGGTGTGAAAATCCAACGTGACCATTCCTAACGACTCCTTGCTTTGTCACAAAAATCATACATAAAGAAAGTTTCAGAACGATTTCGTATCAATGGCTGTAAACCCATTAACACTCCCATTATGAAAGGCGAGGCTTTAATTCTGGACATGTGTCCTAAAACTCTAGAGGAACAAAAGAAAATGTCCAATGTTCCCTATGCAAGTGTGATCGGTAGTATGATGTATGCTATGATTTGTACTCGGCTAGACATGTTTTATCATGGATCTAGTTAGTCGATATCAGACTAATCCATAGTGCTAACATTGGAAGGCGATGAAAAGAATCATGAGATACCTCAAAGGTACTATAGACCTTGCACTATGCTATCATGGAAGAAGTCTACGACTTGCTGGATTTACCGATGTCGATTGGGCTAGTGACATTGATGAATGAAAATTTACCTCTGGATATACTTTCTTGCGCAACAATAGTGATGTTACTTGGAGTAGCAAGAAACAAGATTGTGTGACACTGTCAACTATGGAAGCAGAATTCATAGCTTGTTCAGCGATAGTGCAAGAGGCCTTATGACTTAAAAGATTTCTTCAAAAGTTAAGGATTTCTGAGAATGCAATGAAGAAGATGATATTTCACTATGACAATTAAGCAGTTATTACTTATGTGAAGGACGATAAATACCATTGCAATGAAAAGCATATCGACATGAAATATAAATTTGTATGAGATCAAGAAGTCAAGGAGGAGATCTCAGTTTAGTACATATCAATGCACAAAATATTTATTGATCCGTTCACCAAACCATTGTCGAGAGAGGCATTATTAAGACATGTAAATGTCTTAGGGCTGCATAGATTATAAATGTAAAGATGTACTCAAAATTTTCAATGAATAAACATTATCTTTTCTTTGATAAATTCATTGTTATAAAGTATTGTTATGCATGTGAAAAGTATGTCGATCATGCTTGAGTTTGTTTTCTCACGCGAACAAACGCTTCTAGTGCTTATGAAGATAGCGAGAGGGAATGAAATATGTGAATCATAATGTGATTCTTAAAATACGAATTAGTAACTCAATATCGTCTAATTAAGAGAGAGAGGCCAGATACAAGATTTAAACTTGGTGCTATAGGATAGCGAACAATTTAAAAACTTGGGTCACACACTAGAAGGTAGCGACTGAATTTAAGTTTGTGCGATGTATAATTTAAATAGAGCTAGACATACGCTCCTTCTGTCGGAATCTCCACAGCAGTACTAGTGTTTAGTACCAAGTATGTTAAGTCAACTTAGATACATGATGAATTGATTAGTTCAATGGTCATTATAGTGTGAGTATCTGATAGATGATTCATCTACACATGCCCTTAGATTCTTGACTATGTCTTAAGGAAAGAAAATAGTGTTTGCTACTTTAGCGGGATATTCAGAAGCGAAAAGTAAATTAGCCTATCGAGCAATGTCTAGAAAAGCAGTTAGTTCACTACTAAAAGACATAAGGGCGAGGGAAAGAATTGTTGTGGGACGCATTGAAATTTCACATACAATTGGCCAACTATTTTTTCTTTTGTTGAAAAATAAAGGTAGATCTAGGACATAACAAGTTACATGATTTGAGCATTGTTGGCTCATATGTGAGCTGTCATGAATCCTTAATGGGCATGACATACGCTCTAAAGATAATGGAGCGTATTTCTAGCTCCTACAAAGAAGTGTGCTTGTACTCATGAGAAGCACTACACATTTATCAATTTTGGATGAGCAAAAGTACAATGCCCAACGTGGACAAGTGGAAAATTGTTAGAAAATACTCATGTTGGGCATTGGTGGGCCATGTGCGTGTCCCACCTAAGGTAGTAGGTGGCTGCTGTTCCACCCGCAACATGTGGGATCGTGTGTGTGATATGCACAATTAGTATTATTGATGCGTGATATGTACAATCATGCAATCAGCATTAATGACACATGATATGTGCAATCACCATTAATGACGTGAGTGATATGCCTCCTCATTCAAGTTTCCCTCGCCTATAAAAGAGGACCAATACCAAAGGTTCAAGGATGTTTTTGATGCTTTTATTTAGGTTCATCCAGAGGTACTTGTGCTATGACAAAGTATTCCGTTCCCTTGAGGTTCGATACCCGATTCCGGGGTACAAGTGTGTTCATCAAGTATTCGTAAAAAAATTCCGACGATCCGCTTTCGTTGCAAGATGTATTCTGCAACCTCTATGATTTATATATATTATAAATCCAACAAATAGCAATGTTGTAGGAAGATCAAAAGAAGTTTGAAAAAAGGCTAAAAATGGGAAAAATACTAAGATTATATATATATATATAGTTTTAACTCACTCATCGTAAATTTAAAATATATCAATCAAAATTAAATAACTTTACAGGATGTCAATAAACAGTAGACCATGCGAGGGCGGAATGCAACTATATTACATCACCTAGTATGTAACCACGTATGTTAAATTTCACTAAAGTCATTTGTGTCACCTCAGAAAAGTCATACGAGGGATTATGTAGGGTGCATATATATATACAAAAAAGTTATACACTCTATTCATTTGTTAAATCATGTGCATACCATCTTTTTGTGCGAGGTCTCTAGTCGTTGCCACAAGGAGAAGAGTGGCAAAGAGAAGGCAGAAGAACATATGGGGCAAGGACTTGGAAGCTGCCATGTTATTTCTATGCAGTCTCCTATTAGTTACCAAAAGTTCAACTTCTACGAAAGTAGCAAAATTTGGTGGATTGGGGCATGTCCAAGCAGATATGGTGAGCTCCTATTTATATTGGCACTTTAAGATGTACACAGTTCTTCATTATATATATGCATATGCATATATTAATTCGGATATAGACAACGCCTCTACATATATAAATGGTCTATGGTGGACTACCAGCGCAATTTCGTCAATGAATTTATATTTTATAGTCTGTCCCAGGAACACTTTTGGTAATTAAACAAATTAAGATAGCTAATTGGTTTTCTTATAGTAGTAAGTGATAGAGTAAAATGAATATAGGAAGGGCCTGTGTAAGAATCCAAAATTTTTCAATTTTTCGTAATGAAAATGTATATAAAAATTTAGCATTTGTTAAACTTTGAAAGAAAATAAAAATATAGTTAAATAAATATAGAAAAAAAGGAAAAGATAAGATAAGAAAATTTTGAATGACAATAAAATAGAAATTAGGTATTGAAATTATAATAAGATTAGGGATTCAAAATGAAATTTGAATTTAACAATAAAATTAGAATATAAAGGACTTTCAATGAGAGTTAAAATACAAGTTTTAAGTTCAAGAATATACATAAGATTAAATAATATCATATCATTATTTTATTCCTAAAAGTAAAAGATAAGAATAATAATTAATATTTTTATTTCAAAAATTCAAAAATAATTATGTTTAGGAGAGATAGAATAAAGAAAAGACAATTAAAAACTATAAAGGATGGAGAGGTTGAAATTAATATTTTTAAATACAGAAATATACAGGAAATAGAATAATAATAAAATTTTATTTTAAATCCAAAAATTAACAAGTAGTGATATTAATTAGTTATTTAAATATGAAAAACTCATGGAAAAATAAAAGATAAATTATGAATTGGAAGTATGATTTGGAGTCCTAATTAGATTATAACTTGAGAGATTTTTCTCTTTGTGTTTGTGTTTTTTCTTTAATTTTGTCCTATTCTTCTCCTTCCTCTGTGTGCACTCATGGTCCCAATTTGTGGTACATCCCTCTGTCAAAGACAATAAAGTTATCGCTATAACTCTATAAGAAATCTGTCACTTAGCGACGTAGGAAGGTGTCGCTAAGGATGCGTTAAATCGTGGCTAAAAATATTAACCACACATTAGTGTCGACACGGCATCACAATGCCGAGACGCCTACCTTTGGTAGCTGTTATCATCTCCATGGCGCCAAGGACACGGACGATGCTACTAGCGTCACATGTCGATGGTACTCCAACGTTATCAGACGCGAAAAGTCGCATTGCAAAATAGTAAAATGAGTTGCTATAATGATGCTAAATTAATGTTAAAATGATGTCGTATGGAGTCTCTATGATGATGCTAAAATGACGTTAAATTTGGCAACACTAGCATAACTCTAAAGTGATGCTAAGTATGATATATTTTATATGGCACATAACCATAGTGCATCACTGTTGAGATGCTAAGGAGGCACCAATTACCAATTATTCTGCCTCATTTCACTTATATTCTTCCCTTCCCTCCCCATACAATTAATAATGAATAAATATAATGCATTCTTGACTTTCATCATAATGATCTAAGCATTCATAACAATAAGTAATAAAAAGAAATGCATATAAAAAAACTAATAAATAGCACAAAATTGTTAATAACATGACAAAATCATATCAAACATCACAGTAGGTATCAAAAGTTTACTAGAGCATGCTCTGAATTGTTTGCAAGATGGGAGTCGGATGCTAAGAAAGAGATAAGTCCCCTGATGTCCAGCGGCAGCTTAGGTGCGGCGGATGAAATTGGTGTAGATGGACCTCTTGCTTCAGATCCTCCTAGGAACTTGAGCATTTTTGTTCCTAAGCCCCTCAGGTATCCTCCTCGTATCGTACCGTCCACCTCCTCTTAAATCCTCTACAAAGCAAAAAAAATTATATAACCATATAAACATTAAAAATCATATAAATTATATAACATTAAAATCCATATAATCATATAAAGTATTATATAATATTAAAAACATGAATCATTTATGAGATACATTACCTGGTGGATGAATACTAGGATCATCAACATACTTCCCGGTCAATTTCTCATTCTATGCATCCTAAAAAATTTAAACATTGCACATTTGAAAAATCACTTATACTAATGTGAACAATGAACATGCCATGAGACTTAAAGAATACGGATAGCTAGTTAATTTTCTTGCATATGGATAGCATTAAGACATATGTCAATAAATTCTTACTGATCAATAAATTATCATATTCTACTTTTTTTCAATATTCTCATTTTATTTACCAAGAATATTGATCCATATTCTTAGTAACTAAAATGATAACATGACCAAAATGTGACCAAAAATTGATAAAAAAAAATTATCAGTATTTGGTTTCAAGTTGAGTCCGACCCAAAATTTACTAGAATTGCATTATTTGCACCTAGTATTTGAGTCATAATTAAGAACAATATAGATTCAGATAGGATATAAGTGTCAAACATTTGTCTAGTGAGATCAACTTTGAAATGATGTCTCGAAATAAAATTTCACAATATCATTTGAAAAGTTTTAAACTTCTTGCTTCCTATAAAATTAAAAGGACCAAAAAGAAACATACATACAATTGATAAGCTCACAATTTGACATATAAGCACAATTTGACATTTTATGAAGGCATGACAATTGAAAGATGGCACAAACTTAAAAAATATGATAAAGACATGCACATTTATCAAACATTAACTAATTAGTTTCATCATGCTAACTAGGTATTATATTATAGAAATCATGTTAGCTATAATTCTAAAAAGAATATGAAAATGTTTAAATCGTGTTAGTTAAAATTTTAATTAAATATAAAAATGAATTCAATAAACATAGGAACTTACTGTAAATGTCGGTGCGGTAATGACATCGGATGTCGAAGGAGGGCAATGGCAGCGTCAGGGTATGATGCCGAAGGAGGGCGGCATCGGGGTTGGAGGAGGAGGGCAACATCAGGGTAGGGTCGGAGGAGGAGGGCGGCGTCAGGGTCGGGGTTGGGGTCAGAGGAGAAGCAGGTCGGCGTCAGGATCTGAGGAGGAGGAGGGCAGTGTCAAGATTGGAGGAGGGTGGCGGTCGGGGTCAAAGGAGGAGTTGACATCGAGGTCGGGTCGGAGGAGGAGCAAACTGGCATCGGGGTACAAGGTTGGAGGGAGCGGCGGCATCGGGGTACGAGGTCGGAGGAGGGCGATGTTGGGGTATGAGATCAGAGGAGGGTGGCGGCGGGGTCAAAGCTATGTTGGATCTAAGTTTTAATGACATATTAAATTATATTTTTATGATACAAACCTCGAATGAAAAGGTAAAATGCAAAAAAGTTAAAAAAAAAGAGATAATTTTATGCATTATACTTTGATTAAATAATTGGCACTAATCTTATTAGTTTTGGAAGAATGTGGACATCAAATTTATAAAGAATTCTGTTAGCTTTCCATAGACTCCAACATCATCTAATTTGGATAACTGTGCAAAAAGTTATGCTCAAAATAGTGCAGGGCGGTCAACCTGCCGGTCGAAGCTATGAAGGCCGATCGAGACAGTCCGGTCAATCGATCGGAGATACCGGTCGACCGATCAAGGCATAAACTGCTCAAATGAAAACTGCGAAACTATACCGATCGACACATCGATCGATGCAGCCGCCGACCGATCAACTCAACGGCTACAAATTAAAACTATGAGAATGTACCGGTCGAGACATCGGTCGATAGTCCGGTCGACCGACTAGCTGCGGTAACTAGCGAAATCAGCGCAACGGTCATATAGTCCGGTCGACCGGTCCATAAATGCGGTCCATCGGTCCATTGCTAAAATGAACAGTAACGGTTATATTTTGAGGAGAAAAATGTGGAATTAATTCTGAACGAATTTTCCACATACCAGAGCTTATAAAAGGAGTGCCAAGGTCAGAAGCAAAAGCATACATCCAAGCATCAAAGCAAAACTTCAAGAAATCAAAAGAAGATCATTTCTCTTGAAGTTATCATTTAGAGCTTTCTTTCTTTCTCTCTTCTCTTCTTGTGAGTGTTCTATTGTAAAAGAGAGAAACTATTTTTCAGAAAGATTGTGAGAGCTCATGTGTAAAAGAGGTTCCAAATCTTACCTCTTGAGCGAGAGAAAAGATTAGCTTCCTAGGATAAGAGGTTGCCTTGCCTCTCGAAGCGGAGAAAAAAGGTGGTTGTGTAAAGGGCTTTATTCCTTGCCCCATTTGGAACAAAAGAAGGGATTAGTGGAATAAGCGGGGACGTAGGTCAAGGTGTGGCCGAACCTCGTCAACAACCACCCGTGTTATTTGTGTTTGATTTTTCTCACTCTCTCTCCTTCTAATATTGTTTTAATAATCTGAATTATAAATGTTTTAAGAATCGATTTTGTGCTTCTGCGATAAATTTTGTGAAATCGATATTTTCGGTTAAACACCAATTCACCCCCCTCTTGGTGCCTTTTGGGATCCTACAATTGGTATCAGAGCGGGTTACTCTTGTTTTGATCTTTTGAATCTTATTATTTCCAAATCTAATCATTTTAGATCTAATTATTTTTAAGATTCGATCATTTTTTTAAGATTTAACAATCTTAAGAACCATGGCATCAAGTGCATTTGTTTTTGTCAAAGGACAATCCATTAGTCATCCTCCCCTTTTAAATGCATCAAATTTTGGATATTAGAAAATTCGGATCCAAGCCTACATATGTTCTATTAATATAAACATGTGGGATATTGTCGAAAAAGGCTATTACTTACATGAAAAATTGCCTTCCGAACAAGATGAAAGACAGAAAGTTTTTTAGAAATTGGATTGGAATGCAAATAATATTTTTTATTGTGCTTTGAATTCAACGGATTTTAATCGGATTTCTAGTTATGAAAGTGCAACCAAAATTTGGAAGAGACTTATTACCACTTATGAAGGAACGGATAAAGTCAAAAAATCTAGATTGAATATTCTAAATCATCAATATGATTCTTTCAAAATGTATGATAATGAATCTATAAATGATATGGTTGTTCGATTTAATGATATTGTGAATGGCTTAGCCTTTTTGGGTGAGCCGAGAACTAACCTCCAAAAAGTGAAAAAGATTCTCAAGTCTCTTTCCTCCTGTTGGCATACAAAAAGGACGGTGATCGAAGAAAAAGATTTGAAGAAATTGGATTTTGACGATCCAATTGGTTCACTTCTAACCTATGAGATCGGAATCCAAGAAGAAGAATCAAATGCTCCCAAAAAGAATACATTGGCTTTGAAAGCAAGCAAAAGTGAAGATGACTCGAGTGAAGAAGAAGTAGACGAAAAGAGACTCGCTCTCTACTCAAGAAAACTCGATAAGTATCTCAAATTAGTGAAAGATAAAGAAAAGAATATGAAGCCTACCCGAAGATCATACAAAAATCACAAAGAAGAGACATCTCAGAAGAAAGAAGAAAAGACTTGATGAGTCAAGTGAAGATGAATCAAGTGAATCATCAAATTCGTCCAACGAGGATGCATATCTATGCTTAATGGCACATAATGATGATGTATCATCCAACTCTTCTTATTGCTCTAGTGCTAATATTGATAATGATAATGATGATGATAATATCAATTTTGACGTACATAAGGAATTCTCTTTCCTAATTGAAAAATATCTTATTCTTAAAAAGAAGAATAAAAAATTGATGAATGACTTTCATATTATAAAAGATGACTTTGATATTTTGAAAAAGGAAAGGGATGCATGTCTAATTCGTAATGAAACCTTGATGAATGATCTTCACATTATGAAAAATGAGTTTGAAAAATTAAAAATGGAAAATGAAAATCTAAAAAATGAAATTGAAACTTTGGAGATTACACATGCATGTGAAATTGTAAAATTAGCATGCTCTTTAGAAAAAGAAAAGAAGAAAAATGCCTCTTTGAAAAATATAACTATTTCTCATGTAGCAAAAAATAATCCTAGAAAACACTTTAGACATGAAAACTCTTATTGAAAATCTAATCATACATATAGAAAATCACATATTACATGTTTTACATGTGGATTTAGTGGCCATCTTGCATATCAATGCAAAGTAAGAAATCTTCACAAAATGGCATGATTTGGGTTCCGAAAGGAACAACATGTAACAAAATAGGACCCAAAGAAATTTGGGTACCAAAAGTCACTTGATTATTTTTCAGGTGTGCCTCACATGCAAAGGACAAGAGGAAGTAAAAATGTGAAGGCATAAAGGTTATGGTAAAAGTATCATTAGTTGCATTCTTATATGTTTTATGTGATTAGGCCTATTTTTTTAATTTCATTCAAAATTTTCAAAATGACTATTTCTTTGAATGAGAAGAAAGTAACAAAAGAAAATTGATCATAATGATAGGGGGAGCATGTTAAAAATTCAAAACTTTATTTTGACATATCATAGATATCATTGTTGTATTAAAGTTTTATGCCATATTTTGATTCATAAATATATTTTTGGATTTCATCAAATTATCTTCATTTTACCATTATAAAATAGTCATAAATTCAGGGGGAGTCATATTTTCAAATTCTTGTGTTGAAATACTCTCTACATGTCTATTGTATGACAAAAGGGGGAAGAATAAATTATTTTAAAAAAAATTGATTAAGGGGGAGTTACATATATGGCTTCTTATATGCTTCATATACAAATTATTCTTTTTGATGAAACAAAAGGGCGAGAGGTATAGGAGAAATATGATCTGAATACATTGCAATTAATATTTATATGAATATCTATCATTGCAAGGAAAGGTATGTGTTAGGGGGAGTAAAATTGCTTTTATGAGAATTTTACAACTTTTTTGTAATTTATATATTTTTCATATTTCTCGATTTGTCTTCATCAAAAATGGGAAGATTGTTGGATCTAAGTTTTAATGACATATTAAATTATATTTCGATGATACAAACCTCGAATGATTAAAGGTAAAATGCAAAAAAATTTAAAGAAAAAGTGATAATTTTATGCACTACATTTTGATTAAATAATTGGCACTGATCTTATTAATTTTGGATAAATGTTGAATTATAGAGAATTCTGCTAGGTTTTCATATACTCCAAGATCATCTAATTTGAATAAGTGTGCAAAAAGTTATGCTCGAAATAGTGCAGGACGGTCAACCTGCCGGTCGAAGCTATGAAGGCCGGTCGACTGATCGAAGATATTGGTCAACCGATCAAGGCATAAACTACTCAAATAAAAACTGCGAGACTGTATCGGTCGACAAATCGGTCAATGCAGTGGCCGACCGATCAACTCAATGGCTACAAATCAAAACTGCAAGACTGTACCGATCGAAACACCGGTCGATAGTCCGGTCGACCGACCAGCTGCGGTAACTGGCGAAATCAGTTTAACGGTCATATAGTCTGATCGACCAGTCCATAAATGCGGTCCACCAGTCCATTGCTGAAATGAACAGTAACGACTATATTTTAAGGAGAAAAATGTGGAATTAATTCTAGACAAATTTTCCACATACCAGAACCTATAAAAGGTGTGCTAAGACCAGAAGTAAAAGCATCCATCCAAGCATCAAAGCAAAACTTCAAGAAATCAAAAGAATATCATTTCTCTTGAAGTTATCATTTAGAGCTTTCTTTCTTCTCTTCTTGTGAGTGTTCTATTGTAAAAGAGAGAAACTATTTTTCAGAAAGATTGTGAGACCTCCTATGTAAAAGAGGTTCCAAATCTTATCTCTTGAGCGAGAGAAAAGATTAACTTCCTAGGAGGAGAGGTTGTCTTGCCTCCCGAAGCGGAGAGAAAGGTGGTTGTGTAAAGGGCTCTCTTCCTTGCCCCATTTGGAACAAAGGAAGGGATTAGTGAAATCTCCGATGATCTCGAGGTCGAGAAGTCGGAGCGGGGATGTAGGCTAAGGTGTGGCCGAACCTCATCAACAACCACCCGTGTTATCTGTGTTTGATTTCTCTCACTCTCTCTCCCTCTAATATTGTTTTAATAATTTGAATTGTAAATGTTTTAAGAATCGGTTTTGTGCTTCCGCGACGAATTTCGTGAAATCGATATTTTCGGTTAAACACCAATTCACCCCCCTCCCTCTTGGTGCCCTTTGGGATCCTACAAGCTAGGCACCGATTGGGGTTGGAGGAGAAGGAGGGCAGCATCGAGGTCGAAGGAGAAGGGCGATGTTAGGGATGGGGTTGGGATCGAAGAAGAAGCAGGGCGGCAACGGGGTCGGAGGAGGAGGAGGGCGGCATCAGGGTCGGGTCGAAGGAGGAGTTGGCGTCAAGGTCGGTGTCAGAGGGGGAGCAAGGTGGCATCGGGGTCAGAGGAGGACGGCGGTCGGGGTACGAGGTTGGAGGAGGGCAGCATCGGAGGAGGAGAGCGGTGTCGGGTTTGGGGTCGGAGGAGGCGTGGTCGGGGTCGAAGGATGGCGGGGGTCGGGGTCCATTGCTTGGAGATGGCGATGGAGGACACCAAAACAGTGAGACTATCGAAGAACTGAAGGGACAGGTCTGAGAAGGACTTCATGTGCACGCCACCACCCCGAGCCATAACACCACATGCACATAGACTATACTCAATACTTGCGAGAATCAACATAGGAGAAAAACAACAATCCCATGTAGCAATTAATGCTTAATGTGATAATAAGGAAGCCATAAAATAAGTCTTTTAGGTATAGGTATCAAGAAACATAGCTTATGTGATCATGTCCATAGAAGAGATCATATAAACAATAAGGAGGCATTATCTAAATAAGAACGTTATAAGGAAACATCATAATCCATTTTTGGACAGCAATATGAAAGTAGAGATCATAATAAGAGAATCACCAATAGACCATCATTGTGGTTTTTCATATACGAATCATACATCTCCCAAATGGGAGGACTATAATATTATGATAGTAATCAAATAGGATCATCAATATAATATCATAGTGCCATTAGGAATTAGGTTTATCTACATTATTATGTCATTAAGAATTAGGCTCCTCCATGTTTCTACCATAAGAAACTAAGTTCCTCCACCTATAGATATCATACTCATGACTTCATAGTCATCACCATATAATCATTGTATTCTTATTTATTGAAAGATCTTCAATGACCAAATTAAGTAGTAAGAAGCAAAAGTGGTTCCAAAACAATAGAGATCATTACAGAAAGCTTGACATGGGTGAACAAGATTGGATATCGATCAAATCAAGTAAAAGAATCATATATATAAAGTTATTGTCTAAGTTTCAAATGTTTGATTCATCTGATTCTCTTCCGGTTACTCTTGGCATATTCCACCATCAAATGCCCCGTATAGTGAGCGAACGATAATTAAATAACATTGCGGGAGTTGTCTTGTCCATCTTGGGTTTTTAGCATCTATCATGTTGAGCAGATGTCTACTAATAAAAGATATAAATCTCTTTCTGATTTGTTTATCCTATTCATTATGCAAACGTTTAGTGTTGTACACTAGTGGGCACAAGGTAAGAGTCTTTGTTTGATTAGGGCACCTAGTTTGATGACAGGTCGTCCAATTTAGAAGGAGGTTTTAACATTTATCTTATTATCATATCATAAGATTCATAACGATTGGCCAATTTCTACAATAGGCATCCGTCTGACAAACAATTTGAATGTTCAATATGGCAATTGCGACATTTGGATGGGTGGCTAATTGGTTTACTTCATAGTAGACATTCGCTCAAAGTAGTGGTCACCCAATCAATATGAAGGTGGTCTACTCTCGATTGAAAATTTCGAACGCCCGATTTTCCAGCTGGACGTTTGGTAGATCGATTCAGGTGCAAATCATTGCAGTTCTTAGGTTTTCAATCAATTTTTTACACTCTAAATATTCTAGTGTCCAATATGTCATATGTCTATTAAATACAAAAGATAAAAAAAACATACAAGTATCATTCAAGTTTTTTAATCACATGTTCCATCTGTACACTCATAAATATAAGTCATTCTCACAATCCTCATGAAATTGACATAATATTTATTCCATAACAAACTAGTAAACTTAAACATGCACTAAAAATCACCAATCACCAAAGATAACACGTATAAACAACCTAGGCGCATGTAATAATTAATGATCGATTTTGATCATCTTATCATGCAACATGTCTTAGTTTGGATTCCAACATGCTTATCAACCAAAACCTTCTTCACAGTTGTCAACAAGTCATCATAAGTTATTAACATATCATTCTAAGCATAAAACCATACTTGACAAAAAATTCATATTGAATATGAAGATAGAATCATATTAAGATAGAAAACTTGTCTAGATCATGCTGCCCTTCTAAGCATAATAATATTATTCTCAGTCACGCTTTATCATTTGAAAAACTAAATAAATATTCATAATCATTATTCTACCCTATTTAACACACCTTTTTGTCAAAATTTTCTTTGTTCTAGGTACTTCCTTAACCTTCATAGTTTATTCTTATTCTTCCTTCTTCTCTTACACTTTGTCTATGTCCACTAGCCTCTCCTTCACCATCTCGAGTCGTCCACAACAAGGAAACACATTTGCAACAAAGAGCAAGGGAGGGTGGAATGCATAGAATGCCAATACAGAGGAGGAAGGAAGTGAGGGTGCAATTAAAATAGGTTTGGAAGGGTGGGAATGATATCCCTTCATTCAAGAGTCACTCCTAGATGTAATTTAATGAGTGTTCTTTCATTTCATTTGAATTTGGGAGGTAAAGCATGTGAGTTCACATCCTTTTTATGACGTCATCACGTGATCTATCATTTCTTTTCAAAGTAGTGAGGTGTTACATAATTTTGGTAAAAAAGTGTTTATTGCTATGTGAGTTTAGTAATTTGTTAAACCTATTTATAATGCATGTGATAATTTGTGTTTGGATAGAAAAAGGAAATGGAGGCCGAGCAGAAGGAGAAGAAAGAAACTTTAACCGCGGTAGAGAATAATGGCAGTATAGAAGAAACATCTTTCCATCTAGAATAGGATAAATAGAAATTTGACATCCGAAAAACAAATTAAATTATTTTTTCTCTTCACCTCTATTGGTATTTCTACCCAAATAAAAAGGCACTTGTATGAATGCATGATTAAACAAATATTTAATTTGTTAATATTGTCCTGCACTTCAGGACTTCAACTTTCATATTTCTATCAGGTAGTGGTGTGGTGGAGTTAACATGTATACTGTCGTGCATAACGGAGGAGTTATAAATTAATTTCACTAGGTGCACATTAGAAATATTATAATTTAATAATATAAAAGTTAAAATTAAATATGATAAGTAAATATTTCGTTATATATGAAACAATTTATATACACTACAAGAAAATCGGTGAATAGCAACAAAAAGAAGGAGACGCTATTGCGACACTATTGAGTCTCTATAATATATAGCGTCTCTTTAGTGTCTAAGTAGAGCTGACAATATGCGACGCCTATAATCGGTCGCTAATATCGTCACCATAGAGCCAAGGAAAAGGGAGACGCTATTCGCGTCAACAGTAGACGCTATCTTGACGTTAAGATGACGTGTAGTGTCTCGTTGCGAGCAGTCGACATGCGTCGCTAATGCGACGCTAACGTGGCGGAGAAGTGTGAGACGCTATTCTGGAACTCAACGGATGCTAAGTTTATGCATTAGTTGGCATGATTCCGACGCTACTGTGAGGCCAACATCATGTTTGTTGAATTGCCAAGGCGACGCTATGGTGAGCTCCACATGTCGATGTCTACTCCACATGGGAGTAGACATCTTACCTTTGAGGGACGACTTCCTGGCCCGCAACGGGGGTGGAGAGAGGGGAGACTTCTTCTTCTCCAAGCGCAGAGGTAGGAGCAGATCGAGGTCGTCGGGCTTGTCCTCAAAAGGTTCATCCGGATGGGCCTATGAGAGCACAGGGTCCGCGGGGTGATGCAGCTACCTGCTAAGGCCACGAAAGTAGTGTGAGCAAGAGATGAGGAGGACTCAGTGAGATCTGGGGCCGACAACATGACTGGGGAAGATGAGGTGGTAGGGGAGGGAGAGGTGGCTATGGAGGAAGGGAAACGAGGCAGAGCGGGGAGGGAGACAGATGGCAGGGGGGAGAGGGAAGAAGGGAAGAGAGTTGAGGGGATAGGCAGGGAGAACATGCTAATAAGGGGAGAAGCAGTTAGCAGGGGACGGTGAGGGTCCAGCGATGCACCATCGGCGCAACCCAGAGTCGCCACGTGGTAGGAGTATCACGGCCGTAGCATCGGGTGGGTGGAAGTCCCATCGGAAGGAAACACACTTGTGTTTTAGGGCGAAGAATCATGACCATCAAGAGGATGGATCGATGACGTGTAATCTAGAGCGGTGGGCACGAGGCAAGCAGCACGGATCGGTGACGTGGGAAGGAGGGTGGGAGAAAGGGGCCCCCCACGTGACGGTGACCTGGCAGCTGACCGTTGGGGCTGAGTTGCCCATTGCGGGGCTGCCACGCCAGCAAGCGAGCCCGACCCCACGGTGACCGGCGGTGACTCCACGGGTGGCACCGGGAAATTTAGGTCCAAACAAGGGGGGTCTGGACGTGAAGCACCGATGCCGCCGCAGGGCACAAAGCCACCAGGCCGGCCTTCCGACGGGGAGGGGGGCGAGCCGCACACAACCAGGGTCCGTATAGCATAACATCCTGCTCACGACTAGCATTACCTAGAGGAGGGGAGGGTCGAGAGGTGCAGTGCTCAAACGGGGACTGACAATGCCACATCGGAAGCAGAAGGACGAAATGTTCTCGTATAGGACACGCTAAAGGTACCGATCATCATTCGGGATGCGCACCTAGGTCCCCTGCTTAAGAGGCTTGGAGAGATCCAACTCGATACAGATCCTCGCCGGCGCTCCCTGTGCACCAGACTTCACCTGCAAAATAAGGCCAAAAGCCGCCGCGATCCTTCGAGGGGGAGGCCCAGAAGGTGGATCTAGGTGGGGGACGCAAGATCGCCATTACCATCCGGCCGGAAGAAAGGCGTCACCTACGCCACCGTGAGCAAACTTCCGCCATCCTCGGCATTAGCGAAAGTGAAGAGTACAAAGGAGTTACCAATCTCGGACAAGGAGCACGGCTCATAGGTGTGCCAGAGCTCCGGTATGGCTTGCATCAAGACAGTGAAGTCACCGACATAACGTCCGAGAAGGCAAAGTTGCAATGTCGCCGACGCTTCCCTGTCTCGCAAGAAGGAATAGTGACCTCCTCCGTGATGACCTCATGCAATCCCCGGAGCTGCCTCGGGGAGATAGAGACCGGAGAAGAGTGAGGGGCCCGAACAGTAGCCACCCATGAGCGCGACGGAGCGACGAGGTTGGGGGTCGGAAGGAGGGATCCAAGTGACTTATTAGTGGGGAGTGGGGGAAAAGGATCCGAGTTTTTTTTTTTGGGGGGGGGTGGCGAAGGCGGCTGTTGTTGCCCCCAGTCGGTCATCGGGGACGGGGAGGGACGCCAGGGTCTAGGTCACCAGAGGTGGAATGCAGTGGTGCTACAACAGTAGAGCCTTGGAGGGGGAAGGCGGCTGTTGTTGCCCCCAGCAAGTCGCCGGGGACGGGGAGGGACACCAGGGTCTAGGTCGCCAGAGGTGGAACACAGTGGTGCTACAGCAGTAGAGCCTTGGAACTTCTAGTAACCTTCAAAATTTTATTTGTAGCAAAGTTGAGTTTCAAGGGCTGAATGAATGCTAGTAGGCTCATTGGCACTTCAACATGTACACAATCGATGGAGCAACAATGCATGCATTATATTTATTTATGTGCGTATATTACACAAACTTGTTCTTCTTTATGTATATATAAACATGTATATTTTAAATCGGATCTAGTCATCTATACAACGCCTCTACATATATAAATGATTTATGGTGGATTAACAGTTGACTGTAGTCGATTTTTGCTACCGGTCCACTTGATTCACCATAAATGGATTAATGCAATTTCATCAATTAATTTATGTTTTGCGGACTGTATCAGGACCACTTTTGGGAATTAAACAAATTAAGGTAATTAACTAGTTAATCTTATAAAAGTAGTAAATAATATTAATCATTGTAATAATTTTGATATACACGTACAGATGATTTTAACGAGAGTGTGTGGCATATATAAAATATTTTATGATAAAAATTACTGATAATATTATTAATTCAAAATGATAATTGCAAGTTTAGGTGTGTAAATTTTTGTTTATCACCATGCGAATTTATTTTGTTAAACATATTTATTCACAATGCATGGGTTAGATTATATTTGGATACAGAAATGGAATGGAGGTAAGGAAGGAGAAGAGAAAAAAAAGATAATGTGAGAATAATGGCCTTATATAGAGGATACACATCTTTCAACCTAGGTTAGGATAAACAGAATATTGACAAGTGGAAAAAGAAAGCAGATTGTTCTTTTCTCTTCAACCTTATATATATATATATATATATATATATATATATATATATATATATGTATGTATGTATATATATATATATATATGAAATTAAAATCTCTGATCTAACACTAATATTCCTTATATATTCAAGTAAGATATTTCAATCTTCACGATCTTGACCGTTGATGCATAATTATAACGATCGAGATTAACTGATTTGATAATGATATATACATACATATATATATATATAAAAACCTATTTTTTTCATTTGAATCCGATTCAAGTAAGATATTTCAATCATCACGATCTTGACCGTTGATGCATGATTATAACGATCGAGATTCATTGATTTGAAGTGATACATATATATATGCAAATAAAAAGAAAGTAGTTAAATTTTCCTGTTACTCTTTTCTTTCACCAATCCAAATTCTCTCAAGATCAACATGACAAGACGAGACTAATTGGTTGAAGAATCGAGGATGATTGTTGATCAATCGACTCACCAAATTCAGGTATCGTATAATAAATAAATTACAAATAACATACAACTTCCAATTACTGCACTCATACACTAACAAATCATTCTCTCGATCATCCATGTCGCTTCTACGACTTGCGAGTTTTGGAACTCACAGGTGACAATTCAACTACGTTCTTACAGGAAAAGGTCTTCTGTTACTTCTGCAGCTGTAAGCCTGAAAAGGTACGCAACACAGTTTTCTAATTTATTTTCCAGTGTTCCTCTTAAGCGGAAATTACTAACTTGGGTCATGGAGAATTGGAGACGATTCATTTCATAAAGGATTATTTTTTTCTTTATTTTTTTCGTTTTAAGCGTGAAGGATTGCCAAGGAATTGTATAAACAAATAAAGGCTATTCTCGAAATATCTCGCAGCGAAAGAATAGATCGTCGGAGACTTTTTTATGTTGTTTCGGAATCATCGTCGGGAACTCGATCACGAGGAAGAAGAACACTTGTTCACAATTTATATACCACGTGTAACGGTCTAAGGATCAAGATGGTCTCAATGAATAGTTTCGCGTGGGCAAAATACGGAAGTGATCATGAGCTTATATGTAGCTATCCCTTTTATCTATCACGATACGTTTTAAATTCGTACTAATTGAAAGTCCAAAATAAATAATATCTTAATTGGATCGGGAGTATTATAATCTGCTCACTTGAAACAAAAGAACAGATTAGCATGCATGCCAAAAAAATTAGCGGCATTCAAATTTCTAAGTGTGTGGTAATTTTCGGACATGTCTGTATCAAGGTCATCATCAATATCGTAAAGTATGTGATAATTTTCGGACGTGTCTGTATTAAGGTCGCATTCAAATTTCAAAGTATGTGATAATTTTCGGACATATATGTATTAAGGTCATTATCAATATCGTCACTATCATTTCAAATTTCAAAGTATGTGATAATTTTCGGACATATCTGTATTAAGGTCATCATCAATATCGTCATTATAATTAATATTGATATTTAACCAAATAGGATCGTTCAGTTCGAAAAGGATTTTTCATAAGATGCGTCGGCCGACGAATTCTATAAAGTCTATAAATAGCTAGAGCTCCCCCTGCACGTCCTACTCGTCTGCCATGGAGTGCCATCCCAACCTAGCCGGGGCTGCCCCACAGTCGATACGCATCCGCTCGGTGTGGAAGCACAACGTGCAAGAGGAATTCGCCCTCATCCGTCAAGTGGCGCCGTGGTTCCGGATCGCGACCATGGACACGGAATTTCCCGGCGTCCTGTACCCCTCGCCGTGCCACCCGTGCCAGATGACGCCGGAGCAGCACTATGCCCTACTGAAGGCCAACGTCGACGTTCTCCATCTCGTCCAGGTCGGCCTCACCCACTCGAACCCCAGCGGCCGACTACCGGAACTCTACGGCGAGCCCGGCGTGGGCAACGTCTGGGAATTTAACGTTCGGGGCTTCCACCCGCGGCGCGACCCTCACGTGCCGGAATCAGTGGAGCTGCTCGGGACGCAAGGCGGCATGGATTTCGACGCCCTCGACAGAGATGGAATCGAGCCACATTGTTTGGCGCAGCTGATGATGTCCTCGGGGCTCCTACTGAACGGCTCCACCGTCGGCTGGGTCACCTTCCACGGCGCTTACGACTTCGCGTTCCTGATAAAGCTGTTGACCGGTTGGAAGCTGCCGGAGAGCCTGGACCGATTCATGGATGCAGTGCGTTATTACTTCGGCATCTGGGTGTTGGACGTGGAGTGCGTCATCCGACGTTGCCCTGGAGTCTGCGGCGGCCTGGAGAAGGTGGCGAGGGATCTGAACGTAGTCCGGACGGTGGGGACGCCACACCAAGCCGGCTCCGATAGCCTGCTCACTTTGCGCATCTTCAGGAAGATACTTGAGACCTACTTCCCCGGCGGCGGCATCGAGCAACACGCCGGCTTAATCTATGGACTTGCTGCGTACTGTCACAATGCAACAAGCCAGTAATGTAATGCATGCATGTTGATTGCAGCCTTTAGTTGCATTAGCTCGGGCTGCGGAGAAGGGGCTACGTTGCAGTCTACTTTGCCGGTATCGATCAACACTACGTTGCATTGCATATTGTCACAGTGCAATGCAATTATTATGAGTGCATGTTGACGACACTTTTGTAATTGCGCGCGTTAGAGATTTCTTTTCTACTGTGGAGTTTACTCGATCTTTTCTGGTTTTTTTTTCTTTTTTCTTTCTAGGAAGAATTCATGGTACTGTGGAGTTGTTGATACTTCGTATCTTTTTAGGTCTATGCAAGGGACACGCATCTTCAAACATATTAAATTTTGTAGCTTGGTTTCTTGTCTTTTCCAGCATTTATAAACAAAATGTCTTCTTAAATGTTGAAAATATTTATTAGAAAAATTTATTCTGGAAAAGTGTGTTTTCTTCCGAAAAAACTTTAATGTTTGCTTTTGCATATACTGTGAGACTAATTGAAATGATTTCGGGTCCAAACTTGTAAACGAAGAATTTCCAATAAAAAAATTACTGTTTTAAATCAGTTGTCAAACATGCTTAGGTGAAAATTTAACATTTTCTTAAAAATAACAACTCCAATCGTAGTGGGTATTAAAAAGTACATAAATAATTAGCTATGAAATTTTAATCCTAGATAGACTCAAAGTCCACGTGGCGAAAACCAAAGGGACTCGAACTCCTGAAACAACTCAGATCAAACCTCTGTCTCCCAATGGGGCGATTGGGTAATAATTCCCAAAACGCAGAAGCATGACCAAATTTTCGAGATGGACCAGATCCTATTATTATTCTGAAATTATAATCACGTGATTAAGTCGTTTTTCTTTTTTTTTACAAACTTTTTACTTTCACTTTTTTTCTTTTACCTTTCTCATATAAAATAAGTTATTTATTATATATAAAATATTTAAGAAAGAATTAATGTAATATTATTTATTACTTATTATTTCATTAAAAAATTCAATATTTCATTAAATATAATTTATTTAAACAATTGATTTTTTTATATTTAATCAATATATTTTTAACAATTTTTTAATAAAAAAATATTTTATACTTTTATTTTTTTAACAAAATTATATTTTAAATTTTTAACAAGAATCGCAATTTCAGTATACAAACGACCCCAAAAGAAGAAAAAAAACTCCATCAAACTCTCGGACCTAGCTCTCTCTCTTCCTAGTTCCTACCAAAGATGACTTTGATTAATTCTGCAGATGTGTAATCAAATAATTTAGAAGTCCTCAGTTCAGTGTTTAATCAAATGATACCTGATCATTAAGTGATTAATATGTTTGAGAATATGATAAGGCTCATGTTTAAACAAATATGTTGATTTATTTCAGGCCTAAATATTTCTTTTTTAGGCCATCTGTTTTATTTTCTATCATGAATTATGACTGTCACTTCCACATTATGCTGGTTCAGATTATTATATTATTTATTTTACAAGTATATTAATTAACATTTCAACTCTTAGATAAATGCATGGAAAGGCATTAATAGTTTCAATATAATATTAAAATAATATCGTAGCTTCATATGTCATACATCAATTTTTTTTTGCCGCTCCAAAAGTCTCTTCAAAATAAAAAAGGTAGTTGCATAAAATAATATATTGCCAACTTTATCCAAATATTAATAACATATAATAATGAAGATATTTATTTTATAAATTAATTTCTGTCATTTATGAAATTAAATAAAATAGCTTTATTTGACACATGATTTACGACAAAGCAACTTGTGCCATATTTTATTTCTTCTTAAAATAATCTATAAATATGAATTATCATTTTTCATTAATTCTATTTCATTGAGACTTATTCTGAGAATTCAAGTTATATATATATATATATATATATATATATATACTGACACAATTAATATACTTAAGATATTAAAAAAGAAATATGTATACTTGGATGACATGATTAGTCCACCATGAACATTACTGAAGTAAAATATAAAACCTAAATAATCCTAACTTGAAATTAAAACATGTGACATGTAGACTGTCAACATAAACTCATATGAAATCATGTACCTGTCCCCACGTAATTTTGAACTATGACCAGCCACATTATAGTGTAAAAGTACTGAGTTACATACTATGTTGGAAAATAGTGGATAAATGAAAAGAGAATAAACGAAGATCAAGACTTCGAGGTACGACGGATCGTTATCTTTAAAAAATTATTTGTCCCCACACGAAGTTTTCTATTGGGATTGCGACAATTATATTCTCATGATATAACGAAGTCACGGAGTTCGTCAACTAGCAACTATTGAAGAACCCAGTCTCTTATTCTAGTAATTTGCGATGACTTGAATGCATTTCCATGTGTTATACACATAGTACTCATCATATGTTTATTGCTTCTCATCACTTTCAATTGCATTCGAATCATTTGAGTGATTGGAAAATGTAAGAAGGGGAAGCCTATTTATAGGTGAAAGGATGCGCCTAGTGTCTTTTCGTCCAAAGACACACCTATTAATTAAGGACATACTTTATGATGAAATGATACATCTATTTCTATGTGAACACATATCAAGAGACACATCTTAAGATGAAACGATGCATCTATTCAAATGTTAATATAACTCTTGAAATATGAACACACATATTCAATTGTGAACATATCTCTCCACTTATGAAGTGATGCGACTCTTCATATAAGAATATCCTTTCATTAATGAGAAAACTCATTCATGACACCATTTCACTTATAACACATGTGAACATGTCTTTTCATTCAATATTGTAACACTTCATTGATGAAAAGATGTGATGTTACACTTCATACTTAACTAATTAATATGAACTCATTTTCAATGTTCACAAAGTAATATATTTGAAATTTGAAACTTTCAAATTTCAACAATCCCCCACGAGATTGCAAATTTAAAATACTAAGTTGTACAATCATGCATAATGAAAGGTATCGTTAGATTTGAACTTTCCATTAGTGTAAACGTTTCAATGTTCAAATAAGTAAATGATATCTATTAGATTTGAACCATTTCTCTTAACGTCTGAACCGAAAATGTCACACACATAATTGTGCTCAATATTTCAAATAAGAGACTATATTAACTAGCACTATTATGGTCATGTGCTCATCCCGGTTTCATGAATATTTACAAGAGTAAACCTCTAAAACTCTTGATTAAAATGGCACCACTTTTATATTCATATAGGTGGAATACATCGATAACACATACCGATTTAGGACAACACATATCCATCCATTAAGAGCTTTCAACTCATCCTCAATTACTATTTGCACTAAATCATCTTCTTAGTGCACCGATTATTAAGTAACTTGTTTTTACCCTTTGAACATTGAGACCAAATTTTTATTAGAATAAGGAAGGGTTTCCATTATTAATAACCATATGCTTAATTGGCATTTAAGTACTCAACATCACACACTTTCGTCAATGTAAAATATTAGAGGATAGAAATGGTTCACTAGTCGTGGCCACAATAATTATAATTCAAAATATTCTAACCATTTCGCTTCTTTCCATTTGTTGATATTAGACAAATTCAACAAGGAAATATATTTCATTGAAATTCAACACATGACTTCACTACTTAACACATAGCAATTTTACATACATCACATGTATGCTTTCATTAACTTTTGAGGTGGTGCATCCCCATATTTTAAGATAATCGCGATTTTATTTTTCTTTACTCAAAAGAGAAATTTATCTATATTTATGATTTTAATGAGATAATAAAAAACTCTTTTACCGATATTCGATGGTGACACTTATGGTTTTAATGAGATTACCAAAATCTCTTATACCATTTAGTCTCTAGGAGTTCTTGTCATCATATGAACTTCACTTATATAATTTTCACATTGTGTCATAAATCTTCTTTTGTCTAAATAGTTTCAATTTATGATAGACTTTTCCACTAAGGTTTATCAAGATTAGTTTACTTCTAAAAACTAATTCGAATGTTTCTTTCAAACATTCTTTTGCCACATAGGCACAAGTATAGTTTCACTTTATATTCAATAGATATAAAAGATCCAAAAATAAACTTTTTTCGTAGTTTTCTGGTTTGCTCTTTTCATCTATTATCATGATCAGTTTTTCACACTGGTCAAGAAAGCAACCATTGAAGTTGCCATTCTTTGTAGACTTTATTTTAGTCTATACACATTCAAAGAGTCATATCACGAGTGATCAATTCGTTTCTATGATTGCATATATAATCACTTCGAGATTGAATCATCGATCAAATGTCTCATAGAGTCGATTACTTTAGAGATATAATCATCGTTTATTCTATGACCATATAGGTGGTCAATTCCCTTAGATAATTCATATCTTTATGTCATATTAAATACTTTACAAGTTCAAGATTAGTTTGTATACGAATGGCCGGTCCGCATTACTAACTCTTCAAACGATAGGATCAAACTCGAGATCCTCAGCAATATGCTATCTTTAAGCATTCATATAACATATACGATTTCTTGAATTTTTTTCGCCATTCAATGCTTAACAGTTTGTTAGCCAATTCACTCGGATGCTCACATTTGCAACAAAGTAAATGAGTTATTCATATACTTTGCCAACATCTATATTTGCTTACTCTCATAGAGTATATGATGCAAATATATCTTAAAAATTCGGTACACACAATTTTGGCAACATTTATATTTGCTTACTCTTATAGAGTATATAATGCAAATATATTTTAATATCTAATGAGATAATACCACAATTTTCTATATTTGCTAACTCAAATAGAGTTTAAAGTGCAAATATAGTTTTCATATCCAAGAATCCAGTAATAAATTATAAATTATAATTTTAAAATATCACAGATATTTCATCCATTATAATTTAATTACACCATCATAAATTTGAAATCCAGTAATAAATTATAATAGTGAAATTTTTAGATATTTCATCTATCATAATTTTATTACACCAACAATATATTATAATATCATTGAATATCATTGCCTTTGATCGCACAATATCTTGGAGTCTCTTAGATGTTTTTCTCATAACATCTTATAGTTGAACGTCCTCCTCTTATCCGTTCACCTCCACATGACTAATTTTGAGTAGGCTTTCTTTGATCATTCGTGCAAGCATGCATTTGTATGATGTGTCTCTTTAGATGTTTATCAGTGACATCTCTTTCTCGAAAGCTTCTAAGGCTTAGATGAATCCGATAATATCGCATTGCCTCCATCCCTCACCTATGGGTCCATTTATATTCGGTTCACATACGAATAAAAAATATTTTTCAATAGTGTTGTGTTCAGAGTTCATCTAAGCATCACATCTTATGCTTCCATTTTTTGTGGCGTCTACCAAGATATCATCTGTGACAAATATCTTTTAGATAATTTGTCGAACATGTTGAGCACATGTTTTATTTCTTGTGATGTTTATTAGTAACATCACTATCTTTTTCGACAATTGATGAACATGTAGGAGTTCAAGTTCTAATTTTTCTTGTGATATTTACCAGTAACATCACTACTTTTACGGACAATTGTTGAACATATATGACATATGTTCTTTTTATTGTGATGTTTACTAGTAACATCACTAGACAATATTGCACTTGTTTTATTATCTCTGTAAGGTGTTCATGAGCAATACCATCAATTATAGTCATGTACTTTTCTTGAACATGTTATCATCATGTTCTAATTTCACGTAATGTTTGTCATCAATATCATTAGACAATATTTCATTTTGTCTTTCTACATCCGTAGGATGTTTACCAATAACACCCTCAAGTATAGTTTATCTCAATTGATGTGTACCATTAACTACATGTTAATTGATATAATCAATTAACTAGCCACATAAAATTCGAAGTAAACAAATTTTGAAAAACTAAAGACGCATTTGAAATATTCATAGAAATATACAATCGAATAAAAATCATCATCACATACGAAATGTGATTTATATAGTCTAAACAAATATATGACATAACATTTCTTTTCTCAGCATAGTAACTTAAATAAGTTCATAATACATCAAATTTGCGATTTATCGTAATAATGTTCATTATGCTAGAAAAGAAAGAATATCAAATCATATTTTAAGAGTATAAATGAACATGAAAGCATACCTCAATTGATGAAATTCACATAATCAAATTGAATGAATTTCACGTACTTTTGATTCATCGATCTCTTTAACCATCTCAATAGAATAATTCTGTAAAATTGTTGGAAAATAGTGGATAGATAGAAAGAGAATAAACGAAGATCAATACTTCGAGGCACGACGGATCGCTATCTTTAAAGAATTATTTGTCTCCACACGAAGTTTGCTATTGGGATTGCGCAATAATACTCTCAGGATACAACGAAGTCACGGAGTTCGTCAACTAACAACTGTCACTTCAAGAAAATGGGCGATTAGCGACCCACGATAAGCGACACTAAGGTGACGCTATTACATCTCCGCGGTGAAGAGTGCCTCGTTCGCGTCTATCTAGCGCCACAAAAATGGGACGCTGAATATCGGTGACTACTAGCGTCGCAATGGAGTCAAAGTAAATTGAGACGCTACTTGCGCCACGACTTCACGCTATCTTGACGTTATTAAGACGCGCGGTTTGCGATTGTGCGTAGAAGATATGCGTCGCTAAGTCAACGCGCAAGGGGCGCAAGCTGTGAGACGTGATTCCGGCGCCCACGAGTCGCTACTCTAGGCGCTAGGAAGGTGCTGAAGTGACGCAATATGGTGATGTACGCGTCGCCAACGAGACGCGACTATGGCGCTAAGGATGATATATTTAACTCAGCGTCGACAGTCTTTGCGACGCAAATGGTACGCTATGCAGTCGCTATTTACATATTTTTTTACCCATTCAATTCTTATTTTTCCCTTTCCCAGACCATACAATTATATAATGCATATAAAAATGAATTGATATTCATCACAGGCAATATAAAAGTATCACAAGCAGTATAAGAGCATCACATGCAATATAAGAGCATCACAGGCAATATAAAAGCATCACAGGCATAATATTTAACATAAGAATATGAAAAGTAATAAATCGAACTAACAAACTATATGTATATGTATATCTAAATCTATAAGTAACAAAAGCATTATTTGTATTCATGGGTTGTTTCTATCCTAGGTTTGGAAGTTATTATTATCATTCCGGACATTCGACCCAGACGTACTCGGTCCATGGTCTCGCAGGGATGGATTCTGCATCGGGATCAATTCCTAAATTGCCTGCAATAGCGGAGCCAACTGTTGTGACAACTACTCCGACACATGCCGCGATATCTGCTCCGATAACTATTGCGATAGCTGTTGTGACAGCTGCGACACATCAGGTGCAGCGGATGAGCTCGTAGCAGATGGACCGTCTGCATATCCTTCGATCCTCTTAGGTATCTGAACGGCTGTGCCGAGGCCACGCAAGTACCCCCCTCGTGTCGTGCCGACCACCTCCTCCCAAACAGTAGTGTCCTATACGAAATAGAAAAATCATACAATCATTTAGTATATATATTATATATCAAGAAACACAAATTAAAAATATGACAAAACCAACGAAGAGACATTACCTGGTGGCTGAGTACTCGGATCATCTCCATACTTTTCAGCCATTTTCGCATTGTACTCATCCTATAAAATTTAAACATTATGTATTTCAAAAATAGTGCACCAACGGCAATAAGTATCATATCATGAGACTTATCAAAAGTCTACGAACAGTGGACGTGACTAGGTCATTTGTCTTTCGGCTCTTATGCGTGGCCTCATAGACCACACGAAAGTCTACGGGACCCCCTTCTTTCTCCTCCTACAATAAAGTTTCAAATTTGATAACATAAGTATAAGTCAAAAGTTTGATAAATTGAATTTATATGTAAATTATCATGCGTTGTCGATGCTCATCAAATCACATCGATCCTCCTGTGTGGATGTGGGCCTCGGGCTTCGAAAGACTTGCCTTTTTCGACTTCATTTGCCATTGTTCATATGTCCTTTGTGAACATCAAATACTTACACTTTCAAAAAAATATAATTTTCATAAAAATAATGTAAAAGTAAACATATTTACTACTTCCGACAGAGGGACTCTCAAACCGAGCGCCTAATATGTCTTGGGCATCTTTGTATGCCTTGCTCCAAAGTGAGGCTGGCGGACGTGACGACCTTGCGAAACTTATATAATCGATTTCGAAGGCGTTTCCCAGCGACCTCCTCAAAAGCTCTCCGGATCGTCCCTAAACTAATATCCGGATGAAACTGATTTGCCTCCTACAAATAGAACATTAAAACTTAGTAATTTTAAAATAAATATAAATCGAATTATGTAACCCAAATAGAAGATTGTACCATAAAAGCTCGAAAGATGTTATTCCGCACTTGAATTGAGACATCTTTCCAGGATCCTGCCCCTTCTGGCAAGTGGAAAAGAACGAGAGCACTGACATCCCGCGCGGTACTAGCGGGTATAAAAGTGGTCCTGCCAATTAGAAAGAAGAATTAATTTTCAATGATAACCAAAACTATAACAAAATTTGTACAACTTATTTAACTTACGATCGAGTAATATTATTCACAATGACCACTCGATTATCGTGTAACCCCTCTTCATCACTCGAAGAGGAATCATCATCCGGTACAGCTGGGGTAGGCTGTGAAGGTCCGACGTCATCTACGGGACCTAATACATAATAAATCATTAGTGTCATATTAAATTAAAATTGTGATAAATCATAGATGTACAGTAATGTTCTTACCTCGATTGATGTGTATCGCAGCATGATCAGTGGCAGTCCGCTCGTTTGAATGTATTGAGCCAGCTGCTTGTGCTATCGGCGGCGTAGTAACTGATATTATTAAAAAATATTTAATATAATTAATTAAGAAATGTCAATAACAATAAATATATCATCTGGCGTAAGATGTCGCTCGCCAACGCTAGAATGTGGTGAAACATCCAGTATTCTCGCTGGTGGCGATGGGGTAGCAACTGTCATCATAAGAAAATACATAAAATTTGGCTCCTATTTAAAATTGTATATCGCCTACAATGTGTCACGTAGCTAGAGTGATATGCGGAGCAGACCCACCAATGGAGGCGGAGGCGGCGGTGGAGGGCGGCAGAGGGGCACGGTGGAGGTGGCGGACGGGCGCGGTGGAGGAGGCGGTGGAGTAGGCGGAGGGTCGCGGTGGAGGAGGCGGAGGGCGGACGTTGGAGGAGGATGCGGTGGAAGCGGAGGGCGGACGTCGGCATGGTGGAGGAGGCGGCGGAGGCGGACGTCGGCGCAGAGGGAGGAGGAGGCGGCGGTGGAGACGGAGGCGGACGTCGGCACAGTGGCGGAGGGCAGTGGAGGAGGCGGAGGTGACGGTGGAGGGCGGCGAAGGGGCACGGTGGAGTAGGCGGAGGGGCGCGATGGAGGAGGCGGAGGCGGAGGCGGAGGGCAGACGTCGGAGGAGAAGGCGGTGGGGGCAGAGGGCGGCGGAGGGCGCAGTGGAGGAGGAGGCGGACGTCGGCGCGGTGGAGGAGGCGGCGGAGGAGAAGGTCCGGCGTCGAGCGTCGAGTGTCGGGCGGCGGAGGAGAAGGTCTGGCGTCGGGAGTCGGAGGTCGGAGGTCTGGCGTTGGGAGTCGGAGGTCAGAGGTCGGGCGTCGGACGAAGAAAGCAAAATAGTAAAACTGTAAAAGTGAATACGAAGAAGAGGGGTTAAGGACTTAAGTAAATTTTTTAGCGTCTCCAACGAACGTGACGCTACGTAGACGCAATGTAGGCACGATTTCTATCAAAATTCAGCTAGTGCGGCGCTATGGAGAAGCTAATGTGTCGCTAAGTTAACGTAGCGACACTATAGCGTCGTAGGGGCGTCTCCATAGTGGTAGCGTCCCAAGGATGCGACGTCATTGTGACGCTCATTAAAAGTCTTTTTCAATTTTTTAGTATGATATTTTATTTATCAATATAGCGTCTCATCGCATTGTGCCCCATTTAAATTATTTTATTTCCTTCCGACAATCTTTCATGTATGTATATAAAATTATAAATCTAAATGTATATGTGTCTATAATATATGCGTATGTATATGTGTGTGTATATATATATATATATATATATATATATATATACCTATAATATATGCGTATGTATATGTCGACGTGTGGGAGATTAAGTATTATAAATCTATCATGTATGTATGTCTATATGTATTATAAATATATATGTGTATGTATATGTCTATACATGTGCGAGTCATATAATGTGTATATGCATATGTATTCGAAGTGAATATATATGTGTATATGTTTATATGTGTGAGATTAAGT
Organism: Pontederia crassipes; assembly: GCA_030549335.1. NCBI lineage: Eukaryota > Viridiplantae > Streptophyta > Magnoliopsida > Commelinales > Pontederiaceae > Pontederia > Pontederia crassipes. Next base: position 7,040,425 of record CM060190.1, read on the forward strand.
GATAATAATATGTATATATGTACTTATTATATATAAGTATAAGTATATATGCGTATTTATATGTCTATATGTGTCCGATTAAGCGAGGGGTATAAAAAGTCGGCTAAGGAGGCGCAATACAGACGCCATTGAGTCATTATGGACATTTAGCAATCACGTAGCACCGAACTAGCGTCTAAAACCTCGTGGCGTCTCAATTTGGCGACGCTACAGAGACGCCAATAGTGTTACCATGATGTCGACATCCCCTGCGGCTCTAGTTAAACGCTAAGGTGACACTATTGAGTCTCAATCGTGATGCTAAAATGGGATAATTTGTAGCAAATCACTCTCTTAATTCAACCACCGTAATTTTATGATTAAGTATATATATTTAGTATGTATAAATAACATAAATAATATAGGTAACAAATTATATATTTAGGAACACTCCTATCATGTAAAAATACATATATATATATATATATATATATATATAATCGTGTAATACATATATATAATATGGGTAATCATGTACGAATACATATATATGTTGATAATACTAATATAATATTAATACTAATATAATATTTAATTATTTTATTAATTAACATATAGTATATATAATATATAGGATTTAGGGTTTAAATATAAAACAAATAGCGATATAAATATAGATAAGCTAGGAATAGTTTTAAAACAAATCTGCGTCTACATAGCGTTGCGTGAGCGTGTGACGCCAGATAGCGTCTCTTTAGAGCCGCAAATGGTGAGACGCGAGCATAGCGTCGTTGGTTGTCGATGCGAGAATGGCGTTAGGTTCTCTCGCGCTTTTTCGCTTCGCGGCATGCAATGGTAGCGTCTACGTCGCGTCTCCATTGCGCCATTTATAGCGTTTATTTCTTGTATAGCTAAGAACATAGCGTCACTAGATTTGAGACGCTACTTTGCATCGCCAATAGCCCATTTATTTGTAGTGTGTTGAAGAACTCAGTCTCTTATTCTAATAATTTGCAATGACTTGAATGTATTTTCATGTGTTGCACACATAGTACTCATCACATATTTATTGCTTCTTATCACTGTCAATCGCATTCGAATCATTTGAGTGATTGAAAAATGCAAGAAGAGAAAGCCTATTTATAGGCTTGAAAAGATGCTTTATGAAAGAACGTGTCTAGTATCTTTTCGTCCAAAAGACACACCTATTAGTTAAGAACACACCTTATGATGAAAGAACACATCTATTAGTATGTGAACACATATCAAGAGACACATCTTAAGATGAAACGATGCATCTATTCATGTGTTAATATAACTCTTGAAATATGAACACACATATTCATTTGATGTGACTTTTCATCTAAGAATATCATTTCATTAATGAGAGAACTCATTCATGACACCATTTCACTTATAACACATGTGAGCATATCTTTTCATTCAATATTGTAACACTTTATTGATAAAAAGATATGATGTTATATTTCATACTTAACTAATTAGTATGAACTCATTTTTAATGTTCACAAAGTAATATATTTGAAATTTGAAACCTTCAAATTCCAAAATACTATGCATCCGTCCTCACTTCTTCACTTCTTTTATATTTCTGGTACAAGCCGGTCGTTAAAGAAAGGATTATTCGTTGTTCTTGCATTGCCATGAACGCATTGCAAGGGTCTTCTGCATCTGCATTTTAAGCAGAAGAGTTTTTCTTTCTTTCGTATGGTCCTGCAAGGGGAAATTGTTGACTTCCGCTCTATTTATAGTGCAGAATTCATCTTCCTTTCTTTTTATTTTTATTATCTTTCATTTTTTTCATTAAAACCATGATCTCGATCTTTTTATAATCACCAAAAAAAAGACATCCACAATGAAATAAAATAAATAATTATATGAAGGAAACGACAGGGGACAATGAACAGGTTTATCTAGAAAGCGCAGCGTTGGTTACAATTTTGCTGGAAAGCAAAATAACGTGCATGCATGCATCATCCTTGATGCATGCCATTAACATGCAACGACATTCAAACATGACAAGCAAAGCAACAGTACATAATAATAACATATAAGCATTAGGTTAATTGCATATTATTCAAGCACACGACACAGATACACCACTGTGCGTCTCGGCACCTAAGCTGCTGCAGCCTCCACACAGACAGGGAGATTGGAGACTGATCCATGGGGAACACTAATCGCCTATAGTTGCAGTGTTGGGGGGTTCAACAGGGCTGGCCATACTGGCATCCGGGGACTTGGAATTCCGGGGACTCGGAATCCCGGGGGTGGGCTCGGAACAGGTTTGGGGAGCACCTTAAAGAGCACTTTACCGGCCCCTTTCGCGACCCCCCCCCCGGAGGTAAACCCATCCAACGACGTCCCCCACACCGCCGGCTTCTGGTCCTCAACACCTCCGGCGCTGCCGTCTTCCTTAATATCCTCCTTTACATCATCAACTTATGCAAGCAAGTGACAAAGTTGCCCAATTAGCTATTATCTACATAAAGTTGTAATATAACAAATGATGATGATGAATTTTAAAAATAAAAAATAAGCATTGTTTTTTAAATGTTTTATGTGTAAATTACCGAAAAATTTTAAAACACGTTTATCGGATCTTCGGATGCATAAATAACAACGGTGTTAGGAAGATTAAAAGAAGCATGAAAAAGAGACTAAAAATTAAATAACTTTATATGATGTCAACGAATAGTAGACAACGCAAGGGCTGAAGGGAATAAGTAGTATGTATAGAAAATTTCACTAAAGTCATAAAGTGTCATCTCACGAAAGTCATACGAGGGATTTTGTAGGGTTCATATATATATACCAAAAAGTTATACACTTTATTCATAATCATGGTTATTAAAATTGGACCGAACCGGCCGGTTCAATCGGTTCAATCACGAACTGGCGGTCGGTTCGGTCTGAATTAATTTAAAAAATAGAATTGAAATTGAACCGGTCAAAAATCGGTTCAACCATTAAATCGAAAAAACCTAGTTCAACATTTAAAGTGAAAAAAAATAGAAAATAAAAGTAAAAATAGGAAATAAAATGTTAGAAAGGAAGGTAAAAAATGAGAAAGTATTTGAATTAAGAATAGGTAAAAATTAAAAAGGAAATAAATGTGGGAAATCAATGTGGGAGAGGAATTAATGGAAATTAAAAGGAAAGTATTAAAATGAAAATAAAGAAGAAAATAAAAGGAAGTAAGTGTGATGTATGGAAAATTAATTTAATTTATTATCATCACAAAATAGTATAAAATAATTAATATAGTATATCAATAATAATAACTCAGTTTTTATGAATATTAAAAATTTTAATATCTTTTTATTATAAAAAAATAAATAAATATGGGAACTAATGGGGAGAGAGGAATTAATGGAAATAGAAAAATAAAAATACTAAAATGAAAGTAAAGAAAAAAAATAAACATGAGAGTGAAATATGTCAAAAATAATTAATATATTATCACCCTAAAATAGTATTGAAGAATAAAATAAAAGAATTAATATACTATGTTAATAATAAAAATTCAAACTTGAACATTAATATTTAATTAAATATTTGTTTATTATATTTTATTATGAAGTATAAGCATTATATAATATTTATTATATATAATTATTTTAGATAATATTAATTTAATAAAATCCGGTTGAACCCGATTGAATCCGATCAAACCGATCTAACCATGACCCAATTGATTATCCGGTTGGGTGGCCGGTCCGGTTTTAATAACATTGTTCATAATGACTACAAAAAGTTATACCAATTCTCAGCATGCAATTTTTCACCAATATGCATGTACATTCCAATTTTTTGTGCAAGGTCTCTAGCCGTTGCCACAAGGAGAAAGGTGGCAAAGAGAAGGCAGAAGAACATAAGGGGCAAGGACTTGGAAGCTGCTGCCATGTTATATTACATGCCTGTTGGCTATCTCCTATTACCAAAACTTCAATTTGTGCGCAAGTAGCTAATTAACTAGTTAGTTTTATAAAAATATTAAATGATAGAGTAAAATGACAAGAGAATAATGGCATTATAGAGGAGACATCTTTGAACATGGAATAGGATAAAAAGAATGTTGACAAGTAGTTAATTTTTACCATCTTGTTACTCTTTTCTTTCACCAGTCCAGAGTAAAATTGGATTCGTGTGTATGCAAACATAAAAAGAGAGGAAGAGAGAGAGAGAAAAAGAAAGACCAATACTACATCAACATGACAACAAGAGGCTATACAATTAAGACAGACTAATTGGTTGAAGAATCCGGGACGTTCACTCACCAAATTCAAGTATGGAATGGATTGTAACATCCCGAATTTTACTCTCAAATTGTCAAGAATAATTGGGTCATTCGATTGTGTTAGTCCATTTGTCATCACATAATCATAATAAAATATTATTTTATTTAAATCAGTGGAAGCATAAATTCGTTAAATAAGATAAAAATATCTTTCATTAAATGCGAAAATTTTCATAAAAATATCAAAAGTAATATCATAGAATTGAAACACATCTAAACCTTATTATTAATAGAAATTTAAAGCATTCGAAAACCATAGTCAAAATGTATCTTTTGAAAACATAATCAGAGTTCTCTAAACATATGACTCAACATCCTAAGACCAATGTGCAATATTTGTCATCATGAGCTGAGTCGCCATCATCCATAACTTTTATGCACCTGCACGTATCTAGGGTGTAGAGGTTTCTTGTTAGAGTATGTAAAGGCCATGCATGCGATACTACGATCCTATGCATGATACTACATGATATGCATCCTCTTTATATAAAAGAAGTAAATAATACGCATGCCATATACTTATCATCATACGTAAAGTATGGACATTTATATCAATCGTTCATTCAATACATAATCATATAAGTGAAATATACTTACCATAATTATTACCTCCATAACTTTCCTCAGCGTTGCTTTCCCTTTGACCTTCCACTTTCATGGCACATTATTCCAACTCTCCCCAGGGTTGTTTTATAACCCTTTGAACTTTTACTTTCATGGGACATCATTCCATTCCATCGATCATTGGCCATTTCCTATTAACGTTATATCTTTCAATAGTTAGTTAACTAATTAGTTTTATAAAAGTATTAAATGATAGAGTAAAATGACAAGAGAATAATGGCATTATAAAGGAGACATCTTTGAACATGGAATAGGATAAAAAGAATGTTGACAAGTAGTTAATTTTTACCATCATGTTACTCTTTTCTTTCACCAATCCAGAGTAAAATTTGATTCGTGTGTATGCAATCAGAAAAAGAGAAGGAGAGAGAGAAGAGACCAATACTACATCAACATGACAACAAAAGGCTATACAATTAAGACAGACTAATTGGTTGAAGAATCGGGGATGTTGTGTTAATCAATCGACTCACCAAATTCAGGTATGGAGTGGAAACCAAGGTCCATGTACCATTAGCAAGTAAGGCATTGATTTCAGCCGCCATAGCATTATGCCATTCAGAAGATTTGTTTGCCATAGTAAAGGAAGCGGGTGTAGGAGTGGAAGAGGTAGTCAGAAGTGCTTTGGCAGACCGAAGGCCAGGAGCAATAGTCAATAGGACGTCTGGGTCGAAGGGTCATTTGTGGAGTCTGATGGTGATTTGATGGTGGATGTGGGGCAAGGTTTGGTAGAGGGCTAGTCAAAGAGGTTGGTGGAGGAGAGCATGGTAGAGTTGCGAGTGGTATAATTGAAGCACCAATAGGAGTTGATGAGGGCAACCAAGTGGTAGGAACAGTTAACCAAGGTGTGGAGGAATATACACTAGACTGAGAAGGACCACCAGGTGTGTGGATTGAGAGGTATGGAAATGAAGACTCATCAAAGGTGACATGACGTTGAATAAAAATGCGACCAGAGGCATGCAGTTACATGAACTACTTACTCCAATTTTTTTCTATTGCCAACTCCCGATTTTTGAAAAGAAGTATCGACGGTCCAACACACGCAGTGCTAATGATTATATTCACTATGTATAAGTCGGAGGTTGATCTACTATCGAGTTCAACTAATCCAATAAGATCGTTCATAATGATACAAATATTTAAATTCAAAATTTTACTTAAACGAGAATGAATCAATTATCACTTCATCTCAATTCTTATTGCACTATAAAATGTGAAGTTTGTCGCTGACATATGATTTCAAGGAGGGTGTGAAGCTTATATAAAATATTTTATAAAAAAAATACTGATAATCTTAAGCTTAAGGGTTAATTTCTTAAACATCCCATGAATTATTACAATTTTCCTCGTCTACCCCTAATCTTACTATAGAGCCCCCCTAAATTACGTTGATTTTCACTTTAGTTCATCTTAACTTTTTCATTATTTTTTATTAAGATAAATAGAATTTTGATGATTCAAAAAAGAAATTAGATTATTTTCTATCCAAATAAAAAGATGTTCGTACAAATGCATGATTTGTAACAACCTCTATTTTTTGCATAAATAAATAAATGAACATTTTATACATTAATGAGATCTCAAAAATCATTATTTAATATTTTAGAATTATTTAATTTCGAATTGATGGAAATTATGAGAGAAGTTGGAAAAAAAGAGAGTTTGAGAAGATGTGGTATTGTTATGGAAATATTATGAGATTATAAATTTATTTCAAATTTAATTAAATTTGAGGGATTATGATGTGATTAATTAATGATGGACGATTATGATTAATTCAAGATGAGTCCAAGGTCCAATAAATAGATATTAAAGAATGGTAGAAAATCTCTTGAGCCAAATAGGATATCTATAGCACGAATCTCATGTTGTCTCCCATTTCACGCAAACCGAGATGTTTTAGAGGACATCTGACAGCTAGTTTCAAATCTCCGACATAGGAGAGAAGCCTTGAGGTGACGGACATAGGTTTAAAGGTCATCGCAAAGATATCACTAGCCAAAATTTGACGTTTGAACAACCTACGTGGGTTGATTTTTTTGTCAACTTTAAGTACGTAGTGGGAATCCCCATGGCATCAGTTTTTTGCGACATGGAATATGTTCTCCTTTGTACCAAGATTTTTTTGATATAAATTGTGTATCATATGGTATAGTTATGGTGGCGAAAAATTATGTCGGAACACAATTTATCGTCGACAACTGAACTCGGCCCGGGTTCTATCAACATGGCCTAGGTTGCAGCCAACACGACTCGAGTTTAGCATGAACATGGTCCGGTTCTATAAAACCTGGATCAAATCAAATTCAGACGCGGACTGGGTCAGTGACAGTGTGGCACGAGTTCTGGCCGATATGGCTTGCGTTAGTACGAACATGAACCCTGTTGTATTGTGCATCATCATGGGCGTGAACCAGCTAACCCGGCCCAGGTTCACTCCTACTCGGCTCGAGTTATCTCTGACCGAGGGTTTCCTAAGTGTTTTTGAATGCGGCCCAGGTTCCATTTGACATGGGCCAGGTTATGGGGACAAAAAGTCTATTTTTGAGTATTGAATCATGGATAATTGGATAGTTATTATGATTATGTTGGAGCAAAGTTTTAATAACATATGAAATTATATTTTGATGATACAAACCTCAAAAGATTAAAGTTAAATGCTAAAAAGTTTAAAGAAAAAGGGACAACTTTATGTACTACACTTTGATTAAATAATTGACTATGGTCTTATTAGATTCTGGATGAATGATGAATATTAAACTTGTAGAGAATCATGTTAGCTATCCATAGAATACAAGATTATCTAATTTGGATAACTGTGCAAAATATTATGCTCAAAATAGTGCAAGTCGGTCAACATGTCGGTCGAAGCAAAAAAGTCGTTGAGGCTATACCGGTCGATCGATCAATGCATGTGCTACACAAATTCACGTCAAGACTATACCAGTCGACGTCGAGACTATACTGGTTGGCTGACCGGTTGATGGTTCGATCAACCGTTCAAGCGTAGAAGTGAAGAAATTGCGCAACGGTCACATAGATCAGTCGACCGGTCTAGATGTGCGGTCGACCGGCCTCTGTGTCAAATGAACAGTAATGGCTATTTTTTAATGAATAAAATGTGGCATAAATTCTGGATGAATTTTCCACATGCTGAAACCTATAAAAGGAGTGCCAAAGTCAGAAGCAAATGCACTCATCCAAGCATTGAAAAAAAAAACTTCAATTATCAAAAGAAGACATTTTTCCTTGAAGTTATCATTTTAAATTATCTCTTTTATTTCTCTTCTTTTCTTGCCAGCATGATATTGTAAAAGAGAGAAATAATCATTCAAAAAAAATTTGAGAGAGCTCTTGTGTAAACGAGGTTCGATATCTTATCTCTAGAGCGAGAGAAAAAATTAACTTATTAGGAAAAGAGGTTTGTCTTGTCTCTCGAAGCGGAGAAAAGATGGTTGTGTAAATGACTTTCTTCCTTGTCCCATTTGGAATAAAGGAAGTGTTTTAGTGGAATCTTCGACGATCTCGAGGTCGAAAAATCAGAGCGGGGACATAGGCCAAGGCAACAACTATCGTGTTCATCGTGTTTGATTCTCTCTCTCCCTCTCATATTGTGTTTGTGATATTATCTGAATTGCATTGATTTAAAAGGTCTAAAGAATCGATTTTAAACTTCAACGACGTGTTTTGGTAAATCGATAATTTTTGTTATTGAACACCAATTCACCCCCTCCCCCTCCCCCTCCCCTCTCGGTGCCTTTTGAGATTCAATAATTGGTATTAGAACAGTTGCTGTTGTGTTAAATTTTAATCATCTTATTTTAAAATTTAATCATCTTGTTTTAAGATTTAACCATCTTTAGAGCCATGGCATCAAGTGGATTAGTTTTTCTGAAGGACAATCAATTAGTCGTCCTCCGCTTTTTAATGCATTAAATTTTGCTTATTGGAAAATTAGGATTCAAGCATACATATGTTCCATTGACATTGACATGTGGAACATTGTTGAAAAATGTTATTACTTATATGAAAAATTACCTATAAATTCTATCGAAAGAGAAAATTTTAAGCATCAATTGGTTGGTTATCCATTTGCCAATTGGTCATTTTATTTTAAGGTGTGTTTTGAACTTCCCAACACAAAATTTTTTCCCCTCATTAGATCTTTACTCAACCAAAAATCATGAGTTTTTTCTATTGATTTCTCCTAAACTATGAATTTTTTTTGCGTCTACCAATGACTTTCAAATTTTTCGTAGACCTCCCTGAACTATGTCACTTTTTCACTTAGGTTCATCCATCAACATTTGTTAACTTTCCCATTTATTTATTTTTTAAATTATAAAATGACCAAAATACCCTCAGAGTTTAAAATAATACATAATAGTAAATATAAAAATTAAAAAATGCTAGCCAACATTTTGGTCATTTCATAATAGTAAATAGGATTATTTCCTCTAACCATCCCTAAATTATCGTAATTTTTCACATCTAATCCCAAACTACGAACTTCATTTTTTGGATACCTAAACTATCGCGATTTTTTTAATTTAATCCTTGCGTCTAATTCTGTCGACTTCTCCGTTATTTCTTATTTTTCGCATTGTGAAAAATCCATTACACCCCTACATTAGTCCACTTTTACATAAATAATATATAATAATAAATTTTAAAATAATTAAAAAAAAAGAAAAAAGAAGTGTCAAGGAAGGGGGTCGCCCCCCCCCCCCCCCCCCCCATCTCTCTTTCCCGGCGCCGGGAAAGATGCGTCGGGAAAGAGAGGGGGCGATGCGTCGGGAAAGAGAGGGGGGCGGCGACCCTCCCTCCCTTGACACTTGTTTTTTTAAATATTTTTATATCCATCATTATATATTATTTTATGTAAAAGTGGACTAACGCAGGGGTATAATGAACTTTTCACAAATGCGAAAAATAAAAATAACGGAGAAGTCAATGGAATTGGACGGAATGATCAAATTAAAAAAATCACGATAGTTTAGGTACCCAAAAAATGAAGTTCGTAATTTGGGGTTAGATGTAAAAAATTGCGATAGCTTAGGGTTGGTTAGAGGACCCTAGTAAATAATACATTTTTTATTTTTTCGTATTTACTATTATGTATTATTTTAAACTCACTTATTTGAACTTCATGAGGGTAATTTGGTCATTTCATAATTCAAAATAATGAAAAATAACGGAAAAGTTAACAGATATTGATGGATGAACCTAAGTGAAAAAAAATGACATAGTTTAAGAGATGTCTGCGGAAAACTTGAAAGCCATTGGTGGATGCGGAAAAAATTCATTGTTTAGGGGAGGTCAGCGAAAAAAAGTCGATCACTGAAAAAAAGTCATTAGTCTCGCTGAAATTAACATTTATTAAGTCCTTTAAAAGTAAGTTTTATTGAATATTTTATGTCTTTCTACTAGTGAAGTATTCAAGAAAAAAATTATCATCATATTTTATATCATTTTTTAAATTTATTCTATTATTTAACACAATACATTTAGAAAAGAGATTTTTTTTGACATGAAATTTGTATTGTACAACATTTCAAAACATCTGTTCAAAAAAAATTTTATAATCGTTTTTCATCAAATATAGAGCGAAATTTATTGTTAGGTTCTTGATGCTGAAAATTGACTGTGCCTTTCATTTTCATCATAAAATGGTTCAAATTTTTTGTTTTTTGTTTCAACTTTCAAATGCACCTTCACGATCACTTCTAAAATTGATTAATGGCCACTCCATTTTTATTCCATTTAGGATTTTAAGACGTACAACAGAAACAATTTAAATGTGTCCATGCCACCTACGTGACACTTTAAATGCGATTGTGAACTATGCATAAAGGGTTACACAAAAGAGCAAATTACTTGGATGTACAAGACCACACAGCCATGCCCACCTCAACATTTCAGGTTTTACATCGTCCCATTTTCAGCACATGCATCATGAGTTGTTCCCGCAGGGAATTTTGCACTGCTCTTTCTTCTTCTTTTTTCGTTTCTGATTCAGAGAGTAAATCCAGGAGAACATCGTCCAACACCATGAGCGCTTTTGAGGTCAAACACATTGCTGTTACAACTCAACTCCGGGCTATGCTGCATCCATAAAGCTAAACACAACTGAAGATCATCCCCCTCTTCTCTTTTCATCAGCATCCAACTCGGTTGAACAGAACTAGAAATCGTGAGTTATAAGGCGCCATTGCCCATTGGAAGTCCTCAGAAGCTTAAACTGGTCATAGGATGGCTCACGCAATAAATGGAGAAAGTTTCTCCATTGGCCAACTTTTACATGCTTCCACCATTATCACCAGTTCTTTCTTCTGATTTCAGCGCAAGGTCAGCATTTCCCCTGCCAGATGACAGGCCCAACGCATTTGCAAAAATTCTTTTTGCAGCTCCAATCTGTTGCTTCTCTAAGCTTTCTGTGGTTACAATTCTCCTGTTACCTTCGTTCGGTACTGTGTTTCTGCTATATGAGGCAAATGTAACAGGTTTGTTCTCTCCTTTCTTCACATACAAGGTACCATTGTAGCTTTTCCTTCTCCCTGGAGGTCTATGATACTCATTCCTTTCATGCGAGTCCAATTTACTCCCAGCAACAACACTTGATTCTTTCTTTTCCAAACTTGAATTCGACCGTTCTTCATTAAGTTTAACATCATTTAAACGATTACTTATTTCCTTGTCATCATGTAAATTCAATGAATGGTTCTGGATAGGAGAACCCATTTTCTGGCCAAGTGCGTGTGCAATCATCCGCCGAGCTACCGTTGGAACTGACCGGGACCTTCGAACATCCTCTTTGTCACCATCGTGCATCGAAAATATCCTTTGGCGAGCAGCTTGATAAGCAACTTCTCTTTCCTCAAGTGAGGTTGGAGGCGGGTTTGTCTGGATGGGCTGGATGGGCGGTGCTGCATGAAATTCACATATAGCTTTACTAAAAAAGCAAAATTACCCACAATATTCTGGAATAAAGTACTCTAATTGTACAGACAGAATTAAGCTTCCATTCGAGCCATCTCACTTTGATATTATAATTTTCATAAAAAATGATTTTATGATCTGATTGCAAATACTTTTATTGCAATCAACTCATTTAAGTTCCGAAATAAAAATAGGAAACATTTGGTAACCATGATAAAGTAATTTGCCTTCAAGAATAGACTAGAACTTTAATAGAGTTTCATTACCATGATTTTTACGGACTCGCATACATTCCTTTCAAAAAATAATGATACATTTTTTAAGAAAAAAAGAATAATTTACTAAAGTGAACTACTTAATGCGTGCTTTTTTTAAAGAAGAATGATGCAATTTTGAAGCTTGAATCCATCTTTTCCATTTGAAAAATTCTGAAGTTTGAATACATCTTTAAGCGATTGCTTGACCTTTGTCTACAGCATCATAACAGAAAGTTCCATGATCACTGTGAATTGCTTTAAGGAGCCCTTGATTACCTCTATTGATTGGTGCCTGCCAACTACATTTAATGGGCAACTTCAAAATTGTGAAACAAAACACCAGGAGTGTTTCCAAACATCATCACAAAATACTAGACACCCATTAGGTGGGGTCGGCTACATGGATCATACGACGTCATATTCGTTGATCCATGTTCATAAGATTCGACAGGATTTTACGCTGGCTGTCGGGGCCTAACACAACCCTCCTCCTTTATCCGGGCTCGGGACCGGCTATAAAATATAGGCGGAGTTAATATACAACAACAACAACAACAACAAAGCCTTATCCCACTAGGTGGGGTCGGCTACATGGATCATACGACGCCATTCCGCTCTATTAGTAACCAAACCTTTCGGTATATTATTCACCAATAGATCTTGCTCTATTAGTTCGCCAAGTGTCCGCCTTGGCCTCCCTCTCCCTCTTTTAATCGGACTCCAGATTATTTGATCTACTCTTCTTACTGGCGCATCTAATGGTCTTCTCTGAACATGACCAAACCATCTCAAACGATTCTCTACCATTTTCTCACTAATAGGATAGGCGGAGTTAATATATCATGCAATAAACAGGACAAGTAATTTGGAGCAGAATATGACTAATTACAAATGAAGACACCATCCAGAGAGATTTTTCTTTCAAATGATATGATTATTCTACCTAATGCCACAAGATAAATATATCATGGGAATTCAATTTATGTTGGGAGACTCAATATCCAGATGCACGTATGTATTGACCAGCACACTAATAAAAGCATTGTGAATGTTCTAATTCTGTAATTCATGCTACCAATTATTTTTCTATGGAATAACTGGAGGCTTGTTTTCATCTATGTAACTAAGGTCAAGTTCCACAGAAGACGCCTAAAGTTTTTATCTTTAGGGGTTACTTTACATCATCTTTTTTAATTTCATCTGTTGTAGTAAACCGTGATCTCCTTTGTAATTAAAAGAATACAATATTGATGCTTATATAATTGTTGCTATTGATGTATTTGAACCAACCAAATGCATCATTAATTAGTAATTATTCTAAGAAACATGTTTCTCCGACATCATTCTAAAAAAAATATGTTTCTGTGAGAGCTTATGGACGTGCAAAATGGTGAATGAAAGGGGAAGCTTGACAACCGCCTACCGTAAATCTGTCATTCCTAATTACTTCAGATTCTCCATTACTGTACATCAGTGCCACCAAACTACTACATTGGCACATGACATGTGGCATGTAAGGATGCCTAAAATTAATAAGAAAGGTCTTACAACTTGAATTAGATGACAAATAAGTGAAAAGATAAGAGCCTATTTACCAGCCTCTTTCTAGAATTGGCAGACTAAATAAAATATGCAGTTCCTCCTTCCAAAAAGAGATGCAGTTTGTTCAACAGAAAACATCAAACACTTTTTCAAGAAAAGGCAAGAACTTGCAAGGCCATGATATACCACGATGGCAATACCAATTTGAGGCCAATTTGAAGTGCCTTCTAAACTGGAGTTTTATTTATTATTTCAACCTACTTGGTTAGAGCTTTCCTCTTCATTCGGATCATTGCTCACAAAATACTAGACATAAAGTATAATTCATCATATATTATTGACGCAATCAGCCAACCTTAAGAAAGAAGCATCACTTTGCAGAGGTACTATTAATAGAATCAAATCTACACACATGAAAGCAAACATTACAAATATAGAGAAAGATGAACCGAGGAAAACTAACAGGAAGCAGATTATAGATAGTCAAGTTGATACCATCATTAAGTATGGCACGTAACATTTATCTTTGAATATTATAAATGATTTTGAACTCTCTTTCATCTCTGAGGGAGCTAGAATGTGATTTTTCTTTGTAATGCTAAATCGGCTCTATGAACAAACAATGAGGTTTTTACAGTTCAATGGAAAACAATGAAAAGGGAAGGGCATTTATTGAATAGCCAAGGAAAACAGAGAATTACCTGGTGCTTCTTTTCTCCCAAGTATATGATTAGATGGCATGGTAGGTTGATATTCACCATACTCCCACAACACATCACTTACCAGGATTGGTGGTCTGCATAATAATTACAAATGTTGAATAAAACAACATTCGAGTCAAGATGGTGTAAAGAAAGTGTGCAAACACCAAATTCTCGAGCTATTACTCAATCTACAACTAGCAAAAATGTTCAAAATGAAAATAAACGAAATACAGCAGTCAAAAAACAAGAACAATTGGACAGTATATGTATTCACCGTAGCTAATCCATGTGAAAAATTAACTGAATATGAGTATGATGCCTTACCAGCAACTACTACTCGCAATTTCACCTTTCCAATTTATTGAAAAATGAAATGGAGAAATTGCTAGTTTTATCTTTTCTCTTACAGAATTTTCAACTAATAAAACAAACCAGCTATGTAATGTGATCAAAGTGATTGAGTAATATTAAATATGTACTTCAATCCTGAAGAACAAGACAGGTCTGATTAACAAGAGGAAAGTAAGAGAAAGAAGATGGCAGAAATATAAGACAATTTCTCGGAAAAAAAAAAAGAAAAATAAGACAGAAGAGATATGGCAGAAAAGGAGGATAGCATCAGAGTTGGAGATGAAATGGTTGCATCAAAGTTTGATTTTCCATTGATATGCAAGATAATCAACTCTAAATTGCGAGAGATGAGCTAACAGTTGAAGCAGAGTCATAGATGCCAGAAACTTCTAGTGCTAAAGCATTTTAGAAACATAAAGCCAAAATCTGACAATACATATTTAGGCCAGTTATTACAGTAAATTTCTTTACCCATTGCAGTTCATGATGGGGAAAAAAAGATTAACTCTACTGGTTTAATTTCATTACTAGGATTAGAAAATAACACTTAATTTTAGGGAAGAAAAAGAAATAAAAAACACATATTAGCATCAGTCTTAGAAATAAATGTCTTCTACAGAAAAATACGTATCAAATAAGTGTTAATTCCAAGCTAAAATCATCTAAGATGAATGAATTATTGTGTTTACTGTTTAGGGCCTGATAGTCAACAGCATTTCAAGGGCACTTCAAATTATTAGAATCAAAATGTTGGCCAACATTGCGATAGAGAAAAGGCAACAATTTAGTGAAAAATGTTTCCAAGCTGAACACAAAAAAAAAAGTGATAGTAAAAAGATGTAGGATGCAAAAAGGTTACTATCAGCAAATAAAATAAGCATGTGCAAAATATTGGAAACGAGTAAAGGAAAGGCATCATACATTGCTGTATCTGCGCAGCGTTGCAGAACTATATGGCGATCATCTCCCTCGCCAATGGATTCATGGAAAAAGCTGGGAAGACAAACATTGCAAAGTGGAAATGAGAGGCATAGAAATACAATGTCCATCCTGAGCAATCACTTACAGTAGACTACAGAGGATGTAGGAAAGAAAATCTGAAGCAAATTTGAAAAAAAAAAGACAAACCCGAAGATATCAGCAAGACGATGCACAAGTACACGATGGTATGAACTCATTGGTTGGAGCTCTATGATGCCATCTTCACTGCATTAAGAAGACTATATAAGTAGAATGATTAATTTTGCAACTACCTGCAAATTCCTGTGAGAATTTAAGTAATAAGATTATGAAATAGTATGTGAAGTAGTTTTCAACAAATTATGGGTAACATATGTGGAGAAGATATTACAACCACAAAAAGAGTTCTTTATGTCTATCATAATATCAAAATCAAGACGAATCTTCAAGAGAAAGTAAATTGTCTAAAATGGGAGACGACAACAAAGAGTTCAGCTCTAAAACAATTTGTTCATCCTTCTCAGAAAAAAAAACAATTTGTTCATGGTAACCCATGAGCTAAGGCTGCCAAGCATAAAAAAGTATTTCCTTCTTTTTTTCGCACTTTTTTAGCTTCAGAGTTTCGAATTACAACCAAAGAGAAACAATTTGAGAATTTAAGTTTACAATTCATCTACAAGAAACTACTAACTCACCAAAAGGGAATTTACTCTCAAGTCTCGAGCATGGACCATTAGACAAAAGTCGGGTACTATATCAATGTTATAGATCTAGTAATGGAAATAATACTACTTATTCTTCCAGAACAACTTACCTGGTACCATCTTCAAGGAGGCTGATGAAGGCCTCTTCGGTGGAAAGAACAAGGTGCTTGCTGTACAAGTTGTCCTTTATCAGAGAAGCCAACTCTTCTACCTGCAAATTTTTCAGGTTCGTTTTTTGTTGCACGAATTGAAAAACAGAACAAGATACTTCAAAAGATATAGCAAAAGATTTTTCTTTTAGAAAAAAGAAACCGACACTGTTGGAAAATGGCTCAATTGTGAACAATCTTTAGCTAGGAATTGAAAATTTGGCTCGTCGGAAACGTTGTGGAACACGTACCATGTCGAATTCGGTCATCGACATGCTGGAGAGGATTGAGCGACAAGAAAACCGCAAAGAAGGGGCGAAATGAGGACAAGAAAACCCTAGAAAGATTGAGCGACAGGTAGCGGCCGTTTCATGACGGAAACGAAGACGAGTTCTGTTACGAAGCCGCCTCGCCGTTACATCTTGTGGCGGACGGTAGTAACGGGTCGGAGAGTGCGTGGCAGTCGTTACACTGTCTTTATTCTTTTCTCAGATTTTTTACGCGCCCCATATTTTTAAATTAATTTGTTTTTCTTTCCTTATGCGGACCCTATTTTTTTAATTTTTTTCTTGTATTAAGTATCTTTTTATGATCGGAAAAAATATTTCAATTAAGTAGATTATATATTAAAGTTAATAGTTTTGAGTCAGAACCTCGTTAAAAGGAGTTTGTTGTTTTATGCTCTCAGTTGAATTAATTAAATTCTAATAATAATAAACACTAACAATCCCAAAAAAACATATTTGTAAAGATATATAAATAATCAAATTTACATTTTCTTCAATTGTTTGATACTCATATCCCATGAATATTATTGAGATTTTTTATATTCACCTAATAAATATATCTTTGAATCAATGTTGATTGCCTATAGGAGAGCTCAAGCACTTATTGAATGCTTGTAATTTTAGATTCGAATTTTGTAGCCATCAAATAATAAATCAATTATGTTTTATCTTCTCGACTATGGGATTAGACGCTAATAGTTCTGGAGGTAAAAAAAATTAGTATATATTTGAAATTGGACCACTATTTACAATGTGAACTAATAATATTTATATGGGTCTAAATGAAAAAGGTTAGAAGAGAAAAAAAACTTACTTTACATACAACTATCAGAAAAAAAAAACATAATTAAATAATATACATGTATTTACATCTGCAGCTTAGCTTCACTAGAACATCCATCACCCTAAATTGACCTTATGTGCACTGGAGAAATGCTTAGCTGCCGCAACCATGTCCGCCTCTGGGCCACGGGCTGCCGGCGCCGGCGGGTTCCGATGGTCGGAGAAGAAGCATGAGAAGTTGAGAACCATGACGCCAACATTAATTTGGAGGAGAAGGACGACCCTTGCCGCTATCCATTTGCTCGGGTGCTTGCTTCAAATTTGCATGTTGATCTCTCAATTATTTGAGGAACTGTGTTGGCTTGGCTGGCATCTGAGTAATCAGACGTGTGTCTCTATGTGTGTGTGTGGATGCTAAAACAAGTTTGGTTTCTGTGTGTTTCCCAGGTTGAAATGGGACACATATTTACTGGGAAATCAAGGAATTGCACCAAGTAGAAGCTGCTTTGGCTCTCCTCTCTCTCTCTCTCTCTCTCTCTCTCTCTCTCTCTCTCTCTCTCTCTCTCTCTATGCATCACTTGGGAGCATGACAGAAGTTTCCATACACTTACAACGGGATTAATCAACACGATGTAGTAGAAACATTCACGTAGCAAGAACGAGAAGAAAAAGGAAAAAAAAAGGGAATGGCTTGTCAAACCGCAGATTCAAATAAAATGACTTTGGAAGTTGCCTAGGAAGCGGGAGTGATGACGAATATCATAAAAATGATAAAAATACTGGAGAGAGCGTGGAATTTTGATTCCGTGCATCTTATTATAATAATAATAATAATAATAATAATAATTTGATTCTAGAGAAGAAATTTACTTTGTGATACATTATGTATTATATATATGTATATATATATAATGGAAAAGGATTTTGTTGGAGAAGAAAGTAAATTCCTCAAGAAAAAAAGGTTCCGAACTTATTCAGTAAAACTTGTTAAGACACTTCATAGTTCATTGTACTACCGAACAATGAATAATTAGCAATTTTTTTTCTGGAACAGAAGTCTTCAAATTCCATGTCAACCTTCGTATGACGTGAAAAGGATGGTCAAAATTAAGAATGCCATAGATATAGGGAAAAAAAAACGGCCAATGTTACAAATTTAAATTCGACTGATTTCATCAAACAATGTGAACGTTCAACTGAATCGTACCAAAAATTCATGTTACAAATCAAGGCCCACGTGACCTCGATTCTCATCACGGTTTGGTGCCAAGTTGGTTCTTCTTTTTGTTTTTGGGACTTGACACCTTTTTTTTTTCATTTCATTTTTGTCTTTTGTTTTCCTTTCCTTATTTTTTTCTCTCACATTACTCTTATAAATAAAATATTAATATAATACTATTTATTACTTATCATTGTATTAAAAATTTTAATATTCCATTAAATATGATTTATTTAAAAAATAATTTTTTCTATTTAGATAATATATTTTTCATCAATTTTTTTTAATAAAAAATTAATTTCTATTTTTAAATTAATTAAAAATATATTTTTTATATTTATAATACTTATTTTTATTCAAACACCCACCAAAATTAATCTATCACATTTATTTTTTTTCAATCAACCTAGTAAGTTTCACATTGAACTAATTATTCAGATAAAACTCGGAAGAATTACAATTCCAGACGCCGAATGCAATCATCATGCACATGTCAAAAGACTTTCGGTAGAATTTTCTTTTTTTTTTTGATATTTTCTTTATTAATAATTTAAAAAATCTCAAATAATAAAAGATATAGTATAAAAATAATTAATATCCATTCGTAATATCCATTACGAAGGATGTTCCTAAAATTTTGAAAATAACAAATATAATTGTTATAATTATTAGAATCATTTTATTGTTATTATTAATGATTTTTAAATTATATATAATTGTTATAATTATCAGAACTAGGACGGTCGGGACCAACCCGCATTTGGACACTATCATTAAACCCCCGTGTGTGTGTGAAAACTAGTATCTTCTAGCTAATCCGAGAAGATATATGATAAATAAATCTTTGATCAAATTAACGAAAATCCCTATCAGAAATCATGCAACTTATCCAGTATCTTCAATACAAATTTATATTTCAGCCAAAGTGTCGAACTGAATAATGCTCGGTTATCAATAAACAAGTAAAGCACTTTCTACTCAAGACAGCATAGAACAGTTGTCCATGATAAGATTCTCACTTATTTCAAAACCTGGAAAGAGAGACTCAAAATCGCCTCTAAAAAAGTGTTTGATCCCTTATCCATGAAAATTCCGCATACAATCATGTACTACATTAAATTAGAATGCATTCGATTTCTGTTACAAGATATTCAGACCTGAGAGGAAATGCACAATTATCTTTAACAATCTTCATCCTGTGGAAATGTTCAGACATCTTATCATCCCAGTATGTCCATTCCACTAGATAACTCCTTAAAACAAACCTGCAAAAGCAGTGTTATGTATGAGATGATAAAATTATAATTCTAAACGACTAAAAAGGGGTAAATGATAAAAAAAGGTAAATGATTAAAAAAAAATGTAGATACATAGGATAAAAAAAAGCATTAGGCGCCAGCAAAAAAAGTACATGAAGATTCACACTGATATAACACACATTCTGCAGCAGAAGTCAGGCCTTCCATTCACGAACTGAGGTTTCAATTTTGTTCAACAATTACCCCCTCATGTGCTACTGCAGATATTACTAACATGTAAGATCTAACTTTGAATTATCTAAACACACTCTAATTTCATTTATTCTGTAATAAAATTGTCTATGATGAATGTGATGAAGAACGAGAGACAAAGCCAAGCATATTTGATGAAAGAAAATGAATGAGAATGTTCCATGGCAGAAAGATAAAGTCATTAAGATGGGTTTAGACCAGTATATAGAGCACCACTAATGTTAGTCATACCATCAGAAAAATAGAAGTGCATTTGATTGGCAAAAGGACTGTTTAAAAGGTTGGTGCAATATGGGATCTAGATAGTTCAACTAGGTACAATATAGATGTCACCTACTTGAAATCGAAAAAGGCTTACATAATAAGGGTAAGGTTCAAAAAAGAGGAAAGACAAGCAGAGAATTATATTCCAAGCCAAAACTGAAGTTGCCAATTAGTATAAACAGGAAATTAGTGAAAACATCAAGTTTCTGTAAATTTATTCCATTTTTGTAAAAGAAAGGAGGCACTCCCTTCAAGTGATAATAACACAGTTCATGGCATGGTGCTGGTGATGCGATTGAAGGTTTTCCTAGTCAACTCTCTGTTTATATTTAGGGGCAAAGGGATTACTCCCTGGTCACCCATGAGTATTAATTATTGAAAAGCTACCTAGAATACTTTTGTTTTTGAAACGAAGCTACCTAGAATACTTACATCACCTAGAATTAGAAGTAACAACAAAGATAAACTTAGGTTAATTTTTATCCTTAAAACCTAATCTACTTATGTCGACTGAAAACAAGTGGGAGGGCCGGAGGGCCTCCCACTTGATGCCCTCGACGGCCTTCTCCACCAGGGAATTCTTGGCGATGAGGAGCTTGGTGGTGGGCGGAAGCCGGGATCGGAGGGCTTGGAGCTGGCGGACGGAGAGGCCGTGGCACCAGATGCCGGCGAGCAGGTGGCAGCCTTCGAGCTCCCGCCGGATCGCCTCGCGCTTCGAGCGAGCGGCGGCGGCCCGGATCGAGGGGAGGACGGAGGTGGCCAGCGCAGAGCGGAGGGACGTCATTTCGTCGAACAGGAGGTCGGCGTTCAGAAGGTGTCCAGCGAGGAAGAACGAGACGAGTGCGCGGCCGCGAGGAGGCGACTGACAACATCGCTGCCCTTTTTCACATTTTAAGAAACTTTTTTAAGTATTTTTTTTACCAAAATACCCCTCGAAGTTACAAAATTAATTACTTATATTACTTTGATTGTCTAAAAAAAAGTTGTCAACTATTAAATTATTAGTAATGAGCGTTAACTTACAAGTTATGTTTTCAACAATTTAAATGACTAATTCAGTATTCAGACGGAAGGACAAAATGATGATTTGAGAATCGAATCTTGGACTACTAATACTAACGATTCAGGATACAATCTCGCTATTTGATTGTGCCAACCATACTAGATTAAATAATAAAATTATCTTATATTTTTATAACACTGAAAGAGCAAATCTTCTATCTCTTTTTCCAACACAAAAATCATCATTTATAATTAACATTAAAAGTTTTTACTTTTTTATAATATTGGAAGATCAAAGGTCTCTTTTCTCTTTCCTCAATCATATAATTATTATTTTAAATAATTAACATGAAAGTTTTTAATATCATAAATTTTACTTTGTTGTACTACAATTGTTCTATTATGATCCCTATATTTTATTCACCTTATTTAATATTTTTATATTTATTTTAAGCTTCTACGTGTGTATGATATATAAAATATTGGTTACTTTTTAAGTCATGCTAATCAAAATATGATCCTAAGATAAATTTAATTCTGCATTTTTAAATATTGCTATATCCTTCAAATTTTTAAAATATTTAATATCATTTGCTTTTTCAATTTGAATAGAATATTTAAAAATATGTCAGATTCAATGATAAAAACAAACTCATAAAAAAAAATAAATTTAGAATTTTATTTTAAATTTTAAATTATATAATAAGTAATTTCAAATATTGAGATAGAATATTAAAAGAGTGTCGTTCATTTGCTACTCTATGGAAAGTGGTAATATTAAAGAGGAATTGTTATTTTTTAATTGTATAAAAAAATAAGGGTAAAGATGGAGTGGAGTGACATTAAGGCACCCTTACTAAATTTTGTTACCAATGTGTGATTATTCTTTATATTTTATTAATGAATAAAAGATTACTTGTTAATTCCCTTTTACTTGTTTGAATAAAGATCACAGATACTTGTCTTTTAGTTAAAAGAATCCCTTAAATTATATTTGAAGTTATTTTAGATTAAAAAAACATTTATTTTGACACGCTTAATTTTTAACAATAATACATAACATGAATGTAATCGAGAAAAGAAAAAAATATAAACACTAGGTGAATAATTTGTTTTCACTCATTATGTTTCTAATGTAGGAATATTAGATTTCTAACCAAACACTCCCATAATGTTTCGACGCTTATATTGACATATTTTTTTTCCATCTGTGTAAATAAATAATTTTCATCATTTATATTTAACATTGTGTGCGAGGTATCTTCTCGGGATACTGGAAAAACCATGGTGGATGCTTCTTTGGGAGAGATAATGACAACATGTGAAAAAATCACTTGGCTACTGGCAGAGGGTGAGAGGTGGTTAAAACCTGAATACAGGCGAGGCCACGTCTTTACTTTCAATTCCAAACTACACTCATCACCCTTCATTATCATAGTCTAACTATAGTGACATGTTCATATGTATGTCCTGATTTTTTTTTCATATTCAATGTAACTTTTATAAAAAAAGTTTGGTAAGTATCTTCAAGTTCATCCTTGGAGGATTTTCTGAGGTTGCTTCAGGTCTAAAAACATATTTCTGGTGACACAAATTTCTCTGAAGAAAAGCATATGCCATCCATTCTAAAAATTGAAGAAACATGCATTTGCTTTACCAATTAGAGCTTGATATACTTTTCAGACAATTGTCAGTGGCTGATTATGTTGTCTTTGATATTTCTTTTCTTCTTGTGAAATGTTAATTTATTTGGATTATTCTTAATATGCTTCCAAACTCCGCCTATATTTTATAACCGGTCCCAAGCCCGGATAAAGGAGGAGGGTTGTGTTAGGCCCCGACAGCCAGCATAAAATCATGTCGAATCTTATGAACATGGATCAACGAATATATTGTGTTAATGCTAGGTCGTTACCCGTAAGTAACGCGCTGTACAGCTCGGGTACAGTGATAAGAGAGCAAGAGCCGCTGCATCCTCGCCTGAATGCAGTGTTAAATGAGCAAGGGCTACCGCACTCTAATGGACGGAGGCGGTTAAAGAAGCTAGTTCATGAGACTAAGGTCAGATTAGGTTCTTGGAACATTGGGACGTTGAATGGGAAGCGCCTCGAGGTGGCACAAGTAATGGACCAGCGTAAGATTAGTATCTTATGCTTGCAAGAAACTAGATGGATAGGAGAGGGAAGTAAAGAGATTAGGTTAAATGGTTCCAAACTTTGGTACACAGGTAAGGTAAATGGAAGGAATGGTGTTGGTATTATCGCGGATGCAGAATGGAGGAAGAATGTTGTGGAAGTTAAAAGGATTGAAGATCGAATCATATCCGTGAAAGTAATTGTTGGAAAGGAGACTATGAACATTATTAGTGCATATGCACCCCAAGTAGGAGCAGAATCACATCTCAAGGAAAAGTTTTGGGCAGATATGGAGAGTTTGATTGAAAGTATACCAACAACCGAGAAAGTTTATATTGGGGGAGACCTTAATGGACATGTTGGTAAAGAGGCAGGACCACATGCAAGGGTTCATGGTGGTTTTGGTTTTGGGAAGTTGAATGAGGAAGGACAAACTATTATTGATTTTTCTTTAGCATACGATCTTAAGATTATCAACACTTGTTTTAGGAAGAGAGATGAACATTTAATCACATACAAAAGTGGAACTCATAGGTCTCAAATCGATTTTTTCTTGACAAGAAATACTAATAAAAGACGCTGTACTAATTGCAAAGTAATTCCTGGGCATGGGGTGACTACACAACATAGATTGTTAGTTCTTGATATGCAAATGAAATGTATAAAACCAAAATCCCGAACAGTTTTTGATCGAAAGATCAAGTGGTGGCAGTTAAAGGGGGAGAAGCGAGAGACTTTTAGAAGTAAGTTATTAGAGGAAAGTGTGTGGGAGTTAGAAGGAGATGCTAGTATCATGTGGAAGAATGTGATAAAAAAGGTTGAAATGATTGCTAAAGTCATTTTAGGAGAATCAAAAGGTTTTGAACCACGAGATAAGGAGACTTGGTGGTGGAATGAGGAGGTCCAAGAAAAGGTGCGTAATAAGAAGAATTGTTTCAAGGCGATACACTTGGACAATAGTTCTGACAATTGGGAAAAGTATCGTTTGGCGAAAAGGGAGGCTAAGAAGGCAGTTAGTGATGCTCGTGCTAAAGCATATGAGGGGTTTTATAAGGAGTTAGGGACAAAGGCTGGTGAACAAAGGATTTACAAGATTGCAAGGAATAAAGAGAAGGAGTCGAGAGATTTGGATCAAGTAAGATGCATAAAAAATGAAGTTGGTAAGATTTTAATTACTGAAGGAGATATTAAGAACAGATGGGAAGAATATTTCTATAAACTATTTAATGATGGATGTGAAGGTTCCCGTTGTGATTTGGAGGACTTGACAGTTAGTGAATGTGAGCTTAATAGGTCATTTTATCGTAGAATTAGAGTCTCGGAGGTTAGCGAAGTTCTTAAGAAAATGGAGAATGGTAAAGCCGTTGGACCGGATGGTATACCGATTGAAGTTTGGAAATGTTTAGGAGAAAAAGGTGTGTTGTGGTTATGTAAACTATTTAATGAGATTTTACGATCGAAAAAGATGCCTGATGATTGGAGATTAAGTACATTAGTTCCTATTTACAAAAATAAAGGGGATATTCAGAATTGTGCAAATTATAGAGGGATTAAACTTATGAGTCACACAATGAAATTATGGGAAAAAGTGATTGAGCATAGATTGAGAATGGAGACTAGTATTTCTGAGAGACAATTTGGGTTCATGCCAGGAAGATCCACTACAGAGGCGATTTATTTACTAAGGGGGATGATGGAGAAGTATCGAAGTAGGAGAAGAGACTTACATATGGCTTTCATTGACTTAGAGAAGGCGTATGATCGGGTACCAAGGGATGTACTTTGGAAAGCCTTGCAAAAGAAGAGGGTGAGTGTTGCCTACATTAAGGTAATACAAGATATGTACGATGGGGCATTGACTAGGGTTAGGACACCCGGAGGTGAGACAAATGAATTTCCTATAGGAATTGACCTACATCAAGGATCAACTTTAAGTCCGTATCTATTTAACTTAGTTATCGATGCTATAACCGAGAGTATCACAGAGGAGGTACCTAAGTGCATGCTATTTGCGGATGATATAGTACTTTTAGCGGATTCAAGAGAAGAGATTAATACAAAATTGGAAATATGGAGAAATACGTTGGAGTCAAAGGGTTTTCGTTTAAGTAGGAATAAAACAGAATATATGCATAGCAATTTCACAAATAAACAACTTAGAGACGATTTGAAAGTTAGGCTAGGGGAGGATATAATTCCTCAAGTGACAAAGTTTAAATATTTAGGATCAATTATAAGACAAGATGGTGAGATTGATGACGATGTTAATCATAGAATTCAAGCTAGTTGGTGTAAGTGGAGGAAAGCCACTGGAGTTCTTTGTGATAGAAAAATACCCAATAAAGTTAAAGGAAAATTCTATCGTACTGCTATAAGGCCAGCAGTGTTATATGGTAGTGAATGTTGGGCTATGAAGGGATAACATGAACGTAAAGTGGGGGTAGCCGAAATGAGGATGTTGAGATGGATGTGTGGTCATACAAGATTAGATAAGATTAGGAATGACCATATACGTGAACGAGTCGGAGTGGCTCCTATTAGTGAGAAAATGGTAGAGAATCGTTTGAGATGGTTTGGTCATGTTCAGAGAAGACCATTAGATGCGCCAGTAAGAAGAGTAGATCAAATAATCTGGAGTCCGATTAAAAGAGGGAGAGGGAGGCCAAGGCGGACACTTGGCGAACTAATAGAGCAAGATCTATTGGTGAATAATATACCGAAAGGTTTGGTTACTAATAGAACGGAATGACGTCGTATGATCCATGTAGCCGACCCCACCTAGTGGGATAAGGCTTTGTTGTTGTTGTATTTATATTTAACATTGTGTGTGAGAAAAAAAAAAAGAAAAAAACGTGTCACATCTGAAAGGAAAATCGAGTGAGGGCATGAATGATTTAATGATATATGCAAATTTTTAATGATTCAATGGAAAAAAAAATACATGAATGTTTTGTCATGGCTAGAGACATCCACCTCAAATAATTTAACAAGAATACAAAATAACATAAAAAAAATTTCAAATTCAACTGTGTACAAATGTATCTTAGAAATCTCCAACCTTTTTCCTGTTGTAAAGGACCTGCCCGAAGGAACATGAATATCACAAGCGAGAATTCACCACAATCTTCATCTGCAAATTGCACTTTTGTGTTATCTTCAATGAAACCCATCTTTACTTGATTCTTGAAAGGTATTGCAGCTAATTGATTGGCATGCTGCGGATGGCGTAAACTTAGAGATACAATATGGATCTCGTAGATTGTCGACCCTCTATACGTGGATGTTGAGTGCAGCACAGCGAACAGAATCTATCAGATGGATGACAAGACTCGCGCCCTAAACAGATCATCAACTCATGCATGAATTAACACTCACTAACCTCACATCCAAAGACATCATCCAAACACTTGTTTCTACATAGCATTCGAGAGAAGGGCATCAGACCTGAAGCTCTTCCTTGTTAGCGAGTGCCCGACAGCACAAACGGCTGGTTGTCGGCGTGCGACACGAAGATACATGAAACTTGTCTTCCATCAAGATCGAGGGCAATGCTTTGAATACAAACTCTTCAGCTGCCAAAGGTGGTTAATTATAAACATTGTGCGCATCCTTGAGACAATTGCAAATATCGCTTCAGAGGAAAACATGGCTCATGACTCCTGGTGTCATGTCATGAAGCCTGATGTTCTTATGTAATAACATTCATAGCATTGGAACTACATATAAGAAACTCCGATAGTCAATCCAACAAACATGTGTGCACTGACTTTTTGGTTTCTCACATATCAAGAGAAGGCAAAAATAAATCAGGTGTAACCTTATTTTCATCTTTTTTTTTCTTTTGAACTAATATCAATTAATTCTATTGGTGGCACAGCAGGACAAATATGTATAAAGTTGAAAACCTACCATCATCCATCATATCTATAGGCTGATACTTCAGCATTTGTTATCATCGTAATACTGGAATTTCAAATCTCCGGGCAGTCACGTCCCATGTTCTTTAATTAAACTATCGACATATCTTGGAATTAGACAGACATTCCCAAAGTTAGAAATGATACCATGTTTCCTAATATGGGATTCTTTGATATGAAAAACGATTTGAAGGACATTGGAAGTATGGTTGAGCAGAAATAATAAGCCCTAAATAAAAAATTTAGCATCACGCAGCCACATTGGGTTACATGTTCTGAGATTAACTCCAAAATTTCTAATCTGAAGTAAATAATTTTATCAGTTATCTTATACAATTAATTTCCTTACAATGAAGTAATATATAGTTGCGCATAAGAAATGAGATAATGTTGTTGCAAAGAATAAATCAAATGTTCATGATAATCATATGACATGAGAGAATACAAGAAACTCACCAAGTAACATCAGGAAAAAGCCTATCATAGAGGGTAGTTATCATCAATCTCTAACCTCTTGAATCTCAAGCCTTCCCTGGTCAGAAACCATAAGTTAAGAATGGGAGATAACATGGTAACTGAATTAGAAATCAATACAATTCCAAATACGGTACTCTTTAATTTAGTGAAATTTATATGTTATTGTCAAAGTAAAAAAGGATGTGCTACTTTAAGGGTGCGTTCACTGCATTGTCATTCAACATTACCCAGCAATATAGATTGTCTCTCAAAAAGATTGTCACTTGTTAAATTGCTAACAATGTAAATTACCTTGTTTACTATGCATAAGTAATCTATCTAGCAATCCATATTAATTATTTATAAGAAAATACAGATTTATGAGTTAATATACAGTTTTTACCAATATACCCCTAATCAAAAGAATTATGTTTAGATATATAAATTATTTTTAACTTCGTAAACTTAAATCACAAATATATATTCTCACCTATAAAATTAAAATTTATAAAATAATTAATATTTTAAAATATGATAATAATATAGTCATAATAATTATAGTATTTATTTGATTAATTTTATACTTTATTTAATTATTATTATAATTTATTCAATGTGTTTTAGAATTTATTTAAATAAAACTGGAAAGGACAAATGAGGAAAGCAAAATTTAAAAGATTGCAACTCAGGTGGTAATGTAGATTGCCTACCCTCCCATAGGCAATCTGCATTGCCACTTCATAGGCAATGTGGATTGCCTAAGTAATACAGATTGCCCATTACCTGTCACAAGTGAACAAGGTAATGTGGTGAGCCCAGGTAATTTAATACAACATTACCTGGTAATCTACAAAGATTACCTCTAGATAAATGCCCCCTAAATACATTTAGGATATAATAAATACAGTTTCAGTTACTACTATATAACGAATAAGCTTTGTTTTGTTAGTTTTACATCATATATGTACACATTTTGAGAGGGAGTGGAGAGAGGAAATTGAGTATCATGCAGCAAATGGGAAAAAAAGGCATGCCTTTGGAACACATGAGTTAATGTTAGCTACTATTTATCTAGATCTTCACAAAAACTAATCACTATAACCCTTCAAAAAACAAGTTATTTTCTTTTAGCAAAGAAAGAATGCCCATCCACTTATGGTGGCATCTGAAATTGTATTAAAATAACTTTCAAAAACTGTACAGAGGTATGGTTACAAGGCAAGAAACAAAATGAGTGGTTCAAAGAACTTGTAATCCTGCTACCCAACAAAGTTATTATTATATGACTACGTGAAGCATAATCTCTTAAGATTCCCATTTGAGTTCAATAATCAAATAGTTAAGGATATTATGTTCTGCTTTCTTCGGGTTAATTATTTATATTCATCTTTGAACAGAAATTCAAAGTTATCAACTCATAATTCTAGGTGTTCAAAGCCTTCCTGACACTGTTTATTTCATGAAGTCCAGTGTGGTAGCACAATCCTGCTGAATGTGAAAATCATGGTCATTCATAACAGAGCTAATAGTAAAAGTCACAGGCGTCATTTGAATTTATCAGGTCATTATCCACTGAATAAATCCAATAAATGGACCACAACCACGAATGACAAAATAAGTGCAAGAAGTCAAGCATCAAAATGACCATGTTGCATAATGAATTGTGTCAAAAGGAAATGACAAAATAAGTGCAACAAGTCAAGAATCAAAATGACCATGTTGCATAATGAATCATGTCAAAAGGAAATTAAAAGAATACAAACAGAGGAAGTTGAACAAATTGTGAACAATCTTGTTAAATATCTCATCAGAGACCATTTTAAATTTCCTTCTTAGGGAAGCTGTTTGATGGGGACAATCCAATCGAACAGATCCATATCGTCCTTGAAGGAACATACTTTGCTCACTAAATAATAAGTTAGAAAGTTCAATTCCAGTAATGACTAGAAGTCTCAGTGTCAATCATAGTTTATCTAACATACTTTACAGAGTATTTTCATTTTATATGATTTAAACAAACAAATCTTCTCATGTCTTATTGTGCTGATCAACAATGAACATCCTGGCATATCATATAAAAATGACTCCGTCTTTTGTTGCTTGAAATATTTTTGCCTCAAAGCTTGCAGCCCAAACTATTATTTGAATAACATAGCCTAAAAAAAAAAGAAGATAAATAGCATAGACTCATCTGGGTTCCCCCACTTGCGGTTGATCGGATCAATTTGAGGATTAGAAAAGAATTACCTATCTATGTGCAACATGTCTAAGAATTGTTAGAAACAAACTAATGAACGGTTAAAGATCAGTGAAATGACTAACTTTTCAAACCATATGATATTGAAAACTCCAATATGTTAATAAACAAGATGGATATATGCCATCAAATTTTTAATGAATCACCATCAATTTTTTTTCTTGCTGATAAGGCGCAGAAGTTGAGCTCAAAAAGCAAGGTTGGAAACGGAATAATAAAATGATATAATATCAGGTTTCAGCACATGAATATAACAAATCATTGACTAGCCTGTGCACAATGTTTAGATCAACTTCACACAAAATTGAATACTAGAAAAAACAAGAAGATATGACTTACATGGTTAACCTCTGAAGGGGGAAATGGTTCTTCAGTCTTTTGAGAGTGAATAGTGTCGTTTCTATTTGGTTGTCTTTTGTTTTGCAATGATCCAACTCCATGGATTGAATCAATCATCAAACTAAGCCTTCTAGGGTTGTTGCTCTCAACATCCAAGATGTTTGGGCCCCACATGTACATTACAAATTTCCGCAGCTAAAAGTAGACAACATAATGTCACTTCTGTATTAGCACAAAACTACGCAATTTCAAGTACTGCACATGAATCTTTAGAAAAACCACCTTATCCCAATTTCGTTGAGCACGCCTCTGGCTTATAATATTTCTCATGATACTGTCCTCATTACGGAGTTTCTTGATTCTGCTCTCACACTATTCACCACAATGATACATTGTTTAAATAATGAAGTTAAAATTATTAAGAAATTATTGCAAGGACATCAAATAGTTGTGGCACAGTCACAAGCATAACATAAGAATGATTTACTAGAAGGAACAATCATCTTTCAAGTGAAGACCAACTGGAAACTACACTAGAGACACATCAATTAAGTGCGGATTCTATGACACAGTTATCAAAGTTCAGCACATTTTAAATTTAATAAGAAAATAAAATCTATCATTTGGTGTGTACGAGAAGACGCACATATATAAGCAGTGGGATAGCTGCACCAACGTTCAGACATGTATATGCATGTGATTATTCAATAACCTTTTCTCTGAGGTTTAAAAGAATGTCATCATGGCAGACATCCATATTTATTCATAAGTCATTAAATTCAAGGTTCCATGAGATGATGGAATAACCTTTGAGAAGTATATTAGAATACAATAATAAAACTATTTTTTTCAATATAGATATGTAAAAAGTTAACTCCGCCTATGTTTTATAGCCGGTCCCAAGCTCGGATAAAGGAGGAGGGTTGTGTTAGGCCCCGACAGCCAGCGTAAAATCCTGTCGAATCTTATGAACATGGATCAACGAATATATTGGAGCAGAATGGCGTCATATGATCCATGTAGCTGACCCCACCTAGTGGGATAAAGCTTTGTTGTTGTTGTTGTTGTATAGATATGTAAAAAGTTCTCTGAATATTATAAGAAACACAGAAAAATAATTTTTGTTTAACATATTCATACACAATTATTTTTTGAGTTCTAGATGCCACTTTCCTCAAGTTGCAAATCAAATTTCTTCTTTCTTTGGATTGAACTATTTGCCCTACTAGACCATGTTAAATACATAATTTCTTTTTTGCAATCTATTGAAGTGCGGTAATTCGGTGATAGGTTTTTCATAAACACATAGTTACATATGCAAATTGTAGCTTTTCAGTCGCAAACTTACCTACATCCAAGTTTAAGAACCATGCTAACGTAGGATAAGATAACAGAAGTTAGATTCGATAACTTGCAGCAACTAGGATACAGAATTTATCACGGCTTTTAAGCACTCACCTGTATCAACAAATAAAGAAAAAATGCAACACTAATGGCATAAAGTCCACCAAGATCCGCAAGGAAACCCACTGAAAATGAGAAAAACACATTAATTAACAATAAACGAAATAGTGAGAACTTATTTTTCAAAGAATAAATGTGCAAAGTTTGAGTATAAACAATAAAAATCAATCTAGAACAAAGAAGTTTAAATAGCTGTGCTCCATTTGTCAGCATTAATATTTTCCTTTTTCAGAAGGTTGACAGCATTAGCATGATTTTTCTTAGGGAAGCATTAACATGCTTATTTATGTAAGGCCATGTCAATCTAGAACAAAGAAGTTTAAATAGCTGTGCTCCATTTGTCAGCATTAATATTTTCCTTTTTCAGAAGGTTGTCAGCATTAGCATGATTTTTCTCAGGGAAGCATTAACATGCTTATTTATGTAAGGCCACGTCAATATTTTCTTTTCTCAGAAGGTTGTCAGCATTAACATGCTTATTTATGTTAGAGCATGTCATAACATGTCGAATTTGGATAAGTATTTCTCCTACTCTTGACCGAATACACGAACAATTCAGCTATAGGGTGCCTCTTCCTTTTGGATAAGTATTTCTCGTACACTTCATCGAATAAGACCCTCTTCTCCCCTGTCATTGGTTCTGGAAATCGGTTATCTTTCTACCATGATAACTGGCATTCGGTTGGAACATTGGCTGCCCTATTCCCTCGCATATTTGCCCTTGCCCAAAATAAAAATGCTACTCTCGTTGAGGTCTGGGTTGACCCTTCAGGCACAAGGAATGGCTGCTGGTCTCCTACCTTCAATAGTTCACTATCAGATCAATGTTTTTTTATGAACTGCTGGAATTACTGGATCTCATCTGCTCTCACAAACTAAACACGCACACAAACAAAGGCTGGTGCTGGTCGAGGGGTGTCTTCAGTGTCAAACAAGCCTATGAGATTCTGAACACAATAACACAACTTGAACACAATGACATGCTTATGGATTGCAGGTTAATCTGGTAAATCAAGGCTCCTCTGAAAATCAAGATTTTTATTTGGCTCCTGCATAGAAAACGGCTTCCAACAACATCATTCTGCTCGTGATGGCTCGATGGGATGGCGAATATCTGCAATGTGCAGCAATAATACTGTTGAAGACACAGAACAGCTTTTTCTCAATTGTGATATGGCAAGAGAGGTTTGGAACAGAGCCAACATTGGCTGGATCACTAGTAGGACCGAGCTGGATTTCTGGACTGCATTTCGCAGTGGTGGGATCACTGGGCATTTCACCTACCAGTCAAGAAAAAGTCGGCCCCTCCTTGCAGCTATACTCTGGGCTATTTGGTTACAACGGAATGGGCTCATTTTTCAAAATGATAGATGTTATGTTGATAACATTCTGAATCGCTTATTTTTTGTACCACGAGTGGTGTTCTATGTAGCAATTGTGGTTCACACTAGGTCACCTTTGTGCTTTCAATTGGCTTTTTAATATATGGTTTTGGATGTTTAACATTCTGGTTAATCATCCTTTTTCCCTTCAAAAAAGAAACATGTCGGATTTGACACTGCCAGCCCTTGATCAAGTACAAGTGAAACCCACTATAACAATCAACATTATATTGGTATGACATATAGATGAAACAAGGTTGTCAGTCATGCTACGTAACACAAACAGGTCTATTACACTAAGCAAGGGCAAGACGATGAATGAACTGATCCAAACCAACAGGTATTTATCAGTTTGGAACAAACTACCACTTTTAATGAGTTGGGAAGAAGAAGAGAGAGCATTCCACTCTCTTTCTTCCTTGGCAGCTTTGCCGGCTGTTTCCTTTATTTATTTTAGGATTCACCACATTGCAGACACTTCCTCTTTGATGGAAATAGATGCACCCACTCCCATTTCATTCAATTGACAGAGCAGACCAGGCTGGCTTTCTACCTCATAAACAACCTGCAGCCAGATGCCCTCCACCAGTGTCCTTAGAGTGCACTATGATATCTTTTTTTTTTCCTCTGCATTTTGTTCCTGGACAAGTTTTATCTAGTATAATTTTTAGTCCATTATTTTTTTTTTGAGGAGAATTTCTTAGTCCATTATTAATACTGGATTACTACATCCGGTAGTCGGCCTTCCTTTTTTTCGAAAAAGACATCTGTTGCAGACACCACAGATTGCCCCCTCAGCTGAAGAGAAATCACAAGAAGCAGATCTACTTTTTTACCCATATTGCTTAATTTAAGTCCAAGGTGTAAAACACTGAAAAAAACATTAGGCCAGCAGTACCCACGGCATTGCTGGTATTTCAATCCTCAATACTAAGAAAACACAGGTTATCACAATGGCAATATATATTCTTTCAGGACATAATGACAATGCATAAACATTAAAATGTTAGATATAATACAATTTTAGTTTTTGAAGCAGCTTAATTGGAACAGAAACAAGATTTTTTTTATGATTGATATAAATTTTGGAATAAATCATTACCAAAATTCAGTTATGGATGTCAAGAAATTGGATATGGAAAAAAACCTCTAGTTGAATAACATTAATAAGATGATTTGAAGGATGAAGACAGAATCCAAAATAACTACTCGTACCTGGGCTAATCATATTTTCTTTGCCAATCTCCACAATGTAATCAGAAAGATAACTAATGTACAATGTTGTGTTTATTAAACCATCTTTGGAACTTTGAAGGGAAGCTTGGAGGTCTCCCGCCTCAGAAAAAGATGTTCCAGGGACAAAATCGTGAAACAGAGGTTGTATAAGCTTTAAGTTGTGTAAATATTTATACACCTGAGGGAACAATTGGATTGTCAATATATTTGAATCTGATCCCCTAAAAGTTTTAGGCTTATCATTTGTGTAGCTCTCTGACTTCATCATGCCACTGACAAAACTAACATGTCTATCATCAGCATGATCCTTTGCTGAAAGATTGAACTGGAAACCAACAGCAGTAACAGGATTATTTGGAAGGTCAACAAACTGCCATGAAATGTAAAGATTTCTTCGAGGAATCTGGCATTTTCCGCACTTAAGGGATATAGTTGGTCCCATGCTTGTATTTTGGCACCTATAAACTATGTATGTTGACAAAGGGAAGACTCTGTAGTCGATGAAGCCAGGTATCCCAATCACCAAAGTATCAGGCGTTCGTAGATGAGAACAACTCATGCTTGATATTGTCGTAATGTTAAACTCCAAGTCATTAACAAATGATAGTAAATCTGGTGCATTGGCTGGCTTGATCCTGTGCACTTCAATGCTTCCTTTTGTAATTATCTGATACAGTAGCCTGATAATTGCATCAGAAAATGAATAAGATATAGCAAAAAGGATAGAAGAAACTAATAACAAAGAACACTTCTGACTCCTCTAACATCATCTCATAGGATATGAATGTAGATATCATTACTTACGCAGAAAATAGTCCGACAAAGAGAATCAAGCTAGCCAAGGAAAATGCTCCACCCAGCTCAGTTTTCCGCTTCTTCACAAGTTTATTGTCCTCCTATAGAAGGAATAAGAAAACATATTAGAAACTCATTGACTACTCATCCTTAACTTTCACGCTCACTGCTCACATGTGACATATATTATAATTTCCATTCAACATGAAGAGTAACCCCTCTCAGGAGAAAAGCAAAGAGTAACAATACCCATTCCAGATTCAGAAAATAATCAGAAAATATTACACAGAAACATGTGGTTGGCCTTTGTACACATAAATTTAAAAAAGATGGAAAATTCAACCTGAGTCCTAAAATAAAAACACACTAAGGAATTGTATCTACCAATGCTTAAGGGAGAGCAAGCATGCTTTTCCAGCATCAAATTTTAAACAAATATCTCAATTATCAGAAATGACTAGAGATCAGCTTTCAATGGGGAAAAAGAATGTTTTCTTCTGATTCAGAGATAAATATGTAGATCATCGCCTTTCTAACCAAGGCACTTAAGAATTCAAATTGGCCAATTCTGCAGATCCTAATACCAACAACAACAAAGCCTTATCCCACTAGGTGGGGTCGGCTACTGCAGATCCTAATACCATAAACAGAAATTATTTACAAGATAAAGATAAAATTTTTAACCTTTCGGAAGCAAATCTACAATCAATTCAAACTCTTACGAACCAAAACGACTGCCATGTATCACAATGACAAAAAAAATTGAAACAGGTTCACAATTTCCCACTCAATTTATTGAAGAGGTGCAGGATTCTGACCAGCTAATGCTTGGTGTCGAAGAAGACGTCGAACTCGCTGATCCACCAGCGGATGTGGAACCAGATATGATAGGTTCCTAGTCCAACTAGGATCCTAATTAAATCACTTCGAGAGGATCACACCTCCAATAGTTCGAGGGGTCAAGTCTCTAAGATACTTGCTCTAAGCAATTATCAAAAGAAGATTGTATTCTCGTATCTATACTAAAAAGAGTTCCAAGTGTACCTATTTATAGGGTAAAACTCAAATAAGTCCTAGTAAACTAGAAATAAAGGAAAAAAGAGTGCTATTAGGAGGTAAATAGCTAATCCTAATCAAAGAAATAAATTGTTTCTATTAATACTAGGAACTAGGTGGCTGTCATTCTCGCCCTCTTCGAAATAGCCTTGTGCTCAAGGCTATGAAGAAACATGTGAGAGAACTTTTCTTTTCGATGCTTATCCGATGACGTCTCTTGATAACTTAAATAAAATAAAGATCCATTTTCAGAAAGAAGCTTTAACTATGCATTAGTAGCACTTGTATAAACTTGCATCGATTGGAGTTGGAGAAAGAATTTGAAATTGGTCAAATTCTTTTTGTATGAATAAACTTGTCTCTTGGTAATTTCAACATTGAAGTCTTCAAAATTCTTCTAAGATGAGATAACTGACACACGTTTAGATAAATCCTTATTAATACCTTCATAAAGTAATGACTTTCCAACAATAATGCCCTTTGGAGTAGATTCTTCAAAAGTTGATTGCTCGTTCGACAATTGGATTATGAATGTCTCATCTTTAAAAGATTTCTTAGATGAATCTGAAGGTTGAATCTCAAATGAATTGTCTTCAA
Source organism: Pontederia crassipes (assembly GCA_030549335.1). Lineage (NCBI taxonomy): Eukaryota > Viridiplantae > Streptophyta > Magnoliopsida > Commelinales > Pontederiaceae > Pontederia > Pontederia crassipes. The sequence continues at coordinate 7,077,658 of CM060190.1, forward strand.
TCTACTTCGCTTCTTGTTGAGATAAATTTTTAATAAAGATTTCAGAAGAAAATAGAATATTAGACTCTTCTGCTTTTGATGGAGATATTATTGCACTTGTGTTCCGAATGATTTGTTCAAGTGTCGACTTAATCTATGTCTCTCTTCATGTACACGTTCTTCATCCCCGTGGGCAAAAGAAATTGCAGCAACTATAATAATGGACCATCGAGTTTTCACCTCCCGTCGAAGATCTGGAAGAAGGCCTTCAATAAATTTCCACCAATCGATGTTCACTCCAATTTTTAGTATGACTTGATAGTAATTCAAAACGAGTTTGGTATTGTACAATTGTACTTAATTGTTGGATATTTGTGAGCTCATCCTCTACATGATTTTTCTTGTTTACTTGTTGATATTTGTTTTCATCATTGAATACTTGTAAAATTCGTTGGAATCATTCTTCGAATAAACAATTGGCCAATGTTAAAAACTTTGATGTAGATAAATCTTGAGAAGCTATAAATTTTTCCAAATATCCGAAATATCACAATTGTCCGATAAAGACCAAACAACTCTGATACGAATTGATCACTTCGAGGGGGTCAAACCTCCAATAGACTACTTCGAAGGGTTACTTGCTCTAAGTAATTATCAAAAGAAGATTGTATTATCATATTTATATTAAAAAAAATTCCAAGGGTCCTATTTATAGGGTCAAACTCAAATAAGTCATAGTAAATTAAAAATAAAAAAAAAAGAGTGTTAATCAAATTAGGAGGTAAATAGCTGATCATAATCAAAGAAATAAACTATTCTCAATGAAAAGAATCAATTCTTGATGTTTTCTTCTGATTTTGAGATAAACGTGTAGATCATCGTCTTTCTAACCAAGGTACTTAAGAATTCAAATTGGCCAATTCTGCAGATCCTAATACTGTAAACAGAATTTATTTACAAGATAAAGATATAATTTTTAACCTTTCGGAAGCAAACTTACGATCAATTCAAACTCTAATGAACCAAAACGACTGCCATGTATCCCAATGACAAAAAAATGGAAACAGGTTCATAATTTCCCACTCAATTTATTGAAAAGGTGCAGGATTCTGACCAGCCAATGCTTGGTGTCGAAGAAGACGTCGAACTCGCTCATCCACCAGCGGATGCGGAACCAGACACTCCGTCCGGCGGGGTCGAGTTTGACGAGCCGGAGGGCGAGACAGGCAAGGAGCCAGACGAGCAGGACTAGAAGCGTGATCTCGAGCAGCAGGGCCTGCGACTGGGTGAAGCGCCGGATGGAGTCCAAGGGGAGGACGGTGGTAAGGAAGGTGGGCGACGGGGACACGCCGGACCCGACCACCCAGTCGCCGCCGGTCTCGAAGAGGATGCAGCCGGTGGCGTTCGCCGGGAGGTAGCGCCCCGGATCGCAGGCGCACAGCGAGCCGTTGTACCGGAACGCGTTCGCCGGGCACGTCGTGTTTGGGCGGTCCATGCCCTCCGACTTCTGCGACCGCTCCCTAAAATTGCAAAAAAGTTGGCATCTTTCAGCTAATTTTTCATTTGTTGTTGCTGTGTTGGGGTCGATTGAGGCGAAAGAAGAACCGACAAAAAGAAAGATTGATGCTTTGGCATAAGCATGAAGCAAATGACAGGGACAAAGTGGCTGTCGATGCGGTGGAACATATGGAAGGGAATTTAATTTATTTTATCTTTTGTCCTCCTTCTCTTTTCTCATTTCAACTTCGTACTTGGTCAAACGAGAAAAATAATTTCTTGGATAACATTTCAATCAAAAATTGTCCTTCTAGCTCAGTGTTCGAGGTGAGAGCGAAAAAGATTTTAACCCTTGGCCAACACGATAATTCGAAGCGATGCTTACCAACATTCGTCCAACCATTTGAGACGTAATCCTAAATGCGTCATTCGTTGTCAGTCAGAGATCATAAAATAAAAATTGATTTGAAAATCATCAAAAAAAATCATCAATTTTTTGGATTCCTTGGGTTTTGCGTACATCCCTAAAATTAGCTACTATTTAACTTGAGTCCAAATATATTAACCATATATATTAGTAATCATAATCACCGGTCTGTGTAACCAAAATTGTTGGGGCTGTTGCAGCATTATTATATCATTGGGATACCAGCGAAAATTTGTTGTACCCAGATTGCATAAACAAATAGCACAAAATTGTGAGGTCATCCATGGGAAAAAAAAACCACAAAAGAATAGATTGCAAAAATGTAATGGGCAAATTGAGGGGATATACATTGCTTATCATTCAATGCTGGTATAGTTCAATGTGGATTATTAAAATAATAAAAAAAGGTTATCAAATAACTCCTAAACTATCACGACTTTTCAGATCTAATATCAAACTATGAATTTTATTTTTTGAGTCTTTAAACTATCACGATTTTTCTAATTTGATCTTTTCATCTAATTTTGTTAACTATTCGATTATCTTTGATTTTTTTCGTATTTGTAAAAAGTTCATTGTACCTCTACTACAAGTGTTAGTTTGTTTTTACTTAAATTAATATATAATAAAAAAGAGAGGATGGCGGAGGGCGCCCTCCCCCTTTTCGCTCCGGCGACACGAGGGACGCCCCCCCAAGCCATCGTCTTTTTTTAATTATTTTTTATTATATATTATTTAAAAAAGACTAACACTTGGAATATGGGTATAATGAACTTTTCACAAATGCGAAAAATTAAATATAATCGAAAAATTGACGGAATTGGATTGAATGATCAAATTGAAAAAATCGTGAAAGTTTAAAATCCTAAAAAATAAAATTCATAGTTTAAGATTAGATCTGAAAAATCGTGATAGTTTATAAGTGATTTGAAGAAATAACTCATAAAAAAGTGTCTTCATTCCGATACTTCTTGGATTGCAAGTGTCCTATCCAAGGGTCACCGGATTGGATTGATTTGCTGAACTCGATGATTCAATCTGATGTGATCGGTGATCAAGTTGGACCCAACTCATCTCAAGTAATATATGAATTGGAAATTTCAACCGAGTCGATTCAATCTGAATTATTTATTTATTTCAAATTTGATATAACTTTAAGTCTAAAATTTGATTTAAATTTTTAAAAAATATATTAAAATAAAATAGTTTTGAAATATAAATAATATATAAATATTTTGAAAACATCTTTTATGATTGAAAATAAATATTATGTAATATTTTTATTTTAAATAATATTAAAAAAGAAAATAATTTAAAAAAAGAAAAAGGGATAAGTGAGTAATTCGACCATATGATTTGACCCAATCTGAATTAACTTAGGTCGAGTTAGATCAAATTCACTGCTCCACTTCAACTCGATCTAACACAATTCGATTAGACCAAAATTTGATCGAGTTGGGTCAGGTGACATTGTCCTATCGTCACAAAATTTCAAACATGAAACTTTTTGTCATGTTAATTTTACAATTGATCATCTTTTTTTTTTCTTGAATTGGACAGGCAGGATCATCATCGTCCTTGCCAAGAGTTGGGTGGGGACTGGGGAAGGATCGTTATAGTTGTTGCTTCTAACTTATCATGGTACTTTTGTCTCAATTTTTTTTAATTTTATCAATTTATTTTAAGACAACATGCAAACCAAAAATTATAATTATCATACACGTGGACATTTTTATTTATATTTAATAAAATATAATGATAATAATATTAATTTTAAAGTGGCAAAGATGTTACCCTTTATTTTATTAATAAACCACATGGATATAGAAATAATAAATTTCCATTTTGATTAAAAGGCTCATTTAGTAAGGTTTAAATAGCAAGCTATTAGGGAATAACGCACTGCACATCATCACTTGAAGATCAATAGATCATGAGTTTGAATCTCACTAGGGAGATATATGTGTTTCTTTATTTTTAGTCTTCACTTTTCCTGCACCAAGTCCATGACGTCTAATTAAGAGAAATAAGTAATAAATGTTTAATAAACTTAACATTTGAATGGGTTCATATGTGTAATGACATAGCTTATTTGTAATATAATAAATATATTTAAATTTTGTTGTTACCCAAATGATTAGATATTTATAAAAATTAATAAAATTATAATTTAAAATCACCCTATCATTTTGCATAGATTTTATAATTGTTCACAATGTTATTAAACTCTTAAATAATTTAGGCTCTTAGATTTTACATAAATATTAATTTAAAAAGTTTCATAGAGACTACACGGTTACACATAATTATTTATTTTGTGCAATGAAAACATTATAAAATATTAAATATTTTACTTAATAAATGTATTTATGACTGAAAGTGAAATCAATATCGTGATTAGAACTTTTAGTGCAGCTAGTTTAATTATTTTTATATTTTAAAAGTTTTGTATCTTAATAAACATAATTGTTGATAGTTTGTTAACATTTCTTAGTTGTAAATTGTATTGCTTATTTGTTTACTTTCATATCTATTTCATATTAGTAACCTATGTTAGTGATTTATGATTTATGGATCATATATATGTGTTTATAAGTTCATAATAATTATGTAAATAATTAAATTTATTTGATACATAAACTCTACCAATTTACAATTAGATTTTACAATACGAGTTTAGTGGACAAAAAATGAGTTTACTTAAACTCTCAAACTTGACAACATTGATTGTACAAATAATAAGTAAATAGATATAATATTGCAACAAATAATCTCAATGCTATATATATATATATATATATATATATATATATATATATATATATATATATACGTATGTATGGTGCATATAATTTAATATAACAAGGACAACTGAAATAAAGTTTACTCTATACCATATAACTATTAGTCAATCAAATAGTTTAACATTTACTTAATCTCTACCTTTTTACTTGCCAATAATAATCATGTACCGGACATAAAAGAAATAAGATTTTAAAGTAGTGAATAGTTTTCCAAACTCTAATTTAAATATTTAATCAATTATTGTTTAAAGTATGTTGTAAAAATGAGGACAAAATTTTATACACTAGTTCAACTAATTAAGTTATGGAATTTAGGGTTTAAAGGTTTGTCATTTAATTTGTAGTGCATCCGAAATTTATAAAAAATAAAAAATTACTAATCAACATAAAAGATTTTATTTTATGTTTTATGTTAAATAATCAGTATATTTTATAAATAAAGTAATATTTTTACAACAATATTACTATTTAAAATAATATGTTATAAATGAATGACTATAGAATATTTTTCATATAATAATGAATGTGAATTATATATTTATGTCTGTTCTTATTCATTTTATAACTACACTCATATAATAATTCAGCCTACTTTTTATCATTTTATAACTTTTTTTTAGAAGTGAAATTTATCATTTTATAACTTTGTTTTAGAAGTGAAAGGATAGCTACAACTAAGGCATTTTAGAAAGAAATCATTTCCTAACATCCTTAATCTTTCCCTAGCAAAACAACATCCTTAATCTTCATCCCATATCTTAGTTAGGTTAGGCGTAACTGCACTCCTTATATTGATAAAGTAATTTTTTTGTACATTACTAAACATGACAGCAATAGACAGAGGTGTCAACTCTACACAATCCCCCCTCCGGGAATCCTCGATCTTTTGTACAATGACGCTACGAGCTCTTTTGGCTAATCTTAATGCATCATCTCCTTAAAAAAAACTCTCTAAAGAGTAGCTCCCAATAAGCTGATAACTCTGTGACCAAAATAGTGCAACAACGCTGCAGACAATACAAGTACAAGGAGAAAAAAAAGGACAAACCAACACAATTAGGAGTGAACCACCTGCTTATTTCTATCTATGAACGTATATGTACATGTACAGAGAACATTATCTATGTTTCCTCGAAGCATTATCCACAAGAACGGGGTGGCATATGATATAATGCTATACATGCGTGCTTTCGATGTTGTGGCCTTGTGGACCTATATCCTGTATCATTTGCATGGATTGTGCCTGCTTCAAGGCCAGACCAAAGTGAACTCTGAGACATGACCATCAGTCTATCGATTAGGACTCAGCACCTGAGTACATTTTGGGCATAATTAGCAGAGGCATGTCTCTAATCCTTGACCCATTGCCCCAAAAGGATGCAAGACATAGTCCCATTATAGCCATCACAACCACAGAGCAAGCAGCAGGGACTGCATGGCTGCTTCCAAGAAATTGTGAAGCCAGAAGCCCTGCAAGTGTGGAACTCTGCATCCCGGTGCATAGCGAAATTGTTCGACAAACTGGCTCATCTTTCCTGGGAAAACAAAAAGTTTTTCATTCAAGCAGTTTGTCATATAGGTATTTCGCAGATGCGGATACAGATCTAAAGAATAAATCTTTAATAACCAATTGCCCAAAATATATAAAGTACAAAAAATGGCATAGACCAAGATCATATTTTGGGTATTCTGATTGCCACACTGTCATTGGAAGTTTCTATAAATTGTGAATAGCAGAAAGGGAAAAGAGATCGTCAAGAAAGTCACATCCCCCTTGCCTGAGGAGACATCTACAACCCTAATGATATGAGGGGATGTTTCTTTAACCTGATTTTACTCAGTAAAATTGTTTCAAAACAGTATATTACCGCTAGGATGAGAGTTGATATATCCATCATGTACATATATTGCAGATTGCATGTCCAATTTATGCTACATCTATTGTACATGTCTATATATATCCATATTATCACATGAAGTTGAACTCCCTGGCAGCCATATCCACCTCCATATCATGTCATTCCATGGGTACAACAACAACAAAGCCTTATCCCACTAGGTGGGGTCGGCTACATAGATCATACGACGTCATTCCGCATTCGTTGATCCATGTTCATGAGATTCGACAGGGTTTTACGCTGGCTGTCGGGACCTAACACAACCCTCCTCCTTTATCCGGGCTTGGGACCGGCTATAAAACATAGGCGGAGTTTGAAAGTTCATGTACCAACGTCCAATATGACTTGGACAAGGAAATGACCGAATATTGTCCAAGTAACTAAATTTATCATAGAAACCTCTTAACTCCCCACTCAAGAACTCAAATTGATGAGTTCAAGATATCATTTCCGTAGGTATTTGGCCAAATTTGTAAGTGAGACATGATAACTTGAAAAAATATTTCACAAATAGTTGATGCACACACAATTTCAGGTAAGATGTATCCTTATCTAGTCACATCAATCAGAAATCAGTATTATGAATTTTGTAGCAGTACTTGCATTGATGGCATTTGTTTCATTGACAAGTGCCAAAGAATTAAGATGGATCATTATTAAATCAGCATTGCTTCTGTAGCGAATATGCTAAAGTCCAAATGACTGATTGAAACTCCAAGTTACCACTCAAAAGATAATAGTACTATCTCAGGCAAACAAATGCAGGAGTACACTTTTATTAGAGCAAAATCTCAAGCAGAGTATTCAACCTTTTTTTGAGGGGGACAGAGTATTCAACTTGGAAGATAGACCTTGCAATTTTATTCATCTTCAAGTTTAGGTTTCAAGTAGCAGCAACAATAAAGCAATTTATTTATGAAAAATAGATTCCCAACAATCATACTCGAGAAAAGATGATAAAACAATAAAGAAAATTTGGAACCAATAAGTTACAATCGAAAACAAGCAACAAGGTAAGTATTGTCACCAAAACTGTACTAAGGCATGCTCATATGGGCAATGAGGAATAATTATCGCAGAAATGGTTTTTTCTTCTCGTTTGAAGAGCTCTATTGTGACATGAATTGGAAAACAAAAGTATTACTCAAAGGCAAAAGCAACCAGCAGTGGCGGAGATAGGATTTACCTCAAAAATGATAACTTTGCAAACCAGTAGCCCAGCACAAAGGCGAGCAAATGAAATGCTAATATCGGAAAAAGCAACATGAGACCTTCTGAAGACAGGATGCGACTCCGATTAATAGCAAGCGGACTTCCAATACATAATGAGGTGCAAACCATAGCTATGAAAGGCATTATTGGGCGAATGAAATTGACAACAGGCTTTGCATAAGTGTTCAAAAAAAGGCCCAAAGCTACAGGAACAAGAACAACCTAGAGAAGCAAAACATTGTAAAAGCTTTAGTCCAACAAGAAAATGACAAGCATTATATAGCAGTATTTATTATTCGTAAATGCCTCAAAGATATAAAGTGATGTACTCGTGGTCATGCAACGGTAAAGAAAAGAGAAAGAAAAGCACATTGGGATTTCAACTTTAACAGAATTGCATTACACGACTACTCGGACTTCCAGATGCCACTGCTGTGATGACTGAAGGTCAGGAACTAGAATATGAGATTCATGCCCTGGTTTAGGCAAGTGTGTGAATATACTATTTTCTCCCATGATCCCATCAACACATGGTAAAGCATAAAAACAATGATAAGCAAGGAAAATAGATAAGCATTCCCAGATATTTCAGGAGATCCTTCTCAATATTTGATAAAGGAACTAAATTGTTCTGACATGTAGACCACCATAAAAAATAAACACATTCTTTATAACTTTGCAGTTTGCAGCTATTCAATATGTTGCATACTTGCATTACCTGCAAAATCGACTTGGACATAGCAATTCCATCTACTGGTACAACAGAACCAATAAGAATTCCAGTAAGAAGAGGTGTCATGACCACTGAAGATATTGTTGTTGAGCTGGTTAATAGAATACTCATAGCCACATCACTTTTACTTAAGAAGCTAGCATAACTCGAGAGTTGTGCACCAGCAACACAACAAGTAAGGATGAAACCGGCATAGAACATTGATGGTGTTCTAAATGCCTTTGCAATCAACAAGCCCAGTGCTGGTTTAAGTACATATTGTGCAATGTACCCCATCGACAAAGGTAAAGGTCTGCAGAAAATAAGCCATCAAGGAAAATGGGGCAGCAATGTCACAAATATTGCATAGAGAAATACAAAGAAGAGATTCAGATATGAACCTTTGAAAGGCAAGAGCAAAATCATCAATTGATAGCCTGATACCTATAGAAAGCATAATTCCTCCAAGTGCAGGGGCATAATACTCTTTTGAAACCCTGCCAAGCATTAAAATAAAGTAAGTTCACAGCCCATGAACACTAAAGTAAATGTAACAGCAAATTGCACAGGTAATGGTCAAGGAGTTTACTAATAGAACAGAGTAATTTTATATCATCAACAACAACAACAACAACAAAGCCTTATCCCACTAGGTGGGGTCGGCTACATGAATCATACAACGTCATTCCGTTCTATTAGTAACCAACAACAACAACAACAAAGCCTTATCCCACTAGGTGGGGTCGGCTACATGGATCATACGACGCCATTCCGCTCGTTGATCCATGTTCATGAGATTCGATAGAATTTTACGCTGGCTGTCGGGGCCTAACACAACCCTCCTCCTTTATCCGGACTTGGGACCGGCTATAAAACATAGGCGGAGTTCGCTCTATTAGTAACCAAACCAGTAATTTTATATCATCATCCAAACAAAATCAGAACACTTAGGACGGTTAATCTTCAACAGTAACTCAAACCAGTACTTTCACCTCATCAATAAGAGCATAAAAAAAGACAAGAGACAACTAAATTTTTGTAAAGAACCACATGGTGATCTGATTACTTCGTTGCACAACAGGCATCCATTTACAGCCATTTAGGTCCTAAGCAGTGGAAATTGTGTTGGAAAATAAATACATGTTTAAGTTTTGAAGTCCCATCACTTTCCCCAGTTATATTCAAGAAAGTGGAATAGAATAAGTCCCACTTATTTACCTTTCAATTTACGAATTTTGTCTTATGGACAATGCATATTCAGAAAAAAATGAAGAAAAAGAGGTAACTCGAGCACCTTAAAACACATCAACCCTACTTTGTATCTATTCTTTCACAAGTGTCAATTGTACAAGTCTTCGAGATTTTGTCCTACAAGAAAAGCAAAGCAACCAGGTCCCAAAAGCTCTCAGTCGGCTTTTGCGGCTAACAATTTGTAGTACAATAACTGAACACAGTGGAATTCCATTTTTCTGTTCGCAATAAAATTACATCATTTTGACATAAGCAACACCAATGAATTTCGCAGTGAACTTGATGCAAGTTCTGCTGCAACACCATTGCAGTGGTTCCACCACTAATCACCTTTCCAACTTCCAATACCGAGAAAACTTTACAGTCTCTAAGTAGCACCAAAAACATGGGAAAAGACAAATCAACTGTTCATCTTCTTCACTCCAAGCTTGGGAAGCGTTGTGCTATGGTTCTTTCGTATGCTACAACCAGATAATATGACCTATAAACGAGACGTTTTGTCTAATGAAGAAAACCAATGCCTTTCACCTTCTCTCACCCTAATGATCAACACAGCTTCTCCTTCCCCAGTATCGACATAAAAAATTAAACCAAAACGACAACAGAGACCACAAGCAAGAAAAGACACACATAAGCATACCAGGAGAAGGTGGAGGGATAGGCGAGGGCAGCGACACCAGTGGCGGCGACCACGAAGGGGAGCAACGCCGAAAGCGCCTCCGACGCGTCCCCGTCGGCCCCGGCGGAGTCCGTCGGGAGCTCCTCGTCGGAACCGACGCCGAAGGAAAGAAACGACGCGCTGCCCTCCCTCCGCGGCCAGCCGACCCTCCCCAGGCGCGGGAACGATGTGGAGCACGCCGTCGCCCCCTCGCTCCTCCTATTCCATTTCCTCCCCCATGGCCGCAAACCCCTCCGGGCGGCGCCTTCCCCGATTCCGATGATCGCCAACCGCGAAGGCGGCGACGCGACGGCGGCGTTGGCGCGGAGAGGTCGACGGAGGGGGACGGCCGCAGGGAGGAGACAGCAGCAGGGGGCGGTGGCGGCCATGCTGAACTGAACTCGACGATGGCCCCAAAAGCCACCAACAAAATAGAAAGAGTTGAAAGCCCCCAGAGATGTGGCCCTTTTTTTTCAAAATAAAAAAAAATAAATGTCACAGAAAATATAAATTAAATTATATCCCACTTCTAATTAAAATCCTTGAAGATATAGAAACATTGTAATATACTATAACTAATTTTCATATCGAATTAAAATAATTATATATATATATTAAGATTTATGTCTGGGAAAATATGATGGATATGTAAGTCAATTATTATGTATTACTGATATATGAGTTAAACTTGGAAGTTGATAATATATTATGCATAATTTTATTAATAATATATGAACCATCAATAATAAAACTATTCACATAAAAAAATTATGTCATGTATAACTACATGTATAAAAATTATAGATATAAATTTTGATAATTAAAAGTACGCTTGACACGGAGTCAATAGATTATATTTAGAGTAATTTATGCAAATAAAACGTAATCAACAAATTTCATTAAACAAGTGTAGTATATTTATAATTATATATATGAACTTATGATATATAAGTCCATCAAATGAAAGATTTATGTATGAGATCAAAATTTCGTGAAGTATCGTAGAAATATTTTTTTATTTCGTAGAAATAAATATCGCACTGATATATTGTTTTAGCTGAAAAAAATATTCATCTGAAATCATGATATTCAAATGATATTAATAGTTGAAATTCATGAATTTTTGAGTTTACAAATTAATTTATATATTTAAGACCAAAACAAAATTAAATTTTGTTAATCATATTATTATAATTTGTTATATGTAAGTATATTAGTTGTTGACAAATATGTATTGATAAATATTTTTAAATTAACACACACTATATTATTTTAATTATCTATTTTGAATGTTTTTTAAGGTCAAAATACAATCAATATTGCAAAATTGAAGTCTCTCTCTCTCTCTTTGTTGTATAAATATTAATAGTTTTTGGGTATAATAATATACGAGTGGCCAGTAAGAATATTCCAGAAGACAAAATGAACGGGGGGGGGGGGGGTGGGGGGGGGGGGGGGGGTCCTGCCTCGTGCACACATGGCCAATCATAAATGGTACAAATATTTATCGCATAAATATTTATGCAAATTTGTATAATATCGAGCTCAAAATAATAGTTATTTATGTGCAAAAAGAAATAGTTATTTATCTATAAATTTGAGTACCTTTGATTTTTTACGACAAATCCACCTGTTTTTTTTTTTTTCAATCCGATTGTAGGAAAATATATTGTAGCCTACTATGGGTAATTAGTAATTTTCTTGTATAAAAAGGAAAATAAAATTGGTGACAACAATTTGCAATGAGAACAATTTTTAAAAAAGTATGCATGCATGGTACGACGTGAATTGACAAGAGTTGTACTTGCCACCACCAATTTGCGATGAACACGACATCCAGTTTGTTTCGGAGGAAGAAAAGTTGTGGATAGAAATTAATATTGAGGAGAAAGAAACAAAAAATAAAATCAACCAAAATGTTTGGAGACGTTTGATTATGGAGAGGGAACCAAATATTTGGCGTGCAACTAAAAACTATTAAACTAATACAAATGTTTGATTATTAGTAATCCATGTATATAATAACCAAAGCTAAGGCATTTGATCACATTAAATTAATTACCACATTGTGTAGTTTAACGCCTTTGTGACGTCATTGAAACTAATTAGTTACACATAAAATAATTAATTAAAATGAATAAATAATACTAATAATAAAGGAAAAAAGATGAATAATTCAAAAAGCCCTGATTGCATGATTTGTGATTGGACGCTAATCTAACTACTATATATATATATATATATATATATATATATATATATTAGAAAGGAGAAAATTGAAACCAAGATAATTGATTTTTTTTCTTACTTTGAGTTGACAATCCTATTATAAATTATTATGTTACAAAAATATTTTTTGGTAACTAGAAAATTGCGAAAAAAACATTAAAAAATAGAGTGAATGGAGAAAGGAGAATTTTCAAATATTTTGTTCATAAATTGGCCATGAGCACACTTTATATTACACACAGATTTTAAGTTGTGGTGTTTAATTTGCAAATGACATTAGAAATGTATTATATATATAATACAAAAAATGTATTCTAATTTGTAAACAGTATTAATATATATATAATAGAAAATTAAATATTTATATTGTGGAGTTTAATGCCCTCATAATGTCATTAAAACTATTGAAGAGTTACACAACAAAATATTTATCGAATAAAAAATAATAATTCATAAAAATAGAAAGAATAATGGGAAAAGAAAGATGAAATGAGAGAGTTTCAAATATAATTACAAAAATATCATTAAGCATATTTTTATATTATATATAGATTATAGATTATTAAATAAATAGTATTAGCATTTTTTTTACATTACTACATATATCTGTTATGCATATATCTTCAATTAAGAGCTTGCACTTTTAGATCAAGCTAAAAATAATAAATATTTGTTATTACATAATTAAGTTTTATTATTTCATAGACATGTTTTAAATTCTTAATTTTATTGTTGTCAACTTAATTATATGTGATCGAATTAAATCTTCAAGAAAGCGAGTGGATGGAGGACCAAATATCCAAGTATATATATATATATATATATATATAGAGAGAGAGAGAGAGAGAGAGAGAGAGAGAAATACTAGGGTGCTACCATAAACATGCACCCACAATTTTAGAATCGTCTGATCTGAGATAGATGGATAAGATATATGCACGTCGGTTCAGAGAGGGCAAAGGTGGTTCGCGTGGTTCAGAATTGAGGGGTTCACCGAGTCGGCAAGCGATTCAAGGTGGAGGGCTATCGAGTGGCGAGGACATCTCTTTCAGTTGACATCCGATTCTCTCTTGGCCGACATCTAATTGGCGTTCGCGCATGGAGGGCTATTGAGCACGGATGACGATCATCATGGAATAGCGATCCTGATCCGTGAGCGTAGAGAAAAGGGCGATCGAGCGGCCACCATCTCTGGGTTGCGTCTCAGGGTGGCCGGTGCTCGCGTCTCTTCTCCCTCTCTCCTCTGCTCCTTCTACCTCACGGAGGGCGCCGACGCCCCTCTTTTCACGCTCATCAGACGCGTGAAGCAAAAAAGGGGGTGGTGGCCTCCTCTACGAGCTCACAAAGAGGGGCTGCCACCACCTTTTTTCTCGTAGATCCGTCGCCCTCCTTCGCCCACATCCTCAACATCGGAAGAGGGTACTCGCAGCACCGCCAACCCTCCCCCCCCCCCCCCCCCCCCCCCCCCCCCCCCCCATCATGTTTCCCCTCCCACCCTCTAGTGTTGACCCACTCCTCCAAATCGGCGCTGAACCGCTTGAACCGATGCTAAATCACTTTAATTCCTCATCTGAATCGGCACGCACACGTAAGGCCATCCATCTCCAAAGGGACTATCGTGGAAGCATGGACGCAGAGTGATACTACAAATGTGTATTCGTGTAAACGACACAGAAGAGTTTTGGAACTCGCATGGTGTGTAACGTCGATGTTTTTGACCTTCTAAGGTTTCAAGTCCGTCCGTCCATGACATTTTTTTTTCTTTTTTGTTGTTGTTTTTTTTATTTTCTTTATGCTTGCAATATGTCATTTGACTACCACCACCGCCAGTTGGTATGAAAAGGAAACGGAAATTTCTCTCTCATATAAATCCTTCGTTTTTTTCTCTTTCTCTCTCTCTCTCCATTTCACATCATTCTCATTACTTTTTGACCAATATTTTTTCTTCTGAAAACAAAAACATATATGCAGTAAATGGCCACTCATTAATATGATATACCTCCGAGTTGCGTGTGCCGTCCAAAATATCCAATATATATGTGATCATGCGTTGCAAGGGAGGCCCAAGAAAAAAAAATACAAATATTAATACGCAAATAAACATGCTGTAAAAGAAAAGGTTTGTAAATTAGCATCCACAATTTTTGACATCTGAATTTTCCATTCAATATTATTTAGGATCGTTTAGATAAGTTAGGCACTCCATTGTTATGTTATAATTAATTAATATGGGCTCATCCCCTTGTAACCTTCCGAAAATGCATTTCAAAATATCATTGAATCTCTTTTCAATACAAAATAAAAAAAATATTAATATAAAATTATTAATGTGGAAAATAGAACTTTATAGTTTAAACAAGTGAATTCAACTTAATACAACTTGATTGATAAAAATTCATAACATAAAAGATAATATTTACTTCATAATATAGAAGGGACTAGGACTTTAAATCAAATTTTTTTTTCCTCATATGCAACCATGATTATTATGAGCGTCATCACACAGTCGTTCATCATAACTTTTATTCTTGCACATTTGCAAGATCCGATATAGAAAAAAAAAAATTCTCCCAATAAGTATTAGTGCATATTCATCCATTCATTCATAATCATCAGAAATATTCTTTTCATCAGAAAATATAAAGAACATAGTCAAATGCATAGCTAAAATCATCCATATTATAGGAATATATCATATATACTTTACTTTCATTTAGTTTCCTTTTATATTTGATTTTTTTATTTTCATCATTCTTTCTTTAACTTGTGCATTAAAAATTATATAATTAACTTATTTCTCTTATCTTATTATTTTGAAGAACTTTTTTCATTTTCTAGAGCATCATGTCACTTTATATATCATCTTGTCAATAATTATACACAAGATGGCGAACTTTCAACATGGAGTAAAAATCTATTCTCAAGAATTTTCATTGGTTCCAAAGGATGAAGAGTCTCCTACAACAAGATTGATGATAAAATGGTGCATTGCCTTCAATAATTTATTTTGCCTTCAGCTACAGTATCCATCATTATCTTTAACTTTCATTCTAACACTTTCATTCTCCCTTATCAATCCATGAGCATGATTGATTCTTCTTTTTGTAGCTTAACTAATATGTCCATTTTCATAATTAAGTTGTAACACCTAAGAAAACATGGTGATAAAAGAAACTGAAATAGCTTTTTATTATTGTAACAGAGTTTACCTAAAGGGGCATAACTAAACCTTATCTCCTAACTTTCTAACCTTGATTATAAACTCTCTCCTATCTCTTGTAACCATATTCCTCCCCTCCTTTTTAGTGACTCCTCCCCATCATATGCCCCCATCAGGTGTACAACCACGAGTACGTGGGGGGTACGTCGGCGAATTAGCGAGAAATGTCGATGAGGGAAAAGATCTAGAAGAACACCAAAAGAAAGAGAACCCATCTAGAGACACGTGAATAGGTGGATCATTGGATCAAATTTTGGATCACTTTTAACAATAGATTTGCATGTTGTTATGGTACAATTAGAGTCATAACATTATCACCTATTATCCCATGATGCGTCTCATATGGTTATTTTAATCCTAGGAGGTTTATTCCGACGAAATTTCATAAAAAACCGAGCAGCGTCATCATTTTCGTCAAAATCCCAGAACCTAGACCATGTTTGGAGAACCCGGGCCAGATGTGTACATTGTCGAGCAAGATAGGTGCAGGGCCGCAACCGTCTCGTGTGCAGATACCGGAACCCAGCTTGAGCACCTTGTGACTCGAGTTGAACTGCTCACCGGCAAAAGACCAAAGACCAGTCCGGGCTGAGCCCAGGTTACACTCGGGTCGCGCGTGGTCAAGTCATCAGCGTTACTGAACCCTGACTCGAGTTTCACTAGAAGAGGATGATATGTTATATTTTTAATTGATTACTCTTTTATTGTTGATCCATGTTTTGTTATCCACCTAATTCCATCGAAATATGGTTTATTTTAACTTGATATTGTATTACTGATTATTCATGTATTGTCATCATAGAGAATGTTTAGTTCATGTTTTATTGTTAATTTATGATTTATGGGCCATGATCTAGAACTTAGTGCTACCCTACATAAGCATCGGATTTGTTATCTTATTAGTCTTGATTCATTCACGGGTTAACTGCTCTTCGATTTTATCAATCGCATGATTATACTTATCTAGAGTATTGTTATTGCATAGATTAAATCCGAGGTTTAAACCCTATCTGATTCCATTGATTATATTATCTTTTGATCTTGATTATTATCAGTACATCATTATGATTAAGTCACAGTATAAATGAATATGAGAATCTAATTAACTAAAGATAAAAGCTTGAATGTTCATGTCACAGATTGACGGGAGTTCATGACATAGCATAACATAGCAGTGTTGGGCATGATTTTCTCCTAATTGCACGATTCATTGTCCCTTACATCAGTGGCATTGCATAAAAATCTTAGAGATATAAAAGTTGATTACAACTTCTAGTCAAAGCATTGAAACAAAACATTAAAATATGTGCATTGATTCAAAGCATTGAATATGATATCGAAATATAGAATAAAGTAATCCAAATCATTGAATTGATTTATCTCAATGACAATGACCTCCATCTTATATTATTATTGGTCTCGTCCAATGATTAATTATATTGTCCCTACTAAACTTGATTTTACCTATAGACATCACATTAATCTTTACCCATTGACAATCAAAGTATTGATTCTTTCCATTGGATCCCTAATTGAAGACAATAAATAGATATAATGACTCAAC
This sequence comes from Pontederia crassipes, assembly GCA_030549335.1. Taxonomy (NCBI): domain Eukaryota; kingdom Viridiplantae; phylum Streptophyta; class Magnoliopsida; order Commelinales; family Pontederiaceae; genus Pontederia; species Pontederia crassipes. The sequence continues at coordinate 7,095,109 of CM060190.1, forward strand.
AATTTTCAACTTTTAACTTATTTACTTAATATGTCTATATTTGCCAATTTTCAATTAGGTTAAATAAGACAATTTTCAATTTGCTCACAATTTTCATTGAACTTGGTCCAGATCAAGTCTGACTCCATCTTGAATCCATGGGAACTCGAGCTAGGCAACACAAAAAATATGTTCAATTTTTAGACCATATTTTCTATGTGATTACTACATTTCCTATTGTTTGTCGGTTGTTCGAATGTCAAACTTTGGCTGACGATTTGTGATGTTACCTCAAAACCCACATCACTTGGATGATGTTCTTCTATGTTGAAGCTACCAAATAGTCACCAATTGCACTCTCACATGCCTCGAGCAGAATTCTGTTGGCTCGCAAGAAATTTCAGTCATCCCTTTAGCCCTATTTATAACTTTTCGGGTAGAGTTCGACTTTGATTATGCCAAAAGCTATTAATCAAGGACATCCACAATCAATTAATCATCTTTTAATTATTTCAATTTAATTAAATTCAAAATAATTTCATAATCTATCTTATCACAAATCCACTTTTATTCTAACTCCTCGTCTCCTCCATTTTCTTTTATTTTCAAAATTAAATAATTAAAATAAGCAATGCAGACATATACTAAAATGGAGCAGTGCGACATCAGCATAAACTATGATACGACCACATTATTAACATTTTTATTATCAATTAAGAAAAACTTGACCGACCTAAAAAATATACCCGACGCCAAAAAATTGAACTGAAAATATCGAAAACTAAAGATACCAAATACGATTTAATGCAATTTTTTTTAATATGACCCGATTAAACTAGGACCCCACTCGAAAAAATCATATATCCTCCTGGAGTCAGTTTATATTAATTAATTTTATTTATATAATTAATTTATAAATAATCAATCTTTTATTATTAGTGTAATAGTTTTATATAGTTTAATATGTTCCTATCAAATTATGAAATTTTAATTTAATAGTTATGATATTAAATATGTTAATATAGATTCTGGATTGTTGCATAAGTATACTAAAATGGAGCCTAATATTATTTATCACTTATTGTTTCATTTAAAAAATAATATTCCATTAAATATAAATTACTAAAAAAAGTAAATTTTATATTTAAATAATATATTTTTTAACAAATTTTAATAAAATTATATATATATATATATTAAATTTTTTAATAAATTTATATTTATTTATAATACCTATTTTTAATTCAAACACCTATTAAAATTAATCCAGCACATTTACTTTTTTTATCACATTAATTACTTTATTTTTCATTATTAAATTTCACTCTATTCATACACACATCGACTAATCTATCAATTCAACTATTCACTAAAACCACGGTCTCAATACCCAAATGGCCCTTCAACTAATTCTGCAACAAGACATTAAGTCTTTTGCCAAACTAAAAAATATTAATTAATTAACTAATTAAGATATGTTTAGATATAATTTCTTTGTTCAAGACTTGGAGAATCGTATAAGTCGTATGATCTAGTAATAAGATGGAATTTAAAAATAATTCAATGTCTAAATTGTAAACATACGATTTATCATACAATATTATTATATGAGGAGAAGTACGAAAGAACGGAAAGGAACAAAACAAATGAACGAAATGAAGAGAAAAGAAAGGAAATATGTAACGCCCCCAAAATCAATCCTCCTATCACGTAGGTAGTCAGATTGACTCCGGAGACACTACACTGTATGTTATACTATTGATCATATTATGACATTGACCATGCAGTGATGATGAATTCAACTAATGCAGATAAAAAAATGTTATTGAGCTAAATGAGTCATGTGCAGCAACCCTTGAGCATTGCGTCCTCCATCATTCCTTTCTAGTTAGGATTCTCACCTGCAAAATCCTAAATGCAGGGGCATCGAATATCCGTGAGCGAAAACGCCCAGTACAATAGAATCATAGGCTTTAAATTAATAATCAAAACATGCTTGAATCAATAACGGATAAGCAATGACATACTTTATGAACAAATAATCTTTTCTTTTTTCATTATAATCAATACTTTGATTGCACAAGGCAATGAATCATCGTGTCTATACTTTATTCTTTACCATGTACATGTTCTATTCTCTTCTGTAACTTTGCTTTGTCAATATGTCACACTCTGTACTTTGCCATACATTAATTTGCCATACCTTGTTATACTTTGCAATGCAATACTTCACTATGCTTATTGTACTTTATTTTACATTTTTTATGATACTTTACCATGCTTTACCGTGTTTTATTTTACCATACTTTATTGTGCTACTTTACTACTATGTGTTGCACTACATCTTTTATATTACTATGCAGTCCTTGAGGTTCGTTATCCTATGCGAACTCGAAATTAGGTTGGGATGCTAGAAGTACCTCTATACATCTGTAAAGCCAGGATGCCCACTTTTCGGAATACAGGTTGGGAGAGGACCTGTACTCTAGAAATAGTGGTCATTAAAGACTCGTAAACCTGAGTCTATAATTTAAAAACTTCCTTTCCTCAATTTCAATCTTGATTCACATAGAAATTCAAAAATTTTGATACTAGTAAAATTGGTAGGGGCCAAAAAAACCCCACGGGCATAGGCATCTCCTAATCTAATTTCTTAGTTTAGATAGCGTATGAGTAGGCACGGCAAAATTTTTGTACGGCTTCCATTCACTGTCTACTCAGCTAAACTACCTGTCCCTTTGGCGCTATAATCTATAATCAATATAATGTCCTCTCTGGGGCTGAATGTCAATACATCACCCTTTTTCGAAACACATGTAGGCCCAGAAGCAGTGGTCATCAAAGAACTCCTCAGCTTAGCTACCTGCCCCTTCTCTGTCTGTGTAATACCGTCATAGTGGGGCTATTAATACCCACCTCATGACGTTGGCTATGGTGGAGCTATTAATACCCACCCGTTGGCCTTTGTATTCTTTACTTTTGGCGGCACATAGTAATCCCGTGATTTCATCTTTTCTTTACTTAAGTTGTTCAATACTTATGGAAGGTAAGAATTATGAATCAGAGAAAGGTTAGTGTCAGATTCCATTTCTCTGAGGTGATTGAATCATGCTATATTTTTTTATTCTTTATGTCAAATCTTGACCCGACCTTCTAAATGGGGAGGCCCATTACACTCTTTACGATGTTGGGCAAGACCTCATGTGGGACTATCGAAGTTGGGCTCAACTATGAAGTTCAGGTCCAAGAAGGGTATTTACATCTTTTCTTTTGCAATAGAACCCGGACCGGGTAAGGAAAATCCGAGTCAAGTCTTCCGTTTAGGATCCATATATGTGACTTCAGCCGAGGCGGGGTTTAACTCGGGCCGGATCAGTGTTCGTACTTTGAAATCGGCCTAAAATTCTCCCTGTCCTTTGATCGGTCGACCGTTCCTATTGGACCAGTAGGAACGGTCGACTGCAGACTCGTCGACCGTTCCCATTAGACCAGTCGACCGTCATCGGATCGGTCAACCGTCCTCCTGACGATGTACACTACCGGATCAGTCGATCGATCTCCTTGAATCGGTCGATCGTTCTTATTGAACCAATCGACCGTTCTTCCATTTGGTGTTCTTCTTATGGGGCCGGTCGATCGATCCTACGACTGGAAATAGTGCGACTCGTTGATTTCTCCTTTTTCGACCGACTTTCGATCCTCTTCAATACAAAAGTTGTAACTTATGATCTCTAGATCACTATAGCATCATCACACGCATTATATGATTAATAATTTATCACCTATGGTACCTCTTTTCCGATCGTTTGATTCGCCGGCGATGTCCTTAGTCATCTTCTTCGGTGCCGACCTCCGAGCACGTCCATGGAGTGGCTGTGGTGCGTCAACGTCCACCGAATCGTTCCTGCGTGCTCTGTTCGTCGCCCCAGTCGCTCGGTGCGCATCATTCGCCAGAGAGAAGAAAGAAGGAGAGAGGGCGGGGCGGCGGCTGGTGGGATGAGATCGAAGAGGGGCACGAGGGCTTCTCCTCGTGCCCTCTTATAGTCTCCTGATACGTAAAATGATGTAGCAAAATACAATCGCTAGCAAGTGCACTAGTCACTCAAGTAATATAGTAATAGGAGTAAGAGTGTCGAACCCACGAGGAATATTATTAATAAAATATCTGAACTTATAAATTAATAAGAGAGGAAAAATACGGATTTTTGAAAATAGGTTTTATAAAATAAAATAAAGAAAATAAGATAAAGATAAGATAACGGTGTTGAAGTTAGGCCTTAAGATGAAAATAGATCAGGATAAATATTTGAAGCATAAAAGATAAATTAATTTTTTAAAGATGGATTAGAGTCTTCCTAAAGTAATCTAACATGATTAACTTGCGGTCTCCATGACTGGCATCCCTCAACCTAATCATATAGAAGCAACATAATTTAATAAGGCTTGAAGTCTCCACGACTGGTATCATCAAATCATATTAATATTAAGATGCATTAAATTGGATTCACTAGACTATTAATCACTTCACAAACTGATATAGATTAATAGACTACACAAACTTGATTCTCCACACACTAGTTATCAAATTTATATCAATTATTAATTTCAGATAAAATCAATTAAAATTAGTATAATGAATTCTAAAATTAAACACTCCACAAACCAGTATAGCCTAATTCAGAAATTTAATTAACTAACATAAAAGCATTAAGCACAATTAATAATTGATAAAAAAATATTAAAACAAATAAAATAGGGTCCAAACATTTCCCTTCAATTAATAATCTCCTAAAATAATAATCCTAAAAACATGGAGTTCATCCTAGAAATTCTGGAGAGATAATAAAATACATAAAAATTGAAAGAATTACACCCAAAGCAAAATCAGAATTCTCGGATCTGGACAGACAGTCGGGCAGCGTTTCGGACTTAATCAGAGTCGCGATCAACCTCCAGCCATCGCACATCTCTCCTTTTGGTCGTAGCCTGCAGAGCTCGCGACTCAACTGTGGAAGAAAATCAAACTTCAAAGCACAAATTGGATTGATGGTTTCGTCCTCTATTTATAGGTGCGGACAGATTTCAAGTTGATCACGGTCATCAATATCATACGACCAACTTTAAATTCGCGAGATAAACTTTACGATGTCAATAAAACTTTGGTTAATGATAAAAAGGTTATCTGTTTTGTGCCTCTTCATTATTGGCCACAAAATGATAAACTTCTCTTCATTGTCGACCAAAACATAAGTCATTACGCCCAAAATGTATGAATTCTTCTTATCTTTACCAACTTCTTGGAATCTCGGCCAGAATGATAAACAATTTTTATCTTTTTTCCTTTTTCTTCTAATTTTGGCCAAATCGATGAATTCTTAGTCATTGCGCCCAAAATGATAGACTCAATCTTTACCCCTTCCTTGAATCTCGGCCAAAACGAAGATTCCTTTAATCATTACGCCCAACTATGCATGTCATGTTACGCCCAAAAATATCAAGTTGCATTGCTTTTACCCCCAACCAAGTCAGACGTAACTTTATCCAAAAAGGGTGATAAACTCAATTTTACGCCTTCATGTGATCATCTCGACAGTAAAATCTTTGGGATCATCCTTTCATTCCTATTTCGCCCAATGATTTTAGGCCATAATGATAAATCTTTTCAAAATCTTCTCATTTTTTACTCCTTAAGATAACATCCGATATATCTCATTCGGCGTTAATTCGACTTACCTGCAGAATAATTAAAAAAATAAAGTTAATCCATCCACAATTAAAATATTCAAATAATTAATAATTAAAATCGATAAATCCAAAATTATGACTAAAAATAGTCTAAAATGATGCATCAGAAAAATTAATTAAAATAATAATCTAAAATATGTTGTATTTTGCATGTATCAAACTCCTCCAAGCTTAAAGTCTTGCTTGTCCTCAAGCAAAAATTCAAAGCAAGGCTCAAGAAAGTTCCATCATGACCTCCACATTATCAACTGACTAATTTTCTCACACAATTCTTCTGTACACTTACTACTCAGCATGTCACCATTTCCCATGCATTTAGCTTCATAGAGGTTCTAAATGCTACACAAATCTAAATAATCTCAAATTCAGCTTTGTAGAAAAATAAATTGTCTGTCAAATACTTGCATTAATATTGAACACATAATTGCTAATTGAGCTTAAAACTTTTTATTTTTCTTTTTTTCACTTTTATTTTCAATCATTTTAAAAATTCTAATCTTCAAGCAAGATTGCACAAGGAAGTCCATGAAACAGGCTTTGGATAGATGACTCCCATACCATATGACCTTAGGGCAACATGTGATAAGACACCCCTCGAGTTTACTTGCCCAAATAACTAAAGTTCTGAATGACGAGTTCGAACTTAGTCATGATTCAGTACTCCTGTGCTTCTCCATATTCCACAAGATGATCAATGTAGCGGGTTTTCGATCGACGGATCCCAGAGCAATTGCCCTTAGGTCGTCAGGAATAAACACCTACGGGTCTACTTACCCGAACACATCTTGGTTCCGAATAACATTTTTATACCTACACATAACTTTATTCAAAAAATATTTTTTCATTGGAGTTCAACTAACCCTTCTTTTTTTATAAGCTCAAAAAGTACTTAATATGATCAATAAGAAGGCTATTATTATCAAGACTTAAAAAAATAAATAAATAAGCATGAATATGATTTTGTCGTCTAGACATTCATAATCCTATTTAGCATAGGTACATAGTCCATAAGTTTGATACTAAAATAGCAAGTGATAAGAAAGAAAAGCATTCAAATTTCATCAGTTAACGATATATCTTTAAACTTTTACTAAAAGATAATTAAAACAATAAGACGAAAGTTAGTAAGATGGTAGCAAAAATAAATGCATGCAATGGTATTTTTGGGAATTTTTCAATTTTTCAATTTTTTTAAATGCATATATAAGTAAATAAGAAGAAAAATAAAGAAGAATGCATGAAATGCAAACTCCCCCAAGCTTGAACCAGACACTGTCTCCAGTGCTAAGCCAACAAGGGAAAGAGATACATACTCAATAAAAAAAAATAAAGAAATGAAAAAATAAAGAAAAGGGAAAAGACACAAATGGATTTACTGTCTGTGAGGCGGCGAAAGTGAATGGTAGCCGAAATGTATGTGGATGCGAGTCTCGGCCATGAAAGGAATGTCATCAAATATGCTACTTCAGAACAGCCTTGATAAGTTAGAATATGAATCGTTGGTCGAGGTGCGCTGTAATGTCATCAAGGGGCAGCATGTACGATTCACGTATGCAATAACGGTCCGCTAAGTCAAAGTATCCGAAAATAATTTGCATGCCCGAATTTCTCTCCTTGTACGAAAAATGGTTAGATGACTCCAAGACTAAAAGACAAGTAAATTATAGAAACTTGACAACTAACTAAAAGTAATAACTATGCACTAAAGAAAGAGATAAAAAGGTAACTAATCGTTATCTAATTAACTAAAATATCTAAGGCCTTAACTAGACTAATTAAATTAAAAGACTCACCAACTTAATCTAAAACAAAAAAAAAGAATTGGTTGTGATATAATTTTCAAATAATTTCTACAACAACCAAGTATTAGAAAAAAAAATTTAAATGTTTGATCAAAATGTGTGTGATTCAAAGGAATAAATTAGTTGTGTTTCGACAACTAATTTTCAGTAAGATTAGAAAGAAGAAAAAGAATATACAAAAATAAACATGAATAAATACAAATAACGAGTCATAGTTTAAACAATGTAAATAAGTTTAAAATTATTTTGTTGACAGTGGCTAAAATGATTTTTTTTTTTCAAAAGTCGGTAATTGCGATTCAAAAGATATAAGTGAAGTTCATAATAAAAAAATAATACCGAAAGGTGTAATCAAATTGTCTCAATATTCCATAACGAAGGTGTCGAGAATTTAGAGGTATATCATGTCATAACAACTCTAAAAATCTGAAACTCAAACTAAATGTCGCGTGAAAGATAAATCATTCGACGTCAACATAAGAAAATTAACCAATCTTAATTAATCATTGAGGTGCCAAAGATATTCATTTTATGGCCATAAATAAAATCAACAAGGAGACGTGAAAATCAGCTAAATCCAAAGTCAATAGGAGGAAAATCATGGCTGAGTTAAATCAAAATTCAACATATCGGGTAGAAAATATATGAAAAAAGAAATAACGACCGAAATTACGGGCGCAATAAAAAGGTAAAATCGGACATTGGATTTGGGGGAGAATATCATAAGATAATCTGATGAATCTCACTTTACGGGCGCAATATCTGGGCGCAATATCTGGAAAAATATCCAGTGTAATAAACTGAATTGAGCGCAAAATCAAATCTCATCCATATCTCGGCCGAAATAAATTGGGCAACAAGTCAAATCAATAGCAATCATCCACATATTGGCCAAAATAAATTAGGCAACAAATCAAATGTCATCCACATCTCGGCCGAAACAAATTAGGCAACAAATCAAATCTCGGCCAAAACAAATTGGGCAACAAATCAAATCTCATCCACATCTCGGCCGAAATAAATTAGGCAACAAATCAAATCTCATCCACATCTCAGCCGAAACAAATTGGGCAACAAATCCACATCTCGGCCACAAAATAAATGTAAAATTATCAATAACTATTACGGCCGTAAGAGAATTAAAACGAAGGCATTTCAAGAGATGCTTAATCAATGTATGCTTGGGCGCCAAACAGTCAAATAAAGAATTGTAACATCACGACCAATACCCAATTGAATCAACAATCGTAATATCATACAAAGAGAAAAGGAATATTGGGGGATAAAATCTGGGCATGATACAGGGAAAAATAAATTAGATTGGTGTCAGTATGATATCAGCAGAGAAAAATTAAGGCGCCAAAACAAATCCCGAAATTATAGGTCAGTTAGAGAAGAAAAATCATTACGCCTAATTTCTGCCGAAATTAAGGGCACAAAGAGATAATAAAAAATTGAGCCATTATATCATAAGAGAATAATCCGACAAATCAGCGTCATACCATGAAAAGAGATATCAAGGCACAAATCAAATCCCCAAATTCGGGTGCAATCAAATCTTATGGGTGTAAATAAATTCCCACGTTACGGGCACAATATAAATTAGAATAACGAATTACGGGTGCAAAATCAGGGGCCACAAATAAAATCAAATCAAATAAGTGGCAATCAATCTGGGTGCCAAATTAAGACAATAACCAACTTCATCTGTTTGGGCGCAAAATAGAATCTATCATATCTCGGCTGAGAATGAAATTGAGCAACGAATCAGAAAATCCGGCAATATGGGCGGAATACCATGGAGAGAGAAGAAAAAAATTTGAATAATAAGGGCTTGATTGCATCATAAAAATTGATGAAAATTGCAGGCCTAAAAGTGATAAGTGAAATCAGGAAAATCAAGGTGAATAAGGAAAGAGGCCATTGACATGGATAAACAAATTCATCACGGAGAGAGACAAATGTTGGCATGGGTGCCATTTCAGAAAGAGAAAAAAATAAATGAATTAAATCTGTTCAGATTTACGCCATCTTGCATGGACGCTAAAAATAGAAAGAGTCGTAATATTGTGTAGAGAGCTTGATTCATGTACTCGTCATCTAATGATTTGCGAGCGTAATAGTTGGGCGCAAAACAAATTGAATTTCCATATAGCGCAAAACATAATATAATTAAAATTACGGCCGAGGCAAACTTTAATCAGCAACTTTAATCAAGGCACAAAAACTGAAATGGCCGAGACAAAAGTCAAATCAAATTGTGCAAGTTCAAAGGATTAAATGTTACGGCCGCAAAACAAAAATGGATAACATCTCGGCCAAAAATTAAATAATTGCATAGAATGTTAAGACGCTCGGCGCCAAACAGGTGACAAATCAATGCCCGAAAAATATTCGAATGCTTGTAATCTCGGCCGAAAAAATGAAGAAAATTTGGACGCCCAATTTTAAAGGAATTAAGGTCAAATCAATTCGAAACGTGATCCAAATATGGCGTAAAGAATAAACCACAAATAAACTGACAGAAACAAGGTCAAATCAAACTTTGCGCATGAATAAATTCAAAAGATTAAACTTTTACGGCAGCAAAACAAAAGAATCAGAAGGTTTCGAGCATGTGATTATGTCGACAAAATGAGTTCCAATAAATCCGATAAAAGTTAATTACGATCGTGAATCTATAAGTCGTAATTAGAAAAATCCACTCGGTGTCAGAATTGTAAAATGGAAGAGAATGTTGGCCGAAAGTCAACAAACTTTAATCCATAAATACTTAACAATCCCGTGACCTTTATCTGCAAAGGAAAAAATGTTAGATCATTTACACAAATAATTAGATAGTACAACAATACATATTTATAGAAAAAAATTACATAAAATTTATTTACAAAAGGCTTATTTACAATTTATTTACATCTCCTAATAATTTATAAAAATAAAAAATTACTTAATAAAATATTCTCCGGCAACGGCGCCAAAAACTTGATGCGTAAAATGAGCAAAATAAAATCGCTAGCAAGTGCACTAGTCGCTCAAGTAATAGAAGTAAGAGTGTCGAACCCATGAGGTTTATTATTAATAAAATATTTGAACTTATAAATTAATAAGAGAGGAAAAACATGGATTTTTTATAATAGGTTTTATAAAATAAATAAAAAAATAAGATAAAGATAAGATAATGGTGTTGAAGTTAGGCTTTAGGATGAAAATATATCATGATAAATATTTGAAGTATAAAAGATAAATTAAATCTTTAAAGATGGATTAGAATCTTTCTAAAGTAATCTAACATGATTAACTTGCGGCCTCCATGACTGATATTCCGCAACCTAATCATATAGAACCATCTTAATTTAATAAGACTTGAAGTCTCCACGACTGGTATAGATTGGATTAAATTAATATTAAGATGCATTAAATTGGATTCCCTAGACATAATCACTCCACAAACTGGTATAGATTAATAGATCACACAAATTTGATTCTCCACACACTAGTTATCAAATTTATATCAATTATTAGTTTCAGATAAAATCAATTAAAATTAGTATAATGAATTCTGAAATTAAACACTCCACAAACTAGTATAGCCTAATTCAGAAATTTAATTAACTAATATAAAAGCATTAAGCACAATTAATTATTGATCAGAAAAGATTTAAACAACTAAAATAAGGTCCAAACATTTCCCTTCAATTAATAATCTCCTAAAATAATAATCCTAAAAATATGGAGTTCATCCTAGAAATTCTAGAGAGATAATAAAATACATAAAAATTGAAAGAATTACACCCAAAGCAAAATCAAAATCCTCGGATCTGGACAGACAGTCGCGCAGCATTTCGGACTTGATCAGAGTCGCGATCAACCTTCAGCCATCGCACCTTTCTCCTTTTGGTCGTAGCCTGCAGAGCTCATGACTCAACTGTGGAAGAAAACCAAACTTCAAAGCACAAATTGGATTGACGGTTGACAGACGTCAAGTTGATCACGGTCGTGAATATCATAACTTTAAATTCGCGAGATAAATTTTACGGTGTCAATAAAACTTTGGTTAATGATAAAAAGGTTATCCGTTTTGTGCCTCTTTGTTTTCGGCTACAAAATGATAAACTTTTCTTCGTTCGCGGCCAAAACATAGGTCATTACACCCAAAATGTATGGATTCTTCTTATCTTTATCCCCTTGGAATTTCGGCAAGAATGATAAATAATTCTTATCTTTACTCCTTCTCTTCTAATTTTGGTCAAAACGATGAGTTCTTCTTAGTCATTGCACCTAAAATGATAGACTCAATCTTTACCCCTTCTTCGAATCTCGGCCAAAACGAAGATTCCTTTAATCATTACGCCCAACTATGCATGTCATGTTACGCCCAAAAATATCAAGTTGCACTGCTTTTACCCCCAACCAAGTCAGATGTAACTTTATTCAAAAAGGGTGATAAACTCAATTTTACGCCCTCATGTGTTCATCTTGGCCGTAAGATCTTTGGAATCATTCTTTCATTCCTATTTCGCCCAATGATTTCAGGCCGTAATGATAAATCTTTTCAAAATCTTCTCGTTTTTTACTCCTTAAAATAACATCCGATATATCTCATTTGGTGTAATTCGACTTACCTATAGAATAATTAAAAAAATGAAGTTAATCCATCCACATTTAAAATATTTAAAGAATTAATAATTAAAATCGATAAATTCATAATTATGACTAAAAATAGTTTAAAATGATGCATGCCATGATCAAATTATAGAAAAATTAACTAAAATAATAATCTAAAATATGTTGTATTTTGCATGCATCATCTCCTTGCTGGCCGACGCAAATCGGAGGAGGCAAATCGGGGGAGTTCTCTCCCCCGATTTGGCATTTTACGTTTCTTCCTTTCTTCTTTTTTTTCGAATTCTCTTCCTCTTTTGCTCTTCCCATGCTTTGAATTCAATTTACATTTGAATCCTTTCCATATCTGTGTTGATGAAATTTACCAGCAGTTACAAAATAAAAAGACAAAATAAAAATGACAGAGCGTGAGAGGGGGAGAGAGAGAGAACATAACAAAAAAGCAAGAACCACCAAAAGAGAAATTAAAATAAAAAAACAAGAATGACAAAACAAACTAATATTCAACAGGAACAGAGAAGTAGGAAAGAAAAAGGAGCAGCAGAACAAATGAATCAAGAGAAAACAAAGGAGAAGAACAAAGAAAGAAAGAGCGAGGGACAGAAGGAACTACGGAAGAACAGAGCAGAGCAGGCGAGAACGAGAGAGAGCAGAACAAATAACAACCAAAGGAAATAAAAAAACACAAGAACGATGAAATGAAGATATCTCAAGGATCGAAAACACAAGAGAAGAACAGAGAAAGAAAGAGGGAAAAAGAAAACCAGCGCAAAAAGAGAGCAGACGAGAGAGAGAGAGAGCAAAACAAATAAGAAAGAAATTATACCAAAATAACAAATAACTAAACAATTCGATCCAAAATTATAGCAAAATAATCTTATTATAAATAACAAGTCGAGCGTTCTATACCGGTGGAGGGATTCATTACATGTCCTAAGTTTGCTAAAAAAATCGATTGCATTTTTTGTTGTTTGTCCTCTATTTTGAATGTCAAACTTTGGTCGACAATTCCTTTGCGAGTGCCTCAAAACTCACGTCGATTACTTGGCTAATAGTCTTCTATGTCATAGCTTCGAACTCCTCCAATTTATTTTATTTTCAAAATTAAATAATTAAAATAAGCAATTGAGACATATACTAAAATGGAGCAGTGAGACATCAACATAGACTATGATACAACCACATTTATTAACATGTTTACGAAGAAAAACTCCTATTGATCCGAAAAATCTATTCAACTTTAAAAAGTCAAACCGAAAAATAAAAAAAAAAATTAGGATCCCACAAAGTCCATTCTATTTATTATTTTTTATTTATATAATTAATTTATAAAAAATAAATTTTTTATTATTTGTATAATAGTTTTATATAGTTTAATATGTTCCTATCAAATTATGAAACTCTAATTTAATAGTTATAATATTATATCCTATATTTAGTTATGATAATATTAATTTTAATTTATTATATATTTTTTAGAAATAATATTCTATTAAAATAAGACAAAAAAAGGCATCCGAAAAATTGAGTCGGTAGAGGACGATTTTTATTCTACTAATATTATTAATTTTACTCCCATGGCATATTATATATATATGCATCAAATAACGTTAAGCATTCATAGAAATTGACAATAAAAATAGCAAAGGAGAAGTAGAAAAGAAAAGCAAGAAGCAGAAGGAAAAAACGAAGATAAAACAAAGGAGAAAGAAAGAGGGACAGAAAGAACAACGCAAAAAGAGAGCAGGCGAGAAAACAGAACAAATTACAAGAACCACCGAAAGAAATAATAAGAACAGAGAAAGAAATAAAAGAACTAACGATGAAATAAAAGAAATAAAAGAGAAAGAACAGAGAAAGAAATGACAACAACCACCGAAAGAAATAAAAATAAAAAACAAGAAAGACGAAACAAACCGAGGGATCAATCAAAACATTAATATTCAACGGAGAAGAACAGAGAAAGAACGAGGGACAGAAAGAACGAATAACAAGAACGAAGGACGAAATGAAGGTATCTCACGGATCGAAAACACAGGAGAAGAACAGAGAAAGAAAGAACCAACGCAAAAATAACAAGAACAAGAACAAATAACAAGAACGATGAGAAACTAATAACAAGAACCGCCGAAAGAAATAATAAAAAAAAAGAACAAGGACGATGAGAAACTAACAGGGAGAAATAAAAAAAAAACTAACAGGGAGGATGGACGAAGATATCTCAAGGATCGAAGGGTCTCTGCTTCTTGACGGATCGAGCGAGCGCCTCCGGCTCGATCACCACCCAGCCACCGCACGGGCACGCCACGCGGCACTGCACGGGACCTCCCCACAGTCTCGTAGTCGAACGGCAACTGCGCCGCGCAAAGCGGGCACTCGTACGTTCCCGACGGCGTCGTCTGTGCTGCACCTTCTCCCTCGTCGTCGTCGTCCGCCGGCCTCTTCCGAGACGGCGGCGCCTGAGGAGGAGTCGCAGCAGCAGAAGCAGCAGGATTCGGCGCCTCATGCAGCAGGCTTCTGATCCCTTGCTCAGAAGGTTTCTTGATGGCGGCCATGGCCAGATGTCTCTTTGTTTCTTTCTCGCGTGGCGCCGGAGATGAAGGTACGCGTTGAGAGCAGAGAGAGAGGGGGGCAGAGTTTTTGACTGCTGTGTGTTGGTGTAATGTAATGGGAATTTGGAAGGGGAAAATGACGGCGGTGTCCTTTTTATTAACGAATTGAAGCGCGCAGTTCAACGATAAACTGCTTCAACGGCCGGCTGAGAGTTTGAATTAGAGCCCGGAGTTTGAAATATGAAACAAAAGTGACAACATTTATTTCTGGCCTCTTAAAGAAAACGTGTTTAAGAGTAAAATATAAGTAGTAAAATATAAAACGTGTTGCTCCTTGTAAAATAATTTATTTATTTACAGTTCTCGTTTTGTTAAAAGGAATACTGTCCATTTTATAAAGAAACACTGATTTAAGTAGTAATAAACATGTTTTCAGAAAATAAACACATTAAAATAATTTGTGAGCATGCCATGGCATTTGCTCGCTGTACATAGAAAATAAGTCTACTAATTTAAAATTTTGAATTCAATTCGTAATTTCATTTTATTTGTCCTTTTTTATTGAATGCATTTTAGAAAAAGGAAAGCAATTGAAGTACACGAGAGGAAAATATTAGAGGAAAGAGAAAAAAGAAGTAAGGTCTAAAAATAAAATAAAAGTCTACCAAGAAGTTGAAAAATAAAGAAAGAAATACGTAAAGGTGAAATCATATGAAAAAAAGAAGAATGGCTTTAAAGATAGAAAAGGATAATTTGAAAATACTTATAAACGAGAATAGTTTATTTTATAAATATAAGATAATAAAATAATTGAAAATATTTTACATACACTTTGCACGAGAAGTACTTGACACAATGGCTATCATATAATTATTTTGTTGCATATCAACAAAACTCTGACAAGATAAACTGCATCCACATTTGTAATAAATATAATTAACTATTTATTAAATTAACTTGTCATATTGACGGAAGAAATGTTGGGTATAGCCTTGATTTGGTAGGTCTTATTTTTGATAAAATTATGCGGGCCAAAGATCAAAGCGAACAATATTCTATCCAAATGCAAGCATATCACAATCTTAATATTTAATATTGCAAATAGGGTTTTCAACCATCATTTTTTATATTTAATTAATTTTATATATTTTTGTGGTTTTTTAATAAATCATAATAACTCCTTTGTCAATTATTTCAATTTTCTAGCACGATTTCTCGTTATTGTTAGCAGTTCTCTTCTTAATGCATCAAAATGTCTTGTGGCACATATAATTTTGTAGTCCTCACCATAGTTTATTTCTCACATGAACTATTTAATTTCCTCTATCCACCTAATGGACTCTTCCTTAGTCAAATTGGGGAAGCTGCAATTTGAGAAACCTTTTAACAATCTCCGTAAGATCGTCGTGAGGAAGAGCATAATGATTTCGAGCATAATGATTTTAATATTGCAAATTAGTGACAGTTTAAACCATCGTAATTTTCGATAGTTCTCACCGTCGGTAAATAAAAAATAATATAATATAAGGAGTATTTTATTAATATAATTAGCGATAATCCAAACCGTCACAATTTTCGACGATTCTGACCGATAATAATTAGCGACAGTTCAAACCGTCGTAAGTGAAAAATAATATAATATAAAAATTCTTTTAATAATCTAATTAGTGACACTCCATACCGTCAAAATTTCTGACAGTCTGGACCATCGATAATCTAATTATTTTATTATTATAATTAAATATTTTTTTACGATCACGATCGTCGATAACTTTAAAATAATTAATATCATATTCACTATCCCACTACTTTTTTTTCGTTTTCTAGCTTTCTCATCGAAATATAATCTTTCCCTATCCCACTCTCTATTTCTTTCCCCCTCTCCTTGCCGGCGAGCCTCTCTCAACTGGACGACGAGCCTCTTCCGCCTGCGACCCTCTCCCTCCCGGACGATCCTCTCCCGCCGGCGACCCTCTCCCCCCTCTCTCTCTCCAGCCTGAACCGTTAGGTGGCCGGATCGGCCGCCTGGTGGTCGGATCCAACCGTTGGCGGCCGGATCTACCGCCTGGCGATCGGATCCAACGGCGGGCGGCTAGATCTGCCACCTGACGGCCGGATCGGCCACGCTGACGGTCGGATCCAGCTGCTGGCAATCGGATCTGCTGCTTGGGGCGGCCGGATCCAGTTGCAGGCGGCCGAATCTAGTCGAGGCGGCCGGATCCCGCCGCGTTGGCGGTCGGATCACAGCCAGATCCGGCCGCTGGCCGCCTGGCGGCCGTTCTGGCCCCCTGGCGACCGAATCTGGTCTCTGACCGTCGGAGCGGCTGGCTAATTTTTTTTATATTATAAAAATTCTTTGCGATGATTGTAACCGAAACTTTCGGCGGTCGACTTTCGACAATTCGCGACTGCCGAAAGTTTCGACGGTCGCGACTGCCAGACTTCCGTCAAAACTTTCGACGTTTTTCCCAATCGTCAAAAATCAATTTGCGACGATCATTTTTTCGACGGATCGATTTCGTCGAAAACCCATCGAAAGTCATCATTTCCAACGGTTTTCGAGAAATTACAGATGATTTCAACCGTCTATGATTGCCAACTTTCTTGTAGTGATAATTATTTCGTTGCATATCAACAAAACTTAGACAAGATAAACTGCATCGACATTTGTAATAATATAATTAACTATTTATTAAATTAACTTGTCATATTGATGGGAGAAATGTTGGGTATAGCCTTGATTTGGTAGGTCTCATTTTTTGTAAAATTGTGCGAGCCAAAGATTAAATAGAACAATATCCTACCCAAGTATAAGCATATCACAATCTTAATATTTAATGTTGCAAATAGGGTTTTCAACCATCATTTTTTTTATATTTGATTAATTTTACATATTTTTTGTGATTTTTTAATAAATCGTAATAATTCCTCTGTCAATTATTTCAATCTTCTAGCACGATTTCTCGTTATTGTTGGTAGTTCTCTTCTTAATGCATCAAAATGTCTCGTGGCACATATAATTTGTAGTCCTCACCATAGTTTATTTCTAACATGAACTATTTTATTTCCTCTATCCTAATGGGCTCTTCCTCAGTCAAATTGGGAAGCCGCAATTTGAGAAACCTTTTAATGATCTCCGTAAGATCGTCGTGAGGAAGAGCATAACGATTTCAAGTATCAGTGTATTCTATATACATTAAATGGAATACATGTGGTGATGACCCATGTTTCATGATGCATTCGTGAGCCTTGAGTCTTTTGATCATTTATTTGTGGACCCTGCTAATTGGTATGTTGTGTTTCACTCATTGGGTCATTAGAGATCTAGTATGGAATGATCATTTTAGGAGGCATTTATACTCATACGATAATAAATAATACAACTCAATAAGTGTGAGTCCAATAAACAATATCAATATTTGTCTATTAGAAATATAGTATCAAATGATTATTTTAGGATGCATATGCACTCACACAACAATAAATAATACAACTCAATAAGTGTGACTCCAATAAACAATGTAAAAATTTACTTACTTTGCTTACTTCATTACTACAATGGTTGCCATGAACTCTATTCTATCTACTAGAATAAATTCATGAAAGATGGACAACCATAGTTTTTACTAGAGGTTGATGTGTCCCTATCTACCTCGTTAAATTCAATAATAATAAGATCTCAATTTGAAGAAAATTAGTAGATATATGGTGGCCCAACAATTTTCTACTTTTAATTTATTTACTTAATATGTCTATCAATTTTCAATTAGGTTAAACAAGACACAATCAAAAGATGTATGGATCAATAATATAATTAATAATAGGATCAGATATGATAATACTATAATAATCAATAATGATAACACTACAAATAGCTATAAATATATAAAAATAAGCTATGAACTCTCGGAACTCAAAAGATAATTTTGGTCTCAACCTTGTGAAATATGGGTGGGGTATATTGTGAACATGGGCCAAATTGGCTTCGCTCACATCCATCAATCCAAAAATCAAAATCCAGGCCAGATCAGCTCAGTTCCACTCCAATTCAATTATGATCCTGAGAGCTAGCAGAATAATTCAAAATCTTGTTTGGATCCGATCAATCTCTCGACGCTGCACTCAAATTAAGGAATCCTGGGCTGCGCCACTATGAAACTAGGGCCAAGTTCATTGAACTCATCCAGATCTAGTCCGACTCGATCTTGAATTCATGGGAACTTGAGCCAGACAACACAAAAACCGGGTTAGATTTTGTTGTTGTCGGGAAAATATGTTTTCAACACAATTTTTTGGTCATATTGTCCATGTGATAACTAAACAATTTGATCCAAAAGTATACTAAAATAATCTTATTAAAAAGAATAAGAGTCAACATTCTATATCAGCCAAGGGATTCATTACATATCCTAAGTTTGCTAAAAAAATCAACTACGTTTCCTGTTGTTTGTCAGCTACTTTGAACGTCAAATTTTGTTTCGTCAGCTACGTTTCCTTTGTGATGTTGCCTCAAAACTCACATCAATTACAAATAGGATCCAAACATCAGACTTCTGTCATGCTGTCTCGGGTAATAGCGAGATCAAATTGTAAATTGGAAATACTGAATTACGATTTAAAATTTATTTCCAAATTAAAGGTTCATGTTATCTTTCTGTGAAAATTAGAATTATCTGGAAAGAACAAGTGTTAAGTTATCAATAATTTAATGACTGCTACCAGAATACTGTGTAGAGAATGAATTGTTGTGATTGTATGAATTTCTAGGAAAAAGTTTCAACTCTTGTTAATGCATAGATGCTAGAGATCATACCTGAAATATTTATGATGTTTTAGATTATTTTTCTTGACATTTCAATATCAAAATTAAAGAATTTCGAATGAAAGATCGGACTTTCAGGACGTTCACACGATCGTGCCAGGTTCCAAAATGATCGTGACAGAAGATGGGTGAAACCATCACTCTGTCACGACCGTGACAACATTATCATGGCCGTGATGGAGTGAGGCACGACCGTGATCAAACATGTCTCGATCGTGATGACAACTCGGCACAGACGTGACAAAACATGTCATAACCGTGACCGTATGCGAATGAATGAAAGCCAAGTTATTTTAAACCTATTTATATAGTATATAGTATGGATGTGTATTGGTTGTATATGACACGGAGATACACGTGACGCATATTCAGTCGTAATTAGGCTAAAAGATGAAGAATGATTGATATGAATTATTGTTGCAAAGCATAATGCACTTAAAGTTGAAGAAGAATGTCCTCATCTATGATGAGAAACAAACTCCTACACGAAGGGACCTAAGCCCGCGAAGTAAAGTCATGCATTTATGTATTTCCTAGAATAAAGTCTCTCATTATTATAGTATGCGTATTCTTCGAAATAAAGTTCATCACGATTATAGTGTTTGTATTCCTTGAAATAAAGTCCCTCGCTATTTATGATGTGCGTGTTCCAAGGATGTGGCCTATGATGATGTGATATGATTCTTTCAACTATGTTAAGATCAAAGATGTTATGAATGAAAGTGAAGTTAAAGTATCTTATGAGAAAGAAAGAATGTTAAGATAAAGATACAACTTCAAGGGGATCTAAGCCTGAGAAATAAATTTCTGCATCTGTGTATACTTTCCACGGAACAATGTCTATCATCATAAAGTGTTTGTATTCCTAAAGATGACTAGGAATAAAATCTCTCACTATTATGATGTGTGTGTTTCTAAGTATGACTTATGACTTATGTGATAAAGAAAGAAAAGAATGATGAAAGAAGATCCAAAGGATTATAAAGCAATCTTGAGGAGATGTAAAGAGTCAAGAAGTACGGATTAAGGAATTATGAAGATGCTCCTAGAATGTACATGGCAATAAATGTGAAATGGAATAATATGTTATGTATGTGATGAATGATATGAATGTATGTTTTTATTACATGTTACTTGCAGATGATGGATTCAAAGTAAAGCAGGTATAAACATGATGTTTATGTTATATGATGTATTGTCATATTTATGATATAGTTCATGGCATGTATGTTTATATGTTATTGTTATTATGATGATGATGCATCGCATATAGTATCATGTGATAGGATAGTATCATGCATGACCTTTACATACTCTAACTGAAAAATTCTGCACTCTGAATCCGTGCAGATAACTAAGATTAAGTGATGGATGGTAGCTCAAGCTTATGACGAAGTGTTGCTTAGGGTTAAATAAGTCCTAAAGTTCCAGATGAACAATGAGGCTAATGAAGAGTTTGGACATTTAATGTCTTATGAAATATTAGTTTATTTGATGAATAAATTTTTTTATTTATCATGATTTTCTCTAAATTATCGAGTCTTTCACTGTTAAACGAACTAACGGCGCGAAATTATCCTAAATGTCCAAAACTTTTAGGGTTGATTTTCGGATCGTTACACTTTAAGATGTCTTGAGCAAAAATTCTATTGAGGATCGGAAGAAAGTCCAGCCATCCCTTTAACCCCGTTTATAATTTTTGGGGTGGAATTTGACTTTAATCAAGGCCATTCACACTCAATCATCTTTTAATTATTTAAATTTAATTAAATTTAAATTTAACCCGTAATTTCATATTCTATCTTATCACAAATCCACTTTTATTCAAACTCCACATCTCTTTCATCTCCTCCATTTTTTATTTTAAATTAAATAATTAAAATAAGCAATTGAGACATAAGAAAGCTCGAATAAAAAATCTATCCAACTCAAAAAAAATCGAATAAAAAATTAAAAAACTAGAGGAACCAAATACAATTTGATGCAATTTTTTAATAGAGCAAAACCGATCCCATTAAACTACCCACAAAAAATTGTTGGGGCCTTAAAAATCCTTTTTTATTTTTATTTTTTATTTATATAATTTATTTATAAAATTAATCTTTTATTATTTCTATGTTGCTTTCAAATTATGAAACTCTAATTTAATATTCTATAAATTATGAAATTAATTTTTTTTAATATTAATTTTAATTTATTATATATTTTTAGAATATTTTTCTATTAAAATAGGATAAAAAATGATCCAAACAATTGATTCATTAGAGGTTTTTTATTCTACTAATAGTATTATTATTTAATCCCATGGCTAAATCAATTTTTTAAGTAAGTTGCATGTACAAGTTGGCAGTTTTTTTATTTTTGATATGTACACTTTTTTTTGTAAAAATTAACCACTTAACTAAAAATGTTGATTTACGC
Organism: Pontederia crassipes; assembly: GCA_030549335.1. Lineage (NCBI taxonomy): Eukaryota > Viridiplantae > Streptophyta > Magnoliopsida > Commelinales > Pontederiaceae > Pontederia > Pontederia crassipes. Next base: position 7,117,053 of record CM060190.1, read on the forward strand.
AATATAGATCTACACCTATGGATTTCATTAGCGGATATGGCTAACGCCATTCCTTCAAAGTGCTATTAAGTATTCATAGAAATTGGCAATAAAAATAGCAGAGGAGAAGTAGGAAAGGAAAGAAAGGAGCAGAAGAATATACACGAAGATAAAAACAAAGGAGAAAGATAGAGGGACAGAAAGAAAAGAGGGCAGGCGAGAAAACAGAACAGAACCACCGAAAGAAATCAAAGAAAAGAAAAAAAGAACAATCAGAAATTAATAGGGAGGACGGATGAATATAAAGGAGAAGTACGAAGGAAAGAAAGGAGCAAAATGATTAACCCACGAGAAAAGAAAGAAGAAGAACAGAGAGGATAAGAACTAACGGAAAACAGAGCAGGCGCGAGAGAGGTCACAGAACAAAAAACAAGAACCACCGAAAGAAAGTAAAAAAGAAAATAAAAAAAACAAGAACGATGAAACAAAGGAGGGATCTCTCACAACATTAATATTCAACGAGAAAAGAAAGGGGCAGAACAGAGAAACCAAGAGAAACCAAATGAGAAGAACAGAACAGAACAAATAACAAGAAAACCACCGAAAGAAATTAAAAAAAAAGAACGAGAACGATGAGAAAGTAATAGGGAGCATGGATGAAGATATCTCAAGGATCGAAAACACAGAACAGAGAAAGAAAGAGGGACAGAAAAAACTTAAACAAAAAGAGAGCAGGAGAGAGAGAGAGAACAGAACAAAAAAACAAGAACCACCGAAAGAAATAGAAAAAGAACAAGAACGAGCAGAAATTAATAGGGGAGGATGGATGAAGATATCTCAAGGATCGAAGGGTCTCTGCTTCTTGACGGATCGAGCGGGCGCCTCCGGCTCGATCACCACCCAGCCACCGCACGGGCACGCCACGCGGCACTGCACGGGACCTCCCCAGAGTCTGACGATCCGCTCATAGTCGAACGGCAACTGCGCCGCGCAAAGCGGGCACTCGTACGTTCCTGACGGCGTCGTCTCTGCTGCACCTTCTCCCTCGTCGTCGTCGTCCGCCGGCCTCTTCCGAGACGGCGGCGCCTGAGGCGGAGTCGCAGCAGCAGCAGCAGCCGGATGCAGCGCCTCATGCAGCAGGTTTCTGATCCCTTGCTCAGATGGTTTCTTGATGGCGGCCATGGCCAGATGTCTCCTTGCTTCTTTCTCGCGTGGCGCCGGAGACGAAGTCACGCGTTGAGAGAGAGAGAGAGAGAGAGAGCAGAACGTGCACGAGAGAGATTTGAGTGCTGTGTGTTGGTGTAATGTAATGGGAATTCGGAAGTGGAAAAAGCTGATGGTGGTGTGATGGCCTTTTTATTTACGAATTGAAGCGCGCAGTTCAACGGTAAACTGCTTTAACGGCCGGCTGAATTTGAATTTGAGCCCGAACGCGGATTCAAAAAAGAAACGAGAATTATAACGGAAGCCAGCAATTCATTTAACTTCTACGAAAAAAAAATGACAGAAAATATTGACTAACAACAATAATTTCTTTTCTTTTTTCATGAAGAAAAAGAATAACGTTTATAATAAAGAAAATTTTAAGTTTACAAAAATACCATTGATGGATTTGAAATATGAAACAAAAGTATTAATATTTATTTCTGACCTCTTAAAAAATAATATTTAACTATGTTTGAAAGTTTAACTATTTAACTTATACTCTCAAATTTTTCGGATCGGCGATCTACTTTAATTAATATTTTTTTAAAAAATAATAAATATTAAATATGTCATAAATTATGTTTAAAAATATTATTATTTAACTATAAGTTCAAGTTTTTAATGCAAGTAAACTAAACTATCATATTATCACACTATAATTTAAAATATTTTATACAAATTTTATTAAAATATCTTAATAACTTGATAATATTCTTAACTACATCGTAATAAGTAAACAATATACCTATCTAATAAATATGGGTAAAAATTATAAAAAAAATATGAAATATTATTTGAAAGTTGAGGTAATATTTTAATTATAATATTTTTAAATATATATTTTGTTCAGATCGGGTCCCTTTGTTTTTTTTTTGTTTAGGAGCCTAATTACGAACGACTTTAATTATTTTATAAAATCAACCTAATTTTTAATCGAAGTCAAAATTTATAATTTTTTTGGAATAATTTTTTCGATTTGATGATATTCTTTAGGTGGGTAACTTTCTTCTTACACCCCTAACTGTGGCTATCATATTATTTTGTTGCATAGCAACAAAACTTAGACAAGATAAATTGTATCGACATTTGTGATAATATTATTAACTATTAAGTAAATTAACTTGCCATAGTTATCCACTTATGAATAAATATTTCATATTACAGAAATATTTAAATATTATTATTTTTATAAATATTTGTTTACTTTGTTATAATATTTTTTTCCTTTTCATCCTGCCTGCTAGAATAAAGAATGCGGCTCGGTAAGAAAAACTTATATGTTTTCATTATTGAAACAATTGAGAAAAATACATATGTGACACTTAATAATTTTTTAGAATTAATTGAATAGATAAATAAATGTTTTATTTATTTATTTTGAAAAATCTGTGTTGCCATGGTCTAGGGGAGATACAAATTTCGTGATGATCCATCGGTTAGATCTTCAGCAATCGTTTCCCTCAATTTTGAAATTTAGGAATTGGAGTATAATATATGTATAGTATGATATATTATTTTTTGTATATTATATTATGTTATATTATATTATAATATACTATACAATATATAACATATATTGCCAAAAGAGTGCAAACTAGCATCGTCAACTCTCTGGCGCTAATTTAGCATCCGTAATGTCAAAGCCAATACAGAGCAAAGTGTCGGAGCTAATATCATCTCTTATTTTAGCGTTGCGACCATTGTGATGCCAACTTATACCACACATTTTCTAATTTTTGCGTGTGATAATAGCGACAACGTAGCGTCATGATATAGTCTAATTTAGCGTCGACAACTTGTAACTCTAATGCGACCCTAAACTGACGCTATAAAGAGGCAGTTAGCGTCTCCTTTTGTCAACCCAGTGATGCTGCTATTGAGATGCTATTTATGTCTTATCATCGTGTAATTATTTAATTCATTTAATATGATTGTCGTCAAAATTGATGTGTTTAATATTATTTCATTTTTATTTTACATTATTATTTGATGTGTTTCAAGAGCCATGATAATCTAAAAAAAATTTGGCAAAAACACATCTATAGAAATCAATACGGGCAGCCAGTATTGAAGCCTTCCAACCAGTATTGAAGCCCCTCATGTCATATTCATCTCGCAGTAGAAAATACGAACAAACCATATTTAAGCCTTTTCAGCCAGTATTGAAGCCCCTCATGTCATATTCATCTCGCAGTAGAAAATACGGACAAACCATATTTAAGCCTTCCAGAAAAGATAATTTTGCCCTCGGTTAGGTGAAATTTGGGTCGGGTATATTATGATCTTGGGTTAGATTAGCTCGGCTCACATCCATCAATTCTTAGTCACCAAAAATCAGAACGGGTCCGAGGAGAATTCAAGCCGGATCAACTCAGTTCCACTCCCAATTCGATTTCAATCCTCAAAACCAAGGCCGAATAATTTGGAATCATGTTCGGATCCCATCAATCTCTCTCACGCTGCACTCAAATCTCCTCGGCTGCTCCACCATGAAACTTAGGCCAAGTTCATTGAAATCGGTCCAGATCAAGTCCGACTCGATCTTGAATTCATGGGAACCCAAGCCAGGCAACACAAAACCTGAGTTGGGTTTTGTTGTCGTCGAAAAAATATGTTTTCGACACAAATTTTTTTGTCATATTTTCTATGTGATAACTAAACAATTCGATCTTTATACCAAAATAATCTTTATTATAAAGAACAAGAGTCCAACGTTCTATATCGGCGGAGGGATTCATTGTGTATCCTAAGTTTGCTAAAAAAATCAACTACATTTTCTATTGTTTGTTGGCTATTTTGAACGTCAAACTTTGGTCAACGAATCCTTTGCGATGTTGCCTTGAAACTCACGTCGATTAGTTGGGTGATATTCGTCTATGTCATAGCTTCGAACTCCTCCAATTTCTTTTATTTTCAAAATTAAATAATTAAAATGGAGCAGTGCGCAATCAACATAGACTATGATACAACCACATTTATTAACATGTCTATGAAGAAAATCTTTACTGACCCAAAAAATCTATCCAACTCAAAAAATCAAAGCGAAAGAAATAAGAAACTAGAGATTTAATAGAGCAAAATCGATCCCATTAAATTAGGGTCCAACAAAAAATTAGGGTCCCTTGAAGTCGGTTTCAATTTAACATTTTATTTAATTAATTAATTTATAAATAATCAATCTTTTATTATTTGTATAATAGTTTTTATATATGTTCCTATCAAATTATGAAACTCTAATTTAATAGTTATAATATTATATCCTATTTAGTTATGAAATCAAATATTTAATTTTAATTTATTTTATATTTTTTAGAAATATTATTCTATTAAAATAAGGTAGAAAAACCATCCAAAAAATTGATTCCCTAGAGGATGATTTTTATTCTACTAATATTATTATTATTTACTCCCATGACATATATATTATATATATGACTAAAATGGCCTCAACATTCCTCCAAAGTGCTATGTGCCTATAGCATCAAATAACATTAAGTATTCACAAAAAAAATGGCAATAAAAATAGAAAAGGAGCAGAAAAAATGAAGATAAAAAAGGAGAACGAAAAAGGGACGGAGAGAACAATGCAAAAAAGAGAGCAGGCGAGAAATCAGAACAAATAATAGGGCAAAAAATGTCCCCTATATATGAGTTATTGTTGGATCCTAATTTGATAGTTCACAAATAAATATCATCAAGATGTATACAAATAAGTACTTATTTATAAACTGTTAAATCACAATTCAACGACCATATATATATCATTTTTTCCCACACAATCCTCATTCAATAAAAATAAAAACAAGAACAATGAGAAATTAATAGGGATATGTCACAAGACTCACAACACATCAAAATAACAATTAGTATTGGTCGAAAAATTGCAAAGGAGAAGTACAAAGGAAAAGAAAGGAGTAGAACCAATAACCCTAAGGATGCGTTTGGCACTGAAATATTTTAGAACATTTGTTCTCGAGAACTAATTGATGTGATAGAAAAGTTTGGATTGGTGTTTGGATGAAAAAGTATAATAATGGAGATTTAAAAAATTGATGTGATGAATAAGTTTTAGTGGGTGTTTGGATAAAAAGTATGGACTAAGAATATAATTTATTATTTTATGAGGTATAAAATTATAGTAAATAAGAATATATTATTAATATAATAATTTACGTAAATTGTTATATTGTTAATATTATTTTTATTTATTTTGATTAAAAATTTTAAATATTATTAATATTATAATTTACGTACATTTTAAAATTCAAATATAATTTATTTTTTTTAAAAATAATTCAATAGTTTAATTAATAAAATATTTATTAATTATTAGAACTAATTATTTTATAGTTTTTAATTAATAACATTTAATAAATTATTTTATAATATCCTTAAAAATGTATTAATATAGTATAAATTATATATACATATAAACCAAAATAATTAAAAGAATAGATGAAATTTGATGAAATTTAAAAAAAAAGGATAGCAGCTCGTCAAAAAAAAGGGCAAATGTTCTCGCCTTCGAGAACATTGGACGAGAACATTTCAAAAAATATTCTCGTCCGACATCACGTTTTTGTTTCCGTTACGAGGTGCGTTTGACAGAATTTGTTCTGAATTGTCAAATGCATCCTAAATAAAAAACAGGTGAGGAACAAAGAAAGAAAGAGGAAGTGAAAAAGAACTACGAAAACAGAGCAGGCGAGAGAAGAAAAAAAGGACATTAAAGAACCATCGAAAAAGAACAGAACAAAAAAGAACCACGGAAAGAAAGAAAAAAATAAAAAACAAGAAGGATGAAACAAATGAGGGAAAAGAAAAGAAAAGAAAGAAAGAAAGAAAGGAAAAGAAGAAAGAAAGAAAGAAAGAAAGAAAGAAAAGAAAAGAAAAGAAAAGAAAGAAAACAAATAAAAGAAGCGGAACATTAATATTCAACGGAGAAGAAAGAAAAGAAAGAAGCAGAACAAATAAACGAAGAGAAAACAAAGGAAAAGAACAGAGAAAGAAAGAAAGAGGGACAGAAAGAACTAACAAAGAACAGAGCAGGCGAGACCGACAGAACAAATAACAAGAATCACCAAAAGAAATAAAAAAGAAGAACAAGAACGATGAGAAACTAATAGGGAGGATGGACGAAGATATCTCAAGGATCGAAGGGTCTCTGCTCTTGACGGATCGAGCGGGCGACTCCGGCTCGATCACCACCCAGCCGCCGCACGGGCACGCCACGCGGCACTGCACGGGACCTCCCCACAGTCTCACGATCCGCTCGTAGTCGAACGGCAACTGCGCCGCGCAAAGCGGGCACTCGTACGTTCCCGACGGCGTCGTCTGTGCTGCACCGTCTCCGCCGTCGCCGCCGTCGTCCGCCGGCCTCTTCCGTGACGGCGGCGCCTGAGGCGGAGTCGCAGAAGCAGCAGCAGGATGCAGCGCCTCATACAGCAGGCTTCTGATCCCTTGTTCAGATGGTTTCTCGATGGCAGCCATGGCCGGATGTCTCCCTGCTTCTTTCTCACGTGGCGCGGGAGACGAGAGCACGCGTTAAAAATTGTAAGTGTTGGAACTAACGCCCTTATGGGCTTTAGGCCATGCACATACGGTTGTGCAAACCGCATACATAAACTGCGTGTGCAGTTATTACATCGTATGCACTATAAAAAGAGAATTTGATGTTCTCTTTCGGGAGGCTGCAGTTCAACATCCATGTCGCAAGGCTGTCCGAATTCAGTCGTACTCCAAGATAAATGAATTGTCGATATTGTGATTCTTTTTCATACGTGATTAGGATCCCGACGATGAATCCGAAATAACGTAGAAAAGTCTTTTAACGATCCGTCTTTCATTGCGAGATATTCTGATAATAACCCTTGTTTATTTATTATCAATTCCTTCAATTGATATCTGAGTCAGGTTAAACTTTTCTCGTTATAATTTAATGTCTGAATTGAATAGTGCGAGAACAAATTATTATTTTTTTATTATTCGGCCTCTGTTGTTTTATCACTAACGTGATATGGTGATAAATGTCAATAATCTGATACGTTATTTGCATGTTATTCGTTGTTTATGCATGCATGTTAATGCAATGTTATTCACTGTTAATGCATGTATTACTTGTTTTGAAACCATGCAATTATCGCTTGATGTATCATGCGTGGAGGCGCTCTTTGGCTGACGTGACTCTATGCATAAAAATGTTCCATGCGAAGGAAAATGTATGATTAATTCACTTGCAAAATGTGGACTAAAACTCACGTAAGTGCAACATGTTGACTGCCGGTGTGCCACGGTACTGATACTTGTTCTTTGCAAAAGATGCATGCAGTGTTATCGGGCAATGCAGATGATTGCACAAGCACGTGAATGAAATCTTTATTTCACGTAAACTATTTGTTTATTTTTTCTGTGCTTCGTTGATTTGCTGAAGAAAAGAAGAACAAATAGAACTACTAAAAAAAAGAACGAAAAAAGGAACGGTGCGCAATAGTGCAAGCGGGCCAACGGCCCGCTGTGCGACACCGTTTCGAGGCGACACAGCGCATGACGCGCGCAGGCGCGAGCCTCTGGCCCGCTCCTGCCGCAGCGCGTCACGAGCATGCGCTATGCGGGCGCGAGATCGCGGGTCTCGGCCAGTGCTGCAGATCGGGCGAAAGTGCGCGGGCCGCAGGCCGCGGCCCGCTGCGCACACGCGTTCAAGATGCACGAGCGCTAACGGGTCGCCGGCCTACGCGTTCAATTTTTTTTTTCTGAAAAATTGTGTGATATATGTTTGACATAATTGTATGCATTTTTGTTATGATGCATTTTATATGTTTTATGTCATGATAAATATATATGTGAAAATTAGATCATTTCTAATTTATGCACATTATTTGGTTAGAAAATCATAATTTTCTGAAAGTTCCAGACAATTTAATATGCGTATTTTGTATTTATGCATATGTGATTTTGCATATTATGTCATGTTATTATTATGTGTAATTGTAACTTATGAAAAATATCATGTAATTTTAATTAGAAAATTGATTGGATAAATTTTCTAAAATTTGTATGGCATATAATTTTATGCATATTAGTGCAATTATTCATATTTATTATTACATGAAAAAGTCATGTTATTTTGTCATGCATTACATATGATTATGAATTTAAGTAAAATTCTTTCATATGTGCCATTACATGATTAAGTGTAGTATGTCACACTTAAATTAAATTTCCATATGAATTAGATATTTATGCATATAATTATGTTATATTTACTTAAAGTGTATTTAAGTTTGACACAGGTAAATTGACATGATAATTGAAATTTGCACATTATTAATTCATTATGTGAATTGGATTATATTATAAGAATTTATATTCTTAATGATGGAACATGTGCATATATGAAATTATGTTACATATTTGACATAATGTGTGTTATGTGAATTTATACATAGTTAATTCACATAGTTATATTAAGTTATGCACAAACTATTTTTGTTACATTTTAGTATATATATATATATATATATATATATATATATATATATATATATATATTACACATGAAATGAATTGCATGATTTTATGTTATGAAAATTTATGCAATAATTTTTTAATTAACAAGACATGCATGATATGAATTTATGTACATGATTGAACCTTATGTAACATAAATGTACATTTAGACATGTAATAATATTTGTGTGATTATTTGTATGTCTACTATCATGCTTATGTTAATTATATGAGTGTGACAAATAATATTCATTTATATGTAAATGAATTGTATGATTATTTGAGTGCATAATGTACATTCATATATGTGATTTATGCAATGTTTATTTTAAATGCATAAATATTTGTGAATTATGAATGTCACATGTTTCATAAAACTTAGGGTGAAATATAAGTTTTGACATTATGAAACATAGGTAGTCCAAATAGGACTAAGGCATCTAATTTGTATGATGACCATGGTAATAATTTTTGTTGAATGGTGTGTGACATGTGCATGTCTAGGAAAGTATTGAAAAGAGATTGTTAGTGGAAAATTTAGTACCATCTTTCTCTGTGGACTTACCTGGTGTACTATTAACGCAGTCTCCAAAAATTATTATGTTTACATGGCGAAGTGATGACATTTTTCCAATTATTGTGGTGATAAGGCGAATGGGTGATGATTTCCTAATTGGCACCTTACAAATGTAAGGAAGAGCTCCCATCATAAAACTCTGATTGTCTTTACTACATTTTTTAAAAATGATATGTTAATCACATCATATATTTTTTAGATGATTTTGGATGTTTGTATTCCAAAATGATTAGAATAGTATATACCTTGGCGCAACATATTATTTTTAATGAATGATAATTATTTTTTCGGATAGTGGGAGATGAGTGGGAGCATAGCGACCATCTCGATGTCATTGCCTTAAAAATATTATTATGTCATTATTTATGAATATATGCGACAAGAAGATATGCAAAAACTAACTCATTTTCCATATGTAATTTTTTGACCATAAATAAATGACACAAAAAGGAATCTTTGCAATATGACAAAGTCAAAAGAAATATGTAAAAAGTGACACATAGCAAAATATGATATCTGTCGAGCATGATCACTATCATGATTCTCACGATCTTGATGTAACGAAATCATCAAGAAGATAATAACTCTTACATAAGTTTTCTTCAATAGATATGTTCTATATCTGTATGTGATGATAAACTTGACGACTGAGTTAGAGAATCCTTGTCATAATTTTTGACCATGTGATAGTTACTTATTTTTAATAAGTATAATAAGCTTGCGCACATAATTGATGTTTAGTGAAAATATCAAATATTTTGACATTTATTTGAAGAACGTTTGTCATCTTCAACTACGACATATGTTGTTCATGTCAAAATAAGAAAATTGCTGCGAGTTTTCGACAGAAATCGAAGTCCAGTAAATAATATACAGATACTAAGAAGGGCTAACGCTACTCGCATCGATGTGGGAAGCATGATGGCGAAATTAATTTAAACGAAACAAAGTGCTACGCTTGTGGCAAATATGATAATTTTTCGCTCATGATTGCATTGAGTCGAAAAATATTGATATAATCGTATAGTAGTTTTGTTTAAATGATAATGTTGATTCGTTGTTGAACCTCGTCCTTTTCATGTACTGAGATTATTGGAACAACTTATCATGCAATTAAAGAATAATGAATTCTTTATATGACTTAGCCTACAAGCCCAAGGACATAGTTGGAAACAACATGAAAGTGGGAGTTAAAAAGATTATGACTTGCAAAATTTTCTTTTGCAATAGATGGATCTTTTTCTCTCATTGGCCTACTATACCACTATTTTGAAGTGGATATGTGTATAGTATCTACATTTGTTATTTGGACAAACGTAGCTGTGTATTCACGTTTATCATTAAATTTCGTATTTAATAAAATTCCTTTACGAGAATTTTCTTAAAATGATTTTCTATGTCTTGATTACTTTAAGTATTCAAGTTGAATATTTATGTCATATGTGACATAAATAAGTATGCCCAAAGTTTTGGCCTGACATTTTTTTAGGCACTATAAATATAGACTAGCTTGAGAATATTTTCTCGCTAATGTTATTTTGCCTATTTTTGTTACAATGTCTGATTGACGAGAAAATACGAAAATCATTTATGAGCAAAAAATTATAATAATCCATTTGTATTGAATGTCTAAGGTTTTATATGATTTTTTCTTTCATCATATTTTCGCATTATAAATCATACATATGATTTATCTAAGTTGATAACATGAATCATTTTCTACAAATTCATGAACTTAGATGGAGATTCAATTATATCGCAAGATTAATGCCTTGCTGACTAAATTGATAATGCGAAATAGTTGAGACATTCAAATAGTCTAGTGATGAAAATGATATAGTTATGCGACTAACTATATTTCATAATTATAAGTGTTGCGGATACAATGAAACCATAATTTACTTGAATGTGTGGCAAAATAAAATTCTAATTTCGTATTTGGAATGTTGTTATTAATGCTGCATAAATGTTACTGAAATATCAAGTAGAGATATGACATTCATGCATATATTTTCTTGACTGAATGAGATTAAGTAACATCTTCACTATAGAAATTGAAGAAGATTTAGAGTTGACAATGTATGCGGATTGATTTGTGGTTTATCAATATTCTCTTACCACATCTCATGTACTCCGAGTGGGAGCAGTTCACAGTAAACTTATTATTAATGTTCATTTATTGAAACATATATGTTGTGTTTCATTTTGTCAATAACTATATGTTGTGTTGAATGACTATATGAAATGAACATGAGTATTCTCTCGTGCCTAGATAAAGAAAATGGATTAATACAAAGAGTCAGAGTCTAAAGAAGAAACTCAAGTAAAGGACTTATTAAATCATCCATCTTACCAAGAGGTAAGCGTTCGAAATAAGTCGATATGGATGATAAGAGATTTAAAAGTGACGAAAAGTCATAGTCGCAAAAGGAGTGTTGACTATAGAGAAATTATTATGTTTTTTCTCTCGTTCGTCAAAATGCTAGTTATTGTTTCACTATTAGATGAAAATTAAAGCTATTTGAATGCTTAAATGTAAAAGTATTGAGCGCAATATGTAATTTACGACAGTACAATTATGGATTTAGTATTCATCTAAATAATGATATAAGTGTCATTACGTGTATATCCATTTTTATGGATAAATATGTCATCATGACATTTTATGTGAAATAATATTATGTATAGCTAGAAGTAATAAGGGATTTCTTCTATTAATGAATAATTTAATGTCTTTCTATAGAAATGACATGGGTGAGACAATTATTCACACCAGGTGTGAAAATTAAATAAGAATTGTTCAAGTAAATTTATTGATTTGTAACAAGAGTCATCTGTTATAAAGACGAATTGAACATTCTACAAGAAACACTCACCGGTACCCTTATTATAAGAGATAATTTTGAATCTCATGATTTCTCTATGACTCTATAAGTAAAGAAACATTTTTTTTGTAAACATGGTCAGTGATCAGACATGCACAATAAATTGAGCAGTCTGATATTTGTGTCATTGGTCAAATGAAAAATTACATATTAATGCAGGGCACCTATGTTGGATGGCGATTAAAAGAATAATATGATACCTTATGGGCATGTTGACTCTCGTTTTGCACCATAATGAAGATCAAGCTATAGATTAGCTTATCAAATAGACGTCTCTTAGGATGACGATATTAATAAGAAAAAATCTCTCCAATTATGTCTTCATGTTATAGAATAACATTGTTGCAAAGTTAAAGCAAAACTATATAAAAATAGTCAACTATGAAAATTGAGTTTGTGTTATACTCAATGATGGTATGGAAGTCCTCTGGTTACGTAACTTTCTTTTACTCCTGTGTTGACAATGGTCAAGTATGCCCTTTGTTGCAATATGTATGTCACTATTGCTTGATAACAGGATGGACCATTATAGGGGAAAATACATTAATGTCAAGTATGTTTTGACAGTGTTAAGAAGATACAGTTGATGAATATACGTGTAAGTATGTTTGACTGACGCATTGACATGCGCAAAGCTTACACGATGATGTATTCTATATCTTCTTGTGATGAATAAAATTATGTTAAAATTTTATTCTAGAGTTAGTTAATATTTTTTATAATGCATGTAGAGTATGTCAAATTGGGCACGAGATTATCAGTCACACGGATAATCGCCTCAGCGCTTAGTGCATAGCGAGCGGAGATGAAATGATTTAGATCCAGATATACGATCTAAGATCACCCTGATATGTTCGGGAGGATGACACAGGTTTGTATAAAATTCTGCGTAGCCTGATAAAAGAAGCCAGATGTGAGACTTCATGGCACCAATTTTTGGGCAACTAGTGGGAGGACTCAGATCAGATGTCATAGGTAAACGTTTGGACTCTAATCTGTGCGGTGTTACGAGTTTATGACATAGACTCCTTCAGTGGGAGTCTCCACCGCAGTACTTGGTTATGAACCTAGTATGCTAAGTCGACCCTAAGACTTGACGAATATTTTATAATTATTTGTCAGAGTGTGAGTCTTTAAGGACTGAACAAGTTCGGAGATTGCCCTTAGACTCTTGACTATATTTCAAAGTAATGTATTAGTGTTGCTACTTTAGCGAGGTACTTAAAGGTTAAAATTGTATGCGGCTCGTCGAGTCACGACTAGGAAAGCAGCTGACTTAGAACTGAGAAATATGAGGACGAGAGGAAGATTCACTGGTGCTACATGATATTTGTGATGCAATTGGCCAAATACGTAAGCATACAAATACGGATCAATCGAAATCATGCATGATAAGACGTGTGTCATCTGGAGTGTGCAAACAAGGTGTTTCTAAGGCAAAGCGAGTAACATAAATATTTGAGCGACTATGTATTATTGATAAATCATAGTATTGGCTCACATGATAGTTGAGTAGCTATATGACGATAATACGTTATAGCATGAGCTCACACAGTGATTGAGCAGTTATGTGGTCATAATTTTGGCTCTCAAATTGATCGAGCAACTATGTATCCCTAACAGGTCATAGTATAGGCTCTCAAGTGATTGAGTGACTATGTATCCCTAACAGGTCATAGTTCTCCGTAAGTTGTGAATGTACTCGTGGGTCGCACGATTCATTTATCATAATGGATATTTACTGAAATCAAAATGGATAAGAGCCCATTAAGTGCGAGTGGGAGATTGTTGGAACTAACGCCCTTATGGGCTTTAGGCCATGCACATACGGTTGTGCAAACCGCATGCATAAACTGCATGTGCAGTTATTACATCGTATGCACTATAAAAAGAGAATTTGATGTTCTCTTTCGGGAGGCTGGAGTTCAACATCCATGCTGCAAGGCTGTCCGAATTCAGTCGTACTCCAAGGTAAATGAATTGTGGATATTGTGATTCTTTTCCATACGTGATTAGGATTCCGACGACGAGTCCGAAACAACGTAGAAAAGTCTTCTATCGATTCGTCTTCTATCGATTCGTCTTCCGCTGCGAGGTATTCTGATAATACCCCTTGTTTATTTATTACCAATTTCTTTAGTAAGAGAGGGGGAGAGAGAGAGAGAGGCAGAACGTGCACGAGAGAGTTTTGAGTGTTGTGTGTTGGTGTAATGTAATGGAAATTCGAAAGTGGAAGAAGGTGATGGTAGTGTGGTGACCTTTTTATTTACGAATTGAAGCGAGCAGTTCAACGGTAAACTGCTTTAGCGGCCGGCTGAGTTTAAATTTGAGCCCGAACGCGGATTCAAAAAAGAATCAAGAATTATAACGCGAATTCATTTAACTTCTACAGAAAAAATTGAGAAAAATTATTTAATAACAATAATAATTTCTTTTCTTTTGTAATGAAAAAAAGCATAACGTTTATAATAAAGAAAATTTTAAGTTTACAAAAATACTTATAAAAGATAATAGTTTATTATTATATATATAAGATAATAAAATAATTGAAAATATTTTACATACACTTTGGGTGAGAACTACTTGACACAGTGTGGTTCGGATCTTTTCGTCGAAAAAATTAATTTTTATATTCGAGTGATTTTTTAAAACGTAAAAAGATTATCTTAAATTTTTTTAGGCTGCGTTTCGTACGGAAATATTGAGAGAACTTTTGTTCTCGAAAACTAATTGATGTGATAGAAAAATTTTGGTCAGTATTTGGATGAAAAAGTGTAATGATGGAGATTTAAAAAGTTGATGTGATGGATAAGTTTTAGTGGGTGTTTGGATAAAAAATAAGACCTAAGAATATAATTTATTATTTTATGAGGTATAAAATTATAGTAAATAAGAATATATTATTAATATTATAATTTATGTAAATTATTATATTATTATATTATTTTTAATTATTTTGATTAAATATTTTAAATATTATTAATATTATAATTTACATATATTTTAAGATCCAAATATAATATATTATTTTAAAAAATAATTGAATAGTTTAATTAATAAATTATTTATTAAATATTAGAACTAATTATTTTATAGTTTTTAATTAATAACATTTAATAAATTATTTTATAATATACCTAATAATGTATTAATATATTATAAATTATATATACATACATTATAAACTAATTAAAAAAATAGATGAAAAATAAAAAAAGTCAAACGTTGAAAAAAAAGCAAATGTTGACGAAAACATTTGTCAAAATGTTCACGTCACGTAAGCTGTTTGAGAACATTTCGCGATGTTCCGCGAAATATTTCCAAACCAAACGCAACCTTAAAGAAAAAAATATAGACGATCTCAATTTTTTTGGGTCCGGAAACTACTTTAAATAATAATTTTAAAAAAGATATTAAATACATCACAATTATATTTAAAACTATTAATATTTAACTATAAGTTCAACTTTTTTAATGTAAATGAACTAAACTATCATATTAGCACACTATAATTTAAAATATTATAGACAATTTTATACAAACTTTATTAAAATAAATTAATAACTTGACATTCAAGTTTACATGCATCTTAATAAGTAAACAGTATACCTAATCTAATAAATATAGGTAAAAATGTAAAACTATAAAATATTTAAAAGTTGAGGTAATATTTTAATTATAATATTTTTAAAATATATTTGGTTCGGATCGGCCCCTACTATTTTTTTGGTTAGGCGCCCTAATTTAAACGGATGATTTTAATTATTTCAAAAAATCACCTAACTTTTAATCGAAGTCCGAATTTATAATTTTTTTGATCGATTTTTTTTTTCAGTTTGGGTAGATTTTTTTCTTACCCTAACAATGGCTATCATATAATTATTTTGTTGCATAGCAACAAAACTTAGACAAGATAAATTACATCGGCATTTGTGTTAATATAATTAACTATTTATTAAATAAACTTGTCATAGTTATCCACTTATGACCAAATATTGCTATAATCATATTATAGAATATTTAAATATTATTGTTTTTATATAAATCACCACTAAATTATATCACCACTAAATATTATTGTTTCAATAAATCACCACTAAATTATAATGATTTTTTAGATCTAACCCAAAATTCCGAACTTATTTTTTTGATCTCTAAACTATCGTGATTTTTTCAATTTATTCCTTCCGTCGAGTTTCGTCAATTTTTCTGTTATCTTTAATTTTTGCCATTTATGAAAAGTCAAATTTATCCTTCATCCTCTTATCCCTCCTCTCATGTTGTCAGCAAACCCTTAGCCGGAAAGGCCCCTCCCCCTCCCCTTTCTGCTACCTTCAAGCCAGAGGGTCGCAACAAGGCGACCACCCTTACCTGCGCGTGTCGACGAAGAGGGCGATGGGCGGGGAAGGGTGATGCGCAGAGGTCGCGTTGCAGTAGGGGGCAACCCACCCCCCTTCCCTACGCGCAAGCACCGACACGCGAGGGGAGGGGTCCCCTACTGCGACCAGCGATGATTGTGTCACATGCATGTCGTCGCCAATCGCACCAAGGGGAGGGCCCCTTCCCAGCGCGTGTCCGTGGAAGGAAAGTGTCGAGGGAAGGGTCGCCTCCCTTGCTGCGATCATCGCGTCATAGTAGGGGGAGACCCCCCCTCCTTCCCTGAGCATGCCGATGCATGGAAAGCAATGGGGGAAGGGGGGTTGCCCCTGTGCTGTGACCTGCGACCGGCGACCGTCGCCAATCGCGTTGTGCTGGCGCGTGCAGGGGAAAGGGGGATCGCCCCTTGCTGCAATCGGTGACGTCGCGTCATAGCATGCGCACACCATCGACGGCCACAGCAAGGGGCAACCGGGGGAAAAGGCGCCCCTCCTACTGCGGCCGATGATCGTCGCCGATCGCGTAATAGTAGGGGGCGGCATTGCCCCCTCCCTTTCCCTGTGCGTGTCTCAAGGCTTTTCCTAGGACTGACGACCGCCAAGTTATCTTATTTTCTTGTATTTTTTTCTTGTTTTAGCCCATTTTGTAACTTAGTCTTATTTTTAAGTGTGATGGTGATTTTGTAATATGCACTTCAAAAAGTGCATCCCCTTAGCTTATCTTTCACATCACATGTAATGATCTAGATTTTCAATTTTAATAAATGAATATTTTAATAATTTTATTTTGAGAAATATGGTCATTAATATTATTATAAGTAATAAATTTCGAAAATAAAGGAAAATTGAGGTGGAGTTTAATTAAGGATAAGAGGTATTATGGAATTATTAATTAAATTCTGGATTTATTTGTTTATTGAAATAAATCAGAATTTGTTAAAAAAGATTAATTAAAAAATTAAATTTGATTGGGATTAGAAGTTATAGATAAATTGAAAATGAGTCCTATAAATAAATTCTTAGAGCCATCCGTTAAAATAGAAAGGGAGACAAGAAGAAAGGGAGGAGTGACGTTTATGTGATAATAAGGCACGATGTGAAATGAGGTACGAAGGAGGATTCATAGAATTATTATGTGGTAGAATACTTTTCTATATAATCGATTGCGACCGAATTCGGCGCCATGCGTTTGGCAGGATGTAAAGAAAAAAAAGATAAAGATAGAATCTCGAGGTAAGAGGATTAAGAGGGAAAATTGTTCGCCGTGATATAAAAAAAATGACCAATGGGATTGTTGGCGGCCAACAAAGAGAGTCTAGAGAGAGGAGAAAGTAGAGAGAGAGAAATGTGAGAAAAAAAGAGATATCAAGCCGTGAAATGAAATTAGAGAGGGAAAAGAAAATGTGAGCAATTGATGTGATATTTTTTACCCGTGAAGAAAAAGAATGTCAAATATCTTTCCATCAAATTGAAACCGAGAGAGACAGTGAGAGAGAAGGAAAATCAAGAGAATAGAATTAAGGCATAACACAAAAATAGAGAGATAAAAATAAAAGAGAAGATGTTTTGCCCAAGTCGAGATATGGCAAAAGAAAAAAAAAAAAAGGGGGCGTGATGGCGCCGTGTGAATTGGAGAGAAAAAAACAAAATAAGAATAATGTAATTTCTCGATCAACGAGAAAATAAATAAATATATATATATATATAAAGATTGAGGATTATTTTAGTAATTAATTATTTTAGCAATTTTATGAAGACTGTGTTGTTGTTATTATTATTGAAATATGATATATTGATTATATTATTATTAATTATCCTGATCAAATCGTCATTCTTGATTATATTATTATCATTTCTAATCATTATATGAGATCATCTCATCATCATATTTGTTATCATATCCATTTTATCATTGATTATGGTACTGATCTAATAGTCTTTCTTATAGAGTCTTATTTTATCTAATTAAATTATTAAAATATAGACGTTTTAGATAAATAAGATAAAAACTTAAAGCGGTTGGATCTTCATGTTCTCCGATTATCTCGAAGCCCCTGAGCCATGTTAAATTGAATTAAATTGAATGAGGCAGAAACCTAAAAGTTTGAGATGTTTGGATTGAGGAATTTGAAGGGTTGGCGTGGAATATGAAGGAATGAGATTAGTTAAATCATGTTTGATTATATTTTTTTAAGTTAAGAGGGGTGGGGTGGAATAACTAAGTCATTCGAACACCATATTTTTCATTCCACTAAATTGATGGAATGAGAAAGAATAAATAATTTTAAATCAAATTAACCCTTCTTTTAAACCACCTTTCTCTCTCCCGACCCGATAGATGAATAAAATAGTTCAAAAAAAAAGAAAAAATAAATTAAGTGGTAAAGTAATTATTTATTGTTTATTATATATCAAATAAAATATAAAATTATATTTAAAATAAATATAAATATACTATTTAAAAATAGTTTAATACTAATGTAATATATTCAACCATGTCGGGATGTAAAATACGAATTCGATCTCGACCTAGCCCGGCGGGGTCCTAAAGAAATGAGATCTGTTCTTGATCTAATTGTCCATCGGGTTGGGAAAATTTCAAAAAATTCGGACCGATTCAGGCCAAGGCGACCAGCCATCCCGATACGTGTTCACCCCTAGTTAATAATTATAAATACTTTAAATATATAATGAATGATAAAAATAATTTTTATATAAATAAAACTTTCATTACCCCACCCCATAGCTTATATAATTTATTATCCAAATATAAACTTTTTAATGACACATCATACTTCACCATCCCATCACTCACCATGTTGTCCCACCCCATTCTCTCATTAGTTATTTGTCAAACAAGCCCTTAGAGAAGCTATGTTGTCCTGTGTTTGATCGTGATCTCCCGTCATTTACGAATCGTTAGCACTATTATTGTTGGGTGGCTTACCATAGGTTGATCCCGCATTGACCTACATGAAATCGAATCGAACCTTAATTAACTAAGTGTTCATCATTGAATTGGATAGTTTCGAACATTGTAAATTGAATTGAATTGAAATCGAATTGAATTGAATTGATCATGGTCATCAGATATATTGACATTTTGTTGGCAATTGTTATTGACCTATTGAATCGAATTGTTATTGGCAATGATCATTGATTATCGAATTGAAAATTATTAATTAAACATTGATTATTTGATCAGACAATTGATAATTGTCTTTTGACCATAGCCTAGTATATTGATCATATTGATAAATATTGATCATATTGTTAGTTGTTTATTATATTAATTGCTCAATTGACTTATCATTCATCATATCTTATTTTCGATTGAGCATATTGAGACTTTACGTATTGAGTATTCTTATATTATATTTTTTATATATGAATACGTATAGGTGAGAGAGATTTGATAGAGCATGATTTTGCAAGTGGCACAGTGAATGTTGCACACGTTCTAGATCGAGTTGTCTAATTTTTATTATTTCTGAATTTATTAAAATTATGAAATTATTGATATTTTAATTATTTTGAATATTATGGATTATTAGCTATTATTATTGAAAAAGTCTTTCGTATTTATATATTTTGTAAAAAATATTTTATAAAAAATTGTGTAGTCTCCGGAATGACTTCGAGCACGTGAAAGTCACGTGAGTCTTGGGGACATCATATGTCACAAAGCTACCTCCCAAAATGATGGTATAGAAGGGAAGATCCGCTAGTGCTCCCTGAAGCCCTTTGTAATCATTCTATTTACTCAACAAAAATTTCAAAGCTTCCCAAAATCTAACATTGTGTTTCAAGCGTGGTTAAACAAGATGGAAAACCATAGTTTTTACTAAAGGATGTGTCGCTATCTACCTCCTTAAATTCAATAACAATAAAACTTGAATTTGAAGACAATAAGTAGATATATCTGATGACCCAACACTTTTCTACTTTTAATGTATTTACTTAATATATCTATCTTTATCAATTTTCAATTAGGTTAAACAAAACACAATATGGATCAATAATATAATTAATAATAGGATCGGATATGATAATACTAAATAATCAATAATTATAACATTATGAATATATAAAAATAAGTTTTTAACTCTCTAAACCCAAAAGAAATTTTGCCTTTGGCCTGGTGAAATTTGGGTCAGGTATATTGTGAACCTGGGCCAGATTAGCTCGGCTCACATCCATCAATTCTCGGTCGCCAAAATTAGAATGGGTGTGAGGAGAATCCGGGCCGGATCAGATCAGTTCCATTCCCAATTTGATTTCGATCCTTAGAACTCGGGCTGGATAATTCAGAATTATGTTCAGAACCAATCAATCTCTCGACGTCGCACTCAATTTAAGGAATCCTGAGCTGCACCACTTGAAACTGTGGCAAAGTTCATTGAAATCGGTCCGGATCAAGTCCGATTCGATCTTGAATTCATGAGAACCTGAGTTAGGCAACACAGAATTCGAGATAGATTTTGTTACCATTGGGGAAATATATTTTCGACATGATTTGTTTGGACATATTTTTCATGTGATAACTAAACAATTCGATCCAAAATTATACTAAAATAATCTTATTATAAAGAACAAGTCCAACGTTCTATATCGGTGGAGGGATTCATTACGTGTCCTAAGTTTGCTAAAAAAAATTAACTACATTTTCTATTGTTTGTCGCCTATTTTGAATGTCAAACTTTGGCCGACGATTCTTTTGCGATGTTGTCTCAAAACTTATGTCCGATGATATTCTTCTATGTCATAGCAATTGAAACCTATACTAAAATGGAGCAGTGAGACATCAACATAGACTATGATACAACCACATTTATTAACATGTTTACGAAGAAAAAACTCTGATTGATCCGAAAAATCTATCCAACTCTAAAAAGTCAAATCGAAAAATAAAAAAAAAACTAGAGACAAATATGATTTGGTTCGATTTTTAATAAAGAAAAATCATTCCCATTAAACTAGGATCGCACAAAAAATTTTTGGGGCCCTCGAAGTCCATTCCTATTTATTGTTTTTTATTTATATAATGAATTTATAAATAATAAATCTTTTATTATTTGTATACTAATTTTATATAGTTTAATATGTTCCTATCAATTATGAAACTCTAATTTTATAGTTATAATATTATGTCCTATATTTAGTTATGATAATATTATTTTAATTTTTTATATTTTTAGAAATATTATTCTATTAAAATAAGATAAAAAAAGCCATCTGAAAAATTGAGTCGGTAGAGGACGATTTTTATTCTACTAATATTCTACTAATATTCTACTAATATATATATATATATACAAGTGAGGTAAAAGTATGAGGCATGAGAGCATGACAAGTGGCTTATTATGGTGATGACATGTGTAATCTAATTAATAATAACTAATCATAATTATAATTTATAATTTGATAAAGTTAACAAAATTAAAAAGTTTAAATCTAAAAGATAAAACACACTATATGAAAAAATAAGATAAATAAAATTATTTTAAATAATAATCTTCAATTTTAATCCAATACATGGGTATGGAATTCAATACCAATTAGGAGTTGGAATTCAATTAACAGTTAAATTAAGATAATAAAATTATCCTAAAATTTTTATATAAGAGAACAAAAATAAAAGAAAGAATTTTTATTTTCTGAATTAAAAATAATTTAAATTAAATAATTCAATTTTAGTCAAATTAAGATTAATTTTTTAATCAATTTGAGTATGATTACGAATAAAAATAATTCCTTTTAAAACATAGTATTATTTTCAGAATTCAAATATAATTTAGAATAAATAATTTAGTTTGAGTCAAATTAATATTAATCTTCTTTTTATGAATTGAGTATGATCAAAACAAATAAAAGAAAGAATTGTTATTTTCTGAATTAAAAAATAATTTAAAATATATAATTCAATTTTAGTCAAATTAAGATTAATTTTTTAATCAATTTCAGTGTGATTAAGAATAAAACTAATTCCTTTTAAAACATAATATATTATTTTCGAAATTAAAATATAATTTAGAATAAATAATTTAATGAGTCAAATTAAGATTAATCTTGTTTTTATTAATTTGAGTATGATTAAAATAAATAACTAATTATAACCCTTTGTGTCCTTAACATAATTAATCATAATCACATTAAATCTAATATAATTAATCATAATACGTTAAATTCCTGATCCTAAACATAATCTTAATCTATAAATATGTATTATCCGATTAAATCTAATATAACTAATCCTAATACGTTAAATTTCTATTCCTAAACATAATCTTAATCTATAAATATTTATTATTCTGTTAATTTTAGGGAAATGAAATATATAAGATTATTGCAAAAGTTGGCATCATAACGATATGTGTAAAAAAATTTATATAAATTAATATATATAATTTAAAATTTTAAAATAAAAATTGTGTTACAATATTTTGTTATAAAAGGTGATAAAAATAAAAGAAGATTAAATTTATAAGCATAATTTGATTATAATCACATTTTCTTAAAATATAGTTAGCTATTTTCGAATTAAAAATAATTTAAAATAAATAAATATTATTTTGAGAATGCATGGAGTATAATCAATTAGTAATCCTAATCCATATAATATCGTCATCTTCAATCCGTTATATATATAAGATAAATTTAATTTGAGTAGAAGTAACCATTTTTTCTTACAATTTTATTAGGATGGTTTAGACAGAGAAGATTAATATTTCAAATTAGTTATATAAGATAATTATATATGTACCATTGAAAAATAAATATTTTTTTCAAATGTAAAGTTAGTTTACTTTTATTGGAAAAATAATAATTTGACTGAGTAGGGACGTAGGCAAGGATTATAATTTATTTAGGATTATACAAGTAGATACATTTATAATCTTAATTATAGAAAATTCAGCAGGATCCCATATTATTTGTCAAATTGCATGGGGAAAAATCAATTAATAACCCATATCGATAAGTAATAATAACATATGTATATGCAAACTATCACGATTAGGACATATATAGCAGATTAAAATAAATAATACTTTCTTTCTAAAATAAAATGCGCAAGTAAAAATATTTTATTTTTAAATGATAATTATTATTTTTGGCATAAAAAAATAATTTGAAATAAATGAGTCAAACTAAGTCAAATTAAAATTAATAATTTCATTTTATGAATTGAAGTATGATTAAATAAATAATAGTTTATTTCCTAAAATATAATATGCAAGTGAATAAGCATTCTTATTTAAAATATAATTTATTATTTTTTGAAAAATTAAAATAAATAATTTATTCGGAGTCAAGATAAGATTAATCTTTAGTTTTTCTTAACAATTTTAGTATGATTACAAGGAAAAATAATTCCTTTTATAAAATATAATTATTATTTTCAGAATTTAAAAATAATTTAGAATAAGTAATTCAATTTGTGTCAATTTAAGATTAATCTTTTCCTTTTATCAAAAAATATTCTTTCTAAAAAATGTACAAGTAAAAATAATTTCTTTATAAAAATAATTTTCTGAATTAAAAGGTAATTTAAAATAAATAATTTAATTTGAGTTAAATTAAGATTATTTTTTACTTTTTATTAATTTAAGTATGATTAATGTAAATAATATCTTCCTTATAAAAGATAATATGCAAGTAAATAATAATTCATTTTTAAAAGATAATTTGTTATTTTCAAATTTAAAATACTTCACTTCTATAAATTATTATACAAGTATAAATAAAGTTTTGATAATTATTATTAACCATAATATTTTAATTATATGATATATTATTTGTAATATTCGTCAACCGTGCATCTCACGGGATTTAGGACTAGTATATTATATATATGATAAGATTAACCTCAACATTCCTCCAAAGTTATATATATATATATTAATGACGATGTAACCCCCCTAAGGTGAAACATGATGCAGCGTCCTAATCTGAACCGTCCGATTTAGATCAACGGTCCAGATCATTTTATATATTTCCTCTCACGTTCCTCTCTCTTCTCTCTCTCTCCCCCCCCCCCCCCCCCCCCCACGAGCACACAAGCCTTCGAGCCTATAGCATCAAATAACGTTAAATATTCGTAGAAATTGACAATAAAAATAGGAAAGGAGAAGTAGGAAAGAAAAGTAAGAAGCAAAAAAACGAAGATAAAACAAAGGAGAAAGAAAGAGGGACAAAAAGAACAACGCAAAAAGAGAGTAGGCGAGAAAACAGAACAAATAACAAGAACCACCGAAACCGAAAGAAATAAAAGAACTAACGAAGAACAGAGCAGGCGAGAGAGAGAACAGAACAAATAACAAAGAACCACCGAAAGAAATAAAAATAAAAAACAAGAACGACGAAACAAACCGAGGGATCAATCACAACATTAATATTCAACGGTGAAGAACAGAGAAAACAAAGGAGAAGAACAGAGAAAGAAAGAACGAGGGACAGAAAGAACAAATAACAAGAACCACGAAATGAAGGTATCTCACGGATCGAAAACACACGAGAAGAACAGAGAAAGAAAAAGGAAAAGAAAGTACCAACGCAAAAATAACAAGAACAAGAACACACAACAAGAACGATGAGAAACTAATAACAAGAACCGCCGAAAGAAATAATAAAAAAAAAAGAACAAGAACGATGAGAAACTAACAGGGAGAAATAAAAAAAAACTAACAGGGAGGATGGACGAAGATATCTCAAGGATCGAAGGGTCTCTGCTTCTTGACGGATCGAGCGGGCGCCTCCGGCTCGATCACCACCCAGCCGCCGCACGGGCACGCCACGCGGCACTGCACGGGACCTCCCCACAGTCTCACGATCCGCTCGTAGTCGAACGGCAACTGCGCCGCGCAAAGCGGGCACTCGTACGTTCCCGACGGCGTCGTCTGTGCTGCACCTTCTCCCTCGTCGTCGTCGTCCGTCGGCCTCTTCCGAGACGGCGGCGCCTGAGGAGGAGTCGCAGCAGCAGAAGCAGCAGGATTCGGCGCCTCATGCAGCAGGCTTCTGACCCCTTGCTCAGTGTTAGAGTTGGTGAATACTTCAGGGCCCCTTGTTTCTCACACCGGGTTCGCCCACGTGAGCTTAGGGGAATCTGAGTATTACCCAATTAACAGTATTGCTGGCGTACGAACGAAAGGGGGGGTTCGGGGGGCCCCGCCCCCCGACAGCGCCCCCGAAACCTAGACGGGTTTTGGGCTTTTGTTTAGCCGGCCCGTGTGGTTCGGATTAGGTTTTTCTCTGTTTGTTTGGGTTTTAAACCCGGTTTGGAGAGGCTATTAATAGCTTAATTTCTGATGTAATTTGTGGTGGCGGCTGTAAACCTAAACATATAGTGGAACCTCTTTGCAGGACGTAGCCCTCATCTCAAGGGTGAACCTGGGTAAATTTCGTGTGTCTCCTCTATTTTTCTGCAATCTCTCTGCGATCTTCTCTCCTTGTTCTCGGATTTTCCCATCAATTGGTATCAGAGCACAGGTGGTTCGAGGAATTAGGGTTTATTCGAGATGTCAGGAGGATCGCGGATTGAGATAGAAAAATTTGATGGAACGCGATTTGATCTCTGGAAGATGAAGATGGAGGATCTTCTCTGTGATCGAGATCTTTGGACGGCAATCGAGAAGGAGAGACCAGGCATGGAGGCGGCGAAGGTCGCGGACGAGGCCTCCTCCAGTCAGGCAGATCCAAAGGCGATCGAAGAGTGGGATCGGATTGATAGAAAGGCGAAGGGTTTGATTCGGCTGTGTCTCGCGGATTCAATTCTTACGAATGTGATGGGCGAACCTACTGCCAGAGATCTGTGGAGGAAGTTGGAATCCCTATATCAAAGTAAGTCATTGGTTAACAAGTTATTTCTGAGGAAGAAATTGTACAATCTTCGGATGCAGGAGGGTGACTCGTTTTCTACCCATCTTTATAACTTTAACACGGTGATCAGTCAACTTGTATCAATCGGTGTTAAGTTTCAAGATGATGATAAGGCAATAACATTGCTCTGTTCGCTGCCGGATTCATGGGACAATCTGATTGTTGTGATTGGTGGCGGGGATAAAGAACTTTCGTATGAAAGTGTATGTGCTGCCTTGTTATCAGAGGAAATACGGAGAAAGGGATCAGCAAGTTCTGGTAAAGAGGCGCTGGCGGCCAGAGGAAGGCAACCAGAAAGGAATCAAAATCAGAGAGGGAGATCCAAATCTCGTGGGCGTTCGAAGAGTAAGGATAAGAAGGTGCAATGCTGGAGATGTCAAGAGTGGGGCCATCTGAAGCGAGATTGCAAAAACAAGCCGGTTCATAAGAAAGAAGCTGAGTCAACCTCGGACAAAAAGGAGGCTGAGGCAGGAGATATGTATGTGGCTTCTGCATGTACGGCACAGTCAGATAAAGATGTCTGGCTTATCGACACTGGTGCTTCGTACCACATGACGCCTCATAAACACTGGTTCTGTGAATATGAGGAGTATAATGGTGGGGATGTCATGCTCGGAGATGACACTGCGGTTCAGATTGTTGGACGTGGCAGGGTGAAGTTGAGGATGAATGATGGCACGGTGAAGACTCTACCAGATGTGATGCATATACCACTTATGAGCAGGAGTTTATTATCTGTTGGTACAATGGCTGACTCGGGTGTTATATTCAGTTGCGATAAGGATTCGTGCAAGATGATCAGAGGGTCCATTGTAATTGCACGAGGGGTTCGCTATGGCACGTTGTACAAGTTGCTCGGAGAGACAATATCTGTGGGCTGCGGATTTATTTCTGAAGAGGCCAAAGAAGATGAAGACAGCAAATCTATGTTGTGGCATCGGAGATTAGGCCATATCAGTGAAAAAGGACTCTCCACTATAGCATCAAGTCAGATGGTACAAGGAGTTCCGGATTGTTCTGTGGGCTTCGGATTCTGTGAACATTGCCTCCATGGAAAACAGAACCGAGTCAGTTTTCAACACACAGGTTCAAGAGCAACGAAGATTCTCGAACTGATTCATAGTGATGTCTTTGGACCAACTCCGACTCCATCTATTGGAGGGTCCAGGTACTATGTTTCTTTTATAGATGATTTTTCGAGATACAGTTGGATTTATTTTATCAAGAATAAATCAGATGTATTCGATAAGTTTCGAGAATTTAAAGTTTTGGTGGAAAATCAATTGAGCTGCAAGATCAAGGTTCTTCGTACAGATAATGGAGGTGAATTTTGTTCAGATAAGTTTGAGCAGTTCTGCGTGGACAATGGTATTGCTAGGCAGAAGACAACTCCATATACACCTGAGCAGAATGGAGTAGCTGAAAGGTTAAATCGGTCACTCATAGAGAAGGCCAGATGTATGCTGAGTTGGGCTGAATTGGGGCAAGAATTCTGGGCAGAAGCTGTAGCCACAGCAAACTACCTGAAGAACCGCTCACCGACCTCATCAGTGAAGGATCAGACACCTTATGAGGCAATGTTTGGGAAGAAGCCAAATTTGTCTCATGTTCGGGTGTTCGGATGTGACGCATATGTTCATATACCCAAGGAAAAGCGGGGTAAGCTTGACAGTAAATCTGAAAAGAACATATTTGTCGGATACAAGGAAGGGATCAAGGGCTACAAACTGTGGAATCCAAAGTCAAAGACTATTGTTTACAGCAGGGATGTTGTTTTCCGTGAATCACGTTCCCAAGTTGAAGTTCAAAAATGCGATGAACCTAAGAAAGTGGTAGTGCTTGAAGAAGATTCTGATTCTGAAACTTCAGAGGTGGATGCACAAGATACTTCAGTTGAGTCTGTTATAGAACCGGATCAAGAGGACTCGGTTAATGAAGTTGAAGATGCAGATTCAGATGAAGACCCAGATATTGGTACTACCATACCAGTTCTCAGGAGATCGACACGAGAAAGAAGAGCACCTTTGAGATACTCTCTTAGTGCTCTGAGTTCGTTTCATGCTTTGAGCATCATCGGAGAAGAACCTAGTTCTGTAAAAGATGCAAGGTCTATGGATGATGCAAATCAGTGGGAGCTTGCTATGGCAGATGAGATGCAGTCACTGGATAAGAATGAAACATGGAGTTTGTGTAAATTGCCTAAGGATAGAAAGGCAATTGGTTGCAAATGGGTGTTCAAGCGAAAGCTGAAACCGGATGGATCTGTAGAGAAGTACAAGGCGAGGCTGGTAGCTAAAGGGTACTCTCAGGTTGAGGGAGTTGACTATGATGAGATTTTTTCTCCCGTGGCGAAAATGACTTCAATTAGATTTGTTCTATCTCTGGCAGCAGCATATAATCTTGAGGTAGAGCAGATGGATGTAAAGACGGCATTCCTTCATGGGGACTTGGAGGAAGAGATATATATGAGACAACCAGAAGGCTTTGAGGTTCACGGTAAAGAGAAGCTGGTGTGCAAATTGAAGAAGTCTCTGTATGGATTGAAGCAGTCGCCAAGGATGTGGTACCAGAAGTTTGATACATACATGCTCGAACTCAAGTTTGTACGTTCAGATTCAGATCATTGTGTTTATGTGAAGAGAGTTGAAGATCAGTTTGTCATTCTTACATTGTATGTGGATGACATGTTGCTGATTGGAACCAGTATGAAGATGGTGAATTCAGTGAAGGGTTTGTTGGCCAAGAAGTTTGAGATGAAAGACTTGGGACCGGCGAATTTTATTTTGGGTATGCAAATTAGAAGGGATCGTCAGAAGAGAAAGTTGTGGCTAGGACAGGAGAAGTACATAAAAGAAGTGTTGAAGAAATTTAACATGTCGAACTGCAAGCCAGTGGGTACTCCTATGTCTCTAGGAACCAAACTTTCTGCAGAGCAATGCCCGAAGACGGATGAAGAAGCCGAAGAGATGGACCGTGTGCCATATGCAAGTGCAGTGGGCAGCTTGATGTACGCCATGGTTTGCACGCGTCCAGATATAGCCCAAGCAGTGGGAGTCTTGAGTCGGTATATGTCTAACCCAGGCAGGGAACATTGGAATGCTATCAAGAGAGTTTTCAGGTACCTTCGTGGAACTTCAGATTTTGCTTTGTGCTTTGAAGGTGCGGGAAAAGGAAAGATGCTTGATATTGTGGGCCATGTAGATGCTGATTGGGGTGGAGACATTGATAGTAGACGGTCCACTAGCGGATATGTTTTTACATTGTTTGGGGCTGCACTAAGTTGGATGAGCAAGAGACAAAGCGTGGTAGCACTTTCTTCTACAGAAGCAGAATATATGGCTCTTACTCATGTTGCAAAAGAGGCCATATGGCTACGACGATTGTGCTTGGAGCTCGGATTTGAGCAAGGTGCTATAGAGGTGAGATGTGATAATCAAGGTGCTATTCAGTTAGCTAAGAATCCCGCATTTCACTCACGCACAAAGCATATTGACATCCAATTCCACTTTATTCGGGAAAAGGTGGAAAAGAAAGAGGTTCAGCTTGAAAAGGTTGATACAACAGAGAATAGTTCTGATTTTCTGACTAAAGCAGTTACAGGTGTAAAGTTTGAGTGGTGCTCTACTGCTGTCGGATTGAAGAAGAATGTTGCTGGCAAGGCTCTCATTGGTGTGAAGTATCCACCAAGTGGGAGAATGTTAGAGTTGGTGAATACTTCAGGGCCCCTTGTTTCTCACACCGGGTTCGCCCACGTGAGCTTAGGGGAATCTGAGTATTACCCAATTAACAGTATTGCTGGCGTACGAACGAAAGGGGGGGTTCGGGGGGCCCCGCCCCCCGACGGCGGTCCCGCTCGCCGGTGAGCGGGCGGGGGTTCGGGGGCAGCGCCCCCGAAACCTAGACGGGTTTTGGGCTTTTGTTTAGCCGGCCCGTGTGGTTCGGATTAGGTTTTTTCTCTGTTTGTTTGGGTTTTAAACCCGGTTTGGAGAGGCTATTAATAGCCTAATTTCTGATGTAATTTGTGTGGCGGCTGTAAACCTAAACATATAGTGGAACCTCTTTGCAGGACGTAGCCCTTATCTCAAGGGTGAACCTGGGTAAATTTCGTGTGTCTCCTCTATTTTTCTGCAATCTCTCTGCGATCTTCTCTCCTTGTTCTCGGATTTTCCCATCACTCAGAAGGTTTCTTGATGGCGGCCATGGCCAGATGTCTCTTTGTTTCTTTCTCGCGTGGCGCCGGAGACGAAGGCACGCGTTGAGAGAGAGAGAGAGAGAGAGATTTTTGAGTGCTGTGTGTTTGGTGTAATGTAAAGGGAATTTGGAAGAGCGAGGGGGAAGAAGAAGCTGATGGCGGTGCCCTTCTTGAGGCGCGCAGTTCAACGGTAAACTGCTTCAACGGCCGGCTGAGAGTTTGAATTTGGGCCGGGAAGCCAATTAAAAAAAACAAGAATTATTACGAAAACCAGCAATTCATTTAACTTCTATGGAAAATTTGATAGAAAATATTGAATAACAATAATAATTTCCTTTATTTTGTGATGGAAAAAAGCATAACGTTTATAATAGAAGATTTTTTTAAGTTTACAAAAAACCGTCATAAGTTTGAAATATGAAACAAAAGTATTAATATTTATTTCTGACCTCTTAAAAATCATTTGAAAAAAAAATTAACAAGTAATGTTACCCCCTATAAAATATTTATTTTATTTACGGTTCTCACGTTGTTAAAAGTAATATTATCCATTTTAAAGAAATACCAATTAGAGTGGAAATAAAAATGTTTTCAGAAAATAAATAAATTAAAATAATGTGCACGATTTCGCAGTCGTCCGATTCGTGCGCAACGGCTCTATTGTCTTTTTTCACGTGTGGAACGAGCGTCGGTGAGAAGGTTCTCAAGCGAGATCGACAGCATGAGTAGCGGCATGGGAAGCAGCACGAGGTCGGGAGGTCAAATGATGAGGAGTGAGAACGCGAAGGAGGTCAAAGGATCTCGCGAGCTCGTGAGGAAAAACAATTCATGCTTGTAAAAGTTTGGGAGCATGGTTAAGTTGGGAGCGCCCCATTAAATCCATTTGAAAATGCTCGTAAAAGATAATACTTTGTTTTATAAATATAAGACAATAAGATTGAGAATATTTTACATCTACTTTACACCCGAGAAGTACTTGACACAGTGGGGAAGAAAAGGGACTTTTTGAATTTTTAACTTAGTCCTAGCAAGCCATTAATTAGCTAGACAACATATTTGGAAAAGAAATTACTTAGGGTGTTCACTGCATTGCTATTCATTTGTCTCTTATAAAGATTCTTACTTGTTAAAATGTCAGCAATGTACATTACTTCGTTTATAGTATGCATAAGTAATTTATCTAAAAATTCATATTAATTACTTATTAAAAAAATAAATATTTATAAGCTAATATATTGTTTTTCACCCTTAACTAAACTAGAGATTCTAAGGACAAAATTTCATCAAACACAAACTAGGAGATTTTTTTTTTCAGTCAAGACCCATTCGTATTCGGGAGCTATTATACTTTGACTAATTTGATGTTTGAATGGAAGCGATATAACTCTAACCAAAGTGATCGACTCCGAAAATCGAACTTGAGGTTACTAACACCTAACGATCCTTGTGACACAATTTTACTATCCAATTGTGTCAATCATCTTTGATTTTATGATGGAAGACTTTAAAAATACACTATAGAGTCTCCTAGCTAAGACAAAATGCATTAGACAAAGGATCAGATTGCATAAGGTACCCAAGAGTGAAGCTCAAAGATCTCATATGCATTTTACAGAAATTACAATGCGCTTAGTTCAAAGTCTTGGCTCATTCATGAACTGAGTCGTGCTAATTGATGCACAATGCCTAATAGCTACATCCTAGACTACACATGTAAGCACAAAATGTGGCTTGGATCACAGCATGGACCCACAAAAGTTGAATCACACTTCAAGGTGGTCTAATAGAAGGAAGGAAGCTATTCACATGCTTGGTTAGCATGCTTGAATTGTTTGGCCTGTTATGCAGCGGCTTCTTCAGGTCATGCTTAGGAATTTAGGAGCGCTGCACTTGATTGTTTGACTAACTTGGCCAAGACGTTGTCGTCTGTTCCTTTGTGTTTCCTCCAGCACTGTTAGGGCTGGTTCATATATCTTCAGCAACCTTGATCCAAACACTCGGGAGACTGATGAATCCTGGGGAACCATATTTGGCCATGACTCTCTTCCACTGCTTCAAAACCTGCTCGTGTCCAAACAATATTATCTCATTGTTTCAAAACAGAATTCCCCACAGCAAGAAGCATTTTCATGTCTTGCAAGATTATGGGTTTCTATATCTTGAAATATCTATTCATATTCTTTATAGAATCTAGGTCATATATATTATGGAATATGCAAGGGTATATATTGATCTTATAGTGAGAAATGTCAAACAAAGTCGTGGATCCATAATTAAGAATGACTATGTCTTAGTGAATTTACCGCATCTCAACTACATGTGCAAAAAACCTTCTTCTTTTATCAACTTTCTGAATGATTTAGAACATGGAGTTTGGTCAAAAAATTGGAAACAAATATTGATCCTAGCAATGTTAAAGAGACTACGTGCCTATTTCATATGTCAGTCAAGAAAGGGAAAGAAGAAGTCACAAGCAATTGTTTGCATGTCCATGAGAATGATTGCTAGCTGAAAATGGGTTCAATGTATTTTTCAAACTTGAAAACAATGTAAGAACAAATTTGAGTTAAAAAAAATGTGAGAAAAAAAAACAGCCTGCTAGTGGCATAACCATGGGCAGGATGTAGTCACACTCACACTGCTGATTATCGAGCTTCCTACTTCCAAGAGAAGATTGTAAATGACCTTCAATATTTTCTTACAGAGTTTTCTTCTCCATTTCAGGTATTTTTTTTCCTGAAAGCGTTCCCATTTAGAACAGTATTTTTCTTCCTTCTATATATATTTATTCCGTTTGGCAAATAACTAATGGAGGGATGGGATGGTTGGGGTATGATGAGTGATGGAGTGGGGTGGCGTGGTGTATCATTAGAAAGTCCATGTTTGAATAATAAATTATATAAGATGTGGAGTGGGTAACGAATGTTTTATCTGTATAAAAGTCATTTTTATCTTTCATTATATATTTAAAGTATTTATAATAATTAATTAGGGGTGAGCATGAACCGGGACGACATCGCCATCGCCCGTACCGGCTTAGATTTTTCAAATTTTTTTCGACCCGGTAGATAACTGGGTTAGGTCGGGAACGAATTCAGGTTTTACATCCCGACCGATTGAATATATTATATTAATATTAAATTATTTTTAAATAGTATATTTATATTTATTTTGAATAAAATTTTGTATTTATAATATATGATGATGTATTAGAAAAAAAGATAATATATGATGATATATATTAATGAGGTAAAAAATGTAGCCAAACATGGTTTAACTAATTTCATTCCTCCATATTCCACCTCACCCCTTCATAACCCTCAATCCAAACAGACCTTTAGAATCTGAACTCAGTTATAATTCTTTTGTGGTCCCCTATGTAATCAGGCGCTTCAGTACGTTTTCTCTTTATAGTCAGGCGCTTCAGTACATTTTCTCTATATAGTCAGGCGCTTCAACGAAAATTTTTAGAGTTATTCTGTATATAATTCGGAATTGATTTATTTTCTTATTACGAAATATGTGGGAGATTAATTCAGAGTCTCAGTCGGTTTAAAAGGAATGTCTATATAAACTTTTTAGGGGTCCAAATAGAGACTCATCCTTATGATCATCATTATTTTATAACAAAGAGAGCCGTCACTTCCCGAGTATATAACCCGATTTAGGGTGAACCTCGTAAATCTCTGTGTTCTTCTGTATTCGTACGATCTTTCTTCCTCTTTTCGTAAAACACAACAAATTTGAGTTAAACAAAAAAACAGCCTGCAACTCTGCAAGTAGCAAGTAAAGGCAGGATGAAAATAGAGATAAAACATTGGCCACTAAAGAAAACAAAGAACACATGTGGAGAGGCATCGAGATATTGGAACCAATACAAGGAGACAACAAGCTGCAATTAGATTTTTTTGGGCTTCTTACTTGGGAGTGCATTTGCCGATGTTTCTGATGCAGAGAAATCTTGTCATTACATTTGTAACACAGTAGCCAGTCGTGGTAACTTCCCCGGCTGATTCAATGGCCGCACGTCCAAAACAACCCTCAAGAACACCAAGATTCTCTCCAGAACACCCCTCGTCATCTCTCTCTCTTACACACACACGCGCACGCAGAGACACACAGCAGAGCAACTCCTAAAGCCAGGGTGTGAGAGACAGTGGAGGGGGATCTTGTAACTTGTAAAGGTTCATTCTTACTAATAGCGTTGAAGAGGCAGGATCCGGAATGCCAAAGATTTTTGTCCTTTTGTTATCTGTGGGGTGATTTCATCCGGTGGATCAAGCCAATAACTTTTACTAACGAAGAAAAGGAAGAACATAAAAAAATCCAAGGCCACTCTCTTCAGTTCGATTCCAAAATAATAATAGTAATAATTGTAACACCCTGCAAACTGAGACAAAAAGAAAACAAAATAAAAAGAGAAAAGGAGGTCAGTGGGATAGATGGCAGCATCAAATTGAGATAAACCACATCGATATTAGTGATATATAATTAGCTATTTATCAAGTTAACTTGTCATACTTATCCACTCGTGAATAAATATTTCTACGATCATATTATTAAAAAAATAAAATATTATTTTTATATAAATATTTTTTGCTTTATTATAATCTTTTTCTTTTTCTTCCTCTCGATGCTTAAAACCCGACCTGGCCATCGACCCGAATTGATGGCTGGGTCAGGTTGAACCGATCGGACCTGATCGAATCGAAAGGTCGGATCGGATCAAATCGATCGATCGGATTGAATAATATAAGTTAATAAAAATAAAATATGTTAAATAAATTTCTTTTCTATTCTTAATATTGCATAATAAATAAATCAAAACATAATAAATAAAATAAAATGGTATAATAAGTCAAATAATATAATAAAATAACTGTCAATTAAATAATTATAATCTAAAAAATGATAATCTTCATAATTATAAGTTAAAGAAATATCGATGATATATTATGTAAAATGAAGAAAAGTTAGAGCATGAATTTTAAACAATATATATACAAGTAATATGTCCGAATTTATTTTTTAATTTTTTTCAAACTTATTTTTTATTTTGATCCAATCGGGTCACCTAAACTCGTCGGGTCGGCTAGAAAAATTTAGATTTTAATCGAGTTTAACTGGATCAAAGTGTGTCAACCTCAAGGCCGCGGGCTGTTTTTACGGCCGGACACCAGTCGTTGGCCGGGCCGGGCCGAGTTTTACAACATCACTTCCTCCCATTTAAAATAAAGAATACCGGTGCCCAAGAAAAAAATTGCTTACGTTTTTGTCAGTTGTATACTTAGAAGCCCGTTTGGATGAAAGAAAACTTATTCAAGAAGAAAGATTTTCTAATCCTAGGATTTTTTTCCATTTGGTTAATATTGATGGAGCAACGAATTCTTGCCATTAGAACAGAGATGATCCAAAATTTCTCTATTCCTAAGATCAGGGATGGTGGGTGTAACACCCCAAAATTTCCACCCTAGAAATTAAAAGGCAACTAAGTCATTTCGACAGTGCTAGTCCGTTAGCGATAACATCATCATAATAAAATGATAGACATACTATTACGAAAAATTATTAAACATGAGAATAAAATAAAATCATCTATAATTTAGCAAAAGACTTAAATAAAAGTAGTTTCATCATCATGTCATAGAACTAGGAAGAATTCATTATTCCTTAAGACTCTTCTAAAAAGAAACTCTAGAGACTCATGACTCATTATTCCTATACCATAGGCAACTTAGTCATCATGAGTTGATCAACCATCCATCCAAGCAGAATTAGAGTGCATGATTTCTCAATTAGAGTATGTAAAGGTGATACAGTATGTGTGATGCATCCTATGCAGGATACTACATGACATATGTATATGCCAATTTCATAATAACAATGAACATATATGCATGTCATGCCCTAGTCATAAAAATGTTCATGTCATTAGTTCATAACATAAGGTCATCAGTAAAATACTTGACATCTAAACATCATCATCAGTCGGTCAATTAGTACAGTAGGCATACCAAGTGACTAGCACTTGTCATTACCTTGCCTCAGTAATATCCTCGGGATTGCTTCATAATCTTTTGGATCCCACCTTCGTGGTCATCACTTTCACTTTAGTAAGTTAGTTCAATCTTTGATCTTATCAGTAATTGAATAATCAAGGCATTGCCCTCTAGTAGGCTAGCTATGCCTTGGAGCCGAGGCTCCGTCACCTGAAGGTGAATGGCAATATACATACCATTGCCGATAAGATGCTAACTCCAAAATGCAGTGCACAGTAATTTCGCGAGGAAAATTCTAACACAACGAAGCATAGCACAATATTTCCTGTCATTAGTTTGAGGGGTGATAAGTAACAATATTCTTCAATTGAATTCATTATTATCACAATCATCAAACAGTTTACGTCGTTCAGTCTTCATATATTTTAACCTAGTTACGGCTCTCCATGCATTTCATATATCTAGATTCATATACAATCATCATACGGTAATACATAATAGCAAATATCTTAAAAATAACTTGATTATAACTTAAATCTGATTTATGAACTGTCACGGTCGTGATTGGATTGGTCACGACCATGACAGAGCCCAATCTTTTCACCCCTGTCTATCACGATCGTGACCAACATGGTCACGGCCGTGACACATTGTCACGGACATGGCAGCTCCAATTTTGACATTTGGTTCATCTATTTCCGGGACTTGGCACGGCTGTGCCAACGTCTTAGAAGTCCGATCTTCCATCCAAAAATTTCAATTTTTGAAATTAAAACTTCAGTAAAAGTAATATCGAACATCATAAATATTTTAGGAATGATCTCTTAGCATCTATGTATCATAGGACACATTAAAACATGCAATTTTTATTCACTAACAAGATTTAGAGATTTTTCCTAGTAATTCATACAATTAACAGAATTTATTCTCTGTATAGTATTCTGGGAACAGGCAGTAAAACATTAATAACTTAATTTACTCTTGTTCTTTTCAAATGATTACAATTTTCACAGAAAGATAACACGAACATTTAAGTTGTGAATACATTTCAAACACTAATTCAATATTTCCAATCTATGATAATTTTTACAATTTCGTCTCGCTGTTACCCGAGACATCAAGATAGCAGTCCGATAATTGGATTATAATTAGTTTTACTCTTCTTCAAATCGGATGAATCAAATTTCTCTGGAAACTATACTTCGAGGGCTTTCCATCCATATATTATTTGTAAATTTTGGATAAGTAAAACATATCCAAATAATTATTACAAAATCATCACGAATTTAATAGATTATGAAACTTAAATCATGCAACCCTCAATCAAAATCCCTATCAAGGACAAGATGTTCTTGAAAGTCTCAATCCAAACAAAACATCATTGAGAGGGGTTGGATCCTCTTTACATATCTTTCAATCCTAGTTTTCCCTTCTCCTCTTTCTTCCTCTTTGTTTTCTTTCTTCTCGCTGATCTTCTCTTTCTCCTTTCTCAAGCCCTAGCCGCCAAAATGTAGAGATAAAAGATGAAAAATAAGAATAGGAAACTTCATATATGGGACATATGAGGGTTTGGACAAAAATTCCAAATTGTCCTTTAATGAAAATTTGGGGTTTTACATCCTCCCCACAAAAAAATATTCGTGCTCAAAGTTTTAAACATAATAAAGAATACTCACCAAATATCTTGGAACATGTTCTTCTATTTCTTCTTCTAATCCACATGTTGCTTTGGTTCTTTTTTGGTGCTTCATGCAATCTTCACCATCTTCACCACTTTATTCCTCAAATGTCACTCACCATACTCAAGTATCTCTGTGAGGTATTCTTCATATGTGAGGTCCTCCTTGGTAGTTGATTCTTCAATCACCACTACATAGGAGCTATCATATGTATACTTACGAAGCATGAATACATGAAAGATATTATGAATCCTGGCATATGAAGGAGACATTGTCAATTTGTGTGTTCCTTCCTCAATTTTTTTTAGAATCTCAAACGGTCCAACGTACCTAGGAGTCAATTTGCCTTTTATACTGAATCTCATGACTCCTTTGGTAGGAGACACCTTTAACAGAACATGGTCCCCAACTTGGTAGATCTGTTCCCGTCTTTTTTATCTGCATAACTCTTTTGATGACCCTAAGCTATCATCATTCTTCCTTGATCAGATCCATCTTCTCTGCATGCTTCTATACTAGGTCAGATCCTACTAGTCTTCCTTCGTCAACTGCACTCTAACATGTAGGAGACATACAAGGTCTTTCATATAGTGCTTCAAATGATGTCATCTTGATGGAGAAATGGTAGCTGTTGTTGTAGGCAAATTCAGCTAGAGAAAGTTGATCATCCCAGTTACCTTACCAATCTATAGCACATGCTCTCAACATGCCCTTTAGGGTCTGGATTATCCTTTCACTTTGCCCATCACTCTGAGGGTGAAATATAGTACTATAGTGCAGTCTTGTGTCAAAAGCATGCTGCAATTCTCTTCAGAACCTTGATGTGGACCTCAAGTTCCTATTTGATACAATGAAAATAGAAATTCTATGTAATCGGATAATCTCATCTACATACAATTATATCATATTTTTGACTGATTGCCTAACATTATATGGTAAAAAGTGAGCAGACTTATTCAATATGTCCACAATGACCCATATTGCATCATGCCCTTTTTGTGTCCTTGGGAGACCCATAATGAAGTCCATTGTGACCTCCTCGAGGTATGGGCAGTGGATTCAACAGTCTTGGTGGCTTCTGGTGCTCAATTTTCACCTGTTGGTAGACTAAATACTTAGATACAAATTTAGCCACCTCCCTTCTCATGTCCTTCCACTAAAATGTTCTTTGAAAATTCTTAAACATCTTGATAGTTTCTAGATGAATAGCAAATTCTAACTTGTGACACTCAGTTAGAATGTTTTCCTTCAGTTCCTTGTCTTCATGTACCCACAGTCTGTATTGGAACCTGATAGTTCCATCTTCATCAATTTTATAATCCGGGTGTCCCTTTTCACACAGAGTTTTCATGTCTTTATATTCTGAGTCCTCCTTCTGTGCTTGTGTAATCTTGGTTGTCAATTTAAGCTGAATGACACAATGCATCATCAGCTTTCCGTGTGTGTTTCCTTCAATTAGAGTCCCCTTATAGACCCTCAAGCATGCCGACCCTTCATACTTTCTACTGAGAGCATCTACCATTGAGTTGGCTTTTCCTAGATGGTAGAGAATACCAAATTCATAATCCTTCAAAAATTCCAACCATGTTTTTGTCTCATGTTGAGTTCCTTTTAAAAAGAACGCATACTTAAGACTCATGTGGTTAGTGTAGACTTCAAATTCTTCTCCATACAGATAATGGCACCATATCTTCACGGCAAACACCACAACAACCAATTCCAATTCATGAGTGGGATATTTCCTCTCATGAGTGATTGGGTTGGTCACGATCATGACAGACAAGGGTCTGTCTGTCATGATCGTGACCAACATGATCACGATCGTGCTGACCCTGTCACGGGCAGTGACACTTGGTGTCACGGGCATGGCAGCGCTCCAATTTCCACCATTGGTTCATCTGTCATGGGTGTTCTGGGACCTGGCACAACTGTGTCAGCGTCTTGGAAGTCCGATCTTCTATCCAAAATTTTCAATTTTTGAGATTAAAACTTCAGTAAAAATAATATCGAACATCATAAATATTTTAGGTATGATCTCTTAGCATCTATGTATCATAGGACACATTAAAACATGGAATTTTTATTCATTAACAAGATTTAGGGATTTATCATAGTAATTCATACAACTAATAGAATCTATTCTCTGTATATTATTCTAGCATCAGGAAGTAAAACATAAATAATTTAATTTATTATTGTTCTTTTTAAATGATTCTAATTTTCACATAAAGATAACGCGAACCTTTAAGTGGTGAATAAATTTCAAACACTAATTTAATATTTCCAATTTATGATAATTTTTACAATTTCATCTCGCTGTTACCCGAGACAACATGGCAATAATCCAATATTTGAATCATAACTATTTTTATTCGTCTTCAAATCGGATGAAACAAATTTCTCTGAAATCTAGACTTTGAGGGATTTCCATCCATATATTATGTGTAAATTTTGAATAAGTAAAACCTATCCAAATAATTATTACAAAACCATCATGAATTTAACAGATTATGCAACTTAAATCATGCAACCCTCAATCAAAATCCCTATAAAAAAATAAGGTGTTCTTAAAACTCTCAATCCAAATAAAACATCATTAAGAGGAGAGAGAGGGATTGGATATCATTTACATACCTTTTAATCCTAGTTTTTTCTTCTCTTTCTTCCTCCTCTTCTTCTTTCTTCTCCCTGGTCTTCTTTTTAACACCAACAATTTTTTTTAGAAGAAAGAGTTATCTATTCATATATGCTCCAAACGAGTCCGAGTACAAAAAATGAAGAGTCTCCAGAGGTGGAGTTACATCCCAAAAAGTGTTCAAAAGAATCATTCTTCCTTGGGCATGCTAAATAATCAGCTACTTTGTTAGTCTCCCTATAACAGTGTGTACATTTAAAATATTCAAGCTGAGAGATTATTTGACAAATCTCATGCATAAGTGTTCAGATCTTCCAAGGGCATCTTGAATCTCCATTGATAATCGCGACGAGGTTCGAGGAGTCGCTCTTCAGCCAAATGCAGTTGAGACTAGCCTCCTTGCATCTTCTAAGACCAGCAAGTGCACCCCATGTTTCAGTCCACAAAACATTGCTCGCCACACAGTGTAAAGCACCTGCCATAAGAAAGGATCCATTAGAATTTCTAATAATAAACCTCGCCCCTCCTAGATCCCCCGAGTTAGTGAAGGACCTATCTGAGTTAACCTTCACCCAAGTAGAGGGCAGGGCTCCCATCGGACCTAATTTAGGTCTTGGGGGCAATTGGCCTCGGGAAGGGTGGATCTGGTGAACTCATTTGAGCCCGTCGAAGCCCGACCCCACACACATGACACGGTAACTTGTTTGGAAGCAAAATGAGCATCATTACGAGCAATCCAAATACCCCACAAACAATAAGCAATGATAGAGGAAAGCCTGGCATGCGACGAAGGAGACAAGTCCAGCCCCTCACGAATCTAATCCCCATTATGACACGAGGCTTTAAAGGAGAAGGCATAGGAAAGGTCACGTTGGACTAGAGACCAGAGCTCATTAGCAAAAGAACATTCAAAAAATGTATGGAAGTTCGTTTCAACAGCAAGGCCGCAAAGAGGACAGTAAGTATTTATATTAGGATTAAATGTGGCAATCATATCAAGAGTGGGTAGTCGAGAATGAGTAAGTTTCCACAGAAACATTTTGATCTTGGGTGGGGCATTCACCTTCCACAATTGCTTCCAAACAGGTCTACTAGGTGCCAAATGTAGAGTGGACTGACGACTCAAAGAGAGGTAAACAGAGGTAGCCTTTGCATCACTATGCGGATCAGCAATCCAGATCCACCGGTGATGACCGGTCGGGCAAGAAGGTGGAGACAAGTAATAAGATTGACAATCGACAAGTCAAATAGGTCATCAATTAGTAATAAATTCCAAGTGTTATTTTCTATTAGGTCACTAACTTGAAGCAACTCAAGGGATACAAGCATGTTAATATATGTAGACATATGTGAGAATGGAGTGTTGAAAAGCCAGGGATCAAAAAACATAGAAGTGGAAGCCCCAGTAGCAATAATTTTTTTCATACCAAATCTGATATCCTGCATAGTTTGAATAATCATTTTCCAAGGCCAAGAGGTATACCTGATATCCATATTTTTTCATGGCTCAAGAGTCCCATACTTACACTGTACATTTGCCCAGTTGTCTTCTCACCATTTAGTGCACCTAGTACCCTTTTTTCCAGCAGTGATGTCCTAATCCAATGAAGATTCCTGATCCCTAAGCCATCCTGCAATTGATAAGACTGGACAATTGATAAGACTGGACCACCTTCCATCCCAATAAGTGCAGTCTTAGTGCCCTTGCTGGACCACAGAAAATTTCTAAAATATTTCTCAAAAGAATTGATTAAACCACTTGAGATATAGATAGATGACATGGTGTGAATAGGTATGGAATTTAACACAGATTTAATCAAAATAGTTATGCCAGACATATTAAGCATCTTACCTCTCCATCCAGATAGTTTGAAAATACATTTGTCGTGTAGATTTTGTTGCTGTCTCTGACTGATATACTTATAAGAAATAGGAGCACAAAGGTAGTAGAAAGGAAAATGCCCTTGCTTAATGTTGAGAGTATGCATGATTTTCCTCTTATGTGATTGATTAAGTTTAAGAGGAAAGAACAGTTCAAATTTATCAGCATTAACAGTTTGATTAGTAAGAGTGCCATATGCTTTTAAAATATCCTAAATTTTCTTGGCATTCTTAATGGTAGCCTGCAAGTATAGTAACAGGTCATCAACAAACAAAATATGGCTCATAGTAAATGTACCAATACTAAAAGGAATGACCACGTTAGAGGAAACTGCCATGTTAAGCATAGAAGATAGGACTTGAGAAGTGAGAGTAAATAAGTAGGGAGAAATGGGGTCCCTTGGCGTATGCCAAGATAAGAGGGGAAGTATGAAGACTGCTCCCCATTTATCCAATATGAGAAATTGGCGGACTTAACACAAATAGATATCCATCTAACAAATTTTTTGGATAGTTCATTTTAAGCATGACAAATGTAATTGCAGACCAGGACACCCTATTAAATGCCTTTGTCATATCAGCCTTAAACATAAAAAAAAAATTCCTGCCCTGGAAAAGTGAGTGTGCCATTTCTTGTGCTATTAAAATATTATTCTGAATTGATCATCCCTTAATGAATGCAGATTGACATGGGTCAATGATGGAAGGTAAGGTGGGTCTTAGCCTATTAGAAATGATCTAGGATACATCCTTATAAATAACATTACATAAGCTTATGGGCATGTAGTCAGTAACAGTTTGGAGATTATTTTTCTTATGAATGAATATGAGTGCAGTTTGCCCCCACTCAGGAGGAAATTCATTATGAGTGAAAAAATTTTAAATTGTAGTGATGACTTTATTGCCAATGATATCCCAATAATGCTTATAAAATTCTAAGGTGAAGCCATCAAGTCTAAGAGCCCGACCAGGGTGCATAGACCAAAAAGCTTCCCTAATTTCTTTAGGGGTTACAGGAGCTAGCAATGAAGCA
Source organism: Pontederia crassipes (assembly GCA_030549335.1). NCBI lineage: Eukaryota > Viridiplantae > Streptophyta > Magnoliopsida > Commelinales > Pontederiaceae > Pontederia > Pontederia crassipes. The sequence goes on from CM060190.1 coordinate 7,160,877, forward strand.
TGCCAAGCAGTCTCCAGGTAGGGAAGTTGAGGCAAGGGAGAGGTGTTACTACATGGGTCGGGTGGGGCCCATAAGTTGGTATAGTAATTAGTAAAGCAGTTCATAATGTTAGCAGTGCTTTCAATAGTGTGATCATTAATGTCCCTAATGGAGTGTATATGATTTTGTGTATGTCTAATTGTGATACTTAGATGATAGTATTTTGTGTTCTTGTCCCCGTTGTTTATCCAAATAGTCCTGGATTTACTCCACCAATTCAGACTAATTTGTCTTAGTAAGGCTGCATGTTTGTGGTATAGTTCCCTTAATTTTAAAGTATTCTAAGTAAGACCAATGTTCTCGTCTTTAGTTTCCAGGTAATAGATGTCATTGCATGTATGTTTTACTCTCATCTCAAGTTTGTCGTGGGTGTTCCAATGAATAGTTTTCTCTTTCACTTATTGTATTAATTGATAGAGGGACCTAGTATGATTGTCATATTGCCAAGTATGCTACACGATTGTTTTGGCTTGTCCATATTCAAACCAGAAGTGCTCATATTTGAATAAACGATTTCGACCAAGAGTGGTCTGGATGTGTAGGGTCAGGGGAGAGTGATCAGAATCTGTCCTAGGTAAGGTCTTAACTAAAGCAGTTGGAAATTTTAGTAGCCAATAAGAATTGGCCATGATTCTATCCAACTTACATAAAATTCTAGCATTCACATGTCTGTTGTTACACCAGGATAAACCCGATCCAGGTGGTTGGAGGTCAATTAGGCCATGCTGATGGATCATATTTTGAAGAGCAGAAGAGGAAGGAGAATGCCTCAAATGCCTCCCCCCCCCCCCCACTCCCCCTCTTCTCGGAAGGATTGATAATGTTATTAAAGTCTCATATCACTACACAAGGGATGCCCTCTATTCTAAGACCCGTCAATTCATTCCATAAGTCTTTACATGTAGTGTGATTGGTACTTGCGTAAATTGCAATTATCATAAAGGAAATTTTTTTCTATGGTAACAATCGCATGAATGTATTGTGTACATAGTCTTATAGGTGAAAGCTCCACCCTCTACTAGCGCCAAGCCAGGATCAGGCCACCGGTGGCACCACTGTCGGGACTCCAACAGTCACACGAAACCGGGCCCAACCGGCGGACCACCAAAGCAGAATGTGGGTTATCAGCATGAGTTTCAAGTAAAACAAGAAGATTCAAATTTTTGGTTTTTATTTAAATTACACAAGAAATCTCTAACCTTACTACGAAAAGCTCATCTACAATTCCATGATACTATTTTCATGAATCAAGGTCAAGAGGATGTTGTGGCATAATGACGATATCCGTATTACCATCTACATCAGTTTTAGTATACTTACCTGCTTTTCCTGCTCTGCCCTTTTTCATGTGCCTTTGCTTGGGTAACAAAATGAATGGATTCATAGCCATCTTGAGCTTCCTTGGAGAGTATTCTGGTCTGGTGAGTGGCGGAGGCACAATGTCAGTGTCCTCCAACTCCACCTCAGAGTCTGTAACCGTGACCTCCATTCCCTCTGTAGAGTTGAGCTGATTAGATACCCATTCCACCATTTCTGTATGAGAATAAGTATTAGTATTTGCTTCCTTAGTATTTATCCTAGAGGTGGGAGCCGAAGATATGTGGGGGGCTCTAGGGACCGAGGAAAATTCTTCGTTCCATCGGCTGCTGGGTAGGCAAAGCAAGGGCGGTGATCGGCGACGGGATGTTAGGTTTAGAATAGTTTTCAGTAAGAGCAGGGAAGAAAGGAGGAGTCTTCAGAGAAAGAGGATTAATGACAGAACAGGGGAGCAGCGCCCTAGGGCAAGCAGGGGTTTGCCCTAAGCTACGTGGCAGCAGATGCATATCCAGAGAGATCGAGTGGTCCTCACGTGCTCGGGAGTCATCGAAATATGTGCCAGGCGATGCATCTAACGGATGAGAGGGCACAGCCTCCGAGCAGTTGGATACTACAGCCGTAGCCATAGTGCCAGGTGGCAGCAGATCCGTGCTTCTTCCCGGATCAGCAAGCATCGAGGACACCGGAGAGGCGCCGTCGGCATCCTGTCGAGGCTCAACTCTACGCCGGTTACGATCTCGGGGAGGGGGCAGCTCTCTGATTCCCTCCTAGAAACTGCATCCAGGGCTCGTAGATGAGCACCTTCCGACAGGGGGTAGGTTCCTCGTCGCCGACAAACTCGCCACTCGCCGGCGCGACAGTAGAAGGGGGGGCGTCAGCCCCCCTCTGCGACTTCGCCGACGAGATCGCAGAGGGGGGCCGACGCCCCCTTTTGCGCTCGCTGCTCACCGGCACGGCAGCAGAAAGGGGGGCGTCGGTCCCCCCTCTGCAACCCGCCGACGAGGTCGCAGAGGAGGCCGACGCCCCCTTTCGTGGTCGCTGCTTGCCACTCGTCGTCGCGGTAAGCGATCGGTGCAGGAGAGATCACCGCGAGGTCGAAGAAAGAGCCATTTTTTTAATCGGAATTTTTATTAAATAAATATTATAATTGATGATTAAATCTCAGTCATTATAATTAAAATAGTTTTAATATTTTACCCAAATGTGAGTGTATGTACCCAAATGTGAATGCACCATAATATTCATATATATATATATATATATATATATATATATATGTATATAGGAACTTACGTTGCACAAAAGGTGAGGCATCCATACAGAGTGCTTCTACGCCGTAGCTGAAAAGATCGACGGCCCATCGGGATCACCTTTCTCTCAGAATAGTCATTCGCCATGTCCCTTCTCTGAGAATAATCATTTTTTTCCTCCTAATCGGACTTCACTGCCAGGATCAAATGAATAAATGAAATTGAAAAAAAAAGTAAGACGTGAACTTAAAAAAAAAAACTTGCTACAGTACTCAGTTCCACCAAAATAGGAAAGGCAAAAAGAGGTCACGTGACCTCTTTTTTTGGAACTCTATTCCGTTTTGAGTTTCGCCAAACGTCTTATCGTTTGGTGAAACCAATTGAAATCAGCGTCTGATTCCGATTGCCAAACAGGTCCTAAGGATGTCTTTAGTCCTGCCATTTAATTCTCCTTGGATTTACTGCTCTTGATTTGACAAGAGTCTCTTGTGTTAAATTTATTGTTTAAGTCTGCTAATTGTTCATCTATACTTGATTAGACAAGTATTATGCGTATATATTGTTATTAAACGACACTTTTTCCTATACTAATTATTTTTTACTTTTAAAATATTTGTATTGTAATAAAAAAATAAGAGTAAAAATAATATTTCATAATGTTTAGAAAAAACATTAACAGGATGAGTTAAATTAACGAAATAATTAAAATTTGTAAATTTATATAATTAACGTTATATAAATAAAATATAAGAAGAAAATTTTCTTAACCGACTCTATGTTAATAAAGAATTCGGTGTACATAATTTCTACTTGAGATCTAATTGGTGGTTTTGGAAAATGAAACAAAAAAGAATTCGGTCTACCCATCGACTTCTTATCGTAGGCTCTCTCTCTCTCTCTTGAGATTTTTTTTTTATTTTTTCACTTTTAGTTTGGTTGCGTTTCCATTGTCAAAACGAAATTATGATGGACAGAATGGATTATACAAATTTTATTTTATTTTATTCTCAAATTCTATGAAATGACTATGACCTGAAAATCGATTAGGGCGATGGAATCTTAGTGTTATTATGTAATATAGTATTATTTTTTTACTTGTTATTTCATTAAAAAATTTAATATTTTACTATATATAATTTATTTAAAATTTGATTTCTTGATATTTAAGTAATATATTTTTCTACGAAATTTTTTTGAACAAAATTTTTAATTTTTAATTTTGTTTTTATTTATTAATATTATTTTATATTTATAATATTAATTTTTATTTCAAAACCCACCAAAAATTAATTCGTCACATCTATTTTTCCTATCACATCAACTATCTTATTCCTCATCATCAAATTCCACTTCATCCAAACACAACTAAAACTACGGGAACTTGGTGGAACGTCTGGTTCCTGTTGCCAAACGGCCCCTAAAATAACAGAATATATGTGGTCATTTTTACATTTCCTATTTGTTGGATTCTTGCCATGCGAGTCCGACAACAATTGAGAAAAAAAAAGGAAAAAGCACGTTGATGTTAAACACGAATGCGAGACGGAGGAGGAAAGAAATCCAACATGAAGTTTGTCTTCCGCAGCTATAAAAGAAGAGGTGCAGACGTACTTTTCACGAGAGAGAGAAAGAGAGAGGAGAGAGAAAATTCGAGATTTGTTTCAAGAACGAGTTGTTACTCGTTCTCAACGAAACTTCAGACATTACTTCTCAGCAGTCTTCTCATCTATTCCTCATATTCTGGTGAGATTGTTCTGACTTCTATCCTCAGTTTTGATAGACTTTTATTCTGTGGCATTCAAGATTAATTCTTAAGATTATTATTGTAATCCTCTGCGTAGTTCAGAGAAGATACTTTGTAACCTACTATTATTTCATAGTGGAAAATTTTCTTGCTCCCGTGGTTTTTTCCTCTCACGTTGAGAAGTTTTTCACGTTAATTCTCTACGTCTTTGGTCTGATTTAATTTCGCTATATTATTGTCATCGTTCCATTATTATTGTGCGCATTAAAAGGGAAAAAAAGATAATTCTGCAACTATCAGTTCAGCCTTTTTTCTCAACAGTGGTATGAGAGCCTGATCAGAAAGTGCACATTATAATGGAGCACAATAATGCCCCCAGTCGGATGTCTGTGCTCACAGGAACAAATTATTCTATCTGGAAGCCTCAGACGAAAGATTACTTAAATTGTAAAGATCTTTATGATCCAATCGAAGGTGATGCTGCAAAGTCCGAGGACATGGATGATAAAAAGTGAGGGAGGATTAAGACCAAGACAGTCGCACAAATCCGACAATGGGTCGACGACAAGGTGTTTCATCATATCGCAAATTATCGATGAACCCGACGAAGTGTGGAAAAAATTACAAGAAATGTATGAGCGCAAATCGCCGCAGAATAAGGTGCTACTGATGAAGAAACTCGTTAACCTGAAGTACAAGGATGGTCATTCTGTTGTAGAACATCTTGGCAATTTTCAAGAATTAATTAACAAGTTGTCCTCGGTGAAGATTGTGTTTGAAGATGAGATCCAAGCACTACTACTACTTAGTTCTTTATCTGATAGTTGGGAAACGCTCGTTATCTCTCTAAACAACTCTGCTCCAGGTGGACAACTATCTTTAGAAACTATCAAGGATAGTTTGTTCAATGAAGAAACGAGAAGGCAAGAGCAGAATCTCAACTATAAATCAGAGGCTTCATCGTGGAAGATCGTGGAATAAACAAACAGAGAAACTCTCACAGTCACGATAGATCAAGGTCAAGAGGCAAATCGAAGTTCAGAAAAGAGGTCACATGTTATCATTGTGGCAAGCTAGGACACTTCAAGAAGGAGTGCAGCAAATTAAAGCGTGATTAGTCACATGAAGGGTCTGAAGATGCTGAAAAGGAGAAGGACAGTGGTGGAAACAACGTTGCAGTGGCTACATCAGATGATGTATACTTTCTTACTCAAGAATAGGAAGAAGATGGTGTCAATGTTGTGAGTCAAGATTCAGTTTGGATCTTAGACACTATAGCTTCATTCCATGTTATCCCTCGCAAAGATGTATTCTCAACATACAGAGAGGGAGCATTCGGGTCAGTAAAGATGGGGAACAAGTCAGAGTCCCAAATTGCTGGCATTGAAGACATTCAGTTGAAGACCAACACAGGATGCAAGATTATGCTCAAAGATATGAGGCATGTACCAAAGATCCGTCTCAACCTAATTTTAGTTGAAAAATTAGACGACGGCTTCTATGAGAGCAACTTCAAAGGGGAGTGTGGAAATTCAAGCGAGGTTCACTCCTACTGGCGAAAGGAAATAAAGATAGTACACTCTACAAGACTAAAGCACAACACTGCACTAAGGAGATAAACGTGACTCAAGAGATTTCATCCTCTGAGTTATGGCACAAGCGGCTTGATCACATAGGTGAGAAAGGACTTTAGATATTAACTCAACGAAATCTGCTACCGAGTATGAAAGACACTTCACTTGACATATGTGTCCATTATTTAGCTGGTAAGCAGATTAGAGTTACATTTAATAGAACTTCTTCGTCTAGAAGTTCACACGTACTTGATTTGGTGCATACTGATGTCTGCTATATGAAGGATAAAACTCTAGGTGGAGCAATTTATTTTGTTACATTTATTGATGACCATTCTAGAAGAGTTTGGGCTTTTTCTATAGCACACAAAAATCAGGTGTTGACAAAGTTCAAGAAGTTTCATGCCAAAGTCGAAAGAGAAACTGGCAAGAAGCTCAAGTGTATTCGAGCAGATAATGGCGGCGAATATAGAGGACTTTTTGAAGAATACTGCAACACCTATGGCATCAAACTTGAGAAGACAATTCCCAAGACTCCTCAGCAATATGATGTTGCTAAGAGAATGAACAGAACAATCAAGGAACGTGTCAAATGTATGCTTCTACATGCCGAGCTATCGAAAGGATTTTGGGGTGAAGCAATGATGACTGCAGTCGAACTGATCAATCATTCACCATCAGTACCTCTGGATGGTGACATACCTTTGAAAGTCTGGTCAGGGAAGGATGTTTCATATAAACATCTCAGAATGTTCGGTTGCAGAGCCTTTGTTCACATCCTTAGTGATGAGCGGTCAAAACTTGATAGCAAATCGAAAGAATGTATCTTCCTCGAATATGGAGGTGAAGAATTTGGCTACAGACTCTGGGATCCTGTTAACAAGAAGGTTATCAGAAGTAGAGATGTTGTGTTCATGGAACACCAAATAATTGAATATCTGTCGAAGGACAAAGAGCCAACTAGCTTCACTGATTATCTAACTAAATCGAGTTCAGTTGACGCACCGATAAAAGATGACATTGTTCTAGAAGCTGATCAAGATGACAGTAGCAGTGATAACAGCTCACATAATTCAGATGTACCTTCGGATAGTGAAGACAATGATGATGAGCCACATGTCGAGCATAATGCACCAGTGCAAGAGCCTCAGTTGAGAAGGTCGAACAAACAAAGACAAGAGTCAAAGCGGTACTCTCCGACTGAGCACGTGTTATTAACTGAAGGGGAAGAACCAGTGTGTTATCAAGAAGTCTTGTCACATGAGCAGAAGGATGAGTGGATGAAAGCCATGCAGGATGAGATGCAATCTCTGCATGAGAACAACACTTACAAACTGATGAAGCTTCCTAAAGAGAAGAGGGCACTCAAGAACAAGTTAGTGTTTCGACTGAAGAGTGAAGAGAATAATTCACACTCAAGATACAAGACAAGATTAATTGTCAAGAGGTTCAGTCAGAAGAAAGGAGTTGACTTTGACGAGATATTCTCACAGTGGTCAAAATGTCATCAATTCGAGTGGTTCTTAGCTGCTACCAAGGATTTGAAAATTTAACAGTTAGACGTCAAGACAACTTTTCTCCATGGTGACTTAGAAGAAGAGATTTACATTCCAAGAGAAAGGAAAAGAAAACCTGGTGTGTAAATTGCAGAAAGCTTATATGGACTCAAACCGGCACCTCGTCAGTGGTACAAGAAGTTTGAGTCATTCATGACGCAACAAGGATACAATAAGACCATATCAAATCATTGTGTCTTCGTGAAATATTTTTCACACGATGATTATATTATCATGTTATTATATGTTGATGACATGCTTATTGTAGGTTGGGATAAAAGCAAGATTGACAAGTTAAAGCAGGAGCTGAGTCAATGTTTTTTCATGAAAGACCTAGGCGCAGCAAAGAATATCCTCAGCATGAGGATCACTCATGACCGAGAGCAGCGCAAGCTATGGTTATCCCAAGAAACATACATCAATAAAGTCTTGGAGAGGTTTAATATGAAGAGCGCAAAGGCAGTTACATCGCCACTTGCAGGTTACTTCAAGTTGAATTCTAGACAGTGTCCGAGGAGCACAACTGAGAAGCAGAATATGAAGAACGTCCCATACGCATCTGCAGTTGGCAATCTGATGTATGCAATGATTTGCATAAGGCCAGATATAGCATATGCAGTTGGTGTGGTGAGTCGATTCCTATCAAATCCTAATAGAAAGCATTGGGATGCAGTCAAATGGATTCTCAGATATCTTCGAGGCACGTTTAAGATGTGCTTATGTTTCGAAAATGCTGAGCCAGTGTTAGAAGGATTTACCGACTCTGACATGGCAGGAGACATTGATAGTCGAAAGTCAACTTCTGGTTACTTGATGACATTCGCAGGAGCAACAGTCTCATGGCAATCCAAGATAAAGAAGTGTGTTGCACTATCAACGACTGAAGCAGAATATATCGCAACTACTGAAGCAAGCAAGGGAATTCTGTGGATGAAACAGTTTCTGAGGGACTTAGGTTTGACGTAGGAAAAGTACATTATCCACTGCGATAATCAGAGTGCTATACATCTGAGTAAGCATTCTAGTTTCCACTCTAAGTCAAAGCATATTGATGTTCGATATCATTGGATTCGTGACGAAATGAAGAAAAAGAAATTCTTTCTTCGAAAAATCCATACGGACAAGAATACATCAAATATGATGATGAAGCCTCTATCGAGAGAGAAGACCGAGTTCTGCAGGGAGCATGCAGGATTGGTGGATTCCTTCGCATAGACAAGAAGGGGGAGTTTGTTGGATTCTTGCCATGCGAGACTGACAACGATTGAGAAAAAGAAAAGGAAAAAGCACGTTGATGTCAAACACGAATTCGAGACGGAGGAGGAAAGAAATCCAACGTGAAGTTTGTCTTCTGTGACTATAAAAGAAGAGGTGCAGACGTCTGGAAGGAGTGCACAAGGAGGTACTTTCCACTGAGAGAGAGAAAGAGAGAGGAGAGAGAAAATTCGGGATTTGTTTCGGGAACGAGTTGTTATCCGTTCTCAACGAAACTTCAGACATTACTTCTCAGCAGCCTTCTCATCTATTTCTCATATTCCGATGAGATCGTTCTAACTTCTATCCTCAGTTTCGAGATACTTTTATTCTGTGGCATCCAAGATTAATTCTTGAGATTATTATTATAATCCTCTGCGTAGTTTAGAGAAAATACTTTGTAACCTACTATTATTTCATAGTGGAAGATTTTCTTGCTCCCGTAATTTTTTCCTCTCACGTTGAGGTGGGGTTTTCCACGTTAATTCTCTGCGTCTTTGGTCTGATTTAATTCCGTTATATTATTGTCATCATTCTATTATTATTGTGCGCATTAAAAGAGAAAAAGAAGATAATTCTGCAACTATCAGTTCAACCTTTTTTTTTCAACACTATCTTCAGACCTCTTCAAGTTAAAAATAATAAATGTGAATGTACTCACGACAATTCCAAAGCACGGATGGAGAATTTTTAATCCTCAGTTTCAGGAAACTAATTGGTAGAAAAATTTAGGTTTAATATTTAAATGAAAAATGTAGTTACGAGAATTTAACAAGTTGATTTGATAAATAATTTTAGTAGGTGTTTAAATAAAAAGTAAGAAGTAAGGATATAATTTATTATTTTATGAAGTATAAAATTATAGTAAATTAAAATATTATGTATTTATTTAGTTAAAAAATAATTTCTAAAAAATGTTTATATTACTATTATAATTTATAATTTACAAAAGATATTATTATTATAATTTATTATTTTCATATGTTATTAATATTATAATTTATAAAATATATCTATATTAAGTTAAAGAATTTAATTTATAAGCTAAATGATAATACTATTAATAAATAGAATATTATAATTGATTATTATTTAAGATAATAAAAAAATAGTTTAATGAATAATATTAACATTAAATAGTAATTAATAATATTTTACTAATTAAAAATATAATAAAGAACTGAAAGATAAAAAAAGAAAAAAAGAAAAGTGAAAGTCTCGTTTCCAGCAAGAACTTAAAGTTCTCGTCCATTGAGAACTAACATCACGTGACGAAAATTTTTCAAGTTCCGTCAAAGTTACGGTTTGGCAAACACATGATCGAGTTGTGATGGGTCATACGAAAACTTTAGTTGTGGTCAACACACGAAATTCGTCCAGGTTCCGATTAAAAAATTCACATGAGTTGCGAGAACTTGAAAGTTCTCCTTGTCGACCCGAACTGACATCTTCTCTTTTTATTTTTACTTTTTACTATTATTATTATTATTATTATTATTATTATTATTATTTATGTAATATATATAATATTATTTACTCTAATAATATATATATACTTATTACTTAATTCATTCAAGTCTAATAATAAAAAAATGTACTAATTATTTTATCACAATTTACTTTGTGTTATAATAAAATTAAAATTTCCATTATTATTTATTATAAAAATATTATTGGTCGTGCGTATTTTTTTACTTATCGTACATCATAATAAAAAAATGACTAATATAATATTACAATATTAATAATATTATTAAATTATTATATGGTCTTCTAAATAAGTTATAATTATATAATTATTTTATATAAATATGTTGTTAAAGTTTCTTTTATATTTCGTTTTTTAGTTATTAATTAATTTACCTTAAACTTCTTTTTTTATTCTATCTAATTTACTAATTATAAAAATATTATACAATTAATAATATAAAAATAATCTTAATAAAATAATATATTATATTTTTTATCCAAGCACCAACTAAAATTTATCCATCTAATCAACTTTTAAATTCTCAATCATTACATTTTTTATCCAAATACCAAACCTAAACTTTTCTATCTAATCAATTAATTCTAAAGAATTAATAAGAATTTAAGTTCTAAGATCCAAACACTAACTCTATAGGAAGATGAGAAAGTACGTATGTCATAAAAGAAAGAAAGATGGGAAGAAGGTTATCTTTGAGCCATTTAACAAAAATTAAATGTTAGATTCTTCGAGTTTTGGGGTGCTCGAAATCCTCAATTATGTATCTCTTGTTTTCAATTCTTTTGTATTGGGTTTATTTTTCTTTCCTTTCTTCCAATAGTGCAAATTATCTTTCTTGAGATCCCGTGGACAGTAGTTGCATAGGATTTATTTGGTTAATAGAAAATTGTAAGAAAGCTTCAAGTTACGTCAAGGAAAGAGAGACAAAAACAAGCAAACTATTAGGGCTTCGATCCATTTACAAGAAGAGCATTTGAAATTCTGCATCCAAGGTACAAGAAAACTCAACACTTAGAAGACCTTCAATAAATCTTTCAATTTTAGTGCGAAAAGGAGCATGAGGATAGATATTAGAACTTACTGAGTCCAAACATCAAAGCTAGAGAAGAAGAGTCAGGAGGATATATTTTAAACATGAGGAAAAACTAGCAAAGTGAACTCACCATCTAAGTCGTCGAAAGAGAGAGAGAAATAGTTGATACAGGTCTTGTATACATTCTATGGGGAATTCTACAAGATAATTCCTCGGCGGATGTGTTGGTGGGCTCGACACGGATGGGCTTTATAAATTGGGCTGAGCTACCACAGCATCAACATTGGTGCTCTTGTTGAGAGTACTTTCGGTGGTTTGTGAACGCCAATTTAGCCAATTCTTGGAACAATTTAATGCTCCTAAAGAAAAATCTACAGATTTTCAACACTTATTCTGAATTCTTTTTAAAAGATTTTTGTGGCCATCTTGAAGATTGATCTGAAATTTTGAAGGATGGGTTGTTTTTTTCTAAAATTATGAGAATTTCAACATTCTAGAAGAAGCGATTTCAAGTTCTTGATACTATAGGCTGACGGTACTAGGTGGTTGAGAATGGAGGAAGCTATGAATAGGTTGGAGCAACAAATTTCTTTGGTCAGTGATAAGTTTGCTTATGTAAAAATCAAAATATGATGATGTCAATGCAAGTGTGAATAATTCTCTTGGGCATAGCAATGCTAGTGGGAATCAAAATATGTCACTGCATTTCTCCAAGTTCATCTATGAAAGGTTTTGAATCTCCTGTTATGAGCAAAAATATTAAATTGGAATTGCCTAAATTTTTAGTACTACTCCATTGGAATGGATATTGAAGGATGAACAGGTTTTAGACTTCTACCAAGTAAGAACTAGGATCACTATGGTTTCATTTACCTTTGAAAGAACAATCTTGCAATGGTATAGATAAATGTACCAAAATAAACAACTACGATTTTCCTGGGCTCACTTTGTGAAATCCTTAGAAATAAAATTTGAACCTTTTAAAGATAATCAAGGTGCACTTTCTAAGCTAACTCAAATAGGGGGAATTCTGGATTACCAATCCAAGTTTGAAGCTCTTTCTAGCAAGATTAGTGGATTGTCAAAGTCTTTTCTCTTATCTTGTTTTATATTTGGTCTTAAACTTGAAAGTTTTCCAAGCTACAGGACTGAGCCAAACTGCAAGAAGAAGATGCCAAATCTGTGCCTAGACAATTTTTTCCTAAACAACAATATTCTGCATCAACCTCTTTTTCCAAACCTTTGCATCTATCTGAATGCACTTCCTATTCTACTCGTGTGACGAGTAATAATTTTGTAAACAACTCTGCTAACGTGTCCAAAACAACTTTACCAATACGAAGGCTTACTTCTGCTAAGATGTATGTTACAATTGTGACTATAAGTTACATAAAGGACACAAGTGCAAACCTTAGTTTCTATTATTAATTATTGTGGAAGATTTATAAAATCAAGAGATAGATGAGAGTGGTATTTAACAAAATGTAATTTCAGAATCCTCACAAGATTCTAGAAATCAGCTTTCTTACCCTAGTGGAGTCATGATGCCACAAACCTGAGGTTATGGGGATATATTGTAGGGATTCCTATCAAAGTACTAGTGGACAGCAGATCCCCTCACAACGTTATCAGAAAATCTGTTGTTCCTAAGTTGGGCCGACCTATTTTTTCTTCTTCTTATTTTAATATGATGGTTAGAAATGAAGACAAACTCAAATGTGCAAGTTTATGTTCTCAAGTACAATTTTAGCTAAAAACTTATCATTTCAAGATGATTTTTTATGTTCTTTCTATGGAAGGAGCAGATGTAGTTTTGGGTGTTCAATGGCTGCAAAAATTAGGTCTAGTTATTATGGATTATTCTATATTAACTATGACTTTCCAATGGCAGCAACAAAAAGTTTTGTTAACAGGACATAACTGATGTGGGTTCACACCTAGTCACACATCACCAATTAAGAAGATTGGTATATCTTCAAGTTATTATGACTTGCCTTCAATCGCATATTCAACAAGATTGAAAGTGTCAATTGATATATTCCTAAAGAAGTACAAAGTATTAAGAAACAATTTAATCAAGTTTTTTTTTCCAACAACTTTACCTCCATTTAGAGAACATTATATTCATTTATCACCTAACAGTCAAACTATGAAGGTCAAACCCTACATATATCCACATTTTCAAAAATCTGAAATTGAGAAATTTGTTCAAGAGATGTTGCAACAAAGAATTATACAACATAGTTCAAGCCCATCTTCTTCGCCAGTATTGTTAGTTAAGAAAAGGATGGTACTTGATGTTTTTGTGTAGATTATAGGGCATTAAATGGAATCATGGTTAAGGATAAATTTTAAATTCCTACTATTTATGAACTCATTTATGAATTGCATGGAGCTACTATTTGTTTCCAAGCTAGGTTTGAGAGTTGGTTATCATCAAATCGGAATGCTTCCTTGAGATGTAGAAAAGACTAATCATGCACTAAATTAAAATCATGCATCATTCTAGGTCATTTAATTTACATATTAGAATTCTTTTGTTGTTAAGAAATGAGATAATTGATTTATTTTTATAACATTTCTTTAAGATTTGATTTCTACCTGAGTTTGGATAATTTTTTTGCAGGAAATCAAAATGACTAAGAAAATAGACAAAAACAAATGAAAATAGCTACGGTCACAACCGTGCCCATACATGTCATAGTCGTGTCTCCTTATCGTGCACCCCAAGCCTTACCGACACGGTCGTGCCTCAAAATGTCATGTTTGTGCCCACAGCCATGGTCGTTCCACCAAGTTCACGACCATGAGCATGTCCAAGATTGTCACGGCCGTCACGGCGGATGATTATGCGGTTTTGGAGCAAATTCTATCCCCTTTTCGGATAAAATTTTGATTACTTCCCCCTGGAAAACGAAAATTCTATAAAAGGGAGAGACCAAGACCCTGAAGCATTGTTTTAAAGGTCATGAAGAGGAGAAGTTTGAGAATAATAGCGAAGCTCTGTCGGAAATTTGAGAAAGGACGTACTCAGAGTTCTTGATTTTCTTTTTCTAAACTTTGATTTGAGATTTGATGTTATTTTTATTAGATTTATTCTTTTATTAGGGACATCTTAGTTGAAACATATTTGTGTCTTAGAATCTTTCTTAATATTAGTTTAGTTGAATCTTTAATAGCATTGCAATTTTATCTTTAATGCTTTCCTTTGATTCTATAATTTGTGAATTGATTACTATTTCAGAAGAAGTAATTATTTTCATAGTAAATTTCTAGGATTGAATCCAATTATTGCATGCCACAATTAGAAAAATTAAAAGAGATCTAATTAAATGGATAGATAAAGCCACAAAAACTTTGGATACATTAAAGGAGGCTTTAGTATCAACTCCCACAAACTTTTCTAAAGAGTTTGTTGTGGAAACTGCTTCATGGTATGGAATTTGAGTTGTCCTACTCCAAGATAATCCTCCTATATGTTATTATAGTAGGAAGTTAATTCCTAAAATGCAAAAGGTTTCAATATATATCAGAGAATTATTTGTTATTATAGAGGCAATTAAAAAACAGAGACACTATTTGTGGGCCACCATTTTCTTATTAAGACTAATCATAAAAGTTTAAAAAAGTACTGACCCACCCAAGTAATTCAAACACCTGAGCAGCAACAACTTTTAGCCAAGTTAATTGGCTATGATTATTATATTTGTATAAGCTAGGAGTAGTCAGTTGTGGCCTGTCAATGCCAATTTTTAATGACATTATAAGATAAAAGAAGAATACATTCATAATGATCAACTTCGGTCTTTGGTACAATAAGTTCAAAATGAAAATTCTATCAAGACAGATTTGGTAGTTAAATATGGTCTATTATATAAGCAGAGAAGAATATTTCTCTCATTCCTATGCTACCGGAAGAGTTTCATACTACTCCCATAGGTGGACATTTCGGTATCATCTAAATATACAAGAGACTAGCAACTAAAATTTTTTAGGATGGCTTGAGGTCAATAGTTGAGGAATTTATTCGCAATTGTCTAGTATGTCAACAAATAAAATGTTGCACTAAAATACCCATGAGTTTGTTGCAACATATTCTTATTCTAGATTGGGTATGGAAATATATATTAGTGGATTTTGTATCTTTCTTACCAATTTCAAGTGGATTTACAGTAGTTTTTTTTTTTTTTTTGTAGTGTAGATCAATTGTTCAAGTATTGTCATTTGGGACCTTTACCTACTCACTGCTCAGCTTCTAAAGTTGCCAAATAAGTTGTGGATATGGTGGTTAAATTGCATGACTTTCTTAGAACAATTATTTCAG
Source organism: Pontederia crassipes (assembly GCA_030549335.1). Classification (NCBI taxonomy): domain Eukaryota; kingdom Viridiplantae; phylum Streptophyta; class Magnoliopsida; order Commelinales; family Pontederiaceae; genus Pontederia; species Pontederia crassipes. The sequence continues at coordinate 7,176,457 of CM060190.1, forward strand.
ACAAAGATTATATATTTTTAAGTTCATTTTGGAAAGAGATTTTTAATCTCAACTATACTAAGCTCCGTACACCCACATGCAATAGTATTTGAGGAGTTTTGCCATGAACAAATCAACTACTTAGTTTAGATATTTACCATGGACATAACAATCTTTTAATATGTCCTACCATTCTAGCTCTCACATGACCACATTTAAAGTGAGAAATCAATCTCAAGTAGAGGTTGTTTGATAACGAATTGCAAGATAGGGATGAAATATTGAAAGTTCTAAAAGCTAATCTGAATAAGGTCCGATCGAGGATGAAGACACTTGCAGAGTAGCACAGAATTGATAAAGAATTTACAGAAGGAGAATTAGTTTTTGTATTCTCAATGCAGTTCACATAAATCATCAAAGAGATTTTATGGCTCCTTCCCTATAATCAAAAGAATAGGAACGAATTATAGCTACCTCCTAGTTCTCAAATACATCTAGTGTTTCATATTTCTAAATTGAATAAGGTAGTTGGACAGTTTTATTCTCCTACTAAATTACTTGAGTATTCAAACACTCAAGGTCCTATTTTTAAACTACTAGAATCCTAAAAAGACAAGGACAATTTGTCTGTCAAGTTTTAGTTCAGTGGAAAGTACTACCAGTCCAGGATGCCTCCTGGAAGGGCTATGATCAAATTCAAGCCATTTTTCTAATTTGGACCTCAAGGATTAGATCCATTCTTTAGCCGGGGAAGAAGTTGTTACATATGAACAACTAGCACAAGACTTAAATAATAAAGTCCAGACAGACACAAAAGAAGAGATGACTGGATTATCTCAAATATTTTATTACTAATCGAGCACATAGTTACAATTTATCACCTATCAGACTCAACTAACAACAAAGAGACACTTGTCACAAGTCAAGAGCAACATTAATTACAAGAAAGAATTAAATGGAAGAATTAGATACATCAAAATATAATCGCAGAAAATAGAGTAAATGTATTGTGACTTTTACATTTCTTCTTGAGACTTCTTCATGTTAAAATAATAATATGTGTGTTATGATGTAGATGTACAAGCAAGCAAGCAATTACGACAGTTCTAAAACTATGTCATCAAAGGACTATAAATAAAAGAAAGAAGGTTGGTATCTCTATTTTACAGAAGTATTGGATTCTTGTAGTTCTGGGGTGCTCCAAATCCTCAGTTATGTATTTTCTTTTTTTTTCAATTATTTTGATCATTTTTGTTTTCCTTCTTCCAATAGTGCCAATTATCTTTCTTGAGATGGACATAAAAGAGAGACCTTAACAAGTTGCTTATGGAGGTTGTATGCGGAAAAATAAGAACAAGCAAGCTATTACGACTTCGATTCATTTATAAGAAAAAACATTTGAAATTTAGCATCCACAATACAAGAAAGACAACTCGATAACTTAGACGACTTGCAATAACTCTTGCAATTTTAGTGCAGAAAAGAGTCCAAACATCAGAAGCTAGAGAAGAAGAATCGGGATGATAGATTTTAAACTTGCGGAAAAACCTTAGCATAGTGAGTCTTACATATTTTCTAATGGCAAATTCTACAAGACAATTCATGGGAAACTGCATTGGTGGGCCCAGCACGGATGGGCTTCACAAACTGGGCTGGGCTACCGCAACATTAACGCCAGGTTTAGTGCAAATGTAGATCGAACTCGGAGAACTCAACCCGAGCAAAAATGATATATAGCAATGTTAACTGAACTGGAGAATGATTCGGTTTCGACGAACCCAACCCAACCCAATTTATGCTTTAATGAATGAACATGGCCCAAGTTTCATCCTAATCTAGATTTCAACCAAAATTGTATTGGATCGAGAATTGGAGGATGCAACGGGGTTCTATCTAACTTGATCTGGGTTCCAAAATAGAAATCTTATTTTCAAGTTATTAGTTATATTTAATTATGATAATTATTATATTATTTTGAGCTTATGACTCTTATAATTGATCATTGAATCAATAATTTTCTTATTATTATAGTAATGATTAGTTGTACATTTTTTATCGTTAAATCAAAAATTGATTATTGTTTATAATTTATTAATATATACCGAAAGGCTTGGTTACTAATAGAGCGGCGTCGTATGATCCATGTAGCCGACCCCACCTAGTGGGATAAGGCTTTGTTGTTGTTGTTTATAATTTATTAATAATTGGGTATTGAAATATGAAAATTAATGAGAAATTGATTATGGGTGATGGGTATATTATTTAATTAATTATTTTGACCCCTTGATTGATATGATATGATGATTATGGGTGTTCTCCTAATCGTATCAAATTTAAAAGGTACACAGACAAAAAATAGCATCATAGGCAAAAAAAATCGAAAGTTTTGGATCACCATATATAATGATTGCCCTTATGATTGATGGATAACTGTTATTGAATTGAATGTGGAAAGAGCTAACTATGGGCCTTCCTCTAATGAAAATTATGACTGTTTGGTTCCTCGTCACCCATCATATAATGAATTCATTAAGTTAAATTATTAATTATTTCATCTCATTTCAAGATTGCTTGAACATTATTGTATGAAAGTGTCACGATGTTCTTTTAATAAATGCGAGCTCTAAAGTTACATCCAAAAGGGTTGATGGGTAATTTTCGATTGTAATACTCCAAATTTTTCATTAAGGACAATTTGGACCTTTTGTCCAAACCTTCATGATCTCCCCTATATAAAGCCCCATAAATTCTCCTTGTTTATCTCTTTTATTCACATCTTGACAGCTAGGACTTAAGGAAGGAGAATAAGGAGGAGGAAGAAGAGGAAGAAAGAGGAGAAGGATTCAAGATCAAAATATATAAAGTGGATCCAAATTCCTCTTTCATCTCTCAATAATTTTTCATGATTGGATTGACAGTATGAGAACACCATGTCCTCAGATTGGATTGTGATGAAGATATTTTTTTTATTAAAAGGATTAGATCTATGCATTGTGATTAGATCTATCATTAGGGTTCATGTTTTATATTGCTCATAATTTGGGGATGAACCCTATATCTTATAAATTCATGGATTATAATGTTTTTAAATATTCTTTTGGTCCTAGGATGCTTAGGAAATGCATATGTTTTGATTTTGAATGCTATGGATCATCTTCCCCAAATTCTAGATAAAAGATCGTGTAAAATCGGGCTGGGTGACGGAGTTTCGGAGCTTTGTCCCGGCCGTGACAAAATCCGTCATGCCCATGACATAATGGCTGGAATCATCCCAAAATCGGGCTTTTGTCACATCCGTGACAGATAATGTCATGAACGTGACATAGTCCAGCATGGTCGTGACTAATTTTTGACACGGCCATGACAGAAAGGGGAAAAAATCGGCCAAAATAGCTTGTCACGGCCGTGACGCAGTCCGTCACGCTCGTAACAGAGGTCGAAAAGGTTGGGCGAAATGAGCTCTGTCACGTCCATGACAATTTTTGTCACGGTCGTGACAAAGCCTGTTACGGTTGTGACACCCCCTATCATGATCGTGACAAAACACAGTGGATTTGAGCTTCTGTCATGGTCGTGACCATTGCAAAAATTATATATGGCATATTAAATGTTATTTTCAAGATATTAATAGCATGTATTGATGCTTATTGATTGTATAAGAACCTAGATACACGTAGACGTATGTTTTCGACGTAAGTAGGTTAAAATATGAAGATTGAACGACATAAATATCTGTTTATTGTAAAGTATAATGAACCAAGTTGTGGATGATGTTATATGTCGACCCTCTATGATCCTTTATCGTATCTTACCCGAAATGACCGTTACACACATCGGCAATGATGTGTCATTCCGATGTCGCCCTTGGACGATAGTCCAGAATGATCGTTACACACATCGGCAACGGTGTATACATTCTGATGTCACCTTCGTGTGAGAGGGAGCATTGTCTTCAAGGTCTAGCTAGCCTATTGAGATGGCAACGATATAAATCCTAACTATCAGAAGATATAACGTTAATGAAAGGGTCAATGATGGATCGAATGAAATGATGTCCCACGAAAGTGAAAGTTCGAAAGGATTATAAAGCAACCCTGAGGAAAGTTATGGATGCAATGGTTATGATAAGTGTTTCTCATTTATATGCCTATAGAAATGAATGAATGATTCCTATGAATGTCCATACTTTATTGTATGATGATGTGATTACATGTCTCTCATGCTATTATTATAATGCATGATAATGGATTGTTATTGATGATGACTGACTTGTAGATCATATGTTAAGTACCTGACATGCATATTATTTTCTTCTTTTATATGAAGTTGATGATGCATATCATATAATATCTTGTTTAGGATCATAGCATCACATGCATTTTACATACTTTAATTGAAAAATCCTACACCCTGAATCCGTGCAAGAATGCCAATGATTGGATGGATGGCGGCTCAGCTCATGACAAACAAGATTACACACTAGTCTAGGTAAGACTATGATTTTAAAATATTTTCTATGATGACATTTGACTATGGTTTAAGATATTCTAATTACACTATTTTTTTATCTTTTCATGAAGTTTTTCGCATTTAATTGAAGGATTCTTTTATCCTATTTAATAGTTTTATGCTTCCGCTGAATTAATAGACAATTATATTTTCTTATAATTATGTAATGACGAACGGACTAACACAATCGAATGACCTTATTGCCTTTGGTATTTGGTGATGAAATTTTGGGGTGTTACAAAGATTACATGCATAAATTGATAATTGAATTGCAACTTGTTGATACTTGAATTACAATTGTTAGTCGATAATTGACTACAACCTTAGCGACTGATAAAATTTGATTTTGGTCTTCATGTGTAATGGAGAAGTCAATATTGATAATTTGTACTCAGGTGATCATTGCGGGTAATCTATAATGATCAAATCGATAATTGTTAGGTGGACCTACATTATTGATGATTGATTAAAAATAATTATTAATTAAAGTTGATTAATGTTGATTAATCATAAAAAAATTAGTATATGAATAATTATTATGATTAATTATAAATTACTTATCGATAACGTAATATTGATGTAGATGTTATGCATATTGAATGATAGTGCATATGGTGAAAGTTTGTCCATAATTCATATTGTTATTTATTAGTGATGATACATGTCAAGTGTTATGTTCAATAATTTTGTTCCCATACTTGAATTTGTACATGATAAATAGATAGTAATAGTGATGCAATTGATTATTTTTTAATATAGATATTGATAGTGGTCAAATATTATATAGATGCGAGTCCATAATGAATAAGTTATTGAATAATGTCTAAATTATCTTTGCTAAGATAAAAAAATAATTATATAGATTACTTTCACTATGACTACATTATTGTCTAAAAGTCATTCGTTAATTTAATTTAATATGTTGATGGTTCAAAATTAAAGAGAAAATTATGGCGTTACGCATGTGCTTGTAAAATCCCTTGGGAGGTCTTCCTCTCCCCCAACAACAAAAGTACAACTTGGAGTCTCATTACTATAGTGAGATGACACGGCGCGATGCAGAAACTTTTTATGTCATCAAATACTTATCTCGCTAAATGATAGAGTCAAGTCTCAAGCCATCGACGAAAGTTATTAGCTTCCAATTTAAGTTTTAAGCTACCATATTGGTTATTTTTTATTTTTTTATTTTAAATTAATCAGGCGATAATAACTTGGGACACTAAAAACCTCTTGGAGATTTGGATTGGCACCTAAAAAATAGCTATCTGGATATCAATTTTTTTTCCTTTTATTAATTTCTGTAATGCATGATCTGATGTTTTTTTTTTTTTTGTCTTCTCGGCTTCTCCATTCATTTTTTCTCTTCATGGAATAAATCCATGATGTTTTGTGTCTCCCTTTGGACAATCCAAGCCTCTTTTCAATTGCATTTGCTGAGAATTACCATGGATGATCATGAAATTTTGAGAGTTAAAACCTTTTTTTTCGTATCAAACGTTTCTGAAATGTTAACATATCGCATTTTTCTATATAGTATTGGTGTTCTTCTTCATCATCTCTTCCAGATAAGTCGAAAAGAATGGAGATGCAATCATTGCATGCTACGACAAGATCATCTCAGCTCTCGATCGGGGAGGGGGGGAGAGAGAGAGAGAAAGAGATGCTGAATGCCCAGCAAACATTGATTCAACTATTTTTGAGCTACATACATCAACAAAGTTTCCCTGCTGTGACTGTTGACGGGTGCAGGGCGCCTGGTCAGATCCATGTGAGGTGGGGGCGTGGACGTCAAAATGGTTGGTGCTGCTTTGTCTCTGGGAAGGTGACATGCAACATCTCTCTCTCTCCCTCTCGCTCTCTCTCTCTGCCTGTCTGTCTGCCTGCCATGCATTGCATCTAATTTGTCGTTTGTTGAAAGCCAACTATCATGCTCTATCGATTTGGCTCTCTCTTAAACAAGAATCTTCTCAAGGCAATCGCAGCGACATGTCTGCTAAAGTGCTAAAAATGACTGCACTAACCATTTAATTATCCAAACTAGTAAACATTATAATCATTGAATCAATGTTGTGTTCTAGCCTTCAAATAAAGATGAGAAATAAAAAACGAGCGAGTAATTAGCCGTCTATTGGAGAATAAGTCAATCCAAACAACAACGTTAACGACAAAGATAAATATATGGGGTCGACCACTAAATCAATATCTATGCTGTTATGAGTAATTAACTGACATCTGAAAACGGTGTGGTGATGAGATTTCAGAGCTCACCCATTCAGTAAAAATAATTCTGATCAAATGCTACTATCAAACTATTTATTCATTGGGTACACGTTCACCCACAGGAATTCACGTGTCTTGGCCACTGTGTAGAAGCATCCAAATAGAGGAAACAAACATGCATGAGACTGTAAACATATTATACATATATGTCTATATAGATAATATATATTCATATATGTATTTACAAATCACTGGACTGTCCATTATTTCCCCTCTCTCCCTCCCTCCAATTGTAGCTCGTATGAAGGAAGATGATAAAAAGGGAAAAAAAAGTGACTTTATGAGAAAGAGATTGCAAAATGTGAGTCCCCCGAAGGAGTGCATGCACTTGATATTGCGGACATGTCACTATGCATTTTGGCTATAGTTCGAACACATCTCAGGGCACTGTGTGTGGTCTGGAGGTCAGCTAAGTGAGTAGTCTGACAGTGCATATGCAGTGCATTATTTTGCTTCTGTTCATCGTGGCGCGAGTGGCCACGGAAAACGCACAGGAGGCTAATCAGGGGAGGGTGTGGGGAACCTAAGACATCACATCACGTAGATGGTTCAAGTTGGAGGCTAACTTTGAATTATTGCTGTGTCGTTTACTAATCAAGTCGTCTGCATGCCCTGTCGATCAATTAAGTCATGGTTACAGTACTTGGATGGGGGTTGCAGAAGCTGCATCCATTCATCACTTGCCATTGGGGGACTCTGATCTGTGTCTATATATAGAATATTGGAAGTGTGAGAAGTATGCATGTATCAGAGGACCACCTATCTGTACTACTGCATGAAATCAAACAATGAAGCACACCTCAGATCCATGGGAGAAGAGAGAGAGTACAGCTTCATCATCAGTCACATGCCTTATATATGTATATATATCTCCTCCAGGATGTGGGAGTGTGGAGGACATTGAAGCTGTACTCTCTCTCTTCTCCTCTTGATCTTCTAAGGTGTAACTTAAACATGATCCAGAGCGCCACTACTCCTCTTAATCTATATGCCTTATTTTATCGAACTTGCTCAGAGGTAAGATGTTAGTTTCTCCATCGTTTCTGTGTTTCATTAACTGTAAGGATGTTGGTGCTAGAGAGATTTGTTACAATGATAAAATCCGTGAATCCGGACTATGTGAGGTTATTCAGTGCAGTGTTCATGTCTATATTTCTTGTTTCTTCTTGTTTTGGGGTTATTTCTATTAGGTAAGGTAATATATCCTTTTTCATACGATGTTCATGAATAAGGTATGATCGATGTCTCACAATATAAGCATGCTTATTGTTAATTGTTATTGCTCTAACACTACTTTGTGGGTTTAAAAGGGTTCCTATTACCATCATGTATGCCACATTTGTTTTCATATCATGTATGCCACATTTCTAATTGTCTCCAAGACTACTCAGATGTCCCTTCTGATTTGGTCTTCACAACATCCTTGCCCACAAGTGTTCTTGCTTTCAGCGTGGCAGACATAAATGACAAACGGACACACTAATTTATCATGTTTACTTGTAAGATTTCAAACTCGAAATCTCTCAGACCGTGTGCAGGAGAGAGACAGGCATCAAAGTATGCAGATGCACGATAAAACTTAGTGCAGTGCTAGCAGTCCGGATCATTTTGGACAGAGGGCGCACATACTTTTCTGCTCCAACCCTGAGGCCGGATAAGTTGAAACATACCGAACCCAAAAGCAAAGTAATGCAGATGGACATTTATTTCGTTCTGGTGGCTGCAATGTGGGGAGAGGAATGCAGAATGGCATCTTTCTCCCTCCTCACCGCAACCTACGTACGAAAGTTCGTTGCTCTCGCGGCCGATGGAAAAAGGTGTCCCAATCAAACAACCGGAGGGTACCCTTTTTATTCTTTTTGTAATGGTTAACGATAACATACAATTCTCTTAACTCAATCTTGGTTAAATTGTTCATCGACGTGCAAAAATCTCGAACGTGTTATATGCTGCATGGCAAATAAGTTTGGCCACACTACTTGCATACAGCATGCCAAAAGTGACATGGTAACATGGCAAGGCTTGAGGTCTGGAATACCATAAGAAGAATATGTCCCAAGTAGTCATCTTCATGTAACCCATCTAGAATGAACTTCATAAACTGCCTGATTTTTGTATAAAACATATTTTATATTTTGGGCACCACGAAAGATGGAACTCAGGCAAAGAACAAAAATGACACCAAACATCAAACCGGAGCTGCAATGTACAAAAAAAAATTTGTTACACATCATGTACTTCCATGCAGCAATTAAATCACGGAAGCTTCTCCATTCGACTTTCTCCGCTTTGTCGACCAAATGATAGCAGAATATGACAGACCAACTAATTCAGAACGTCCTTTCAAAAGCAGTGGAAAGTGGGAGCGACAAGAAAAGATTCTGTAACAATTTTACTCGCCAAATAATACTGGAACAACCTGAAAATTTTGAAGCAGAATTGACGAGCTCAAGATGACAATATCTTCTCTGATTATGAGGCCATAGAATTAATAGAATTGGTTTACATACAGCAAAGCCCTTTGGGGCATCAAGTCCTCGACCCCCAACAATCATCCGACAATTATAATAATCTGATCGCAAAGTTCACCGTAATTAGATGACAATATCTTCTCTGATTATGAGGTCATAGAATGAATAGAATTGGTTTACATACAGCAAAGCCCTTTGGGGCATCAAGTCCTCGACCCCCAACAATCATCCGACAATTATAATAATCTGATCGCAAAGTTCACCGTAATTAGATGACAATATCTTCTCTGATTATGAGGTCATAGAATGAATAGAATTGGTTTACATACAGCAAAGCCCTTTGGGGCATCAAGTCCTCGACCCCCAACAATCATCCGACAATTATAATAATCTGATCGCAAAGTTCACCGTAATTATACAATATACAATATTGGCAACCCTCTCTCCCACCGAAAAAAAAAAATAACTCATGAAACAAGCTCTAGTGGACAGACCAGAAAGACAGGCCAATGAATGAACAGTTCTCTCCCCTAAAATATTGAGTTCCTAATTCCTATAGTGCCAAAATACTTGACCCAAAAGGGGCACAGGGCGATGAACCTCATTTAATTCTGAAGCTACCACCATTAAGCAAAAAAACGCTGATTGACATGGAGGCCTACCAGATGACAAAGCAATTCGACAAGCATCAGTGCCTACAACCTCCCAACCACAGGAGACTTGAAAATTGCAAGAGCCTGAAACTCTTGAGTAAAACCTTATCTCGAGAAAATGTCGAGATATGCTTGAACACAAAGACAACATGTAGGACTCTGCAGCCCGTCTCAAGTCCACTCACAGAGAACAGGGGTAATGACAACAATAATAACCCAAGACATTCAACATCAGAACTTATAAGGACTAGTTGGCTGCATTCTCCAACTTTTCTTTCTCAATCTCTGCTCTTCTCTGCTCAGCATGTTGAGCAATGCCACTCGCAAGCGCTTGATAGTGGAAGTCCAAGGTCTGCATTACACTCTGGAACCTAGTAGGATTGGATGTTTGAACAGCTGAAAACATGTTGTCTAAGTTAGCATCTTCGCGGATACATGTGGAACTTGGTTCTATATGCAGTGGAAATAATGCTCATACCTTGGACAGTTTCTATAAAGAAAACAAAGGGGTCGACCTCATCAATTGGTGATTGTACCTCTTCATCATCACTATAATCTTCGTCATCGTCGTCATAATCATCATCATCTTCATGGAATCCCTTGGCCTGATTCCAAAAAAAACAAAGATATGAAAAATAAAAAAGGGCCATGAAAGTTGAAACTAAAATCTCATTAGATCATGCTGAGCTAGTCTAAGTTTAAAAATCAAAGTCTTATTATTGGAAATAAGGGGTTTTATGATGTCCATGGATACAAGAAATGAACTGCAACTTTTTTGCTCAATTCTAAAGAAAATATATTTTTCCTCCCAAGATAAAAACTAAAAACATTAGTTCAAACGTAGAAATTGTATACTACAGAAAAGAAATCAAGTGCCGCAGCATAAGACAGAATGTTGAGAGCCAGGCAAACAAAACAAATTCTGCAAGGCCCAAAACTTAATCAAAAGGTTTACATCTTATTAACAGGTGGGACTTATTTTAGGTGGAAATGAAAAGAAAACCAAAACTCATAATTTAAATAAACAGCCACAAGTAAAAAGGAGCACTTTGAAAATGCCGATTATCAAAATACAGAACAATTACAGTTGAACAGGAAAAATGGTTTATTATCTAACTGACCTCTGCTGCTAACTTTTGGAGTTTCAGACTGTCTGCTTCATCCCCATCCTCAGCATCATCAGCCATATCTTTATCTGATTCATTTTCCTCATCCTCCTCATCAGCATCAAAGCCATCCATATCATCAGCAGCAGAATCATTTTCCTTCTTAGCTTCTGTCCACATGCATAAGGGTTAAAAAACATACACTATGTGATACTCTTTGCAGTGCCAGTTTTCTTTTGGGACAGTATAGAAACCCAAAAGAGCTAATTCAAAATGGAAAGGGAGAGCATCAGTGCCACATGACATGTGAGAATCGCTAGACAAATGTAGTTTGACTAGCAAGGTCTGCAGGAGCAGGTAGGTTGCTCGATCAACAATTCAGAGAATCGGTTAAAAGAGGTTATTTTTTTTAGGGCAGGAGTTATTAAAGGTCTTACCAGCAACTTGATCCTTGTAAGCTGCAAGAAGATCAAGTGTTGATCTAAAGATGCGATCAAAGGCTTCCCCAGGTAACTGTTCTGCAGGGAGACCAAGAAGTGAAGTCAATCCCAAGCAGCAAACCTTCTTATCATGTTCCCTGTAATTATAAGTGCCAACAGAGAATGAGTCAAAAAGCACGAGCAGACAAGTAGGTGAGGTGGAGAAACTTGGAAAGGGCAGTTGTGGTACCTTCTAAAGTTCGCATGCATACCACTCTTTTTCTTTTCTTGTAGCATTTGGAACCAGAGATTAAAAACATTCGCTGCAACTCCAAGTTTGTGCAATATTCCAAGAGTCAAGGAGGCATTGTAGTAAAGAGCATCTGCAACCTGCATGAGTGGAATTTGCAGTAACCAAGGAATCAATAACTGGTGGCATTACAGAACAGTGGAACAAAGAAATTAGAACGAATTAATACAAAGTAGTTGCGAGATTATGAAAAATCGAATAGAAAAATAAGTGTATAAACGTGACCCACAAATAAGACAATGCTCCTAAAAGTCAGATTTTTTATCTAAACAAAATAAGTGCCAGAAATTGGACTCAGGAATAACGAGCAAGCATACACCAAATAGTTATATAAGGTATGTTATAATGTAACATATAGAATTCACAAGGCACCATATTATTAGTTATATCAAAACAAAAAACAATCAAAGAGGATTTCTTACCACTAATATCAAAAGACATTTCAAATATGGCCTCTCTGCTCGTTGCAATCGATTTATTGTAATCCTAAGATAAGGTTCAACCCAGTGATCCACGTGCCCTTTACAATTTTGGAAAACCACTTCAATAAGCTTAGGAGCAGGTTGAATATCAGTATCCTCCATGTTTGTATCCGACATGATCTGAAGTTGAAAAATATAATTTTCATTCCTCTAAAAAAATGTAATTTTCTTCTACAAGTGTTACATATATATGGACAATATAGAAACATGAGTATGGCCATTATTACGTAACTACAATCTGACAACATGAAAATGACAAAGGAACATGTACAACTTACAGAAGAGAGTATGGTCCACAGACTTTGTTGGTAATCAGGATCCTTGCATGTAAGAAAATGTGTAGTAGACCTTGATATATAATTGTCGAGTGGAACAAGTATATCTGCAGGAAGTATCAGTTATGTTATGTTTTAGGAGGAAAAAAACAACTAAAAGACCTTATCAGTCGATATAGGAAGACAGAAATTCAAGTTTGTTAATAGCATTAATTCCAAGAACACCTGTAATGTCAACCACACCAGAACTTGATAAGAAAATGTTGGTGATGAGCTTTTAGAATTTTTGTTCCATATAAGTGGGAAGAAATTTTTTTTCTGAGAAAAATGGACAGAAAATTGCTTGCAAGCACAGACAAAGAGAAACTTCCAAGTAGCTTCTCAATGTCATTTTTGTTAATTATAGCAACTGTAAACTGCAACCCCTTGTATGTTCTTTTATGACATGTCCTTGTAACCCATGAATCAATATTATATTGAGAAATAGCAATACACTTCTCACTCTTCTTGCATTCAATACAAGCATTGTTTTTCAACCAAGATTGTGTACAGAGCCCTGGACTGTGTCTAGCAAATTAGTAGGCATTGCTGTCGTGCGCCTGAAGAGGTACAAAAAAAAAACTACATGCCCTCATGCGGCCACTAGGCAAGCTGCACCAAAGGACGAACATTCCGCTACAAATGACTCTCAAAAGAGCTTGCCTAAACGTCCATCCGCCTATAAACCACACTATCCTTGACGTAAACAGCCCCGTGATATGTGTGTGGGCAAGAGCTTAGAGTTGGCCACTAACATATTTAACCAAGTAAATTTTCATACTTCCTACTTTCTGCACGCATCCCTGATCACATATATAGACTTTCATAGGTGCACCGAAAAGGTCAAACAAAGAAATTTTAGTTTATATTGTTTCATTGGAACTTGGAAGGTTAGGATTCATGAAACTGAAATATTTGAGAAAATCATTGTCCGTAAATCTAGTAGCAAACTGTATGCCTACATCAGCAAGGAACACTTTTTGGAAACTTTTTGGGAGGACAGCAGTTCATGAGTTTCTTGATTTTCTTACGTTGAAAACTTTTATTCTAATAGATTAACATGATAGGTTTTCTTCCAAAAATGAGCGACACTTCCAAAAGATTGACACTCAATCATACAACTAAAAATCTAATAAATGAGCATAGATTAAGTTCAAATTATATAACTATATTCAGCATTATTTTCAATGTAAGAACTAATGCTACATTTTGCAAAAAGAAAATTCACCAAAAACAGAATTGATGCCAACTTCCGAACCAATAATTTGAACATTCCCACTTTCTTATCAAAGGAACTATTCAATGAAATGTAACAAGATAGCCCATAATATATCATAGCACATGGGTTAATAGGGATGAAATAAGAACCATGTCCCACCCCTAAAAATATAGAGAAATGGAAGAAAATTTAATCAGCTCCAAAGGGCTGAGATTATTAGCATTAGTCTATCGCTGTTGATGTTGAGTTCATTGAATGACAAATGGCACAGTTAACAACCAGTGTATAGGAGATTTGTGTGCATTGACTCACTTTCAAAGAAATCTATAGCCCAGTCTGAAAGTGCATCCACAATTAGAGGCCAAAGACTCCACATCTCCAATGAGATGGTCGGGGAGAAAAATGTCATGTAGGAGACTATTTCTAGAACTTCCTCAAAAACATCTGTAGATAACAAAGAAATATAAGTGCAATAAATAGAGAAAGAACTGAATGAAGGATAAAATGTGCTTGCATTTCATGTAATGAAGTTATAAATTGGTATCTTGGAGATAATATTCACAAAATGTAACTTTTAAAAAATATAATTAAACAGAAAAATGACAACAGAAAAAAATTTACTGAAACCACGGAAACTACTGTAAATAACAGTGGATCCTTGCAAGAGTGCTAGTTGTGAAAATAGATGTGCTGCCAATTTTCCCAAAAGCATCAGCCATTAGAAAGAGCAACATCTTTATATTTATAATCTTAGCACTCCCCCTCACATGTGGGCTAGTCCAGCCCATCACGTGAACTGTGAGGAATTTTTTTTTAATATGAGCTCGACAAGGTTTGAACTCGGGATTTTTTACTCTGATATCATGTAAAAATAGATGAAAAAATTTAAGCCATTAGGAAGAGCAACATCTTTATATTAATAATCTTAACACCAGTGATGTTTCACATCTTTTGGATCAAATTTATATTTAAGCAACAAATGAACAGGAAAACTGTAGTTTTTTTTTTTGAGAAGAAAACTGTAGTTTTTTTACGGGTGAAAAAACTATGTGCTTCTGCCAATCATTCGTGTATATAACAGTAAAATTAATGCACAAGTATATAAAACACTACAGTTGGAACACAATTGAAGGTCAATACGTATGTACCTAAAGAGACCCTGAGAACTCTTAAGATTTGCAATGCAAGTTCTACAGAAAATGAATAGGTCGACGGCTTATACATGATCAGCAAGATGTCTATGGGTGTCCTATGTAAAATGAACTTCAGGCATTATATATACGTATATATAAGACAATTCATCCCAAATTGAAAGAAGCGAGAGCTAGTTGCCTGGTCCAATTCCTGAAATCATCATTTTGACCACAGGAATACCGTGCAAATGAACAAAGGCATGCCAAATAGGATATCCAAAAATATATATACAGAAGATGGATGAGGATACATTGACACAATACAACAAGGCACACTTCTTTTTTAGTAGAAGGATGATAACCAAGATTTGTGGTTCAAATCCGTATTGGTATTAATAATAGTGGTCATATATACAAGTGTAAGCTCTTGAAGAAAGATCAACAAAAGAAAGGAGAATGTATGAAACTGCTAACCAAATCCTCACTCCCTAAGAAGAAAAGAGATGTGGTGTACAATGTTCTCGACATGACAAACCTCCTAACAAAAAATGACTCAGTTACGCGATTTTTTCAGCAGGTTTTCATTTTACTTCAGTCCTTTCTCAGTGAGAAATTCGTTTTCAGTGTTAGATTATTCACTCCATTGCATCTTTTGATCTTTTTAACGACCTAGAATGTATGATTCCAATGCAGGAGTGATGTAGGAAAATAAAAGCTTACCTTGACCTTCTGTAGACAGCATTTTCCGCATAATTGGCAACAATGTAGGTTCAATTTGGACAAAGAGATGGGGAAGCCTGCTAACAGATTCAAGAATGGTGCTTATGGCACGTAAACAACCAACAGCTGCAAGGGCACCGGAGTCATCAGCTTCATCATCTGCTTCTGATGCATTCATGCATCTCCAAAAGGCAGCAGCCTACACGAATTGTTGGAATATAAATATGATTCCAATACAAGAAATGAAAAAAAATCAATCCCTCATGCAACAAACATTACCAAATTTTGGCACAATCCAAAAGCATAAGGTGCCATCTCTTCACCAAACTTGTCTACGATAGTCTCAAGCGTAAAAACAAGATCCTCGTTCTCAACTTCATTCATAAGTTTAAAGAATTCTGCACATCAAACATTGAATAGTTCAATAAAAGAAATAGACCAACATCATCCTACTTAACTGTAGCTGCTACTTACCATCAAGTAATTGAGGAAGCATTGGTCGTATTTCATTTAGATCTGTATAAAAAATAGCAAAAATAACATAATTAGGTCACATGGACATAAATTACTGTGTAACTTGGTAGTAATCAGGAAAATGTGTTTACTGTTGATCTCAAATAGTTGCCTTCAGCCCCACAAAAAAGAACAGTCTGAATTGCTGAAGAATAAAAGAGATTAAACGAAATGCGCAAGAGATCAAGTTTCCGAGAACATGCCTTTGCAAGCTTCAACAAAAGACCGCAAAGCAAAAACTGAATCAACTCGAACAGGAAGATCAGGATCTCTCAGGCCAGATACAACAGAGTGGAATGCTTGACGAAAATTGTTTTGATCTGAAAAGTTGATGTGGGCGTATTGACCAGCAACCCATGCTGCCTAACAATATAGAGATAAAACACTAAGCAAAAGTAGAGAAATGGCTAATTACCACAGAGAAGACATTTTTTTTCAGGGAAACCACAGAGAAGACTTTGTCGAAAAACTTTATATATATAGATGGATGACAACCACAACTCTGGTGGTCATCCTTTTTCTCCTCAAAAAAAATAAAAAATAAAAGCTGATTTGATATCAAGCATGTTCTTGTCAGGATTCTAAATGTATAAGCAACCAGGACGCAGAAAAGAAGTATTGCAGGCACCAACACATTGCAAACCAAGAAAAACACATAAAAGGAGGACAGTCTAATAGCACGTCAAAATACACAATTAATAAGAAGCCTATTAGTAATTAAGTTTAAACTTATGGTCTTGACGTAATGACCATATTTATTACATCAACCCAGAATTTTGCAAGAACACTAGCTTCCAGAAACTATCCTCTTTGAATTTTGAATGAAGGCATGGTATAGGAGGAAAACCAGTGCAACCAACCAAAAGCTGTGATCAAGTCACTATTTTGTTCATCCTACTTCAACTTTTTCTTCTGTTATGAACAAAACCTTTGTACAAGATACAAATCCTATGGGCCATGGACCTTAAAACTTTGAAAGTTCACTCAAACTTATATTACACAAATTTTCATTGTTAGAAAATGCATAATACTCCAATGTAACTTCATAAAAAATTGGAGAAAAACAAAATTTCCACGTTGTCATTCTGTTTAACTTATGATAAAGAATATTTTGCATTAGAGTAGTAAATCTCATAAGCCATTACAGACAAACCTTGTTGAAACATCCACAAACAGGAAATCAAATTGATAGTCATGCACTAGTCACAAATAAGATTTTTGTGTGGTCATCAAGACTGCCATGACCATGTATCCAACACATTGTCGCCCAAAGCTTTAGTGTTTGCTTAGGTAATATAATTGTTAAATAATAACATGCCCAAGAGTAGTTTCAGAGATGTTTGTTGCGCAGAATCCAAGGTTGCAGCACAAAGCAACAATCATATCCTTACATTCCAAGAATGAGATCAAGCAAAAGTTTACCTTTCTCTAAGAAAGTTCTGGAGCATAATCTGAAACAAACCTGAAGGTTTTAAAGCAAAAATGTGATTAAGAATGAAAATGCAACCTTAGCTCGAAGATGACCAACAGGGCTTGAGAACTCAGGAAAAACATGCTGCACTAGCATGCGTTCTAATTCTGACTTGTAAGGCTCTGTCTGCTTAAGTTTGTCACATAATGCCCCAATTGCTAGAAGAGCACCATCTTTTTGACGATATGGTCTAAATTCAAGAGCCGATTCGTCATATCTGATGATAGATAACTTGTTCAGAACCAAATTATCTCTAATGACTAAGAGAAAATCAAGGCGATAAATCTGGGATACCTCCTAAAAATCTCCACAATAAAGTGAATGAATTTTTGTAGGTTTGCCTTCCCACGTTTTCTCACCAACTCAGTGACAAAATCCATTGCTGCAGTTCGGGGGCTATATAAATCCTCGATGATATCTGCCCACAAGAAGTGATCATCAAGTAAACAGTAACACTAATCTTATGCAATAATAGGATGACAATAATAATGCAGCATTCCAAAGAAACTGAAATTGCCTATGATAATTCTAAAAGAGGAAAAGGATGGCTATGCATATATGGATATTAGGTAGTCATCCCATTTATATTAAGAAGAAATTTCTTAAACCCACCATATCCTTTCCTGACATATTCATGTGGATCTTCATTCCATAACCTTTGATCATTATCATTGAAACACATGAGTGGAAAAATTATCTCAAATAACAAGATATCTAGCTGGGGCTGGAGCAATTGATACATGCTATTCTTTGAAATGCTGCAAAAATAAACAAAAAAAGGCAAGTAAATATCAACTCACATGTTATTTTTGCGAAGATAGAAGATTTTGAATTGATTTAGGAGGATAATTAGTTTTTGCATTATACATTGATAAAGGAAAAATATATCTTAAAGAGCAAGATTCATTGTCAAAGCAAAATATGTGAATCCAAAAAATTGAGGTTAAAACAACTTTTCAAAGACTTCCACATTGGCTAAAGCTCTCCATGGCATGCTATTTCTTTAAGACATCTTGTGTATGCTATTTTGATCTATTTATGTAATGAACTGCCCGTCAATGTATGATAACATATAGTATGGTTCCCTATCCAAGATAAATGGTAGCATATGCAATTTTTTTGCAAGCCTAATATTTGTCTATCTCCCCATCTTAGACTAATTTGTAAAATTCTGACAACTTAAGACAATAAAACCTCTCTAGATGGTAGCTATATTCAGATCAACATAACATATACATGAAGGTGATTTCTTCAGTCTTCAGTATAATACAAAAATCTAAGAGAAAATAAAATCCAACAAAAATTTTAATGGTTAGGAGAAAATTATACCATGCTGACTGGCTGAAGATATTCATTACATGCTACTTATTTTGAGTACATATTTTTCATGTCATGAATTGACCGTCTAAATGGAAAAATTATCTGTTTCGCCACAAGCAATAGCATTACATCTCGCACAGGATAATAACATGTGATATGATGCATACAACATCCAAATATCAAACCTTTTTTCCTTATAATTTTAGGTGGTCAAGACTGACAAGAGGCAGTATCAAACCATCACCTTCTCCTTAGCTGTGGTGCCACGTAACTTCCCAAGCAGCATTTAAGTACCAACTACCCAGTGTCAGATGACAATTTCCAGTCACTTGTTTGCAAGTGAACAGTGGGGTGATGCCTCTCCTGTTCACCATATGATAGAGATAGAGGGGCGGTGAAAGTGGCAACAGTTTACAGCAAGGAGAAAAAGCAAAGGTGGGGGTAACATCAACAATGATAAATATATTGGATCGTCAATGGCTAAGAGGCATACTCTCTCCCTATCAACCAGCAGCAACCACAAGTAGGATAGACTTCCACTATCAGCGAGAAGGGGAGAGGAGCCCCCTTTGAAGAATGTGCGACAAACGTGTAACTAAGAAAATAAAAAGATCCCACCATCCAATCAATCAAATGACAAGTATACAAGTGTAACCTAAATTGAGTTTTACCTATCATATTTCCTTTACAAAAACTATTTTTTTTAAGGAAAAGGATGACCACCAGTTATGTGGTTGTCATCCAGGTATATATATAATTATGAAAAGAAGGAGATGGTATACAAGTGTAGACTCTCCAAAAGAGAGCAGCAAAAGTACAAAAAATATCTTTGAGTTCGTTATTCAGGCTGTTGTGTCCATTTCTTCTTTTTTGGCAAAGATAATCCATCAGCAAAACCAGTCATGACTTTTATGTCATTCGATATGAGAGCTCAGTGCAGCAGGTGAAAGTGGAATTGAGAGCTTTAACCGTCACACATTACATCGATAAAAGACAACAATAGCATAACGATGCGCCAGAAAATCTGTGAAGGCAACAGTATAAACAATTGATTGTTTTTTATACCAATTAGAAAAATGAGGGAGATAAAAGAAATGCAAACCTGCTGCTGATATATTGGAGTATAAGGTTAGTAACTCTATCTGGTAAGTATCCACCAGTACGGATCACATTAAGCAATTGTAGGTGGCATTCCAAAATTTTCCCAGCATAATTCTTCTGAAACATCTGAGCAAAAGCTTTACTCTCTGGTTTCTGAAGCTTCAGATCTCCAAACCTGCAAGAAACACCCCATGACTATATTTGGGAGGAAAGTCTTCCTTTTTTACTTTGAGCAGAGGAACCATCACTAACTGACAAGTTATACTTATTTTCTCAATAAGAACTCACCGGGTGAATAAGCGGTTTAGGATATGAATTGTCCACTTCTTAACCTTCCACCATCCCCATGACTTCCTGACATCAGGATCAGAAGGTTGACCCTCTAACGGAACAGGTCTTTCCAACACATTCACAAAAAGAGTCATCCAAGCACTGAACACAGTGGGAACATATAATTGGCTTGGGATTTCCAACTGCATATGCCCATACCAGCAGAGGCAATTTTAGCACTTCACTTAAACCGTATGTGAACCGAAATTAGCAGCATTTGAACTTACATATATAGATGACCAGAAAATTTTGCAAATGAGCTTGATAAGATCAGCAACTTCAATTGAGGGATTAACAATCTGAACAAGTTTATTAAATATTTCAAGCAAATGACCAAAAGTCTCTTCAACGATGTGATGAAGTGGTGTTCTCTCTTCTTCAGACTTGAACCTGAAAAGAGTTGAAGCAAACAAAACAAGAAAAATAAAGGATTACATAAGATTCGTCTTCAAAAAGCGAATGAAATATAAAAAAGGAAGGTTTAAATGTAATAAATTTCAAATGCTCTTGGGATGTGGGATGACCGGTGTGGGCTCTTGTCAACTGTTTTGAATGCCTGTTTTTGTCTAGTGTGGGTTGCAAGAGCACTGTCGTTCAACATTTTCATATAAAGTGGTGTCTCAGAGTGGTTTTTTTGCTGTCTTTTTGTTCATGGCCTGGAAGTTTATTGGCCTTTCTATCAAACTTTTTGTAATCTCTACTATTATTAATGGAACTTTTGGATGACTACCTTCTTGCTAGTCGTCCTTTCTCGTTTCAAAAAAAAATGCTTCAAATGAATCAGCACCAAAATAAATAGAAGGCTCCATGCAGAAGGGATTCTGACAAGGCAAAGTCATGGGAGGAAAAATACTTTCACTTAGGTAGGAAACTCTCGGCCTCAAGATAACCAAGATAACACAGCAATCCAGTCCTTTCAAAGTGAAAAGAAGACCATTTGTGTGGCACCAAATGGAGAGATCAGAGAGTAATATCAAATCCTCATAGAGTTTCAAGGTAGTTAAATCCTGATAAGGTACCACTTTATATTAGTTAGTGGTTGGTTAATTTAGTGAGTAGTTAGAAGATACCATTTTGTATTAGTTAGTGTCTGGTTAAGGCTCTGTTTGGCATTATTAGCGGTTTGATAAGCGGATAGCGGTTCAACTAACGGATAGCGGTTTGCCCTAGCCAAACACCCCGATGCATCAGTTGCTGACTTTGGTCTGAGAGTGGCGGCCCGGGTACCGGCTCGTGGACTCCAGCTTTCTGTTCATCCTTATCTGACCAGCGATTTTCGGAGCTACTGGCGCTTCACCAGAGGATCACCTCCTTCCGCCCTGATCCCGCCTAGGTGGACGGGTGGGTATGGATATCTAACTCTTTCTCAGCACGCAGCTTATACATCCGGTTCCTTCCCGCTCCCACAGATTCTGAGGACCTTCAGGCGGACTGCAGACTCATTTGGCGATCATGGGTTCCACTAAAGGTCAAGTTTTTTATTGGCTTATGAGGCGTGAGAGTACCCTCACTAGAGTTTACAGAGCACAGTGGGCTCCCCATGCAGATACTTCTTGTGTGTTGTGCGGGGAGAGGGAGGAGGACATTGATCACCTATTCTTCGCATGTCGGGTGGCCAGGGTGGTGTGGTCTCAGACGAGCATTCTGGGCAGGGTTCCTTTAGTGCATGCAGATTTTTGGCAGTTCATGAGGGGGCTAGGCAGACAGAGACAGAGGTGGAGGGTCACGCTGACGACTTTTCTGGCCGATGCCTGGGCCATCTGGCTCCAGCGCAACCGGGCCATTTTTGGGGGGGAGACATGTCAGACGGACAACATTATACACCACATGCTTTATCTTCTTCGGGAGTGGGGTTGTGTCTAGCGTCTGTACTCTTCCTTTTTTGGCACTCTCCCAGGGAGAGGTTTTTGTACATGACATTTCCTTTTCAGTAATATATATATACATGGATGGCAACCAGAATGGTAGTCATCCTTTCCCTCCTCAAAAAAGAAAAAAAACACTAACGGATAGCGAATTAATTAACGGATAGCAAGTTGCAGACGATGATTAACGGTTAGAGGTTGTAACAAATAAGTGTGGTAAACTTGGCGGTACAATTAGGGGATGAATATAAAATGACATAATTAGACAGAAGACAAATTATTTAATTTAAGCACTATATAAATTCTGTTATAATAAAATAAAATAAATATTAATATCTTAATTAAATAAAATAAAATTTCACAACTAATTTTTTGTTAAAAGGTATAGAAATTTATATTGACAATAAATTTTATATAGTGCACCCATGATATAAAAATATTAATTGTGAAATTATTTTTTATTCATTGTTAACATATAAATAATTTGTAATTAATTGCATGAATATAAAATGAAATATAGTTAAATGACTATAAAATAAAAATGAGAAAATAATAAGATAAGTTAGAAAGAAATAATATATTTGAATAAGGGTAAAATTGGAAAATTTTATAAAACGCTAACCTCTAATTGCAATATTTTCGCATGAAATACTAAACGCTACTTATTTTTATCATTTACCAAACAAAAAAAATAGCATTTGAACTACTAAACGCTAATTTTGGTATTGCTAAATAGAGCCTAAGAAAGTAGTGGGTAGTTAGTTATATTTGTGGTTTTGTTATACTTATTGTAACTATAAATACATGCATGGGTTCTAGATTTAGGGAAGCCTTTTGAAATGTGTTGATCAGTTATGTCATTGGAGTTTAGTCCACTCCATACAAACTTTATGGAGATTTGTCATCTCGAATTGACAAGTTATTAGTAGTGATTGTGTTTAAGATTCTTGCACTTTTACTACTAATAACAGTTATCCTATTTTTATTTTAGTTGTATTTTCGGTTGTATCAAATCCCTATACCAATTAACATTATAGAGGACTTAACAAAACCTGTTTCTTAGCTTTCATATTTTAAGGAACATATTAGCAGTTTCAGTCCTCACAATCTACCAAAATCACAGCCCCTTCTCATGTCCAAAACAAAGGTGCATTATGTCAGTGTCAGTTTTCTGATTGAGCAATAGATAGATCATAAGAATAATTCATGTTGATCAATGAGTCAATTCATGCATAATTGGAATAACTGTGTTCTTGATACACCTCAAGAGAATCAGAAATCCCAAAGATGCTTATACTTCTTGCCTATCAAAGTTCTGGTCAAGTATTTCATACAAGAACTTGAATAGAAGGATTTCCCATGACGCAGTAGTTTTTTCATACTATCTAAGCTTTTTTTTAAGGGGGGTAGGGTGGGAGGTACCCTCTAAGCCTGCAAGACGCCAATATTGCCACAACAGATTTTTTTTGGGAGGAAAAAGGATGACCACCAAGTTTGTGGTTGTCATTCAAATATATATACATATATGTCAAAGAAGATGGTGAACATGTACAAGTAAAAACGCTCTACAGTGAAGAGCAGAAAAATAGAAAAAGAGGTGTCCACACTATCCAAAACCCCACTCACGAAGAAGAAAAGAAATGTGGTGTACAATGTCATCCACGTGACATCTCTCCCCGTGAAAGATAACTCGGTTATGCTGGAGTCTCCAAAGATGAGGGGAGAACGCCCAGGTACCAACCAAAAATATCACATAGAGTCTCCTTTGCTGCCACTGTCCAGCCGGGGACGTAAAGCCTGCCAAAAAGTCTCCAAAGACGAGGGGAGAAAGCCCATGGTGCTCATTCGTGACCAAACATGCAGGAAACCGCACAATCGAAGAAAAGATGGGCAACATCCTTCACAGCGTCCCCACAGAAAGCACAAGAAGTGTCAGCAAAAGGTGCCCATCTCGCCCTGGTAAGGATCCTCTAATGCCACATAAGCCAAGCAAAGATCTTGACTTTCAACGTGCCAAATGAGCCTACAGTGGTGGAAGAAGGTGGAGGTATTTTTTTTTTTTGAGAAGAAAGGTGGAGGTATATGCTGCGAGCTGAGAAGAAACCTGAGAGCCATACCCAACCATCCACTCTAGAAGGATGTGGCTGAAATGGAGCAATAATGGAGTGTCAAGAGCTCAGAGAAGCGCTGATCAAAAAGAGGAGATCTGAAGGTCGAAGTCCAAGGACCGAGAGTCGACCCAGGGGCCTCTGACCAAGTCTCGAGCTGCCAGGGCCCATAACCTGGGGAAAGATGCCGCTAAAGGACTGCCGGGTGCCCACTCGTACCGCCAAAAAAAGAGTCTCGAGAGCCCAAGGAGGAAGTCATGAAGGGACGTATCCTCGGAAACATAGTTGAGACACCTCGCCAAAACGAGGAGTAAGTCCCACGAAAGATCCCTACCATATCAGGTGAAAAAAACCTCGCGCAAGGTTGTGCTCGCGTCCCATAATCAGACCCACCCACCGAGCAAGGAGTGCCCAATTGGTGTACCGAAGGTCCCGAATGCCTAGCCCACCCTGACACGTAGGCTTGCAAATCATGTGCCATGCCGCTAAATGTACTCGCATGCAGAGTAGCTCCCCTGCCAAAAGCATCAATCCGTGTGAGAACCTAGGCAGGCATCTGTAAAACTGACATGTCACCCTGACACGTAGGCTTGCAAATCATGCGCCATGCCACTAAATGTACTCGCATGCAGAGTAGCTCCCCTGCCAAAAGCATCAATCCGTGTGAGAACATGGGCAGGCATCTGTAAAACTAACATGTAATATATAGGAAGCGCAAACAAAACGGATCGACTGCCCCGATATAGAAGCCTCGAACTCCACCCTAAAGCTTGTGCTCCATCCGCTCAATCACTGGGTCCAACCCTGAGAGGTGATACGCCGAACTCAGAAGGGGAGGCCAAGATAAGTGATCGGCGAAGCGTCCACCAGGGAACGAAGCTCTACAGTGCATCTGGCAGCCTCATTTGCAATCATGCCAAACGGGATGAACGAAGACTTTGGCATGGTTGATCTGAAGGTCAGATGCCTCCCGGAATAACTCCACCAAAATAGCTACCCGACGACCCTCCAGATCTAATCCCTCCACAAAAAATATTTTCATCTGCATACTAAAGCATCGGAACGAAACCTCCAACAAAACCCCTGAATAAACTGGCGGCACATCTCGCAAGGCCATCAACAGCGATCGTGAACAACATTAGGAGCCAGAGGACATCCCTGGCGAACACCCCTATGAGGCTGCACCCAGTCCCCTGCCATCGTCCCATTGATAGCGACCGAAAAAGAAGTCGTGGTGATGCAACGCTTCATCCAAACAATCCAAATCTTTGGGAAGCCCCTCATCTGCAAAGAATACCAAAGAAAAGACCATGAGAGTGTATCATAGGCTTTGGCGAAATCGACCTTCCATAGGAAGGCTCACCGACACTCCAATGAGTGGTGATCTCCGAAGCCATCGTATAATTGTCGAGGATGGACCGGCCTTGGATGAAAGCTATGTCGGATGAATAATATCAGGGAGCACCTCCGACAACCGGTTGGCCAAAACTTGTGCCACCAAAAGGTAAATGGCGATATGGCAAAATCGGCCAGTAGTCATCCACTCGCTCCACCGGGGTGCACTTCAGAAGCATAAAAAGTAGGAACCGATTGAGGTGCTCAAAGCCTTGGTTCCCACAGGAGAACTCCTGGATGACCATCATGATGTCCTCACGCATCACGGGCCAGAACTCCCTATATAAAAATACTGGAAAACTATCCGGGCCCAGCGAAGCCTCGCTGTTAAGATCACACAGAGCCTAAGTGACCTCATCGTCAGTATGCCCTATGACAACAAAGAAGTGTGAGTGTCAGTAATATGGGGAATATCCCTAGAGCCCACCTCCAAGAGCTCGTGGGACGCCATCCAGAGAGCTCCCGATGGAAGGATGGGGATGGCCGCCCCAATACGATGGTGGCCCGTGACCCGCTTTCCCTGAAACTCCAAACGATCAATCATGTTCGCCCGCCAACAAGAGCTCGCGCACATGTGGAAGAAATGGCATCTCCCTCCTGAAGCCAGGTTTGCTGGGAGCGCTGTCTCCACTTGTCTTCTAGTTGAATAACCTCTTGGGGCCGTCTACGCTGTGCCACCTCCTCGGACGTGAGGTGGCGGGAGTCCTCCTCCCTAACAAACCGGACAATGACCGTCAAGGTCTAGGCCCTCCTCATCTCCCGGGCCTCACGGATAAGCCTCTGACGATCACGGAGGAAACACCGTAGACTGTTGAAGCCGGGTGGCGAGGGTCCTCACCTCGCTGCATAGTCTGATGCTGTCTGTGCCAATGCTCTGCCACCTGCTGGCGGAATTCCTCCAAGATCGCTCAAAGCGAAAAATGGAGGGCAAAGGTTGACCATCATCGAACCGGTCGACCCATCGCCTGGACATCCGCTAATTGGTGGGCCTCAACCATCTCCACAGACCCAAGGAATCTGTCAAGCCGCAATCTCGAAGTGGGGGCAGCCGTGCTCCTCCATGTGAATATGCAATTTGTCGCTGAAAAATCGACCAACGAATGAGTCAATAAAATCTCTAAACTCCTCAGCCCCAGAGTCCCTCCCTTATCTCTTCCCCGTCTCCTGAGGGGCCGCCATGTCAAGTGTGACATTGAAATCCCCTCCATTTACCCCGTGCTGAGCCTCTTGCGCTCTATGTGGGGAGGTGGAGAAGGATGTTTCTCACCTATTCTTCGGATGTCGGGTGTCTCAGGAGGTTTGGTCCCAGACAAGCATTTCAGACGGTGCCCCCCTGGCACATGTAGATTTTTGGCAGGCCATGAGGGGCCTACGCAGACAGAGGTTGGATTGGCGAGCCTCGTTGGCGACTTTCGTGGCCGGTGCCTGGGCCATATGGCTTCAGCGCAACCATGTCATTTTTTGTGGGGAGAGATGTCAAGTGGAAGCTATTATACACCACATGTTTTGTTTTCTTCGGGAGTGGGGTTTAGGCTAGCACCTGTCTCTTCTTTTTTGCCACTCTCCGCTGGAGAGCTTTCCACATGTACATGATGTTTCTTCGTATTGATATATATACGTGGATGACTACCAAATGTTAGTCATCCTTTTCCTTCTCAAAAAAAAAAACAAAAAAAAATCCCCTCCATTCAGCCAACGGGTGTCAAGAAGATGTGTCCAAACGGTGGAGAGTTCCTCCCACATAATGGCCCGCAGAGACTCCGAGCAAAGGCCATAGACACAAGAAAAGAGATATGATGTACCGTCTGCCTGACGCCTCATGTGAGCAGTCATAGAAAATCTATCAATCCAAGAGTCCACCAAGGTGAAAAGATACAGCCACCGGAGCGGCCCACCGAGCTGAGGGCAAGGAACTGTGGAAGACGGGAGCCTCCATCTCCTCCCACATCATCTGACTTCAGTCTTCAAGCTTAGTCTCCTGTAAAAACACTACATCAGCTCCCCACTGTCTCACATAGCCAAGTTCGACGCCTTCCCAAGTCGCCGAGTCCGCGAACATTCCATGTGAGCACCTTCATAAGAACACAATATACATCCCCGTGGTAGGCAAAAGACTACCCACAATCAATTTTCGTCCTAAAACTCCTCGAGCTTGTGTTAGGAGGCTCGGCACACAGCCAGCAGCCTCTTGGTAGAGTCCAACTTCGCTCAGAAGCGCCTGTGAGTATGTCGGAGGTCAGCGGCCTCTGCCCCATCATAACGTACCCATCAGTGCGCCCGGGGAGGAGGTCACCGCCACTGGCGGCCGGCGCCAAAGGTGGCAGAGGCGGTGGAGGAGAAGGCTCTCCAGCCAAAGGCGGCAAAGACTCTCTGCAGGGTCGCTGACGACAGATATGATCTACAAAGTTTCAGCCTTTGAATCCTTTTGACAACTAAGAGGGAGAAAGTGTCTACTTATTAATGGAAAAGAATACTTTTTTGAAGGGCGTGAGAATTATTTATTAAGAGAGAACCCCAAATTATGAAGGGTTATTGGGTGACAGAGTACATATTGTATTCTCTGCCTCGTAGATAGGGCAAGGGTAACAAAAGAGAAAATTGAAGGAACAAAAAACACAAAAACTGATAATAAGCATAAGAGTATTGCAACATGGATAGTGTTGCTTAAGCAAATATGGAAAAAAGTACTCACTCGTATTTTCTAGACAGAACACGCAGAACATATAGAGCTCCAAATACTTGTTGATCTTGCATCTGCAAGTTGTGCTTTATCCAATGCAGAAGACCTGACCATTGTTCAGGATAATCAGCTTGAATTATAGTTTTAATGCATTCCCCAAGCTGAGACCTGTTTGATGGACACAAAGTCAGGTGTGCATATTAAACACTTTATATCCTAGAGTGCTTAGATGAGCAACACAATTCCTCATTTGAGATTACATATTAAAAATGTGATTAGAAAAAGCTTCAGCATGAACAGAACCTTGATAGTCTTTGCAGAAAACTCATAACCCACTAAATCTCATTAACCTTTCAACACTTAGTTATGTTAGAACATCATCTGTATGACAATATAGAAACAAATGGGTCCCATCTGAAGTAATCAATTAGAATTTTATCAAATTTAATCACATAAGAATGTGTTCAATCAAAGAATTTCAGAATCTCATGTTGACAAAATTATCATCAAGCATAAAAATCATAGAAAGCAAGTCAAAAATAGATATGTGCACAAAGATTAAATAAGCACATACATAAATGTAGGCATAAGATTTGTTTTAGAACAAAAATCCAGAAACTTTGTAATAAAAAAAACACCAAAAGAACCTTTGCAATGACAAATTTTTCAAATGAATACGTAAATATGGCATCAGAGAATAGTGCATTTATAAGATACAAAATCTATCAATCTCTCCAAACAAGGTTGTCAAAAACGCGAGTCGACTCGTAGAATCGTACGATTCTACGAGTCTACCCCGGCCAAACGTGTTCGATTCTATCCAGAATCGCGTTTCGTCAACACGCGGTGGAATCGCGTGTCAGTGCGTAGAATCGGTGGAATCGCGTGTTGACTCCGTGTCCGCCAATCCCTTTTTTTACCTGCTCGTTCACCCACGTATGGTGTACCTTTTATAACTTGTGATGGGCACTCATCAATCTTTTCCTCCTTTTGTTTCCTGTCCGCCGATGTTGCTCTGCCATCACCGTCGCTGACCTGCTGCCACCGTCGCCGCTGTCCTGCTGCCGCCGCCGCTGACCTGCTGCCATCACCGCCGCTGACCTGCTGCCATCACCGCCGCTGACCTGCTGCCACCGTCGCCGCTGTCACGCCGCCGATGCTCGTCTGCTGATGCTGCCATCACTCATCTTCTGCTGTCACTGATGTCTTTACTTCGCCGCCGCCGCTGCTGTCCTGATGCTGTCACCGACCAGGTACGCCCTCTCCCTTTCTCTTCTCTCCCTCTCCCTTTCTCTCTTCACTCACCCGAGCAGGCCTTCTCTCCCTCTCCTCTCTCCCTTGCCCTTTTCTCCCTCTCCCTTCGCACACCCTAGCATTTTTTCCCTTTCTCTCTCCGCGCACGTGAGCGGCTTCTCGTTTCTTTTTTCCACTGCTCTCCGCAGCGGCGAGGCATCAGCATATGACTTACAGTCGCCGCCGCGGCGCTCGTGGATGGGGGCATATTTAGTTTTTTTTAATGTTATAAATTTATAACAATTTTTATAGTGCTGCTATTGTTAATATTTGTTTAATAAAATGAGATCACCAACTACTGTTATTATTCTAAATTTATTGTTGTCTTAATTTTTTATGAATTGATCACGAATTTTTTTTATGAATTGATGTGCTAATTTTTGTTATTATTATAATTTTAATGATGTATTAGTTTTTTATGAATTAACTGTTAACATTATTTATTGATTTATCAATTGCCATTAGTCTGTTCTTATTATAATTTTTTGAGGTGTTAATTTTTCATGAACTAATATTTTAATATACAAGAAAATAGTTGTTAATGTCATGAATTGATCTTAAAATTAGAATTTTGCTTATGTAATATTGCATTTGGTACTTATAAGTTCAAAAGAATTTGCATCTCACCACTAATTACTTATATATACATATATATATTTACATGTATATATATAATATATTAAATAAAAATCCGGTAGAATCGGCCGTGTCGTGTTACGTGTTCACGATTTACGTGTTTTGCCGACCCTCCGTGTCGAGCCCGTTTTACGTGTTTGACAACATTGTCTCCAAAGATGAAGAAATAATCAATAATGAAAAAGCAAAAAAGGCTCAGAATAGATTTGCAACAGCCAATCAGGAAACATGTGAAATAGTCAATTTCGTACCTCAATAATGGTGGAACTTGAACAATAAAACCAAGAATGTGCTCACGAACCACAGCCTTATCAGCCTCTGATACCTTTTGAGACTCACCTAAATAAGCAAACAACAAATCTATCACGACACACTCGGAAATGAAGATAGAAACAGTTTGCTTCGTACTTTGTACCCACCAGGTTCGTCAGGTGACCAATTTTTAGCTACAAAATTTTTGAAATGAATGCTAGCAACCTGGCGTACACCCAAATCATGATTACCATCTACTATAATTTGCAACAACCTCACCAAATGCTGTGGAGTGTATTGGAACTGTATAAAAATAAGCAATAAACAAAAAATCAGGTATGAGGTACATTCAGGCATAAAAAAAACTAAGTGAATGCAAAAACAAAACGAGAATTTCAGCAGAATAAATTTTTAACACAGGTTATACATGCAATCGCCACAAAAAAGACAACAACAACAACAAAGCCTTATCCCACTAGGTGGGGTCGGCTACAAAAAAGACGAAACGGAAAAAAAATTCTTATTCAATAATTTTCTTATGAGTGATGTTTCTAAATTCTCCATGCATCTGGAGCAGAAAAAAGTGTAATTGACATATAAACAAATCGAAAAAACAAGCTAACGGACATTCAGAAGTTCAGAACATACATCAGAATATATCTCAAAACGCATTCTCCAACATGCATTCATCAAAAGTTATTGTTTTCAAGGCAATTGATTTGCATGCAAATAGAACAATGTGAGAATGGGCAGAATGAAGTAGCCACATAAAAGAAATAAAAAATGGGATTAAATGTTCGCAACAGAATTTTTTGGGATGCTCCATTTACAAGATTTCATATAACTGCAGGAAGAAAGACAAGGTCGTTGCATGCCAGTAACTGGAAAAACAGCGAAACACACCACCTTAGATGACAAGAAAAAGGGATTATGGGAGACGATAAGTGGGAACCAACACAATGACAAGGACAAATCCAATACGTTTAATAATTGAACACAAAAAAGATAATGATAACTTAAAACAACACAGCTCACAACAAATGAACTTGAAGTTGCAGCACATAAGCTTTTCAGTGGCCCACGAAGATAATTTTTTCTTCTAACATGAAAAAGAATGAACCTTTCTTCAGTGAGTTGGGAAAATAATTCTTTTGATGAATGATGTCATTATAATAGGAAATAAATAACTGGGAGAGAAAACCGCTCCAAAGTGGAAGAAACTCAAACGCAACTATAACAACAACAAAGCCTTATCCCACTAGGTGGGGTCGGCTACATGGATCATACGACGCCACAATATATTCGTTGATCCATGTTCATGAGATTCGACAGGATTTTACGATGGCTGTTGGGGCCTAACGCAACCCTCCTCGTTTATCCGGGCTTGGGACCGGCTATAAAACATAGGCGGAGTTCTTTATTATGCACAACATCACCAATAATCACCGCATGAGCAAATTCCGTATTCAAAACGATGAAAGCGCTTGATATCCCTGACAATTATCTCCCTCTGAAGAATCTTAGATATGACTTTGAATGTACCATGACAGTCCAAGCAGAACCGGAGATTCTTAATTATGTGGATTGGACTCCCAGAAGGCACCCTAACAAGGCCTAGTGCCAAAGCCAGCCTCTCACCGTGCATCCACACTAAACGTTCTTTCTGGTACTCACTAAGATCATGAAGGATAGCATCAGTTTCAGGAACATAGCCTGCTTTATTAGTCTTAACTTGTAACCACTGTAACACAGCCTTTATCAATCTCATATCTGGATGAGATTCATCACCTACAGAAAAGGAATGGACTTCACCCTGGATCTCGATCCAACTACATCCAGGTTCCTTCTTCACACTCTTTGTTAAATAATGCCTTGAATCCTACTTTAACTGAAAATCTGTTTGGATCCAAAAGAAGTAATAGAGAGACTTCGAGAGATGCTTGGACGAGAAGTGCAAGGTCGGAAGGATTCCTACTAGTTTCGCTTCCTCCATCATATGAAAATTTCGTTCAGTCTATGATTATCGGGAAGGAAACTATAAGTCTGGAAGAAGTAAGATAGAGAGACTTCGAGAGATGCTTGGACGAGAAGTGCAGGGTCGGAAGGATTCCTACTCCTAGTAGGAATAGGAGTCAGCCGGTTTCCGATGTCGAGAAGGATATGGCGAATTCTTGGAGGGCCGAGCTTCCTTCTGGACCGAGGAGCACTTGGATATGGAGTCTGAACGTGGAGGAAGACTTGAAGACAGTAGGGGCGCCTGGAGGAGTCCCAGTCCGAGTGGGACTCGGACTGGACAGCCAGGGCGCGCCCGGGCGTGGCGGGCGCCAGGTGGGCGCCCGGGCGTGGCGGGCGCCAGGTGGGCGCCCGGCCCAATTTGATTCTAGGGAGGAATTCAAGTTGGCCGAGATCTTCAAGGGTCTTCAGGAAGTCAGATTTCTACTCCTAGTTCAAGGAGGTTTTTTTAGAGAAGGGGCTTGCATGCCTAGTAGGATTAGGTCCTTAAGTTAGAGTAGGAGTTATTTCTCCAAGGCCCTATAAAAGGACATGTAATCAAGGCTTGTAAGACCATCCTGGATAATCCTGGATCTTGTAATCCTTTTCTGTTTCTTCCATCTAATACAATTCTGCGTCGTCTTAAATTTCTCGGGGTTTTCTCGCGATGCGTAATTTCTCTCGTGCAGAAATCATAATAAACTGGTATCAGAGCGAGGCTTCATCATCGATCCTCCTCCGTCAGGCGTAGAGATGGCATCGCACAACGTCAACGTCGAGAAATTTACTGGACGAAATATAGATGTGAAGATTGAGGATGAAGATGCTGCCCTATTTCTGTTGGTGTCTCTTCCTCTGTCGTACGGAAATTTCGTACAATCTGTTATCATCAGAAGAGACATAATTACTCTGAAAGAAGTAAGATCGAGTCTACATACTCGTGAACTTCGTCATAGGGAGTCTGGCAAGGCTGTGAAAAATCAGAACAGGGATTGGCGGCGGAGTGTTAGATATCTGATTGTAGGATTCAATTCAATGTGGAGATTTGTTAAATAATGCCTTGAATCCTACTTTAACTGAAAATCTGTTTGGATCCAAAAGAAGTAATAGAGAGACTTCGAGAGATGCTTGGACGAGAAGTGCAAGGTCGGAAGGATTCCTACTAGTTTCGCTTCCTCCATCATATGAAAATTTCGTTCAGTCTATGATTATCGGGAAGGAAACTATAAGTCTGGAAGAAGTAAGATAGAGAGACTTCGAGAGATGCTTGGACGAGAAGTGCAGGGTCGGAAGGATTCCTACTCCTAGTAGGAATAGGAGTCAGCCGGTTTCCGATGTCGAGAAGGATATGGCGAATTCTTGGAGGGCCGAGCTTCCTTCTGGACCGAGGAGCACTTGGATATGGAGTCTGTATGTGGAGGAAGACTTGAAGACAGTAGGGCGCCTGGAGGAGTCCCAGTCCGAGTGGGACTCGGACTGGACAGCCAGGGCGCGCCCGGGCGTGGCGGGCGCCAGGTGGGCGCCCGGCCCAATTTGATTCTAGGGAGGAATTCAAGTTGGCCGAGATCTTCAAGGGTCTTCAGGAAGTCAAATTTCTACTCCTAGTTCAAGGAGGTTTTTTTAGAGAAGGGGCTTGCATGCCCAGTAGGATTAGGTCCTTAAGTTAGAGTAGGAGTTATTTCTCCAAGGCCCTATAAAAGGACATGTAATCAAGGCTTCTAAGACCATCCTGGATAATCCTGGATCAATCTGATCTTGTAATCCTCTTCTGTTTCTTCTATCTAATACAATTATGCGTCGTCTTAAATTTCTCGGGGTTTTCTCGCGATGCGTAATTTCTCTCGTGCAGAAATCATAATACTCTTAGTTCTCATGTCTTTCCTGACAAGGGCAACATCATCCCAACTTCCTTTAGTAGCATACAAATTTGATAGTAAAATGTAAGTCGTTTCATCTTGAGGCTAGATCTCGAGAACTCTCTCTGCACACAATTTTCCAAGCTCAATATTTTTATGAACCAAACAAGCAACTATAAGTTAAAGTAAAATTATTATTTTCAAATCTAACTAGCAACAAGTGCCAATATCTTCCTAAAAAACAAAAAAAAAACAACAGACAATATCCATAAAGAAATAATGTATGAAGCCAAATCAAATCTTTCTTGGCATAAGTAACTTCGCATATTTATAAAGAACTACGGATGACTTGCAAAAGCATAAACCGATTTCTTGAAAAATCAACAGCAGCCCAAGTCAAAAAATCAAGCCTAAAATGCTTAATCTACAGTTAGCAGCTAAAGCAATACAGTAACAAAAACCGGATTCACAAAGCAGCAGAGAGTTGAACCAAAGTAAAACCGCTCTTGATACAAGAGAAAGCTCGTAGGAAACAAGGACAATTGTGAATTGGCAAAAACAAACTTCTAGCATAACGGCAGAACCAGAAGTCAGTCCGACAAAAATGGGTGAAGGGGAGCGCTCGGTGGATTGAAATTAATCATTAAAGAAGCAACTCACGCCAAGTCAAATTCGCCACATTAATCGTACAACCAAGCAACACAGTGATCGCACAGTAACCAAAATGAATCCATATCCGGAAACCGAGCGACGGCAACACGGAAACCAAACCGATAAGTCGACCTGGTTGAGGCTCTCCTCGGCGGCCTTGCGTTCCTCCGGGACGGGGCTGAGGGCGGCGCGAAGGACGATGGCAAGACTGGGCAGATCCATGTGAGCGAGAGGGGACCCCCCGAATCGCGGAACGACCGCCGCGAACCTCGACTCACCGACGATCACCGGAAACAGCGACGAGGGAGCCCTCGATCGCCGGCGACCGAGTTGCCGCTAGGGTTTTGGGGATCGGGTGGCAGTGCACGCGACGAGGGAGACGAAGGCGAGCGACGAGCGCGAGATCGAATTAGGCGCGGCAAGGGTATTTAACCCCTAGGGTTGAGTCAGAGTTGGGGTTTAAAATGGGTTCGCCTCACTAAACCTCGCGGAGCTGTCCGAAACGTCGGCCGGACCAAAGCGGACCGCACCGCATCCCCCACGTGCGGTTGTTTCTCTCCGGTCCGGATCCTCTCAAAGGTACCGTAACAGCAACATCGTCTTCCATCGTCCGTTCGCCGTTAGATTAAAAGGAACCATCACAGAGTATACGGCTAAGATTGCTCCCCTTTTTGGGATTCCCTCCAAGTCTCGTTGCAGCGTATGACTTGAAAGCCTATTGCCTGTCACCGATTTGGGCCCCGCTTTTGTAAAACGATCGAGATTTCCGTCGGATACGGGTTCAAGTACAAGAGGCTTGTAGGGGATCCGATCCCTTTTGGTTATACCCTCCGAATTGATTTGGATTACATTTCTTATCCAGTCAGTTTTTTTTCCTTGATACGTTGACCCACAAAGATCGGACGGTTCGTACAGTTCGACGTGGAATGATAAATTGGAAGTGCAGTTGAAGCAAATCCGTTATTGAGGGGATTTTTACTTCTACGGCGGCGTTCGTGTATAGGAAAGGTCATCATTTATTACCAATTTAAAATTATTTATATATATAAGAAATATTAATATGACGTCACATAAAAAATAATTATCATAAATCTGTGCATCAATGGTCATCAGTCCTTTTTCCCTTTCTTGCATCTCCCTCCTTTGTTCTTCCATTTCCAGTGACAGCGACGGCGGTGGACACTTAGGGACGAGATTGGCGCGCCAAAGGTGGGAGCTCCAATGGTCGCTTCCCGTCAAGTCTTCCTTCGAAAGTGCTTGTGATGGGGCAACGAGGGCTCAGCGGTCATGGGTGAGGGTCGAGCGATTGCACGCGACGCGTCTTCCTTCCTCCACAATTTTGGGTCGCCGGCTAGGGAGGAAAATCTCTCTAGCCTTGCGAGGACTAGGGAGTCATCGCGTCGCCGTCTGGAGCTCATGATGTAACATCCCGAGATCCACATGACTTTCACGTGTTTAAAATCGTTCTCGAGACGTTACATAATTTTTCATAAAATATTTTTACGGAATATAAATTATAAATGCGGAAGACTTTTTCAATAATAATATATAATAATCCATAATATTCAAAATGATTAAAATATCGATAAGTTCACAATTCTAATAGATGCGAAAATATAAAAATCATACCACTCGACATGGAACATATGCAACATGTGTCTGTCACTGAACATAGCCACATGCCCACATGCAGAATCATTCTCTATCAAAGCTCTCTCACCTACACAAATCCACGTACAAGAAAATATCTATGAGTATAAATACTCAGTACATATAGTCTACTAAATAATCGATATGCTCAATTAAAAATAAGATATAATCAATGATGAATCAATTGAGTAATCAATTAACAATATAATAATTTATCAATATGAGCAATTATATCATGCTATGATAAAAAAATCAATCAATAGCGCTAACAATTAATCATTGCCTCGTCAATATGATATTGTTCAATTAACATTAGAGCATTTGATCGATGATTCAATATAATAATAAAACAATAAAGTCATAAATCAATAGAAAGGATCAAGAAAATGTCAAATCACTGATCAATATTAATTTAACAATTAACAAGAAGAATGATGACTGATCACCATGCCTTCAGCATTTGGCAAGAAGTTTTTTTTATCTTGGCAACTCCTATCGCAATTTTTTTATCTTCGCAACTCCTATCACAGCTTTCGAGTTATTTTGTGTTATCTTCTCCTATCGCATTTCAATTTTTTTTATCGCAACTTTCGAGTTATCTTGGCAACTCCTATCGCAGTTTTTTTTATCTTCGCAACTCCTATCGCAACTTTCGAATTATTTTGTGTTATCTTCTCCTATCGCATTTCAATTTTTTTATCGCAGCTTTCGAGTTATATTGCCAACTCCTATCATGCCAACGAGTTTGGTACTGTCTTCTAAAAGGTGTGGGTGCTTGCCACTTGCGCTGAACATGATAGCGAGCTCCTTATACATGAAAGTAACAAAAGCAAAATGATAACCCAATATGAGGTCAGCAAAATGATATATCACCTGCTTTGCTGCTAAGTTACAATGATAGTAACAAAAGGTTATCTGATAGCAACAAGTTATACCTCTTGCAAAGTAACATGATAGCAAGCTCCTTATACATGATAGTAACAAAAGAAGTTGAAATGACATGAGTCATCCAGTAAAACATATCACATGACATGAAAGATGAAATTATTGGAACATAATTCCAACATTGGGTTTAATATGAAAATAATTATACAATTAAGAATTGTCAAAATGTATTAAGGCCCAAATAAAGTGATCAAACTATTTATGGGCATATTCATTAACATGAAATGATATGGAATTATATGTGTAGAGACCAAAAGATGTATATACCAAAAGGTTAAAAGGTGTATATATAACAAAATATGTATAAAATTTAATAGGTGTATATATACAAAAAGGTATATAAAGTATAAGGATGTATATGTGTTCATATACTAAAATATATATGATGATGAAATGATATATACATAATGATGAAAAGGTACATCAATGTCAAAAAGACATATATGGAGATCAAATGGTGCATTTGAAAGCTTCATAATGGGTGAAACTTTAAACCCCTTGTGCTTACTATAAATAGATGGTCATGGTCCCCAAAATACACGAACAACTTGGATGAAATCTATTTGGTAAAAATTCTTCTTTTGCATTTCCCATCCGTGCTAAGAAGACTAGATTTCGGTGGTGTCATTTTGAAAGCTCATTCCATCAAGTGTTCGTGAACATAAGAAGTCGATGGATAACTTGTTCGTGATCGAAAGTGAGCGATGGACTACTATAAGTTTCCGCATTCAGTTTATTAAGTTTCCTAATGATTCGTCATGATCCGATCTAGTTTTCCTATTACGGT
This sequence comes from Pontederia crassipes, assembly GCA_030549335.1. Taxonomy (NCBI): domain Eukaryota; kingdom Viridiplantae; phylum Streptophyta; class Magnoliopsida; order Commelinales; family Pontederiaceae; genus Pontederia; species Pontederia crassipes. The sequence continues at coordinate 7,214,900 of CM060190.1, forward strand.
TCTTTCAATTGATATCAGAGCCTACATGATTGAATCATTAGGAAAGTTCAATTTTTTTGTATGGATACTTTTGGTTTTCTTCCATTCTTTGCTATGTTCATGCAAAGAACTTGATTTGCTCAATCCAAGTTGATTCATGCATTTTGAGTTATTTAGTTTTATATTAAAAGTGTCACACTTTTAATATTAAGTGAATGGATAATGATAAGTAGATCCAAATTATGATCGAATATCTTCATGTACGAGATTAGAATGTTTATTCTTTTCTTTCAGATGTATTGGATGATTGATCATATTATCTATTGGTTGATATGGATAAATATATATATATTTTTGTTTGTTAATATTATTCTACACATTATGCATTACTATAATAATCGTCCAAGTATGGATAATTATTAGTTGGTAATCTATGTGATTTTTCATTGTCTTATTATGATAAAATGTGAAGAATAAGTACTGGACAATTATATATATATTGAAATAAATACTATTGCACAACATGTTACTAAAGTAGCCTCTTTTGTGTAATTCAACTTAGTTCAAAATATAAACAGTGATCTACCTATTACTAATTAAATATTGGGCAGCCCAAAGGAGACTTAATATTTGAATTGGTGACATATAGTATCATGGCAGTATGTGATAATTATCTAGTATTATATGAGAATAATAAATTGGCCCAAAGGAAAATTTATTATTCGATATATTGTTTTATTATCAACTTATTACTATAAGAAGATATCATTTACAAGTTAGTATTTCTGTCCAAAGGCTAAATACTAATGTTGTGCCGATGTCTTGTGATGAGGTTTGTCTATACTTATATTTTGTTATTGTATCGTGGCAACAATTAATGATAATTATTTGGTATTACATGTGAATAATAAATTGGCCCAAAGAAAAGTTTATTATTCGATGTGTTATTTTATTATCAAATTGTTACCATAAGAAGATATCTCTTACAAATTAGTATTTCTATCCAAAAACTAAATGCGAATGTTGTGCCGATGACTTGTGATGAAATTTTGTTATAGCTTGATTTTGTATTTATGATTTGTTCTTTGTTCAGTTTCTGCATTTGCTAGTAATATCAACATGAGCATTAAGTTCATTCTCATGTATAATGACATAAATTTTAAGACATGACAAGAGAGTATTAACATCACTCTCAAAATCATGGTTTTGAATTATGCTTCGAGGATTGCCAAACCCATTGAATTACTAATAAGAGTACCTCTAATAAAACGAGGGAGATAGAAAAATGAGAGTAATCTAATAGCATAAGTAACTAAGGGTGTCATTCCAAAAGTATTTAGATGTGCTAAACCTAAAGATTGTGGTTAAAGTCAAGATTTCCTTGAAATTTTTTAGATATGATTTATAAGAGTGCTAAGTTCTTTGAGGATGTTGAGTTTGAGAGAGGAGATAATATTAGAAACATTATCTTTAAGGAGGAATCAATTAAGATTTCAACAGATACGATTGACATTAATTAAAAATTTATTTCTAATATTAAGAATGTCAATTATGATTAAGATAATGTTGAAAATCCTTCTAGAGGAATAAACTCTACAACCTCTAGAACATTTGCCATTAAGAAGATTCACTAGAGAGATAAGAAGTGTAGCCTCATATGACTATACTATATATCTCCAAAAGCATCAAGTTGGTATTAATATAATGAAGGATGATCCAATCAACCTTCATAAGATTAAGAAAAGCTCTAATTCTTAAAAGTGGATGGATGTCATTAATGATATAATGTTTTTTATTTTTTCAAAAGTGTTTATTGAGTTTTATAAAGAAAGAAGATGTTAATTTTCAAGAAACATTTTCTCTTGTGTCATATAATGTCTATTCTAATATGATGATGACATTTGGTAGCACTTTTAGTTTTGAATCACATGATATTAATATCATAAATTTCATAAAATTATTATCTCATTTGATTTTAAGATAAACTCAACGTATGATTATGTATGTCGTTAATTCGGTGGGAGTAAGCACATTCGAAAAATTAAAAGATTTTTTTTATAAAGCTTTTGAGATAAAAAAAAAGGAAAAAAAAATTTTGGCGATACATTTTTTTTTGCAAAAAATTGTGCTTACAAATCAAGAAGTACTCCTACATCTATAGGAGACAAGTTTAGTCTCAACCATGACAATGACTTTGAGAGAATGAAAATGCAGAAGATTTTTTATGCATTAGCAATAAGAAGTCTTATTTATGCTCAAGTTTTATGCATTCGGATATTGCATATTAGGCAAATACTTAACTAATCCAGAAATGGATTAAGAAGGGTCCAATGATATTTTACAGAGGACATATCAGAGGACAAATTAGGTTGTGATTATTAGATATTCAGACTCAGATTTGTTAGGTGTCAAAATATCATGAAATCTACATTAGACTACATTTATTTGTAGTGTGTTACATTATGGAGGAGTGTCAAATAGTTACTTATTACACTCTTCAATTGTGAAAGTAGAATTCATTGCATATTATGAGGCATCTAATTATGAAATTTGGCCATGAAATTTTGTCGCGAAACTACGGATAATTGATGGTATTAAAAAATACCATTAAAATTATTTTTTGTGACAATAAGATGACAACTATATATATTCCAATAATAACAAGAGCATGACACATTTGAGGAACACTAAAGTCAAGTTCCTACTTGTTGAAAAAAGAGTGAAGGGGCGATTAATGTCTATTGAACATATTGGGACAAACTCTATTATTGTGGATCCACTTACTAAGGAATTGTCATCCAAGGTGTTTCTCTAGTACACCGGTAATATGGTTGTCAATTTAGTTTAGGATATTCAGTTTCAGTGGGAGTTTGTAATTACAAATGCTCATATTATAGACATATTATCGTATAGTTCAACTTATGTATTAAGATTAATATCTGCGTCTACAGTTCAGTTTCACTCTTTATTAAGTTTGATCTCGGTAAATGGACCAGTTGGAAGTAGGCATGTTATGATCACATTGCATATAACTTTCATGCTACGCATCCATATCAATATATTGTTATTGATTATATTGATATATGTAAACACTGTTGAGTCAAGTTACGATGAATGCAATGAAGATTACTTTGATCATTTATTAGTATAATTAATGAATGAGATTGTTTTAAGGCATTATGATTTTGACAATAAAGTTGAGCTCATTTTGATATGTATAATTATAAAATTTTATATGTAACCCAAGTGGGAGATTGTTGGAACATAATTCCAACATTGTGTTTAATATGAAAATAATTATACAATTAAGAATTGTCAAAATATATTAAGGCCCAAATAAAGTGATCAAACTATTTATGGGCATATTCATTAACATGAAATGATATGAAATTATATGTGTAGAGACCAAAAGATGTATATACCAAAAGGTTAAAAGGTGTATATATACCAAAAGATGTATAAAGTTTAATAGGTGTATATATACCAAAAGGTATATAAAGTATAAGGATGTATATGTGTTCATATACTAAAAGATGTATGATGATGAAATGATATATACATAATGATCAAAAGGTACATCAATGTCAAAAAGACATATATGGAGATCAAATGGTGCATTTGAAAGCTTCATGATGGGTGAAACTTCAAACCCCTTGTGCCTACTATAAATAGATGGTCAGGTCCCCAAAACACACGAACAATTTGGATGAAATCTATTTAGTAAAAGTTATTCTTTTGCATTCTCCATCCGTGCTAAGAAGACTAGATTTCGATGGTGTCATTTTGGAAGTCCATTCCATCAAGTGTTCGTGAACATAAGAAGTCGATGGATAACTTGTTCGTAATCGAAAGAGAGTGATGGACGACTGTAAGTTTCCACATTCAGTTTGTTAAATTTCCTAATGATTCGTCATGATCCGATCTAATTTTCCTATTATGATTATTTCAGAAATGACAAAGAAGACGTTAAGCAAACATTTAGTACTAGAAAGATGAGTCATCCAACAAAAACATCACACGACAAAAGAAGAAAAAAGATCTTGACTAGTGTTCAAGAAATAAGATGGAGAATTGTCATTAAACATTCTGCGTGCATAGCCACATATCATGTTATAAATTTGATAATGCCACATAAAACATTCTGACTGTGTAAGCCACAAATCATTAAAACACTATTGCTAATAGCACCCCATACATGTCCATTTTTCTTGAGAAGTATAACCACATCAGACCTTCAAACACACCAAGCGGCATCTTGTTGGAGGGACACAAAAAAAACCTATCAGTAAGCAACCACAGAGGGCAACAAAATAATTTTTATGCAAATAGTGCAGTTCTTATGCAACAAAATAAAATAGTTTGTGCCAGAAGGTCGGAACTGAGTGATTGCAGAATCACTGCCAGAGATATAAAATCCTTTTGCAGAATCATCAATAGTTGATTACATAAAGAAACCAATGATTATAAGGACTAAGAGGATCCACTAACCCAAAAGTGACCTCGGTGCAAGTAAAACGTACGTGATCATGAATCATTTTGTGACATAATGCTATTATCCTGTGGAACCTGTTTATAACACAAAGAAAACATTAAGACTATTATGAGAATGTGTTATTTTTAACTACAAATTTATTTACCTTAAACATCGAGCAAGTACGACTGTTATGAGCCTTCTTACCACATTTGCTACATGTAACTCTAGAATCATTTTGTGACATCGAAGCCTCAATGCTAGATTTGATTCTATTCATTTTTTTAGGGCATCCTTTATATTTTACATGAACAGTGTCACATATAACAAAGTCAAATTCTTGTGCACTTGGGACAACATGAGCAATTTCTTTAGGCTGATTTTCATTCCCACTTTCATCTTTCCCATCCTTCTCTCTTCTATCTTCAATTTTCATATTCTCTAAATTCTTAATCAACTCCACTATAACTGATGTTCCAAACTTTAAATGAATGAACGCAAACCCAAGCCATCAAGTTTCAAAATATTAGCATGTCAAGCCCATTCCTATGTAGATGTTATGTGTTGTTCTTCGTTCATAAAAGTAGAAGCGACATCATTCAACACATGTGCTGTCATATGACGAGCCTTAATTGTTCAACGGTGGAGAATGTATTCTTCGGGCAATCTTGCAACTCCATTTTTATAGAGAAGATTTATGATATGCGAACAAAAAATGCCCTCTCGCTCAAACTTCTTGCAAGAGCATGTTACAGAAAGTTTTCCTCCTTGATTATATTCCACAATTTTGTCTAGGCTATCTTCTGTACCCATTCGATAAACTAAATATATACTATTTTGACAATCTTTTGAAATTTTCCGTGTTGAGTAGTCCGCGAAGCTCATAAACTTTTCTTGGAACTTAGAGAAAACCTTTTGAGTATAAATTGACCTAGCATGTTTTTCTAAGAGATTTTTTTGTAAATAAGGTAGCTACAGAGTTGAGTCATATAATCTGCCCTTTCTTCAGCCTCACGACGACACGAAATAGCTTGTTCATATTGATGTACAAATTCTACAAATGAGGCATTGGAGTTGACAAATCCATCAAAAAAGGAGTTTATACTCATAGATCTTTGAGTAGTACGCATGCCTATACAAAATATGTCATGAATATATATTGGTACTCAATGATGTCGTTTATTGTACATCCCCACTAGGCAATGATCATTTGGAATGTCATATTTTTCTTTCAAAACTAACCATGCACTTTCAAATTCTTCAATGCTCTCACTCTTATCAATCCATTTTTTGTACTCTTATCAATCCAATTTTTTTTGCCGAGTCGGTTCGGTCCGAGCATGATAAGTCAAATCGCATCAAGTTATTTAGCATGAAGTTAGGCTCGGCCCAGTGAACACGATTTTTTTACTTTTTATTTGTATTATATAGTTAAAAAAACTAATCATATATTATAAGTTTTGTAATTGTGTTATACATATATTTAATCATATCCTAAATTTTATAATTGTATCATATATAAAATATTTTGATTACATATCTAATAATCATAATATCATATGTTATAATATTTTTTTATTATGTTTCCTATTTTTAATTAGCTAAAATTTTAGGACAAAAATTATGTGACCCATTTTTATTTTTTAAAAAATGATTTTATTTTTCTAATTTAAATAAATACATAAAGAAAAAAAGGAAAAAATGGATGACCCAACCCCCCATGACCCTACATGACCATAATTTCATTACACCTAACACCATAATTTTTAGCTTCCATTTGGTCCATTTTTAGCAATCCATCACTTGGGTAAAACGAGGTTCAAAACACGAATCCATCCATTTGAAGTATACACTCCTTGCTACAACATAAAGGTTCGATACATTAATATAAATTAAATTGTAAATCCCAAACAGTTAATAAAAAATACATTTCAAAATTTACTGCATAGTACGATCGTAGAACCTTGGACCGAGGTTTCTTTGGCTCCAAGATGTTCTTACAATTGCCTCTTGTTTGCAATGACACCTAGGCAATGCCATATTGGCAAAGTATGATATTTAAAATAGAAATAGGTAAACGTGAAGAATTGCATTAATTTAAAGTTTCATAAGAATTGATAAGGACTGCATGTTAACATTTAAGTTTACAATAATATTTACGCATTATTCAATAATGTTGGGACCTAGAACAAATATTTAAAACTACAAAGACCAGACCTAGAACTTCAGGTTTCTGTTCAATACAAACATTTCTATTTAAAAGGTACCTAAAATCTAACATTTCAGTTTAACTAATTTCCTCATATTAATCTTAGTATTAAAATCTAACATTTAAGTCTAGAGACTAAAATGCACAGCAAACCACTCAGGGACATGATGAAGATCGAACGAGGGCACTGTGAAAGTGAAAGGTCATCGTTCCGTGGGAAGATCGAATGACAACTAGTTCGACACTAGGTAGTAAGCACCAATAAAATGGGGGGAGAAGAAAGCAAAATGATAAAATCAGGGTAGTAAGCACCGATAAAATAAGGCACATATGAAAGCAGAAGTCACCAGCAGGCGACGCCGACGTCTTAGATCGTGGGGGGTTTTCGCTTTGTGCTATTTGAAGATGGGGGGAGAATAATGCGCGTAAAAATGGGGGGAGAAGAATTCCATTTTTACGCGCATTCTTCTCCCCCCATCTTATCGCATTCTTTGCTCTGCTACACAGCAAAATCGTCTTTGCTCTTCTACGCTGACAGAATTTGAAGGGAACGATTCGCAGTAGAAGTGGCACCCGACCTTGTTCGGGCGGGGGACACTCTCTCCGCCCCGACCCCATCGATTGGTCCCCACCCCTGACCCCCCGCCTCGAATCCCTAGTCAGGGGAGAATTTTATCCCCCGCCCCGATCCCCGCGGGGATCTCGATTTTCCGAATCCCGCAACTCTCTTCTAGTAACCCTCTTCTAATAAGAACCGCCGCTGCCTTCCTCAAACAATGGCCGCTGTCGTCGTCCTAAGCCTAAAAGTCAAACCCCAATTTGGACCGGATTAAATCGAATCGTACCGGTAAAAAATCAGTCAAAATTAGTTGAAATGGGCCAAAATTGAAAAAAATAGATTGAACCATGTTTTTTTAGAACCAGCCAAAAATTTTTATTAATTTTTTTTACTAAGAAATAAATTGATAAAAAAATATTATTATAAATTTGAAAAATATTCAAAGAAGGACTTTCTCCATAAACATTCATATTAGCTCATTAGTCTCCTCCTTCATTTATATTTGTTTATTTACTTTCACTTTGTTATTACTATCAATGTGAGATTATTTTTGTGTACTCACTTGTTCTTTAGGATGCGAAAATTTGGGGCCCCGCGGGGCGATGATAACTACCCCACCCTGATCTCCGAAAGAGGATTCAGGGATAATTTTCCTCGTCTCCAATCCCACAAGAGAAAAATTCTATGAGTTCTGAACCCGATGGAAGTTTTCTCGCGAGGCCCCGCAGGGAACGAGGGACATTGCCATCCATCGGAAGCAAAATGGGTTGTCCATGCTGGGGAGAGGCACGCGGCTGGCCATGCGACACACTATCATATATATATATATGTATATAAGGATTAATGTACCTCCAAAGCACCTTATGCTCTGGAAGGATGCTGAGCGCATCTCAACCATTGATTCACTTATCAACAGATAAATCTCATCATTTAAAAATATCAATTACCTCAATCGTTGATCAATGGTTCAACAATTGAGATGCACTCAACATCCCTCTAGAGTGAAATATGCTATGAAGGTACATTAATCCCCTTACGCGCACATGTTAAGTTATAAACAACTTTTGACATTTAAGACCATAAAATTTCAATCGAGCACAGAGTTTGACTTTAACCCTAAGGAGGGAGAAAAATTGAAATAATTAACAAAGTTTCCACTCAGAAGACATCCGCATGTTAACCTCTTTGTCTAATCAGTAATATTTTTTTTAAAAAAAATATGAGGCTTTAATGTTCTTCTGAGGTTGGTTACAGATTTTAATTCCCATTTTAGTGATGGAGATATAAATTGCATTTGCCGGGCGGAGATTTGTGCCTTCCAACTCATGACTATTAAATTACTGGATGATCACATGCACAATTAAATCTTTTACTTAACTCAAAGCTAAATTATCATACGATCATGAGATCAAATCAATTTAGTAAAACGAATACATCACATTTTCAATTTTATTTCAAAAAGTAAATAAAAACAAAATTTGAAACATCGTAAGTGGATAACATGTTCACCGCGATCTTAAATTCGAATATTTTAAATGTAAAAAATTCTCATCGAAAACCTCATCCGCCGTGACCTGCTGCCCGAGATTTTAACCTGACTAGTTTGAACGATAGGAGCCACTTAGGTGGAAAAAAAAATCATCTATCGTAAAAAATCTATTTTCATATCAGAAGTTGCATGGTACGCGGCGGGCGTGACGATATCACGAGTAGTCCATTTGTTTAAATGTAACCGTCTCCACAGCGTCCAAAATTTTCCCCTTTTCCTTCTCCCCTTTCCTCCTCCCCACCGTTCTTTTCCTTCCTTTTCCTCTCTCCCTCTCTTTCTCTCTCTCCCCTCTTCCTTCCTTCCTTCCTTCCGCCACCACCACTACCTCCTCCTCCACCACCATCATTTCCTCCGCCCTCCTCCTCCTTCCTCCTCCTGCTTTTTGTTCTTCTATCACTTTCTTTCTCCTCTTCTTTGGTCGTATGCTTGTATGCTACGAGTTCCAGTATGCGTGATTAAGAAGACGGAGTAGAAGAAGAGGGGAGGGAAAAAGGTGTTCCTTTGATGGATACCAGGAGGAGAGCGCTGTCTCCCGTCTGCTTCGCCTTCCTCCTCGTCCTTGGATTCCTCCATGTAGCCCAATTGGCCGACGCCAACGGGGTCTTCAGGGTTCAACGCAAGTTCCACCGAGGCGGCGGCGGCGGCGGCCGCCTGCGGCACAGCGTCGGAGATCTCCGGGCCCACGACGCCCTCCGGCACAGTCGCATGCTCCTGTCCTCCCCCGCCGCCGCCGACCTCCCCCTCGGCGGCGTCGGTCTTCCCACTGACGCCGGGTTCGCTTCCCCACATTCTGATTTGGGCCGGCGGTTCTGGTCTCCGTTCCTTATTTATTTTTTCGTCCTTTTTTTGGTCAGATTGTACTTCGGGGAGATCGGGCTCGGGACGCCTTCGAAGAAGTACTACGTGCAGGTCGACACAGGAAGCGACATCCTCTGGGTTAACTGTGCGTCCTGCAGTAACTGCCCCAAGAAAAGCAGTCTCGGGGTATGAGAGGAATAATTTTGAATAACAAGGAGTTCGCGTGTTGGGTGTGTAATATTTTTACCGAACGGAAAAACTTGTGCGCCGCCTTGCAGATACAATTGACGCTGTATGATCCCAAGGCGTCGGGGACGGGGACGCTGGTGTCCTGCTCGGAGAAGTTCTGCACGGATTCATTCGGGGAGATCCAAGGCTGCATATCCAACCAGCTATGCTCATACAAGGTGCAGTATGGAGACGGGAGCTCAACCGCAGGATACTATGTGACGGACACTCTGCAGTATAACCAAGTATCGGGTGATCACCAGACAACCCCCATGAATGCCAGTGTTACTTTTGGGTGAGTTGTTTTGGTTTGTGTATCGAGGAACTATATATCACAAATTAAGGGTCTGTTTGATTGATGGATTAAGTATTTCTCCTGTATAATTTCAGTTTTGCTCACGTTTGATATTTACAATAGAGTTTTGCCTTTGTGGACATGGAGGCTCTGATTTTGTCCACTGTCTACAGTTGAATCTCCAGCATGATATAGTAGACTTAAGTGGGCGTGCCATTTTGCAATTGTGAAAATGTTAAAGTGAAGTTGTTTGAATGAAATTTATCTATCATATTCAAGAAAAAACAACAACAGAGAAGTGACCACACAAAAGTCTTTTCTCCAGAAATAAATGAAATTTGTTTCACTTCGGTTTAATCTCTTGTTTCAGTCTTTTCTCAAAAAACTTTTCACTGAGCCTACATCTGTACATTTCATCATTGTTCTATACTTGGCTGGTGTTCATCCTTTTGCTTCTCAAAAGAAAAAGTGGAACTGTCCACAGGAAAGAACAAATTTACCTTTTATCAATCTGGGGAATCTGAATGACAAAGACATTTGGGTAAAATATTCTCTTGATTCAGGCTTATTCTCAGAAGGCTTTTTACTGAGCTGGGCAAAGACATTTGGGTAATAAATTCTTTTGATTCATTCTTATTATCAGAAGGCTTTTCACTGAGCTGGGCTTCATTAGTTGTTGTAAATTCAATGAAGTAGAAGCGAGAGCAGAGTAAAAAAAAATCGGTGAATGTGAATGTTAAGGACATTTGGCTGCTGATGTCATGGTTGATTCCGAGAGAAGATTGAACGTTTACACAAGGAGTCATAAGCTTTACGTTTACGGGTACAATATAGTGTATCCAGTGGTTCAAGTGCCCATAATATCTTTTCTGACAAAACTGTTCATATTAATATTATTGCACAATTGTGTCCAGTTTAATTGTCACCTTTGAATTTGGTCATCTTCATTTTTTTAAAGCATAGTCTCCTATGGACACAGGTGTGGTGCCCAACAATCTGGGGACTTGGGTTCATCAACTGCAGCAGTTGATGGTATTCTTGGTTTTGGGCAAGCAAATACCTCCATGATTTCCCAGTTGGCTGCAGCGGGGAAAGTGAAGAAGATATTTGCTCACTGTTTAGACACAACAAATGGAGGAGGCATATTTGCTATTGGGCATGTGGTACAGCCTAAATTCAAAACGACACCTTTGGTACCAAATATGTAAGTCTCGACATGGAAGCATGCTATTATTTGCATATCTTGTTTCTTTTATCAGGAATGTCTCCAACACTGTGAGCTGCACTAGTTGTACATGTTTCTCCAGTGTTTTGAGATTATCTTCTTGTTCTTGTTGTTCCCTATCCTTTACTGCTCATATATTTATGTGAACAATGGAGTCTTGGTTACCTAGTTTTACATCTTTGTACAATATTAATGACACCTGCTGATTAAGAGTATTATGCAGCTCTCAGAAAACTAAAGGTGCATTATGTGAAAGATCCAAAATATTCATTCAACACAGTACTTTAGGTTTTCTACCTACCTCATATGATCTATATGATCTAGCTATTTAATGAAACCTCAATATTTGCTAAGTGAGGATGCATTAGGCTGATTCCTAAAGAATGATATCACAGATGGTATTGTCTGTCATCTAGAATGATGATTGTTCATTTATTTGTCTCTACTAAATACTGCAATGTGGTAGATTCTTGTTGTCTTTTTCTTATTGCATTTGCATGACGTTGCATATGTAGGCAAGTGCAACTACTAGTTTCGGTCTTCCTTTTTCCTTTTCCCCTGCTGTAAGCTTGTATCAACCTTTTTGACCAAAATTTTGCACCACTACATTAGTAAAACAAGAGAAAATTATTGGCAAACTTTTTCATGACCTTTATTGTAACTTTGCATGACTTTTTCTCCATTATGCTTGGTATTATGTCATATTGTCATGGTATTATAATGCTACTGTTTCATAGTACCATCAGTGTATGGTATGGGTCTTTGCTCTTGTTCCCTGTTTAGTCATCATCAAATTATTTCTCTTATTATTCACTAAACACTAGTGCCTCCTATTTATAATCAAGGTAGGTAATACAAGAATGGAGAATATTACTCCAGAAAATCAGGGATATTATCCCAAAATATTTGAGATACTATCCCAAGAAATCTGGGATACTAATCCTAACTAATATTACAAAGATATGCGAAGATATGAAAAGATATGAAGAGATATGCAAATCATATATCAACACTCCCCCTCAAGCAGGAGCGTAAATATCATTTAGGCTCAGCTTGGAACATATAACTAGGAGTTTCTTCTTGGGAAGTGCTTTAGTAAAGATGTTAGCTAGTTGGTCTTCAGTGGCCAAGTGTGGAGTGGATATCTTCTTAGTTGTAATAGCGTCACGAATGAAGTGACAATCCACTTCTATGTGTTTAGTCCTCTCATGAAACACAGGATTGTTTGCAATAAATATTGTAGCCTTGTTATCACAATACATAGGTACTGGAGAAGTAATAGAAATTCCAAAATCACGTAGAAGAGAGATGACACATAATAGTTCACATGTAGTATGAGCCATTGCCCTATATTCTGACTCAGCGCTAGAGCGGAGACCACATCTTGTTTCTTGCTGTGCCACGTTACAAGATTTCCACCAACATAAGTATAATAACCAGTGGTTGATTTTCTATCTTCACAAGTCCCGACATAATCTGCATCAGAAAAACCCCACTTTTAAATGTCCATGATTTTTTGAGTGAAGACCTTTCCCTGGAGAGAGCGAACATCTCCTCATCCATAGCAATTTTCCAGCACGAATGGTGAAATGCCTTAGAATGGTTGCGGGGAATAAAATGACTATCAAGAGAAGCTGAAAAAACTTTGGCAGCAGGAGACAAATGATCAAAAGTCATAAAATTAGATAGAGAATATTTCACCCAAGACCTAGTGTCCTTGCGATGTGCAATAGGAACATCTAGATCATGAGTTACCTGAGGAGGATCTTCTTCCGACAAGTCAGGACTGTTTGGAGGATTGCGTGATGGAATCGTGGAGAGTGATTGTCAGGTGGAGGTTGATGAGTATTTCGGCGGCTATAAACTTTCAGGGGCGGCACAGGCGATGGAGGAGGAGACTGTGGCTCTTGTGGCGGTAGATCTTGTGATGGGTCAGGAATTGGAATTAGATGACTTATGATTATTCGCAAGGTCCGGGAAGTAAGGTTTGTCTTCGAAAAAGGTAACATCAACACTAACATAAGACCTGCGAGAAGTAGGATTGAGTTCGCGAGTACCCGAAAAAGATGCACTTGATTGCTCTAGGAGCTAACTTATTAGTGTGAAAGAGATGAACAAAACATTGACATCCGAAAACAAGAAGAGGGACAAGAAACAAAGACTTTCTTGGGAAAAGGAGATGGAATGGAATTTGTCCATTGAGAACCGATGATGAAACTCGATTAATGAGATAACCTGCGGTGAGAACGACATCTGGCCAATAGGTGGAGGGTACTTTCATATGGAAAAGGAGGGTGCGAGCAACATCCAGCAAGTGGCGAAGTTTTCGTTCCGCAACGCCATTTTGCTGAGATGTCTTTACACAGGAAGTTTGATGAATTACACCAACAACAACAACAACAACAACAACAAAGCCTTATCCCACTAGGTAGGGTCGGCTACATGGATCATACGACGCCATTCGTTGATCCATGTTCATAAGATTCGACATGATTTTATGCTGGCTGTCGGGGCCTAACACAACCCTCCTCCTTTATCCGGGCTTGGGACCGGCTATAAAATATAGGCGGAGTTTTGATGAATTACACCAACAGATTTAAAAAATGATGAAAGATCAGAATTTGCAAACTCAAGTCCATTGTCGCTACGAAAGATTTTAATAGAGGTAGAGAACTGGGTTTTTATTTCTGTAAAAAATTCTCGAATAATTCGAGGAGTTTCTGTCTTATTTTGCAACATATAAAACCCAAGTGACTCTAGAAAAGTCATCTACTAGAACCAAGAAATATTTGAAGTGCCTATTGTTGGAAACTCGACAAGGACCCCACAAATTAGCATGAACTAGTGAAAATGGACTTTTCTCTCGTTTGTCAAGACGATGTGGAAAAATAGTACGATGATGCTTTCCTATTTGACAAGCCTCACACTCAAGAACTTCAGTACTTGAAATGTTAGAAAATTGTCGACGAAGAACAGTCAAACTAGGATGACCTAGGCGGCGATGGAGTTGTAGGGAAATGCTGGTAGTGTAGGCTGTGGGATTGTGGGTAGATGGTTGAAGATAATAGAGTCCATCACGTTCAAATCCTCCACCAATCTGCCTCATCGTTTGGAGATCCTACATAACGAAGAAAGAGTTATAAAAAAGTGCTCGACAATTTAAGGATTTTGTGAGTTGACTGATCGAAAGAAGGCTAAGAGCAAACTTTGGAGCATACATAACATTATCAAGGGAGAGGTCACAATTAACAGAAACTGTGCCAAGGCCGGTGACCGGGGAGAGAGAACCATCAGCCAGTTTGACATTAAGAGGATTCGATAGAGATTTGAGGGATGAGAAGAAAGAGGCATCACCTGTTATGTGTGTGAAGGCACCCGAATCGGCAATCCAGGCAGATTGAGAACTAATAGAGAGAGAGCCTGAATGATGCATTACAACAGCACCAGTTGACGGAGATGCAGATTCAGTGATAGACAGAGAACGAATGCGATCATATTCTCTTTTGATATTAGAATATCCGACTCATTAGTAGTGACAGCACGAACCTTTGGGTGATCAGCTGGATATCCAAACTTTTCCCAGCAACGATCAGAGGGATGATTGGATCGATGACCACGATTATAAGGATGATTGGATCGATGACAGTGGTCACAAAAGAATTTACCACGTCCTCTAGAGTCGTTCCCTTGTCCACGTCCACGGCCTTTGCCTTTGTTAGGAAAAAATCCTCTTCCTCTTCCACGTGTAGCAAGTGCAGATGCATCCGTATAAGGAGAGAAATCATCAATACGGGAGAGCCGAGCATAAATTTCTTCAGGGGTCGGAATAGTTTCCTGTGTCATCATCTTTGACCGATTTATATTCAGGACCAAGACCAGAGAGAAACTAAACGGATCTAATTTGATCACGTTGTTCTGCCAACACTTTGATATCTGCAGAAAGAGGCTGATAGATATCTTGCTCATTCCCCCAAAATAATTTGCTAACGGCTGACCATTTTTCTAGCATGATTGGATTTCTTTAAGAACCTTGTGAAGACGAGATATATTGCTTTTATGAGAGTGAGAAGGTCAAAAGACGTGAAATTTTCGACGCTTTCGTGCATGTTGACGCATGGTGAGATGATTGGGACGAAAAAATGGACTCGGACGAAAATTTTCCGGGGGTGCAAAAATTCGCGCGTGCGCCTTTTAGCGCCTTTTACTCGTGTTTTCAACTAAGAAAGTCAAAAGACGCGAAATCTTCGACGCTTTCGTGCATGTTGATGCACGGTGAGATGATTGGGATGAAAAAATGGACTCGGGCGAAAATTTTTCGGGGGTGCGAAAATTCGCGCGCGTGCCTTTTTGCGCCTTTTCAATCAAGAAGGTCAAAAGACGCAAAATTTTTTACGCTGTCAAAAGACATGCAAAGGCAACCCAATCATTGTCAGCATCTCAATCTTCTGTACGTTCTTCAGATTTGGTGAGGATATGCTTCTTCCTGTGGGATCCTACATAGCGCTCAAAAGCCGTGGACCAGAGGAGATAATTGGTACCATCAAGTTTGATATTGATATCGAGTGGAGTGCTGAGGGTGGATTTAACACTAGAGTTGCTAGATTCAGCTTTCTGATCCGCCATAGTTGAGCACGATAGGTTTCACAAAGAAAAAAAAGTCAAGCCCCGATGTTGAGAACTATGGACATAGTGCGATGATGAGGAGGAAAGGGAGAAGAACAGTGACCAGATCGTTACTGCTCTGAAAACATGTTGAGAAACATGTTTTCTCTTATTATTCACCAAACACTAGTGCCTCCTATTTATAATCAAGGTAGGCAATACAAGAAGGAGAATATTACTCCAGAAAATCAGAGATATTATCCCAAAATATCTGAGATACTATCCCAAGAAATCTGGGATACTAATCCTAACTAATATTACACAGATGTGCGAAGATATGAAAAGATATGGAAAGATATGAAGAGATGCAAATCATATCTCAACACTATATATTGTTAAACTAGTCATGAACTAATTAGATATTAAATAAGTTGTGCATTATTGAGATCTTTTCTTCAAGGGTGAGGGAAAGCATAGCGACACATAGGTCTCACTGTTTCAGTATTAATTTACTTTATTTATCCTGTTCTGTCCCTCTCTAAACTTGTATCTGGTTTCCATATAAAGGTCCCACTCTGAGCAAATTGTTTCTATAAAACTATGTCTTGTTAACTAATCAGGAGCTATTTAGGTATGAAATAAGTTGTTTATGATTGATCCCTTGTTTCAACCATGAGGAAAAACATAGTGATACATAGGTTTCAATGTTCTGGTATTTGGTTTTAATTTGCTCCATTATCGAGTTCTATTCCTATTTAAACTTTTATGTGATCTCTATATGAAGGACCCACCCTTAGAAATAAGACGTCTACTTCTCAATGTGCATTAATGAACTGTCTTTCTATTGCAGGCCACATTACAATGTCAATTTGAAGACAATCGAAGTTGGTGGTGCCTTTCTGCAGCTCTCCACAGATCTTTTTGACAATGGAGATACGAAAGGGACGATAATTGATAGTGGCACAACATTGTCTTATCTGCCAGAGTCTGCTTATAAAACACTAGTTAGCGCGGTGAGAGACCTTTTTACTTCTGAGGGGAGAGAGATATTTTTGTGCATTTGATTTTCATGAAGATTTTGCCTTTCATTTGTTTGCAGATTTTCTCCAGTCAGCCTGGTTTGAGCTTACATACAGTTCAGGATTTTCTATGTTTTCATTACACTGGAAGGTTTGTACTTGTATTAACAAATATTCTCTCAAAAAATACTTTTTTTTTTTGAGAAGACTCTCAAAAAATACTTGTATTAAGTTTCCTTTAGTTTCTCATAGCATGTGTGATCATGGTTTAAATAAATAAAAAGGCAACACTTAAGCTACTAGTTTGATTTTGTTTACAGTAAGGAACATTGTTGTTTAGGTTAGACTTTTACCATTACATTTATGTTGGATCTATACAATCACAAAACTAATAGAAAATTCTGTCTTGTGATTCCCCTTTCACTTAATTCTTCTGGAGTTATAATACCCTTTCATGATAAGTTAGTATTTCTGTGCTTGTAATCCTCCATCTTTGTATTTGACTTTCGCATTTGTACATTGTGTTTTTATAGCTTTAATACAAACAGGATGACTTTGCAACTTATGTATTCATCTTTTTTTCTGAAAAAGAAAACCATGGTTTATGTGTTGTATATTTAAGTTGTTTTTCTAAATCTTTGCAACTGGTTACTGTGCCTAAGTTTTGCTATTGAATCTCAACTGCACCTGGAATTTAATTGAAGTTGTTTCAGTCAATTTTCAGTCTATATGGCTGATGTCTTTTATTTGACTGCAATAATTTCTTTCTTATGTTTGTATTCCCTTTTCTTTTGTTTACATCACTAAATACATCTAAAGTGAACAATTTATTTGCACTGACTTTTTTTTTTTTTGAGAGGGATAACAATGTCTACACAATGGTAGACGTCCTGCTTTATTAATGAGAACTTATACCATTACATCTAAGAAAAATATTTACAATGCATAAGCTAACCATATCATTCCAAGCATGACCTTTTTCCAAATATTTTGACACTTGTAATATGTTTGTGATCGTATCTACTGATTGATATCATTTGGTCTAAAATTATATTTCGGCATATGTTCGTATATATTACTCATCCTGCTTGAAATGTCGATACCTATTGTCTTCTTTTGTACCTATTAATAATCTGCAGTGGCCAAAGTCTTGTTCGTTAGACAATTCATGTGAAGATTCATGATAAACTAGGCTTTATTCCATCTTGGTTTACAGGGGCTAGGTTGCATATACCATACTTTCAAAGAAATTTATCACTTTAGGTTATGCTTGTATGAGAAACTATTTTTTCACTCCCCTAAAAAAACTAATTTTTCACAGAACAATTTTTCTGTTTTCTAGTGTTTGGTAGCTTCGGTTTTCAGGATAACTTGATCAAAAGATGTTTTCTTGTTGGCTAAAAAGCTTAAAAGAAATTGTTCTCCTAAAAAAGATGGGATATTATTTCCCCTCCAACACTCTCCCATGCTATTCAAAAAGAAATATTTTTTTTTCTGTAAACAATTGATTCCTCTAAAAATAGTAGTTTATATTAATTCTACACCATACATTAGGATCATCCATCTAGCTGCAAGTATCCTGTCCTAGGTACTTATCTTAGTAATGATTAATCTATGTAGATTAGCCACATAATGGTTGAATGTGGCAATAATCTAGGATGGATGGGTATGATTTGTTCATAGGCAAGAGGAATCCGGCAAATCGTACTCATGAGTGATGAGAATATAACTATTAGGCAGCCTTATGCCCCCAATCCTGCTCCAAGGCTCGAATACTGCTTTTTGAGAAATGCTGTCACAGACTTGGTTGGTTCTTGAGTCTAAAAGTTTCAGGAAGATACAAAGACCTATAGATTAAGGGTGCACGGGTGCACGAGGTGGTGCAAAATCTTGGTGTTTTAGATCTCATAGATCTACAAAAGTTACATGCCTAAAACAATCTTTTTAGATCTCTGAGTTCCATTAACTTAGATGGCACACTACCTATTTTTTTCTCTCTAACTATATATATATATATATATATATATATTCATCTGTTCTATGTAGTCCTATGTTACTCTATTGTTGGAAGACATGGGCAATTGATAAGTAAATGATCACATCTAACGTTGGAAAATAGAAATTTCTGTCTATCATTGTTGCTCTTCCATAAGTACAGATTCATGTGCTGTTCGTGCTGGCAGTTGACTCTCGCGAGGCTAGCCTCTTTATCCAGCTTTGTTGGGAGCTTAGTTCCCCTCCTACCATGTGTGGATGACACAACGTTTTTCAATGAGGACACGGATCAGGTGGCTCGATGGGTGGTTATCTTAGTGGAGTTTTTTGGCATGACATCATCTAGATCAACCATGCGAAGTCCTAAGTCTCACATTCCGAATCTGATCACACATGTGGGCCTTTCTCTCTTTGACTGCCATATCAGGCCCCGAGGGTGTCATTGAGCGAGCGCAAACTCCATGGTTGGGGTTCGAGATTACTATTACGTGGAGGCTGGCTCATCCTATTCAGATCCATCCTTTCGGCGCTTTCAACCTATTACATGTCTGGATGTCTTCTAAGGTCCTTAGGTGGCTAGACCTTTTTAGGAGCAAAATGTTTTGGCAGGGGCCTAGTTCTGATTGGGGAGGGGTCCACCTTGTTGCATGGCACAATGTTCGTCAGCCCATCTCACAAGGAGGATTAGGCATTTGGGAACTCCGTTATACCAACTGGGCTCTCATAGCCTAGTGGGTAGCGCGGATCATGGGGCATGAGGATAGCTTATGGCATGCAATGTTTTTCACTTGCTGTGGGTGTGAACTTTCTTGGGTGTCCATGCGGGGCATCCTCATTCTGGTAAGGAGTACATCTGTTTATGGTTCCCTCACTTGGCTCTGGGGAGATCTCTTTTTGGCAGCAGGACTGCTCACCCGAGGGCTTGTTAGCAGCGGCTTCCCCCAGCTGTGGGCCTCAGCACATCTTGGTGCAACGGCGGGAGAGACTTCGTCAGAGGTCGGTGGTCCTAGCAGTGGCTTCTGGACGCCCTCTTTTAGCTCCCCACCATCAAACTAGGACATTTCCGAGCTCTTGGCACTCCATCGGAGGATCGTCCCTTCACGCCTGGATCCCTCTTGTCTGGACGGCTTGGCGTGGCCATCGGGAGTCAGTTTGTGGCCCCTACCTTCGCTTTCTTCTCGCCTCCACATTGCTGAACACATTTAGGGCGGACTGCAGACTTATTTGGAGATCACGACATGCGGCGTGACAGGGACTTTATCAGAGCATAGAGGGTGGGTTGGATGCCCCACACTAACACATCTTGCATATTGTGTGGTGAGGCAGAGGAGGACATCGCTCACTTATTCTTCGAGTGCTCGGTATCTAGAGAGGTCTGACTCCAGATGTCCACCACCGGCGCATTTTCATCAGCACCATAGACATTTTGGCATTCTCTCCGAGCTCCCGTTTGACAGAGTCAAAGTTGGAGAGTGTTGTTGACTACCTTTTTGGCCGGTACCTAGTCCATTTGGCTCCTGCACAACCGGGTTATCATTTGTGGGGAGTGATGTTGGGTTGAGAGTATTGTACACTACACTAGTTTTCTTCTTCGGGATTGGGATTTTGGCTGCGCGATCTACATCTCCCTTTTTGCTGCTCTCCTCACGAGAGCTTAAACTTTCACATATTCATCAATTCATATATACATCATCCTTCTTTCTCTCTCTCTCTCTCTCTCAAAAAAGTCCATATCAAGCATTTGGTGCAACTACATATGCAAAAACATTTAAGCAGTAGTATCCAACTCTCACAAATACTAGGAAAAAGTTCACAATTTTCTTGTGTATGTATTCAAAAAACGGGGGAAAACAAATCCTCAGTATGTGCTGTTTATCTTATGTTCTCATTCGTGTGATGCAATCCTTATGTCCAATGTTTCTTGAATTCAACATATTAGAGGAAAATTCTTTGGTTGTTGCAAGTTAATAGCTTAGCAAGCACTTTATTGAAAATGGACACCTCCACACACATTCTTTTAAAGGCCTCATCATAGGACATGGATCTTAAATGGGAATTTTTCAGAGAAATGGAAATGGACTATGATGCGTCATTTCTAAACTATATGGAAATCTTTCATTTTTGAGGGAGATATACAAATCTATGCTGTAATATTGATGGCATATAGTTCTTATGACTGATTTTTCTGATTGATTTGCATTTATTGTTGCAGTATAGATGATGGATTTCCAGATATAGTCTTCCATTTTGAGGACTCACTTTTGCTGAATGTATATCCTCATGATTACCTTTTTGAGAATCAGGTAACTGAAATTTCTACTTCTTTTTTGAAATTTTGATGATGGTCGATAAGTCAAATTTTCATGCTAGATAGTAATATTGTTGGTCTCTCTGTCTGCTGCAATATATTTCCTTTTTCTTCTCAATCTTTCACATTTTTTACCATTTTGCTGTATGCACAATCTGAATGCCCATAGGAGTGGCATCATGGACTATTTGGTTGTCTTCTATTGCAAGTGTGAAATTTGATTCGCTGGCCAGTGATTCCTGCAAGCCGTTAGGAAGAGCAACATCTGATTTTATAATACTAATACTTCCCCTCATTCGTGGGTTGCTAACAACTTTGGTTGAGTCCAATCTACACGTGGATAACTAAGGGATGATTTCTTTTTAATTCGAGCATTAGTGAGGTTTGAACTCACGACCTCTGATTCTGATATCATGTGAAATTTGATATGACCATTTTTCCTAAATGCTTAGGAAAGCAACATCATTGATTTTATAACCTTAATAGTAAGAACTAAGTTTCTTACTAAGTGATTCAACTGATGGAGATTGATTGATCACTTTATGGTTTGGACAAGATGTATCTCATTCAATGAGATACATTATATATCCATTAAAATATAAATATTTTGTAAACAAAAATTGCCGTTAAAATGAATGTTTTATTTATTTATTGTATTTCTTACTTCAAGCTGGATCTTTAATTGAACTATCTTGTTTCTTTTGAAAGATGACGATTTTTTTACCATTATTCATAGTTATTATGGCATGACTAAAATCTGAACAGGATAATGAATTTTGTATTGGCTGGCAAAATGGTGGAGTGCAATCAAAAGATGGGAAAGATATGATTCTCTTGGGTGGTAAGTTTTGGGTCTTGCATTTGCCAACTTTCCTTGGTCAAGAAAGCTTTAATTATGGGAATCATGCCTGCAGTTATTGCTTTATAGAAATTGCATTTGGAACAATATCTTTCTGATATACTGGAAACTATAACTGTTTTGGCTATTAAGTTGTGATGCGAGGTTAATAAAGATGAATTGAGAACACTGAAATTCTTTTTCTACTTGTTGGCACTAAAGTCCTCATCTCTTGGGTGAATGTGTCTTGTGCACGTACCCTGTCTTGCATAAATACTGTCTTGGCAGTATAAGAACCAACATTTATGCTATACTAGGGTCACTGGCCAGTGGTTAAAAAATTTAAATACCAATAAAGCAAGATGTCTGGCTTCTATGTTTATGTGGAGAATAAATATTGAATGTGAACAGGAGTGAAGTGAATAAAACAAGCAATTTGGCATGCTGAATGTAATCTTGCCACTGAATAAAAAAACATCAAAAGATAAAGATTGAAAGGTACATCATCTAGTTATTTGCCACCTAGGTGTTTTACTTTTGTTTATTGTCCTCTGACACCTCCTGAAGTATAACTTTTTTCTGTATTTGACTCCAAATTATAAACTTATAAAGTTATGTCCCTTAACTTGTTCAACTTGTGGGTGGTGGGGTGGGATGTTTCTATAGTTTTTTTCTTTGAGAGAGAGGGGTGTTTCTATAGTTCATGGGGTCAGATGCTGAAAATAGTTGTAGGTATGTGTGTGTTAAAGAAAATGAGAATCGAAGGATCTTTTCAGTTTTTTCATACGGTTGATTGTATCATGTACAAGAAAGAAAGGAAGAATTGATGTCAAATAGAAGCAGCACTTTCATTTTGTCACTTTCTTCACTGAAATCCTCTTTCATCTAAAAAAGGGACAGTCACTTTCAAAAGATCTTCTTTGCGACTTTCTTGTGTAGCCAAAAGCACATTTTCCTGGAACACCATTTTACTTTCTTCTTGGCATTAAGAAACAAATACAGGTCCGATGTTATTGGCTTGTACTGTGAATCCTATAATGTTAATTTTGTTTCTTCTGGGATTTATATTTTTTTCTTTAGAAAGGGATTTATATGTTGTAACCTTTAATTGAGATTCTTAATTTTCTTTTGCAGATTTAGCCCTGTCAAACAAGCTAGTAGTTTATGATCTCGAAAATCAGGTCATTGGTTGGACAGATTATTACAACTGTAAGACACACAACATGCTATTTTTTTTTACATACTAACTCCTTTTGTTGTCTACAAATCCAGTTACTTTTTATGATTTGAAGTTCTTTCCTTTGTGAACTTACAGATTATGCCACATTATAGGATATTGGGGTCACCTTCTTTACGTTGGGTTGTTATGTTTTTTTTCTTATTACAGTATATATATGTTAGGCTTCTTGAAATAGATCAGTACTACATGCTAAAACCCTTGTTCATGGTCATGGGACACAATAACTGCAATTCCAGCCACTTGTTTGTAGGGTAGTTTCAATCATTCATGAACCGATATGTACCATTGTCCATTTTATCACTTATTTGTGGTCTTTCCAGCTGTCTGTTAGTCTGTTAATGATTGGATACTTTCTATCATTCAGCATCTTTTAATATGCAATCTTGTTCAATTGTAAATCTAGTCTTTACTCATATGTTTCTTTTTGGAAAGTGTTGGTCGGGGTTAAAACTTTTGTCCTCCATTTTACAGCGGAGCACTCCAAAATATCCCAAAACACTGTAGAGGCAAATTTCCATTAAAAAATTTATCTGCAATATAAGGCAGAAATAGGAACAAATAATTCCATGGGAGGTTGGGATTTGCCCTTCACATTTTTATCCCATAGGGACAAGACAACTTGTCCAGTTTCAATGAGTTTGTTTTGAGTGAAACAGGGCCTTTGTGGATATATCATCTTCCTCTAATAACCAAGTTATATATGAATTTGAACGAGCACTGAATATAATGCTCCATCCAATGGGCAAGGTATTATGATCAATGCCTATTTTTATCATCCTGTCTTGCCTAAATTTCAAATTCTGGTGCTAACTCTCCATTGTCTCAGAACAATGTTTTTCTTTCCGCAAACCATTTTTTTTTTGTAGGGTCTGCAGACCATTTTAGGATGTTCACAAAAAGATGGAAAAAATGTGTCTCCTCTAAATTGTACAGTGATGCCTGGCTGAAAATTCTCTTTAGCCCCTGTAAAATGTTCGTTGTCACTTATCATCATGGTATTAAAAGGAATGGCTAAGATGGCCAGAATTTTCTTTGCCAGAATTTCTCAAAATTTTCGAACTCAGGATAGCCCAGTAGTTCTTTTGGTGTCGCTTGCGTTGAAAGTGCTCTTGGTTCTCACATCATCTTGGCATCATGGTTCTCATCATAAGTTTTTATAAGGCATCCTTCCGGGATCAGAACATGTAGGAAAGGAAACAAAATGGATATTGTAGATGTAGCCGTGTGTTCTTTCTTCAACTATGTTGTTAAATTTTGCCCTATGATTTGTCTATTTCAGGCTCCTCGAGCATTAAGATTCAGGATGACAAAACGGGAGCAATTTATAGTGTTGATGCACACAGTATTTCCTTCGGAAGCAGATTGCAGCTGGGAAGGTCCATGATGATGTTGATACTACTAATGATCATCTGCTCTTTGATTGGTTGAAATTGGCATCTTGTGAATACATAATTTGTATTCTTTCATTGTGGTTCTTGCTCCGGATGGTCTGCAATGATCAAGAGAGCAAGTTTTGGCCAAAGATTAATCTTACTGACAGAGTCGATTGGTAAAATGGTCTATATATGTACTGATATCCCCTGACAAACTTATAAAAGGAAGTAACCCACATCTAACACTGGCAAATTTGGACCGAAGCAAACCTTTCTTACATTTTCTCTTAGGGGCGTAAGTAAAAGATTATCAATTCAAAGGACCTAATCAATCCTAAAATATTGAACAAAAAAATAGATTTTAATTAAAAGTCAGGTTGATTTTTTGGATCACATGAAATTGCCAATTTAAATTAGGACTTCTTACAAAAAAAAAAGGGTTTTCTAACTAAAAAGGTTGGAGAATTCCGGTACGAACGGAATATTATTTAAGGAAAATTATAATTAGGATAATATTTTCGTTTTTAAATATATTTTATATTTTTACTTATTCTCTTACTTATACTCGATTAAGTATATTATTGACTTGTATTATTGTTGTATGGTTGAATGTGAATCGTGATGTGATACTATGTTGCTTTGGTATAGTTGGATTGAAATGTTTTAATTTTTTTAATATTTAATATGTTCAATTTAATATTTATAATTTTTTAGACTGTCGTCTAGGTCATCTTTTTTCTCTTTAAAAATTTTTAGAATGATTTTTTATACATTAAAAAATCATCCAGTCTTTTAACTGAAAAGATCACCCCACGAAAGTCATGAACACATTTTATATCACAAAAGTAAAAAAGAGCATTTTTTTCTAAATATTTAACCTTTAGATGTTAAGAGTAATAAGAATTAGGCAAGAAGAAAAGGTACTCTAAAATCTAAAAATCATAAGGTCAGCAACAAATCATAATACATATTAGAAAAAATTACATTAAATGCCCTTCAACTTTAAGATTTGTTCCGCGATATCCTCTAACTTCACTTTGTAACACAAATGTCCTTCATCTTTTAACGCGTTTCACCCGATGCCTTATTTACTTGGGATAACCGTTTTTCTGATTTTTCATCGACGTCGCGTCCACGTAGTCATCTCCTCTCTCCTCCATGCAAATAATCGTCCGACGTGGCATGCTCCGACGTGGCACATAAAATTACACCAATGCCCTCCAACTTAAGGTTTGCTCAGCGATACCCTCTAAATTTACTTTGTAACACGAATACCCTTAATATTTTAATACATTTCACCCGATGCCCTCTTTACTTGAGACAGTCGATTTTTTAATTTTTGGTCGACGTGGCATCCACGTGGTAATCTCCTCTCTCCTCCATGCAAATAGCCGTCTGACGTGGCATGCTCCGATGTGGCATGACATATTAAACAATCTTTTATGCTTTACAATAAATTTCAAATATTTGTTATATTAAATATATAAAAAGTAGGAACAACAATTTGAAAAAAAAAGAAAAAAGAAAAATGGTGGTAACTCGATCATGATAATCCATCTCAATTAGATCCGAATCCAACTCAATTAGACCCGAACAAAGTCGGTTTGGGTCGGATTTATCCATCCCTAAATTTTATTTGCTTTGGTCACAATATTATTTATTCTTTTTCCAATTTTCCAATCAAGAAAATCTTGGTTAACAAAAAAATAGATATTTAAATTAAGAGATAATAGTAAAGGAAATAGTGAGATAACACAAAATAATAAATTATAAGATTTTTATATCTGTTTTACTTTTATTTTTTGTTTTGAAAATTTATTATCATCGAAAAAAAAGTTGTGAAAGTTTAAAATTTTTAACCAACTTTTGGCGCGTATAATAAAAATAAAAATGATGGAATCCTCTACGGCCTCAAGCCGGGCGGCGGGCGTCGACTTGTCTTGCTCTCAGCCAGGAGCTTACAAAACAGCAACCACCAAAAAAAGCAACCAAGAAAAAGAAACAAGAAACAAAGCTAGGCAAAAGCGCAACATTACTTTACTACAACTACTGCTGCTGACGACACCACCCACCCACCGAACCCACTCGCTTCTTCATCTGAAGCATCGTCTCCGCGCCGCCGCCAACGCCTCCGGTGGTCTTTGTCCGGCTGCGGCGGCCGATGACGGCTGTCAGGTATCCTCCTCCTCCTCCTGCTCCTGCTGCTGCTTTGGATTTTGTCCCATGAGCGAGAATTACGTCTCTTCTTTCTCTCTTGGGCAGTTCGACAAACATCTGCGCTGCGCACATAGCCGTCGACGCTAATTTCGTCCGCAGGGCAAAGAGCGCGGCGGTACCCACCGGACGGGTTGTTAAGAGCAGGCTCTTCCGCCCGGCGGGGGCGCACGACGAGAGGCGTCGGCTGCGCTGCCTCCCTGGAGGGAGGAGGGTGCCGCGGCCGCGAGCTTCGACGGACGATGGGATGGCGGTGAATGGTATTCCATCCGTTGCGGCGGAGACTTTCGGCGGCGGCGGAGAAGTGGAGGAGATGAGGGCCAAGTTGGACGAGTCCCCTGGCGGCGAGGATCTCGTGCAAGTGATTCATGACGCAGCCAGGGCGCTTGAGCTGGCGATTCAACAGCACGTCTCGTCATCGTCGAGAGGCTCGTGGTTCTCCCCGAATTGGCTTGGAGTGGACGACGACGCCTGGATTAAAACATTGTCCTATCAGGTAACCTGCCTGTTTATGCCTCCAAAACACATGAGTAAATATTATTATTACCTTTAAATTCGCAGATTCCTCACAAAACATATGCATGGTTTCTGATACTTAGGGTTATTAGAATTCAGCTACTAGTATCTGCAGATATTGCAAGTGCTCTTTGATTGTCACATTATTTGCTTCGAAGTTCTGTAAGATGTAACCTCATTTGCTTTGAATTGTCACATTATTTGGTGACGGTGTTGTGCATGCAAACATGAATGGGAAAGAAGGATAACCAGAAATCCAGCTCAACTCCTAACATTTGTTCTTCCACCCAAATCTTGGCATTTATCTAATGTATTCTTTCTTAGTCCAATTAACCAAAATGGGTACATTGTGACCTGTGGGATGGAGTTTGTTTATGCACATATTCGTTCTCTGATCTGGTAGATTATTGATGTGCCTTGAATTATGTACCCTGTACCCAAAATTATTAAAGAAAAAAAAATGAAAAAGGAGGAAAAATGAGAATCTGTGACGGAAGCGGAGGGCTTGGACCTTTATATATGAGGGTTAGGATTTTATATGATGTACACTCTTTTTTTGGCTCATAGTGAAATTTTTGGCGACGGTCTCCTTTGCCCGTGGATGTTTCTCTCTTGTTCACATTGATCAAGAGAGTTTTACCACGTTAAATCTTTGTGTTTATCTTCTCTTTCTCCTCGGTGTTCTATTCCCAACATAGATGTATGAAACCTTTCAACTCTATTCAATAAGATGATAATTTTTGTCATCTATCATGAAAATTTGTGCACAAAGAATGAACTTGAGCATCACTCAATAGAGTATGATGAAATGCAGAAGAGGCTACCAACATTCATTGTTTTGACTTGAGTCCTGTGGCTTACATAGCCTTAAGGGTCATTAACATTGGTTGTTCTTCTAAAAAAATTAACATTGGTTGTTCCAGTGACTGACAACCTTAACATGTGTGGCATGACTGGACCTAATCGTAATACAATGAAAAAGTCAAGGTAGCTCCTGAAGCAAGTCCGTTGGAGGCTAGTTACACGTAGTTGTCTGCCTTGGGTCATTTGGATGCTGAGGAATGAGTCTGAAAGATCCTATATGGAAAATGCCTTATCTTAAAAAAAATACTACAAGCAAAGCATGATGACCTGACATCTGAAACACTATCCTTCATCAGACATCCAAATGCCTCTTGCATCTAGAATGCCATTTGTGACATATGGCCACTCACCACTGGCCAAATGGATCACGCCATGGGCACAGGAATCACGACCAGATTTTTTTTTTGAGAAGTGGTTGTCATCTGAATGACTCATGGCTCTCAGGCCTACCAGCCCTGTACTCCCTATGTATCTCACCATTGAGCATTCCACAATGCTCTAGAGACAACTAAATGCAGGACTTTGCCACAGGAACAGGCTCCTGGAACCTGGCCCCATGTCAAAATCTCCTATCACCCCAAGCTTTAGCTGCGATGGTGGCAGTGCCTCTCCTACATACAGATGGCCAAAAAGACAGTCCATCCTGGATTCTTGGAAATGATGGAAATAAAATCAACATATGACCTGCTCACGAGGAACCTCAACAGCCCCTCTGACCCCTCTAGTCAGTCATTTGGACTTGGAAAGGCCCACAGTACATCAGGGCCTTCACTTGGAAAGCTGCCCACGAGAGCCTCATCACAAATTGTTTCATAGTGCTCCAAGGACTAGTGGACTCCAAAACTTGTCACTCTGGCAACATTGACATTGAAATGATAATGCATGTATTATGTTGCTGTCCGTCATTGACTAATTTTTGGCGAAGCTTAGTGAAGCACCACAATTGGAGCAATTTTTTCAAGGTCAGCAAATGATGTTGGCTCATTGATGTGCGATGGGTTGTGAATAATACTTGATAATTGTAAAATATTGTGAAAACTTTAAAACATATTACTTCTCAAATTTTTTTTAAAACATATTATTAATCTCTACAGACAAATGTTCAAAACTCTTAAGATCAGTTTCAGATAAATATCGATTCAATTCAACTTCAGGCACAAAAGTGTCAAGTAGGGGAATAGGAAAATAATCAAGTACCCCTACATTGGGGGAAAAAATGGACAAGCACGCTCACTTGAATATTTTTATAGACAAGTTTTAAAATTTGTACTCCCAAACTGTATAATTGCAATCGCAAGTTATGGCCTTCCATGCAATATATTTAGGGTTGAACCACAGAGAGATTGTTTTGACTGTTAGACCTTTTTTAAGAGGAAAAAGGACAACTAGCAAGGAGGTAGTCATCCAGGATTTTATTAATGAGATGCACGATTACAAATGAAACGTAAATGCGAGGCAAAGTTTCCATTGAGACACAGCTTTCCTACATTACATGTACTTCCTCCAGTCCCCATATATTGCCCTTGTGTGCCGTCCTACATTCTCCGCATAAGCACGACTACCATGAAAGATAGTTGCGTTCTTTGCAGCCAAATGGCCCAGATGAAAGCCAGCAGTCGCGCCCTCTGTCTCTTGCAAACATAAACACGCTCTCGGGAGTCTCTGCTGCCGCTGCAAAAGGAGCGCCAGAACGCAGTTTCTGAAGTGTTGTCAATCCATCCAATGCCTGCCTCGGCCCAGACCCGTATAGCCATGGAGCAACCAAAAAACAAATGGGCAGTATCCTCATCCTCCTCCCCACAAAAGGTGCAAAAGCATGTTAGAGTTTCCAGCCCACCGCGATCTATAAACCTTTGTCAAAACTCTCCTTCGGCGCAGCAGCCAAGAAAACATCTTGATCTTAAGAGGGGCCCTCGTCTTCCAGATTAATCTGCAAGCTAAAAGCAACTCCTCGTCTTGCTCTTCACCTTCCCCGCCAAGCAGAGAAATCCGATCTCCATTTCCAGCAATCCACCTCAGAAGTGTCAGGAGACAAATGAGCAATTTGTCCCAGCAGCAAAAGCAGCTCCTCAAACCTCTGGTCAGAGAGGCGCATGGAAAAGGTTGGCACCCAAATGCCTCCGCCATTATTATTCGTCATGCACCAACAGTCTTCTACCCTTGCATCCTTGTTTGTTGCCAGCTGAAACAGCCGAGGGAAATCTGTCGACAGAGAATTCATATCAGACCAGCAACCCTTCCAAAAATAGAAGACAGATCCACTTCCAAGATTGGGACGGAAGAAATGCCGAATCTGTGGCATAATTTCAGCAATGCCACGCCAGAAGGAGGAAGCCCCGCCAACTACCTCAATTCTATAATCCCAATTAAGAATATAACCATAGCAGGCACGGAAGACAGTGGCCACAACTCATTGTTCTGTCCCATAATTCGAACAACCCACTTAGTGAGCAGGGCGGTATTCATCTGACGAAGGTTAAGAATGCCCAGGCTGTCCTCATCAGTTGGGCGGCACACCATCTCAGAGGATACCAGGTGAACACCGTGCTGTCCAAAAGACCCCGTCTGCCACAGAAACTGCATCCTCAGTGAGTCAATTGAGCGTTCCACCAATCGACGAATTCTCAAAACTGACATAAAGTATATTGGCAGCGTGGAAAGCGCGTGATGAAGACGGCCCCCGCGGGACAGCAGCCTGGAGCTCCATCCAGACAAGCGTTGCTCCACCCTTTTTATCACCGGTGCCTAGTCGCGGGCCACAATGTGCCTGTCCGTCAGCGGCAGACCCAGATAACTAAGCGGTAGAGTGCCGATCGGAGACCTGAGAATCTGAGCACATTCGAGGCTGGTAGCCATGGGCATATTGATGCCAATAAAATTGCATTTAGCATAGTTGATGCTGAGACCCGAGAAATCTCCAAGCATTCCGACCATAATTGCCAGTGAAGGAATTGGTACAAATAAAATAGGAAAGTATTATAAAAAATACCTTGCAGCGGAAGAAGAATTACCAAAGCTTGTCTACGTTATTTATGTACTGTAGTCGGGAACTTCGATCACATCGGAAAGAGCACACTGTTCCACAATCCAAGAACCTCGAACACGTTGGAATCACGACAGCCTTGCAGTGTGGATGTCGGACTACACTATCCAATAAGGACCGATAAAAGAGGATGGGGAAGCCATTTGGGCCCGGCGCACCCTCCGAATTCAGGTCCTGGACTGCCCACCAGATTTCATCCTCAGAAAAATCTGTGGCCAGTGACTCCTGTTGACCGTCGTCAATAGCAGGAATCTCAACTCCTGCCCATTCCCAGCAGCCCCCGCCACGCCTTCTGGTGAACTCCTTAAAATGACCAGCAATGGCCCCCCCAATTGCCTGCTGTCCAGACACCTCCTCACCCTGGATAGTGATTTTGTCAATCTGATTAAGCCTCCTTCTCCCACTTGCCCATAAATGAAAGAATCAGAGTGTTGTCGTCCCCCTCCTTTAACCAGGTTTGCCGCGAACGCTGCCGCCAGGCAACCTCCTCCTTCTTGTCTTCTTCTTCCACAATGTTGAGTTGCTCCCTTCTCCGGGTCACCTCCTTGGACGACAAACCATGTTGCTCCTCTCTTTCATCTATCTCACGAATCTTCTGCAAAGCCCTCAGACGCCGCTGTTTCCCGTCCTCCCGAAATTTCCTCCGGAAGTCGCGAGGAAAGGATCTTAATAAGTCAAGGCGGCCAGCCAAAGTTGCAGTGGCAGAACCAAAGACAGGGAACCTCTGCCAGCGCTCCTGAACCTCCTGCCTGAAACCTAGCTCCAGTAGCCAAGCCCGTTCAAATTTGAAATATGTGCTGCTCGTCCGAGTCTCTGAGGAGCACCACAAAATTGGCGTGTGGTAAGAGAAAGGATGGTCCAAAGACCGCACCACTGCCAGGTGAAACTTCTCCGCGATCTCAACAGAAGCAAGAAACCTGTCCAGCAGTGAAAGCACACCAGTCGCACCTTGCCATGTATAGCTGCATCCGGGAATCTGGTAGTCAGAGAACTCATGCTGCCCAACAAAATTCCTGAAATCCACCGAGCTAGTATCCCTGTTGGGGCCATCCCCTGATCCTTCTTCGTGAGGGTGGCGTTAAAATCTCCTCCAAGAAGCCAGACAATATACTTAATGAACTCCAAATGAACAAAATTCGAATATGTAGTAAAAATGATATCAAATTTCGGGAAAACATAAGATTTCAGAAACACAAGGTAAATGTTTTTGTTATTTTCCTTTTTGGTTTACAAAACTTCAAAACAGAAAAGGAGCTAATGCAAAAAAATGAAGATAATTCAATAAAGAAGAACATTAGGGTCAAGGAGTTTCCTCTAGAAGGAACTACTGTCAATGGACAATAAGGTTCACGAAATGTGGTTACGACTAAGAAAATCAGAAAAACCATTGTCATAAAGAAAACCTCTTCAAGTTCCTCTCTCTTGTGACTCAGGACTTGATATTCTAGTAAAGGAAAAAACAACCACACAACCTGGTAGTCATCCTTTTTCTCCTCAATATATATATATATATATATAGGACTACTGTCATAGCTCTTATATATATATATATATATATATATATATATATATAGGACTACTGTCATAACTCTTATTCCTTCAAATCCTATCTATTATTGTATCTGGTACCTGAGATTCAAATCAAAACGTAGCTGAAGATCCAAAATTTTCTCTCAAAATACTAAGAACCTTCCCCTAAACTAGCTCTGTTCATAAAAAAGAAACCACTTTAGCACAAACTTCTCAGTTTGTACCTAAGCCTTAGAAACACTTTTTCTCTGACAACGAGCTAACATCTCAGATCATCACCTAGTTGTTCATGATATTCGTCCCTTCTTAGAGAACCATCATAGGAGAAAAAAAGCTGAGAAGAAAACGACAGCTCAATAAAGAATGACAAATCAAATAGTAAGACTTCAATCATTGAAATCAAGCTAACACAAATAACAAGGATTGAATAGATGCACATAGCCGATAACATCAAATATTCAAAACAAAAGTGACAGAAACTTCATTCCACAAGTTATCCTCAGCCCTACTGGACTGATTCAGCTACAAAATAACATGAAAAACACATACAAAAACAGCATTCATAACTCTCTCGGAGATCATCCTATAAAAACAAAAGTGCAAAACTAAGTAGAACAGAAAATACAGAAGCAAAATCAGATAAAGATGGGGTCAGTCTTCTAGGATCCCAAAGGACACCAAGAGGGTGGGTGCGGGGGGGGGGGGGGGGTGTGAATTGGTGTTCTAAACCAAAATGATCGATTTCACAAAAATTGTTGCGGAAGCACAAAACCGATTCGTTAATCCTTTTAAATCAATGTAATTCAAATCATACCACACAAGAATAATATGAGAGGGAGAGAGAGAGAGAGAATTCAATCACAATACACGCGGTGGTTGTTGACGAGGTTCAGCCACACCTTGGCCTATCCCCGCTCCGACTTCTCGACCTCGAGACCGTCGGAGATTCCACTAGAACTCTTCTTTTGTTCCAAATGGGGCAAGGAAGAAAAGCTCTTTACACCACCGTCTTTTCTCCGCTTCGAGAGGTAAGGCTCCAATGAAGCTAATCTTTTCTCTCGTTCAAGAGATAAGATTTCGAACTTCTTTTACACAGGAGCCTTCTCAGTATTTTTCTAAATAAAATATTTCTCTTTTACAATGCTAAGCTCACAAGAAGAGAAGAGAGAAAGAAGAGAAAACTTAAAATGAAAACTTCAAGGAAAATGCCTTCTTTTTATAACTTGAAGTTTTTCTTCAAGGCTTGGATGGATGCCTTTGCTTCTGGCTTTGGCACTCCTTTTATAGGTTCTAGTACGTGGAAAATTCATTCAAAAATTGTTCCACAAATTTCTCCTTCAAAATTGATCGTTACTGTTCATTTGACTCGGAGGCCGGTCGACCGCACATATGGACCGGTCGACCGGTCTATGTGATCGTTGCGCGATTTCTTCAGCTTCTGCACTTGATTGGTCGACCCGTCCGTCGATTGGTACATCGACCGGTATCGTCTCGATGTCAATCGGGACAGGCTCAGTATTCATCGGTCGACCGGCATTTCCTATTCGGTCAACCGGTATTGTCTCGATCGCCTTTCTTTACTTCGATCGGCAAGTTGACCGACCTGCACTATTTTGAGCATAACTTTTTGCACAATTATCCAAATTAGATAATCTTGGATTTATGGATAATTAATATGATTCTTTACAACTTTGATATTTATGATTCATCCAAAATTTAATAGGGTCATAGTCAATTATTTAATCAAAGTGTAGTGCATAAAGTTATCTAATTTTCTTTAAACTTTTTCAGCATTTAACTTTAATCTTTCGAAGTTTGTATTATCAAAATATAATTTTATATGTCATTAAAAACTTTGCTCCAACAAGTCTCACTTTTCAGCTCGATAGGAATCCATCATGGTCTTCTCCTCTAATGATGACCACCCTCTTGCAAAAGATGTAAATACTCCTTTTTTATTTCATATATATATATATATATATATATATATATATATATATTTACACGCGTGGATGACAACCGCAACTTTGGTGGTCATCCTTTTTCTCCTAAAAAAACACTCCCTTTTTATACTTAGCATTGTTTTCTTTCCTTCATTTAGCTCTTGACACCTATCCTTTTAGCATAGAAATGGAAGCTTATTTCCAGTAGGGAATGAAATTTTTGTAAGGAGAAAAGTTATCTTTTTGTCCTTTCAGATGCCCTTGTTGTCGGGTGCTTACAACCAGGCGTCCCTACTTGGACAAAAGTTTTGACAAATCTCTTCTCAACCCTGAAACACAAAATTTGAGCAAATTATTCATGAAAATTTCAGTTAAAATATGATGCAATGATTTCATTAAAATAAGTAAAAGACATTATAAATGAGCATGAAAATGTTGAATAAAAGTACTTTTAACCTAATGAAAATATGCGTAAAATCTTTGTCATCACTCATTACTTCAAAAAAAGAAAAAACAAACTTGAAGAATAAACCACTCATGCACCACGTCATTGTTGATAATATTTGGAGTAGGCTGTTGTCTCATCTGGTCTTGGAGGAACAGATCCATCTTTGACAGGAGTTCACGAGACCTCCAGATGCAAAAGGAGATCCTTCGTACTTTGTGTAACTTTTCCAAAGTCATGCAGGAGGCACACCCGAGACCCTACTGGAATTGCCACCGACACCAAGCCATGCTGTTGAAGCAAACTACAGGCTAAACACTGACAGGGCCTCTAAAAGGAACCCAGGGCATGAGAGCACTGGAGGTCTCCTGTGAAAAATGAGTGGGGAACTGTTATGTGGCTTAACCCACACCAGCGCTGGCAGGTAAACTAGGGGCAGTAAGGGATTGTTTGCCATTAGCATGAGACTATGGTTACTGAAGAATCCACCTTGAGGTGGATGCAATATCGATCATCAAAACAATAGAAGACCCTAAGAATAGCAGGTGGCACTCAAGCATTTTTTTTTTATTTTTTGAGAAGAAAAAGGAGCACTCAAGCATCAATGAAGAAATAGCCACAATCCTAAACAGAGCGGGACATCCACATTGAGCAAATTCCTAGAACTCACAACCGGTGTGCAGATCAGATGGCCAACATGGCTCTTCTCTGTAACTTGGGTTTTTTGATAACCTGGAATGCTCGAGAGATATTTTGCTTCTGCACTGCGCAGTTGATCCTTTTGTATTTTAACTATGTTAATATATGGGCGTCAGCCCCGTAATTCACCCAAAATAAAGGTAACTATTTTCCTATCTCTCCGGTGGTCATCCTTTTTCTCCTCAAAAAAAAAAAAGAAATTTCCTATCTCTCTCCATAAAAAACTTTCCCAGGATAAGTATTGAATCACATCATATAATTGTCACAAAAATGAAGAAGGATAAGGAACCTCATCTCCTCAAAAAAAAAAAAAGAGATAAAGAACCTCAGTGAGGATTTGGGGACGGGGCATTAGATGGATGCCAATTCAGCCTGGTCTACCTTTTGTGGAAAATTGATCTTCTAAGTTGAACTTGGCCGGAAGTGGGAGAAAGCCCAATTATAAAATATTACAAAAATAAGCTCCTTTACCTCCTTTATCATTACATGCTCTGACTTTTGCTAACTTTCCTGATTCTTATGACTGATAGTCTGATGCAAAGTTGGATTAACTTCACAATGTAACTCATTGAAGATCAGTCCAATTTCTTCAGTTCTTGTCACTGCCAGCAGCTCCGTTTACTTCACCCCGCTGTCATTTTTTTCTTTTGACAAAGGAAAGGATGGTTACGGATTTTCAGTCATCCAGTTTGTATTATGATCATTTTCAAAGATGGAGAATGCACAAATATGTAAAAGGTCCATCAATGAGCCCCCCAAAACATCCAAAACGAATTGTGAGCAGGCTTATTCCTCTATCCATCTTCCCACTCTCTCACAAGAAATGTGACATGATGTACAATGTTGTCCACATAGCACCACTCCCCCTGCAAAAATGGTGCGGTTAGGCTGTAACCAAATGGCCGAGGAAAGCTCCCAGCCACGCCTGACTCCTCCTGGCTGTCCTGACGATGCTTTCATTTGTACTTCTTCAAGTTGAGCTATGCAGATCATTTAAATTGTTTGTTTCTATTCTTTAGGTTTGTAATGATAGAGCATTTTCTCTTTGGTTGTAATTATGTGCTAACGTGAATAAAGAATAACACCTTTAATATTATACGTCTACTTCACATCATGACGAATAAAGTTTCTTGCCTTGTACTCCAACACAGAAATAATATGTTTAAGTTCCATGAGTTTGACCAAGTTTTTCTTTCAGGCTGCTGTGTATTGCTTACTACAAGCAATTATTGAAATTTCTTCAAGGGGAGATGGCAGAGACAGGGATGTAAATGTTTCTGTGCAAAAAAGGTTATCGAACTCGATATTCATGTTTGAGATTGCTTTAATGCTCTGCTCTATCTTTATTCTCTGGTTATATTAGGCCATCAGTGAGTGTAACATATTTTCCTATGTATGGTTTAGAAAGGTGTAGTTTCTAATATATTTTTCTATATTATGCTCTGTTGTTCCAAAGGTCTAGTTTCTCATATTTCTTTAGAGTTTAGATAACATGTTAAGTCTTTATGATATCTTACTCAAATTGCTGTTAGAATAGTGTGATAGTTGCAGCTATATAAGATAAACATCATATTTAAATTTTAACTCTGCATCTTTTAAAAAAAAACTCTAAGCAGAAGACTAGGTTTCGTAGTCATCATTTCTTTTGTAAAAAAAGCAAAACAAGATGGAATAATGTTAAAAAAATTGCTGCTAAAATTGTGGGATAGTTGCAGCTATACAAGATAAACATCATATTTAAAATTTAACTCTCTGCAGAAGAAGGCGAAGTCTCGTAGTCATCATTTCTTTTGTAAAAAAGGGAAAACAAGATGGAACAATCCTAAAAAAGAAATTTAAACTTCTCTGGCTCATCGCTTCTCTAAACCTTGAAGGTTCATTTCACTGTCTGTAATCAAGTATTTTGGTAACACATTGTGTCTTTTAGGTGATGCCTTTTATGTTCTTTGAAACATTTGTGTCTTAAAAAACGATGATTAACATTCTTGGATGATTAACCAGAATGTTAATCATCCAAAGCCTTTGTTGATTAAACAGTTCAAAGATTACAATAATTGTGTCATGAGTACTTCATAGAGAATGCCACTCGTTGTACAGGAAAAAGGCATGCTTAAGAATATTTTTAACATAACATTGGTCATTTTTGAAAATCAGTTTATTTCGTTGTAGCCATAGAGCCCAAACTAGTGCGAGCCTTGCTTCTACAAGACGTACCACTACACGGGAAAGCAGTCCAAAAATCTAGTTCAGTCCTACTGGAAATCCAGTAGAATCTGGCTTTGGCCCATACCTCTCTTGAAAACGTCACATCTGAAAATAGGTGTTTCGTGTCTTCCAGAGAGTTGCTGCTACACATTCTACAGATGGGTGTCATCCCTATGAGCCATCGAGCACAATAGGAAGCTATTGGTATATGTCTTCTACGCAGAAGTCAAATGAAAATTTTAACTTTAAGTGGGGCCTTGGTTTTCCAGATTAACCGGCAATCGATTATGTTATTTTCATCGGAAAGACCAGGAACACGCAGGATGCCATAAGCCTGTTTGATGCTGAAAACACCTGTAGACCAGCGCCAGCCATCATTTGCATGGATAAGGTTCAGTAATTCCATAAACTCAGAAAAATGCTGAACCGAAAGTGTGCTGTTGAAAGTAGGAGACTAGCATCCATTTCCAGAACCCGAGGCATCCAACCATATCTCAGCAAGAGTGGCATTTTTATTTTGGGCAAGAGCAAAAGTCGTGAAACCTGGAAGCTAGTGGTCCAATTGAAAGCCAGTCATCAAGCCAAAAAGTGAAGCGATCGCCCAAACCGAACTGGGAAAAAGGAGGTCCCAAAAGAGGAAACAACTGGAAGATACTAATCAGAGGATTGCAGCCTTACGGCCGGACTCCTCCAGGGTGGATGGTTGGATATGGGATTCTGCCCCCTTCTCGGCACGTAGTCTCTACTTTCGCTTTCTACCAGAACCCTTGGTATCTGATGCGCTCAGAGCTGATTGCATACTCATATGACGCTCCAGAGTACCGCTAAAGGTCAGGATCTTCGCTTGGCTCATGCGGCGTGGACGGGTGCTCACGAGAGCATATAGGGCGAGATGGGCCCCCTTATCTGACACATCTTGCGTTCTCTGTGGAGAGGCAGAGGAGGATGTTGGCCACCTATTTTTTGGATGCTCTATATCTTGGCAGGTGTGGTCAGAGATGGTCTTTTTGGATGGCTTCCCAGCATCGGCGGATGCATTTTGGCAGTCTCTTCGGATTCATGGGAGGCAGCGGCAGCGTTGGAGACTCTTTCTAGCAGCATTTTTGGCCGGTGCATGGGCCATTTGGCTCCAGCGCAACCGAACCATTTTTGGGGAGGAGAGATGTCAGGTGGATAACATTGTACACCACTCTTCATTTCTTCTTCGGGAGTGGGGTTTTGGGTAGCCTTTTACATATTTTTGTCACTCTCTTCTTGAGAGCACTTTACCTGTACATGCTGATATCTTTTATTGATATATATATACGTGGATGACAACCGTAAGCTTTGGTGGTCATCCTTTCCCTTCTCAAAAGAAAAAAAGAAGGAAGCTCGCCGGCATTGATTAGTTCTGGAATCCTAGGATAACGTGTTACCATAACAGGTTAAGATAGCACGGCTGAAGAGGTCACCAGCATAACCAAAAATGTGAAAGCACCATTTGGATAGCAAAGCATCATTGAAGGCGTGAAGAGCCAAAATTCCAAGCCCACCATCAGACTCCGGTTTACAAACGCGTGACCAATCAACCAAATGAAGGCTCCTACAGCTAGGTTTAGATCCATGCCAAAAAAGGAGCGACGAATCTTGTCCATGCACAGTTCGGAAGGACAATGTAATACACGGGGAGTGTTGTGAGGATAATGTTAAGAGGGATCAGCCTGCTGCCACGAGAGTGTGCTCTGCTTTCCACGAGAGTGTAAAATAAAGCCTATTTAATGTTATAGGCCAGAGATACACAAGGGGAACTATTAATAGGAACACTATGCATGTCTTGTGCAATGTTTGGTTGATCTCTAGTTGTGTTCTAGATTGTTGACAATTACATTATCCTTTAGATTTGGCAAGAGAAGTTTTTTTTTAAACGAGAAAGGACGACTAGCAAGATGGTAGTCATCCAAAAGTTCCATTAATAGTAGTAGAGATTACAAAAAGTTTGATAGAAAGGCCAATAGACTTTCAGGCCATGAACAAAAAGACAGCAAAACACCACTCTACATGAAAGATGACCTCTGTATTCCTTGCATTGTTGAACGTCATTGCTCTTGCAACCCACCCCAGTCGAGACCGCAGACAAAAACAGGCATTCAAATTGTACCTTTATATCTTCTATTTCAACTTCCAGAGGCTTGTCTCTGGTTTATATTCTTCTACTTGATAGCTCTCTTGTCTCTTTTCTAGTTTTTGCCTGATCTGACGTCAACTTATTACTTGATACAGTTTGTTACGGCTTTCTGCTCCATTAGAAAGTACAATCCGCGATCAGCTGTCTGTCAAGAACATTCTCACTAGTGACTGGTTTTGGTCTCATCAGCATCCAATGGTTGTTACAACATTTGTAAATCTGTTTGTAAAGGATCTTCGCTTCCCATCTGCAACAATGGTGTATGTTCATTTCATTTAGAACTTGGGTTTAGTTTACGTACATGCTGGATTTGCTGATGATTAGTCAAAACTATTTTTTCCTATCAGTAGAAGCTTGAAGGGAGAATCCTCAACTCTAGGAACTACGGGCGATCTTTCATTTATAATGCTTGCTTTGAGTTGCCTTGCAGCAATCGCAAAGCTTGGAGCAGCAAAAGTGTCTTGCTCACAGTTCATGGCCATAATTCCAGATATTACTGGGAGACTGATGGATGTGCTTCTTAGTTTTATGCCCATAAATAAAGCATACAGTACTATGAAGGTTATTGGCATGCATAGAGAATTTCTTCTTCATTTTGGTCGTCGAGTTGCCCCAGGAAAATCTGAAAGTGCCAGTGAAATTGAAGATATTACATTTTGGGTTGATCTTGTCCAAAGAAAGTTGCAACAAGCTATTGACAGGGAGAAGATCTGGTCAAGATTGACGACATGCGAAAGTATAGAGGTTAGTCACTTAAAGCTCCTTGCAGATATTTCTCTTTCTCTTGCTTGTTTCACAAGTCACATTGATAGCACAGGGTTAGAACGTTGCCCTCGTATTTATTTCCACTGTGAATAATGGTCATTCCTTATGGTTTCTATTTTTTTCTTCTGGGAGTGAAAAAGATGACTAACCAATAATAATAATCTTGGTATGTTCAGAACTATTTCTATTTGAGAAAATTGGAGAGAGATTGATAGAAGAATTTTCTCCCTTCCAGCATCTTTAGTATATATGAAAGGCTGATCATACATACCATATATGTCAATAGGAGAGTGCTCTATGCATATAATTATCAACAACAACAACAACAAAATCTTATCCCACTAGGTGGGGTCGGCTACATGGATCATACGACGTCATTCCGCTCTATTAGTAACCAAACCTTTCGGTATATTATTCACCAATAGATTCGTTGATCCATGTTCATGAGATTCGACAGGGTTTTATGCATATAATTATCATTACAAGGAAATATCCCTAATAGAATCTTTCTTTATATGGAAAGATATATTCCTAATACTCCCCCTCAGGTTGGAGCATATATATTATACATGCCCAACTTGCCACAAATATAGAGAACCTGAGGACCTCGAAGAGCTTTAGTAAACATGTCGGCCAATTGATCGATGAAACAAAAAATGTCACAATATCCCTCGATATTACTTTTCACGAACAAAGCGACAATCTACTTCAATATGTTTGGTCCTCTCATGGAAAACAGAATTTAATGCAATGTAAATAGCTGCCTGATTATCACAAAACAATTTCATAGGCTGCAATTGCAGAATATTTAATTCTGTAAGCAATTGTTTCAACCATATCAATTCACATGTAGTTGAAGTCATTGCTTTATGTTCAGCCTATACACTAGAAAGAGCACCTACATTTTACTTCTTACTCTTCCAAGAAATCAAATTGCCTCCAAAAAATCCACAATAACTAGTTATTGATCATCTATCAAATGGAAAACCATCCCAGTCAGCATCTGTATATCCAACCACTTGCATATGACCTCTATCTTGATATAGTAAACCTTTACCAGGAGCACCTTTAGTGTATTTAATGATTTTGATCACTGCATCCCAATGTTTCTTACTTGGTGAATCCAAAAATTGACTCACAACACTCGCAGCAAATGAGATGTTAGGATGAGTCATTAATGAGATGTCAGGACGAGTCACTGTGAGATAGTTCAATTTGCCAACTAATCTACGATACCTTCCAATATTTGAAAATGGCTCTCCTTATCTGGTACCAATTTCACATTTGGATCCATTGGAGTGCTTGCTGGTCGGCAATTAAGTAAGCATGTCTCCTCTAGAATATCCGACACATACTTCAATACTAAGAAAATAATTTAGAAGTCCCAAATCTTTAGTCTGAAACTGTGAATGCAAATGGGATTTAAACTGAGAAATACCAATTGTATCATCTCCAATTATAATAATATCATCAACGTACAAAACAAGAAGTATTAATTGTCCTTTTGAATGTTTGTAAAATGCAGAATGATCTGATTTACAACGACTTAGTCCAAAGTCCATAACAACTGAACTAAAACGACAAGACCATGCTCGAGGAGACTGTTTCAGGCCACATAAAGATTTTTTTAATTTGCATACCATATTAGAATATTCCCCCTGAGCACGAAAACCTGGATGTTGATCCATATAAACTTCCTCTTCAAGGTTACCATGCAAGAACACATTCTTAATATCAAGCTGGTGCAAAGACCAATGATTAATAGCAGCCAAAGAAAGGAGGCAGATAGAAGTGATTTTAGGAACCGGTGAAAAAGTATCACCATAATCTGAGCCAGAAATTTGAGTATAACCCTTGGCAACCAAACGAGCTTAATAACGATCAACTTGACCATTAGGTGATACTTTCACATTGAATGCCCAGCGACAACCTACTGTATTTTACCGTGAGGTAGGGGTACAAGTTCCCAAGTACCACTAGCATGCAAAGCAGACATCTCTTCCATTATAGTTGTGCGCCAACAAGGATGGTTCATGGCCTCTACAACAATTTTAGGAATTGAAACAGATTCCAAAGAGGAAATAAAGGCAGCAATGAAGGAGATAAGTGACTAGCACAAAAACGAATAAATAGGATGTGGATTGACAGTACAGTGTGTACCTTTTCTTTGTTCAATAGGCAAATTTGATTATGTTGTAGGTGATGGATTCGAGGATGAAGGAATAAATGGCACATAAGGAATTGCATGTCCTTCTTGAGAAATTGTCTCATGTGTCCGTTCTTCAACTGTCAGAGGTCTTTTCTTTTGTCGTTGATACGTAATAATATCCTTATGACCAGCATTCTCATGTTCAGATGTTCTCAAAGGAGGAGAAACATACGAAGGTGGAATAGGGAGAGATAGCGACTTAGATATGGACTTAGAAGTAGGATCAGATTAAAATGGCATAGACTCAAAGAATGTGACATCCGCACAAATAGAATAATGATGAAGGTCAGGAGAATAACACATGTACCCTTTTTGAGCACGAGAGTATCCAAGAAATACACAACGAATTGAACGAGGAGACAATTTAGACCTGTCCGTTGATAAATTATGAGCAAAACATACACACAAAGATTCGCGGAGATATGAATAGATGGCATCTCGAGGAAACAAATTGAGAATGGAATTTGATCATGCAGAACACTAGATGACATCCTGTTAAAATAACAAGCTGTAAGAACTGCATCATCCCAAAATTAGAGTGGAACATTCATATGGAACAAAAAGTGTACGTGCAGTTTCAACCAGGCGCCTAT
The DNA here is from genome assembly GCA_030549335.1 of Pontederia crassipes. Taxonomy (NCBI): domain Eukaryota; kingdom Viridiplantae; phylum Streptophyta; class Magnoliopsida; order Commelinales; family Pontederiaceae; genus Pontederia; species Pontederia crassipes. Next base: position 7,258,778 of record CM060190.1, read on the forward strand.
TTTTTCTTTCTGCTATTCCATTTTGTTGACGAGTATACGCACAAGAAGATTGATGTATCATGCCATGAGATGACATAAAGGACTTAAAATCTATTGAAAAATATTCTCTAGCATTGTCACTACGAAGAGTACCAATAGCTACACTAAACTGAGTTTGAAATTCAGCACAAAAAGATACAAAGATAGAGAATAGTTCAGTACGATTCTTCATTAAATAAATCCGTGTCATCCTCGAATGATCATCAATAAAGGTAACAAAATAACGGTAACCATGTTTTGAGTTGACATGACAAGGACCCCATACATCTGAGTGAACAAGTGCAAAAGGAGCACTAACTTGTTTGTTGACCCTACTTGGAAATGAAATTCTGGAATGTTTTCCAAGTTGACAAGACTGACACTCTTAACTCATTTACATAAGACAAGTTAGAAACCATTTTCTTTAAACTAGACAATGATGGATGACCAGTGCAACATTGCAAGAAGTTGGTAACTTGGGTGGAAACGAAGCAACAGACAAGTAATAAAGACCACCAGACTCGTATCCCTTGCCAGTCATTCCTCCTGTCCTCGAGTCCTGGATAACAACAAAATCGGAAGAAAATGTCACACTACAATTAAGTTTCTTAGTAAGTTGGCTAATAGAGATGAAGTTAAATGGAAATTTGGGAAGATATAAAACTGAGGACAAAGATAAAGATGTGGTATGTAATGCTGTTCCAATGCCTTGTACACGAGCAGAGGACCCATTGGCTAAAGTCACAGATGGTAGGATGAGTATTAGTAAGCTGAGAAAACAAAGTAGGGTTCCCGGACATATGATCTGAAGCATCCGAGTCAAGAACCCAAGGTCCCAACGAGGATGATTGAGTAAGGCATGCTACGGATTGACCTGATTGTGCAAGAGAAGTGACATGAAGATATGTCTGCTGAGTCGCTTGGTGTTGGAGAAAAAGAGTATACTCCTCTGCAGAAATAACCACAACAGACTCCACCAGGTAATGATGTGCCATCAAAAACACAAGATCCATCTGGTTGTGTTTGAGTTGTGTTGTCTACTCTGGGTTTGAAGGAAAACCATGTAGAGAGTAACAAGTATCACGTGTGTGCCCTCACTTGTTACAATAACCACATCTAGTAACTGTTGGAAAATATGTTTTCTCTTCTAATTTACCAAACACTAGTGCCTCCTTATTTATAATAAAGGTAGGTAATAAAAGAAAGGAGAATATGCTAGAATATTACTCTAGAATATCTGGGATATTATTCCAAAAATCTGGGATACTAATCCTAAATAATATTACAAAGATATGAAAAGATATGCAAATCATATCTCAACACTCCCCCTCAAGCTGGAGCAACACTCCACCCCAGCGTCATCTTCTGGCACTGTTCAGACTCATGCGGCTCCTGGGGGGCTGCCGGAAACTAGAGATTTGGGACTGAATCAGGAGGTCATGGGTCCGCCAGCAGGGAGAACAGAGGAGGAGGTTGAGGAGGTGGTGGACAGGGCTGGTTTCCGTGCCATGCGTTGCCGCTTCAAACCGCGCCTGGACTCGGCCATGAGATTATCCGTACGACGACCACTTCATCGGCTGTTTATAGTCTCATGGGTCTGTCCTAGGCGGAGGGGATCGGGCCATGCCAGATCAGAGGAGGTAATTGCCGCACTAGTGGCTGGGGTGTCGGGCCACGCCCGCCAAGAGGAAGGGACTGTTTCCTTATGAAGGTACTGACCTGGAATGTGCGGGGCCTCGGTGAAACCAGCAGACGCCGTACTCTTGGCCGCTATTTATAGTTGTGGGGCGCTGATGTGGTCCTACTTCAAGAAACCAAGCTTCAAGAGTGTAGTTCTACTGTGGGGGGTGAGATTGGGGGCTCTCGCCTCTCCGAGCACGTCGCTTTGAGCTCTATTGGTCGCTCTGGGGGCTGCATCATTGGTTGGCATGGGGACTTGTATGATATGGTGGATTCTTGGGTGGACAGATTCTCATTACCAGTGCACCTGAGATTTCGAGCTGATGGCAATTCTTATCTCTTTTCTTGTGTTTATGGCCCGTGTTTTGCCTCCTTTCGGACCACGCTTTGGGAGGAGCTCCAGGCAGTTCGACTGATCCTCCCAGAGGCCCGGTGGCTTATCGGGGGTGACTTTAATGTCACCTTGGACATGGACGATCGCCCTATGGCACATTATGGGAGGGACGTTGGAGCTGAGGACTTCAGGGATTTCATTGTTGCTGGACTTCCCAGCAACAAATTGCAGATTCACCTGGAGGAGCACGTCAGCCCCATCGGCTCGATCGAGGACTCTTGCCACCCGCTTGGCTGGGTTACGCTCTTTCTTTCAGGATCACTGGAGACACATACGGGAGGATCGACAGAGGCAGAGGAGGGAGGTGCTTGGGACGATATCTAGGCTGGACCGGATTGAGGACTCTCGCCATCTCACAGAGGCAGAGCTCGCTGATCGCAGACAGGCTCAGGCGACCATCAGCTCGGAGGACCTGAAGGTGGAGATCTAGTGGAGGCAGTGCTCTCGCCAGACTTGGCTTCGGGAGGGTGATGCTAACACACGGTTCTTCCACCTGAATGCGAGCTCCCGCCGCCGATATAATCAGATTGACCGACTGATGATTCAGGGGCATTGTTGGCCAGCGGCACATTGAGGACTCTATTTCTGCATATTACCGGGAGACCTCTAGGCGATTGCCTCCAGCCCCCTTGCGGTGGTCACCTGGGGGAATCCCCAGCCTTATTGACGACCATATTTCTCTTCTTGTGCAGGCTCTATTGGAGGTCGAGGTCACGCAGGCTTTGCGTGATCTCAATAATGATGCGTCCCCAGGTCTTGACGGCTTTCCGGTGTTTTTCTATAGGGAGTTCTGGGATGTAGTACGGGAGGATGTTATGACAGTGATCCAAGAGTTCTTTAGTGGGAACCGGGGATTTGAGCATCTCAACCGGTTCCATCTCTTTATGCTTCCGAAGCACGCCTCGGCAGATCGCGTAGAGGATTTCAGACCGATTGCCATATTCAATGCCATCTATCTCTTGGTGGCTCGGGTTTTGGCCAATCGTCTTCGGGAGGTGTTGCTAGATATCATTCACCTAGGAGAGTCAGCTTTTATTCAGGATCGCTTCATCATTGATAGCTATGGCATGACTACGGAGATCATTGCACACTGGCGGAGGACTAGCTGTCGAGCCTTCCTTTGGAAGGTTGATTTCTCCAAAGCATATGATACTATCTCGTGGTCTTTCCTATGGCACTCCTTACTGGTCAGAGGCTTCCCCGTGAGGTGGATTGCTTGGATGAAGCGATGTATCACCACCGCTTCCTTCTCAATCCTCGTCAATGGGTCATCATCCGACAGTTGGGTCCAGCCACAAAGAGGGGTACGACATGGCTGCCCACTCGCTTCCATGCTTTTTGACGTGGCGGTTGACGCGCTTGCCAGGTGCACCCAGTCGTCTTGCAGGGCCGGCCTATTCAGGGGTTTGGCGGGCAGCTTAGTCCCGCTTCTTCAGTATGCAGATGACACGCTATTTTTTATTGAGGGCACTGCTCAGGAGGCCAAGCGGTTAGCCATCATGCTGGATCTTTTCGGGGCAGTATTCGGCTTGCAGATTAACCATGTCAAGCCGTCTTTCATCCCTTTTGGTATGGTTCAAGAGGAGGCATATGCTTGTGCGACTGAGCTTCGCACCCCGATTGGCACCTTGCTGATTACTTCTCTGGGGCTCCCATTATCTGATCGTCGTATTAGTTCTAGTGGATGGACACCTGTTATTGAGAGGATGGAGCACAGGTTGGATGGTTGGAGTTCGAGACTACTTTCTCGCGGTGGCCGACTCGTTCTGCTCCGCTCCGTTTTGTCTACATTGCTGATTTATTTCATGTCCGTACTTCGGATGCCAGATCAGGTTCGGAGACGATTGGAGTCAGTTCAGAGTAGATTCTTTTGGCAGGGGAGTGCTACTGCCCAGCGGGCCATTCATCTTGTTTCATGGCAGACCATCTGTCGCCCCACCTCTCAAGGCGGACTCGGCGTTCGTGACCTCCGTTTCACCAACTGGGCCCTCCTGGCTCGGTGGGTTGGGCGGATTATGGGTCCTCATGATAGCCTTTGGCGGTCAGTGTTCTTCTCTTGCTATGGACATGACCTATCTTGGGACTCTAGAGCCTTTCTTCCCCGTGGGTCCTCTGTGTTCTGGCGAGGTGTCGCCCCCCTCCTTCCCATGATTCCGCCATTTATGGTCCCATCCCTTGGCAGAGGGAGAGTTTCTCTTTTTGGCATCACGACTAGCTCCCGGGGGATCACTGGCAGTCTCTTTCCCGCGCTTATTGGCTCTTTCAGCTCACCCTGATTCTACAAATGCTGAGGCGTGGTCAGAGCCTGGTGGTCCGGGCACTGGGTCGTGGACACCCACTTTTAGGTCGGCCCTTTCTGACAGGCGCATTACAGAGCTTTTGGCAATTCATCAGCGGATTGCTCCGTTTCAGCCGGACACCTCCCGGCTTGATGGCTGGGTGTGGATTTTTGGGACTTTTACTGCTCGCAGCTTGTATCTTCGTCTCCTCCCGGCCATCTCGATCTCGGATTCTCTCTAGGCTGACTTTAGACTCATTTGGCGCATCAGGGTGCCACATAAAGTCAAGATTTTTGCTTGGTTTATGCAGCACCATAGGATTCTCACTCAACAGTACAGGGCAAGGTGGACACCTCTTGCTGACACATCCTGTGTCCTATGTTGCGAGGCAAAGGAGGACCTCACACTTATTTTTTGGCTGTAGTGTATCTCGGGAGGTTTGGGTGTGATTGGGGATGACAGTTGGCTTGCTCCTGTCACCAAACACATTTTGGCAGTCACTTAGAGTTCGTAGCAGTAGATGACATCATTGGAGGACATCGTTGGCGACCTTTTTGGCCGGTGCTCGGGCCATTTGGCTTCAGCGCAACTTGGTTATTTTTTGTGGGGACATGACTCGGGTGGATAGTATTGTACTCCATAGCTCTTCTCTTCTCCGAGAGTGGGGCTTTGGATAATGACGACACTTTTTTCTCCATTTTTTGCTGCTCTCTTCTTGGGAGCCTACATTTTGTACATTTTCCTTCCACAGTGATATATATATACAGATGACACCCTAACTTGGTGTTCATCCTTTCCCCCCTCAAAAAAAGGATATTAATCACGCCTAGCTTGTCGCATTTCAATTATGCCTAACTTGGTAGCCAGAAAGTTGATGATGCCGACGATTCTATATTCCAACAGGAACATTTTCACGTCCTCCTCTGCCTTTACCACCTCATTCACAATGATTGTTTGAGCCGTATTGTCTACTCTGGGGGTTGAAGGAAAACCATGTAGAGAGTAACAAGAATCACGTGTGTGCCCTTGCTTGTTACAATAACCACATCTAGAAACATTTTCACGTCCGCCTCTGCCATTGCCTTTACCACCTCATTCACCATGATTGTTTTCACAACCACCAGGAAGAAAGCTAGGAGAGACAACATGGGTTGCAAGAGCAGACCTCTCTCCTATATGCCCATGGTTTGAGATAATGGATGTGGATGACACACATATCAGTCATGAGAAAATATCTGTGAGAGGAAGAACCAAAGCGCTGCCCAAAATTTGAGTTCGAACCGGCTCATATTTAGGGCGAACACTTTGTAAACAAATGACTACAAACATCTTATCACGTTGTTCTTGTTGCTTCTTCAAATCTTCGGTGAAGGGCATCAATTCATTAAATTCGATGAATAAAGCTTGTAAGTGGCCCAAATGTTTCTGCATATTTGTGTCAGTTTGCTTCAATTGAAATGAACGAGATAAAACATCATATATTCTGGTAACATCACTCGTATACAACTCATGAGCACGAACTCACACCTCTCTATAAGAGCGATAGGGACGAAACATTACCATTAAAGAGGGTTCAATTGCTTGCCACAGGAGACTAACAATTGAGCATCTGTCTTCCTCCAACTGGTTTGTTCTTTGATCTCTGAAATAGTCTTCATAAGATGTTTTTCTTGTCCTACTCCCATAAACCAAAACTTCAATGGCAGCACTCCAATCAGAAAAATTCTTTCCATTCAGTTTGACTGTTGTAATAACTTGGTTTCCAAAAATATATGATACGTTGGCATGAGACATGGCTGATGTTGAAATAATTTAGGACGTCCCAGATATGAAAAAGAAAGGAACTGATTGAGTTTTGCAATCCAAAAGTCTATGTTGCAGAAAAAAGAATGCAGAACTATGATCTGCACTTTAAAGCAAGTAGCCTGCACAAGATATCTACAGTAGAGAATCAGAAAGATCTGGACAGAAAATCTGCAATAGGGTTCCTTGCAAATTAGAAGGAAGATGATCTATGCAAGGGTTCCTTGCACAAAAAAATTCAGACAAGCCTGCACAGAATATCTGCACTGTAGAATGCACAGATCTGCATTAGAATTCCTTGTAAGAACTGCTGGTGCACTGAAGGGGGCTGCAGAATTGCTGCAGCAAAATCTAGGGTTTTTTCTTTGTGGCTCTGATACCATGAGAAAATTAGAGAGAGATTAATAGAAGAATTTTCTCCCTTCCAGCATCTTAGGGATCCTCTTCTATTATATATGAAAGGCTGATCATGCATACCATATATGTCAATAGGAGACTGCTCTATGCATATAATTATCATTACAAGGAAATATCCCTAATAGAATCTTTCTTTGTATGGAAAGATATATTCCTAATACTATTGATAAGTGAGCACGTGTCACATAAAACTCCTAATGGTATAACCTTGATATGCTACAACTAGTTATCTAGAGTTTGGACATAGACTGGATCTCCCAAAATTGGACATTAAAGCTTAGTCACAAATGTTATACATGGGCTTAATGATCCTATTCCTACCTTGCACTTAGCATTATGTATTGGTTTCTCTTAGAACATGCTCTAATTAACATCATCGTGTTTGGCCTACGATAATAAACATCTATAGTCAAGGTTGTCAAGTTCCAGATCTTATATTTGATCGTAAGGGATCTTAAGGTCGAATCAAGAATCATCCAACCTATTAATAAAATATACTTTTTAAAAGATAAAAAATATATCTCCTCAATTAAAGGTTAAAAAGTATATTCTGACAAATCATTCACACCCAACTCTTAAATTACACCTAAAAAAGTAATTTTCTATTAATTTGTAAGACAAATATATGAACGAGGAAGAAATATTAAATTTCATCGAAATTAATTATTAATATCACTATAAAATCACCGTTCCTCATTCCAAAACATTCCTTGCCAGAGGGGTTGAAGGACTACTGCCCCGTTGCGCTCTCCAATGCTATTTATCTCCTAATCTCCAAGGTTTTGGCTAACAGACTTCGAGAGGTGATGGATGGCATCATTTTGTTGGTTCAGTCAGCTTTCTTGCATGGGCAGTCCATCACGGACAGCTATGTGATGGCTTCGGAGATCCTCTCATATTGGAGGATGCGGGATCCTAGGGGTTCATGTGGAAGGTTGATTTCATGAGGGCCTATGGCTCTCTTGATTGGGATTTATTTTGGCTGTCTTTGTGTAAGAGAGGTTTCTCGGAACTTTGGATTTGGTGGATGAAGAGATGTATCACAACCTCATCCTTCTCTACCCTTTTGAATGGGTGGGTGACAGAGGGTTGGATTCAACCTCAGAAGGGGCTGCGTCAGGGTTGTCCGCTGGCCCCTTTTCTTTTCATCATCGCTGCGGACGCGCTGGCATGTATCTCTTTTGTTCTGATCCGGGCTGGCCTCATTTCCGGTTTCACTTCCTCTTATGATAACAATACTATTCTCCCTCTTCTACAATATGCGGATGATGGCCATTATGGAGGGTTCAGTCAAGGAAGCTAGGGTGATGGCCATTATGCTGAATATTTTCGATGACTTTTTTGTGCTGGCAGTAAACTACTCCAAGTCCACTGTAATCCCTTCTGGTTTGACTGCCTAGGAGTTGGCCCTCATATCAGCCGAGCTGGCAACTCCTTAAGGGTAACTGCCAATCAACTACTTGGGTTTTCCCTGTTGGATGGTTGGATCAAGGCTAATGGATGGAACTCTGTCCTCCGTAGGGTTGAATCAAAGCTGGAAAACTGGAAGGTGAGGCTGCTCTCCAGGGGCGGTCTTCTGATTTTGCTTAACTCTGTTCTCGCGGCATTACCTACCTACTTTATGTCTGTGTTGCAGCTGCCTAGGAAGGTCGAGAGCCGCTTGAACATCATTAGAACAAATTTCTTTTGGAAGGGCACAAATGAGAATGGACTCTCCATCCACATGGTAGATTGGCAAAGCATATGCAGACCAAAGAGCGAGGGAGGTCTGGGCGTATTGGACCTTCAATCTTTCATTGAGGCTCTGCTTTGCAAGAGGGGCTGTCAACTTTTGGGAGGAGGTGGGTGCCTACTCTTTGACATAATCAGCACCTTCAATGGGGAACGGAGAACCTGGGATTCAGTTTTTTTTTATGTTGCCGTGGTGTTTCTACTTTTTGGAGGGGAATCTCCATGGTTTTGCTCAAGTATCGCTCCCATTGCAGGCCACAATTGGTTCCAGATCTAGTTTCTTATTTTGGAAAGGCAGTTGGCATAACAGTGTTTCCCTAGGATCTTCGCGATTGCTCAGGACAAGGATGCCATTCTTGCTGATGTTTGGACTTGTCCAAGTTCATCGGGACAGGGATGCTGTGCGCCTTGTTTCACTTCTCTCTCGGATCAGAGGGCCGCTGAACTTATTGAGCTGCTTCAGTCAATCTCTGAACTCCACATTGACAACTCGAGTAGGGATTGCTGGGTGTGGAGTGATGGTTCCTTTTCCGTACACTCTGCTTATAATGTGCTAAGGGGGAAGGGGAACAACATGGACGATGCCTTTTTGGGGGACTGCCGCCAGATCTGGAAGGTTAGGGCCCCTTTATAAATCAAGATGTTCATGTGGCAGGTCAGGAGAGGCAGAATCCTTACTGCAGCATATCTCTCAGGCCTTGTTACGGGGGTAGGAGGAGGAAAACCTGCAGCACCTATTTTTTGGTTGTAGAAGCTCACGAGCACCGCCTTCAGGGTTGGAGTTCTCGGCTTCTATCCAGTGGTGGACGTCTTACATTACTCAGATCCGTCCTCTCATCACTCCCGATATATTTCATGTCTGTACTTCAGATGCCAGCCCAGATACTATCACGGATTGACTCTTTGAGGAGCAGGTTCTTTTGGCAGGGATGCAGCCTTGGCCATCGGGTTCATCTTGTTGCTTGGCGTAGCATTTGCAGGTCTACTTCTCAGGGCGGACTGGGCGTTCGAGACCTTCGCTGTACGAATTGGGCACTCCTTGCCCGGTGGGTGGGTCGCATTATGGGGCCAGAGGAGAGTTTGTGGAAGGAGGTTTTCTACACTTGTTATGGTCGAGATCTATCTTGGGGCTCCAGACCCATTCTTCCCCGTGGTGTCTCTTCTTTTTGGAGAGGGGTGGCAGCATTATTCCCCCGTGTACGACCTTTCATGAATCCATCGCTTGGCTCAAGGGTGGCTTTCTCCTTTTGGCAGCATGACTGGTTACCTGGAGGCACACTGGCAGACTCTTTCCCCAGGCTGTATGCCCTAGCGACACACTCCGATGCATTAGTTGCTGACTGTTGGTCTGAGAGTGGCGGTCCGGGTACCGGCTTGTGGACTCCAGCTTTCTGTTCATCCTTATTTGACCAGCGATTTTCGGAGCTACTGGTGCTTCACCAGAGGATCGCTTCCTTCCGCCCTGATCCCGCCCGGGTGGACGGGTGGGTATGGATATCTGACTCCTTCTCAGCGCGCAGCTTATACCTCCGGTTCCTTCCCGCTCCCATAGATTCTGAGGACCTTCAGGTGGACTGCAGACTCATTTGGCGATCACGGGTTCCACTGAAGGTCAAGATTTTTGCTTGGCTTATGAGGCGCGAGAGGACCCTCACTAGAGTTTACAGGGCACAGTGGGCTCCCCATGCAGATACTTCTTGTGTGTTGTGCGGGGAGCCGGAGGAGGACATTGATCACCTATTCTTCGCATGCCGGGTGGCAGGGGGGTGTGGGCTCAGACGAGCATTATGGGCAGGGTTCCTTTAGTGCATGCAGATTTTTGGCAGTTCATGAGGGGGCTCGGCAGACAGAGACAGAGATGGAGGGTCACGCTGACGACTTTTCTGGCCAATGCCTGGGCCATCTGGCTCCAGCGCAACCGGGCCATTTTTGGTGGGGAGACATGTCAGACGGACAGCATTATACACCACATGCTTTATCTTCTTCGGGAGTGGGGTTGTGTCTAGCGTCTGTACTCTTCCTTTTTTGGCACTCTCTCAGGGAGAGGTTTTTGTACATGACATTTCCATTGCAGTAATATATATATACATGGATGGCAACCAGAATGGTAGTCATCCTTTCCTTCCTCAAAAAAAAAAAAACTCACGAACGGTGTGGGAGAGGCTCGGCATATCATCTATTGTGGCCGCGTCCGTGTCTGATTTTTGGCTCTTTCAGAAGAGGTTACCTTCCAGCTTACACACTTAAAAAGATCCAAGAGGGACGTGGTGAGGATTTTTGCAACGATGTGGGCTATCTGGTTGCAAAGGAATGCGGTGGTTTTCAGGGGTTGTACCTGTTATATTGATAACATCATTTTCCACATCAACTCCTTGACGAGGGACTGGAATCTGCTCTGTTAGATGATTTTCTTTTTCATGCTCTCTGATCTACCTTGTTTTTGCTAACCTTTCTTCAGGGACGCTGGCCTTACTGTTGTTCTTCCGACTGTAATGTTTTTCTATATTTTCTTGCTAATAATGAATCTGGATGATTAACATTTGGTTGATCATCCTTTTACCCTCTCAAAAAATATCACGAGTATAAGTTTTAGAGTTTAAGTAATATGCAATCAAAAGTTGTACAACCAATATGCATCCAATGAATCTGAACCACTGGATGATGATTACATGGTTGAGATTAAATTTAATAACTTAACATTAAATTCAATATGTTATTATTCAGATAATTATATGGTCTGTTAAAATTGTAAGACCGTGTGTTGAAATTACGATCATAAAATCTTAAGATTTTAAGATTTACATTGAGATCTTAACAACCTTGCCTACAATTAACCAATGGAGGGATTTCAGATTCTCAGGTGATATATTTGCTTTCTGCCTAACTGTCCTATTTAATATTTATTTACGTCAAAGAGGATTTTTTGCCTTAAGTGCAGGTGTTGGAAAAGGATTTGGCAATATTTGGTTTTTTTATTGCCTTGGGAAGGAGAACACAAGCATTTCTTTCTTTGAACGGTTTGAGTAGGTCAAACGAGCAGATTGAAGGCATCATAAGGTGTGATATGTAGTATTTTTGATGCTATACCAACTGAGAATTTCATGCTAATGTTGATTCTTCACAAAGTTGATTTCGCTTGTTCAACTTGAATTTATTTCGTCCCCTCAAAATTGTTATTTGAGGTTCATTGGCTTAATCTTTTTTCAGGTATCTTATAGGAGGAACTGTACTATACTATCCACAACTGTCATCAATTAGTTCTTACCAACTATATGTGGAGGTTAGCTTTCAAGTGAGCCTTTTTGGTTAAATGCCTAAATATCTTTACTCTAACTTCCTATTTTAATTTGTTTTATAGGTAGTATGTGAAGAGCTGGAGTGGCTTCACTTCTATCAAAGTGATTTATTGAAGGTAACACTTGAGAATGGGGATAAAAGGGAAGGGATGCCTGAAGAAGAGGTTGTCTCACAAGTATTAACTATTTGTTTATACTGGATAACGAGTTTTATCAAGCATAGTACATGGCTTGAGAATCCTTCTCACATAAAAGCAGCAAGGTTCCTTTCAAGAGGGTATGCGAACTTCTGTTTCTGAATGAATGAAAAATCTTATGTTCTTTTAATGTAACAACAAAGGATCAATGTTTTCCACTGTTAATGTTTCTTTCGCGTCCATCAGTAGATCCTAAAAATAATTTTCCTGTTCTATGTTTTAGGCATAGCATGCTCAAGGAATGCATGGAAGAACTTGGCATGCTAAAGTGAGTTCTTATTTATAAAAAAAAATGAATTTTGTATATTTCTTTTCTGCAATTGCAAATGTTGCTCCTATGCCATAAAATTTGTATTGTCTCTAGAGGCAAGAGGAAAAGAGATGGCACGGGGTATCAAATCCAGAGTATATCTGAAGGGAATTTATCAGCTGAGGCAGCATTAGAATCTTTTGACAAGGTATTGCTTATGATTATGGTTTGATTAGGGGTATTTTAATCTGATATATGAAAAACAAAGTCTTGGTGTACATCAGACACAATGTAGTGTAACATCTAGCTCTACTGTTACATAAACAGTGACCTGCTAACTGCACTTGAAAACCAAAGGAAACTAGAAAAAAAAACTGAGCACAAAATAAAATGAATATTTTTATGGAAAATTCAAAAGTCAATGATATTTTTGTCAGATTTTTTAAAAAATCATTTATCAAAATTTACTTTTCATTCTAAATTATTGTTATTGATTCAGGCATTGGAAAGTGTTGAAGAAGCTCTTAATAGATTAGAGGATTTGCTGCAAGCATTACATCTTTCCAATTCAAATATTGGAAAAGAAAATCTACGAGCGGCTTGTTCTGACCTAGAGAGAATAAGAAAACTCAAGAAAGAGGCTGAATTTCTTGAGGCATCTTTTCGGGCGAAGGCGGCTTCATTAGAACAGGTATTCTTCATCGCTTCTTGTGGGAATAAAAGAAAATTTGGTGGATGATTTTGCAGTCAGGCTGGAGTACATGTCTTTTAAGAAGGCTAAAATGTGCATGATTTTTCACAATCTTATGTTGCTTTATTCTCTCATTATGAAATATATCATGATTGATATGGGTGTAGAGTTCTGAAATAAGTTACTATAGCGTTGTGTTGTTTTTGTTTCTAGAGGGAAATTTTGTTGTGCTTATGCCCTTAATAATCGTTTGTGGTTAGATTTAAAGAAGTTGATGGTATAACTATTTTTTCGTGTAGAAACAAACTTTTATCACTTGTTTTGATCAGTAATGGATTTTTATAGGAATATACGGAATCATCATTCATTTTGTTAACTTGCTAGACATGTTAGCTATTCCTTTTTACTTAGCTTCTTGCTAGACATGTGTTTGGCTCCTCACCAGAGCTGATGCATACCCAACCCTGATGCCATATGTGCCCTCTGTGGAAGAAATCACCCACTTGTTTTCTGGGTGCTGTATCAATAGGGAGGGTTCCTTTTTTTTTCTGAGAAAAGGATGACCACCAAAGTTGTGGTTGTCATCCAGGTGTGTATGTATATAACTATGAAGTTTGTTACATGTGGGACCTATAGGGAATCACCATGGAGGTTTTTCAAGATCATTCAAGGTGTGTGATTCATGCGGAAGCACACACTCACTGCATCCTCCGCTGGTCATTTTATGAGGCACATTCACTTCTCTTTCTGGCGGCAAGTGTGGCTGCCCGGGGACTCACTATCGGTATCCTTCCCCCGCCTTTGGGCGTTGGCGGCGCAGCCCGAAGCGACAGTGGCTGAGATCTGTTTGGAGTCTGGTAGCCCGGGCACCGGCTCTTGGACCCCCCCTCTTCAGCTCTTCATTATCTGGCCAGCGCTTCTCGGAGCTCCTGACACTTCTTCAGAGAGTTGATCGTCCTCGTCCGGATCCATCTCGGTCAGACGGATGGGTTTGGATATCAGCGTCCTTTACGGCACGTAGTCTCTATCTCCGATTCCTCCCCCCACATCTTCCTCAGTCAGACTCATTTAGCGTTCTCGGGTGTCGTTGGCTTACACCAGAGTTTACAGGGAGATGGCGGCCCCCCCACCCGCGACACTTCTTGCCCCTTGTGTGATGAGGCGGAGGAGCACATCGACCTCCTATTTTTCGAGTGCATGGTGGCTCGTGAGTTTTGGTCGCGTTTGGGTGTGTTGGACTCTTTCCCAGCAGTGACGGAGACTTTTTGGCCATTACTTTGTGACCAGGTCAGACAGCGACAGAGCTGGTGGATTTTGTTAGTATCCTTTTTGGCCGGTACCTGGGCCGGCTTCAGTGTAACCGGCCTTTTTGTGGGGAGCGATGTCAGGTGGAGAGTATTGTTCATCATATGGAGGGGATTTTGGATAGCTGATGTATACCTTTTTCTCTTTGCCCCTCTCTTCTTGAGGGCCCCACACTTGTACTTCCATCATTCCGTAGTTATATATATACATGGATGGCGACCACAAACTTTGGTAACCATCCTTTGCCTCAAAAAAAAAAATTGTACGGCACACGATTTTTTATTATACTGAGGCTCAGGGTTGTAGTTTCTTGGTGTTTTGGCAGCCTAAATTACCTCTATTTCTCATTTTAATTTAGATGTACAATATTACAACTTTCTTTTATACTGATAACAGAAATGGTTATCCTTTTCTTTCGTAAAAAGGTTGGATGACAATTTTTCTTTATGTGAAAATCTGCTGCATATTCTTCCTCTGATGTTCATTTTCGATTAGGGCAATACTGATGATATTGAGCAGTTAAGGATTCAAGAAGTTCGAAAATCATCTAGGGAGGATTCAGCATCTCAGAACCGCATGGATACGTAAGTTAAGAAATTTATTTTAGCATTAACATGCTTGGACATATGTTAAAACAATTGTAATTAAGTAGTTATTTAATTTCCCATAAAATGATTGTTATGTGCCTTCTCCTGTATACATACTAAAAGTATTTTTGTTTATCAGTGTGGTTGGCAGACCTCGTGGTTTCTGGAGTTCCTTGGTACGAAGTTCCACTAAAAGAACTGGACCTGTACAGTTGATAGATGATGCAAATGTATGAGAATTAACTGCTCAAATAGATACATTATTCCTTTTCTTCTCATGTCTGGGGAATCTTTGCTTGAAAGATTTCCATAATGATATAAAATATCTTTTTTCAATTCTCGATGTGCAACAGTAACTATTCAGTCCATGTGCTTGAGTTTAGCTCTAAGTTTCTTCTTTCTTTCATATGTTACTATAAGCATCCTAGTTATTTTTCCAATACCAAATTGTGGTATGCACATCTGAATTGACCTTAAGCATCCGAGTAAATGTTTCAGACGAACCAAACATTCTTTTATGAGAAATCAAATCACATTTGTCCTATCTCTTCTTTTCTGTTTTTAGTTTAATAGAGAAATGCTGTATTCATCTGTAAGATATACATAATAGGAAACAAAATTGTTTTTATTTTACCATTCAGGACAGGACTTGTTTTTTGTGTGCTTTGTTGCCCTGGAGATATGGGCACAGATATACACCACGGGCATTGTCCCTTCGGCGTCAGATCTTTTAGCACTCACTCAGAGCTCTTTCGGCCAGAGCCAAAGCTGGAGAGGCGACATTCCTGATCGGTACCTAGGCCATATGCCTTCAGCTAACTGAGTCATTTTTTGTGTGGAGAGATGTCATGTTGCACACCAAACCTCTTTTCTCCTCCATGAGTGGGGGTTTGATTAGGGGTTTTACATTTCTTTTCTCTTTTTTGCCGTGCTTTCCTTAAGACCTCATACTTGTACATGTGACAATTTACTGATACATACATAGATGACAACCCAACTTTTGTTGTTATCCTTTTCCTTCTCAAAAAAAAAAAATCATTGTACACCACACTTCAATTTTGTTGACTAAGTGGGGGCGTGGGTAGCTTTTTGTAGAGCCCACTCTTTGAGTTCTTTTAGAAAGAGTCCACTCTTTGAGTTGGAGATTTCTTTTCCTCAAAGGGGATGGTTATTGCAAATTGGTAACCATCCTTCTCTCTCCAAAAAAGGATAAAATTATGGGGTAAAGAATGTCTATATATGTAGTCGACCGTTGGATTGAGATTCAGTGGTGGATCTTGATCTAATTATCATTGTACATTTGCAAACCTTTGTTGGGTCTGTACTCCTGTTTAACCTAATAATTTAACGACAACTAAAGTGCTTGCAAAAGGAAATGATAAGCTAAATGGAGGGAGTTTTAACTGTTGTTTGCCCGGCTTTTATGTTTATGCTATTAACCTGCTTTCACTGTTCCATGAGATACTGTAATAATTGCTAATGTATGGAAGTACTTGTATTTTTTTTCCCGGTATGAATTACATTATAATGGTTACATGTTACATTGGTTTATGGACTTTTCTCTTGTGCCAATATGGATATGGATGACATTAGATACTTGGAATGCAGAACACAAACAAATCCATTCATCCTTTGTCATAACTTATTGATAGAAGAAGAAACAAATGAAATAAGTAGCTTCCAGAAAATCATCATTGATAAATTAACATATATTAGTCCTGGCATATTTAACCCCAAGTTAGCAATGTTTATTGTTTCTTTTTTGTAAACCGGATGTTCATGCTTCATGCAAATGAACTTCTGCAGAGCTCTATTGTACAAGCAGATAATAAAGTTTCAGAATCAAATGAGATCAGCCGCTTTGAACTTCTAAGGCATGAACTAATTGAGCTTGAAAAGAGGGTTCAAAGAAGTACAGATGAATCTCAAAGTGAGGAGGTAGAGCTTTTAATATGTTTTCTTGCTTTCCTTATCAGTATTTACAATAAACATAAATATCAAAACAAAATAAAGTTACCTTTCCGGGGCATTTTCGACAGGGAAGAGGATGTCTATCAGATTTTTAGACATCCCATTGTATTAATACATTTGTTAATTACATTTTCAATATCAACATTACAATCTCTACTCCCCTGTCCACATTTTTGCGAGACCGTGTAAAACATTTACAATATTGTCCACATAATACTTCTCCCCTCTGAAGGCACATCTTGTCGAAACCAGATCGCCCATAATACCACTGCAAGGAGCATTCTCTTTCATCAAGATCCATACATCATGATTGCTGGGTGTCAACCTCCAAATCTGAATACTTGAAAATGCATTATTGAATGAATACCTGAGAATAAATATATTATATCATGCACATTGTTATGAAAATCATCATACTTCCAGTTCCAGATTTATGGATGTCCTATTAGGTAGTTCTCCCAGTTCTTTCTTTCTGCTTTCTTTAATAGTTTGCTTCTTTATATCCATTAATAATTATATTTTGCTTCACTTGATTTACTTATTGTGAGTGACTTCAGGGTGCAAGCAATGCAGGTTAAGTTCAAGATTAAACTCAGGGAAGAGGGAAAAATTCATTAACATTATCCATAGGATCCCAACCTTCACTAATGTTTTCCTTTCTAATATTTTGTTGTAATTGTTTACCTGGTTACTTTGATGTATTGTAATTATTTGGAGAAGAAAAAACCATTTTAATAAGGGGAAATTGAAAATGGATACATCTCAGACAGAAAATATTATTCATGACACTGAAATAAAAATGTATACATTTGTTTTTTTATGTAGTTAAATTTTCTGTGGAGCAAAGAATGAAAAGAGCAAGGAAAAAAAATCAATAATTGCTTATGGCAATATAACATAGTTTCTAGGTCACATTTGTACATCTCACATTTCGACTTTAATATAGAATGCATAACTACCAAAATCGCAGTCATCCTTTCATCCCTAGAAAAATAAACAGTATCTAGGTTCACATGGGAGGCAAAAGATTATGTAACAGTAATTAGAAAATAAAAGTCATGTATGCTGGCAAAAAGATGTGATGTTGTCATCATTGAATTTGGTCTCATCATTGTTGATGCTACTTGTTTTCATATTGTGTCATATTAGGTACTTAGGAAATTTGTATCTTTTGACTATAAGATGTTAGCATTTAAATTCCTTCTTCCTTAACACAGAAAGGCATTTCCCGGATTTTGATGTAGTGGTCTTATGTTTGTTTAATCATTTTATATTTGAACTCTCAAATACGAACAATTAAATTTGGGTAAATCATAAATCAAGATTGAGATTATTGGATTCTATACATCCTCTTGCATCCTCTTATTCAGTTTCATGTTTCAACTGCTAATTGTTGTTGTATTTCTTTTTAAGCTTGATGCTAGAAATGGTGAAGTCAACATTGCATCTTCAAAGGAGAGCCTTGCTTTAGTTAAAGTACCAAAGGAGCAAAATATCATTGCTAAGTCAATGGAGAAGATTAAGGAAACTAGCACGGTAAAGCACACAATGTTCTCCTAAAAAAGAAGCACACAATGTTGGCAATCTATTTGATTGGCTAAATTGTTGAATGATGATTGACATTAGATTTGTACATCTTTCATTTGTATATGAACATAGTTTTAACCTGTTATTTAGTGGCCTTAGTTCTGCCACCAAACTACTTGCTTAATGCTATACTATCTTTTTCAACACTTTGATACCAAAGAGGAGTGGCTAAATTGGAGTTTTACCTTGTGAATGCATTGACACAACTGAATTATTTACAAAACAATGTGAATGTTAATGGCTATTATGTACTAATATTCGGATGATGTGGCCCATATTTGACCCAATGCATGATTGCACACCCTAAAAGAACATGATTTGCATTTGATGGTTTCTTTGAGAATGTGCTATACAAACAAACTTCTTTCAAAACAGTGTGAATGTTAGTGGCTAGTACTAACATTTTTGAAGGGATTATGTCACTGATATTGAAAAATGCAGACCATGTTTCACCCTTTATGTGTCAGATGGTTTAAGAGTAATAGTTTACAAGGGGCTGGTACCTGGGTTCTTCAGGAGGCACCTGACCTTCATCTCGAGATTAAGAGTTGCCTCTTCACAGTGCATATTATGCCTGCTGATGGACAGAAATATAGTAGTTTTTCCATTTAATGTATATGTCTTGTGCCAGTATATTGGATTCTTTCTTCTGTTAGCATTGAGCCCAATCCATGGAGTGAGAATTCATTTTAGCAGCACTTGAAGCCTTGCTATTGCCAACCACCTTCTACTTTATTACATGTGCTGAATTACTGATGCTATTGTTAGCATTAACGTTTCAAACTTCATATCTGAATTTATCTTTCCTCAAAACTTCTTTTGTGATGCAGTTTTGTAATCATGATTATGCCATGCAGGATATCTTACAAGGGACACAACTGTTAGCGATAGATGTTTCAGCTGCTGTTGTTCTACTCAAAAGATCAGTTACTGGAGATGACCTTACACAGAAGGAGAAAAAGGCTCTTCAAAGAACTCTAACCGACCTGGCATCTGTTATTCCAATCGGAGTTCTCATGCTTCTTCCAGTAAGTCTAATCAGATGTTTTCTCTCATAAGATAACTGAGAGAACTAGTTTTGAGATTGAAAATTGCATGAGAGCTGATGAATTATTACTTATAGCTCCGGGTCTGCTAAAGAAAGTTTCTGGCAATTTTTGTGAATTTCAAAGCTATTGTTTAATGTTAAGCTACACATTGGAGTCGAGTAGCCTCCTTGATATGGGGGAAATCAAACAAGACTTTTGTTTTTAGGTTGCCACCACAGTCCAAGAGTGATTAGATAAAAATATGAATCACTATTATCTCAATTAATTCTCATCCTGGTATTTATTATTGACTTTACCTTCCATGGACTTCTAAAAATCTTTCTTTGGGTTCAGCTTAAGGAATTCACTAGTTATCACATCTGTATAAATGAAGAGAGAAAAAATGCAAAAAAAGTAAAAAAACTAAATTGAAATGATCTTATTATTTAAATCAAAATTTCAAAAGTTTTTTCTCCAACATAAATCTTC
The DNA here is from genome assembly GCA_030549335.1 of Pontederia crassipes. NCBI lineage: Eukaryota > Viridiplantae > Streptophyta > Magnoliopsida > Commelinales > Pontederiaceae > Pontederia > Pontederia crassipes. The sequence continues at coordinate 7,278,501 of CM060190.1, forward strand.
TTACTCTTATATAAATGAGAAGATAGCACATTCTGTTTTATTGCTTTAAATATCTTTCTTATCTAGTATTATATAGCTAATTAGGACTGGCCTACAATAATTCAGATCTCCATTTCATCTTCCATTATCCCCATTCAGTATTTGCAGGCATAAGTGTAGTGTTTAGTATTTAGCAGAAGCATATAAGTTCTACTTTCCTGTGGTTGAAAATTTTGCCCTAGACCACATCTTTCTGTCATACCTAGCTATTCTTACTCTTAATTAGGAAGTGCAACTTATATCATAAATTGATTTTTTTAATATTGTAATTTCAGGTCACTCAAGCTTTCAGTTTTTAGCATTAGACAACAAAGTAATTTTTGCTAATCTTATTTTGGTTTCTGGGCAGCTTACTGCCGTCGGACATGCAGCTATCTTGGCTTTCATTCAAAGATATGTACCTGCTATGGTATGTAGTCGTTTGCAGGCCTGCAAGTTCCAAGCTATTTCATATATATTAACTTGTTAATTGGCCTTCGACTAAACTGTAGATTCCATCAACATATGCACCAGAGCGGCTAGATCTATTGCGGCAGCTAGAAAAAGTGAAAGAAATGGAAACTGGTGACATGAGTTCCGACACAGTAACTGATTCAGCAAATGTTGGCACCAATAAAGCGGAGTAGATGTGCAGCTATGCGTTCTTCTTGATTATCACAAACAGATAATAGTGAAGAAGCTCTTGATGACTGGATACTTTTTGAAACATGTTGGCCACAGTCATTTGCGTGGAAGGAACAGGCTTTTGAGCTCCTTGTAAATATGAGCAGCATTTCGTCTGATTACTTCATTCTTTGATAAGCAGCTGAACCCTGACATTACAGAAGATGCTCTGCAGATTGGTCAGAGGTACGTACCATTTGATAGCTGGTACCTCATACTTCATACGAATCCTCTCTCAAACTTTACAACTTTACAAGTTATCTAGTTACAACTGTATTTCATGGAGTTTGTATATAAAAATCTCCATAGGTCTTTAATGTGGTATAACACTTTTTCTTGTTATGTGGCGTAACACTAATTCTGTCTGAAAAACATTGCATTTAGTTGGCCAAGTCGACTTTTATAGATCATGTATCGTCCGTTTCTAAAGGGTTGGTGGTACTTTGGAACAACCCTGACTAGGCGTAATTCAAATTTTGAATCTGTTTTGGATTATTTGTCCCAACATGATATAATTTGTCTCATTATCTGTTTTCTTAAGTATTTTCTAGGGTTATTTTTTTAACACCCTATCAATTATAATCTTATCGGTTATAATCTTAAACTGCGGACCTACGAATGTTACTTTTTTAAACTTATTTTCATTTTACAGTTAAATTTCTTTCATTAAGTTGCATTAGAAAATTTTATGAGATTTTCTGAAAATGTTAAAATATCAATTTTATCTTTACTTTTTTAGTACAAGAAAAATGACAAATAAACTATTAAACAATATTTTTGTCCTTATTGATTTATTTTATTTTAATATATATATATATATATATATATATTAATAAGGAAATAGGAGTAAAACTACTATTTCATAATCACGAAAAGATAATTCAATAGAATTTTGGATTGGAGTTAATGTAATGACGAGCACTTATTTTTTATTATTTAAATAATTTTATAATTATAATTTATTATTAGTTTAATAATATACTTCTTAGATGAAGTAATCTATATTTATTGAGATGATTTGATGATAAAAAAGGATCATCTAAGGCTAACTAAGTTATAGCCGATGAATAAATTATATTTGTTAAAGTAGCTTGATCATGATCATTGGATAATATGATGGTCATGATTTTAATCACGTTTATTATTTAACACATACTTTAAATTAATATATAATTATTTTATTAGTATAATAAATAAAATGAGTGTTCTACATCCGTTCTACATCAAATGTTTTACATATACAATTTTCTTAAAAAAATATTATAAGATTGAAATTTCCGGTTAGATGAAAAAAGTTATAGTTGAAGGGTGTTGAAAGAAAACAATCCATTAAATAATGAGAGCGATGAAATGCAATTAGATGTAAGTGGAGGCCACATCTACAACAAAGCGTTTATACTGATATGATATACATTGAAAAATGATATTTGAGTTTTTCAAGTTTTTAAATTTGAAAAGCTGTTTAGTGTTTTAAAGATGATTTTTTGGTAAGGGTGGAAGTTGATTTGGATTGGGTGATTTTTTTTCTATATAAGTTTTTTTATATATAAAATACCCATAAATTTGAATTATTTTCAAAACAAAAAGTTGTCTAAAAGTTTTCAAAGAGAAAATAAATTGATATAGGTGTTTTAGTCTTTTTCGGTGTTGAGCTCTGGTTTGAGATATTAATAATTTAGAATTTTAGAATTAATAAATTAATCATTTTATATATTGAAAAGTTTGAAATTACTAAAATTCAACATTTTTCATCTATCTATGTATAGTAACATATCAACCTCACAATTCAGGATATTTCAAATAAATTTTCGTTTGATTTCATCAAAATTGACCAACTAATTTAACGTAATTAGTATTATAATTATATTAAATATTTTTTCAGAAGTTTGTGTTGGGTCTCTTTCATCAAAATAGACCAATAAACCATGTGTGATCTCTCTCACTCGAAATCATAACATGGAATAAAACCATAATCTGACTTTTATTTACGTAAACGAGCTAACGCATGATTCGAATAGAATATGGTGATTGGACTTTAATAAAAGATTTAAACAAAGTTTTTTAAATTAATTGATTATTTAATAAGTATAAAAATACAATTAAAGAAGGTTAATGGATCTGTAGTGAACTGTACGCAACGAATGTTGAAGGGTATCAAACCAATTCCACGTGTTCTTTGGCGCTTATTCATTTTATGCTTGATGCATAATTGAATATGCTACATGTTTTTCATTATTTTAATAGTATAATAATATGGAAAAAAGCGAGATATTTAGATTATTAAATTCATTGTATTCAGCAACCACTTCTGGCCGACCTAATCGAATTAAGTGTGTGATTTCGATGTTATTTTCTTTACTGGTTTGATTAAGTTCAATGCACTGGTCCATTATCCATTGGATTATGACATTGATATCCACGTTTTTTTTAAGATGACACGTTTTTTTTTTATGATGACACGTTTTTTTTATAAATAATTCATGTATTGTGTGGTGAAAAAAAATAATTCATGTATATGAATTTGGTTGGATATGATCTAATAGTTCACAAATAAATATTTTATACATTTTAATGACATTTATTTATAAATCGTCGTATTATGATCAAATAATAATTCATATATATATAGAGGTCTATTTCACACGGTCTTTATTTTTTTTTATGATGATGAATATATATAGAGGCCTATATTTTATAGCCGATCCCAAGCCCGGATAAAGGAGGAGGGTTGTGTTAGGCCTCGACAGTCAGCATAAAATCTTGTCGAATCTTATGAACATGGATCAACGAATTGGCGTCGTATGATCCATGTAGCCGACCCCACCTAGTGGGATAAAGCTTTGTTGTTGTTGTTGTTGTTATTGTTGATGATGAATGCATCTCGGATCCTATTTTTACTCTGTGTCCATATTTCTTGGCCAAATTAATTATTTAATAAATTGCAAGATTAATGATTCTCCGAACTTTTCTCATTTGAGATTCATTAATTAAGCATATAATCAAACTAAACTTACACAAACTTAATTAAAATGTTTTGATGATATCATAAAATAATTTGAGTCAGAGGGGTGCAGGTGTGGCAAATTTTCGATCTAAAAAATAATTCAATACTTCTGGAGTCAGTGTAGGAAAAAAAAAATTAGAAAATCATTCTAAACCTATTTAGGACAAAGAAAAAGATGAGTTTTACGTCACTTTTTCTTGACTACTAAGAATATAAAATTGATTAAAATTTAACATGATATTATCAAAGTTGTCTAGAGCCTACACGTCCCTCTTCCTAACGGCTTAAAACAGATCAGCACATTAATTTTAACAACTTTTATAATATTTTCAAACAATAAAATATTACGAATATATTTAATTTCATAAATAAAAGATAAACTCGGTATGAACTTTTTAATTTACCAAACACACAAGAGTTCCGTGATGTAACATTAAATTAAATTAAATTATATTAAAGCGCCCCCACTCGTTTGACTCTGACGAGAATCTTTTATTTTATGTACACAAAGACAAGAATTGAGAATTCAAGATGGGTGAAAATTTATTTACCGTTTCATTCCAAATCCTCTCTCATAAGAGGCAGAATATGTGATGGAAATAATTATTTATTCTTGCCGATAGTTTTGATGCATATCTATTCGTGGGAGGCCATTGATATTGATAGAATATAAATTATTCCGCTGTTTTTTTTTTTTACGAAAATGATGACTTATTATTATGAGGATTTATTCATCCGTCCAAATATCGAATTATAATGAAAATATGAATATCATAAATAATTTATCATAGCATAAATATCCTTCCAACAGCAGAATATTTTCATTTATCCGGGTCGATTGTGCATGGAAGAAAAATCTCGGATGCATTAATTATGTTGATTAATCAATTAATGATCAATAATTAAGAATTAAGAATCACAAGAGTGGGCTCGCTTTTTGGCTTCTCGTTGTTATCGTCGCCATTGCTGCCAGCGCCATCTCCCGATCCGCCCGTTGCCAATGGCGCTGTTCTGCGAGGGGGAGGGAGGGAGGAGTTGGGTGGTCATGGCCACGGGCCGGTCGCCCACCAACATCGCCGTCATCAAGTACTGGGGTAAACGCGACGAGTCCCTCATCCTCCCCGTGAACGACAGCATCAGCCTCACTCTCGACCCCGCCCACCTCTCCGCCACCACCACCGCCGCCGTCAGCCCCGCCTTCGACCGCGATCGCATGTGGCTCAATGGTTCCGTAAGCAATCTCTCTCTCTCTCTCTCTCTCTCTCTCGGCGCAAGATCAGAGGGAAACAAAGCTAGGACTTTTAATCTGTAAAATGTAAACGGTTGGACTTGTGGGTTCAGATATCTTTGCATGAAGAATCTGTTGGCGCATAAAGGAAAAGAAAGGAAACTGTGCATGTTTTACTTGTGATTAGATCCTTCTTACTTGAGTTCTGATTAGATGTTCTGTGTCGAAATGTTTGGTTTATTGTTTTTGCTTGTGAGCGGATAAAAAGACTGCAATATTAATAGTTTTGATTATTTGTTGTAGAGGAGGAGAAGATTTTAGTTTAAGTTTGTTCAGTCACTCAAATTCATCTTGAATTAAAAGGATATCCTATTAACTTTTTTCTTGTGTTTGGAGCAGGAGATTTCACTCGCAGGGGGGAGATTTCAAAGCTGCTTGAGGGAAATCCGTAAACGTGCAGGTGAGGTTGAGGACAAGGAGAAGGGCATACTTATCAGAAAGGAGGACTGGGAGAAGTTGCATGTCCACATTGCTTCGTTCAACAACTTCCCAACGGCAGCTGGGCTGGCTTCTTCTGCTGCTGGCTTTGCTTGTCTTGGTAAAAAAAATAATACAATTCACTACCATCCGTTCTTTTTGTTAGTTTTGGATCTTTTATGCAAGAACTATGATATAAAAAGTTGAAGGTAATTGGGGAAACAAATATAGAATATGACATGTATTTTATGTTGCAAGGAAAAATTCGTCATTGTTTCTCACGATGCATTTTGCATTTTTTTTTGTTACAAGATGTTTTTTACCGCACATAATCAAATTAATTAGCAACCAACTCAACAAGGGAAATGGTCATATATAAAGCGTGCACTTGCAAGCAACAAACCTCTTGTTGCTTCTCTGCATGTGGTCGTCATACGAAAATTTTCAATGTTTTAACATATATTTTCTTTTCTGTAGTTTTTACTCTATCAAAGCTGATGAAGGTCAAGGAAGGATTTGGGGAGCTCTCTTCCATTGCAAGGTCTGCCTTATTAGTTTCAACCATGTTCTAGTGTATGGCTGTGCCATTAACATTTATTCAACATGTTGTTTTTTGTAAAATGAGATTGTATAATATGCTAGTTTCATCATGAAAACTAGTTGTTCCTCATAGCAAGGAAGACGACTGAGAATAAGGATGTAGTGCAGTGGTGTGCACACCTCGATTTACGGACCTAAAGGTCTCAAGTTCGATTCTCATTGTGGGACTTGTGTATCCCTTTATTTATCTAATTATATTTACTCGTACTAGGCCATGATCAACACAGAGATCCACATTTCTGTAAAATATGCATGATCAACAAAGGCATTTTACATCTAAATTATTTCACTTGCAGGCAAGGGTCTGGCAGTGCATGCAGGAGTTTGTATGGTGGTTTTGTTAAATGGTCAATGGGACAAGTAAGGTTATATTGGAAAATTGAGTAGATCTCATGGTTTTACAACTTTTATATAAAAAGATAGATCTAAGTTTCCCATTTCCAGGATGCCAGTGGAAGTGATAGCATTGCGAGTCAACTTGCTTCTGAATCACATTGGGATGACCTTGTTATCATTGTTGCAGTGGTATGTATTCCATATTTATTTATACATTACCAATGAGATATCATTATTTATATAAATTCTCTTGTATGCCAATGTCTTATAGTTTTCTTCAAGACATTTCCCCTAAGAAAAACTTCAAGACAGTCTTGTAGCTGTCCTGTTACTGTGATGCATTTATTATAACACTTATATTCTGAGGCTTGTGTTTTCTTCTTCTAATTCATCATGTACAGTCTTGCGATACTAATATAAATGAACAAATGGTTGTGGAATTGAAATAGGGAAACATTACGAGCAGTAAACTGTGCAAGAATATTAAACACTGCTCAATGCTGATACCTGTATGTTTGAGAGGGCAATTCTGCAGAATAGTTGATATTAGCATACCATGTCTTCTACACCAGAATAACATCTGTTTATAGACATTGAGACTAGTAAAACAGTTAGGAAAATATAGACTTCCAGAGGATAGGAAAAAGTAGCTTGAAGGGGTTGTTTGCAAGTAGTGGCTGATAGTCCATCATCCACTTGTAACAGGTAACCCCAGTAACTGTCCCAGCTGTACTTGGTCAACTATGTCTTGATCTGTACATCTCTTTTTCATCTTGGGATGTGAATGAGTAAAGGTGATTTACATCAGCGAATCAGTTCCCTGGCACCAGATTGTTTTTTGAGAGAGGAAAGGATGACAACCAAAAGTTGAAGTTGTCATCCAGATATATATATAGCTGTGGTAAAGAACAACATGTACAAGTGAAAGCTCTCAAGAGGAGAGCAGCAAAAGAGGGAGGGCTGCACAGTCCCTAACCAAAGCCCCACTCCCGAAGAAGAAAAGAAGCATGAAGTACAATGCTCTCAACTGTGCCCTGCTCCCCACAAAAAATAATCCGATTATGCTGAAGTCAAATGGCCCAGGTACCGACCAAAAAAGATGCCAGCAATGCTCTCCACCTCAATCGTTGCTGTCTAGCGAAGACACGAAGTGAAAGCCAAAAGGGGTAAGCTGCTGAAGGTGCCCATCTGCGTCCAAAACTCTCGGGAGACCGAGCAATAAAAAAAGAGGTGATCAATGTCCTCCGCGTCACCACACATGGGGCAAGAAATGTCAGCATGGGGCGCCCACGTCGCCCTATACACTCTGGTGAGGAGTCTACCGCGCCGCAAGAGACAGGCAAAAATCTTGACTTTCAAAGGCAGCCGGGAACGCCAAATGAGTCTGCAGTCTGCCCTGAAAGAATCTGAGGATGGAAGAGTAGTTAGTTTAATAATTCTTTAGCTTGCTTCTGTGTGGCCCAGTTCATCTGGTTTTTACCATATCATGTCATGCTGTGCTGAATTACATGTCAAGAAACAAAATTGTGAAAAGAAAAATATCAGACTGTTGATTTGTTATGGTTTAGCGTGGGATTTGTCCACAAAACCTCAGTAGCCTTCATTTATATTGAATGTTGTTTTCTATTGGGGTTATTCTATGCAGTGATATAAATTCCACATTAGAGATTATTTTTCACTTAAATCACAAAGTTTTGTATGTCAAATTTGTTTCCTCTCAGGTCAGTTCAAAGCAGAAAGAAACAAGTAGTACCAGTGGTATGCGGGAAAGTGTTGAGACAAGCCCACTCTTGCAATATAGGGCCAAGGTTTTTTTTTCCTCATTCCAAATATTTGAACTATTACAGTACAATTTTTTTCTGTTTACTACTCTATATTTGAGTTTCTGGAGTTCTGTGCTTCTATTTCTAGGGAGATTTTATCTTTGTTTCCAGAGGTTGTTTTTCAAAGTTTGTTAATGCACTTAGTATAACTCCGCCTATGTTTTATAGCCAGTCCCAAGCCCGGATAAAGGAGGAGGGTTGTGTTAGGCCCCGACAGCTAGCGTAAAACCCTGTCGAATCTTATGAACATGGATCAACGAATTTGCGTCGTATGATTCATGTAGCCGACCCCACCTAGTGGGATAAGGCTTTGTTGTTGTTGTTGTTGTTAATGCACTTAGTATGACTACTAATTTGTTTAATATTATCTCTCTTACTGCCAGTGTGTGGTTCCTGAACGAGTTCTGCAAATGGAAGAAGCCATTAAAAATCGTGATTTTACATCTTTTGCGAAGCTGACTTGTGCAGACAGTAATCAATTCCATGCAGTTTGCTTGGACACTACTCCTCCTATATTCTACATGAATGATACGTCACACAGGCATGATATTTTATTGTTGAATGTGGTTATCTAATGTCCTTCATAGTAGTTCATACAATGTTTCTTCATGGTAGCTTATCTCTTGATATTCAATACTAGTCCTTAATATTCCATAAGTTTCAACTTTTGTATATGAAATTTGGCTCAGGTTAATCAACCTTGTTGAAAGATGGAATAAGTCTGAAGGATCACCACAGGTATGATTATGAAATAACAGAATACAATTATCATAGTAAGTCAAAATTGATATTTATTATTACATGTTTTGGGTTTGTAGTAATCTTAACATAATCCAGTGTTTTTTTCTGTTTAGTTTGAAATTTAAACATTATGGTACGCTTATTTAGTTATTTGTTGAATATGAACATAACACCATTTTTGTTTTTCCTTATATTGGCTCCAGTTATTTTTGTCTTTATATTTAGTTGATTCATCTAATAGAGTAAGATCTATTGGTGAATAATATAGCGAAAGGTTTGGTTACTAATAGAGCGGAATTGCGTCGTATGATCCATGTAGCCGACCCCACCTAGTGGGATAAGGCTTTGTTGTTGTTGTTGTTGTATTTAGTTGATTCATATTCCAAAGAAGACAAACAACCTTGCTATTCATGCTAGTTTTTACTAGTGTTGATGGTTCCAGTGGTATTGCTTGTAACATCTTGGAAGAAAATGAATATAAAAATGGCAGGCATTTGAAATGACACTGTTGTGCTATTAACTTATAGTAATAGAATGGTTTTTTTGGGTCCATAGTTTGTAACCCACCAATATCCAAGGCTACTAACAACAACAACAACAACAACAAAGCCTTATCCCACTAGGTGGGGTCGGCTACATGGATCATACGACGTCATTCCGCTCTATTAGTAACCAAACCTTTCGGTATATTATTCACCAATAGATCTTGCTCTATTAGTTCGCCAAGTGTCCGCCTTGGCCTCCTCTCCCTCTTTTAATCGGACTCCAGATTATTTGATCTACTCTTCTTACTGGCGCATCTAATGGTCTTCTCTGAACATGACCAAACCATCTCAAACGATTCTCTACCATTTTCTCACTAATAGGAGCCACTCCGACTCGTTCACGTATATGATCATTCCTAATCTTATCTAATCTTGTATGACCACACATCCATCTCAACATCCTCATTTCGGCTACCCCCACTTTACGTTCATGTTGTCCCTTCATAGCCCAACATTCACTACCATATAACACTGCTGGCCTTATAGCAGTACGATAGAATTTTCCTTTAACTTTATTGGATACTTTTCTATCACAAAGAACTCCAGTGGCTTTCCTCCACTTACACCAACCAGCTTGAATTCTATGATTAACATCGTCATCAATCTCACCATCTTGTCTTACAATTGATCCTAAATATTTAAACTTTGTCACTTGAGGAATTATATCCTCCCCTAGCCTAACTTTCAAATCGTCTCTAAGTTGTTTATTTGTGAAATTGCTATGCATATATTCTGTTTTATTCCTACTTAAACGAAAACCCTTTGACTCCAACGTATTTCTCCATATTTCCAATTTTGTATTAATCTCTTCTCTTGAATCCGCTAAAAGTACTATATCATCCGCAAATAGCATGCACTTAGGTACCTCCTCTGTGATACTCTCGGTTATAGCATCGATAACTAAGTTAAATAGATACGGGCTTAAAGTTGATCCTTGATGTAGGCCAATTCCTATAGGAAATTCATTTGTCTCACCTCCGGGTGTTCTAACCCTAGTCAATGCCCCATCGTACATATCTTGTATTACCTTAATGTAGGCAACACTCACCCTCTTCTTTTGCAAGGCTTTCCAAAGTACATCCCTTGGTACCCGATCATACGCCTTTTCTAAGTCAATGAAAGCCATATGTAAGGCTCTTCTCCTACTTCGATACTTCTCCATCATCCCCCTTAGTAAATAAATCGCCTCTGTAGTGGATCTTCCTGACATGAACCCAAATTGTCTCTCAGAAATACTAGTCTCCATTCTCAATCTATGCTCAATCACTTTTTCCCATAATTTCATTGTGTGACTCATAAGTTTAATCCCTCTATAATTTGCACAATTCTGAATATCTCCTTTATTTTTGTAAATAGGAACTAATGTACTTAATCTCCAATCATCAGACATCTTTTTCGACCGTAAAATCTCATTAAATAGTTTACATAACCACAACACATTTTTCTTCTACACATTTCCAAACTTCAATCGGTATACCATCCGGTCCAACGGCTTTACCATTCTCCATTTTCGTAAGAGCTTCGCTAACCTCCGAGACTCTAATTCTACGATAAAATGACCTATTAAGCTCACATTCGCTAACTGTCAAGTCCTCCAAATCACAACGGAAACCTTCACATCCATCATTAAATAGCTTATAGAAATACTCTTTCCATCTGTTCTTAATATCTCCTTCAGTAACTAAAACCTTGCCAACTTCATTTTTTATGCATCTTACTTGATCCAAATCTCTCGACTCCTTCTCTTTATTCCTTGCAATTTTGTAAATCCTTTGTTCACCAGCCTTTGTCCCTAACTCCTTATAAAACCCCTCATATGCTTTAGCACGAGCATCACTAACTGCCTTCTTAGCCTCCCTTTTCGCCAAAAGATACTTTTCCCAATTGTCAGAACTATTGTCCAAGTGTATCGCCTTGAAACAATTCTTCTTATTACGCACCTTTTCTTGGACCTCCTCATTCCACCACCAAGTCTCCTTATCTCATGGTTCAAAACCTTTTGATTCTCCTAAAATGGCTTTAGCAATCATTTCAACCTTTTTTGCCACATTCTCCCACATGATACTAGCATCTCCTTCTAACTCCCACACACTTTCCTCTAATAACTTACTTCTAAAAGTCTCTCGCTTCTCTCCCTTTAACTGCCACCACTTGATCTTTCGATCAAAAACTGTTCGAGATTTTGGTTTTATACGTTTCATTTGCATATCAAGAACTAACAATCTATGTTGTGTAGTCACCCCATGTCCAGGAATTACTTTGCAATTAGTACAACATCTTTTATCAGTATTTCTTGTCAAGAAAAAATCGATCTTACCTGTGTACCAAAGTTTGGAACCATTTAACCTAATCTCAACATGCCCAACAATTACTTTTACGGATATGATTCGATCCTCAATCCTTTTAACTTTCACAATATTTTTCCTCCATTCTGCATCCGTGATAATACTAACACCATTCCTTCCATTTACCTTACCTGTGTACCAAAGTTTGGAACCATTTAACCTAATCTCTTTACTTCCCTCTCCTATCCATCTAGTTTCTTGCAAGCATAAGATACTAATCTTACGCTGGTCCATTACTTGTGCCACCTCGAGGCGCTTCCCATTCAACGTCCCAATGTTCCAAGAACCTAATCTGACCTTAGTCTCATGAACTAGCTTCTTTAACCGCCTCCGTCCATTAGAGTGCGGTAGCCCTTGCTCATTTAACACTGCATTCAGGTGAGGATGCAGCGGCTCTTGCTCTCTTATCACTGTACTCGAGCTATACAGTGCGTTACTTACGGGTAACGACCTAGCATTAACACAATATATTCGTTGATCCATGTTCATAAGATTCGACAGAATTTTATGCTGGCTGTCGGAGCCTAACACAACCCTCCTCCTTTATCCGGGCTTGGGACCGGCTATAAAATATAGGCGGACAAACAAGGCTACTAACACCTCACTAATTTAATGTTCGGGCGGGAGTGTAAACGATAAACCCTTACCAAAGCGGTGACTCTAGAAATTAAACCTAGGACTACTAGCACAATCCGCTGTCCAGTTGTATCAACATCTTTGGTTAGTAATAGAATGTTTTAGGTTGTATAATTTGTAGGTACATAGTTTTTCTTTTCTTTTTCTTCTAAGGTTTGCGTGATTATATTGAACTTACATAGTATGGACTTTAAAAGTTTGAGTTGTGATCTATTTCTAGGTTGCCTACACCTTTGATGCGGGGCCCAATGCTGTGTTGATTTCACCAAACAGGAAAAATGCTCAGCTTCTCCTTAAGCGTCTGCTCTACACTTTTCCTCCAGCAGTTGACACTGATCTAACTAGGTCTGTTTTGAAAGTTTGCTTTCTTAGAAATACGTGGTTATAATTCTACATCAGGCATGTAAATCATCTTGATCCCTGCATGCAGCTATGTTCTAGGAGACAATTCTATACTGTCTGAAGTTGGTGTACATTCCATGGAAGATCTTGAAGCTCTATCACCACCAGCTGAAACAAAAGATAAATCTCCATATGTGAAGTACAGAGGTGATATTAGCTATTTTATCTGCACTAGGCTTGGCACGGGTCCACAAGTACTTGTTGATGAGAGCCTAACCCTCATTGATTCCAAGACTGGTCTTCCAAAATGAGTTCTCTTGCAAGGATAGAAATTTAGCCATTTGTATTGTTGTCTTGTTGGCTTCCATTGTATTCTTTAGGGCTTCCTCAAACTTATAAGCTTCAATTTTCTGCTTTAGCATTTTAGGGTATCCCCTTTATCATGTATTCACTAGAGGGGGAGGAGAGCTGTGAAGTTTGTGTAATTTATTTTTTGGACCTCTAGGCATCGAATAATCTCAAACTTTCTTACCCAATTATTTTAAAATAATTTATTCAAAAATTGGATTGAACTTTTCATCTCTTTTTTTTCGAGGGATTTTACATCTTACTGCCCACAGTGTGCCTCTAGTGTACATTTTTTTTAACGATATTAGAAATGCATGCATTGTTAGAGGCTGGAAAATAATGTAGTTTCCATGACTCACTTGGTGCAAGAAGGCCAACTGTGATGTTGTTATCAATTTGCAATCAAATTTAAGTTATTATTATTATTACTACTACTACTACTAATACCACCAGGATGATGAATATGGAAAAAAATATTATGATGAGACTGTTGATGCACCATAATCGAATTCTTAGTTATGTTAGTGTATACGTGGTTCAACATCAGAACTTTTAACTTTGAATGCTCTTTGCCGGTGATGAAGCCATTTATGATAACTAGATATATTTTTCCAAAAAATATTTATTTATTCGGAATGTGCCTTAATATAAATCTAAGATATAAAATGTAAAATTTAGATAACAAAAAAGAGAAAAAAGTCATTTTTTATTAAAAAAAGTTAAATGAACAGAATATTAATGATTAAACACATGATTTATTATTTCAGTCTGATATTATTATTATTATTATTATTATTAAGGACAAGAATCGAAGTGAAGAGAATATTCTGTGTAATTCTTGAGCGGATAAAACTTAACTTTCAGATTTGGGTAATTCTTCCACGTCGGAAATGGTTAGTTTTTCAGTTTTTACATAACTGTGGCTGATATCTGCTCAGCCATGCAAATGGTTAGTTCTGTCATCAATGGTTAATTCTTGCCTATAGCTACACATCCATTAGCTGTGTTTTACAGTTTTTCAAACCTACCCAATGATTACTCTAATCAGAACACAAATATTAATAGCTATTTTATCCATCTGACCTCTTTCTTAATGTTACTAAACTTTAATTTCTTTTTTCTCTCAGAAATGTGTTTACTTTGAATGCATGCTGGAAGTGAATTCATATTCATGTATAATGAAAACTGATAACCTGGTTTACAGGATTAGCAATTCCTGAAGGTGACGATGGAGCGTTCAAATATTTCTTCCGAGTGCCAAAGAAGACCTTGGAGTATATCTGTTCAGTAGTAGGGCAAGTTCTTGTACCAAGACCACCATCTGGTCTCATAAATATCAGTTGGGGCATCATTTGGTGTTGGGCAGTCCACTGTTTATCAGGTGACATGGAGATTGTAACATTCTAAGAGAAAATAAAAAAAAAGGAAAGAAACAAAAAGCCCAGCCGCATGAAGTCCAAAAGTCCACATGTTTATAATATGATCTAAAAGCTAAAAATAATGTTTGCTTTATACCTACTCAAATAATGTTTGCTTTATACCTACTCAGCCGACACCCCCTTAAATGCTACAGTAAACCACCACCCATTCTCTCCCTCCAAGCTCCATTCGCCGAAATCCTCCCAAACCCCCACCTCCCACCCTCTTGTAGCTACAGTGGCACTACAGTGACCTCTCTCTCTTCCTTGTTCATCCACTCGGCTAGCACACACAAGGAAGCCCCATTTTGAGCTAAAGTAAGTATTATTTTCTCATTAGCATCCTCTCTAGCTCACTTTCTATCTCACCTACCTTTTCATTTAGAAAACATGGACAACAACTAGAGAAAGGGAGAAAGATAGGAGAGGAAGAAGATTAGAGATTTAGGCTTACTATTAAGGTATGTTGAGGGGATCCAAATTTTCTAATCATCTTCTAATGATGTGTCTATGCTTTGATTAGGGAATAAAGAATCAACCATGTGTTATTGGAGTGATGATTAAGGGATGTTCATATTAGCATTAGTATGCTTCATATTTTGTTAAGATTAATACTCTATTGCTAATCATGTTTAGAGTTAGAATGTTCATCGTTATTTATGTTGCTCATTATGAAATTGTTTAATGCTCATGTACATTTATGAGTGTGATTAGCATGTTAGCTTATGTGGAAACCCATTTTTCATTGTTAGTGTACCAAGAATGTTGACAAATAATTCATGTGATGTATGGAACTAAATCTATGCTCAATATGTCAATGTATGCAAGATTGGAAAGAAATGATGTAGAATTATAGGTTCTGTCGGTCCAGAACGGGCGACGGATACATTAACGATCGATCGTTTTGGGGACGATTTCGTCTCAACATTTTCCCAATGATCGTTCGAAACCCCATTCGGACGCCCGATATGGAGAGGTCGTTGCTCTCTGTGATCTATGATCGACCCAACGCCCAGTTTGGTCATCAGAAAGCTCTATAACGGTCAATCGATACCCCAACGATTGTCTGATTTAGCGAGGTTGTTGCTCTCTATGATCTACAGTAGACCCAATATCCAGTTTGGTTATCTGAAAGTCATGTAACGGCCGACCGATACCACAATGATCGTCCGATGTAGAGCAATCGTTGCTCTCTATAATATGCAGAACCCGAAAGACCATATCGATCGACCGAAATCCTACAAGTCGCCCGATACCTCGTCCAACAGTCGACTGAAAGTAAAACGATCGACCGTTTTGGGCTGATGATTTGGTCATGTTTGAATGTCCACACTTAACATGATTTGAAGTAAGTATGACCTTAAATAGGATTAAAACATACAACACGACCTTAAATAGGATTAAAACATACAACATGACCTTAAATAAGATTAAAACATGCAACATGTATTAAATGATTGCATGTATTGATGAATGTAATTAAAAGGCGGATTGACATGAAAGTGTCTTGTTGTAATCGTGGAGGAGAATAAAGTCTTCACTTACTAGCCTATGTGATATATTCCTGGGGAAGTAAAGTCTGACCCATCGTGATTTGTACTTCCAATGGTGCAAAAAGATCCCGGCCTAGCTAGCCAAGGACCCGCGAATCAACGTGGTCTTCCTAATCACCAAGATAAGAAGCTATCTTAATAAAGATAGAGATAAAAAGATGATGCAAAGTTGGAAAGTAAAGTCTTACACTCATGTATGTACTTCAAGGGGACTAAAGCCTAAGAAGTAAAGTCTTATATGTGTGTATATATTTTCCAATGATGACTTGGGACATAAAGATGAAGATGATGATGAAAGCACAAAAAAAGATGCTAATGCATGTCCCCTTATCATAAGATGTAGCAAGATAAATGATGATATGCTTTAGCATGATGATAAGTTATGATATGCTTTGACCTAATGATTATGATATTACATGCTTATCTTATATTACCATGATGATATGTTCATATGTTATATAGTGTGCATAAGTAGCTCATAGCATGCATATGATTTATGTATCATGATGATAATATGCATATGTCATGATATGTAGAGATTATGTCAAATGATCATAGTATGCATGGGCCTCAACATACTCTAATGGGAGAAATCCTTTGCACCCCATGGATCCGTGCAGGTATGGACGAGGCTTAGGTTCGACGGCGAGAGCCTCATGATGGTGACATTGCACATGTGTTGGTCGGACTACGGCTTAAGTCGCTCTTGAAGACCACTTTCGAGAGTGAGGAAGATGTTGATTGGGAGAGCTTCGTGAAAGTGTTCGAGGCTCGCTTCTTTCCGGATCATGTTAAGAAAAAGAAGAGGGACGGATTTCTCAATCTCGTCCAAGGCAACATGTTAGTGGATCTATACTTGAATACATATCTAAGGCTAGAAAAGTATGGTGAGCTCAATGAAAATGAACTTAGAAAGACCAAGAGGTTCATTAATGGTTTTCATCATGGATTGCAACCTTGGGTGAGCAGTGGTCATTGTACCACCATGAAGGATGTGGTAGAACTTGTCGTCGAACATGAGGAGAAGTACAACGAAAGGATGAGTGCTAAAGGAAAAGCAATCAAGAAGTACGAAGAAAAAGTTCAAGGGAAGAGCCCAAAGAAAGCTCCTTATCATTCTCCAAAGAAGGGGGAGCAAAGAAAAGGTGTATGCAACCATTATGATAGGTACCATCCCGACAAATGTCGCATGAGGACCGGGACATGCTTACAATGTGGAAAGACGGGTCATTACATAAGGGATTGCTCAGAAAAGAGTAGGGACAACCGCAACAAAGGGAATATGGCTATGGATCTGCCAAGAGCCCCGACAAGAATGTTTGCCAAGGAAGTTGATGAAGCCACCCAAGCAAATGATATTTTTTTTAAGTGAAAGATTAATTAACTATTAAATAAAGCAACAAGTGTTATGAAAATATAGGAATTGGAGGGCCTTCGAAAGAGGATGGTCCTCCCAAAAAATGTCGTACAGAGACGACGAGCATGCTGAGCAAAAAAATGGGCTACAGAATTAGCTTTCCTATTACAGTGTGATACTTTGTAATTTTCAAAAATCGAGAGTAGCCCTTATCCAAAGAAATTTGTCGAATACACCAGGGTGAGTCCGAATTGCTGTTAATGGCATTGACGAGATTCTGACAATCGGATTTGATGTAAAGAGTCGAGATGCGGAGCTGAGCGCAATATTTGATTCCCTCGAGCATGGCCTAGGCCTCGGCCTCCAAAGCAGTGCCTAACCACCGCACCTATAGCCAAAACGGAAAGATCAGGGGAGCAACAGACAAAACCCATACTCCCAATTTCCCCGCAACCAGTGAAGGCACTATCAGTGTTTAATTTTGTCCACCCGCTTCAGGGGGCTCCCATCGGGATAAGTAGTGGCCATGGGGGAGAATTGCCTTAGGAACCTGGCACACAATATAATCATCATATGTGGACAAGATTCTCTGCCAAACCGACCTCGCGGTTGTCAACTTGGACCTAAAGACAGTCTTATTCCTAGCACACCATAATCCCCATAGACAAACAATAATGAAAGACCTCAAACTGACTTTTGAAATAGACAGCAGAGAGGAACCCTCGTAAAGCCAAGAACTAGCCGGCCATTGCGAGGAGAGTTCAAAATTAAACTTGAGCTCAGATTGAACAATAGATCAGAATTGAGCAGAGAAAGAGCAAGCAAAAAATAGATGATCAACAATCTCTAGATGAATACCACAGAATTTGCAAAGAGGGTTACTAGAAGGGATAAATCTCTGAATAATATCAGCAGTAGGGAGTCTTTTGTGTAGCAATTTTCACAAGAAAAATTTTATTTTTGGAGCAATACTAAGACGCCACAGGTGATTCCAGGAAGACTGCCCCAACCCAAGGTGGTCACCAAGTGGCCATCCAGGCGAGGAAGGCGGTAAAGATCTGTCCACAATGAATCTATAAACAGAATTAGCGTTAGCAATTCTATGGGTATCCATTACCTAATGCTAGGTATCATCACGAGCAGAATGAGATAAGTAAAGAGATATTATATAGTTTATCAAGTTAGGACCAAACATCTCAGCAAGTAAGATAGAATTCCAGCAATTGTCAGTTATAAGGTCATTTACCATCATGTCTGCAGATATAATATTGACGTTGATATAAGTGGGTTTCCAAGCAAGAGGTATAGAAAAAATCCAAGGATCCTGAGGTATTCTTTCCATCTCCAATCTGAGTCATGAAGCCAAGTTTAATGATATCTAAAGTATTAAGTATTGTTCTCCAGCACCAGGTAGAAGACTTAGGGGGAGTGTGAAGGTTGCAAGGATGAACATTTCCATATTTATGTTTGACAAGCTGCACCCAAGGAGTACCCCTATTATTTAAGAGGTCCAGAGTTCTTTTAGCAAGCAAGGAAGCTCGGATATGCTTTAAATTTTTTACCCCCAGACCACCACAGAGCTTAGGCCTCTGAATAGTATCCCAATTTATAAGGTGTATGTCATGTCTGCCACCATTAGAGCCCCAAAGAAAGTTCTGTTATGTTTCTCAATAGTTCAATGATACCGTTAGCAACAAAGGATGAGCTGAATGCATAAACATGCATTGAATTGATTACAGAGTTTATGAGAATAGCTTTGCCTACATGGTTAAGTAACATTTGCTTCCAACCAGATAACCTCTTTGTGATCTTGTCTAAAATTAGTCCTTGTGATTTTGTCGATATGTACTTATAGTAGATAGGGATTCCAAGATAGGAGAAAGGGTAGGAACCAACCTTGAAATTGAGGATGTTAAGGATAGCATTTTTCTTAGTGGGTGCCAGCTTTGGGGGGAAAAAGATTTGCTATTTGTCATGATTTACTCTTTGATTAGTTAGTGTCTCATAGTCTTTGAAAATTTTATTTAAAATCCTACAATTTGATTTGGTAGCAGCAATACATATGAGGAGATCATCAGCATACATGAGATGACTCAGAGTGAAAGTGTTTATAGAGAAAGGTATAAGAGCTCCCACATTGACTTGATGATTAATAAGAGAGGTCAGCACCTGAGAGACAAGGATGAATAGGTAAGGGGAGAGAGGATCCCCCTACCTAATCTCCTTATGCCCAGCAAAAGAGTGGGAAGCAGAACCATTCATAGTGCATGTGAAAGTAGGGGATTCGATACAAGTGAGGATCTAGGATATGAAGGTAGGAGGGAAATCCATCTTTCTAAGGATAATGTCAACATCATTCCAAGAAATCCTGTCAAAAGCCTTTTCCATGTCTACTTTAATTAATTGAAATTTCTTCCCACCCTTGGAAATATAGTGTGTGATTTCTTGAGCAACCATGATATTATCTTGGATAGATCTATGAAATATGAAGGCAGATTGGCACTGGTCAATAAGGGCCCCCAAAGTAGGCTTGAGTCATTGGGCCAAGACTTTAGAAGTGATTCTATAAAGTACATTATAGAGGGAGATAGGCCTGAAGTCAGGTACTTTAGAAGGCAACTCCTTCATAGGAATGAAGACTAAAGTAGTTTGTGACCAATCACAAGGGATGGAATTAGAGTTAAGTGCCAAACGAATGCGGTGGCAGATGTTAGTTCCAATAAGGTCCCAATATTTTTTGTAAAATTCAACTGTGAATCCATCTAGCCCAAGAGACTTGCCAGAGCCCATGCTCCAAAGGCAGTCCTTAATCTCATTATCAGTGATATGTGAGATCAAACTATCCCACCAAGTGTGACTAAGCTTAGGGAGAGTAGGCCAAGAAGAGGGATCAGGATTAAGAACCTCAGGACTCTAGAGATCCAGATAGTGACTGACAAAGTAATTTTTTTATCAGAGATTCATCTTTTAGGACTTGACCCTCATTTGTGGTGATTGAGTTTATATGATTGTGTTTTGATCTAATGATGGTAAACATATGAAAGAATTTTATATTTTTGTCCCCATGCTTTAGCCAGTTTACCCGTGATTTAGACCACCACTTGATACTAATTTATCTTAAATAAGTCAAATGTTTGTTATAGGAGGCCCTAAGGGTAAGAAGTTCATGATCAGTGAGGGAAGAAGTTTCATCCTTGTGCTCCAAATAGGAGATGAGGGCTTGGGTTTCAATAGTTTTATCTTCAAGTTTACCCAATTTCTTCTTGTTCCATTTAATGGTTTCCAATTTAACTCGAGCTAGGATGTCACTAAGAGAATCAGAAGGTGTGTGGTGAGCCTAGACCCTTTTAACAATCTCCCTTGGCTCGACATAGTCAAACCAAAAGGTCTCATATTTGAAAGATTTGGATTTGCTAATTTGGTTCTCAGTTGTCATAAAAAGAGGAGAGTGGTTAGAGGCAGTTCTGGGAAAAGTCTGAAGAGCAGTTGCAGGGTAAGTCATGAGCCATTGATGATTTACTAGAAGCCTATCAAGTCTGCAAAGGATTCTGGCACTACCAGAGTGATTGTTACACCACGTGTATTTAGACCCTTGGGGATTGACATCTACGAGATCTTGAGAATCAATGAGATTTCTAAGTGCTAGGATGAACTTGGTTGATATGAAAATAGAGCTCCCCCCCCCCCATTTTTCGTAGTGATTAATAAGGGAATTAAGATCACCAATGATGGCCCAGGGGATGTTAGCAATGTTTAGATTACTTAATTACGACCAAAGATTTAAGCGCACAGGAGGGAGTGTGCTAGCATAAATACATGATAAAAGAAAGGAAGTATTTTGATGAGTCACAACAACATGCATGATTTGAGCAGAAACAAGGAAAGGTGTCACCTGGATGTCGGTTCCTTTCCAGGCGACAAGAATGCCCCCGGAGGCACTAGTGCCGGCCTGGAAATGCCTGGACCAAGCAAGGCCTAGATGACGGATGACCCGCTCAAAATCCTGCTTATTTCTGTGCATCTCCAAGAGAACCAGGATGTCAGGTTTATGCATCTTCAGCAACTCCGAAAGGCGGTCCCTGACCTTGCTGCGATCCGCCCTTCTGCAGTTCTAGCTTATGATCCTCATTTGAGCCCTGTCGGCGAGGCCAGGTCGCGATCCTAGGAAGGTAGGGGCAGACGTGAGTCAGTTGACAAAGACGGGGTGGCCTTCTTACCTTTAGGGGGTTTCTTTGTTGCGGGGCGCCTAGACTGTAGGTCCGGGGGACGCATAGGCATGGCGCGACGGCGCCGGGGAGAGGCTGGAGGAGCCATCTGCTGACGCACTAGGAGATCGGCATCTGGGGCTTCCTCGTCAAAGAGAAAACGCACTAGAGATCTCCTCCATTGGGCGCTCCAGGAAAACTAACAGCACCTGCTGGACCATCTGCTGGTGCTGATCCTGTAGCTCCACGGCCGGTGCGGAAGCCATAGCATGAATATCCCGACTGGATGAGGTCGACGGAAGAACAGATCTATTCGGCAATGGACACAGATGAGACTCTAATGGGGCAGCGCCAATTAGGGTAAAAGGAGAAGATACTGCCTCCTCGCGTGTTGTTGTACAAGACCTCACGTGAGAATCATCAGGACCCTCCACGGGATAAGGACCGGGCCGGTGGATGGAAGTGCATCCAACCATTGGAGAAGAGATCTATTGCTGGATGTGCCCGGACCGTTGGGAACTGATCCAACGGTAGGCGCAGCTTTCGCCCCAGGGCTATTGAGATCCAGAATCGCCGCCCGGGATTTCGCCGATGGCGATGCAAAATTCGGTCGGGAACCCTCCTGATGCAGGCGACGAGGTGGGTTTTCGGAAGGTACCTGCAACTAAGGACCAAACAATAACACAACATGTGATTTGGTCGAAGAAGTGACCGATGATGAAGACTTAGGACAATCTTCTAAACGATGACCTGGGAGGCCACATTTAAAGCAGAGGACGGACAGTCCCTCATACATAATTCGTTGGAAAAATCTCTTACCATTCGGATTACGCACCCAAATACCTTGTTTGACCGGCAGAGAGCGATCGAGTTCAACACATATCCTGGCATACTCACAATCATCCTGAAGCTTGTCGATGCGCAGAGGCATACCGAAATGCCGAGCAATGCGGACGACGGCACACTCGCGGCGCAGCTCAAAAGGAAGAGCCGACAAACGAATCCAATAGGGAGCAGATGAGATAAGTTCCTCCTCTGGCCGAAAGAATGGTCGAGGGATGGAGACATTGAGGATGTGACCAGCAACCGTCCATGGTCCCCAGTGACAACCTGCATACGGTCAGCACTAGAGGAGAACTTGAACATGAGATGAAAATTTCCAAGGTAATATTCTAATTGTCGGACACTATGCAAATGTTCTTTTTTATTCGGGTGCAACACACTCCTTCATATCTCATGCATTTGCTAATATGCTAGAGGTAAGGCTTCTAGTTACTAATTGTCAACTAGAAGTAGTGACTCCTACCGGAATGGTAGTCACTAGGAGATATGTCCCCAATGTATCTATAAAAATAGATAGGAAGAATTTTTATATTATTTCTTATGATAGATTATGATGTAATTTTAGGGATGGATTGGTTATCCTATGATGATACTCGCATGTATTGCAAAGAAAAGAAAATTTTTATAAGTGACCATCATGGAAAACCCACAATGATTCAAGGAATTCCTTCCAAGGAAGTCAAAGTGCTAATTTCAGCAACTAAGACAAGCAAGATGATCAAGAAAGGGGCAAGAGGATTTTTGGCAAGTGTCATCAAAACGGATTCACAATCGAAGGCACTTGAATTCTTGGATGTTGTAGAAGAATATCCCGATGTCTTTCCGGAAGACATTGCGAGATTACCGCCAAGAAAGGAAGTTGAGTTCAATATTGAACTACTTCCGAGTACTGCGCCCATTTCGAAGCTGCCGTATCGAATGGCCCCGACGGAGATGCACGAATTGAAGACCCAATTGTAAGAGCTTTTGGACAAACGGATTTATTAGGCTAAGTGCCTTACCATGGGGCGCACCAGTGCTTTTTGTCAAGAAGAATGATGGTTCTTTAAGATTGTACATTGATTACCGATTGCTCAATAAGGTGATGGTAAAGAACAAGTACCCCTTGCCAAGAATTGATGATCTTTTTGATTAATTATCATCGGCATCAGTTTTCTCCAAGATCGACCTAAGGAGTGACTACCACCAATTAAAGGTAGCCGAGCAAGATGTTCCCAAGATGATATTTCGTTGAAGGTATGGACACTATGAGTTTTTGGTTATACCTTTTGGACTAACGAATACGCCCGCCGTTTTCATGGATTTGATGAATATGGTCTTTCATCCATACTTGGACAAATTTGTGATCGTGTTTGTGGATGACATCCTCATCTACTCATCAAGCCCGGAAGAGCATCGAGAACATCTTCGCATTATACTGGAAACGTTGAGAAGAAACAAGCTCTACGCCAAGTTTTCTAAGTGTGAATTTTGGCTTGAAGAAGTAATGTTCCTTGGACATATTGTATCAAGGCATGGAGTGGCCGTGGATCCGGCTAAAGTTGAAGCGATGACTCATTGGAATAAGCCCAAGAATGTGACCGAGATTAGAAGTTTCTTGGGACTTGCCGGATACTATAGAAGGTTTATCCAAGATTTCTCCAAGATAGCCGCACCTATAACGAAGTTGACAAGAAAAGGCGAGAAATTTATATGGTCACAAGCATGTGAAGCAAACTTTCAAGAAC
This sequence comes from Pontederia crassipes, assembly GCA_030549335.1. Classification (NCBI taxonomy): domain Eukaryota; kingdom Viridiplantae; phylum Streptophyta; class Magnoliopsida; order Commelinales; family Pontederiaceae; genus Pontederia; species Pontederia crassipes. Next base: position 7,302,731 of record CM060190.1, read on the forward strand.
TCAAGAGAAGACTCACCATGGCGCCAATCCTAGTCATTCTCTCGGGAAGTGGAGGCTATGTCATTTATAGTGATGCTTGTGGTACCGGATTAGGTTGTGTACTTGTGCAACATGGCAAAGTGGTTGTATATGCTTCGCGACAATTGAAGAAGCATGAAGTAAATCGTCCAACTCATGACTTAGAGTTAGTGGTGGTGGTATTCGCGTTGAAGATATGACAAGATGGCTTGAATTCCTTAAAGAATATGAATTTGCTATATTGTACCATCCCGGGAAAGCAAATGTGGTCGCCGATGCACTAAGTCGCAAGTGGGAATGATCACTTGAATGTTTGAGAGTACACAAGTGGAATCTTATGGAAAGTATAGTGCAATGGGCGCCAAGCATTTGTGGCCGAAGGATCATATGTATGACTCATCATGTGATCGAATCAAACTTGATAAGAAGAATTATTGAAGCTCAAAGAAGAGACCTGAAATATGCAAGAATGAATAATGTATGCAAAAGGGAAATGAATCACTTCAAATATGGAGTAGATAAAGCAATTAAGTATGAGAACCGTTTGTGGGTACCAAAAGATAAAGCACTAATAAGAAAGATTTTGAATGAGTATCACTAGTCCGAATTCTCCATTCATCCCGGAAGTACCAAAATGTTCAAGAACTTGCAAAGAAATTTTTGGGGGGAAGACATGAAGAAGAAAGTGGCCAAGTATGTAGCTAAGTGTATAGTTTGCCAACAAGTCAAGATTTAACACCGAAAGCCTTGCGGCAAGTTACAACTCTTACCTATTCGAAATGGAAATGACAAAGTATCTCTACGGATTTTGTAGTAGGACTACCTCGAACTCGGAAAGGGAATGATGCCATTTAGGTTGTAGTGGACCGTTTGACGAAGTCGGCTCACTTTATTCCTATGAAAGTGAGTCAATCCATGGAAAGCATGGTAGAACTATATGTAAATGAAATTATTTGTTTGCACGAAATTCTAGCTTCTATTGTTTCAGATAAACATTCAAGATTTACTTCAAGATTTTGGAAAGGTCTTCAAAATGCTTTTGGAACAAGGCTAAATTTTAGCACGACGTTTCATCCTCAAACCGATGGCCAAAGTGAAAGGACAATTCAAACTCTTGAAGACATGCTTAGAGCTTGTGCCTTAGATTGGCATGAAAATTGGGATGACCACCTTCTTTTAGTGGAATTTGCTTATAACAATAGTTATCACTCTAGCATCAAGATGACACCATTTGAAGCTCTATATGGTAGGCCTTGTCATTCTTCGGCATGTTAGAGTGAAACCGGGGAAGAAAGATACTTTGAATTGGATTTGGTCCATATGTACATTGATAAAGTGAAGCGTATCAAGCAAAGGATGTTAGCGGCACAAAGTAGGCAAAAGAGCTATGCAGATCTAAGAAGAAGAGAGCAACATTATGAAGTTGGTGACCATGTAATCCTCAAAGTCTCACCAACTAAGGGTGTTACGAAACTTAGTAAGAAAGAAAAATTGACTCCAAGATATATTGCACCTTTTGAAATCACAGGAAAAGTTGATGAAGCGGCTTATAAGTTAGCATTACTATCCTCATATGCAAGATTTCATAATGTCTTTTATGTATCAATGCTCCAGAAGTATGTTCACGATGAAGCAAATGTGATTCGAATTGAAGAGCCGAATATCAAAGAGGACTTGATATATGTGGAGCAACCTATTGAGATTATAGATTATCAAGTAAAACATATCAAGAACAAGACCATACCCATGGTCAAAGTAGTATGGAAGCACCATAGAGGACAAGAAGCTACATGGGAGCTAGAAGAAAAAATGCAAGAGAAGTTTTCAAGAATTTTCAGTAAGTATTTTAAGATTTACTAAAATTCGAGGACGAATTTTTATTTAAGGGGGATAGATTGTAACATTCTAAAATGAAATGAAAAAAAAGAAAGAAAACAAAAAGTCCAGCCGCATGAAGCCCAAAAGCCCACATGATTATAATATGACCTAAAAGCTAAAAGCAATGTTTGCTTTTTACCTATCCACCCGACACCCCCTTAAATGCTACAGTAAACCACCTCCCATTCTCTCCCTCCAAGCTCCATTCGGCCGAAATCCTCCCAAACCCCCCTCCTGTATCTACAGTGGCACTACAGTGACCTCTCTCTTTCCCTTGTTCACCAACTCGGCTAGCATACACAAGGAAGCCCCATTTTGAGCTAAAGTAAGTATTATCTTTCCATTAGCATCCTCTCTAGCTCACTCTTTATCTCACCTATCTTTTCATCTAGGAAACGTGGACAACAACCAGAGAAAGGGAGAAAGATAGGAGAGAAAGAAGATTTGAGGTTTAAGCTTACTATTAAAGTATGTTGAGGGGATCAAACCCTCTAATCACCCCCTAATGATGTGTGTATGCTTGGATTAGGAAATAAAAAATCAGCCATGTGTTCTTGGAGTGATGATTAAGGGATGTTCATATTAGCATTAGTATGCTTCATGTTTTGTTAAAATTAATATTCTATTGCTAATCATGTTTAGAGCTAGAATGTTCATCGTTATTTATGTTGCTCATTATGAAATTGTTTAAAGCTCATGTATATTTATGATTGTGATTAGCATGTTAGATGTCTTTATGTGGAAGCCCATTTGTTTCATTGTTAGTGTATCAAGAATGTTGACAAATGATTCGTGTGATGTGTGAAACTAAATCTATGCTCAATATGTCAATGTATGCAAGATTAAAAAGAAATGATGTGGAATTGTAGGTTCTGTCTATCTAGAACGGGCAACGAATACATTAACGATCGATCGTTCTATGAATGATTTCGTCTAGACATTTGCCCAATGGTCGTCCGAAACCCATTCGGACGCTCCTCTCTGTAATTCATGATCGATCCAACGCCTAGTTTGATCGTCAGAAAGCTCTATAACGGTCTACCGATACCCCCAAAAGGTCGTCCGATTTAGAGAGGTTGTTGCTATCTATAATCTGCGGTCAACCCAATACCCAATTTGGTCATCCGAAAGTCATGTAACGGTCGACCGATATCCCAACGATCATCCAATGTAGAGCACTCGTTGCTCTCTATAATCTACGGTCGACCCGATGCTCAGTTCGATCGTCCGAAAGGACCATATCGGTCGATCGAAATTCAATGATGACTTGGGACATAAAGATGAAGATGATGATGAAAGCACTAAAAAGGATGCTAATATGCCCCCTTGTCATAAGATGTTATGTAAGAAGATGTTAAAGTAAAGCAAGATAAATGATAATAAGTTATGATATACTTTGACTTAATGATTATGATGTTACATGCTTATCTTATCTTACCATGATGATATGTTCATATGCCATATAGTGTGCATAAGTAGCTCATAGCATGCATATGATTTATGTACCAAGATGATGATATGCATATGCCATGACATGTAGAGATTATGTCAAAGGATCATAGCATGTATGTGCCTCAACATACTCTAACGGAAGAAATCCCTTGCACCCCATTGATCCATGCAGGTATGGACGAGGCTTAGGTTCGACGACGAGAGCCTCATGATGGTGACATTACACATGGGTTGGTCGGACTACGGCCTAACTTATTTTACTTATGTTGTTATGATGAACTCTTATAAAGAGTCAAGTATATATGACCTATGAACCTTTGAGTCATTTACTTTTATATGAACTCACTTACTTATTATGAACCCAATGTTGGGTCTTATGTTAGAGCCTATGTGGCTCATGGACTAGAGATGTCTCTTGAATTTTATTTATCTATGAAGTCTTCCACTGTGTTTTATGTTATTGAACTTTATTATTGTTATTATGTTTTCCGCTGCAATGTTTTTATGAAATTAGGTCACGAAAAGCAACATCGCCTAGGGTTTGACAACTAAATTGACACCGAATTTTGGAGGCATTACATATATTCATCAAAGTCACTCTTGATGAACGAAGCAGGCACCATATCAATTGGCCACAAGTTGACAGGATTGAGCAAATTAAAATGAAATTGGAGGCGGCCTTTGAGCTTCCCAACTGTTGCGGAGCTATTGATGCAACTCACATCGTAATGTCGCTTCCTGCAATTGAATAAATTACAGCATGTTCTTGCAAGTGACAGTGGATAATGAATCAAGTCGACATAGTGATTGGTTGGCCAGCAAGCATGCCATTTTCCCGACTACTCAAATGCTCAGGTTTCTACAAGCTCTGTGATAGTGGGAAACATTTGCATGCCCCACAATATTGTTGGAAGATAAACCAGAGATCAGAGAGTTCATTGTTGGAGATGTGGCCTATTCGCTTCTTCCTTGGCTGATGACTCCTTGTGAAGGTAAAAATCTATCCTCTGCTATGATGGCTTTCAAAGAAAAGCAAAAGGCTGCGAGGTTACTAGCTACACAAAATCTTGTGGAGACCAGATAAACACAAGTTGCCAAGTATCATTCTCCTGCTGTCTACCACACAATATCATCATTGACAATGGAGATGAAACTAAATGTTGATGTGGCCCTGGGAGATCATCATGATGCTGGCTGCATAAAGCAACACTGTCAGCAGGTTGATCCAAATGGAAAGAATATACGAGAGATGTCACCTTTTAGTGAGACTTCTAGGTTGAATCAATTACTACTGAAACATGTGGCGGTGGAAAGAAGTTTGTTGTCCATCCATATTATGTATTGATTATGGTGGTCTAAAATGAAAAAAATTAACAGCTTATATTGAGATTTTTTCCTCTTTATGAATGTAATTGCTAGGAAAATTACTGCATGCATCACCTAGGGGCATGGAGGTCACAGTGACGTCTTTCTACGTATTCCATCTCAACTTCAAATTTTCATGATTCTCCCATCTCTTATTAGTCTTGTACACAAGTCTTTCATGGCCATGTGTTGTTACATGGTGCTTTGGTTCTGTCTTAAACGCATTCATACAAGGACCTCCATTTTTGTTGTCCTCATTTTATTTCCTCAATTGAGACTCCAATGGACGTTCCAACTTGGAAACAAGCAGTTAAAATAGGTTTAGGGAAAAAAGTCCATCTTTTATAAGTTGGGGTAAGTAGCCTGAAAAGATCAAATCTTAATAGGAAATATATCTCAAACCGATATCAACAATGTATAATTTACTCAAAAAGTTTAACCTAGATAAATTTTCTTTTGGGGTGAAATTTTTTTCGTTACACCCTAATTCCAAACCCCCAAATATTGATTGGAAAACAATGATTTCCAGAAAATGAAGTACAGTTCAATTTGAAGGGAGATTTTATCAATGACCATGACTTGATATAGCAGTATATCAAGTAAAAGAAGTAAAATGCCATAAATATCACTCCTTATGAGACACTTCCAATAGAGATGGACTTTCGGATGACCTGGCCCACCCAAAAGTTGTGTCGGCCCGAGAACAGCCTCTGCATCGGGCCCATGCCAGACTGCCCAATTGTAAACTACATAGGGAACATGGACCAACCCAATCCGACACAGTGTAACACAGTTCATTTTTAATTTTCGCGTGCCAACATGAACCATGCAATGCTAGCACAATCCGTGCATCATCGATGATGGACGAGTCACTGGACGCATCAAGACGGTCTGCGGATAACAACACGGCCCGTGTGAAAAAGACAATGTTGGCATGGTTGACAACAAAGCACACGAGACTACCACATGTCACAAAAAAATATGATCCATATGGATTAAACATGAACCACATTGTCATTTAAATAATCTTTTGGATGGAGTGTGATTATTTCAAACCACAACACAGCCTGCGCTGAAAGCACATGGCTTGTGTTGCAATTTGAACGATATTTATGATCCGAGTTTGCAATGTCACAACACGATCATGCGCACAATCACAGAAGACATCATGGGTCATTTTTAAACAATGTGGGTCGTGTTGTGCAATTGCCGAACATTTTTTTTATTTTTTCACTATAAAATCCTCCTCCCCTTAGTTTTCTTCATCAGGCTCACTCCCTCACTCAATTCTCAAACTCTCGGTACTCTCTCTTTTTGCCAACACTCTCCGTTCTCTCATTAATTATTCGAAAGTTCCTCCTTTAATGAAATGTTTATATATAATTTCATAATTTACATTATTATATTTATTTAAATAGCATTTAAATTTTTGAATTTTTATTAAAAATCAATTACAATGGATCTATGTAAGGTATATGGTGGTTATTATGATTATTCACCTTATAGACCACTACTATATTCATACAGTAATAGTATATGTTACTAGTTGTGATTATTCTAATTCTTTATCAACACATGCACATGCGGAAACTACAATGCCATCAACTGACTGCCCAATTACTCCAACTATTCCTTCAAATTCTTAATCTTAATATTCCTTCAAATTCTACAAGTCATGAGGAGATGGTGCAATAGTGACACCCACAAGTCCATTAGCTCATATGCTTCCGCACAATGTCAGGTAATAGGTAAAGAAAGAAGAATGACAAAGTTAGTTAGTGAAGTTTGAAATTACTTTTAAAAAATATAGATGGAAATGATAAAAAAAAGATAAAACTATTTATAAAATTTGCAAAGCTAATTATGTTGTCACCTCTTCTATAGGTATTGACAATTTAAAATGTCACTTAGAATTGCATCCTATAACGACTAAGGAACAATTTTTTGCTATCTCAATGAACTCAACTAGTTGCAATCGATCGTGATACTGTAAGGAGCTCTTTATTTTTTTATAATCAAGAACATATGCACGAAGATGTAACAAGATATGTTATACATGCAGAATGAAAATGAAAATGTTTATATTATCAATAAATTTATGTACAAGGTACCTTTAGAAATGTTAGTATAAATTATTAAGGGATATTCAATTAATTATATTGTAAAAACTAAAATAATAATTTTTTTTTGTACATATGGACTTCTTTCAATAGTAATGATCTTGGATTGGTACAAATTAGGTGGTGCAAAACATGATAGAGAAAAATAATTAACGAATATGATCTTAAAGACAAAATTCTATATCTTACTCTTGATAATACAAGTGCTAATATTTTTTTTGCATGGTTTTTAATTCAATGATTAAATATTTCTTCAAATGGAATTCTTAAAGAGAAAATTCTATATCTTACTCTTGATAATAAAAGTGCACATGCCATATTATTAATTTGTGTTAAAAAGTATTAAAAGTCATTGTTAGAGTACTTAAAAATATTAGAGTAGCAATTATAAATTTATGTCACTCTGAACCTATGAGACAATAATTTAAAGAAATTTGTTATAATATTGCGTATAGAAAAATGAACATTGATGTCACACCTAACTCCATGATTAAATTTTAATCCTAATTGTTGTAATTCTTAATCTTATTTAATTATTTAATAAATTTCTCACTTATTAATAAAAATAACAAATACAATCGTATTCATCAAGTTTTAATAAAAAATATAAAACATATCATTCACATGTCGTCATTTTATTTCACACGCTACCCCCACATATAGCACTCTAAATAGTTATTTCTAATTATCATCTATTACAACACTTAGGTTTATATAATACATGTATACTTTAAAAAAAACAAAAGTAAAAGAAAAATAAAAGTTCTCTGACATCTTTTATATGCATCATAGACAAGTTTCGAGTCGACTCAACCCGAGAACTTAAATTATCTGAATAAATAAACAAGAGTAATGTGAGCAACAATCATTTTCATTGCAAGGTTGTTCTTGTAAATGAAATCATAGTGATCCTAATTCTTCAACAACATGGTAGAAGTCTAAAACATGTTCAACCTTCAATATCCATTCCAATGGATCAGTACTAGAAATTTGGGCAATTCCAATTTAATATTTTTCCTCATAGCAGGAGATTCAAAACCTTTCATAGATGAACTTGAAGCAATGACATATTTTGATTCCCACTAACATTGCTATGCCCATGAAAATTATTCACTCTTGAATTGACATCATCATATTTTGATTCCAGTGCTACCATAATTTTATTTACATAAGCAAACTTATCATTGTCCAGAGAAATTTGTTTCTTCATCGTATTCGGTAATTTTTTCATAGCTTCCTTCATTCTAAACCACCTAGTATCGTCAAGTATCAGAGAACTTGAATTCACTTCTTCTAGAATGTTTAAATTCTCATAATTTCATAAAGACAATCCATCATTCAAAATTTCAGATGAATCTTCAAGATGGCCACAAAAATCCTTTAAAAAGAATCCAGAATAAGTGTTGAAAATATGTAGATTTTTCTTTAGGAGCATGGAATTGTTCCAAGAAATGTCCAAATTGGCGTTCACGAACCACAGAAGGTACTCTCAACAAGAGCACCAATGTTAATGTTGCGGTAGCCCAGCCCAGTTTGTGATGGTCATCCGTGTCGAGACCTCCAATATAACAGCCGAGGAATTATCTTGTAGAATTCGCCCTTAGAAAATATACAAGACTTGTATCAACTATTTTTCTCTCTTTCAACTACTCAGATGGTGAGTTCACTTTGCTAGTTTTTCCTCATGTTTAAAATATATCCTTCTGACTCTTCTTCTCTAGCTTTGATGTTTGGACCCTGTATGTTCTAATATCATCCTCCTGCTCCTTTTTGCACTAAAATTGAAAAGATTTATTGCAGATACTCTTCTAAGTGTTGAGTTTTCTTGTACTGTGGATGCAGAATTTCAAATGCTCTTCTTGTAAATGGATCGAAGCCCTAATAGTTTGCTTGTTTTTGTCTTTTCTTAAGGTCTCTCTTTCCTTGACGCAACTTGAAGGTTTCTTACAATTTTCTATTAACCAAATAAATCCTTTGCAACTACTGTCCACAAGATCTCAAGAAAGATAATTGGCATTATTGGAAGAAGGGAAAGAAAATACATAATTGAGGATTTCAAGCACCCCAAAACTCGGAGAATCCAACATTGAATTTTTTGTAAAATAACTCAAAGATAACCCTCTTCCCATATTTCTTTCTTTGACTTAAGTTCTTATTAGTTCTCGAGTCGATTAGCTAAAAAAGTTTAGATTTGGTGTAATGATGAGGGATTAAGTTGATTAGATGAATAAGTTTTAGTGGGTGTTTGAATAAAAAGTAAAAAATTAAAATATATTTTATTATTTTATTAAGATTATTTTTATATTATTAATTATACAGTATTTTTATAATTAGTAAATTAGATAGAAGAAAAAAAAATAAATTTAAAGTAAATTAATTGATAACTAAAAAATTAAATATAAAAGAAAGTTTAACAATATATTTATATAAAATAATTATATAATTATAACTTATTTAGAAGACCATAATTAATAATTTAATAATATTATTCTGATATTATTAATAATTATTGTAATATTATATTAGTCAATTTTTATTATGATGTATGATAAGTAAAAAAAATACGTACGTCTATATTTAAACATGTCAATAATATTTTTATAATAAATAATAATGAAAAGTTTAACATTTTTATTATAACACAAAGTAAATTGTGATAAAATAATTAATATACTTTTTTTATTAGCAGATTTGAACGAATTAAGAAATAAGTATATATATTATCAGAGTAAATAATATTATATATATACAACATATATGCTATGTAAAAGTAAAAAAAAGGACGACGAGAACTTTCATGTTCTCACGACTCTATGGCAGTGTTTGGTTTGAGAACATTTCGCGGAACATCGCGAAATATTCCCAAACAGGTTACGTGATGGGAACAAAAACACGTGACCTCGGACGAGAACATTTTCCAAAATGTTCTCGTCCAATGTTCTCGTCGAAGGCGAGAACATTTGCCTTTTTTTTCAATATTTGACTTTTTTATTTCATCTATTTTTTTAATTATTTTATAATGTATGTATATATAATTTATAATATATTAATACATTATTAAGGATATTATAAAATAATTTATTAAATGTTATTAATTAAAAACCATAAAATAATTAGTTCTAATAATTAATAAAAATTTTATTAATTAAACTATTCAATTATTTTTTAAAAAATAAATTATATTTGGATTTTAAAATGTACGTAAATTGTAATATTAATAATATTTAAAATGTTTAATCAAAATAAATAAAAATAATATTAACAATATAACAATTTACGTAAATTATAATATTAATAATATATTCTTATTTACTATAATTTTATAACTCATAAAATAATAAATTATATTCTTAATTCTTACTTTTTATCCAAACACCCACTAAAACTTATCCAGCACATCAACTTTTTAAATCCCCATCATTACACTTTTTCATCCAAACACCTCTATCACATCAATTAATTCTCGAGAACAAAAGTTCTCTCAATATTTCCATACCAAACGCAGCCTAGGCTATGTTTGTTTTGAGAACTTTGGACAGAACTTCAAGAAATTCAGCCAAACACTCACGTTTTTAAAGATGGGGCCCACCAAAACAGAAGTACTAGTCAAAGGCAAATGTTCTATAATAAAAGTTCCGACTTCTTGTTGGAACTTCGAGGGGTCGTTTGGAATCAGAATCACGGTTCCTCGTAAGTTCTCCGTGCATAGTTGAATTGACATATTAATTCGGGGTGTGTTTGGTTGGAGTGGAATTTGATGATGAGGAATAAGGTGGTTGATGTGATGGAAAAAAGTAGATGTGATGGATGAATTTTGAGTGAATTTTGAATTAAAAATTATTATAATAATTATGAAGTATAATTTTATTATTAATTAAAATAAAATTGTAAAATAAAAATTTTTATGGAAAAAAGTTTGTTAAAAATTGTATTATTTAAATATAAAAAATCATTTTTAAAATTAATTATATGTAATGAAATATTAAAATTTTTAATGAAAAAATAGGTAATAAATAATATTATATTAAACACTTATTAAAATTATTTTATATCTATTAAATAATTTATTTTAGTGAAGATAGTGTGTGAAGAGAAAAGAAAAAAAAAAGAAAAAAAACTTTGAAAAAAAGTAAAAGTCACGTCAACCCCAGAACCCAAAAAAAAGGAGGCCACCTCTGAAGGTGGAACCGGAGTGGTGGAATCGGAGTCATGTGACCTCGATTTCATTGATGTTGTTCCCGCTCTGAAATCGGATTCCGGAGCGGTGTTTGACGGAATCGGACGGAATAAGATCACGGTTCTCGCCCGATTTCGCAACCAAATGGGCCCGAAAGTTCTACCATTTTAATATAAAAAACTGTCTTGTCAACACTTGAAATTATGCTAACATTAGAACTTTATCCAAACATCTCACAAGAACTTCACAGTCACATCCGAAAAGTCACGAGACTATAGTTCTCAAGTTTTGAGAGAGCCAAATACAGTCATAAGAACTATTTAATCAAAACTTGAACTAATTTCGTGCATTGACGAGAACTAAAGTTCTGATGGGACTCATGACAACTCCATCATGTGTTTGCCACAACTTGGCAAAGTTATGGACAAATGTTCTAGTCCAAACATATGCATATAATATAAAGGAACTGTGAGTGTATAGCACGAGTGAACTAAGCATACAACTAGTAAAAACATAAGCAAGTTTTTCATGGGAATCGGTATTCTTTATTCTAGCTGTGAGGAAGAAATGGAAAAAGATTATAATAAAGCAAAAAAGAATATTTATAGAAAAACAATAACTTTTAAAATATTTCAGTAATATGATTATAGCAATATCTATTCATAAGTGGATAACTATGACAAGTTAATTTAATAAATAGCTAATTATATATCACAAATATCGATGCAGTTCATCTTGTCAAAGTTTTGTTAATATGCAACGAAACAATTATATGTTTACCCATTGTGTCAAGTACTCCTCGGTGTAAAGTCGATGTAAAATATTCTCAATTATTTTATTATCTTATATTTATAAAATAAGTATTATCTTTTATAAGCATTTTCAAATTCTCCATTTATATTTAAAGCCATTCTTCAATTTTTGTTTCGTCTGTTTCACCTTTACGTATTTCTTTCTTTGTTTTTAAATTTCTCGGTAGACTTTTATTTTCGTTTTGCATACTTTTTTTTCGGTGAAATCTTTTTTATACTTTCTTTGGTCTTTATGTAGTTCCACACTTACTTCATTTTTTTTCTCTTTTCTCCAATAATTTCCAACTTTATAGTAATAATTAATAATTACTAGATTTAATTTTAAATTATTAATTGAATCCAACTTTATAAATTATTAGATTTAATTTGTATGTAAATGAGCAAATGCCATGGCATGCTCCCAAATTATTTTAATTTGTTTATTTTCTGTAAACATCTTTTTTGCTACTTAAATTAGTACTTTTTTTTAAATGGACAATATTCCTTTTAACAAAATGAGAACTGCAAGCAAAAGACTTTTTTTTAATAAGGAATAACATTACTAATTTTTTTTAAAATGAACTTTCATGGTACACTTATTTTGTTTTTTTTACTCTTTTCTATAGTATTTTCCTCTCATGTCCTTCTTCAATTGATTTTTCCTTTTTCTAAAATATATTCAATAAAACAATTTACTTGAATCAAATAAATAATTTAAAGGGAGTGACCGAATAATCATGTTTAGTTTTAAAAATAAAATAAGATGAACTATGAAATCATAACTATAATTTAAATAACATTAATATAATCGTAAAAGGTAGAAACAAATTTAAATTAATAATTTAATTCAAACTTATAAATTATTAGATTTAATTTCTATGTACGATGAACAAATGAGATGGCGTGTGCAAAAATTATTGTAATTTGTTTATTTTCTGAAAACATTTTTATTTCCACTTAAATTGGTACTTCTTTAAAATGGACAATATTTCTTTTAACAAAATGAGAACCGTAAATAAAATAAATTATTTTATAGGAGGTAACATTACTAGTTAAATGTTTAAGAGGCCAGAAATAAATATTAATACTTTTGTTTCATATTTCAAACTTATGATGGTGTTTTTGTAAACTTTAAAAATATCTTCTATTATAAACACTTTTTTTTCACTACAACAGAAAGGAAATTATTATTGTTATTCAATATTTTCTACTGAATTTTTCATAGAAGTTAAATGAATTGCTGGCTTTCGTAATAATTCTTGTTTTCTTTTTCTTTTTTTTTTTTTTGAATCGGCTTCGAGGCCATTGAAGCAGTTTACCGTTGAACTGCGCGCTTCAATTCGTTAATAAAAAGGGCACCGCCATCAGCTTCTTCGCTCTTCCAAATTCCCATTATACCAACACACAGCAGTCAAAACTCTCTCTCTCTCTCACTATATATATATCTCTCTCTCTCTCTCTCTCAACACGTGCCTTCGTCTCTGACGCCACGCGAGAAAGAACCAGGGAGACATCCGACCATATGAGCAAAGGATCAGAAGTGTAACATTTTAAAAGAAAATGAAAAATTCAAAACAAAAAAAAGAAAGAGAAAAAGGGGCAAAGAAGCCCACACCCGCACCAGCCCAAAGCCCACCTCTTTTAACACCATTTAGCTAATAACCTAATGCACTCACCAACCCCCAAAGCAAGCCTACATTTAGCTACAGTGCCCTCACCCTATCTCGCTTCATGTCGGTCAGCGCTAGGGAGCTACAGTAACTCGATTTACGGTAGCACAATAAGTCTCTCTCCTACTCTCTCACTTCTGCTACAGTAGTCGGCCTCTCACATCTCTCTCTCACTGTATCAGCTCATATTGAGCTCGAGGACAAAGACCATTGATGAGCAGGAAATGTTTGTTGGAACTAGAGGAACAAAGAAAGGAAAGGAAAGAAAGAAGTTAGGATTAAGAACATTGCTATTAAGATATATTCGAGGAGATTCAAATTTTCTGAAACTTTTTTTAATGATGTTTGAATGAGTGGATTAGAGCATAAAAAATAAACTTTTTGTTCTTAGATGAAGATTTAGGGAATGTGCATTTGATGATTCATATTTTCTTGATTACTATTCCACTGCTAATCATGATTAAAATCCAATGTGCTTCATATATTATTAAGCTTAATGTTCTATTGCTAATCATGTCTAGATATAGGATGTTCATGGTTACTTATATTAGCTAAAAAAGAAATTTGTCTAATACTCATGTGCATATATGAATGTGACTAATGTCTTTATGTAAAAACCCATTTTACTTCATTGTTAGGATGTTAAGAATGTTGATGAAATGTTCTATATGATGTTTGGAATTCAATATGTACTCAATATGTCAAGGCATGCATGATTTGAAAGAAAGAATGTAAAAGTATGTGTTCTGTCAGCCCAGAACGGACGACCGATTCCTTTACGGTCGATCGTTCTGGGGACGATTTCGTCTCAGCGTTTTACCCAACGATCGTTCGAAACCCATTCTGACGCCCGTTATGGAGAGATCATTCCTCTCTGGAATTTGCGATCGACCCAACGCCCAATTTGGCCGTCCGAAAGTCATGTAACGGTCGACCGATACCCCATCGATCGTCCAATTTGGAGAGTCGTTGCTCTCTAAAATCTACGGTCGACCCAACGCCCAATTTGGTCATCCGAAAGTTATGTAATGGTCGACCAATACACCATCGATCGTTCGATTTGAAGAGTCGTTGCTCTCTAGAATATGTGGTCGACCCAACGCCCAGTTTGGTCATCTGAAAGTCATGTAATGGTCCACCGATATCCCAACGGTCGTCCGATTTAGAGCAGTTGTTGCTCTCTGTAATCTGCGATCGAATCGACATCCAGCTCGGTCGCCCGAAAGGACCATATCAGTCGACCGAAATCCTATCGGTCTCCCGATGCCCCATTCCAATGGTCGACCGAGAATGAAACGGTCGTCCATTCTGGAGCTGATGATTTGGTTATGATTGAATGTCCACACTTACTATGATTTGAAGTATGTATGACCTTAATTAGAATTAAAACATACAACATGTACTGAATGATTGTATGTATTGATGAATATAATTAAAAGATGGATTGATATGAATGTGTCTTGTTGTAATCGTGGAGGGGAATAAAGTCTTCACATGCTAGCATATGTGTCGTATTCCTAGGGAAGTAAAATCTTACCCACTGTGGTTAGTACTTTTAATAGAATAATAGTCTCGGCCTAGCTAGTCAAGGACTCGCAAATCAACATGGTCTTCTCAATCACCAAGATAAGAAGTTATCTTAGTCAAGATAGAAGATGAAAAGATGATATAAAGATGAAAAATAGAGTCTTACACTTATGTTTGTACTTCGAGGGGACCAAAGCCTAAGAAGTAAAGACTTACATGTGTGTATGTACTTTTCAAAGATGACTTGGGACATAAAGATGATGATGAAAGCACCAATAGGATGCTAATGTATGTCCCCTTGTCGTAAGATGTTATGTAAGAAGATGTTAAAGTAAAGCAAGATAAATGATGATATGTCTTAGTATAAAGATAAGTTATGATATGCTTTGACATAATGATTCTGATGTTAAGTACTTATCTTATCTTGCCATAATGATATGTTTATATGCCATATAGTATGCATAAGTAGCTCATAGCATGCATATGATTTATATTTCATGATGATGATATGCATATACCATGACATGTAGATATTATGTCATTGGATCATAGCATGTATGGGCTTTAACATACTCTAACGAGAGAAATTTCCTGCACCCCATGGATTCGTATAGGTATGGATGAGGCTTAAGTTCGACGACGAGAGCCTCATGATGATTATATTGCACATGGGTTGGTCGGGCTACGACCCAAGTTATCTTACTTATGTTGTTATAATGAACTCTTATAAGAGTCAAGTATGTATGACATATGTGCCTTTGAGTCATTTACTTTTATATGAACTCATTTATATATTATAAACCTTATGTTGAGTCTTATGTTAGAGATTATGTGGCCCATGGGCTAAAGATGTATCTTGGATTTTTATTGTCATACGAAATCTTCCACTGTGTTTTATGTTATTGGACTTTATTATTATTATTATTATTATTATTATTATTATTATTATTATTTTATCAAGTTATCTTACTTTATTTTATCTAGAGATCCAGATAGTGACTGACAAAGTAATTTTTTTATCAGAGATTCATCTTTTAGGACTTGACCCTCATTTGTGGTGATTGAGTTTATATGATTGTGTTTTGATCTAATGATGGTAAACATATGAAAGAATTTTATATTTTTGTCCCCATGCTTTAGCCAGTTTACCCGTGATTTAGACCACCACTTGATACTAATTTATCTTAAATAAGTCAAATGTTTGTTATAGGAGGCCCTAAGGGTAAGAAGTTCATGATCAGTGAGGGAAGAAGTTTCATCCTTGTGCTCCAAATAGGAGATGAGGGCTTGGGTTTCAATAGTTTTATCTTCAAGTTTACCCAATTTCTTCTTGTTCCATTTAATGGTTTCCAATTTAACTCGAGCTAGGATGTCACTAAGAGAATCAGAAGGTGTGTGGTGAGCCTAGACCCTTTTAACAATCTCCCTTGGCTCGACATAGTCAAACCAAAAGGTCTCATATTTGAAAGATTTGGATTTGCTAATTTGGTTCTCAGTTGTCATAAAAAGAGGAGAGTGGTTAGAGGCAGTTCTGGGAAAAGTCTGAAGAGCAGTTGCAGGGTAAGTCATGAGCCATTGATGATTTACTAGAAGCCTATCAAGTCTGCAAAGGATTCTGGCACTACCAGAGTGATTGTTACACCACGTGTATTTAGACCCTTGGGGATTGACATCTACGAGATCTTGAGAATCAATGAGATTTCTAAGTGCTAGGATGAACTTGGTTGATATGAAAATAGAGCTCCCCCCCCCATTTTTCGTAGTGATTAATAAGGGAATTAAGATCACCAATGATGGCCCAGGGGATGTTAGCAATGTTTAGATTACTTAATTACGACCAAAGATTTAAGCGCACAGGAGGGAGTGTGCTAGCATAAATACATGATAAAAGAAAGGAAGTATTTTGATGAGTCACAACAACATGCATGATTTGAGCAGAAACAAGGAAAGGTGTCACCTGGATGTCGGTTCCTTTCCAGGCGACAAGAATGCCCCCGGAGGCACTAGTGCCGGCCTGGAAATGCCTGGACCAAGCAAGGCCTAGATGACGGATGACCCGCTCAAAATCCTGCTTATTTCTGTGCATCTCCAAGAGAACCAGGATGTCAGGTTTATGCATCTTCAGCAACTCCGAAAGGCGGTCCCTGACCTTGCTGCGATCCGCCCTTCTGCAGTTCTAGCTTATGATCCTCATTTGAGCCCTGTCGGCGAGGCCAGGTCGCGATCCTAGGAAGGTAGGGGCAGACGTGAGTCAGTTGACAAAGACGGGGTGGCCTTCTTACCTTTAGGGGGTTTCTTTGTTGCGGGGCGCCTAGACTGTAGGTCCGGGGGACGCATAGGCATGGCGCGACGGCGCCGGGGAGAGGCTGGAGGAGCCATCTGCTGACGCACTAGGAGATCGGCATCTGGGGCTTCCTCGTCAAAGAGAAAACGCACTAGAGATCTCCTCCATTGGGCGCTCCAGGAAAACTAACAGCACCTGCTGGACCATCTGCTGGTGCTGATCCTGTAGCTCCACGGCCGGTGCGGAAGCCATAGCATGAATATCCCGACTGGATGAGGTCGACGGAAGAACAGATCTATTCGGCAATGGACACAGATGAGACTCTAATGGGGCAGCGCCAATTAGGGTAAAAGGAGAAGATACTGCCTCCTCGCGTGTTGTTGTACAAGACCTCACGTGAGAATCATCAGGACCCTCCACGGGATAAGGACCGGGCCGGTGGATGGAAGTGCATCCAACCATTGGAGAAGAGATCTATTGCTGGATGTGCCCGGACCGTTGGGAACTGATCCAACGGTAGGCGCAGCTTTCGCCCCAGGGCTATTGAGATCCAGAATCGCCGCCCGGGATTTCGCCGATGGCGATGCAAAATTCGGTCGGGAACCCTCCTGATGCAGGCGACGAGGTGGGTTTTCGGAAGGTACCTGCAACTAAGGACCAAACAATAACACAACATGTGATTTGGTCGAAGAAGTGACCGATGATGAAGACTTAGGGCAATCTTCTAAACGATGACCTGGGAGGCCACATTTAAAGCAGAGGACGGACAGTCCCTCATACATAATTCGTTGGAAAAATCTCTTACCATTCGGATTACGCACCCAAATACCTTGTTTGACCGGCAGAGAGCGATCGAGTTCAACACATATCCTGGCATACTCACAATCATCCTGAAGCTTGTCGATGCGCAGAGGCATACCGAAATGCCGAGCAATGCGGACGACGGCACACTCGCGGCGCAGCTCAAAAGGAAGAGCCGACAAACGAATCCAATAGGGAGCAGATGAGATAAGTTCCTCCTCTGGCCGAAAGAATGGTCGAGGGATGGAGACATTGAGGATGTGACCAGCAACCGTCCATGGTCCCCAGTGACAACCTGCATACGGTCAGCACTAGAGGAGAACTTGAACATGAGATGAAAATTTCCAAGGTAATATTCTAATTGTCGGACACTATGCAAATGTTCTTTTTTATTCGGGTGCAACACACTCCTTCATATCTCATGCATTTGCTAATATGCTAGAGGTAAGGCTTCTAGTTACTAATTGTCAACTAGAAGTAGTGACTCCTACCGGAATGGTAGTCACTAGGAGATATGTCCCCAATGTATCTATAAAAATAGATAGGAAGAATTTTTATATTATTTCTTATGATAGATTATGATGTAATTTTAGGGATGGATTGGTTATCCTATGATGATACTCGCATGTATTGCAAAGAAAAGAAAATTTTTATAAGTGACCATCATGGAAAACCCACAATGATTCAAGGAATTCCTTCCAAGGAAGTCAAAGTGCTAATTTCAGCAACTAAGACAAGCAAGATGATCAAGAAAGGGGCAAGAGGATTTTTGGCAAGTGTCATCAAAACGGATTCACAATCGAAGGCACTTGAATTCTTGGATGTTGTAGAAGAATATCCCGATGTCTTTCCGGAAGACATTGCGAGATTACCGCCAAGAAAGGAAGTTGAGTTCAATATTGAACTACTTCCGAGTACTGCGCCCATTTCGAAGCTGCCGTATCGAATGGCCCCGACGGAGATGCACGAATTGAAGACCCAATTGTAAGAGCTTTTGGACAAACGGATTTATTAGGCTAAGTGCCTTACCATGGGGCGCACCAGTGCTTTTTGTCAAGAAGAATGATGGTTCTTTAAGATTGTACATTGATTACCGATTGCTCAATAAGGTGATGGTAAAGAACAAGTACCCCTTGCCAAGAATTGATGATCTTTTTGATTAATTATCATCGGCATCAGTTTTCTCCAAGATCGACCTAAGGAGTGACTACCACCAATTAAAGGTAGCCGAGCAAGATGTTCCCAAGATGATATTTCGTTGAAGGTATGGACACTATGAGTTTTTGGTTATACCTTTTGGACTAACGAATACGCCCGCCGTTTTCATGGATTTGATGAATATGGTCTTTCATCCATACTTGGACAAATTTGTGATCGTGTTTGTGGATGACATCCTCATCTACTCATCAAGCCCGGAAGAGCATCGAGAACATCTTCGCATTATACTGGAAACGTTGAGAAGAAACAAGCTCTACGCCAAGTTTTCTAAGTGTGAATTTTGGCTTGAAGAAGTAATGTTCCTTGGACATATTGTATCAAGGCATGGAGTGGCCGTGGATCCGGCTAAAGTTGAAGCGATGACTCATTGGAATAAGCCCAAGAATGTGACCGAGATTAGAAGTTTCTTGGGACTTGCCGGATACTATAGAAGGTTTATCCAAGATTTCTCCAAGATAGCCGCACCTATAACGAAGTTGACAAGAAAAGGCGAGAAATTTATATGGTCACAAGCATGTGAAGCAAACTTTCAAGAACTCAAGAGAAGACTCACCATGGCGCCAATCCTAGTCATTCTCTCGGGAAGTGGAGGCTATGTCATTTATAGTGATGCTTGTGGTACCGGATTAGGTTGTGTACTTGTGCAACATGGCAAAGTGGTTGTATATGCTTCGCGACAATTGAAGAAGCATGAAGTAAATCGTCCAACTCATGACTTAGAGTTAGTGGTGGTGGTATTCGCGTTGAAGATATGACAAGATGGCTTGAATTCCTTAAAGAATATGAATTTGCTATATTGTACCATCCCGGGAAAGCAAATGTGGTCGCCGATGCACTAAGTCGCAAGTGGGAATAATCACTTGAATGTTTGAGAGTACACAAGTGGAATCTTATGGAAAGTATAGTGCAATGGGCGCCAAGCATTTGTGGCCGAAGGATCATATGTATGACTCATCATGTGATCGAATCAAACTTGATAAGAAGAATTATTGAAGCTCAAAGAAGAGACCTGAAATATGCAAGAATGAATAATGTATGCAAAAGGGAAATGAATCACTTCAAATATGGAGTAGATAAAGCAATTAAGTATGAGAACCGTTTGTGGGTACCAAAAGATAAAGCACTAATAAGAAAGATTTTGAATGAGTATCACTAGTCCGAATTCTCCATTCATCCCGGAAGTACCAAAATGTTCAAGAACTTGCAAAGAAATTTTTGGGGGGAAGACATGAAGAAGAAAGTGGCCAAGTATGTAGCTAAGTGTATAGTTTGCCAACAAGTCAAGATTTAACACCGAAAGCCTTGCGGCAAGTTACAACTCTTACCTATTCGAAATGGAAATGACAAAGTATCTCTACGGATTTTGTAGTAGGACTACCTCGAACTCGGAAAGGGAATGATGCCATTTAGGTTGTAGTGGACCGTTTGACGAAGTCGGCTCACTTTATTCCTATGAAAGTGAGTCAATCCATGGAAAGCATGGTAGAACTATATGTAAATGAAATTATTTGTTTGCACGAAATTCTAGCTTCTATTGTTTCAGATAAACATTCAAGATTTACTTCAAGATTTTGGAAAGGTCTTCAAAATGCTTTTGGAACAAGGCTAAATTTTAGCACGACGTTTCATCCTCAAACCGATGGCCAAAGTGAAAGGACAATTCAAACTCTTGAAGACATGCTTAGAGCTTGTGCCTTAGATTGGCATGAAAATTGGGATGACCACCTTCTTTTAGTGGAATTTGCTTATAACAATAGTTATCACTCTAGCATCAAGATGACACCATTTGAAGCTCTATATGGTAGGCCTTGTCATTCTTCGGCATGTTAGAGTGAAACCGGGGAAGAAAGATACTTTGAATTGGATTTGGTCCATATGTACATTGATAAAGTGAAGCGTATCAAGCAAAGGATGTTAGCGGCACAAAGTAGGCAAAAGAGCTATGCAGATCTAAGAAGAAGAGAGCAACATTATGAAGTTGGTGACCATGTAATCCTCAAAGTCTCACCAACTAAGGGTGTTACGAAACTTAGTAAGAAAGAAAAATTGACTCCAAGATATATTGCACCTTTTGAAATCACAGGAAAAGTTGATGAAGCGGCTTATAAGTTAGCATTACTATCCTCATATGCAAGATTTCATAATGTCTTTTATGTATCAATGCTCCAGAAGTATGTTCACGATGAAGCAAATGTGATTCGAATTGAAGAGCCGAATATCAAAGAGGACTTGATATATGTGGAGCAACCTATTGAGATTATAGATTATCAAGTAAAACATATCAAGAACAAGACCATACCCATGGTCAAAGTAGTATGGAAGCACCATAGAGGACAAGAAGCTACATGGGAGCTAGAAGAAAAAATGCAAGAGAAGTTTTCAAGAATTTTCAGTAAGTATTTTAAGATTTACTAAAATTCGAGGACGAATTTTTATTTAAGGGGGATAGGTTGTAACATTCTAAAATGAAATGAAAAAAAAGAAAGAAAACAAAAAGTCCAGCCGCATGAAGCCCAAAAGCCCACATGATTATAATATGACCTAAAAGCTAAAAGCAATGTTTGCTTTTTACCTATCCACCCGACACCCCCTTAAATGCTACAGTAAACCACCTCCCATTCTCTCCCTCCAAGCTCCATTCGGCCGAAATCCTCCCAAACCCCCCTCCTGTATCTACAGTGGCACTACAGTGACCTCTCTCTTTCCCTTGTTCACCAACTCGGCTAGCATACACAAGGAAGCCCCATTTTGAGCTAAAGTAAGTATTATCTTTCCATTAGCATCCTCTCTAGCTCACTCTTTATCTCACCTATCTTTTCATCTAGGAAACGTGGACAACAACCAGAGAAAGGGAGAAAGATAGGAGAGAAAGAAGATTTGAGGTTTAAGCTTACTATTAAAGTATGTTGAGGGGATCAAACCCTCTAATCACCCCCTAATGATGTGTGTATGCTTGGATTAGGAAATAAAAAATCAGCCATGTGTTCTTGGAGTGATGATTAAGGGATGTTCATATTAGCATTAGTATGCTTCATGTTTTGTTAAAATTAATATTCTATTGCTAATCATGTTTAGAGCTAGAATGTTCATCGTTATTTATGTTGCTCATTATGAAATTGTTTAAAGCTCATGTATATTTATGATTGTGATTAGCATGTTAGATGTCTTTATGTGGAAGCCCATTTGTTTCATTGTTAGTGTATCAAGAATGTTGACAAATGATTCGTGTGATGTGTGAAACTAAATCTATGCTCAATATGTCAATGTATGCAAGATTAAAAAGAAATGATGTGGAATTGTAGGTTCTGTCTATCTAGAACGGGCAACGAATACATTAACGATCGATCGTTCTATGAATGATTTCGTCTAGACATTTGCCCAATGGTCGTCCGAAACCCATTCGGACGCTCCTCTCTGTAATTCATGATCGATCCAACGCCTAGTTTGATCGTCAGAAAGCTCTATAACGGTCTACCGATACCCCCAAAAGGTCGTCCGATTTAGAGAGGTTGTTGCTATCTATAATCTGCGGTCAACCCAATACCCAATTTGGTCATCCGAAAGTCATGTAACGGTCGACCGATATCCCAACGATCATCCAATGTAGAGCACTCGTTGCTCTCTATAATCTACGGTCGACCCGATGCTCAGTTCGATCGTCCGAAAGGACCATATCGGTCGATCGAAATTCAATGATGACTTGGGACATAAAGATGAAGATGATGATGAAAGCACTAAAAAGGATGCTAATATGCCCCCTTGTCATAAGATGTTATGTAAGAAGATGTTAAAGTAAAGCAAGATAAATGATAATAAGTTATGATATACTTTGACTTAATGATTATGATGTTACATGCTTATCTTATCTTACCATGATGATATGTTCATATGCCATATAGTGTGCATAAGTAGCTCATAGCATGCATATGATTTATGTACCAAGATGATGATATGCATATGCCATGACATGTAGAGATTATGTCAAAGGATCATAGCATGTATGTGCCTCAACATACTCTAACGGAAGAAATCCCTTGCACCCCATTGATCCATGCAGGTATGGACGAGGCTTAGGTTCGACGACGAGAGCCTCATGATGGTGACATTACACATGGGTTGGTCGGACTACGGCCTAACTTATTTTACTTATGTTGTTATGATGAACTCTTATAAAGAGTCAAGTATATATGACCTATGAACCTTTGAGTCATTTACTTTTATATGAACTCACTTACTTATTATGAACCCAATGTTGGGTCTTATGTTAGAGCCTATGTGGCTCATGGACTAGAGATGTCTCTTGAATTTTATTTATCTATGAAGTCTTCCACTGTGTTTTATGTTATTGAACTTTATTATTGTTATTATGTTTTCCGCTGCAATGTTTTTATGAAATTAGGTCACGAAAAGCAACATCGCCTAGGGTTTGACAACTAAATTGACACCGAATTTTGGAGGCATTACATATATTCATCAAAGTCACTCTTGATGAACGAAGCAGGCACCATATCAATTGGCCACAAGTTGACAGGATTGAGCAAATTAAAATGAAATTGGAGGCGGCCTTTGAGCTTCCCAACTGTTGCGGAGCTATTGATGCAACTCACATCGTAATGTCGCTTCCTGCAATTGAATAAATTACAGCATGTTCTTGCAAGTGACAGTGGATAATGAATCAAGTCGACATAGTGATTGGTTGGCCAGCAAGCATGCCATTTTCCCGACTACTCAAATGCTCAGGTTTCTACAAGCTCTGTGATAGTGGGAAACATTTGCATGCCCCACAATATTGTTGGAAGATAAACCAGAGATCAGAGAGTTCATTGTTGGAGATGTGGCCTATTCGCTTCTTCCTTGGCTGATGACTCCTTGTGAAGGTAAAAATCTATCCTCTGCTATGATGGCTTTCAAAGAAAAGCAAAAGGCTGCGAGGTTACTAGCTACACAAAATCTTGTGGAGACCAGATAAACACAAGTTGCCAAGTATCATTCTCCTGCTGTCTACCACACAATATCATCATTGACAATGGAGATGAAACTAAATGTTGATGTGGCCCTGGGAGATCATCATGATGCTGGCTGCATAAAGCAACACTGTCAGCAGGTTGATCCAAATGGAAAGAATATACGAGAGATGTCACCTTTTAGTGAGACTTCTAGGTTGAATCAATTACTACTGAAACATGTGGCGGTGGAAAGAAGTTTGTTGTCCATCCATATTATGTATTGATTATGGTGGTCTAAAATGAAAAAAATTAACAGCTTATATTGAGATTTTTTCCTCTTTATGAATGTAATTGCTAGGAAAATTACTGCATGCATCACCTAGGGGCATGGAGGTCACAGTGACGTCTTTCTACGTATTCCATCTCAACTTCAAATTTTCATGATTCTCCCATCTCTTATTAGTCTTGTACACAAGTCTTTCATGGCCATGTGTTGTTACATGGTGCTTTGGTTCTGTCTTAAACGCATTCATACAAGGACCTCCATTTTTGTTGTCCTCATTTTATTTCCTCAATTGAGACTCCAATGGACGTTCCAACTTGGAAACAAGCAGTTAAAATAGGTTTAGGGAAAAAAGTCCATCTTTTATAAGTTGGGGTAAGTAGCCTGAAAAGATCAAATCTTAATAGGAAATATATCTCAAACCGATATCAACAATGTATAATTTACTCAAAAAGTTTAACCTAGATAAATTTTCTTTTGGGGTGAAATTTTTTTCGTTACACCCTAATTCCAAACCCCCAAATATTGATTGGAAAACAATGATTTCCAGAAAATGAAGTACAGTTCAATTTGAAGGGAGATTTTATCAATGACCATGACTTGATATAGCAGTATATCAAGTAAAAGAAGTAAAATGCCATAAATATCACTCCTTATGAGATACTTCCAATAGAGATGGACTTTCGGATGACCTGGCCCACCCAAAAGTTGTGTCGGCCCGAGAACAGCCTCTGCATCGGGCCCATGCCAGACTGCCCAATTGTAAACTACATAGGGAACATGGACCAACCCAATCCGACACAGTGTAACACAGTTCATTTTTAATTTTCGCGTGCCAACATGAACCATGCAATGCTAGCACAATCCGTGCATCATCGATGATGGACGAGTCACTGGACGCATCAAGACGGTCTGCGGGTAACAACACGGCCCGTGTGAAAAAGACAATGTTGGCATGGTTGACAACAAAGCACACGAGACTACCACATGTCACAAAAAAATATGATCCATATGGATTAAACATGAACCACATTGTCATTTAAATAATCTTTTGGATGGAGTGTGATTATTTCAAACCACAACACAGCCTGCGCTGAAAGCACATGGCTTGTGTTGCAATTTGAACGATATTTATGATCCGAGTTTGCAATGTCACAACACGATCATGCGCACAATCACAGAAGACATCATGGGTCATTTTTAAACAATGTGGGTCGTGTTGTGCAATTGCCGAACATTTTTTTTATTTTTTCACTATAAAATCCTCCTCCCCTTAGTTTTCTTCATCAGGCTCACTCCCTCACTCAATTCTCAAACTCTCGGTACTCTCTCTTTTTGCCAACACTCTCCGTTCTCTCATTAATTATTCGAAAGTTCCTCCTTTAATGAAATGTTTATATATAATTTCATAATTTACATTATTATATTTATTTAAATAGCATTTAAATTTTTGAATTTTTATTAAAAATCAATTACAATGGATCTATGTAAGGTATATGGTGGTTATTATGATTATTCACCTTATAGACCACTACTATATTCATACAGTAATAGTATATGTTACTAGTTGTGATTATTCTAATTCTTTATCAACACATGCACATGCGGAAACTACAATGCCATCAACTGACTGCCCAATTACTCCAACTATTCCTTCAAATTCTTAATCTTAATATTCCTTCAAATTCTACAAGTCATGAGGAGATGGTGCAATAGTGACACCCACAAGTCCATTAGCTCATATGCTTCCGCACAATGTCAGGTAATAGGTAAAGAAAGAAGAATGACAAAGTTAGTTAGTGAAGTTTGAAATTACTTTTAAAAAATATAGATGGAAATGATAAAAAAAAGATAAAACTATTTATAAAATTTGCAAAGCTAATTATGTTGTCACCTCTTCTATAGGTATTGACAATTTAAAATGTCACTTAGAATTGCATCCTATAACGACTAAGGAACAATTTCTCAATGAACTCAACTAGTTGCAATCGATCGTGATACTGTAAGGAGCTCTTTATTTTTTTATAATCAAGAACATATGCACGAAGATGTAACAAGATATGTTATACATGCAGAATGAAAATGAAAATGTTTATATTATCAATA
The DNA here is from genome assembly GCA_030549335.1 of Pontederia crassipes. Classification (NCBI taxonomy): domain Eukaryota; kingdom Viridiplantae; phylum Streptophyta; class Magnoliopsida; order Commelinales; family Pontederiaceae; genus Pontederia; species Pontederia crassipes. The sequence goes on from CM060190.1 coordinate 7,329,367, forward strand.
AATTTATGTACAAGGTACCTTTAGAAATGTTAGTATAAATTATTAAGGGATATTCAATTAATTATATTGTAAAAACTAAAATAATAATTTTTTTTTGTACATATGGACTTCTTTCAATAGTAATGATCTTGGATTGGTACAAATTAGGTGGTGCAAAACATGATAGAGAAAAATAATTAACGAATATGATCTTAAAGACAAAATTCTATATCTTACTCTTGATAATACAAGTGCTAATATTTTTTTTGCATGGTTTTTAATTCAATGATTAAATATTTCTTCAAATGGAATTCTTAAAGAGAAAATTCTATATCTTACTCTTGATAATAAAAGTGCACATGCCATATTATTAATTTGTGTTAAAAAGTATTAAAAGTCATTGTTAGAGTACTTAAAAATATTAGAGTAGCAATTATAAATTTATGTCACTCTGAACCTATGAGACAATAATTTAAAGAAATTTGTTATAATATTGCGTATAGAAAAATGAACATTGATGTCACACCTAACTCCATGATTAAATTTTAATCCTAATTGTTGTAATTCTTAATCTTATTTAATTATTTAATAAATTTCTCACTTATTAATAAAAATAACAAATACAATCGTATTCATCAAGTTTTAATAAAAAATATAAAACATATCATTCACATGTCGTCATTTTATTTCACACGCTACCCCCACATATAGCACTCTAAATAGTTATTTCTAATTATCATCTATTACAACACTTAGGTTTATATAATACATGTATACTTTAAAAAAAACAAAAGTAAAAGAAAAATAAAAGTTCTCTGACATCTTTTATATGCATCATAGACAAGTTTCGAGTCGACTCAACCCGAGAACTTAAATTATCTGAATAAATAAACAAGAGTAATGTGAGCAACAATCATTTTCATTGCAAGGTTGTTCTTGTAAATGAAATCATAGTGATCCTAATTCTTCAACAACATGGTAGAAGTCTAAAACATGTTCAACCTTCAATATCCATTCCAATGGATCAGTACTAGAAATTTGGGCAATTCCAATTTAATATTTTTCCTCATAGCAGGAGATTCAAAACCTTTCATAGATGAACTTGAAGCAATGACATATTTTGATTCCCACTAACATTGCTATGCCCATGAAAATTATTCACTCTTGAATTGACATCATCATATTTTGATTCCAGTGCTACCATAATTTTATTTACATAAGCAAACTTATCATTGTCCAGAGAAATTTGTTTCTTCATCGTATTCGGTAATTTTTTCATAGCTTCCTTCATTCTAAACCACCTAGTATCGTCAAGTATCAGAGAACTTGAATTCACTTCTTCTAGAATGTTTAAATTCTCATAATTTCATAAAGACAATCCATCATTCAAAATTTCAGATGAATCTTCAAGATGGCCACAAAAATCCTTTAAAAAGAATCCAGAATAAGTGTTGAAAATATGTAGATTTTTCTTTAGGAGCATGGAATTGTTCCAAGAAATGTCCAAATTGGCGTTCACGAACCACAGAAGGTACTCTCAACAAGAGCACCAATGTTAATGTTGCGGTAGCCCAGCCCAGTTTGTGATGGTCATCCGTGTCGAGACCTCCAATATAACAGCCGAGGAATTATCTTGTAGAATTCGCCCTTAGAAAATATACAAGACTTGTATCAACTATTTTTCTCTCTTTCAACTACTCAGATGGTGAGTTCACTTTGCTAGTTTTTCCTCATGTTTAAAATATATCCTTCTGACTCTTCTTCTCTAGCTTTGATGTTTGGACCCTGTATGTTCTAATATCATCCTCCTGCTCCTTTTTGCACTAAAATTGAAAAGATTTATTGCAGATACTCTTCTAAGTGTTGAGTTTTCTTGTACTGTGGATGCAGAATTTCAAATGCTCTTCTTGTAAATGGATCGAAGCCCTAATAGTTTGCTTGTTTTTGTCTTTTCTTAAGGTCTCTCTTTCCTTGACGCAACTTGAAGGTTTCTTACAATTTTCTATTAACCAAATAAATCCTTTGCAACTACTGTCCACAAGATCTCAAGAAAGATAATTGGCATTATTGGAAGAAGGGAAAGAAAATACATAATTGAGGATTTCAAGCACCCCAAAACTCGGAGAATCCAACATTGAATTTTTTGTAAAATAACTCAAAGATAACCCTCTTCCCATATTTCTTTCTTTGACTTAAGTTCTTATTAGTTCTCGAGTCGATTAGCTAAAAAAGTTTAGATTTGGTGTAATGATGAGGGATTAAGTTGATTAGATGAATAAGTTTTAGTGGGTGTTTGAATAAAAAGTAAAAAATTAAAATATATTTTATTATTTTATTAAGATTATTTTTATATTATTAATTATACAGTATTTTTATAATTAGTAAATTAGATAGAAGAAAAAAAATAAATTTAAAGTAAATTAATTGATAACTAAAAAATTAAATATAAAAGAAAGTTTAACAATATATTTATATAAAATAATTATATAATTATAACTTATTTAGAAGACCATAATTAATAATTTAATAATATTATTCTGATATTATTAATAATTATTGTAATATTATATTAGTCAATTTTTATTATGATGTATGATAAGTAAAAAAAATACGTACGTCTATATTTAAACATGTCAATAATATTTTTATAATAAATAATAATGAAAAGTTTAACATTTTTATTATAACACAAAGTAAATTGTGATAAAATAATTAATATACTTTTTTTATTAGCAGATTTGAACGAATTAAGAAATAAGTATATATATTATCAGAGTAAATAATATTATATATATACAACATATATGCTATGTAAAAGTAAAAAAAAGGACGACGAGAACTTTCATGTTCTCACGACTCTATGGCAGTGTTTGGTTTGAGAACATTTCGCGGAACATCGCGAAATATTCCCAAACAGGTTACGTGATGGGAACAAAAACACGTGACCTCGGACGAGAACATTTTCCAAAATGTTCTCGTCCAATGTTCTCGTCGAAGGCGAGAACATTTGCCTTTTTTTTCAATATTTGACTTTTTTATTTCATCTATTTTTTTAATTATTTTATAATGTATGTATATATAATTTATAATATATTAATACATTATTAAGGATATTATAAAATAATTTATTAAATGTTATTAATTAAAAACCATAAAATAATTAGTTCTAATAATTAATAAAAATTTTATTAATTAAACTATTCAATTATTTTTTAAAAAATAAATTATATTTGGATTTTAAAATGTACGTAAATTGTAATATTAATAATATTTAAAATGTTTAATCAAAATAAATAAAAATAATATTAACAATATAACAATTTACGTAAATTATAATATTAATAATATATTCTTATTTACTATAATTTTATAACTCATAAAATAATAAATTATATTCTTAATTCTTACTTTTTATCCAAACACCCACTAAAACTTATCCAGCACATCAACTTTTTAAATCCCCATCATTACACTTTTTCATCCAAACACCTCTATCACATCAATTAATTCTCGAGAACAAAAGTTCTCTCAATATTTCCATACCAAACGCAGCCTAGGCTATGTTTGTTTTGAGAACTTTGGACAGAACTTCAAGAAATTCAGCCAAACACTCACGTTTTTAAAGATGGGGCCCACCAGAACAGAAGTACTAGTCAAAGGCAAATGTTCTATAATAAAAGTTCCGACTTCTTGTTGGAACTTCGAGGGGTCGTTTGGAATCAGAATCACGGTTCCTCGTAAGTTCTCCGTGCATAGTTGAATTGACATATTAATTCGGGGTGTGTTTGGTTGGAGTGGAATTTGATGATGAGGAATAAGGTGGTTGATGTGATGGAAAAAAGTAGATGTGATGGATGAATTTTGAGTGAATTTTGAATTAAAAATTATTATAATAATTATGAAGTATAATTTTATTATTAATTAAAATAAAATTGTAAAATAAAAATTTTTATGGAAAAAAGTTTGTTAAAAATTGTATTATTTAAATATAAAAAATCATTTTTAAAATTAATTATATGTAATGAAATATTAAAATTTTTAATGAAAAAATAGGTAATAAATAATATTATATTAAACACTTATTAAAATTATTTTATATCTATTAAATAATTTATTTTAGTGAAGATAGTGTGTGAAGAGAAAAGAAAAAAAAAGAAAAAAAACTTTGAAAAAAAGTAAAAGTCACGTCAACCCCAGAACCCAAAAAAAAGGAGGCCACCTCTGAAGGTGGAACCGGAGTGGTGGAATCGGAGTCATGTGACCTCGATTTCATTGATGTTGTTCCCGCTCTGAAATCGGATTCCGGAGCGGTGTTTGACGGAATCGGACGGAATAAGATCACGGTTCTCGCCCGATTTCGCAACCAAATGGGCCCGAAAGTTCTACCATTTTAATATAAAAAACTGTCTTGTCAACACTTGAAATTATGCTAACATTAGAACTTTATCCAAACATCTCACAAGAACTTCACAGTCACATCCGAAAAGTCACGAGACTATAGTTCTCAAGTTTTGAGAGAGCCAAATACAGTCATAAGAACTATTTAATCAAAACTTGAACTAATTTCGTGCATTGACGAGAACTAAAGTTCTGATGGGACTCATGACAACTCCATCATGTGTTTGCCACAACTTGGCAAAGTTATGGACAAATGTTCTAGTCCAAACATATGCATATAATATAAAGGAACTGTGAGTGTATAGCACGAGTGAACTAAGCATACAACTAGTAAAAACATAAGCAAGTTTTTCATGGGAATCGGTATTCTTTATTCTAGCTGTGAGGAAGAAATGGAAAAAGATTATAATAAAGCAAAAAAGAATATTTATAGAAAAACAATAACTTTTAAAATATTTCAGTAATATGATTATAGCAATATCTATTCATAAGTGGATAACTATGACAAGTTAATTTAATAAATAGCTAATTATATATCACAAATATCGATGCAGTTCATCTTGTCAAAGTTTTGTTAATATGCAACGAAACAATTATATGTTTACCCATTGTGTCAAGTACTCCTCGGTGTAAAGTCGATGTAAAATATTCTCAATTATTTTATTATCTTATATTTATAAAATAAGTATTATCTTTTATAAGCATTTTCAAATTCTCCATTTATATTTAAAGCCATTCTTCAATTTTTGTTTCGTCTGTTTCACCTTTACGTATTTCTTTCTTTGTTTTTAAATTTCTCGGTAGACTTTTATTTTCGTTTTGCATACTTTTTTTTCGGTGAAATCTTTTTTATACTTTCTTTGGTCTTTATGTAGTTCCACACTTACTTCATTTTTTTTCTCTTTTCTCCAATAATTTCCAACTTTATAGTAATAATTAATAATTACTAGATTTAATTTTAAATTATTAATTGAATCCAACTTTATAAATTATTAGATTTAATTTGTATGTAAATGAGCAAATGCCATGGCATGCTCCCAAATTATTTTAATTTGTTTATTTTCTGTAAACATCTTTTTTGCTACTTAAATTAGTACTTTTTTTTAAATGGACAATATTCCTTTTAACAAAATGAGAACTGCAAGCAAAAGACTTTTTTTTAATAAGGAATAACATTACTAATTTTTTTTAAAATGAACTTTCATGGTACACTTATTTTGTTTTTTTTACTCTTTTCTATAGTATTTTCCTCTCATGTCCTTCTTCAATTGATTTTTCCTTTTTCTAAAATATATTCAATAAAACAATTTACTTGAATCAAATAAATAATTTAAAGGGAGTGACCGAATAATCATGTTTAGTTTTAAAAATAAAATAAGATGAACTATGAAATCATAACTATAATTTAAATAACATTAATATAATCGTAAAAGGTAGAAACAAATTTAAATTAATAATTTAATTCAAACTTATAAATTATTAGATTTAATTTCTATGTACGATGAACAAATGAGATGGCGTGTGCAAAAATTATTGTAATTTGTTTATTTTCTGAAAACATTTTTATTTCCACTTAAATTGGTACTTCTTTAAAATGGACAATATTTCTTTTAACAAAATGAGAACCGTAAATAAAATAAATTATTTTATAGGAGGTAACATTACTAGTTAAATGTTTAAGAGGCCAGAAATAAATATTAATACTTTTGTTTCATATTTCAAACTTATGATGGTGTTTTTGTAAACTTTAAAAATATCTTCTATTATAAACACTTTTTTTTCACTACAACAGAAAGGAAATTATTATTGTTATTCAATATTTTCTACTGAATTTTTCATAGAAGTTAAATGAATTGCTGGCTTTCGTAATAATTCTTGTTTTCTTTTTCTTTTTTTTTTTTTTTTGAATCGGCTTCGAGGCCATTGAAGCAGTTTACCGTTGAACTGCGCGCTTCAATTCGTTAATAAAAAGGGCACCGCCATCAGCTTCTTCGCTCTTCCAAATTCCCATTATACCAACACACAGCAGTCAAAACTCTCTCTCTCTCTCACTATATATATATCTCTCTCTCTCTCTCTCTCAACACGTGCCTTCGTCTCTGACGCCACGCGAGAAAGAACCAGGGAGACATCCGACCATATGAGCAAAGGATCAGAAGTGTAACATTTTAAAAGAAAATGAAAAATTCAAAACAAAAAAAAGAAAGAGAAAAAGGGGCAAAGAAGCCCACACCCGCACCAGCCCAAAGCCCACCTCTTTTAACACCATTTAGCTAATAACCTAATGCACTCACCAACCCCCAAAGCAAGCCTACATTTAGCTACAGTGCCCTCACCCTATCTCGCTTCATGTCGGTCAGCGCTAGGGAGCTACAGTAACTCGATTTACGGTAGCACAATAAGTCTCTCTCCTACTCTCTCACTTCTGCTACAGTAGTCGGCCTCTCACATCTCTCTCTCACTGTATCAGCTCATATTGAGCTCGAGGACAAAGACCATTGATGAGCAGGAAATGTTTGTTGGAACTAGAGGAACAAAGAAAGGAAAGGAAAGAAAGAAGTTAGGATTAAGAACATTGCTATTAAGATATATTCGAGGAGATTCAAATTTTCTGAAACTTTTTTTAATGATGTTTGAATGAGTGGATTAGAGCATAAAAAATAAACTTTTTGTTCTTAGATGAAGATTTAGGGAATGTGCATTTGATGATTCATATTTTCTTGATTACTATTCCACTGCTAATCATGATTAAAATCCAATGTGCTTCATATATTATTAAGCTTAATGTTCTATTGCTAATCATGTCTAGATATAGGATGTTCATGGTTACTTATATTAGCTAAAAAAGAAATTTGTCTAATACTCATGTGCATATATGAATGTGACTAATGTCTTTATGTAAAAACCCATTTTACTTCATTGTTAGGATGTTAAGAATGTTGATGAAATGTTCTATATGATGTTTGGAATTCAATATGTACTCAATATGTCAAGGCATGCATGATTTGAAAGAAAGAATGTAAAAGTATGTGTTCTGTCAGCCCAGAACGGACGACCGATTCCTTTACGGTCGATCGTTCTGGGGACGATTTCGTCTCAGCGTTTTACCCAACGATCGTTCGAAACCCATTCTGACGCCCGTTATGGAGAGATCATTCCTCTCTGGAATTTGCGATCGACCCAACGCCCAATTTGGCCGTCCGAAAGTCATGTAACGGTCGACCGATACCCCATCGATCGTCCAATTTGGAGAGTCGTTGCTCTCTAAAATCTACGGTCGACCCAACGCCCAATTTGGTCATCCGAAAGTTATGTAATGGTCGACCAATACACCATCGATCGTTCGATTTGAAGAGTCGTTGCTCTCTAGAATATGTGGTCGACCCAACGCCCAGTTTGGTCATCTGAAAGTCATGTAATGGTCCACCGATATCCCAACGGTCGTCCGATTTAGAGCAGTTGTTGCTCTCTGTAATCTGCGATCGAATCGACATCCAGCTCGGTCGCCCGAAAGGACCATATCAGTCGACCGAAATCCTATCAGTCTCCCGATGCCCCATTCCAATGGTCGACCGAGAATGAAACGGTCGTCCATTCTGGAGCTGATGATTTGGTTATGATTGAATGTCCACACTTACTATGATTTGAAGTATGTATGACCTTAATTAGAATTAAAACATACAACATGTACTGAATGATTGTATGTATTGATGAATATAATTAAAAGATGGATTGATATGAATGTGTCTTGTTGTAATCGTGGAGGGGAATAAAGTCTTCACATGCTAGCATATGTGTCGTATTCCTAGGGAAGTAAAATCTTACCCACTGTGGTTAGTACTTTTAATAGAATAATAGTCTCGGCCTAGCTAGTCAAGGACTCGCAAATCAACATGGTCTTCTCAATCACCAAGATAAGAAGTTATCTTAGTCAAGATAGAAGATGAAAAGATGATATAAAGATGAAAAATAGAGTCTTACACTTATGTTTGTACTTCGAGGGGACCAAAGCCTAAGAAGTAAAGACTTACATGTGTGTATGTACTTTTCAAAGATGACTTGGGACATAAAGATGATGATGAAAGCACCAATAGGATGCTAATGTATGTCCCCTTGTCGTAAGATGTTATGTAAGAAGATGTTAAAGTAAAGCAAGATAAATGATGATATGTCTTAGTATAAAGATAAGTTATGATATGCTTTGACATAATGATTCTGATGTTAAGTACTTATCTTATCTTGCCATAATGATATGTTTATATGCCATATAGTATGCATAAGTAGCTCATAGCATGCATATGATTTATATTTCATGATGATGATATGCATATACCATGACATGTAGATATTATGTCATTGGATCATAGCATGTATGGGCTTTAACATACTCTAACGAGAGAAATTTCCTGCACCCCATGGATTCGTGTAGGTATGGACGAGGCTTAAGTTCGACGACGAGAGCCTCATGATGATTATATTGCACATGGGTTGGTCGGGCTACGACCCAAGTTATCTTACTTATGTTGTTATAATGAACTCTTATAAGAGTCAAGTATGTATGACATATGTGCCTTTGAGTCATTTACTTTTATATGAACTCATTTATATATTATAAACCTTATGTTGAGTCTTATGTTAGAGATTATGTGGCCCATGGGCTAAAGATGTATCTTGGATTTTTATTGTCATACGAAATCTTCCACTGTGTTTTATGTTATTGGACTTTATTATTATTATTATTTTCACTGCAAAGTTTTATGAAATTAGGTCATGAAAAAGTAACGTCGCATAGGATTCGACAACTAAATTGGGATCGAATTTTAAGAGTATTACAAGAAGCTTACTGCATCCTGCTGCTGCGACTCCGATGCCTCAGGCCTCGTCGTCTCGGAAGAGGCCGGCAGACGACGACGGCGAGGGAGAAGGTGCAACACAGACGATGCCGTCGAGAACGTACGAGTGTTCGCTTTATGCGGCGCAGTTGGCGTTAGACTACGAGCGGATCGTGAGACTCTGGGGAGGTCTCGTGCAATGCCGTGTGGCGGTGATCGATCCGGAGGTGCCCGCTCGATCCGTCAAGAAGCAGAGACCCTTTGATCCTTAAGATATCTTCATCCATCCTCCCTATTAATTTCTCATCGTTCTAACTTGTTCTTTTTTTTTATTTTCTTTCGGTGGTTCTTGTTATTCTGTTCTCTCTTGGCTGATGTGTTTTTTTGTCCCTCTATTATGTTCTTCTCCTTTATTTTCTCTTGATTTATTTGTTCCGGTCCTTTCTTTTCTTTTCTTTCCTACTCCTCCGTTGAATATTAATGTTGTGTGTGATCCCTCATTTGTTTCCTCGTTCTTGTTTTTTCATTTTTTTTTTCTTTCTTTCGGTGGTTCTTTTTTTTTTGTTCTGTTCCCTCTTTCTCGCCTGCTCTCTGTTTTTCATAATACTTTTTCCCTTCCTCTCCTTTCTTTTCTTTCGTACTTCTCCTTTGCAATGTTTTCATGAATACTAAATGTTATTTTATATATAGAAAATAACACGTGTCATCCATTCTCCCTATTAATTTCTCATCGTTCTTGTTTTCTTTTATTTTTATTTCTTTCGGTTGTTCTTGTTATTTGTTTAGTTTTCTTGCCTGCTCTCTTTATGCGTTATTCTTTTTGTCGTTCTTTCTTTCTCCTTTGTTTTATCTTCGTAAATTTTATTCTGTTCCTTTCTGTTTTTCCTACTTCTCCTTAGCTATTTTTATTGCCAATTTCTATGAATACAAGAGCAATTTGAAGGAATGGCATCAGCCATATCCACTAATGAGATCTTATATATGCCTTGGGAGTAAATAATAATACTATTAGTAGAATAAAAAACCTCTAATGAATCAATTTTTCAGATCATTTTTATCCTATTTTAATAGAAAAATATTCTAAAAATTTATACTATATTAAAACTAATATTAAAATATTTAATTTCATAACTAAATATAGTATATAATATTATAACTATTAAATTAGAGTTTCATAATTTGATAGGAACATATTAAACTATATAAAACTATTATACAAATAATAAAAGATTGATTTTATAAATTAATTATATAAATAATAAATAATAAATAGAAACGGACTTTTAAGGGATCCAACAATTTTTTGTGGGACCCTAGTTTAATGGGATGGGTTTTGCTCTTTAAAAAATCGCACCAAATGGTATTTGGTTCCTCTAGTTTTTTATTGTTTTATTTGATTTTTTTTGAGTTGGATAGATTTTTCGAGCAAGTCGAACTTTTCTTAATGGATAGTAAACATGTTAATAAATGTGGTTGTATCATATACTCTGTCGCCCCTGCTTCATTTTAGTATATGTCTCAATTGCTTATTTTTATTATTTAATTTTTAAAATAAAAAAATTGGACGAGATGAAAGAGATGAGGAAGATAGAGTATGAAATTATGGGTTAAATTTGAATTTAATTAAATTTAAATAATTAAAAAGATGATTAACTCAGAACGTCTTTGACACAATCAAGTCAAATTCCACCCAAAAAAATTATAAATCTGGTTAAAAGGAAAAATCATAAATAGGTTAAAGGGTTGGCTGGAATTTCTTGCGCGCCTCAAAAGAATTTTTGCTCAAGACATCTGAAAGTGAAATCGGTGACTCTTAAGTAATTGATGTGAGTTTTGAGACAACATCGTAAAGAAATCGTCGGTCAAAATTTGACATTCAAAATAGCTGACAAACAATAGGAAATGTAGTTGATTTTTTTAGCAAACTTAGGATACGTAGTGAACCCCTCGGCTGATATAGAACGCTGGACTCTTGTTCTTTTTAATAAGATTATTTTAGTATAATTTTGGATCGAATTATTTAGTTTCACATGGAAAATATATTTTCATATTTTCCCGATGACAACAAAACCCAACTCGAGTTTTGTGCTGTCTGGCTCGGGTTCCCATGAATTCAAGATCCAGTCGGACTAGATCTGGATGAGATCAATGAACTTGGCCCGAGTTTCATAGTGGCGTAGCCCAAGATTCCTTAATTTGAGTGCGGAGTCTGAGAGATTGATTGGATTCGAACAAGATTCCTTAATTTGAGTGCGGAGTCGAGAGATTGATTGAATCCGAACAAGATTCTAAATTATCCGAACAAGCTCAGAGGATCAAAATTGAATTGGAGTGGAACTGAGCTAATCTGGCCCGGATTTTGATTTTTTGTGACTTAGGATTGATGGATGTGAGCAGAGACAATCTGGCCCATGTTCACAATATAATCGACCCATATTTCACGAGGTCGAGAACAAAATTATCTTTTGAGTTCCGAGAGTTCATAGCTTATTTTTATATATTTATAGCTATTTGTAGTGTTATCATTATTAAGTATTGATTATTATAGTATTATCATATCTGATCCTATTATTAATTATATTATTGACCCATACATCTTTTGATTGTGTCTTGTTTAACCTAATTGAAAATTGATAAAGATAGGCATATTAAGTAAATAAATTAAAAGCAAAAAACCGTTAGGCCACCATATATCTACTAATTGTCTTCAAATTTAGGTCTTATTGTTATTGAATTTAACGAGGTAGCTAGCGACACATCAGCCTCTAGTAAAAACTATTGTAGTTATGAAGTAGGCAAGTAAGTAAATTTTTATATTGTTTATTGGACTCACACTTATTGAGTTGTATTATTTGTTGTTGTGTGAGTGTATATGCATCCTAAAATGATCATTTGATACTATATTTCTAATAGACAAATATTGATATTGTTTATTGGACTCACACTTATTGAGTTGTATTATTTATTGTCGTATGAGTATAGATGCCTCCTAAAATGATCATTCCATACTAGATCTTTAATGACCCAATGAGTGAATCACAACATACCAATTAGCAGGGTCCACAAATAAATGATCAAAAGACTCAAGGTTCACGAATGAATACATCATGAAACAAGGGTCATCGTCACATGTATTCCATTTAATGTATACAGAATATACCGATACTCGAAATCATTATGCTCTTCCTCACGACGATCTTACGGAGATCGTTAAGAGGTTTCTCAAATTGCAGCTTCCCCAATTTGACTAAGGAAGAGCCCATTAGGTGGATAGAGGAAATTAAATAGTTCATGTGAGAAATAAACTATGGTGAGGACTACAAAATTATATGTGCCACGAGACATTTTGATGCATTAAGAAGAGAACTACTAACAATAACGAGAAATCGTGCTAGAAAATTGAAATAATTGACAGAGGAATTATTATGATTTATTAAAAAATTACAAAAATATGTAAAATTAATTAAATATAAAAAATGATGGTTGAAAACCTTATTTGCAATATTAAATATTAAGATTGTGATATGCTTGCACTTGGATAGAATATTGTTTGCTTTGATCTTTGGCCCGCATAATTTTATCAAAAATGAGACCTACCAAATCAGGGCTATACCCAACATTTCTTCTGTCAATATAACAAGTTAATTTAATAAATAGTTAATTATATTTATTACAAATGTGGATGCAGTTTATCTTGTCAGAGTTTTGTTGATATGCAACAAAATAATTATATGATAGCCATTGTGTCAAGTACTTCTCGTGCAAAGTGTATGTAAAATATTTTCAATTATTTTATTATCTTATATTTATAAAATAAACTATTCTCGTTTATAAGTATTTTCAAATTATCCTTTTCTATCTTTAAAGCCATTCTTCATTTTTTTTCATATGATTTCACCTTTACGTATTTCTTTCTTTATTTTTTTCAATTTCTTGGTAGACTTTTATTTTATTTTTAGACCTTACTTCCTTTTTCTCTTTCCTATAATATTTTCCTCTCGTGTACTTCAATTGCTTTCCTTTTTCTAAAATGTATTCAATAAAAAAAGGACAAATAAAATGAAATTACTAATTGAATTCAAAATTTTAAATTAGTAGACTTATTTTAAATTCAAAATTCTATGTACAACGAGCAAATTCCATGGCATGCTCACAAATTATTTTAATGTGTTTATTTTCTGAAAACATGTTTATTACTACTTAAATCAGTGCTTCTTTATAAAATGGACAATATTCCTTTTAACAAAACGAGAACTGTAAATAAATAAATTATTTTACAAGGAGCAACATGTTTTATTTTTTACTACTTAAATCAGTGCTACTTAAATAAATAAATTATTTTACTACTTAAATCAGTTCTACTTAAAATGTTTCAAACGATCTTTAAGAGGCAGAAATAAATGTTATCACTTTTGTTTCATATTTCAAACTCTGGGCTCTAATTCAAACTCTCAGCCGGCCGTTAGAAGCAGTTTACCGTTGAACTGCGCGCTTCAATTCGTTAATAAAGAGGACACCGCCGTCATTTTCCCCTTCCACATTCCCATTACATTACACCAACACACAGCGGTTAAAACTCTGCCCCCCCTCTCTCAACGCGTGCCTTCGTCTCCGGCGCCACGCGCGAAAGAGTGAAAGAGGCATCTGGCCATGGCCTCCATCAAGAATCCATCTGAGCAAGGGATCAGAAGCCTGCTGCATGAGGCGCTGCATCCTGCTGCTGTTGCTGCGACTCCGGCGCCGCCGTCTCGGAAGAGGCCGGCGGACGACGACGACGAGGGAGAAGGTGCAGCACAGACGACGCCGTCGGGAACGTACGAGTGCCCGCTTTGCGCGGCGCAGTTGCCGTTCGACTACGAGCGGATCGTGAGACTGTGGGGAGGTCCCGTGCAGTGCCGCGTGGCGTGCCCGTGCGGCGGCTGGGTGGTGATCGAGCCGGAGGCGCTCGCTCGATCCGTCAAGAAGCAGAGACCCTTCTCTCCTTGAGATATCTTCGTCCATCCTCCCTGTTAGTTTTTTTTTATTTCTCCCTGTTAGTTTCTCATCGTTCTTGTTCTTTTTTTTTTATTATTTCTTTCGGCGGTTCTTGTTATTAGTTTCTCATCGTTCTTGTTATTTGTTCTTGTTCTTGTTATTTTTGCGTTGGTTCTTTCTTTCTCTGTTCTTCTCCTGTGTTTTCGATCCGTGAGATACCTTCATTTCGTCCTTCTTCTTATTTGTTCTTTCTGTCCCTCGTTCTTTCTTTCTCTGTTCTTCTCCTTTGTTTTCTCTTGGTTTATTTGTTCTGCTGCTCCGTTTTCTTTCCTACTCCTCCGTTGAATATTAGTTTGTTTCGTCGTTCTTGTTTTTTTATTGTAATTTCTCTTTCGATGGTTCTTGTTTTTTGGTTATGTTCTCTCTCTCTCTCTTTCTCTCTCTCTCTCCCCCTCTCACGCTCTGCCGGCTGATGTGTTGAATATTATGAGTTTTTATTTCCGTTCTTTTCTCTTCGTTTCGTGCATTTGTTCTGCTCCTTTCCGTTCTTTCGTACTTCTCCTCTGCTATTTTATTTTATTTTCAATTATCGATAATGAATATGACATGCGATTCTCTATTCTATGACATGGGATAATAATATTGTATGATAAATCGTATGTTTACAATTTAGACATCGAATTATTTTTAAATTCCATCTTATTACTAGATCATACGACTTATGCGATTCTCCATGTTTTGAACAAAGAAATTGCATCTAAACATATCTTAATTAGTTAATTAATTAATTTTTTTAGTTTGGCAAAAGACTTAATGTCCTGTCGCAGAATTAGTATAAGGGCCATTTGGATATTGAGAACATGGTTCGAGTGAATAGTTAAATTGATAAACTAGTTGATGTGTGTAATTAAATTGAGTAAAATTTAATGACGAAGAATAAAGTAGTTGATGTGATAAAAAAAATGATGTGACGAACTAATTTTAATAGGTGTTTGAATAAAAAAATAGATATTATAAATATAAAATATAAAATTATTAAAAATTAAAATATACAGTAAAAAAATTATTAAAAATTTGTTAAAATATATGTTATTTATATATAAAAATTAAATTTTTTTAATAATTTATATTTAATGGAATATTAATTTTTTTAATTAAATAATAACTGATAAATAATATTCTATTAATTCTTTATTATAAATATTTTATATATGATAAATAAATTATTTCATGTAAGAAAGGTAAAAAAAGAAAATAGCAAAAGACAAAAGTTTGAAAAAAAAAAAGATCACGTCAACCAAAAAAATAAAGAAACGCAACCAAAATGCCTAATAAAATCATTAATAAATGCGGCATACTTCCACCTTGAGAATCAAATGAAATTATGAATCCGATTTCTCTTAGTTTTAGTTGTCAAACGTCCTCAAAATATTTCGGCATATGAACTAATATTATTTTATGCTTTTCATGTTTATCCAATGCAAGAAATTAGATAAATATGTTAATAAATTTGGTTGTATATCAGTCTATGTTGATATCTGCACGGCTCCATTTTAGTATACCTATGCAACAATCCATTTTAGTCTATGGTATTTTTATTTCTTGGGTTATTTGTTCAAATCATTTCTAAACTATCGCGATTTTTCAAATCTATCCTCAAACTACGAATTTTATTTTTTTATCCTTAAACTATCATGATTTTTTCAATTTGATGCATCCGTCAAATTCCGTCAATTTTTTGATTATTTTTTATTTCTCATATTTGTGAAAAGTCGAAAATACCCTTGCGCAAAAAAAAATCTGTCTCCTATGCACGCCCCCACCTCTCTCTCCCTATCATCGGACGAAGATCGAAAGGGGCGACCCCCTCCTTCCTTGCGCTCGTCGGCACGGCACATGGGGTGGGTGGGGGGAGGGGGGTCGCCGGCGCAGGGAAGGAGGTGAGGGGTCGCCCCCTGCTCTGCAACCTCGTCCCCCTCTTCTCTGCGATCTTCGACGAGATCGCAGAGTAGGATGGGGGGGGGCGACCCTCCGCACCTTGTCGGATGAAAGGTCGAGGGGGGCGAACCTCCCTTCACTATAAGAAAATTGATGATTAGCGATGTAAAATAGCATCTCGAAATATGGTGAAGCTAAATCGACGTCACTAGCATCATTATGCGTGTCTCAGTTGAGTCCAAGTAAGCGATGCTACTTATCTCCTAATAGCGTCTCATTAGCATTTTTTAGCGTTTTACGAAATAGGCACCATACAGACGTCAGATAGCTGCTATTATTGCGCGTCATGAAGCGAAAATGCGCAGGAGAACATAGCGTTGTTCTCGCGTCGATAACCTTCAATGCGAACCTCGCGTTGCATAAACTGAGATGTTATGTAGACTCTATGGAGATGCTAACTGGCGTCACATTTACGACGACGCTATGTAGACGCCAATGTAATTACTTGACATACTTGTCTATGTTAATTAAGAAATAGATAACTATATATATGCTATCTATATTTATATCTCTATATGCAATCTATTTTGAGGCAACCCTATATATTATCTATTACTATACATTAATCAATAAATAAATTAAATATTGTATATATGTATTCCTACATGATTACTTATATATGTCAACAAATTTGTTACCTATATTATATATGTTATTTATCCATAAAATACATATCATATCTTAATTATACATATATTACGTTTATATGGTTGAATTAAGAGATGGGTGGCTATAAATTATAAATTATGTAGCAATAGTAAGTCTCTCTCCTCACTTTCTCACTTCTGCTACAGTAGCCGGCCTCTCACATCACTCTCTTTCACTGTAGCAGCTCATATTGAGCTCGTGGACAACACCATTGAGAACGAAGAAAGGGTTGTTGGAGCTATAGAAAGAAAGAAAGAAATGAGAGGAAGAAGTTATGATTAAGGACATTGCTATTAAGGTATGTTTGAGGGGATCCAAACCTCTCTAAACTCTTCCTAATAATGTTTGAATGAGTGGATTAAGGCATAAAGAACAAACCCTTTGTTCTTAGATGAAGATTTAGGGAATGTGCATTTGATGATTCATATTTTCTTGGTTACTTTCCATTGTTAATCATGATTAGAATCCAATGTGCTTCATGTATTATTAAGCTTAATATTCTATTGCTAATCATGTCTAGATATAGCCACTCTTGATTCTCATCGAATGATAATGCAAATTTCAATTCAATCAATTACAATCAATGATGTGAGCCTTTACCAATTGGTTGGAGGATTGAATTTTATCTTAGTCAAATAATAGTGTGGCTAGCTAGGCCATGAAAAATTTGTCTGTTCCCCAAATGATAAGTGCCCCATGGGTGCCTCGAAGGGCCGATCAATCAATATGGAGGCATCTACCTCCTAATAGGGCAGGCTCATTAGTTCATTCAATCAATCAATACACCAATACATTAACCGATTTCTGTTTATCGCTAAGCATGCTTTCCGATATCAACTATGTTATCATTCAAATTCAATAAAAACAATAACATGTTGTTACTATGCTGGAGTGGTCGATCGGCCTCTATGAGCGGTCGACTGACAGCCGACGGTTGACCGGTCGATCGACTAGATGGTCGATCGGCACGGTCTCGATATTTTCTTTTACCATCGGTCGACCGATCCATCGGCCGATCGATCGATCGGCATAGTCTCGATTTTATTTCGAATTGGCTGATGTTTACTTGTCAACCAGTCGCTTGTAGAGGTCGATCGGTCCGTATCGCAATTTCGATTGTGATGCATTTTCCACTACTATGTTGGTCGACCGGCTATGCCCAGCGGTCGACTGGTCTGTGATTGCGGAATGAAAACTAGATGTTTTTCACAATGCAATACAATTTGCCAGTCAATCATATAACATGATGGACACTCAAACATGATCAAACAAGTTCTAGCATGCAATGCCCTAGGTTTGGATGAACCTAAACATGCTTCTAAGTTTCTTTACAAATCTATCCTATATAACAAAATAATTTTAAGGCAGAAATAAAATCTACCAAAAACATTCAAAAGGGCTCATATCTACTTTGGTCTACAACCAAGGTAGGAATCCACCTTACATATCAGATTTTAAGCTTTGAAAACTACTTCTTCAATGTTGTCCTCTCATTCCTTCTCCCCTTGTCGTCCTTCTTCTCCTTCTCTCCCAATCAGGTTTAGCAACCCCTTGATCCTCCTCCAAAGATCTGCCCTCTTATTGTTGATCTGCTGGCAAAAGAGGATGAACTTCACTTCAGTCTTGGATTTGAAGAACTAGGGCATAGGTTCTTGTTGGATTTTTCAGAGAAATGGCAAAATGAGAGAAAGTGGTGCTGGAATGATTTTTATATCAGATACTAAGTGGGTTTCGGGGGTGGAATGGGGTTGTGCCAAGTACATCTTCTCTCTTTTTATTTTATTTCTTTTTCCCAAACTTGCCAGGTATTACAAACTATATGTAACACCCCCAAAATTCGACCCCAATTTTAAGTTGTCAAATCTTGGCGTCACTTAACATGACCTAATTTCATAAGAAAACTTTTGCAGCGAAAACATAATAATAAATATAAAACATTGATATCATAAACAGCAGAAGACTTATAAATAAATAACATGTCAAGATAATAATCTGGCTCATAGACGTAATAGGCTCTAACGTATACCCAACAAAAGGTTCCTACAACATAATGAATTCAAGTAAAATACACGACTCTATAAGGCCCATAAGCTATACATACATAACTCGTATAAGAGTTCATCATAATGACATAATATCGATAAGATAACTTGGGCCGTAACCCGACCCGTCCATGTGTAATGTCTCCGTCATGAGGCTTTTGCCGCCGAACCTAAGTCCCCTCCATACCTGCATAGATCCATGGGGTGCAGGGGATTTCTCCTGTTAGAATATGTTGAGGCCCATGCATGTTATGGTCTTATAACATGATTTCTATATGTCATGACATATGCATTGCATCATAATGAAAACATAAAGCATGTGCATGCTATGAGCTATTATGCATATTATATGACATATGAACATATCATCATAACAAGATAAGATAAGCATGTAACATCATAATCATTAGGTCAAGCGTATCATAACTTATGGTCATTCTTATCATTATGCTAATGCATATCGTGATCTTATCTTATTTTACTTTATCATTTTTGTTCATGTCATCATATAATGTGACAAGTAGACATTCATATTGCATCCTCATAGGTGCATACTTCTTCATCATCTTTATCTTTATGTTCCAAGTCATTCATCATTCATCTTTTTTCATCTTTACTTAGATACTTTCTTATCTTGTCGATATAAAAGAGTGGTGATTCATATGTCATAATCCTCACCCGTATGTGAGGTCTTTATCCCCATTCGTCAATGAGGTCTTCCCCCACCCGTCGGTGGAGCCATAAATAGGGTATCGATTGGTCCCAAGTCATAAAACTGTCACACCATCAATCCGTCTTTTAATCATGTTCATCAATACACACAACTATTCAATACATGTTACATATTTTAACCCTATTTAAGATCATACACACCTCAAATCATGCTAGGTGTGGACATTCAATCATAACCAATCATCTTTCATAATGGACAACTATTTCCCTAGCGGTCGACCGCTGGACTAGATATCGGACGACCGGTAGGGTTATCAGTCGACCGTTATGGTCTTTTCGAACGATCGAAATTGGGCATTTGGACGATCGCAAATCATAGAGAGTAATGACTCTCTAAATTGAACGATCGCTAATGTATCGGTCGACCATTATCAGGTCTGCAGACGATCGAAATTAGGCGTTTGGTCGACCGTTAATCACAAAGAGCAACGGTTCAGTCGACCATTGTAGGTCTTTCGGATGACCAAAATTGGGCGTTCGATCGACCACTAATTACAGTGAGCAACGGCTGCTCAAATCGGACGATCGCTTGATACCGATCGACCATGACCTGACTTTTGGACGACTGAAACTAGATGTTTGGTCGACCGTTAATCACATAATATAACGACTCTTTCAAATCGGATGACCGTTGGAGTATCGGTCGATCGTTGGACAGAGTTCGAGACTATTTTGTCTCCAGAATGATCGACTAATAATGTATCGATCGCTCGTTCTGGGATGACAAACACATGATTTTTACATAATTTCTTTCTAATCTTGCACACATTGACATGTTGGGTACATATTGATTTCCGAACATCATATGAAACATTCTTCAACATTAGAGTTCGAGACCGTGTTTTGGGACGACAAACGCACGATTTTTACATCATTGCTTTTCAATCTTGCACACATTGACATGTTGGGTACATATTGGTTTCCAAACATCATATGAAACATTCTTCAACATTCTTAGCATTCTAACCATGAAGTAAATAGTGTATTCACATGAGGACATCAAACATGCTAACCAAGTTCATAAACATACATGAATTTTAAACGATTTCATAATAAGCTAACATAATAACAATAAACATTCTAATCATATTAAACACATTTATATGAGTACAATGTTAAGCAATTGCATTTTGAGCTATATAGATAACAAAGCACATTCTAATTCTAGACATGATTAGCAATAGAGCATAAATCTTAATAGAACATGAATCATACAAATACTAATATGCATATTTCTTAATCATCAATTTCAACAACACAAATTAATTTTTCATGCTCTAATCCAAACATACACACGTCATTAAGGAATGATTAGAAGGTTTGAATTTCCTCAACATATCTTGATTAGCAAAGTTTAACTCCTAATCTTTTCCTCTAGCTTCAATCAACTCTTTCTCCCTCTTAGCTACTGTTCACGAACTGCTACAGTGATGAGGAAAGAAGCACATAAGCAGTCGTGCTAAGGTGAGAGAGGAGAGAGAGAGCTTGTCTTACTATAGCTCAAATGGAGAGAGGAAGTGAATTACTGTGGTGGTGCTTGCTTGGGTTGGCCGAATGGAGCTTGGAGAGAGTGAGATGGGTAAGAGTGATTTACTGTAGCATGAAAATGGGGACTTTTGAGGGGGTTGTCGGCTGGTAGGTGATAAAAGGGGTTTAGGATACTGTAGTCAGCCTTTTATACGTTGGGTAATAGAGTGAGTGGGTTGGGCTTCATGCGGCTGTGTTGTTTCCCCCTTTTTTTATTTGAACTTTAGGATATTACGCTATATGGCATAGGTCTGATACCTCTGCAATTCAACCTCCATGAAAATTCTCTCTGTGAACACTTTTTTAACAGTATCTTACTGACCGAGTCTGGCATCCTTGTATTCGAGTATTTAATGCAACAATTCTTGGCTCACATGTTGATGTAGAATCTTGGACAGTCGGTTGATGCCTTCTTGGAGGAGTTAGTTGTTGGAAGGGAGCTGGAAGATAACTTTTGTTACTATCAACCAAATTATGATTCACTCGGAGGAGCATGGGTATGGGCTCGCAAAACTTTAATGCATCATGCAGCAGATAAGAGAGCATATTTACATGAGGATGAGCTAGCTATGTTTTTTTTTCTTTTTTGAGAAGGTAAAGGATGAGAGTCAGGTTCTCTCATCCACTTTTATTCTTTATATAACTTTAAATTATATCAAGTGTTACACAAAATCATCTCTCCAACCATTCTCTCAACATAGCTCTAGCTGCAGAAACTATGTTCTCAACATAACAATGTTCCCTTTTAAATATGCATCTATTGCATTGGAGCCAAATAGACAACAAGAAAGCAATGAGTGTCTCGACGACCTCTTGACATATAGGTTTGTATGTTGCGATACAGGCCACCAGATCTGAATGATCTCCAAAACCATGATGCATATTGTAGATCAAGCTTTTCACACCCTGATTCATGCCAAAACTTTTTTGCTATCAGACAATAAAAAAACATGTTAATAATGCCTTGAAACTGAACCTAATTGGTCCCCTTATATAGTCAGACGCTTCAGCAAAATTCTCCAATGGGGGTCTCACTGCTCGGTCAGCGAGCCTGTGGAAAGTCAAAAGGGGATAAGGGGGATCTCCTCCTGCGGAGTTGCAAGGGGGCGGAGTTGGCAAGGGGATGGAGCCCTCCTGAACGAAAAATTTTAAGGGTATTCTATATGTAATTCGGATTTGATTTATTTACTTATCACAAGATAGGTGTCTTATTTTGAGGATTAATTCAGAGTCCCAGTCGGTCTGTAATTTTTATCATCTGTTAAAGAAAGTGCCTATATAAATTCCCTAGGAGTCCATACAGAGACCCATCCTTGTAATCATCTTTATTCCATAATAAAAGGAGTTGCCGCTTTTTGAGGACGTAACTCGATTTAGGATGAATCTCGTAAATTCTTGTGTTCTTCGTGTTCGTGTGATCTCTCTCCCTCTTTTCGTAACAAAAGAGGTGATCAATTTCCTCCACCCGACTCTGACAAAAAAATGCAAGAAGTATCAACCTCCGGGTTCCATCTAAGTTGATATGATTGAGTAGGCAATCGTTGTCTTCTCATGAGCCAAGCAAATAACTTAATCCTTGGGGGGATCTTTAGTTGCCATAGAAGTCTACAGTCCAAGCTCAGCTCAATATCCTGCAGGCAATTGTTAGTATCCAATAACTTGTAAGCTCCATGCACAGAAAACTTTCCCGCCTTCCAGTACCAAGAATCTGGTCTTGAGATATCCAGGCGACATCCCTCAAGGCGCTCCAGAAGCAGTAAAGTTATGTTGTTGTAGTTGATCATGTTGCTGAGGCTTTTTGGCTTCCCTGTTTTTGCATTCATTGTTGCTTACTTAGACTTGTAAACTTTGAAGGATGGAGCAGCTGGAGAAAGAAAAAATTGCAGATCCAGTATGTTTATTACTGAACCTATTCTTATAAATCAGTAGGAAACTTGGACAACATTTCAAAGTATATAGTCTATGGATGTCTGTAATTACTGTATGATTAATGGTTGTATCTTCTTTCAGCTCTGGAATGCTTCACAACTTGACATGGTTCATCATGGGAAAATGCATGGATTCCAGCGGTAAGTAGTTTGTATCTTTACTATTTTCTGATTGTCTATACATGTCAAACACATATATCTTGGAGCTTTAAAATTTATGATTCACTTGACGCGGAGGTGATGACCAGATATTTCATCGTTGTATAATACAGCTTGTTAAGGCTTTGCTCACGTCCCCATATTACACACTAACAACCTTATGTGAGCCCCATGATCATTGTTCAAAATGCAGTTCAATTTGATCCCTTAGGTGTCGTTTGGTGAGGAAGAGATCGTAGAATATTTGCTTATTCGACATAATATAACCACACCATAAAGAATGATCAGAATATCATATTTTGATCAACATCTCAAAATTATAAAATCATCTAAAAAATTGTGAAAACCACTATAAATATTCTTCAAAATGGAATATATTCCTTTATTTGCTGGAATATCAAATATCATGTTGGCTCGTCTTATTTTGTTCTCTTTCATTTTCTTAACTTGGTATTTCATATTTCATTTTATTCTACAACAAAAAAGATGTCATATTCTTTAGAAATATATATATATATATATATTTATTATTTCGTCATTATCTTGCAATCAAACGGCCCCTTAGCATAATGTTAAGACATGCCACCATGGGATGCACATCTGCAGGTAATTTGATCTTACATTCACTTATCAATTGGTATCAATAGGGGTTCATTCTGAATGAAAATGATGTACACATTTTATAAAAATGCAAACCAACACGCTCAACATTTATTGGTGTGTTTATTTTGGCTGTTTAGCTCTCTGTAGACAGTCCTTGGAAACTATTTTTTATTTCCATTTGGGGTTATAATCAACCGGTGTGCTACACTTTACAATTACTAATGCATAACATGACTAATTATCCTCATGTTTGGCATGAATGCATATTTGCCATTGTCACTTCATGTCTTTTGATATGACACTAATAATCATTTATTAATAGGATGTATTGGGTAAAGAAGATTCTTGAATGGACCAGTGGACCAGGAGAAGCACTATCCATAGCAATTCACCTAAATGACAAGAGATTCATGTCTTTTGAATAAGCTCTTCTGAAGGCAGTAGTCTATTTAATTTGGATTCACTAACTAAAATAATGCTTATCTTCAAATAACATTATTTTCAACCAAAGAAGAAGATGAAGGAAAACTTGAACCCGCTGAAGTTGATCGACTGTACGTGTTCTTCAAAGGATGTATCTTTTCATTTATTTTCTTTCACGAAGGAAGTACCATAATTTTAGGCAATCCTTCTATAAATTCTGCTAGTTGTGATTTAGTGAATAAATAAACTTGAGCTATTTTTTGTAAGAATAACTACTATACATTGTGATTTAGCAAGAAGCAGTTTGTGCATAAAGTACTATTAATTTTTTCCCGTTGGATCTATGCCACAGAACTTTAGCTCCAGTTTGTGACTCTTTTTGGATGCTTTCCATTTCATTGTTTGACAAAGTAGCCCTTTTTGCAGTATGAGATAGATGGTAGAGTTTCAAATGGCTATGTTGATTGCATGTGTGCCATATCCGGTGTTCATGATCAGCTTCCTTCATCTTAATACCCCATCTTTTTTACTGTTTTCCCATTTGTAGTTGCAAGTAGCATGATTATGCCATTTTAGTCTGCTTTGTGTTCGTCCAAAAAAAAATGTATAAGAGCATATCTCCTCTCACACAAAATCTAAGCAAATTAATGATCATTATGTTAATAAGTTATCAGAGTTTTGGATGTGACTGGGTGAATAAGCCTTTATCATATTGACAAATTGAACAATCAGACTCATTGGACAAGGCAAACGAGATTTTGGAGTTCAAGATACTTTTCTCTTGGCACAGGGATGGAAAGAGAGACTAGTTTTCAGTAGAATTTGTTACATGTTCAAGAGGAAGTTCAATGTGGTTGCATACTATGTGAACAGACTCGTAGGTGAATCTAAGAAGAGGAAATCAGAAAACAAATTGATCTCGCACTTTCGATCCGTACGAATTTAAAACACGTCTTGAGTAGCTACATGTAACATTGGAGGAAAAAAAAAGAGGTGACCTGCTGTCATCTGAAGCCCACAAGGCCACCTAATTAAACATCTTAAAAACAGCTTTTCTCACCTACTCCCACTAACCCCTAAAACCCAATGTCGGCTGCAAGCTAAAAATCCCATTTATCCCTTTCTCCTCTTACCATTAGGCCAGCTAAGTACCATTTTATTGTAGCTACAGCAACTCTCTCTTTTCCTCATCATTCTTGTTGCCATCTGCTACAGTCGAGCTAGAGGAGTCAAGGGAAGGGGAACTAGGGCAAAGAGGATCTAGTGCAATGAAGGGAAGAAGCTAAGGTTTAGGATTTGGTAATCAAGATATGTTGAGGGGATATAAAGTCCTAATACTTGTGTGTCTGATTGGATTAAGAGTTTTAAAAACCATATTTGGTCTTCTTAGATGATATGATTAGGGATTGTGCATGATTACTTTGCATTGTTCTATAATTTAGAGATTATTATTTCATTGATAATCATGCTTAGAATTATGATGCTTCATCCCCATTTATGTTTAGATATGATGAAATCACTTATTTGTTACATATGAATGTGATTGATAGGTCTAATGTTCTTTATGCAAAACCCCTACTTCATGATTATTGTGCTAAAAATGCTCTTGTATGATCTATATGATGTGTGTACTTAATGTATAGAGGAATTTATGTTTTGAATAATGTTCACGTTGTAATGGTTTTGGCCCGTCGCTCCAGAACGGTCGATCGAAATCCTTTCGGTCGCCCATTTTTGGAAGATCCGGATTCTCGGACTTTTCGGATGTCGAAATGACCATTTCGATCATTCGAGGCATACACAACAGTCATTTCGAGCATACACAGCAGTCGTCCAAAAATGTTTCGGTCGTCCAATTTCGAAAGTCTAAAATCTCGAACTTCTGCGAACGATGAACTAACCAATTCAGTCGTACAGACCCCATGAAGCGACCATCTGAAACCCTTTCGGACAACCCATTTAAAAAGTCTAAAATCTCAAATTTCTCCGAACGATGAAGCTCATGAAGCAATTGTCTGAAACCCTTTCGGACGTTCAATTTAAAAAGTTCGAAATCTCAGACTTCTATGGACGTTGTGACACCTAGTTCGAACGTTCACACGACCTAAAGTTGTCAACCGAAATAAGTTCGATCGCCCGATTCCTGACGCAGTGGCCGTTCAAAAGTGGATCGATCATCCTCTCTGTTTCTAATGCCTATGTGATACTGATTGTCTACACTTAGAATGATTTGAAGTATGTATGACCTTAAATAAGATTAAAACATACAACATGTATTGAATGATTGATGAAGGTGTCTTGTTGTTTCGACATACGGGAAGACCAAGACCCCCTTTAGAGGAAATAAGGTGTGGCTCTCAAGAAGAGCAAGACCCCTCTTAGAGGAAATAAGGTGTGGTTTCTCATGAAACAAAAAGATCCCAGCCGACCTTGCTAGTCTAAGATCGATGAGCCAACATGGACTTCTCAATCACCAAGATAAGAAATCATCTAATTATAGATGAAAAATGAAAAAATGAATGATGAATGACTTGTGACATAAAGTTGAAGATAAAGAAAGCACCTAAAAGGATGCAAATGAATGTCCTCTTGTCACATGACGATATGAATGAAGATATTAAAGTTAAGCATGATACGCTTTAACATAATGACGAAGATGTTATATGTTTATCTCATCTTGCCATGATAATTATTCACATGCCATACAGTGTGCACAAGTAGTCCATAACATGCATATGTTTTATGTTTCCATTATGATGCAATGCATATCTCAAGACATGTAGAAAGTATGTTATAGGATTATAGCATGCATGGGACTTAACATACTCTAATGAGAGAATTTTTCTTCACAATATAAATCCGTGCAAGTATTGACGAGGCACAGGCTCGACGACGAGGGCCTCATGATTGAGAAATTACACATGTGACGGTTGGGTTATAGCCTAAGTTATCTTATAGCACTTTTTTTATGATGATGGACTCTTTAGCGAGTCAAGTGTGCATAGTCGATGGACCTTTTAGTTATGGACTTTTATATGAGCTCATTTATGTATTACAAATCATATACTCGATCTTATGTTAAAGCCTATGTGGCCCATGAGCTAGTATGTTATCTTAAAATTTATATGTTTAGAAGTCTTCCGTTATTTTATATTATTATTGTTTATGTTATATTATTATGTTTTTCGTTGCAATGTTATATGTAATTAGATTAAGAAGAATTTGACAAAAGTAATGCTACATTTACTAAATTGGGGTCGGATTTTGAAAACGTTACACTATATACAAGCTCATGATCACCTCCGTGTTTTGTCCATGTAAAATTATTAATCAAATCATCTTGATCCTTAGACCTCAAATCGTTATCATCTTCCACTCTTAAAGGGCACAATGTCCTCTTTAAGCGAAGTTCATGTTAGTCTATGGTCCGTATTTTCCATATGGCTCAAGTAAGCACACGAGATTGACTCTGATATTATTTTGTAATATACCCCCTCTAATAAAGATATTATTCGTTTTGGACTTTCGATCCGCACGAATCTAAAACTCTACATATAAGCTCATGATTACGGTTTTTCAGTCGGAATCGATCCGTCGGAAAAATGCTCGTCGTAAATTAATTTGTGACGGTAAAAAAACATTCGTCAGAAATATCGACAGTCAGAACCGTCGGAAAAAGTACCGGCGGTTCGAACCGTCGAAGTTTTCGACGGTTGCAACCGTCGAAAAATGCCAGCGGTTCGAACCGTCGAAGTTTCCGTCGAAGAGGCCGGATCCGGTCGCCAGGCGGTCGATCCGGCCGTTGGGGGCCGGATCCGGCCGGAGAGAGAAAGAGAGAGAGACGCCGGCACGGGAGAGGATCGCCGGTGCGGGAGAGGGTCATCGGCGCGGGAGGGTCGCCGGCATCCGGTGCAGGAGAGGGTCGCCGGCGCGGGCCGGGAGAGGGAGAGGGAGGGAGAGAGAGAGGAGAGGAGGGAGAGAGAAAGGTGAGGAGTAGGAATGATATATAAGGGTAAAAGATGAGAGAAAGCGGGAAAAGAAAAAAAAAGCGAGATAACGAAATTTTAATTACCTACAGCTCCGGCCGTCGAAAACGTAAATATTAACTATTTTTAAAATTACCGACGGTTGTGACCGTCAAAAATATAATTAGTTATATATAATGTTTATTTTTAATTTTACCGACGATTACGGCCATCGAAAATTACGACGGATAGATATTCGTCGGAAATATCGACGTTCCTACTCGTCGAAAATTAAATAATAATATAAAATATATATAATTTAATTTTTTTCATTTCCGACGGTCGTAATCGTCGGAAAATCTGTCGAAAAAATTAGATAATAATATAACAAATTACATAATTTATTTTTTCATTTTCGATGGTCGTGACCGTCGAAAAAATTAAATAATAATATAACAAATTACATAATTTATTTTTTCTTGTCCGACGGTCATGACCGTCGGAAAATCCGTCAAAAATTGCGACGGATGGATTTCGTCGAAAATATCGTCGTTCCTGATCGTCGAAAAATTAAATAATAATATAAATAATTTTTTACGGTCATAACCGTCAGAAACAAAACCGTCAAAAAATTCATCGCAAATTACGACGGATTTCGAACCGTCGGAAATTATCCGTCGAAAAATCGCGATTTTCTTGTAGTGTGTGAGACTATTCAAATCATTATGGTGATATCATGTCGATACAATCTTCTCATATAAATGACTTAACATCCTCGTTGAACGGGATCTGTGTTGAGCCATGGTCCGTGTTTCTCACATGGCTTAAGGGAGCACACTATGTTGGCTTTGATATCATTCTATAACACCCTGATCCAATCAAGATATTATTCGCTTTGGACTTTCGATACGCACGAAGTTAAAATGCATCTTGAAAAATAAATAAGAATAACTATGATCGTCTTCGTATTTTGTCCATATGAAACTATTCAAATAAATCATCTTAGTCCTTAAATCTTACACCATACGTATACGTACAATTATTATTATTATTTTTTGCGTCCGTCCATTAACTGATAATTTAAATAGTTGGCAAGACTTAGAGATGTCAGGCCACAGCTCCAGGGTGACAATCCTTGTATTATAGTATCAGATCGAGGATACTGATAAGGCCAAATTTACTTTTGTTTTGTTTTTTTTTTTTCTTCTTAGGATATGTGCACAGCAAGGTTTTCTTGAATTCAGCTTGTGAATGGAGTCTTCCTCAATTACATGATTTAGCCATTGTGATTGGATGACCTATTAAGGGCAACATTTAGCCAGCATTTCCCTCTTTGAGACGAACAAGGATACAAATAAGGCATCGTTCAGTATACGCTACATAGTTGTCAAATGATACAAGAATATTCTTATACATAATCCCAAGAAAATTTATTTGGATGAACACAGTTCAAGCAAATAATTGAACGGCCCTGCACGGGTACACGTCATGTGTTGCAAGCATGCAGTCATGCAAACTTCGAACCTTGCAAGGGATGGCGACCGGCTCGCCATTCACATTTTGGAATTCGACGTTTCTTCATATTTTATAAGTCATCTCGTGCATCACGTTCGCAATTGTTTTGTGTACGAAAGATACCGTCGTTAACATAGAAAACCATGTCATATGTTATATATGTATATAAATTTTAACTAGTATGTAATTAATTTTTTTTATATATAATCAACATGCATTTAACAAAGTTGAATTAACGAATGATAGTCAAATGATTGAAATATTTTTTATTAAATTTAATATTAGTTTGTTGTGTTATAGTTAACAGTACAAATTTGTTAAATGTATATTAACTTTAGGATTTAATGGACGTCCAACCCCTCCCTACATTAGATGTCGGTCGCATAGTTCAATGGGCGACAATGGCCCTATAGCGACGACTTGTCGTCGCACTTGATGATGCCTGCTCGTCTGTCGTCGTTGCACTTGATGACACATGCACGTATGTCGTCATTGCCCTCAATGACGTCTACTCGCCTACTGTCGCCGCCCTCGAGCTCGACAATGTCCACTCACCTACCGTCACCGTCCTCGAGCTCGACGACACCCGCTCACCTGTCATCGTCGTCGCCATCGATTGTCGACCTCGCTCGTCGCCCTTGACCATCGATCTCGCCCGCCGCTGTCGATGTCAATCTCGCTCACTGCCCTCGACCCCGCTCGTCATCGTTGTCACATCCTAGGACACAAAAACATCATTTCTGCTCTCAATCCTTGTTGCCGTTGCCGCAGCCACCGTGCATCATAGGGCACATGCACACGTTCCTATTGAATCGCATCTTAGATGAGTTTTTGCAGAGGCTATCGATTATCATCCGACGACATCTAACGTAGGGTTGAGCGTTCATCCTTTTAAAATAGGATGGACGTCCATTAAATTATTGGTATTAATATTCGATTAATCTTAATCACATATCAAGTTCGATAATTGTTATAGGGTGTTTCATGTCCCTTTTTTTTCACAATTCTTTTTCATGCACTTGACGTAGGTCTCTTGTAATAGTTGCAACATATTTCGGCAACCTTTCTCTGTCCATCTTGTTGCACGGAGAGAGATTCAATAGTCGAATTAGATTAATCACTAGTTGGTTGACACAAATTGATTTACAAGGATTATATTTCAAAATTGGCGAAAATTACTCTTTGAAGTTGTTAATCTATCTTGAATTTTATCGATCCAAAAACCAAATAGAAACAAAATGTTGATTAGATTCTTAAAGGAAAAGGTGGGATGGCAACATGCGAATAAATGAGGACCGGCATGTTTGGTCCTTGCGGACCCACTAGTCCTCTACCCGGTCGAAGATTAGCGAGCCAACATAAATGAATAAAATAATGACACCAAATCACATAATATATGCGAGATATTTTTCAAAATATTTTTGGGTGGAAGCGCGGATTAATTCGCACGATATTAAAAAACGAACTATTTATTAAAAGTTCAAATTCAATTAAATCGTTTCGAGTTGTGTACTTATTATTTTCAACAATTTTTTTGTATATTCATAAAATTTAAAATTTTACTTAAGTCAAAAGGAGCTTACCATTTCACCTTGATTAATTTTTGAAAATCTGTTAGATGAAAATAGAACTATTATTATTTCACGGAAATAATAGGTGCAATAAATCCTCCCCTAGAAAAAAAAAAGTTGGTACATTTTTCTGAAAAAAAAGAGAAAAATTATATTGGAGGAGGGGTAGAAGTAGCCACAACAGAAGCGAAAACAGATGGTGGACGCAGAAGAAAAACAGGAAAAACAACAAAAAAAAAAAGGTGAGGATTTAGTCAAAAAAAAAGTTTGGGAAAAAAAGACTCTCGACAGAATTAAAAAGGACAAATCTTTTTGCTTCCTACTTTCAAGAAGATCTACAAATTTTCCAGTTCGACATTCCCAAAACTTTCCCGTCGTTCTTTTTTTTTTTTCCTGTACTCTGTTCGAAGCCTTTTCCTCGTGATGTATGTTTAAAGTTCACTTTTTTATTCCTTCTGTTGATGGTCCAAGAATTTCAGCTTCGAATCTTTGTGTTGGTGGTCCAAGAATTTCAGCTTCGGAAACTCGTCGATCGCATGCTTCTTAGCCGGATCCGGAGTTGCATTTGCCCCATGATTTTCGGCCGCCGGCAGCGTTGAGGAAACGGGAAGAGAAGATCCCAGAAGGGAAGAAAAAGACGTCTTTTTTCCGGTCGCCGGAAGTTGTTTTAGAGAGGAAGGATCGGGAGTGGATTGAATTGTGACGGCGTCGCGAACGGACGGTTCTCGACGGATCCGTCAACGGGGACCACCGGAGGCGGAGGAGGAGGGGGAGAAAGAGAGTTGCACTGTGTGGTTGGGCTGGAGTGCATATTGGACATCCTCAGGGCCCTCAGGATGGGGTCCTGCCTGTCCTCGGACGACCGGAGCAGTCCGT
The DNA here is from genome assembly GCA_030549335.1 of Pontederia crassipes. NCBI lineage: Eukaryota > Viridiplantae > Streptophyta > Magnoliopsida > Commelinales > Pontederiaceae > Pontederia > Pontederia crassipes. Next base: position 7,361,537 of record CM060190.1, read on the forward strand.
CGTCCCCGTCGTCGCCCGCCTCGGCGGGGGGCAAGCGTCAGCACCACAACCGGAGGGGCGGGAGGAAGAAAGCGGGGTGGCGGGGCGCGTCCTTCGAGACCTCCAGGAAGGAGGAGCAGCTCCATCGGGTTCCCGGGAGGATGTTCCTCAATGGGGCGAGCGAAGTCGCCTCGCTCTTTACCCAACAGGGCAAGAAGGGGACTAACCAGGACGCCATGATCGTTTGGGAGGTATCCAATCTTCTTCTTCTTTCTGCTTCCAATTCGATATGAACTGTGAATTATTATTTTTTTATTCTCTGATAATTATGCTTCAGATTCGAAATTGTGGATGACAGTAATAAGCTCTTGAAATGAGATTAGAGATATGGAAATTTTGGGTTGAGGATCTGACAGTATATTGTCCTGCCTAAACATTTTTGTTATTCTAAATATAATTGTTTGGAGATGGATCTAGACATAGAATATCGAGAAAAGGGAAACCAATCTAAGTGCTACAGGTCAATGTGATGAAATGATTATGATCAGCTAGATGGAGGAGTTAGCAAAAATGCCCGGTCTTTACTGTTGTGTTCTCCGATTTGTTGTGATAATCATTTCAGTCTCCCTCCCTTCCCCCCTCCTCCCTTTATTAATTGTTGAGATTATTTTTGCTTGTCAACCTTCAGTTTTCCATCTGCACTGGTTTTTTAAAATCATTCTGGTTTCTTTTCTATTCTGGATGCTGAATTTTTAGACGGTGTCGTTATTTGTCCTTTTGGGATACATAATGACAATTTGTATAATAGTAAGCTCAGAATGCTTGATCACTCTCTTTGTTGGTTTGTTATTTCCATCTCGATTGCTACTGTAATTTAGGTTGTCCGTATTTTATCATCGCAATGAATCCCAAATGTGCAATTAGATTTGGTTGGAAAAGTTTACTTCATAAAACCCTTTGGCTATTTCTTTTATATGGCATATTTAGCTTGTTTTTTTTTTGTGTATTACATAATTGTTTGTTTCATGTTTCTGTGTATTGCATAATTTTGCATGCATATAGTTTGGGCTTAATTTTTATGATTTCAACTTTGTCTTGACTCAATTATTTTTTATTATCAACACACAGAATTTTGGGACTAGAAGTGATACCATCTTCTGTGGAGTTTTTGATGGTCATGGACCATATGGTCATATGGTTGCAAAGAGAGTAAGAGACATTCTTCCCTTGAAGTTGAGATCCAACTTGGAATCAAGTATAGGAAGCGAGGAACCTAGAGACGAGATTCTCAGCAATTCTAGAAGCATGAACTCAGACGACGCTTCATTTATGCCTCTTGAAGAGGAGCCTATGGTTTCTGCTGACTCTACAGAAAAGGAAACACACTCAGAGACCATTAGGAAACTTAAAGATTCATTTCTAAAGGCATTCAAAATCATGGATAAAGAACTGAAAGTGCAGACAAATATTGATTGCTTCTGCAGTGGGACAACAGCAGTGACCGTGATCAAGCAGGTTATAGATTAGCTTTTCATAATTTGGTTTACATGTTTCACAAATTCATCTGTCTTGCTTTCTGATAAAAATGTCATATGGAGTTATTTTTTTGTCCTGCTTTGACAGGGGCAAGAACTCATTATTGGAAATGTTGGAGATTCAAGAGCAGTACTAGGCACAAGAGATCAAAATGAATCCTTGGTTGCAGTTCAGTTGACCATGGACCTTAAACCTAATCTTCCCAGTATGATTCCTTTTTTTAGTCATATGGATGTATATTTGTACTGTATATATTGACATATTTCCGTTTCCATATTCTAGGATAACTATTTGGTTATAGGGGAATTTGATCTGAGGTACTCTGGTACCAAACCCCAGAAATTGAACTAGCTGGCACTTGCACACACACAGGAACCCTGTTTTTGCACTATGATGCTAGTGTTTTCATGATCCCAAGTTCTTGTAGATTATGATTAGTACATATGATGCCAATTCTAAACCTCTTCATTTCCACTGATCTCTTGCTAGTTGCCAACAAATTTATAACATCTGATACATCTTTATTCTGACCTTGCGCTTGGAATCTGATTAATGGGTATAATATCTGAATCTCCAATATTTGTATTTCATTGTAAATTTCATTTTTCTTACTTTGAAGGTGAAAGGGGTGACTCCACTCATCATGATGATTGAATTCTTTAGGATTTCGGTCAAGTGGTACTGTCTCTTTAAATGGCTAGCTTGCTGTCATTGACATTAAGTATGGAGTCAGAGAACTAAAAACACGAGAGAGCACATCTTGTTGCTCTTATGGTTTTATTACGTGCAGATTTCACATCTCAAATAATCATGTTGTTGTCTCCTCAAATAATAATAATAACAATAATAATCATGTTGTGTGAAGACTGAAGAGCAGTTAAAGTTTTTGGTGAATTATTTCTCATTACTACCCACTGCCCTATTTTCCTTTTTCTTTTGATGCGGAAAGGATAATTGTTTCGAGATCGATGGTCATCCATATTATCACTATTCAATTTTCTAAGGTGTTTGATTGTTAAGTAATCACATTACACTGCTCAAATCTCTAAGGAGATTCATTGGTAAAGATATTATAAGAAAGCATGCAATTGATTGGTAAAAACTATTATAAGAAAGCATCTCCTTTTGAACATATTGTGGCATAATTTTATTGCTTCCTAAAAAAATAATCCCTGAACTGCCGATATGCTGGCAAGATGATGAATTTTTTTCAACAAAAGAATTGAATCTTTTCTTTATCAGCCTTTACTGTGACATGAGGCTCGGGCTGTATTATAACCTCCTAAGCTTGGTAGTGAGTGCTTGAGGGCACTAGAAATCGTAATTTGGATATGTTCCAGTTTTCATTATTTGGACTCTTAGTTTATGTCAAACCTTCTGTAATTTCTGAAATCTTCTGTGTTTCTGTTTACAAATATTTAATATTTGCTTATACATTCCGATGCAAATGATGATGTCTTGCAGGAGAAGCTGAAAGAATTCGACAATGTAAGGGTCGAGTGTTTGCTCTTCGTGATGAGCCTGATGTAGCTCGAGTCTGGTTGCCAAATAGTAATTCTCCTGGCTTGGCCATGGCACGAGCTCTTGGGGATTTCTGCTTAAAGGATTTTGGTTTGATATCTGTGCCCGAAATAACATATTGGAATATTACAGAAAAAGATGAGTTCATCGTCTTGGCAACAGATGGGGTGAGACAAAGGGGAAAAATCTGACATCTTATTTTCACTAGTTACTGATGCTGTGTTTATCTAAGAACCCTGGATTTATGTTCCTTGCATTTTTTCGCTAATTTGAACAGGTTTGGGACGTGCTATCTAATGCTGAGGTGATCGATATCATTGCTAATGCTCCTAGATCCACTGCAGCACGCTTGCTTGTTGAGTCAGCTGTCCGGGCATGGAGGCTTAAGTATCCCACCTCCAAAGTTGATGACTGCGCTGTAGTCTGCCTATTCTTTGACTCGGATTCATCTGTGAACTCCTCTGATCTTAAGATTAAGGAAGGTAATGAACCACTTGATGGCAACAGTGGCAAACAAGAACCTGTTCCAATTTCTTTGGACAGTGTTGGCACAGTAAGCAGTGGAAATGACATTCTCCAAGATGAGGTAACACAATCTCCCAAGAAACATTTGTCTAGATATCCCTTACATCAGAAATCATCAGATGTTGATCTGGTTCAAATGCAGAATGAAGATTGGTCTGCTCTTGAGGGCGTCTCTCGGGTGAACACCTTGTTGACTCTTCCAAGTTATATTGCTGGGGGGAAGGAATCAACCAATATGAAGACCCAGAAACGCGCTTGACAAGCGAGAGTTGATTTATATATGCAAAATTAATGGCAATGCCCTGCAGTTGGCATTCTTAGCTATTGTTTTGAAAGAGTAGAGCAGCGCCGGCTTTATTAGTGTGTCCAGGTGTTCTCTCTCTGTCTGTCGCGTCAATATTATATATATAAGCATGAGTAAGATTGCATTTTTTTTTGTAAAATCCCAACTCAGTGTGATGGTTGCAACCATTATGCTTTTTCATTAAGATCTATGATCTATTTTGGAAACCCTGAGTCTTTATTCTTTGTCCTCTAATGCCAATAAGTTTGAGCATTTTGCAATTTCATTTAAACAGGATACCTAGACATCAAGCATTATTTTCTTAACGATATTTTTTTGTCTTGGTTGGCATAGTGTCCGATCTGATGTTCATTTTGGAATCTTCTCTTTAAGTACCTCTGGAGCTATTTTTTCTTGTGTTAAACCATATTCAGGAGGCTGTTAACGCCTGACTTGTGCAATTCGAGGCCAGAACATTTCTTCATTCTGAGTATTTTAGTTTGCTTGTTGGGAAATGCACTTCTTTTTTAAAAGCTGATGCAAGTAATTTGTAATTATTAAGTTTCCATATGATCTAATTTGCCTTCAGAACTTCATTTTTGCATAGCTTTTTATTGTGTCATATATTTGATTAAAAATGTTTTCCTGTTTTACACACTCTTTTCTGGTGCTTTAAATTCTTATCATATCGATGTAGCAAATAGATAGTCTATTGCATATTTATGATCAGAAGCCATGGACAGTGTCCATGTGCGAATTGTGACTCCACAGGAAGGAGTAAACCTGTAAGAAATTGAGCTTGCGACCAGCAGTTCTAATGTCAGACTTGGCTTTTCCATGAGATTACTATAAAATAAAGTATCTGCTGGGTCTGCATTTTCCTTGAATGACTTTTATTGCGAAAACTATTACACTCATAACAATGACATCTTTTAATGAGAAGTTTCTGGTGACAAAGAACACAAATGTCAGATCTTAGATCTTTTTTTGTTCTAGCCAACGTCCGTAGAATGCTAATGACTCCGCTGGCTTGTATTCAGGAACAGTGTGCCCTGCTCCCTGCAATATGTCAAAAAGAAAAAAGCAGACAAAGTTCAGACAACAAACAGATAAGATAATGATACCAAACACAGTAAACTAGAATTTTACAGTCGATAAAAACATTTTACAAAGGATGGATGAAGTGAAATTGAAATGGTTTATTGGACATTCATGCTTTAAGGAGGCAAGAGAGATAGATTAATCAGTTTCTTCAATTCTTTTGCATCAACAGTTCATGTGAATGGAAATGTCAAATTGACAATAAGAAGGTAAGAAAACTTCCATTATTATCTTATGATCCATTTCACCATTCAAGTATATATATAGATATGTATGGGCATCCAACACTGGTGAAGGCTTGTGAGACTTTTTTGTACTTCTTACCTTTATGGTCAGAAATCTGAGATTGTGACTATATCCTTGGGTGAACCTGCATGAGTTTCACAAGGGGTCATCACACGTATAGAAAATTTTAACTATAATTATATTATAAGAAAATGAATAGTGATACTGTTGTCAATTATGAATCCAGATATAAGGAAACCCATCTATTGTAACATCAAGAGAACAGATATAAGGTAACATCACTTTGCAGGAAAATCCAGTGTGTCACTAGGAACAATGAAGTGAAACCATCTGTTGTCTATTGAAACTTACCCAACAATTTGTGCGTCAAAATACCATGGTCTCCATTCATCAACGATTTGGTAACTAAGTGAGCTCGTCCATTTTTCGCTACCAGTGTAAGGCACGCACATGTCGTGGTCACCACTGTCAAAGAGGAATGCAGCTTATCAATGTTTTTCATTTTGGATGCAGAAGCATATCAGTTGGAATGTTAAGACACTTGTGATTTAAACAAACCACTATCATTCTGCCTCATCCATAACCCCTCCCTTCCCCACACCACAAAGAAAGAAGAACAAGGAAGAGTAAAAACCAAGATGAAAGCAATTACAATTTAGTCTGATCTGCAGCTTAACAACAGAACAAGAAAAACAGAAAAACCACGTCATAAGTCCTATAACAAATCTTTAATGGTCATTTAAGGTTTCAAAACCGAAAGTTGTTGGGTTAAGTACACTTTATAGACAATGATATCCACATGACCAGGAAAATGTTTCCAACACAGACTAATTAAATACATAGTGACAAAATACCATCAGTTTCATGAAAAATACTTTCAGGTTAACATAAAGTTTTGAAGCAGACTAACTATTCAAAGTTAATTGTGTCCGCTGTCCAACAAACAATAATCTGCCCAAGTTTATTCTTTCTGATAATTGTTAAATGACCTATTCATTCCTCACTTGAGTCCACAAACTTTGACATATAGGATCCTTGGATACTAATAGGTCTCTTAGAAAGTGCAAATAAGAGTAAAACTTATGAAGTGCTCTGAAACTTGACTCGTCTGAAATTCAGGTAGCGAATGCATCAACATTTCTCATACTCTAAGTCTGGTTTTGACAGCTTCAAGCATAAAAGATAAGCTGCAACAATTTGTCTAACTTGTTGAACTCAAGGGATGCAGAGAGATTTACTTGTACTTAGTTTCTTCGATAGGAACTGTGAGAATTCAACTTAAACTATATAATGATTTGTTTATTGAAATTAAACTATATTTGCAATTTTATTAGAGCCCCAAATCTCCAGAAATATCCACTAATGGTGTGCCTTCTGGACATTCCATGATACTACTATACACAATTTTTCAGCCAAGAAAGCAACAAATAATCTTCTCACTAAAAGAACTCAACTATTAAAAGATCAAGGCGACCAAAGGGATTTTCTCTGTATAATCCATGCATGTCTCACCTTGTCTAAAAGTTAATAGCTTTAGTTCCTAAAAAAATGTTAATAGCTTTAGTCGGTGTCCAAAGGGATTTTCTCTGTATAATCCATGCATGTCTCACCTTGTCACTTAAAAAAAATAGAATATGAATAATATCAGTTTGCTGGATTTTACAATCTCAGTTTACCCTCATGATGAAAGAAATAAGTTCATTCACATAAATATTTGCAGATATGACAATGTCAATAGCAAGCATTTGTTTGTAGGACCTAAGACATCGGTATTGTTAGAGTTGGTGAATACTTCAGGACCCCTTGTTTCTCACACCGGGTTCGCCCACGTGAGTTTAGGGAAATCTGAGTATTACCCCAATTAGCAGTGCTGCTGGCGTACGAACGAAAGGGGGGGTTCGGGGGGCCCGCCCCCCGACGGCGGTCCCGGTTTGAAAATTCGTGTGGGTTTTAAACTCGGTTTGGAAATTCGTGTGGCCCCGCCCCCCGACGGCGGTCCCTGTTTATTTGGTTTTAAACCCGATTTGGAAAGGCTATTAATAGCCTAATTTATGATATAATCTGTGTGGCGGCTGTAAACCTAAACGATATAGTGGAATCTCTTTGCAAGACGTAGCCATCATCTCAAGGATGAACTTGAATAAATTCGTGTGTCTCCTCTATTTTTCTGCAATCTCTCTGCGATCTTCTCTCCTTGTTCTCGAATTTTCCCATCAGGTATTACTATCACCACTCTATAAAATGTTTCACAATTCTATTTCTCTTCTTTTTCACGTAAACTTGTTTATAACGTAGTGTATTCCATTGTTTCACATATGGTTATCATTGTGTTAATGCAAGGATCATTCCAATATTCTACAGAAAAAAAAGATGTGAAATCTCAGTGTCATCATACCTGTATATCAAGGCACGATAACCAAGAGCAGTCAGATTCTTGTGATACCCTATCATGCTTCCAGCATCCGAATAAAAGTCAATTCTATCAGTGCACAACTCCCACGGGCCCGCCAAGCTTTTCTGAAATGCATTTGTGCATTTGATCGAAAATAAGCATGCATCTGATATACTGCTATAAATACAGGAAAAAAAGGCTTACAAAGAAAAAGAAACAAATTAACTCATGAAAGAGTGGAAATCATACTGGTTTTGCATGAATAGCAGCTCTTACAGCTTCATTGTTCAGCCATACTGTAGCAACTTCGTCACTCTGTATGGTGGTAGACCAAATAAAAGCTGAACAAAGTTGAAATTTTATAAACCATGCTATGCGTAATGAAATGTTCTCTAGATACTTTTATTCCGAGAGAATTTTTAGTTAGTGGTCATGGACCATTTATTCAAGGAATAGAACCAAAAAAAAAATACAAGTGAAAGAATATATGCTAGTGAAGAACGAAGAAATGAAAGGTAATTGTCAACTTACAGTACAGGGAACCGATGAACTATCAAGTTCTGGCCACGTAGGAACGCGTCCATTTCTCACTGGTGCTCTGTATGGCCAAGCTCGACCGAACATTCTTTTCCTAATAGGGAAAGGCCTATCGGTCTCACCTAATCTTGTGAAGCTCGGAGGCAATTTGCTATTCTGGGATGGGGAGTTCATCTTTCCGGGTTCATGGTAGCAGGGCTCGAGGACATCATAGACATTTAAATCACGGAGGACCTTGTTAATGTTCGTGATATTACTGTTGCAATCAGGATTTGCAGGATTCCAGAAGCTCCCATTGCAAGCAGCATTAGCCTCCTGAGAATATAGAAGACTGGTATAAGAAGTATTTCTAGTTTTGCAGAGATGTAGGCCTCCAGTATTTTCCAGTTCAGAAACTAGGACGAGTTAGACAATATATTGACTATTCATGATTCAAAATTTGTAGGATTAGCCTAAACACAGATTCTTGGTTGAAATCCTCACCAAAATTATTAATGATATTAATACATAAGTTTATAACCTGAAACATGTTGTCTGATATAAGGCCCATGCCATGTGCGAATGGCACAAGAGCATTCCCATCAAACTCTTCATCAGTGACTCCATTGCCTATGATATAGCCCTGAGGTGAAAGCAATAAAGATGCTCAAATTTGTATACTCTCCTATTCAATGAAGTAGATAAGAGAAGATCTCCATAAATAGAACCTTGAAATTGATAACAGGCTTCACACCATCTTTAATCCCTGCAAGGAAAGAAATTGATGATGTCAAGCAAAAAGGTGCTCATGATATGCTCTTGGTGTTGCCAAATCTCTGAAAACATTTAATTACCTTGAACAACTTTGGAAGCAAGCGTTGGAACATAAACTCCTGCATATGACTCCCCAGCTATGTAGAAGGAGTTCTCACGGAACTCTGAATATTGCTCAAGCCACTGGTTCAAGAGTGAAAGAGGAGAACTTTTCAACAAACCCACGAAAATTAAGAGTGAATGTTGATGTTCCATATATACACATCATGTCATGTACCTTAAGCAGAAATGTGTGTGTATCAGAGGCAGTTTTCAGATCCCCGGTGGTGTACTCTGTCTTGTTAGTTGCATATGACATCCCAACACCAGCAGGAGAATCCAAATAGATAACATTAGAGACCTGGAAATTGGCCAGCGACAGTAACTCAGGGTGATAAAACATGAAAACTGCAGGGTTTGTCAAATTAAAGCGGATTGCACTGGTGAATTGTGATCGAGTTCAGAACCTTTGACCAGCTATACGGGTTCAGATGCAGCTTCGGCATGCCCCCTTTCTTGCCGCTGGACTCGAAATTAAATGGCCCTGTCTTTCGCATAAATCTTTCAGCACCTCACCAAGTAAACAGTAGAAATCAAACTCGCGCATGCATGCAATTTACACAGTGATGCTACGAGCAAGAATTATGGGTTTGAACTTTTTCTCTTGTCTTCTTTTAGACTCCCAGAGACATGTTAACATGCAGATTAGAAAAGGTGATGTTATAGGTGTGGTGGACCAATACCGTGCTCATAAACGAAGCCATCAAAGCTGGAACAACCAGGACCACCATTGAGCCACAGAACGACAGGGTCCTTCGACGGACTACTTTCTGAGACGACGAAGTAGTAGTACAGACTCTTCCCGGTCTTCTCGTTTATGGTCACGTACCTTTTGTTTAACATCAGAAAAAGAAAGTTAAAACGAAGAAGAATTGCTTCAGAGCACAAAAGAAAGCTCAAGATGCAGCACCATCATCTGAACAGTACAAATCCAGGCAATCGTGCAGGTTCTTGATCAGATCGTGCTAAAAGTCAAACAGCAAGGAGGAATAAAGGAAAATACATCTACCTTTTCTTCTGCGTTGATTCGAGAGTTAAACGAGAACGTCTTAACAGTTAGCCAAGAACAGAAAAGCTTGCAGATACTGAATCATTACAGAAGTGATCACAAAGAAGCCACAAATTCTACTGCATAGTGAGATATAAAAAACTTGGAAAGAAGTCGATCGACACCCGTGTGGAAATATTCGAGGTCGCATTATGCAACCTACCATGGTCGAACTGGAACATGATAGAACTAATACTTGTACTACTGATGAAGATGATTACCCAGCATAGTGCTTGGACGGGAAGGTGCCATTGAACCCAGGGAGATGAGTCACCAGCGCAGACTTGGGAAGCCCAGCAACAAATAAGCAAGAAGATGTGAGAAGAAGAAGAAACAGCAGCAGGGGAGTTGAAGGGAAGAAGTCTGCAGCAGCCATTGGTGAGAGACAGGAGGTCAGCGGTGTCTGATATCTATATATAATCAAGTAAAAGTTATCATCAAGTTCTTCCTTTCTTATTTTTCTTCTATTTGTTTCAATATCTCATCTTTTTTATGCATTCATTCATCACTTTAATGTGAAAGGGTAACAAGGAATCATGCCACTCATTTAATTTTCTTATCTGTCTACAATTAATTGAATCCGAAAGGTCTCTAATCAGCTTTTTTTTCCTAATTTAATGATAACAGAAATATATTAAATGTTGCTCAATTAATTTCTTTCCCTTTTTCTTTGTTTTTTTTTTCTAAGTGTTGTATTTATCTCGCATTTTTAGTTGATTTTTTTCTATCTAATGTGTCTTCATATGCATTGGTTTTTCATATAACATTTCATACTACAAGTTTAATTGAAGACATATAGCCAAAACTGTAGAACATAACAAATGTATATAACAGTTAAATACATTTTTTAGTCCATAAAGGTTCTTAAATGAGGAACACTCGGAAGGTTCTTAAATGAGTAATTAAATATCTATCGTTATATTTTTGTTTAATCATCAATTAAAAACTAAAAAAAAATATTACTTAATTTTACTATAATATAATTTGCAAAAATGTGATGTGCAACGGGACATAGAAATATTCCTCATGAATAATTCCTAATTTGTTCAGGAGCATATTACATAAATGTAAATAAAAATAATGTTCAACAGTAAAATCACAGAAGTAATTATTTCAATAATTTATTTCTAAGGGTTCTTTTATTTTTTTTTAATAAGTTATCAATAACGATGTCATTAAAAAAAATACAAATTGTTTACTAATTATTTGTTCATTTATCGATAAAGAATTTTGATATATATATATATATATGAAAAATGTGTTGTACATGAAAATGTCATGCAACTTTAACAATCAGATAATGGCAGAGTAAAAGAATAATATAAAAATTAATAAATTTAGATATATTAAAGAGAGTTTTCGTGACACGAACGGGAAAAAGGCTAAATTTTAAACTATTAAAGTTGCATAGGTATCCATGACTTACTTGGCATTTAATTAATTTCAAGTATTAAAATATGATGGAAAATAAAAAAAAAGGCAAGTTGTTTTATGCATAATGACATTAACTTAGAAAAATAAGCTTGGATAACTACAAAGATATATAGAAAAAATATTCAAATATTGAAATCCAATACTCCGTGTATTGAATAATGAAAAGAGAACAAAAAGGAACAAAACTAATGACAATTATGATAAAAATAAATAAGTTAAAGGCGTGAAATATAATATGGAAAAAAATGTAACTAAAGAAAGCGAAAAACTTAAGAATTAATACTTAGAAATATGAGTAAAAACTTATGGGAAAATATTAATTGGGCATCGGGCAGCTCTAAATACAGTTTAGAACCAGGGATGAGTTCACGCAGCGCATTGTTGCATCCACCTGGACAACTAGGGGTGAAAGTGGTCGTGATGGGATTTTTTTTTTAAACAAAAAAAAGATCGGCTCTTAAATTTCGGATGATTTTTTAACAAATAAAAGATCATGCTAAATTTTTTTTCAAGAAGATAAATTTTGATTTAGACTACTACGTTTTTTTTTTCGAATAGAGGACTTACTTTAAAGTAATATTTTTAGAAAATTGAAAACATTTAATATATCACATAGATCTTTAAAAAATGAAATTTGACTCTAACTTTAATTATTTAATGTAAATAAATCAAAATAATGTATTATTACATTATAATTGAAAATATCTAACTAATTTTGTAAAAAGTTTATTACAATAGATTAATACTTTAATAATATAGTGCATTATAATTTGAGTAAGAGAATGGTAAAACTATAAAATATTATTGAAAAAATGAAGTAATAGTTTAATTATAATAATTTTAAAAATCTATTTGATTCGAGCATCTCCGAATTTTTTTGTAAGGAGTCCTTATTTAAGTTGGTGATTTTATTTATTCCATAATACCAACCTAATTTTAGTCCATATTTTAAAATTTTTTGAATCGAATTTTTTAATTTGCACGAGAGTTCCCGTCATTAAGTAAAGAGCCCAAATTCAAATTTTGCAAACGTAAAAAACTTTCACTAAAAATTTTATCCGTTATAATTAGGCATATTGTTCGAGACGATATTAGATTAGTTAAGTTAGATCATGAGCCGAGATTTTAATGCATGACTACTGTACATAATTATTAGCCCGCTTTCAAGACGTTGAGGTGGCAACAGCAAAAATATATTTAGGACGATGTGAAAATAATTCAATGCTTTTTACTTAATAATTTGATAATATTTAGTGAAATTTAAATTTTATTTGTATTTCAAATAACTTTTTAACTTAGTCTTTTTAAAAATCACCTCTAAAAGTATATTTTTTTAAAAAAAAATTAATTTTAAACAAAATAGGAAAAAGCTTTAACAATGTTATATACATATATTAGATCAATTGGGCAAATATTAATTGGCATCGGGCAGCTTTAACTGCAGTTTAGAATCAGGGATGAGTTCACACAACACATCGTTGTATCCACCCACACAATTTTTTAGTAGGGGTGAAAATGGTCCGGATCAAGTGGGTTTTTTTATAAAAGAAAATTGATTTTAAATTTTTGGATGATTTTTCAACACACAAAATACTATTCTAAATTTTTTTCGGATAAAAAAAAATTGATCCAAATGATTGCAATTTTTTGGGCTGGAGACCTGCTTTAAAATAATATTTTTATAAAAAAATTGTAAACATTAAATATATCACATGTTTAGAAAAATGAAATTTGACTCTAACTTTAACTATTTAATGTAAGTAAATCAAAATAACGTATTTTTACATTATAATTGAAAATATCTAATTAATATTGTATAAATTTTATTAAAATAAATTAATATTTTAATAATATCCAACTTCAAATGCATGATAATAAGTCAATAATATACCTAATTTAATATATTTGAGCAATAGAAAGGTAAAACAATAAAATATCATTGAAAGTTGAAGTAATAGTTTAATTGTAATAATCTTAAAGATGTATTTAGTTCGGGTCACGCCCTTCGATTTTATTAATAAAGAGCCTTAATTTAAATAGATGATTTTATTTATTTTGAAATATCGATTTAATATTTAGTCAGGTTCATATTTTATTTCTTTTGGGTCAATTTTTTTTATTAGATTAGAACTTTTGGGGTGATTAGATTTTTATTTACACCCCTACTTACCAATTATGTCACAAAAGGGAAAACTCACATATTCATATGTGCGTATGTCACGGAGTCATTCTCGGACACTAGATCAAGTGCGGCGACTAGGCGGATAGGCACCTAGCCAAGCCTGTTTTGAGTTTGCAGCAGAAGTTTTATGGTCGAGACGACTATGTCGAGAGTCGCTCTTATAGGCATTCAATCACGGACATGATTAGAGTGTTGGACTACTCGTCACGAGACCGTGGCATTAACGCGTTGCGGCACTAATGTATGCGCTTGGGCGCTTAAAGTTCGAAGGGGCGACGAAGGAACCACGGGACGCCACGAAGGGACGATGTGGGTTGCCACCTCACGCTCAAGGCCATGACACTAGAATTAAAGGAAAGCTTATTTGTATTAAATATGATGAAACATAACATACAATTGGCCCTCGGAAGGCACTAGTGAACTCCTCCCAGTGTACCGTAGGTATAGGAGTCTTGTTACATATTGAAGATGCAAAAAACGTACCCTACGGGAACGTCACCTACTTGACCATTCATAAGGACGGCCTTACAAGATAAATGCCCTAAGGGCGGATAACTTGGTACTCCGCAATATTACGCAGTGCGGGGCGGCTGCATGTGTTCCATGTTTTCGGCGCTGAGCGGCCGAGGGCTATAAGTTGAGCGACACTGGTGCCGCGAGGCTTCACGCTTCGTGTCACGGGAAACGCCCCGTGACATTCTCCCCCACCAAAGTCGGCGACGCCCCCGACGCCGTTGTCCGGGCTTCCTCGGGGCCTTCGTCTTGAGTCTTGACTTCGCTTGTCTCGTTCAATTCTGCCTTCTTTGCCTTGACTTCAACTTCACCAGCATCACGCAACGCTAGGAATGCCCGCTCCTTGGGGTCTTGCTGAGGACTCCTCCCTCAGGCCTGCTTCGCTCGCTGATCCTTCGTCCAATCCGGGGTCATCACTTGTGCAGCGCCAGTGGAGTCCGCCATGTGCGGTCTGACTTCATCAAGCAACTATCCGTCCATCAAGTCTCTGTTGGCTTCACTTCTCTTCGACTTGCGCAGTGTCAACTTGTGTGGTTTGGCTTCTTTGGGGGTGAAACAACTCTTGTATGCCTTCAGGAATAGCGCGGAGAAGAGTTGTCTCAGGGTCGTGTAGAATACGATGAAGAGTCTCGTCATTCGACCTGCATGACTTGACTCGATGCCTTCATGTTGCGGATGGCCGCAGCATAAGGTCTTCCTTCCGTCGAATGCAAAGTACGGGACCATCTCACCCTCGATGATCATTCTTGAATTTCGACGGCTTGAAACAGCACAAGCTCTCCGATGTCGATGCTTGTAGCTTGTCTGCTTCGAGTGCCTGGGGTCGCTATGATGAGCGACGAGAGTCTTCCCACAGATACTTTAGGACGCTTCAGGTCTCTTTGTGGGCTCGACTCAACGTCTTTATGTTGCAAATGATAGCAACGTAGAGTCTTCCATATCTCTGCCGAACGAAAAGCGTAGGACCACCTCCTTCTTGGTGATCACCTGATGTTCCGGCAGTCTTGAGGCGGGAGAAGGTTCTTTGATATGACAATCCATGCCTTATCCATCCAAGTCGCCATAGTGGGCGACGAGAGTCTCCCCACGTTCCCTTGTGGTTCAACTCGCTTCTCCAAGTTGCAGATTGCTGCAACGTCATCCTTCGTCCGCCGAGCCTTGAGAACAACTCCACCTTCCCCTTGGTGGACAAAAGATATCTCGACGGTTTGAGGTGGAGCAAGGTTCTTTGGTATAACATTCCGCACCTTGTCCACTCCCAGTCGCTATAGTGAGCGACGATGAGAGTCCCCCCACATGTGCCTGTGGTTCAACTTGCTTCTCCTGCTTCGATGGGCGATCTTTATCTTCGGCATAAGTAGCTTCCTCCTTGCGACTTGAGCTTCTCTCCCCCCACCATTGCCCTTGCCCAAGGGCTTTGGTGGTATGGCACTTGTTCCGATTGACTTGGCAGCGTCGACTAGTGAGCGGAGGTTGGACGATCCGGTCGTTCCAACTCCTTCCTAGTCCAAAGCTTCTAACCCCTCTGCCTGAAGAGCACCAACACTGGGTCTTCATCCCCCTGGGAACACTGTAGGTGAAGCTCGGTGATTCCTTTCACTTCCTCCTTCAACATGTCCATCTGGCCGATGCTGAACAATGCGATCTTGACCTTCAGTCCCAACTTGTCAGGGTCTGCATAATTGATGAACTGCCACTTCTTCTGTCCCATGTCTGGGATGCATGTTTGCCACATTTCACATTGTCGCAATGCCAACGCCATCCTGAGTTTGCCACATCTTGCAGGGTTCTTGGGATATGTCTTCTTCCGATCCTGGGACCTCCTTTGAAGCTTTGACAATCCCTTTGGGGTATGGACGGGGCGAGATCGTTGTGCTCGTTCATGAAGAGGATGCACCTTAGATGCTCGTTCGTCTGCACCTCGGGCAAAGTATGTCACTGTGCTTGTCATCCTAGATCATACACATTTGACATACTCGTCCACCGGGCGGCTTGACCCTTGCGAAAGAGTAGCCGTTCCGGGCCTTCACTGATCCGGACGGATGCTTGTGAAGACGCTCCGCTTAGATAAGCGGACTGCGATTGGTGAACTCGTGGCATGAGCTCCCAACATTACCTCCATCTCCATTCGAAGGGACGACATCGCCAATGTGTCCTTCAAAACCTTCGCATTGCGATCTTTGGATGGCGCTTCGATTACTCGAGGTGATGTCCGAAAGGAAATAGCACTCCTTCCTTCGGTTGGCGGCAGAACGCTTGACAGCAGCATGTCAAGGTTCGCCAATGCTCGATGCTCAGACCATTTGCCAAATTGGTCGCTGAGTGGAGGCGTCGATTTGCGTTGGCATGTATCAGGTTCGTCCCACTCCTCGATGGATGACATGGCGCCGCTTGCGGGGCGACACTTGACGAGGCAGGCAAGGCTGACAGCTCGTCCGCGAGTGTTTGCAAGTAATCAACGATTTGCTCCATTCCTGAAAGTCATCGTGGCATGGCAGGCAATGCTGCGACACGACAAGATGCTTGTGATTGATGCTCCTTGGCCGAAAGGATGATATTCTTTGGCCGAAAATGGATCATGAACCTTGATATTTGTCTTTAAGCCAACTTCTCCCGTGAAGCGGTTGTGCACTTCACGTTGCATGACTGGGCATGCAATGCGACGTCACTAAATACCGAGCAGCGCCAGGTCGCCATGATAGTGCATGACCGACAGTCCCTGAATGTGACACGGGTCCTCCGAGTTACACGACGCTCGTGTAAGCGATCTCATGATATGAGCAGTGCAAGACCATCATGCGGAGCATATGGCCACTCTTTGACGCAACGCGACACTTCAGGATTCCCGACTGTATACCTGGGGTGGTTGATCTGCTCGAGTGAGCGACGCATGACCGTCCCGGTTAGGCGGGGCGATCAATCCACCATCATGATGCATGACGGACGTTCCTTGACACGACACGGTGTATGAGGAACATGTTGCGGGGCATGACTGGGCGTGCGGCGAGGAAGCTTGCCATGCATTCCTCGTTGGCGCCCACGATCAAAGACCATGGTACTAGTGCGCCTGAGCATGATGGAGTATTTGAGCGGAAGCACATCTCCTACGCTAGGGCACGTTGCGACGACACAAGCGAGTCATCGTCGCTGGGTAATCCGAGCAGGAAGAACTGCTCTGATACCACTTATCACGGGGTCATTCTCGGACACTAGACCACGTGCGGCGACTAGGCGGATAGGCACCTAGCCAAGCCTATTTTGAGTTTGCAGCGAAAGTTTTATGGTCGAGACGACTATGCCGAGAGTCGCTCTTATAGGCATTCAATCACGGACATGACTAGAGTGTTGGACTACTCGTCACGAGACCGTGGCATTAGCGCGTTGCGGCACTAATGTAGGCGCTTGGGCGCTTAAAGTCCGAAGGGGCGACGAAGGGACCACGGGACGCCACGAAGGGACACCGATGTGGGTTGCCACCCCACGCTCAAGGCCATGACACTAGAATTAAAGGAAAGCTTACTTGTATTAAATATGATGAAACATAACATACAATTGGGTCTCGGAAGGCACTAGTGAACTCCTCCCAGTGTACCGTAGTTATAGGAGTCTTGCTACATATTGAAGATGCAAAAGACGTACCCTACGGGAACGCCACCTACTTGGCTATTCATAAGGACGACCTTACAAGATAAATGCCCTAAGGGCGGATAACTTGGTACTCCGCAATATTACGCAGTGCGGGGCGGCTGCATGTGTTCCATGTTTTCGGCGCTGAGCGGCCGAGGGCTATAAGTTGAGCGGCACTGGTGCCGCGAGGCTTCACGCTTCGTGTCACGGGAAACGCCCCGTTTCGTGTTCTAACATTAAAAAAACTAATTGGTATATATTCTGCATAATGAGAAGAGCTGAGATCAAGGGTCGTTTGGTTAAAGAATTTCTTAATCAGAATAAAATAATTTATTCTAAAGGATATCATATTCTAATTATATTCCTATTCTACATCCTATTTGGTTGAAAGAAAAATGTTTAATATTTTTATAATAAAAATATTTTACTATAAATAGTTTACATTTATTATTATAATAATAATACAAATTAGAATATAATATTTTGTAGTCAAATAATGAAAAATAAGAAACAGTGGAAAAAATGAAAAAGAAAGATAATATCTCTATTCTATCGTTTCAAAAGAATAAAAAGATTCGTTATTTGTTAAGAAAATGGGTGGTTTCACGTTCTCCTAGGCGGTTTCGTCGAAATCGAAGTTTGACCGGTTTAACCTTATTTCACGTCGTGTTTGGTCATATTCTTGAGAATATCGAGATATTCTACTCTTTATTCTTGAACCAACAACTGAGAATAGCAACTCCTCAGTCACTTGAATAAAGGGTTTAATGGGTAAGTTGGGAGCCAATTATTTCGCACATCATCGCCGCCCGAGCAAGACCTCGTCGCCGCTTCGCATGTCATCGCCTGAGCAAGACCTCGTCGTCATCTTCTTCATGAGCCACCCTTGCCCTCACTATGTCTATTCCTCCGTCAGAGGAGATCCGACCCGTCACCATGGCCTCTACATGTGTCTCTTCCTTCGACGCGATGCCTGCAACTCCCACTGCCCCAACCATCACCGGTTCAACCCCTTGTCACATCATCGCCGGACCCAACACCGCTGCGGCCGCCTCCCTCTGCAAGTGTTTTTTAAATTGAACCGAACTAGGGTTCGACCTATTCAACCATGAACCAGTCTCCAAATCAATTTGGTTTTCTAAAAAGCCATTTAAAAAAAAACGGATTGAACCAAATTGACTTGGTCAAAATCATATTGAATTTCAGTTTTTTTGGTAAAAAACATTAAAAAAACTACATGAAAAATAGAAAAAAAATGAAAAAGGAAAATAAAAGTTGATTTTGATAACAATGTGTAACAACATGAAATAGAGAAATAATTAATAAAATATATTTTAGCAGATATAAACAAAATATAAATTATTCACAAAATTGAAATTATTATAAATAATGACATTGAAAACATAAAAAATATTTTATTATTATTTGATTAATTTAAAATGATATTTATGATTATTTCTATTATATTTTATATTTTTATTTGTATTACATTTTAAGAATTATTAAAAATAATATTATTTTATTAAAAATTCATTTCAATTCAATCAAACTGGTTTGACCCAGTTGGCTAATCGATTCGATCATCGGTCCAATTTTAAAAATATTGCCCCTGCCTTTCTCCGCCTCCGCCACCCTCTCCCTTTCCTCACGAAATTTGGACCATCCAATCCCCATCGGACAGTCCAAATAATTGGGAGCACGATGCTCCCAACTTAGCCCAATTAAATCCTTAAATAAATATTTCGAATTCAAATTTTATGAATGCAAAAAAAATCTTTATAAGAATCTCACCTATCATAGTTAGTTTGTTGTTCAGGCAACATCAAAATAGTTAAGCTCGATAATAAACTAAGACTTCAATAATCGGCATAACTCTTAGCCTTGTGTGGGTTAGACGATCTACATCACTTTTTGGACACTAAGTTGATAACAAAAAATGTATTCTGCACTATGTAAAAATAATTCAATATTTTTTTACTTAATAATTTAATCATATTTAGTGAAATTTAAATTTCATTTGTATTTCAAATAACTTTTTAGCTTAGTTTTTTTAAATATCACCTCTAAAAATATATTTCTTTTTTTTAAGATTAATTTTAAACAAAATAGGAAAAAACTTTGGGAATGTTATATACATATATTAGATCAGTTGTCACTAATTAAATATTAACTTCTTTTTCGATCAAATCAATTTATGGCGTTCGACCTTGTTTGAAGCATGATATAGCTGAAAAGAAACAATATGTGATTAAACTTTACACCAATGAAAAAAAATTGAAGCCTTAGTCATTAACAAATAATGCAATATATATGTTCTTTAAAACATGTAATAATGAGATATTTTCATTAAACTAACCATATGAAAGACAAATGCGGTAAACTTAAACATGAATGATAGATTTTATCACTACAGTAAAATGACTAATTTGCGACGGACATTTTTCGAATGACATGAATTCTTCGCATTTTTTTACGGTAGTTGCAATGGATAGAAAAATCCTTTCAAATTACCGAAGGTCAAAAAGTCCTTCACTACTACGGACGAAAAATTCTCATCGATAAATTATCGACGGGTATAGTCTTTGAAATTACCAAAGGATTTAAATTCGTCGGTAATTCCGAAGGATAGACCCTTCAGTAATTATATTTATAATAATATATATGTAATATAATATAAGTATATATTCAGTATTTTAAAATTATTATTTTATTATCGAAGCATAGTGCTTTCAAAAATTCTGAAGAATTTATCATCTGTCGATAATTCCGAAGGACTTAACCCGTCAGTAATTAAAATAATAATTTATTATCAATGTTTTTATATATAATAATATTATTTATCATTAATAATAGTATATATGTATTGATATTAATTATATGTATTCATATATATATATGATTACAAACATTAGTAATACTATATTATATTATAAATATTTTAAGTAAATGAAAGAAAGATATGTATTACATTATAGACATTAATATAATATTATTATTTTATTTATCGAAAGATAGTGCCTTCGAAATTACTGAGAGATTTAGCATCCGTCGATAATTTTGAAAGACCACCTGTCGGCAATTACCGAAGGATTAACGTCTGTCGATAATTTCGAAGAAAATACCCATCGATAATTAAAATAATATAATTTATTCTCCATATTTATATATAATAATATTATTAATCATTAATAATAGTATATGTATTGATATTAATTATATGTATTCATATATATGATTATAAACATTAGTAATATGATATTATATTATAAATATTTTAAGTAAATTAAAGAGAGATAAGTATTACATTATAGATAATAATAAAATATTATTATTTTATACCGAAGGATGATGCTTTCGAAATTACTGAGGAATTTAGCATCCGTCGATAAATTCGAAGGACATTACCCATCGATAACTACCAAAGAATAATGCCTTCGAAGTTACCGAAGGATTAACCTCCGTCGGTAATTTCGAAGAAAATATTCGTCAGTAATTAAAATAATATCATTCATTCTCCATATTTATATATATAATAATATTATTAATCATTAATAATAGAAAATGTATTGATATTAATTTTATGCATTCATATATATGATTATAAATAAAGCAATATAAACAAAAGAAAACTTATAAATTAAAAATATGACATAATTTGTTACATATTAATATCTCTAATTAGAATATGTCTTAAATTATTCATTGTAGAATACTAATGAGCTAGCTTGGATAAATAAGCATCCTAAGAAATATACAATTAACAACACAATAATGACTTCCTAAAATTTATTGATCAAACCTTAACACACAACAATTTACTAAATAAATAATGTCTAATACTCTAATGTTACATTCATATTCAAATCATATTGTGTCATGAACTTAGAATCATTCTACATGAATCTTTAGATTTAAAATAAATAATAAAAGAAAACAATTACTTTCCTAAATAAGTACCTTAAAATTTGATATATAATTTGCAAACAGATGCTCTCAAAGTTGCATACATTAAATGTTCATCACACTTGTGCAAGGTGCTCCCATGCTAGTTTTCAAATAATTTAAGTAATATTGCATCGATAGGTTTTATAAACATAATAGTGGTATCCTAAATATTTTAAAATTATAGCAATCTAATTGCATGAACCTACCAAAGAGACTTATAAGAGAATGTAATATACATCTAAACAATAAGAAAGATAATATATTAAAATGAATACTATAAAGGGAGTTGATGATCGAAAATAAAATAATTATTACCCAAAAAACATAAACACAATATAAATTTATGCTATGGAATCCATGAAAGCAATATGGTATATTTAATATTTAATTGAAAATGTATTTTTTTTTTAAAATAACTCGATATCATTATAAAAGATGACTTATTATTTAATGATTCAAAATAGAACGCTGTGGATCATAATATAAATGAAGACAACAAAAAGACTTATCAAAAAAATATTTCCCTAAATAAATAACATGCATAGTTAAAATTTATTAAGCAAATGTCACACGCATTTATTAATTTGCTAATCACACACTGCCCAAAAATGGTAGCAATATAAATACCTAATTATATGAATAACCCAAAGAAACTTATAAAAAATGACATACTCTAATCTGTAAGACAAATAATACACTGAATAAATATTGGTCTTGTACAATAGTAATATTCTAAGATAACAATTAAGGACATAATGATGCTTTTTATATCAAAATGCATTGTAGATTTTAGAGTTTATACATATTGGTTGTAACGCCCGAGTCCTAAACTGGAAAAGAAAATAAAAGGAAGAGAAAATGAAGATAAATCCAAGAAGGAAAAAGATAAAATCTGGATAAGCTTTTTAAGAGGAGTTGGTTTCCAACTAAAACTCTAACTTTTCCCCTATAAATATGAGGTCAAACCAAACCAGAATCCCCTTTTCGTTTCCTCATGAACCAGCCCTAGTTTTCCTTGTTTCGTGCGCCCTTCTCATTTTCTCTCACATCGGAGGTGCTGCTACTTGACAGGAGAGACGCCAGAAGACTTGGACGTCGACAGACGTTCGCTTGAGCCGAGAGGAAGAGGAAGAAGAAGACTGCAATAATAGTTTTATGGACAAAAACTTTATGATATGGAACTAGGGTACATTCTTCCTAAAATCATGATTTTCGATGTGAAGCATGTTAGGATAGATCCCTAGCATTAGTCCCTTAATTTATGATGATTCTGGATGTCGGCTGTCGTCGAAAAAGATGAACAGAATGCACACCGCGTGCCTGCGCAGTTCTGCGTAAGAGGAAGCCGGCCCAGGTTCACCTTGACCTAGCTCGGGCAGATCCATACTTGGACCAAGTCCGATGAAACTTGGCCAAGTCCGCCATTGTCGCGAGCGCGAAGCTCTGCAATGAAGAAGAATCCGGCCCGGGTTGATGATGACCCGACCCGGACAGTTCCACGATGAAGTCGCGCTCGGCCGCAACTTCTGCCGATCGGCCGACCGGTACGAACCCGGCCCTGGTATGACCTACACCCGGCCCGGGTCATGTCCTGACTTCCTCCAATGATGCCCTTACAAACTCGGCCCAGGTTTCATCCAACTCGGCCCAGGTTTCGATACCGATTAGATATTTTCTATGATCTTTTGACTCCTGATTCATATGACTAATCCTAATATAAGTATGATGATGATTATGCTCTTCATGTTTCTGAATTACTCTCCATGATCTTGTCTTGTTATCTTAATTTAAAGTCCTTATAAGGATTAATTAAAAGATGCAAGATAAAAGACAAAAATCATTAAATGAAGAACTCTTATTTTATGATGGATTGGTGATGACTAGATTATGGGCTGACTTCGGTCAGTTATGGGTTGGCTCTACTAGTTATGATAATGATGATGGACGGATTGAGACAGCTCTCCCCGTGGATTGAAATATACCCTAAATAAGTCAAAGATGAATAATAAGATGATGAAAAAGATGAACTCATATGAATTAAGAATCACTCTTATGATGATCGGCTTTAGCCACCCTTTTATGATAATTTAATTATGACTTTTTGATATCTTATTCATATGTCTCTTTACATGCTTTCATTACTTTTATGATGATCAATGATTCACTCCTCTTTATATGATGATGATATCCATAATGATTCCTATCTAGTATCATGATCCTATGATGATATTTATCTTACTTCCATGCTGAGTTGTAAAACTCATAGGAAGGTTCTTCCATGTATGTTCATAAATGCAGGACAAGATCAGAATGATAAATGTAGCGAACGGTGACAGATCGAGCTCATAAGTGGCTGCACATGGGTATTGAGTCCTTTAGGTTCATGTGATAGACTTTCCTTTTTCGCATATTAGATGATGTATTAGTTTTTCCTTTGTACTCATATGAAGTTCTTTATTAGTCTTTCGCATTATAAGATGTCATACTCTTTTGATTATTTCATGATTATTAAGTCTTTCACTTTTATCGATGTTGAGTTGATCAGTCAAAGTCTGTATTTTGGTCTATAAGATATCCACGTAAGATGACCAATAGCGTCCTCGAAGAGTATTCTATCACGTGGCAGGGTGCAATTTGAGGGCGTTACAGTGGTTCATATAGTTGAAAGCATTCCAAGTGTTCATTAGACATGTGCACGGTGAATATGCATGAATAATTATAGTCAAGAATTATGATTGAGAGTAGGCTAAAAGGGTATGTGCCATCTGAAATAATAATAATAATAATTTATTATTTAATTCGAAAATTGATGAACTTATGAAAAAGCATGAGAAGAAATAAAAATATAATTAGAAAAATTATAATATAAAGTAAGGTTTGAATATAGGTAAAATAATAGTTAGAGAATAAATAATTAAAAAGATAAATAAAAGAGGATTAAAAATAGAATTTCGATTAAATTATAAGTATAATTTGTAATATCCCTACTTTTAGCATATATGATTAAATGTGTTAATGATATATTATGTGATGATTTCATTGTCATGATATATGCATGTTAAAGTGGAATGTCTCATTTAATCAAGGGAGCGCAGAAAGTGATGAAATTCATTTAAGTTGCGAAAAGATTATTTTCATAAATATTGGAATTAAGAAAATTAAAATTCCGATAATTGTTCTTCTATGTTAATATATCCTAAATATGATTTTTAATAAATTTTAAGTAAAATATTTGTTAGGTTAAATGATAGCGCAAAATCAAAAAAATTAGAAAAAATGATTGATTTTGTTCTTCGGACAAAAGTTTGGATTTCGATTTCCTTGGAATTTAGTTTTCTAAATATTTTATTTGAATCCAAATGGAAGTTGTTTCTTATTTACATGTAATTCTTAATTAAATGAATAAATAAAATAAATAATAATAAAGTGACAAACCATTTACTTAAATGATATTTATGTAAATAAGGAGGACTTCAAAGACATTTAAGAGCTTTCACCTCCAACCGACTTCGGTAACTACCATATATAAACCTCTTATCCCCTTCTCACATGTTAACATACCCTTCCACCCCCATTCCAAGTAAGAAGTCAGCAAGGAAGAAGGAAAAGGAAAGGAAAAAGAGGGAAATTCAACAACAAACACTTGGGGTTCATCTAAGTTGGAAACTCCTCTCTTATGAATTATCCATATGAAATTGGATTAAAACAAGTCTTATCTGATCTCTCTTACTTTTTCATCATTCCCTCTTTCACATGATTGAGAAAGAGTGAGTTGTAAGATGAAGAATAAACCTTAACTTTGTTGAAATTTGAAGTTGTCATTTCTAAATTATGTTCTCATACCTTCTCTATCTCCGAAAAATATGAAATTAAATATGCAAATACCTGCGAAGCCTACAGTTCACAGCCTTTGGAATTGGATTGATTGGATACTTATACAAAAAGTTATATATGAAACCAAAGGGATCACTCAGTTCTAGAACGTAGATAGGCTGAAATGATAATTCAGACATAAATTCCACACTTAAGGTTTCATGTTGTAATTTAATGAATAGCAATATATACATATAAAGTTTCTGGAGCAATTGGAATTTTATGAAAATAGTATGCATGCTAGGAATTATAATTTTTATAAGATACAAATCATAATTTGTCAATTTCAAAAGTATGACAAAACATCTCCAAATTTAAAAAACTTTGTTGATTAATTTAGAATAAGAAAAATTATAAGATCGATACTAATTTAAGCTCAGGAACTCTAGTTTTGTTAGAAATTTGACACATGTGATGGGACGTAAATTCAAAAAGTTATGAATTTTATGCTAAGTATTGTGTAATCTGTCAGGGTTCTACAATGAAGCAGAGTATAGGTTAATTTTTTTATTTTCTAAAGTCATTTTATAATGAGTTAAATTATGAGTTTTATGTTGATTATAGTTGATGAAGTCTTCTGTCACTTAAAATTGGTTTCACGGGGATAAGAGTTATACACTAATTGTTACATATTTTATATTATACATTGTGCAATATGTTATACGCAAATAAAAATAAAGTGTGTGTGCTTATACGACCATACGATGTATGAATTTAAAAATTTATTAATGGTTTTCTTTGATTACATGAAACATGATATCATATGAAATTATATGTTATATGAATAGGTGCTATGTGCATGGGTAAAGTGTATTAATTGCTATGTGTGCAATTATTTATTACAATGGATGATATGACGTGACATGATTTCACATAACATGTAAAAAGGTAATATGATATGATATGATAGAACATGATATGATTGGGTCATATATTTGCATTTTATTATCATGCATTTGCATTACCTCTGTTGAACAACAGTTTACCTGTATAGTTGAAAAACTTGCAAGATCGATAGTTTACCCTTGTATAGTTGAAAGATTTGTAAGACCGACAGTTTATATTGCATAGTTAAAAAATCGTGGAAGGATGACAACTTACTCCTATTTGATTGAAATACCTTATAGGGCCGACAGAAATTCCAAAATAAATTTTAGATTGTTTGGAGCTAAGTGTGAACCGAATTGTGCAATCACAACCACCATGTCTATGACCATATGGCGATATGACAAGTATAGACATACAAAATTCGAACATCTATGCATTCATGATTTGTGCATCGATGTCTCATTCTTATGTATGATATGATAATTGTACTTTTGACATGACCTATAGATGTATATATATTTTTCATATCTTATGACATAATAAAGGTTTGATTGCTTATAACTTATAGTTATATGATATATGCTAAAATAAAATGGTAATACTTTTCAAGCATGAAAAAATAATATTAATCTTGTTTTATTCAAATGAAATATGTGATAACACATAGGTTATGAGTTTTTTAATTATTGAGTTGTTGTTTACTCATATTGTTACTCTTAATATTTTTCAAATCAGTAGACCAGTCTATGCCTGTGTTTGGTGATCCTCTATTAGGATTGGAAGCACTTTTGGTGAGAATTAAGTCCCTTTGAGAGGACTAAAGAGAAGTGTTTTGGATGTGTATTATTAGACAAAAATAGAAAGGTTTCATTGTAATATATAATACTACTTTTGTATAAGTACATAGTGTTTAACATTTACTTATTTTGAATGATATCATATCATATGGTATGGTTTTGATACTTTAATTATTATATCTTCTAAATGAATTATAGCACTCTTCCGCAAATTATATAAGATTACATGTAGTAGGTCGCAACCTACAAATTAAACCAAGATTTAAATTAGGATCGTTACGTAATTTATCCAAATATTTAAATTGTATTAGAAAAGTATTATGATACATCTCAATATTTACAAAATAATCATCCTCTTTCTCATAAATTATAATTTCTCTCTTTTTTCCTTTTTTGGTGCACACATAAGGACAACAACGACACATTTTTTTAGGGTGTGTTTCAATGACAAATTTGGAGTGAATGTGTTATATTTAATTAGGATGGGTGGGTTTAAAAGTTCTTTTTTAGACATTTGGATTTATTTTTTTATTAACTTAACTAAGATTTGGAACGGATGTGTTATAATTTTGTAGATGTTCCTAAGCTCATCATTTGACTTAAAATTAAATCCTAAAAATTAATTATTTTAGAGGAGTTAGAAATAATTATTTCCATTCTACCCTTATTTCTTCTCAATCAAATAAAAAAAACAAAATTTTTCTAAGAATAATAAAGACATTTACCAAACTTAACCTTCCCTATCCCATATATTATATTTTGTATCCAAGAAAATAGTGCATTAAATTAACCCAACCCATCTCATTAATTTATATCCAAAGATGATTCATATAAACACACAACATTCAACCTTATCAACCCTCACTACTTCACCCTAACCCACCCCTCTTAACTTAAATTACCAAACAAAACCTTAAATACCTAAGACATTGGAGCATGCACCGATAGGAACCTCACACATCCGAGGATGCGTTGACAATAAGAGAAAAATGCAATAGGTTGATAAGTCCAATTTTTAGTCAAGTTTTAGTCAATTTATGCAAAAATGCGATAGGATCCTCAAATTTTTAGTTTTACATGACTATGTGTTTTAATAGGTATCTGATTTCAAGGTTGTTAAAATCTAGGACTAACTCGTAAACTTGTACGAATTTAAGTGTTTATGACAGATATCTGAATTAATTCATATCAAAATCAGATTCTGGAGTAGAATCGGTGGATTCGAGTACTAAATCGTTAAAATCGCTAAATCGATAAACTCGGTCGAACTAACTCGTGGATTCGACAAATATACCATAACCCATGCTAAGGAGCCCACAAATATTATTTCACCTATATTTGAACCATAATTTTTCCTCATTCAAGTAGGTTAACTTTCACATTATTCTTGCTCTTAGTTCTATTAAAATCTCCTCATTCTTAGAGATTTGAATTTTGGCAACTTCTGCAATGATAATATGTTTTACTTCGAAATCCAACAATTTATTTTATTTTCTGTAATATTGATTGAGTTTAGTTCTTTTGAAATACTTTATATGATTAATGATTTAGTTTTGCACTATATTATTATTTGAAATTTCTTTATTAATTATGTATGTATTTAATTTAAATTTTAAATTGAAAAATTACAAATGATGTATCGAACAGGTGAATTATGCATTTGAATATACAAATTATTCATTTATTATTCACTAAACTAAATAACTATGTATGTGTGGAATGCTATACATGTTTAATTTCTCGTGCTTCTAATTTATATTATGTTGTTAAAAATTTGAGATATTAGAA
The DNA here is from genome assembly GCA_030549335.1 of Pontederia crassipes. Taxonomy (NCBI): domain Eukaryota; kingdom Viridiplantae; phylum Streptophyta; class Magnoliopsida; order Commelinales; family Pontederiaceae; genus Pontederia; species Pontederia crassipes. The sequence continues at coordinate 7,390,544 of CM060190.1, forward strand.
TCTCATTTTATGCCAAATACTTTCATGGTCCTTAGGACTAAACTAAAATGATATTTGGATTTAGTTCTTTATTATCTTTGGGATTACTTTTGATGACTATGTTATTATTTGACAAACATAATAAGAATTCATTTTATATTAATATTATATTAATTATTTTGTATTTTAATTTAATATGTACATAAATCCTATGAATTTACGAAATGAGTCTACGTTTCAAGTTCATATGAGGTCGACTGAGTTTACATGAACACTCAAACTTGACGGCCTTGCCTAATTTTCACCAGGACCTAGCCCAGGTTACTTGATGGTTTAGAAGGGGCATACAACTAATCCAAACCAAGTTGTGCCCACTTGACCTGAATTTGAAGCTGGCTAGCCCGAGTTCCACCCAACACGACCCAAGTTGAAGAGTTTTCTATATGATCATTATTTCATTGTTTGTTTTGATTTTAAATGATCTTTTGGGCCCCATCTTGATTTGCTGCATTGAAGCCTTTAAAGATAGAAAATTAGACGACAAACATGAGAAGCCAATTTACTTATTGCTCATGTACTCGAGACATGGACACTTTAGGAATGTTCATCGATAATTGATAGTTTATAAATTAAATATTGTTAGTTAAGTATTGATAAAATAACTCAATTATCAATAGCTTCTTCAATTTATGAAAACTTTCTTCACACTTTTTGTGAACAGATGAACTTCTCACTCTTCTTCATTAGGTCTATCAATGGTGATGTTATTTTTGTAATTTTTTATGAATGATTAATGATATTCCATTTAGTCTAAGAAGCTTTCAATCACAAATATATTCTTTCTTTGTTTTTCAATTTGGCACATCACATAATTTTGGATAAACATATATGTCCTTGTTGGAGACAATAAGTTCGAGAAACAAGATCATGTCAAACAAAAACTTGCATTTGGATAGCTTTGCTTATAGTAGTGTTGTCGCAACATTTTCAACACGATTAACATGTCTTAGTGCTCCAAATTAAGATGTTTTCACTTCATGGAACATCCTGATCTTCTAAGGCGAAGTTGTGATTCATGGACAATGTTGCTTATCTTTTTAAACCCATCATTGTAGAAAATTTAACATGTAAGGAAGCAGATAGGTACAACTCAGTTATTATTCCACACCTAGATCCAATTTCTAAACTTTGACAAAAAAAATGTTTACTCTGAAAGATTATAAACCACAATAGAAAGACGTTTAAAACATTTTTTATCAGATGACATCTACGATATGGAGGATGCTCCTACCCACTAGACTAAATAGGACATCCATTAAATTGCCATTTTAGTTTTTGTTAGTACAACAATAGATTGATATTTTTTTATTTATCTCTCAATGTTAAATTTTATATTAATCATTATCTTGATACACTAAAATAAATATTCAAATTTTTTATCCTTGGAATTAGTGAAATACATCATTTCATTTTATTTTTTTAATCATTTTAGATCTAACGTCTATCTAATACATGAAAATAAATATGAAATTGCATCTGGAAAATAATACAAATGTATATTATCTATTTACCAACCTCCCTCCCTCTTTTCTCTTTTCTCCCCCATACCCAGCCGACACCCTCTTCCTCAACCCACTCTCACGGCAGCATCATCAAGGAAGAAGACCATCACTCCCTCCTCTCCTCTCATTTTGGCCACAACAGCAAGACAAGAAGAAGAAAGAAGAGAAGAAAAAGAGAAAGGGAAGGAGGAAAGAAAGTGAAGGAAGAAGGAAAAATAAGGGATTAGAATTAGTAGGATTTTAACATAAATCTTAAAGGTATGTAAAGAGAATTCAAACTCCTCTCTCATCTCTCAATGATTTTTATGATTGGATTGAGAATTTGATGACACATTGTCCTCGTGATGGATTTTGATTGAGAGTTTTTGTTTTAGATCTATGCATGATTAGGATTCCATGATTAGATCTATGCCAAGTGCAAAGATTTGAATCAGATTTGTTATTAGGGTTCATGTTCTTCCTATTGTTCATGATTTGGGGATGAATCCTAGATTTGGAAATTTAAATGTTTTTCCAAGTTTTTTTTTCATGCCCTTTTTATCAATTTTCCAAAGTTTTTGATGAAAAATTATGAAAAAGTCGATAGGCGATGCAGTTTTTCAGACCGAGGAGTGGCCCCATTGATCCATTGAGGTCGGCGAGTAGGGCTTCTTTCCTCAATGAGTGAGGCACCAAGAAGGAGATCGATCACGGTCGTGCAGATCACGCCCGTGATAGAAAGGTTGGAAAACGACTAAGGCATTATCTCTGGCGCGCCTATGAGATCATATGTCACGACCATGACAGAGTAGAAACGGCCGTGACAAAGTAGGAACGACCGTGACGAATGGGGACACGGCCGTGATTGATGCTTGATGATTGTATATGAACCTAGATATACGAAATGCATGGACAGCCGTAATTAGGTTAAAATCTGAAGACTGAGTGACGTAAATATTTGTTGTTTGAAAAGCATAATGAACTTAGTTGTTGATGATGTTACATGTCGACCCTCTATGGCCCTTTATCTGATATTGTCCAGAATGATCGTTACATTCATCTCCAACAGTGTATGCATTTTGATGTCACTCTCGGGCGAGAGTCCGTAGTGACACACATCGGCAACGGTGTGTGCATTTTGATGTCACCCTCGGTCGAGAGTCCGGAATAACACACATCGACAACGGTGTATGCATTCCGATGTCGCTCTCGGGTGAGTCCAAAATGATCATTACATTATGATGTCACCTTCGGGTGAGAGGGGAGCATTGTCTTCACGGCTTAGCTAGCCTATTGAGAGGGCAACGACATAAGTCACAACTACAAGAAGATATAACAGTAATAGGAAATGGCCAATGATAGATGGAATGGAATGATGTCTCACAAAAGTGGAAGTACAAAGAGTTATAAAGAAACCCGAGGAGAGTTATGGATGCAATGAAATGATGACCCACGAATGTGAAAGTCCGAAAGGGTTATAAAACAACATTAAGAAGAGTTGTGGAGGCAATGTTTATGGTAAGTGTATCTCACTTATATGCCTATGAATTGAATGAATGATTGTTATGAATGTCCATACTGTATGTCTGATGATGATTACATGTCTTCCATGCAATTACTCATGTGCATGATGATAGAATGATGTTAATGTTCGACATGCATATCATATATTAAGACATGGCATGCATATTGTTACTTCTTTATATAAAGATGATACATATCACACAGTATCATGTTTAGGACCATCACATTGCATAGCATGACCTTTACATACTCTAACAGAGAAATCTTTGCTCTATGGATCCGTGCAGATGCATAATGATTGGATGGATGGCGGCTCAACTCATGACAATAAAGAATGCACACTGGTCTACGAGTCTTAGAGTTTTTATGTTGAGAGTCTGTTAACTATGTTTTTTTAAGAGAAATGTTTGACTATGACCTTTAAGATTTTTATCGGTTGTCGGTGACGTTTTAAATTCTATAACATTACTTTTGATGTTTCATAAAGTTTTCATATTTTATGGAAGGATTCTTTTATCATATTTAATGATTTATGCTTCCGCTTATTTAATTGAAAAATCATATTATGTGTTGGCGAATGGGCTATCAGAGTCGAATGACCAAATTGTCCTTGGCAATTTGGGGTGAAATTTGGGATGTTACAGTTTGGTATCGCTTAGGACTTATGCTAAGTCTGTGATAGAATTATTAAGAGTCTGAATCCACGTACAATTGTCATGGGCAGTCATCCAAAGTCAAGAGTATATAAGTATTGTGCCATATGATTGTATTGTTTAAATTAACCAACTAATATTGATTGATTATTGTTATGTTAGGGATGGAAGCATAATAGTCTTCCAATGGAAATGTCAATTATTGGATTCATGATTCATAGTATTGTTAAATTGAATATGGACAATATATAACAAGAGAGATGTAAATCTCATTGTGAATCGTTAGAATAATGGACTATGCATATTTGTTCATGACAATTGAACAAAATTATCTAGTTCAAAGACTATAAAATGACTAGAGAACTTATAGTGAAATTCAATTTTCACAAAGACGAATAGAATGTTAATTGAATGTCAAGATGAAAAGTACGAAATGACAACTTGATATGGCAATGCCACAAGGGAAGAGGAAGAAGGCTCCTGAATTCAGAAAAATGCAACAAGGAAACATGTATGTTGAAGAGTATCACTACAAGAAAACACATCATTAGAGAAGGGAAATCTGATCGTTAATATTCAAATTCTGGTCGTTATTGATAATTAGCGACCAGCATTTCTCGTCGTCATCTATCGTTATAGATGCCGCCGTTAAAAGACAACGACGACGGCTTAAAGGTGTCGGCCGTTAAAAGTCATCAACGACAAATCCGATCATTAAAATCATATAAGGACCATTTAGTTGATCATTGAATACATTAATGGCTAGAAATATCTGTCATTGATAATTTTCAACGGTCAGTAATCCCATCGTTATTAGTCATTAACGATAAGAAATAATCCAATCGTTAAAACCATATGAGGACCATTTAGTCGATCGTTGAATACATTAATGGCTAAAAATATCTTTGTTAATAATCTTCAACGGCTAATAATTTCGTCGTTAAAAGTCATTAATGGCTAGAAATAATTCGATCGTTAAATTCATATAATGACCATTTAGATCATTGTTAAACGCATTAATGTCCACCGTAACTTTTGTCAATGATATTCATCCACAACCATTAATTCGATCATTAAAACTCAGTAACGATAAAAAATAAAACGATCTTTAGTTAGTCGTTAAAATCATTAATGGCCGCAATATCTTTATCATTAATAATCTTCAGCGACTTACTATTTGATCGTTAAAAGTCATTAATGACATCATTAAATTCATATAATGACCATTTAATTGATCGTCATACACATTAGCGGCCATGAATATCTTTATTGTCGATAATTTTTAATGACCTACTAATTAAATTGATTTACATGGACTTTATTACACATTGATTTAAATGACACATGATCTACAATCCACTTTCATAGTAATCATTCAACTAAAAACAAACTCACAAACTATAATATAAAAGTTAAATTAATTTACCACAATGGATTTTTCATATAACTTCAAAAAAGAACAAATATCCAAACAAACAAATATTCATAGTAATTAAGATCAATAACATTTAGCATTCAAATTTTTTTAACCCATCAATCTTGTTCCTTCCCTCCAAAAAAAGCTTGCACTTTCCTAAAAGCAAAATAACTTGTTTGAGCTTTGAATTGCATCTATTTGTTTTCATATCTTCAAAATCTGTGAAGTTCACAAAATACATAAGATTTTTTAATAAATGTGCAACGACTATTGAATTAACAACAAAATGAAAAGCAATAACTTTTAAATAAATAAGGCAATTTAAGACAACATACAATGAAACTAATATATAGACAATATATACAAAATGTTAATAAGTAAAAATATCAATAAGTAACATGACATATAGACAATATGTTACAGATGAACAGATAATAAAAGAAGAGGCACGAAGAAAGTCTGTACGTGTCTTGGGCTTTCCAAACTGGGTCGAGCTACAAGTGAAACACAAGACTTTATAGAAGAAAATGAAACTTCAAATAGATATCAGATGCTCACCATCACCAGTAACATCATTGGTTGCATTGGCGACCTGCTTTACAAGGCTAGCACCCATGTTCTTTACTCTGTCCTTGAATTCGATGCTCTTTGCTACAGTTACACCGTCCTTTATAACCTTCGGGGCCCAAAGCTTTGCTCGATCACAACATTATGATCCTAGAATCCAAGCCGCCTTTATAAGTCTGTGTGATCAAACAAATACAAATGTAAAGCTAACAAAAAAAGTCGATGCTTGAAGTAGCACTATTCCAAGGCAGTCGATGCTGAATTATGACCGATGCAGTATGTCACTTATGTGTGTAACTAAGAAAGATCCATTTTGTGTTAGAACCAAACCATTAATACCTCACAATTTAGAAAATTATACCTTTGGGCCCATTGTAACCTTTACCGCATCTGCAAGGTCTTCCACTCCCTTAAGCATCAATGCACGAGCTTCAACTCCGAACCTAATGTCTTTTGCAGCATAGTTCCTGCTCCAAGAAATCCTGCTACCAATCTACAGCCATAAACCAACTCCCACTATAAACAACACTTCCTAGTCACAAACATTCAAATAATGACAACTAACAAACAAGGGCAACGCTTGACAAGGCCCAAATAATTGTAACTTAAGAGTCAAAATCGAAACTTTATCAACGAAGGCCACAAAACACTGATAACAAGAGATTCGGATGCCCACCTGGTTGCTTCCGCTTCAGCGGCCCTGCGAAGCAAGAATTCCATGCAAGCATTGTGAGAGAAGATCAAGAAAAACATAAACAATGTAGCAACGACATCATCCTCAGGCCAATGCAATAATCTTTGGAGCAGATGTTACTCATCCTGAGACTGGGGAGGATACTAGTCCATCAATCGCTACTGCATGACTTGTCTACTTCAATTCATTTAAGCTAAATTCACTATATCGTTGACTGCGATAACACTGACTTGCTCTCGCAATTCTAGGTTGTTGCATCCCAAGATTGGCCTGAAGTTACAAAATATCCTGGGCTTGTATGCATGCAGCCGCATAGACAAGAACTTATTCAGGATTTATGCAAGACATGGCATGATCCTCAGTGAGGTACTGTTACAGGCAGCATGATCAGGTTTGCAACTTCCTCTAAAAATTGCTTTAATTTAATTCTTTACATAATAAGGGATATTTCTATTGACACTCTTGATTATTACTCTATAGTTCCAGTGTTGCATAAAATTTTACTGGGTGTCCTATGTATTGTTTCCATTTAATATCTCACAGGACTTATACATTTAATATCTCACAAGACTTATAGGTAACACTTGTAAAACTTTCTTGACAAATGGTGTTTAGATAACAAATTGCCCTCAGTTATGCATCGCTGGAACCAAATTATCAACCTCTGGTGACTTTTGTCGTGGTACAAAAGCGACATCATACAAGATTATTTGCGAACAATCACAAGGACAGAAGTAGCACTGTTAAGAGTGGAAATATTCTGCCTGGTAATTATGTCAGAATCCCCCTTAAAAATTATTTATTGTTTCTATAATGATTAATAAAAAGTTGTGATTTCTGTATTTTTGCATTCTATTAGGCCCATTAATATTTGTGCCACCATAATTTTTTGTTTTGATCTTTTTTTACATCAAGAACTGACACAATCTTGATTAGTGTCTCCTAAAAAAATATCTTGATTAGTGGTGAATCTATATCTGTATTTTTTATTCTTACACATCCTAAAGCATTAGCATGGTTACTCGATTAATCTTCTTTCTGACATCAATGTTTATGACTGCTCAATGTTTTAGGGTGAAGAATTAGATCTTCCAGCACTCAAGAAAATGTCAGCAGAGTATGCTAAAGCAAAGGACCCTTGATTTTGTAGTTAAATCTACTATTATTTGGCCAGATGATACTTTGGCATTTTTTATGTAAGTACTTAGGAAGAAACATCCATGCTTGTCGAGGACAGCAATAATTTCAGCAATAGAAACATCCATGCTTTGGCACTTTGAGTGATATCGAGACAGCGATACATAAAAGAAAATTTAGGGTTGTGAGATACCTCGTTCAGTCCTTTACATCATGATGAGGACGGCTGGTGCGTCCGCCAGTGGAGGAGAAGGGGGACTGGCGCACGGTCAGGGGGGAAGGACGCTGGCGCGTCTGCCGCCGGTGGAGGAGAAGGAGGCCGATGTCGCATGGGTGGGGGCGATGACTGGTGCGCAAGCGTGGGGGAAGGGGGGACGGCTGTTGTCTGGCGGCGTCAGGGAAGGGGGATCAGAGGCGGGGGGGACGTCTGGCGCCCGTCAGGGAAGGGGATGGCTGTGTCCGGCGGCAGCGGGGAAGGGGAACCAGAGGCGGGGGGAGGACGGCTGGCGCGCGGTGCGGGGGGAAGGGGGAGAAGGACGATGGTGCGCCCGCCGCCTGCATAGGAGAAAGAGGGACCGCCGATGGCTGGCGCACGCGCACAGGGGGAGGGGGAACGACTGTTGTCCAGCGACGGCGGGGGACGGCTGGGGGGAGGGAGATGGCTGTTGTTCGGCGACGGCGGGGAAGGGGGACCAGAGGCGGGGGGAGGACGGCTGGACGATGGTGCATCCGCCGCCTGCAGAGGAGAAAGGAGGACCGTCGATGGCTGGCGCACGCACAGTGGGGTGATGAAGATGAAGCTTTGTTAGCAGATGTACGTGGCAGATCGTGATGAGGAAGAGGAAGAAGAGCTAGGTTTTTTATTGAATCTTATATCATATTTTTTTATGGAAGAGATTTTATTATATTTTATAACGATTTTTTTCTTTTCATTGAATTTTATAATATATAATTAAGTTAATTAAATACATAAATTAATTTATTTTTTAAAATTAGTGTTGCCTGAAAAATTAGTGAAAGAAAATATTTAGTTCCCGTAAAATAAATATTAATTGCACATCTACTTCATCTTAATTTATAAATAATTAATGACGATAAGATAGAGCTAAGTGTTACATCATGAGAAATTACGGTGGGAGTCACTCCTATAATCTATATGGATCACCTCTAGAAGCCATCTACCTCTTTTTGATTTATTCTCTAAAAGTGTGATGAGATAAGATAGAGCTAAGTGTCATACGGAATTAAGCGTTACACCATGAAAAATTATTAAGAGCCACCTCTAGAATCTATATGGGCCACTTTGAAAAGTCATCTATCGCTTTCTGATTTATTTTTCAAAATTGGGATGATATAAGATGGAGATAAGTGCTAAATTACGATGAGAGCCACCTTTAGAATCCGTACGAAAACACCTCTGAAAGTCATATATCGATTATACAAATTAGCCGGTTGGTGATTCGTGCATTCATATGAAAGTACTACATATGCATACATATGTTTAATATGTTTAAATGATAGTGATTGCAAAGTGAGTGTGATGCTTTTGATGAAAATATTGTGTATGTAATTATCAAATATACGAAAATACATATTTTAATACTATGATTATTGCATATCTTTTTATGGCTCTTTGAATTGATTAGATGGTAACACAAGTTATAAATTATCAACTTGTAGAGCTACTTTTCGCTCATTATGTTGTTTCTAATATTTTTCATATAAGTATAATTATTTGGATCGCGTGGGTTCATAATTTTAGTAGGGTTTATCTTCTTTGGTGCTAAGATAGTGAGAGGAGTTGTTTCTCTTGCGTTCTTTTATTAAGATGTCGAGAGAGTTAGTTATGTGTAGTGTCATTTTGTACCATATAAGAAAAAAAAATTATTTTATGAAATATGAAACTTTAAGGAGTATTGGTCTATTTCGAATGATCATAATAAATTTTATAGTTTATTTTATCACATATTTTTTTGTTACATAATGTAAAAAACATAATGATTCCACAATCTTTCTCAAATTTATGCCTCTGACTTAAGCTAAAGTTTAAATTGGAGTCCTCCTAACACCATCCATGATGGTGGTGAGAGGGGGCGTCGCCCCTCCCCCTCTTCCTTTGGCGAAGCAAACACAATAACAAGAAAAAAATGCAGTTATACCAAGCAACCATTCTCTACTTGGATGTGGACGGACCACTGCCATGTCCTCCGTCCTACAATCGCATGACACTTCCAGCCTTGTCCGGTCGTGGCAATGGTATCACCCCAAGTTCCCCGTCCTTGTCATCACCAGTTCACCACATCCTCCAAAGACGCCCAATCTTCTCTGCACTACCACAATGCCATCTTCCTAGCTGAAGCCGATGACCTCAAATAAGCTTCTGATGTCCGCCTCCTCATTCATCAACTCATTGTAGTCATCGCGTCCTCCTCTTGTGTGCTCTCAATGTACATCATGAATGAGGTTTTAGTCGATGCAGAACCTTCTCACACAAGGTCATCTCCGCGTAGTCCTCATCCTCCAGTGAGGTCGTCCTTGTTGTCGTCTGGCGAGGCTTGCAATATGTGCAATTGCTCTAGCTCTGTCAGGACAAGCTCAACATGACCAGGCCAAAGGGAGGGGGTGATGCCCCTCTCTTTTCTTAAATATTTTCATTAGTTTTTATATTATTATTATTATTATTATTATATTTTTTCTATTTTTTATTTTTTAAAGATGTGCCATGTATGTAGACAATACTAGATCAAAAGAACATTTGGTAAAAAAAAAACACTAAAATCTCGATATAAAACAAGGTTTCAAGACAAAGTTGAAAAAGAAGGTTAAGTTGAAAAGCCCATTTTAATCCACCTCTACAACGTTAAATTACCAAACAAACTTATTTGAATAGCAAAAGCTATTTGTATTGACGAAACAGTACACGACCCGTCCCACGAGCATTTATGTTGGACACAGATGACAGACCCATGCGGAGCTGCGGTCCGAGTGCACTGCAGCCGAACGCACAAAAGCAACACAACAACGATTCAAACCTCTGATCTCATCTCTTATTTACGAAAAATAGAGGTCCGACTCCACCCCCAGGAAATCAACACGTGTCGCCCCTTCATCCCTCCCAATTTGCCGTCCCCTTTCCCTCTCTCCATTGCCCTTTTCGACACGCACACGTATATAAATCAATCGTCACCGAGTCCACGATCTCCTCGCTCTTTTTTTCGGTTACATCCCCTTGTGTGTGTATATATTTTTCTCTCTCTCTTCTCGTGGTTCTTTAAGTCCCCACCGCCGCTTCCCCCGCGGCAACCTCCGATCCGCCCACGTTTCATACGATCGCCGGCCGGCCGCACGGAGTTCTCTGCTATGGTCTGAGTCCCACTTCCTAACGGCTCGAATCCGATTCCGTTCGCCGCCGGCCAGCCGGCCGTCGCCCGCGCCATGTTCGAAGCTCACGTGAGTCTGGCTTTCTTTATGACGATTCTTGGTGCTTTTGCCTCTTCTTGATCCGAATCCTGATGTGTACTGATTACGGGTGGTTTTCCCTTTTGCTTACTGGCGTGTAACGCCTTCCCCTATAGCTACGTAATTGAAGCCTCAACGAACCCTAATGCCCGTGTTAAAATTGGAAACTTGAGCGGTGTTTGGATTGGGGCCGAATAGGGCTGTTGTTGAGGTGAATGCTAATCTTGTTAAATCTGGGGGCACCTATCATATGTCGTATTTTTACGAAGACTGACTGAAAATTAACCAATTCACATCCAGTTGGAGCAACTGGTGCGTGAAAATGAGACCAACAAAGAGATCTTGAATTTAAAATAGTAAACATAGGCAGTCGCCATGAACTACAGCAGAAATGAACTGTTTTCTCTCATTTTGGGTCAAATTGATTCTTTGAAGTGCAGTTTGAGAAACTGACTATCTTTGGCCGGCAATAAGCTTGATGGAGTTGGTAACTAACTGCGTGATTTTGGAATCAGTGGCTATACTGGTTTTAGTGGTCCTGTAAGTTAATATGACTGTCTACTATCTGCATGGTTTCTATGCTTTTTTATTAGGATTACAGAACCAAATCTACAAGCAATGTAATGATGTTTCAAAAGTGGGTAGTAAAACTTTGCAATCTGAATACTTGTGGAGGATGTCTTTCATCAATTTTGCAGCTGCTCAGTTGCCCATGATGTATCAATGGCTGTTCGTTCTGGCTGGAGCACTGCTCATATGATGTATATTTCAACACACAGGTTCTTCATCAATCATATGATGTCTTTGCAATCTGCTTCAGGATTGGAGATGCCCATGAGCAGGGTCATAGGATGTAGTCAGCTTGATTATTTTGGCTTGCAAAATAACATAGACATTCTTTTTAACTCTTCTTTGTATTAAAAGGAAGGAATAGGCAATGTGATTTCAACTTCAGTAGATTGGCTGGTGTATAGGTGCATGTAATATGTTGGTTTGTGAGATTCTTGTTCAATTTTGTTGACCTGCTATTGGATGTTAAAGAACTAGAGTTCCCTTTTATGTGACATTGACTATTTTATTTTATTAATTTTTTGAGAAAATATGTGACATTGACTATCAACTTCAACACACAGGTTCTTTATCTCCTCCGCAAGTACCTAGGAGAATATGTTGAGGACTTATCAGTTGAAGCTCTTCGAATAAGTGTTTGGAGAGGTATGTTTTCAGTATTATATCTGAATTTTTTTTTGGAGGAGAGAAAGGATGACCACCGGAGTTGTGGTTGTCATCCATATATATATATACATATATATATAAAATGAGGATCATGTACAAGTGCGTACTCTCACGAAGAGAGCGGCCACTAAACCCCACTCCCGAAGAACAAAAGAGGAGTGGTGTACAATACTCTCAACCTAACATCGTTCCCGATTACACTGAAACCAAAAGGACGACCTCTCGTGAAAGCTATGCCGCCAAACCTCTCATGATATAAGGTGCTCAAAAAAGGAAGAGAGTGGTGTCCTCCTCCACCTCGCCACTTAAGACGCATGGTATGTCAGAATTTGACCTGTCCTCCAACACCATGATCCGCCCCAGCCACCGGGCAAGGAGAGCCTAGTCGACATAGCAAACAACCCATATTATCATAGAGAAAGGGTGTCGCTCCCTCGGGGGTTCGGAACCCTGTACATGGCCAAACTCCTCCTAAGACCGGTGCGCGAAAGCGCTAGCAGTCGTTGAAGTGGCCCCGTGGTCACTGCCACCAAGGCGCCCTCGTTGTCAAGTCTTTTGGCAGGGAGACAATCTTCCTGGGCCTGACTGGTCCTCATCGGCAGGTTCGTCTTGTGGTGACAACAGAGTGGGGCTGCTGGACATCGATTTATGTGAATTTACTTTTCTCTTGTTCAACTTTATCATGTGTTTGTAATAATGTTTACACTAGGACGTGCTCTTTTTCTGCCGTGGTTTTTTTTTTTTTGAGAAGAAAAAGGATGACCACGAGAGTTGTGGTTGTCATCCATCTATATATATAACTGTGAACTGAAAGTCATGTACAAATGTGAGCTCTCAAAGGGAGAGCAACAAAAAATAGGAAGTATCGAACGCCAAGTTGTTTGAATGATTTAAACAGGAAATATCGAATAAGAATTCCTAAATGGTATGTTAATTGGGCATCAGATACTTTGGAAGACTAATTCATATTTTAAGAGAAATTGGTCTCGATGTGGCTTTGAAATACTGAGAGAAAAAAGTTAGAGCACACCCGTCGCCGGCATCCCCTGCCGGCGGCGTCAATCTCCGTCTCCAGCAACCCCTGCTGGTGGCGCCACGTCCGCCGTTGGCAACCCCTGCAAGCAGCACTACCACCATAACTCTCCCCTTGACTGGCCTTTTTCCCATGCGTCCCAGAATACATGAGCTGGGAGAGGGTTGGGCGACATTCGTGTGCTCCCATCCTTCTCCCCGACGTTAGCGAACGCCTGGAGGCCGACCTGCTCTTCGCTGCTTCTTATGCCTTGAGGGGGGACATCTTGCTCGTGTATGTGCCGGCCCTGTTCTCTGCCTGCGCTGCAGGGGGGACGGACACCGCCAAGCTACGTGCGGGCAGCCTCCCCTACACGGACTGCCAAAATCCTCTCCGGTGCAGTCTCACTTGGTGGCTACCGCTACAGGCTGCCCAACCGTCAACATCCCCTCGTCCCCGGAGCTGCAGCGAGGTGTGGAGTTCCTCCATGGATGCGTTGTCGGTGATGCATCTGGAATGGCGCTGGACCTGGTCATGCCGCGTTCGGCAATCGTTTGCCAGCTTGGCAACTCCACCCCCTTTCACCTCAGCAGGATCGCGTTAGGACTATGGCTCCTCGTCCCTGGGTCCCCCCCGACAGCGTGAGGCGCTTCTGGCCACACCCTCCCTCCTGCCCCCTCACGGACGTGTGGTGTGGCGGCCATGGAAGATGATGGACGGCACGCTGGCGTCGCCGCCGGTGTCAAGGCGCACCGTCAGAATCCGCGGGCTTCCCCTCCATCTCCTACGGCCAGAGGTTGTCGCGGGCATCGTTGGCGGTTTCGGCACCCCCACCTCCATCGCCATTCCCATTGCTGGATCGCCGGACCTAGCCTCGGTGTCGGCCGAGGTTGAGGTGCACCTGTCGGCCCCCTTCATCGATATCCCTAAAGGCAGGTGATGGGACTTTCCTAATTTCCCTGCAAGTCGGGATGGCGGCTTCCTCATGGGCAGGTGTCATCGCCGGACTTCGACGCCGGCCACCAGGAGTCACCCCAACGGGTCCATGCCTCGGAACCTGTGCGGAGAGGTGCAACCTGTACTGGGAGGACAGGTGTCGGTCCCTCACAGGCGGGCCTCTTGGAAGTCCAAAAGCCTGCCAGCTCAGATTTGACAGGTGTTGATCCCCCGCTGGCTGGCATATCGACAATTCAAATTTCTGCCAATTTAGGTCATGTTTGGACCAGCTCGGGTCCAGCTTTTTTGCCGCCCGCGCATGCAGCCCTGGCAGGTGTCGACCTCTCACAGGCTGGCCTCTCGGCAATTAATTCTGCCAGCTCGGGTCCCGCCCTTCTACCGCCCATGCATGCGATCGGTACAGGGATAGCAGGTGCTGATTCCTTGACGTCTTTTTCTTTTTTTTTTTTGAGGGGGAAAAGGATGACCACCGAAGGTTATGGGTGTCATCCGCATATATATATATCATCGTAAAAGGATCACCATGTACAAGTAAGTACTCTCCAGAGGAGAGCAGTAGCAAAAAAGAAAAGTACAGGCCCTAACCAAAACCCCACTCTCGAAGAAGGCAAAAAATGTGGTGTACAATGTTATCCACCTGACATCTCTCCCCACAAAAAATAACCTGGTTGCGCTGAAGCCCACCGGCCAAGAATGTCAACAGTGGAGCTCTCATGAAGTAGATCGGGATCGAGGAAAGAACGGATCTGAGTAGGATAAGACGACCCCCCCGAGATAGAAGCCGAGAGCTCCAGCCCTGAAGTCTGCGCTCTAGTCTCTCAATGACCGGAGTCCAACCCCGTGAGCCAATATGCCGATCTGATAAGGGGAGGCCCAAGTAGGTGATCGGTAGGGATCCAACCGGGGTGCGGAGCTCAGTCGCACGTCTCAGAGCCTCCTCAGTCGCCAAGCCAAAAGGAATGAATGCTGACTTAGCATGGTTGACTTGGAGGCCTGACACCACACCGAAGAGCTCCACCAAAATGGCTGCCCGTCTAGTCTCCTGCTCTGAGCCCTCGATGAATAGTAGTGTATCGTCTGCATACTGCAATAAAGGGACGCGGCTTCCGGCAAAGCCGCTGAAAAGACTAGCCTCGCACGCCGTCTGAGTGCACCTAGCAAGTCCGTCAACAGCAATCGTGAAAAGCATGGGTGCGAGAACGCCCCTCTGCGGCTGCACCCATCCTCCAGACATTGTCCCATTAACCAGGACCGAGAAAGAAGCGGTGGTAACGCACCGCTTCATCCAGACAATCCAAGTCTCCGGGAAACCTCGAACCTGTAAGGAGTTCCAAAGAAAAGACCAAGAAAGTGAGTCATAAGCCTTGGAGAAATCAACCTTCCAGAGGTAGGCCCGACTGTCGCTCCGCCTCCAGTGCGCGATGATCTCCGAGGCCATGGAATAACTGTCAGTGATGGATCGGCCATGAATGAAGGCTGACTGCACAGGGTGGATGATGTCAGGGAGCACCTCACGCAGCCGATTTGCTAGTACTCGAGCCACCAAGAGATAGATGACATTGGATAATGCAATAGGCCTATAGTCCTCCACTCTCTCTGCCGGGGTGCGCTTGGGGAGCATAGACAGCAAAAACCGGTTCAGGCGCTCAAAGCCCCGGTTTCCACTAGTGAACTCATGAATGACCGCCATCACGTCCTCACGCACCACACCCCAAAACTCCTTGTAGAAGAAGACCGGGAAGTCATCTGGTCCGGGGGACCCCTCAGCATTGAGGTCCCGAAGCGCATCGAAAACCTCATCCTCAGAAATGGTCTGCACCAATAAAGAAGACTGGACATCTGTAAGACAAGAAACACCCCTGGGGGACCACATCCAAGGCGACGGGGGCCGCAGCCTGGAGAACTCTCGGTGAAATGAGGCGATGGCCTCCCCGATGCGGTCGTGGCCAGTGATCTGCTGCCCCATCACCTCAAAGAGATCAATCCGGTTCGCCCGTCGGCGTGAGCTCGGTACATGTGGAAAAACCGGGTATTAGCATCTCCCTCCTGAAGCCAGGTTTGTCGGGAGCATTGCCTCCACTCGGTCTCCATTCTCCTGTCCTCTAGCTGTATGGTCTCCTAGCTCGCCTACGCTGTGCCACCTCTCCCTCCGTGAGATGGTGAGTGTCCTCCTCCCGGTCAAGCCGAGCAATTGTCTCCAGAGCCTCTGTCCTCTGTGCCTCCCGGATCACACGGGTCTGTCTCCGGTGTTCTTGGAGGAAGTGCCGCAGGCTATGTAGTCGAGAAGAGAGAGTCCTCGCTGTGGAATCAGAGATCGGGACGCTCCGCCAATGATCTACCACCAACTGCCGGAAGCCATCCTCCAAAAGCCAAGACCGCTCAAAGCGGAATATGGATCGCAGGGGCTGACCCACCCCGGACCAAATGAGGGGAGTGTGGACGGAGAAAGGCCGAGCCATGGTCTGAACATCCGCAAGGTGGTGGGCCTCGACCAGCTCAAGAGAACCCAAGAACCTGTTAAGTCGCGATCTGGTAGACGGTGATGCCGTGCTCCGCCATGTATATCTACAGTTCGTTGCCGGGAAATCGATCAACAACTGAGCGTCAATGAAATCCCTGAATAGCGCTGCCCCCGCATCCCTTCCCTGACGATTGAGCGGTCGATCATCTATGTCCAGTGTGACATTGAAGTCGCCCCCAATCAACCATCGAGCATCTGGGTGATGAGACCGGGCCGCTGTAAGCTCCTCCCACATAGTGGCTCAGAGTGACTAAGAGCAAGGGCCGTACACGCATGAGAAGAGGTAGGAGGAGCCGTCCACACTGCAACTCAGGTGAACTGACATAGAGAATCTGTCAATCCATGTGTCCACCAAGGTAAAGAGGTCATCTCGCCAGCCAATGATACATCCCCCAGAGCGGCCCATTGAGCTGAGGGAGAGGTGACGAGAAAGGCGAGAGCCACCAGTCAGCTTGGTTTCCTGCAGGAACACCGCATCAACTCCCCACTCCCGCAAATAACAGCCAAGGGTTCGGCGTCTCCCCACGTCGCCGAGGCCACGGACATTCCACGTCAACACCTTCATTGGGAAACCGTGACCACCCCTGCAGTGGGAACTCCACTGTTTGCCGCCCCTCGAACCCATAAGAAAGCGGTGGAAAGGCCGGTGAATCCCAAGAGGCTGGTGTGGAGCCTCTGTTCGTGTGCGGGACTGGCGGCGGCACAACCTGAACCCGACTAGGTCTGCCACCACCTGGACCCAGTGTCCAGGCGCCCAGTAAGGAGGGCGGAGTCGCTGACTGAATGCCCGCCGTCGGCGAGGTTGCCCCCTGTTGCAGAGGTCGCTGGTGATGGTTGCCGGATGGGTGGCCGTTGCGCAAGCAGCGAGCCCTCAGTCGCGGACTGTGTCAGCGGAGCAGCTGAGGGCCGTCGCCTGCGCCGATAGATGTGAGGGCCGGCAGTCGTCATCGGCTCTTGTTGGCGGTTGCCGGATTGCGTGGTGTCTGGCCGCCGGAGGAGTAGGACAGAGTGTGACCGCCCACTGCTGTCTGGGGCGTCGCCTGAGCTGAGGCTGGCCATACCGACCGGAGTTAGAGGTTGGCGAGGCTGTATGGGTGGTGGAGGCTGGGTTGAGATGGACAGGGTCCGCCGGTGGGTGGCGGAGGCAGGGTGGTCGGCGGAAGAGATGTGTCGGGAGGAGGGTGGTGTTGGTTGAGTGTTTTGGGGTTGAACCGCAGAGAAGTGGGTGCGACTTGGGCTAAGGGTGGGTTCAGGTCTGATGCGGTTCGGTTGTGGCTGATGGATAGTGACGTGGCTATTAGGTGTTTGAACAGGGTTTTGAATTAAAGGTGGAGTTGGCAGGGTATGGTCGGCACGAGCCCTCCTCACGTGCTGCGGCAGGACTCCAACCGACGAGGATGACAACGACTCCGCAGGTCGGCCGGCGGCGACGACAGCAGCCCACGATGCCGATGGGGCGGCTCGTCTTAGCCGGACGGAGAAGCTGCTGGCGCCCGCCTTCACGGTGACCGACGCCGGGAGACGGCAGGCCGGGTGCAACTCCACCTCGACCGTGACGGTGGAGAGGCCAGGCGACCCAATGCCTGGGAGCCTGACGGCAGTAGGGTTGCCAATCGCTCGCGTGACAGCCGCGACGATTTCCGGCCGTAGAAGGTGCAGCGGCAAGCCCAAAACCTCGACGCTGCAGCTATTCACCGGAGGTGCCGTCACAGCTCCGTCATCTTCATTCCAGTTTCGCCATTGTATCCGTCCATCCGGAGATATCATGGTTTTGCGAGGCCAGAAGTGAGGTTCTCTGCTCCGCCGAACCAGGGACCAGTAGCCATAGCTCCGGCGACACGCTGCTGAGATGGAACGGTGGGACAGCACCGACAGCGGCTATAATCGCCATTCGAAGGGCTGGCAAGTCCGGCGGCTGGCCGGCGACTTCACCTATCATGCAGGTGCGGAGGAAATCCACCCCCTGTTGGACTTCCATCATCCAAGGAATATCGACGGATAGGTTAGGTGTCGTGTTCTCCAGCTCCGGCAGAGGCGCGATAGGCGTTTTGGGGCGGCCCCCCGACCCGTGTGCCCGTGGACAGGACGCCCGGCGATGGCCCTCCCTGTCGCACAGGAGGCACCGCACCGGAGCGGAGCATTTTCTCGCCTGATGTCCCTCTCTTAAGCACCTGAAGCAAACGCCGGCGAGCTGTCGTTGCAGGTCAGTTCCTTGGGGAGGTGTGCGGGTGATGCGTGTCCACCCATCATTCTGCAACGTATGCGATGTGCGCATCTTCAGGCGAAAGGACGAGATCGGAGAGCAGAGGCGAAGTTGGCGCCGCCGGCAGGGACTACCGGAGATGGTTAGGCATTGGCGCAGACCAAGCTAGGCGAGGACAAATATCCGATTCCTTGACGTCTGGCCTCTCAGCGAATCAATTTTCTGCCAATTCAAATCTAACTTTCCAGCTGTCCATGCATGCGTTTTGTCCCGAGAAGGCAAGTGTAGATCCCTCACAGGCTGACCCCTAAAATTCTGCCAGCTTGAGTTCAATTTCCCAGACTTCTCAGCCGCTCGAGCCAACGCCATTCCGCACCATTAGTGGCCCACCTCCAACAGCCTCACTCATTGAACCTGACCCGTTTTCATCCCCCTCTCAACCCCCAGGTCGCGTCCCACTCGCCTCACCCTCTCAATTTTCCACCATCTCCTCTTCTAATAGAATCCCGTTGCTGACGCCTCCTCCTTCGTCGTCACCACCACCTGCCACCACTGATTCCCAACACCCTGCAACACCATCTCGTCCGGTGAGCCTGCAGCGAACCCACATCACCTCCAGCCCGCTTTCATCACCATCCCTGTTGCCTGATGGTCACGCCGTGGATATGGAGCAGGATGCCCTTGGGCGGTCAGACGCGGTCTGTGGGGGGGGGGGGTGGCGAACCTTGTGGGTTCCAGGCCAGACCTGGTGCACCTCGACGACTTCTGGCGTTGGGCCGGCCGGCCCAGCGTTTTCTTTTGCACTCACGTGGTGGTGCTTGTCGGAGGACGGCAGCGGACAGGGGCTCGATCACCCATGTGGCGGCTTCTGCGTCCTCACGCCGACCTTGCATGATGAACAACAATTCTGGATCCGTGGCATCTGTGGTGGATCAACGGGCCAATGATGGGAAAGATGGAGTGAAGGTCATCAGGCCGTCGTTCTCTTGTGAAGAAGGGTGCAGTGCCACGTGGGGGTTTTTTGCAGCGAAGGGGCGCTGCGGACGGGCGCCAGGCTTGGGTGGGCACATATGTTTGTAATTCAAATAGGGGTGGCAACTGCCAGGCCCTCTCTTGTATAAATACTTATGCACTAGTTTGTTTTGACAGAGAGTGAATAAAGAGTTTTTCCCCTTTTCATTGTGTTCTTCTCCATTGTTTTATTCAAGTGTGCACGGCGTGAGTGGACAGTTGTGTCCCAGGATGGGAACGAGTTCTTGTGAAGGCTGACTTGACATCTTCGAGAAAGAAGAGGTTAAGGCTGCACAAAGCAGTTTCTAAGAGAAGAAACTAAGCCTGCGACAAGGGGCTGCTACTGACTCCCTGCTCGATGGTCGTGACGATGCAAAGGTCCTCTTGGTTGCTGGGGCTGCATTGTTTAAGAAATGTAGATCCGGCAAGGCAAAGAAGAGGGGAACAGGCCACCCCCGCGATCATCTAGACAATGTTCCTTGATTAAGATCCTCACATGGAATGAAATGGACTCTTGTGCTGCAGGGGGTGTAGCATTCTCGAGTAGAACATCATAGAGTAGGGTTGGTGCAAGTGGAGGAAAGCCATTGGAGTTCTTTGTGATAGAAAAGTACCCAATAAAGTTAAAGGAAAATTCTATCGTACTGCTATAAGACCGGCAGTGTTATATGGTTGTGAATGTTGGGCTATGAAGGGACAACATGAACGTAAAGTGGGGGTAGTCGAAATGAGGATGTTGAGATGGATGTGTGGTCATACAAGATTAGATAAGATTAGGAATGACCATATACGTGAACGAGTCGGAGTGGCTCATATTAGTGAGAAAATGGTAGAGAATCGTTTGAGATGGTTTGGTCATATTCAGAGAAGACTATTAGATGCGCCGGTAAGAAGAGTAGATCAAATAATCTGGAGTCCGATTAAAAGAGGGAGAGGGAGGCCAAGTCGGACACTTAGCGAACTAATAGAGCAAGATCTATTGGTGAATAATATACCGAAAGGTTTGGTTACTAATAGAGCGGAATGACGTCGTATGATTCATGTAGCCGATCCCACCTAGTGGGATAAGGCTTTGTTGTTGTTGTATTTGATGGCAGACAGGGCTCGGACATGCCTGCTAAGGCATGGTGATAGTCTTGTGCTTGATTGTGGCTTTATGGCAATTTCATAGGGCCACAATTGTTATTGGGAACTGCTCTCCTGGTAGCCAAGGTTCTCCGATTAGCGGTGCTATGGGCACGGTGGCTTCAACAGAAGCCTTCTTTCGAGGTAGCGGTGTTACATGGAGAACATAGTGCATCATGTAACCTTTGAGGATTTTGGAGTGACTCCATGGTGTTTCATGTTATTCATGTTTCTTCTTATTTTTTTCTTAGTTTTCGTCCTTTTTTGGCACCACATTGGACATTTTTTTGTGACCATTAATACAAATTGGATTACTGTCCTCTGTCGCAGTCATCCTTTTTGCCTTAAAAAAAACAACTAACAATAGCATTTCCATCTTCCTCCGAATTCCTGAAACATGTAAGAAAATCTGTACACGATTTTTTTCCTTCGGTGTTTGGAAAAAAATCAATGTTTTCTTACCCAAAAAACACTTGATAATTTTTTCTAACTTGACCTTATAAATCTACATCCATATGCTATGTTAAATGCTTATTGCTTTCTTATTGATAGCCGGCCAATATATTTTTTAACGTTAGTTTTTCTGTTTAATCTGTTAACTCTAATCTTCACTGCTGAAATGTCTTTTGAACTTATAGATTTGTTTTTTTCCCCAATTAAAGGTGATGTTGTTCTTAAGGACTTGAAACTGAAGGCTGAAGCTCTGAATTCTTTGAGGTTACCTGTCACAGTTAAAGCTGGTTTTGTTGGGACAATAACTTTAAAGGTATTATCCATCTTTCTTTCAGTTGTCTTACACATTTGAGGAACGTATGCATCTCAGTGATAACTTGTTCCAGCTTCATATTACTGAGCTGACTAGCTTGTTCTGTGATGTTGAACATATTGTCAAATATATTGCTTCATGATACTACCATGTAGCATAAAATATCCTACCATGTGTTAGTCATTTGCGTCATTTGGGTACAAAATATGCCATGACATGCTGATACCTTGAAAGTTTGTTTGAAGTGAAAATTTCTTATTCAAAAAACAAATTGAACAATGTTTTGTCTTTCCTCAATACAGGTTCCCTGGAAAAATCTTGGCAAGGAACCTGTGGTTGTTCTTTTTGATCGGGTTTTTGTTCTTGCTTATCCTACTCCAGATGGACAAACTCTCAAGGTACAATATTACGAATGTAATTTTCAATGCTATTTGTATTGTTTGTCATTTCCTTTTAGGTGTAGCCATATGCATACCTTGTGCTTACTTGGATTTCGTCAGGAGGAGGATAGAGAGAAAGTTTTTCAATCCAAGCTTCAACAGATTGAGGTGGGTCATATCTTTATCTTGGTAACCCAACTTGCATTTGTACCTCATTGTTCCTACTTACAGGTTTTCAAAACAGTTCCGTTTGGTTACATTCTCTTTGATCTGTATAATAATGATTTGCATATTGATCAATTCCATTCTTATTTATTGAATCCACATTGAGTTTCTTCTGATCCTGCTTTCTTATTTTTCATTTGTTCTTTCTAAATTTGCTCAGTCTATCAAGTATCAGGGTCCAGTTTGGGTTGGTGCTTTGTTATCATTGGATAGAAAATGTTATCCAAGCTCGGTAGCTTAACTTGGAGGATTATATCTTTAGATTATCTGAAGTTTGGTAAGATTTTGGGTTGAGTAGTTTTTTTTGTTGCATTTTCTGTTTTTTCCCATAATGTGTAATGACCAAAATTTTTAGCAAGCATTTGATTAGTAGGCATATACTCCTAATGAAAATTAAATACCTTCCATGGCCAGTTAGCCATTTGATCTAGAATTAAACCTTTGAAATTATTCAAGATGTTACCTAAGTTAGAGCAGTCATCCACCATGATTGAGGCTAATTGACTGTGGAAGGTCATTAATTTTCATAATTAAGTGAAAGATAATATACATGATTGATTGTACATGGTTTTCCTAACTGCTCCTGGTAGTCCCTCCCGGCGGGCGCCAACGCTGACATGGAATGTTCGCGGCCTTGGCGATGAGGGGAGGCGCCGAATCCTTGGCCGCTATTTTAGAAAGTGGGAGGCCGATGTGGTCTTCTTACAGGAAACCAAAATTGAGGAGTGTATCACTCGGATGTGGGAGCAGATTGGAGATTCCTGACTGTTGTAGTTCATCATCTCTTAGCTCAGTGGGGTGTTCCAATGGTTCTATCATTGGCTGGAGGATGGATCAGCTTACCCTAGTGGACTCGTGGACAGCCTGCTTCTCGATGTCGGCCCACTTGAGACGCAGTACGGATGGTTCCTCCTACCTCTCCTGTGTCTATGGCCCTTGCTCGGGGTCTCTTCGGGCGGACATGTGGGAGGAGCTTTCGGCTGCCCGTCTTCATTTTCTTGACGCCCGTTGGTCGATCGGGGGCGACTTCAATGTCACACTTGACATGGATGAGCGCCCCACTAGACGACAAGGGAGAGACCTTGGAGCAGAGGGGTTTAGAGATTTCATTGACTCTCAGTCGTTGTCGGATTTCCCGATCACGAACTGTAGATTCACCTGGCGGAGCACGGAGACACCTTCATCCAGATCTAGGATCGACAGGTTCCTCGGCTCCATCGAGTTAGTTGAGGCCCACCAGCTTGCTGATGTCCGAGCCATGGACTGACCGTTCTCGAACCACACACTCCTTTTGTGGAGGTCCAACGACGGTCAATCCTTGAGATCCATCTTTCGCTTTGAGCGGTCCTAGCTTTAGGAGGATGGTTTCACACTGATGGTGGCCGAGCACTAGCAGAGTGTTAGAGCTTCAGATTTTGCAGCCAGGACCTTGGCCTCTAGGGTACACAACTTGAGGCATTTCCTTCAGGACCGTCGGAGACAGATCCAAACAGCCCGAGAGGCACGGAGGGCAGAGGCTTTGGAGGCGATCACCCGGCTTGACCGGGAGGATTCCCGCCACCTCACGAACGATGAGGAGGCACAACGTCGACGAGCTCAGACGACCATCCAGCAGGAGGACAGGAAGGTGGAGATCCCGTGGAGGCGGCGCTCCTGGCAGACCTGGCTTCAGGAGGGAGACACCAACAGTAGGTTCTTCCATCTATATGCGAGCGCTCGACGACGGGCGAACCAGATCGACCATTTAGAGGTGATGGGGCAGCGGATCACTGGCCACCATCAGATCGGGACCGCCATCGCCTCCTTCCATCGGGAGGCCTACTTCACAAGGTGGATTGGGAGTTCGAGACCTCCGTTGCACTACCTGAGCACTCCTTGCTCGGTGGGTGGGACGTATTATGGGGCCCGAGGAAAGTTTATGGAAAGAGGTTTTCTTCACTTGCTACGGACGAGATCTATCTTGGGGCTCCAGGCCTATCCTACCCCGTGGTGCTTCTTCCTCTTGGAGAGGGGTGACGACATTATTCCCCCGTGTGTGACCTTACATGAGCCCATCACTTGGCTCCGGGGAGATATTCTCATTTTGGCAGCATGACTGGTTACCCGGCGGCACGCTTGCAGACTCCTTCCCCCGACTGTGGACCTTGGCGGCACAGTCGGACGCATCAGTGGCTGAGTGCTGGTCCGAGAGCGGCGGCCCGGGCACCGGTTCTTGGACTCCCACCTTCAGCTCTCCCCTATCTGACCAGTGTTATTTGAAGCTACTGGCGCTTCACCAGAGGATTGCTTCGCCCGATCCTGCACGGTAGACGGTTGGGTTTGGTTATCAAATTCTTTCTCAGCGCACAATTTATACCTCAGTTTTCTACGAGCACCCACAGATACAGAGGATCTCAGGGCGGACTGCAGACTCATTTGGCGATCAAAGATCCCGCTGAAGGTCAAAATCTTTGCTTGGCTTCTAAGGCGGGAGTGGACTCTCACTTATGTTTACAGAGCGCGGTGGGCACCCCTTGCGGATATTTCTTGTGTGTTGTGCGGGGAGATGGAGGAGGACGTTACTCACCTATTCTTCACATGTCGAGTGGCTCGGGAGGTGTGGTCTCGGACGAGCATTGTGGGTGACGTCACTCTAGTGCACGCAGACTTTTGTCAGTCTGTGAGGGGACTTGGCAGACGGAGACTGAGCTGGAGGGCCCCGCTGGCGATGTTTTTGGCCGGTGCCTGGGCCATCTGGCTCCAGTGCAATCGGGTAATTTTTTATGGAGAGAGTTGTCGGGCAGATAGCATTGTACACCACATGTTTTGTCTTCTTCGGGAGTGGGGTTTTGTCTAGCGTCTGTACTCTTCTTTCTTTTGTCACTCTCCTCTGGAGAGTTTGTCACCTATACATGACATTTCTCTTATAGTGATATATATATCTAGATGGCAACCAAATTGGTAGTCATCCTTTTGCCTCTCAAAAAAAAAAAAAAGAAAAAAAAAACTCACACTACTACACCACATACCTCACACAGCCGCACCCTAACCCAACCCAGGCCACCCTCACACCCGACCAGCTTAACTCAACCCGTCAAAGACCCCAAACGCAACTGCACCCAGCGTCCACCCAGGCGTGCCGCGACCTGTCACGGGCGTGTCGCGACCCTTCACGGGCATGCTGCGAACCTTCACGGGCGTGCTGCTGTAAACCAAGTTTCTTCCTATGCCCAGTCTGCCACTGCCTTCCCCGACGCCCCTCCCTCCAACTCCAACCTCAAGGTCAAACACACCCACCAGCCCATCCATCAGCTCCCTCTCACTGCCACAACCCTCCCCCAGATTGGCTGACACCCCAGCAGCCACCCACAGCCCACAGCCGGAGAGTTCCCCACGACAGCTGGACCTCCCCCCCCCACACACCCCCCTGCTGGTGCTGACTATTGTCGGTCGAACAGGATGGGGGCTTGCCCACGCGTTACAGATGCTGGAGGCCCAGCAGGATGGATGCGTCTCAGCCAAAGGCCAGCTCCACCACCCGGCCGCAGTTGTCCACACTCCCTTCCAATGAAGAACAGGATGAAAGTGAACCTGCCCTCCTCTCTGGCCGACCAGACATGGATGTCCGGGGGGTGGCCGACCTGGCAGGTTTCAAACTTGTGCACCGACACCAGTGTCCAAGGCCGAACGCGCCTCGGCGGCTCTTAGCTGTGCACCGGCCACCACAAAGGTTCCTCCTGCACTGACGAGGCGGCATAAGGCAGCGGACAGCTGTGGATAGAAGCTCACCCACAGAGGGAACGGTTACGGTTTCATTATGAAGGAGCTAGCATAGAATGTGCGTGGCCTCGGCAATGAGGGGAGACGCCGAACGCTCGGTCGCTATTTGCGGGAATGGGAAGCCGATGTGGTACTGTTGCAGGAGGGTGTGGGAGCAAGTGGGCGGATCACGACTCACTCATCACATCTCACTTAGGATCTGTTTGGCAATGCCAAAAACAACGTTTAAAGTAGCGTTTAGCGGTTGAAAGACTATTTTATTTGTTTGGTAGTACACATAATCAAGTAGAGTTTAGCTTTTTGAATGAAAAAATTGAAATGCTACTTCTACTAGCGTTTTGCTTTTAGTGTTTAGAGGTTTATATTTTTTTTTCCGACTTTGTCCTTATTTAAATGTATTATTTCTTATTTTAATTTATCTTATTATTTTATAATTTGTATTTTATCACCATTCAACAATATTCCTTTTAGATTCATATTAATTAATTACAAAATATTTATTTATTAACAATGCAGTGTTAAATGAGCAAGGGCTACCGCACTCTAATGGACGGAGGCGGTTAAAGAAGCTAGTTCATGAGACTAAGGTCAGATTAGGTTCTTGGAACATTGGGACGTTGAATGGGAAGCGCCTCGAGGTGGCACAAGTAATGGACCAGCGTAAGATTAGTATCTTATGCTTGCAAGAAACTAGATGGGTAGGAGAGGGAAGTAAAGAGATTAGGTTAAATGGTTCCAAACTTTGGTACACGGGTAAGGCAAATGGAAGGAATGGTGTTGGTATTATCGCGGATGCAGAATGGAGGAAGAATGTTGTGGAAATTAAAAGGATTGAGGATCGAATCATATCCGTGAAAGTAATTGTTGGAAAGGAGACTATGAACATTATTAGTGCATATGCACCCCAAGTAGGAGCAGAATCACATCTCAAGGAGAAGTTTTGGGCAGATATGGAGGGTTTGATTGAAAGTATACCAACAACCGAGAAAGTTTATATTGGGGGAGACCTTAATGGACATGTTGGTAAAGAGGCAGGACCACATGCAAGGGTTCATGGTGGTTTTGATTTTGGGGAGTTGAATGAGGAAGGACAAACTATTATTGATTTTTCTTTAGCATACGACCTTAAGATTATCAACACTTGTTTTAGGAAGAGAGAGGAATATTTAATCACATACAAAAGTGGAACTCATAGGTCTCAAATCGATTTTTTCTTGACAAGAAATACTGATAAAAGACGCTGTACTAATTGCAAAGTAATTCCTGGGCATGTGGTGACTACACAACATAGATTGTTAGTTCTTGATATGCAAATGAAATGTATGAAACCAAAATCCCGAACAGTTTTTGATCGAAAGATCAAGTGGTGGCAGTTAAAGGGGGAGAAGCGAGAGACTTTTAGAAGTAAGTTATTAGAGGAAAGTGTGTGGGAGTTAGAAGGAGATGCTAGTATCATGTGGAAGAATGTGGCAAAAAAGGTTGAAATGGTTGCTAAAGTCATTTTAGGAGAATCAAAAGGTTTTGGACCACAAGATAAGGAGACTTGGTGGTGGAATGAGGAGATCCAAGAAAAGGTGCGTAATAAGAAGAATTGTTTCAAGGCGATACACTTGGACAATAGTTCTGACAATTGGGAAAAGTATCGTTTGGCGAAAAGGGAGGCTAAGAAGGCAGTTAGTGATGCTCGTGCTAAAGCATATGAGGGGTTTTATAAGGAGTTAGGGACAAAGGCTGGTGAACAAAGGATTTACAAGATTGCAAGGAATAAAGAGGAGTCGAGAGATTTGGATCAAGTAAGATGCATAAAAAATGAAGTTGGCAAGGTTTTAGTTACTGAAGGAGATATTAAGAACAGATGGGAAGAGTATTTCTATAAGCTATTTAATGATGGATGTGAAGGTTCCCGTTGTGATTTGGATGACTTGACAGTTAGCGAATGTGAGCTTAATAGGTCATTTTATCGTAGAATTAGAGCCTCGGAGGTTAGCGAAGCTCTTAAGAAAATGGAGAATGGTAAAGCCGTTGGACCGGATGGTATACCGATTGAAGTTTGGAAATGTTTAGGAGAAAAATGTGTGTTGTGGTTATGTAAACTATTTAATGAGATTTTACAGTCGAAAAAGATGCCTGATGATTGGAGATTAAGTACATTAGTTCCTATTTACAAAAATAAAGGGGATATTCAGAATTGTGCAAATTATAGAGGGATTAAACTTATGAGTCACACTATGAAATTATGGGAAAAAGTGATTGAGCATAGATTGAGAATGGAGACTAGTATTTCTGAGAGACAATTTGGGTTAATGCCAGGAAGATCCACTACAGAGGCGATTTATTTACTAAGGGGGATGATGGAGTCGAAGTAGGAGAAGAGACTTACATATGGCTTTCATTGACTTAGAGAAGGCGTATGATCGGGTACCAAGGGATGTACTTTGGAAAGCCTTGCAAAAGAAGAGGGTGAATGTTGCCTACATTAAGGTAATACAAGATATGTACGATGGGGCATTGACTAGGGTTATGACACCCGGAGGTGAGACAAATGAATTTTCTATAGGAATTGACCTACATCAAGGATCAGTTTTAAGCTCGTATCTATTTAACTTAGTTATCGATGCTATAACCGGGAGTATCACAGAGGAGGTACTTAAGTGCATGCTATTTGCGGATGATATAGTACTTTTAGCGGATTCAAGAGAAGAGATTAATACAAAATTGGAAATATGGAGAAATAAGTTGGAGTCAAAGGGTTTTCGTTTAAGTAGGAATAAAACGGAATATATGCATAGCAATTTCACAAATAAACAACTTAGAGACGATTTGAAAGTTAGGCTAGGGGAGGATATAATTCCTCAAGTGACAAAGTTTAAATATTTAGGATCAATTGTAAGACAAGATGGTGAGATTGATGACGATGTTAATCATAGAATTCAGGCTGGTTGGTGTAAGTGGAGGAAAGCCACTGGAGTTCTTTGTGATAGAAAAGTACCCAATAAAGTTAAAGAAAAATTCTATCGTACTGCTATAAGGCCAGCAGTGTTATATGGTAGTGAATGTTGGGCTATGAAGGGACAACATGAACGTAAAGTGGGGGTAGCCGAAATGAGAATGTTGAGATGGATGTGTGGTAATACAAGATTAGATAAGATTAGGAATGACCATATACGTGAACGAGTCGGAGTGGCTCCTATTAGTGAGAAAATGGTAGAGAATCGTTTGAGATGGTTTGGTCATGTTCAGAGAAGACCATTAGATGCGCCAGTAAGAAGAGTAGATCAAATAATCTGGAGTCCGATTAAAAGGGGGAGAGGGAGGCCAAGGCGGACACTTGGCGAACTAATAGAGCAAGATCTATTGGTGAATAATATACCGAAAGGTTTGGTTACTAATAGAGCGGTATGGCGTCGTATGATCCATGTAGCCGACCCCACCTAGTGGGATAAGGCTTTGTTTTTGTTGTTGTATTTATTTATTAACAATGGATATAGAAATTAATTTAATAATTATATTTTTAGATCATGTATGAACTATATAAAATGTACTATAAATATATTTTTTATATATTTTAATAACAAATTTACTTGTGAAATTTTATTTTATTTTATTTGGATATTAATTAATTATTTATTAAATTTTAATAAAATTTGTATAGTGATTGAATTGAATAATTTATTGTATGTCCAATTATGTCATTTTATATTCATCCGCTAATTCCACCGCTAAGTTTATTTATTAATATCTTAAATGAACTGATTGTCAGTCGCTATCCGCTATTTAAACCGTTATCCACTCTTTAAACTGTTAACCGCTATTTAAACCGCTATCCACTCGTTAAACTGCTATCTGCTCTTCAAACCGCTAATTATGCCAAACAGAGCCTTAATGCGGTGGGTTGCTCGGGTGATTGTATTATTGGTTGGCGGGCTGACCTTTTCACTTTGGAGGACTCATGGACAGCCTATTTCTCGATTACCACTCACCTGACCCTATGCGGGGTCCCTTCGGGCAGCCATGTGGGAGGAGCTTTCGGCTGCTCGCACACATCTACCGGATGCCCGCTGGCTGTTCGGGGGCGGCTTCATTGTCACACTAGACATGGATGATCGTTACCACAGGCGACAGGGGAGGGACATCGGAGCTGAGTTCAGAGACTTCATTAATTTTCGGTCGTTGTCCGACCTTCCGACAATGAACTGCAGTTTCACTTGGCGGAGCACAACGGCACCTTCATGTTGATCGTGTCTCGACAGATTCCTTAGCTCTTTGGAGTTGATCGAGGCACACCAGCTTGCGGATGTCCGGGCCAAGGACTGCCGTTATCGAACCACACACCACTTTTGTGGAGGTCCAACGACGGCCAGTCCATGCGATCCATTTTTCGCTTTCAGCAATAGATGGTGGCGGTGCATTGGCAGAGTGTCACAGCCTCTGACAATGCAGCGCGTGGCATGGTGACGGAGGAGGATTTGTGCTGTGCGACGGAGTTGCACACCCCCGTGGGCGCCTTGCTCGTTACCTATTTGGGCCTCCCTTTTTCGGTTTGTCATATTGGCTCTCGGAGTCGGATTCGGTCATCGAGCGGCTTGAGCATCGTTTGCAGGGCTTGAGCTCCCGACTTTTATCTAGCGAGGGACGTCTTGTCTTACTCAGATCAGTTCTCTCATCATTACCGACTTCCTGTTAGCAGATGCTAGCCCAGGTACTATCACAGATTGATTCCTTGAGGAGCAGGTTCTTTTGGCAGGGATGCAACTTTGCTCGACGGGTTCACCTCTTTGCGTGACACCGCATATGAAGGCTCACTTCATAGGGCGGACTGGACGTTTTGGACCTCCGCTGCACCAATTGGGCACTCCTTGCCGTTGGGTGGGCCGGATTATGGGGCCCGAGAGCAGCTTATGGATGGAGATTTTCTTCACATGCTATGGTTAGGATCTCTTGCCTATTCTACCTCGTGGCGCTTCTTTTTGGAGGGGGTGGCAGCATTATTCTCTCGAGTGCGCCTTTCATGTCCTCGACACTTGGCTCCGACGAGGTTTTCTTATTTTGGCAGCATGAGTGGTTACCCGGGGCCCACTCGCAGACTCCTTCCCCCAGTAGTAGGCTTTAGCGGCACTTCCTGTTCATCTGTTGCTGAGTGTTGGCCTGAGAGGGTGGCCTGGGAACCGGCTCTTGGACTCCCATTTTCGGCTCTCCTCTATCCGATCAGTAGTTTTTTGAGCTATTAGCATTTCACCAGAGGATTGCTCCTTTCCGTCCGGATCTGACAACGGTAGATGGTTGGATATGGGTCTCGGATTCTTTCTCGGCACAATCTTTACCTGCATTTTCTTTCGTCTATTGCAGATTCAGAGGACCTTAGAGTAGACTGCAGACTCATATGATGCTCTCGGGTGCCATTGAAAGTCAAGATCTTTGCTTGGCTTATGCAGTGTGAGGGGATCCTCACTCACGAGGTGGGCACCCCACGCGGACACTTATTGCATTTTTTGTGGGGAGACAGAGGAGGATGTTACTCATTTATTCTTCGAATGCCCGATGTTTCGTGAGGTTTGGTCCCAGATGAGCATTATGGGGTGTTCCTCCGGCAGCTGTGGACTTCTGGTAGGCCATGAGGGGACTCAGCAGATAGAGATTGAGTTGGAGAGCTCCGTTGGCAACCTTTCTTGTCGGTGCTTGGGCCATCTGGCTTCAGCGCAAACGTGTCATTTTTTTATGGGGAGAGATGTCAGGTGGACAATATTATACATCACATGTCTTGTCTTCTTCGGGAGTGGGATGTCTTGTCTTCTTCAGGAGTGGGATGTTCATTAGTACCTCTTCTCTTCCTTTTGTCGTTTGAGAGCGTACGATGTGTCCTTTCAATGATATATAGATACATGGATGACAACCAAATTGGTAGTCATCCTTTTTTTTCTCAATTTTTTTTTTCATAATTAAGTAAATGCTTACTAATCAATTGCTTGTTAAAAGGAGTGAGTATTACATGATGAGGAAAATGATGACTAACCAATAATAACTGCCATATTAAGGGTAAAAGAAATGTACATGTTAGGCATAAAACACTATATGGTATGCTCCTTCTGAAGTACAGAGTACAGCTCATGGTGGATCTCCCAATTCTGTATGGAAAGCACAAACTGTGGATCTATCCATGTTATTTTTTGCTTATCTGTGGATCTATCCATGCTATTTTTTGCTTATCTGTGGATCTATCCATGCTATTTCACAAAGAAAAAAAGAACAATTTAAAAAAGTGTGTGCTAATCTGCTGGGTTGCCGTATTTCTGTAGCGGAATTGCGCTTGCTTTGTATGACACCCTTGGGGGGTGGGGTTTTGGTCGTTGCTATCTTTTAGTTTTGAAGTGTTATTTTAAATTGATTACTTCAATTACTTGTGTGCACAGGAAGCAGAAATGGCAACCCTAGAAGCTATAAGAGGATCAAAAGCAGGAACGGTAGGTCATTTTGGATTATTCTCATGCATCTTGTCTCTGATTTCTTTCTTAAGGAAATTTTTGCTAAAACATATGATTATCTGGTTTACTAAATTACTATTTTCTGTCTGGATGTAAAGATCATTATGTATTTCAAATGGACTGTTATTATCACTTTTAACAGCCATTACGTGGCGGTGGTGACACAATATGTTCTATTAATTGCCATCACTCGCGCTTGAAATTCTTATGAAAAGTAATGACACAGGAAGTTTGCTGCATTTCTGTTAATATATCAAATGCATCTATGAGACTCGTGACCATGAATCGCCACTCAACCTTAGGTCCCTTGCTGGCCGGTGCTTTCTCTCACCACAGGTGGCGGCAAGGGTTTCTCTGTTCTATCTCCTTTTTTTTGAGAAGACTGTGTTCTATCTCCTATGCTCATTGTCGCCATTTCTCGAAGCAGGCACGCCTTAGGTCATCCAGATCATCTTCTTCGTTCTCTCCTCCCATTCGTCTCTCCACATCTGCCTCTGCTTTCTTCATCTGCACCCATGAATCCCGCCCCCACCACCAGCCATCGTTCCACTGTTTGAGGTGCCTTGAAGGCTGCCACTTTGCACCCAAAAGCTCTGCCGGAGGCATTTTGGAGGTCCGCCAGAGGCCTCAACAGACAGCTTTGGGGAGCACCACTGATAATTTTTTTGACCGGTGCCTGGGTCATTTGGTTTCAGTGCACGTGGGCTATCTTTTGTGGGGAGAGATGCCAGGTGGACACTATTGTGCATCATAGTTTTTTACTTATTCGGGAGTGGGGATTTAAGTAGTGGATGTACTTTTCCTCCTTATTTGCTGCTCTCTCCTTCAGAGTTTATGCTTGTACATTTTTCACATTATAGTGATATATATTGGGATGACACCCTAATTTGTTGTTCATCCTTTTTGTCCTACAAAAATGCGATAACTATTATTAGTAGTAAAAGTGCAAAGGTCTTAAACACAATCACTACTACTAACTTTGTCTATTCGAGATGACAAATCTCCATAATAAATAGTCCGTATGGAGTGGACCAAACTCCAATTACATAATTGATCAGCACATTTCAAAGGCTACAACAACAACAACAAAGCCTTATCCCACTAGGTGGGGTCGGCTACATAGATCATACGACGTCATTCCGCTCATTGATCCATGTTCATGCTATTCGACAAGGTTTTACACTGGCTACACTAAATTAAAACCCATGCATGTATTTATAACATGTAAAGGTAGTTACTATAACTATAACTAAACGTCTAATAAAACTACGAGCACTACTTTTCAACTAACCCAATAACTAATACAAAGTGGTATCTTATCAATGCTGCGCACAAATGTCGATCCCTTAACATCAACTGCTTTGCTCGTGACACGCAGGGTTGCGGGCGAGCACGAGCGGTGGTTATTGTGTTTCCTGGCTCTGGCGGTCACCTCAGCCATTTGACTAACCTGCCATATTTGGGGTGAGATTCGAGAGAGGTGCTATGCTTGAGTATTGTACACAACATCTCTCCTATTTGAGTGAGAGAGGGGGGGGGGGGGGGGGATAATATCTTGGGAATATCCACACCTAAAAAGTCATACAAAATATAGTCTTAACCCTTACCTTAAAAAATGGTCTTAACCCGTAGTCAATGTCATGCTGGAAAGTGCACAATTCCATGTTGTGTATTGTAAATAATTCACTGTTCTGTATGCTCAGAATCATATTTTTGCTCTTGGGATGTCTCTAATAGTATATGCTATTATTGATTTTAATATGTGATGAATGATGAAGACTTTCTGTATTCTTTTCAGACACCTGGTGGAAGTTCTTGGTTGAGTTCTCTGATTGCAACTATAATTGGTAATCTTAAAATTACCATTAGCAATGTTCATATCAGATATGAGGATTCTGTCAGGTATTTTCACATGTATCCCCAAACATAATCTTGCATATTTATTTAAGACTCATACCCTCTTTCTTCCTTTAGTATGCATGCTCTTTTGACGTAATTATTTCCTTATGTAGTAATCCAGGCCATCCCTTTTGTATGGGGTTCACTTTATCAAAGCTTGCTGCTTTTACAATGGATGAGGATGGAAATGAAACCTTTGATGCTAGTGGAGCACTTGATAAACTTAGAAAGGTAGGCATCATTGGGTGGTCATCCTTTAAGAAAATTGAATACTCAGGTTGCCTAGACAAGCATCTGAACAGGATAGCTATGTCAGCTAACAAAACTTAATTTCTTAACTGTCTTAATTTATGTATAACATTTGTTCGGATGTCAAAAAGTGGTTGCTAATAAAAAAAACAAACAGTAATAATATATTGATGTTGTGGTTGTTGATGATGTAGTTACAAAAGGATTATTAATTGCTCTGATGTGAGTATTTAACAACATGAAACCCGGTGGTCATCCTTTTATCTCATAAAAATAAAAAAAAAACATGAAGGACACAATAAATTTACTCTTTCAAAAACTCCATTTTGATATATCACAATAAGAATCACATATGAACTTTGTTATTAATAGAGATGACATGAAATACGATCCTCAAATTTAAGGCAAATAGTAAGTTTAGTCATAATTTTCTGCAAGTATTGAAGGTGATGCCCTATTTGGAAAATTTGCAATGTGGTTTTAACTACTGCTAACACTGAGTTAGCTAGAAAAGTATGTTGCCCTTAGAGTTCTGTGCCCACTTCACCATATGAGATTACGGGAGATTCCCTTCCTCGTGGTCAACTATGTATTTATTTGGGAATAAAAAAGATAATGGGGTTGGATAGTTGACCAACTTGTATTATAACTTTGGAACATGCTCAAGCGTGAAAAGGAAATAGAAATAGCTAATAGAAAGTGGTATCTTATCAATCCTGTTTGGATGGCTGGCTCCCCGAAGGGCAGTCGACTTGCAGCCTCTATCTCCATTTTCTTCCCGACAGCATGATCCCGCCTTCACTTAGGGAGGACTACAGGCGTATTTGGCGATCCCACATGCCTCTCAAGGTCAAGGTTTTCGCCTGGCTTGTGAGGCGCAACATAGTTCTTACCAGAGCGTATAGAGCAAGATGGGCAACAGACATTGACACATCTTGTGTCTTGTGCGGCGCAGAGGAGGAGGATGTCACACATCTTTTCTTTCGGTGCACGGTTGCTTAGGAGGTATGGCCTCGGACGCGTCTAGTGGGATTCCTTATGTGGCAGAGGACTTCTGGCAGTCACTTAGAGGTCTTAGGGGAAGGAGCCGGTATGGTTTGAGATTACAGGTGGTGAGTTTTTTGGCAAGCATGTGTGCCATCTGGATTCAACGTAACCACACTATCTTTTGTGGAGAGAGATGTTATATCGAGAACATTGTCCATCGCATCTCTTTTCTTACTCAGGAAGGGGGACTTGGTTAACCTCCTCTGATACTTTTCTTTCGAAGCTCTTATTTGAGAGCCTACACTTGTACATTTGACATCTTAATGGTAATAGATACATGGACAGTGTCATAATTGGCACTCATCCTTTCTTCCCTCAATAGAAAAAAAGGAGACTAGGATCTCATAACGAACAAAATCACAATTCCATCTCCACGAAGTAACAAAAAAAAGACATGAGGTATGCTCTCTATGTTACATCTCTTTCCTTAAAAAATCATGCAAAATTCTTAGTTTTCAATGGAACTTATTCACTTGACTACAATAAAGTGGAGCAGAAGTGGAGGACACTAACCATATTGGTCAGTCTTTTCACTCGTAAAGCTGAAAGCCTTTCCACTTGTTATCTTACGTACAGCTGAAAGTCTTCATTTCAGGTGTATCAAAGTGATTGATAGGGAGGGAAGGGTTTAACTATCTTCTTTTAATAAAACAACCACCTTCTCTCAGGAAGGAACACTTTTCATGATTATGATGTGTTTTGGTTAACAAATGTGTGTATTTCTATAGTTTAGCAAGTATCTCAAGTTTACTATATTGCACTTGTACCTCTAACATTTTCATCTAATGCGGTTTTCGTATTTTTTAGTCGTTGCAATTGCAAAGATTAGCAATTTATCATGATTCTAACAGCACTCCCTGGAAGCTTGACAAAAAATGGGAAGATTTGATTCCCACAGAATGGTCTGAGGTTTGTTAGTTGACTTTCCTTTCTCAACTGTCTCATTATTGCAACTTTCTTTGTGATAAATCATAACACCCAGATTTTATCTTGTTGACACAGATATTCCTAGAAGGAATAGACGAACATTTGGGAGATGGCACCTCACTTTGGTCTCTCAATAGGAGATACTTGGTCTCACCAATTAATGGAGTGCTTAAATATCATCGTCTTGGAAAAAGAGAGCGGCATGATCCTGAGACCCCATTTGAGAAGGCCTCACTCATTCTTAGCGATGTTTCTTTAACTGTTTATGAGGTCTTACCATTTGATTTCTTGATTATCTACTTTTATAAATGAAGCACTAATATCGTTGTTGATTCTTTCGCATGACAGTCTCAATATTACGATGGCATAAAGCTTCTAGAGACCATTTCAAGATACAAGACCCGGATTGATGTTTCTCACTTGAGACCTGTGGTATCTGTTTCAAAAGATTGTCGTGCATGGTGGCACTATGCTATGCTTGGCAGTTTACAGCAAAAGAAATTATGGTTTGTGCTTTTATGTATGGGCCATGCTATGTTTGTGTGTGTTTTGTATTTGAATATGTTGCTAGCTGTGTGTTTGCTATGCATTTGTCTTTTTTTAACTTAAAAAAACATATCTTTTCTTTGTTCTACTAGAAACTTTAATATTGTTCTTGTTTATTCTTTTAGCCATTGGTTCTCATGGGACAGAATAAGGCATCTTTGTCAGCTTCGCCGACGTTATGTACAATTATATGTAGCCTCATTGCAGCAGTCTCAGAATGCAGATATCTATGAAATCCGACAGATTGAAAGAAATCTTGATTCAAAGGTGATTATACTGTGGAGGTGGGTATCATAGTTTTTTCTGCATCATTTCTTATTATCTTCTGTTATCTTTCACTTTGTTATATTGTGTAGATTACTAGCACATGCTAAATTGGAGTCAGTAAAATCGAAGGAAGCATCACAACAGAAGGAAACTGTGAAGAGAAGTTGGTGGTCTTTTGGATGGTATGCTATGTTTTCTTTCCAACTTTTCTGACTTGGTACACGTTTTTCTCAACAATTTGAGAAATGGCAATTTTTTATATTCTGACCAGTTCTTTTGGAACTTAAAAGCTTATTGTTTTTGTTGCTTTTCTTTCACAGTGAAGCATATTTTTTCTTTTTATACTACCTTTGCATTCCTACATTACTATATGTTATAGAATTTCTTGCTGTTTTTCTATCTTCTATGCATCTTTTATTGTAGGGGCACATCCGCAGACATATCGGCATCCACTGAACAAACAGAAGCCAAGTTGGTTGACGAGGAAAAATTAAGTAAAGAAGAATGGCAGGCAATAAACAAACTTTTGAGCTTCCAACCTGATGAGGATGCAAATCCCCATTTAGGAAAAGATTTGCAAAACATGATACATTATCTATTCGATGTGTCAATTGAGAAGGCTGCTGCTCGGATTATCAATATAGATGATGTAGAGGTTCTCTGTGGTCGATTTGAACAACTTAAGGTTGTTTCAAAGTTGTATCCTAAAAGTATCCGTTGTGATGTCTCATTGAAATTTTGTGGTCTATCTTCTCCTGAAGGTCCCCTTGCTGAGGTCAGTATACTTAATTTGCCTTCGTCTGTTTTTACTTTTCATGATCTTCGAGAGTAATATTTTCTGAAAATGCGTTGCAGAGCGTCATCAGTGAGAGAAAGAGAAATGCTCTCGATGCCACTTTTATCCATGCACCTATTGGTGAGGATGTAGATTGGAGGCTTGAAGCAAGGATTGCTCCTTGTCATGTTACGGTAATTCAATATCAATTCACATGTTTTTTCCCAAAAACATTTTTTTTGGAGAGAAAGGATGACCACCAGAATTGTAGTTATCATCCATGTTACAGTATAAAATGAGGATCATGTACAAGTGTGTGCTCTCACGAAGAGAGCGGCCACTAAACCCCATTCCGGAAGAACAATAATACAACAGAGATGTGGTGTACAATACTCTCAACTTGACATCGCTCCCCACAAAGAAAAAACCCGGTTACATGGAAACCAAAAGGATAACTTCTCGTACTTTGCCGCCAAACATCTCGTGATACTGGGTACTCAAAAAAGAAGTGACCGAGTGGTGTCCTCCTCCTCGCCGATTATGACGCATGATGTGTCAAAATGAGCTGCCCGCCCAATATTCTCCCGTGAGAAGCTTGTCAAGCCCCCAAGTGACCTGTACTCCGGCCCCATGGTCCGGCCCAGCCACCGGGCAAGGAGAGCTCAATCGGCACAACAAAATACCCGCATCATCATAGAGATACGGTGTCTCTCCCTCGAGGACTGAGACCCCTTTTTATGGCCAAACTCCTATGGCTGATGCGCGAATGTGCTAGCAGCCGCTGAAGTGTCTGGTGCAGTATCTTTTGACGCCAGGGGGTGTCAGCGAGCATCATGGGACCTGGCGGCCGCAGCCTGCAATGGGAATGGGGACTATGAGATGCAGGCTCGGCGCAAAATGGCTGAGTTGGAAGGGGGTTCTTGCGCCTACGCTGAAGATGATCGCCCATAGCTCGCCAACAAGGCATCCATGAAGGAAGTCAACATTCTGCTGCAGCTCCATCCACCAAGGGATGTTGATGACTGGGCAGTTCGCAGTGCGTTTTTCTATGGAGGAAACCATGGCTGGAACCCGTGGCGAGGAGGCTGCTGGCAGAGGCTGGGTGCAAGCATCTCTGCGGTGTCCCGCTCCTCTGCTGCGCAGAAACGAAGAGGGCCGGTACATGCGCAGAAACGAAGGGGTCACCGGGGATGGTGGTGGGTAGCCCCCGGCGGTATGTAGCCTTGCGGACTAAAGATGCGTCACGAGTGCCCTAGGCACTGTCGCACACTGTAATGCAAGCCCTTAAAATTTATCCCCTCTCATGGTTGCACATCTGCTTAGTCCTTTCCCAAAAACATATCAATTACAACAACAACAACAACAACAACAACAAAGCCTTATCCAACAAAAACATATCAATTAGCATGCTAAAATTTTTACAACCTCATAGGTGTGCTGTGTCTTGCATGTCATTTTCACATAGACTGCATAATATTGTATGACCATGTTACCATCTTGCACCGTACAGCTGAGTTACAATTCTTTTTCCACCATCTCGTACACCATACCTCTTTGTTTCTTTGGAGTGGTTTTTTTTTTGAGCAGAAAAAGGATGACTACCAAAGTTGTGGTTGTCATCCAACAATGTATATATGAAAGTATGGAGTGGGGTTTTGGTTAGTAGATGTACTTTTCTTCTTTCTTTTTCTGCTCTTTCCTTGAGAGCATACACATGAACATGTTTATCGTTACGATATATATACATGGAGGTCATGAAAATTTGGTGATCATCCTTTTTCTTCTCCAAAAAAAAAATACAATTCTTTTCCGACCAATGAAAATGAAAAACTTCATCATGAGGTGGATATGAGCCCGCCATATGAATTTGTAGTCTGTCACAAGTTCGACACCTCGTGGGTAATCCGACTTCCAGAAAAGGGGTGTGTTGCATCTTCCACATCATTCTTACATAGTCCACATAATAACACTTACGGAGACCACATAATATCATCCATCTTGTACAGTATAGTCAAGTTACAATTCTTTTCCGCTGGACCAACCAAATGAGCTGGAGTAACCAAATGAAAATCTAGATCTTTAGGGGCACATGAGACTGCCAAATGAACTTTTAGTCTTTCACAATATCCATATTGGGTGCCTCTTGTGGTTATCATATGCCCATTTGACTTTAAATTTATCCACCGCCGGACACCACCTTTCCAAAGTAGAGCTGTCCAGTTGTTCATTGCTGATCAGCTCTAAAACATTAATGAACTCTCCACTCCGCTGATCCAAGAGGGGAGAGAAAGAACAGGGTGCCTAGCTTGCCTGATTGGAGCTACTATGGCTGATCCAGTAGTCCACCTGAGTGGTTCCTATTGCATGCAATAGCATATCACCGAGGGAAGCGCAAAGTCAAGGTGCCATCATCCAGCCATTCATCACTCTAGATTGGGAAGCCCAACCCAGTTCCAATTACAGCTTTGAATTTGGGTCTGAGCCTAGGTAAGACTTCCGCAACACCATATGGAAGCATGATCCACGATTGCCATGAGAGGGAGAGACTGTAGCCGGATAAAAAATTTGAGTAGACAAGTCTGGGTATGGTTTGATGATATGAGTCCTCCATTTGCATAAAAAAGTCCATTAGGCGGATGGAGGGGCTGCCACTAAATCCATTTGAGTGTAGTACAACTATAGGGGTGTGATAGATCATGTGAAATGTAATGAATATGAAACTGGGGTGAATGATCTCGAGCATTTTGTTTTTGAGGAAAAAAGTATCATCACCAAAATTGGGTGTCATTCATGAATATGTATCACTATGAAACGATTAACATGTACAAGTGTATGCTCTTAAAAGGTAAGAGCTTCAAAAGAAAAGGAGAAATGTACATGTGCTAACCAAATCTCCACTTCTGAAAAGAAAAGAGGTGTGGTGTACAATATTCTCAAAGATGACATTATCCCCGCAAACTATAACCGGTTGCATTGAAACCAAATGGCCCAAGCACCGGTTAAAAAGGTTGCCTGACGCAGCCGCAGTACAGAATTTTAAATAAGGTAAGAGCTAACCCTAGGCACAATGAACGGTGTCCTATTACACCGTGCAAGTATGCCTCCGATATGCTTGAAAGATGTGCAGAACAGTGGTCGATGTCAACGGTTCAAGTGGACGTCGTCAAGTAAGCTAACAGGAATCCACCAGCACCTTGGAAGGAATTCAAGGTAAAGAACGTGCGCACACGAACTCAGAAATTCAGAAAACTCTGAACTGAAATTTTAATTGAAGAGATAATAATGTTTTGA
Organism: Pontederia crassipes; assembly: GCA_030549335.1. Taxonomy (NCBI): domain Eukaryota; kingdom Viridiplantae; phylum Streptophyta; class Magnoliopsida; order Commelinales; family Pontederiaceae; genus Pontederia; species Pontederia crassipes. The sequence continues at coordinate 7,432,190 of CM060190.1, forward strand.
ACTCTTACAAGTCAGGCCAATATATAAGGATTCACAACTAGAAATACTATTAGCACTAGCACTCCTATAGCAAAAGGAAAACACAATCCATCAGCATTAAGACTCGTATAACCTAACAGAAGTAAATTAAATGGAAATAACACTCCTAACAACATTAGGACTCCTTACAGAAATAAATTAAAAAGAAAATAACAATTCTAGCAGCATTAGGACTCAACATATTCTTCAAATCTGAAACTAGATCAAACTAGATCCTTGGCCACTAAAATTCTGTACAGAATTCTTGTGAACAAGATCTACATCATTGCCAGTGATGTTCTCCAACACTACCTTTGACTGTTGAGAGCGCTGAGTGACTGTCAGATTGTCTCGGATGATGAGGCGAGAACTCCCATGATGCTTGTCCATGATCAAACCTCCCGAAACAGGGAGCACTTGGAGAATAGGTGAGCTACATCCTCCTCCATGATCAAACCTCCCAGAACAGGGAGCACTTAGAGAATAGGTGAGCTACACCCTCTTCCGCCACACCACACAGGTGCCTAGGATGTGTCAGTGTTGGGCGGCCATCTCACCTTGTGCACTCTAGTAAGGATCCCTTCTTGCTGCATGCGCCAAACAAAAATCTTAACTCTAAGCAGCACACAGAACCGTTGGGCCCGAAATCCGGCTTGAACGTGTCCAGAGATGAGGCGGCAAGAGTAGATGCATCTGATGATCTTTTTATTTACCATGGGGTTTTGTGTATTCATTTCTTTGAGTATACTTCACCCTTCGGGCCATTAATATTTTATTTGTGCAATCTTTTCATTGTCAAACTTGATGTCTTGTAAATTTATAATTTCTGCGGGACCTTTAAAAAACTAAGCATTCTTTCGGTGGTTAGGTCTTGATGGACAGCTATGAACAATTTATGGAGTTTTTGAAAAGGAGTAATGCAGTCAGTCCAACAGTGGCAATGCAGACTGCCACAGCCTTACAGGTATATTCTACATAAGAGGTCCTTTCAGACTATATTGTTAAATTGACTACCTCCCTTATCTTTTACATGGAAAGATATGATGCAATCTGATATCTACAATTGACGGTGTACAGATGAAAATAGAACAAGTAACGAGGAAGGCACAAGAGCAGTTACAAATGGTTCTGGAAGAACAAAGCAGGTAACAATATCTCGGATTCCCCCTTCACCTGTATGCAGCCATCTTATCCTTCATTCATCCCTTGGTCAAAGGCCAGTTCACTTTCTGAGATTCCCAATTTGCTATCTTCTTTTGCTAACTTTTTGTTAAGTTAAATGTACTTGTGGCAAAAGAATTAGAAAAGCTTTACAACAACAACAACAACAACAAAGCCTTATCCCACTAGGTGGGGTCGGCTATATGGATCATACGACGCCATTATTCGTTGATCCATGTTCATAAGATTCGACAGGATTTTATGTTGGCTGTCGGGGCCTAACACAACCCTCCTCCTTTATCCGGGCTTGGGACCGGCTATAAAATATAGGCGGAGTTATCCATCTTTCTCTTCCATCCACATCAATTTAAGTCGTCCACATCATTATAAAAATTAAAAGAAAATAAAAAAAAATGGGGCCGGCGCCCCTTTGCGAATCTCGTCGGCGAAGGGGGGCCGTCGGTGAGGACGATTCTTTCCCTTTGGACTGTAAACTCATCTGGATTATCTGTGCAAAATCAAGATTTTTTATGTGGCTTCTAAGGCAGAGGAGAATCCTCACTCATTCGTACCGAAAGATGATATTCCCTGCTGAATCACATGAATGTTGTCTATGGGTTGGGGTGGAGGAGGACACATAACATCTCTTTTTCTGGTGTAATATAGCCCAGGATGTTTGGACTTTGGAGGCTGTTGCAACTTAGTTGGATAGCGTCAAATTCTAAGGATGATTTCTGGCTATCTTTTAAAGGTAGTGGGAGGGCCCCCCTGGTGGAAGTATCACTTATACATCCAAATGGGAATGATTACAGGTCTTTGCAATCATTTGGGCTATTTAAATTGATGTGCTAACCAATTTCTTAAAAGCTTAAGCCATTAAGAAGAACAACATCAATCATTTTATATTCTTAACACTCCCCCTCACATGTGGGCTGCTGACAAGTTTGGTCTAGCCCAACCCACCATGTGGACAACAAATGGAGGAAATATTTTTTTTAATAAGAGCTTAACAAAGTTCGAACTCTTGACCTCTGACTCTAATAATTGATGTGCTAAACAATTTTTCTAAAAGTTTAAGCCATTAGGAAGAACAACATCAATGATTTTATATTCTTAACATGGGCAATCTGGCTCTAGCAGTAAGATACAACTTTTAATGGAGATTGTGGATATGCAGAAAACATTTATTTTCATGCCTCCTGTCTCCTTGGGGACTGATTGTCCAAGGGCTGATGCGTTTTTCAAAATTTGCTTCTATCTGATTTAAAACTTATTAATTGCCTCTACTGATTGGATGATTAACAATCTGGTTAATAATCCATTTTTCTTTCAAAAAAAGAAGTTTTCTTCTCATCAGTAGAAGGTTAGAGCATCAATCAAGACTCGGAGAAAACAAAAGGGATTAGTGAGTTCAACTATTTATGCACAATATGCTAAGTTTTTTCTTACTATAGATAAGGTTCCAGTATGGTTTAAGGTTGAGCACAAGAAATGCCAATTGGACGCATATTTGTTTTGGATAATAAGGAAAACATCTTAATCATTATGAAACCTGGTCAAGTGCATTGTATCATGTTGGTTCAAGTAGACATCCATAAGTTGGGTTGAGAAAGTCAACCCCACCATTGAGGAGTTTAACCGCTGAAAATAACTTAGTGTCACACAGGGAACATGAAGCTTTTATATCCAACTCAGGTACATCCCTCAGACCTCTGTGACTATGTCAAGGTTGTAGCAGAAAAAAAATGACATCTAACTGATCATTTTAAGAAATGTCTTCTAAAGCTTCCAACACAAGTCCCAAATTCCAACAATAAAATCCTTTGGAAAACACCCATAAGAACTCACCTAACAGTGTCTCATGGTGATGTAGGAGAGAGAAGATTTATTCTATTAGTTTTTTTTTTTTGAAAGTGAATTAGTTATTATTGTTATATTTATCTTTTTAGATTGAAAATATAAAAAAAATTGAATTCAGATATTTGCTTTTCAGATAAGTATAACTGTGTTGATTTTTTAATTTAAATTGATATTAAGGGCATTCTACAATTTGAATTTCAAATTCACTTATTCGCACTGTCGCTTTCCTTTGGGGACTCTGTCTCCTCCTTGCGGCTGCAGTATCCACTTCCAGGTCCTAACAGAGGGAGGCTTCCTCTTTATATTTTTATGTTATAAAAATAATTTGCTTATTTATTCATCTGTATACTATGAGGTGTATGCAAAAGAGTGTAAATAATTTGAGGTGACATAAAAAAATAATATTTTTAACACAGAAAATTTATTGTGCTACTATTGTTAATATTTTGGTTAAAAAACTGAATCACCAGTTACTGTTATTATTCTAAACTTATTGTTGTGTTAATCCTTTATGGATTAACAATGAAAATAATATTGATGTGTTAATTGTGTTATTATTATAAATTTATTGATGTATTATTTTTTCATGAATTAAATGTAACATGATTTGTTGATGTGTTCTGTTATTATTATTTTATTGAGGTGTTAATTTTTCATGAATTAATATTTTTAGTATATTATATATATGTAAATAAAATGGTATTAATATCATGATAAAATTAGAATTTTGCAAATGCGATGTGTTGCGTTTTGTACTTATAAGTTCAAAAGAATAGGCATCTCTTTACTAATATTATATATATGTATTATATATTTATTAGATTAATATATATAATATATATTAAATAAAAAATGGTAGAATCGCCCGTGTCATGTTACGAGTTCATGTTCATGATTTACGTGTTTTCCAGACCCTCCATCTCGAGTCTGTTCTACGTGTTTGACAACATTGGCGAGACCAAAACTACCAACCTTTCAAGTGTCTCTCTACACCTTTTATATCTCAAAGCACTCTTTGCTATGGTTTGCCCATGGGGTATTATTAAGAATGCGGAGGCTCCCCCGATCTGCCTGACGACATCTCGAGTTCGGCCACTTTATGAAATTCCCCATCCCACATCAGACCTACTAAGTTAATCTACTCCTAAAGTCTAATTAAGTTAGCCACCTTCCCCTAAAAAAAAATAAGTTAGCCACCTAAGAAATACAACAAACAACAACAAAGCCTTATCCCACTAGGTGGGGTCGGCTACATGGATCATACGACGCCATTCCGCTCTCATTAACACAATATATTCGTTGATCCATGTTCATAAGATTCGACATGATTTTATGCTGGCTGTCGGGGCCTAACACAACCCTCCTCCTTTATCCGGGCTTGGGACCGGCTATAAAATATAGGCGGAGTTTAGCCACCTAAGAAATAATTAGATAATAATATTCATTCACCAAACATCTGTTCCAAAGGAACCATACAAGAGTATTTTACAGGGATACACTTTACAAGAAAATTTAATATATTTTTTTAGAAAAAAGGATGGCTTCCTAATTATGGTCACTCTCCAATTTGTATTAAAACTATATCATGAAGAATTTAGAAGTGCATAGGTGAGTAGACACTCGAAAATGAAAGTGGGCGCGCAATGCCACACAGTACCCGGTGTGGTGACCAGTGTGCTTACCCAAAACTCCATTTTCTAAGCAAAAAGGAAATATGTCAAACAATGTTTTCTACATGATATCGCTTCCCACTAAAAATAGTGTGGTTGGCGTTGCAGCCATTTCGCCGAGGTGATCACAAAAAAAGTCTCTCATGTTTCCTAAAAAAAAAGTCTCTCATGGCCCCTGCCTACCTAGTCCCCCCAGTGACCCCCAGAAAGCGTGAGGCCTCAATAAGTCCAACACTGTGAGATGTGTCTGTCTTCAGACCTCCCTGGCAATACAATACTCTGAAGAATAGATGGGTATCATCCTCCTGCTCCTCGCCACATAGAGTGCAAGAGAGGTTGGTGCTGGGTGCCCATCTCGCCCTGCAGACCTAGTGAGTAATCTCCCTCCCCACACGAGCTAAGCGAAAATCTAAATTTTGAGTGGTGCATGAGATCTCCATATTAGCTTGCAGTCCATGCGGGTCTTTCTAGAGTTGTACACTCTGGGAGGAATGAATGTAGATACTGCAGAACGAGAACTGACTAGAGAGCCAAGTCCGCCCATCTGTCCTGGTGCCATCTGGTCGAAAGTGATAGATCCTCTCATGCAGAGCTAGCAACTCCGTGATATGTCAATCCGAAAGAGAAGATTTTAAAAAAGTGGGGTCAATGATCCCCGCCTGATCGACCAGATGGTGTTCATGCCTCTGCAACTGACACCACTAGGTTCCTCGCAAGTGCCATAAGTCCAGGGATAGTTGTCGCCTGCTAACCTCCGGATAACCACTCATGATGGCAGAAAGAAAACGCCTCCCCATATTCACCAACAAAACATAGTTTTCAAGAATTTCTTGTAATTCTTTGGGTGCCAGGAATGATACACTAATTCTTTTCTCACATTTTAGTAAGAATGTAGCAAGTTTCAGAAGTGATGTGCCATTGAACTTCTGCTCACTGCATTATATAGCTCTCACTACCATACTAATGACATTGCATGGTTACATTATTTTAATTTTTACTGGCACAGGATGTTTCTAGAACTAACTCTCATGATACAACAACAACAACAACAACAAAGCCTTATCCCACTAGGTGGGGTCGGCTACATGAATCATACAATGCCATTCCGCTCTATTAGTAACCAAACCTTTCGGTATATTATTCACCAATAGATCTTGCTCTATTAATTCGCCAAGTGTCCGCCTTGGCCTCCCTCTCCCTCTTTTAATCGGACTCCAGATTATTTGATCTACTCTTCTTACTGGCGCATCTAATGGTCTTCTCTGAACATGACCAAACCATCTCAAACGATTCTCTACCATTTTCTCACTAATATGAGCCACTCCGACTCGTTCACGTATATGATCATTCCTAATCTTATCTAATCTTGTATGACCACACATCCATCTCAACATCCTCATTTCGGCTACCCCTACTTTACGTTCATGTTGTCCCTTCATAGCCCAACATTCACAACCATATAACACTGCCGGTCTTATAGCAGTACGATAGAATTTTTCTTTAACTTTATTGGATACTTTTCTATCACAAAGAACTCCAGTGGCTTTCCTCCACTTACACCAATCAGCTTGAATTCTATGATTAACATCGTCATCAATCTCACCATCTTGTCTTACAATTGATCCTAAATATTTAAACTTTGTCACTTGATGAATTATATCCTCCCCTAGCCTAACTTTCAAATCGTCTCTAAGTTGTTTATTTGTGAAATTGTTATGCATATATTCTGTTTTATTACTACTTAAACGAAAACCCTGACTCCAACGTATTTCTCCATATTTCTAATTTTGTATTAATCTCTTCTCTTGAATCCGCTAAAAGTACTATATCATCCGCAAATAGCATGCACTTAGGTACCTCCTCTGTGATACTCTCGGTTATAGCATCGATAACTAAGTTAAATAGATATGGACTTAAAGCTGATCCTTGATGTAGGCCAATTCTTATAGGAAATTCATTTGTCTCACCTCCGGGTGTCCTAACCCTAGTCAATGCCCCATCGTACATATCTTGTATTACCTTAATGTAGGCAACACTCACCCTCTTCTTTTGCAAGGCTTTCCAAAGTACATCCCTTGGTACCCGATCATATGCCTTCTCTAAGTCAATGAAAGCCATATGTAAGTCTCTTCTCCTACTTCGATACTTCTCCATCATTCCCTTAGTAAATAAATCGCCTCTGTAGTGGATCTTCCTGGCATTAACCCAAATTGTCTCTCAGAAATATTAGTCTCCATTCTCAATCTATGCTCAATCACTTTTTCCCATAATTTCATTGTGTGACTATTAAGTTTAATTCCTCTATAATTTGCACAATTCTGAATATCCCCTTTATTTTTGTAAATAGGAACTAATGTACTTAATCTCCAATCATCAAGCATTTTTTTCGACCATAAAATCTCATTAAATAGTTTACATAACCACAACACACCTTTTTCTCTTAAACATTTCCAAACTTCAATTGGTATACCATCCGGTCCAACGGCTTTACCATTCTCCATTTTCTTAAGAGCTTCGCTAACCTCCGAGACTCTAATTCTACGATAAAATGACCTATTAAGCTCACATTCGCTAACTGTCAAGTCCTCCAAATCACAACGGGAACCTTCACATCCATCATTAAATAGCTTATAGAAATACTCTTCTTGTTAAATAATGCCTTGAATCCTACTTTAACTGGAAATCTGTTTGGATCCAAAGAAGTAATAGAGAGACTTCGAGAGATACTTGGATGAGAAGTGCAAAGTCGGAAGGATTCCTACTTCTAGTAGGAATAGGAGTTGGCCGATTTCCGATATCGAGAAGGATATGACGGATTCTTGGAGGGCCGAGCTCCCTTCTGGACCGAAGAGCACTTGGATATGGAGTCTGGACGTGGAGGAAGACTTGAAGACAGCAGGGGCCCCTGGAGGAGTCCCAGTCCGAGTGGGACTCGGACTGGACAGCCAGGGCGTGGCGGGCGCCAGGTGGGCGCCTGACCTAATTTGATTCTAGGGAGGAATTCAAGTTGGTCGAGATCTTCAAGGATCTTCAGGAAGTCAGATTTCTACTCCTAGTCCAAGGAGGTTTTTCTAGAGAAGGGACTTACATGCCTAGTAGGATTAGGTCCTTAAGTTAGAGTAGGAGTTGTTTCTCCAAGGCCCTATAAAAGGACTTGTAATCAAGGCTTGTAAGACCATCCTGGACAATCCTGGATCATCTGATCTTGTAATCCTCTTCTGTTTCTTCCATCTAATACAATTCTGCGTCGCCTTAAATTTCTCGGGTTTTCTCGCGATGCGTAATTTCTCTCGTGCAGAAATCGTAACACTTCTCATCTTAACTCTCATGATACAATTGTTAGAAAAAAATAATATTTTATCATGTATGTTCAGTACAATCGATCACTTATATTCTTATCGTGTGCAGATTCAAACTTGACATTGATTTTGATGCTCCAAAAGTTAGGGTTCCTATTAGAACAAGTGAATCTACAATGAAGAATTGCCAGTTTCTTCTGGATTTTGGTCATTTTACACTCTACACTGGGGTAAGATTTGTAATAGAATTTTATTTCTAAGTTTTGCAGTTTACGGAAAAATCTGGTTTCTCTGTTTTAATAACATGCTTATATGTTTTAGGAAGCTGCTTGTGATGAAGAAAAGCAGAGTTTATACTCACGCTTTTACATATCTGGAAGAGACATGGCTGCTATTTTCATAGACGATATGCACAAAGGAATTAATAGCAGAATCCCAGAATCTTCAACATTGTTTTCATTGGATAATTTTGTTGGTCATTATTCTCTTCTTGATCGCTGTGGCATGTCAATTGTTCTTGATCAGGTAATCCAGAGTTGTCTAAAACTTAATTTGCTGATTACCGTAATCTGTGATTTTATGCTTTTCTGATTGCAGCATTCCAATTGAAGTTCTGATGTTGAACATCACTAACTTTTCCCCATTTATATTAATATTGTGCTTAGTAAAAAAAGAACTGTGCATATATTTGTCTGTTAATACCGTGTTGATAATTTTCTGTTGTCTGTTCTCTTCTTGTAGTCGAATCTCATGAACATGGATCAACGAAGCGTCGTATGATCCATGTAGCCGACCCCACCTAGTGGGATAAGGCTTTGTTGTTGTTGTTGTCTGTTCTCTTCTTGAGCTGTGACATGCTAGTTGTTCTTGATTAGGTATCAAGCTAGAGGACTAGAGGGTCCCTGTAGTCATCTTTTACCTTTAAAAGAAGTTTCACTATATTGTCCACAGGAAAAGACAATTCAAACTGAAACGAATTGACCCCATCAGCTTATGTTTTGAAGGGAAACAAGATGACTAGAATTTACTAGTCATCCAAGTATTATTAAGTCACAATGGCATGAGATGTTGAGGGGGGTGGAGGATGGGAATCAGAATAATATACCATTTCCCCTGTTCAGTTCCGGACTATTCGAAAGCATTACATTAGTTTGCCTTCTCTTTGTGTATGCATTTTCTCATTTGTGTGTGGTTTTGCTCATATGGATGCATAATGATGTTGATGCCAACCGACTTGGCAGTTAAGTCTCACACACCATGTGGTTATCCTCGGGAACTATAAATTTGGTTATGTGCATCGAGCATGTAATTGGTATCATATTTTGTGGATCACTGATGGCAATTTTATTATCTTTGTTTCTGTTTATGCTTTTCCAGATCAAAATACCTCACCCAAATTATCCATCAACTAGAGTGTCTATCCAAGTGCCAAATCTTGGCATTCACTTTTCACCAGAAAGATATTTTCGAATAATGCAATTATTTGCAACATTGTATAGCTCAAAGGATAGCTATGAGAAAATTTCTAAAACAGCCCATGCAATGTGGGATCCTGTTGGTCTTGCTACAGATGCCAGGATCCTTGTCTGGAGGGTACGTACCTTATAGTTTAGTTATATTTTGTTGTGATATAACAAATAATTTCTCTGTTCTAGAGCATTCTAATATATTGCTTCCTGTCCTTTTTCATGATTATAAGGGTCTTGGTAATTCTCTGGCTGAGTGGCAACCTTGTTATGTTATCTTATCCGGTCTATATCTTTATATCTTGGAGTCGAAAACATCTTCTAACTACCAGAGATGCTCCAGGTATGACTTTTATGTCTCTTCTCTTTTTCCCCCTTCTCGTTCTCCTACATTTGTCATTAAAGTATCCATTGAAATAATCTGTATATAAAATATGGACAATCACTTTGTGAATTTTCATAGCATGGCTGGCCGGCAAGTACTTGAAGTGCCCCCAGCAAGTGTTGGTGGATCGACATATACTATTGCCATCAGTAACAGAGGCATTGATATCCAGAAGGTACAGATTTCTGGCAACTGATTTTGTTCTTGTATTCATTTTAACCTTATTTTTCCATTAGGAAAGTTATGCATGTTCAAACGAGTCACCACTAAAAAAGTTATGGAGGATTAACTTGCGAAGTGTGTTTCTGAGATATATATGATCTTGATTTTTAAAATCCTGAAAGCCCATGTTTTTTTTCTAATTGGGGTCACATTATATGCAAAAAGTTCTCGGACAACAAAGGATCACGTTTGGAAAAACACAGTCGCAGAAATAGTTTGCATCAGAGATGTCAGTTTGAGGGTTTGGCGAAACACATCATTTCCAAAAAACTATGCCGAGAGCTGCGTTAATGGACCGAGTGTATCTAGAATTATTTGTTTTATCATTACTGTTCTTTTATCCCATATCAACCAATTGCAGGCACTAGAATCAACCAATACCCTGATAATAGAGTTTCGTGATTATGAAGAAAAATCTACTTGGTTGAAGGAATTGGTGAAGACCACTTATCAAGCTTCTGTATGTTACTGCCCTTGTAGTTTTGGATGATATTTTATCTGGTTTAGAATTCTTCAAGTTTACATTTTCTACACTATCAATTTTGTATATTATATGTATAGGCTCCTATTGCAATGGATATGCTTGGTGAATCAATGAATACATCGACACAGTCCTGTGGTCTTCAACTTAGCGATTTGGCATCAGCAGACCTTGTGATCAATGGCACATTGATTGAAACTAAGTTGTCGATTTATGGAAAAGTAAGGATTACTAATGAAAATTAAGTTTCCTTGTAAGTTATCATCGATTTACAATGTTAAACTTTCTTAATTGGACCAGGCAAAATAAATATGAAAAGTGTGGTGCCTGTTAAAGAAAAAGAACTAGATTCTCCATTGAACACCTAATTTTACCTAATTTAGATATGGTACTGGGATGAGAAAATTGCCAGTATTTTATCCATCTTAGTTTTCTAATATGTTTTTACGTCTATCTTTTGTCTTGATCCAGGTGGGTAAAGAATCAGAAACTGCTAGCGAGGCATTGATTCTGGAGTTAATTGCTTGTGGAGGAAAGGTTAGTGTTTGGTGTCAATTAGCTAATCTATGGTCTTTGTTGTCCCTGTACATATGTTGTGATTAATCACAATTAGTATGCAGAAGGAACACCCTCCAGAAATGTGCCTTGGCACCCGGGCTTTGATTTGTCATTCTAACACACGCGATATGGTCTTCTTTTTGTTGGATGCTGTTTTATTTTTTGGTGTCACTAATGCTGCAGAATATTTATTCAACATATGCATATTCTTAAAAATTCGCTAACTTATGTTTGTAATCACAAGTGTTATTTGTAATGTCAAGCTCAAGTACATGTTTGGTCCATATCTGCCACATCCTTGCCCTATCGATGCTATCACTTTAGGTCTTGACATGCATGATTCAGTGAGTTAAATTCTTTCACTTATGTACCCAACATCTCTCGCATATTTTGTTCATGTGGGATGAATTCACCTTAAGTACACACTTGCATCTCCTTGGGGTTGTTTGGAAGGAGAATGGTTGGAGAATAAATTTGAATGGAATAAAATAATAGAGTATCATATTCTTAAAAAAGTAAATATAATCTTAGTCTATCTTGTGTCTAGTTTGAAGAGAATAAAATTTGTAAACATAACATTTTATAACTAAAATATTTTATCATAATAGGACCCCATACGGTGAGCAGTTAAGAGGTTATGTTGATTATTATAATAATAGTACAAATATATAATATATGGTTAAAAAAAATAAAATGCCTAAATTTTGAAATGAATGGTTGTGTTGGGTTTAAAGAAGTGTTCCTTTTTTTTAATTAGTACTTTTTAAAAGATAGAGTTTAGCTGACTTAGGCCTATTCTTGACGGTGTTTGGTTATATTCTTGGAATATTGATAAATCGCCTAGGGGCGAGGACGGGTCGGTTTGGATAATTAACCATCCAATTCGATCAGTTAATTATCCAAAATGAGGTAAAAGTTTTATCAATCAACCAAAAAATTTGGTTCGGTTCAATTCATTCACCGAATTATCCAAAGAAAGAAATAGTATTTTTTAAAACAAATATTTTGTTCTTTTCAGGTTTAAAATACAGAAGTAAAATAAAGTATCTGTCAAATTAAAAGTTTGATATCAAACTTGAACATAATTAATTATAATAGTTAGCATATGAATGCATAAAATGTTTTTTAAACATATATCATGTAAAAATAAATAAACATTATAAAGAGAAGAATATCCCAAATGTCATAATTTTCACAACAATAATTATCAAACACAAATATACATGTTGAGTATATTTTTTTATATCTTTGCATATCTTTATAATATTATTTAGGATTAATATCCCAGATTTCCTGGGATAATATTCCAGATATTTTTGAGTAATATTATAACATATTCTCCTTTCTTATATTGCCTACCTTTATTATAAATAAGGAGGCATTAGTGTTTAGTGAATAAGAAGTGAAAACATGTTTCTCAACATGGTATCGAGCGGGTTGATTAAAGATCCGTGTGAGCTCCTCTCACCGAATGATTCGTTGGCTTCCATGGTTTCTATAAGTCTTGGAAGCACGAAGTTCTTTATCTTTGTATTTATGGCTCGATGATCTACATTTCTAGTTTCCCCTTTTCTCTCTCTGTTTCTGGTTCACGTTTTTCTTTCTACGTCTTTGTGTTTTCTTCTTAGCCGACCCCACCTAGTGGGATAAGGCTTTGTTGTTATTGTTGTTGTCTTTGTGTTTTCTTCTATATTTCTCTCTTCCGCTATATCTGCATCTCCTTTTGCTGCAAGATCAATCGCAGTAGTGCACAGGAGCTCGGAAACGGTTGCCAATCGAAACTTCATTCTTGCCTCTTCCATGTTTCCTTCGCTTTCATTTGTTTTCGTGGCAATAATTGGCTAGGTTGCCGGTCGAGCTTGACTCGCCGGACGTTTCGGAGCTCGTCTCCATTTTCGTGGTGAAGATCACCGTTTCCTTTTCTGACGTTTTGTCAGTTGTCACCGGCGTCTTTGCCGGAAGTGTTGCCGCAATCGACAGTTTGCCGGTGTTATCGCCGGACTTGCCTTCGGGCCTCTATTGATCGGAACTTAACCTCCGAAATTATACCGGCATCGTTGTGGACGACGGGACTTGGCCGACGTTATCGACAATCGGAACCTTACTTCCTTTCTGGCGATGGATCACGGTTGGCGTTCCTCAGGTTGTTGCAATGAAGTCGTCCACGAGGATAGACTCTGGTACTCGAAATCGGTCGAGATTGACAAATCTACACGTCTCTAGTTGCTGCACGTTCTTCCCTGGCAGGTGTTTGATGGATTGTCTAAGCCGCCTTCGCGCGAGCTTCCTTGAGAGTTATTGGTTCAGCATCTCCTTCTTTGTTTTCTTCTTTGATTCCTTCCTTTCGATCTTCTCTGGAAGCTGTCGATGGTGTTCGAGTAAATCTCTTTATCGGCATATGTGGAAATGTGTCAACTATTCTGCAGTCACAGCTTAAAAGTGTTCGATGTAATGCATCACAGCTTTTCTTGCTGGTCATCATCGTTAAATGAGGTTCTGCAATCACACTTTGTGACCAAAGATCTTGGTCCGGGGCTCATGAAGACTGAAGTTCAACTAGCTGACACCTTTACTAAAGTATTTCCCAAGAAGAAACTCCAAGTTATATATTCCAAGCGGAGCCTAAATGATATTTACCCTCCTGCTTCAGGCGGAGTGTTGAGATATGATTTGCATATCTTTTTATATCTTTTTATATCTTTGTAATATTATTTAGGATTAGTATCCTAGATTTTCTGGGATAATATCCTAGATATTTTGGAGTAATATTCTAGCATATTCTCCTTTCTTGTATTGCCTACCTTTATTATAAATAAGGAGGCATTAGTGTTTGGTGAATAAGAAGTGAAGACATGTTTTTGAACAATATAGAAATGTGTTGATGAAAAAGAATGCAAAAATGTATCAAGAAACATGTATAATATATGAAGTTTACTTAAAAAATGTAATAAAAATATCATTTTGTTTATCAGATAATTTCGGTTATTATCCGAAATTTCGGTTAATTCACCGATCCAAACCATTTGCATTCAGTTATCAAAATCATTATCCGTTAATCAAACCTAAATCAAATTGGATAATTCGGCTTGGTTAAACGGATATTGGACCGGTTAATCAGATATTTATGCTCTGCCGTAGATATCGCCATGTAGTTCTCTACCAAAGGGTCCCACGACATTGTATTGTTTTAGGTATGGAGAACCATAGTTCAAGGTTGCACACGGAGTGGCTCAAGTATAAAGTCTAACATCCTTGCTTTCATCCGTATCATTTGCTTTGGGCCTTGTTGATTTGGGCAAAGATGGTAGACTTGGTACCGAAGTCTTTCTGCGTGCAATGTGGAAGCATGGTAGGGATAACCTCAACAAAAACATGGGGTCCCTAAGGGGATGCAAATGTGCACCTTATAATCGTAAGATGTTGGGATATAAGTTTGAATGCCTTTGACCACTTGAGATGAGTTTTGAATTTGTGTGGGCCAAAACTTGATCCTTGTTTATTTTTTACACATACATATTTATAACTTTATTTATGATTTAATTTCTTTGACGGTAACAGTACTATTAACAATAACTTGGATGTTAGATAGGTACAATGATGATTACTTGTGTCAGCTTTATTTGTACTTAAGGCTACAAACGTCTGAGTAATCCAGTTCTTCTGGGAGTTGTTACTAAGACCTCGTTCCGGGGTTCAACCTGCTAGCTCTTTCAACCAACCAGCTGTTGTAGTTCTAGGTCAATGCTAATCATTTGTTTCGATATAATTTCTTTATTTCTATTTTATAATTTTTTATGTCATGTTATGCTGTGATGCTTTAACCTTTCAAAAGTTTTTATCCAACTTACTGATTATTTTCTTGCATAGGTGAACCTTGCTAGATCGGGAACTGATCTGACAGTAAAAATGAAGTTGCACTCTTTGAAAATTAAGGATGAACTTCAAAGTCGTCTTTTCTCCTCACCAAAATATTTAGCTTGTTCAGTGCTAAATGAAAAAGTTAAAGATGGTAAAATTAGTGCCTTTGATTTGGATGACAAGCTATTGCAATCATTTTCTGTTGAGGAAGATGATTCTTTCAAAGATGCATTACCAGATTTTACCTCTACTCCGGATCAAAGCTTTTACTCTCCAACCTTTGAGTACACATCTAACCCACTTCGAGGTTCAGATGACATTGAAAATTTTGATACTCTCATCGGCAATGATGTTGCAAATATTGATAATACCCACACTAAACTGAAGTTTGGTGAAGTTTTTTTTGAAGCAGAGGAAAGCAATATATCTGACTTCGTGGCTCTTACATTTTTCACTAGATATCCTGATTCCCTCTTGTACGACGGTATTGATTCTCAGGTAGTTTATGTTTTTGACATCTCAAATTAGTAAATGTATTAATGATTTTCTTGATCAGCTGCTTTCTTTGTTTAAACTTACTGATTCCACCATTTTTTGGTATGCTATAGATGAACATCCGCATGTCTTCTTTGGAATTCTTTTGCAACAGACCCACCATTGTGGCATTGATTGAGTTTGGCTTTGGTCTTAGCCTAGTTAATTCAGGCCTTGCTGGAGAAAATCATGCAAATATTTCTGCCAAAGCTGAAGGAACAGACAAGGATGAGCATTCCCGTGCTTTAGTTAAGGGATTGCTGGGTTATGGAAAGGGTCGTGTCGTTTTCAATTTGAGGATGGATGTTGATAGTGTAAATGTGTTTCTTAACAATGAGGATGGCTCACAGCTAGCATTATTTATAATAGAAAGTTTTCTCTTGGATCTTAAGGTAAGCATGACTATACAGATGAAATATCTCCTCTTTAAGGTTCCTGTTAGCTTTACTTTGTGTATTTTGATTGATATCTAAATCAAGAGGTTCATTTAACATTGATGATTTAAATTAATTTCACATGTATTATATATTCATATCACCCAACTTAAACTTCATATCCTTATTATTTCCAATTGAACCATTTAATCAAGCGCTGGTTCCAAATTCTTGGTCTCTCTCTCTTGCTTTTTACTAGGATAGGTCTTTTTCTTTTTCTTTTTTTTTTATTTAGAAGCATCCAATTATCTGAGTGCACAAGGGATCTCTAATTGAAGTTTTATGAAGAAAAAAATTCAAGCTAACGGTAAGACTTTTCCGTTTATGTACTCTAATTGTAACTTCCAACTTCTTATCTAGGTTCATCCAAGTTCTATTACCATCGAAGGTACACTTGGAAATATGAAACTTTGTGATATGTCACTTGGACCAGATAATCGCTGGGGATGGCTTTGTGATACACGGAACCAAGGCCTTGAATCTCTTATCAAGGTATGTGATCTGCCATGCATTATTTGCATTTCCCTCATTTTTTCTTATTCTGCTACCTTAACTGTGGTTGAAATATTGTGGCTGAATAAACTCAATAGAGATATTATATTTTAAATGTATTTTATTATACATTTTGCAGTCAACTAAATTATTTTTACCAACCTAGATGGACCTTGTTAGTATCCTTGGGGTGGGGGGTGGGGTGGGGGGGGGGGTGGGGGGTGGTGTGTGTGTGTGTGTGTGGTGGGGGGTCCATTTCGGTAGTTACACTATTTTCTTTTTGGGAGAAAAATGATGATCACCAGAAAAATGTGCAGGTACTATTATTATCATCGATGTCTTCGCTGATTCGACCAATCACACCAAGAGACTTCACCTTCCTTCTCAAAAAAAAAAAAAAGAGACTTCACCTTGATGGTGCCACTACTTTCATTTTCACCCTCTTCTATCTGCCTCGCCATCCTACAAACATGATACACAAATGCCTCCATCTTGCTGAAAGGGGGATGGAACACCTTTTGGGCTCCCATACAGTCATCATTGTCATCATAATAGCAAACCTTCTGCTCAAAAAAAAAATCATAATAGCAAACCACACGAAGCCACTACATTTTTTTGTGCATCCACATGGTAGCTACCTTCTCCTAGCCATCCGTTTACTCTTCAAAAAAAAAAAAGAAGGAAGCAAACGAGAGGAAGTGCTTTGCTTCTGACTTCTGTGCCAAGGCCACTTCTCTAGGACTTGCACGCTGCTAGGGACCTAGGGTATTGCATCCAGTATGGCAGAAAGGTCACAAGTAGTTCACAACTGCAAACATCAACCCTCCCCACACCTCCTACCCCTCAGCCATCACCACATTGGTAACAATGGCTCACTAGTCCCTCATTGTTCAATAGGCCATTTTTTCACTTGTTCGACTTTAAGAATGTCCATAAGGGTGAGTTTGATTTGTCGTTTATAACATTACTAAGAATGTTTGAATTCCTAGGAATGTAATTTCTTATAACCACATTCGTAGTAAAATAGGATTCTTTGCTTCTTGCAGCCAAAAATGTAACAAAGGGATAAAAGAAGTGTGATTGTTTTTAGCAATGGAAGGACGAATATTGAGTTCGTTATTCATCTGTTTTGTACTAAAACTTGGAATACGAGGATAACAATTTTGTATCAAAAGGCTAAAGTCAAGTGATCATGGTGGCATTGACCTTATGTGGGATAGCAAAAAAAATAACTCTGTTGATCATCGTAATGATCCAAAAATTTTAATTTTGGACTGACTCACATATGATGATGGAAAAATAATGAAGTTCTTTAAATGAATGTGAACTCATATTGGAAAAAATAACATGAATTCATCTTCCTTTCATGTGTTTGTATAAGTACTTCCTCAAACTTGGTCCCTGACCATGGAAAGAGGGATGAAGTACCACTAAAGAAATATGGTGGGGAATTCCAAGGTAGTCAAGATCGGGATCTTATGTAAGATCGGAGGCGGTCCGTAAGATCGAAGATCGTAATATCAGATCGGAGATCGTAAGATCCTACCTATATATTAAAATAATAGTTTAATATATAAAATTATGTAAAATAATATTTTTTAAATAATTTGTAATATTTTAAATTATAAATAATTTTATCTTTCGTATTATCCTATTAAGACTTGTTACAAATGCATATATATACTATTTATATAATAATAATTTAATATAGATTGACAAAAAGTGGCAATAATATGATGAATATGAAATAGCATTATATAATAACTTTTAATATACATTTATAATAGATTTATTTTGTGCAAAAATATTTTTAAAATTTTAATTATAACCAATAACCTTTTTCTTAATTTTATTTATAAAAAAAATCATGTTGCACTTAGTGAAAATTTAAAAAACCAAAACAAAAAATTGGAAAAAAGGATTAGTAGGATCGGTAGGATCTTACGACCTTAACGATCTTACGATCTTGCTATTACGATCCTACAAAAACGATCTCAAAGTTAAGATCGGGATCGCAGATCCTATGTAGGATAAGATCAAGAACGCGATTTTGATAACCTTGGGGAATTCCATGATGCATTTAAATACAAAAAAAAGTACCTACCATTGCTTGCGTAGAAAAGTGTGCACCAAAGGTCTTCCCCTAAATACATTTGAATACATGGATCTAGAACATGGACTTATAATCATTTAGATCTAGAACACAAAAATCTATTAGATCTTATGCTTTAAAATCATGTGCATCCTTTATCACAATCCCTAATCAAGAATGGGTTGTTTTTGACTATCTAGATCCAAAATAAGAACAACATTGAGAGGTGAGAGAGGGTTTGTATCCCCTTAGATTAATTTTAATTTGATTTTCTTCTCTTCCTCTTCTTCCTCTTTGTCCTTCTCCTTGATCCTCCTCTAGCCCTAGGTAGCCGTCATGTTAACAGATGAGGAAAAAGGGAAAAATAACAAAGGCTTAGGGCTTATATAGAGGATTTTTGGCAAAAGATCGTAATACTCCTTTTTAAAAGCTAGATATTACATGGACTTTCTAGACTCCGAGCCCGCTGGCAGATATGGGGTGTCATATCTCATGCCATAGCACCAGGCGTACCCCTGTCCAGTGTCGTTGCCCTGTCAGAAAAATTTCTGCTAAAGGTATCAAATTCTTTTTTTTTTT
Source organism: Pontederia crassipes (assembly GCA_030549335.1). Taxonomy (NCBI): domain Eukaryota; kingdom Viridiplantae; phylum Streptophyta; class Magnoliopsida; order Commelinales; family Pontederiaceae; genus Pontederia; species Pontederia crassipes. The sequence goes on from CM060190.1 coordinate 7,451,299, forward strand.
TTTTTGAGAAAAAGGATGACCGCCAGAGTTTGTAGTGTGTGTGTGTGTATATATATATATGCATATTTATGTAATGGATGTCATGTACAAAAGAGAGCTCTCAAGAAGAGAGTGACAAAAAGAGAGATGGACAGTGTATAGCCAGAACTCCACTCCCGAAGGAAAAAAGAGATATGGTGTACAATACTCTCAACCTGACATCGGTTCCCACAAAAAATGACCCAGTTACACTAGAGCCAAATGACCAAGGACTCGTCCAAAGCCTGCATCACACGTCAACTCTGCCGCTGCCTGGTGAAGCTGTGGAGTGGCTGCCAAAATCTCTCCGGGATTGATGGTAAGACTCGCCTTCTATGCTCAACTGTTGCTGGACCTCTCGAGAAAATGAGCACTCAGAAAATAGGTGGGTGATGTACACTTTGGTGAGGAGCTTGTTTCGCCGCATGAGCCAAGCAAATATTTAGACTTTCAACGGCATCTGAGAGGCCCAAGTTAGTCTTCAATCCGTGCTGAACTCCTCAGAAACAATAGTGGCTGGAAGAAAGCAGAGGTAAATGGTGTGAGCAAAACCTAGTCCATCCATCCTACTTAGGGATGGCAATATTCCCCGGCCCGCGCGGGCCCCCCATTGCCTAACGGGTCCCAAATTCGGGGAATTTTAGCCGCGCGTGGTTGGGGGGCAAATTGCCCCCGCATTGCACCCTCTTTTGGGGATTGGGGCGGGGTATGTTATGCCCTCCCCGCGGGGTGCCCGAATCCCCGTCCCCTATTTTTTATTAATATGATCGTCAACCATCAAATTAAAAATGTTAAATCTCAGTTGTTCAATGTATCATATAAATAACATACAAACCCTAAATTTCTTTATTTTTTTCTCCTCCTTCCTCTTCTCTTCTACTTCGTCACCATTGCCTCTGTCTCCACTGCCGGTCACGACCGCCGACAGAACCAGAGAGGAGGGCACACAAGGGAGGGTGCAGCCTTCTCCAGGGCGCTGCAGGAAGGGTGCTGCCCTCCCCTTACTGTACAGGGGAGGTCGCGGTCCCTCCAACCAATGTTGTCAAAATCACGTCCCAGCACGTAAAAATGTACGTTTTTACGATTCTACATCAGAAAATCGTGCCTGATCCCACTCTGGATCGATTCCAGCCAGCACGCGATAGAATTGCGTGCTGGATCGTGGGATCGCTCGTGTCCAGCGATCCCACTTTTTTTTTTTCGCGCGATTAATGGCTCACGTGGTGTGACCACGTGAACGCAAAGGCAATAAGGAAAGTAAAACCCGACGATGCCCTAGTTTACCTCCACCAGATGCCGCCGGTTGCTTCCGCCTGCTGCCGATTGTTGCCGCCTTCCGCCTACTGCCGGTTATTGCCGCCTGCCGCCTTGTGTTGACGCCTGCCGCCGTGTGTTGCAGCCACCTGCCGCCATGTTTTCCAGCCGCCGTGTGTTGCAGCTGCCTGCCAGTCCCCGTCTCCTCCCTACCTCAATCTCTCTCTCTTGCTGTCGCCACTCTTTCTCTCTCTTGCAGTCTGCTCCTGCTCGCGCGACTCACCGCCTCTCAGCGCCTCCCTGCCCACGAGCAGGGAGCGCCAAGGTCTCCCTGCTCTTGAACAGGGAGCGCCGAGGTTTCCCTGCTCGTGAGCAGGGAATGCCGAGGTTTCCCTGCTCGTGAACAGGGAGGCCTCGCCGAGGGAGGTGCTGCTCGTGAGCAGGGAGCGCCAACTCGTCCAAGATGATGAGCATTATGATTCGGAATTTAGGATTTAAAACTTAAATTAGGAATTAGCCTTATATAAGTGCATGCTTAGTTAGATTTTAATTACTGTATGCTTTGTTACTATTGTATGCATATATAATAGATTTAGTGTTACAGTCACAGATTTAGGTAAAGAAAAATGGCATCTGGTTAAAACTTATTTTAGTTTTGGTAATTTGGAATTGATTCTTTGACATGTTGCTTGATGTTTTGGTAACTTGATGAAATTATAATATTATATTCAATTTTGTGCTAATTAATATATTAAAAATATAATCCGGTAGAATCGATCGTGCTGTGCTGTGTTCAAGATTTCATTTTTTCCCGGCCCTCCGTGTCGTGTCCGTTTTACGAGTTTGACAACATTGCCTCCCACCGCCTTCCCCAATAGAGAGTGCCGCCCTCCCCATGTGCATGGGGAGGGCATCTCCCAAGAACGGTGAGGGCAACTGCCCTCACTTCTTTTAAATTTTTTGCAATTGATGGCTGTTATTTTCATTCTTTTTGCACAAAAATGAGGGCAGAATTCTTGTTTTCTTTCATTTTTTTTATTTTTTTTGTTTAAGAAAAACATTTGTTTTTGTAAATTTTAAATATATATATATTGGGGATTATGTATATCCCACCCATTCAGATGGGTAGGATCATCCTACCTAACATCGCGGCTGTCGTATCTACAATGTGTATTCGAAAAGGCACGGTCCAGATGGAACAATGGAAAAAACTGCCGGTTGAGACATTGAATTGTTGGTTCATTAAGAATATAAAATAGTAGATGTTGCTCTTCCTAACGGCTTGAGCGTTTAGGAAAACTGGTCAACACATCAAATTTAACATGGTATCAGAGCGAGAGGTCAAGAGTTCGAATTTCGTTAAGCTCTTATTAAAAAAATATTTCCTCCATTTGTTGTCCATGTGGTGGACTGGGTTAGACCAAAGTTGTCAGTAGCCCACACGTGAGAGGGAGTGTTAGGAATATAAAATAATAGATGTTGCTCTTTTTAACGGTTTAAGCTTTTAGGAAAATTGGTCATCACATCAAATTTAACAATTTGTAATTTTTTTCAAACATTCAATACCTCTTGACGCGTGATCAAAGTCGGACTACCGGCGATGGCGACGAGGCCTGGCAAGGTCCGTGGACAGATATGTGGGACAGCTCGGCTGACGGCGATCTCGTGTGAGGAAGAGGTCTGCAATGTCGAGCAGAAGGCTGCGGCGAGCAAGGTTGGACTATGGCATCGTGGCTCGGCGAGGTCTGCGGACAACAATGTTGAACAACTCAGTAAGAAGAGGGCTGTTGCGATGTCGCGTGAGGGCTGCTGCGATGTCGATCGAGGGCCGCTGTATTGCCGATCGAGCGGCGATTCCTTGTGGGAAAAGGGGTGCGGCAGTGACTGCGATCGAATCTTTCAAGGCGACGACGACAATGCCGAGACGACACTCAAGACCTGGGGACAGATTGGTGCTACGCATGAAGCTCGTAACTCTATTGGAACCATCATCGTCGCCGTTGAAGGGCCTCCCGGAGAGCAAGAGGGCAGCGGATCTAGGCGCCGACACAGAACTCTCGTCTTCGCCGGTGGTGGGACCGCAGTACTTGAGGACAAGGTGCAGCGCGACAATCCACGAACCGACAGTTTTTTTTTCCATTATTCCATCTGGGCTGCATTTTTTTTAATCCACCGTCGATCACGAATCTGACGGTCGCGAGTGTATGTAGGATGATTCTACCCTTTCTGATGGGTAGGATATATATTAAATCCATGTATATTATGTAAAAATTGAAGTGCATTTTTTTAATATTATAAGTTTGCAGGAGCTCAAGGACCTACGGGGGAACGGGGTGGGGAATTAAATTGCCTCCGCAATGGGTTAGCGGGGGTGAGGGCGGGGATGGGTTAGCGGGGGTGGGGCGGGTGTAGCATCCCCAGCCCCAAACAGGGTTGGGCGCCATCCATCCCTAGTCTGATCTGGAGGGGCCCGGGCAAAAAGGAAGCAATCCTCTGAAGAAGTGATATGAGCTTTGAATGTGTTGATCTGAGAATGGAGATGCAAATAGGGGGGTTCATGAGCTGGAGCCTGTGATACCGGCCTCATACTAGGACTCTGCCATAGAGGTGTCTGAGTGAGCAATCAGGCCCATAATCATGGGCTTCCAGAATGAGAATGCCCGTGAACCATGAATGGGCTCACCCTTGGGGCCAATGCCGCCACCTCCGTCAGAAGAAGGGGCCCCTCATGGTAGAATGGTTCGGGTCCTCCCAAGACAAGTCTTGCCCGTAACAGGTGACAAACACTGTTCACCATAAGCTATCCAACCCCCCACCACCACAAATCCTCCTTGTGAGACAGGCCAATAGATGTTATTCCAAGGAACCTGGGGTGCCATCGGTCTAGTCCGCACCCCTGCCAGAAAAAATTACTCAAGGAATCAAAGCATCTAAGAACTTGGGTGGGTATCTGGAGCACTGAAAGGACTGACCTGAGTGCGGTACATCATTTGTGCTGACATGCAGAAGATAGACATGTAATATATCAGGAGAGATGAAAGGACTGAACTAATAATCTTTAGGCGTTGGTAGTCTACTCGACGACTCACTATAGTGTGCTGCAATATAACCCAATTCAGGTGTGGCTTGTGACCATCGATCTCTACACACAATCCAGTCGATCTTGTTGGACTATTGGCAACAGCTCACATAAAATGCAAGAATTTAATTTTGACAATGTCATGTTGAAGCTTAGTACAAACTAAATTGACAAATACCTATGGTCCACTAGTCTAGAAAATCAAAAGGGAAATAATTTTTTTTTATGTAGGACTATATCATCTGATAGTGGAGGAAAATTCCTATGATTCTTGCTTAATCAAGGTGCTATGCTCCGTACGAGTTGATCGTCAATTTTTCTTTGTATGAATGATCTGTCAAATTTTCTTCTATGAATATGTTATTATTTAAGTTTGAACTTGATATTCACCTTTTTTTTTTCATTGTAAGTTTATCTTTTATCAAATGTTAGTAAATTCCACAGCCATGTTTATTACTTTTGTTTGCTGCAGTTTATATTTCAGTCTTATAGTGTTGGTGATGATGACTATCAAGGACATGATTATAGCTTGATTGGCCATCTGTCTGCAGTTCGTATTGTTTTTCTTTATCGTTTTGTCCAAGAGGTATGTTTAACATACGGTTACTATATACATTGTATAGTAGTAATATTTTTCATACAGTTTAGAAATTTTATAGTGGTTATGATGTTTGTTTATTTTACTAAGACTCATATAATTGTATCGGAACTTGCAGATAACTTCGTACTTCATGGAACTGGCTTCTCCACACACTCAAGAAGTAACTAAGTTTGTTGATAAAGTTGGTGGCTTTGAATGGCTCATTCAGAAATATGAGCTAGATGGAGCATCGGCCGTGAAATTGGATCTATCACTGGATACTCCAATAATTATAATTCCAAAAAGTTCGATGAGCGATGAGTTAGTATATCTACATATATCAATATATTTATGATCACATTATTTCATGCTTCACAGTTGGCTTTTAAGCATTGAACCTTAATCTGTCTATTGTATTTATGTAGATATATGGCTTTGATACCTCAGGTTTTTTGCTGCCGTCGATTGGTTCATGTTGTGTCTGACTAGTTCCTGTCGAATCTCATGAACATGGATTAGGCGTCGTATGATCCATGTAGCCGACCCCACCTAGTGGGATAAGGCTTTGTTGTTATTTATTCACATACATTATGTACTGATTGCAAGCCTTATTATTTATGCTATGTTCTTTATCTAGCACTCGCTCTCTTTTACTGCTTTTCTTAACCATATGGAGTATAACTTTGCATTTTAAGGTTATCAAGTCCAACTAGAGTGAATTCGTGTTTGACATCCAATTTCTTTGTGTATCAGTTATATGCAACTTGATCTTGGGAAATTGCAAGTCAAGAATAGTTTTACTTGGCATGGCCACAAAGAAGATGACCCCTCAGCTGTTCATCTAGATATTCTTCAAGCAGATGTAATATGCAAAATAACATATTCTTATAACACTTTTCCATGAAACGTGCCTCCATTAGTTTAATCAATTTAGTTATATCCTCAAATTGTAGATACATGGAATTAACATGGCAGTTGGAGTCAATGGGCTTCTTGGGAAACCAATGATACGAGAAGGAGAAGGTATTCATATTGAAGTGCGACGTAGTTTGAGAGATGTCTTCCGTAAAGTGCCAACACTCTCAATCAAATTTGAGGTAAGAATTATATTTTCATTGTATTCTCAAATCTCCATGGTGGTTAATATTGCTATATTTACCTTCTCAAAAAAAAATATTGCTATATTTATTATAATTATTTGTTTCATATGGGCTTGCTCATGTGTTCGTTTTTTGGAAAAGTAAAGAATGACTAAACAATTTAGCTAGTTTTCCACTTCTCATCTCAAATGAGAAGAAAGTAAGGATAAGCACACCAACTCAAGTAAAATAAAAAAGAGAATGTATCCATCCAAATGGATTCACAGGACTGATAGACAACTCTACTACATATATTTGTAAGTATGCAAAAATTCATCATAATACTACGCAATGCCTCAGTGACGCACGTCAAACCACAGAGATGATACTACTTGGTAAAGAGATAGAGGTATATAAGGTCCTTGTCTTCCTCCAGATACAATACATAGGTAGTTACAATTGAATCCATTTGGAGGGAATGCCTCTGACAAATGTGGGGGCTTATGATATTTAGAGGGATGTGCCATAACTGAGGGCATAAAAATAACCAGGGTGTTTGGTTACAACGGGATATGTGGAGAATAAGGATATTATTTCTCATTGATAAAAGAAACCCAAAAGTTCCTTATATGGAGGAGACCAAGGAGGAATTACAAAAAACAAGAAAGCACATATTAGGAAAGTAGAAAAAATCATAAAATCAACGCTCAACACTCCCCCTTGAGCATAAATATTTACCATGCTCAGCTTGGAATAAGTGGCTTACCTGTTTGATCACCCGTGAATACATATGATGTGACAAGAGCATGACTCTACTATGGAGGATAACAGATGAACCCTTCTTGTTCTACTTTCTTTGATAATTTTTGGAACAGAGCTCTGGAGCTTAAATGACCATGTGCTGTTTGCAAACCTTGTGAAACTCCCTCTTAGCTGTGAAACCGGGAGGTTGTTGCATGTAAACCTCATGTAAATCTCCATATAGAAATACATTCTTCACATCCAATTGAGAAAGTGGCTAATCCTTGCTGATTGCGATAGAAAGAAGAATGCGAACTGTGACCAACTCAGCCATGAAGGTGTCGAAGTAATCAACATGATAAGTTTGTGTATATCCTTGAGCCACTAAATGAGTCTTGTAGCGCTTTATAGATCCGTCAGAACTATGCTTGATTGTAAACACCCACCTGTAGCCCACCATTGTTGCATCACTAGGTGTTACAAGAGTCCAAGTGCCTTTGGACTAAAGAGCTGAGATCTCCTCTTGCATAGCTGCCTTCCACCTATCACCAAAACGAATTGTTGATATGAAGGATGAGTCTCTCCATGGTGAGATACTAGAGATACAATATGTGGACTTGCAAAAGCGTTTGTCCTTCCTCATAGCTATGGGAGCATCTAAATCATTGGTTATTTCCTCAGGAGCATTACTAGTGGGGGCAAGAGTAGAGTCATCAATTTGACCATGTAAATTTGTCTTTTTTAGTTCATCACCTATAGACACATCAAATGTAGTGATATCAATAATAACATTGCACTCATGATTTACCTTACGGGTCACGAGTGTGCCATTGGCACATGAGCAGGGTTAATAGAAGAAACAATCTGAGGGCGACGACTATAGGTTTGTAGATCAGGAACACGACTCTGAGTCCAGACATCTAAATGAAGAATCTCAAAAACTGCATTACTACTCTGGCCTTGTCGTCTTGGGAAGGAACTATGATGGTGTTTTCCAAGTTGGCAAGCATCGCATAGAAAAGAAGATTGCAAAGGGATATGTGGTATGACTTTGAAGTTTTTGAAATGACAAGTGACCAAAACGGAATAACATGACAGTTCATTTGTCTGCAAATTTGAACTACGAATAATAAACTAGGAGAAAAGGCAAGGAGCATGTAGCACATCCTTCAACTACATAGAAGTGAGTTGAACCTTTCCAAGTCCGGTAACCGAAGAGTGACTCCCATATCAGATCTCCCTTGAGCTACATTACTAATGAGAGCAAAACTGATTGCTATCTCCACAAAGGTGCCGGGAAGTGCCTGCATCAACAATCTACCCTGTAGACGCATCATATCTGATGGTATAAGCAGAAGGTGTATTTGAGGGACCAGTAGCAGGTGTGTCAATTTCAGCACTAGGAACTAAAGATGAAGAACCAGCTGATGCAAGATGCTTAAACTGCAAGAGAAGGTCCGTATTTGATATCTTGGGATGATGAGGTAGTGGGTCAAATGGAATCTTCAGCCACATTGTTGGCAGAGGAAGGATGCTCATGCTTCTGCCAACAAGTTTCCTCTGTGTTCCAACCTATTATAATAGTTGCATTGTTGTTGGCTTGCATGTCCCCCTCCACGATCTCTACTACTATCACGAGCTTGGACTCCTTCAGAAGATGCTCCTTGTCATGAGACGCCTGCATGTACCACAACTCAAGATTGGATCCATTCATCTGGATAATCAGCCCTAGGTGTTTGATCTCCCCTTGAATAGCCATTCCGTTTCCTTGTTATCAATTTGATCTGCATTTCAAATGGAGTAAGCGAGCCATTGAGAGAATTTTAGGCAGCCAAGAGGGTCCTTCTGCAACAACAACGTGCCTAGAAGGAGATGCAATAGCATCCTCGTCAGGGTTGATAATGAGAAGGGCAGCAATGACATGAAGAGAGTGGATCTGAAGCACGCGTGAAGGAGACAACGGCTAGGCTTTTTTTGTGGAAGGGTTAGGGTTTCTCAATTAGGCACAGAATTCATTGCACTGATACCATGTGGAGAAGAATGATATTATTTCTCATTGATAAAAAAACTGTCAGATCTCTTATACAAAGGAGGAATTTACAAAAAAGGAAAGTAGAATAAATCATAGGCAATAAATCAGCTCTCAACAGAATCGGCTGTTTTTTCAAAATGATAGATGCTATGTTGATAACATTCTTCATCAAGCTTATTTTTTGTATCACGAGCGGTGTTCTATGTAGCATATGTGGTTCACACTTTGTATCCTTTGTGCCTTCAATTGGCTTTTTAATATATGGGTTTGTATGATTTTTTTTTTTTTGAGAAGGGAAAGGATGACCAATTGGTGCATCGAAGGTCTTGGACGCCCAAACCGCCCTGGGAGGTGGGCCTACATATGGAAGACCAAGCCACCATGTGAACCCGACGTGTCGGGCTGCATCCCTGCCAGAAGAACCTGCATCTCAAAGAGTCAATCCGTGATAATACCTGTGCCTGCATGCGGAGCACTAACATGAAGTACGTCGGGAGAGACGAAAGAACAGATCGGAGCAGGACCAAGCGACCTCCGTTGGATAGGAGGCGAGAACTCCAGCCCTGTAGGCGATGCTCTAGCCGCTCAATAACAGGAGTCCACCTCTACCTCCTGGATGAAATATGGCGATCTGAGAGAGGGAGTCCAAGGTAGGTAATAGGTAAGTCCCCAACGGGAGTACGCAACTCAGCCGCACAGTGCAAGGCCTCCTCCGTCACCATGCCAAAGGGAATGAACAAAGATTTGGCATGGTTGATCTCTAGGCCGGAAGTCATGCCGAAGAGCTCCACCAGAATGGCCACCCGTCTGGCCTCCACCTCTGACCCCTCGATGAAGAAAACAGTGTCATCCGCGTACTGCAGCAGAGGCACCAACTTGCCGGCGAAGCCTCTAAAAAGGCCGGCCGAGCATGCCTCCTGAGGGCATCCGGCGAGGCCGTCCACCGCCAGCGTGAATAGCATGGGTGCAAGGGGACACTCTTGCCGGACGCCGCGTTGTGGCTGCACCCAGCCCACTGCCATCGACCCGTTGACCAAGACCGAGAAAGAAGTGGTGGTAATACATCGCTTCATCCAAGCAATCTAGGTCGCTGGGAAGCCTCTCACCTGCAATGAGTACCAAAGGAAGGGCCATGAGAGAGAATCATAAGCTTTGGAGAAGTCGACCTTCCAGAGAAAGGCCCGACAACTGCCGCGACGCCACTGCGCCAGAATCTCCGAGGCCATGGAGAAATTGTCTGTGATGGATCTGCCCTGGACGAAGGCCGACTGAGCAGGATGGATGAGGTCCAGAAGCACCTCCCGGAGCCGATTAGCCAACACCCGAGCCAACAACAGGTAGATGGCATTAGATAGGGTGATCGGCCGGAAGTCCTCGATTTTGTCCGCTGGCGTGCACTTCGGCAGCATGAAGAGTATAACACCCTTAAAAAAATAATGAAAGCGTTAGCATGTTACAATGTGCAATTCTCGTATAGAACCCTCTATTCATTTGCCGCTCATGGGTGTCTTCCTTGCTTCCATCTCGCTTTATACGGATTGATAAGAATTGCATGCACCTTATTAACCAAATGGATATTCGAACTTCCAAGGTTATCTAGTCTTGAGAAAATATTTTGAATTATCTAAAGAGGAATGCATGACGACAAAGAAAATTGTGTTGAAAGATAAATGTTGGAGTCTTAGTTTATTGACTTTTCTATTATTTCTGTTTTATTTAGGAACTGTCTTATTGCCAAATGAGTTGTTGGATGTTTGAGTATAGATTTCATTCAATAAAATTTTATTTCATATTCAGACTTTTTTATATTTGGAGTTTTTGAGAGGATGATGTCTTGGATTTTCTTCATCGATTATTATATGCTAGAACCAGCGTCATCGTTTATCTAGTTTATTTGATTTTTTTGCATCAAAATTTGATTTATCTGAGCTCTTGATTCTTCTTAATTTGTTATTAGCTCTGCTATGTCAAAAGACTATAATCAAACTCCCTAGAACTATCTGATGGGTGGCTCGATATTATGTCTAGAAGAAGTGAACTTGAAAGGATCCTCAAGAGGTACACACTGAGCCCAATCACTTAGAAAATCCCCACTATGATGGGAAAATAAAATGGTAATATGCCCTTGGAAGGCAGTCCTGATCTTGAAAAGAGGAATCTGATTCAGGATACTGAGACTAGGCATGGCTATTGGCAATGTTGCAGTACAGTCACTTTCTATAAGGAGGTGGATTCCTGGACAACAAGGGTTCCTGTATCCCGTGAGAGGTTGTCTGTAGCAGTGTTGTCAAAATCGCGTCCCAATTTGTAGAACCATACAATTCTAAGATCTTACCTTTGAAAATCATCCACGATCCCTCTCTGAAGCGTTTCCGGCCAGCACGCAGTTCTGATCGTGGGATCGCTCGGCACGCTCATGTCTGGTGATCCCACTTTTTTTGTTGAGCTGATTTAGAGGTCACATGTGACCTCGTGAGCCCAAAGTCAGTAAGGAAGAAACACAAAATGATGCCCCAGTTACCTCTGCCTGCCAATGTGCATTGCTGCTGCCTGCTGCCATGTGTTGCAGTCACCTGCAGCTGTGTGCTGACGCCTGCTGCCGTGTGTTACAGCCGCCTGCAGCCATGTTTTCCAGCCGTCTGCCGCTGTGTGCGCTGCTGCTGCCTCGTGTTGCTCCAGCTCGCTGTGAATCGTATTCCCTTCTTCCTCCCTGAATCTCTCTCTCCCGCTGTCGCCGTTATTTTTCTGTCGCATAGGCGCCATTCTTTTCTGTTGCCCCTCTCCCTGCTCTCAACCTCAGCGAGCAGGGAGCTCTGCTCGCGAGAAGGAAGGTGCCTGCTCGCGCGGTGCAGCCGGAAGGCCTACGTTGTTCCCTGCTCATGAGCAGGAAGCCTGCTCCGAGGTCTCCCTGCTCGCGCAGGGCTCACTAGCCTCGTGAAGAGGGAGAGTATATGACCTTAAGTTAGGAATAGGAATATAGGATTATATAAGTAACTGTTTAAACCTGTTTAAAACTTTAAGTTAGGATTATATAAGTAACAGTTGTTGTCGCGCAGGGCTCACAAGCGTTGTGAAGAGGGAGAGTATATGACTTTAAGTTAGGAATAGGAATCTAGGATTATATAAGTACTTGTTTAAGCCTGTTCAAAACTTTAAGTTAGGATTATTTAAATAACAATTGTTGTCCTTACATGCTTAATTAGGTTTGAATTAGGTTCTGATTATGTTGTATACTTGTATAGAATATTACAAACGTGTTACAGATTTAGGTAAAGGGAAAATGGCATCTAGTTGGGGTTCAGGAGTTGGAAATACAAATATATAAAAAAAGTAATGTGGTAGAATCGTTCATGTCGTATTACGTGTTCACGATTTATGTTTTTTCCCAGCCCTCCGTGTCGTGTCCGTTTTACGTGTTTGATAACATTGGTGCATAGCATGGTAGAATATTACTCAATCTACTCTTGTCTACATGGTTTGGCTCACCCACTTAGCTGGTAAGGTTCATCAAATTAGTCTTTAGTCCATTAGGCCCCATTTTGTTGGGAATAAAACTGAGATTATGGTCTTATCTTTTGCTTGTCGCCCAGAACATTTAATGCAAGAACAGGAAAAAAATGCGGAACATCATGTTCATGGTCCATCTAGGGACACGTGATCCCGCTGGATCAAGGATGTCAGAAGAAGTAATTGATCACTAAATCCTAATCCCAAAACACCATCTTAGCAACCCAACAGGGCCACTCCGAACTTATTTGGTCCGACAAACATCTCTCCGAGATAGGTGTGTTCTTATGGACTAACATGTAATAATATCAACTGAGAAAGATCAAAGTGTGTATCAATTGTTGAAAGATCAAAGTGTGTATCAATTGCTGAAAGATCGAAGTTTGTATCAGTTGCTGAAAGATCAAAGTGGAGTACCAGTCATCCACATGGTATAGGATTTTGGAGCTCCGCTAGCCTATACTCAAAGCACTTGATCATCGACATCCATCCTTGTCATCCTTTTTTTCCCACAAAAAAAGAATGTATCTCATTTAGTTACCTCTAGAACCTTGTTTGAAGTTACCTGTAAGTGTAAATATATTATATATTTACATGGGGTTTGTATTGCCTGCTGATCTGTAGGTCCTCTTTTATTTATGAGTGCTTGCCAACATGGCATCTTCAAGGAGTTTTGAAGTAAGAATACTTTTTGCTAATTGACTAATTCGATGCAGGTTGGTTTCCTACATGGGGTAATGCTCCGTAAGGAATATGATGTTATAATAAATTGTCTTTACATGAATATATCGGAAATTCCAAAACTTCCTCCAAGTTTTCGTGGTAATCTCATTGGTACAAAGGAGTCGATACGTATGCTTGCTGATAAAGTCACTCAGCACAGTCAAATCTTACTCTCACGAACAGTTATGATTACAGCTGTTGAGGTTCATGATGCTGTTCTAGAGTTACACAATGGTCTTGATGAGGAGTCTGCTTTGGCACAAATAGCTGTAAGTACTTCCATATACGATTTTACCTTCAGAAAAAATCTCCCAAATACATTATGACACACGTAATATCTTCTCTATTTTGAGTTTTATATGTGTATATGATTTATCTCTTACATGAGTTACCTAAGAACTATGTAGGCATCATAACAGGATACTAAATTATTTAATAAATTGTTTCTGTAGCTTCAAGGCCTCTGGGTATCTTATAGGACGACTTCTTCATTTGAAACAGACCTCTATGTTACTATTGCTAAATTTTCTCTTCTGGATATACGTCCAGATACAAAAGCTGAAATGCGTTTGATGCTTGGGTCTTATACAGACATTCCAAATCCTGTATCAGATGGTACCTCCTGTTCTACTGGAACTTGTCTCTCATTCCCTTTGGATGATTTTTCTCTCAGGAAATCAGAAAGTTCAACAGATATAGATGTTTCTAACTTGACCATGTTGATTATGGATTATCGATGGCGTCCATCATTTCAATCTTCTGTAATCCGAATTCAACAACCTCGGATTCTTGTAGTTCTGGATTTCCTATTCGCCATTGCTGAATTTTTTGTGCCTTCTTTAAGCTCCATCACAGGCAGAGAGGAAGCATTAAATCCCAAGAATGATCCACTAATTAATTCAGGCGATATATTGCTTTCGGAATCTGTTTACTTGCAGACTGATAATGTTGTGCATCTTTCTCCAAAAAGAAAGTTGGTTGTTGATGGCTGGGATGTTGATGAGTTTATTTACGATGGATGTGGTGGTACATTAAGTTTGAATGAAGAATTTGATTTGAAAGGTCACTCATATGCTGGGACCATTGTTGTAATCGGCTGTGGAAAGAAATTACGGTTCAAGAATGTTAAGATTGTGGTATGTACTTTAATATCAATTTTCCATGTCAATTTTCTTGTCATTAGCCTAATTTTATTCTATTAAATAAATAACCTAGTGTTCTTCTCTTCACTGCTATTTCTTTATGTAATTATTTTCATTTTATTCTCACACATCCCGTAATATTCAGGAAATATCATGTCAAATGTTTATTGAATGTACTCTGTCATTTATCTCGCTGCTATGTTAACTGAAAATTGGCATTTTGAGACAATATTGGCTAAAATATTACGTATGAAAAGACCCCAGAACTTATATTGAACAAGTATTTTATGGAAAAGGGCATGAGAGTTCATCTGCAGTACGTTGTTTAACTTGTCTCATGGGTTTCTTCTGCTTTTCCTCTTAGTCCCATCCATTTGTTTTCCATCTTGCAGCTTAACCGACTATTCTCTTCTTCTATTCCTTTCATCTCTTGATTTTCTTAATCTAATCAAATGCGAAAAGAGGCATATGGCAGTAGTTTTCAACCAACCTGAGACAAAATCTGCTTCTTACATGACATGTATAAGATATAGATATAGAAGACCAACGTTTTGGAAATCAGCATAAACTGATCAGAAACTTTTATTCAAATCCATCGGGGATGTCTAGCTCAGTGTGAACTGCACCTAACAAAACCAAATTGTCTTATAATCTTGTTTATCTTTACAGAACTAAAAGAACCAGAAGAGCAGGTAGAGTTATGCTCTCTGGACCAATAGAAAAGGATCCACACGAAACTAGATAATCATATTTACACCTTTTTTATTATTGTCCACAACTGAAAGAACATCCTCAACTGTTGTATGTGAGTGAGTGAGTGAGTGAGTGAGTGAGTGAGTGAGAGAGAGAGAGAGAGAGAGAGAGAGCAACTGGGATCTACCTTGTTGCTGGTACATCTGCCTTCTTCGCCACCAAATAAGCTGATGCCAATGGAAAGTTTTCTCAAAAAAATAATATTCTGGTAATGAAATATAATTGTCATCCGCCATTAGAGACCACTGCACTGCTGCCTTCCTAGAGTTTAGGGTCAGGGGATGCTGCTTTCATGCACTCCTTCCTGTGTACAGGATGTTAGTAAGACATGTAGGTGGCTGAACCGGTTGGAAATTAGACAGGGCCAGTCTGGTGCACAAAGCTTCTAACATTTTGATAAGACATGTAGGCTGTTGATTTCTTTTTGCAATAGAGTACCTCGAAGATTTAGCCATATTTTAATTCCCTTGCAAACTTTATTTGTGTTTGTTTTATCTACTCCATTGTCCTGTGTTCCTCGTTTTTTGCGTCCATACTTACCACTAAACCTTTGTTTTGTTCTCCTTCATTTATAATACTTGCCATCTATTTAATGCTCATGTCTTCCTTGCTTTCCATCAACATGTATAGTGATAGACATTCTTTTTATTTTCGCACATGACACTACCTATTTTTATGCCTTAATCAGAATGGTTCTTTGTTGCGAAAATGTACCTACTTAAGTAATGGTAGCAGCTACTCTGTCTCTCCAGCTGACGGTGTTGAGATTTTGCCATTCGATAATTCTGCATCTGTTTCAGAGAAGCTTGGTTCCCTAGAATCTAGGGAGCACAGAAAGGAAACAAGTGGTTCCATTACAAATGCTAATGCTACTTCAAGTCAGATAATAAGCTTCACTTTTGAAGCTCAGGTATAACAAATCAATATACGTTTTTCCCCTTATTGGGAATATTTTCAAGGAAGCATGTTAGCAAATATGCAACTACTGCGACACAGTTATATTGATTCATTTGCAGCTCATTAAGATTTCATGTATTTAAGTGTGTCATTCCTTTTGTTATTTCACTGTACAATGCTCATCTAGATTTTACATCATATTTAATATAAGAATATATTTCTTCCATGGTAGAAATTGTACATCTACTACTAGTAATTGTCCAATGCAAGCCCCTCATGAGGAACCCACTTTTTGCAATGAAACAGTTTATTCCCACTGCTGAACATTCCCTCAACCAAGAAGGTGTTGTCATGCAAACAGAACACTGTCATTTTTATTGTTGTTGCTGCTGATGGCATTGGCAGTTTGGTGAGCCTTTTTTAGGGGAGATGTTAGCTAGAAAATAGTATACAACATTTTTTTTTTATAAGGTAACGAGAGGTTGGATAGTTTTCTCCTGTGGATTTGCTTATCATTTTGGCCACTTATATATGAGAAAATGAGAGAGATTGATAGAAAAATTATATCCCTTTTATATATCAAAAGCCTGAGCATACATACCATGTATTTAAATAGGAGTCTTCTATGCATATAATCATTATTACAAGGAAATATCCCTAATAGAATCTCACATTCCTACTACTCCCGCACGAAAAGCTTTAGTAAACATGTAGCCAACTCATCATTGGATGAAACAAAAAATGTCACAATATCATTGGATATTACTTTCCCTTGAACAAAGTTACAATCTAATTCAATATGTTTGGTCATCTCATGGAAAACAGGATTTGATGCAATGTGAATGGCTACCTGATTATCACAAAACAATTTCATAGGCTGCAATTATGGAATATTTAATTCTCTAAGCAGTTGTTTCAACCCTATCAATTCACATGTGGTTGAAGTCATTGTTATATATTCAACCTTTACACTAGAAAGAGCAACTACATTTTGTTTCTTACTCTTCCAAGAAATCAAATTGCCTTCAAAAAACATGCAATAACCAGTCATCGATGTGTATCAAATGGAGAACCAGCCCAGTCAGTGTCCATATATCCAACCATTTCCATATGACCTCTATCTTGACATTATAAACCTTTATCAGGAGCACTTTTAATGTATTTAATGATTTTAATCGCTGCATCCCGATGCTTCTTAGTTGGTGAATTCAAAAGTTGACTCACAACACTCACGGCAAATGAGATATTAGGATGTCACTGTGAGATAGTTCAATTTGCCAAGTAATCTACGATACCTTCCAATGTTTCCTCCTCGTCCATCACTAATTTCACATTTTGGTCCATTGGAGTGCTTGCTAGTCGGCAATTAAGTTGTCTCCTCTAGAATATTCTACACATATTTTCTTTGAGAAATATATATACCATGCGAAGATTAAACAAATTTAATACCAGGAAAATATTTTAGAAGCCCTAAATATTTACTCTGAAATAGTGAATGCAAATGGGATTTATGCTGAGAAATACCAATTGCATATCTCTAGTAGTTATAACATTATCATCAACATACACAAAAAGAAGTATTAATTGTCCTTTTGAATGTTTGATCTGATTTACAGTGGCTTCGTCCAAAGTTCAAAATAGCTGTACTAAAACGCGAAAACCAAGCTCAAGACTGTTTGAGGCCATATAAAGAGTCTTTTTTAGTTCGCATACGGTAACCCACCCACACACCTCCATAAAATTTCCTCTTCAAGGTTACTATGTAAGAAAGCATTCTTAATATCAAGATGGTGTAAAGGCCAATGATTAATGGCAACCAAAGAAAGGAGGAGGTGGATAGAAGTGATTTTAGCAACAGGTGAAAATGTATCACCATAATCTAAGCCAGAGTATAACCCTTGGCAACCAAACAAGGTTTTAAGCGATCAACTTGACCATCAGGGGATACTTTCACATTGAATACCAAGCGACAACCTACTGTAGTATTATCGCGAGGCAGAGGTACAAGTTCTCAAGTACCGCTAGCATGCAAAGCATACACTTCTTCCATCATAGCTGTGCGCCAACTAGGATGGACCATTGCCTCTACAACAATTTTACGAATTGAAACAGATTCCAAATAGAAAATAAAGGCAGCATATGAAGGAGATAAGTGACTATAGCATAGAAATGAATAAATAGGATGTGGATTGACAATACTGCATGTACCCTTTCTTTGAGCAATAGGAAAATTTGACTCTGTTGTAGGTGATGTATTCGAGGATGGATTAATATGTGGCACAGAAGAAATTGCATGTCCTTCTTACGAAGTTGTCTCATGTGTCCCTTCAACTATTAGGGGTCCTTTCTTTTGTCGTCGACACGTAATAATAGCCTTATGGCCAGCATGTTTAAGTTTAGATGCTCTTACAGGAGGAGAAACATATGAAGGTGGAACAGGGAGAGGTAGTGACACATATGGACTCAGAAGTGGATCAGAGAAAAAATGGAGTAGACTAAAAAAATGTGACATCTACTCAAACAAAATAATGATGAAGGTCAGGAGAGTAACGCCTGCACCTTTTTTGTGCACGACAGTATCCATGAAATACACAATGAATTGAAGGGGATAATTTAGACCTGTTCGTTGATAAATTGTGAACAAAATATACACATTGACGGACCCTGTTAGAAGCACTTATCGCTCAGAAGGGAATATAGTGTGGCAGTCATGGACGGAGGATGATGGTGCGCTGGCGAGGTCGCCAGCAAGCGTACGAACGATGGAGATTCAGGGACTGCCTCTCCATCTGCTCCGGGTTGTGAGGTTGACTTATGGCCGGATTGCCGGTTGCCATCATCGCTGGTGTTGCTTGTAGGCGTCAACAGTTTTGCCTCCAGCTGCAAATCCCGGGCATCACGGCTTGTGGGCGGATATCACTGCCGGCCGAATGCCAGTTTCTCCCCATCCAGCAGGTGACACCTCAGCTAGGATGTAACAAATTGTAATGGTGATACGTAATGCAAGAGTGATGTGGTTAATGATGTGTGGAATAAAGAAATCTTTGATACGGAGCAGTGTGATGCTGTCATTTTGGTTCCATGGCCTTGATGTTTCTCTTGGCCTTCCTATCAAACTTTTGTAACCCCTACTATTATTAATGAAACTTTTGGATGAGTACCAGCTTGTTAGTTGCCCTTTCTCGTTTCAGAAAAAAGAGTCATATGTACTCATATACAACCATACAGACTCGTACAATCGTATAAACTGTATAATAGTATAAGTTTACGACTTTTTATAAATTGATTTTTATATGGAATCTTAGAGTTGTCTTAAACTCGTGCAAAGGGGGTTTTAGTTTATGAATGGCTGATCATGCCATTTGGTTTATCCTAAAGGAATAACATCTCCATCCGCCTTATTATGAGGCATGTGTTGAAGCCCTTCATCAGATGCTTTGTCGTTGACATCTCAGTTACAGCCACTGCAAACATGATTATTGCATGGGTGACATAAGTTATTTCTTTAAGGGAGAATGAGTTCATCATAAAATTGATTTACTTCAATGCTTAAGAAGTATTTGATTAGGCCAAGATCTTTCAACAAAAATGACAGCAGGAGAAATAATTAAGTTATGAAGTTAGAGGATATTTCACACATGACCTAGTGCCTTTACGATGTGTAATAGGAACATCTTAATCAAGAGTTACCTTAGTAGAATCTCTTTCCGACAAGGAAAGACTACTTGGAGACGTGATGGAATCGTGGAGAGTGGTTTAACATCGTGGTCAAGTGGAGGCTGATGAGTGTGTCGACGGCTGTAAACTTTCAGGACTAATGAGAAGTAGGATCATAGTGCCAGTAACCTTTTTGAGTTCTCAAGAACCAAAAAATATGCACTTCATTGCTTTAGGATCTAACTTATCAGTTTGAAAGTGGTGAACAAAATAGACATCCAAAAATACAAGGTGGACAGGAAAGAGGGACTTTCCTGGGTGTAGAAGATGGAATGAAATTTGTCCATTGACGATTAGGTAGCTTAGTTAATGAGATAATCAGCAAGCCAAGCAACACAGGGGGAAACTATGTTAACTTAGTTAATGCAAGAATAACATTTAGCCAATAGGTGGAGGGAACATTCATATAGGAGAAGGGTGCAAGCAACATCCAGCAAGTGGCGAAGTTTTTTCAACAACATCGTTTCACTGAGATGTTTTGACAGATGAAGTTTAATAAATTACACCAATAAATTTTAAAAAAGGGTGAAAGATCAGAATTTTCAAATTCAAGTCTATTGTCACTACGAAAGAAAAGTTATCTACTAAAACTAGAAAGTATTTAAAATGCCTAATGATGGAAACTCCAGAAGGACCCCATAGGTTAGCATGCACAATTAAAACTGAACTTTTCTCTCGTTTGTCAGGTCGAGATGAAAAAGAAGTACGATGATGCTTGCCTACTTGAAATGTTGGGAAATTGTTGATGAAGAATAGTTAAACTAAGATGACCTAGGCGACGATGGGGTTGTAGGGAGATGTTGGAAGTATATGCTATTGGATTTCGGGTAGATGGTTGTAGATAATATAGTTCATCACTTTCAAATCCTCCACTAATCTGCCTCATCGATTGGAGATCATGTAGAACGAAGAAAGAATCATAAAAAAGTGCTCAACAATTTAAGGAATTTGTAAGTTGGCTGATCAGAAGAAGACTTAAAGCAAACTTTGAGGCATACATGCCATTATCAAGGGAGAGGTGACAATTAACAAAAACAGTGCCAAGTCCAATGGTCGGAGAAAGAAAACCATCAATAACTTTAACACTAAGAGGGTTCAAGTGAGCTTTTAGGGATGAGGAGAAAGAGGTATCACCTGATAGGTGTGAGGAGGCACTCGAATCTACAGTCTAGATAGATTAAGAATTAGTAGAGAGCGCAAGAGTACCTGAATAATGCATAAGACCAACACCAGTTAATGGGGGAGTAGATTCAATGGTAGAAAGAGAGCGAAGGCGATCAAAGGCGAAGGGTGAGCGCATCCAAATTTTTCCCAACAAAGATGATGATAGTGTTCAATGTTTTTAAAGAATTTGCCACATCTTCTAGAGTCGTTCCCTCGTCCGCGTTCACAACCTCTATATTTGTCGGAAAAGTTTCCTCGACCCCTTCCACGTGTAGCAAGAGCAGAAGCATTTGTATGAGAGCAATCATCAATACGAGAGAGTTGAGCATAGATTTCTTTAGGAGTTGGAATAGTTTCCTATGTCATGAGTGGCTTATATTCAGGATGAAGAGTAGAGAGAAATTGAACGGATCTAATTTGATCATGTTTCTCTGTCAACACCTTGATATCAACAGAAAGAGGTTGATACATGTTTTGCTTATTCCATATGTTAGTCATGGTCCCAAAATAATTTGCTAATGGCTGATCATTTTTCTTACATGACCAGATGTCTTCAAGGACATTGTAAAGACGAGATATACTGCTTTTATGAGAGTGAAGTTTTTGAAGTACCACTCATATAGTCTTAGCGAATTTATAGGCCACGACTTGTTTAGCAACCGATTTTGCCATGCTATTGAGCATAGCAGCGGCAACCCAATCATTGTCTGCATCCCAGTCGTCTCTATGTTCTTCGGATTTGGTGAGAATATGCTTCTTTTTGTGGGATCCTACATAGCACTCAAATGTTGTGGACTAAAGGAGATCGTTGGTACCATCGAGTTTGATATTGATACCGAGAGGGGTGTTGAGGGTGGATTTTGCGCCAGAGTTACTGGATTCAGCTTTCTTGTTGGCCATGATCGAGCGAGATGGGTCCCATATCTTGATAACTAAGGGTGAAATTGATTTAGGTCGGAATAGACCTATCATCCATCTAGATTGAATCAGCCTCCTATTGATGGTGATTGAAAATATAGCGCAGTAAGGGCACTGAAGGAGGAGAGAAGAAAAGGGCAGAAAGGAGGGGAAGGAGGAGGAATGGGGTGGAAGTGGGGAAGGGTCGTGATCCAACAGCATATACTTCCAGCATATAGCTCACCACCCTTCCCCCTCTTGACCAAACACTAGTGCCTCCATGTTTAATGATAAAGGTAGGCAAACAAGAAAGAAAAATATGCTAGAATATTATCCTAGAATATTTGAGATATTATTTCATAACATTCTAAGTAGAGAAGAAAAGAGAAACTAGTATATTACAAAGATATGCGAAGATATGAAAAGATATTATCATATCTCCTTTCAACACAATCTTTTTTCTGCAATTTCTTTTTATTTCTTGTTTCCATCCATACGTATGTTTACTAAAGGTTTCTCAAATTGCTCTCATGTCCACATCTCCAAATTTTGGTTCTCGTTGGAACATTTAGTTAATGTATCTGTTGCCAAATTTTGGTTTCCATCCATTCGTTGTTTTACTTTTACTTTTTTTTCTGGGTCTAATTGAGGGTTTAGGCCCTCTAAGTAATTTATACATTTTTGTTAAGGTGTTGTGGTTGTCAAATTTCAACAATTCTTTTCAGGTGATCTCTCCAGAGTTTATTTTCTATGACAGTTCAATATTGTCTGTTGATGATTCCTTCAACATTGAGAAGCTTCTTCGTGTAAAGATGGATTTGAGCTTCATGTAAGCATTCGATGTCATCCGAGATGCACTTTTCTCTCTAGAATTCAAATGAAGCTTTTCTTTCAACATCTGACTCAATAGTTTATGAGGTTTAAATTTGTTTAGCAGGTATGCTTCAAAAGAAAATTACACCTGGGCCCGATCTCTTGTGAAAGATCTTACTGTTGAGGCTGGTTCAGGTCTTCTGATTCTTGAGCCACTTGATATTTCCGGGGGATATACATCTGTAAAAGATAAAACCAGCATATCCTTGTCTACTTCTAACATTTCTATTCACCTCTCCCTGGCCATTATTTCTCTTATAATGAAATTACAAAGCCAGGCCCTATCTGCATTGCAGCTTGGTAATGTTAATCCTCTTGCCTCTTGTACAAATTTTAAGCGAATATGGACCTCGCCAAAAGGTAAATCAATGCCTTGTCTTGACTTCCTTCTTAAAATTCCTATTTGTTCCAACATTCTACATCATGTTATAAATGGTGATAACTAGTTCATTACTGTAGGGAGCCTGCCTGGATACAATCTCACTTTTTGGAGGCCCCAAGCCCCTTCTAATTATGCTATAGTTGGTGACTGTGTGACATCAAGGTAAGAACAAAGAGAAGAGACAAATGGGTATCACTACCTTGGCTTCCATGATGTTAAAATGTTTTCTTCATCACCTTATGTATATTTTTGGAAACACTTAGTGAAGACCAAATTACACAATCAATTGCATAAATGTTCAGAACTTTTTAGTTTCATCTCAAGTTGGGTGTTAGAGTCCGCAAGCGAGCCCTCGAGTAACCAGTCATGAAGCCAAAAAGAGAGCCTTTTCGGAGCTCAGTGAAAGAATCATAAACGGCCGCACCCGAGGGCATAACGCTGCCATCCCCTCCAAAATGATGAAGCACCACGGGGTAACATAGGCCTAGAATCCCATGAGAGATCTCGACCATAGCATGTGAAGAAAACCTCCTTCCATAAGCTGTCCTCTGGCCCCATAATCCGTCCCACCCACCAGGCAAAGAGCGCCAAGTTCATGCAGCGAAGGTCTTGAATGCCCATTCCGCCCTGTGAGGTGGGTCTGCAAATGCTGTGCCAGGCAATAAGATGAACCCGGCGGGCAGAGCCGCATCCCTGCCAAAAGAACCTACTCCTTAGGGAATCAATCCATGATAATACCTGGGTCGGCATCTGAAGCACTAACATGAAGTAGATCGGGAGTGAAGAGAGGACAAAACGAAGTAGAACCAAGCATCCCCCGCTTGATAAAGATCAAGCAAGAACCGCTTAAGGACCAGCGTCCACGCGCGCGAGCCGATGTGACGATCCGAGAGAGGGAGGCCCAAATAGGTGATGGGCGCGGGGTGCGCAACTCCGCCACACAGCTCAATGCATCCTCGGTCACCATGCCAAATGGAATGATAGTGGATTTGGCATGGTTGATCTCGAGGCCCAAGGCCGCCCCGAAGACCTCCACCAAGATGGCCACTCGTCTGGCCTCAAGCTCTGATCCCTCCATGAAGAAGTCTGTGTCATCCGCATACTATAGCAAAGGCACCAGCCCGTAAGCAAAGCCGCTGAAGAGGCTGGCCCGTCATGCCTCCTGAGTGTATCTGGCAAGGCCATCGATGGCCAGCGCGAAGAGCATAGGCACGAGGGGAGGAAGCGAATGTAGATGCTACGTGCTGACCAAGACTTTGAAAGCCATATCTAGCCATCACGTCTGGAGTGGTCAGAGCGGTAGGAGGCAATCCGCTATGCAGAGCCAAGAGCTCAGTAAAACACTGCCCCGAGAGGGCTGATCTGAAGAGAGGCATCCAATATCCAGGGCCCCCGTCCTCAGACCAGGACTCCGCCACTGTCGCGTCGGACTGTGCCACCAAGGCATAAAGGCGGGGAAAGCCACGGCGAGTGAGTCTTTGGAGAGCCCGCCGTGATGCCAAAACGAGAAATCCAACCCGGAGCCTAATGCAGGGATCATAAGAGGTTGTATCAGAATCGGAGCCGCCACTCCCTGCTAGAAAGATGAGGCCCTGCGAGGCAAAATAGTCCTCGACTCCCATGATAAGTCGCATCCCTAGCAAGTGAAGAAGACCTCCTGCCATAGACCATCCTCAGGCCCCATGATCCGCCTCACCCATTGGGCTAGGAGATCCCAGTTGGTTCCTCCCTGGGAGGTGGGACGACAAACACTATTTCATGTGACGTGGTGAACTACTCGATGATCAGAATCACAACCCTGTCAAAAAGATCTACTCAAAGAATCCATGCGTCGAAGAACCTGAGCAGGTGCCCGGATGACCGTCATGTAATATGTCGGAAGCGCCGAGAGGACGGAGCATAAGAGGATGAGCCTGCCTCCCTGGACAAGAGGCACGGGCTCCAACCCTGGAGTCTCAGCTCCATGCACTCGATGACTGGGGTCCAACCCCAAGAGTCGATATGCCGGTCAGAAAGTGGGAGGCCCAAATAGGTGGTCGGCAGGGAGCTGGTTGGCGTGTGAAGCTCAACCACACATCGGGCAGTCTCCTCGGGAACCATGCCAAAAGGAATGGAGGACTTGGCATGGTTGATCTAAAGTCCGGTCGTCACACCAAAAAGCTCTATCAAGATGGCTACGCGTCGAGCCTCCTGCTCAGAGCCCTCGATGAAAAATACTGTGTCATTGGCAGGCATATTTTAGGAGAGGAACTAGGCCCCCGGCGAAGTTGCGGAAGAGGCCAATCGAACAAGACACCTGGGTGCATCTGGCAAGCGTGTCGACAGCTAGGGCGAAGATCATGGGAGCTAGGGGACGGCCTTGACGGACCCCCCTCTGCGGCTGCACCTAGTCACCCGACCTCGCACCATTGACTAGTACCAAGAATGAAGCGGTAGTGATGCAACACTTCATCCAAGTCTCTGGGAAGCCTCTAACTTGCAGTGAATGCCAAAGAAAAGACCATGAGATAGTGTCATATGCGTTGGAGAAGACAACCTTTCATAGGAAAGCTCGGCATGTAGTCCTCCACTGTGCAATGATCTCGGAGGCAATAGTGTAACTGTTGGTGATGGAATGGCCCTGGATCAAAGCTGACTACGCTGGATGGATCAGCTCAGGAAGTACCTCCCAAAGCCGGTTTGCCAATACCCGGGCCACCAAGATGTAGATGGCACTGGATAGGGCGATCAATCGAAAGTCCTCCACTCTCTCCGCCGGGGTGTGCTTCGGAAGTACGAACAATAGGAACTTATTGAGGCGGTCAAAGCCCTTATTCCCACTGGTAAACTCCTGGATGACAACCAAGACATCCTCACGCACCACCGGCCAAAACTCCCGGTAGAAGAAAACTGGGAAGCCCTCTGGGCCCGTAGCAGCCTCGTTGTTGAGGTCCCGAAGGGCCTCAGTAATGTCATCCTCAGTAATGGCCTGCATCAACAAAGAAGATCGAGCATCAGAAAGGCGGGGAATGTCCCCTGGAGCCCAACGCCAAGGGCTCGGTGTCTGCCGCCGAGTGGACACCCCAAGTAGGAGGTAATGACCGTCCCGATGCTGTGGTGACCGGAGACTCGCTGGCCCTGCACCTCAATCTGCTCGATCTTGTTCGCCCTCCGGCGAGAGCTCGTGTACAAGTGGAAAAATCGAGTGTTGGCATCTCCCTCCTGAAGCTCGGCCTGCCGGGAGTGCTGCCTCCACTAGGCTTCCACTATCCGGTCCTCCGGTGTATCCTGAGTGCGCTCGGCGATCACCACATCGGTGAGACGGCGAGAGTCCTCCCAGCGATCCATTTGAGCAATCACCGCTAACGCATCCACCCGACGCCGCGACCTTTCCTCCCGGATCTGGCGTCTGTGCTGACAAAGGAAGGAACACAAGCTGTCAAGGCGAGATGCTAGCGTCCTAGCTGCGGAGTCAGATGCCACCACACTCTGCCAGTGCTCCGTCACTAGCTGACGAAAGCCCTCCTCCAGCAACCAAGAGTGCTCAAAGCAGAAGAGTGAGCGTTGTACCTGACCGTCATTGGACCGCCATATGAGGGGGGTGTGGTCCGAGAACGGTCGGTCTAAGGCTTGCACGTCGGCCATGTGATGTGCCTCTGCCAGCTCCAGTGATCCAAGGAAACGATCAATCCGTGATCCGGCGGTCGGCCTGGCTGTGCTCCTCCATGTGAACCTACAGTTGGAGGTCGAAAAAACGACCAATGACTGGGAGTCAATGAAGTCTCTGAATTCCTCTGCTCCGGCATCTCTCCCCTGTCGTCGAATGGGGCGATCTTCCATGTCCAAGGTGACATTTAAATCGTCCCCATGAGCCACCGAGCATCCGGGAGATGGGAGCATGGCATCCGGAGCTCCTCCCAGAGGGTGCCGAGCAAGGGCCATAAACACATGAAAAGAGGTAGTCGCCGCCCGATGCCCGGCTCCGTAATTGAGCGGTCACCGAGAATCTGGCCGTCCAGGACTCCTCAAGAGAGAAAATGTCAGCCCGCCATCCTATGATGCAGCCTCCCAACTAGCCCACCGCATGGAGTGAGAGGTGCTCGGACATGTGGGGGCACCCGATTTGGGCCCAAATCTCCGTGCTACAATCTGTCAGCTTGGTCTGTTGTAGAAGGGCGATGTTGGCCTCCCACTCCCTGAGGTATCGATCCAAGGTCCGACGCTTCCTGGGGTCGCCCAGGCCTCGCACATTCCATGTGAGGATCTCATGGAACCACTACTGCTTCGCTCTCCTGGATGCCCGAGTCACAGTGCAATGTCGGGCATCTCCTGTGGTTCCCCGTGATGACCGCAGCGGTCAGAGATAAGATTAGAAGATGATGTAGATGAGTAGAAAAAATATTGACTCATCAGCCATGGCATCAACTGACTATGATCTGAAATTAACAGATACAAGTAATGAAGAAACTTGTAGATTTATTTTATGCTCGTAGCAACATTTGCTTCATTTCATACTGGCCTGAGGGCATGCAAAAACAAGGATGTGGTGGGGTATTCTCACTCATGAGACTTATGTACTCCTTTTTATTCTTGTTTTCTTTTTTTTTTGTTTGATATGAAGCTCATGGCCCTCCCTTTGTAACCAGAAAAAAGTAGCCATCCCTTTCTGTTTAAAAGAATAATAAAACCTTGGAAGAGTGGATTACCTAAGAATGCTACTTTTATGATGCATATTAATCAAAGAGATTCTCAATAATCATGATTAAGCTAATTGTTTCGATATGACCTATAAACTGTCATGACTATATTTTTTTATTATATACTTTTAAATGAAGATCCCACAGTCTTAGTGAAATGCATTCTATGTGTTCATTTCACATTATGTGTTCTCTTCGAGTAGAATTAGTGCTTATATAATCGATCTTCGCATTTTGGTACATTATCTGTTATCTAACTTATATAAACTGAATTATATTTTCAGACCGATACCCCCTTCACAAGTGGTAATAGCAGTAAGTAACATTTATGGACGTGTCCGGAAACCTCTAGGATTCAAGTTCCTCTGTTCCTTGTGCAACCTTCAAGTAGGAGATGGTAACGTATTAACTGGGGATAATGAATGTTCGATCTGGGTGCCAATCCCTCCACCTGGCTACTCAGCTGTTGGATGTGTAGCACATGTGGGAACTGACCCGCCTCCGAATCACGTTGTGTATTGTCTTCGGTCAGATCTCGTGACATCTGCTAGATTTTCAGATTGCATGTACTACATTCCACCAAATCCGAGGTAGTATACTCTCTCCCATGCCTTAATTTTCTTATTAGGGGAATAAAATATGTTTTGTTACTCATCTCTGTTAATGTTGTTTTCTCTAGGGCCCTGTTTGGATTTACTATTTGGCGTGTTGAGAATATTTTCAGCTCATTTTATGGATATAATTCTGTGGATACTCCACTACAGCGAGAAATTTTTAATATACACCAGATTCTTCTCCAGCAGTCTGATTGGCATCTTTCTTCTAATAATCAAGCAAGTGTATACGCTGCTGTTGACAATGAGCATAAATTCCAGGAAGAAAGTAACCAGAGTGGTGGTTCTTCTGGTTGGGATATCCTTAGATCATTGTCCAGGGCGAATATGTACTATATGTCTACACCACACTTTGTGAGGATATGGTGGGACAAGGGAAGTGACCATAGAAAACCCATTTCAATTTGGCGACCAGTGTCACGTGCAGGTTTTGCTGTTTTGGGCGATTGCGTGACAGAAGGGTTGGTACATGGTTATTATTTATTTAAGTTTATAATTTTTAACTTGTCAAGTAACAAACTGATATATCTCTTGTCTTCTCAGATTAGAGCCCCCTGCTTTAGGTTTATTGTTTAAATGTGACAACCCAATCTTTTCTGCCAAGCCTGAGCGATTCACAAAAGTTGCACATGTGAGTGGGAAAGGCCTAGATGATGCAGTTTTCTGGTATCCGATTCCTCCACCTGGTTATGCTTCTTTGGGATGTGTAGTGACAAAAACTGATGATATGCCGGATGAGGGTTTATTTTGTTGCCCAAGGATAGATCTTGTCAACCAAACAAATGTGTCAAGTGAACCAATTTCTAGGTCTTCCGCTTCTAAGGGTTCTAACTGCTGGAGTATCTGGAAAGTGGAAAATCAGGTGCTAGTGGGAACGATCAAAGGATTTTGTTTCATTTCGGTTATTCTCGTGTTCTAAAGCAATGAATTCAGGTTGGTGTCTTAATTCACTTGCTTTGTGTTTCTCTACTCTTCTTTTGCAGGCATGCACCTTTCTTGCACGATCTGATCTCATAACACCATCAACTCGCTTGGCATATAGCATCACTGACTATATGAAACCTAAAGCTCCTGAAAATGTAACTGCCGAGATAAAATTAGGATCTTTTTCACTTCAAGTTCTTGATAGCTTTTGTGGAACAGTAAGCAGCCTCTAGACTCATCATTGCAATTGCTTGTTTGAGGAAGCATCTATCTTTTACTAATATTTTTACCAATTAAATTTACAGATGACTCCACTGTTTGACACAACAATTACGAACATAAATCTCGCTACACATGGGCGTTTTCAGGCAATGACTGCTGTACTAATTTGTTCAATCTCAGCATCCACCTTCAACAGACAACTAGAAGCATGGGAACCTCTGATAGAACCATTTGATGGCATATTGAAGTATTATATCAGACTTTATTTTCAAGATTTGTGCTAAATACTAAAATTATCATGGTTTAATATTTTGTTCCTAGTAATTTCTTTTGAGAGGCTGTTCCTAATAACTATGACTATGTTTAGTCCAGTTATTAACTGAGACACATAACTAACCCTTTTATTGATTCATCTACTTGAGGTTGGAAACATATGACAACAGCAAACATCCCCCATTGAAAGTTGTTCAGCGCGTTCGTTTTGCGGCAACAACAATTGTCAATCTCAGTGTTAGTGCTGCAAATCTTGATACTCTGGCAGAGGCAAGTGTATCATGGGAGAGACAAAAAGATATACAGGAGAAATCTTCTAAGAAAAATGAGGTAATAAAATCTACTTATCTCTATTCAATATGTATGTGTATAATGAAATTTTGTCTCTTTCAGGAGGATGATGATAATTCAGTGCATAAGTTTGATTTAACCTCAGCCCTGGAAGATGATGATCTTCACAAAGTGGTGGTTGAAAACAAGATTGGGTGTGATATGTATTTAAGAAGCTTTGAGAGAGAGAATGTAGAGTTGTTACAACATGGGAATCACATGCAAATCTTGGTGCCACCCCCCAGATCTCTCAATCAAATGACTGTGATGGCCAAATCTCGGGAAACACGTTACTATGTTGCCATAAAAATCTTTAAATCTCAGGTCACTGAAGTTGTAGTAATAGTAGTTCTAATTCATTTCCAAAAAGTTGAAAGTTATTCATCTTTTAAATTGGTGCAGGAACTACCTATTGTCGATGATGGAAATAGCCTTGAATATTTTTGTGCTCTGCGATTACTAATAGACAACAAGGCTTCAGATCAATATAAGCTCTTCCCACAGAGCGCAAGGACGAGATGTGTGAGACCTGTTATCTCCAACATCAATGGTACACTCAAGGGAAATGCTGAGTGGAATGAACTTTTTTTATTTGAAATTCCTGAAAAGGTAGGTACTGTTTATTTCATTTTTCATTAGAGTTTCCATGCACGTTGGTCTTTTTAAGATCTACTAATTAGAAGTAAAGTTTGTGTTTGTTGTGTAATAATAGAACCTCTACGCCCAACATTCTTTTTCTTGTTTTTCTCACGATTTTTCTATTATATTGAAATGTTGAGGCTGTGGTATAGATTTTTTTTATAAAACATATTTTGGTTTTCTTAGTGTGTGTGTGGGTGGGTGTTTGTCTTGATGATTGATCTGGAGATTCATGTATTTTTCAGGGGATAGCAAATCTGGAAGTTGAGGTTACAAATCTTGGGTCAAGAGCTGGGAAAGGTACCAACATCAATCAAATCATGCTAATTCAATGTTATCAAATGCATCTCCAAATCTTGTCTTTCTTTTTCTATATTATGTACCACTGGAATTGAATAAATTCTCATTGCACAGAATTTTTTATACTTATTTTTTTTTTTACAAAAAGAAGAATGACTATTGAGTATGGGCAGTTACCCAATTTTTGTAAATTTAATATTTGTTATATGTCCTTCAGCTTTTCTAGAAATTGGGAATGAGGATTTTGTTAGTATATCACAGGAAAATAACAAATCAGTGCATTAGCCCACAGAGAGGAAAAATAAGTGGAATTGGAAAAGTGGAAAGATACTTTGCACGACTCACGTTAATGCAGTTGCCAATTCTGGATCTCCCGTTCCATCTCACCCAGTCTTCAACCACAAAATTCCCAACGGCTAAGCCACTCGCCACCAAGCCCGTTCATCTTATTTCCATTACAAACTGCAGACCTAAGAAAGCCCTCTTAAATTATCTCTACTGGACTGGACTGTTGCTGAAAAGACAACTAGAGGCGCTATTGTTTTATTAGGAGTTGATGATTATTTTTTCTCACATATGGTTGTACTCAATCAATGGCTGATTAAGATTGTGTTTGTTTCTGGGAAAATATTTTCAAGAAAATGTTTTCCCTTTTCTCTTAACTTGTACTGTTCAAAAAGTTTTATGCAACTTCAAGAAAATATATTTTCCTTCGTTTGAGGAAAAAGCGTCTTTCAAACACACATTGTTACTGATTGGAGATATTATATTTATATACTTATTTTTCTTATACAAACAAACAATAAGAGATAAGTTATTTTCTGGAAAATGTTTTTCTTAGAATTGGCGTATGGATGAGTACAACAACAACAACAAAGCCTTATCCCACTAGGTGGGGTCGGCTACATGGATCATACGACGTCATTCCGCTCTATTAGTATATATTCGTTGATCCATGTTCATAAGATTCGACAGGATTTTACGCTGGCTGTCGGGGCCTAACACAACCCTCCTCCTTTATCCGGGCTTGGGACCGGCTATAAAATATAGGCGGAGTTGGCGTATGGATGAGTACATTAAATAATAATCTAAGAATGGAGTTAAATTTATGGATCTTTGCCTTAGTAATTGATCTTTTGTTGTGAGCCTTCAGTATAGCTAATTAGTTTGGTCTTCTCAAAAAAAAAAAAAAAAAAAACTAATTAGTTTGGTTTTCCATGTGTTAGATTCGTTCTATTTGATTCTCCTTTTTGGGATTCTTAGTGCAGACACTTTATGTGCACAATATGGGGCGTCTGTAGAGGATAAACACATTCGGTCTTTGTGTCACATCACCATTGAGGTATGATGATGAGTTAGTGCATGGATGTTGCTTCTTCAACAATAGGTGCTTTCTGGTGATCCTTACAGGCACTCGGCGCTAGACCATATCAGGGATGGAGGTGCCCTATGATAGTCTCTGGGGCGTCGCATAGGTCGTGTGACTTCAGCACAACTGCATTCTTTTAGGGCGAGAGATGTAAGGGGGAAGGCTGGGGTGTGTGTGTGTGTGTGTGAATTTCTTTTTCTGAGCTCACACTCATCACCTATATTTTTCTCTTTCCACATCTCATGTTTTTGGCTTATCAATGGACGACTACCAAATGTAATCCTTTCTTCGTGCCTGGAAAAAAACAATCCCACCAAGTGCTCTCCGATAAAAAAAAAGAGATGTGATGTTAATATGTATCACATTCAAGATAGTGTGGTTGCACTAAAATGGCCCAGGTGACCATGATAATGACAATGTGTCGCCACACGTTTGGGTTGCATACTGGTCACTACGCCTTCATAACGATGGGACAACCAAGAAACAAATGAGTGATATCTTCCTCCACTTACGCACACAATGATATAATTTGTCTATGCTGGTTTTTCATCTCAGCATTTCAACCCTGGTAAGGATCCTGTCATTTGTCATGTCTCATAAGCCAAATAAAAATATGAATGTGTTTGAGGTTGTGCTCTCCCAAATTAGATGTCAATACACTGGTCAGGCTAAAATGTGACTAGAAAGTCATGCCATCATCCATGAGTCCTGGAGCCATTAGATCGGACATGAGATCATTTGATACAATACTTTGAACTGGGATGTCTAGAATCCCACCTAGTCCACCAGATGGCATTCAGAACTCTGAAAGTGGTGTCGTTGGATCCAATCTGAAAAAAGCATCAGTGAGGACACCACCCATTGTCCATTCATACACCGAATGGACAATTTTGTCTCGAAATCAAACTATGGGTTCCTCATGGTTTCGAAAGGTGATACCAAAATAACTATTGAAAAGATGCCTAATTATTCATTTCTAATGTTAGGAGCCTTGATAATACAAACTACATGATATAGCCCTTAATAATTTGCTTAATATAGCACCGTAAATGTTCAGTTGATTGATATATTTGTCCCTAAGGTTGTGACTTCTGTATGGACTGTGTAATTATTTGATATTGATTTCAACAATTATGTTGTAGTTAATCCTTCATTTTGCATATGGGACTTAATTGTGTAAATCGAAAATGGAATGAATAGTCATTACATGATAGACTATGGAAGTAGAACACCATATTGAACACCATTATTTTAGCTCATTTTTTTTGGAAGACATTTCCAACTTACAATATTCACTCCTAAAGTTCTCCTTAGTGAATAGATGTATGTTTAATCATGATATTGGTCTCACATTCCAAGTAATTTAGGTGAGGTCATAGCTGCATTATCCATTCCGATTGGCACTAGTGCTAGTATGTTGAGAAGAGCTTCTTCACTGAAAATACTACAGCAGGCGGTTGATGGGTGTCAAGTTTCATCTTATCCTCTTAAGCAAAAGGTAAAGGATGCCATATCTAGCAAATGTTTTCATGTTCATACTCTTATATAATGTTTTCTTGTAAGTCTTCATTTGTTTCTCATTCTTTATTTTGTCAAAAGTTGTGGAGCATTAGCAACTCTTATGAGATGTTTTTATTATTATTTTTTTATTTAGGGCCAGACGAACAAGGGTAGTTTGAAAAACTATGGTTTTCTTCAAGTCTCGTCGTGTCATATTGTACGGAATGTTGAATTTGAGAAACCCACATATGGAGATGAGAGAATTATGTCTGTTGATACGGATGCAGGTTTCTTGGTTGGACTCAACCCTGATGGACCATGGCAGAGCTTTAGTTCTATTCTTCCATTATCCATTGTTCCAAAATCGGTCAATAAAAGCTTCATTGCATTTGAAGTTGTCATGAGGAATGGCAAGAAGCATGCAATTTTTAGGTCTCTTTGTCTTGTAACAAATGATACTAATGTCAAGCTTGAAGTGTCGCTATACCCTGTTGCAGTACTAAACAGTAAAACATTCAACACAGTATCAGACACGACTACTTCAGTGATAGAAGAAGTTTATGAGAACCAGAGATATCAACCAATATCTGGATGGGGAAACAGATCACCAAGCACTCGTGCCAATGATCCAGGACGTTGGAGCACCAGGGATTTTTCATATTCATCCAAGGTGAGAATACTGATGATACTGTCTCCTATTTAATAGTGCCTTAGCTGAGATATGCATTCTCAATTTTACAAGGGTTATTCTTTTGAAGGATTTCTTTGAGCCTCCACTCCCATCTGGTTGGAAATGGAGCTCCGCATGGAAAATTGAAAGGTCTACTTTTGTGGACAGTGAAGGGTGGGCATATGCATCTGATTTTCAGAGCTTGAAATGGCCTCCGAACTCTTCAAAGTCATCTTCTAAATCAGCTCTCGATTTTGTGCGAAGAAGGCGATGGATACGTACAAGGCAAAAGTTACCTGATAAGAAGACTGATAGCTCAAGGAAAATCATTGCTGTTATAGATCCAGGTGCATCTACAGATTTGCCATACACATGTTTGTCCAAGGACAGTGGTATGTGCCTGCAGGTTCGACCTTATGCTGAACAATCTGAGGATCCTTATACTTGGGGTCAAATAATTAGTTTTGGATCTGGGAAAGACCAACCAACAAGTATACCTTCAATATCTAGACAAAATATCACAAAAAGTTCAGATAGCGCATCCGACAATTCTATTCTTAGATTGGATCAGCTTGAGAAAATGGATATGTTATCATACTCTATTCTGAGTACTAATGACAAGCAATATTTTTGGCTCAGCATTTGTTCAGATGCTTCAGTACTTCACACTGAACTAAATACTCCAGTTTATGATTGGAAAATATCTCTTAATTCTGCTCTCAGATTGGAAAATAAGCTTCCTTATGAAGCTGAATATGCTATTTGGGAGAAAATGGCAGAAGGGAACATGGTTGAACGGCAGCATGGTATTGTTTCATCAGGTGGAAATGCATTTGTTAATTCAGTTGACATCAGAAAACCTATTTATCTTACTATATTTCTTCAAGGTGGATGGGTTTTGGAAAAGGTACTGAAGTTTTTGTGTTAAGACATTCATATAGTAAGAAGTTACTAGATCACTGATTGTATTCATCTTTATTTCAGGATGCTGTTCTAATTTCGGATCTAATGGGCCTTGACCATGCAACTTCCTTTTGGATGCTTCAGCAACAAAGTAACAGGTTTGGAATAGTAGATATTCACATGTGAATGTATGTAGATGTCAAAATTAGTTGTTTCTTCAGAACTATCATTTCTCCATCCTTTTTGTACACCTCCCTGTCCTCAGGTAGAGTCCAAAGGGCCGCTTACCAGTTTTTTTTTTTCCAAGTTCAGAGCACCAGAGGACATCCAACTTTTGTTCTCAATATCCTGGCCACTCGTCTTTTGAATATCAATATCTAGATCATTTGACCAATATAGTTTTTAATTTTAGTGATTTGTCAATGCCACATCACTATCATATTAATTAAAAAAAAATCTTTCTGACTCAAATATAAACATTTCACCTTCATTTTTTCTTTAGTGTGGAAAGGATGACTATTGAGCTGTGGTAGTCGTTTTAAAAGACACAGGTCATCATGCACCTTAGTTTTATTTTATTATGGGTAAAATGATTTTTTTAGCAGGATAAAATGATTTTTTTAGCAGGATAAAATGATAATCTTGTTATAATAAATTTTGTTTTGTTTATGAGGCAATAACATGACATTGCATATCAGTAGTCTAAATTGAATATTGAATATTCGAAAGATGAGAAAAGTTGAGTGTCCCTGAAAACAATTCTGCAAAGGTTCAATGACACTTGAAATCACACTTGAAATCTGATTTTTTCCTTTTTGGTTATTGTGTTGCTTTACTTCAGAAAAATGAAAAAGAAAAGGATGAGAATGATGAAAATCCATGCTGCTAGTTGTCACCTGTGTGAGATTGCAAGCCTTCTCCTTCCATATTCTAGTATTTTTTTTTAATTGTTGGACCCGTCCTTGTAATGTTTCTTCAGTGGTACCGAAAAAGCTGATAAGAATATTATAAACTTAAATGGCATGTCAAGAGCCTCAATATTGCACTTGCATCACTTTGTATGTAATCATTTTGATACTAGTCAGTCTGTGTAGTCTCAAATGGTTTCCTTCTCAAGAAAGAAATATGACTCGTTTTTGCAAATTCTAGAAACTTGTTTCTATTCCCAATACTTAGCACTTATGTTTATTTACTTGTATGAATCTGATATTCGTCATGCACATGATTTATTCAGAAGGTTGCGGGTTAGTGTTGAACATGACATGGGTGGAACTGATGCTGCTCCAAAAGCAGTGAGATTGTTCGTTCCATATTGGATTCAAAATGATTCACCTGTACCACTTTCTTATCGGATTGTGGAGGTAGATCCATCAGACAATCCAGAGGCTGATTCTCTCTTAATTTCTAGAGCTGTTAAATCTGCAAAGCTTGCTGTTAGGCACTCATCAAAGTCATTTTCCAGAAGAACTTCTGTTGGAAGAAACATTCAGTTACTGGAGGTCATCGAGGACTTTGGTCCAAAATGTGTTATGTTGTCTCCGCAGGACTATATCAACCGAGGTGGAGCTTTACCATTCCATTCACGAGGTGACAATTATATCTCCTCGCGTGTTGGTATATCGATTGCATTTCATCAAACTGAAAATTACAGCCGTGGGATTTCTCTTCTTGAATTTGAAAACAAGGTTGATTAGTTATTTATTTGACAATCACACTATGATTTGTCAATTAGTGTTCCTTGAGTTATGCTCTAATGGATCTATGATATTCTACAGGAGCGTGTTGATTTCAATGCTTTTGCTCCTGATGGTTCATATTACAGGCTTTCTGCACAACTTAAGATGACTTCAGATAGAACAAAGGTTTTGTTCTTTTTTTTCTATTATTGTGGTTAAAAGCTTTATACTCATTCCTAATTGAATGTTCAAAATAAAAAAATGTGACAATAATATGTTTTATGTGTGAGTTTATCTTCATTGTCCAATGAAACTTTTTGGTGAGGTAAATTATAGGACAATATCTTCTTATGATGATATTAATTCATTGAACACAATTTAAATAAGAGATGCATCATTTTTCTTTATTCATTCTCTCAAACAAAAGGGTTAAGTCTGTTTATTTTGACAGTGATTCACATTGCTCCTTCATAAATTTTATGTTGTCACTGTACTTCCAATTTCTGGTGTCTTATATTTCTCAATGGCATTTATTTTTACCAAATATTATTGGTTATTTCTTCCAGTTTTATCATTTTGCTGAATGCCATTAAAAAAATTCAGTGCAACTGGCTTGAATATTTACCTTTTACTAACATTTCTTAGAAAAAAAGAAAAATCTAGAAATATGTACTTTAAGCATAAAATATCATGCTCTTTAGTTTCTTTTACCATTTCCTGCTCATGTACGGATTCAGAATTTTTTTTCTTCTCCAAATGATAATAAAGGCAAAAGGCATAAGTCCATATATATAAAAGAAAGAGAAGTTAATAGAAAACTTAACAATGGAGTCTGACCTTTATTGTTCAAGAAGATATGTGAATGTTTCTTTAATTTAGGTCTGGAAGCAAAAATAAATCACAGTTCAGGAGTGATAAATGTAAATAAACCTAAATAAATTTATAACTATATCCTGCTTCCTGTATGTTCTTTTCACCAAGGAATAAGGAAAAGAAATGCATCGGAGTTGTATGATTTTCTGGAACAAACCCTTTGAGGGTTTACCAGTAAACAGGTATCACATTTAATGGTTTTTCCATTGAATCTTGAGCAGGTAGTTAACATTCTGCCACGCACTCTACTTATTAACCAGACTGGACAGAGTATATGTTTGTCCCACTGTAATTCTGAAACAGAAGAGTGGTTTCACCCAACGGATCCCCCAAAACTATTTAAATGGCAATCTGGTGTAGGAAACGAACTTCTGAAGGTGAGAGCACACGCGACTTCCAGGTAGTTAGCTCGATTTCTCTTGCCTAAGCAATGAATATTTTTCTTTTTGTAGCTACGGCTGAAGGGATACAAATGGAGTGCATCGTTTAGCATTGAAAATGATGGCGTAATGTGTGTTTGGTTGAACAATGATACTGGAGGTGAACCAATGTTTGTTAGAGTAGAAGTACGGAGTGGAACAAAAAACTCACGCTACGAAGTTGTTTTTCACCTTGCTCCATTAACAAGCCCTTACAGGTATGTTACGTATCTTTTTAATTTTTTTTTATTTTCTTGTTTTATTCTCATGTGAAATTTGTGTGCTTAACAGAATTGAGAACCGTTGTATGTTCATCCTAATTCATATTCGGCAAGTTGATGGATCTGATGACTCATGGCAAAGCATTCCTCCAAATTCTGCTTTGCCATTTTTTTGGCAAGACCTTGGTAGACAAAGGTTATTAGAGATCTTAATTGATGGAGCTGACCGTTCAAAATCTTTAACATGCAATATTGATGAAATTACTGATGCTCAGCCAATGTTCACATCTACTGGACCTTTAAAAGCTTTGTGTCTTACTGTTCACAAAGAAGGTAAAATGCTCGTCAGCCAAATTAGTGACTGGATGCCAGGGAATGAAAGCCAGGAGTATCCAGAGCAAAAAGTTCCATTACCTATTCTCCATTCTCCAGACCCCCAATATAAACAGTTATCTCCACAAATGGATAGTGAATTTCATGTTACTTTTGAGCTCTCTGAACTAGGCTTATCAGTTGTTGATCACATGCCTGAGGAAATTCTGTATCTATCAGTTCAGAATCTCCTACTCTCCTATTCTTCTGGGCTGGGTTCTGGAGTAAGCAGGTAGGTTTTACATCCCATAACAATGCTTGTTTTGACTTTTGTCATTTTCTTTCACGTGGAAACTGTAGCTTTTATTCTTCTCATGATTGATCTGCTATCCTCTGATGATAGATTCAAGTTACGTATGCATGACATCCAATTGGACAACCAGCTTCCATTCAGTCCAATGCCAGTTCTCTTTAGACCACACCCCAGCGTTGATCAGTCAGACTTCATCCTCAAGTTCTCTCTGACTTTGCAAGCTGATAATTCCCTTGATTATTGTGTATATCCATATGTTGGCTTGCAGGTATGCATCTTTTGGTCGCCATATGAAATTATGTGACTTGATATTTGAAAGGCTGTCATATAATCTGTGTTACTCGTGCTCCTATAATTAATTTAACTTGCAATTATGATGTTTTAGGTCTTGGCAATTCAGCGTTCTTTATTGTGAATTTAACTTACACTTATGATGTGTTATAGGTTCCTGACAACTCAACATTTTTGGTTAACATTCATGAACCAATTATTTGGCGTCTTCATGAGATGTTCCAACATGCCAAACTTGGAAGAATTTTTAACTCTCCAGCTGCAGCTGTTTCTGTGGACCCAGTAATAAAAATTAGGCATGTCAATGTGTTTCTTAACATCAATTATCAACTTCTTCAACATAGATTGGCTATCTCATTTGTTGTTTCTCTTTTCCTATTTCTTTGGCTTGCAGGGTTCTAAATATTTCTGAGATCCGATTCAAAGTTTCAATGAGTATGTCACCATCTCAGCGGCCGAGAGGTGTTCTTGGTTTCTGGTCATCCTTGATGACTGCACTAGGAAACATGGAGCACATGCCGGTAGGTCATCCTTGATGATTGCATCAGTCAGTATCCAAGTTGATATAGCTAAAAATCTTTTGACATTTAACTGTGCTAGTAACCCAAACTATTTATGGGCATGCTTCTGTATTTGGTACCAACATTCTAATCACATTAGGTGCTCTTTTGTGCCAGATAACAATTCCTAACTTTGTCACTTTCAGGTGAGAATTCCTCATCGGTTTCGTGAAGAAGTATGCATGCGTCAAAGCATACTTATGAGTACAACAGTCTCAAATGTAACAAAGGACCTGCTTAGTCATCCTCTTCAACTTCTTTCAGGTGTTGACATTCTCGGCAATGCCAGCAGCGCACTTAGCAACATGAGTAAAGGTGTTGCAGCTTTATCAATGGATAAGAAGTTTATTCAGAGCCGGATGCGGCAGGTGCTGGATAATTTTATACTTATATCACATCCCTGAACTTCCGAGGTGTGGTTGGTTTAATGTTCATAGTGCATGTAATGGACTAATTGCTTTGAATTATAGGACAGCAAAGGTGTAGAAGATATTGGTGATGTTATTAGAGAAGGAGGTGGCGCTCTTGCAAAAGGACTCTTTAGAGGAGTAACAGGCATATTAACTAAGCCCCTTGAGGGTGCAAAAGCTTCAGGTGTTGAGGGCTTTGTCCAGGGTGTAGGTAAAGGATTGATTGGTGCTGCTGCTCAACCTGTTAGTGGAGTGCTTGATCTGCTCTCTAAAACAACTGAAGGCGCCAATGCTGTAAGGATGAGGATATCATCTGCTATTATGTCAGAAGAACAATTTCCCCGTAAACGTCTTCCACGAGCTATTGCAGGTGACAATTTGATCCGTCCTTATGATGAAAACAAAGCTCAAGGACAGGTAACTATTTTGCTTTTGGATACCATGGTGCTCATGCATGTTTGTTGCTGGTTCTAATTATGATACTTTTAACTTATTGTTTATAATACTACTATTTATCCTGAAAGCTTGAATTTGAAAAATGTCAAAAGGCATTGTCTACTATGTGCTTTCGTTGTTGGATGCATTAAATATCTTTCAAGTTATCAGATCTTATATGTCAAATAGTCAACTTATTCGAAAAATTCTTTTCTGAGTTCTATAGTTGCACATGTTATTTGTTTTTGTGAATAGTTTATTGAATTCCTAGGCAGCGCAAGGTAACCCGGGGTTCCTCTAGATCAGTTCCTGCTTTTCCTACCTTGCTCTTCTTTTCTTCTTAATTTTATCACTGCTTAGATATTTTAAATAAATTTGTTTTTCTTGTGATTTTTCAGATAAGTGATATTTCTATCAATCAATAAATTATTGGTTTGTTAATAAATTATAATAGGATTTGAATAAATCCCAACTTTTACAAAAAAATATTTTACAATTGAATTTTTTTCAAATAGAGAACCCTATATTCGACTTTTTTTCCAACGCATTCATTATCATTCAAATCATAAAAAATATTTGTCATTAATTTAAATTATATGTAAGATAGTCAATTTTATGCATACTTATATTTTTAATTTTCAAATAAACAATGCTTTTTTGCATGGAATACAATTTGGATTAATTAATATATGAACAAAAAATCAAATGTTTATAGGAAGGGTATAATAGTCATTGTGGCCAATAATCATATTAGTTCTCATTCCTACCTCTAATTCAAACACCCAATAGAATCTCATTATTTTTTAATTCTCATCATTACACTTTTTTTTATTTTACTCCATCCAAACATTTATGTTGAACCAATCTCTCAATCAATTAGTTCTTAAGAACCTTTAGTTCTACATGTTAAAAGTGTGCCAAAAGTTAACCTTCCAATCCCAGTAAAAAAAAAGGTTCATCTTTTAGTCTGCAATTAATAGTTAGCAAGAGCCTGACCTCACATTTTTGTCATGTAGTCCATCTTACAACTTGCTGAATCTGGCTCATTTTTGGGTCAAGTGGACCTCTTTAAAGTTCGAGGGAAATTTGCTGTATCAGATGCATATGAAGAGCATTTTTTTCTTCCAAAAGGGAAGATAGCTTTGGTCACTCATAGACGAGTTTTGTTACTTCAAGTAAAGCCTGCCTCTCCAGCTGATTACTTTGGTTTACATTTTTATATTAGCATTCTGGGCACTAAAGTTAGCACATTATGATTTACAGCAACCTACGAATGTTATGGGGCAACGAAAATTCAATCCAGCCAGGGATGCATGCTCAGTATTGTGGGATGTCATGTGGGATGACCTTGCTACGTTGGAATTGACTCATGGAAAGAAAGATCAGCAAGCTTCATCACCGTCACGCCTTATCTTGCACCTGCAGATGAAGCTGGAGTCGAAGGAAACTATTCGTGTTATAAAATGTAGTCGTGGATCACGAGTGGCCTCTGATATATATGCATCAATTCAACGAGTTCTGAGCATATATGGCCCAAATGCTTCAAAGGTAATGTCTTTTCATGCACAGTTTATGTAGAAAGTCTTTCTGACACTAATCTTACACATTATTTGGTTTTGCACAGGACATGCAGAAAAGAATGGTCTCGAAACCATATGCCCCACACAGTGCAGTTGTCAGTCCTGAAGTGCTTTCTAGAGAAGTTTTCGGTGGTCAAGGATCAATGCCAATGGATACAGCATTTGGGGCCATATTTGTACAAAACCAATATGAACAATAGCACATGCCCCATATCCTGTATGAGTGCACCTTTTTCAAGATAAGAGTTATTCATGCAGGCATAAGGTCCTCTCACGTTATCTTTTGTTCTGCTGCTTATCTGCTGCTTATCTGCTGCTTAGTTTGAAATTGATTAGAAAAGTAGTCAGCCATTGTTTAGAAAGGTAGTCAGTCCTACTTTAGTATAAAAGACATTTGCGCACTTTACTGATTGCAAGTTCTTGGTACAGGTCTTATGGGGAAACTTCGAATCAAAGACACAAGTGTTGCATCTGACGCATGTAAATGAAAAGAATATGTCCGGAGATGAACTCTACCCGGGTTTTCCCATGGCTTCAAATTTTGTTGTACATAGCCATGGTCCTGTAAATATCACAGATTCGGGGAAGAGGGGGTCTCTTTTTCTTGTCAAGTGCAAATGGCTGAGGTTGAAGATGATCTCTAACGTCCGAGTTAGTCATTTTCCTTTCAATTTTTTTCTATTTCTTTTTTCACCCTAAGGGTTAAAGCTATATGAACTTCGCAAGTCCTGGTGCTTGTACAGGAATATCTTGCAGTCTTAACCACAGCTTTTTTTTTTCCCAACTTGTGATAACTTTAGATGCTTTTAATTGGAATGTCGAGATGGAAAGGACTTTGTGCAATCTGATTTGTGTTATCTTCTATTCTCCAAATATATATGCACAATTCATCCGTGGAGCTCCAATTAGCTGATTGGTTTGGGTTGCTTGCTAAGTCTCAACTTTGACCGCCCAATTCTTTAACCAAGGTGAGCGTGCTCATTGGCGAGAGTTAATCTTGGGTTGTGACATTAATGGGTGCAAAAGCTTGTTTTATCTCATCGTTTCAGCAGCTAACTCCATGTCCCAATTGATGAATGATGAGCAAGCATATTAGTCATCAGCTAACAATTCTTGTAAAGCTTGTATTTTTTTTCTTTTCTTTTCTATATGAATTAATTTTGTTCAACCCGTGATAAATGACTGCACCAGTAATTTCCTCTGAAGAGAAATGGCTTCTTTATAAAAATATCCTGAGACCTTATTGTTCTATTTCTAAAGGAAATAAAATTTATCTATTAGCATGAGGACATTAGGAAGATCCTCTCTCCATGAGTTGTCAATCAATTACAAAAGTATCAATGGACCATAATCTTCATTGATCAAAAGGGTTTTAATTAATCATAATGATCTTCATCAATCACAACGCTCTCCTATAATAGAGCCAATATGAGAGGCCAACTATATAGAAGTTTATATATTTTTATATTTTCTTACAAAAATTACATATATATTATAGGAAACTTAAAAATTGCGGGTAAACATAGCTAGCTCCATATCTCCAATCATATAAGTCTCAAGGTTATAGTTATTAATTTGACAATTCAATAGTAAACAATTTTATGCCCAATAGATTCAATTAAGTAATAGCTCAATGATTCAATGTTTCAATTTATGTCAATTAAACAATAACTCAATAATTCATAATCAATTTCTATCACTTTCTATAAATTAGTATAATAATTCATAATCAATATTGTTACGAAAAGAGGGAGAGAGGGATCATACGAACACAGAAGAATACGGAGATTTACGAGATTCGTCCTAAATCGGATTACGTTCTCGAGAAACGACGGTTCTCTTTGTTATGGAATAATGATGATTACAAGAATGAGTCTTTGTCTAGACCCC
Source organism: Pontederia crassipes (assembly GCA_030549335.1). Lineage (NCBI taxonomy): Eukaryota > Viridiplantae > Streptophyta > Magnoliopsida > Commelinales > Pontederiaceae > Pontederia > Pontederia crassipes. The sequence continues at coordinate 7,495,537 of CM060190.1, forward strand.
TAAAGAGTTTTTAACCAGATGCCTTCCATGACAGCTTCTGTCAGTATCATATATTCACCATCTGTGATGGACAATGTAACCGATGGCTGAAGTGTGGCCTTCCAACTAATAATTGAACTATCCAATGTGAAAACATAGTCTGTCATAAATCGTCTTCCATCAACATCTCCAACATAGTATGAAACTGAGTACCCTGCAAACAAACACTTTTTATCACTTCTATAGATGAGGCTAATATCAGATGTTCCTCTCAGATACTGAAAGATTCGCTTCACTGCTTGCTAGTGTTCTTTTCCTGGATCGCTCATGAACTTGCTGACAACACTGACTACATGAGCAATGTCCAGTCTAGTGCAAACCATGACATATATCAAACTTTCAACTGCACTAACATATGGAACCCGAGACATGTACTCCTTCTCTGCTTCTGATTTTGGTGCGAAGGCAACAGAAAGATGAATATTTGCAGCTGATGGAGTATTCAAAGGCTTCGCTTCAGACATCCCAAATCTGAATAAAATCTTCTCAATATAACTTTTCTGATATCATAAGAGTTTACCTTGTGCGCGATCCTTTAGAATTTTCATTCCCAGAATCTTTTGTGCTGCACCAAGATCCTTCATGTCGTATTCTGCACTGAGGAGTTTCTTCATATTCTAAATGTCTGTCATATCTCTGGCAGCAATAAGTATATCATCAACATACAAGAGCAGATAGATGGTGGAGTCGTCCTTCACCTTCTTGTGATATACATAGCAATCATAGGGACTTCGACTGAATCCCTTACTAATCATGAAACTTTCGAACATCTTGTACTATTGTCTGGGAAACTGCTTCAAGACATACAAAGATTTTTTCAAACTGCAAACTTGATTCTCCTTTCCAGGAATGAAGAATCCCTATGATTGGCTCATAAGAGTGTCTTCTTCAAGTTCTCCATGGAGGAAAGCAGTCTTTACATCTAGTTGCTCGAGCTCTAGATTCTGATGTGCTACAAGAGCAAGTAGCACCCTGATAGAAGTATGTCTGACTACAAGTGAGAATATCTCATTGTAGTCCACACCTTCTTTCTGACTATAACATTTAGCAACCAGTCGTGCTTTGTATCTTGTGCCTTCAACTCATGGAATCCCAGTTTTTTCTTGAAGATTCATTTACAATCAACAACCTTTCTGTCTTTAGGCAACATGACCAGCTCCCACGTTTGATTCTTGTGAAGAGATTTGATCTCCTCACCCATAGTAGCGATCCACCGTTCAGATTCAGCACATGTGATGGCAACCCTATAACAAGATGGCTCCAAGGACTCCACTATCCGCAGTGCATAAGCAACTATGTCCTCGAAACCATATCGCTTAAGAGGATCCACTTCCCTACGAGGATGTCTAGTAGCAATTGACTCTTCTTCGGGTTGCTCATAATATTCTTCATCTTCTGGTTCTGCTTCTTGATGTAATCCATCAGCATCATCCCCAATTGGAGTGAATTCAACCTCCACCTATTTATCGACACTTTCTTCAGCCTTCACCTTCAACTGAAGCATCGATGCTTCATCAAAGGTCGCGCTTCTGCTGTGGATGACTTTGTGTTCTGAAGGAGACCAGATTATGTATCCCTTCACTCCTGCACCATATCCCACGAATACTTTTTCTTTGGCCCTTGGCTCCAACTTCCCTTCACTGACGTGATAGTATGTTGGACAACAAAACAACTTTTAGACTAGTATAATCAGCAAGATTTCTTGACCATATCTCAGTTGGAGTCTTAAAATCAATCGTAGTCGTCGGACTTCGATCCACCAAGTAGCAAGCTGTGCTAATAGCTTCAGCCCAGAATGTCCTATTTAGGCCAGTATTTGAGAGCATGCACATTGTCCTCTCCAGAAGTGTCTTGTTCATTCATTCTACAACTCCATTCTGTCGTGGAATATCTCTGATTGTGCGATGCCTAGCAATGCCTTCATCTTTGCAGAACTGATCGAATTTAGCAGAACAGTACTCCAAATCATTATCAGTGCGAAGGCGCTTCACTTTCTTCGACGTTTGATTTTCCACCAAAACCTTTCACTGCTTGAAGGCCTTGAAGGACTCACTCTTGTATTTCATCATGAATATTCAAGTCATCCTCGAGTAAACATCAATCACAGATAGAAAATACTTAGCACCTCCTAATGATGAAACATGAGAGGGACTCCAACAATCAACATGGATGTAATCAAGTATCATTTTCGTCTTGTGCACTGCTTTGCCAAACTGAGACCTTCGTTGTTTGTCAAACACACAGTGCTTGCAGAAATTAATTTTAGATATCTTCTTGTCTTCTAGAAGACCTCGCTTGCTGAGAATATTCATCTCGTTCTGATTCATATGCCCAAGACGCATGTGCCACAGCCTGAACTTTTCAGATTCGGATGAACTAGCCACTATAGCAACGCCAGATATTGTCTTGCCTTGTAATATATACAAGGACTTCTGTTTGACTCCTTTTAGAACTGTAGCATCACCCTTCATGACCGTGAGAATGCCTCCAGTAGCATTGATTTGACACCCTTTAGAGTCGAGGACTCCAAGTGATATCAAATTCTTCTTCAGTTGCGGAATATAGCGGACATCTGTCAGCATCCTCACAAGATTGTCATGAGTCCTGATCTCCACATAATCGATCCCAACTATCTGACATGATATGTTATTGGCTATGATGACATTTCCACCGTCAGTCTTCTGATAAGATAAGAACCATTCTTTATTCGAAGTTATATGATAGGAACACCCCGAATCCAGAACCCAATTATCCTCCAGACATCCTTGATCAGAACCAGTCAAAACTAAATCATTTACGAAATTCTCAGTTTCATGCGCCACTGTAGCGACGGAGGCCTTCTTCTTCTTCGGACAATCCTTCTTCCAATGACCTAGTTCCTTGCAGTAATTACAGATGTCTTTCGCAGTGATTTTCTTCTTCTTTAACTTAGATTTCTTCGAATTCGTGAACTATCCCTTCTCCGCGGTTGATATCAAACCCGCGGCCTGAGTCTCTACAGAATTTTCAAATGCCCTATACCGAAGTTTACGAGTATGGAGATTCGATCTTACTTCTTCCAAACTTATAGTTTCCTTCCCGATAATCATAGACTAAACAAAATACTCATATGATGGAGGAAGCGAAACTAATAGAATTAGGGCAGCATCTTCATTCTCGATCTTAACATCGATATTTCTGAGTTTCATCAATAAAGAATTTAACTGATCAAGATGTTCCTTCGGAGAGAGAACAGACGTTGCTTTAACAATAACTTGTTGTTGAGAGACTTCGTCATATACATACTCTCGAGTCTCAACCACAGACTGGCCGTCTTTTCTTCATCTGCGACCTCGATTATCACCTCATCCTTCAGACACAACAGAATTATCGAGTGCGCCTTGTCCTCCTGTGCCGTCAAAGTTGCGAGGTCGATCTTTTTTTCTTTACCCTTTGAGTCTTCCTCCTTTGGTTTGCTCTTCGACACATTTGAGAGCGGCGCCCAAGCTCCTTGTTGCTTCAGAAGCGTCCGCATCTTGATCTGTCACAACTCGAAACTGTTTCTGCCGGTGAACTTCTCCATGCTCACGTTGTGCGATGTCATCTCCTTGCTGATCGAGAATCGATGACGAACTCTAAGGCGCTGATACCAGTTTGTTACGAAAAGAGGAAGAGAGGGATCACACGAACACAGAAGAATACGGAGATTTACGAGGTTCGTCCTAAATCGTGTTATGTCCTCGAGAAGCGACGACTCTTTTTATTATAGAATAACGATAATTATAAGGATGAATCTTTGTCTAGACCCCTATGGAGTTTATATAGACACTCTCTTTGACAGATGATAAGAATTACATACGGACTGAGACTCTAAATAAATCTTCTGAAAATAGGACACCTATCTCGTGATAAGGAAATAAATCAAATCCGAATCACATACAAAATACTTCTAAAAATCAACGAGACCCCGTAGGAGAATTCTGCCGAAGCGCCTGACTATGTAGGAAGATCAAATGAGTTCAGATTCAATGCATTATTAATAAATATCTTCATAAATAAATACTTGAAAATATATTTTAAACTTCCGGCCCTGTTGAAACAAACTCAGACCACATTTGTCGGTCCAATTCATCTCTTTCGATAGTCAGAACTCAGACTGGATCAGGTCGAATTCATCCAATTCCAAACCTCAATCCATGAAAACCCGAACTGGGTATGTTAAAAACTTGGGCTAGATTTGGTTCGACTTCCAATCCTATTTTTTTATGTCATAATGTATGCTCCAATTTTATAAACAATTAATTCATACTATTCCTCCTTCAAATTGGATTAATCTTTTGTTCACTTTCTAAGCCATTTTATTTCTAATTCGGTTAGCAAATTATTCTTTATAATATTTCTAATTCAGCTAGTAAATGATTTTATTGGCCTTCTTCCAGTAAAACATTACTATACAACTGAACCACTCCTATCAATAACATCAGCTGAAAGTCCTGTGAACCCCTACACATTGTACCTTGAACATTGAACCGTTACACAACAAAATTAAGAATATCAGAGGCAGAGCCTTTATGTTACAAAACAATCTTTGCCTCCGGTGCTACGACTCCGAATTAAATCGACCGGCTCAAGTAAATTCCACTTTTATCTTCTCGCGAATTAAAGAACATTTAATTTTCTCTTTCCTATTTTGCGTTGTTAAATCATTTTTGTTTCAATATCTTTCTTTCTTATAAATACTTTTTATCTTTGTATCTAAAGAACTGCAACAATGACATTTATTAAATTAATCCAAATGTGGTGTGTCTGATTGATATAAGTCTAATTCATCACACTTCGTTCCATTTTGTTCTTATTCGGTCCTAATTTTAACACTTGAGCTGCCTCCACTCAGCCGCCGATACACTCCGACGATTCCGAGGCCGCGAAGTCGCAGTCGTCGATCACCTCGCCGGCGCCCTCTGCTCCCGCTACGCTCGACGCCACCGAGCTCTCCGGTTGCACCTCCTCCAGCCGCAGCGCACCGGCGGCCGCTGTGACGGCGGCCTTCCTCCTGCTCCTCTCCCTCCATCTCCTCAACGTCTCCGCGAGTTCATCGGAGATCCCTTCGCCTGCTACTCGTCTTCCGTAACCGTTCCTCGGCTCCTTCTCCTCTCTCTCCGCTCTGCGCAGATTCCTCAGCCCCGGGAGCACAAATGGCTTGAAGCAGCAGAACAGAAGGATCAGGAGGGTGATGTACATGTACAGGGAAGCCCACACGTAGAACGTCCACTTCCAGTTGTGCGCCAGCTCCTTCGCCCATGGCAGCTGCGATCTCATCAGCACCTCCGCCGTGTACAGCTGCGGCAGATCGGTCGTGCCGGCTCTCGGCTTCATCCTCACCCTGATCGTCTCGCTTCGCCGGCGGGTCTCCTTGTACCGCAGCACCTCCATGGATATCGTCTGGCTCTCGCTGCACATTCCCACCAGAAGAGGGAGGCCCAACGCCATGGTCCGCATCACCCGGACTGGGAGGCTTCGGTATCTGAGCATGCACGGTTGGCTGGACGCCGCTACCACGTCGCCGGCGGATGAAATGGCCTCAGCGCCCACCTGGAAAACACCAACTCGGCGATTGAACTCGGACTCCGGCAAGATGAGAGTGAGCGAGACGGTCATCGTGTGGCCCGGCGGCAGCGCCCGGCCTCTCTGCCCGGAGACGCCCTTCAGGACCAAGGCAGCGGTCGGGTGCGGCTCGGTGTAATCAAAGTGCACGGGCGCTTGCAGGACCACCGGCTCCTCGACGAACAGCCGGACCACTCCGACGCCGAGGACGACAGCGACAAGCATAGCTGCCAGCAGGACCCCGACGGCGTACGCGGCGCCTAGGAGGCCAAAGGCGAGGCGGCGGAGGAAGGCTGCGCCGCCGCGGGCGATCAGGGATGGGATGGCCTGAGACTGCCAGAAGAGGGTGAGGAACGGGGCCGAGATGGAGAGGAAGGAGGATGTGATGAGCTCTACATGGAAGATGAGCAGCTTGATCAACCAACCGGCGGGAATCGAGAGCAGCTCTTGACCGTCGTAGTCAGCTTTGTGTTGGACGTAGTTGGTGTAGCCTAATTCCTCCTCCGCCTCCGCCGGCCTCTTCCTTCGTCGCCTCTCCGTGGACGCCGGCGGCGACGGCGGGGAGGTGAACGCCCTGCGAAGAGGTCTGCTGCCATGGTGAAGACTGCCGCTTCCATCCATCGGAGCTCTTGGCGAACTCTTTTTTTTGGGAAGCTGCGTAAAGGGGCTGAGAGGTTGTTGCTTGTAGCGTGGCATTCGTGCAGGGAGTCGTGGACAAGTAGCAGGGCAGTTCCTGAACAGGAGTTGCACGTGGCGCGTATGGAAGTTGCATGGCCTGTCGACGTGAGATTTACGTGACGATGGCGTTAGCTACAACTGAGTATGTACTCAGTCACAAATTTAAATTATTTTATGTACCACTTTATTCTCTATCTTTAATTTTCTTACTCCTTACGTATCGAAAATCAAAAAGTGGAGACGAGAATTTTAAGTATCGTGAACTCATATCCTCTATTCAAATTGGCTAATATCTTTTATTACGTAGAAAATGAAAAATATCTTAACCCAAAATGTAACTCCACGAAAATTCATTCTAAAAATTAGAAGACAATTAAAAAAAATCGACAGTGCTAGTTCATTCGGTATAACATAATCATAATAAAATGATAGACATAAATATAATGAAAAATTATTACTCATGAAAATAAAATAAAATATATTTTATTCAACAGAAGTCTTAAATTAAAACTTTTGAAATTAATGTCATAAATAAAAATAGAAATTCATTATTAAAAAAACATCTCTAAAATAATAGTCTAATAGACTCAACATTATGGTATTATTCTTAGTCTAGATCATGTGCAGCTTCACTATCATGAATTGAGTCAATCATCGATCATGTGCGTGCATGATTTTTCAGTTAGAGTATGTAAAGGTCAATACAATAAAAATACATTCTAAACAGGATACTACATGATATGTGTAACAATTTCATAATAAAAAAAATATGTAAAACCATGTCATAATCATATAAGGTACATGTCATTTAATCAAGTAAAATAATGGACATGTAAACATTATTGTCGGTTCATCAATCAGTACAGTAGGTAACTAGCACTTGTCTTAATAATATCCTTAGGATTGCTTCATAATCTTTTAGAATCCACTTTTGTGGTTATAGTCCTTTCAGTTCAATCTTTGATCTTAATAGTAATTAAAAAATCAAGTTATTACCCTCTAGTAGGCTAGCTAGGCCTCGGAGCCAGGGCTCCCATAGGAATATACATACTGTTTCTAGTAAGATATAGTTATTCCTCTAGGAAATGCTAACTACAAAGTGCAGGACACAGTAATTTCTCGAAAAAAATTCTAACACACATGGAGCATGGCATAATATTTCTTGTCATTCAATTAAGGGACGACAAATAACAATATGCTTCAATTGGACTCATTATTTCCACAATCATCAAACAAATTGTCACTCAATCTTCAGATTTTTTTAACCTAATTACGATTGTGCATGCATTTCTTATAACTATGTGTCATATACATCTATCAAGCATCAATACATAGTATAAATACTTTAAATAATTTTAAATATATCATACGCTCATCTTTTGATTGGTCACGGCCATGATGGGGTGGTTATGCCCGTGGTCGTGACTAAATAGCATTGCTTCTTGACAATAACGTCATGATCGTGCCACCTCCCCCCCCCCCCCCCCCTCTCTCTCGCCACACGCAAGGGAGATATGGGGGGGCTGGCGCCCCCCTGAGCGAGCTAGCCGGCGAGGGCGAGCTCGTTTAGCCCCCCCCCCCCCCTTCCTCCCTCGCCGCGAGGGAGATTAGGGGGGTCGGCGCACCCACTTCTCCCTCGCCGCGCGCGAGGGGGGCTCCGACAGGTCTTTTTCTTTTTTAAATTATTTTTTATTATATATTATTTTAAGCAAAAATATATTAATACTTGTAACAGGGGTATAATGGATTTTTCGCAAATGCGAAAAATAAAAGAAACTGAGAAGTTGACGGAATTGGACGGAATGATCAAATTAAAAAAATTGTGATAGTTTAAGGAACAAAAAAATCGTGATAGTTTGGGGGTGGTTAGAAGAAATAATCCAAAAAATAAGGATGTAACATCTCACATGGCTAGTCAATCTACATAAAAATAGTTCAGAAAAGGATATAAAAGCCAAAATAAAATATAAATTTAAAATTTATTAATTAATGCAAAATATCAAATCATTTGTTAAAACACAATATTGATTTTGTCATACCATCCATAAATTATTACAAGGAAACTATATATTTGACATATAAGGCATATATAATGTGATGAATCATGTAAAACATGAGCACAATAATTAAGTAATCCGAGGGAAGATACGAATTAAATCAATTTGATCGGCATAGGTTTGGAGACGTCACTAGAGAGAAATCACAAGCCAAAATTTGGCATTCGTGTAGCCACCAAACGAGAGGAAACGTGTTGGTTTTTCAAGCAACTTAAGTTATAATATGAGATTCCTATTTTAACGATTGTTCTTAGTATAGATTCTCAGGATTCTTATTCTATTTTTGACGTATATAGATTAATAATTAATAGAATTGCACGTACTATGACATAAAAAATAGGAGCAAAATTATGTCAGAAAATGTGACTTTGTGACATCGGTAGAACCCAATCTAGGTTCTAAACTAACCGGCAGGGGTTCTTTCAAATCCGGGTGCAATTCAGACCGAGTTTGGTTAACTCGAGCCGGGTCCGGATTCAATAGACCTATTGATAATAGGATTGAAATCGAGTCGATCTAGCCCGAGTTTTCGTGGACTGAAGTTTGGAACATGATCGTCATAGAATCCAACTCGAGTTCTACTCGACCCGACTTGAGTTTCTAACTACCATAATGCAAAGTAGAATTGAGACACAACCCAGATTTTTTCTAGAATGGGTCGGGTTCTAATGGAACAAAATGTTTTTTTATGTATTGAATTATAGTTAATTAAGATTATTAGTATATTAATTGTTCATGATCACATAAGTATTATTATTGATCATTGATAATTAAGTTATGGTTACAATTGGCTATTATGATAATATTCTATTACCAATTGATTATCATTATATTGTTATTGATTATTAATAATGATGTAAACTAATTGCTGATTGATTGGCCTATTAATAATTAACATAAATTGATAAATTGATTATTATTTAATCGATAAATTGATTATAGTTATGTTGATAAGTGGTTAATGATTATTCATAATTAATCATTTTATATTGATAATTGGATTAATGATTATATATAATAAAATTATTGATATTGATGTGCATCATCTAATTAAGAGTATAAATAATTGTTTTATTATTGAATTATTAATGGAGATATTTAGTAATCGATTGAGTCCTTTGTGAACGATGAAGTCCTATATAATCGATTGAGGTCCTTGTAGTCGATGGAGACTATCACAATCCATAGATATTTTTGTGATTGATTGTCAACTCATGATAAAAATTAATTATTAATAATTAAATTAATAATCGAATTGAATTGCATGAATAATTGAATTATGCATTTATGACTGAAGGCTAATAAATTGTAATCTTTGCGCCGGATGGATAAATTGATAATTGTTAATGAAATTGATAATCATTATTTGTGGCCTTTCGTTGAATTAACTAATAATTGATTTAAGATAATTGAAGATATAGATCATCACGAATGTGATACCCAAATAGATTCCTAATTTGGATCGACGAGAATTTTGACATAAGCATGTTTCAATTTTTAGTTGCATAACTAATATTATGAACTACAATTATAGTTACAAACTAAGAAGAATATTAATTTAGTGCGATAAAACATATTTTCTAGGTAAATTACATAAATCGTCCTCCAACTTTAATTTGTAATTAGAATGTCCTTAATTTTTAATTTTCTTGCATGTGTCGTCCTCTTGATTGGCAATAGTCAAATTCTCGATGATGATGTGCGACAAGGCCGACGCCCCTTCCCCTCCTCTCCAACGTTGGAGGGGAGAGAGAGAGGCGACGATGCCCTCCTTGCTCCCCTTCGACGAGAGGTGGCAGTCTTTATTAATTTTGTATTATTTTATTATATTTTATATTATTTCATTATATTTTGTTATATCACATCAGCCTTGTCATGAAACCGATTATTAATTGTCAGAGGACGAAGTGCGAAAGAAAAACAAAGTTTGAAGATAACATAATTATAAATTGAAGTTAAAAAATCGTTAAAATATTGACCTAAAGTTCGAAATCGATCCGTGTAATTTACCCCCTTGTTTCTTACATTTTAGGCACAACTCTCCGGCAATATCAACCTTCTTTTTTTTTTCTTCTCATGAAAATAAGGCAAACACATAACTAGACAAAGGATGAGGTTTGATACCAATGCTCACATGACCTGTTAATCAAGTGCAAACACAGAAGTTGATAGAAAAACAAGAAAAAAGGGGAACTACTCTTCGACCTTGATTTTCTTCTTTTTGCTGGATTTCTCCCCTTGGGATGATAAACTTTTTGACTGGCTGCCTACACCAGAAGCAAGGGAAGAATGTTCTGCAGACATTGCGGTTGTCTGTGATGGCTCCTTACCACCCTCCCTTCCCTTTTTCTTGCTCCTCTGTGAAAGGCCTATGCTTCTTTCTCCAAAATCATTGCCTGAATTTAAGGTACCATGAGAAGCTGCTGATCCTATTATGCTTCCTCGTCTTAATGGAGTTCCAGAATATCGTGACAAGCTTTTTCTAAATGAGCCTGAAACATCAAATAATAAAAATTAGCCAAGAAAATTAACCAGTCACGAAAAATAGAGGAATAGTTGTCCACAATCGGACTCGAACAAAAAAAAAAGAGTGTATGCAATCGAGTTATAATATAAAAAAGAACAACTGGATTCCGACATTTACACAAAAAGGTGTTCAAGTTACCTTCAGACCTCTGGCAGCTTAAGCTGAAATTACCACCATATCCACGCTTCTGTAGTTCACTTGGTTCAGGATAATGTACTAAACAAACCCTCCTTGAGATTTTACCCACTGAAGAAATGACAACCGGGAATATTAGGAACATCATAGTAGTAAAGGTGCAAATAGCGACATAAAAATCTGCAATATATTGATAACATGAAAATAGCAAATAATTTCTGGTTAGTATAACTTCATTGAATATTTCTTTTGAGGGAAAGAACTTTATTTAAATAGCAATGCTGTCAAGCATGTGTTTTCACTATATAACGAGTACAAACTAGCATACGGACCTCTCTCTCAAAAGAAAAAAAACTAGCATAATAACATAAATGTGGGAAACATAATACAGAGCTGTTACATATAATTTTGGCACAACAAATAAGACAATTTAGATTTCAGAAAGTTCCTGTTATGCTGGAAACTGTTTGAATGGCATAAGATACGAGAATGTTGCAAAGCACCTCTAAAAGTTCATTGCAAGGTAAAATTTCACTACTACCTTCTAAAAGTTTATTGCAAGGTAAAATTCGACCCAAATGCATTTCATGTATTATGTCTAAACCAAGTTTTTGTGGAAGGTCTAAACTAACTTTCAACATTGTGCAAAACAATAAACGCATATTAACGACCAAAGTCAGAAAGGTTAGGACAATACACAACTTAATTAGTTAAATCTTCTCTACAGAAGTCAGAAGATTTGTTAAATCGTACTTTAGAATTTACAAAGTTCAAACTTTCATAGAAAAGTATACATCAAAACCAACTATAACAGAAACATCAAAGGAAGAGCAAACTAGAGATATACCAACTTTTGTCTCTGATTTGGAGGTCAGGAAGACAGTAGCATCTGGATCTTGAGCAGCACAGCTGAAAACATCATACGACTTTCCTGGGAGTGAGCAACAATCATTTATATATAAAAATTTGCTGAATTCTTGAATACCCTTATTACTAATTTTCTTTGTCTTCTGAAAAGCAATGACATGAGAAGGATTGGAGAGATTCAGATTCCCAAGGTGAGATATGTTAGCAAATGTTGGTACATAAATTTCCTGTTTTGTCAATCAAAGGCATCATATAATTGCATCCTCAACAAATTCCTGAACATCGTATGATAGGCGTGTCAACCAAGAACACCAAAAGAATTGACACCTTACCAGTTGAATTCTCAAAGGTTCCTGACATCCCGTCATGGTCTGTCTTGAGGGTCACCTCCTTCCCATTGAAATCAGAAACTTGCAACTGCAATAGAAAAAATCAGATCACCAATTTTAATCGAGGCGAGAACAATAACAGCAGAAGGAAAAACATAATGAACTAACTAGGGCATGCATGAGTATTACTTCATGGATCGGCCATTGAATAAGCCACAGCTCTTGGGAATCCGTAAGAGAAATATCTAAAAGCGGGTCCTTGGCGACAGCTTCGAAATCGACATCAGGCACGTAGCTGATACCCAGAGACAACAAAAAAAAAATCGTTAAAACTTCATAGCATTGCTGTCCACCCGATCAAACGAACAAAAACTCAAAACAATTCTTTCGAACTGTAGAGTTTGGAGAACATAAAAGAGGAATATTTTTTTTTCTAGGTCAAGAATAGAGTAATGAACTCGCACCTATCTTTGGAACCAACCATCTTCGGATCGGAATCCACGTTCCTTGAACTCAGTTTACAACTCTGCTGCACTGTTCAGACGCGAGCGAGCATCGTCTACGAGTCGGCCGCCTTTTGTTCGCCCCGGCAAGTCGACCGGGAGATCGCTCCGACGAATGCGTTCTTTTTGGCGGCAGCCGCTGTCTGCTTTAGGGTTTGATGCGCGTGTAAGGTATGGATGCGATCTCACACGTCGATCAAATAATGAACGGGTGACATGATGTCCGCTCATATCTGATTTAACTTTGAGCAAACCTGGCCGTACACGAAATTTGGACGGCTACGATGATGTCCATGAAATTTGAAACGAAACGAGTCCGAGTCCGAGTACAAGCTGCGAGACTTCTTCTACGCGCCTCTCCACCCATGAATCTAAAGAACTGAATATGTCGATTAGTCCCTTTTTAGCCCCTTTTTAGCATGAGGATAAATATTATTCATATTTTTAAAAAAATTGCACGTAGACGATTATTTAGTAGGGGTCCTTATATTTCGTGAGTTTTTGTAGTGACATTGTCAGAGTAGTGTTAAAAATAAACTAAAAAGAATTAATGACAGCGAGCCGGATTAAGAAAAGGGATGAAAAATTATGATGCATATTCATGTTGTGCTCTAAACTTAAATTCTTAATTGGTTACTTCAGGACAAACAAAATCTTAAGTTTGAGAAAATTGACGTGGAGATTTATGGCCTATATTTTCATCATTGTACATAGTACTTAAGTATTTTCTTATATAGACATGTGCATGGTACTAATTCAGTGCATTTTAAATATTCTTCATATAAACGTTCATTTGCATATTATTACTAAAGCTTGCTCCTACTAGTTTGAAAATTCACTTGGATAAATGTTCCTTTCTGCAGAGGAGTTGATGAGCTCCAAGAGATGGAGTAGAACGGCTGAACCATACGTTATTGTCTGTACTAAGGACTAGTGATTTGCTTTCAGGATGAGGAAGAGGCCAAAGAACAAAACAACAAACACTATCCGCAATTGGGGATCAGCCAACTTCTTCACCTCCCTGACGCAAGGAAGCTTCTCAGGCGATAGGGGATCACAAAAAAACTAACGAGCTGCAGGCGACATCAGAAGGAGAGGTAGAGGAAGAGAGGAGAAGAACCGTCAACAAGCAGAGGTTGACAAAGGGAGGAGAAATGAATACAAAAGGAGGAGAAAACTGTAAGAAAAAAGGGGGAAATTTGGAAGGTAGAGAGGGAGAGACGAAGGGAAAGAAAGAACTTAGAACTGAAAAATAATGCCTTTGACAATATATGGAGAAATGCATATTCTCCACATGAATTATAACTAACTGACCTTGCTGAGGGAAGGAGGTGTTTATGCAACTTGGATTCACGTTTTTTAGTTGTGTTTTATTTTGCTGCTTTTCATGATCAATACCGAGTGTTCAGCTTTCTTGTGCCTTCAATATTATCAGTGCGATCTTGTTTTATTGATCAACTTTCTATCTTTTAGATTTGTACATGGATTTAAATTCATGAAGTATCTTCACCCTGCACCCCGATCATAGGAACGATCTAGGCTCTATCGCGATCGAACGTGAAAAAATCAAGCTTGAGTGAAGATAGTTGCATGCGTGATTTTCGAGTTTTCCACGTAGCTGTAAGCTGGAGAAGTTTTCTGAGCTATTTGCTGCCTTGTACCTCCAACCATAGGGAGAGGAAAGTGTGTGGGAGTTAGAAGGAGATGCTAGTATCATGTGGGAGAATGTGGTAAAAAAGGTTGAAATGGTTGCTAAAGTCATTTTAGGAGAATCAAAAGGTTTTGGACCACGAGATAAGGAGACTTGGTGGTAGAATGAGGAGGTCTAAGAAAATGTGCGTAATAAGAAAAATTGTTTCAAGGCGATACACTTGGACAATAGTTCTGACAATTGAAAAAAGTATCGTTTGGCGAAAAGGGAGGCTAAGAAGGCAATTAGTGATCCTTGTGCTAAAGCATATGAGGGGTTTTATAAGGAGTTAGGGACAAAGGCTGGTGAACAAATGATTTACAAGATTGTAAGGAATAAAGAGAAGGAGTCGAGAGATTTGGATCAAGTAAGATGCATAAAAAATAAAGTTGGCAAGGTTTTAGTTACTGAGGGAGATATTAAGAATAGATGAGAAGAGTATTTCTATAAGCTATTTAATGATAAATGTGAAGGTTCCCGTTGTGATTTGGAGGACTTGACAGTTAGCGAATGTGAGCTTAATAGGTCATTTTATCGTAGAATTAAAGTCTCAGAGGTTAGCGAAGCTCTTAAGAAAATGGAGAATGGTAAAGCCGTTGGACCGGATGGTATACCGATTAAAGTTTGGAAATGTTTAGGAGAAAAAGGTGTGTTGTGATTATGTAAACTATTTAATGAGATTTTACGGTCGAAAAAGATGCCTGATGATTGGAGATTAAGTATATTAGTTCATATTTACAAAAATAAAGGGAATATTCAAAATTGTACAAATTATAGAGGGATTAAACTTATGAGTTACACAATGAAATTATGGGAAAAAGTGATTGAGCATAAATTGAGAATGGAGACTAGTATTTCTGAGAGATAATTTGGGTTCATGCCAAGAAGATCCACTATAGAGACGATTTATTTATATAGGGGGCATGAAGGAAAAGTATCGAAGTAGGAGAAGAGACTTACATATGGCTTTCATTGACTTAGAGAAGGCATATGATCGGGTACGGAGGGATGTACTTTGAAAAGCCTTGCAAAAGAAGAGGATGAGTGTTGCCTACATTAAAGTAATACAAGATATGTGCGATGGGGCATTGACTAGGGTTAGGACAACAGAAGGTGAGACAAATGAATTGCCTATAGAAATTGGCCTACATCAAGGATCAACTTTAAGCCCGTATCTATTTAACTTAGTTATCGATGCTATAACCGAGAGTATCACAGAGGAGGTACCTAAGTGCATGCTATTTGCGGATGATATAGTACTTTTAGCGGATTCAAGAGAAGAGATTAATACAAAATTGGAAATATGAAGAAATACGTTGGAGTCAAAGAGTTTTTGTTTAAGTAGGAATAAAACAGAATATATGCATTGCAATTTCACAAATAAACAACTTAGAGACGATTTGAAAGTTAGGCTAGGGGAGGATATAATTCCTCAACTGACTTTAAATATTTAGAATCAATTGTAAGATAAGATGGTGAGATTGATGACGATGTTAATCATAGAATTCAAGCTGGTTGGTTTAAGTGGAGGAAAGTCATTGGAATTTTTTGTGATAGAAAAGTACTCAATAAAGTTAAAGAAAAATTCTATCGTACTGCTATAAGATCGGCAGTGTTATATGGTAGTGAATATTGCGCTATGAAGGGACAACATGAACGTATAGTGAGGGTAGCCGAAATGAGAATGTTGAGATGGATGTGTGGTCATACAAGATTAGATAAGATTAGGAATGATCATATACGTTAACGAGTCGGAGTGGCTCCTATTAGTGAGAAAATGGTAGAGAATCGTTTGAGATGGTTTGATCATGTTCAGAGAAGACCATTAGATGCGTCAGTAAGAAGAGTAGATCAAATAATCTGGAGTCCAATTAAAAGAGGAAGAGGGAGGCCAAGGCGGATACTTGGCGAACTAATAGAGCAAGATCTATTGGTGAATAATATACCGAAAGATTTGGTTATTAATAGAGTGAAATAGCGTCGTATGATCCATGTAGCCGACCCCACCTAGTGGGATAAGGTTTTGTTGTTGTTGTTGTACCCCCGACCATAGGGATGATTTAGGCTCCATCACGATCAAAGACAAGTAGTTGTTAATAGTGTGGGTTTTCATATAATCAGCAATAGAGTTCTTCGTAGTTTGGTTTAGACGACGTTCCCCCTTTGATCGGTGACTTGAAAAAGTTGTGCGCACTCCGAATTTCTGGCAATAAACGACCGCATTGAGTCGGAGATTTGGGATTACCTTAAACAGCTACAAAGGATGATCGCACATTTCTGATTTACCAATGTTGTGTTCGATTTTTTTCGATCTTTTGGGAAGTTCAACCCAAGGCGAGATGTTCTTCAATTCTCATTTAAAATCAGTGACCCGAGTATGGTAGATAGGAGATGAGTTATTTCTTAAGGGCTTCCTGAATATCCTATGTTCATATTGTCTGAATCGAACTTTTCTTCTCCTTCAAAGCATCTAAATTGTCTTGGAGACACCAGTATCTTGCATTCTGCTCAGGAGGGTCATCTGCATTCCACTAAGGCAAGCATGAGCCGACCACAACCTCTTTGCCTTAGGTGTATTTCTTTTGAATGCTTGATACTTGGTGGTCACGGGACCTGAACCCAAATCCTAAATGAAGTAAAGCTCAATTCATATTTTAGTGATTACGTACGTGAAAGCAATAATAACGTCCTTTTAAGAACTCTTTTCACACGTGCAAACACAGGCTCTACACTCATACAGATGTGTGATTGCAGAGTCGAGTTTCTTTACTATCGGGATTATCCAAAGGCACACATGAAAAGGGAACTTGGTTGTTTTACTCATATCATTTTAAATTAAAGAACTTCGAATCCTACAACAGAAGCACCTCCCATAAGTTCTCAGCATATGTTCTTGATTTATTGTCACGTACAATTCTTTATATTAACTGTTGTCCTCACCTTTTTCCTCTTTTATATTTCTAAAACCACATAAATAATTAGTTCTTTTTTTTCATGTTGCATTCGCTATCCTTTTTCCTCATTTTTAGCATTTACTTTTTTAGTCGAGTTTGCTTCAAAGGATTTCTCGAAAGTTTTGCAAACATTGCTTGTCTGTGGATCGAACCTCAAGCACTACAATGATGCACAAGCGGATCGTATTTCGGTAGTGTAGTGAGATTATAAATGTTAAACTTTATTTCGATACATTCTTGTGATCAAGGGTAACACGCCAGAGTATTGGGTAGACTTGTGTCTTAGAGGTTTTCACCTCCCCTTTCATGCGATATTCTCTATACACACTTCATGTGAGTCAAAGTTTTGGAACTGTTGCCGGGGAGGTCGCTAGTGTTCTAGCTTGATTTATTTTGATAAGTCCTTTGTGAACACTCGGAGCATTTGTGCTGAAGACTCTGTTTTATATGTTCAAAATGTTCTTAGATTTTTCGTATTATGTTTTACGTTTTTCATAGTCTCATTCAATCGACATTTTACGTGATCTTTTCTTCCTTTTCCTTTTCTCACTCTTTTCTATCTTACTAACCTGCTAACCCAATTTTATGTCATGCGGTGAACATCACTCTGCATAAACTTCTGAAGGAAATTTTTCTCAACCAAATTTAGGCACGAATTTTCTCCCTGAAGGCCTCCGAAATTAGCAAGGAAGTCGTAGGACTAGGAGGTGTGCTGCTCAACAAGGAGGAAGTAATCTGAATAAGAATATGGACGTCGAAAATTCGAACGCACTCCATCCTTTGTAGGAATTTTGTACACCATCAGCTATAGGGATTACAACTGGGATCAGAAGTCCAGATATAGCTATGAATCATTATCATATCAATCCGCCTATCATTGTAGTGTTAAGACAAAATGCTTTTAGTGGGATGGCGAATGAAGACCTCAATCAACATATGATCACTTTCTTAGAATTATGTGACACTTTTAGATGCACCGATGTCACTGTGGATGCAGTGAGATTGAGGCTATTTTCATTTTCATTAAGAGACAAAGGTAAGGCATGGATATGACTCGTAGCACCGGGCACAATCAGAACGTGGGATCACCTAGTGTGAGCCTTTCTTACCAGGTTATTTCCACTAGGAAAAATTGTTGAAATGAGGAATAAGATTACCTCTATGACAAGAAACCTCTACACAAAGCTTGGGAATGCTACATCAATATGATTAGCTCCTGCCCACATCATGATTTTCAGAAATGGACTATAGTGCAGACATTTTACAGTGGCTTGATTGTGGAATCCAAAGCTTGTCTAGATTCAGCTAGGGATGGCAATATCTCCCACTCCTGTGGGGCCACGAACTTGAGAAATTTTTCCCCCGTGGGGTCGGGAATGAAGAAAAAATTATCCCCGAACCCTCTTTCGAAGGATCGGGACGGGGGGAGTTGTCTCCTCTCCGCGAGATCCCGAATTTTTGCACCGAACAAGTGAGTGTATAAAAATAGTCCCACATTGATAGTAGTAGAAAAGTGAGAATAAATAGACAAGTATAAATGAAGGAGGAGATTAATGGACCAATGTGAATGTTTATGCAGAAAGTTCATCTTTGAATATTTTTAAAATTTGTAATAATATTTTCTATCAAATTATCTCTTAAAAAATTAATAAAAAATTTTGGCTGAACCAAAAAAATGTGGTTCAACTTGATTTTTCTGATTTTGGCCGATTTTAGCCGATTTTTTATCGATTCGATTCAGTTTAATCCAGTCCAAACTGAGGTCTAACTTTCGGGCTTAGGGCGACGACAGCGCCGGAGAAAGATGATGGCAACGGCTCTCATTTGAGGAGGGTAGCGACGGTTCTTACTAAAAGATGGTTACTAGAAGAGGACCGCAGGATTTGAGGAATCAAAGTCCCCGCGGGCCCCGAACCTCCATGAGGATCAGGGGGAGGATAAAATTTCCCCTGGACCGAGGATTCATGTTAGAGTCGAGGGCTAATCGATAGGGTCAGGGCGGGGGAAGTGTCCCCTTGCTGAATCGGGTTGGGTGCCACTCCTAGATTCAGCAGCAGGAGGGACATTCATGGCGAAAAACACAAATGAAGAATATGAGCTTATAGAAAAAGTTACACAGAATTTCGGGAATTGGCTTCAAGCATAATAGAGAAAAGTCAGAGGAACCAACGATTTCAATGAATGGCAGTTGGGACACAATTTCACTTCGAGCTAAAGAGATAGTGAAGAAAGCTATGCAAAAGGCGAACCCATCAGCTGATGTTTTTGCCTTAGAGCCAGGAGTTCCAAACTCTTATCTATAGCCTGGAGCGACATGTACTTTATGGCAATCATCTAATCATATGTGTTCTGATTCCCCTGGATTGAATGGAGAAGTAGTCAATATTTTAATGCAAGACCAAGCCAATGCAATATCATACTTTCCAAATGCAATTGGGGCTCAGCAGAACCAAAGGCAGCCTTGGATGAGGACTCAAAATCATCCGAGTTTCTTATATGGAGGGAACAATTACATTCGATCACCTCATAACCAAGTGCAACACGGACAAGGAATGCATACACATCAACCATATCAACTCATGAACGAACAGTTCAACTCAACAATGCAATTGCCCCATCCTCCTCAACAATTAACATTACCCGCTCCACCAGAATTGTCAGGGATTGCCGCGCTAGGGAAAATGATGCAAAGTATGCTCAAGCAGCAAGAAGTCCAAAATGACAATGTCAAGCAACTCTTTGAAAAAGTTGAAGGCTTGGTCACCCACAACAAGATCCTTGAAACCCAAATTGCCCAACAAGCTACATCCACCTCTCGACCACAAGGGAGATTCCAGGGCAACCTGAACCTAATCCACGAAAACACTGTTAAGTCATAGTGCTGAGGAGTCTCAATTGCCTGAAAGGAAAACTCCCGAGTCACCCATGCAAGTTGAACAACCGGCAAAGGTAGTGGAACCAATGTCGAAACTGAAACAGTTAGCCGTCAATTCAAGTGACAATACCTCAAAAGCGACCGACTCAATTGAGATTCAAATTCTTAAATAGAAGAATAGAGAAGACAAGCCAGTCGACCCTAAATACCTACCTTTCCCGCAAAGGCTAGTTAGTAGTCAAACTATTTTTTA
This sequence comes from Pontederia crassipes, assembly GCA_030549335.1. Taxonomy (NCBI): domain Eukaryota; kingdom Viridiplantae; phylum Streptophyta; class Magnoliopsida; order Commelinales; family Pontederiaceae; genus Pontederia; species Pontederia crassipes. The sequence continues at coordinate 7,516,027 of CM060190.1, forward strand.
AATTCATGGAAGTTTTGAAGAAAATCAACATTCTTTTCGTGGAGTCAATTCAGCAAATGCCAACGTATGCCCAATTTCTGAAAGAGATCTTATCCAAGAAGAGAAAGATTGATTCTCAGGTGACAGTTGCCCTCACAGCATAAGTCGGTGATGTCATCTTAAACAAATTATCACCAAAACTGGAAGACCCCAGAAGTTTCTCAATCTCATGCGAGATAGGAAACCTGAAGGTCAGCCGAGCCTTGTGTGACTTAGGAGCTAGTGTGAGTTTGATACCTTTGTCAATGTGTCAGCAATTAGGAACCATAGAAATGAAGCCAACCAATATGATTCTCCAGCTTGATGACAGCTCAATAAAGCATCTACAAGGGATTATTAAAGATGTTCTAATTAGGGTGGAAAAATTCTTTATACCTACTGACTTTGTAGTTTTAGATATGGACGAGGACATGAACACCCCACTCATCTTGGGAAGGCTATTCTTAGCTACGGCAGGAGCTATCATCGATGCCAGGAATGGAAGACTATCTTTCCAACTCAAAGAGGAAACTATAGAATTCAATCTAAACCGAGCACTGAAACACCCAAGTCTGGCAGACGTTACTAAAGTTGAAGATATAGTGGATTCAAGTGTTAAAGATGTCTTTAACCTCATATTGATAGACGACCCACTAAGGAACTGCTTGACTGAAGAAAAAGAGCCGGCCATAGCCACTTCAAAAGAGTGCAAAGACTTGTGATGATACTCGATGAAAAAGAGGATGTTGGAGAAAGCAACAACTCCGAATTTCAGAACGATGAAATGCGCTTGATTCCCTCAACCAGCAAATGTGAGATCAATGCCCTAGGAGATGTACCTGATCTACACATGTCGTTGATAGCACAGGTAGAGATGAAATCACTTCCTTCTACCCTCATGTATGAATTCCTCGAGCCAAATTCTTCTTACTCTGTTATCGTTAATTCTACCCTTACTAAAGACCAAATTGAATCTTTATTGAATAAATTGTTAAAGCATAGAAAGGCAATAGACTATACCATGGAAGACATTAAGGGACTTAGTCCTGCCTTATGCATGCATAGGATACACCTAGAAGATAACGCAAAACCCACCAGGGAATTCCAAAAAAGGCTGAACCTCATGCTTCAAGATGTAGTGAAAAAAGAAGTCATGAAATTGCTAAATGCATGACTAATTTATGCCATCTCCGATAGTAAATGGGTGAGCCCCATTCAAGTTGTTCCGAAAAAAAGAGGAATGACTAGTAATGATAAAGGAAAGAACATAGCTCAACGCACCACCAAAGAGTGACGCATGTGTGTAGACTTCAGAAAACTGAATAAAGCCATTAGGAAAGATCACTTTCCCCTCCCCTTCATAGACCAAATGTTAAAACGATTGGCAAGCACTTCTACTTCTTTTGCTTAGATAGTTTTTCAGGTTTTCTTCAAACTTCGATACATCCTCATGATCAGGAAAAGACCACATTCACTTGTCCATATGGAACTTTCGCATACAAATGTGTGTCATTCGGCCTTTGTAATGCACCTGCCACTTTTCAACGATGCATGATATCTATATTCTCTTATTTTGCAGAAAGTATCATGGAGGTATTCATGGATGATTTCTCTATCCATGGATCCTCCTTTGTTGTCTAACAAATCTATCTAAGGTGTTGCAGAGGTGCGAAGAGGTCAACCTGACTCTGAACTGGGAAAAATATCATTTCATGATGCAACAAGGAGTCGTGCTAGGTCATGTAATTTCAAAGCGAGGCATTGAAGTAGACCTTGCTAAGATAAAAGTTATCGAAAAGTTGACACCGCCTTTTAATGTTAGAGGAGTTCGAAGCTTTTTGGGCATGCAGGATTTTACAAAAAGTTCATCAACAATTTCTCTCAAATAGCCAAACCCCTCACCGACTTGCTACACAAGGATGTAGAATTTGTCATGAGCCCAGACTGCATCAAGGCTTTTGAAAGGATCAAACAAGCTCTCATTTCGGCACCAATAATGTAATCCCCTGATTAGTCTCTACCCTTTGAAGTAATGTGTGATGCAAGCAATTATGCAGTAGGTGCAGCCTTGGGTCAGAAGAAAGATAGAGTCACATATGTCATCTACTATGTCAGCAAAATTCTAGATCCAGATCAGCAGAATTATGTCAACTAAAAAAGAGCTGCTTGCAATGGTATTTGCAGTGGAAAAGTTCAGGTCGTACTTGATGGGATCAAAAGTTATTATCCATATAGATAATTCAGCCCTTAAATATCTGTTCCTCGAGAAAAACTCCAAACCAAGGTTAATCAGGTGGATATTGTCACTACAAGAATTCAATTTGAAAATCAAAGATAGAAGCGGATCAGAGAATCAAGTGGTCAATCACATATCCAGAATTGAGTACAAAAAGAATGAAATAAAAGTCGATTCACCAATCAGAGCAGAATTGCCAGACGATGCCTTGTTCTCTATTTAAATCAGCACATGTTCATGGTTTGTCGACATAGCAAATTTTAAAGTTGGAGGAATTTTGCCTAATGATCTAGACTACCGCAGAAGGAAGAGATTTCTGTCAAAGGCAAAGAAATATTTTTCAGATGATCCTTAGCTATTTAAGGAATGTTCATATGTCTAGTTAAGGAGGTGTATACTGAAAGATTTTGTACAGGTAATCATCTCCGCGTGCTACAGCGAACCGCAACAAAGATCCTTCAAGTAGGTTTCACCTGGCTGACACTATTTAAAGACATATATCGATTTGTTAACTCCTGCTATAGATGTTAGAGAACTGAGAACATTTCACGAAGGCACGAAATGCCGCGGACTGGTATTCAAGCAGTGGAACTATTCAATGTCTGGGGAATTGACTACTTGAGGCCTTCTCCAAGATTGGGGAAAGTACAAGTACGTAGCAATTGATTACTTCTCCAAATGGGTGGAATCCATACCCACCACCCATTGTGACTCCCACCATGTCAATAAGTTATTCTTTAAGGTCATCTTTTCCAAATTCGTGCCACGACTTATCATCAGTGATGAAGGAAAACATTTCCAAAGATACAATTTAACACTCTATTGTCAAAATATGGAGTGACTCATAGGATTGTTACCCCCTATCATCCACAAACATATGGACAAGTGGAAACACCCAACAAACAAATCAAAGCAATCCTGGAAAAGACAGTAGCAAATTTTAGAAGAGAGTAAAGTTCAAAGCTTGATGACGCGCTCTAGAACTACAGGACTTCATTCAAGATCTCTTTAGGGACAACAGCCTACAGACTAGTTTACGAGAAGGCTTGTCACTTGCCGATTGAGTTACAACATAGGGCATTCTGGACAATAAAGTTTTCAACTTTGATTTAAAATGTGCTAGAGAGAATGAAATGCTTTAGTTTGCAGAGCTAGAACGACTAAGGGATATCGCGTTCGAGAATTCAATCATTTTCAAAGATAAAACCAAAAGACGGCATGACAAAAATATGCAGCAGCGACAACTCAGAGAAGGGGATTTGGTTCTACTTTTTAATTTCATATTTTGTCTATTCCCTAGTAAATTAAAGTCACGATGGACCGGACCCTTCAAGCTTGTGAAAGTATATCCATCAGGGGTGGTGAAACTCGAGCAAGACGGAGGAGGTACGTTTGAAGTAAATGGTCATAAAGTGAAGCTATATCGAGAACCAGACCTAATAGTTACTGAAGACACTCTCCTACTACAACCTCCCCCAGTCAGTTGATCGTCGCCTCCAACAACGTCGAGCCAGAGACACTAAACAAAGGCCCCTATTAACTTCTCTTAGGTTTCGTCTTTTAGAAATAACAAGGCATTCAGTAAGACGTACATGTTGAAGGAAAGTTGAACATAAGGGATGGAAGATGCATTATCAAGACCAAGGTGTAATGGCGGGAATAAGATCCTTAAAAGCGCGAACTATTTTTGCTGAAGGAATGATGGAAAAATGTTGTGGGTTACTTGGAAAAAGACACCCTATTGCGTAGTGCAGTCATGTCACAAACAAATTTGATATGATGCTCAAGAACCATACCTTAACTGACCGAAATAATATATGATAATCAAAGAAAGGAGATCAAATGAATTTTCAGACAGCGAAACATCAAACTCAAGATTGCAATGAAGCAAGCAATCAATATTATAAATAGATGGATTTAATCACAAGATTACAAACCTTGTAATTAACAACGGAAGTTTTCGAATAACAGGTTGCAGGAGTTTCCTCACAACAAAAGCAATTAAGTCATGATTCAATAGATTCAAAGATATGAAATAACAATAAACACCAGTATTTATATGCCCTACAAATAGAATTTGGGCTAGAATAAAAGACCCTAACTTAGCCTATAAGAAAAGTAACCAGTTTCCTGAAATAACTAAATCAATTCCTCTTTCAAATCTCAGCAGAATTTTTTATATATAAATATGGTAAAATTAATTATTTCAAAAATTCCAAATAAATATGGTAAAACCATGATTTATTTGGTCCAAGTTATGATAACTCTTCATGCGGCCCAATTCGTAACACGTTGAGAAGTTGGATCTGATATAACTCGATCTTGTAGTTGGATCAATTGTAAATTACAAATATTCTTGATTATCTTCAATTTCCTTATGCTTGATATCCACACCATTATTTTGATCATCCAACTTTGTTTGAACATTCTTCTATACCGACTGCAATTATAGACATTGCCCGATTCATATTATTCCCCTCCTCTTCAAAAGGATTCGTCCTTAAATCTACATTCACAATAAGGATAATATAAACATATCATATATTTATATTTATTAAATAATTTAGGACACGCATAATGAAGATATTGATACTTCTCTTTCATGTGTCTGATGACCAGCATGATGTATCTCAATGATAACTACATGTACAAATTCTCATCCATACCATCAAGTGTAGAGAAAGAAGAACAAAAGTAATATAAAACGTACTGTGACTAATACTCACCTGGATGAAATATTTTATGCTCATGAGATTATGGTATTTTAAAAAATAAATTGCGAAACTTCGGAGACCTTCATTTGCGCATAAGGATCCTATCAAATAAAGTGTGCAATATGTTCCAAAGAACTAGGAATCCAACATGGTTGTCAAGTTGTTTCAAGACAAAAATGTTAGTTTTCACAAAATAAAATGACTCATTAACATCTGAAAGTGAAATATTGTAAGATCTATAGCCAAGCAAATAACTCGGCACATGAAATGAATAATGCAAGTCTCTGCAACTAATCAAAACATTACCAAAATGATCACACAAATGTTTATTATAAATCAAAATATGTCCAAAGAAATTAACTTCAAATCTTCGATGAAAAATGCACAAAACTCCAACTAATGCAAATGCAATGAATTTTCTAATCATGATGTGAAAACTATATGAAACATTGCAATCATCATTAGGCGGAATGATCTTAGGAAAACACGAAGGTGGATTTAAAGAAATGAATGACTCTAGGCTCTTCAGAAAATCTAAAAATCATAATCAACCATTCAAAAGTGTTCAGGATTAGAAAATGTTCACTAAAAGATTTTGACATATGGCTCACATAAAGTGTTTCAGCACTCAATGCATAACTAAATGGAATAGAAAATTGAGATCTAATGTTTGCATAACATTCAATACTTCTCTCAATGAAAACCTGCAAGTCAGTCACATCCAACAAATATAAAGTTTCAAAGGTAAGGGATGGACTTTTCAAACTAGTCATCATAAAATCAATACAATCTCTTTCAAATCCTTGTATGCTAGAATTTATATCTTCGTATACTCCACTCCTACAAATCTGCATGGACAAATCAAAATCAAAAGACAAAAAATGATTAGTGTTAGGAGAAAAATTACTTCATTCTCTTTCTTTTGCCTCAACACTCAAGTATTTTTGCTCATTCTCTTGTAGGTGACCTTTCTAAACACTCAAGATTTAATTTTCTCTTATTCTCACAACTCTCATAATACTCAGCATCTAAATGTTGTATCTCAATATTTTCATAAGGTGACCTTTCTAAGCACTCAAAAGTTTTGTGACTCTTATTTTCATCACTCAAGTTATAGCACTCATATTTTTCATTTTTTGTCTTTATCACAACTCTCAGAATTATTTTGAGTTGTTGTACAATCAACTTCATCTTTCTTCAAATGATATTGTGCAACCAAACTTTTCCCAACTTTTTCAATTTCTTTCCCACTTTCTTCTCCTAAGGAAGCAACACTCTCTTGTGGCAACTCTTCTTTAGATGCAATATCACCATTGTCCATCATTATCATAGCATGTTCGAAGGACTTGTATTGCATGAGTTGGAATATTCAGCTTTGTTTTTCTCCTCCAATTTTTTAGTCGGCTTATCAACTGACTTGGAATTGGCACACCATTTTGATTTCCGAACAAAATTTGAACTTTCAGATTTGCTAATTAGACAAATATCTTTCTTCAATTGCTACTCAACCTTTATAGCCTTACGCAGAACTTCATCCAACTCCAAATACTCTTGTAATTCCACAACTCTGAAAATCTCTTAATTTAGCCCACATATGAATCTTGCAATTGTCTCTTCAGGATCCTAATTTATTTTGGCGCGGATGAGTGCTATTTTCATCTCTTTATAGTACTCATCAACAATATTTGATCAATGCCTCATAGTCTGCAATTTCATACGTAACTCACGACAATATGATAGAGAAAAAAATCTTCTCCTCAAAATAATTTTCATATCATCCCAATTTTCAAGTGGAGGTTCTCGATTTCTGTGCCTATTAATGGTTAATTGATTCCACCAAGTAATAGCATAATCAGCAAAAGATATAATGGCAAGTTTAACATTTTCTCAGCAAAGTAATTATGATGATGAAATATACTTTTTATTCTTTGTTCCCTTTTAATATAGGCATCAAGATCACTTTTACCTTGGAAGGTAGAGAGAGATAGTTTAATTGAACCTATGTTTTGATCAGTAACATCTTTATTTTGTTTCCTTTCTCGTTCATTTCTTCTACCTCCAACCTAAACACGTCTGTTCCTTCTCCAATTTATAATAGAGGCTTCATCATCCTCCTCTTCCATCTCTTCATCATTAGGAGCACGATGTCTTTGGCAATCTCTTTTGTGATTTGATTGTATAACTTGTTGTAGTTGTCCAATTTATTCCTTCTGCACATTTATCTCATCATGAAGCTCAGTAATCATATTTTTAAGACGTTGAAAATTTTGTGTCATGACCTCCATTTTTTTATCAATTACTTCTCTTATAGGATTATGCTCTTTATCCTTTCCTTTTGACATTGTAAGAAACTTCTACAGCAAAATTAATGATAAAAATAATCTCAATACCTCATGTGGTGACACTCGTATTTTACCTCAACACTATTTGACTTTTTTCTCTCAATTATACTCACCACTCAATCTTTTTCCTCTCTTGAACCCTCCAACAAGTTCTAATGGAAGTAATGCAAATCAATACAAAGCAATGTGTGATTGAATCAATATAATTTATCAATATGATTGCAAGATCAAAATAATACTTGAAGTTGAATTTGGAATAGCAATCAGGAAAAAGTTGTCAAATAAGGAAAGAGATCAAAAGGTTCAGAATTGGAATGAAATCAAGATCACCCTTCCAAATCTATTCTCAAAAATTTCTTTTAGACTTGGTTGCAGCAATAATTCCTTTCCTTTTTTTTTCTTTCTTCTTCCTTTTGAATCTTTTCTTTCAGTTTTTTTTCGAATTTTTTCCGTTCTTCTATTTCTTCCTTTCTTGCACTTCCCTTGTTGTTTTTTTCTATTTTCGGATTTTTTTCCTCAATTTTTTTTGAAATGCAGCAGATCTTGAAGAATAGATAGATATGACGAGTAGGGTTTCAAGAACAAATAAGCAGCATTTTTTGTGTTTTTTTAAACTATAGCAAATATTGAAGAATGCAAGGATGACGGCTAGGGCTTGAAGAACAAATGAAAGTAAATAAGGAAGACGACTAAGGTTTGAAGAACAAACAAACTAGATTTTTTTGAGTTATTTTATTTTTTCAGAAACTAAAATACGAGAGCAACAAAATAATGGAAGATAACTGGAAAATTGAATCGAAAACGCGACTCTGATACCAACTGAAACGATGCTCAAGAATAATGTCTTGAGTGATCGAAATAATATATGATAATCAAAGAAACGAGATCAAACGAATTTTCAGACAGCGGAATATCAACCTCAAGATTACAATGAACCAAACAATCGATATTATAAATAGATGAATTTAATCACAATATTACAAATCTTGTAATTAACAGCGAAATTTTCGAAAGAACGGGTTGCAAGAGTTTCCTCACAGCAAAAGCAAATAAGCCATAATTCAATAGATTCAAAGATGTCTGAAATAACAATAAACACCAGTATTTATAGGCTATACAAACAGTATTTATAAGCTATACAAATAGAATTCGGGCTGAAAGAAAAAACCATAACTTAGCCTACAAGAAAAGTAATTAGTTTTTTGAAATAACTAAATCAATTCCTCTTTCAAATCTCAGCAAAATTTTCCATATATAATTATTTTTGAAAATTCCAAATAAATATGGTAAAACCATGATTTATTTGGTCCGAGTTATGATGACTCTTCATGCGACCCAATCCGTAACACGTTGAGAAGTTGAATCTGATCTAAGTCGATCTTAAAGTTGGGTCAACTATAAATTGTAAACATTCTTGATTATTTTCAATTTTCTTATGCCTAAGATCCACACCATTATCTTGATCATCCAACTTTGTTAGAATATTCTTCTATCACCGGCTACAATTATAGGCATTGCCTCGTTCATATCAAAATTCGATTCCCAAATCATCTCCAGGACCCACCATCATGATCAACTGACATCAAGGTGATTTCGGACCCACGTGGCCTCTCTCTCCCCACTTGTTATCCTTTCTGAAACCACCTCAAAAAGTTATTGCATCACGTACGAGACGTAATAACCCATTTGAACAAGTCATCATTTCCCCTGTTCAAAAACCCCCTTTATGCAACTAAAACTCTTCACCTTCTCCAAACCCATCATCTTCCTACAAAACCCCATGACTAAAAACCATTTTCCACCTTTGTCGGCAAAAATGGTGCTCACTAAGAATAGGTCAAGAGGTGTGCGCTGGACACCCAAACACTCAGACCCTCGATGGATCGTTCTCAACAACGATGAAGAAGACATCCCACAAAGAGTGCCTACCAATGTGGAAATTTCTTTGCGAGCACTCACACCAAACCTACACTTCATGCTTCACGGCAGCTCCAGCAGATCCTCACCAAAAGCCACCCCTGAAAGCAGAGAGGTTCCTCCAACGCCCAATACCGAAGGAGCCCTGGAGATAAAGATGCCTATGAAACCCTCAGAAAGCAAACGGTCGGTCAACGCACGAATCCGAGCTACAGAGAAGACGCTGCCCCAACTACCGGGCAAAAGGATCAAATCAGTAGCACAGAAGCCACCTAGGACACGGCCGATGACCATCATACAAGAAGACACCTCTAGCAGCAAGGAAACTCCAAGCAAAGATGCCGAGGGAAGACCAGTAGCAGACTGGATTCCTCAAGCGCCGCAAGCCCATGACGTATCGCTATCATCCGTGTCACAACATAGGAGATGCTCCGCTTCACCCCAACAATCTGTCAAGGAAAAATGGAGCAAAATGAACACGAATCCAAGATGACAAGAGTCGACAATGCCACCACCGACTGAGAAGAAGCAAAGTCAGTTCCCATACCACCTACCTCCACCCATTCTTCATCTTCTCACTCTCCCTTTGCCGAAACATACACCCATCGACCACCACCAGACCTCAACATAACTTCTTCTCCTTCCCAGTCCAAACCACATTCTCCACCCAAGTCACTCACACCTATCACGGATCAACATTCTTTATCTGAATATTCTTTCCATCCAGCCGAACTATCCTAGCCCTGTTTCCCCAAACTCCTCTTTTCACTGGATACACGAAGAACATTCACCTACCCCCTCTAAAGAAGCTGCTAGTCAATCGTCTACCCCTTCATCTGAAAAACTGCCACAAGAAACACATTCAACATCTCATTCGACATCTGCATGTTCCCCCATACATCTGTCCACTCTGAGGACAAAGATCCTAATATCATTTATCCTCCTGAAGAAATAGTTTTCTCCTCTTCCCACCAGCGAAGCTAGTACCGATCTCTCATGGTGCGTCCTATCCTCCACAAAAAATTTGTGGATCACGATGTCATGTTCTCCCTTGGCTTCCTCGAAGACATAGAGTGTGCCTCCAAGGTGATGGGCGCTCAAGACTTCTTTATGTCAGTCTATCCTACCTACCCTCGACTCGTCCTAGACTTCCTTAGTGCCTACAAGGATGACAAGCAACGACAGAACATCTCTTTTCGTCTATTTAACAAAAACTTCCAGCAAAAGCTCAGCCAAGTCCTCACCCTGCCTTATTTCTCCGGAGGCCTAACTCCCCAACGTTTCAACACCCAAGGCGTCATGGCTAAAATCACCAACGACCAGACCAAGAGGGCAAGAGGACGAGCTTCCACAATCTCCAACCCAATCATCAAATATTTTCATCGCTTAATTGGAACAAATGCATTAAAATGAAGTCGGGCGCAATCGCATTTGGAGGAATTATCACTACAATTGGCATCCATTGTTATCTGGAGCTTGGTTCTTTGGAGACAGCTCGAGGACCAATGGCAATAAATATGAAAACTCTCCGTAAATGGAACCTGAATGAAGTACAAGGATATCACAAGCTTCTGCTCGTGAAAGGAAATCACCAAAAGTTGCATCTCCTCAACCCCGACAAAGTGTCGATCAGATCAGAAGCTAACTGGAAAATCACCTTAGAACATCTCAAGTAGAGCACCAAGCCGACCAAGTCAACACTAGATCAAGCCCACCATCACTCTGCATCACCAACCTCCAAAAAATGGAAGTCCCGGAACCCGAATCGATGAATGACGATGATCCTAAACCGTCCCTCTTCGACCTCTAGCAGATTATTTCTGACCTCTCCGTGCAGGTACACAAGTTGCGATGAAATAACATTCGCATCAAACACCTTCTCCAAAACCAAACTTCTCTCCCCTACACATTGAAGCAAGTCTGGGGAAACCCACTGATTCCCCCACACACCCGTTTTCCTCCTACGCTTCACTCCCGCCCCGGCTTGAACACAATGAGGGCAGTGTTGTGTTTAAATCTGGGGGGTTCATTGGTATGTTTTATACTCACATCTTCAAAATTTTAGCATAACATTGTACATAATCTCTTTAGCTTTACTCCTTAAAGTTCCATTAATCAAGTACTTCGAAAAATTTTATGATATGTTGTCGTGCATCATACAATCCCTTACTGAGAGATTTGAATTGCCCTCTAGCCTTTAGCGGAGAAACATCATGGAATGCGTTATTTACCCCTCATTTTGTGTATCTAATATGATGAATGTCAATATTTCAAAGATTCACAAACCTTAATTTTGATACTCTGGCATGACATCAAAGTCCATCACTAAATATTGGATAGTCATCTATATGTTGTTCCTTAGGCTCATTCATACATTCAATAATTTGTCACTTGCTCGAAACCTACTGACTGACATTTTAAAATGCTAAAATGCACTTAATGATATGTAGTAGCTCTTTCCTTGCATGATAGGAACTTTTCTTTTGTTTTCAATACAAGCCCAAGTGTCCCATCCTAGTATTTTGGGAAGAACTGGTAGAAAATGTTGTGGGACCCCTATCTTCAATATATATATATATATATACATATACATATTTTTTTTCAGAATAAATAAAGCACAAATAACTACTCTGATGTCTGCTCAATTTGGGGAAGACAAGAGTATTCCCCCTGGCACTACTAGGGCCATATGTCTATTATTCTAGTAAGAAAAGCTAAAAACTGTTGAGTAGAACCGTCTGTGCTGAAATCTTACTTTGTCCCATCATGCAATTAAAGAGCTATTGTATATGAATCCAAAGAACTTTTGACAATGAATAAGTCGGTTAGCCCCTTTTCAGCATGAGAACAGACATTATTGTATGAATAATTCTAGGAAATTTGCATGTAGACGACCATCCAAGTAGGGGGGCCTTTGTATCCTGTTAGTATAGGAGCTTCTGTGGTGACATTGTCAGGGCAGTGTTAAGACAGACGAAAGATGTCAGGAAAGGAATGAGAAATTATGATGCATGCTCATGATGTGCTCCAAGCCTAAATTCTTAGTTGATTGCTTGAGGACAAGCAAAACTTTAAGTTTGGGAGAGTTGATGTGGAGATTTATGGCTTATATTTTCACCATTGTTTCGCGTGTACATAGTACTTATCATATAAGTATTTCCTTACATAGACATGTGCATGGCACTAATTCAATGCATTTCAAATGTTCTCCACTCATTCTCATATTATCACTAAAGTTTGCTCCTAGTAGTTTGAAGATTCACTTGGATAAATGTCCCTTTCTATAGGGGAGCTGATGAGCTCCAGGGGATGGAGTAGAGTGGCTAAACCATACGCCATTGTCTGCACTAAGGACTGGTGATTTGCTCTCAGGATGAGGAATAGTCCAAAGAATAAAACAGCAAACATTGTCCGCAATTGGGGATAGCCAGCTCCTTCACCTCCCTGACGAAAGGAAGCTTCTCAGGCGATAAGGGACCATAGAAAAGCTGACGAGTTGCAGGCAATGTCAGAAGGAGAGACAGAGGAAGAGAAGAGAAAAACTGACTGCAAGTGGAGGTCGACAGAGGGAGGAGAAACGAATATAAAAGGGAGGAGGAAACCGTAAGAAAAAGGGGGAAATTAGGGAGGTAGAGAGGAAGAGACAAAGGGAAAGAGAGAACTTAGAGCTGAAAATAATGTCCTTGGCAATTTGTGGAGAAATGTGTATTCTTCTCATGAAATGTAACTAACCGGCCTTGCTGAGGGCGGGAGGTACTTATGCGACTTGGATTCATGTTCTTTAGTTGTGTTTTATTTTGTTGCTTTTCATGATCAATACCGAGTGTTGAGCTTTCTCGTGTCATCAATATTATTAGTCGGATCCCTATTTTATTGGTCAACTTTCTATCTTTTGGATCTGTACATGGATTTGAGTTCATGAACTATCTTCACCTTACACCCCCGATCATAAAAATGATTTAGGCTCCATCATGATCGAATCAAGCCTGAGTGAAAATAGTTGCATGCGTGGTTTTCGAATTTTCCACCTAGCTGTAAGATGGAGAAGTTTTTTGAGCCATTGTTGCCTTGTACCCCCGACCATAGGGACGATTTAGGCTCCATCACGATCGAACGTGGAGAAATCAAGCCTAAGACAAGTAGTTGTTCATAGTGTGGATTTTCGTAGAATCAGCAATAGAGTTCTTCGTAGTTTGGTTTAGACGTCGTTCCCCCTTTGATCCGCGACATGAAAAAGTTGTGTGCACTCCGAATTTCTAGCAATAAACGATCGCATTGAGTCGGAGATTTGGGATTACCTTAAACGGCTTCGAAGCATGATCGCACATTTCTGGTTTACCATTGCTGTGTTCGATTTTTTTCGGTCTTTGGGAAGTTCAACCCAAGGCGAGATATTCTTTGATTCTCATTTAAAATCAATGACCCGAGTAGGGTAAATAGGAGATGAGTTATTTCTTAAGGATTTCCTGAATATCATATGTTTGTATTGTCTGAACCGAACTTTTCTTCTCCTTCAAAGCGTCTAAATTGTCTTGGAGACACTAGTATCTTGCATTCTGCTCGGGAGGGTCATCCGCATTCCACTAAGGCAAGCGGGAGTCGACCACGGCCTCTTTGCCTTAGGTGTATTTCTTTTGAACGCCTGATACTTGGTGGTCACGGGACCTGAACCCAAATCCTAATCAATTCGTATTTTAGTGATTACGTATGTGAAAGCAATAATAATGCCCTTTTACAAACTCTTTTCACACGTGCAAACACAGGCTCTACACTCACACGGATGTGTGAATGCAGAGTCGAGTGTCTTTACTATCGGGATTATCCAATGGCACACATGAAAAGGGAACTCGGTTGTTTTACTCATATCATTCTAAATTAAAGAACTTCGAATCCTACAACAAAAGCACCTCCCATAAGTCCTCAGCATGTGTTCTTAATTTATTGTCTCGTACAATTCTTTATATTAACTGTTGTCCTCACCTTTTTCCTCTTTTATATTTCTAAAACCATAGAAACAATTAGTTCTTTCTTTCACGCTGCATTCACTATCCTTTTTCCTCGTTTCAGCATTTACCTTTTTAGCTGAGTTTGCTCCAAAGGATTTTTCGAAAGTTTCGCAAATACTGCTTCTATGTGGATCAAACCTCAAGCACTACAATGATGCACCGTACGCTTGCGGATCGCATTGTGATAGTGTAGAGAGATTATAAATTTTAAAACTTTATTTCGATACATTCTTGTGTTTAAGGGTAACACGTCAAAGTAGTAGATAGACCTATGTCTTAAGGGATTTCACCTCTCCTTTCATGAGATATCCTCTAAGCACACTTCATGTGAGTCAAAGTTTTTGGCACCATATGAGAATTAATAGGACAATTCAAGATAAGTTATGCCTTGGGCAGATTCGGGTTATGAATATGAATGCCCTTTGTTTTGACAGGAAACTCATCCAAGATATATGAACGCGATCAAAACACAAAGGAACTTTACAAATTGGAGGATCAAAGGGCACATTATCTTTTAAGTAGAAGATGATTATCACACCATATACAGATCATCCATGACTTCTACTTTATAGCCACGAAGTTACAGGCATAGTTCAGAGCTAGTTAATTATACGGATTCAATAAGAAGCTTAGAGCTTTTTTTTTGTTAGCTTGTTTTGCTCTAACATAACTTCCAAACTTTCAGGCCTTAAATAAGTTCTAAGTGTGCTCCTGGCAAACCATTGATCCACGACCTATAACCCAAACAACTGCTCCTCTTGGTTCTCCGGGAAGATGGCGCAAATAAGCTACCAACGATTTCAAGGCAAACTTTGTGGCAAGTTGTCGTACATCATAGATCACACGTTGAATAAATAGCAAACCTCCTTCAATGCTTAGGCACTTCCAAGGATGTCATCTCTGCTGCAATAGAATCAATCCGCCAGTGCGTCTGGGGTCATCAGAAGATCTCATGGTGATCGGTCGATGAGAACTCCTGCAAGGCATTATGGTGTCTGTTGTCTCCACATAGATTTTAGATCATCGCTCTTTACTATTTCTTCCGAAGCATGTTTTTTTTAAAAAGAAAATATTGCATTACGTATTGAAAATACTCATGGAGTCATGGTACAAAAGTCTGTTGAGGCCAAGAGGAGGACCATCGACCCAAAAATACTCGCCATTTTGGCAGCCAAAAAGTGCTAAAAAGTCCGCAGCTGAGTTACAAGTTCTAGGGCAAAAAAGAAGAACAGATGGCGAGATATTGTCGATGATACTCCGAATATCAAGGATGACGCTGCAAAATTGCCAAGGACAAGCCTGGGTGCCCCTGACGATGCGAACCAGGGTCTCCGAATCCGAGTAAATTTTGATACGAGTGATCCTATGGGAAGCACAAGCGCGGACAGCGACAAGCAACGCCCAAGCTTCAGCGTGGAGGGCGGAAATAGCAACGACAGTACCAGCACCTGCAAAAATAAAGTTACAAGTATTAGTTCGGAGCAGAAAACCATAGCACCCACCAGAACTGGCTCCACAGAAGGAGCCATCCGAATGAAGAATAACTCAGTTCGGAGGGGGGGTCTCCCACTGAACCTGCAACGGATTCTGGGGGTGAGGGAAGAGGAGGGGGGAGGAGCCTCAGGGGCGTGGGCGACAGAGGAGATAAATTCGTAAGAACCGGCAACAGTCCTTTCTCATACCGCGCCAGCGGTTGCATGCCTAGATGTGAAGTAAATGTCATTCCTCAGGTTCCAAATACCCCACAAGCAGAAAGAGATAGTAGAAAGGAGAAATTGTCTAGAGGGAAGATCCAAGGTGGCACCCTCCTGAATCCAGGAACCCGAATCCCAAGAGGAAAGAACTGACAGGTGATTAGCAATTTTTGTTGGCAAATTGCCCAGACTTGCAGTGCAAAGGGGCAAGAAAAAACAAGTGGGAGACAATTTCCGTGGCCATGCCACAAAGGGAGCAACGAGCATCGTTCATTGGCGTAAAGCATTGGAAATAAGATTTGGTTGGAAGGCGATTGTGAAAAAATTTCCAAAGGAAAAACTGAACTTTGGGGGGGACCCAGAATTTCCAAATATCAGACCAAGGCTGTCATTCAACCAACATGGTCGGCACAGCCCGCCAGTACACGAAATTATACACTGCACTAGCACTGGGAATCCCATGGTCATTCGTCGACCAGACCCACGCATCATCACAGGCAGTAGTAGGAATGTAAATATTGCATATGGCCACACAGGTAGGAGTAGTAAAAAGTTGCGCAAGCAGAGTGATATTCTAGGTATGATCAACGATAAGGTCAGAGACAAGAAGAGAGGAGATGTCGATATCCATATTAATAAAGGTGGACAACCTGCTAAGCGGGATGGAGGAGTTCCAGGGATCGTGAAGAACCAAAGTGTTAGAGCCAGAGCCAATGACCTTGAAAAAGCCGAGGCGGATATGAAGGACAATGTCAAGGATAAGCTTCCAAGACCGAGCAACACGAAGGAGATTACACGGCTCCCAGCGGCCGAAAGATCCGTACTTGGCATGAATGAGTGAAGACCAGGTAGATGAAGAGTTTTTTAGGAGACTGAGGACATGATGCGTCAAGAGAGATATCCTGATGAAATGGACATTACGGATGCCGAGACCACCCTCAGAGCGGGGAGACTGGACAGTACTCCAGTTAATTAGATGGGCCGCCCTGCGGCCATTACCAGAGTCCCAGAGGAAGGACCTACTAAGCTTCTTGAGAGAAGTGAGAGTGCCCATGGATAGGTGAGACACACCCAAAAGGTAAGTGGGCATGGAAGATAGGGTGGATTTGATGAGGGTGGCTCGACCAGCTTGAGAAAGTAGGCAACGAGCCATCCAGAAAGCCTAGTGGAGATTTTATTAAGAATTGGGGTATGCCGAGATGCCGAGATATATTTGGGAGAGATGAGGGCCCCAAGATAGGTAAAAGGGAATTCACCAGACTGGATGCCCAGAGCACGAGTGATGGAAAGTCTACGATGGAGGTGCAGCTTGGCAGGAAAGTATACAACAAATTTTAGAGGGTTGAATTTTTGACCGGTGAGAACTTCGTAGGAGTTGAGTATACCAAGGATACGACGACGGTTAGGCAGGGAGGCACGAATACAGATGAGAAGATCATCCACAAAGAGTAGGTGACTCAAGGAAAAAGTATTTAAGGTGAAGGGCTTGATGCGACCCGGAGCAATACTGGGCTCAAGCAGAGAGGTAAAGACTTGCGAGATGATAATGAACAGGTAAAGCGATAGGGATCACCCCGACGAATACCCTTATACGACCGGAAGTAAGGCGAGGGGGACCCATTGATTAAACATGAGAAGGAGGGAGAGCGAATGCAAAGGTCAATCCAGGAAATGAAGGATGGGGGATAATTCATGAGAGTGAGCGCCGTGGTGATAGCATTCCATGAGACACGATCAAACGCCTTCTCCATATCGGCTTTGATAAGCATGTGCTTAACGCGGCCGATGGAGAGAGAGTGAGAGAGCTCCTGCGCAATAAGGATGTTATCTTGAATGCTATGGCCAGGGATAAAAGCAGATTGCATGGGGTTGATAAGGGTACTCAACGTCAGCCTGAGTCTATTCGCAATGATTTTGGATAGCACTCGATACAGAACATTACACAAGGAAATATGTCGATAATCCCGGATGGTCAAAGGGTTGGATTTTTTAGGAATGAAGACAAGAGAGGTCCTGCCCCAGTCTTCAGGGAGATGGAGGGAAAGGAAGGCTTGTTGAATAGAAGAGATGATGCGAGGACCTACGATTTCCCAGTGGGTACGGTAAAAATCGATGGTGAACCCATCTGGACCAGGGGCGCGACCCGAAGGCATGCTCCAAATCACAGATGAGATCTTGGACGGGGTAATAGGATGGGTGAGGGTGGGAAAGAAGGAGGGATCACAGGAAGGAAGCGTAGACCAGGCAGCCGGTGGTGGATCATCCAAATGGGAAGGCGCCTAGAGAGATTAATAGTGATCCACGAAACACTGGGAAATATGTTCGGGGCGAGTAAGCAACGAGCCAGACTCGGACACAACAGAGCGAATAAAGTTGTTCTTATGTCTAACAGCGGTTTGAATGTGGAAAATTTTGGTATTACTGTCTCCGTGCTGGAGCCAGGAGGTGCGAGCCTTGCTCCACCACTTATGGCTGATTTGGCGGAAAAGAGCAGCATGAAGATGATAGGAGGCACGGAGATGCTCGAGATCCTCCACGGAGAGGCCCACGGAGGAGTCGCGGTGCTCCAAGAGAGAAATGGTAGCAAGGGCGTCGACAGCACGAGTTTCTAGCCTACCAAAGACATCACGGTTCCAACGGAGAGTGTCAATACGGATACATTTGAGGGTCGTGGAAATGGGAAGGAGGTCGGAAGGGGAGGGCCAGTGGTGCGAGACAATAGCTTTGGCATCCGGGTGGGGGAGCCAAAAATGCTCATATTTAAAGGTGCGAGATCGAGGGATTCTACTGTCCGATTGGAATAAAAGAGGGGCGTGATCCGAAGCACACCTCAAGAGGGCAGAGAGGTCAAGGTTGGAGAAGTTAGAAATCCAGTGGTGACTAACTAGCATATAGTCCAGACGACAAAAAATCCTAGCATGGCTAGCACGATTATTAGACCAAGTAAAGGGGTTTCCAGAAAGGTTAAAGTCAATGAGACCATGGTTCTGAATGAGATTATTGAGGAGAGTAGAAGAGCGACTGGGGGTAAAGGGCTTACCCCCGCGCTTATCCGCAAAAGAGAGAATACAATTAAAATCACCGATTAATGCCCAGGAAAAATCATTAGAGTTAATTAGGTTAAGTGAGTTCCACAACAGATTACGTTCCGAGGGAAGGGGACTAGCATAAATACAAGATAATAGGAAATGGAAATTATCAAAAGAAACAGCCGCATGCAAAATATGATCGGAGGTGAATAAAGGGATAACCTGTGTATCCTGCCCACGCCAGGTGAGGATAATACCTTTAGCAGCACCAGTGCCAGCACAAAAAGTGCCGGACCAGGAAGACCCGAGACGACGCAGCACTTGTTTAGACTTTACAGACCCGACATGGCATTCTAATAAAATTATAAAATCTGGAGAATAAGAAAAAATAAGATTTTTAATCCTATCACGAGCCTTCGAATGGAACGCGCCGCGACAATTCCAGGCGAGTATTTTCATGATAACAAAGGGAGAGCGGCCACCGGGCCCTGCACAACATCAACAGAAGAGAGTGAGTCCACAGTGAGAGAAAGAGGTTTCTTCTTACCTTTCCCCCGAATCGGGGCGGGAGATGGACGTGGGCGAAGAGTGGGGGTAGGAGCCATAGGCTTGAGGAGCCGGGACTTCTTGCATTCCAGACGCGGAGCCGGAAGCAGGTCGAAATCAGATTCCTCCGGGGAAGAATCACCATCCAACTCCTCCGTGGCAGCGAGCAAACTTGCGGAAACACAAGAAACGAGAGCGTGGTGGGAAGGGGGAAGATCACTCGGAGGTCCGCCCACCCCGACAACCGCAAGGGAGGGAGGAGCACTAGAGCAGCCAGAAGGAGAGGGGGAAGGCGGAACGACAGAGTCAAGCCGGGGAGAGGAGTAGAATGAGAGGGATTAGGGGAGAGAGTGAGTATTAAGTTAGGATTGTGAGAGCCAGGGGCACGTGGACGACTGGGATGTGCCGACGAAGGATCAACGGCAGCCGAGGGTGTGATAGATCCTGTCAAATCAGAGGAAACACTGATCGTGTTAGACGAAGGAGAGCCGTTAGATGCGAGCGATGTGAGGTGCGGGATAGGAGGTCCACGGCTCAGTGACGTGGCAGGAGACCCAGGAAGTCTTATGGTTGCCACGTACGTGCCAAGCGGGCCACCCCATCCATCAACATTAGCAGACACGTCAGCAATGGTCGGGCTGCTCCCAGCCGTTGGGCGAGCACCAGTGGTCCGGAACGTCGTACCACCTGCGCTACCAGCCACATGGCGAGCGCCCGGTGAATGCAGAAGGCTCGAAGGGCAGTTGAGATCTAGTGCCGGGAGGCGGGGAGGAGGCGAGTGCGAGCTCGGGGAGCCGGTTGCAGGGCGAGAAGCACGCATCCAGGGTCCAAAGAGCAACGCAGCCGACGGGGACTCGCCCACCGCACAGGCCTGAGGACAAGCTTCCAGACGGTGACCAATGGTACCACAACGATAACAAAACGTTGGAAGGTTCTCGTACGCGGCTTGCTGAAGGTACCGATCACCATTCGGAAGGGAGATCCAAATGGCGCGGGCACAAGGCACGTCTATGGAGCTGAGGGTGTTTTCATCAATACAGAGAATAGAGCCAAAAGCTGAAGCAATACGCTTGAGGGAGGTAGGATTACGGAGTTCGAGAGGTAAACTAGGGAACTGAAGCCGGAGGGGGAGATCCAGTGAGGAGGCCGAGTCCAGACGGAGGAACGGCGTGAGCGAGGCCAACCGAAGAAGATGGCCATCGAACTCCCATGGACCGCCGGTCAACACTTGCAAGCGTGCATCCTCAGTCTCAAAAACGAAAAGAAATAGAAAGTTACCGAGCGGCGAGATGATCTTGGGAAGAGCAACGCCCCACAGCGGTCGCAGACACTCCCGGAGCGCATCCACGGTACCAACGAAACATCTGACAAGGCACCTACGCCTGTAGTCGGAGAAGGCGGAGATGTCGGATTCAGGGATGACAACCTCCGCAAAGGTGGCAACCTGGAGTTCCCGGAGCTGACGAGGCAAAATGGAGGGGGGAGCCTGCGAAGCCGGCCGGTTACCCCGAACCACATTGAACCATGATCTAGCCGGATGGTGAAGGGTTGAGAGGGGGAGAGGAAGAATGCCTTGGAAAGATGGAGGCGGAGGAAGAGAGGTATTAGAGGAGAGCGGGGGGAAGGGATCAACCACATGTCCGAGGGGCACCTCCGGGGGAGAGGAGTCCACCCCAGGCGAAGCCATGGAAGGAGAGAAGGCAAAACGTTGTTTGGCTGGCGCCTCCGGCGGGGATCGTCGGAGACGAGAAAGGGAGGGGACACGCAAGCGGAGGCGGCGCGAGGGAGCAAGGGTTTATTTCGCTAGGGTTTTCTCTCGGTTCTCGCTAATGGCAACCCTGTTGCTTTCCGAAGCATGTTCACTAGCATATGTTCAGGTACATGTGAGTATCAACACACTGATCCTTGGTTGATGATTCGAGAAGAAATCGGTCAAAAAAAAAAACTAATAGTAGGATAAGCTCCCAACATGGAGAAGTTGAACTATGAGCTACAAAATATCCGAGCAACTACAACTGTGCGAAGGGAACAGCAACAGGCAAAATCTATCGATTCAGTTATTGCATCAATGAAAATTTAAGATTGAGCCATTTATTTGTGCAGATAGACACATGAAAAGGTATCAATTGATGATACAACCATTTTACAACAACCTGCCTTTCAAATAATTTATGGAACCCAAAAAATAATGTCTCCTTGAGGTTATATAATGTAATCAGAACGACGACCGGAGAAAAGAAAACATCTGGTTGTAACTATTAAAATCTGATAAACAAAAATTGATCTAGTGAGGTCATTGGTAATGTGAAGCCAAAGGAAGCGGGAGAGACGTTTCAGCATATTCAAAGTACTGATAACTTCACTCTCTGAAAGGCTTACATGTGTCAGCCGACGAAACACAGGCATCTGTAATAATTTATAAATTGCCAAGGCTCATCTTTTATCCTTCTTCACATTCTTTTACATATGCATTAACTGCAGGATCATAAGTTGCGGCAATTCTCAAGTACTTGGCAGCTTCAGACTTTTCACCTTCTTGAAATAGAGAACTGATTGCACTCAAATTAGTTAGTAAACAATTTAAGTATTGAACAAGGATTATCAGCATGAAAATTCCAGAATAGTAAGCCAGCCACGGTAGAGTAATTCTCACCATTAGTCCATCAACTTTTACTCAATCTAATTTTGGTCTCCGAAATTCATTTTGAACAAATCAATTCCCTAACTTATAAATTTATAAGAAAATAATCCCCTGAACCTACAATAGCATATTTCCAGGTTAATTTAGGGACTTGGCTGTTGACATAGCAAATAAAATATAATATATTTAGTAAAATAATATATAAATATTTATTTTACAATTAATTAAAAAATTAGAAAAAAAGGAGAAATAGAGGATGGGTGCAACACCCTCCTCTCTCTTCCATTTTTTTAGTTTATTTTTATAAAATTATTTATGTATTCCTTTTTTATTAATGTGCATAAAAATGTGGGCATACTATGCTAACTTGGCATACTTTAAAATAAAATATATTTATTAAATACTACGTGAGATTCACGCCAACATCCTAATGTTTCTGTTCTTTCTCTTTGTTTTTAATTTATTATATTTTATTTTAAATAAACAATGATATATTATTTTAATAAATATATTTTATCACAAATAATTTCAGCATCTTTTGCACCTCTTTTTTTAATTATTTTTTATTATTTTTAAATAAATAAGTATACATTATTTTTAATAAATATTGATATTTTATTTGAGTTTAGCTTACATGAATGCCACATTAACATCCAAGTCAGCCAATTGACCGGAAAACTTGTTATCGGAGGTTAAGGGAACTATTTTGTTACAAATAAGTTAGGGGGATTGATTTGTTATAAAATCAAGTTCGAGGACCAAAATGGGATCGAGTGAAAATTGAAGGACTAATGGTGAAAATTACTCACCAGGGTATATCAATTTCATTGGTGACAGCAGATAATATGCAAACTTATCAAAATGCAACTATAGAATTGTTTACCTCCCTAACAACACCAGACCCTGGTGATAGCAAGCTTTGCCCATAGGGCTGTCTGGCTCTTTTAGTTCCGCTATTCTTTTCAACTTTTTTATCCCCTCTGATTTGTCTCCCTTCGGAAAGGTCCAAGATCTCAGTGATAGTCAAGTATTCCACAAAATTGTCAAACCTTAAAGAAACTTCAGACAAAATACCTGACATATATGTGAAAATCCAAGACCGTATAATGCAAGAACCAGAAGTTCATCCTCTTTATCTTGAATCTGACAAAAAGTATCTCAGTGTTCCTCTAATAATAGTAGCAGCATGTAAAAAACTTTCACACAATCTGAGTAGTTTACTCTGCAGTAGAAAAGAAACACAAGAATTCTACCTTCAGTACTGCAACTTCGAAGTATTCAATAGCTTCTAGAAATGATTTCTGAGAGCATAGAATTTGACCCATAGCAATTAAAGCTTTCACAAGATCAGGATCCTTCTCAATTGCCATTCTGCCATTAAATGACTTGTTTACTAAACATTTTGCAATTCGCGAAGAAAAGGAAAGGCAATGAATAAAGAATCAGAACATTGAATATAACATAGTTAGCCACCTCAGCAGTGGAAGAGCCTTATCCTGATGGCCAGATGCTAACTTCTCGAGGGCAACCTAGAACAGGCAAAAACAAGAATATAAGACGGAGGCAACACTTCTAACCACAAATTAACCAACAAGCTACAGGTTACTCACATCAAGAAGCTTCTGAGGAGAACAAACATCCACACTCATTTCATCCTCCGCCTCCTTATTTTCTGGCAACAAATTGTGTGGAATTGTTTCTTTTCTGACTGGAACTTTGAAATCTTTCAATCCCAATTGCAATCGAACATATGAATTTTTTAGGGACAATTGCTGCATCGTTTTATATTTTTGCAAATGAGATTTCTACACAACTTTTTTCTTTTGAGCAGCTACTTAATGTTAAAATCCAATGAAAAGATTCTGAAACTGTGCAAGATATTCTTAAAGAGAGAGAAATTGCAGAAATTATTTTGAGCATGCTTCTGTCCATTGTACAATATGATTTATAATATTGCAGAAGAATTTTGACAGACAAAAAATGTTTTTTAAGAAACAAACAAAGATCACACGTGTGGTTTTAAAGAATATGTTATTTCCATACTTGGAAATTAAAATATTAAAGGCTATTAACTATAACAATGGCAATGACACTAAGTATAGGACAAACCTGAAATAAAGTGAACATGCTGTTAGTCACCCAATACACCAAGCTTCCCTGCAGTTCACGTCAGACTGGACTCAGGGATGCAATATATAGAACAATCTTAATCTAGAACAATTCATGACTATATATGCATATTTCTAGGAATACTCTAAAAATGGGTCAATACTGCTGCAATCTTTTAGCTGGAACGATACTAAAATTATGATGTGAACAAAACGTGATGTTTTATCAGAACATATTTTCAACATCGGACCAACATGTTTTTTAAATCTTGAGGGATTTTCACTGGATCGAGATAGGGTTCCTTGGTTCCTATACTTCAGTTTGTAGATGATAGGTCTTTTTTTAGGGAAAAAAGGATTACCACCAAGGCTTGTGGTTGTCATCCAGATATAGGACCCTAGTCGTGGAGCGTATGGAGCAATGGCTGCAAGGTTAGAATTCTTGACTTCTATCAAGGGCCGCCCTGCGATCTGTCAGTTTTGCAGATGCCAGCACAAGCTGAGAGGCAGATCCACCACATCAGGAGCCACTTCTTTTCGCTGGGATGCGGTGAGTGTCCACCTAGTGGCCTGGAGTGATGTTTGCCGTCCTACCTCAGTTTGTGGTCTCGGTGTTCAAAATCTCCATCGCACCAACCATGCACTTTTGGCCCGATGGATTGGACAGATCATGGGGCATGAGGATGATTTATGGAGCATAGCATGTTTTTGACATGTTACGGTAGACACCTCTCTTGGGACTCCCACACCATCTCATTTTGGGTGAGTCACAACCACTACTAACCAAGGTTGTTAAAAACTAGTTTTAATACTTAAAAACTTACGAATTTACGTATCTAGGGTTCAAAAACGAGTTGAGTCAGGTTAAATACGTAAACAGGATTAAAATCGGATATACTTACGTTTTAAGATGGTAAAAACGTGTGAATACGTGCATATGAACGATTAAGTAGTTAATACTTCGCTTTTAGTCAGATGCGTATTGTAGCTTGTCTGGTAGGCATGATGATCACATTACTGGAGGTTGTAGGTTCGAACCTCCATGCCAAAGTTTTTTGACAACATTTGTTAGTTTACTATACATAAATTCTATATTTATTATTTTTTCACTATTATTTTATAATCATACTAAATTTATTTAAAATTTTATAACAAATTAAAATTAAGATAGAAAATGGGATAAAAATATATAATTTATTATAAATAATTCCAATGAATTATGTTTATTATTTCATTCCTTGGACCATAATACTTAAATAAAAATCAAATCAACAACAACAACAACAAAGCCTTATCCCACTAGGTGGGGTCGGCTAAAAAATCAAATCATACATTGAAAAAATTATATAGTGATTATGATAATAGTGAAAAGAAAATAATACTATTTTAGACAAAAAAATTAGACTATATTAATTTTTCATGTAGCCGACCCCACCTAGTGGGATAAGGCTTTGTTGTTGTTGTTGTTGTTGTTGTATATAAATTTATTAATTTCATTATATGAATTTATGATACTTCAATTGAATTTATATATATATACTTATCTTAATAATTTTAAGATAGATTGTTCTACAATTTTATAATTTATGAAATTTTATTCTCTAATTATTCATGTTATTTTAAATTTTTATGTATTTATTAATATATTTTTATGTGGTTTAAAAATAAAAAATATTAAATTAATATTATATCTAAATACTACGTATTTACGTATCGAATTTACAATACGAGTTCACCCCCCCTAAACCGAACTTAGGTAGAAACTCGAACTTGACAACCTTGCTACTCACTGCCTCCCTCGGCTCTAGGGTGGCTTTATCTTTTGGGGGATATGAGTGGGCGACATGATGGCACATTTGCAGCAGCATTTCCTAAAATGGTGGTACTCTTTGCAAACCAGGAAGGTCGGTCTCTGATTTTTGGTCAAAGGACTCGCGGACCCGCTATTTCGCACCGGCCTTTCGGATCAACGATTCACGGAGCTACTCGCACTACTAGAATCGATTGGGGATTTCAGCCCAAACAGGACCAGGGAAGATGGTTGGGTCTGGTCCTCTGGTCATTTCTCAACACGAAGGATCTCCACGCATCTGTTGCCAGTGCGTCGAAGCTCATTTTAGATTGTCAGCATATTTGGAGGTTACAATTGTCCCTCAAGGTCAAGATCATCACTAGGTTTCCGAGGGAGATAAATTTTAACATGTGTTTATAGGACAAGATGGACACCAACCACGGGCACAGCATGTGTGCTATGTGGATTTTCACCTGCAGACATTGGGCACCTTTTCTGCGGTTTACCTATTGCTTCCAAGGTGTGGCGAGGGATGCAGCAAACTGCCATTGACGCTTCACACATGGATACACTGAAGATCTCCACGGACTACCGCCAGTAGACCAAGGATGAAAACGGCCCTGAATCACAGTATTTCTGGTCAAGTGGGCCATATGACTTGACCACAACTGCACATTTCTATGTAGAGAATAATGTACATATAGTGATACCAACATTTTCAGGTCCAATTTTATGGAAACCTCAACTCATACTTTCTGTGATCACATATATAAATCCTTTGATTATTGACATATACATATATATATATATATATCTATATATATATATATATATATCTATATATATATATATGTATACATAATTGGACAGCTAGCAAAGGCAATATATGGGGACTGGAGGAAGTACATGTAATGTAGGAGAGTGATGTATTGGTGGAAACTTTGTTGTGCTTTTATGTTTTGGCTTGTAATCTGATATCTCATTAATAAAACCTTGGATGACTACCTCCTTGCATCCTTTCTCTTCTCAAAAAAAAAATAATATTGGACAGCTAGCATGATCTAGTCATCCTTTTCACCTCTCAAAAAAAAAAATCAGAACATATTTTGTACTTAAATGACAAAAACGATAGATGTTATATAGATACCAACATGTTCAGGTCAAATTTTATGGAAACCTCAACATAGATTATCTTTTGAGGAGATCACAAATTAATTATTGTAAGTACATTTGAAACATTGCCATCCATTCTGTAGCTTTGTAAGCTGCTATCACATGATTCTTGTGAAGGATTTTAGTTCGAGTTTTATGGCTAACAAAACTTTCATGCCCTTCACCCATCATTTCCATTGTTTTGTTAGTAGGTAGATTTTTTTTTGCTGATGAACATAACATGGCAGCTTAAGTTTTGTCATACTTCTTCCTTCAGTCCAATCTTTGCATGAAAAAAAAACCTATGGAGATTTCAAATTTCAAGCATTCTCTTAAACAGCTGGTTATTTTTGAAATACAATAATCTAAATATCCAGAAATTGTGTAATTTATAGCAGACCTTTGACTTAATAAGAGAATCTGAACCTATAGTTTCATATTGCTGAAAACGGTACTCAATAAAATAAAGAACATTAACTAACCTGAGGAATATGAAACCCAATAAGAAGTAAAGGTAGGGACAGAATGTCGAGATACAGCTTGTAATACTGCAAGATAACGTAGAAACATCATTTACAACATATGTATAGTGGAAAATTTTTAATTCCAACATGGAACAACCATGTGAAAATTTCTCTGTGAATGATGTTTTGCAGGTACATGTTCAATGGTTAACCTGTGAAAATATAAATATACGAGATAGCTTGAGACGCAAAAAGGAAAGACAAAGAGAAAGTTGACTTACTCTTGCCAACAGCCCTAGTATCCCTGACAACTTGGAAAACTTTAGTGTCTGAAATGATATCTAACAAATCAATAAGATCGAATCACAATTCAATTGTTATGCCAAGATTATGCTCATGAATATGTACACGAAAAGTAGAAAGCAAAACAGCAAAGTTGCTGAAATTATGAAACCATTACACATACTGGAGTTATATAAGAATCTCAGTCAAACATTCATGATTTGATGTGCTAGGCAAGGTACACAGAACCCTCAAAAGACATTACATTCTCAGATATGTATAGATGCCTTCAAATAGTTATCAGCCTTCGTATGGATGAACTTGGTCACAAGCACGTATTTTATTTGATCCAGCAGAAAATGCAGTTTTTCAGTTTTCTTGTAGGCAGGATCTACACTCTTTGTACATGTTCATCCTAAGGTAATCCGCTAAATCTTTTTCCCAAATCTGTGGTTAACCTATCAGGTTCTATGGTAACTTGGTAATTTCTAGATACAGTGATGTGTCACACTATGATTATGGTGTTACTAGTTAATCCTCTAACATCAATTTTGCTGCAATATACCCAAATATATTATCTGTTTGTGCGGAATGTCTTCTTAGAGCCAGGCCCTACGTAGGCATGTCAAATCCAAAAGAATATTACTTGCACCAAATGGAACCTCGGGTCTCAGAGAACACTAAATTTCACACATTGTGTTGGAATGGGAGAGAGTTGATCTGTGTTCAGTGTGATTACGCATGCATAACCTTTACACTAGCTCGCATAGACACTGATTAAAGAATAAGAATTAAGCTTCTATTTTCTTCACAGAACACAAATGAGTTCACAAATTCTTATATTAGTTACTCTAAAATAAGAATTAATGTCATTGGCACAAGATTCAGGAAACTGGAACAGCAATATGCCATGTTGTAAAGACTGCCAGATGATACAGGACTTGTACTGGATCTTTTCCTTTTGAGGGGTGAAAGGATGGCTGCAAAGCTTCCATAGCCATCCACTATATATTATATTTCCAAATATGAAAATTTACATGTGTAAAAGAAAACAAAAAACCCTCACAAAACAGGAAGTCGATTGGGGTTGGATTCACAAAAGAAAACTATCCATTTTCCCACTCCCACATAAGATACAATGAGTGTAAGGTAATATTCTCTATGTAGCACCACTCTTCACCAAAGAGTGGTTCCGTTGCAGCCAAGTAGCCCATGTGACCTCCATCACTGTGAGCCATAAATATACCCACTTTGGTTATCCCTTCTGTAGGTGTTCCGTAGCAAATGCCAAAGCATGTCTGGCACTGAAGTGTCGACATCAGGTCGACCCATCCTCCGCCACACCTCGGAGATAATGATAACACAGATGTCATTCCAGAAACCATCACCTTCTACCATGTCATTTTCAGCTGAAATGCTACAAAAACCATATTTCAGTAGCACTGGGGTCTCCTGGACCCAACTATTTAGGTCAGCCCTCTTTGACCAGTGCATCACCGATTTAATTGACCCTACATAATAAAGGATTACCTCCCTTCACCTAGTGCCATCGAGGAGATAGGGGTGGATCCAGATCTTGGGCCGCTTCTCAACATGCTCTATGTATCTTCAGCTCCTCCCAGAGAGCACGTCCATGGGTATCCCTCTTAAAGTCAAGATCTTCTCTTGGCTTATGCAGGTAAAAGTATTCTTACCAGATCCTATCGTGACCGACGCATCTTGTGTGTTGTGTAACACTGGAGAGGAAGGTGTGACCCACCAATTCCACTAATGCTCCATTGCCAGGGAGGTGTACTAGAGACAGAAGCATATCATAGACGATGGAGGCCTCATGGACATAATTGAAATATCTCAGCAAATGCAGCAACTAGGGGCGGATACAGCCTATGGCGAGATTTTTGGTGGTCACGTGGGTCATTTGGCTACAACACAACTGCACAACTCTTTTTTTTATGAGCAATGTCACTTTGAGAAAATAGTACACCATGGTTGCTTTTTGTTCCAAGAATGGGACATTGGGTAACAAGTATTAGCAATGGTATTAGCGATGCTCTCAATATTTCTTTTAACTCTTTTTTTTCTTTTTCGCTCTTGTACATTCTTCAGTTTTAAAGTTCTAATATATCCATGGATGACTACAAAAACTCGGCCTTCTCATTCCCAAAAAATATACATTTCAGTTGCACTGGCATGATGTGAAGAGAAACAAAAATTGACAACTAATGCCAGTGGCCTTTCATATCAAAACAAATGGGGTTGTTTAAGCACCTTTTTATTTAACAGCACTATATTTTCTTTTTTTTATTCATCCTGAAATAAAGCCAAAATCCATAGGACATGCATGTATACTATACAATTGAAATAAGTGGCAACATGATTGGTTAACAGACCAAAATAAGTTTTTCTCAAGAAAAAATAAATTGGTTAACAGACCTAAATAATTTCTTCTCAAGAAAAATCAATGTATCACATTATAATCCTGCAGAATTTGAGCGTAAACACATTTTAGCTACAGTGGAACCGAAAAACAGATATTATATTAAATATTGGATGAAATGATACCAAATGCTGGGCAAACAAATTAAATACAGTGTTCATATGAAGTTTCATCTTTAATAAAAAATTAGTGTTCCTCAAACCAAAGGGAGAATACAAGTACCTGAACGTTGACATAATGCAGTCCAGCAATCAAGATAGGAAACGTAGAACCTACTAGCCCACTTGGAAAATCGCACAAGTTTTGGAACCATAGCATACCGCCCTAAAAAAGTATTCATTAAAAACATCAACATATATTGCAAAAGGAGGAAGATTTTACAGTAAGCATGAGCCAAAATCACAGCCACCCAATCCTACTGGTAGCATGGATTTCAGTTACAAATAAAAAGAAGAAAATAAAAGATATAACCATAATATTCATTTTAAAAGGAAAAGCAGATAATTTATTTTAACCGAATACTTAAAAAGGAAACTTTCAGATACCAAGGTTTTGAAGACCAACTTGGCTGCCTGTGTATTTGCTTACGCAACTGCTTTGAAGAAAATTCCAAGACACCCTATCCTAGAATTTTTTTATTTTTTAGGAAAAAAATAAGAGGCCCAGTATGGGGGCAGGTCATATTGGTTTTTTCTGTCTATTATATCTGAGAATAACTTTGTAGGAAACGTTGTTAAACAACATAGATTTCAAAGTGGTTTTACTTTAAGGGCTACTTCCAAATAGTTATTTATTCAGATACAGTGCTTTTTTGCTATCTTAGAGGCCCAGTATTTTACATTCTGTGATCTCAATGCACCCAGTTTTTTTTGTAGATATCTTTGTAATGTAAGCCATTTTTCTGTAATTGCAAAGCCAGACAAAGGAAATTCAGAAGAAACTGATGTTCCAAATAAAAGTTTTCCTTGCTTCATGCTCTATTTTTGTTTTCTTTTTTCTACTCATATGACATATTGTTTGGTAACTAATTCAATGTATTCGTATGCAGAAAGGAAAACACGCCTATCTGTAACTGTTTTATAGTCCTAGTGCTTAATCACTTGTTTGGTACTAATTTGTCATAATCTCTAGAAATGAAAAACATGTTTGTAGCATATTCACTTTCAAACAGTTATGTAAAGTCATGTCACTGAACAGCATACTAACCCCATAAAGAGATACAACTGCTCTTGGATCAAGAAAATACAAATTGCAATGATCCACTGAAGTAAATGTGTTTCTCCTTAACTTGCATGTTTTCTTTTTCTAGTAACAAGAATGCAGATTTATCCTTCAGCAAAGCCTCTGCGGTGAATTTACTTCACAATCTAAAAGTATTACTGAAAGATTCTTATGAAATTTAGTTCACCCTCTCAAGAAAAAGTTGAAATTTAGTTCACTTATCACCCTAATATTAAGAGTTGTCAAGGAAAATGTGAATCCCAAATTGTTCAGTCCAAAAACTACAATGTATTTAAATATTTTTAACACGATCTGGAGTAAAGTTAGAATATATAATTATGAAACTATAAATCATTTCCCTCTGTAGAACTCCAAATAGCCAAAGAAGGTTACTTTGTTGTCCATGACAAAGGAATAAATGCAACATAGACAAAGGATGCCTGTCCATTTTATTATCAGATCTTTCTATTAAAAGACAACAAGCAAGGTCATGCTTAATGAAAACAAATCTGAAACATTTGGCCTAGTACATTTCAAGAATATAGCTCTTACACTAGCAAAACCAGGGTGATTCTCAAGGCACATCCTTCGAATACTACTCATCCATAATAGAAAGCAAGGAAACTGCAAGTCACAAAAAGAATTAAAGATTAAAATATCTCTAGAAACAAGTAGTTCATATTAGAAAGTTTCGTGAAACAAAATCACAATGGCCTCCATGCTTAATTGAAAATAGCTCAAGTTTCCCCTCAAAACCATTTATGACGATAATTTATTTATTGCATGAATCGAAAATAAAGGGATATGCACCATCTATACCATAGCGCTAAAGAAGATGATATTTTCTTTTAGGAGAGATAAAGAAGACAATATATAAAGCAAAGCATAAGAAAAGACACTGATAAACTGGCTAGAAACTAATGAGGAAGCTAGATAACAAGAAATATATATTAGCATCAAAGAATCAGAAGATACATGAAAGAATAGTAATAAAATTTAGCTACAGTTGAGGTTATAATAGAAGGAATTAACAAGTCAATGGTTTAAAAGCGAGAAATTATTAAGCCTGCCAAAGAACTTAGTCAGTAATTGATCAATCCATGATAAGTGCAAGAAACTCTTATACTAGTGTGTCCCATGTACATTGAGAACCCTTATATTCTGACGAAGCATCACATTGAGAATTTCAGATCATTTAGTAAGTAATCATGGGATCTCGTAGGAGGCACTGGAAAGTTGCAACAGTGTGTGGAACACTCCCAGGGGCTAGACACTATTTAGTGGGGCACAAAGGCCATAATATCCAAACAATCAAAAAACATTTTGGTTTAAGGGTCACATAAATAATTTGCAAACGCAAGTCAAAAAGGATAACAAACAAAGTCAGAAGACCCACAACTACAACGTTCAGGAGAAAGAACTCAATATCCAAAGATCTGACTAGAAAGAAGATACTAGTCTGTAGAAAACATAAAGTCTTCAGTGACATAAACGTGCATGCATAACTTTTGCAAGATGCTCAGTTCTCTATGAATTACTTGGAGTTAGATCATTAAATTTGGTGATATTTTAACTTAGAGGTTCCACTCAACTTTGTGTGTGTGTGAATTCATGATATGCTATCTTTTGATCATACTTAAGAACAAGGGGCAACATCTTCAACAATAAATTATTATTAAAAGTACAATATTGTACATTTGAACTACATTTACAGTGCACTTAGCATTACTCTAATAATACACATCATAACTAATGCATGTTTTTTTAAGGCGCACGTACTACATGTTAATAAATCAATAAGCATTTCTCATCTCAAAGAAATGGCCAGTCTTCAATAAAAATAGCCAACTTAGAATGCATGCAAAGTATATAGTTAACTCTCTGGCGAAGAAAGAGCTAGTTGGAAGATCATAATGACAAATATCATGGATCTAACACATATGTCAAAGTTCAAATTTTACCTGAACTAAAAAGAAAGCAAAATTCCACAAGTAGGTAGGGCAGCCAAGTTCCTTTCTTTTCTGTTGAAACAACATATATTGCTCCCGGAAGCTTCTTCCTGATAGAGGTGGTGGAAATGGAGGTGGCACTTATCAAAGTGAACAAATATCAGAAATCATAGTCCATATCCATTTATTGAAGCAAAACATCAGCACAGAACAAGATAGGAAAAAAAAGAGAGAGAGAAAGAACTTGTATCTGGTAAACTTCATGCGGTTCAAAATCTATGCAGCATACATCAGCTACAGACATCTTCTTCATTAATCTCAATGATAGTTTAGTAAGATGGGGTACCTAACTGTAGCTTACCATCTAATATATGAATAGCAATAGCAAACAAAATTATCATCATGAACAGTAAGCTAAATTATGTATTTAACTGCCTCTTTTAACATATAATCTGAAGGAAGGATTCTCATAAACCGCATGAGGAAGACTCAATCAATTAATTCTCCACATAAATTGAGAAACAAAGTCCCCAAGGAATAATTTCTTGAGAAAAATGACAATTAAATCAAAAAAGGAAAAGTCACAATACATCAAGGGGCTAAAGAATTTTTTTTTTAAGAGATGATCGCCAAATTTGTGGTTCTCATCCATATGTATATTAATATCAATGGTCACATGTACAAGCGTAGGCTCTTGGGAAAAGAGAGGGGCTAAAGAAAGCTGACAAACTCATCAGTTAACTACAATGTAATTTTGATAATTTTACCAGCATCTTAAGCAAAAAAACACATCTTTTCAGGAACTTTTTTAGAACATAAGAACAAAGCAAATAAATCAATTATATTCATATTTTAAACGTAAGAATTTACTCAGCCATTCAAAAAGAGAGAGAAATAAATAATCTAGTGTAACTTTAGGGCAGAGCAAAATCGGGTTCGGGTCCGGGTCCTCCGCGACCCGGTCCCGACCCGGTTTTGACCGTGTCTAGATTTTTTAGACCCGGTACCGGTACCGGGACCGGGTCGGACCCGGTAAACCGGGAATAAAACCGGGTCCGAATAATTATTAAAAAATTTAAAAACATATAAAAAAGTTTATACAATTAATAAAACCAAATCATAATTTGATTAAATAAATATCAAATTAGCTTAAAATTACATCAATCTACATATAATAAGTCAACAAAATTATTTTTAAACATTTTAAAATGAAGAAATGTCCATCAAATTAATAAATAATTAGAATTAGTAGCATAATTATAATCTTATTATTGTTATAACCGGGTCGGGTTTCCATACATTGGACCCGGTCCCGACCCGGATCCACCGGGTTTTTTATTTTTATGACCCGGTCCCGACCCGGATTATAACCGGGCCGGGAATATTTCCTAGATATCCAGGTCGGTGCGTGCCGGGTCGACCCGGCCCGTGCTCTGCCCTATGTAACTTTTGCAGAAATACGCCCCCAAACCCTGCTGCCCACTTAGTTTATTTTGAATGTCCAAAGTTGCAAGTAAAACAACATTATAAAGGAAAAGAAGACTTGTGATAAGCTCAAATCATCCATATAATTCGAGCTCCCAATATAATTTAAGGCGCAATGCATACTTACATTTAGGCAAGAAGCTCGCTATTTCTTGACCTTTCCTTAGTTGCAAAATGAGCACAGGGAGAAGGGTGAATCGAAGAGCTATGGTCGACGTGGAGATTATAGCCCACCTGCATTGGTATCTAAGAGGTCACACAGAATCATGGGATCTTGCAGAAAACCAATCAACTTCTTCCAAAGCAATTGTGTGAGGCATATAAAGAAGACACAGACATAAGAACATGAAATATTTGACATAGTTGCTTGCAGATAATCCAGAAAAAAAATAGAGTAATCAGCTGCGCAAAACGAATTCAACTCGAGAAGAGATCGAGTTTATAAGGCGGATTGTCGAAGAGGAAGAAGATACAAAACTCTCAAAACTAATAAGAAATATAGAATCCCTGGCATAGAGGGACAAGGAGTATTTCAACATGATCGTATTACCATGGAACGCCCGTAAAGTCATGATAACCATCAAGCGCCGAGATAACAGCGTGCACCGGGTAAAACCATGCTCCATCTCCGACCAATTCGCCTTCCATCCCCAGAGAAGCGCCATCACTGCCAACATCCTGCCCAAGGCTCGAAGACCACGCGCCGCCTCCAACACCGCCGGCAGGGCTAAGCTCGGGAACTGATTCGAAACCTTCGGTGCTAGAAATGCTGTTGTTCGTACCGCTACTACGGTCATTACCTCCATCCTCGGCGGCAACGGTGTTGGCGCCGGTGGGTTCCGACGGTCTGTTCCAGGCGAACCAGGAGAAAGATCGGGAGGAGGAGGAGGAGGAGGGAAAGGGTCGGTGAATAGGGTGAGGAGGGACGGGATTAGGGCTAAGCGCAGGAGAGAAAGAAGCGGCGGCGGAAGGGAAGGGGAGGAGGAGGAGGTGGCGGCGGTGGCGGTGATGGCGGAGAAGTAGCAGTTTGGTGGCGAACCTCATGACGGGGAGAAGCGATGAATGGCCCTTTGGGGCGTCACTCCGGCGTACGTTTCGACTTTAGTCGTTTATATTTGAATATATGTTTTTTATAAAAATATAGGAAAAATAAATTATTTGTTCTTTTTTGTGTCTTTCGTCGTAGGAATAAAAAATATATATTTTGATTATAATGCGGAAGTGAGAAGGAGAAGAATTTTTTAAAATTACTCAGAAATATAATGGTTTTTTGTATTTTTAATCATGAATTATCGTTTAATTCTGTTAATTTATTATTTTCAATTTTTATTTATAAAAACCTAAAATATTTTTCCAGGAGATATCCTCTTTTTTAATGTTTAAAATAAAATAAAATATTATTTTAACAAGGCAGCAATATAAAGACTCACTTTTCTCTAATATTATTTTATGTTATTTCATATTATTTTTATTTTTTGAAACATTAAAATACAGGACAGTTCATGGAAGAGTATTTAACCTTTTTCATAAATTAAAAATTAAAAAAGTTAACATATTTAGATAAATTTATTTAAATAAAAATCACGGTAAATTTTAGGGGACGAGGTCATTGTTGTATAAAAAATTGGTATAGTTTAAGATATATTTAAAAAATAATATTTCTTTTGTAATAAACTTTTTCGGAAAACTTGTTTACAAGTTTGTTAGCGTTGTTTTATTTCCTTAAAATGCATTTCTCGTAAGCAAGAAGAATCAAAATTTAACAAGAACGTTTACAACACCCCCACAAAAGAAAATGAACGTTTTCCTGGCAACAATGACCAAAGCAATACCAAAATTAAAGTATAGAGCAGTGCGGTCGGATCGGACCGGCCGGTCAGACCGATCCGACAGTCGACCGGCCACTAGCATAATCCATTTCAAGTTTTAAAGTCGGACCCTTGATCAAAATGGATTGAACCGATTCAGATCGGTCAAAATTAAGTTGAACCGCGGACCATGGGCCAGTCGATTTTTTAAAATTTTTTTGTTAATAAATATTTTTTATTATCACAAATTTAAAAAATATTCAAAGATGAACTTTTTCCGTAACAATGATATTGACCCATTACTCTGGATAAATTACACGATTAGTACCCCAACTTTGAGTCATTTTTAAATTGATCCCCCAATTTTAATGTATAATAAGAACGTCCCTCATTTTTTTATTTTTTTGCCGATCGCGAAGGAGTAAAGGGGGGCGCCGGCCCCCCTTTTCTATTTCGCGACCGCCGACAAAGCGCCCTCCTTTTCTCCCTCGCGAGCTTCGTTGGTCGCAAGGGAGAAAGGTGGGCGTCGGCCCCTGTTGGCGAAGCAGAAAAGGAGGGCGCCGCCCTCCTTCTTCGCTTCGCCGGAGCCGACGAAGGGGGACGAGCGCCCCTTCTTTTTTATTTTTAATATTATTTTTTTATTTTTAATGATGTGAATGAAAGAGAAATAATTTATGTGACGGCCACGTGTGCAAGGTAATCGAGAAATCCATTATTATCAGTCAAGATGACTAATCTGCAAAAAAATTAAAGATAAGAGACGTTCTGATTACAAGTTGAAATTGGGGAACCAATTTAAAAATGACTCAAATTTGAAGGACTAATCGTATAATTTACTTCATTACTCTCCTTCCTTATTAATACTTGTCACTTTACCCTCATCTTCCTTCTATTAGCAATGTGAGACTATGTTTGTATACATTTGTCACGACCCCGAATTAAATCTTAGTTTAATCCGAGTTCGCGATTCATTATGGATGATCAAATAAAATTGAGAGAGATTGCGGAAACGTAACGTAAATATTTTTTTTAAAGCAAAAGAAAGGAAAATATATCATTAAATAAAAGAAAGGAAAATATTACATATACATTACACATAACCAAACATCTCGACATCCTAATAAAAGAACTCGAGAGACACACTTCTTCTTAATGTCTTACCACCAAGGTCGTTATAGAACCCGTCTAAGACTATCACATGATCATCAACATCTATATTAATCTGAAAAATATTAGAAACAACATTATGAACAAAATAGCTCAGTAAGTTGATAACTCATAAGCTATGTGTTACCATCTAATTAATTTGAAAGGATATGCAAAGATACGAGGTAATTATAATATCACAATCGATGTTTTCATATATTTGAAAATAATATATATAATTTTCTAATCAAAATCATCACACTCCAATTGCATCCACATCACTCAAATCATATCAAACAGATGAATGCAAATGCAACACTCTCATATGAATGCACGGATCACCAACTGACCAGTGATCGGTAGGTGGATTCTAGTGGTGGCTCCCATCGTGATCGGCGATGTAGCACTTAGCTCCATTCTACCTCATCCCTTTCGGGGAACATATCATATAGCGATAGATGAATTCTAGAGGTGGCTCCCATCATGATCAACGATGTAGCACTTAGCTCCATTCTATCTCATCCATTTCGGGGAACA
Organism: Pontederia crassipes; assembly: GCA_030549335.1. Classification (NCBI taxonomy): domain Eukaryota; kingdom Viridiplantae; phylum Streptophyta; class Magnoliopsida; order Commelinales; family Pontederiaceae; genus Pontederia; species Pontederia crassipes. The sequence continues at coordinate 7,554,551 of CM060190.1, forward strand.
TATAGCGATAGGTGAATTCTAGAGGTGGCCCCTACGGATTTTAGAGGTGGCTCCCATCGCGACTCTTCACGATGTAGCACTTAGCTCCATATGGCACTTAGCTCCAGTCTATCTCATACCATATCTGGGAAATAGAAATGATGCATTGAATTCTAGAGGTGGCTCCCATCGTGATCAGCGATGTAGCACTTAGCTCCAACCATCATATATGCAAATGCAAGTAGATGTTGATGCATGATTCATCACGTAACAATTGTTCCTAAATATCAGAAGATGAATCATATCAAATATCATTTCAAATCGAACAAGATTGCACTTCTCGTATCCATTCATATCATATCACATATGTCTTTTAAATGTGCAATCATACAATCATTCAGATATACTTTTCATAATTGCATTTCTTGAAATCAATTCATAACATATTCAAAACATATTCGATACATATAATAATCGATGTCACACCGAATTCAAAAGATGTGAAAACATAGACTAGGAGAAATTAACTTACCTGACATAAGCGATTATACAAAGTGTTCCCCCATTTCTTTTTTCTTAACATTCATCTAACCCTATAGCAATAATATATATTCGTATCAAAACTATGATATGGATGCCAACATATCATACATGGACACAATAATGATCAATACTATACATTACCCACGTCGTCAACTACATAACTTATTTAATTGATTAATCATAAGGGTTCACATTGTAGTCGGCAGATCACATACTTGGTAAAGGAAATTTAGTATCTTTCAATTTAAATGATCAATTCTTGTGATTCTAATTTTCCTTAACTAATAACTGTATTAATACAAAGTGGTTAAAAATTTCAGATTTTATCTCATTAGAATTGATTCCGAGAATAATCAACATTTAGTATATATTCTATGATCGATTCTATGTTCTCACGGACTTAGTAACATAGATTGTAAAATTTATAACTTTTGTTATGGAGGCAAAAATGATTGAAATATAGTTTTATTTGATAACAGACCTCCTAATATACAACATACATGAATTTTGGATTTTTATTCATTATAATAATTTTACAAAATTTTTATGGTCAAAGACATCTAATTAATACTTAATAAAAACTCATACCACTCGGTATATCCATAAGTCTCTCTACATAAATTATTTTGAGGTAACTCAAATCTTATTAGAACCCATATTTACACAGCTCCTTAGCCTTAAAATTTATATCCATATCTAAATATATAATATTTAGCATAATTTCTAATTCAATCTACTAACTCTACTCGGATAAAAGCCCTATACACGTTCGTTTGCACATAACTTTTCACTCACACACAATTTTAACATAATTCTTCATTTCCTAAAAACTATAATTCTAAGAGAACGTGTGATACATTTTTTTTTATGATTTTTGGATCATAACAAAATATTTTAATAGCTGACTGAACATTCGATTTGTAAATGAAGTTAGGAAAATATACTTCCCCATAGATAAAACATAATCTAACGTTAAAGAAATTTAAATCATAGGAAGATTAACAAGATAGGTATTAAATAGATCTGTCACATACCTTTAATATGTTAACCCTTTTTTTTTTTTTCATCTCCTCGTCTCTTTCTTTCCTCCCTGTTTGGTCACTCGACTTTTTTTTTAATTACTCTACTGGTTCGGCCAACATCCAGATTATATATATATATATATATATATATGTAATATTTATAGTATGTATATTATTTTATGTGGATATATCTTTCTCCCTCTGACTAGTGGTTTGAGGCGGTGCATACATGCATGAAAGACCAACATACGTGGTCTTCATTCAAAGAAGCAAAATCCACATGGCAGGAGGAGCCAATTCAAAGTTCCACTAAAATAATAGTTAATTATTATTTAAAAAAATTGGGTGGACATAACAAATAATATTGTAAGGATATTATAGTTTGAACATATATATTGTCAGATTCATCAAATGAGTAGGAAAATGTCAACATAATATAAAATTTTGATGAATGCACATCCCCTAACTTGGCTAGACACATTAAGCACCAAATAAAAATATCACATAGTTAACCAATAATTAACATATCAATTCCAGGTTAACAGCAACAATGAGATTATCACTCATGATTAAAACTAATTTGATAGTACATGTAAGAATCAACTACGTCATTTTTTTTATTAAGAGGCAATTTTTTTTAGAATGTCACAACATTACTTTATCTCTTCATTTAATCTTGGAACTTATTACACGTTGAACTTTAATTATGGATTATAATTATATTCAATTTTTTTAATATCATAAATATATATAATAATATAAGTTAATTATATATTTATTATATTATGGATTTAATGGGGTCATACACCTTGTATATACAAGGCGTATGACCCCCATACACATCAATATCAATCGTCTGATTTATCATACGGTGAGCGATGCGATGCGTGGCCACCTCCCCTTCTCCGATCTCTTTTTCCCCGCCCTTCCCTCCGAGCACCACTGTCATTGCCGCCACTGGCACCTCTGAGCATCGTCATCATCGCCGGCTCCCCGATCGGACCTTTGCAATGTCCTCCGACCTTCCCTCGCCGTCCTCGCCGTCGATCGGAGAGAAAGGGGGAGAGTAGATCGCAACCCTCGTCTTGCCGGATACTCTCAATCAAGCTGCCCTCGCCTTGTCTGCCACCCTCGCCTCATCGCTTTGACATCGTCATCGCCGGATCGAGGAGAAAGGGGGAGAGATGGAATCGCCTCGCAGCTGCTGTCGCCAAGCTACTCACGTCTCGCCGTCGTCGTCGCCTCGCCGCGGTCGCCTCGCAAACGTCGTCACCTTGCCGCTCGTGTCTCGCAGCCACCGTCATGATTCACCACTCACACCTCGCCGCTCGTGTCTCGCAGTCGCTGTCGCCTCGCGATTCACCGCTTGCACCTCGTCGTCGTCGCCTCGCCGCTCGATCTCGCAGCCACTGTCGCCTCATTCCCATCTCGACGCCGTCACAATTCACCGCTCGTACGTCGCCGTCGTCGCCTCATCGATCCCACCTCGCCTCTTGCGCTTTGTCATTCATGCGTCGTCATCGCCCACCGTCCGATTAGATCGAACAGTGGGCAGTGGCGTATGGGGGTCATACGCCATACAAGGTGTATGACCCCCATTAAATCCTTATATTATATATAATATTTATTGTATTAAATAGATTAGTTAGGGATGAATAGTGCAATCTTCTTTGTTTTACGTATAATAGACTTAATATAACATAATATATATAATTATATATATACATAAATTTGAATTTTCTTTACATAATAAGTTCAAATTTAATATTAACCACTAATTATTCTATATATTTATTTATAGAATATATGATATTGTCAGAATATTTTCGAAAAATAATATTTGTTCATTACTTCTAACATAAAAAAACAAAGATATGAAATACAAAATTTAAAGAATAGAATATTTATATATAATAACAGAATTAAATAATATTTTAATTTATTAAGTGTGTAATAATTTTAACGTAAAATCTTAAAATGTAAAATTATGATTGTTATTTTTCTTTTGTATAATTACATTTTGACATATGTATATAATCAAAATATAATAACTTAATTTAGTATATCATATTAAATATAATATTTTATTATTATCCGGTCCGACCGATCGGTCCGATTGGTTAGACCTGGAACGGACACCTATCTCCTATCTGGATCGTTTTGGACTTGAAACGGACACCTATTCGGGTCGTTGTCTGGTCCGATCCTAACAACATTGGTTTCAAGTAGTGTTTAGTGATTCAAAAGCTAATTTTTCAGTAAATAATAAAAAAGTAGTGTTTAATATTTTGTATGAAAATATTAAAAAGTTACTTCTATTAACGTTTAGTGATTAGTGGTTTATAATTTTTTTTAATTCTACCCTTAATTAAATACATTATTTCTTTCTCAACTTATCTTATTATTTATCATTTTTATTTTATCATCATTTAACTATATTTTTTATATTAATGCTTAATATTTTAGAATGATATCCATGCTTAATTAATTATAAAATTATTTATATGTTAACAATAAATAAAAAATAATTTAATAATTAATATTTTTATATCGTGTGTGCACTATACAAAATTTATTGTCATTATAATTTTCTATATGTTTTTAACAAAAAAATTAATTATGATATTTTATTTTATTTTATTTGGATATAAATAATTTATCTATTGCATTATAATAAAATTTGTATATGAATTAAATAATTTATCATATGTCCAATTATATCATTTTATTTTTATTAGTTAATTCTAACGTTAAATTTAGTAAACACTTATTTGTTAAAATATATAACCGCTAATCATTATCTGCCATCTGCTAGCTAAATCATTATTAAATCGTCATGCATTTACCAAATCGCTAATAATGCCAAATAGAGCTCAAGTCTATTTGAACTATTTAAATATCATAAAAATGAAATACTTTTTTAAGTTCTTTTATATGATGATCAGATAATGATTATTATTATTATTATTATTATTATTATTATTATTATTATTATTATTATTATTATTATTATTATTATTATTATTATTATTATTATTATTATTATTATTATTATTATGCGGAATTGAGATGGCGAAGAATATCATTATAAATAAACTTTTTTCCAAAAAAATGTCTACAAGTCTTATAAGAAATTACTTTTGTTAGCTTAAAATGCACATCTCCTAAATAAGAAGAATCAAATTTTGACAAGAATGCTTCCTACCACTTGATTAGAGGAATATCATTTTATTTTTCACCCCGACTTCATATTAATGAGGTGCTGATATTATACATGGGGGGCCACAAAAGTATCTCAAAAAATACACACGCCTATAATTAGAATGCAACACTAGGGTTGTATTTGGATGCAAGAATTTGAGTTCTTGAGAATTAATCAATTATTAAAAAATTTGATTTGGTGTTTGAATGAAAAATGTAATGATGAAGATTTAAAAGTTGATTAAATGAATAAATTTTAGTGGGTGTTTGAATAAAAGTAAGAACTAAAGATATATTTATTTTTTTATGAAAATTATCTTGATATTATTAATTATACAATATTTTTATAATTTGTAAATTAGATAGAAGAAAAAAATTTAGATAACTTAATTAATAACTAAAAATGAAATGTAAAAGAAAATTTAACATCATATTATATAAAATTACTATATAATTATAACTTATTTAGAAGATCATAATTAACAATTTAATAATATTATACTAGTTAATTTTTATTATGATGTATGTAAAATAAATATAAATATAACATATATAACATGTAAATATAATATATACCAATATTATTATTATTACTATTAAAATAATAGGTTCTACCTACATTTAGACTTATATGTAAAAACAAAAAAGGAAAGGGAAGGTTCTTGCTAACAGCAAGAATTTTTTACTTCAAACTCTTGATCACATGATGTTTGAACTTGAAGTTCTATCTTTTTTTTCGTTTGAGTTTTTGGCAGGACATCTTCTCACCCAAAGGAGAATATTCTTAGAATAATGAAAAAAAAATGGAAGCCATTCAATTTTCTTACACAACAAAGTTACAAGAAAAAGTTTCAACACTGGTAGAAAAACGGTCTAATTTCATTATCACCTATTTGACCTCTAACTGATCCATCAACAACAAAAAGGAGGCAACTAAACTAGATGAGGGCACTGTTTGGCGCACACAAATGCTAGAGTATTAAGTAGCGAATAACATTTTGGACGAATTAAAATGCTATTACGAGTGCTTGATAAATATTTTTTTAAATTAGCATTTAGAGATTTTAGGGATAAAACACTATAAGTTATTTCTACTAACTCACATAATATAGAGTATAACAGTTTTGTATTTATTCATATTATGTCCTCATTTTAAAATATAAAACTTTGTTTATTTTTTTAAATATAATATATTATTTTTTATTAAATATATCACATCTTTAATTTTACTTAAAATAATCAATATTCTTGTATTAAAATAATGCTATTCAAAATAAAGTATTTTAAATTAATTATTATGGATACGATGCTTATAAGAATAAATCTAAATTATATTATTATGTCTATTTTTGTTAATGTATAAATATACACTAGTTCAACTGTTATATTTACTAAATAATTTTTATTAAATTTATAAAAGTAAATCACTATCCACTATCCGATGGTACCTAACCGCTATCCTCTAATATCAATATCATCTAATTAAATCGCTATCGCTAATAAAATCACTAACTTTACCAAAGAGATATAAAAGTTTTGTAGTGGATATTAACTTGTAGTAACATAATAACCTGTTTTATTTATTATTTCTCAATACTTCGGATTTTGAAGTGTATGTCCGATATAAACTTTACAATTCATAGTAAGTTAAATTGCTTATGACACACTTCAATAAATCATGTATAAAATGCTACATTTCCCACTCATCAGAAGGACAAATCTAGAAAACTCTCAAATAGAATATCAATGGTCAAAACATCTATACAGAACACTTGCAAGATCCTAAATTATCTTGTGGCATATGGGAAGTAGTTTTTGCCAATTTGAACCGCCTCGTTACAACCTCTTGGGTTGTCTTTTTATCATATCATTATTGCCACAAAAATTGTAATATTCTCGGAAGTAAAACAAAAGAAAAAGAAATAAAAAAAGAAAAAAAGAAAACAAATCACTTAAAATCCACTTAAAAAGTCTATTACCTTTGCTAAACCCATAAACCCATAAAACTAATATATAAATAGCCTAACGCCTTAAATCACTCATAAACTCCTCTCACTTTTCTCTCAACCTCCCCAGCCGGCAGCCCTCACCTACCCCCTCCACTCTCATTTGTTCTCTCTCAGCTCCTGTCTCATTCTCTTTTCACCCTCCAAGAAGCAACAGCAGCAGCATCTCCCTCTCACCTTCTCTTCATCTCACGACAGCACACCAAGGTGAAGTCCCCAAGTTCCCTTCCTCTCTTAGTTGCTCACTCTCTCATCTCTACCTCTCTGTGCTACATTGACACGGCACTATAGCTACAGTAGCTACATCCCTTACTCACCCTCACTTCTCTCTCTCCCGCACTCTCACGTACAGCAGCAAAGGAGAAAAGAAGAAGAAAGAAGAAAAAGGGAAAAAAAGAAGAAGAAGAAAAGGGTTAAGATTAAGATTAAGATTAGAAATTTAACCTAAGCCCTAAAGGTATGTTTAAGGGGATCCAACTGTAGGAGTTGATGAATACTTCAGGACCCTTTGTTTCTCACACCGAATTCGTCCACGTGAGCTTAAGAGAATCTGAGTATTACTCAATTGTCTGTGTTGTTGACGTGCGAACAAAAAGGGGAGTTCGGGGGCCCCGCCCCCTGACGGCGGTCCCGCTCGTCGGTGAGCGGGCGGGGGTTCAGGGACAGCGCTCCCGAAATCTAGACGGATTTTGGACTTTTGTTTAGCCGGCTTGTGTGGTTCGAATTAGGTTTTTTCTCTGTTTTGTTCGGATTTTGAACCCGTTTGGAAGATGCTATTTATAGCTTATTTTCGGATGTAATCTATGTGGCTACTGTAAACCTAAACAATATAGTGGAACCTCTTTGCAGGACGTAACCCTAATCTCAAGGGTGAACCTGGGTAAATTCGTGTCTCCTTTAATTTTCTTGTAATTTCTTTGTGATCTTCTCTTCCTGTTCTCTAATTTTCCTATCAATTGATATCAAAGCTTAGGTTGTTCAAGGAATTAGGATTTATTCGTGATGTCAGGAGGATCGCGAATTGAGATAGAAAAATTTGATGGAACACGATTTGATCTCTGAAAGATGAAGATGGAGGATCTTCTCTGTGATCGAGATCTTTGGATGACAATCGAGAAGGAGAGGCCAAGCATGGACGCGGCGAAGGTCACGGATGGGACGTCCTCCAGTCAGGCAGATCCAAAGACGATCGAAGAGTAGGATCAAATTGATATAAAGGCGAAGGGTTTGATTCGGCTTTGTCACGCGGATTCAATTCTTACGAATGTGATGAGCGAGCCTACAGCCAGAGATCTGTGGAGAAAGTTGAAATCCCTATATCAAAGTAAGTCGTTGGTTAATAAGTTATTTCTGAGGAAGAAATTGTACAATCTTCGGATGCAGGAGGGTGACTCATTTTCTACTCATCTTTATAACTTTAACACGGTGATCAGTCAACTTGTATCAATCGATGTTAAGTTTCAAGATGATGATAAGGTAATAACATTGCTCTGTTTACTGTCGGATTCATGGGACAAACTGGTTGTCATGATTGGTGGCGGGGATAAAGAACTTTCATATGAAAGTGTATGTGTTGCCTTGTTATCAGAGGAAACACGGAGAAAGGGATCGACAAGTTCTAGTAAAGAGGCGCTGACGGCTAGAGGAAGGCAACCAGAAAGGACTCAGAATCATAGAGGGTCCAGATCCAAATCTCGTGGGCGTTCGAAGAGTAAAAATAAGAAGGTGCAATGCTGGAGATGTCAAGAGTGGGGCCATCTGAAGCGAGATTGCAAAAATAAGCCGGTTCATAAGAAAGATGCTGAGTCAACATCGGACAAAAAGGAGGCTGGAGTAGGGGATATGTATCTGATTTCTGCATGTACGACACAGTCGGATAAGGATGTCTGGCTCATCGATACTAGTGCTTCGTATCACATGACACATCATAGACATTGATTTTGTGAATATGAGGAGTATAATGATGGAGATGTCATGCTCGGAGATGATACTGCAGTTCAGATTGTTGGACGTGACAGGGTGAAGTTGAGGATAAATGATGACACGGTGAAGACTTTACCAGATGTGATGCATATACCACTTATGAGCAGGAGTTTGTTATCTGTTGGTACAATGACTGATTTGGGTGTTATATTCAGTTGCAACAAAGATTCGTGCAAGATAATCAGAGGGTCGATTGTGATTGCACGAGGGGTTCACTATGATACATTATACAAGTTGCTCGGAGAGACAATATCTGTGGGCTGCGGATTTATTTCTCAAGAGGCCAAAGAAGATGAAGACAACAAATCTATATTGTAGCATCGGATATTAGGCCATATCAGTGAAAAAGGACTCTTCACCATAGCATCAAGTCAGATGGTAGAAAGAGTTCCGGATTGTTCTATGGACTTCGGATTCTGTGAACATTGTCTCCATGAAAAATAGAACTGAGTCAGTTTTCAACACACAAGTTCAAGAGCAACCAAGATTCTCGAACTGATTCATAGTGATGTCTTTGGACCAACTCCGACTCCATCGATTGGAGGGTATAGGTACTATGTCTCTTTCATAGATGATTTTTCGAGATACAGTTGAATTTATTTTATCAAAAATAAATCAGATGTATTCGATAAGTTTCGAGAATTTAAAGTTTTGGTGGAAAACCAACTGAACAGCAAGATCAAAGTCCTTCGTACAGATAATGGAGGTGAATTTTGTTCAGATAAGTTTGAGCAGTTCTGCGTGGACAATGGTATTGCAAGGCAGAAGATAACTCCATATACACCTGAGCAGATGGAGTAGCTGAAAGGTTAAATCGATCACTCATAGAGAAGGCCAGATGTATACTGAGTTGGGCTGAATTGGGGCAAAAATTCTGGGCAGAAGCTGTAGTCACAGCAAACTACCTAAAGAACCGCTCACTGACCTCATCAGTGAAGGATCAAACGCCTTATGAGGCAATGTTTGGGAAGAAACCAAATTTGTCTCATGTTCGGATGTTCGGATGTGACACATATGTTCATATACCCAAAGAAAAGCGGGGTAAGCTTGACAGTAAATCTGAGAAGAACATATTTGTCGGATACAAGGAAGGGGTCAAGGACTATAAACTGTGGAATCCAAACACAAGGACTATCGTATACAGTAGGGATATTATTTTCCGTGAAACACGATCCCAAGTTAAGGCTCAGGAAAATGATGAACCCAAGAAAGCTATAGTGTTTGAAAAAGATTCTGATTCTGAAACTACAGAAGTGGTTGCACAAGATACTTCAGTTGAGTTTGTTCTAGAATTTGATCAAGAGGACTCTATTAATGAAGTTGAAGATGCAGATTCAGATGAAGACCCAGATGTCGCTCTTAGATACTCTCTTAGTGCTCTAAGTATGTTTCATACTTTGAGCATCATCGGAGAAGAATCTAGTTCTATAAAAGATGCAAGGCCTATGGATGATGCAAATCAGTGGGAGCTTGCTATGGCAGATGAGATGCAGTCACTGGATAAGAATGAAACGTGAAGCTTGTGTAAATTGCCTAAGAATAGAAAGGCAATTGGCTGCAAATGGGTGTTCAAGCGAAAGCTGAAATCGGATGAATCTGTAGAGAAGTACAAGACGAGGTCGGTAGCTAAAGGGTACTCTCATATCGAATGAGTCGACTATGATGAAATCTTCTCTCCTGTGGCGAAAATCAGATTTGTTCTATCTCTGGCAGCAACATATAATCTTGAGGTAGAGCAGATGGATATGAAGACGACATTCCTTCATAGGATTTGGAGGAAGAGATATATATGAGGCAACTAGAAGACTTTGAAGTTCAAGATAAAGAGAAGTTGGTGTGCAAATTGAAGGTCTTTGTATGGATTGAAGCAGTCGCTAAGGATGTGGTATCAGAAGTTTGATACGTACATGTTCGAACTCAAGTTTGTACGTTCAGATTCAGATCACCGTGTTTACGTGAAGAGAGTTGGCGATCAATTTGTCATTCTTACATTGTATGTGGATGCCGCTCACCGGCGAGCGGGACCACCGTCAGGGGGCGGGGTCCCCCGAACCCCCTCTTTTGTTCGCACGCCAGCAGCACAGACAATTGGATAATACTCAGATTCTCCTAAGCTCACGTGGGCGAACCCAATGTGAGAAACAAGGGCCCTGAAGTATTCACTAACTCCAACATTCTCCCACTTGATGGATACTTCACACCAATGAGAGCCTTGCCAACAATATTCTTCTTCAATCCGATAGTAGTAGAGCACCACTCGAACTGCTTTAATCAGAAAATCAGAACTATTCTCTGTTGTATCAACCTTTTCAAACTGAACTTCTTTCTTTTCCACCTTTTCCCGAATAAAATGGTATTGAATGTCAATATGTTTTGTGCGTGAGTGAAATGCGGGATTCTTAGCTAATTGAATAGCACCTTGATTATCACATCTCACCTCTATAGCACCTTGTTCAAATCCGAGCTCCAAGCACAACCGTCGTAACCATATGGCCTCTTTTGCAGCATTAGTAAGAGCCATATATTCTGCTTCTGTACAAGAAAGTGCTACCATGCTTTGTCTCTTGCTCATCCAACTTAATGCAGCCCCAAATAATGTAAAAATATATCCGCTAGTGGACTGTCTACTATCAATGTCTCCACCCCAATCAGCATCTACATGGCCCATAATATTAAGCATCTTTCCTTTCCTTGTACCTTCAAAACACAACGAAAAATCTGAAGTTCCACAAAGGTACCTGAAAATTCTCTTGATAGCATTCCAATGTTCCCTGTTTGGGTTAGACATATATAGACTCAAGACTCCCACTGCTTGGGCTATATCTGGACGCGTGCACACCATGGCATACATCAAGCTGCCCACTGCACTTGCATATGGCATACGGCCATCTCTTCGGCTTCTTCATCCGTCTTCGGACGTTGCTCTGTAGAAAGTTTGGTTCCTAGAGACATAGGAGTACCCACTGACTTGCAATCTGTCATGTTAAATTTCTTCAACACTTCTTTTATGTACCTCTTCTGTCCTAGCCACAACTTTCGCTTCTGATGATCTCTTCTAATCTGCATACCCAAAATAAAATTCGTCAGCCCCAAGTTTTTCATCTCAAACTTCTTGGCCAACAAACCCTTCACTGAATTCACCATCTTCATGCTGTTTCCAATCAGTAATATGGGTGAACTTGGGTAAATTCGTGTGTCTCCTCTAATTTTCTTGTAATTTCTTTGCGATCTTCTCTTTCTGTTCTCGAATTTTCCCATCACCAACCACCATAATCTTTCCTCTAATGATGATTGTTTGTGTAGATTAGGAATTAAAGAACAAACCCTTTGTTCTTAGATGAAGATTTAAGGAATGTGCAATTGATGTTCCATGCTTTTTTAGATTACTATGCTATTGCTAATCTTGCTTAGAATGCCATGTGATTCATAACTTAATGCTCTTGTGCTCATTATGCTTACTATTAGAATGCTTATTGCTCTTATGTTGATTTAATTGTGAAGTTAGGTAAAGCTTATGTACATTATAAGTGTGATTAGCATGTTGTATGTCTTATGTGAAAACATCTTTATGGTTCATGATTAAAATGCTAAGAATGTTAAGAAATGTCTTATATGATGTTTGGTATCAAGTATGTGTTCAATATGTCAATGTATGTAAGATTTGGAAAGAAATGATGTAGAAATCGTGTATCTGCCAGCTCAGAACGGGCGACCGATAAGGTATCGATCGATCGTTCTGAAGGCATTTGTAGTGTCGCACTCTGTCTAGCGGTCGACCGATTCTATAATGATCGTTCATTTTGGAAAGAGTCGAACATTCTATGATTAGCGGACGAGCAAACACCCTGTTCCGGAGTCGATCGATATACTAACGGTCGTCCGATATGTGTTGTCGAAACATTCGACACATTCTTTGATTAGCGGACGTTCGAGCACCTCATTTTGGTCGCCCGAAAGCCAAGTATCGGTCGATCGATATTTCAGCGGTCGTCCGATTTGAATAGCAGATACATTCTATGATTAGTGGATGATCCAAAGCTCATTTCGGATGTTCGAAAAGACCAATAGCGATCGACCGCTATTCCAACAATCGCCCATTTTAGAAGAGTGTCACATTCTATGATTAGCGGATGAACCGAAGTCTGATTTCGATCGTCCGACAGGACCATAACGGTCGATCGATAACCCGACCGGTCGATTGATACTCTCCCAATGGTCGACCGTTATCCAAATTGGTCGTTCATTTTGAAAGCTGATTGGCTATGATTGAAGGTCCACACATAGTATGATTTGAGGTATGCATAACCTTAAATAGGATTAAAACATGCAACATGTATGAATAATTGTATGTATTGATGAAAGCAAGTAAAAGACGGATTGACGTGAATGTGACTTGTTGTAATCGAGGAGGGGAAATGAGTTCCACCCTTAAGCGTGGCTTTTCTCGGGGAAACGAGTTCCACCCTTGAGTGTGGCGTTTCCATAAGTCGAGGCGAGTTCCACCCTTAAGTGTGGCGTCTCTATTGGGCCTACGTGAAACCAGGGGCGAGTTCCATTCTTAAGTGTGGCGTCCCTATTGGCCTCTCACGAACCCAAGTATGGCTTAACTAGTCATTTTCCCACGAACTCAACATGGTCTTCCTAATCAACAATATAAGAAAGTATATAAGTAAAGATGAATGATGAATGACTTGAGACATAAAGTAAAGATGTTAAAGAAGTATGATGAAGTATGCACCTACGAGGATGCAATGTAAATATCCACTTGTCACATCATATCATGACATGATGAAAGATAATAAAATAAAGTAAGATAAAATCATGATATGCATTAGCATAATGATAAATTATGATATTCTTGTCTTAAAGATTATGATATTACATGTTATCTTATATTGCCATGATGATATGCTCACATGTCATGTAGTATGCATAAGTAGCTCATAGCATGCATATGATTTATGTTTCATGATGATGATATGCATATGTCATGACATGTAAAGATTATGTTGTAAGATCATAGCATGCATGGGTCTCAACATACTCTAACGGGAGAAATCTCCTGCACCCTATGGATCCGTGCAGATATGGATGAGACTTAGGTTCGACGGTGAGGGCCTCTTGATGAAGACATTGCACATGGACAGGGTCGAGCTACGGCCCAAGTTATCGTACTTATATTATGTCATTATGTTGAACTCTTATAAGAGTCACTTATATATGATTTATGGGCCTTATGAAGTCATGTATTTTACTTGAACTCATTATGTTGTAAGAACCTTTTGTTGGGTATACGTTAGAGCCTATTAGGCCCATGGGTCAGTATGTTGGGTTTCATTTTATTTATCCATGAAGTCTTCCGCTGTTTATGATGTTATTGTCTTAAGTTTATTATATTATATTTTTGCTGCAAAGTTTTATGAAATTATGTCAAGTTAAAAGGTGACGCCGCCCGAGGTTCGGCAACTATATTGGGATCGAATTTTGGGGGCGTTATAGATGGTATCAGAACCTAGTTTTGGCTCGTATGCATAGGTTTTAGAATATGTAAGCCATAGTTTGACTTGAGTATTGTAAGTTCTAGAAGTCAAGAGCCATGGTTGAGCTCTTATATGTTATATGTTATACTATAGTAGATGTAAGTTATAGACTTGATCAATGTCTTAAGTCTTAGGATGTACAAGTCATAGGTTGCTAAAATGTCTAAGTGTAATGTCTAAGTATGAAGTCCATGTGCAATTGTCATGAGGTGCCACCGAACCTAAAGGTATGTGTTTTGCTTTAATTGTGTAAAGTTAGACATTGATGCATAGTTATTGGATGATGATAGATGGATGTGAATTATCCAACGAACGAAGGCACGACTCAAGTTATGGAATGTGATGAAGATTCATGCCAAGATTCTTTGATGAGGTTTTTAAGTTTCAATCCTCCTATGTTCAACGGCATTGACGATTTGGAGGAAGCCGAGGCATGGTTGGATGCCATCATGAATATCTTCAGAGTGATGAAATGTTCGAAAGAAAGTAAACTGACTTGTGCCACTCATAGCTTGACAGGAAAAGCAAAGCAATGGTGGGATGTTATCCTTAGGTCTAAGTATGCCAACGAAGAAAATCCGACATGGTGGAAGTTCGTGATGGATTTCAACGATCAATACTTTCCACAAAGTATGAGTGAGCAAAGACAAGAGGAGTTTCTTAAACTCCAAACAATGTGATATGCCGGTGGATGAATACGCGGTCAAGTACTTTCAACTCGAAAAGTATTGCACCTTGGTCAAGACGGAAAGAATGAGAGTGAATGATGTGTGAAGGCTAGAATGATGTGTGAAGCTCTCGAAACAACGAGCAAAACTTTTGAACTAGTTGTAGAACTAGAACAGAAGCTCAAGGAGGAAGTTGTGAAGTATAATGGAAAAACATCAAAGAATATGACCAAGCAAGGAAAAGGGAAGGGTCCAAGAAAATCACTTTACCATTCTCCGAAGAAGATGGAACGAGCATATTACACGTGTCATCATTGTGGAAGACGTCACCTCGATGAATGTCGTTTCAAGACCGAAACTTTCTTGAAGTGTGGCAAGGCGGGCCATTATGTGAAAGATTGCCCGGAGAAGCTAGATGTCAACTCTCCAAAAGTGTTGGGACAAGTTCATGCCATGCAAGTCGAAGAATCGCACCAAGTTCCGGATACGATTCAAGGTAATCATCACTTAACGTTTAAGTAGACATACAAATTATAATGTGTATGCATGATAGACATAAAGACCACCAAGGACATTAGAAAGAATATTCGGAGGAAAATTCTAAAGATAAGAAACCAATCACTGTTCTTAAGCATGAAGGAACTTTAGAAAAACCACCAAGATCATACGAATGATGGTTAAAAAGTGAAGAAAATTGATATTGTTTTACTTAGGTCTACATGACCTAAAAGATGACATGAAATGGTCAAGTGTTGAGTTAGCAAATTCGATACTTGGATGAAGCTAGAGTTCATAATAGCGCAACGGAAGCGTGGCGCACGAATGACTTTCATTTCATGAAGTGGAGTAAGGATCCAAGATTCTACTAGAATCTTTAAGACACGAGACAACGTGATGGCGTAGTTAGGACTATTACCAAGAACCATTAGCAAGAGACTATTGAGTGATGCTATTGAAGACACACGAGGAAGGCCACATTAGTACACATGAAGAATTGAAGATGGATAAAATAACAAGGATGGGAGGAATTTCATTTAAGGTTAGGTTAATGATTAGTGTTGCATAGTGAAAACATGGCTCAAGAACGATCTCAATTTCTTGAGATTGATTAGTGATATGAAACTATCACGGAAATCTTGGAATAACAAGTAATGGCGATCAATTAAGTGGAGATGAAATTTAAAGGACGTTAAAGTGAGACCATTGAGAAATGCGCATTGGATGTCATAGATGGAAAGATCATGTCGATGTATACGAGGAGCAAAAGATAAATGGACCAACGTGAATGAGGAGATCTGTTGTATAAGATTCTACAAAATTCGAGGACGAATTTTATTTCAAGAGGGGTATATTGTAATATTCTCATAAATAAAATAAAAGAAAAAGAAATAAAGAAAGAAAACAAATCACTTAAAGCCCACTTAAAAGGCCCGTTAGCTTTGCTAAATTCATATAACTAATATATAAATAGCCTAATGCCCTAAATCACTCATAAACTCCTATCACTTTTCCCTCAACCTCCCCAGCCGGCAGCCCTCACCTATCCCCTCCACTCTCATTTGTTCTCTCTCAGCTCCTCTCTCATTCTCTTTCCACCCTCCAAGAAGCAACAACAGCATCTCCCTCTCACCTTCTCTTCATCTCACGACAGCACACCAAGGTGAAGACCCCAAGCTCCCTTCCCCTCTTAGTTGCTCACTCTCTCATCTCTCTCTTTGTGCTACAGTGACACACTACAGTAGCTACATCCCTTACTCACCCTCACTTCTCTCTCACACACGCTCTCACGTACAACAGCAAAGGCGGAAAGAAGAAGAGAAGAAAAGGAGAAAGAAAGGAAGAAGAAGAAAAGGAAAAGAAAAAAGGGTTAGGATTAAAATTTTAACCTAAGCTTAAAGGTATATTTGAGGTGATCCAACCACCCTAATCTTCCCCCTAATGATGATTGTTTGTGTGGATTATGGATTAAAGAACAAACTCTTTTTTCTTAGATGAAGATTTAAGGAATGTACATTTGATGTTCCATGCTTCTTTAGATTACTATGCTATTGCTAATCATGCTTAGAATGCCATGTGATTCATAACTTAATGCTCTTGTGCTCATTATGCTTACTATTAGAATGCTTATTGCTCTTATGTTGATTTAATTGTGAAGTTAGGTAAAGCTTATGTACATTATAAGTGTGATTAGCATGTTGTATGTCTTATGTGAAAACATCTTTATGGTTCATGATTAAATGCTAAGAATGTTAAGAAATGTCATGTTTGGTATCAAGTATGTGTTCAATATGTCAATGTATGTAAGATTTGAAAAGAAATGATGTAGAAATCGTATATTTGCCAATTCAGAACGGGCGACCGACAAGGTATCGATCGACCGCTAGACCGGTCGACCGTTCTGAAGGCATTTGTAGTGTCGCACTCTGTCTAGCGGTCGATCGATTCTATAATGATCATCCGTCTTGGAAAGAGTCGAACATTCTATGATTAGCGGGCGACCAAACACCTTGTTTCGGTCGTCCGATAGTAATGTAATGGTCGATCGATATACTAACGGTCGTCCGATATGTGTTGTCGAAACATTCGACATATTTTGTGATTAGCAAACGTCCGAGCACTTCATTTCAGTCGCCCGAAAGCCAAGTATCGGTCGACCGATTTCTCATCGGTCGTCCGATTTGAATAGCAGATACATTATGTGATTAGCGGACGATCCGAAGCTCATTTTGAACATCCGAAAAGACCAATAGCGGTCGATCGCTATTCCAACGATCGCCCGTTTTAGAAGAGTGTCAATTCTGTGATTAGCGGACGAACTGAAGTTTGATTTCGGTCATCCGAAAGGACTATAACGGTCGACCGATAACCCGACCGGTCGATCGATACTCTCCCAATGGTCGATCGTTACCCAAAACGGTCGTCTATTTTCGAAGCTGATTGGCTATGATTGAAGGTCCACACATAGTATGATTTGAGGTATGTATGACCTTAAATAGGATTAAAACATGCAACATGTATGAATGATTGTATGTATTGATGAAATCAAGTAAAAGACGGATTGACGTGAATGTGACTTGTTGTAATCGAGGAGAGGAAATGAGTTCCACCCTTAAGCGTGGCTTTTCTCGGGGAAACGAGTTCCACCCTTAAGTGTGGTGTTTCCATAAGTCGAGGCTAGTTCCACCATTAAGTGTGACGTCTCTATTGGACCTACGTGGAACCAGGGTGCGAGTTCCACCATTGAGTGTGGCGTCCCTATTGGCCTCCCACGAACCCAAGTATGGCCTAGCTAGTCATTTTCCCACGAACTTAACATGGTCTTCCCAATCAACAAGATAAGAAAGTATTTAAGTAAAAATGAAAAGATGAATGATGAATGACTTGGGACATAAAGTAAAGATGTTAAAAAAGTATGATGAAATATGCACCTATGATGATGCAATGTAAATGTCCATTTGTCACATCATATCATGACATGATGAAAGATGATAAAGTAAAGTAAGATAAGATCATGATATGCATTAGCTATGATGTTACATGTTATCTTATATTGCCATGATGATATGCTCATCTGTCATGTAGTATGCATAAGTAGCTCATAGCATGCATATGATTTATTTTTCATGATGATGATATGCATATACCATGACATGTAGAGATTATGTTGTAAGTTCATAGCATGCATGGGTCTCAACATACTATAACGAGAGAAATCCTCTGCACCCATGAATTCGTGCAGGTATGGATGATGCTTAGGTTCGGCGGTGAGGGCCTCTTGACGAAGACATTGCACATGGACAAGGTCGAGATACAGCCCAAGTTATCGTACTTATATTATGTCATTATGTTGAACTCTTGTAAGAGTCACTTATGTATGGCTTATGAGTCTTATGGAGTCATGTATTTTACTTGAAGTCATTATGTTGTAAGAACTCTTTATTGAGTATACGTTAAAGCCTATTAGACCCATAGGCCAGTATATTATCTTGAATTTTATTTTATTTATCCATGAAGTTTTTCGCTGTTTATGATGTTATTGTCTTAAGTTTATTATATTATGTTTTCGCTGCAAAGTTTTATGAAATTATGTCAAGTTAAAAGGTGGGGTTCGGCAACTATATTGGGGCCGAATTTGGGGACGTTATAAAGATTCCTCGGGGCCAAAACCATACGGTTGCGACTGCTTTCAATCCTGTGGATCCTCTTGCTGAAATTTGGATGTGGTGTTCTCAAGGTAAAGAATTGCTTTTCGAGATGGAGAGAAACAGAAAGATGCAACCACATCCTGGTACAAAGGAATTTTAGATATCAGTTCCACAAAAAAAAAGGATTATCCAAGTGTCCCAATAATTCAATCTGATTATATATATATAGATATATATATACTTCTGTGCCAAGTTGTCAATCATCTAAATTTAATGTGCATTAAGAACAATACTAATGACATATCATCAAAAGTAAAATAAGAGACTCAAGTTCAAATGGTGAGTCTTTAAGTCCATTTTCCAATTAAATCCATGAGCTAGATGCTCGATAATCATAATTGAAAGACAACTGCACTCACTATAGGTCGGAAGCTCCAAAACCACGAATACTTCAAAATCATCAAATACAAATTTTGAAATATCACTTCAGACAACCAAATTCGAATGAAATAAAAGGATTTCGCATATAAGCCACTTGTCCCTCTCTTGCTCATGTTTTGACCCCTTTATTTTGTTAACTAGACAACTCAATCGCGCACAGCGCGATTAAAAATAATTTAATAAAATAAAGTAAAATATTGAGACATATTTTTAAGGTTAAAATAATTAGACTAAAAATGAATTAATATTTTTAAAATCATTTGTTATTATTTTAAATGAAATATGAAAAAAAATTTGCATGCATGTATAGCTAAAACAAAGTAATAATTTATGTATTTATTTATTTTATTAGCTGTAGTAAAAGTAATTAAGTAACGATAGAAAGTTACTTTCCATTTCCATTAATAATATACCTAAAAAATAAGAAATGATAACTGAACACGCGTAGAATCCTGTCCGCGGTTGCGCCCCGGCCATCACCTATCGCCGCTGTCGGCCACTGCATCGACCTGAGGGAGCCCTCCATGTTAAAGTTCTCATCCTCGAAGCCCTGAAAATCTTGCGATTCACGTAGGACTCGAGCGCGCACTTGGCATGCTGCGGGTCGAAACTGTCGGAGACGAAGATGCCGTCGCCATCTCCAACGCCGCCGCCCATGTTGCCGGTGATGATGGACAGGCTGCAACAATGTCCCAAGGGGCAGAGCGCATGAGGGAGAAGAGGTGGCCGACGAAGGTCATGGTGGCCATCTTCACCTCCTCCATGTACGCCACGAACATCGCCCGTCGGTGGTTCTGCAAATTTTGATGGTTTCACCTTACCGTCGTCGCTCCCTGGTAATTGTTTTGCCGATCGAGAACTTTTCGACGGAGGAATGATGAGGCGCATGTCCAAGCTATAGATACACATGCGGGAGCATAACTTGCCAGTTTCGAGTCTTGAAACTGAAAGTTACCAGTCTACAGGAATATAACTCACTCTCATCTTCCGAAAGAAAAAAAACTGATATAAGTATAATTTTACATATTCTAAACTGTTCTAACTTTAAAATGAGGAAAACAAACCGTTGTATTGCTGTCGTTTGGAGAATACATGCACATTGATAGAAGAAGTAATGTACTTATTATATACAATGGACACGTCTTATAATGGAGGAGAGAGAGAAGGAAAATGTCTTGTTATAATGGAGGAGAGAGAGTAGAAAACGAAGGCACCTGAAATCCAAAAAATGGCAAAAAGAAGAAACAGCAATAGAAGTTTGAAACGGTACTTAAGATTCAGCTTTATTATATACATATACAATATACAAATGAGAGAAAGATGAGAGGTTCATGAGTTATGAAAACTAAGGAGGTCAAGGTGTCGGTGCAAAAGAAAGAAAATAGCAAACCTTCTAAAAGAATCTTAGAAAAAAGATAAAAGACATTCATGAGGTCGGAGAAGTTTGAAATTGTCCGTTGTTGAAGAGCTTTATATAAATATAAGATTTCATAGCAAGCAAGTAAGCATACTTCATTTACTACTTGCAAACATTAAACAAGAGGAGTAAACATCAACAAATTTATTGAGTAATGGAAATCCACAAATTCCAAAACTCAAAAAACAAGCTGTTTGCACATATCAATAAAACTCAAATGAAAACCATGTATGTCATAAATGCAAGAAATTTTCTTTTATGCTCCACAGTCTTACATCGTCTCAACTCATGGGGTCATGCACGTATATTCGCTCCTCAAACTCTATTTCATGTCAAGAGCAATAAACTATTATCTCCCCTTCAAGCCTTATTTCATGCCAAGGGATACACACACCGATATATATATATATACCAGGCCGCCTATCAACCACTAATTTTGCTCCTCTAGCCCTATTTCATCTCAAGAGCATTATTCATGCCAAGAGCATTACCCCTCTCAGAAGCTCAAATCAAACGATCAGACATCCAAGGTAAGACATAGAAAGATACTTGAAATGTCACTAATTATGGTTCAATTAGATAAGTGTTAAATTGCTTTCATGCATTGCACATTCAATAATCTCACACGAAATTTCGGTAACACAAATCCATATTATTCGAAAATCCTTCATCGTGTTAAAGTAACAAATCCATAATAAATTTAATCACAAATTAGTGCATTCATTCATACATAACCAGCGCAAACATCAGGATCAAATGAAAAAACATGTTCCACATCAACATAGAAGAAAAGTATGTAATTTCCCGAAGGCCTTTATGGATTAACCCACTCACCTTGAATAATGTCGAGTGTGAAGTACATCCTCGTATAGATCCAATCACAATCACATACACCCTGCATATGTTCCGATTCACTTTAAAGTCACAGCAATTTAAGCATTCTCTATTGTTCTTTTGAATGTAAAATTTAGTTTATGTCATCACACTTATAGCAATTAAATAGATTTCAGAAATTATTTATACCTATTAACTAATATCATTCTTCTTTGTATTATAGCCCATTAAATCCAAAAATCATTAAATCAATATTAACTCAGTGATATACCCTTATTTCCCATCCTTACTATAATGTAATTAATACTTATCATTCTTATAAAGTGATCTTATCATTAGATAAAAATAACTATATATAATTATGAAATTTTTCCCATAAGTTTAACATGTAATTAACTAAAGTTCCCATGTGCATTCCAACTATCTTTAAAATTAATTAGATATACGTATTATATATATTATGTAGATCTATATATCTTATATATACTTTATTGCCATGTTTAAAATTAACTAGCATATTAGATATACATACTTTTCCCCCTTTTTTTATCGATCTCCACTGAAGAATGCTTACTTGTACATGGTAACCCTTTTGCAATGATATATATAGCTGAATGACAATCACAACCTTCGGTTAGTCATCCTTTTCCCCCCTAAAAAAACTAGCATCTAATCATAAGAGTGAGTACTCAGTCTCAAGTAAAAATAATCTTAAAAACTAATTAAGCAGAATATTAGTTACATTATCAATTCAGTTTTTTTCATAAACATCATTCTACTACATGTCAATATAAAATGTATTCATCATCACCTATAAGAATCTTTAACATAATTACAATATTTTATTCTTGCAAATTTAATCCCATATTCACATTAACATGCACTTAGCAGTAATGAACAAGTCCAATACTTTAACGAGTATATTCTTAATCCCGTTCAATCATATACACATTTACATTCATAAACTTAATGACTTTCTGGCAGCAGCAGCGGAGGCTTTCTGGCAGCTGCTTCGCGACTGGGTCAGGCAGCAACAGAGCTAGCAGATTTTTCTTGCATCCTTTTGGCCGATACCTGGGCCATTTGCTTTCAGCGCAACCGAACTATTTTTTGTAGAGAGCGATGTCAGGTGGAGAGTATTGTTCATCACACTTCTTTTCTCCTTCGGGAGTGGAGTTTTGGTTAGCTGATGTACACCTCTCTCTTTTTTGCCGCTCTCTTCTGGAGGACTCACACTTGTACATTTTGATCCTTTCATAGTCATATATATATATATATATATATATATATATATATATGTATGTATGTATATATGTATGTATATATATACATATACATAGATGGCAACCTCAAATCATGGTGCCCATCCTTTATCTCCTAAAAAAAACTTAATGACTTAGGGTCTAAGGATATTAATCCCAACAGCTTGTGTCTAGATATCATTTTCCCCTTTGTCGCTGATTTCATATGGCCACAACAATCACGCAAGATCAAATCCCGAACCGAGAAGAACCATTCGATAACCGAACGCTCGGTCAACAACAGGAAACCAAAACCCTCGACATTCCTTATGGGAATTTCATGAAAATGTACATTAACTTTGCACTACTCACAGCGGGGAAAAAGCAAAAGTGTCGCCGGATTGATTCCCACAAAAAATGGACAATGATGGCCAAAACCTTGATCTAACCAAATCCAATAAAAAATATCTTTTAAATTTCCTAAAAATACTTTCTAACGACCATTTTGGTGAGTGCCTAAGCGCAACTGGATATTTTTTTTGTGAAAAGCGATGATGTCAAGCGTGTTGTACACCACATCTCATTTCTTATTAGAGAGTGAAGTTTTGACTATCTTTTTCTTGTGACCTGCTCTCAGTCTATATCTGTACATTTCTCTAGAGTTCTATACATTGTCGAATGACAACCACAACTCTGGCCGTCATCCTTTTTCTTTTAAAAATAAACCATCCTAAAATGATTTTGAACTCACCGGAGATGAATCGAAGCGAATCGAGCTCAAAATCAATGAACATTTTGAAATTCGCCATGCCGACTTCGAGGATCTATTGGACTGCTACATCCACAAAAAAAATGTTATGCCAGCACCAACGGAATCCTCTCGAGAGTTATAAGGCGATATATGATTTGTGGGTCTTCGGTGTAACACTCCCTTAGCTCCGTCAAGATATTATTCGCTTTGGGCCTTAGGCCCGCACGAATTTAAAATGCGTCTTAATAAGTAAAGGAGGATGTCACTTATAAGTCCATGACCTCATTCGTGTTTTGTCCATGTGGGACTAATTTTCTCTCCTTTGGTCCTTTCACCTTGGGACCTTATAATCACCCCCTTAAGGGACTCAACATCCTCGTTGAGTGATCCGTGGGCCGGATTCGTTTTTCACATGGTTCAAGTGAGCACGCGAGGTAGGCTCTGATATCTTTTGTAACACCTCCTTAGCTCCGTCAAGATACTGTTCGCACGAATTTAAAACGCGTCTTAATAGGTAAAGGGGATGCCACTTATAAGTCCATGACTTCCTCCATATTTTGTCCATATAAGACTAATCTTTTTCGCCTTTGGTCCTTTCACCTTAGGGCCTTACATTCGGAGGTCGGACGGCGACGAACAAAAGGTGGACAGCGGCAGCGGTGTGTGGCATCCTCCCCTTCACGTGCGAACAGAGAAGTCGAAAGGGAGGGGGTGCGGAAGAGACGACACTGTTCCCTCTCCTCTCTTGTTATATATTATATTTTTTGCAAAAGACCATACTGCCCTTTATAAAATTTTAAATTCCACTTTTTTCAGGTCGTTACAGTAAATAGTTCAGAACAATTAGGACCATGAAAATGATTGAGAACCATCCACATTCTAAAGCATCATGCCTCTGCTGAAGAAACTATTGTTGACATATAAAGAAACAGAATAGAAAAACAGTTAATCGACAAGAAAACTATTGTTACTTCAAGATTGAGATGGCATATACTGAAGACATTCTTCTTATACCCCAAGATATAAAATTTATATGCATATTTTGCTGACTGATTCAGATAGTAATTATGGTCTGGATCAGGAATCCATGCATAACAATATGAATAAATATGCTGCAATCCAACCAACTTTAGAAGATGTTCAACCAGAAATAATCAGAATCCTCCTTGTTGCGATATATGTGTCCGACCATAACAGCTGTGTAAAGTAATATTGAGAGGAAAACCCAATAAATCCTCTGACCTCACTTTAATTTTCATCCAAAATCTAATAGAGATTCATTCTTAAGCTCTGTATTTCTCATTTGCACATTGAGGATGTCAAGTACTTGACAGAGTTCTTTGGTCAACATAGTGGAATCATGAGAATAGAAGGTACAGACTTTATTCTTGATCTCAATCCAGCTGCAGCCAATCTGCTTCCGCACTCCTCTTTCCTTCATCAGGACCCTGACTCTTTCAACTTCTTTCCATCTACCATCCTCTGCATGTATATTTGACAGCAACACGTAATTCGATGTCTTATCTGGTTCAAGCTTGATTAAAGATTCTAAAGCAATCCTGGCGAGCTTTAGATTTTTGTGTATCCGACATGCTCCAAGTAACGCACCCCATATGCCTGCAGTAGCCTCAACTGGCATTTGTTTAATCAGTCCAAATGCTTCTTCCAACCTTCCTACTCGACCTAACAAGTCAGTGACACAAGCAAAATGCTCAGTGACAGGTTTGATTGAATAATCTCTACCCATGGAGTGGAAAAATTGTAGTCCTTTGTCAACCATTCCAGCATGACTACATGCTGATAAGACACCTACAAATGTGATTGCATCAGGACTAACTGCATTTTCTCCCATCTGACAAAAGAGTGAAATTGCCTCCTCTGCACGGCCATTCAAGGCATACCCAGCAATCAGGGTATTCCAAGATATGAGATCAACAACTAACATTTCATCGAAAACTCGTCTTGCTCTTGAAATCCTTCCACACCTTGCATACATATTTATTAAGGCATTACCAGCGTAAAGGTCATTAGATTGTCCGCTTTTAAGAAGGAGAAGATGAAACTGAATCCCAACTTGCAAAGCAGCAAGGCTTGCACAAGCACTAAGGGCACATGCAAACGTAGACCAATCAGGAACCATTCCTTCTTTCTTCATCAGTACGAAGTGTTGAAGTGCTTCAACATAATATCCATTTTGCACAAATCCAGAAATTACAGAATTCCAGGATACTAGGCTCTTTCGTGTCATTAGCTGGAATACCTTGACCGCTTTGTCCATTTGCCCATCTTGAGCATAACCAGAAATCAGAGTGTTCCAAGTTACCACATCCTTCTTGGGCATTCGATTGAATAACTCCATGGCTTTGTCCATTCTTCGACATTGTGCATATCCAGATATCATTGTATTCCAACAGACAACATCAGGAGTTCTGATTTGCTCGAAAATCTTACAAGCATCATCCATTCTGAAGTTCTGCACGTAGCCATTAATCATAGAAGTTTGAGCTGCTACATTTTGGAGAGGCATATTAACAAGCAAATCCCTTGCTTTGTCGAGTTTCCCATTGCGAACAAATCCATTGATCATTGCAGTCCAAGATACAGAGTTTCTCTCTGGCATCTCAGTGAACAAATGATAAGCCTCATCAACTAGTAAATGTTGTACATATCCAGCAATCATCGCATTCCAAGAAACAACATTTTTCTCTGGCATCTGATCAAAAATTCTCCTAGCCTCATCGATTCGACCACTCTTGCAGTACCCATTGAGCATTGTCACCCATGAGACAACATTGGGGCATGGAATACGTCTGAATAACTCTACCGCAGAGTCTAAATCTCCCACACGAGCAAACCCCTCGAGCAGTAAATTCCATGATATCACATCTCTTTCCGGCATCTCTTTAAAAAATTCTGAAGCTTTTACCATCTCTCCATTCTGTGTATACCCCGCAAGAACAGAATTCCAAGAAACCAAATCCTGTTGGGTCATCGAATTCAATAGATTTATCGCCTCTTGGAACCTTCTATTCTTTGCATAACCAGATATCATCGCATTATAACAGGCCATGCTCTTCTCCTCAGGCATTTGATCAAACAAGTGCCTTGCCTTCTCTAATTCGCCATTCCGTGTGTAACAACTAATCATTATAGTCCATGAAAAGACGTCCCTCTTGGACATCCTATCAAATAGTTTTGCTGCTTCATCTATGCAATCATTGTGTGAATACCCAGCAATCATGACATTCCAGGAGACCAAATTTTTTAATGGCATTTGATCGAACAGCTGTCGTGCCTCAGATATTCTACCATTCTTCGCATATGCGGAGATCATCGAATTATAGGTTACTGTATTTCGATTAGTCATTGAATTGAAAACCTTGATGGCTTCATCAATCCTGCCTGACTGTGCAAGTTTGGTTAGCTTAATATTTTGTCCAAAAATGAAACTTCCCCTCCCTGACACTGCCGTGAGGGTGGATTTCATTGTGCCAATCTCAAAAGTTTAATTTCTGTCAGAAATCATGCCTAAAAAACATGGTTAAATTTAGAGATTAGGCCTATTTGGCTCTTTGGGAAAAACAAGCAATTAGAATACTACCGAAAGACAATTTTGCAGTATAATTTTAGGAATATATTTTCAGAAATGTAGTGTAATTTTTGGAAGACAATAAAGAAATCAGTTAAACATACAAAGATTTTGATGTTTTTAACATCACACTAAACAAAAATACATCTTTTCAGGTTCCTTTTTAGGATGAACGAAGAACAATTAGTAAATGAAATTAATGGTTGATAGTCTAACGTTTAATATTGACTCAGACATGCAAAAAATAATCTGGTATAAGGTTTGCGGAACCACACCTCAAAACCCTGCCACTGTCTTACTTTATTCAGGATGTCGCAAGTGAAGCAATTTTAGAAAGGAAAGTTCAATTATCCAGATGATTTCAAGCTATCAATGTAAATTTAAAGCAAAATGCAAACTTACAGTTAGGAAACAAGCTCACTATCTCTTGGCATTTCACCAGTTGCAAAATGGGCACATGAAGAAGGGTGGATCTAAGAGTTATTGTAAAAATGGAAATTATAGCCCACCTGCATTGGTGACTAAGAGGTCAAACAGAATCAAGGAACCCAACGGAAAAAAAAATGAATCAAAATTCATAAAAATTATTTGGTATGATGTAATCTAGGTAGATAGACGACTAGTTTATTTGAAATTCTCAGCATCCACCACATTTGAGAGGTAATTTTAACTTTTCTAGTAATCTTAATTTACACCTGATCAATAATCGGAGATAACAAATATGAGATGTGTATTTTCATATTACCAGTATGGTAGATTTCATTTTGATCAAAATATTTATTCAATCAAAATTTTAAATTCTGAGATATTTTATTACCACACATAATATTATTCATCTTCTTTATTTCTTTGAATATTGTACAATCTTAACTCCTCTTTTTTATCCAAATATACTTTTCTACTTTTTGTTTTTTTATAATAATATGTGACTAAACTTTAAAAAAATTGAAGATATTTAATTATTATTTACATCATGAACGATTAACCAATCACTAAAATGTCATATTATCAGTAATTCAAATAGAGGACATCTATTTCAGTAGTGACCATAATGTGACAAATGGGCTCTTATTCCTGAGCAATTAGGTTGGCAAAGTAAAAATAAAGAATAAGAGGAACATGAAATAAGTAACATCAGATAGTTCAGGAGAAACTAAAAGGATCGATTTATTAACTACGGTAAAGGATCAGAACTGAATAAAAGATCGAGTTGATAAGGCGGAATGGTGGAAAGGAATAAATGTAGATAAACATCGCAGAAAGAACACGGAAGGAAGAAGATATTTTTCGACATGATTATATTACCATGGCAGACCCGTAAGTTCGTGATACCCATCGAGCACAGAGATGACAATATACAACGGATAAACCCATGCTCCACCTCCGGCCAAGTCGTCCGCCATCCCCAGAGAACCACCGTCGCCGCCACCATCTTGCCCGTGAATCGAAGACAAAGCATCACCTCCGACGCTGCCAGCAGAATGGACGGGAGGACTAAACTTAGGCAGCGATTTGAAACCTTCGAGGCTACAACTATAATTGCAAGTACCAGTACTATGGTCATCACCTCCGTCCTCAGCGGCAGCAACGATGCTTGTGCCGTGAGGGTCCGACTGCCAGTTCCAGTGGAACCAGGAGAAGGATCCAAGGAGGAGGGAAAGGTTTGGAGGAATCGGATTATGGCTTAGCTTGGAAGGGGAGATGGCGGCGGCGGTGGTGGTTTGTGGCGGCGGCGGCAATGTTGTCGGAGGTGGTGGCGAACCGGGGCGTTGTACTGGACTCCGCCTAACACCGCCCTTCAAAAACAAAACCAAAATTATGCTCTTATTGAGCGGCTAATGACCTTTGCAACTGCATAATAAAAAAAATAATAACGTTTATGATTTTATACATTAGGCGCATGATCTAATCATAAATTATTTTATTTTAATTTATGTTTTTTCACTTGCATTTTTTTTTCAAAAATATTCCTTAATTATCTTTTCCAAACTTTTCCAGACATTTCAATTTTAACTCCAAATAATTACCACCGTTTTTTTTACAATTTATTAAATTACATTAATAATGTCTATTTTTTAGTTTTTCGTCTATATAATGTTGTCTTATTATTTAAGGGGTAAAAGCTAATTAATAAAAATATCAAAATAACTAAAACGTTATTATTGTTAACAAACCGAAAGAAATTGAATATTGCTGTGAGAGTACTAGGAAGGCGAGTTGGGGAGATTACTTCGAAAAATTTGTGTAGTTAGGTTAACGATTTTTCGCATCCAAGGAGTCCTTCCGTCTACTTACACTTTTGATTTTTCTCATTTATAAAAAAACTAAATTACCCTTTCCTCATAGCACATTAAATGATAAAAAATAAAAAAAATTGGGAAAAGATAATTTATATTTTCATAAATGATAATTTTTTTTATTTATCAAATTTTTTTTATTTATTATTTTATATTTTTTTTCTGAAAGAAGGAACAATTTAATCTTTTAATAAATGAGAAAAAATTAAATGTAACGAAAAATATAATAAAACTAAACGAAAATGTCTAAAGTGAAAAATCTTATAGAAGATTTATGAAGATAATCATAAAAAATAACATGTAGATCACGATAATACGATAATCTTAATCTTTATCGCATTTACTATCTTATCTTTATCACATTTACTATCTAACATATACTTTAAATTAATATACATGTACTTTGTTAATCTAATAAGAAAAAATAGTATTCTAACACTTGTTTTGCATCAAATACTCTACATATATATTTTCCTCATATTTTATAGTGGTTTTGCTTAAATCTAACTCCAAAAATCTATTTTAATGATTAAATTGTAAAACTAAAACAAATTTATACGAAATCTAAACTCATGTAAACTACCAAAAGTGTCAAATTTCATTAAATTGATTGGCCCCAAACTTATCCATCAATAGAATACAGGAGGCAACTAAACTACATGAGAAACGAATACATCGTAGCAGACCATTAACCCAACAGATTGATGACCTGGTTTTGTTTCATTAGTCTCCATACTCGCCCCTTTTGAAGTTGTCAAATGCCCAATCACCGCGCTTTACAGTAAATAGTCAAGATAAATGGTGCTTTTGCTATGGCGCACTTAACAAACAAATAATTTACTTCCCTCGCTCTCATATCTCACGTAGATGCTACAACTAGTACCCTTCCCAAGGTAAATCCTACAAAATTTCCAATCAGAATCTTCATTCCAGTCATCCTTGACAGAACGTTTGCAAGATCCTAATTTACTTGTTTTGACTAATTGAACTGATGTCTTCTTATAACCTCGTGAATTGTCTTTTATCATCAGTTTTACCATAAGGTTTACTCGCACTAAAACCGTGCCGGTTGCCACTGCCTTCAATTTTGCGCATCTTCTTCCTGAACTTGGATGTGCTGCTCTCAATATCAAGATGTACTTTTGGAGGTGACGTGAAACAGAAGGACGCAGCCACATCCTGTAAAATAACAATTTCTAATCAGTTCCACAAATTATGTATTATAAATAACTGCCCAGGTAATATATTACTCAAGGAACAGCCTGACTACTAAGCTCCATCAATAGATCATGTTAGTCGGGTCGGGTGGGGGATCAATTTTTCTTTTTTTTTTTTAATTTTTTTCTTACTTTTTCTATTATTTAATATAAAAATATTTATTTAAAACATAAAATAATGTGTTAAACATTTAAATATTATTTTACACATTTAAAATATTTTATTTATCTTTTTATACAAAATATAAGGTGAAAACTAAATAAATAAATAAATAAATTGTCTATGGGTCGGGTCTGTCGACTCGACCCGCTAAACACCCCTACATTTTAGAGCTCAACCATGAAAAATTCAGGTCTACGAGTCAGGTCTTTTTCAACCCCGATCCGACCCAAACTGGTTTAAGGTTTAGGGCTACGGGTCAGGTCGGATTGACTCGGGTCAAAAAATTCCGACCCCCGACCTTCTGAACACCCCTACATTTTAGAGCTCAACCATGAAAATAGTTAAGTAAATGCCAGGACAATGACGATGGTGAGAGTCCACTCAAATTTTAATCATCGTTCATCTGTTTTTTAGGGGGGCAAAATGATAAAGAAGCTGATGTTGAGAGAGAAGAAAAAAGAACAAAAGAGGTTTTACCCATGAGAAGGTAAATGTTCCAAGCAAAAACCTATAAATACCTTCATATTCAGATGGTGCACATTGAAGACATTCTTCATGGAGTGTGAATTATACGCCAAGATATAGGATCTATAAGCATCTTTAGCTGATTGATTCAGATAGTAATTTTCTCCCACAATTTTCTCCTACATGATTCCCTCAACAATATTAGAAGAAAGCATCACATATGCAAAGAAAATGACCAGATTAAGCAAGAAAAATTACCAAGTGTGACTGTAAATTTGGCACCTTCTTCTCATTATAGGCATATTCTTTGACTGGTACCTTAGCTTCCTGCCAGTAACAGTTGAGCATATCACTTATTTCAGGTTTCTAAAATTCGGAGGGAATATGCAGATTATTGTACCTTTAAATACATAAGAAATTGCAGCTCCTCAGGCAACAGGAAAAGCAAAGCATTTCCCTTGCTACCTTCTCCACGAGCTGTTCTACCAACCCTATGTATGTACTCCTGTAGTGTGTAAACATTTTTGGAGATTAGAATTATTTCCCAATTTTAATACAAAAACAACTTATTAAAATATTTTGTATCTTTTTATTACCTTTGGTTCATCAGGGGGATCATACTGTACAATCCAATCCTACAGTGCAAAACCAAATCCATCTATTATTAAGCAAAATGCAAACTACAAGAGAAGACCATCAAGAATACAAATTGAAACTTACAACAGAAGGAATATCAAGTCCCCGAGCAGCAACATCTGTACACAACAAGATTCCCTTCTCTGCATGGCAGAACTGAAAAAATGTGGTTGTCCTCTTTTGCTGCTTTTGCTTTCCATGAATATCAAGACAATCAATTTGAATATATCTGAGAAGCTCAGAGTGGTACTTGACAGAATTACAGGATGAAAAGAAAACCATGATCTTTTTTGACTGATTCCTCTTCAGAAAGGCATACAAAACCATGAACCTTTTGTCACTTGGAACAACACAGTAGCCCTGCTGCAAGCCTTCTACAGTAACCTGCAACAATGCAGCTCAGCAAATCACTAAGAGGAGTAAGTTAAATTATGACACGGTTGTATGGAAACTTACCCTTGAACGTCCATCATCAACTCCAACATATACAGGTTTTTCCTTAAACGTCAGCTTCGCAAAATCTTCAACCTGTTTTTTATATTAGATGTTACATTATGTCTGAATGATTAAAATAGTTATGCTAGAAGAAGAACAAACCTCCTTGGTCTGTGTAGCAGTGAAAAGGGCTGTTTGTCTATCCTGCATAGTGATAGGAAGAAGAATGGACCATATTATTTAGAAAATTAAGAATCCATATAACATAGGAGCATAAGTGAAATATGGAGTTTTGGTAGTGGTTGTACACCATTTCCTTTTGCCACTCTCCTCCGGAGAGCTTACACTTGTACATATATATATATACACACACACACACACCTGGATGACAACTATAATCTCCGGTTGTCATCCTTCCTTTTGTAAAAAAAAAAATACACATCAAACATCATTTCAAATGTAGCTTATATTAAAGTGGCTTCTGTTTGTCCAAATCTCTACAACAATTCTTCTTAGAAAACTCAGTTCAATCAAGTAGGTTCAATTTTTTACAAACAGGAAAACCTCAAAATCACTTTGATAACTTAGAAATCAAATTGATTTATTTATTTTAGGAATCAAATCGCACATAATGTGTTATTTAAGCTTAGACTCTATTGTTACAAAACAATTAAACAAGTTTACTTCAGCAAGAAAGCAGGAATATGCAAATCAGGAAGAAAATTGATGAATAATACTTGTGATATTAAAATAGAGCTTGAACATAATTAGCAAACAAAAACCATTTTCTGCAGTTTCAGCTAGGAAAAAAGTATTCGCAAATAAATATAAGAACCATCACCAAACCTTGGGAAGACGTTTAAATATTTGCTTCATATCATCCTCGAAGTTTGCCTCTAATATTCGATCAGCTTCATCAATAATCAGAAACTGGCATAAAATGAAAATAATAAAAACTCAGCACTTGCATGATAGTAAGAAATAACAAATAATTTAGGAGAATCCATGTATGGATAGAACTAGGTAACAAGCAATGTATAACATAACATGTTACAACAATTCAAAGAATCGGACGATTTAATATACATAAAAATTTAAAAATGCACAAATTTGGGAGATTATAATGGCCACCTATAGTGTTGATCATTACACAACAATATCAGGTATGCCCAAAAACCACAGATACCAACATGGAGTCCATTTTAAGAATAGAAACTACTATTCCAAGCAGATGTACAGAATAGAGAATACCATGACCGAAGGTACTTAGAATACATTTGTGAGATTTATTCTGCTGTATTTAGAATCACTATTATCAAAATACACATAATAAAAAAACATTTTCAGGGTCATATTGGAGCTTCTTGTTCTTATGCTAATTATTACCAATCTATTGGAGTTATAATCAGAAACTTTAGGGCATATACTAAAATAACAAATGATGCAATACCTTGTTCAAAAATATATGATGGGAAGATGTATTGACGAATCCAGTATAATCATAGAGCATTCATCAATGTTTAATGCATAGCACACATCCATGTTCATCAAATACATAACTAAAAACTTCACTTTATCTATTTTATCCACACCTAAAAATGGTTAGTTAAGAGGTTACAACCTAAAACTATTACAATAAAACATTTAAAACAAACCTTGAGATTCTTATATATAAAGCCCTTTGTGTTTTGGAGATGGTCCAAGAGCCTTCCAGGTGTAGCAACCACTAAATTTATTCCTTTTGCAAGTTGTTCTGCTTCTCCCTTTCTTCCAGTGCCACCGGTAACCAAAGCAAGGGTTTGTGAGTGGTACTTCAAAAGGTCCTTTGCAACGCCATGTATCTGCACAAAACAAATAACTTTGTTTAAAAGGGTAGGAGGCAACAACATATGAACAGAGGAGCCCCTAGAAAATGACACCAAGGACATGAATCCGATCTACTTGAAATTCCCTACACATTTCAAAAAATTTATTAATGATCCAGAAATATGAAATCTTTACATATCGCCACACTCAACAACCCTCCAAAGTATAAAAAATCGATGCAACTTCGCTCAGTTAAACATAGCATTCGTGAGACAACATAGGTAACAGAAAACTCATCCACCCTTCTTTATCTACCAGGAAGTCTTAGAGCTCTTAGGGGATTGATGTAACCAAAGAGAAAAATATCAGAAATAACAAGGATAAAATTGATAGTCCAACATAAATTGCAACTAGTTTTACATGCATTTGCATTACCGTTCCGAACTTATCAAAATCCAGCAATTTAGGAATGAACAGACACAATCAAAATCAACTACAGGTGCAATTTATATTGACATGAGAGGACAAGGAGGTTTATCCTACCTGTATGGCAAGCTCCCTTGTTGGGCAGATGATGATGACCCCAGCTCCGTTACGGGGTTTGAAACAGGCCTTGTGGAGCAGCTCGATTGCAGGGACCAAAAAGGCGAGCGTCTTCCCCGACCCCGTCCTCGCCGCTCCCAGGACCTCCTTCCCCGCCACCAGTGGAGGAATCGCCCGAGCTTGAATCTGTGGCATTCATTCCACCAAAAAAAAAAAACATTTGTCTCAACTCTCCCGAAGGCGAAGAACAGCAAATAGGGTGACGCTAAAAAGAGAGGCGCAGACCTGGGTCATGTTCTCAAATCCCATCTCTTGGATGGCCTTAATGGTGGGCTCGGAGAGGGGGACGGGGAGGTTGAAGAAGGATTCGGACGTCATGATGCCGGAATCCTTCCTCTTCTTCCTCTCCGGAGGCACCTCAGAGGTCGGGGCTTCCTCTTCGCCTTCTCCCGCGCTGGCTTCGACCTGTCGTCCGCCGTCATCATGTCCTTCTGCTCCTCGCTCCTCCACCGCAGTATCGACTGCCTCGTCCTCTTCCTCTAAGCCAACTTTGTCGCGCTTCCTCTTCTTGTCCTTAGCCTTCTTCTTCATGGCCTTCTTGGCGGCGGAGCCGTCGATTGCCGGAGACATTGGAGCTGGGGTTTAGGGTTTGGTTCAGCGTCCTATCGTCTTTCTTTTTTATCCGCAACCGACCGACGCCTATATGCAATATTTTTTACTCCGATAAATTTTATCGCTATTTTCACACCCTTGCACAAACTATTGTCTTTTTCTACGTTTAATTTAAAATAAAATACGATATTTTGATAAGTGAAGGAATACGATAATATTTTTAATTTTTTAATTATTTATTATTTCATTATTTTTAATATTCGAACAGAAAAAGTTCATAAAAATATTTTTTATTTTTCATAAATAAAAATATTTAAACGAAATTACTTAAGTGAATGATTGAAATCGAGCTATCTGATCAAGCTGAATTTTTTTATTAAAAAATATCGCTTCTACTTTTCGAATCATTTTTTTAAATTATAAAAATCACTTTCAAATTATTTTTAAAAAAGATAAATCGTCCTTTATCGGATCGAATTTTTAGATGATATTTTAAGGCTATATTTTAGGAGACTAATATTTTAAAAATATATATAGTAACCTAATATTAGTATTAAATTATTTAATTTTATAACAAAATGGAAAATATAAATTGAACATATTAAACTATATAAGAAAACTATTATGTCAATAGTAAAAATATGACTTCATGAATTTCGATGATTTTTTTTTCTGTAAGGTCGATTTCATTTTATTAAAAGTTGCTCAAAATCGTATTCGATTCCTAATTTTTTATTTTTTTTATTCAATTTTTTTTAGTTGGATAAATATTTTATCAGTCCAATATTTCTTACACCTCTATTTATTATACTTACTAGTCCTAAATCTCGTGCGATACGAATATTATAAATAATATATAATTAAAATATTATGTTTATAGCAATTATCAAAACTTTATTTATACATCTATAATAATTTATAAAAGTGTAGTATAATATTTTATTATATTTTTCCATTACTTTTAAAAATAAAATAATATTATAATATATAAAGATGATATTTGATATTTAATCCTAGTCCCTGTCGTAATATATAAAGATGATATTTGATATTTAATATCTGATTAATATCATTTAATAAAAGATTATTATACACAATGATAATATTTATTAAATTAGACAAAGTGCTAGTCCTAAATCTCTTGCGATGCATGGATGTTAGATATTATAAAAATATATAGTATATAATTGAAATATTGTAATTAATAATAAATATCAAAACTAATTTATTAATACTTAAATGTCATAAATAGGTTATTCTATTTTGAAAAGTTTAAAATTCAATTTAAAATTACCAAGACACCAACTTCTAATTAAATTAATTTTTGGTAAATAACTAATTATTTTCAACTTCTAATTGATAGTGACAAACTTTTATTATACATTTTTTTATTCCGAATAAAAGTATTAGAAAGAAAATATTAGTTATTTTAATCATGTTAAAAAAAACTACTTTTATAAATATGCTTATAAATTAATCCTATTTGATTTTTATTACCTTATATAACAAAGTTATAAGACAAATTTTATTTTTATTACATTATATAACTAACTGTTATAAGATAAGTTTTTTTTTTGTGAAAATAAATTAGATTTGTATATATTACCTTATACAAAAAAAAGCCACTTTGTGTTTTTCTCATCTCTCCTTATATTATTATTATTATTATTATTATTATTATTATTATTATTATTATTATTATTATTATTATTATTATTATTATTATTATTATTATTATTATTATTATATAGATTTTAATATAGATAACTAATTTTTATTATTAATATTTATTTTTAAACAAATTTGTAAATATATTATGAGGAAAATCTTATCTTGATTTGAATAATTAGAATGATTAGTTTAAATATTAAAAGATAAAACTAACGTATGAATTACTTGCATACATATTAAGATTAGGATTTGAAATAAATTAGGATTGTGACAAACTTTTATTATACATTTTTTTAGTTATGAATAAAATCATTCTATTAGAAAGAAAAATATTATTTATTTTAATCATGCTAAAAAAATCTTGTATAAGTATGCTTATAAATTAATCCTATTTCATTTTTATTACCTTATATAACAAAATTATAAGACAAGTTTTTTCTTGTGAAATAAATTATATTTGTATTATTACCTTATATAAAAATTTGACACATCATCATTCTATAATGCCACTGTGTTTTCTTATCTCTCCTTATATTATTATTATTATTATTTTAATATAAATAACTAATTTTTATTCTTAATATTTCTTTTTAAACAAATATGTAAATATATTATAATGAAAATCTTATCTGGACTTGAATAATTAGAATGATTAGTTTAAATATTAAAGGATAAAACTAACATATGAATTACTTGGATACATATTATGATTAGTATTTGAAATAAATTAGGATTGTGACAAATTTTTATGATACATTTTTTTAATTCTGAATATAATAATAATTATTACATATTAGGATTAGGATTTGAAATAAAAATTAGGATTATAACAAATTGTTATTATACGTGCATTATTTTTTTTAATTTCGAATAAAATAGTTATTATAAGTATTAAATACTATGATATGTCTTCGGGATAATGTATATATAAGAATAAATATATTTCTTTGTCTACTCAAATGATATTTCTAATCAACTTAAATTTATCTAATAAAATTTAAAAGAAATTAAATTTATCTAAGGATGATTGATTTGATTAGCACATATTTGATTTCTTTCCATGTTATTAGAATTATATATATATATCTATAATTTGAATTAAATTGATATTATTATCTTAAATATTAATATTAATACGACTCAAATTGAAATATATAATTGAAATTATTTTTTAATTACGAAAATAAAAAAATATGTTTTAAAATAAATTATTTTTACTCGTAATACAAATTGATAAAAATTAAATATTAATCTTAATTTGACTCAAATTGAATTATTTATTTAAATTTGTTTAAAAATTACTAAAGTAACGAATTATTTATTTTACTTTTGTTATCTTATATAACAAACTATTACAAGATAGTATTTATTTCCTTTTAATCATACTCAAATTGGTAAAAGAAGAAAGACTAATCTTAATTTTACTCAAATTAAAATATTTATTTTAATTTATTTATTAATTTCAAAAATGAAAAATTATTTTTTAAATAGGAATTATTTTTACTCGTAATCATATTCAAATTGATATAAATGAAATAGTTAAACTTAATTGGACTCAAAATAAATTATTTATTTATAAAATTTTTCTTCCAAAAATGACAAATTATTTCTTTTAATTTTGTTACCTTATATAACATACTATTATATGATTATTTATATTTAATTTTAATCATACTCAAATTGATAAAAGAAGAAAGATTAATCTTAATTGGACTCAAATTGAATTATTTATTTTAAATTATTTAAAAATTTGAAAATAAAAAATACTTACAAAATATCTTTTAGAAAGAAAATAATTTATTTTAATATACTCAAATGGATAAAAAGAAAATATTAATCTTAATTTGAATCAAATTGAAATTTTATTTTATATTATTTTTAAATTCCGAAAATAACAAATTATTTTACTTACATAATATCTTTTACAAAGAAAATAATATTTATTTTAATCATACTCAAATAATTGAAGATTAATTTTTAAACTAGTATTATTTATCTGGCATTTTCATGTATTGTATATTATTAGTATTGAGTTTTATATATTGTTACCTTATGCAATAAACTTTCTAAGATTAGTTTTATCTTTTAGATTTAATCTGAATTATTTATTTAAACTGAATTAGATTTAATCTTAATACTCAAATTGAATTATTTATTTAAAATTGTTTTAAATTCCTAAGTAACGAATTATTTATTTTACTTTTGTTACCTTATATAACAAACTATTATGAGATAGTATTTATTTCTTTTTAATCATACTCAAATTGGTAAAAGAAGAAAGACTAATATTAATTTTACTCAAATTAAATTATTTATTTTAAATTCAAAAAATGACAAATTATTTTTACTCGTAATCATACTCAAATTGATATAAATGAAATTTTAAACTTAATTTGACTCAAAGTAAATTATTTATTTATAATTTTTCTTCTTCTGAAACTGAATTATTATTTTATCTTATTTTTAATTCTGAAAATAAGATTAATTTTATCTTTTAAATTTAGATTTGTTAATTATGTTAATTATTATTATTTGACACACGTCGTTGTAATATTTCACCATTTGTCGTGCTACTAACTTTTGTGCTTTTACTTCTACTTATATTATATATATATATATATTACATGTATTAGTCAAATTAAAATCTTATATTTATATAAAGCTCAATGACCGTTGCAAATTATTGTCCATTCGACATTATGATTTATCCTTTTTCTTACTCTTTTGTTATTTATCTTTTTTTTTCTCT
This sequence comes from Pontederia crassipes, assembly GCA_030549335.1. Classification (NCBI taxonomy): domain Eukaryota; kingdom Viridiplantae; phylum Streptophyta; class Magnoliopsida; order Commelinales; family Pontederiaceae; genus Pontederia; species Pontederia crassipes. The sequence goes on from CM060190.1 coordinate 7,594,505, forward strand.
TTTTCGGTCTGGAATATGAAATGGTAACCTGTGACTGCTATTAACTATTATGTGATTGCTTGAGCTCCAGATCCGATCTTGCCGTGAATCCTTTTTTAGTTTCGTTTTAGAATATGAAGTGGTGTCATAATTCATAGAGCAGTTACTCTCTTCCTCCATGGACGCTTGAAAGGACGCCAATTTTTTTTTTCCAAATACAGTTTAAAGGGAGGACATCCATGGTCTTCCACAGCTACCTGCAGGTCACATCCTCCATTCCTCCACAACATTCAGCTTGTGGCTTGGGACAACCGAGCATGATCATCTCCATGGTGACCCTGATCCGGAGCCCATGAACATGCCCCACTCCTGCCCCTGCTCGGCTGTGTCAAGACCGTGCTCCGCTGTCTTCCTCATGATTTCTATCACGAAGGCGACGGTCGGGCACAACATATTCTCCCGTACTCCTAACAGCACCTCCTTCCGATAGTCGGGCAGTTCGTCGGAACGCTCCATCTCACTACATCGTCTCATGCTTCTCTGGCCTCCCGCCCGACCTCTCACGTAACGACCTCCTCACTTTCCATCTCCGCAAGCACGCATCCGCCAGGTGTGTGGCCTCTCACGGTCGCAACCTCCTCTCCCCCAAACTTAACTCAGGAATCGTTGGTGCGACCATCCTACGAGTTCACTGCTCACGCACCGTCCCAAGGGACATCTGAGGAAGCACCCTTTTAAGTTGCTACCGCCTCTGTACGTCCATGCAGAGTACAAATCAGAAAGAAAAGTCTCTTCAGCTCCTATCCCATCGGCCACCATGCAACAGCAACGACAACGGAGGGAGAGAAGCTGCGGCAGCCACAAATGGAAGAATCTTCCCAAACATGAAGCCTTTCGTCTTTTGGCAAGTTCATCTGTTTTTGTGCATTAATCTTTTATATGGTTTACGTTAGATGCGAATGTTCATCTTGGCAACGAATGAAGTTAGTTGTAGCAGTTTTTTTTTTACTTTGTTTAAAATTAATCTCTAATAGTTTTTGGTTGTCATTGATGTCTTTTTGGATTCTCCAACTAAAATCTCCTTCACAGGAATTTATTTATTTATAAGAATTTTATATGCAGATGTATATAAAAAAATAGCTAAATAAATAACTAATGAAAACTTGTCCATACTTAGGTATACAATTTAAATATGATAAACTATAATTAAGCTCTACATTTTCCTTTGTGTGAAATTATCACTATTTTTTAAAAAAATTATAAATATTGTGTATAAACTATAAAGCGGGGTCCCAAGAATAGAGAAAAAAAATTAAAGGAGAAAAGTGGACACATTGCATCATGGCAAGAACTGATGAGGATGAGGACTGTGTTCTCTTGCATCTGCCATCTCCCCTCCATGGCTACTCCCCTTCCCTTCCTCCATAAACAAGAGAACTCAACGTACTGTTTGCGTTTCACAGGAAGTGTAAGGTTGAAGAAGAGGAGGGGAATGACGGGACAATTAAATACTAGGTGTCCTTCCACAATAACAGCCTAAAGACCAAAATTTTAGACGAGTTCCTTTTTATTGTTATGTTTTCTTTTTTTTTTCTCCTTGCGTTGCTGAGTTGATTTTCAGTCCCTCTGAGATGTGATGAAAGAAAATAAAATGACTTTTTCGTTGTCCTTTTTTGCATTTTTTTCCTTTTTCTTTGTTGTTTGATGCTCCTCCCGGTTTTGTGTCAAACGTCAGTCCTATTAATTTACATGTTGATTTGAAGATAACTTAAATTTAATAAATTTCTTCAATGGAACAATGCTATGAAACTTAAGTTGATTCATTTGATCTCTTTAAGATAAGGAAAGAGAGGTTGATGAAACAAATTAAAGATATAAAAATGTTGTCTTTTATTTTTTTTCAAGTGCTCAAATGAATTCGAGTAGAAATATTATCTATGAGCCCTCCTCTTGGTCTTGGTTCACTGGTCGAAGATGAGTCCATCCTAGGGAGCACAAATTGAACTTGTGGAGATCGACTTCCGAGGGCTGAATCCAAGCAACACTGACGACGCTGCTAGCTCCGGAATACTGTTGATCAAGATGATATTAATATTAGAGCACAGTACATCCTACCAGGGATGACTTTGATCAACTTTGGAAAGAAGCTTATGATTCTTTTTCATTCACAATTTTCTGCATCAGCCATCAAGCATTTCTATCATTCATCTATTCTTAATTTATTTTTCTCTTATTTCTCTATGATTTCATGCATAAAATTATTTAATGAAAAAAAAATATGATAGCACAAGTATATACATTACTTTTTAGTTTATTGTGACAAATCATAATTATTTTTAAATTTAAAAAATCACATATCTTATATCTACTTGACTCCATTAAAGTGGATGTGAAGAGTCATAATTATTTTTAATTTGAAATATCACGTATGCTAATCATATGCACATCTTTAATTATCATTTAGAGTAGTATTTGAAAAATCAATATTATTATCTATAAATTTATGGCATATTTTAGATAAAATAATTATTTAATTATTGAGAGCAAAATTGTAATATATTTTTTCAACATGAAAATAGAATATTACTTATTCTAATATTATAAAAGGCATAATATTTTTAAAATCATCTTAAATATTTTAAAATATAAACTTAACTAATATTTATCTTAATTCAAATTGTAGTCATATATTATGCATTATAATAAGATATGAAAAAAATTATTTTTAAAATATATTTAAATGGCGCGAAAGCGCCATTGAGTTAAACTAGCTATAATAATAATCACATTCGGGTCAGAAAAGTATTCACAGCAAAAGTTTGAGGTATTTTACAGTGTAACGACGCTTGACATGGGCTGAGAAGATCTGATCCTTTTGGCCCGGCCCAACTCGCTTTACCAATAAGTTGTCCATCTTCGAAATGTATCCGAACCAGGCTTTCAAGATCAAACCAATAAATTAGGACCAAGTTCGACTCTAAAAATTATAATTGATTTCTTTGCTTATTATTTTATAACTAGTTCTAAATCCACGGATGAATATTACAAAAATAATATAGTTAAGATAATATAATTTATAATAATTAATAAAACTAATTTATTAGCATTAAATATGATAAATAAGTTAGTCTATTTTAAAAAATTTAAAATTCAATTTAAATCTACCAAGACCCCATTTCTTGAATTATTTTTTCTTAAATAATTAACTATTTTCCAAAAGCAGAATTTTTTTATGATTTGTAAATTTGCATTTTTTATATGGAAATTTTAATTTTTATTGGACTCAAATAGAATTCTCTGTTTAACTTATTTCTAAATTTTGAAAATAAGGAATTTTTCTAAAAATGAAATAGTTGTACATTACCTTTTACAAAGAAAAGATTATTTATTTTAATCACACTCAAATTGATAAAAAAGAAAAAAAAATCTTAATTTGACTTGGTATGAATTATTTATTTCAAACTACTTTTATATTTTGAAAATAACATGTTCTCTTTTAGAACAATATTATTTTTATCAATACATTATTCTTAGAAAATAAACTATTATTTATTTCAATCATAACTAAACAATCTGCTTATAATAAAAATACTCATAAATTTAATGTTCTTTTATTTCAAAATTTTGAAAATAAAAAATACTTACAAAATATCATTTAGAAAGAAAATAATTTATTTTGATATACTCAAATGGATAAAAAGAAAAGATTAATATTAATTTGACTCAAATTAAATTATTATTTTGTATTATTTTTTAATTCCGAAAATAACAAATTATTTTTATTTACATAATATCTTTTAGAAAGAAAATAATATTAATTTAATTCATACTCAGATTGATAAAAAGAAAAGTTTAATCTTAATATGACTCAAATTGAATTATATATTTTAAATTATTTTTTAAATTTCCAAAATAACATAATTATATTTTAAAATGAATAATAAATTATTTTTTAATTCCAGAAAACAACAATTTTTTTTAAAATAGGAATTATTTTTACTTGAAATCATACTCAAATTGATAGAAATAAAATAATAAACTTAATTTGACTCACATTAAATTATTTATTTATAAATTTTTAGTTATGAAAAATAACAAATTATTTATTTCTTTTTTTCCTTATATAACATACTATTATAAGATTATTTAACTTTAATTTTAATAATACTCAAATTGATAAAAGAATAAAGATTAATCTTAATTTGACTCAAATTGAATTATTTTTAAAATTTGAAAATTAAAAAATTACAAAATATCTCATTGAAATAAAATAATTTATTTTAATATACTCTAATGGATAAAAAGATAAGATTAATCTTAACTTGACTCAAATTAAAATTTTATTTTATATTATTTTTTTAATTTCTAAAATAACAAATTATTTTTTACTTACATAATATCTTTTAGAAATAAAATAATATTTATTTTAATCATACTCAAATTGATAAAAAAGTTTAATCTTCTACTCCAATTGATATAAAAAAAAGTTTTATATATTGTTACCTTATGTAGGATACTTTCTACGATTAGTTTTATTTTTTATATTTAAACTGAATTTTTATTTTATTTTTTAATTTTGCAAATAAGATTTTAACTTCTTAATTATGTTAATTATTATTATTTGACAAGTGCCGTCATGATAATCTATAACTTAGAAAGAAATCAATTTCTTTTAACATACTCAAATGGATAAAAAAAAGATTAATATTAATTTGGCTCAAATTAATTTTTATTTTATATTATTTTTAAGTTCGAAAATAACAAATTATTTTTTATTTACATAATATCTTTTAGATAGAAAATAATATTTAATTTAATCATACTCAGATTAATAAAAAGAAGAGTTTAATCTAAATATGACTCAAATTGAATTGTATATTTTAAATTATTTTTTTTAAATTTCTGAAATAACAAATTATATTCTAAAAGGAATAATATATAATTTAAAATTATTTGTTTAAATCATTTTTTAATTCCAGAAAATGACAAATTAATTCTTAAATAGGAATTATTTTTACTTGTAATCATACTCAAATTGATATTAATGAAATATTAAACTTAATTTGACTCAAATTAAATTATTTATTTATAAATTTTTAGTTCTGAAAATAACAAATTAGTTCTTTTACATTTTTTACCTTATATAACATACTATTATAATATTATTTATCTTTACTTTTAATCATACTCAAATTGATAAAATAAGAAATATTAATCTTAATTTGACTTAATTTAAATTTTTATTTTATATTATTTTTAAATTTAGAAAATAAAAGAATACTTACAAAATATCTTTTAGAAAGAAAATAATTTAGTTTAATATACTCAAATGGATAAAAAGAAAAAATTACTCTTATCTTGACTCAAATTAAAATTTTATTTTATATCATTTTTTAATTCCGAAAATAACGAATTATTTTTTACTTACATAATATCTTTTAGAAAGAAAATAATATTTATTTTAATCATACTCAAATTGATAAAAAAAACTTTAATCTTATATGACTCAAATTGATAAAAAAATTTTATATATTGTTACATTATGTAACAGACTTTTTATCATTAGTTTTATCTTTTAGATAGAAAGAAAATAATAGTTATTTTAATCATACTCAAACTCATAAAAAAGTTTAATCTTATATGACTCAAATTGATAAAAAAAAGTTTTATATATTATTATCTTATGCAACAGACTTTCTATGATTAATTTTATATTTTAGATTTAAATTGTATATTATTTTTAATTTCTAAAATAAGATTTAAACTTTTAATTATGTTAATTATTATTATTTAACACGTGTCGTGGTTATATTTCGGCACTTTTCACGCTCTCGGCTCTCATGCTTTTACCTCTACTTATATATATATATATGGATTAATAATTATATAATTATTATTTATATATTATATTATATTTTAAAATTAATAAATATAAGTTGTATGAGATAATTTTATTATAAAATGAATTATGTCTTTAAAATAGTTACAATTCATAGTTATAAATATTATATTTTATTTGATATATTTGCATATAAAGAATAAAACCAGATAATTTGTTCACCCTGTTTTAATTTATAGTTAATCTGTAATAGAGACAAAAGAAAACTAGCGGAAGCCAACTGTGTGAATATTGAGAACGATGGAGCCACCCAATCCCTCCCCCCCCCCCCCCCCCCCCCCCCCTTCCGCTCCCCTCCTCCCCCTTCCCCCAAATGATCCGGCGACCGATCCCCCCCTCCCACCTCACTGGTCTCTCCCCTCCCACCTCACTGGTCTCTCCCCTCCCCCCCTTCCCCCAAATGTTCAAGCGACGTCTCTCGGTGAATCTTTCCCTAATCTTCCCACCGCTCCCCAACCCTCCTGTGATTCCAAGTCCTAATGTTGGCGAGACGACTAGATCTTGGTCGGGCGTTGTTCACAGGCAATCTGGTCAGCCGATCATTGGGATTTCTCTGAACTAGCTACGAACCTTGAAGGATACCATCACCGAGGAGGTGTGCATCTCTGCGGAGGCCACTGTGGAGCGATCTGCTGCGCTCAACATGTGCCTCATCGATAAACTGATCGGCCCGTATGTCAACTCCGGCGAGAATGTCAGAAATCTTGTACCACAGTGGAAGATCTAGGACTCCGTCGACATCCAGGAGATGGGTAACTCATTTTATATGTTAAAGTTTGCTAACCTCAATGACAAGGTCCAGGTCTTAACCTCTACGCCGTGGAACATCCATCTCTCAATGCTTCATGTCGCACAAACGAAGCCATTTTTCAAGCAGTTCGAGGACCAGCTGGCTACTACTCCGGTCTGGATCGTCATGCCTGGACTCCCTTGGGAGCTTGTTGCTGAGGATACCATCTGCCGACTTGCTTCCTCGTTCGGTCACCCTCTCAGAGTGGATGTTCAGGCCGCTGTTGCCCGGTGTTGTGTGGAAATTGATGTACCTAAGCCTCTTAAGTAGGGAGTATGGATTCGTTTGTCGGTCAACACTCGTTATTTCCAACATGTTATTTATGAAAATATGCTGTTATTTTGTTTCAGGTGCGGAATCATGGGGCACCGGTTCGAGTCTTGCCCGGCGGCGGCCACTGTCGCTTCTGGCGCTCAGGTCGTCACTCGCCCTCCGGTGCTCCTCTACGGCTCCTGATGCAATCCCTAGGGGGTAGCCGACTTTCTAGGGGGCACCCTCCCCCGAGGGATAGTAACCGGCATAGGGTCAAGCACCAGCGCGATGCCGACAGCGAGGACAAAACCCTAGCGGCCCCTATTTCGCATGTTGGAGCGGTACCTCCCGGGTGGATGCCACCTAGCGGGGATCAATAGTTGCACGTGGCTCTATCCAACGGCTCGATTTCCTTGGGTTCTCGACCGTTGGATACGCATTTGATGACTCACGTGATGTCGTCGGACATTGAACCTGTTGTTGATCGTTCGATTAATACACCCCACGCCATGTCACCGCATCCTCCGCCATGTGTCCTAGGGCACACGCAGTATACCTCTCCTGCATCGCTCACCTCTTCTGTTACTTCTTCGGAAACTCTTCCATCCCCCCTGCTCTCCGTGCTTTCAGCTCTGTGGCAGCGTCACCGGCTACCGCTTCTCCTCTCCCTATCTTCGAGGGGAACCTGATTCTTGGCCCTTACCATCCTTCTAACGCTTCATCTATTTCCACCTCTAACCCTATGTAGGCTGGCACGACAGGCACCTGTTCATCTCATTCCGAGATGGTGGTTTGGGCCAAGGACAACTTGATACACTCGAATGCGGATGAGGCGATTGTTGACTGTGGCGTTGAGCTTGAAGATGCTAAGATCATGCCGCCCCCTCTCACCAGATCGGAGCATACACCCAGGAAGACCAAGGCGGCCACTAACCCCTCTTTTCAGGTACTCCAGCGGAATACAAAGAAGGTGGGTGCGGGCAAGCCAGGTAAGAACACAAGAACTGTAAAAGTAACATTTCAAGATAATGTCTCTATGCCGCAACACCCCCTTGATCTTAACTCATGAAAATCATATCCTGGAATTGTAGATGTGCATATTGTAGTAAAGTATGTGATCGTCTTTCATATTTAATTAGGAATCATCAACCTAATCTTCTTGTCTTACTTGAGATGCATGCGACTGACTCTCACTCTGCGTTGGTTGTTCGTCAATTAGGCTCGGCTTGGTGCGACTGCTGGAGTCCCAGCAGCGGCGCCGTCGAGGGCCTAATCCTAGCTTGGCGCAAGCAAAGTGTTGAGTTGTCACCAATAGTATTTTCTGCATCCTATATTCATGATGTGGTCACTATTGATAAGTTTTCCTTTCTTCTTACTAGTATTTATGCAAGTACGAATCATGTGCATCGTAGAGAACTATGGCTGGAGCTTCCTAACCTTACAACTTTTGATGCCCCATGAGTCTTTCTTGGGGACTTTAACAATATTCTCAGTCCTTTGGATAAGCGTGGGGTCTGCCTTTTTGGCAGACCCTCTCTTCTGTGGCACTTCAAAATTTAATTCAGCACCATGACCTCATTGATGTGTCTTCTTCTGGGGCAACATACACTTGGTGTAATAATAGGCAGGGTAATGCTAGATTTTATGTAAATTGGATAGAATTCTTGCCAACTCTCATTACCTCCTTAAATTCACATCTTCTTCTGTTGTTACACTTCCTAGGGCGGCTTCTGATCACTCACCCCTAATCCTTGATACTTCCACTTCCTCTGCCAGGCATAAAGGGTTTAAATATGAACATTTTTTTGTTTGAATATTCTCAACCTAGACATATAGTGGAACAAATATGGCATAATGATAATTCTAACTCATCCCTCTATCAGCTACTATAGAAAGTTAAAAAAACAAACTATTAAATGGAACAGATCTGACCTTGGGAGGCTTGAGGTCAGAGCCAAATAAACTAGTAATGATATCCAGAGATTAGAGTCCAAGGATAGGGCTATTGGTTTATCTCATCATGAGCACTCTCACCTGAGGGCTCTTTATCACAAACATGCTATCCTATTAAGACATGTTAGCATAAAATGATGAAGCAAATCAAAAATCAATTGGATTAAGAATGGAGACAAAAAACACTAAGTATTTTCATCTCAGCACTGTCATAAGGCATAAATAGAACTTCATACACTCTATCCAAGACCCTAACAATCAATCTCTTACCAATACAAATAGGATCCTAGACTGTTTTACTAATCATTATAAGACCCTGTGGGCCCCACCTCCCAGTAACCCCAATCATTTTCCTTGGTCAGTGCTCCCTTCTATTGACACTGATTGTCATCATACTCTTATTGCCCCTGTCACCTCATATGAGGTTCGGGGGGCCCTCTGGTCTATGAATCCTGGCAGGGCCCTTGGTCCTGATGGATTCACAGTCGAATTTTATAAGCAGTATTGGGAAATTATTGGTCCTAAGGTCATCTCTACTACTCAGGATTTTTTCAACCATAACATATTTCCATCTGATTGGAGCAACACTGCCCTCATTTTCATTCCTAAGAAGGCTAATTCTCGTGTGATAAATGAATACAGACCTATTAGTTTATGCAATGTCATTTACAGGATTGTATCCAAAATCATAGCTAATCGACTAAAACTTACTCTCCCAACCCTAATTGATCCTTCTCAATCTGCTTTCATTGCTGGTAGAACTATTCAGGACAACATCGTCATTGCCCAAAAGATTGCTCACTCTCTCTCTCAAGGTAGAAGAAAGTTCTTTCTGTTCAAAGCTGATATGGCTAAGGCATTTGACAGGGTATCTTGGACAGCTATAGAGTCTGCCTTGCTTAGGATGAACTACCCTGAAAAATTTGTTACTTGGGTTGTTTCTTGTGTTCAATTTGCTAGATTCTCTTGTTGGGTGAATGGGGAGCGCTCTCCCTATTTTCCCTCTCATCTTGGTATCAGACAGGGGAACCCTCTCTCCCCATACTTATTTACTATCGTATCTTAGATCTTATCTTCTATGCTTAACATGGCCACTTTCCATAACTTAATTATTCCCATCAGTAATGGCACTTTTAACTTGAGCCACTTGTTATTTGCCGATGACCTCTTAATTTGCTTAAGGGCTACTGCCAAGAATGCCAAGAATGTTCAAACTATCATGCAAGCTTATCACAATCTTACCAACCAGTCTGTCAATACTGATAAATTCGAACTTTATTTTCTTGCAAAAATGAACTCTACACGTAGGAGGAAAATTATGCATATTCTGAATATCAAACGTGGGCAGTTCCCCTTCAATTATCTTGGTGCTCCTATTTCCTACAGGTATATCACTAGCAGGCAGCACCATGCCCTCCGGGACAGATGTACTCAACGTCTAGCTAGTGAAAAGGTAAATTACTAAATATGACAGGTAGATAAGTGCTTATCAAGTCTGTACTAAATTCTATTCCTATTCGTACTCTCTCAGCTATTTATATCTCTCGTGGCTTGATTAACTCTTTGGAGAAGTACTCGAGATCTTTCCTGTGGTCTAGCAATGGTTCAAGAACAGGTATGCATTTGCTAGGCTGGAAAATGGTGCAAGCTCATCCATCTTTGGGTGGACTTGGTATGAAAAACCTTCATTGGATCAGATCTTCCTTGCTTGCCAAGAGAATTCAAGGTTTGCTCAATGGTGCCCAAGACATTTGAGCACGATTAATTACTTGTAAGTATGGTGTTCTTAAGCCATGGTCGGATACTTCTCAAAGGTATTCCTCTTGGCCCTAGAAGATGCTTCTTATGGCAATGTAGGACATTAGATTTGGATTTAAGAAATTCATTGCTATTGGTGCCTCTACCTCTATTTTCAATGAGCCGTGGATTTTTAATGTTCCTTTATCGCATATGCCTACTTATGTTGATGTGCATGGCTCTTTTGATTTACTGAATGTTAAGGATCTCATGGTGCATAATACTTGGAACATGCCTTTACTTGATGAGCTTTTTGGAAAATCTCTTATTGATGCTATTACTGCTATTCCTATTATCCTTAATACTTATTTGGCCGGTGATGACCGGTGGATTTGGTCTGCTGACCTGCATGGTGATGCATCTGCTAGTTCAGTTTATTTCTCTATGAGTCACCTGCCATCCCAGTCATTGAGTCCTTGTCGATTTGTTTGGAAGCAGTTGTGGAAAATTGTTGCCCCTCCTAAGATCAAAACCTTTCTTTGAAAGCTTGTACACTGTCGATTACCAACTCTAAATATTATTTCTTCTTTCAATCCTAGCATTAACAGTAATTATTGTCTATGTGGTCTGGCTCCTGAAACAAACTCACATCTCTTTTTTGAATGCTCCTATGCTAACAATCTGTGGACTCTATTTCAAAATGACCTCGATTACATCTTTGTATCTCATGATTCTTGGAGCCAGGGTGGCTGGATTTGGGAAGGGCATAGCCTGGATTCTTCCTCTCGGGTAGGCTCTTGTCCATTTTTGCTTTCTCTTTGTGGGGTATCTGGATTGCTCAGAATGATGCTCACTTTGCTTCGAAACAAATTGCCATCTCGACTGTCTGGCGAAGGGCACTAGTGGGCTCTGAGGAGTTCTCCAGATTCACCCTTCCCGAGGCCATCTACCCCCATGATCCATTTGGGTCAGGTGGAAGGCTCCGCTGCCTTCTTGGGCGAAGGTTAACTCTGACGGGACCTTCACCGAGCCCGGTGACTCGGGAGGCGGGGGATTTATTATTAGAAATTCTAATGGGTCGTTTCTTATGGCAAGTGCCCTTCATTGTAGAGCAAATATGGTTCTGTGGGCTGAGGCGTGGGGTGCTCTCGCTAGTATCCAAAGATATAGAGATGCGGCATGAGGCGCGTTTGGCTTGAGGCGGACTCCTCCAATCTTGTTGCTGTGATCAATCGAGAGTCGCGATGCCCTTGGCGGATTTGGACAATTATGCAGGAATTTTGGCAGATCATTACAAATTTTGATTACTTCAAATGTACTCATATTTATAGAGAAAATAACTTACCTGCTGACCATTTGCTATTAGAGGTAGAATGAATGTTTTGGACACTTTTTGGGATGGGACTCCACCTCCAGAGATCCTCAGTATGTTGTATTCTGACTCTTTAGGAGCTTTCATTAATAGATCATAATTATCTTTTGTTTTTTTTAAAAAATAGATGGACAGCTCTGTCTCCAGACGAAATCAGTTATGAGAGGTCCAATTATTAAAGATCCGATTAAAACCGAGTTGAACGAGAACTAAGGTGAACTAGTTTGAGAAACCCCATATTTTTCTTTTTAACCATTTCATAAACCTCAAGTTAAAGTATGCAAATCTTAAATTCGTCTGAACGCTTATGAGCAAATTATTTTATAAAAGAATATTATAAGCATATGTGTTTTTAAAATATTATTATTTTGTTTGTGTGTTTAGTATCAAGATTATACTCTTTTAAAATAGAAAAAAAATTCGAAGTGATCCGCACGTACATAAAATCGTCTAAAAAACATTACACAATTTCCAATAAAATAAAATTTTAAAATATAAACAATATAATGCAGAAGACTTTCTTGATAATAATAACTAATAATTGATGATAATCAAAATACTAGAATATCTATGGTTTCACAATACTAGTAGCGCATAAAGTAATAAAAAATAGACAATTTTATAGGACTCAATCTAGAGTCAACATTATATCATGTTCAACATCTCTCTGTCACCGAGTTGAGCCACATATAAGATCATCCTCTATAAAAAGCTCTATCACTTGCATGGATTTAGGTACATGAAAAATCTATGAGTATAAAATATGTATGTGAATTAACAATGATCAATAAATAATAATTAATAATGTTCAAAAGATAAATTAATAACGTAGAATTTTAAGCAAATGAGACAATAATCAATGGATCAATATCAATGAAACAATAAACCAATGTGAGATTAGAAAGATCAATCCATAGCAATATTCATTTATCAATCGACAATTATCAATAATCATAAGCCTTATTAATAAGGTAATAGCAATGATGATTGGTAAAAAACAATTCAATAATAAATAGGGCAATAATGTTGCCAACTCAATGTCAATATTTAAATCACGATATACAATTCAATTTGATTCAATTCAATTTAGTATTCGATCTTATCTAATATAATATGGAGCACTCGATCAATTAAGAAACATTTCATACCTTTTTCCCCAATGAGGGATATCAAGCCTATGACAAGTCAACAATAATAATATCAATATAAGACTCAATAGTTTTTAGCTTTTATCTTATTTACATAGAAGATCTATCTTCGTCAATTTTAAATTAAGTTAAACAAGGCTCAATTAGAATGACTACTGGATCAATACTATAATCAATGATAAGATTTAATAAGGTAACAATGTGATTAAATATGCTGACAATATTAATAAGATATGATGACTCTATAATCAGATATGATAATCATTTTATCAAAATTGATTAATAATACAAATAATTCGATTAACTATAATTAATTACATGAGAATGAGTTTTTAACATTCAGAATCTAACCCGCACCAAAGGAAAACATGGTTTGTGTTCCATCCTCAATATTTCATCTCGATCGGCCTAAACTCGAGACAGATGTGTAGTGAACCTAGGTCGGATTGGGTCAGTTCACAACTCTATGTTGCGCTCAGGTTGTAGAACTCGGGACATGCCTCTAGAAACCCAAGTCGGGCTCTACGATCTCGATCTAATTTTTATGGAATTCAGGTCGGGTTTTGTCGTCGATGGGAAACTGTGTTCCGACACTAGTTTTCGGCATCTATTTCGATACGATGACTATTACACTAATGATGAAAACTATACTATCATGATCTCAGGAAAATAGTCCATGGTTCCATATCATGAAAAAGTGATGACACGAGAATCTTTACGAATCTAAAATTGGCTAAAAAACTAACTAAAATCCTTATGTCTGAAAACTGCACGAACGCCAAGACTTTGGTCGGTTGTAGAGTTCGAATGACATCCAAAAATTCTAGGTCAACACTTGGACGACCATCTTTTATAAGAAGGCTTCAAAATTCCCCACTGGTCGCCATCTAGATCGTCTTGGTTCATGTTCACTTGAAGGAGAAAGAGGAGGCTCATGGTCAGAAATTTTCTTTGCATGCTAAGGGTTTTTAGACACCCTTTAATGCTTATTTATGGTCATAAGTTAGAATTTTTAACTCTCATTGGTTCTTGGACTCATCCTGAGTTAATATCAGTCATCCATCATTAATTAATCACTCGATATCTCATAAGATTAATTAAATGTGAATTTAATTAGTCATTATATAATCGTGCCTTATATCAATCCAACCTCCACTCAAACTACCACTTTATCTTTCCAATTTCTTCTCTAATTTTCCTTCAATTTCATAACTAAATAATTCAATAAATAAAATAATGATTTTTAGATATCTTTTATAGAATAAAATATTATTTTATTAATTATTGAAAAATCCATGTCATTGCAAAGACAACCAACCTCATTGTAGTGCAATTATAAATTAGTTCTTTCACGTCATTTTGTATTCGAGGTTCGGACCATGATCACGAATTGCAGATTGACAAGGGTTCGCAATCCAAGTACCACAAAGGTTCACACAAATTCAATAGCAGATTGGACAGCTTTATTCCTGCAACAACACACATCGTACAACAGTTCAAATGAACAATCTCCTCTTTATATAAGGAGGAATATGTTTAGTTTTCCTAACTATAATTAGCTTATATTTAACATAACCATTCTGAATTTTTTTTCATGTGCATGAGTCTCATCTACAATTGAGAATCCATCATGGGTGGATGGTTGTCCAATAATCTCCCACTCACATAATGGGCTATTTGTTATGTTTCATTAATTTGTAAATAAATCGTGTGAACCACAAGAACATTCACAATACAACACGGGTTGTGATTTGTCAAGGATACTCAATCACTTAAGAACATATATTATGATATATTAGGAATACACAGTGCTCAATCAACTTGATAGCTAAGACTAAAACCAATTATGGATTTATAGTTGTTCAATTAATATGTGAGTCAATACTATATTCTCGTATAGTTTCTCAAGCAATCATGTTACTCCCTTTGCCCTATAGACATTTGGCTTGCACAACTTAGACGACTAACGTGTAACTCCATAGTTTACTCATTAATATGCATAAGTCATAATTAGTCAACATCATATAAAATTTTATGTTGCACCAATAAATCTTTCTTCCGTCCTCATATTTTTTTTTTTTGTTCTAAGTCTATTGCTTTCCTAAAAGTGGCTCGACATGCCGCATATAATTGTAACATTTGAGTACCTTTATAAGTAGCAATACCAAACCTATTACCTTAAATATAGTCAAGTTATTTAGTCCTTAAATACTCACAAATTTGATGAATATTTAATAGACTATTCATCACCTCTTAGTGTCTTAGCGCGCTTAGTGAGACACTCAAGTATTGCGTGGAAGCTCCCACTAAGGGAACATATGTCATTACTCAATAACACCACACATATTTAAGTGAAGTCGCCTATATATGGTGCATGACCTAAGTTCTACCACTAGTAACCCAAATTTTTTACGTCTTAAATAAGGTCTCATATTTGTCTTGCATTGTCATGGTCCACTGAGTTGAAGTAAATTCGTACATGATTCTTCTGAATAAATCAGAATGGTCTTAAATCATATTATGAATCCAAATCATTTTCGCTATACTTTAAACGCTGGAAGAGATTATCCATATGATTTGATAATCTCCTACTTGACTGACATATTCTACTTATGTATAACAACTCATAGCAAGTTAAACAAATAAACGAACACTTTCATTTAAAAACAAGCATTTAAGTACAATTAGAATTATATAATCCTATAACTTTTACATGTCTAGTAAATACATCTCTTGGAATAGGTTTCGTAAGTGGGTCAACCACATTCGATGTGTAGACACATAATTGAACTATGATAATTTTTTGAACATCTTCATTTCGTACAAATTTGTACTTAGTGTTGATGTACTTCCTTTGTAATGATATTTCTCATCTTTGACATATGTAATGGCAACTTGATTATCACAATAAAGGTTGGTCTTTGACGTGTTATCAGCAACCCCCATATGACGAAGGAATTTGCTTAATTAAAAGTCTTCTTTTGCAACTTCAGTACATACTACAAATTCAGCTTCCATTGTTGATAATACAATGAAATCTTATTTTTTGTTGCTCCATGTCACAACGACATTGCTAAGAGGAAGATGTAACCGGAGGTGGACTTATGTTCATCAAGATCGTCAGTCCAATCAGCATTCATATATTCAGCTAATTTCAAATTTCCTTGGTGATAGCATAATGTCTAGTCAATAGTGTCTTTTCAAGTATCTTATTATTCTAATGTTGGTGTACTAGGTTGGAGTGGTATCAACTGATTAAACCAATTACATGACATCTGTCGGATCAAATACGTAACATTACGTACATCGTGTTTTCAACTGCGGTGGCATAAGGAACATAGGTCGTAGAACACTTTTCTTCCAAAGTCTTTAAAAATATGTTAAGACTATGGGTATCAATATGTTTGCAGTTATCTATTCGAAAATATTTAAGGACCTTTTTAATATAGTTCTCTTGTCAAAGAGTAATAAACCTTTTTAAGTATAAAGATAGAGGACAATCATTGCGTAAATAATAATGTATTCTTATTATTCTAAGCTAGTAAAATATCATTAGCATACAAAGTTAAAAATACAAATTTATCTTTGGAGCCACGTATATACATACATTGAAATTCAATCATAAAAAAATCAAAATAAATTAATGACTGATAAATTTTCAAATACGACAATATAGATGTTTGTTTTAGTCCATATATGACAGTCGCAACTTACATAATTTGCACTCTTGATATTTTACAATGAATCCTTTAGGTTGCTTCATGCATTTTTATTTATTTTGTTCTCCATTCAGAAAAGTTATTTTTACATGCAATTGATGTAATTCTAAATCTATATGAACAATAGTTAAGATTAAGAGAATTGAAGAAAAATCTTGCATATGATGTAAAAGTTTTATCATAATCTATATCATCCTCTTGGGTATATCCTTGTGCAATAAGACGTGTTTTATATCTTTCTATGGATTCGTCCACACCACGCTTGACCTTGAGAACCCATTTATTCTCTATTGGGCTCCTACCATGTGGGAGGTCTACCAAATATGATTATCTTTCATAAACTTCATTTATTCTTTCATTGCTTTCATTCATTCTTTCTTGGCAGGACATGAGAGAGCTTCTTCAATTGTTTTAATCTCATGTCATCTTCTTAACCAACTATGAATGCTTCCCCATCAATTTCAAAATGACGACGTGGGATGTAAGGCCCCAAAACTCGACCCCGCCACGTGGCGAAATCACCTTTCGGTATTTTTTTGTCTTTTTTTGACTATTTCATTGACCCAAAAGAACATGTAAATGGAAGGCTTAATAAATAAATTAATACAACAACTAAACATGAGAAACTGTGGAGGTAATAAGAAAGAGTACATCAACTGTGACATATAAGAGTCCAATCTAATACAACTCGATATGTCTCATCCAAGTACAACTCGATATAATGAAAAACGGAAGACTCAAACTAGACTCTAGATTAATCATGTGCACACGCCACCAAGTTGTAATCGCCGCACATACATCAACGACTCGTAATCATCATCAAGTGCCTATGGGGATCACATAGGGGAGGAAGCTCAATCATTCGTGTCATGTTCATTATTAATTTTTACCATTAGTGTTCATGGTTCTTGTTCATATTCATGTTCATCTTGTTAATGATTTGAAAGAGATCTTCACTTTTAGGGAATATCATTACAGGCACACAAGTGTCCAACTATCTAGACTATGGTGGGCCAATGGGGATCAGTGTCACAATCAGCCCCGTTGGACGGGATGACCTCATGCAAGACGGAAACATCCGTAGGGAGAAACTCCCATCTAGATAGGGTATGGTAACCCTCCATCATATCTTATAATTCATGAGTATGTCTTTCAATCACGTAGATTGATCAAGGTTGTATAGAGCATGACTCTGAATCATCTTTAGGTTTATTTCATTCAGTATCAATTAGGTGGAAAAAAGCTTAACAAATTAGAGGGTTCCGATTAAAGTCGTATTCTTTCTGTCCAAATATTGGACGCCCGAAAGTCGAGCGATCATCCACTTTAAGTCCATTCAGCGGTCGTCTGAAAATGGAGCATACACCCATTTTATTAGTGTTCTTCAGTCGACCGGAAGGGGGTGGTTGATCATTCTGTGTTCATTCTTTATTCATTTCAAGATCGTATTCTATCGGTCGACCGAGAGAGGTTTGGCTATCCATTTTCACATAAGTAATCTTTCATACTTTCAGTCACGAGTTTCGATTAGTCCAAACTGAATCGGTGATCCGTTGTGAACAGTGTCATCTTCTTCCTCAATCGCTTTGACTTCTCTGTCAACTATTGGAAGTTCTTCCGATGAGATAATCTAGATCGGTCGACCAAAAAGTTTTTGATCGATGACTGGTTAACATCGTCATTACCAAGTCTGGATATTTTTTAGTTCGATCGTCTGAAAGAATTTCGAACTTTCGTTCCGGTCCATATCGATCGCCAGATCAGGTTTTGGAAATCCGATACAACATGTCACTATACTCTGCCGAACTGAATCGGATGCCCGAAAGATTTCGATCATCCGCTTCAAATCTAGACCACAGGTCATTGCAAATCTTTAAGCTTTCAATCAAGTTTTCATACAAAATACATATCTAAACATTTCCTAACTAGATCACGAACTTATGACATGAAATAGAGGTCAAACTATATGATAATCATATTGTCTACCCCAGATACTTTCACAAGCATTTCTATATCAAAATTTATATGTATGTAACTCATCTTCGGATCAGATCATATATCAATGACATGAAATCATTCTACTATAATACCACGCTTTTCCATCATATCATAATTGATTTCGTAAGATTTGCATGTTTTATATCGGCTTACTCATCATGAAAGACTCAAATCTAAAATATTATCAAATCTTGACCAAAAGTGCATATACAATACAATCATTTCACCACATGACCTATCCATACAATCAAATCAATATATATAGAGCATGATTTCTACACCTCCTAAGCATTAGTCTAAACTGTGTTAAGATCCTTAAAACATGCAAAAAATCATCCAGAACTATCCTATGAACTAGATTCCAAAAATACACCTTTTTTACGTCGTTGTTGGGTTCTTCTTCACTGGATTAGTGCTAGCTCCTTCCTCTGCTCCCTCATGCATCACCTTCTCCTGAAAGACCTGTTGAAATCATGCCACCGTCCTCTAGTCAAAGTCGAGAAGAGAGCACAGACGAAGAAGAGGAGAAAATGGAGATGAGACGATGAAGGGAAGAAAGATGAAGAGCGAGTGACTTTTAAGTGGGGGTTTTGTGATCTTTGGTATCCCCTTGATCATGGTGGAGGAGGTTACAAGATTTGGCAATTATGGTGGTGGAATGAAAGAGAAACACGAGTTAAACTTTCGACGATTTTCTGCCGGTTAGACTTCTGGACGCTCGAAAATGTTTTGGTCATCCGGTAGTGCATCAACTGAGCTACCGACTTTGTCGTGACATCAGGCGCCCATTTTGGTTTTGGTCGCTCAAAAGTATGACATCGGATAATAATAAAAGTTTTATTTTTTTTGGAAATTTTGGTGTGCTACATGGGATACTTTTTCTATTAGTCTAACATACTGAATATTTTGGTATATCACGTTCTAAGTTGGCCACAATTCTCTCCCACTCCAATTAGTATTTTGAGATAAGAAGACATAATCCTTGGCTTCAACTCATGATTTCCTTCATCTTCTAGTTGAAGATATTTATTTATTTCCTCTTGCTTAGGAAAATAATCTTCTAAGAGTATAGCATCCCTACTTCTATTTCAGTTTAGCATCCTTTTGTCCTATCAAAATACTTTCTTTGAAGATTTTAGAATATTTTATGAAGATATATTTCTTTCCTTGTGTCCTAATTTTTCATACTTATAGAAGTATTAGATACATAGGTTACGCACTCCCAAGGTCACAAATAACTAAGTTTAGACTTTCGTAAGGAGTGTAATCTACATATTATGATGGAACATGATTCAATATATCGGCTACAATCAACAAGAAATTATCCTAAAAAGATATAGGAAGATTCACTTGTGTCATTATTAATCAGAGTATATCAAGTAAAATCTGATTTCTTCTTTCTACAATGCTATTTTGTTATGGAGTTTCAAGAATTATTAATCACCTAACAATCGTGACATCACATAATTCTCTAGAGAGATCAGATAAATATTCACAAGCATGATTTGTATGCAAGATCTTAAGTTTGTGATCCAATTGATTCTCAACTATATGTAAGAATCTTTTGAAACACTATAATGTTTTTATTATCAAATAGATCACACCATGTCATGAATAATCATCTATAGATGTGATAAAAAAAAGAGAAACTATGTTTAGCCCACCACAGATATCAGAATGGATTATTTTAAAGGAAGAATCTGTATGTTTGCCTAATAATTTTCTAACGCTTTATCAGTGAGGCAATATTTGTATGTGGATAGAATGATGTTAGCGAGATTGTTTAGAAGACCCTTTCTAGCTAATATATTCATACGATATTGTCCAATATGTCAGTCTGACATGCCAAGTCTTTACATCAACATTTTTATCAGAAAATGATATAAATCAACAATTAAAACTTTGAAAATCTTGAGAGATTTCAAGAACATAAAAAAATCACTATACTTGTAAGTAATACAAATACAAACATGGTTGAACGTCATATCAACATAAGTATAACTAAATGTTAATATATTCCAAGTTCATTTGAACAAGATACTAAAACTAAATTTCGTCGAAAGTTTGGAGCAGAGGACATAATGGAGATAAAGGACACACCCTTTTACATGTACTACTATTTTTAACATCCACTTGTGCATTGTTGTCAACGTAAATTCACATTGTTCTAGCATTGAATTGACAAAACTTCACAAAGATACGTTATGTAAAAATATTTTACTAGTACTTTCATTCATCGCACCAAAGCTTCACAATCATATTAATCACATTTGATGCGGGATTCCAACTAGGAGTGGCACCCGACCCTATTCGGGGCGGGGGACACTCCCCCCTCTCCGACCGCATCGTCAGCCCCTGCCCCCGACCTCGCCCTGAATCCCCGGTTCGGAGGGAATTTTATCCCTCGCCCCGATCCCCGCGGGGGTTGGGGGGCTTGTGGGGATCCCGATTCCTCCATTTTTATTAAAAAATATGAAAAAATAGAAATTAACCCCGATTTCCCGAATCCCTGCCACCCTCTTCTAGAAAGAACCACCGTTGCCCTCCTCAAATGATCGCCGCTACCGTTGCCCTCCTCCGCCACTATCATCGCCCTCCTTCATGATGGAAGGGATCGGCCGTCAGGTGGAGGAGCGTGGAACCAGTGCGATCATTGCCCTCTTCTAGTGACGCGGCGCACAGAGGTGGAGCTCCGGTCGTCACACATCCGATCATCGTTGGGAGTGGACGAGTCATTGTGCGCACTAGTGAATCTTAGAAGGTCGTCGATGCGAGTGCCGTCCTCTTCTAGCAAGAACTGTCGTTGCCCTCCTCAAACGAGCATCACTGTCGTCGCCCTCCTTCATGGCGGAAGGGATCGGCCGTTAGGTGGAGGGATCCGCTATCAGGTGGAGGAAAAAGGGAAGAGATGGAATCGATCATCGATCATAGGTAGAAGAAAAAACGTAAATGGAGCAGCCGACATGGTCCCATAGAGGAAGAAAGAGAATATAGTAGAGTTAGAATTTTTGTTATATATATGATAGAGTGGATGATTGAGACTTGATCTAAAGATTAATATATATATATATATATATATATATAATTATGGTGCGAGGATTCAGGGCTCGCGAAGCGGGACAACTCCCCCGCCCCAATCCCCAAAAGAGGCGCCCCGCGGGGATATTGTCATCCTTAATTCTAACTCTTAGCTAGTATACGTGCTATTATCTTTGTATAGTTTGAATCATGGAGGTTGCTTCTCCAATACTAGAGTGACAATAGAAAAATAAAAATATGAATTGTAGTAGTTTTTAGTTTTTGAATTTTGTTCTTATTCCCATTATTAGCACATAATTACTTATTATTTTCTACGGGTTTTTTTTTCCGCTGACCCCCTTGAACTATACCACATTTTCCACTTAAGTCCATCCGTCAACCTCTATCAATATTTTTTGTTAATTTTTATTTCTTGATTTATGAAATAACCAAATTACCCTTAAAACATAAAATAATATAAATAGTAAATATAAAAAAATGTTGGGTTCCTCCAGGCTTCTTCTTCTGGCCCGGCGACATGGATGCACTGGGTTACTCACGATGAAGGTCATCAGCAGTCTCTCCGCGTCCCTTGGCGTCATCACCAAGCTCAGCGTCTATGACACCCCGCCATGGGAGCTCGTCGGCAACCGCACGCACTCGATTGCCGACGAGTTCTACTGCTTCACGTGTCTCCTCCGCTCGAACCCGAACAACGCCAGGCCAGAGCATATCATGGAGACCGTCGAAAGTTGGGTGTCCCACGGCAAGCACGTTCTCTCTGCGATCTCGTCGCCACAGAGGAGGAGCTTCCCCCCTGCGACCTGCGATCTCATTGCTGGCGACGAGATCGTAGGAGAGGAGCGATCTTCGACGACGCACACACCCCACTCCTCATGCATCGTTGCAAAATAGTGGTTCCACCATGCCGGCACCTCCCGATTACTACTCGTCGCCTCCTGAAACCTTCCCTCTCCCACCGTTCCTCCTTCGTCATCCCGAAGATGTCTCCTCCTCTGTTTTCTTCACTTGTTGAGCCTCCTCCTCTACGCGCTCCGCTCCGACCAGATGTAGCCTGAGCTGCCTGGTCTCGCGTGTGGCGTGGAGGACCTCCAGCCGCTCGAACTACACCTCTCTTCGCCTGCCATCCCTCACCGCCTTGATGAACCCTGCCGGTCGTCCTTCGCCATCCACCATAGCGACGGCGGGAACTTCCTCCTCTCTTCCTCCTCCAACGTCGGCGCCAACTGATGGGCCACTCGTGCCCCATCACCACCTCCGCCTTCCCCTCGACTGCGGCATCTTCTCTCTCTGCCTTCTCGTCCGCAGTGGCCACCTCCAACGTGGCCTCCTCCTTGGGTTCAAGTGTGCCTTCGCAACTCTCGATGCACAGGCGGAGACTGTCGCGGAGACCTAGGGACCCGGAGATTGTCTCGGTTCAAGCGTGCCTCCTTCTATTGACTTTTAATTTTTATAATATATTATTTTATATTTTTCAATATTAGATATACGAGAGAAGGCCAATTTGATCATTTCATAAATAAAAAAATAAAAATTAACGGAAAAATTCACAGAGATTGACAGACGAACTTAAGTGAAAAAGACGGTATAATTCAAGAGAGGTCAGCGGAATATTCATATGACATAAGTGGACACGAAAAGCGTTCATACTTAAAGGGGGGGGGGGGGGGGGGGGGGGGTTAGCGGAAAAAATCATATTTTCTATTCCACTTACTAACACATAATGAGCTTAAAGGAAACAAATAATCATAACTAATAGAGGAGAGAGAGGTCAAGAAGTAAATAAATAAATTTTAAAAATAGAAAAAAAGGAGAGAGCTTCAAAAAATAGGTTAAATGCCAGCTTTTAATAATATATAAATGTAAATAAAATATTATAATAATTCCGCTTCAGATATTTTATGTCAGCCAACATTTTCATATGTAGTTTCAAGAAAAAAAATGAAGAATGTTATATATTTTCACGGATGTTAGAAGTTTTAAATTTAAAATTCAAAATTATCTCGGTCAAAATAAATTCGTATCGCACGCGTTAGAACATTAGATTAATTAAATGCTAATATTTTTAAAAGTTGATACATCTGGATCGAAAAGAACGAGAAAAAAGAGGAATATGTCCAAAATGGCCGAAGAATAAAACGATGGAAATTTTAAAATGATTCTGATACACCGAATGCGTAATTTTATTTTTAATTAAACGTTGATCAAATTTGTACAATATAAAAAATCACAAAAAGGTCAGGGCAAACAAAAATGTCTAAATAGTAAATACACAAAACGAGATAATGGATTGTGAGTTTATAATTGGTGGCTTTTTATTTATTTATTGGTGTCGTGGGGTGGGGCCGTGGAGGAGGAGCTGTGCACATGAGCCTGTGGGGCCGATGCGCCGACCAGTTATTGCCTCTGGGGACTGCGATTGGGCACCCGGACAACGAGGGAGTCACGGACTTCCCTTCCTAACAAGTTACACAACATCAATAATAACGACAACACTGTTCAAATCGTGATCAAAATTCAAACACCTCGTCAATCCCTCTCATTTTACAGTTTACACAGCTGAATCCCTCGTAGCACCCGGTCTTTTTAAGATTATTTTCGTAAATTTTATATTTAATCATAAATTTTTTATTTCTAAACTATCATGACTTTCAACTTTAATAATTCCGCCCACCTTTATTATATTTACTTTTTTTCATTTATAAAATGACTAAATTATCTTTCATCACATAATACATCAAATAATAATATAAAAAATGTTCGATTACCGGCGAAGAAGCGAAAGTATTAATATTCGTCTGCCGGTAGTCGAACATTTTTTTCTTTTTATATTTATTATTTGATATACTATGTGATGATGGATAATTTAGTCTTTTTATAAATAAAAAAACAAATATAATAGAAGTGGACGATAAAATCGTGATAGTTTACGGATAAAAAATAAATTTATAGTTTGAAGTTAAATATAAAAAATCGTGATAGTTTAAAAGATATTTACGAAAATAATCTAAATTTTCATAGTATTAGTTTGATTAGAGGAACTCTTCTTAGAACGAATAATAAAGATTATTGTGGTCGTCCACATGAAAGTTTAACTTGTAAATTATGAGATTTTTAATTTAATTGGTGAAAATTCTCATCCCTTTGTAATCCTATCTTCTTGTGATATAGAGCACTGATCTAACCCCTCTCTACTGTGAACAGGTGAAACAATGTAACACTATTACAACCTGAATCTTCTCCATTTCCTGTGAGCTTTTTTCATCTGAATCACTGTTTCATGTGGTTTCTTGGAACACATCTCTGCCTTCTCAATCTTTTAGGCATGGGGTTCTGGATCAGTCATATACTATATATATATATATATATATATATATATTATATATATATATATATATATAATATCACTGTTTATGCCTGCTCCTGCATTTTTTTTCTCAACTCTTGATGCACAGATGCAGTGAGTGACTGAGAAATCTGGAACTGTTGCAGAAAACAATTGTAGCCAGCCAGCTTAGCTGGGTGTTCTTTGGAAACACCATCCTTTCTTTTTTTTTTTCTTTGTTCTTTCTTTGGTTGATGAGAGAGGATTCAAAAGAAAAAAAAAAGAAATTAAATTGCAATTTGCAAGCAAGACATTCGCGGCGGGCATGTTGTGTACTCCTCCACAGCTAAAATCTCGTGAATATTCTCACCCTTTTCACAGGCTGCTTTTGTCTCCACATATTTAAAAGCTGAGCTTATTAAATTCATGCATGCAGTGCGCCAGCCACTTCAACCGAAGCACTCGCAAATTTCATTTCAGCAACGGCGGGGTTTAAGACAATCAATGCACAGTTATTAGAGTTCATCTTCGTAGTCTCTCATTATTTGATTTTTTTTATGCTCTAAAGGGACGCTATCATTCAACTCGTGAGATGCTAATAATTATGTGTATTATTCACATGTTATAAAGCAGGTAAGATTAAGCGCTTATCAATATTAAGAGGTGAAACTCTTAATAATTTTTTTTACATTAAAAAGAATTCATAAGGCTTTGTTGTTGTTGTTGAAAAAGAATTTAAACCGCATACTTTACTTAAACCGGATACTTTAGTACTGATTATTTGATTGTTACTAGTGATGGCAGAAAAAAATATTTGCACACTTCACCATGAAATGTAACAACGAGAAGTTGCTGCATATTTTTTTCCTGGGGACACAAAGAAAGAAAGCAGAGAAAAAGGGAGAAGAAAACAAAAAAAAAAGAAAAGAAGGTAAATAAAATAAAAAAAAGAGAACCAACCTCCATCCATCCATACATCCTTACAACCAACGATCCAACAAGAGAAGAAGTAAAAAAGGATCAGAGTTTTCTGATCCGAGGAGCAAAATGGAGTTTGATTCATGTTACAACAGAAGAAACTAAGCGAAGGATACCGTTTGATCAGAATGCCTCCATCCTGTCCATCACCGGCGTCTTGATCACCTGCAGTATCTGCACCACCTCCGACATGGACGGCCTGCTCGATGGTATCTGGGACGTGCACACGAGGCCCAGCTTCATCACCGGCAGCACCTCCTCCTCCGGGAACTCCCCCATGCTCTGGTCGACGCAGTCCAGCGCGTTGCCGTGCTCCAGCGACGCGCGCACCTGGTCGATCAGAATGACGACGTCGTCGTCTCCGTACTCCACCGGCCTCTTCCCGGTCACCAGCTCGAGCACCAGCACGCCGAAGCCGTACACGTCGCACTTCTCGTTCACGCGGAGGCTCTGGCACGCGAGCTCGGGGGCCATGTAACCCATGGCGCTCTGGAACCTGCTGTTTATGACGTGCTTGTCGAGCTTCGGCAGGAGCCGCGCGAGGCCGAAGTCGGAGATCTTGGGCTCGCAGTTCTCGTCGAGGAGGATGTTGGTCGGCTTGAGATTGTAGTGGATGATGGGCGGACGGAACGACTGGTGCAAGTGCGCGAGGCCCTTGGCCGTTCCGAGCGCGACGTTGAAGCGCTCCGCCCACTTGAGGGGCGGCGCCGACGCGGAGCTCTCGTGGAGCCTCGAGTGTAAGCTCCCGTGGCCGCTGTAGTCCGATATGAGCAGCTGCAGCTGCGGCGTCCAGTAGTAGCCCTTGAGTGCCATCAAGTTCGGGTGCCTGGCCTTGCCGAGGATCCGAACCTCGCGGTCGAAGTCGTCGTGGTACTGGATGATGTTGGCGGTCAGGAGCTTCTTGATGGCGACGACGCGCCCTTCGCCGATCGTTGCCCTGTACACCGTCCCGAACACTCCCTTTCCGATCTCCGAGGCCTTGCTCAGCAGTGCCTCGGCGCCTCCGACTAAATCCTCCGACCTCAGGTTGCTTTTGGGGCCGAACACCACCATCTTCCCCACAGCAGGACCCGTCGACCGCGTCGAGCTCGAGCACATGCTCTCCAAGGCGTTCTCCAGCAAGCCCATCCGCCTCCGAGCCGACATGTTCAGCAATGTTACTACCAGAACCCCGAGGACTATGACGAGGGCGGCCGATATGGCGATAATGGCCGAGACGCTAAGGAAATTCCTGTGACGGGCCATGACCGGGTTCGCAACGGTGACCACGCTGTTGCCGTTGCTCTGTGTGTAAGCGTTTGGGTCGAGGACTAGCGGCTTCGGCACGTTCATCTTGCACGGCTCCATGACCAGTGGAGTGCACAGGCCGAGGTTGTCCTGCAGGGAGCTCGGGTCGAGGCTCTGGAATATGCCGCCCACCGGAAGCCGGCCGATGAGCTGGTTGTGTGATATGTTCACGGCCAGGAGGTTGTCCAAGCCGCCGAGCTGCTGCGGTATCTCGCCGCTCAGTTTGTTGAACTCAAGCTTCAGGATCTCAAGCTTCTTCAGCTGCGACATTGTCGCAGGAATCGAACCATTGAGACTGTTATGTGACAAGCTCCTAAACACACCAACAATATCTTATCAAAACATGCAAACACGTCCTCCTTTAAATTCACATTCAAGATTTCGATCGGTAAAAGACCATTAAAGTTTGAAAAACAAATCATTCAGATGTACTTACAGTAAATAGAGAGACGAACAATTTCCGATCTCCTCAGGAATCGGTCCGGAGAGGGAATTGCCATCGAGCTGCAGAACGGAAAGGCTCCCCGACTCGCACAGGTCGCCTGGTATCATCCCGTACAATGCGCTGCTGCGGAGGTCCAACACCGACAAGTTGCGGAACAAGCCGAGCTCCGGGGGCAGCTGCGTCCGGAGATCGTTCCACGACAGATTCAAGTAAGTGAGGCTGAAGTAGAGAGCCATCTCAGGCGGGATGGTTCCTGTCAGCTTGTTGCCCGATAGGTCCAGGGAGTGCAGGGTCTCCGATATCCTCGTCGACCCCGGCGGCATTGTCCCGGTGAGCTCGTTGGACGATAAATCGAGTACGACCAGGCCGAGGTTGAACATGCCCTGCGGGATACTCCCATTGAGCTTGTTATTCCGTAGCCGGAGCTCCGCGAGCAAGGAGCATTCCGATATCGAGTCCGGGATCTCTCCGGTGAGCATGTTGTCGGATAGGCTCAGATAGCTGAGTTCTTTCAGGCTGCCCAGCGATGTTGGCAAGCTTCCGGTGAATCTGTTATGTGAGAGATCAATGTGCTGCAGGGCAGTCAAATTTCCGATCCATTCCGGGACGTTACCGGCCAACACGTTGTTTGACGCGCGGAGGAAAGTTAGCGACTTGAGGTACAGGAAAGATCTGGGGAGGGAGCCCTCGAACGCGTTGTCGCTCAGGTCCAAGCCATCCAAATGCGAGCAGAGGCCGATTCCGCCGGGGATTTTGCCGGAGAACTGGTTGCCGCCCAACAAAAGCGTCTTCAGATTGTACAGGCCCCCGAGGTCGTCGCTGACCGATCCGGAAAAGAAATTGCGCGACAGATCGAGCACGCGCAGCCGGGACAGGGGCCGTAGTGTGCCGGAGAAGTCCGGCGTGCCGGTGAACTTGTTGTCGGAGAGGTTGAGATGGAGCAGGAAAGAGCAGCGGGACAATGCAGCCGGCAGGGGGCCCTCGAGGCGGTTCCCCGCGAGAGAGAGGTAACGGACGGAGCTGCAGGCAGGGCCGGAGAAGAGGGCCTCGTGGAGGGAGCCGGAGAGCAAGTTGGAGGACACGTCAATCGACTGTATCGACGGGAGAAGGGCGAAATCGTCGGGGAGGCCGCCGGAGAAGGCGTTACGGCTGAGATCGAGGTTACGGAGCGAGGGGAGGAGGGACAACCCCGGCGTGATTGGGCCGGAGAGATTGTTGTTGGACAGGGACAGGGACGTGAGCGCCTTGAGGCGGTCGAGACCGCGGGGGAGCGGCCCGGACAGGGAGAGGGAATCGAGGGTGAGCCGGAGGACGCGGGAGGTGGCCGGGTCGCACTCGACGTGAGACCACTTGCATGGGGTGTCGTCGGCCTCGTTCCACGACGCCAGGGCCGCCGTCGGGTCCTCCAGGGCCGACTTGAACACGATGAGGCCTAAGACCTCGTCGTTGAGCGGCACTGGCAGGTCAACGCCGGCGACGGCATTAAACGCCAGACTGCATGAAAGGAGCAGCAGCAGTGGAAACAGGAGTGCGCTGTCGACGTGAGCTCTCATGTTGCCGCTGTACGATGTGGAGATGGTCATTTGAGTTATCTCACTGTAGCTAATGCCCCCTACGCTGCTGCTGCCGCTGCCGCTCTCCTAGCTCTGTTTCAAAATGGCTGTCGTGGTGGTGGCCATGGTGGGAGGTTAGGGATAATGGCTGGGGTTCCCTGGAGAATGCATGATTTGGTTGGGGGCAAAGGGTCTGTGTGTGTGGGGGGGGGGGGGGGGGGGGGGGGGGGACTGGGGAGGAGGGAGGAAGCCAGCTAAGGAGGAAGTGGGGGAGAATGGACAGGCAGAAAGCACCAAGACGATGAGATGAGGGTAGGGGTTCACGTTCTTGAGGACTGTATGTCTGTATGCTGCGTGAGTGAGAGAGAGAGAAAGAGGGAGAGGGAGAGAGAGAATAAGGACAGGGCGCCAGAAATCATACATAAACATACAAGACTACTGGCCTGGGGAAATAGTAAAATCCAAGTGTTGTGTAATGTGGATTGTATAGAAATTTGGTGCATGCACATTGTGAATCTTTCTCTCTCTCTCCTACTTCTACTTAGCTTTGTGTATGTTTGTAATTGCTTTTTACCCGTGGATTACTACCGGACTGAGTCACTCATGGTTAGATTCTCCACTGTTCAGTACGGTACTTGGTGGCAGCAATGGGAACAATGACGTGCTCTCGATGCGGGAAGATGACTTGGGACTTGTCTCATGATTGGCATAATTGCGTGCGTCCACGGACACAGTCGTGTTCATTGGCCAATCTGTTTTTCCCGCTTAGTAAGAGAGGCCCGAGCCTTCGCTGCATTGGACAAATCAGTCTCATTCTTTGTATCATCAATTTGATTGTTTTTAAAGGAAAAAAATATCAATTGGAATCAGACTCAATCTCTTGAACACGCGTCACCACGTATTAGGCAAATTTATAATTTTTTTTTACTTCGAACAATTAATACAATAGACCTAAATATAATAATTTTGTTATAGTGCAAGCGAAATGTCAGACACACCCTTTGAAGTGTTGATCTCTTGATGAACGTTAGATCTCACCACCTCTTACTATTTTGCATCCTGCCACGGACACGTAAACATATGTCCAATAAGGTGGACGTTCCTTTCTATCGGGCGCATGCCTGGTGCGCGATGGACGACCAACGTTTCACCCAAACGATGCAAATAGAAAATCAATAGCGATGTTTGAAGTTTGAACAGGGGTGGAGTCCGGCGGCCTACGGGTGGATACAACAAAATACGGCGAGGTGGGCTGCAGCGAGGTCCAAAATGATTCGGATTGTGCGAGGTCCGAGAAGATCCAGGCGATGAGAGGGAGCAGAGGTGACGTCCGTGACGGTCGGAAAGGCGGTGTTAAAAAAGAGGAAGAGAGATTGCGTAGATACAGAAAAATAAACGAGATTTATGATATTCATTTTAAATTGGGCATCATCCTCGAATGGTCATAACTTTTTTTGTTATGAAATAATAATGATTACGAGGATGTAAAATAATTTAGCTATCATAAAATTTATATAAGGAACTATAAAATAAAATAAAAAAATAAAAATCTTAAAATTATCTAGATTTTGGAAGTGGACCGAGCCCTGTAGGGGATCCTCTTGGATTCTTTCTAAACTCTCTTTAGGCTCATTGTCTAGATAGCGAGACCCTCGTAAGGGACGAACGGTTTCGCCGCCCCCATTGTTGAAATGCCTAACTGCATAAGGATTCATATTACAATTAGGTTCAGATTCAAAGCATTATAAAAAAATCTTCACCTTGACTTGAATCATCTTCAGAGCACAAATATCTTCAATGTCATGTCATGTTGCCGCCAACTCCACCTTGAAACTATTACCAAGTATTGATATTAAGCAAGTCCAAAAAGTGCTAAAATTTGCTATGAGGAACAAACTTGATAAATATATCAGTCGAATTATCTTTCATGTTAATCTTCTTCACATTCATCCTCTTCTCGGTGCGGATGAAGTGATATCTAACATCAATGCACTTAGTCCTTCGTTAAACATATTGCACTCAAACTATCACAGTGCATTATAGTATGCTCCTGATATAATTTGAGATATCCAACTAAGCTTTTAATTAGATATTTTCCTTAGCAACTTCTGTCGGTGCCATGTACTCAGCCTCCATGGTAGATAATGTAACTTATGATTGAAGTGCGACCTTCCAACTAATAACCGAACTGCTCAAGTGAATACATAGCTTGTCATAGCTTGTCTTCATCAACATCTCCAGCAGACTCTGAATCTGAGTGACTTGCAACCAAACACTCTATCACTTCTGTAGATGATGTCAGGTCTATCACTTCTATAGATGATGTCAATATATATCGAAAGATTTGTTTTACTGCTTGTCAATGCTTTTTTCCTGAACTGCTTATGAACTTACTAACAACACTAATTGCATGAGCAATGTCAGGTCTTGTGTAAGATATACATCAAACTTTCAATTACACTAGCATAAGAAACTCGAGATATGTACTCTTTTTATGCTTTTGACATGTACTCATGAATTTTTGTAGCTGATGAAGTACTAAAGTCTTTGCTCTAGACATTTCAAAACTGGATAAAATTTTCTAAATATAACTTTTCTGAGATAAGAAAAGTTTACTGTGCGCGATCCTTTAGAATTTCCATTCCCAAAATTTTTTGTGCTGTACAAACATCCTTCATATCAAATTCTATATTGAGGAGCTTCTTCAAATTTTGAATGTATGTCATGTCCCTCGTAGCAATGAGCATGTCATCAACATACAAGAGCAGATAAATGGTGGAGTCATCATTTACCTTATTGTGGTATCACAACAATCATAGGGGCTTTGATTGAATCCGTTACTGATTATGAAACTGTCAAATCTATTGTACCATTATCTGGGAGATTGCTTCAGGCCATACAAAAATTTTTTTAGTATACAAACTTGATCCTCCTTTCATGGAATGAAGAATTTCTCTGGCTGTCTCATAGAAATGTCTTCTTCAATTTTTCCATGGAGAAAAGAAGTTTTCACATCTAATTACTCGAGTTCTAAATTATGATGTACTACAAAAGTAGGCAGCACCCTGATAGAAGTATGTCTCACAACAAATGCAAATATCTCATTATAGTCCATGATGCGAAATTTTATATAGCGTAAATACTAGCAAGAGGACTAAATCGAATCAAGTAATAAAGAGTGAGAAGTGTGTTGAACCCACGAGGACTAGTTTATCTTTATATTTTATCTTAATTTAATTAGATGAGGAAAGCTGATAATATTTGGTTCAAATAAAACAAAGAAGATTAAAATTGATCCAATCTAAAATCCCCAAATTTATACGTTAATGATGTTCAAATAAGATGAAAGTAATAATATTCTTGAATGTAAGATCTAAAACAAATATGAACAATCTGGTGGAAAGGATGCAAAAAAATAGAGGACTCAAACCAGATGTCCTAATTATCTTATCTCAATGTTAGAGAGAAAATTCAACCAAATCAATTTCTAACTAATTTTTAATAAGATACTTTAGCGATGCAATCCTATTTCAAAAACATCTCAACCGAGTGAGTTAATGATCCACAAATCTCTAAATCTCAACCGAGTAAATGCAGATGAGATGTGTAATGCTTATCGAAAGATCAATCAACTGAAAGAGATCAAAAGAATAAATTTTGATAATATCATCCGATTAAAATCGAGTACTCAGAAGATAGCATTAAAATCAGCATATATATTCAGAAAATTCAGAATAATAAATCTTATTCAATGATCTAACAAAGTCCAACATAAATGAATCCTAATTAGAACTCTATTACATATATAGAGAAATTATCAGGATGCAATAGAGAGATAAAACAAGAGACAAAAAGATAAAAAAAAAGAAATAATCTCTTAAAAAAATTAAACTCCTTTGGAAGAATCTCCACCGAGTAGACGATCAGAGGCTCTTTTTTTTGCCTTTGCAATGGATTTTGAATTCTAGACTTGGATGATTAAGTGAGATGATATGGACCCCTTTTATATAAAAAATGCATATGCCCATTGAGAATCAATGCGGATCATGTCATCAATGCACATTAATCAAAATATAATTATTTGACTGAGAAAATCTGGCGAAATTAATAACACGAATCATGCTATTAATAACAGGGGATATTTTATATATTGTTAGAGTGATTTCTGCCCAGTCTCTCTCAGATTTTGAAGATATGGTGATTACCGGCCAACATGGACCATGTTGAAAGAAACGTGAGTTGTGTTGCCGGCAAATGCAGACCGTGTTTGAGCAATGCGAGCCGTGTTAAATGGACAATGCGGGCTGTGTTAAAATAACGCGGGCCGTGTTGCACAACGTGGACTGTATTGGAATAACGCGAGTCATGTTAGCTACTGCAGAAATAAAAAAACTAAGAAATTAGGTATCGGCTGGTTCCTTGAAAGATTTAATTAAAAATGAGGAAAAGTTTACATATGTTAGAATAAAATTATGAAAAATAGGCTGAATGATATGAAATAAATATGTATAAAATGTCATGCATCAGTCCACACCTTCTTTTTTATTATAACCTTAAGCAACCAATCGTACTTTGTATTTTGTGCCATCAACTCTTAGAATTCCATCCTTCTTTTTTAAAAGAAACTTAGAGTCGACAGTCTTTTTGTTTTTATGCAACTTGACCTGCTCCCATTTCTAATTCTTGTGAAGAGATTCTATCTCTTCACCCATAACAATGTTCCATAGCTTCAGCACATGTGATAACATCCTTGTAAGAAGACGACTCTAGGGACTCCACCTCTTCAGCTACCTGCAAAGTATAAGCAATCATGTCCTCAAAACCATATCGCTTGGGAGGACCTACTTGTCCGCGAAGATGTCTAACAACTAATTTCTCAACAAGTTTTTCATGTTCTGGTTCTACTTCTTGATGTAATCCTTCAACATCATCCTTTCCTCACATTTTTTATTTTAGTTAAAGTTTTTCACCTTCCCGATCAACTTGATTATTGGTGAAGCAATCTTGGAGATAGCCGGCCAAACTCAGAAAACTCTTGATATTAGTTACTATCTTTGGCCTCTCCCAATTAACTGTTTCAATTTTTGCTGGTTCACAGAAATGTCTTCCTTTCAAATAATATGACCCAGAAACATAACTTGTTCCAACCAAGATTCATAATTATAGAACTTTGCATACAATTGATGTTGCCGCAAAGTCTCCAAAACAATCTGCAAGTACTTCTGATGTTCTTAGGACTTAATTAATATATCAAGATGTCATCCATGATTACTATTACAAATCTATTCAAGTGAGGCTTGAATAACCAGTTCATCAAATTCATAAATGCTGCAGGAGCACTTGTCAGTCCAAAATGCATAACAAAAATTTCACAATGGACATACCTTGACTTGAAGGTTGTCTTCACTACTTATAAAAAAATCGTCTATCCTAATTAATGGGTACTTATTCTTGATGCTTGTTGAGCATCCTATAATCAATACATAATCTCAGTGATCTATCCTTCCTCCACAAATCTAACAAGTACACTTCATGGGGACACACTTGACCTGATAAAGCCTCTGTCTAGCAATTCTTGTAATTAGGTCTTCAATTCTTTCATCCCAGTTGGTGCCATCCTCTAGGGAGGTTTGGAGATTAGAGCCGTCCATGACATTAGCTCAATATGGAAATCAATTTTTCTTTTCGAAGGTAGTCTCGGGAGCTCATCCGGAAACTCATTTGGAAAGTCCTTCACTACTTCAAGTTCTTGTAGTGGTTTAGGTTGGAAATCATCCTTGATGACACTCGCCAAAAATCCTCGACAATCACTGTTCAACATCTTTGTTGCCTTGACCGAAGAGATCATCATCTTATTTTCCTTTGATGGAATTCTACGAAAGATTACAAATCCTTCTTATTGATTTTGACTTTCCTTTCTCGACACATCATGTAAGCATCATGGTACGATAACCAATTCATGCCCAATATGTCATAATAGTCTACCATGAGTAGCACTAGCACTATGAGGTCAGTTGAGTAATTAACTTCCTCAATCATCACATGTGTCTTTGGGAGGTACTGCCTAGTGAAGACCCTCCCTAATGGCATTGTTATGTCAAACTGTCATCTCATACTTATCATCTTATTGGCCAGTGAACTTTCTATTTGCCATTGTGAAAATTGAATTTCACCATAGTTTCCTTAGCCATTTCTTAGTCTTTAGATCATAAAAACTTATTCAATTGTCATGAACAATTATACATATCATTTTGGGAAATTTTTTATCACATTTCCCTCATTCTTAAAATTTACAACAGGATTTGCATATCTCATATTTCATATTATCCATAGTCAATTTGACAATACTATCAAACTTGGATGTCATTATTAATGTTCCCATTGGAAGACTTTTTGCTTTCATCCTTAACATAACAATAATTAACCAATATTAGATGGTTAATATAAAATAATCATACATATCACACAAAACATACATACTCATTACCTTGTAAGGCTGCTCACGATGGTTGCACATGGACCTAGACACTTAACGTTCTATGACATACTTATCATAAGTCATAAACATGCTCACATACCAACTGTAACACCCCCAAAATCCACCCTAAAAACTAGAGGACAATTAAGAGAATTTGGTAGTCTAGTCCGTGCACCATAACATAATCGTAATAAAATGATAGACATAAATATAGCGAAAAATCATTAATCATGAAGATAAAATAAAACTTGTCTTTTCAGCAAGAGTCTTAAATTAAAACCTTTGAATCTAATGCCATAGATAAAAATAGAAGTTCAATATTTGAAAAACATCTCTAAAATAGTAGTCTAACAAACTTAACATCATGACATTATTGTTAGCCTAGACCATGTGCAACTTCACCATCACGAGTTGAGCCAGTCATCCATCCAAGGATATCCATTACCTACACGAGTTCAGAGTGCAGGGTTTCCCAATTAAAATATGTAAAGGTCAATGCAGTAAAAATACATCATAAGCAAGATACTACATGACATGTATGAAACAGTTTCATAATAAAAAGAAACATGTACGCATTCCATGCCATAATCATATAATGTACATGTCATTAATCATTATAAATATTAACTTCAATTCATCAGTTAGTACGTATATCAAGTGACTAACACTTGTCCTTAACTTGCCTCAGTAATATCCTCAGGATTGCTTCATAACTCTTTGGAACCTACTTTCGTGGTCATCAGTTCTTGCAGTTCAGTCAGTCAGTTCAATTTTTGATCTTATCAATAATTGAATAATCAAGTCGTTGCCCTCCAGTAGGCTAGCTAGTTCTTGTAGCTGAAGCTCCCATAGGAATATACATACCATTTTTGATAAGATATAATTACTCCTTTGGGAAATGCTAACTCCAAGGTGCATGACACAATAATTTCCTGAAGGTTCTAACACACATGGAGCAGGGCACAATATTTCCTATAATTTAGTTGTGGGGCGACAAGTAACAATATTCTTCAATTAGGTTTATTATTTGCACAATCATCAAACATTTTACATCTCTCTGTCCTCATATTTTAACCTACTTATGACTGTGCATGCATTTCATATAACTAGGTGTCATATACATCCATTAAACATCAATACATAGTATAAATACTTCAAACAAGTTTAAAATAGCTTAAAAGTCCTTTTTGTCGATCACGGCCGTGGTCGAGACCTATAATTTGGAAACTTGAAAATAATATTGGTCACGACCTTGCTAACATCCTCATGGCCATGAGCAAACATGGAGCTCAGGGAAGGAAGAGGTGAGGAGCGTAGTCGCTTAGTTGGAGACGACAACGAGTGACCAGATGAGTTCGAGTGCTGCGATGATGGAGTAGCGACCGAGTAGGCAAGGAGGTGGAGTGCGGCGATGGTGGAGGTCACTCTTAAAGCATAACATGCAAAGGTCGGGCATACATTTTTTTCCCAACCTTCAATCGCTCAGGGCATGTTTGGTATACGAACTATTTTGCCCTTGAACTGTGTGAGAACAATTTTGTTCTTGCCAAAATGTTGACCCCATCAACTTGTTCTCGGTGAAGGCAAGAACCCATTGTCCCTGCTTTTTCAATTTTTGAAGCCGCCGACAACATTTAAACACGTATCCTCTTATTATTCTTGTTATAATGTTGTTTGGTTGAAGGGCAAGAAGAAACACCTTTGTTTTTTATTTATTTTTCTACCAAAAATGGCCTCAAGGTTTCCCCCAACCATTGAATCATCAACGATTAAACTGCCCTGTGAACTGTGCGATGAATGAACCACACCTAAGAGGGGTTTCAATGCGGAGCGTCAATCTATTATCCATGGTCGATAGTTTAGGTATATGATATTCCACAAAAGGGT
This sequence comes from Pontederia crassipes, assembly GCA_030549335.1. Lineage (NCBI taxonomy): Eukaryota > Viridiplantae > Streptophyta > Magnoliopsida > Commelinales > Pontederiaceae > Pontederia > Pontederia crassipes. The sequence goes on from CM060190.1 coordinate 7,632,344, forward strand.
TTAAAATTATTTTGTCGGCTTCAAATACCCTTAACCTAATTTTTTATACCTGCTTGAAGCTACTTATAACTACTAGCACCTGAATCCGGAGTTCGGGTAAAGAGTAGAATGGTATTTTCCTGGCCAAATGATGACTCCAAAAATTGAATCTGGGGCTACGAGCTCACAGCGACTCATTGGGGCACAATCTCAATCCAAAATCATGTTAAAGAGTAGAATGGTATTCCTCAGTCAAATGGTGGCTCCGAAATTGAATTTGGGGCTAATAGCTCACAACGACTCACTGGGCAACAAGCTAATGCCAACCAAACTTGGTTACTCTTAATCTAATTTGGATGATGTTTAGTTTAATTTAACAGACAAAATAACAAAGTATTAATCAATTTATTTCTTTAGAAAGAAAGTCCAAATATTAGAAGATGGGAAAACTTAATGTTCCTTTTCCATTAGACTCAAGATATCAAAGGACGTGAGAATTATGAAAGCACACGTGTTTTCGCAATTTTTCTAATAAGTGTTGTGTTAAAATTATTGATTTTAATCCTGATAATTAGATAAATCAATCATCTTGTTTACAAGTAATCCAAAACTCAACTCTGAAGTGAGTAGAAGTGGGTTTTCATAGACACACAACAAATGTACGACGAAACTCCACCTCTATTAACACCATGAATTATCGCATCATTGGTGTCTCTAAGTACCATTATCCTCTAATTTCGAATCATAGTAGGTCTCTTAGGGTCTGTTTGGATTGAAGAATAAGCGGGGATGGGGTGGGAAATGAGGGGATGAATCCTTTAAAATCTTATTTGATAAAATTTATTTTAAAAATTATGAGGGGTTTGATGGCATGAGTTATACCCCCACATCTCAATTTTTTCATTCCACCAAATTGATGGAATGGGAAGGATTAATAATTTTTTAGACAAAATTACCCATGATTAAGATTATTTTTTCTTTTTTATCATCTCATGAACTCTCTCTATATGCTACGTCATCCTTGCTGACAATAATTTACAAATTTCTGGTGACAAATAACTTTTGAGATTTGCTCTCTCTCTCTCCTCTCCTCTCTTTCTCTCCTCTCTCTCCTCGATTTCTTAGTTTTGTAGGTAACAATTTAAAATTCTCGGTGGCAAATAATTTTTAAAATTTGTTCTCTTTCCTCTCTCTTTCTCTCTCCTCTCTCTCTTGATCCTTGATTTCTTGATTTTGCATGCAATAATTTGAAACTCGGTGGGTGGCAGATAACTTTTAAGATTTGTTCTCTTTCCTCTCTCTTTCTCTCTCCTCTCTCTCTTGATCCTTGATTTCTTGATTTTGCATGCAATAATTTGAAACTTTCGGTGGCAGACAATTTTCAAAGTTTGCTCTCTCTTTCTCTCTCGGTCGTTGATTTCTTAGTTTTGCAAGCAACAATTTGAAATTCTTTGTAGCAAACAATTTTCGAAATTTGCTCTCTCTCACACCTCTCTTTTTCTCTCTCGTCTCTTTTTCTCTCTTATCTTTCTCTCTCGGTCGTTGATTTCTTGATTTTACAAGCAACAATTTGAAATTTTCGATGACAGATAATTTTCAAAGTTTGCTCTGTCTCTCACCTTTTTTTTTCTCTCCTCTCATTTTCTCTCTCTTTTTTTTCTTGATTGTTGATTTCTTGGTTTTACAAGCAATAATGAAATTCTCGATGGCAGATAATTTTTTAAGTTTGTTCTCTCTCCTCTCTCTTTCTCTCTCCTCTCATTTTCTCCCTCCTAGTTGATTTTTTAATTTTGCAAGCGACAATTTTCAAAATTTGCACTCTCCCTCTCTTCTCTCTCTTCCTTTGATTTCTTGATTTTACAAATAATAATTTGCAAACTCTGACAGATAATTTTCAAAATTTGCGCTCTCTCTCTCCTTGATTTTTTGATTTTGTAGGCAACAATTTGAAACTCTAAGTGGAAGACAATTTTCGAGATTTGTGTTCTCTCCTCTCATTCTCTCTCCTCTCTTTCTCATTTATTTCTTATACTTTACCTTTCAATATTAACTTGTATTATAAAGCAAACAATTTATTAAGTAATATAAATAAGAATAAAATATAAAGGGTAAATTTTTTTTATCTAAATTAACCTCTCAAACACCATATTTTAAATATTAGATCCAAACAAAAAGTGGTTTAATTTATTCCATCCATTCCCATTATTTTTATCCAAATATGAGTTTGGTAAAGTCATACCATATCACCCTTCATCATCTCCTACCACGTCATCCCATGTCACCTCTCCATTAGTTATTTTTCAAACAAACCCTTAGGATAAAGGCCACTGAGTTGCTCTATGCTAGTCATGTGACATGTGTGTATATATATATATATATAAACAATTCATCATGATAAATTAATAAAAATATGGCCAATATCACATTTTGATGCATAATAATTCCCACAAGTTGACAAGCACATGCATACTAAATTAAAGCATTGATATCTTAAATGCAAATGAAATGGATATGTAATTTATAAGCACGCATAATGATAGAAAATTCTACATATATTTATAAATGTAAGTATTATCTATCACATACTATGAATATTGTGTGATACTTATATCATAGAACTTACAGTAATATTTGATACATCTTAGAAGTGACATGAATTTTCATAAATTATTATTAAGTAAAATATTGAATGGGTATGAGATATCACATGTCATTTCTCAAATTTTATGAAAAATATATACTTGACAATAAGATATTTTTTTCACAAAATTTATTTTCTCCGCTAATAATTTGGTTGAAAGATAATGGATACACCATGTAAAAATCACAATATATTAATCAATATGTGATGTTAAATCTAAAAGTAAATTATAAAATATCGCATTTTATATCATCAATCGCCAGTAATATGGGTAAAATGAAACACATAGAACCTTTAACAAAAAAATAGTTATCTTACATCAAATATATTCTATCTTATGTTCACACTATATAGTATTTTTTTTATAACATTCATCAACTCTCGCTAATAATTTGCTTGAAAAAGGTATCCAAAAACTTTATGAAAAATTTGTATATCAATGAATAAAAGATATTATATCTAAGAATTATTCATTTTCCACAACATTCATTGTAACGCCCTCAAAATCACCCCTCCTGCCACGTAGGCAGTCAGGTTGATCCTGAGAGCGCTACACTGCCTACTACATTATTGACCATACTATGACTTTGACCATTCAACAATTTATATACGTGGCAATAAATATAATAATAAAATAAGTACGCACTTTATTGCAGAAGGTGGAAATATACTTTATTGCAAAAGAGTTGGAATATCAAAGGACACTAAGCACTTAATGCAGTACACAAGGAAGTGGACAATGACAATAATATTCAATAAAATCTCGACAATGGTAACATATTTGATTACAGTGGAAAAAGACCATAATAACCTTCTGATGTAGAGATTAATTATTCAAATAATTCAATTACAAACGAAAGACATTATTAAGTGCAATGAGTCATGTGTAGCAACCCTTGAGCACTGCGTTCTCCATCACTCCTCTCTAGGAAAGATTCTTACATGCAAAATCTCAATTGCAGGGGCATCGAATATCCGTGAGCTAAAACGCCCAGTACAATAGAATCATAGGCTATAAATTAATAATCAAAACATGCTTGAATCAATAACAGATAAGCAATGACATACTTTGCTATGGACAGATAATCTCTTCTTTTCTCATTATAATCAATACTTTGGTTGCACAAGGCAATGAATAACTATATTTCATTCGTTACTATGTCCATGCTCTACTCTCTTCTGTAACTTTGCTTTGTCTTTACTATGTCAAACTTTGTGCTTTGCTATACATTACTTTGACATACTTTGCTATACTTTCCAATACATTATTTTTCCATGCTTTGCTATACTTCATCATGCTATACTGTACTTTACTTTTCCATACTTTACTGTACTATATTTTACTTTACCGTGTTGTACTATGCTTTACTTTACCATGCTTTGCCATGATTTACTTTACCATACTGTACTATACTTTGCTTTACCATATTGTACTATACTTTACTTTGTCATGCTTTCTTTATCATACTGTACTATACTTTGCTTTATCATACTGTACTATACTTTACTTTGTCAAGCTTTGCTTTACTTTACTTTACTTTATCTTGCTTTACTATACTTTACCATATCATACTTTACTGTGCTATGCATTACTTTACCATGCTTTACTATGCTTTACTTGATCACGCTTTATTGTACTTTACTTTACTTTACCATGAATTGTACTACATCTTTTACATTACTATGCAATCCTTGAAATTCGTTGTCCTATGTGAGCTCGACTTTATTAGGTTGGGATGTCAAAGGTGCCTCTCTGAATCTGTAAAGCCAGTAAGCCCATGAAGGGAAAGGAGTGTGACAATGCATCACCCAATTCGGAATATAAGTGGGAGATGACCTACACCCCAGGAACAGTGGTCATTTAAGAACTTGTAGGTTCACTATCTTCTCAGTTAGCTACATGTCCCTCTGTCTCAATACTATGTTTTCTGGGGGAAGGAGTGTGACTATTGCATCACCCTTCTTCGAGATACAGGTGGAAGAGGACATGTAGTCTCAGGAACAATGGTTATCGAAGACCAATAGGTTCATTGTCTCCTCAGCTTAGCTACTTGCCCCTCTCTATGCGATGTTATGATATCTCACAGTGGGGCTATTAATACCCACCTCATGACGTTAGCCGTGGTTGGGGCTATTAATACCCACATGTTGACCTCTGTATCTGTACTTTGTGGCGGCACATGACAAATTCCGTAGTTTCATCTTTGCTTTATTTCTCTTGTTACTCATCTGTGGATTTAGAAATCATGGATCAGAGAAAAGGGTAAAGTCAAATCTCTTTTCCTGAGTGAGGAAAAACCATTACGTTCTGTACTATATTGGACATTTTCTCAAATGGGCCTAACAAAAGTGGGGCCCAACTAAGGAGTTCGGGCCCAAAAAGGGCATTTACGTCTTTTGCAATAAAGCTCGGACTGGGTAAATGAAACTCGAGTCGGGATTCAACTCGGGCTGGATCATTGTTCGTACTTTGAAATCGATTTGGAATTCTCTCTGTCCTTGGACCGGTCGACCGTTCTTATTAGACCGGTCGACCGCTCTCATTGGCCAATCAGCCGCTCTCTTGCACCGACTTAGTCGACTGTCTATGATGGATCGATCGATCGTCATCAGATCGATCGATCGCTCACATTGGACCGGTCGACCGCCCTCCTGACAATGTGCACTATCGGGTCGATCGACCGATCTCCTTGAATCGGTCGACCGTTCCCGATGGCACGCTTGTGCCTTACAGAGCCGGTCGACCGTCTTATTGAACCGGTCGACCGTCTTATTGAACCGGTCGATCGTTCCTCTGTTCGGTTGATTGTTCTCATGAGACCGGTCGACCGATCCTTCAGTCGGTCGATCGATCCTACGGTTGGAAATAGAGCCGTCCGTCGATTTCTCCTTTTCCGACTGACTTTCGATCGTCGGATCGTGACGGTTACAATACAAAAGTTCTAACTCATGGTCTCTAGATCACTATGGCATCATTACACGCATTATATGATCAAAGATTTATCGCCTATGATGATTAAACGTCTAAGGTACCTTTTTCGGTCATTTTTCGTTCGTCGGCGATCTTTGCATCGTCCTCTCTGGCACCAATCAGTCCTGACCGACGATGGGGTGCATCTGACCTTCGAGCACGTCGAGGAAGGGCCGCTGTGCATCGGATCTCCGTTGGATCACCCCTGTTTGCCGCTCCTGTCGCTCGGTGCGCACGCCTCGTCGGAGCAGGGGAAGAGGAATGGAGGAGGCGGTGGTGGTAGCCGTACGGAGGGGAGTCCAGAGGGGCGCGAGGGCTTCTCCTCGTGCTCCTTTTAAAACTTGAGGCTAGCTTGATTCGGGGTGTAATTGGAGAGCGAATCGGGGAGGAAATCTCTCTCCCGATTTATTATTCATCATTTTCTTCTTCCTTTTTATTTCAAATCTCTTTCCTTTCTTGCTCCTCCCATGATCTGAATTTGATTTAGTATTTAAATTCTTTCCATGTTTGGGTTGATTCCTATCAGACGTTACACAATGCGTGTTCGAATTCCCTTTCCTATTTGGATCCTTTCGCGCTTTAATTCTATTTATTTGATTTTGAATTAAATTCTGAATTCCCTTCCACTTTTGATCTTTCCTTGTCCTGAATTTAATTTTTGTTTGAATTCTTTCCATATCCGTGTTGATGAAATTTGCCAACCGTTATACCTTTCGAATTCTAAATGCTTTCCCCTTTTGTATTCTTCCATGTTTTGATTCTTTTGAACTCCCTCCTTTTTGGTTTCTTTCACGTTTTAATTATTTCTTTCCTTTCTGATCCTTTCCAGTTTTTTAATTCCTGGTTTCCAATTTGGATTACAATTGAATTTGAATTTCTTTCATTAATTGCAATAGAAATTTGATTTTCAAATTTCTTCCTTATTTGGAATTTGTGAGGCGTTACATTCATTATTACATGGTAAATAATATGATCGAAAGAAAGTATGTGAAACTTTTATAGAGCAGTAATATCTTAAGCACTATTCATTCTATCTTAAGAAAACATTTTTTAAATTTATGAATGAAAAAATTGTTCAATTTTAAATTCATAAACTACTTTTTTTGGCAAATTCCAACATTAATAATATAATACAAAAAACATTATAATCTTACGAAAGTCCATCTCTTAGGAATGCAGGACATTCAATTTTCACAAAGAAAAATTATTTTTTCCTGCCATCAATTTGGACGTCAACAGATAATAAAAAACTTCATACAAATTGTAGTATCTTAGTTAACACAAGATATCAAGTCTTATATGCATAATAAGTTGGTATGTTTGAGGTTGGTTGTAACATCCCAAAAATCCATCCTAAAAGTTAGAGTGCAATTAGGAGAATTCGATAGTGCTAGTCCGTTCGTCATAACATAATAAAAGACATAAATATAGTGAAAAATTATTAATCATGAAGATAAAATAAAACTTGTCTTTTCAGTAGAAGTCTTAAATTAAAACCTTTGAATCTAATGCCATAGATAAAAATAGAAGTTCATTATTCGAAAAATATCTCTAAAATAGTAGTCTAACAGACTCAACATCATGACATTATTTTTAGACTACACCATGTACAATTTCACCATCATGAGTTGAACCAGCCATTCATCTAAGCATATCCGCTACTTGCACGAATTTATAGTGCAAGATTTTCTAATTAGAGTATATAAAAGCCAATGCAGTGGAAATGCATCCTAAGCAGGATACTACATGACACGAATGTAAAACATGTATGCATTCCATGTCATAATCATATAATGTACATGTCATTTAATCATTATACATCAACATCAGTAAAATAATTGACATGTAAACATTAACTTCTAGGCATACCAAGTGACTAGCACTTTCCCTTATCTTGCCTTAGTAATATTCTCATGATTATTTTATAACCCTTTGGAACCCACTTTCGTGGTCATCAGTTATTGTTGTTCAATCAATGAGTTCAATCTTTGATTCTAATTGAAGAATCAAGTCGTTACCCTCCAATAAACTAGTTAAGCCTCAGTGCCAAGGCTCCTATAAGAATATACATACCGTTTTCAGTAAGATAGAATTATTCATTTAGAAAATGCTAACTTCAAGGTGTATGGCACAATAATTTCTCGAAGGAAATTCTAATACACATAGAGCATGACACAGTATTTTCTGTCATCCAATTGAGAAGCAACAAGTAACAATATTCTTCAATTGGGTTCATTATTTGCACAATAATAAAATATTTTACGTCTCTCAACCTTCATATTTTAACTTAATTATGATTGTGCATGCATTTCGTATAACTAGGTATCATATACATCCATCAAGCATCAATACATAGTATAAACACTTCAAAAAAGGTTTAAAATAGCTTAAAAGTCCTTTTTAGTCGGTCACAACTGCTGGTATTGGTCACAGCCATGGCCGAGACTCGTAACTTGGAAAAAGTATTGGTAGTCGTGACTAGTGTGGTCACGGCCGTATGCGAGTCAATGGATCTACACCCTCGTGTTCATGGTTGTGATGGACTGACGATCATCATCACGGTTGTGCCTGTCTTGTCACGATCATGACAGAGTTTGTTACGGTCATGAGCGATACTTGATCTCCAATTTCACACTCATGGGCGTGATGGGCGTCGTCACAGTTGTGACGCGAGCTGCTATCCATTCATCATCCATGATTTTCACTCTTTTTTGGCTGAAATCTTTGGGGAACTTATTTCTGACAATCCAAACATTTCATGCATGATCTATAGGTCATCAGACGTAAAAATTTCATGAAAAACATCTCCAAACATACATTCTTATAAATCCAGGGTTTGTCCCCAAACATAAGCATGCTCATGAAATAAAAAGTTCTAACATGTAGATCTAAACATGGATCATATGCAAAATGTTTTAGATCTCATAAAACATATAAAACCCTCAATCGAATCCCTAATAGGGGCAAGGTGCCCTATTACTGTCAATCCAATCAAGAACATCATTGAAAGAGGAAAGAAGGATTTGGATCTCTTTACATACCTTGATCTTAGTTGATCCTTCTCTTCTTCCTTGTCCTTTTTCCCCTTCCTCTTTTTCCTCTTCTTCCTTGCTCTTAAAGTTCTCCTTCCTCAAGTCCTAGCCATCAAGAATTCAGATGGAGAAAAAAAAGGTAAACAAGAGAGTTTTGAGTCTTTATATAAGGGAGGTAAGGACTTCTAACCAATTGATTAATTTGCCCCTAATTTAAAATTTTGAGGTATTACATTGGTTCTATATCCTTTAGAGGCATAATATTTATCATATATGCATTGATTGCAAAATTCTCTTACATCTAGCATTCATTCTCTGTTTTCTTGCAAATGCATCTTCTAAACTTTAATGGTAGAATTTTATTTTGTGGACATGTAGATGAGCTCGTATGTTGCAAGAATCACACATCAATGATATGCTATGTCACACACGATAGGCATTCTATAATAGCAAGAAATTTATGTTTGGTTTGGTCATAAATGTTGACGTCGACAAGTACTATAATTGCATGAAATTTATGTTAAAATATAGTTAGTTATGCATTTCTATAATAACAAGAAATAGCTATACTATATAGTAATGTAAGTGATAATATTTTTTAAAAACTAAATGAAAACAACCTAAATCTATAGTATTTAATACACTAATATTAATTTAAAATTATAATTTTCTCAAATTAATTTAATTATTATGTTATAAAATTTATTTTACAGAATGGAAAATAGTGGGGATAAATTAATCTCCTGGTTATTTTTCCTCATAAGTTCGGAGTCATGTTTATTAGTTATTGGGATTTATGTAAATGACAAAATAGGTTATTTTTACCCGCATATAAGCTTAGTTAGGCACCCTATTGATAAACAAAAGTCTATAAAATTCCCTTGTGTGTTAAAATAACAATTAGATCATCATTTTTGCTTATCAATTTGACAACCACCATTTGTTCTATTCTTAAATATCATATTTGGATCATCCAAAAAATTAAGCTATCCTCTCCGCCTATATTTTATAGCCGGTCCCAAACCCGGATAAAGGAGGAGGATTGTGTTAGGCCCCGACAGCCAGCATAAAATCCTGTCGAATCTTATGAACATGGATCAATGAATATAATATACCGAAAGGTTTGGTTACTAATAGAGCGGAATGTCGTCGTATGATCTATGTAGCCGACCCCACCTAGTGGGATAAGGCTTTGTTGTTGTATCATGATGTACATAATTTGACTCCCCCATTTTAACTTTTTTTACTAACTAATAAGTAAGGCTATGTAATTTGAAGATGCTTTTATTATTGGGTCAATCTCTATGGCTCAACATCATTTGCATCATGTAAAGAGGCCACTCCATGCTTTGAGTAGCTAAAATAAACCTCTTAGTACTGCAATCCAAAGGTCCTAAAGTTAGCTGCCGGAGAATACAACAAAATATAAACAATTTATTCCATACAACAATACAAATAATTGTTCCCAAGAAACACAAAAGCAAATAATATTCATGGAACTAATAGAGAAAAAAATATTTAAATATATATGGAAGAAGTAAGAAGGCCTAGGTAAGCTTATTGTTCAATAATAATACCCAAAATGTGTCACTACAAGAAAAATCATTCTTTCCGATGGTCTGAGCCATCGAAAATTGTGAAAAATTCATCGCAAACTGAACTTTGCGATGGATATTCCGATGGAAGAGAATCGTTAAAACATTATTCATCGCAAATAGCTTCCGACGGCTCTAATACAACCGCCAGAAGTTCTCACGGCCCGAGCAGTAGGAAAACTTGCCTTGGCTAAGACCGCGGGAAGTTTCCACGGCTTGAGCTATGAGAAATATCCGTGGTTTGAGCCTTGAGAAATGTTTCCCACGACCAAGACTATGGGAAGCTACCACAACTTGGGCCGTGAGAAGCTTTTCCAACAGTCCAGACCGTGGGAAATGTTCCCACTGCACCAGCCGTGGGAAGCTTTTCCCATGGCTTTAGCCGTGGAAACTTCTCACAGATATATAATTTTCCGGCAGTGCCAACCATCGGAAATGTTATTTGAAACATAAAAAAGTGGCACCGTCGGAAATGATATTTGAAACATAAAAAAAGTCCGCCGCCCATGGGCGGGCAGATCCACCGTCCGCAGGCGGTGGCCCGTGGTCGGATCCTGCCAGCGAGCCGGAGTCGAGAGATGGAGGAAGAGGTGGTCGTCGAAGTTGCCAGAGGTGTTCACCGGAGTCGAGAAAGAGAGAGAAGGAGGGATAGAAAGGAGAGAGTCGTATGATGGAAAGAGAGAGGGAGAGGGTGAGAAAGAGAGAAGAGGGAGGGAGAGAGACGTGAGATGGAAAGATAGAGGGGAAAGGTCGGGATATATAGCGGGAAATATCGGCAGGAATTTATTTAATTTTTGCGATGGTTTAGACCATGTGAAGCTTTCTCACGGTCGAAACCGTAGAAGATTCCCAGGGAAAAGTTTCCCACGATATGAGCCATGGGAATTTTTGACAGCTTCGACTGTGGGAAACTTTCCCACGGCGTCGTGAGAAAAAATTTCTACGATCTAAGTCGTGAAAATTTTTCGCGGCTCGGACAATGGGAAATGTTTCCCACGATTCGAGCTGTCAAAAGTTTCGACGGAAGATAATCCATCGAAAAATTTGTCACAAATTGTTAAATTTCACAAGTGCAACAAGATTTTTGAAAAAATAAAATCAATAGAAAGATGATTGATTATCATTAACATTTTAAAAATATTTTCTTCACAATATAACTTTATTACCAATGGAGATTCGAGGGGTGCGATTTTCTTTTCGGTTCAGGTAAAAAAACCGTTGGTTCATGGGGTAAAAAAACCCCATCGCTTGATTTTTCGTCCGATCCCTCTCTCACCAAGTTCGTGAGCGGCGGCGATGACCACGGCGGCTGACGGCGATGACTACGTGGATCCGGCAGCCCTCTCTCCCTCCGGCGACGTTCGCTCACTCCGATGCAAACTTCCTCTCCCTCTCCGTTAGCTCCCTTTCCCGTTCCCTGCCCATCTCTCGCGATATGGCAGCCGCTCGGCCAAGGGCGGTTGAATTTGGCCGCCCGACGGCCGATCTGGCTACAGGCAGTCGGATATGGCCCCGCGTGACCGATCTAACCGCGGGCGGCCAGATCTGGCCGCCCGCGGTTGGATCTGGCCGCTCGTGACCGATCTGGCTGCGGGCGGTCAAATTCGGCCGTCTACAGTCAGATCGATCGTCGAGTGGCCAGCCCACGGCCGATCTAGCTATGGGAGGCTGGATCAGCGGCGATCTCACATCTCAGTCGAAGATCGTCGCGAGGGAGAGGCCAATCGGCGGCAGTGTGGTCCGATGGTCGATCGTGGCGGCAGTGCGGTCCGATTGTTGTGAGAGATGATGCGTGGCAGCGACGCGGTCCGATTGTCGTGAGAGATGACATGTGGCGGCGGTGCGGGCTGATCATCGTGAGAGATGACGCGCGATAGTGAACGATCGTCGGCATGAGAGGCCGATCGACGGCGATGGAGGATGCGCGGCAGCGTGGGAGGCCGATCGGCAACGAGGGAGGACCCCCTTACCGCTGTTGCTCGATGCCAATGCCGTCACCACTGAAACTCTGCCGCCGTTGCTCATCACCTGCCCGCTGCTCGCCGCCGACACCACTCGTCGCCGCTGCTGGTCGCCCGCCACTGTTGCTGCTGCTGCCCGCTACCGACACAGTTGCCTCTGCTCGCCGCTACTCTCCTCTTCGATTTTTTCTCATCCCACACCGAATCGCTTCTTCTTTCATCATGAATGCAAACCGGCCCGTTGAAGATCCGACGGGCGCGGATGGGGGGAGGGGGTCCTCCCTCCTTAAGGACATCCATTAAATCATAATTAATATATATATATATATATATATATATATATATATATATATAATCACACACATATATTTGTGTGTGTTCCTAGAAAGCTTTAATAGGATAGTAGTCAAGTTAGCTTTATTTACGATTTTTTATCAGACATTATTTATAATCTAAACCATTACAACTTTATTTTTAAAATAATTTGTTATGTAATTTTATATATTAAATTATTTTTAATATATGGATAAGATCTCACACGATCTTCAATGACTCCTTCTTATCTTACACTATATTAAATTATTTACCCCACATTTTCATTTTCTCACCTTTGCTTTCACATTTTTCTATTTCTCGCCTACTTTATTATATCTGACCTTTTATGTATTTTTTTTTCATTTATCATCTTGATAATTTAAATTTGAACTTCAATCTTTATAATCTCTAAGCTGTATTTTAAAATTATATTTGAAATGATATCTGTTTAATAGAATTTAATTTTTTTATTATTCTCAAGGTGAAATAGAAAGTATGGAAGTAATAAGATTAAGAAATATATTTATAAATTTCATAACATGATTTATATTTAATATAAGAAAGTTTATAAATATATGTGAAATGACTAATTTTCTAACGAGGAAAAAAATAAAAAAAGGTTTCTAAGTGCAAATTAAAACCTAAATATTTTAATAAGAAAATCAAAATATTTCATTTTCTCTTATTAGAAGAATAAAGCCTTTGTACATTAATAAACTTTTCTTACATTAAATACAATTATTCATGGAATTTTACTATGCTTAAGATACAATTTAGAGTCTTTTGATCAAAACTACAAAAACTTATGTTTGTTAATCTTATTACTTCTGTACTTATAATTTAATCATAAGAATACTAAGATATTTGAGTTTTTTTTATTAAAACATTATTTTAAATTAAAAGTAAAAAAATGTGGAGTGAAGGTCAATAATATATATGTGTGTGTATAGAGAGAGAGAGCAACTTATTCATTCGAGTAGACATAAAAATAAAAAGAAAAGAAAATTGGAGGAAAAATATGCAAATGAAGAAGTGAGGTAAAGCTTTTAGGAAAATACAAGTGATAAAAGCACAATTGTTGCTTTTTCTTTCCCCTTTCATGTGACTTGCTATTTCTAAGACTACCTTCGATTAAGGACAACCACCCCATTCTTTGAGAACAAGCATCACGCTATAATTGCAGAAGATGCCTCCAGTTTAGCGTCTTTGTTCAGCATCAGAGTACTTGTTATTGATGCCCTTTGTTTTTTTATATTGCACAATGAAGACTGCTTCATGCCTGGGAGCAAAATTATTCCAACTCACTGTGCTGTTCTTTTGGCAGTCAGCTTCTAACCTTGAATGCATCATCATATAAAACTAGATTTAAGATCGAAGATTGATTTTTATTCAAGATAGAAGACTGGAGTTGGGGTTCTTGTTTTGAATTCCATCTGCACACATATATCAATCTAATCAGCATGCATGTCAGAAATGGACAGTGTATGCCCTTCAATTATAGATATGCATGTAAGTAAACCTCTGCCAGAGTTCTTGGATTCACTTATCATAAAGATGTTACTCAAATTCTTGTCCCTACATGCACTTCTCTGACATGGGGGAAAAAACACATCATCCCTCCTTCAAACAGTAACAGAAGACAGAAACATGACCCGGAGAGGGACGACATCAGCTTTAAGTTTTCTACATTTCACAGCAGTGTTAAAGACATTTTGACACAAATCAAACTACGAGAAAAATGGACACGATGCTCCTCCAAATTTGGATTAAAGCCCTTGGAACAAGTGACTTGGCTCCACAGCAGCAGACATGGACTCACAGATTGCTGAAAAACAGAAGAGGATTCTGAATAGAGACAGTTAACTTAAAGTGGGCTTCAACTGGATGGCTGCTGCTACTTAACACTTTAACAGGGACCAGCGGAGACAACAAAATTTGGAGGGGACCTCTCGACCACGCACGGGCCAGCAAACATATTTTGTCAGCGAGGCGGGGCATCGGATTCTGGAAGGGCTTGTAGTTGGGGGGCTGTCACTACAGTGACCTCTCAGAGTCCTGTGGATGTACAGTTTGCAGTCCCCATGTGGAGTCAAAACTTAGAGCAGAGACGATTTCGGGCTCGCCTTGCGTGGACTGCTGGTTGTGTGTGTGAGTGATGCGTTGTAATTGTAACATTGAAATTTGCTAGCAAGTGCACTAGTCGCTCAAGTAATATAGTAATAAGAGTAAGAGTGTTGAACCCACGAGAAATATTATTAATTCAATATCTGAAATTATAAATTAATAAGAGAGGAAAAAACATGGATTTTTGGAAAGAGGTTTTATGAAATAAAATAAAGAAAATAAGATAATGATAAGATAATGGTGTTGAAGTTAGGCCTTAGGATGAAAATAGATTAGGATAAATATTTGAATCATAAAAGATAAATTTAATCTTTAAAGATGGATTAGAGTCTCCCTAAAGTAATCTACCATGATTAACTTGTGGTCTCCACGACTGGCATCCCTCAATTTAATCATATAGAACTATCTTAATTTAATAAGAATTGAAGTCTTCACGACTGGTACCCCCAAAATCATATTAAAATTAAGATGCATTAAATTGGATTCTCTAGACTATTAATCACTCCACAAACTGGTATAGATTAATAGACCACACAAACTTGATTCTCCACACACTAGTTATCAAATTTATGTCAATTATTAATTTCAAATAAAATCAATTATAATTAGTATAATAAATTCTGAAATTAAACACTCCACAAACTGGTATAGCCTAATTCAGAAATTTAATTAACTAATATAAAAGCATTAAACACAATTAATAATTGATCAGAAAAGATTAAAACAAATAAAGTAGGATCCAAACATTTTCCTTCGATTAATAATCTCCTAAAATAATAATCCTAAAAACATGGAGTTCATCCTAGAAATTCTGGAGAGATAATAATAAAATAACAATAATAATCGAAAGGATTACACCCAAAATAGAAGTAGAGCTCTCGAATTGGGCAGACAGTCGGGCAGCTTCTCGGACTTGATCAGGGTCGCGATCAACTTCCAGCCGTCGCACCTCTCTCCTCTTGGTCGTAGCCTGCAGAGCTCACGACTCGCCGTGGAAGAAACCTAAACTTCAGAGCACCCCTGAAACGATGGATTCTTCACGTATTTATAGGGTGCGGACGACCTTCAATTTGATCTCGGCCGTAACATCGTACGGTTAACTTTAAACTCGGCCAAAGATAAATCATTTTATCAACTCGCCCAAAGATAAATCTTTCAAAGTTCGTGAGCGGCGGCGATGACCACGGCGGCTGACGGCGATGACTACGTGGATCCGGCAGCCCTCTCTCCCTCCGGCGACGTTCGCTCACTCCGATGCAAACTTCCTCTCCCTCTCCGTTAGCTCCCTTTCCCGTTCCCTGCCCATCTCTCGCGATATGGCAGCCGCTCGGCCAAGGGCGGTTGAATTTGGCCGCCCGACGGCCGATCTGGCTACAGGCAGTCGGATATGGCCCCGCGTGACCGATCTAACCGCGGGCGGCCAGATCTGGCCGCCCGCGGTTGGATCTGGCCGCTCGTGACCGATCTGGCTGCGGGCGGTCAAATTCGGCCGTCTACAGTCAGATCGATCGTCGAGTGGCCAGCCCACGGCCGATCTAGCTATGGGAGGCTGGATCAGCGGCGATCTCACATCTCAGTCGAAGATCGTCGCGAGGGAGAGGCCAATTGGCGGCAGTGTGGTCCGATGGTCGATCGTGGCGGCAGTGCGGTCCGATTGTTGTGAGAGATGATGCGTGGCAGCGACGCGGTCCGATTGTCGTGAGAGATGACATGTGGCGGCGGTGCGGGCTGATCATCGTGAGAGATGACGCGCGATAGTGAACGATCGTCGGCATGAGAGGCCGATCGACGGCGATGGAGGATGCGCGGCAGCGTGGGAGGCCGATCGGCAACGAGGGAGGACCCCCTTACCGCTGTTGCTCGATGCCAATGCCGTCACCACTGAAACTCTGCCGCCGTTGCTCATCACCTGCCCGCTGCTCGCCGCCGACACCACTCGTCGCCGCTGCTGGTCGCCCGCCACTGTTGCTGCTGCTGCCCGCTACCGACACAGTTGCCTCTGCTCGCCGCTACTCTCCTCTTCGATTTTTTCTCATCCCACACCGAATCGCTTCTTCTTTCATCATGAATGCAAACCGGCCCGTTGAAGATCCGACGGGCGCGGATGGGGGGAGGGGGTCCTCCCTCCTTAAGGACATCCATTAAATCATAATTAATATATATATATATATATATATATATATATATATAATCACACACATATATTTGTGTGTGTTCCTAGAAAGCTTTAATAGGATAGTAGTCAAGTTAGCTTTATTTACGATTTTTTATCAGACATTATTTATAATCTAAACCATTACAACTTTATTTTTAAAATAATTTGTTATGTAATTTTATATATTAAATTATTTTTAATATATGGATAAGATCTCACACGATCTTCAATGACTCCTTCTTATCTTACACTATATTAAATTATTTACCCCACATTTTCATTTTCTCACCTTTGCTTTCACATTTTTCTATTTCTCGCCTACTTTATTATATCTGACCTTTTATGTATTTTTTTTTCATTTATCATCTTGATAATTTAAATTTGAACTTCAATCTTTATAATCTCTAAGCTGTATTTTAAAATTATATTTGAAATGATATCTGTTTAATAGAATTTAATTTTTTTATTATTCTCAAGGTGAAATAGAAAGTATGGAAGTAATAAGATTAAGAAATATATTTATAAATTTCATAACATGATTTATATTTAATATAAGAAAGTTTATAAATATATGTGAAATGACTAATTTTCTAACGAGGAAAAAAATAAAAAAAGGTTTCTAAGTGCAAATTAAAACCTAAATATTTTAATAAGAAAATCAAAATATTTCATTTTCTCTTATTAGAAGAATAAAGCCTTTGTACATTAATAAACTTTTCTTACATTAAATACAATTATTCATGGAATTTTACTATGCTTAAGATACAATTTAGAGTCTTTTGATCAAAACTACAAAAACTTATGTTTGTTAATCTTATTACTTCTGTACTTATAATTTAATCATAAGAATACTAAGATATTTGAGTTTTTTTTATTAAAACATTATTTTAAATTAAAAGTAAAAAAATGTGGAGTGAAGGTCAATAATATATATGTGTGTGTATAGAGAGAGAGAGCAACTTATTCATTCGAGTAGACATAAAAATAAAAAGAAAAGAAAATTGGAGGAAAAATATGCAAATGAAGAAGTGAGGTAAAGCTTTTAGGAAAATACAAGTGATAAAAGCACAATTGTTGCTTTTTCTTTCCCCTTTCATGTGACTTGCTATTTCTAAGACTACCTTCGATTAAGGACAACCACCCCATTCTTTGAGAACAAGCATCACGCTATAATTGCAGAAGATGCCTCCAGTTTAGCGTCTTTGTTCAGCATCAGAGTACTTGTTATTGATGCCCTTTGTTTTTTTATATTGCACAATGAAGACTGCTTCATGCCTGGGAGCAAAATTATTCCAACTCACTGTGCTGTTCTTTTGGCAGTCAGCTTCTAACCTTGAATGCATCATCATATAAAACTAGATTTAAGATCGAAGATTGATTTTTATTCAAGATAGAAGACTGGAGTTGGGGTTCTTGTTTTGAATTCCATCTGCACACATATATCAATCTAATCAGCATGCATGTCAGAAATGGACAGTGTATGCCCTTCAATTATAGATATGCATGTAAGTAAACCTCTGCCAGAGTTCTTGGATTCACTTATCATAAAGATGTTACTCAAATTCTTGTCCCTACATGCACTTCTCTGACATGGGGGAAAAAACACATCATCCCTCCTTCAAACAGTAACAGAAGACAGAAACATGACCCGGAGAGGGACGACATCAGCTTTAAGTTTTCTACATTTCACAGCAGTGTTAAAGACATTTTGACACAAATCAAACTACGAGAAAAATGGACACGATGCTCCTCCAAATTTGGATTAAAGCCCTTGGAACAAGTGACTTGGCTCCACAGCAGCAGACATGGACTCACAGATTGCTGAAAAACAGAAGAGGATTCTGAATAGAGACAGTTAACTTAAAGTGGGCTTCAACTGGATGGCTGCTGCTACTTAACACTTTAACAGGGACCAGCGGAGACAACAAAATTTGGAGGGGACCTCTCGACCACGCACGGGCCAGCAAACATATTTTGTCAGCGAGGCGGGGCATCGGATTCTGGAAGGGCTTGTAGTTGGGGGGCTGTCACTACAGTGACCTCTCAGAGTCCTGTGGATGTACAGTTTGCAGTCCCCATGTGGAGTCAAAACTTAGAGCAGAGACGATTTCGGGCTCGCCTTGCGTGGACTGCTGGTTGTGTGTGTGAGTGATGCGTTGTAATTGTAACATTGAAATTTGCTAGCAAGTGCACTAGTCGCTCAAGTAATATAGTAATAAGAGTAAGAGTGTTGAACCCACGAGAAATATTATTAATTCAATATCTGAAATTATAAATTAATAAGAGAGGAAAAAACATGGATTTTTGGAAAGAGGTTTTATGAAATAAAATAAAGAAAATAAGATAATGATAAGATAATGGTGTTGAAGTTAGGCCTTAGGATGAAAATAGATTAGGATAAATATTTGAATCATAAAAGATAAATTTAATCTTTAAAGATGGATTAGAGTCTCCCTAAAGTAATCTACCATGATTAACTTGTGGTCTCCACGACTGGCATCCCTCAATTTAATCATATAGAACTATCTTAATTTAATAAGAATTGAAGTCTTCACGACTGGTACCCCCAAAATCATATTAAAATTAAGATGCATTAAATTGGATTCTCTAGACTATTAATCACTCCACAAACTGGTATAGATTAATAGACCACACAAACTTGATTCTCCACACACTAGTTATCAAATTTATGTCAATTATTAATTTCAAATAAAATCAATTATAATTAGTATAATAAATTCTGAAATTAAACACTCCACAAACTGGTATAGCCTAATTCAGAAATTTAATTAACTAATATAAAAGCATTAAACACAATTAATAATTGATCAGAAAAGATTAAAACAAATAAAGTAGGATCCAAACATTTTCCTTCGATTAATAATCTCCTAAAATAATAATCCTAAAAACATGGAGTTCATCCTAGAAATTCTGGAGAGATAATAATAAAATAACAATAATAATCGAAAGGATTACACCCAAAATAGAAGTAGAGCTCTCGAATTGGGCAGACAGTCGGGCAGCTTCTCGGACTTGATCAGGGTCGCGATCAACTTCCAGCCGTCGCACCTCTCTCCTCTTGGTCGTAGCCTGCAGAGCTCACGACTCGCCGTGGAAGAAACCTAAACTTCAGAGCACCCCTGAAACGATGGATTCTTCACGTATTTATAGGGTGCGGACGACCTTCAATTTGATCTCGGCCGTAACATCGTACGGTTAACTTTAAACTCGGCCAAAGATAAATCATTTTATCAACTCGCCCAAAGATAAATCTTTCTTATCTTTTTACGCCCAAAGAGTCTCGGCCGTAAAGAAAATATTTTATCTTCTTTCCATTACTCCCAAAGGATAAAAATCCTTTTATCTTTACGCCTTCAAATGTCTTGTTACGCCCAAAGATAAACTTATTTTTATCTTGTTACGCCCTTCATCTTCATGCCATTACGCCTCCGAATTTCGGCCGTAAGGAAGGAATTTCTTCTGTTACGCCCAAAAGATAAAAACATTTATCTTTACGCCTTCAAATGTTAGCCGTAACAAGAATTAAATCTTGTTACTCCTTTTGAATCTCGACCGTAACAACTTGGGTGTAAAGCAAATCTCGGCCGTAAGAAATAATATCTTTGAATTTCGGCCGAGATCCGAATTTTCCTGCAAATAATTATCAAAATATAGTTAATCCATCCACAATTAAAATATTTAGAGAATTTAATAATTAAAATTGATAAATCCGGAATTATGATTAAAAGTGACTAAAAATGATGCATGCCATGATCAAATTACAGAAAATTTAATTAAAATAATTAACTAAAATATGTTGTATTTTGCATGCATCAAACTCCCCCAAGCTTAAAGTCTTGCTTGTCCTCAAGCAAAAATTCAAAGCAAAGCTCAAGAAAGTTCCATCATAGCCTCCACATTATCAACTGATTAATTTTCTCACACAATTCATCTGCACACCTACTACTTAGTATCTTATCATTTTCCATGCACTTAGCTTCATAAAAGTTCTGAATGCTACACAAATTTAAACAATCTCAAATTCAGCCTTGTGAAAAAATAAATTGTCTATCAAATAATAGCATTGATATTGAACACATAAATACTAATTGAGCTTAAAATTTTTTTCTTTTTCTTTTCATTTTTCAGCTTTATTTTCAATCATTTAAAAGTTCTAATCTTCAAGCATGATTGCACAAGGAAGTCCATGTAGCGGGCTTTAGACTGATGACTCCCAGACCAGATGACCTTGGGGCACCAGGTGATAAAGCACCCCTCGAGTTTACTTGCCCGAACAACCAAGGTTCTGAATGAAGAGTTCGAACTTAGCCATGGTTCAGTACTCATGTGCTTCTCCATATTCCACAAGATGGTCCATGTAGCAGGTTTTCGATCGACGGATCCCAGAGCAGTTACCCTTAGGTCGCCAGGCATGAACCCCTACGGATCTAATTACCCGAACACACCTTGGTTCCGGATAACACTTTTGTACCTACACATAACTTTATTCATTTTATTTTATTTTTTTTTTCGTTTGATTTTTACATAATTATTTGTTGGGGTTTAACTAACCCTTCTTTTCTTATTCACTTTCAATTTTTATAAGCTCAAAAAGTACTTGATATGGTCAATAAGAAGGCTACTATTATCAAGACCTAAAAGAAATAAAAAGGCATGAATATGATTTTGTCGTCTAGTCATTCATAATTCTACTTAGCATAGGCACATAGTCCATAAGTTTGATACTAAAATAGCAAGTGATAAGAAAGAAAAGTAATCAAATTTCATCAATTAACGACATGTCTTTGAACTTTTACTTAAGGATAATTAAAACAATAAGACAAAAGTTTGTTAGATGGTAGCAAAAATAAATGCATGCAATGGTATTTTTTAGAAAATTTTCAAATTTTTAAATTTTTTTGGATTTTTTTATAAATAGATGCAAACATAAGCAAATAAAAAGAAAGAAACATGCATGGAATGCAAACTCCCCCAAGCTTGAACTAGACACTGTCCTCAGTGTTAGGCCAGCAAGGGAAAGAGTAAAAATAATATGGAACGGCTATAGAAATGAAAATAAAAAAAAGGGAAAAAAATACAACCGGATTTATTGTCGGTGGAGAGATGCTCGGCCTTATATCTATCGATGAAGGTGACGGCCGCAAATGGTCTCGGTGAGAGGAGATCTCGGCCGTAAAAGCTTGGCCGCAAAATTTTGTTGATGAAGATCTCAGCCGTGCAATCTCGGCCGTAAGAAACTGGCCGTAATGGTGAAACTTCGGCCGTAAGGAGTTGGTTCGGCCGTAATGAATAGGTGGTGGCACTTTGGGCGTAAGGAAGTGGCGGTGACAGTGTCGGTTCTTCGGCCGTAAAACAAAATAGGCGTGGAAGCTTGGCCGTAACGCACAGGGCGTAATGGTGAAACATCGGCCGTAAGGGGAAAAACTCGCCCGGAGTTTGGCCGTAACGCACAGGGCGTAAGGGAGCGGCGGTGCGCGGTGTTGAGACTCCGGCCGTAAGAAGTTTTTGGGCGAGAGGATTGAAACTTCGGCCGTAAGGAAGAATGCTTGGCCGTAACGAAGAGCTTTCGAACTTCGGCCGTAAGGCAGTGGTGCTTGATCTGCAAGGATGTGGAAGGAGTAAAAATTTATAGATGAAACTTCGGGCGTAAACTTACCTTTCCAATGTGAAGGGTCATGTCGTAAGAGCTTGGCCGATTGTCCGAGGTCTCTCCTTCCGCAGATGACTCAACAAAATAAAACTATTATCACAAAATAAATAAAAAGGATAAAAATAGTTCTGATTTATAGTCGTCAGCTTGACTTAGTTCTGATGAAAATTTCACACATCATAAAGAGTGATCATAGAAAGGTTATGATAATAAGTGCCACCATGATAAAGTTTCAATCTATGTCCATTCACTTTGAGTCTTTGTTTTTTGTCTAATGATTCAATCTCAAAAGTTCCATAGGGTGAACAATTAATTATAACATAAGGTCCGGTCCATCTTGATTTAAGTTTTCCAGGAAATAATCTGAGTTTGCTATTATAAAGAAGTACTTGTTGACCAAGTAAAAATTCTTTATGTTTGATATGCAGGTCATGTAAATTTTTTGTGCGTTCTTTATATAGCTTACTGTTTTCGTATGCATATTGTCTAAATTCATCAAGCTCATTTAATTGTAATAACCTTTCAGATTGTGATGATTTTAGATTCATATTTAAAAATTTTATTGCCCAATAAGCCCTGTGTTCTAGCTCTACAGGAAGGTGACATGCTTTTCCAAAAACTAATTTATAAGGAGAAGTACCTATGGGTGTTTTAAAAGCAGTCCTATATGCCCAGAGTGCATCATCTAATTTCAAAGACCAGTCTTTCCTAGATGAATTTACAGTTTTCTCTAGAATCCTTTTTATCTCTCTATTTGAAATTTCCACTTGTCCACAAGATTGGGCATGATATGGTGTACTCAAAAAATGTTTGACTCCAAATCTATTAAGAAGAGTTGACATTATTTTATTGCAGAAATGTGTTCCATTGTCACTTATGATAGTCCTAGGTGTTCCAAATCGAGTAAAAATATTTTTTCTTAGAAAGTTGGCAACTACCTTGGCCTCATTTGTTGGTGTGGCTACAGCTTCTACCCATTTGGAAACATAATCAACTGCCACTAAGATGTATTGGTTGTTAAAGGATTTAGGGAATGGTCCCATAAAGTCAATGCCCCAAACATCAAAAATATCACACTGTAAAATATTTGTGAGAGGCATTTCCTGTTGCTAGGAATGGTCTCCCGAGGATGATGGGGGTTTTTTCATCTGCCTTCATACCCAGAACAATGAAATCTGCAGGAAAAACAAATTTATCAACCTTTACCAAAACATCTCTTAATATTCCTTGGGGTCTTTTGCATGAAGAATCTGCAAATTGAAGAGTAATGCTTGTTTCTTCTAGTTCTCCATAACCTAGCTGCACAAATATAGAGTAAGGCATTAAACTTATACTAGCACCAAGATCACATAAGGCTTGTGCACAAAAGAATTTTCCTATAGTGCAAGGTATGGTGAAGGTTCCCGGATCCTTCATTTTTTTAGGTATATCTCGATCATAAATGGCACTACACTCCGATGTCAACATTACTCTCCCAGTGTTTTCAAACTTTCTTTTTGAGGATAATATATCCTTCATGAATTTAGCATAGCTCGGCATCATCTGTAAAGCTTCATGAAAAGGAATATTAATAGATAATTGCTTCAGAATATCAAGAAAGCGAGAAAATTGCTTATCTAGTTGTTCTTTGCGAAATTTCTGTGGATAGGGCAGATCCTTCATGTTGGTATTTTTTGAATTGTCAGTTTCTCTTTTCTTCAGATTGATATCTACAGTTGTCTGATCTTGTGTCTTTGATGCTTCAATTTCTTCTTTGTGATCAATTACTCTTGGCGGGGAATCTGATCTCAGACTTCTCAATTGTTTCCCACTTCTAAGAGTCACAGCTTTGGTATCTTCTTTAGGATTTTTCTCTGTATTGCTTGGAAGAGTCCCTGGTGCACGGCCTGCCATCATATTGGCCATTTGCCCTATTTGCATTTCTAAATTCCTGATTGTAGCGTCTTGATTGTTTGCCCTTGTTTCCATTGTCTTCTGCATGGTTTGCATAGTGTCAATGACTCTTGCCATCATTTCTTCCATAGGATTAGTCGATTGTTGGACATGAGCTTCTTGTTGCTTTCTCAAAAGTGTATAATTTTGTGGATGAGCTTGATTCTGAAATTTCTCAAAAATTTGCCCTTGGTTTGTCCTGTAAGGAAACTTCTGATTGTTCCTCCAACCATAGTCATTATTCCTGAAAAATGGATTGGAGACAAAGTTAGCATTTTCAATATGATCAGGATTAGAAATGTTACCTTGTGGACAATAATTGCTCGCATGTCCTCCTCCACAGTTATTGCACACCATTAATGACATCATCTGCTCAAATTTTTTATTAAGTGACTCCAGCTGAGTCACTACTTCAGACGAATTTTTACTTTCTGTAGCATGCACATCATGAGTTCGGCGAGATGGTCTCCTTTCTTGGCTCGACTTGAGGGCTACAGCTTCAATTATATCTTGTATCTCACTAGGACGTTTAGATCCCAGTACTGTTCCTCCTGCTGATTGATCGAGTTTGTCTTGATCTGCAGGTCGTAATCCATGGTAAAAATCTTCCATTACTTGCCATTTTGGAATTCTATTATCAGGAACTCTGGCCAGCAGTTCCTTATATCGTTCCCAGGCTTCATATAACGTCTCGTTATCTTCTTGAACAAATGCCCTCAGCTCCCTTCGATATTTGCCTGCCTTTTGTGGTGGACAATATTTTCCAACAAATTTTTCTACCAGCTCCAACCAAGAATGAATCGATCCTGCAGGCAAAGTTTTAAACCAGGTGGAAGCTTTGTCACGTAAAGATTGAGGAAATAATAATAAACGAATAACTTCAGAAGAAACTTTATTATTTCTAAAGGTGCTCAGAGTGGCAAGAAATTTATCAAGGTGATCGTGAGGGTCTTCATGAAATCCTCCACCAAATTGGGATGCTTGTATCATCCTCACGATTGCGGGATTTATTTCAAAATTATTTGCATTAATATCAGGCAGCACGATGCATGATTCTCGGTCACTGTATCTGGCCGAGACATATTCTCTCATAGAAAGTTCTGCTTCATCTTCTCGCCGATTATTATATGGTGGAACCAGTTCATTCTGTTGCTCCAGTCTCTGATTGTCGCGTGCTTGTTCCGCCATTTTTTTTATATTTCTTCGTAATCGACGATAGGTTCTTTCAATCTCAGGATCAAATTCCAACAGTGGATTTGAACTCCTAGTGCGCTTATCAGAAGATTCCAGGATTGGTTGTGATTTAATCTTCAATTAGCACCTGCAACAACCAATTTTCAGTAAGATAAAAGAATAAGATAAAATATATACAAGAAGAAAGAAATTCAGATAATAGGTCACGAAAAATGAGTTTTTAACAAATAAAGTCTTTCGGCACGATAGAATTTGAAAATTCGTCATTAAAATTAATTTTCGAGAGGAACTTTTCAGAAATTCTTCAAAATATTTATGATGTAAGAAATCACACAAAATAAATCCGAACTAATTTACGGTCATAGAGTTAATAATCAGACATAATCAAAAATTATTTTGAAGAAATAGGATTGATCGGCCGTAATTACAGAAATAGATTTACGGTCGATATTAGATTAGTAATTCGAAGCTCGTTCGTCCGTAAAAATATTGAAACAGTGTCAAAAGGATTCAACGTGAAGGCGTAAAAATTAGCATGGTGATGAATTATCTCGGCCGAAAAAAAATTGAATGAAATGTTGCCAAATAAATCATTACGGCCGACAAAGATTATAGTTCATATCGGCCGTAAAACAATGAGAGGTAAAACATCAACACATATAAATCGGCCCAAAAGAGTAAAATCCATGGATGATCCATTATGGCCGAGACAACTAAATCGCTTCGGCCAAAACAAAGTCAAATCAAAAGTTCAAACTATTATAATGTTACGGCCGAGAATGAAAAAAAAATCACAATTAAATTAGGGTCGGAAGATGGCGTAAAAAAAAAGTGTTCAGAAATTTTACGGCCGTAAAACCATGAGATTAATTCTCGGCCGTAAAAAATAAAACATGAGATCATTTCGGCCGTAAAAAGATTAAATCGTCAATGAGGTCACTTCGGCCGAGATGATGTCAACACGAGGCCGTAAAGAAAAATAGGGTTTCGGCCGAAATAATTTCGAATAAAACTCAAATGTCGAAAATTGAATCATTACGGCTGTAAAACAATTCCTTACGGTCGTAAAACAACGAAAACAATTCCTTACGGCCGTAAAACAATTCATTACGGCCGAGAATGAAAAATGTCGAAATAATGAATTAAGCAATTCCTTACGGTCGTAAAACAACGAAATCATATGAAGAGTTTAAACAATTAAAGTGTTACGGCCGAGAATGAAAATTGATTCGAATAGGGCGTAAAAATTTAAACCATCGATAAACCGGGCGTAACAAATCAAATCAATATCAATTACTCATGGCGTAAAAACAACGTTTGAAAAAAAATATTACGGCCGTAAAGATTGAAAGTTTAGAATTCAGAAATCATTCAATGCGAGGCTGTAAAATTAATAAAGCCGACACATCAAATCTTGGTCGTAAAATCATAGGTCGACACTGTAATTCGGAAAATTCAATAGGCGTTGGATTTAAACCGAAAGTAGACAAATAAAAAATTATCGTGACCTTTATCTGCAAAAGAAAAAAATGTCAGTTTATTCACAAAAATAATTAAAACAATTAATACATATGCACAGAGAATTATTTACAATTTATTTACATCTCCTAATAATTCATAAAAATCAGAAATTAATTAATAAAATATTCCCCGGCAACGGCGCCAAAAACTTGATGCGTTGTAATTGTAACATTGAAATTTGCTAGCAAGTGCACTAGTCGCTCAAGTAATATAGTAATAAGAGTAAGAGTGTCGAACCCACGAGGAATATTATTAATTCAATATCTGAAATTATAAATTAATAAGAGAGGAAAAAACATGGATTTTTGGAAAGAGGTTTTATGAAATAAAATAAAGAAAATAAGATAATGATAAGATAATGGTGTTGAAGTTAGGCCTTAGGATGAAAATAGATTAGGATAAATATTTGAATCATAAAAGATAAATTTAATCTTTAAAGATGGATTAGAGTCTCCCTAAAGTAATCTACCATGATTAACTTGTGGTCTCCACGACTGGCATCCCTCAATTTAATCATATAGAACTATCTTAATTTAATAAGAATTGAAGTCTCCACGACTGGTACCCCCAAAATCATATTAAAATTAAGATGCATTAAATTGGATTCTCTAGACTATTAATCACTCCACAAACTGGTATAGATTAATAGACCACACAAACTTGATTCTCCACACACTAGTTATCAAATTTATGTCAATTATTAATTTCAAATAAAATCAATTATAATTAGTATAATAAATTCTGAAATTAAACACTCCACAAACTGGTATAGCCTAATTCAGAAATTTAATTAACTAATATAAAAGCATTAAACACAATTAATAATTGATCAGAAAAGATTAAAACAAATAAAGTAGGATCCAAACATTTTCCTTCGATTAATAATCTCCTAAAATAATAATCCTAAAAACATGGAGTTCATCCTAGAAATTCTGGAGAGATAATAATAAAATAACAATAATAATCGAAAGGATTACACCCAAAATAGAAGTAGAGCTCTCGAATTGGGCAGACAGTCGGGCAGCTTCTCGGACTTGATCAGGGTCGCGATCAACTTCCAGCCGTCGCACCTCTCTCCTCTTGGTCGTAGCCTGCAGAGCTCACGACTCACCGTGGAAGAAACCTAAACTTCAGAGCACCCCTGAAACGATGGATTCTTCACGTATTTATAGGGTGCGGACGACCTTCAATTTGATCTCGGCCGTAACATCGTACGGTTAACTTTAAACTCGGCCAAAGATAAATCATTTTATCAACTCGCCCAAAGATAAATCTTTCTTATCTTTTTACGCCCAAAGAGTCTCGGCCGTAAAGAAAATATTTTATCTTCTTTCCATTACTCCCAAAGGATAAAAATCCTTTTATCTTTACGCCTTCAAATGTCTTGTTACGCCCAAAGATAAACTTATTTTTATCTTGTTACGCCCTTCATCTTCATGCCATTACGCCTCCGAATTTCGGCCGTAAGGAAGGAATTTCTTCTGTTACGCCCAAAAGATAAAAACATTTATCTTTACGCCTTCAAATGTTAGCCGTAACAAGAATTAAATCTTGTTACTCCTTTTGAATCTCGGCCGTAACAACTTGGGTGTAAAGCAAATCTCGGCCGTAAGAAATAATATCTTTGAATTTCGGCCGAGATCCGAATTTTCCTGCAAATAATTATCAAAATATAGTTAATCCATCCACAATTAAAATATTTAGAGAATTTAATAATTAAAATTGATAAATCCGGAATTATGATTAAAAGTGACTAAAAATGATGCATGCCATGATCAAATTACAGAAAATTTAATTAAAATAATTAACTAAAATATGTTGTATTTTGCATGCATCAGTGAGTGAGAGACTGAGAGAGAGAGAGAGTCGCATGAGACATGCAGCTCCAGTCATGCAGTAAGCGGGCGAGTGCTTCTATGTTTTTTTTTTAGAAAATGAGAAATTATATTAATGCAAAAATGATTTTTAGAGTCAGTGTACAAAAATTAATGGAGGTCAGGAAAAGGATCATTCACTCAAAAGTGCTCACCATTTTGGCGGTCAAAATTAGCTAAGTGGTCCGTGATAAAGTTGTGCACTCTGGAGCATAAAATAATAGTAGTAAGTGCAAGTCGCTCAAGATTGTCCCACTCAGAAAGAATATTACGTAGGTGCCAGGGACAAGATTGGCTGCACCAGACCAGGTGAACCAGAACATCACAATCCAAGCGTATGCATACGTGAGTAAATCCTTTGGCAACACAAGCACGAACTCCGTGAAGAAGCGTCCAGGCTTCCGAGTGAAGGGCTGATATGACATGGGTTGCACCGGCACCTGCAAAGATAAAAGAGCCAGAATAAGAGCGGAGTAGAAAGTCGTATCCCCCCGAGCCACTAGCCCGAATATACGATCCATCCGAATTGAGGGAGACCCAATTCGGAGAGGGGAGCTCCCAATGGATCCGCGCAGGATATTGGGGGCGAGTTGCCTCAGGGGCATGGGTTATGCTAGATGAAAATTTATGAAAATCAGCTAGAGCTTTTTCCCAAATCACGTTGACGGTTGCATACTTGGATCAAAAATGAATATTGTTCTTGAGATTCCAAATAGAACAGAAGCGTAATGCAAAAATGGATAGTAGATGTCTCCTAGACTAGAGGTCCAGATTAGCTCCCTCAAGATCCAAGAGTCCGATTCCCATGAGGGAAAGAAATCAAAGAAAAAGTGGAGTTTTGCTTGAAAAAGATCCCATAATTGGAGGGCTAGTGGGCAAGAAAAGAAGAAATGGGAAATGGTTTCAAGAGCAAGGCCATAAATGGGACATGAAGGATTTATATTGGGATTGAAAGTAAGAATGTAATCCATGGTAGGTAGTCTCTTATGAAAAAGTTTCCAAAGGAAGAAGTGAATATTGGGAGGAACGGAGATATTCCAGATCGCAGTTCAAGATTGCCGTCCAGCCACAGGTGTCGACAAAGCCTGTTGGTACATAAATTTATAAACGGAACTGGCATTTGGGAGCCCATGCTCATCGGTCGTCCAAACCCACACATCATCACAGATAGAACGAGAGATATAAATACCGCAAATAGCATCACAAATCGATTCACAAAAAATATGGGACAAAAGGAGGTAATCCAGGTGAAGTCAATAATAATATCAGATACATTCAGGGTGTTGATGTCAACATGCATATTTAGATAAGTGGGCAATCGATTAAGAGGGATAGGAGATATCCAAGGATCAAAGAGAACAGAAGTGATAAGGCCTAACCCAATGGTCTTGATGAAACCTAGGCGAAGCTGGTGAAGGAAATAAGTGATAAGGAGTCAAGACCAAGTAGTGCCCTTAGAGGGTGGGGGATTCTAGAGAGAGATGGATCGATACTTAGTCTGGACCAAGCGCGCCCAAGGGGATTGGAAGTTAGGTAGGAGAATAAGGACTCGAGGAGCCAGTGAAAACTTGCGTATAAGATGGAAGTTCCGAATACTTAAACCATCATTCGCATGAGGAAGCTGGATAGTAGACCAATGAATCAAATAGATCCCCTTACTACCATTACCATAATCCCAAAAGAAGGATTGGGTAAGGCGCTCGAGGGAACGGAGAGTGCCCACAGAAAGGTAGGTAGTCCCAAGAAAGTAGGTAGAAAGTGAGGAGAGACATGAGTTGATTAGAGTAGCATGGCCTGCCTGACTAAGAAGCTTACGTCACCAGTTGGAGAGCCTGGTGGAGAAATGCTTAATGAGAAAGCTTTGATCGTGCATAGGAATATAGTTAGCAGAGATAGGAACACCCAAGTAGGTGAAGGGGAAGAGACTTTGGGAGATCCCAAGGGATTGGATGAGAGCTTGATTCCTACGAGGGTTAAAGAGGCAGGGAAAATAAATAGCAGATTTAGGTGAATTGATGCGCTGGCCCGTGAGGGATCCATAAATAAAGAGGATTGATCTAAGCTGCTACCATTGGACTGGGTGGCCCGAATGCATACCAGCAGATCATCGGCAAACAAGAGGTGATTAAGAAAGGAGTTAAATTTGAATGGAATAATGCAGCCCAGGTCGATATGTCGCTGCAGTAATGATGTGAATATCTGGGATACAATGATGAAGAGATATGGAGAGAGGATCTCCGGATGCTCCAATGCGGCAGGAAATAAGGAGAAGATTTTTTGTTGATTACACATGAGAAAATAAGGGACATGATGCAAAGATTTATCCAATTTATAAACTGGTTGGGAAAGTTAATGAGGAATAGGATGTGGATGACAACATCCCAGGAGCCTCGATAGAAAGCTTTTTCCATATCGATTTTCATCGACATATGCTTAGCTCGACCAATGGAGAGGGAATGGGAAAGCTCCTGCGCTAGTAAAATGTTATCTTGAATGTTGCGGCCAGGGATGAATGAAGATTGAGAGGAACTAACGAGACTATCAAGGGTGAGTTTGAGGTGGTTGGCAAGGATCTTAGCGAACACACGATACAAAGTATGATAGAGGGAGAGGGGACGATAGTCCTTGATGGTTAAGGGCGACTCTTTCTTTGGGATAAAAATGAGGGAGGTCTTGCATCACTCATTAGGCAGATGAAGGTTAACAAAAGCCTATTGGGTGGCAAGGGTAATACGGCTCCCCACAATATCTCAGTAGTTGCGATAAAAGTCGAGCATGAATCCATCAAGACTCGACGCCTGACCAAAAGGCATACTCCAAATGACAGAGCGGACCTCATCATCAGTAATGGGACCAGTAAGAGACAAAAAATAGGAGGGGTTGTAGGTAGGAACCTCAGGCTAATGGTTAGGAGGGATGGTTAAGTCCGGCAGTGGACTCCCGAGATTAACATAATGATCAATGAAATGTTTCTCGATCAGATGAGGGTGGGTGATGACCTCGCCAGAGTCGCCGAATGAGGTTCTGCTTATGACAGATAATGGTTTGGAGGTGAAAAAATTTAGTATTTCGGTCCCCATGTTGGAGCCACGCGGTGCGGGACTTACTCCACCACTTGACATTAATTTGGCGTAAAAAAGCAACATGGAGGTGATAAGTGACCCGAAGAGAAGCTAAATCAGACTTGGACAGACCTCTAGAAACGTCGAGGCCCTCAAGCAGCGAAATACAGTCAAGAGCTTCTTGAGCACGCATCTCGAGCTGCTCGAGAACCTCCCGATTCCAGTGGATGGTATCCTTATGGATACGCTTCAATGATTCCAGAATGGATTGGGTACACGAAGGAGATAACCAGTGACGTTTAACAATGTCCTTAGCCTCAGGATGAAGAAACCAAAAATACTCATACTTGAATGAATGAGAGCGGCTAGCCGGAGGTCCGACTAGAAGAGAATGGGAGCATGGTCCGACGCACAGTGGGGAAGGGTCGAGAGCTCAAGTCTGAGAAAAGCATCGATCCAAAAATGATTGGCCAGCATTCTATCAAGCCTATAAAGGATACGAGCTGGGCCTACACGGTTATTACACCAGGTAAAGGAAATACCCAAAGGCTTGAGATCAATGAAACCATGGGTATCAATGAGGTTTTGCAGAAGGATAAATGATCTAGAGCTTCTAAATAGTTCCCCCCCCCCCCCCCTTCCACCCTTTTTGTTATCAGAAGAGAGAATGCAATTAAAATCACCAATTAAAACCCACGAAAAGTTGTACGAGTTAATTAAACTAAGAGTGTTCCATAAGTGATTTCTATCAGCAAGCAAAATACTAGCGTAAACACAGGATAATAGAAAATGAAAACCATTATGAGAAATAGCAGCATGAAAGATATGGTCGGAGTTTAGGAGAGGAGTAACCTAAGTATCATGCTCACGCCATGCAAGGATAATATCTTTGGAGGAGCCGGAGCCCTCGCAGTAGGAGCCAGACCACGAAGGCCCGAGGCGACGAATAACATGTTTAGCTTTTACAGACCAAACATGACTTTCTAAAAGAATTAAAAAATCAAGAGAAAATGAAGAAATAAGATTCCTAAGTCTATCCCTAACTTTAGCCCAGAACGCGCCGCGACAATTTCATGCAAGAATCTTCATCAAAGGATAGGATCCACCACCACCTCCAACGTTAAGGATGCACAACAGAAGACGAGAGTGAGTTATCAGAAAGGACATGAGGTTTTTCCTTACCTTTGCCCTTAGCAGGGGCCGGCAACGGCCGAGGGTGGAGAGAGAGGGAAGGGGTAGGGGGGTTGGTTTAAGCACACAGGACTTCTTGCACTCAAATCTTGGGTGGAACAAGGTCCGGGTCTTCCAGGTCATCCAAGGAAGAGTCATCCTCCATCTGGATGACCGGAGAGGCAGGCACGCACAAGCCGGCTGACGTCCGCGCCACCAGATCAGAGTGGTCAACGATGGTGATGTGATCCAGGGGTATAGAAGAGGAGGGAAAATCTGAGAAACACAACATGGAGGGCGAAGAGGCAGACGATTAAGTATTAGGAGAGAGGGGAGTAGCGAAGAGACTTGCATAGGTTTTAGGAAAAATGAGGGGAGATTGAATAGCAGGGGGAGATAGAGCGATGGAGGGAGAGGAGGTCTGAACGAGGGGAGAGGAAGTCTGAACGAGGGAGACATGTGTAGGGCCAGGATGCAGTGCGGGGGAAAATACCAAATCACCACCATTGCAGAGCCCTATCTCATCACAAGAAAAACAAACATTAGTGGCAAAAATAGGCGCATCCTGGCCACTCGAGAAAACAAACGAGAACCGTTGGATGGCCACATCGCGAATCACAGACGTGGCAGATGAGGGTGAGCCAGCTCCCAACGACATTGCGATCTAGGCACCAGGGACTGTTGGAATAGCCCCTCCTAGATTGTAGACGTGGCACCAAGGTCATGTGTCAGACCTCGCGTAACGGACGTGACGCCGCTACTAGCCGTTAGGCGAGCACCGCCCATCCGTTGACCCTCCGTACACCAGACGCTACTAGCCATTTGGCGAGCACCCGATGAGGAAGGAGGGCCCTCCAGGAGGTTGAGGTATAGGGATGGACGAGGCAGGTCCGCCAACACCGAGCGATGGATCGGGCGTCGGAAAGGTTCCGCCGCACGGAGCCATGACCCAAAGAGCAGAGCCGCCGTTGAAGAATCCCACTCTGGCGCTCGCGGACAGACTTCAAAGGCGATGATCGATGATGCCACGATGGTAGCAAAAGGTAGGAAGATGCTCGTAAGCGGCCTCCTGGAGGTACCTGTCACCATTTGGTAGATAAATCCAAGTAGCTTGAGGAAGAGGAGAGGTTTACCTCAACACAAGCACGGGCACGAGGTGAATCAACGGAACACATGGCCTGCTCATCAATACAGTAAATTATCGAATGCCGCAATGATCCGCTTGAGGGAGGCTGGGTTGCAAAGTTCAAGGGGAAGCTTAGGGAACTGGATCCAAAGTGCGGAGTTGAATGAATAGGCAGAGTCGAGGCGGAGGAAGGGAGAGATTGTGGACACACGGAGCAGGTGGCCACCGAACTCCCATGGATCGCCTGTGAGGACCTGCAGACGAATAGATTCATATTCAAACGCGAAAAGGAAAAAAGAGCTACCTAGAGGAGAGATAACACAAGGGTTAGCCAGGCCCCATAGAGGCCGGACACCATCCCGGAGCACAGCAACGCTCCCCACAAAATGGCCAATAAGGCAAGATTTGAGGTGCTCAGAGTACTGGGAGACATCCGCAGCTGAGATAATAACTTTAGAGGAAGTTGCCGCTTCGAGTTCACAGATCTGTCGTGGTGACATACATGACGGAGGAGAGGGACAAGAACCCTTGGCGACATAGATCCAAGATTTAGGTAGCTGCTTAGAAGAAGGGGGAGCAGTAGAATGCCAAAGCAGGTGGGTAATTGTGAAGGGCTAGATGCGGATGAGAGAGGGGGAAAGGGGTCAGAACCACCCCCGCACATGGTGGAAGCTCCATGGAATCAATGGAGAAGATCTTAAAACTTTTCAGCGTGAGGCCGTTGCGAGAAGACTCAAGCCATACGGGTTGCAGGCACAACAACTAGAGCCGAGTAAGGCACCAGGAGGAAGGAGGAGGATAGGTCGCCGGTTGTTGCTAAAGCCGTTGGGGGTTGCTCCCAAGACGGGCTTCCTTAGAACTCCTTCCTACCACTTTCGATGCAGAACAACTTCATCTGTTCATTATGCTTCTATGCTTGGGAGTTTGGAGAGATGTGGTGACTGGTGAGCCTTGGCGTGAGGTTCGTTGGGCAATGTTTTAAAAATGTAATAAACAATTGAAGGGCGTATCAATTTAAACAACTTCGATAAGAAGAAATCAATTTTTTAATTAAAACAATATTATTTTACTATTTTGTAAATATATTATAAATACAAATGTAAAAATTTTAAAAATAATAGAATCAGTGGCCGAGTCAGGAATAACTTTTCCTGATTCACTAATTATAATTATAGACATAATGTTATTTTTACAAATATGTATTAAATAGTTGTATACTTTGTTATTGACTAAAGTTTTTTTAAACAATGATCAAACATATATCATTATATTATTCCTTTATTATTAAATAGATATTTAATTTTTCAAATCATATAACAAATTTTATATTTGTTACAATTCAAAGAGTAAAATTTAATAGCCTTTGGTTGCAATGTTAAAAGAAAAAAACAAATAAAAGTTAAGTAAAAAAAAATACAAGTCCTACACAATTGCATAATTAAATAATATAAATATTATTGATAAAAGTTAAGAAATATCATAATTAAATAAAACAAAAGATGTGAAAGGAGGGTTGGAGCCTATGTTGAACATAATAACATTTTAAAAAGTAAGAGTTATTTCTTTAAACTTTCCTTAAACTATGGTAATTTTTCGTATCTAACCCCAAAGTATGAACTTATCTTAAGATATTCCTAAACTTTATCACATCTTTCACTTTAATCCTTTGGTCCGATTCTATTAACTTTTCTGTTAGTTTTAATTTTTTTCCATTTGTGAAAAAACTAAAATGCCCTTTCAAAAACTCTTCTTTAAAAGATATAATTTTTTTTCGAATATATTATTATACAAAAATGCTCTCTTTAGGATGAAAGTTTCTATATTTTTAATTTTTTATTATTTTTTAACATTAAAATAGAGAAGAGTTTGTGGAAGGGCATTTTAGTCTTTTCATAAATGGAAAAAAAGAAAAACTAATACAAAAGTTAACATAATCTGACAGAAGGATTAAAGTGAAAAATGCGGTGAAATTTAGAGATGTCTTAAGATAAGTTCATACTTTGGGGTTAGATGTAGAAAATTGAGATAGCTTAAGGGAGATTTAAGAAAATAATCCAAAAAGTAATTGAGATATTTGGAATGAAAGGAAATAAACTTTTAAATATATGGTAGCATGAAAAGGTAAAAAAAAGTTAAATTAAAAGTGGGGTAAAAACAACACTGTTAACAAGGATCGAGCTAGCAACCTTCCACACCCCTATCTATGCGATAGGTGGTCGTGACCACAATACACTGATGAACCAAGTAAACGTACTCTTCTCTACGGTCCAAGATCCCCCATCTCCGACTTCATCTTCACATGCTCCGAAACGGAGAAGGAGGATATCGATCTCATTCCTCTACCTCGGAGGGTGCCCAAGAAGGATAGACCAGAGCATACACTGAGGCCCTCGACAACTGTGGAGCCAAAATTGAAGTTGAAAAATAGGCGGAAGGCTCCAGAAAAAGGTAAGACCAAGCCAATCCATACTGCTTTAAATACTAGAGACCTCAACGGATGTGCAGACAAGGAGGCAGATTTCAACCCACGTCTCAGTAGAGCTGGGATCCTATCGTGGAACTATCGGGGGGCCTTGAGAAGTCGAGTTTGGGACCGCTTCGCCGAGTTAATTAGGGAACACAGACCGGACTTACTTGTCTTGCAGGAAGCACATACAACAACTGAATCAACACATATTGTTGCACATCGCCTAGGTAAAAATTGGAACCATCTTATTGCCTCAGGTACATCCTCCTCTAGAGGCATAATCTTAGCATGGCAGAACACTAACACTATCAAGATAACTCACATAGCTACCTCTTCTCAGCTATTGCATTCACTTACATCTCTTGATTCTTTCACTTTTCTCCTCATATGTGTGTATGCTAGTACTTCACCAATAATTCGAACGCAATTATGGCAAGAATTAGCTAAATTTAACGCAATAGATTTTTCATGGGCTTTAATTTGTGATTTTAATTCTTACAACCTTCTGACAAAAAGGGTGGGCGACCTTTCACGCTCACTAGATCTTTTCCAAAAACTCAGGAATCTCGTGGACTCTCATGGACTAATTGATACACCTATAAATGAGGTCCAGTTTACGTGGTGTAACAATAGGAGGGGGCTAGCTAGAATCTGGTGTAGGTTAGATAGACTCTTCATAAACACGCAGTGGATACTCAAATTCCCATTTTTAGCTTTATACTCCTTACCTAGATGCACCTCTTATCATAATCCAATTCTTTTCAACTCTAATTCCATAAACAGAAAACCACAACAATTCAAGTACGAGGCCTTCTGGCTTTAATACCCTGAAACACACTAAATTGTTACAAATATTTGGAACAAAAGGATCCCTAACTCATCCATTCATAAATCTCTTAAAGAGGTGAAACAAAAGACATTACAATGGAATAAACATCATCTTGGCAACCTAGAAACCAAAGTCCTTGATCTTAAGACCCAAATAAGTACACTAGAACTAAAAGATGAATCCATAGGACTCAATGACCAGGAGTTAGGTAAACTTAGATCCCTTTACCATCAAATTACAATCAAATGGTGGTCGAAATCAAGAGTAAAATGGATAAAAGATGGGGACAAAAATACCAAATTCTTCCATGTAAGTTCAATGATCAGATACAAGAATAACCTAATTCAATCTATTGAAACTGACATAGGAACCAAATTAGATAATGACAATGACATCATCACTACCTTTGTTGATCACTATAGAAATCTCTGGAAATGCAACACTGGTCCTTAGATCCCCATATCTTCTTGGTCGTCCCTTCCTACATTAAATGACACATGGTGTGACCAATTAACTGCCCCAATCACAGATGAGGAATACTCAACAAATTAGGGTCCTTGGCCCCTGGGAAAGCCCCATGACCAGATGGATTTACCTTAGAATTCTATAAGTCTAATTGGAACACCATTGGTTTAGATATCTTTGCTGAAATTTAAAAATTCTTCAGTACCAAAGTGTTGCCTAAGGATTGGACCCTCACAGCATTGATCTTTATTAAAAAAAAACCCATCAAGGTTACAGATATGAGACTCTGTAACATCATCTATAGAGTGATGTCCAAAATTCTTGCACTCAGACTCAAACCAACACTAAATAGCATCATTGATAAGTGGCAATCAGCTTTCTTACCTGGTAGATCAATTCAAGATAATATCTTACTTAGTCAAGAGATCACACATTCCATGAACAAAGGAAGGAAGAAGACCATGATTATTAAAGTTGACATGAACAAAACATTTGATAGAGTCAGCTGGCATGCAATCAAAACCACTCTGACATGCATGAACAACTCCTCAATTTTCATTGATTGGATTATGGCCTGTGTCACATCTCCTATTCTCATGTCACATCAATGGAACACCCTCCACATACTTCAAAAATTACTGTGGTATTAGACAGGGAGACCTTCTTTTCCCATACTTATTTATTACTATTACCCAAGTATTCACCACCTTGATGAATAACGTTGTACTCGATTCATCGTTAATTCCTTTCTCCTTAAACAATTTCTCCTGGAAAGGCAAAACTATAGCTCTGATACCATACTGTAACGCTCCAAAATTCGGCCCAATTTAAATTTTCCGAACCCCAGGTAGTGTTACTTTGACATGACCTAATTTCATAAAACTTCGCAGCGGAAACATAATCATATATATAAAGATAAAACATCAATTTTCATAAACAACGAAAGACTTCTAACATATATAAATTTCAAGATACATAAACTGGCTCATGGACCTAATAGGCTCTAATGTATATCCAATAAAGTGGTTCATCATACATAAATGAGTTCAAGTATAGTACATGACTCAATAAGAGATCCATAAGTCATACATACTTAACCCTTATAAGGGTTCATCGTAATGACATAATATGAGTAAAATAGCTTGGGTCGTAGCCCGACAGACCCATGTGCAATGTCACTGTCATGAGGCTCTCGTCACCGAACCTAAGCCTCCTCCATACTTGCACGGATCCATGGGGTGCAGGGGACTTCTCCCGTTAGAGTATGTTGAGACCCATGCATGCTATGATCTTATAACATAATCTCTACATGTCATGGCATATGCATTTCATCATCATGGAACATAAATTATATGCATACTATGAACTACTTATGCATACTATATGGCATGTGAACATATCATCATACTTATCATTGTGCTAATACATATCATGATCTTATCTTATTTTACTTTATCATTTTTGTTCATGTCATAATATGATGTGACAAGTGGACATTCATAATGCATCCCCATAGGTGCCTTCTTCATCTTTATCATCTTTGTCTTTATGTCCCAAGTCATTCATCCTTCAATTTCATCTTTCATATTTATTTAGATGATTTCTTATCTTGTCGATTGATAAGGGTCGGTTAGTGGCTGTCATAATCCTCACACATAGGTGAGGTTTTTATTCTCATCCTTAAATGAGGTATTCATCCTCTTCCGAAGGCGAGATCTTCATCCTCTTCCGTAGGCGAGGCCTTTATCCTCATTCGTCAATGAGGTCTTCCCCCACTCGTCGGTGGAGCCATAGGTAGGGTACTGATTGGTCCCAAGTCATAAAAATGCTACACCTTCAATAATCTGTCTTTTAATTATGTTCATCAATATATACAATCATTCAATACATGTTGCATCTTTTAACCCTATTTAAAGTCATACAAACTTTAAATCATGCTAAGTGTGGACATTGAATCATAACCAATCATCTTTCAGAACGGACAACCATTTTGGATTACGGTCGACCGCTGGACTAGTATCGAATGATCGATGGGATTATCGGTCGACCGTTATGGTCCTTTTGGACGATCGAAATAGGGCGTTCGGTCGGCCGCTAAATTGAATGATTGTTGGAATATCGGTCGACCGTTATAAATCATTCGGATGACCAAAACTGAGCTTCGGTTCGATCGCTCATCACAATGTATGATGACTCTATGAAACGGACGACCGCTGGGATATCGGTCGACTGTTAAGGGTCTTTCGGACGACCAAAATTGAGCTTCGGTTTCGACCACTAATCACAATGTGTGACGACTATTCAAATCGAACGACCGCTGGGATATCGGTCGACCGTTACATGATTGTTGGATGACCGAAATAGGCCGTTCGATCGACCGCTAATTATAGAATGTAACGATCCTTCCAAAATGGACGACCATTGATGTATCGATCGACCGTTGGACAGAGTGCGAGACTACATTTGTCTCCAGAATGGTCAACCGATAATGTATCGGTCGCCCATTCTGGAACGACAGAACACGATTTTTACATCTTTTTCTTCCTAATCTTGCATACATTGACATATTAAACACATATTGATTCTCAAACATCATATGAAACATTCTTCAACATTTTTAGCATTCTTAGCAATGAAGTAAATGGTGTATTCACATGAGGACATCAAATATGCTATCCAAGTTCATAAACGTACATGAGCTTTACACGATTTCACAATAAGTTAACATAACAACAATAAATATTCTAATACTTAGCATAATGGGCACTAGAGCATTAAGCTAGGAAACACATGACATTCTAATCATGGTTAGCAATAAAATAGTAATCTAAAGAAATATGAGTCATCAAATGCACATTCACTAATTATGCCTTAATAAGACCTAGTTTGACCTTAATATCTCTTAATCCATACAAATACACATCATTAAGAAGATGATTAGAGTTTGGATCCCCTCAAAACATATATTGATTAATTACCCTTAACCCTCTAGTTTCTTCCCCTCTTTTCCCTCCTTCCCTCCTCAGTTGAAATAGTTTCTTCCTCTTTGGAGCTGCTGTTCATGTGTGCTAATGGGGAAATAAGAGAGAGTGGGAGAGGGTGAGAGAGTGTGTGCTAAGGAGTGAGCTAATGGAGAGGTATTACTTACTGTAGCTCCAAAATGGTGCTTTCTTGGTAATGCTGGCCGAGTGGGTGAAAATGAGGGAGAGAGATATGATGAGTGTGGAGCTTGCTATTGCACAAGGGGTCTTGGGGGTTTGCTGGTCGACTGGTAGGTGGAGAAAGATTTAGGGCACTATAGCTCCCTTTTATACTTTGAGTAATAGAGTGAATGGGCTGGGCTTTGGGTTATGGCGCGTGGGTAGCTTTTCCCCCTTTTTTTAATTTTGCTTTAGGACGTTACAAGGACATTGCAAGGACATTGCACTTGTTGTCACACCTTGCAGTCTATGTGATGTCATGTTTTCGCTTTGTTAGCCAATCAAGATAGTTGAACCTCAGTCGGGCCAAAACTAGAAATGAGAGGAAGAAGAATTTTGGTGGGATGAGAAGACAACCAAATCTTGGGATCTTATTTATAGAATCTTCCTCCCATAATCTAATTCAAATAAATGTCTTATTTAAAATCCAATTAGTCTTATCCCAATCTAATTACACATAATTTTCAAAACTAATTAAATAATTAATATCTATAAACATTAACCTTTTGGATTTAAATATTAAATAATTTAAAATATTTCTGCATTTTTTTAAGCTTAAAGCTCTTAATTCTATACTAATTTGGGGCCAATTATCCATTAAACTTGTGTCTGGATGCCAATTTAAATTTAAATATCTAATTTTAATTTCATCACAATTTTCACACCTAGTAAGAATTTTCTTTCTTTCTTTTTGCCTTCTCTAATCATACTTCTAATAGTTCTCAAATTCTCCTTTTAATCTATTAGAATTTTGATTATTTTATCAGGGAAAAGTATCGTTTGGCGAAAAGGGAGGCTAAGAAGGCAGTTAGTGATGCTCGTGCTAAAGCATACGAGGGGTTTTATAAGGAGTTAGGGACAAAGGCGGGTGAACAAAGGATTTACAAGATTGCAAGGAACAAAGAGAAGGAGTCGAAAGATTTGGATCAAGTAAGATGCATAAAAAATGAAGTTGGCAAGGTTTTAGTTACTGAAGGAGATATTAAGAACAGATGGGAAGAGTATTTCTATAAGCTATTTAATGATGGATGTGAAGGTTCGCGTTGTGATTTGGAGGACTTGACAGTTAGCGAATGTGAGCTTAATAGGTCATTTTATCGTAGAATTAGAGTCTCGGAGGTTAGCGAAGCTCTTAAGAAAATGGAGAATGGTAAAGCCGTTGGACCGGATGGTATACCGATTGAAGTTTGGAAATGTTTAGGAGAAAAATGTGTGTTGTGGTTATGTAAACTATTTAATGAGATTTTACGGTCGAAAAAGATGCCTGATGATTGGAGATTAAGTACATTAGTTCCTATTTACAAAAATAAAGGGGATATTCAGAATTGTGCAAATTATAGAGGGATTAAACTTATGAGTCACACTATGAAATTATGGGAAAAAGTGATTGAGCATAGATTGATAATGGAGACTAGTATTTCTGAGAGACAATTTGGGTTCATGCCAGGAAGATCCACTACAGAGGCGATTTATTTACTAAGGGGGATGATGGAGAAGTATCGAAGTAGGAGAAGAGACTTACATATGGCTTTCATTGACTTAGAGAAGGCGTATGATCGGGTACCAAGGGATGTACTTTGGAAAGCCTTGCAAAAGAAGAGGGTGAATGTTGTCTACATTAAGGTAATACAAGATATGTACGATGGGGCATTGACTAGGGTTAGGACACCCGGAGGTGAGACAAATGAATTTCCTATAGGAATTGGCCTACATCAAGGATCAGCTTTAAGCCCGTATCTATTTAACTTAGTTATCGATGCTATAACCGAGAGTATCACAGATGAGGTACCTAAGTGCATGCTATTTGCGGATGATATAGTACTTTTAGCGGATTCAAGAGAAGAGATTAATACAAAATTGGAAATATGGAGAAATACGTTGGAGTCAAAGGGTTTTCGTTTAAGTAGGAATAAAACAGAATATATGCATAGCAATTTCACAAATAAACAACTTAGAGACGATTTGAAAGTTAGGTTAGGGGAGGATATAATTCCTCAAGTGACAAAGTTTAAATATTTAGGATCAATTGTAAGACAAGATGGTGAGATTGATGACGATGTTAATCATAGAATTCAAGCTGGTTGGTGTAAGTGGAGGAAAGCCACTGGAGTTCTTTGTGATAAAAAAGTACCCAATAAAGTTAAAGGAAAATTCTATCGTACTGCTATAAGGCCAGCAGTGTTATATGGTAGTGAATGTTGGGCTATGAAGGGACAACATGAACGTAAAGTGGTGGTAGCCGAAATGAGGATGTTGAGATGGATGTGTGGTCATACAAGATTAGATAAGATTAGGAATGACCATATACGTGAACGAGTCGGAGTGGCTCCTATTAGTGAGAAAATGGTAGAGAATCGTTTGAGATGGTTTGGTCATGTTCAGAGAAGACCATTAGATGCGCCAGTAAGAAGAGTAGATCAAATAATCTGGAGTCCGATTAAAAGAGGGAGAGGGAGGCCAAGGCGGACACTTGGCGAACTAATAGAGCAAGATCTATTGGTGAATAATATACCGAAAGGTTTGGTTACTAATAGAGCGGAATGGCGTCGTATGATCCATGTAGCCGACCCCACCTAGTGGGATAAGGCTTTGTTGTTGTTGTTGTTGTATCAAATTGCTAAATTGTCCTTTGTCTAATCTTGGGGCATCACATATATTATTTATAACAATTTCAATCTATTATTTTCATATTTAATAATTTTGTGATTTACTTTCTTATTTTTAAATTCTTCTTTATTACTCCTTTTTCCACATTTTTTCAAATTCTAATGTATTATCCTTATTATTAGTTTTTTTAATACATCCTCTTTAATCTACTTTATTACTTATTTTTCTCCCTTTTCTATTATCCCACTTTCTTTTCTATTTTTTTATTTATGTAATTCTCTTTCTTAAAAACACTGCTTGTTAGTATCTAGTGCATTTTTTTCAAAAAAAAATGTCAGGATTAAAAATAAAGAATGAAACTTTTTTCATAAAATTTCTTATAAACATTTCAAGTTATTTATTTTCTTGAGAGTAACAAATGATTAAAAGTGAAAGCAATTCAATCTCGAGAACGTTCCAGTAAATTTGTTTTGGAAGCATACACATTTGTGCATACTTTATAACCACGGTTGCAAT
Organism: Pontederia crassipes; assembly: GCA_030549335.1. Lineage (NCBI taxonomy): Eukaryota > Viridiplantae > Streptophyta > Magnoliopsida > Commelinales > Pontederiaceae > Pontederia > Pontederia crassipes. Next base: position 7,676,751 of record CM060190.1, read on the forward strand.
TGAGATGTATTTAGAGATTAGTTTGTAGGACTATTAGTAGTTGATTAATATGAACTAAAAGTTAGATATTAAGGATTGATTTATTTTTCGATAGTGCCTCTGAAGTTTGAACTTATATTTATGATAAATTTTAATAAATGCCATCCAATTTTATTTCTTTTTCAACTAAATTTTTTAATTTTATTTTATAGATACACCATCTCCAATTATTAATTTATTTCACCAATTGACTTTTTTTACATATGATACCTAATTTTTTGGTTGCTCGACCTACTTGGACATCACTTATCAAGTTTCTCTGTCCTCCACGTGTTCAACTATCCAGCGTGGCAAAATACCATCGTTCTAACACTTATATAATATACAAATATCAAATAATAAAATTAAAATATATATAATTAATAAAATTTCAAAAAAAGAGGGGCAACGCCCCTCTCGTTGAGCCGGCAGTGCGAAGGGGAAGGAGACCATCTCAGTGGAGGATCTTCATGAGGTGTCAAGCCATCAACGCCTCCCTAGTACCTGGTGGCTGCAATAGAGCCCACACATGTGGAGATGCCCTAGACCATGAGACGTTGGCTAACCACGGCGATTGAAGTCCATACAACTTGTGCGATGATGGTGGTGGTGATGCCATTAGCAGCTAAGGCCGTGGAGACAAACGAACGCTTGATCTTGATCGCCTCAAGTGCGGTGAACAACGAGGTGAATTTGTGGTAAAACCTTCACAGTCCTTCGTGACACAGCATGGCCGCAATCGCCCGATCGTGTCCCGAGGGATCTCCACGATGAGCTTCGGAAACATTGAGTTATCTTACTTACTTATAACTTTTCTTATTTTACCTCACTTTTGTAAGTTAGGTTAGATGGATAACGTGATGACAATATTGTAATATACAAGTGCACCTCCTATCATATCTTCCATATCATATGTCGCAAATTTACCATTTGAAAATGGTATATTAGGGGAGATATGCTAGTCCTCCCCGGAAGCCTTTGCAACCATATTTACTCAACAAATATTTCAAAGCTTCCTAAAATCTAGCATCGAGCCTCAAGCGTGGTGTGAGAAGCGACAAAGAGCATTCTAAAAGTGAGTGTTCCGCCTACAAGTCAGTTTGTTCACAAACGCTTCCGTCGAAGCGTCCGCTCGGGACCAAGCGTCCAAAACATTGTGACATCTAATAAGTAACAAAACAAAGCTTTTGCAAATCGCATAAAAAAAGCTTGTCTAAACGGTGGGCACGTTTAGATGTCACACGGGTCGATCGCGAGAAAAATGACTTCGTGAAAAGTTGGTATCGGAGCAGCTTTTCTGAGACTGTCCAATTGACATTCGATAATCAAGAGAAAATGATATTGAACTCGGAGATGACTCAAAATCTTGTCGCACCGAAGAAGTTCTGCTAAGAGCGAGGGTGGGCCCGATCGAAGGACCTCATGACAACCTTCGAGTAACGTCTCGGGCAGTTCCAACTGAATGTTGACAAGATGCAAGATCAACTCGCAATGCACGAGCGAGAGTTGGAGAAGTCATTGGACATCTCACAATGGTGTGAGACAAGGTTGTAACATTGTATGCGTGGCTTGAGTCGATGGAGGCGACAATCATGGACATGATGGAGTCCTTGGACCACAAGCTTACAAACATGAGGCATGTTATGGATGAAAATTTAAGACCTTATGGGAAGAGTTTAAGTGTATGGAGATGGGCGACGTCTCGATACGTTTGCCTCGCATGAAGTGAGAATCAATGTGCCAAAGCCGAGGTCATCCAAGGGAGATAGATCAACAAAGGAGATCAATTATTTTTTATGGAATGTCTGAAGGTACATGGAGGTCTTGGATGTGTCCTCAAAAATGTGGATGGTGAAGACTGCATCTTTCTACTTACAAGATGTGGTGATGCCACTACGATGATATGGAACATGACAAAGTTAATCCCATTGAGAAATATGATGAGTTCGGAAGGCAGCTTATCAACTATTTATGCCTTGTCAAGTCGGGACTAGAGGGCAAGATTGCATTGTTCAACGTTGGCCAGAATGACGCATTGAAGGAATACGTAAATGAGCTCACCGAGCTCCACCTATAGAACTTCTAGGTGGATGAAGCCATGTTGTTGGTGTTCTTCATCAAGAGTTGAAGCCTTGAACTACGACGGAGTTGGAGCGACGAGATTGTCTCAACTCTCACTCGTGGAGTATGTCAAGATTAGCGCCACACCATCAAAACCCTTGTGAAAGGGCAATGGTGGGGGAGAGAAATCTAAGTCCCAATGAGGCAAATCAACCTACCAAGGCAAGGGCAAGGGCCATCAAGATAGGAGGTCAGATAGTGGCAAGTTCAAGAAGGTTGGGATGCCACCAAAGCTTTGCTAGTAAGGATCTACATTGGACAAGTGATTGCATGTAGAAGGCGACGATCAATACCATGTATTGTCTCGACGAGAATGATAAGGATGAGGCATGTCTCAGTTTGATGCACGTTTTCAATGCCATCAATGTCTCAAATGGTTCTTCATCAGCCGCTCAACTTTCTATGGACATCGAGCTAAATGGACAAGTCTTCAACACCTTTATCGACACGGGAGCATCTGAGTTGTTCGTGTCTAAAGTGACCACTAAGAGTTGAAACGGTTACTACAAAAGACTTCCGTCACGTTCAAGATGATGAACGTGAAGTCTATCTCGACCACAAGAATTTCTCCTAGAGTGAAGGTCTGCATTGGCAAGTGGTCGAGAAGTTTCAGTGTGATGTTGGCACCCGTAGATGACTACGAAGCGTTGCGAACATCTCTTTTCTATGACACTGCTACATGTGTCATCCCGCTCACCAATTTGATAATCGTCTTCGATCCCAATGAACCTTACAATGTTCTTATCAGGTCAGGCGGAGATTTGAAGCAAAAGATCTTCTTTACCATACAAGTAGCGAAGGGTTGCAAAGATAGGAGCACACCTTCCTAGTGGCCGCCGTCTTGAAAGATCCGGGGTCCTCCACTCCAACACCTCTCAAAGTTCTCGAGACCCGTGAGAACTTTGCGGGCGTCGTTCCCCGGAGCTACCCAAGTTGTTTCCTCCGAAGCATAAAGTGAATCATGTCATCTATTTGCTCCCAAGATCAAAGCCCCCACATGGAGTTTCTTATCGGCTGGCCCATCCGAAACTCGCAAAGCTCTATAAGCAACTGATCGAACTATTAGATGCAAAATATTTTCGGACATCAAAGTCTCCATATGGCGCCCCGATTCTCTTTCAAAGGAAGCACGATGAATCCCGCCGGATGTGTATCTTAACAAGCTTCTGGTGAAGAATAAGTAACCCACCCCCTTGTGTCAAACTTATTCGATAATTTGAAAATACGAGATGGTTTACCAAGTTAGATCTTCGTTCGAGCTATTGTCAAGTCCAAATTGCTGAAGAAGATGTGTGTCACAAAATATGGCTCCTTCAAGTTTCTAGTGATGTCTTTCAGCTTCATCAATGCTCCGACAATCTTCTGCAACTTGAGGAAAAAGGTATTTCAATCCTTCCTTGACAAGTTCGTGGTTGTATAACATCATGATCTATATCTGCACTTTGGAGGACCACATCGAGCATATCCGGTAAGAGTTCAAGGTGTTGCGACAAAACCAGCTCTATGTCAAATGGGAGAAGTGTGTCTTCGCTCAACCAAAAGTGAACTTCCTGTCACATCCGACTCCGTGACTAAGTTCTAATCTCAACTATTACTTTCCTTAATTATGTTTAGCAATTCTATAAATAAAATCAGCAAAACATCCTCCCTTACTTATCTTGTGTTATTTGCCAATACATACAAAAGATGCATATATATAGATCAAAGTTAAATAAACAGTTATAAGACATATCACTCACATTTTATCATTATATTTTTTCCACTAACCACCTCACATATAACACTCCACAGGATCGAGTTTTATACAACTTTAAAAAAGATTCTAATAAACTCTAGTACAACCCTCGAGTTTATCTATTACATGCATGCTTTTTTAAAAACGAAAGTGAAGGAAAAATAAAAGTGCTCCAACGGCTCGACCTCTTCTATATGCATCAAAGACAAGCTTCGGGTCGACTTAACTCGAGAACTTATAATTATCTAAAAAATTCAACAAGGATAATGTGAGCAACAATCGTTTACTCAGCAAGTGGAATAAAAGTACAACATAGAAGAACAATACGAGTGCATATCACATTTAAATAATCACATTTCTTTCGTATGAGAAAACGTTTAAAGCATAACTCATATCACATAAGTTTTCAAATCATATGTACTTTTACATAAATAAAAATTATTCAAGATATCATCATATTCATAGTTAAACTCCACACATGTGTCATTGCACATCCTCATCACGGGTCAATACGTATTCTTCCATGATCGTCATGCAATAAGCAGAACTTCATAATTTAGAGTATTGGATACACAGAGCAAATCATGGGTCAATACGTATCCCTCCACCCTCCATGATTGTGTGTCATACAATTAGGCAGAGCTTCACAATCAAGAGTGACAGATATGCAGAGCAAATAATGGATCAATATGTATCCGTCCATTTAGAATACGCATAGCATATCATGGATCAATATGTGCATGCAGAGCAGCCCCAAAGGGCAAATACACTCGATATACTCCCTAAAGACTTCATATATATCGAATACGGTCCCAAAGACCTTTTTCAACTAGAAGTAATGAACACACGAAGTTTAATAATATCAAAATACACATGTCATAATATCGTATCAGTATCAAGTAAAACTTATATTAAGTTCACAAGTAGTGTTATCTGAAAACATTTTCATGTAAGAGGTTATTCCATCTCATAGGAAATCCTTGAAACATATTATAAATACTTTTCATAACTCAAGATATATTTCATTAATAATAATAATAATAATCTTTGCTTGAGATAATATCATAATTAAAAGAATTAACATATAATATTTTACTATGTTGTAAATTTATCCAATCATCTTGTACTTTATGTTTTCAAAGAAGTTTACTAGATTTTTCTCCTTTCACTTGTAGCTTATTGGTTTCCTACAAGCAGTGATGCTATTTCACTTTCCAATTACTAATAATAATAATAATAATAATAATAATAATAATAATAATAATAATAATAATAATATGCAATGCATGCTCATGATGCATGAACACTTGTTCACCTTAAAATACATATAATCCCTTCTAATACTAATGTGTAATTTCAGGTGTTTATATTCATATGTTACTTCACACTCCCAACTATTCAATCTTCCAAAGCTTAGCTAGGTGCTATCTGAGAGACTCTCAATTAATAATTCATATTTTCTTAACCACATGAGCAAATCTTATGATTTTTTATAAATTAGAAACTATACTTATTAAGGTCTCCAACCCCCAAATGTAATTCATTAATTCCAATTGATTAAGTCATAAAATTCAAGACAATCTGACCTAGGATTTGTGTTCTGGCAGACTGTGTGTCACTAAAAGATTGATTTATATGTTTCTTCACACATGCCTATTTAACGAGATCATAATTTTTCCCAAAATTAGACTTCCTTATTATTTAGTCATAAAAATTAGAGAATTTAACTCCTCGTATAACTCTATAACAAAAATAGTCAATTCGGGTTGTGTTCTGTTAATGTCTAGAACCTAACAGAAGAATCACTACGAAATGAAAAGTTCATTTCTCCACATATATACATCCAAATTGGATGGTTACATTTCTTACCGAACCCTTGTGAAGTCTAATTAAAATATCTATGTTTATCCTATTTTATTTTATCATAATCGTGCCCTAATTTACATGTTTGATTTGTCTTTGAGCGACCTACGGTGTTGGGTTCATAACTTTCTCTACAAAAGTCCTTTTTATATGATTCTTATGGTCATGGAAAGCTAACTTCAAGAAGATGAAACACAAAATTTTAGTATTTACGAAGAACTATCTACAAAGAAATGATCATATGAAAACAAAGATCAATTTCGGATCAAGAACTCTACTTTAACCAAGCGACCTTGGCAAATTTTCTCAGGCCGTTCTACTAGGGATTTACTGCTGCCAATTTTTTGGCTCCCCGGGAATAATATTATTTAATATATTTTTTCAGATTTTTAACACGTCATATGGAGGTTTGGTAAAATCTTTTTTCTAAGCAGCTGGTGAGCTGCCTGCTTAAGCTGTTTGAAACCCTATTTGTTGAAATAAAGGTCCAATCATATTATTTTGTTAAAATCTAGTGTAAAACCTCTAATTAACCTTAGTTAATCATTGTTAAACATATTTATTATAACATTTACAAATATTAAAATTTATTCCTAGTAATATTGTATAATTTCTTTATAACGCTTATCGATAATGTAATTATCATTATGCTTTAATCCAAATATTAATTACTACACACAAACATGAGTATATAAGCATCTAGACTAACTTAATATGCTAATTAAATCATGATTATGTTAAAATGATGGTTGTGGAGTGATAGTGATATTTGAGATTGAGTAGTGATAACTTGCTGAAATTAAAGAAAGGGTCAAATTTTTCAATTTTTGGTCTCCCAACTCACTAGCTGTAAGTGCACAGGTAAGTTGTAGTAGACTCAGGTTGTCGTATCTACAAGAATTTGAAGTCTAAGACACCCTAAAATAATCTAGATTAGTTCTATTCTAATGGCTAAAAATAGATTTTTGATTAGTAGTGAAAACAGATTTTTTTTAATGGAAAGTGAAATAATAACAGATTTTTGGGTTTTAGAAATTTATGAAAACTGGGTTATAAATGCTAGAATGAAGTCTAAAAAGGTTCAACTATCAATGAAGAAGGTTCTTCTAGGATTTGGGGTTCATCTAAATTAATTAAGGATGGAATGGAACAAGATATCATTAAATGTCTAACTTTTGATTCAACTTGAAAATGGTTGTTCACACAGCTCAATTGGCCTCTAACTAAGCAATATATGATTATATAGTTGTTAGCTAGGTTGAATCAAAAGAGGGTCCTCACTGAAAATCAAGTTATCATTGGGCTCAAAAGAAAGTTCAATGCTGATCTTTCCAATTCAAGAAAGTTTGGAATGATAACTTGCAATTGCAATCATAAAAAGATGGAATCATTCCAATCAACCAAACCAGGATAAAATATACTCAATAATGGTGCTTGTGATCCTTGATTCATCTCTGAATTTCAGGAGGATTTAAAATCAACCTCTCGGTTGCAAAGTAAATTGAAATTCACACAAACACAAGTTCAATTGAAAATGCAAAACATATGACCACAGGAATTCACAATTTCCATTGCTCCTTGGCCCATCTCTAGATCTCAAGGAAGCCCTTAAGACTACCTCTCAATAGTGCCTCTCAATAGTGGATTAAAATGAGGGTTGACAATGCAAATCAGAATTTAAATGAAAATCAGAAATGGAAATCAGCAAATAGAATTATGCAAATTCAGAAAACTGAAATACTAATCCATGAAATCAGATTTATCAATTGCTTCTTGACCCATCCCTGGACTGCAAGAATCCCTAAAGTTCATCTCTCAATGATTGGATAAAATCAGGGGGTTCAATTGATAAAACAGTTCCAGCAGAAAATCAGAAAACAGATTTCATTAAAGTTCAGAAATCAGATTTGCAATCTGTTTTGAGTCAAAGATAATATGCCAACATCTTAATTCATTCCTGAATAAAATATGAACAATGACAACATTTCAGTTACTCAATTGATCAGGTCCACAATGACAAACAAATTCAAATTGTTCAGGAAATCAGATTCAGGAAAAAAATCAGGAAATCAGATTTTAGAAATCAGAATTTTAAATCAATGGAAATCTAACTTACCAACTGATTCTTGACCCATCTCTGGACTGCAAGACATCCCTAAAGTACACTTATCAGTGATTGGAAGAATTTAGGGGACTCAATTGGTAAAAACAGATTTCAATAGGAAATCAGAATTCATGTTTTCATTTCAAAAATCAGTGAAAAAATCTGATTTGAGTCAAATGATTGTCCAAACAATCTTGATTCATTTCTAAACAAGATATGAGCAATAGCAACTTCCCAAGGACTCAATTAATCAGATTGTAAGTGAAGAATAAATTCAACGGCCATACAAATCAGAATCAGATTCAGAAATCTTCAGAAAATCAGATATCAGGAAACCAAATTGGAAATCAGATTTGCAATTGAATGGAGTCCAGAAAACTGACATTAACTCTTAATTCACTTCTGTAAGATGATTAGATCAAGTAATACTTCTCAATCATTGGTTACAATTGGACCTAATAGTAGCATAGCATAAATCAGTACAGAATGTTTCTGAAATCTGAAAATCAGCAATGATTCAGTGCAGGAATTATAAAACAGTCCATATCCATCCAAAACTAATCTAAACTACTATCCTATCCTAGAAGAAATGGAGTTTAGCTCTTCATGTTTACAAAGCTTGACAGAAAATAGAATGGGAAACAGATACAAATCATAGTTCTTCAAGATGTCTCGGCCAGCAGCAGCTCCCAGCAGCAATAGTTCTAACCACCAGCTCCAAAACCCTTTGTTCAAACCCCTGAATGACCAGCCCCCTTTTCCTCCTCCAGAAATTTCAGATTTTATATGAGTCTTGTGCACCCTTAGATCAGCATCCAAATGTTCCTTAGCTTTGATGTGAGCCACCTGTCCTCTGGTCCTGAAATTCTAGCAGTGACAACCTTTTTGGACAGCCAAAAAGCTAGTGGTCCCCCCTCCTTTTTCTTCTTTTTTTTCAGTCCTATTCCACTTGCTACAAAGGCCAAAACATCAAGCATGAAAGTCTTCTAATAATATTTAAACAACTAAGGATTAGGACAGCAGTTAAAATCAGATCTATAGCAAAAAGGGAATTGGTGTGTTGCAAGAATGAAAACCGATATCAAATTTGCAACTTAAGGAACCCAAAATTATAACCTTCTACATTTCATGGAAAATACTCAAGTGGGAGTGGTTCAAGGCATTGAAGGTTTCAAATGGATCATAATGGCAATCGAGTGAGGTCAGAAATCAATTATGAATAAGATTTCATAAAAGTGATAACTTGGGTGCCAAAAACGGTAACTTAAATGCCTTAAAAACGATAACTTATGACAACTTGAGTTTTGGTTATCCAAATGTGATGAAATTTGACCAGCAATGAGTTAGAACAATAATAAGATGATTGCTTAAGGTCCCTGTGCAGAATTAATGGTTTTGCATGTCGAAATGATAGAATTGTCCTTTAACGATAACTTGGCACTTGAAAAATGATAACTTGTTCAAATGGACTTAAAACTTTGCACAAGTTGAGATGTGACTATCCAAATATGATTTATACATGATAATGATGGATTTAGGGCAAGAAAATCATTGAAAATCAGTTCATTCAAAATAATGATAACTTGAAATATAATAATGATAACTTGTCCTCAAAATGATAACTTGGCATATAATTTAAATATTAATGAATTTTGGCATTTCAGAACCTCTATGCACATGGAATTAAGTATGAAATGAGGAATATCAACTAGTTATCACAATGTTTGCATTCCAAGTATAATTGGCCCAAAAATAAGCAAAAGTGGGGCTCGATATGTATGAATTTCATCTAAAATGGGTTAGAAACATATAGTGATCAGCAAGTGATCATGGAGCGCGTCTGTGACACTTCCCAAGACAATGTCGTCGGAAGTGGCAAACAGAAAATGCATGGTGCGAAGATTCGATTCATCATGGATTGCTTGGGCACCGATCTATGTTCATTTTTTAGCCTTCGTCAAGGGGTATTCACATGTGATGACTCCTTTGATGAACCTTTTCCAGAAGAATGTGAAGTGGGATAGGACGCCAACATGACATGAAGCATTTGACACCCTAAAGCGGGACATGATGGAGGAATCGATGCTCTCCTTGCCAGATCATGGCAAATTTATGAGATAACAAGTGCTTCTGACTTTGTTATCGGAGGTATCTATGGCGTTTGAGAGTCACAAACTCAATGACACGGAGTGGCACTACTCCGTTCAAGAGGAGATGACGACGATGATCCATTGCCTTAGGACATGACAACACTACCTTCTCGAATCGCGATTTCATATCAAAACAAACAATGTCGCGATTAGCTACTTTGCAGAAGAAACTCTCGCCAAAGCAGACACGATGGAAAGATTTAGAGTACCAGATCAGCAGACGAATGTCATTGCCGACGGCCTCAGTCGACACACCAAATTGGCAGCCATGAGCTTTTATTTGTCCGACTTGATCAAGAGGATTAAAAAGGAATTGGAGTCGAATCCCACGGCGAAGAATTTGCTTGAGCAAGCAAATGAGGGCAAAATGCACCGATTTTGGGTGGAAGATGGCCTAATCTTCACTGAAGAACATCACACATATGTTCCATTGTTAGACGCCTGACGCGCTATCATGCAAGAGTGCCATGACTCCAAGTGAGTGAGAAATCTAGACATCTGTTGATCTTAGCACTCATTGAGGACAATTACTTCTGACCAAGGATGGAGTATAATGTTGAAGCTTTTGCAAAGACATGTCTTGTTTGCCAACAAAATAAATGTATCAATCAAGTGCCCGACGGGATTTTGGAACCTCTTCCTATTCTGAGCCACCATGAAAAGATTTTTCATGAACTTCATCACGGGCTTGTCTAGGGGCAGGTACCATCATAGGTGGTCGTTGGTCGATTCTCCAAGTATGTCATCGCTTTGCAAGTTGTCCAACCTCTGAAGCAATAAAGTTATTTATGAAACATGCGGTGAAGTATTGAGGCTTTCCAAAAGCATAGTGTGTGATTGAGATGGACGATTTGTTGGAAACTTTTGGAAGGAGATGATGGGCTCCAATCTACATTTTTCCACTGCACTTCACCCCAAATCGATGACCAAATTGAAAAAGTGAATTATAGCGTGAAGATCTACTTGCGGCACTATGTTAGTATCAACCAAAAAGACTGGCCGAAGCTACTCGACAACACACAAATTCTCTTACAACCTACAAAGAAGCGAGTCGACCAATCAGAGTTTCTTCAAGATAGTGACATGGCAGTAACCCCTCACTCCACATGTCTTCACCGCTTCCTGTGGTAACAAAGATCCTGTCGCTCACCGCATGATAAGGTAATGACATGAATAGAATGATGACTCAGGCACATTTGCACAAGGCATCAAAGTGCATGAAGAAGTGGGCCGATACTGCCCGACGGGACGTCAACTTTGATGTAAAAAATTTGGTCCTTGTGAAACTAGTCCAAAATTTTTGTCTAAACACGAAGAATATGCACAAAGGCTCGTTAGGCGTTATGTGGCCCTATTCAAGATCCTGAAGTAGGTAGATAAAATGGCCTAAAGCTAGAGCTCCTGCCGCGATTCAACAACACTCCGTCTTTCATGTTAGCTTGCTCAATTCATACATCGAAGACCTTGAAGATTCTAAGCGTGAGGTTTCAAATCGTGCTCTGTCAACCATCTATGAGTTCACAAACCAAGTTGAAGAAGTATTATTGTTTGTGAGAAGAAGTAGAAGAAGGAGTACCATGTTCGATGGAAAGAAAGATCAGACATCGACACAAGCTGGGAGTTAGCCGAAGTCTTGTGGCAGTTCAAGTAAAAAATTAAAGAATTTGAAACTGCAACGTCGATGACGTCATCGACTTGAGTAGGAGAGAATGTCCCAGGGGCTCTTCACAACGTCCTTGGGACTGTTGAGTTATCTTACTTGTATTTTTTATTGTTTTATCCCACTTTTGTAAGTTAGGTTTAAATGGACAATGTAATGACAATCTTGTAATATGCACTCCAAAAAAGTGCACCCCTATCTTATTTTCTACATGACATGTCATAAACCTACCATCTGAAGCAGTGGTATAATAAGGGAGACCCACAAGTCCTCCCCCAAAGTCTTTGCAATCATTTTATTTACTTAACAAAAATTTCAAAGCTTCCTAAAATTTAGCACTCAGTCTAAACCATGGTGTGGCAATCCACAAAGAGCATCCCAAAAGTGAGTGTTTCTCCTAGGGGCTTGTTTGTTCATAAACACCTCTGTCGAAACATTCGCTCGGGACTAAGCGGCTTGAAAATCATGACATTAGTAAGTTGCAAAGCAAAGCTTGTGCATAGCATATAAAAAAAAGCTTGTCTAGATGGTGGACACGTCTAGACATCGCACGAGTCGATCGTGAGAAAATGATCCCATGACTGACGAAGGAGACCACCACGACAAAACCTGCAACTACATCTTTGGCACCACCACTCGGTAGATCTCAAAGGAGACGTCGGAGAACAATCCCACTCCACCTCTATTGGCAAGTGGATCTCCCCCACGGTCTCGGTGCCTCCCTCCTCCTCCGTCCTCGTCACCTTCTACGATGACAAATTGGTCGGCGAGAGAGGGGGTGCTGTGTTATAGATAGAACAATTGAAAATGTGACATCCAAAGATAACAATAGAGGAGAGAAGCGGATAAGAAGAAGTCCAGCACATTTCAAGAATTTTATTACAAGTTAATCATGTCAACAGGGCATTATCTCATATGATAATGAGCAGAAGAGGAGCAGCAAATAATACAAGCAAATTAATACAAGAAGAAATGATGTGACAACTTGTAGATAAACATGATAACATACAAGCAGCATACAAATGTACATGTAAATAAATGAAACAACAACTGTTATAATAGTTAGTTACGGTTGCTACAAACATGTACACGATATTATTGGCATATAAATGCAAGAAGAGGCTGAGACGACAATCTTATCTCGGAGCCATTACAAGTGAGCATTTCTAGAGCTGCTGGGTGCTCGAAACCCATGTTGTAAAACTCAGTCGGGTGGGACCAGTGTCCGGCCTTTGGAATGGCCCGCGGGTCACCTCAAACCCGACCTTGAGGTTGATCCACTTTGACCTAGTCAAATTTGGTCAAAACTCGGGGTTCAACCGTTTGACCCGCCAGGTTTGATTGACTCGATCGGGTTAAGAAAAAAATAATTAAGACAAAAGGAAAATTTATTACAGGACAAATAGTTTATATTATATATATATATATATGTATATATATACATACATACATATATATATTCTTAAAATTTATGCTTCTAACTTTTTCTCCATTTTTGTTATATCATCATTTTGATTTATAATTATGATATTATTTTTATCTTTTCTGTTATACTATTTAGTTGATACTTACCTTATTATATTATTTGACTTATTACATAATTTTACTTTATTTTATTATATTTTAATTTATTTATTATGCATCTTACAAGACAATAAGAATATGAGAAAATTTTATTTAACATATTCTATTTTTTTATTAACATATATTATTCGGTTTGACTATTTGGTCCAACCCGATTCGACCAGTTCAACCTAATCCGGTCATCAATCTAGGTCGATGACTGGTTCAAGTTTTATGGCATTGCTCAAAACCCATTTGTTGTTGCCTTGATTTTTTGTTTTCTCTTTGCCTTGTACGTGTTGTATGTTTCCTTGTTGGTGTCAATCAGCTTTGTCTTTTTCTTATGGTTGCTTCCCTGCACATAAAGAAAGATTAAGAACTACAAGGATGAAGGATAGATCCACAAACATTTAATCATTTATCTTGTCGTGGATGAACTACATGGAGAATCATTTTTTTACAAATAGGGTAGAATTTTCCTTTTGCCTTCTTCCTCTATTATTCCTTTACTCTTGGAGGAGTTTCATGCTACATATGTTGGAGGACACTTGGGAATCATTAAGACTTTCAAATGGTTGAAAATGCCAAGTTTATCAGCAAATCAAGTATTGTCCTATTAATCATGTCAGATTACTACAACCTATACTTATTCCAGACAGAGTTTGGAAAGATATTTCAATGGATTTTATCGCGTGCTTGCCAACTTCTAATGGCTTTACAATAGTTCTACTTGTGGTCGATAGACTATCTAAATACTATCACTTGGGACCTTTGCCTACTCATTATTCCGCCACAAAAGTTGCAACATTATTTTTGGATGTGGTAATTAAGATGCATGGATTTCCAAGGACCATTATTTTATACAAAAACTCCATATTTCTTAGCTTCTTTTGGAAGGAATTATTTTCTCTAAGCAACACCAAGCTCTATATATGTTCTGCTTATCACCCGCAATTTGATGGTCAAACTAAGGTATTAAATAGGTGTATGCAACCGTATTTAAGAGGCTTTGCTATGGACAGATCATCTACTACTTGTCCAAGTATTTGTCATGGGCGGAATCAGCACTGAAATGATAATTTATTATAATGATAATGTAAGCAGATCTCAATTACCACCTTATTGGTTTCAGCGGCTGCTTGTCCAATAATTGTCCAATAATTGCATGAGATGCAAGTTCAATTCCCTCTAGTAGCACCTTTTTTTTTATCTATCCAATTTATAGGCAGCCAGTATAAAAGGTCCATCTTCTTTTCCAAATGCCATGACATCCCTTCAATTCTATAAAGTATAATATCTTTTTTATATTATTTTTTTCTTATTTAAATTATGTTTTATTTTTCATCACATACTCAACTATAGTTGGATTTTATTATTTTGTCATATAATATTATAACCATTTATGCCCTTCGTGCAACTGCGAGGTATTTAAATTTCATTTTTTTTATTTTTATGCGATTGTGTCATTTATAATACATTTATTTTATGCAATTATTTCACTTAATTTTAAAACAGTTATCTCTTTATTACTCAATTATTTAGTACTTTTATATATGGGGATATGAAAATATTAATTAAGTAATTTTGCATGTTTAACTTAGTTATCATGTTAATTATTTTAATTTATTATGAAAATTTTAACTTAATGTAAACATTTTACAGTTAATTATGTCATTGAAAAAATATTTTAAAAAGAGATCTCCTGTCTTGAAAATGATGACCCTTTTTTTTATCCAATTTATAGGCAGCCAGTATAAAAAGTCCATCTTCTTTCCTAAATGCCATGGCATCCCTTCAATTCTATAAAGTATAGTATCTTTTTTATATTAATTTTTTTCTTATTTAAATTATGTTTTATTTTTCATCACATACTCAACTATATTTGGATTTTATTATTTTGTCATATAATATTATAACATTTGTACCCTTCGTGCAACTACGAGGTATTTAAATTTCATTTTTTTATTTTTATGTGATTGTGTCATTTATAATACATTTATTTTATGCAATTATTTCACTTAATTTTAAAACAATTATCTCTTTATTACTCAATTATTTAGTACATTTTATATATGGGGATATGAAAATATTAATTAAGTAATTTTGCATGTTTAACTTAGTTATCATGTTAATTATTTTAATTTATTAGGAAAATTTTAACTTAATGTAAATATTTTACAGTTAATTATGTCATTGAAAAAATATTTTAAAAAGAGATCTCCTAGTCTTGAAAATGATGAAACAAGTGAAAAATAAAATTTGAGTGAAAATACTCCAAATGAAACATCATATTTTTTAAAATGGAATCGTATTTATTTAACCATTTGTTCATCTTGGAGATAGAATATACAAATTTGTTACTGTAAACGCACTTAAAATTTTTTTGGCTCCGCCATTGGGCGAAATATTCTTTTAATACTTCATATCATACTAGTTCTAAAATAACTCATTTTGAAATAATTTATGATTGTCAACCTCCAACTATTCCTATTTAGGTTAGGGACCAGTCGCATGTGGAAGTTGTGGAAACTGAACTTACCGTGATGAAATTTTAAAGATTCTAAAAGACAATCTAGTCAAGACGTAGTTTAGGATGAAAGTTATTGTAGATCAGCATAGAGCTAAAAGGGAATTCACAGAAGGCGACATACAAGTAGGTATCAATTGCTCAAAGGAGTACTCATAAGTTATCAAGGAGATTTTATGACCCTTTCCGATGGCTAGAGGAATCGGATTAGTTGCATATGAATTAATTTTCCTCCTACTTTCCAAGTTAAAGAAAGCGTTTACTACTTTACCAGAGTTCTAAGACATACAAGATCCTATAGTTAAACCAATAGTTGTTGTTGCTACCCGAATCATCAAACGACAAGGGCAATTTGTTAAACTGTTGATACAATGGAAGGACTTCCGGTGGAGGATGCTTCTTGGGAGACTTATGATCAGTTTATCACTTCTTTTCCTAATTTTGATCTTAGGGATGAGGTCATTTTTCCTCCCAAAGAGGGAGTTGTTACAAATAGAACAATTGAAAAGGTGACATCCAAAAGTTGCAAAATTATCTTTGGATGTGGTAATTAAGATGCATGGATTTTCAAGGACTATTATTTCATACAAAAACTCCATATTTCTTAGCTCCTTTTGGAAGGGATTATTTTCTCTAAGCAACACCAAGCTCTATATGATTTCTGCTTATCACCCACAATTTGATGGTCAAATTGAGGTATTGAATAGGTGTATGCAACCATATTTAGGAGGCTTTGCTATGGACAGACCATCTACTTGGTCCAAGTATCTGTCATGGGCGAAATATTCTTTTAATACTTCATATCATACTAGTTCTCAAATGACTCCTTTTGAAGTCGTTTATGGACGTCAACCTCCAACTATTCCTATTTAGGTTAGGGACTAGTCGCATGTGGAAGCTGAACTTAGAGATCGTGATGAAATTTTAAAGATTGTGAAAGACAATCTAGTGAAGACGTAGTTTAGGATGAAAGTTACTGCGTAGAGCTAAAAGAGAGTTCACAGAAGGTGAAATACAAGTAGGTATCAATTGCTCAGAGGAGTAATCACAAGTTATCAATAAGATTTTATGACCCTTTTCCAGTGGTGAGAAATCGGATCAGTTGCATATGAGTTAATTCTTCCTCCTACTTTCCGAGTTAAAGAAAGCGTTAGTTAATACATATATACCTACTACTTTATCAGAGTTCTTAGATACGCAAGATCCTATAGTTAAACCAATAGTCTTTGTTGCTATCCGAATCATCAAACGATAAGGACAATTTGTTAAACTGTTGATACAATGGGAAGGACTTCTAGTGGAGGATGTTTCTTGGGAGACTTATGATCGGTTTGTCACTTCTTTTCCTAATTTTGATATGAGGGATGAGGTCATTTTTCCACCCCGTGAGGGAATTGTTACATATAGAACAATTGAAAAGATGACATCCAAAGATAACAATAGAGGAAAGAAGCGGATAAGAAAAAGTCCAACACATTTCAAGAATTTTATTACAAGTTAATCATGGTAACAAGACATTATCTCAGATGATAATGAGCAGATAAGGAGCAAAAAATAACACAAGTAAATTAATACAAGAAGAAGTGACGTGGAAACATACATAGTAACAAACAAATGTACATGTAAGTAAATGAAACAACAATTGTTACAAATAGTTAGTTACAATTGCTACAAGCATGTACCTAATGTGACATTTGACATATAAATGCAAGAAGAGGCTGAGACTAGAGTCTTATCTCGGAGCCATTACAAGTGAGCATTTCTTGGAGTTGTTGAGTGCTCTCTGTTTATTCATAAAACAAACAGCTTTTTAAACATAAAAATTGATAAAACCAAGTATATGTGTCCTATTTTATACTCATGCCCTTCCTCCTTCTTTATTTATAAAAAAAAAATTAAATTATAGAAAGTGATACAACACCATTTGATCAGAAACAAAGACTACATGTGCAATTATGACGAAGAACAAAGTCAAAGACATGGAATCAAAAGACAATAATAATAGGTCAGGAAAATATATTATCACTATGGTAAGGAATAACATACCAAAAGAAATTATAAACATGGGAAAAGACAAGAAAATGAGAAGAATAAGAAAAATGTAGATTATTATAGTACTATTGCTGCGACATCATAGCGTCTCATATTCCTTTAAGAAGGAAATGATAAATGCAATGTCACATACTATTCTATTAAGTGGATCATGGACTAAGATGTTTCACATCATGCAACTCCATTAAAAAGTGCTCCAGCGTGTACAAAACTATGATTTTGATACAATGAAGATGGAGTATGAATACATATGCATACAAATAAATGTTGATTGTGAGTTGATTTTGAAGGATGTTAGACACATACCAAAATTGTGTCTTAATATGATTTCTCCTCGGATTTTGAATTAAGATGAGTACAATAGTCACATGAGTAACAAAAGAAAATTTGATTAAATGATTCATGCTTGTTATTAAAAAAAAAATGTCATGGGTTTTCAACAAAACTAAAGTGAATTTGATTGGACGAGCATTTAATGCAATAAAAGAGGAAGTTTAACTAGATTTACGACACAAAAGACTAAGACATGTGAGCAAAAAAACATTGCATGTTCTGGTAAGAAATTATCACATTGTTTTTTAACATGTAATAAATGTTTATTGGGTAAAGAGTACAAAGTGTCATTTATGTATAGTTTCAAAAAGAAGAAAAGAGATGAATTTGGTTCATTCTAATGTGTGTAATTTCATTAAGGTAAATTATTTAGGTGGTAATAAATATTTTGCAGCTTTCATTGATGATGTTTCACAAAGAATATGAATTTATTTCAGGAAGACAAAAGATGATATATTTCAAAATATTCAAATTTTTCATGTCATAGTGGGTAGAAAATATAAAAAATCTAATGTTTCTCCGCATAGACAATGATGGTGAATATAAATCTAAAAAAGTGAATAAAATTTTCTTTCTTGCACTCTGCAGATGAGGTTGATAAAAAAGGGAAAAAATATTTTTCTTTGATCAATGGATACGTAAAAGAGGAAACAAAGAAAATGAGAGGATATGAAAAAGAAGATAGATAATTTATTCTTAAAGATTAAAGAATTAAAATTGAGTCAAACTACTCAATAGATTACTTTCTACTATAATAATGAAACATTGTAGTAATAATGTGATATTATTCCTATAATCTATTTCAAATATTTTTAAAGAAGAATTATTTATATCATTGGTTTTTTGTTTAAGTTCGATCAAAATTTGAAAAATATTATACTTTATTATTGAATCAGTGTGTGATTATATTGTAATTCTTTTCTTTCTCATTAAAAAATTTTCATATAAATTCAGTGTCTATTTTGCTTATTATTATCTTTTGTGCATTTTGCTTAACTTGTATTATTTAATTCACACGTAAAAAAAGAGAAATTAAATTCTCATCTTGATAGGCACTAGAATAGTGCCTTTTTACTGTAAATAAGATGATTAAATATTTGAAAATGGTAAAAAGTAAAGTCATAACTAGAAGTCTTAATCTTCTGAATATTATTTTTGTACAGGCATAAACTATCTCACTAAAAAACTGAAAAGTGTTACTCTCCATTTAAACTTTAAAAAAATAATTAATATATTAGAATATCCACCTTCATCCCATAGATAATTATCTATGAACCAAACACCCCAAGACATTTAGGAGACATCCTTTATGATTGAAGACATAATTTATTATCTAAAAAATATAAAAATAAATATTTCATTTTTTTGTTTTAAAAAATAATATGGAAATAATAAAAACAATAATAAAAATGGAAACAGAAACTAAAAGGCTCTCGCTATTGGGCCGCATTTCTTCGGTCCAAGTCCAGAAACTCGCAAATCCCTCTCAAACGAGCGGGAAGAGGAAACGTGTGCCCGCCTTTTGCTTGTGGACGTCTTTCGTCAAGGTCACAGCCTTCGTCGTCATGGCGTATAAAATGGAAATAGGAATCACTCAATCACAATCGCATCTGGGCAGTCACAGCGGCGCGCTTCGCCAATTGGTTTATGCGCAGGCGTTTCGGCGACCGTCATCGTCTCGTTGGGTCAATTTGTCGAATGCTTCACGGGCGCGAGAGCTTGAAGCGCCTCATCGGCAAGCGACGGAGATCCCCGTCCCCCCACGTCGCGCAGCTTCTCCTCCTCTCTCAGCAGGTCGAAGAACGGAGGCGATAATTAAGACGTTTCTTGTTTCGTGTTTCTTTGCGGGGCGGAGCGTATTGACAGGTCGATTGTTTCAGGAGTCTTCCCAAGTTCCAAAGCGGTATGATGGCGGCGGCGGCGGCGGCAGCAGCAACGTCGACATTATTACAGGGCAAAAGGAGGCGCCGGATGCGGGAGACGGACCGGCCGGATCACTTGAGAATGGGTGGGTTTCTTGTCCTGTCTGCGGTGGCACTGTTCGGGGGGATGATTACAGCGTTAATTCCCATTTAGGTGAGCTTTGATCGTACTCTTCATACCTCTTTTGATTTGGTATATTTTCCGAATTGGGAGAATGTGATAGCGTATTTGTTTCTTTTTTTTTCTGTATGCTGATTGGTTGGTATTGCTCTCCAGTAACTTGTACAATATAGGCATATAGCTTCTGGTTATAGACACTACAGAGCATGTAGGATATCTTGTTGTGATGAATAATTCAAATTGTGATACTTGTCACTTGTTATGTGACACTTTACGTTGGGAAATAATCAAATGGTTAAGGATCTAAGACATAATAATTATGTTGGGATAAGGTCTCTTATTCATGGTTGTACTTCACAGAGTTAGTGATCTTTTAGGAAATATATCCATACAAATTTATTTTATTTAATGTTTTTCATGTGCTTTTAATGTTAATTTTCTATTGTATGAGTCATATTCTTGGTCAAATAGTATAAGTCACATTTAATTGGTTAGGTTTCCCCTCCTAAATGTTGGTTAAAGGATGATAATGTAATTGAACCATTATTTGGCAGATTCATGCCTACTAAGAGGGACAAAGAGGAAGTTGAATCAGTGCACTCTTCTTCAGTTTCAGTTTTCCCGACGAACCACAAACAAATTAGATTTGGATGATTTAGGCGATGACAGACAGGATGGGGAGAGCATGATATCTATGGTTGGCAAGGAACCAGGACATTCATTTGCAACACCCGTCTGTGACCTCAAAAGTGTTGTTTGCGATCATTCTACATCAGACACCTCAGAGACTGTTCCAAGTATTTCACAGTTTTGTGCAGAAAGTACTTCACAAATTCTTACAATCAGAGATGGTGTAGACACGAAGATGGTGGAACCACAACTCTCCTCTAAATGTCCCCAGGGAACAACTGTGCTTGAGCTGGAGGAACCACGATTAAAAGATGCTTATTCAGTAGTAACATTTGAAACATGTATAGTCGGCCGCAGATTTCATGAAGATGCTGAGTGGCAACCTGGTGTGAGCATCTCTCTTGTTAGAGATCATAAAAATGCTAAGGATACACATGCTATCAAGGTTTTATATTCTCCTGTGGGTCTTCTGATATTTTTATTGGTGAATAGACATTTATATTTTCTTTCACACAGGTGCTTTATGCAGAGTCTGGATGTTTAAAAGTTGTTGGATATTTGCCTCGGGAGTTGTCTAAATATATATCTCCTCTGATGGATAAGCACATTATTGAGTGTGAGGTAATCATATTAATTGTGGTAAATGACTTCTAAATATGATGCTCAAGTTTCACTAAGATCATGTTTTGAGTATAGTGCAATGTATTTCATCATTGTTTTTGTTGAGAAACATGTTTTCTCTTATTATTCACCAAACACTAGTGCCTCCTATTTATAATCAAGGTAGGCAATACAAGAAGGGAGAATATGCTAAAATATTACTCTAAAAAATCAAGGATATTATCCCAAAATATCTGGGATATTATCTAGGAAATTTGGGATACTAATCCTGAACAATATTATGAAGATATGTGAAGATATGAAAAGATATGGAAAGATATGAAAAGATATGCAAATCATATCTCAACACTCCCCCTCAAGCTGGAGCGTAAATATCATTTAGGCTCAGCTTGGAACATATAATCGAGAGTTTCTTCTTGGAAAATGCTTTATTAAAAATGTCAGCTAGTTGACTTCAATGGTCAAGTATGGAGTGGAGATCTTCTTAGTTATAATAGCATCACAAATGAAGTGACAGTTCACTTCTATGTGTTTAGTCCTCTCATGAAACACAGGATTGTTTGCAATAAATATTGCAGCTTTGTTATCACAATACATCGGTAATGGAGAAGTAACAGAAATTCTAGAATCACGTAGAAGAGATATGATCCATAAGAGTTCACATGTAGTATGAGCCATTGTCCTATATTCTGACTCAGCGCTAGAGCATGAGATCACATTTTGTTTCTTGCTGTGCCACGTTACAAAGTTTCCACCAACATAAGTACAATAACCAGGGGTTGATCTTCTATCTTCATGAGCCCCGACATAATTTGCATAAGAATAACCCCACACCTTTAAATGTTCATGATTTTTTAAGTGAAGATCTTTTCTTGAAGAGGCTTTTAGATATCGTAAAATCTGACATACACCTGCCCAATGTACTTCACGCGGTTCTTGCATAAATTGGCTTAAGCGACCAACAACATAAGAAATATCAGGACGAGTTACAGTGAGATACAAAAGTTTACCAACCCTTTTATATTTGATGACATCTTCTAGAATAGGACTGCTCAAATCAGCTATGCAGTTGCGGATCCATAGGAATGGTGGCTATTTTACAGTTCATCATACCAGCTTCCTTTAATAGATCCGAGACATATTTCCTTCGAGAGAGAATGAGTTCATCATCAAATTGATTTACTTCAATGCGCTTAAGAAGTATTTGATTAGACCAAGATCTTTGGTCACAAACTGTGATTGTAGAAACTTTTTTACTGCCAAAATATCTTCAGTGTCACTACCACATATTAAAATATCATCTACATAAATTATGAGGATGATTGAACCTTTAGAGGTATGTAAAGAGAATGCTGAATGGTCGGAAGAGGATCGACTAAAGCCATATTCTTCAATAGCTTTGTTGAATTTTTCAAACCATGCTTTTGGACTTTGTTTGAGTCCATAGATTGCTTTCTTCAACTTGCAAACTTTTAAAAACTCCCCCTAAGTAATATATCCAGGTGGTTGTTCCATGTAAACCTCTTCATTAAGATCGTCATATAAGAAAGCATTTTTAACATCAAGTTGGTGAACTTGTCACCCAGAGTTGACAGGAACAGAAAGTAAAATGCAAACAGAATTAAGGCGAGCAACTGGAGAGAATGTTTCAAAATAATCTACTCCATAAGTCTGAGTGTAACCTTTGGCTACCAATCGTGCCTTGTAACGATCAACTGTCCCATTAGGGAGATACTTCAGTGTGAACACCCACCGACAACCAACCACTGTAGCATTAGTTGAAAGGTCTACAAGTTCCCAAGTTTTTCTAGATTGCAGAGCAGACATTTTCTCATTCATAGCAGTTTTCCAACACGAATGGTGGAATGCTTCAGAATGGTTGCGGGGAATAAAATGACTATCAAGAGAAGTCAAAAAAAATTTGGCAGCAGGAGACAAATGATCAAAAGTCATACAATTAGACAGAGGATATTTTACACATGATCTAGTGCCCTTGCGATGTGCAATTTCACACATCTAGATCAAAAGTCAAGATTGTTTAGAGGATTACGTGATGGAATCGCAAAGAGTGGTTCATCATCAATGTCAGGTGGAGGTTGCTGAGTAGGTCGGCGACTATAAACTTTTAGGTTTTTAGGGGTGGTACAGGCGATGGGAGGAGACTGTGGTTGTTGTGGTGGTAGATCCGGTGATGGGTTAGGAATTGGAATTAGACGACTCTCATGATTATTCGTAGAGTTTTGAAAGTAAGGTGTCTCTTCGAAAAAAGTAACATCAGCACTAGGACCCGTGAGAAATAGGGTAGTAGCCTGCAACCTTTTTGAGTTCGCGAGTATCCTAAAAAGATGCACTTGATTGTTCTAGGAGCTAACTTATTAGTTTGAAAGAGGTGAACGAAACATTGACACCCGAAAACACGAGGTGGGATAGTTAACAAAGCCTTTCTGGGAATAGTAGATGGAATGGAATTTGTCCATTGAGAATCGATGAGGAAACTCGGTTAATGAGATAACCGGCGGTGAGAACGGCATCTGGCCAATAGGTGGAGGGTACTTAAATATGGAAGTTTTCTTTCAGCAACACCATTTTGCTGAGATGTTTTTACACGTGAAGTTTGATGAATGATATCAACAGATTTAAAAAATGATGAAATATCAAAATTTGCAAACTCAAGTCCATTATCACTACGAAAGATTTTAATTGAGGTAGAGAATTGATTTTTTATTTTTTGCAAAAAATTCTTTAATAATATGAGGAGTTTCTGTCTTATTTTGCAACATATAAACTCAAGTAACTCTAGAAAAGTCATCTACTAAAACCAAAAAATACTTGAAATGCTTATTGTTGGAAACTCGACAAGGACCCCACAAATCAGCATGCACAAGTGAAAATGGACTTTTCTCTCGTTTGTTAAACCGAGGTGCAAAAAGAGTACGATGATGTTTTCCTATTTGACAAGCCTCACACTCGAGAACCTCAATACTTGAAATGTTGGGAAATTGTCGATGAAGAACAGTCAAACTAGGATGACCTAAGTGACGATGGAGCTGTAGGGAAATATTGGTAGTGTAGGCTGTGGGATTTTGGGTGGATGGCTGGAGATAATAGAGTCTGTCACGTTCAAATCTTCCACCAATCCACCTCATGGTTTGGAGATCTTGCAGAACGAAGAAAGAGTAAAAAAAAGTGCTCAACAATTTAACAACTTTGTCAGTTGACTAATTGAAAGAAGGCTTAGAGCAAACTTTGGAGCATACATAACATTATCAAGGGAGAGGTCATAATTAACGGAAAGTGTACCAGGGCCGATGACCGGAGAGAGAGAACCATAATCAACTTTAACATTAAGAAGATTCGATAGAGATTTGAGGGAAGAAAAGAAAAAGGCATCATCTGTTATGTGTGAGGAGGCACCCGAGTCTGCAGTCAGATAGAAAAGTAGTAGGGAGAGCAAGAGTACCTGAATGATGCATTACAGCAGCACCAGTTGACGGAGATGCAGATTCAATAATGGATAGAGAACGAAGACGGTCATATTCTTCTTTTGATATTAGAATATCCGACTCGTTAGTAGTGGCAGCATGAAACTTTGGGTGATCAGGATATCCAAACTTTTCCCAGTAGCAATCAAAGAGATGATTGGATTGATGATAGTGGTCACAAAAGAATTTATCACGTCCTCCAGAGTCATTCCCTCATGCTAAAATATTACTCCAGAAAATTAGGGATATTATCTCAAAATATCTGGGATATTATTCAGGAAATCTAGGATACTAATCTTGAACAATATTATAAAGATATGTGAAGATATGAAAAGATATGGAAAGATATGAAAAGATATGCAAATCATATCTCAACAGTTTTCTTCATTTTTTTTTCTTTGTCAAGTTTCCTTCCTAGTGATGTTATGCACATTCTGTGTTACTTTATTAATATGAGATTTTTGAGGTTCCTTAAACTTGTATATCTCTCAGTCGAGTGAATACTTGTGAAGGAATAGAGTTTTTGTTGTCATGGCAATATACACATGTTCAGTACAATGAATTCTAGTGGATAATTGGATATACTGTTTTCATTCATGAAATGTTGTTTCTCTCATACTTTGATGTAAATTTTTATAAATGATTGAAGAATGAATGAATGCAATAGTACTCTTCCCCACGTATTGGAATTTGTGTTGTATATGTTATGGGCCAACTTTACATATATGCTTTTTCCTTGAGGTGATGTGCAGTACTTGTGCAATAATTTTGCAGGGAATTGTGAACTCTGTTCCTAAACGTTCTTCTGATACTGTCCCCATCCAACTGATTTGTAGAAAAGCAGTCACCTTTGATGAAATTGAGACTGTTGATGTTCAAAATTCTGAATATCTGTGGGAAGCTCTTTTGCAAACTATCAAAAGCGTGAATCCAAAATTCCCCAGCATTTTGAGATGTCAAAAAAATTTTATATTGATGATAGAAGATGTTATGAAGAATTATAATCACCTTTTCACTACTCAAGAACAATCATTTATAGGTATTATTGTGCCTTTTTAGTTCATTTGTTTTACTTCAATCATGCTGCCGTGTGCCTTTATTTAGTTATTAACATTCTCCTTTCTAATTGAACTAGGATCTTTGAAGACTTTGTCTTGCGAAGGTCAAATGCTTTTCATACGGCTTTATATGCGAAAAGGTTCACTTTCATATTGTTGAGTCTCAAACTGCCAAGTCTGATGAAGAATTTTTTAATTATATTTCAAAGGTTTATGAATTTACTTAGTATCAACTGTTTTGATACACTGTGCTGTGATATTTTAAAAGTTCTAATTTGACTTTAATGATGCAATAAACATAGTTTCACACCGATAAATGCTTATTCCATGTAGATTGCTTGGTTTTCTTGGTTATGAAAGGACAAATGATATTACGCAATTCTATCAGTAAGAAATAAAGAAAAAAAAGAATAATGAAAATCAATGATTTCTTATCCAACAACAACAACAAAGTCTTATCCCACTAGGTGGGGTCGGCTACATGGATCATACGACGCCATTCTGTTCTAGTTCACTGAGAAGCGCTCAAATATTTGAAGATGCTAGTTTGTCTACATCTTCTCTTTCTCTTGTTTAAGCACTTCCAAAAAGCAAAATATCTCGAGAAAGGAAAGGATGCAGATACTTGGCATTTTTAACAATATTTGATTTGCAACTTTGGGGTGCCATTATTGATGATTAAAACTTTTGGTCTTGTTCTAATGTGAAAGAATTGCACTGTTAGAAAGAGTAATGGGCCAAAATGATCTGTTACAGAATGATAAAGGCTCATATAGTCCATTGTAAATCTTATATGTGCTGATACAAAGAGATATTCTTGCTTGCCATACAGAAGTTTTGTCACATGATACATCACTGCAATGAAGCATAATCAATGTGGTGGCCTAACATTTTGTCTATACCAGTGTAAAACATACAACATTGTGTATTACTGGTATCAGGCCATCACAATAGAAAAGGCAGTTTCAGATGTAAAGATTATTGATCTGTGTTGAATTATATTGGACTAATCCTGTGACTTGATAAACTCTCTGGAGCAAACCCTAAAATTTTGTTTATACCAATGTAAAACATGCAGTATCCTGTATTTCTGGTATCAGACTAATTAGGAGAGGCAGTTTGGGGTGTAAAGAGTATCTATCTGTATTGAATTATGTTGGATAGTAGTGTGATCTGATAGAATCCTGATGAGACAGTTTTTTCTGTTATTGCTCTCTTTACATTTAATGAATCATCATAGTGCTGTGCCAACTGCATGATATGGCTCAAATGCTATATCAACTGTGAAAATAGAGTGGTAAATGGTATTAAAGTTCTTGCTTGTGCATGAGTAAAATAAGTTCAAAAAATGTTGAAAACTTAGTGGCAGTTTCTAACTTGTCACAGGACCATGGTTTCGGGTCAGCAATATTTCCTATCCTGAAATACAAGATCCACATGAGGCAATTGAGGAATTGCAATGTATGCTCTCAATTTAAGCTTCATCTTATGTACCGTTTGTGTATTTGGCAACCACATTTAGGGCATGTTTCATTTACAGTGTGCTTTAAAAAAAAATACAGTGGCAGGATATGTCTACCTATTTGATTCTGGCAAGGTTCCTTTCAGATATGATATGAAGGAGGTTCTTAGTTTGCTCAATGTTTCGGAGTTGCGAGAAATTTTACCTCTGGTGTCTAAGGTTTGTTAACTGTTACGTAAATGGTTCAATTTGAACACTTATGAAAGTGCCTTTCTTATAGACCATGGGTTTTCATCTTTTCCCTTTATATTTTTGTATCTACTTTGAGCACCTAGATTCATCGGTTGCCTAATTCTTGACCATAGAAATAATTTCCTATTTCGTGTTTTTTCTTCTTTTGAAATAATCTATTCTTCGTCTTGTTATATCTATGTATATTTTTGAAAAAGCTTATCCGAGAATGAGCTTATTTGTGGATTTACTAATCTATGAACTGATATTTTCATATGTTACATGCATGTTCTTTTTTCATATTCCATTATTCTTTTTAGCGACGGCCCAGCAAAATCTATAGGGCAATCCTGAAATATGCATGAATTGGTTTGAGGACCCAGAAAAATTAATGAAGTTGAACTTTTCTGATTTTGTCCCCTCAAAAAGAACTTTCTGATTTGTATGTATTGATTTGTGGTCCCAAGAAAAAAAAGTGGTTTGCTCCATGGTTAGTCTGCAGCTTGCCATATATAGAAAGGTTTTGACAAAACGAGAAGACCTTGAGTAAGGTTGTGTCTATATCAATTTAAATTGTAGAATTGGTATCTAATGCTTTGTTTTTTTAGGGGAAAAAGGTGTGGTTGCCATCCATATGTATATTACTAAAAAAGATCATGCTCTTAAAAAGAGCATCAAAAGAAAAGGAGAGATGTAGGGCCCCCAGCCAAACCCCAAGTCCTGAAGGAGAAAAGGGATATACAATGTTCTCAACATGACATCTCTCTCCACAAAAAATGATTTTGGAGCCATATGGCCCAGGTACCGACTAAGAAAATCAGCAGCAGTGCTCTCCAACTTTGGCTCCTCCCAAAAACATATCTACAAGTGGATTTTCTCAGATGAATTACTAAGTCTGAAACAAAAAAATTTTTGAACAAACTTTGAAACAAATTTGAACCTTAACGAACCTTATCATCAAAAGACCAGTGGGTATTGTTAAGAAAAAAAAATGATCAGATATCTTCTATTTCTCTCTTAAAACCATAATGATTATTGTTGCCAACCTCTTACCCTTGGGCAAACTGCAAGTTAGTGAATATGCATTTTCGCTAAATTGCAAAATGGAAGTTCCCAAATGATAGTCTAATAATGAGGTTCATGCTATTACAAAGGACTTTGGAACATCGTATTGGTTGATGTCTTTTAATGAGCATAGAATTGCAACTAAAAAAAATTGCTTGAACAAAAAAAAAAAGAATTGCAGCTTTTTATGGTGAAACCACATTGTGCCCTGAAGGTTCACTTCTTTGTTTGATTTTATATATTTATTAATATATGCATGGCAATGGGAGTGCATTATGGATGGCTTCTTCTAAATTTGGATGTTGCCATAGTTTTCGCTCCTACATTAACTCAAGGACTTCTGATGACTACACAGTGAGAGCTAATGTGTGGACAGATACGGGTCCAACATAAACTTTGCTATCTTCAATAATTTTTTTCTTGTTTTTCAGTGGTAATTATTTAACTCTGGTACATGTCAGTGTGATCATGCTTAAAATTTTGATTTACACTGAGCTTATCAGTGTCATACACTGTAAATAAATTATTCTTTAGCACTCCAAGACTAATGTATATCAAGTTCTGACTGAGCTTCGGTGTATAATAACATTTTTTCTCCAGAGTCAAATCAGTGTTACATCACATGTACATCTTGATTCAGCACATGTTTCTTGTTTTTTTTTAACTACTGGTGTTTTACTGTCACACTCCATAAATTCTGTAGAACTTTGTGATGAACTTTGTTTTGTTTTCTATGGACTTGAAATGGCAGAAGGGTGTTCAGCAGGGTATCTGATTTTTCTCATGCATCTTAAATCTTTTATTGTACATGTCAGACATAGTTACTTCCTAGTTTTATATACCAACAGACAAATAATTAGTATTGTGAATGAATTTCACGCTAAAGAAACCAGATTGATGGTTGCCAATTGATGAACTATACTGGATGGATTCTTGTCTGAGCCAGTTTGTCTGGTCTTGCTGATTGTTGTTTTGTTAGTTGTCTGGTAAGCAAAAACTGGAAACAGAAAGAAAAATATTTCTAAGCTAACTACAGCATTCCCTGGTGTGAGTAAGAGGTCAGATCCAAAAATGTTCACCCCAAAAGGTAAAAATATAAACTGAGAAAAATGATATGACCTTGAGATTGGTAGCACGGTTCCAGAAAGAGAGATGGATTGAATTTCTTGTTGTTGGTAAAACTGAAAGGTAGCTTGGTCAAATATTGATGGACTTAAGAGACCATGTTAGTTCTTAAGAGAATTTGATTAATTTATTCGACCACTAATGCTTGTAAGGTTACAGTAAACATAACCAAGATTAGTTGATACCTTTGTGCTTTTGAGAAGCTTATATTTATGATCTCATTTGTGTTGTGATGGTATCTTTTTTTTTTTTTGCTAACTCACGATGCATTAAATCATTTTGCTTTTACATGTTTAGAATGGAGTGAATTGCACAAGACGAGACGATCTTATCAATACACTATTTTCTGCATACAAGAATGGAAGATGGTAGTACGATGATGAATTTGTTACATTATCAACATTCAGTGTCTTTTCTTGATGAATCCCTTTGACACATACAGTCAACTTTTACCAAATACAATACTCCAGCGGACTGGAACTTGTGCTAGAATTTCATTGGATGCTGACACACTATTCTCACGTGTTCAGGTTACCTTACCTGGAAGCATCTCTATTTTCTTGATGTGTTTCTTTTTCCTATCAAATACCATTCATATCCTTGGATTTTATCATTTTCTTTATATTTGATTTTGTAGCAGAGATTATTTTTCCTTAATGGAGAGCAGGATCTTGCTGCCTTTCTTTTGGTTGATCTTGGTATTATAAAGTTTCCAGAATATATATGCAATGTTTCCAACCAAATTTTTCCAGATCGAAGTGTACTCATTGCATATGAAGAGGTACATTTGAGTTTCTTACATTGTTATCTTGTTTCCAGATAATTGGCTGATGACATTGTCCCTAACAGGCTATTGAAGTAGCACAAATAATGGATGAATCTTTAGACGACAATAATGATGACATGATGACAAGATGCATTGGTCTGGCAGATAGCTACTTGTCTAATAGTTTTGGAAAGGATATGGAATGTCGTCTAAATGGTTCTTCTCCAGCCTTCTTTTCACGTTTCTCAGCTTCATGGGTTTATTCAAAAGTGATATGTTTAGGTGTCTCCTTTTATGAGCGCGAACACCGGTATGCAATATGATACATAGACAAGATATTCATAGAACCTTTTTGACTTTTTTCCCATTAATGTGAAAAATTTCTACTATTGACGGACATACTGATTCTGTGAACAAAATTTCAACACTCTTGCTTTATGGTTTTAATTTTGTCAATTTATTGATTCAGATTTCTCACAAAAATATATTGATTTGGATGCTAGGAAGAAAATTTAGGTACTTCACCATCTTATTATTTTTCTTCAGAGGGAAAAGGATGGTTACCAAGAGTACCCATCCATTTTATTCATATGTTGCCAATCTACATGTGTGTACCATGACCAACAAAGTGCAATGAGGAACGTACTTCAATGTCTTAAAAGTTTACTATTGTGTTTCTTGAGTATCCTGCAGATTAAACTACCCCACTAGTATATGGCAAGCATCTCCTTTTGCTAAATATGACAAACCTATTTTCACTAGCTTTTAGATAAATATTTCTTCTTTTTGATTAGTTATGAGTTAGAACAGTACTTTCTCTGATGATGTGGAGACTCTTGGGTTTGTTATCTATGACAATTTGTATTTTAACTCCAAGGAGCACCCAACTTTCTAAGGTAATGGGTTCAAGTTCTCTGAGCAATTGCCAAATAACAAATCATGTTTTCTTCAAGTGGCAGTCTTTTTTTTTTGGGTGCATTGCATGCAATTTCAGATGGCTGGTCTGAAAACCAAGTTTCTCTGCTTGTAAGATAAGGGTCCATGTCTTTTTTTTTTTTCTCTTTGACGAGAAAAGGATTTGTGGTTATGATTAGGAGTGAGCATAGGTCCGGCCATACATGATCCAACCATTTTTGGGCTAGGTACTAGGGTTTGATCATCCTGTTTACTTTGTATCAGGTATTAAGTTTCACGAGTTGTAACCCCATAATCTTATATCTGGAAATATTAATTTAATGTTACTAAATTATTTTAAATATTATTACTATTAATTATTACTTTTATTATTGTATTTATTTGTTTTTTCAATTTATTTTAATTCATAAAATTCTCAGCATATTAGAAAAAAACCACAAGCGCAATAAAAGCCTAAACCCGATGACCCCATCCAATTTTAGATTTGTTGGAGTCGGGTTGGGTTTTAGTTTTTTTTTGTTCAACCGACCCAACTATTATCATCCCTGTTAACAATGAAACTTTTACATGGTGACACAAGAACCATCCAATGAGGCTGAAATATCTTTTCATTTTGAAACATAACTTCATTGACCTGCAAGATACATGCTTGAAATTGTCATCACAAATGTGGTGTCATAATACTACGTTGATTTTGAATTTGTGAGAGTTTTCATTTGATTACATTATACAATTCTACAGAGCCTCACTGCTCCAGAAAAAAAAAAGGTTCATAAGTGAAATGTAAGTTCTTTGATAGGTGCAGGATCGAGGGTTTGATATATAGGTTTGATTAAACTTTACAGGTACAAAGATGCAATAAGGCTTCTGAAGGGTCTGTTGGAGCGGATTCCTCATGATAGTAGGAGGGGTTACTTGACCCTGAGACTTTCTGTTGATTTGGAACACACAGGCCATATTAATGAAAGCCTTTTAGTGGCTGAGAAAGGAGTACTAGATCCCTGGGTTCGTGCTGGGTCACGGGTAGCACTACAAAGACGAGCTCTCCGTTTGGGCAAGCCACCAAGACGCTGGAAAAAGCCTGATTATGCATATTTTGTTAACCGCAAGATCAAAGAAGTGAGTACCTCCTACTTTTGGGTTTCTTTATTGCTGATGGATACATGTTTTTTTAAGAATAAGGAAAAAATGATATTTGAGCTATTTGACATACATTCATCAAGGTGACTACCTGTCTTCTACCAGGTTGTTATTAGTGGAAGACCTTTGACCTGTGAGACAGGAATAAAGAACTCATATTACGGATATGATGGAGAGCTCTGTGGTGTAGAACAGCTTGCGTTGCAGTATTACGCAGATGAAGGTGGTGGTTGGCAGGGTGTCCACTCTGAAAGTGGCATTTGGAGGACTATCTTTGGTCTTATTATGTGGGATGTCATATTCAGCAATGTCCCTGATGTTTTCTTTTCTAGATTTCAGGTACTTGCGCCAGTAATTTCAACCAATCATGCTTCTGTCTATTGGTTTTAAAAAAATATCTTACACAATAAATTTTTTTTTGAGAGGAACACAATAATTCTTTTTTTTTTTTTGAGAGGAACACAATAATTCATTGTAAATGTTCAAAAGGCAAGTTCATGCGCTGATGATTCCATTTGCTATGTTTCATTTCTACAAAACTAATTGAAACCCGACTTTGTTTTGTAGAATTTGCATGCTTGTAGTATTATGATGACAGAGGACAGATCCTCTTATTTTTTTTCAGTTACGAGACTTATTTTCCCATAAATTCTTAATATTGTAATTTGTTGGCTGCTGTCATCGTTATTTCAGATAGCTCCGCTGGACCTTCACACATATGATTTTTATGAAGCAAGAAAGAGTCTTATAGAATCTCAGCTGGAAAAGGTACGCAATGGCATGGCTGAGGAGATATTGATTATGTCATGGGAGTCTCATTTTGGGACAGCTTGCCTGGGCATCAATTGGGAGAAGCATTCTCTTTCTGATCTACGAGCTGCAGCCTCGTGCATCGGAGGCCATTGTTTGTCTTCTCTCTGTCGACATTTATCTCTGGATTACGAGAGTTGGTCAAGTGGCATGCCAGACTTGCTGCTTTGGCGCTTCCATGGAGATGACAATCAGGGGGAAGCAAAAGTTGTGGAAGTCAAAGGTCCCAGAGATCGGCTTTCCGAGCAACAACGGGCATGGATGCTGATCCTCATGGACATTGGCTTTGACACGGAAGTTTGCAAAGTAAGCCCAATCTCAAAAGCTTCATGACTGCCATTCCTTCTTTTCCGATACGATGATTTATTACCAATAAACTACATTGGAAACTTAATTGAGATAGGCGCTTAAAGTTTTGGGAAGAACGTATAATTTCCACGAACCCAAATTCATGTTAGAGATTGCAACGGAAGGCTCTAATTTGTTTTGTCTCTGGTGACTGATATTTTAGTTGGCTTTAATTTCTATCAAGTACACTGCAGGTTGACGGTCTTTCTCCTCATGAAAGAAAAGATTATATCTATCTGTAAATCAGGTGGTATCAATTCTCCCAACACAAAAAATAAAGAATTATGTTTGTAATCTTTTAGGATTGGACAAGCTTTCATTTCTTCTAGCAACTGCCGGGAACGAAAGCCCGAGACATGCAGACAAGGACAACGCTGAAGTGTTGTCACACCTGAGTTTTTTTTCCCTTTTTTCATAGCTTCAAAGTTCGAGATAAATAAAGAAATTTGACAAATATCTACTTCATAACTCCATGGGCGGTGAAAGATGGGAAGGCACACTATTAATGTCAATAAGAATTGCACGTCCTATTTATCCAGGTGTTGTGCGCTCTCCAACTCGAATTAAATGTGTTGGTATATGTTTTCAAGATTTAAGGAATTGAATTGATTCGTATTTATATGAAATTTCTTTTCGTGCTAGCCAGGACAAGTTTTAGCCAAACAATCTTGGTTCATAGCTGAAATCTTGGATTCCAAGATAGGAAGTCATGTTAGTAAAGCCATCACTCTTTTTTTTAAAAAAGAAGTATTGACAATGAATCTGTGCTTTAAGATATGAATATTCAGAAGCAGAAGTTTGACCTGCCATCATCGGAATCCTTTAGCCGAGTTACCCGAGTCTGTGACGCACATCAAAGGATTATACCAAAGATAAAGAAAAGTCTGAAGCCATTATAACATCAAAGCATCCTGCGACTGGTACATTGAATAAACAAGCAGGTCGGTTTAGATGTGCCACAGCCAGGACACAGTTCACATGAGGTAATGCATGCTACTGCATTGGTTTCCTCTCTTCATCAACGTCTATTCCGATCCATTTTGTCATAGACAAAAGAAATTCCTTGAAGTTCACCCTGCCATCCTTGTTCCAATCCATCTCTCCTACAGCAATACACACAGGAACTGGTTAAAACATGAATCAGCAAAACCACAGATAAACATATATATTCCATAAATACGGACGTACTGAATCTTCTACTAGTAATGCGAGATGGTGATCTCTCCTTTCCCGATGCATCGTTCAGGGCTGTCGTCATATCCCTTCTCCTCAGTTTGCCATCTCCATCTTTGTCAAGAACCACGAATGCCTCCACAAGTCTATTGATGGTAGCTTCCAGTTCAGGCGATCCAGGCAATCGCATCTGAAAATATACAAGGTAATTGACTTGTAGCATAGAAACTGTCACTTTCACCACAACAAATGTGACAAGAGAAGAACTTGAGATCTAGCAAATAATTACATTGTCTGATGCAGAAGTCGGTTCCATAAGCAAACTAGCGAGACAGAGGAGAACGATGAATTCGTTGAACTGAATCCCTTTGTTGCCATCCATATCACAGTAATGGTAAAGATTATAAGTGTCCTTCTCAGTAAGACCGATTTTTAGGTCAGCAAGGCACTGGTTCAGTTCACCATACTTGATTGTTCCCATGGAGTCCTTATCTATGGCATGCGGCAGAGACAAGTATTGTTAGTGCCCAAGTAATTCCAGCACAAAATAGATGGTCTAACTAGAACAAGCTTGGATCATCGGCCCACAAAATTTTGGCTCACGTGTGTTTTCATAGAACAAAACTTTTAAGTGCTCAAAAGTGGAACTCACCATATTGATCAAAGAGGTGCTTAACGTCCTTCAACTCTTCTTTGAACTGAGGAAACTTCATGATGATGCTGTTGATAGATTTCAGTGATTTTTGCCTTGTGGCAGCTCTCTTCTTGATTGCTTCGACCAATCTGTTTTCAAGATCTTCATATCGTCGCCCGTGCATCAATGATGACTTAAGCTTGAGTAGTTTGTCCCTAAGAGATTTCCATGCAGAGCACGAGTGAAACTGATGACCTGAGAAAGATAATAATTAGTATATGTCAACATAAAATGGCAAGTTCGAATCCAAACGCAACTAGTGACGTCGTGAAACGCCTATGAATGCTTTGCTGTTATCTTGGTTTGCAAAGAAAAGTCACAAAATATGGTTGTGTAATTATCACCGTGTATCTTTTGCACCGCGATCTCAGACGACTGTTTTCATATATCACCTTCTGAGGATATACATATATATATGTAAGATAAGAGTGCATCTTAATTTGTTAACTCTTACGACATGTTAATATCTCTTTTTCGGTAATTAAACATCTAGAAGATGAACATCTTTCATCGTGGCACAATGATAACTTGATTACAACGCCACATGCATGCTTAAGATGCAACGACAAATTTGCATCATCAAGTACAAGTGTGTAGCTTCATTACCTGAAGTTTGCTTAAGAGTTGATGCATAGCCCATGTCAACCTCACTTTGGCGAGATGATTGAGCTCGGAAAGGAAAATGCAGGAAAAGCCCGCAGGAGGTGGTGATGGTGGTGGGGAGGACGTGGATTCTGCTCACACGAAAGCAGATGCCAAAGGAGGCAAAGGAAAGCATGAGATGCTTAAGTAGCTTGGGAGCTTGAAACGCCAATGGATAGAATTGATACCGTGGCTAAAAGATTATTTTGCTCATGGAGTACAGAGAAAAAGGGAGATTACTTTGCTCATGGCTAACACTATGTCTGAATTAAAATGAAAGGAGCGTAAAGTGGAGGGGAAGGCAAAAAAAATTTACCCGTTTTTTGGATAAAATCTCGATGGAAAATAATTTTCATTTTTTTCTCTCCATCTAGAAGGGTAAAGAGGAGAAGGGGAAGACAATTTTTTTTTGTTATTTGAATAAAATCTCGATGGAGAAGAATCTTCATTTTTTTTTCTCCATCCTCCTTCATTTGTATTGTTTTATTTTAACCTCAAATTGAAGTGTAAAAATTTTCTTATTTATTTTTCTCTTCATTCTTTTAACGAGCCTTCATCTAAATAGAAAGGACGAGCTGTAAATTTTGATCAAGCGTTGGATGATCTGTCTTATGCCCTGACAATTTCTAGTAAGTCATTGAGGCAAATTCGTGTCACATGATTTTCTTTTTTTTTCTTGAAAGAATGAACTGCACAGCGGAGGAGACGGACCATGTGAAGAATGTGAACCTCGTAGATACGCACTTCATTCATACTTCTGTGTCCCTGAATACGTATTTTGATATTATTTCATGTTCTAAGTTCTAACATCCTCACGAGGGGAGAAGTTTCATGATGCAAAATAGTAAAACATTCAAGACAACAGTTACGACTCGAGAAAAGAGTCCAGCAACAACTCCTGGAGCTCTTTAAACACACAAAGTAAACTGATCACGTATTTTAGCTATAAAAATACACATGCAATACACACGCCTCGATCATTTTCATGGGCCTTTTGGAGGAGACTGAACCGGCGATTTGAGGATGTATTTTTTACTCCAGTGTATCAATCAACTTTCCTTTGAAGAAAAAATGATCCTACAAGAACAGCAACTCCAGCCATTGAGATCGTATAAAACAGCAACCTTTGTGATGAATCTCGTGCCGGCCTTCTGTCTGGGCGTTCTTCCCTTTCAGATCCTCCGTTGTTCCTTCATTTTTTTTTCATGAAAATAAGCCAAGTTAAATCACAAAAGAAAATACAAGTTGACAAGGAAGTAAGGGTCGATTTCACTATGACATCAGCTAAGTGACTTCACAACGTTACAAGAATCCAGAATAGTTTAAACATAATTTCATTTGACGTATCTTCTTTCTTTGTTCCAGTTAAAATAAAATAAATGTAAACTTTTAAGCAACAACTTATTTGAAATCCAAACTTGCCACTGAATAGGAGAGCAGAGAAATGTTGTGTTTGAAAATCATGGTCTTTAATGTTTACCAGCTAACTACATATGGAGGATACCTATTGTTTAACTCATCATAGATTAGTTTAATATTTATTTGGTTAGTTACTAAATCTTCACTTTTTTCTTAATAAAGCATAGCATTTGTACTACGGTTAACTTTTAAGCAAATAAAATAAACAAGTTGTCAAAGAGAGAGGACACATAATGAAAAAAAAATCAGAAAAGAAGTGAGCAAGCAACTTAGTGTAAATATCCAACATTTAAAAACAGAAGATGAAAGAAAGATAAAGATCTGCTGCATCTAAACAACGCCAAGAGCAAATATCAAAGAAAAAAGATACTAAACTTTGAAGTATAGTTGACATGCAACTACTGAGGTGATGTATAAAGCTGGTTCTAACATTCGTACCTGGAAGGTTCACCACTATCCCCAGAGTTTCCATGAAACCGCATATCATGGTCAAATCTTTCACGTAGACGGACATATTTATTGCACATATTACAATATTCTGTTCGATTACCACATATTTCCTGAAACTCCAACATCCATCAGACTTCACGAGCATAAAGTTTGAACGAAATTTTCAACATATTCATCATATAATTCCTACTTGATGTTTAAAGAGGTCAACGGCGGGTAGTGGTAATTCACAGTATTCACATGTGACCATTCTTTTGGGGCACCTTTCTCCTTTATGAAGAGACCAAACATCACGTTCAACCCTCTCACTGCATAATGAACAATCAACCTGTTTGCACAAGAGTATTAAGTTTATCTTAGCAATATCCAAGTTTACAAGCACAAAAAGGTGGTGTTTTATAAAGTAGGTGATAACTTGAGTCAATTCAACAAGCCAGCCTAGAAAAATACTCTCAGAGAACAAAATTAAATAATGTTTTAAAATGATGTCTATATTTCAAGCCCGCTCTAAGAAGTGTGAAGCTCAAAAAATGGCACAGATCAGCAAGTTATAGAAACTATCCTGGTGACATCTCGTATCTGATTACAATTATGCAAATCAGACCAGATAAATACACACATTTCAAATTAGTGGTACAGTAGGTGGCACATATTCATGACCTCAAAACAGCGGTCATGAATACAAAGTGGAATATGCATGCAAGGGATGAATCTTAATAATCTCGAAAGTTGTGTGATTAAATATGAATTCAAATGTATGGGCATTCAGGGCATAGTTTTCAAACTCTCGGAGTCAACTGGTAAACTCTTACGAGTTTAAGACTCTAGAGTATAAAATCAAGTGACCTCCATTCAAACTCGGATTTGATAATAGACTCAGGTAGACTCGAAGTAAAGTCCATAGAATCGGGTAGACATAGTTCACAAGTAGACTCGACAATTTTGTTAATTAATTATTTGATTAGATTTTGAGAGTATAATTGGAAGAAGAATGAACTATGCCTAACTTTAGACATGTTTATGATAATATTTGTGCTTAACTTTCTACATGTTTATGATAATATTGTATTGTATAAATATATTAAGCATGTATTGTTTATACATTATATTACAACTTTTTTAAATACATGATGCATGAAATGATCTTTTTATTGGTAATAATTACTATAAGTTTTTTCAATTTATTAAATTTATTAAAATATTTTAAACTTAAGTCAAGACAATTAGGTCATCACGATTTAATTTTAACCAACTCAGGATGACTTGATTTTAAACTAGATCGAGACCGATTTTAGGACTAGATTCAAAATTTGAAGACCAACTAAATCTAATTGGGGTTTGGCTGATGTTGTGAGGTCTCATACCCAATTTTGCTCCCTCACACTAAAAATTCTTATGTTATGAAGTATTTTTTATATTTTATAAGGTTATACATAGAAACTATGAGTTTACGTTTCGTGTTTACGACTCGAGTTTAACAGACAAAAAACAAACGAGTTTACGTAAAGTCTCGAGTTTGAAAACCTTGATTCAGTGGTCTAAGAATATAAACTTTGGAGTGGACAAGTGTATGCATCAAGGGCATTTTTTTTTTGAGAAAACATTATGAACATATACAAGGACAGTTTTACTTAATTGAAGATTAGAGCCCCAACAACAACAACAACAACAAAGCCTTATCCCACTAGGTGGGGTCGGCTACATGAATCATACGACGCCATTCCGCTCTATTAGTAACCAAACCTTTCGGTATATTATTCACCAATAGATCTTGCTCTATTAGTTCGCCAAGTGTCCGCCTTGGCCTCCCTCTCCCTCTTTTAATCGGACTCCAGATTATTTGATCTACTCTTCTTACTGGCGCATCTAATGGTCTTCTCTGAACATGACCAAACCATCTCAAACGATTCTCTACCATTTTCTCACTAATAGGAGCCACTCCGACTCGTTCACGTATATGGTCATTCCTAATCTTATCTAATCTTGTATGACCACACATCCATCTCAACATCCTCATTTCGGCTACCCCCACTTTACGTTCATGTTGTCCCTTCATAGCCCAACATTCACTACCATATAACACTGCTGGCCTTATAGCAGTACGATAGAATTTTCCTTTAACTTTATTGGGTACTTTTCTATCACAAAGAACTCCAGTGGCTTTCCTCCACTTACACCAACCAGCTTGAATTCTATGATTAACATCGTCATCAATCTCACCATCTTGTCTTACAATTGATCCTAAATATTTAAACTTTGTCACTTGAGGAATTATATCCTCCCCTAACCTAACTTTCAAATCGTCTCTAAGTTGTTTATTTGTGAAATTGCTATGCATATATTCTGTTTTATTCCTACTTAAACGAAAACCCTTTGACTCCAACGTATTTCTCCATATTTCCAATTTTGTATTAATCTCTTCTCTTGAATCCGCTAAAAGTACTATAGCATCCGCAAATAGCATGCACTTAGAGCCCCAAATCATAATTAATTTATTTGGCATAAGCACTCTTCGGATAACTCTATGAAGCTACCAATCATAGTCAAAATGATTTCATCGATACCACAAGGAAAGAAGAATAGGATATCTCTTTGGATTAACAAAAGCATATCATAGTACAGAACATACTGGAGCATGGCTTTCATTGTAGTGTTCATCTGCATGCTTCTTTGATATCATGTCTCCACAAATTGCACACTTTTGAAGATTGCGAGAACAATGCGCATAATGCAAGTCAATGTTTGATGTTGGAATATCTCTGAGGCTGCAAAAATAACTGAGTTGGTCAAACAAAGAAGGATAGAAATACAGTATCCTATGACAAAGGAACAAAGGTCTCCAAGCATGCACAAATATATTGGCTACCAAAAATTGAACCAAATATGAATAATGCTTGACCTTTCGACCTCGTCCAACCTTACTATAACCATCAAGCCTCACAGTCATATTTAATTATCTTAAGAATGACAAATTGTAGCTTCACTCAGTCAACAACGCCAATGAGCAAGTTAAAAAGCATATGTATTTGCCCAAATCGATAGCTTGAACTTCTTAGCAAAAATTCTAGCACAACTAATCACCTGATTGCGAGCTCTGGCTTACATAAGGCGTCCAACAATTACTGAAATGCGTTTCTTCAATATGGAATTTTCACAATTCACATTATCCTTCCTAGAGGAATTCTTTCAGCACAAAGTTGGAATTTAGAAGCATTGCATGTCTAACAGGTAGATATTTGTCTGAATTTTCTAATACCAGCCAACTGCCCTCATTGATGAAAGGCCATTCACACCAACAAATATGCTCCCAATTAACGAAAGACGCACCAAATCCGCTGAAAAATTTACAGCTTTCTCAAGAAAATCTTAATATTATAAATTTATACACCTCACGAATCAGAGGTAAAGTCCAAAATTTGAGAGAAAAAATCCCTAAAACAACGAGCGAAAAAAAAAATCTTCAAAGAAGAGGGATCACCAGTGGCTGCATTTGGCCGTGATCAAGTCCGACGGGATCGCCATCTGATCGCATCCAATTCATGTCACGCGCAGAAAACGAACAATTAGCAAGAAGTGAGAACTCGATTCAAATCAATCGACGGTAAGAAATGAGCGGAACAACGATCTCACCGAAAAATTCCCGATCGGGGAGGAGGAAGAAGCGGAGGGCAGAAGAAACGAAGACTCCGACAGCGCTCCGGCGCCCCTATTTAGGGGGGCGAGATGTGGAAGGGGTCGCATTTCAACTAACGTGGAGCTGGAGGCCCCGTGACGGATGAACGGCCGAGATGCGGTTCGAGGTGGGTTCGATAAGGCGGGACGTGGGTCGCTTTAGTGGTTCCGGCGGAGCATTTGGACTTTGGTTATTGTTAGCAATTAATGTGAAGCCCAACCGCCTTATGGGCACGCTCCTGCGACCTAATGCTAATTAATTAAGGTCGTTTGTTGACCTGTGCATAAATTTTATTATTATTTTATTCATTTTTGGATTATTCCCTTTTTAATGTTCGAGACATAACTATGAATTTATAAAGTTTAATTTTTAAATTCACGCAAAAGTTAGCATTCATTTGGTTAACTTCCTTTCAATTTTTCAATTTTTTTATTAATTTACGAAATGTTAATTTTACTTGCTTTTTATATAATAAAAATCATTAAAAATAAAATTAGTAACATGAGCATAATATTATATATATATATGAATTGTTAAATAATATAATTACTCGTGTTATTTCGTTTATTTTTAAAAACATTCTTTGTTGTAATGAGAAAGGTAAAAAAATGGTATTTCTCAAATGTTTAAAATTTAAGGTTATTTCCATATACATCTCTTAAACTATCATGATTTTTCGCATCGAATCTCAAACTACATACTTATTTTTTTATATACTTAAACTATCATAATTTTTTCACTTTAGTTCTTTCATTTATTTTTGTTATGTTTTTCCTTATTTTTTTATATTTCATTTATAAAAAACTAAAATTTTCCTCCCTTCATAACACATCAAATAATAAATATAACAAAGAAAAAAAATCGGTGGAGGGTAATTCAGTCTTTTTCATAAATAATCTTTTTTCACAATTTTAATCCTTATAGTGATTTTTTTATTTTTAATATTTGTTATTTCATTTTTTTTAAGGGAAGGGTGTTCTAATTTTTCATAAATGGAAAAAAAAATTAGGTAACAGAAAACGTAATTGAAATAGACAGATGGACTAAAGTAAAAAATTGTAATAGTTTAAGGATTAAAAAATAAGTTCGTAGTTTAGTGTTAGATGTAGAAAATCGTAATAGTTTATGAGAGTTTTATGAAAATAATTCTAAAAATTAATATAATTTTAGACGTAATTTAATGAAAAAAATGCAAATGTCAAATTTTTATAAGCTTGAGAACTAAAAAAAATTGATGTAAAAAAGTTACAGTTTGTAAGATGTTAAAGAAAATAAGGTTGACGCTTTTTTTTAAAGAACCGGACGAGATTGAGGTGAATAAATCTAGCACAAGCAGAGATTTAATTTTTTTATTTTTTAAAGGTAAGATAGTTTGAGGTTAATGAGTACTTAGAGGACATCCCTCTACACCTTTGTGTAAAGTGCTTATTTTTATTATTTAATTAATTTAATTATTATAATTTATGATTGAATTGATTATATACTTTTTAGATGAAATAATATAAAAAATATAGATAATTTGGCTAAATAAATTAAAATCGTTGAACAGTTATATTTATTAACATAATTTGATCATGATAATTGGATAATCAGATGATTTTTTATTTTAATTATATTTACTATTTAACATACATTTTAAATTAATATATAATTATTTTACTAATTTAATAAGTAAAATTAGTGTTATACTTGTTCTACGTCAAATGCTCTACATATACATTATTTTCTCGTTGTGAAAAGATTAATGAGTACGTAAAACATTATGTTTTACACCTTTGTGTACTTATTTTTTATTATTTAATTAATTATGAATAGGGAAAACATAAATTTAATATAAGTAGTTGGATGCTTGATTTAATAATTTACACCTTCATTAATGGATATAATGGGGGTTAGAGGGGGGAGGAACCCCCTCCCTCCATCCGCGCCCGTCGGATGGGGATCCGACGGGCGTGGGTTTTTTTGTGTCGATTTAAGTGGTAAAAAATCATTTTTTTTCACGGTGGTTTTTTCGGCTTTGGACTTCGTCCATGCCTTATTTCTCGGTTGTCGACTTCGTACATGCCCTATTTCTCCCGAGCGCCATCGCTCGAGCGCTGCCGCTGTCGAGGTTGCCGTCGCTCGACTGTTTCCTCGCCGGATCTGCGTCATCGTCGGCCGGGATCTACTTCCTCGACTGCTTCCTCGCCAGATCTGCATCGTCGATGGCGGATCTACTTCCCCGACTGTTTCCTCGCCGGATCTGCGTCGTCGTCGGCCGGATCTACTTCCCTGACCGCGAACGTTGGCCGGATCTATTTCCTCGCCAGATCCTGTCATGACGAACGTAGTCGGAGACCGCGAACGACCACGGCCGGCCAGATCTGCACGTTCCCTCGCCGCCGACATCCCCCGCGCTCAGATCCGCAACATCCTTGCAAGATCTGGGCGTCCTCTTGCCGCCAACGTCCCCCGCGCTGCGCTTAGATCCGCAACACTCCGGCCAGATCTGCGCATCCTCTCGCCATTGACAACGGCGGCTTCGCCTTCGCCGAACACGACGATGGCTTCGTGACCACCAAAGCACTAGTTCTCACCCTTCGTCGAACCCCGCACCATCGCAGCTGAGCTCGTGCACCGCCGCCGCCAAGCTCCGCCTTCGCCTCCGCCTCCCCTGTCGA
Organism: Pontederia crassipes; assembly: GCA_030549335.1. NCBI lineage: Eukaryota > Viridiplantae > Streptophyta > Magnoliopsida > Commelinales > Pontederiaceae > Pontederia > Pontederia crassipes. Next base: position 7,721,284 of record CM060190.1, read on the forward strand.
GTTCGCGCACCCGCCGCCGAGCTTGCCCGCTCTCTCGCCCCGCCTCCGCCGCGCTCTTGCCCTCCGCCACCGCCGCCGCAGTGCTCTCTCGCCCCTTTTCTCCGCCGGTCTCGCCCCGCCGCCACCGTGCTCTCGCCCACCACGGCCGCTCTCTCGCCCCGCCTCCGCCGCGCTCTTGCCCGCCGCCGCCGCCGCAGTGCTCTCTCACCCCTTTCCGCCACCGGTCTCTCCCCGCCGCCGCCTCTCTCGTCCCCGCTTCGCTGTCGCTGTCGCCCCGCCGCTGCTGTACTCTCGCCCGCCGCCACGCCGTGCTCTCGCCCGCCTCGCCGCACTCTCGCCCACCGCTGCCGCGCTCTCGCCCGCCTCGCCGTGCTCTCGCCCGCCTCGCCGCGCTCTCGCCCACTGCCGCCGCGCTCTCGCCGCCCTGCCGCTCTCGCCCCGCCGCCGCTGTGCTCTCGCCCGCCGCCGCTGTGCTCTCGCCCGCCGCCGCCGCTCTCGCCCCGCCGCCGCTGTGCTCTCGCCCGCCGCCGCCGTGCTCTCAGCCCCGTCGCCGTCGCAATTGATTCTGAAATGTGTTCGACATTCGACGTTGATTCATGAAAAATGTAATTTGAGAATGTAATTGATTCATGTTGATGTAATGTTGATTCATGGAAAATGTAATTTGGGAATGTAATTGAATCATGTTGACGTTGTAATGTGATACAAATGTGGTTATGAGCTCGATGTTGTTCCGAGATACAAACGTCGTTCCGAAGGTTATCAGCTCGACGTCGTTTCGAGTATGTGATACAAATGTTGTAATTTGATGTGCGATATGTGGATGACAAATGAAATGAAATTCACCCTTTCGACAATCATGTTCATATATAAAAATTGAACAACATCAAAGTGCATGTGTATTCAAATTCTTTGCCGACAAATGAAATGGAATTTCATCTTTTCGACAATCATGTTCAAGTGCGTATACAAGAAAAAATTGAACAATATCAAAGTGCAAGTGCATACAAATTTTTTTACGACAAATGAAATAGAATTCAATATTTCGACAATCATGTTCAATAGAACTCAATATCAAACTACATCAAAGTGCACTTCAACCACATCAAAGTGCAAGTGCATACAAATTCTTTGACGACAAATGCACGACAAATGAAATGGAATACAATCATGTTCACATTCGAACCACATCAAAGTGCACTTAAACTATATGAAAGTGCAAGCACGCCATTAGGCTGTCTTCACAAGATTAACAAAATTATCATTAATTTAAATTACAAATTTTACTAATTATCGGAGGCTTGGGGTGGGGGCAGTCGGCGGGCGAGGTCGGCGGCCGCACAAGCCTCGATCGGCGGCGGGGGGCGAGACGGTGGTGGTGGGGGCGAGAGCGGCGGCGGGGGGCGAGGGGCAAGGCGAGACGGCAGCGGGGTGAGACGGCGGCGAGGCGAGACGGTGGCGGAGGGGGCGAGGCGAGACAGCGGCGGCCGAGTGAGGCAGGCGGCGGCGAGTGGTGGCAGGCGGCGGCGAGTGGTGGCAGGCGGCGGGGGCTTCGAGGCCGATATCGATCGTCGAGAGCGGAGCGCGAAGGGTGTGGGGCCAGTCGCGGGCGGCGGGGCGGGCGAGAGCGGCGGCGGTGGTGTGCGAGATTGGCGACGGTGGTGATGCGGCGTGCGAGGCTTGATCGACGATCTTGCGGTCGTTGGTCGCAGATCCGGACAGCGAGGCTTGGCGAGATTGATCGGCAGGGTCAGTGGCACGAGATCGGCGAACTGGTCGGCGGTGAGGCGAGGTCAACGGAGACCGCCTGGGGGTCGCCGCTGCACGTGAGGGGGTCGGCGGGGTTGAGGTCGGCGAGAGGTTGCAGATCTGGTCGGCAAGGCTTGGTGGGGTTGATCGGCGGGGTCGGCGCGAGATCTAGTGCTCAGGGTCCGTGCGCAAGGTCGTGCAAAGGGCGAGATTTGTCGTCGTGCTCAGCGAAGGGAGAGATTTGTCGTCATGTTCGACGAAGGGCGAGGTCGACGAATGGTGAGATCTGGTGCTGGAGGTCGCAAAAGACGAGATCGAGCACGCCGGTCACCGCTGCGCGTCACCCCCGTCGACGGCGAGAGGGAAGTGTTGTGGATCTGAGCGCAGGGGACGTCGACAGCGAGGGAATGCGCAGATCTGGCCGGCCGAGGTCGTTCGCAGTCTCCGGCGGCATTAGTCGCGAGAGGAGGGCAGATGTCGGAGAGAGAGAGGGAAAACAAGATAAATACGCGAATAAAATGAGCTTTACACCCCAGGCCGAAAAAAACCGAACCGTGCATCTCCGGTCTCAACTTGAAAAACCGAAAAAAATAAAAAAAAAGTGAACAAACCGCGCTCGTCGGATCTCCATCCGACGGGCGCGGATGGGGGGAGGGGTTCCTCTCCCCTTAGAGGACCCCATTATATCCTTCATTAATAGTTATTAGTCATATTAATGGCCTGAACTCTGCACTATTCTAGTTCATTCAGTGAGTTTTGTTTGGATGAATATATTAGTGGGAATGTGAGGTGGATTTAAAAATTTTACACTTTTGAAGATTATTTAAAAACTTTAAATGTGGTTATGTTGATGTTCATAAGCCCATCACATAAAATTAAATTAATCAAATTAGTGATTAATAGAGGATTAAAAATAATTATACATATTTTTTTGTTTATTTTTTCTCAATCAAATTAAATGTAAAAATAAATTTATTTAAGAATAATAAAAATATTTATCTTATTTAATCTTTCATAACTCATATATTATAACCTATATCCAAACAAATAATGAATTAAGCTAACCCAACTCATCGGATTAATTCATAGTCAAACACAATTCTTATAAAGGAAAAATAAGCATGCCACGCACATCACATGTCATACAGCTTTACACACATATATATTTTTATATCTTTCTTTGATAATAATTTATCATTAATGATAATAAAAGAATTTTATAGCATATAAAATATTTGTATTTATTGTAATTTGGAATGCCAGTCCGATTCTAGATCCTCTAATCTTTGGTGAAGTTGCATAGGCACGAAAGTCCTAGGGTCTATTTGGTTGAAAGTAAAAGAAGACTAAAGAAAAAGAAGGAATATGAGGAGGATTCGTTCCTTTCGTTTGGTTGAGTTTAAGTTGAAGAAAAATGAAGTAGAAAGTTTCATTCTTTTCTTTTTATTTTTTTATCACTCTAAAATCAGAATGAAAAAAAGAAAAAAGATATATTTAATGTGTGTTTTCATATTTGACAACAAAACTTAAACGTATAACTATACATGTAAATAATAAAATCGTCTAAATAAAATAACTACATCATATTTATTTCTTTTTCTTTTTTTAATAATATCAACCAAACATGATTAATTCTTCAAGTCCATTCTCCTTACATTTCTTTGTCCTTCTTTTCCTTCTCATCTTTTATCTTTTCTTTTACTTAGAGTTTTGAACCAATCTGGGCAAGGGAAAGAAAATATTATTATTAAAATATGTGTACTTCATCCCTAGGATCCCGATTTCCTCAAGTCTTTGAAGCAGCTCGAAGCTGACGGCCAAAGTTGACAAGTACACAAGTGGAATGCCACGGTCCTTGAACTAAGTTGGTAAAAATTAAAAATAGTGAATATAAATATTATTGATATTTTGAATATTTTTTCTTATCATTATTGATCTTTGAAATTACCAATAAAGAAAATATATGTGTGACATGGTTAGCTACAGAAGCATGAGAACAATGTAAATTGAAACGATGAACAAATGGTCGTCGATGGAGGTGATATGTTCGAGTACATCCACAGATGTCAAACTTCTTATTTCCATTGGTATTTTTTTTAATCTGCTCGCAATCTCTGGATGTTCGCATTAATCGAAATCCGAGTTAAAAGAAAAAAAACAAAAAAAAATTAGAGTGAACTAATTTCATTTGACTAGCACTTGCACTTATGTTCTAAGTTCTAACACATTTTTTCTTATCGAGATTCAACAAATATTAGTCGAAACTATAGGGAAAAAATAATCTGGTCAAATTCTTATTTTTCAGAGAATATCCGTTGGAAATAAATAATAAATCAATTTGTAGAGAGAAACTAAGATCAATTAGTGATGATTGGTACATTATGGATAATGAGTTGACTAAGAAATTTGCCTTGCTTTTAAGCTTTAGGTTTAGATAAAGACTTGAGGTACATTAAAAATCACACACACACACACACACATATATATATATATATATATATATATATATATATATGATTTAATGACCATCATACGCTTGCTCTCGCATATGATGACCATATGCCTCAGCGCACGCATCGTCATATCTAACTTGACGGTGGGCGTTGCTCACTCTTTTTTCATGCGGAACGATGATTGATGTTGGTGGCATGACGGAAGGAACATAAGCGGAAGCTAGAGGAGTCCTCGTCGACGTGGACGTTGGTCGCAAGGGAGACGGATGGTGGGGAGGAAGAGGAGGAGGAAGCTGAGGGCAGGGCTGCCAGGGGAGGATAGGAGATTCATCGCGACGATCTCTCTCTTGTGCGCAATCTCTCATCATCGTTGTAGCTTCTCTCGCCGTCCTCGTCGTCGATCGGAGAGATCGAAAGAGGGAGAGTAGATCGTGGTCCTCGTCTAGCCAAATCTCTCGCAATCGGCTGCTCTCGCCTCGTCGCCATCGCCGTCGCTATTGCTAGATTGGGGGAAAGGGGGAAAGATCAGATCGCCTCGTATCGTCATCGCCTTGCCGCTTCGCCTCGCAGCTGCCATCATTGCTGTCGCCTCGTCGTCCATCGTCCGATCTAATCGAATGGTCACTTGCGACTTGATCCATCGCCTAGCGGCCGAAGAAGACCATCTCATGATGGATCCGGCCGCCCATGGCATAATTTGATCGCCTAAGGCGACCAAATCAGGCCAGGTCACCTAGCAATCAGTCAGGCCGTGCCCGCCCACATAGAGGGGGGGGGGGGGGGGGCAGGAGAGGGAGAGGGAGATGGAGATCGAAGATGAGGGAGAGGGCGGCCAGATCGCGAGTGAGGGAGCGAAAGAGGGAGCCGTCGGAGAGAGAGAGCACCGTCGGAGAGAGAGCCATTGGAGAGAGTGCCGCTGGAGGGAGAGAGAGCAATTTAAGTTGTAATTTTCTTATTCTCATCTAATAAAATTATGCATCATTTTAAATTTCTCAAATCCTAATAATACAATAAATCTACCATACTTATCATGCACATTTCATCTTAAATATGTATTTTTTATTTTTAAATATTTTTTTCATAATAATTTAAATGTTAGTAAATTTTTTATAACATAATAACTATAAAAATAATTATATCAATTAAAAGATTTAATATTAAAAAAACAATAAACATAATTATTACTGATGATTTAAATGACCTTTTTGACATGATTAACGATTCTCTAAATTACAAAGAAAAAAATATCATTCTTATTTTTAAATATCCAATATAAAACAAACCAGCATACATTACCGGGACTATATAATTTCTTTGTCTTCTAGAAATTTCCTCGTGGCATCTTTCTTATTCCGATGGCCATCCGCTGCGTCCATCGTACGCGTTTTCTTACTCCCCACCAGGGCCAGGGGCATCTTAAAAATTAATTAAATTATTATTAGGATTAGGATTAGAGCTATAATAAATTATTTTGTCCTTTGGTAAACAAAGAATTATAAAATAAAATATAATTAAATATTAACTCCCAATTGGATTACGCATCTGTGGAAGTTTCCAGACCGTCGACGCCCTTAAATTTCCTCTCTCGCTCGCCTTCTTCTTCCCCAAATAATTCCCGGCGTCGACGTCTACCACGAACTGCTCCTCGGCCCGTCTCCTCTGCTCCGAATTCGTTCGATCCGGCAGCTCTTCGACTGCAATGACTCATATCCTTCGCCCAATCGATCTTTTCTTCTTTCTCTTTTTGTGGATCTGGATGTAATCTGTGGAGATTTTTGCTGCGATAATTTGTTTGATTCTTGATCCGGCGATGGGGTATTTGTTTTTATTTGTTGTGTTTGGTGTTGGTTCCTTAACTCGGATTCGGCACGCGGAAACCAGAGGGAGCGCGATCGAGAGAGGGCGCAGGCCCGGAAGCCCCAGGCGAAGGGCCACGGCGACGACCTCACCCCCGAGCAGCGCCGCGAGAGGTAAAAAGCGTCCCCTGATGTAAAGATTTGTTCGATACTGCGTTCTTTTGGAGGGGGGGAAGTGATATTGATTTCGAGCCGTCGCTTGATTGAAGGGATAAGAAGGCGCTCGAGGAGAAGGCGGCGAAGAAGGCGGCGCAGGCGGCGGCGGGAGGTGGAGGGACCACGAACGACGGCAAGGACAAAGGCGCCGCTAAGAAGTGACCGCTCGCTGCGGGCTGCCGTTCCGGTTCTCCGTCTGGCAGGTTTCGTTCCGATCATGGAAAATTGTAATTTGGTCTTCCGGTGTCGTAAAATTTGGGCGATCACGGTAGAATTGTTATACTAATTTATTTATTAGGATCACTCGTGGCCGCCTTCTATGTAACTTCTTCCTTTTGAAAAATTAATTTTCTACGCTTTGGGTATTGGGCGTGTAGTTAATTATGCTTACTGTTGACATTTCAGATTGGTATGCTATTATTATCTGTGCACTTCTTGCTCGATTTGTAATGAGGAATTCTGAAATGTTGCAGAGATTCTTGAATGATGTCTGACGTGATACTGTGACAAGATTAGATGTGAATTGTTTCTCGAGCGTGACTTGTTGATGTATAGTTGCTTGGAATACTCGCAATTTTTGCAACTTGGAATTAGAGTTGTTTGTGGTTGGCCATTGTGGATGTATTCTGTTTGAAATCATTTTTTTTTAAAAGCAAATTCATTCACGTTAAGCTACTCCAATGGAGTACAAAAATTGGGCAAGACTGCATGGTTTGTCCAGTCAAAAATTTCCGTTTGAGTTAGTAAGATCGAAACATGCAAGGTAATCAGCTGTCTGGTTGTTCTTTCGGGCTCTATAAGGTACGATAGGAAGGCTAATTGCCATGACGATGTCTCTGAAATAACATGTTTGCTTGTTGTTGATTATGCGAACGACGATCTCTGAGTCTAAGTATATTTGGATTTGCAAAGATGACTCAAGTCAGTGTCAGAGGAATTTTTTGGCTATTAATCCAAGTTGGCTCACCGGGCACGTCTTTTTCATGAGTTGTACAAGAGATAGCGAGTCGGCTTTAGCATGGACCTTGCACAAGCCGAGACGCTCAGTAGACCCTCATTAGCCCCCATGCTTTTAACGCCAGGATAAAATCAACAATAAAATTCAAAGATCCTAAGACCTTGAGGGGCGCGAATGATGAAGCTCGCTCCTCTCGACAAGCCTGGGCCAACAAAGGACTTATCTGAATTGAGAATAACCGAATATGCTTTCCGGGGCTCCCACTCCCAGTGGACTCTAATGGAGTCTTGGGGTGAAATGCCTCAGACAAAAGAGTGGTCGCATACTTATTTTTGTCGATGGGACAACCAACTCCCAAACCGCATGGTTGTCCCCTTGGAGTTAAAGTGCAAGACATTTCTTGCCTTCCAAATCCCCCACGAGCAAAAACAAAATAAAGATAAAAAAATTTTGTTGGACGTTCGGTCCAGATCTTAGCTCTCCTTATGATTCAGTCCTCAGAATGTCAAGTAAGAAAATATTTAAATTGGTAGTTAATATTTAACTGGAAAAAGTCCCATAGAATCAAAGTAGCAGAGCATTGGGAAAAAGGTGGGAATTAGTTTCCATGCATGCACAACAGAATAAACAAGAAGTATTTATGGAATAATCAAATCTCAAAAAGAAATTCAAAGTTGACAAACGTTTGTGCTATAATTTCCCTAAAAAAATCAAAATTTTTTGGGGGAATTTAATCTTCCACAGGAAGCTCCACTTCGACCATCCAGATGCAGGGGCGGGAGGGTTGTCACTAACAATAAAGTTATAAACAGATCTGGAATTGGCGCACCCATGGGTGTCCGAGGCCTATACCTAGGAGTAACCAACGATAGTATTTTAGAGACAAGATGAGGCCCAAAGCCAATGTTCTATTTATCAACAATCCATGTATTATTATAGATGAATTTAGCCACATTTAAATCATAAACCAATGTCTCAACATTGATGAATGTAGGCATATAAGCAAAAGAAATGCAAAACACCCTTGGATCAAGCATAGCATTTGTTCCCCTCTCATTACCAATTACCTTGAAAAAATTGAGCTTTTGAATTGTGCTACACATAATACGTCATGTTGTGAGACTAATATATACCAAAGACCCTTGTCAAGGATGCATACTACCATATTTTTGTAAGAATAAAGCAGATCATAAAGACCGATCCATATTGAGTAACGTAAGTAGCTTTTTTGCAAGTAATGAGGTGCGGATGTGATCCATTGCTTAACCCCCAAGCCACCATCTTGGCGAGGCAACTGGATAGTATGCCAATTGAACAAATGAAGCCCCCGCCAAAGTCCTTTGAGTCTCAGAGGAAACCCCTAGATAACTTCTCAAGGGTACCCAGGATGCTGGCAAAGACATAGGTAGGCCCCATGGAGTACACAAGTATTGAATTTAGGATAGATTTTACTAAGGTGAGTCTACCTCCTTGATTGAGTCTACCTCGTTATTCAGGCACTTTTGTACCTCGGTTGATACCTTCTCGTGAGATATAGGAATGTGATGCACGAAAAAAATCATGCATTAGTTTAGCCAATTTGATAAGTATTTTGGAATGTTTTTATGTTTAGAAAAGGAGGAGTTTTGATTTGTTTTCATATAATTTCATTTAGATTTGATTTCTACCTAAATTTGAAAATTATTCATGACAAGATATGAAAAAACGTCGAAATGAAAGTAAGAAAAGGCCTGAAACAGTTCAGAAGACTGTCACGGCCGTGACAGTTCTGGTCATGGCCATGACAGAAAAATTCAGCACTCAGAAAATTGGCTAAGTTACTATCACGGCCGTGACAGTTTTTGTCATGGCCGTGACAGACAATTTCCAGCAGAAACTTTAGCCAAGTATTTTTCAGCCTTGATAGCCTTCTGTCATGGTCGTGACGGAGCCTTTCACGACCGTGACGATGATTTGTTAGGCTATTTTAAAGTCATTTTTATCCACTTTTTGATATATTTTCGATTTCTTTTTTGGGGGACGAAAAAACTTATAAAAGGAGGCAGAATAGGGCCTGAAAAAGCATCACTGGAGCATAGTTTTGAAGTCTAGAAAGAGGAGAAGATCGATGACAACAGCGAAGCTCTGTCGAAAACTCGAGAGAGGACGTGCTTAGCCTATGCCAGAGTTCTTCGTTTAGTTTTCCCAATTTTTTATATTAGATTTGATGTTGTTATTCTCAGATTTATTCCTTTATTATGATCATTCTAGTTGAACCCTATTTATTTTTTGGAGTCTTTCTTAATATTAATTTGATTTGAATTTTTAATAGCATTGCAATTTCATGTTTAATGCTTTCCTTTAATTCCATGATTTGTGATTTAATTGCTATCTGAGAAGAAGTGATTATTTTCATAATAGTTTCTAGGATTGATCTTATTTATTGCATGCCACAATTAGGGAAATCAAAAGAGACCTAATTTGTGTAGTTATTAAGGTGACTTGAGAAAGCCCTTAATATTGATTCCGATTGAATGCATCTTATGATTTAATTAAGTAAATTAAAAATTGAAAGGATTGATTTATTCTAATTATTCATAAGATAGTAGTTAAAGCCTGAAACATTGGTTAACTAATTTTGGGAATTCACTTTGTTATTGATTCAATTAATTCTAAGTTGAGAAAATTCATTACATTCTAGTGGTAATAATTAGGTACTTTAATCATCAAATCGTTATTTCTTCAGGTGATCATTTCTTTTATTTTTGTTATTTTCCTTTTATTCATATGTAAAATAAACTATTTTCTTAATTTCTCAATTAACAAGGTTAAAATAAAATCTAAGATATTAACCGTTCTCGTGGGAACGATAATTCTACTCATTCACTTTATTACTTGAGCGACTAGTGCACTTGCTAACATTTGCTATCAATTCTACACGCATCAAGTTTTTAGTGCCGTTGCCGAGGAATAGTTAATAATTAATTTCTTATCTTACTTATTAATTTCAGAATTATTACTATTCATTTATATTGGTGTGGTTGCAGGAATTGAAGAGTTCATAATTCACACATCCTGGAGGATTCTGGCACTAGTGCCTTGGGACATAAGCATAATACACGAAGTTCAGGACGGCCACTAGTGTTTGATCCTGATTAGAGAGAATTGCTAGAAGACTGAAGAAGATATTTTCCACTATTGTTAATATGGCAGATCAACAGAGACAAATTGAAAACCAACCACCTTCACCTGCGTACAGAACTATGAGAGACTACACTATGGGTCCACTGGTCGAGGAAAGAGGGAGTATTACACTTCCTGAAATTGGTGCTAATAATTTCCAAATTCAGTAGGGCACGATTCAAATGATTTCAAATACGAACTTCGGAGGAGATCGAGATGAAGTCCCATTCAGCCATATCACAAAGTTCATTCAATTATGCTCAACATTCAAATTTGAAGGAGTAACTGATGATGCAGTTTGGTTAAGACTTTTTCCCTTCTCTCTGAGAGGAAAAGCCTACACGTGGCTTGCTACATTACCTATGGGCACCATAAGAACTTGGGATGACATGCGTCAAGCATTTCTGAATAAATATTGTCCACCCCAAAAAGCTGTTAGATGTTTATCTGAAGTCTCTTCTTTTTTCCAACAGGAAACTGAAGCTATGCATGAAGCTTGGGACAGATTCGAGGATCTCATTAGCAAAGTCCCAAATCATAACATTTCTCTTTACCAGCAAATTCAGTACTTCTATAATGGGGCGTCAGCCGAGATAAAGGACAAGATTGACACTGCTGCTGGAGGGACCATTGCGGACAGATCTCCTAAAGATCTTTACAAGTTGTTTGACAATCTTGCTTTGAATAGTTGGCAAAACGCAAAAAGCAAAAGAACTGGGTTTTATTAGATAGACAATGCGAGCCATATATCCTTGCAAAGAAAATGGATATGCTGATGACGCAAAAGCCTGTTAACAAAATTTTAAACAACATCTGTGATATGTGTGGAGGAGGGCATCCTAATCATGAATGCCAAGCATGTATGAATATTAATCAACAGAATTTTGAGGATGCTAATTATGTTTCCAATAATGCTTTCAGGAACAATGTGGGAGGCAATCCATACAACACTAGGCTAAGGAATCCTCCGAATTATTCATGGGTGAACAATAAAGGTCCAACACAACCTCCCATTTATCACCCTCGTCCTGAACCTAAGAGTAACTTAGAGGATGGTCTATCAAAATTTATTACAACTATCGAGATTAAGTTTACTAATCAGGATGCATCAATCATAAATTTGGAAACTCAGATTGGTCAACTAGCAAACATGATATTTGGAAGACAGTCAGGAAGCTTGCCTAGCAACACAGAGAAAAATCTAAGAGAGCAAGCAAATGCAATCGTTTTAAGAAGTGGACTTCAGCTAGAAGGTCCTAAAATTCCTGAAGCATTGGCACCTCTATAGGAAGAAAAAGTTGAAAAAGAACTCCCTAAAGAAGAAATAAAGAACAATACAACACCATCTAAGGAGGATATACCTCAAGAAAAGACTGAAGAAGAAAGAATTCGAAAGCTCCCTTGTCCACAAAAATATCAGAGGGAGAAATCAGATAAACAATTTTCTAGGTTCTTGGAAATTTTGAAACAACTACATATTAATATTCCATTTTCCGAAGCTATTTTGCAGATGCCAACTTATGCCAAGTTCCTAAAAGACATCCTGACTAACAAGAGGAGGATAGAGGAGTCTGGACTGGTGAAACTTTCATCCAGTTGTTGTGCTATTGATCAACATGATCTCCCTCAGAAGTTGAAAAATCTAGGGAGTTTCACAATTCCGTATTCAATTGGAAATTTCTTTTGTGCTAACGCTCTATGTGACTTAGGTGCCATCATTAATTTGATGCCATACTCAGTATTTTTAAAGTTAGGCACATGTCAACTTAGAGAAACGAGAGTTCTCCTTCAACTAGCTGATCAATCAATAAAGAAACCTAAAGGATTTTGGAGGATGTACTGGTTAGAGTTGACAAATTCATATTTCATGCTGACTTTGTTGTTCTCGATATGCAGACTGAAAAGGAGCCTCCATTAATTTTGGACAGACCATTTCTTGCCACGGGAAGGACGCTGATTGATGTTCAATAAGGAAAAAATAACACTAAGAATAAATGACGAAGACTTATCATTCAATATTGAACAAGTTTTGAAATATCCGATTGACAATTCTTCTTGCTTTGCAATTGATGTTTTTAATGAACATGCCAGGGATAATATCGATGAAATAGTGGAGACCCATATGAAGGATGCTAAAAATGAGGAGTTGGAGGAAGAACTAATGAATGAAGATTCTAACATATAGGAGTTAGACGAAGGAGTTGAACCACCTCCTATTTCTGAACTCAAAATCTTACCTTTGCATCTGAAATATTGTTTTTTAGAAATTAATAAATTTCCTATAATTGTGTCTTCATCATTGATAGAAGAAATGGAGAACATGTTACTTGAAGTACTGCGCAAACACAGAAAGGCTATAGCTTGGAGCATAACAGATATCAAGGGGATTGCTCCTTCTATCTGCATGCACAAGATTTTGATGGAAGAAAACAACAAACTTGTAACCCAATTTCAAAGGAGACTCAATCCAATGCTAAAGGAAGTAGTGTACAAAGAAGTTGTTAAGCTACTAAATGCGGGTATTATCTACCCTCTCTGATAGTAGCTGGACTAGTCCGGTACAAGTGGTCCCCAAGAAAGGTGGGATGACGGTTGTAACAAATGCATAAAACGAGCTCATTCTCACACGCACAGTCATTGGATGGAGGGTATGTATAGATTATAGAAAATTAAATGATGCTACCGGTAAGGACCACTTTCCACTTCCATTTATTGATCAAATGTTAGAAAGAGTTTCTGGTCATAAATATTACTGCTTTTTGGATGGATATTCTGGTTATAACCAAATTGTAGTGGCGCCTGGAGATCAAGAAAAAACAACCTTTACATGTCCTTATGGCACTTATGCTTATCACAGAATGTCATTTGGATTATGTAATGCCCCTGCAACATTTCAAAGATGTATGATGCCCATATTCTCGGATATGAATGAGAGGATCTTAGAAATCTTCATGGATGACTTTACTCTTTTTGGAGAATCATTTGATAATCGTCTATTAAATTTATCTCAAGTACTTCAAAGATGTGAAGATACTAACCTTTTCTTGAATTGAGAAAAGTGTCATTTTATGGTGCAAGAAGGGATAGTACTTGGGCACAAAATCTCACAACAAGGCATAGAAGTTGACATGGCCATGGTAAAGGTGATAGCAGATTTACCACCCCCAACTTCAATCAAGGGTGTGAGAAGTTTCTTAGGACATGCAGAATTTTACAGACACTTTATAAAGGACTTCTCCAAAATAGTTAAACCTTTAACCACTCTACTGACTAAAGATGTTAAATTTGATTTTGATGATAATTGCTTAAATGCCTTTAATATCCTGAAATAGAAGCTAATCTCTGCACCTGTGATAGTAGGATCAGAGAAGAGTTTGCCATTTGAGTTGATGTGTGATGCTAGCGATGGAGCAATCAGAGTCGTGCTTGGACAAAGAAAGGAATTTTTTTATGTTATTCATTATGCGAGTAGAACACTGAATCCAGCACAATTGAATTATGCCACAACAAAGAAAGAATTTTTAGCTGTCATTTATACTTTTGATAAATTTTGATCATATTTAATTTGTTCCAAGGTGATTGTGTATATAGATCATGCAGCAATTTGCCATCTAATGGAGAAGAAAGAAGCCAAACCCAGATTATTGCGTTGGATACTTTTATTATAGGAATTTGATGTTGAAGTGAAGGATAAGAAAGGATTAGAAAACTTGGTGGCAGATCACTTATCCCATTTGGAACCACCTCCAGAGGAGGAGGGTGACATCCTAGAAGAATTTTCCGATGAAAGGATGTTTACAATGGAAATATTATTCAAGGTAAAACTTTTTGATCAAATCTCCTGGTTTGCTGATATTGCTAGTTACCTTGCAGAAAATGGATTCCAAAGGGTATGACAAAGCAGCAAAAAGCCAAGTTCTTTTCTGACCTCAAACATTACATATGTGAGGAGCCCATACTTTTCCGAGTGTGTGTTGATAATATCATCAGGAGATGTGTACCTGAAGATGAAGTACAAAGCATCCTATATCACTGTCACGACAGGAGGATACTTTGAACCAAATAGGACAACCGCCAAAGTTCTGCAATGTGAATTCTATTGGCCCACCATATTTAAGGATGCACAAGCTTACTGCAAATCGTGTGACAAGTGTCAACGAATGGGTAACATTTCTGGACGTAATGAAATATCTTTGAATAACATATTAATTTGTGATATTTTTTATGTTTGGGGAATAAATTTTATGGGGCCATTTCCTAAATCTATGAACAATGAATATATCCTAGTAGCCGTAGATTATGTATCTAAGTGGGTTGAGGCCATAGCTACCCCGACAAATGATGCTAGAGTGGTGGTAAAATTTGTAAAGAAAAATATTTTCACTCATTTTGGTACTCCTAGGACAATTATAAGTGATAATGACACTCATTTATGCAATAAGTTGTTCTCAGGTCTTTTGCAAAAATATGGTGTTACTCACAAGGTTAGCAAGCCCTATCATGCCTAAACTAGTGGACAAGTAGAAATTTCTAACAGAGAATTGAAACGAATATTGAAAAAATATGTGAATGCATCTAGGAAAGATTGGTCCTTAAAATTAGACGATGCATTATGGACATACATGACAGCATTTAAAACACCTATAGGTATGTCACCATATAGATTAGTGTTTGGAAAAGCAAGCCATCTCCTGTAGAATTGGAACACAAAGCATATTGGGCTATTAAATTTCTTAACTTCGATATGCAATCCATTGGTGAAGACAAGTTGTTGAATTTGAACGAACTCGAAGAAATTCGGAAAATGACTTATGAAAATGCCAAGCTATACAAAGAAAGAACCAAGAGAATTCATGATAAAAATATCCTTTTCAAGGAATTTATCCCAGGCCAACAGGTTCTTTTATATAATAGCAGATTAAGACTTTTTCCAGAAAAATTAAAATCTAGATAGACAGGTCCCTTTAGAGTGGTCCAGGTATTTCCGTATGGAACCATTGAAGTTCAACCACTATCAGGAGGCAATTCTTTTAAGGTAAACGGTCAACGTCTCAAGCACTACATAGGAGGTAAAGTTGAAAAGGAAGGCCACTCAGTGCCCTTATTAGACCCCTGAAGATGAAAAGACAAAAGTCAAGCTAACGACTATAACTTAGAACTACACTGTCTAAAACATTTTTCTTTTCTTTCACCGATTAGTTTTTAGTTTGGACTAGATTTGATTTAATTTTTAATTTTTATTCTGATGTTCAGGATTACTCGATCACGGTCGTGTCCTATTGTCACAGCCATGTAGCAAGCCAACTTTCAGTCGAAAATAATGCCTTTTGTTCGTGCCCCACTTCCAGACAAGATCCAACACGTGGCGACCATCCAGCAGCGCCACCGATTTATTAAAAAAAATGTGCATGCCCTAAATGCACGGCCATCTTAATCAAATGAACCGCGGCTGCTCGCCCTTTTCTCCACCGAAGGATCCGTCGCCCCGGTCGTCGCCGCCTCTTCACCGGCCGTCGGTGGATCGTCCGTCAACCCCATCTTCATCGATCATCGTCTGCAACACGGCTTCGATCCAGACGCCCCGCCCTTGATATTCAACTGACCTAAGCGCCGTCGGCTTTCCTAGCTATCGATGCACGTCGGCCGCTGCCCACCACCACTCGGCCGATCTC
Source organism: Pontederia crassipes (assembly GCA_030549335.1). NCBI lineage: Eukaryota > Viridiplantae > Streptophyta > Magnoliopsida > Commelinales > Pontederiaceae > Pontederia > Pontederia crassipes. Next base: position 7,737,290 of record CM060190.1, read on the forward strand.
GCCGGACAGCCTCGCCGCCGCCTCCCTCATCACCGCCATCTGACTGGCGCCGGACATCAACCATCATTCGAAAGCGCACCTCCGCTTCGGTCATCCACCGCTTACTCATCATCGTCATCTTCACCGGCGGCCGACCGCCACCATCATCCGTCGCATCTCCGTCTTTTCATCGACCGTCAACTGTCGGAAGTGCACGGTCGTATCTCTCCAATACAGTCGTATCCATCGTGCAGGGCCATGTCTATCCAACACAGCCGTGACCATCGTGCAGGGCCGTGTCTATCCAACACAGCCGTGACCATCGAGCATGGCCGTGGCTATCTACTGCACGGCCGTGACAGCTTCTTGAGCCGTGAATGTCGGCACCTAAATGGAAACGGCCAGTGAGCCGCCCTACGCGGCAGCCACAACCTGAAGCATAAGAAGCACCTCCCCCTCTTGAATTGATACCACAACCTCCTCGCCTTTAGTTTCGGGATGTTGAACAAAGGAAAAGGTTTGATACGTTAAGGGCACTAGGTCTCGGTGTCACTCGGTTTCTACATATGGATCAATGAAAGAATTTTCATTGAAGGATGATGTGCTGCTCATGTTTGACAACATTGGATTGCATCGCTTTGCCATGACCTACTGGTTTACATAAGAAAGGTTAACACTTGAGTTTCTCTCATCATTTTCGACTAACAAGGATTATTCAGTTATCACTTTCAGGATGCATAATAGCGAATTCAGGTTAACAAAGGAGGAATTCTGCAACATCTATCATTTCCCTTTGGAGGGCCGTAAGAAACAAAGTGCCAATTTTGACTCTAAGGAGTTTTCGAAGGATATCACTAGAGAAGTTTTTTTTCCAGGACGGACAGCTAAAAGCACTTCAATTCAAAATCTCATTCTGAGATACGTACATCATTTTCTTTCGTATGGATTGTTTCCTCGAGCTAACAGTGAAGGTGCAGTCACTCAACTCCAGTTATACATTATTTGGGCCATGTTAAATCATGTTGTGGTGGATATTGGTGATCAATTGATTAAGCATTTTCAGAAAAATGCAATTAGAGTTTGTGGCATTATTACTGTAGGCGGCTTGATAACTCCTATTGCCCAACATTTTCATATTGATTTGGAGTAGGACATTCAGATTCCGGGGAGTATATTTTTGAACAGATATGCATTGAGTGCCATGCAATTGGTTGTTCATGATAGTGATCAAAAGGCAAACGTGTTCAAGTTCGATAACATTTCTATACCTATACCTTCTGTTGATATCGATCGACTCACGGTCTTTAATCACGATAGCTGGTTGTTCTTCTCGGCCCTCGGGGCAGCACCATAGGCCCCACCTGCTAGGGCACATGACGCCGAGGCAGGCCCCTCCCGTACTTCACCACTAGCACAGATGGAGTCCAACATTGCTCAGTCATCGTCCGCATATGATCTTAATGCTATCTATGATCTTCTTTTTGTTATGCAGGGTCAGATTACTAACTTGGCCGCCGAGCATCGAGAGATTGCACGTATGACTCATCAGATGTACGCTTAACATCTCAGCCAGGGTCACGTTGCACCATCCCTACCAACATCACCTCCAGAAGAATAGTTTTTGGTCGTTTCTTTCCTTTTATTTTATATTTTTTTCCACTTATGTATTCTCCTTTTCTTTTAGCATGTCAAAACTGACACTGAGGGCAGTGTCAGGGTCTAGCTTGGGGGAATTTCATGCACTTTTATGAAAACATTTTGACGCGTATTAGATAGGTGATAAATTCAATGTTTTGGTCAGTGCATCATTTCTCTCATGTTACCTATTTTATTATCTTAAAGTTCAGTGTCAGGGCGTTGCTTGTCTTATGAAATTTAATTATTGTTCTTTTTATCAGTTATCACTAGATTATTGGGACATGGTAAGAGTTTGCTGCCGAGCAAATGAATCTATTCTGTAATTTGCACTTTTGAAATTATCCACTATGATATGAATCCTGATTATATTTGTATCTTTCTTGAAGCATAAAATCTTTTTGGGCCTTATAATTATGCCAATTAATTTTAATGTGAAAGTGAAAATGAAAAGAGGGCTAGTTGAGTCCCAGCAGTTAAATGAGAAGTATAAAGTATCCTCTAGAACCTTGGTGTGTCCGGATAATTAGATCCGTAGGGAATTTTTGCCTCGCGACCTAAGGACATCTGCTCTGGGATCCGTCGGTCGAAAGTCCGTTACATGGACCACTTTGTGCAATATGGAGGATTACTAAATTCTTAAGTGAAGAAAAAATTCTTAATGCTGAAATGTGAAATGATAATAGTATGAAAATAAGCTCCTTAAAGACCTGGTTCAATATTGATACTTTTATAAGATTGACTAATATTATTTGTAGATATGCAGGAAAGACATGTTTGAATGCTAAGAATTCTGTAACGCTAGGTATTGGTTGAGAAAAGATACTCTAGTGATGGTCGTGTAAAAGAACAGTGGGAGGAAAGTATTTGTTTTGTGATGGAGCACTATGCCTTATCTAAAATTTGCTTGAGGACAAGCAAAATATTAAGCTTGGGGGTATTTGATGCACGAAAAATCATGCATTAGTTTAGGTAATTTGATTAACATTTTGGAATGTTTTATGTTTAGAAAAGGAAGAGTTTAGATTTATTTTCGTATAATTTCATTTAGATTTGATTTCTATCTAAATCTGGAAATTATTCATGACAGAATATGAGAAAATATCGAAATGAAGACAAGAAAAGACCTAAAACAGTTCAGAAGACTGTCACGGCTGTGACAGTTCTAATCATGACCATGGCAGAAAGATTCAGCACAGAAAATTGGCTAAGTTACTGTCACGGCCGTGACGGTTTCTGTCATGGCCGTGATAGACAATTTTCAGCAGAAAATTTGACTGTATTTTTCAGTCTTGACAGCTTTCTGTCATGACCGTGACGGAGCCTTTTACGGTTGTGACGGCGGTCTATTAGGCCATTTTAAGGTCATTTTTATCTACTTTTTGGATATATTTTTTGTTTCTTTCCTTGGGAGACGAGAAAACCTATAAAAGGAGGCAGAATAGGACCTGGAAAAGCATCCCTGGAGCATAGTTTTAAGTCTAGAAAGAGGAGAAGATCGAGGATAACGGCGAAGCTATGTTGGAAACTCGAGAGAGGACGTGCTTAGCCTATGCCAGAATTCTTCGTTTATTTTTCTCAATCTTTTACATTAGATTTGATGTTGTTATTCTCAGATTTATTCCTTTATTAGGGTCATTCTAGTTGAACTCTATTTATGTTTTGGAGTCTTTCTTAATACTAGTTTGATTTGAATCTTTAATAGCATTGCAATTTCATGTTTAATGCTTTTCTTTAATTTCATGATTTGTGATTTAATTGCTATATGAGAAGAAGTAATTATTTTCATAATAGTTTTTAGGATTGATCTTATTTATTGCATGCCACAATTAGGAAAATCAAAAGAGGCCTAATATGTGTAGTTATTAAGGTGACTTGAGAAAGTCCTTAATATTGATTCCGATTGAATGCATCTTATGATTTAATTAAGTAAATTAAAAATCGAAAGGATTGATTTATTCTAATTATTCATAAGATAGTAGTTAAAGCCTGAAACATTGGTTAACTAATTTTGGGAATTCACTTTGTTATTGATTCAATTAATTCTAAGTTGAGAAAATTCATTACATTCTAGTGGTAATAATTAGATACCTTAATCATCAAATCGTTATTTCTTCAGGTGATCATTTCTTTTATTTTTGTTATTTTCCTTTTATTCATATCTAAAATCAACTATTTTCTTAATTTCTCAATTAACAAGGTTAAAATAAAATCTAAGTTATTAATCGTCATCATGGGAACGATAACTCTACTCATTCACTTTATTACTTGAGCGACTAGTGCACTTGCTAACGTTTGCTATCAATTCTACACGCATCAAAATGCCTAAGTAGTTAAAGGGGAAACCCTCGGTCTTAATTCCCAGTGTTTGATAGAGGAGTCTTGCCCTTCTTTGGTGAAGTCGTAGAAAATAAAACTCAGACTTATCAGGGTTTAATTTTTTATTAGTGAGCATGTGGTATTCAGGTTGATATGATTGCTGCCAAACATATTAGAATAAGCGAGATGACTTAGCTGAAACTTTCCCATCTAATTTTACTCGATTGAACTTTCATGTTCATTATAGAGGAAAAAGTCTAGGAGATTATGATGAATAAGTAGGGGGACATAGGGTCCCCAACCTAATATCTTGATGACTTTTGAAAGGTTAAAAGAGGACACCATTTATGGAGCACCAAAAAGTTGGAGAGGCAACACAAGCAAAAATACATTTACTATAATAATCAATGTTCTCAACATCTTCACCATTCTCGCCGACTACCACCACTCCACTATTTTGAGTTCTCAAGCCTTTGTCATAATCTTCTACATGAAATTGAAAACCTTTGATAATTCACCATTAAAGCATCTAACATATTGACTAGGGTCACATGAGCATATCCTTCGTAATTTTCCTATTGTCCATTTTTTGAAATCGTACAACCTACAAAGAATAATATACATTAAACGAAATAAATTAATTAGTTGAAAGTATCTCAAGGAGTATTAGCTTAAAACTTGCAGTCTACAATTCACAATTTATGTACCTTAACTTTTTGTATTTGAGAAATTCATCAATCTAAACACAGTTGCAAGTGTATTCTAGGAGACCCTGTCAAATGCTTTTTTCTCATATTTGCTTTAATTAATAGTGATTTACTTCCACCCTTTCCAAGTGAGTGAGCTAACAATCAAGATGTTGTCTTGGATAAGTTTATTAGAGATGAAGGTTGATTGGGTGTGGCCAATTAGGTCTGTGAGTGTTGGTTTCAACTTGTTAGCTAGAATTTTAGCTACAATTCTATAGTTTACATTACACAGGGATATTGATCTATAATCTTGATCAGCTTGGGTGCATTTTTCTTGGGTATGAAGACCAAATTTGTGTCGGCCCACCTAGAGTGAAGGTGTTTGGTTATGAAAAGTCTTGGATTTTCTTGACCACTTTACTTCCCACGACATCTCAATAATTCTTATAGAATTTAACTGTGAAATCGTCCGAGCTCGAGGCACGCTCCGTAGGCATTGTCCAGAGGGCATCCTTTATTTCATCATGAGTGACAAAGGATATAAGATGAGGACAGAGAGTTGGATTGAGCTTGGGCAAGGCTGGCCAGGTCATCAGGGGGTGGGGCCCTCCTCCTAGCCCCCTACAGGGTATTGTAATGTTGGACGAAAGCTTCTCTAATTTGGGGATCCTCCTCAATTCTAATGCCTTCAGTAGTGGTGAGCTCTGTGATTCTGTTTCTCCTATGCCTAATTAGTGTGCTTAGGTGAAAAAAATGAGTGTTTCTATCCCCGTCCTTAACCCACGCAACTCTAGACTTAGGCTATCACTTAATGCTTATTTGTCTCAAGTGATAGGATGCCCGAAGTTTACCAAGTGCCTCAATAGAAAGGCCCATAGTACCATCTTTGAGCTCTAATTTTTTATTGTCAATAAAGACTTTATCCGCCCTTTATATCAAGATTGCATAAAATGGTAAGGTTCCACTTTGAGATCTTAGATTTAATAGCTTTGAAGGCCTGGTAGGAGTCCTTGTCCTGAGTTCATTCCCTAGCAATGATGTTTTTTTTGGCTCAGAGTATTCAAACAACAACTGCTCAAATTTGAATGTTTTGTACGCCTATACCTATTTGTCTCTATGTTTGGATCAAGGGGGGGCATGATTAGAGGGATACCTAGCTAATGTTTTGAGCTCAAGGTTAAGGAAAGAAGAGATCCAATCCGTGTTGATCAGAAGACCAAACTGGTAGAGAATTATAGCAGCGCCATACCTATTGTTACACCAAGTGCATTGGGGCCGATGAGGTTGACGTCCGTTAATCCTTGCTTCATAAAAAATTCCCTAAAGAGTTTACATGATCTAGTGAGGGAGAAAGATCTTCCCCCATGCTCGCCCAAGGCAATCCCATCGTGTTAAGAGAAATCATCTGATTAAATAATAGGGATATGAAGAGGGGGGAAATACTCATGTAGACACAAGACAGTAGAGACGAAAATCCATCACAAGTAATAGCTACATGAATTACTTGAACCTCATTATTAATAATAGTAATCTGGACCACCTGCCGCTAGGCGAGAAGTATTCCCCCCGTGGCACCATCTCCGGGCTATGAATAGTTGCACTATCGATTCCCCAACCATCGCATGATACATTCGACCAGTTTATTTATAGCATGCGTTTCTACCAAAATAATTAGATTTGGATCGTACTTATTATTTGTTTCAGGCGATCACGCACCTTGCTTATGTGCGCTCCCCGATAGTTCCACGATATAATCTTTATGTTGGGGCTCTAGGCGGTCGGATGCCAGCCCCCTCGTGCACCTGCGTGTGAACAGAAGAGTGAGTGTAAATCACCCTTAAACTATTTTGGTAGGAGATTTATTTCAGTAGGAGATTTAGGGTCTGTTCTGGTGCTGAAATTTATTTGTAGATTTATTTTCATAAATCACCTATAAACTACGATTTTTCGCATTAATCTCAAACTACGAATTTATTTTTTTATTCATAAACTATTGCAACTTTTCACTTTAATTCTTCTACTCAACATTTTCTTTCTTTTCATTTATGAAAAGACTAAATTATCTTTCGTCACATAATACATCAAATAATAAATATAATAAATAAAAAAGAAAAATTTTTGACTATCGGCAAAGAAGTGAAGGTATTAATATTCGATTGTCGGTGTTCAAATATTTTTTCTTTTTTATATATATTATTTGATGTATTATGTGACGAAGAGTAATTTAATCTTTTCATAAATAGAAAAAAATGTAACAGAAGTAGACGAAAATATTAAAGTGAAAAAATCATGATAATTTAATAATATAAATTCGTAGTTTGTGGTGAAAAATTATGATAGTTTAGGGGAGGTTTACGAAAGTAATCCTTATTTTTAAAACATATCATTACACATTTAGATTAAATTACTTTACTGAAATTAATAATTAATTAAAATTAATAATTAGGATCAAATTTAATAATTTATTTTTTAGAAAAAATAGTTTTTTTTTATTTTTATAAGTAAATTTGATATCTTATCAAACACTGACTTGAGTTTGGCCAAATATGATCTAATTGTGAAGTATAGATTGTCATTTTCAATCAAATATGGAAAAAATTAGAAATGATCGTCGGTACTATGTTATGGGAACCCTCATAATTATTTTGTCGAAATATGTCTTTTAATCTGACATTAAACGGCACAGATTCGTAACCTTTTTTTTTTAAAAAAAAAAGTCTCATGGTTGCACTCTTATTTTTATGATAGTAGAACTGGCTAGTTAGCATACTCTCATTCTTTTACATTTGAATAAAGTGATTAAAATTAATAATAATAAATAATTAGTTGTGATCGAACTAATTAACTTGTTTCTTTTAAAAAAATAAAGAAGTAATATCTCTTTATCAACCATTAAACTTACCGAGATTGTTTTCAATTTGCTTATATAAGCTTAGTAGGAGAGAAGGGAACGTGTTACTCTTCTATATCGGCAAGTTATGGGTAACAATATCCGTTGCGTTATTTGTTTTGCGTTCCATGGAGGCTGATGATTGTGTAGGAAGTAAATTCTGGAGCAATTTTCATAGTCAAACATCAATTCCGCTCTTCATTTGAGTTCCTTCCTTTAATTCTATTAATTTTATTTTATGATGGGATGATTCTTCTTTGTTACCTCTGGTAATGTTGTTTTTTTTTCATTTGTTTCTAAATTATCAAACTTTTTTTTAAGTTTAACAATGGTCTTTTTTTTGTTAATTTTCTTTTCTTTCATTTAAACAATTGCATATCTCCTTTTATTATTTGGAAAAAAAGAAAACGAAATAAACGTATATGTTCTAAAAATAAAAGAATTTGTTTCTTTTTTTCGTTTTATTTTAACATAGGAATTCCAAAATATGGTTTTAGAATTTTTAAAATGATGATAAAGAGTAACTGAATAAAATAAATAAAAAGGAAAATAAAGGCAAAAGGGCATGGATCTTGAATTGAAATGCAATGCAACGGGTTCACGGAAGTAATACTCGAATAGTAAATAAATGAATCATTGGCATGTTACACCTTTTACTGATACCTGCATATGGAACCAAACGAACAATTCAATATTTCGGAACAAGCTGAAATGTTGGCGTATTCTCAGTTTGATCGTCAACGATACATGACAAATGAATAATGAGCGAAGATCTGACTCGAGAATATACGTGCCATGGCCATCCATTTTGAATCCCGAGAAGGACAAGATATACGGGGGCATCAACTCAACCCCATCTTTGTAGCGAAGTAACTTGCTTATACATATATCAGTATCCAGGTTGATTGCTCCATCTCGCAATGCTATGTTAATATGAGCTTTGGTTTGTTAGACGGAACATGGTTCCATAAAAAATTGTGTTTCAACTTATAAAATGACAACAGAACCCACTGATATAAGTTGCAAACTAATCTCTGGTGCGTATTGTTCTGAAGATGCTGCTCCCTAAATATACTTGCTTTCGCTAAAGCAGCATGAGTACTTCTGCAGTCAGAATTTCAACAAAGTTTCTTTGAGTTTATGCGTTGAGCAGGAAAGGAGAGTTTTTTCCGAGCTCTAGCTTAAAGGGAGGGAGGGAGGGGGGGAGAGAGAGAGAGAGAGACAAGAACCTACTTGTAAGTTTGTCTCTTTTAGATTCTCCATGGATTCTTCCAATTCCACTTGCTTCAGTGAGGTCACCCTCAAAACCTACACGCACTTGGCGAAGACTTTAAGCACAACTAAACGGGGGTACATTGTTTTTCAGGTATTTCAAAAGAAAGAATCAGTTAGAGCAGAAAGTATTTACGTTCTTTGTGTTTTCCAAGTCATTTTCCATCAACTCTATACGTTGCAGCGAATCTTGTATCATTTCAACTTTTTCTTGAGAAATATTGGTGGATCTTTTATCCAACTCTTTTATATGCTCTTCTAATCTCTGCAGCCTCTCCAAGCATGGAAGGATGTTCTCTCGAACATTATGCACACGAAGATGATTGAAGGAATTTGCATTTGCTGAGTGCATATTATGATGACTAGATGATGTCTTTTTGTCAACATAATAGAGAGCTACATTTCTTAGACCCGAAAACAGATACAGAATGCAGAGTACCTTCACAATGAGATTGATAATGGTTCCAAATATTTCCATAAGGAATTTAGATAATGAGTTCTCTCGACCAGAAGTACTAACCAGATTGACTGCAGTAAGAAGTAAAAAATCCTTGTCAACCAAAATTTATCCTGAGATATATGCTGACACTTTCATTTTTCAGGAAAGTTCTAAATCAACATTGGAAGACCAGCATTTTCAAGTATGCCAAGTATTATCTGACATGAAATCATTTTGTGAACAATGTATCCATATTAATGAAGCAATTGATCAACATATTCTTGTTGATCACAAAAACTTCCTAATTTCCAAAACTAGATTTCTTCCAATTTCCTACAGACCAAATATTGGATATGTATGAACCTAAGAGGCCATCTTAGAAACAAAGAAGAAAACTCTCTACCGAACAATTACAGTTCCATTACTAGAGTCTTCCAATGAGAAAAAAATATCCTTGTAAAGATAAATCAAACAACTAGTGAAATTAGAACAATGATGGCACAATGAACCAAAGAGAATTTAATACTTGTTCACCACTGACTACGATTCCAGTTATAGACTGAGGGGTGTGTTTGGATGGGGGTTTTAGTGGGGATGGGTTAGGTTTAATTCGGGTGGATGGGTTTAAAAATTCTACACCTTGTTTGGATACAATTTTTAAAAATTTAACTAAGGCTAGGTTGGTGTTCATAAGCCCATCATTTGACTTAAGATTAAACCCACCAAATTGGTGGTTTTGGAGGGGTAAAAAGAATGATACCCATTCTACTCTTATTTCTTCTCAATCAAATAAAATAAATAAAATTTTCTTATGGATAATAAATACATTTTCCAAACTTAACCTTTGCTGACTTATATATTATATTTTGTATCCAAATATAGAATGGATTAGACTAACTAAACCCATCCCACTAATTTATATTCAAACATGATTTATATAAACACTCACCACACTCAACCATACCAACCGTCACTACACCGCCCTAACTCATCCCTCTTAAGTTGAATTAACAAACAAAGCCTGAAAGAATTTTGATGCACCTTTCTTTCTTTGGATAAGTGAATAGGGGTGGACTTGTAATTCCAGTTAAAACATGTACTTAAATATCACCTAGTGAAACACAGGACAGACGAAGTAGAACAATGCATGTTCAAGGATACTTAAATTGGAAAAATGAATTGCTGAGGAAACATTAGCCCTGAGAAAACATAAAAGGCACGTTCATCTGCCACAGGACAAACTTCTAGTAATCACAAAGGATTAAGAATGAAGTATGTTATTTGGCATAACATTTTGCTACGACAAAACACATACACAAACATTGAAATACCAACATGAAATAAAGCCTTTATCAACAAATGTGCAGCATAATTTGTTACCAGCATGAACAATGTATTAGGACGCGTGAAGTACCTCTGGTCCTACTATCCACTTCAGTCTGAATAATTAAGCTGTTCGAAGCCACATGTTGTCCCATAGTCTCAGGAGTCTGCAGAGAAAGGTAAGGAACACACTGACATTAGTATTTTTTTTTCTCTTCATTGAAAGCAATATAATTGATGCAAATTTTGTTGTGTTCTCAAGTTCACACTTTCATCTAAGGCTTCATTCCACCTCTTAAAGATGTAAACAAGATGTTATTATTCATTTTCGTATCTAATTATTTTAGTGCTTGACCATTGCTGTTTTTCATAATCAGACACAAAGTTAATATTCTTCAGGCCGTGCTTGTGGTTCATCATGAAATGTTGTAACGATTTATTCTACTGAAAAATTAGAATGTCAAACCTAGTGCGAAATAATTTCAATCGGCTTATCAAGTCAATACACAAACAGGGAGAGATCATTCCCATATATGATTGTCGTGAAAAAAATAATGAGTATTTACATGTTCATTTTACTTTCTTTATCAAGCAGGGTATCTATACATTTGAACCACTCAGTGGGAAAATTAGTCTACAGGCAAATAGCAAATTTAGAATAAAAAGAAATCAAAGCACAACAACATTGCATTGAATTGAACATGTTAATTTCAGTTCTTTGTAGGATGCCTGTATTCAGGCTATTGCAATATAAGCTAAATTTTCAATAGCAAACATATTTATCTACCCGAGGATAAGTATCTACCATTAGGAACAAGAAGCCCAAAGTCATATTCCACCATGAGGATTAATTCGATGATGATCTATGACACAAAGATTACATTCAGAATATGGAAAATAACAGGACAAAGTGAATAACGAGGTCAAAGTTAACTGATTAGATTTGTCACCACAAATGTGATTCCTCAATTGAGATCTCTAACAATGGATAAACTCAATGTCAGTATGCTTTACTGTGTACACTAGTCCAAAAGTCCACTAGTAATTAACAATGGGTAAACTCAAATGTCAGTATGCTTTACTGAGTGCACTAGCCCAAAAGTTACCTTGTTGGTGTATGCTCTAGAATTCTACAGTATCTGTTAAAACATATGATTGGGATATGTATGTAAACATGCATCAAAATATGCAGAAATCAAATATAACACATTCATCATCTATCAACATCAACATATTAATAGCGTACAAAAAGCATCATGCACACATAATAAAGAGTGACATATAAACACCCAAAAGGCATGACGAGACTTCCAAAGCAGCGAGGACAATCTTTACCCCTTGGAAACAAAGGATCACGTGGAGAACTTACATTCTCATAAATTGCACTTGACTTGCTCAACAACTGATGGTTTTGACCAATAGCTGAAACTTCCTCTTCAAAATTTGGCCTCAACTTACTGGATTCCTTGAGCATGGGCTCCTGCAGATTAGACATATACAAACTTATACTAAGATACGTTCCACAGTATCTTATGAGGGCACATATCATTGACTAGATACTACGTGACAATTGATGAGTTCTTACTTGGTGAGACAGCCTTTTTTCTCTGAACTGATTGCTTGTCTTTCCAAAATGAGTAAACTAACAATACATAGTTGTAGTAAGATATTTTCCTATGGGATAACAAAATGAATATAGTATGTCGTATAAATAAATAGATGAAGATTGAAAACAAAAAGTTTCATACATTCACTATTTGAGGGTCATTCCATGGCCCCTTATTGGATCTAAGACATCCTCCTTTATTATGGCAAGTGCAGGAGCCACCAAGAAATTCTGGTAATTGACTGCAATAAAAGAAAGTCAAGACATCCAGACACATATCAACTAGGCTTGAAGTTGGAATGAATAAAGATTGCCAACCTCTTTTCAATGATTTCAAGTAATGTACTTTGATATGTATCTCCTAAGACCTGCAAACAAGGTTCTAGAATGAATTCATCTTTACATATTTGTTATGTTGAAACAGAAGAAAAGAATTAAATATACCACTATCTTTGCCAATGTCCTTGGTTCAATGAAACCTTTGATAGTGTTCCAAAGTAACCTGAATCCACTTCCAGCATTGACTATAAACAATTTATTTAATATCTGCACATACAAGTCATCAGTAAAAAAGATTTGATTGAAATGCTTGAGATTTAGTATTTTAATTAACGACCGATATACTATGCTACAAACTAATCACCTCAGGATAATTGTCGCTATCAATTTTCTGGATACGGAGAACTACATCACGAGCTAATTTGCCAACACTCATCCAGTTCTGGACAATCAAAACTAGTTAGGTCCAAGAGGCATCCAATTAGAGCAATATACATGGAAATGGACAAACCCAAATGCATCATACCACTCCTTTTAGATCCAAGATTGTTGTCATAGTATCAATATGTTTTCTGGCTGCGATAGAACATGAAGGATATTTCTCAGCGAGGACCCTTTCTATCACCTGAACATGGTACTTCAAAAATCTTTCAACTGTGGTAACATTCATAAGTTTGTTGGGGTCAATTTTCCCAAGTCTTTCGATATACACAGGCCTTCCACATTTATCGATGCCATGAAAACCATGTGGATAATATTCAAGAACATTTTCCAGTTCACTGAACACAAATTCCTAGAACATGATGGTTGAATTAGTGAAAGATGATGACAACCTAATAAAAGAGTAACAATTGAAGAAATGGGTGAAGTGATAAGAAAGGTTTATGAACGTATTATTCAGCTTAAATAAGCCAAATATTGAAAGATATCTCATAGTGTGCTGTCCCTCATAAACCCAACTTGAAAAACATTTTAGATTGCACTCGGTGAGGTTCAATTGATTCAACAATAACAACAACAACAACAACAAAGCCTTATCCCACTAGGTGGGATCGGCTACATGGATCATACGACATCATTCCGCTCTATTAGTAACCAAACCTTTCGGTATATTAAATATATTTGTTGATCCATGTTCAATTGATTCAAATGGCACTTTTATCAACCATTGTGCAAAAGGAAAATTGTCTGTGTATCAAGTTCCACTGAACCATCAAGAATTGTTTTAGGTACAACTCACAAAACCCACTCCAATCATTTGTCCTATCATCCTATGAAAATTTCCATGAACAGATTAACTAGAATCAAGGAAGCTTACTACTTTCTTTTGGACCTAAATCAATCAATTAAGGAAGAAAAACAATTTAATATCAATTTAGTTGAAACAAATATAATGAGGCCACATAATGTTCTGACATTCTATATCTTCTCTCGTTGACTAGTTTCACCCATTATTTCTATAAATAGGTTAGTTTAACCATTGGATGATACTGAGGATTCAACATATTTGAGGTTTTTCTCTAAAACCAACAATTGGACATTTCCAGAGTAAGATAATTTCCTTGCATTACTAGTTCATACTGGTAATGTTATAGTGATTTAACTAGGCATCAACTTTTATCATATTTCCCCAGAGATGCTCAAAGCATATTTGCTACAAACGCGGGTCAATGATTACCTGTAAAAAGAGTTTCTCAAGGAAGACAAATATTTGAGTCATAAAATGAGGTTAGATTCTTGTCCATGCCAAATATGAAACAATCACGATGAATGAGACCTAACCTTTTTCTACATGAAGGCTGACACTGAGTACTAATGTCTTTGAGAACAATACTGCATAGAGTGGACATAAAACATGTCTTGTATCACTATAAATCATTTATGTCTATCTTCCCCTCTCTTTGATACTACTCGCACCATATTGTCCCAGCTAGCAAGCATCACTCACTGCTTATTCAATGGCCATGCAATTGGAAGAGAAAAGAACCAAGCTATTCTTACTTGCAGGATAGAATCTGCACCAAAGTCCATTCTCCATTGAAGCATATCTGACCACATGCAGATGGCTTTCTCAATATCGAAGCATCTTGCCTTCAAGAATCTACAAAAAGGAAAGAAAAAGAGAAGTATAATAACATATTTCATGACAAGAAACAAATGAATAGACACAAATCAAGTCCAAAAGTACGGAAGAAACTAAAAGAGCAAAGGTGAAAACATAGGAATTTGAAACAACAATACATATAACTAGGACAATGAATGAGGTTATATGACGTACCAAACAAACTTATAAGTCTAAGCCAAGCTCCTTGGAGTGAATTAAAAAAAAACTCACATATGCTACAAAAGCCTGTCCTCATAAGAGGAGGAGAAATAACAGATAATCTCTGATTGTAAACAAAATTGCTAACATCATTCATACAAATTCCATCCTTTGAGGGAAAATAAGAAATGCCATGGAGTGCATTTACCTCTGAAGTTATGATTTCTACATCATTATCTCCTTATGAAAGCTTTAGTGATAGAAGGCTGTAAATTCCCCATTGACACAAATCGTACCCTACAACTATGATTATCCCTACAATCAAATCCTCATCTGAAAAGAAAAACTCATCTAACAAACACCATCTTAAAGCAAAAGAGAAATTACCGCATCAACGAAATTCATAACTATGTTCTTAATTTTGTTCTTAACTTTTTTTTAAAAGAAAAAGCAGTAAGTTATCCATTAGCAAAAGATGCCGAGGAATCTGGCACTCAAAATGTCCCGTAGGTGTCCTAAGGAGGAATTTCCTACCAAAATACAGCAATTCTCCATATTCCGACCATGGTTGGATAATAAATCCGCGGCTTGTTGAGTTGTTGGCCTCTTGGATAATTTTATAGGTGTCAAAAGGTAGTGCCAAAGTATCAATCTCGAGCAGGTTAACTGGCTCAGCAATTTCATCATTGCAAAATTCAACAATGGAATTAACATCCAAAACCAAATCCGAACGAAGAAGGAAATCACGAGTCCCCACCTCCTCATGGTGTAATAATCGTCGTGCCGAGGCGGAAGCAGATTCCTTGCCACTAGGGCCTCTCGAAACGCCTCCACCGACGTCTTCTCCTCGGCGTCCCTCCCATCATCGCCGGCGGCGGCCTCGCCCGGCTCCTCTACCTTCTTGCCCTTCCCTCTCCCCCGGAGAGCCGATCTGTCGAAGGTCATCGGCATGCTTGATCGATCTCCGTCAATTCGAGACGGATGAATGGATGGATTCGGGGGACGAAAGAATATATGCACCGTTCCAAAAGGAGGGGCGGCGGATTCAAAGCGTTGCCGGCAGTGGCGGCGGCAGCGGTGGGCGGCGACGGACGTGCGCCCGAGGGAGAACGTACTTTTCCATGCGCATGGGAAGCCGAAAGCTTAAAGAGGTGTAAAACGAAGACAAAAATGCATCAGAATTGGTTCCAGAATGCGTTGGAGGAGGAACAATTTTTTTTATTGTTTCTGTTGCTTTCGATGTTTTGAATCTGCGGAGATTGGAAATGGAAATGTGAGCTGGAGGGAGGGAGGGAGGGAGGGAACGGAATGGTTCCGTGCGCGCGCTCGCGTGGCATGTAACAGACGGGTTCAAGTTGGTCTCTGCCCTTTTTTTTAATTTATTCTTCAAAATAAATATAAATTCCTAAGAGAGAGGATTGTCCAAGTAGTTTCTCTTTCTTGATTCTTTTATTTTGGAATATGCTTTTTTTATCTTATCTTATACAGCAAACTTTTACTATGATCTTTTTTTTATTGTTTTAAGAAGTTTCTTCATTTTTGACTGTGTTCAAACTACCTCATTTCATTTCTTTTCTTTTCTTTTCATATATATATATATATATATATATATAGGGCTCTTTTTCTTTTCTGTTGCAAAACCATTGATATATATGATAACAAATAGTATCTTGGACTAATTTTATTCTCGGCCCGATCCCCGCGAATTTTTAATTTCTCATGAGACCTCGAAACATAATTATTTTATTTATAAATGGTCCGATCTTGGACTAATCTTATTCTCGCTCCGATTCCTGCGAGTTCCCTCATGAGACGTCCAAACTTAGTTATTTTTATTTATAAAATAATTAATAATTATAAAAATAATAAAAACAACTAATTTTAAAAATAATAAAGTAATAAATAATATATATTAAAATATGACTAATTAAAAATAATACAATATACTTTTATTATACAATATTAAAAATTACATATAGTACTTGTTTTTAAAAAATAGAATTATTCAATTAGTATTAGAATTTTTAAAATGATAATAATTTTGGACATTTATGTATTTCTTATTCATTTGTTGTTAGAATATATTCTGATTTTATCTTTTAGGTTTAGGTACTTTAGATTTTGACGAATTCTGGTACTATAATTTTATTTGATACCCACTACAAGAAAATGAATTTTTTTTTGTGGGGCGAAAGTTCATCTCAATTTGTGATGATTTTTGCAATGGAGAAGGCAATACTTCTAGCAGAAAAAAGTATATCCATAAAAAATATATATTTTCTCCAATTTCTCACAAACTTAGATGTTCTATTAGAGTATAATAGTTTGACTAGAAGATCATGATTTAATTAGAGAATAATGATTAGTTATTAATGAGTAATAATTTGTTTATAAATATAATAAAAATATTTGATAAATATAATTATTAAATTAGTGTTTATAAATATAATATTTGTGTTTGAACTTGTAGTGGATTGGTAAAGATTATTGCTTTTGTTTGGTTGGACAATCACCATCAATTGCATTGGGGTTTGTGCTTGTAAGTGCACATTACAACAACAAAGAAATATAAAAGATATATTATGTTCAAACAAATAATAATTTAATGAAAAAAGAAAGTGCAGAGAATATCAAGTTTAAAATGTATTTGTTAACATGAAGAGATAAATAATGATAAAGATGAGAAAATAATAGTTTGAAAAAAAAATGAATGGCATATCATAAGTAAAAATGACTAAAAATATTAAAAGACTAAATAGGAATCAAAATAAAAGACTCGTCGAATATAACGAAGTCATAACAACATATAAATGATAAAAGACAACAAAATAAAATAGCAATTAGAATGAAAACAATTGCTAAAAAATATATAGAAAATATAAACTAAAATATATAAAATATTGAAGCTAGTAGAAGCATATTATGATAAGGAAAAGTAAAAGTGGGATATTAGTAAATGATAGTAAGTGAAAATGCGAAAAACTTTCATATATTGAAAATAATATAAATAATAATATGATAATGATTATATAACTAGACATAAAGCAATCAATAATATAAATAAAATAAAGAATTAATTAAATAATTTTAATCAAAGAAAATCAAATAATATATTTTGTTAATGAAATATTCATTGAGCAGGCAGGTTCTAATAGATTATTTTTTGAGAAAAATGTATATATAAAACATTTGAGGTAGAATGGTGTAGAACACTAATTTTACTTATTAAATTAATAAAATAATTATATATTAATTTAAAATATATGTTAAATAGTAAAAGTGATTAAAATTAAGATGATAGTGATTTAACAAATATGACTAATTTAATTTAATAGTTATAATTTATTTAGTCTTAGATCATATATTTTTATTATCAAATTATTCAAATAAATATATATTATTATATATAAAATATATAATTAATTTAATCATCAATTATAATAATTAAATACTAAAAAAATAAACGCTTAATCTTTTTTTCCATAGTAAAACTTGCTGCGACCTAGGGGTATAAGAAAAACCCGACCAACCCGAAAAATCTATCCAACTCGAAAAAATTGAAAAAATCGAATAAAAAAATTTAAAAATTAGAAATTCGAATATAATTTAAAATGATTTTTAATAAATTAAAATCCACCTGCACTCACTTCAAAAAATCGTAAGGCCGTGAATCCCATCTTTTATTTATATAATTAATGCATATATTATTAATTATTTTATTATAGATATAATATTTTTTTATAAAATTTCATACTTTTCTTTCGCATCATCAAACTCTAATTTAATAACTTTAAAATTTAATAGTATATTTTATATTTAATATAAAATTAAATATTTTTATATTTAATTTAATTTATTATATATATTTTAAAATATAATTATATAAAAATAGAATACGAAAAAATCAATTCGAAAAATAATGATTGATTTTCTAAAACCGACTGGACCGAACTACTTTTCATTCCTAGTGCGTCCAAATGAGCCATTGGACCGGTTAACAAACCGATACGTCGGCGTCCCGGTCCGGTTTGAAACTGGGGATTACGAGTGGTTTCTAAACCCTAGTCGAAGCTCTCGCTCTGCCATTAAACCCTTTCCCTCCTCCAACTCGATTCGTAAGTCGCACGTTGCCGTAATCCTCCTCTTTCCCGGCGGTCGCTGTTTCTCTCTCCTCCGCCGCCTCCCGGTGCCACAATCCACACTCCACAGGTTCTCTCTCTCGATCTCTTGTTCCCCTGTAACTCTCTCGCTGTCTCGCTATCCTCGACAGTTGCTCGCTAGGAGTTTCCGACGGCGTCTTCTGATGCAGATACAGGGAGACGGAGGATGAAGAGAGAAGGAAGCCCGGACGAGCACTCGTCGGACTCTATCGAGGAGCCTCGGTGGGGGCACAATGCTGGGAGTTCGTCAGAGGACGAGGTCGAAGTCGGATCTTTTTGCGAAGTATTTGTTGATTTGATCGAAAACAAATACATTTGATTTTATTTTTCTTCGGGGACGTGCATTTTTGATGCAGGGATCTCCTGCAGACAGCGGAGATGATGCAAACGATTCATCGGAGGGGGATGAAGAACCTCCACAGGATCAGGGGCGCAGCGGCAAATCAGGAGATGAGACGATAGTGAGTTTATTTTTTGCTCAAAATTTCATCTTTTGTTATAATATGGGATTCATCACGGTCTTGGTGGATAGGGGTCTCCTGTAGACAGCGGTGATGACGTCGAAGATGAAGACAATCATGTCGGGGAGAGTGATTCGTCCGAAGATGAGGTACTAATTGTCGGCTTTGATATTTTTGATTGTCAAGAATGGGCGTCGAACACATGTTAGCTTTGATATTGATTAATTAATCTACTGTAATTACCCTTGTTTCAATTTCTTGAATCTTAATTCACTGTAGGTTGCACCTAGAAACACGATTGGTGATGTTCCTTTGGAATGGTATAAGGATGAGGAGCACATTGGTTATGACATTGCTGGAAAGAAGATCAAGAAGCAGCCTAGGAAAGACAAAATTGAGTCTTTCTTGGCTGGGGTTGATGATGCTCAAAGTTGGTAATAAGATATTCCAATAGCTTTTTTTTTTCCTGTGGTTTCTGGAAAGTAATATGTTGGTATCTTGGTTTTTGAATTCTTATCACTACATATTACAAACAGAGCTTCAATTGTGCAGGCTAATCTTTTCGAGAGAACTTAAAACTATATATTTGGAGATCCATTTTCATTGTCCTATCATTATCTCTATAGTTGTTTCCCTCTACATGTTTTGAACTTAAAACTGTTATTCTTTAAAAAATCTTACCATAACAATTCTTCTTTGAGGTATCTTAATAGGAAATATACATTGATGACATGACTATGTATTCTTTTTTTTTGCAGCTTGAAATGATCAATTATGTTGCAAGTATTATGTTTTCTTTTGAGAAAGAAAGTATGATTATGTATTAAACTCTTATCTATGTTTTTTTTTTTTTTTTTAATTACCTTTTTACTGTTATATTTAGGAGAAGAATTTCCCCACCTAGTGGGATAAGGCTTTGTTGTTGTTGTTGTTGTTGTATTTAGGAGAAGAATTTATGATGAGTACAATGATGAAGAGATAGAATTGACCAAGGATGAGATTAAAACAATCCGAAGATTGTTGCGAGGAAAGACTCCACATGCCGAAGTTGATCCTTATGCGGTTTGTGGATGCTCCAAAGTTTACTGTTTCGCACCAAATTTTGATGTTTTGTTCTTGATCTTTAGAAAAAAAAGAAACACTAAGGAAGTCTTATCTTTTATCTTGCATTCAGCCTTATGTTGATTGGTTTGACTGGGAAGACAAGGGACACCCACTTTCGAATGCACCAGAGCCCAAGAGACGCTTCATTCCATCCAAATGGGAACAAAAAAAGGTACTGACCTTTGTTCAAAATAGGGTCTAATAGAGTTTCATCTGTGTAGAATTTTGGTAAAATTCATTGCCAAACAATATCTTCCCTTAGAAATCTTGATAGCAGTCCTTTTGCCAGAACTAATATGCATCTGTTTTTTGGTTATGCTTCAGTATTTATAGTTGATTTGGGTGCAAGTTACTTTGTGGTTGCCATCCATGTATGTATTAATAAAATGCCACATGTACAAGTGTGAGCTCTTAAGGAAAGAGCAACAAAAGAAAATGGTGAAAATGGTGAGCTCTTAAGGTTGTTTGTTTTTGCTTTAGGATATTGAGGTAATTTCCTGAGGAAAAAAAAGACTTCCTGACAGATAATCCGGGCCAAAGCTGATTTGTAGTAAACGCACGTACTTTTTTTTTCTGGGAGGTAATTGATGATGGAATCTTCTAAAAAAAATGGCGATGGAATACTTGCTGGAAGATAGGTCATAGGAGTACAACTAGATCAGGCATGCTGAAGAGAGATTAACATATTACATTTGGGTGAGATTCCATCACATGACATTAGCGATATCAGTTTGAGTTGAGCCTGTGTATGAAGGGATACATTGTGAAGAAGTCTTGCAAGTTGCATCCTTTCCTAATTGTTAAGAATCAGCAAATATGTTTTTTTTTTAAACGAAAATAAGCAAATATGTTATTTCTATTTTAGAACTCCGCCTATATTTTATAGCCGGTCCCAAGCCCGAATAAAGGAGGAGGGTTGTGTTAGGCCCCGACAGCCAACATAAAATCATGTCGAATCTTATGAACATGGATCATAGCCGACCCCACCTAGTGGGATAAGGCTTTGTTGTTGTTGTTGTTATTTCTATTTTAGGCTCCCAGTTATCACTCTGTTCTGTATCTGATCCCACAATTGTATTCTTCAGAAAATATGGGTAGATGACCAAAATTTCTCTCTCATGTGATTTTGGTTTCTAACTATCATGTGGTATTGAAGTGTATCAAAGTGGTCATTCGTGGAATTTATGAATAGCAGTTGTGTAAATAGATAAGGAAGTTATATCTATAATCCTTACAAATAAGATTTTTTTCCTCTTAAAAAAAAGATTTTTTTTTGCAAACAGTAACCGTCATGAGCACTGGTTTATCTGTTCTTTTTCACTGCTACATATGCAATTGTTTCTCAGCAATTATTTCAATTCCATTGATCATGCTAAATGATTTTTTAGGTTGTGCAATACGTCAGGGCCATTCGGAAGGGTCTGATTACCTTTGACAAGCCAAAAGAGGAACCTAAAGTTTATTTATTATGGGGCGAGGATTCTTCAGCAGCAGAAAAGAAGAAACATGGTTTGAGTTATATTCCTGCTCCCAAACCTAAATTAGCAGGTAGAATCCTTTACTTCTAATAAAAGATCAGCTTCTGAAATTTTTTCCCATCTACCTTACAGAAGTTTTGTTTCTTATCTAGATCTTGAATTTTTTCTTCATGCAAGAGACTACAAACCCTGGTGGTCATCCTTTTCCTTCTAAAAAAACTGTATAAATAAAACTTGGCGGGTGTCAAATTTGAGCTTAGAAATTCATTCATATTCTAGATGGTTCAGATAGAATATCATCATTTTGTTTTTTTTATCATCAGGTCATGAAGAATCATATAATCCGTCTATTGAATACATTCCTACACAAGAGGAAATTAATTCATACCAGCTGATGTATGAGGAGGACCGCCCTAAGTTTATCCCAAGAAGGTGTTCATGAATTTATATCTAGTTGCATATTTGTGCAGTTTCTGTGGTGTGATCTGATGTAATGGAGTATTTACAGGTTTGAATCACTTCGGAGTGTGCCTGCGTATGATAATGCACTCAAGGAAAGCTTTGACAGATGTTTAGACTTGTATTTATGCTCTCGAACTCGCAAGAAGCGTGTAAGCTTTTATTCTTTATAAACCAAATGGATAAACATATAAATCTAAATCTGTTTCTTTTCTTATTTCTTGGGTATGGGATGATTATTTTAATCTCTGATGAGATCCTTTGCTTTGGATCATATAGAAGTTACTTTTCTTCCCTCAAAATGGAGAATACTTTTTCTTAAGAGGGAAAAAGAAAATGAAGTTAATTTCTCTGGTCGTAGCATCCTTCGTGGAACAGACTAATTCTTCTTCACTTGGCAGCTTAACATTGATCCCGAGTCTCTAAAGCCTAAGCTTCCCAGTAGGAAGGATTTGAAGCCTTATCCCACGACATGCTATCTTGAGTATAAAGGGCATATGGGTCCTGTCAAATCTATTTCAATTGAACTATCAGGGCAATGGATAGCTTCTGGTTAGTGCAAATATTTCATACTTCCTGTTTTTTTTGCCTGCTGATGCATTAGTCCCTACTAATACCAATGACAAATGAACCTTCTCCTTAATATATACTGGCTGTCAAATCACGTGCTGTTTCGAAGGTTCAATCGATGGAACAGTTCGTATTTGGGAGATTGAAACCAGTCGAAACATTAAAGTTTGGGATATTGGTGAAGCTGTTCAGCATATTGCATGGAATCCTTTGCCCGACCTTCCCATTTTGGCAGTATCTGTGTAAGATATTTGTCTTGTGAGTTTTTTTGTCTTGTGAATTTTCTTGCCTTGCTCTGAACACCTCTTTCTTCAAAAGGGGCCATGATGTACTTATTTTGAATACCGGACTGGGTAATGCGGAAGAGCAGGCCAGGGTCAAAGATCTCCTAAAAGTGGAAGAACCAATTTCAGAGGATGATGGTCAGTCTGCTGATTACCAACTATATCTTGTACTTCTTTGAAACAAGAAAGGACGACTAGCAAGATGGTAGTCCTATATCTTGTACTTGGATTAAAAAATTGTCTGTACCTCCCCTTAATCTTTTGGCATCTGCTTGATATTTTAGGTAAAACATCCCTTGTTAGGTGGGTTCCATATGACAAATATGAAGGTATAAGATTAAAGCATCAAAAGGTACTTTGTTTCCTTCTATTGTGGTTTTGTTTTGGATCATATGTTCGGTTACATGACAATAACACATACTACTTTATATTCCTGACTTTTTCTTCTGTCATGCAGTCCGTGTCAACTATTGAATGGCATCGTAAGGGAGACTATTTCACCACAGTTGTCCCGGGTGATATCCTTGTTATCTTACTTTTCTTTGCATAATTTAGTGACATTTATTGTTTGCAATAAAACCCTGTCGAATCTCATGAACATGGATCAACGAATATATGGCGTCGTATGATCCATGTAGCCGACCTCACCTAGTGGGATAAGGCTTTGTTGTTGTTGTTGTTGTTGTTGTTATTGTTTGCAATTCAAGATGCTTTCCAAGTGAACCTTGGTACTTTAATTGACATGAATGTGAACTTTAGTTTCAAGGTATTTGGACTTTATCAAGGCTAGTAAAGGTAATCAAAGTTATGCTTGGAATCTTTTCAGAATTGGCTCTCAACTGATAATTGTGGTATATAGTAAGCGAACTCTTGATTCCATAGAGAAAAAGATACTAGTTTACATGGCCAATGAAGGAAACTACGCGGACTCCTGTCCATTGTGATGGATATTGTCAAAATGGAGTCATAAACTAGATGGAGGACTCCTTTGCTTTCCATTGTGATGGATGTTGTCAAAATGGAGTCAAACTAGAAATAAATGGTCACAAGTAATTAGCTATCTATAATATCCTTTTTATGCTGTGATTTACCTTGACTGATTATGTACGCGACTCAAGGGCAGTGTTGATACACCAACTCTCCAAGAAACATTCACAAAATCCGTTCAAGAAGTTGCATGGGCTTCCAGTTTCAGCTATTTTCCATCCAACTCGTTCAATTTTCTTCATCTCCACAAAGAAGAATATTCGTGTTTATGATCTTTTGAAGCAAAAGCTTGTCAAAAAGCTTGAGACAGGTTTTCATGAGGTCTCATCAATTGCAATTCATCCTGGAGGCAAGTGTCTGTTATTACTTGAATTCATCACTTTATACCTTCTGAGACTCTTCTTTACTGACTCGCCTGCACTCCATTGCAGGTGATAATGTCATTGCTGGAAGTAAAGATGGGAAATTATGCTGGTTTGATATGGACCTGTCTTCTCGGCCTTATAAGACTATAAAGTAATGTTATGAATTTTTGCACATTGCTTTTTTCTTATTCATTGACTGATGTAAATACCCAAGTTTCTTCTAAAAAAAGTAAACACCCAAGTTGTCACATGTTTATATATTCAGAAAGGTAATTCTAATGGGATGCGTGGTGTGATTGACTGTTCTCACTGTTGCAATATAGCTATTTGTGTCTTATAATTTTGAGGGTGCTCACGCTCCCAAAAAAAAAACAGAAATTTTGTTGAGTGCTAGACCTATTGGTGCTTCTCATATCAGGGCAATTTATTCTTGAGTGCCCTAGAGATTTATTTTTTAAAATCTGTCACATGGGTTG
Organism: Pontederia crassipes; assembly: GCA_030549335.1. Taxonomy (NCBI): domain Eukaryota; kingdom Viridiplantae; phylum Streptophyta; class Magnoliopsida; order Commelinales; family Pontederiaceae; genus Pontederia; species Pontederia crassipes. Next base: position 7,762,328 of record CM060190.1, read on the forward strand.
TTAGCTACAGTTGAACCAAGTAATATGCACGTATGGTTTGATACTTCCAACTTATGCAGCTTGACCTTTAGGTGCTGTTTGGTTTAAGGATAGTTATTATGAGAATAAGAGCACTTAATCTGATAGGATAATTTTTTTTGGGAGTTTGAGTCAAGAATAGCTTGTTCTAACATTTTAATGGAATAAGTTATCTCTAAAAAAGTCACTATTCACAGGTTTAATTATTTTCAAAATGTCAGCTTTACCCTTCGTCTTTTTTTATGGATTAGTGCTATGTTTGGCAGAATAAATCAGTATAAAGTCTTATTCCTGTAAACCAAACAGGGCGTTAGTCTCCTTTTAATGTATTCCTCTGAATCCAACACTTCACAGTTGAGTGGGTTATGCTCCAAAATTTCTTAGTCAAATAGATCTACAGTGGTTGAATGCTAGAGAGATTGCAATAACTTGTCAGTGGTTGATATAAAAATATACAAACTATTTACTATTTACAATTATTTCTGTTTATATCATTTTCCAGATGTTTTGCTAGAATGTAAAATATACAATATTGTTTCAATTATTCCCGGATTTGATAAACCAACATTTACATAATGCAAGGGGGATGTTAAAGCCCAAAGTGTTTGTTTATACTAGTTTATATTCATACTGGCAGTCCTTGCCCATTAATAAGATATTTTTTGAATTAAGGTTAGCATGTGTTGTGCTTTCCTTGTCTATACTCTTTCTTCTCGCTTTATTCTCTATTGTTGTGACATTTTTTAATGTTGTCAACCTTGCAATCTGACAATTAACAGGGCTCACCCAAAGGACATAACAAACGTTTCCTTTCATCGCTTGTATCCGCTTTTCTCATCTTCCTCTGATGACTGCACAGCCTATGTGTTTCATGGCATGGTGTACTCAGATCTTAACCAGAACCCTCTTATTGTTCCTTTGGAAATTTTGCATGGTCATTCAATCTTTGATGGCAGAGGTAATCCTTCTTTTGCATTTGGTACCTAATTGATAGAAGTAAAAGGAATTTGAGTGCGTCTTTTCTTATTAGTTTCTGCGTTACTAGAATCTTTTTTCTTAGTTTGTTGCAGTCTGATGTCCATTTGATTATTTTCTATCCTTGTAATTGTTATGCCATCCCAAATTATCTGCATAGAGCTTCAATGATACCATTATTCGAATGATGTTATCAAAAGCAAGCTTCAGGGTCTACCCTTCTGGCTTAAGCTCCATCTCCCACCAAAAGTCACTTTGTTCTTGTCCTTCTTTACAACTGGTATTTCACCTTATGAGACATTGATTTTCCCACTGTCTTTGTAGGAGTACTTGACTGTAAGTTTCACCCAAGGCAGCCCTGGCTGTTCACTGCTGGTGCTGATTCCGTTGTCAGACTTTACTGTCACTAATCCATTAGAAAAAAATTGTACTCTTCCTTTTGGGCAAGAAACTACGTACAGATGGACATTGTTCGGTGAGAAAATTTGCAACTTTACCAGAATCTGCCGCAAATATGTCAGAAGCTGCTGAATGCTCGAGCATATTCCAAGACGTCTTCAAATTCGTGGCAATTTTTTTACCCCTTCCGAGAAGATTGTATACTTATTATTTAATTTTGTCATCCTCTTCCATCAATCTAGATCAACGGAATATCCTAGGAATATCATTCATTTCTGTTTGAAGGATAGTAATTCTTCAAAGCTCAAGATAATTTGTACGGACAATTTTTTTCTTGCAGTAGAACTTGCCCTTGGAAATGAGTATATCCTTGTAGGTATTTTGTATCGCCAGTTCGGCAAGTAGTAGCATATGTTTTTTTCTTGGTAAATTCCATGTTTAATTGCTAATTGTTTGATATCAGGGTCAAATCTTCAAAATCTTAAGGTATCCTGAAAACTATTCTCTGGCTAGAGTTTTGTTCACCTAGAATGGCAGAATAATATGGTTCTTTTTCAGTTGAGTAGCTTAAAGGTTGTTGCTTATTTCTGGATGACTTGTCCCATGCAATGAGATCTTACTTTGTCTTGGATGTTAGTTTTAGTAGTGATTTCAAAGCAATATAATGCATGTAAGTCGACTTCTATGCCAATCAAAGCATCTAATCCTTTAGATTATATTTATTTTTTTGTGTTTTAATAGTAATTCACGTTTTTTTTAAAACTAAAATGATTACTTGTATTAAAATTGATCTTGATCATTGGAAGTTTGATAAACACACATGCCAAAATGATTTACATGTCCATTAAACACACGCCAAAGTGTCAAGATGTGTTGCTCCTAGGAATAATAGGTGGCTCTTCCTTTTTGTAAATTTGTGTTTCATGCAAAATGATATAATATTTTCTATTTTGCTAGTAAGACAATAGTGATTTGACAAAGTGATAGTCAAGAGGTATTATGCACTGAAAAAAAAAATCAAAAAATTTAAGACGATAGCAAAATTTTATTAGATAAGAACAAAAGAAGATTATAATTTAGATTACATTTTGTTAGAATCTTTAGGGAGTTTATATAGGTACTCCTTTTATAGATGATAGAAAATTTAAGATTATGAATTTATCTCTCAAAATTAGGACACTTATTTCATGATAAAAAAATAAATTAATTCTGAATCACACACAAAATATCTCATAAAGTTTTGACCCTCGTAGTGTGAGAGCACCTTTTACTTCGGAGTGTCTTGAGTCTAGACGAGTTTTTAGTTGGGGAAGGATCTAAGGTATTACTAATAAATCTCCATCTTGAATTGAATCCTCTAATAAGATATCTAATACTGTCGCTGCCGATCCCAATTTGGAACTACACAACTATCAATATTTAGCAAGTTTAAACAATATTGAAACTCGCAAGTAGGAACCGACTTGGTTAATATATCCGCTGGATTATCTTCTATGTCGACTTTTGTCACCTTATCCTCTTTTAAGTACGGATGAAGTGATATCCGACGATGTGTTTGAACTTGATCTTTAGCTAAGCATATTGCACTTAAACTATCGCACTATAACTTGATCTTGTTATAGTTCAAGATCTCCGACAAGGTCTTTTAACATGCCTTCCTTAGCAGTTTCTATCAATACCATGTACTTTGCCTCTATCGTAGACAATGTAATTGACGGCTGGAATGTGGTTTTCCAATCGATAACAGAACCGTTAAGAGTGAAAACATAACCTGTCATTTATATTCTCCCATCAACATCTGCAACATAATCTGAATCTGAATAACTTACAATCAAACACTCTTTATCACTTCTGTAGATGAGTTCCTCTAAGACATCGAAAGATACGTTTTATTGCCTATCAATGCTCTTTCCCTGCATTGCTCACGAATCTGCTAACTACATTAACGACATGCACAATATCAAGTCTTCCGACTGCACTAACATAGGGAACTCGAGACATGTACTCTTTTTTTCATCAGACATAAGTTCAGCTGCAGAAAGGTGCACATTTGAGCTGATGGAGTATTTAAGATCTTCGCTGTAGACATATCGAACTTTGATAAAATTTTTTAAATGCAACTTTTCTGAGACAGCAAGAGTTTACCCTTCACACAATTCTTGTAAATCTCCATCCTAAAATTTTCTTTGTTGCACAAAGATTCTTCGTATGAAATTCTGCACTAAGGAACTTCTTCAAATTTTAAATGTCTAATATATTCCTAGCAGCAATTAACATATCATTAACGTACATGAGCAAATTGTGGAATCATCCTCCACCTTCTTGTGATAGGCACAACAATTATAGTGACTCCTATTAAACTTTTTACTGATCATGAAACTATCGAACCTCTTGTACCATTGCTTAGAAGATTGCTTCAAGCCATATAATGACTTCTTTAGTATGCAAATTTGATCTTCTTTTTTTGAGATAGAGAAACCCTTTGACTGGCTTATGAGGATGTCTTCTTCAAGTTCCCCATATAAAATGAGATCTTCACGTCTAATTGCTTAAGCTCTAAATTCTGATGTGCTACAAGGGTAAGTAGTACCAATGTAAATGTTTCTGACAACTAGAGAAAAGATCTCGTTGTACTCTACTCTCTCTTTCTAACTGTAGCATTTAGCAACTAGATGTATTTTGAATATGATGCCATCAGTTTTTGGACTTCCAAGCTTCTTCTTGAAGATCCATTTGCACCCGACGACCTTTTTACCTTTTCGTAACTTGACTAACTTCCAAGTCTAATTTTTGTGAAGAGATTCCATCTCTCTTCGCCCATTGCCGAAATACACTATTCTAATTCTGCACATGTAATAGCATTATTAGAGTTTGATGGCTCTGTCAACTCTACCTCTTCAGCTACTAGGAAGGCATATGCAACAATGTCCTCAAAGTCATAACGCTTAGGAGGACCTACTTCCATACATGCACATTTAGCAGCTAGACTTGTCGTTGCTTCTTCTTGTTCTTTAGGTTCTAGTTGTTCAGCCTGATGATATTCTTCTGTTCCATTTTGAATTGTAGTTAATTCAAACTCCATTTGTTTGTTGATCCCCTCATCTGCTGAGTCTGACAACATTTGATTTTTGTTTGAGCATAAACATCTCATCAAAGGATATGTTTTGTGAATAACCTTGTGCTATGAAGGAGACTAAATTCTGAAGCCTTTTACACCTGTAGCATAGCCCATAAAGACTCTTTTGACCCTTGGTTCTAGCTTTCCTTCGTTGACATGATAATATGATAAATAGTAAAAAAACTTTCAGGTTAGTATAATCAATAGGACTTCTTGACCATATTTCAATAGGAGTCTTGAGATCAATCGCGGTTGTAAGAATCCAATTCACTAGGTAATATGTTGTGCTAATAGCTTCAATTCAAAATGACTTATTCAGATTAGAATTTGAGAGCATGCATCGTATCCTCTTTAGAAGTGTTCTGTTCATACATTCTGCCCCATCATTATATTACAGTGTACTTCTGACGGTGCGATGTCTGACAATGCCTTCATCATTGTAGAACTGATCAAATTTGGACGAACAAAACTCCAAGCCATTATCGGTACGAAAGCGTTTCACCTTTCTTGATGTCTAATTCTCCACTAGAGCCTTCTACTATTTGAAGGCTTCAAATGTCTCGCTCTTGTGCTTCATCATGAATACGTATGTCATCCTTGAATAATCATCTATCATATATAAGAAGTATCTAAAATCTCTTAGAGATGGAACATGAGATGGGCCCCAAAAGTCAGTGTAGATGTAATCGAGTGTTGCCTTCGTTTTGTGCATGACATTGCTGAATTAATGTCGTTTTTGCTTGTCGAAGACACAGTGTTTGCAGAATTCATTTTTAGATATCTTTTGACCACTCGAAAGATTGCGCTTGCTGAGGATGTCTATCCCTTTCTGACTCATATATCCAAGTCGCATATGCCATGACTTGAATGCTTCTGGTTCTGATTGGGATGAACTACTTATTGCAATCATGACATAAATTATTGTGCCTATTAATATGTACAAGGACTTTTGCCTGACTCCTCTCATCATTTAAACATCACCTTGGTGACCATGAGAACACCTCCTGCAGTATCTATCCAACATCTTTTGGAGTTCAGAACTTCGAACGATATTAGGTTCTTTTTCAATTGTGGAACATGACAATTCTTTGTTAATGTGCTCACCCGATTATCATGAGTTTTGATATGAATTGAGCCGATTCCAACTATTTTCCAAGCCACATCATTGTCCATTATGATATTTTCGTCATCAATATTATGATAAGTTGATAATCACTCTTTATGCGGAGTCATATTTTAAGAGCATTTTGAATTTAAAATCCAACTCTCCTTCAAACATCTCTGATCAAACAACATGAGAGCCAAATCATTGTCATCGGATTCGCTACTCTGGTGTACTACTGCAACAATCATGTCATTCATCTTCTTCTTGGGTTCTTTGTAGTAAGTGCAGATATCCTTCGAATTGACATCCTTCTTCTTCTTCGGCTTACCCTTCCTAGGGTTCGGATGATGCCCCTTTTCTATGATTGTCACCAACCCTGCGGCCTGAGTCTTCACAGTCTTGTTAGATGACTTATGTCAAAGTTTATAAATATGTAGACTCGATCTCACTTTTTTCAGAGTTAGTATGTCTCTTTCGATGATCACAGACTGAAAGAAAGTTTCGTATGATAGAGAAAGAGAAATCAATAGAAGTAGCACAACATTTTCATCTTCAATCTTCACATCTATGTTTCGTAATTTCATCAATAGAGTATTCATCTGATCAAAGATGATCTTTAGATGAGTACCTTCTTGCATGCAAAGGACGAACATACGGTACTTCAACAACAGCTTATTGGTTAGAAACTTGGTCATGTAGAGACTCTCAAGTTTTGACCATAGACCAACCGTCATTTCTTCATCGCCGACTTCAATTATCACCTTGTCCGCTAGGTATAATAAGATCATAGAGTGCGTCTTCTCCTCTTGTGTTGTTAAATTTGCGAGTTCGATATATTTTTCTTTACCCTTCGAGTCTTCCTCCTTTGATTTGTTCTTCGACACGTTCGCGAACGCACTCAAACTCGTTATTGTTTCAGAAGTGCCCACAACTTGATATGCTAGAGATTAAAACTATTATGCCATGTTAATTTCTCAATCTTTATGATGTGTGATGTCATCTCTACGCGATGAAACCTCGCTCTAATACCAATTTGTTAGAATTTTTGTACGAGAGTTAATACGCACCAAAGAAAAACTCGAGAAATTTAAGGAGACACAAAATTTTATTTGATGAGGACAGAAGAGTATTATGAAGTTTATATAGACATTCCTATAGGAACTTTGAATTAATCTCTCAAAATTTTAGGACACCTATCTCGTAATAAAAAAAATAAATTAATTTCGAATTACATATAAAATATCCCATAAAATTTTGACCCCATAGTGCGAGAACGTCTTTCACTTCGAAGTGTTTTAAAATTCAGACGAATTTCCAATTGAGATAAAATTGAAGACATTAACAGGAACATGACACAATTCTATTAATTTACATACGACCAGAAAAGTCAAGGCATCTAATTATTTGTGTTAAGACACCATTGGCTGTGGTATATCAACATGTTCCTTAATATCATTTTATTTTGAAAAAAATTGTATATATACTAATCAATTTTACTTATTAATTTAATAAAATAAAAATATATTAATTTATTTATTAATTAAATAATAAATAACTGTGATAGACTTATTTTAACAAATATGATTAATTCAACAATCACAATTTATTTAATCTTAAATGATATATTTTTATTAAATTAACTTAATAAATATATATTTATTTATCTAAGAAGTATATGATTAATTTAATAATGAATTATAATAATTAAGTGATAAGAAACATGCTAGGAAATGCTCTATATATTAATTAATATTTTTTTATTTTATTTATAGCACTGGCAAATCGAAGAAATAAGGCGTTTTTATATTAATTTTGTGGCAAACAAAATTTTACAACATGAGAAATTGATATGAACTAAATTGAAATTTCTTAACCTCGAACATACCAATTTATTTATTTTTTCATTTCAAGAATGTTTTTGTGAGGACACATTTGTTTCACGAAAATTATTTTAAAATTGTACATATATGTGGACAAACGTTACTTTTGAGATAAGATATAGTTAGAAAGGATTTTCTTTTTCGAATTTTCTATTCAAACGTTACAGCTCCATGAGGGTGTGTTGACCTCATTTTTTTTTCAAAATACTATTGTAAAAAAATATCATCTTGATATTTATTATCTTAATATTTTTCTCACAAAAGTTATAAAGGGCTTTTAATAATTAAATTTAAGTTATCTACTGCCTCACATATATAATTTACATAGTATAATTATCAGATGATACATTAATTAGTATGGGATAAAATTATGGATCCTAATTAACATGGCTACAAATTAATTAAGTTTTAAGAAAATATATATATTCTAATAGTCCTCAGTGACTCTCGTACCTTCGGCAGGCCAGTATGAGCATCTCCCTACTTTTTGCTAGCGTTGTGCCATCGTCGGTCATCGCCTGGAAGTCTGCCCATGTGCTTCGAATGTGGGCTGTTGTTCGGGCCATGGCTGCGTGCGACGGAACCTTAACATCGCCCAGCTCAGCGGCCGAATCAGATGGATCCGGCTCGTCCTTCCCTGGATCTGAACCGTCCGGAAGGCCCACCATCCTCGCCAGGTGCTCGTCGATCGGCTGGTAGCATTTAGTGTACGAAAGCCCAACGGTCGGACGGTGCTCGCCTAATGGCTAGTAGCGCCATCACGCCCGTTTCAAGAACCCTAGGGCATGGCGATGATGCCACGTTAGGGATCCAGGGTGAGGAAATCCAATGGTCCTATGCGCTTGGATCATGTGCTCAACATCGGTCGGGATCTGGATCGCTCGGACCTGACACATCAGTGATCCGATGCAAGACCATCCAACAGTCCTTGATCACTCGCTTGGGTGGCCAGGATGCGTCGGCTCTTATTTCTGATATGTGTTTTTTCTGATGATGTGACGGGGCTTCGCAAGGGTGGTGAACTCGTGTGCTCCCCCTCGATACATCTTGTACCTACTCGTGTCCCCCCCGACCTATCTTCCACTCTCGCTCTTACGCTATCTCCCAATCCCATACCACCACCACTCACTCTCCCTCAAAACGCCGATAGGCTCTCTGTGCCCACCTGCTCTCCTACCTCCTAGCTGAATGCCCCTTCTCATTTGAGACCAATAAGCTTCCATACGACTGGTGTAAAACCTCACTCATTTTTATCCCTAAAAATGACTGCCCTTCAACCATCAAAGACTACTGCCCCATCTCCCTTTGTCATACCCTATATCGAGTTTTCGCAAAAATCATCACCAATCGCCTCAAAACTTTCTTGGATAGGCTAATCAGCACCTCTTAAGCATATGTTGGTCAAAATGGACATGAAAAAATCTTTTGATCATTTTTTCTGAGATGCCGTTATCCCGAACCAAAACCTCATGAATTCCCTCACTAGTTTATCACTTGGATTGACCTTTGCATCAGGTCCCTATCTTCTCCTGTGTAATTAATGAGAAACCTTCACCTTATTTCCAGGCTTATCGTGGTATCCGCCAGAGAGATCCTATCTCACCCTATCTTTTTATCATTGTATCTCCTATTTTCACTTCATTATTAGATCGTCAAGTTGAGGTAGGCCGCATTACCCCTTTCAAAGTTAACTCTTTCTCCCTAAGTCATCTCATGTTTGCCAATGTCATACTCATGTGCATCCGCGCCACCCAGACCAATAGTAGGCAGCTTAGATTAGTTCTCTCTCTATAAGAATCCCTCTCGAGTCAATGCATTAACCTTCAAAAGTCTACAGTCTATTTTCCCTGTCGACTCAACTTTCATAGGAGACAATGCTTATTCGATGCCTTGGAATCTCACAAGGATCATTCCCCTTCATCTACTTGGGTGTCCCTATCTCTACAAACTACATTCCCATTAAAGAGCAAGGCTTTCTAGTCAAACGTTTAACTGCTAGACTGTTAGGTCGAAGGCGTAAACTCCTTAGTCAGGCCGATCGCACTACCCTCATCAACTCTTGCCTCTCCTCACTCACTTATTTTCTTGGGGCTACTTACTCGAGCGCCTTACTCATACTTTCTTATGGGATTCGGGTAATGGTCGGAGAGGGCTCCACTTGATCTGCTAGTTTACTGTTCATCTTCCTCGCATGGAGGGTGGATTAGGTACTAAGAATATTCATCTTGTTCGTGGTTTCTTACTTGCACACAGAATTCACAGCCAACTAAATAACTCTCAATCCCCGTGGGCGAGCCTCGTCAAAACCAAATATGGATCCATATGTCTCTAGAACCCTTGCCCTCTAAGGGTGTAGCTTGGTCCTGGCATCTTATTCTTGATTCCATTCAACAACTCCGTCCAGGTTTTATCAATTCCATTGGCTCGGGTCACAATACTTCTATTTTTTTATCCTTGTTTGGCATCTGTCCCGCTTAACAGACTACCTACTTACCTAAATATGGATTTTGATATCAGTACCTTGAGAGTTTCAGATCTCATAATCGATTTTAGCTGGAACACCCTCCTCTTGTCCCAATTTTTTTTGCAAATCAATTTGTGATGCTATTTCTGGTATTTATATTTCTCGCTCTACCTGCGATGATGCGTGGGTTTGGGCGACCAATGAGCATGGGCTCTCAAATGCTAGTTCAGTTTACAAATTCATGTACCATCAGTCTTTGCCGACACCTTTGGCAGAAGGGCAGCCTTGGACTGCAATGTGGAAAATCTCCGTTCCCCCTAAAATCCATCTCTTTCTTTGGAAATTGTTCCACAAATGTCTCCCTACCATGGATTGCATTTTTCGATCCCACTATAAATCCTTCTTGTCCCATTTGTGGCCTTGCCACGGAGACCATCTCCCACTTGTTCTTCTCTCGCCCCTTTGCTCTTCAGCTATGGGATATTCTCCAATATGAGCTTCACTATTCTTTTTATTTCTTTCCCTCGTGGGACTCGAGTTCCTGGATTCATGAAGGAGCTAATTTGGACCAGTAGTCTAGGTGACACCTCCTCTGGTCTATTTGGAATATGAGGAACGTGGCTGGTTTCCATGAGTTCTCATCGTACACAACCACGCCCTTGAGACAACTCACCGCTAGGATCCTGCGCGGATTTGGTGGAAGCTCCCCTTCCCGAATTGGGTCACTCTCAATTCGGACGGCTCGTACACAAGGGTCGATGGTTCGGGGGGGATATAGTTTTCTTCTCCATTCTTATTCTAGTGCTTTTATTTTTGCAAGTGCTAGTATTGTCCACGCCATGTCTGCCCTCCACTCTAAAGCCTGGGCGCTGCTCCTGGGGGTTCGCGCTTGCATTGCCCGAGGAACTACTCATGATAGAATCTATACTTGGCCATGGCGCCTACACAATCTACTCTCATATACTTTGTACAATCTTGACAAGATCACACCTACATCTGTTGTTTACTGCCCCATGGTATATAACTCTGCCGCAGACCACTTAGCAAATTTTGGCTGCCAAAATAGCGAGTATTTTTTGGTGGATGGTCCTCCTCCCAGCCTCCATCAATTTTTGTACAATGACTCTAGAAGTCATCTTTCGTATCAATGAATTTCTCTTATTTTATAAAAAAATAGTAAGAAAGAGATGCCTGACGTGTCATGCACTCCCGCCCCCTTCCGCTTGGCTGCTTGCTCCTCTCCGCCACTGTCATCGATGATGATGCTACGCCATGACCATTCCTATTTCGCTCTTGCCCTCATCCTCTTCCTCGCATCCACCGCTGCCCGTCTCTGGTGCGAAAGAAGGGAAGACGGAGGAGTTCACCGAGGCCACCAAGTACTCTCTCTGAACCCTTCTTCTTTTTCTATTTCCTTCTTGTCAACATGAACCTCCAATTGTCTTGTAAAGATGACATTTTGATCGACCTTTCTGGTTGCAATGGATATTGGGTTCATTAATTAATTCTACGATCTCTGTCTTTTATTTCTCCTATCTTGGAGATCTTTGTGTTGGTGTTTGTATTGTCCGGTGATGAGGCGACGAGTTGCAGACAGATAGCGGAGTCAAGTTATGTTCTTCCTTGTAGCCCTATCAATGCCATTTTATTTTCTTTGTATTAGTCGTGTGTAGTATAAATGTAGCTGTAGATTTGGTTTAGTGCAATGGCACACAAGATCGAGAGGTCATGAGTTCGAATTTCACTAGTGAGACATATGTACTCCTTTATTTTTAGTCTTTATTTTTTTGCATAAGGTCCATATTCTTATGTAATTGAAAAAAAAGAGTTCAGTCGTCGTTGTGCCTGTATTTTGCCTCTTTCATATTGAATAAAAAAATACATTTGTAGTTGCTTCCTCTTTCCTCTTCCTCCGTTGTTTCTAACGAGTGATTGACGAGGCACATCAAAGATCGTTTCTTGACACTTTGCTTATTTAATGTAGATGCTTGCATTCGACATTGCCGGTAGATTTTGGTAATTACAATGATGAGGCATTCGCCTCATCTTGTAGATCAATTTGGAAGAAACATTTGGAAATTTAGTGCAGCTACACTAAGAATAGCGTGATTGTTCTTTTTTTTTTATATCACTTACGGAAATAAGATTTGACTCTCCCAAGGTAGATTTTAGGAATCAAGTCAGGAATAAGATGAGTGAAATAACCTTAGATGTTCTTTATATGCACATTTTGTTAGAAGCTAGTACCAAATAACTCTTGTAAAAACTAAGGGTAAAAACAAGTGGCAGCTGCTTTGCAGCCAATGTAATGTGATAAGCCAATAGATTATACGATCCTTAGAGTAGGAATGCATGGCACTCAAGTTGAATCATCCAACAACGGTTCTAGTGAGAGAGTGGTGAGGACGTGTATACGTAGACGGAGTGTGTCCACCATGTTAACATTTACGTGTTGTACTAGTGTAATATTATTTTGTTAGTGTTGGATCACAAGGGGGTGTGAATTGATGTTTTACCGAACAAATTGATTTCAAAAAATTCATTGCGGAAGCATAAAACAAATTTGGTAAATTTAAAATCAAACACAATAATACTAAAATCATATGCATAAAAGAATAGGGAGGAGAGTGAGAGAATGCACACGCAAGGTGAGGAATTTGTTGATGAGGTTTGGTCACACCTTGTTTTACATCACTCCGACTTTTCAACTTTGCAACCGTCAGAGATTCTATTGGCACCCTTCCTGACTCCAAATAGTGCAAGGAAGAAACCATTTATACCATCTTCTTCACTTCGAAAGGTAAGACAATCTTTTACAGGAAGTTTTCTCCCTTACCTTTTCTTCGCTCATGAGTTAAGGCACAACTCTTATCACTTAGGAGCTTAAACAACTAATATAATATTATAAGAATACTTTCCAACCTCTCTTTTACAATGTGAAACTCCATACAAAGTAAGAGAGAAAGAAATAAAAGACTTCAGACACAAATAGACTTCACAAGTGTCTTTTTTTTTAGTTTCTTGAGTAGTCTCTTGTCATTCTACCACCTTTGGGACCTATTTTATAAGCTTATTAACTCCATTTAGCTATTGAGGTTCATTTACCATCATTTGATCCGAAATATGATGTTACTATGCATTTCATACACTGACCGGTTGACCACTACATCCACCAGTCAACCGCTACTTGTAGCCATTGAAAAATATGATCGTTACTTAGTTTTGAACACTGACCGATTGATAGGCCATCCTACACTATTTTGCATATAAATTTTGCACCATTATCGAAACGAGATGATTTTTAATTTGTTGGAAAGCTAACAAGATATCTACAAATTATATTCAAATGTTAGTCAAAATAAAAAAAATATTCAAATATTAACTTCAATATTTGTGCATAAAATAACTTCAAAATATAATTAATTAGGTCATAAAAGCTTTGTTCCAAAAGTGGGTGTTTTATGGGAAGATTCTACAAGTTTGAGATCTTGTAAGATTGAGTTACATGGAGTCTCTGCCATATTGAGGATGTGCGACAAGGAGGTTTTGTGCGTGGTTGCACAATATGGGATTGTGAGAAGTCTTGCAAGACCAAAGTGCGTGAAGTCTTTCCTAGTTCGAGATTGTGCAAAATTAAGTCACAAGGAGGTTTTGCCGGTGCTAAATATGGGATTGTGAAGTGTTCGAGTTCGGGTATGCACTTACTTGATTGACTGCAAGGCATTCAATAAGTCCTCATGGCAAATATTTTTCGTATGACGGACGAAGTCAAGAAATTAAATGACCAGAACTGTAGTAACTGGAATATCTGCGTAGAGTTTACTTGCAAGGGCATGTTTTATGGGCAAGAATAAGGGTGCCAACAAAGCTAGAAAATATGTGGATGAGACAAAAGTCCAAACGTGAGGGAGCTTATCAAGAGTCGGAAGACCAAAAGAAGAAGAGATTTTGTTGGCAATAATGTCATTGTTATAATTGCGACAAGAAGGAAGAGAAAGAGGAGAAGAGATCTCAACGATAAGAAAATTAATTTTATTCCAATTGCGGTAAGAAGGGTTACTTTGCTCATAATTGTTAGCATAAGCATGAAGAAGGAAATGTCATGACTTCTTATGAGAATGAAAATGAGGAATGAAGCATCTTTTGCAATCGAAGTAGTCACTCTCAACATTGGAAGAGTAGGAGATTTTATAGAGCTAACGGAATTTGCAATGTATAGTATGGAGGAGTCTGAAGTTGAATATGATAGTGAAAAAGAATGTGATATGTTTGCTCTTTCGACGAATACTTTGAAGAGAAGTTTAATTTCACACATGAAGCTGACCAAGAGCTAGTGTTTCAAGGTTTCATGAGACAAAAGACATGTCAAGGGAGAAACTTAAAGAAGAAAACAAAAGGAAGAGAAGCAAGAGACTGAAGAATTCTTAGAAGATTCAGTTTATGAAGAAGAAGGTCCAAAACCACAGATTTTATGAATGTGTGCCAAAAGAAGATCAATTCAAACCATTAGAAGAAGAGTCTTTACCATCCAAAAGGAGTATCAAGCCAATAAAGCAAAAACATAAGGTACAATGACTTAGCTCTCATGACTTCATAAGAATTTGATACATATGATGATGACAATTTAATCTTGAAGCCACAAGATAAGAATATGGTCTTTAGCAAATTGATGCTGAAAAAGAAGCATCTTTACGATGATTCAACAATGATATGGAGAACAAATGACTTCTCAAGATCTTACCTTAAACGAACTCGATTATGATGAGAAAGCAAGTGAAATTACTTAATATGAGAGCGAGAGTTGGTGCTAAGGGAGAGTATTAGAAGCCTACATCAAATAACTCTAGAATTTTCTACTATGGTAAAAACTTGGGGTAAAAACAAGTGGCAACAACTTGTTTTGCAACCAATGGAATGTGATAAGGAAATAGATTGTAGGGTCCTTAACACCTATAAATAGGCATGCATGGCACTCAAGTTGAATCATCCAACAATTATTCTTCATGTGGTGGTGGTGGTGGAGTAAGAATTTAAGATTTTGAAATATAATAAGTAATTATAAAAAGAAAAAGAAATGAGCAACAATGGGCAAAAATGAAACTAGAAAGAAAATAAATATTGGAGGATAAACGATAAGAAGAATAAAGGAAAATTAAAGAAACGAGATGAAAACAAATATAATAAATATTTCATAACAAATATTATATAAAATATAAATAACAGTAATGTTCCAATCATGATAGTTTTGTTAATAGCTTAAATGTATAGAATATAATAATCTTAATTTTGTATTAATTTATTATTATTAGTAGTTTATTATTACAAACTGTGATATATGATATAATATATTAGATGTGATATATATATATATATATTCAAAGTTAATATAAATGATATTATTTTTAACATTTGGTTCTGTCCGATTAAACTCAGTCGAACCACGTCCCACATGCAGTTGTCGGTCTCATTGTAAAAATATTATTTGTGATAAGTAATGAGTAATCTAAATTATTTATGCTAACAATCTAAATTATTTGTCAAGTGGCAATGCAAATCGTCGATTGATTAATAATCTTTTTAGCTATATCTTTCACATTTGTCCAAATGCTTTTTAAAAATAAATTATATAACTAATTAACTAAATTGTAAAATTTATTGAATAAAATTTAATGTATTTTCAATTATAAAATTTATCAAATAAAACTTAATATATTGTAAAATTTAAAATTATAAATAATATATTATTATCATTAGTATTATTATTAATCACAATAATATTATACTACTAAATAAATAATATATTATTCTTGTTATTATATTTTATAGAAATATGATCATACTATATTCATAATACATATTTCTATAAAATATGCTAATTGTTTTATAAATTTTAATTTTATGCGTCTATAATATGAATTTTTATTTATGAAAATCAAAATAAATTACATAAATATTTAAATATAATTATTTTGATCAATAATATATTGGTAAAAATTGTATATTAATTAATAAATATTTTTTATATTATTGATCAAATGTAAAAGAGAAATGTTTTACAAGATTTTAAGATTACATTACAATAATTATTAATTGGGAATGGTACAATGTACACCTCGATTATGTCTAGAAAGAATTAACAAAATATAAAAATAATGAAGCACATCCTTCACACATAAGAATTATTTGATATAGAATAAATTTTAACTACAAAGGTGTCATGAGGGTGATGATACCCAACAATGAGTAAGAGGAACTAAACTTAACCTTGTCTCTTGTGATGCCATTTTTACATGTAACAAGCATGTTTTTTTTTACACAATAAAACTTGTAAATTCATTTGCAACCTTTGGTCTACTATATATTTACTATTAGCTCAAAAGTTTTCTTAATGTTCTTAAGTTTTTATTCCCCTTTAAGACTTCTTTAAAAATGTCATTTTTATCTAAGAAGTTAGAAGTGAACGACAAAATTAATACCTTTGACTTCAAATTAGGAGTTTTCTGCTCAAGTTTAAATATATCTAATATGATCCCAATAATATAACAAAATAAATAAATCATACCAAATCATTGCATTCATGATAAAACAAAAATGTCTTGTTGATGCTCGTCGTATTTCCATTTTGGATAATTAAAATAAATAGTTCGAGTGTTGGCTTTATTTTATTTAAAGGTAACCCTAAAATCTAATTCAACACCTGAATTTTGATATGATGTTTCGTTATTCTTAGGTCCATGTTGGATATAACTACCTGGGATGGAATGTGCATGAAATTTTTTGTTTACTAAAAATTCAAGGATATTATGAGGAACACATAAACACATAGCTGTAAATATCACATAAACTTCCTTTTCAAATAAACATCAAAGTTTAAATTATGTTTATAATTGTACAATACTAGATTGTGTTATAAATATTCTAATTAATATTTTAGTTTTATTAATCAAAATAACACTTCAACCAAACTCAACATTCTCATTTTTAAAAACGTCGATAAGGAGATGGTTAAATGAAAATTTAGAAACACACAAATAGAGAAATGCCACAACATTCACAACTAGTTTTATTGTAAGTAAACAATGAGGAATTTGAAGTCATGGATCAAGTTAACAAATCCTTATGAGAAAGGAAAAAAAGGACTATGCATTTATCTTAAAGAATCTCTCCAACATCCTTTTCTTGTTGGAGATGTCATCAAAGACAGTAGTCTGGTACTGCTCGGTGGTGTTGATGCCGTTGTTGATAACCTCAATATCAAGCACGTACTCTTTATATGCCATCATGGTGAATTTGCCTTTGATGACCTTGACAAGAACAAGCTTATGGGTGTTGTCCATGTCATTGTATGAGGTGACAGCAAACTGTGCGATCTCAACAACATAGGGATCACTCGGATCCTTTATGGGTTTCCAATCAACCTTCCGAATGCGCGCGTCGGATGATGGAAAGAGGAGGGCAGAAAGAGCGGCAAAGATAAAAATAGGGGACAACCTCATGGTGGCAGGGATTCTGGATGTGGACTGATATGACAATGTATATGGTACTCGAGCATGGGAAACAAGCTTATATTTATAGGGCAAATGATAAGGAGCCCACAGATAAGTTCAAAATTATTTTGTATACCTGGAAAAAATTAATTGCTCCAAGCTTTTGGTATAATACATTAATGGAACAATGGATTTAATGTTGTACAATTATTTCATCAAATTAAAGATAAACAATGATGACAATTAAGGAATGCAAGAAGGGATTTCTTTCCTACCATATTCCATTTGATTTAACTTTTATTTAAAAAATGCATACTTAGACAATTTTTACTTGTAAAAGTATTTACTGCACGTTATATATTTAATCACATTAGTTATTAGTTATGATAACTAATAATAACAAAAACATGAGATTTCATGGTTGTTGTATCTTGTATGGTAAGTTCAAAATTATTTTGTATAGCTGGAAAAATTAATTGCTCCAAGATTTTGGTGTATGATACATTAATGGAACAATGGATTTAATGTTGTACAATTATTTCATCAAATTAAAGATAAACAATGATGACAATTAAGGAATGCAAGAAGGGATTTCTTTCCTACCATATTCCATTTGGTTTAACTTCTATTTTTAAAAAATGCATACTTAGATAATTTTTACTTGTAAAAGTATTTAATGCATGATATATATTTAATCACATTAGTTATTAGTTATGATAACTAATACTAACAAAAACATGAGATTTCATGGTTGTTGTATCTTGTATGATAAGTTCAAGATTATTTTGTATAGCTGGAAAAATTAATTGCTCCAAGCTTTTGGTGTATGATACGTTAATGGAATAATGGATTTAATGTTGTACAATTATTTCATCAAATTAAAAATAAACAATGATGACAATTAAGGAATGCAAGAAGGGATTTCTTTCCTACCATATTCCATTTGGTTTAACTTTTATTTAAAAAATGCATACTTAGATAATTTTTACTTGTAAAAGTATTTAATGCATGATATATATTTAATCACATTACTTATTAGTTATCATAACTAATAATAACAAAAATGTGAGATTTCATGGTTGTTGTATCTTGTATGATAAGTTCAAAATTATTTTGTATACCTAGAAAAGTTAATTGCTCCAAGCTTTTGGTGTATGATACATTAATGGAATAATGGATTTAATGCTGTGCAATTATTTCATCAAATTAAAGATAAACAATGATGACAATTAAGGAAAGCAAAAAGGGATTTCTTTCCTACCATGAATGCATAAAGTTATTATGATTCCATTTGGTTTAACTTTTATTTAAAAAAATACATACTTAAACAATTTTTACTTGTAAAAGTATTTAATGCACGATATATATATTTAATCACATTAGTTATGATAACTAATAATAACAAAAACATGAGATTTCATGGTTATTATATCTTGTATGATATCAAGTATTATAAAATATTATTTTATGGACATGTCAACAATACATCTTTATCAGTGGAATGACTTTGAGCATTCATTTTTCAAAACATGAGTGACTCGAGTATTATAGACAAAATGAATGACCTGGATAATACCTTCTGTTTGATCTTTTGAGTAGAATTTGTCCTGACCATTATTTTTTTATGTGACCAAAATTGGTCTCACAGATGGGTTACACCATGATAACCCTTAAAGGCTCATTATACTATTACTGTCGTGTGAAGTTGCTTTAGTCAAATGCAAATCAGTTGTCTCAACAAGGTTAACATTTGTCACACTATGATACGTGCCAGATGTAAGGCCATTGTTAAACTCATTGGCAGTATTGGAACCAATCAGCTCACATCTTCAACCACCCGCGAGACTTGCTCTATATAACAAATGTTGTATGCCATGTTCTATTGTAAACATGATCACAACCACACCATGTACTCCTATAATTATGGACTGCTTCTTGTATATATAAAAAGCTATATACAATATGTAAATGAGTGAGACAAAAACAAGAGATTTCTTATTTTAATTTGGTATCCTAATAATTATGGCCACACCCTTTTCTTCTCCTCTACATCCACCTCCTCTACCACCACCACCAATAATGCCAACCAATCACAACTTGTTAACCTTACTTCCTTACATCAGGCTCACAATTTCCTCACCATAAAATTGTCATCCTCTAGTTATATTTCGTGGGCCACTAAGCTTCGCCCGATTATTAACAGCTATGATCTAAATGGATTCATAGATGGCTCTTGCATCTCCTGATCTCTTTCACCTCCTGGTTTTCCTCCAACTCCCACTCCGCAAAACACTGAATGGCATCACTATGATCAATTACTACTTAGTTCACTTTTTGAAAAGGTCTTACCTCTCGTCGTTGGCCTTGACATTGCAAGAGATGTCTATCTTGCTCTCAAACATCTATGGTGCTCTCAAATTGCTTGCTGATGAACTTGCTGCTGCTAGACACAAGCTCTCTTCCTCAAGCCTGAATGCTATCCTCTTCAATAATCTCCATCCAGACTTCAAGAATGTTGTCGCTTCCCTAGCCTCTCGGGACACTCCTATAATGTTTCCCGAGCTTCAAAGCTTGCTGCAAAGTCATGAAATTCGCTTGGAATCACAACGCAAACAGGAATCCCTCTCACAAATGGAAAATTACGCAAGAGCGCCCTTTGCAAATTTTGTTCCTTTCAACAACTCTGCACCCGCTCCAGCAACTTGCGGGCCGTGGGAGAGGTCGCGTCCATGGGCGGATCTTTCGTCATGAACCATGCCCCATTTGTGGTGTTGCAGGTCGTTCTCCTTACAATTGTCGATACAAGCATCCTGGATCTCAAACTCCACATGCTTGGACTACAACCTCAGCTCCCGTGCATTCTACAAGTCCAGTGGGCTCAATCCTTGGTGCTTACTCAGAGTGGTACGTAGATACCGGTGCCACCCATCACAACACTCCAGATATTCAAGCCCTGCAGATTGCTATCACATACACGGGTGCAAAACACTTACACGTTGGCAATGGTATGCCTTTACCTATTAAAGATGTTGGTCACATCTCCATTCCTCTTTTTTATCGTTCCCTTTATCTCAAAAATATTTTACATGTTCCCACATTACCAAAAATCTCTTCTCTATGAGACAATTTTCTAATGACAATGATTGTTTCTTTGAGTTTCACTTGAATTCTTTTGTTATCAATGATCGCAAGACACTCCGTCCTATTCTTCGAGGAATAACTAATTATATGGCCTCTATTATTTGTCATCTGTCTACTCTTCCCCAACAACACTTTTAGCATCCCCGAACGTGTGGCATGCTCGCATGGGTCATCCTCATGCTCGCACCCTTCCACTATGAGTGTAGTTCGATGCAAATGGGTGTTCAAAACCAAACATAAAACTCTGGATCACCACAAAGCTAGGTTCATTGCCAAAGGTTTTCATCAAGTTCCTAGGTTGACTATCATGAAACCTTCCCGTCATCAAGTCGACCACAATTCGAACTCTTCTTACACTTTCTGTGAATCACTTATGGCCATTACGCCAACTAGATGTAAGTAATGCCTTCCTTCATGGTAAACTGATGGAAGATGTTTATATGTCCCAACCACCTAATTTTGTTGATGCTTCTAGTCCTCATCATGTCTTCAAGTTGCAAAAATCTTTGTATGAGCTCAAATAGGCGCCTCGAGCTTGGTATCATACACTTGCGGCCTTCTTCATCCATCGCACTTCCACTATTGTCGCATATGTGTTTGTGTATGTCGATGATTTAATACTAACTAGTTCATGACCAGTCATCTTGGTGCAAGTTGTGCAACATCTTCATTCTCGCTTTGTAGTTCGTGATCTCAGTCAATTGCACTATTTTTTGGGCGTTAATGTCACTCTCCTACCATGTGGTCTTGCCTTTCACAGCAGCAATACATCAAAGAGATACTAGTAAGGATGGATATGCACAATGCCAAACATGTAAAGTCTCCCAGCTAATCTGCACTTCTCCACTACAGTCCCCTATTCAATGATCCACATCTATACCGTAGCACAGTTGGCACTTTACAATATGTCACCTTAACTCGGACGGGCATTGCTTTGTCTGTCAATTTAGTATGCCAATTTATGCATTGTCCCACAGAAGAACATTGGCAAGCCGTCAAAAGGATCTTGCGATACCTCAATGCTACTCATGAACTACAATTGCACTTCCTTCATTCTTCTAGCCCTTAACTTCAAACATACTCAGATGCGGATTGGGCGTCCAACCCAATTGATAGAAAATCTGCTGGTGGCTATGCTATTTACCTTAGCAACTCCTTAGTTTCTTGGTCAGCCAAAAAGCAGCGTGATCATCCACTACATCTGAATACAAAGCTTTGAACATATATGGTTGTGATCTCTCCTGACTGAACTTGGCTTTCCCCAACCACATCTCCCGTATTCCATGCAAGGATGGAGCGTGTTGAAATTAATTTCCATTTTGTGCGTGAATAAGTTGCAGGCTGACGGTTAACTGTGCACTTTATATGCACCAAAGGTCAATTGACTAACATAATGACAAAACCCCTTGATGGTGAGTGATTCTTCTTCATTTGTGACAAGTTCGCTTCATATTATGCCCATGTCACACTTGAGAGGGTGTATTGGAACCGGTCAACTCAGGTCTTCAACCACCCGCAATACTTGCTCTACATAACAAATGTTGTGTGGCACATTCTGTTGTAAACATGATCACAACCACACCATGTACTCTTATAATTATGGACTGCCTCTTGTATATATAGAAGTTGTATACAATATGTAAATGAGAGACAAAAAAAAGAGATTTCTTATTTTAATTGGCAGTGCCATGTTTTGGTACAACACTATGTCATGACATGACATGTAAACAATACTATGTCATGACATGCCATATCACTGAGTTAAAAAAGAGCATACTGAAAATATCCTTTTTAAGTTTTTTTAAAGGCAAATAGGATGCAAGTTATGGTGACTGCCATCCATTTTATTAATTAAGAAATCTTTACAGGAGAAATATGTTCAGTAAAGATATCATCTATATTTAGACCATTTGGGACCCAAATGTAGATGCACACAATGGACACTATATTTTAAATATAGAACTGTCCATTCCGAAATATAAAGGCATTTCGTTGTCGCCACAATAACCATAACAAGCATATTGAAGTAATCGTTCGTTTGTTAGAGTCATATGTATAGGCACCTGTTGGATCCCAAAGGGCACCAAGAGCCGGGGGGTGAATTGTTGTTTTAAAAAATTATTAACTTTACAAGAATACATTGCGGAAGCTTAAAACCAATTCAACAATCAACACAAAACAGATCATATCAAATAATATGAGAGGGAGTGAGAGAGAGAAAAAAATCAAACACAAACACACGGTGGTTATTGACGAGGTTCGACCACACATTGACCTACGTCCCCACTCCGACTTCTCGACCTCGAGACCGTCGGAGATTCCACTAGAATTTCTTCCTTTGTTTCAAATGGGGCAAGGAAGACAAGCCCTTTATACCACCATCTTTTCTCTGCTTCGAGAGGTAAGGCACACCTCTCCTCCAATAAAGCTAATCTATTTTTCTCGTTCAAGAGGTAAGATTTTGAGCCCCTTTTACCTAGGAGCTCTCTCTATTTTTTTATTTAACAAAAATGTTTCTCTCTTTTACAATTCTATGCTCACAAGAAGAGAAGAGAAAAAGAAAATAAAGTTATAAAATGAAAACCTCAAGAAAATGATATTCTTTTGATAACTTGAAGTTTTTCTTCAATGAGTGAATTAATGTCTTTGCCTCTGGCTTTGGCACTCCTTTAGCCTTCAGTATGTGGAAAATTTATTCAGAAATTATTTCACATATTTCACCTTCAAATTTGATCATTATTGTTCATTTGACTCAGAGGCTAGTCGAATCTGGACCGGTCGATCGGTCTATGTGACCGTTGCGCGATTTCTTTAACTTTTGCGCTTGATCGGTCGATCGATACATCGACCGGTATCAGCTCGACGTTGTCCGGGGCAGGCTTAGTATTTGTCGGTCGACCGACATCTTCTATTCGGTCGACCGGTATCATCTTGGCCGGCCTTCTTTGCTTCGATCGGCAGGTTGATCAACCTCTACTATTTAGATCATAACTTTCTGTACAATTATCCAAATTAGATAATCTTGGATTCTATGGATAACTAACATGATTATCTACAAATTTGATGTTTATCATTCATCCAAAATCAAATCATATCATAGTCAATTATTTAATCAAAGTATAGTGCATAAAATTATCTCTTTTTCTTTAAACTTTTTAACATTGAGCTTTAATCTTTCGAGATTTGTATCATCAAAATATAATTTTATATATCATTAAAACTTTGTTCCAACAGCACCTCCTTCCGAATCACCTCAAAATTTTCTCCAGAAGCATAACAGTCTAAACCTCTCTTGTCACTGCAGCAAAACGAAAAGTGATTTGAATCCTCCATTTCAATCCGGAAAAATAGCACAAGATGCATTGACATAGGATGTTGTAAGCAGGTTTTGTCTTCCAAACACAAATGCTTCTTGACTCATGTTGCTTAATAACTTAAAATCCTTTTTAAGTTAGTAGGACTATTCCTTTTCTTGACTCATGTTTCTTCATGGATGCAGATTTATCTAAAGCAACATCTCACAAATGTGGCGATCGATTCTCATTTATCAGTTGAATGTTACCGTTTATCCATTTAATTAATTTTTAGCTTTTGCATGCAACATCCATTTGATTATATGCTCTTCTAGGATACTGTTAGCATTCCTACTAAAGGGATTACTGTTACATGTATAAGCAATTTCAAAATGGGTTGAATACCCAACAAAACTCGCAGGCAATGATGTTGCTGATCAATCATGTGACCAACAGACTAGCAATGGTGTTAGAAGCTAATGATGATGAGAAATTGCCTCAAGTTTAGAGATCCAAATATTCTTTAAAAAAAGGATCAGACAAGAAGAGATCAATGATAATATCAAACTTGGCAAAACAAGACAAATTCTCCAAGTTCACCCTTATGAAAATGAGGAAAAGAATGAATTGATTCCCACAAGAGAAAATGCACTAAGGCTCTTTATGACATAGAGTTGCCCAAGTTCTGAATAGTTCTATCAAACACAAAAAATGATGATCGAAAGTTCTGATCAATACCTCCAGTAACCCCCGAAATTGGGGATTCAAATTCTTGCTTCCGGGGAGAACTTTTATTAGTAAGAACAACAATTTTTTTCTTTTTTCTTTGCTTTTTTTATTCCTTTCTTTTTTCTTTAAATTATTTTTAATATATATAATTATTTATTTATGAATACATTATTACTCATCTTATAAAATAAATTATTTAATTATTTATTATACTTTAATTAGTATTATAGTATAGTAAATATTATAATTAATAACTTTTGTTAATATTATTTATTAAGCTATTTTATGTTATATTAAATAATAATCAGTTATAAGATCTAATATTTTTTATATTATAAAAATAAATTTATCTCTTTTATTCTTACTTTTTTATCCAAATACACACTAAAATTTATTCGTCCAATCAAACTCTTTAATTCTTCATCACTACATTTTTCATCTAATTACCAACTCAAAACTTTTCTACCTAATTAATTTGTTTGTGAGAATTAATAAGAACTTAAATTATTGCATCCAAACACTATCTAGTGAATGAGTCTAGAGCAAAAAAGAAAAAAGGTTTTCACCAAGTCAAATTAGTGAACTAAAACACATTGTAAAACTTGGAACAAACACGAAGCACTCGGCGCAGCCGGTCGGATCGGTGTCCGGGCACTAAAACGGCCCACTAGTCGGTCAAAATTAGTCCATAGGATTGACCCTCTTTGACTCGATCAAAACTCGCAATCGGCCGATCCGGACGGATCAACTTGTACAATGTAAAAAAACATATAAAATTATTAAAAAAATTTAGAAATATTATTTATATATATCTTTACTTGAAATTTATGTTTCAACATTCTTCTTTATCATATATATAATATTTCATCAATATTTTTATTTTTTATAATTACCTCATGAGATTTTTTATTTAGAAAATATTCGATTGATGATTCAATTAATGCTTACTTTATTATATTATTTGATCTCAATATTATATTATGTAAATTTCCTAAATAATATTAGATATTAATAATATTGTAATGGTCACCTTAATTTATTTTATTTTTATTAATTTATATTATCCGGTCCGACTATTTAGTTCGACCCGATCTTGTAACGCTTCGAAATTTCACCATTTCACCCTGCTATCACGTGACAATTGAGCTTATTTGGACCAGTGTACCTACTATTCATCTCTATCCAATGGGATTTCTCATATCCATATAAGAAACAACAAGAATAAACTACTAAAGAACCCATCAATAACTACTAACATAAAAGTGCGGAAGCTAACATATCAATTGTTTCCAAGTGGTCATCTTATCTTTTCTATTATATCATAGTAGCAACTAAAGGAAATAAAATAGCATAAACTAAACATTTATCTTATGTGCAACTGCATCACCACAAACATTTCTAGCTACACACGTCTCCATCCATGTCGGTTTAGTTATCTGTGTGAGATTTAAATACAGGGAAATAAAATTTTCATGAGTATAAAATACTCAGTACATAAGAAAATGGATAAGTAAACTTAATGCAAATAGGTAAACTTTCAGTATGAGAAAATCATGCTATCAATTCAGTTCGGTTCTTTCTATTCCTTTCAATACTTTTATCTTTTCGGTTCGGTTCGGTTCTTTCTTCTTTTCGATTATGTTCTCTTCTATTCTTTGTCTTTTCTTTTCTATTCTTTTTCGTTCTTTCAATTCTTCTTTTCTATCCTTTCAATTTTGTTCTTTTCATTACATCTTTTACTTTAAACAATTCCTAAGATATCTATATGTGTTGTCCTAATGTGAGTTCGACTTCTTTTATTTATGGGCATTCATGACACGTCATGCATGGTCAAGGTGGATCAAACCAGGACCAAGAGTAGGGCAATGACGGGCCTAATAGAGAAGTGTGGGGCTTTTATTTACCCACGACAACAATTATGGTGGTGGGGCTATTAATACCACTTTCACTTTTTCTATACGATTCGATTCAGTGACGATCCATGCCAAGAAGCTCCATCTTACATCTTTTATCTATTGACCTAATTAACATTTAAGCATTATTAACACAAGGGTAAAATAATCATTGCATTATCACAACAATTAAAAACAAAGTAATTTTTTGTTCTATGAATCCGGGCCGAGTTCGTTGACCTCATCATCCTTTATGATGATGTTCGCTTGCCCAGGCTGGGTATGAACCCAACGTGGGTCGGGTCGTCGAGAAAAGGATCTGACGCCCGAGTTCGATCACGACAGAACCTAGGCTGGGCTTCCATAAATTTGGGCCAGGCCCCCTCCGAATCTGGGTCGGGTTCGGAACGGAGCCGAGCCGAGTTTCGGCTTTATAAATGAACTCGGGCTGAGTTTAACATTACACAGGCCAGATTTCGGCTGTTGGAACTTCAGTGACATTTTTCTGAGATTTTGGCCTATCATAACTTGCGGTACAATACTTCGTTCGACGTAAAAACTATATGAAACTATTCTTGGAACACAGGAGAATACATACCAATCCTAACTCATTCATCATATTCACTATTTCATTAAGAAATCGTATCCAAAAGTGAATCCAAAATCTTACGTACCTTCACTGATTCAGACTACCTAAAACTTGAGACTTTCGACATGATTTTTGGCGAGATTCGGTGACAACGAACCACGAGTCTGATGTCCTTGAACGGAGGGTAGATTTGCGATTGGATGGCCGGTCAGAACTCCCACGCACGCGCACCGAAGAAGAAGAAAACATGATCCAAAGATGGAAGAAAAACTCAAGTAGAGAGGAGAGAGATGCGTTGGAGGAGATCCTTTGAAGTCCTATTTATATGGTAAAGTTTTTCAAGTGCTAGTCTAGTTTGAACTCCTATCTATACTTCTTATTCAGAATTCGTCATTTATTTTTCATGATTTTTTGGGATTTAAATAAATAATTAATAATACTATTTCTTAATTTTCGGAATTAAAATAATAATTTTTTATTATTTTATTTTCTGAATATTTTTATCCTCAAAACTCCTAATTTCAACCTCATTTGAGTCTTAATTCAATCTTTCAACAAACTTCATCCTAATCCTTTTCTAATTATCTTTTCTTTATTTTATCTCTCCTAACATAATTATTCTTGAATTTCAGAATTAAATAAATATTATTCTTATCTTTTAATTTTTGGGAAAAATAATAAAATAATATTATTTTTATCTTCTAAATGTTTTTGGACACAAAATTCTTATCTTAACTTTCTTTATGGTTTTTTTTCATGTCCTAAACTTGTAGTTAGATTCAAATTAAATTTTAAATCCCTAATCACATTATAACTTCAACTCCTAATCTAATTAAAAATCCTCTTTTCCTACCTCTTATCTAATAACACTTTTATTCTCATTCAAACTTATTTTATCTTATCTTCTCTTCTTCTTTTATCCATCCTTTAAATATATTTCTATTTCTTATCAAACTTTATCTTTCTTTAATAAATCCTAAAATTTGGATTTATTTTAATTACAAAAATTAATTTTAAATTTGAAAAAAAAAGCCAGAGTATTATATATTCAATCGATCCGACTTGACCCATTAGACAATCTGTATCGATCTGTATCGATGACCGGATTGAATTTTACAACATTTACACGAAGTGGTCAGATAATGTGATAGCCTGATAATTGTTTCAACTTTCAAAGGGGGTCGATTATCTTCTGTGCACTTGTGTGATGTTACTAGGGATATTTTAGCTGAGAGATGTTAAATGTAATGGCAGACTAACAATAACCACTGCAAAAATTTTGTGCTACATTTTCTTTTTTCGCCGGTCAAGGAAAGTAATGTGAGCCCTTGTTATGAAGTCAATGACCTTATTAACTTCATCAATTTCAATACTTGTTCTCGAATTTTGTCCTTTTTCAGGTTTGTTTTCAATTTTTTCTTCAATAATTAACTTTTTTCATCAACTGTCCTTTCAATTATAAATATCCAGATTTTTTATATTTTTACATATGTCATGGCCATCCTCTTTTTTTTAAAATAATTTTATTAATTATAATATAATTATAGTATTATTTTAATATAATTTTATTATTTTTTATTTATGTTATTTTTAATGACAGGCCATGTAGGTAAAAAAAAATCGTCCGGCTATGAAATAAGTTAATTGTTGAAGAACGATTTCCTTACAAATTAAAAGGACAAAATTGATTAAGAAAACGATAAATAGAGTTGATCTTATTATATTATTTATCCCTTACATTTCTCTATTTCAATGCCACATATCTTTTTTTTTTTTTCCTTCCCTGTTAAACGCTCAATCGAGGTGTCATTAACTGCTTGCACACTACGTGCTAACTAAGTCGAATAACCAAGGTATTAACAAGCCTGTCCTTGTTATTACTTAAATCTTCCAAAGAGTGATCGAGTCTAACGACCTAATGCTAAAATGCAATGCTCACGGATCGAATTGGATCGGATTAAAATTTTTCTAAGACTTAAATTTGACTCAACTTGATCCGATTGGAATAAGATGGAATGATCAAATTATTTTATCATGTAGTTTTTTATTTTGTTTAACTATTTTATATTTATTTTAAAGTGTAAAATAAGTTTCTAACTATTTAAATATTATTTTTTTACTTAAAATATTTTATTTCAATTTTAAAAAAAATTAAATTTAATATAGACTTATGTTTAAATTAAAAAAAATAAGAATTTAAATCATCAGTTCATATCAAATCCAATCGAGTTAAATTTTTTTCAACTTGTATTCGATCCGATCCATGATTATCACTGACTCGATCCAACTAGGCCAGATCAAATCGGTCATCCTAATTTATTGAAGCATAAAAAAACATTAATTTTTTTTATTGTTTATCCTTTCAAGAAAGTGAGTTTAAGGAGAAAAAAAGTTTATTATTTTAGAAAGAGGAGTTAGAATACAGTAAATAATTATTTGATTTTAGGAAAATAATCAAGATCGTTATAACGCACGACATTAAACATTCCAAAGGAGAATGAACCCACATATTTTTCCCTTTTCCTATAAAAAAAAAAAAGAACACTCGCAATCACAGAATCTAAATATTGTCGCCAACTACGTGACGAGCAAGCGAACGCATCAGATGGAGATGCTGTTCGGAATGCCGCGACCGGTCACGCCGGGGCCCGACGACGGGAGGAGGAGCTCGTACGGCGGGACGCCTGCCCCGCTCCGGTTCTTGAGCTGGAAGTTCCTGTTCCGCCTGTTGATGATATCCTCGATCTCTTCCAGCCTCCCCGAGAACTTCTCGTAGCAGCTGGCGACCTGCCGGTCGTTCGTCCAGTGTGCGTGCGTCTCGTCGTTGATCTGGCCGAGGTACTCCTCGTCCGGCGAATGCGTCGACAGAGTGTCCTGGACGGCCATGATCTGCGTGGCCTGGAGCTGCGACGGCAGGGACGACAGGAACGTGCGCTCGGGGTTCAGCAAAAACTTCTGGTATTCGGCCTCGTCCTCCTGCGGGATCAGCTTCTTCAGCAGGGTGGGCCTGTTCGGCATGTACCCTCCGAAGGGGTACTGCCCGAAGTTGATGGCGGCGTGCTGCCCAGACGCCGTCCATATCATGATAGTCAGTACTTGGATCAGGTCCTCCTCAGTGTTCAGGGCCGGCCACCATGGCTCGTGCTTCTTGTCCGGGTGCCCCTTGTTCTTGATCTCGTCCCACCATGCTTGCAGCTCCACGTCCGAGGCCACGCTGTTGGCGTTGGCGTAGTAGTGGGTGACGTAGTCCTGGACCCAGTCTCGAATGGCCGCCCACACGAGGAGGGCGTCGGCTGCGTAGGGGTAGTCTTCGATGATCAGCTTTACTCCACAGGGCATCGATGGATCCTCCACCGCCATACCTCTGAAAACCAAAGAAATCAGAACATCTTCCTGAACGTGGCAGTGGAAAATTCTGATACTCTGAACAGTTCTTTAGAAAAATGGCACTGTTACCTGCGAATCAAGTCGGCTGGCAGAGCTTCCATGTCGAATCGCCAGCTGCTCTTGTATGCAGCAGAGCTCAGCTCCATTGAGTACTTTCCGGGGAAGAAACACCCCTCGATGATTCCCCCTCCATTTATCAAACTCTGACGTGCTAACGCATTGATTTCCATTGTGTACCGCATATGTGGATGCAGCAGCATGAAGACTGGGTGCATGGAGCTAAGTTGTCTGTGAGAAGCAATGATGTATGGCTCCATGCAAGCATGAGTCCTCAGCCTATGAAAAGAACATCCAAGAACAGATCAATGTTCAGAGATTGTGTGTATGCTTGATATGAATTTAGAATGAATGAACAACCTACCAATGGTTTACTAGCTGGTGCACACCGGCATCAGTTGCACAGACATGAGCCTTAGCCAGCTTCCAGATCCAGTTTGTTGTTGCATCATGGCCATGGGTGTAGACCCTTTTCCTTGGCCCCGAGGGAGTAGGTGGCAGACTGAGCTCAATGGCGATCGGCCGAAGAATGCCATTGCGGGTGTGGAAGAGAATGGTCCTTGAGGCATAAGTTTTCCTTCCCTTAATGGAGTTTATCTTCTTCACATATGGCAAAAGGATATCATGGTAATCAAGAACAAACAGTCTATTATTTTCCATGGCCTGCACAACCAATCCAAGAGATTCTACAATGAGAAACTATTTACATCCTCTCTTTTTTTCCCTGCTGATGATCAACTTTCTTACCTCTTCAACACTCATTCCATTCATTTCATGCTCCAAGATATCCCTAGTAATAGCAGATTCTCGAGGTCCATAGACAGTTGGATCCAATTTACTATGTATCGGAAATTCCTGCGAAGGATCAAAAGTAAAACTGATGTCAAAGCATAATACAGAGATAATAAACAAGAATGCAGAAGGCTATTGGACCGCGCATACCCTCAGTCTCTCAATAGCAACTGGATTAACACCAGCAAGTGTTTGACGAGCAAATTCATTGTCCCTCAACCAAGAAAATCGATCTCCTGGTAATGGCACATTTTGATATGAGTTTTCTTATTTCTTGCAGTATACTTGACGTTCAACAGAATCATATTGCAAAATAATAGCTACACTAAGTAGTCAGACAAAATTGTGATGATTACTTGATATAATTGATGGGACATCATATTTCATCAGTTTTTCTCCCACTTGCATCAGTTTGTTCACCATGGAAGGAAGTATCGAACTCTGCACGACACCGTCATCGTCGCTTTTCAAAGGAACTCCATCATTGTAGAGTTTATCAATATCGGCAAAGCATTCAAATTGACTATCTGAATGAGAGAGTGCAGCCATCAAAGCAGGAATCAGGTTGTGGAACAGTGCTCTCAGAGCTCCAGCTGAAAATGTGTTTTGCTTGATTTCTTCAAAATTTTCATCCCTCGGTACGTACACAGGGTTGGGCTTCTCTATTCGGCTTTCTGTGGAAGGATCTGCATTCATAAAACATTATATCAAGATATCCACTATACTGCAACAACTGAAGTTGAGAAAATCCAAGTAATTATGATTTTGGACTTAAGTTGAATGTATATGTATTTTGCCATAAGGCAAATGTCTTGGTACATTTAGATGACAGATACTCAACTAAAACAATCAAGAATCTATTTGAGGTAGGAACCACAAATTGAAATCAATAGAAAGTTCTCCACACTATGAATGGTTTATGTTATGAAATATAACTGTAAGAACACAAAGTTTAATTGTATGATTGCTGAATCACAATGTCAAGTGGGCTCAAATGAGTAGATTGACTTCATAACTTTTCTTATAGGCTCCTCAATAATCTTCTTCAGGCACTATAATGTTGTGAATTTTGTTTTGGACAAGCAATTTAGTGATAGTATGAGAAATTCTCAAGATACCTGACTTTGATGAGGGTCTGCCAGTACGACAACGCCTTGGATATGGCCTTTCTGCACCACCCAGCACTGGTCTAGCAAGATCAGAATCCTTATCAGGATTACCCAAGTCATTATAAGTGTCATAGTCATATATCTTGTCATATTTCTTCCTTTCGCCTTTTCCATTACCACGGTGACTAATTAGGACATATTTTCTGAGATCCTTAAGGCCAGCAGGAGTTTCTGAAGGTAAATATGCCTGTTTATGAGCAGAAAATTATTCAACACAAGAAAGAGAATAAGCTGAAGTAATATATCATAACATACTGTTCATGCGATTTGATCAACATAAGAAAGAAAACTAATCGAGATGTGAATATGAACATATGCAAGGACTTTGGTCAATTATATTCGCTGTTTATAGTCTTTTTATGCCTTTTCCATTATGAATCTATGTTCAACATATGCTACGTTTCAATCTACAGATGCTGCATACTTCACTATTATAATAATTGCAGTTCTCCTTGCTATTCTAACCTGATTGCTGAATAAAACTCTGCTTTCGGGATTTTCATTGCGAGAGTGGATCCATGTGTTTGCAGGAAAGAAGACGGGCCCATTACTAAACCCATGAACCACAATCTGCATGAGGTGAAACTCCCTGTTCTGAAGATTTGTGACTATAATTGCACCAGGGCGGCCAAAATCAGATGGCACACTGAAGTTAGCAGCATATTCCACTATATTTGGATGGTGTGAAGACCTCGGCAACCAGCCCCTAACAGCAGCCTCAGTGCTCCTTTTTCCTGAATTTCCATCTGCAAAGCAGTAATTGTTTATGGATGAGTTCGACAAGGACTAGAAATGTTTTCTTTCAGTGCAAAAGACATCATCTTTGATATATGAAGCAGGCTAACACAGTTTACATGACACGCCCACACTTGATGTGGACAACAAAGGAAAGCTCAAGTGGAACCAAATTGCCGAAAAAAAGAAAGTTCAAAGAACTTTTTTTTTTCTATCCGCTAGCTGTTAGTAGTTATTCCAACCTTGTAAGTCAAGTGCAAAACACATTTCCCAAATAACACATCTCTCGAGAGCATCAATTAGTGATGTTGTCCCAAGTCTTCACATGCTGATAGAATTTCCTCTTCACTGTCCATAGATTACATTTTCCTGACATGGAACCACCCCATAAATTACAAATGTGATTCTGAAAGTCACAGAAATGCGACTGCAATTCCATGAATGAGCAAGCAGGTGACAACGCCGGGCTTGAAACAATTAACACACCACATGGAGGCAAGCACACAGCACTGCGAACATTACAAATGAACCACTTCTGATCCAAGTTGCAAGTAGTTCAGCATTCAACGATCGGATCAGATATACCAGAAAACTGGATCTATACCTTGTGTACTTTCTGATGCCAAATTAGTCCTCTGAGCTGAGCCACTTGAAGAACTAAACATACTGATTCATTTCATAATTTTGAAACAAAAAAAGGTCTTTTTTTTTTCCTATCGAGATCAACTGAGCTACTGAAACATAAAAAATAAACCAAGTTGAAGAAAAAGGAGCAACCCGTATATAATATGAATAATGTATGAACATGATCAGCCTACAGATGATACTTTGACAAAGCAACCGAGAAGGATTCTAGCTGGTGAATGTTTATGGAAAATACCTGGATCGATCTCTTGGCTGACGAGCTGCACGCGGATCCCCCCGCCGAGCCCGTTGACGAAGTACTCCCACTGGCCCTCGATCTTGTCCAAGGCTTTCTCCTTCAGCTTGTTCCTCACCGTCAGCACCACCCTGACGTCGACCACCTCGCCGGTCGGGGGCGCCGCCAGACCGGACCTCGGTGCGCCGACGGTGGCCACCGCGACAGTCGCGGTATTACTGCCGCTCTTGTCGTCGCTGCTGATCACCGTGCGCACCGACCGCCCGGCGCCGATCACGACGGATCGCCGACGTTGGCCGCCTGGGGCGAAGGAGTGGCCGAGCCTTCTGGCCTGCAGGAGTGATGCGGCGGTGGCGCCGGGGACCTGTGCGAGGGTGGAGGTCCGTTGGAGGTTGGTTGAGCTGGCCGGCAACATCTCCGTAGTCAACTCGACGGCTCGATTGAAAGGTCAAGCAACTGCGGGAAGCAAATTATACAGTACGTGATCAGTGCGCAGACGGACCAGTAGAAGGTGTTACAGCAGCAGCGTCACAATTTACAACCCAACTGTAATGGAAGTAGGAAGAAGTAAGAACAAAGAAGAGTGGAGAGAGGAGATGTCAGATATATAAAAAAAGGTGATGGCCAATTATTTGCTGAAGACCCAAAAGAAAGCTGATGTAATGTTTATGTTTATTATTATAAATTAATTGGTTCATATATACATATACATGTGTATACGACTAAATATTTTGGTCATTTTTCAATGTTATTTTTTAATTTCACTTTGTAAATTATCCTTTATTTTTTAACTTATTTCACTTGATATCATTTTCACTTGCAATCGATCGTCTCCCGATTGCGTCCATGCGGCCATTTCTTTTCTCCTCTACATAAACGATCATTCGATGTGGCAACATTAAAAATAAAATAATAATTAAAAAAATATCTCTCCTCTCACGTGGCGACGAACAGGAGGCAGAACTCCGCCCCGTGACCTCGTTGGAGATCGCATAGCCTGCTCTTCACCGGCGCTCACGTGGGGAGGGGGCTCGCCCCCGTCCCCCATCTCTTCTTTGTCGTCAGACTGGAGAGGGGAGGGGACCCTGCCCCTTCCCTCTCTCTTCTTCCGCTGTCAATGCTCAAGTGACCGGTGATCAAAGAGAGAGGAGGGGCGACCACCCTCTTCTTTTTTTATTATGTTATTTTGTATTTATTATATTTTTTAATAATTTACTAACGTAAAGGGTCGTTAACGTGGCAGTGGCACATCGAACGTGTGTCTATATGGAGGAGAGAGAATGTCGCCATCATTGTTATCAAAATCACGATCTTGATCGTAAAATCGTATGATCCTACTTAGGATTTACAATCTCGATATCAACTTTGAGATCATTTTTTTTAGAATCGGTAGGATCGTAATAGCAAGATCGTAGGATTGGTAAGATCGTAACCAATCCAATTTTTTTCAATTTTTGATTTTTTTTTAATTTCACCAAGTGCAACATGACTTTTGGAGAAAAAGTTAAGAAAAGATGATTGATTATAATTAAAATTGTAAAAGTATTTTCTACACAAAATAATTATATTATAAATGTATATTAAAATTTATTATATAATGCTACTCTATATTCATCATATTATTCTCATTTTTTGTCAAGTTAACTAATATATATATATATATATATATGCATTTATTGGAAGTCTTAAAAAATATTTACTCAAGTTAACATTATTTATAATCTAAACCATTACAAATTTATTTAAAAAATATTAGTTTACATAATTATATATATTAAACTATTTTTTCAATATATAGATAGGATCTTACGATCCTCAATTCGATCTTATGATCTTCGATCTTACGGACTCCTTCCAATCTTACGTAAGATTCCGATCTTAATTATCTTGGTCGCCACATCAGGTATGCGATCGGAGAACGAACGATTGGTGATGAAAAGAGCATTTGGTGCAATGAGTTAAAAGATGAAAGATATTCTTATTATAAATTAAAATTGGAAGATAACGTTGAGCATACATCAAAGATAAAGAGAATTTGATATAATTTACTCATGTATATAAATGTATGAAACTATTATATTATATTATCCCCTCGATTTATTGTTATTGCATTGTTTCATATTATAAACGTTATTATTAAAAAGTGCTAAGACTATAAATATAACAATGGATATAAACGAACACAAAAAAAATATCGAGTAGCGACCTTTTTAAAAATTATGTAGGGAACAAAAATTTTGGGAGGCGTTCGCCCCTGATTTTATATTAAATTTTATGTAGCTTAACGCGGAGATCAAGTGATAAATAATTGTTTTTAGTTACTTTAATTTGGGTAAGCGTGAATTTATATTTTTATCCGATGATTGATTGATAAAAAATAAAATTATTTTAATCTTAAACTTAAGTGCATTAAATATATACAATATATATGTGTTAAAAAAAAAAGTGTGGCCACAGCTCACCATTGATTCACCAACCCCCAACTGTCTTTTGGGGAAAAAAATCATCAGGCCATCTAATTTAATATATATTTCATAATTCAATTAATCAAAAAAATTCCATATATTTAATGGCAAAACCCTTTTCTTAGAAAAAAATTAAATACTTGTGAATATGAAATAAAATTTGATTGCAACGAGTGATCGATTAATTCATAGCAGATAATTATATATGCATCTAATGGAATAACTTTTTTTTCTATTCGCACTCGGAGTGACATAATTCAATCCACATGATTAGTTATGCGCACTACTCACAAATTAATGTTTCGATTTATCATCAAATTCAGCCTCAAGCATAGGACGAGATTCTCTAAAATTTTATATGTTCATAAAAATTTAAATTCGAAATATTTAATTAAACTATCCTAGTATCCCCTCCACCCTAATTTTGGTCGATAGCTAATCCAATACCTTTAAAAAGAATACACCGAAAAAGTCATAATATATGAGTTTTAATTTCGTCACAAATAATTCACGTCGGATAGAAAGCAAATAATTGTAAGGAAAGGCGTTCAAAGGAAACGGTGACATGTACTTACTCCCTTGTTCTTGCATTGTTATTATGAGGGGGAGAAAATGATAATTAATTTTAGTGGACATTTGAATGAAATATATGAATTATAAATATAAAGTATAATTTTATTAATTACTAAATATTAAGTACAAAATGAAATTTTATGTAAATAACTTTCTAAAATATTATATTATTAAAATATAATAAATAATACTTATAATAAATTATTTTATTACAAAATATAAAAATTTTATAAAATTAAAATAATAAATAATATTAATTTATTTTTTATAATGAATATATTTGACATAATATGTAAATTATTTTATGTGCATAATGTAAGAGCGAAGATTTCAATAGAAAAAAAATAGATTTGAGACAAAAAAAAAGAAATGTCACTTTATAACTACTATAATAATAATAATAATAATAATAATAATAATAATAATAATAATAATAATAATAGTAATAATAATAATAATAATAATAATAATAATAATAATAATAATAATAATAGTAATAATAATAATAATAATAATAATAATAGTAATAATAATAATAATAATAATAATAATAATAATAATAATAATAATAATAATAATAATACCCATAAAGAAAATTCTAAAAGATTCTAAAACAATATGTATAATTATTATCTGACATTCAAAACTATATATATATATATATATATATATATTATGGATGACGTTAGTTATTTTTTTTTAAAATATAATTATGGATCTCATAAGTTGTATGAGGCCAAAAAAATGAAATTTCGTTTGATATGACATTTTACTTAATATAGTCACCATTAAAATGGTTGATGGAAGGTTCAGATTGATGATTGTTGTAGAAATTAATTAATTTTGGATCTTGTTGTTGTTGATTGTGATATTAGTTTGAATTCAGACAACAAAAAAAAATTGATTATGCGTATGAAATGTAGGGTAAAGAATCAAACCATTGTTCAAATTTGCGTTTAATCTTAATAAGCTCAGTGTATTTATATAGTTACTGTACATATTTATAGGGTTACTATCGCAATTTTTTGCATCAACTCAAATTGTGAATTTATTTTTTTGTACTCCTAAATTATTGCATATCTTTATTTTTTTAATTTATGAAAAGATCACGTTACCCCTCCTTTCAAGATTAAGTTTTTCATTAATGTGTTTAGAGGAAAGAGTAATTTAGTCTTTCAAAATTGGGAAAAACAAAATATAATAGAAAACTTATTAGAAATAGACGAAAGAATTAAAGTAAAAAATTCGTGATAGTTTAGATATATGAAAAATTAAGTTTATATGTTGAAGTTATATACGAAAAATCATAATAATTTAGGAGAAATTTAAAGAAATAACTCATATTTTTATCCTTGAAATCTCACAAGGTATCCAATATTTGGATCTAATTTAATTATTGGCGAGAAGAAATTATAAACATGAAATTGCATGCATTAAGGAGATCGTCTGCTCGTTTTTTTTTTCTCTCTTTGGCATTAAGAAAGACTATGCCCAATATTTTTTTTGCAATTAATTTAGTTTAAAAATTTATAAGGTTTGTTTTAGGCCCATGTGATTGCGATGATTAGGGCAATAATTTCTATTAAGATTTTAATAACGAGGAAGGTGCCACATGACAAAAGGAATGCTATGAAAAAATGTTATTCAAATTGTTTATGGTGATTGGTGACCACCCCTAGATGATCATGACCCCCTCATTATTAGCATTAATTAACTAAGACCCAACATTTTTTTATTTTTTATCTTTATTTTTTTAAAAAAAATGGTGCTTTCACTGATTATTTTCGCAACATTACAATCTTAATTTAGCGCCTACTCGAATTAGTCTTATAAGAAAGAAATTTTACATTTTAAGAAAGAAGAAAACAACTGTAAACAACTAATCAATCTTAATATTATAAGTAAAAATAACTAATAATTTAACTCATTTATAAATATGATGAAATTTTTCATTGTGGTTAGATAAAATTTGGCCCAGATGTGTTCGAAGCGGCGCCAATCGTATAACATAAGTGACGCTATCTTAATTATTATGTACGTTGATCGTAAGTTAGAGTCTCAATTCATCTAATTTGATATCACTTTGGGCTTCACATCTGACTATGACGAATGAGTCTTCACGCGAAAACTTTTTATATTAATAAAGATTCCAAGTCTATAACTTTATTTAAAAGGTGAAGAATTGTTGTACACTCAATCCCAACTTTCGTTTGTCAATTATACAGAACGATATTGCATGATGAAACATGTGGAGCAATTGAACTGAGGTGGGCAGGTGATCTTGTCTAAAGATTGAGAAGAAACGTGGAAAATGCGATTATTGTGCCCATGCATGCACATGCACACCGTTTTTTTTTTTCTATTTCTATTTCTTTAATCCCCCACCATCCCAATCTTCTTTTATCATTTTTGGTGCTCTATTAGAAACTAAAAGATATTATATATTCCAATTGTTAAAGGATGAATGAAACATGTGAATAGTTTCTCCTCTTGGAACATTGTACACATATATAAAGTCAAAAAAAATGTTTGACCACAAAAACAATTATTTCCCTATAAGCCGTATAAGCATTCCATTAACAAATTTAGCATTACCCGTAGGGGTGTAAGTAAAAATCTAACCATGGAAAGATATTAGAATTAAAATATTACTTCAGTTTTTAAATAATATTTTATGATTTTTTATTCTCACTGAATATTATTGACTTTGAACTTGAATATTATTAAATTATTAATCTATTTTAGTAAAATTGTATACAATTAACTAGATTATTTTGAATTATAATGTGATAAGACGTTATTCTAATTTATTTACAGAAAATAGTTAAGCTTAAAATTAAATTTTATTTTTAAATGATCGATATGATATATTTAATACTTATAAATTTTTAAAATAATATTATTTTAAACTACGTCACCAACCCGAAAAAATTGAGATGGCATAAGTCAATTTTGTTTATCCAAAAAAAAAAATTATGGTGGTCTTTCGTTCGAAATATAAAAATTCACTTTTTTCTTTGAATAAAAAAATCATCCCACTGAAACCACTTTCACCACTAATTACACGTAGTGCAAGGAAGGTAAATTTGAGTTATTTTCAAATCGGTCCTCCAATTTTAATTTGTAATCAGAATATTCCTCATTTTTTTATTTTCTTACACTATTAGTCATCTTGACCGGTCATAGTAGATTTTTCGATTGTCTTGCGTACGTGACTGACACGTGAGCCATTTCTCTCTCATTAACGTTATTTAAGTCATCCGCGTCATTTAACGCTTCAAACCGGATAAATTACACAGATTGTCCCCCAACTTTGAGTCGATTTTTAAATAATTCCTCAACTTTGATATTATTGCACGATTCATCCACTTGACCGGTAAGAAACAGTCTCCTGATTATCTTGCTGATGTGATGTAATAAAATATAATAAAAAAAATTAACTAACTGTCATCACACAATAAAAAATATCAGACAAGCTGGCACAGGAGAGTGTCGCCCCCCTCTCCAAGCTCGTCCACTTACGAGTTTCGCACAAGGGGCGCCCTCGCGAGCTCGTCGGCGCCCCTATCATTTTTTTATTTTTTATAATATTTTATTAATATTATATTATTTTTTATTGTGACGTGTCAATAAGTTAATTTTTTATTATATTTTATTACACCATATCAGTAAGATAATCAGAAGATTATCTCTTACTAGTCAAATGAATGAAACGTACAATAATATCAAAGTTGGGGGACTATTTAGAAATCGACTCAAAACTGGGGATGATTCGTTTAATTTATCTGATTTGCTAGTGCTAAATGACGTGGATGACTTGAATGACGTGAATGAAAGAGAAACAACTCACGTGGTGTCCACGTATGTAAGGCAACGGAAAAATCCACTATCACCGATTAAGAGGACTAATTGAGTAAGAAAATAAAAAAAATAAAGGACGTTCTTATTACAAATTGAAGTTATGAGATAAATTTAAAAATGATTCAAAGTTGAAAACTAATCGTATAATTTACCTAAGGATTTCGCATCTTAATTTGGAAAATATTTTTTTGTTCGGTAACAATTTTTGCAAACTCTTTGATAAACTGTATTATGATTTGAAGCTTCAGATACTTCCTGTCAGGAGAAATAGCATGCTAAACCAATTTATCAGTAATAAAACAAGATTAGGTGTGATAGCCTATCTGTCGGCCATGCAATTACCTTTTAAGCCACATTTATATCAACTAGGTAACACTCTCGCGCTTCCCCCAATTTAAATATATTCCAAAATATAAATTAAATATATACAGCAAATATACTTATATATTTTATTAAGACGTATAATACATAAATACTATTTTTGTAACATTCAATATATCTATAAATATCTTACAATTTGACTTAAGATAAATGTTAGTTAAGTTTATATTTTAAACTATTTATTTCAAAGGTTATTTTTATTTCAATTGAAATAAAAAATATCCCTTTCATAACATTAGAATAAGTATTATTTCAATTGAAAAGTATTAAGTATTATTTTAATATTTTGCTTTCCGTCATTACAAAAAATATAATGGAATATAAGAGTCAATATGTAATTTGAGAAAATTTAATCATGGTGTTAAATTTTTAATAAACATGAAGATCCATTTATATATCATTATATTTTAAGATTAAAAAATATAAAAAACCAAATTATAATTAATGAAAATTTAGTCTTGATGTTAAATTTAATACAGATTAATTAATATGCATTTATATATGAATATTTATTATTATAAATAATAAAAAATAGAGTTAATATGTAACTATTAAATTATAGAATAATTAATTATTAATAATGAGAATACCATGTGACAATGCAGAAAATAAAATGATGCAATAGATTAATAAAATATTAAATGATAAAATTAAT
This sequence comes from Pontederia crassipes, assembly GCA_030549335.1. Taxonomy (NCBI): domain Eukaryota; kingdom Viridiplantae; phylum Streptophyta; class Magnoliopsida; order Commelinales; family Pontederiaceae; genus Pontederia; species Pontederia crassipes. The sequence goes on from CM060190.1 coordinate 7,804,373, forward strand.
TGACATGATATTTAATAATTAGATTACCAAATAATTTAATAATTTAATAATTTAATAAATTAAAATAATATTGAGATACTAATTGTAAATTGAAATTTTATAACAAATAGAAAGAATACTGAAAGAAGAAGAGGTCTTAATGCATGAAAATTATATATTTCTATTTTTCATGAAACAAATAGAATTTTTTTTAATTATCTATATTTTTAGATAAAAGATATGTTTAGAGATTACTGAAGAATTTGCAATACTTGACTCTCCATCTGCACAGTTGACTGCAGAACACGTTGTTGCTGAAACGTCGACCAAAACCCTCGCTTGATATTAATATTCATAATATTGGAGAAAGGATAGATGTGACTTATATATGGAATTATATATATATATATATATGATAAAAGTAATTAATATATTTAACTGATAATAATTTATCGTTAAGTAACTTATGCATGAAGTCAAAGGAAAATATTAAAATAATTTTTAAAAATTAAAAAATAAAATAATTAATTAATTTTTTTAATATACTATAAATAATTTAAAGATCATATATGATCTTTCAAATTTAAAAAAAACTATGGCTCTTCGTATTAAACAAAAATAATTAATGAAGTTTCATAGATATGATATGTGACTTTTTAAAATAAAAAAATAATTGCGACTTGTTATTATTAACCAAAAAGTAATTAATAGAATTAAATTATTATTATAATGCATGAGAGAAATGTTACAATAATTCAAAAAAGGAGAAAAGGAAAAACATAGAATAAAATCTATAAGATAATATTTAAGAAGATGTTAAGATCTAGTGGACGCAGATGTTAAAGAAAATTCGAATAACAAATGTGATTCCTATTAGATCAAAGCTGGCTAAGGATAAAAAAATGATCAAATTCATATCTATTATAGTAAAACCTTAATTTCTTATGTTGATTTCATTAACTCAACCAGTTAATTAAGATTCAGTGTATTTTATAGGGTCTCATATATTATTTATATTAATACATGCACTTTCATGCTTTTTTACTTCAAATAATCCAAAGTGGTGCTCCTTAGAGAAACAAAAATTATTCTCGATTGGTCTCGGGATATCAAGGTCATAAAAAAAACAAAAAAAATAAAAAAAGAGATGCCGATAGTTTAAAAACATATTTCTCGAAGCCAATAGCCATAGGCTTTCCCTTGAATAGGATTTGGACTCAGTAGATAACACTTTCTGCGTGCTTAATTTGCCTTGTTCCAGGAACATTGTACCATAATAATATAATATGCATATGTACATAACTTCTTTTTGGATTGACTTCCTTTTTAGATGATATCCTAAAGATAATATTTAGTTTAACTTTGATAATTTTCATTATAACTTATAAGCTTTTGTTGGATCCAAATGTATGCATGTCATGCATTCCTCTTGAATTTTTCACTGGTTCATATGAAACTTGTTCACTCGCGCCAATGGTAACATATATACGACTCAATCAGTGTATCATCATGATAAAGAAACCAATTATAGAGTCAAAGCATTCATCCATGCATGCATCCAATATGCTTACAAAACAACACTTGTGCATGCATATAAAGTAATTTTTGGGCTTCAACAAAAAATTAAATTTAACCTTTGGCATGAACCTCTTATGGAACAACCACAATCATGCCGCCGTCGGCGCCGCCGACTCATGGATCTCGAAAAAGATGTAGTACCACAATTTGCATGTGCCCCGCTCCCTATGGAAAGATCTGCGACTACTACACTCAAGTGGTGGACTGGGCCCCCGGATCGGCTGTGTCCATAATGTGTGCACCGGCCACCTGGGCGGCTTTACAGATGACTACTTTGTCTGCAAATATTATCCCGTTGATGGCTGGCATCAGCAGAAGTGCCTTAAGCTTGATGCATTCGTCTCTGGCCCCTATGAGAAATGATCCCTCAAACAATAGGTTCAGGTCGTCGTCAAAGAGCAGCCAACTGAGTCCGACCCCCGTTGCAATGTGTGCGATCCCTCGCACGTCAGAGGTTGCTGCTCACTGCTCAGTCTCGTCAACTACGACGGCGCCTATGGCTGGACAAACTATGCCCCGCATATGCGCCTCTCCCTCTACCTCGTACGCACCGAACAACGTGTTCAGGTTGTCGTCGAAGAGCAGTCGGCCGACCCCATCGCAGACGTATGCAATCCCCCGCATGGCAGAGGCTGCAGCTCAGCCTCGTCAGTTGCGGCGGCACCTGTGGCTGGACTAATCGCACCCCATGCGCACTTCTTCTTCCCCTGGCTCGCCGCGGCCTCGTACATGCCGAACAACATGTTCAGGTCGTCGTTAAGAGAACCTGGCCGACCCCATTGTAGACGTGCACGATCCGGAGGTTGTTGCTCAACCTCGTGAGCTTTGGCGGCGCCTGTGGCTGGACCAAATGCGCCCCGCGCGCACCTCTTCCTCCACCTCGCTCGCCGCGGCCTCATGCGTGCCAAACAACATGTTCAGGCCATGGTCGAAGAGTAGCCGGCCAACGTCATCACAAACGTGCGCGTGTCACGGGATCATTCTCGAACACTAGATCACGTGCGGCGACTAGGCGGATAGGCACCTAGCCAAGCCTATTTTGAGTTTGCAGCGGAAGTTTTATGGTCGAGACGACTATGCCGAGAGTCGCTCTTATAGGCATTCAAACACGGACATGACTAGAGTGTTGGACTACTCGTCACGAGACCGTGGCATTAGCGCGTTGCGGCGCTAATGTTGGCGCTTGGGCGCTTAAAGTCCGAAGGGGCGACGAAGGGACCACGGGACGCCACGAAGGGACACCGATGTGGGTTGCCACCCTACGCTCAAGGCCATGACACTAGAATTAAAGGAAAGCTTACTTGTATTAAATATGATGAAACATAACATACAATTGGGCCTCGGAAGGCACTAGTGAACTCCTCCCAGTGTACCGTAGGTATAGGAGTCTTGTTACATATTGAAGATGCAAAAGACGTACCCTACGGGAACGTCACCTACTTGGCCATTCATAAGGACGACCTTACAAGATAAATGCCCTAAGGGCGGATAACTTAGTACTCCGCAATATTACGGAGTGCGGGACGGCTGCATGTGTTTCATGTTTTCGACGCTGAGCGGCCGAGGGCTATAAGTTGAGCGGCATTGGTGCCGCGAGGCTTCACGCTTCGTGTCACGGAAAACGCCCTGTGACATTCTCCCCCACCAAAGTCGGCGAGCCCCCGACGCCATTGTCCGAGCTTCCTCGGGGCCTTCGTCTTGAGTCTTGACTTCGCTTGTCTTGTTCAATTCTGCCTTCTTTGCCTTGACTTCGACTTCACCAGCATCACGTAACGCCAGGAATGCCCGCTCCTTGGGGTCTCGCTGAGGACTCCTCCCTCAGGCCTGCTTCGCTCGATGATCCTTCGTCCAATCCAGGATCATCACTTGTGCAGCGACAGTGGAGTCCGCCATGTGCGGTCTGACTTCATCAAGCAACTATCCGTCCATCAAGTCTCTGTTGGCTTCACTTCTCTTCGACTTGCGCAGCGGCAACTTGTGTGGTTTGACTTCTTTGGGGGTAAAACAACTCTTGTATGCCTTCAGGAATAGCGCGGAGAAGAGGTGTCTCAGGGTCGTGTAGAACACGATGAAGAGTCTCGCCATTCGACCTGCATGACTTGACTCGATGCCTTCATGTTACGGATGGCCGCAGCATAAAGTCTCCCTTCCGTCGAATGCGAAGTACAGGACCATCTCACCCTCGATGATCATTCTTGAATTTCGACGGCTTGAAACAGCACAAACTCTCCGATGTCGATGCTTGTAGCTTGTCTGCTTCGAGTGCTTGGGGTCGCTATGATGAGCGACAAAAGTCTTCCCACGGATACTCTGGGACGCTTCAGGTCTCTTTGTGGGCTTGACTCAATGTCTCTATGTTGCAAATGATTGCAACGTAGAGTCTTCCATACCTCTGCTGAACGAAAAGTGCAGGACCACCTCCTTCTTGGTGATCACCTGATGTTTCGGCAGTCTTGAAGCGGGACAAGGTTCTTTGATATGACAATCCATGCATCGTCCATCCAAGTCGCCATAGTGGGCGACGAGAGTCTCCCCACGTTTCCTTGTAGTTCCACTCGCTGTCCCCAAGTTGCAGATGGCTACAACGTTGAGTCCTTCGTCCGCCGAGCCTTGAGAACAACTCCACCTTCCCCTTGGTGGACAAAAGATATCTCAACAGTTTGAGGTGGAACAAGATTCTTTGGTATAACATTCCGCACCTTGTCCACTCCCAGTCGCTATAGTGAGCGACGATGAGGGTCTCCCCACATGTGCCTGTGGTTCGACTTGCTTCTCCTGCTTCGATGGACGATCTTTATCTTCGACATAAGTAGCTTCCTCCTTGCGACTTGAGCTTCTCTCCCCCACCATTGCCCTTGCCCAAGGGCTTTGGTGGTATGGCACTTGTCCTGATTGACTTGACAGCGTCGACTAGTGAGCGGAGGTTGGACGATCCGGTCGTTCCAACTCCTTCCTAGTCCAAAGCTTCTGACCCCTCTACTTGAAGAGCACCAACACTGTGTCTTCATCCTCCTGGGAACACTGTAGGCGGAGCTCGGTGGTTCCTTTCACTTCCTCCTTCAACATGCCCATCTGGCCGATGTTGAACAATGCGATCTTGACCTTCAGTCCCAACTTGTCAGGGCTTGCATAATTGATGAACTGCCACTTCTTCTGTCTCATGTCTGGGATGCATGTTTGCCACATTCCACATTGTCGCAATGGCAACGCCATCCTGAGTTTGCCACATCTTGCAGGGTTCTTGTGATATGTCTTCTTCCGATCCTGGGACCTCCTTTGAAGCTTTGACATTCCCTTTGGGGTATGGACGGGGCGAGATCGTTGTGCTCATTCACGAAGAGGATGCACCTTAGATGCTCGTCCGTCCGCACCTTGGACAAAGTAATGTCACTATGCTTGTCATCCTAGATCATACACCTTTGACATACTCGTCCACCGGGCGGCTTGACCCTTACGAAAGAGTAGCCATTCCGGGCCTTCACTGATCCGTGCGGATGCTTGTGAAGACGCTCCGCTTAGATAAGCGCACTGCGATTGGTGAACTCGTGGCATGAGCTCCCAACATTACCTCCATCTCCATTCGAAGGGACGACATCGCCAATGTGTCCTTCGAAAGCTTCGCATTGTGATCCTCGGAGGCCACTTCGATTACTCGAGATGATGTCCGAAAGGAAAGGGCACTCCTTCCTTCGGTTGGCGGCAGAACGCTTGACAGCAGCATGCCAAGGTTCACCGCTGCTCGACGCTCAGACCATTTGCCAAATTGGTCGCTGAGTAGAGGCGTCGATTTGTGTTGGCATGTATCAGGTTCGTCCCACTCCTCGATGGATGACATTGCGCTGCTTGCAGGACGACACTTGACGAGGCAGGCAAGGCTGACAGCTCGTCCGCGAGTGTTTGCAAGTAATCAACGCTTTGCTCCATTCCTGAAAGTCATCGTGGCGGGGCAGACGAGGCTGCGACACGACAAGATGCTTGTGATTGATGCTCCTTGGCCGAAGGGATGATATTCTTTGGCCGAAAAGGGACCGTGAACCTTGATATTTGTCTTTAAGCCAACTTCTCCCGTGAAGCGGTTGTGCACTTCACGTTGCATGACTAGGCATGCGATGCGACGTCACAAAATACCGAGCAGCGCCAGGTCGTCATGATAGTGCATAACCGACAGTCCCTGAATGTGACACGGGTCCTCCGAGTTACACGACGCTCGTGTAAGCGATCTCATGATATGAGCAGCGCAAGACCATCATGCGGAGCATATGACCACTCTTTGACGCAGCACGACACTTCAGGATTCCCGACTGTATACCTGGGGTGGTTGATCTGCTCGAGTGAGCGACGCATGATCGTCCCGGTTAGGCGGGGCGATCAATCCGCCATCATGATGCATGATGGACGTTCCTTGATACGACACGGGTGTATGAGGAACATGCTGCGGGGCACGACTGGGCGTGCGGCAAGGAAGCTTGCCATGCATTCCTCGTTGGCGTCCACGATCAAAGATCGTGGTACCAGTGCGCCTGGGCGTGATGGAATATTTGAGCGGAAGCACATCTCCTACCCCAGGGCACGTTGCGACGACACAAGCGAGTCATCGTCGCTGAGTAATCCGAGCAGGAAGAACTGCTCTGATACCACTTGTCACGGGGTCATTCTCGGACACTAGACCACGTGCGGCGACTAGGCGGATAGGCACCTAGCCAAGCCTGTTTTGAGTTTGCAGCGGAAGTTTTATGGTCGAGACGACTATGCCGAGAGTCGCTCTTATAGGCATTCAAACACGGACATTACTAGAGTGTTGGACTACTCGTCACGAGACCGTGGCATTAGCGCGTTGCGGCACTAATGTTGACGCTTGGGCGCTTAAAGTCCGAAGGGGCGACGAAGGGACCACGGGACGCCACGAAGGGACACCGATGTGGGTTGCCACCCCACGCTCAAGGCCATGACACTAGAATTAAAGGAAAGCTTACTTGTATTAAATATGATGAAACATAACATACAATTGGGCCTCGGAAGGCACTAGTGAACTCCTCCCAGTGTACCGTAGGTATAGGAGTCTTGTTACATATTGAAGATGCAAAAGACGTACCCTACGGGAACGTCACCTACTTGGCCATTCATAAGGACGGCCTTACAAGATAAATGCCCTAAGGGCGGATAACTTAGTACTCCGCAATATTACGCAGTGCGGGGCGGCTGCATGTGTTCCATGTTTTCGGCGCTGAGCGGCCGAGGGCTATAAGTTGAGCGGCACTGGTGCCGCGAGGCTTCACGCTTCGTGTCACGGGAAACGCCCCGTGACACGCGTACCCCTGCACGACAACGTCTCGAAAGAGGTGGAAGAACCGAAGATCCAACGGTGAGTACGTAGTCGATGCTAATGTAGGGAATTGGAACATCCCGAAAAATGAAACGTCCCATATTTCCGAGCAATTAAAATAAAATTGGTGTTCAAATAATAAATGTGAATGTATAGCGTCACACATTTGAATTGATTTAAGGAAAAATATTGTTTTAAAAGAAAAAAATAGAGAAACGGAAACTGAATCATGCTTTGTGCAATACATGGAGGGGAGCTTTCACCTAAACGCATCCTCCGATTCGTCGATTTCTCCCATGGCCGCCGGCGCAGTAAATGGCGGCAGGGACGTGCAGTGTTTCCAGGGGGAGCAAGTCTTGCAGCGGGGGAGCGATAGAGGTTGTAACGTCCCTAAATCGCATCTCGTCATGTGGCAGAATACGCTTCGAGAACGTTACGGATCATTCTTACGTATACATATGTTGACCAAAGAGAAGACTTTGACTAGTTAACTCGACATCGATAAAAGCGGAAAACTATTCATCATTAAATAATAAAAGAGTGTACCAGAAGACAGATAAAAAACTTCATGAGTCCAAAGAAAAGTTAATACATCAAATTAATAAAATGACAAGAAAACTCTATCTCATTATCTAAAGGGCTCAGTAATCATATGCAGTCACCTACGAGCTCGATATGTCACCATTGGCCACCTTCATCATTCTGACATTGGCCTGCATTTAATAACATACATGGGAGAATCTCCCTATGAGTTTTACAACTCAGTATGAAAGTAAAATAAAAATAATCATAAGATCATGATACTAGACAGGAATCATAAAGATTATATCATCATATAGAAGAAAAATAAATTATGATCATGTTAGAGATAACATAAGTATGTAAAGGAACATATAAATAAGAGATCTAAAAATTATTATTAAATTATCATAAAAATGACAAAAGCAGCATCATAATAAAGATTCTTTATTCATATGTGTTCATCTTCTTCATTTTCTTATTATTCATCTTTGACTTATCTGGAGTATATTTTAACCCATGAGGAGGCCTGCCTCAATTCGTCTATCATCATCATCATAACTGACAGAGTCAGCCCATAACTGGCCGTAGTCAGCTCACAACTGACCGAAGTCAGTCCATAACCTGGTTGTCACCAGTCCATCATAAAATAGCTCTTTATTTAACGATTTTCGTCTTTCCATTTGTTGTAGTTTTTCTTTTATAGTCCTCAGCCATCGTTTAGCCTTGTCAAATTCACCCAAACCATCATACTCAGGAGGGCGTAACTTCATGAATGTCTGGATAGTGTCCTTAGAGGACATTGGTTGCACAGGCATGGGTGTTGATGACACAATCATGGGTTGTATCGGTGGAGGCTGTACATATGAAGGCTAAACCAGTGCCATCTGTGCTGGCACAAGTTAGACCGATGGTGATTGAATTGTCGGCTCCACAGCACGAGCCTGACTCATTTGGACCTCATTCTGGTCCGTTCTCTCTTGTTGTGGATTTCCAATCCCGCCGCTACCTCAAGGTCGCCTCTGACCCCAACTTCTACCAGTAGGTGTACAGTGTGGAGGCATCTATATCATCATACATCATCATATTTAGAAAGACAACATACATTTTATGAGATAAGATAAATTTACTTATTTTTAGGTGGCGCGATGACTGCTCGTGGCACTTGCACATGGACCATACATCATACATTAGGACATGAGAATGCCCTAACTTTAGGCTCTGATACTTAACCGTAACGCCCCCAAATCGCACCCCGCCACGTGACAGAATACGCTTTGAGGACGCTACGGGACATCCTTACGTGTACATATGTTGACAAAAAAGAAAACTTTGACTGATCAACTCGATATCGATAAAAGCGGAAAACTATTCATCATTAAATAATAAAAAGTGTAACATATAGTATGTGGAAGACAAATAAAGAACTTCATATGAGTTCAAAGAAAAGCTAATACATCAAACTAATAAAAGAAAAGAAAACTCTATTTCATCATCTAAAGGACTCAGTAATCATGTACAGCCACATACGAGCTCGATCTGTCACCGTTGGCCACCTTCATCATTCTGACCTAAGTCTGCATTTAAGAACATGCAGGAGAGAACCTCCCTATGAATTTTACAGCTCAGTATGGAAATAAGATAAAAACAGTCATAAGATCATGATACTAAATAGGAATCATAAAAATTATATCATCATATAGGAGAAAAGTAAATCATGATCATGGTAGAGATAACATAAGCATGTAAATGAATAAGAGATCTGAAAATCATTATTAAATCATCATAAAAATGGCAAAACCCGGCATCATAATAAAGATTCTTTATTCATATGTGTTTATCTTCTTCATCTTCTTATTATTTATCTTTGACTTATCTGGGGTATATTTCAACCCACGGGGAGGCCTGCCTCAACTCGTCCATCATCATCATCATAACTAGCAAAGTCAGCCCATAACTGACCGTAGTCAGCCCATAACCTGGTCATCACCAGTCCATTATAAAAGAGCTCTCCATTTAACGATTTTCATCTTTTATCTTGCAACTTTTAAATTAATCTTCATAAGGACTTTAAATCAGGATCACAAGATAAGATTATGAAGAGTAAATCAGGGGTAAAATTAACATAATCATCATCATACATAGATTAGGATTAATCAAATGGAACAAAGATCAAAGAATCGTAAACATCAGGCAATCTAGTCGGAACTCGGGCCAAGTAGAGCAAAACTCGGGCCGAGTTCGTAAGAGCATCAAAATCATGAATAAGGACATAGCTCAGGCGGGGTCCATGCTTGGCAGGTCGGTCGACCGCTTGGCAAAAGTCACGGTCGAGCGCAACTTCGTCGAGGAACTACCCGGGCCGGGTTCTTCTTCGTTGCAGAGCTTTGCGCTCGCGACAATGGCGAACTCGACCGAGTTCCATCGAACTACCCGGGCTGGGTCAGGGTGAACCCGAGCTAAGTTCCTCTTATGCAGGGACTGCGCGGACACGCGGTGTGCGTTTGTTCAACTTTTTCGACGACGACCAGCATCCAGAATCATCATAGAACATCATATTATAACTAGGGACTAACTAGAACATGCGTCAAGTCTAAAATCAGGATTATATCACGAATTTATCCTAGTTCCATACCTTGAAGTTTCTGTCCAAGAAACTGTTACGGTAGTCTTCTTCTTCCTCTTCCTCTGCGCACTCCCCTCGGCTCAAGCATGCGTTCGTTGGCGTCTGCTCCCTCCGGTGTGTCCCCTGTTGGCGGCGGCTGATCAGGGACGAGAGAACAAGAGCAGGGCGTACGAAATAGAGGAGGAAAACTAGGGCCGGCTTCGCAAGGAGAAAAGGAGCATATTTCGTGGACTTGGCATCTTATTTATAGGGGTGAAAAATGAATTCGTGTGGTAGTTGGAGAATCAAATAAGTCTGATTTTATCTTCCCCTTTTGATTTCTTTTTCTATTCGGATTTATCCTTTCTATTTGATCTTTTATTTCTCTTCTTTTATTTTCCAAATTTCTCGAGTGTTACAGAGGTGCTGGTGATGAATAATACGATGATGGCCGCGATAGAAGTCTCGACGAACCCCTCAGGGAGCGCGGGCGAACAGAGGGAGATGGGAAGTCAAGGGATTATGTAAATATATAGTCACACATAGAAAACTAAGAGGCCGAAGGTGAAACGATCGGAATGCCAAAAGGAGTTTGCATTCTCCATAGGACACTTCATGTTCTGAAAAAAAAGGATAAATAACAAAAAATTGAGAAAAAAGATAAATCACATTGTTGAGTTGAGAGCCATTTGAAACCTCCCCTTATACATGAGCTTTATATAAATATAAGATTTTTAGGTCTCTAACTTAGAGTCAAACTTAAATATGTAAGATATGTAGGGGTGTTCCCGATTGCGTCAAGGGATTTTTGGATCGAGTCAGGTTATCCGACCATTTAATTTTTTTAAAAAAAAATCTTAGTATTTTTTATATTTATTTAATATAATAATATTATTTAATATTTATTTTAAAACATAAAATAAGTTTCTAATTGTGTAATATTATTTTTGTACTTAAAATATTTTATTTCACTTTTTAAATCAAATATAAGCTTAAGTTTAAATAAATAAATAAATCATGTCGATCGAATCGGGCGAGTCGAATAAGGATGAAAAATTCTAACCCACCCATATGGTCGGGTCGAGTTTCACATGTCGAGCCGACCTGGTGAACATCCCTAAAGACATGTTTAAAAAGGTTAGTAAATAAATTAGGCCCTAAAGTTGTAATAAAATTAAAAATTAAATTCTAGCTTATTTGTTAGTTTAAAATTTTTTAGCTTTAATAAGTCTTATTTATTAATAAAAATATACTTTTTTAAGAAAATAAACTTAGCATAAGCACCAAGCTTCTTTAGATTAAATATTTAATTCTAAATTCTTATCTAAATTGTTTATTAGATAAGTCGAGTCGAGCAAAGCTTAAAATAAATAGGGCCACACGAGATGCTTACCATCGACCTGACTAATTTATTATGTCCACTCCTAGCTCTAACAATGAAAGTTAGAACCCATTTTAGATCAACTTATATATATATATGAGGAATATTAGGGTGCATGCACCCTTAGGTGCATACAAATGCGATCACATCATTTGAGCCATCAGATTAAAATTATTTTAGTTATAACGGCTGAGATTTAATCTACTTGGTCTAAACCCTAAACTCGGTTTAAAAAAAAAGGCCGCCGCTTCCCATCTCATCACTTTCACCCATCTCGACCGATTCTCTCTCATCTCTTTTTCCATCTCAATCGTCGACGACCTCCTTCAATGCCAGTGTTCGTAGGTGAGCCCAAAAGGGGGGCGTCGACCCCCATCTACGACTGAGGTCGCATAGGGGGGCCGACACCCCCCCCCCCCCTTTTTTTCTGCTACGCTGACGAGCGCGGAAGGGGGGGGGGGGCGACGCCCCCCCTTTTTTCTGCTGCGCCGACGAGCGCGAAACGGGGGAATCAGCCCCCTCTGCGATCTCGCCGACAAGGTCATAGGTCGCAGAGGGGAGCCGACGCTCCCCTTATTGTAATCACTGACGAGCGCAAATGGGGGCGTCGGCCCCCTTCTGCGACTGCCCGCACCAACGCCCCCTCCTTGTTGTCGTTGGCTAGCGTAAATGGGGGCGTCGTCCCCCCTCTGTGACCTCGTCGGCGAGGTCGCACAGGGGGGCCAATGCCTCCCTCCTTGTTGTCGTTGGCTAGCGCAAATGGGGGCGTTGCCCCCCCCTGTGACCTCGTCGGCGAGGTCGCAGAGGGGGGCGTCGGCGAGCACAAATGGGGGTGTCGCCCCCCCTACTGCGATGTCGCCGGCGAGGTCACAGAAAGGGGCCGACACCCCCTCCTTGTTGTCGTTGGTGTGCGCAAATGGGGGCGTCGGCCCCCCTCCTTGTTGCCGGTGAGGTCGCAGAGGAGGGCCGACACTCCCCTGCTATCGCGCCAATGAGTCCGAATCGCCCATCGTGAAGCATCCGGCCGAGAGGGATCGTGAACCGCTGATGCATCCGATTCAGTTCAAGGAAATTAGCATTTGGTTTAAGTGCCTTGATCCTATCTGTCGATGCAGCATCCATCCAACGACTGTGATGAATTACGTATCTGTATGCACCTAAATGTGCATGCACCCTAATATTCCCCCCTCTCTCTCTCTCTAAATATATATATATATATATATATATATATATATATTCTGTATAAATGCTTTATATGCATTATTAATTATCAGATTGCTTTGCCATATGATCATGTTGATTTGTCAAAGGAGATTATGAACTTCGAAAGAATAATTAAGGGCGATTAACAACTCGTGTTAATTAAGAGTAATTAAGGGCTGTCTGAGAATCATCCATCTAAAATGACATACTAAAAGTAAACCTAAATCCACATCACCATCATCTTTTTCTTAAGTTTGGCTGCAAGCACAGCAACACTTCTTTTCCATGTACAGATGTTTTTTTTTTGGCTTCCTGGATATGGAAGAAATGGATCACGCATGCATAAATAAGTCTTCCTAGAGATATCGATTAGAAGAGTATCGACGCAACCACCCAACGTATTTTCATAACAGCTTATTTTTCTTATTTTTTATATAGAAAATCTACTATTTCAATGCAGAAAATATATGTTCATGACATACTCATTCCGAAAAAGATGCACAAAACATTTGGTTCAAAAATTAGGATGATAGGAATAAGGATTCAAATTCTTGTGAGACGAAAAAAGTGAGATATTCTTGTGATATGATTGATTGATTAAAAAATATTCATCCAAAAAGAACAAATCCTGAGCAAAACAAAATTATTAATGTTAACCATACAAATAAGCATATTTCTAATAACATATAATCAGTATACCTTACGGTATTTCTGATAAAATATTACCTACAAATAATTATGATATTTATAATAATAAACTTACAATTACAGACACTAATTATATTTCTCTATCAATAGATTAATAACTAATAAAGTTATTATTTTTACTATATTTACGTACATCGTTTTTTTTTTTGCAAAATCTAATAAATGACAAATATAATTAATTATGATTAACATGCATGTAAGCAAAAAATAATAATAAGACAACAAATCTAAATTAAAAAGATGAAAGAAAAAAAGAAATTAGTTCCCACCATTGGACGGAAAAAATTGCTATTAATATATTTTAAGATTTTCAAAGTGATTTTTGAACTTTTAAAACTGATCAGGATTGCACTTGTTAAAGTTTGAGTTGAAACCATGAAGCTAATCTCCCAAGATTCCAAATCAATTAATCACACACCGTCCATGAATCTCTCATAATCAAACCAAAGATCAGGCAAGTACCCCAAGATATGGAGTTATAATTATTTCAAAAAGCACGACGTTGACAGACATAAAAACAAATCTACTACCAGATATTAGATTGGTCCATCCACCGCTAACTATGGAATAAAGTGGCACGTACCGTCCATAAAGAACCTGGTCCTGCTCCATTGGATAACGTCACTATCTGCTTCTACATCTTAATAACATCATAACAACTAGATATTATAAGACAATAAAATAAATATTGTTATGGCAATAATGAAAACGACAAGTGACTAGAAATGAAGGAAATAACACCCTATGGCATATTGTTGTTTTTTCAGTTAAAATATTAGACATTCCACAATTAAACATGGAACAAAGTATTTACATTCAACAGAATTGAAATCATCCACATCCCTTGCAGGTGAAAGAGGGTGCAACCTCGCTTAACAGTTCCAAGTTCATTTACTAGGGCAGTAGAACTTCGCTTCATAGTGTTACTTATTCGACTTCGCATTGAGAGCTTCACCAGAATCAGTTTCTTTATCGTCTTTCATTTTTGAATTTGAGCCACTGCTCTCTCCATGTTGCTGTCCGTCATTGTCATCCTCGACTTCTACTATAAGTGAACCTGTTCGAAGGAGTTCCTTTACCTTTATGAATTCATCATAATGAGCCTTCCGATGCTCCTTGAAACTTAATCTTGTTTTATCGGTTTCAGAATCTGATGAAAAGTGAAAAATCACCACATATCAACATACAAGTCAGTAACTAATGGAAGTGGACGTCTGTTGAAACAGTGCTATTATTCAGCTTATTATTTCTAGTAGGACGGACACTCTTTCAAGTGGCAACTAATTGACATGAAATAGATGCCTCAATGACATTGAGCAAACACAAAAATACAGCCCTTTACGGGCTACATATAAAAAATGTCAGAATTCAACCATGATCTATGAGTAGTGACTCGTCATGGATTAGGCAATAACCTCAAAAAGAACATACCTAGCTTGTCATCTTGACTCTATATTGCCGAGCATTAGAAAGCCTAATAAGTTTAAATTTGATCAACACATAATTATTCATGAAAGAATGAAAATCTATAAGATGTAGCTAGACCTTCATCTTGGTCCATGGTATCCATGGTATCAGGAGGTTCATCTTCAGAAGATGTCCAGCCCCCGTTGCTGGAATTGTTTCTGCTCGAAGAAGCTACCTCAGACAATGCTGAAGCTATTGCTTCAGCATCGAAGGAATCATCCAAGCACTCATCAAAAGCACACCTTGGGGACAGAGAACCTAGGAAAGAACAATTTCCTTTAAATTACTAACAAACATTAATTATTTCAAATGTAGAACAAAAGTAGAGAACAAAATGATAAGATCCAGAAGGTATACCATCATCATCCACCATAGGGTGATATGGTGTTTTAGGTTCAGTTATCTTCTGTCTCACTGGCTTATTCGTTTCAATCTCATTGATGTTTGCCTCATTCCATCTCACTTTACCCCTTCTGTTGACAATGCAATATTTATATAAACTTGTTAACTCACCTAATTAAACCAGGAAATTATAGCCATCTAAACAATCAGACAAGTATGGACGGTTTAATAAAACCAGGGAAGGGTCCACAAATGTTATATCACTCTTTATCCAGGTATTTACGCAGCGTGTCATGTATAAACAAAATGCAAAATAAGTAGTAGAATAATGTGTTATGTCCTGTTTCGTGTCACTGGTTTCCACGATAAAGTTTCCAAATAATCATATTAATCCAACGTAATGTCACTCATTTCTCTAAGCATGGGATGGACCAAAAACAGGAGTAAATAACCTCTAGGAAAAAGAAAGGATCCAATTGAATAAGATAAGTTAGAATAATCTTGTAGAGAGCATGAAGTATGTTTACGGTGTGGTTTTACCATTCACAAACCTTTTGTTGCTCTAATGGAAAGGATTATGGTTTAAGTAGGATCCACCAAGAGATAACAAGAACAATGATTGCAAAAAAGACCAAATTAAGAGCTTAAAGGTCTTGGAAAACTAAATTGACAGACCATCAACACTAGTTCTTGGTTCTTAGGAATAAAGATCTCATGCTTGGAAGTATTGCAAAAAAGAAACAGGTTATGAGCCCAAATGTTGATTTGATAGTCAAAGTGAGATTGAAAAATGGGGTACTAAATGACTTTTTGAAGAATTAAAATTTTGCAATAACCCCAATACAAAAATGTGCAATTTAAGAAAAAAAAATGAAGGGCAGAATGTTACTGGTGTTAACATACAACAGTACAATATGCTGAGAGTGCTGTGATACCATGCTATTTTAATGGCTTTATTCCCTTATTATTTTCTGTAAGGAAGGTTTTTAATTTAGATGTTAGATGCTTAGTTGTCCAAGGAGCAATTAACTTTAATTTTATCAATAGTCTTGTCGAATCGCATGAACATGGATCAACGAATACGGAATGGCGTCGTATGATCCATGTAGCCGACCCCACCTAGTGGGATAAGGCTTTGGTGTTGTTGTTGTTTATCAATAGTCTTGTTGCCTCTAGATGCATTTTTGTGACAATTGAACTAATATTAGCTCTTTTAGGAACTTGGATTGCAAAAAGAACCAGCATTGTTAGCATATGCAATGAAATAAAGCTCAAATCAACTGTCATCAGAGTATGAAATAAACAGCATGCAAGGAGCAATTATATATATATTTTTTTTTTGGAGCAGAAAGGATGACTACCATTTTGGTAGACATCCAGATTTATTAATGATAAAAGAGGTTACATCATGACTACAACAAAAGTAATTGAATGCTGAAATTCTCCTTCCACCACTACTCGCAAGGAGCAATTAATTATATTTTGATTTTTTGATAGGATAATTACTTTTGAGTCGAGACACAACATAGACATCATACAACCTTGGGAAACCAGGTGCCAATGGAATAGATATTTTACTTCACATAAGTTGCACATCTGATAATTTATGTACTTTTCATCCTGAGCAATGTTTGACACCACTAATACTTCATTCTCGAAACAAGCAGAGTGAAATTCATAATTTAACGGCACAAAAGTAATACTAACCCCATTTGAAAACTCTTGCCCTAATAAAGAAAGATGCCTTTGAATTCGTGAAGCAACCTATAGAAAAAGGAAATGGAAGCAATTATTAAAGAATTATCTAAAAAAATTGAACGTGGAAGTACCTAAATTGAAATCAATGTTGCAATCTATTAAGTACGAAAATTTTTTAAACTAATATTTAGAAACAATTATTTTTAATTTCTTAAATATGAAAACCTAGTTTAATCCATATCATACATATTATTTAATATAACTCATATGCCACAAGTATATTGTCGTTTGAATCTCTTAGAACATTCAAATGTCTTTTTCATTTCATATTACCATATATTAACAATTCTTTCATCACATAAGCCTAAAAGTCATTTAACTAATAAATCTGATCACTCACACTTTCAAGTCAATTTGACAAATCGGTAAACTAGCATGATAGCATCGATCCTGTTAATTGGTTAGCACAATTGCATAGATAATAAAACTTAGCGATAACAATTTATTTAACCCAAAACTCGATTCCATGTACCTCAGATTAGTTAACGTACTATAACACGACCATTAACATTAGTTATCCAATTAGCTTAGTCCTCATTTTTCCTCTAATCATCCAAACGCAAGAATCAGATGTCCTCTCTTAGTATCCCATTATCATCCAACTTACCACACACAAATTAGTGGTTCATGTCAACCCTCTCAAATCCAAATGGCCGGCGAACAACCAATGGCCAAGAATCATGAGATTACAAATTGCATACGAAAATCCCAATGAAACTCGATTAAAACCTTGTAGCATCGAGTACTGACGATCTACTACTCACCGGAAAAGGATAGGAAAGCAACGGAGGCGACTCGCTTCCTATGGCGTTTCCTCTTTACAAACGCGACGTCCTTCCTGGATGTTCCTCCAACCTACGCCGATGTGATCCTCCTTCGAAGCCCTACCCGGTGGCGTGCTCCGATCGGGCTGTGGACGACCGGCAGTGACGGATCGAGCGGCAAGCGGCGTCACCTTCGCGGTCCCTCTAGTCGGCTGGGAGGAAGAAGAGGAGGGCAACAAGAGACCCAGTCTCTCTCTCCCCACCTTTTAATGCCGCCGTGTTTGCTTTTTCTTTCATTATTACTTTTTTTTCTTTAGCAAAATGCTAAATTTTAAATTGTTTTTATTTTCAGAAAGTCGCTACTAAATAAAAGCCCATCACGAGAATTAAAAGAAAATTGAGAAGAAAAGTGGAGCATATATCTCAGAGGTGAAAAAAATATATTTTTTAGGTTCATAAACCTACAAAATCGAAAAGAAAATTACTAAACATAAATAATTCAAAGTCGATTGTAATATTCTATAAAACAAATTCAAGCATATAAGGGTTGTTTGGCTTTGGTACAAAATAATTAATCAATTGAAGTATTGCTAAGTAATATAGTAGTTAAATTATTTTTAAAAATAAATAATTACGTATTTGATAATAAAAAAATTTATACGTCATTATTTCAGTCAAATGACCTAAAAATCCTTAATACTATATAGATAAAATATGTGAAGAAAATGTATGTATTCTAATAGTAAAATAATACATTTATTGATTAATTATTCATTTTTTTCTTTCACAATATAAGTTGAGATTGTTCTTTTTTACTTATAAGCAAGTAAATAAGTGTTTATCAACTTTTCTTTTTAATTATCAAATAAGAAAAAAAATTTAAAATTGCTTATAAGTTATTTTTGTGAACTTATAGACTTGGCAAACTCCCCTTACGAATTTTGAAAATATTTTTGAATATATATTTTGGAGCATTAAATGCCACAAATTTTAAGTCCAGACATTTTTTATAATTTGTAGGTAACTTAATTAAATATTTTGAAAAAAAATTAAGTAAATCCTCGTATTGTACTGGTGACGGTAAGTTGAACCTCAATCGATTGAACCGGTTCATAAAATGGATCAATTACATGATCCAAAATGGTAAAGAAGAAATGAACGGTGGAGTGGTAAGTGAGTGATTTCAAATTTTAATCCTTGTAAAAAAAAATATTATCGTTATCATTTCACGACTTAATCAAATTAATTAGACTCTATAAATCGACTTTGAACCTATATATAATAAACTTTTTCATGCCGGAACCATCGAACACTGCTGACTAAAAAAAACAAGAAGAAATTGGTGGCTGTGGGAGGCGTTTTTTACGAGGAATTTAAAAAACAATTGATACATTTGGGCGGTACGTCTCCGACGTGGGCCCACAGTTAGGGATGAGATTGGATCGCAATCTCCAATGTGGGCCCGTAGTTTCGAGTATGTTTTGCTATGACGGTGAGCTTTTGTTTTTCCTTCTCTCGTTCACTTAATTAATTTAGGCAAAGAAAAGAATTCTTGTTAATGCATTTCAACGATATTAACAAACTATTTTTGGACAATTAAATTATTTTTTTTAACAAAGTTACAGTGCTTATTATTATGAATTGGATAGTACACTTTAGTTAGGTTTGGATGATAGGAACCAAGAACTTTCCAAATTCTCATTATTAGCAAGAATGGCCGACTTTTTTTTATTTTTTTCATAAATTTAAAAATAGATGGAGCTACTTTTATACCTACTACATATTATTTAATAATATTATTATATGCATATATTATATATTATCATAAATTTATAATTTATTTATGTCTAATAAAAAAGTACATTTATTATTTATTATAATTTACTTAGTGTTATAATAAAATAAAATTTTTCATTATTATTTATTATGAAAAATATAATTTCTGTTTTAAATGTTGATGTACATATTTTTATTTATTCTACTTATCATATATCATAATAAAAATTAACTAGTATGATATTACAATAATTATTAATAATATTAGTATAACATAATTAATTTATTAATTATGATATTCTAAATAAGTTATAATTATATAATTATTTTATATAAATATGATTTTAATTTTTTTATATTTCATTTTTTTTACTTATTAATTAGTTTATCTTAAAATTTTTCCTTCTATCCAATTTGCTTATTATAAAAATATTGTATATTTAATAATATAAAAATAATCTTCATAAAATAATAATAAAATATATTTTTTTATTTTTTACTTTTTATTCAAACACCAACTAAAAATTATTTTTTTATCAAATAAACTTTTTAAATTTCCATCATTATATTTTTTCATCCAAACACTAACTTAAACTTTTCTATCTAATCGATTAGTCCCAGAACTAATATTTCTCAAAATTCTTGTACCAAATATAGTCTTTAAGAAGAGCATAAAGTGAAGGTACTCATTTTTTACACGAGGAATGCAGTATCTTCTATTTTTTTAATAATTAAATTAAAACTTTGTGAATGTTGTTTAATATTAAAATTTTTTATCTGATTCATACATTTTATTGTCTGATGAATAGAAAAATAAAAGGCACATTTTTTTGTAAAAAGGAATCATCATTATTAAATTCTTGTACAATAATAATTATTTTTTATCTTTTTTCTTTATTTATTTTTAAAGCTATCAAACTAATCTAACAATCATGAATTTAGGAGACATTTTCTTACGAGTAATCTTTTTAGATTATTAATAATATGAAGTTAAATTACTTGGGCACATCATATTGCTTTGTTTATTTTATTTCAATTTGCAAGTAATCTGGATTGTCTAACAATATAGATTATTTATGAAATGACAATCCACATTGATTAAAAGAGAAATGTTCATTTTGGGCGTTATTTTCTTTCAATTCCTAACATTTCCAATCGTAGATAAATAAAACATAAAAATTCATATAACAACAACAAATAATATTATTATCATCATAATTAATAATATTAATTTATTTAAAATTTATTTTATTATTGTTATTCACATGAATTGCATATTATTATTTAGTTATTATTTTAAATATTATATAATTACCATTATTTTTATTTTAAAAAGATATGAAATATTTATAATTTATTAATTTTATTTGAATTTTTAATTGGATTATATAATATTTAATTTAATATTAGTGATAAAATATATTTTAGTTTAAATTATATAGTGTCATTTAAATTACTAAAAATATTATTTGTACGTAATAAATAAGATAATGCACATTGCTAGTAATTTAATATGTACTATTTTTTTAAAATAATATAAATTACTAAATAATGTAAAAAGATAAGGTAATAAACGACTCTTACTCCCATGTTAAACTCGGATCGAATGGTCTGACTGGTTGAATCTTGAACCACGAAACTTTTTTATAGTGGTTCCCTAGTAGAATCGGACCTGGTCAAAGATTTGGCTTAACAATACGAACCCCGACTACTTTCGTTGAACCAGACGATTTTTTATAGTGTTGTTTAATGAAGCGGAGGGGAAGGGTAGTAAGGAAAGAATGTGAGGCTGCCAAATCAAAATGGAAATAGAGAAGAAAGGCTACCACATGTTTAACCCATTTTATGATTTTAATATTACATAGTAGATTATTGATATTTAATTTGTAAATGTTTATAAATACTGCTCATATTAAATGATAAATAACGATACTATTATGGCTAGTGGATACATATTGATGAACCTATGTTATGCATTTTAGATTAATAATAATTGTATGCTATTTTTATCAATAATTGATCCACCCATCAGATTGGACCAGTTCAACATGAACCCAAGACTTTTTCTAGGTCAACTTTTAATTCGATTTTGACAAGCTTGAAGTAGGTAGATTTGATGGATACGGGTGATTATTATTAGCACTATCATTATTGTCATAAGAAAAGAAAATGAGAAAGGAAAAGGAAAAATGAATAACATTTTTTATGGTACGTGATTATTAGTTCAGTTTGCTTAACATTGTTTTATCATATTTACTTATCCTTCTACCAACCTTCTTCATCTTTTGTATCAAGATTCTATTTTTTAACGTAATATAATTAGTTCCTTTTCTTAAAAAAAGTAAATTTTAATAAATTATTTTCAAATTTATCTTATTTTTTTATTTTGTCCTTCAATTTTACTTTACAACTACCAATTTATTTCAATTCATCAACTGTCTTATGATCTATTATAGTCTGTTATGGATTTGTTTTCTCATGGCACATAGTTAAAATATAAATTTAATAAAAAATAATAAACTAGTAGTCATATAATATAAAAAATGAAAAAAAGGGACCGCCCCCGACAGCATCGCCGACAATGACAGGAGGGATGAGGGCAGCGCCACCCCTCATTGACCGACAGTAGGAGGGTTGCCTCTCTCTCTCTCGCTGGAAACAAATGGGGGGCATTGTGCTCCTACTTCGTGTAACACCCCCGAAGAAGCAGCTCCTTCGTCGTCGAATCGCGACACGATGTGTGGCGAGGCTATCCGAGAATGCCACAATGTTTGACGATAATACTATGGACAATACAACACAACATAAACAATGTATGATATGGATCAATTAAATGATCACATAATGATGATATCCATAATATCAATAAAATCCATCAATTGTACATGATCAGCAAAATATATAATTTGAATGATAACTTAAACATTCAAGTTACATCCATACATTGTAAACCCATCATGGGCAGCATTGTACAACACTTAAACATTGTTCAAAACGATACATAATGCCTACTCATTGGCCATGAGTAAAGACGATCGTAAACCTAGACAAGTCAGGCCATGTGCAACCATCTTTTGTCACGAGCAGCATCACCTTTAACCTTGATTTCATGTAGGATCCGGTGCAAGAAAAATCCAATATGTTAGAGTATGTAAAGCTCATGTCATAAAATAAGTAATTTCGTAATATGACCTAAAATAATAAAATGACAGCAATAACCAAAATTCAATAACAATTCAATCCAATACAATGCTATTACTAGGTAAAACATTAACCTAATTCATTCGATAATCCATTATTTAGGCTCACCAATATTAAGCATGAATTACACAATCGATATGGCATTATCATGTCAAATATGAACGAAGGTCCAATAATTTTTATGCTTAATCAATTGAGATTATTATCTTATTTGTTATCACATGATGAATGAAAGTTTGCACAATGACTTCTATTATTCCATCCTGATATTGTCATCTCTATTTCTCATCATGTGATAACTTAAATTTCAATCAATCAATTTGCAATTAATGATGTGAGCCTTTAATGATAGTCAAAGAACCGATTTGTCTTAGTCTCAATAAGGTGGCTAGCTAGACCACAGGAAACTCTTTGTTCCTAAATACCCATGTATGGGTCAATCCAATCTATATGAATGCATCTACCTCCCAATATGATAGGCTCCTTAGTTCCGTCGGAGTTCATTCAATCAATCAATATATTAATAAATTTCTATTTACAACTTAGCATGCAATCCGGAAGCATCTATGTTATCAACCATATTAATTTAAAATGATAAATAATCTATCAATGTACATGAGCGATCAATTAGTCCAACCGGCAATCGATTGGTCATACTAAAAAACTTGGCTGGTCTTGTTTTGTGTTCAACTGGTCGACCAGTCCATGGAGGGTGATCAACCAACATATCCATTGACATGAAGCGGTTGATCGATCCACCCCATATGTCAATCGACCAATCAGCTATTAGCAGTCGACCGGTCCATGGTGACAGTGATCCTAATGTGTTTTCCACTATGCTTTCATTTTTTAATACATCAAATAAGGTATCACTCATCACAGAAACATGATAGGTTCTCAATCAAGACTAAAACATGGTTCAATTTCTATCATGCATAACCTAGGTTTTCATGAACATAAATATGCATCTAGGTTTTATTTCAAATATGTCCTATTTAATAAAATGAGTTTAAGGCAAAAATAAAATCTACCAGAAACATTTCAAAAAGCTATCTACCTTGCTTTAGAACCAAGGTAGAAATCCAACTTACATACCTCTTTCGTAACTCTGAAACCCCTTTTTCAAAATTGTCTTTTTCCTCATTCCTCTCTAGAACTTCTCCTTCTTCTTCTCTCCCAGCTATGTCCAACACCCTTTTGCTCTTGCTTCTCCTTCCCCTCTGCATGATCTGCAAAGGGGAGGGTCCCTCCCCCTCTCGTTCTTCTTGCCGAACGAGAAGAACGAGGGGAAGGGGGTGTTACCCCTCCCCCTCTATTCTTCGGTGCCAGGGAGGGGGCGGCCGCCCCTTGCCAGCGATGATGCCGATGATCAGAGAGAGAGGAGGGGTGGCGCCCCCTCCTTTTTATTTTTTATAATTTTATTTTAATTTTATTATTTTGTACTAATTTTATTTTTTAATAATTTATTGACATGGAGCGTAGTTTGTGTGGCAGTGCCACATCAGACGATTGCTTATGTGATAGAGAGAGAATGTTTCCATGTCAGTTGGGCAACGAAGAAACGTGTGATCAATGATGAAAAGGGCATTTCGTGAAACGAGTTAAAAGATGGAGGACAATTTGATTACAAAATAAAGTTGAAGGATAATGATAGGAAAACAATCAAAGTTGAAGGGTATTTAATGTAATTTACTCGAACTTCAGTATAACCCCCAGATTGGAGCTACTAGGTACTAGGGTTTGTTGAAATTTCTAAAAAACGAGGAAAAGAGAGGAAAAATGATTGGGAATGACTTTTATATCAAGTGGAGTGAAGAAGAGAGTGAAGTTGGGGTCCAATAAGGTGCTGCCAGTTGCCCTCTAACCTCTCTTTTCTTATTTTTATTTTGTCAGGTGTTACACTTCGTGTCGCACACAGTAGGGGATGATGCTACCCTCTTTGTCGTCGTCGATGGCAAGTGCACGGCACGTCCGAGCTTAGCGTACTACGATTGTTATTTCACGATAGGGCGTGAACCCTTCTGTAACGTCCCGGGAAGCACCTATCCTGGAGTTGTCACAGGACCAAAACACTATCTTCTTTGGGATTAAACATAAATAGGCATCAATGATTAGAACACGATAATATAGCAGAAGGCTAATAACTTAAAAAATTATTCAAAAGAATGCAGGAGTTAACTTTTACTTAACCGTGGACATGTGCAAGCACCATTATCATGAGCATTGTTCATGGCCATTTCATTTATTATCACCTTCAATCATGTTCGCTTGCAGGATATGTGCAGGAAAAATCCATCCCATTAACTTACATTCAGTACGTAAGTTATGACAATTCGGATGACACATGTCATCCATAAATATACTTAATTGCACTTATTAACAATAAACATGTGAATGCAATAAACATTATCTATGTTTCACAATAACAAATGTCATCCATAAATATACTTAATTGCACTTATTAACAATAAACATGTGAATGCAATAAACATTATCTATGTTCCACAATAACAATAAAGCGATACACGATTTTTTAATTTCAATAACTATTCAATATGTTGCTAAATGAATCATCACTCTAGCATGACATAAAGCAATAAAAATGACATCAATAAACACGATTCAATCACTATGCAATTCATTCAATATCTAAGTATGACATTATCTTAGATTCATTCCAATTATTCAACCTTTAGGCTATAAAAGATGATTCAATAACAATACAATTCAGTTCCATTCAATAACAATATAATTCAGTTCCATGTCTAGGTATTTCTTTAACCTAGATTCATTCTAGTTATTCAATTTTTAGGCTCACCAATATTAAGTATGAATAATGCAATTAATATGGCATCATCATGTTCAATATGACCCAAGGTCAAATAGTCCTCGTGCTTAATCAATTAAGATTATTATTTTATTTGTTATCACTTGATGAGTGAAAGTTTGCACCAAGACTTTCATAATTCGGTTCCCATATAGCCACTTTTATTTTTCATCAAGAGACAACTCCAATTTTGATCAATCAATTAGCAATCAATATGTAAGCCTTTACCAATAGGTCAGATGTCTGAATTTGCCTTAGTGAGGCATCTACCTCCCAATATGACAAACCCATCAACTTGTATTCCTTCGACGATGCTCATTCAATCAATCAATACATTAACAATTTTTATTTACGGCTTAACATACATTTCGTAAGCATCTAGATTATCAATCAATCCAATTAAAAATGATAAACAATCTGTTAATGCACTTGAGCGGTTGATCGGCCATATCCAGTGGTCGACCAATCTTGTGTCAAACTTCGATCGACATGGACGCGACATTGACACCGGTCGATCGATTTTGTCGGCACAATCGCGACATGTGCACCGGTTAATCCATACTGGTAGTGTGACATTTTCACTATATTTTCGATTTTCAAAGAATCATACCATGTGCCACTCATTAATAATCACGATAGACACTCAATTAGGACCAACGCATAGTTCAATAATCAATTTCTAGCATGCAAAGCTTTTGGCTTCAATGGAACACAATATCATTTTTAACACAATAATAAAGTATGCATTTATGCATCATGAATATTCGACAAAAACACACTAATAATCCCTCCTTTGAGAACTCAATTTTAATATATAACAATATCTATCTATCTATCAATCATATTATTAACACTATGCAAAGCATATGATCATAACTTTGGACAGATTTCATATACTGGTGGTTTTCAATTTATAACTTGACTTATAGAAATGTTATTCTATCCATTCTAATTTTATTTGAAAGGTAGACAGTAAGAGGTTTTAGAGATAAGTTTATCATAATTTATATCTTTACCATATGTTCTTAGAAAATCTTATATTAGCATCAATTTTATTCTATTTTAACAGTTTGATAGTGTATAAAGAAAAAACTATATCTTTCTACACACTGATTCAAATAGGATGAATCGAGATTCATTTCAAAGCTATCTTAATCATCTATGCCTAGAATAAAGTAAATAAGATGATGTTTACAATTTTATAAGCAATTAATAAGACAATTGAACCACTTTTCGAAGTAGTTTGACAGTGGTTCAAACTTTGATTCATAACTCCAATTATACATCTTAGCTTGGATTTCAATTCCTATGAATAGTAGACTGCTATAACTACGTGTTCATATTTTATTTGTGATTTTTGGGGCAATATATCTATATTACATGCTAATAAAAATAGATGCATCAATATGTAATCTCGGATCAAGCATGATAGGGAGCTATTTATTGGCTCATAGCTTTGCCTACAGAAGTTTGGTTAACATCATTCTTGTTTCTACATAAACTAGACTTCAACATTTTTCTATACATATATTATATGTCATTTTTAGATATGATAACATATTAAAAAACATATCCAAACAGAGGCTACAGAATGTGGACAGATTCTTATTTTTACTTTCATTATTAGAAACTTATAATTATCACCATAAGTTCAAGACTCCTTACATGTAAAACGATAACATAATCATCAATCCATCATCTGATCACATAAGAATCAAGATGGGAGAAATTGACATACCAAATTTTTAAGCTTTGAAAATCTCTTTTCACTGTTGTCCTCTTTCTTCTTCTTCCCTTAAGCTTCTTCTCCTTCTTTACTCACTAGCTTGGTATTTCTATCTCGAATCCTTCCCTCTATGTAGCTGATCTACTGTAGAAAATGTGAAGAACACCATCTCAATCTCGGATTTGTATACTTAGAGCAGAAATGGGTGCTGGTTTATCATGAAATGGGGAAAAGAGGAGTGAAGGAAGGCCGTGTATATACCAATAGGGCACAAGTTTCGGTGGGTTTTGGATCCAATAGTATGCTGCACCGTGTCCCACTAACTCTCTATGTTTTTTGTGTTTCTTTTTTCCCTCTGCTATCAGGTGTTACACCTTCTCCGCCATCGCCGACGATGGGCGAGTCGCTCGCGAAAGACACGATCGAGCTGAAACAAACATACATGATCGAGTTGTGCTCTTTGCCATCGAGCAAATGCAACCTCCGGTGTCCATGGAAAAAGGTGCCAAATCATGCGTTGGGCTCCGGTGACCATGGAAAAAGGTGCCGGATCATGCATTGGGTCGGAGCTCAGCAGGAGGGATGCATAAGAGGCCAACAGGAGGCTATTCAAGGACCTCACGGCTGCGCCTTTGGCTGCTTCGCGTGGAAGCACCCTCCTTCTCTCCCGCCGTCGCCAACGAGATTATGGGCGGCCGAAGGGAGAGGGGGAGGGGCGGCACTCTCCTCTTTTGATTTTAAATTTTTTAATCAAATATTATATTATTTTATCACTATATTAATATTATTTTAAATTTTTTTAATGAGCAAATCGGTAAACCGATTATACCCATGGGCAAAAGATATATTGCATTATGAGGTGACATAAGTTTCGGTGGAAGATGGAAATAATCATTTGTTGAGAGACTAAGCACAATTGAATGATGCTTTAATATCATATTTAATTTCACTTTTTTTGGATTACAAAAAGGAGGGGTTATAGACCTCATGAAAGGAAAATAAAAACTGAAAATTTATAGACCTAATGAAAGAAAAACAAAGATTAAAAATAAAAGGACACATAGGTCTCATCACTAATAAAATTTGAATTCATGATCCATTCGTATTTTGATCCACATGATTTTATTAAAATTACATTTTTTATACATCCCCAACATTCTTTCTCTCAATTATATGTTGCTATTGATGTATGTCTTAATTGTTCGCCTTCAATGAATTTGGTATAAGTCATTAACCAAAGTTACAATCTTTCTTTTTTTTCTCTTCCCAACATAAAGTCACAACCTTTCCGGAGCTTTCCCTAGGAATAATCTTTTTAGATTACTGATAATCTTCACAATCTTTCGGGAGTATTTTTCTATGAGTAATCTTTTTAAATTACTGATCATCTTCACAACCTTTCGAGGGCATTTTCCTACGAGTAATTTTTTAGATTACTGATAATGTAAAGTTAAATTACCTGAGCTCATCATACTAGTTTGTTACTTTGTTTTAGTTTGCAGATAATTTGAATTGCTTAACAATGTAAATTATTTATAAAGTGACAATCAACATTGACTAAGAGGAAAATGTCTATTCAGATTGTCACTCACATGACAATCTATTTTTATTTTCTTTTCATTTTTGCCCTTTTCAATCTTACACAAATAAAACATAAAAATAATATAAAAATTCATATAACAATAACAAATAATATTATTACCATTATAATTAATAATATTAATTTATTTAAAATTTATTTTTTTATTGTTATTCACATGAATTGCATATTATTATTTAGTTATTATTTTAAATGTTATATACATTACCATTATTTTCATTTAAAAAAGATATTAAATATTTAGAATTATATTTATTTAATTTATTAATTTTATTTGAATTTTTAGTTGGATTATATAATATTTAACTTAATATTAATGATAAAGGATATTTTCAGTAAAAGTTGTAAGTGTCATTTAAATTGTTGAAAAAAATTACTTGTCAAATCACTAATAATTTAATAATTAGCAATTGCTAGGTAATATGAAAAAATAATGTAATAAACGCTCCCTTCTTTCGTCTTCCCGGTATAAAGTAACAACGAGCTATAGAAGAAATCACAAATTTTTTTTTATAAGCAGCTATAGAAGAAATCACAAATTAACAGAAAGCATTTTTCCTTGTTGAAGTAACCACCAGGAAACAAATTGACCGTGATGGTTGAAGAACAGGTTCATTGCGTCATCCCAGAGCTAGGGGAGGAGCTTTATTGGGTTTTCACTCTTGCAGCTTTAATATTACAGTGTGTGCTTCCAAAATCTAAAAACACGAGCATGATCTAAAACAGGAAATAATTGCGAGACAAGGGAACAGAAGATATGGCATCACATTTGAGCACTTCGCCGTCCGCCGTCACCGTGTAGTGCTCCGGATCGACGTCGATCTTTGGCAATGCATCATTCAGCTTCATGTCTAACTTCGACAGACGGCGCACATTGCCCACGGCTTCCACTCGCTTCTGCAACCCGTACTCATTCTTGATGCCAGCATCTTTCGCAACCTGCATTCAACACCAAAGTGAGTATCAAGATTCATGTAGGCAGTCTTGAAGAGTCCATAACATATGCTGCATTTGATCCCATTGACAGGGTGCAAAGTAAAGAGATGTTAGTAACATACCT
Organism: Pontederia crassipes; assembly: GCA_030549335.1. Taxonomy (NCBI): domain Eukaryota; kingdom Viridiplantae; phylum Streptophyta; class Magnoliopsida; order Commelinales; family Pontederiaceae; genus Pontederia; species Pontederia crassipes. The sequence goes on from CM060190.1 coordinate 7,834,190, forward strand.
TGCTAACAAATGCGATGGCGTTGGCGCTTGCGGCTTTCCCAAATGCACCGAACATAGGCCTCATCATAACCTGCATCCAGTTTGCACCACATTCCATTTCTTGAGATAGATTTAAACGTTAAAGGTAAATCAGAAATATGTGGATTTTAGATACATAATAGTTATCGACCAACACTAGTCATTTCTAGTACGACAAATTTTGGTGTTGTGGAAAGCTAGCAATCACTATAATTTGAATAGAAAAAAGAAGCTGGAAAGAAGAATATGCAAATGAAAGCAATACATACAGGTTCAGGGGTAGGAATGCTAGCATTAGGGTCTCCCATGTCGGCCCATGCAATTACACCGCCTTTAACTACCATCTCCGGTTTCGCACCGAAGAAGGATGGCTTCCAAATTACAAGATCAGCGAGCTTCCCGACCTATTCATATAAAAAGTACTATTATTATGACAATTTAACTAAGAAGAATTTCAACTGTGAAGGTCTGGTAACCAAGAAAATTACTCTGGAATCTGGGAAAGAAAATTGTCAACTGCGAAGAATGCAACATCCAGCCATAGATTAAGTTGTTTTTTGTCCCAATCGTGTCTTATTCAGTTCCCATAAAGTTATAGCATCCAGTAAATTTACGTTGATCAGTATTTGTTGACAAAGACCAAATCATTGCCTAGCAACCAAACATATTAATACTTTGGTTCTTTTAAGTCTTCACTTTATAAATCAGTTCTTTTGAAATTCAGATTTATCCAAGGTGCAGTACTCCATTATGTACACTTATACTTAGATATTTCATTTCATGTGGGAAAAATCATCCCTGTGTGTAAATAATAATTAATAAGCAAGCTAATATTTTTTGGACAACACTACGAAATGGCACTTCCAAAGGTTTACATATATAAATACCCATACAAAGTGGATTTACTTGCATAAAATAAGTGATGTATGGGCCAAGTAGTAGGATGAAATGAATATGTATCGCACATGTTAGGTGTACGCGTGCACCTAGTGTCAAAAGCAGAAAAATATTGTATGTCAGAACATAGCCTATACATACACATACTTCATCAAATATTGCTTTCATGACTTACTCTTTTGTTAAAATATTTTTTGAGACTTGTTAATAAGTTAGTTGGAATGAACTTTTGAAGTCTGTTCTTTTCTTTGACAGAGCTAAAGAATAACTAGGACTTAGGTAAATACAACGCTTTAATTACATAAAGGTTCATTGTTAAATATTTCACGTCTTCTCCCAGCATAAAACAATTAATAAGTATAAATGATTCACCTCAATGGAACCAAGATGCTGCGAAAAGCCATTAGCTATAGCTGGATTTATTGTGTACTTTGCTATGTACCGCTTGATCCGTAAATTGTCATTGTCAAACCCACTGGGTTCAATAGATCTACCCCTTTGCACCTTCATTTTGTGAGCAGTTTGCCATGTACGAGTAATGACCTAATAAGGTTAAAACAAGATCGTAAACATTGATGATTGCACATTAGTCAAAAGCCGGAAAACAGCAAGTCCAACCATTTCATCATTCTTAAGGACACAATCCATATAAGTGAGATGCTGGACCCTTTTCTTAGTCTGAAAAGGATAACAAGATAAGTTTGTATTCACCCGGTTCCTTTGTTTTTCTGGAGAAGGTATTCACCTTGTTCCGAACCATTTGTTCCAATGAAAATAGTGTTGAGAAAGCAAAATATAAATGCAATTTACGTATGATGGAACATGTCTATCCACATATTGATGTATGTAGTGCCTCTGCTTATATGCACCATAAACAAAGTATGAACTGCAGTGAATATATCATTCCGAGTCATATATTGTTCTGAAAAATAATTACTGTACTTGGATGGGAGCAAACATATCTTCTTTGTTGTTCTAATTTAACCTTCTCAGAGAGTGAGAAATTATTGGCTGCATGCCGTATTGTGTCTAGTCCTCTTATCAGCAATCACGGCAAGTAGCTGATCTCAGAAAGACAAGAATATAAGTAAAACAAGATTTCTAACCTCTCCAACACGACCCATGGCCTGTGAATCAGAAGATATGATACTGATTGCTCCCATATCATGTAAAATGTCTTCAGCAGCAATTGTTTCTTCTCTTATACGAGATTCGGCAAATGCCACATCTTCGGGGATGTCTTTATCAAGGTGATGACAAACCAACTACAAGACATTTGCGAATTTTTTATACGAACTAAGGTTTATAACCAATACAACACACATGCTCTTTTACCAGCATATCCAGATGTTCATCCACTGTGTTTGAAGTGTATGGTCGAGTTGGATTTGTTGAAGAGGGCAAGACATTTTTGACACCACAAACTTTAATAATATCTGGAGCGTGGCCACCACCTGCACCTTCACTGTCAATGACATTAGTTTGCAAGCTGAACCCTCAAATGTCTAGACTATATAATCAAATTTCATCAAAGATGAAACTTTTTTTTTTGCTCTGAAAGAACAGAGTTAGCAATAAACCATATGAATTAGAGGAGAAGTACACCAACACGTCGAAACAATTCACTCATATTAAACTTGGTGCAAACAAGTTGACGAAGCTCCATTCTTATTACCTATGATATGTATGTATTGTCCTGTTTTTAAAAGCAGCAATTGTATGTTCTACACATCCTGATTCGTTCAAAGTGTCCGTATGGATATTAACCTGTACAAACACATCCAAAACAATCAAGAACTGATGAGTGAAAACCAAACCAACAGTAAGAAGAAAAATTGATCATCTACTTGAATATCGAAAACATCTGCAACTGCCAAGCAATTGTCTATTGCAGCTGGTGTACTTCCCCAATCTTCATGCAGCTTCAAACCCATTGCTCCAGCTTTAATTATTTCAATTAATCCATCTTCCTTTGCACTATTTCCCTAAAAGATATTATGATTAAGAAGGACAGTGAATACATAGGAAGTGTAAGAGTCATAGCATGAAATACGAAGAAGTTATTAAAACCAATGCACACACAAAGAGATACTTGACACATACTAGATGCATTGAACATTTACAATCACATCCAGAACAGAGAAAAAAAACACTAGGAAAAGTTTAAGAAAATAATACAATTTACTTGCTAACTCCAGAAGAAATAAGTTTGCAACACTAATTATATTATATTGCAATCGCAAGTTAAAGCACTCACTTTTCCAGTGAAGCCCATATTAACTGGCAAGTCATCTGTAGATTGTAGCATTAGCTTCATGTGGAATGGTGCAGGCGTGCAAGTAGTTGCACGAGTTCCATCTGCTGGTCCAGTGCCACCTCCCACTAGCGTTGTAATGCCTGCAATACATTATTGAGTTTCTGGTATTTCATATGGCATTCAATTAGAATAAGAAGTTTAGAGAAATTGCTGGTTTTTCGTATATCACTCCATGAGTTAATTAGAACAATATATCATATGTCATTTCTATCTCAATCACAAGGCAAAAGATGAGAAATATTTTATTTCTTTTAGAATGTTTCCTAAATGGCACTATGTTTTCATGTACCAAACTGGAGTCATCTCCATAGATCTGTATTTCAGAGGACACCTACTGAGGATCCATGTGCAATTAAGAACATCTTAACTGACAGTAACAGACTATGCATGTACTGTTAGTTTTTTGTAAAGGAAATGTAGGATACAAAGTTATGTTTCCATGCTTATCACAATTTGGATCTATCAAGAATGGTGAAAAATTAATAATGTCTGTCAAAAGAAACAACAACAACAACAACAAAGCCTTATCCCACTAGGTGGGGTCGGATAAAGTTTATAGCCGGTCCCAAGCCCGGATAAAGGAGGAGGGTTGTGTTAGGCCCCGACAGCCAGCATAAAATCATGTCGAATCTTATAAACATGGATCAACAAAAAAGAAACAATATGAAATAAATATATTGGTTGTTAGTGAAATTAATTGAGCATTAATTTATTTATCGTGTTTGGGATTTAATGATGTGTCACACACACACACTCATTCATATTAAAATTATCAACACTGTGAAAGTGTAACAATAGAAAGTCAAATTGAATCTGTCATAAATTTTAAAAATTAATATGATATGCATGGCAATTATCACTCCCACGCATGCAGAGACAGAGAGAGAGAGACTTACCGCTTGATATGGCCTCTTGAGCCAATTGTGGACATATGAAATGGACATGACAATCTATGCCCCCTGCTGTTACAATCATTCCCTCTGCAGCTATAACTTCTGTGCTAACCTGCATATAAACACACAAAAGAAATAAATAGTAGCATATTCAATCACTTTTGCCTTCACACTGAAATTAATCTTGAACCATGCACAATTAATTACCCCCACAATCATGTTTGCCTGTACACCATCCATTACATCAGGATTCCCTGCCTTGCCTATAGCAAAAATAAGACCTTCCTTAATACCAATATCAGCTTTGTAAATTCCTGTATAGTCAATGATAACAGCATTTGTGATGACTGTATCTAGGCATGAAGATGGTGGATAGCCTGTAGACTGTCCCATTCCATCACGCAAGACTTTTCCACCTCCAAAAACACATTCATCACCATAAACCGAGAAATCTTTTTCAATTTCGGCATATAACTCCGTATCACCAAGCCTTATCTTGTCACCTGTGGTGGGTCCATACATGTTTGCATAGTTTTCTCGAGTAATTTCTGTGGTGAAGGAAGAGTTTTCCCCAGAGACACCTTCACTGCAAGAGAACGTTTAAACGTTGCTTGAAATAACAAGTTTTTACAAAAGCACTTCTTCAAACAGAATATACATTTTGTACCTGGCATCTGGTTGATCAATGTTCCCAAAACTATTTTCAATAACATTCTTCATCACATGTTCGATCTGGGTTACACTGACAGGACCATCTACAATAGCATTGCCACCTCTAATGATTTTTCCACCTCCAATACTCACAAGGGTTACATTTTTTGAATCTCCTGGCTGGAAACGAAACAGAATGGGCAGCAGTGGCTTGTTAGATGCAAGTAAAGTTGAGATCATTTAATAAAAAAAGGATACTAGAACTAGAAAACTAAATAGAAGATAAACTTCAGCAGAAAAGCTCAGAAGAAGTTTTTCGAGTAGAAGCTATTATGGTCATGATCATAACCTCAAATCGTGTAGCTGTCCCTGCAGGTATATTTAACCTCATACCATAGGATTTTCTTCTATCAAAAACCAAATAAGGATTGACCTCAATAAAATGATAATGACTGCCAATCTGCATAAAATTAATAAAAGATAAGGTAAATATTTTGACAAAGTACAGAAGAAATATGAGACAACAACAGATATTCAAGAGACCAATTCTAACAAGACAAAAACAAAGTATGTGAACTGTAGAATCTATTTGGTGCATCTCATAGTTCATCGATAGACAGGACAGCTTGAAACCTTCAAAATTCAGAAAGACAAACTATAAAAGCTGACACTGTATCAATAGATTTTTTTTAGTGATATGTATCAATGATTTCAACCTTGTATAAACTATCTAAGAGATGTTCTCATATCTCAGTCAATACACACAATAGATCCTTAGGCAAGTCATCCTTATCATCATGTTGAAAAAGGAAAGTTCATCAGGTTTATGTGAGGACATTATCATAGACTTATTCAAGCAGGCGTAGAAAAACTCTATCACCCAAATTATGTATGAGTTAATGAAGGGAAAGGTAACAGTCAAATATGAAAGGCTGTCTTGAGCCGTCTCACCTGGATTGGTCTATCTGCCTTGTTTACAACTCTAAGTGTAACAGCCTTCCTTCCTGAATTAATAGTAATTTTTCCAGATCCATATACTATTTCTCCAGGGAATATGTCATGCAGCTGCTGATTGAATTTATCAACAGGAGGAACTGACAATGATACAACATAAGTGTTGCAGTTAGAAGAACAGATAACAATGTAGTCTTTTTTTTTCTCCAGAATGGTACTGATGAATTTCTGCCTAGATAGTCTTTTATGTTTCTTGTGGAAAAGAAAGAATTTCCATTATATGAATGAATGCATGTAAGACTGACATGTCATACAAAACACCTTTTCCAGTTAGGGTGCATTCAAAAGTACACAGTAAGAACGACATCTGACAAGTACATCAACAAATTCCATATGTGGTCTTGCCCTAAAGAAGCAGGAGTCATTAAGAGTCATAATAGTTTGGATGGATATTTAGCAGATTGTTTTGTGTTGCTGAAGTATGTACTATCAATTGTCATTAAGTTTTTGCATGAATTTTAATGTGCCTCATGAAATAAATAACTTTTAGGTGCATTCTCTAACTAATAATAACTTGACGGATATAACCTCTCCTTTTCCGCTTGCATTAATCATTCTTTCTTTTTCTCTACATTTCGCTTTGCTCATTTACCCACGCTCACTCATTGTATCCATGAACAGGTATTATTGATGTTTCGATATGACATTTGCATCTTCTTCCCAGAAAAAAGCTTCATTATTTGCAATGATAATGATAGGTAAAACACATTGCAGCCTGACAGAACTTAAAATCATTACCAGGAAGGAAAGAACCATGCAAAGCCAGTTCCAAATTTCCATTCTCACTAGCAATAGGATCATGCACTGTGATCAACTTTGTCCCATCCATAAATGTACCCTCCACCTGGAAAAGAAGAAAGAAAGATGATGCATCACATTGTATTTGTATATATAGAAAGATGTTCACAGTGGCAAGACCTTAAGCAAAACACGTGCTAAAGTGCTTGACAAGCAATAGGTCCGTAGTACGAAGGATCAAAACTTTGACACTTGACTATCCATCAATGTGGTCTAATGTTTATTGTATATGATTGATTTGCATCGAGTGTAGTGTGGCATATGGATAAAACTACTTTTTTCGGGTAAAAATAATCAAGTTTATTCAAGTATTAGGAAGGATATGCATGCCTTTGCTTGACCATATATACGAAAATAATTGCAGTGCAGCTCAATCAGTATGTCTACCGCAACTGCCTAAAAGATGTAAGGAACATAATGACCTCATTATGAGATCTACATTAGTAAAGCTGCACCTCGACACAAATGTGTTCTTTCAATCAAATTTTGACAGTAGCTTGTCTTTCCTCCTATGAAATATATCCAACACAAATACAGTGGAGAAAAATGAACTCTAACAGTCGCGAAGAGAGACAAACAATTGTTTTCACAGACAATTACCAGAAAAAGGTACCTATCTACAAACAATCTTTGTAAAGACTATAACCTGAACAGTGTGTAAAAGGTGCCAAACAGCTGGAAGAACCTGCCTCCTGATAAAACAAAAAAAGAAAACACAATTACCATGAAAAGAAAATGGAATTGCAATACACTGCCCATAAGAGGGAAAAAGGACAACGAAGATTTGATCATCCATTATCCATATGCAATATATTACAAAAATAGTGGTCGCATTCCTCGGTAATGCTGTATAGTAGCTGCTATTTTCACCTTCCTAGAAGTTGCTTCCCGATATCCATCAAGTCTGTAACCCTTTTGTCTCCATCACGAACAAACTCTAGTATCTGTAAGTCGATGTCACAGAAATTTTTCATTCAATGAATTTTAAGCCCATATCAGCAAACGCAAAGAATTCCTTTTCCACAAAACATCACACAGAGAATCGAAGGCATCAAATGGCAATACATCTACAACCAATTCAATCTTTATGCAAAGAAGGAAGGACGAGTAAATGCCGGAGCACTTGTGCACAATTAAAAGAATTCAGTAGATTCTTAATGAATAAGAACCAAATTGTTGCCAATGCACAAAAGCCCGCATTGAAAGATGTCTCGACTTCCGCTTGCAGTTGCAAGCAAACATTACGAATCAAATGGAAGAAACACGAATGGACGAGCAGTGTGTTGGAGCTGGAATTTATCACACCGGCGTCAAACAAGCACCTGAGATGCGATGAGCGCCACGGCTTCGGTGTAGTTAAGGCGCAGGCCTCGCGCCAAGCGCTTCTGCGCCAGGAAGCCAGCCTGGTGCAGGCCCAGCTTGTCCATCTCTCGCGGTGCCAGCTTCATGGTTGCTTAATTGCCTCGCTCAGCTGATGACAAAAGACCGATCGATCCATTCAAGCACAAATCCAACAAGAAAGAGGGAAAGAAATCAAACAAAAAGGATCGAAGATGAACAATTACATCAGATTAAAAGAAGAGAAAGAGAGACTGAAAAGCAGCGAATCGCTCGCTCCTGCCCGCAGTTTATTTCCGCTCGAGTGATGAGAAGAAGAAGAAGAAAAGAAGAAGAACCGGTCGATCTCGGAAGACGTCGAGATTTCGTGTAAGGCGACGTCAGGGTTTCCCACGTGGGGAGCAAACGGAGGCCTCGAAAGGAGCGCTCCTCCCACCTATAGGGACGAATCTTGGAGTTTGAAACGAATTTAAAAAAACAGAATCTTGGGGTTCAATTTTGAATTGTTAAAAGATCCAACAGTCGATAGGGCGTTGACTTTTCCTCCCATAACGTAGTATACGTGGACTCTTCACAGCCATGGAGAGAAAAAAAGCAAGTTGAGATTGTTTATTTATGAGATATTTTCTTATCCTATCTAATTACTATTATTATTTGTGGTCCCATACCTCAATAATATTATTTTTTAAACAGATTGATCACTCCATCATATAAATATCGTTAAGCATTTTATAAAATGAAAATAATGATGCCAACCAATAACAATAGTATAATGAAATGAACAAAAAAGAAGGATTTTAAAATTTAATCATTAAAGTGCCTAAAAATTATAATTCTACTTTTTATTTGAATAAAGATTTAGAAAATCGAAATTCTAGAAATGTGAATAAGGAAGCCTTCAATTAAGAGACCAAGACAATCAAGTACTAGTATCAAACTTAAAATAAAAACAAAGTTCAACTTTGCATCGATTTTTTTAACCAATAATTTAAAATAAAATGATCATCAAACACACAAGCAAGGTTCGAGTTTGCACCTCTGACTCTACTCAGAACAAGAGATATCATAGTGGAGGAATTTAATTTTTTTGCCACAATCTGTGGATCCCCAAAGACTCGAAAGGACATCGATTATCCAATATTTAAATTTAAAATGATTTTTTAAAATAAAAAATGTGCCACAAGATACTTAGTATGTATATAATACTCACAATATACATATTTAAATATTTAAATCCTAAAGTTTGCAATCATAGTGGACTAATATGTACAAGTCCAACAATTGTGTTATAATTAGGGCTGAGCACGGGGTCGACCCGGATCGCACCGACCCGGAAAATCGAGTAAAAAATATGGTCCGGACAAGATCCGATCTAGGCCCGGGTCTAATGGATGAAAAATCCGATGAGTTTCAGGTCAAGGTTCTGCAGTGCAGATACCCAATCCGGACCTGATCCGATTTATTATTCACTATATAAACCCGCCGGCTATTTCTTTCTTTCATTTCACACATAACTTTTTATCTCCCATCTCTCTCACCGTCTCACCCCTCGCTCGACACCCTCCCCCTCTCTCTCATGGCGGCGGCGACGACGGTGACTCCGACGAATATCTCTCTTCCAGCAGTCCTCCCCCTCTCTTGACTCTCTCTCTCTCCTCCGGCTGCCTGGCGGCCGGATCTGGTCGATCCCAGACGTCGGATCCAATAGCTGGCGACTGATCCGGCCGCCTGATGGTCGGATCGGCCGCTTGACGGTCGGATTCGGCTGCCTGACGGCCGGATCGACCGCCTGGTAGTCGGATCAGCCACTAGAGGTTAGATCCGGCCGCTTGGCAGCTGGATTTGGCCGTTGGCGATCGATCCGGGCGTCGGATCTGGCCACTGGCGCTCGGATCGGCCTCCAGGCGCCGGATTTGGCCACTAGCGACCGATCCGAGCGTCGGGCATGTTGAGCTGATCCATTCCCGGTCGCAAACCCGGTTACTTTTCCGAATTGTCGAGTCTGACTCGGAACCGGATCCGACCGGGTTCGGGTTCGGTACTAGGTCAAAATTTTTTTGACCCAACATAATTCGGGTCGGGACCGGATCCGTTGAGATCCGAACCCGATCCCGAGTTTGCTCAGCTCTAGTTACAATCATCCAATTTTATTATGGTCGACTAATATGTACTGTAGGATCTCAAGACATCAAGAGGGGTGAATTGGTGTTTAAAAATCAAAAATATCGATTTTACAAGATATGTCGTGAAAGTTTAAAATCGATTCGTTAAACTTTAAATCAATACAAATCAAATCATATCACAAACATAATACGAGAGGAAGAGAGAATGCAAACACAAGAACACAAGGTGGTTGTTGATGAGTTTCGATCATACTTTGGTCTACGTCCCCGCTCCAACTTCTCGATTTCGAAATCGTCAGAGATTTCATTAAACTCTTCCTTCGTTCCAAATGAGGCAAGAATCATTTACATCAAACCACATTTTTTCCACTTTGAAAGGTAAGGCACACTTCTCTTCATAGGAAGCTTATCTTTTCTCTTGATCAAGAGGTAACATATGGAACCTCTTTTATACATAAGCTCACTCAATTTTCTAAACAATGATTTCTCTCTTTTACAATATCATGCTCACAAGAAGAGAAGAGAGAAAGAAGAAAAATTAGAACAATAATTTAAAAAGAATGATATTCTTTTGATAACTTGAAGTTTTCCTTAAAGGTTTGGACGAATGTTTCTTGAGGCTTTGACAATCCTTTTATAGTCTTCTACTTGTGAAAATTTCGTTCAAAATTTTTTTCCCAATTTTCTCCTTGTTACTGTTCATCTCAGTCAGGGACCGGTCAACCGCTTTAATGGATCGATCTATCGGTTTATATGACCATTGCGCGATTTCTTCATTACGTTTGATCAGTCGATCGATGCATCGACATTGTGCTTTGACAATCTGTGCATTGATCGATCAACAGGTATGTCTGATCGGTCGACCAGTGCTTCAACTGACCTTCATTGCGTTGCCCTACACAATTTTGAGCATAGCTTTCCGCATTTTTATCCAAATTAGATATATTGGATTTTATGAATAGCTAACAGAATTCTCTACAACTTTGATATTCGTCATTCATCCAAAATATGATGAAATTATAATCAATTATTCAATCAAAGTTTAGTTCATAAAATTGTCCATTTCTATTTAAACTCTTTCAGCATATAACTCTAATATTTCGAAGTTTGTATCATCAAATATAATTATATATGGTACTAACAATTTCCCCATTTTTTTATGAAGACAAACTGAGAAATATGAAAAATATATAAGTTGTGTAAAATTGTAAAATCAATATTACTTCCCCTAAAATTAAGTTTTCCTTACAATGATAGATATGCATATAAGTACTATTTGTAAGGTATTGTTCATATAGAGTTATATTCATAGATTTTATATTATAACTCAGGGATTATATATTTCTCATATATAAATCTTTCTTATGTTCTTATCATATTTCTCTTATATGTCTCCCCATCTTGTTTCATGAAAAAGTAATTTGCATATGAAACACATAAAAAACAACATGTAACCTCAATTAATCATGATATATTTAAAAAACTTATTCTCACCTTTTGTCATATAAGAAACATGTAAAGTGTTACATCATAAAGAGTTGTTTTCATATAAAATATGCGATAGGGAAAAATAACTTCCTCTAAATTTATGATTATTTATAATGGCAAAAATGAAATCAAAATTGATCTAGAGGTTATTACAAATAATGCAGATATAATGAATTGGTCTAGGGAGGGATTTTATCCTTTATTGCAATAAGGAAAAAAATCTACTCCATCCGTGAAAATCACAAGTCTTAGAAAATTATATTAAGAATCAAAATATAACATAAACTTTGAAACAATAATGATATGTCAAAATTAAGTTTTGTAGAATAAGGATAACAAAATCATATTCAAAGTGGGTGGATGAAATAATAATTTTGAAATTTTGAGTGAGAAATCAAAAGTAGGCTTAACACTTAAGAATCATGATAGTAAAGTAAAAAAAATTAAGAATATAACCAATGTTCATAATTTTTAAGTAAAAGATACTTTTACCATGGCCTCTGTGCTTTCACATTTTTAATTCCGCTTGTCCTTTGCTTTACATGTGAGGCACACCTAAAAGACAGTTATTTGATCTTTGGTATTCAAACTTTTTTGGGTATTATTTTGTTAGTCACGGTTCCTTTTGGAACCCATATCATTCCATGTTAAAATGATTTTCCTACTTTGCGCTGATAAGTATAATGACTATGAAATTCACATGCAAAATAAGTAATGTGTGAATTTTTTAAGGATTTATCACAAGAGTGTTTAGACTTTCAATAAGTATGTCCAAAGTATTTCTTAGAATTACTTTTCTTTGCTTGAGAGACAGCCTTCTCATTGTTTTGTAAATTTTTTAAAAAAGTATTTCCTTTCTTTACTTTTTTTGAAGAAAATGCTATTTTTATAATTTCATATGCATGTGTAATTTTCAAAGAATCAATTTCATTTTTTACACTTTCATTTTCTAAAAAATATATATGCTTTTCTTCTTTTAATTTATCAAACTCATGTAGTAATTTTTCATTCTCCTCTTTAAGTGCAGGATACTTTTTTATAAGAGAAGAAAATTTTTCGTGCACATCCAATGAAATATCTTCTTCAGAAGAGCTTGATGTATCATTATTTGAATTTGAAGAGTTAGAAGTTACCTCATCATTGTGTACCATTAAGCATAGGTATGCATTCTCACTAAAAGAGGTTGATGAGCCATTTGATTCACCTTCACTTGACTTTTTATATTTTTTTCTTCCCTTTCTGAAAAGTTTCTTCTTTGTCCTTCTTTTGAGTGTTTTTCTTGATCATGTTTGCATGATCTTCTAGTTTGCTTATCATTTTTTTTCTTTATTTTTCACCAACTTGAGATATTTATTAAGCTTTTTGTATAGCGTGCGAGTATCTTTTCATCCACTTCTTTATCACTCAAGTCTTCTTCCTTTTTGTTTTCCTTTAATGCAAATGATTTCTTTTGTGGAGCATTTTCTTCTTCTTCTTCCTGAATTTCGATTTCATAAGTTAAGAGAGAACCAATAATCTAACTTGTTCAGATCTTTTTCTTCAATCGCGCTCCTCTTTGTATGTCATCTGGAGGAGAGAGATTTGAGAAACTTTTTCACTTTTTGAGGTTTAGTTCTTAGCTCGCCCAAGAAGACTAAGCCATTCAAAATATCGTTAAACTTTTATAACCATATCATTAATGAATTCATTTTCTTGCATTTTGAAGGAATTATATTGATGATTTAAAATATTTAATCTAAATTCTTTAACTTTATCTGTTCCTTCATATGTAATAATGAGTTTCTACTAAAACTCATTTGCACATTCGGAATTGGAAATAATCTAAAGCACAAAAAAATATTGTTCACTTTCCAATTAAGTTTTACAAAAAAAATTTCTCTTTCGGTATATTCTAAAGGTAATTTTTCATGTAAATAATAACCATTTTCAATAATGTCCCACATGTTAATATCAATAGAATATATATATGCTTGTATCATAATTTTTTAATACGCAAAATTTGATGCATTAAAAAGCGAAGGTCGACTAATTGATTGTCCTTCGGAAAAAATTAAATCCATTTTATGTCCTAGCTATAAAGATGATTAAATATTAAAACAAGAGCAATCCGCTCTGATACCAATTGTAGGATCCCAAGGCACCAAGAGGGGATGAATTGGTGTTTTAAAATCGAAAATGTCAATTTCACAAAATATGTTATGGAAGTTTAAAATTGTTTTGTTAAACTTTAAATCAATGCAAATCAAATCATATCACAAACATAATATAAGAGGGAGTGAGAATGCAAACACAAGAACACAAGATGGTTGTTGACGAGGTTCGACCATACCTTGACTTACGTTCCCGCTCCGACTTCTTGACCTCGAGAACATCAGAGATTCCACTAAACTCTTCATTCGTTCCAAATGGGGCAAGGAAGAACTATTTACATCAAACCACATTTTCTCCGCTTCGAAAGGTAAAGCACATCTCTCTTCCTAAGAAGCTTATCTTTTCTCTCGCTCAAAATGTAAGATATGAAACATCTTTTACACAGAAGCCCACTCAATTTTCTAAACAATGGTTTCTCTATTTTACAATATCATGCTCACAAGACAAGAAGAGAGAAAGAAGAGAAACTAGAACAATAACTTCAAGAGAATGATATTATATTAATAACTTGAAATTTTCCTTGAATGTTTGGATGGATGTTTTTTTTTTCTTTAGGCCTTGACACTCCTTTTATAGCCTTCTACTTGTGAAAATTTCGTTTAGAAAACATAGTTATTACTATTCATCTCAACCAAGCACCAGTCGAACGGTCTATATGACCGTTGTGCGATTTCTTCACTGACCGCGCTTGATCGGTCGACTGGACTATCAACCAATCTGTCAACTGTTATAGTCTCGACATTTTGAATATCACCCGTTGAGCTGATCGGTCAGCCTGTGCAACGACCGATCTGTCAACCGATATAGTCTCGACATTGTGCTTTGACAATCTGTGCATTGACCGGTCGATCGGCATGTTGATCATCCTGCACTATTTTGAGCATAACTTTCTGCATAGTTATTCAATTACATAATCTTAGATTTTATGGATAGATAATAGAATTATCTGCATCTTTAATATTCATCGTTTATTCAAAATATGATGAGATTATAATTAATTATTCAATCAAAGTTTAGTTCATAAAATTATCCATTTGTATTTGTAGAATCAAAAGCATCAAGAGAAGGGGTGAATTGATGTATAAAAATCTTTTCGCAAAATCACTTTTAGAAAATCAATAAAAACGATCACAAACAAATAACAATAAAAAGTGACTAAGAGAGCAAACACAGCGAGACACGATATGTTGACGAGGTTCGGCCTCAGCTCTTTGGCCTACATCCTGCTCCGACTTCTCGACCTTGAGACCGCCAGAGATCCACTATCTTTATTTTTTCTTGTAGGGAGAGAGCATCCCTCTTTACACCGCACGTCTTCTTCTCCGCTCAAGAGGCAAAGCACTCCTCTTTTACAATGAGCTCTTAATCTCACTAGATCAGAGAATAAATATTCCCTCTAACTCTCTTCTTTTACAAAATTTCTCTCACACGCAAAGCTTACAAGAGAAAAGGGAAGAACTTGCAAATTTGAGCTCAAGAACTTGAAAGGAATTTTTGAATGATCTTACTTGCTTGGATGATTTTTATTCAGGTTTGACACTCATTTTATAGGCTTCTACAAATGATAATCTCGTCCAAAAATTCTTCCATAATTTTCTACTTGAAAAATAGTCGTTATTGTTCATCTGGCACTGTGACCGGTCGACTGCATTAATGGGCCGATCAACCGATGAATATGATCATTGCGGCATATCTACGAGTTTTGTGAGCTGTCCGATCGACCGGTCCTTCGATCTAAACATCGACCGATATAATCTTGATATTTTTTGAACGCATTCTTTTCTTGATCGGTCGACCGATTTAATAATCGAAACATCGACCGACATCATCTCGACATTTCTAGAATTCGACCCTATGCTATTCGGTCGACCGGTGCAGTGACCGAATCATCGATCGGTACAGTCTCGACATTTCTTTCGCTTGATATCAATCGATCGGTTTTCATAGCCGTTCGATCGATCGATCGTATGCTGGATTTTTACTTTTATCATTGTAACTAGGGATTTCTTCTGCAAATGAGATCATATCAACTCTATACCTGCATATCATCACTTGGGCATAGATTAGTAACTTTTATGTCCAATTTTATTTGTTATCATTAAAATTTGGGATTCAACAATCATCCCTTTTTTTATGATGACAAACTAATTGGATGATAAAGAAAGAAAAGAAACAAAATGTAGGTTAAGATAGTACGTAATGAGCGAGCTCCTCCTATATTCATGCATATTTCACATTTTCTCGTCCTAAATAAGTGGTCTTTATGTTGTCATAATAATATGGAACAATATGAACTATGATGTCAAATAACGAACAAAATAGACATGGAATCAAATAAGGCATAAACAAGTTATCACACTACATCCATAGTCGATAATACATCATATGTTCGTGCACTAACAAATGTGATTGTAGTCACTACAAAATGATGCACGACACTAGTACAAATGCAAACATCAAACTAAAAACACATAACTTAAAACGCATAACATCATCCCATCCCATCCTAACCAAACTTCTCCCCCTTTTGACATCATAAAAAAAGGAGGTAAGACACCTACAACTCATCGGGACTATTATCATCATCACGTGCTACGAGCGGAGTGAATCCCTACGATGCATAGTAGGCCTCAAGCAAACTAACAAGATATCGAGAGTCACTCTCCATCCGTCGAATATGACGATCCATTTGGGTCACGCGATGGTCTATGACACCCACCTACTGTGACAAGGCCATAAAATCATAAGCGTCATAAAAAGCCGAGGGAGCGTGCTGGGAAGATCCAACATGCTCAGCAGGCGCCGAAGGCGGAGGGAAGTTGGGGCCAGCCTCCGGGGTGTCCCGAGTGTTCATCGGCGTTGGCTCTTCATCTGTGACATCACTTCTATCGTCAAAATCTATCGATGCCAGCTCGTCGAATCTAATATGTTTCCGGTGTAAAGTCCCAGAACCGATGAAATTAGTGGGGCGGGATCGGATGTACTCCTCGCCTGCAGGGATCTCGACATCAAAATGAAGTAAAATCTTAGTTATCCAGGCACCAAAATATAAGTGGTACCGACCACAAGCAGCATAGGAGACCTTTTGAAAGGTGTAGTCATATGATAGAAAACAGAGACACTGAAGAAGAAATAGATCAAAGTGAGTGACCTCTATATAGTGCCCGGATCGAGGAGTAATCATGCGATTAAAAATGTGATGAGCTTTTCATGGTTGGATGAAGATGCCGATGGGCCCTTTCGACGATATAATGGATGTCTTGTCCACCAAAAATCGTACGAATGTCATCGCAATCGGAAGATAATCAGAAGGTCAACCATGAGTGACAAATGAATAGAAACTCGATAATGGGCACACAACGCCAAAGATGTGACAGAAATGGTCAAGATTAAGGCGAATGGATACGTCAAGAACATAGGTGATGATAGCCTCCTGAGTGATCGTCATGTTCGCATAAAAATGATGAATAAGATGAGGATACACACGCACAGTGAGAAAAAGAAGTGACAGTCAACCAATGGTTGCAAATATCTCTTGAACATCTAGAATGTTGAGAGCGTCCAAATCAATGGTATAGGCACGCCGGACTTCACGAGAGGCGTACAAAGTATCAAAACTTGCAGAGACTTCCCTGGTGACAAAGAGATGACTATCAAAATCAGTGGAGTCAGTGGTAATGGCTGACGACTATGTCCACGGGATCGTCCTCGTCCACGTTGGATAGGCGCAGGTTCAGATTCAGGTTCTGGTTCTGGTTCAGGTTCACGCTCATTTCGGATGACTCGAATGTGTCCACCTGAGCCATAGAAATGACGACACCGCTGAAAGACTAGCCGAAGAGGTAGAATCCCTTCGTCGTTGGCCATTGATTCAATAATGATGGTCGGAGAGAACGGAAGGAGTCTGATGGTTGGAAAAGGTGCTGCAAGGAGGATGACACTTGGAAGATGGTAAAGAGGGAGATGGAGACGATGGCCAGAAAGAGAAGGCCGCAGTGATCGACGAAGAGAGAAGAGGAGGGCTGAGCAACGGCCGAAGAGCAGAGGACGTCTGTGGCCGACCGAAAGGTTGAAAAGACGGAAACACCCTCGGCCGGAGAGCAGATAAGAAATAGAAAGAGTGCGATGGACGATGACCGACGAAGAGAGGAGGGCAACCAAAGAGATGATGACAATGGCAACAGAGACAAGGCGGCCGGGTGACCGTGGGAAATAGGGTGGTGGCGATTGTGAGAGTGTTCGACAGTGGCCGCCGGCGAAGGAAAGGGCGACCGACGGAGGTGGCGGTCGAGGCGGCTGGTGAAAAGAAAAGGTGGACGGCGATAGGTATGGCGGTCGATGGAAGAAGAGAGAGAGGAGATCGACGATGACGACGATGGCCGGATGGAGAGCGGATGGTGACGACAGTGATGGCCGGATGGTTGGCGGACGAGGTCAACGAGCGGTCGGTGGCTAGGGCAACGATCAAGTAAAAAGAAATAAAAGGATCGTCCGATCGTGCGGTCAATTCCTTATAAATGTGTGATTTTGGCATATACCGGTCGATCGGTAATTTCCAATGATCGACCGGGCAATGATTTTTTTCAATAAACAATCCATCGTTCGATGGATGCCATCTGGAACCAGTCATATGCCGGTCAACTCGTGTATCATATCGGTCAACCGATTTGTCATATCGGTCGATCGATCCTAGTTTGACAGTTATTTTCCACCAATTTTCTAAATTTTAATCATTGAGATTTAGTTTCAAGGATTTATTTCACATAAATGTAAGTGTTGTGCAACACTTTTAATGTTCAATTCATGTCAAAAGTGATATTGCATAACCAAATCACTTTTACTTAAAATTAATATGCAATCAAGATTCAATCATTCATAATTCCCTTCTAAGCATGGAAAATCGTTCTTCGCTCAAAGGTTTTATAAATATGTCTGCAAGTTGGACTTCAATGGACATATGTTTAATGGCAATGTTCTTAAGGGTTACATGTTCTCGAATGAAATGATATCGCAAGTCAATGTGTTTAGTCCTAGATTGTTGAATTAGATTCTTGGTCATTTATATAGCACTTGTGTTATCGCACTTCATGGGTACATTGGAACAATTCACACCATAATCAAGCAATTATTATTTTACCCATAGTATTTGTGCACATCAACTATCGACGGTTATATATTCGACTTCGGCGGTAGAAAGTGCGATAGAGTTTTATTCCTTGCTAGCCCATGAAATGAGAGAGCTACTAAGAAAGCAACATATTCCGTTAGTGCTTTTCCTATCAACTTTACACTCGGTAAAATTTGCGTCAGTGTAAGCATGTAATTCAAAATGGAGAGTTTCTATCATATCAAATGCCTATTCGTATGTATGTTTTTAAATAGTAAATTATCCTTTTTACAGCAATTAAATTTGATTCTTTGGGAGCGAGTTGAAACCTAGCACACAGGCATACACTAAATATTATTTCCGGCCAAGATGCCGTTAAATAGAGCAAACTACCAATTATACCTCTCTACATTTTTTTATCAATCGACTTGCCTTTTTCATCTTTATCCAATTTTGTAATAGTGCTCATAAGAGTTATGCTTGTCTTGCATCCGTTCATTTCGAATCTTTTAAGTAACTCTCTTGTATATTTTTCTTGATTGAGAAAAATACATTCCTTGTATTGTTTCACTTGTAGGCCTAGAAAGAAGGTAAATTCTCCTACAAGACTCACTTAAATTCTTTTTGCATAAGAGTTTCAAACTCTTTGCATAGGCATTCATTAATAGCACCATAAACGATATCATCAACATAAATGTGAACTATTAAAATATTATTTTTAAAATGTTTTAAAAATAATGTGGTGTCAACTTTCCCTTTTTGAAAATCATTTTCGATTTAAAATGAACTTAATCCTTCATATCTAGCTCAAGGAGCTTGTTTTAAATCGTAAAGAGCTTTTGAAAGTTTGAAAATATAATTAGGGAAATTTAGATTTTCAAAATATTGAGATTGTTCAACATAAACTTCTTCATTTATAAAACCATTTTAAAAAGCTGATTTTACATCCATTTAAAAAAATTTAAAACCTTTATAATAAGCAAAAGCCAAAAGCATTCGAATTGCCACAAGTCTAACAACGGGAGCAAAAGTTTCATCAAAATCAATCACTTCAATTTGTGAGTAACCCTTGGCCACTAATCTACTCTTGTTCCTCACAATGACACCATTTTCATCTAACTTATTTCGAAAAGCCCATTAGGTTTCAATATCTTCGGCTCTTTTCACAAGTTTCAACACTTGATTTCTTTCAAAATTATTTAATTCCTCATGTATTGCATTTATCCAATTTGAATATTCAAGTGCTTCATGTATATTGCTGAGTTCAAAGTTAGCAAGAAATGCCGAAAATCATATAGATTTTTTAAAGATATTCTAGTTTTTATACCTTCATTTATATTACTTATACATTGTTCAAGTGAATGTGATGAGGTATGTCTCCGGTTTCTTAGAATGATTTGGCCCTTCTCAATTCGAGGTTCTTCCATTTGTTCCACATTTGGAGTATCAACTTTAACTACTTTTAAATCCTCATTTTGCACATCATCAAGTTGTCTTTGCACTTCAACAATTTCTTCTTCATCGCCGTGTGCTTGCTTGCTCATCAAAATTTCATTAGTCTCATTGAATTTAACATTAATAGACTTTTCAACAACTAATGTTTTTTTGTTATACACTTTAAAGGTTTTACTTGTACTTGAATAACCAAGAAAAATATCATCATCACATTTGGCATCAAATTTTCCTAATTTATCTATGATATTCAAAATATAGTATTTGTAACAAAAAACTTTGAAATAAGAAATATTTGATTTCTTTCCATACAAAACTTGAAAACAAGTTTTCTTCTCAAAACGTCTAAGTAGAATTCTATTAAGAACATTGCATGATATGTTTACGGCATCGACCCAAAAATATTTTGGCAATTTGCTTTCATTTAGAATTGTTCTAATCATTTATTGTATAGTTCTATTTTTCCTTTCTACTATTCCATTTTGTTGAGGTGCCCTAGGAATAGAAAAGTTATGAGTAATTCCATTTTCTTCACAAAATAATTCAAATTTATGATTTTCAAATTTCCCTCCATGATTACTGTTAATTTTTAAAATCTTTTGTTTAACTTCATTTTGAATTCTTTTTGAAAATTTTGAAAATAGATTTATTATTTTGTCTTTACTAGTAAGAAAAATAGTCTAAGTGAAACGAGAGAAATAGTCAATAATCACAAAACATATCTTTTTCCTCATAAATTTACTGCATCAATTGGTTCAAATAAAACAAGATGTAAAAGTTCCAAAGATCTATGTGTACTAATGACTCCCTTTAATTTAAATGAGCTTTTGGTTTGTTTATCTTTAAGTCATGAATCACAAATATTATTTTTCTCAAATTTTACCTTAGGCATACATCTAACTAATTCATGATTTGAAAGTTTATTTAGTAATTTATAATTTGCATGTCCTAATCTTTTATACCATAAATTTATATCATCATGCATAGCACTAAGATATTTTTCATTTTTCAAGTTATCAAAATCAATTTTGTACACATTATTGTATGTAAAGCCCATGTGTAAAATTTCATTGTTTTCATCTAATATCAAACACTTGTCTTTTTCAAATTTGACTAAATAGTTTTTATCACATAATTGACTTATGCTAATTAGATTATGTTTTAGATTTTCAAGCCATACATTTTTCAAATACACTTTGTCATTCTTACCAACATTATCCATACCTATTATTCTTTCTTTGCTATTGTTTCCAAAAGTGATTTTTCCTCCATTTTTCTTTTTCAAGGTAATGAAGTTTGATGCATCGCCGATCATGTATCTTGAGCACCTATTATCCAAGTATAATTTACCATCATTATACTTTGAGCCTCATCTTTTTGGTATCCAATCTTGCTTGGGTCCATCTTGGTTAGAAATGATCCTTCTCGAGATCCAATTTTTTTTTCATCCCTTTTTTACTCCTTTTGCAATCATAAAAATAATGTGCTTCATATCCACAGTGAAAACATGTAATATATGATTTTGTGTTACTATGTGATGCTTTAACAAATAAAATTCTTTTGTCATTTTTCTTTTCAAAAGAATTAAAACTAAGTCCCTTTTTATTTGAAAATATTCTAAGTCCACTAAGCATGACATCTAACATTCACTTTCATTAGAAAATTTTTTAACTTCATCTTTTAGATTCTTGATTTCTTTGTTCAAGCATGCACATCCTTCATTTTGTTTTTCGAATGATGATCTTAGTATATTATTTTTCATTTTCAATTCTTCAATTAAGAATTCTAAACTAAAGTTTTCTTCATTTAATATATCACATTTTTCACATGCTTTAACATCTTTTTTTTTGCATATTTTCAAGTTCTATTTTTATATTATCATATTTCTTTTTTAAGTTAATATTTATTAATAAGAATTCTAAACTCATTATGCACATTAAAGTATTCACTATCACTAGAGCTAGATGAGTTAGATGATACCTCGTGACTATTAGCCATTAGACATATGTAAGCTTCTTCATTATCACTTGAGAAGGTATTAGAATGATTTTCTTCGTCTTCGCTTTCATCACAAGTTGCTTGAAGAGCTTTTTTCTTTCTTCTTGAATTTTCTCCATCTTTTTTCTTTTTGATCAAATTTGGACACTCATTTTTATAATGTCCAACATTTTTACATTCAAAGCAAGGTATTTGATTCTTGCTTGATGGTGATCTTTTCTTGGTGAAGTCATTTTTCTTCTTTTACTTGACAAACTTGAGATACTTGTCAAGATTCTTTGCATATAGAGCAAGCTTCCTTTCATCAAGATCTTCATCTTCTTCACTTGTATCTTTCTCATCTTTATTTGCTTTCAATACTAGAGATTTTCTCTTTGAAACATTTGCTTTTTCATACTCCTTGATTCCGATCTCATATGTTAAGAATGAGCCTATAAGATCATCAAAATCTAACTAGTTCAAATCATTCTCTTCGATCACGGTCCTCTTTGTATGTCATCTGGATGAGAGAGACCTCAGAAACTTTTTTACCTTTTGAGAATTAGTTCTTGGCTCGCCCAAGGAGGCTAAGCCATTTATAATATCATTAAAACGAACAACCATCTCATTTATAGATTCATTTTCATGCATTTTGAAAGAATCATATTGGCGATTTAGAATATTCAATCTAGATTCCTTAATTTTATCGGTTCATTCATGAGTGATGATAAGTTTCTTCTAAATTTCATTAGCACTTGAACAACTAGAAATCTGATTAAACTCCGTCAGATCCAAAGCACAATAAAAAAATATTTTTAACCTTCCAATCAAATTTTACCAAAAGTCTTTCTCCTTCGGTATATTTCAAAGGAGATTTTTCACATAAATCAAAACCTTTTTGAACGACATGCCACATGTCAATATCAATGAAACACACATATGCTTGCATTCTAATTTTCCAATATGCAAAATTTGATACATTAAAAAGCGGAGGACGATTAATTCTTCTTCGCCATTGAAGATTGATCAACTTGTCTTTAAAATAATTATTATGAAACACACACAAATAGAAACCTATGAAAGTATATGAAAGGAAGGTTTTCAATAAAGATATGCAAACAAAAATTTTAAATATGCAAGAAATAAAGAGAGACTCTCAAGTCAACAAACAAAAGTAAAAAAATAGAACTAGAAATACTCCTTGACAATGGCGCCAAAAACTTGATGCGTACAAATTAAACGCAATACTAGCAAGTATACTAGATCGTATCAAGTAATAAAAAGTGTCATACACACGAGGACTAATCTAGATTCTTATCTTTCTAACTTAAGTTTATTAATTGAGAGAATAACGAGAATTAATTTCATATAAAAGTTATTCAAATTGATGACAATCAGGAATAGTGATGCTTTTAATTAATGTGAGAGAAAGTTAGAACTTAGACTATGTATCCCTCTCGGATTCTCTTAATTATCAATAATCAAATATAGACTTCTTGTAAAAAATAAGCGGATAAAAGGTATAGGACTAAAAAACTTGAGAAGCTAACTACCTTAGTAAAAAATATAATCAAAGCACATTGAAAATCAATCCACTTTAATATACACCAAACTAATATGTATTAATATAAAAGGTTGCTTAAAGTAAAGGATTCAAAAATTTGAGAACCTAACTATCTTAAATAGAAGTAAAATATATTAAAGACGTTGGAAACTCTATAAACTCCAATTACTTTATCTAAGACGCTTTAAGTTGCAAACCTTCATTCAGTGACACAATTATTAGTAATTAAAATTAATTTACTAACAAAAATATCAAAATAATAGAACTCGGCCCGGGTCAACTCAAAGTTTCTCTTCGGCAGAAATACTGAAGGAACCCAGCTCGGGTTGTATCCAACTCGGCCCGTGTTATTCATAGAGAATAATATCGATCAATCTTTTCTTGCGATTATCATGCAAAATTATATAATATTAATGCAAGAAACTATTCAACTAAAATAAAGCATGAAGCACACATCATCAACATGTTCTCAGAAGTTTAAACAATAAAATATGTTAAGAGAAAATCGAGGTTGAATGTAGTCTTCCTCTATCAATTAAACTAATTCATAATCAAAATAATTAACATCAAATTAGAGGGAGAAAATATAAATTAAAAATCAAACTCCGTATCTGGAACAAGCCTTGACCGAAACAATGCTCCAAACGATCGTCTGAACCTTTGAAATATCTAATTCTTCGATTGATTTGCAGTGGCGCGTAGTAGAACTTCATCTCTTATTTCTAGTGCGGCTAGGACTTCAAACTCCGAGATTGCATACTCCTTAGGTTTGTGGTACATCCGATTATTTATAGAGGTGGTGGTCTTTTAGGGTTCCGAATTGAAATCGCATCTCAAATTAGTGAAAGGCGGCCGAAAAACCACAGTCGTCCATCAGTTGGATGATTGTATTGAACTCGGGTTGGGTTTGATTCAACTCAGACTGAATTCTGTTCAGATTTTATTTCGGACAAAAATCGATTCGGAATTGGTTTTTAACGTCAACCCGGTCCGAGTATGATGTCAGCAGCCCAGCTCAGGTTCTTCTTGAACTCAATCATACGTGCTCTTCGTGCTCCATTTTGCATACTTTTTTTATCCGATTGCTTTGCACCTCCAAAATGATGATCCTGAGAATAAAATGAATCACAAATGAGTAGCTTCTGACTTGAAATATTTTTAGAAAGTAAAGAAGAAAATATATGCATGCAATGATAAAAACTATGAAAAATAGCCTAAATGATGCATGTAAAATATGTATAAAATTACATGCATCAGTACATTTTATATGTGATGCTATTCATGAAATATTCTATACATACGAAATGTACGCATAATCGTTAATATGATAAAAGATGAAGAATGATTGATGTGAATGTATGATATATTTAAAAAGAATAATGCATTGTAAATTTAAACAATAAATTCTTGTCACTCATCAAAGTAATGATGGGAAATATTATATATGTGCTTCAAGGGCACAAAGTCCCACGAAATAAAGTTTTGTGTCTATGTATATACTTTTTGGAGAACAAAGTTCTTCATCGGAAAAGATGATTAGAAATAACATCCTTCACTATTATGATATGTGTGTTCCCTCAAATGTGGCCTATCTAACCAATGTGATGATGTTGACATGATATAAAATGTCATAAGATAAAGTATGAATGAAATTGAAGTCTATCTTTAGATAAAAAAAAGAAAGTAAAGATGATGACAAAGTAAAGATGGGAAGTAAAGTTCTATATTTATCTATATGCTTTAAGGACATCAAGTCACACAAAGTAAAGTTCTGCATCTATTTATGTGCTTCATAGAGAATAAAGTCCTTCACTGGAAAGCGTGTATTCTTAAATATGATTAGGAATAAAATCCCTCGCTATTATGATATGTGTTCCCAAAATGTGCCATAAATAAAAAATGTGATAATGTTGACATCACTGTAATATAGTGTGAATGTTGTGATGCCATGATATATTTCATGGCATGTATATTTAAATATTTATATTATTATGATGATGACAAATGCATCACTATAATATCATGTGCATGTCACGGGGTCGTTTTTCGCTCGACCGACCCGTGCGGCGCCTAGACGTGCCCAACGTCTAGGCAAGCTCTTTTGAGCGCTTTGCGGAAGCTTGCTTATGCCACTTTTTGTATGCCACAACTTTTGGGACGCACGGTCCCGAGCGGACGCTTCTTCGGTAGAGTCGTTTGTGAACAAACGGGCACCTCGGCGTAACGCTCGATCGCTTGGGACGCTTTGGGACGCTCTTTTGTGGATTGCCACCCCACGCTTGAGACACGATGCTAGATTTAGGGAAGCTTGAAATCTTTGTTGAGTAAATAGGAATGATTACAACGCTTCGGGGGAGGACTAGCGGGTCTCCCCTACTATACCACCGTTTCGGGTGGTAGAATTACGACGTGTGATGTGGAAGACCATCTCCGGGGGTGCACTTTTCTGGAATGCAAATTACAAAACTGCCACCATCACACTTAGAAAATAAACTAAGTACAAAAGTGAGTTGAAAAGGAAAATACATGGTAAGATAACTCGACGTGCCCGGGGAGAAGCCCCCGGGACATTCTCCCCCACTCAAGTCAGCGACGTCCCTGGAGCTGCGGCTTGAAATTCTTCAATCTTCTGCTTGAACTGCCACAAGTCTTCGGCTGTCTCACAACTTGTGTTGGCGTCCGGTCTTCCGCTCCATCGAACAAGATACTCTTTCTTCCGATTCTTCGTGCGGACGGCGAGTACTTCTTCAACTTGATCAGTAAATTGCTGACGGATGGCCGGCGGGGCGCGGTCTGAAACCCCACGCCCGGGATCTTCAGTGTCTTCAACTAAGGGCTTGAGCAGGCTGACATGGAAGACGGGGTGTTGTTGCATCTGAGGCGGGAGCTCCAACTTGTAGGCCACCTTGCCTACCTTCTTCAGGATCTTGAAGGGGCCCTCGTAACGCCTAACGAGGCCCTTGTGCAGATTCTTCCCACTTAGCCGAAGATGTTGGACCAGCTTCACCAGGACCAACTCTCCGACTTCAAAGTTGACGTCCCGTCGGGCGGTGTCCGCCCACTTCTTCATGCGCTTCGATGCCTTGTGCAAACATGCTCTCGCCATGTCGTTCTGCTCATGCCATTCCCTCGCCATGCGGTGAGCGGCGGAGACTTTGCCACCATAAGAAGTGGCGACGGCCTGGGGCGTCAGAGGTTGTTGCCCCGTCACTATCTCGAAGGGACTCCGATTGGTCGACTCGCTTCGTTGTAGGTTGTAGGAGAATTGCGCGATGTCGAGTAGCTTCGCCCAGTCCTTCTGATTGGCACTCACATAGTGCCGCAAGTAGATCTCCAGAATACAATTCACCCTCTCAGTTTGGCCGTCGGTTTGAGGATGAAGTGATGTCGAGAAATGCAGGTTGGAGCCCATCATCTTGAACAATTCCTTCCAAAAGTTGCCAATGAATCGCCCATCCCGATCGCTGACGATGCTTTGTGGTAGGCCCCAATACTTCACTACATGCTTCATGAATAACTCCGCAGCTTCAGTAGCATGACAACTTGCGGAGCCGACGGCAAAGATGGCATACTTGGAGAACCGATCGACGACCACCATGATGGTACATGCCCCTTCAGACTTGGGCAGGCCCGTGATGAAGTCCATGGATACATCCTTCCATGGACGCTCTGGAATAGGCAGGGGTTCCAGAAGTCCACCAGGTGCTTGATTGAGGTTCTTGTCTTGCTGGCAAACAAGGCATGTCTTCACGAAGGCTTCAATGTCGTCCTCCATCCTTGGCCAGAAGTAGTTATCTTCGATGAGTGCCAAAGTGCGGCGGATGCCCGGATGTCCCGTCCACTTTGAGTCATGGCACTCTTGCATGATAGTGCGCCGCAAGTTATCGAAGAGTGGAACGTATATGCGACGTTCCTTGGTGAAAATCAGCCCATCTTCCACCCAAAAGCGGCGTGTCTTGCCCTCCTTCGCCTGCTCGAACAAGTTCTTTACCGTGGGATCTGACTCCAATCCCTTCTTAATCCTCTCGATGAGGTCGGCCTGAGAGGAGCTCATGGCCGCCAGTTTCGCGCGTTGGCTGAGGGCGTCGGCAACGACATTCGTCTTGCCAGGTTTGTACTCCAGGACATAGTCGAATTCCGCCATGAAATCTTGTCATCTTGCTTGCTTCGGCGAGAGCTTCTTCTGTGTCTCGAAGTAACTTGTCGCGACGTTGTCCGTCTTGATGTGAAATCGCGACCCGAGAAGGTAGTGCCGCCATGTTCTAAGGCAGTGAATCACCGCGGTCATCACCTTCTCCTGAACGGCGTAGCGCCGCTCCGTGTCGTTGAGTTTGCGACTCTCGAACGCCACGGGATGCCCCTCCTGCATAAGAACTCCTCCAATGGCATAGTCAGAAGCATCTGTCTGTACCTCGTAGGACTTGGTGTGGTCTGGCAGGACGAGCACCGGTTCCTCCGTCATGGCCCTCTTGAGGGTGTCGAACGCTTCCTGACATGTCGGCGTTCACTCCCACTTCACATTCTTCCGGAGGAGATTCGTCAAAGGGGTCGTCACATGTGAATACCCCTTGACGAACCGCCTATAGTAGTTCGTCAGGCCAAGGAACGAACGCATGTCGGGAACCCGCTTGGGCGGTTCCCACTCCACGATGGCCCGAATCTTCGCGTCATCCATCTTCAACTTCCCACTTCCGACGACATGTCCCAAGAAGTGTACTTCCGGTTGAGCGAAGGCACACTTCTCCCGCATGACGTAGAGCTCGTTCTGCCGCAACACCTCGAACACTTGCTGAATGTGCTCGATATGCTCCTCCAAGGTGCGGCTGTAGATCATGATGTCGTCGAAGTACACAACCATGAACCTGTCAAGGAATGGTTGCAATACCTTATTCATGAGAGTACAGAAGGTCGCCGGGGCGTTGGTGAGGCCGAACGGCATCACGAGGAACTCGTAGGAGCCGTATCTTGTGACGCACGCCATCTTCTGCACATCCTCCTCCGCGATCCGGACTTGCCAATAGCCCGAACGAAGGTCCAACTTGGTAAACCATCTTGCACCGCCAAGTTGGTCGAACAAATCCGCCACCAAGGGGATGGGGTACTTGTTCTTCACCGTAAGCTTGTTGAGCGCCCGGTAGTCGATGCACATCCGGAGGGAACCGTCATGCTTCTTCTGAAAGAGAACCGGAACGCCATACGGAAATTTTGAAGGCCGAACATATCCTGCATCCAATAGTTCGGTGAATTGCTTATGGAGTTCTGCGAGTTCCGGAGGAGCGAGCCGATAGGGGACTCCATGTGGGGCTTTAGATCCTGGGACCAAGTCGATGACATGGCCCACTTCACGCTTTGGAGGCAACCGCTTTGGGAGTTCCGAGGGCATGACGTCCGCAAAATCCTCAAGGGTTTCAAGGACTTTGGGAGGTGTTGGAGTGGAGGGCCCCGGATCTTCCAAGATGGCGGTCACCAGGAAGGTGTGCTCCTGTTTGTGCAACCCCTTCGCCACTTGCATGGCGGAGAGAGTCTTCTGTTTGAGGTCTCCGCCTGATCTCACAGGGATGTTGTAAGGTCCCTTGGGATCGAAGATGACCATCGAATTGGTGAGCGGGATGACACATGCAGCAATGTGTCGCAGAAAAGAGATGTCCGCCACCACTTCGTAGTCATCCACTGGTGCCACCGTCACGTCGAAGCTTCCCGACCACTTGCCGATGCGAACCTTCACTCCAGGAGAAATTCCTGTGGTCGAGATAGACTTCGCGTTCACCGTCTTGAACGTGGCGTTAGTCTTCTAGAGTGGCAACTTTAGCTTCTTGGCGGTCACTTCGGACACGAATAACTCCGATGCTCCCGTGTCAATGAGGGCGTTGAAGACTTGCCCGTTCAACTCGATATCCGCATAAAGTCGCGCAGTCGATGAAGGACCCTTCGAGGCGTTGATGGCGCTGAGGACGTGCATCGAGCTGAGACACGCCTCCTCCTTCTCTTTTTCCTTCTCGTCGGGGCAATACATTGCGTTGACTGTCGCCTTTTGCGGACAATCGCTCATCCAATGTGGACCCTTGCAAATGTAGCAAGGCTTTGGCGGCTTCCCGTCCCTTTTGAATCTTCCATTGTTGGACTTCCCGTCTTGGTGTCCCTTGTCTTTGTCTTGATAGTGCGGCTTGCCTCCTTGTGACTTGGACTTCTCTCCCCCACCATTGCCCTTGCCCGAGGACTTTGGTGGTGAAGTGCTCGCTTTGGCGTACTCCACGAGCGATTCAGCAGCGGCGACTAGCGAGCGGAGGTTGGGGCAATCTCGTCGCTCCAACTCCGTCCTAGCCCATGGCTTCAAACCCTTCACGAAGACCGCCAACAACGTGTCTTCGTCCACTTGGGAATTCTGTAGGCGGAGCTCGGTGAACTCTTTCACGTACTCCTTCAACGTGCCCTTTTGGCAAATGTTGAACAACGCAATCTTGGCCTCCAGTCCCGACTTGACAGGGCAGAAGTAGTTGATAAGCTGCCTCTTGAAGTTGTCCCACCTCTCAATGGGACCCACAATGCCACGCTCTACGTCATCGCAATGGCACCGCCACCATAGACTCGTCGCATCTTGCAAGTCGAAGGATGAGGTCTTCACCATTCTCACTTCGGACGTCACGTCCAAGGCCTCCATGTACCTTCGGACGTTCCACAGGAAGTCATTAATCTCCCTTGCCGACCGCTCGCCTTTGTAGGGCCTCGGTTTTGGCACATCAATTCTTGCCTCATGCGGGGGCGGGCGCCTCGGGGCGCCGCCCGTCTCCATAGCGTCGCTTGAGCTCCTCCCGGAAGGTCTGGAACTCTTGCTCCATTTCGAGCCGCATGTTTGAGAGACCATTGTCCAAGGTCTCCCGCATGTCCATGATTGTCGTTTCCATGGACTCGAGACGCGTATACAACGGCGCCATCTCTTCCCGCACCGTGGCAAGATCCACGGTCTTCTCCAACTCCCGCTCGTGCGTTGCGAGTTGGTCTTGCATCTCGTCCACGTCCAATTGGAATTGGTCGAGGCGTTGCTCGAAGGCGGACATGGTGTCCTTCGAGCGGGCGCGCCCTCGATCCTGGCGGCCCTTCTTCGGTGCAACGGGTTCATTCGTCATCTCCGAGTTCGACGTCATTTCACCTTGATCGCCGAACGTCAACTTGAGCGATCCCAGAAACGCTGCTCTGATACCAACTTGTCACGGGGTCATTTTTCGCTCGACCGACCCGTGCGGCGCCTAGACGTGCCCAACATCTAGGCAAGCTCTTTTGAGCGCTTTGCGGAAGCTTGCTTATGCCACTTTTTGTATGCCACAACTTTTGGGACGCACAGTCCCGAGCGGACGCTTCTTCGGTGGAGGCGTTTGTGAACAAACGGGCACCTCGGCGTAACGCTCGATCGCTTGGGACGCTTTGGGACGCTCTTTTGTGCGTTGCCACCCCACGTTTGAGGCACGATGCTAGATTTAGGGAAGCTTGAAATCTTTGTTGAGTAAATAAGAATGATTACAACGCTTCGGGGGAGGACTAGCGGGTCTCTCCTACTATACCACCGTTTCGGGTGGTAGAATTGCGACGTGTGATGTGGAGGACCATCTTCGGGGTGCACTTTTCTGGAGTGCAAATTACAAAACTGCCACCATCACACTTAGAAAATAAACTAAGTACAAAAGTGAGTTGAAAAGTAAAATACATAGTAAGATAACTCGACGTGCCCCGGGGAGAAGCCTCCGGAACATGCACATGTATCATATCTACATACTCTAACTGAAAAATCTTACACTTTGAATTCGCGTTGATAATAAAAATAAAGGATGACGATTCAAGCTCATGATACAAATGTTGCACATGTTTAGAGTTAAATATTTTTTTATTATTCTAGTTGAACATTGAGATTAATTACGTAATGAAATCTTTAAGCATGCGATGTTTTATGAAATTTTAGTCAAATAGATGTTATATGATTATTAAAAGTTTTATTTATTATGATTTTTTTTTAGAATGTTAAAGTCTTGTGCTGAAAGTTAAGTCAATTAGTGTCATTTATTGTTTTCCGCTGCAAAGTAAGTCACATTATATTGTGTGGTCATGTTATGGTGAATGTGATCACGGTGCGAAAATTTTTCTAAATGAATAAAAGTTTTAAGGTGAATTTCAAATCATTACATATTCTGATCAAATAATTTGCTTAGCAATTTGTCAATTGTTAGAATATATATATCCAAGTTTTATTCTTAACTTGTCCAATATCTTGGAAAAGCCACATGAAGCGTTGACTAAAACAAAGGGGAATCGAGACTTGGTCGGGGTAGGAGGTCTCCTTAGAGATTCCAAAGGAAGATGGAAGACATATTTTATATACAACATTGGAATTACCACCCATTATTAGCGAAATTGTGAGGAATAAATAAATGATTGGAAATGGTATGGGGACAAGGAGATCGATAAGTAATTTTGACAGTTGATTCATTTGAAGCACTAAACCATTTCAAGTCTGGTAAACAAAATTATGGAGGGTGGCAAAGAAGTCTCTGAAATGATATTGTCCTGCTACCACGAAGGCCATGTTATATTGTTATAAAACATGTAGATCGTGTGAGCAACCATTGTGCCAGTAGTGTTTGATGTAAGAATTTTAGTTCTTATCAATTCTTGATAACTAATCAATTTGATAAATAAATTCTTATTGTGTTTAGATGATAAATATAAATATGGAGAAACAAAAAGACGATTTGGCACATAATAATTAGTGTAATATTATAATAGTTAATCATGTCCTAACATAAAAACATTATAATTATATTAATTAATAACTTAATAAGATTCAAATATAACCTAAACGATATTTTGTGAGTTAATTAAAAGTACTTAATAATTATAATATGTTTTTTATGGAAACAAGTTTATATTATTTATAATTAATTTAAATATTTATTATTATTATTATTATTATTGTTGTTGTAAAACATCACTCACATTCTATATCTTTTTCTCCCTTTTCATTTTCTCCTTCTCGTTAATGATATGAGACCCATCATAAAATTGAAATGAAAAAAAAAAACAATCTCCAACCATAACTAGTTAGTTCTTGGATAGAGTAAGAACTATTTTGCAAGAACCAAGTGAGTTGATCAGAACTTGAATTCTGGTATGACCAACAACACACCTGTCTTACTTCAATTTTAGTATAACACTTTTTGAATTTGGACGTATGACAACCTTAAATCACCCACAAAAATCTTTTTGTAAAATATTGTAATTTTTTTATGTGATTATGATTAAAATTTGCAAGTAATATGCTGTTTAGTATGATTCAATATCAATTTACAGTTTTATTTGTTTATTAGATTAGATGAGTTGATTCGAAAAATATATATTCCTATATTTTGTATTTTCATTCCAAATCGCACACAGTTACTAGTCGCTTCACAGTTCACTACTTTTTGAGGGTTTTCTTCATCGTTCGACGCCGGCCATGGTGACCACGGCGGTGAATCCGATCGCCTCCGATCTCATCGACTTCCTCAACAGCTCTCCGACAAACTTCCACGCCGTTGGTAATCGAATCCTCCGGATCCTCCTCCCTTCTCCCATTCCATTTGTTTGGATCCTTGGGAAATGATAGGATCCTATTAAAATTATGGAGTTTTTTAGGCTTCCAATATTGTTCATCCTTTTTGCCCTAACATTCTTGTCCTAGCCGAGGCGAAGAGACGATTGAAGCAAGCCGGATTCCAACAACTGTCGGAAAGAGAGAGTTGGCGATTGGAGGGTGGTAAGAAGTACTTCTTCACCAGGAATCACTCGACGATCATCGCCTTCGCCGTCGGCAAGAAGTGAGTAGCATGGATTTGTATTTTATTTTTCCTTTTCGTTCTACTTGGTGTCCTTGACCTGAGTGGGATTGACGCCAAGTCTTTTCTTTCTTCTATGTTTCTACTAAAAGATGCAATCTATGTATAAGTTCATGTTGCAAGCAATTCTTGGGAGAAAAAGAAACGAAATTTCACCCCTTAAGACAAAAGATGAGAACTTTAAATGTTTGATTATAGCTACATTTTTTTTCTTTGGCTTCCAGGTATGTTGAAGGGAATGGCTTTTATGTTATCGGAGCCCATACTGACAGTCCATGTCTCAAAGTTAAACCTGTTTCCAAGGTAAACATTAAAATTATTCCCATTGCGAGCATTGTACCAGCGATCTATTGGATAGTTTTTCTTGTTTCTAGGCTTCTAGTGAGCATAATTCAACTAATCAACTTCTTGATGCAGAGTATATTTTTTTTTGAGAAGGTGATGCAGAGTATATTGCATTTCCTTGCGACAAATGTTTTTGGTTTGGGATACTGTCATTTAGCTTCTAGTTTTAAATCTTGTAGTGTAACATTATACTGACTGTAATGGTGTGAAGAGTCAGGATAGACTTCCATTGGAAGTCAGCACTGCTAAATTGATTTATATCATGCTTCCTTCAGGTCACAAAAGGAGGATATCTTGAGGTAGGCGTTATGACATATGGTGGTGGATTGTGGCACACTTGGTTTGATCGTGACTTGACCCTTGCTGGGAGACTGATCATTAAGGAAGTGAAGGATGGTTCAGTGTCCTACTTGCACAAGCTGATTAGGATCGAGGAGCCCATCATGCGAATTCCAACTCTCGCCATTCATCTTGATAGGTTGGTTTCACCAAAATTGCTCACATATTTCACTTGAGTGTAATGGTATCTTTTTTTAGAGTAGTTGGCTCTTCTTAGATGTGATTTTTATGCTTTGATTGCATATATTATTTTTATGATGACGCAAGCTAGATATGGACTGTGACATTCGAGCTATACATTTCTACAAAACTATGAAAATCAACTTTTCTATTCTCGCATGTTTCTTTTTTTCCATTTATTAATATTAGATTTATCTTAGGTATATTTTGGATATTTATTAGATATGTTAGACATCTGGAAATCTAGCAAACAAAAATAATAGTGCTAATATTTTATTTCAAAAAATAATAGTATTAATATTTACCGCTTGAAGGATTAGTGCTGATATCTTCTTCCACAAGTGTTTGCTTGCAGGGGTGTGAATGAAGGTTTCAAGTTTAACACACACAGTCATCTTGCACCTGTGTTGGCAACATCAGTTAAGGTGGTTTATTATCTGCTTAATTGTTCCTTGGAGAAACTTCGTTTTTAATTTGATTTCTTATAGGCTATCTGTTGTGCTGTTAGTTCCAGCACTCCCCATTTTAGAAATTATTGGGTTTATGGTAGTTGTGGAACTTAAGGTGTTCCTTTGTGATAGATTTGAGTTCCCTGAAACCTATTTTTTCTGGTAGAAGTTACATCAGAAAGATAGTTGAGTTTTTCTAGAGCATAGGTAGCATTTGTTGATTTCATTATGTTATAACCATCATGATCTTTTCGCAGAGATTTCGTGTTTGACAAGTTTTTTCTTAATTGTTTTTTGGTCGTTCTAAAAAAGCCATTTCTGTTCTTTGAATTATTTTGGGCTTTCATCAATGCTTACTGTTGCTTCATTATCTCTGATTTTTGTGAGAATCAAAATAGTTATCTTTAAATTAATAAATCATGACTCTAGTATAGCATTCACCCATTCACTGTGCATAATAATGCTTGAAATGAGTCTCATTAATTAATTGATGGTTTTTAAGAGGAGAAAGGATGATTAAGCAGATTTATGGATAAAAACTATTCAACCAGCAGGATGAAGTGATTAACTACAGATAATTTTGAAGTTGACCATGTAGAATCGGATGCAACACAGTTCTTAGTCTATTTTATTTCCATGTAGGGGGAGATTAAGAAACTAGAGAACGAGGATGGATCCTCTGAATCAAGTAAGAAAAGAAATGCTGACAATGGCAAACATCATTCGACATTACTTCAGGTAAACATTGTAGCCTCATGCTATGGTTCTTGTATCTTTTTTGTTTACAACAGTCTGGATTGTTCTCTGAGATGCAATAAAGGATTTACTAGCACAGCCTTTCTACTGCTTGCAGCTGATTGCTAATCAGGCTGGTTGCAACCCAGATGAGATTTGTGATTTTGAGCTTCAAGTATGTGATACTCAACCGAGTGCAATAGGTGGAATAATGAGGGAATTCATATTCTCAGGGAGGCTTGACAATCTTTGTATGTCATTTTGTTCACTAAAGGTAAAGTTGTTTGGTTTCTTGAGCAATCTATCCTTTCAGGTAAAAGTTTATGATACAATTGTTTAGATAGCCTGTTTTTGTGGGTTCTAAGCTTTTTGTCCAGCTTTAACAACATGGGCTGAGTTTCTAAAACAACTGAGCAATCTATCCTGGCAGATCAAGGTTCTAGTAGATATAGTTTCACATATCTTGCGAGTGTCTTTTTTCCTTTTCATCCAGCTTTAAGCACATGGTTTTGAACAACTGAGTTTCTTTCTGCCTCGGACTCAAAGTCATTGCAAAGAAATTAGCTATTGTTTTTCGGTAACAGACTAAAGAGCCAATATTTATTTTGATTGTCATAAGTTTTTTTCCTATCATCATTGGTGGTATTTTCTAAGATGTCTAGAGCTAGACACCTTTTGAGGAATGAATTGGCTACTTTTTGTGTTATTATTGCTTTGTGTT
The DNA here is from genome assembly GCA_030549335.1 of Pontederia crassipes. Classification (NCBI taxonomy): domain Eukaryota; kingdom Viridiplantae; phylum Streptophyta; class Magnoliopsida; order Commelinales; family Pontederiaceae; genus Pontederia; species Pontederia crassipes. Next base: position 7,870,607 of record CM060190.1, read on the forward strand.
CTGCAGCTTTGTTGTGTTTATCTTGCAAACTGTAGATAATAAATTTTGCATGCATTCAGGCATTAATAGATTCAACCTCTGCTGAAAGTTCTCTTGATGATGAATCTGGCATAAGGATGGTGGCATTATTTGATCATGAGGAGGTGGGATCAGATTCAGCACAAGGAGCAGGTTCGCCCGTCATGTTAGATGCTCTGTCAAGAATAACAAAAACATTCAGTCATCCTAATTCCAAGGTACCATTTCTTCGCTTGTGCTACTCCATGGCCTTTGATCTATTGTTGTTCCTTTTATTATATTAGTTTTTCCATGGTATAGTTTTGTCCATCTGTTAAAACATGTTCTGTGTCTACCAGAACATTTCAGGATCTGATTAATAATAGTGTATATTGACACCCAGAGTTTCATGTATTCCTTTCTTTATGTTTTCCCTTTATTCTTTCCAACATTTGGTTTGAATATATCTAAACTGCAATGTTTTCAATTTTTCGCAATCTCTTTTACGAATCTTCTTGATACAAGATGTTTAATCTAATTCGTGCAGTTTCAGATACTTGAGGAGGTAATTCAGAAAAGTTTTCTGGTATCTGCGGACATGGCACATGCGTTGCATCCAAATTATATGGTATGTTCTCTTTTGTTTTGCCCCATGTCATCAATTCTTGGCTTATTTTTTGTTTGTTGCATGATAACAGCTAATATTTAACTCTGGCCAGTGAAAAACATCTGTATTCTGCAGTTCATGTGTTTTTTTTTCATGGAAGTTAACTATCAGTTGGCCATTTTTATTACTGATCTTGCGCATGTAAAGGATGTACTGCATTCTTAACACATTTGTTATTTATTCTTTTTCAGGACAAACATGAGGAGAACCATCAACCTAAATTGCATGGTGGGCTTGTTATTAAACACAATGCCAATCAGCGGTATGCCACAAATGCAGTTACTTCGACTATCTTTCGAGAGATTGCACATCTGCACAACTTACCTGTTCAGGTTAGTTATCTCTGCAACCAAGTTAAGAATATAGTAATCTTGTTTAGACTTGTGAAGTACACTTAAGATGTTGTACACTTGTCCTCTCAAAATAATGTGCACTTGTTTCTCCCTCATAAAAAAGTTCAGTTGTACTGAAGTTGGAAGAGTATTTAACTTTATGTAAAATTGAGTTGATATGATATTTATTTGAAAAACAAATGGGAGGATTTATTTGAAAAAGTCTTAATATCTTGCTGTCGTTGAGAGTTAATGTTATGATGCTTCCCCTTATTTTCTAGCTTCTCACCGATCTTTTCAAAGTAAATTTCACGTAGGATCATCCAACTTTGGGGGTATTTACAAAATGATCATCGAATTTCAATTTGTAATCACATGGTCATCTAACTTTCAAAATGTTTCAATTACGGTCATCATAATCGATTAAAACACTGGCGTCGCACCCTCTCCTCTGTACACCCATAATGGAGGGAGTACCTTAACTATGACATGGAAGATTTTAATTTTTTATTATTTTAAATATGATGTGAAAGAGAGAATATTGACGTGGATGTCATGTCAGCATTTTAACCTGTAAGCTGTCAGTCATATGTTACGATGACTGTGTCTGAGATGTTTCGAAAGATGAATGGCCATGTGGTTACTAATTAGATGAGACCATTTTGTGGAGACTCGCAAGGTGAATAACTGTACTTGAAATTTTCTCTATCTTTCTATGATGAAATTTAATCTACCCACATATCTTTTTGCTCTCTTAAGCATTGGCTTCATATGAGCATTTCCTTCAAAGATCTAAGTACTTAATTGTTTCTAGTTTGTCAAAGTATTCCGGGAAGTGCATAATGTATACCTACCTAATACTCATAAAAACATCTAGTTGACCTCCTAAAAGAATGGACTAGTTGAATCCTTTTAAATTATATACTTCTAATGAATGTACTTAAAAAATTTTCAAATTCAAAGTGACATTTTTACATTTCGGAGGTTCCCCAGTTTTAACTCATGTACAAGAATCTTTATATTTTGTGTGGGAAATAGATTAAATTCATGTGATGAAGGACATTTTGGAATCAAAGCCAGTTGTTTTCCCATTTTTGTATCAACCATGCATGCAACTGTTATAACTAGGTATGCCCAATGTTTGATTGCTAAAATAATTTATAATGGTGAATGAATTCTTTATTACAATTTCATGATAAAAAATTGTCACACCCACAAATCTGATTTACGTCATCTTTGTTAAGTTAGCTGCTGCTTTTGAGATAACTCAAATTTCATGTGATTACACATTTGAGCTTCTTTACCAAAAGTGTCAAGCGCCAAACGTGTGTGTGATACTATGATGCATTGAAGAATAGTAACAATCTTGTAGCATTGCTTTTCGAGCAGTTATGATACTAACCCGACATCATGAAACAGGACATGCTGTTTCAGGATTTGCTCATATGAGAACATTCATTGACCTTACAGGACTGACCTTTGTGCAGGATTTTGTGGTGCGGAACGATATGCCTTGTGGCTCAACAATTGGACCCATCCTGGCGAGTGGTATCGGCATCCGGACCGTTGATGTTGGAGCTCCACAATTATCCATGCACAGCATAAGGGAGATGTGTGCCGTGGATGATGTCAAGCATTCCTATGAACATTTCAAGGCATATTTTGAAGAGTTCGCAAAATTGGATTCCAAGCTTCTTGTGGATGCCTAACTTTATTTTTGCATTGCACTTCTAATTATGGAGAGAAATGTAGCAGGAGAAATTCAGAAATATTACAGTTCACAGACATTTTGTCACATGTCGAATTTCATAAATGTGCCTTAAAATTTTGTTTTGAAATTGTGTGTAATTCATGCCATTGGTGTGACTTTCTCGTCTTATCTCCCGAGTAATTGGATGTCTATTTTAGAAATATATAAACGATCATATTCCAAGTTACACATTGTGAATTTTAGTGATTTAAATATCATGATATTATCGAAGTAAATTTGATTTATTCTTAAATTAGTTTTTCCTACCGAATTTTTATTTTAATAGTGTGTCTATACATTTTATCCTATTAAAAATATTATTTATTGGATAAAACGAGGATGGAAACACAGAACTATTCGTCACTTAATTTTGGGGGCGTAAGTCATCATAATCGCTTGCATGCTTGAGCTTTTTGGGGTTCACAATTTTGGAATAAAATAATTTGTTTATAAATTGACCAAATTAATTTAATATTAATAAATATATTTTTTTGTAGTTAATTATAGTTTCATATGACACTTTTACAATATAAAGACACCATATTAGTAATTTTTGGAATAAACACCCTTCAAAAAAATTGGAATAAACAGTTTCTTTTAAAATCAATGATATATTGAGAAATAACGATATTTTATTCTCTTGCTCTTTTCAAACTCTAAACTTTGATTATTTTTTCTACTTATGTTATATATGCTTTTTAATTTAATTTATCATAATTTTTCTTCTTCTATTCGATAAAATAATTTTGACTAAGTGCAACAAATATATGAAATGTGTAACAAAATTTCTTCTAATAGTAAATTTTATAAAATATTATGAGTTTTATTCTCTTATAAACTTTTATTTTTTCCCTCAATTTTATAGTTCATTGACTAGGCTGAAATGTAATTTATCTGTTCGTGAATGTATTGCTTGTGCTAACATTAAGTAATATAAAGTTACTGATGATAAAATGCTTAATTGATTTTAAAAATAAATATAAATTGATATCACGAATGCTAAGATAACTAACTTGTTAATTGTGAACCCACTTGATAAATTCTTAGCTCTTCCGCTGTTTACATGTATAACATGAGGGACCATAATGGAGAAATTTAAGAGTCTAACTTAAAAATCTAAAAATCGATGACCCGGCATAAAAAAATTTGAGAATTTTTTAATTTTAAAAAATCTAGACGTTTTTTAAATTTAGGAAAACTACCTGAGAAGCTTGATGAAGGTCTAAATACTCGAGTCTACATATTATTATATTTTAAATACTATAGTATAGTAATCCTCAAATCTTGTTCAATAAACATAATATTTATTCCATTATATATATCGAAAATTTACATAAGTAATAAATCATGGTTTTACAATATATAATATGTTATTATCGCAATTTATAAAGAAAATATCTTTAGTATAATCAAAATATTTTATAAATATAAAATTTATAAAAATTTAGGACACCCAAAAACTAATTTTTTTTTTATTTATACCGCATTCAATTCATTGCGAAAGATTTGACGATTAACTCATGAAGAAAAACATTTCAAATCTTACTAAGTTAATAAAGGAAACATCGAGGGTTGAAGTTGCATGCTATGAACAAGCGCAAACGCAGGCGAATGACGGGCGCTTCTCGTTCTGACCGCAAGTTTCGAAATATATCATATTATAATGGCACGTGTGGCTACATTAATTTATTTTGCATTATGCCATAAACAATATCAGAGAAGTTACAGCAAAGAAAAAAAGCTAACAAACGCCCAAGTAACACCATAAAAAATGACAAACATCAAGAAAAAAAATTATCAGATACAGAGAACAGGAAAAGTTTCTCCAAAAACATGATCCTGTGTAAATAGGAGTCATACAACATTTTCTTGCTGGTCTCCTGGAAAAAAATATATTTCCGACACCAATCAGAACCTAATGATGATGCCAGAAAAGCTCATGTCAAATGATTTAATATCATTCACAAACAATTATGACATATATTTTATCATTTCATTTCATCTTCAATATCTTATAATGCACATTCTAAAAGTTTCTATTACTTAACATCTTTCATCCTCTATTTTTTTTTTCAATATTGTTTTATAACTTTTTTTGTCTTCTTTCATTCTTTCTTTATTATGTATGTGATACTTAACGTGTAGTCTTCATCTTTTATCTTTATTATATAACATCATCTTGACTTTCATTTTATATTATAACTCATATTTTAAAAAAATACATCATAATAGTGAAAAACTTTATTCCTATTCATCTTTAAAAATATACACTTTGTGGTGACGAATATTATTCCTTCAAAAGTAATGTAGGAATTTACTTCTTGAGCTTAAGTTCTCTTGAAGTATATACATAAATGTAAGATTTAACTTTTCATCTTTACTTCTTCATCATTTTAAATTTCTTTCTTTATTATAAGATATTTTAAAGTTAAATTTTGTTTTCATTATTACTTTATCTTATAAAATTTTTTATATTAGAGATTCATATTAGTTAGGCCATATCATTGAGAGAACGCACATCATAATAGTGAATAACTTTATTACAAAGAATACACACATCATAACAATAAGAGATTTATTATGAGAAATATACACTTTCTAATAAGGAACTTTATTCCCTGAGAAGCACATACACAAATGGAGAACTTTATTTCACGAATTTAGATCCCCTTGAAGTACATATGTGCATGACTTTATTTCCCACCATTGATGAGTGAGTGCATTCTTTAACGTTATGCGCATTATGCTTTACAATACATCAATCATTCTTCATTTTTTTTTGCTTAATTACAATTGAGCATGCATTACGTGTATTTATGTGTCATATACAATCAATATACTTCCATACAAAACCTATATACATTAGAAAATAGGTTTAAAATATAAAAGGCATTTTCCATTGATCACGGCCTTGCCTAGAAATGTCATGGTCATGCCTAGATTTCATATGATCATGTTCAGCATCGTCACAGCCAATAGCCTTGCCACGACTGTGTCCATAATTATCATGGTCGTGCTTAGCCTTTTCACATCCATTTTCAGACAGCCAAAATTTGATTTCTTGCTTTCGCTCACTGTCATGACCAAATTGATCACGGTTGTGCTTGACCTTGTGACAGACGTGACCGAAGTGCCACGGACGTGACCGAGAGCCCTTTCATTCGACTTATCTCGTCTGCTCGATCATGACCGTTCCTAAGGTTGGCTGGCAGTATCGATGTCATGGAATCTCGATGTCTAACTCGAGAATACTAATTTTTTGAGGTGAAGTCTCTAAGAAATCATGCATATCATCCCTAACAATATTAATGGGCATTCCTATACATCTAATAGGCATATAGAATGAATAAAATCATGAGAACCATAATATAAAGAAGAATTAGGATTCTTCCCTAAAACATATAATATCTTAGATCTAAAGTATATGATCATCATTTTCTAGGCATATAAATATATAGATCTAAACATAAAATATACAAATCTAAACATATGATCAATGCACCCTCAATCACAATTAAGAACTAGGGTATCATTACATCTCTCAATCCAAACATAAAATCCATTGAGATGGGAGAGAAGAATTGAATCACCTTTACATATCTAAGACTTTGATCTCTTTATTTTTTGTTGATTTCTTTTTCCTTGTCCATGTCCTCTTTTTCCTCACTCTCCTCCTTCCTCTAGAGTTGCGGCCATCACATGAAAAAACTAAGAAAAGAGAGGAGAAGATTTGAAGACTTTTTATAAAATCAAACTTCGAGTTTCCTCCAAATAATTTAAATATCTTTATTTAAAAATTAGGGTTGAAGTTGCATGCTATGAACAAATGATAGGGCGCATCTCGTTCTGACCGCAAGTTTCAAAATATATCTTATTATAATGGCACATGTGGCTACACTAATTTATTCGACATTATGCCATAAATAATATTAGAGAATTACAACAAAAAAAGCTAACAAACGCCCGAGTTAGGGGTAAAAATGGTTCGAATCGGGTCAGTTTTTCGATCTATAACAATCCACTGTTATTTTTTGGATTGGTTTTTAAATCACAAAAATCACACTAAAACTATTTAGGAAAAAAACCACCATCTAGCAGATCAATTTTTTCGAATAGTTTTTTCAGACCCTATTTTAATAAATAATGTTTTAAAAAATATATATAATAAATTAAAATTAATATTAACTTATTTAATTTTATAATTAAATATAGGATATAGTGTTAGAACTATTAAATTAGAGTTTCATAATGTGATAGGAATATATTAAGCTATATAAAAAATTATTACACCAGTAATAAAATAATTGATTACATTTAACACGCATATGCTTGATACTAATGAATTTACTTAATTTTGATAGTTACCATTTTCTTATGGCTTTCTAACTTCAAGATGCATGATCATCATCGAGCTGACCTACATGCGTCGGGAAAAAGTTCCCTACATGTAGATGAAGATGGTGGCGAGCGACAACCATGTTGCTGCTCTATCGCGTGGAGGTTTGTGGTCACGTAACCCAAACATCTGATGTTTCATTTTTTTTTTCCTTACATTTTAAGGAGGCCTCCAATGAAGGTCGTGAACGTGCTTTTGTCAGGTGCCCTGCTTCTGATCCTACGTGCATGAGGTGAATAGCTCTCGAAATCCAGGTTCGCAGCAACATTTTTCTCTTCGGGACTCCGGGTGCATTTCTAGTGTGATGTCTTCTAACGGCTGGGCAACATGTAATCCTTTTGTTCTCATCAAGTTTTTATTTATTTTCACAGATCAGTGCAATCAGATCCCAGTAGTTCAAGAAGTTGGCTTTCTTCGTTTGGGCCGGATGGATAGCATCTGGCAAAAGAGCGAAAGGGTTGGTCCATCATTGTTCAAGATCTGTAATGCAATGGTAAAAAAAAATAATAATGGAAGCTGAAGGGTCGGCCGAACCTTCAAATCCTTCATTTTTGTCCTTACCTGATTGTCCCTCCTTCTCTTCTTCTTATTTGTCTTCTTCCCTTTTGTTTTCTTCTTCCCTTCCCCTCTCTTTCTCCACACCGGCTGAACTCGCCAATGGGCGAGCCTACCGCCTGGCAGGAAATCCGATCGCCGGATTTCCCTCTCATCGAGGAGAAGGCCAATAGTCGGCCACTCCCCTTCATAAGGCGCCCGACCCCTCTTTTCCCCTCTCCCGTTTTCCTCTGCTTCTGCAATTCCTATCTCTCCTTTGTGCTTCCTCACCCTGTTCTTTCTTTCTCTGGCGCATGGACGTAGAGGACGAGCGAGTGACACCGACGGTCATCTCCGACGTAGGAGGTGGAGAGAGGCACTGACATAGTGAGGACCCTCTCCCTCTTTCTTCTCCTTCCATTCGCTCATCCTGGTTCCTTTTCCTTCTCCGACGTGTGCGAATAGCAGAGGGCAAGAGAGTAGCACCGTAGACCGACTTCGAGGCAGATGAAGTGAGAAAGAGCGGTGGGATGTGAACGGACTTGAGGACGAACCACACATGACTTCACGACTAAGCTTAGGCGAAAGGTGTGTTTTCGGGATCTCTATCATAGCTTAGCTCTGGAAGACGAATGTATGCATGATGGAACTCTCTATTCTTGACTTTTTGCCCTGAACGAACCTACATATGCTTCACTAGAACGATTCCACGACTGGCCGAACTGAATGCATGAGAGAGAAGTAGAAAACGTATTTAGGGCCTCTTATCTTTATACAAATGCTTAGTACTATATCTGCGTGCTTTAGTAGTAAATGTGCTATAAACCTGTACTCATAATGTATGATCCGTAGTTGTGTGGCACCGGCGATCGCCGAAGAAAAACCAAAAGAAAACAAAATTGGCAAGACGGAATCCGACCCGGGTTTACCAAAACTCAGCCCGAGTCCTATCTCGTCGGACCAGTTCCACCGAGCTCGGCCCGAGTCTACCATGGATGCCGGGCTCGAGCTCGGCACAAACTAGGTACCCGAACCGATGAGCTCTGCTCAAACCAGGTACACGGACTGAGTCACCCACGACTCGGCCCAGGTTTGTCAGGAAGAAAATGATCGAGAGAGCCGACTCTCTCGACCCGATTGTCCTCTAGACCTGGCCCGAGTATAAACCGCACCCGGATCGGGTTTTCCCTCGGATCGCCCGAGACTGATTCAGAACCAGACTTGGCCCGGGTTCACTTTTGTCCGGTTCGGGTCTCGACCAATTACTTGATAATTTACTATTTTCCTGACCCCAAATCTAAGTATGTGATTCTAATCTATTATAATGATTTTTACTATGAAGTTACATGCTCCTCTCATGCCATATTTTGATTGGAACCGATTTATGATGACTCAACTTCGTTCCCTCTCTTATATTAATTGTCATTCACTTTTCATGCCATATTCTGACGGAATTAATCTATGATTTATATGAACTCACACTTAACTTTATGCTAACGATTGAGCTTGCTCCCCTGTGTGATCCCCACAGGTGCGTGACGATGATGCGGACGATGGTGATGCGTGGTTTCGACCCGGGTGGTGCTTACGCATGGTCCTAGTTGAGTTAGATGTTAGTCGCATGTTTCTAAGATATATTAAGTGGTGTATCTTTTTGGACGGTACTTACTAGGTCATAGTTGACCGGATTCGTTTCTATGTTTAGTCCAATGTCTTACTTTTGAGTCGTCACATTTTGGGATGGATGTATGCACCTTTTTGGATGTGTCTTTGTGGCCTCCGCACTGTGATTAGTAATGAGATCATTCCTCATACTAAGTCACCATTTTGGATGTGTGTGACTCCCATATTGTTGCTTCTTATGAAAGCTAATTGAAGTACTTTTAATTATCAGCTTCCACATTTTTCCTTCATATGTGGTATTATTTTATTTTCTATAGTCTTCCGTTTATGTGTCATTTATCTTTACCATTTTGGTCAACAAAAGAGTCAAAGAAATAAGAAAGAAATGAAGAAGTAAAGATCAAAGTAGCGCATGAGAGGAGGTCGTGCCACATGGCAGGGTCGAATCTCAGGGCGCTACGCGATCTCTCCGGCTCACCAGTGGCCCTCGCGTCCATGGTCACTCCCTTCGTGGAGTCTCCAAGCACAGATCGCGTTAGCCACAACTCAGGAATCTGGATTATCCTTCGCCCCGACAGTTAGCGACGACGTCGGGTTGAACATACTGCAGTTCACGACGAGGATCCCTATGTCCTTGGCCTTCACGACGGTCTTTGCCAGGAGCTGGTCGATGGCCCCGAACATGAGCTTCTCTGCCTCTTTCCTTGCCGCCGCCATGCACGGGTTAGGGGGGATCATCATCGACGTCTCCTAGAAGTACGTCGACTGACCGAGGTCAGACCGCTCTACGATCTTCTTATGGAACGTGAAGTTCTCATCCGTGAACACGCCGGACTTCTCCGACATCTCCACGAAGTACTCGCAGCAACATTTTTCTCTTCGGGACTCCGGGTGCATTTCAAGAGTTCTCATGGGGGCACTTCCAGGCATCATCGGGCTTGTAGCACGCGAAGTCAACCAGGTAGACGGGCCGCAGTTACATCATGAAGTAGAAGGTGGTGAGGAAGATGACGATTGCAGAGCAGGCACAGGGCCGTCTCTAGAGATCTGAAGGCCTAAAATGAAAATATTATATAAAATCAAATAATTAATATTATATTTTACGTTTTGATTAAAGTTCATGCAGTTAATATATAAATAACAATAGTTTCTGAATTTAACAAATGTATGAGAAAGTTTAGTTTTATAACAGGGTTAATTGCCGAATGAAAAAAAAAATAAACAGAATGCAAGAAGGGCCACAAAATTGAAAGTATAGCTTAGATGCATAATTAATGAGAATATAAGATTAAATTGAAAAAAATAAACAGCACTGACATGCCTCTTAATCGGTATGTTAAAATATCTTGATATTGTTATTGATGAAATGTATACAATTTTGTTTTAAATTTACCTATTTTTACAACACACTACTGTTTTCATATTAAAAAAGGCAATTCACGCCAAAAATATATATTCCTAATTAAAATTAGGGGGGCTCAAATTAACCGGGGGCCTAAGGCAATGGCTTTACTAGCCTTCCCCTTGAGCCGGCAGTGAGCAGGCAAAGACGATACGAGGTTGAACCGGAGTTGATGCATCCATTTATTCACTGATTAAAGTTGTTGATTCATGACTTAAAGTCCATATGTTACCTGATGGCATCTTTGCGCATGATCACCCCTGAAGGTAAAAATATTTTAATGTTTTATACAACTCAAACATAAGGTATTAATAGTTATCATCAAGTTTGTCTTCAGCTATTATGATAAATTTATTAATCAGTTGTAGGTGAAAAGTTCTTAAAAAATTTCAAGAGTTAAATCCAAACTATTTCCATTGGGTCATCCAAAAGGTGGACGTAGCTTTATGATTTGGGAATGGATAAATGTCAAGTCCATCTAATACTGAGCTTCTCCTATGCATGAAGACCTCTTCTTCTTTCACTATTCTTTCTATTTTTCATATTCTTTCAATTTATAAATTTTATAATTAGTATATCACTACTATATTATTTTATTACATTATTTATTTATTTGGTATTCTCATTATTAAATATCATGTTAACTAATTGTATCATTTAATATTTTATTAATCTATTACATCATTTTATTTTTTGCATTATCACTTGGTATTCTCATTATTAAATATTATATTAATTAATTATATAATTTAGTAGTTACATATTAATCTTTTATTTTTATTATTTATAATAATAAATAATCATACATAAATTCATTATTAATTAATATGTATTAAATTTAAGACCAAGATTAAATTTTCATAAATTGTAAGTTGGCTTTTATATTTTTTATCTTGAAATATAATAATATATAAATGCATCTTTATGTTTATTTAAAATTTAACACCATGGTTAAATTTTCTCAAATTACATATTGATTCTTATATTCCATTATATTTTTTTGTAATAACGGAAAGCACAATAATAAAATAATACTAAAAACTTTTCAATTGAAATAATACTTATTCTAATGTTATGAAAGGGATAATATTTTTTATAGTCACATTAAATATTTTAAAATATAAATTTGAATAACATTTATCATAATCCATATTGTAGGATATTTATTGATATATTGTATGTTAAAAAAATAGTACTTATATATTATAAATCTTAATAAATATATATAAGTATTTTTTATATATTTAAATTTATAATTTAAAATATACTTAAATTGCAAAAATAAATAAATAATAGCGAACTCCACGATCCCTATAGTTTTTTTTCGGATGGAACCTAGTTTAAGAACAATTTTGCTCTATTTAAAAATTGTCTTAAATCGTATTCGATTCTCTAATTTTCATTTTTTTCAGATCAATTTTTTTGGATAGGATAGATTTTTCGGTTCGGTCAGGTTTTTCTTACACCCCTATAACACCATAAAAAATGACAATCGTCAAGAAAAAAAATCAGATACAGAGAACAGGAAAACTTTCTCCCAAAACATGATCCTGTGTAAATAGGAGTCATACAACATTTTCTTGCTGGTCTCATGGAAAAAATAAATATTTCTGACACAAATCAGAACCTAATGATGATGCCAGAAAAGCTCATGACAAATGATTTAATATGGGAAAATTTTGTTAGTCTGCTCCTCTCAGCAATGCCGTGAAGGCCATTATTTGATAATGGAGGACATACAAACCGCAAATTAAAGGGATTTCAGCTCATGCAAGAGCCTTCTGAACCTCAGCAGTAACCTCTTTTGGTGGTTTCTCAGCATGAAGCCCTGCAACAATGCCCTTCTTGCTGTAGTACTGAATAACCTGTCAAAGGAGGCGCATATCATTTAACAATGCAAAGATATCAATAATAAGAACTAATGATCACAACGAGCATTTAGAAATTACAGTTAGTTTGATCTCACGAGTTCATATAAACTCGTTTCCTATTTGACAAGTTCAAATTTCAAACTCGAGGTATAAACTCATCCATAGTTCCATACCTTATATACAGATTACAGACAGACTTTTGAAGTTTCAGAAACAATTTAAGTACTTGTAGGTACAAAAGTCAAAGGTTGCCAGATCTTATTATTGTGAGTCAGCAAATTGATGACCTTCGCCCAAAATTATAAATGAGATGGAGAGGACGCTCACAGACATTAAAGTGGACAGGCTGTGGTCTAGGGGAACTTCATTGTGGCATGTAATGGCAATTCTGTAATAGGATTCAGTTTTATGATTGAGAGGCCCTTTCCAAATAAGGAACAAGATGGTGCATACTTGCAGTTCTATTTGCTAAAGGCCACATGAGAGAATAATGGGAGGTGAGCATGATGCATGGCGTTTCATTTTCAAGTGTCAACACTACTTCCATCACTTCAGGGGCATGAAAAAAAAATCTATTCAGGCACTATAAAAATGCAGCATGACAACTGAGGGAAGCCAAAATAGAGAAACTGAAGCAAAAAGATTTACTGGTTCAGTTTGCCGGTGAAAAGCTTCAAGTCTTGATTTTAGGACTTCAGCAGTGTCATCTTTCCTTTGAATCAATGGTTCTCCTGTCACCTGAAGATCATAGAAAGAAAAAGAGGAACATTAGTGTATAGGCATGCAAACATAGCATTATAAGACATTGTAGTGGTTCCACTTACATCATCTACTCCAGACACCTTGGGAGGAGCAAACTTTGTGTGATAAGTCCTTCCACTAGCTGGATGAATCCAACGTCCAGTAATTCTTTCCTCAAGTATTGCATCATCAATTGCAAAATTCAGGACCTTGTCAATCTTTGTATTTTGTTTCGCCAACATCTCATCAAGCTGCAAAGAAATGAAACATTCAAATATAACTCACTCAGAGAATATACAAAATGTTTGAAGCAAGTAAACAAAAACCATGCTCAAAGTACGAATCAAATATACAACAACAACAAAGCTTTATCCCACTAGATGGGGTCGGCTACATGGATCATACGACGCCATTCCGCTCTATTAGTAACTAAACATTTCGATATATTATTCACCAATAGATCTTGCTCTATTAGTTCGCCAAGTGTCCGCCTTGGCCTCCCTCTCCCTCTTTTAATCGGACTCCAGATTATTTGATCTACCCTCCTTACTGGCGCATCTAATGGTCTTCTCTGAACATGACCAAACCATCCCAAACGATTCTCTACCATTTTCTCACTAATAGGAGCCACTCCGACTCGTTCACGTATATGATCATTCCTAATCTTATCTAATCTTGTATGACCACACATCCATCTCAACATCCTCATTTCGGCTACCTCCACTTTACGTTCATGTTGTCCCTTCATAGCCCAACATTCACTACCATATAACACTGCCGGTCTTATAGCAGTACGATAAAATTTCCCTTTAATTTTATTGGGTACTTTTCTATCACAAAGAACTCCAGTGGCTTTCCTCCACTTACACCAACCAGCTTGAATTCTATGATTAACATCGTCGTCAATCTCACCATCTTGTCTTACAATTGATCCTAAATATTTAAACTTTGTCACTTGAGGAATTATATCCTCCCCTAGCCTAACTTTCAAATCGTCTCTAAGTTGTTTATTTGTGAAATTGCAATGCATATATTCTGTTTTATTCCTACTTAAACGAAAACCCTTTGACTCCAACGTATTTCTCCATATTTCCAATTTTGTATTAATCTCTTCTCTTGAATCCGCTAAAAGTACTATATCATCCGCAAATAGCATGCACTTAGGTACCTCCTCCGTGATACTCTCGGTTATTGCATCGATAACTAAGTTAAATAGATATGGGCTTAAAGTTGATCCTTGATGTAGGCCAATTCCTATAGGAAATTCATTTGTCTCACCTCCGAATGTCCTAACCCTAGTCAATGCCCCATCGTACATATCTTGTATTACCTTAATATAGGCAACACTCATCCTCTTCTTTTGCAAGGCTTTCCAAAGTACATCCCTTGGTACCCGATCATACGCCTTCTCTAAATCAATGAAAGTCATATGTAAGTCTCTTCTCCTACTTCGATACTTCTCCATCATCCCCCTTAATAAATAAATCGCTTCTGTAGTGGATCTTCCTGGCATGAACCCAAATTGTCTCTTAGAAATACTAGTCTCCATTCTCAATCTATGCTCAATCACTTTTTCCCATAATTTCATTGTGTGACTCATAAGTTTAATCCCTCTATAATTTGCACAATTCTGAATATCCCCTTTATTTTTGTAAATAGGAACTAATGTACTTAATCTCCAATCATCAGGCATCTTTTTCGACCGTAAAATCTCATTAAATAGTTTATATAACCACAACACACCTTTTTCTCCTAAATATTTCCAAACTTCAATCGGTATACCATCCGGTCCAACGGCTTTACCATTCTCCATTTTCTTAAGAGCTTCGCTAACCTCCGAGACTCTAATTCTACGTTAAAATGACCTATTAAGCTCACATTCGCTAACTGTCAAGTCCTCCAAATCACAACGGGAACCTTCACATCCATCATTAAATAGCTTATAGAAATACTCTTCCCATCTGTTCTTAATATCTCCCTCAGTAACTAAAACCTTGTCAACTTCATTTTTTATGCATCTTACTTGATCCAAATCTCTCGACTCCTTCTCTTTATTCCTTGCAGAAACAAGATATAACAATTTCTCAAAATATACAGAAACAAGATGGAAAAGATCTACCTTCTCCGCTTGGACAACTGTTCTTGGGAATCCATCAAGAATGAAACCCTTTTGACATGATGGTTTTTTCATAGCCTCATCAATTATTCCAACAACCAGGTCATCAGAGACAAGCTCCCCCTAGAAAAAAAAAGAACCAAGCTGGTAAAACAATATGAATGGAATATCTTTATTTTATTTGAACATCACGAAGTTAAGATACCTTGTTCATGGCCTCTTTAGCTTTAATTCCAAGAGGGGTCTTAGCAGCCACCGCAGCTCTTAACATGTCCCCAGTTGCCAAATGACACAGGCAATACTCATCCTTAATCAGAGGTGACTGTGTACCCTTTCCGGATCCTGGGGGACCTGCCATGCCAAACAAGAAACAACCATTAAGGGTTGAAAGGAAACATTAAACCAAAAATCAAGGCAACATTTCTCTTCTTGCACGCCCTATTGCAAAATTATGCTGCTCTTAGGCTTTGTTTGGTAATTTAATTATAGAGGGATGGGTTAGGGTCGTGGAGGAAGAGTTAATAAAATTAGGTGTGGTGAGGTTTTATAAAAACCATGTTTGGATATAAATTAATGAGATGGGTTGGGTTAGTTTAATCCACTCTTTGTTAGGATACAAAAAATAATATATGGGTTAGGAAAGGTTAAGTTTGGTAAATGTCTTTATTATCCTTAAGAAAAAATTGTTCTTTTATCATATTGAGAAGAAATAAAGGTGGAATGGGGATAATTATTTCTAACCCCTTCAAAACCACCAATTTGGTGGGTTTAATTTTAAATCAAGTGATGGGCTTATGAAAACCAACCTAGCCTTAGTTAAATTTTTTAAAACTAACAAGATGTAGAATTCTTAAATCCACCCCACCCTAATTAAACCTAATCTATCCGTATTAACCCCCCCCCCCCCCCCATCCAAACACACTTTACGGGCCGTTTGTTTCGGGATTAAACAACGGAATATCATAATATTCCCGGAATATAGCAAACATCAAATGGATTAGGAATAAATCAGTCAAGCCTCAATTTTTTAAAAACTATGAAACCACCATTTCTAACCCAATATTCAGAATATATATTCTTACAAAACAAAAGAATATACATATTCTCATCTTTTCCCCTTTTTTCAATCGTATCTTATTTTTTCTTATTTATTCATGCATTATTATATTATTATTTTTATTATTATAATAATACTAATAATAAATATCAACTATCTGTAATAAAATATTTTATTTTTAAATTATATTCTCTTTGAACCAAACGTGAACGAGAATAAGAAAATACTTACTTTTTCAAGAAAATTCATGAATGTGATATTCCATTCATTTATTCTGTTGAAAAATATTCTCCAACCACACAGCCTCTTATGGACAAGGTTAGTCCATCAATAAGTAGATTAAAATATAGTTAACGAAATTTTAAAAAAAGATATATTATGATCCATAAGGAGATTAACATATAAATTCATCATTTTTACAAAGAGCGCACACATCAAATCTTTCTGCCTGCATGTATGCTACATTCTACTTTAAAGTTGTTTCTTGCCCGACATACATCTCAGACGATCCGCTTACACAGACATCTTAATGAATATGTACTTGCATCTTACAGTAGTGCAAAATTTCGGAAATCAAAAGCAAATCAAGCAAGCCTATACTAAATCAGATCACCACGTAAGTTACAGAAAAGCAAAGTAAATATGGTGCCCAGAGAAGCAACTGAATGTATCAGGATGTTTTTGTTTTCTCTTTTCTTATTACTTTTTACCAGGTAGAGCTGAATGCACCATGGTTGACAAACCAATTCTAACTGAAAGAAACAAAAAAAAAGAACATTTTTATTTTTTGCGGACGCAATAATAAGTGGAATTCTGGCAAGAACAGAATTTTTTTTTTTGAAAAAAAAGGGGGAAATGAAAAAGACGCAATGTATTAGCGGGAGAGCCATTGCCCTAGGTCAAAAGTAAAGATAACAAGAACGCACATAGGAATGAAGAGAGGGAGAGATGATACCGATGAGGATGAGACGCTTGTCGGGCTTGGAGGAGCACTTCAGGCGGCGGAGGAGCTCCGTCATCATATCCAAAGACGGCACGTCCTCCAGATCCACTCGGCCACTGCCCTTCGCCGCCATCTCTCGACTCTCTCTCTCTCTCTCCTCTCCCGGTCGATGTGAAGGAGGTCCTCAATCAAATCTCATGGAGGACGAATCGAAGCGCCTTTTTATTTGCTTTGGGTGGGTAGATGGAGGGATGCCTTGGTCCGCGTGGTCATCGTGCTTTCCTTTTTTTCTACACTTTTTGCGTTTTCTTCTTTTTTTTTTTCTTTCTTTTTTCGATCAGGTGAAATCGAGTGGGGACGCATTTTTTACTTGGCAAGTAAAAAGGAGTTCGACCTCTCTTATAATAAACTTTTCCGTATTTAATTTTAAATTGTACATTTGCATTATTTAGTTCTTAAATTAATAGAATTTGACATTTCGACTAATCCCTTAAAATTTATTTTAACAACAACAACAACAACAAAGCCTTATCCCACTAGGTGGGGTCGGCTACATGGATCATACGACGCCATTCCGCTCTATTAGTAACCAAACCTTTCGGTATATTATTCACCAATAGATCTTGCTCTATTAGTTCGCCAAGTGTCCGCCTTGGCCTCCCTCTCCCTCTTTTAATCGGACTCCAGATTATTTGATCTACTCTTCTTACTTGCGCATCTAATGGTCTTCTCTGAACATGACCAAACCATCTCAAACGATTCTCTACCATTTTCTCACTAATAGGAGCCACTCCGACTCGTTCATGTATATGGTCATTCCTAATCTTATCTAATCTTGTATGACCACACATCCATCTCAACATCCTCATTTCGGCTACCCCCACTTTACGTTCATGTTGTCCCTTCATAGCCCAACATTCACTACCATATAACACTGCTGGCCTTATAGCAGTACGATAGAATTTTCCTTTAACTTTGTTGGGTACCTTTCTATCACAAAGAACTCCAGTGGCTTTCCTCCACTTACACCAACCAGCTTGAATTCTATGATTAACATCGTCATCAATCTCACCATCTTGTCTTACAATTGATCCTAAATATTTAAACTTTGTCACTTGAGGAATTATATCCTCCCCTAACCTAACTTTCAAATCGTCTCTAAGTTGTTTATTTGTGAAATTGCTATGCATATATTCTGTTTTATTCCTACTTAAACGAAAACCCTTTAACTCCAACGTATTTCTCCATATTTCCAATTTTGTATTAATCTCTTCTCTTGAATCCGCTAAAAGTACTATATCATCCGCAAATAGCATGCACTTAGGTACCTCCTCTGTGATACTCTCGGTTATAGCATCGATAACTAAGTTAAATAGATACGGGCTTAAAGCTGATCCTTGATGTAGGCCAATTCCTATAGGAAATTCATTTGTCTCACCTCCGGGTGTCCTAACCCTAGTTAATGCCCCATCGTACATATCTTGTATTACCTTAATGTATGCAACATTCACCCTCTTCTTTTGCAAGGCTTTCCAAAGTACATCCCTTGGTACCCGATCATACGCCTTCTCTAAGTCAATGAAAGCCATATGTAAGTCTCTTCTCCTACTTCGATACTTCTCCATCATCCCCCTTAGTAAATAAATCGCCTCTGTAGTGGATCTTCCTGGCATGAACCCAAATTGTCTCTCAGAAATACTAGTATCCATTCTCAATCTATGCTCAATCACTTTTTCCCATAATTTTATAGTGTGACTCATAAGTTTAATCCCTCTATAATTTACACAATTCTGAATATCCCCTTTATTTTTGTAAATAGGAACTAACGTACTTAATCTCCAATCATCAGGCATCTTTTTCGACCGTAAAATCTCATTAAATAGTTTACATAACCACAACACACCTTTTTCTCCTAAACATTTCCAAACTTCAATCGGTATACCATCCGGTCCAACGGCTTTACCATTCTCCATTTTCTTAAGAGCTTCGCTAACCTCCGAGACTCTAATTCTACGATAAAATGACCTATTAAGCTCACATTCGCTAACTGTCAAGTCCTCCAAATCACAACGCGAACCTTCACATCCATCATTAAATAGCTTATAGAAATACTCTTCCCATCTGTTCTTAATATCTCCTTCAGTAACTAAAACCTTGCCAACTTCATTTTTTATGCATCTTACTTGATCCAAATCTCTCGACTCCTTCTCTTTGTTCCTTGCAATCTTGTAAATCCTTTGTTCACCCGCCTTTGTCCCTAACTCATTATAAAACCCCTCGTATGCTTTAGCACGAGCATCACTAACTGCCTTCTTAGCCTCCTTTTTCGCCAAACGATACTTTTCCCAATTGTCAGAACTATTGTCCAAGTATATCGCCTTGAAACAATTCTTCTTATTACGCACCTTTTCTTGGACCTCCTCATTCCACCACCAAGTCTCCTTATCTCGTGGTCCAAAACATTTTGATTATCCTAAAATGGCTTTAGCAACCATTTCAACCTTTTTTGCCACATTCTTCCACATGATACTAGCATCTCCTTCTAACTCCCACACACTTTTCTCTAATAACTTACTTCTAAAAGTCTCTCGCTTCTCCCCCTTTAACTGCCACCACTTGATCTTTCGATAAAAAACTGTTCGGGATTTTGGTTTTATACATTTTATTTGCATATCAAGAACTAACAATTTATGTTGTGTAGTCACCCCATGCCCAGGAATTACTTTGCAATTAGTGCAACGTCTTTTATCAGTATTTCTTATCAAGAAAAAATCGATTTGAGACCTATGAGTTCCACTTTTGTATGTGATTAAATGTTCCTCTCTCTTCCTAAAACAAGTGTTGATAATCTTAAGATCGTATGCTAAAGAAAAATCAATAATAGTTTGTCCTTCCTCATTCAACTCCCAAAACCACCATGAACCCTTGCATGTGGTCCTGCCTCTTTACCAACATGTCCATTAAGGTCTCCCCCAATATAAACTTTCTCGGTTGTTGGTATACTTTCAATCAAACCCTCCATATCTGCCCAAAACTTCTCCTTGAGATGTGATTCTGCTCCTACTTGGGGTGCATATGCACTAATAATGTTCATAGTCTCCTTTCCAACAATTACTTTCACGGATATGATTCGATCCTCAATCCTTTTAACTTCCACAACATTCTTCCTCCATTCTGCATCCGCGATAATACCAACACCATTCCTTCCATTTACCTTACCTGTGTACCAAAGTTTGGAACCATTTAACCTAATCTCTTTACTTCCCTCTCCTACCCATCTAGTTTCTTGCAAGCATAAGATACTAATCTTACGCTGGTCCATTACTTGTGCCACCTCGAGACGCTTCCCATTCAACGTCCCAATGTTCCAAGAACCTAATCTGACCTTAGTCTCATGAACTAGCTTCTTTAACCGCCTCCGTCCATTAGAGTGCGGTAGCCCTTGCTCATTTAACACTGCATTCAGGCGAGGATGCAGCGGCTCTTGCTCTCTTATCACTGTACCCGAGCTGTACAGCGCGTTACTTACGGGTAACGACCTAGCATTAACACAATATATTCGTTGATCCATGTTCATAAGATTCGACATGATTTTATGTTGGCTGTCGGGGCCTAACACAACCCTCCTCCTTTATCCGGACTTGGGACCGGCTATAAAATATAGGCGGAGTTACCGGCTATAAAATATAGGCGGAGTTCTTAAAATTTATTTTAACATGTTTATTAAATTAATTACTAATAGTTATTAAATATCAATTTTATCCTTATTTTTTTTATTAAAAGAGAAGTCAAAAAAATAACACGATGTACTATGTCAAACTTATTTCAAAATTATTATTAGAAAAACGGATACAAATGCATTTTTTTAATTATTTAAAGACTAACTTAGCCAAATCCTGAATGAAATTCAACGGAAGAATTTAATTTTCAAATTCATATAAATTTAGGAATTAAAATTTTATAAATCCATAATTCAAAGTCAGATATGATAAGAAAAAGCCAGTAAATAATCCTAATAGCAATAATAATAGTAATCGTCATAATAATAGCTTAGCTTACAAAAAGGGAATTAGTACAACAAATTCAATTAAAGGCTCTTGAAAACATTTTTTTCTTCTGAAAATATCGACTAGTGCACTTTAAAAGCAAATCTTGTGACTAATCTTTCTGGGCGCAAAATGAAAGAGCAATTTGCAGCAGATGAGGACTAGGCATTTTGACCTGACATCTCAGAAATTTATTAGGTCAGATTATCATAGTAGAATATTTGTTTGTTCTTCATATTATTTGTCATCTTCGAGATGTTTAATGAGCCTTAAGGAAACCTTTCTTTTTTCTTGCTCGGAACCTTCAATCAGAGAAGAAACAGAAACCATAAAAGGCAAGAAACAAATTTGCAATCGAAAAAGTATTTTGGCGTCAATTCTGTGGGGACATCTTGACGCCAAACTTGTAAAGTGTTGGCATAAAAGGGTTTGTTGAGTTTAGGGTTCGTCTCACCTGCTATTTATTTCCCTCTCTTTCCTCATTTCTATCGAGGGTGTGCATCACACGTCAAGGAAACATTACATTTAACTGATCATTCCTGTTATTTCGTTTTACATGATCACTCTGTCAAATAGACAAATACGAAATTGCTACCTCTTTGCCTTTCGGGCAAGATATCGTTCCCGGGCGGCCTGTATTTTGCTATCTGCAGAAGCTGGTGTGTTGCTGGAACTCACTTGTCTTATGGGGGAACTTGCCTTTCCCTCGGCCACTGTTCCATGATCCGCCATTATGCCGGAACCTCCGCTGCATGATTCAAACAATTAAGTTAGGAAAAAATATCATCAGTGTATGTCAAATTGCTACAAAGAGTGGATCTTCTGCTAATTGTGAAATGGTTTATCAAGGTGTAGTACCTAAGCTTGTTGATGTCCATTTTCTCTAACTTCTTCAGGATTGGTTGGACCCATACCATTTCAACAGGGCATACACTCCTCATGAAAGGTCGAGAAGTACTTATGAGCTCATGATAAACAACGTAGTCTGGTAGTTGTCCATCATCATCAGCTTCTAGCACAGAAGACGGATGTACCTGCAGTCAATGTAAACATTATAATCCACTGCAGGATGTTGGAGGAAGATGTAAGAACATACGAGTCTTTCCTGTTCGATTTTATTTATCACGTTATTTAAGTCTATTCTATTTCCTATTTGCATGTACTAGAACATGACTTGAAATAGGGTGAAACAAAAACCTTGGAGCCTTATACTAAGACCAGGATCATCTACAAGAAAACGTTCAGATTTATCATCTAATATTTCCTGATACTCATCATGTTTCGCAAGGGCATCATCTAATATTTCCAGAGATTCATAATGGACTGTAGTCTGTACACATGATATTTAGCTCATAGATTGACAGTTGAATGTTTAAGTATTATGTGACAGGTGACAAATCAAGAATGTTCAACTGATAAGGTACAGAAGAACTCGAAAATCTCAAGACTTGGTTCATGTCAGAACTTTTTGTTCATTTTCAGAGTTTTTTTAGAGAATTTTCCAAGTGAACTTACCTGCACAAGTTGTGATCTGCAACCAACTGTACGATAGCCATTATGATGCAACATTCTTTCAGCGAGCTGATTACCATAACCTCTGCATAAAGCTTTCCTCAACTTCTGATAGTCTGGATCATTCCTTTGATGTCTCAGGCCTGCTTCTACATCCAGTGGCCCTGAATTTTGAGAACAGTCAACTTGCAAATCACGTGCAATCCCATGGTAGAAAAAAGCGAAAGCAGGCTATAGGTGTGGTACAGTCAGAAGATCAAGTGCTGACCTTTTGCCATTTTGCTTACTATCTGGCATAGCTGCTTCCTAACATCCTTGCTGAACTTCATGTTACGTACCTAGAAGTGGGCTCAAATGTCATGAACAACGTCCACTCAATTTAGATTTTTTTTTTGAGAAAAGACTCAATTTAGCTAACAGCTTAATTAGGTAACAAGAGACAAAACAAAACAGAATCAAGATCCAAGAAAAACCTTGAAAGTCAAGACGAAAAATTTGCAGAAATACCACTACCAAAACAAGCTTTACATAGTTCAAAAAAAGCTTTACATAGTTCAGTAAAAGACAATAACACTGAAACAGGAATGCATAACATTTGAATTATGACAACAAAGGGAGTGAAGTAACAGAAGACGTGCAATTTGGTCCCAAGCATCTGATGTTTTCAACAACTCCAGTTTCACTATTAACTATCCCCAGTGAATTGACTACCCACCAGTATCACTTGGCCAAGGACATTGGCCGTTTCTGGCAATTTCATATTTCTTATGTGCCCATAATATACTTGATACAGGAACAATTTCATATTTCTTTTGTTGTAATTATGATGTAATCTCTTTTTTATTAATAATAAATTTGGATGTCTACCACAATGGTAGTCATCCTTTTTGTTCTCAAAGAATTTGTTCTCTAGTCTTGGGCACAACAAAAAAAATGTTGTACATCGCATATCAGGTACCACATGCTGTCTTGTATAGCTAAGAGTACAGTTCTTACCTTTTTCTTTTGAGAGAGAGAAGGATGACTAAAGTTTGGTAGTCATCCAGAGTACAGTGGTTACTAATAATGCAACAGGCCACAAAATAAACCAACGCAATATGGAGAAAAGTCAAGAACTCCTCTCCCTGTTAATACTGGCACCCTCACAAATCTCAACTGATAAAAATTGATAATGATCCCCTTATCCCTCCTAGCATGATTTTATGTTCACTTTCCTCAATTATTAGCCCACTAATTTATATATCACTAACCTAATTTTTTTAGAGGCGCTGACCTCAATTGTTAATTAAACATTTTGGATCAATGCTATTAAGATTAGGAAGCCTTGAGATATTGGACAAAAAGTCATATTTCGTGTAGAAAGGAAACCCAAAAAAGAGTAGATAGATATCACACATCAGAAAAAGATGTCTTTGACATGCATGTGCTTGCTTCATATATAAATATCTATGGCTTTATTATAACCTCCAAGAGAATGTTTCAAATACTTACTTGCAATTCATGATCAGTGCACCACTTTGGATCATAGTCAGCAAGATCCCAACTCTCATACACTTGAAGCAGCTGTATATGGTCACCCCAGCCAGAACCATCTGGAAGTGTTGATGGCATTTGCTTCCTCTTCTTATCAGTGTTCTTACTACAGATGTAATATTAGCAAAGAAACATGTCAAAGATGATTCATAATATATTTATTCATCATGTAAAAAACTACACACGTACATTCAGACAATAGAAGCTAAGTGACAGGTAAATTATTATATGGCCTCCTTTTGTTCAAAGAGTATCATATGATGGTGCTTAAACAAGAAAACTTCTATATCATTCTGAGAGGAGACGGATGCCTACGATTTTGGCGAACTGTTATAAATTAATAAATCCATATCACTTACATAAATTAGGCGTCCAGATGATGATTTCTAAACTCACAGCAGCATGAAAATAGTAAACTTACATTAATATGGTGAATAAAAAAAGACGGTAATAACTAAAGACAACGTGATAAGAGCTTATATAAAATGGCCAAATTGCATTACTTTTAAAACAGGGATAAGATCAAGTTCTCCCTAAAGTTTAATTACAGATCATAAGCTAGTACATAAGTAAGAGTTTCTATACTTCCAACTGAAACCAAAGTAAAGACATATAAAAGCAAAGAAAAAGGCATTGAAAGTATTTGATTACCTTCGAGAACGACGAAGTGTGAATTCAGCTGATAG
This sequence comes from Pontederia crassipes, assembly GCA_030549335.1. Classification (NCBI taxonomy): domain Eukaryota; kingdom Viridiplantae; phylum Streptophyta; class Magnoliopsida; order Commelinales; family Pontederiaceae; genus Pontederia; species Pontederia crassipes. The sequence goes on from CM060190.1 coordinate 7,895,813, forward strand.
CATAGCTGTAACAGTCAAAGCTTGGGACAGGGATCCTAACTCATTTGCCTCAATTAAAGTCCTTGATAGTGATGGTTCCAGTGGAAGTTCTAAGCACAAGAAAAGAACAAGCATATTAGGAATTATGACTACCTTCAAAAAGCAAGTAGGTGTTCCTTCTATAGTGTTCAGCACAACTTAGGAGTATTCACATAAGGACAATCAGGTCAAAAGAGGCAAGTTTGTGAAAATATAGAATAACTTTCACAATGGATCTCAATATTTTATTGCAAGTTGAAACATTATCATATTTAGTATTTTTTTCTAGAGCTTAAAACTTTAACAATTTTAGAATAAAAAAGGTGAAACTTTCATGAAACCCAACTAACCTGCCAAAATGAGTTTATTTGAAACTATTCGTTATGAGGAAATGCTTACCTGCCATAGTTTTGCCAGTGTCGGTTATCTGTCCATTTTCATCAATCCCGTCAATAAGGTATAATTGTCTTAAAGCATCTTCAAGAGATTCGCCTAAAAACATCATGTGGTATCACTTGTTATCTGGAAACAAAATCCATATAGATGTGTACTGAGAATGTAAAGTTATCTAAGCCTTTCTTACGTGATGGTGGATCAAGGAAATCAAAACTTAAGATATCTATATCAGGAAGATTTAGTGATTTCAAGTGGAGAACACATCCAGCAAGAGATGACCGCTGGATTTCAGGTATCGTGGCGTCAAGAAACTCCTCATTGTAGACATTGGAGGGATATAACCGATAACATTTTCCAGGACGAGTTCTTCCAGCTCGCCCGGCACGCTGATCAGCTTGGACTCTACAAGAGTCATGCAAACAAATAATTAAAAGTTGCAGACCAAATATAACTACTCAACAGAGGAACAGAAATATGTAACACCAATAGCCAGAATATTAAATGCAAGCAGCCACAGCTTTAGAGACATAACTCCATGCATGTCATTTCTTCATATCAAAAGAGACATCAAGTAAAAGTGGGTGTAGGTGCATGATGGACAAGACAATATTCTAGGACCAGACCAACCACAATTCAAAAAATTTCACTTTGATTCCTCTATCAGAGCACAAAATTTATAATATCTTTTTAGGCTTGTAGAACGTTGTGTGAAGTATTCTCTGTGAATAAATGACATTTAAAAGAGCTAATAAAACATATGAATAGTCTCACACCCCTTAAAATCTTATCACTGGACCCGTGAACCTTAAATCAGTTTTTGTAAACTAGCAATTATTTTCATGTCAAGAATAATAAAATATTATCAAGGTATTCTTCAGTTGTGTCAACATGCTAAGACCTTACTCTGGACCAAGGCACTAATGTCAGAATATTGCCAATTAAGCGTACCAAATCAATCAGACAACACATGAGAAAAGTTATTGAAAAGAAGTTCAATGCTATGTCACACAACAAGTGCCATCCCTCGTACTGCCAATGCATAAGAATAGCAGACAAGTACAAAAGGAACAGAACAAATAAGATGCAAAGTTGACGAAATATTATAACAATAATTCAAAAGCATGCGTGAAAACAAGTGGAGTTTATGTATAACAGACCTGCTAATTTGCACGACATCGAGAGAATACATTCCTGTTGATGGGTTGTATTGCCGTTGCTTGACATACCCAGAATCAATGACAAACCTAGAGTATTAAAGAAAAAAACACATTTGAAAGACAATCACAAACAATATAAGAAACTCTTCTTTGTTTGAGAGGTGCAATATAAAGAGATATAAACCATCATATTTTAATAGAACAAATCAATTTGATGACTACTTGTATGTAATCCTTACATTAGTTTCATACCCATTGAGTAACAAAAAAGGAGTGTATTACATGCTGGCATACAGACAATACACCAATATAAAGTTTCATGCATATCATATACTCACAAAAGGCCATATAAATTTTTGAATTGTGTATAAATTCCTTTCCCAAAATAATTATGTATAATTTATACACATAATATGTTTATTAAAGACATTCATAATTTAACCAAAAGACGACAGGTTAGATTACCGGGATGAAATTAGTTAAGTTTACGTATCAGTTTATCACATTATAGTAGAGATCTGCAAGTGATTTGCATCTTAGGACCTTAAAATTAGAAATCTCAACATTAGCCATCAAAATAAATAAAGCATTTCAGACTTCAGAAATGTTGTACAAAGAATTTCTAGAATTTTGTAAATTGAATATCTTTTTCAGTTACAAGGGAGGACCATGGGCCTAGTCATTTAACTGAACACCTGAAAGAGACTATTTTATTGGCATGGGCATGAAACAGGTTAGATACGATGAAGAAATATAGAATGACAGAGGGGCTGTCCTGTGAAAAGTGAAGAACTCATGATTTATATCAAAAGCATATGTAATTTAAAGTTTATATAAGTTATGGACAGTAACTTGAACAGGTATTTATGCACAAAACAACATCCATGAAAGAACTAGAGGACCATTAGCCAATTTTCACAGCAATCAAAATAAAGAGCAACGTAAGGAAGAAATAATAAACTGAAAAAGGAGGCCATTGGATAGTTTACTTACACAACGCCATCAACAGTTAAAGAAGTTTCAGCTATATTTGTTGCAACAATAAAGCGCCTACAATTTGGTGGTGCTGGAGAGAATACACGCACCTATTTTGAGGAAAACAAACATAAGACATATACAATTAAATAATTATTATCTCTAGTAACATAAATTGGTGTGCTCAAGAGCAAATATAAAGGTATATTAGTATATACAGTATCAGTGCCAAATATAAAATGTGAAACAGCAATGCATATTACTATATCAAATAACAAATTGAGGGAACAGAAACAGCAATAATATTATCGCTAGCAAGAAGCCAAAATGGAAGAAAAAGCAAATAAACATGACATACATCAATAATCTGAGTGAATTTGCAAGTTCTTAGTCCTTAAGAAGACTAAAATAACATTATTCATCACCAGAAATAAATGAGATTAATGATGCAATTACAGAAATCAGGCAGCTATTTATAATCTATTATACTATATACAGAAAAATCTTTTATCTTGCATGTTTGATGATATATTCCTTAGAGCGTATCATGCATTTTATGCGAAGATCAGAGAATATTCTGCTCAGACATTGTGATTTTCTCTTTTTTTTTGGAGGAATGTCAAAATAAACTAAGATATTGATTTAAGAACATAAACAATTATATTTGGCAGTGATTGGATTCCTATTTGATTTTTTTGTCAGCAATCATATTTGGTGATGGGCGCCAGTAAGAAGAGTAGATCAAATAATCTGGAGTCCGATTAAAAGAGGGAGAGGGAGGCCAAGGCGGACACTTGGCGAACTAATAGAGCAAGATCTATTGGTGAATAATATACCGAAAGGTTTGGTTACTAATAGAGCGGAATGGCGTCGTATGATCCATGTAGCCGACCCCACCTAGTGGGATAAGGCTTTGTTGTTGTTGTTGTTGTAATCATATTTGGTGATGGAATTTTTTAAGGTGTGGTGTCCTAGCTGGAATATGTTTGTCATGATGCACATAAATGGAGTATAGCTCTCGACTCTTTCAAACTGCTGATAAAGATTGAATTTTGGGTTATCCTCTTTGTTCTAACAGAGGATCTGAACCTCAGTTACTTCAGTAAAGATGATGATGGGATACAACAACAACAAAGCCTTATCCCACTAGGTGGGGTCGGCTACATGGATCATACGACGTCATTCCGCTCTATTAGTAACCAAACCTTTCGGTATATTATTCACCAATAGATCTTGCTCTATTAGTTCGCCAAGTGTCCGCCTTGGCCTCCCTCTTCCTCTTTTAATCGGACTCCAGATTATTTGATCTACTCTTCTTACTTGCGCATCTAATGGTCTTCTCTGAACATGACCAAACCATCTCAAACGATTCTCTACCATTTTCTCACTAATAGGAGCCACTCCGACTCGTTCACGTATATGGTCATTCCTAATCTTATCTAATCTTGTATGACCACACATCCATCTCAACATCCTCATTTCGGCTACCCCCACTTTACGTTCATGTTGTCCCTTCATAGCCCAACATTCACTACCATATAACACTGCTGGCCTTATAGCAGTACGATAGAATTTTCCTTTAACTTTATTGGGTACTTTTCTATTACAAAGAACTCCAGTGGTTTTCCTCCACTTACACCAACCAGCTTGAATTCTATGATTAACATCGTCATCAATCTCACCATCTTGTCTTACAATTGATCCTAAATATTTAAACTTTGTCACTTGAGGAATTATATCCTCCCCTAACCTAACTTTCAAATCGTTTCTAAGTTGTTTATTTGTGAAATTGCTATGCATATATTCTGTTTTATTCCTACTTAAACGAAAACCCTTTAACTCCAACGTATTTCTCCATATTTCCAATTTTGTATTAATCTCTTCTCTTGAATCCGCTAAAAGTACTATATCATCCGCAAATAGCATGCACTTAGGTACCTCCTCTGTGATACTCTCGGTTATAGCATCGATAACTAAGTTAAATAGATACGGGCTTAAAGCTGATCCTTGATGTAGGCCAATTCCTATAGGAAATTCATTTGTCTCACCTCCGGGTGTCCTAACCCTAGTCAATGCCCCATCGTACATATCTTGTATTACCTTAATGTAGGCAACATTCACCCTCTTCTTTTGCAAAGCTTTCCAAAGTACATCCCTTGGTACCCGATCATACGCCTTCTCTAAGTCAATGAAAGCCATATGTAAGTCTCTTCTCCTACTTCGATACTTCTCCATCATCCCCCTTAGTAAATAAATCGCCTCTGTAGTGGATCTTCATGGCATGAACCCAAATTGTCTCTCAGAAATACTAGTCTCCATTCTCAATCTATGCTCAATCACTTTTTCCCATAATTTCATAGTGTGACTCATAAGTTTAATCCCTCTATAATTTGCACAATTCTGAATATCCCCTTTATTTTTGTAAATAGGAACTAATGTACTTAATCTCCAATCATCAGGCATATTTTTCGACCGTAAAATCTCATTAAATAATTTACATAACCACAACACACATTTTTCTCCTAAACATTTCCAAACTTCAATCGGTATACCATCCGGTCCAACGGCTTTACCATTCTCCATTTTCTTAAGAGCTTCGCTAACCTCCGAGACTCTAATTCTACGATAAAATGACCTATTAAGCTCACATTCGCTAACTGTCAAGTCCTCCAAATCACAACGCGAACCTTCACATCCATCATTAAATAGCTTATAGAAATACTCTTCCCATCTGTTCTTAATATCTCCTTCAGTAACTAAAACCTTGCCAACTTCATTTTTTATGCATCTTACTTGATCCAAATCTCTCGACTCCTTCTCTTTGTTCCTTGCAATCTTGTAAATCCTTTGTTCACCCGCCTTTGTCCCTAACTCATTATAAAACCCCTCGTATGCTTTAGCACGAGCATCACTAACTGCCTTCTTAGCCTCCTTTTTCGCCAAACGATACTTTTCCCAATTGTCAGAACTATTGTCCAAGTATATCGCCTTGAAACAATTCTTCTTATTACGCACCTTTTCTTGGACCTCCTCATTCCACCACCAAGTCTCCTTATCTCGTGGTCCAAAACATTTTGATTCTCCTAAAATGGCTTTAGCAACCATTTCAACCTTTTTTGCCACATTCTTCCACATGATACTAGCATCTCCTTCTAACTCCCACACACTTTCCTCTAATTAAAGATGATGATGGGATGCTGGAAACAATTATATCCTCTCTGTTTTAATGATCATTGCCTTTTGAAGGAAAATTATGATTACTGTTGTGCATTTACATTGTAATTTAGTCAAAAATTGGGATTCACTTTACGCCCACAATTTTTTTTATCAAATAAGAGAGTTTGAATATCAATTTCCTACAACTACTTAACAAACAGAGCCTAAAAAGGGTATCTTTAAGCTAAAATGGGTATCAATCCTATCAAAGGTAAAGTCATTTAACAAAGCCTTTATTCTATTAACATCAATCAACATATCATAGAGTTCAATCTTTTCCTCATTGGGAACGATGATAGAAGAAAAAACGTTACCTGCATTTCAGGTGGTAAAGAACCATGAAGTGGAAGAACTATAGCATCCATGCAAGAACCTTCTTCAAGATTCTGAATCCTCTCCTCTAACTTGGACACCATTTTTTCAATGTCATCCTGAAAATTGAACTGTGTCATCACATATCTTGTTCAACCAGCAGAAAAAAAAAATCAAAGAAATAAAAAGTGTACTACAGACTAAAATATCCTCCTGCTCTGGGTTAATCAATTACACAGCATCAAAATAAACATATGTGTGGTGGTACAAGATCCAAGTAGAAAAACGACAAACCTGTCCTGTCATGAAAATTAAAACATCCCCAGGTGGCTCACGCATGTGAATATCTGTTCAAATAATATGGATGGTTGATATAATAGAAAAACCTACAAGATAAACAAAGAATAATCTTACAAGAATTCATTATAGGATGCATGTACAAGAACATCATGTCAACAAAAAAAAACACGAGCAAAATTCAAATAAGCAGCATGTGGGAATAATACAAAGGAGGGCATATTGCAAAAGCTTGTAAGGCAACGCAGTCATGCACTAATGAAGGACAGATATACACTTACATGATAGATAAGTTGATGCTTCCTACTACAAGGATAATAGGGACAGATATTGCTTTCTTTAGTCATGGAATGTTTACAGTGACTGACATAAGCATGTAATAATTACTGCTACAATTATAGTAAACTTTATCAGCTAGCAGAAAAAGGATTTTTTGAGAAGAAAAAGGATATGCAAAAGGATGAGAAACAAGATCATTGCTTTACTGGGAATAATAAAGACCAAGAGGAAAATGACAAAAAAAAAACATGACGAATTGGAGCTATGCCTTCCTAGCATAATATTCATATTTCTTGTACAAATTCAAGAAAACTGAAAAGCCCTGATCTTGGGCAAAATTATCAAAAATCAAGCACACCCAATGGCTTAGTAAACCTTCTATTAATGCGTTCTTGAATCGATAAAATAAGTTCCATATTCCTACCAAGAGCAGTTCGAAGAGAAGATTCAATGAAGTTTGTGGGGCGCTCAGTGCTGTAGAGTTTTTCCACGGGAAACAAGGTCCCAGGAACATTTAGGATAGGACAACCCAAGAAAAATTTTGATACTTTGACTCCATCAAGTGTTGCCGAAGTGATAAGAACTTTTAAGTTTGAAGAACGTGTCTTGATCAAGCGTTTCATCAAGCCCAACAATATGTCCCTGATATAATTACAATGAAGTAAGAACTTATACTAGAGCGAGGCTGATGTAAAGTTGAAGGTAGAGCACGTTTACATTTATAAAATAACAAAGATAATATAAGTAGAACAAAAAAATACTAGTTGCATAAAGAAGATTATTGAACAAAACATAATGCCCGAACTCCATCACCAGGACTAGTAATTTCTTTTCCATTGCAACTTCATGAGAATTCAAGAGAAGACTCAAAGTCAGACAACCATATGCTTAGATAAAAATGAGTGGTGCAGAAATAAACTCAAATTAGTAAACATGATGTGTTTAGTTTGTGAATACTACAAAAACACGAAAAGAAAAAAAAACATGAAAGCAGAAAAGAAAATATAAAGTGCAGATGGTGAAAAATTACGTATTTAAACTGCGTTCGTGAGCTTCATCCAAGATAATGACAGAGTATTGATTTAGCTCTGGGTTAGATAGGCTTTCTCGAAGGAGACAACCATCAGTAAGGTACCTGACCATCATTAACAAAAAGAGAGAAATATATGAAAGAGAAGGAAAAGTAAACAAGGCAGGAAAAATGTTTAAGGAAAATGGAATTATGTTTCTTACTTAATGCAAGTTTTATCAGAAGTTCGATCTTCAAATCGGATTGTATAGCCAACTTCTTCGCCAAGTCGGACACCAAGCTCAAACGCAACCCTTCTACAGAAACCAAAAACAATTACAATCAGCCATTATTGTTCGACATGAACTTCACAAAGCAATAATGATTCTACTTGAGGCTACTCATGTACTAAAACTGGAGGGCCAAGATCTCTCATTTCCTTATTAATTTTCGTTGTTAACCTGGCTACAGAGACGGCGGCGACGCGGCGGGGCTGGGTGACGGCCACGATGCCGGAGCGGGTGTAGCCGCGGCGGTGTAGGATCTGGGAGAGCTGCGTGCTCTTGCCGGAGCCGGTCTCGCCGATGATGACCACAACGGGGTTCTTCTCCACCGTCTCGGCGATCCTCTCCTCGGATTCGAGGATCGGGAGGACGACCGCCGCCATGGGAACGGAACTGTGGAGTGGCAAGTGGGCGAGGGGGAGGGAGGGAGGGAGGACCGTACGAGAGAAAAGTGGGAAATTTGGGGGGAAGACGAGAGAGAAAGGGTCTGTCGAATCAGACGAGCCAGTCAGATCGATCCAATCGTCGATCTGAACCCTATAATTAAATCCATAGTTGAATCAGATTAAACCGGATAAAACTGATTGAGAATCGGTAAAAATTAATCGAAAAAAAATCGTGATTCTTGGACCAATTAATTTTTTATTATTTCTTTTGTTAAGAAATAATTTTATAAAATTTATTATAATAAATATGAAAAATATTAAAAAAATAAATTTTCTCCATAAAGCAACATATTAATCCACTAGTGTCCTCCTTTATTTATAGTTGTCATCTTGCTTATATGTTACTAGTATTATGAATGTGGGACTATGTTTATACACCTTACTTGCTCTTTTTTCTTTCATTTAGTCTAGAATTTACTAAGTTTGAATTTTAACTTATGGATTATTATTTTATTCAAAATTTTAATATCATAAATGTATATTATAATATAAGTTAATTATGTATTTATTATATTATATATAATATTTGTTATATTAGATAAATTAGTTAGAAATGAATGGTGCAAACTATAACATACTTAATATATGTATAATATACAATAAAACTATAACATACTTAATATAGTATAGTATTATATATAAAGGACAAAATGGGTAACCACCCCCTTTAAAGGGAGTGGAAACCCCAGCCTAGATCGGTCACCGCCCGATCTCGGCGCGACGGCCCAGATCGAGACAGATCGGTCTAGACAAGATTTGTCATTAAATCGCGGCTAGTTCGCGGAGGAGAGGAATTGCGAACAGTTCGGTTCGCTTATTGTGCCGGTTCGGCTTAGGGTCATCCTACAAAAGGGCCGACTCGAAATCCTTGTCAAAATTTTTTTCTCTCTCCTCCTCTCACGGCCGCACCACTCTCTCCACGCTCCGCGACGGTGATCGACCTCCTTTGCGCACATCATCTTCGGCGACGGCGACCGACTTCTTCTGCGTCCACAACATCCTCCCCCGCAACAACGGTCGACCACCTCTTCGTTCGTGCCCTAGATTCTGTCGTGGACGCTGTTGCCATCGGGGCTCCCGATCTCGACACTCACGGCAACTTCCTCCTCCGCGACGGCACGGTCACTCTCAATGTGCGCCACGGCCCCCCCACGGCCGCCGCTCGACACTCCCTCCACGCTCACTCGGCTCCTCTCGCTTCGCGTCAACGACTTCTGTGATAGCGACAGTGACTTCCTCTCCATGACGGTGACTGACCTCCTCTGCTAGTGCTTCCTCGGACGCTGCTGCTATCACGGATGCGACACCACTAGGTCTGACATCTTATTCATTTTCATCCGCGATCTTCATTTTCTAAGAAGCTAATATTAATAAAATTTAAGCTTTGACAAATGTAGCAACCTTAGAATGGCATTCTCGTTTACTAGGGCTTATGAAGCTGCGATGAAAAGTGTTAGAAGTGATCTTCATTTTCTAAGAAGCTAATATGAATAAAATTTTAGCTTTGACAAATGTAGCAACCTTAGAATGGAGATAGCTGGTTAGACAAAAATGGAAACAAATATAATATTATTAGTCTATTTTGATTCTCTTTTTTCTCTATAATTTTGTCATTAGTCCGTTTAGATTTTGCTATTGTTTGTTCTTAGCATTAGTATTTGTATGTTTCTATAATTGATTGTCTACATATTTGTATGGTAAAGGTTGTTGTAATATTATGGAGATGGATGTAGATAGCATTGTTAGAATTAACAATATGGAAGAGATGTCTGACGAGGGATTAAACGAAAAAGATATTGAGAAAGATGGTGGAGCATATATCAAATCTTATGAGCTACCAAAACCATACGTTAGGATGACCTTTGAAACAGAACACGAAGCATATAAATATTACAATATGTATGCTAAATTGGCTGACTTTTCTATTAGAAGGCAAAATTCACACAAGTCTAAGATTACAGGAAATATTATTAATAGAACTTTTGTTTGCTCTAAAGAAGGTCATAAGAGATTGAAGCAAGGAACTGAAAAAACATTTACACAAAGAAGGGAAGTCAGGGACGATTGCTCCGCCCATTTATATGTTGGTGTAAGGAAAGATGGAAAGTGAGAGATAAAAAAATTTCATGAAGAGTGTTAATAATGCCTTGAATCTGAACCCAGTTGGTCCCCCTACATAGTCAGGCGCTTCAGCAGAATTCCCCTACGGGGGTCTCGCTGCCCGGTCAGCGAGCCTGTGGGGGGGTCAATGGGGGGATCCAGGGGGATCCCCCCTGCGGGGGTTGCAAGGGGGCGGAGCCCCCTGAGCGAAAATTTTTTAGGGGTATTCTGTTTGTGATTCGGATTTGATTTATTTCCTTATCACGAGATAGGTGTCCTATTTTCAGGGGATTTATTTAGAGTCCCAGTCCGTATGTAATTCCTATCATCTGTCAAAGGGAATGCCTATATAAACTCCCTAGGGGTCTAGACCGAGACCTATCCTTGTAATCATCATTATTCCATAACAAAGAGTCACCGCCGTTTTTTTTCTTCGTGTTCTTCTGTATTTCGTGCGATCCCTCTCTCCCTCTTTTCGTAACAAAGAGCATAGTCATCCTCTTACAAGTCCTTCGAAAGTAAAGTATTTAAGGTCGCATAAGGAAATAAGCTCAACGTCCAAAGAAGTTATTGGTAACTTGCGTGATTTCGGCATGGGTCCATCTAGGATTGCTAGAGCGCTTAATATGTCTGGAGAACCACTTGTAACGACCCAAATTTTATTGACCACTTGAGAACTAGAAGAAAAGGCAACTTTTCTGTCGAATGTCTAAATATTATATCTATTTTTCAAAGTAAAACAAGTGTTGACCTAGGTTTCTTTCATAGATGGGAGCTCGATGGAGATGATACAATTCTAAATTTTTTTTTGGGCTGATGGCAGGTCGAGTGATAGTTATTTGACATTCGGCGATGTGGTAGTGTTCGATACAACATATCGAATAAATAATCTGAGAATGCCATTTGCTCTTTTCACTGGAATAAATCATCATTGGAGGTCATGCTTATTTGGTTGTGCTTTGCTTGCAGATGAGACAGAGGAAACATTCACATGGCTATTTGAGAAATTGTCTGAATGTATGAATGAGAAGCATCCAAAATGTATTATTACAAACCAGGATATCACTATGGGCAATGCTATACGCAAGGTTTTTCCGCACACTAAGCATATATTTTGTACATAGCATATTGCTAGGAATACAATGACTCATATGCAGGATTTATATTCACTTTCGACATTTAAAGAAGAATACAATAACTGGCTCTATGAATCATCCAACATAGATGAATTTGAAGAGGGTTGGCTCCATTTGAAGCAAAAGTTCCAAATTTCATGTGGGCATTGGTTAGAAGTTATGTACAACAAGCGTTCACAATGGATTTCACTATATTTTGAAGATGTGTTCACTGCAGGTATGCGGACCACGCAAAGAGCAGAAAGTATTAATGCTTTTTTTTATGTCTATGTCAATGCGAACACATCGCTTTCAGATTTTGTGGAGCAACATGAGAGGGCTATCCAAAGTCATCGTGGGCGTGAAGAATGAGAAGATTTTCAAACAATGAACTCTTCGCCTGCGTACATTCTAAGAAATCCCTTAGAGGTCCATGCTGGTAACATTGAAACACATGTCACATTTTGCAAGTTTCAATCAGAATATGCAAAATCTTTTAGCTTAGATGCCAATAAGATTTACAAAAACACAAATAAATCTGTATACTCGATTTACCATATGAGCACTAATGATGAGGGCAAATATATTGTTGAGTTTAGTGAGTCTGAAACAATTAGTGTCAAATGTTCTTGCAAGAAGTTCGAACAAGAAGGAATATTGTGTTGCCATATTTTAAATGTTCTACATAAGAAAAAAGTGAGATCCTTGCCTGAAGAATATCTACTTCATCGATGGACAATAAATGCAAGATATGCAAATGCACATGCCATTTATAAGAACACATCCCCTTATAGTGATTTCATAACACCCATTCAAAAATTAACTTGGCAAAGTAATTTATGGAAAGTACAAGAGATTGGTTTGATTTCAACTAAACATTTGCAATTTGGGGCACCACTTGTTGATGATTTGATAACAAAGACGAGGACTTTTCATATGGAAAATATGGTTATAGATGCAAATAACGCAAGTACAAGTCAAGTTCATGGTAGTGAACGAGGAAGCACAACCGTTAATCCTTTGAGTCAACCAACCTCATTCACCTTGAATGATGAACAATTCATTATTCGCGACCCACTACGTGTGAAGTCTAAGGGCAGGCCTAGAAATGTTGGAAGGATTAAATCTAAAACTGAAATTTCTATGTCCCAAAATGAGTCTAGAAAAAGAAGTTGTGGATAGTGTGGAAAGCAGGGACATGATAAAAGAACATGTCAAACGTTCAAGGCATAAAATCTTTTACCTCTTTTGTCCATTATATCATTCTATTTGTCTATAATTTGTGTTGCTTTATGTATAGGATGTTGGAAATGAAGGAGAACCATGAGATATGCTTGTCAAATATAAAAATGAAGGTTCCTTCATTTAATTTTCATTTCCTTGACTTCAAGAGTTTTTTATGTCAATGCTAACAATTTTTTTATATTTACAGGATTGCTGGACATGGAAAGCGAGTTCTCGTTGTCATGTGTTGTCTGAAACATTCACTAGGTTCTGTTGAAGGCAGATTGTCTTACTGTAAATTGTCAAAGTATGATGTCAAATGCATTACTGCAGAGGTGCACATTGTCTAGTGTTTTCTTACTTCTCAACTTACTATTGCAGAGGTGTAATACTGCAGAAGTATACAGGTTACTAGTTCCCTTTCATCTTAACATTGATAGTTCTTTCTTTGATGCATTGATTTCCCACAAACAAGTATACAGGTGTCACTTGGTTGATCTAGCAATTTTGGATTCTGAATAAATACCTAGTTTTTATTAACTTCAATCTTTAGTCTTTTGTTCCTGCTGTGGATGACTTCTTTCTTTACTCTTGACTTCTTTCTTTTTTGGATTATGAATTATAGGAATCTTTTGTTGTAGCAGTGGCAAGAGCTGTTGCAGGAATGAAGAATTTTAGTCTTAATTTCTTTGATGTTGTTGTGTATTATAAAAGCAACTGAATATTGTCCTTAAATGCAGTTGAATATTGTCTTCCTTTTGATCCTGCTGTGTATTTATACTTGTGATATCAAGTTTGGAGTTTCTCATATTTCACAGAACTCTTTGTAAGTAGTGCGAATAGCTCCACATTTTTCTTCTTTCTCCCTCATGATAGTTTTTGTTTCTCATAATTTCTGGTTGGACATAGTACACTAGACCTATCTTCCCTTTTAGTTATATAAAATGTCCTCCTGTAATTATGAACACCTTGTAAAGTTTTATCACATCAACAGAGCCCGGATGACTACAACTATGGTAATCCTCTCCAGTCTAAAAAAATGCCCTCCTTCAGAAATAAATTCTAATTATTTAACCATTGATTCACTTCTCATGTTTTATATCCCTCTTATAGGTTCAATATTCGTAACTGCATTGAATTTATTATGTTTTTCTCTGGAAGCTTGGACATGGTATGAGTAAGTTGTTCTTTATGTACTCTAAAATAACTTGTTTCTTATGTGGCTCAGGAAAATAGGAAATAGAACATTTCAGCCCATGGTAGTAGATCTTATGCCTTGAAATTGCCTGTTGCCTATTGGATGCCTAATATGGAAACATAACTTGGAAAGTAAAAAGTTATTCATACAAAACAAATCAGCTTGCTCTCTCGGTCTCATTGCGTTTGATGTATGTGGTTTTGAGAAGACCTTACATCATCAAAGGTTGACCACATAATGTTTGATTATGCTGTGTATTTATACAATATGTTTCCACACAGGATAGAAGAACTTATTCACTCAATCCACTTATATAATCTGCTGGTCCCATTATTTGCGTTCAAAACTGCAAAGAAAAACAATGAATCAGTGATCACGTGATGCCCATAAACATTAATTTTTAACTTAAACTTTGAGAATTAAAGTGAGCATATGTCTATTGTGTACTCAAATTGAAGATGAGAAAAGCTATGCAGATTCAAAAATGATGTTAAAGACAAAGCAAACATTGAGAACTCTTTCTTTTGGAACAACATGTCACATAATGATGGCGGCATGAGGTCCCTGAAAGACTTTGCTGATCTTTGTCAATAGTACTTGGAGGAACATCTGATGAACTCTACATGCCATGATCATATCCTTTGCCACTTTCCTTCACAAAGAAATCCAAAATCGATATACTACAAATTTGAATTCCGAAAAATTTCTTATGGAGATATCCATACCACACTCAACAATCAAAAGCAAATATGACAAGAAAATATACAAGGGATGCTGTGATAGGAAAATATGATAAGAAAATAGAATCCATTTTACACTCAGGTTCCATACATCCACAGGTAGAAGCCATAAAGTTAATAATTAAATACAAGAGAAACATTCCACAACATGATTGCATGTATTGTATTACAATATGACCATCGTGTCACATAAACACGAACATTGTGACTACAAGAATACTAATTATAGCAACGATTTTACAACATAACGACGTTCCATAGGCTTGGACAATATCTTCATCTTCGGTCAGATTTCGAACTTCAATTCGATCAAGCCTGCGCAATAATTCGTTTATCACTTGGATAGGTCTTTCATCAAATGGAGGATCCATCCATGTAAAGTACTGGCACACTCTTCTTTGCTACAATATAAAAGTAGAAGCATGTTAACATTAGTAAACAATACACACAATAATTCATTACTCACTTAAGTCATCGAAACTCACTCCATAAAATGGACAACCGTAGAACCTTCTACCTGGATTATGTGAGTCCAAAAGGTCTCTATCACTGCTTTTTCTTGACAAAAACATTTAGGAGGTGTCATGGCTACAATTAGAAAATAGGGTATTAAATTCTGTGAGATTTAAAAACTAATAACAGAAGTTAAACACTCCCAAGGATTATTCTAATTTAGTATAGTGCATTCAACCACTGGAATCTTTTAAATGTTTTTGCAGAAGCAACCAACGATGTCAATGTTTTGTGTAAGCAACAAACGAAAACTGTTCCAACAAAAATGCACAGTCGGTTTCCCAAATATGATTCGTTAGTAAACATATCTAAAAAAAAGATAGAAGAAACACCTACAAGACAACAAAAAGTCTCACATTCTCGGCAGTGGCAGCAGTGGCGTGGCAGCGGCGTCGTCGTTCATGGCAGCAGTGGCGTCCGAGGGTGGAGGCAGTGGCGTCCGGGGGTGGCAACGGCGTCACGAGCAACAAACAATTTCAAAGTTCTACAAAAGCAACAAAGGGAAAATGTTCCAACAAAGATGCATAGTCGGCCAAGTCAGATTCGTTAGTAGACATATCTAAAAAAAGATAGCAGCCGCAACAGTGGCAAAAAAAGTCTCACATTCTCGGCAGTGGCAACAATGGCGTGGCGGCGGCGGCGGCGTCCGGGGGTGGCAACGTGTCACATCCGTGTTTGCAGTAGATGCGAGTTCTAGGGCACGGATGCAGAGGAGGTCGACGGCTGTCGCAAGGGAGCAAGTCACTGTCGCAATCGCGAAGGAGGAACGAGCAGCGGCGTCAACTGCAACAGAGGCAAGATCTAGGGCAAAGATGCAGAGTAGGTCGACGGTCGTTGCGAGGGATGAATTGACCGTCGCCGTCGTGAGCGGGAGTGTCGATAGCACGGGCGAGATCTAAGGCACAAACACATAGCAGGTCGACGGCCGTCAAGAGGAAGTCACTCTCGCCATCTCAGAGGAGGAAGTTTCCGTCACGGAGCGTGGAGGGAGTGGCGACGGTGGCGCGTGGAGGGAGTGACGACGGTGGCGCGTGGAGGGAGTGACGACGGTGGCGCTGTAGAACCATCTAGGGCACATAGGCGAGAGGGAGAAGAAAAAAAGTGTTGATAAGGATTTCGAGTCGGCCCTTTTGTAGGATGACCCTAAGCCGAACCGGCACAATAGGCTAACCGAACCGTTCGCAATTCCTCTCCTTCGCGAACCGGCCGCGATTCAGTGACAAATCTTGCCTAGACCGGTCCGCCTCGATCTGGGCCATCACGCCGAGATCGGGCGGTGACTCCCCATCCCCCCCCCCCCCCCCCCCCCCACCCCTTCTTAAAGGGGGTGGTTACCCATTTTATCCATATATAAAAATATATATTCACAAATTTAAAATGTCTTTAATTTAATATTTAATAGGTTTAAATTTAATAAATCACTAATTATACTATATATTTATATATAGAATATATAATCCTTTCATAATATATTGGAAAAAATATTTATAAAAATTTTAAAGAATATTTGTATATAATAATGAGATTCAATAAGATTTTCATTTATCAAGTGTGTAATAATTTTAACATCAAATCTCAAATTTAAAATTTATGATTTATAATTGTTATTTTTTGTATAATTACATTTTGTTATAGGTATATATTCAAAATATAATAGCTTAATTTAATATACCATATTAAATATAATATTTCATTATTATCCGATCCGATCGATCGGTCCGACCGGTACGATCGGTTCGACTTGAAACGGACACTTATCCGAGTCGTTGTTCGGTCTGGTCCTAACAACATTGGTTTTAACTAAGGGTGTAAGAAAAAAAAACCAATCCACACAAAAACCTAACCAAACCGAAAAGACCGACCCGAAAAAATCACAAATTCGGAATCCGATTAAAAATTAGGTTGATTTTTTAAAATAATTAAAATCATCCATTTAAATTAGGGCTCCTAATAAAAAAACCAAAGGGGCTCGACCCAAACCAAATATATATTTTATAAAATATTATAATTAAAATATTATCTCAACTTTCAAATAATATTTGAAAGCTTTACATTTTTGACCCGTATTTATTAGATGGATTTAATTCCCATGCAACCAACTTAATGGTGCTACCAATATCTGGGCCGCCCATGTGATCATGAACGGTTTATCCGCTTTGATCTATCTCGGCCATCCGATCCTCGATCGACGGTCGAGATTACGTCTTTTTTAATCTCCAATGCCCTCGGCCGCCGTTGTGCGCTCTCCTCTCTCTCTTCTTTGTCCAGCGCAGTGCGCTCGATCGCCCCCTCTGCCGCTCTGTCGCCCCAGCCCATCTCTCGCCCCCGCAACGTTCTCCCCGCTCCGGCCAATCTGCGCTCTCCTCTTCGTCTCCCCGCCACCGCCAGCAAAGATCGCCCGCCGAGATCATCCGCCGTCGACGCCCCCTCTCTCGCCGAGCTCATCCGCCGACAATGGCCGCTCTCTCGTCGAGCTCATCCGCCGACAAAGGCCGCTCTCTCCCCCGACATCCTCGGTGCGACCTCCAGCCAGATCTACGCAGATCTGCGTCCCTGTCTGCCGGCTTGCGACCTCTCCCATGTCCAAGCCGGATCTCATCCCGCTCGACATCTTTGCGCACGCCGAGCTCCTCGCCCGACGACCGATCTATGCATGCCGCCGCACTACGACCAGATCTGCGACGCCGCCACCCCGACACCTCCACATCAACCTCCGCTGGATCCAACCGTCGCCGCCGCGATGACCTCCGCCGCGACCTCGGCCGGCCTCTGTGACAGATCTGCCCGTGAGGAGATCACGCACCGCCACCGCCTATCTCGACCACCGACGTGAGGAGATTGTGCACCACCGCTGCCGATCTCGCGACCCGTCGCCGTCGAGCACGACCATCTTCGCCTATCTCGCGCACCACCGTCGCATATCTCGCGCACCTCTGCCGCCTATCTCCCGCACCACCGTCTCCTATCTCGCGCACCTCCGAGATTCGCCGCGACGCCTGGTCCCGCTGCCGTCGAGCTCCCACACCGCCGTCGCAGAGCTCCCACACCGCCGTCGCAGAGCTCCCACACCGCCGTCGCAGAGCTCGCCCGCCGCCGTCGGACACTTTAATTATTCTGTAATTACACTGTAGATGATCATTCTGTAATTACATTGTAGTTAATCATTCTATAATTACACTGTAGTGTTAATCACACTATAATGGACTCTATAATTAGTGTTAATCACTCTATAATTAGTTAATATTAATTATTAATTATTAATCTATATTTAATCCATGTGTAAATATTCTAATCATGTTTAAGTCAATAATTTGCCTCCTTATGTCTCTGTCGAGCCCCGCCCATCTTTCTATCGTCGTTGAGATTCATCTTGCTTCACTGCCCTGCATTGAGATTCATCTCGCCTCACTACCCCGCCCGTTTCTCTATCGTCATTTTGTTCATCTCGCCTCACTACTGTCAAGCCTCGTGATGCGTAAAATGATGTAGCAAAGTAAAATCGCTAGCAAGTGCATTAGTCGCTCAAGTAATATAGTAAATAGAGTAAAGAGTGTCGAACCCACGAGGAATATTATTAATTCAATATCTGAATTTATAAATTAATAAGAGAGGAAAAAATGAAGTTTTGGAAATAAGTTTTGTAAAAGTAAAATAAAATAAAGAAAACAAGATAAGATAATGTAGTGGTGTTGAAGTTAGAACTTAGGATGAAAATAGATAAGGATAAATATTTTAACCATAAAAGATAAATTTAATCTTTAAAGATGGATTAGAGTCTCCCTAAAGTAATCTAGCATGATTAACTTGTGGTCTCCACGGCTGACATCCCTCAACCTAATCATATAGAACTATCTTAAATTAATAAGAATTGAAGTCTCCACGACTGGTACCCTCAAAATCATATTAAAATTAAGATGCATTGAATTGGATTTCCTAAACTATTAATCACTCCACAAACTGGTATAGATTAATAGATCACATAAACTTAATTCTCCACACACTAATTATCAAATTGATGTCAATTATTAATTTCAAATAAAAATCAATTATAATTAGTATAATGAATTCTAAAATTAAACACTTCACAAACTAGTATAGCCTAATTTAGAAATCCAATTAACTAATATAAAAGCATTAAGCATAATTAATAATTGATCAAAAAAGATTAAAACAAATAAAATAGGGTCCAAACATTTCCCTTCAATTAATAATATCCTAAAATAATAATCCTAAAAATATGGAGTTCATCCTAGAAATATTGGAGAGATAATAAAATACAAATTATAAAAATTGGAAGAATTACACCCAAAATAAAATAGGATCCTCAGATCTGGGCAGACAGTCGGGTAGCCTCTCGGACTTCCAGCCGTCGCACCTCTCTCCTTCTCGGTCGAAGCCTGCAGAGCTACGACTCGCTGTGGAAGAAACCTGAACTTCAGAGCACGAATTTGGACGATGGATTCTTCACGTATTTATAGGTGCGGATGGCCTTCAATTTGATCCTAGATGTAACATCGTACGACTAGATTTAAATTAATAAGAATTGAAGTCTCCACGACTGGTACCCTCATATTAAAATTAAGATGCATTAAATTAGATTCCATAGACTATTAATCACTCAACAAACTTGTATAGCCTAATTCACAAATCCAATTAACTAATATAAAAGCATTAAGCATAATTAATAATTGATAAAAAATATTAAAACAAATAAAATAGGGTCCAAACATTTTCCTTCAATTAATAATCTCCTAAAATAATAATCCTAAAAATATGGAGTTCATCCTAGAAATATTGGAGAGATAATAAAATATAAATTATAAAAATTGGAAGAATTACACCCAAAATAAAATAGGATCCTTAGATCTGGGCAGATAGTCGGGCAGCCTCTCGGACTTCCAGCCATCGCACCTCTCTCCTTCTCGGTCGAAGCCTGCAGAGCTACGACTCGTTGTGGAAGAAACCTAAACTTCACAATACGAATTGGGGCGATGGATTTTTCACGTATTTATAGGTGCAGACGGCCTTCAATTTGATCCCGGCCATAACATCGTACGGCTGGATTTAAATTTACTGGATAAAAGTTGATTACGATTTCTTCGGATTTGGCCAAAATATAACTTCTTCTATAATCGTTACTCCCAAAATGATAAATTCTTTTAATCCTTACCCCCCTTCTTGGATTCTCGACCAAAATGATAAATAATTCTTATCTTTACCCCTTTTCTTCTAATTTTGACCAAAACGATGAGTTCTTCTTGTCATTACGCCCAAAATGATAAATCTTTCTTCAAATCTCGCCCAAAACGAAAAGTCTTCTTGCCATTACGCCCAAAATGATAGACTCTTCTTGTCATTACCCCTTCTTCGAATCTCGGCCAAAACTTTAAGTCAGTTCTTCTAATCTCGCCCAAAATGATAAGTCATTTATCCTAATCTCGGCCAAAACGAAGAAGAGTCCTTTAATCATTACGCCCAAAATTACAACTATGCACGTCATGTTACGTCCAAAAAATCTCAAGTTGCATTGTTTTTTACCCCCAACGATGTCATCCGTAAAACTTATCTAATGAAATGATAAACTCCTTTACGCCTTCATCTAATCTTTGGCCGTAAGATCTTTGTATTCGAATTGCAGCGATAAATCACATTGCAACTAAATTGCGGCCGATATGTTAATAATTTTGTATTCGGTTTTCCTGCAAAATAAATATCAAATTTTAATTAATCCATTCACAATTAAAATATTCAAAGAATTAACAATAAAAATCGATAAATTCGAAATTATGATTAAAAGTGACTAAAAATGATGCATGCCATGATCAAATTATAGAAAAATTAATTAAAATAATAATATAAAATATGTTGTATTTTGCATGGATCACCTAGCCTGCCTCTCTTATGCCGCCGAGATTCATCGCAAGTGTCATTTTGAGGAAGAAATTTTAGGTGTTTGCAACACTCGGCGGCGGAGGTGCGCAAGCTCGGCAAAGCCTTTCAAAAAGATTCTTACAAATCAAAATAGTTCTTACACAAAGTCGTCAACATATGGCACATCAAATTACAACTCAAAAAAATTTGAAAGCTAATCATATCGTACATGGTATTATAACTAAAAATTACAATCAAAGTTACAATTAATGTAGATGTTACAACTCCAAATTGTAAATCAAATTAAAAATTTCAGTAATCTCGATACATGCCTATGATCTACTGTAATCGGTGAGGGTTGTCGGGCCGCGGCCGCACAATCCTTAGGCGGCGGCGGGGCGAGAGAGCAACGACAGCCGGGCGAGAGAGCGGCGGCGGGGGAAGAGTGGCGGCGGTGGGGGCGAGAGAGCGGCGGAGGGGGGCGAGAGAGCGGCGGCAGGGGTGAGAGCGACGGCGTCGGGGCGAGAGAGCGGCGGAGGGGGATGAGAGAGCGGCGGCGAGGGCGAGAGAGTGGCGGCGGGGGCGAGAGCAGTGGCGCCGGGGCAAGAGAGCGGCGGAAGGGGGCGAGAGAGCGGTGAAGGGCACGAGAGAGTGCGTCAGATGGGGGCGAGAGAGCGGCGAGAGAGCAGCCGACGGCGGGGAGAACGCGCAGATCTGGCCGGAGAACTCGTAGACCTCGTCCCACGAAGATGACCGCAGATCTGTGCGGATCTGGCCGAATCGCGCGTGGGTGGCCGGATCGCGTGTCGGATGCGACCGATCTCAGCGAGAGGGTGGAAGGCGACAGTGCGGACGACGGATCTTGATCTCGGTGAGAGGGCGGAAGGAGACGGGGCGAGAGAGCGACGAAGGGAGCGATCGAGCGCATGGTAGCTGTCGATGTCGGCTGGCGGACGGCTCGAGCGCACTATGCTGTGGATGAAGAAGAGAGAGAGAGGAGCTGCTGCGCGGACGAAGAAGAAAGATAGAGGAACTGCTACGAGCGGCTGAGGGTCATTAAGAAAAAAAGTAATCTCGACCGTTGATCGAGAATCGGACGATCGAGACAGATAAACAATTGTACATCGTGCATCAAGGATCGGGCGACTCAGATGATGGTAGCATGGGAATTAAACCTTTATTGGATTAAGTACATTGTTGACTTATTATGTTATAGTTAAACTTGAATATCATCAAGTTATTAATCTATTTTAATAAAATTTGTATAAAATTGACTATAATATTTTAAATTATAATGTGATAATATGATAGTTTAATTTCTTTATGAAGTTAGAGTTATATAATAATTTTTGTAAATATAGTTTGCGATGTATTTAATGTCTATTAATTTTTTTAAAAAAAAATATTATTTTAAGTAGGTCCTCGACCTGAAAAAATTGAGATCGCCTAGGTCGGTTTTTTTCTTCAAAAAAAAATTTAGGATGGTCTTTTACGCTCTAAAAGACCACCCGAAATTTAAAGATCAATTTTTTTCGACGGAAAAATCACTTGACCTGAACCACTTTCACACCTAGTTTTAAAGCCTAAGACTCAAATTTTATTTTCTTTGCCATTATGTATATATATTAAGATTATAAATTATAATACAATGTTTTAAAATAAAAAAGTATATATGAAGTCCATTTAATATCTTTTTTATAAAAATGTTTTCTAAAAATATATTATACATGTACTAACTTTCTATTTTCATTCTTATCATCATCATGTCATCCAATTTTATCTTTTTTTATTATTTTCTTAATTGTTTTTCCAATAACTCATGATCTTGTCTCATCTTTTTTTTGTGATTTTGCTTTGTTTTTGTATAATAATATGGGATCGAAATTTAAAAGAATTTTTAACGATATTTCGATATTTTTTCAATCAAAATATCATTTATATTGCTAATACTTACCAAACACATTATTATGATATTCTTAGTGATAATCTAAATTATAGATTAATTAACGTCAAATGGCACCAAAAGAATTGTAACATTTCTGACTAAAACATATTTATTCTTGACCTTATAATTATTAAAATAAAAGAACTAAGTCGAAGATAAAAAAGAACTCCAATCTCAATGCGACCGAAACTTAAAATTATCATATCTATAAATAATTTTAATTAGCATTCAAAATTAGTAGCAATCGTTGATAAAAAAATTGAAACAATATTACATATATTTATATCAAAGAAAAATATAAAGCAATATCCTTTGGAAGAGAAAAGTGTTATTCAATTTGCACCAATTTTATTTTTCTAACGCATTCTAAAATTTATAAACTATTTTTTACATATAACATAAAAAATATTTATTTTATTATTATTTAACATTAATAATAAGGATTAATGTATCTCGATGTTAAGCGCATCTCAATTATTAATTAACTGATCAATGATCTAGTCAAAAGTAATTAAATTTTATTATTTAAAAATATTAATTATCTCAACCATTATTAATGAATCAAACGGTTGAGATGTGCTAGTATCCCTCCATACATTAATCTCTTAATTAATAGTATAATGTAATATAATTTTAGCTTTGACTTGTATCTCTCCCAACAGATATCACACCATTATTTGCTCCTGAAGGATATGGAATAATTTCTAGAAGTCAATGTGCACATCGATGGTTAAAAAACGAACATCCTTTGAAAATGTTAAAAGGAGGAACATTATTTAATATTTAATGCGATGCGACATCAGACTATGTTTCTTTTAATACTATACATAGATATCTATGCATAATACCATCAACCTTCTCTTTAATAGCATATATAACGATCAACTTAAGGACTGCAAAGTACAAAACTATGTTATAAATTTGTAAATGATCTGCATATGACTTCTGATTAAGTTAAGGTCCTTAAAAAAAAGTTGAGCTCAATGTAATCTTGATACCAGGGGGTGGGGGTGGGTATGGTGTTGATATGGTTACGACTTAGCAGATGGCTGATTAATCTCCTTAATTTAATAAATTTTGGAAAGTAATATAAATTAAGAAAAAATATAAAAAAATTATAACGCTCTTAAAATCGTCCATCCTGTCACGTAGGCAATCAGGTTGACCCCGGAAGCGTTACACTGCCTACTACACTATTGACCATGATGATTCAACAAAATGATATATGTGGCATCAACATAATAAGAAATATAATCAAAGACTTTAATGCGGAAGTTTAAACGTTGGAATGTCAAAAGACATCGATAGTTAATGCAGTATATAACAAAGTGGAGAAAAATCACAACTTAACAAGTTCGTCAGAAAGAAATGTTCGAAATGCAGAAGAACATGATGTCTTTCAATAGAAGAGAACATGCTGAAATGTAATGCAAATTTCAAGGACTTGTAGCAATAATTTATATCATGTGCGGCGTTCTCCAAGCTCTGCGCCCTTCATCACCTTATTAGTTAGGGTTCTCACTTGTAAAATTTCAATGCAGGGGAATCGAATACCCGTGAGCAAAAAGCCCAGTACAATAGCAATATAGACAATGAAATAAAGATCAATGATAATCATATACAAAAGTGTCAATGATGAACATTGATATACTTTGGCTTCTATGCATTTACTATGATAAGTCATATATTATCCTTTACTTATAGCAATAGTTGTACCATGTTCTTTATTAGGACCGTGCTTTGCCTTTACAGTACTCTGCATTATCTGTACCATACTATGTTCTATACTTTACCATACCATGTTCTATGCTTTACTTTACATTACCCTGCTTTACATTACTTTACTGTGAGTTGCACTACGTCTTTTATATTACTATAATGTCCTTAATGTTAGTTGTCCTATGCGAGCTCGACTTTATTAAATTGGGATACCAGAGGTGCCTCTCTGAATCTGTAAAGTCAGTAAGCCCATAAAGAGAGTGGGGTGTGACAATGCATCATCCATTTTAAAATGCAGATGGGAAAGGACCTGCATCCCAGGAACATTGGTCATTTAAGAACCTGTAGGTTCATTGTCTCATTAGTTAACTACTTGTCCCTTTGGCTCAATACTATGTTCTTTGGGGGAAGGAGTGTGACTAATGCATCACGCTTCTTCGAGACGCAGGTGGGAGAGAACTTGAAGTCTCAGGAACAATGGTTATTGAAGACTAATAAGTTCGCTGTCTCCTCAGCTAACTACCTATTTCTTACTATACTATATCATGATCTTTGTTTTGTACAATGGGGCGGCACATAGCAATCTCGTGTCTTTATCTTTTCTTATCATGTAGTCTATGAATCAGGACTCAAATGGACGTTAATGTCTGTACAATAGGACTCAGCCAGTATAGGTGAACTGGTTGGATTATCTAATTAGAATTTATGAGTTGGACTCAAATCAGGCCAGAATCCGATTCAGACTATGTCAATATCAAAACTAATTCAATGTCTCTCTATAATTTGAGTGGGTCGAACCGGTTGGTTCGGACCGATGGGTTTGACTGAACCGAACAATCTGAACCGACTGATTTGACTGGACCGGTCGACCGTTCTTGGTGGACCGATCGATCGTTCTCTTGCACCGGTCGACCGACCCTCTTGGATCATCCGACCTTGTTTTTTGTCGGGTGTTTGTGGATCAGTCGATCGCACGCAGAGGGCCAGTCGACCGGTTGCTCTAGGATCGGTCGACCGTACTGCTGATCGATTGACCGGTCGTAAGATCGTGAGGACGCGCACTGCGCGTCGAATCAATCGATCGTCTGGAAGATCGGTCGACCGATCACGAGGTCTGATCTGTCCATTAACATGCAGATCGGTCGACTGCTCTGGTGAAATCGATCGACCGAACGACAGGAACTCTGCGAGTTCCTCACACGGATCGGTCGATCGTTGATAAAATCGATCCTGCGATTAAACAGGACCGCTGGACTTCGTCATCGATTCCGGCGGTCTTCCGACCGTCAAATCATCATGATGTAAATATGAAAAATGAAGCTAACAATCTCAGGATCACGATGATCTAACTCTTTGTATCAAACAATCAGTATTTCTTTGTCTAGGGATTTTAAACGCTAAGGTACCTTTGTTTTGAACATTAGATGTTCGTCGGTGATTTGTTCGTCGTCCGTGCGGTCGCTGGTTGTTCCTGATCGGTGAGGGGGATTCTCCTGGCTCTTGCGCACGTCGAGGGAAGTCAGCCGTGCGTCGATGGATCATTGTTGGTCTCGGTGCTCTGCCTCTGCTTCGTTGGTCGACGCATCGTTCGTCGGCGAAACGGAGAAGGCGAGGGAGCAGGGCAGCAACGCGACGGCCGGTCAAAAATCCAAGGGGGGCGCGAGGGTCTCCTCGCGTCCCTTTTTATAGTATCAGCTGGCCCTTTGACCGGCCAATTATTGGGCGCGATCAGGGGAGAAATTTTCTCCCCTGGTCGGCTATTTTTCCTTTTGCACCGTTTCCTTTTTTTTGTGAAATCGATTTGATTTGAATTCCTTGCATTAATTGCCATTGATTTGGATTTTCTTCCTTAATTACAATTTACGTTTGATTCTTGATTTCCTCTCATTAATTGCAATTGATTTGCAATTTGAACGTTTCCTTGTTTTTGAATTCGTTTCCTTATTTAAGAATTGATTTCAATTAATTTTCAATTTGAATTCCCCTATTAATGGTATTGATTTCATTTGATTTTCAATTGATTCCTCCATTCAATTCATTGATTTCACGTTTTGATTTCTTTCATTAATTGCATTAAATTTCAATTTTGAATCCTTTTTCCTTATATGGAATTTTGCATACGTTACGTTTTTACCCCCTTAAAAGAAAATTCGTCCTCAAATTTAGATAAAAGTTAAGGCTTACCGAATAGTTCAAAAAATTTCTCGGGCTTTTCGATTCTACTTCACATGTTGCCTCTTTTCCTTGATGATGTTTCCAAGCTACTTTGACCAGTGATATTTTCTTCTTTCCATGTTTGTGTTCTTGATACCCCAGTATCTCGTGGGTCATTCCTCGTATGTTAGATCCTCCTTGAGATTTGGTTTCTCAATTTGGATCACATTGACGTAGTCATGCTTACACTTTCGGAGTAGTGAGACATGGAAGACGTTGTGTACTCTGACATACATTGGGGGTAGAGCTAATCTGCATGCTGAGTCTCCAACTATATTTAAGATCTCAAAAGCTACATACCTTGGGCTCAATTTCTCACGCTTGCTAAAACGCATTATACCTTTGGCGGGGAAGACTTTAAGCAGAACTTGATCTCCTACTTTGAACGTATGTTCTAGTCGTTTCTTATCTGTGTAGGCCTTCTGTCGATCTTGAGCTGACTTCATCCTCTTCTTTATGAGTTAAACCCTGTCTGTGTACTCTTGGGCTGTAGTTCAGCGCTCAAGATCTTTCTTTCACCCACTTCGCCCCAACATGTCGGGGAGCGACATGGTCGACAATACAATGATTCGAAGGGGAATATTTCTATGCTAGTATGGAAGCTGTTGTTGCAAGAGAACTCTATGAGAGGAAGATGTTTATCCCAGTTGTCATGCCAATCCAGGGCGCATGCTCTAAGCATGTCTTCCAATGTTTGGATCGTCCTCTCTGATTGTCCGTTACTTTGATGATGGAAGGCCGTACTATAATGAAATCTCGTCCCATAAGAATTCTGGAGGCTCTTTCAAAATCTTGACGTGAATCTGGGATCTCTATCAGACACGATGGTTGATGGGATCCCGTGAAGTCTAACAATCTCCTGTACATATAGATCCATTAAACTATCAAGAGATTACTTTACCTTGATGGGTAGGAAGTGAGCCGATTTAGTGAGTCGGTCCACTATCACCCAGATGGCATCATGCCCTTTTTGAGTCTGAGGCAGACCCATAATGAAAATCATCGCTATCTCTTCCCACTTTCACTGTGGGATGCCCAGACTCTTCAAGGTCCCTTAATGTTTCTGGTGTTCTACTTTGACCTGTTGACAAACGATACATCTGGAGACGTATTCCGCGATCTCCTTCTTCATGTCTGGCCACCAGAAATTTCTCTGTACACCTTTATACATTTTAGTACTCCCTGGGTGAATAACAAATTCAGATTTGTGGCATTCGTTTAGGGCTTCTCTTCATAGTTCAGGGTTGTTCGATACCCATAAGCGATCATGGTACCTTATGCCACCATCTGACAAGACATTGAAATTTGTCGTCTCGAGACTAGTCTTTATTATGATAATCTGGATCCTCAATCTGTGCTTCGATGATTCTTCCTATAATGTTTGGTACTATACGTTGCATCATCATCAATGATCTGTCATGCCTTGCCCTTGGTGCCCATTTGAACAACTCTTCCATAAGTTCGAACTGTCGCAGGCACATGAATGCAACAGATCCTTCCCATTTCCGATTAAGTGCGTCGACTACAAAGTTCACTTTACCAGGATGGTAGTCAATGGCAAACTCATAGTCCTTCAAGAACTCCATCCATCTTCTTTGGCGCATATTCAGATTCTTCTATGTGAAGACGTACTGCTGATCGATTGACCGATTGTAAGATCGTGAGGACGTGCACTGCGCGTCGGATCGGTCGACCGTCTGGAAGATCGGTCGACCGCTCTGGTGAGACCGATCAACTGATCGACAGGAACTCGAGTTCCTCGCACGGATCGATCGACCGTTGATAAAATCGATCGACCGTTGATAAAATCAGTCGACCGTCCCTGCGATTAAACAGGGCCGCTGGACTTCGTCCTCGATTCCGACGGTCTTCCGACCGTCAAATCATCACGATATAAATATGAAAAACGAAGCTAACAATCTCAGGATCACGATGATCTAACTCTTTGCATCAAATAATCAATATTTCTTTGTCTAGGGATTTTAAACGCTAAGATACCTCTATTTTGAACGTTGGACGTTCGTCGGCGATCTGTTCATCATCCGTGCGATCGCTGGTTGTTCCTGATCGGTGAAGGGGATTCGTCTGGGTCCTGCGCACGTCGAGGGAAGTCGGTCGTGCATCGATGGATCGTCGTTGGTCTCGGTGCTCCGCTGGTCGGCGCGTCATTCGTCGGTGAAACGGAGAAGGCGAGAGAGCGGGGCAGGAATGCGGCGGTTGGTCATAAATCCAAGGGGGGCGCGAGGGTCTCCTCGCGTCCCCTTTTATAGCATCGGCCGGGCCGGCCGGTTACTGGGCGCGTTAAGGGGAGAAATTTTCTCCCCTGATCGGCTATTTTTTCTTTTGCACCGTTTCCTTTTTTTGTGAAATCGATTTGATTTGAATTCCTTGCATTAATTACCACTGATTTGAATTTCCTTCCTTAATTACAATTTACGTTTGATTCTTGATTTCCTCTTATTAATTGCAATTGATTTGCAATTTGAACGTTTTCTTATTTTTGAATTTGTTTCATTCTTTAAGAATTGATTTCAATTAATTTTCAATTTGAATTCCCCATTAATGATATTGATTTCAATTGATTTTCAATTAATTCCTCCATTAAAACCATTAAAATATTTAAGTTTAGAAGACAGCATAATAAGCACAATTATTTACGGGTCAATTCGAAGCATTACAGGCGAAGAGTAAATGGATGATTTGAGAACTGGTCGACTCGTATCTTGGGGTGATATAAAAACTAGTACACCCAAAGGAAAAAAGAGGGAGCAACATGGAAGAAGGAAAAAAAGATCAAAATTTTCAGCCTCAATTTCCAACTGCAAATTGTTTGCTTAGGTGCATTGAATTTTTTCCTATTAAATTTCACTGATCAATATGGTTTTACTTTTATTAATAATGTGTTTGGAACTATTGAAGGAGCATAACTATGGCATGCTTCCACATCCACAATATTATACAACAATCACAAAAAGAGAGGAAAGAAAGAGCCATTGAAATGGCATGCCTCCTTTTCCATGTAGAACATTGATCAGACATCTTGCTTAACACAACAGTTGAGATAAGAAACCACAAAATCAGCTGCTTTCAAGCCAGACGCGATTGCTTTTCCAACAGCTAATCCATCTCTGTTGTTACCTGGAATGAAAAGCCATTGTTCTTTGGCAGGCAACTTTGATGAAAATATAACATAACAGATGAGCAATTTTTTGCCGCAAACATGCCACTTGGCAAAAATGAGCATGTTCTATGGAAATTTACAAAAGGTGATATGTTATTTGATAGTATTAACAAGAAAACAAATGCTTGTTTAAGTATATTTATTTACCTGCATAAAAGAAACCAGGGAGGTTCTTCTCCATCTTATCTATAGCTTCCAGTACCATATTATATTCCTGACCATACAAGGGAAAAGCATTTTTCCAGTGGATGTGCCTACAATTTAATGCGAAGGAAATCCCTGTAAGTTCTCCAAGCCGCAATGTTTAAGTACTCAGTGATCACATGAAAGATCAGGCTAGATAAATCATCAATTCCAAGATATCTAGAACAGTCATCATGAAAAAAATGGCAAGGTTAGCTTTAAAAAAAATTGCCATGGCTCGTTCGAGTTGAGTTGCTTACTTAACAAAACTTGGTTGCCCCTCTACACCCAACAGCGTCTTCAGTTCAGACGTCACAATTTTCTTTAATTCATCGCTAGAGGCAATAAATGAACACTTCTATAAGAAAGTCAGCTTAAAACAGCTAAGTAGACATCTGTCCTCGGTGCAATAATGCAGGATGTCACACATTACAGCATGATTCATGTTATGGAACTAAAGTAAAAGAAATCATACGATGAGGCTCCTGCCAGATCCTTGTTCCGACTACCGCCAACAAACGTAGTGTAGAGATACTGATCATCAGGTGCTCGATCTGGAAACATCATAGAAGAAAATAGTGTACCTACAAGAAAGAAGATTACCTACAAAATTATTTAAGTTCCTACACGTCTTGTAATTGTCAGAAAAAAATAATTATTATAAACTCAGGCTGTTAAGAAATAAGAATTCTAATATACATTGCGATCTAATTTTTCAAACACATACCAAGGGTTTTGAAACCAGTTTGCTGCTCCTTAGAAGGGACTAAAACTCCAAAACCTTCCAGAGGTCTTCTTACTTCATTCTTTCTAAATGAAGTAATGAGGACAGATAATGGCAAGTAATTTACCTGAAATATATGAGCATCAGATGATGTCGAAAGGATTCTCAAAATTTTATTTTGAGCTAACTGGAAACATTTTTTACCAAAAAATTCATGGCAAATATATTAGTTAAGATACATTCATGGAAGGAGAAACTTCTGAAGATATCCTTTCAAATGAGCAAGTATTTCCAGCTTCAACCAATACCTGTTGGCATGCGACTAGTGTTTTGTCATGAAAAGGGATTAAGCTTTGATTCAATCATATTCAAATACATGATTTGATGGTCAGAACATATTTGGATACAAATTCATGACAGGACAAGAATTTGGTGAAATAAAAAAAATGTAAAATGAAGAATATGGGGACACATTTAAAAATGATAATCCAACACTCATAGAAAAATAATGACAGGTGTGTGAACTGAATTTTACTATGTTTTTATGAAGGAAAGAATGACTATTCAGCTTGGATAGCCATCAATTTTGTATTAAAAGCGTAAAATCATGAGATACACAAGTGTATAAAAGCCAAATCAACAAGAATCAATCTGACTCCCCACTCGCTACTCAAAAAAAAA
Source organism: Pontederia crassipes (assembly GCA_030549335.1). Lineage (NCBI taxonomy): Eukaryota > Viridiplantae > Streptophyta > Magnoliopsida > Commelinales > Pontederiaceae > Pontederia > Pontederia crassipes. The sequence continues at coordinate 7,927,610 of CM060190.1, forward strand.
ATGATGCACAATATTTTCTATATAACAGATATATCCATAAAAAACAATGTGGTTGCGTGGTATCCAGATGGCCCAACTGACCTCCAAATACAATGTTGAAGGTTGCCTCCACAATTGGTCACCCCGTGCGTCTATTGCTCGTAATGAACTCCAAAAGCATTTGTCCTAGAGTCATTTATTAAATGTAAATCACTTGAAAAACAACTGTGTTGTCTTCCTCAGCCAACCCATAGAATGCGCATGGTGTATTTGTGTTGGATGCCTATTGTGCCTTGTGTAATGAGGACCCTGTCAAGCCTCCAAAGTCAAAAAGAGATGTCCATGCCCTCCATATCTTTTGGAGAAGACGTAGATATACTCCCTGCATGGAGATGTGTGCAGAGAGCCAAAGCCACCCATTAGAACTGGACTCATGAAGACGATGCATGAGATCTTTTCATGTAATGCAAGTAGCCCCATAAAACTAATAAGCCAAATCTGAACTAGGAGGTCCAAAAATCAGTTTGAGGTCCCCTTTAGATGACATCAAGAACTCCGAGTCATAGCGCCACCAGTCTAGGGAAAGCATCAACAATTGTGCCACCAAATGTCCACTCGCGTAGCCAAAAGGAGAAAGTTCTCCAAAACCAAGTGAGGAGCGAAGCAAAGGCCACATCAAGGGAATGACCAACGAAATGCATCTCGGACAAGAAAAGTCAACAAGTCTCAAAAGAGGTATCTGACCAGAACATACAAAAAACAATTGAGCAGCACATATCATCTCCTATGCTCATAATCCCCACCCCAACCAATCATGCAAGGAGGATGCAATTATTACTAAGTCAGGAATGCAAATATTTCTCTTCAAATGAGAAATTTCTATGAACACATCAACTATAGAGGACAAGATGCAAAAATACATATGATTTGTAGTCTAAAATTTGTTTAAATATTATTCCCTTCATGTACTTAGTTATCGATGCTATAACCGAGAGTATCACAGAGGAGGTACCTAAGTGCATGCTATTTGCGGATGATATAGTACTTTTAGCGGATTCAAGAGAAGAGATTAATACAAAATTGGAAATATGGAGAAATACGTTGGAGTCAAAGGGTTTTCGTTTAAGTAGGAATAAAACAGAATATATGCATAGCAATTTCACAAATAAACAACTTAGAGACGATTTGAAAGTTAGGTTAGGGGAGGATATAATTCCTCAAGTGACAAAGTTTAAATATTTAGGATCAATTGTAAGACAAGATGGTGAGATTGATGACGATGTTAATCATAGAATTCAAGCTGGTTGGTGTAAGTGGAGGAAAGCCACTGGAGTTCTTTGTGATAGAAAAGTACCCAATAAAGTTAAAGGAAAATTCTATCGTACTGCTATAAGGCCAGCAGTGTTATATGGTAGTGAATGTTGGGCTATGAAGGGACAACATGAACGTAAAGTGGGGGTAGCCGAAATGAGGATGTTGAGATGGATGTGTGGTCATACAAGATTAGATAAGATTAGGAATGACCATATACGTGAACGAGTCGGAGTGGCTCCTATTAGTGAGAAAATGGTAGAGAATCGTTTGAGATGGTTTGGTCATGTTCAGAGAAGACCATTAGATGCGCCAGTAAGAAGAGTAGATCAAATAATCTGGAGTCCGATTAAAAGAGGGAGAGGGAGGCCAAGGCGGACACTTGGCGAACTAATAGAGCAAGATCTATTGGTGAATAATATACCGAAAGGTTTGGTTACTAATAGAGCGGAATGGCGTCGTGTGATCCATGTAGCCGACCCCACCTAGTGGGATAAGGCTTTGTTGTTGTTGTTGTTGTATTATTCCCTTCATGTGTATCTGTCAACTTTACATTTAATCTCTATTTGAACAATGATGCTGTCCTTAAAAAATTACTATTTGACCACATCTTGTGAGATCTCTAACAATAAGACTGAGTAACTCCTTTCTAAGGTCCTTAAGCCATTTCAATAATGTATCGACCAGAAAATGCAAAACACATTTGAACAACACATATCATCTCCTATGCTCATAATCCCCACTCCAACCAATCATGCAAGGAGGGTGCATTTATTTATTTATTGAAATGAGAAAGGACGACTAGCAATAAGGTAGTCATCCAGAAGTTCCATTAATAATATTGTGAGTTACAAAAGAAGTTTGATAGAAAGGCCAACAGAAGGCCATGAAAACAAAAGGACAACATCACACTACTCAATATCAAAGATGGCATCATTATTCCGTGCACCGATAACCACCCACGCTCTTGCAGCCCCGTTGACGTCGCAGCCAGAAATAGGCAATGAAAGCAGTTGGCAAGAGGCACACTGTCATCCCATAAAACGAAAACTCCTATTATTACTAAGTCCGGAATGCAAATATTTCTCAAGTGAGAACTTTCTATGAACACATCAACCATAGAGGACGAGATGCAAAAATACGTATGATTTGTAGTTTAAAATTTGTTTGCCAACTCTTCCATTCATGTGTATCTGTCATCTTTACATTTAACCTCTATTTGCACAATGATATTGTCTTTAAAAAATTACAATTTGACCATATGTTGCGAGATCTCTAACCATAAGACTGAGGAACTCCTTTCTAAGGTCCTTAAGTAAATAATGTATATTCTAAGATTCAATTGAACTAATTCAGAATCTGCATAATCTAAAGCATGTAGAGATGTGCTCAAGCTGACACAATCTTTTTTTTTTTTTTTGAGAGGAAAAAGGATGATCACCAGTTTGGTTATCATCCATGTATATATATATCACCAAAGAGAAGCATCATATACAAGTGAAAGCTCTCCAGTGGAGAGCGGCAAAAGACAAAAGAAGCTAACCAAAATGCCACTCTCGAAGAAGGTAAAACATGTGATAAACAATACTGTCCACCTAGGTAGTTGACTAATAATATTAATGCTCTAGGGAGCTTCTCGTTCAATGTAGCCTTTACGTATATGGGACAACTGGGTATGCTGCACACAGCACATATTATACCAACCCCTAGAGAAAGCACATGTTATACCAGATACATGAGTTCAACATGTCGTAACATATGCATATTATGCGTGCATAAACCGCATCCTGTTATCTCCCTGCACACGGCTTACTCATTTTTACCTGTTCATTCATTTATTCATTTGCTTGCTTATTTTATATTTATTCAAGTGGCAATACCAAACTCTACCTTTTTGACACTCATTATTTAAGTCAGGATGCAATAGGTCATAGTAGTACTAAACAACTTCAAGGGAAAAAAAAAGAGAAATTCAAGACAACATCAAACAGAAACCTACTTTTGGGAGAAAGTCAAGATAAAATGGATCTCCTCCTCTACAGAATGTCATCTTCTTGACACTGGATAGTGGAGCCTGTAATAAGAACAAGAAATTAGTTCTCCAAATTATTTATCCTAGTTACTCAAGTAATAGCAGTAGATGACATGAGTATTTACAGAATGCAAATGGATCAAAGAAATATCTCGGTCTTTTAAGAGTACACTTATATGAGACCAACCAGTAGATCAAAAGCCCAAAGGTGAATTTTGATTGATGCACTTTACAGATGTCATGATGATATCATGAAGACCAAGTTTATTTGTCTTTTAAATCCGTCGTTGAAAATCAATTTAACAGTTGGTACACATATATAGATTCATTAAGAGTCTGCATCACCCTTGGACCTAATGCAAATTGGAGAATTAAACATTCTAACTTACAGGCTTAGAGTTATCTACTACCTTAAAACTGAGATTTGCAGATTCATGTTATAAGTAAAACAAAGAAGGCAGATACTGAATTTTACTAAAACTTGGTGGGCAGGAACATAATTGCTGAATCTCAATAGTTATTGGATGTACTAAGACCATAAAAAACCTGCATTTATCTTACTGTCATTATCACTGCATCGAAGGCTTGTTGTTCTTTAAACTCCTTAGTGCTAGCATCTTTTGTTGCATATGAAATTGACCAACCACTGTTAGGAGAGCTTCCATTATAACCACAAGATAATGACAGCACCTCCGAATTCAGTTTCACATTAGCGGCACCAATCTCTTCAGATAATTTATCAGTCAGTGTCTGCATGGGCAACACTTAAATAGCAGAACATTAAAAAAAATAGTAGAAACATATTACACAATTGTTCGAAAAAAAATTATCTGAGATGTTAAAAATATGGTGCATGAATGAATCAAAGTCTCTTCCCCCCCGTCCTCCTCTTTCTCACACACACACAACCAAGTATTCACTAATTTCATGTTTTTGATATGATGATATAAAAGTGTATTCAAGAATGACAACACATGCACATAAGAGAATAAACACCAAGGGTTAAGACATTTGAATTCTTCACGATTTTCTTTATCATGATTGGGATAATTGTTTAAATTTTCAGCTTCCAAGAAAGTTCCCTAATATGAGCAACAGGACGATAGGGAGTAGGGACTGTCAGAGGCATCAAACATGAATGGAAAAACAACCAATGATATTATAAGATACAACGAGAATAACATTTGAACGCAAGGTATTACAGTGATGTTATGAACTGTAAGATACGTTCTCATGCAACACATTTTTCTTTCATACTCACACTTGTACATGTCTTTCATTTGACATCGATATATATAGATGGATGACAACCACAACTTTGGTTATCATCCTTTTTCTCCTAAAAAGGAAAATCTGGTAATAAATTAAAAAAATCTATCACTTTGGTAGTCATCTGTTTAGCTCTCTTAAAAAGCTCTATAACATATGAATTGAATAAGTTGATTGCCTTATGAGGGAGATAGATATAAGAAAAAAAGGTAAAAAATGGTAACAATAGTACCTGCATTCCACCATAAAATGAAAATGAACCACGAACATTTTTTCTCTTTTCTGGAACATGTTCTCTCTGCCCTTTTTCTTTGCCTTTGCTAAGTTTAGAACGGATAGCGCCAACAAGAACTGAACCATATCTGATAGTATTATGGTAGCATAAAAATAACAAATCAGCATAAGCAAGACAAAACTCGTTTTCTTTGAAAGAAAACTGGACATGTAATCTATACAACTAGAATGTTCTCTTTCTTTGAGGGATGTCCAACAAGAATGCACTATCTAAGCTGGAAACGTTTTCACAAGGAAAATGTATAATACAACAAAACAGTTTCAAATATCAAATCCTTCAAAGAAAGAAAAAACAGTAAGAAAGGACACTGACAATAACAGTTGCACATCCATAAATGCTGGGAATCCAATATTGATATCTCAATATTAAACAAAATTGAATCCATAAATGCTGGGAATCCATGCATTCAGCTTACTTCTTCTCTAGATTCCACAAGTCCGGAAATGTGTGGCGCATCTGCAATGTGATAAATGATCAATCAACAAATGAAAACTGTGTAACATTTGCAATGAATCAAGTTAAAAATGTCTGAATAATCAATAAAAATGTAGCATTGGTTTAGCAACAATCTACTCTATCAACAATGCTTTGTGATTCCCTATTGAAAAATTATGTTTTGTGATTAGGAAGAGTAACATTTTTTTGAGAGGCAAGAGTAAAATTTTACAAGATCAGGCAATACAGAATTTGTGGAATAACTTCCTATGAACAGGAAGGAAATAGTACTAACAGAAAGTGATTCTGGATCTCCTGCGCTTGTGCCAGCAACAAAAGGATCTATCAGATAATCAACAACCTGCATAATGTGTTTATGTAAAACACTAAAGAAAGAAGCTAAAAAAATGGCATTACACAAGTTTTTTTGTATGTAAATATAACAGGTCCTTGATAGCTGTGCCATCTGACTCAGTAATAAATGGAGCAAAGAAGCAAGAGGTAGGAACCCAAATTCAAAACTAAACATCAAAATATATATATTTACAAAAAAATAGATTATACCTCTTCTCCAAAGTGTCGTTGAAAGAACTGGGCCACACTGTCAGAGAAAGAAAATATGACTAAACCATTTCCACCATTCAAATCAAATAATTGATTTAAGTGATGTGCTGTTACTAATTGATTTAAGTGAAGGTATTGAAGTGTCAAACTCAAATAAAATGAATCAAATAATGCATGTTTATTCCAGAACATAATTATTTAAAACTTAATTGTGTACTATGTTATGCTAGTAATATGTCATGTCAACATGGAAAAAATGTAGGTTCGCATGCACAGCATGACTATTCATTGTAACACAAGGTAACAAAGTAATGCAGATGGAAGTAGCAAATAATCACCTTTCTGACAAATTTCCTTCAGAAACTTTTGAGGAATTTCTGTTAGAATGTCTCCACAAAAGTGGTTCCAGAAATATCCTTAACTGCAAGCATTGAACTTAAAGTTATGAAAATAGCAATTGGATATTCCTCAAACAATTGGACAATAAGAAATAAAAAACGTATTTATAAAACCTAAAAGTAAAGGTGCATATAAATTAAGGAATGCAAAAGACAAAAGCCGCTTAAGATATATAATTGCCCATCAATTTCAGTCTCACAGAGACTACGAGATAAATGCCTGACAGTTAAAAGTTCAATACTCGATCTCTGTAAATGGCAGAAAGTGACACCAGAATTAAATATGCATTCTTCTTACATAAGGTCATTAATCATTTCTCAACAATGCCTCATTGGAGTACTTCCCTTTTCCATCTCCATTTCTATTTTCATGTAATTAATAAACAAATCATCCAGAAAGATAAACTTCCAACTGAAGAACATTAAAAGATAAAGTTAGAACAAACCTTTGATTTTGTAGAGAGTATTTCACTCGTGAACAATGCAAATGGGTTTAGTGGAACCTGGTATAGAATGTTGAACGACACAATTAAGATAGTATTATGTACAAAGGTGAGAGAGCAAGAAAGTTGATTTACACAGGGCATTTATATTCAATGAAAAAGATACAATTACCAGCTGAGCAGATCCATTCTTCACTATGTACCGCTTGTTCTGGGCTATAGGCTGATAAAAAGGTTGCATTCACTTTCATTAGAAAAAAGTTCCATCAAATTTAAAACATAGTTGAAAAACAAAGGAGGGCAATTTTTTCTTTGCAGTAAGTGGTTCACAAGGAGATAATTTACATTGAAATAAAAGTAATCATGAAATGCATGTCTTATCCATAGGAGATAACATAACATATTTCAAGAACCTGATCACTGAAAGATTGTAAACAAAGAGTAAATTACCACACTCAACATGAACAATCATTCATCACCAGAACTACAGAACATAAAAAAGTGAAGAAGAAGTCAATCACCAGACCATTCTACACTAGTCCATAATATACGGCATGATCTGGAATAATGATCGTGAGTTGGCTTTTTGTTATGTCATCTTTCAGGGACTTGATATTACAAACCTAATAAGTGCTATATTCATCTGTCGAAAATTTTTTCCTCATTAATAACCAAAAAAGTGTACACACACACACGAGATTATCAAACTCAACTGTCAACATAGAAGTACAACTATTGAGTGTCTATTATCTGAAATTGATAATTTTGTTTATACAATAATTACGTGATGTAAAAGGCGAAAAACAAGAATAAGTAGATATAAAGACATACAAGTTGTTGCTTATCTCGAAGACCTAGGTCGTCAATCAATCTTCCAACATCCCCCTCACTTTCTGTCTGCATATGATATGACTCATGGTCAGGGTGATATCAAGATCAGGAAGTTTTAATCCTTTGGGTGGAGTCTTTAGTTTAGAGTTTTATGTATTCCTTTCTCCTTTCCACCTTTCAAAAGTAACCTGGATCAGTCACTTTGATCCGGTGTCCAACTGTACATCAACTAATATAATAATATTACAGTCGTCAATTAGTGGACAATTGTAATAAAACTCACCATAGTATTTGCCCCTTCATCCCACAAAAGACCACATTCTCTAGTGCTTTTGAGTTTTCCACCTATTCTTTCATCAGCTTCGTAGAGGGTCACTCTCAATCCACTCTTTTTAAGTTTGTATGCAGCCGCAAGCCCACTGGATGGGATTTGGTAGTTCACAGTCAATTTGACAAGAGAATAGCATAATACATATAAAATCACTCAATCCAAAAGAATCATTGCATTGACATTCTTAAACTTGACTTTCCAGCATAATTAAGTGCAAGTGCATGGAAAGTTACTGCATTGTCCAAATCGTATAAGTGTGTATCAATGTATTATTATACTATAACAAAAAACTGTTGAGTAATATTTCAGCAACGACAACTCGAATTCTGACAAGGTACAAAAAAGTCAATGAGATTGAAAAACATAGTGTTCGCTTAACTAGATTTTAGATAATAAGCTTTGTCAATGATTAGAACTTGAGAATATCTGCATCCATCCATGATGCTTTGCACAGAGTTCCAGAAAACAACTAAGTAAGAGTCATATAGAATTTTCCTATTTTTAGTGAACAAACTCAACACTAAAAGGACTGAATATTTGACATGTAAGGTTACAAAGACTATGTCGAAGAAATCGCATCAAAATAGCAGAACGCTCAGAAAACTGAGGGAAATTAAGATTATTGGTTGACTATGAATGGGACATAGAAAGATCAATTTGAAGAACATATATTACTGAAATTAGAAAGTGATTACCTTACTCCACCACCAACAACTGCTACTGACATTACCGATCCTGAGAAATAAAATGATCAGCTGTCCCTTAAATAAACAAGTTAAACTCTGAGCAAAACATATCCAGATGCTAACAATGTAGTAAAGAAGAAAGAATAGGATTTTTCCAGAAATCATTGAAAATCACAATGTACCCTATTCAAATGCAGCTCCAAACTCCACGGATTTTGTGCTGCAAACTAGAAAAACTCCTATGTAAATTCCAAATTAGGTGCCGCAATATTATGTTGCTTGCCATTCATTGAAACGTAAAGCTCCCGGGATCTCATCCATATGTGATACGTTTCACCTCTTGTAATATTATATCAGTCTGAGAAATGAGACTGGATATATTTTTTCTACAACAAAACGGCGCAATTATGGATCAAAGGACGTACATTTCTCCATCAAACCCCAAGTTATTCTGGCCTTAATAACAATCCTATCGTTTCCCTTTTCGCTGTACGCTAAATTCCTAAAAACCTTTTGTCTCATTCAAATCTAGAAGTTGTTCACCAAATTGCCGCCGAGAAATGGCAAAGCGATGAGCTGTGGAATCTAAAAGAAAACCGAGATTTGAAGATAAGTTCGCACGAGAAGTGCGAAAATTGACAGAAGAAATGGAGGACAGGGCGAGAGATGTACCAGCGGGCAAGGACGGAGAGGTAGACGAAGACGCCATGGCGAACTCCAAAATCTTCCGCGCGAGTTCCAACGGCTCCGGAAGATTGCGATTGCGAGATGAGATACATTGTTAATAGGGCTCGACAAGTTATCTGGCCTTCTTAAGATTAATGTGGACGGCATATATAATTTATATCTGGGCTACAGCCCATATCAGACATTTGAGCGTTTAGTTTTGTTATTTATTTATTTACAAAATTAATTAATTAATTAATTAAAATGATAGTTGTAGCTGCAAATAAATTTGGAAAGTTTGGGGAGATTATATTAAAAATAAAAATGTTTACAAACTGTCACTTTTAAATTGATGACATATTCCTTTACATGTTTAAAATATGAATTTAATGGACCACCCTCTCCGCATTCGCGCCCATCGGATGGATATCCAACGGGCGCCTCTTTTTGAACCAGTTTAATAAAAAAGAGCGGCCGGTTCAGTGAAAACAAAACTCAGTTCACGGCTTATGAAATAGAGCGGTCGGTTTGAAAATGAGGATCTTTTATTTTCTTCCCTGCCTCACACCATCCCGTGTTCTCCGTCTTTGTCTTCACCGTGCTTCCCCGTCGTCGAATCTCCTGTAGTGCATCCCCATTGCTGATTTTCAGTTTCTCCACCACAGGGCCTGCTCCATCGCCGCGATGCCTTCTTCCTCGTTGGGATGCCTGGTTTTACGTCGTTGGTCGTCTGCTTTCCTGCAGCCGATCATCTGCTTCCCTGCAGTCAATCGTCTACTTCCTCGTTGGATCTGCTTCCTCATTGGATCGTCTACTTCCCTGTTGGATCTGCTTCCCCGCCGCCGATCGCCTGCTTCCACAACGCCTATCCCTCACCGTGATGCCGCTTCTCCGTCGACGCCTGCTTCCCCATCACGATGCTTGCATTCCCACCGGATCCGCTTCTCTGTCGATGCCTACTTCCCTGCCGTGTCACCTGTTTCCCCGTCGAATTCTATTTTCCTATTAATGTCTGCTTCCTGTCGGATGGATATCCCACGGGCGCCTCTTTTTGCATCGGTTTAATAAAAAAGAGCGGCCGATTTAGTGAAAATAAAACTCGATTCTCAGTTTATGACATAGAACGGTCGGTTCAAAAATGAGCATCTTTTTATTTTCTTCCTTGCCTCACACCATCCCGTGTTCTCCATCTTTATCTTCACCGTGCTTCCCCGTCATCGAATCTCCTGCAGTGCATCCCCATCGCCGATCTTCGATTTCCCCACCACAGGGCCTGCTCCGCCGCCACGATGCCTTCTTCCTCATTGGGACACCTGCTTTCCCGCCGCCGGCCGTCTGCTTTCCCGCAGCCAATCGTCTTCTTCCCTGTAGTCGATCTTCTGCTTCCTCGTTGGATCTGCTTCCTCATCGGATCGCCTGCTTCCCTGTCGGATCTGCTTCCCTGCCATCGATCGCCTGCTTCCCTGATGCCTATCCCTCACCGTGATGCCTGTTTCTCCGTCGACGCCTGCTTTCCCATCACGATGCTTGCATTCCCACCGGATCCACTTCTCTATCGATGCCTACTTCCCCGCCAGATCTGCTTCTCCGTCGACGCCTGCTTCCCCGCCACGAAGCTCGCTTCCCCGCCGCGTCACCTGTTTCCTCGTCGAGTTCTGTTTTCCTGTTGCGATGTCTGCTTCCCTGATCATTTTCTTCCCTATTGGCACGCGACCCTTGTCTTCCCAGCACAAGATCGTTGCCGCCCACTGCCGTCGTCTACCACCACGCAAGGTCATCGCCGCTGCCGCTAGTTCGTCGCCACCACTGTTTCCTGCCACCACGAATTAGGAGTTTTCCACCATGAGGTTTCCACCATCGTCGTGAGCTAGGATGCCGCTGCCGCTGCCGCCGTGAGTTAGGAGTTTTACGCCACTGAAGAATGATGGAATTTCAGTTGGCCATTTTGATGTTTTTTGTTCTTTGAATTGCATCTGATGATGTATGGAAACTATAAATTTTTTGTGAAACTTCAATGTATCATTGGATTACGTTAATTCATAGCTCACTTTGATCTTCGCACTAGTTATCTTATTTGTCGAAACCAAAATTTGCAAATGTAAACATAATCGACATTTACGACATTTACAACTTGTACATGTAAAAATTTACACAATCATAGAATCGACATTCACAAAATCAATCACATATACAGAATTACATATCAACATTCACGAAATGTGTCACACATTGACATTTACAACATATAAAAATTTTTACACAATCACATATCGCAGAATCACAGGCGGTGACGACGGTGGGGATGACCTCACGACGCGGCAATGGTGCCCTTGAGGCCTTGAGAAGGAAGAATGGATGATCTCGTGATAGGGCACGAGTGATCTCGACCTAGGGCACGGGTGGCGATTGCGATCTCACGTCGAAGAAGGAAGAACGCGGGGCGAGCTCATGGGAAGGAAGAGCTAGGTCACGTGGCGATCTCGACCTAGGGCACGGGCAGTGGCGGTGTCGTGTTGTGGCGCGGCGAGGCGGACGCGGTGTCGCGGTGGGGCGGGTGCCATGTCGGGTCAGGTCGGGGAAGCAGGCGCCGAGGTAATTTTGAAGGCGGAAGCAGATCCGAGTAGATCTAGCCGGCGGAAGCAGATTCGGCGAGAAAGCAAGCGGGGAAGCATATACTGACGACGAGGAAGCAGATCACCTGACGTGCACAATCACTTAGGAAATATAAAGTAAAAGAGGAGAGATAATAACATAATTTTTTGGAATTTGTCATAGACTTTATTTGATAAGTGATTTTGTTTTAGGTGTGAATCAATCTATTTGTAGGGCTATTAGAACCACAAATATTTGGACGCCTAACTAAATTGACTTGATAAGTGCTTTTCTCAATGAATAAAAAAATTAATTGATAGATAATATGATAAATAAGAATTTGAGAATTATGCAGTTAAATGAATTAATCTTTATCATAACTGGTAAAAAAACTATACATATATATAATAGCATAAATGAAGGTGTCTTGAAATAACATTTAGAATAACTTTTTAACAATATAATATTTTTTTTCTAACTTTTGGTTGCCTTGAAAATTAGATATTCCAACATAAAGTTAACACAGTTTTCATTTAGTTATATTCACTATCACATCGAGATTCAAATGCGAATAATGGTTTAAATTATAAGGGCTTAACAAGCAAAATAAATATTATTTTACAACCAATATTTTTTCATGCTGAGAATAAGATTGACAATTACAATAAAACCATAGAGCTCTAAACTTTGTGATAAAATTCAGATAGTGCATGCAGTCTTCCGACGTAGGAGGAATAAATTTATTAAATCGCTAATTAATTATTAAATTTTATTGTTAAAATTAATTTGCGAAATAGTTTATCAAACAGCTAATTTCTCTCTCTTTTTCCAAGCACAACTAGAATGTAGATGACAAAACAAGAAATTTTATAGGTTCTAAATATAACTTTAAAATTATCGTTTTTTGCTGAAATAAAAAATAATATGTGCACATTTTTAATGATTTTTCATGAAATATTTTCTTTAGGTTATGTTTGGAAGTTGTAACTATGGTTTCAATAAGTTTCCTAAAAATTGTGGATTTAATAGGTTATTTCTTAGTCGACGAAGGTTGAATTTGGGGGCAAGAAGATGTGCGTGAGAGGCTTAATTTTGTAATGTCTGACCATGGATTGGAACTTTTTTCCGAGAATTAGCGAAAACTAAATGCGTTAATTGAAACTTAAAAGTCCTCCCCTTGAGTATTTCACGGAACTTTTGCTAGTTCTGATTGAAAGTTCCGATCCAAACAATCTTAAGAATACATTTTGAATTAAGAATATAATATTTTTTTAGAAAATGAAAGTTCTCATCACATATGTAAAAGTACATCGGCGCTCTATTTTTGATCTTGATATTCGTACCCTCAATCAATATGGACACGTCTTGCATTTGTCTAGTGGCCGTAAAAAAATATAATATTCTTCTTGTTGAATCATTAAAGAAAACTGAGAGAGAGAGAGAGAGAGAGAGAGAGAGAGAGAGAGAGAGAGAGAGAGAGAGAGAGAGAGAGAGAGAGAGAGATGTGGTGAGCTCGAAGTTGCATGGTCAATTGTTCGCTCATATCAATTAATTAAGGGCTACGAACTTTCAATTTCAACCCCACCATGCACCTCGCGCAAAACAACACTCCAAATGGTAATATATTGACATGCATGTGGTCGAGTTGCAAAAGATACGGATCGAAATTAAGGTAACTAATCAATATATATATATATATATATACAGTTAGTTGAGTGTAAAAAATAAAGTAAAACCCATAAAATAAAATAATATAATAATGCATGGTAAGTCCAAACTAGTTGGAAACATAAACAAGCTGATATTTTTTTACTAATGAATCGTACGAGTAGAAGTAAATATCAGAGATTATATGGAGAAGGAAAACATCTCCTTCAACCTGCGACATGTGAAAAGACACTCTCTATGATTGCTGTAATAATGTTGCTGTAATTTTGAAGCTAATTGCAGACAAACCAACAGGTGCTGCTTTCAGATAGTCAATTATTCTTGTAGTGAATTCTAATATCCTTCCACTGTAATTGTTCAGATGTTAATATCAGATATTGCCATGACTTGGATACATGGAGTTGGTGCAGAGCAAGGATACATGGACAGATATTGCCAAACTGCAATCTTCCTGTCCAATTTGCAGCTTTCAGACAAGTTATTTTTTTTCTGATATTGCCAAGAACTACTAGCTAGTGGTCAAAACTAAACTGCATTTGCTTCCATCAGAAGCATGCTAGCATTATGTCTTCTACCTTCTTGTCTTTTCGTTGGAGACATCATCATTGGCATCAATAAATATGCCATCACCAGTTTAACAATGATCATGATTCATGCCTGCGATCCATGGATGCCCTGAAAGTACAAAGTTTATATGTTGTTTGGTGCAGTTTCTCTCATCTTTATGCCGACATGCATCCTACCGAGATGTTGTTTATAGTTCTACTGATGATGCTGCTGATTGTTGCCCCAACAGTCAAATTAGAGACCAATCTGGGCATTCTCATCTTATGCTGGCATGCATATGAAATCCATCCTAACAACTGATTACCAATGAGATTTGGACACCTCAACTACTTGTTTCAGCCTTTCAGGCCTATGGGCACTTGTTCAATTGTTCAAGAGAATAAACAATATATGATAATGTTTTTGTATATCAAAAGAAAGTTGATATGATTATTCACCCCAGAAAAAAGTTTATATGATTAAAAGTAATCTACGAGAAAGGAATCCCCAACCTACTGACTGATGGAGACGTAAGGAAAATATATAATATATTAAGCAAATAAATCTTTGGCTTTTGCATGTCATTAGGTACAGAGTTTAAGTTGGACAACCTTCGGCTTCTGGAGCAAAATTACTTTATTAGAAGCCTAAGATTATGCTCATGAAGGCAGGGAACGGACAGCCGGGATCACCTGATGCTCGGCCAATGCGGCCGAACGGACGGCAAAGATGAATCTGGGATCTCACGTCAGCAGGACGGCAGGAAGAATCTAACTCGGTCTCAGACGTGCGACTTGTTTTTCTTCTTCATATGTTTTGTCTTGTATTCCTCCCGCCCGCCACGCGACTACCCCGTTGCTCCGCAGTGTCTTCCGCTCCATCGTTCGTATACTTGCCATATCATCTCAGCGTCGGCGAGAGTACGTCCGACGAAAGAAACGCGCCACCTAACACACTCAATCTCTCTCTCTCTGAGTGCGTTTAAATAATTTAATGATTCTATTCTAATGCTCTCACTGCATGTTGAGATTTGAGCACTAATTGATTTTATTGCATTTAAATAATTTAGTCAATCATGTTCATGTAATGTTTGGACTTTGGGTAATTTAATAGATTTAGTGTTTATTATTAGTACTTTGCTCCTTCTGCCTGGTGCCGAGCCGCGGCTCTCTTGCTTTCAGTTCATGCGAGGAAACGCAAAATGCGAGAACAAATTCGGAGGGGATCGAACTTTTCTTCTCGTTCTTAAGTTCTGACATCTTCTGGGGAGGTATTGAATCCTATCTGTTCTCGCTGTTTCTATTCTTTTTCCTGTCGTTTATGATCTTTTATGGCGATCCCCTGTTATTCTTGGGTTTTCGATCGTAATCTTGTTTCAGCTGAGACGAGTACATGAGTGATGCAAGTGCAGCGCAGGATCTGTATATCTGTATATCTGCTTGCTTGCATTATTCCAAAAGTTTTGCTTGCTCTGTTCAGTTTTTGAGCTGCTCCGGGTCCGGTGCAATGTGCTCTGTGTATGGTGCTCTCATCGTTTTATCTGCAAGCTTCTGGCGACGATATCGATTTGTTTTATCTGTCGTTTGAACTTTAGATTCGCACTGTTTTGACTATTTCAGCTAGATTTCGACACATTTCTAACATCATCATGAATTTGATGCGAAAAGAGAAGCCCCAAAAGGTCACGTCGATTTATTGATTGATTTCGGTCTGAATCCGCCAAGCACGAACTTTCCGCCCTTCAAAGTCCAGTTTTTGCAGCCATGGTGCTGGGTCTGCGTTCCAAGAACAGAAAAGGCGCCTCTTTTAACGTATCTTACGACGTTCACATCCAAGAAATCAAGCCATGGCCGCCGTCACAGTCCAAGAAATCTCTGGGATCTGTGGTGCTGCAATGGGAGAACGGAGACCGCAGCTCCGGCACCACGAGCCCTGCAGTTCCTTCTCCCGGATCAGGCGCCGGCGAGGAGGTGAAAATTGAGTTCAGAGAGAAATTTAAGCTCGACGTCACCCTGTTGAAGGACGGATCCAACAAGGGAGACGACAAGGGCTCCTTTCTTAAGAACGTACTCCAGTTCAACTTGTACGAGACCCGGAAGGATAAATCCAGAGGGCAGCATCTCGGCGGCGCGGCGATAGACTTGGCAGAGCACGGCATCATCAGTGAAGCAGTGGCCATCGACATTCCTGTGCAGACCAAGAGGAGCTTCAGGAACGCAGCACAGCCGGTGCTCTACTTCAGCATTCAACCGTCCGATACGGGCGGCGCAAGCTCTCCACTATCCAAAGAGGACGAATCGAAGTCCACTTCGCTGAATGAGGAGTGTTCTGAGGATGTTGAGATCGCCTCCTTCACGGATGACGACGGCGATGACGTACATCAGCATTCATCACTAGACAACTCACCCTCTGCTCCGGCGGCAAATGCAGACTTTTCAGGACATAGCAGTCCATCTGTGCAGGAAGAACGGAAGGTGCAATATTTATCAATTTTCATGTTCCTTGCTTATAAAGGGCACTTTGCATTCTTTTTAGACCATAACCCACGAATTGACTGCAAAGGACCCTCATTTGCTGCATAGAGCAACTATTTAAATGACAGCAAAAACAAGGAAAGCCAATCTATAATCTGGTTGATAATGTTCCTAAAATGCATAATTTGTTTACTATCAGATGTAGCATCCAATGTTGAGATCTGAAGTTGTTCCCAATATTTGTTACATTTGACAAGTCACAACTTAATTATTGCTGTGTTGCCTACTACATGTGAACTAAGATATCAGCATTCTTCTTTGACAGAATGTAGCCGATAAGTTGAACGACGATGAAGTGGGTAATGCCGAAGTGTCTCAGGCTGTAGAACAAGATTTGAAACCAGAGACAACAAAGTTTGGTGTTAATGATGTTACCATCAATCAGAATGGATCACTGTCCACAGCAGGTTTGAGAACCAATGTTGATATATTAGGTAATGGAAATTTATCCGAGAATTGGGATACTTTCCGCAAAGTAGAGATCACACATAGAAATGTAGAGGATCCTTCGACTGAGAAAGTCACAAACAAAGTGATAGAAGTTATCAGCAACTTGGAGGAACCTGTACCGAAAAATGTCTTCATCACTGCCGACTTAAATGTGTCTTCGGATACTGATATTGAGAACCTATCTGAAAAGTTGGAACACAATATTTCCAGGAGTATAACACCTCAAGGTAGCAGAGATCAATTAGAGGATAATGTGAATAGTCCTGAGATAATTGTTTCAGAGATTGAGAAAACACATAAAGCAAGAGAAACTGAACCAGTAACGCAAGTCTTGTTAGTTGAAAATGATACTAATGGACAATATGTAACTGATGGGCACGAGAATTCTTCTACTGCTTCAGCAGCTAAAGCAAATAGTACTTGTGTCATTCGAAAGAGTGATTCGGGTGAAAGTAATTACATAATACCTGATTTATCTGCGTTCAGAAGGAAATCTTCAGATGATAAGGGTACTAAAACTAGGAGGATGAATATCATAAACTTTTCAGTGCGATCATCACAGAAAGCAAGTATGGTGAATGGATCTGGCGATCAATACGTTGAAGATGTCATGGAAATCGACATGCAAGAAGATGCACATGATTCTGGAACAAATTCTGGTACAGATGGAGGAACAGATGACAAGGAAAGCACAAGTTCAAGTTTAGGAATGGTAGAACAGAATTCTAAAGCTGACAGATCGAACTCGTCCATCAATAAGGTCCAAGAGTTGGAAGCAAGAATCAAATCCCTTGAAGGAGAACTGAGAGAAGTTGCTGCCATGGAGATTGGCCTTTATTCTATAACTGCAGAGCATGGGAGCTCAGCACACAAGGTTCATACTCCGGCTCGTCGACTTGCAAGGTTATATCGTCATGCTTCAAGACAATGGACATCAAAAAGGAGAGCAAGCACCGCCAGAACTATTATTTCTAGGATAGCTTTGGTTGCCAAAGCATGTGGAAATGATGTGCCAAGGCAAGTAAACTCCCCTTCATTAGAACAAACAATATATTTTTCTATTAGATTAAAACTTGCAAGCATCATGTTAAAAGAATGAAAATACTCACTCATGGGAATTGCTTCTCTTTTGGTGTGATTTAACCATTCATAATGACCAGAGGTATGACTTTTTATACTGGCAGATTGACCTTCTGGTTATCAAACACAATTGTCTTGAGAACTATTGTATCACAAACTTTTAGCTATCCAGAGAATGTCGAGAATGCTGGATATTGTTCTGAAACTAATGGCTCAGGGAAGTTTCAGAAGAGCAAGTCTTCTCGATTAAAGTGGGCATCAACTTCCTTTAAGAGCAAGAACTCCTTTTCTGAAGGTTTGGATGAGTGCGAAGATCCAGAGACGTTTGCACTTGCATTGCAGAAGATCGAGAGTTGGATATTCCATCGAATCGTCGAATCCTTGTGGTGGCAGGTCCTCTTCTTCTCGCATTGAACTTGTTATCACTTTACACTTTCCTAAGAAATTTCTCAGTTCCCAATTAACACACATCCATTTTCTATTTCAGATTTTTACTCCATGCATGCACTATTGGTATGGAAAATGTGACGGCAATCATGATATCCACAACGAGAAAAACTATGGAAGAACAGTAAGCAGGAGCCAGAAAAGAGAGAATAATTCATCCATAGAAATATGGAAGAAAGCATTTAAGGATGCCTCTGAAAAGCTTTGCCCAGTTAGGGGAGGTGGACATGAATGTGGATGTTTGCAAATGTTGGCTAGACTGGTAAGAAACCTATCTGTTTTCTAGAATCCCAAGATCATTCTAGCGTTCTACTCCATGACCACTTTTCGGATGTCAATTGGTGAGTTTTTTTTTTGCTTGTTTCCTTCCCCAGGTCATGGAACAATGCGTTGCAAGATTGGATGTGGCTATGTTCAATGCCATTTTACGTGAACCAGATGATGTGATTCCAACAGACCCCATTTCAGATCCAATCACTGATTCTAAAGTTCTCCCAGTTGAGACGGCACAGTTAAGCTTTGGCACAGGTGCACAGCTGAAAGGTTCTGTAAGTAAAAACATCCTTCCACAACTGTTAAAAAATCATTCTAGACACGCTTTCAGAAATTTAGGTAGAAGGATATCAATCAAAAACTTGAATTCGATCTTCTTTGCAAGATTGGGACCTGGTCTAGATGGTTAAGTGACTTGTTTGGCATGGATGTCGATGAATCTGGCGACGAAGTGGATGAACTAGACGAGAACAAAGTTACTGCACCGGGGCCGAAGTCCTTCCATCTTTTGAATTCACTGAGCGATCTACTTATGCTTCCGAAGGACATGCTTCTTGACAAGTCCACGAGGAAAGAGGTCTGTCGATTCGTCATAACATTTGTTTCCTGCTCACACTACCATCGTAACTCGTCTTCGGATGACATCGGAATTTGACATTTGACTTTCACCTGTTCTTCTCAAAGGTCTGTCCAGCATTCAGTTCATCAGTGATCAAGCAAATCCTCAACAGGTTCGTCGCAGATGAGTTTAGTCCAGATCCAATTCCAGCAAATGTATTTGAAGCACTGGATTTTGAGGTTAGTGATAAAGAAACATCTGAATCTCTTCATTCACTAGGATTGTACAATGCAAAATTTTCTTACGAATTCTTTATGTTGTCCTATGATTTGACTATTCATCGGCTTAGATGTAGATGTTGTCCCTGAAATTTCATATGTTTACATTGCTTTAGTGTCTCTCACAGAATAGTTTCGAACAGTCTTTTGTTCCATAAAACTTATTGATGCCTCCACCAGGGGAGTGTGAAGAACAAAAGGGATGAGATCAGAAGCATACCATGGAGTGTTTCTCCGGTAAGCTATTGTGCACCTTCAGCAGCCTTAGTCCGGAGCATCATCGGAGAAACTCCGACAAGGTCCCAATTAAGTCGGAGTGGTTCGTCTCTGTTTCGTAAATGCCACACAAGCGATGATGAACTCGACGACGTGGATTTGCCGCTCACATCGATTTTCACACAGAATGCAGAGGCCAAGGATTGTGGCAATCCTTCAATTAGATATCAGTTGCTTCGTGACGTATGGAAAAATGATGATTGGTTGTGAGATAAGTTCCTCTTTTTTTTTTCCTTTCATTTTTGCCCCTTCTTGTGCCAAATAGACTAAATAATGAGTGGGTTCTGTGATTGCGAAACATATATTTTGCTTCATCTGAGTTATGCGGAAAAGCATTGTTCTTACAAAGCAATAAGCTTCTTGATACAAATCAAATGGTTAAAAGAAAGGTCATCATACTCAGTATTCATGCTGGATGTAGTAAACCTAAAGACTAACATCACCAGTGCAGCTCTGTGAGCTCAGCTCAATGGAACCTAAAGAACTTTTGTTCAATAGAGGTGATAATACAGAACAAACTCAGACTGAGGACGAGCAGTCCACTCCACTTCATCATTCACTTACCTTTAAAAGGTTAGGCACTCTGATTTTGCATGGTGTCCCTGGGCATCTGGAACCATGCAAGGCCTGGTTGGGCACACTGCTTTGTCACTGCTAAGGGAACTATGGGACCCAGAAAGATACGCCACAAGTCGAGCATTATGGTGACGAGCATTGCAGCGCCTAGTGCATCAACAGCTACTCTTGTCAGGTCCCATGGCTCACTATCTTTCTCATCTACCCTGCAAATCCGACAGGAAAAAATGTTGTGGATTACACAGCAATACATTATAATGCAAGTAAGAGCATGATGTCCACCGAGTCATTCAATATTGAAATTTCAGGTAGTTTCGACAACACTGAGATGCTAACAACTAACTAAAGACGTCATAATCAGATAATCTGGTGACATTTTCACCTAATTAGTAGCAGATCAATGTTTGAGTGTCAGTATAACCAAAGTACATAATACAAGAAAGTACATTGTATCACCAAAAGGAAAAAAAAAACACAACAATATGGAGACGAATAGCATTAAAATGCTTGGTTGCTCTGAGCTCCTTAGTGACGAAACTGCATTCAACAAATCCAACTAAACTGAATTGCGCTTAAAACATGGCAATCAAAGCATTCTGAAGAGGTAAATACACTGACACTGCTATCTTTTCATGGTGGTCTGGTTTCACATATACATAATCGAGACTCATATTTTTAGTTAATTTGTAAATTTGTCTATCAAAAAAGTCATGTACAGAAAGGAGAGCTTGGAGAACAACCATATTCATGATGTTAGATGAACCATCTTAACTGAAAACTTAAAATTGTTAGGAAGACATCATTATACTTATATTCTTTTCATGGCCACACCCGATTTACGTGTAGATTCTGACACTCCTTGGTTAGCTCAACCTATCACATGAACAACTCATGGTAAAACTTGATTTTTAATATGAACTTTGATGGAGTTTGAACTCAAGATTTCTCTACTTTGATACCATATTAAATTACATGAGAAATATCAGCTTACTCAAAAGATTATGCTGTTATGAAGATCCTCATTGTTATTGTTATATTCTTAATAATTAAAAATTTTGATAACAAGAACAAATTAAACCACTAAAAAACGTTCATGGACTAATACATGTAACCAGAAAGACCCTCCATACCTTGCAAACATTGGAAAGCTCACAATGAAATAGATTGCATAGAACATTGATCCCACTTTGTACATAGAATCCCGATCAACAAACTCGTAGTATGGAAACTGCATAAATTCAAATTATTTGTCACACAAGAAATATAATATGAATGAAAAAGAAACAGCCCCAAGTTATCATGAAATAACAAATGGATTGTACCAAATGGCAAGGCCTTAGGGTATTTCTAAAAGTTATATAGCATAAATGACAAGCACTTCAAGCAGCACTAGCCTTTAACTTCTTAATATGTATGTGAAATTAAGCGAAACAAAATGGCTGCGCCATGGGACAAGTGATCTCATCCATGTGATGAAACTTGATTTTCATCCAACAATTAACTTTTTTCCATTATTAAACAATCATAAGACGATAATAGACATACAACAAAAATAACTCCTTGGTTGGTAGCTGAGAACAGCAAAATAGACAGGGATAACAATTTAAATTAATAGGCCATAACCAAGATCTGCAACAAGCAGGAAAGAATGCTCAACAAAATGAGAGCAGACCATCAATATCCATGCAACACTCTCTCCTCTTTGAAATATTGACAAATCTCTGAAAAATGAAAGAGATAATTCTTCTATTGCATATAGCAAACTTTTTTTTTTTAATTTTTTGAGAAGGATATAGCAAACAAGTTACTCCAAATATTGAAGATCCTGGAGATATTAGATAGGCAACAATAAACATGGCAAGTCTACTACTTACATTAGAAATAGCTAGTGTCTCCAAGTAAGCTATGAAATAGGAAAGTGCTAATATCCATGCAGCTTCAGTTGCCACTTGAAGAGACCATGGCAATCCAGCAACTGAATAGCGTAATCTTCGAAGGGTTAAGTTGGATGCAACATGGTAAAACAGGAAACATGCATGAGTGAGAAGGAATGTTGTATGGGGAACCTGTAATAACGTTGCACAGTGGTTTAGTTTAAGAATGTAGCAACGTGAAATTTCCCTTGCAGATGCTAAGTATGTATAACATATATGTTGATCGACGTAGCATTGGCATCGAGTGTAGCAGCGCATTGAAAGATAAATAAATGAAATAAAATGGCATGGGTGATAAGTTCAGTTCCTTACATTGTTCATCCTCCATGAAGGAAATGTGTATGATGCTCCAAGTACCGTGAAGAAATAATGCGTCCAGAAGTAGTTTCCCACATAGCTAAAAATTATAATCCATACATTCATCTGTGTCAAAAAAATGAAAATAAGAACCTCGCATAGTTGTCATGGGAAACCAAGTTCCTGATATTTTCCTAAACAAGTTATTTATTTATTTATTTTGAGAGAGAGCTAAACAAGTTAGTCTTGCCTAATAGATATAGGTTATAGAGCATGGTTTACCAATATATGAGGCATTAGGCAAGAATTAGTAATGTGAAAATCCCCATAACTATGAATCAGAGGTTGATATGAAGATATAAAAAATCAGATAGTATGGAAAACTGTGTCAGGAGTATTTTGGTGGGACATCATGTTGTTGTCTTGTTGCCTATGTTTACTACCTGACCCCTGGCCTTTAGAAATATAAGCCAAAAGGTTCTAACTCAATTTTGAGATAATATCCACAAGTATGTGTGGATCATATGTTCCTAGCAACATGACTACTTGTGGATCTCGTTTCAAGCATCTCAATTGCTACATGCATGTGATTCAGAAGGAAAATAAAGCACTTATTCTAGAACATAAATATAACAGTGGGGCACAGAAGAAGTAAAAATATATTAGTTAAGGAAATAATATAAAGTACATGCTCCGACTCTTTCTCTCCACACGCTGATCCTTTTCCAACAAAGAAAATAAAAAGAAACATGACAGTCTAGTACGAAATCATGATGAAACAGAGAAGCGATCAAGGACACTTATAGTAGAAAATATACCTTTACCCAATACCGATCCTTCAACGGTTTGCCAGTGTCTGCCTGCAAGAAAGATGCTCTGATTAACATTTCATAGCAGTCACTTTGTTCCTTTTAGAATAGAAGGATGAACGAAGTGTGCACCTTCCCCACAAGAAAAAGTGGTATTAAGAACGCCGGGAGAGCAGAAACCAGGCCCAAGACCAGATACTCCAATTCGGTAAATTTCTGTCACCAAGATCAGTTCAGTCACAAACTTTGCTCCTGGATTATGTTTCAGGAATTGATTATAACTTCAAATTGTACGACACGCATCAGTGCTGCACATAAAGTTCACTTTAGTCAACCATATGAGCCTCATTATTCCAGCAATGAACTACTCTTTTGTTCTTCTCAAAAGTAACATTTGACCGCATCTTAATATCTGCTGAGACGAAAAGATCCCTTTCGCAAATGTCAATTATACGGATAGATCAAAGCTCGAGAGTTAGGTCATCTATCGAATTTATCGCCCGAAATCAGTACAACCTTCCATCATTACAAAATCCTCCTCTTCACTTTTTTTGGCAAAAAAGATTACGCAGAACGTGGCAGCAAGGAGAAAAACATCTTTTGAACATAAAAAGACGATCTTTTTTTTTCTTATCAGAGAGACAAAAGGAAAAAAAGGAACAGTACTAGGTAGAATCAAAACCCCCAAGAGGAACACAAACCTCGTAGAGCTTGAACGGCACTATGATACCGAGGCAAAGTGTGAGCCAGAAGGGAGTGTACAGCAAGAAGAACATCTCACCCCACCGCTTGCTCGCATTGGGTGCCAACCACAAGTTCTTCCTCCCCTTCTTCGCTTCCGGTTTCGAGGCAACCTTTGCGCCGCCGCTGGCGGAGCCTGCATCGAAGGGGGTGATGGTGACCATGAGCAATGCAGTGGGAAGAGGGAGGAACATGGCTGGGCCTTTGCACCTGACGCTGCTTCCGGAGGCCCGGAAACAGATCCCGGCGCCAAACGAGCGCCACGCCTCCCGACCATTCCACCTGCCGTCGTTGTATCCGGAGTCCCTTCGGTGGCGGCTGATTAGGAAGTCGAGAACACCACTCTGATCTGTCACAATCTTGACACGAACGTGATGTGATGCGCTATTTTTTTTTCTTTTACTGTTCTTGCATTAAATGCAAGTGGATAAAAAAAAAAGAGATTAAGCCTTCATTCAAGCCACACGGGCCCATATTGATTAAAGCTGATGCTAAATAATAAATACAGATGATCAAATCATATTTATTAAATATGATTAATTCAACTATTATAATTTATTTAATTTTTTATGATATTTTTTTATTAAATTATACTAATAAATATTTATTATTTTATTTAAGTTGGGATCATTTTGTTATCAAATCTTCCCATCCCATGATCGATGCGTGATCGATGCGATCGACGAGGGATGAGCACCATTTCGCGTCTTTTCTATCTTCATTTAATAGTGAGCGGCTTGAGTCGATCAATTTTCGAGCTCCTCTTTCCTCTGACCTAAGGTCTTCGAGCTCCTCTTTTCTCCGCGTTGCGTTCCTAACAACGTCATCGTCTTCGCGAGTCCTCGCCATCCGAGCAAGACCTTGTCGCCAACTTCCTCGGCTCCGCGTTCCACACTTTGCCACTTATGGTCTGCTTTAAAAGGTCTTTGTGCTCCTCTTTCCTTAGCGCCATGTTTGCACGTCACCGTCGTCTTCACACGTTGACGAGGACTATCCTCACCCTCGGCGAAGTCATCTTTGATTCTTCAGTGTGGCACCTCGATCGTGCGGTGGAGAGGTTTGTTAGCAGGGTGCTCCCAACTCTCTGCTACTCAAGTTAAGTTGGGAGCACCCCATTAAATTCTTATTTTGATTATAAATTATAATTGTTAAATTAGTTAAATAAAAAAATAAGCTCTATGCATCCAAATGTAGAGTGAGGTATGTCAAGATTTGAGCTCCAATCACTCACTCAGACAAAAATGGAGGATGAGAAGAAGAAAAAAATGAAGGAGAAAGGAAAAGTTGATGGAGAAAATTTTTATTCAAAAGGAAAAACCATTACATGTCACACACTACACACCAACACTAGTGAGTTCTATTTATACTAATTTTCAACTGATATAAAGAGGGAGTAAATCGATACATGAACTAATATCAAACTGTAATAGACGTTGTGTTAGAACTTGTTTTGCCGCTGGTGGTGAAGAGTGATAATTTATGTAACGACCCAAAAATTTACCTTAAAAGTTTTGATCATTTAGGATAATTTCAATTGGGTCAAAATTTTAATGACATATCAAATTATATTTTGATGATATAAACCTCAAATGATTAAGGATAAAATGCTGAAAAAGTTTAAAGAAAAAGAGATAACTTTATGCACTACACTTTGATTAAATAATTGGCACTGATCTTATTATTTTTGGATGAATGTCAGAGTTGTAGAGAATTCTGTTAGCTTTCCATAGACTCTAAGATCATTTAATTTGGATAATTGTGCAGAAAGTTATGTTCAAAATAGTGCAGGACGATCAACCTGTCGGTCGAAACTATGAAGGCCGGACGAGATAGTCCGATTGACCAATCTGAGATACCGGTCGACCGATCAATACACGAGCTGCCAAATTCACGTCGAGACTATACCGATTGATAGTCTGGTTAAAATATCGGTCGACCGAACAACTCAACGGCTACAAATCAAAACTGTCAGACTGTACCGGTGGAGACACCGGTCAATAGTTCGGTCGATCGACCAGCTACGGTAATTGGAGAAATCAGCGCAACTGTCATATAGTCCGATTGACCGGTCCATTACTGAAATGAACAGTAACGACTATATTTTGAGGAGAAAAATGTAGAATTAATTGTGGACGAATTTTCCACATACCAAAGCCTATAAAAGGAGTGCCAATGCTAGAAGCAAAATTAACATATTCAAACATTGACGCAATACTTCAAAAAATTAAAAGAAGATCTTTTCCTTGAAGTTATCATTTCAGTTGTGCTCTTCTTTCTCTCTTCCACTCTTGTTAGCCTAGGATTGTAAAGAGAGAGAAATATTTTGTTCAGAAAAATAGAGAGAACTCCTGTGTAAAAGAGGTTCTAAATCTTACCTCTTGAACGAGAGAAATAGATTAGCTTCCAAGGAGGAGAGGTTGCCTTGCCTCTCGAAGTGGAGAAAAAGTGATTGTGTAAGGGGCTTTCTTTTTTTCTCATTTGGAACAAAGGAAGGGATTAGTGAAATCTCCGACGGTCTCGAGATCGAGAAGTCAGAGTAGGGACGTAGGCCAAGGTGTGGCCGAATCTCGTCAACAATTACCCGTGTCTTCGTGTTTGATTTCTCTCACTCTCTCTCCTTCTAATATTGTGTTTATAATATGAATTGCAAAGGTTTTAAGAAACGGTTTTATACTTCCGTGACGAATTTTGTGAAATCGATAATTTCGAATAAACACCAATTCATCCCCCTCTTGGTGCCTTTTGAAATCTTACAATTGGTATCAGAGCGGGCTGCTCTTATTTTGATCTTTTGAATTTTCTCATTTCCAGATCTAATCATTTTAGATCTAATCATTTTTAAGATTCAATCATTTTTTTAAGATTTAACAATCTTAAGAGCTATGTCATCAAGTGCATTTGTTTTTGTCGAAGGACAATCAATTAGTCGTCCTCTCCTTTTAAATGCATCAAATTTTGGATATTGGAAAATTTGGATTCAAGCTTACATATGTTCTATTGATATAAACATGTGGGATATTGTTGAAAAAGGGTATTATCTACATGAAAAATTACATTCCGAATATAACGAAAGACAAAAAATTTTTTCGAAATTGGATTGGAAAGCAAAGAATATTTTTTATTGTGCTTTGGATTCAACGAATTTTAATCGAATTTCTAGTTGTGAAAGTGCAACCGAAATTTGGAAGAAACTTATTACCACTTATGAAGGAACGGATAAAGTCAAAGAATCTAGATTGAATATTCTAAATCATCAATATGATTCTTTCAAAATGTATGATAATGAATCTATAGATGATATGATTGTTCGTTTTAATGACATTGTGAATGGCTTAACCTCTTTGGGCGAGTCTAGAACTAACTCTCAAAAAGTGAAAAAGATTCTCAAGTCTCTCTCCTCCCGTTGGCATACAAAAAAGACGGTGATCGAAGAAAAATATTTGAACAAATTAAATTTTGACGATCTAATTTGTTCACTTCTAACCTATGAGATTGAAATTCAAGAAGAAGAAGAAACGAATGTTCTAAAAAAGAAGACATTGGCTTTGAAAGCAAGCAAAAGTGAAGATGACTCGAGTGAAGAAGAAGTAGATGAAAAGAGACTCGTCCTCTACACAAGAAAATTCAATAATATCTTAAATTGGTGAAAAAGAAAGAAAAGAATGTGAAACATACCCGAAGATCTTACAAAAATCACAAAGTAGAGATATCTCATAGAAGAAAGAAGAAAATGCATGAAGAGTCAAGTGAAGATGAATCAAATGAATCATCAAATTCATCCAGTGAGCATGCATATCTATGCTTAATGATCCATAATGTGAGGCATCATTTAACTCTTCTTATTGCTCTAGTGCTAATAATGATAATGATAATGGGGATGATAATATCAATTTTGACGTGCATAAGAAATTCTCTTTCTTAATTGAAAAATATTTTATTCTTAAAAAGAAGAATAAAAAATTGATGAATGACTTTCATATTATAAAAGATGAATTTTGATATTTTGAAAAAGGAAAGAGATGCATGTCTAATTCATAATGAAACCTTGATGAATTATCTTCACATTATGAAAAATGAGTTTGAAAAATTTAAAATGGAAATGAAAATCTCAAAAATGAAATTGAAACTTTGGAGATTACACATGCATGTGAAATTGTAAAATGAGCATGCTCTTTAGAAAAAGAAAAGAAGGAAAACGTCTCTTTAAAAAATATAACTATTTCTCATGTAACAAAAAATAATCCTAGAAAATCCTTTGGACATGGAAATTCATATTGGAAATCTAATCATGCATATGATAGAAAATCATATATTACATGTTTTACATATGGATTTAATGATCATTTTGCATATCAATGCAAAGTAAGGAAATCCTCACAACATGGGATGATATGGGTTTCAAAAGGAACTTTGACTAATAAAATTGGACCTAAAGAAGTTTGGGTACCAAAAGTTACTTGATTTTTTTTTCAAGTGTGCCTCACATGTAAAGCAAAGGATAAGTGAAATTAAAAATGTGTAGGTACAAAGGTTATGGTAAAAGTATGTTGCATTTTTATATTTCTTAAGTGATTAGACCTATTCTTTTAATTTCATTTAAAATTTTTAAAATGACTATTTCTTTGAATGAAAAGAAAGGAACAGAAGAAAATTGATCATAATGATAGGGGGAGCATGTTAAAACTTCAAAACTTTATTTTGATATATCATGCATATCATTGTTGTATCAAAGTTTTTATGCTATATTTTGATTCATAAATATATTTTTGAATTTCATCAAATTATCTTCATTTTACCATTATAAAATAGTCATAAATTTAGGAGGAGTCATATTTTAAAATCCTTATATTGAAATACTCTTTACATGTCTATTATATAATAAAAGGGGGAAGAATAATTTTTTTAAAAAAAAATTGATTAAGGGAGAGTTACATATGGTTTGTTATATGCTTCATATACAAATTATTCTTTTTGATGAAACAAAAGGGGGAGAAGTATAGGAGAAATATGATCTGAATATCACTTTGTATGAAGAGTACCTTACAATTAATATTCATGTGAATATCTACCATTGTAAGGAAAGATATGTGTTAGGGGGAGTAAAATTATTTTTACAAGAATTTTACAACTTTTTCACAACTTATGTATTTTTCATATTTCTCGGTTTGTCTTCATAAAAAAGGGGAAGATTGTTGGGTCAAAGTTTTAATGACATATCAAATTATATTTTGATGATACAAACTTCGAATAATTAAGGATAAAATGCTGAAAAAGTTTAAAGAAAAAGAGAGAACTTTATGCACTACACTTTGATTAAATAATTGGCACTGATCTTATTATTTTTGGATGAATATCAAAGTGTAGAGAATTCTATTAGCTTTCCATATACTCTAAGATCATCTAATTTGAATAACTGTGCAGAAAATTATGCTCAAAATAGTGCAGGACGGTCAACCTGCCGGTCGAAGCTATAAAGGCCGGACGAGATAGTCCGGTCGACCAATCTGAGATACCGGTCGACCGATCAATACATGAGCTGCCAAATTCACGTCGGGACTATACCGGCCGACAGTTCGATCGAAGCACCGATCGATCGATCAACTCAACGGCTATAAATTAAAACTACGAAACTGTATCGGTCGAGACATCGGTCGATAGTTTGGTCGATCGACCAGTTGCGGTCACTGAAAAAATCAGCGCAATGATCATATAGTCCGATCGACCGGTCCATAAATGCGGTCGACTGGTCCATTACTGAAATGAATAGTAATAGTTATATTTTGAGGAGAAAATGTGGAATTAATTCTGGATGAATTTTTCACATACCAGAGTCTATAAAAGGAGTGCCAAGGCTAGAAGCAAAAGTAACATATTCAAGCATTGAAGCAATACTTCAAGAAATCAAAAGAAGATATTTTCCTTGAAATTATCATTTTAGTTGTGCTCTTCTTTCTCTCTTTCACTATTGTGAGCCTAGCATTGTAAAGAGAGAGAAATATTTTGTTCATAAAAATAGAGAGAGCTTCTGTGTAAAAGAGGTTCTAAATCTTACCTCTTGAGCGAGAGAAATAAATTAATTTCTAAGGAGGAGATATTGCCTTGTCTCTCGAAATGAAGAAAATGTGGTTGTATAAGGGGCTTTCTTCCTTGCCCCATTTGGAACAAAGGAAGGGATTAATGGAATCTCCGATGATCTCGAGATCGAGAAGTCGGAGCGGGGACGCAGGCCAAGGTGTGGCCGAACCTCGTCAACAATCACCCGTGTCTTCGTGTTTGATTTCTCTCACTTTCTCTCCCTCTAATATTGTGTTTATAATCTGAATTGCAAAAGTTTTAAGAATCGGTTTTATGCTTCCGCGACGAATTTCGTGAAATTGATAATTTCGGATAAACACCAATTCACCCCCTCTTGGTGCCCTTTGGGATCCTACAATTTCGCGTTATTAGCCCGTTCACCATACATCATTTAACAGCAGAAGACTTGACAATTTAGAAAAAAAAATAAATAAAATCTTTATCATAATTATTTTATAACTAATACTTCATAAGACCTTAAAGGCCTAAAATCTTCATTTCATCATTAGACTTAATGCTCAACTAGTACCATAACATTTATTTGACTTTGAAAATGTGCAATTCTTCATCACGAGCTTGAGCTGTCATTCATCACTTAATTTTGATTACCTGCACGGATCCAGAGTGCAGAATTTTTCAATTAGAATATGTAAAGATCATGCATGCCATACTATCCTATCACATATACATCATCATTATAATAACAATAATATATGAACATGCATGTCATAAATTATATATAAACCTTATATAACAATACATCATGCTTATATTCATTCATCCTACAACATTCATATAACATAAACATAAACATCATGTCATACATGCTTTATTTTGGATCCATCATATGTAAGTAGCATGTAATAGAAACATACATTCATATCATTCATCACATACATAACATATCATTTCATTTCACATTCATTGTCATATACATTTTAGGAGTTTCTTAATAACTCCTTGATCCGTACTTCTTGACTTTTTTCATACTTTTGATCTTCTTAAGGTTGCTTTATAACCCTTTGAATTTTATTTCATCAATCTTTTCTTTCTTTATTATGTGATCCTTCACGTATCATCTTCATCTTTCATCTTTATCACATAGTACCATCTTAACTTTCATTTCATATCATAAGTCATACTTAGGAATACACATAATAATAATGAAGGACTTTATTCCTAATCATTTTTAGAAATACAAACACTTTATGATGAGGGATATTGTTCCTTTAGAAAGTACATACACGAATTCGGTACTTTACTTCTTAAGCTTAGTTCCCCTTGAAGTACGTAGGACTTTACTTTTCATCTTTACTTCTTCATCATCATCATCTTAACCTTCTTTCTTTATTATAAGATACTTTGAAGTTAATTTCACTTTCATTCTTACTTTATCTTATAACATATTTGATCTTAACATAGTTGAAAGAATCATATCACATAATCACATTGGCTAGCTAAGCCACATCCTTGGGAACACACACCATAATAGTGAGGGATTTTATTTCAAGGAATACACACACTATAATAGCGATGGACTTTATTCCGAAGAATACACACACTATAATAGTGAGGGATTTTATTACAAGAAATACACACACTTTGATGAGGGATTTTATTTCTTGAGAGGCACATACACAAATGCAAGACTTTACTTTACGGGCTTAGGTCCCTTTAAAGTACATACATAGGTGCAGAACTTTGCTTCTCACCATTGATAGTGAAAGGATATTCTTCTTCAACTTTAGTTGCATTATGCTTTGTAATATAACAATCGTTCATATCAATCACTCTTCATCTTTTAGCTTAATTTCGGCTGAGCATGTCTAAAAGTATGTGTAGGTGATCGTCAATACATCAATCAATATTTCATGAATAGCCTCATATATAAAATATATGAAATATCAGAAAGCATTATACATCAACAATAAATGCATTTGGAATGTATATAAACATTAAAAAATGCCTAATATGAACATAATAATTGTTGACATAAATAATAATATGCCAACTTTTCTTATTTGACAATTCTGACACATCATCAATAAAAAAATATATCTCAACTAATTTTTCTGAAAACTATACTTTCACAGAAATCACATATAAAATTCTTGGATTTTATCTTTTTGACATTTAATCCCATAAATTTATACAACTATCAAGATCTATTCTTTACATAATATTCTGACAATAGACACTAAAATATTAATAACTTAATTTATTCTTACTTTTTTTTCAAATGATTATAATTTTCACAGAAAGAAAACCACGTCTTTAGTTTGTGAATAAATTTCAAATCCTATTTCAATATTTCTAATTTATGATAGTTTTTACAATTTCATCTCACTATTACGTGAGATAGTAGTCCAATGTTTGGATCATAATTATTTTTTTATATCTTCAAATCATATGAAATAAATTTATGTGGAAATTAGACTTCGAGTCATTTTCATCCATATATTAATTGTAATTTTTGGATAAGTAAAACTAACCTAAATAATTATCAAAAGACAGCCATGAATTTAACAGATTATGCAACATACATCATAAAGCCCTCATTCATGCAACTCTCATTTATGTAACATTCAATCAAAATTCCTATCAAGAACAATGTGTTCTTGAAACTCTCAATCAAACCAAAAATATTAATGAGAGAGGACAGAGGAGTTTGGATCTCCTTTACGTAGTTTTAGATTTTAGATCTAAAATTGCCCTTTCCTAACCAATCTGGTGCTTCTTCATCATCATCTAGAAGCCTCAGGTCTTTTTATCCTTTTCCTAAAAACATTGATCTTCTCTTTCTTGATCTTAAAACATAGCCATTATAAAAAATAGTGCTCTAGCTAGCCTTAGACTCTTATTGGCGGAGAAGAAAAAGAGTGAAAATGAGTTAACTGCTAGGTTTTTAGGAAATCAACAGAGTTGTTGGTCCTTTATATAAGATTTAAGGATTTTGGTCAAAAGGCCCAAATATCCTTGGCCCAAAATTTGGGAATGCTACAATTTATGTCCTCCTAATTTATATTATTTCATGTTAAGAAAAAGAGGAAAAAAACAATTGTGTCAATCTTAAATTAGAATCAAATAAATAATTCTATTTATTTACTTGATATTATTATCATGATATCAATTAAGTTTTATAAATTATACTTTAAAAATGATATCATCAATAGTTTTATATTACATATTGATCTACCTGTTTAAGGTTGACTGACTTGATTTAGACCTTAAATTAAATCTTAATAGAAAGGAAATTATTTGGATTTTCGACAAACCGATTCATAAGAATCAAGATTTGTTAAGCATACAAAATTGTAACAAAATGAAGTTTAAGAATCAAGATGGTTTAATTGAATAACTCTACATGGACAAAATATGAAAGTGGTCAATGTAATACCCTAGATTTTTCATTAAGAGTAATTTGGACTTTTTGTTCAAACCCTCATGATCTCCCCTATATAAAACCATCTATTCCTATTGTTTACCTCTTTTCTCCACATCTTGGCGGCTAGGGCTTGAGGAAAGATAAAGAGAAGAACAAGGAGAAGGAAGAAGAAGAAGAAGAGGAGGAAGCAAGAGGAGGGAGATCTAGATCAAGGTATGTAAGGTTAGAAGTGAACTAATAAGATTATCAAAATCCAATTTGTTCAAATCTTTTTCTTCGATCACACTCCTTTTCGTGTCATTTGGAGGAGAGAGACTTGATAAACTTTTTCATCTTTTGGGGGTTAGTTTTTGGCTCGTCCAAGGAGACTAAGCCATTCAAGATATCGATAAATCGTGTAACCATATCATTTATGAATTCATTATTATGCATTTTGAAAGAATCATATTGGTGATTTAAAATATTTAGTCTAGATTTCTTAATTTTATCAGTTCCTTCATAAGTAACAATGAGCATCTCTCAAATCTCAGTTGCACTTTCACAACTTGAAATCCGATTAAACTCCATTGAATCCAAAGCACAATGAAAAATATTTTTGACTTTCCAATCAAGTTTTGCAAAAAAAATTTCTCTTTCGTTAGAATCTGTAGGTAATTTTTCATGTAAGTAATAATCTTTTTCAACAATGTCCCATATGTCAATGTCAATGGAACATATGTATGCTTAAATCTTAATTTTCCAATATGCAAAATTTGATGCATTTAAAAGGTGAGGATGACTAATTGATTGTCCTTCGACAAAACTGAATCCACTTGATACCATAGCTCTTAAGATGGTTAAATCTTAAAATAAGATGATTAAATATTAAAACGATTAGGTCTAAAAATGATTAGATCTTAAAAGAAGAGCAACCCGCTCCGATACTAATTATAAGATCCCAAAGAGCACCTAGAGGGGGGGGGGGGGGGTGAATTGGTGTTTAATAACACAAATATCGATTTCTCAAAATGTGTTGTGAAAGCTTAAAATTGATTAATAAAACCTTTAAATCAATGCAAGTTAGATCATGTCACAAATATAAAATGAGAGAGAGAGAGAATCAAACACATAAACACGGTGGTTGTTGATGAGGTTCGACTACACCTTAGCCTACATCTCCGCTCCGACTTCTCGACCTCGAGATCGTCAGAGATTCCACTAGAACTCTTCCTTTGTTCCAAATGGGGCAAGGAAGGAAGCCATTTACATCATCGCATTTTCTCCGCTTCGAGAGGTAAGCCACACCTCTCCTCTTAAGAAGTTAATCTTTTCTCTCGCTCAATAGATAAGATATCGAACCTCTTTTACACAGGAGTTCTCTGAATTTTTTGAACAATTGTTTCTCTCTTCAACATCAAGCTCATAAGGATACAGGAGAGAAAGAAGAGAAACTAAAAATGATAATTTCAAGAAAAGGATATTCTTTTGATAACTTGAAGTTTTTCTTCAATGTTTAGATGAGTGTCATTGCTTCTGGCTTTGAAACTCCTTTTATAGGCTTCAAAAATTCATCCAGAATTTATTTCACAAATTTTTTATTTAAAACTAGTCATTACTGTTCATTTGACCCGGAGGTCAGTCGACAGTACATATGGATCGGTCGACTGGTTTATGTGACCGTTGCACGATTTCTTCAGCTTTTGCGCTTGATCAGTCGATCAATGCATCATTTGGTATCATCTCGACGTCGATCGAGGCAAGCTCAGCATTGATCGGTCGATCGATGTTGTCTCAACCGGCCTTGTTTGCTTCGATCGGCAAGTTGATTGACCTGCACTATTTTGAGCATAACTTTTTGCACAGTTATTCAAATTAGATAATCTTGATTCTATGGATAGCTAACAAGATTCTCTACAACTATGATATTCATCATTCATCCATAATATAATAATATCATTGTCAATTATTTAATCAAAATGTAGTGCATAAAGTTGTGCATAAAGTTATCCCTTAAACATTTTCAGCATTTAACTTTAATATTTCGAGTTTTATATCAAAATATAATTTTATATGCCATTAAAACTTTGCTCCAACAATTATGCATGTGATATGATTTGATTTGCATTGATTTAAAGTTTAACGAATCAATTTTAAACTTTCGCAACAATTTTGGTGAAATATGTACTTTCAGGTTTAAACACCAATTCATATCCCTTTTGGTGCCTTGAGATCCGGCACCTGAATCCGTGCAGGTGCATAATGATTGGATGGATGACGACTCAGCTCATGACAAGAAAGATTGCACACTGGTTTAGGAGTCTTAGGTTCAAGCGTTGTTGAGTCTATTAGACTATGATTTTTAAAATGTTTCCTTTGATGGCATTTCACTATCATTTCAAGATATTTTAGTTGTTATTAGTGATGCGACAATTCTATGACATTACTTTTGATGTTTTATGGAAGTCTTCCGTTATGTTTTCAAAAGAGTTATTTTATCTTATTTAATGGCTTTATGCTTCCGCTATATTAATTAAAAATTATATTTTAATATGATTATGTGATGCGAATAGGCTAATATAGCCGAATGACCCAATTGCCCTTGATAATTTAGGAGTAAAATTCAAGGTATTACAGTCAAGCTACCTTCTTCATGGGTCAAAAGTTCAAAAATGAATAATATCTTGATTGGACCTTATATAATGGTTTAGAACCACGTGCAAACCTAAGCCATGTGGAAACACGGACAAGCCTCTTAAGGGAAGAAGATTGTAGGTTTAAGGATCAAAATGGTTTGATTAAGAAAAACACGAAGATGATCAAGGCTTATATGTAACTTTCCCATTCACTTATCAAGACGCATTTTAAATTCACGCAGGTCGAAAGTTGAAAACGAACAATATCTTGATTAGATTGAGAGTGTTACAAAAATAGTTTGGGGAATATAAAGTAATTTAATCTAACAACTTTTAATTTTAAGACAACTAGTGCTCTGTGCCATGCACAAATACTACAAAAATTAATGATTATAATTATGATTTTTAAGAATTATGAAAACTAATTTTCTATCAATTGCAGCATTTAATATGTGTAAATTATATCAAATTATCTCTATATAAAACAAATATTTTAATCATTATTGTTTTTCTTTAAAAATAAATGTCAAAATATGAACATGATATGTGGCATATGCTTTTGTTTTTTTAAAGAGTTATTTATCTTAATTGAAATCAAATTTAATTAATTGTTTTAAATTATTTTTTAATTATGAAAATAACACATTGTCTTTGAAAAAGAAAATATTACTTATTTTATTATAATTGTGCATTAATTTTTAGAAAGGAAAAATTATTCTTAACTCATATTTTTAGATTTTTAATTAAAAATAATACATAATCTTTGAGAAAGGAAATATTATTTAATAGTTATTTATCTTAATTGAACTCAAAATGAATTCATTTCTTTAAATATTTTTAATTCTTAAATTAATACATTATATTGTGAAATGGAAATATTATTTATTTTATCATGCGTGTACATTATCTTTTAAAAGAAAAATATTACTGTTAATTGGACCCAAATTGAATTCATTAAATTCAATTTCTTTATTCTGAAAATAAGATATTCTTAAAAAATAAATATTATTATCTTGATGAAATATTTTTCTTTTATTATATTTTCAATTATCTTTCAAAAACAAATTCTTGTTTGTTTTATTATACTTGTACACCATCTTTTTGTTAAAATATGTAATATTATTTATGTTATTATACTTGTCCATTATCTCTTAGAAATAACATATTAATCTTAGTTGGACTCGAGTTAAGTTCTTTCATTTTAAATTATTTTTTAATTCCGAAAATAATGCATTATCTTTTAAAAATATTATTTATTTAGTTATACTTGTAATTATTTTAAATTAATTTTAGTTCGAATTAAATCAAATTTATTATTTCACAAATAATGCATTATATTTGAAAAAGAAATATTATTTATTTTATTCTTTAAAAGAGGAAATAATATATATGTTGTTATATTATCGATTATCTTTTAGAAAAAAATGTTATTTAAATATTATACTTGTAAAATATTTTTTTTAACAATAAAATATTATTTTTAACCATACACAAGTTTGAGTCATTTTTTTAAAATAATACATCATATTTTAAAAAGGAAACATTATTTAGTTTTTAATATTGGTCCATTATCTTTAGAAAGGACATATTAATCTTAATTCGACTCAAATTGAATTCAACGTTTTAAGTTATTTTTTGTTCCGAAAATATGTAGGATCGTAGGGCACTAAGAGAGGGAGGGGTCAATTGGTGTATAATAGATTTTTTTGTTAATCTTTTTTTCCAAACTTTTTCTTTTAGAAGGTATTTCATGAAAATGCTAAATACAGTACAGTTAATGCAAAAAGATAATAGAAATGAGATAGAGAGCAAACACGGAATTTGTTGGCGAGGTTCGGCCCAATTCCTTGGCCTACATTTTCGCTCTAACTCCTCGACCTTGAGACCATTAGAGATTCATTATCATCCTTCTTTCAAAAAGGGGAAGGAAACCCTTTTACACGTACACCACATTCTTCTCCGCTCACGAGAAAAGGCGATCCTCTTTTCACAAAAGATCTTTTAGGAATATAATTTGCAGATTTCACAATCTCTCTTCTTCATAAATGATTACCAAAGGAATTACAGAGTGAAGAGTGGTGAGGAGAGATGGATCTAGGACTTTTCAACGGAAAATGATGAAAATAATATTATTTTTGATTGTTTGATTGCTTGTGATTAATCTCCTTTCATTCTCTTGCATTCTGAGCTTCTTTTATATCCTGCTTGACGAGATCTTTCATATTAATAAATTTGATTTGAAATATGGTAGTTATTGCATCAGATCGCGCCAAGTCGGTTGATAAAGTTGGTCAACCATTTAGTGATTTTCCACTGCATTTGACCTCACTATTTATTTTGATTGCTTGATCGATCGACCGGTCCTATGACCGACTACTTATTTTCACCTATTTCAATCTTCTGTTCATTTTGGGCGTGCATTTGGTCGACCGATCCTCGGTCGGTCTTATGACGTCAATGTCTTCCATGATTCTATTTTCTTCGATCGTTCATCCGGTCGACTGATCCTTCGACCAGTCATATAACTTCAATGTCTTTCACACTTCTGTTTTCTTCGGCCATTCATCCGGTCGACCGATCCTTCAATCGGTCTTATGAGTTCAATAGCTTTTCAAGTTCTATTGTGTTCGATTGTTTGTCCGGTCGATTTCTCTCATCAGGAGGAATGATGACCTCCAGAATAAGTAAGAATTTTAGTAATCCAGGAGCCAAAATACAAAGGATGGTTTTCGGGCGCTCTATTTAGGATTTTCTTTTGTAGAGCTTCGAGATGATAAAGAAAGTATATGGGAAGCTGAGTCATGAGCTATCTCGAACACTCAAACAATAGAGAAAAAAGAGATCGAAGTGTTGAACTTCATTGAAATGGCCAGAGCAAGGTATGATGATATGAGTCAAGATGTGATGGGCTACCTTAAGAGCAGGCGAAAGATATTTTTGGACATTATCGATCTTGTATTGGGTAACACGTCCACAAAATACAAGTACCACCACGGCCTGAATAGTCGGGGTACCAGGAAGCCATGAATGAATGGCATATGACTTAGAGCCCCAATGAGTTGACATGACAGAAAACTCAAAGATGTGCAGAAGAATAGATGGGTCAGTAGTGATGCGACGTCCAAGAACATAGGTCATGAAACGATTTTTCTCAATAGTCAGGTTGGCATAAAACATGTGAACCAAGCGAGGATAGATGTGTTTGCCTAAGGACATGAGAGGATACCAACCAATATCAGAGAACATCTTTTGAACACGATGCATGTCAAGAGAGTCCCAATCAATAGTGATGGCACGTCTGACTTCGTGTGAGCTATAAAATGCATCGTAGGAGTGGCTCAATGCGAGAGTGTGAAAAAGATGATTCTCGTAGCCAGAAGGTGGTGGTGGAGACTCAAAGGATGAGTCAGGGGAAGATTAATGATTGGTGGGGATGCTGCCGGCACGACCACGAGCATGACTGCGCGCACGAGGAGGTGATGCTCCAATATGTGAATTTTTAGTGCGGGGTAGAGCCATTTCAAGACGACAATTGAGAGGGCACAATTTGTGAAAGTGAGACTTGGATGAGAAGAAAATCATGATTTCATAGAGGAACATGGAGATGAAAGCTCGATTTGTACCAAAAGGCAAACGATTGAAATGATAATGAGTGACCAACGAGGTGCTATGGTGTGACTGTCCGAGTGTGAGAACTTCGTCAGATGCCCTTGCAATAGAAGAGGGAATGATCATTGGAGCGGTCAGTGGAGAGATGCAGCCAATGAGGCGTCCGGTCAGGGGCGAGATCATCATAAAAAAAACCTTGCCGGTGATGATGATTGGCGGCGATCGTGGGGTGGCAGAAGAATCGATTGCAAGACACACTAGGGTCAGCTGAACAAAGAAATTTGGTCCTGTCAAAGATGCCCTAGGTTTTAAATGGCTAATTTTTCGCACAAGCGATCGACCGAAAGAAGAAGTCGGTCGACCGATTAGAATAGTCAATTGAAGAAGAAAGAGTTTTCAATTGAGTGGATAATGTAGATATGGTGCAACATCTTTTGATTTTCAATTCAGATAAAAAATGAGTTTGCATAAGCAAATCACCTTTACTTAGAATTGATATCTCTATTAACGTCCTATCATTCGTAACTCTCTTCGAAGCATGCAAAATCTGTCTTTGCTTAAGGGTTTGGTGAAGATGTCAGCTAATTGGATTTAAGTGGGCACATTTAATAGCAATATTTTTTTGTTATTCACATGATCTCTAATGAAATGATGTCTTATATTAATATGTTTAATTCTTGAGTGGTTTATTAGATTTTTTGTCATCTCTATGGACTTGTATTATCACATTTCATGGGTACACTAGTATAGACTACCCCATAGTCAAGCAATTATTGTTTGACCCACAAGATGCACAACAGCTGCCAATGACAATTTATTCTACCTCGACAGTAGAGAGGGCAATGTAATTTTGTTTCTTACTGGCCCATGAAATGAGGGAATTCCCAAGAAAATAGCACATTCCACTTGTGCTTTTCCTATCAACTTTGCACCCCACAAAGTCAGCATGCATGAAGATCATAGGTTGAGTTCCTATCATACAAAATGCCTAGACTATAGTGTTTTTGAGATATGGCATGTTTCTTTTAACAACCACTAAATGAGATTCTTTGGGTGCAGATTGGAATCTAGCACACAGGCACACACTAAACATAATATCTGGTCTTGATGTTGTTAAATAAAGTAAATTACTAATCAGACATCTATACCTTTTTTGGTCAATTGCCTTGCCATCTTCATCCATATCAAGTTTGGTTGTCATGCTCATTGGAGTTGAACTTGGTTTGCAATCATTCATTCCAAATCTCCTGAGCAATTCTTTTGTGTATTTTTCTTGACTTAAAAAAATTTCATCCTTTGTTTGCTTCACTTGCAGTTCTAAAAAGAATGTAAGCTCACCTACAAGATTCATTTCAAATTTCTTTTGCATAAGAGATTCAAACTCTTTGCATAGGATTTCGTTAGTAGCACCATAGACTATATCATCAACATAAATATGTAGAATTAAAATATTATTTTTAAAATGCTTTAAAAATAGTGTGGTGTCAACTATCCCTTTTTGAAATTTGTTTTCAATAAAAAAACTACTTAGTCATTCATACAAAGTTCTTGGAGCTTGTTTTAATCCATAAAGAGCTTTTGAGAGTTTAAAAACATGGTTTGAAAAATAAGGATTTTCAAAGCCTTTCGATTGCTCAACATAAACTTCTTTATATATGAAATCATTTAAAAATGCCAATTTTACACCCATTTGAAAAAGTTTAAAATCTTTAAAACAAGCGAAAGCTAAGAGCATGTGAATAGCTTCAAGTCATGCAACAAGAGCAAAAGTCTCATCAAAATCAATTCCTTTAACTTGTGACCTTTGGCCACTAATCTAGCCTTGTTTCTCACAATGACACCATTTTGATATCGCTTGTTTCGAAAAACTCATACGATTTAAACAATAGGATGATTGAAGGGTCTTTCTACAAGCTTCCAAACTTGATTTGTCTCAAAGTTATTTAACTCTTCACGCATAGCATTTATCCAGTTTGGATCACTTAATGCCTCATCTATGCATGAGGGTTCAACTTGAGAGAGAAAAGCAGAAAAAACACAAAATTTTTTAAAAAAACTTCAATTTTTGATTCCATCACCTATATTTCCAATGATTTGCTCGACTGGATGTGATGAAGCATTTCTCTAATTCTTGGGTATCAATTGTGACATGTCAAGTTGATGATCATCCATTTTTTCAGGATTTTCTACTTGTTTTTCATTTTGATTTTCCTTTTCTTTTTCACCGCCTTTTTTTATGATACGAGCTTCTTTCAATTGAGCTTGTTCTAATTTTCCTGTTACTTCAAGCTTTCTTGTATTATTTTCATCAACATGTTTGCTTAATACAGAATCATTAGTCTGATTAAATTTAGCATGCATGGATTCTTGAGTCAGAAGAGTCCTTTTATTATAAACTCTATATGCTTTGCTTGTACTAGAATAGCCAAGAAAGATAGCATCATTACACTTAGCATCAAAATTTCCTAACTTGTCCTTATTATTCAGCACAAAACACTTGCAACAAAAAACTTTAAAATATGAAATATCTGGTATTTTTCCATAAATGATCTCAAAATAAGTTTTCTTTGTTAAGGGTCTTATTAAAATCCTATTTAGTACATAGCACGAGGTATTTACAGCTTCTGCCCAAAAGTATTTAGGAAGAATATTTTCATTTAGAATAGTTCTTCCCATTTCTTGTATAGTTCTATTTTTTCTTTCAAACAACTCCATTTGGTTGAGGTGTTCTAGATGTAGAAAAATTATGTGAAATCTCATTTTCTTCACAAAATAATTCAAACTTATTATTTTTTAATTCTCCACCATGATCACTTCTAATTTTAGAAATATTATTATTAAATTCATTTTGTACTCTTTTTGCAAATTTCAAAAAGGTATGAAAAGTTTCATCTTTGTGGGTAAGAAATAAAGTCCATGTGAAACACGAGTAGTCATCTACAAGTACAAAAACATATATTTTCCACCTAGACTTGTAACAACGATTGGGCCAAATAAGTCTAAATGCAATAGTTCTAGGGTTCTATTGGTACTAATAAGGTCTTTCGATTTAAAAGAACTTTTTGTTTGTTTTCCTTTTAAACAAGAATGACACACAATATTTTTCTCAATTTTTTATTTTAGGTAGTCCTCTTACTAGTTCATTTTTGGAAAGCTTTTTTAAGAATTTAAAATTTACATGACCAAGTCGTCTATGCTATAAGGTTGAATCATCATGCAATACACTTAAACACTTTTCATTTTCTAATTCCTCAAAGTCAATTATACATATATTATTGTGTCTAAAGCCAATGTGCAACAAATTTTCATTTTCATCTAGTTAGACATTTTTCTTTTTCAAATTTTACTAGAAAGTTTTTATCATAAAGTTGACTAATACTAATTAGATTATGCTTCAAATTATCTACTAGCCACACATTTTCAAGAAGGATTTTATCATTTTTACCAATGTTACCTATGCCGATAACCTTTCCTTTTGTATTGTCTCCAAAAGTTACAGTTCCCCATTCTTCTTTTTCAAGGTGACAAAATTTGATGCATCCCCTATCATATTCTTGAGTTCCTTCTTTCTTGATGCTTCCTAAAAAAATTGACACAAAAATTTATCTTTTTGGTACCCAAACTTGTTTGGGTCCATCACGGTTAGCATTGGTTCTTTTAGAAACTCAGATCTTCTTCATTCCAATATTTTTTTCTTTTCTAATACTACATTCAAAAGAATAATGACCATG
This sequence comes from Pontederia crassipes, assembly GCA_030549335.1. Classification (NCBI taxonomy): domain Eukaryota; kingdom Viridiplantae; phylum Streptophyta; class Magnoliopsida; order Commelinales; family Pontederiaceae; genus Pontederia; species Pontederia crassipes. Next base: position 7,971,322 of record CM060190.1, read on the forward strand.
TGTACCACAATGAAAATAAGTCAATTTTGAATTATGTGCATTTGCATCCCTCCGAAATAGAATTCTTGAATCAAACCTTTTTTTTCAAAAGAGTTGTAGCCAAGACCTTTCTTATTAGCGAGCCTTATGGAGCCGCTGAACATAGCATCTAGCATTTTTCTACCATTTGTAATTTTTTTAAACTTTTTCTTCCAATTCATTTACTTTTGTCTTTAACATTTCTATCTCACCTCTTTGTGAACTGATGCATGTATTTAGACTATCATTCTTCATTTTTAGTTTATTAATTAAAAATTCTAAACCCATGTTTCCATCATTTAAAGAGATGCAATTTTCACATGTATCATTGTGCTTGCCGTTTTTCATTTTTAATAATATCAATTTTTGCTTTCAATTTATCATGCTTATTTTTAATGCTCCATATTTCTTTATCAGTTTCCTAAATTCATCATGCATATCAAATGTACTCAATTCATCACTTGATGAGTTAGAATATACATCTTCATTCGCCATGAGACAAAGATAAGCCTCATCTTCATCATTTGAGGAGGAGCTATCTTCTTCCTGCTCACTTTCATCCGAAGTTACTTGAAGTGCCTTCTTCTTTTTCTTTGAAGTTTCAACATCTTTGTCCTTTCTCACAAGAGTTGGATACTCATTCTTGTAATGTCATGTATTTTTGCATTCAAAGCAAGTAATTTGATCCTTGCTTGTTGACTTCCCTCTAAAGGATTCACCTTTCTTTCTTTGTTTGGCAAACTTAAAGTATTTGTCCAGCTTCTTTGCATAGAATGCCAGTTTTCTTTTATCAACATCCTCTTTGTCTTCACTTGTTTCTTCTTCATCAATTTTTGCCATTAAGACTAGGGCCTTTTTCTTTGTGACACTTGCATCCTCATCTTCTTTCATTCCTACCTCATAGGTTAATAATGATCCTATGAGATTATCAAAGTCCAGTTTGTTGAGATCCTTTTTCTCAATTACAATTCTTTTGATGTGCCATTTCGAGGAGAGTGACCTGAAATTTTTTTTCACTTTTTGAACTTTAGTCCTTAACTCGCCCAAAGAGGCTAAACCATTCACAATATCATTAAATCGTACAACCATGCTACTTATAGTTTCATTTTCATGCATTTTAAAATAATCATATTGATGATTTAAAAGATTTAACTTAGACTCCTAACTTTCTTAGTTCCTTTATGAGTAATAATAAGTTTTCACCAAATTTCATTTGCATTCAGGAGAGTGGAAATGCAATTAAATTCAGTGTATCTAAAGCACAATAAAGAATATTTTTTGCCTTCCAATCCAGTTTAACTAAAAGTCTTTCTCCATCATGTATTCTACCAGTAATTTTCCACGCAAATTAAAACCATTTTCAATTACATCCTAGATATCAATATCAATGGAATATAGATAGGCCTGCATTCTTATTTTCCAATATGCAAAGTTAGATGCATTAAAAAGTGGAGGACGATCGGTCGGTTGACCTTCACTAAGAGTAAAGTTGTTTGATGTCATGACTCTTAAAGATAATTAAATTCACAAGAGTAAAACTATGCTTTGATACCAATTGTAGGATTGTAGGGCACCAAGAGGGAGGGAGGGAGGGGGGGGGGGGGGGGGGGGGCTGAGGTAAATTGGTGTATAATATTTTTTGGGGTAAATCTTGGAATTTCAAAATTTTTCTTTTAGAAGGTTTTTTTTTGTGAAAATGTTAAATTCAACATTGTTAATGCAAAAAGATAGAAATGAGATAGAGAGCAATCATGGAATTTGTTGACGAGGTTCCGCTCAACTCCTTGGCCTACGTCCATATACAGACTCTTCGACCTCGAGACCATTATAGATTCACTATCGTCCTCCTTTAAAAAAGGGGAAGGAAACCCTTTTACACACACACCTTCTTCTCCGCTCAAGAGGAAAGGCGATCCTCTTTTCACAAAGAAGCTTTCAGGAATACAATTTGCAAATCTCACAATCTCTATTCTTCATAAATGATTACTAGAGGAGTTACAGAGTGGAGAGTGGAGAGTGGAGAGGAGAAATTGATCTAATACTTTTCAAGGGAAAATGATGAAAATAATATTTCTTTGATTCCTTGATTGCTTGTGCTCCAATCTCCTTTCATTCTCTTGCATTCTGAGCTTCTTTTATATCCTGCTTGATGAGACCTTTCATATTTGGAAGATAATAAAAAAACTTGATTAGAAATATGGCAGTTATTGCATCAAATCACGTCAAGTCGGTCGACTGGTTGACAAAGTCGGTCGACCATTTAGCAAATTTCCATTGCATTTGACCTCATTGTTTATTTGATCGGTTCAATTGGTCCTGTGACCGGTTCCTTATTTCCACCTGTTTCAACCTTTTATTCATTTCGGGTGCGCATCTAGTCGATCGATCCTTGGCCGGTCTTATGACTGCAATGTATTCCACGCTTCTATTTTCTTCAGTCGTTCATCCGGTCGACCCGATCCTTCTGCAGGTCTTATGAATTCAATGTCTTTCACACTTTTGTTTTCTTCATTGTTTATCCCATTTCTTGGTGAGATTGGTCAGAATGCAAAAATTCACGTGTCCTTCACGTGTTTTGCTGGCGTTTTCCAATGAGAAGACCAAAAGATGCGAAATTTTTTATGCTTTCAAGCACGTTGATACATGGTGAGATGATTGGGATGAAAAAAATGGACTCGGACGAAAATTGGCCGAGGTGCAAAAATTTTGGGCGCCTTTTACTGGCGTTTTCCACCAAGAAGATTAAAAGATGTGAAATTTTCGATGCTCTCATGCGTGTTGATGCATGATGATATGATTGGGACAAAAAAATTGGTGTATAATATTTTTTGGGGTAAATCTTGGAATTTCAAAAATTTTCTTTTAGAAGGTTTTTTTGTGAAAATGTTAAATGCAACATTGTTAATGCAAAAACATAGAAATGAGATAGAGAGCAATCATCGAATTTGTTGACGAGGTTCCGCTCAACTCCTTGGCCTACGTCCATATACAGACTCTTCGACCTCGAGACCATTATAGATTCACTATCGTCCTCCTTTAAAAAAGGGGAAGGAAACCCTTTTACACACACCTTCTTCTCCGCTCAAGAGGAAAGGCGATCCTCTTTTCACAAAGAAGCTTTCAGGAATACAATTTGCAAATCTCACAATCTCTATTCTTCATAAATGATTACTAGAGGAGTTACAGAGTGGAGAGTGGAGAGTGGAGAGGAGAAATTGATCTAATACTTTTCAAGGGAAAATGATGAAAATAATATTTCTTTGATTCCTTGATTGCTTGTGCTCCAATCTCCTTTCATTCTCTTGCATTCTGAGCTTCTTTTATATCCTGCTTGATGAGACCTTTCATATTTGGAAGATAATAAAAAAATTTGATTAGAAATATGGCAGTTATTGCATCAAATCACGTCAAGTCGGTCGACTGGTTGACAAAGTCGGTCGACCGCTTAGCAAATTTCCATTGCATTTGACCTCATTGTTTATTTGATCGGTTCAATTGGTCCTGTGACCGGTTCCTTATTTCCACCTGTTTCAACCTTTTATTCATTTCGGGTGCGCATCTAGTCGATCGATCCTTGGTCGGTCTTATGACTGCAATGTATTCCACGCTTCTGTTTTCTTCAGTCGTTCATCCGGTCGACCCGATCCTTCTGCCGGTCTTATGAATTCAATGTCTTTCACACTTTTGTTTTCTTCATTGTTTATCCCATTTCTTGGTGAGATTGGTCAGAATGCAAAAATTCACGTGTCCTTCACGTGTTTTGCTGGCGTTTTCCAATGAGAAGACCAAAAGATGCGAAAATTTTTATGCTTTCAAGCACGTTGATACATGGTGAGATGATTGGGATGAAAAAAATGGACTCGGACGAAAATTGGCCGAGGTGCAAAAATTTTGGGCGCCTTTTACTGGCGTTTTCCACCAAGAAGATTAAAAGATGTGAAATTTTCGATGCTCTCATGCGTGTTGATGCATGGTGATATGATTGGGACAAAAAAATGAACTCGGACGAAAATTGGCAGGGGTACAAAAATTCGCGCACGCGTCCTTTTGCACTTTTTATGCGTGTTTTCCACCAAGAAGGCTAAAAGATGCAAAATTTTTTATGCTTTCATGCATGTTGATGCATCGTGAGATGAATGAGATGGAAAATGGACTCGGGCAAAAATCAGCCGAGTTAAAATTTGCGCACGCGCTATTTCGTGACTTTTACGCAAGTTTTCCACCAAGAAGACCAAAAGATGCAAAATTGTTTATGCTTTCGTGCATGTTGATGCATGGTGAGATGATTGTGATGAAAAATGACCTTGGACGAAAATTGGTCGGGGTCGCAAAAATCCGTGAGCGTCGCCACCAAGAAGGCCAAAAGATGCGAAATTTTTTACGCTTTGGTGCATGTTAATGTATGGTGAGATGATTGCGACGAAAAAATGACCTTGACCGAAAATTGACTCGGGATGCGAAAATCACGCGCGCACCTTTTTCGCGTGTTTTCCATCAAGAAGTCCAAAAGATGCAAAATTTTTGACGATTCCGTACATGTTGATACATGGTGAGATGATTGGGATGAAAAAATGTCGGCCAAAAATTGGCCGGGGATGTGAAAATTTGCACACGTGCCATTTCACGCCTTTTAAGCGCGCTTTTCATTGAGATGGATACAAGACGTGAAATTTTTTATGTTTCCGTGCATATTGATGTATGGTGAGATAATTGGGACGAAAAAATGACCTTGGCCGAAAATTGATCAGGGGCGCGAAAATCCGCGTTTGCTGTTTCGCGCCTTTTACGCGCGTTTTCCACGTAGAAGGATAAAATATGTGAAAATTTTGATGCTTTCATGCATGTTGATGTACGTTGATATTAAGATGAAACAACAATCGAAAATTGGATGAAGCGCAAAAATTCATGCACACACCTTCCGCACCTTGTACGCACGTTTTCCACCATGAAGGGCAGAAGATATGAAATTTTTTATGCTTCAGTGCATGTTGATGCTTGGTGAGATGATTGAAATGAATAAACGACCTCATTTAAAAATTTGCGCGCATCGTTTCATGCCTTTTACGCGCATTTTTTCACCAAGAAGTCCAAAAGATGCATAATTTTTTACGCTTTCGTGCATGTTGATGCATGGTGAGATGATTGATACAAAAAAACAACTTCGGCCGAAAATTTGCCTGGGACGCGAAAATCTGTGTGCGCTCCTTTTATGTCCATTTTCCATCAAGAAGGCCAAAAGATGTAAAATATTTTACGATTTCATGCATGTTGATGCATGGTGAGATGATACAGACGAAAAAATAGACGGGCAAAAATTGGTCGGGGTACAAATATTTATGCGGGCGTCATTTTGCGCCTTTTACACATGTTTTCCACCAAGAATGCAAAAAGACGTGAACTTTTTGACACTTTCGTGCATGTTGATGCATGGTGAGATGATTGGGATGAAAAAATGAACTCGGGCGAAAATTGGCCAAGATGCGAAAATTCATGCGCGTGTTGTTCACATGTTTTAATGGCATTTTCCAACGAGAAGACCAAAAGATGCAAATTTTTTTACGTTTTCGAGCATGTTGATGGATGATGAGATGATTGGGTCAAAAAAATGGACTCGGACGAAAATTGGCCGGGGTGCAAAAATTCGAGCGCGCGCCGTTTGGCGCCTTTTACTGGCGTTTTCCACCAGAAAGATCAAAAGATGCAAAATTTTTGACGCTCTCATGCGTGTTGATGCATGGTGATATGCTTGTGATGAAAAAATGAACTCGGATGAAAATTGGGAGGGGTGCAAAAATTCCCGCATGCGTTTTTTTGCACCTTTTACACTAGTTTTCCACCAAGAAGGCCAAAAGATGCAAATTTTTTTACGCTTTCGTGCATGTTGATACATGATGAGATGATTGAAATGAAAAAATGGACTGAGGTGAAAATGGACCGAGTTAAAAATTTGCACTTGCAATATTTCGCGACTTTTACGCACGTTTTCAATCAAGAAGGCCAAAAGACGTGAAATTTTTGACATTTTAGTGCATGTTGATGCATGGTGAGATGGTGATTGAGATGAAAAAATGGACTCGGATCAAAATTGGCCGAGGGTGCAAAAATTCGCACGCGCTCCGTTTCGCGCCTTTTACACACGTTTTCCACTAAGAAGGCCAAAAGATGCAAAATTTTTTATTCTTTCACGCATGTTGTTGGATAGTGAGATGATTGGGACGAAAAAATGCACTCGGATGAAAATTGGTCGGGGTGCAAAAATTCGCGCGCTCACCATTTCACGCCTTTTATTGGCGTTTACACCAAGAAGATCAAAAGGCGCGAAATTTTCGACGCTCTCATGCATGTTGATACATGGTGAGATGATGGGGACAAAAAAATGGGCTCGAGTGCAAATTTTCGTGCGCACATTTTCCACCAAGAAGGCCAAAAGACGCGAAATGTTTGACACTTTCATGCATGTTGATGCATGGTGAGATGATTAGGATGAAAAAATGGACCTAGGCGAATATTGGCCTGGGGTGTGAAAATCCTTGAGCGTGTCACGGGGTCATTTTTTCGCTCGACCAACCTGTGCGGCACCTAGACATGCCCAACATCTACGCATGCTCTTTTTAGCACTTTGAGGAAGCCTTCTTATGCCACTTTCTCAATGCAACAATTTTTGGGATGCCTAGTCCTGAGCGGATGCTTTGGTGGAGGCATTTGTGAACAAACGAGCATCTAGGCGGAGCGCTTGGGATGCTTTTGGGAGCGACAAGAGTCTTCCCACGGACGTTGTGAATTTGAGCCAGTGCCTCTATGTTGTGGATGGCCGCAACATAGAGTCATCCATCTGTCAAAATGTAGAACACATGACCACCTCACACTTGGTGGTCATTTGAATCTTCAACGGTCTTGAGGCAGGACAAGGTTCTTTGATATGAGATTCCGTGCCTTGTTTGCTTCGAATCGCTATGATGAGCGACAAGTGTCTCTCCACGTTCCCTTGTGGCTCAACTCAATGTGTCTATGTTGCAGGTGGTTGCAACGTAGAGTTCTCCATTCGTCGAGTGTAGAGGGCAGGGCCACCTCACCCTTGGCGGTCGTTTGATATCCCGACGGTTTGAGGCAAAACAAGACTTTTCGATATGACGTTCTCTACCTTGTCCGCTTCGAGTCACTATTGTGAGAGGCAGGAGTCTCTCCATGTTCATTGTGGTTCAACTAAATCCTCCTGCTTTGATGGGCTTTGTCTTGCGTTGATGGGATAACTTCTCCCTTGCGATTTGAGCTTCTCCCCCCCACCATTGCCCTTGCTCGAGGGCTTTGGTGGCATGACACTTATCTTGGCATGACTAATTTGGCAACGACGGCTAGCGAGCGGAGATTGGGCAATCCCGTCATCCCAACTCCATCATAGTCCAAAGCTTCAACCCCTCTTTGTTGAAAAACACCAATGTTGGATCTTCATCCACCTTGAAACACTGTAGGCGGAGCTCAATGATACCGTTCACATCCTCCTTCAACATGCCCATCTAGCTAATGCTGAACAATACGATATTGATCTCTAGTCCCGACTTGCCAGGGTATGCATAGCTAATGAACTACCATCCGCATCCGTCCCATGTTTCAATGGGATTCATGTTATGCCACATTCTACATTATCATGATGGCATTGCCATCTTGAGTTCGCCACAACTTGCAGAGTTCTTGGTATATGCCTTCTTCCGATCCTGGGACCTCCTTTGAAGCTTCGGCAACAACTTTGGGTATGGACATGGTGATACCATTGTGCTCATTGACTAGGATGATGCACATTTAGTACTCGTCCATCTTCAATTCGAACAAAGTAATGCTATTGTGCTTGTCGACAAAGATCATGCACCTTTAACATACTTGTCTGCCAAGCAGTTGACTCTTGGAAAGAGTAGCGTTCCGGGTCTTCACCGATCCATTAGGGATGCTCGTGAAGATGCTCCACTTGGGTAAGAGGATTATTGTTAGAGAATTCATGACATGAGCTCACAACTTCACCTCCATCTCCATTAAAAGGGATGACATCACTAGTGTGTCCTTCGAAACCTTTGGACTATGATCCTTGGAGGCTGCTTCGATTGGTCGAGGCAATGGCTGAGAGGAAAGGGCACTCCTTCCTTCGATTGGTGGTGGAATGCTTGACAGCAGCATGCCAAGGTTCACCAAATGCTCGATGCTCGGACCATTTGCCAAATTGGTCATTCAGGTTGATACGTCAATTTGTGTTGGCATGTAGCAGGTTCATCCCAACCCTCGATCGGTGACATTATGCCACTTGCGGGAGGACACTTGACGAGACAGGAAAGGTGGGCAGCTCGTCTCCAAGTGTTTGCAAGTAATCAACGCTTTGTCCCATTTGTGAAAGTCATCATGGTGTGATAGGCGAGGCTGCGGCACGACAAGATGCTTATGAATGATGCTCCATAGCTGATAGGATGATATTCTTTAGCTAAAAGGGACCGTGAACCTTGTTGCTTAACCTTGAGCCAACTTCTCTTGTGAAGAAGTTGTGCGCTTCACATTGCATGACTAGGCATGCGATGCGACATCACAAAATACCGAACAACGCTAGATTGTCATGACAATCCCTCAATGTGACACGGGTACTCCGAGTTACACAACGGTTGTGTAATGTGACCTCTTGTTATGGGTAGCGCAAGACCATCATGGTAGAGCACATGGGCACTCTTGATGTAGTGCAACTTTTCAAGATTCCCGACTATATACCTTGGTGATTGATCTACTCGACTGAGCGACACATGACTATCCCAGTTAGGTGGGGTGATCACTCCGCCATCATAATGCATGACGGACATTCTTTGACATGACACGAGTGTATGAGGAACTTGCTGCGGGACACAACTAGGTGTGCGGCGAGGAAGTTTGCCAAACATTTTTGGTTGGCATCCACGATCAAAGACAATGGTACCAGTGCACCTGGGCGTAGTGGAGTTTTTTAGTGGAAGCACTTTTTTTATGCTAGGGCACTTCGCGATGACACAAGCGAGTCATTGTCGCATGGTGATACAAGCAGGATGAACTGCTCTGATACTACTTGTCACAGGGTCATTCTTGGACACTAGATCTCGTGCGAAGATTAGGCGGATAGGCACCTAGCCAAGATTATTTTGAGTAGTAGCGAAAGATTTATGGTCGAGACGACTATGCCGAGAGTCACTCTTATAGGCATTTGATCACAGACATGACTAGAGTGTTGGACTACTCATCATGGGTCCGTGGCATTAGCACGTTGCGGCGTTAATGCAGGCGCTTGGGCGCTTAAAATTCGAAGGGGTAGTAAGGGACCATGGGACGACGAGAAGGGACACCAATGTGGGTTGCCACTCCACGCTCAAGGCTAGACAATAGAATTAAAGGAAAGTTTGCTTATATTATATATTATGAAACATAACATACATCTGGGCCTTGGAAGGCACTAGTGAACTACTCCCAATGTATCGTAGGTAAGGAAGTCTTATTACAAAATGGGAAATGTAAAAGACATACCATATGGATAATGCCATATAACTTGACGATTTATAAGGATGGCCTTACAAGATCAGACCTAATGGCGTATAACTTGGTACTTCACAATATTACGCAATGAGATGGCTGCATGTGTTCCATGATTCGGAGAGCTTTATGTTGAGCGGCACTGGGACTCGAGGCTTCACGCTTCTTGTCATGTGAAAATGCCTCATAACACGTGCGCCATTTCGCACCTTTTACAGGCATTTCCCTCCAAGAAGACCAAAAGACGCGAATTTTTCAACGCTTTTGTGCATGTTGATGCATGGTGAGATAATTGAGACGAAAAAATGGACTCGAATAAAAATTGGTCGGGGGTGCGAAAATCTGCACGCGCATCGTTTCGCGCAATTTACATGTGTTTTACACCAAGAAGATCAAAAGATGCAAAATTTTGATGCTTTCTTGCATGTTGATGCATGGTGAGATGATTAGGACGGAAAAATTGACTTGTGCAAAAATTGGCTAGGATGCAAAAATTCGCGTGCGCGTCATTTCGCGCCTTTTACTAGCATTTTCCACCAAGAAGACCAAAAGACGCGAAATGTTTTACGCTCACGTGCATGTTGATGCATGGTGAGATGATTGAAACGAAAAAATGGGCTCGAACCAAAATTGGCCGAGGTGCAAAAATTCACGCGCACGCTCTTTTGCACCTTTTATGAGCGTTTTTCACCAAGAAAGCCAAAGCAAAATTTTCGACGCTTTCGTGCATGTTGATGCATGGTGAATTATAAGAAAAAATAGACTCGGACAAAAATTAACCGCGGGTGCAAAAATTTGCATGCGTGCCATTCCGCACCTTTTACGCACGTTATCCACTAAGAAGGCCAAAAGACGCAAAATTTTTTATGCTTTCGTGCATGTTGATGCATGATAAGATGATTGGGACAGAAAAATGGACTCGGGCAAAAAATGATCGGGTGTGCAAAAATTCGTTTGCACGTCATTTCGTGCCTTTTACTCGGGTTTTCCATCGAGAAGGTCAAAAGACACAAATTTTTTTACGCTTTCGTGCATGTTGATGCATGGTGAGATGATTGGGGCAAAAAAATGGACTCGGGCAAAAATTGATCGGGGGTGTGAAAATTCGTGTGCACGTTGTTTCGTGCATTTTACTCAAGTTTTCCACCGAGAAGGCCAAAAGACGCAAAATTTTTTACGCTTCCGTGCATATTGATGCATGGTGAGATGATTGAGATGAAAAAATAATCTCGGACGAAAATTGATCGAGGGTGTTAAATTCACGCGCGGACCGTTTCCCGACTTTTACGCATGTTTTCCACCAAGAAGACCAAAAGACACAATTTTTGATGCTTTAGTGCATGTTGATGCATAGTGAGATGATTGGAATGAAAAAATGGCCTCGGGTGAAAATTGGCTGGGTGTACGAAAATTCGTACCCACGCCGTTTCGAGCCTTTTATTGGTGTTTTCCACCAAGAAGACCAAAAGACGTGAAATTTTTTATGCTCTTGTGCATGGAACAAAAAAATGGACTCGGACGAAAATTAGCCGGGTGTGCAAAAATTCATGCACGTCATTTCACGTCTTTTATGCGCATTTTCATGAAGAAATCGAAAGATGCAAAATTTTTTTATGCTTTCATGCATGTCGATGCATGGTGAGATGATTGGGACGAAAAAATGGGCTCGGGTAAAAATTGGTCGGGGGTGCGAAAATTCGCGTGCGTGCCGTTTCATGCATTTTTCGCACATTTTCCACCAAGAAGGCCACAAGATGCAAAATTTTTTACGCTTTTGTGCATGTTGATGCATGGTGAGTTGATTGGGAAGAAATATGGACTTCAACGAAAATTGGCCGAGGTGCGAAAATCTGCGCTTGCCGTTTCGCACCTTTTACCCATGTTTTCCACCAAGACGACCAAAAGACATGAAATGTTCGATGTTTCATGCATGTTGATGAATGGTGAGATGATTGGGATGATAAAATAGACTCGGACCAAAATTGGCCGGGATACAAAAATTCATGTGTGCGTCGTTTCATGCATTTTACGCGCATTTTCCACCAAGAAGGCTAATAGACGCAAATATTTTTACGCTTTCGTGCATGTTGATGCATGGTGAGATGATTGGGATGAAAGAATAGACTCGGACGAAAATTGGCTGGCAGTGCGAAAATTCGTGAGGCACTGTTCCGCGGCTTTTACGCGCATTTTCCACCAAGAAGGCCAAATGACGCGAAATTTTCAACACTTTTGTGCATGTTGATGCGTGGTGAGATGATTGGGACGAAAAAATGAACTCGGACAAAAATTGACCGGATGTGCGAAAGTTCGCATGCGCGTGTCATGGGACATTTTCCCATGACATAAAGTGCGAAGCCTTGCGGCACCAGTGCCACTCAACTTAAAACTCTCGTTCTCTCAGCGCTGAACCATGGAGCACATGCAGCCGCCCCGTACTGTGTAATATTATGGAGTACCAAGTTATCCGCCCTTAGGGCATTTGTATTGTATGATCATCCTTATGAATGGATGGCGTTACCCGTAGCTACGTCTTTTGCATCTTCCATATGTAATAAAACTCATACCTACGTTACACTGGGAGGAGTTCACTAGTACTTTCTGAGGCCAAATGTATGTTATGTTTCATCATATTTAATACAAGAAAGCTTTATTCTAATGTCTGGCCTTGAGTGTGGGGTGGCAACCCACATCGGTGTCTCTTATCGGCATCGCGTGGTTCCTCGGCTGCCCCTTCGGACTTTAAGGGTTTGTTTGACAAATACCTAATGGAGGGATGAGGTGGGGAGGCGTGGTGAATGATGGGGTTGTGTGGTGTGGTGTGTCATTAGAAAGTCCATGTTTGGATAATAAATTATATAAGATGCGGGTGGGGCAATGAAGGTTTTATTTGTCTAAAAGTCATATTTATATTTAAAGTATTTATAACCGTTAATTAGGGGTGAGCATGAACCGGGATGACCTGGTCGTCCTCGCCTCTACGGGTTCAAATTTTTCGAATTTTTTTCGACCCGATGGATAATTGGGTCAGGATGGAGTCTCATTTTTTTGAGACTCGACCGGGTAGGGTCGAGATCGAATCCGAGTTTTACATCCCGACCCGGTTGAATATATTATATTAGTATTAAATTATTTTTAAATAGTATATTTATGTTTATTTTGAATACAATTTTATATTTATTAAAAAGTTTTATTTACTAAAAAGTCATTCTTACCCTTTAATATAAAAAAAATGATAGATAAATATGTATTCATATTAGAAAAAAATAATATATGAGTGTGTGTGAGGGAGAGAGAGGAGAGAGATGATTTAATTTGTTAAGAAGAGAAATAATTTCATTTGGTAATAAAAAAAGGAAAGAGGTTAATTTGATCTAAAATAATATATTCCTCCTCATTCCGTCAATTTGGTGGAATGGAAAATGTGGTGTTTGAAGGGCTTAGCTATTCCACCCACCCCCCTTAACTTAAATGAAAAATGTAACCAAACAAGATTTAACTAATTTCATTCCCTCATATTCCACTCCACCTGTTTATATCCCTCAATCCAAACAGATTCTAAGCGCCCAATCGCTTGCATTAGCACCGCAACGTGCTAATGCCATGGACCCATGATGAGTATTCCAACACTCTAGTCATTTCCGTGATTGAATGCTTATAAGAGCGACTCTCGGCATAGTTGTCTCGACCATAAAACTTTCGCCGCTACTCAAAATAGGCATGGCTAGGCGCCCTGTCCGCCTAGTCGCCACACGACATCTAGTGTTCGAGAATGACCCCGTGACACGTGTCGTTTCGCTCCTTTTACTCGGGTTTTATACCAAGAAGACAAAAAGATGCAAAATTTTTGACGCTTTCATGCATGTTGATACATGGTGAGATGATTGAGAGGAAAAAGTGCACTCGGGCGAAAATTGATCGAGGGTGCTAAAATTCACGCGGGAGCCGTTTCGCGACTTTTACGTAAGTTTTCCACCAAGAAGGCCAAAAGGTGCAATATTTACGACGCTTTAGTGCATGTTGATGCATGGTGAGATGATTAGGACGAAAAAATGGACTCCGACCAAAATTAGCCGGGGGTGTAAAAATTCACGCATGTCATTTCGCGTATTTTACGCCCGTTTTCCACCAAGAAGGCCAAAATACACGAACGTTTTGATGCTTTCATGCATGTTATGCATGGTGAGATGATTGGGATGAAAAAATGGATTCGGGCGAGAAATGGCCGGAGGTACGAAAAGCGCGTGCACGCCGTTTCGAGCCTTTTACTGACATTTTCCACCAAGAAGACCGAAAGACGCAAAATTTTTGACGCTCTCGTGCAAGATGAGATGATTGGAACGAAAAAATGGACTTGGACGAAAATTAGTCGGGGGTATGAAAATTTGCGCGCGCGCCGTTTCCACGAAGAAGGCCAAAAGATGCAAAATTTTTACGCGTTCGTGCATGTTGATGCATGTTGAGATGATTGGGATGAAAAAATAGACTCGGGCGAGAATTGGCCGGGGGATGCAAAAATTTGCACGCGCCGTTTCCCACCTTTTTACGGGCGTTTTCTACCAAGAAGACCAAAAGACATGAAATTTTTTATGCTTTTGTGCATGTTGATGCATGATGGGATGATTAGGACGAAAAAATGGACACGGATAAAAATCGGCCGGGGCTGCAAAAATTTGCGCGCACGCCATTTTGCTTCTTTTATGCGCGTTTTCTTCCACCAAGGCCGAAGACGTGAATTTTTTGACGCTTTCGTGCATGTTGATGCAAGGTTAGATGATTGGGACAAAAAAATAGAAATGGATAAAAATGCCGGGGGTGCGAAAATTTGTGCGCGTGCTATTTCGGCCTTCTAATTGCATTTTCCACCAAGAAGCACTACAAGAAAATTGATGATTAGCGATGCTCAATAGCGACTCCAAGTATGGTGGTGCTAAATCGATGCTACTAGCGCTGTCATGGAATCCCCATTGAGTCCCAAATAAGAGACGCTACTTGCCTCTCAATAGCGTCTCATTAGCGTGTTCTTAGCGTTTTAGGAAATAGGCGCTAATGAAGGCGCCATAGCGATACCAAGTAGATGCTATTATTGAGCGCTATGAAGCAAAAGTACGCAGGAGAACCTAGCGCTATTCTCGCATCGACAGCGTTCGACGCTAATCTCGCATCGCAGGACGAGTGACGCTATGGAGACGCTTGCTGGCGTCACATATGAAACGACGCTATGTAGATGACAATATGATTACTTGGAAATAGATAACTATATATAGGCTATCTATATTTATATCACTATATGTCTTTGACGCATCCCTATATATTATCTATATTATATGTTAAAAATAAATAAATTAAATATTATATATGTATCTTCAACATATATATGTATTCGTACATTATTACCTATATTATATGTACTACATGATTACATATATATGTATTTCTACATCATAGGAGTGTTCCTAAATATATAATTTGTTACCTATATTATATATGTTATTTATTCATACAATATATATCATATCTTAATTATACATATTTTTTTATATTCTTAATCATGAAATTATGATGCTTGAATTAAGAGATGTGATTTGCTATAAATTATCCTATTTTAGCGTCTCCGTGGAGGCTCAATAGCGTCTACTTAGCGCCACACTAGAGGCGCCGACAAGGTTGACGCCAGGGAGACACTATTGGCGTCTCTATAGCGTCGCCTTTTTTAGACGCTAATACGCATTAGACGCAAGTTCCACGCTATTGGGTCGCTAAACCGCTTTAGCGACTCAATAGTGACTGTAATGCGCCGAAGTAGCCAACTTTTTATCACACTCACTTAATCGGGCACATATAGACATATAAATACGCGTATATACCTATACTTATATATAATAAGTACACATATAAATATTATTATCACTTAATCTCACACATATAAACATATACATACATATATACACTTGGAATACGTATACATATACACATTATGTATATATGTCTCGCACATGTATAGACATATACATATACGTATATACTTATAATACATATAGATAAACATATTGTTGTGACTTAATCTCTCACACGTAGACATATATATATGCATATGCATATATTGCGTATATATATATATATACACAATTTTGTTATAGACACATATACATATAGACTTATAATTTTATATACATACATGAATAATTATATATGCATTCCATAATTTTTAGATTGTAGGAAGGGAACAAAACAACCGGAATGGGGCACAATGCGATGAGATGCTATATTGATAAATAAAATTACATACATGATAGAAAATTAGAAATAGAAAAACAATTAGTGTCGCGCTGGCATCTCAAATCTGAGACGCTAGGTCAAGGTCGACTCTACTACGATGCTATGATGTCACTACAATATCTTAGCGACGCATTAGCCTCTTTATAGTGCCGCATTAGTTGACTTTTTATTACCCTCACTTAATTGAGCACATATTGACTCATAACTCGTGCACATATACATATTATTATCACTTATTCTCGCACATATAATGTTAAATTAGGAAGAAAATTCGATATAGCATCTCGACAGCCACGTAATAGCGTCTCAGTGTTGGCGCCTATGGAGCGTCTACGTAGCGTCGCGTCTGGGTGAGACGCTAAAAAATTGACTTAAATCCCTAACTTTCTTTGTTTTCACTATTTACTATTACCGCTCCATTTTCACTACGTCGATGACGCTGACGATCGACGTTCTCTGCTCTGACGTCTGACGCCCGCTGCTCCGATGCCCTCCGCTTCCTCCGCCCGTCGTTCGACGCCCGACGCCCGACGCTAGACGCCAACGATGGACTCCTCCGCCTCCTTGCCGCCTCCTCTGCCGCCTTGCGCTGACCTCCACCGCCTCCTCTGCCGCCCTCCGCCTCCTCTGCCTTCAGCCCCCTCCACCTCCTTTGCTTCCGCCGCCCGCGCCCATCCACCTCCTCCACCATGCCCCTCCACCGTGCTTCTCCACCTCCGCCTCCTCCATTGCGCCCCTCTGTCGCTCTCCACCGTCGCCTCCACCTCCTCCACCGCGTCCGCCTCCGCCTCCTCCACCGCCACTACCACCATCACCGTCGAGATTATCGGACGCTTCACCACATTCTAGCGTTGACGAGCGACATCTTACCCTAGGTGATATATTTATTATTATTGACATTATATTTCTCAATTAATTATATTTATTATTTTTTGAATAATGTCAGTTGCTACGTCGCTGATAGCACAAGCACCTAGCTCAATTCAATCAGACGAGCGGACTACCACGGATCGTGCTACGGTAGACATCAATCGAGGTGAGAACATTACTGTACATATATCAATTATCACAACTTTAATTTGGTATGACACTAATGATTTATTTTTTATTAGGGCCCATAGATGATGTCGAACCTTCTCAGCCTAGCCAGCTGTACCGGATGATGATTCATCTTCGAGTGATGAAGAGGGGTTACGCGATAATGGGGTGATCACTGTGAATAATATTGCTCAACTGTAAGTTAAATAAATTGTACAAATTTTGTTATAGTTTTGGTTATTATTGAAAATTAATTCTTCTTTATAATTGGCAGGACCACTTTCATACCCGCTAGTACTGTGCGGGATGTTAGTGCTCTCGTTCTTTCCCACTTACCGAAAGGGGCAGGATCTCGGAAAGATGTCCCAATTCAAGTGCGGGATGACATCTTTCGAGCCTTTACGGTACGATATTCTATTTGGGTTACATAATTTGATTTATATTATTTTAAAATTACTAAGTTTTAATGTATTTTGTAGGAGGCAAATCAGTTTCATCCGGATCTTAGTTTAGGAATGATCCAGAGAGCTTTTAAGGAGTTCGCTGCGAAACGCCTCCGAAATCTATTATACAAGTTTCGCAAGGTCGTCATGTCCGCCGACCTCACTTTGGAGCAGGGCATACAAAGATGCCCAAGGCATATTAGGCGCTCGGTTTGGGAGTCCTTATGTAGGGAGTGGTAAGTATGTTTACTTTTAAATTATTTTTATTAAATTTATAGTTTTTGAAAGTCTAAATATTTGACATTCATAAAGGACGGATGAACGATGGCAAAGGAAGTCGGAAAAGGTAAGAGTTAACCATCTTTCGAAGCCTGAGGCCCACATCCACACAGGGGGTTCGATGCGATTTGATGAGCATCGACGACGCATGGTAATTTACATATAAATTCAATTTATCAAACTTTTGACTTATACTTATGTTATCAAATTTGAAAATTTATCATAAGAGGAGAAAGAAGGCGGTCCCGTAGACTTTTGCGTGGTCTATGAGGCCATGCACAAGAGCCGGAAGACAAATGACTTGGTCACACCCACTACTCGTAGGCTTCTGGTAAATCTCATGACATGTTCATTTGGTTGTTGATGTTAGTGCACTATTTTTTAAATGCACAATGTTTAAATTTTTTAGGATGAGTATAATAAGAAAATGGCTGAAAAGTACGAAGATGATCCAAGTACTCAACCACCAGGTAATGTTTCTTGGTTGGTTTTGTCATATTTTTAATTTGTGTTTTTTGATATATAATTTATATATTATATGATTGTATAAGTTTTTTTTATTTCGTAGAGCACCCTACTGTTTGGGAGGAGGTGGCCGGCATGACACGAGAGATACTTGCGTGGCCTCAGCACAACCGCTCAGATACCTAGGAGGAGGATATGCAGGCAGTCCATTTGCTCCGAGCTCATCCACTGCACTTGATATAATGTAGCAGCTATCGCAATAGCTATCGAAGCAGATATTGCGGCAGGTGTCGCAACAGTTGGCTCCGGTGTTGTAGGCGATGGACCGAGCACGTTTGGGTCGAATGTCCGGAATGATAATAATAACTCCCAAACCTAGGATAGAAACAAACATACAAACTATGCTTTTGTCACTTATAGACTTAGATATACGTATAATTTTTTAGTTTAGTTTATTACTTTTCCTATTCTTTTGTTAAATATTATGCTTGTGATGCTTTCATATTATGCCTATGATGCTTTCATATTGCCTATGATGAATATCAATGTATCAATGCGTTTATATGCATTGTATAATTGTATGGTGTGGGAAGGGGAAAAAATGTGGCTGGTATGGGTCAAAAAAACATGCAAGTCGCGCCTCCATACCGTCACATTAGCGTCGCCGGCATAGTCGACGCTAAGTTAAATATATCGTTCTTATCACCATATTAGCGTCTCATTGACGATGCAAATACCATCATGTTTGCATCACTGCAGCGACGAAATAGCATCTACAAATTATTAACGTTATCGACTCTTGGACACCGGAATAGCACCTCAGCTTTAGCGCTACGTGAGCGTCGACTTAGCGATGCATTTCTACTGCTCTCAGTCGGACACCACACGTCTTAATAACGTCGAGGTAGCGTCAACAAATGGCGCTAGTAGCATCTCCATTTTTGTTGGCTCTTTTGCAACGCCATTAGTCACTGATTTCCAGCATCCCATGAATGCGGCGCTAGTTGGACGCCAATGGGACACTCTATGTCACGGAGACGCAATAGCACCTCCCTAGCGTCACCATTCGTGGGTTGCTATTCCTCGATTTTCTTGTAGTGAAGGCTAAAGGACGCAAAATTTTTTATGCTTACATGCCTGTTGATGCATTATGGTGAGATGATTAGGATGAAAAAATGGACTCAGATAAATATTGGCCGGGGGTGTGAAAATTTGAGCGTGCGCCATTTTGCTCCTTTTATGCATGTTTTCTTCTAAGAAGGCCAAAGACGCGAAATTTTTGACGCTTTCAAGGATCTTGATGCATGATGAGATGATTGAGATGAAAAAATGGACTTGGGTAAAAATTAGCCGAGGTGCGAAAATTCGCGTGCATGCCATTTCGTGCCTTTTACTCGTGTTTTCCACCAAGAAGGCCAAAAGTTGCAAAAATTTATGCTCTTGTGCATGGTGAGATGATTGAGACGAAAACATGCACTCGGGCAAAAATTGCCGATGGGGGTGGGGTGCGAAAATTCGCGTGCACTGTTTCTCGCCTTTTCCGTGTATTTTTCATCAAGAAGGTCAGAAGATGCAAAATTTTTTATGCTTCCGTGCATGTTGATGCATGGTGAGATGGTTTGGGACGAAAAAATGGACTCGGGCAAAAATTGGCTGGGGGTACAAAAATTCTCATGCCGCCGTTTCGCGCATTTTACTATCATTTTCCACCAAGAAGACCAAAAGACGAAAATTTTTGACGCTCTCATGCATGTTGATGCATGGTGAGATGATTGGGAAGAAAAAATGGACTTGGGCGAAAATTGGCCGAGGGTACCAAAATTCGTGAGCGCGTCATTTTTTGCCAGTTGCTCGCGTTTTCCACGAAGGACAAAATGCATGAAATTTTAGACGCTTTCGTGCATGTTGATGAATGGTGAGATGATTGAGATGAAAAATAGACTCGGACAAAAATTAGCCGGGACTGCGAAAATTTGTTCGCGCACCGCTTCGTGCCTTTTCCACCAAGAAGGTCAAAAGACGTAAAATTTTTGATGCTTTCATGCATGTTGATCCATGGTGAGATGATTGGGACGAAAAAAATGAACTCGAACGAGAATTGGCCAGGGTGCCTTATTTTGTGCCTTCTGCTTGTGTTTCCACTAGGAAGACCAAAATAAGTGAAATTTTCGACGCCCTCGTGCATGTTGATGCATGGTGAGATGATTGGGATGAAAAAATGGACACGAGAAAATATGCCGGGGGTGCAAAAATTTGCGCGCGTGTCGTTTCACGTCATTTACTATCGTTTTCCATCAAGAAGACCAAAAGACACGAAATTTCTGACTCTCTCATGCATGGTGAGATGATTGCCACGAAAAAAAGGACTCGGGCCAAAGTTGGCTGGACGGTGCAAAAATTTGCGAACGCGTCGTTTTGCACCTTTTGCTACATTTTCCACCAAGAAGATCAAAAGACGCAAAATTTTCGACGCTTTCGTGCATGTTGATGCATGGTGAGATGTTGTGATGAAAAACGGACTCGGGTGAAAATTGGCCAGGGGTGCGAAAATTCGTCCTCGCGCCGTTTTGGGCCTTCTATGAGCGTTTTCCACCAAGAAGGCCAAAAGACGTGAAATTTTTTACGCTTTCGTGCATATTGAGATGATTGTGACTAATAGCGCTGCCTTCTGCTCGCGTTTTCCACCAAAAAGATGAAAAGATGCAAAATATTTTACGCTCTCATGCATGTGGATGAATGGTGAGATGATTGGGAAGAAAAACTGGACTCGAGCGAAAATTGGCCGGCGTGTGAAAATTTGCACGTGTGTCATTTCGCGCCTTTTAATGCCATTTTCCACCAAGAAGACCAAGAGACGCAAAATTTTTGACGCTCTCATGCATGTCGATGCATGGTGAGATGATTAGGATGAAAAAATGGACTCTGGTGAAAATTGACCGGGGGTGCAAAAATTTGCGCGCGTCATTTCTCGCCTTTTACTCACGTGTTCCACCAAGAAGACCAAAAAGCGCGAGATTTTTGACAGTCTCGTGCATGTTGATGCATGATGAGATGATTGGAACAAAAAAATGGAGTCGGACGAAAATTGGCCGATGGTGCAAAAATTCGACCGTGCCTTATTCCGCGCCTTTAGCTCGTGTTTTCCACCAGGAAGACCAAAAGATGCGAAATTTTTAACGCTTTTGTGCATATTGATGCATGGTGAGGTGATTGAGACAAAAAAATGGACACGGGCAAAAATTGACTGGGGGTGCAAAAATTTGTGTGCGCATCGTTTCGCGTCTTTTACTACTCTTTTCCACCAAGAAGACCAAAAAATATAAAATTTCTGACACTCTCATGCGTGTGGATGCATGGTGAGATGAAAAAATGGAATCAGTCGAAAAATTAGCCGGGGGTGCAAAAGTTCGCGCGTGCGTCATTTCGCGCATTTTACTGTCATTTTCCCCCAGGAAGAGCAAAAGACGCAAAATATTTTACGGTCTCGTGCATGTTTATGCATGATGAGATGACTGGGAAAAAAAATGGACTCAGGCGAAAATTGGTCGGGGTCCCAAAATTCGCGCGCGCGTCATATCAAGCCTTTTACTGCTGATGATGCATGGTACAAAATTTTTGACGGTATCATGCATGTTGATGCATGGTGAGATGATTGGGATGAAAAAAATGGACTCGGGCAAAAATTGGCCGGGGGTGCGAAAATTCGCCCATCCATTATTTCGCGCCTTCTGCTCGCGTTTTCCACGAAGAAGACCAAAAGACGCAAAATTTTTTACGCTCTCGTGCATATTGATGCATGGTGAGGTAATTAAAACAAAAAAATGGACATGGGCGAAAATTGATCGGGGATGCGAAAATTCGCGCGCGTCGTTTCGCACCTTCCACTACCATTTTCCACCAAGAAGACTAAAAGACAAGTAATTTTTGACGCTCTCATGCATGTTGATGCATGGTGAGATGATTGGGATGAAAAATGGACTCCGACAAAAATTGGCCGGGGTTGCGAAAATTTGCATGTGCGTCATTTCTCACCTTTTCCTAGCGAAATTTTTACGATGTCATGCATGTTGTTGCATGGTGAGATGATTGGGATGAAAAAATGGACTCGCACGAAAATAGGCGGGGATGCGAAAATTAGCCCGTGCCTTATTTCACCTTCTGCTCACGTTTTCAACCAGAAAGAGCAAAAGATGCAAAATTTTTTACGCTCTCGTGCATGTGGATGCATGGTGAGATCATTGGGTCGAAAAAATACACTCCGGTGAAAATTGGCCTGGGGTGCAAAAATTTGCGCTCGCATCGTTTGGCACCTTTCACTACCGTTTTCCACCAAGAAGTCCAAAGGACGTGAAATTTTTTACGCTTTCGTGCATGTTGATGCATGGTGAGATGATTTGTATGAAATAATGGACTCGAATGAGAATTAGCCGGGTGCGAAAATTCTTGCACGCGTCGATTCGTGCCTTTTGCTCGCATTTTCCACCAAGAAGGCCAAAAGACCCGAAATTTTCGACGCATTCGTGCATGTTGATGCATGCTGAGATGATTGGGACATAAAAAGTAATCGGGGAAAAATTGGCCAGGGGTGCAAAATTCGTGCGCATGTCGTTTCGCGCCTTTTACTGTTGTTTTCCACTAGAAAGTCCAAAAGACGCAAAATTTTTGACGCTCTTATTCATCTTGATGCATGGTGAGATGTTTGAGACAAAAGAAATGGACTCACGAAAATTGGCCGGGGTGCAAAAATTCGTGCGCGCGTCATTTCTTGCCTTTTGCTCTCATTTTCCACCAAGAAGGCCTAAATGAGCAATATTTATGCATCAATTCGCTCCTTTTGCTCGCATTTTCCACCAAGAAGGCCAAAAGGTGCGAAATTTTTTACACTTTTGTGCATGTTGATGAATGGTGAGATGATTGGAACGAAAAAATGGATTTGGACAAAAATTGGCCGGGGGTGCAAAAATTCTTGTGTGCGTCGTTTCGCGCCTTTTACTGTCGTTTCCCCCAAGAAGAGAAAAAGACTTAAAATTTTCGATGCTCTCGTGCATGTTGATGCATGGTGAGATAATTGAGACGAAAAAATAGACTCGACGTAAATTGGTCGGGACCGAAAATTCGCGCGCACGTCGTTTCGTGAATTTTATTGCCATTTTCCACCAAGAAGACCAAAAGACGTGAAATTTTCGATGCTCTCATACATGTTGATGCATGGGATGATTGGGACTGAAAATGGACTCAGGCGAAAATCAGCCGGGGTGAAAAAAATTCGTGCGGCCGTCATTTCTCGCCTTGTGCTTGTGTTTTCCCCTAATAAGGCAAAAAAGCGTAAAATTTTTTACGGTCTCGTGCATGTTGATGCATGGTGAGATGATTGGTTAAAAAAAAAGGGATTCGAACAAAAATTGGCCGGGGGTGCGAAAATTCGTCCGTGTGTTATTTTTGCGCCTTTTGTTCGCATTTTCCACCAGGAAGACCAAAAGACGCATTTTCCACCAGGAAGACCAAAAAACAGACTTGTGCAAAAATTGGCCGGGGATGCAAAAATTCGTGCGCGCACAGTTTTGGGCCTTCTACTAGCATTTTCCACCAAGAAGGTCAAAAGACATAAAATTTTTGATGCGTTCATGCATGTTGATGAATGGTGAGATGATTGGGATAAAAAAATGGACTCCGTCAAATTGGCCAGGGGTGCAAAAATTTGCGCATGCGTCATTTCTCGCCTTTTGCTCACGTTTTCCACCAGGAAGATCAAAAGACGTGAAATTTTCAATGCTCTCATGCATGTGGATGCATGGTGAGATGATGGGACGAAAAAATGAATTCGGGCGAAAATTGGTCGGCGGTGCGAAAATTCGCACGTGCATCGTTTCGCCCCTTTTGTTGTCATTTTCCCCCAAGAAGAGCAAAAGTCGCAAATTTTTTGACGTTCTCATGCAAGTTGATGCACAGTGAGGCAATTGGGACGAAAAAATGGACTGGTGCAAAAATTGGCAGGGATCCAAAATTTGCGCGCGCGTCATTTCGCATCTTTTACTGCCGTTTTCCACCAAGAAGACTAAAAGACGCAAAATTTTCGATGCTCTCATGCATGTTGATGCGTGGTGAGATGATTGGGATGAAAAATTGAACACAGACGAAAATTGGTCGGGGGCTTGAAAATTCGCGCGCGCGTCATTTTGCGCCTTTTGCTCGCATTTTCCACCAAGATGGCCAAAAGGCGCGAAATTTTTTACGGTCTCGTGCATGTTGATGCATGGTGAGATGTTTGGGATGAAAAAATGGACTTGGACGAAAATTGGCCTGGGGTGCGAAAATTCGCCCTTACCTTATTTCGCGCCTTCTGTTCGAGTTTTCCACCAGGAAGACCAAAAGATGCAAAATTTTTTATGTTCTCGTGCATGATTATGAATGGTGAGATGATTGGGAAGAAAAATCTAACTCGGGCAAAAATTGGCCGGGGGCGCAAAAATTCGCGTGTGCCCTTTTTCATGTCTTTTACACCCGGAAGGCCAAAAGACGTGAAATTTTTTATGCTCTCATGCATGTTGATGCATGGTGAGATGGTTGGGACAAAAAAATGGACTCGAACGAGAATTGGCCGGGGTGAAAAATTCGCGTGCGCATCGTTTCGCGCCTTTTCCTATCATTTTCCACCAAGAAGACCAAAACAATGTCATTTTGCGCCCTTTGCTCACGTTTTCCACCAAGAAGCCCAAAATACGTGAAATTTTTGACACTTTTGTGCATATTGATGCATGGTGAGATGATTGGAATGAAAAAATGAGCTCAGACAAAAGTTTGCCGGGAGTGCGAAAATTCGCGCGTGCATCATTTCGTGCCTTGTACTGTCGTTTTCCCCCAAGAAGAGCAAAAAGTCACAAAATTCTTGACGTTCTCACGCAAGTTGATGCATGGTGAGAAAATTGGGACGAACAAATGGACTCGGACGAAAATTGGCCGGGGGTCCGAAATTCGCGCACGTCGTTTCATGCCTTTTACTACAGTTTTCCACCAAGAAGACTAAAAGATGCGAAATTTTTATGCTCTCATTCATGTCGGTGCGTGGTGTGACGATTGGGATGAAAAAATGGATATAGGCGAAAATTGGTCGGGGGCTTGAAAATTCGCAGACGTCATTTCGCACCTTTTGCTCACATTTTCCACCAGGAAGGCCAAAACACGCAAAATTTTTGACGTTTTCGTGCATGTTGATGCATGGTGAGATGATTGGGACGAAAAATGGACTTGGGAGAAAATTGGCCAGGGGTGCAAAAATTCATGTGTGCACTGTGTCGAGCCTTTTACTAGCGATTTCCACAAAGAAGGCCAAAAGATGCAAAATTTTTTACGTGTTCGTGCATGTTGATGAATGGTGAAATGATTGGGAAAAAAAATCATGTGCCCGTCATTTCGGGCCTTTTGCTGGAATTTTCCTCCAAGAAGGCCAAAAAACTCAAAATTTTCGGAGCATGTTGATGCATGGTGAGATACTGGGAGGAAAAAGTGGACTTGGGTGAAAATTGGTTGGGGTGCGTAGAATTGCATGCGCGTCATTTCGCACCTATTGCTCACATTTTTTCACCAGGAAGGCCAACATGTGTGAAATTCGACGGTCTCGTGCATGTTGATGCATGGTGAGATGATTGGATGAAGAAACGGACTCGGACGAAAATTAGCCTAGGGTGCGAAAATTCGCTCGTACGTTATTTCGCGCCGTCTACTTGCATTTTCCATCGGGAAGACCAAAAGATGCAAAATTTTTAATGTTCTCGTGCATGATGATGAAAGGTGAGATGATTGGGAAGAAAAAAACTGACTCAGGCAAAAATTGGCCGAGGCCGCGAAAATTCGCGTGCGCCCTTTTTCATGTCTTTTACATCAGGAAGGCCAAGAGACATGAAATTTTTTTACGCTTTCATGCATGTTGATGCATGGTGAGATGGTTGGGACGAAAAAATAGACTGGAACGAGAATTGGCCGGGGTGAAAAATACGCGCGCGCATCGTTTCGCGCCTTTTCTTGTCATTTTCCACCAAGAGGACCAAAACACGCGAAATTTTAGATGCTCTCATTCATGTTGATGCATGGTGAGATGATTTAGACGAAAAAATAGAATCTGGCAAAAATTGGCCGGGTGCGAAAATTCACGCGCACGTCATTTTGCACCATTTGATCACGTTTTCCTCCAAGAAGCCCAAAAGACGTGAAATTTTTGACACTTTTGTGCATGTTGATGCATGGTGAGATGATTGGGACGAAAAAATGAGTTCTGGCGAAAGTTTGCCGGCGGTGCGAAAATTCACGCATGCATCATTTCACGCCTTTTACTGTCATTTTTTTCCAAGAAGAGCAAAAGTCGCAAAATTTTTGACGTTCTCATGCAAGTTGATGGATGGTGAGACAATTGGGACAAAAAATGAACTCGGGCGAAAATTGGCCGGGGTTCGAAAATTCGCGCGCGCATCGTTTCGCACCTTTTACTACTGTTTTCCACCAAGAAGACTAAAAGATACAAAATTTTTTACGCTGTCACGCATGTTGATGCACGGTGCATTGATTGGGACGAAAAATGGACACGGACAAAAATTGGTCTGGGGCTTGAAAATTCACGCGCGCATCATTTCGCGCCTTTTGGTCACATTTTCTACCAGGAAGGCCAAAACACGCAAAATTTTTGACGATTTCATACAAGTTGATGCATGGTGAGACTTTTGGGACAAAAAATGGATTCGGAAGATAATTGGCCAGGGGTGCGAAAATTCATATGTGCGCTGTGTCAAGCCTTTTACTAGCGATTTTCACAAAGAAGGTCAAAAAACGCAAAATTTTTTACGCGTTCGTGCATGTTGATGAATGGTGAGATGATTGGGAAAAAATATGCGCGCCTGTCATTTCGGGCCTTTTGCTGGCGTTTTCCTCCAAGAAGGCCAAAAGACTCGAAATTTTCGGAGCACGTTGATGCATGCTGAGATACTGGGAGGAAAAAATGGACTTGGGCGAAAATTGGTCGGGGTGCGAAGATTCGCGAGCGCGTCATTTCGCACCTTTTGCTCACATTTTCCACCAGGAAGGCCAAAAGGCGCGAAATTTTTGACGGTCTCGTGCATGTTGATGCATGGTGAGATGATTGGAATGAAAAAATGGACTCATACGAAAATTGGCCCGGGGTGCAAAAATTTGCTCGTACCTTATTTTCGGGCCTTCTGCTCGCGTTTTCCACCAGGAAGGATGTTGTCATTCATGATGATGAATGGTGAGATGATTGGGAAGAAAAAACTGACTCGAGCAAAAATTGGCCGGGGGCGTGAAAATTCGCGCGCGCCCTTTTTCATGTCTTTTACACCAGGAAGGCCAAAAGACGTGAAATTTTTTATGCTCTCATGCATGGTGAGATGGTTGGGATGACAAAACAGACTCGAACGAGAATTGGCCGGGGTGAAAAATTCTTGCGCGCGTCATTTCGCGCCTTTTCCTGTCATTTTCCACTAAGAAGACCAAAATACGCGAAATTTTAGATGCTCTCATTCATGTTGATGCATGGTGAGATGATTCGGATGAAAAAATGGAATCTGGCGAAAATTGACCGAGTGCGAAAATTCACTGCGCATTATTTTGCGCCTTTTGCTCGTGTTTTCCACAAAGAAGCCCAAAAGACGTGAAATTTTTGACACTTTTGTGCACGTTGATGCGTGATGAGATGATTGGGACGAAAAAACAGACACGGACGAAAATTGGTCGGGGGACATGAAAATTCACGCGCGCGTCATTTCGTGCATTTTGCTCACGTTTTCCACCAGGAAGGCCAAAACACGCAAAATGTTTGACGTTTTCATGCATGTTGATGCATGGTGAGACTATTGGGACAAAAAATGGACTAAGGAGATAATTGGCCAGGGGTGCGAAAATTCGTGCGTGCACTGTGTCGAGCCTTTTACTAGCGATTTCCACAAAGAAAGCCATACGCAAAATTTTTTACGCATTCATGCATGTTGATGAATGGTGAGATGATTGGCAAAAAAATTCGCGCGTCCGTCATTTCGAGCCTTTTGATGGCGTTTTCCTCCAAGAAGGTCAAAAGACTCAAAATTTTCGGGGCATGTTGATGCATGGTGAGATACTGGGAGGAAAAAATAGACGGGCGAAAATTGGTCGGGGTGCGAAGATTCGACGATCTCGTGCATGTTGATGCATGGTGAGATGATTGGATGAAAAAAAGGACTCAGACGAAAATTGGTCCGGGGTGCGAAAATTCACACGTACCTTATTTCGCGCCTTCTGCTCGCATTTTCCACCAGGAAGACCAAAAGATGCAAAATTTTTGATGTTCTCGTGCATGATGATGAATGGTGAAATGATTGGGAAGAAAAAATTGACTCGGGCAAAAATTGGGGGGGGGGGGGGGCGCGAAAATTCGCATGCGCCCTTCTTCATGTCTTTTACACCAGGAAGGCCTAAGAGACCTAAAATGTTTTATGCTCTCATGCATGGTGAGATGGTTGGGACGAAAAAACAGACTCGAACGAGAATTGGCCAGGGTGAAAAATTCGCACGCGTGTCGTTTCGTGCCTTTTCCTGTCATTTTCCACCAAGAAGACCAAAACACGCAAAATTTTAGATGCTCTCGTTCATGTTGATGCATGGTGGGATGATTCGAATGAAAAAATAGAATCTGGCGAAAATTGGCCGGGTGCGAAAATTCGCTTCGCGCCTTTTGCTCGCGTTTTCCACCAAGAAGCCCTAAAGACGTGAAATTTTCGACACTTTCTTGCACGTTGATGCGTGGTGAGATGATTGGGACGAAAAAATGAGCTCGGACAAAAATTTGCCGAGGTACCAAAATTAGGCGAGCGTCGTTTCATGCCTTTTACCATCATTTTCCACCAAGAAGACCAAAAGACGTGAAATTTTTTACGCTCTCATGCATGGTGGGATGATTGGGACGAAAAACAAACTGGAGCAAAAATTGGCCGGGGTTGCAAAATACGCGCATGCAACGTTTCAGACCTTTTATGAGCGTTTTCCACTAACAAGGTCAAAAGACGTGAAATTTTTTACGCGTTCGTGCATGTTGATGAATGATGAGATGAAAAAATGGACTCGGGCGAAATTTCTCGCGCACGTCGTTCCGAGCCTTTTACTATCGTTTTCCACCAAGAAGACCAAAAGACGCAAAATTTTTGACGCTCTCATGCATATTGATGCATGGTGAGATGATTGGTATGAAAAAATGGACACGGGCGAAAATTGGCACGTGTGTCGTTTCACGCCTTTTACTACCGTTTTCCACCAAGAAGACCAAAACACGTGAAATTTCTGATGCTCTCGTGCATGGTGAAATGATGGCACGAAAAAATTTCTGATGTTCTCCACTAAGAAGACTAAATTGCACGAAATTTTACTCTCGTTTCGCACTTTTTGCTCGTGTTTTCCATCAAAAGGCCAAAAGATGTAAAATTTTTTACCTTTTCATGCATGTTGATGCATGATAGAATGATTGGGACGAAAAAATGTACTTGGACGAAAATTGTCCGGGGGTGCGAAGATTCGCTGCGCGCGTCAATTCGCTCATTTTGCTCGCATTTGCCATCAAGAAGGCCAAAAGACACAAAATTTTTCACGCTCTCGTGCATGTTGACGAATGGTGAGATGATTGTGACGAAAAAATGGACTCGGGCAAAAATTGGCCGGGAGTGCAAAAATTCGCGCGCGCATCATTTCTTGCCTTTTGCTCGCGTTTTTCACCAAGAAGGCCAAAAGGTGCGAAATTTTTTATGATCTTGTGCATGTTGAAGCATGGTGAGATGATTGGGATGAAAAAATGGACTTGAACGAAAACTGGCCTGGTTGTGAAAATTCGCCCATGTATTATTTTGCACCTTCTACTCACGTTTTCCACTTAGAAGACCAATGTTGCAAAATTTTCGACGCTCTCGTGCATGTGGATGCATGGTGAGATGATTGATATGAAAAAATGGACTCGACCAAAAATTGGCCGGGGTGCAAAAATTTGTGCGTGCGTCATTTCGCGCCTTTTATTGCCATTTTTCCCCAAGAAGAGCAAAAGACGCAAAATTTTTTACGCACTCGTGCATGTTGAATCATGGTGAGATGACTGGGACGAAAAAATGGACTCGGACAAAAATTAGCCGGGGTGCGAAAATTCGCGCGCGAGTCATTTCTCGCCTTTTACTCACGTTTTCCACCAAGAAGGCCAAAAGGCGCGAAAGTTTCGACGGTGTCGTGCATGTTGATGCATGGTGAGATGATTGGGATGAAAAAATGGAGTCGGACAAAAATTGACCGGGGGTGCGAAAATTCGCCCGTGCCTTATTTCGCGCCTTCTGCTCGTGTTTTCCACTAGGAAGACTAAAAAATGTGAAATTTTTGACGCCTTCGTGCATGTTGATGCATGGTGATATGATTGGGTCAAAAAAATGGACATGGGCAAAAATTGGTTGTGGATGTGAAAATTCATGCACGTGTCATTTCATGCCCTTTACTACCATTTTCCACCAAGGAGACCAAAAGGTGCGACATTTCCGATGCTCATGTGCATCGCATGGTCAGATGATTGGGATAAAAAAATGGACTCGAACGAGAATTAGCCATGGTGCAAACATTCACGCGTGCATCGTTTCGCGCCTTTTACTTTCGTTTTCCACCGAGAAGACTAAATTACACAAAATTTTACTCTCATTTCATGCATTTTGCTCGCGTTTTTCACCAAGATGGTCAAAAGATGTGAAATTTTCGATGGTTTCGTGTGTGTTGATGCATGGTGAGATGATTGGGATGAAAAAATGGACTAGGGAGAAAATTGGCCGGGGGTGCGAAGATTCGCGAACGCATCATTTCGTGCCTTTTGCTCGCATTTGCCACCAAGAAGGCCAAAAGGCGCGAACTGTTTGATGCTCTGATGCATGTTAATGCATGGTGAGATGATTGGGATGAAAAAACGGACTTGACGAAAATTGGCGGGGGGTGAGAAAATTCGCCCGTGCATTATTTTCGCGCCTTCTGCTCACGTTTTCCACCAAAAGATGCAAAATTTTCATTGTTCTCGTGCATGTTGATGAATGGTGAGATGAATGGGATGAAAAAATTTAGTCGTGCAAAAATTGGCCGGGGGTGCAAAATTTGTGCGCACGTGCCTTTTCGGCACCTTTTCCACCAGAAAGCTCAAAAGACGTGAAATTTTTTATGCTGTCATGCATGTTAATGCATGGTGAGATGATTGGGACGAAAAAATGGAGTCGAACGAGAATTGGCCGGGGTGCAAAAATTCGTGTGCGCATCGTGTCGCGCCTTTTACTGAAGATTTCCACTAAGAAGATCAAAACACACGAAATTTTAGACGCTGTCATGCATGTTGATACATGGTGAGATGATAGAGACGAAAAAATAGATTCAGACGAAAGTTGGCCTGGTGCGAAAATTCGCGCGCTTGTCATTTTTCGCGCCTTTTGCTCGCGTTTTCCACCAAGAAGTCCAAAAGACACGAAATTTTTGACACTTTGGTGCATGTTGAAATGATTGCGACAAAAAAATGGACTCGAACGAAAATTCGCTGGGGTGTCAAAATTAGGCGCGAGTCTTTTCGCACCTTTTACCGCCGTTGTCCCCTAAGAAGACCAAAAGATGCGAAATTTTTTACGCTCTGATGCATGTTGAGATGATTGGGACGAAAAAATAGACTTGAGCGAAAATTGGCCGGGGGTGCAAAAATTCGTGTGTCCAGCGTTTGGGGCCTTGTACAAGCGTTTTCAAATAAGAAGGTCAAAAGATGCGAAATTGTTGACGCGTTCGTGCATGTTGATGAATGGTCAGACGATTGGGACGAAAAAACGAACTCGGACAAAAATTGGCCGGGGTGTGACAATTCGCGTACGTGTCATTTTGCGCATTTTGCTCATGTTTTCCACCAAGAAGCCCAAAAGACACAAAATTTTGACACTTAGATGCATGTTGATGCATGGTGAAATGATTGGAAGAAAAATGGACTTGGGCGAAAATACGCTGAGGTGCCAAAATTACTGCCAAAATTATTGGCCGGGGGTGCAAAAATTCGTGCGCGAGCCGTTTTGGGCATTTTACGCATATTTTCCACCAAAAAGGCGAAAAGACGTGAAATTTTTATGCTTTCGTGTATGTTGATGCAATGGTGAGATGATTAGGACAAAAAAATGGACTAGCGCGAAAATTGGCCGGGGGTGCAAAAATTTTCGTTGCGTCATTTCGCGCCTTTTATTGCCGTTTTCAACCAAGAAGACCAAAAGACATGAAATTTTTTACGCTCTCGTGCATATTAATGCATAGGGAGATGATTGGTACGAAAAAATGGACTCTGACGGAAAGTGGCCGGGGGTGAGACAATTTGCGTGCGCATTGTTTGGCGCCTTTTACTTCCATTTTCCACCAAGAAGGTCAAAAGATGTGAAATTTTTGACGCGTTCATGCATATTAATGCATGGTGAGATGGTTGGGATGAAAAAATGGGCTCAGACAAAAATTGGCCCGGGTGCGAAAATTCGAGCGCGCACCGTTTCATGCCTTTTACGCGTGTTTTCCACCAAGAAGGCAAAAAGATGCATTGTGAGACGATTGAGATAAAAAAAATGGACTAAACGAAAATTGGCCGGGGGTGCGAAAACTCGTGCCCGCGTCGTTGCGTGCCTTTTACTGTTGTTTTCACCAAGAAGGAGAAAAGACACAAATTTTTTACGCTTTCGTGCATGTTGATGCATGATGAGATGATTGGAACAAAAAAATGAACTCGAGCGAAAATTGTCCGCGGGAGCAAAAATTCGCGCGCGTGTCGTTTCACGCCATTTACTGCCATTTTCCACCAGAAGACGCGAAATTTTTTACGTGCTCGTGCATGTTGATGGATGGTGAGATGATTGTGACGAATAAAAAAATTCAGACAAAATTTTTTCGGCGGTGTGAAAATTCGAGCCCGCATCATTTCACGCCTTTTGTTCGTGTTTCCACCAAGAAGGCCAAAACACGAGAATTTTTTTACGCTTTCATGCACGTTGATACATGGTGAGATGATTGAAACAAAAAAAATGAACTTGAGCAAAAATTGGCGGGGGTGCAAAAATTCTCGGACGCGCCATTTTTTTACGCTCATTTTCCATTAATAAGGACAAAAGATGCAAAATTTTTTACGCTTACATGCATATTGATGCATGGTGAGATGATTGTGACGAAAAAATGAACTCGTGCAAAAATTGGATATTAATCATATATTTATATTATATTGTTAGATATATTTACCGATGGATTGAGCATTCGAAATTATCGATGGATTTCTAAACGTCGATAATTTTTGAGGTGATATCCGTCAAAAATATTAATCATATGCTTATATAATATTATATATATTATTAAATATATTTACCGATGGATTGGGCTTTTAGAATTATCGACGAATTTCTATCCGTCGATAATTCCGAAGGTGATGACTTTGGACATTTTGCCCATCGATATTTTGGAAGGATTTTTTTCACGTCATAAATGCCAACGGAAAATGTGAAAGAAGCTGATCCGTCAAAATTTGTCCATCGGAAATTCGCAATTTTCTTATAGTGTATTTAGATAATGCAATTTTTGTTTTCAATATTTGGAATCACTCATCTTTTGAAAATTTACTAACTCACTTCAATAATAAAAAAATTTTAAAATATATTCAAGGCCGTCCACTTGTGAAAAAAAATCAAATTTGTTGATCTGACAATGTCATGTTAATACTACATCATCAAAATAATCATTAATTATACTAAATTGAAATTTACACTTTAATAAAATTAAAGCATAGGATAATTTTTTTCTTTAAATGACTGTAGTTATATATGTGAAATATATTTTTCAAATTAATATTTCAGTGGGAAAATCAGTAAAAATAAATATCTTATTAATCTGGTGATTTATATATTGAAAATAGAAGTCAATATAATTTCTTGATGAATTCCCATGTCTAAACCCATCTTTATTAATTCTTTAGTATGACTGATGAAGTCCATAAGACAAAATGATTAATTAAATGATATACAACAAGAGCTTGACTAAGCCATTCGTTGTAAGTCAAAAATAAACAAGGACCACTAAAGCCCGATATTATTGGACTATCTTTCTAATGTGTGAAAGGATTATTTTTCATATTCATAATGGCACGTACCAATGAATGAAAATGATTTGTACGTATACTGCTACAAGACCGTTGTGAAAAATTTTAGAGAGGAACCATTATGAAAATTTTCCAAAATGTAATTCAAAATACCATTATGAATGAAAATGATTTGTTTCTACACTGCTATAATGACACCATTATGATTTTTTGGATCTATTTAAATTAGACCTCCAAACTAAAAGAATAGGAGGAATCCGAACTGAAAATATTTTTAAAAATATTATAATTGAAATATCACTTCATCTTTCAAATAATGTTTTATAATTTGCTCTTTTCTCTTACCGTACTTGTGAGATTAGGTATCTTATTGACTTAAATTATTATAATGTAGTTGAATTTGAGTATTATCAAGTTTTAGTCTATTTTAATAAATTTTATGCAAATTAGTTTAAATGTTTTGAATTGTAATGTGATAATATGTTGCTTTGATATATTTGAATTGAAAAGTTGAATTTAGAGTGAAATTTTATTTTTTGCTTTCAAGCATCAAATATGACATATTTAATTTAAAAAATATTTTTACAAATAGAACCCCGATCCGTAAAGACCGTGACCATTAGATTTTTTCTTTTTAAAAAAATTAAGGTGGTTTTCATATTCTTAAAAACCATCAACTTTTTTCTCAATTAGTTTCCACCCGAACAGAAGTGTGGAGTGATCTCACCCTTTATTTTCCAAGTGATTCTTTCAAATTAAAAGAAGGATATTGATCTTTTGGATAATTTTCTTGGTCCCATAAATTAATGTAACATCTGCAATATTCATAAGGCAATCAATGGGAAAAATCAATAGGAATCAATGCAATTAATGGAAATCAATTCAAAATTTAATCAGAATTTGAAACGAATTCAAATGAAAAAAGAAAACGAATGAGAAAGGAAACGACCGACTAGGGGAGGAAATCCCTCCCCTGATCGCGCCCACGATCGACCGGCCCTCTGGCTGGCCGATGCTATAAAAGGGGCGAGAGAGAATGCCCTCGCCCCCTTTGGATTCCCTTCTGCCGGCCGCCACTGTTCCACCTTCTTTTCTTCTTCTTCTTCCGTGACTCTCGCAGATGTGCGAAACAGAGCCCGATGACGACCGCAACGATTGACGACCTTCGACGCGCGGTGACCCTTCCCTCGACGTGCACAGGAGCCAAGCGAATCTTCCTGTCGGTCAGGAATGACTGATGGTCGATCGGACGTGCGAAACAGTACAAGCGAACCCAAAAACCGACGAGGAAATATAGATCTAATATTGCGCATATAGTTGTCATGGTGATCATGAATCCATAGATGTATTTTTTATATTGTAATCTACTCGATTCGAGGGCCGGAGGATCGCCGAAATCGGAGAAGACGATCGGCGTAGTTTCTGCGCGATAGGACCTGACCCGGGTTACATCAGGACGCGGCCCGAAAGTGATTAAACCAGACCCGGGTTTATTTGCCGACGACGTCGCGCGATTATCGTGTTATGACCCGACCGGGTTAGAGTCCAACTCGGCCCAGGTCGTGTCAGACAGTCGATCGGATCGAGCATAAGTTCGACTGAGATGACGACCGACGTACAAGAATCAACCTGGCCCGAGCCAATCTCGACTCGACCCGGGTAGTGTGTATTAATGCCCTAAATGGGACCCGATCCGAGTCCTCCTGACTCGGCCTGGGCTATCCACATATCAGCCTCGCATAAAACTCGGCCCGAGTTCGAATCCACCCGGCCCGGGATCCGTCGGGCAGAAAGACAGACTTTTCCGTCGAGTCCAATCCTTCGGAAGTTAGGTCCTATCCTCAACAGAATATCATTTAGAACCCTAAAAATATAGAGAACCAATCCTTTTGAGAAAAGAAGGAATTCCTTCCTATTTCGATTTCTACACAATATTAAAGATGAACAAAGATAATTAAAGTAAAGATAAAGATGTGGGATTGCTATGTGCCGCCCCCAGTGTATAGAGCAAAGATCATGGTATTGTATAGAGTGGAGCAGGTAGTTAGCTGAGGAGACAGCGAAGCTACTGATTTTCGATGACTATTGTTCCTAAGATTTCAAGTCTTCTCCCACCTATATCTCGAAGAAGGGTGATGCAATGGTCACATTTCTTCCCCCAGAGATTATAGTATTGAGCCAGAGGGACAGGTAGCTAACTGAGGAGATAGTGAACCTACAGGTTCTTGAATGACTACTGTTCCTGGGGTGTACGTTCTCTCCCACCTACATTTCAAATTGGGTGATGCATTATCACACACCCCTTCCCTTTTGGGCTTACTGGCTTTAAAGATTCAGAGAGGCACCTTTGACATCCCAACTTAATAAAATCGAGCTCGCATATGATAACCAACTTTAAGGATATCATAGTAATGTAAAAGACGTAGTGCAACTCACAGTAAAGCAAATGCAAAGTAAAGTATTGTATCGTATGGCATATACATGGTATAGTAAAGTATGTAACATGGTATTGTAAAGATAATGCAGAGTATTGTAAATACAAACTATAGTTGTAGCAAAGAACATAGTACATATATGAATAATGTTAAAATAAGGTGTGCAACTCATTATAGCCAAGGTACATAAACCAAGGTATATAATTGTTCATCTCTGGTATATTGTTATATGATCATCTTTATTATTATTTCATCGTCTACGTTTCTATTGTACTGGGTATCTTTGCTCATGGGTATTCGATTCCCCTGCATTGGGATTTTGCAGGTGAGAATGCTAACTGACGAGGTGTTGAAAGTGCTCAGAGCTTGGAGGACGCTGCACATGACTATTTTATCATCAAGCTTACTTCAATCGAATTGTGTGATGATTTTCATGTTATCCATAGACATCATGCTATTCCGCTTATTAACTTTCTTCCGCCTATTGAACTTCATGAGATTTATGAACTCTTGAATCTTGTTACCACATGTATGAGTGAACTATGTCTTTGATATTCTGACTATTGAACTTCCGTATTAAAGTCCTTTATTATATTTTACTATAATATTGATGTCACGTGTGCACTTTGTTGAATGGTCATGATCAATAGTGTAGTAGGCAGTTAAGCGCTTCCGGAGTAAGCCTGACTGCCTACGTGACAGGAGAGGCAATTTTAGGAGGTGTTACAATTAATATATAATTTAAATTTATGATAATAGTAAGATATCTTTTGTTTTATTAATTAACAGCAATCACGTATTATATATTTAGTATCACTATTTATGGCTTATATAAATCTTGCTAATATATAATCATATAACGTTTAAGTAAATTGAGTAATTTTGTATCCACTATAAGTAATCTAATAATATATATTATATAACTTTAATAATGAAAATCCCCATGGCTCTTCGACTGATTTTCTTTCAAAATTTGAAAATCAACTTAAAAAAACGTAAACTTTTTATATAGGATCGAGTGACTATTTGCCCACAAAAAAAAAAAAAAATTGAGTACACTGTTAGAGGGGGTTTAGAAAAAAAAAACTTGGACATACATTTAATTAAATTTTTAAAAATTAAAATTGCAGGATAATTTGTGCAATTCTTCAAATTGCCTTTTGATACGTCTTCATCATTCGTAATTTATTGGACCTGCTATTTCGTTTTCATCCTATCGTCATTGCCTTGTAGCATTCAATTACTCTCGGCATTGCCATCTCTCATAAGCCGAACATTCCAAGCGTCCCGGCATTACTTCAAGCTTCATTATAATTTGTGTAGCCTTCCAGCTTGAAACATACTTTGTCACAAATTGATTTTGTGTTCTTGAATTGGCATAACTTGATATTTACCTTAATTCGAACCAATGAACTCTTAAGTGGGCTGACGGACTAATAAAAATTAATTAGAGACATCAAATAATCTATTTCTAATTTGTTTCCTTCGTACTAAAATTTGATATTGTAACAATTGATTCCGCGAGGGTTTGCCTAAACTCCGATGGGTCTTTTTTGTGAGCTGAGGCAAACTGGAGGTGCCGATTATATCATTCACACTGATGATGATACTTTTATTTGTGCAGGAGCTCTTAGAAGAGACGCAGGCACAGTCTTAAAACTTGGGGGGCTGATGATGGACATTTATTGTTGCCTACAGTTGGGCTTGCGGCGGGTCTCTTATCGGATGGACTCTTCTCTTTTGACAGATATCAATGTAACAAGGAAGTCCTGCAATTGAAAAATCCTTAATGTTGTACATCATATTTGGCATGATATGAACCTTTTTCAATCTTTTACTTATCATCATATTTACCGCGAAGTAAATCGGACTGCGAATTTTTTGACACGCTGCGATCGAAATTTTTATTGTGTTGACAATCCAATTTTTGTTTTTAATATTATGTATATATCATATAATATGCTTTAATGACGTAGACTAAGCACAAGCCACACACTACTTTTTTTTTTTACCTTAGATTTATATTAATATAAGTTTTCTAAGTTGCACGAGAAATTTACGTGTATATATTGAGCTCGGAAGCGTTGTGTGAAAGCAGGTTCATCATATTCTACCCGAGAATAACTATAAAATTGAAGCAGCTGCTCAAGGGGCAAGTCATGGCTTCCGCATCGAGTGTGCTCAGATGGACTCCCAGTCCAAGTCCCAGCGACCCTCTTCGTTCGGGAGGTGCGGCCAGCGACGAGCGCGGCATAGAGATCGCGAGCTCTATGCCCGCCGGGGATGGAGCGCTCAAGGGCTCGGCCGCCTCCTTCCGTTTCAGCGACAGGTACGTCAACCCGCCGCCTCTCTGATTAACCAAAACGGTGCTGACGAGGGGACCTTCTGCATGCACCAGCGAGACACTGGCGGTAAGAAGCGGCGGTCGGAGAACGGGGCGCGGCGCTTAACTCACTTGGAAGGACCTTTACGTCTCGTCGCCGGCCAACCGCAAGCGAGGCCGCGTCTCGATCCTCTCCTGCGGCAGCGGCTACGCGCGCCCCATGGGGCTCTCTGGCTGTGGGAAGTCCACGCTTCTTGATGCGCTTGCAGGTTAATAATATGTATTTGCCGATAGATATTGTAAATATTTTTTCTGTGCTTATTTGATTCATTGTGTTCGATCGATAACCATCTGCAGGCAGACTGGGATATATCCGACCTGAGCAAAAAAGGAGAAATCTTGATCAATGGCGTGAAGCAGAAACTGGCGTATGGCACCTCAGTAAGATGGATCATTTCCCACTTCTGGCTTTAATCTTCATATGTTTTGCCCATGCACGCAGCTCAAGTAATCCGCCGCTGCCGCAGGCATATGTTACGCAAGACGACGTGCTCATGAAGACGCTGACGGTCAGAGAGGCCGTGTACTACCCGGCGCAGCTCCAGCTGCCGGACACGATGTCGAGGTCGGATAAGAGGAAGAGGGCGGAGGAGACGATACAGGAGATGGGGCTGGAAGGCGCCATGGACACGAGGATCGGAGGGTGGGCCGTGAAGGGCATCAGCGGGGGACAGAAGCGGAGGGTGAGCATCTGCATCGAGATCCTGACGCGGCCGCAGCTCCTCTTCCTCGACGAGCCCACCAGCGGCCTCGACAGCGCCGCGTCGTACCACGTCATGAGCCGCATCAACGCGCTCTCCCTGCACGAGAGGATGACCGTCGTCGCGGCCATTCATCAGCCAAGCAGCGAGGTGTTCGAGCTCTTCCAGAATCTTTGCCTTCTGTCCTACGGCAACACCGTCTTCTTCGGACCTGCGTCCGAGGCCAACGAGGTGAAGTCCAAAGCTTTACATCTACACTAATTTACTCTTTACTCGTGTATAACTAATTTGATTTATAATATAAATAACTAGTTTTCATCAAATTGAGAATTTTAAAGAAATTATTTCAAAATTATTAACATTTTTTTACATCCCGAATAAAGTCCAATTCATGTTCTTATATTGTTAGAAAGTCAACTGTGAACCTGCGAAAGGCAAAATGATATCGATGAAGTCAACGTCGTACAATAAAATTTTTCTTTGTATATAAATTTGGTTGTATTTGTTTTAGCAAGAGATCTATCTACTAAACCCGTTTTGAAGAAGGACAGAAGCTGACCTCGGAATGTTTCCATTTCAGTCTCGTGCAACATGTCATACATTAACTTGAATCTGAATCTCACCTAATTCATGAATTTTGCTCGCCTACGCACATAGTAATTCAGTAGTGGAAGGATTTAGAAGCTTTAAGCGGGAGCGTAGAGAGAGATTAGTAGAACATCTAGATATATAGAGAGAGGAAAGGGTCCATAATATTGTATTAGCATTTGGTAATTCACTACAAGAAAAATGGGAATTACAAACGGTTTCGATCATCTTTAATTTTTCGAAAATCGTCGAAAATGTCGATTTCCGATGATTTTTTTGACGGAATCGATTTGTCCGAAAAATGGTAGTCGCAAATCAATTTTTGATGGTTGAGAAAAAACGTCGAAAGTTCCGACGGAAGTCTGGCGGTCACGATTATCAAAACTTTCGATGGTCGCAAATCGCCGAAAGTTTCGACGGTAACGACCTCAATATTTGCGACGATCGACGAAACTATCGAAACTTTGGTGGTCGCAATAGTCGCAAAGAATTAAAATAATATAAAAAATTAGCCCGTCGCCAGCGACTGGATCCGGCAGCCAGTGGCG
Organism: Pontederia crassipes; assembly: GCA_030549335.1. Classification (NCBI taxonomy): domain Eukaryota; kingdom Viridiplantae; phylum Streptophyta; class Magnoliopsida; order Commelinales; family Pontederiaceae; genus Pontederia; species Pontederia crassipes. Next base: position 8,012,156 of record CM060190.1, read on the forward strand.
GTTTTGGCCATCCGCGGCCAGATCCGACCGCTAGGCAACCGATCCGATGCCCGCGGCCAGTTTCGGCCGCCAGGCGACCGATCCGGCCGCCAGCGGCTGCATCTGGCAGTCTGCGGCCGCCCGCGGTTGGATTCGGCCGCCGGCCGCCTGGCAGTCCGGGCTGAAGAGAGAGAGAAGGGGAGAGGGACGCCGGTGCGAGAGGGACGTCATCGACCGTCGATGCCTATTGTCCGATCAGGGGAGGCTCGCCGGTAGGGAGAGGGAGAGGGAGAGAGCTCGCCGGTAGGGAGAGGGAGAGGGAGAGGGAGAGGGAGAGAGAGAGGAGAGGGGGCAAGAATAAAGAGTGGGATTGGGGATTATATATATATATATATATATATATATATATATATAGGTGGAAAGATGAGAAAGCGGAAAAATAAAAAAAAATCAAGATAGGTAAATTTTAATTACCGCCGACTCTGATCGTCGAAAACTTAGAAAATATTAATAATATATATTATAATGATATATACGAATATGATATTAAGTATTTTTAAAATTACCGACGGTCGTGGCCATTGCAAATTATTTAATTATAAAAATAAAATACTATATTTAGCTATATATAATATTTATTTTTTAGTTTACCGACGGTTTTAACTGTCGCTAAGTATTACCGATGGTCGTGACCGTCGAAAATTGCAACGATTCAAACTATCGCTAATTATATTAATAAAATACTCATTACATTATATTAATTTTCATTTACCGACGGTCGGAACTGTCAAAAATTATGACGGTCTAAACTATTGCTAATTATATTAATAAAATACTCCTTATATTATATTATTTTACATTTACCGACGGTCTGGACCGTCGAAACTTGCGATGGCTAGATACCCGTCGAAAATTTTGATGTTCCAAATCGACAAAAAATAAAATAATACCGACGGATCGATATCCGCCGCAAAATCCATTGCAAATTACGACGAATTTCTATCCGTCGAAAACGACCCGTCGAAAAATCCTAATTTTTTTGTAGTGATCATAAATGAACAAGTGTCATTTTATCCAAAACCATCAATATGGTGTTAAGTAACTAATCCCCAAGGGTTGAAACAGACTTTATGCTGCAAGTTGAATAATTTGATTTGGTCACACTTTTTCTATGTAGAGTAATATGTTGAGTTACCAATTTGTGCAGTTCTTCACCAGGAATGGGTTATCGTAACCTTTCCTCTTGTTACAAGAACAATCAACAAAGATTAATGATATAATGATCAGGAGGTTGAAGAAGGATCCAAATCTAAGTTGGGAAGTACTAGTGAAGCAATTGAAATCCTTGTAAAGAGCTATCGTTCTTCCCCAAGTTTACAACAAACAATGCTACATATGTCACAGATACATGAAATGGTAAGAAAGATATTAAATGTCTTTTATTCTTCATTGATATTCTTTTGTTTTAAAAAATAATTATTCACTTAATTTGACTCAAATTATTTATGGTTAAAGGGAGGGGATTCCATTAAGAAGGGAAGTCAAGCAAGTTTCATAACTCAAACAATAGTCCTCACAAGAAGGTCCTTTGTCAACATGTACAGAGACCTTGGTTACTATTGGCTCCGCTTTGCTATCTATATTTCTCTTTGCCTTTGTGTTGGAACTATGTATTACAACGTAGGTCATAGTTTTGCTTCCATTCAGATAATTATTTGCCTCTAAAATACAAATATTATAATAACATTTGAATGAATTATTAGTTTCATGCATGTTATTCCTTGAGCTTCCAGGCGAGAGGTTCAGTGCTTATGTTCGTGGTTACATTCCTCACTTTTATGGCCATTGGAGGGTTCCCTTCTTTTGTGGAGGATATGAAGGTTAGTCTGAATATTTGGCCTTACTTGCATATTCTTCATGAATGTTAGTAGAATCTTGAACTTATTAGTGTCAATTTATGTAGAATTAAAATTTTGATAATTCTAATCATCAACTGGTATCAACTATTTTAGATATTTGAAAGGGAAAGACTGAATGACCACTATGGCGTCGCTGCATTCACTATTGCTAGCACAATATTTGCAACGCCATACTTGGCCCTCATCTCGGTGATTCCAGGAGCCATTTCCTATTTCTTGGTTGGCCTTCAGAGGTCGATAGATCATTTTGTTTTCTTCTTTCTCGTGTTGTTTGTGGGCATGATGCTCGTCGAGGGTTTGATGATGATAGTAGCTGGCATTGTTCCCGACTTCCTCATGGGCATCATAACTGGAGCAAGTATTCAAGGTGTGATGATTTTAGATGGTGGCTTCTATATGATGCCAAATGACATGCCCAAGCCATTTTGGAAGTATCCAATGTATTACATCTCATTTCACAAGTATGCTTATCAAGGCTTCTACAAGAATGAGTACATGGGGTTAAACTTTCCTAATAACCAAGTTAATGGTCCTCCCACCATTACTGGTGAAGAGATCTTAAAGAATACATGGCAGCTTGAGACAGGCACTCCAAGTGGATTGATTTTGCAATCTTATTTGGGATGGTGGTTTTCTATCGACTAATGTTCTTCTGCATTCTAAAGGCTACAGAGAAGGTTAAGCCGATGATACGACGTATGGCATTCTCAACACTTCAGGAGCCCAATCGTATCATGGAGCAACCTTAATTCTTCTTATGAGAATTTAGCATGAATGTGAAGTATAGCTGTGATTGCATCTCTTTCCTAGGTCATAAATGATGAATAAGGCGTTATATTCTCGCTATTGTACTGGCTCACACTGTACTAGCCCCTTAGTAAAATTTGTAACTTTTAAGTATTACATGGAATGACCAACTTTAATTAGAACATAGAAATTAGAAATTTAATGAAAGTTATATAGTCTTTAAAAAGAATTTCTAAATCTAAATCATGGCAACACACACTTTGGACCACTTAACCAAAAGTTGTTTATTATTTCTTTAAGAACTCCTATGTCCAGCCTTTTTTCCTCTTGAAAGAATAGTGGGTGGATAAGTTCCATACATTTAACATATTTATTCAAGCTAGTTCATATTCCCTTTCATGAATTTAACATATTTTAATTTATGGCAAGCAGATTGAACAAGCTTCTGCTTAACTCTTTATCTGGAGTGGTCAATACCATTTTCAAAACTGAAATATTCTCATCCTAGTCTCATCCCAGTATTAATCAAAATATGAAAATCTGGTCCTAATCATGGTCCCAATTGATCGAAATTGGAAAAAAAGACATCCTGATTTAAATCGGGACAATACCGAACAAAATGAGAAGTCCTAATTTTTTAAAAAATATTTTAAATAATGAAAACATAATATTAAATGTATTATGTTAAATTTATTTTAAACAAATTAACTATCAATATAACAATCATTAAACAAATGATAAAAAATGTATAAAATTAATACTATGATCTAAATTAATTTAACAAATAGTGTAAAAAATTATCTACATACTACAACAAATTAGGTTAGGATAGGTAAGTTGGGGTTTTTTAAAACTTTATTTTGGTCCTGACCTGATTTAATTCATTAATTTGAAAATCTATCTTGGTCCAAGTCCTAATTTAAAATCAACTCAAAATTTCTTTTTTGACATTTTGGGATAAGCCAAGTCATCACCTCTACTACAGGAAACTTAGGAGTAGGAGTAGACAATTACCAAAAGCTTTCAATAGAATGCATTTTTACTACAATTACTATTTCGGGTGAAGAGTATCTTTCCCTGTCCCTGTAGCTGATCTAGTCTCTTATGGGGTCTTTCCTCCAATGTCATTGCTAGAAAGAGCAGAGAGATCAAAAGCAGTGATAAATGGGTTATTGGTGCTGTTAGTGCAATTGAATCAGAATATCCTATGACTGTTGGAGGGCCCTCTTTTCTTTGACCCTAGTGTGGATCGCGGATTGGTGTAATGTACTAGCATTATGCCATCCTTGGTGATGACATAGTGATAGAGCCGGAAAGTTGTTGAAGTATATAGAGAGCAAATTAGCCGACTTGAGATTGAGGTCTCTGACAAAAAAACTCCATTAGGTTGACTAGTCCACTAGAATTCATAAGTATAGGAAGAAGCCACATCTTCGCCTTTGGAAGCTCATTTAGCAATCATTTCACAACATCCTGATTATTAGAAAACCAGTTTATAGAAAGAATGACATTAAACCCCTACATATCTATAACAATAAGTCTAACCATAAATTGTTTATGACACATGACAAGTATACATTTTTTAACGCATGTCTAGCTATCCAATTATCCTCCGATGGCAGTATAGCATACATATCAACAATTAATAAAGGTTTCATGTCTAGTAATAATTCACATTGATACGAAACAAATGAATATGATGCGTTGTGATCAAATAAATCAGTCATGTACTTCTTATTTAACAAAATAAGCTTGTAATCACCTCATGATTGGCTACTGACTCCTTACGAGTGATAGCATACACTCTAAATTGAGCTGTTGTACTAACCTTTTTGTCTATTGGTTGTGCTGACAAAAGCCTTTCCCTTATTCAAAAACTATCAGATGGAATCCTCCTTATTGCAGCAAACAAGCATGCACCGTCTCGTGCATGAGAATCTTGAGTGGATGTTGTAACCGAAGGACACTTACTCTTCTTATGCTCATAGTTTTTGAGTTAGTCATACTCATCCAATAACTTTTTAAACAGGATCATTACAGAAGAGCTTTGACTTTGCCACACCTAAAATTGTAATCCAATGATAATTAAACTTATCTCGATCATATAATCTATACGTAAATGCAATTAATTATATATCACACCCTGTTAGCTTCCGGCCTCTGCTCGAGCTTTTGCTCCATGCACCTTGGTTCTGAAGCTTCCTAGGCTTTCTATAGGAAGCCAAATGCATATATCAATCTTAGAAAGTTTAAAGTTGTGACTTAATTTTCTTTTATATAGAGTTGTCATGCCCATGCGGTATGCATGCATGCACGATGCATTTCACTTGATTGGTGACGGCTATTTATAGGTATTGACTCACAAAGTCCTGGATAGAAAAGTCTTTTGAGTGACAAGGATTAATGAGCAGAAGCACGATCCATATCTATCTATGCATGATTAATTAAAACAAAAGTGCATCTTTCCTTCTATGTTTGGTACATATATAAATATATCAACAAAAGTGCATCATGCATCTCCCGATACATACATCAACAAAACAAATGATCATTACTTTGCTAAAAAAGTAAGAAGAATATAGTAGAAGCCATTCATTAATTTAGTTGGCATTCAACCTAAACATAGTTGTCTCGGCAGGAATGTCCTCTCAATTTGATCGGCCGTTGAATGGCGAATCTACGGTGATGGGAGAAGAGCAGTTCGTGGGCGTTAGTTTAGTGACTAATGTGCACTTCATCCGGTCCATGGCAATGACCTAGTGAACAAACTCAAGAAAAAAACTCCACAACAAGAGAGAAGGGGCCGCTCTCTGGCCTGGCGAACTGATAGGATCCTATTACCTAGTAATAGTAGGACTAGTTTATTTTCTTTAATTAGAATTAGTTATTTATTATGAGCACTCTATTTATTTATTTTCTAGTTTCATTAGTACTCTTTTTTTTATTTCTAGTTCTACTAGGACTTGTTTGGGTTTATCCCATAAATAGGGCCCTTAGAACTCTTTTTAATGATTCATGAGAATACAATCTTCTTTTAATAATTACTTAGAGCAAGTATCTTGAAAGCTTGACCCTCTCGAAGTGGTCTATTGGAGGTTTGATTCCCTCGAAGTGATCTAATTAGGATCCTAGTTGGATTAGAACCTAACAATTGGTATCAGAGCAGTCCGACCTTCATTGGACAACTGTGATAACTCAGGTTTTTGGTTGGACCAAAAACCTAATTATCCTTGTCTTCCGCTGTGATCTATCGCGTCAAGAAGATTTATGCCCTTAACTCGACATCAAAAATCCAAGCTCGACATAGCAAACTTACAAGAATATTCCATGGCCTCTCAGGGGTCATTCAACTCAGAGAATGCATCACTGCTCGAACGTATGACTCAACTTGAGGAACACATCAGACGACTAGAACTACAAAAAAAACAAAGGGAGAAGCGACAATACTCCAAGTTCTTCACGAGGCAAAGAACTTGAAGATGATGAACATATTGACGAATCTACGCAAACCCTTCAGATGAGAGTAGAATTTTCATGGTGGGATGAAAATGATCCTGTTTGATGGATTTTTGGGCAGAGAAATGTTTCAGATATCATCGCACCCTGAAACATCCAAGGTGGAGCTTTCTTCCATTAGTCTTGATGGTGATGCTATTCAATGGTTAGATTGGCTAGAAATGAGACGTGGAAAATTATCATGGGAAACCTTTTCCACGGAGTTGTTAGCACGGTTCGGACCTCCAGAATTCAAAAACGTACATGGGGAGCTGGCAAAAATTCAGCAAACTACTTCCATATTAGATTATCAAACTCGATTTGAGCGATTGTCAAATCGTGCGAGAGAATGGAGTGAACGTCAGTTAGTTGGAACCTTTGTTGAAGGCCTCTTTGAAGACATTCGGCGCGAAATAAAAGCTCGACGACCCACCACCATGGTTGCTGCTATCTCTTTTGCTCGAGTGGAAGAAGAACGTCTGAATGACGAGAGGCGCCGATGAAATCAAAATTTTAGCAAGCCACTGGGAAATAGTAGTGTGACAATATATCCACCCAAAGTTGGAGGTACTAATTCTTCATCCTCTTCTTCTAAAACTTCTACAAAAAAGTTATCTCAATAGGATATAAAGGAGCGTGCAATTAAAGGTCTATGCTTTCCTTGTAATGAAAAATGGCAAAGTGGACACGTATGAAAAAAGGTCAATTGATAGCCATCAAATCTATTATGGAACTAGAAGATTGTGAAGACTCTTGTGACGTTGCAGAAGAAGAAGAATCGGACAAGGAAAATATACTCGTTGAATCTGCAGTACATGCCTTGGCAGGATATGCTAACCCTCAAACAATGAAAGTCGATGGACTTTTAAAAAAATAGCATATTACTGTTTTAATTGAAACTGGGAGCACGAATAACTTCCTTGAAGCTAAGTTGGCTAAAAGATTGGGACTATCAATTCAACCTTGTAAAAGATTTGTTGTCAAACTTGCCGACGGACGGATATTATCATGTGACAACAAATGCTCTCATGTTAGGCTCACTTTACAAGGGAAAGTAATATTCGTGGATCTATATCTTTTATCTATTGATGATTACGAAGTTGTGCTTGGTATTGAGTGGTTACATACCTTGGGAGAAATCACTTGGGACTTCTCAAAATTAATAATGAAGTTTGAATTGGAATGCCAAAATGTGATATTAAAAGGAAAACATTGCAATGTCAATTCCATATCAAATCATCGCATGGAAAAAAATACTTCGAAAGAAAAAAGAGGTTACATTGTTCAACTCCAACTTATGGGAGTAACACATTCACCGTCAACTGTTGAGAATGGACTTGAGCCCTTGCTTCCGAAATTTTTAGATATATTTGCAGAACTAGAAGGACTGCCACCTCAACGATCACATGATCATCGAATACCCCTCTTATTAGGCTCTTCTCCAACTAATGTTCAACCATATTGCTATCCTCATTTTCAAAATGATGAAATTGAAAAACAAATTCAAGAAATGCTTGAAGCAGTAATAATTCGGCCTAGTGTTATTGCTAAAAAAAAGATGGTTCCTAGCGTATGTGTGTGGATTATAGAGCTCTTAATAAAGTCACTATCAAGGATAAATACCCTATTCTAGTGGTCGATGAGTTGCTTGATGAACTTGGAGGTGCAAAGTTATACACTAAGCTTGACTTGCGTTATGGGTATCATCAAATTCGAGTACATAAAGTCAATGTGCAAAAAGCTTCTTTTCGAACTCATGATGGACATTAAGAGTTTTTGGCCATGCCCTTCGGGTTAACTAATGCTCCATCCACTTTTCAGAGATTGATGAACGATATCTTTTGACCATAGGAAAATTTGTGCTAATATTCTTTGATGATATCCTCATTTGTAGTTCATCCTTGCAGGAGCACCGATCTCATTTGAAGATAATTTTTACTATACTTCGTGAGCATAAACTATTTGTTAAGAAGTCTAAATGCAGTTTTGGTCAACCACAAGTAGAGTACCTTGGTCATGTGTATGATAAAGAGATGCTTGCCATTATTTATGCTGTCACTAAATGGAGACCTTACTTAATTGGTTATCGATTTCACATTCGTACAGATCATAGGAGTTTAAAACATATATTGGAGCAAAGAATCACTTCTATGCTGGAATAAAAGTGGGTCTCTAAATTATTGGGATATGATCATGAGATTACTTATAAAAGAGGAACTAAAAATCTCGTGACTGATGCTCTTTCTCGTCTTCCTGAGCATGGAACCTTATCTGCTATATCTATTTTGACCACTTCGCCAAGAATGGCAAGAGGATGCTGCTATCAAAACCTTAATTCAAAGGTTACAAGATGAATCTCTTTCAGTTTCACCGTATTCTTGGCACTCCAAAAATCTTCTATATAAAGGTAGAATGGTTTTAGTGCCAAACTCAGCTCATAAGCTAACCTTATTAAAGGAATTTCATGGTTCCCCAATGGCTAGGCATTCTGGTGTACTTCGCACATATAAGCGTATTTCTCGAGAATTCTATTGAATAGGCATGAAAAATGACATTAAGAAATTTATTGCTGAATGTGATGTTTGTCAGCGTCATAAGGAGGAAACAATTGCAAGTCCAGGATTATTGCAGCCACTTCCAATTCCTATTGAAGCATGGGTAGATATGTCTATAGATTTCATTGAGGGTTTACCCTCTTCACACGAAAAATTATAATATTTGTGGTGGTGGATCGTCTTATTAAGTATGCCCACTTTTATGCCATGTCTCATCCATATACGGCGTTACTGTTGCTAATATTTTTGTTGAAAATATTGTCAAATTGCATGGGGTGCCACGATCAATCATAAATGATAGAGACAAAATCTTCACTAGTCAATTTTGGAAGGAACTTTGTCGTTTCCAACAAACCCAATTGACAATGAGCACTGCTTATCATCCTCAAATGGATGGACAAACTGAAGTTGTCAATAGATATTTAGAATCTTATCTTTGTTGTATCAAGTGATAAGAATAAAAATTGGGTGAAGTGGCTTCCTTGGGTAGAGTGTTGGTACAACACAATTTTTCACTCTTCAACAAAAACTTACTCCTTTGAAGCTATGTATGGATATCCTCTTCCCGCTATTGCTCAATATTCAACAAGTGCTACTACTGTTAATGTTATGGATATTGAATTACGTGATCGAGATCAGGTACTAAAGCTATTGATGGATAATCTTACTAGTGCTGAATCTCGAATGAAACAACAAGCTAACAAAAAGTGAACTGAGAGAGAATTTCAAGTTGGAGACAATTTATTTACATCTGCAGCCATATAAATAATTTTCTATTGTTGTTCGGAGTTCAATGAAATTAGCACGTCGATTTTATGGGCCTTTTAAAGTTTTGGAGCGAATTGGGCCAGTAGCTTATCATCTTGATCTACCTTCAACATTTCGTACTCATCCAGTGTTTCATGTTTCTTTTCTTAAGAAGAAGCTTAGGAATAATGTTTCTATGCTACATCATCTTCCTGAATTGGATTCACATGGCAATGTTCGTGCAATACCTCAAATAGTTTTGAAGCGTCATTTTATTCAACAAAAGAATCATGCAGTTACTGAATGGTTGAATTAATGGGTGAATTCGCCAGTTGAAAATGCTACTTAGGAACATAATCAATCTTTGCACAAAAGGTTTCCTCAATTTATTGCTGCTCAGCCTTGAGGACAAGGCTAATTTAAAGGAGGCGGGAATGATAGGATCCTATTACCTAGTAATAGTAGGACTAATTTTTTTCCTTTAACTAGAATTAGTTATTACTTCCTAATTTGATGGCCTAGTTTGATTAGCACTCTAGTTATTTACTTCCTAGTTTGATTAACACTCTTTTTCTTTTATTTCTAGTTCTATTAGGACTTGTTTGGGTTTAGTCTATAAATAGGGCCCCTTGGAAATCTTTTTAATGATATATGAGAATACAATCTTCTTTTCGATGTTGCTTAGAGCAAATATCTTAGAGGCTTGACCCGAAGTGGTCTATTGGAGTTTTGATCACCTGGAAGTGACCTAATTATGATCCTAGTTGGACTAAAACATAACACAAACCCACACCCCATGGCGAAGAATCAGCTGATCCTCAGCAATGAATCGGTCGTTGACAGTGAATCGGTCGGTGATGGCGATCGACGATTCTTAGTTCATCTTTGCTATTATGTGTGATATGCCCTAGATCCATCCCCTTTTCCTCTATCTGCTGATCGCCGATTTTTTTCTTGATGTTAGTTCTAGTTTCTTTTTTCCTTGTGGGAGGTCGTGTCCTGCTCTGGACAAGGTTTGTGTGGCGAAGAAAGACAAAGTCGGCGCATGATCCGCCTTTCCTGTTCTCCTCTTTGTTGTGCGGTATGCCCTAGATCCGCCCACTTTTTCTCTTCTGCAATGCGGTGCTGAAATTTTTCCTAGATTTCACTTGCGATTTCATATTTCCTAGTGTGTCCCGCTTTGCCCTAGCAAACCCTAGATGAACTAGAATTCATATTTAATCACATTTGGTCATTAGGAAGTACATCATTATCTGTTCAGTGATGTGAATCTTGTGTTGTCATATGTTCTTAATTAGGTTTGTGCTTAATTAGGTTAGTGGCAATTATCGTTAGGCACCCTAAATAAGAACAATCTTATATGCCACCAATAATAATGGGATGTACAATTAGAATAAAAAGGCACGAGGTCTAAAAATGTTTTTGTGTTTTTCCTATATACCACTTGATGCATGCATATTCCTTATATTTGGAAAAAAATAGCATATCTAGCTTGCTTAAGTTATGAAATGTTGTTAATAAATATTATATGCTACATCCATAACTTTGGATAAATTTTGGCACCACAACTTCTGTGTACATACACTAGCGAGCTAAACAAGGCATGCCTTTGGCATGCTGAAGCTAAATAGACACTAGCTTGCTTAAGTTATGAAATTTTAATATCATTTTGAATGATTGCCAAGGAAAGCTGAATGTCTAGATTAATCAGCTTTTCCTTCATCCTATGGAATGTCATTGTCATTTATCTTTTACACTTATTTTCCTTATCGCACATGTGCAGAAGTATTGGATATACAAGTTGACAAAACCCAAATGTCATTGTCAACAAGTTGCGGTAGTATGAACATCTTGGACTAAAAATAATCCTGGTCGTAGATTTTACGGATGTCCATTTTTTTGGAGTGTGTCTTAGTACGAAATTAATCTTTCTATTTTACTATAATTAACATGTGTATCTAACTGTTATTTTATTATACAACAAGAACGAGCGTGCAACTACTTCAGATGGATGGATCCATATTTTCAATCACGACCTATTCAACTGAGTAATGGCTTACTATGCAAGATTGATAGGTTGGAAGCAGTGCATGAACTTGAAGATGAGATCATGATTAATAGGGGCAGAGTTGAAGATGAACTCAGGGTTAATAGGAATGATTTTAGTGCATTTTGTAAACTTCTTGCTGTAATTCTTGGTGTTGTAGCCATGTTAATTATATTTACTTGACAAATGTACTTTAACATTTGTACATAATATAGTTAGTTGGTTCTTTAGTTGTGTGCTACTTCCTCCTTGTAAGCAAAATGATACTTTAAGTGTACTTCATTTGAGTGATGTCCCCCTTTCATTTATGTGCTACTTCTTTCTAATTAAATATACTATTATGCAACTATGTCCCCTTGGAATGATGTATCGTTTCTTTATTAGTTTTTTTATTCGTTCGACTAGAAAGTTAAAGATATGAATGATGTATCATTTCATCAACTTTTTATAGAATTTAACCTATCTCAGAGAAAAAGATAAGTTCTGCTATGAACATTGGAGTTAGGAATCCCCTACTAGTTACCAACCGTCTGAGCGATTAATAATTTTTATGAACTCCTATTTGAATGTATCATGTAATTGGTGTTTACAATAAATCAATAAATCCAATTTGATTCCAAGAAATATGTATACACAAACTTTCATTTTTAACGTCAAATGCTGCTATACAGATGCAATATATCTAGAGTTTAAGGCTACCAACTCAAACAACATATGAACTACTTTTGGGAAAGCCGCAGCTGAGGCCATCTGCAGCTCATTGAAAACTCGACATAGTAACCAATCATCCAGTACACCACAACAAACATTATAATTAAGATCCAATCCACATTAGGCATATAAAAATGCATCTGAAAGACAGTTGCATAATAGTAGATACAAAGACCTTTCTCTTTTGCATCACATGGACAGCTCGCTCCAATACATATCAAAGCAACTAATCCAGCACTTTTGGCGACAATCTGATCCCTCTGCTCTGTTCAAGCTGTCTAACCCCCAAAAATCTTCCATCTTAGAAGGCCGGAACTGGTGGATTAATGACTTCATCCAAGTCACACGTCCAATCCCAACACTTCCTCCCCTTACAATAGAATACACTCTATCTTCGCGAGCTCCTTCTGGACAAAGAACAATTAGATGACATGTCGCCGCTTCTTCCTCTTCATCTGCACCAGATGCCTTACAAACCCCGCCTCTCATCTCATATGCTAAATTGAACCTTATTTTGGAACAAGTGACCAAACTCGCAGAAGCTAACACTAGCCAACATGAAGACATCCAGGCATTGAAGTACCAGCTTCATAACTTGGAACAACAAGGTCTCACCCATCACGACAGAATTCAAGGAATTGAAGTGGTGCAAAATTCCGTCCTCACGACCCTTAGTGATATTCAATAAGTCACTGATTGGCTGCTTGAACTTCAAACCCCCCTGGTCCCTCTTCCTGGCGTGATCGACACTGAGAGCAATGCCGATTTCAAGCTCGGGGGAGAGGGCGACATAGTACATTTCTACTCCTTTCGATTTACATTTCTACCCACAACTACTACTTTACAATTGCTATGAACATTTCATGAAGCAACATTGAAACATTTCATTTCTAGCTGTAAAGTAAGAGTTGTTTTTATTGTCCCATAGCATTGGCCTCTTTTGTGACTCTCTAAAGCTTTGTTCAAGAATACTCTGCCAACCCGACAAAATTTGAAATATTTCATGACTCCAATTCAATGCTTTAATTGTAGGGTTATGGCCTGAAGAAAGTGGCTATGATGAAGCTTTAAAAGCTCGACGACTAATTCTACTCATGCTCAACTCTTACTTTTATTAAATATGATAATAATTATGTTAATGCTAACTATTCCATTGCAGCGTCAAGTTTAGTAAAAGTGAAAAGGTGAAAGTTAAAAGAAAAGAAAAGAGGACTGGTAGCCTCAGAAGGTAGAAAAGGGTGTATTTCAGAACCTAGGTGAATCTGGGTGAGTAGATCCATAGGGGTTCATACCGGGCAACCTAAGAGCAACTGCCCTCGGATGTGCCAATCAAAAACCCGTTATGTCACACCCCACTCTGTGACTAAGTTCTAATCTCAACTATTACCTTCCTTAATTATGTTTAGCAATTCTATAAATAAAATCAGCAAAACCTCCTCCCTTACTTATTTTGTATTATTTGCCAATACATACAAATGATGCATATATATATATATATATATATATATTCATCAAAGTTTAAATAAACAGTTATAAGATATCATATTATCATTATAATTCTTTTTTTCACTAACCACCTCACATATAACACTCCACAGGATCAAGTTTTATACAACTTTACAAAAAGTTTTCTCACCAACTTAATTACAACATCTAGGATTATCTATTATATGCATGTTTCAAAACAAAAGTGAAAGAAAAATAGCAATGTTCCGACGGTTCAACCTCTTCTATATGCATCAAACCAAGCTTCGAATCAACTCAACTCGAGAACTTAGAATCATCTAAAAAATTCAACAAGGGTAATGTGAGAAACAATCGTTTGCTCAGTGAGTGAAATAAATGTACAACATAGGGGAACAATACGAGTGCATATAATATTTAAATAATCTGGTTTCCATGTGAGAAAACATTTAAAGTATAACTCATATCACATAAGTTTCCAAATCATATGAACTTTTACATAAATAAAAATTATTCAAGATATCATCATATTCAAAATTAAACTCCACACATGTATCATTGCACATACTCATCATGGTTCAATACGTATCCCTCTATGATCATGTGTCATACAATTAAGCAGAGCTTCATAATCAAGAGTATCAGATACGCAGAGCAAATAATGGGTCAATACGTATCCCTCCATGATTGTGTGTCATACAGTTAAGAAGAGCTTCACAATCAAAGAATCTCAAATACGTAGGCAAATCATGGGTCAATACGTATCCCAATCATGATTGTGTGTCATCCAATCATGATTCTCAAATACGCAGAGCATATAATGAGTCAATACGTGCACGCAGAGTAGCCCCCAAAGGGTAAAGACATTCGATATACATGCCAAAGGCTTCATGTGTATCGAATGCAGTCCCAAAGACCTTTTTCAAATAGCATGGCTAATGAACACATGGAGTTTAACAATATCAAAATACACATGTCATTCACATATCATTATCAAGTAAAACTTATTTTTACTTCACAAGCATTGTTCCTTGAAAACATTTTTGTATAAGATGTTACTCCATCTCATATAAAATCCTTGAAACATATCATAAATACTTTTCATAGCTCAAGATATGTTTCAATAATAATAATAATAATAATATTTGCTTGAGGTAATACCATAAATAAAAGAACTAACATATAACATTTTGCTATGTTGTAAATTTACCCACTCACCTTATATTTTATCCCTTCAAGGAGATTTATTAGATTTCCTCCCTTTCACTTGCAACTTGATATTTTCCTACAAGTAATAATGCCTTTTTACTTCTCAATCACTAATAAAGTAATATGCAATGCATGCTCATGATGCATCAATGTTTATGCACCCTAAAATGCCTATAATCTCCTCCAATACCAATTTCTAACTTTAGGTATTTTTGTTCATAGGCTATTTCACAATTGGAACTTCTCAATCCTCCATAGTTTAACTAGGTATTGTCTCAAGATTTCAGACTGCGTACTTGTCAATGAATAATTCATAACTTTTTAATCACAAAGGCAAATCTCATAATTCTGGATAAATTAGAAACTAGACTTACCAAGGTTTCCAACCCCCAAATATCATTAACTAGTTCCAAGTGACTAATTCAAAACATCCCAAGAAATCTGACCTAGGGTTTGTGTCATGACAGACCGTGTACCACTGAATGATTAATTTATATCTTTAACAATACGTATCCATTTGATGAAATTCTAATTTTCCTAGAATCTAGACTTCACTAGAGTTTAGTCGTAAAACTTGTAGAATTTAACTCATTTTATGCCCTTATAACAAAAATAGTTAACTAGGATCGTGATTTTTCCATGTCCTGAAATCTGATAGAAGCATTACTATGAAATGAAAAATTCATTTCTCCCAAAATACAAGTCCAAATAGGATGATTCCGCTTCTCACCAAACTATTAGAATTCTAATTAATCATATCCAAATTCCAAATTCACTATATTCGAACCCTGCCCTAATTTATAAGTTGGACCTCTATCAAACTCGCGATAGGATGATTGACCAGAAAAGTTAAGTACATAACTTCCTCTATAAAACTCCTTCTTAGGTTATTCTATGGGCCATGGAAATCTAACTTCAAATGGATTAACCAAACAAAATTTCATGATTTATGGTTAGGTAATCATGAAGGAATGGTCCTCTCAATCAGAAAAAGAATTTTCGGATCAAAACTCACCTTGAATAGCTGATGTTCCTGATTTTCCCCAGGTTGTTTAGCTCGACTTCCGCCTCTGGTAATTTTTGTACGGTGAAAGGATAATGTTAAGTGCCTTATATATGTTTTTCAGAATTTTCGCATGACATAAGACAGTTTGGAAAAATATCCCTTTAAGTAGCTGTTCACTTGTCTGCTTCAGCTGCTTGGAACATAAGTGATGGCCAATCACATTTTTTGTCATAACTAAGTATTTTAACCCTAATTAAGCTTACTTAATCCTATTTAAATATATATATTATAATATTTAGAAATTTTATAATTTATTCCTAATAAACTTATGTAATTACTTTTGTAAAATTTATCGATAGTTAAGTAGTCATTATGCTCTAATCGGAATATTAATTACTATACACAAATATCACTAAATGAACATCCAAACTAACGTAATATGTTAATTAAATGCATGATTATGCAGAAATGACATTTGTAGAGCACATCCGTGACACGTTATACAGACCACCTAGCGCATTATTTTTTATGACTATGAGCTGAGTTGGGAGGAAGTTAAAAATGTCTTGCTTCTAATACCTTCATTAAAGCCAGGGTATGTGGAAAAGAGAGAAGGCACTTGAGCAAAAAGTGCAAGGTCTGAATGCCAAAAGAGTAGTTGGAAAGCAAGATGGAGATTGAAACTTCTTGTCTTGAACATTGCTTGAGGACAAGTAAAAATCTAAGCTTGGGGGAATTTGATCATCCCTTATTTTGTTTATAATTATTAAAGTTAAATCTGCTAGATTGATATAAAAATCTTATTATATTTGAAATATTTTTTACCTATTATCTGTAGTGGATCTGAACTAGTAAAAAGGGAGACTAACTACTTTTCAAATTTTGAATTCTTAACAGGGGAGAAAGAAAAGGAGGCGAGGAGAGAAAAAGGAGGAGGCTGGAGAGGAGAGGGCAGCGAAAGGAGGATAGAAGCTCAAGGAGAAAGAAGACGAAGAATGTGGAAAGAAGAATTATTGATTTTGTTGGAACCTATGTCTGGCTAAGGGAATTCTGTTTTCCTTGTGATGATATTTTGTTGACGCTATGATTCTAGTTCTCTGATGCCGTATTTTTAACCTCTAGTTCTTATTTGCTTGATAGATTGCAATCTTATTACCTGCATTCAATTTTGATCAAATAGAGAGATCTATTGTTTTTTGCCATTAGCTTGTTCTATTCGAGAGAAGGAATTGGTTATTCTCAATTGCAATGTTTTTAGTAATATGATGTTTGTTGATTTTTAGAGACTGAGAATTCCATTGTTATATCTATTGTGAGGTGAGAGTCCATAATAGTGACTAGTGGTATTGGATTCATTTTAATTGCTCGGATTAGGATAGAAGACTTCATAATTCAAGATCGAGAGATCGACCTCTTTTTTTGTTAGGATGATAGATCGACTAACTAGTCTAATTATTAACGGCTATTCCCTCTTAGCTCAAAGAGAGATCGACGAGTTTAGAGAATGGGTAATTGATTCGTACAGTAAGATCGAGAGATCATTTGACTTATAAATGACAACTAAGATGCAATAGCCTCAACTAATTCATCACAAGGGAATCTACTCTCCTATATTCTAGTTTCCTTTATATATTTCCTTCTTTTCTTACAAATTATTTCCCTGTTTTATTTGCTTTCTTCTTAAATATTTTGTGACAACTTCCAAGATATAAATAGATTGATAACTGATCTAAATCAACGAGGTTACGACGCTCAGGGTTTCTACTCGACTTGTGCACTTGCAGTTGTGTGAACTCTAGAGTAAGATTTAAAACATGACTAGAATTACTTTCGGTGCAAGAAAATAACACTAGCATAAAGTTCAGGTCAGACATCAGCGACGGTGGCTTCGCGATTCTGACGATTTTTCATACTCGGCATCTCCTACTCTGACCAGTGACTTCCATATCACTATTCTTTCTTATCTTCGATCGTTGTTGCTGAGCAACTCTCTCGGCATCGCTCTACAACAATTCAGCATTCTATCGACTTGAGGAAGAAGACAAGCCATTACCAGCACCCGTTCGTCATCTCCGACGTACTAAAGAGCCATAAGCTATTGAAGAAGGCTCCCCATCTTAGATTAGTTATCCCGAGGAGTAGTAGTGGTGGCCCTCCTACGAGCCGAACACCATGGAGTTCTTGTGTTCATGGAAGGTCAAGCATATCGAGGCCACAAGACATCATTTCCAAATAATGTCCACTTACACATATGAAGGAGTTCACTACCCTGACCTTCTGGAATTGAGCAACGCATACAATTTGTTATTAAGGCTATTCGAAGTCGGCAACTTCACTATATATTTGACATGTGATCTATACATTGGCTTCTCTCTATGGCTTCCACATCCATCACATTGGGATACATCAGGTTGTCTCTTTGCAATTTCTCCCTTTAAAATTTCTTTATTATTCTTATACTACCTTTTCTATTTTTGATTTTCAACACTACGGATAGTGTTGAGTTTAAGTTTGGGGGAGTTTGCATTTTCATGCATCATGCCTATCATCTTATATTGCATTATATGCATGCACTCTTATCATGTTTTATCTGTTATTTTCATATTTCATTAGCATCATCTAAAAAATCTATAGAAATTAAAAATTCCATATCATTCTTTCTCATTCCTTACATTTTCTTATTTTCAAACATTATTCAAGGACATCCTGCTAATTAACAAAATTCAAAGCACTATTATTTTATCTTTTATCGTCTTAGTATTGGGTGTTTGCAATGTGAATGTTGCTAAGTAGAATTATGAATATTTGGACGACAAATTCTTATTCATGCTCTTTTTTTATTTTTCTTTAGTCTTGATAATAATTGTCTCTTTGTTGAACATTTAAGTGTTTATTGAGCTTAGAGTAAAAAAATGTGGAAAAAGGTAAAATAGGGTTAGTTGAACCCCAACAAAACAAAATAAAAAAGTACAAAAGTGTTATCCGGAGCCGTGGTGTGTTCAGGTGATTAGATCAGTATGAAATTCTTGCTTGGCGACCTAAGGGCAACTGTCTTGAGATCGTTGATCGAAAGCCTGTTAGAAGGACCATCTTGTGCAATATGGAGAAGCACATAAGTACCAAATCAATTAAAAAATATAAGTATGAATGAAAATATCAGAAGTTTTAAAGTGAAAATACATAAGCTCAGTATGCACTTATATTTCCAACATTGAGACTCTTATTTGATAGGCTATATCTTTTCTTCTATGAGCTGAACTTGGATGAGTTTAAATATGTCTAATATTAAGAAATTCTACAAGGCTGGGTCATTGAAATTATGGAGAGATACTTTGGCGATCGATGTATAAAATCTAGTGCTAAGCAAAATAGCTAACTAACAGGGTGGAAGCGAGATTGACCTTCTTGGTTGGAGCTTTGACTTGAACACTGCTTGAGGACAAGCAAATATCTAAACTTGGGGGATTTTGATGCATGCAAAAACCAACATATATTTAGCCATGCATTTAATCTTATTTCAAATCATTTTCTTATTGCATGCATCATTTTATGAGCTTATTTATATTAATTTTACAAAAATAAAAATCTACCCAAATGCATTTTATTGTCTAGGAAGCAAGAAAACTTAATTACAAAGCCAACGGAGAAAATCATGCTCAAATTGAAGTTAAAATAGAGACAAAAAGTCAAAAAGAGTCAAACTGTGCAAGGCTGAAAATTGGTTGTCATGGGCTGTGAAGGAGGTTTCATGGACCATGAAACAGAGTTGTAAGACACTTTAACAAGCCGTTTGTAGGATCCCAAAGGCACCAATAGGGGGTGAATTGGTGTTTAAAAATAAAAGTATCGATTTCACAAAACACATTGCGAAAGCTAAAAATTGATTCTTTAAACATTTTAAATCAATGCAATTCAGATCATATCACAAATACAATATGAGAGAGACAAAGAATGAAATTAAACACAATGAACACGGTAGTTGTTGATGAGGTTTGGCTACACATTGGCCTATGTCCCCGCTCCAATTTCTCGACCTCGAGACCGTAGAAGATTCCACTAAAACTCTTCATTTGTTCCAAATGGGGCAAGGAAGGAAACCCTTTACACCACCATCTTTTGTCCACTTCGAGAGGAAAGACTCACATCTCCTTCTAGGAAGCTAATCTTTTCTCTCGCTCAACAGGTAAGATATCGAACCTCTTTTACACAGGAGCTCTCTGAATTTTTATGAATAATTGTTTCTCTCTTTTACAATACCATGCTCACAAGAAGAGAAGAGAGAAAGAAAAGCAACTCAAAATGATAACTTCAAAAAAAGGATATTCTTTTGATAACTTGAAGTTTTTCTTCAATGCTTGGATGGATTGCTTTGCCTCTGGCTTTGGCACTCCTTTTATAGGTTTCAGCATGTGAAAAATTCTTTCAGAAATTGTTTCACATTTTTCTCCTTGAAAAATACCCATTACTATTCATTTTTCTCCTTGGTACATCGACCGACATAATCTCGATGTCGACCAGTATAATCTTGACGTAGAACTGGGCATTGCACGCATTGATCAGTCGACCGGCATCTCCGATCGGTCGACCGATGTAGTCTTGACTAGCCTTCTTTGTTTCGACCGACAGATTGACTGACCTGCACTATTTTGAGCATAACTTTTTGCACTGGTATCCAAATTAGATACTATTAGATTCTATGGATAGCTAGCAGGATTCTCTACAACTTTCATATTCATCATTTATCAGAATCTAATAAGCCATAGTCATTTATTTAATCAAACTTTAGTGCATAAAGTTGTCCCTTTTTCTTTAAACTTCTTCAACATTTAACTTTAATATTTCGAGGTTTGTATTATCAAAATATGATTTTATATGTTATTAAAATTTTGCTCCAACACTGTTAAAATACATTTTTTGACGCTAGAAAGTTGGCCCCAACACAGCCATGACCAGGCTTTCACGGGCTGTGGAATTCATGTTTTTCACACTGTAAGGGTCGTGAAAAGCCTTTCTCGGGCCGTGAAAACTCATTCCTAAGCCGATTCAAATAGTGTTTAAGCCATTAAAACTAAGTAACAGATTGTGACGAAGTGCAAATTCGAGTTTTGGACGAATTTTTGAAAGATTTTCAAGTGCACAAGGATTCCTAGTCATACTACATGATCCCAAGATGATTTGGAAACATTGTTATGGTCCAAATTTTGGAGTTTTGCAAGGTAAAACTTTTAGAATCAATAGGAGTCCGAATTTACCTTATTTCACATGTAAAAGATTTCTATTTATTCCAGACCACTTGGAAAGAGGCTTTTTACAGTGAGAAGAGATCATGCTAGGGCCTGCAAACGAAGCTTTCAAGCCAAGAACGAAGGAAAACTTCTGAAGGACAAAGGTAATGATTTCTGTGTGGTGGACTCGTGCGAGGATTGCACAGTGATTTCATCATTATTTTTGAAGAGTATTCTTTGTTCTACATATTGTTGGGATGCATCGTTATGCTTTGAAGTTTTTTCTTTTTAATCTTTGTAATTCGGATAATTTAGTTTAGTTTTAAGTTTTAGTTTTATTTCTGCAAGAGATCATGCTAGGGCCTGCAAACAAAGTTTTCAGTCATGTTGATGCAAGGTGAGATGATTGGGACAAAAAAATAAACTTGGACAAAAATTGGCGGTGTGCTAAAATTCGCATGTGCGCCATTTTGCACCGTTTACGTGCATTTTCCACCAAGAAGACCAAAGCACAAAATTTTTTACACTTTCGTGGATGGTGAGATCGTTGGGATGAAAAAATAGACTCGGAGGAAAATTGGCTGGGGTGCGAAAATCCATGAGCGAGTTGGTTCATGCCTTTTATGCGTGTTTTCCACCAAGAAAGCCAAAAGATGAGAAATTTTTGATGCTTTCAGGAAGATTGATGCATGGTCGAAAAAATGGACTCGGCAAAAATTATCGGGGTGCAAAAATTCGCGTGCGCGCCATTTTACGCCTTTTAGTTTTCCACTAAGAAGGTCAAAAGACACAAGAATTTTGATGATTTTGTGCTTGTTGATGCATAGTGAGATGATTGGGATGAAAAATGGACTCGGACCAAAATTAGTCGGGGGTGCGAAAATTTGCACATGGGCCGTTTCGTACCTTTTTAGCGTGTTTTCCACCAAAAAGATCAAAAGACGTGAAATTATCGATGCTTTCGAGCATGTTGATGCATGATGTGATGATTGAGTGAGATGAAAATTGACCGGGGTGTGAAAATCCACATGCGCATCGTTTCGCTCCTTTTTAACGTGGTTTCCACCAAGAAGGCTAAAAGATGTGAAATATTCGATGCTTTTATGCATGTTGATGCATGGTGAGATGTCGTTTCTCATTCGTCGTTTCATGTCATTTTTTATGCATTCGTGCATGTTGATGTATACTAAGATGATTGGGACGAAAAAATAAACTCGGACGAACATTGGCCGGGGGTGCGAAAATCTGCACGCGCGTCGTTTCGCGTCTTTTATTCGCGTTCTCCACCAAGAGGGCCAAAAGATGCAAACTTTTCATTGCTTTCATGCATGTTGATGTATGGTGAGATGATTGGAATGAAAAAATAGACTCGAACGAAAATTGGTTAGGGTTGCGAAAATCCGCGTGTGTGCCATTTCGCGCCTTTTACTCGTGTTCTCCACCAAGAGGGCCAAAAAATGAAAAAAAATTTACGTTTTCATACATGTTGATGCGTGGTGAGATGATTGCGACGAAAAAATGGACTCGGACGAAAATTGGTTGGGGGTGTGAAAATTCGTGCGCGCATCGTTTCGCACCTTTTACTCGCGTTCTCCACCGAGAGTGCCAAAAAATGTGATATTTTTTACGCTTTCGTGCATGTTGATGTATGATGAAATGATTGGGACAAAAAAAAGGACTCGTACAAAAATTGGCCAGGGGTGCGAAAATCTGCGCACATGCCATTTACTCATGTTCTCCACCAAAAGGGCCAAAAGATGAAAATTTTTTCATTTTCGTGCATGTTGATGTATGGTGAGATGATTGGGACGAAAAAATGTACTCAGAAAAAAATTGCCCAGGGATGCAAAATTTCCATCAAAAGGCCAAAGGACGCGAAATTTTTTATGCTTTTAGGCATTTTGAAGCATAATGAGATGATTGGGATGAAAAAATTGGTCGGGGCGCGAAAATTCGCGCACGCGTCCTTTCGCACCTTTTACGCGTGTTTTCCACACCAAGAGAGATAAAAGATGTGAGATATTCGACGCTGTCGTGCATATTGATGTATGGTGAGATTATTGGGACGAAACAATGACGTCGGTCGAAAATTTGGCCAGGGACGAGAAAATTCGGGCTCACCTTTTTCATGTGTTTTCCACCAAGAAGGCCAAAATATGCGAAATTTTCGACGCTTTTGTACATGTTGATGCATGGTGGTACGATTGGGATGAAAAAACGGCCTCGGCCAAAAATTGGCCGGGGGCACGAAAATTTCTCGCGCATGCCTTCCTTGCCTTTTAAGCGTGTTTTCTACCAAGAAGACCAAAAGATGTGAATTTATTTATGCTTTCATGCATGTTGATGCATGATGAGATGATTGGGGCGAAAAAATGACTGCGACTAAAATTTGGCCAGGGCGCGAAAATCCCTGCACACGCCGTTTCGCGCCTTTTACGTACATTTTCCCACCAATAAGGATAAAAGACAAAAAATTTTATGCATTCATCCATGTTAATGTATGGTGAGATAATTGAGAGAAAAAATGGTCTTGAACAAAAATTGGCCTGGGGCACGAAAATCCGCCGCGCACCCGTCCGTAACTTTTTCCCGTGTTTTTCACCAAGAAGGTCAAAAGACGCAAAATTTTCGATGCTTTCATTCATGTTGATGCATGGTGAAATGATTGGGACGAAAAAATGACCTCGGTCAAAAATTGGCTTAGGCGTGCCTTTTTCGCGACTAGAAAATCCACCCGTGCGCCTTTTTCGCGCACCTTTCCGCAACTTTTTCCCATGTTTTCCACTAAGAAGGCCAAAAGACACAAATTTGTACATGTTGATGCATGGTGAGATGATTGAGACGAAAAAATGACCTTGGTCAAAAATTGGCTAGCGCGTGAAAATCCACACGCTTCTTTTTCGCACCTTTTATGCGCTCTTCCCCCACGAAGGCCAAAAAATGTGAATTTTTTTACTCTTTCATGCATGTTGATGCATTCTGAGATGATTGGGATGAAAGTTTGACCTTGGCTGAAAATTGGCCGAGGGCTAGAAAATCAGTAAGTGCGTCATTTAGCGCATTTTACGTGCGTTTTCCACCAAGAAGGACCAAAAATGTTCGGCGCTTTTGTGCATGTTGATTTATGGTGAGATAATTGTGACGAAAAGGCGACCTCAACCAAAAATTGGCCGGGGGCGCAAAAATTTGCGCGCACGCCTTTCTCAACTTTTACGCGCATTTTCCACCAAGAAGGCTAAAAGATGCAAAATTTTTTATGCTTTCGTGCATGTTGATGCATGGTGAGATGATCGGGATGAAAAAATGACCTCGATCGAAAATTGGTCGAGGCGCGAAAATCCACGTTTGTGCCTTTTTGCACCTTTTACGCTTGTTTTCCGCCAAGAAGGATAAGAGCTGCAAAAATTTTTATGCTTTCGTGCATGTTGATATATGGTGAGATGATTTGGATGAAAAAATGACCTCGGTCGAAATTGGCTGGGGTGCGAAAATTCGCGTGCGCAACTTTTTGTACCTTTTACTCGCGTTTTCCACCAAGAAGGCCAAAAGACGTGAAAATTTTTACGCTTTTATGCGTGTTGATGCATGATAAGATGATTGTGACGAAGAAATAGCCTCGGTCAAAAAATAGCTGGGGCGCAAAAACTTGTGCGCACACCGCTTTGCGTCTTTTTATGCAAGTTCTCCACAACCAAGTCTAAAAGATGCAAAATTTTTGAAGCTTTCGTCATGATGAGATGATTATGATGAAAAAATGACCTCGGCCGAAAATTGGTTGGGGGCACGAAAATCCGCCCACGCTCCATTTCGTGCCTTTTACGTGCATTTTCGACACGTAAAATTTTTTATGCTTTCGTGCATGTTAATGCATGGTGAGATGATTGGGATAAAAAATGACGTGGATCAAAAATTGGCCGTGGCGCGAAAATCCGCACGCGTCGTTTCGTGCCATATACGCAAGTTTTCCACTAAGAAGGCCAAAAAGACACGAATTTAATGACTCTTTTGTGCATGTTTTTGCATGGTGAGATGTTGGGGACTAAAGAATGGCCTTTTGTGCTGACCTGTTATGACACTCAAGGTTTCTACTCGACCTGTGCACTTTTAGCTGTGTGAACTCTAGAGAAAAATTGAAACACGATCAGAATTACTTTTAGTGCGAGACATTTACATCCACATAAGGTTCACGTCAATTGTTCATCTCAGCCGGGGACCGGTCGATCGCATTAATGGATAAGTCGACCGATCTATATGACTGTTGCATGATTTGTTCAGTGTTAGCGCTTGATTGGTCGATCGGACCATCGATCAGTTTATCGACCAGTATAGTCTTGACATTTTGGTTTTTGCCCATTGAGCTGATCGATTGATCGATGCGTCGACCGGATTGGCGATCGGTGTAGTCTCGATGTCAACCTATGCACTTTGTGTATTGACCGGTCGACCTGTATGCCGAATCGGTTGACCGGTATAATCTCGACCAGCCTACATTATTTCGACCGGCAGGTTGACCATCCGACACTATTTTGAGCATAACTTTCTGCATGTTTATTCAAATTAGATTATCTTGGATTCTATGGGAAGCTAACATAGCTACCTACAACTTTTATATTCATCATTTATCCAAATTCTAATGAGATCATAGTTAAAAATTCAACCAAATTTTAATGCATAAAGTTGTCCATTTCTATTTGAACATTTTCAGTATACAACTGTAATCTTTCAAGATTTGTATCATCAAAAAATAATTTATAGGGCATTAAAACTTTGCTCCAACAATCTACCCCTTTTTATGAAGACAAACCGAGAAATATGAAAAATATATAAGTTGCAAAAAAATTGTAAATCTTGTAAAATCAATTTTACCCCCCTAAAACTAATCTTTTCTTATAGCGCTAGCTATGCACATAAGTACTAATTGTAAGTTACTTTTCGTATGAAGTTATATCATATTTCTCCTATTTTTATCCCCCTTGTATTTCATCAAAAAGTAATTTGAACATAAAGCATACAAGTAATAATATGTAACTCTCCCTTAATCATAAAAGATTTATTCTCCCCTTTCTGTAATATAAGGACTATGTAAAGTATCACATCATAAGATTTTGTTCATATATAATATATGCAGTTAAAAAATTTGCTCCCCCTAAAGTCATGATCGATTTATAATGGCAAAATATGAAATTAAAGGTTTTTTTAGAAAATGTGAAGCTATATTAATGCAAAAGATAACTACTAGAGTCATTGTACAAAAATTGATGGAGGTCGGGAGGAGGAGCATCCACCCAAAAATACTCACCATTTTGGTGGCCAAAATTAGTTAAGTGGTCTGCAGTAGAGTTGCGCACTTGTAGGAAGAATGCAGTAGAAGTAGGTGCTAGTCTCTCGAGGTTGTCCCATATATCTCAAAGAAGAGTACATAGGCACCAAGGACAATGGCGGCAATGCTTGATCAAATGAACCAAAACTTCGGAGTCCGATTGTATGGTTACGTGATTAAAACCTCTGGCAACACAAGCGTAAATATCTTGGAGTAGAGCCCAGGCTTCAGAGTGAAGGGCTGTCGTGAAAGAGGCGGCTCCAACACCTAAAAAAATAAAAGATCCAGAATGAAAACGGAGTAAAAAACCGTATCCCCCCGATCCATTAGCCCGAATGTACGAGCCGTCCAAATTGAGAGAGACCCAATTCGGGGAGGGGAGCTCCCACAGGATCCACGGAGGATCATGGGGGTGAGTTGTCTCAGGGCTGTGTGTTGTGTATGATGCAAATTCATGGAAACCAGCCAAAGCCTTCACCCAGATGACCTTGACGGCTGCAAACTTAGACCAGAAGTGGATATCATTCCTGAGATTCCAAATAGACCAGAGGCAAAAAGCAAAAATGGATAAGAGGTGCTTCCTAGACAGAAGGTCCAAAGAGGCACCTTCATGGATCCAAGAGCCCAAGTCCCAAGAGGGAAAGAAACAAAAGGAATAGTGTAGTTCGGTTTGAAAAATGTCCCATAACTAGAGGGTGAAAGGGCAGGAGAAAAAGAGATGGGAGATGGTTTCAAAAGTGAGGCCACATATGGGACAAGAAGGGTTAATGTTGGAGTGAAAGGTGAGAATATAATCCATGGTGGGAAGTCATTTGTGGAAAAGCTTCCAAAGGAAGAAATGTATTTTAGGAGGAATGGGGATTTTCCATATCGCAGTCCAAGAATGTCGTCCTTGGCATTGGGAAGTCCATATTCATCGGTCGCCCAAACCCACGCATCATCGCAGGAAGAGCGAGGAATGTAAATACCACAAATAGCATCACAAATAGATTTACAAAAAATTTGGGACAAAAGGGGGGTATTCCAGCTGAAGTCGATAATGAGGTCCGAGACACATATGGTACTGATATCGACATTCATGTTTAGATAAGTGGGCAGTTTGTTAAGTGGGACAGGTGATATCCAAGGGCCAAAAAGAACATATGTGTTATGGCCTGAGCCAGAAGACATGATAAAACCTGGGCAAAATTGGTGGAGGGAATTAGTGATAAGACGCCAGGACCAAGCAATACCCTTGGAGGGAAGGGAATTCCAAAGAGAGATGGTTCCATATTTCGACCGTACCAAGCATGCCCAGGGAGATTGGGAGTTGTTTAGGAGGCTAAGGACTCTTTGTGCAAGTAAAGAGGTGCGAATAAGATGAAAGTTTCATACACCTAAGCCACCCTCCTCTCGGGGAAGCTGAACAGTAGACCAACGAATCAAGTGGAGACCTCTCCGACCATTACCAGAATCCCAAAGATAAGTTCGGGTGAGGCGTTCGAGCGAGCGGAGAGTGCCCATGGAGAGATAGGTTGCCCCAAGAAAGTAGGTGAGAAGTGAGGAGAGACACGAGTTGACGAGGGTAGTACGACCCGCCTGACTAAAAAGTTTATGCCGCCAATCAGAGAGCCTTGTAGTAAAATGCTTAATAAGAAATTCTTGCTCCTTGATGGGAATGCAGTTGGCAGAGATTGGGACACCCAAGTAAATGTAGGGGAAGAAACCTTGAGAGATCCAAGGCAATGGATGAGGGCCTAACGCCGACGAGAGTGGATGTCACATGGAAAATAGACAGCAGACTTAGGTAAATTGATGCGTTGGCTTGCAAGGGATTCATATATATAAAGGATCTAAGTTGTCTGCCATTGGCTTGAGTGGCATGAATGCACACCAGCAAGTCATTGGCAAACAAAAGGTGACTGAGGGAGGAGTTAAGTTTGAATGGGGTAATGGGGCCAAGCTCGACATGCTGCTGTAGTGACGTGGATATTTGGGAAACAATAATAAAGAGATAAGGTAAGAGCAGATCTCCCTGGCGGATGCCTCGATGGCGTAGGAAAAAAGGTGAAGGTTTTTTGTTGATAAACAAATGAAAAAATGGGGGACCTGATACAGAGATTAATCCAAGTGATAAACTGTTGGGAAAAGTTCAAGAGGTTTAGGATATGGATGATGGCATCCCAGGAGACACAATCGAAAGCTTTTTCCATATTAATTTTTACCAGCATATGTTTATCCCAACCAAGAGAGAGGGAGTGGGAAAGCTCTTAGGCTAATAAAATGTTGTCCTGGATGTCTCTGCATGGGATGAATGTAAATTGGGAGGTACTAATTAGCTTATCCAGGGTGAGTTTAAGGTGATTGGAGAGAATCTTGGCGAATACTCGATATAGAGTATGACAAAGGGAGATGGGGCGATAGTCTTTAATAGTTAAGGGCGAATCTTTCTTTGGGATAAAAACGAGGGAGGTTTTGCACTAGTCATTAGGCAAATGAAAGTTTCAAAAGCCTGTTGAATGGCATGGGTAATACGGATCCCCACGATATCCCAATAATTACGATAAAAGTTGAGAGTAAAACCATCGGGGCCAGGTGCCCGACCAGATGGCATACTCCAGATGACTGAGCGGACTTCCTCATCAGTGATGGGGCAGGTAAGTGAAGGGAAAAAGGTAGGGTCACAAGTGGGTACATCAGGCCCGAGGGTAGGAGGGATGATTTGGTCTAGTAGTGGTCTCCAAAAATTTTCATAATGATCAATGAAGTGTTTTTCAATTAGATTAGGTTGGGTAATGAGACCTGGCGAATGACATTCTGCTTATGACGGATAATGGTCTGTAGGTGAAAAAATTTGGTATTTCGGTCACCATGACAAAGCCACGTGGTGCGGGCCGTACTCCACCACTTGACATTAATCTAGCATAGTAAAGTGGCGTGAAGGTGGTAAGTGGCCCTGAGAGAAGCAATTCAGGTGCAGACAAACCTCTGGAAATGTCAAGGCTCTCAAGCAGTGAGATACGGTCAAGAGCTTCTTATAGTTTTGTTTTCCGATCAAGTTTTGCTTTCCGATCAAGCCTTTTCAACGATGTATGCTTGTCAAACCTCTGGAAAGATATATTTTGCTTTCCGATCAAGTTTTGTAGAAATGTTTTCTCTTATAGTATATTCGGAAGGTAATGTTTCATATAAATAATAACCTTTTCAACGATGTCTCACATGTCAATATCAATAGAACATATGTATGCTTGTATCCTGATTTTCCAATAAGCAAAATTTGATGCATTAAAAAGGGGAGGACGACTAATTTATTGTCCTTCGAAAAAACTAAATCCACTTGATTCCATACCTCTAAAGATGTTTAAATCTTAAAACAAGATGATTAAATCTTAAAATAAGAGCAACCCACTCTGATATCAATTGTAAGATTCCAAGGCACCAAAAGGTGGGTGAATTGGTGTCTAACACCGAATGTACCGATTTCACAAAACATGTCGCGAAAGCATAAAATCAATTCGTTAAACTTTAAACCAAAACAAATCATATCATATCACAAACATAATATCAGAAGGAGAGGGAGAGAAAATGCAAATACAAGAACACGGTGGTTGTTTACGAGGTTTGGCCATACCTTAGCCTACGCCCCCGCTCTGACTTCTCGACCTCGAGACCGTCGGAGATTCCACTAAAACTCTTCCTTTGTTCCAAATGGGGCAAGGAAGAAAACCTTTTACCTCAACCACCTTTTCTCCTCTTCGAGAGGTAAGGCGAGCCTCTCCTCATAGGAAGCTTATCTTTTCTCTCGCTCAACAGGTAAGATATGGAATCTCTTTTACACAGGAGCTCTCTCAATTTTTCTGAACAATTTCTTCTCTCTTTGACAATATCGTGCTCACAAGAAGAGAAGAGAGAGAAGAGAAAGTAGAATAATTGCTTCAAGAGAATGATATTCTTTTGATAACTTAAAGTTTTTCTTTAATGCATGGATGGATGTCTTTGCTTCAGGCTTTGGCACTCCTTTTATAGGCTTCTATATGTGAAATTTTCGTCCAAAATTTTTTTCATATTTTTCTCCTTGAAAAATAACGGTTACTATTCATCTCAGCCGAAGATCGGTCGACCAATCAATATGCCCGTTGCAAGATTTCTTAAGTGACAGCGCTTGATCGGTCGACCGGACTATCGACCGATATAGTCTTGACATTTTGGTTTTCGCCCGTTGAGCTGATCGGTTGACTGATGCATCGACTAGACTGTCAAGCGATGTAGTCTCGACGTCGACCTGTGCACTTTATGTATTGATCGGTCGACCTGTATGCCGGATCAATCGATCGGTATAATCTCGATCGGCCTACATTGTCTCGACTGGTAGGTTGATCGTTCTGCACTATTTTGAGCATAACTTTCTACTTGGTTATCTAAATTAGATATCTTAAGTTCTATGGAAAGCTAACGGAATTCTCTACAACTTTGATATTTGTCATTCCTCCAAATTCTAACGAGATCATAGATAACAACTCAAACAAATTTTAGTGCATAAAGTTGTCCATTTCTATTTAAACTTTTTTAGCATATAACTTTAATCTTTCGAGGTTTGTATCATCAAAATATATTTTATAAGGCATTAAAACTTTGCTCCAACAATTGATGCATGGTGAGATGATTGAGAAGAAAAATGTCCGCGGCCGAAAATGGGCCAGGGGTGCAAAAATCCGCATGCGCAGGATTGTTATTCTCATAACCAAAGTTTATCCCATTTTGAAGCTCCATCATCGGCCCTCCAAACTCCCCGTCGCCACCTTCCCCCACCCCTCTCACCGCTATGCTATCCGCCTCTACCAACCCACCCCCTCCCCTCCCTCCCTCATCACTACTGATGCCAATCACCGCCATCAACCCATTACCCATGTCTCCTTAGCGTTCGTCAGATCCCACCGGCAGCGTCTCCCCCAGCCCCTGCCATGGCATCCCTCTCTCGCCGCCAGCTGCTCTGCTACAGTCATCACCAATTGCGTTGGCCCTCCTCATCGTTCTTCTACTCATTCTGCTCTGTCGGCATCCCCCGACCCCCGACTTTCTGCATCTTCCTCTGCTCGTTCTGCTTCCCCGGTGTCCCCTAACCTCTTTTTGATCAGCGGCTCTTACAGTTTGCGTCATGTCCTTTGCCATGTCGGGTGTTGATGCGTTCAAAATACAACATATAATTAGCTTTCATATAGCACGCATCAATTTATGGCCTTATTTACAAAAATGGAAATCTACCCAAATTCTACATTTTATTGCAGAAAATGGAAGAGAATTGAGTCATGAAGCCACAAAAATAAATGACACTCAAACCGAAGTTAAAACGGAGTTAAAAAGTGAAAATTAGTGGAGACTGCCAAACCTGAAATAGCATATAACGGGCCGTGATGGGATTTTAATGGGCCGTGAAATCGACCCGCGAAACCTAAAATCTGCCCGAATTACGAGCCATGAACAATATGTTACGGGCCGTGAAAACGCAACTTCTACTCTAATTTAGACACTGTTAGGGTTGTGAAATCAGTGTTACATACCGTTAAATTCATATTACAAGCCGTTATCGAGCATTTACAGATCGTTACGAAGGCTATTTTCAAACTTTCTTCGACTTTTCTTGGGAATTTTAATTCCAGAATGAACTCAAACTTTATCCTAAGCCTCAAGGATGATTAGGAAACATATTTAGTCAGTTTTGAAGAAGTTTTTGATGGTTTCAAAGTCCAATCAAAGTCTATTTCGAATTTTTATTCTTTTAATGTGAAAAGACTTTGAATCAAACTGAAACTCTATGAAAGCTCTTGGAACCTTTGGAGGCTATAAATAGAGGCCCTAGAAGATAGAAAAATGTGTGTTTGTGGTGATTGGAAGTGCTTGAGACCTGGGAGTCGTGCTACATTGCAAAAGAAGAATTTTAGAATTTTCAATGTTTGTTTGAGAGAATCTGCGAAGCAACTCAGCGCGTGTACTTTGCAACAATTCAGAGATCATCGAAGGCGAAGAATTTTGTCTCTACCAGCGAGGATAACTGTTAGTTTAGGAATTATAATTTAATGCATATTAATATCTTTTTTAACTGAAGATTAACTCATCATTTGTGGTCTTAACTCGTCATTTGATTTACTCAATGTAGAAATCATTAATTTAGGTAATCATAATTCGTCTCAAGAACTGAATCTATTCATCATCATTGTATTCAATCTTCATAGTTATTCATGTTAGTTAATCGTCATCATTAATCATCCAGAATCTTTAGGCTCAACACCAATTTATTTTATTTTCTATTATTTAATTTTATACACATTCGTTTTCTGCTTTTATATCACAACACCATTTTCTTATCTTAGTAGATTATTGAGATAGATTAGATTTAACTAGTTCCTCGTGAGATCGACACTCTACTCTATATTTTATTACTTGATAAGACTAGTACACTTGCTAGCAATTTATTGTTACAAAATTAAAACATTAGGTGTGCTTGCTTGGCTGGTCATTCGATGTGTGTCCACCGCGTTCGCGGCTCACTTTCTCCGGCTGAGTCTGTTATGATGTGCAGAGGGTGGTGACGAGGGTGCCTCCTCTCCCTCTCCCACAATGGAACTTCCTCGCCAGTCCAAGTGTCGGCGTGCAGTGGATGGTGACGGGAATCTCCCCTCTCCCTTTCCCACGCTGGTGCCGCTGAATTGCCGGAGACCACGGTTAGGATGTGAAAACTCGCCGCCCTTATCTGCCATGCGTCGCAGATCGCAGACCTATGCAGATGGTTGGATCTCATTCTCAAGATAGGTTGATGCCCATCACCACCGCTGCCGACCGACATATGTTTGTAGGCCGGTCACCTCGCCCGTAGTTGCTCCGGACCTCTGAGGTGTCTCCGATGAATAGGAGAAGGCCACAGGAAGTCGGCCTACCCCCGCCGACCAGGCCGCCGGCTGATGCATAAAAAGTTGTAGCAAAATAAATTTGCTAGCAAGTGCACTAATCGTATCAAGTAATATAATGAATCGAGTGCGAGTGTCGAACCCACGAGAAACTATCTAAATTAATTCTACCCTAAAAATGTACTAAGAGAAGAAAAAGGATTTTGTAGTTTAAGACAGAAATATAAATGTTGCAATTAATTTATCAAAGTAAATGGTGAAGAGTCCGTAGGAATCTGGATGATAAAAAATAAGGTTAACTCTTGAAACAGCAAGGGTTGAATAAATTCAGATGCTTATTATCACGACTGATTAGGATTATGTGAAGCAACGATCTATGCGCTAATTAGATCGAACTATCCTCGTTCTTAAATTTAAGAGATCTCTAACAATGAGTAGAACTCTAATCAATAGAAAACGAAAATGTATGATTTTGTAAATCCTATACTAACAATCATTCTCGCTGGACATAATCTATTAGACTGCATAAATCGATGTATTACGTTGATTATACGATTTATGTTATGATTGAATAAATTGAAGAATATGATGTTCTAAATCAAATCACTCCAAAACTGATTTGTGACACAGCAAGATATTCTCAGAAGACAAGAAGGGAATAACATCAATCATAATCTAAAATAACTAACAATTGAATTAATTTAATCACTA
This sequence comes from Pontederia crassipes, assembly GCA_030549335.1. Lineage (NCBI taxonomy): Eukaryota > Viridiplantae > Streptophyta > Magnoliopsida > Commelinales > Pontederiaceae > Pontederia > Pontederia crassipes. Next base: position 8,046,172 of record CM060190.1, read on the forward strand.
AACTAGTTCATGCAGTTTTCCAGAAATAAATATAAATCTCTATCTCAACTAAAACAATAAGTAAATAAAAAAAATAAGAAACAGAGCATCCATGATAAGACGAATTCAGAGATCCTTGCTTTGGATGATTTCTGGAACGAATCAGGAGCCATGACGCTGAGTTGCTCCTCCGCCTTTGATGCGTTGTAATTGTAACAATAAAATTTACTAGCAAGTGCACTAGTCGATCAAGTAATATTGTAATAGGAGTAAGAGTGTCGAACCCACGAGAAATATTATTAATTCAATATCTGGATTTATAAATTTTTAAGAGAGGAAAAACATGGATTTTTGGAAAGAGGTTTTAAAAGATAAAATAAAGAAAATAAGATAAAGATAAGATAGTGGTGTTAAAGTTAGGCCTTAGGATGATAATAGATCAGGATAAATATTTGAACCATAAAAGATAAATTTAATCTTAAAAGATGGATTAGAGTCTCCCTAAAGTAATCTAACATGATTAACCTGTGGTCTCCACGACTGGCATCCCTCAATTTAATCATATAGAACTATCTTAATTTAATAAGAATTGAAGTCTCCACGACTGGTACCTCCAAAATCATTTTAAAATTAAGATGCGTTAAATTGGATTCTCTAGACTATTAATCACTCCACAAACTGGTATAGATTAATAGACCACACAAACTTGATTCTCCACACACTAGTTATCAAATTTATGTCAATTATTAATTCCAAATAAAATCAATTATAATTAGTATAATAAATTCTGAAATTAAACACTCCACAAACTGGTATAGCCTAATTCGGAAATTTAATTAACTAATATAAAAGCATTAAGCACAATTAATAATTGATCAGAAAAGATTAAAGCAAATAAAATAGGGTCCAAACATTTCCCTTCAATTAATAATCTCCTAAAATAATAATCTTAAAAACATGGAGTTCATCTTAGAAATTCTGGAGAGATAATAACAAAATAACAATAATAATCGAAAGAATTACACCCAAAATAGAAGTAGAGCTCTCGGATTGGGCAGACAGTCGGGCAGCCTCTCGGACTTGATCAGGGTCGTGATCAACCTCCAGCCGTCGCACCTCTCTCCTCTTGGTCGTAGCCTGCAGAGCTCACGACTCACCGTGGAAGAAACCTGAACTTCAGAGCACTCCTTGAAACGATGGATTCTTCACGTATTTATAGGGTGCTGACGGCCTTCAACTTGATCTCGGCCGTAACATCGTACGGTTGACTTTAAAATTATAAGATAAACTCGGCCAAAGATAAATCCTTTTATCATTACGCCCAAAGATAAATCTTTCTTATCTTTTTACGCCCAAAGATAAACTCATTTGATTGTTACACCCTTCATCTTCATGCCATTACGCCCTCCAAATTTCGGCCGTAAGGAAAGACTTCTCCTGTTACGCCCAAAAGATAAAAACATTTATCTTTACTCCTTCAAATGTTAGCCGTAATAAAGAATTAAATCTTGTTACGCCCTAGAAATCTCGGCCGTAACGACTTGGGTGTAAAAATCTCGGCCGTAAGAAATAATTTATTTGAATTTCGGCCGAGATTCGAATTTTCCTGCAAAATAATTATCCAAGTTTAGTTAATCCATCCACAATTAAAATATTTAGGGAATTTAATAATTAAAATTGATAAATTCGGAATTACGATTAAAAGTGACTAAAAATTATGCATGCCATGATCAAATTACAGAAAATTTAATTAAAATAATTAACTAAAATATGTTGTATTTTGTATGCATCAAACTCCCCCAAGCTTAAAGTCTTGCTTGTCCTCAAGCAAAAATTCAAAGCAAAGCTCAAGAAAGTTCCATCGTAGCCTCCACATTGTCAACTGACTAATTTTCTCACACAGTTCTTCTGCACACCTACTACTCAGTATCTCACCATTTTCCATGCACTTAGCTTCATAGAGGTTCTGAATGCTACACAAATTTAAACAATCTCAAATTCAGCCTTGTGAAAAAAAATAAATTGTCTATCAAATAATAGCATTAATATTGAACACATAAGTACTAATTGAGCTTAAAACTTTTTCTTTTTCTTTTTCTTTTTTTTTCAACTTTATTTTCAATCATTTTAAAAGTTCTAATCTTCAAGCAGGATTGCACAAGGAAGTCCATGTAGCGGGCTTTGGACTGATGACTCCCAGACCAGATGGCCTTAGGGCACTAGGTGATAAAGCGCCCCTCGAGTTTACTTGCCCGAACAACCAAGGTTCTGAATGAAGAGTTCGAACTTAGCCATGATTCAGTACTCATGTGCTTCTCCATATTTCATAAGATGGTCCATGTAGCAGGTTTTCGATCGACGGATCCCAGAGCAGTTGCCCTTAGGTCGTCAGGCATGAGCCCCTACGGATCTAATTACCCGAACACACCTTGGTTCCGGATAACACTTTTGTACCTACACATAACTTTATTCATTTTTTTTAATTTATTTGTTGGGGTTTAACTAACCCTTCTTTTCTTATTCACTTTCAATTTTTATAAGCTCAAAAAGTACTTGATATGGTCAATAAGAAGGCTACTACTAATCAAGACTTAAAAGAAATTAATAAAAAAGGCATGAATATGATTTTGTCGTCTAGTCATTCATAATTCTACTTAGCATAGGCACACAGTCCATAAGTTTGATACTAAAATAGCAAGTGATAAGAAAGAAAAGTATTCAAATTTCATCCGTTAACGACATGTCTTTGAACTTTTACTAAAAAATAATTAAAACAGTAAAACAAGAGTTTGTAAGATGGTAGCAAAAATAAATGCATGCAATGGTATTTTTTCGAAAATTTTCAAATTTTTTCAATTTTTTGGAATTTTTTTATAAATAGATGCAAACATAAGCAAATAAACAGACAGAAACATGCAATGCGTGAAATGCAAACTCCCCCAAGCTTGAACTAGACACTGTCCTCAGTGTTAGGCCAACAAGGGAAAGTGAAAACATACTCAATAAAAAGGAAAATTTAAAGAAACGAAAATAAAGAAAAGGGAAAAGACACAACCGGATTTACTGTCTGCGGGGTGGTGATGGTGGATGGTAGCTGAGATTTCCTTGGCGCATATAATACTCATGGATGCGTCTCGTCATGCGCGCATGTTGATTCTGAAGGGATTCGAAGCGACCCTGACGATCATCCATATTTCTAAAATCAGCTCGAATGTTGGTCAACTCTTGTGCTTGTCGAAGTTGCTCTTCCTGAATAGCGTGCAACTGCCCTGATTGACGAAGTTGTTCTTCTTGAAAAGTGTGAAACTCCCCTGCTTGACGAAGTTGTTCATCATACATTGATTCCCATAAGTTTTGCATGGAAGCATAGTCCGGCTGAGGTGGCGGAGGTGGATAGTAAGTCTGCTCTGGAGCTGAAGTAAAAGTGGGCTCTGGTGCTATATAGCAATTCTGCACAGGTTCTTGTAAAGGGGCAGATACTTCCATCGAATCGCGTTCCTCATAAGGAGTAGAAGGTATGAACGAGGAATCAGAAGAGCTCTCTTGTGCGTTCCTCATAAGGAGTAGAAGATATTTCTGGCAAGATTTTACACCTTTCTGTATGTGTCGTAACTAATTCCTATGCCTCGTAACATGTGTGCGCTTGATTTTCATCCGATTTTGTATGAGTCATTAAACAGGTGTGATGGCCGGTGACCACTAACTCGAGTTCTGCTACGAATCGTAAGTCCATATGACGACCCGTTATGAATCTTCTTTGGTTTAATTCTTCAATCTGTGAGACCCATGAAGAATGCCTTACGGTCCATTATGAGATATGTGAAGATTCCATGACGACCCGTAATGTTTCCATGAGGGATGAATATCTCTCTGTAAACCCCGTGAAATTCCCCTAACGATCCATGTCTTCAATCTGGGTGGTGTTATACGCTGCTTATGGCCGGTAAAGAGAATATGCGGCCGAAAGCTATCCCTTCTGTGCGGGTCGTGAGACGCAACTTGCGGGCCGTGGAAAATCACTAAAGGGTCGTTATTGTAGTTTCACCGCCCGTAAGTCGGTCTGTTTTCTGCCTTTAAAAGTGATTTCTTCCTTCCTTGATCTTCGGATGATTTTTTTTTAATAATTTCCACCATAAAATTACGCACACTTAGGTAGCTGAAGAGATCGAAGAAAAAATTATAATAAAAGAAATAAAATTGATGCATGCCGTGGGAAAATTATGAAAAGAAATCTAAATGCAACATAAATTAAGTGTTATAAAATGCACACATCACCGGCCATGCAACTGGACATGCTCCATTCTACGGCAACATCGCCACCCCCCCCCCCCCCCCCCGCCAACTCACTGTGCCATGGTCGACGGAAATTCAAAGATGCGCTGAATTCCTCTTTGGATGCATAATTGGAGAAGTCACCGGTTCACCTCCCAACCTGGCAATGCTCTACAAGGCGATCATCACCAATACAGGGGAAGTGACACCATTCCACCTAAGCCGTGTCTCGTCGGGGTTGTGGCTGCTCATCTAGGCTCACCAGAACAACGCGACTCACTGATAGCATTGCCGATGAACCTACCACCGCAAACTTGGATCAAGTGGCGGCCGTGGAGTATTGAAGATGGCGCGACCACTGCCCTGCAGAGATACGTAGCTCGGTTGCCATCCTCGGCCTCCCAATCCACCTGCAATGGCCGGAGGTGGCGGGGCACATCGGCAACCCCATCGCAGTCATCCGCCTAGCCTTGGATCACCTGATTTGTCGACAATAACAGTGTAGATTGAGCTTCGCCCAAACTACCATCTTTAGGCGACAGTAGTACTCAATGCCGGCACCGAAAGCTTTCTGTTCCATCTACGTCCCACCACTTGATCTGCTTTGTGGGCCAAAGTCGCCGCTGGTCATCATCGTCCCAGACTGCACAAGCAGAGAAGACAACGCGTGCCAACATGGGTCTGAAGATCGACATGTCGCACAAACTTGCAAATCGCACAACGGTGATGATCAGACACAGTGACACGCCGCACGACCGTACTAAAGGCACCATTCATGCCTGTACCCAAACAGGGGCCATACCCACCACTGGTACTGCCTGTACCAGTAATGCGAGGGACCAACTGCACAATCGTGACCAAACAGGGGGTGGATCACACGGAGCCTACGCCCCCATAGGGACCACGCCACTCGACCATGACAAAATGCCACAGGACGTACAACACATCCGTAATGCCACAAGGAGTAGCCACGAGAGGGGGCTAGCTCGCACGGCCATGAGTTAAGTATGGGGGGCCTTGCACGGTCGGGACACAGGCTCAGAAGCCTTGGCTCTCACCCGAGATGCAAAGAGAGGATTACGGCATGGTCATGACACTGGCTCCAAGGAAGCAAGGCACAGTCATGACAAGAGAGGATTATGGCACAACCGTGACACTGGCTCCAGGGAAGCAAGGCGCGACTGTGACAAGAGTCCAGCCCAAAATCGAGCCCAGTCTGAGCCACCACAGTTCCCCGATACCTCGCTCCCCTCTTCCTGATGGGAGCCGGGCATTGTCTAGAGATCGAAAACTGCCAGCTCATCCCTCGTACCGTCGGACTCATCACCGGGATCTATGCTGCTGCTCCACAGACTAGTGGAATCGCCCACTCGACATCCATGTACTGAGACATTGGACTCTTCGGACTGCCATCACTGTCGTTGTTCTACCTCATTACCACCAACAGACACCCAGCACCAGATAGGCTGCCCCCTCCTTTCGGATTTACTGACAAGGAGGTTCTACTAGTAGTTGGCATAGCAGGAGTATGCCATACGCATAGACGGGCCAGATTACGATAAAAAATAGTAGGTGACCCTATCAACCCGGGGAACATGTCGGTGTCCCCATGAAGGTTCTCATGTGGAATGTGTGGGGACTAGGGGATCCCACGAGATGGCGGATCCTGGGCCTCTACCTCAGAGAGTGTGAGGTAGATGTGGCCATCCTTCAAGAGGACAAGCTGACAGTTTGTAGCTTGAGAATTTTGGGACTAGATTGGGGGCCCACGCATGCCTGCACACCTCTCCTTACATGTAGTTGAGTAGTCTGGCGATTGCACTATTGGCTAGCGATCGGACCTCTTATGGGCAGTGGATTCTTGGATGGCTCGATTTTCGATGATGATCCTTCAGTTAGTCCTGCACAGCCACAAATCAGAAATGTATCAAAGTGGCCAACATTACAGAAAGATAAGATTCTCAAAGTAGTTAATTGTGATAGAACTTTAAACAATTTAAGTATTAGTTCCCCGACAATGGCGCCAAAAACTTGATATGAAAAATATGTAACAATACAATAGCTAGCAAGTGCACTAGTCACATCAAGTAATAAAGTGTAGAGTAGGGTTGTCAATCCCACAAGGAACTATCTAAATCAATTCTATCATAAAGACCTACTAAGAGAAGGAAAAGGGTTTTGTGTGTGTAAAACAAAAATATAAAAGTTACAAAAAATAAATGATTGATATTTAAAAATAAAGTGGTCATGATCCTTGGGAATTAGGGATGATTAATATAATGTTAGACATGTATGAGCCTTTGTACTAATCAAATTATGACAGAAATAGTAGGATTGTCCTTGAGACGGATTAAGAGCCCACCTAAGGTATTGATCTCTCTGGACGAGTCAATTATTAATTTCATAGAGAGAAGATGCAAGAATATGTAACTCATACACTATTATTCACCCACAAATCTGGAAAAAATAATAAACCGCATGAAACTCCACACAAACGTTGAGTTACCGAGTATGTGTTATATATGCTTCAACTTAAAATTAAAAGATCAATTCTCAAAGTAATAATAAATTCTGAAACTAACCACTCCTCTCGTAGGTTTGTAATCTAATTTCAGAAAGTAAATCACTTATCAAAAGGCAATGAACTCAACATATATAATTAGAAGGAATCGAATCATTAATTAACTTAATTAAGAATGAGGTCCAAACAGTATTCCTTTTTTAAACAAATATGAAGTCTCTATTGAACTATGAAAATTAAGTAAAAGAGCATCCAAACATATGAAGAAAGAATGATTTGCAGCCTCCAGAACCGAACGATCACGCAGCCCAATCGATGAGTTGTTGTATGATCTTCTCTTCGTTGACCTTTTGACTTCAAATATCCTTCTCTGCAATGAGGCATGACTTCAGGGGACTCGAGCACGAATTTTCATGTCTTTGAAGTCTTCTATTTATAATTCCAAAGGTTCCTGATAAGTTTTGATAAGTTGGGAGTCCAAAAGTTATCAAATAATACTATCTGGTTTAAACTCCTTCTTGACTTGAAAATCTCATGATTTATCTTCAATTCCGAGCTCTTATCATCGAATTTAACTTCTGGAAAGTTAGGCACCACCCCAGCATCTCGATTCCATCAAAATTCATTTGAAGAATCAATCATCAGCAAAAATCAGCATACTTAACGGCCCGTAATGAGGTGTTCATATCCGATTTTAACTACAACTTGAAGTGTTTGTATAGTGTTACAGCCTGTAACAATGATGTAATGACCCATAACATGGGCAATTTTGATATCCAACTTTTGTATGCTCCGTGATCACCTCCTTACGACTCGTAAGTGGCAGCCATTATGAATGTCTTACGACCCATAATGACTTCGATATAGCTTCAGCTCCTCCTTTACGAGCGTAATTCGCTAAGGTCGACATATCCTCAGATGTTATGGGTCGTGATATACATATTACAGCCCATAATGTCTCTGTCAAAATCTTACGACTATTCTGTATGTAGCGTGATGGTAGCAGTACACCCCCTAACGTAGATGTGCTTAACTCTCAACCTATTCTGTGTGAGACGTTAATAGAATGTTATGTTTGGTGATAAAAAATGTTGAACACTGATACAGGTCGTTAGATCCATATGACGACCCGTTATATAATCCTTCAGCTGAGATCTTAATCATGTGACACTCATGAGTAATGTATTACGACATGTCATAGGCTTTAACTTCATTGCATGATTGTTCTATGACTGTCGTTAGGACATAGTGATGGCCCATAAGAAAATTTCCAATGCGCGAGTATATCTCTATGGGAGTCGTTAACTACTCATCACGGTTCGTGTCTTCAGCAGACAAGGGCGTTAGAATGCTATTACGACCAGTGACAAATCATAGTACATCTGATATCCTTTTTGTAAGGGCCATGAGATGCATCTTGCGGGTTGTGATGCAACTATAGGGGCATTATATCTTCATTACAGTCCATGAAGGATGATGTTTTTAGCTTCTGAGGTTGATTTCTTTGTCCTTTTATACTCAGATAATTTTCTTCGATATATTCCACCAAATTAAGAGATTTTCCTACAAAATAACACACACCTAGGTAGTTGGAGAGTTCAAGAATATAATTGTAATAAATAAAATAAAATTGATGCATGCCATGAAAAAATTACGAAAATAAACCTAAGTGTTACTTAAATTAAATGTTGTAAAATGCAGGCATCAATAATTATGACCACTCTTATGATGATTCCTTATGATCACCTTGATCTTATATTAATATGGTTTAACAAAGATGATTCATACCATGATTGTCCACTTCTACTCTTATAATGATTTTCATGGTTCTTTATGATATTGATTGACACTCACCATTTTATGATGATTTACTACGATCTATCTTGACTGTTGTTCATATAATTTCAACAAGAAGTCACCTTGATTTATGAATCTCTTATGATCATATCTTTATTTCTTATATGATGATGATGTTGTCATGACTTATTCCTTCCTGTTAATTATCATAATATTTATGGTGTTATTATCTTATTTATATATTGAATTGCAAAACTCATAGGGAGATTTTATCTCCCTATATATTCATACGTGTAGGTGCAGGTCTCAATGATGAAGTGGTCAATGACAACAAATCAAACTTGTGACAGCAGCACATGTGTATCACGAGGCTTTCCATTTATGTCTTAACATATTCATGGTTGGTAGCTCCATCGATACACATTTTTTCATGTGGCGAGATGCATTTTGAGAACAGTATGAATCATATTTTGATTCTATTTGATCACTTTAACAAATCTCTATATATATAATTTTGATAATTCAGTGGCAGTTCTATAAATAGACAAATTGCTTCTCCTTCTTTCATTGCTATTTATTTTTTCTTGATTTTTTTGATTTTTTTATTCTCTCCTCCGTGACACTCTCCTCCTGTCCACTCTATAATTTTATAACTGACCCTACTAATTATAAATTATTTTTATCCACTAACTCATCGTAACTGCATATAATCAACTAACAGTTTTCCTTCTACTCTCTCTCCTCCATTATAATAAAACGTGTCCATAAATACATCATTACTTCTTCTTCATATGTGCATGCATTCTCCAAAAGACATGTTTCATCTTGCCTTTTAAGATAGAACAATTTAGAATATGTAAAGTTATACTTATATCAGCTTTTTTTCTTTTGAAAGATGAAGAGAACAGTTGGTTTTTAAAAGGAGGAAGTTCACACCAATAGATACTACCCTCCAGACAAATGACGATTTATTGTTAGTATGGTAGGTGCTTTGATTCCACCTGCCATGGCTGACGCTAGGATCAATCAGGTGAAGGATCCACCATTAACTCCCTCCTCCAGTCCTCCCCACATTCTTTTTTCTCCCAAATGCATTGTAACACCCCGAATTTCACCCCTAAATTGCCAAGGATAATTAGGTCATTCGGTTATGTTAGCCCCTTCGTCATCACATAATCATAATAAAATATAATTTTCTATTAAATCAACGAAAGCTGGTGAGAGAAAGTATAGTTTAGACTTCATATCTCTATTGTATTCTCTTAATTTAATCAAATATAGACTTCTTGTAGAAAATAAACGGATAAAAGGTATATGACTCAAAAGCTTGAGGACCTAACTACTCTAGTAAAGAATATAATCAAAGCACGTTGAAAATTCTGAACTAAGATGCGTTAATATTAAAGGTTGCTTAATGTAAAGGACTCAAAAACTCGAGAACCAACTATCTTAAATAGAAGTAAAATTAAAGACGTCGAAAACTCGATCAACTCCAATCTACTTTATCTAAGATTTTTTAAGGTGCAAACCTCTGTTTAATGATACAATTGTTAGCAATTAAAACTAATTTACTAACAAAAATATCAAAAAGACAGAACTTGGCCCAGGTCAGATGGAACTCGGCCCGGATCAGAACTAAAATTCATTTTGGTGCAAAATAATGAAGAAACCCAGCCCGAGTTGTATCCGACTCGGCTCAGGTTCTTCACAGTGAAGAATACGACCGATTTTCTCTTGTAGAATTTATGTTAAATTATATGAAATTAATGCAAGAAACTAATAAACTCAGATTAAACATGAAATCCACATCATAACCATATTCTCAGAAGTCTAAATAATAAAATATATTAAAAGAAAACTGAGGTTCAACGTAGTCTTCCACTAACAACTAAATTAATTCATAATCGAAAGAATTAACATCAAATTTGATGGAGAAAATATAAAATAAAGATTAGAAATTATAAATCAAACTCTCAACATAGTGGTGGACATGTCTGAACAAGCTTTGGCCGAAACTATGCTCCAAAGGATCGCCTGAAATCACGAAATTTCTACTACTTCAATTGATTTGCAGTGGCATGCAGTATAACATCGTCTCTCATTTCTAATGCAGCTAGGGCTTCAAATTCTGAGATTGCGTGCCCCTTGGGTTCATGGTACATCCATATTTATAGAGATGATGGCCTTTTAGGGTTCCGAGTTGAGTTCGCGATTTAAATCCAAGTTAAAGTCGGCTGAAAATTACGTGATCTGCCAGTTTGGCTGATTTGTACTAACCCGGACCGGGTTTGTTCCAACTCAAGTCGGGTTCTATAGAAATTGATTCGGATTCGATTTTTAACGTCAACCCGGTCTAAGTATGCACCCCGGCCCGGGTTTCTCTTGAACTCAATCATATGTGCTCTTTGTGCTCTGTTTTGTGTCTTTTTTCGATCCGATCACTTTGCACCTTCAAAATGATGATCCTGAAAATAAAATCAAACATAAGCAGATAGCTTTGGACTCAAAAGAATTTAAGAAAATAAATAAGGAAATAGATGCATGCAATGGTAAAAACTACGAAAAAGAACCTAAATGATGCATGTAAGATATGTATAAAAATGCATGCATCAGAAGTATAAATTCATTAAATAAGATAAAGAATCCTTCTATTAAATGTAGAAAACTTCATGAAAACGTCCAAAATAATGTTATAGAATTGACACATCTTAAAGCCATAGTCTTAACATCACTTTGAAAAACATAGTCAAAAGACTCTAAAATATAATGACTCAACATCCTAAGACCAGTGTGTAATTTTTATTGTCATAAGCTGAGCTGCCATCCATCCAATTATTATGCATCTGCACGGATCCAGAATGCAGAGGTTTTAGAGTAGGTAAAGGCCATGCTATGCGATGTCATGATCCTAAACAGAATACTATATGATATGCATCATCTTTATATAAAGGAAGTAAACAATATGCATGCCATGTCTTAATATATGCCATACATGTCATTCATCCATACCATTTCTATCATCATGCAATAATATAAAGCATGGAAACATGTAGTCGATTCATCATACATATAGTATGGACGATCATAACAATCATCAATTCAGTCCATAGACGCATAAGTGAAGTACACTTACCATAACCATCACCTCCATAACTTTCTTCATGGTTGTTTTATAACCCTTTCGGACTTCACTTGTGAGGGACATCATTCCATTCGATCGATCATTGGCCCTTTCAATTAGATTATATCTTCTGATAGTTGGAATTTATGTCGTTGCCCTCTCAATAGGCTAGCTAGGCCTAAGAGACAATGCTCCCCTCTCACCCTAAGGTGACATCAGAATGCACACACTGTTACTGATGTATGTAATGACCATTCTAGACTTTCGCTCGAGGGAGACATCGGAATGCACACACCATTGTCGATATATGTAATTATCATTCCGGGTAAATATCCGATAAAGGGCCATAGAGAGGCGACATATGTAACATCATCCACAATTTGATTCATTATGCTATACAAATAACAAACATTTACGGTGCTCAATCTTCAAATTTTAACCTAGTTACATGGAAAACATGCATATACGTGTATTTAGGTTCTTATACAATCAACAAGCATCGATACGTACTATTAGTATATTGAAATAACATTTAATATACTATATAAAGTTTCAGCGCCGGTCACGGCCGTGATACAAGTCGTCACGGCCGTGATATAGGTCGTCACGATCGTGACAGGACTCCAAAAATTGCCATTCTGTCACGGTCGTGCCAAGTCGGGGTCACAGCCATGCTATGTCACGGTTGTGATGACAAAAGCCCGATTTTGGCCTTTCTATCACGGGCATGATAGATTTCATCACGACCATGATAGAACTTTAGAGTTCCGCCACCCAAGCCAATTTTACATGATTTTCAACCTAAAACTTTGGGAAAATGTTGTATAATCAAATGAATCATTGTTGACATATTTTTTAAATATTATAGGATTAAAAGAACATGAAAAATCATGCAAAACATCAAATTTCTAGATCTAGGGTTCATCCCCAAATCATGAACAATAAGAGCATATGAACCCTAACTATTAAATCTAATCATAAAAACTTGTACATGCATAGATCTGATGATGAAAAACTTATACATGCATAAATTTAATGATTTTCATGATCTAATCATACATTTATATCGAATGCGGTCCCAAAGACCTTTCTCAACTAGTATGGCCAATGAACACATGGAGTTAAAAATATCAAAATACACATGTCATAATTTCGTATCAGTATCAAGTAAAACTTATTTTAAGTTCACAAGCATTGTTCTCCGAAAAATATTTTCGTATAAGAGGCTCCATATCATATGAAATCCTTGAAACATGTCATAAATATTTTTCATAGCTCAAGATATGTTTCAATAATAACAATATATAATCTTTGCTTGACATAATACCATAAGTAAAATAACTAACATATAATATTTTGTTATGTTATAAATTTACCCACTCACCTTGATACTTTATTTAAAGGACGTTTATTAGATTTTTTGCCTTTCACTTGTACCTTGATAGTTTCCTACAAGTAATAATGATATTTCACTTCTAATCACATTAAAATAGTATGGGATGCATGAATCTTTATGTAACTTAAAATTCATATAATTTCTTCTCGTACTAATATTTAATTTCAAATATTTATATTCATAGACTATTTCACACTTGGAACTTCTCAATCTTCCATAGGTGATGTCTCAGGATTCCAGACTCAGTGTCTGTCAATAAATAATTCATAACTTCTTAATCACTAATTCAAATCTTATTATTATGGATAAAAAATTACTAAGGTTTTCAACCCCCAAATATCATTAATAATTCTAAGTGAGCAAGTCATAAAATCCAAGACAATCTAACCTAGGATTTGTGTTATGGCAGACTATGTGTCACTAAAAGAATAATTTATATGTTTCTTCACGCTTGTCTATTTAACTAGATCATAATTTTCCCATAAACTAGACTTCCTTGTTATTTTTTCATAAGAATTATAGGACTTAATTCATTGTATAACCTTATAATAAAAATAGTCAATTCGGGTCATCATCTCTTAATGTCCTGGAACCTGACAAAAGAATCACTTATGAAATGAAAAATTCATTTCTCCACATCTACACATCCAAATTGGATGATTCCACTTTTTACTGAACAATTGTGAAGTCTAATTTAATAAATCTAAATTTAAAATCCTAATTATATTTATCCTAATGATGAACTAATTGACAAGGCGGACCTATCTTTGACTCGGGACAGAGTGAGCGACCCTTGATCATAACTTCCTATATAAAAGTCCTTTTTCGTGATTTCAAAGGCCCCAGAAAGCTATTTTCGAATGGAGGGATGGACCATGTAAAATTTCAGAATTTATGGAAAAAGAAATGTGAAGCTATGATTTCATGAACTGGAAGGTCAATTTTAGATCCAGAAATTCACCTTAAATGAGTGACGTTTCCAAATTTCTTCCGGCCATTCAGTTAGGCCTTTCCCCTAATAAATTTTTTGCTCTCTGAGGACACGAATATGTAATTTATATATTTGTTTCATATTTTTAACACATCATATGGAGGTTTGAAAAAAATTATTTTCTAAGCAGCTGTTGAGTTGTCTCCTTCAGCTGCTTGAAACCTTATTGGTTGAAATAAATGTCCAATCATATTATTTTCTTAAAAGTAAGTATTAAACCTCTAATTAATATTATTTAATCATAGTTAAACATGTTTATTATAATATTTACAATTGTTAAAATTTATTCCTAATAATTTAATATAATTTCTTTATAACACTTATCGATAATTTAATTATTATTATGCATTAATCCAAAAGTTAATTGCTATATACAACCATTGATATGATAATTAAAAGTATGATTATGTTAAAATGATATTTGTGGAGCACGTTCGTGACACGACTTTTCAATCGAAATTCTAGATTTTTTAGAAAAAAATTTAGGAAATCATGTGCCATCTCTAACAATTTAAAGGACACTTATATACATCTAATAGGCATATAGGATGAATAAAATCATAAGAACCATAACACAAAAATAAATTAGGTTTCTTCTCTAAAACATTCAAAATTATATATCTAAAGCATGATCATCATTTTCTAGGCATATAAACATATAGATCTAAGCATAAAATATGTAGATCTATATACATGATAAATGCACCATCAATCACAATCCCCACTAAGAATTAGGGTGTTCTTAGATCTCAATACAAATATGAAATTCATTGATAGGGGAGAGAAGAGTTCAAATCCCCTTTATATACCTAAGGTATTATTCTTCCTATCTCCTTTCCTAGTTCATGTCCTCTTCCTTTTGTCCTCCTTTTTTTTTCCTCTTTCTCCTCCTTATTCTTCCTCTAGGGTTGTTGAGCAATAATAAAAGAGAGGAGAGGGAGGGTTTGGGGGCTTTTTATAAAGTTTAACTTAGGGTTTCCTCCAAATGATTTAAATATTCTTATTTAAAAATTTAGGATTGTTACAATTGGTGCAAGCTCGTGCAGAGGAAATTGTGCAACTTAAACACAATGAAATGGAATCCCAATTTTAAAATAAAATGCAATAAATGGAAAATAATCATCTACACCAAATATTAGCTATGCAAGTTCATTGACACCATAGCATCATTAGTAACGCATTTTAACTGAGGAAATAAAGGTGAATTATCACATTCTCAATTCTATGCTAGTGAGAAGAGAGCTTTGGCACTCATTTGAACTTCTCTTATATTTAGTGCAGAGGATTTATGTGTATGACATTCATACTTTTGTTGATTGAATCATTTATGTATTGTTTCATAAACAACGTTATGAATTGTTTTTCTCCCATTGAAATTGTGTATTATCTTAAGAAGAATCAACTACACAAAATAAATAGTGGGATTTACATTTTTTATGCCTAAAAATAAAATAAAATGAATGATCATAAGTTAACTTTATAATTCAAATAATTGAATTTGTGCCAAACAATAAGATCTTGTTATAAACGTTTCAAACAATTGAATGGAGATATATTATTACCACTACTATAGTGATTTGAAATTCAACTTGTGATTTTCATCAATGCATGCTCCCACTATCCTCTTGCATTACAAATAATTACTTGAGTATAGAAAACATTATTCTTATACAACAACATTTGTTGCATTAGGATATTATTAAATTGATTTTGGTATTTCACAAGATAACTTTATGTACTTCAATCTATGTATTCAATTTTCTAAAAATTGAACATCTTAATATAATTAAGAATAATGTCACATTTGTTTCATATCTTATATGTTTTAATGTGACAAGAATGAAGTTCTTGAAATATGTTCTCACATGATAAAAGAATATTAGTATAGTCTTTGAATGTCAAATCTAACTTGATAAATAATCAATAATTGATTATCAAATATACGAAATGAATTAACAATTATTCAAATAGTAAAATCATAAATTTGACTTCATTATTTTTTGTATCTTTGAACATTTCAAAATTTTCAAATAAGAAGCAAAATTTACATTCTTAACTTTTGTATATTTGGCGATGTCTCTATGTAATCATATTTACAATATGATTATGATTGACATGAAATATTATAATAATATTTTACTAATTATCATAAATTAGTGTCAATATTTTTATAATATTATCTAATATTCTCCCACTAGCCTTTATAATTCTTCTCAAAATCAATAACATCACATGAAATTAGCAATAATATCATTGTTCTTTCAAGATGAACTCATATTCAATTTGAAAGAATAATATGTTCTAAACATATGTTATTGATTTACTATTTTCTATTTAAGGATAAGTTGTGATGACTTTATCATCTCATGTAGTGTCATACACAACGAAAAATGAAAAAGTATATCCTTTATCAAATTTAAATAACTTATTAATGCAACATTTTGCATAAGTTTATTACAAATCTAATACTAAAAAATAGTATTCTAAGAAGAGCAAACTAATTTGACGATACACAATTTTGAACACATAATGTAATATTCGAATATTAATTATGTGTATACAATTGCTTTTATGAAGATCATCATCTTCATTATTATATCCCTTTTGTAATTAAAAATCAATAATTTTCATTGTGGCATCTCGACTTTCACACAGTCATTCTTTTTTACATAAGATTTTATATCATTTTTCATAAAATAATGTTATTCTATTCTCAACATTATTGAGAATGTAAGAAGGTTTATATTCAAATATGTTGAATATGAAAAATATAACAATTATATAAGCCTTTTCAAAATAATTTAATAATTCAATCAAATGAATTATGTTATTTTACATGAACTTTATCTAAAATAATATTTTGCACTACAATTTTTGTAAATGCATAATCATAATATCAAAATAAAATCAACAATCTTATTTTGAATCATATATAAAGCATTTTATCCTCATTCTCAAAATCCATTTGAGTGTGCATAGTGTTCTATGATCACATCAAAATAGATTTCAAAAATCA
The DNA here is from genome assembly GCA_030549335.1 of Pontederia crassipes. NCBI lineage: Eukaryota > Viridiplantae > Streptophyta > Magnoliopsida > Commelinales > Pontederiaceae > Pontederia > Pontederia crassipes. Next base: position 8,063,265 of record CM060190.1, read on the forward strand.
ATATTTTGATATCTCTTATCAACACAAATGTATTGATTCAATCAACTACCCATCAAGTAGCAACACACTAAGACAAAGCAGATATAAAGAAGTTATATAATTCAAAATAAATATAATCATGTTTATACTAAATCACCATTAATATTTGGTCTTTTATTTAATGGTGTCTCCCACTAATTTAATACTTTGTTAATTTTCTCAAAAATAAAGTGATGAAAGACTTTCTTTCTTAGCGAGAATTAGGATCCCTTTTAGCCATTTATCGCACCCTAACAGGATCTAAGTAACATGACCTCGAGGGTAGGCGATATATTTCCTTTCCAATCCTAACCATTTAGGATTCCTAATCATACTTTAGCCTCCGACGTATATCTCGCACCCTAACAGGATCTAAGGATATAAATCGTTTGAGTTGCATCCATCAATCCGACAAGTATGAGATTGAATCACATGAACCCTCAATATTATGAGCGAAATTACATATGATGTCTCACATCATCACATCAAATGTTTTATGAACTTTAAATTGTGTCACGTAAGGACTATTCCCCAATAATATGAGAAAAAAATAGTCATATATGTTAAACAATTTTATCATTTCCTATTGACGGAAGGCTACTTTCAAGATTCACAATCTCTCATGCTTTAAACTCAATATTGAGAAAAGATTTTGAATTATATTCATCAATTTTAATACAATATATTGACCCCCAATAATATGAGCAAAATCAAACATATGTATTATTAATTATGCGTCAAATGCTTGAGACAATTTTACAATTTTCTAGCGATGAATTATATCCTTTTTATTTTAGTTCATGAAACTCATATACACATCAATCTAATATAACACATTGACCCTCAATATTATGAGCAAAGTCACATGTGATATATTTGCATCAAATGCTTTAGAAGAAAATATTTATTATTTTCAATAAAAGGATGATTTTTCAAACATGAAAAATATCACATTTATTTATAAATTTAATCATTTCCTATTGATGGTAGTATATTCTTTTAGGATTCATATCCTATATAATTCATAACTCAAAATCAAAAGGAAATTAATTTTGATCTCATCGATAACAAAAGTATCTAATTTTATACTACACATCATATGCATAATAACAAAAACATCTAATTTATGCTACACATCATATGCATGTAAATGAAATTGCATAAAGCATAAGCAAGATAAAAACAATAATAAATATATTAGTATTTAGACTTAGGGTTTACATCACATGCAACTTTGACTTTTCGAAGTCATCTTCATGTCCTCCCTGCTCCATGTGCAAATTATACTAAAATAATTTTAATGATGAAGCATGCAGACTTCTTATACATTTAACAAAATTAAATAAATGAATAGAGAGCATGCAAGCTCATTTTTAATTTTACAACATTTCATAGCACATTACATACTCTTTGTCCAAATATCAATATCATGCATAAATGAATCATATTCGTCTAATAATTTTGAACAATTCATAAATTGACATAATTTTTTCTAAATAAATATGAAAAATTTTAAACCATTTAAAATCATTATAATTCTGAAATAAATCTCTAAAATTATCATCTTAGAATAAAATTTTGAACTATTCAAAAAATATCAGTAAATTTATCTATATGAATAATTTTTAAACTATTTAAAAATAATAAATAATTCTGTTAAATCATAATTTGGACTTTCCAAATTATTATTTAATTTCGAATATTTAACTAATAAATTTTGAACCTTTCAAAAGATATTAATAAATATATCTAAAATTAAAATGAATAATTTTAAAAAAATTAAATTATTCATAATTTTTTTGATCTGTCACCAAGAATATTTATTTCAGACTTTCTGAAATAATTTTAAAAAAAATTAAAATGCTGGTCAAAACAGCAAAAAAAAAAAGAAAATGGAAATCCCGGTTTACTGTTCGGCCCACCCAATGGATAAACAATTAGAGTCCATTACCGTTTTTTTTATAGATTAACAAAATGTATGTATATAACAATATATATATCATATTACTATTTTAATCTCATTAAAATAGTCAACAGAATACTCCGAAAAAAATACAAGAGTATCTATTTTAATCAGATTAAAATAAATAAATATTAAAATCTTATTTTAATCTAATATTGATTAATAATCATATTCATTCTTACTGCTATGATACCACGGAAAGCAAATATGAAATTAATATTATAATAATATTAGTAAAGATCCGTTCCGTTATCTCGTAACACTATCCAACGAAGAGGAAGTTCACCGGAGAAGATCGCAAATGCCATTCCTCTAACGGTATCCATGTCAAGACATCAAGAAGACTTGCACACACCTTTTGCACCATAATCATTGTGAAGAAGAAGATGAAAAGTTGAGAGGAAGAATGAGAGAGAGTCACACATTCTTCATAACTCATACCTTATTATATAATGAATAGGGAAAGAAATTTTGTAACTTCTTCTTCTTCATGATGAAGAATAATAGGTTGTTATGGAGAGCAAGTCATCCATTATACCTATTAATCATATAATGACTTAAATATCAACGGCCTCGATTTATCCGATCATCATTAATTCGATTCAATCGAGTTCGTTCGAATGAGTTTAGGGCATACATTTTAACTATTGTCAAACAGTTATTTGAGACAAAAAAAAATTGTGAGATTTAAAGTTTCAGATGGATATGGAATTAGTATTGGAGCAGGGAATAAGTGAACGAGAACAATAAAGCAACATAAAATCTTCAGATGGCGAGCTGAAGTCGAACAATTAACAACTATAGTGTGTCATGAACGATAGGTGCAATATGCTTTCTGATTTCTCCCTGCAAATAAAAGTGTCATGAACGATACATCAAAAGATACGGTCAATTCTCTGGAAATTTATGGTAGTACATCATTATTCTAGGCAACAAAATGAGAAAAACTGATACCGAAACGAATAAAATGGGAGAGTTCAGATCACCATCTCCTACGTATGGTTCATCACACCATCAGGAGCTGCTAATGTTGACCGTGAAATTAAACAATGATAATTAAGACTAGGGAGAAATTGGCTCCACCTCTTTTCTTGTAACCCATCAGTCAACAGAATTCTTAATCATGTACATGAACATGGCTTCGTACTACGTCAGTTTCTTTCTTTTCTGTTGGAACATGTACAATTCTCCTGTTCTTGAGTCAAAATCTGCAATTAGCAAAGAACATGAGTTAAATATGTACCAGGTGGCAGGTATATATGGCCTATAAGTAATTTCCAATTATATATATAAAGATTGGTCAATTAAGTTCTAATCAACAATTTTCAGACTTATGATAAAGGTAAAAGTTGCAAAGTACTGACATCTTAATTTTTTCATACAGGGATAACAAAGGATATATCATGAGTTTTGTAAAGTTTCCCTCACAAAGAGATATATGATACCTAAACTTATAGTCGAATCTCATGTTGCTGGTTGGTCAGTCAAAATGATATGAATGAATATACTTATACTCAATGTTTTGAAAATCGGACCGGACCGGCCGATTTCGGTCAGAGTGCAAAATCAGTTATGATGTTGAACCAGAGAAAACCAATTGAACCGTCGGTTGGACCGAGCTGATTGAATCGGTTCAATTCAAATTTTGAAAAAAAGTTTAAAATAATGACAAAAATATGAAAGTTAAAAAAGGAAAAAAAGAAAGAAATATAAAAGATGTAAGAAAGGAAGGAATATGACAGGTATAATATTAAATAGGAATGGAAATAAAAAAGCTAAGTATTTGAAATTGTCTAACATTAAAATAGAAAATTATTAAAGGGCATAAATAAAGGAAATAAAAAGAAAAGCGTCAAAAAAAAGAAATAAGAATAATTTAAATTAAGCTTTATTAATATATCATTTATATTATTAACTAATAGATATTAAATTAATAATAATCTATTTATATTTAAATGTTATTTATTATTATTATTATTAATTATTAAAACTTTTAACAAATTAAAATTATGTTATATTACTTTTTAATATTATTAATAGGTTATTAGTAAAATATTAATATATTATATCATATAACTTATATTATATCCCTATAATTATTATAAATAATATTATTTTAATAAAATTTGATTCAATCTGATCGAATTCGATCAGACCGGTCCAACTGACTCGGTAAGGAATTCGATCCGGTGGTCGGTCCGGTTATGAGAACATTGAATTTTCTTTGGAAATTATATGTGCCGGCAAAATCTCATATTAACGAGTGGTACAACGCATCATGATCAATTTTGTAGTTTTGGTAAAGGAATCCTGTAGGTTGTAGCTTATCTATCTATAATTAACAAATACCTGAACTTGGTTCCTCAATCCCTTAATGTGCTGAACTGCCAAGTCTAACATGTCTGCTGTGTTCGTTTGCTGCAAGTTTCAACCAAGAAACTGCTAAATTACTATCTAATAGCTAGGAAAAATATCTTTATCCACAAGTAAAAAATCTGATAAGCAATCAACAATACCGTTGCAGATAGTATATATGATCATGGATACAATTACTATAAAGGGCAATAACAGGTTTTACAATAAAAGAATCCATCAGAAGCAGTAAAGTAGATATACCTTATCCATGTTAGGCACGAGCTCTTGCAGCTTCCTCAGTTTCTCGCTAATTCTTGTTCTTCTCTCCTATAGTTATCAAAGAAAAAGGAAGCATGATTCGGTTGGATTAATTTAGGATACACAAAATCAAATTTCCTGAAAGAATTAATAGTACTTGCATGAATTAATAATTAGCAGTAGATGTACAAACCCTTTCAGCAATGCTCCTTGGATGAGTGGCGCATCCGCGCTTGGCTCTGACCTTGAAGGGGACCTGATCAGTTTGCATTTGCAAGTACTTCTCCAGCGTAGCCATGTCCATTGGTGCCTTCTGCGACCCATACTGCATGCATGCATTATACCTCATATTAAAAACACAGGCATGCATGTGAGATCAATATTTAAGCCAAATCGATCTTAGACCAACGTACGAATCCATGCATGCATGCATATGCAAGTTATGGAAATAAAACTAGTGTGTTGTCAGGATATACACCTGCGAATCGAGATTGCTGATGGTTATGATGTCTCCATTGATATTGTTGCCCTTGGAGTAGCCTCTATTGCTGTCTGATAGCGCACTAAAGACGATGGAATTGGTGTCGTGGCCGCCGTCCCACGAGCCGATCGTAAAATTGCTGGCGATGTAGGAGGAGGACTGTCCGCCGGCGCCATTCGCAGACGTACCGACTGCGTCGGAGCTGTTGTGGCCACGACGTCTACGCACGTCATGGTCGCCGTCGTCGTCCGGGACGTCGCCGAGCTCCGATATCTGGGACAAGGGGTGTTGGTTTCGGTTGGAGAAGCTCAGCTGGGACTTCAACGTCCTTCTGTTCCCCATCGTGATCGCAGTGTCCACGCCGGACCGGCCGTAGCTCCCCGTCTCTCTTGTGTCCGGAAAACCTGGAAAGAAAGAATGAATTATATGTCACATATGATCATGGGAACAAATGCACTGCTGCTATATGTGCATAATTTTAGTAATGATCCAATATTTAAAAATCGAAGGTATTAATAGATAATTTCACGGACAAAATACGAAAGTGATTATGGATTTATTTTTATCTATCAGCTTCATCTTTCAAGATGCACTTTCATGATTAAAATATAAAAGTGATCATGAATTTATTATATCATTCAAGATGCTTTTTAATCCAAGGTTTTTCATAAATTCTCTGGGATTATCTAGAAAGAGAAAAATGTAACCCAAGTCCTGCCTTAGGCCCTAGATTGATGTAGGAAATTCAGGACATTTTGTTTGATTTGTCCTAAGGGTATTGAGTACGAATAACAAATATTAATAATGATTTTAAGTAGTTTATATATTAGGTGTTAAGTTGTTTTTTAAAAAAATTCAAAAAATTCGAGGACATATTCATTTTTAAGAAAAAAATATGTGATGCCTAGAACTTGAGAAATAATATTTTTATTATTTTGATCCAAAATTTAAGGGATTAAAATATATAATAAAAGAGTTTGATTAAAAAAAAGTGTAGATATGGAAGAAAAGCTAAATATTTAGTTAGAAAATAAATTAAACCTATATTTAGATTTGATATTTAAAGTTAAAATTTGAATTAAACCATGAATTATATTTTATTGAGGATTCAGGGACTAACTCGAAATTAAACCCTAATAATTAGACCCTGAACTCTCTTTCATGTTCTCTCATCTCCTAAACACACTTGTCCCATTTCCTCTTTCCCGTTACCTTCAAATACCTCGAGATAATAATAGAATTCAAATCGTGGGACCCGGGGATCCCTACGTGGTCAATATATACTCATATTTTATTTATTATATTGGAATATAAGATCATGAATGAGAATCAGATTATAATGCATAGAAAGCTCGAAAATTAATTAAGTCAAATAAGGAAGGAAATAATATGTTGCTAACCCAACCCGAGTTCGCAATAAGTCTACCTGAGCTTAAGGTGATCCAGCATGTGTTCTTCCAAATTCGGTCGAATTCGAACATATTTATGTAGTACTGGATTAAATTTTATTGTGAATTATTTTTTACTTTATTGTTACTTGATCAATGTTTGCTTGTCGTTAGTACTGATTTATGTAATTCATTCATGTTATCTTATGGATTATTATTGGACGCCATTTGATTGATATGATTATGAATTTATGCTTAATGGAATTATTACTGTTTAGATTGTCTTTTGGACAATTAAATTTTAAATTAATAATTCTTAATGATAATTATTTTATTGATCGTTGACAATTATTCACTTGTTTTTTGGTATGTCATGGATAATTGACTATGGACATTGCTAAATGATCGATTTATTGAGATTGAATAATGGAGAATTCGTTCATCTATTCGGTAAAATGTTATGGTTTGATTATTGCTACATTTATTTTTGTTAATTTTTTTTATTAGCTTATGTATATTGATATTATGTTCACGAAATTGGATTATAACACATGTGCTAAATGTATTTTATTGTGTTATTTTTTGGTGACTCTTATGCTCAAGTCTCTTCCTTGTACTTGTATTCATGTTGTATGAATGGATGACGACGGCGAGGTAGCTGATGACTCATATGATAATTCATACACATAACTATGGATTAGAATATAATAAAATAATAATACTAACAGAATAATGTACGACTGCAAGCTCATAACCTATGTCATTGACTCAATATTGTAAAACTCGGATTGATCATTGATCTGGAAAAGCTTTTGAATTAGGTCGAATCGGACCGATTAATAGAATGATCGAATTGGATAATGATAAAATAATATAAAATATATTTACTTAAATTTTTATAAACATATGCTTATTATAATAAATATAATTATTCATTTATCATGGCATAATAATATTGCTATCGAATTTTAATAAAATAAAGGAACAACAAAGTTGATCAATTTTTTAAATTTTTGTCTTTAATATATAAAATAATATAATAAACTCATATTTTATGGGATTAATTATTATTATTTATTTAAGACAAAGTGATGAAACTTAAATAAAATAAATAAAGAGTTATTTCCATAAACCTTCGCTAAATTATCATGATTTTCTACATCTAATCATAAATTACGAACTTATTTTTTTGAATACATAAACTATGACAACGTTTCCACTTTAGTCCTCCCGTACACTTCTATTACGTTTTCCATTATTTTTGTTTTTTTTATTTATGAAAAGACTAAATTACCCCTCCTTTCATAACACATTAAATAATAAATATTAAAAATAAAAAAATGAAAAAGTCGAGGGGAGGGTAATTTAGTCTTTTTCATAAATGAGAAAATTTTTTTGTTTACCGCTTTAATCCTTCAAATAAATTTTTTTATTTTTTATATTTGTTATTTCATTTCTTTCGGGAGGGAGAGGTAATTTAGTCTTTTCAAAAATGAAAAAAAGTAAAAGTAATGAAAAATATAACAGAAGTGGACAGGAGGACTAAAGTGGAAAAGTCGCGATAGTTTAAGGATCAAAAAAATAAGTTCGTAGTTTGGAGTTAAATGTGAAAAATTATAATAGTTTAGAAGAGGTTTATGAAAATAACCCATAAATAAATTATATAAATTTTATTCTTATTAGACTATGAATTATTGGTCTCCACCTCAAATCTTAACTCTCTGACTATTTTTTTCTCAATTTTAAGAATAGGTCTTCACTCAATGGGAGTGTTTGGTATGGGAATAAAGGTAGGAATTTGAAGTTGTTCTAAATGAAGCATCCAAACACTCTTACAATAAAATTTTTTAATCAAATGTTATCATTACCTATTTGTTCTTGATCTGCACATTGAAAATAAAAAAAGTAAGAACAGTTCTGTTAGTAGCAAGAACATTTTGTTCTCACACATTTTGTTCTTGTATTAAGAACATTGAATTCCTAAACTAAACACCACCAATGAGTTCAAAGAAAATCGTCTTCGTTCGACTTCCAATTTTACATCACTGCATTGAATATTATATATTTCACTTTTATGAAGAATTATTATATAAATTATTCGTTTATATAAATTTGGATGTTGAATGATCAAGATTAAATCATATAGATAGGACAGCACCTCCTGAACAAGCCGTTCAGAGCTTCGAGGCATTATAGTTGGATTAATTCACTCAACAAATTATTTTTATTTAGATATTTATTTGACACATCTAAAAAATGAGTATTTAAAGTTGTGGACAGAGAATATTCATAAAATACCAGAAATGTTTGATAACGCATTATTAAAATATAATTTAAATGTTAGAAGCTAAGTTTTTTCTAACGAAGTTTAGAATTTATAATAGTTGAACATTTTATCATGAACATATCATTTTTTTCTAATAAAAAGGATCTGTATTTGTTTCTGAAGTGCCATTTTCCAAGTTTGATTTCAACCTCTAAAAACTCTATTTAGTCTTGCCAGCACTTAAAAAAAATCCATATTTTAACTTAACTATTGTTTTTTTCTTCACTATCGTTATATATAAAATATTTTTTTGAATAAATTTACATGATGAAGAAACTAAAAAAATTACTTATTTTGTTGCAACAGAAAATATTATGCACACAAGAATGCAATTTATAGTTATGTATTTACCTAATTTTTTGTTTAATTTAATTAAATTAAACAACCGATCCTGATTTCGGGAAAAAATGACCAAGTACAAAGTCCAATCCCTATCAACTATCAACTATCAACATCCATCCATTCTAAGGTCAGCAATTTCCCTCTCCTTGAACAATCAACACATCCACCCACACAGAATGAGGGAGAGAGAGAGAGCACTAAAATGGCGACCACATCCATTGCATTCCGGAACCCTCAACATTCCCAAAACTATTCCCTCCCTCCTCACCCCAACAAATGCATTTAAATCGCCTCATTTAAAAAAAAAAGAAAAAGAAAAAGCAATCACATGATTTTTTCTCATAACCCAGTCCAACAAGCAAGCCAGTATGCAGATTAGCTAGGCCCGGGATTGCATTCATAGGGCCCACCACTAATAAAGAGGCAGTTTCGTCGGCTACTTAAAAAAACCAACTATGCAATAATAATAATAATAATAATGATTATTTCTCTTTATCTCTCCTCTTGTAGTTTTTGGTATTCCGTTTATAACTAATAAATAGGGAAAAATGTCCTAATGAAAAAAGAAAATAAAGGGTTTATATAGACATGTTATTTAAATGTCTAATTCCGTTTAATGGTTTATATATAAACTATACTCAAATATAGATATGTTTTATCATCCTAATATATATGCCATCAGAAGATAATGACGTTAGGTAGCATGCAATTAATTTTTGTACAATCAATATATAATCAACAAATTAGAATCATCAGATTATAATTGTACAATTCAGATCCAATTTTTATTAAATTATTAATTTTAATTTTAAATTATATAACTATTATCCAATGATTCAAATTTATTGAAGATATATATCTATATATATATATATATTATATCCACCTAAAACTGCCGATATATATAATATTATAGTATATATCTACCTAAAACTGCCGACAGCCGGTAGTTTCGCAATGCCACAACCCTCCAAACCCGGAGGGGAGGGTTTTGCTGAAATAAAATAATTTTTCTTTGCGAAAAAAAATTAAAGTCCATAATATTTCTATTTTCGCCACAAAATATTTCCTGAAATTTATTAAGCTTGCACTATTTTTCACAATGTTTTAGGGATCGCTAAAACAATAAATCTCTCGTATGTAAGAAAAATCCAGTTGCACTATTTTTGTTTTTGTTTTAATAAATCTTTCATATATAACCAAATTGAATTTGTTATACTTGCACTATTTTTTCTTTCCGCTACAAAATATTATTATTATTTTATATTGCGGGCTCCGGCCATTCGTTTCCCCGGCCAAGATGGGCAGTGGGAAACGCGACGTGAGAGAGAGAGATAAAGGTGCATGAAAAGGGGAGAGAGAGAGCTCACCGTTATCGAGCACGAGAGGGGTCAGGAACCCAGCCGGCGAACTGCTGTGCCTCACCAGCGGGTTCCCTCCGCCGCCTGAGCCGCTGCTCCCCGGAGTCCCCACCGTCAGCTCGCCGATCGCGTACTCGCTCATGCCGTACGCCTGAGCCAGATCTCTCCCGCAGTCCTTGCTCCGGAAACGGTCGCGATCCGGCGACGACGTCGACGACGACTCCCCGGTGAAGAATCGTCCCCTGAACGCGACCTCAGCTGCACCTCCGCCGCTATTCCCTCCTCCTCTTCTGGGGTCCTCTCTGACGGCGGCATCTGCGATGCCGGTAAGGAACGATCCCGGCGCGGAGCCGTAACGCGAGAGGCCGAGCGCGGGCTGCAGGGGCGGTGACGGGCCGGTGGAGGGCGAGTCGTGGCGCCGGGGCGATGGGAACATGAAGGCAGGCGCCATGGGCTTCGGCATTCCGGTGCCTTCCACTTCTACGTCTACAAATATAAAACAGCCCAGAGAGAGAGAGAGAGATGGAAATAGTAGCGATATTTAAAATGATCGTTTTCTAATTCGAAGCTTCCATTTTGCTCTTCCAAATCTTGGAGGAATTAAGGAGAAAAATCAAATAACCATAATTTTTTTGTTTATTTTATTTATTTTTCAGTATTAGAAAGAAGTGCACAATAATTTTTTATTATATGAGAAAAACCTTTTGAAGAGAAATGAATTCTATATTTTTCTTTAGTTGTAAAGGGTTGAGTTATGTGCATTATTTCCCAAATATGATTTTTCTTTTCTATTATTTTGCTATTTGGGTATAATATATGCGTAAGGTTATTTGGGTGTAATATTTCGTATGACAACCTTCCACTACTACGACCGTCGAAAGATTTATAATATAATATAATAAAGTAATATTTGGCTAAAAATTATAATATAATATCTTGATTTTGAATTTCGATGATATCAGCAGACGCAACTTTCGACGAATCGTCGGTCGAAAGTTTCAACGACTAAGACCATTGGAACATTTATAATATCATATAATAAAGTAACGATGGAACAAATATTATAATATGACATATTAAATTTAAATTTTGATAATTTTAATCATCGAAAATTTCAACAGATGATTATCACTCAGAAGTTTCGACGATTTTATCTGTCAAAAGTTCTGAACTTCCGACGATTATGATTGTCGAAAAGTTTGGCAATTTTAATTGAATCATAGTCGAAAAGTTTTCCATTTCTAATTGAAAAAAATTATTTTTTTCCTCGCAATTTTTTTTTAAATTAAAGAGGTTTGTACAAATGATCCATTAAAAAATGTCAATTTTTTCTTGTAGTGACATATTCATTTCTCTCCCCCATAATTAAATGTCCATTTGAACGCGCTGTCGCGTACGGAACAAATATGATAGGGACATGGAGACATATTAAATAAGACGTGCAAGAATTCCTTTATTTTATTAATATAATATTTAAGTTTTTTTATCATCTAAATTTTAATTTCTTGCATGATAATTTGTGGAATTAGAATTTGATGTCATCCAATTAGTAGAACTAATGACGATTAGTGATTTGACTATTGTGTTTACTTCATCAAACCTCAAAGTGTCCCAAAAACATAAAACTATTGTTTGCAACTAAGATTGTCAATATCTCGATCTAGATATTAAAATTTTATAATTTTACGATCTTACATATCCCTTCCGATATCAATCTTATCTTGAGGATCTTATGTGTAAGATCTTAATACGATCTTAATTTTAGTTACACGATCTTACGATCTTATCTGTTCATATACGATCTCATATGATTAATATAATCATTTAAATATTAATTAAAAATATATTTATGATAATAAGAATTAATTTATATGAAGTTAAATATATTTTTGTTCATTTTTAATATGTTTTAGTATAATTTGACTCATGAATTCATAAAAATGTCTTAGTAAGGTATAATCTAATATTTCAATACGAAAAATTTGTCAAAAATATATTTATTATTTTAAAAATATACTATTTTATTATTAGGTATGATCATATGATCAATTCAATCTTATGATCTTAGATCTTATGACCCCCTTCAATCTTAATGAGATTCTAATCTTGACAACCTTGTTTGCAATTATGCATGCATAATCAAGGATCATTGGTATTTGAAAGTGAGGCATAATAAGTATTAATTAAAAGTTAAGAAGACACTTGAAATATTATATATATATATATATATATATATTATACCAATATCATATCTTAATTCGTCCAAGTTCGAATTCTTGCAATTGAGTACCCGGACCGGAATCCCTATGTTTTATCCATTTCTTTTTATTATTTATTATGTTTACTTTTGTTTTCGAGATATGCCTCACCTACAAAAAGTTGTAGTATAGATAGTATATAAAATTATAATTGATAATAAATACGTGATTAAATGTATGTGCCAATCAATTATTTATTGAACATCACGTGAATTTCTAGTTCTATGCATCATATTTTAAAATTGTTCTTGTGATTCTTTCTTAATAATGGATACAATTTTATACTTCACGACCTAATTAGGATATATATATAGAGAGAGAGAGAGTGTGTAAAAAGAGTCTCTCGATAGTTAAATTGTGATCTTACATATTAGAGGGCCATAAAATCTAAAATTATAAGATCGGATCGAGAATCCAAAAATTTTACTTATTAATAAAATATATTTTTTTAAAAAAATAATAAATACTCTTTTCATTCATTTGTCTTGTTTAAATAATAAATTTCATCTCATAGTCGTACTTTTATTGATTCATAAGTAAAGTTACGTCAAAACATATTATAAACGAAAATATATATATTATACTTCATATAAATTAATTATTATTGTCATAAATATATAGTTTTATTAATATTTAAATAATTACATCAATCTATAAGATCATAGAAGATCGAATCATATGATCAAAATTAAGATCGAATTAAGACCTTATACATAAAATTATGAATATAAGATCGAGATTGGTTGATGGTAGTAATTAAGATTGTAAAATCTTAAAATTTAGATCGAGATGTTGATGTTATCTAAAAGAAATAGTGTAAAATTAATAGTGTTAACTGGTACGTAACCTGAGCATGCGTAGTATTTGTGATTAAACATGGTCCATTTGTAGCTTAACTAAATCAATACGATCATCTATATATCAAAATTCAATTTTGGATGAATCCTTCGTATGGATCTTTAAAATTTGCCCTACATATTGAACGAGGGGAACAATCAACAATTGGAGGGGGGATTAATAATTGTGTCAGATGACTCAAAACTTTCTCATGAACAGTTTTGACTGGTTGCTTCCAACGAGAACAAACTATTCGACATGGATTATATGAACTTACAATTTTAAATGATTAGTTAATTAATTTAATATACAGATGTCGATGGCCATGTTTACTCAGTGCATGCATGATGCAAGTCCAGTGGCCAACTTGCCTTGGAATTTAAATCTTAAAAAAGAAAAAGAAAAAGAAGAAAATATATAGGAACCAAATATTTGTGTGGTTGTGATAGGGGTTGGTGCATCCAGCTGCAACATGCAAATTATTAATCAATTTCCCTTTGGGTGCAAAAGAAGATATATGTGTCTGTGTACTTTCAACTTGCATGCCCACCACTTCTGTCTTTCTTTTTTTTTTCTTTGTTTGAATTCAATCCAACTTCTTCTTTGCAGATAAAATCTCTCAAATTATAATATGTTACATTGATCCGACTAAGAGTGATGCCTGAACTGTATGTAATTACTCCTTTCATGTTCTAAGAACTTAAAAAAACACTCATATACAAATTTGAACTGTGATATCACAAAATTGAGTCACACAGAATAAAATATGAAATGGATGATGTGTCTTAAAAACCATGGGGATCAAGAATTCTTATAATATATTTTTTTTTGTGAATTCAATCCAACTTCTTCCTTTTTTTCCCTTTGTTTGAATTCAATCCAACTTCTTAGTTGTAGATAAAATTTCCCAAATTATAATATGTGACATTGATGCGGCTAAGAGTGATGCCTGAACTATATGTAATTACTCCTTTGTTCTAAGAACTTAAAAAACACTCATATACAAATTTGAACTATGTGAAATCACAAAATTTTGTCACATAAGAATAAAATATGAAATGATGATGTGTTTTAAAATAATGCAGTAGAATGGAGTCTCAAGCATTTGAGGAAGATGCTAATAGTCTCGGTTTGAGTTTTGGAACCGAATAAACTAATAATGTTTTATCTTTTCGCATTCGAATTAGTGAAGTGCAAGTAGTCTCAAACATCAAAGACCTCACGTAGACCCAAGCTGATCACACCCCCGAAAAAAAAGAATTTTTATAATATTTTTTGTGAGTTGGAGTGTTATAGTGAATAATCCATGCTTATATACAACACGACGATATTAATTTATTGTAAATGTAATCTCCATTCCTATGCATTGGACAAGCATTCACATAGTTGTGTTATGTGGGTGGTCTTCTCTTCGAGTTCATTAATTGGCCGGTCAATTTGAGAAAACGAAGAGATGATCAGATGCATGCTGCACATAACAAGATCATATTAACGAGAACTTAAGTATTCATGTGATAATATATGTAAAGTCCACCGACAGCTGCAACCAGTTTATGGATTATTCTATGAATTTGATCTTAAAATAATGATGCATGCATCCAAATAGTACACCAAGCATACTATATAAGGCAAACATATAATTTTGGATCTGACATTACAAGAAATAAAATGTTGGCAACCACAGAGAGAGAGAGAGAGAGAGATCTTTAATTTTTCTTCTTGTCCTCTTTTAGTTCCCGCTTCTGAATTCTGAACTGTGAACATAGAAATATCTAATATTTTATTTCCCGCTTCTAAGTTTTTTATTCTCTCATATCGACTTAATTACTCTTATTTGTACTTTTAACTGTGCAAAAGATTATTGAACTACATTACTTATCCAATGATTCATTAATAGTCTCGCCCCAAATAAAGAACCGAACAACCATAGAAAAATATTATTTCTAGCAGAAAAAATATACATATAAAACATTGGTCTCGATGCCACTCCAAAAGAAATTATTAGAATAAAATATTTTAGTGGCTTATTTTATTTTAAATAATATTAGTCGTAACATTGTTTAATTGGAAGGAATAATGTATAAATTAAAAGTATCATTACGATTAAGTTAATGGTATGCTACCAAAACCACATCGTGAACGTTAAACATAAAGCTGGAATTCACATAAGAAGTCCTCAATTACGACTAGCTTTAAATTATATATGAATGAGCGAGTAATTCTTTCTTAGTTTGTTAGGTCTGAGATTTATTTTCCACCGACATTAAAAAATATATATATATATATATATATATATATATATATATAAAGAAAATTTGTTTTCCTTCAAAAACAAATAAAGCCGAAAATAAATTCATGTATATGGCATTTCAAGTGGGATGAGCAAAATCAGATGAGACTAGTATCGGATTAGAAAATCAGACCCAATTCGAACCGGATATGAGATTGGATTATTTTTTATATCAAAATAATATATATAAATTTATTGATGTGCTTTGAATCATGTACTCAAAATTATGAAAGGAAAAAAAAAAGAAAAAGAAGATATGTGGCAGGAGGAGTCCTCGCAGTATGAATATTTATATATGAGAGTTAGAATTTTATAATGTACTTTCTTTTATTCATAGTGAATTTCTTTTGATAGCGGGCTCTTTTTGCGTATGAATGTTTCTCTCTTATTTACATTGATCAATAGAGTTTTATCACGTTAAATCTCTGTGTTCATCTTTTCTTTCTTTCATTATTTTGATTATTCATCGATCCTTGGTGTTTTACCCCAACAAAATCTAATAATCAGATTGAGATTAAATCTAAACTTTCGATTAGGACTTGATATTGGGCTTAGCACCGATCAGGATTGGTCCCAAATCTAAATCTATTGCGGATTAAGATAAATTTCGAGAAAATCAAGCCAATCCGACCGCTCAACCCTAATCCAGTCCTAGTGTCTATAACCATAATAATTCAATTATGTATTAGGTAAACTTATTTGATCATAAATCTTGGATTATTTGATACTGACAAATATAATTAAACCAATTTTTTAACTTATGAAATAAGTAAAAGATATTGGGAAAATTAATTCGGTAATAATAATGAATGTAATTATACTATGTTTTTCCTATTAAATGTCAAAAAAGGATAATGTTTGAGGTTAAAGGCAACAATGGGTCCACATAATCCTCAATCACATGCCATATGGATTTACGAAAATTTGGACCCAAAATGGGTCCACGTATATATGTAGACCTACAGTTGATTCATAAATCGATGATTGTCTTTAATAAATAGTTTCTTAGGTGAATTTATAATGAATATAGAACTACCATAGATATGTAAATATACATGTGTGGACTCGATTTGAGTCCACATAATCCCCAATCTCCTACCATATGGATTTAAGAAATATGTGGATCCAAAATGATGTGGACCTGATCACTAGTTAATCATATTAAAAAATTTGCTTAAATCCACTCTAATTCATGTGCATTAAAGTTCAAATATTTTCACTTTTGTGATAATTATGCTCATTCTGTATGTATTTTTAATTTGACACGTTATCCATATAGACCTGCATTTTTAATATGATAATTTTCATAAAGTTCAGATCTTTTCATTTTATGATAATTATGCTTGTTTTGCATGTATTTTTAATTCGACACATATTCAATATAGACCTACATTTTTAATATAGACCTGCATTAAGATTTAGCATCTTGATTTAACTCTTATTTGTTTTACAGGATCCACTTGATGCAGAAAAGACAAAACTCAATTGAAAAAGGTGGGGTTCACAATCTTCTAGCTGCTAAAAATCAATGAGAAATGAATCTTTTTTTCAGAAAAGAGGCTAAACAGTAGGTGAAAGAGAATGAAAGCTTCTGATGAGAACCAAAGGATGATGAGAATGTCATATAAAAGGAGAACATTTAGAAGAAGAAAATGAAGGGGGGTATGTCAGCTAACATTAGCTAATACTCATGGGTTGATCATAAATTAGAAAATATTTAGAATGAAGTGAATTTTTTATTGCTATGTTAAATAGGAAAATTTGACTCTTTTGAATTATGAAATTTAAACAATACTTGAGTTTGAATTGCTTCTATTTTCATGAACAAAAGGGAAAAAAAAGTTGAAAAAGTCTACAAAAAGAGAAAAAAAAGTTGTATTTTGCATTGCATGCATGTATGAATAGAGCTAAATTCAAAAAGAAAGCTCTCCTAAATAAAGTCAGAATTTTTATCATATTGACAAACATGAATAAAAATAATGTTTTGTAGCCTTATTTGTATTCTCATGAATAAAAGTCATATTCTTGTTTAAACAATAAAAAAATTAGTTCATCAAGAGATCGACGATTCAACATTTTTAGTAAAGTTAAAAATTACTGAAACTCAAATTAGTTATTATTCGTACTTATTTCATGGCATACATTTGTTTTAGCCTATGTGATTCCTCAAATAAAAATTGGAAATTGGAAAGTACTGATTGAAAGTGTTGGTAAAGTGGGAAACTCATCTTACATGACTCAATTGGATCTAAATTCACTTGTGAACCATTTGAATTCAAATTTTTGTTCTTAATCTTTGATGTTTTACTTGAGGACAAAGAAAATACTAAGCTTGAAGACAAGCAAACGATTAAAAATGGGGGAGTTTGATCACTAGTTGATTATATTAAAAATTCTTGTTAATTCCACTTTAATTCATGTGAATTAAAGTCCTGATCTTCTCACTCTATGATAATTATTCACATTTTGCGTGCATTTTTAATTCAACACATTATCAATATATAGTTGAACTATTTAGCATCTTGATTTAACTCTTCTTTTTTTTTTTGAAGAGTTTGATGTTTGTTGTTCACTTTGTTTATAGGATCCAATTGATAGAAAAAGACAAGAAACTTAGTTGGAAAAAGGAGGGAACCACAATTTGCTAGCTTCCAAAAAATAATAAGAATAGAAATTTTTTTAAGAAAGAAATGGCTAAAGGATAGGTCACATGAGCAAAAGGAATGGAAGCAAGCTTTTAATGGTAATCAAAGGGTGATAAAATTGCCATATAAAAGGAGAATATTTAGGAGAAGAAAAGGGGAGAATGTTGGCTCAAACCTGGAGCATAAGGAAGGAAGAAAGTCAAAAATTGGAGAAGAAGACTTATTTTTTTAGCTGATTTTAGTAGTTATAATTTGAGAATGTTTTCATCTTGTTTTAGCCTTGCTTTGTAATGCTTTTGATGTCAATAAGGAGCTAAATTTTCACCTCACTGAGGGTACATGTAATCTAGTTTTTGTTATCGATGAATGTGAACTTTCATTGTTTGTTAGTGTTATTATCATGTTTGTGTTGAGATCAATGTTGTTAATCTTTATTAGTTTGAATACTTTTTAACTTGTTAGACGAGAGGCTATCTTATTGTTCAATCATTGTTCAGAAGAGAATCATGGATTTTTCTTAATTATGGAGTGCATTGATTAGTTTCATGTTTTATGTCAAGATCACTAAGAAGTGACATTATCTATTTTTTATATCTAAAAGGATATTAGAGCTCAACTAGTGAACTAATCAATGAACTCCTAATTGTATATATCATTAATGAGTTGTTGAATGATCCTAGCTAATGACCTTATGAAAGTGTATTTTAATGCATCGTGAGAGCGATTTTTCTAATGCATTAATATCACTTAGTCTGAAAGGTTCTTAGTTCATTTCTAATGCATTGTGAGAACAGTTTTTCATAAGAATAAAAATCACTTAGCTGATTGTCTTGATTTTCATAAGTTCATCCATAACAATAAATTAGATTAGACCTTCCCTAAGTGAGGACTTTATCTACTGATTGACCCCACCTCGAGCTATCTAGTTTGATTTTAAATTTCATAAAACCCCAAAAGAATTAGCGATTAGTCAATTAGCCAAGTCTTCAATTATGTATAGTTTTTGTAATTGTCTCTTGCCTTTTTGGCTAGATGTTAACTTAGCCCTTTTAATTATCAATTACTTTAAACTAGTTAGTGAATCTTTAGTTTTAAATCACTATGGATACGACACTTGGGTTTGCTACCTTGATTTGTGCACTTGCAACTGAGTGTAGAGAAGAATTAGGATACATAATTACTTTTCTACTTGAATTAAGTAGGTTTTAATTTTAATTCATCATTAATTACACTTAGTTAATAACTTTTATGAGCTCATATTGTTGATTCATAGATCGAGGGTTGTCCATGAAAAAGTAATTTTTAGATAAATTTATAATGAATTTAAGACTATCATATTTGTAGATCATAAGTAATCCACATGTGTGGACCCATTTTGGATCCACACATTCCTCAATCCCATATTATAGTTGGTTTCAATCTTATAATTTAAGAATTGTTCTAATTATAAAATTAATGATTTTAATTATGTAAAAATATAACTATAGTTGTTAAAATTATACAATGATAGTTCGGTTAGCTGGGACGAACTAAGTTTCTTTATTATGTTCTATTTTGTTAATAATGCACGATGCACTTCTTTCAATGATTTGTTGTTATCATTTTTTAATTTATTATTCAAGAAAATATGAAAAACAACCAACAACTATTTAATATTCTGAAATAAAAAATTTCATTATTCTTTTGATGATTTTATCTTGTTAGATTTATACTAATTTAACATTTATCATAATGTTAGATTTAATTTTGTAACTAAAAGATCCCTAAATTTTAGGGTTTGTTTTTATCGAAGGTCCTCTTTACTTGAGATCACTAAATTTTCAAAATATTGGATAATATGGAAGTGTAAATATGTAAATATCTTAACTATTAAAAGAATATCAATTCCACCAGGAAAAAATATTCGACAATCACACTCTAAATCACTAATTTTTTAGCTTCCTTCCTCTACTTCTCTTCATTGCACTTGGATGATGGAAGACCCAACTTCAATCTACCTTCCTTCGTTATGCTTGGATGCTGGAAAACTTGACTTCGATAGATCCCACTTTAACCTTATCAAAACTAAATTGCTTTATGTTTTTCATGTTCCCTCTTTTATCTTCACACATGTATCGTGTAAGGACCCTGATTTTTGTTAAATAATATTTTATTTATTAATAATATCTAAAAAATCATTATCTAATATTATGGAATTATTTAATTCTGAAATTGATGGAAATTATGTGATAAGTGGAAAGATAAGATGGAATTTGAGTAGAGGTGAAATTGTTCTTATGAGATTATTAAGTAAATTCAGATTTAAATAAATTTGAATAATTATGAGATGATTAAACAATGATGGATGGCCAAGAGTCCAAGTTCCAATAGAATTAAAAATCTTAGCCTGCACTATATATAGACATCAAAGGGGTGGCTGGAAACCCCCTTTGGCTAAACAGAATTTTAATTCCACGAGCCCCTATTGTGTCCTCATTTTTATGCGAACCGAGGCATCTCCGAGAGCATGCGGCAGCTGATTTTGAAGCTAGCAAATAGGAGAAGGTCTTCCAAGTGGTGGCTGCAATTTTTGGGACATGGATAGAGAGAAATCTCCGACCAAAGTTCGACGTTCATGCAGTTTTCTAGAGAAAGGATTGCAATTAGTTTTTTAGCCAACTTTAGGTATGTAAGGGGAATCTCTTTGTCATCAATTTTTCGTGACATGGAACCTTATTCTCTTCTTCTTTGTACCGAGAATATATTAATATATTGTATGCATCGTTTGGACATCGTATGACATGATTGTGGTGGTCGAAAAGTCATGTCAGAACACACTTCCCCGTCGGCGGTAGAACTCGGCCCAGGTTCTGCTGTACCCGGCCCAGATTTTGTAGAATTTGAAACGAGTTGGACTCAGAACCAGATTGGATTGTCAAACCTGCCCCGGGTTCTCGCTTCGGCTCGACTCGGGTTGCGACGCGATCGTGATTGACAGTGAACCGAACGATCAGCCCATGTTCACTATACACTCGGCTCGAGTTTGCCCTGGTCGAGGTGATTTCGACGTCTCCGAACACGGCCCGGGTTCCACCTGTCGCGGACCGGGTACTGAGGATAGAAAATATAATTTTTATAATGAAAAACTGAATAGTTATTATATTTTATGGTTCCTGATCATCCCTGATCATATCATAAATAGATCCGACCTCATCATATCTTTCAGATTTGATTTGAGATTATTGTCATCGTTAGTCTATTAGGTCGTGTGATCCATTATGATAATTGATCCAATAATTTTCTCCTGATTGGGTCCTTGTTTAACCTAAATTAAATTATTAAAAGATAAGTCCATTAGGTAAACAAGATAAAAGATAAAAACTGCTGGGTCTCCATATTCTTCGATTGTCTCGAAGCCCCTTGTGCCACATTATTACTGATATGAATATTGTATGGGACAGATAGCGTACCTAGAGGTTTGAGACGTCATCTTTTAGGGAAGCTATGACTGTCCTGTGATGGCTATAGTCCCCCGTCATCACGAAACTTTTGTTAGCACTATTATTGAAGGGCAGCTTATCGTGAATTGATCTCTCACTGACCTACATGGAGTTTTCCTTAATTGACCAAGCGCTCCTTATTGAATTGGATAACTCGAAAGATTGAATTGAATCATGATCATTTGAATTTTGGAGTTGACCGACTTTGCCTCTGCACATTGAATTGTATAGAAAATTATTATTGGCTGATGACCATTGATATTGATAATGGAATCAAAATTGTTAAATTGGATAGTGCCATAGTGATCAGGAATAATTGATTATCATTCATTGATGTTGATTGGTCTTTTGGCCTCTTACCTGATCCTCTCTATTGATTCATGACTTTATTGATATATTGACATATTGATTATTGAGCTCCTACCATATTGATCTCTCCAGTGCTCTATTGTTTATCATTTCATATCGTTATTGATTTATCGAGCACTTTTGATTTATTGTATATTGTTATGATTAGACCCTACGTACTGAGTATTTTATACTCATGGGGTTTTTTCCTGCATGTGAATTCATGCAGGTGAGATGATAGATGATGGTGATGCAGATGGTCAAGCTCAGTGATAGGGATGTTGCATATTGCGTAGGATTGTGTCCTACTAAATTATTGGATAATTATTATTTTTTGCATTTTTAGTATTGTGGAGTCATGGATGTTTTCAGCTTCTTGTCATTATGGATATTTAGATGTTTCCAATATTATTTTCGCACTTTATAAAATTTATTTTTTGCAAAAAATATTTTAATAGAATTATGTAGCGTCTTCGGGACGCCTCTGAGCACGTGAAAGTCACGTGGGTCTCGGAGCATTATATTGTTAAACAATGTTATTTTTAAGGAGTTCTTTGACTTCATTTGTCAATTAACATTTAAAACAAAAAAGAACTAGTAGTTTTATGTAAAGGAGACTAAAATTTGTGTAATCTTTAGGGACTTTTTATTTAAAAACCTAAGTTGTGAAATCAAAATAGAATAAAGTTAAGATATTATATGTGAAAAGTATATTTTGAATTTAAACTCATATTATTAATTTTTTACATTATTTTTAAACTCACATCAATAAAAAAAATTTTAAAAAACTTGATAAAAGGAATCTCTTGTGAAAATCATTGAAAATTTGTACACTTTTTTGTTATAAATTTAAATTGCGGAATCAAAATGAAAATTTGTCAAAGTTAAGCGACCATATGCAAAATTATTTTATTGTTAAGTAATATTTTATTCTTTAAATGGAAAAGAATAATAACTTATATTATAATAGTTCAAAATTATTTGAAACATAAGAAATAAAATTTTTATAGTTTTATTACATGAGCATTTTTCTTATTTAAAAAGGGTTATGCCAGCAACCAAGATAGAACCTTTCTATATCTTATGAAAAAAATGCTTTACCCCATTTAAAACCCAATAGCCCAATAGCCATATAATCCATTAAAATTTCACTATATAAACTAAATGTTTTTCTTAAAACCCCATTCCTTCAAGAGTTCCTCTCTCCAAACCACTAAAATCCTCATCTCCAAAATTTCTGCACACACCCAAGAGAGGAAGGTCAAGAGGGAGGAGGAAGAAGAAGAAAAGGCTTAAGCATCAAGGAGGGGATTGGAGAAGAGCATCAATGAGGTCTAAAGCTAGAAGGAGAAATAGGGAAAAAAAAAGGAAAGAAGGAAGAAAGATGATTAAGATTTCAACTTAAATCCAAATTCCTAATCCCGCATCAATGTTGTGTTGCTTAATTGAATTGAGGGTTTTTAAAAGCCAAGTTGGTTTTTCTATATTGTGATTGGGGTGTTGCATATTTGCTTAATCGTTATTACAGGGTGACATCATTACAATGGTTAACTAGGTCGTAGCGCCCCTAGAAAATTTCAAACACTTTTTAGGTGATGGCATTATTTTTTACAAAAAAATCTCGATTACAATTACTTTTTATTTATCTTTCATCTTTGCTTAATTGAAGGTACAGAGCAACATAATTATAACTAGGTCAAAGTCCCTTAGAAAAAATTAAACATCTTTTTCAAGTGATGCCATTATTTCATGACAAGTCTCAATCACTATAAAGTGAAAGGTATTTACTTCTTATTCATCTTTTATGTTTACTTAAATGAAGATTTAGGGCAACATCATTATAACTAGACCAAGGGCTCTTAGGAGATCTCAAACACCCTTTCAAGTGATGACATTATTTTCTGAGAAGTCTCAATCATCATAAGACGAAATGCATTTATTTCTTGACATTAATGAGTGTCGAAGCATTTCTTTCAATTTCATACTTTATTAAGGTCATCAATACATCAAACACACATCGATATTTATTCATCTTTTATCTTAATTATGACTAAATATGTATTGCGTGTATCTATGCATCATATACAATTAATACACGTCCATACATGACCTATTTACGTTACAAAATAGGTTTAATACATCATAAAAGGTATTTTCAAGCGGTCATGACCATGACATACTAGACACACTCGTGACAGCAATTGTCATGGCCGTGAAGTATACAATCATAGTCGTGATAAAATGTAATGCCACATTCTCTCAGGGTCATTCCTAACCTCATCATAGGTCGTTCCCAGCCTCGTCATAGGTCGTTCCAAGCCTCATCACCTCCATGAAATATTGTTTCACGGTCATGATGGAGGCCAATTTTTAAGGGTTTTCGCCCAAGCTACAGCCGTTTGGTCACGATCATGAGTAGGACTAGTCATGCTCGTGCCAGCATCCCGAGGTCCCCTTCTCATCCTGAAAATTCAATATCTTAAATCCTCATGAACAATTTATAAAGACTTTCATAAACATTCAAGGAGCATTTACCATGGATGAGAAACATGTAAATCACGGTATCAATAAAATTTCTAAGGGTCCTTCTCAAAACATATAAAACCTTATATCTAGGACATGAACATCATTTGAAAAACATAAAAATATACGGATTTAAGTATAAAACATGAAAATCCAAGCTCACTATCAATGCACCCTCAATCATGGTCCCTAGTAAGAACTATAGTGTTCTTAGATCTCTCAATCCAAATATGAAATTCATTGAACGGAGTTGGATCTCCTTTATATACCTAGGATTTTGTTCTTCCTTAATGTTGCTCCCCTTTCCCTTATCCATGTCTTTCTCTTTTTCCTCGTTCTCCTCCTTCTTCTTATAGGGTTGCAGCCATCACGTGAGGGAATCAATAAGAAATAAGAGGAGAGGGAGGATTTGAGAATTTTTCATAGCGTCTAGTCTATGGTTTCTTAAGGTTTCCTCCAAATGATTACCTTATTTAAAAAATTAGGGTTATTACATTTTCCCCTGTTAAAAGAAATTCGTTCTCAAATTTTAATCTTACTTAGGCACTCATACAATTTTCTTCATTATCTTTTTCGTTAATCATTTTATAGTAAAACATACCAATGTATGGAGAATCATATAGATATATATAATATTAACATAATCATCATTACCAAA
Organism: Pontederia crassipes; assembly: GCA_030549335.1. NCBI lineage: Eukaryota > Viridiplantae > Streptophyta > Magnoliopsida > Commelinales > Pontederiaceae > Pontederia > Pontederia crassipes. The sequence continues at coordinate 8,088,795 of CM060190.1, forward strand.
AGGATTACCTTAGTCTTGATCACTAATGTTCTGAGTCTCATCAACCTCTATGGCGTGGACTCTACCTGTAGCTCTCTATTGTCCATCGTTTTGTTTGGTCTCGCCTTTGCCCTTATAATCATCACGCTTTTTAGGGCAGTTTCTAATATAATGTCCTGCTTAATCACATTGAATGTAGACCCCGGCTTTCACTCGACATTCACCTAGATGAAATTTCCTACGGTGTGGGCAATGTTATTGTCGCTTGTCATCACCCTCTCTCTTCAGCCCTCCTTTCTTGCCTTTGTTCCTTCTTGGATTCTTTGCCTTGTTCATATAGTGTCCATTTCCTTGGCCATGTTGGAGGATAAGGAGATTGTCTTGGCCATGGTTTCTGAATCATCACTCATAATATTCATCCTAAGGTGAGGGTTCAATCCCTTGATGAAGTGACCGATTCTTACTCTCTCATCCTCCTTCATAGGACTATACCTCTCAAGTTTCAAAAACTTATTGAGGTATTGCTTCACTGTCATGCTTCCTTATTGCAGATTCATGAACTTAGTTTGTTTCTCCTCCCTAATTTGTGGAGGGAGGTAGTGATTCATGAAAGCTTTCTTGAAGTCCCTTAAGGTGATCTAAATTGAGTTTTGGTCATTGATTTCCACCAATGACGAGCTTGATCAACCAACTGATGTGTAGCCATGTTAACCCTTTGTCTGTCTGAGTAGTCCATGGCACTAAACACTACAAGAATTTTGCTGACGCATATTAGCGACTCAAAGTAGGTGACGTTAATGTGACGCCAATAGCGTCTCAATAGCAACGCCTTTGGTCTGAAAGAAATGACGCTAAGTGCCTTCCCTTGTGTCTAATTAGTGTTGCATTAGCGTTACTAAACGTCGACGCTAATTACGGCGTCATTGCAATGCTACTTTGATACTATTATCACGCGTCAAACTGAGAAATGCACAGTGTTTATAGCGCTTAATTGCGTCGACAACATGAGACACTAAGTTAGCATCACTAGATATGGGATGCTAATTCAAGTGAATTCAAGAGACAATGTTAGCGTCGACAACGTGCACTATATATCCAAATACACACACACATACATACATACATACATAATACATACATACATATAAATACATATATATGTGTTGTATGTGTGTGTATACTTTATATATGGAAAAAAAGAATATTAATAATATACTATATTGTATATATAAGTATCACATGGCACATTTAATGTATATACCTACATGTCAATATATTATACATACAATATATATATTGTATCTTAATTATGGATAAATTATTTTTATATTCTTAATCATGTAATTATGAAGGTTGAATTATTTGACATGATTTTTGTGACGACCAACCTCGACGGTCAGCCGTCACGAGGGGTAACATAATAATACTATTTATCTTAAAATTCAAATAGAAATATGACGCGAAAGTTGGTTTCAAAAAAAGACTATCACAATGTTTTAAAAAATGAGAGGATAGTGGCCAAAATGACAACATGTACATTCAATATATCCATCTCAAGATATAATTTGTCATATGGTGAAAAGGGACAAAAAACCATGCATGACAATAAAATATAGGAGAATTCAGCTCAACATGAAGTAGCACACAAAGATATTGGTCCCCAACCAAATGGTACACCATGGTCACAAAATCTAAATTCATTTGTCAAGAGTTCCCAATACTAGAAACTGAGATGTATTTAAAGTTCTCTTTTTTTTAATACCCATAGATAAATAAAAAAGGAGTAAAAATGTGTTTGTAGTTCCTTTCCTCACACAACCTACTCCCAATCAGGAATATCATAAGTTAGCTTAGCAATAATCACCTGCAAAGATTAGGAAATGAGGGGTGAGAATTGTGAGCTCAGTGAGTGGAGGGCACATGAATTAAGAAAAATGAGAAAGATCGATATCCCACATGCATGCGATTAAAATTTGAAGAAAAAAATCATGTATGATGTGAGATGTTAAAATGATAGTTCTCTTTTGCTACAGAGGAAGTAACTCAAAGAGAGAGATACCTCACTTAAGTCGCATGGCTAATATGATACATAAGTAAGTTATTGTGCGGACTGATAGGTTGCCACATCCCAGGTCTTAACATAGCCGCCTACGATATCATACTCCAATCAATAGACATGTGTGTCTACGTAACATAATAATGGATGACACATCTTAATAAAAGACTAGGTATGTGGATTGAATGGTTGCCGCACCTACTCGGAGTTGATCAATCTCCAATGAAATGAAAAATCTTGCTACAAAGCGATTTTTGCATGATATAATTAATATGATGTATGAATGTGCATGCTCTGGCAATATACAATTTCACCACATTTAGAAAATCTAATGTTTCACAAAGGCACGAAAATCAGAGAAAATGTCATAAATCCTTAAATCAAACCATATGTCCAATACTTGTGTCAATAAATTCAGCTTTGATTTCTCTAATGGCATACAACACATATTGTATATGATGCAAAGCATTCACTTCAGTGAATCAAAATCCAAGCAAAAAACTCATCTCACATCGACATAAGACTATGGGGGCTACTAAAGCCTTGCTTAATGTTATGTAATCCACTCACATTGGGTATGTTCGATTACACTCCATCGTCCGTTTGAGTCAAATCCATAAGCCTAAATAGATATATCATATAAGTCAATCACACATTATTCCAATAACACTCAGTTGTCTATAATTAACTTTATTTAAAATTTATTCACCATTCAATTCTCATATAGGTACTTTGTCACTTATTTTATTATGCTCTTCTATTGATATTAATAAATCAGTTTATTAAATTTGTAAAATGATTACTTCCCTAGTCATTACCATTATCCGCTAATAATCAATATAAATGTATTTATGATACATTCTTATACTTAATAACTATTAATAAACTATATTTCAATTATTCAAGTTTTATAAAAGATGTCTATAGTTTTTTTTCTTAGAACACATCACCTAATCATAATCCATCATATTATTAATACTATATAATTAATATACTATATTGATATCATTATCATTTAACAACATTCTAATAATTATCAGATTTAAATCAGCCTATTATGGTAATATTACTTAGGCCAAAAACATATTATATCAATTAACGTACTTTATGTCAGAATGAATTTACTTGCCTATCATAATATCCTCTCCTTTTTTCTCACCTTAAATTGATTGCTATGATTCTCAAATTAATCAACTAAACATACCGCTACACAAACAACTAGCCATTACATCAATTTAATCAGTATGTCTTGTGACCTTCTTAATCAAACTGATTCTAATTCATCAAGATTGTTTAGTAGTAAAAGAAACCTAATTACTCCAATCTTTTTTTTATATATACATTCTAATAAGATATGATGTTCCCTTAAATAAAAGTAGTAGCCCTAGTTGAGCAAAAGACCTAATGAACCTAAAAGGGATTGATTGCAACATTGCACTCACCAGAATCAAGTGGGCAGCAACTACTTCTAGCATTCTCGCTTCAAATCAAAGGCATCCGACAACTCCAATGAAAGGGAATCGAACTGTTAATACATCAAGAACTGAAGTCATCCCTTGTTAACACAATCACCCTAAACCTTATTCAAATACATCTAAGAGTCCTTATCGGAAAGAAGGAAAAAATTGGCCTCGGGACTCCGACGATCTCCTTGGTAATGGAGATGAAAAAATACGAGTAGCCCAACTAGAAAGAAATCATCCCCCGGCTCTAGGCAATACTTGTGACAAATCTGCAGCATGGACTACAACCGAACCTTCGATTGATGTGGATGGCTTCCCTGGTCGAACTTGTCACAATGGTCTCCTACTATTGCAAGGCTTTCTGGTTATACAAGGGTGCTGCTGGTTGCTTGGATAAGCATGCCCTAGAGAGATGGTACGGGAGGAAGAAAGAAGGGGAGAAAGAGAAATAGGAAAAATGGAAAGGGTTTAATTTATTTTAACCCTAGCCATGTGCCCACTTCTCATTGGATCATCTTTATTTTCTTTTATTCCTTTCATTTATTTTTACCATTTATAAAGCTTCCTTGTATAAGAATTTAACTTCCTATATTAGTTTTTTTAGTTACCTAATGATAAATGTTTTATATATTTATTTTATTACTCATTTATTTTTGTCTAGGCTCTAGCGTTACAATTTTATTAAAAAATTGAAATATAGTCATATAGAAAAAATTAACACAATTTAGCACCACTCTAGGGACGCAATGGAGACGCATGGAATCGCAATGGCATCAACTTTGCGTTGGCAAGACTCTTGACTCTATATCGACACAAGTGGGCATCTCTTTAGCGCCACAATATATGATGCACTACTTTAGAGCCCCAACAATGTCACTTTAGCGTCACAGCATGCTGACGCTAACTCGGCGTCTCAAAATGGTGGCATCATGTCGATGATAATGAGTCGCTATAGAGTTTAGCCATGATGTGGTGCCTCTTTAACGTCGCAATTTTGAGTCCCTATTTGTAGAACTTTAATGGATCACTTAACATTTTGTATAATATACCTATGGTTGCTATTTATTTAATGGATCACTTTTTTTAATTGAGGCATGTGATTTTATCATTTATCACTTTAATGAACTTTAACACATCATTGAGTGCCTATTTCGTAGATTTCTTGTAGTCGAACTTCTCAGTGATCATGTCCAGCTAGGCCTTTATGTTGTCTCCATCTTTATCACCATTGAAGGTTGGGGTTCGAAATCTTTCAATTCTTGAGCTTGACCGACGAGAGTGCTCGAGTTTGCATTTCGTTCTATAGCACGAGTCATACATGTCATGCTTTCGATTAGCTCCATCTGACCTCCCGAGGCATGGCCTAGCCTCCTTTTTCCATACTTAACATAATAATAATTAACAACCTATTAGTTGGTCAATTATAAACATACATAATTTAAACATTACATACTCTTAATCTTTGATGGCTGCTCATTACGGTTGCACGTGAAATTAGACATCTTAACATTACATTAAATGCCTCAAACCTTCATTACATAATTAGCCTCAATATTTAGCTAGAACCATAAAACTTATTAAATAAAAAACATATGCACACTTTGGTCATGAGCTAGCCTCCATCCATTACTTAATCTTGATTACTTGCACGGATCCAGAGTGCAGGATTTTCCAATTAAAGTAAACAAATTTCACACATGCCATGATGACCTATCACATGATACTACATGCGATTCATATGTCCTCATCATAACAATATAAGCATATATACATGCATGTCATGAACTATATCATGACCCTAATATGACATTGCATCATACTTATCATTCATAGCATAACATTTGAACATTAAACTTAACATACTTTCTCAAATTGAGGATCATCATTTCCTATAAACATCATGCAATAGAAGCATATGTTCATGAACATACATAAAAAATAGCTTATCCTTGCATTTCTTTTTATTACTATGTACCTCCTAAGAGTTTCTTTATAACTCCTTCATCCTTATTTAATACTTCACATTCATTCTTTCTTTTCATTCTTTAATTTACATTTCCTCATAGTTGGTTTATAACCCTTTGGACATTCATTCAATTCATTATCATATGACACATTAAGGGTTCATTATGACCTCATTTTTATTAATTTTTACATATGACATTTTTCATCTTTGCACCGAAAAATCTCAAACATCATTTAGGTGGTGACATTATTTCTCATGAAGTCTAAATTACCATAAGATGAAAGACATTTACTACTCATTTTTAAATTCAATGCTTACTTTTCATTAAGTTCATCACATAACATGTCTCATCTTCGCTTAATCATCAGTACAGGGTGACGTCATTACAATGATTAACTAGGTCATAGGGTCACTAAAAAATTTTAAACACTTTTTGGATGATGGTATTATTTTCCAAAAAGTCTCAATATCATCATAAGGTGAAATACCTTTACTTCTTATCCATCTTTCATCTTTGCTTAATTAAATGTTCAGGGTAACATCATTATAACCAGGCCAAGGGCCCCTCAAATACCCTTTTGACATTATTTCTTGAAAAGTCTCAATCACCATAAGGTGAAAGATATTTACTCCTTATTCATTTTACAAAGCCTCCTAGGAAATCTCAAGCACTCTTTCATATGATGACATTATTTTTTAAGAAGTCTCAATCGTTATAAGGTGAAAGACATTTACTTTTTAACATTAATGAGTGCCAAGGTATTTCTTTCAATTTATATTTTATTAAAGTCATCAATACATCAAACACACATGAAATTTTTTTCATCTTTTAGCCTAATTACGACTTAGCATTTGTTACGTGTATGTATTGTATACAATCAATACACATCCATACCTAATCTATTTACACTACAAATTAAGTTTAATACATTATAAAAAGTATTTTCTAGTTGTCACAGTCGTAACACACTAGTCATGGCCGTAATAGCAATTGTCACGATGTGAAGCATACAATCATGGTCGTGATATAATAATGTATCTATCATAAAAGTATTTTCCAGTTCCCACAGTCGTGACACACTAGTCACGCCCAACTGCACGACTGTGAAGCATACAATCACGATCGTGATAGAATGTAATGCCACATTCTGTCATGATCGTTCCCAGCCTCATCATGGCCATTCCTAGTCTCATCACGGTCGTGAAATATTATTTCACGAGCATGACAGATCGATTTTCAATAGTTTTCATCCAAGCTTCACCCATTCAGTCACGGTTGTGACTAGGATTAGTCACGGCCATGCCGACGTTCAGTGGTTCCGTTGTCATTCCCAAAATTTCATATTTTTGGTTAGAAATCTTTGGAAAATCATGAACAATTTCTAAAGACTTTCATAGACATTCAAGGAGTATTTGGCATGAATGAAAACATGTAAATCATGAAATTAATAGAATTTCTACGATTTATTCTCAAAACATATAAAACCTTAGATTTAGGGCATGAACATCATTTACAAAACATATAAACATATGGATATAAGCATAAAACATGAAGATATAAACACATGACTAATGCACCCTCAATCATAATCCCTACTAGAAACTAGAGTGTTCTTATATCTCTCAATCCAAATATGAAATCTATTAAGAGAGGTGATGTGAAGGAATTATGTATACCTTTTGTTTATGTTTAGCATGAATTTATTTCACGTTTTTCTATGTTTTCATGCTCGAACATATGCTTTATGACTAGATTGCAACTTTTACAATTTATCACATTAATGGTAATCTGTATTCTTGGGATTGCATTACCTATTTTCATTATTTTTCATATAGAAATTCCAGTAGACAACACACGGGGGCATGCAGGTATATGCCCCCATTTACGATGGTATAGGGGCATACATGTGGATACCACCACCTGGACATTTAGGCGAATTCAAAAGCAAATGACATAATTTAAAAAAGGCATCTTGTCCAAAGCAGCAAACAACTTGAGGAAAACACCTTTCCACGTCAACATGACAGCTTCCATTGCATTAAAAGAAGAAAGCTTCCTTTAACACTTTATGAGAAGAAGAAGACAAAAGAGTAGCTGAAAAGTTGTAAAGGTGGAAGCTAAGCCGGATGCTGTCAAGGAGGGACCACAAGCATATTTCTTTGGTTGGAAAAGTGAGCAGATAAAGACAAAGGACATGTAGAGGAGTGGATAGGGTACAAGTCTATAAAAGGGCATGGATGTTGCCCATGAAAGGGGACTTTCGAATCCAAAGTGAGGATGCCATTTTTCTACTACCGAAGGAAGCTAGAAAAGGAGGTCGTAGCAACAACCTCTCTTCTTCTTCCTTTTTTTCTTTTTCCCTTTCTTATTTTCCTCTTTTTTTAGTTTCTAATGTGTAGTTGAACAACCAGCTAGGGCTGGGAATATGTGATGGATGTTTATGCTTCTGAACCTATCTTTTTAAGCTTATGATATGCGGCAGTCAATTACATTTTATCTTATGATTACTATTCTATTCTTTATTGTTTACTGTTCCATTATGTTGTTGCAGATTTATTGTTGTCTTTCTGGATTGCTTGATATGTTCTCATTGATTGCTTCGCTCATTGCGTCTTGGCCTGAGAAGGTTACATTCTTCTCCGAATCAAGCTTCAAGGCCGAGAGGTGAGAAGCTTGAGCTGAGTTAATTTAGCAAGGCATGATGTGGGTCGACCTTTCGACAATCTATTTTCTAATTTTATTGAAACCTGAGAGTTTAGTTCGAATAGCCTTCGACGAAGGTGATTCCCGCCCAAGAGGGTTTACAGTCCCTAGTTAAAGCATGCGAGCCAAAAGATTGAGCTGGTGCTAGAATATGCCGAGGTATAACCATTGTTGAGGTCCAACTGAGGGGAGTGCATTCAGACCTCTCCTATTTTTCGATTATGAGAGATGATCTTATATTTTTGGGACTTCGATCATTCATTTCAATGCCAACATCTCCCTTCCAAGAGGGCAATCTATTCACTAGTTGATGCATGCATGTCGAGAGTGGGGTAATGGCTGGGTTGTCTCTAAGGAAGTGTCGGTGGCCAGTCCATGGTGAGGCCGAGAGGTGGACCCAGACTCGGAGCACCCCATGGTCATCTATTTTGTTGAAGTTCCTTCTTCCTTCGTCCAGTTTATTTTTGGCTTCTTAGTGTCAATTACTCCTGCCTGAGAGGGTAATATATTCGTTAATTATTTTATATGCGTGCTGAGATGTGGGACGATAGTCAAGTTGTGTCTAAAGAGTCATTGATGACTAGTGTTTGGTAGGGTCATGAGGTCTGCATGGAGTTTTCTTTACTTTCTCTCTTGAACCGGACTTAGAGGATCCACCCGAGAGGCTTTATCAACAACATAAGCCGATAGGTCAGCTGAGTTTTAACTTATGTCTCAGGATTTCTCTAAGTTTGGAGGTAGGCTTTGTTTACTTTGTTTACTAAGTCCTAGTGTTTATCTATTTTGATCTTTGTTTACTTGTTTTAAAAACCCATAAAAATTAGTGTAGCTTCATTTGTTGTGATTTCTGATTTGAGTATTTCATTTACTCACTTTAAATGACTTCCTTTGACTTCAGCTTTTTCTTTCAAAATGATTTCAATCAAGTGTGAATATTTTAGCTTTGTCCCGTGGATCGACCCTTAGGTACTACACTGATTGATGTGCGCTTGCAGTCTCATCGCGTGTGTTAAGAATTTATAAATTTTAAAGTTTATTCAAGATTTTTCTGTGAAGTACTCAAATCACACACATCACAAGACACCATCGAGTCAAGGGGAGAGAGAGGTTGAAGCCCTTTTACATACCTAGAATCTTATTTTTCCTCAATGTTGATTCCCTTTTTCTTGTCCATGTCCTCTTCTTCTTATTCCTCCTCTTTTTCCTCATTCTCCTCCTTCCTTTAGGCCCTTTTTGTTTCATGGATAAACAATAGAATAAGCTTTTATTCCTTTTTATTCTACCAAACAAGTCATTTATTCATCAAAAAAGGTAAAGGGTAGTTTTGCCATTTCTTAAAATATGACTTGGTCAAAAGTGCACTTTTTAGAGATAAGTGATTCCTCTAAAAGACTAGAATAAGATTATTCTTGGCTCTTAGATCTAAAAAAAATTAAAGTGAAAAGAATAAGTGAGCTTATTCATGGAATTACTATTCTTTAAACAAACATGGCCTTAGGGTTACAGTTGTCATGTGGTGGAGGAGAGGGAGGATTTGGAGGCTTTTTATAGAGTCTAGCATAGGATTTTTTAGAATTTCCTCCAAATGACTTAAACACTCTTATTTAAAAATTTAGGATTGTTCCATAATGACTTGGACATCATGATGAGGATGTTAATATTGTGCAGTGTTAACTATGCAAATGAATGCATGTCCCATGTCATGATATGTTTATGCCTAATATGTCAAACATAAGGAAGATAAGCTCAAAATGTGTAATTAAAGAAAATGTTCCATTAAGTATGCTAAATGTTATTTTCCCATGTTTATTGTCTCACATACCATATAGGATGCACGTATATGGTAGCTTATAACATTTTATCATTTATAATTATGTTATTATTCGAATTGCAGTCACGCTATGTAGAATTCATGCATGGGCCTTGAGACACTCTAATGGGAGAAATTCTCTGTACTCCATGGATTTGTGAGGAGCTTAGACTCGGTGATGGTGGGCTCGTGATGACGACGATTGCACATAATGCATGGTCGAACCCTAAAGCCTAAGTTATCTTATGTCTTTTAGTATGTTTTATTATGATGCTTAATTGTTTTAGTGAGTCGAATTATGTATGATCGATGAGTCTTGAGTCGTAAACTTTTTATCCGAACTCTATCATGTTAAGTCCTTATTTATATTTTAATCTAAATCTTTCACCATTATATTATCATTTAATCATCAATCATTACAAGAATGCTTTGCATTTTAGATGGCTAGTTTTCGATGGGCCAAAATTCTCTGCATTTTACGACGACTTTTGCGACGAGAAACTATATCTTTCTAAAATACTGATGGGCTTGCCTCCGTCGCTCAAACTGACAACAATGATTGCCAATTTTGTATTGATTAGTTAAATATTACAATATGATATAGTCACAAATTATTATTATTTTGTAATAACTTTGATAATAAATTTTTATTATTTTGAAATTTTTCAATAAAATATTCTGATAATAAAAATTTGATATTTCTCAAATATTTTTAATAATATTTTTTTTTAAAGAAATGTTTCCGATGATTGTCCCTCCCATTAGAACTTCAAAGGGTGACGTGGCAATGGCAACACCCGTCAAGAAGTTCTGAGCGTTTCTTTTTGTGACCTTCAAAAAAATGGTTTGCGTGACGCTTTTCCATTGAAAAAAGCGGTCAAAAATTAAGTTTTCCAATGAATCTCATGAAAATTTCGAAAAATTGAAAACTTGTCGTAATGAATCCTATTATGTTACCCATTGTGTATTGTGTACAATTAGGTTCGACAATTTTTGAAGAATGATGTAAATGTAATGCCGCTAAAATTCAACCCTTTCAATTGAGACATATTTGATCTAAAAACATCAATGAGATATAAAATTCATTTTGTAGTATTACATCTAAATAATTGATCTTTTGATTGATGAAGATTTATATATCTAGAAGAATGAATGATCTTGATCCACCTCCGAAGCATCATTAACATTAATATCAATAATTAAAATATAATTTAACTTTTAATTATAGCACTCACTTTTTTAGTATTACATCTCAATCTTCTTTGATTTTCGATGAATATGATGTTTCATATATGTGGAGGAAAAAAGTACTTTAACATATTTTTTCTTTATTTTCTAAGGTTGAGGTTCACTTTTCTAGTATTGCGTTATTTTAATCAACGATGCTCTAAAAAATTGCTCCACGTATTATTTATTCTTTATATAAACTATATAATCACTTTAGGCGTTGAAATTTTATTTCACCATGTAACAAAGTCAACATGACACGATTTCTCACGAGTTCTCTAATTCTTGCATCTCAATGCCCAGCGAACGCAAGTCTCGTCGGAGAGACTCAGCGTTCCTGAAATGTAATCCAACCATTCCGGCATTTGCAGCTGCATCAACGTTCGTCTTCCTGAAATGGAGGATCAATCAAAGCGATGCGAATAAGGCAATAATTTAGATAGGCAAATCGTCTATAAGTAGAACCTGTCATCAATGAAAACACAACTTCCAGGCTCAACTCCAAGGTGATGCAACACCTCCTTGTAGATCTCTGAATCAGGCTTTCGTTTTCCTGCATATGACGCCCGTTAATGCTTTCTTCAGAAATACACAAAATCAGCAGTTTCAGATATGTAACAGTTTACAATGCACAGAGCTGAAACGGAGAACAATCAGATCATTTTCAAGTAATACTGAAATTTACTTCACATCGAATTATGATGCTGAAACATGATGTCAAATATTCGTAGATTATGCATAAGACCTGCTTTAAGCCTTACACAATTGAAGCTGCATACTCTTTTGAAGAGGAACTTAAGTTATTGCCATTGGAAGGTTGAAGCAGTGGTTTAGAAAGAAAATTATCCCTCTCTATGCTGAAATAAGTTTTTTTTTCATGTTAACCAGATTTTAATATAATACTAGTGAGGCCATGGGATTTTAGATACTATTGAACAGTAAAAGGAAGGAAGAAATAATAATATTCTAGTCTGCATAAACATTACCCAGCGTACAAGAACAAAATGTCCAAGACAAATACTTTGATAGCTTTAGCTTCTCTTCGATCATCGTGTACCTATACATAATATAACTCTGAAATAATTAAACTGCTCAAGTTTGTTATATGGAAAATACCTTTTCATAGAATATGAAGAACATTACTAACTGACCAGATTGGATAGTTTGTTAAAGCATGTACTTCATAGTTGTAATGTTTCAAATGCTGAAGCAATTCCTCAATGCCATCGAGATATGAATATCCTTTTACCATGCATTCTTTCAGACCTGAAAGAAATTGACTATAAGTCATCATCTAGGCTCTATTGCAATGCAATTGAACAGAGTCAGCCAATTGAGTTAGTCTGGTTAGTCAATTGTAAATGCACACACCATCAAGATAACCAATGCAACACAGTTCCATTATTTTCTAAATATCTTTTGAAAGTGATCTTCAAAATATTCAAAGGCAGGAATTCAAGGATGCTTTAAATTGATAAAAGGAAGTTATTCAAGTTCCAGAGAAAACTGGGGCTGAGCTTACCATTTGTGTCTCAAAGTCGTTCTTACCTTCCAAATCAAATGATCTTCCATCTTTAAAGAACTTTCTAGCAAGCTCGCTCTAAAGGAAAGTGGCACTTGTTAGAAACATTCTACAATGACTTGCATTCATAATATATGAACAAAATACATGAGAGCTATTTTCTTACTCCAAGTGATAACAATAGCAATTAGAGATCGACACTTGACTTGTGAATGAGAACATGATGAATCATCTATCATTTGTAAATCAAAGAAAAAATTCAAAAAATATCATCTATCATTAACGACGATAAAATTAAATTTTGATGCATTTCTTTCGTGGCTATTATAGTAAATGATCTGCATATTATGCAGCAACTGGTAAATATAGATCAAACTTTACTTTATCCATTCCTGTACTAGTGAAGCTGGTGCTAGCCTTATGTTGTTCATTCAACATTCATTAGGCATATCGTAACTAAGTTAGGTCAGCCTTAATAAAAAGAATCAAACCTTTTTACACATTAATCCTTTTTTCCATGAACAGCTGTTCTTGCAATGTGTCAAGTGAATAAAGAGGACATTAGATTCTATTATAAATATCAAACTGTTTGGATTTGAATTATTTCCCCCTCCATATCATAGAGACTCTACCTAAGCTATCTTATTTTTCCATACTTCGATATAAATTTCACCCAGAAGTTCATGCTTAGATATAGGTTTTTCCATACTTTGACAACGGAATATTTTTTGAAACAAAGCTGCCGACAAAGGAATATTATTCTAATAAAAAGGACTGATGTGTTCATACTACCTATACATACAACAACAACAAAGCCTTATCCCATTAGGTGGGGTCGGCTACATGGATCATATCGTTGATCCATGTTCATAAGATTCGACAGGATTTTATGCTGGCTGTCGGGGTCTAACACAACCCTCCTCCTTTATCCGGGCTTGGGACCGGCTATAAAATATAGGCGGAGTTCATACTACCTATACATACTAAAAGTATTTTTATTTCAAACATTAAAGATTTCATCAATATATGGGCTCCTAGACTCCAAAGAAATCAGTATACTAATCTATGGTTGACATAGATGACAATCTACACTCCTTCCCCTGGTATATCATATACTGCAAAGCATCAGCAACATCAACATATTGAATTCCCACATTTTCACTGGAAAGGCACATTAACAACACAACCAACACAATCAAAATCATGTCAAATAAATATACTTGTTTGGAAAATTTGTCACCTGAACATTACCTCATTGATTAGTCCCTTTTCAAATTCAGCCCATGCAGTCGGGTGCTTCTGCTCTAAAAGTTCTTTCATGGACATTCTACAAAAAATTTACATTCGAAAGTAATTCATGATGATAAACTAACACGTGAATAGACATATGCCTTTTTTAGGAGGGAGATATGTACTTCTCTGATGCAATAAGCACACTTCTAATCAACACAAGTCTAGATAACATCCAGTAAAATGTGAGGAGACCAGAAAATCAAAAGCAGGAACCAAGAGATATTACATGAAGGTTAGTTCTCTAAGAAGATTATGCAAGAGAAAAAGAAACTAAGATAGTCCCAGTCACCACTTGTGCATCAGCAAGCCTATTAGTCTAAACAAAGAAATCTCTCCAGTCTACATCTGCTGTCAAATGCTTTAATTAACAACTTTGCCAATTGTTTATTTGATCAGGCAATCAGGATTTGTTGATATGGAATGATAACGCTATATTTATCTGTGAATCAATAGTCTTTCCATCCTCCACTGAGTAGTCCACTTCACATTATATTACTTAATACTTTTAATTAACAATTAAGTTATTAAATATAAAAGAACGCTAAATAACTTCACTTGCACCAATGACATAATCTAGAGGTGTTGCCTCTGGGCAAAGGATGGACATGATTCTGTCTCGAACATTTCCCCATGGTTTTCTTTTCAATCATAAGGATAAAAAGAGGGACTGATAACAACAACGGCATCCCAATAAAACAGTAACAATGTCTTTGTCACGTATAGTCGGATTAAGACGCCCACCTCAAGTATCAAAAGGGGAGGCGGGATGAAAGGTGTCTCCTTTTTATCAATCAAGCTCGGAAGTGACCATAAGTCAAATCAAGAAAGCTTCTTTTTCTAACTATCACCATCATCAACAACAACAGGAACAGAAACATGAACAGGAAATATGGAGGAAAGGACAAGCGATAAATGATTACTGGAAGAAGGCAGGAATATCGTCGTAGAAGGGATCGCGGACGAGCGTGTCCATCACATCGAACAGTAGAACCGGAAGCTTCCGCGGCGATCGGTCCTTTTCAAAGGCCGCTGAAGAAGCAGAGGACGAAGATGTGGAGGGGGGAAAGGAGAGGGAAGCCATGAGAGTTCCTGTTCTGCTGCTGCGGCGCACAGGGATATGGTGTGTGGCGAAGGGGAACCGCACTACGAGAGCCATTGCAGTCTCCTCATACGCGAATCGTGTTGGCAAGCGCGCACCCAAATGATCCTGAAACCAAGCGATCGATCATTCCAATGTCGCCGTACTGTGACAGCCGCCGGGTCTGCGGCCTCTTTTGGAACGCTTGGTCGGAAACGCCTCAACGACCGAGACCGTGAAGTAAAAAGCAGATTTTTTTCCTCACTCGTTTGGTTTATTCGATGTTGGATTTGTTGGGCCCAACGTCTGCACTAGAAACAGGCCAAATACGAAGCCCAGTACATCGTATTTTTCTTAAATTTTGTATTTATCGAATAATTACTATTAAGTAATCTCACCCAACACAAAATTCTAAGCGACTATAGAAAACTATAGGCATCCTAAAAATTTTAAAAATATATTTGAAGATACGGATAAATGATGTTAAATTTATGTCACTAATATTTTGAATACTTTTGATATTCAATTGACATAGATTGTGTAAATTCTTCTTAGACAAAAATTATATCAGCCTGATGCCAATTTTTAGACTAAAACACTTAATATCATTATCATAAATATAAAATAAATAAAATCATAATAATCCAAAAGAATTTTGAAGAAAAAACCACTAAAAAGACATAGATGAATATACAAATATTTTTTATGTTATTTTTTATAACATAATTCTTTTAGAAAACAGTTATCTTTTAGGACATGTTTCATTCAAAATTTATTAAAGAAAAGGGAAGATAAAGAGTAGTTATGCCTGAAAATTAAGCGCAAATATACTAGCAAGTATACTAGATCGTATCAAGTAATAAAGAGTGAATATGATGTCTAACCCACGAGGGCTGAAGATTAATAATTTTTTCTCTAAAAGTTATTGTGAAAAATCAATCGAGGAATTAACTTTCAATTTATCAATTAAGAAAAAGGAAGTAAGTAAACGAATGAAAATGATTCTTAGTTGAGGAAAAATCAATAGTAATAATGAGTTAGGGTCTAACTTCGTATCCCCATGTTATCTCTCAAATAATCAATAAATCACCAATTAGACTTCTAATGGAAAGGAGTTGCTTATAAATATTGATTTCAAAAACTTGAGAATCAAACTAATCCGATAAAGGTGTCATTAAAGCCATTGAAACATCAATCAACTCTAATATCACTTTGAACCGAATTGCTTTAAAATGCAACTTATACACATAAATATAGTGCTAAAAAACTTGAGAACTAATTATCTCGGATCAAAATAAAACTATGATTTCTGAAACTCAAAACATAATAATCAAATTTTAATCGAGATATATTAATGCACGAAGAAGGATCGTTAAATATAAAGGACTCAAAATCTCGAGAACCTAACTATTCTAATCAAGATTAAGTTCAACCAGTTGAAAACTCAATCAGATTGCACATAACCATGATTAGAATGCATAGAGTAAAAATCCTTCCAAGTCCACAAGTAATAACAATCAAATCCAAAGTATAGCAATTAGAATCGCCAAATTCATACCCGGCCCGAGTTACGCATAACTCGGCCCGGGTCTATAGAATAAAGCTCGGTTTCGATAAAAAAAAACAAATTGACCCGGCTCGGGTTCTATCGAACGCGGCCTAGATTCAGATAGAAAACCCTCGCTTATACGCTTCGCAATCAACACGGCCTGAGCAAAGAAGAAGTAACCCGGGTTCTGAAAAACTCGGCCCGGGGACAAACAACTCGGTCCGGGCTCCATCGCAAAGAACAACAACGATTCAATCGGAGACAAAACGAGGCCCGGGTTTGATGCTACCCGATCCGGGTTCTAAGATTGCAGAATTCGTGAATCAAATTGAATTTTCGAAAGAAAATTTAACGGCTAATCATGCAAAAACTTGCAGAATAACACGACATGAAGATTATCCAATATTCTAACATTAACCATTCACGAATTGCAATTTAACAGAAATCTAATTATCCAAATAAATTGAGAGATAAACAGGGTTCAACTTAGTTTTCCCTAACAATAAAACTACTCCATACAGAATTGTTTTGACCTCAAATCAATAATGATAAACGAGAATTTCATCAGAAATATTACTAAAGTATGCTTCCTAGAGTCCGGTGATGCCTCTGTCACGAGCCTCGGCCGTGTGGTCATCGCAGGGGTTCGTCGGAACGACTCCAAGTTGCTTCAGAATTCAGCTGGGTGGCTAGGGCATGCGAATTCACGAGTCAGCGGATGCGTAAAAGGCCTCCAAACTATAGTATTTATAGGGGAGAACGTCCCCCTAGGGTTGTATGCCGTTTTGAAATGTTAACTTCATGTTCAACAAGGCGAAAATTTGAGTAGTCTAATAATATATGTTTGATAAGCAAACCCGGCCCGAGTTATAATGTACCCAGCCCGAGTTCTTCTGTCGCACAAAATCTGACTCGGGTTTGGTCTTATGATCGGCCCGACCCGAGTGTACTGATGACCCGGCCCGGGTTCTTCTTCAGGATCATTTTTCTGCTTCAATTTTTGTGCTCTTTCGTGACAATCGCTCTGCACCTCCAACTTGACACTCCTAAGATCAAAATACAATGAAAGTTGGTAGCTTTGAACTCTAACAAATTTTAGAGAAATAATTGAAAAATATATATGCATGCGATGGTAAAAAATACGAAAAATAATCTAAAATGATGTATGTAAACATGTATAATAATGCATGCATCAAATTCCCTCAAGCTTGAACTCTTGCTTGTCCTCAAGCAAGCTCCAAGGCAAGACTCAAGAATCATAAATGAACAACCATAGTCTCCACCCCATGACTAATACTTTTCTACTACCATCGTTTTACAAGTTCATCACCAAAGTATCTAACCATAATCCATAGCCCAGCCTTATAAAACTTCTGGATCTTAAACAGTTTAAACTTCTTCTAGTTCAGCTCCGTGCAAGAAATCATATAGCCTATCAAATAATAGCATTAATGTTGAATGCAAAAAGTATAGAGTGAGCTTAATTTTACTTTATTCACTTCTTATTTATTTATAGATTTGATTACTCATGTGCTTCTCCATATTGCGTAAGGTTGTATCATGCTTTCGACCGACGGATCCCAGACCAGTTGGTCTTAGGTCGTCAGGCAAGAATCTCCTACGGGTCTAATCACCCGAACAAATGAAGGTTCCAGATAATACATTTATACATCGTCTAATATTGTCTCTTTTTACTGATTTGGTACTCTTATGCTTCTCCATATTGCGCAAGGTGGTCCATGTAGCGGGCTTTCGACCGATGAATCCCAGAGCAGTTGCTCTTAGGTCGCCAGACAAGAATTCCTTACGGATCTAGTCACCCGAACACACTCAGGTTCCGGATAACACAATTATACCTTCTTATAACTTTTGAGGTTTAACTAACCCTCTTTCAAATTTATTTATTTTAAGCTCACAAAACACTTTATACATTCAATAAAAAGGCTACTACCATTAAGACATAAAATAAAAATAAGAAATGAAATGCGAGCATGAACAAGAATCAGTGGTCTAAATATCCATAATTTTACTTGGCAACATACACTTTCCAATTACCCAATACTAAGGTGATGGAACAGATAAAATTATGGTAATAGAATTTCATAAGTGCACAGGGTGTCCTTGAATTTCACTTAAGTGCAAGTAAGAAGAACAAACAATAAGGCAAAATGATGGTGAATGGTATTTTTGTGATTTTTGAAATTTTTAATTTTTTATGGATTTTCATAAGATGCAAAGATAATGCAAAAATGCAATACTGAAATAAACTAAAAGAAAGCAAACATGATGATGCAGTACAATAAATAAATATGATGCATGAAATATAATCTCCCCCAAGCTTGAACTAAACACTGTCCTCAGTGTTAGCCAGACAAGGTAAGGAGTCCAAGATGAAAGACTTAAAAAGATAGAAAAGAAGAAAGAAAAAGACACGACCAGCTAGCTCATCTCTGGAGGCGGTGGAGGTGGTGGATATTGCCCAAAGTAGTCCTGAACCAGCTGCTCAAGGTGATCCTGGCGGTCGCTAAGCTGTCAAAACTGAGCCTAAGTCTCCTGATGGTGCTGCTGCATAAGCTGGTACTATCGATCCTGGCCCACAAGAAGTGCAGCTAATGTATCCTGCAAAACTGAGACATCAAAACTGGCAGAAGCAGATGCATAAGTCATCTGAGATGTGGACTCGAGCTGCAGTGGTGGACTCGAAGCCATAAAGGATGGCTGTGGGTGCTGTGAAGGCCCCTCGTCCTGTAGAGGTATTGGATCCTCATCATCTGAATCTAGCTGTGCATGAGGGTCTGCTATATGGCGAGGCTCCACCTGTCTCAAAGGAGGAAAGTATGTCCAATTCGCATGATTGAAGACAGTGAAGTGATCGCACGATAGTGTCTCAACTCTATTGCGAAACTTGAAGATCAGACCACCTGAAGTCCTCTCGACAAGGTTCATCTGAAGAACCGTGGTCATCCCAATAAATGTGGGCTCGATGGGCTTAAGAGAGGATAGGTCAAGGCCCAAATAAATGGCTATAGGAGTAATCAGGCCACCATTAATAACTTTGCATGAAGACCTGGATGCCTGTCTCTGAAAATTATCGGTTAAGATGGCGCCGATGTTAAGCTGTCTTCCTTCCACCATAGCCCACAATATCTTCAATTCTTTAGTATTAATAGCACCCTCACTTTCTCCTCTACCACAGATGGTATAAGAGATGATCCTGTGGACATATCGAAATACTGGATTCTAAATAAGACTTGTCTTTGCTCGGGAAGGAAGGAAGGGCTCATCATTTGTTATGGCTTTCCAAAAAGCAGCTCCCTGAAACTCAGGAGAAGTGGCAGAAGACTCCAGTAGAGGAAATCCATAGATAGAGTTAAACTCTGGCATAGAAAAGCCATATTCATTATTAAAAAGTCGGAAGCTAACTCGATGGCGCCAAGCAGAGCACTCATAAGCATAAGAACTGAAGAACTCATGGCACAACTTCTCATATGTCGGCCACCGTTGATCTAGAAAAGTCCGCATCCCCACCCTCTCAAAGAGCAACATAATGTCAGCATCAATATTTAAATCTGCCATGATGTCATGACATGCATACCGGGTGGGAGTAATAGTGAAAAAGAACATGTCGGTAGCATTTGCGTTAGGTAGAATCCCTGAACTCCAGACTGGTGGGTCGTGGCGGTCGTTCTTCCTATCGGGGAGCTTCAGTGTCATGAGATCGACGGACAACTGACTTCCGACGAGGTTGCATTATTCCCGATGTGAACTGTGCAACAAACTCGGTCCGGATTGGAGTAGCTCGGTCCGAGTTGAAGAGAACTCGGCAGATCCTGCAAGATGAAGTACTCGGCCCGGGTTGAGTGTAGCTCGGCCCGGGTTGAAGAGTACTCGACAGACGCGGACGACGAAGCACCCGCCCCAGGTGTAATGTCAGCCCGGCCCAGGCTAGAGCTAGCGTGGAAGTTGGTGACTGAACGATGAGCCCGGTCCGAATTTACTGAGGGCGCGGCCCAGGTTGAGGAAGCACGGTCGCTGCCTGGGCTAAAGAGAAGCCGGCCACGTGCCGGGTTCGGGGGAGCGCACCGTGGGTATTGGCGGTGGCGAGAGTCTGGCGCTGTGCAAGGTGGAGCCCAGCCGGTGTTTATAGCAGATTCAGCAATTGGGCTTGGATCATTGGAAGAGGGGGTGATGGCAGTGTTACTAGACGACGGATCTGGGAAGAAGAAGCGGCGGCACGGCGGATCTGGGAAGAAGAAGCGGCGGCGTGTTGGATCTGGAAAGAGGAGGCGGCGGCGCAGCGGATCTGGAGCAGAGACGGCGACTTCGACTCGTAGCCGACGTCGAAGGCGGTGGAACGTGCCGGCATCAGAGAAAGAGGATGGAAATCCGACGATGTTGACCTGCTATGGCCGCTGCCCGAGTTTTGTTGACAAATCCGATCCGGGTAGGTGTCTTCTGCTCCAAAAATCGCACAGAAGTCAATACCGATGATTTATGACGGTGGTTGGCAGCTCAACGGCCGGATTCACATCTTATTGGTGAATTGAAATCACGTCGGAATCGTATGCAGCATGGTCAAATAGCCCGGCCCGGGTTCTTGGTGGCCCGGCCCGGGTATGGTATCTGGGAAGATCATGCGGCGACTTATACTACAACCCGGGCCGGGTTAGGAGTACCTGACATGAGTTCGTGGAAAGCATGCCTGGGCCGGGTTTAAAGTGGCGCGGGCCAGGTTTGACATTCAAAAAAGAATTAGTAGTGATTAAAGAAATGCAAAAATTAATGTCAAACGACTCAAAGACTAGAGGACCGAACGTAATGAAATGAAATTGAGAAGTTAAGAAAAACAACTAATACACAATAAAAATCTATACTAAAAATAAGGGTTAGAGGCAGGAAAGTTCTAAGTTATAGTCATTAGCTTGACTTTGCCTACCTTGGCTTAGGGCTCGTGTAGAATCATGTAGTTAACTTGTGCAGGTTTGACACCACTCAAATAGTGCTTGAGCCTGTGTCCATTGACTGTGAATGTGTGTTTTCCATCTAGTGATTGAAACTCTACAGCTCCAAAAGGAGAAGAACTGACTACTATATATGGCCCCGTCCATCTAGACTTGAGCTTACCCGAAAACAATCTAAGTCTGCTTTCATAATGGAGGACTTGTTGACCAGGTTGCAAGTCCTTAGTTTGAATATTTTTGTCATGCCATCTTTTTGTTCGCTCCTTATAGATCTTACTATTCTGATAAGCATTGTTTCGGAACTCTTCGAGCTCGTTAAGTTTCAGTAGTCGCTCATTGCTCGACAAGGTTGGGTCCAGATTTAAAAATTTTGTAGCCCAATAAGCCTTGTGTTCCAATTCTACGAGTAGATGACACACCTTCCCATAAACTAATCTATATGGTGACATACCTATGGGTGTTTTAAATGTAGTGCGATAAGCCCACAGTGCGTCATCTAACCTGAGAGACCAATCTTTTCTAGAGGAGTTAACTATTTTTTCCAAGATGCACTTAATTTCTCGATTTGACACCTCTACTTGGCCACATGACTGAGCATGGTAAGGGGTACTCAACTTGTGAGTGACTCCAAACTTAGCCACTAATCCTGCGAATAAACGATTGCAAAAATGTGTGCCATTGTCACTGATGATTGCTCTAGGTGTACCAAATCTAGTAAAAATATTCTTCCTTAAAAAATTAACAACTACCTTAGCGTCATTAGTAGGGGTGGTGATTGCCTCAACCCACTTAGACACATAGTCCACAGCAACTAGAATGTACTCATTGTTCATTGATTTTGGAAAAGGCCCCATAAAGTCAATGCCCCAAACATCAAATATATCACAATAAAGAATATTGTTTAGAGGCATTTCGTCGCGTTTAGAAATATTACCTCTCCTCTGGCAACCGATCACAAGACTTACAAAACACCTGTGCATCTTTGAATAGGGTTGGCCAATACAACCCGCTTTCAAGAACCTTGGCAGTGGTACGATTGGGACCAAAGTGTCCTCCGGCCTCTCCGTCATGACAATGTTGCATAACACTTTGAACTTCACTTTCAGGTATGCACCTGCGAATAATCTGATCTGCATAAATCTTAAACAAGTATGGATCTTCCCAAAGATAGTGGGAGATGTCAGCGAAAACTTTCTCTTTTTTTGCATGGTCCATCCTGAGGGAATCCATTTTTCCGCAAGGAAATTAGCATAATCAGCAAACCATGAAAGTTCATTACTTGCCTTTGCCTCCTCCAACAGGGAGATTGAGAAAATTTGTTCATCAGGAAATTCTTCCAAGATAGCATCTCCGTCAGTGGGTGTTGACTCAAGTCGGGAGAGATGGTCTGCAACAACATTCTCTGTTCCCTTCTTGTCCTTAACTTCGACATCAAACTCCTAAAGCAAAAGTATCCATCTCAATAGTCGTGGTTTTGCTTTCTTCTTGGCCATCAAATGTCGAATTGCCGCATGATCTGTGAACACAATAAGATTAGAGCAAATCAAATATGATCAAAATTTATCAAATGCATATATAATAGCCAAAAATTCTTTTTCAGTAGTCACATAATTCATCTAAGTGGGCGTGAAAGTGCGACTGGCATAGTAAATGACTTTGAACACCTTGTCTCTCCTTTGCCCGAGAACTGCTTCACTGACATCACACATTAGTTCAAAAGGCAAGCTCTGTAGGATCGAAAGCACCAAGAGGGGGGGGGGGGTGAATTGATGAAATTAAATTTTCCAAAAATTCACCTTCGGAGAAAATCGATGAAAATATTCACAAGAAGATAAGAATAATGCGTAGATGAAGAATAAAGCACAAACACAAGAAATCACGATATGTTGACGAGGTTCGGCCCCAATACTTTGGCCTACGTCCCCGCTCCGACTTCTCGACCTCGAGACCGCCGGATATTCACTATCTTTCTCTTTTCTTGTAGGGAGAAAACAACCCTCTTTAAATAATCACGCCTTCTTCTTTGCTCAAGAGGCTAGGCACACCTCTATACAAAGAGCTCTCAATCTCACTAGATTCAGAAAGGAAATGTTCCCTCTAACTCTTTTCTTTTACAAAAATTTTTCTTACACTCAAGACTAAGAAAAGAAAAGGGAAGAAATTTACAACTCTATACTCAAAAAATTGAGAGGAGTTCTAGGATGTTTTTTCTTGCTTGGATGAATTTTCTTCAGGCTTTGGCACTCCTTTTATAGGCTCCTAGAGGTGAGATTTCGTTCAAAAAGTCTCCCCCAAATTTCACCTCAATATTCTAGTCATTACTGTTCATTTAATTGAATGGCCGGTCAACTACTGGGATGGGCCGGTCGACCAGTCTATGTGACCATTGTCTCATTTCTGCGCTTTGACGTTGTCCGATCGACTGGTTCTTCGACCGATACAACGACCGGTAATGTCTCGACGTCGACCGATCATATTGCTATCGACCGGTATAGTCTCGATGTCGACCGACATTTTGTCATTTTTCCTTCCACTGAATATCAGTCGACCGGTGCTCATGGTCAGTCGACCAGTCGTGTCTGAAACTTTTTCTTCCAACTTTTAATTTGCCGAATTCTTCTACGAATCTGTTCATATCAATCCTACACCTGTATTATCATCACTTGAGAGTAGATTAGTAACTTTTAGGTCCATTTAATTTGTTATCATCAAAACATGAGATTCAACAATCTCCCCCTTTTTTATGATGGCAAATTATTTGGACGATAAGGAGAAGAAAGAGAGGAATGAAATGTAAGTTTTACATAGAAAGTAATAAACAAGCTCCCCCTGTATTTATGCATATTTTACTTTTTCTCCCCCTAAATAAGTGGCATTTATATTCTCATAATTGATATGAACATATGGCAAAAATTAATATGATATCAAAAGTGAAATCAAAAAGTCGTCACGTAAGAAAAAGTCAAAAGTCATCGCATAATAAAAATCATTCCATTACATAGTTAATAATACATCATGTACTAACAAATGTGACTGAAGTCACTACAAAATTGTGCATGATATGCACGATACAAATGTAGGCACTAAGACACAT
Organism: Pontederia crassipes; assembly: GCA_030549335.1. Classification (NCBI taxonomy): domain Eukaryota; kingdom Viridiplantae; phylum Streptophyta; class Magnoliopsida; order Commelinales; family Pontederiaceae; genus Pontederia; species Pontederia crassipes. The sequence goes on from CM060190.1 coordinate 8,113,497, forward strand.
AAGACACATAACATACTAAGACACATAATATCGTCCTAGACTTCTCCCCCTTTTGACATCATCAAAGAGGGAGACAACCCATCTACTCCTCATCGGGACTATCATCCTCACGAGCTACGGGCGAAATAAATCCCTGCGATGCATAATAAGCCTGTAGCGATCCAACAGGGTAGCGGGAGTCACGCTCCATCTGTCGAACACATCGATCTATCTGGGCCACACGATGGTCCATCTGTGTCATACGATGGTCTATGGCGGCCACCTGCTGTGAAAGAGCCGTGAAGTCGTAGGTGCCATGGAAGTTTGAAGCGCTGTGCTGAGAAGGCCTAATATGCTCAGTGGGAGCCTATGGTGGAGGGAAGCTAGGGCCAGCCTCCTGAGTGTCCATCGGTGCAGGCTCGTCATCTGTGGCATCATCTCTATCATCAGAATCTGGCGCTGCCTGCTCACTAAACCTAAGTCCCATCCGGTGTAAAGTCTCGGAACCAATGACGTCGGTAGGACGAGGTCGAATGTACTCCTCGTCAGCAAGGATGTCGACACCAAAGTGGAGTAAGATCTTCGTGATCCAAGCACCAAAATATAAGTGGTGTCATCCACGAGTAGCAGAAAAGATCTTCTGGAAGGTGTAATCCGTGTGATAGAACACATAATTACCGAAATGTAGAAAGGAGGCATCACGAATACAGAGACAGTGAAGAAAGAAGAGATCAAAGCGAATGACCTCTGTATAGTGCCCGGCTCGAGGAGTGATCATTCGGCCAAGGAGATGATGTGCCATTTTCATCAGTGGATGAAGATGGCGATAGGCCATTTTGACAGTATATTGGACGTCTTGTCCAGCAAAAATGGTTTGAATACCATTTGAGATTGGAAGATAGTCGGAAGGCCAACCATGAGTGACAAATGAATAAAGACCAGGTAATGGGCACGCAACCACAAAAATGCGACAAAGATGGCTTGGATAAAAATGAATGGGCATGCCAAGGACATAGGTAATAATAGCCTCTCGAGTGATTGTCATGTTCGCATAAAAATGATGAAAAAGACGAGGGTACACACGCTCCGTTAGGGAAAGAAGTGGCAGCCAACCAATGGTTGCGAACATCTCTTGAACATCTGGAATGTTCAGAGTGTCCCAATCAATGGTATAGGCACGCCGGACTTCGCGAGAGGCGTACAAGGTTTAGAACCTGACAGAGACGTCCCTAGTGATAAACAGATGACTATCAAAATCAGTAGACTCGGGAGAGGATGGTTGATGAGTACGTCCACGGGATCGTCCTCGTCCACGTTGGACAAGCGCGGGTTTGAGTTCTGGTTCAGGTTCTAGTGGGAGGATATGAATGGTACCATCAGAACCAGGGAAGCAACGACGATGCTGAAAGACCATCCGAACATGGGAATGCCCATCGTCGTCGGCCATGGGATTCAACAATGGTGGTAGTTTGAAGTGAACGAAAGGTTGGAACAAAACTGAGGTGAATGTCGGAAGGAGTGTGTCGGGCTGCCGAGTTTGAAGAGGGTCGAAAATTCAGAAAGAGCAAAAGGTCAGTGGGTCGCCGAAATCTGTGTTTCCAACAAACAGTGAGAGATGAAAGGTAGCGAGAGATGGCTGACGGAGAGAGATCGGTCGTGAGAGATAAAGAAGGCCGGCGAGAAGGTCGGCCGGCGGTGGCAAGGCGACTGACCAGAGAGAGAGACTGGCGAGGGAGAGAGAGAAGGCCGGCGGTGGCAAGGCGACTGGCCGGAGAGTGAGAGAGAGAGAGAGAGAGAGCGGCCGAAAAAGAGAGGAAGAGACGGCGGTCGGAGTTAGGGAGGTCGAGAGAGAGAGAGAGATGATGGCCGCAGATAGAAAGAGAGGGAGAAAAAAAATGGTCGGGTTGGCCGGTGGAGATGTCGGCCGGCGGAGGCGGCTGGTCGCTGGAGTGGCCGATGGTCGTAGCGGAGGGGGGAATGTTGTCGGCGGTGGATAGGTCACAGGCGGTCGCGCGAAAAATTAGGTCGGCCGAATCGAGCGGTCGACTTTTTATAGCTTACGATTTTGGCATATACCTGTCGACCGGTCATGCCCCGCAGTCGACCGGACACTTCTTTTCCAAACAGATTATATAGCGGTCGATGCGATGTCAGCCCATCGCAGTATATACCGGTCGACCGGTTTTGTCATATCGGTCGACCGATCGTTTGTCTACTTATTGAACCTTCTATAGCATTTGACCGGTCCTTTCAGTCGGTCGACCGGTCCTTCAACTAGATCGACTGATCCCTATATTTTTCAGATTTTGAACCATTTAAACTCATTAAAAATCATAAAAATTATATTTCCAAAAAAGATCATACAAATGTAAGTGTTGTGCAACACTTTTAATGTTCAATTCATGTCAAAAGTGATATTGTATAACCAAGTCACTTTTAGTTTGAATTGATATGTAATCAAGAGTCAATCATTCCTAATTCCCTTCTAGGCATGCAAAATTGTTCTTCACTTAAAGGTTTTGTAAATATGTCTGCAAGTTGAACTTCAGTGGACACATGTTCAATGGCAACGTTCTTAAGAGACACATGTTCTCTAATGAAATGATACCGTAAATCAATGTGTTTAGTCCTAGAGTGTTGAATTGGATTTTTGGTCATTTCTATAGCACTTGTGTTATCGCACTTCATGGGTACATTTGAACAATTTACACCATAATAAAGTAATTGTTGTTTTACCCATAGTATTTGTGCACAACAACTACCGGCGGCTATATATTCGGCCTCGGCAGTAGAAAGTGCGATGAAGTTTTATTTCTTGCTAGCCCATGAAATGAGAGAACTACCAAGGAAACAACACATCACACTAGTGCTTTTTCTATCAACTTTACACCCGGTAAAATTCGCATCGGTGTAGGCATGCAATTCAAATGGGGAATTTCTATCATACCAAATGCCTAAGTCACTTGTATGCTTTAAATAACGCAATATTCTTTTTACAGCAATTAAGTGCGATTCTTTGGGGGCGGATTGAAACTTAGCACACAAACACACACTAAACATTATATCCAGTCTAGATGCCGTCAAGCAGAGCAAACTACCAATCATACTTCTGTACCTTTTTTTATCAATGGACTTGCCTTTTTCATCTTTATCTAATTTTGTAGTAGTGCTCATAGGAGTTGTGCTCGACTTGCATTTGTTCATCCCGAATCTTTTGAGTAGTTCCCTTGTATATTTTTCTTGATTAAGAAAAATACCTTCCTTGAATTGTTTTACTTGTAGGTCTAGAAAGAAGGTGAGTTCTCCAACAAGACTCATTTCAAATTCTTGTTGCATAAGAGTTTTAAACTCTTTGCATAGGCATTCATTAGTAGCACCATAAACAATATCATCAACATAAATGTGAACAATTAAAATATCATTTTTAAAATATTTTAAGAACAATGTGGTGTCAACTTTCCCTTTTTGAAAATCATTTTCAATTAAAAATGAACTCAATCTTTCATACCAAGCTCGAGGGGCTTGTTTCAATCCATAAAGAACTTTTGAGAGTTTGAAGACATGATGGGAAAAATCTGAATTTTCAAAACTTTGAGGTTGTTCGACATAAACTTCCTCATTTACAAAATCATTCAAAAAAGCCGATTTAACATCCATTTGAAAAAGTTTAAAACCTTTATAGCATGCAAAAGCCAAAAGCATTCGAATTGCCTCAAGTCTAGCAACAGGAGCAAAGTTTCATCAAAATCAATCCCTTCAATTTGTGAGTAACCCTTGGCCACTAATCTAGTCTTGTTCCTCACAATGACACCATTTTCATCTAACTTATTTCGAAAGACACATTTGGTTCCAACGATAGTATGGTCCTTGGGTCTTTCTACAAGTTTCCACACTTGATTTCTTTCAAAGTTATTTAATTCCTCATGCATTGCATTTATCCAATTTGGATCTTCAAGTGCTTCATCTATATTGTTGGGCTCATAATTTGCAAGAAAAGCCAAAAAAGCACATATATTTTTTAAAGAATTTCTAGTTTTTATGCCTTCATTTAAATTACCTATAACTTGATCAAGTGGGTGTGATGAGGCATGTCTCCAATTTCTTGGGATGATTTGATTCTCTTCTTTTTGAGATACTTCCATTTCTTCAACCTTTGGGGTGTAAGCTTTTGCTTCCTCTATGTCCACAACTTCGAGTTTTCTTTGTACTTCAACTATTTCTTCATCATCATCCTGTGCTTGTTTGCTCAAAAAGTCATTAGTTTCATTGAATTTAACATTAATAGACTTCAACAACTAATGTTCTTTTGTATACTCTATAGGCTTTACTTGTATTAGAATAACCAAGAAAAATATCATCATCACATTTATCATCAAATTTGCCTAGTTTATCTTTAATGTTCAAGATATAAATTTACATCCAAAAACTTTAAAATAGGAGATGTTTGGTTTCTTACCAAATAGCATTTCAAAACATGTTTTCTTTTCAAGAGGTCTAAGTAGAATTCTATTGAGAACATAGCAAGATGTGTTTACAGCTTCCACCCAAAAATATTTTGGTAATTTGCTTTCATTTAAGATTGTTCTAGCCATTTCTTGTATAGTTCTATTTTTTCTTTCTACTACTCCATTTTGTTGAGCTGTTCTAGGAGTGGAAAAATTATGAGTAATTCCATTTTCTTTGCAAAATAATTCAAATTTATGATTTTCAAATTCTCCTCCATGGTCACTTCTAATTTTTGAAATCTTTTGTTCAAATTCGTTTTGAACTCTTTTTGCAAATTTGGAAAACATGTTTAGCGTCTCATCTTTACTAACGAGAAAAATTGTCCAAGTGAAACGAGAGAAATCATCAACAAATACATATTTTTTTCCTTCTAAACTAGTCACATCAATAGGTCCAAACAAATCAAGATGTAAAAGTTCCAAGGCCCTATGCGTACTAATAACTCCTTTTAATTTAAAAGAACTTTTGGTTTGTTTACCTTTTACACATGAATCACAAACATTGTTTTTCTCAAATTTGATCTTAGGTAAGCCTCTAATCAATTCATGATTTGAGAGTTTATTTAGCAATTTATAATTTGCATGTTCTAATCTCCTATGCCACAAGTTTATGTCATCATGTATGACACTAAGATATTTTTCATTTTTCAAATTATCAAAATCAATTTTGTATACATTATTGTACCTAAATCTCATGTGTAAAACTTTGTTATTTTCATCTAGTATCAAACATTTGTCCTTTTCAAATTTAACTAAATAATTTTTATCACAAAGTTGACTTATGCTAATTAGATTATGTTTTAGATTTTCAACAAGCCAAACATTTTCTAAATACACTTTGTCATTCTTACCAATATTACCTATACCAATTATTCTTCTTTTGCTATTGTCTCCAAAAGTGACTTTACCTCCATTTTTCTTTTCCAAATTGATGAAATTTGAGCCATCGCCGGTCATATGTCTTGAGCATCCACTATCCAAATACCATTTACCTTCATTGTACATAGAAGCTTCCTACAAGAAAGAAGTTAGGAGTTTCATGTTTTTGGTACCCAAACTTGCTTGGGTCCATCTTAGTTAGCCATGATCCTTTTCGGGACCCAAATTTTCTTCATTCCTTTACCTATTCCTTTACTAAGCATGGCATCTAACATTTTACTTCCATTTGAGAATTTTTCAAATTCAAGTTTCAATTGATTAATTTCTTTGTTCAAACATGCACTTTCTACAATTTGTCTTTTACATATTGATTTTAGTGCACTATTTTCCATTTTCAATTCTTCAATTGAGAATTCTACGCTAGAATTTTCTTTATTCAATATATCACATTTTTCACATGCTTTAACATTCTTATTTTTCTTTTGCAAATTTTCAAACTCTATTTTTATCTCATCATATTTCTTTTTTAGGCATCCATATTTATTGATTAGACCTCTAAACTCCTTATGCACATTGAAAGATTCACTTTCACTATAGTTAGAGGAGTTAGATGATACCTCATGGCTATTGTCCATTAGACATATGTAGGCTTCATCATCATCGCTGGAAAAGGTGTTGGAGTCATTCTCTTCATCTTCACTTTCGTCCCAAGTGGCTTGGAGAGCCTTTTTCTTCCTTCTTTAGCTTTCTCCATCTTTCTACTTTTTGACCAAATTTGGACATTCATTTTTGTAGTGTCCAATCTTTTTGCATTCAAAGCAAGTTACTTGGCTTTTGCTTAATGATTTTCTCTTGGAATAACATTTCTTCTTCTTAGCGAACCTGAGATATTTGTCAAGCTTCTTTGCATATAGAGAAAGCTTCTTTTCATCAAGATCCCCATCTTCTTCACTTGTATCTTCTTCATCTTTGTTTGCTTTCAATACAAGTGTTTTTCTTTTTGGAGTATTTGCTTCTTCATCCTCCTTGATCCCGATCTCATAGGTCAATAGTGAACCTATAAGATCATCAAAGTCCAACTTATTTAAATCTTTTTCTTCATTCACCGTCCTCTTTGTATGCCACTTGGAGGAGAGAGACCTGAGAAACTTTTTCACTTTTTGAGGATTAGTCCTTGGCTCGCCCAAAGAGGCTAAGCCATTTATAATATCATTGAAACGAACAACCATCTCATTAATAGATTCATTTTCAAGCATTTTAAAAGAATCATATTGATGATTTAAAATATTTAATCTAGACTCCTTAACTTTATCCGTTCCTTCATGAGTAATAATGAGTTTTTTCCAAATATCATTAGCACTTTCACAACTAGAAACTTGATTAAACTCCGTTGGATCCAAAGCACCATAAAAAATATTTTTAGCTTCCCAATCTAATTTTACTGAAAGTCTTTCTCCTCCGGTATATTCAAAAGATTTTTTCTTACTTAAATCAAAACCATTTTGAATAATGTCCCACATATCAATATCAATGGAACAAACATAGACTTGCATCCTAATTTTCCAATATGCAAAATTCGATGCATTAAATAGTGAAGGACGATTAATAGATTGACCTTGGAAAAATCGGAACCACTTGATGCCATAGCCTTAAAGATATTTTTAAATCTTAAAGCTAGAGCAACTTGGCTCTGATACCAATTGTAGGATCAAAAGCACCAAGAGGGTGGGGGGTGAATTGGTGAAATTAAATTTTCCAAAAATTCACCTTCGGAGAAAACCGATGAAAATGATCACAAGAAGATATGAATAATGCGTAGATGAAGAATAAAGCACAAACACAAGAAATCACGATATGTTGATGAGGTTCGGCCCCAATACTTTGGCCTACGTCCCCGCTCCGACTTCTCGACCTCGAGACCGTCGGAGATTCACTATCTTTCTCTTTTCTTGTAGGGAGAGAACAACCCTCTTTAAACAATCACGCCTTCTTCTTTGCTCAAGAGGCTAGGCACACCTCTATACAAGGAGCTCTCAATCTCACTAGATTCAGAAAGGAAATGTTCCCTCTAACTCTTTTCTTTTACAAAATTTTTTCTCACACTCAAGACTAAGAAAAGAAAAGGGAAGAAATTTGCAACTCTATACTCAAAAACTTGAGAGGAGCTCTAGGATGTTTTTTCTTGCTTGGATAAATTTTTTTCAGGCTTTGGCACTCCTTTTATAGGCTCCTAGGGGTGAGATTTCGTTCAAAAAGTCTCCCCCAAATTTCACCTCAATATTCTAGTCGTTACTGTTCATTTAACTGAATGGCCGGTCAATTGCTGGGATGGGCCGGTCGACCGGTCTATGTGACCGTTGTCTCATTTCTGCACTTTGACGTTGTCCGATCGACCGGTTCTTCGACCGATACAACGACCGGTAATGTCTCGATGTCGATCGATCATATTATTGTCGACTGGTCTATCGACCGGTATAGTCTCGACATTGACCGACATTTTGTCGTCTTTCGTTCCACTGAATATTAGCCGACCGATGCTCATGGTCGGTCGATCGGTCGTGTCTGAAACTTTTTCTTCTAACTTTTATTTTGCCGAATTCTTCTGCGAATCTGTTCATATCAATCCTACACCTGTATTATCCACTTTTAAGTCCATTTAATTTGTTATCATCAAAACATGGGATTCAACAAGCTCCAATCTGGTGTCACTACCACTGGCGCAGATATTAGTTTCTCCTTCAAAGTTTCAAACGAAAACAGACAATCAGAATCAAACAAGAATTTGACATCTTTAGATAGGAGGTTAGTGAGTGGCTTGGTAATTTTTGAAAAATCTTTGATGAATCTCCTGTAGAAATCGGCATGACCAAGGAAACTTCGCACTGCCTTCACAGATGTGAGGGGAGGCAATCTTGCGATGACATCAATTTTAGCTTGATCAACTTCAATCCCTTTTTTAGAGATTTTGTGACCCAAAGCTATGCCCTCCTTTACCATGAAGTGACATATTTCCCAATTAAGAACTAGGTTCGTCTCCTCGCATCGCTGTAATACGACAGAAAGATTAGTCAAGCAGTTTTCAAAAGAACTTCCAGATAGAGTAAAATCATCCATAAAGATTTCAAGAATCTTCTCATTCATGTATGAAAAGATCGCCATCATGCATCGTTGAAATGTGGCTGGAGCGTTGCACAAGCCAAAAGGCATCCTTCGGTAAGCGAATGTCCCATAAGGACATGTGAAGGTTGTCTTTTCTTGATCTTCAGACGCCACGACAATTTGGTTATATCCTAAATAACCATCTAAGAAACAATAGAAACTATGTCCTGCAACACGCTCAAGCATTTGGTCAATAAACGGCAATGGAAAATGATCTTTTCGTGTAGCTTCGTTTAGTTTGTGATAATCTATGCATACACGCCAACCAATAATAGTCCTAATAGGAACTAATTCATTGCTTGCATTTTTATTAACAGTAATACCCCCCTTTTTAGGAACAACATGAACAGGACTAATCCAAGAACTATCATAAATAGCATAAAATAATACCTGCATCTAGGAGCTTAATCACCTCCTTTTTTACTACCTCTTTGAGTTGGGGGTTAAGACGGCGTTGGCATTGGGCAGTTGGCTTATAGTTCTCTTCCATAAGGATCTTGTGCATGCAGATAGAGGGCGAGATTCCTTTGATGTCAGAAATTGACCACGCAATGGCTTTCTTGTGCTTTCTCAGGACAGCAAGCAATTGGGCTTCCATATCTTTGGTGAGATCTGTAAAAATAATAATAGCAAAAGAATCAATGTCCAGATATGCATACTTTAAATGAGAAGGTAATGCTTTAAGTTCAGGGCGTGATGAAGAGTTTTGCAATTCTTCTGTTGTGGAAGTTTTCAAAGGGAGTTTTTCGATTGCCTCAGGTTCTTGGACCACTTCAGAATTATCCATCAAATCTTCATCATGAGCATATGGATTCATCACCACTTCAGGAATAACTACATCAAGCTCATCTGAGGTATCATCATCTAAAGTGTCAATAGAGTAACATGAAGAAACAAGATATTTTAAAGAATCTGAAATTTTAAAACATAATTCCTCATTATTGACTCTCAAAGTCAATTGGCCCTTTTGGACATCAATCAATGCATAGCCTATCGCTAGAAAAGGTCGGCCTAGTATGATTGGAGTGTCAGGCTCAGAATCCATATCTAGAATGAGAAAATCTACAGGAAAAACAAATTTATCAACTTTAACAAGTATGTCTTCCAACATGCCTCTCGGTTTTTTCATAGATTGATCAGCAAACTGTAACATAATTGAAGTTTCACGGAGTTCTCCATAACCAAGCTTTAGGAAAATAGAATAAATTGATACTAGCACCTAAATCACACAAAAGCCTTAGAGCAATAAAAATCTCCTATAACACATGGTATAGTAAAACTCCCTGGATCCCTTGCTTTTGATGGAATGTCTTGCTTGCACACCGAACAACATTGTGGAGAAAGCTTAACCAGACCAGTCTCTTCGATCTTCCTCTTGTTGGTCAGGATTTCCTTCATGAACTTTGCATAGGTAGGCATCCGTTTAAGAGCTTCAAGAAGAGAAATATTAATATGAATCTACTTAAAAATATCAAGGAAACGAGAAAATTCCTTATCAAGTTGCTCCTGTCGATATCTCTATGGGTATGGCAGATTTCCTGGTTTTGCAGGAGTGGTAAATTTCCCAGCTTTCTTGTCTGCTTTCGGTGGTGGTAGTGTTGGAACTGCTTCTGCTGCTCTTCCAGTGATTCTTCAGTTTTCTCTTCAACCACTGGTTCAGATTGAGGTTGTTGAGGTTCTTGAATTTCCTTGCCGCTTCTCAAAGTGATTGCCTTTGCGTCTTCTCGAGGGTTCTTCTCTGTGTCACTAGGGAGTGAACCTGGCTGACGACCTGCAATTATGTTAGCCAGTTGTCTTACTTGGTTTTCCAAATTCTTGATGGATGCCTCTACGTTATTAAACTTAGAGTTAGAAACAGAAATAAATTTTGCAAGAATATCTTCTATGTTTGATTTAGGTTCAGGTCGAGGTCTTTCTTCATGACGTGATTGGAAACCAGGGGGAGCCATCCCCCTATTGTGTACCCAAAAGTAATTGGGTTGAACCTTCAAACCAAATTCATATTTGTAGGGATCCTAATTATCCCTGTAAGAATTGTTAGTAACATAATTTGCGTTCTCAAATTGAGTTGATGAAGAGCTATCAGTTGGGCATTCATGATTGGGGTGACCTTCACCACAAAAATCACACCTGGTAATGTTATGAGCTGCTTTGACTGGAGCATTATTCTTATTCATTAGAAGTTGTTACACCTTTTTGTTGAGAACCTCTACCTGTTCAGAGAGATATGAATAATTGTCTTGTCGCGGTGCTTGATCTCTGTCGTTTTACGAATTATTGATAGCCAGGTTTTCGATGATCGTGTAAATGTCTTCGGGTGACTTGTCCGACATCGAGCTACCTGCAGAAGTATCAATCTTATCCCTAACCTGTAGAGTAGCACCATTATAAAAGTATTGGATTTGTTCATAAAGTGGCATGTGATTATGTGGAATTCGGCTTATCAGCTCCTTGAATCGCTCCCAAGCCTCATACATTGTTTCTACATCCTGTTGATAGAAAGATTTTGCGTTAGCAATCAATCTGGCTGCTTTTTGTGGAGGACAGTATTTATTATAAAATTTGTGTTTCATATCCTCCCAAGTGGTAATAGTTCCAGGAGGTAATGTAATCAACCAAGTTGACGCTCGACCCTTGAGAGAAAAAGGAAATAAATGTAACCTCACGACATCATCAGTAACATCGTAAAATTTAAAGGTGGCACATAATCGTAAAAATTTTTGAACGTGAGCAAAGGGGTCCTCATCTTTGTTACCACTAAACTGATCATTTTGTACCATTTGAAATGTACCATGTTGAATCTGGAAATGGTTAGCAGCTACATCAGGCAGTATAATGCTATTTGGCTCATCGTGAATATAACCCAGCATATAGTCTCGCATCGTTCTGTATGGTGGTGGCTGATTCAGTACGAGCTCTTGATTTTGACGTTGATATGCCATTTCTTCGCTCTTTTGAATCTTTCTAGACTGACGCAATGATTTTTCAATCTCTGGATCAAAAAGCAATGGTCCTTTCGAGCTCCTGGTAATAATTCATTTTTCTTCAAAGGGAAGCTCGTTAGAAGAATCCAGGACGTGACATGTTCGAAATTTTCAATCCCCTACACGATCACAAAGAGAAACAGAAAAAGTAGTAAAACTACAAATAACTAATAAAGTAAAAAGAGTAAAAATTTTCAGTCCCCGGCAACGGCGCCAAAAATTTGATGCGTGAAAATTAAGCACAAATATACTAGCAAGTATACTAGATCGTATCAAGTAATAAAGAGTGAATAGGATGTTGAACCCACGAGGACTGAAGATTAATAATCTTTTTCTCTAAAAGTTATTGTGAAAAATCAATCGAGGAATCAACTTTCAATTTATCAATTAAGAAAAAGGAAGTAAGAAAACGAATGAAAACGGTGCTTAGTAGAGGAAAAATCAATAATAATGATGAGTTAGGGTCTAAGTTCGTATCCCCCCTGCTATCTCTCAAATAATCAATAAATCACCAATTAGACTTCTAATGGAAGGAGTTGCTTATAAATATTGATCTCAGAAACTTGAGAATCAAACTAATCCGATAAAGGTGTCAGTAAAGCCGTTGAAACATCAATCAACTCTAATCTCACTTTGAATTGAATTGCTTTAAAATGCAACTTATACACATAAATATTGTGCTAAAAAACTTGAGAACTAATTATCTCGGATCAAAATAAAACTATGATTTTTGAAAACTCATAATATAATAATCAAATTTTAATCGAGATGCATTAATGCACGAAGAAGGATCGTTAAATATAAATGACTCAAGATCTCGAGAACCTAACTATTATAATCAAGATTAAGTTCAACTAGTTGAAAACTCAATCAGATTGCACATAATCATGATCAGAATGCATAGAGTAAAAATCCTTCCAAATCCATAAGTAATAACAATCAAATCCGAAGTATAGCGATTAGAAACCCCAAATTCATACCCGGCCCAGGGTACGCATAACTCGGCCCGGGTCTGCACAATAAAGCTCGGTTTTGACAAGAAAAACAAACCGACCCGGCCCGAGTTCTACCGAACGAGACCCGGATTCAGATAGAAAACCCTCGCTTCTACGCTGCGCAGTCAACACGGCCCGAGCAAAGAAGAAGTAACCCGGATTCTAAAAAACTCGGCCCGGGGACAAACAACTCGGTCCGGGCTCCACCGTAAAGAACAACAGCGATTCAATCTGAGACAAAACGAGGCCCGGGTTTGATGCTACCCGGTCCGGGTTCTAAGATTGCAGAATTCGTGAATCAAATTGAATTTTTTGAAGAAAATTTAACGGCTAATCATGCAAAAACTTGTAGAATAACACGACATGAAGTTTATCCAATATTCTAACATTAACCATGCACGAATTGCAATTTAACAGAAGTCTACTTATCCAAATAAATTGAGAAATAAACAGGGTTCAACTTAGTTTTCCCTAACAATAAAACTACTCCATACAGAATTGTTTTGACCTCAAATCAATATTGATAAACGAGAATTTCATCAGAAATATTACTAAAGTATGCTTCCTAGAGTCCGATGATGCCTTTGTCACGAACCGCGGGCGTGTGGTCGTCGCAGGGGTTCGCCGGAACGACTCCAAGTTGCTTCAGAATTCAGCACTGCAGAAATTTCTCTCAGAAGTTGGGTGGCTAGGGCACGCGAATTCACGAATCAGGGGATGCGTAAAAGGCCTCCAAACTGTAGTATTTAAAGGGGAGAATGTCCCCCTAGGGTTGCACGTCATTTTGAGATGTTAACTTCATGTTCAACAAGGCAAAAATTCGAGCCATCTGATAATATATGTCTGATAATCAAACCCAGCCCGGGTTATAATGTACCCAGCCCGGGTTCTTCTGTCGCGCAAAATCCGACTCGGGTTTGGTCTTATGATGGGCCTGACCCGAGTGTACTGATGACCCGGCCAGGGTTCTTCTTCAGGATCATTTTTCTGCTCTGATTTCCGTGCTCTTTCGTGACAATCGCTTCGCACCTCCAACTTGACACTACTGAGATCAAAATACAATGAAAGTTGGTAGCTTTGGACTCTAACAAATTTTAGAGAAATAATTGAAAAAAATAGATGCATGCAATGGTAAAAACTACGAAAAATAATCTAAAATGATGTATGTAAACATGTATAATAATGCATGCATCAAGTAGGATGGAAAATGATGGACAGGAAATCTAAGAGAATGAAGGTGAATAGTTACTCCTATTTGGTTCATATCATTAAAGAGGAGGAAAGAGTATGAATGTTAAGTGATTAATTTATTTAGACAATTTTATCTTATATATATATATATATGTGTGTGTGTGTGTGTGTGTGTGTGTTTAATTTTTTTATCAAAATTAGACACACACATCTTTTTCCTCATTTTCATCCTGATTCGGAGGAAAAATAAAAAAGGAAACATCGGAGGAGAATGGAAGAGAAAGAAGGGAACTTTTTCCTTCATTCTCCTCTAATTTGAACTCAACCGAACGAGAGGAATCAATTCTTGTTCTTTCTCTTCCCCCTCCTTATCGTCCTTTCATCCCCAACCAAACAAGATCTTAAGGAAAGAAATGTACATCCGGTTATGGAACGCAAGAGATATGAAACACAAATCAATTTCGATAATCATCCATCCACTATAATATGGGCCCGATTTGTTTTTTTATTTCCTATGAGCATAACATTTCGATGATGGTTTATCTTTTCATAAATCAATTAAGATCCATGATGTTTCAAGTAAACTGTAACACCTAGAATTTTACGAAAGGCAACAAAGTAATTTGTTGAATTAAATTCATATTAAAAGAGAATTTGAGAAGGCATAAGAATATAATTAGAAAATAAATATGATGAGAGAAAGATTAATCCCACATTGAAAAGGAATTTGAATTAGAATAGGATTAAAAGTATGGTTAGAAAAAAAGAAAGAAAGAAAGTTAGACTCTATTGGGAGTATGAATTATAATTAAATTAAAATTAGGATTTGAAATTCAAAAGAATGTTTAATAGACATATGACTTCCATATAAGATCAGATTAAAAATCTTATGGTTTAAAAATACTTTAACCATAATTATTATTTTAATCTAAAAATTAAGTAAAAAATAATATTATATTAAATAATTCCAAATTTTAGAGAAAAGAAAGAAATAATAGGATATGACAAAGTATAGTTCGATCGAGATAAGTTATTGATGAGAGATATAGAAGGAATTTGAATGATATTGAATAAAAATAGAGTTTGATTGATATTAAGATTAAGATTAAGATTAAGAGGAGGATTAAAGATTAAATTCGAATTTAATTAATAGGAAATTATATGAGAGACTAATTAAGACAGAAAAATAAAGATGAAGTTAGAATCAATTTGGGGATTCAATTAGAGTCAAACTTCACCCATAAAGGTATTAATAAAACCCAAAGAGTGTAGAGTCCTCCCCATATCCAAGAGCCCTCTTTGTGCACAAAAGCTTCTCCTTCTCTCCTCCTCTATACGCAAACCAAGGCATGTCCCAAAGCAACTGATGTACCATTTCAAAGCCTAAGGAGATCATCATCCTAGTGTGACACGTGAGTTTCAAGGAGAGATCATGAAGGAATCGCTGGTCAAAGTTTGATGTTCGAGCAATAGTAGATGACTGGAAACATAGTTGATTTTTAGCCAACTTAAAGTACGTAGGGGATTCTTATATTGATAGTTTTCATCGCTATAGATCCTCAGGACTCTTATCTTAAGTATTGATTATTGTATGAATGAATTGTGAATTGAACTGCATCGTTAATTGCACTGAAATGAGATAAGAAGGTAACACCGAAAATACGACTTCACAAAGTTCTACAGAACCTGTCCCGGGTTCTTTGGTACCCGGCCCGGGTAAAATAGAATTCAAACAGGCTTGGATAGTCCGAATCGTATTTATGAAAATTTGGCCGGAGTTTATAAGTGTGCAACATGTGTTGTGTAGCCCAAGCGCGATATGATAGGATTGTGAAGAATTCGGACTGAGTTCTAGCTAACTCGGCTCGAGTTTCGATGACACAAATTGAACAGAGGAAAGAAAATTAAAATTGGACTAGATTTTGAGTTGGCTTGGCCTGGGTTCCATTGATGAAATCGAAATAGAATTGGATTGAACCGGCTCGACCTATGGTTTGTTGGATCCGACTCGAGTTTCGGTCGAAGGTGGAAATTGGATATCGAAAAGGGTGAATTGTCCATAGTTTCGTCCCACTCGGCTTGATTATGAAGATAGAAGAGTATGTTTTAAGTTATTGGTTATGTTTCGTTATGATGTTTATGCTATTGATTATATGTCAGCATATTATTATGATATTGACCACATTGTGATGATATTGATTCTATGATTATGATATATTAATTGATGTCTTGTGCATCTAACATTGAAAAGAAAGTTTAAATGCAAAGATAGACATCATAGATTAATTAAGATAAAATTGGGAGAGCTCTCAAGCAACCTATATAGTTGAAGCAACTCTTTAGGTTGGAGAATAACTCCAAAGATAAGAACTAGTAATAAGCAGTAGTTATGGTTGAAGTTAATTGTTAAAAGTTAAAGAATAAATAAAGGTGACCCTATGATTGAAGTAACCTATATATGGTTGAAGTTAACACTACAAGAAAATTGGCGATTGGCGACCCAAGACTAGCGACGCTAGGGAGGCATTATTACATCTTCGTGATGAAGAGCGTCTCATTCGCGTCCAACTAGTGCCACACACATGGGACACTGGAAATCGGTGGCTACTGGCATCGTAATAGAGTCAAAGAAAATGAGACGCTACTCACGCCACGTGTTGATGCTATCTCGATGTTATTAAGGTGCGTGATTTTCGACTGTGAGTAGAAGAAATGCATCGCTACGTCGACGCAAGTGGCGCTAGTTATGAGGCGCTATTCCGACGCCCATGAGTCGCTATTATAGGCGCTAGGAAGGCGCTAAAGTGATGCAAATATGATGCTGTACGCGACGTCAATGAGACACGAATATGGCGCTAAGGACGATATATTTAACTCAGCGTCGACTACTAGTGTGACGCGAATGAGATGCTATGGAGTCGCTACTTGCAGATTTTTTTACCCATACAATACTCATTTTTCCCCTTCCCACACCATACAATTGTATAATTCATATAAAAATGCATTGATATTCATCACAGGCAATATAAAAGCATCACAGACAATATAAAAGCATCACAGGCATAATATTTAACATAAGAATACGAAAAGTAATAAACCGAACTAACAAACTATATGTATATCTAAATCTATAAGTAACAAAATCATAGTTTGTATTCATGGTTTGTTTCTATCCTAGGTTTGGGAGTTATTGTTATCATTCCGGACGTTCGACCCAGACGTGCTCGGTCCATGGCCTCGCGAGGATGGATTCTACATCGGGATCAATCCCTGAATCGCCTGCAATAGCGGAGCCAACTGCTATAACAACTGCTTCGACACCTACCGCGATATCTGCATCGATAAATGCTGCGATAGCTGCTATGATAGCTACGTCATATCAGGTGCAATGGATGAGCTCGCAGCAGATGGACCGCCTGCATATCCTCCGATCCTCCTAGGTATCTGAGCGGCTGTGCCGAGGCCACGCAAGTATCCCCCTCGTGTCGTGCCGGCCACCTCCTCCCAAACAGTAGGGTCCTCTATGAAATAAAAAAATTATACAATCATATAATATATAAATTATATATCAAGTAACACAAATTAAAAACATGACAAAACCAACAAAGAAGCATTACCTGGTGGCTGAGTACTCGGATCATCTCCATACTTTTTAGCCATTTTCGTATTATAATCATCCTAAAAAATTTAAACATTATGTATTTCAAAAATAGTGCACTAACGTCAATAACCAAATGACCATGTCATGAGACTTACCAGAAGCCTACGAGCAGTGGACGTGACTAGGTCATTTGTCTTCCGGCTCTTATGCGTGGCCTCATAGACCACACGAAAGTGTACGGGACCGTCTTCTTTCTCCTTGTACAATAAAGTTTCAAATTTGATAACATAAGTATAAGTCAAAAGTTTGATAAATTAAATTTATATGTAAATTACCATGCGCCATCGATGCTCATCAAATCGCATCGACCCCCTGTGTGGATGTGGGCCTCGGGCTTGGAAAGACGGTTAACTCTTGTCTTTTTCGACTTCCTTTGCCATCGTTCATCCGTCCTTTGTGAACATCAAATACTTACACTTTCAAAGACTATAATTTTAATAAAAATAATTAAAATGTAAACATACTTACCACTTCCTACGTAAGGAATCCCAAACTATGCGCCTAATATGCCTGGGCATCTTTGTATGCCCTGCTCCAAAGTGAGGCTGACGGACGTGACGACCTTGCGAAACTTGTATAATCGATTTCGGAGGCGTTTCGCAGTGACCTCCTCAAAAGCTCTTCGGATCGTCCCTAGACTAAGATCCGGATGAAACTAATTTACCTCCTACAAACAGAATGTTAAAACTTAGTAATTTTAAAATAAATATCAATTAAATTATGTAACCGAAATAGATGATCGTACGTAAAGTCTCGGAAGATGTCATCCCGCACTTGAATTGAGACATCTTTCTAGGATCCTGCCGCTTTTGGCAAGTGAAAAAGAACGAGAGCACTGACATCCCGCACGGTACTAGCGGATATGAAAGTGGTCCTGCCAATTACAAAGAAGAATTAATTTTCAATAATAACCATAACTATAAAAAAATTTGTATAACTTATTTAACTTACGGTCGAGCAATATTATTCACAACGACCACCCCATTATCGTGTAATCCCTCTTCATCACTCGAAGAGGAATCATCATCCGGTACAGTTGGGGTAGGCTGTGAAGGTCCGACATCATCTACGGGCCCTATTACATAATAACTCAATAGTGTCATACCAAATTAAAGTTGTGATAATTCATAGATGTACAGTAATGTTCTCACCTCGATTGATGTGTACTGCAGCATGATCAGTGGCAGTTCGCTCGTCTGAATGAATTGAGCTAGGTGTTTGTTCTATCGATGGCATAGCAACTAACATTATTAAAAAATAACTAATATAATTAATTAAGAAATGTTAATAACAATAAATATATCACCTGGCGTAAGATGTCGCTCGCCAATGCTAGAATGTGGTGAAGCGTCTGGTATTCTCGCCAATGGCGGTGGGGTAGCAACTATCATTATAAGAAAATACATAAAATTTGGCTCCTATTTAAAATTATGAAATATACAAAAAAATAACCTGGTGTGACATGACGATTGTCGTTGTGCGATCGAGACATCCCGACTATGTGCCCCATCGACGGTGGAGCAACTGTCACAAAAGCAAAATATTTAAAAAACTTTGTCTTCTACTGTGTATCGCCAACAATGTGTCACGTACCTAGAGTGATACACGGATCAGACCCACCAATGGATCTCCTACTATGTGATGATCCGGCTACGTGCCCCCTCGGCGGCGGAGGAATTGATATTATTAAAAAATGAATTTAACTATTATAATCAACTATAATAAGTAGCTAACAATAATTGTATTACCTGGTGGGTGTGATGGCTGACTCATCTGGAGTGAACGCCTGGAAGAGTGAGATGACCTAGATGCTCGAACCCTAGTAACCATGACTGAAAAAAAAAGAAAGAAGCTTCTCTTATTATCGATAACCATATATAACTTAAAAAAGAAGTAAAAAGCTTATGTCATTAGAATAACTACGGGATTCATTCGCTTGTTTCGTATTCTGATTCATTTTCATCATCTTCATTATCGTCGCTATAATCTTGGTTTGAGTCATCGTCAACGAAATTATCGAAGTTCACATCCAAGAGGTCATTTGAATTAGTCTCGTATTTTGTTCTCTATGACTGAGCCATTAATAACCTACAAGAAAATTAACCAAAAACTTTATTAAAAGTTACGAACTTATAACAATTAAGAACAAGCAGAAAGATTTCTCACTTCACATCTCAACCAATCGGTAAAATGTTCGTCTCGTAGTTTTAATAACTCATCGTTTGAAACTAACTCGCTGTAATTCTTCGAATTTCCTGAATTCATAGTTTTTAATTAATGAAATCATATAGCAACAATTAACTTTAAATTATATAACAAATTGTCTTACTCGAGATACGGCGTCACTTCGCTACAATTTGCAAGAACATAATTCTCAACGGTAGTGAGATCCCTATCATTCAAGATAACTTTGCGTCCTGTACCAAGAAGTCGACATGAGTACTTGAAGATGAATAGAATATTCATGTCAACTTCTCTTTCACCACAATCATCGTTTCTTGGAACTTGGGTGTGTCATGATTGTATGTGTGGCTCAAAGTATTTTGAAGTGAAGTTTGACACCTCCTCAATGAAATATGCTTCACATATGGAGCCTTCAATTTTTGCCTTATTCTTCGCCTTCCTTTTCAAATATAACATGCACCTTTCGAAAGGATACGTCCATTGATACTGAACCGGACCCACAATTTTTATTTCATATGGTAGATGTACAATCAAATGTTCCATCACATCAAAGAAAGAAGGTGAAAATATCTTCTCAGCCTTCCACACGGTAATCACAATAGAAGCCTCTAACCAAGAGATGTTTTCTTTCTGAATGATGGATGCACAGAGCTCTTTAAAGAACATAAACAATTCTGTTAAAACCTCCCAGATGGCCTTTGGCAAAAGTTCTTCAAAGGCAATTGGAAGCAACCTTTGCATAAAAATATGACAGCCATGACTCTTCATCCCATGTATCTTCAACAATGAGATATGTTTGATACATATCTGTCGGGGAATTTCAATTGCTTTACCCATTCGAAACCATTTTTCTTTGATCATTGCTCAAGACATAAGTAGCTTTTGACTTTTTGCATTTACCATTTTGAAGATAAATGATATCTAACTCTGGGCTTTTGCATATTAATTTCATGTCTTCGCGAGCCTATATGCTATCTTTTGTTCTTTCTATAACATCCATAATAGTGTTGAAGATGTTGTCAAATACGTTCTTCTCCACATGTATGATGTCCAAGTTATGACGTACCAAGTTTGAAGACCTATAAGGCAACTCCCAAAAAATACTTCTTTTCTCCCAATTATGTTCACTTCCAAATCCAATTTGCTTGTAACTACCGGCCTTCAGTCCGAATGAGACTTCACTAAGCTTGTTTACTTGCTCTAGCAATTCTTATCCCGTCAAATGAGTTGGAGACAAAGTGTTCTCAGATGTATTCTTTTTTAATGAGTTTTGATCACGACGCATCGAATTCTCCAATGGCAAAAGCATCCTATGACAATCAAACCAACAAACTTTCCTACAATTTTTCAAATAAAATGATTTCGTATTCTTACCACATATGAGATAAGCAAGTTTTCCTTTTGTGCTCCAACCACTCAACATTCCATGTGCCGAAAAATCACTTATGGTCCACATTAATGCGGCTCTCATAATGAAATTTTGCTTTTTAGATTTGTCATAGGTAATCACGCCATCCTCCCACAAACATCTTGAGTTCATCAATTAAAGGTCTTAAGTAAACATCTAAACTTTTGTCAGGAGATCGAGGATCCGAGATCATACAGGTAAGCAATATATTCTCTCGTCTCGTACACATGCTTTGAGGCAAATTATAAGGTGTCACAAAAATTGGCCAACATGAATAAGCAGTACTTGATGAGCCAAATGGGTTGAAGCCATCGATGCAAAGTCCTAATATAACCTTGCGTGATTCTGTAGAAAAAGCTGGATGAAGTGCATCAAATCGTCTCCATGCCTCCGCATCCGAAGGATGTGTAATTGAATTTTGATCTTCACGTGCCCCTTCTCTGTGCCACCTCATAAATGATGTAGTTTTTCAGAAAGAAATAGTCGTTGTAATCTTGGAACAATCGGGAAGTATCTAAATATTGCATTTGCCATATTTTTTTCGAACTTTGAGAATTCTTTTTCGGCTTGAATCTGGGCTCGCCACAAATAGAACAACTCATAAGTTAGTTATTTTCCTTGTAGTACAACATGCAATGATTGCGGCATGCATCAATCTTTTGATATTCCAATCCTAAATCTCTCATCAACCGTTTGCACTTATAAAAATGTCCTAGTAATTTCTCTGAAGCTGGAAGCATACTCTTAATAATGGCAAGCATCCGGTCAAAACAACTTTCGCTCATATTAAATTCTAATTTTAAGTTCATTAGTTGTACCATTGCAAAAAGCGTAGTTTGCTTCACGCATCCATCCCATAAAGGTTCATCTACTTCTTCGAGAATATTTTAAAATTTAGAAGCCAAAGGATTCAAGTCTTCTTCAATCAATATTTCGCCAATATTTTCTCCTAACATTGCATCTCGTATCATGTTCCTGTACGGATTGCTCGAGTCGCCCACAACGGTATCTACATTAGTTGTTTCTTTAGCCCATCTTTCTTCGTGATGAAAGAACCAATTTGTGTATGTCAGTAAGAAACCGTTGTAATATAAATCCTTCTGCACATCATATCTTACTTTCCACTGATAACATTTGCACTTCCGACATGGACATAAGATTTCGCCATATGAAGAAGCAACACCTTCATTTTGATATGCCACATTAATGAATTCATCAACGCCATCCTTATATTCTTCAGATATGACGCCATGTTTATCCTTCCAACGATGAATTCAACTACGATCTAGCTTTATCATTTCTGTAACGGACAACATTAAGCCATATGTCAATAAATTCGTGTACTTGAAATGTGTGATTTTGAACTTACGAAGTCCAAAATCACATGTTTCAAGTACTTCATTATCGAATCATGATCTCATTTTATTACCAAGAATGTCGAAGTACATCCTTAGTAAAATTCATGAGAATATGATAAAAAAGAGGTTCTAGAATTATGAAAAAAAATTTATCCAAAAGAGGTTCTAGTATTTAAGTTAACCTGCATTAGTAACTAACTTAACAATAATAGTTTCAAGTAATTAAGTAGTATTTAACTTAACATGCATTATTAACTAACTTAACAACAAAACAATCAAGTAATTAAGTAGTATTTATGTCACGGACGTGCCCTATAATCATGCATTTAATTAATATACTAAGCTAGTTTGGATGTGTATTTAGTGATAGTTGTATATAGTAATTAATATTCTGATTAGAGTATAATAATTACTTAATTATCGATAAACTTTACAAATTAATTATATAGGGTTATTAGGAATAAATTGTAAAATTTCTAAATATTATAATATATATATATATTTGAATAGGATTAAGTAAGCTTAATTAGGATTAAAACACTTAGTTATGACAAAACAATGCGATTGGCCATTACTTAAGTTCCAAATAGCTGAAGCAGATAGGTGAGAGCTGTTCAAAGGGATATTTTTCCAAACCATCATACGACTTTAGAAAATTCTGAAAAAAATACATAAGCCACCTAACACTATCGTTTCACTGTAGAAAAATTACCAGAGGCGAAAGTCGAACAAAACGACATGGGGAAAATCGGGAACATAGACTGTTCAATATGAGTTTTGATTCGAAAATTGTTCTTCTAATTGAGAGAATCATTGCTTCATGATAAACATAAATTATGAAATTTTGTGTGGTTAATCCATTAGAAGTAGCTTTCCATGGCTTCTAGAATCACCTAAAAAGGAATTTTAGAGAGGAATTTATGAACTTATCTTTGCAAGTCACTCATCCTGTCCCGAGTCTGATATAGGTTCGGCACAGTTGGAATACATTGAATTAGGTTTGAAATTTGGATATGCTTAATTAGACATTCTAAGGGTTCGGTGAAAGGTGGAATCATCCTATTTGAACTTGTATTTTGGGAGAAATAATTTTTTCATTTCATAGTGATGCTTTTGTCAGATTCCAGGACATTGACAGATTGCGATCCGAATTAACTATTTTTGTTATAAGTCTATATAGTGAGATAAATACTATACTTTTTATGACAAAATATTGATGAATTCTAGTTTTCAAAAAAATTATGACATAATTAAATGAACAAGTACAAAGAAAAATATAAATCAATATTTCAGGGACACACCGTCTGCCAGGGCACAAATCCTAGGTCATATTGCCTTAGATGCTACGACTTATTCACTTGGACTTACTGAATGATATTTGGGGATTGGAAATCCTAGTTTCTAATTAATCCAGAATCATAAGATTTTCCCATGTGGTTAAGAAGTTATGAATTATTTATTGACAAGTACTCAGTCTGAAATCATGAGACAACACCTAATTAAGCTATAGAGGATTGAGAAGTTCCAATTGTGAAATAGCCTATGAACATAAATACCTGAAATTAGAAATTGATATTAGAGACGATTATATGCATTTTAGGGTGCATAATCATTCATGCATCATGAGCATGCATTGCATATTACCTTATTAGTTATTGAGAAGTAAAAAGACATTATTTCTTGTAGGAAAACATCAAGTTGCAAGTGAAAGGGAGGAAATCTATAACATAGGGATAAAGCACAAGGTGAGTGAGTAAATTTATAGCATAGCAAAATGTTATATGTTAGTTCTTTTATTTATGGTATTACCTCAAGCAAAAATTATTATTGTTATTATTGAAACATACCTTGAGCTATGAAAAGTATTTATGATATGTTTCAAGAATTTCATATGAGATGGAGTAACATTTTATACAAAAATATTTTTAGGGAACAATGCTTGTGAAGTGAAAATAGTTTTACTTGATAATGATATGTGATTGTGACACGTGTATTTTGATATTGTTAAACTCCATGTGTTCATTAGACATGCTAGTTGAAAAGGTCTTTGGGACCTCATTCGATATACATGAAGCCTTTGGGCGTATATCGAGTGTCTTTGCCCTTTGGGGGCTATTCTGCGTGCACGTATTGACCCATGATATGCTCAGCGTATCTGAGAATCATGATTTGGTAGCACACAATCATGATTGGGATACGTATTGACCCATGATTTGCTCTACGTATCTAAGACTCTTGATTGTGAAGTTCTGCTTAACTGTATGACACACAATCATAGAGGGATACTATTAACCCATGATTTGCTCTACGTATCCGTGACTCTTGATTATAAAGCTCTTCTTAACTGTATGACACATGATCATAGAGGGATACGTATTAACCCATGATGAGTATGTGCAATTACACATGTGTGGAGTTTAATTATGAAAATGATGATATTTTGAGTTACTTTTACTTATGTGAAAGTTCGTATGATTTGACAAGTTATATTATATGTGCTATGCTTTAAATGTTTTCTCATATGAAAGAAATGGGGTTATTTAAATGATATATTCACTCGTATTGTTCCTCTATGTTGTACTTTTATTTCACTTACTAAGCAAATGATTGTTTCTCACAATACCCATTTTAAATTTTTCAGATACTCGTAAGTTCTTGAGTTGAGTCGACTCAGAGCTTGTTTTGCTGCATATAGAAGAGGTCGAGCTGTTGGAGCACTTTAATCCCCCTTCACTTTTAGTTTTTTTAAAGCATGCATATGTAATAGATAGTCTTAGATGTTGTAATGAAATTTGTGAGAAACTTTTTGTAAGGTTGTATAAGACTTGATCCTGTGGGGTTATATATGAGATGGTTTATGAAAAAAAAAAAGAACATGTCCGAACTTATACCTTTTTATTAAACTTTGATGAATATAAATGTGTCTTTTGTATGTTTGTTGGCAAATACCACAAGATAAGTAAGGGAGGAGGTTTTGCCGATTTTATTTTTGGAATTGCTAAACATACCTAAGATTATGATAATTGGGATTAGAACTTAGTCACGGGGTTGGGTGTGACAGTTTTTGGTCTCAGAGCTTAGGTTATAAGATTCTGTAGACAGTATAACCTAAGTTAAGACTACGTGATATTATTTGCATTAGATTGATAGTGCATACTTTTGACTTTATTTTTATTTTCATTTTGAAGGGATAAAAATGCCACCACGTAGGCGTCGTGGCGATGGGCAATTTGTTATTATTGGCCCAAGTCATTCTGCTCCACCAGGCGGTCGACCTAATAGGAGTCCATCAGTTTCATCTCATGCATCGGTACAAGGTGTGACACTAGATGTGAATGATAACATTCCCTTACATGATGATGAGATCCCAGCGGGTCCATCAAGACTTTCTCATGTTGTTGAGCAAGTCAATCCTATTGAGAATCAAAGTGCTGCACAAGCTTTAAGGGCTATTATGAGTGGAGTAAATCCGACCTCCCAAGTAATGCAAAGAAATAGGTTCTACAACAAAATTAGAAAACAATGTGCAGTTAATTTTGAAGGTACAATTGACCCATCAGAGGCAGAGGCAGAGGCATAGTTAAAACGTATGGATAGAATATTTAACCAGATGAGGTGTTCCAATGAAGAAAAGTTTGATTATATTGTTTCCTTGTTGCAAAAAGATGTGTTGGATTGATGGGAGACAGTTGCTGGAAGTCAAAATTTTCTGGCTACTCTTGGATGGGAGGATTTTCTTCGAGAATTTCGAAAGAAATATTTTCCCAAAGTGTACATTGATAGGAAGCAAAAGGAATTCCTAAATCTAACACAAAGAGCATTATCAATTGCTGAGTATGAATTAAATCAGACACAATGAGATGAAAGTGACAAGTGTAGGCAATTCGAAGGAGGACTTCACTTGAACATCAGAGAAAAAGTTGAAGTGTTGGAGTTCACTAACTACTCCAAATTGGTGGCAGCAGCACTAAGAGCTGAAAAGCTTATAGGAGAAAGAAATCAAGTTAGCCAACATTTGAAAAGACTAAACTCCAACTTTACTCAGATCGGACAAAGTAATAAAATGGCAAGATACGGTGATAGTACATTTCAGTCTCATGGTAACTTTTACAATAATAGGAGACATGGAAATGGATCACAAGGTACACAGAAATATCATACCAATCAGAAAAACATGAGTACACAAGCAAGTGCAGTCAGAAGAACATATTCAAAAAATCAAAGTAGAGTCGGACCAAGACAAGAACAATACCACACAAATGCATATTGCACAACTTGTGGAAGATATCATTTTGAAAAATGCTCAGTATTCACATGAGCTTGCTTTAAATATGGTCAAAAGGGACACAAAATACAAGATTGTCGATTCATGGAAAAGGGTAAAAGTATTTATGAAAGAGTAGCCTATCCTCCTGTGAAGTCTCAAATCAAAGTTACTCCTAGTGCAAGCGTAAAAGCAAGTAATCAAAATGTCCCAAGTACATCGAAACCGACAAATCCACTAGGGAGATCACAAATGACAGAACCCGATGCTTTGACTACACCTGACGTAGTGATGGGTATGTTGTCTATCTTTGATAAAAGTGCACATGTTCTTATTGATCCTGGATCTACTCATTCATTCATATCAAAAGACTTTTCCATGCATGCCGATAGAAAACTTAGTCATTTAGAATGTTCCATGATAATACATACACCCGTGGGAGATTCTATTATTGTCGCACAATCATATAAGGATTGTAGGGTCAAAATTGCTGAGCAAGACATGATGGCAGATCTCATTCCTCTAAATATTCAAGACTTTGATGTCATACTTGGAATGAATTGGTTAGCTCGTCATCATGCCACTATAAATTGTTTTAAGAAAGAAGTTTACTTTGAGTCACCCGAAAAAGAGAGAGTTACCTTCTGTGGTCAACGTCAAATTCTTCCTTCTTGTATTATTTCTGCGATGGTGACACAGAAATTAATCAAGAAGGGATGTGAAGTTTACCTTGCTTCTGTGATTGACACTAAGGCAGAAGGACCACGATTGGAAGATATTCCAATCGTATCTAAATTTGCAGATATTTTCCCAGAGGATCTTCCTGTATTACCACCACAAAGAGAGATGGAGTTCAGTATTGACTTTATTCTAGGAACAACACACATATCTATTGCTCCTTATCGAATGGCACCAGCAGAACTGAAAGAGTTAAAGTTACAATTACAAGAATTATTAGACAAGGGTTTCATCCGACCGAGTGTTTCTCCTTGGGGTGCACCAGTATTATTCATGAAAAAGAAAAATGGAACATTACGGTTGTGCATCGATTATAGATAATTAAATAGAGTTACTATAAAGAATAAATATCCTTTGCCACGGATCGATGATCTTTTTTATCAACTGCAAGGAGCAAAGATATTTTCAAAAATAGACTTGAGATCAGGATATCATCAATTGAGAATTAGAGATGCTGATATTGTCAAAATTGCCTTCAGAACTCGGTATGGACACTATGAATTTTTGGTGATGCCATTTGGTTTAACAAATGCACCCACAACTTATATGGATCTCATGAATCGTGTTTTCAAACTTTATTTGGATAAGTTTGTGATTGTTTTCATTGATGATATACTAGTCTATTCTCAAAGCGAAGAAGAACATGAAAAACATTTAAGAATTATTTTGCAGATACTTCGAGAGAAACAATTATTTGCAAAGTTTAGCAAATGTGAATTTTGGCTCAACTCAGTAGTATTTCTGGGACATGTAATCTCAGCGTAGGGCATCTGTGTGGACTCAGTAAAGGTTGATGCAATATTGAAGTGGGAGCCTCATAAAAGTGTGACAGAAGTGAGAAGTTTTCTTGGCTTAGCAGGATATTATCGACGTTTTATCGAAGGTTTCCCTATGATTGCATTTTCATTAACTAGACTTCTTCTGAAAAATGTAAAATTCGAATGGACGGAGCAATGCTAAGATAGTTTCGAAAAGTTAAAGAAATGTTTAACGTCTGCTCCAGTGTTGACGCCCCCAACAGACAATGGAGGCTATGTGGTATAGTGATGCTTCTCGACAAGGGTTGGGTTGCGTTCTAATGCAACATGAAAAAGTTATTGCATACGCTTCTCGACAACTCAAACCACATGAGTTAAACTACCCAACACATGATTTAGAGTTGGCGGCAGTTATTTTTGCTCTTAAGATATGGAGGCATTATCTTTATGGAGAGACATGTCACATTTTTACGGATGACAAGAGTTTGAAACATCTTCTTACACAAAAAGAATTAAATTTATGCCAAAGAAGGTAGATGGAGTTATTAAAGGATTATGACTACATAATTAATTATCATCCGGATAAAGCCAATGTGGTTGCGGATGCACTTAGCCGAAAATCATCGAGTCTTCTAGCCCATATAAAGGTGTATCAGTTACCATTGCTACTTGAATTGAAATCCTTAGGAGTTGAGTTGAAGACAAGTGAGAAAGGAGCACTCTTGGAACACTTTAGAATTAGACCCATTCTAGCGGAGAGGATACGCGAAGTACAAGATCAAGACAAAGGGTTAGTGAAAATCATTAATCAAGTAAAGAATGGAGAGCAAACACAATTCTCATTGAAGGATGATGGGGCTTTAATGTTTGGTAGCAGGTTATGTGTTCCTAATGTTGGAAATCTTAGGCAAGAAATAATGGAGGAAGCTCGTTGTTCACCTTACACTATACATCTAGGAAGTACTAAGATGTATAGAAATTTGAGAAAAAAACTTTTGGTGGCACGGTATGAAGAAAGACATAGCAAAATATATCTCTCGATGTTTAATATGTCAACAGGTAAAAGTAGAACACAAAGCTCCAGCTGGAACTCTTCAATCAATTCCGATGCTAGAATACAAGTGGGATAAAATCACTATGGATTTTGTAACGGATTTGCCAAGAACGAAACAAAATCATGACACTATTTGGGTAATAGTTGATCGTCTTACTAAGTCAACACATTTTATACCAGTTCGAAATGATGATTCTCTTAATACATTAGCCATGTTATACATTGATGAAATTGTGAGACTGCATGGTATTCCAACATCTATCATTTCTGATATAGATCCTCGGTTTACCTCTCGATTCTGGCATAGTTTACAAAATGCCTTAGGTACAAAATTAAAGTTTAGTACTTCATTTCATCCTCAAACACATGATCAATCGGAGAGAACCATTCAAACACTTGAAGAGATGCTCAGAACTTGTATTCTAGAATTTAAGAGATGTTGGGATGAACACTTTCCATTAGCAGAGCCTATAATAATAGCTTTTATTCAAGTATCGAGATAGCTCCTTTTGAAGCATTATATGGTAGAAAATATAGGACACCAATATGTTGAGATGAAGAAGGTGCAAGAGTCCTTTTGGGACCACAAAAAGTGCAAGAGATTGTTGACAACCTAAAAATCATTAAACAAAAGTTAAAGGCAACACAAGATCGACAAAAGAGTTATGCAGATCAAAATCATCGAGAAATGGAGTATGAAGTGGGAAGTAAAGTCTTCTTAAAAGTTTAACCTTGGAAAGGTGTTATACGATTTGGAAAGAAAGGAAAGTTAAGTCCGAGATATGTAGGACCGTATGAAATTTTGGAGCATATTGGACCAGTTGCATATAGGTTAGCTCTACCGCTAGAGTTATCAAGTATTCTTGATGTCTTTCATAGCTTTATGCTTCGACGATATCGATCAAATCCTTCTCATGTGTTGGAGCCCCAATCTATTCAAGTACGAGAGGATTTATCATATGAAGAGAATCCAGTGCAAATTATTGGAAGAAAGGAAAAAGAACTACGGAATTGAAATATTCCATTAGTTTTGTTGCTTTGGAGAAACCATTAAAGAGAAGAGGCAACTTGGGAATGAGAGGATCAAATAAGAGAAAAGTATCAGTTCTTATTCCCTAGAACAGATAACCAAATTTTGGGAACGAAATTTTTTGAAGGGAGAATTGTCACGGACGTGCCTTAGAAACATCATTTGTGCATAATTATGCATTTAATTAATATACTAAGTTAGTTTGGATGTGCATTTAGTGAGAGTTGTATATAGTAATTAATATTCAGATTAGACCATAATGATTACTTAATTATCGATAAACTTTACAAATTAATTATATAGGATTATTAGGAATAAATTGTAAAATTTCTAAATATTATAATATATATGTTTAAATAGAATTAAGTAAGCTTAATTAGTATTAAAACACTTGGTTATGGCAAAACAATGTGATTGGTCATCACTTAAGTTTTAAGCAGCTGAAGTAGATAAGTGAAAGCTGCTCAAAGGGATATTTTTTAAAACCACCATACAACTTCAGGAAATTCTGAAAAAAAAATATATATAAGCCACCTAACATTATCTTTTCACAGTAGACAAATTACCAGAGGCGGAAATTGAACGAAACGACCTGTGAAAAATCGGTAACATAGGTTGTTCAAGGTGAGTTTTGATTTGAAAATTGTTCTTCTAATTGAGAGAATCATTACTTCATGACACATGAACCATAAATTATGAAATTTTGTGTGGTTAATCCATTCGAAGTTAGCTTTCCATTGCCCCTAGAATCACTTAAAAAGGAAATTTAGAGAGGAATTTATGAACTTATCTTCGCAAGTCACTCATCCTGTCCCGAGTCTGATATAGGTTCAATTTGTAAATTAGGGCACGATTGGAATAAGGTGAATTAGGGTTTGAAATTTGGATATGATTTCTAAGGGTTCAGTGAAATGTGGAATCATCCTATTTGAACATGTATTTTGGGAGAAATGAATTTTTCATTTCATAGTGATGCTTCTATCAGATTCCAGGACATTAACATATTGTGACCCGAATTAACTATTTCTTTTATAAGTCTATATAGCGAGATAAATTCTATACTTTTTATGACAAAATATGATGAATTCTAGTTTTCAGGAAAATTATGACCTAGTTAATATGAAAAAAATATAAATCAATATTTCAGTGACGCACCGTTTGCCAGGGCACAAACCCTAGGTCAGATTGTCTTAGATGTTATGACTTATTCACTTGGACTTATTTGGGGGTTGGAAACCTTAGAATGTCTAGTTTTTAATTAATCTAGAATCATAAGATTTGCCCATGTGGTTAAGAAGTTATGAATTATTTATTGACAAGTTATGAGACAACACCTAGTTAAGCTATGGAGGATTGAGAAGTTCTAATTGTGAAATGGCCTATGAACATAAATACCTGAAATTATAAATTGGTATTAGAGAGAATTATATGCATTTTAGGGTGCATAATCATTCATGCATCATGAGCATGCATTGCATAATACCTTATTAGTGATTGAGAAGTAAAAAGACATTATTGCTTGTAGGAAAACATCAAGTTGCAAGTGAAAGGGAGGAAATCTAATAAACCTCCTTGAAGTACTTTTCATTATATGAGAAATAGTCTTTTCATTATTTTGTGTACTTTTTAAAAAAATTATTTTCTTGTTTTACCTTTTGTAAAGAACATGCTAATTTTACTATTTCACAAGCATGTGTAATTTCGAGAGAATCAATTTCGTTTTTCAGCTTTCAATCTTAAGTAGTAATTTTTCATTTTCCTCTTTAATTAAAAAATATCTTTTTATGAGAGAGGAAAGTTCTTCATTCATATCTAAAGAAATATTTTCTTCTCCATAAATTTAGGGAGAGTTATCTTTTAAAATCTTTATGATGCAATACTTTACATGTCTATTATATGACAAAAGGGGAAGAATAAATATGATCAAAGGGGACTTACATATGGTTCTTATATGCATCATATATAAATCATTCTTTTTTATGAAACAAAAGGGGAGAAATATAAGAGAAATATGATCTAAATATCATTTTACATGAAGAGTACCTCACAGTTAATATTTATATGTATATCTACAACTACAAGGAAAGCTATGTGTTAGGGAGAGTAAAATTGATTTTACAAGATTTTTACAACTTTTTCGCAACTTATATAGTTTTCATATTTGTCGGCTTGTCTCCATAAAGGGGGAGATTGTTGGGTCAAAGTTTTAATTATATATAAAATTATATTTTGATGATACAAACCTTTAAAGGATTAAAGTAAATTGCTAAAAAAGTTCAAGTAAAAATGGATAACTTTACATACTACACTTTGATTAAATAATTGACACTGGTTCTATTAGATTCTGAATGAATCATGAATATCAAGGTTGTAGATAATCCTGTTAGCTATCCATAGAATCTAAGATTATCGGATTTGGATAACAGTGCAGAAAGTTATGATCAAAACAGTGCAGGGCGATCAACTTGCCGATCGACAGAAAACCGGTTGACCAATTTGGAGACACAGGTCAACCGATCAATGCATGAGCTGTCCAAATCTACGTCGAGACTACACCGGTCGACAGTCTGGTCAAAGCACCGGTCGACCGATCAGCTCAACGGCTACAAAGCAAAATGTCGAGACGATGTCGGTCGACAAATCGATTGACCGACCAGCTGTGGTAACTGGAGAAATCAATGAAGTCGACAGGTCCATAAATGTGATTGACTGGTCAATTACTAAAATGAACAATAACGGCTATATTTCAAGAAGAAAAATGTGAAATTAATTCTGAACAAATTTTTCAAATGCCAGAGCCTATAAAAGGAGTGCCAAAGCCAGAAGCAAAAGCACTCATCCAAGCATTGAAGCAAAACTTCAAGAATCAAAAGAATATCATTTCTCTTGAAGTTATCATTTAGAGCTTTCTTTCTTTCTCTCTTCTCTTCTTGTGAGTATTCTGTAAAAGAGAGAAACTATTTTTCAGAAAGATTGTGAGAGCTACTGTGTAAAAGAGATTCCAAATCTTATCTATTGAGCGAGAGAAAATATTAGCTTCCTAGGAGGAGATATTGCCTTACCTCTCGAAGCGGAGAAAATGTGTTGGTATAAAGGGCTTTCTTCCTAGCCCCATTTGTAATAAAGGAAGTGCTAGTGGAATCTCCGATGGTCTCGAGGTCGAGAAGTCGGAGTGGAGACGTAGGCCAAGGTGTGGTCGAACCTCATCAACAACCTCTCATGCATTTTGTGTTTGCATTTTCTCTCTCTTTCCCCGCTAATATTATGTTTATGATCTGAATTGCTTTGGTTTTAAAAGGATTAACGAATCAATTTTAAGCTTCCACGATGATTTTCATAAAATCGATATTTTTGGATAAACATCAATTCATCCCCCCCTCCCTCTTGGTGCCGTTTGGGATCCTACATTTCTCTCTCTCCCTCTCATATTATGTTTATGATCTAAATTGCATTGATTTAAAAGGAATAACTAATCGATTTTAAAGCTTCCACAACGTATTTTGTGAAATCGATATTTTTTATTTTAACACCAATTCATCTCCCTCATGGTGCCTTTGGGATCTTACAGGTGGCTCCTTTGAGGGTGATATATACATGGATATAGGATTTATTATTATGTAGATGTGGGCCCAAAGTCTAAATTGCTTCCTCACTTTCTATAGATTATTGTAAAATTAGTCTTTCGCTTATATATGTAAGTTGATTGGTCAAAGCTAAGGAAATAGTTAAGTCACTAAATGTCTCTTTTATTAAGAAGACCTCCTGGGCCGTACGAGGGAAAAAGAACTACTTCTAGGAATCAACAAGATGAACATAG
The DNA here is from genome assembly GCA_030549335.1 of Pontederia crassipes. Taxonomy (NCBI): domain Eukaryota; kingdom Viridiplantae; phylum Streptophyta; class Magnoliopsida; order Commelinales; family Pontederiaceae; genus Pontederia; species Pontederia crassipes. The sequence goes on from CM060190.1 coordinate 8,147,461, forward strand.
AATTGACTAATGTCACTGAGATAGCCTTCTGGGCGGGCAAAGAAAAAGGTCTCGAGGCATTACATAAACGTCACATCATATTGATGCATTATCTTCCTAGTGCTTAAATGATAAGTTATAATGCCTTCAAAATGCATTCCATCGTGGGACCCTACGGGTCATTCATATGTGGACATCGTGTTGACCAAAATGAAGATTTTAACCGGTCAACTAAGAATAACATTGTATGCGAAATAGGGGACATTTGAAGGAATAATAAAGATGGTTAATATCATTGTAATGTATGCAAAAGACTAATAAAAAAATATCATATGAGTCATGAGTAGCTCATCTAAAATATCACCTTAATAACCTAAAAGATAAACTAAGACATAAACAAAAAGACTCAGGACACTTGTCTACTACTACTACGAGCTTGATCTGTCACCATTGGCAACTTTCATAATTGCGACCTGCGCCTACATGTATGAAGATGTAGGAAAGATAAAATCTCTCTATGAGTTTTGCAACTTAGTATGTAAATAAGATAAAAGCATTATAAAAAGTATGATAATTGACAGAAAGGAATAACTCATCGGAACATCATCATCATCATCATAATAACATTATATAAGGAATATGTTCATAAGAGATTCATAAATCAGGAAGACATCTTAAGATATAAGATAATTAAGATCGTGGTGAGTAATAAGGGTTGCATGATCATAATAATAATCATCATTGTATGGTAGGCCAAGAGCAAGGATATAAATCAGGATCAAAATAGGCAAAAAATCATCCTAGAGGTGTTGGAACTCATGCCGATTGTGAAGGAAACCCAAGTCGAGTCCGAAGTCATCTTCTTCATAAAAATACATGGGACCCCAGGGTGGGCTAGGGCGTTGGCCAGAAATCAAAATTCCTAACATATCCTAGGCCGAGTTTGGTTCATACCTAAGCCGGGCTCCTATGTCGCAGTTCGGGCGCGAACCAGATGACGTCCGGGTTCATCGTTGTGGAACCCGAGCCGGGTTCACCTGGTTGCAAATCTTGGTGGCTCTATCCATGACAGATCTAGGTCGAGTTACAAGAAACTCAGTTTGGACAATGGAAAATCCATGTTAGATTACAAAGAACTCGAGTTGGGTTCTTTATCCATCATGATAACATGCTTGCTTATGTCTAATGGTTATCCAGAACTAGTAAACATCATGATTCAAGTCAAAACCACGAATTTTCTGACAAATTTAATCTACTTACATACATTGTAGAAAATCTGTTACATTCTTCTTTCTCTTACTTCGGTCATTCCTCTCAATCCTAGCACTCGATCATTGGGTTTTCTCCCTCTAGCTCATCTCCTATAGATCGGCGACCGTCGGGTGATAGGAGAAAGTGAATGAAAGAGAGATAGGAGAGCGGCACATAGAAAAAATTAGGGTCGATTGAAAATTTTGGTTGACCACATATTTATAGGAGAGAGAAATATGATTCTAATTGGAGTAAAACTTTGTTTTCTTCTTATTTTCATATTTCAACATTGATTTTCAATGACTAATCTTTAGTGGGAAGCAAAAATATAAGTTGTTGATAATGTTTAATAACAACCAGATAAATATGTTTTTGTTAATGAAAGCATTAATACCACAAGCATAAATTGTCATATTTAAAAGATTAGATCTGGCCATTAAAAGTTAAAAATAATGACCATTTAATGAGATGACTATAAATGCTAAATTAGGTGGTGGGCTACCTAAAATTATTTATCTTTACAAATATTGTTAAGGTGCATCTAGATCATTGATCATAACTCCTCCAAATCTCAATCGTATGATGTCTCATGATGTTGGATGTGAAAAAAAACAAATGGATTCTACAACAAACATTTCAGAAAAAAATCCTCAATCGATTGCTTGAACTCATCGATCGAACTCTGCAATCCATTGCCTAAGAAGGAACACCTCCATGATTGACTGCGGTCTCCACAGTGAAGAACTCTTCATAGCACCTTTGTGAATGATCCATTGTTGGTATTATTTTTTTGTTCCTCCATGTTCTCTTCGATTTTGGATTTTTGGTCTATGATGATCCATTGTTGGTATGTATTTTTTTGTTCCTCCATGTTCTCTTCGATTTGGGATTTTTGTCTATGATGATTTGGTTATAAGTTTCAATCTCTAGTATCATATTTAGCATTGTTTTCTTGTTTTATCTTTCTTAGGATTTCATATCTCTAAGGGGGCGTTTCTCTATGGGTAATTTTTGTAGACTATCAGGTAATATTGTATCAAATTATCTGGATCCACCACATTATCATGTTCACTTGTGATAATTAATGAGTAATCTAGATTGACCATGGGAGGAGAGGCAATCCAGATTACCACCTGAATTGTAATATTTTTTTAATTTCACTTTCCGGATTTGTCTTTTATATTTTTATTTAAATAAATTATAAAACTAATTAAATAATTATAAAATTAATCAAATAAATATTAGTTAATTAATTATGAACATATTATTATCATATTTTAACAAATATATTAATTATTTTATAAATTTTAATTTTATAGGTGAGAATATATATTTGTGATCTAAGTTTACGAAGTTAAAAATAATTTATATATGTAAACATGATTCTTTTTATTAGGGGTATATCGGTAAAAATAATATATTAGCTTATAAATCTTTATTTTTTAATAAGTAATTAATTTGGATTTTCAAATAGATTACTTATGCATACTATAAACAACATAATGTACATTGCTGACAATTTAACAAGTGGTAATCTTTCTAATAGACAATATGCATTGTCAGGTAATGTTGAATGGCAATGTAGTGAACACCCTAAGTAATTTCTTTTCCAAATATGTTGTCTAGCTAATTAATGACTTGCTAGGACTAAGTTAAAAATTCAAAAAGTCCCTTTTTTCTCTTTTAACATTTGATTCAGCAAGCTATCTATTTTCCTGAAATATTGCTTACATTTGCCATTTACTTCATTGTTAAAAATATTGCTACCCTAGCCTTATGATATGATGATTTGTGATTTCTTAATGTCTAGGACTTGTGTCTGGATTTGATTTATTTTCAGAAGACTTCTACATTTGTTGAATGCTAAATATTTATCATCAACATTTTATTTATGTATGCTTTCATAAAAATATATGAAATAGGATTATTAGTGAATTCTTAATATCTAGGACTTGTGTTTGAATTTGTTCTATTCTTAGGAGATTTTTATATTTGTTGAATGCAAAATTTATATCATTAACATTTGTTTAGGTTTGCTTTTGGGAAAAATATAAGAAACAAAAAATCTCCTTTGTATAGCATATTTACTGTTCAATTGATTGTTCTATCTTTGTCTTGCATAATTGTTGTCATAGGCAATGTAGGATAAGTAATGGTCCCAAGTTCTTTTCACTAATTACCGCTCCTTAGTCTTAATTTTTATAATCAATATGTTTCGACTCCCAAGAATGAAAACAATATGAGATGCCAATTAATGAATTTAGTTTCTCTTTTGTTACCCATCTACCGCTATAAAAAAAAAGTTGGTGTGCCAACTTTAGTTTCTTACTCAATTGGAAATCATTAAAATCAAATATATTGGAATTTCTGATTTTATTGGCAAACATGTGAGCCAATCATTCATCTAAAATTTTTGGCCTACGTCAAAATTATGTAGTAAACCAAAATTTTATTCAAAACATGTCCCCAAAAATTATATAAATCCCTTCTGATATGTCACTATGGTAAATATTCTAATGCAAATGATAGTGCAAATGAAGGATCCAATTGTGTTGCAAAAAGATTACCTGTTTATGCTAGTATTAATAACATATTTTTAGGATGTTGAGTCTTGTTGAACTAAAATATCAAATGTTAAAGTGACCCCTCCCCCTCTTCTCCCTGATAGGTGAGGTGAAGTAAGAAGAATAATGGCTATAGTCTTATCCAAAAATGGTTGCACTAGTCAGGTGTGTACTTCACTATATGCAATGCCTCGTGTGTATCTCAATACTTTAATTCATCCCTTTCAATGGGTAGATGTGCATGTGATCTGCCCATCCATTCTTCAAGTATTTGAGCACCTTTAATGAATTGGAACAAGGAAAACAAGTCCTTGAGAGTTGAGGCCCATAGAGGATGGTTAAACACAATATTCAGAATGAGTTGCATTCCTGACTCCTATTTGTAGCTTATGTTCATTCAATTTGTTCTTTAATAAGAATTTGGCTTGAAGCCATGCATCAATTGTGTTCAAATTTTGTAGAAATATATCATTATGAATGTTCAAAAAACATATAGTATTAGTTATATGCATATAATTTGTAGTTTGAGTGATTCTTACTTTCTCTCCATTCCTCATTTTTCTATGAATTCAAGCAAACAATAAGAGATGGATTGTATATGTATCAACGTACAACTAGATAACTTATTCATGTAGCTTGCCACATTCTTGGGTCATTTTTTTCTTGTAATGTTGGAAGGATGATAAGCTGTCAATCATCCACCAATGATTTCATTAAAGATTAAAGTATAATCAAGTTATACAACCAATGAAAACTTTAAAGAAAATAAATGTGTAACATTCCCAAATTTTGGTCCAAGAATATTTGGGCCTTTTGGACCAAAATCCTAATGTAACTCTATATAAAGATCTAACAACCCTATTAGTCTCCTCACAAACTTAGCCGTCAAAGAAAACTCTAAGGTTGGGAGATCTAAAGCCATATTCTTCATGATGACTACTTTTTAAGATCCACATGAAGGAGGAGATTAATGGTTCAAGGGAAAGGACAAGAAGACATAGAGGCATCTACATGATGAAGAAGAAGGACAAGATGATTAGGAAAAAGGGGATTTTAGAACTAAAATCTAAAGGTATGTAAAGAGGATCCAACTTCTCTCTCCCCTCTTAATGATGTTTGTATTTGGATTGAGAGTTTCAAGAATATGCTGCTCTTGATAGGGATTTTGATTAAGGGTTGCATGATTTGTGTTACATAATATGTTTAATTCGTGATTGTATTATAATAATTATTTGGATGAGTTACAAAGAATATATGGATGGAAAGCCCTCAAAGTCCAGTTTTCGTAGAAATTTATTTCGTATGATTTGAAGATGTATAAAAATAGTTATGATCCAAATATCGGACTATTATCATGCTGTTTCGGAATAATGATGAGATGAAATTGTAAAAAGTATCATAAATTGGAAATACTGAATTAGGATTTGAAATTTATTCATAATTATTTGTGTTACCTTTCTGCGAAAATTGGAATCATTTAAAAAGAACAAGTACAAAATTAAATTATTACATTTTAGTGTCTGCTGCCAGATTACTATGTAAAGAATAGATCTCAATAGTTATATGAATTTCTGGAATTAAATGCCAAAAAGATAAAATCCATGTTTTATGTGTGATTCATGAATTTTATTATGTCCAAAAATTATGAATTCTATATTTTTTGGCATTTACTTCCATAAATCCATACAACTATCGAGATTTATTATTTACATAGTAATTTGGCACTAAAATATTAATGATTGAATTTATACTTTTTCTTTTCAAATAATTCCAATTTTCATAAAAAGGTAACACAAAGCTTTAACTTGTGAATAAATTTCAAACCCTAATTCAGTATTTTCAATTTATTATACTTTTTATAATTTCATCTCATTTTTACCCAAGACAGCATGACAATAGTCTGATGTTTAGATCATAACTATTTTTTATACATCTTCAAATCATATGAAACAAATTTCTATAGAAACTAGACTCGAGGGCTTTCCATCTATTATTTGTAATTTGTGGATAAGTAAAACTCATCCAAATAATTATTACAAAATAGTGACAAATTTAACATATTATGCAACATAAATCATGCAACTATCAATCAAAATTCCTATCAAGAATAGGATGTTATTGAAACTCTCAATCCAAAAAAATATCATTGAAAGGGGAGAGAGGGATTGGATCCCCTTTACATACTTTTGAATTTTAGTTCTAAAGTCCTCTTTTTCCTAATCATCTTGTCCTTCTTCTTCATCATCTAGAAGCATCTATGTCTTCTTGTCCTTTTCCCTTGAACCTTTAATCTCCTCCTTCGTATGGATCTCAAAAAGTAGTCATCATGAAGAATATGGCTCTAGATGTCTCAACCTTAGAGTTTTCTTTGTGAAGAAGAAAAGAGAGAGGATGAAAGGTTGACGGCTAGGTTTGTGAGTGGATTAATAAGGTTGTTAGACCTTTATATAGAGTTACATTAGGATTTTGGTCCAAAAGGCTCAAATATCCTTGACCCAAAATTTATGAATGTTACAAAATGAACAAAAAATATTCCTAACCCAACTAACATTCTAGGATCATAAAAAGGATAATGAATGGCATTATTTCTGCTACAAGTTTGTTTTCATACTAGTAACTAACTTATCCATATGATAAAAGGTAAATTTGAACGAGGATATTTCATTTGACTTTATCACTTATATTTTAATTTCTAGGTAGCAATTTTTCCTCTTTTTTTTACTTGGTTGTAAACTTATTTCACATATCTTTTTTCATATTTATCTCAAACTGTTTGAGTATATATATAATTTAACTACACTTTTTCATAAATTATTTTAGATCCAAACAAATTCAATTTATATATAACTATTTTTTGTTGCTAATATTTACAAGGTTAAGGCACCTAACAAACGGATGTAGTTTGTTAATAATAGACTTTGCGAAGCTTATACATTGGGTGTACAAAAATTTTTGGGTTATGCTTTTACTAGAAGAAGAGATAGACAGAAACAAAGATGTTCATGTATTAAATGTTGCAATACATATTCAAGAACACATAAGGTATATTATGCACATTTGAAAGTATATGGAATCATTCAAAATTATTGTTTTTGATATCACCATGGTGAAACTTTTGGTAAGACAAAATAGATTCTAAAGATGAAGGTTCTAACAAATTAAAAAACTATGAGAGTGATGATGAAATGCAATAGATTATTTAAGATTTGTATCTTAATGGTAAAGACGGTGAATATTGAGAGTGACAATTTACCACATGAGGAGCCAAATCCGAAGTAAAAAAATTATAGATTCTTAAGAGGTTTAGAAAACCCATTGTACAAAAGTTCAAAATATCCTAAAACTTTCCACAATTGTTAGATTGCTCCATATTAAGAGTCTTGATTGTTGGAGTAATGAGTCATTTACAATATTATTAAATTTTTTTAAGGAAGAGTTGTTGCCTAATGGATCAAGCTTACCATATTCATATTACAAGGCAAAGAAGACAATTAGGGACCTTGGACTTTCTTATATTAAAATTGATGCATGTATAAATGATTGCATGTTATATTGCAAAGATGACAAGTCTCTTGATTCTTGCAAGATTTGTAGTGCATCTAGATGGAGAAAGGATAAAAAATATGGGAATAGAATGTTTTACCAATGAAAATTTTACATTATTTTCCATTAAAGCCAAGAGTTCAAAGATTTTTTATGTCCACAAAATTTCTTCATTAATGAGATGGCATCATGAAAAAAGAACCAAGGATGGAAAAGTGAGGCACCCCTTTGACTCTTTAGCATGGAGGTTGTTTGATGAATTTCATCAATTTATACTAATGACCTCATAATGTCCGCCTCAGACTTGTTGAAATTCCAAAACTCCATATAACATTTGACTTGTGGTACCTATTCTTTATAATTTGCCACCTTGGATATGTATAAAACAAGAAAATTTCATCATGTCAATGCTTATTTCAGGTCCACACAGTTCAGGAGATGTAATTAATGTTTATCTACAACCCTTGATACATGAATTGAATGAGTTATGGGAAGTTGGCATTGAGACAGAATATCATATTAAATGTTATTTTATTGTGGACCATTAATAACTTTTCAACATATGAAAATTTATTAGGATAGAGCACCAAAGGAAAATTGGCATGCCCATGTTGCAACAAAGACACCTACTCTATCAGATTAACTCATGGAAAGAAAAATTGTTATGTGGGCCATTGATGGTTCCTTTCTTTAACCATAGATGGAGAAATGATAAAAGGAACATTTGATGGTGCTAAAGAGCGAATAATACCACCAAAAAATCTCTTTGGATTTGATATACTTAATCAAATACAAGATCTTAGTGGCTTACAATTAACCAAGAATCCAAAGAAGAGGATTAAAGTGCCACATGATAATAGGAAGGATAATTGGAATAAGAAAAGTATTTTCTTAGATCTCCCTATTGAAAAACTTTATTATCGTGTCATGTCATGAAAATTGAGAAATATATATATATATATATATATGATAATATATTTGGAACAATAACTAACGATATAGGAAAGACAAAGAACACAAACAAAACTCGACTGGACTTGCAAGTAATGAACATACAGTCAGAATCGCATCCAAGTATGAGATAACCACCACTTACCGTACTCTATCTTAAGAGGAGAAACACAGAATTACATCCAATAAAAAAAGGGATAAGTATGAGATATCTGCCTTCCATATTCTATGTTATGAGGTGAAACACAACTTATGTGATTTGTTTAAAAATTTCAAGGTTCCACTTGGATTTTCATTTAACATATCCCAATGTGTCAACTTTAAAGACTGTAAAATTTTGGGCTTGAAGAATCATGACTATCATGTTCTTCTACAACATTTACTTCCTCATGCCATTAGTGGTATGTTGTCCATTTATGTGTGTGAACCATTTTTTGAGTTGTCTTTATTCTTTAAAAGTCTCGGAGCAAAATTTTAAGGACAAATGAGTTATAAGTACTTGAATCACAAATTCCTATAACATTGTCCAAGTTGGAAAAATTTTCCTCCTTTTTTTGAAGTTATGGTACATTTTTTTATTCATTTAGCAACTGATGCTAAGATTGTTGGGCCTATTTATTATCGATGGTTGTATCTGATAGAGTAGTGGTTGTATTTTCTAAAGACATCCATTGGTTTATCAAGAAGGTTCTATTGGAGAGAGTTACATTGCAAATGAATGTATGACCTTATATTCAAGGTATCTACATAAAATGGATACAAAATTTAATCAACTTGAAAAAAAAAATCGATGGTGATGCAAATAAACCAAAAGGAGGATTGCCACTTTTTATCAATCAAGAAAATCTTTGGGATCTAGCAAACAAAAAGTTTTCAATTCATGTGAATTGGAGCAAGTTCTCATATATTTTAAGAAATTGTGAAGAAGTTCAACCATCAATAGAGTATGAGATTAATCCATTCAGTTATTTAATTTATTTTTTCCTCTTTTGGTTTTACATTCAATTATGTTTATAGGAATTGTGATGAATTCTAAACCTGTAAGTTACAACATTTATGTATAGAGTTTTCACAAATTCAAGCTAGTACCTCAAGATACTTCTAATATGGAATGGAATAACAATTTATTTCTTGGTTTAAAGTTAAGGTACGTAACCAACAAGGGTTAGGATGGAGTGGGTATGGCTACTCTTCGCTTAAGCAGAGGTCTCGAGTTTGAATCATTGTGAATACAGAAAATTCTTGTTGGGAGTGTCACCTATCATTGCTAGGCACACGACGTGGGACGACCTTATCGGATTAGTTGGAATGTGGGCTTACGTCCAACCTACGGACAATGCGCATAATCGTTAGCACCACGCGGGGTGGACCGTCAGCTCCATTTCCCAGACACCGGGGACTGGCTACCCAAAACAAAAAGTTAAGGTACATAAATTGTGAATTGTAGGCTGCAAGTTTTAAGCTAATACTCCTTGAGATACTTTCAACTAATTAATTTATTTCGTTTAATGTATATTATTCTTTGTAGGTTGTACGAACAAAAAATGGACAATAGGAAAATTACGAAGGATATGCTCATGTGATCCTAGTCAATATGTTAGATGCTTTAATGGGTGAATTATCAAAGGTTTTCAATTTCATGTAGAAGATTATGACAAAGGCTTGAGAACTCAAAATAGTGGTGTGGTGGTAGTCGACGAGAATGGTGAAGATGTTGAGAACATTGATTATTATGCAATTCTAACTAATATCACTGAACTATAATTTCTTAGCAACAAAAGATTAGTTATGTTTGAATTCAATTGGTTTGATGTGCATGACATGATGTAATTATTGTGATGTTTTGTAGGTCAAGATTCAAGAATTAGTCCAATCAGAACCTGTACTTATTGCCATACAAGTAGTTGTGTGATGCTTTGGACATCAAAATAGGAGTCATGTTGTCGGATTCAAAGGGAGGAACTATTTGTTACAACAATATTTTCCCTTAATGATCTCTTGTATATTGATGTAATAAGGTGTAATATTCTTGAGATCAGATCTACAGCTAAGTGCTAACTATGTAGGTAAGATTCTAATTGATCTCTATCTAATATCTTCTCTACCCCTACCCCCCCCCCCCCCCCCCCCCGCACAGACATGGCCTTTCGATGAGGGAGGAGGTGAAGCTTTTCTCTTAAAAGCTAGAAGTGATGCTCGACATTCAATTTAGTTAGGACATCTATAAGTTATCTTTTGGAAGAGATGAACTTCACAATTAGACAACGTTGTGCAACCTAATCACGAACAAAATGAAAATTGATCCCAATATGCTTCGTGGAGAATGAAATATAGGATTGGAAGTTAAGCATGCAGCACTTAAATTGTCACACCATATGATAGGTTACTACATGAGGGGCTGGTGCAATTCACATAATAGAGACTTCAACCATAACAACTCAACGGTACCATCAACCATGACACGATATTCGGACTCAGTCGACGAATGAGAGACTGATCAATATTTCTTGGATGCCTAGGAAATAGAGAGACATTTCTCTAGAGATAATCTTTGTAGATATCTAGTCCCACCACATTATCATGTTTACGTGTGACAATTAATGGGTAATCTGGATTGCCCAAGAAATTCACATTGCTTATGAAGTAGCAATGCAAATTGTCACACCAAACTCCATGACTAAGTTCTAATCCTATTATTGCTTCCCTTAATTATGTTTATAAATTCTATAAATAAAATCGTCAAAACCTCCTCCCGTACTTATTTTGTGTTATTTGACAATACATTCAAAAGATGAATATAGATTAATCAAAAGATATAATATTCCCATGTCGTCACTATTGTTTCACAAACCATTTCACATATAGCACCCTACGAGATCAAATTTTATACAACCTTATAAAAAGTTTCTCACAAACATAATTACAACATCTAGGATTATCGATTACATACATATTTCCAAAAAACAAAAGTGAAGGAGAAATAAAAGTGCTCCAACAGCTCGACCTTTTCTATATGCAGTAAAAACAAGTTTTGAGTCGACTCAACTCGAGAACTTACGAGTATCTGAAAATTTTAAAATGGGTATTATGATCAACAATCATTTGCTCAGTGAGTGAAAAAAAGTACAACATAGAGAAACAATACGAGTCCGTATAACATTTAAATAATCAAATTCTCCATATGAGAAAACATTTAAAGTATAACTCATATAACTTAAGTTGCCAAATCATATGAACTTCTACATAAATACAAGTATTTCAATTGTATGTATCCCTCCTTGATCATATATCATACAGTTAAGTAGAACAGAGCATATCATGGGTCAATACGTATCCCTTTATGATTGTGTGTTATACAATTAAGCAGAGCTTCACAATCATGACTCTCGGATATGCAGAGCAAAACATGGATTGATACGTACAAGCAGAGCAGCCCCCAAAGGGTAAAGACACTCGATATACGCCCCAAAGACTTCATGCATATTGAATGCGGTCGCAAAAAAATTTTTCAACTAGCATGGCTAATGAACACATAGAGTTTAACAATATCAAAATACACATGTCATAATCATATGTCATTATCAAGTAAAACTTATTTTAACTTCACAAGCATTATTCCTTGAAAACATTTTAATGTAAGAGGTTACTCCATCTCATATGAAATCCTTCAAACATATCATAAATATTTTTCATAGCTCAAGATATGTTTCAATAATAACAATAATAATGCCTTTTTACTTTTCAATCACTAATAAAGTAATATGCAATGCATGCTCATGATGCATGAATGCTTATGCACCTTAAAATGTATATACTATCTTCTAATAGTAATGTCTAACTTTTAGATATTTATATTTATAGGCTATTTCACGATTGGTACTCTCAATCCTCCTTAGTTTAACTAAGTGTTGTCTCAGGATTCCAAACTGGATGTCTGTTAATAAATAATTCATAACTTCTCAACCATAAGTGCAAATATTATAATTATGGATGGATTAGAAACTAGATTCAATAAGGTTTCCAATTGCCAAATTTCATTAAATGAGTAATTATAAAATCCAAGACAATCTGACCTTGGGTTTGTGTTCTGACGGACTGTATGTCATTAAAAGATTAATTTATATGTTTCTTGATACTTGTCAATTTAAAGAGATCATAATTTTCCTAAAAACTATACTTCCTTATTGTTTTGTCATAAAACGTATAGAATTTAACTCCTTGCATAACATTATAGAACAAATAGCCAATTTGGATCATGATCTGTCAATGTCTTGGAATCTGACAGAAGCATCACTATGAAATAATTAATCATATCCAAATTTCAAACCCTAATTAACTCTATTTTAATTGTGCGCTAATTTACAAATTGAACATATATCTAACTCGAGACAGGATGAGTGACCAATGAAGCTAAGTTCATAACTTTCTCCATAAAACTCCTTTTTAGGTGATTCCAAGGTCCATGGAAAGATAACTTCGAACGGGGTTCACCATACAAAGTGTCATAATTTATGGTTGGACAACCATGAAGGAATGATCCTCTAAATCACAAGGACAATTTTCGGATCAAGAACTCACCTTGAACAGCCTATGTTCCCAAATTTCCCTAGTCCATTCCGCTCGAGTTCTACCTATGGTAATTTTTCAAATGTGAAAGGATAAAGTTAAGCTGCTTATATATATTTTTCAGAATTGTCTAACAACATACGGTGGTTTGAAAAAATATCCCTTTAAATAGTTGTTCACCTTCAGCTGCTTGGAACTTAAGCGATGGCCAATCACATTTTTTTATCATAACTAAGTATTTTAACTCTAATTAAAATTACTTAATCCTATTTATACATATATATATTATAATATTTAGAAATTTTATAATTTATTCCTAATTATCTTATATAATTACTTTACAAAGTTTATTGATAATTAAATAATTATTATGCTCTAATCAGAATATTAATTACTATATACAAATATCACTAAATGGACATCCAAACTAATTTAATGCATGCTTATGCAAAGATGATATTTTATAGCACATTCGTGACACAAATTCTCTATGAGAATGGAGGCAATTCAGATTACCACCTAGATTGCAATCTTTTTAGTTTCACTTTTCATATTTTTCCTTTACAATTTTATTTAACTAAATTATAAAAATCATTAAATACATTTTAAAACTAATTAAATAAATTATAAAATTAATCAAATCTAGATTTGAGAGCCATTGGAGATGACACAAACTTAGCATTGTCCATGTTGGCTCGACTTAGGATGTCTTTGATATATTTGCGTTGAGACAATAGGAGGCCACCATTCTGAGGTATAACTTCAATCTCCATGAAGAAGTCGAACAGTTTAAAGTCCTTGAGAGCTACCCTAGATTGAATATGTTTTATCAGGCATTGTAAGAGAGCATCATTGGATCATGTGATGTTGATGTCATCAATGTATATGAAGGCATACATGATTGAGGTGTTGGATCACAATGCACCAAGAGGGGAGGGGGTGAAATGGTGTTTCATTAAAAAATATCAATTTTATGAAAATCATTGTGGAAGCTTAATGAATCATTAATATTCAAACCAACACAAAAGCAATCATATCACATGCATAATAAAATAGGAAGGAGAGGGAGAGAGAAAGCAAACACAAAGTACACGATGGTTTGTTTAGGTTCGGCCACACCTTAGTCTATGTCTCCGCTCCAACTTCTCAACCTCAAGACCATCGGAGATTTCATTAAACACCCTTCCTTCATTCCAAATGGAGCAAGGAAGAAACTCTTTACAATACACCACCTTTTCTCCGCTTCGAGTGGTACGGCACATCTTTCCTCCTAGGAAGTTTATCTTTTCTCTAGCCCGAGAGGTAAGATAGAACCTCTTATACATAAAAGCTCACACTCAAATTTCTAAGAAAATGTTTCTCTATTTTACAATATCAAACTCACAAAAAGAGAAGAGAGAAAGAAGAGAACATTTAACAATAACTTCAAGAAAATGATTTTCGTTTGATGCTTGATGTTTCTCTTAAGTGCTATTTTGATTATGCACCCCTTTGTCTTCTTTTATAGGCCTCTTTGAATAAGTTGATTGTTGTTCTTTGATTTGATCAAAAAACTAGCCGTTACTGTTCATTTCAATCGGAGATCGATCGATCGCTTTAATGGACCGATCGACCAGTCAATATGACCGTTGCACATTTTCCTCTGTGATAGCGACTGATTGGTCAATCGATCTATCAACCAGACTATCGACTGGTACAATCTCGTCATTTGAACTGATCGGGCAATCAGTGCAATGATCGGACTGTTGACCGGTGTTGTCTCATTATTGAATTGGGTGATTTGTGCATTGACCGATCAACCGATATGCTTGATCGATCGATCCGTGCTTTGACCAGCTAGTTGGCCGTCCTGCACTATTTTGAACGAAACTTTCTGCATGATTATCCAAATGAGATAATTTTGGATTCTATGGAAAGATAATAGAATTCTCTACAACTTCGATATTCACCTCTTAATGTAAATCGTATGGGAACATAGAAAATTATAAATTGAAAGTTTAATGCATGAAACAACTCATTTCTATCAAAATTATTTTGGCATATAACTCTAATCTTTCGAGGTTTCTATCATCAAAATATAATTATATAGGACATAAAACTTTGCTCCAACATGAGGTCCCTTCATAAAAATGAAAACTGAGACATCAATTTTGGATGTTGAAAAGCGAAAAGAAGCTCTGCATGGAGAAGTTGAAAACAAGCATGCAGGGTTTGCATGAGACCACATATGGATTTTCTTAAATGACACGCAAAGTTGGGATGTTTTTCATCATGAAACCACCCTGATTGTTGCTCCATGAAAACATTCTTTGTGAGGTCTCCATGCATGATTGCATTGTTGATAATTGTTGTATTGGCCACTTTTTTGGAGATTGCAATAGAAAGCACCATATGTACGATGGTCGACAATACGACTGAATGTATCATTAATTAACACCTAGCTATAGATGATAGCCCTTTTCGACTATCGTGCCTTGTAATGATCATCGGTGCCATGAGGGTTAAGTTTGGTTCGAAACATCCACTTGCAACCCTATACATTCATGCCACAACATCATGGATACCATTTGATAGTAGGGCATTCAGCTCATTGATCATGGCTACACATCAGTGTGGCAAGTTGATTATCGTGGAGTGGTAGGTCAGAGCAAGCGAAAGTGAAGTGGAGATAGGAGAAGTCGTGAAAGTTGCAGTGGAAACAAGTGCTACAATTTTTTTAGACATACTTGCAAGGGGGCTGTAATCCACTTGAGGTCTATTCCTCAATTGGCAGGCCTCTCATGGAACATGAACCAGCGAGGGCAGCTCCATGAGTTCAAGTGGTAATGATCTCGATTGTGGTGGAGGAATGGAACTGATAGAGGGTGGAGTAGAAGCAATATCAAGCTAGGAGTGGATGACATTGGAGAAGGTGCAGGAGAGGACAATGTAGGTTGAGCAAAGGGAAAAGAGGACTCATTGAATCGAGCATGTCGAGCAACATAGATCCGACCAAAGACTCTAAGAAGAAGGACATCCTAGGAAAATCCATTACAGTGATGAGAAAGCAAACTTATGTTTGTTATAGGGATGAATGTATGGAAAATAGTGCATCAGAACACACAAAGGAATTGTAGTATGGTGGTCAATGAAACACAAAATAAAATCGTGAAAGGACGGATAGAAGGGGAGATGGTAAATGATTTATAATATATATAACAAACTCAAAAGAAAAACTCCAAAAATGAAAGGGGACAGAGGAATGAATAAGAAGAGTAAGGCCCATTTCGACAATGTGTCAAATTTTCCTTTTAGTTGCACCATTATGCTCATGTGTGTGAGGGCAGGTTTTTCGATGCAATATGCCACACTTTGCCAAATGAGATGTAGTGCTAATGAACTCACCACTAGAGTCAGAGTGAAAGGTACAGATTTTAGATGAAAATTGTCGCTCAACTAACAACTGAAAATGAATAAAAACTTGATAAACATCATATTTTTTATAGAGGGGATGCATCCATATGAACTTTGAAAAATCATCTAGAAAAATAACAAAGTATTTATGGCCGAAACAAGACAAAAGAGGTACAAGATCCCACACATAAGAAAAAACTACATCTAAGGGAGCAAAGCGTCTAGTTGCAATAGTAGGAAGCAACAACCGGGTAGACTTGCTCAAGAGACAGATAGAAAAACTTGGAGTGGACATAGACAATCGAGGAAGACTGTGCTGACGAATAACTGAGGCAGCTTTGCATGCAGAGGGATGTCTAAATCGAACATGCCAAACAGGTTAAGGCACTGAGCAAGGAAAGTAGATGGTGGTGATAGTGATGGTGAGGAGGCAAGAAAGAGGTATAAACCCGCCTTAGTTGTGCCGCATTGTACTACATGATGTGTGTTTTGATCCATCACGAGAAAATAAGAGGGGTGAAACTCAAAGTAACAAGGATTGTCATGAGAAAATTAGCAAACTGAAACCAAGGATTTGGTCAAATTTGTATCATGTAACACAAGCCGAAGGGTGAAATGATGAGCGCCAATTGAGATAAAGAGAAACTAGAATGTAATATAGGAATGCTATCAAAGATTGAATATTTAGTGTGGCATGATGAGCGGCTCCAGTGTCCGAGATCCATTTAGTATATGCACCCAATGCTGGAAGAGAAGCAGGTGAGACACTGAGAATGCTCATATAAGCCTGTGGAAGTGGAGGAGATGTTTGCTAAGGCTTTATAGAGCCTAGGTATGGGAAAGCGACACTTATATAGTGAGTGTCCATAGATCCCACATATAAGGATCTCTCCTTGGTGTTGGATATTAAGCTCGACCAAGACCACGTCATCGTCTGTTGTTCTATGCACATGAAGAATAATGATCCACATTTCTTTATGGACGAGCATAATTTTCCATAGGAAAAATGGTAATGGAATTTATTGATTGATGCACTTGTAGACAGATCTCATGACTCGATAGAATGTTGTGGAGTTCTGAATAAGAAACCATAGTTGGTCTAGCTAGATGCCAAGGAGGCAACAATATCAATGAATGCTTCATGAAGATTTCTAAATATAATAGCGTTGAAATTAGATGGAGAAGTGGTTGTCCAGTACCGAAAGTTCGTTAGCAATATATTTTGCCTAACAAAGACAGAAATATAGTGATCCCCCTTTTTGATACTATACGAAGCTGCATCATGAACTATAGAAGCCGAGTGTGGGAGGGACTACCAAAGGCTTGAATGTTGTATTGAGGCCAATGATGGTTGGTAAGAACCTCCTCGGTAACAGATGCAATAATCCAACTTAGCAAGAGTTGATCTCGACAGATCCAATCTAGATAAGTGGTGGAAATAATGGATGAGCTAGGATGCAAGAAGATGAGGGTTTTTCAGTCATTGGTGGACAAGGATTGTGCCATCAAGTAATCCTTGAAGATTGAAACACTTTAGAATATGTTGAAATTGAGTTTTCCATAGTATGTAATTTGTTGGTGTTAGTTTGATTGAGAGAAAATGAGGTATAACAAACTATAATCTTGAGATAACATCTACAAGTAAGTGTTAACTATGTAGGTAAGATTCTAATTGATCTCTAACTAATATCTTCTCTAATACTACTACTTCAAAAGGTGCATTGTTAAATAAATTACATGCGGTAGAAGAGGAAAACAAGTGTTTGAAGAATAGATTAAGCTCTATGGAGGAAAATTTGAAACAAGTGATGCAACATTGTTTTGGTGGACAACCTAATAGTCAGCCTTAAACAATCTCGCGGTCAAGCGAAGAAATATGTAATTCATTGCTAGTATGTTCTCTTACTATTTCATTTTGTTAGTTCAATTTTTTATTTGTTACTATCAATAAAGTGAGTCTATTAAATTGATTAGTCTAATCATCAATAGACTGGTCTAGATATTGTTTGATTTTTATTCTTGAAAAAATATAATTTATTTTGTAACTTATTTGGTTATCCCTAACTGTATTATGAAGAGTAATGCACGTTTATGGACATGACCTTTTGATGGTGTAGGGAGAATAGAATTTTATTTGGAGGAGGATGCATTACTCCAAATATTTGGAATGATTTCACCACAACCCATATATATTTCAACTTCTAAACTTGTTTAAGAACTTCTAAACGACAATTACTCTAAGATATGCATTTTCAGGAGAGGCTTCCTTTTTTATCTCCTCTATTGCTTAGAATTGTCATTAGTGGTCATGATGCAAATGGTTTGAATTTATATTGATTAAGAAGAACTTGAAACATGAAGTAGAAAACTATTATTTAAGAACTTATCAATCACGTACATTATGCAACAATTTGCATATGTTTAGTTTTGTTGTTGTCATTGAAACAATTAGGCTATTCCATCCCTTTGTATAATTGAACTCTTTAATTTGTACTTAAATCTTAAACTTACTATATTTCTGATCATATGAGAAAGACATATCTAGATGGCAAAATATGTTTAAAATTACTAAGATATCTCAACAAGTTATATTCAAGTTCTTTAATCGTGTTCATTTTTTCTACATGAGATTTGTTCCAATAGGCGATTTTTGGAATCTTATGCAAGTGAGCCTTGATTATGTTGTAACTATTATTATTCATTATGTATATCTTTAATATTTTCTAATAATTTCTATTCCAATTTCACAAATTTTGAAGATATGAAACCATAATGATCATGTTGGCATCCTTTTTATGATAATGATGCTATAAGATTTGAATATTTTCAATATCTTATGCAACATCATTTTCCCTATTTTATTATTATTACATTGTGACCCTTTTTAATTTTTTTTCTTTGTCAAATGAAGTTCAATTAGTGTGATGGAAATATATCTATTTTATTTTTTTTATGGATTCAACAAATGTATATATCAATTTGCTATAGTGCTTTACCGACCATATAAGTGGCCATTAAAGATATTTGACAAGCAATCATTTTTTTGTCAACAAATTCATTTTAACGACCAGAATATTAACCATTGGAATATGACAAAATTATTATTAAGGTCAAGAAATTTAGACTTTATTATCACATTTAAAATGAGTGGTCATTGTAAATACCTAATGAGAAGGCCACAAATCATTGTTAACAACAGCCAACATGGTCGTTAATCACTAATTTTAGCAACCGATCTTTTGTTGGATGTTAATTATTTTAACGCTGGGATTTTTTCTTCCTTTTTATTGATCTTTAACGCGGAGCCTATAAAGGCAACTCATGATCGGAATTTGTAGTTGTTAAAGGGAAATAACAATCGATTTTTCACTTAGGTCAATTTTTCCTTCGTTAAAAGTCATTTTTTATAGTGTTGCTTTGGTTTTAATCTTTTTCGCCTATTGAGTCTCAAACTATTTTCTTTCTTTTTTATTTTTTTCTTCTAAATTGCCTGGGTGTTTCACTAGCTACTAGAGTATAATTAAATTAGCATGCCTAAATTATTCCAGAGTATATTACAATGCACTTCATCTATATGACATGCGAAAACAAATTAAGCTAACATAACCTAATTGAAATATAATATTAAATGGTTAATCATATTTTGTATAAAATGGATAAATTTTTTGTCAACTTTATAATAGAGTTTAATGTTTGTGTTACTTTTTTTTAAAAGTAACACAAAAATATGTATATTAATCATTATTCGATTCATGATAAATGATAGATTCATCGTTTGGTCAATTTTTTAATCCATCGTTCAATATGAATTGAACGATGATTAATAGGTATATGTGTGATGTTACAGCTTAAAATGGCAAAAATATTTTTTTCCTTTATAATAATAATAATAATGCTGGTACTCATATTAAAATTGGTTAACGCATAAAATCGAGAAGGGTCACATCTAATTTTGTATTATAGTTGCGACTTGAGATAATGAGGGAAAAACCTTTCGAATTCTTTTTTTTTCTTGGAAAAGGGAATTAAAGACTTAGATGGAACGCAATGAAAGAGAAGGACCTGATTAATGATTATATATGTATGGCAATGTCATATACCAATAGTCACGGTACGACGCAATGTGGCAATAAAATGAATCGTTAAGTTACTTCATCCTCATGTGAATAGGATGACGAATTCGAACTTCTAAGTAAACCAACAAATATAAGTTAATGGTCTTGCATTCCAACAATTCACATTCTTAACGAAAAAAGAAACATTTTACATTAAAATTTCAAGCTTAATTATATTATCACCAGCCACAAGAAAAGCTTATCAACATGCACTATAACCTTATGAACACTTTTAACATTTCAAACAACCACTTGTAAATGAATGAAATGGGTTTTAATTGGCCAAGTCAAATGATGATTCAATTGATCAAAATGATCGGTGAATACTCGTTATGTTTTTTTTTCTCTAATTCTTTTTTATTTCTTTGGTCAGAGTTTTCTTTTCAAATTCTGGTAAGGACTTGGACCAGGCAAAACTTTGATAGGTAAAGAAGAGGCACCCCACTGACCGCATGGACATCATTAATAACATTGACTAAAACACCACCCAAACAATGTGCACGTAATTGCTCGCATACGTACGCCAGCCCATCACTCGGCCTCCCCTCGTTTCCGTGCATGCAACATGCAACACGACGCTCAGTTATAACTTGACGAGTGTTCGCCATTTGCTTATATTCCTAATTAAGTGCAACAAAATTCACGTATAAATGATTACCTAACTCTCCATTTGCTTAAGATTCAGAAGTCCAAGAGTTTGATCAAACCCACCACTCAAATCCCCCAAAGGTTTTGGCCTCGCATCATTGCATGCAGCACCATTGCCATGCATGCGTGCTTGGTGGCACAATATAATGTATAACATGGTTTCCAGCTCGACGAATGCATGATTGATGGCGACTTAATTTTCCGCCCTTACGTAACTATCTATCTGATTCCCGGACTTGTTCGAATTCATGCATGCATCTCCATCTATCCACAACAACACAAGTTTTGGTCCAATGTCTTGGAACAGAAGTCACTGGTTTTGATCAGCAAAACCATTGATGTCAAATCCACTGCGTGCATGATGACAAGAGGGAATAACATAGTTTCAGCACTGCGAAAGTTTATGTGATGCAGATAACTACGTTGAAAGTTATGTTCAAATTAAACCTCGACCTATATGTAGATAGGTGTATGCTTATGGATTGATGAGGACCTTATATGTATATACTACGTAGTATTTTTGTTCCATCTGCCAAAAATTGTTCAGATAGATCTCCATCTGTTCAACGACATTTCAGTGCTTCCAATGACTCGTAAAAGTCCAAGACGATGATTACGGTTTACATACATCCACATGGTTAAGACATGCATGTTACAAAAAAAGGAAAGATGTCGCACAAACATAGAAACACATACGAAATTTATGAGGTTCGTACTAAACTGAGTTACGTTTTTGGACGGTGACGATCCCTGTATGGGATGAACGATTTTGTTGTCTCCATTATTAAAGCGCCTGACTAATATAGACAGTCACATAGAGTTACCACTCAGTTCAAATTCAAGATATTATTAGTTTAATTGTTAATTTGTGGGCCATGTTTACGTCTGCAAGGGAATTGGAGTCATATGTTTGCACCATGTCATAATTAATTGGTGCGTGTGGAAATATGGATGAAGAAAACGATACAAACGAGTGGATCAAGATTCCAAATGGTTCTCAATTGATTTCGACGGTGGCATCTCTTATATCAGCTACTAATAAAGTTGACGCTTGTTTTCATCAAAGACAATATTTTCTTCCAGAAAATGGATTGCCGGCCATATTTTTTTTATTATTTGGTGACTAGAAAAAGATATAATACAGTACTTGAAATGAATTAGAATGTAACTGGAAAAATGAATTAGAAAAAGATTATTTTTTTTCTCACCGTCTCGATGTTTTTTTCTCTCTAATATCACTATAAGAAATTTTCTCTCTAATATTACTATAAGAAATAGAACTTTTTTGTGACAGAAATTTTTATCACAAAAAAAAAATAAAAATCTGATTAAGCCACATAAAATCTTTAATATGTGACATATCTGCGATAAAAATGGTTCTTAGTCACAATTTATTAAATCACAAAAAAAAATTAATATGTCGATTGTGACCACATTTTCATCGTAAGGTCGATATTAAATTTTTTGAAAAAATATTAAAAGATTGATTCTTTATACCTATGTGGCTATTCAACCATATATTTGTAATGATTTTTCTAGCGTCACTTAAAATTATGTTTCTTATAAAGGCTATTTAGTAGAGGAACATGGTAAGAACATCTCCTTTGTTTTCAACTTTTCATCCAAAGAGCTTAAAAACATGTTTGTGCACCACCTAAGAACAAATGAATCCTCTATTTGTTTTTACTATAGGAACAAAATAACAAATGAATTTGTTCTTAAAGATTCCAAATAGCCGGGTAGCGTATATTATAAAAAAAATGAATCACTCTCCTGAAGTTTACTTTCCGAATAAGTTATTTTCCTTAATATGCATGTCTATTTTAATAAGAAAATAATTATTGTAGCACGAGTATATGAACAATCAGGGGTTCAATTGGAAACATTTTTACCTATGATCATGTTCATTAAATTTCATCATAATTTTATTCTTAAACGTAAATTGATAGAGTTTTTTTGTGTGTGTTCATGTATATCTGTTTGATGAAATTTACGGCACTAAAATGGCAGAGAATTCGCTTAATATATTACAATTTACACATACCCACTGAGAATATATATATATATGTACATCAAATATATTTATTGTCAACATAATTTTTTTATGCAATGATGTGATTCAATTTAGCACGTCAATGACGCTATATTTTATATTATAGCATTAATTGATATAGAAAATTTATAATTTACATACCTCCTCCTGGTATGAACAGCTTAACTGGCAAATGTCAATGTTTTCAGCAGGACGAAAGAGGAGATCAATCAATTTTATATGTCATTTTCGACATAGGGATGACATTTGTTCTAAAAGTAATGAGCAAGTGGTTAAGAAACAGCAACCGGCCATGCAATTTTTGTCAGTTCATAGTGCACTTTTTGATAGTCACAGTTTCGTTGTTGAAATAGTTCCAATTTATACACACACTATTTTTTTGTGTTTACAAAAAAATTGCATATTTAGATGAAGAGAAGAAAAAAAAACAATAGCTTGATCATAATATTAATGTCAATGCAAAATTTGAGTCAAACGAATATTATGGAGATGAAGGTTTAACAGTACCATGTTTGTGTGTACTGTGTAGAAATCACAAGATCGAGATGGGACTTTTTTTGGGTTTAATTTTTATTTGTTTACTTTCAAAGCTATCACTCCAAGTAAGCTTTTGGACTGTTTTACCCTTTATCACATATCATTTTCATTATTCTAAAATTATATTATTCAAATAAGATAATAAAACCAGTTAATTGTTGATACACAATTTTATTTATTTTTTATATATATTTTTGATTAAATTTATACAATATTAATTAATTAAATTTATATTGATGACACAACACTATAATTAAGTAAAAACAAAAAAGAACTATGTTTGTAATCTTAAATAGAACTATATTATATTAAGTTTTTATTTAGATTTCAAAATACTTGGAACTAGTATATTATTTTTTATAATTAAATACAAAATTTAATAATAGTAAATAGTACTTTTTAAAAAAACAATTAGAAAATTAACTTTAAGTTCGCCATCTACGAAGAAGTTTAAAATGCAAACTTTCGATGAGATATATTAATGATAAAATTAAACGTTGCAATGTTTTCAATTTAAACTTAGTCGTAACTTTATATGGACCCAAAAGTAGCGAGAACTTTCAGGAGTAATGAGTTTCTAAAATTTAAACGATTTAAGAGTTTCTATTTTATATTTTGTATTAAAATTTTTTATATAAATTTAATGACAGTTATATTATTTTACATTCTTATAATAATTAATATTTTATAACAAAAAAATTATCATCGTTGGAGGATGCAGTCATATTTTAAATAAATCTCATATGTTCTTTTATATTTGAACGATTTCTCCTCCATTTTCGAGTGGCATTTTTCATTTAAGACAATTAAATATAAGTTCATATGCTACCTATTTTTTTTCGTTCTTGCAGGTGTCTTTATTTTTATTAAAGATTTATGATTAGACTCATCTTATTCATTTTTCAATCATAAATATTTGATACCATGTTTGAACATGTTTAAAAAATAAGGACGATCGCATCAAATCCTAATATATAGGAATAATTATTGCATAAATATATTATTCGATAAAACCAGCATAATTTATAAAATATCTATTCGTAGCACTTTTAAGAGCGCACGGAGGTCAACACATGATACGCCAGTTCCACGTGTTATAACGTGACCGGTTAAGTTAAATATCGTGATCTAATGATGCATTGGGATTCTGAGACACGATTTAATTAAGTGGTCTCCGGCCACGTCCACGTGTCCGCATCCATATCCCGCCGTGTCCATCTCACGTACGTACGCCGAAATATGTTGACGAATATATTCCACCGATGGAAATATTTCTCCCCTTGGATGGGTTGAAACGTAAGAACGAGTTAATTGACTTAATAGTAAATAGGTAATTGATTTTATAAACATATTAATTTTAGTGATTGTGTGTATACAAAATAGCTATTATAAACATAAAATATGTTTTTATCAAAAATAAAAGTATTAAATTTTTTCATAAAAAAAATTGTTAACAAATATATTTTTTAAAAAAATAATTCTTTTAATAAATTATATTTAAAATATTAATTTTATTAAATAAAACGATATGTACTAACTAGTATTATATTAATTCTTTGTAATATTTATTTTATATTTAATAAATAAATTAATTTTTATAATAAAGTTAAAAATAGTTTGTAAAACAAAAAAGAAAAATGTCAAATAAAAAAAGATGAAAACAACAAAAAAAAAAGAAAAATATTTGAGCAACTAATCTAACTTAGTTTAGAACAATTAATGCAGCTTAGTTTCACCTCCAAAATCAAAATTGTATTAGGATGATTGGCAGACCTTGTTTCTACCTATTTCTAATTACTAAATGGCCTCTTAGGCCCTATTTGATAATGACACCAGATTAGAATTAGATACTAATTTCAATTTAATTTTCCAAACAAGGCATCGTGTCCTGATTTTCGAAGTGAACCCTGGTTATAGGGGGTTGCCAAGCCGGCTTCTCTCTTTTTCCCCCTTTTTTTCTATTTGACCTTTCTTTTTTTTCTTTTTTCTACTTTTTATATTTTGCCTTTCTTATATAAAATAATTTATTTATTAAATATAAAATATTTATAACAAATTATTAATATAGTATTATTTATTATTTATTATTTTATTTAAAAAATAATATTTCTTAAATTAACATGAATTTTATATGTAAATAATATATTTTTAACAAATTTTTTGCATAATTTTTTTAAATTTATACTTTTATTTATAATAATTAATAAGTTTATATTTTATATTTATAATACCTATTCTTTATTAAAAATCTTTTAAAATTAATCAATCACATCTATTTTTTTATCACATTAATTTTCTAGTTCCTCATCGTTATGTTTGACTTGATCCAAACAAATCACGAACTAATTTGCCAATTCAATAATTCAGAAAGAATTTGAGAGGAATTATGATTTCGTTTCCAAACGTAATTTTAAAGAACGAAGTTGGGATCAACTAATAAATCGTTTATTCTTATTTAAGATAAGCTTGAGTTATTTTGTTAAAAACGTTAATATTTCATTAAAATTTTAATTAAAATAATTTTTATATGTAAATAATATATTTTTAACAATTTTTTGCATAATTTTTAAAATTTATAATTTTATTTATAATAATTAATATATTTATATTTTATATTTATAATACCTATTTTATATTAAAAAATTTACTAAAATTAATTCATCGCATCAATTTTCAATTACTTATTATTATGTTTCACTTAATTCAAATACATTTCAAATTAATCAATCAATTCAACTATTCAGAAAGAATTTGAGAGGAACTACGGTTCTGTTTTAAAATGAAGTTGGGATCAAGTAATAAATCGTTTATTCTTATTTAAGATGAGCTTGAGTTAATTTCAAAACTTGTTATAAACATGTGATTTGAGATGATATGGATTAGTCGGATGATAATCAATTAAAAATTTATTTGACTACAATACAATGGTGCATGACAACCGAAAGAAAGAAACTTAAACCTGAATGAGATTTCGAAAATCTTTTACTCGATCCTAAATCTTTGCTTAGTCTTTGGAATAATTATTACTTGTTGTCTTGCGTCATCTACTGATTATTGCCTTTTCCCTTCATTGAAATATAATTATTGTTTATTGTTAATTTCATGCTTTAAAAAAGTGTGAAATTATATTCATATACTTTTGGAATGTTTTAAAATAATTTTTAAACCCAACACTATTTATTTCGTATTTAAAAATTAGCTTTAACATTTAAAAAACATATTTGTTGTTTATGGAAAATGCATGAGTTTCTTCAATATATTCTCTCTCTCTCTTTTTTCAATCATGAAGTTCTAGGGGTGAGATTGAATTTGACCTAACTTCATCCACCCGACCAATCCAAGCCGTCGGCCAGTACATTTCATTATTTCTGAATCAAGTAAATTAAGTCTGACAAATGTGATTAATTTTGCGTCAAATAATTTATAACATCATAACACAAAAGTCAACTTGAATGATACAAAACAAAAATTCACCACAAAACTCAATTTTTTTATCATTAGTTTTATTATTTAAATTATTCAGCAAACTTCGTTTATTTTAAAATATATTTTTATTAACAAAGAAACTTAACAAAGTTGGGTTAATATCAATTTCTAGTTTCTCTTTTAACTCATCCGTCCTATTATTATATATTATTATTATTTTTGGACTGCTCTAGTCAAAATCTGTATCAAACTTGATATATATAACTCATCCTTTAGGATGCCTCCTCTAGACGTAGAATTCTTAAAAGTAGAGGGGTCGGCTCCATTGTTTTCTTCTTTTACTAGATAAAATAGATAGAACCAAGGAGATCAATATTATAAAAAAAACAAAACTTTTTGTATGAATAGTTAAATGAAAAAATAACCCTAAGTGGCAAAGCAGGCATTGAAATCCTTGTGTCCTATCCACCAGTCATTTCCTCTTCTGAATATATAACATAATTAATAAACATGTTTAGGCTAACAAAAAAAAAGATGAGCCAAAGGTGTAGGAATGAAAGAAACCGCCAACGTGACTCTCATGCAGTAAAGATGATGATGAAGAACCAAAGTAATTTGTTAATTATAATTAAGCCCTGTCGGTGTCAAGAAAGCAGAAATAGACAAAAGCTTTCTTATAACTAAATAAACTGATCACCAAAGAAAAGATGGAGGACTACAAGATAGTTATTATAATTAAAGGGGTGATCAGCTAATGGCTAGGGAAGAAAGGCTATCAAGCTGTGTAGCTTAAAGTCGGAGCATAGAAAAGCATTGTTGCAATTAATAATAAAAGCTACATATAAATATATTTAACTCGTTTCACCAAGAACAGTGTTACCTTTTGTGGTTGCGGACAAGCACTCCACTTAGACTTTGTGTGGGTTCGGCAAGTCTTAATTCCTTTGTGCACGAGTAGTACTAATGCTATTATTAAATTAGTGGAAAACTTTGAACCATAAGCATGCATACGCCTCCTGTTCTTGGACTTGGAGTTGCATTTGCACCTTAATTTAATTAAATTACATGAATTAGTGGGTGCTTAGCAAACGTGCGTCAACGAGAAAAATTGAATTGCGACGGTCAATTTCTCTTATCAATTTGTTAGAGATTTTACGACCGACAAAGAAAGTTGTCCGGAAATATCTTAGCGGGGTCTTCTTTTCGTCTCTATTTGTTGTGAAGCACGTAGCAGTACGTGGACGAAAATACCGATCGAATGATAGGATCGTTAGAAAATATAATATATTATGTTATAAATGAAATATATATATTAGATATAGTTTTTTCGACCTTCCCAACTGTCAAAGTTTTGGACAAAAAATTGAATCCCTTATAAATATCCGACGGAACCTCAGTTGTTGAAAAAAATACTCGTGGTGATTTTTCAAGAAAACAAATGTTCTCGTTGTAACTTCTTGCAATCAGTAAGAATTTTTTAAGTTCTTGCTGATTGCAAGAACAACCATATTTTTTTTATTTTTTTCATAGGTGGAGCTACTTTTAGACTTATAACATATTATTTTAATAATATTATTATATGTATATAATATATTCTTATATTATATATATTATTTATTATTTATACATTATCATAAATTTATAATTTATTTAGGTATAATTTATCATATATTTTTATTTATTTTACTTATACTATATCATAATAAAAATTAACTAGTATGATATTAGTATAATTATTAATTATGATATTCAAAATAAGTTATAATTATATAATTATTTTATATAAATATGATGTTAAATTATATTTTATATTTCATGTTTTAGTTATTAATTAGTTTATCTTAAATTTTTTTCTTCTATCTAATTTGCTAATTATAAATATTTTATTAATTCAACTATTCAATTAGTTTTTTTTAAAAATATATTATATTTGAATCTTATGTAAATTATAATATTAATAATATTTAAAATTTTTAATCAAATAAAATATGTACATTATAATATTAATAACATATTTTTATTTATAATAATTTTATATTTCATAAAATAATAAATTATATTCTTAGTTCTTACTTTTTTATTCAAACACCTACTAAAACTTATCTATTAAATCAACTTTTTAAATCCTCATCATTATACTTTTTCATCCAAACATCAACTCAAATTTTTCTATCAAATCGATTAGTTCTCGAGAACTTACGAAAACTTAAAATCCTCAATCCAAACACATTCTTTGGGTGCACGTAATCATTTTTAAGAATAAAAAAATTCTTACTTCTAATAAGAATTTTTCAAATTCTTGTTGAAAATAAGAACTTTTTTTTATGCTGTTTGTTGTGGAACCGGTAGAAATTGTGCCCTTATTTCGCCAAACATAACTTCTGAACGAAATTTCGAGACAAAAAATCGAATCACGTGATCCCACCTATTTCACCATTTTTTGTGGAATCAAAAACCACATCATTCTTTTTTTCTTTTAACTTTGACGCGACATTTTTTTCAAATTTTTTTCTTTTTCTTTTCTCTCACACCATTTTTTTATAAAATAAATTAGTTAATAAATAAAAAATAATTTTAATAAGGAATTAATATAATATTATTTCTTACTTATTATTTCATTAAAAAATTAATATTTCATTAAATATAATTAATTTAGAAATTTTTTTTTATATTTAAGTAATATTTTTTAACCAATTTTTTCCCATAAAAAATTTTTATTTTACAAATTTATTTTAATTAATAATAAAATTATACTTCATAATTATAATAATTATTTTTTATTCAAAATCTATCAAAAATTCATACATCACATCTATTTTTTCCTATAACATCAACCACCTTATTTCTCATCCTCAAATTCCACTCTAATCAAACAAAATTTGAATCAATTTATCTATTCAATTATGCACTGAAAACTTAGAAGGAAGTACGGTTCATTTCCAAATGACCCCTTGACTTTTTTACTTTTGTACTTTTTCCTTTTTTAGATTTAATTATTTTAATACATATTATTTATTATTGATACATTATTATTAAACTCATAAATTAAGTTATTCAATTTATTGATTATAAATTATTTAGTTCTAATAATTTAAAATATTTTTTTAATTAGTTAAAATATTTTGCTTAGTATTGTAGTACAATAAAATTATAAAAACTCGTATTAATTAACTAAAAAAATTATAATTACATTTAATCAAATTAATGTAAAATCTTATGTATAATATTATATTTAATATAATAGAATTTTATTAATTAAAATTTTTGTTTATTTTTAGAAAAAATATATTGTATTCGGATCTTAATATTTATGCAAAATTAAAATATTAATAATATAGAAAATATTTAATCAAAATTAATATTATATATTGCGACACAACTTATTCTTTAATAAAAATTTAATGAATAATTACATATAATATTTTTTATGTGCTAGTTATTATTATTTTCAATAAATAAATATGTATAATATTTTTATTTACTATAATTATATATCTCATAAAATAATAAATTATATTCTTAGTTCTTACTTTTTATTCAAACAAAAATTTATCTATCAAATTAACTTTTAAATTTCCATCATTACATTTTTCATCCAAATACCAATATAAACTTTTCTATCAAATCGATTAGTTCTCGGAAGCTAACTATAACTTAAAATTCCCATGCCAAACACAACCTTAGAACCCATCGGACTTTTCGATGACAGTACTTCTGTCAGAGAGTCCAACAGGCGGCACCCATCAGAGGATCCGATAGGCTACTCTCCTCGAAAATATTAACACTAAAATATTACTCATATGCTTAAATTATATTATATATATTTTTATTATAAAATATAATTTCTCACGGATATAGTATTTGAAAATACCAATGGATTCCCATCCGACCATCGTCGATAAATTACCAATAGATTTTACCGTCAATACTAGTGACGAGCATTTTGATTGTCGCTATTGTGAAAGGATTTTTTTCGTCGACGCAAATGCCATCGAAAATTTCAAAAAAAATTTAGCTCGAAAATTTTCATCGACGCAAATGCTGTCGAAAAATGTCGATCGTAAATGCACAGTTTTTTTGTAGTGAGATATGATAGTCAAAATTTGAGAAATTTTTTAATTTGATATATAATAAAACATTTATTAGATTTGGATCATTATAAGTAAAATATGTATTTTTTGACAAGCAAGGTTATTGAAAAACTTTTGATGAATCTCGTATCTCTTAGAAATTGGAAAAAATATTTTAATATAATATATAATACTTATAATGTTCGGATCATTATAAATAAAAAATTATATTAAATATGGATTTTTCTGAAGACCGAAGTTGTATCTGTTGAAAATAGCGAAAGGTTTTGATTCTAAAAAAATTAAATATATGTATATATAATATATAATAAAATATTTATATGGTTTGAATAATTACAAATTATAACTATATGGTTTTGATGATGGGAGTTGAAAGTTTCGATGTATTCGTACCAAAGGATATGGTCGTTGGGACGTAAAAATTATTTATAATGTTCTGAGAGTTATAAATGAATATATATATATATATATTAAATATATTTTTCAGTGACCCACTCACAAACCCAATTGGATAGGACTATCAGATAATTTAAATTTATTTTAATATGATGTATAATAAAATATTTAAGGTTCAAATAATAATAATAATAATAATAATAATAATAGTAATAATAATATATACTAAATATATTTTTAATGGTGGGTACTGTCGGAGCTTCCAAAAGATGTCAAAACTTTTGATGGATTCCAATTCATATATATTTTAATAAATATATAAGAAATTATTTATTTAATAATATTTTCAGTACGATTGTTGACCGTTCCTTGAATTAGGTTATCATTTATAACTAAAATTATGATATAAAAATTGATAAAATAATAGAAATATATGGTGGTCTCTGACTTCGGTAGCAGGAGGTGAAGTTTCTTACTGTACATACCATTATGTATAAGGATTATGATTCACTTTGATATATTCACTTTTTCTTATAGTGAAATTAATTTGATGGAGATCACTTTCGTTTATGAATGTTTTCCTCTTATTGGTATTGATTGAGAAAATTTTATCATGTTCATCTTATTCTTATTTAATGTACTTCATTATTTTGTTACTGATCAATCCTTGACAATTTATTTCCAACAAATTTTATCAGAGTCAAGATTTGATGATCACAATAACATTTGACATTAAGAAGTTCGATGGAAACACAAAGAGCCTGTTTGGCAATTGAAACCAGCCCCTAGTTTCGCCTATTTTTAGTCGATTCCGTCAAACGATGTGATGTTTAACGAAATCGAAGACAGAACTCGATTTCAAAAAAAGAGATCAGGTGACCCCTTTTTTCTTGCCTTGGTTCCACCAAATGGTGGAACCGAGTATTGTAGTTTTTTTTACTTCACTTCTTGCCTTTATTTTAATTTCCTTTATTCTTTTTTTCTTTCTTTATTTTCTCCCTCACACATATATTTTATAAAATAATTTATTTATTAAATATAAAATTATTTATTATAACATATTAATATAATAATATTTCTTACTTATTATTTCATTAAAAATTTTAACATTTTACTACATATAATTATTAAAAATGAGATTTTTTTAATTTAAATAAATTATTTTTTAACGAAATTTTTAAAAAATAATTTTTAATTTTATTTATATTTACTAATAAGATCATATTTTATATTCATAATATCAATTATTATTTCAAAACACATTAAAAATTAACCCATCACATCTACTTTTTCCTATCACATCAATTACCTCATTCCTCATCATCAAATTCTATTCCATCCAAACATAATTAGAACTACGAGAAATTGATAGAACTCCAATTTTCATTACCAAACGATCTCAAAAGTTATCAAAACCCGACCAAATCAATTTGCAACGAAGGAACGATTCTACACCTTTCATATAGTTGAAGGTATGTCAATTTGATCAAATATCATCGGTGACAGAGCCGTGGCAATTTTTTTTCGATTGGGGGCGGGGGGAGGGGTTGGGCAATTTTATTCATTTTTTCACTGAATATCACCCTTTATCAATGATTTGAACGATGAAAATGCTAAAGAAGATAATTAATGAAGATCATTTGTTGTGATTTTTGTGTTAATTCATTGTCCTATGCATATAATATCTAGAAAAAAATTATGATATATGATGGGGCCAAATTATTTGAAGATACACTATTGATTCAAAAAGTCAAACAATGAATTGATGTCCATAAGCAAATCAAATTAGCAGGTCTCAGGTTTGATTGTGAGAGATGAACACTACAAAGATCCCAAATCAATATAGGTCCACATATAAGTTGAAACACATAAATAAAGTCTACAATTACTATGAAAACATGAGTCATATGAATGTATGGGTGTTCCAACAAATTAATAAGGTCAACTAGGGCAACGAGAAAGGAATTAAGAAGTTAGATGGTATATGCTAGTATAACACAGAGTGAAGATGAAGATAATTTGTTAATGACAACAAGAGATAAATATATATGTACCATATTTGTCCTAATAGAAATGGATTATTCACATACGTACAAATCTATCGAAGATGGAGTTATTATATGAACAATAATGCAAACTATAAGAGCATTGGTAACATGTCAATTCATATTAAGATGCACAATGAAATTGTCATAAGCTTGCTTGATGTTAGACATGTTTTTCATCCAAAAAAGAACCTCATCTCGCTCTGCACTTTAGACTCAAATGGTTGTAGAATTATTATAGAATTTTATGGGAGGAAGGTGTGAGCTATTGTTAATCAAAGAGTTTAAAAATAGATTCCATTGAAATATGGCACATATGTTTGGAACACATGAGAGAAAAAGGGCATGTAAATTTTAAGCAATAGAGATGTTTCTTAGGACCAAAGATTAAAATGTTGGAGTTATGTAAGAGTTATGTAAGCATTACATCTTTAAAATATAGAAGAGATTTCCAAATCACAGCCATTCATATTAATTTGGCCTTTCTAAAATTTCATGTAAGAGAAGTGATAGAAATTCACTTACATTCATTGATAATTTCTTTAAGGAATCTGATTTTCTGAAGTAGAAAGTTGATATTTTTTGAATTGTGCGACACTTTGTTGGAGAAGCAAACTAGAAATACTTTTAAGAGGTTGATAACTAATGAAGGACTTTTATGGTTCAAATTTTAATAAATATTGTGAGAAAGAATGTATTGGTAGGCATCATAAAACTATGAAGACTCCATAATAGAACAACAATATTGTAGAAAGAATGAACGCCACAACTCCACCCAAGAGAGCTCGATCCATAATTAGGCAAAGTGGCCAAAAGCTTTCAAATTGGCATGTTATTTAATAAGTTGATATCTTTCTCGATCATTGGACTTGAAGAAGTATGTTTAGGCAACTATGTGAATAACTCGTATTTAAGAGTTATTGATTGTCTTGCATATTCATATGTGAATGATGGAGACTTTGAACCTAAGTCTAGATCTACGAAATGTATATTTCTTGATTATAAATTTGATGCTTAAGGTGATAAACTATGTATCATAAAGAAATTAATTATTAGTAGAGACATTATTTTTGATACATTTAAATTGCATCAATTAAAAAATAAATTTTCTGTTATAGATGATATATGAAAAGAGAAGGTTAAGATGAAGGTAGAGTTGCGACTCATTAATTTTTCTAGGACAAGCAAAAATGTTCTAGATATACATATGTTCGTTAAAGTACAAGCATAACCTTAGACCTAACAATAATATTTGTTGGCTCTTGATAGGCATATATGACACAATAACTTAGCATGAATATTTGTACATGCAAACGAATGTTCAAAAAAGAAAGTTTATATGATGAAGATACCAAATACAAATGCAAGATTGATTGCAAAGGTTAGTTAATGGTATAAGCAAATGAGTGGTCTAAATAATAATTTTCATAATGTGTTCTTTGCTTGTTATTAATTGTTGTTATGACTTTGAACTTGATCGTGTATGTGAAATCTGAATTTGTACATAGTGTTCAAGGACATATATATGAAGAACAAGAAGATTTTCATGTTGAGGGTAAATAAAGTCATGCAATCATCTTATGATAATCTACTCAGTAGTGGCATAAAATTAATATGATTCTTGCATGGATTAAAATAATCTATTCATTAGTGGCACACAATTTTGATTGATTTATGTTGAGTGTTGAGTTTGCTAAAAATAAATATGATAGTTTTGTTTGTTTGCATCACCTTGGTGATGGATCAAATTTATTTGTTTGTTGCTTTATGTTGATGACATAGTGATTGCATAAATGGAATTAACATTTTGAAAATTACTAAGTACTAAATTTGAGGTGATGTTGTAGTTAAGAAATTTTTTAGAGAATTTTTTTAAAAACAAACATGCGAGAAGGTGTATCATATTTGTTTTCAATTATAATTATATTAAGAAAATCTGAAGTGTTTTAGAATACATGATACGAACATTGGTTAAGGTAATTATAACTCAATCATTTTATATACTCCATTAAAATATTGGTTAAGATAAATGGCATGTGTACTAGTTAATTCACAGTAAGAGCGACCGAATTAAACGGAGACTCCAATGTCTTTTATCAGTTATAACAGCACAAAATGGTGGGATATATGCATTAAAGACAAGAACTAAGCCACTAAGGTAAAATTATGTAAATATCAATGTAATATATTTCCTTATTATAATTGTTGTTGGGAACAAAGAATATGAGAAAAAAAATCGAAGACAAGCACACAGAGAAATATGCACATAAAATTTTTTCTTGTGCAGAACCCTAACTTACATATATATATATATATATATGTATGACATAATAAAAATTATATATGTATCCAAAACCTGCAAATTTCATGACTCAAATCAGTTTCCTCCTTGAGTTACTGCATTATTATCTTAAACTCAAGCTAATGCCATGAGAAAATGTATCTTAAACTCAAAGCTAATGATCTTAAACTCAAGTTTGAGAATATACATCAATATAGAAAATGTATCCTCAAAACGGAAAGGGGACAAGGGAACTAGTTAATATTTGCGCTTAGATGACTTGTGCTATGGGAAGATGTAAATGTAATCTAACAATGCATCAAATATTTGATATAATACCAGATATTGCTTTACCTACCTATATACTACATGCATATATCAAGAGAACATAAAGTCAAAGTAGTGCCGCCAATTGTAAGATATATAGATATATGTGATCCTTCATTATGTATAGATATAGTACATATTTGGTGACGAGTAAAAAATATTTATGGTACATTTTTAGTTAATCTGTCCTGGCACTGATGATATTATATATATCTTAATTATTGCACCGATTAGAGACGTCGCCGTCGTACGTTCCTGGCAGCTGCATCTCGCCACTGCCATGCATGGACGAAGAATCTTGCTAGTTTGCTCAGTAAAAGATTGCCGGATCCTTTGATATTGTTCTTGATGGCGGCCAAGTTGTTCCTGCTGTCGTAGCACTTGAGCAATCCGACGTAGGCGTCCAGGTCATGAACCTCCACGGGGCCCTTCCCCTTGGAGAAGTCCAGTGCAAGCTCGATCCCGACGTGGGCGTAGCAGGAGCAGCTCCATGGCACCTCGAACCTGCCTGCGAGCACCCTAAAGTTGTCGTTGAGGAAGACGCCGGGCATCTTGGTGACGGGATCGTGCACATTGACCACCCGCAGCACCTTCACCCCCAGCGCCTCGCACCGCTCCTTGAAACTCAGGTTCCCCACACGGGGGCCACCGAAGGAGTACACGGTGATCGGAACCTCTCGCCCCGATCCATCGCGGTTCAGGCCGAGCTCTGCGAGGTCGTAACCGAGCAGGAGGGCCAGGGAGCTCCCCATGCTGTGGCCGGCCAGCGTGATGCTCACCTCCTCGCCCTTGTGCTCTTTGAGAACCCGCGTCAACTCCGACAGCAGCTGCTCCCTGCAGCTGCCGCTGCCGAACCGGCAAGTTCCGTCGTCTGAGGTGTAGAGTCCGAGGAATCCCGACTGGACCTTGACGTCCGGCCGCGGATCCTGGGGGTCGAGCCGCGCCGGGTTCAACGAGCTCGTGAGGTTAGCGATCCACTCGCCGGTCGTCACCGTCCCGCGGAAGGCGACCAGGATGTCCCTCCGGCCGAGTCTCCCCGCCGCCGCCTCGTCCGACGAGATGGCGACGTACCCGATCCACCGGCTGCGGCGCGCCGTGCTTGTCCTGGGGATCATTTCGATGTCGGGAGCGGCGTAGATGTACTTGGTGACCTCGTACCCCGAGTCTGCCATGCCGACCTCGTGGAACATCCTCGCCTTCCCGTACTTGCAGTTCAGGTAGCGCTTGGAGGTGGCCTCGAGGTCGAACACCTTGTAGCAGGCGAGCACGAATTCCCCGTACCGCACGATCTCTTCGCGCAGGACGGGACTCAGGGGTTCCAATAGATCCTTCCAGTCGTCTGTTCCTTGGATCCTCCTCCACATGCTTGCCACCGGGGGCAGCGGCGTCTGCGTGCTCTCTACCGCGTTGCCATTAATGGTCAAACGTTGAGCATCAGCGTCGACGATGTTAGGCGCAAGCGTCGCGGTGGCGGACGAGGAGGCGAAAGACAACGAAGACAGGCGGACGGAGGATGCTCGGAGCAGCCGGTGTTTGTGAGAGACGAGAGATGGGTTTAACAGAGTCGCATTTGATGAGAGAGCCATGGGCGCTTAATTTTATACCAGCACAACTCAGCTAGCGACGAATTGGTGAAATGCTTAAGAGGGATATGGGACTTCATTTTGCATGTTTATATACGTGTTTACGATCGAACCGTGTGTGTTATGGAGAGAGAGAGAGAGACCTCAAAGGTTGACGAGAGCACACTAATTCTAAAATTGTATTTTTTTCTTATCTCCCTGTGGGAATAAAAAT
This sequence comes from Pontederia crassipes, assembly GCA_030549335.1. Taxonomy (NCBI): domain Eukaryota; kingdom Viridiplantae; phylum Streptophyta; class Magnoliopsida; order Commelinales; family Pontederiaceae; genus Pontederia; species Pontederia crassipes. The sequence goes on from CM060190.1 coordinate 8,185,424, forward strand.
AAACAAAAGGTTGACAACGGCAGGCATGAATACTGACCAACATTTATATGCCATTTATGACGCGAGTGAAATTTGTTCAAATGTGAATTGATCGGGTAGATCTAAATTTTTCTTACAGACTTTCTATAAATGTACTCATCAATGACAATTTAATAATTATTCAATATTTAAAGATCAAGAATATTAATGCACACATGGACAAAAATTATCTTTTCCATGGAATAAGAATGTAAAGGATGAAAATATTAGGTACCACTGTGTGCAAATAATTAATTAAGAACAAATATTATACGATACAACGCACACGAGATGAGGAATTCATCATTACATTCTATCTTTTAAGCTATTAGAGAACAGATTTTGTTTTTGTTATTTATTACATTTCATCAGTATTCATTTTGCCATTATAAAGATTGAACCTAATTTACTCAAACGAAAGAAAAAAATGATCTTACTAAGTTTATAAGTCAACAAAAATGACTTAAAAGCAGTTTTAAAGTTTTTTCTCTGTTTGCTAATTGAAAAAAAAATTGATAAACACTTATTCTACTTGTTTATAAATAAAAAAATAAATTGGGAACCCTATTTTGAAAAAGAAGAAAAAGCTATTTTGCCATCATAATATACATAACTTTCATCCTCATATTTTTTTTTATTATAATATTAGAAACTTTTTGGTCATTTGACTAAAATAATAACTTATAATTTTTTTCTTACCAAACATGTAACTCCTTATTTTTGAAAATCAGATTCAGTTATTAAATTACTTATTAGCACTTCAACTTATCAACTAAGCTAAACGAGCCCTTAGCTCTCATCATAACTTTTGCTTCAATATTTCCTGAATTTTTAATGGCGTCATATCTTATGTTGACTATGTACGTGTGGACAAGAATTAATAATAAAATTATCACCAGATTCATACATGTTTAAATTGGAATATTTTTTTTTTCAGGAAGAAAGTGAACAACGAACATCGATTATATGTGATGTTGCTAGCTACTTTTTTCATTAATGAATTCTAACCAAGCCAAGATGTACATCTTCCTTAATTTTCCACATAACAAGCTGCCAACAAATAGTGGAAGAAGGCAACATAAAAGTACAAAGTTAATTAAGTTATAACATGAAAAAATAATTAATTAGGTTAACTAATATGCCATTTGGTGTGGCGTCCATCGTCCTAATTACCACTTAGCCGTCATGTGCCTTTGACGGTAACACCAAAATCCCACGTCAGATGAGTTGCAGAAAAGCGTGAAGACGTGCTTCACGTGGTTTTGCATGGTCGATTGCTTCGTGTACTGCTCTAAAACAATCAAATTTTAGCTTCAATCAAATTTTAGCTCAACAAATTAATTTTATAGATGTCAAATTAAGAAATTTGGTAAATAGTTTGTATTAACTTAAATCACAAATATTTGAACACAAAATTATGTATGCACAATTGATAGAGAATTTGATTTGTCCTAACCACACGTTTGATCTAAGATGATCAATGATATATGAAGTTTTTTTTACAAATTAATTGTTGTGAAGAATTGGTTGACAAAACTTCTATCAATTAATGGAAAAAATATTTCGTATGTCCTATAGAATAGTTGAAAAATATATGACAAAAGTGTAGCGTTGGAATATTTCTGTTAATTAATCTGTCATGCATATATGTCATAAAAGGATCTCATTAAAGCACAACAATAAGCTTTAACTAACTAAGTGGATCCACAATAAATTGTGTTCGCAGCTTATTTTTGGGCACTTCTGAAATTATTATACATGTTTTGTTTATCTTACTTGTTTTAAACAATACTTTTAGGGAACATAAAAAGCGTGTAGTATGATTATTACAATTTATTTTTTAAAATTATCACAATTTAATTAGTACGAACTAATCATATATATGTTGCCGAAGATGATTGAAGTAACAGCATCTATTATTGAGTTGAAATTCCGGAGTTAGTATGCATAGTTCAGGTTGAAATTAATATGATATTAATGTCTTCGAAGAAAATGGTAAGTTTGTCAACAAGCACTTATTTACGAATATAAATAACCTAATTCGATCTTTTAATAAAAGACTTGGGGTACATATAATAAGATTTTGGTACATGATGAGTTTAGTACATTGAAATATTCTAACTAAAGAAAATATATGATTGGAAGAATTAACAGTACTGATATACAATGATGTAGATGATTTAAAGAAATCAGATCGTTTGCCATGATCTCTATATAACAATGGATTTATTTTGATAAATAACTCTCAATTTGAAAATAAGTTTGGTGCAACGAAATCATAGCAGAGAAAAAACCATATTATAATAATTTATGCACTCAAACTAAACTTATCATGCAATGTGCATTTCCTAAAGTGTAGATGATGAACCCACGATTATATTATATCACTTGAGAACATGTTAGTTTGGTCCAATGCTCTTTAGATGCTTAAGTGTGTAACATGTTATGGTCTTTATGCCATTTTTTAATTTTTTTTTCAACAATAATTTGATTGATTAAGTATGATATAACATGTATATATAGTGGACCAAAATTTGATAGTGTAGGTGATTAGTAAACTTTTATATTAAGCCGGTATCTATCCGACTCATCTTCACATTTCCACCATCAACCATTGACAAAGGGCTTTTATGTGATCGATGTCTCAATTCAAGGTTTATAATTAATTAATAAGATCAACATTTTCAAAGGATAAAAGTAATTTGGATTATTTTAATGACAGCGGTTCTTATTTTAAAATTCCAACTTGACTTTTGCAGCTATCATCGATCATCAATTAGTAGCGCCTCATCTTATATCCAGTGTTTTAAAATCCGACCACCGGTATCCGGATAATAAAATGGTCCATGAAACTATGCTTTGAGGTTGATCCGCTTTGATCCTATCAAACTCACTCAAAATTCGGATCCAACCGGTCGACCCGATGAAATATAAAAAATATTTTTTTAAAATATATTATATATGTTGTTGGAATTGTAGGATCCCAAAGGACACCAAAAGGGTGGGGGGGGGGGGTTGAATTGGTGTTCAACCGAAAATATCGATTTCATAAAATTCGTAGCAGAAGCATAAAATCAATTCTTAAAACATTTGCAATTCAGATTATAAACACAATATGAACGGGGGGAGAGAGAGAGAAAATCAAACACAAAGACACGGTGGTTGTTGATGAGGTTCGACCACACCTTGGCCTATGTCCCCGCTTCGACTTCTCGACCTCGAGACCGCTGGAGATTCCACTAGCACTTCCTTTGTTCCAAATGGGGCAAGGAAGAAAGTCCTTTACACCACCGTCTTTTTTTTCGCTTCGAGAGGCAAGGCAATCTCTCCTCCCAGGAAGCTAATCTATTTCTCGCTCAAGAGGTAAGATTTTGAACATCTTTTACACAAGAGCTCTTTCTAATTTTTTTGAATAAAAGTGTTTCTCTCTTTTACAAAGCTAAGCTCACAAGAGAAGAAGAGAGAAAGAATGAGAAAGCTATAAAATGAAAATTTCAAAAAATGATCTCTCTTTGATAACTTGAAGCTTTTCTTCAATGAGTGAAGGGTGCTTTTGCCTCTGGCCTTAGCACTCCTTTTATAGCCTTCAATGTGTGAAAAATTCGTCCAGAAATCATTCCACAAATTCCTCCTTCAAATTTGACCGCTACTGTTCATTTGACTCGGAGGCCGGTCGACCGCACTTCGGGACCGGTCGACCGATCTATATGACCGTTGTTCATTTTCTTCAACTTCTGTGCTTGATCGGTCGACCGGTCCTTCGACCGGTGTCTCGACCGGTACATTCTCGTAGTTTTGATTTGTAGCCGTTGAGCTGATCGGTCAGTCGTTGCATCGACCGGTACAGTCTCGCAATTTTCATTTGAGCAGCTTATGCCTTGATCGATCAACCGGTAGGTTGACCGACCTGCACTATTTTGATCATAACTTTCTGCACCGTTATCCAAATTAGATGATCTTGGAGTCTATGGAAAGCTAACAGAATTCTCTACAACTTTGACATTTCAATTTTCTCCAAAACTAATTATATCAGTGATAATTATTTAATCAAAGCGTAGTGCATAAAGTTATCTATTTTTCTTTAAACTTTTTTAGCATTTCAATTTTAATCTTTCGAGTTTTGTTTCATCAAAATATAATTTTATATGTCATTAAAACTTTGACCTAACAATCTCCCCCTTTTTGATGAAGACAAATCTAGAAATATGAAAAAGATATAAGTTGGCGAAAAAGTTGTAAAATCTTGTTAAAAAAATTTTACTCCCCCCAACAATTAACTTTTCTTATAAAATATATTCAGATCATATTTCTCCTATATTTCCCCCCCATTTGTTTCATCAAAAAGTCATTTGTAATTGAAGTATATAGGAACACATACGTAACTCCCCCTTAATCAATTTTTCAAAAATCTATTCTTTCCCCTTTTGTCATATAATAGATATGTAGAGTTTGCAACATAAGGTTTTGAAAGATAACTCCCCCTAAGTTTATGGCTATTTTATAATGAAAATCAATTTATGAAAGTCAAAATAAAAATATATTAAGAATCAAAATATGGCATAAAACTTTGATTCAACAATGATATCCACGATAAAGTTTAATCATGTTCCCCTTATCACTATTACCAATTTTCATTTATATGTTCCTCTTTTAAAAAATTATAGTTTTGAATTTTTGAGTGACATAAAAAAATAGATGATACTTTTACCATAACCTTTGTGCCTTCACATTTTCAATTCCATATGTTCTTTGCATGTGAGGCACACCTGAAAAAGTAATTAAGTAACTTTTGATACCCAAACTTCTTTGGGTCCGATTTTGTTAGATAATGTTCCTTTCGGAACCCAAATCATGCCATGTGCATGTGGTGGTAATTTTCTTATTTTGCATTGATAAGAATAATAACCATGAAATTCGCATGTAAAACATGTAATATGTGATTTTCTATCATAGGAATGATTGGATTTCCAATAAGTTTTTTTATGTCCAAAATGACTCATAAGATTATTTTTTATTAGTTGAAAAATAGTCTTATTTTGTATATTTTTCAAAAGGACATTTTCTTGTTTTAATTTTTCTAATGAACATGCAAGTTTGACAATTTCACGTGCATGTGTAATTTTCAAAGTTTCAATTTCATTTTTAAGATTTTCATTTTCCATAAAACATATATCCTTTTCTTCTTTTAATTTTCCAATTTCACATATTAATTTTCATTTTCTTCTTTAATTGAAAAATATCATTTTATAAGAGAGGAGAGTTCTTTATTTACATCTAAAGAAAGATTTTCTTCGGAAGAACTTGATGAGTCATTATTTGAAGCATTAGAGGTTACCTCATCGTCATGTGCCATTAAGCATAAGTATGCTTCATCACTGGAAGAGCTTGATGAGTCACTTGTTTCTCTTGTCTCTTCATATTTTTTTTCTTACCTTTTCGAGATGTCTTTTCTTTGTGATTTTTGTTTGATTTTCGGGTAAGCTTCTCATTCTTTTCTTTCTTGTTCACCAACTTGAGATACATATCTAATTTTCTTGTGTAGCGGACGAGTCTCTTTTCGTCCACTTCTTCTTCACTTGAGTCTTCTTTATTTGCATTTGCCTTTAATGCCAATGTTTTTTTTTGGGGGCTTTTTCTTCTTGATCTTCTTGGATTGAGATCTCATAGGTTAGAAGTGAACCAATTAGATCATCGAAATCCAATTTATTCAAATTATTTTCTTCGATCACGGTCCTCTTTGTATGCCATCTTGAGGAAAGAGACCTGAGAATCTTTTTCACTTTTTGGGGATTAGATCTTGGCTCGCCCAAGGAGGCTAAGCCATTCAAAATATCATTAAATCGAGCAATCATATCATATATAGACTCATTTTCATGCATCTTGAAGGAATCATATTGATGATTTAAAATATTCAATCTAGATTCTTTAACTTTGTCGGTTCCTTCATAAATGGTGATGAGTTTTTTCCAAATTTTGGTTGCGGTTTCACAACTTGAAATCCGATTAAACTCCGTTGAATCCAAAGCACAATAGAAAATATTCTTTGCTTTCCAATCCAGTTTCAAAATTTGTTTTTGTCTTTCATCATGTTCGGAAGGTAATTTTTCATGTAAATAATAGCCTTTCTCAACAATATCCCACATGTTTAAATCGATAGAACTTATGTCGGCTTGAATCCGAATTTTCCAAGATTAAAAATTTGATGCATCTAAAAGGGGAGGACGACTAATTGATTGTCCTTCGACAAAAACAAATGCACTTGATGCCATAACTCTCAAGATTGTTAATTCTTAAAACAAACGATTGAATATTAGAAATGATTAAATCTAAAAATCGAGATGATTCAAAAGATCAAAATAAGAGCAACCCGCTCTGATACCAATTGTAGGATCCAAAAGGCACCAAGAGGGGGGATGAATTGATGTTCAATCGAAAATATCAATTTCACAAAATTCGTAGCGGAAGCACAAAATCAATTCTTAAAACATTTGCAATTCAGATTATAAACACAATATGAACGGAGAGAGAGAGAGAAAATCAAACACAAAGACACGGTGGTTGTTGACGAGGTTTGGCCATACCTTGGCCTACGTCCCCGCTCTGACTTCTCGACCTCGAGGCCGTCAGAGATTTCATTAGCACTTCCTTTGTTCCAAATGGGGCAAGGAAGAAAGCCCTTTAACCACCGTCTTTTTCTCCGCTTCGAGAGGCAAGGCAACCTCTCCTCCTAGGAAGCTAATCTATTTCTCTCGTTCAAGAGATAAGATTTTGAACTCTTTTACACAGGAGCTATCTTTAATTTTTCTTAACAAAAGTGTTTCTCTCTTTTACAAAGCTAAGCTCACAAGAGAAAAAGAGAGAAAGAATGAGAAAGCTATAAAATGAAAATTTTAAGAAATGTTTTCTCTTTGATAACTTGAAACTTTTCTTCAATGAGTAAATGGGTGCTTTTGCCTCTGGCCTTGGCACTCCTTTTATAGTCTTCAATGTGTGAAAAATTCGTCCAGAAATCATTCCACAAATTCCTCCTTCAAATTTGACCATTACTGTTCATTTGACTCAGAGGCCGGTCGACCGCACTTCTGGACCGGTCGACCGGTCTATATGATCGTTGCTCGTTTTCTTTAACTTCTGTGCTTGATCGGTCGACCGGTCCTTCGACTAGTGTCTCGACCAGTACAGTCTCGCAGTTTTGATTTGTAGCCATTGAGCTGATCGATCGGCCGCTGCATCGACCGATTTGTCGACCCGTACAGTCTCGCAGTTTTCATTTGAGCAGCTTATGCCTTGATCGGTCGACCGAGCTATCTTAACCGGCCTTCTTTGCTTCGACCGGCAGGTTGACCGACCTGCACTATTTTGATCATAACTTTCTATACGGTTATCCAAATTAGATGATCTTAGAGTTATGGAAAGCTAACAGAATTCTCTACAATTTTGACATTCCACTTTTTTCCAAAACTAATTAGATCAGTGATAATTATTTAATCAAAGCATAGTGCATAAAATTATCCATTTTTCTTTAAACTTTTTTAGCATTTCAACTTTAATCTTTCGAGGTTTGTTTCATCAAAATATAATTTTATATGTCATTAAAACTTTGACCTAACAGGAATTTATGTTGCATTGTTGGATTATGTTGCATTGTTGGATTTCATTCATCTTTATTTTTATTTATAATTACTTCGTAAGATATTTTTGTTTAACTACTTATATTATATATTACATTAAGTATTTGTTATGCAAGACATTACATATGGATAATATTATAACAATATCTTTAACTTATATTATTTTTATTAATTTATATTATCCAGTTTGATCAGCCAATTTGACCCGATCGAATCGATCTGACTTGACCTATTAATGAATTTGGGTCGATAAGAGGGTCGGATCCTACAACATTACTTATATCAACCCAAGAATTTTGAAACATTTTTCTTCTGGGGGTCAAAACGTATTAGATGCTAATTATGGATCAATAATAAGGTAATCAACTGCAAAACATGCATTATTTTATTAGTAATAACTATTAATTATTGCATGTGCACAAAAAGATATGTATGTTTTATATCTATGGTGAGTAAGGCGTAAGAACCCGCCCTTGGATACAAGTAACCATATGCACCGACGACAAAAAAGGTACTTTACGAGTGACTTTTTAATTAGTTTCTTTGTTTCTTCCTTCCTTCCATTCGTTATAAATAAAGAGTTGTTCATCTTGTTTTCCAACAAATATATAGATAATATATAATGTGATTAATTAAATTATTGTTAGCCTACTTCAAGCCTTCCTTTGTCTAGATATAAATATTAATACGACTTCAACATACGAGTGATTAATTAAATCAGATGAACATGTTGGTCAACTACGGTGATGGAGAACCAACCTAAGCTTTTACGTGCGCATACTAAAATATGATTGATCTAGGTTCAGTCAACAACATCAATCAACTAGTAGTAGGGTAAGAAGACTTCACTATCAGTTGTTCAAGTTCCAAGCTAAATCAATTGCACATCCTGATTTAACACATAGATAGAAAGTTTCAACCTACATGTAGCATTAGATAGAAAGTTTCATATGGATCCAATTATGTAATGATCAGACCAACTACTCCATACTTTTTCAGTAACACATATGGAGTGAAGTTCAGACTTGAAAGTGATCGACGATCGATATAAAAAAAAATTGGTCTTCATGACTAGCTAGTAGCTATGTGAAATTCGTAGTAGATATGTATATGTATGAATTAATTTATAGATAAGTTGAAAATAAATTTTCTTATTTGTAACCATTTGGGTATTGATTAAAATTTATATGAACATTGTGAAATTAGTATCAATCCAATCAAATGTTTGCCACAAGGTTTCTGTTAATAATATATGTTGAGTTAGCTAGGTTTCAGTTGAAGTGAGCCGATTAACGTTTTAGACGTCAGGAAATAAAAGCAATATTATTAGACATTTAGAAATGATTTTAGTTGCAAAACCATAGTGATTGATATATAGTTTATCGTGTAGTAAATATGTCGTAATGCTTTTTATGGTAATCATGGAATCTAAGAGTTCATGTGCCTTGATTCAGTGCTACAAATAAGCATATGATATATGATATATCAATCCAATTATGACCAAGCATTTTCCATTTTTTGACGACCCCTTTTTTAGTGCTAGTTGCAGATCCAACAAACCGATCAAGACTTTAAACAAATGGTAGCTATAAAAGCTATTACCTAAAGGTACAAATTATTAAAACATTCGTAAACACACATGCATGCCAAATGCATTGTGTCAAAAGAACTTTGATCAAAACAATCTATAAGTGGATAGGAAACTTTATATAAATGCACTTTAGAGTCATTAGACCATCCTCACTTAGTTCGTAGATAGTACTACTTTTAACACTTTCGATTGAATCGAGATATTGTTCATTTTGGGTCATCGGTCCGCACAAATTTAAAATGTATCTTAATAAGTGAAGCCCATGATTACTTTCATGTTTAGTTCATGTGAAATTATTCAATCAAATCATTTTGATCCTTGCACCTCATATCATTATGATCTTTCTACCTTATGCGGATCAACGTCCTCGTTAAGCGGTGCGTGTTGGCTCATGGCCCATGTTTTCCATATGGCTCAAATGAACACATGAGATTAGTAATGATACCATTCTATAACATCTTGGGTCCAATCAAGATATTGTTCGCTTTAAACTATTGACTATACGAATTTAAAATACATCTTAAGGGAATAGTCACATATAAACTTATGAACATCTCCGTGTGTTTTGCTCATACGAGATTATTCAATCAAACCATCTTCATTCTTAGATCTCAAGTCATTACATGACTAAAGTAAATTCCATTAATTAATACATAAATGTCATGCTGTTTAATCTTTAAACAAAATAATTTATGTGATGCCTAAAATAAAGAAAACTATAGTTGAATAATTTGTAGTGGAAGAATTATGGTATGAAAACATAGACATCAGACAAGAAGAGTAAAAGAGTTCGATGCATGTCACTCAACAAGTGACTGAGGAGGTCATGAACTGAAATGTCGATGTAGAAGATGATAGAATAATTAATCAATCTCGATCGGCTACTTTATTATATATCTCTAAATCCAAAGTTTCAAATGGATATGTATTAGAAAACTCTAGAAAGGAAAGCAATGCACAAAGAGCTTCAACGAATCAGACGAATGATGACTCCAACCACTAGTTGGTGTGTAAATAATAATTTTTTTCACTTATTTCTTTTTAAAGAAAATTCATGCTCAATTCACTTGGAGTGGAGAAAAGAAGTTTCCCAATAGCTGCAATTTTCAAAATGAAAAAGCAATATACAACAACAGAAATTATACAATCAAAATAATTTCATAATATTAAATGCATCCTCCTCTCATTCACTATCATGTAAACAATATATATGTGATATATTAAGTTTCATATAAAATAGTTATTTATGCACCGTACGTGTATACTATCACATATAAGAAGAATGTCAAGATCTTTTGGGTCCATAGGTATGGACAACCGTCCATGTCAACATTGACGGCAGGAGTGAATCGGCTCATGCGAGCCATAGTTCACATCCATTCACTTTAGGGCATCACTTCGCTACTTTTCCCCCTCCGAATCCTTCTTCGCTGCATGTCTTTCCCGCTCTTCCTTAATTGTCACCCAGCTTTGCCCCTTAACAGCCCTTTGAATCTTGGACGCCGGCCTTCTCCATTCGGACAGCCAATAATTAATCTTGGACAATTTCAACACTTTGTTGATACACCCAGATAAATCCTTTTACGATCCGACTCCCTTTTTTCTTTTCTTTTTTTTTCTCGTTTGGTTTGTTTGGGATTTTCTTTTGGTTGTGAAGATTTCACCTTGTTTTTAAGGATTTGAGAATCCAAATTTGATCTTTTGTGTTCTTGGGATTGCTTTTGTTACGAGACAAGATTTAACTTGAGGGATGCTATCAACTCTGTAATTCTTTGAATAAAATATTGAACACTATATAAGTGAAAGATTTAATAAGATGTCGATGGTAATGGACAATAATGCAGAAGTTTAATGGAATCTCTACTACAAGTCATAATATGAATAATCATCACATGCTAACAAGGTTGTCAAGATCTTGATTTAGATCTTAAGATCTTACGATTTTACGATCTTACAGACTCCTTCCGATCTCGATCTTATCTTAAGGATCTTATTTGTAAGATCTTAATACGATCTTAATTTTGGTCACATGATCTTACGATCTTATCTGATCCTATACGATCTCATATGATTAATATAATTATTTAAATATTAATTAAAAATATATTTATAATAATAAGAATTAATTTCTATGAAGTTAAATATATTTTTGTTCATTTTTAATATGTTTTGATATAATTTGACTCGTGAATCCATAAAAATGTATTAGTGAGGTATAATCTAATATTTCAATATGAAAAATTTGTCAAAAATATATTTATTATTTTGAAAATATATTATTTTATTAATAGGTAGGATCTTACGATCCTCGATCCGATCTTACGATCTTCAATCTTATGACCCCTCTCCGATCTTATATAAGATGTCGATCTTGTCAACCTTGCATGCTAAGACAGAAGTCTAACAAAGTACAGAGATGTTTATGATATAATAGCTAAAATGAAATGAGAACAATATCACAATTCCATGTGCACTTCACCATCACGAACAATGTGCTTGAGCTCATCCTTTATCACTTTGATTGTCTGCAAGATCAATGCAGAAGAAACAATAAGTCCTAAGCTTCACAACCCAATAAGGGTGGATAATAAATCCACAATTAAATAGTAATAATAAAGAAGCATGGAGTTAATGTAAATATAATCATAATTCTCACTAGAATAATCAATGAAAAGAAATCAAGACCATGCTTAAAAAAGAATCAACGGAACGTATCAATGCCATGCTCTGAGTATAATCAAATGAATAATCAATAACATAAGTGGAATAAATCAATACTATGTACTAAATAAGATTAATGTAATAAATCAATGGCAAAAATCAATATTATTCTGGGTAGAATCAATAGACTAAATCACATATAACATCTTGAATAGAATCAATAAGAGAATCAAGGCTATGCTTTGAGTGAATCAATGTAACGGTACAATGCTCTTGATGATTCATCAATACAATGTCTATGAGTCAAACCATAATGCTTGATAAACACTACTAGGGATCAATTGGAAAGGAATCAATACTTTGTTTATCAATGGATAGCGATTGATATGATGTCTATATGTAGAAACAAGTTGTGGAGATTATGATTGTTGGAATGAATCAGTTCAATGCTTTGAATTTCCTTATGTTGGAATATATATCTCGTCGTCCATCATCATCTTGAGGTCATAGCTTGGTTTCATAGTGTTGCAGTGGCTTTACTATCTTGTAGTAGTAGTCCGTTTGATGTTCTTAGCAGTCTTGTAATGCCAATTCTTAATACTAATTTATTAGTTAGTTTTGCTATAAATACCTGTAGGTGTAATCGACACTGGATCATTGAAAAAGGATTAGTTTAGTTTCTTTTACAACTTCTCTCTCCCACGTTTATTCTTTTTGTCTTCTACTGTCTTTTTCTCTCCCGGCGTTTCTTCGGCAGGTGACAAATATGTGTGAGCTCACTTTTGACATGGTATCAGAGAGAGGTTCTCGTCGATCTGCTTGAGCTCCTAACTCATTGCTTGCTTCATCGTCAGTTACTATCGAAAGTTTGCCTGTTCCTTCGGAGGTCTTCGTCGCCGGCCATGGTGCTTGTGAGCCCAGGATCGGAGCTTCCTTTGCTTGGTCTACATCGTCTACAATAGGCGCATCAGGTCTTTTGGCTTCCTCTGTAGTTTGGCATCAGATATCTTTCCTTTTTTTGTCTGCGATTTCCAAACGTGATCTGCTTGTGACTAGTGATAGATCACAGCTCATTTGTGTCGGCTTGTTTGATCTGTATTTCTTGCCTTCTTGTTCACCCATTGTTGCAATATTGCTCGTCGTTCCTTCGATTGTATTTTATTTTCCTTCTCCAATAGTTCTTGCTCGTTCATATTCTTTGTTTATCTAGTTTTATTGTTTCCTTCACTCTACTTCTCTACTTCTCTTCCGATCGTCCTCCGATATCTTCAAAAGTTCTTCGTTCATTACTTCGTTGATCACAGAGTGTGGCACGTGTGGGACTGTTCTTATCCGCTTCTCCTTTCTCTGGCTTCTTACTCGAGTTTTTTTCTTCTTTCATTTACATCGTCTTCTTCTCCTATGTTTGATCCACTACTAGCGAGCAGGACAAAATCTCGAGCACGTGGTTGGTTCAGTCTATCTCACATTAAAGCTTTTGTTCTCCGAATAGTGTTTTTATCTTTAATCTTCATGTTCTTCCATTTTTTTCTTCTTGATTCTCTTCTATCGTGTCCCTCTACTTCCTATCTTATTATGCATGTGATATAATCACTTTTGTGTTAGTTTAAATATTAACAAATCTATTTTAAGCTTCCTGTGATATTTTTTGTAAAATCGGTATTTTCGGTTTGACACCAATTCACCCCCCTCTTGGTGCCTTGGGATCCTATAGTGTTGTCTCAGGACTTTAGATTGAGTGTCTATGAATAAATAATTCATAACTTCTTAATCATAAATGCAAATGTTATAATTTTGGATGGATTAGAAACTATAATTACCAAGGTTTCCAACCCCCAAATATTATTAACTAATTCCAAGAGAGTAAGTTATAAAATCCAAGACAATCTGACCTAGGGTTTGTGTTCTGGTAGACTATGTGTCACTGAAAGATTAATTTATTTTTTTATTCATACTTGCAAATTTAATGAGATAATAATTTTTCTGAAAATTAGACTTCCTTATTATTTTGTCATAAAACTTATAGAATTTAACTCCTTGTATAACATTATAAAAAAATAGTTAATTCGGTCGTGCTCTGTCAATGTCCTAGAATCTGACAGAAGCATAACTATGAAATGAAAAATTCATTTCTCCCAAGATAAATGTCCAAATAGATGATTTCACCTCTCACTGAACCTTTGTAATGTATAATTAATAATATCCAAATTTAAAACCCTAATTCACTCTATTTTAACCGTACCATAATTTACAAATTAAACTTGTATCTGACTCAGGACAAGATGAGTGACCAACGAAGCTCAATTCATAACTTTATCCATAAAACTCATGTTTAAGTGATTCCAGGGGGCATAGAAATCTAACTTCAAATGGGTTAACATACAAAATTTCATAATTTATGGTTGGATAACCACGAAGAAATTATCCTCTAAATCAGAAGGATAAGTTTCAGATCAAGAACTCACCTTGGACAGCCAATGTTCCCGAATTTCCCTAGTCCGTTACGCTAGAGTTCACCCTTTGGTAATTTTTTGGATGTGAAAGGATAAAGTTAAGTTGCTTATATATATTTTTTAGAATTTTGTGACGTCATATGTAGTACTTTAAGCAACTGTTCACTTGTTTGTTTGGAACTTAAGTGGTGGTCAATCACATATTTTTTATCATAACTAAGTATTTTAACCTTAATTAAGATTACTTAATTCTACTTATACATTTATATTATAATATTAAGAAATATTATAATTTATTCCTAATAAATTTATATAATTACTTTGTAAAATTTATCCATAATTAAGTAATTATTATGCTCTAATCAAAATATTAATTACTATATACAAATATCACTAAATGGACATCCAAACTAACTAAATATGTCAATTAAATGTATTATTATGCAAAGATAATATTTTAGAGCATGTCCATGACACAAATTGTCTATGAGAAGGGAGGCCATTCAGATTACCACCTGGGTTGCAATCTTTTTAATTTCACTTTCCATATTTTTCCTTTACCATTTTATTTAAATAAATTATAAAAATCATTAAATACATTTTAAAACTAATTAAATAAATTATAAAATTAATCAAATATGGATTTGAGTGCCGTTGGAGATGACACAAGCTTAGCATTGTCCATGTTGGCTCAACTTAGGATGTCCTTGATATACTTGCGTTTAGACAATAGGAGACCACCGTTCTCAGGTATAACTTCAATCTCCAAGAAGAAGATGAATAGTTTAAAATCCTTGAGAGCTACCATAGACTGAATATGTGATATCAGGCATTGCAAAGTTGGGATGTTGTTCATCACGAAACCTCCCTGATTGTTTCGCCATCTCTGTGACATCTCCATGCAAGATTGCATTGTTGACATATAATTGATGGATTGGCCACTTTTTGGATATTAGAATAGAAAGCACCATATGTACGATGGTCGACATTACGACAAGATTGAATGTATCACTCATCAACACCTGGCTATAGATGATAGCCCTTTCCAACTAGTCGTGCCTTGTAATGATCGTCGGTGCCATCAGGGTTAAGTTTGGCACGAAACATCCACTTGCAACCTTATACATTCATGCCAAAATGTCATGGGTACCATTTGATAGTAGGGCATTCAGCTCATTGATCATGGCTACATGTAAGTGTGGCAATTTGATTGTTGTGAAGTGCAAGGTGGGAGTAGGCGAATGTGAAGTGGACAAAGGAGAAGTCATGAAAGTTGCAGTGGAAACAAGTGCTACAAGTTTTTTAGAAGTACTTGCAAGGGATCTATAATCCACTTGAGGTCTATTCCTCAATTGGTAGGCCTCTCATGGAGCATGAACCAGCGAGGGCAGCTCCATGAGTTCAAGTGGTAATGATCTCAATTGTGGTGGAGGAGTGGAATTGATAGAAGGTGGAGTAGAAGCAATAGCAAGCCACGAAGTGGATGACATTGGAGAAGGTGTAGGAGAGGACAGTGTAAGTTGAGCTAAGGGAAAAGAGGACTACTTGAATCGAGCATGTCGAGCAACATAGATCCGACCAAAGACTCTAGGAAGAAGGATATCCTAGAAAAAATGCATTTCAGTGATGGGAAAGCAAACTTATGTTTGTTATAGGGATGAATGTATGGAATATAGTGCATCAGAACACACGAAGGAATTGTCGTCTGGTGGTCAATGAAACACTAAATAAAATGGTGAAAGGCCGAATAGAAGGGGAGATGGTAAATGATTTATAAAGATTCGAAAGCAAAACTCCAAAAATGAAAGGGGACAGAGGAATAAATAAGAAGAGTAAGGCCCGTTTTGACAATGTGTCAAATTTTCCTTTTAGTTGCACCATTCTGCTTATGTGTGTGAGGGCAGATTTTTCGATGCAATATGACACACTTTGCGAAAGGAGACGCAAGGGTAATGAACTCACCACTAGAGTCAGAGTGAAAGGTATGGATTTTAGATGAAAATTGTCGCTCAACTAACAATTGAAATTGAATAAAAACTTGATAAACATCATATTGTTTTATAGAGGGGATGCATCCATATGAACTTTGAAAAATCATTTAGAAAAATAACAAAGTATTTATGACTGAAACAAGACAAAATAGGTACAAGATCTCACACATAAGAAAAAACTAAATCTAAGGGAGCAGAGCTTCTAGTTGCAGTAGTAGGAAGCAACAACCGGGTAGACTTGCTTAGGAGATAGATAGAACAACTTGGAGTGGACATAGACAATCGAGGAAGACTGTGCTGACGAATAACTGAGGTAGCTTTGCATGCAGAGGGATGTCTAAATCGAACATGCTACACAGGATCATTAAGGCACTGAGCAAGGAGAGCAGATGGTGGTGACAGTGATGATGAGGAGGCAAGAAAGAGGTATAAGCCACCTTAGTTGTGCCGCATAGTACTATATGATGTGTGTTTCCATCCTTCACAAGAAAATAAGAGGGGTGAAACTCAAAGTAGCAAGAATTGTCATGAGAAAATTAGCAAACTAAAACTAAGGATTTGGACAAATTTGGAACATGTAACACAAACTGAAGGGTGAAAGGATGAGTGCCAATTGAGATAAAAGAGAAACTAGAATGTAATATAAGAATGCTATCAAAGATTGAATATCTAGTGTGGCATGATGAGTGGCTCCAGTGTCTGAGATTTATTCAGTATATGCACCCAATGCTAGAAGAGAACCATGTGAGACACTGAGAGGAGCAACTTGAGTGCTCATATAAGCCTGTGGAAGTGGAGGAGATGTCTCTTGAGGCTTTATAGAGCTTGGGTGTTGAAAGCGACACTTATATAGCGAGTGTCCATAGATCCCACATATAGTGTAGGGATCTCTCCTTGGTGCTGGAGAATAAGCTCGACCAAGACCACGTCGTCATTCGTTGTTCTGTTCACATGAAGAATAATGATCCACATTTCTTTGTGAATGAGCATAATTTGCCATAGAAAAAGTGGTAATGGCATTTGTTGATTGATGCACTTGCAGGCGGATTTCATGACTCAATAGAATGTTGTGGAGCTCTAAATAAGAAACCATAGTTGGTCTAGCTAGATGCCAAGGAGGCAACAATATCAATGAATGCTTCATGAAGATTGTTAAATATAATAGCATTGAAACTAAATGAAGTGGTCATCCAACAATGAAAGTTTGTTAGCATTATATTTTGCCTAACAAAGGCAGAAATATAGTGATCCTCTTTTTTGATACTATGACGCTGCATCATAAATTGTAGAAGCCGAGTGTGGGAGGGACTGCCAAATGCTTGAAATAAAGCGTGACACACATCTGATGCTGGATTGAGGCCAATGATGGTTAGCAAGAACCTCCTCAGTAAGAGATCGCAATAATCCAACTTAGCTAGAGTTGATATCGATGGATCCAATATAGATAAGTCGTGGAAATAATGGATGAGGATGAAAGAAGACGAGGGTATTGCAGTCATTGGTGGACAAGGATGTGTGCCATCAAGTAATTCTTGAAGATTGAAACACTTTAGAATATGTTGAAATTGAGTTTTCCATAATATGCAATTTGTTGGTATTAGTTTGATGGAGAGAAAATGTCACGCCCCGAGACCCACATGACTATCACGTGCTCAGAGTCATTCCAAACGCGCTATGTAATTTTATATAAATAAATTTTACGGAAAATAAACTCTATAAAATGTGGAAATAATAATAAGATCGTCTAATAATATATAATGTCAAAGAGTTGGAAACGTCCATGACTCCACCATACTAAATATGCGGAAAATAAAAGCTAATTCAATAATATAGTAGGACTAAATCCTACATCATGTGCAAAAACTCTGTCACTGAGCTTGATCACCTGCATCATCATCTTCTATCATTTCACCTGCATGAATCTAAATGCAGGAGAAAACTCATGAGTATAAAAATACTCAGTATGTAGGGTCTAACCATAACAATAGATACTAAATCAATGGTGCTAAAAAACCAATAATCTATGAGGAGCAATAACCAATAGAGCACACGATAGGGCAATATAAGGAGAGATTAATAATAAATCAATAAGACCATGAATCAATAAAAGGGGATCAAGTAAGAGATCAATGGACCAATCAATAACAATTATCAACTATGCCTGATCACTATGGCACCTATCCAATTTAACAATTTTCCATTATCAATATCTGAGGTCATTGGCCAATAGGCGGAGGCAAAGCCAATCAACGCAAAGATCCGAATGACCAAGATTTAACTCAATTCAATTCAATTCCATTTCAATTTCAGTTCAATCTTTGGAGTTATTCAATTCAATAATGAGCGCTCACTCAATTAAGGGAAACTCCATGTCTCTTTCATGTAAGCAAAGCCAGTGGGAGATCAAACAACGGCAAGCCTCCAATAGTAGCGCTAATAATAGCTTCGTGATGGCGGGGGACCATGGCTATCACAGGACAGTCATAGCTTCCCTAAAGGATGATGTCTCAAGCCTTTAGGTAAACTATCTATCTCATATAATACGATAACAATAATGGCACAGGGGGCTTAGAGACAATCGAAGAACATGGAGACCCAGCAATTTTTATCTTTTATCTTATTTATCCTAAAGATCTATCTTTAACAATTTTCTTTAGGTTAGACAATGACCCAATCTGAGGAAAACTACTGGATCAATATCATGATGGTTAACAGGATCTGTCAAGATAACAATAAAGAAAATCTCAAATCAAATCTGATAAAATTTGATGAGGTCAAATGATCAGGAACAATAAACCATGATAACTATTCAATTATCTATAACAAATTATCCAAAATTATATTTTTTGTCCCCAGAACTCGGCCCGCGTTCGAAAATGCCCAATATCACCTCGGCCAGGCAAAACTCGGACCGAGTTGGTTGTGAATCCGGGTTGAGTTGGCCGGTTCATGCCCGTATCAATGCCTCGATTCAATACGGACCACGTCCGAAGAAAATGGACCGTGTCGTTAGAAAATCCGGGCCGCGTCATCGCTAACCCGGTCCGCATCCGACCATAATCCCATACATATCAACGCGGTCCGAGTTCGACTGAATCCGGACTGTGTTTACCTGAACCCGGGCCATGTCGTCCTCAACCCGGACCGTGTTGGCCGGAACTCGGGTCGGGTTCGATTGTCGACAGAAAAATGCGTTTCGACATGATTTTCCGGCCATCATAACTACGTCATGCGATATCCAAACTATGCATATAATATATCAATAGAAATCTGGTACAAAGGAGAAGAGAATATGATTTCATGTCGTGGAAAATCGACGATATAGGGATTCCCCCTATGTACCTAAAATTGACTAAAAAATTAACTTGATTCCCTTCTTTGAAAATTTGCATGAACGCCGAACTTTGGTCGGACTCACGCCACCACCTGAAACTTCTTCTTCTATGTGCCGACTTCGAAACCAGTCACCACACGTTCTTGTGGGTGCCTCGGTTTGCGTGCAAATGAGAGAAAAAGAGGGACTTGTGGACAGAATTTTGTTTGGCAGAAAAAGGATTTTCAGCCACTCTTTATAGGTGCAGATAGATTTGAGATATCAATTCTATTAAGCCTTGGACTCCTTTAGAATCAATCTTGGCCATCCATCAATGACTAATCATTTCTTAATTATTCAGATTTATTTAAATACAAATTTACTTCATAATCCATGCTTATCTCCATAACAATTCTATTTTTATTCAAAATTTATCCTCTTTCTCCATCTTATCTCATAATTTCCATCAATTTCGGAATTATTTAATTCCAGAATATTAACATTGAGATTTTTAGATCCATTAAATAAAAATAAATATCCTTTATTTATTTTCTAAAAATCTAGGTCATTACAGAAAATGATTCATTTGATTGAGAGAGGGCAAGGGCATTTGTGCAGAACTGAGAACTACAAAAGGGCTGAGAAGTGTTGAAGGATTCAGACGTCATGGTGAATTTAATTTTTTCAAGGAGAAAGCTCTAAAACCATGTTACAACAATATTTTCCCTTAATGATCTCTTGTATATTGATGTGTTTTTATATACATTACACCCGTAGTTATCCATAACAAGATATGAATAAGGTATAACAAACTATAATGTTGACATAACATCTACAAGTAAGTGCTAACTATGTAGGTAAGATTCTAATTGATCTCTATCTAATATCTTCTCTAACACTACTACTTCAAAGAGTGCATTGTTAAATAAATTACATGCGGTAGAAGAGGAAAACAAGTGTTTGAATAATCGATTAAGCTCTATGGAGGAACAATCGAAACAAGTGAGGCAATATTGTTTTGGTGGACAACCTAATAGTCAGCTTCAAGCAACCTCGCGGTCAAATGTAGAAACATGTAATTGATTGCTAGTATGTTCTCTTACTATTTCATTTTGTTAGTTCAAATTTTTATTTGTTACTATCAATAAAATGAGTCTTTATTAAATTGATTAATCTTATTATCAATAGACTACTCTGAAAATTGTTTGATTTTTAATCTTGAAAAATTATAACTTATTTTGTAACTTATTTGGTTATTCCTAACCCTATTAGGAAGAGTAATCCATGTTTATGGACATGACCTTTTGATGAAGGTGTAGGGAGAATAGAATTTTATTTGAAGGAGGATGCATTGCTCCAAATATTTGGAATGATTTCACCACAACCCATAATGTTTCAACTTCTAAATTTGTTTGAAGTTGCTTAGAAATCTAATGACAATTACTCTAAGATATGCATTTCCAGGGGAGGTTTCCTTTTTTATCTCCTTTATTGCTTAGAATTGTTGTTAGTGGTCATGATGCAAATGGTTTGAATTTATATTCATTCAGAAGAACTTGAAACATGAAGTAGAAAATTATTATTTAAGAACTTATCAATCACGTACATTATGCAACAATTTGCATATGTTTAGTATTGTTGTTGTCATTGAAACAATTAGGTTACTCCATCCCTTTGTATAATTGAACTCTTTTATTTGTACTTGAATCTTAAACTTACTATATTTTTTATCATATGAGAAAGACATATCTAGATGGCAAAATATGTTTAAAAATACTAAGATATCTCAACAAGTTATATTCAAGCTCTGTAATTGTGTTTTTTTTTCTACATGAGGTTTGTTCCAATAGGTGATTTTTGGAATCTTATGCAAGTGAGCCTTGTCACATTTAATGCCGAAGTGAGTGGTCGTTGTAAATACCTAACGAGAAGGCCGCAAATCATTGTTAATGACGGCCAACATGGTCGTTAATCACTAATTTTATCAACCGATCTTTTGTTGGACGTCAATTGTATTAACGCTGCGATTTTTTCTCCTTTTTTATTGATCTTTAACGGAGGAGCTTATAATGGCAACTCACGATCAGAATTTGCAGTCACTAAAGAGAAATAACGATCGATTTTTCACTTAGGCCAATTTTCCCTTCGTTAAAAGACATTTTTTTATAGTGTTGTTTCGGTTTTAATCTTTTTCGCCTATTCAGTCTTAAACTCTTTTCTTTCTTTTTTTTCTTCTAAATTGCCTGGGAGTTACACTAACTACTAGAGTATAATTAGATTAGCATGCCTAAATTATTCCAGGGTATATTACAACCCACTTCATCTATGTGACTTGCGAAAACAAATTAAGCTTACCTACTCTAATTGAAATATAATATTAAATGGTTAATCATATTTTGTATAAAATAGAAGTTTTTTAGTCACGTTTATAATAAACTTTAATGTTTATGCTATCTCTTTTAAAGAATAACACAAAAGTACGCTTGTTAATCATCGATAGATTTAAGCATTTGTCAATTTTTTAATCTACCGTCCAATATGAATTGAACTATGATTAATAGGTATATGTGCGATGTTACACCTTAAAATGGCAAAAATATTTTTTCCTTTATAATAATAATAATAATGCTGGTACTCATATTAAAATTGGTAAACACATATAAAATCTAGAAGGGTCACATCTAATTTCACTTGAGATAATGAGGGAAAAACCTTTGGAATTCTTTTTTTTTTTCTGGGAAAAGGGAATTAAAGACTTAGCTGGAACGCAATAAAAGAGAAGGGCATGATTAATGATTAGTTCATCCTCATGTGATGTGAATAGGATGACGAATTCGAACTTCTAAGTAAACCAACAAATATAAGTTAATGGTCTTGCATTCCAACAATTCACATTATTACAACGAAAAAAGAAACATTTTACATTAAAATTTCAAGCTTAATTATATTATCACCAGCCACAAGAAAAGCTTATCAGCATGCATTGTAGCCTTATGAACACTTCTAACATTTCAAACAACCACTTGTAATGTAAGTGAATGAAATGGATTTTAATTGGCCAAATCAAATGATGATCATTTGATCAAAATGATCGGTGAATACTCATTGTGTTTTTTGTTTCTCTATTTCTTTTTTTTCTTTAGTCAGAGTTTTCTTTTTTTTTCGGTCTAAA
This sequence comes from Pontederia crassipes, assembly GCA_030549335.1. Taxonomy (NCBI): domain Eukaryota; kingdom Viridiplantae; phylum Streptophyta; class Magnoliopsida; order Commelinales; family Pontederiaceae; genus Pontederia; species Pontederia crassipes. The sequence continues at coordinate 8,208,254 of CM060190.1, forward strand.
CCGACCGGTGTTCAGAACTACTAGCACCTGACTAATTCGGTCCGGGACGGAAGCGGTAAAAGTAAATCCCTGGTCAACGTGACGATTCCAGGACTCGAACTCGAAGCTACTAACACCCGGCGAGTCCTTGGGACGCAGCCCGTTTTCTACTGCACCAACCGTTGTTGGTTACTAGAGTTTTCTTTTCAAATTATGGTGAAGGACCTCGACCAGGCAAAAAAAAATTTTTTTTATAGGTAAAGAAGAGGGACCCCACTAACCGCATGCGCATCATTATTAAGATTGACTAAAACACCACCCAAACAATGTGCACGTAATTGCTCGCATACGTACGCCCGCCCGCGCATCACCCTCGTTTCCGTGCATGCAGCATGCAACACGACGCTCGGTTATAACTTTACGAGTGTTCTCCATTTGCTTATATTCCTAATTAAGTGCAGCGAAATTCACGTACAAATGATTACCTAACTCTCCATTTGCTTAAGAGTTCAGAAGTCCAAGAGCTTGATCAAACCCACCACTCAAATTCCCCAAAGGTTTTGGCCTCGCATCATTGCATGCAGCACTACCATCGCCATGCATGCGTGCTTGGTGAGACAATATAATGTATATATGGTGACTCTTTCCCCCCTTAGGTAACTATCTATCTGATTCCCAGACTTGTTCGAATTCATGCATGCATCTCCATCTATACACAACAACACAAGTTTTGGCTCAATGTCTTGGAACAGAAGTCACTGGTTTTGATCAGCAAAATCATTGATGTCAAATCCACTGCGTGCATGATGACAAGAGGAATAACATTAGTTTCAGCACTGCGAAAGTTTATGTGATGCAGATAACTATGTTGAAAGTTGTGTTCAAATTAAACGTCGACCTATATATAGATAGGTGTATGCTTATTTATTGATAAGAACCTTATATGTATATACTGTAGTATTTTTGTTCCATCTGCCAAAATTGTTCAGATAGATCTCCATCTGTTCAACGACATCTCATTCCAGTGACTCGTAAAAGTCCAAGACGATGATTACGGTTTACATACATCCACATGGTTAAGACATGTTACGAAAATATGGAGAGATGTCGCACAAATACAGAAAAATATACCATAAAAATATACGAAATTTATGAGATTCATTTTAAACTGGCATGGGCTACATCCTCGGATCGTGACGATCCCCACATGGGACAGACGATTTTTCCGCCCCATTATTAAAGCGTCATGACTAATATAGACAGTCACATAGAGATACAACTCAGTTCAAATTCAAGATATTATTAGTTTAATTATTAATTTGGGGGCCAAGTTTACGTCTGCAAGGGGATTGAAGTCATATGTTTGCACCATGTCATAATTAATTGGTGAGTATGTGGAAATATGGATGAAGAAAACGATACAAACGATTGGATCCAAGATTCCAAATGGTTCTCAATTGATTTCGACGGTGGCATCTCTTATATCAGCTACTAATAAAGTTGACGCTTGTTTTCATCAAAGCCTATATTTTCTTCCAGAAATTGGATTACCGGCCATACTTTTTTTATTATTTGAATTGGTCACAAGAAAAAGATATAATCCAATACTTGAAATGAATTAGAATGTAACTGGAACAAAATGGACTAGAAAAAGATGATTTTTTTCTCACCGTCTCGATTATATCACTATAAAGAAAATTTCTCTCTAATATTACTATAAGAAAATAGAGTTTTTTGTGATAGAAATTTTTATCACAAAAAAATAAAACTCTGATTAAGCCACAGCAAATTTTTAATATGTGACATATGCGATAAAAAATGATTGTTAGTCATAATTGATTGTCATCAATTCTTTTTGTAATATGTGGATTGTGACCACATTTTCATCGTAAATCTGATATTAAAATTTTTGAAAAAATATTAAAAGATTGATTCTTTATACTTATGTGACTATTCAATCACATATTTGTGATGATTTTTTTCGCGTCGCTTAAAATTATATTTCTTATAAAAGCTATTTAGTAGAGGAACATCACAAGAACATCTTTTTTTTTTTTCAACTTTTCATTCACCACCTAAAAACAAATGAGCCCTTTATTTGTTCTCACTATAAGAACAAAATGAGGACAAATGAATTTATTCTTGAAAGGTGTCAAATAGGCAAGTAGTGTATATTATAAAAAAATAGGAAATATATATATATATATATTATTGTCAACATAATATTTTTATGCAATGATGTGATTCAATTTAGCACGCCAATGACGCTACAAATATTATAGCATTAATTGATATAGAAAATTTATAATTTACATACCTCCTCCTGGTATGAACAGCTTAATTGCCAAATGTCAATGTTTTCAGCAGGACGACATTTTATATGTCATTTTCGACATCTGGATGACATTTGTTCTAAAAGTAATGTTAAGTGGTTAAGAAACAGCAACCGACCATGCAAATTTTATCAGTTCATAGTGCACTTGTCAGGCGGATTGATGGTCACAATTTCGTTGCGGAAATAGTTCTATTTTATACACACATTATTTTTTGGTGTTTACAAATTTGCATATTTAGATGAAGAGAAGGAAAAAAAACAAACAATAGCTCGATTGTATGTTTTAAAAATTTTGCATAATATTAAAGTCAATGCAAAATTTGAGAGTCACTCGAATATTATGGAGATGAAAGTTTAACAATACCATGTTTGTGTGTACTGTGTAGAAATCACAAGATCGAGATGAGACTTTTTGGGTTAATTTATATTTGTTTAAGTTTCAAAGCTATCACTCTAAGTTAGCTTTTGGGCTGTTTTACCCTTAATCACATATCCTTTTTATTATTCTAAAATTATATTATTCAAACAAGATAATAAAACCAGTTAATTGTTATACACAATTTTATTTATTTTTGTATATTTTGATTTAATTTTTACCATATTAATTAATTAAATTTATATTGAGGACACAACACTATAATAAAGTAAAAATAAAAAAGGGGAACTATGTTTAGAATCTTAAATAGAACTATATTACATTAAGTTTTTTTTATTTAGCTTTCAAAATACTTGGAACTAATATATCATTTTTTATAATTAAATACAAAATTTAATAATAGTAGTTATTACTTTTTTAAAAAATAATTAGAAAATTAACTTTAGAAACTTTAAGTTCGCCGGAAGTTTAAAATGCGAATTTTCGATGAGATATATTAATGATAAAATTAATCATTATAATGTCTTGAATCTGAACTCAGTTGTAATTGTATATGAATTCTTATATAGTCAAGAGTTTTTGAAGCAATGGAGTCTTCGAAATTTTCACGATTTTAGAGTTTTTATCTCATATTTTATACTAAAATTTTTTATATAAACTTTTAGATTATTTTACATTTTTATAATAATTAATATTCTATAACAAAAAGAATCGTCGTTGTCCGAGGACGTAATTATATTTTAAATGAACTTCATAAATCTCATATGTTCTTCTGTATTTATGAGATCTCTTCCTCCCCTTTAATTTTTAGAATGACATTTTTCATTTAGGATAATTAAATATAAGTTCATATGCTACCTATTTTTTTCGTTCTTGCAGGTGTCTTTATTTTTATTAAAGATTCATGATTAGACTCGTCTTATTCATTTTTCAATCATAAATATTTGATTCCATGTTTAAATATGTTTAAAAAATAAGGACGATCGCATCAACTCCCAATATATAGGAATAATTATTGCATAAATATATTATTCGATAAAACCAGCATAATTTATAAAATATCTATTCGTAGCACTTTTAAGAGCGCACGGAGGTCAACACATGATACGCCAGTTCCACGTGTTATAACGTGACCGGTTAAGTTAAATATCGTGATCTAATGATGCATTGGGATTCTGAGACACGATTTAATTAAGTGGTCTCCGGCCTCGACCACGTGTCCACGTCCATATCCCGCTGTGTCCATCTCACGTACGTACGCCGAAATATGTTGACGAATATATTCCACCGATGGAAATATTTTTGCCCTTAGATGGGTTGAAACGTAAGAACGAGTTAATTGACTTAATAGTAAATAGGTAATTGATTTGATAGTAAATAAATAGACAATTTGATAATAAAAAATAGATGTAACAGATTAATTTCAATGATTGTGTGTATAAAAATAGGTATTATAAATATAAAATATTTTTTATTAAAAAAAGTATTAAATTTTTTTATTAAAGAATTTGTTACCAAATTTATTATTTAAATATTAAATTTTTTTTAATAAATTATATTTAAAATATTAATTTTATTAAATAAAACAATAAGTACTACCTAGTATTATATTAATTCTTTGTAATATTTATTTTATATTTAATAAATAAATTAAATTATATAATAAAGTTAAAAAAAGAAAAAATAGTTTGTAGAACAAAAAAAGAAAACGTCAAATAAAAAAAAAGATGAAAAGAAAGAAAAAATATTTGAGCAACTAATGTAACTTAGTTTAGAGCAATTAGCGCAGCTTAGTTTTGCTTCAAAAATCAAAATTGTATTAGGATGATTGGTAGAACTTGTTAAGACTAATATCAACTTAATTTCCCAAAGATGACATGGTGTCCTGGTTATCGAGGTGAACCCTGATTATGTTCACGGGATCATTTTCGGACATTAGACCACGTGTGGCGACTAGGCGGATAAGCACCTAACCAAGCCTGTTTTAAGTTTGCAACGGAAGTTTTATGGTCGAAACGACTATACCGAGAGTCACTCTTATAGACATTTAATCACGGACATGACTAGAGTGTTGGACTACTCGTCATGGGACTGTGGTATTAGCGTGTTGCGGCACTAATACAGGCGCTTGGGCGCTTAAAGTCCGAAGGGGCGACTAAGGAACCACATGACGTCACGAAGGGACACCGATGTGGGTTGCCACCCCACTCTCAATGTCATGACACTAGAATTAAAGGAAAGCTTACTTGTATTAAATATGATGAAACATAACATACAATTGAGCTTCGGAAGGCACTAGTGAACTCCTCCTAGTGTACCGTAGGTATAGGAGTCTTATTACATATTGAAGATGCAAAAGACGTACCCTACGAGAACGTCACCTACTTGGTCATTCATAAGGACGGCCTTACAAGTATCAATGCCCTAAGGGCGGATAATTTGGTACTCTGCAATATTACATAGTGCGGGGCGGCTGCATGTGTTTCATGGTTTCGACGCTGAGCGGCCGAGAGCTATAAGTTGAGCAGCACTGGTGCCGCGAGGCTTCACGCTTCGTGTCACGGGAATATGCCCCGTGATATTCTCTCCCACCAAAGTCGGCGATGCCCCCGACGCCATTGTCCGGGCTTCCTCGGGACATTCGTCTTCAGTCTTGACTTCACTTGTCTCATTCAATTCTGCCTTCTTTGCCTTGACTTCTACTTCTCCAGCATCGCGAAGCGCCAGGAATGTCCGCTCCTTAGGATGTCGTTGAGGACTCCTCTCTCAGGTTTGCTTCGCTTGCTGATCCTTCGTCCAATTCGGGGTCATCACTTGTGCAGCATTAGTGGAGTCCGTCATGAGCGGTTTGACTTCATCAAGCAACTATCCGTCCATCAAGTCTCTGTTGGCTTCACTTCTTTTCGACTTGTGCAGCGTCAACTTGTGTGGATTGGCTTCTTTGAGGTGAAACAACTCTTGTATGCCTTCAAGAATAACTCAAGAAAGAATTGCTTCAGGGTCGTGCAAAATACAATGAAGAGTCCCGTCATTCGACCTGCATGACTTGACTCGTTGCCTTCATGCCGCGGATGGCCGCAACATAAAGTCTCCCTTCCGTCGAATGCGAAGTACGGGACCATCTCACCCTCGATGATCGCCCTTGGATTTCGACGGCTTAAAACAGCACAAGCTCTTCGATGTCGACGCTTGCAGCTTGTCTGCTTCGGGTGCCTTGGGTCGCTATGATGAGCGACAAGAGTCCTCTCATGGATGCTTCGGGTCTCTTTGTGGGCTTGACTCAACGTCTCTATGTTGTAAATGGTTACAACGTAGAGTCTTCCATTCCTCTGCCGAGTGAAGAGCGCTGGACCACCTCCTCCTTGGTGATCACTTGATGTTGCGGCGGTCTTGAGGCAAGACAAGGTTCTTTGATGTAGCAATCAATGCCTTGTCCATTCCGAGTCGCCATAGTGGGCGACGAGAGTTTCCCCACATTCCCTTGCGGTTTAACGCACTGTCTCCAAGTTACAGATGGCTACAACATAGAGTCCTTCATCCGTCGAGTGTCGAGTGCAGGACCACCTTACCCTTGGCAGTCATCTGATGTCTCGACAATTTGAAGCAGAGCAAGGTTCTCGGATATGACATTCTCTACCTTGTCCATTTCGAGTCGCTATAGTGAGCGACGGGAGTCTCCCCACATTCTTGTAATTCAACTCGATCCTCCTGCTTCGATGGGCTGTCTTTGTCTTTGGCATGATAGCTTCCTCTGTGCGACTTGCACTTCTCTCCTCCACCATTGCCCTTGCCCGAGGGCTTTGGTGGTATGACACTTGTCTTGGCATGAATGCCTTGGCAACGACGACTAGCGAGCGGAGGTTAGGTGATCCTATCGTTCCAACTCCGTTCTAATTCAAAACTTCAACCCCTCTGCTTGAGGAACACCAACGCTGGGTCTTCATCCTCATAGGAACATTGTAGGTGGAGCTCGGTGATATCTTTCACGTCCTCCTTCAACATGCCCAACTGGCCGATGCTGAACAAAGCGACCTTGACCTCCAGTCCCAACTTGTCAGGGTTTGCATAATTGATGATCTGCTACTTCCTCTATCCCATGCCTCAATGGGATGCATGTTTGCCACATTTCACATTGTTGCAATGGCAACGTCATCCTGAGTCTGCCACATCTTACAGGGTTCTTGGGATATGCCTTCTTTCGATCATGGGACCTCCTTTGAAGCTTAGGTAACACCTTTGGGTATGGATGGGGCGAGATCATTGTGCCCGTTCACGAAGAGAATGCACCTGGGATGCTCGTCCGTCCGCAACTTGGACGAAGTAATGCCATTAAGCTTGTCAGCAGGGATCATGCGCCTTTGACATACTTATCGTCCGGGGCGGCTGACCCTTGTGAAAGAATAGCCATTCCGAGTCTTCAACGAACTATGGAGATGTTCGTGAAGATGTTCGTGAGATGTTCCGAGTCCGCTTCGATTGCTCGAGGCGCTGTCCGAGAGGAAAGGGTACTCCTTCCTTCGGTTGGCGGCGGAACACTTGACAGCAGCATGCCAAGGTTCGCTGATGCTCGACGCTCAGATCATTTGCCAAATTGGTTGTTGGGTTGAGGCGTCAATTTGCGTTGGCATGTAGCAGGCTCGTCCCAACCTTTGATGGATGACATCACGCCGCTTGCGGGACGACACTTGACGAGGCAGGCAAGGCTGACAGCTCATCCGCGAGTGTTTGCTCAATGCTGAGCACGACAAGATGCTTATGATTGATGCTCCTTAGCCGAAAGGATGTTATTACTTAGCCAAAAAAGGGACTATGAACCTTGATGCTTAAACTTGAGCCAACTTCTCTCGTGAAGTGGTTGTGCACTTCACGTTGCATGACTAGGCATGCGATGCAACGTCACGAAATACCGAGCAACGCCAGATCGTCATGATAGTGCATGAACGATAGTCCCTGAATGTGACACGGGTCCACCGAGTTACATAATATTTGTGTAAGCGATCTCATAATATGAGTAGTGCAACACCATCATGACGAGCATATGACTACTCTTGACGCAGCGCAACACTTCAAGATTTCTGACTGTATACCTGGGGTGATTGATCTACTCGAGTGAGCGATGCATGATCGTCTTGGTTAGGCGGGGCGATCAATCCGTCATCATGATGTATGACGGACATTCGTTAACACGACACGGGTGTATGAGGAACATGTTGCGGGGCTCGACTGGGCGTGCGACGAAAAAGCTTGCCACGCATTCCTCGTCGACGTTCATGATCAAAGACCATGGTACCGGTGCGCTTGGGCGTGATGGAGTATTTGAGCGGAAGCACATTTCCTACGCCAGGGCACGTTGCGACGACACAAGCGAGTCATCGTCGCTGGGTAATCCGAGCAGGAAGAACTGCTCTGATACCACTTGTCACGGGATCATTCTCGAACACTAGACCACGTGCGGCGGCTAGGTGGATAAGCACCTGCCCAAGCCTGTTTTGAGTTTGCAGCGAAAGTTTTATGATCGAGACGACTATGCTAAGAGTCGCTCTTAAAAGCACTTAATCACGGACATGACTAAAGTGTTGGACTACTCGTCATGGGACCGTGGCATTAGCGCGTTGCGGCACTAATGCAAACGCTTGGGCGCTTAAAGTCCGAAGGGACGACTAAGGAATCATGGGACGCCACGAAGGGACACCGATGTGGGTTACCACCCCACGCTCAAGGCCATGACACTAGAATTAAAGGAAAGCTTACTTGTATTAAATATGATGAAACATAACATATAATTGGGTCTCAGAAGACACTAGTGAACTCCTCCCAGTGTACCGTAGGTATAAGAGTCTTATTACATATTGAAGATGCAAAAGACATACCCTACGAGAACGTCACCTACTTGGCTAGGACAGACTTATAAGATAAATACCCTAAAGGCGGATAACTTGGTACTCCGCAATATTACGTAGTGCGGGGCGGCTACATATGTTCCATGATTTCGACGCTGAGCGGCCGAGAGCTATAAGTTGAGCGGCACTGGTGCCGCGAGGCTTCACGCTTCGTGTTACGGGAAAATGCCCCGTGACAATTATAGGGGGTTGCCAAGCTGGCTTCTCTATTTTTTTCCCTTTTTTCTATTTGACCGTTCTTTTTTTTCCTACTTTTTCTATTTCTTTCTTATATAAAATAATTTATTTATTAAATATAAATTATTTATAACAAATGATTAATATAGTATTATTTATTACTTATTATTTTATTAAAAAAATAATATTTCATTAAAAATTTAAATTAAAATGATTTTTATAATAATTTATTGCTTAATTTTTAAAATCTAAAATTTTATTTATAATAATTAATAAATTTATATTTTGTATTTATAATACCTATTTTTATTAAAAAATCTAATAAAATTAATCTATCACATCTATTATTTTTTTCATATTAATTTTTAGTTCCTTGTCATTATGTTTCATTTGATTCAAACATATCTCGAACTAATTTGTCAATTCAACTAGTCAGGAAAAATTTGAGAGGAATTACGATTCCGTTACGCAATTTTAAAGAACAAAGTTGAGATCAGGTAATAAATCATTTATTCTTATTTAAGATGAGCTTGAGTTAATTTGAAACTTGCTATAATCATGTGATTTGAGATGATATAGATTAGTCGGATAATAATAAATTGAAAATTTATTTGACTACAATACAATGGTGCATGACGACCGAAAGAAAGAAACTTAAACCTGAATGAGATTTCGGAAATCTTTTACTCGATCCTAAATCTTTGCTTAGTCTTTGGATTAATTATTACTTATTGTCTTTCGTCATCTACTGATTATTGCCTTTTCCCTTCACTGCAATATAACTATTGTTGATTGTTAATTTTATGCTTTAAAAAAGTGTAAAATTGTATTCATATATTTTGGGAATGTTTTAACATAATTTTTAAACCCAACACTACAGTTTTAATTTCGTAATTAAAAATTTATCTTTAACATTTTAAAAAAACATATTTTCTGTATTTTATAGAAAATGCATGAGTTTCTTCAATATATCCTCTCTTTCTCCTTTTTTTCAATCATGAAGTTCTAGGGGTGAGATTGAATTTGACCTAATTTCATCCATCCGACCAATCCAAGCCGTCGGCCAGTACATTTCATTATTCTGAATAAAGTAAATTAAGTCTGACAAATGTGATGAATTTTGTCATATAATTTATAACATCATAACACAAAACTCAACTTGAACGATACAAAACAAAAATTCACGACAAAAACACATTTTTTTGTCATATAATTTAAAATTGAACTACTGTGACAAAAATTCTATCACAAAACAATGAAAATTCATCATTAATAATAATTTATGATAAATTTAGAATAAAATCGGTGATCAAAATTCATTAAGTCACAAAAAATTTTTGTAACAGAATTATGATAAATCAAATATTTTGTGATCATATTTTCTTTACAAAATTAACATTAACATTTTAGAAAAAAATTAAAAGATTGATTCCTCACAATTCCATCTGATGAATTTTTTTCATCACAATTTTTCGTCACTTAAAGTCATATTTTCTTGTAGTGGTTTATTTTAAAATATCTTATTCACAAAGAAACTTAACAAACTTGGGTTAATATCAATTTCTAGTTTCTCTTTAACCCATCCGTCCTATTATTATATATTATTATTTTTGGACTGCCCTAGTCAAAATTTGTATCAAACTTGATATATATAACTCATCCTTTAGGCTGCCTCCTCTAGACGTAGAATTCTTAAAAGTAGAGGGTTCGGCTCCATTGTTTCCTTCTTTTACTAGATAAAATAGATAGAACCAAGGAGATCAATACTATAAAAAAAACAAAACTTTTTGTATGAATAGTTAAATGAAAAAAATAACCCTAAGTGGCAAAGCAGGCATTGAAATCCTTGTGTCCTATCCACCAGTCATTTCCTCTTCTGAATATATAACATAAATAAACATGTTTAGGCTAAAAAAAAAAAGATGAGCCAAAGTTGTAGGAGCGAAAGAAACCGCCAACGTGACTCTCATGCAATAAAGATGATGATGATGAAGAACCAAAGTAGTTAATTTGTTAATTATAATTAAGCCCTGTCGGACTCAAGAAAGCAGAAATTGTCAAAAGCTTCCTATAACTAAATAAACTGATCACCAAAGATAAGATGGAGGACTACAAGATAGTTATTTTAATTAAAGAGGTGATCAGCTAATGGCTAGGGAAGAAAGGCCATCAAGCTGTGTAGCTTAAAGTCGGAGCATAGAAAGCATTGTTGCAATAATAAAAGCTATGTATGTATATATTTAACTCGTTTCACCAAGAACAGTGTTGCCTTTTGTGGTTGCGGACAAGCACTCCACTTAGACTTTGTGTGGGTTCGGCAAGACTTAATTCCTTTGTGCACGAGTAGTACTAATGCTATTATTAAATTAGTGGAAAACTTTGAACCATAAGCATGTATACGCCTCCTGTTCTTGGACTTGGAGTTGCACTTGCACCTTAATTTAATTAAATTACATGAATTAGTGGGTGCTTAGCAAACGTGCTTTAACGCACTACAAGAAAAATTGAGAAATCTGAGACTGTCAATTTCTCTTATCAATTTGTGAGAGATTTTACGACCGACAAAGAAAGTTGACCGGAAATATCTCAGCGGGGGACTTCTTTTCGTCTCTAATTGCCGGGAAGCACGTAGCGGTACGTGGACGAAAATACTGAATGATAGGATCGTAAAAAATATAATATATTATGTTATAAATGAAATATATATATATGTATATTAAATATAATTTTTTTTGGCGTTCCCAACTGTCAAAGCTTTCGACAAAAAATGAATCATGGTCTTCGAAAAAACGTTCGTCATATCTATCGATAATTTTGAAGACGACCGTCCATCGAAAAATGCTTCTCGTAAATGTGCAATTTTCTTGTAGTGAGATATGATAGCCAAAATTTGAGGAATTTTTTAATTTGATATATAATAAAACATTTATGAGATTTGAATCATTATACACAAAATATGTATTTTTTGACAAGCAAGATTATTGAAACTTATAACGAATGTAATATCTCTTAAAAGAGTTTAAGTAATATACAATAAAAAAATATACAATCAATATGTATCAATGAATTTGAATCGTTATACGATAATTACATGTTTGATATTAAATTTAATAACTTATCACTAAATTTAATAGATGTTGAATATCAACCATACAATCATGATCTAACGATCCTAATTTATTGGTTGTATATTTATTGTACAAAAATTAGTTGTATGTTACCTAATCTCATATTAGAAATTGAAAAAAATTATTGTAATATAATATATAACACTTATAATGTTTGGATCATTATAAATAAAATTTTATATTAAATATAGATTTTCTGAAGACCGAAGTTGTCTCTGTTGAAAAGTACGAAAGATTTTGATTCTAAAAAAAATTAAATATACGTTTATATAATATATAATAAAATATTTATATGGTTTAAATAATTATAAAAACTATATATTAAATAGAGGTTAATGAATATGTAGAACATCCCGCTCTACATATTGATATTATTATTTAATTATAATTTATTATTAAATTGATCATATATTTCTTAAATGAAGTAATATATATTTATTCGGGTAATTTAATAATAAAAATATATAATCTAAGTATAAATAAATTACAACCATCAAATTGGTCATATTTGTTATCACGACCATCGAATAATTCAATGAACTTGATTTTAATAATCTTTACTATTTAGTATATACTTTAAATTAATATATAATTATTTTAATAATTTAATAAGTAAAATTAATACTCTACACTCGTTTTACATCAAATGATGTACATATACATTTTTTTCTATTAAACATATATATATATATATATATATATATATATTTCGATGATGGGAGTTGGAAGTTTCGTTGTACTTGTACCAAAGGATATGACTGGGAACAGTTAATGTATCGTTTATATTTAAAAATTTGATATAAAAAATTGATACAAAATAGAAATATATGGTGGTCCTTGAGGACTTGGGTAGCAGGAGGTGAAGTTTCTTGCAATACATACCATTATGTATAAGGGTTATGATTCACTACGATATATCAATTTTTCTCATAGTGAAATTAATTCGATGGCGATCACTTTCATCTATGAATGTTTCCTTTTATTGGTATTGATTGAGAAAATTTTACCATGTTCATCTTGTTCTTAGTTCTTATTTATTGTAGTTCATTATTTTGTTACTGATCAATCCTCGACAAGTTATTCCCAACAAATTATTGGAGCCGAGATTCAATGATGCCAATAACATTTGACATCAAGAAGTTCGATGGCAATACAAAAGTTATCAAAACCCTACCAAATCAATTTTCATCGAAGGAACAATTATACACTTTTCATATAGTTGAAGGTATGTCAATTTGATCTATCCGGTGGCAGAGCCAAGGCAATTTCTTTTTTACCGAGGGCGGGAGCAAACCCCTTGGCTCCGTCCTTTATCAATGATTTGAATAATGAAAATTTTAAGGTTGATAATGAAGATCATTTGTTGTTATTTTGTGTTAATACATTTGTCCCATGCATATAATATCTATAAAAAAATTATGATAGATGGTGGGGCCAAATTATTTTGAAGATACATTATTGATTCAAAAAGTCAAACAAAATTGTGAGAGATGTCGATCAAAAAATTAGATTAGCAGGTCTTAGGTTTGATTGTGAGAGATGAACACTACAAAGACCCCAAATCAAGATAGGTTCATGTATAAGTTGAAAAACAAAAATAAAGTCTACAATTATTGTGCAAACATGAGTCATATGATGGTATGAGTGTTCCAACAAATCAATAAGGTCAACTAGGGCAACGAGAAATGAAATAAGAAGTTAGATGTTGCATATGCTAGTATAACACAGAGTGAAGATCAGGGGCGGACCCAAAAAAAAAATATGGGGGGGGGGGGGGGGGCAAGTTTCGAACGCAGTACCTCTTGAAGGAGGTAGGAGCCCATCTATCATCACAAAAAGGCAAATTTAATATCAAGATAGTATGCTAAAACATATTTAAGAGGGCCAAATTAATATTTAATCTTAAAATTTTTATATTAGCATATAAAATTAATAACATTTTAAAAAGTTGAGGGGGGCCATGGCCGCCCCCCTCAAGACATATGTGGGTCCGCCCCTGGTGAAGATGATAATTTCTTAGTGACAACAAGAGATAAATCTATATGTACCATATGTGTCCTAATAGAAATGAATTTTTCACATACGTACAAATCTATCGAAGATGGAGTTATTATATGGACAATAATGCAAATTATAAGAGCATTGGTAACATGTCCATCCATATTAAGGTGCACGATGAAATTGTCAAAACCTTGTATGATGTTAGACATGTTTTTCATCCAAAAAAGAACCTCATCCCGCTCCGCACTTTAGACTCAAATGGTTGTAAAATTATTATCAGATCTCAAGGGAGGAAGGTGTGAGCTATTGTTAATCAAAGAGTTTAAAACTAGATTCAATTGAAATACGACACATGCGTTTGGACCACATGAGAGGCAAAAGGACATGTAAATTTTAAGCAATAGGGATCTTTCTTAGGACCAAAGATTAAAATGATGGAGTTATGTAAGCATTACATCTTTCACTACAAGAAATATGAAAATTACAAACGGTCCAAACCGTATGTAATTTCCCGAAAACTGTCGGAAATGATGATTTTCGACGGAATTGATTCGTTCAAAAAATGGTCGTCGTAAATTAATTTTTGACGGTTGGGAAAAAATGTCAAAAATTTGATCGAAGTCTGGCAGTCAGACTGTCGATATTTGTGGCGGTCGACGAAACCGTCGAAACTTCGATGGTCACAACCGTCGATATTTGCGACGGTCGACGAAACCGTCGAAACTTCATCGGTCACGATCGTCAAAACTTTCGACGGTCACGACAACCGCTGAAACTTTCGACGGTCACGATGACCGCCGCAAATTTTGACGATAGCAACCGCCGAAAATTTCGGTGGTCATCACGCGACCGCCGAAACTTTCGGGTGGTCAAAATTGTTGCAAACAATTTTTATAATATAAAAAAAATTAGCCGGCCGGCGGCCAACGACCAGATTCAGCCGCCAACTGGCTAGCCGCGGCCAGATCCAGCCGCCAGAGGCCGAATCCAGCCGCTGCCTAACGGTTCGGGCCTGAGAAAGAGAGAGAGGGGGATGGGGGGAGAGGGATGCCGGCAGGTGAGGATCGTCGACGGTCGACGCTTGACATCCGGTCGGAAGGCTCGCCGACAAGGAGAGGGAGAGGGAGAGGAGAGGGGGAAAGAAATAAAGGGTGGGATTGTGTATATATAGATATATATATTATATATTATATATATATATATATAGGTGGAAAGATGAGAAAGCGGGAAAATGGAAAAAAAGCAAGATAATAAAATTTTAATTACCGACGACTCTGATTGTTAAAATATTAATTATTTTTAAAGTTACCGACGAATGTGATCGTCAAAAAATATTTAATTATAAAAATAAAATACTATATTTAGTTATATATAATATTTATTTTTTATTTTACCGACGATTTGAACTGTTGTTAATTATTACCGATGGTCAGAACCATCGAAAATTGCGACGATTTGAACTGTCACTAATTATATTAATAAAACACTCCTCATATTATATTATTATACATTTATCAACGGTTACGATCATTGGAAATTTCGGCGGATAGATATCCGTCAGAAATATCGATGTTCCTAATCGTCAAAAAATAAAATAATAATATAACAAATTATATAATTTATTATTTTTATTTTCGACGGTTGTAACCGTTGAAAATTGTGACGGATGAATATCCTTCAGAAATATCGATGTTCCTAATCTTCAAAAAATAAAATAATAATATAATAAATTACACAATTTATTATTTTCATTTTCGACGATTGTAACTATCGAAAATTCCGTCGAAAATTACGACGGATGGATATCCGTAAAAAATATCAACGTTCCTAATCATAAAAAATAAAATAATAATATAAAAAATTATATAATTTATTATTTTTATTTCTGACGGTTGTAACCGTCGAAAATTCCGTCGAAAACATTTTCGTCGCAAAATCCGTTGCAAATTGCGACGGATTTTTATCCATCGAAAATTGCCCGTCGGAAAATGGTAATTTTCTTGTAGTGTTTGAAATATAGAAGAGATTTTCAAATCACGTCCATTTATATTTATTTAGTCTTTCTAAAATTTCTGTAAGAGAAGTGATAGAAATTCACTCACCTTCATTGTTAATTTCCTTAAGATATTTAATTTTCTAAAGTAGAAAAATGATATTTTTTTGAAGTGTGAGATACTTTGTTGGAGAAGCAAACTAGAAAAAATTGTTATTGATAACTAATAAAGGACTTGAATTTTATGGTTCAAATTTTAATGAATATTGTGAGAAAGAATGTATTGCTAGGCATCACACAACTATGAAGACTCCACAATAGAACAACATTGTAGAAAGAATGAACTCCACAGCTCCACCTAGGAGAGCTCAATGCATAAGTAGGCAAAGTGTCCAAAAGCTTTCAACTTGGCATGCTATATAATAAGTTGATCTCTTTATCGATCATTGGACTTGAAGAAGTATGTTTAGGTAACTATCTGAATAACTCGTATTTAAGAGTTATGGATTGTCTTGTATATTCATATGATGGAGACTTTGAACCTAAGTCTAGAGCCACAAAATGCATATTTCTTGATTATAAATTTGATCTTCAAGGTGATAAACTATGTATCATAAAGAAATTAATTATTAGTAGAGACATTACTTTTGATACATTTAAATTGTTTCAATAACAAAATAATGTTTTTATCATCAATGATATATGAAAAGAGAAGGTTATGATGAAGGTGGAGTTGGGACTCATTAATTTTTCTAAGACAAGTAAAAATGTTCCAGATATACATATGTTGGTTAAAGTACAAGCATAACCTTAGACCTAACAATAATATTTATTGGATCGTGATAGGCATATATGAAACAATAAATCGGCATGAAGATTGGTACATGCGAACGAATTTTCAAAAAAAAAGAAAATTTAGATAATGAAGATACCAACTACAATGCAAGATTGATTGCAAAGTTTAGTCGATGGTATAAGCAAATGAGTGGTCTAAATAATAATGTTCATGGTGTTTTTTTCTTGTTATTAATTGTTGTTATGACTTTGAACTTGATCAAGTGTATGTGAAAACTGAATTTGTACATAGTGTTCTTGAGGACATATATATGAAGAACCAAAAGATTTTCATGTTGAGGGTAAATAAAGTCATGCAAACATCTTAATATGACTCTTGCATGGATTAAAATAATCTACTCGTTAGTGGCATAAAATTTTGATTGATTTATGTTGCGTATTGATTTTGCTAAAAACAAGTATGATAGTTTTGTTTGTTTGCATCACCTTGGTGATGGATCAAATTTATCATTGCATATATGAAATTAACATTTTGAAAATTACTAAGTACTACATTTGAGGTGACCATCTTGTTGTAGTTAAGAAAATTTTGAGAGAATTTCTTTAAAAACAAATATGCGAGAAGATATATCATATTTTTTTCAGTTATAATTATATTAAGAAAGTCTGAAGTGTTTTAGAATACATGATACAAACATTGGTTAAGGTAAATATAACTCAATCATTTTATATACTCCATTAAAATATTGGTTAAGATAAATGAATTTTGTGTTATATTCACAGTAAATCATTAAAATATATTCCATTAAAAACATTAAAATGTGTGCTAGTTAATTCACAGTAAGAGCCACCGAATTAAACGGAGACTCCAATGTCTTTTATCAGTTATAACAGCACAAAATGGTGGGATATATGCATTAAAGACAAGAGCTAAGCCACCAAGGTAAAAGTATGTAAATATCAATGTAATATATTTCCTTATTATTATTGTTGTTGGGAACAAAGAATATGAGAAAAAAATTGAAGACAAGCACACAGAGAAATATGCACATAAAAAATTTTCTTGTGCATATATGACATAATAAAAATTATACATGTATCCAACCCCACCCCCCGAAAAACAGTTCTGGAAGGTTTTCCTGGCCTCAAGACAATTTCATGACTCAAATCAGTTTCCTCCTTGGGTTACGGCATTATGATCTTAAACTCAAGCTATTGCCATGAGAAAATGTATTTAAACACAAAGCTAATGATCTTAACATGTTTGAGAATATACATCAATATAGAAAATAGAAAATGTATCCTCAGAACGGAAAGAGGACTAGGAAACTAGTTAATATTTGCGCTTAGATGGGCTTGTGCTATGGGAAGATGTAAATGTAATCTAACAATACATCAAATATTTGATATAATACCAGATATTGCTTTACCTACCTATATATTACATGCATATATCAAGAGAACATAAAGTCAAAGTAGTGTCGCCAATTGTAAGATATATAGATATATGTGATCCTTCATTATGTATAGATAGAGTACATATTTGGTGACGAGAAAAAAATATTTATGGTACATCTTTAGTTAATCTGTCCTGGCACTGATGATATATATCTTAGTTATTGCACCGATTAGAGACGTCGCCGTCGTACGTTCCTGGCAACTGCATCTCGCCACTGCCATGCATGGACGAAGAATCTTGCTAGTTTGCTCAGTAGAAGATTGCCGGATCCTTTGATATTGTTCTTGATGGCGGCCAAGTTGTTCCTGCTGTCGTAGCACTTGAGCAATCCGACGTAGGCGTCCAGGTCGTGAACCTCCACGGGGCCCTTCCCCTTGGAGAAGTCCAGTGCAAGCTCGATCCCGACGTGGGCGTAGCAGGAGCAGCTCCATGGCACCTCGAACCTGCCTGCGAGCACCCTAAAGTTGTCGTTGAGGAAGACGCCGGGCATCTTGGTGACAGGATCGTGCACATTGACCACCCGCAGCACCTTCACCCCCAGCGCCTCGCACCGCTCCTTAAAACTCAGGTTCCCCACCCGGGGACCGCCGAAGGAGTACACGGTGATCGGAATCTCTCGCCTCGATCCGTCGCGGTTCAGGCCAAGCTCCGCGAGGTCGTAACCGAGCAGGAGGGCCAGGGAGCTCCCCATGCTGTGGCCGGCCAGCGTGATGCTCACCTCCTCGCCCTTGTGCTTTTTGAGCACCCGCGTCAACTCCGACAGCAGCTGCTCCCTACAGCTGCCGCTGCCGAACCGGCAAGTTCCGTCGTCCGAGGTGTAGAGTCCGAGGAATCCCGACTGGACCTTGACGTCCGGCCGCGGATCCTGGGGGTCGAGCCGCGCCGGGTTCAATGAGCTCGTGAGGTTAGCGATCCACTCGCCGGTCGTCACCGTCCCGCGGAAGGCGACCAGGATGTCCCTCCGGCCGAGACTCCCCGCCGCCGCCTCGTCCGACGAGACGGCGACGTACCCGATCCACCGGCTGCGGCGCGCCGTGCTTGTCCTGGGGATCATTTCGATGTCGGGAGCGGCGTAGATGTACTTGGTGACCTCGTACCCCGAGTCTGCCATGCCGACCTCGTGGAACATCCTCGCCTTCCCGTACTTGCAGTTCAGGTAGCGCTTGGAGGTGGCGTCGAGGTCGAACACCTTGTAGCAGGCGAGCACGAATTCCCCGTACCGCACGATCTCTTCGCGCAGGACGGGACTCAGGGGTTCCAATAGATCCTTCCAGTCGTCTGTTCCTTGGATCCTCCTCCACATGCTTGCCACCGGGGGCAGCGGCGTCTGCGTGCTCTCTACCGCGTTGCCATTAATGGTCAAACGTTGAGCATCAGCGTCGACGCTGTTAGGCGCAAGCGTCGCGGTGGCGGACGAGGAGGCGAAAGACATCGAAGACAGGCGGACGGAGGATGCTCGGAGCAGCCGGGGTTTGTGAGAGACGAGAGATGGGTTTAACAGAGTCGCATTTGATGAGAGCGCCATGGGCGCTTAATTTTATACCAGCACAACTCAGCTAGCGACGAATTGGTGAAATGCTTAAGAGTGATATGGGACTTCATTTTGCATGTTTATAAACTTTATATACGTGTTTACGATCGAACTGTGATAATATATAATGTGATTAATTAAATTATTGTTAGCCTACTCGAAGCCTTCCTCCGTCCAGATATAAATATTAATACGAATTCCACGTACGAGTGATTAATTAAATAAGATGAACATGTTGGTCAACTGCTGCGATGAAGAACCAACTTAAGCTTTTATGTGCGCATACTAAAATATGATTGATCTAGGTTCAGTCAACTAGTAGTAGGGTAAGCAGACTTCACTATCAGTTGTTCAAGTTCCAAGTTAAATCAACTGCACATCTTGATTTAACACATAGATAGAAAGTTTCAACCTACATGTAGCATTAGATAGAAAGTTTCATATGGATCCAATTATGTAATGATCAGACCAACTACTCCATATGTTTCAGTAACACATGGAGTGAAGTTCAAACTTGAAAGTGATGGACGATCGATATAAAACAAAAAGATATTTGATCTTCATGACTAGCTAGCTATGTGAAATTCGAAGCAGATATGTATATGTATGAATTAATTTATATGAACATTGTGAATTTATAGTATCAATTTAAATCAAATGTTTGCTGCAAGATTATCTGTTAATAATATATGTTGAGTTAGCTAAGTCACTACAAGAAAATAAAGTAACTGTGACTGATGATTCCGTCACAATATAAGTGTATTTCATCACAGATGTTCTTCTATGATAAACTTGTGACAATCTGCATCTGTCATTAATTTTTTACCTACAAATATGTTGTGACGGATTATCTTCGTCATAAAGAAAATTGTGACGGCTACAATCGTCACAAGATTAAAATATTTTTGTCATAAAAGTTTAATAAAATAATTAATAAAATGTGTATTCCGTCACAAATGTGATGATTTTTTGACGAATTACTGACTATTAATTTGTGACGGATATATGTTGTGATAATGTTTATGATAGATTTGTGATGATTATTTGTGATCATTTTGTGATGATTATGATTGTGATAGACTTGTGACAAATTTCACGTCGACATTTTGTGACAAAATTGTGATGATTCGCTATTAATTATTTTGATGAATTTGTGATGAAATTTTATGTAATTATTTAATATAATAATTTTATAGAATTTTTAGTGAATGAACAATTATGTGACAATTTATTTTTCAAATGTACTACTACACATAAATAATTATACAATAAAAATAATACAATGCAAGATATTCATTCTAAACATGCCAAAGATCATATAGTCCAAACATTTGTAACTAAAATATTCAAACTATTGAATCCACTACATAAGTTTTGATTATCCAAATTTAAGAATGGAACTTTAAGCAAATTGTAGCCACACAACATATCCACTTTTTTCCTTGATGAATTGTGATCACATCTCCATATAAAAAGTTGAAACCTGTAATCAAATATATATATATATATATATAATATAAAAATCTAATGATTTAAATAGAGAAATATTAAAATAATGAAGCATCATAAGATAGTGATATATAAATAAGATAAATTACCTTAGTAACAAAAAATGTGAAAGATAACATCAAACAAAAATTAAATATAATAAACTTGATATAAATTCACACAATATTGTAGTTTATAATTTGTGATAAAAACTCAAACAATAAATCATACTACACAAATATTCTTATTCCACATGTAAAATTAAAAATATTGATGTTCCATAACAATGCAACATTAATCTAATTCAAATAATTTATTTCTTATATATTGTCACAATTGTCCAAAATGAATACAAAAATGCATAATTACATATGTTACCATGTAACTTTTAAACAATGATATAAATATGGAATACGTGCTAGCAGCACCACAACATTGTTACTTAAAAATATAAAGTAATATAACATGCAAAAAGTTATTAAACAAATAAAACATATATAATAACAAATTATTATTATTGCATTTCCCATTCACACCATAAATACATTTCAACAAAATTGTACAATTTTCAATTAAATTTTAAAAAATAATAATTAAGAGATGATTTATCATTCAAGTAAATTTTTCTATAATTAAATAAGAAAGAAGAAGTAACATGTACCTATGTCGGAATAACACGAAGCTTGAACTCTTTTCCTAAAAAATATACATTCAAATAAATTATTTTATTATTCTTTTCTATTAAAAATTTATAAAAAAATAAAATATATGTGCCCTAGGAATGCAACACAATTGTGTATACTGGATTTAACAACCGTGCGCCAACATGGGGCGAAGGCTGCGTCGCAGCCGCCTTCCAGCCACTGACGTAGGCTGCAAAAGTCCAGCGTCAGGCAGCCTATCGCCAGGCGCTGCCTGGCGTCAGGCAGTGCCTGACGCTGACAGGCAGTGCCTGACGCTGACCTAACGACTGCAAGGTAACCCTGCGTCAGGCACTACAGAAGCCCTGTGCGCCTGACGCAGGACTGCAAGGTACGATAGGGCTGCCCTGCGTCTGCCTGACGCAGGGCACAGCGCCTGACATAGGGCGGCTGCGTTGTGCGCCTTGGCGTCGGCCCTTTGCAGCGTCTGTGGAGATGAAAGGAGAAGAAAAGAAAAATACCTGAGGGATGAAAAGTTGTTTGCCCTAGGTAGAATTAGGTAGTTCTTTATTTCTTTTATATAGTAATAAAAATATTTGGTGGATTAAAAAGATTTGTAATAATATTGTGACCAAAGATAAAATAAATAAATAATTGTGACCATAATGTGACATATATATTATGATGATTTTATATTTATCACTTTTGAGTCACTAAATATTTTAATTGAAACAGTGGTCGCAAAAACGTCGCAAAAATATGACGGATTTCTGATGAGCGATCTTGTGACAAATATTATCGTCACATACAGGTCACTAAAATATCAAATTTATATTGGTCACAAAATTCTCATAAATCTATTAAATATTGTGACAAAATTATTTCTTTACAAAAAATTCGTCACAGAAGATATGTTTTCTTGTAGTGGGTTTCGGTTGAAGTGAGTCGATAAACGTTTTAGACATTAGGAAATAAAAGCAATATTATTAGATATTTAGAAATGATTTTAGTTGCAAAACCATAGTGATTGATATACAGTTCAAAGATCGTGTAGTAAATATGTCGTAATGTTTTTTTTTATGGTAAACATGGAATCTGAGAGTTCATATATGCCTTGATTCAGTGCTACAAATAAGCATATGATATATGATATATCAATCCAATTATGACCAAGCATTTTCCATTTTTTGACGGCCTCCCTTTTTAGTGCTAGTTACAGATCCAACAAACCGATCAAGACTTTGAACAAATGGTAGCTATAAAAGCTATTGCGTAAAGGTATGAATTATTAAAACCTTTGTAAACTTACATGAGTGCCAAATGCATTGTGTCAAAAGCACTTTGATCAAAACAATCTATAAGTGAATAGGAAACTTTATATAGATGCACTTTAGAGTCTTTAGACCATCCTCACAGTTCGTAGACAGTACTACTTTTAACACTCTCGATTGAATTGAGATATCGTTCATTTTGGGTCATCGGTCCTGATAACAAATTTAAAATACATCTTAATAAGTGAAGCCCATGATTATTTTCGTGTTTAGTCCATGTGAAATTATTCAATCAAATCATTTTGATCCTTGCACCTCAAATCATTATAATCTTTCTATCTTATGGGGCTCAACGTCCTCGTTGAGCGGTACTATTGGTCCATGGCTCATGCTTTTCACATGACTCAAATGAACACGAGATTAGTTATGATACCATTCTATAACATCTTGAATCCAATCAAGATATTGTGCGCTTTACACTATTGACTGCACGAATTTAAAATACGTCTAATTAATAGCTAAAAGGAATAGTCACATATAAACTCATGAACATCTCCGTGTATTTTGCTCATATGAGATTATTCAATCAAATCATCTTCATTCTTAAACCTCAAGTCGTTACATGACTAAAGTAAATTCCATTAATTAATACATAAATGTCATGTTATTTAAACTTTAAACAAAATTATTTTATGTGATGCCTAAAGTAAAGAAAACTAGAGTTGAATAATTTGTAATGGAAGACTTATGGTATGAAAACATAGAATTCAGACAAGAAGAGTAAAAGAGTTCGATGCATGTCACTCAACAAGTGACTGAGGAGGTCATGAACTGAAATGTCGATGTAGAAGATGATAGAATAATTAATCAATCTCGATCAACTACTTTATTATATATCTCTAAATCCAAAGTTTCAAATGGATATGTATCAGAAAACTCTAGAAAGGAAAGCAATGCACAAAGAGCTTCAATGAATCAGACGAATGATGACTCCAACCACTAGTTGGTGTGCAAATAATTTTTTTTGCTTATTTATTTTAAAAAAAAATTCATGCTCAATTCACTTGGAGTGGAGACAAGAAGTCGTTTCCTAATAGATGCAATTTTCAAAATGAAAAAAAACCAATATACAACAATAGAAATTATACAATCAAAATAATTTCATAATATTGCATCCCCATCTCATTCACTATCATGTAAACAATATATATGTGATATACTAAGTTTCATATAAAATAATTATTTATGCACCGTACATGTATACTATCACATATAACATGAATGTCAAGATCTTTTGGGTCCATAGCTATGGACAGCCGTCCATGTCAACATCGATGACAGGAATGATTCAGCCCATGTGAGTCATAGTTCACATCCATTCACTTTAGGGCATCACTTCGCTACTATTCCCCCTTCGAATCCATCTTTGCTGCATGTCTTTCCCGCTCTTCCTTATACCACCTAGCTTTGTCCCTTAACAGTCCTTTTGAATCTTGGACGCCGGCCTTCTCCATTCGGACAGCCTATAATTAATCTTGGACAATCTCAACACTTTGCTGATACACCCAGATAGATCCTTTTACGATACGACTCTCTTTTTTCCTTTCTTTTATGTTTTTTCCTCTTTTGGTTTGTTTGCTATTTTCTTTTGGTTACGTAGATTTCACCTTGTTTTTAGGGTTTTGAGAATCCAAATTTGATCTTTTGTGTTCTTAGGATTGCTTTTGTCACGTGACAAGATTTAACTTGATCAACTCTGCAATACTTTGAATAAAATATTGAACACTATATAAGTGAAAGACTTAATATAAATAATAATAATGCAGAAGTTTAATGGAATCTCTACTACAAGTCATAATATGAATAATCATCAGATGCTAAGACAAAATTCTAACAAAGTAAAGATATGTCTATGACATAATAGCTAAAATGAAACGAGGGCAATATCACAATTCCATGTGCACTTCGCCATCACGAACAATGTGCTTGAGCTCATCCTTGCAGGATCAATGCAAAAGAAATAATAAGTCCTGAGCTTCGCAACCCAATAGGGGTGGATAATAAATCAATAGATAAATAGTAATAATAAAGAAGCATGGAGTTAATGTAAATATAATCATAATCCTCACTAGAATAATCAATAAAAAGAAATCAAGACCATGCTTAAAAAAGAATCAATGGAACGTATCGATGCTATGCTCTGAGTATAATCATATGAATAATCAATAACATAAGTGGATTAAATCAATACTATGTGCTAAATAAGATCAATGAAATAAATCAGTGGCAAAAATCAATATTATACTCTGGGTAGAATCAATAAAGTAAATCACATACCACATCTTGAAAAGAATCAATAGGAGAATCAGGGCTATGCTCTGAGTGAATGAATGTAACATCTGATATGGTACAATGCTCTTGATGATTAATCAATACAACGTCTGTGAGTCAAATCATAATCCTTGATAAACACTATTAAGGATCCATTGGAAAGAAATCAATACTCTATTTATCAATGGATAGTGATAGATATGATGTCTATATGTAGAATCAAGTTCTGGAGATTATGATTGTTGGAATGAATCAATTCAATGCTCTGAATTTCCTTATTATTTATTTGACATATGATATGCTCTGAATCAATGTGCGTACTTCAATACTCTGTACTACGCTCTGAGTGTATTTTCAATGTTCTGAATGGAAGTTGTAATCAACTTATTTATCTATGATATTTCTATGCAATATCACTAATTAACATATTCATTGTAATGAGGTGTCATGTACCTCATGAGTAGCCAGTGATTGCGCATCATGACAATCATCCTCTCTAAAGGGGAGGATATCATCTTTCGTTACATGATGGGGAGAAATCGTGCAATGAGAATAAATTATGCCGCAGCACTGACTGGTATATTATACCATGAGCACCCAAGCTTTTATCTTTAATTAATTAGGTTCTCATCTTCACCTAGATTGGAACTTAATCATAATGATTCGATGATAATAATCAAGATTAAATAATCATATAATCGATGGAATAAAAGAGGGTTGAACCAAGGATGTTAAACTCATGAATTAACTCGTAAACTCGTACGAGTATAAGAGTTCATGCCTAAGTAGCACACAAAATTGGGATGGACTCACAATCTAGGATAAAGTTGGTAAACTCGCGAGTAGAATCAAGAAACTCGTTGATTCAATAGAATCGTATTGATAAATTCATAGATTTGATGAACTTAATTTCACTCGATATTTTCCTATTATATGATCTAGAAAATTGAGAGGACACTCCATATAGGGTATTAGGGAGAAGCAACATCTTTATTTTCGAATGTATAGTATGTAAGGTAAAGTTTGAGTTTAAAAGAAGATTAAGCAATATTTGAAATTAGAAGAATTTGAGTGTAATATTTGTTGTTCTATTGATTGTGGCAATATCGACAATGTGTTGGAGTCATTATGAGCACAAATAAATATGTTCTTGCAGATGAGACATTGTTTAAAATCTTTCTTTTATTTAAATTGTTGAATCATTCTTTAGACATATTAGTCATCTAATCAAATACTTATTTTTAAAGCAATAATAAAGCTTATAAAAAAAATTAGCAATAGCTATTATTTGTAATTAGAGTTAGTGGAATATAATTATAATCTAATTTATTAAGTTGTGAGTTAGTGGAATATAGTTATAATCTAATTTATTAAGTTGTGAGTTAATGGAATATAGTTATAATCTATTTTATTAAGTTTTGTTATAGTCTATTTTATTTAATTTCTGATATGGATAATATATATTTTACTCGATTGTTGCAAATTGAGATGGTTGGATTATTTTACTTTGTTTGAAATTTTTTATTTGGATCATGCATAAATTTAATTTGATTTTAGAGAACAATTTATTAATTAATTTTTAACTTTTAAAATAGACTTCTAGATAATTGATGTTTCATAGTTCATTATTACTGCACTTTTTCAAAGATATTTGATATTTATTATATATATATATATATATCAAATATTTTATGGCTAAAATTGAGTTGTACATTGATTCTACAAATTTACAAGTCAAAACTAAGTTTCGAGTCCCCGAATACTCGACCGAATTTACTTGAACTCTCGAACTTAACTACCTTGGGTTGGACGTCGAATTTTATCTATGTAATAACAATGCACTAAATAAGTACAATCATGAGATTGATAGAATCAAAGAGAATTTAATCCTTGGATGAATCGATACTAATAACGTAGGGTAGCACTAAATTCTAGATCATGATCCATAGATAAAAAATTAATAATAAAACATGATTAATCATCTGTACCATAACAATACTCTAAATCATGATATCAGTTGGGTCATATCACTGCCGAATCATAATCAATAATATAATGATTAAATGACAACGTCAATATAAACTATGTTTCGATGGAATCAGATGGATATTAGACTATGGATCAATGACAATAGATCATGTTATGCAATACAATACTTTGTATCAGGATATTAATATACACGGATGGTTCATAATTCACAAACCAATAATCAAATAGTAATCAATTCAAAATATAAACATAACATAAATTTTAACAGAACACCGACCGAGTTTGGTCAAATCCAGATCGGGTTCTATGATACTGGTGTCTCGGCCTAGCGCAGGCCGAGTGTGACACGAGCTCGGTCCGGGATGGCTTCTTGTTGCTATTGCTACAAGGGGCTCCGTAAAACTCGTTGATTCAATAGAATCGTATTGATAAATTCATCGATTTGACGAACTTATTTTCACCCAATATTTCCCTATTATATGACCTAGAAAATTTAAAGGACACTCCATATAGGGTATTAGGGAGAAGCAACATCTTTATTTTCAAATGTATAGTATGTAGGATAAAGTTTGAGTTTAAAAGAAGATTAAGCAATACTTGAAATAAGAAGAATTGGAGTGTAATATTAGTTGTTCTGTTGACTGTGGCGAGATCGACAATGTGTTGGAGTCATTATGAGCACAAATATGTATGTTCTTGCAGGCGAGACATTGTTTTAAATCTTTTCTTTTATTTAAATTGTTGAATCATTCTTTAGACATATTAGTCATCAAATCAAATACTTATTTTTAAAGCAATAACAAAGCTTATAAAAAAATTAGCAATACCTGTTATTTATAATATAAAGTTAGTGGAATATAGTTATAATCTAATTTATTAAGTTGTGAGTTAGTGGAATATAGTTATAATCTAATTTATTAAGTTGTGAGTTAGTCTAGTTTATTTAATTTCTGATATGGATAATATATATTTTACTCGATTGTTGCAAATTGAGATGGTTGGATAATTTTTCTTTGTTTGAAATTTTTTGTTTGGATCATGCATAAATTTAATTTGATTTTAGAGATCAATTTATTAATTAATTATTAACTTTTAAAATATACTTCTAGATAATTGATGTTTCATAGTTCATTATTATAGTTGACATGTACTTTTTCAAAGGTATTTGATATTTATTATATATATATATCAAATATTTTGTGACTAAAATTAAGTTGTACATTGATTCTACGAACATACGAGTTAAAACTAAGTTTCGAGTCCACGAACTCTCGAACTTAACTGCCTTGGGTTGAACATCGGATTTTATCTATGTAATAACAATGCAATAAATAAGTACAATCATGTGATTGATAGAATTGAAGAGTATTTAATCCTTGGTTGAAACGAGACTAATGTAGGGTAGCACTAAATTCTAGATCATGACCCATAGATAAAAAATTAACAATAAAACATGACTAATCATTCTCTACCATAACAATACTCTAAATCATGATATCAGTTGGGTCATATCACTGCCCAATCATAATCAATAATATAATGATTAAATGACGGTATCAATATAAACTATTTTTTGATGGAATCACATGGATATTAGACTATGGATCAATGACAACAGATCATGCTAGACAATACAATACTTTGTATCAGGATATTAATGTACACAAATGGATTATAATTCACAAATCAATAATCAAATAATAATCAATTCAAAATATAAACATAACATAAATTTTAACAAAACACCAATCGAGTTTGGTCAAATCCGGATCGGGATCTATGATACCGGTGTCGGCCCAGCGCAGGCCGAGTGTGACCCGAGCTCAGCCCAGGATGGCCTCTGGTTGCTATTGGTACAAGGAGCACCATTAAACTCGTTGATTCAATAGAATCCTATTGATAAATTCATAGATTCGACGAACTTATTTTCACCCGATATTTTCCTATTATATGACCTAGAAAATTGAGAGGACACTCCATATAGGGTATTAGGGAGAAGCAACACTCCAATCAAATTGCTCATTAAAAAGCAATGAACTCAACATGCATAATCAAAAGAAACCGAAAAAATAAATTAACTCAAATAATAACAAAGGTTCAAACATTTTTTCTTCTCAAAAAAGAAAATATGAAATCTCTATTGTAGAAATAATAAACTATAAGAACTAGTTAAAAGAGCATCCAAATATGTGATGGAAGAATAATTTGCAGCCTTCAAAACCTCTAAATGCGCAGCCCAATGGATGAGTTGTTGGGCGATTTTTCTCCTTCGAGTGATCTTCGAGCTTCAAAACTCTTCAATAAGGCACGAATTCCCAGACCTCAAGCACCCAAAGCACAAGTTTTTTTTGTCTCCTAGGGCCTCTATTTTCAGCCTCTAATTTTTTTGGTAAAATTTCGGTTTGATTGGGAGTCTTCTTATGTCAAAATAATAAAAATTCATAATATACTTTGATTGGACTTTAAAACCATCCAAACCTTCTTCAAATCTGAGTAAATATATTTCCAAATGATCCCTGAGACTTATGATAAAGTTTGGAGTCGATCTACAATTGAAACCAAGAAAAGTAAAAAAAAATATTAAAATCCAACTTCGTAACGACCCATAATAGCTCAGTAACGGCCTGAATATAGCTTCTCACTACTTGTAACGATGATTTCATGGCCCTCACAGTGTCCAAATCGGAGTAAAAATATGGTTTTAATGGCCCGTAATATTTTGGTCATGGCTCATAACTCGGGCAAGCTCTATGCGCAAAACTGGGCATTTAACGTGTCGTTGCAGGCCTCTAACGCCCCTGTTGTTATGGTCGTTACAACCCTGTCACGGTCCATTATATTTGTTGGGTCAAAGTTTTAATGACATATAAAATTATATTTTGATGAAACAAATCTCGAAAGATTAAAGTTGAAATGCTAAAAAGTTTAAAGAAAAATGGATAACTTTATGCACTACACTTTGATCAAATAATTATCACTGATCTCATTAGTTTTGGATAAAAGTGGAATTGTAGAGAATTCTATTAGCTTTTCATAGACTCCAAGATCATCTAATTTAGATAACTGTGCAGAAAGTTATGATCAAAATAGTGCAGGTCGGTCAACCTGTCGGTCGACGCAAAGAAGGCCGGTCGAGAAAATACCGGTCGACCGAATAGAAGATGCCGGTCGACCGATAACTACTGACCTTGCTCCGGACGACGTCGAGCCGATACCGGTCGATGTATCGATCGACGGATCGGTCGATCGATCAAGCGTAGAAGTTGAAGAAAACGCGCAACAGTCACATAGACCGGTCGACCGGTCCAGAAGTGCGGTCGACCGGCCTCCGAGTCAAATGAACAGTAATGATCAAATTTGAAGAAAAAATTTGTGGAATAATTTCTGGACGAATTTTTCACACATTGAAGACTATAAAAGGAGTGCCAAGGCCAGAGGCAAAGGCACACATTCACTCATTGAAGAAAACTTCAAGTTGTCAAAGAGAGATCATTTCTTGAAGTTTTCATTTTATAGCTTTCTCATTCTTTCTCTCTTCTTCTCTTGTGAGCATAGCTTTGTAAAAGAGAGAAACACTTTTGTTAAAAAAAACTGAGAGAGCTCCTGTGTAAAAGAAATTCAAAGTCTTACCTCTTGAGCGAGAGAAATAGACTAGCTTCCTAGGAGGAGAGGTTGTCTTGCCTCTCGAAGCGGAGAAAAGGTGGTTGATGTAAAGGGCTTTCTTCCTTGCCCCATTTGGAACAAAAGAAGTGACTAATGGAATCTCTGGCGGTCTCGAAGTCGAGAAGTCAGAGCGGGGACGTATGCCAAGGTGTGGCCGAACCTCGTCAACGACCACCGTGTCTATTTATGTTTGATTTTCTCTCTCTCTCTCTCCCCGTTCATATTGTGTTTATAATATGAATTGCAAAGGTTTCAAGAACGTTTTTGTACTTCCGCTACGAATTTTGTGAAATCGATATTTTCGGTTAAACACCAATTCACCCCCCCTCTTGGTGCCCTTTGGGATCCTACAATATTTATTTCAGCTATGGCAGCTTCCACTAATCTTCACTTTTTGGCTCTATTTTAACTTCGATTTGAACGCGATTTTCTTTAGTAGCTTTGTATTTCAATTTTATTTCTTTTTCTATAATAAAACATAGAATTTGGGTAGATTTCTATTTTATAAAATTAAAGGAAATAAGTCCCTAAAATGATGCATGCTATATGAAAATGAATTGAAATACAATTAAATGCATGGCTAATTATATGTTGTATTGTGCATGCATCAAACTCCCCAAGCTTAGATACTTGCTTATCCTCAAAGAATATTCAAAGCAAAACTCCAACCAAAATGGTTAATCATCGCTTCCACCCTGTCATTCAACTACTCTTCTTAGCACTAAATTTTATAAATTCATCGCATAAGTGTCTCACTACTTTCCATAGTAACCTGGCTTTGTGAAATTTTTGAATGAAGGAGATTTTTTAAACTCCAAATTCAGCTATGAATAATAAAAACATAATTCTTGGAAATAAAAAGTCAATGTTAAATATACAAGTGTACAATGAGTTTTTATTTATTTATTACTTTTATATTTCTTAATTTAGAAACTTTTCATCATTATTCATTTTTTTCGCTTCTTTTTCTTTTCACCTTTTTTTTACTCTTTCACTGATTCAATACTCATGTGCTTCTCCATATTACACAAGGTGGTCCATGTAATGAGCTTTCGATCAACGGATCTGAGAGCAGTTGCCCTTAAGTCGTCAAGCAATAATTCCCTACGGATCTAATCACCCAAACACACCCAGGTTCTGGATAACACCTTTTGTACGTTCTCTTACTTTTTGAGGCTCCACTAGCCCTCTTTTATAGATGATGATAATTTTACATAATTTCACTAATATACATAATATACATAATATAAAAATAAGAGCATGAACAAGATTTGTTGTCAAACATCCATAGTTTCACTAAGCAACTTTCTTCAAACCAATTACCCAACACTAAGGCAATAAATGATAAACTTCAAATACTTCGATTTTCGTTAACTAAGATTGTAACATTCCCAAAATTCGGCTTCAATTTCGTTGCCGAACCCTAGGCGATATTACTTTCATAACTTAATTACATAAAATATTTCAACGGAAAATAAAATAATAATAGGGTTCAATAACATAAAACACAACAGAAGACTACATAAGGAAATAAAATCTCAAGATAACATATCTAGCCCATGGGCCACATAGGCTCTAATATCAAGACCCGACATTGGGTTCATAATACATAGACAAGTTCACATAAAAGTACATGACTCAAGGCCCATAGGCCATACTTATAAGAGTTCATCATAATAACATAATATAACATAAGATAAGATAACTTTGGCCATAGCCCGATCAACCCATGTGCAATATCACCGTCATGAGGCCCTCGCCGTCGGACCTATGCCTCATCTATACCTACAGATCCATGGGGCGTAGGGAATTTCTCTCGTTAGAGTATGTTGAGGCTCATACATGCTATGATTCTATAACATGATCTCTACATGTCATGGCATATACATCATAATGAAACATAGGACATATGCATGGAGCTACTTATGCACACTATATGGAATGTGAACATTCATTAAGGCATGATAAGATAAGCATATAACTTCATAAACGTTATGTCAAAACATATCATAACTCATTTATCTTGCTTTACTTTAACATCTTCTTACATAACATCATATGACAAGAGAACATACATTAACATCATTGTAGGTGATTACATCATCTTCATCTTATAATACCATCTTGAATTTCATTCCATATCATATGCCATACTTAGGAACACACCCATCGTAATAGTGAGGACTTTATTCCTAATCATCTTTAGGAATACACACATTTTATGATGAGAGACATTGTTCCTTAAAAAGAACATAACCAAATGTAATACTTTACTCCTTAAGCCTAGGTCCCATTAAAGTACATACATAAGTGTAAGACTTTACTTTCCATCTTTACTTCTCTTTTCATCTTCTATCTTTGATTAGATAGCTTCTTATCATGGTGATTGGAAAGACCATGTTGATTCACAGGACTTGGCTAGCTAGGCCGAGATCTTTTTTGTCCCATTGAAAGTACAAACCATGATGGACCGACATTACTTCCACCAGGAACACATCACTTAAGCTAGCTAGTGAAGACTTTGTTCCCCTCCACGATTACAACAAGACATCTTCGTACCAATCCATCTTTTAATTACATTCATCAATACATACAATCATTCAATACATTTGCATGTTTTAATTCAATTTAAGGTCATACGTACTTCAAATCAGGCTAAGTGTGGACAAACAATCATCACATTGGCTTCCTGGTCTGGTCATGACCGTGCCCATACCTAGGCACAGGTGTGCCTTATTTCGGCAAGGTCGAACACTTGGATGAATTTCTCACAATATATAGTCACGGCCATGCTCACATACATCACGGTCGTGTCCGAAGCATGTGCGTTCATGGGTTGGTAATTTTGTCGGTACGACTGCATTTCCCCTGTCCGTACTTGCATGCCCGTGATAGAAAGGTTGTTTTACGCCTGTTTTAAAAAATCTTCTAAGGCATGGGCGTTCGAGGCATCACGACCACGCAACCATAAGGTCACTGTCGTGACAGAACGCCCATTTTCACTCTTTGGATGTTTTGTCGCTAAGGCATGAGATACTATGGGTGTCACAGTCGTGCCTCAATCCATCACGGCCGTGCCCGAGCTCCAAACAACATCTCCCCTATTTTTCATCATTTTCCCTCATTTACATATATGTATAAGTACCTTTGAGGTGCACATTCATCCAAGCATGAATAATAATAACTTTACACATCTCATCTAAGGTTAACAATTTACCAAACTAATTTACAATAAGTAAAATAATGAAGATGAATGAGGGTTTGCATAATAACATCTAATCCAATAATCACAATCATGAATAAACAAATGGTAAATTCCTCATGAGCTTAATATAGATAAAGAGAAACATTCTACTTCTAATCATGATTATCAATAGAATAGTAACTTAAGAAAACATGAAGCATCATATGCACATTCCCTAATTTTCATTCTAAGAACAAAGGGTTTGTTTTTCATGCCCTAATCCACACATTCAACCATCATTAGGAAAAGGTTAGGGAGATTTGGATCCCCTCAAACATACCTTTCCTAAGTTTAATCAACTGGTTTCTTCCCTTCTTTTCCTTCCTCTTTCTCACTACAATAGTGCCTTCTGCCTCCATGTTAATGCTGCACACGAGTACTAATGAGGTTGCTACAGTAGTGAGAGTGGGAATGAGTGAGTTTCCAAGTTGAAATGATTAAAGGAGAGGAAGTTCTTACTGTATCTCCTTGGGGTGCTTTGCTGTTAGCCGAATGGTGCTTGGAGAAGAGAGTGTGAGAGGGGATGGAGATGATTACTGTAGCTTGTGGTTTTGTGAGAAATATATTGTCGGCAGAAAAGCAAATGGGAGAGAGAGTGAGATGGTGAGGTGGCAAGGGTTAGGTAAAGACGCTTTTAGGTTAATTTGATGTACTAGGCTTGGTGGGCTTCGGTGGCTGGGCTTGGTGTTATTTTTTTTAAATTAACCAAATGTTACAACCTACCCCCCTTAAATTAAAATTCGTCTTCAAATTTTACTAAATCTTAAATCACTTACCAAAAAGTTTCAAAAACGTCTCTCGCGTTTCCTCTTCTAGCTCCCATGTAGCTTCTTGGTCACCATGGTGCTTCCATGCTACCTTGACCATAGGTATGCTCTTGTTCTTGAGATGCTTCACTTGATAGTCCACAATCTATATAGGTTGCTCTACATAAGTTAGATCTTCCTTGATATTCGGCTCCTCAATCCGAATCACATTTGCTTCATCGTGGACATACTTCTGGACCTTTAATACATGAAAGACATTATGGAGTCTTGCATATGAAGGTGGTAGTGCTAGCTTATAAGCCGCTTCTCCAACTTTCTCAAGAATCTCAAATGGTCAAATATATCTTAGAGTCAACTTTCCTTTCTTGCTAAATCTCATAACCTCCTTGGCTGGCAAAACCTTAAGCATTACATGATCACCAACTTCATAAAGTTGCTCTCTTCTTCTTAAATCCACATAACTCTTTTGTCGACTTTGTGCTGCTAACATCCTTTGCTTGATAAGCTCCACCTTATCAACATACATTTGAACCAAATCCGATCCAAGATATCTCTCTTCTCTGGTTTCACTCCAACATGATGGAGAATGACAAGGCCTTCCATACAAGGCTTCAAATTGTGCCATCTTGATACTTGAGTGATAGCTATTATTATAGGCAAATTCCATCAAAGGAAGGTGGTCATCCCAATTTTCACGCCAATCTAAGGCACAAGCTCTAAGTATATCTTCAAGAGTTTGAATTGTTTTTTCACTTTGGCCATCGGTTTGAGAATGAAATGTCGTGCTAAAAATCAATCTTGTCCCAAAAGCATTATGGAGACCTTTTCAAAATCTTGAAGTGAATCTTGGATCTCTATCCAAAACAATAGAAGTCAAAATTCTGTGCAAACGGATAATTTCATTCATATAAAGTTTAACCATGCTATCCATGGATTGATTCACTTTCATAGGAATAAAGTGAGTTGACTTTGTCAAACGGTCTACTACAACCCAAATTGCTTCATGACCTTTCGGGGTTCGGGGAAGACCCACTACAAAGACCATGGAGATACTTTGCCATTTTCATTCCGGAATAGGTAGTGGTTGTAATTTTTCACAAGGTCTTCGGTGTTCAATCTTAACTTGTTGGAAAACTATGCACTTAGCCACTTTCTTCTTCATGTCTTCCCACCAGAAGTTTCTTTGCAAATTCTTGAACATCATAGTGCTTCCGGGATGATTTGAGAATTCAAACTTGTGGTACCCAACCAAAATCTCTCTTCTTAGTGCCTCATCCTTTGGAACCCACAAATGGTTCAGGGCAGACGACTACGTCAGAGGAGCGGGGAAGTCGGTGTCGGAGGAGGTGGGGTTGAAGGAGGGTGGATGACAACATCGAAGGAGGCATGGAGGGCGGGGTCGGAGGAGGGCGGATGATGGTGTCGGAGGAGCTAGCGGGGAGCGCGTGGTCGGAGGAGCGCGGACGACGAGGTTCGATGAGGGTGGGGTTGGATGAGGGTGGGGTTGGATGAGGGTGGGGTCGGAGTAGGCAGGGCATCAGAGTCAGGCTTCGGGCGTCAGTCACGATGAAAATCGACGAGTAACAGTGAAAAGTGAACATAGAAGAGGGTTTAGAGATTTAACTCAGGTATTTAGCACCTCCCGCAAACGCGATGCTGCGTCAACGCTAAAGAGGCGCCAAATACCTTGAGACACTATTTCGAGGCTGTAGTTATACCACTACAAGAAAACACATAATTAGAGAAGGGAAATCTGGTCGTTAGTATTTAAATTTCGGTCGTTATTGATCATTAGCAATCAGCATTTCCCGTCGTTATAGATGCCGCCGTTAAAAGTCAATAACGATAGTTTAAAGGTGGCAGCCGTTAAAAGTCATCAACGACCAAAAATAATTCGGTCGTTAAAACTATATAAGGACCATTTAGTTGGTCATTGAATACATTAATGACTAGAAATATCTTTATCGTTGATAATTGTCAATGGCTAGTAATCTCGTCGTTAAAAGTCATCAATGACTAGAAATAATCCAATCGTTAAAACTAGTAATCCCGTCGTTATTGGTCATCAATGACCAGAAATAATCCGATCATTAAAACCAATATTGTCACGACCGGACCATCGATCGGTCACTAAAATGGTCTTGAATCACCCCTAAAACCAGGGTGAAGATTGGACCATGTTGAACTATTTCAAACCGGTCAAGAACCGATCAAAACCGGATAAAACCGACCAAAACCGGATAGAACTAGCCAAAATCGGTTTGAGTGAACCGGTTAAGTTAAAAATTTTATTTTGAATCATAATCTGTGCTGGCCCATTACCTACTTCTGAGGCCCATTTTATAGAAGATGTGTTGCTTTCATTCTTAATGTCTTCAATGTGGGACTATTCACTTGTACATATGTTTCTTTTGTTCTATTTATTTAATAACTAAATTTTGTCTTTATTTTTTTATATTACAGTGTAACTTTCTATTGTAATTTTTTAATAATTCATTTTTCTATTTATTTAATTTATGAATGTTAAACTATTTTATATACATTTTTTTATTTTTTCCCCTCATTTTATGGCATTTAAATTTATAAAACATTAATAATTTGGGTTTTTATATTCAATTTTATAAAAAATTTGGGAGAAATCCTATTAGATTTTGTAACGATTTTTTTTCTTTCTATTGGATTTTATCACATGTAATTATTCACTAAATGCATAAACTAATTTATTTTTTAAAATTGATGTTGCCTGAGAAATTAGTGGAGGAAAATGTTTAGTTCTCACCAAATAAAATATTAATTGCATGCGTACTTGATCTTAATTTATAAATAATTAATGATGATAAAATTTAATGGTCATTAATAATCACTTTTAACGACCGAAATTTACTTTTTTGAGATGAACATTTTTCTCTTTCACTAATAATGTGTTTAATAATGTCCATATTTTTTTCTTGCCACTGTTGATTATTTTTAATGATCATTTTTTTTGTCTCGACATTAATGGTTGGCTGTTAAAGATCCATTTTCTTGTAGTTAGGGCTGAGCACGGTCCGGGTCGACCCGGACCGCACCGACCCAGAAAATCGGGTAAAAAACCTGGCCCGGACAAGACTCGGTCCGGACCTGGGTCTAATGGGTCAAAAACCCGGCGGGTTTCGGGTCAGGACCGAGTCTGGAGTGCAAATTCCCGACCCGGACCCGACCCGATTTTTATTCGCTATATAAACCCGTCAGCCCTTTTTTTCATTGATTTGACACTCGACTTTCTCTCTCTCCCATCTCTCTCACCGTCTCACGCCTAGGCCTCGCTCGACACCCTCTCCCTCTCTCTCACGGCGGCGGCGACGGCGGCAACTCCGATTCCTCCGACAGCCCTCCCCCACTCTTAACTCCTCTCTCTCTCCTCCGGTCGCTAGGCGTCGAGATCCATCGTCTGGCGGCCGAATCGGCCGCCTGGTTGCCAGATCCGGCCGCCAGGCGCCGGATCTGGCAGCTGGCGGCCGATCCGGCCGCCGCCTGGCTGCCGGATCTGGCCGCTGGTGGCCGGATCCGCCATCGGGCCATCGATCCGGCTGCCTGGCGGCCGGATCCGGTCGCTTGTCAGCCGGATCGGCCGCTGGCGGCTACCGCCAGGCGCGATGAACCGATCTATTCCCGGTCGCAAACCCGGCGATTTTCCCGAATTGTCGGGTCTGACCCGGAATCGGATCCGGCCGGGTTCGGGTCCGGTACCGAGTCAAAAAAAATTTGACCCGGTATAATTCAGGTCGAAACCGGGTCCGCTGAGACCCGGACCCTGTCCCGGGTTTGCTTAGCCCTACTTGTAGTGCACCATTTCTAATTTTTTTCCTAATTTAAGAGGAGTTAGGGATTTAACTTTATATTATATTATAAGTTTATGCATTATAAGTTTATACATTAACTTTATATTATATTAAGATTATATTGAAATAGCTTTATATGACAAAATTGCATATATGTGTATGTATATATCTATATGTGTGAGATTAAGTCACAACAATGTGTATATGTATATGTATTATAAGTATATAAGTGTATGTATATGTCTATATATGTGCGAGATTAAGTGACAATAATGTGTATATGTATATGTATTATAAGTATATATGTGTATGTATATGTTTATATGTTCGAGATTAAGTGATGATAATATGTATATGTGTACGTATTGTATATAAGTACAAGTATATATGTGTATTTATATGTCTATATGTGCCCGATCAAGTGAGGGTAATAAAATTTCGACTAATGCGACGCCATAGAGAAGCTAATGAGTCGTTAAAATATATTAGCGATAACCTAGCATCGAAGTAGAGTCTCGAACATCTTAGCATCTCAACCTCGCGATGCCAAGGAGACGCCAATAGTGCCTCTATAGCGTCGACAACCATTGTGGTTCTATTGTGGCACTCTACCGACGCTATTGAGTCTCCATAGTGGCGCTAAAATGGGATGTTTTGTAATCACTTAATTCAACCATCATAATTCCATGATTAAGAATATAAAAATAATATATGTATAATTAAGATATGATATATATTGTATGCATAAGTAACATATATAATATAGGTAACAAATATATATTTAGGAACACACATATGATGTAGGCATATATAAGTAATTATGTAGGAATACATATATATGTTGAAGGTACACATATAATATTTAATTTATTTATTAATTAAAGTATAGTATAGATAATATATATTAACACATATGAGGTTGTGTCAAAATAGTTAACATATAGTTATATAAATATAGATAGCGTATAGTTAATCTATTTCTTAATTAACATATAGCGAAGGAGTAGTGCTAACATAACGCCAATTAAGCATTGTATGTGTTACATCTGTAGGCAACTATACGAATATATTTTTATTTTGGAATGTGTTCTGTGTAGCGTCAACCTGGCGTCTACACAACGTTGCAACATATGAGACGCCACATTGTGTCGCATAACTCGATGCAAAAATCATGCAAAGATACGATGCCCATATCGACTCTGTAGTTGCGTCGAAAATGTGTCTCAAAGTTTGCAACGCTAGGTTCGCGTCGACAGAAGTCGACGCTACAATAGCACTAAGATCTGCTGTGCATTTTCGCTCCATCACGTGCAATAATAGTGGCTAATTAGCATCTCCATGGCGCCTCTTGTAGTGTTCATATCACGAAATGCTACGAAAATTCTATTGGGAGGCAAGTAGGGTATTTGTTTTGTGACTCAACTTAGACGCTATAACAACGCTTGTGGCGTCGACTTAGCGTCACTAGAGGTTGCAACGCTATATTGCGCCGCTACTCGACAGTATTCTTGAGGTGATGTAGACTCATGTGCTGATGTAGACTCAAGTGCTGATGTAGACGCTATATAGCTCTGTCTGTCCTCTTGCTTTGTAGCCTGATGTTGTCAATTTGCCTCTCCATAATTTCAATTTGACAATGTTGAGTGAAAAGTTTCTTCAGCAAAGGATCTACCAATTGTTTGAGCATGGTAGATAGATCTTGTGATGAATCTTCATTTTGAACTTGTTGAGGCTTCCCTATAGTGCTTTGGCTTGATGATGTTGCCTCTGTTTCATCCTACTGGACAATAGTAATATTTCCCTCAACTTGTAAAGTGGTAGTTGTTTCCTTCTTCACCATTGATGGTGTAAAGATGTGAATGTTAATAATGGAGTTGCATACCAAAGACAGTTCCTGAAAAGATTACACAACACTAGAAGAAAAGTGAAGTAAAACAAAGAATAAAAATTCTCACAATAGCTTATATGAGATAGAATAAGAATTATGAATATAGTTCCTCGGCAAATACGCCAAAAACTTGATGCATTGAATTTGTAACAATCAAATTGCTAGCAAGTGCACTAGTCGTATCAAATAATAAAGTGAAGAATAGAGTATCGAACCCACGAGAAACTAGTTAAATCTAATCTATCTCAATAATCTACTAGGAGAAGAAAGTGTTTTGTGTAAATATAGAAAATAAATGTGCAAAAAAATAAATAACAAAAAATAAAATAAAATGCTGCTGAGTCTTGGGAATTATGGATGATTAATGTAAAGATAAATGTGTATGATCCTCTGTAATAGTAGAGTTATAATAGAAAATAATAGTATCGATTCTTAAGATGTATTAGGAGTACTGATGCATGCAAAATACAACATATTTTAGATTATTATTTTAGTTAATTTTTTTATAATTTGATCATTACATGCATCATTTTAGACCATTTTTAGTCATAATTCCATATTTATCGATTTTAATTATTAATTCTTTGAATATTTTAATTGTGGATGGATTACTACATTTTTTTAAATATTCTGCAGGTAAGTCGAATTAACGCCGAATGAGATATATCGGATGTTATCTTACAGCGTAAAAACAAGAAGATTTTGGTGTCACGGCTGAAGAGTTATCATTATGGCCTAAAATCATTTGGTGAAATAGGAATGAAAGAATGATCTTTACACCCAAAGATCTTACGGTCGAGATGATCACATGAAGGCGTAAAATTGAGTTTATCACCTTCCTTGGATAAAGTTACGTCTGACTTCGTTAGGGGTAAAAGCTTTATATTTTTGGGTGTAACATGAATTAATTCAAGCTTACATGGCAGAAACATATTGGTCAATAATACGTCATTTTGGCCGAGATTAGAAGAAGTGACCTATTGTTTTGGCCGAGATTAAAAGAAGGGTGTAAAGATAAGAAGAGTTTATCCTTGGGCGAACTTATCATTTTGGCCGAGACCGTATCAAGTTTTATCCAGTGAATTTAAATCTAGCCGTAGGATTTACGGCCGTAATCAACGTGAAGACCCTCGTTCACACCTATAAATAGAAGATGGCACCATCGATCCAATTCGTGCCTTGAAGTTTGGTTTTCGTTCACAACAAGTCGTGAGCTTCGCGGGCTTCGACCGAGAGAGATTTGTTCGGACGGCTGATCCAAACGCTCCGACAACATCCGAGGGCCCTGATTTTATTCTTGGTGTAATTCTTCCAATTATTTTTATTTTGTTATTATCTCTCTACAATTCTAGGATGAACTCCATGTTTTAATTATTTTATTTTTAGGAGATTATTATTGAAGGGAAATTATGTGAACCCTTGTTTTATTATTATTGAATTTCTTTTGATCAATTTTTAATTGTGTTTAGTGTTTTTATTTAATTATTTAAATTTCTGAGTTAAGTAATTATCAGTTTGTGGACTACTTAATTTTGGATTTTATTTAGTTAAATTAAATGATTTATTATGAAATTAAAAATTGACATAGGTCTAATAACTAGTGTGTGGAGAATTAGATCTGTGTGGTCTATTAATCTATACCAGTTTGTGAAGTTATTAATAGTCTAGAATTTTCATATTAATGCATCTTAAATTTAATCTCATCTGCATGAATACCAATTTGTGGGACTTCAGTTTTGATTAAATTTAAGATAATTTGATTTGCCAAATTAAATAGCAGAATTACCAGTTTGTGGACTCTATGATTTTAATTTTGTAAACTAATAACTTGGGAAAATTCCTAATTCATCTTAAGAATTTTAATTTAT
This sequence comes from Pontederia crassipes, assembly GCA_030549335.1. Lineage (NCBI taxonomy): Eukaryota > Viridiplantae > Streptophyta > Magnoliopsida > Commelinales > Pontederiaceae > Pontederia > Pontederia crassipes. Next base: position 8,250,899 of record CM060190.1, read on the forward strand.
CTTTTCTGGTTCACATTTATATCCTTAACGCATTATCATCCTAAGACCAACTTCAACACCATTATCTTATCTTATTATTATCCTATTTTCCTTATCTTATTTTATAATTACAAAATCCATTTTCAAAATCCATGTTTTTCCTCTCTTATTAATTTATAAATTCAAATATTGAATTAATAATATTCCTCGTGGGTTCGACACTCTTACTCCTATTACTATATTATTTGAGCGACTAGTGCACTTGCTAGCGATTTTATTTTGGTACATCATTTTACGCATCAAGTACCTAAAGTATTGACCTCTAAAGACGAGTAAACCAAACCATATTAACTTCTAATAAAACTAATAACCGCAAATGATGAATCAATTATTAATTTTACAGAGAGCTAAGATGCATTAATATGTATCTCCTGTGCTATTACTCACCCACAAATCTAAACAAAATAATATACTGCATGAAATCCGCATAAATGATGAGATACCGAATACGTGTTATGTATGCTTTAACTTAATAGTAAAAGATCAATTATCAAAGCTATAATAATTCTTGAAACTAATCACTCCTCTTACAGGTTTGTAATCTAATCTCAGAAATCAAATTACTCATCAAAAGGCAATGAACTTAGCATCAAAAGAAATCGAAAAGATAAATTAACTCAACTAATAGCATGGTTCAAACAGTTTTCCCATTAAAATAAAATATAAATCTCTATTATAGAAAAGTTAAACAATGAAAAACTAAGTAAAAGAGCAACGAAGTAAAGATAGAAGAACTCATAGCCTTCGGGACCTCTAGACTGTTGCACAACACAAACGACAAGTTGTTGCGCAATCTTCTCCTTCGGTTGATCTTCAAGTCTTGAAAATTTCTTCTATGCAATAAGGCACAAATTTCCATATCTCAAACACCCAAGCACCACAAGCACAAGGTTTTATGCTCCTAGGGCCTCTATTTATAGCCTTTAGGTGTTTCAAGAGTTTTTGTAAAGTTTCAATTTGATTGAGAATCTTTTTATGTCAAAACTATAAAAATTTGAAATAGACATTGATTGAGTTTTAAAACCATCTAAAACATCTTCAAAACTGAGTAAATATGTTTCATAATGATTCCTGAGACTTATGGTATGATTTGGAGTTGATTTGCAATTGAACTTCCCAAGAAAAGTGGAAGACATCTCGAAATCAACCTTCCTAATGCCCCATAAGAGCTATGTAATGGCCCGAAATATGGATTTCACGACCCGTAACACTAATTTCACGACCTTTACATTGTCTAAATCGAAGTAAAAGTTGTGTTTTCATGTCCCGTAACATAGCTTTCCTGGCCCGTAACTCGGGCAATTTTTTTACACAAAACTAACATTTTAATGGGTCGTTATAAGCCTGTGAAGCCCCTACCATTACGACCGTTATAGCTTCATCACAGTCCGTTATATTCAATTTCAGCCTTAGCAGCCTCCACTAATTTTCAATTTTTTGGCTTTGTTTTAACTCTGATTTGAGTGTTGTTTTCTCCGGTGGCTTTCTAACTCTTCTATCTTTCTTTTTCTGCAATAAAACATATTCCATATTTATAAAATTAAAGCAAATAAGGTTAGAAAATGATGCATGCTATATGAAAATGAATCGAAATGTGATTAAATGCATGGTTAATTATATGTTGTATTTTACATGCATCATATAGTTCTCAATTCTTAGCAATCTAAATGTCATACACACGGAAGAGAAGTAAACCACGCTGAGGGTGAAATGGTAATGGCTCAACTGGAGGCACTGAACAAAAAGTTTGATAAGTTTCTTAGTTAAAACTCTTGTGATCTCTGTGGAGGACAACTATAAGATGTAGCAAAACTCAGATGCACAACTATAAGATGCATTAAAATGATGTAGCAAAATAAATCCTCTAGTAAGTGCACTTTCATTCAAGTAATATAGTAAAAGGAGTAAAGAGTGTCGAACCCATAAGGAATATTATTAATTTAATATATGATATTAATAAATTAATAAGAGAGGAAAATCATAGGATTTTAAAAATAAATTTTCTAATTATAAAATTAAATAGTAAATGATGCAAAAAATATGTAACAACGTAATAGTTAACAAGTGCATTAGTTATATCAAATAATAAAGTGTAGAATAGAGTTGTCGATCACATGAGGAACTATCTAAATCAATTCTATCCTTAAAACCTACCAAAACAAGAAAAAAGATTTTGTGTGTGTAAAATAGAAATATAAAAGTTACATAAAATAAACGTTTGATATAAAGTTAGACATGTATGAACCTCTGAACTAATCAAATTATGACAGAAACACTAGGATTGATCCTTGAGACGTATTAAGAGCACCTAAGGTATTGATCTCTTTAGACGATTAAATCAAACTATCTTAAATCCTAATAAGACCAATAATCGCAAACGATGAGTCAATTATTAATTTCATAGAAAGTTAAGATGCAAGAATATGTAACTTCTATGATATCGTTCACCCACAAATCTGGACAGAATAATAAATCATACGAAATTCGGTACAAACGATCAGTTATCGAATGGCTGTTATATATGCTTCAACTTGAAATTAAAAGATTATTTATCAAAGTAATAACAAATTATGAAATTAATCCTTCCTCGTACAGGTTTTAATCTAATCTCATAAATCAAATTACTTGTCAGGAAACAATAAGCTCAACATATATAATCAAAAGGAATCGAATCATTTAATTAACTTAACTAAGAACGAGGTCCAAACAATCTATCTTTTTGAAACAAATATGAAATCTTTATTACAGAACTAATGAACTATGAAAATTAGGTAAAAGAGCATCCAAATATATAAAGGAAGAATTATTTGTAACCTCCGAAACCTCTAGATGATCGCACAGCCCAATCGACGGGTTGTTGTACGATCCTTCTCCTTCGGTGACTTTCTGGCTTCAAATCTCCTTCTCTATAATGAAGCACAACTTGTTAGGACTCAACCATGTAATTTCATGTCTTTTGAGGTCTTCTATTTATAATTCAAAGGTTCCCGATAAGTTTTGATAAGTTGGGAGTCCAAAAGTTATCAAATAATAATCTCTGGTTTAAACTCCTCCTTGACATGAAAATCTCATAATTTATCTTCCATTTCGAATACTTATTGCCTAATTTAACTTCTAGAAGTTTGACACTGCCCTGGCATCTCAATTTGATCAAAATCCATTCGAAAAATCAATGATCAGCAAAACTCAACATACTTAACTGCCCGTAATGAGGTGTTCACGGCCAAATTCAACTATGATTCCAAGTGTTTGTATAAATGTTACGGTCCGTAACAAGGATGTAACAGCCCGTAACTCCGATAAATTTGATGTTCAGCTTCTGTATGCACCATGATCACCTCCTTACGACTCGTAAGTGACAGTCATTATGAATGCCTTGTGGTCCGTAATGACTTCGATATAGCTTCAGCTCCTCCTTTAGGGGCATAATTCACGAAGGTCAAGATATCCTCATATGTTACGGGTCATGATGTACATATTACGACACATAATGTCTTTGTCAAAATCTTACGACCATTCTATATGCGGCGTGATGGTAGCAATATGACCTGTAACATAGATGTGCTTAACTCTCAACCTATTTTGTGTGGGCCGTTAACAGAATGTTACAACTGGTGATAAAAAATGTTGAACTCTGATACGGGTCGTTAGATCCAGATGACGACCTGTTATATAATCCTTCAGCTGAGATCTTCATCTTGTGACACTGAGTAATGTATTATGGCCCGTCATAAGCTTTAACTTCATTGTGTGATGGTTCTGTGACTGCCGTTAGGACATTGTGAAAGTCCGTAAGCAAATTTTCAATGTGCGAGTATATTTCTGTGGGATCTGTTAACTGTCCATCATGGTCTGTGTCTTCAGCGGGAAGGGGCGTTAGAATGTTATTACGGCCGGTGACGGATCATAGCGCATCTAATATCCTTTCTATAAGGGCCTTGAAATGTATCTTGCGGGCCGTGATGGTAACTATAGGGGTATAATACCTTCATTACGGACCGTGAAGGATGATGTTTTCAGCTTCTGAGGTTGATTTCTTCGTCCTTTTCCACTCAAAAAATTTTCTTTGATATATTCCACCAAATTAAGAGATTTTCCTGCAAAATAACACTCACCTAGGTAGTTGAAGAGTTTAAGAAAATAATTGCAATAAATAAAACAAAATTGATGCATGTCGTGGAAAAATTATGAAATTAAACCTAAATGCAACTTAAATTAAATGTTGTAAAATGCATGCATCAAACTCCCCCAAGCTAGAATATTTGTTTGTCCTCAAGCAATGATCAAAGCGAAACTTAACAGTAGAATAATCTGATCATTGTCTCCACCTTGGTCACCAACTACTTTTCTTAGTATCTTGTTTTATACCTCCATTGCTAAAGTGTCTCTCCACATTCTAGAACAACACAACTTTGTGAAATTTTTGAATGTAAGACATTTCTAAATTCCTCCATAATTAGCTCTAAATTTTATTAGGAAAATAGCACCCGTCAATAAAAATATCAATGTTGAATGAACAAGTATGTCCTGAGCTTTTACACAATTCTTACTGTTTGCACAACTTAACTTAGGAATTCAAGTGGTCAATGTAACGGGCTTTCGACCGACGGATCCTAGAGCAATTGCCCTTAGGTCGCCAGGCAAGAATCCCCTACGGATCTAATTACTCGATCACACTATAGTTCCAAATTACTTTTATTGATTTGGTACTCATGTGCTTCTCCATCTTGTCCAAGGTGGTCCATGTATCAAGCTTTCGACTGACAGATCCCAGAGCAGATGCTCTTAGGTTGTTAGGCAAGAATCCCTATTGATTTAATTACCCGAACATACCAATGTTCCATATAACACTTTTTTGTACCTACTCTTACTTTTTGGGGCTCCACTAGCCCTCTTTCGTATATGCACATCATTTGATTTCTTTAAATTAATTAAGCTCAATCACTCTTTAATATTCAACAAGAATATAATTATCGAAAGGCAAAATATATTAGGTATTTAAACAGAAAGAAATTAAGAGCAAGAACAGGAATTGTTGTAATACAATCATAATTTCACTCAACAACTTTCTTCTTATCAATCTCCCAATACTAAACCGATAGATTAATAAACATTCGATACTTTGAATTTCATCTTCTAGCAGGGTGTCCTTGATCATAAATTGAAAAGAGGCAAAGATTTAAGCAAAAGGGAAATTTGAAACTTTTTTTCCGTACATAAAAATGATATATGCAACTTAAGACGAAGACTTGAAAACAAACAACAATGAAGCAAATATGCAATGCTAAGACTAAAAACATGACACATATGCAAAATGGAACTCCCCCAAGCTAGAGCCTAACACTATCCCCAATGTTTAAGACTGGACTAGTATAAGGGACACAAGCATGAAAAAGAAACTGAAAAAGAAAGAAGAAGAAGAAAAGACACGACCTTCTAATCCATCGGTGGCGGCGATGGTGGAAGGAAGAAGCCATGATGTTCCTGCCCGGTGTGATACTCATGCATCCAACGAACCATGGCATGAGTTTGTTCCTATGTCTTAGCAAGGTGTCGGATATCATCCCGCATGTCGCGAATCTCAGTGGCCTGTTAGAGTTGCTCATCGTGAATAGCCCGATGTTCTAAGTGCATCATTCGATGTTCAGCATGCATCATTCACTGCTCGCCCTACATGGTAAGTAATATCTGGTGCATAGTAGTGAAATCGGCCAAATCTATCATAGGTGGATAAATCCTCATTTGGTTGTCAATGTCCTGCGAGCGGAACTCGAAGGCCCGGGGTCCTCTCGTCAATGATGCTGTGGCCTTGGAATATGTGGCTGCCCAAGTGGTAGATAGACCCAATTAGCTTCGTTAGAAGGGTCAAAGCACTCAGGTTCCGTGCAGGGAATGGTCATGTCAAAATCTCGAAGATGAAAATAGAAGTCATCATAAGCATGGCCGCCTCTTAGCTCCATGGATGTAATGACGTAACTATTGTGTGACCAAGCCACCAACCATGATCATGCCCTTCACCTTGTTAGCAGTCCAAAGAAAAGAACAGAGTAGGAAGGCACCGACATTCACTGGGGTCGAAGAAGTCATGCAATAGAGAAGAAAAAGTTCCTGCTCATTTTTCAACCCACTGCTGTCCCTACGTCACATATTGTGTTTCTTAGAATCCGATGTGCATAGCGAAGAACTGGATTCTGAATGTAATAGACTTCGCCGCTGAAAGTTTAGGTGACCATCACTGGTGATTTGATTCCAGAACTAAAGAGGCTGAAACTCAGGGACTTTGAGGTGGCCCCTATGTGGAAACTGGTAGATAGCGTTGAACTCTTTAAGGGACATCTCAAACTCCCAATTGAACAACTAAAATAAGATTTTGGCCTGCTGGACGAAGTGCCCCATACCAATATTGGAGAAGAGTTGGACAATGAAGTCATGCAGATTCGAAGAAAGCATCGCTGCGCGGTCCACAAACCGAGTCGGTGTGATGGGCAAGAAATCTAAAGTATGCTCCCTCTTCATTGCCTCTTCTGAAAGCCATTCTCTCTCTTCTGGAAGTGCAATGCAAAACAGGTGCAGGCTCGTGCTCGATGAGATTGTCGAATGTGGAAGGACGGCGACGAATGGGGGCCTTGGTGCGCGAAGCCATGAAGAGAAAAAGCGGTGTCTGTGAGGAACAACAATTGTCTGTGAAGCGAATTATGGGTCGTAATAAGGTTGTAACGGCCCTTGTGTGCGATGTAATGGGTCATGATCTAGAAATCATGGCCCTTACAGTAGCAGAATGAAGAAGATGTAGAGAGTAACTGGTCGTGAAGGACTCCTCATGGGTTGCCGATGGTGAGCACGGGCCATTAAGTGTTGATTATGGCCCAGACGGTGGTTCTGAAGAGATCTGGAAGATATGGCTTGAAATGCGGTCATCTTCTCCACCGTCATTGTACATGACGGCACAGAGTAGTTGAAGAAGATTCGGCGCCAAAGAAAAAGAAGTTGGCTGGTGTGGAAACAAGATCGTCGATGGCAGCTCTGATGCGACTGCGAAACTTGGTGGGCTAGAGATGTAAATCTCGGCGGCTGAAAGCGAACAAATCCAGCAAAATTCTGAAACCACATTATCAAGCTCATCAGTAGTGTCATCCTCATAAGTATCAATGGAACAACAAGAAGAAAATTTTAATGGTTTCTTCATGGAATCAGCGATGTTGAAGCTTATGTCTTCATCATTCACTCGAAGGGTCAGCCGCCCTTGCTGCACATCAATCAACGTATTCCCTATTGCTAAGAATGGTCTTCCAAGTATAATTGGAGTCTTGTCGTCTACCTTCATTTCTAGCACAATGAAATCTATTGGAATACAAATTTATCCACTTTTACAAGGCCATCTCATAGCACACCCCTTGGCTTCCTGATAGAAGAATCTGCAAATTGCAGCATCATCGATGTGTCCTCAAGTTCTCCGTACCCTTGCACAATTAAGCTTATACTTGCACCTAAATCACATAAGGAATTAAGCTTATACTTGCACCTAAATCACATAATGCCCTTGCACAATAATAATTCCCAATTGTGCAGGGTATAGTAAAACTGCCAGGATCTTCCATCTTCATAGGGATGTCCCGATTGTAAATGGCACTACATTCGGATGTCATCTTAACCATCCCTACTTCAACCTTTCTTTTCTGGGAGAGAATATCCTTCATGAATTTTGTATAGTTGGGCATCATTTGCAAGGCTTCATGAAAAGGAATGTTGATAGTAAGTTGCTTTAGGATATTAATGAAGCGAGAAAATTGTTTATCCAACTGTTCCTTGCGAAGCTTTTGCGGAAAGGGAAGTTCTCCAATTTGTTTTGGCACATCAGCGAAAGTAACTTCCTTTCTTCTATTTGTGGGGAGGAATTGAGAGTTCCCTACACACTAGTTATCAAATTTATGTTGATTATTAATTTCCAAATAAAATCATTTAATTTAATTAATTAAATAATTATAAAATCAAATAGTCCACAAGCTAGTAATTAGTTAACTAAGAAATTCAATTAACTAAATTAAAAGCATTAATTATAATTAATTAATTGATTAGAAAATATTAAAACAAATAAGATAGGTTCAAATAGTTTTCTTTCAATTAATAATCTCTTAAATAAAATGCCAAAAATAGGTAGTTCATCCTAGAATTGCTAGAGAGATAAATCACATTATAAGAAATTATAATTGGAAGAATTACACTAAGAAAATAAATCAGGTCCCTCGAATCAGCGTCGGAGCATCTGAATCAGCCGTCCAACTCTCTCTCTTTCTTCGTCAAGCCTGCAAACTCAACTTCAAAGTGGAAGAAACCTGGACTCCATGGCACCCATTGCAATCGAAGATTCATCATGTATTTATAAGTGCGATGGGTGCTTCAAGTTAATACGGGTATTAATATCATACGATTGAATTTATACTTGTCCGGATATAAGTTCGTCAACTTCACGTCGTTCCTCTAATCTCGGCCAAATAGTTAACTGACTTGGGCGATAAAGTTTAATAGTCGATGCTCAAATAAACTCCAGCCACTTACGAAATTGGCTTCCATGTATCGCCTTGATAAGATTGATATCGGAGGTTGGCGCTCATAGTTGGCCAATTATCAACTTGATCTAAATGTTGATTAACTCCCTTATCCACTATGGCACCTTGATAAGATTCACGGCCATTAACAACTCCACAAGCAAACAAATTTTGACTTGTGTTTTACCCAATAAAGATAAAATCTCGGCATGATAATTATTCATCAACTTAGCGCCCTATGATTAAACTCAATGAGTATTTGGCTCTGTGTGTTTCCTTGTTGGGTATAGTTTCCATAGATAAAAGTAGTTGGTCCGAGTTTAGCTCCCTAAATTGCATCCATATTTGCCCCGAAAAAATCTTTGACGCCTTCTAACAAATCTCGGCTTGTGATAACATTAATCCACATGAGTTTAGTGCCTTGAAGCTAGTGAATAAAACCCTCATCTAGGATTGATTAATCCTTGCTATTAGCGCCTTCATCATCTCGGCTTACTTTATAGTCATCATTCACTTAGCGCCTTGAATTGATAAAATTTGACATTAACAAAGCTTGAGTTTAGCGCCTCGTGTTTAGATCATTTTGGTCTTTGACTTTGTACCAAATTTTGTAATTCCCTACAAAATAATTAAGTTAATAATCTCACAATATGATATTTAGAAAATTAGTAATTCAAGACAATAAATTTGGTATTACAACTAAAAATGATACACACGGTGACCAAATTATAGAAAAATTAATTAAAATAATAGTCTAAAATATGTTGTATTTTGCATGCATCACTATAAAAAGTTCCTGAAAGATGTTTTAGTCACAAACATTAAGATAAAAGTTGATGGTGTTGTGAAATTGACTCTGCAATGCTATGTCGTTTACAACGATGATCTTTGATGCGAGAATTGGTGACAATTAAATGCTAGCAAGTGCACTAATCGCTCAAGAATAAAGTATAATGAGTAAAGTTTCAAACCCACTAAGAGTGCACAAAATGTTGTATATTGTGTGTTGCTCTATATCTGATGATTACATATATATAGATGATAAAAGTTATACAACTGGTAACAGACTAAACAATAAAAGTGGAAGAATGGGTCATCAATGGCGTGAGTAATGCACGTCTGTTGTAGAGTGAGTATCATGGTAGACTTGTTCCAATAGCCCCCCTCAAGCACAATGCGGCTATGGTCCGAGATGTAGCTTGTCCTGCAAGAACAGGAAGCGAGCGCCAGCAAGTGGTTTCGTTAGTACATCAGCAATTTGATCTTTAGTGGAGATAAACTTGACCAGGAGACGTTGGTGAGCAACTTTGTCAAACAAAGTGGAAGTCTATTTCGACATGTTTGGTTCTGGCATGGAAAATAGGGTTCATTGATTGATACATGGCACTTATATTGTCACAACAAAGGATAGGAGGCGGTGTGGTAAGAAGACTGAGTTCAGCAAAAAGAGAGCGAAGTTAGATAAGCTCTACAGTGGCATTAGCCAAGGCCTTATACTTGGATTATGTGGAGAAACGTGAGATAGTCTTTTGTTTCTTTGTGGACCAAGAAATTAGATTATGACCCATATATATTGCATATCCACTAATGGAGTTATGATCATGCAAACTAGCTGCCCAACCAGCATCAGAAAAAGCTTGAAGCTGAGATGTCGCTGACCTGGTGAACGGTAAGCCGAGATCTTGAGTAGCTTTTAAATAACAAAGGATCCTCCTGACAGCAATCCAATGGTTGTTTGTTGGCTGATGCATGAACTGACAGACGGCCATCACTGCAAAGGCAATATCCAGTCGTGTGATCGTCAAGTATTGTAATGCTCCGACGATTTGACGACAAAGAGTAGGATTATGTAAGAGCTTTCCATTGGACAACTGTAATTTGGTGCCAACAGACAGCGGTGAAGACACTAGTTTGGCATTGGTCATGTTGTGGCATTTGAGAATCTCATGAATATAGTTGGCTTGCGAGAGAACGACTCCGTTTGGACGTGGTAGAACTTCAACTCAAAGAAAGTAGTGAAGGGTACCCAGGTCCTGCAAATTTAGCATTGAGATGGCTAGTGATCAACTGGACAAGATGCTCAGAAGACATAGTAATAATTAAATCGTCAACATAGACCAAGATGGAGATTCAAAATCATCCAGGCGTGCACTCACTATATATCTCCGACACACAAGGAAGGACGCGGTGGGAAGGAAGCAGCCCTAGCCTCTGTCCGGCCGATCGACCGAGTTGAAAATCCCCCAACCTCTACCTACCTTTAGGATAACTAAGCTGACACGCCAGAATTGGCTGCTGGCACAGCAGGGTGGTGCCTTGCCAAGCATCAGAGAGACTTGAATGTTTGGAACAAATTCGAGTTTGATCACAGTTGTAAGCAATGTCGAGCCACAGTTGTAGTTGAACAAGGAGGTGTCAAAGGATAATAAAGTTGTCAAAGTTTGAAACCAGGCACGAGACGCTTGTTTGAGACCATACAGGTATTTGTGGAGTCGGCAAACAAAGTTTGGATGTGTAGAATTAGAGAACCATGGCGGCCGCTCCATATATATAGTTTCAGCGCGGTGGCCATGAAGGAAAGCATTACTGATGTCAAGTTGATGAAGACGCCAATTGAGATTGATGGCCAAAGTGAGGACTAACCGAATTGTTGTCGGTTTGATTATAGGACTGAAGGTCTACAAAGTCCACACCTAGAGCCTGATGAAATCCTTTGGCATTGAGTCGAGCTTTGTATCGATCAAGGCTGCCATCAGCATGGTACTTCTTACGGAAGATCCACCTACATCCAACAATATTCATACCTGAACATCACAGGGAATGAGAGACCAGATCCCATTGCGAATTAGAGCTGAGAATTCCTCGGCCATGGCAGTTCGCCACATTGGATCAGTGGTCACTTTAGTAAAACTTGTTGGTGTATCAGTGGTTGTTGTGACAAGTGCCTTGAAGCTTGCTAATTTGCGGTAGTTAAGGCTGACGGGGGCTAAGGATTTGAGAAGGCTGTGGAGGTGACGTAGGTGGTGGAAGTCAAGGAGCACGTGAGAGGTGGAGAAGGAGATGGGTGTGGTGTGACAGTCTGTGGTAGTGATAAAGGAATGGAGAGCCAAGGACACGTGGTCATGTTATTTGAGGATTGCGAGGAAAACGTGGATGCTGAAAATGGGTATAAGGTTTCATCAAGATGGACATGGCGTGCTGTGTATATTTTATTGGAAGAGTTAAAAGAGCGACCGAGGCAATGATAACTAGAATTGTTGGCTGGATATCCAAGGAAAATACAGGGACAGTGCGAAAATCAAATTTATGGTTGTTGTAGGGTCGAGTAAGTGGATAGGCTGCACAACCAAAGACACGAAGAAAAGTATAATCTGGTTTGAGCCAATGAAGCAGCTGAAATGGTGACATGTTTTGGAGATTTGGCGAGGGCAAGTGGTTTATCAAATAGGTGGTTATTTTCAGTTGCATAGTGCCAAAAACTTGTAGGAACATCACCATGGCGAACGGTGTGAGCTTGGTGTCAACAACATGTATTTTTTTCATCATAACCATTTTTTTCATGGCTATGTGGACACGCGAGCCGATGTTGTATGCCTGCAGAAGATAAATAGTGGAGCACAACAAGGAATTCACCTCCATTACCAGTCTGTAAACTCTTAAATTTAACGTCAAATTGGCGTTCAAGTAAGTGATGAAAAAAAGGAAATATTTTTATTACATCAGACTTGCAGAACATGGGAAACATGTTAGAGTTGGTGAATACTTCAGGGCCCCTTGTTTCTCACACCGGGTTCGCCCACGTGAGCTTAGGGGAATCTGAGTATTACCCAATTAACAGTATTGCTGGCGTACGAACGAAAGGGGGGTTCGGGGGGCCCCGCCCCCCGACAGCGCCCCCGAAACCTAGACGGGTTTTGGGCTTTTGTTTAGCCGGCCCGTGTGGTTCGGATTAGGTTTTTCTCTGTTTGTTTGGGTTTTAAACCCGGTTTGGAGAGGCTATTAATAGCTTAATTTCTGATGTAATTTGTGGTGGCGGCTGTAAACCTAAACATATAGTGGAACCTCTTTGCAGGACGTAGCCCTCATCTCAAAGGTGAACCTGGGTAAATTTCGTATGTCTCCTCTATTTTTCTGCAATCTCTCTGCGATCTTCTCTCCTTGTTCTCGGATTTTCCCATCAAAACAACCATGTGTAATGAGTGAAATCATTAACAAATATAAGGAAGAACCGATGTCCATCAGCTGAGGGTTGTGGTGCAGCACCCAAACATCGGCAAAAACTAGTTGCATAGGAAAAGAGCTTTGATTATTATTGCATGGAAGGTGTAAACAATTAGATTTGCCTTTGAAGCAAGCAACACACCACGATGAAGATGGATGTTTGTCTTTATTGTTGAGCTGGGGAGAACAAAGAATAGAGGAGAGAATGTGATCATGTGGATGTCCCAATCTAGCGTGCCAGGTAGGGTGGAGATGGTGCTGAGCAGAAGGCACGGTTTGGAGATGGTACAACCCATCCTTAGTGAGACCTCAAAGGAGCGGTATATGAGTTGTTCGATCCTTGACAACAAAACAAGTAGGGTGAAATAAAAAAATATAGTTGTTATCTTCAGTGAATTTTCGAACAGAAAGTAATGGTTATCAACAAATGGCACATGAAGAATGTTAGACAACTATAAAGGGAGAACATAGTTTGATAGGATGATCTAACCAACATGATGAATTGGAAAGGTATTACCATTCCCTACTTGGAGTTGTTCATCTCCACGATACTGTTTAGCGGTGTCCAATTGTTGCAAATATGGTGTGCCATGGTGCGTCGCTCCAGTGTCTGGATACCACTCTGAATAGCTGCCAAGTAGAGAAGCAGATCCTGATGTTGATGCAGGCGGCCTGGAAATTGCAGAGTAAGCCTATGGTTGCTGAGTAGATGGATGCCTACAGTAGCAATTATAGGGTGAATTTCTAGGAATGCCACATGCTGGACACAAATATTTGGGATTGTTGGAGTTCCGTCCACGCTCGCATCCTCGAGGATTGTTTTTGCATCTATTAGAAGGGGTTGAGGTATTATTTCTGGTGAATAGTTAGAGGGGCATTTTTGACATAATTTGCACTTGGTGTGAAGGCTCCAGAGACTCTGTTGTTTGTAACACATATCTCAAGGCTTGTCCGAATGCTTTGCAACTCAGGAAATGGTACATGTTTGTTCCGTGAAGAGAGAGATGCTACAATGGGTGCATAATCTTGATGAAGATTGTTGAAAACAATAGCGTTGAAGCTGGAATTGAGAAAGTTAGAAAGAGACATGTCGCCTTGCTTATGGTTCTCCAGTTGCATCTTCAGTTAAAGAAGGCGTGTCTCTGTTGGAGCTCCCTAGGCTTGTTTGAGGGCAAGCCAGACATCTTTGGAGGTATTGAGGCCCACAACCAATGGCATGACTTCTTCGAAGAGAGATGCAAGAAGCCATGTAAGAAGCATTTGGTCCCGTCTCTGCCACTCAAGAAGCTCTATAGTTGGAGGTTGAGTTCTCCCTGTTGTTGTTTGCGGGGGCACAGGAGGAGGGATGCTTCCATCCTAGAAGCCTTCTAACTCAAAACATTTGATTAGTGGTCTAATCTGAGTTTTCCACAAGTAATTGGTGGATGTTAATTTTAGAGAAATGAAGTGTTGAGCTTGAGAGAATATGGGCAGAGAAGGAGCAGTGGTATTGTTTTTTGTAACTGAAGAAGAAGAGAATGGTGTGACCGGAGAAGCCAGTGACTTTAGTTCTGATACCATAAGAGTGCACAAAATGTTGTATATTGTGGGTTGCTCTATATCTTGCGATTGCATATATATAGATAATACAAGTTATACAATTGGTAACAGACTAAACAATAAAAGTGGAAGAATGGGTCATCACTAGCGTGAGTAATGGATGTCTATTGTAGAGCGAGTATCACGGTAGACTTGTTCCAATACCCACGATGAACTATTTTACTTATCTATCGCAGAGGCTAATAGAAGATGACATACAATTTGGGATAAAAGTGTGCAAAAAATAAAATTACAGAAAGATAAAATCTAAAACTAACGATGTGTAGGTCCTTAAGATGATCAGCAATGATTAGAACAATCTATAACTTCTATAAAATTAATTGTACTAATAAATCCGACTTCAGTCTTTATATGAATTAGGAACACCAAAGATTTGATCTCCCTAACTAGGTAAATCAACTATCTTAAGACAATAATAATATTAAAGTATTCCACCTAAATCTATCCTTAGTTATATTAAAATTAAGATGCAATATGTTTTAATTCCTAAACTACTTAATTCCCCGCCTAGGTCAATTAAGCAAACCACACTATCTAACATTCCACCTAGTTCTATTAGACTATAGCATGCCTTGTTTCAAAATAAAAATTAATAATCAATTCAAACAGAAAATTAGGAATTAGGAATTGATCGCACTCCCAGTTGATAATCAACCAAAAAATTATTAAAATATGAAGAAAAGCATCAAGCATAACAATCATGTTCATAAATACTTAACTAACTATCATTCAATTAACAGAAATTCAAAAGTTGTTCTTACACAAACTCTTGCAACTAAAACAAAAAGACAAAATAAAAACTAATAATCTAGAGTGATAAGATAGATAGAAAGAACATGAAAATTTAAAATATCATCCCAACAATATGTAAAACAAGAAGCACTCTTCAGAAACAATGATGAACTGTAAGTCTTCTTCTTTGTTCTTCAAAAGTTCTCATTCGTTCTTGGCTTGAAAGCTTCTATTGCAGACGATTATTTCTGGCTGCCAGACGTGCAATTTTAGAAGAAACGGAAATCTTTTCCTTAGAAAATAAGGCAAATTCAGAGTCCTATTGATTTTGAAAGTTTTGTCTTATAAAACTCCAAAATTTCTAGTCTAATTGATTTCCAATTGATCCCTAGGACATATGGTATGAGTTGGAGTCCTTGTGTGTTGAGAATTCTTTCGAAAATAAGTTTCCATGTTGAACACAATGTCTGTCACGCCCCCCAAATATGATATAATGGGTCATTCAGAGTCATACTCGGAGTTGCCTGCAGCCATCACGGGCACGAGAATAGTTCGTGATTTGGGCTTTCCTAGCCACTGTGCATGACTTCTGGTGATTTCACGACCCATACTATAGTATTTACAACCCGTTATGTGATAGGAACTTCCTCCAACCTTTATCTGACATCCTTGAAGGCTTCGTTACAGTCCGTTACGATCTTATCTTCATAACACTTCATCTCATAACGGCCTGTTAGAGCATCTTCACCACCCGTGATGACATTTCTTTTTCCAAATCGTTGGAGGAGCCATGAAACTAGCGAGATCTGTGAACTTCTGCTTTAACGGTCGTGACAAATTCATCATCGTCCATAAATTTTCTCAATTGAATGCGTGAAATGCTGGGAGGATGCGTGAAAATCATCTTTCATGATCGTGAGAGATATTTAATGGTCGTGCAATCATAGTTTTCTTCGTTAAGAGCTTTTGTCAGGGCAATGAACGTCAGTGTTGTCGCGTGAAACTCAGTCTTCACAGCCGTGAGAGGTATTTGACGGCCCGTGAAATCATGATTTCTTTGTCTAGCGCTTTTGTTAGAGCCGTGAAAGTGAATATTTGGAGCATTAAACCACCCTTCACGACACATGAAGAGAAAGTAATGCCCGTGAGAGTCAATAATTTATTTTTCAGAAGATGAATTGTCTTTGTTTTGTGTACTTTTTTTTATTCCCTTCTTCCATTGTTATCATCAATAAATTCCTGCAAATGCACAAACTAGACATAGATTGCTACTTCAAAGAAATTAAAGAAATAAATGTAAAAATAGATGCATGGATTGAGTAAATTACAAAAAATAAGCCTAAATGCAAGCCTAATTATATGTTGTAAAATGCATGCATCAATCTCCCGACTAAGATGGGAGATTCAGGAAGCTTTACCATACCTTGCACAATTGGTGATTGTCATTGTGCTAATGCTCTTTGTGACCTTGGAGCAAGCATAAATTTAATACCCTATTCTATCTTTTTGAAGCTAGGTTATGGAGAGCTTGTGCCTACCTCAATTTTGTTGCAAATGTCCAACCAATCGGTGAAGAAACCGAAGTGATTGCTGGAAGATGTTTTAGTAATAGTTGACAAATTTATCTTTTCGGCAGATTTTATTGTCATGAAAATGAAAGCTGGAAAGAAAGCACCCATCAATTTAGCAAGAAGATATTACTAATCCACCTCCAAAACTTGAGCTTAAAGAGCTTCCTTCTCATCTCAAGTATGCTTTTCTTGAAGATGAGTATTATCCTGTGATTATCTCTTCTCTTACAAAGGATATGGAGAGTCAATTGTTAGAAGTGCTGAGAACACACGAGAAAGCCATAGCATGGTCTATTTCTGATATCGAGGTCATATCACCTGCAATTTGCATGCACAAAATCTTGATGGAGGAGAATACCAAGCCCACAACACAATTTCAATGTAGGCTCATCTAACTCTAAAAGTCATAAAGTTGCTGGACATGGGTATAATTTATGCCATATTTGATAGCCCTCGATAGTACCAAAGAAAGGAAGCATGACAATTGTTACAAATAAAAATAATGAACTAATCCCACAAAGAATTGTGACCGATTGGTGTGTGTATTGATTATCATAAGTTAAATCATACCACACGCAAGGATCACTTTCCTTTATTCTTTATTGATCAAATGCTTGAGCGTGTTTTAGGTAGCTTCTATTACTTTTTATATGAATATTCAGGTTACAACCAAATTGTCGTCGCACCCGAAGACCAAAAGAATACAACATACATGCCCATATGAGAATTTTACATACCGAAGGATGCCATTTGGATTATGTAATACCCAACCACCTTTCAACGTTGCTTGATGTCAATTTTTATCGACATGACTGAGAAAATTCTTGAAGTTTTCATGGATGATTTTACTCTATTTGGAAATTTTTTGATATGCCTGCATAAATTATCTTTACTTTTACAGAGATGTGAGGAAACTAATCTTGTCCTTAACTGGGAGAATGTCATTTTATGGTGAAGGAAGGAATAGTTCTTGGCCACATAATTTAAAATAATACATTTAAGTCGACAAGGACAAGATTGACGTTATCACCAACCTTCCTCCTCCAACAAATATCAAGGCGATCGGGAGTTTCCTCAAACATGTCGAATTCTACTGCCATTTTATAAAAGACTTCTCAAAAATTTCAAAATTGCTGACTAATCTCTTAATTAAAGATATAAAATTTGACTTTAATTCTGAATATCTTGAAACTTATCATTTGTTGAAAGAAAAACTAATCTTTGCGCTTGTTGTTGTAGCTCCTTATTGGAGTCTCCCTTTCGAGCTCATGTGTGATGCAAGCGACGGAGCAATTGGTGTGGTGCTGGGGCAACGACATAACAAGATCCTACATTGTTATCTACTATGCTAACCGCACACTCAGATCAACCCAGATTAATTATGCAACAGTAGAAAAAGAATTCCTTGTTGTCATTTATGCTTTTGACAAATTTCAACCTTATCTCATATACTCTAAAATTGTTGTCTTTAGTGATCATGAATCCATCCAACAGCTCATGTTGAAAACTGATGCTAAGCCAAAATTAATTCGATGGATTTTATTGTTATGGGAAGACATGAAAATCAAGAACAAAAAGGGGATAGAAAACTTAGTGGCTTATCACCTCTCACGCCTTGAGCCAGCCCTTCATGAAGTAGTAGACGTATGGAAAGAATTTCCCGATGAAAAGGTCCTACATGTATTTACATTTAATAAAACTTTTGAAGTAACACCCTAGTTTGCATATTTCGCTAACTACTTTTTTAACAAGTGGATCCCCAAATGATGGATTAAAATAGTAAGATTTTCTTTTACGTTAAACATTGTCATTGGGCAGATCCTTATTTAAAATATGTGCAGAACAGATAATCCGAAGATGTGTGCGGGAAGATGAGATGCAGAACATTCTTCAACATGGTCACCATGGAGTTGCAAGAGGACACTTTGGCCCCTATAGAACAACAACAAAAGTACTTGAATGTGGGTTTTATTGGCCCACACTTTATAAAGACGCCATGAAATGACTTTAAACAACATTTTGCAATGTGACATATATGATGTTTGGGTATCGATTTCATGGGTCATTTTCCTAAATAATATGAGAATGAATATATCCTTGTCGTTGTAGATTGTCTCTAAGTGGGTCCAAGCCCATTGCTTCACCTATTAATGATGCTAAGGATTATGCTCTGAAGATTTGTAACCTCCACTACCCATGATCTATGGATTCAAATGGATGAAACCCCCATGGTTTTATGACCACAAAAGTTTTGTTCCTCTCTCTCCTTTCTTCTTCATCATCTCTCATTTGTTCTCCATCTTCTATTTGTTCGTGCTCTCACTCCATTGGTATCGGCTTGAGGACAGCAAAGTGACTCCGACAGGTCCATCGGGCATAGATCACATGGGAGGACGTGGAGAACGTGGTTCGAGCTCGATCCAGCAAAATACTAAAAGAAAATCGACAAAAAAAGTGTGTTTATTCGGGATCTGGGTCATGGGGTTTTTTCAGAAAGAATTCGCATGCTTAAAGAACAATTTTTAGGTGGGATATATGCTAGTATGGGTAGTAAAAATGCTTTATCATCTTCTGAAGTGTATGATCTTATATTACGTGATTCTTGATTTCGGCCGAATGATATATAGGTGGCTTTATGTTATGTTTACTAAAGATTTATATGATTATTGATACATGATGTGGTAGATGAAAAAGGTGCCTATTTGCATGCCTTCGATCTGAGTTTTGATTCTGAAATCGACTATGATATGGTTCTATATGATATGGTTCTATATGATATGGTTCTACAAAGTTTGATGTATTAAGATGCATGAGAGAAAGAGTTCATCTATGTTGATGTATAGGTGAAAGATGAAATAGATCTATTTTAGTTTGATGACTTATTTTCAGTATCATGCAATATGGAGTAGCATTTTTATGCTCTGTATGTAAAACTTGTGACCTACTGACTGAAAACTGATCCTCTTTCGAGCATCCAAATCACCTTGAAGGACTATAGCGACTACCAGAATGATTGAAACTTGTTCGAACAACCAATTTGGACCAAATCCAATGTGCAAACTTAAATCAGACAACGAACTGGAAAGGTCGAGACTTGAATCCGATAACTACTACCAGATCAGACAATCGATATTGGATCGGGCGACCGATCTAGACTATAGATACCAAAGAAGATGATCCGACAATTGATTGGAGACGCACTTCAATGACTGAGGACCACGGACTGATTTCATCAGGCGATCAGTCAAGTTTCGGATGCCTGAAACACTCGACTATGCGGTAACAGGTTGTAAACTTTCGGATGTCTGATTCTTACACGGCCTTTGAATGGCCAAAGGATGAATCCAAAATGGACATCCAAACTTATAACGGGTGACCGTTGGACACACTAGAGCAGATGACAGTTTGACTTTTGGGTGTTTGTTCCTTGGATAGAGAATGACTATGACCTTAACAAAGAACTACAATTTGATCAACCTCTGTCCATATAATTACATGCCTCCCATGAATACTTAATGATAATGCAGAGTCATCTTTGCTCTCTACAGCCATGATTGATCAAAACGTTCAAAAGGTAGGTTCATAGATAATAAAGATAAAAAATGAGGTCATCTTTCCCTTATGGGGTACTTGTTGTAGTACTAATTCTCCACCAGCCCACCATGGTCAGGGTAGCTGTACACACGTGTGATTGCAATAGTATTCTCTAAAAGTGGAGAACTCTTCCAACCCATGGAAAAGATGAAATGAAATGAATGACTAAATATGAATAGAAGGATTATGTCCTTATGAACATGAACACTAACATTAACATGGAATGAAATGAAATGAAAAAACATGAAATTATGATGATCCCTTTTGATGTATTTTCAAATCTGTTAAATATATTTGCCTCATGCATATTCTTATGGAATATCATTATGAACTATTATGAATTCACATTTGGCTTTGTGCTAATGATTGAGTTTTCTCTCATGTGTGATCTCCGTAGGTACCTAATTTATTTATAAGCAAGGTGGATGTACGTGCGACGACTTTAGCTCGGGTGGCGTGTGCACATGGTTATCTTAAGGTTTATATTAAGTCTTTTATTTTTTGAGCTATGTATGGGAACCTATTGAGTTGGACTATGGTATGGACTATTATATGCTTAATGTGATATTGGACTATGGAATGTACACTTAATTATTATTTTATCTTCTACGAGCATTGTAATAATTTATTTTAAAAGTCTTCCGCTTATGTGTCACTCCTCTTGACCATCTAGATCAACGAAAGAATCAAAGTAGTACCAAAGAAAATAGCACAAGAGAGAAGATTTTGGCATGTGGCGAGGTCAAATTTTGGAACGTTATATTGTGAAAGAAACACATTATAAGAGTGGAATCGATGTATTATTTTTTGCAAATTTTCAGCTACACTAAAATCTTATAAGACAAAATAGCAAATATGTCTACGATGTGTTAAATTTGTAACAAACAAATTTGCTAGCAAGTGCACTAGTCATATCAAGTATTAAAATGTCGAGTAGAGTTGTTGATCCCATGAGGAACTCGTTAGATCTAATTCATCCTAATAATCTACTAAGAGAAGAAAATGTGTTATGTTGTGAAAATATGCAAAAAATTAAATAACAGACAACAAAATAAATTGGTGTTAAGCAATTATGGATGATCAAAGATAAGGATTAGCTAGCATGAACAACTATGATGATTGAATTATAACAATGATAAATAGGTTCTGCTCAAAAGACGGATAAGAATTACTTAAACTATTGACATCTACACTGAGTAAATCAAACTACCTTAATTCTTGCAAAACTTAGGACCAGAAACGCTGGGTTAATCTTGGGTTTGGCAGGATGTTAAGATGAATTAAGTTGTAATTCCTAAACTAACAATCATCTAACGCTGGGTATAAACTGATAGACCGCATAAAATCTAGCACAAACGTTGAGTTACAAGATTCGTATAATCATTGCTTCAACTTCATGTTAAAAATCGATTTCTCTAAGAATTATCAAATCTTAAAACTAACCACCCCAACCTGGTTTGTAGCCTTATCTTCACCGCTTCCCGACGCCCACCTTCTTAGCCAGCGCCATCCTCACCGAGTCAAGCTTCCTCGCTGGCTGAAGAGAGCTCCATAACTATAACATTCTTAAATTTCATTAGATCATATTAGTCTAAGAAGAAGAGTATCTTTGAGGGCAAAATAGATATCAGATTAAAAGGCAAAAGTAGACCAAAATGACCTCAAAAATAAAGTTAGTGTTGGACAAATTTGTCTTGTGGCAAAAAGTGCATATATGAGCTCTAAAAATCCTAGAACCCCATTTTTCTTCTTCTTCTTTCTCCATTCAGCTGTAGGACCTCCCTAGAGAATCTGTTCATGGTGTTTTATGCGTTAGAGAAGTGCTAGGAGTCCAAGGAATGAAAGAGTCTAAAAAACATTAAGCATAACAATCATAATATAAAGAAACTGAAACAATTATATTAATTCAAAATTAATCAACTCAGTTAATTCAATTTTCTTGAAAATATTAATAATCTCTATTACAGAATTAATTAGGCATCAAAAGTATGGGTAAAGAACATCCAAACAATTATTAGAAAATTGAATTCATGGCCTTCGATAATCTTTAAATTGTTGAAGAGTACACGCGCTGAGTTGCTCCACAGTTTCTCTCGAACAAACACCAAAAAAATTTTGAAATTCGTCCATTGCAATATAGCATAGCTCCCAAGTCTCAAGCACTACTTTTTTTTCTCCTGTTGGACTTTAAAACCAGGTTGATTGATTGCAATATAGCATAGCTCCCAAGTCTCAAGCAAGTTTTGATTTGATTGAAAGTCTTTATATGTCAAAATAAAATAAATTTGGATTAAACTCCTGTTGGACTTTAAAACCATCCAAAACTTCTTCAAATCTGAATAATATGTTTACAAAGGATCCTTGGGACTTATTATAAGTTTGAAGTCAATCTGCAATTGAAATTTCTAAGAAAGGTTGAAGAAATATCAAAATTCAAACAGCCCATAAAACTCCGTAACGGCCAGAATATGACTTCTCATGGGTCACAACATAGATTTCATGGCCCTCACAATGTACAAATTGAAGTAGAAGTTGTGTTTTCACGTTACGTAATATTATAATCATGGTTCGTTACACAAGATTTTAGCACAATTCTGAGCATTTAACGGGACATTACAGCATGTGATGGTCCACCCTCATACGGCTATTATAGTTTATCACGGTCTGTCATATTCATCTTTTAGCCTTAAGACCTTTCACTAATTTGTAATTTCTAACTCCATTTTAACTCCGATTTGAATGTCATTTTCACTAGTGGCTTTGTGACTCTTTTCTCTTTCTTTTTCTTCAATAAAATACAAAACTTGGATAGATTTTTATTTTTATAAAATTAAAGTAAATAATGTCATAAATTGATGCATGTTATATGAAAATTAATCGAAATAAGACTAAATTCATGGCTAAATATATGTTATATTTTACATGCATCAAACTCCCCTAAGCTTAGATGTTTGCTTGTCGTCGAGCAATGTTCAAGGCAAGACTCAGACAAATATTATCTCATCATTGTTTTCACCCTATCCATCGACTACTTTTCTCAATACCTAACTTATACATACATCGCCAAAGTGCATCATCACTTTCTAGAATAACCAAGCTTTTGTGAACTTTCTGAATGTATGACATTTTCAAACTCCTACAAACTCAGCCCTGAATAATAAGAAAATAATTCTTGAAAACAAAAATATCGGTTGAATATATAAGTGCAACATGAGCTTTTATTCATTTATTAGCATTATATTTTTGCATTTAGAAACTTTCATCATCATTCTTTTTTTTTAATTTTTTTAGGATCATTTCTTCAAACCTCCCCTGAACTATGGCGATTTGTTGCGTCTACCCCTGACTTTTGAACTTATCGTAGCGTCCCTAAACTATGCTGCATTTTCCATTTTGGTCCATCCGTCAAAATTTGTTACATTTTTTGTTATCTTCAATTTGTTGACTTATTGAATGACCAAACTACCCTTCTTACATATATCACAATATTTAAAAGTTTAAAATAATATATATTAAAAATAAAAAATAGATCGCATGGGGGCGCCCTCCTCCCTCCGTTGGAGAGACCCCCTGCCCTCCCGCCTACGTTCATCCCCTTCCTCGCCGGTGACTCTCCCCACCCCCACCCCCACCCCCCTCCCCAATGTCTGCTCACGAGCTTCCACCCCCGCCCCCTCCCACGAGCCCAGCCCCCCCCCCCCCCCCCCCCTCCCCCATGCCTGTCGCTAATGAGGAGGGGAGCTGAGCTCACAAGCTCCCCAGTCTGAGACCCCCATCATCCCCTCTCACCCGAGCCAGTCGTCGATAAGCCCCCTCCCCTCACTCGATGTGCCCGCGAGCTCATCACTCGACTCCCCCGCACTTGTCGCCGACGAGGAGGGGAGTCATGCCTGCGAACGAGCCCGTATGAGACCTCTCCCCCCATCTAAGAGCAAGCCGAGCTTGCCAAAGCCCCCCCCCCCCCCCAAACACCTGCCCACAAGCTCATCCCTACTCTCCCCCCAGCCAGTCACCGACGAGCCCCCCTCACCCGGTGCGCCTGCGAGCTAATCACCCCCTCCCCTGCACCTATAGCTGGCGAGGAGGGGAGCTGTGCCCGAGAGCGATCCGAGCTCGCCAACCCCCAAACCCTCCCCCCTCCTCCCGCTCCTCGTCGACGGGTCCCGTGACTTTACCACCACCACCACCCCCCCCCCCCCTAACGCTTGCCCGTGAGGCCGCCAACACTCCCCTCCCAACGCTCACCCATGAGGTGCGAGGTCATCTGCCTAAGCTTTGAGCTCGATCCCCCGTCGTCGGCATTTACCCACGTGCCCATGCGTCCTTAAACTTTTAAATATTAGAAGATATGAAAAAAATAAAAATAACGAAAAAGATAACAGAACTTGACGGATGGACCAAAGTAGAAAATACGCCATAGTTCAAGGGGGACCTTGCGATAAGTTCAAATGTAATGTAAGGGTCAGATGCGAAAATTCCCTATAGTTCAGGCGAAATTTCAGAAAATAACCCTTTTTTTCACTGATTCAGTACTCATGTTCTTCTCCATATTGCGCAAGGTGGTCCATGTAACGTGAGGCAAGAATCACCTACGAATCTAATCACATGAATGCAACACCTTTTTATAACTCTTCATACTTTTGGTGGTTCCACTTGCATAGTTTCACTAAGCGACTTTCTTCAATCAATTACTCAATACAAAGGCGATAAATTATAAACATCAGACACTTCGAATTTCGTTAACTAATAGGATGCCTTTGAACAAAACTTAAAAAAGAGCAGATATTAAGTCATGAAAAAGTATGATGTAATTTTTCAATTATGCATGATGTTTTCGAAATAAGATGCAATGCAAATATGCAAATAAACATGACGAGAATGTGCTTACTGACTCCCATAAAGTGTGTATATTGTTAAACACAGAAGAATGTCGAATGAAGTTTTAAATTTATAAATCCTCTACGCTATTACTATGAGAACCGAAAGTATACGGCATATCATTGTAGTGCTTGAGGGTCAATCCACAGAGACAAAGTTGAAATGTTCACACTTAATTAAACTATTTGAAGGAAAAGCATAAGTCTATAGGTGTTGTTCAAAATAAGAAAGTGAAATGCTATAAACTAGAAATCACAACAAATAAGACTACTCTAATTTTTATGGATTTTTAATGACAAAGTAGACAGAGAAAAGTGTAGCTAAACACTAGGGCTGGGGGAATGTTTTCACTTGGAACTTACGTCCTCTGAAATTCATTTAAGATAAAAATGATTGAATGCCTCTTCACGTGTATTAAGATAACAACGTGATATAAGGATCACTCGACTTGTTTGCGACACTCTCATGCTCGCGGTAAGTCCAG
This sequence comes from Pontederia crassipes, assembly GCA_030549335.1. Lineage (NCBI taxonomy): Eukaryota > Viridiplantae > Streptophyta > Magnoliopsida > Commelinales > Pontederiaceae > Pontederia > Pontederia crassipes. The sequence continues at coordinate 8,276,563 of CM060190.1, forward strand.
TTTACACAAGTGAAGGGGTTTATAGAATTGGTGCAATCGTCGCTCTCGCGTGTGATACTTCGATTCATAAATTGAGCTTTCTTTCTTTTGGATTTGAGTCAAGATCTCGTGTCCACTGAGTATCGAGCATTCAAGAGAAATACACTTAAGGCGATAAGGCTACGGTCGGTTCATATTTGCCTTAGTGGAATACGGACAACCCTCTCGGACTAAATGCAAGAGACTAATGTATCACGGAGACTGTTTAGATGATTTAAAGGGGAAGAAAAGATCGATTCAGAAAATATGATTTAGGATTACTGGAAGTTCTTCAAAAGTAACTCATTTGTTATCTGCCCTACTTGGGTCACAGATTATGAATGTGGATGGAAGAATGTCCCCTCTCAAGTAGAACTTTTCGGAATCGAAAGGAATCAAAAATAGTAATAGCGAAGAAGAAATACACGAACACTCTTTGAATCCATCTAAGACGATCCAAATCTCCAACTCAATGCAATCATTTATTGCTAGAAACTCAAAATATGTGCAACCTTTTCAGGTCACGGATCAAAAAGTGAATGACGTCTAAGCCAAACTACGAAGAACCGCCATTGCTAATTCTGCGAAAATCCAGACAACAAACCATTGCTTGCCAAAGCTTAATTTCTCTACGTTCAGTCTCATAGAGCCTCTAACGTCCCTACGGTCGGCGTGCAAGGCAGCAATGATTCAGAAGCTCCCCCTAGCTTACAACTGCGAGAAAATAGGAAAACCGCGCAGGGAATCATCTTCACCAAAGCTTGATTTCTCTATGTTCGGTCGCGTAGAGCCTTTAACATCCTTATGGTCGGGAGTGCAAGGTGAAGATAATTCATGAACTCAAATCCAAATACAAATCTGAAGAATAAAGAGTTATACAATGAAACAGGAATCAAACAGATATCATTAAAACCGAAAGTAAAGCTCGACATTCAGGTAGTCATCAAAGCATAAAAAAAAATAAGAATAGCGTATGAAAGTCCTGATCAACATTCTCCGACCACTAATTGGTCTGTTAGTTACATATTATGAAAACTAGAAAAGAAAGAAAAGAAGAAAGGAATATAGAAAAGAAAAGGGAGAAGGGAGGCTGCACCAGCAGCCTCCTCTCCAACCTCCTTCAGCAGCACAAAAGGATCTCCTCTCCAACCTCCTTCAGTAGCACAAAAGGATCTCAAATCAGCCAAAATCAGAACCTCCTTCTTCTTCAGCCTTCTTGCTCTTTTATAACCTAAGGGATTGTGCCACCTGTCCAGAATTAGCCAGCAACAAAGAATCTCTATTGTGGTCCTTCATGTTGTCTCCTTTTAGCTTGCCACATGTCCACCTTTTTCCAGCCAACAGAAGGTGCTCTTGTGATCCTATCTCTCGTTATCTCACGACCTGTCCATTTGTCCTAGCAAGAAGGAATTTCTCTTGTGGTCCTTCATTGCTGCCTTTTCCTTAGTTTGTCACCTGTCCACTATCCCAGCAACTTTCTTCATCTACATCTGTCCATGAAAATGTGGAGGAAGCTTCTCTCTTTTGTGCAATGGAATCTACCATGCTGACGTGGAAATACACATTTTCTTTTGTTGTTTGCTAATTTAGACAGCTGGATTGGTGAATCTGCATTGTCTATCCTCAATTTTGTCTAGTGTCTAGGTAGTGTGTTCCCCCATATGCATGCGTGTGGGGCCATACATCTAAATACTCCTATGAATTCTCGATTAGAATTTCTGCATGGAAAGCAATCAACACAAGTAATAATATATATCCCAAAAATACAGTATTTAGAAGATGGATGTGGAGAAATAATAAGAGTTGCATTTAAATAATAATAAAGCATGTGTTCAAGCATGAGAATATAGTAAAACATGAAATAGATGCATATTGAACATAGATTAAAAGTATACATAATTTCTCCACATCACTTAAAATACAATATAAAAAGATCAATATGATGCATGAAATCCCTCAATCTTAAATTCAACATTGTCCTCAGTATTGAAATTCAAACTCATAAGAGCATAAACATGATAATGGATAATATAAAAAAGGAAACGATGATATATCCCAAGTTGATCGCTATGTGAAGGCTATCAAAAGAAACCACGAAGAAGTTCTAGTGTCCTCAGCTTTCTCTTCCTTTTTTGTTCACCACTAGCCTTTGTCACGTGTCATGAAGATTGTATAAAAACTATTCAAGAGAAGGTAACGAGTCGTGATTCTTATATCATGACTTCAAGTAAGAAGATAACAAGTCATTAGCCTGAAGTAACAACCCTCACAGTGTATTTTCTATCGCCTTTGAACTCCTAATAATGGGTGGTGATGACATTCTCACGGTCTTCATAGTGGCACAACCTCTTGCTTATCCTCGTTGAATATCATGATATGAGATAAAGATAGTAACGACTCTACTTATGAGTCATTATGACATAGTAACAAGCCGTAAATCTTCATCTTCTTCATTTTTTTATGTCACCGAGTTTTTATAATAATGTTTGGGGATATCACCAGTAGTTGAGGAAAGAAGCTGATTACCATAGATGGGTTGGTGTGTGGCGACCATCGTGAACGATTGTTGACTAGAGGTTTAAGGCACGGTGCATTTGGCTATCGTCGCAGTTTTCTGATGAAAGATGCAGTAGATCATTGCCATTATTGTGCTTGCCAGTGTCTGTCATCAATATCCTGAAGGAAGTTGTTTGATGGTGCTAGCCACCAGATTTGATGAAGGCGCCTACTGATGTCGATTGTCGGAGTTGAAGTTACTTAGAGTAGTTGGAGAAATCACTGATGATGCTTGTAGATGATAGTCAGCTGTGATGATGCCACATTGGTAAAGAAGAGGAAAGAAAGCTCGTCGATAGGACATCGGAGAGAAGGTCACCCGAAGTTGTTTGATGCTTGATTGAAGTTGCAACTCGTGAAATCACAAAAATAACGACATGTAAAATCTGATAACGACTCGTGAGATTATGATATTATGAATCATGAAATAATCAAGTTTTCATTGGATGTCCCTGATAGCCCCATGATGACAATATTATGACTCATGAACATAAAAGTTGAAAATAGTGAGACCTGTGAAAATGCGATTACGACCCATGAAACATGATATGCATAAAACATATGCATTGATTGCATTGTGATTTTCAACTAATGGCCCATGCCATTAAATCTAATGCCCATGACAAGTGTATCATGACCCATAAAAATCAAAAGTTCAACATATAGGTCACCGTGAGATCCGTTACAAAGAAATTATGGCCAGTGAAACAAGATTGCATGGTTTTATATGAGACATTACGGGTCATGACATTCAAGTGATGGTTCATGATATTTTGATTAACACTTGTGAAAATTAAATAATGGTACATGAAAATTTATATAAATGTGAAATTTGGCTTCTGATCTGCAAAGACCTGTTAAAATAAAAAAAAGGAAACTAAATAAACTAAATAACTAAGTAGATCAAAACTAAATTTCCAATCTAAAATAACTAAATTACGAACAAGATCTAAACTTTAAGTTTAAGGATTCAGAAAATGTAGTTCTAAGTTTAAAGTCCTTAACTCGACTTTGATATGACATATGCTGAGACTAATATGAGATGATCAATTAGACTAAAATAGATAAATAAGTAATTAAGGAACGATCAAACCATGAGTAGTTAATGTGCTCATGAATACTCATCGTTGTGAGGCTCAGCACACGCAATGATGAAAGATGCTTAAGTTTTCAAAATGATGGCATCGTCGTGTACAACAACTTTTTGCTGTTGAAGTTGAGAGGTATGTTGCTGATGAGAATAAATGATGAGATGGTTCTCAGGTCACAATTGTAATGATATTGCTGGGGACAATCTCACCAAAGTCGGTGAAGTGCTTTTCTTCTTCAAAGATTTTACAATTGGTGCTGCCACATTGTAGGACATGTGCGTTGATTTGCAGCCAACTATGGGTGATTTGATCTTCTCTTTTGGTGATAGTTGAATTGGAGACCGTGATGTAGTAGCGTACCTTTCAAAGGCAAGCCTCTCCTTTCAACCTTTCTGTCTTTAATGATGTATTTGCTTGTCTCCTTGACATGCCACTGAGTTGTCATTGTCCATGCTGAAAAAATTTGCTTCTAGATGCCATCTTCTTTATATGAATTTGATATTGGAATGGACATTAGATGACCATCGGGCTCTCATCGATGTGGCTCGAAGGTTCAAAATTTTGAGAATTCAGTTTTGCAACTCCATCCTCTAATGCATGTATCTTTGCTTACAAAGCTTCGAACTTGAGCTCGGTGTCAAATAGCTAAAGTGAATTGTCAACTTCAACTTGCTTTTGTATTTTGGTCAATTGAGCCCCAAATTCTGGATGTGTTGATCTTGCATTGTCAATCTTTTTTTCAATTGTTGTGGCAAATTGACTAATCATATCTACAAAATCAAATGTTGATGATTTAAATTCAAGAATTTCTACCATATCATAATCTAACTTCTTGTTGTGTTGTCGAATATAATGAAATTGCTTCTCCAAGTTTTCAATTTGGTGATTTTTTGTGGAGAGCTTTTTCAATAGAGAATTTAACACTTCTGTGAATGTGGTAAATGGGTCTTGAAATATATCTTCATTCTTTTCTTGTTGAGTCTTTTTCTTTGTGCTTTATCTTGATGATGATGTCTCGATATGAATCCCATCTTTTTGGACAATGGTGTTGTTACCCTCAATTTGTTAGTTTGTAGACATTTTATTTTTTTCATTGAGGGTGTCAAGATGTGTTTGTGATGATCCAATTGTGTATGAAAGATGTAACTAGAAAATCTTACACAACACTAAAAGAAAATGTGAAGTAAAACACAAATTCTCAAAATAGTTATATAAGATAGACTAAGAATTACAAACAATAGTTTCCCGACAACAACACCAAAAACTTGATGCATTAAATTTGTAACAAATAAATTTGCTAGCAAGTGCACTAGTCGTATCAAGTATTAAACTGCCGAGTAGAGTTCTCGATCCTACGAGGAACTAGTTAGATCTAATCCATCCTAATAATCTACTAAGAGAAGAAAATGTGTTGTGATGTGAAAATATGTAGAAAATTAAATAACAGACAATAAAATAAATTGGTATTGAGCCTAAGGATAATAGATGATCAAATATAAGGATTAAGTAGCATGAACAAATATGATGATTGAATTATAACAATGATAAATATGTTCAGCTCATAAGACGTATTAAAATTACTTAAACTATTGGTATCTACGCTAAGTAAATCAAACTACCTTAATTCTTGCAAAACTTAGGACCACAAACTGTTGAGATGCATTAAGTTATAATTCCTAAACTAATAGTCATTCAACGCTAGGTATAAATTGATAGACCGCACAAAAATCTAACACAAACTCTTGAGTTATAAGATTCATATTATGATTACTTCAACTTCAAGTTAGAAATCGATTCTCTAAGAATTATCAAATCCTAAAACTAACCACCACCCCACCTAGTTTGTAGTCTTATCTTATAAGATAATAATCTTAGTAAAAAACATTAAGCATATGAATCATAATCCAAAAAAATTGAAAAAATATATTAATTCAAATTTAATCAACCAAGTTCGTTCAATTTTGATGCATGCAAAATACAACATATAATTAAATATGCATTTAAACACATTTCGATTCGTTTTCATATAGCATGCATCATTTTATGGCTTTATTTGCTTTAATTTTATAAAAATAGAAATATCAAATTATATGTTTTATTGCAAACATGAGAATTGAATTATGAAGCCACAAGAGAAAATGGCACTCAAATCGGAGTTAAAACGGAACTTGAATATAACGGGTCATGATGATGTTGTAACGACCATAATGGCAGGAGCGTTGCTTATAACGACCCATTAAAATGTTAGTTTTGTGCTAAAAAGCTGCTCGAGTTATGGGCCATGAAAAAATAACTTTTACTTTAATTTGGACACTGTAAGACCGTGAAATCACCACTATAGGCCATGAAATCCATGTTACGGGCCGTTACATAGCTCTTACGGGTCGTTACGAAGCTAAATTTCGATATTTCCTTGACTTTTTTGGGGGATTTCAATTGCAAATCAACTCCAAATCGTACCATAAGTCTCAGAATCATTAGTAAACATATTTACTCATATTTGAAAAAGTTTTGAATGGTTTTAAAGTCCAATTAGAGTCTATAAAATTTTTATTGTTTTGACATAAAAATACTCCCAATCAAACTAAAACTTTACTGAAACCCTTGGGACACCTAGAGCCATAAATAGAGACCTAGGAGATAGAAAAATGTATGCTTATGGTGCTTGTGGTGCTTGGGTTCTTGAGACGTGAGAATTCGTGCCTTATTGCATAAAAGAAGTTTTGAAGCCCAGCAACTCGTCGATTGGACTGCACGATCGTCCAGAGGTTTTGAAGGCTGCAAATTATTCTTCTACAATATGTTTGAATGCCCTTTTACTTAGTTCTTATAGTTTATTATTTCTGTAATAGAGTTTTTATATTTTTTTCAAAAAGAAAAACTATTTGAACCTTATTATTAGTTGAGTTAATTAAAATTTTTTATTTCTTTTGGTTATGCATGATGAGTTCATTGCTTTTTTATGAGTGATTTAATTTCTAAGATTAGATTACAAACCTGTAAGAGGAGTGATTAGTTTCAATAAGTATTATTACTTTCAAAATTGATTTTTTACTTTTAAGTTTAGACGTACATAACGCGTGTTCGGTAACTCGTCGTTTGTGCTGAATTTTGTGCCGTCTATTATTCTATCCAGATGAGAGTGAATAATAGTATAGAAGATACATACTCATGCATCTTAATTATTTGTATGATTAATAATTAACTCATCATTTGAGGTTATTAGTTTTATTAGAAATTAAGGTAGTTTGGTTTATTCGTCTTGAGATGTCAATACTTTAGATACTTCTAATCCATAAGAATCGAAACTATTATTTTCTTATTATAAGTCAACTATAATAGTGGTTCATACAAGTTTACCTTTGCATTAATCATTCAAAATCCTAAGGCTCGACATCATTTTATTTTATTTTACGTTATTTATTTTTTTGCACATTTATTTTCTATTTTTATCACAAAATCATTTTCTTCTCTTAGTAGAATATTGGGATAGATTAGATTTACTAGTTCCTCGTGGGTTCGTCACTCTACTCTGTATTTTATTACTTGATACGACTAGTGTAGTTGCTAGCAATTTTATTGTTACAAATTCAACGCATTAAATTTTTAGAGCTGTTGGTGGGGAACTATATACATAATTCTTAGTTTATCTCGTCTAAGTTACTTTGAGAATTTTTATTTTCTATTTTATTTCACTTTTTCTTTTATTGTTGTGTAAGTTTTTCAGGTGATATATTTTGTACACAACTTAATCATCATGATCATATCTTTACATCCTCAATGACGAACAAGAAAACGACCACAAATCAACAAATTGAGGAAAGCTTGTCCAGCAAGATGGGATTCATATCGAGTCATCATCATCAAGACAAAGCAAAAAGAAAAAGCCTCAACAAGAAAAGAAGAAAGATATGTTTTGAGCCCCATCTACCGCATTCACAGAAGTGTTATATTCATTGCTGAAGAATCTCTCCACACAAAATTATCAAACTAAAAATTTGGAGAGACATATTCACAACATCAGGCAACACAACAAGAAGTCAGATGAGGTTGTGGCATCAATTCTCAAATTCAGATCATCAACTTATGACTTCGTAGAGATGATTGGTCAATTCGTCATAACAATTGAAAGAAGGTTGACAATGCAAGACTAACACATCCAAAATCTAGAAGCTCAGTTGACCAAAATTCAGAAGCAAGTTAAAGTTGATGATTCACTTCGACTATCTGACATTGAGCTCAAGTTCGAGGCTTTGGAATCAAAATTTCATGCACTAGAGAATGAAGTTGCAAAACTGAGTTCTCTAATTTCTGAATGTCCGAGGCACATCTAAGAGAATCCAAAGGTCATCTTATGCCCATGCCATTATCAATATCCATGGCATCCAGAAATAAATCTTTCAGCAAGGATAGCGACAACTCAATGGCGTGTCAAGGAGACAAGTAAATACATCATGAAAATGGCAAGGTTCAAAAGGAGGGGCCCGCATTTGAAAGTTCCTGTCACTCCTACATTGTTGTCTCCAGTTCAGCCACCATCGAAGAATAATAGCAAATTACCCATAGTTGGCTACAAATCACCGCACATCTCCTTTGTGCAATCTGTAAAATATTTGAAGGAGAAAACTACTTCACCGACATCAACATGATCTTCTCCAACTACAACAATGTAGTGGCGACAAAAAAATCACTCGACGATCCATGCTCATCAGTAGTGTACCTCTCAAATTTCACATCAGAAGGATACACGAAGAACCGCCGCCACCAGATGATGACATCAAATCGAAAACGTAGGCGTCATCCAACATCGCATGTGCTAAGCCTCACCACTATGAGTATTCACGATCACATTAAACTAGGTGAGTTTGTTCCATATCTGCTTATATTATTTTTATTGATAATTTCATATTAGTCTCAACATATGCCACATCAAAGTTGAGCTAGCGACTTTAAACATAGAACTATTCACTCTCAATCCTTAAACTTACAATTTAGATCTTTCATGTAATATAGTTTAGATTAATTTATTTCATGTTAGATTAGTTAGTTTGATTATCTTAGTTGCTTAGTCTCTTTAGTTTCCATCTGTCATTTTTATTTTTTATTAATTTTTTTTAATGGGTCTCTATATGTCACAAGCTGAATTTTATTGAAATTTAAACTTTTCTTTCTTCATGAACCGTTATTAAATTCTCATGGGGCGTTATGTTGAATATAACGGGCTATTATTGAGTTATCACGACACAATCAGTGCTTTATTTCATGTATTTCATATTTCACGAGCCGTTATGTATTCATCACGACCTATAACCTTATTTCATCACCCATAATTTCATTGAATCATCAGCTTCACGGGGCATTACCTCTATTCCACGGGTCTCAGCTGAACAACTTTATTTTTCACGAGTCGTTATACGACATTCACGGGTCTTACAGTAGGTGATGACTCTCATCTTATGGTTTCACGGGCCATTAGGACTTTATCACGGCCCGTAAGTGATTTCACTAGTCCTTGCACCCTACATTTTGCTCGACTCACGACTCTGCACAATTATTACGAGATGTTACAAAGTTTCATGGGTCGTTAGACTATCTTCACAGCCCCTCTGTTTTCTATTTTTTATATGCAGATCTGTGTCACCACCCTTTCACGCCCCATTACCCAACGAACATTGGCATGTCGTCTTCTTCTCTAACGTTCCGCAATCTTCACCACGTGAGGACTCCAGGGACCCCTCGTGCCACCCTCTTCAACATCGGCAAGTAACCGTCGATAGGCCACCTTGACTATCTTGAACAGCATGAAAAATCTCGTCACTACGACATCACCTCTCACCTCTTGTTTCCCACAGCCGCATTGGCAACCTTCGGCAAGCATTTACAAGCTCCAACCACCTGCAAGTCTGGTGCACCGATCAGTTTCACGTCCTTTGCAAAGACGACATCTGCAATCAACTCTTAGCGACTCCCTCCGGCGCCTCGAGAACTGCTGGCGACCTCCAATGGATCAAGTCCTTCAAAAAACTCTGACAAACACAGAGCGAACAAAGAAGAAGATGACTCATACCGGGTCGTAACTGGATCCGGATGTCATATATTCTTAACGACCAGTTACAAGAACGCATGTCACAATAATTATTTCACTCTCACGGTCCATAATAGAACTGAAAAGAAGAAGAAGAAGAAGAAGAAGAAGAAGAAGAAGAAGAAGAAGAAGAAGAAGAGAAGAACAGTGTTTCGAGCCGTGAGCTTTACCTTACGACCAACTATGTGTATCACAACCGTTAGTTGCCATTCATGACTCATAACGGCATGAAAAAAACAAGAAGAAAAGAAGAGGAAGAAAGAAGGAGAAAACAAAATTGCCTCCTCAGAATTAAAGAAAAGTAGGAAACAGGGACGCGCAAATTTCTATCGGCAAAGGACATTATGAATTCTTCGTTGCTTCTGCCTATAGTTTTCATAGATTAGGTTGTATCATTTACTTTTTTTACTTTTATGTATTTTATTACCAGGTTTATACCCCTACGGGTTTGATTTTCAACACTAGGGACAGTGTTGAGTTCAAGCTTGGGGGAGTTTACAATTTCATGCATCATGTATATCTTTTATATTGCATTGCAAGCACACATTCTCTTCATGTTTTATTTGCATATTTTCTTGCATTTCATATAAAAAATAGAAAAAATTGTTTTGCATAATTGAAAATTGCATTTTATTTTCTCATGTCTTAATATTACTTATTTTTCAAGTATTATTCAAGGACGTCTTGTTAATTAATGAAATTTGAAGCATTATTATTCGTTTATCGCCTTCGTGTTAGGTAATTGGTAGGAAGAAAGTTGCTTAGTGAAACTATGGATGTTTGATGACAAATCTTGTTCTTGCTCTTATTTTTATATTATGTGCATTAGCTTGATAATGATTATATCCCTATTGAACATTCAAGTGTAGCTGAGCTTACTAATAAATAAGTATATATAAAATTGTCAACATACGTAAAAGAGGGCTAGTTGAGCTCCAAAAGTATGAGGAGGTACAAAAAGGTGTTATCTAGAACTTTGGTGAGATCGGGTGATTACATTCGTAGAACTGCTCTAAGATCCATCGGTCGAAAGTCCATTACATGGACCACCTTGCGCAATATGGAGAAGCACATGAGTGCCGAATCAATGAAAAAAAAGGGTGAAAAAAAACCTAGTGATGATGAAAAGTTTCTAAGTGAAGAAATATAATAGCAATAAATGAATAAAAGTCCATGTTACACTTGTGTATTCAATATTAATATTTTAATTTTCTTATTATTCAAAGCTGAATTTCGAGGAGTTTAAAAATGTCTTTCATTCAAAAATTTCACAAAGTCGATTTATTATGAAAAAGTGGTGAGACACTTAGGCAATGAATGTATAAAATCTAGTGCTAAGAAGAGTAAGTTTCCGACCCAACCCGATCAAAATCGGACGGGTCGGATCGGATTTGGGGTCGGGTCGGATCAAACCCGACCCGTGAACACCCCTAAGTGATAGGGTGGAAGCGATGATTAACCATTTTGGTTGGAGCTTTGCTTTGAACATTGCTTGAGGACAACAAGCATCTAAGCTTGGGGGAGCTTGATGCATGCAAAATACAACATATAATTAGTCATGCATTTAATCACATTTTGATTCACTTTCATATAGCATGCATCATTTTATAGCCTTATTTGCTTTAATTTATAAAATATAAATCTACCCAAATTATATGTTTTATTTCAATTGAATTATGATGCCACCAGAGCAAATAACACTTAAATTGAAGTTAAAATGGAGCTTAAATATAACGGGTCGTGCCGTAACAGCAAGGGCGTTGCTTATAATGACCCGTTAAAATTTTAGTTTTGTGCTAGATATGGGTTGTGAAATCTATGTTACGGGCTGTGAAAATACAACTTTTATTTTGATCGTGAAATCACCGTTACGGGCTGTGATCCACGTTACGGTCCATTACAAAGCTCTTATAGGCCATTACAAAGCTGGATTTTGATTTTTTTTTTTACTTTTCTTGGGAATTTCAATTGCAAATCAACTCCAAATCGTATCATAAGTCTCAAGGATCATTAAGAAACATATTTACTCATATTTAAATAATTTTTGGATGCTTTTAAAGTTCAAACAAAGTCTATTTTAAATTTTTATTATTTTGGCATAAAAAGACTCTCAATCAAACTAAAACTTTACCACAATCCTTGGAACACATAGAGCTATAAATAGAGGCCCTAGGACACAAAAAACATGTGCTTGTGATACTTATGGTGCTTGAGTGCTTGAAACTTGAGAATTCGTGTCTTATTGCATAGAAGAAGTTTTGAAGCCCAAAGACCACGTCCCGAAGGAGAAAGATCGTCCAGCAACTCATCGATTGGACTGCGCAGTCGTCAAGAGGTTCTGAAGGCTACGAATTATTCTTCTATCATATGTTTGGATGCTCTTTTATTTAGTTCTTATAGTTTATTATTTTTGTAATAGAGATTTTATATTCTTTCCAAGAAGGAAAACTATTTGAACCTTATTATTGTTGGAACAAAGTTTTATGCTATATCTAATTATATCTTGATGATACAAACATCGAATAATCAGAGTCATATATTTAAAGTGTGAGAAAAGTTCAATTCGGAATGGATTATTTTATACAATGAACTTCAAGTTAATATTTGAATACTTTTCATTCATATTTGGACTAACACGTGAATAGCGAAGTTGTAAATAATCTTGTTAGTTTTCCAACAAATTAAAAATCATTTCATTCCGATATTGAAACATTATGTGCAAAATAGGCTAGAGTGATCGATCAGCCGATCTAGAGAAATCGGTCGATTGGTCAAGTGATCCAGTTCACCGATTTGAATAGAGAACTTGCAAATCGCATGGGATGAAGTTAAAATATGGATTGGTCGACTGGTTGGAGGCATCGATCGACCGGACTACACGCAAAATGACCTATAACGGCTAGTTTTTTTGCCAAATGAAAGGGCAACGGTCATATTATCCAAAGATGATTATAAAAGAGGTCCAAATGGTGCAGAATCAATCAACTATTGAAGGGAACATCATTTTCTTGAAGTTATTGAGCCATATTATTGAATCTTCTCTTCCTTTTCTCTTCTCTTCATGTGAGTTTGGCATTGTTAAAGAGAGAAACATTTATTTAGATATTTTGGTGTGAGCTCCTGTGTAGAATAGGTTTTATCTTACATCTTGGGTTAGAGAAAAGATTGAGAGTTCTCCTTTGTAAAAGAGGTGTGCCTACCTCTTGAACAAAGAATCAATGGGTAAAAGCTTCCTAAGAGGAGAGGTTGTCTTGTCTCTCGAAGTGGAGAAGAAGGTGGTGTAAAGGATTTTTCCTTATCGTATTTGGAATGAACGAAAGCGTTAGTGGAATCTCCGGTGGTCTCGAGGTCGAGAAGTCAAAGTGGGAACGTAGGTCAAGGTGTGGCCGAATCTCATCAACAAGCCATCGCGCACCTTGTATTTCTCTCTCCCTCTCCTTCCTACCTTATTATGCTGACCCCCCACCCCCCACCCCCACCCCCATCTCCCTTCTTGTGATCCAGCAATTGGTAACAGAGTAAGGTTGCTCTTACTTTTAAAGATTTAATCATCTTCTAGAGCAATGGCATCAAGCATTTTTTACTCAGCAAAGGTCAATCGACCATTCGTCCTCCGGCTTTTGATTCTTCGAATTTTGCTTATTGGAAAATTAGAAATGCAAGGTTATGTTTGTTCCATTGATCTGAATATTTGGGATGTGATAGAAGATGGTTTTGTTATGAATGCTAAATCACCTTCCGAATACTCCGAACGAGAAAAATATTTTATTAAGCTTGATTGGAAAGAAAAAAACCTTTTGTATTGTGCTCTTGATTTTATGGAATTTAATCGTATTTACACTTGTTCTACTTCAAATGAGACTTGGAAAAGATTGATTATTACTCATGAAGGCACTGATAAAGTTAGAGAGTCTAGATTAAATATTTTGAATCATCATTATGACTCATTAAAATGTTTGAATATGAATGCATAAATGATATGCTTGTTAGATTTAATAATATTATTAACGGCTTAGCCTCCTTGGGTGAGCCTAGAACTAATGCTCAAATTGTAAAGAAATTTCTTAGGTCTTTCTCCAAAGTGGCACACCAAAAGAACTATGAGCGAGATCTAAATGAGCTAGATTTTGATGATCTTATAGGTTCACTTCTAACCTACAAGATGAGCATGAAAGATGATAAAGAGAAAACAAGCTCAACCAACAAGACGGCTCTTGCATTTAAGGCATCAAATCAAGAAGAAAGTGAAGAGTCAAGTGAAGAAGAAGTTGATGAAAAGAGACTTGCACACTATACAAAAACAATTGATAAATATCTCAAGCTGGTGAAAAATAAAGAGAAGAATGAGAAGCCAATTAGAAGATTAGGTAAACATCATCAAGAAAGATACTCAAGTCTCACAAAGAACGCTAAAGAAGAAACATTGCAAAAAGGAAAGAAGAAAAAATATGAAGAATCAAGTGAAGGTGAAGCAAGTGACTCTTCAAGCTCTTCTTCCAGTGAGGATGCATACTTTGGTACATAACCATGAGGTAACTTTTAACTCTTCAAATTTAGATAATGATGAAGATGATATTTTATTTTATATGCATAAAGAATCTTCCTCTCTTATAAAAAGGTATTTTGCACTTAAAAAGAAAAATGAATATTACTACATGAGTTTGAGAAATTAAAAGAAGAAAAGGATACATGCATTATGAAAAATGAAATTGATTCTTTGAAACTTAAATATGCATCTTTCGAATCTTTAAAATGTAAAATTTTAAAGTTGACATGTTCGTTAGAAGAAGTAAAGAAGGAAAATACTTTTTTGAAAATACATAAGATAATAAAAAGACTATTTCTCATGTAAAGAAAAGTAATTCTAGAAAATATTTTGAACATGATAATTCTTATTGGAAATCTAAACATTCTTATGATAAATCTTTGAAATCACATATTACTTATTTTGCATGTGAATTTTATTGTCATTATACATATCAATGCAAAGTAGAAAAATCATTTCAATATAGAATGATATAGGTTCTGAAAGGAACCCTTGACTAACAAAATTGGATCGAAAGAAATTTGAGTACTATAGGTTAAATAATTATTTTTCAGTTGTGCCTCACGTGTAAAGAAAAGGACAAGTGAATTTGAAAGTGTGAAGGCACAAAGTTAATGGTAAAAATATCATTTTGAACTTACAAATAAAAATATACACCTAACTTGATGTTATACTTGTTTGTGTTATGAATTTGCTTACTAGTATCATATTTTCTACACAAGCTTATTATGTTTTTTTTTAAAAAAAACATTGCATACTTGAATTATTTTGATTATGTAATCTTGAAAACGCTTATGTTGCTTATTATGTATACATGTGCTTGAAACATAGAAATGGTAAGCACGCATAATTGGTTATACTCTTACTATTTTTCATTCGAGATTTTGTAGGTTTGCAATTGAAATAAGATAAACTTTTGGAACATTACCTAAATTTTGGAGAACTATTAAAAAATATCAATTTGTTGGCTTCCATGAACATGAATTTACATTTTAATTATTTATAGAATTACTTTATTATCATTACTCTTATGTTTTAAGTTGAAAATCTTCATATTATGAAAATAAAGTTTTGACCCCTCATTTACAAATTCAAATTTGTTATTATTTCTTTGAAAGAAAAGGGGAACATATAAATGACTACAATAAGATGGAAAGAGTAAGAAAATGTGCAAAATGATAGGGGGAGCTCATTCAAAAGTTTGAAATATTAATTCTCTACTCACCTTGAACATTGTTTTGTTAAATGAAAGTTTATCAAAGACTTTTTTTTCATATTGTCAAATTCTTAGACCATTTGACATACTTCAATTTAAATTTGGCATATCATTATTGTCTCAAAGTTTTATGCAATATTTTGACTATTTATATAAGTTTTTGAGACTTGTGTTAGCCCCTAAACAACTTAAATCTCATATTTTATTTATATGAACCGATTATGGATTTAGGGGGAGTTATTTTTGTCTATCACATATGTTACATTTGTTTTATTCTTTATGATATGATAAAATAAAGAAATATTTTTTTTCTCCCTTATGACATTTTACATACTGTTTCCTATATAACAAAAAGGGGAGAATAAAAAATTTATGAAGATGGCATGATTAAGGGGGAATTACATTTGTCTCACATATATGTTTAATGTACAAACTACTTTTTGATGAAATAAAAGAGAGAGAAATATAGGAGAAATATGATAAGAACATAAGAGAAACCTATATAAGAGAAATATGATAAGAATATAAAAGAAATTTATGTATGATCCCAACTTATATAATCTCTAACTAATTATGTGTACCTCATAAGTATAACTCTATATAAAAAGTACCTTATAATTCAGACTTGTGTGCATATCTACCATTATAAGGAAAACTTAGTTTTAGAGGGTGTGAAATTTCAACTTTGATATCGTTTACTTCCCAATTTATAATATACTTTTCATATTTCTAAGTTTTTATGCTATATCTAATTATATTTTGATGATACAAATCTCGAATAAACATAGTCATATATTTAAAATGCGAAAAAAGTTCAATTCGAATGCACTGAACTTGAAGTTAATATTTGAATATGTTTCATTCATATCTGAACTAACATGTGAATATAAAAGTTGTAGATAATCTTGTTAATTTCCAACGAATAAAAAATCATCTCATTCGGATATTTGTGCAAAATAGTGTAGAGTGGTCGACCAACCGGTCTGAAGAATCGGTCGACCGGCCAGGTGAATCGGTCGATTGATGTGAACAGAGAATTTGCAAATCACATGGGATGAAGTTAAAACATGGACCAGTCGACTGTCTAGAGGCAGCGGTCGATCGGACCGCACGCAAAATGACCTATAACGACTAGTTTTTTTGTCAAGTGAAAGGGCAACGGTCATATTATCTAAAGAGGACTATAAAAGTGGTCCAATGGGTGCAGAATCAATCAAGTACCGAAGGAAAATATCAAGCATCAAAGAAAAATCATTTTCTTGAAGTTATTTAGCCATGTTGTTGAATCTTGTCTTCTTTCTCTCTTCTCTTCATGTGAGTTTGGTATTGTAAAAGAGAGAAATATTTATTTAAATATTTTGGTGTGAGCTCCTGTGTAGAAGAAGTTTTATCTTACCTCTCAATTTAGAGAAAAGATTGAGAGTGCTCATTTGTAAAAGAGGTGTGCCTACCTCTTTTGCAAAGAATCAATAAGTAAAAGCTTCCTATGTGGAGAGATTGCCTTGCCTCTCGAAGTGGAAAAGAAGGTGGTGTAAAGGGTTTTTTCTTATCCTATTTGGAACGAAGGAAAGTGTTAGTGGAAACTTCGGCCGTCTCGATATTGAGAAGTCGAAGTGGGGATGTAGGTCAAGGTGTGGTCGAACCTCATCAACAAGCCACCGTGCACCTTGTGTTTGTCTTTCTCTCTTCCTCTCCTTCCTACCTTATTAAGTGATTTGATTGTTATTGTATTGATTTAAAGTTTTACGAATCAATTTTAAGCTTCCGTGATGATTTTTATGAAATCATTCTTTTCGGTAAAACACTAATTCACCCCCCCCCCCCCCCCCTTCTTGGTGCCTTGTGATCCAACAATTATTAGTTGGGTTAATTAAACTTTTTTGTTTCTTTTGATTATGCATGTTGAGTTCATTGTTTTTTTATAAGTGATTTGCATGAGATTAGAATCCAAACCTATAAGAGGATGATTAGTTTCAAGAATTATTACTTTTAAGTTGAGACATACATAACGCGTGTTCGGTAACTCGTCGCTTGTGTCTGATTTCGTGCGTTCTATTATTCTATTCAGACCTGTGGATGAATAATAGTATAGAAGATACATACTCATGCATTTTAATGATCTGTAAGATTAGTAATTAACTCATCATTTGCAGTTATTAGTTTCATTAGAAGTTAAGGTAGTTTGGTTTACTCGTCTTGAGAGGTCAATACTTTAAGTACTTTTGATCTGTCGTAAGAATCGAAACTATTATTTTTCTTATTATAAGTCAACTATAATAGTGGTTCATACAAGTTTACATTTGCATTAATCATTCAAAATCCTATGGCTCAGCACAATTTTATTTTATTTTTTGTTATTTATTTTTCTGCATATTTTTTTATCACAAAACTCTTTTTTTCTCTTAATAAAATATTGGGACAGATTAGATTTAACTAGTTCATTATGGGTTCTATACTCTATTTCCTATTTTATTACATGATACGATTAGTGCACTTGCTAATAATTTTATTGTTACAAATTCAATGCATCATTTTTTTCTCGAAAAGATTAATAATCTCTATTACAAAATTAATTAGGCATAAAAAGTATGGATAAGGAGCATCCAAAACAATGATAGAAGACTGAATTCATGGCCTCCGATAATCTCTGAATTGTTGCATAGTGCATGCGCTGAGTTGCTACATAGTTTCTCTCGAAGAAACATCGAAAATCTATGAAATTCATCCTTTGCAATATAGCATGTCTCCCAAGTCTCAAGCACTACATTTTCGATCTCATATGACCTCTATTTATATCCTCCATGTGTCTCAAGAGTTTTGTAGAGATTCGATTTGATTTGGAGTCTTTCCATGTTGAACTTTAAAATTATCCAAAACTTTTTCAAATCTGAAAAAATATATTTTCAAATAATTCCTAGGACTTACAATAAAGTTTGAAGTCGATCTGCAATTGAATTATTAAGAAAAGTAAAAAAAATATCGAAATTCAGCTTCGGCTTCTCACGGCCTACATCGTGAATTTTATGGCCCTCACTGCGTCAAAATTGAAGTAAAAATTGTATTTTCATAGCTTGTAACATTTTGGTCACGTCCATTGTTCGGACAATTTTAGCACAATTCTGAACATTTAATGGGTCATTATAGCCTTGTAATGGTCCTCTCCATAGGCGGTCCTACATGGAGAGTAATGGGGTCAATTGACCCCATTAATCTCTAATGATTAGTCTTATTAGGTATTATAATTAATTCAGTAATATATTGTGGATATTTTGAAAGTTTTCAAATGTTAGATATTATTTTTTAAAATGTTTGTTAATATTATCTCTTCTCTTATATTCCTACTATTTTATAATATTTATTTCTTTTTTTAATTCATTTTCCCTCTTATTTTAAGTGATCTTTGCTTGTCAAACTTCTTATACTATCACAATTCTACATTTCCTTATACAACAAGAAAACATTGATGAAAAAAATACGAAATTCGAAGTTACATATATATAGTACTTAAGGCTAAATTTTATTTTATCATCAAGTATCAACATGTTTTTCTAACCATACGTATACATTCATTAATTACTAACCTCACTCATTAATTAACAAATACATATAATGTGCATAAAATCTATGATATAAAAGATAAAGGTAATATGATGCATAGTACACATTTTTTATTACTTTATTTATTAATATAAAGGGTTATTTCTTTATACCTCTCCTATGCTATATTTTGCATCTAATTCTAATATATGAAGTCACCGTAAAAGATCCTACGGTGAGTTCATATATTAAGTTTAGATGCGAAAAATCGGGATAGTTCATGGGAGGTATAAAGAAATAATCCAATTATAAAGATAAATTTGCACCCATTAACTCTGGGGTCGTAGGTCCGCACCTGATCCTCTCTGTTATGGCCATTACGGTTCATCAATGGTCTGTTATATTGATTTCTTAGTTTTGACAGCTTTCACTAATTTATGATTTTTAGCTTCGTTTTAACTTCGATTTAAGTATCATTTTCTTTAGTAGCTTCGTGACTCTTTTCTCTTATTTTTTTTGTAATAAAATATAAATTTTAGATAGATTTTTATTTTTATAAAATTAAAGTAAATAAGATCATAAATTAATACATACTATATGAAAATAAATTAAAATAAGATTAAATGAATGACTAATTATATGTTATATTTTCAATACATCAGTCCACGCTAGAGTAGTTTGCATATGGTACCATCAATTTCCATCTACTCCCACAAGATGAAAGTTTTTGCTTAATAAAATATTATAATTTTAACTAACAAATATTGAGCATTTCTTAACTACTTTTTTTTCTAAAACAAAGTAATCCTATGCAGAAAAAATATACAACATAAATGATGTTACTTTATGTAGAAACAGATAATATGGAAGGCCAAACATTATGACTAGTTTATTAGATGGCATTGCTATAGTACAAATTAAAGTCTACAAATTGATGGAACACTATCCCGTACAAGGATATTAGAATTTACTTAATTTTTAATGTACTAAGAATTGTCAACAGGATACAAATTCACTTACTCTAAAAATCGTTTTACTTCACAAATTACAGAGGGCCCAAAACACATATTTGATAGCAGATTAAATGGTAAAATAGTTTAATTCTTTAAAAAATTACTGAACTTGGGTTAAGTCTTAAAATTATAGCATTAGATTCAAAGTTTATCGGTAATTTGTTGAGTGCTAATAATTTTGAATACTGAAGATCCAAAAGAATTATGAAATATTTGATTCAATTTTATTGTTACAAGAAACTGTCAAACTAAATACTATCATAATGATAATATTATTAGAAAAATATTTTAGAAATAGAACATACATAAAATTAATCAAGAAATATCATATAACTTAAAATATGATATCAATCAACGATGCCACAAGTCCTCTCTTTTCATACGCATTTTGGCTATTTCCGGTCATTATCGTTTAGGAATCGGACATTTGTTTGATTTCTTTTTTTTTTCTACTCTCCACCTCCCATTCTTGCATCCCTCCCCTCCTGTCTGCTTATTCTAATCCTCCCCGCGAACGATCCAACACGTCTGAGTTTTGTGGAAAATTTTCAGCTTTTTTCTTCTTTCTGCGTTCTTTTCTCTTCGATTTCGTGCAGGCACGAGGAAAAACATGTTCTTTTGTTCTGGATTCCTCCTTTCCCCCTCGATTTGACATGCCCATTCGCTCAAGCTTCGATTTTGAGCTATTTACAGCTCAAATTTCCTGCGGTTTCTTTCCTTTGGTTCTTGGCAGCTGCTTTTGTTCTTCAATTCATCATAAAAAAGATAAAAGTTCTCTTTACAGATTTCTTTTTCCTTCGCGCTCTTTATCGTCATACTTTTTAACCTGCTGCTAAAAATTCAAGCTTTCAGCGATTTCCGAAACATTCTTTCATCTTCTTCATGCCTTGTTCTCCATGATCGGTTGATCGGTTCGTTATCCTGAAAAATTCAGATTTTTCGTTGTTTTACCCTTTCTTCTTCGTCTTCCCGGAACGTTCATATGGCCCGTGAAAGCTGTAACCTTGACAAGGATGAGGCCGAGATCCTCAAACCTTCGTCCCCTTCCTCCTCTTCTCCATCTCCCCTGGCTCCGTCACCGCCATCAACAACTCCATCTCTTTTCTTCAAACCGTGCGAGGAACCGCCGATTCTGAGGCCCGAGAAGCTGGAAACTCCGGCCGCCGCGGAGGCGGCCGTCGAGCCTTCTTCGACGCTGAAGGCCGACGAGGAGACGCAGTCGCCGACCAGGTTCATCAACAAGTGCTCCACCTGCCGGAAGAGGGTGCGGCTCGCCGGGTTCCGGTGCCGGTGCGGCGATCTGTTCTGCGGTCAGCACCGGTACTCGGACGCCCATGACTGCTCTTTCGACTATAAGGCGGTTGGCAGGGAGGAGATCGCCAAGGCCAACCCTGTGATCAGAGCTGCCAAGATCATTAAGATCTAGAGGTATAACATGACTTTCATCTTTTACAGATTAGCTCTTCTTTGCCCTTTTGTGCAGTCATGTGGTGTTTGATCATCAAGACCTAGTCATGGGAGAGTGCCTTCTGCAATCTGTTATCCTCTGGTAATTAAGATATGATAGATTGCAATTGATAAAACAAGTTTCCTCTGAAAAAGTACTGTTTTGAGGGATGCGTATGGATAATGAGTGCTGATTGAGCATTACAAAAATCTGTTCTGAGCATATTCTAATTACTTGTGATTCTATATTTCTTGGTAAAATCTCTCTTTGAAAGAACTTGAATTTTATGATGCCTAATTTTGAGTTCTGATATTATATATTGTAGTATAGTTATCGAAAAGAATCTGTAGATGGATTGTTGTAGTATGATACTCAGGTAAATTTGCAATGATCAGCATTTCCTTCCAACTTGAAGTAAATATAACATTGCTGGGTATATTTTTCCTCTCGTGCACTTTTCACTGATGTCTTGATGACCGGAATCATCGGCAGAATAGAGGAATAATTTGTTTCGGTATAAATGGACACAACTTGATGGGATGTCTCTCCATTGTTGAACACAGGACATGAGCTGGATATACTCTGCAGCTGAAATTTTTTTTATTTCTGGTTGAAATCATGATATTAAAAGAAATGAAACATCACTTGTTGGATTTTCATGCTATCTGCTGGTAATTGTTTTTATGGCCATTAGATATAAAGATGGTTGAGAATAACTTACCTGCTCATAACTAGAGGAATGCAACATGTTGAATTATCTGTTCTGTCCAGTGCCATTGTTTTTTTTCTTTGTTTTTTGTGCTGTTTCTTCTTACCTGACTGCTTTCCGGAATAGTATCTGAATTATTCCCTGTCTATTCAATCCCCCTTGTAACAAAGCAAATGGAATCTAAACAACTTTGTCCATTAATGATAAGATCGTCGGAAACACAACTAACACTAATTCCTTATATGCATGATATACAACATATTCCTGTGCTTCTTGAGATACTCAAAGTGATCAGCAAGATTAAGGCAATTTTGTTTGGTCAATTGGCTTTTGGTTCTCTTTTCTGGGGAGGGCTTGAATATATTCTACTTGTAGATGTGGTCAATGTTCATTTCTTTTGTATTTGCAGGGGCAGTAATCCTAAGGTATGTGGAAGGCCAACCTGGACATCACTCAAGTGTGGGCTCAACCTCCGTTTTCTGATAACATAAACAAAGGCTCTTCGAAAGTTACTTTGATGATGGCCCCTCAACAAGTTACTGTAGGCAGACATCTGTTGTTCAGCTTTCTGATCTGGATGCCCGATTCTCTTAACACTAAGATCACTGTTCTAGTTGGCTGTGAAAATCCAATCCTGTCCTTCTTCCCCACTCGACATGGTGTCCGATTTATTATTTGATCGATTCTGCTGAATGAAATTAGCTTAAAAAATGTTGATTGAATCCTGGAACTGTTGTTTGCACTGTTGCTTGTCATTTGGTTGGAAGAGAGTTCACCTGTCAACAAATGGAACTGGCCAGCTAATGATTCAGCTGAACCGGTCTGAATCTCTTGTGTCACTAGATGTTCTTATTCCTCGGACGAGTTTGATGATGGAGAACTGCGAGGAAAGAAAAGCTAAACAAGAGTCATTTGTTGTTTGAATCACAGCTTGATTGTCTAATGGCGAGCATGCCTAACGATTCCACCTTCATTCTTTGCAATTACTTTTATGCAGCATGCCTTTATTTAAAATTTTCATCACAAGCATTCGCAATATTAAAGAAATTATCAAAGGTAAATATTATTATAGAATGGTCAAGTTTGAATCAAAGAACGCAACTGAGGACTAAAGCTAAACATTATTAGAATTGTCAAGTTGGATGGCGCATCCTGTTTGGTATATTGATAACTTAATTAGTGGATAATGAATGATGGATGGAATGTGGTTCTTGAAACTTAAAAGTGACATTCGAAAACTTGATTTATTTTTAGTCTGCCGAAGGGAACTTTAAGTTCTAACGAAAAGTTGTTGAAAATATTTGTTGCTAACACAAAAGCTAGTGTTTGTTTACATGTAAAAACGCTCTCTATATATATTTTAAGACATATGAATAGTTTAGTTTTTTTTTAGTCATATTATAGAAGTGTTTTATTTTTAGTCACATTATAGGAAGATACATCTTTTAAGAACCCATTAAACCTAATAACTAATTAATTACGTCTCTGCTGGATGCAAAGCATGCACCCTTACGTGGCATTAATATATAGAATAGCGTCTCTTCCTTTTACACTGCTATTATTCACGTCGAATGGACACCTCGTCCACTCCGAACACTGTGGATGAGAGACTTGGAGGACGAGATCGTTCCCACCACTCCAAGGACGACACCGACTGCTATGAGCACTCCGTTGAGAACGACGGCGGGCTTGGAGACTTGACTCCAGCACACCTTCAGGTAGAACGCGCAGGGCAGGAT
Organism: Pontederia crassipes; assembly: GCA_030549335.1. Classification (NCBI taxonomy): domain Eukaryota; kingdom Viridiplantae; phylum Streptophyta; class Magnoliopsida; order Commelinales; family Pontederiaceae; genus Pontederia; species Pontederia crassipes. Next base: position 8,300,520 of record CM060190.1, read on the forward strand.
GAGGCACACTCCCATGCTGACAAGGGATCCCGTGAGGCTGAGGACGTGCTCGAAGTAGGGGACAACGAGCGCCAGTATCAAGATCGCCACCAGCAGGGCGGATCCCACGCTGCCCCTGATAAGCGCGCGAGCCCCAGAGCCCATGGAGGAGGGAAGGCTGCGCTCGAGCTGGACGGCGAACGGAGCGAACTCCAGCGCGTACTTGGTCATTGGCATCAGCACCGTCGCCCACAGCGCGACCTTTGTGACGACGAGGTGCGGCGGCATGCTCAGCGTTACCTGCGATCTGACGGCCGCTCCGAACAGCTTCGCCCCCATGACCGCCAGAGCCGAGTAGAGGCCGATCGCGATCGCAAAGCTCGTGACGCAGACCTATGTGCAAATAATTAAGCGTGTCGTATGTAAATATGCTCGACCCTGACCCCGGATACATGCGTACCTTTGTGAACTGGGAAGGGTCCTTCATGGCGGTGTATATGCACGGGAACACGATGTGGCCGGCGTAGCTGAAGATGTAGAGACCGGAGACCCCCGGGATGTTGTGGAGCCGCAGCGCAGGGATGCTGTGATCGCCGCGCACGTCTCCGAACACGGCCGCCCACGCGACGGTGGCGAAGATGAGGAGCGACATGAGGATTCCTCCGAGGGAGAGGAAGGAGATGGAGGAGAGGTCCCTCAGCCAGAGACTGGGGAGAGAGACGAGCACCGCGACCACTGTGAGCAGCTGCCGCCTGGACATGCTCAGCCCGCCGAGGAGCTCAATCCTGGCGGCGGCGCCGTCGAACACCAGAGGCAGGTTGTCGCTCAGGGAGATGGTGTAGGACACGAGGGCGAAAAATATCTCTAGGTACATGAAGGTGGAAGCGATGATCCGCCCTTTGCTGCCGAACGCCTGCTCTCCGATGTCTTGGTAGGTCTTGGAGTTGGAATCCTCCTCGAGGCACTTGCCGATGATGTGGGCGGTGTAGGCGCAGGCCACGCCGAGTCCCACCAGCATGAAAGCTGAGCTCCACCCTCCGCTCTCCAAAGCATACGGAGTGGACAACTGACCGAGACCTGATGAAACAAATTGAAATTAGCACTCAGAGTCCTAAATCAGACAGTAACATGCATGTGCATTAGATTATATGATATGAAACCTACCTATAAGCATTCCGACCATGTTGATGACTGAATGAGTGAAGGAGCTGTTTGCCTTGACGTTGCGCTCCTCGCTCTTAAAACTCAGCGGCGCCACGTCCGTCGCTGGCACCTCATGACACTTGAAGGTGTTCATCTCGTTCACTTCCTCGAGACAGGCCACGCAGCACTGATCAGCGGCAGCAGCTGCGTGTTTATCTCCGCCCGCCATTTCATTAGCCACTTGATTCGGACGACGTCGCTTGCCGAAGTGAAAGCACGAGAACCATCCGGCGCCGGACTTGTTCTGCAAGTTGGACATCTTCTTATTTAATTAGCTACTGATCGATCTACTTATAAGTTAATTCTGTGTATGCTTGGAATTGAACTCTCCCAGGTCTCGTGGAGAGAGAGAGAGAGAGAGAGGACTGGTTGTGCGTGTATTTGCAGGGCTGTGCTCCGGGGCTTTATATGAGTTCATGACTCCAATTGAAGCACCTGGGAGGAGTCTTATCAATATGAAACACTGCAATGTATTGTCAATTCTATGTGTAATCGAATTCTCACCGACTTCATGTGTGTTCCATTGTCCATATATTGCAGTGCACCACTTCTTCAAATCAGTGACAAATCTGCATGAATAAAATATCTTAAAGGTATTTATTCACAATATTGAACTTATCTAATCTCTCTGTTAAGAACCCAGTCATTCTTCCAAGAGGGAGAATAAGCTATATGATTTTGCCTCTAGCCGTCTTACGGCCTCAGGTACTGCATGCTTTCCATGGAGTTTAACATGAAGGTACAGTACTGTAAAAAGAATTAGCATCGATTATTGGACCTTTGATTTGCATGTAATTCATGATTAGGTTTCGAGCTAAATTGTTTTATTGCTTCCATCAATTACTTCCCATGGAAAATGAAGGCTATATACATGCACTTGACAAAACCACCAGATGACCACACGACAGTGAAGAATATACATATGAGAGGCCATCTGAATGTGTGAAATGCATACGTCTCGACATGCATCATGCATGCATGGTGTGCATGCTTGAAGTAAACTCGCGTTCATTAATTTCTGCTCGCACTTGGATTCTGCTGATATAAGATGGAATGACATCTAGATATCTGCTGTCTATTTTTTTTTCTGTTTTTTCCATGGCGTTTCAGGTGACACGGGGGACTCAGCATGAAGAACCCTAAAGCAAACGTCCACTGCGAGTTCCACAAATGCTGGAACATGGGACCATTCGACATGCGTGCATCATCGATCGTCATCGCGGTCAGATATCACGCAGAATGGGCACAGAGGTTGGTAAGTTATAAGTTTAACTCTTACAAATGTTCTTAAAAAAAAAACAAAGAAGAAGAAGAAAGAAAACTGCCACCCGTCTTCCTCTTTGTGCTGTGCTTGTCTGCAACCTTTCCACCATGTCTCCTTGGAGATGCCGAAATCGGAATAGCAGCGGATATCAACGTGTCTTAGCAGACTGAGGCGACCGGTGCCACACCAAATTCCTGTTCCTGTTCACGTTGAAAAATTGATCAGACAGACTCGTGTTGGTGGTTGCGTCATTTCTGATTCTGTTTTAGGTTTCGACCATGAAAAGATTCTTCGTGTGCCGAACGAAAGAGCATGAAACGAACTCTCACCTCGCTGCATGGCAAACGAGTCACGCGTGCGGTGTTCAAAAATCTCTCCGGAGAACACGACAGTTGGGATTGAGTGGATGCGGGTCCTCACCGTTTAATCAAGCAAAAAATTTCTGCCAGAGGTGACATCAACTAGTCCGGTTCAATAGTGAGTCTGAGACTTAACGCGCATAATTCTTAGTTACAATAGAAATTGGTCGGATTATCGGGGCCTTTTCGGCAAAAAAAAAAATCTCTCCGGAGGAATAATTTCATCATCTAGATCTACCCTGTTGATGTGCAACATGGATCGAGGTCCATTGGTGCAGGGAATTTTTAATGGACCGTGAGCCCAGCCCAACCTGCACATTGACATGTCTGTTTTTACTTGAGCTATAAATAATTATTAGCCAACTAAATCAATAATTTGGGACAAGGATCCCCCTTCACTCGGAGACTAGAAATCACGTCCACAGATACCTATATCGGCAAAAACGAAGGGGACTAATTTTCTGATGAAAAAATGGAAATTTTACTTTGCCTCAATCGGAGAGGTGCACTGTTGGAACTGGGTTAGAACGCAACGCCAAGCTTTTGTATGTTCCCCTTTATTTATATTATGATATTCATATAGTAATAAGAACGAATCGGTTAGTAGTACAAGAACTAATCGGAACTAATCGAATCAAGCTCATAAATTCAGATTGATTTGTCGCCTAATAGAAAAGAAAAATTTATATTTTCGAAACTCATTATAAGGGGCATTGAACGATCGTATATTGTATGTTCCATTATTTCAATTCCATGAGTTCAAATTTTATGTGCTCCGTCTATACTTTCTTTACGTTAGGTTTATGAACCATTTTTATAATCAGAAAAAAAACTAAATTATAAAATATATTACTGTCGCTTGTCACTTCAAAATATATTACTGCCGCTTCATCATGTGACTAATAAACGTACTGAACATTTTTATCATTATAAAATGAACTCCTATCGTGTGACTACTAAAAGTATTGAACATTTTTATCATTGTAAAATAAAATGGAATGTCAATAATGCATTTTGAATGCAAACATCAAGTGGCGTAGCCATCATCAACTCCATTATATCCTATGCGGAAAAATAAAACAATATGCAAAAGCCTTAATTAGAAGCTAAATTGTAGTGATAATTCCTTTACGAAAATATTTAATTATACATTAATTTTACCCTCCTGGCTTACTCCTTAAACTTCAAAAGACATGAACATGTGATGCAATAAACTAGTCAGCTAGCTACATGGTTCATTAGCCTCTGTTACGAAAAGAAGAAAGAGAGGGATCGTACGAAATATAGAAGAACGCGAAGAGAGAAAAAAAATGGCGGCGGCTCTTTGTTATGGAATAATGATGATTATAATGATGGGTCTCGGTCTAGACCCCTAGTGAGTTTATATAAGCATTTCCTTTGACAGATGATAGAAATTACATACGGACTGTGACTCTAAATAAATCTCTTAAAAATAGGACACATATCTCGTGATAAGGAAATAAATCAAATCCGAATCACATACAGAATATCCTTAAAAATTTTTCACTCAGGGGGCTCCGCCCCCTTGCAACCCCCGCAGGGGGATCCCCTCATTGATCCCCCACAGGCTCGCTGATCGGGCAGCGAGAACCCGTAGGAGAATTCTACTAAAGCGCCTGATTATGTAAAGAGACTAACTGGGTTCAAATTCAAGGCATTATTAACAAATCTCCACATTGACTTGAATCATCTTCAGAGCATAAAAAATTTCAATACTATGTCACGCAGCCGTCAGCCCCACCTTGGGGCCATTACCAAGTATTGATGTTAAGCAAATCCAAGCAATGCTGGAACTTGCCATAAAGAACAGATTTTGTGAACATATCAGCTGGATTGTCTTCAGTGTCAATCTTCTTCACCTTAATCCTCTTCTCAGTGTGGATGAAGTGATACATGACATCAATGTGTTTGGTTCTTTCATGATGTACTTGATCCTTGGCTAAACATATTGCACTCAGACTATCACAGTGCACTATAGTCTGCTCCTGATGTAATCCGAGATCTCCAATCAAACCTTTTAACCAGATGCCTTCCTTGGCAGCTTCTGTCAGTGCCATGTATTCAGTCTCTGTGGTGGACAATGTAACTGATAGCTGAAGTGTGGCCTTCCAACTAATAACCGAACTACCCAAAGTGAAGACATAGCATGTCATATATCGTCTTCCATCAACATCTCCAGCATAGTCTGAATCTGAGTACTCTGTAATCAAATACTCTTTATCACTTCCGTAGATGAGGCCAATATCAGATGTTCCTCTCATATATCGAAAAATTCGCTTCACTGCTTGCCAGTGCTCCTTTCCTGGATCGCTCATAAATCTACTGACAACACTGACTGCATGAGCAATGTCTGATCTTGTGCAAACCATGGCATACATCAGACTTCCAACTGCACTAGCATATGAAACCCGAGACATGTACTCCTTTTCTGCTTCTGACTTGGGTGCGAAGACAACAGAAAGATGAACATTTGCAGCTGATGGAGTATTCAAAGGCTTCGCTCTAAACATTCCAAACCTGGATAAAATCTTCTCAATATAACTTTTCTGAGATAAGAAGAGTTTACCCTGTGCGCGATCCCTTAGAATTTCCATCCCCAGAATCTTCTGTGTTGCACCAAGATCCTTCATGTCGAATTCTGCACTGAGGAGCTTCTTCAGATTCTGAATGTCTGTCATGTCTCTGGCAGCAATAAGCATATCATCAACATACAAGAGCAGATAAATGTTGGAGCTGTTCTTCACCTTCTTATGGTATACACAGCAATCATAGGGACTTCGACTGAATCCCTTACTGATCATGAAGCTGTCGAACCTCTTGTACCATTGTCTGGGAGACTGCTTCAAGCCATACAGAGATTTCTTCAGACTGCAAACTTGATTCTCCTTTTCAGAAATGGAGAATCCCTCTGGTTGGCTCATAAGAATATCTTCTTCAAGTTCTCCATGGAGGAAAGCAGTCTTCACATCTAGTTGCTCGAGCTCTAGATTCTGATGTGCTACAAGAGCAAGTAGTACCCTGATAGAAGTATGTCTGACAACAGGTGAGAATATCTCATTGTAGTCCACACCTTCTTTCTGACTATAACCTTTAGCAACCAATCGTGCTTTGTATCTCGTGCCTTCAACTCCTGGAATTCCTGCTTTCTTCTTGAAGATCCATTTACAGCCAATAACCTTCCTGCCTTTAGGCAACTTGACCAGCTCCCACGTCTGATTCTTGTGAAGAGGTTCCATCTTCTCACCCATAGCAGCGATCCACTGTCCAGATTCGACACATGTGATGGCATCCCTATAAGAGGACGGCTCCAGGGACTCCACTTTTTCAGCTACCTGTAGTGCATAAGCAACCATGTCATCGAAATCATATCGCTTAGGAGGACCCACTTCTCTGTGAGGACGTCTAGCAGCAATTGACTCATCTTCATGTTGCTCATCATATTCTTCACCTTCTGGTTCTGCTTCTTGATGTGATCCTTCAGCATCATCCTCAATTTGAGTGATTTCAACCTCCACCTGTTTACTGACACTCTCTTCAGCCTCCACCTTCAACTGAAGCATTGATGCTTCATCAAAGGTTACGCTTCTGCTGTGGATGACTTTGTGTTCTGAAGGAGACCAGATTCTGTAGCCCTTCACTCCTGCACCATATCCCATGAACACCCCTTCTTTGGCCCTTGGCTCCAACTTCCCTTCACTAACGTGATAGTATGCTGGACAACCAAAAACTTTCAGACAAGTATAATCAGCAGGATTTCCTGACCATACCTCAGTTGGAGTCTTGAAATCAATTGCAGTCGCCGGACTTTGATTCACCAAGTAACAAGCTGTGTTAACAGCTTCAGCCCAGAATGTCCTATTCAGGCCAGCGTTAGAGAGCATGCACCTTGCCCTCTCCAGAAGTGTCCTGTTCATTCGTTCTGCAACTCCATTCTGCTGTGGAGTATCTCTGACTGTGCGACGTCTGGCAATGCCTTCATCTTTGCAGAACTGGTCAAATTCAGCAGAACAGAACTCCAAACCATTGTCAGTGCGAAGACGCTTCACTTTCTTCGACGTCTGATTTTCCACCAGAACCTTCCACTGCTTGAAGGCCTTGAAGGACTCACTCTTGTGTTTCATCATGAATACACAAGTCATCATCGAGTAGTCATCAATCACAGATAGGAAGTACCTCGCACCTCCTAATGATGGAACACGAGAGGGACCCCAACAATCGGCGTGGATGTAGTCAAGTGTCGCCTTCATCTGTGCACTGCCTTGCCAAACTGAGACCTTCGCTGTTTGCCGAATACGCAGTGCTTGCTGAAGTTGATTTCAGATATTTTCTTCTCTCCTAGAAGACCTCGTTTGCTGAGGATATTCATCCCGTTCTGACTCATATGCCTAAGCCGCATGTGTCACAGCCTGGACCTATCTGATTCAGATGAACTAGCCACTGCAGCAACGCCAGAGACTGTCTTGCCTTGTAATACATACAAGGACTTCTGTCTGACTCCCTTCAGAACCGTAGCATCACCCTTCATGATCGTGAGGATGCCTCCAGCAGCATTGATTTGACACCATTTAGAGTCGAGGACTCCAAGTGATATCAAATTCTTCTTCAGTTGCAGAACATGGCGGACATCTGTCAACGTCCTCACAAGATTGTCATGAGTCATGATTCGCACAGAACTGATCTCAACTATCTGACATGACGCGTTATTGCCCATGATGACATTTCCACCGTCACTCTTCTGATAAGATGAGAACCAATCTTTATTCAGAGTCATGTGATAGGAACACCCCGAATCCAGAACCCAACTATCCTCCAGACATCTTTGATCAAAAGCAGTCAGAACCAAATCATCTTCGGAATTCCTTGTTTCATGTGCCACCGCAGCGACGGGGGTTTTCTTCTTCTTCGGACAATCCTTCTTCCAATAACCTGATTCCTTGCAGTAATTACATATGTCCTTCGCAGTGATTTTCTTCTTCTTGGATTTGGATTTCTTCGAATTCGAGGTCTGTCCTTTCTCTGCGGTCGATATCAAACCCGCGGCTTGAGTCTCTGCAGAATTTCCAGATGCCCTATGCCGAAGTTCACGAGTATGGAGACTCGATCTTACTTCTTCCAGACTTATAGTTTCCTTCCCGATAATCATAGAATGAACGAAGTTCTCATATGATGGAGGAAGCGAAACTAACAAAATTAGGGCAGCATCTTCATCTTCAATCTTAACATCGATATTTCTGAGTTCCATCAACAAATAATTTAACTGATCAAGATGTTCCTTCAGAGGGATACCTTCTTGCATGCGGAGAGAGAACAGACGTTGTTTCAACAACTTGTTGGTGAGAGACTTCGTCATATATAGACTCTCGAGTCTCAACCATAGATCGGTCGTCTTTTCTTCATCTGCGACCTCGATTATCCCCTCATCCGCCAGACACAATAGAATCATCGAGTGCGCCTTCTCCTCCTGTGCCGCCAAAGTTGGGAGGTCGATCTCCTTTTCTTTGTCCTTCGAGTCTTCCTTCTTTGGCTTGTTCTTCGACACGTTTGAGAGCGACGCCCAGACTCCTTGTTGCTTCAAAAGCGCCCGCATCTTGATCTGCCACAACCCGAAACTGTTCTTGCCGTTGAACTTCTTCACGCTCACGTTGCGCGACGCCATCTCCCTGCTGATCGAGAATCGCTGACAAACCCTAAGACTCTGATACCAGTTTGTTACGAAAAGAAGGAAAAGAGGGATCGCACGAAATACAGAAGAACGCGAAAAGGGAAAAAAATGATGGCAGCTCTTTGTTATGGAATAATGATGATTACAAGGATGGGTCTCGGTCTAGACCCCTAGGGAGTTTATATAGGCATTCTCTTTGACAGATGATAGGAATTACATACGGACTGGGACTCTAAATAAATCTCCTGAAAATAGGACACCTATCTCGTGATAAGGAAATAAATCAATCCGAATCACATATATAATACCCCTAAAAAAATTTCACGAGCCCCCTTGCAACCCCCGCAGACCCCCCATAGGCTCGCTGACCGGGCAGCTAGACCCCGTAGGAGAATTCTGCTAAAGCGCCTGATTATGTAAAGAGACTAACTGGGTTCAGATTCAAGGCATTATTAACAGCCTCTAATATGATTGTATCAACAGTATAATTAATAGCATAATCAAAATGAGTTAACAAAATGAATAATCCAAAAATAGAAAGAAACAAATATAAATCATCGACAAATTTATTACCTTCTTCAATTTTCTCTACTTCATCTGAGTTCAATGGAAGACCTTTTAGCTTGATTGGAGCTGGACAGATAGTTTTTACGTTGCTTTTTATTGCACCCAAAATGGGGCCTTAATAAATAGTTGTTGAAGAAATTAAGAAAGAAAAACTAAGTATCAGATAGACACTTGTGTATATGTAGTATTGACAAAGGCAAATGCAGTAAAAATCCCTTCTTTTTTGGAAATCATCATCTGACGCCAAGAACAGAAATTTGGCTTCAGTAGTTTCTGAAAGCATATGGTTCATGTTTATTTTCCAACACGTCAGCGTCATTTTGATAACAAAGCAACATACAATTTCCTCACCAATTCCTCTTTTTCACAAACCTACCAAATTTAATAGAAGTTTGTTATTTCGTGGAGGAAAAATAAAAGATGAATTGATCATATCACACAGGTCAGAAACACTTTTAGCCACGAATATTTAACTTATCATGTTTTCTCCATCTTACGATCTTTATCATTCTTGTAAAACGTAGAGTTTAGATATAATATCAGCATGTAGTACAACTATTTACAGCATTATTTTCTAGTGGAACCAAAGAACAAATAAAAAATATTAATGCCTTTGTGCTTTCCCTTTTACATTATGGTTAATTCTCCACTTGGTGTTGAAGTTCGAAAAAATGGGAAATATTTGGATCAAACAAGCTAAAACAGTATCAGGAATCACTCACAGTTCATTGATTGGATATTTCAGAAGTAACCATCATTTTCGGAATGGAAAATACAGCAGAATGTGAAAGACAGGCATACATTTGAGGGAATTAAGAAACCACAACCATCGGATTGATCAAACTTCTCTCAGGCATAGCTTAACCTTGAGGATCAATACCAGATACTAGAAGAAAACAGTTGTGGTTGAGATGTGAGGATTCTCCACAAAGCAAATTCCTCTTTGGATAAATCACTTGATCACTAGGTCTTGTCTCACCAACAACTAGTAGAACAACTTGGCCTAGTTTTCAAGTGTTTCATCGCAAAACATTGATCGTGCCGAGCTTCGATTTGATCAATTACATTGCGAGGGAGACAGCAATGGAGCAGCACGTCTTCAACATAGAGCAATAGCACGATCGCTGGACGAAGAGTTTACGGAGAAGAAGCTCGGTGGCTCTGCCAACTCAGGCATTGATGGTGCGGCCATGGCCAACAGTCGTTCTTTGAATTTCTTGAGAGCGTCACGCATCCAGTCATACCGGCACAGTGGAAATGCATCTGATATGGTAACCTATTGCAAGGCACGAAATGGTATTATAATTAAGAAGACAGATGCACTCAATATCAACCCAAGGAGTTCAATGACATTTTTTTTTACTGAGCACTGAGAATTCCAATGCTTGTTTCATAATACTAACCCATTTCCTCTCGTGCACCTTCTGCTCCGCCCAATAGTCGAGCTCCTCAGTGACTTCGAGTGCGAACATGCAACCTCTGCAAGATCCCTCGAGGCTGCATGAGTTCTGCCGGCTCTTGCTCCGAAACTCCCAGCAACCTAGCTCAGTTCCCTGAACACAACAACAGATAAATCATCAGTATAAGGAAGGTCACTTAATTAGAAACCTCATGACACACTTGAGAAATATACAACCTTCATGCATGTATGCCTCACTAGAAATATGATAATTTGGTCTGCGGACAGGACACTAACATTAAACTATTTTGATCCAAAATCCTTTTCCGGTGCTATTATCAACTCTAGTTCATCTTTACATCAGTTATTAGACAATCAAATATCTATTCCAATAGCTTACAGATCTCTCGTCCGATTTATCAAATGATGGAAGAGGCTGATTCACAGGAGGACAACCACATAACATAGAGTAAGATGTGGTGGGTTCAAAGACAATTAAAATAAGGCAATCATCACCCCAGAACCATATAAAAATTTCTGCAAATCCTTATAAATAAAGAACAAATATATCACAATCACATGCCCACTGTTTGACTCTTAAGTCTAAAAAATAATTCCTTCATGGTAGGTGATCATCTGGACATGGAACAAGTGACACAGCAAAGGGTGATGTACACCACAGCTTACAAAGCATCTGGTCCATTCTGCTTTGTGGTCTAAAACATGAAGCTCACAGGTAGAGGACGCAGTGGCCGAATTTTGAATCTTCTTTGAAACTCAACCAGTTGAGATTAAAGGTTTCAGTTAATTTCTTTGCAATAAATATAATTTGCAGCTAACAATATATCTTAGTAGAGGGAAAAGAAACCAAACTGAGAAAGTATTTTGTGCTTCCTTAAGAAGTTCAAGCTATTAAGAGAAAGATCATCAACTAGAAAGAGTAAATAAAATCCTCAAGCATGTGGGCTTACAATTATGATTCCCCTAACTCCAGCCTCCTCCAAAGCTTCCCGGCAGGCTGCTTCGGGGGCGGTCTCATCTTGCTCCCATCCGCCCTTTAACCATGTATTTGATCATGAGTCATGGTGTAAATGCACAGCCGGACTAACTGTTATGTGCAGTGAACAGACTATTTCTTTACCTTGGGGAAGACGAGATCCTGACGTCCTGGCGAAGTGATCATGAGCACCTGCACCTTATCTATCAAGTCTCCAGATTGGCTATCACCGTTGGCATTCAGCTTGTATGGAATGCACCTGCTCACAAGAAGCACAAGCTCACTCAGCATTAAGAGAGGAACTCACTCAGCATGGAGAAATATGTTTGAACAGACACACAAGCTCTCAGTTTCATACTCTCTTTTTGCAGAAACCCAAAATATCATCCTTATGCCTAAAGACCATCGACAGCACAAGAAATAGCATGAATGTAACATTTGAGGGATCTCTAATATGCAATCGAGTCCATGTAGTAATGAGATGCTGCCAGAACAAAGCGGTGCCATTAAATCAGAAATACCCCTATTTGCAGCACCACTTAATGTTGAGAGATACCAAGAACTACTTTTAACTACTAAGACGAAACTCATTCACTCCTGAGCTCATTTAACTACCCTGCAGCTGATTCAAGTGCCAAGCCAAACACCTTTTTTTGTTTCTACGCTTGGCGTTGTTTATGTAATCATTTAGGAAAGTCACACAGTTGGAAGGAAGGCTAAAGGGTGGTCATTTACCCTGCCACAAGCCTCAGCTGGTTCTCGTACCGCTGCAGGTGTCGTCCCTGTCGAGCGAGCAGAGTAGACGCCATCGTTCCAGCGACGACAATAACAAAGAAGAAAGCTTCCAACTTTATGCAAAACCAGACATCTGAAAAGTAGAGAAAAAGAAAAGAACGGAGTTGAGTCTCCAGGGAATCTACAAATCGACCAACAAGGTAAGTAAAATAAACAAGAACAGACAAAGGAACTCGTGCTCACCAAACGGATTCCCAACACTCTTGTAGTACCAGCAACCGCCAGTCTTACAGCCAACGTCCGAGTACAGTCCCAACCACCGGAGAAAAAGTGCTCAAAATGATCTCTTTTAGCAGAAAGATGACAACTTTGTCTGATTTCCTTGCTCCCTCTACCTCCGCCACAATCTCACTCAAATTTATACTCGGGAAACAAGAGCAGAGAGGAAACCTACTGATGAATAGCTCAGGACAGAAAGGGAAAGACAAGAAGAAGAAGAGGGGGGAGAGAGAGAAAGAGAGACAGGAGTATTATTCTAATTTCTGCAGCCGACCAGGCTTATGGAGCTGCACTGGCGCCTTAACTACGAATTTAATGCCAGGCCTCGGAGTCAACCAAACCGTCCAACACCGCACTCTGTTCTTCTCCCAATAAAGAACGCAGTTTTGTGCTACTTTTTTTTTTCTTCTTCCTCCTCTTCTCCTTCCACTCGGTTTCCCTGGTTTTATTAAGAATTTCAAATCCTGCAACACAACCGGAGATTGCGCAAGGATTGAAATCGAGGCTTCAATACCCTTCTTTATTGTATCCTCCTCCGTTCTCGGCAACCAAGGATGGGAGCAGCAAAGTTGGGACCTTGTATCGAAGCCCCGCGCTTTATATAAGTTACACGAGAGAGAGAGAGAGAGAGAGAGAGAGAGAGAGAGAGAGAGATTAGTCCTCCTTGGTGTACACGAAGATTTTATGAAATGGAATTGTTTCTTTTCTTAATAGATCATGAGAGGGAGAGAGGAGAGAGAGAGAGATCATATAATTGTTGCTGTTAAATTAACAAATCAATTGATTCAGTTTTGCAATTGACCTTTTTTATATGATTGTCAGTACTGACAGAGATGTGGGAATCCTTCCTTATTTTCTTTTTACAATTATTAGAGAACAAAAATAAAAAAAGAATAAAATTGTGGTGCTGTAATATAGTCCTGATCTCGAATCTTTTTTTTTATTTTTTAATTCGTCTTGTTTTTAGCTCTTGGGCGTCCTCTATAATAATAATTGTTAAAAAAGAGAGAACAAAATAAAATAATTTGACCCTGTTCAGGTTTTTCTGTGAGTTTTATGAACTATTAAATCATTTCGGATATTATATCGAAATGTCAAATATCTAACGAATAACCACCGTTGATGGAAATTTTGTACCCTTTTTTATTTTTTTTATGGTATTCAATTTTAAATTTTTGGTGATATTTATCGTATCAAATTGATGGTTCATGCGCAAGATTCAACTACACAAAATTAAGTATACTTCATTAGTATATGTGTTATTTCATTTCATTTTTTTAAAATTAAAACGATTAGTGCAACCTCATCAAATTTCAAGATTGATGCTATGAAATGTTACTTAATTTATATCTAATCGAATTTTAAATTAATTATTAGAGAACTATATTTGAGATTATGGGAATAAATTTGGTGATTAAGAGCGGAATGCTCAACGAATAGGAAAATGTCAAATGGTAAGTAGTCCTCGTTTAAAAAAATTTCGATTTTGAAATTTATCGTAGGTATAATTTTTTTTTTTATGGAAAATTTCATCTATCATAATTAAACATACGATTTAAGCCGATACAAATTAGTGGGAGGGATGTTGTAGACTTGAATCAAATCAACATGGTTGGCAGTGGCATATGTGCAAGTAGACTACCTTTTTTACTGGTTGGTTTGAGTCGTGTGCAAAAATCCCAAACCCTAAAGACCGCTAGATGATAAGTCAAGAACACGTTTGTCACCAGCGCACACAATTGTAGCTAACTTTTTACTCGGTCCAACATCTCGCCTTCTTGTCCAAATTATTTTGACTCGCCCATTTAACAATTTCTCTTAATTTTAAAAATCTGGCTCTCAGACAAATTATTGTATTATGTAAATCAATTTTGTGTGAACAAAAGAAGAATATATTGTATTTTTTTGGTTATACGTGATATTAACATTCGTTTGTTTTAAGTATTGATCCGCATGATTTTTAGTAAAAGATATATCATTTCTAACACTCCGCAATTCATTCTAAAAGTTAGTGGCAATCAGGAGAATTCGATTGTGTTAGTCCGTTCATCATAATATAGTCATAATAAAATGATAAACATAAATGTAACAAAAAAATATTTATATGAAGATAAAACAAAACTTGTCATTTTAACAGAAGTCTTAAATTTAAACCTTTGAAACTAATATCATAAATATAAAGTAACGATTCATTATTCGGAAAAACATCTTCAAATAAATCCTAAGAACTCATGACTCATTATTTTTGTGTTGTATGCAATTTTATTGTCACGAGGTGAGTTGTCATCCTATCAGCTACTTGCATGGATTCAAGGTGCAAGATTTTTCAATTAGAGTGTGTAAAAGTCATATAATGAAATACATCATAAGCAGGATGCTACATGACATGTATAATAGTTTATGTACATAAAATAAACATGCATGAAAATAATCATGTGATCATATCAAGAATTCATATCACAATATGTAACAATAACAATAATGGACATGTGATCATGTAACAATCAGCACATGAGTAATAGTAGATACACCGAACGACTAGTATCACTTTGGCTCAGTAATATCTTCAGAGTTGTTTTATAACTCATTGGATACTACTTTCGTAATCATCAATCCTTTCAGCCAATTTAGAAACAATCTTTGATATTATCATTAATTGAATAATCATGTTGTTGCCCTCGCAGTAGGCTAGTTAGGCCTCAGAACTAGGGCTCCCATCACCCAAAGGCAACTAGGGATAGACATATCATTTTTGGTAAGATATAATTATTCCTTCACGAAATGGTAACTCCAAGGTGCAGAGAACAATAATTTCCGAAGAAAATTTTAATACACATAGAGCAGGGCATAGTATTTCCTATCATTCAGTTGAGGGTGACGAGTAATAGTAATATTCAATTGGGTTCCTTATTTGCACAATCATGAAACAAATGACATCACTCAGACTTCATATTTTAACATAATTACGATTGTCCATGCATTTCGTATAACTAGGATCATATACATCCATCAAGCATCAATACATAGTATAAATATTTTGAAATAAGTTTAAATATATCATATATTCTTCTTTCGATCAGTCAAGGCCGCGATGGGGGTGGTCACGACCATGACCATGGCTGTGAAAACCATTCTTTCCAAGTGTTGGCCACGACCGTGACAATAGTGTCATAGTCGTGCCACGTCCTTGGCACACCCGTGTCACGGCCATGCCCTCAAGCAAAATGCCCGTGAGCGAGTCCAAGTTTGGACTTTACTCTGCAGGGTCTCGCTCACGGTCATGGCCAATGTGATCACAGCCGTGCCAATCTTGTCATGGTCGTGACAGAAGTTGTCAGGAGCGTGAGCGAGGCAAGTTCGCTCTGGTGATTTCCATCTCGCGCTCATGATCATGACGAGGTTCGTCATGGCCATGATGCGATCCGTAGTTCATCCTTTCAGTCCGATTTTTCACAAATTTTCATGAAATTTTTTTTGGCGTATCATATCTAACATTCACTACAATTCAGGCATGATTTACAAATGATAAGGCATTATAAAATAAATCATAAACATAAGAAATCATTCATCCATGAATATCTAGAGTTCTCCCTCTAAATCATATAAGAACATTTTAAACATGAACCCTAATATGTGGATCTAAGCATAAATCATATCTATAATATTTTCGGATCTCATGAATCATACAAAGACCCCAATCAAATCCCTAGTACATGCAAAGTACTATATTACTCTCAATCCAATCATCAAAATTATTGAGAGAGGAGGGATGAGTTTGAATCCCTTTACATACTTTGATCTTAGTTGATCCTTCTCATCCTTCTTCCCCTTCTTCCTCTTCCTCTTCTTCTTCTTTCTCATTTGTGTTCCTCAATATCTCCTTCCTCAAGTTCTACTCGTCAAGAGTTTAGATGGAGAAAAAAGATAAACATGAGAGTTTTAGGTCTTTATATAACGAGGTTATAAATTTTAACCAAATGGCTAATTTACTCCTAATAAAAATCTAGGGTGTTACATCATGTTAGTATTTGCAAGTATTAAAAAGGCTTGTGTACAACCATATATTCTCCCCATAAATCTTTTTATATTACTAATAATCTGAACTTCAATTGCATAATTTCAACATAATATCTTATTTTTTATGAGTAATTTGAATTGTCTAATAATATAAATCATCTATGAAACAATAATATACATTTATTTACGAGAGGTGTTATTTTTATTTTCTTTCCATATTTATTTTTTCAATCTTATGCAAATAAAATATAAAAAAAATCATAATGATATGATAACATCACAAGGGGGAGGCCATTATCATCATCATAGTTAAAATTTTATTAATGTTGATATGACTATTATATTATTAGTTATAACAACTATGTTTAATAATTTATTTTTTTCATTTAAAACGTGTTAAATGTTCGTTAATATATTTATTTAATTCATTAATTTTATAAATTTTGTTTGAGTTTTCAGTAGCATTATGTAAAGTTTTTGTTTGACGTCACTAACAAAAGAGTATTATAGTAAAGAATGTACATTACCTAATAATCTTTTATTATAAATAAATATGATTATTTTGAGGTATACTGATACGTAACAAATAAGATAATATACATTATTGATCATTTAATAAAACGACTTTTTTTGTTAGATAATATAAATTATTAGGTAATATGAAAAAGATAACACACTAAATGTCTCCTCAAGCGACAACCACACGTGAATTTTAGAAGTCTCTTATCGAGCTCTCACGAATGTATTTCATGGGATTATATTTGATGTCATTGGATTTAAAATTAAGGGCAGAAATTAATAATACTATTAATCATATATATATATATATATATATATATATATATATAATGGATAAAGTGAGAAAATATATGGGGCCTTATTCACATGAGTCCCATACGAGTCAAGTGGGGATCACTTCTCTTCACCATTTCTTATTTCTGGATGCATGTGTTATTCAATAAATCTTGAATGCATCTTATCATCTATAAAGCATAGCATTGTTTATTATCGATCCATTCATTGATCTAAACCATTCATGCACTTAATGAAAAATATTTAATGACTCATAATTTAAATCGATGATCAAACTATGCTCAAATATTGATCATAAGTACAAGTAATCGGAGATAACAACCTTCTCCTCGTTTTAATGAATTATTTACTTAAATCATCACGATTTTTCGCATCTAGCATCAAATTATTAACTTACCTTATCACATCTTTAAATTTTACTATATTTTTCACTTTAGTCTTTTCATCTAATTATGCATTTTTTTAATATTTTTACTTTTGTTCCATTTACGACAAGACTAAAGTGTCCTCACATAATAACTAAAAATATGTGTTAACTTTATTATTTAAAAAATAAAATAATAATATTAAATATAAAAAAGTTATCGATGATGAAGAGGATTATTTTAAAATTTTTATATTTATTTTATTATGTTTTAAACACTAAAAAATAACATATATTTTTCAATTACTATATGAAAAGGACATTTTAGTATTTTCACTAATAAAAAATTAAAAATAATAGAATAATTAATAAAATGATTAAAGTAAAAAATACGATAAAGTTTAGGAACATTGTAATTATTTATATTTTAATTTTCGTGATAATGTAGGGAATATTTAAAGAAATAATCTTTAATTTAATAGATGTCCTTATTTGGATGCATGTACGAGGGGACAACTATATATGTGAGATGTGATCATTTTATCTTTCTTGTTTGATTTATCTCCCAACGTGACCAAAAAAAACTAAAATGTGAATGATTACTACCAATAATAGCAAAAGGAGGTGCAAAAATTGGACATGGATGCGTTTAATCATCATCTTTCATGTTCCTTATCCTTCTTTTTCAAATTATAGAATGAAAACAACTTAAATATTTTCGGGAGTAGAAAGAATTGAA
Source organism: Pontederia crassipes (assembly GCA_030549335.1). NCBI lineage: Eukaryota > Viridiplantae > Streptophyta > Magnoliopsida > Commelinales > Pontederiaceae > Pontederia > Pontederia crassipes. Next base: position 8,318,918 of record CM060190.1, read on the forward strand.
ACTATTTATGGTTTTATTTTCTGTAAATAGTCAAACAGACTTGTGTATGCAGAAATCATAACTAACATTGCAAAAAACATTTGAATATACAAAAACAGATTTTAATTACTTGAGTGACGAAATTAGAGATTTCTAAAATATAGTTTTTTTGTGTGTGTTGTTGTATGCACAAAGTATGAGAAGGAATATGAGAACAGACATACTCTTCAAAGTTATGTTCAATAACAAAAAGAAGTTCATTGATGAAAAATATTTCTTTTTAATTAATTCATCAAATAGATGAAAAAAATATAAATACCAAAATTAACAGCGTATGTCATCAAATAATATTTACTTGTTTAGATTCTTTTAACTCAATAATTAGTAATTACTATAATAATTGTTAATATAAATAAGATAGTATATCAAAATTATTATTATATAGAATTAAATTATTGATAATACAAATTAAATAGAGGAAAGTGACGTTTGAGCACACAAAGGAAGACGATGTCAATGAATCAATGCGCCGCAACACCGCCGCTTTTATTGACATCTATAAGGCCAAAATTATATTGCATTATATATTATATAATAATAATATTTTTTTATGTATATATTATATTTTACATACATGCACACACACCAATACACGACAAGTCCACCATTTCACATGCACCTAATCAATTGGCACATATACAAAGTATATATATATATATATATATATATATATATATATATCTTTGTATGTATATATATAGAAAAATATATGATATGTATAATATATTGTAATCTTGATCCACGATGGCAAATCGCAAGGATGCACTTGCATTGCATGTTCCACAGTGATTGCCTTAGAAAAATTTCGAATAATTGACTACATAATTATTGCGGTGTCCCACATGAATTTGTTTTACTAGTAGTCAATCAAAGTTCTCAAGTACGTTTAACTAAACAAGTCTTCTTATTCAATGGAGATTAGTCGAGTTTGTGGCCAATTAATGGAATGGTTGTTATTTTGTTACTAATAACGAAACCTAATGGCATTTGACTATTAAGCACTTGCATGAAACTTGTAGGTTAATTTAATGTGTTTAGGTAATCTCGATCTAAGTTATGCCCTTCACAATGTCATGTCTTAATTAATATGCTCCAACTTAATTTATTAACGTTCAATAATTATATTAGATACGCATAAAACAAAACCTAGGGATATCGTTTATGGTCCCCTATAAATGTGAACTAAATTATGTGCCGACATGAATGATTGCGATTGGGTCGCTTTACATGGGTCATCACATTTATTTGTTGCTCCCCGTTACATTGTTAGAATCAATATGAATGTGTCAAATTGGTATTAGAAAGAAGGAAACTAAACTAAGATCGGTTGACTCAACTAATATCGGAATTGAGTATCTACGTGTGTTAGTAGTCTTGAGTTCAAATCTTGAAGTCATTACGTTAGTCAAGAAATAAATCATTATTATTTTATTTTTTCACCTTTAGATTAGTTAGACGTTAATAGTTTTGAATATTGAAAGCCTCAGAGGACTCAGAACGACACTTAAAAAAAGAAAACTATATATCAACCTCCTTAGAACCTGCTGTGATATCTCATGTGATGAATCATTTAATTAGGTAGATCCATATCACAAGCCTAGTTTATTTATCAATGTCACAGTTTGATGAATGATTAGGGGTGCTACTTCAAGATTCCAAATGATTAGCTGTGGTCATGTCCTACCATATTATTATATAATAATAGGTAATCACTACCTTAAGGCCATATAAGTATATATGGAGTTCATATAAGTAGATAAAATTTGTGAAAAAAAAAGGAATCAATGTGATGAACAATGGAAAAGAAAAAAGACCAACTAATCATGGAGCATTGTAGTTCAATGAAAATGTCTGCAAAAATTTATTAATTAAGTACTTATGGCGTTAGGTGTTGATGAAATAATTTCAAGATTTTGAAATGTTCACAACATTTTCAGATTTCTTTCTTTGAAGTCTCTCTCATTTGAAGCTTGTCCACAATTTTAGACGTGTAAATGTATGTTTATGACGTGCACACAAATTACGCACCTTATCCACTAGCAAAACTCGTGATGAAAATATTAGTACTTTTAAGTTCCATTATATAATATACATACTAATTGGAAAAGCGCAATTGTAAATTCGTTTTCCCCCAATGATGTTCTCGTTCTATGTTCATCGATTTGCAAACAAATAAACGGCAAGCGTAATATTTACAAGCACATTACATATATTCAAGAACTGACATAGCAAATTAACTAGATAAAATCATGTTACATTATTGAAAAATCAATCATTTAAATACAATAACTTAAATTATTCGTCGTTTCCTTGAGGAAACCCTAATGGAATTGATTTTCGAAATGACATCACAAAAGTTCTTTCTTTTTTTATATACATACATTTTTGAAACTTTATACATCATTTCTTATATATATATATATATTTCATTTAACATTTTGGTATATAGACTTTTTTATCTTTATACATATCATTTATATATATCATAATGAACATTAACCATAATTATAGTTTATTATTTTATTTGAGCTCAAATTTTTTTGACAATTCATAATTATATGTTTATGTTGATACCAAATTTATGATCCAACATAGTCATCAAATTTTGAATTTTTGATAGGGATTGTAACAACCCTAAATTTTACTAAAGATAATTAAATCATTTGGTGAAAATTTTATGAAACTCTGTGTTAGACTCTATGGCCCTGTTTGGATGAGAATTTGAAGGCAGAACTAAGGAAAGTCCTGGCAACCCCTAGGTTCTACTAGAACATTAGTTATGTTCAATGATTAAATTCTTGAAAAAAGTTCTTGCCATAGGAAAGCATAGGGGTGTTCACGCGCAAGTCTGGTTTGACCAGACTCGACCCATCCGATTTTGATCGGATCGGGTCAACCCTTTTTAGAGGGTTAGATCTGATCTAACTCGACCTGATTCAGTTTGGATGGTCGGGTTACCCGACCGCTATTTTTTATTTTTTAACCGACCACCATTTTTTTCTTTTTTTTAAAAAAATTGTTCTTATTTTTTCTATTATTTAATATAAAAATATTATATGATATTTATTTTAAAAGCATAAATAATGTGTTAAACATTTAGATATTATTTTACAAATTTAAATTATTTTATTTTAATAATTTTATATAAAATATAAGTTCAAAACTAAATAAAAAATAAAAATACTAATATTTGGGTAGGATCAGATCGAGTCATTGGGTTCGCGGGTCAACCCGACCTGTTGAACACCCCTAGAGAAACTTTATTATATATTATATATTACATGTTATATATAATTATTTATTGACTACATTATTATAAAACTTGTAAATAAATATATTTGATCTAATAATATATATATAGTTATAAATATATTATTTGTAGATTATTAGAAGTAAATTTATTTATATAATAATAATTATTTATTTATAATAGTTTACTTAGTATATAGCGTAATAATTTATACTATTTATTTATTAATGCATAATCATTCAGCTCATAAAATAAATATTTTAATTAAATGTTAAATAATTATTTTCTTAATTATTTATATACTTTAATTATATTTTCTTAATTATTTATTATACTTTCATTACTAAAATATTATTAATTAATATTTACTGTTAATATTGTTCATTAAACTACTTTTTACATTATCTTAAATAATAATCAATTATAATATTTTTAATATTCTATTTCCTATATTATAAAAATAAATTTAGTTTTTGGTTCTTACTTTTTATCTAAACACTCATTAAAACTTATCTGTCTAATGAACTTTTAAATTTTTAATCATTATATTTTTTATCCAAATATTAACTCAAAATTTTTTTAACTAATTGATTAGTTGTCAAGAACTAATAAGAACTTAAGTTCTTACATCCAAACACAGCCTATAAATATCTCATCAACTCTCCATCTTCTTTCTTTCTTTCTTTTTTTTTTATTTCTCTGCCACGTGATGGCTACAACCTTGGAGGAGGAAGAAAGATGAGAACAAAACAAGGAAAACAAACAAAGAGGAGGAGAACATGGACAAGGATAAAGAGAGCAAAGTCCTAAGCATGTAAAGAGGATCCAAACCCCCTCTCTTCTCTCTCAATAGATTTCATATTTGGATTGAGAGATTTAAAAAAATCCTAGGTCTTAGTAAGGACTATGATTGAGGGTGCATTGATCATATGTTTAGATCTTCATATTTTATGTTTAAATCTATATGTTTATATGCTTTGCCAAATGATGTCCATCCCCTGGATTTAAGGTTTTATATGTTTTAATGAACCCTGGAAATTTTATTGATATCATAATTTACATGTGTTCTCATCCGTGCTAAATGATCTTTGAATGCCTACAAAAGTCTATAGAAATTATTCATGATTATCTACATGTTGAAATTCTCATGGCGTCGGTTTTCTGTGACATGGAACTTTATTCTCTTCTCATTTGTACGAAAATTCCATTGATATAATTTTTGCATAGTATGAATATCGTATGCTATGGTTATGGTGAACGGAAGATCGCGTTAAAATGTGTTTCTCCGTCAACGGCAGAATCCGACCCAAGTTCTGTTATCCCCGGCCTAGATTATATAGAATTTGGACCGAGTTGATTTCAGAAATGGACCAAGTTATAAAACTTGGCCTGGGCTCCTATTGGCCCTGCCCAAGTTGTGGCTTCGGCGTGACTACGGTGTGGTGCAATGAGATTGGAGGTGACCAGCCAATGCGGTCCGGGTTCACGATACCCTCGGCCTAGGTTTTAACTGGCCGAGGGGTTTTTGGTTATTTTGAACACGGCCTAGGTTCTATCCGACCTGGGTCAAGTTCTAGGAGGTAGAAAACATATTTTTGAATATTGTACTATGGATAATTGAATACTTGTTATGGTTAATTATTCCTGATCATCCATGATCATATTGTTAACAAATCTAACATCATCATATCCGTTAGATCTGATTTGGAGATTATTGATATTATTATTTCATTTGATCGTGTGATTCATTATAGTATTGATCTAGTAGTTTTCTCTTGATCAGGCCTTGTTTATCCTAAACTAAATTGTTAAAGATAGGTCTATTAAGTAAACAAGATAAAAGATGGGAACTACTGAATCTCCATGTTTTCCAATTATTTCTAAGCTCCGGGGCTATATTATTATGGTATTATATGGGACAGATAGTGTACCTAAAAGTTTGAGACGTCGTCTTTTAAGGAAGCTATGATTATTTATGTGATTGATCATAGTCTCTCGTCATCACGAATTATTATTTAGCGCTATTATTGAATGATGATTTGTTGTGATTTGATCCCTCACTAGCCTACATCAAAGAGACATAAAGTTTTTTTTAATTGACCGAGTGCTTTCTATTGTATTGGATAACTCCAAACATTAAATTGAATTGAATGAAAATGGAATTGAATTGAATGTCATTTGGATATTGACATTGAATAGCATTGTCTCCGTCCATTGAATTGAATGAAAATTGTTATTGCCCAATGACCATTGATATTGATATTGAATTGAAATTGTTAAATTAAATAGTGCCATAGTGATCAAGCATTTAATTGGTATTGATTGGTCTTTCTGATCCTCTTAGCTGATCCTCTCTATTGACATGTGGCTTTATTGATTCATTGATTTATTGATTTGTTGATATCATACTCTATTGATCCATCTAATGTTCTATTACTTATTGTTATTTGTTCTATCAAGCACTATTGATTAATTATTGATTATTAATTATTATTATAATTAGATCCTACGTACTAAATATTTTTATACTCAGGAATTTTTTCTACATCTGGATTCATGCAGGTGAGATGATGATAGATCAGACGGTGATGTAGGTGGCCAAGCTCACTGAGTCCTAGTAGATTTATTTATTGGTCATTAGTTTTTCACTCTTTTAGTGTTGTAGAGTTATGGACGTTCCAACTCCTTTGACATTATGGATTTTTAGAGGTTCTTATTATTTTTGCACTTTATAGAATTTCTTTTAAAAAATTAGTTTTATTAAAAATTATGTAGCGTCTCGGAGATGACTCTGAGTACATGAAAGTCACGTGGATCTCGGGGCATTACATTTACATACTCACTCTAGATCTGTGCAGGTAATCAAGATTAAATGATGGATGTCGACTCAAGCTTATGATTGAAGTGTTAGAAAATTGCTTAGGGTTTAATAAGTTTTATGGTTCTATATGAACATTGGGACAAATGTTGGAGTCAAGGTTTTTGATATTTATTGTCTTATGAAATATTAGTTGTTATATGATCAATAAAAAATTTTTATTTGCTATAATTTTTACTAAATGTTGAAATCTTTCATTGTTAAATAATCTATGATGAACGAAGTAACGTCACGAAATTTCTTTATATGATCAAGATTTTTAGGATAAATTTTGGATGTTACAATGATCCCTAATTGAAACTTTTCAAGACACAATGTTGATAATGGATCAAAATTATAAATTTAAAAATCTAATACTGCGACACTTCATGCATAGTAGCATAGTCCGCAGACCACACATTCTAGTTTTGAGTATGCATATGCAATGGCATATATATATATATATATATATATATATAGAGAGAGAGAGAGAGAGAGAAAGAGAGAGAGAGTGAGCACTACAAGAAAATTGCTATTTTCCGACGGACAATTTTCGACGGTTTGAAATTCGTCACAATTTGCGACGGATTTTACGACGGTTCCATTTTCGACGGATTTTCCGACGATTACGACCGTCGGAAAGGAAAATAATAAATTTTATAATTTGTTATATTATTATTTTATTTTTTGACGCTTAGGAACATCAATATTTCCGACGGATACTCATCCGTCGCAATTTGCGACGGATTTTCCGACGGTTACGACCGTCGGAAAGGAAAATAATAAATTTTATAATTTGTTATATTATTATTTTATTTTTCGACGGTTAGGAACATCGATATTTCCATCGGATATTCATCCGTCGTAATTTGCAACGGATTTTCCGACGGTTAAGACCGTCGAAAAGAAAAATAATAAATTATATAATTTATTATATTATTGTTTAATTTTTTGATGATTAGGAACGTCGATATTTCTGACGAATATCCATCCGTCGTAAAATCCACCGTAATTTCCGACGGTCGTAACCGTCGGTAAATGTATAATAATATCATATGAGGAGTATTTTATTAATATAACTAGCGACGGCCCAAACCGTCGCAATTACCGACGGTTTCGATCGTAGGTAACGATTATCGATGGTTCAAACCGTCGGTAAAATAAAAAATAAACATTATATATAACTAAATATATTTTTGACGGTCACAACCGTCGATAACTTTCAAAATAGTTAATATTTACGTTTTCGACGGCCGGAGCCGTCGGTAATTAAAATTTCGTTATCCCGCTTTTTTTCCTTTTCCCGCTTTCTCTTTCCCCTTATATATAATTCCTCCTCCTCTCCTCTCTCTCTCCCTCCTCTCCTCTCTCTCTCCCCCTCTCCGGGCCCACGAGCACCGGTCGTCATCGACCCTCTCTCGCACCGGACGCCGGCGACCCTCTCCCGCACCGGCGACCCTCTCCCGCTGGCGGCCAGATCTCGCCGCTGGCGGGGCCGGATCTGGACTCTCGTGTCCGGATCCGGCCTCCAACGGTCGGATCAGCCGTCGGACGTTCGGATCCGGCCGCCTGGCGGCGGATCCGGCCTCTCGCGGCCGGATCGGCCGCTGGGCGGCCAGATCGGTCGCCGAGCGTTTGGATCCGGCCGCCTGGCGGCGGATATGGCCCCCAACGGCGGGATCGGCCACCGGACGTTCAGATCCGATCGCCCGTCGGTGGATACGGCCCCTAGCGGCGGGATCGGCCGCCGGGCGTTCGGATCCGGCCGCCCGTCGGCCGATTCGGATCCAACATCGGCCGCTGGCCACTGGCGGCCGAATCTGGCCGCCGGACGGCTATTTTTTTAAAATTATAAAAATTCTTTGTGACGGTTTTGACTGCCGAAACTTCGGAGGTCGCCCGACGGCCGTCGAGATTTTTGGCCCAAACCGTCGAAAATTGATTTGCGACGACCATTTTTCGGACGTCCCAGTTTCCGTCCAAAAAACTATATGCATACATGCTAGGCCGTCCGGTTCACATTGTTGTTTGCTTCAACGATTGAGATTCCATCATGCTAGGCCGTCCGGTTCACTGCTTTCGGTTTCTCGTCCACCTGCGCGAGCCAAAAAAGAGTGCAGCAGCCTTCTCCCTAGCAGCCTAGGTGCCCACCCCGAGAGCTTGAACTAGAGGTCGGATGGCGCCGACGGCCGTGATTTCGTGCTCCTGGAGCTACAAGTTAGCGTGGGAGAGAGTCCTCAAAGCCAGTCAGCAACGATCAAGATGGGGAAAGTGAGGAGAGACCAGCGAGATGGGAATCGATTGGCCGGATAACAGCATTCATTCGTGCGTAGGATCCTGCATCTACGGCGTGCAGAGGTTCTTGCATCGCTGGTTGAGATCGTCGCGAGCCCTACATCATCGGCGCCGTCGCAAGTGACCTTCGATTTGCTTTAGATCATGGCAATGAGAAAGGGGGGCGTCCCCCACCCACCCCCCCCCCCCCCCCTCTCCCATTTCGCGCTCGTTGGCGCGGTAGCAAAAAGGGGCATCGTCACAAAGGGGGGGGGGGGCAGCAAAAAGGAGGGGGGCATCGGCCCCCTTTCGCGTTCGTCGACTCAGCCGATGTTGAAAGAGGTCGCCGACGATCGAGATGGGGAAAGAGGTGAGAGAGAGGAGATGAGAATCGGTCGAGATGGGAAAAGAAATGACGGAGGCCATTTTTTTTAAATCGGGTTTAGGGTTTAGACCAACTAGATTAAATCTCAATCGTTATAATTAAAATAATTCTAGTATGATGGCTCAGATGGTGTGATCGTACTTGTATGCACCTAAGTGTATATGGACCATAATATTCCTTTTATATATATATATATTAATGTACCATGAAAAGCATATATGAATCGTGATTTATGAATGATTAATTTTTATAATTTAAATATGTTATTTATTTGAATAGTTGATTAGCGAATACAATCTAAATGTTCTTAACATTCTACCAAAATAAAATAATATATATATCATTTAACATTTTGGTATATAGACTTTTTATCTTTATACGTACATATCATTTATATCATAATGAATATTAACCATAATTATATTTTATTATTTTATTTGAGCTTTAATTTTTTTGACAATTCATAATTATATATTTATGTTCGTACCAAATTTATGATCCAACATAATCATCAAATTTTGAATTTTTTTGATTGGGATTGTAACAACCCTAAATTTTGACTAAAGATAATTAAACATTTGAAGAAAATTCTATGAAACTCTATGTTAGACTCTGTGGTCTGTTTGGACGAGAACATGAAGGCAAAACTAAGGAATTCCTCTGTTATGAATTTTTGAAAAAAAGTTATTGCCTGCTAAGAATTGAAGAACGAATGTTTTTTTTTACATGACCTTGTTATATGTAATAATATAAAAAAATTTATCATATATTATATGTTATATATAATTATTTATTAACTATATTATTATAAAACTTGTAAATAAATATATTATCTGTAGATTATTATAAATATTTATTTATATAATAATAAATATTTATTTATTTATAATAGTTTACTTAGTATATAGTATAATAGTTTATACAATTATTTATTTATTAATACATAATCATTCAGCTCATAAAATAAATTTTAATTAAATATTAAATAATTATGTTCTTAATTATTTATTATACTTTAATTATATTTTTTTAATTATTTATTATACTTTAATTAGTAAAATATTACTAATTAGTATTTACTATTAATATTATTCATTAAACTACTTTTAATTATCTTAAATAATAATAAATTATAATATTTTTAATATTATATTTTCTATATTGTAAAAAAAAAATTATTCCTTGATTTTTACTTTTTGTCCAAACACTCACTAAAACTTATTTGTCTAATCAACTTTTTAATTCATATTTTTTATCCAAACATCAACTCAAAACTTTTCTATCTAATCGATCAATTCTCGAGAACTAATAAGAACTTAAGTTCTTACATCCAAACACAGCCTATAAAAATCTCACAAACTCTCCATCGTCTCTCTCTCTCTTTTATTTCTCCGCCACACGACGATTGCAACCTTAGAGGTGGAAGAAAGATGAGAACAAGGAAGAAGAGGAGGAGGACATGGACAAGGAAAAAGAGAGCAAAGCCCTAAGTATGTAAAAAGAATCCAAACCCCTCTTTTCTTTTTAAATGGATTTCATATTTGTATTGAGAGATCTAAGAACACCCTAATTCTTAGTAGGGATTGTGATTGAGGATGGATTGATCATGTATTTAAATCTTCATATTTCATGTTTAAATCTTCATGTTTTATGTTTAAATATATATGTTTATATGCTTTTGCTAAATGATGTCCATCCCTTAGATTTAAGGTTTTCTATGTTTTGATGAAGAACCCTAAAAATTTTATTGATATCATAATTTACATGTGTTCTCATCCATGCTAAATGATCTTTGAATGTCTACAGAAGTCTTTAGAAATTGTTCATGATGATCTACATGAGTTTTCAAATATTTCTACTTAAATATATAAAATTTTGGGGATAAAAATGAGTCCTCGAGATGCCGACATAGACATGACTAGTCCTAATCATGATCGAGACCCAAAGGGAGAAGTATGGGCGAAAGCAAGTTGAAAATTGTCTCTGTGCACGCCCATGAAGATAAGTATCACGGCCATGACCATGGTGTCATGACCATTATGAGATTGGGGACGACCATTACGCTAGGCTGGGTAGAGGTTGAGAACAGCCATTATAACATCTATGGTATTTTATCAAGGTCATTACGAGTTTGGGATACAGTGTTTGTGATATTTTGTCATGACCATTACGAGATTGGGAATGACTATTACAATGTCAGTGGCATTCTGTCATAGAAATTACAAGGCTGAGCACGACTATTATGATGTTGTCAAAGGCATGACATGGCCATGATTGTTGGAAAATGTCTTTTCTGAAGCAAAGCCTATTTTCTAAGATATATAAATTATGTATGGATGTGTATTGGATTGTACATGACACAAAGATATACATAATGCATGTTCAATCGTAATTACGTTAAAAGATAAGAAAGATTAATGTATGTTCGATATATTGATGACCTTGCTAAAATATGAAGTTGAAGAAAATGCATCACTCGAAGTAAATGTCTCATCTTATGGTAATTGAAACTTCTCAAAAAATAATAACATCGTCCAAAATGAGTTTGAGATTTTCTAGGGGCCATGGTCTGGTTGTAATGATGTTGTCCTAAACTTTAAGTAAAGATAAAAGATGAATACGAAGTAAATGCCTTTTACCTTATGGTGATGAAGTCTTCTTCAGAAAATAATGTCATCATTTAAAAAGGTGTTTAAGATTTCTCAATGGCCCATGGCCAAGTTAACTAATGTGATGACACCACATTGTGGTGACGATTAAACAAAAATGAAGCATGTTATGTGATGAAGTTAATGAAAATAAGTATTATACGTAAAGATGAGAAGTAAATGCGGTAATTAAGACTTCTTGAGAAATAATGTTATCACCTAAAAGATATTTGAGATTTTCTAATATAAAGATGAAAGACATCATATAATAAAGTTAATACAAGTGCAATCATAATATACCCCAATGATTTCATATGATATTGAATGAAAGAAAGATGAATAAATGCCCAAGGGTTATAAAGCAACCCCGATGAAATTTAAAGTAAAGAATGAAATGAAAGAAAGATATGATGTCACGTATTAAGTAAGGATAGAGGAGTTAAAAAGAAACTCATATAAAATCTACATAATAATAAAGAAGAAATGTAAGGATAAGTCAATTGTTATGTACGTTTTTATTGTATGATGTTTATAAGAGATGACAGTTCTCAAATCTCAAGTGAAAAAAGGTATGTTAAGTTTTAAATGTTCCAACTAATGTTATGGAATGATAAATGTGATGTAATGTCATATAAGGAGTATAGTTCATGGCATGTTTATGTTATGATGATTGCATGTAGTATCATATGATAGATTATCATAATATGCATGACATTTACATACTCACTCTAGATTTGCGCTGATAATTAAGATTAAGTGATGGATGTCGATTCAAGCTCATGATTGAAGTGTTAGAAAAAATGCTTAGGTCTTTAATAAATTTTATAGTTATATATGAACATTGAGACTAATGATGTAGGGAAGGTTTTTGACATTTATTGTCTTATGAAATATTAGTTGTTATATGATCAATGGAAATTTTTTATTTGCTATCATTTTTATTAAAATGTTAAAGTCTTTCGCTGTTAAATAATATGTGACGAACAACGCAAAATTTCTTTAAGTGATCAAAATTTTTAGAATAAATTTTTTATCGTTACAATGATCCCTAATTGAAACTTTTCAAGACATAATGTTGATAATGGATCAAAATTATAAATTTAAAAATCTAATACTGAGACACTTCATGCATAGCAGCGCAGCATAGTCCGCTTGAAATAATACAGACCACATGCTCTATTTTTTTGTATGCACACACATATATATATATATATGATTTTATAATAAATTTTACCGATCGGCCATCAAATCCTGCTTGTTTTTTCTCAACTTTTACCTATAGTCCATCAATTTTAGGATAAATTATACTTCAGCATTTATTTTGTAACCAAATGTATCGTGTGACTGTGTTAGTCCTTTTGAGGATCAATAGTTGACCACCCTGCTTTGCGTCATCAATAGAACATAAAAGTGAAAAAAAAACTAAGGTTTCATTTCAGGGGGTAAAAATAATTCGTGTCTAATGACTCATTACTTCTTTTAATAAAAGATTTAAATTTATTAATCATCCTAAAAATATTTAGAGAAAAAAATTCACTTTCTAACGGATCAATAATTTTTTTTAAGAAAACTATTTTAATATAATAATACTTTATAAAATATATAATTAAATTAAATTAAAATAAAAATATTTAATTTTACAACTAAATATACGATATAATAATAAAACTATTAAAATTTTAATAACAATAATAAAAAATGATGATTTTATACATTAATTATATTGATATAAAATTATAATTAATAAAAATGCGCTCTATATGCCTTTGTGATTTTTTTTTGAATGGAGTCCTAATTTGTGTGGGTTTTCTTGTATTAAAAATTATCCTAATTCGCATAGAGACCCTTAATTTAAAAATTTTATTAATTTATTTTGTATCTGATAAATTTATTGAATTGATGGAGTTTTTCTTATACAGTTATATTTCTTTTTCATATAAACCCATATGAATATAGATATACTAAGCGTATATGAATGGTGATTTATGAATGATCAAATTTTATAATTTAAATATATTATTTATCTAAATCATTGATTAGTGGATACAATCAAAATGTTCTTAACATCCTACCAAAATAAAATATTTTCCAGAATGGCATTAATCCAAATATATATTATAAACCCATCCCTAAACACAAATTCACCTCCCACGTACAGCTCCCGTCTGCGAAAAGTGATTTAGTTGGGTTAAAAAGATTAATAGGTTCGGTGAAGTGGGGACGTGGATGAGAGATACTAACGATCAAGTGGAAGCCACGTCATCAACAAAATTGAGAAACGACAGACTTTATCCATACCAAAAATTTGAAGGATCGGTCGAGTTCAAAACTCAAAAGTAAGAATTAATGGTAAAAACTACTCCCACAATTTTAATTAACTTATCATTAACAAGAGTTAAGATAATAAAGTCGTAAATAAAAGTGGTAGTAATCCGAGATTGATTCTTAAAATCGTCGCGTTGTCGTGACTTTAAATTTTTTCTCGTTCACATCTCGATACCGAATTATTCAATTGTTAGTAGTTTTGAATATCAGTAGTTTATTACGAAAATAATGGACATCTTTTAAATAAGTCTTTAATTTAATTTTTTTTAAAAAATAGCTTTTTGTCGAACATTTTGCTTATTATAATTCGAAATAAAAAATTACATCAACCGGACTCGATAAACATTAACTTGTCAACTCATTTAAATAATTTTTTGAGGTAGCAACTAGCAAGATAAAAAAAATGCAGATTTGTATAATGCATCATGACGAATGAATTAGGAGGTTAGAGGACTTGATGACTCGGTCCCTCGCATCACATCGCCTGCCAATTCGCTACCATGCAAAATTAATTAGGGAAAAAGGGGGAGAAGAGACGTGCGACGTTAAAAATAAAAAAAGAAACCCACACGACACGTGTACTTACACTACAAATTGTTCATGTAGTAAATAATAAAATAAAAAGAAATAAAAGGGAAAGAAATAAGTTACTCATGTCATGTATCAAACCCTCGAAGGAAATAAAAAAAGAAAGAGAGCAATTATGATAAATATCATCTTAATTAATATTCCGTTCGTGTCATGTCAAGGTTTACTTGGAGGTCAATGCGATTCGTCCTCATCTAATTATAACATCACGACGCCGTGCATTGCATGGATCCAATAAGCCTTTAATGTTTAAAGATATATATATGGTTGCAATTGCATTGCGTGCTTCTCGTTTGTTGCTTTATATATGATAAATAAATAAATGAATAATTCTTTTTTTTTATGACCACCGTTTAGGACCCTTTGTACAATCCGCTTGGAACTTTTGTCATTTGTGGACACTGTTTTACTATTAATATTCCCGGACAAAAGTAACATACACAAAAACATTGCAAGTGCAATATATAGATAGAGAGAGAGGAGTTGATTGATGACGACATGACAAGGAGAGAGAGGGGGAGAGAGAGAAGATTGGTGACGTGGGTTAGGCTCCTCAAAGTCCAACCACGTGAAAATCTTTTGTGGTGCCCGATAGTTACTGATGCATATCCACGTTCTTACGTGTGTCCTCATCTTGTTGTTTAGATCTTGGGTGATCGATCTATATATACGTGCACGGCCTACTCGTTATAGTTATTAATTTTTGTCCATGACTTGTTTCCTTCGTGTCTTTAATTACGACTAATATCATATGTATGCTATCGATTATAAAAGATTATTATATATATTGCGAAAAGAGGAAGAGAGATCGTATAATTATAGAAGAACATACGAGATTTACTTGATTCACCTAAAATCGAGTTACGTCTTCGGACGGTGACGACTCTTTTTGTTATGAAATAATAATGATTATAAGAATGCAAAATAACTTAGTCGTCAATAAGTTTATATAGGAAATTTCGAGACAAAATAGGAAATATAAACCTAAAAACGTCTAGATTTCGGGGGCTCTGCTCTCGAGCCCCCGCAGGGATCCCTTAATTAGACCTCCCTTAGGCTTGTTATCTGGGCAACGAGATTTTCGTAGGGATATATCTACTAAAGCATTGATTATATAAGAGCTCACGTAGTGTTACAATTAGATTCAGATTCAGACTCAAAAGCATTATCAATAAATCTCCACCTTGACTTGAATCATCTTCAGAAGAACACACAAAATTTAGAGGTTCATTCAAAATCGAGCTACGTCTTCGGGTGACGACGACTCTCTTTGTTATGGAGTAATAATGATTATAATGATGTAAAATAATTTAGTCGTCATAAAATTTATATAAAAAACTCTAATACAAAATAAGAAATAGAAACTTAAAATCGTCTAGGTTTTGGGGGCTCCTCTCTTGAGCCCCCGTAGGACCCCGCAGGGATCCCTTAATTAGACCTCCCTTAGGCTCGTTGTCTGGGCAACGAGATTTTCGTAGGGATATATCTACTAAAGCATTGATTATATAAGAGCTCACGTAGTGTTACAATTAGATTCAGATTCAGACTCAAAGCATTATCAATAAATCTCCACCTTGACTTGAATCATCTTCAGAAGAACACACAAAATTTAGAGGTTCATTCAAAATCGAGCTACGTCTTCGGGCGACGACGACTCTCTTTGTTATGGAGTAATGATGATTATAATGATGTAAAATAATTTAGTCATCATAAAATTTATATAAGAAACTCTAATACAAAATAGAAAACAAAAACTTAAAATCGTCTAGGTTTCGGGGGCTCCTCTCTTGAGCCCCCGTAGGAATCCCCTAGATCCCCCCTCAGGTTTGCTGTCTGGACAGTTAGATCCTCGTAGGGATATCTATTGAAGCACTGATTATATAAGGGCTCACATAGGATTACAATTAAATTCAGATTCAAGACATTATCAACGAATCTCCACCTTGTCTTAAATCATCTTCAGAGGACAAATATCTTCTGCATTATCTTCAGTACCAATTTTTTTCACCTTGATCCTCTTCTCAATTCGGATGAAGTGATATCTGATATCAATGTGTTTGGTTCTTTCATGATGCACTTAATCCTTGACTAAATCGTACTATAGTCTGTTCTTGATGTAATCCGAGATTTCTAATTAAGTCTTTTAACTAGATGCCTTTCTTATGTCAGTGTCATATACTTTGCTTCTGTGGTAGATAATATAACTAATGGCTAGAGTGTAACCTTCCAATTTATGACATTGTTGCTCAAAGTGAAGGCATAGTCTGTCATATATCATCTTCCATCAATATCTGCAGCATAGTCTGAATCTGAGTAACCAACAATCAAACACTCTATATCATTTTTATATATGAAGCTAATATCAAATGTCCGCTGAAACGCCTAATTATATAGGGCCCACATATGATTATAATTAGGTTCAAATTCAAGGTATTATTAATAATATAGTTAAATAGCTCAGAATGCGGGTTAGATTAAATATATATATATAGCACATGTTTCAGCGCACTATTAAATACATTGTGATGCATATATAAATTAAGAAAGTTGTGGACCAAAATATCGTCAATCTCACGATTGACTACTATCTTGAATGCGCGCTCCAATGAGACGTGGTTCAGCTTCTCTTACAAAATTTTTTCGGTTCGGTTCACCCAAAGCCCCTCCTGACTTTTTTCGTCTGAGCACCTCTGCCAGAACGCCCCCTGCCGTAGCACCCTTGTCGAAATGCTCGCGCACTTGACAGGAGGTCTCTGCCGAAACGCCTTGCCCCGGATGTCGAGTCACATTCTTCAGATATAGGGCATTGGAAAGTTTGCCCCTATCGGCCTTTCCGTTTTTCGTCGATGGCCCTTCCCTTTCTTCCTCATTTTCCACTACTTCCGGCTGAGAGAAAGCTGTGTCCAAGGCGGGGCAGCGGTGGCAGTGGACCTCTATCGTCCGGGGTGACCGGGTCCAAGGGGTCCGAGGCGGCGGCAGCGCCAGTAGACATTTCTCATTTGGGCGGCTGCATCTAAGGCGAGTCAGGGGCGGCGGCGAACCTCTTTCGTCTACTATCGAGAGAAAGCGATGACGACGTCAGGGGCAGGAGTGTCGTTCCGACAACAGCGACATCCGAGGTAGGGGTGTGCTGGCGACAGGGAAGGGGGGGATCGCATTCCGGCGGTGGTGTCGGAGGTAGGGTTGTGCCGGCGCGCGAGGGAAACCGAACGTGTGTGGGGCATGGGGATTGTGGTCGAGAGTGATGGAATCATCGATCGGCTACGATCCAACCGGAGGTAGGTGCTGAACCGCAAGCGCCTTCAAGATCATCGTACGGTAATCGACAGATGTGAACCATTAATTCCCATAAATCTTATAATAATCATTCATGAGTGCAATGTTAATGCTATCCCTAAAATGGTCAACATATATCAAAGAATAAACTAATATTTCGTTTTTTTTTTAAAATTTTTTATTATTCAAATTAACGTAATGAAAAGCCTTTCTAAACCGACTGAAATGAGTGAGAAATCAACTTTAATCTATCAATTGTGTATGCAACTACAAATCTTCTTCGTGTTGTTTAATGCAACTCTTCTCCCCCAACTACTACAAAAAGGAAAAGAAAAAAATATTATTATTATTATTATTAATTAGATGACGACGAAATGCATATATATAAATATAGAAAGTAGGAATTAATGTCACACCATCAACATGGTCCATATATTAAATCGAAATAAATGCACCTTGTCAGCACCCGTAAATTGCATGCCGAGTTAACGACAAAACCAAAATGGATCATGGAAACACGTGTCAAGACAAGGACGTGCATGGCTCCCTACACGTCATCCTCCTATCGTCTCGAGTTCCAAGAAAGAAAAAAGAAAATATTTCTAGGGGCTAATTATGTGTGCATAAAACAAATTAATTATAGTGAAAATAATTAGCGTGCAAAAATAAATTAATACTGAGCACTACTAAAATAGTTAAATAATCTATATTTTATAATAAAATTTTTTATTTATTATATATTAGTAATATTAGTATTAATATAGTGATCTATATAATTTTGCGAGTGGGATTACATGGCATTACTCGTGCCATGATGGGGCTCTCAACCCACGGCCTTGAGGCCTATCTCAATGTTGGCCTCCTTTTTCCTAACAATATTTGAAAGAAGCGGCCTGGATGGTGTTGGGCCGGATCCAATTTCAACACAAAATTTGAAGTCGTTACCATTCGATTGGGTTTTAAACGGGCTTAGTTTTATTTTTTTTAAAAAAAATTCTAACAAATTTTAAAATTAAAATACGAAAATGTTTCATACATAATTATTGATATAAGCAACTCAAATTTTAATTCATACCAGATTTACGCATTTCGCTGTCAGATTATTATCAAAGGCATCGGCAAATTTATGCATCTTTGACAACCATCATTGTAATATTCTAAAAACATTAAATAAAAATAAAAGAAAAAATAAATAAAAGAAACTTTAAATTAATTAAGGCACAATTATGAGTCCAGTAGCCTAATAAATAATATTTTTAGAACCGGACTGGACTTTACTCATCACTGGGTCGTGGTAGGATCGATCGATCTGGTTCGATCGAATTGAACTAGATTTTATTAAAAGAATATTATTTATAATAATTATAAAGATATAGTATAAGTTATATAGTATATGAATATTATACTAATAACTTATTAAAAATATTAAAAAATAATATAACATAATTTTTATTAATTAAAAGTTTTATAATGATAATATAAATAGATTATTAATAATTTAATATCTATTATTTAATGATGATAGGTGTTATGTTAATAAATTTTATCTTAAATTATTCTTATTTTTTTAACACTTTTCTTTTTATTTCCATTATTTTATGTCCTTTGATAAGTTTCTATTATAATATTATTCAATTTTAAATACTTATCTTTTTATTTTAATTTCTATTTAATTATATACATATGGTATTCCCTCATCTTTAAGTTTCTTATATTCCTTTCCTTTTTTATTTAAGTTTCTTATTTTTATCATTTTTAAATTTTTTTTAAAATCTACATTGAATCGAGTTGAATCGATTCGACCGATTTAATTCTGCCCGATTCAATGTCAAAATGAATTTTGACACCTAAATGGACCGGATCATCAGTCGATTCATAATTGAACTAATTTAATCAGTCGGTCTGATCCAATTTTAACAACGTTGCTATAAACTCAAATCATAAACTTTAAGCAATCCACAATGCCCAAAATCACATACATCTCTCTCATTTCTCTCCTCCTCCCCACCAGCCGACCACTCTCCATCCCCACCTAACCACTCACCCTCTCACAACACCCTCGTCTCTCTCCCCTCTCCAAGACCAACCAAGCAGCATACAAACTATCACCATCTTCTCTCTCTTCCACTCACTTCCCCTTCATGTCTCGGCAGCAACCCCCTTCCCATTTTATGCTCACACTCCACTCTCTCCCTCTCATTTACCTCTCATCCTTAAGTGATAGGAGCAGCCAACAGTATCTAAAGCAACACAAGGAAAGAGAAAGAGAAGCTGCCAAGGAAGGAGAAAGAGAAGAGGGCTGCAACAAGAAGAAAAAGAGGAAGCAGGAAAAAGAAAGAGGATTAGGATTAATAAAGTTTTAACTTAAACCTTAAAAATATGTTTGAGGGGATTCAAACCCACATAATCTATCTTCTAATGTTAATTGAATGTGAAGATTAGGGCATAGAGGAACAAGTCATTTGTTCTTGAAATGGAAGATTAGGAAATGTGCATTAGGGCATAGATTATGTCAATTTTTCCTTATGACTATTGTTTTATTGATGATCATGATTAGAACTAGAATGATTCTTACCATGTATGTTTGGTTCATGATGAAGATGCTCATTTTGTTCATATAAATGTGATTAGTAGTTTTTAATGTTCTTCATGCAAAACTCCTATTTATTTCTTGGTTGTTGTGCTAAGAAAATTCACATAGGACCTATATGATGATTAGAGTAAATGTATGCTCCATGTATAGATGAATATATGATTGGTTGAAAAAAATATGAGATGTTAAGTTATGTCCCATCGCTCCATACTAGTTGATCGAAACTCTTTCAGTCGCCCATTTTTGGAAAGTCCATTTTCTTGGATATTGGCGGACATTGGACCGCCCAGTTCGGACGACCGTAAGATCCATAGCGGCCGACCAAAACATGTTCGATCGGCCTATTTAGAAAGTCTAATTTCTCGAACATTAGTGGGCGTAAGTCGCCTAGTTCAGATGTTACGACCAGTTCGGACATCTGTAAGACCCATAGCGATGGATCGAAGTATGTTCAGTTGTCCGATTTAGAAAGATCACTTTTCTCTGTAACTAGCGATCGATCAGACGACCAGTTTGGTCGTCCGAAACCCCTTCGGTTGGTGTAGAAAGACCGCTTTTCTCTGTAACTAGCAGTCAATCAAATGACCAGTTTGATTGTTCGAAAGCTATGCAATGATCATCCGAAACGCTTCGGTCGACTGGTTTAGAAAGACCGCTCTTCTCTGTAACTAGCAATCGATCAAATAACAAGTTTGGTCATATGTAGCCATGAAGCGGTCGACTGAAAGATGTCCGATCGTTCGATTCTTGATCATGGGTGTTTCTTGGATATAACGAGTTGTTACTACGGGTGTTCACGACCCGTAACTCTATTTCATCACCCAAAATTTTATTGAGTCTTTAATTAAATGGGGCGTAATCATTTTATCATGGTTCTCACAGTGATCCATATTTTGAACTTTTATTTTTCACTTGTCATTACTATTCTTGCACGGATATATCAATGACTTAGTAAAAATTTTATTAGGCCTTACGAGCCGTAAGTCTAATGTCATGACCCATGACATTATGTGCACACCTCCATATTTCTGTTAAGCTGTATCTCACGAGTCGTAACCGCACTTTCACGGGTCTTATAGTGGGTATTAATGGAACTACTTCATCTTCACGGGACTTAGGTGGATTATAATGTGTCTCAAAGTGCTTTATACTATGTGCGGATCAACATAATGGGTCATAACAATCATGTCACGGCCCGTGATGATTTTGGTTAAGCCTATGTAGCGTTCAAGGATTATTTTACGAGGCATAAATGCTGGGTCATAGATTTCATAGTGGCTTCCAAAAATTTTATCTTACACATCACCGGTCGTTAACAGACCATAAGTTGTCTGGTCATCCCTATGAAGATGGCAAATTTCACGATTCACGGGGCTTCAACTTTCATGGTCCAGAATAATTTTTTATTTCACGGGTCGTTACATGTGAATCACGACTCTTTAAAATCATAGTATGCCCCCAAAGCCAAAGGCGGCACATGACCTGTCACACTTTCATGTCATGACCCCAACGCCAAAGTCATATGATATCACAACCCATAAATTTCATATAACGACTGTTATTTTTTTATTATTCTCTCTTGTTTATATGTGTTTGCAGGCCCGTTACCCGTCATTCACGACACCATCTTCACAACACTGCGTTTGTGAGGGCCTTTAGTCGAATATCATGGGCCATGCTCTTCTTTTGGTGGTCGTAAGCGCATGACCACAATCCGTGACAGTCTGCAAATCCTCTTCGACATCGCCACTGCTAGGGCCGTGAGTTCCATATTACAACCCATGTTTTGCTAGAGTCTCATCACACAACTACTGCGAAGGGCGTCAACAACTTCTTCCGGGCCATCATCAACTGCTTCTGTGAGGGTCGTCAGTTATCTCTCACGGGCCGTGTACTTCTTCTAGAGCCTGTGCGCGAGCTATCACGACTCGTGACCGTCTACACCTAATATTCATCGTCACTGTAAGGATCGTGATTTCCCATTAGAGTCACCTAATACACCTAAACTACATAGAAGGGTCGTGCCTTATTCATAACGACCTGTTAGGGTCACCTTACGAGCTGTTACTTGATCTTCACGACCTGTAATGGCATAAAAAAATTTAGACAAGAAGAAGAAGAAGAAAAGAAGAGGAAGAAAGAAAGAGAACACAAAACTGCCTCCTCAAAATTGACCCAAATTTATATCGGCCAATGACATAAAGGATTCTTTGTGGTTTCTCCCTACAGCTTCCACATAAATCAGGTCATATCATTTTCTTTTCTACTTTCATATATATATTATTATCATGTTTATTCCCCTACGAGATTTGATTTTCAACACCGGGGACAGTGTTGAGTTCAAGCTTGAGAGAGTTTGCAATTTCATACGTCATGCATATCTTTTTATATTGCATTGCAAGCATACATTCTCTACATATTTTATTTGCATATTTGCTTGCATTTCATATTAAAAACAATCAGATATTGTTTTTCATAATTGAGAATTTCATCTTATTTTCTCATGTCTTAATATTTACTTATTTTTCAAGCATTATTCAAAGACATCATGTTAATTAACAAAATTTGAAACATTATTATTTTATCATTTATCGCCTTCGTATTGGGTAATTGGTTTGAAGAAAGTTGCTTAGTGAAACTATGAATGCTTGAAGATAAGTCCTTTTCATGCTCAAGTTTTTATTATATTATATATGTTACATTGTATCACTATTGAACATTCAAGTGTAGATGAGCTTACTAATATATAAGTATATATAAAATTGTTATCATATATAAAAGAGGGCTAGTGGAGCCCCAAAAAGTATGAGAATGTACAAAAAGGTGTTATCCAGAACCTTGGTGAGTTCGAGTAATTAGATCCACAAGGAATTCTTGCCTGACGAACTAAGGACAATTGTTCTGGGATCCGACGGTCGAAATTTCGTTACATGGACCACCTTGTGAAATATGAAGAAGCACATGAGTACCGAATCAGTTTAAAAAGAATGAAAAGAAAAATAAAAAAAGAATGATGATGAAAATGAAGAAATATAAAAGTAATAAATGAATAGAAGCTCATATTAAACTTGTGTATTCAACATTGATATTTTATTTTCAAGAATTATTTTCTTATTATTCAGAGCTGAATTTGGAGGAGTTTAAAAATGTCTTTCATTTAGAAATATCACAAAATCGAGTTATTATGGAAAGTGTTGAGACACTCAGGCGATGGATGTATAAATTTAAGTGCTAAGAATAGTAGTTGAGAGATAGGGTGGAAGTGATGATTAACCATTTTAGTTAGAGCTTTGCTTTAAACAATGCTTGAGGACAAATAAGTATCTAAGTTTGAGGAAGTTTGATGCATGTAAAATACAATATATAATTAGCCATGCATTTAATCATATTTCGATTTCTTTTCATATAGCATGCATAATTTTTTGATCTTATTTACTTTAATTTTATAAAAATGGAAATCCACCCAAATTCTATATTGAGTCAAGAATCCATAGAAACAAATGACACTCTAATCGAAGTTCAAACGGAGCAAATTAGTGGAGGCTGCCAAAGCTGAAAATTGAATATAATGGGTCACAAGAGTTCTGTAACAGCTCGTTAAATCTCCAGTTTCGTCTGAAGGTTGAAAGTTGAATAAAATGGTCGTGAGAGGTATGTAACGGCCTATTAAATGCCCAGTTTCACTCAAAAAACTTGCCCGAGTTATGGCCTACGACTAGAATGTTACGGGGCATTAAAATCACACTTTAACTTCGATTTAGACATTGTAAGAGTCATGAAATCAATGTTATGGACTGTGAAAAGCATTGTTAGAGCCGTTACAGAGATTATGGGCTGTTACAAAGGCTATTTTCAAGATTTCTTTTTTTTAGAAATTTCAAGTCCAGATCGAACCCAAACTTTATCCTAAGCCTCAAGGATGATTAGGAAACATATTTACTCAGATTTGAAGGAATTTTGGATAGTTTTAAAGGCCTATCAAGTTTATTCTAAATTTACTTGTTTTAACACGAAATGGCTTCGAATCAAACCAAGACTCTATGAAAACACTTGGGACCTCTGGAGTCTATAAATAAAGGCTATAGGAGACAAAAAAAAATGTGCTTGTGGTGCTTGTTGTGCTTGAGACCTGGGAGCCGTGCTACATTGCAAAAGAAGAATTTTAGAGTTTTTGGTGTTTGTTCGGGAGAATTTGTGAAGCAACTCACCGTGTGTACTCTACAATCATCTAGAGATCATCGTAGGCAAAGAATTATGTCTTCTACCTATTATTTGGATGCTCTTTATCCACACTTTTTATGGCTAATTAATTTTGTAATAGAGATTATTAATCTTTTCGAGAAAACTGTATGAACTATTTGTTAGATTTGGATTAATATAGTTATTTCAGTATCTTTTGATTATGATTATTGTGCTTAATTATTTTTACTAAGATTATTATATTCTGAGATAAGACTACAAACCATGTGTGGAGTAGTTAGTTTTAGGATTTGATAATTCTCAGTGAATTAATTTTTAACTTGAAGCTGAAGCAATCATAACATGAAACTAGTAACTCGTCGTTTGTGCTAGATTTTGTGCGGTCTATTAGTTTTTATCCAACGAGGATAACTGTTAGTTTATGACTTACAATTTAATGCATCTTGATATCTTTCTTAACCAAAGATTAACTTAGCGTTTGTAATCCTAAAATTTGCAAAACTTAAGATAGTTTTTTTACTCAGCGTAGAGATCATTAATTTAGGTAATCCTAATCCAACTCACGAACTAAATCTATTCATCATTGTTATAATTCAATCTTCATAGTTGTTCATGCTAGTTAATCATTATCTTTATTCATCTATAATCCTTAGGCTCAACACCATTTTATTGTATTTTCTGTTATTTTATTTTTTGCACATTTATTTTCTTCTTTCGTATTGCAACACCCTTTTCTTCTCCTAGTAGATTATCAAGATAGATTAGATGTAACTAGTTTCTCATGAGTTCGACACTCTACTCTCTACATTATTACTTGATATGGCTAGTGCACTTATTAGCAAATTTATTTGTTACAAATTTAACACATCATATTAAAACATGCAACACGTATTGAATGATTGTATGTATTGATGAATTTGAAGCAAAACATGGATTTATGGAGGTATTCTTGTTGTTGTCGTCGTATGTATGAGGGAGACCAAGACCCCTTGAGGGAATAAGGTGCGGCTCTCTATCGGAAAGATCAAGAGCCCCCCTTTAGGTATTAAGGTGTGGTTTTTCATGAATCTATGAGGATCCCAGCTTTGCTAGCCTAAGATCGACGAACCAACATGGAGTTCTCAATCAACAAAATAAGAAATCATTTAAAGATGAAAGACAAAAGATGAAGGATAAATGACTTGGGGCATAAAGATGAAGATGATAAAGATGAAGTACGCACCTATGGGAATTCAAATGATTGTCTACTTGTCACATCATGTTATGATATGAATGAAGATGTTAAAGTTAAGTAAGTCAAGTTTCATGATATGTCATAGCATAAAGATAAAGATGTTATATGCTTATCTTACCTTGCCATGATAATTGCTCATATGTCATATAGTGTGCATAAGTATTTCATAGCATGCATATGATTTATGTTTCATTATCATGAAATGCATATGACATGACATGTAGAAAGTATGTTATAGGATGATAGCATGGCTCTAACGGGAGAAATCTTCTGCACTCCGTGGATTCGTGTAGGTATGGACGAGGCTTAGGCTCGCGATGAAGGCCTCGTGACGACGATGTGCACATGTGACGATCGGGCTACGACCCAAGTTATCTTACCTTATTTCATGTTATGATGATGAACTCTTTTAAGAATCAAGTATGTATGACTTATGGACCTTTGAGTCATGAACTCATTTATGTATTATGAATCCTATTTTGGGACTTACGTTAGAACTTATATGGCCCATGGGCTAGTATTGTTATCTTAGGATTTATATGTTTAGAAGTCTTTCGCTATTTTATGTTATTATCATTTTATGTTGTATTATTATGTTTTCAATGCAATATTTTATGTAATTAAATTATGAAAGTAACGTCACATAGGGTTTTGTCTTTTAAATTGAGACCGGATTTTGGATAGTCCCACATAGGTAAGATACGAAAGTAATCATGAACTTATATGTAGCTACCATCTTCATCTATGAAGACACTTTTAAATTCATGCGGGACAATAGTTCAAAGTGAACAATATCTTGATTGGACCGGGAATGTTACAGAATAGTATTAGAGCCAACCTCGCGTATTCATTTGAGCATTGTGGAAAATATGGGCCATGGATCATCTACTCAACGAGAATGTTGAGCCCTTTATGGGGGGAAGATTATAATGACCCGAGGTCTAAAGATCAAGATAGTCTCATTGAATAGTCCAACATAAACAAAACACAAATGTGGTTACCTTGGACCAAAGCGAATATTAATTGAATAGCCTCACATGAACAAAGCAAGGAGGTGGTCATGGTCATGTTTCTAAGATGATATGGTCCTTTTTCTCTTTTTGGATGTTTCCTATATTGGATATTTCAATGTCCTTGCTAAAATTTATCAAACATTAATTGCTGCTAAATTTTATCCGAAAAAAGGCACTTGCAGTAGAGATGATTTCGGCAATGTTTTGCATCACTTTTAAAATCCAAACCCACCTATCATTCTATCATTTATTTATCACACATGGAAGCAAATGTCCTTATTCATCATTCCTTCTCTGGAAGAACAAAAAAAAGAAGTTATTTATGGGAAGGAAATGCATGTACAATAGAGAAGATTTAGGGAGAGATTCCACATCACTTTTAAATCCAGAATCAAAGGAAAAAAAAAAGAACAAAAGGAAATGGCCATCTTAGACAAAAGTTGGTACGCATAGTCTTTTTGTCTTAGCCAAGGCCTCACCAACTTTTTTGGCCCCTTTCGTCACCCTCGTCTTTGCGTTCTAATGAAAGTGGTGGATTTTATCATAGGCAAATGTAAGAGGCATTAACGAATTTTTCTATGTCTTTATTCGAAAAAGGAGAGGTAATGTGAAAGAATAAAAATATAATGCTCATCACTTGTTAATCTCCATGTAATAGTATATATCTAAGGTGACCTACTAATATGCATACATTAATGTGTATGTATGTGTGTGTATATATATAATAGATTGATGATAATAGATAAGTTAATGACTAAAATGTATTAGAAAACTAAAAAAAGGATAAAAAAAAGAAAGAGGCAAAAGATGACCTCAGGATTCTTCTAATGTGATATTTTCATATGTTTATTGTTGCCTCAGTGGTAGAAGTGGTACTATTTTGGCGATTTGAATTTAGCTAAGGTTTGTTTTTTTTCTCTTTTTTTAAATTTTTTTCTTGTGTTTTGTTGATATTGTTCAAAATGTTTTTATATTACTTTTTCTTCATTCTTAATAAAATAGTTTTAAATCATTGCATTAATTGTAATTCAAGAAATTTACCATTTTGGAAACAAATTATCTTTTATGTTTTTTTAGGCGCTTTCAATGATTTCTTTTCCTTTATTATTATTATTATTATTATTATTATTATTATTATTATTATTATTATTATTATTATTATTATTATTATATTATTTTAAGTGAGAATTCTTTTGCTTGATAATGATTCCGCCCTTAGTGTGTACAGCCTTTTAGGCATTTTGAGTGATTTAATTTATGCTATTTGTACTCTTTCTATATGTGTATTGATAGTTAATGTTGATCGATGATGATGACTCATTCAGAACCAAA
Source organism: Pontederia crassipes (assembly GCA_030549335.1). Taxonomy (NCBI): domain Eukaryota; kingdom Viridiplantae; phylum Streptophyta; class Magnoliopsida; order Commelinales; family Pontederiaceae; genus Pontederia; species Pontederia crassipes. The sequence continues at coordinate 8,346,932 of CM060190.1, forward strand.
AGTGATATCAAATGTTTGACACTCAAAATGGAGGCATTGGATCTCGACAATGCCCTAAAAGTAAAGAAGGTCAATATATCACCTTTCGAATAGAATATTTTTTGTATGAGGATCTCAGTAGTTCAAAATTGATATAGAGATTACTACAGAGGACCTCACGCAATTGCTTGGTCCTCAACTCAGTAGCTTAGAGTTGATATTTCCATTTGAAAAGAGTTTACGTCTTTGAAGCAAGTTGAGACGATGGACATATTCAAAATGATAACATGAAATCGCATTGTTTTCTATCCATTGGAGAAATGACCCATAACTTTAAGAGAAGGAATGTCTAAAGGACTTATGATTTTATTTATAAATTTTTCTTCCAAAAATACAAAAGTTTATAAGTGAAGGCTCAACCACATTGGGCGAAGGGATGAATGGTCTCGAAATTTTTTAGAAAAACCAGTTCAATTTTCTAAGAGAGTGGTATGAAGAATGCATAAAATCAAGTACTCCCTATGCAACAGAGAACTATTTTGACAGTATGAATCCAAACTTAGTTTATTCGAGCACATTCTTGGTAAAACCCTTCATTTCAATGCTACCATATTTTCCCCTTTCCTGGCATAATCTGTTAAATATATTTGTCGTATTAACATTGTGATGATTGTTTGCTCATGTCTCAAAACTTTTTACATATCATATGTAAAGCATATGCCAGTGTCAAAGCGTTGACATGTTTTTAACACTTTTTAATGATCAATGTTTCATATTCACTTAACTAATATGTTTTTTTCTTAATATTTTTAATATTTTTATTGATATGAACATTGAAAGATTCTTCGTCGACGAAGAAAAAAACTTGGATTTTGATTTGTGGCATCAAGTTCTTATGTAATTATCAGCTATATTTAATGACAAATAATACTTAGAAAAAAATAGGTATATCTTGTAACGATAGAAAAATAATAAAAATAGCAAAAAACATGAATTTTTGTGTCTTTATATTTAATTTATACGCACCATATATTAAATATATTTAATGTATTGTTGTGCATTGCCTTTTTTGCACCAATGATTTTCAAAAATTTGTCTCTTCACATGCATCATTTCTCAATCTTATAATATATAGTCCGTCAACAAAAAAGATGACTTTTAGTAATATATATATATATATATATATATATATATATATATGTACCTATATACAATTTATTATTCTTAATGATTTATGTTTGTAAAGTATATTTATATGACTTTAACAAAATTGGCACCATTTGAACTATGGTATGTTGACTAATTAGAATGTCCGAATTCAAGGTTGCAAAGGTTTTTAATCTATGGGATATAAATGCTCGTGTAATTTATAAATGTTTATATACATTGATGTGGGACTGGAAAGTGATCAGTGACGAAAAATGAGCACAAATAGACGTAACAAAGTTGAATATAAAATCATGAAAAGGAAAACAAAGAACCGATGAGGGTAAATGAACATAATGAATCTAAATAATTTTGATATTTAGACCACTCATGACGATAGCTTCGGATTCCATATTGACAAGGCTTAGATAATTAATGTTGACCAATGATTTCTCTACTACTCCATCTCAGCTTCCTCTTGCGGTTCAAAGGAACATCAACATCGACCTTTTGGCTATTGATAGAAATGAGTTGTAGATCTTCACACGAGACTAAGATGGAGACGAAAGCCAAAGTGTGCCACTAATGAAGAAGAAAACAATGACCTCGATTTTGATTGAAACATCAAGTTCCTCTGTAATTATCAACTATATTTAATGACAATGACAATGACAATTTATAAAAGAAATAGGTATATTGTGTATGGCACTGAAAAAAGTAGCTATATTTAGTAACTCGAAACAATAGCATTGACATCTTCATCGTAAAGAGAGACAAGGTGAATGGAGAGATGTGTATCTTCAACAGGGGATCCTGAAAAAAAAAAAAGCAAGGATGTGAAGGGTGCTAAAGACGTTGAGTAGCACGTTGGAAGCCAAAGAGTGGTCATTTGCTTTTTTCTTTTTTTTTTATATACAAATGTGCGAATGAGGGAGGATGAATTTTAAAAGTGATCACCTTTTCAGAGAGATGATATCTACTGTATATTAAATGATGCTACCCAATTAATCATTGTCAAATATTTTGTTGACAAGAATATATTATTAATTAAATAATTTAAGTTTAGGTGAAATAATAAACATCACAATTATTGTTATTATAATATAATTTAATAGTAGAGTATATGATAATTAAAATTTCATTAGACAAATAGAAATGGAAATTATGTGTGTGAGAGTCCTAACACGACATATTAGAGGTAAAGAGAGAGGAGCAAGGAGTCCTAAAGTATACAAATTAGCATTGTGTTTGTTTTTATAAAATTTATTACCAAACACATGTAAAATGATTATAAAATAGTATAATTTTTTTCTACATGAAAGACAGGACGCGGAGAGTCAACATGAAGGAAATCCAGTGGATGAGATAGCTGGAGAGGAGTGTCGGAAGATGGAGAGAGAGAGAAGCATACATGATATGGATTAGTAGGCAAACACAACTTATGTTTTTAAAGTATTATCTTTCTTGTTGATATTGCTGTTTGAAAAGAGCTCATGTATCTTGAAGCAAGTTGAGACTATGGACATATTCAAAATGATACCATGAAATCCATATTTTTTTCGACCATTGGAGAAATGTCACATAATTTTAAGAGAAGGAATGACTATAGGACTTATTATTTTATTTACAAATTTTTCTTCCAAAATACAAAAGTTTATAAGTGAAGGCTCAACCACATTGGACGAAGGGATGAATGGTCTCGAAATTTTTGAGGAAAACTAGTTCAATTTAGATTTTCTAATAGGATGATACGAAGATTGCACAAAATCAAGAACTTCGAAGGCAGTACTATTTTGAAAGTATGAATCCTAACAATATGAATCGAAATTTAGCTCATTCGAGCACATTCTTGAAAAAAACCATTAATTCCAATGCTATCATATTTTCCCCCTTTCCTGGCATATTTTATTAAATATCTTTGTCATATTAAAATTGTTACATGTCATATGTAAAGCATATGCCAGCGCCAAAACTTTGACATGATTTTAACACTTTTCTTGATGATTAATGTTTCATATTCTCTTAACTAATATGCTATATACTCTTTTTTCTTAATTTTTTTATTGTTTTTATTGAGAGGAACATTGAAAGGTTCTCCGTCGACGAAGAAAATAACAATAACTTGGATTTTAATTTGTTGCATCAAGTTCTTGTGTAATTATCAGCTATATTTAATGACAAATAATACTTAGAAAAAATAGGTATATCTTGTAACGATGGAAAGACGAGAAACAACAAAAAATGAATGTTTAAGTCTTTAGATTTAATTTATACGCACCATATACTAAATATATTTGATGGATTGTTGTGCATTACCTTTCATTGCACCAATGATTTTCAAGAATTTGTCTCTTCACATGCATGATTTCTCAATCTTACAATATATAGCCAATCAACAAAAGAATGCGTGATTCTATACAGTTTATTTTATAAATTTATTATTCTTAACTGAGTTAAGTTTGTAAAGTATATTTATTTGAGTTTGACAAAATTGGCACCGTTTAAACTATGGTATGTTGACTAATTAGAATATGTCTTAATTCAAGCTTGAGAACATTTTTAAACTATGGGTATGAATGCTGGTATAATTTATCAATGTTTATATAAATTGATGTGGGACTGGAAAGTGATCAAGTGACGGAAAATGAGCACAAATAGACGTAACAAAATTGAATAAAAAATCATGAAAAAGAAAACAAAGAACGAATGAAGATAAACGAACAAAATGAAACTAAATAATATTGATATTTAGACCACTCAAGACGATATCTTCGGATTCCATATTGACAAGGCTTAGATCATCAATGTTGATCAATGAGTTCTCTAGTACTCCATCCCTACTTCTGCCTACAGTTCAAAGGAGCATCAACGTCGATCTTGTGGCTATCGACAAAAATGAGTTGCAGATCTTCACGCCAGACGTTGGCGAGACGAGAGCCAAGGTGTGCCATGGATGGAAAAAAATAATGACCTCGATTTTGATTGAAACATCAAGTTCCTTTGTAATTATCAACTATATTTAATGACAATGATGATTTATAAAAAAAATAGGTATGTCGCGTATGGCACTGGAAAAAAAGTAGCTATATTTAGTAATTCAAAACATTAGCATTGACATCTTGATCGTGAAGAGAGACATGGTGAATGCAGAGATGTGTATCTTCAATAGTGGATCCCGAAGCCAAAGGATGTGGAGGGTGCTAAGGACGTTGACTAGCACGTCGGAAGGCAAAGAGTGGCCCTTTGCTTTCGTCCTTTTTTTATACAATTATTGCTATTATAATATACATCATAATGATGATATAATTGAATAGTAGAGTATATGATAATTAAAATTTTATTAGACAAATAGAAATAGAAATTATGTGTGTCAGAGTCTTGACACGAAACATTAGAAGGTAAAGAGAGAGGCGCAAGGAGTCCTAAAGTATACAAATTAGCATTGAGTTTGTTTTTATAAAATTTATTACCATACACATGTAAAATGATTATAAAATAAAATTTTTTTCTAAATGAAGGATGGGACGTGGAGAGTCAACATGAAGGAAATCTAGTGGATGAGATAGTCAAAGCCGAAGAGGAGCATCAGACGCGGGAGAGGGAGAGAAGCATACAAGATACATATCTGTAGGCAAACACACACAAATGTTTTTAAAGTATTGTCTTTCATGTTATTAGTAAACATATATAATATGAACTATACAGTTTTAAAAATAATTTACTCAATTTTGAAACACCAATTTAATGTTATTGTTTTTATAATATTGATAATAATTACATAATATATTCTTCTAGAATTCATTCCTTGATTGTCTTTATTTATATTAATCTTTACCTTTTCCTTTTTTATTTTTATTTTAAATTTCCTTTGTCTTCCTACCCATACATTCATTTCCTTTTTCTTCACTATAATCCCCAAATTTTAATAGGGCAAATTGGACTTTTTATCCAAACCCTCGTGATCTTCCCTATATAAAGACTTATATTCCTATTGTTTACCTATTTTCTCCACATCTCTTGGCATCTAGAAATTGAGGAAGGAGAGAAAGAGGAACATGGAAAAAGAAGAAGAGGAAGATATGAGATTAAAGTATGTAAAATGAATCCAAAACCCCTCTGTCAATGTTCTTCCTATGTTGTATTGAGAGCAAAAGGACAACCCATTCTCTTATTAGATTGTGATGAGGGCTTTTCTCATCATTAGATCTATGCCATGTGTAGGAATTTTGATTAGATCTATTCCTAAGATTCATATGTTCTTCATATTGTTCATGGTATAGGGATGAACCCTAGATCTAGGAATTGAATGTTTTTGCATGATTTTTATGTGTTTTTTATCCTATATTTCCCATAAAACATGTATGTATTGTTATTTATGATGTATATTGAACTCCCCAAAGTTTTAGATAAAAAATCGTGTAAAATCAGGCTGGACAGTAGAACTCTAGAATTCTGACATGACCGTGACGCATCCCGTCACGACCGTGATAGGAGGGCTTAAGAACGCCCAAAATCGGGCTTCTGTCACGCTTGTGATAGATAATGTCACAGTCATGAAGATAGCTCGGCACGGTCGTGACTATGTCCTAGCACGACGATAGTCACGACCGTGATAGAAGGGCATTTTTCAAGATTCTGTCATGGCTGTGATGATATTTTTCACGATCGCGACTAATGACATTAGAAATCTTATATGTTATTTAAATATTATTTTCAAGGTATTAGAAATATGTATTGATGGTTGATGATTGTATAAGAACCTAGATACACGTATAAGCATGTTTCCATCATAACCAGGTTAAAACATGAAGATCGAGTGACATAATTATTGTTTTTTGAAAAGCATAATGAACCCAATTGTAGATGATGTTACATGTCGACCCTCTATGGCCCTTTATCGAATTTTTACTCGGAATGATCATTACACACATCGGCAATGATGTGTTATCTCGATGTCGCCCTCGGACGAGAGTCCAGAATGATCGTTACACATATTAACAACAGTGTGTGCATTCTGATCTCACCTTAGGGCAGGAGTGGAGTATTGTCTCCAAGGCCAGCTAGCCTATTGAGAAGGCAACGATATAAATTCCAATTATCAAAAGATATCACGCTAATGAAAAGGGCCAATGATCAATCAAATGAAAAGATGTCCCATGAAAGTAGAAGTCCAAAGGGTTATGAAGCAACACTGAGAAATTTATAGAGGCAATGGTTATGATAAGTGTACTTAACTTATGTGCCTATGGATTGAACAAATGATTGTTATGAATATCCATCCTAAAAGTATGATGATAATGATTCCATGTCTTTCCATGCTTTTATTTATCACACGACAATAGAAATGAATGAATGAATGACATGTAGTTCATATGTTAAAAACATGGAATGCATATTTTCCTTTTTTACATATGAAGATGATGACGCATATCATGTAGTATTCTATTTAGGATCATCACATCGCATTGCATGACCTTTACATATTCTAAAGAGGGAAACCTTTGATCCATGCAGGTATCCAATAATTAGATTGATGACGGTTTAGCTCATGACAAACAAGATTGGACAATGGTCTAAGATGTCAAGAGTCGTTATATTTTAAAGTCTTTCGACTTTGTTTTAGAGAGATGTTTTTTTACTATGGTTTTAATGTCTATTGATGATGATTTAAATTCTATAACATTACTTTGATGTTTTTACGATGTTTTTCCTCATTAAATTGAAATATTCTTCTATCTTAATTAATGGTTTTATACTTTCACTATATTAATTGAAAATCATATTTTATTATGATTATGTGATAGCGAACAAGCTAACACAATTGAATGACCTATTTGCCCTTGGCATTTGGGGGTAAAATTTTGGGGTGTTACAGTTTGGTATCAAAGCATGCCTAGGACCTATGCTGAGTATGTTACAGAATTGTTAAATGTCTAGGTTCATGTGCAATTGTCACGAGCAATCATCCAAAGTAAAAAGTATGTAATTATTGTGTGCCATATGAATGTATTGTTTAAATTAACCAACTAACGTTTGGTTGATTATTCTTATGTGAAGGATCGGTGGTCCCTCAAATGCTTCGGGTGACTAAAGAGAGCTCATTGAGAGCATGACCCGCATGGCATGAGCAATGGAAAGAAACGCGAACTCGGGCCACTCTAGCAGGTCGAGTTTGAGGATAGAGAAGTTCTTGAACCTGCATCCCCTTACCTTCAATGGAGATAGAGATTCAGACAAGGCTGAAGCCTGGCTGGATGTGATTACCAAGAAGTTCTAGGCAATGGATTGCTCTGAAAGGTATAGGGTCAATTTGGCCACGCGTCAACTGACTGACCAAGATCATGTACAGGGGAAGAAGGCAGCATAATTTATGAATCTATAGCAAGGAAGCATGGCCGTTGACGAGTGATTCAACAAGTTTCTAGAGCTTGAGAGGTACAACCCACTAAAGGATGATGAGAAGATCAGGGTCGACCATTTCCTGAAGGGACTAAATCCTCGCCTGAGGATAAATGTCAAGTGTAAGGAACCTGAAACTATGGCAAACACAATCTCCCTAGCAACCAATCTGGCCTAGGAGATTGATGCTCAAAAGAAATATGAACAAAGCAAAGAGTCCAAGAAGGACAAAGATAAGAAGTACAAGGACTTCAAGCCTTACTCCAGAGGCGACGGTGGACAAGGACGCAAGCCTTGTTCCTTCTGTCACAAATTCCATCCTGATGAGTGCAGGATGAAGTCAGGAGCTTGCCTAAATTGTGGCAAGATGAGTGATGCGTAAAATGATGTAACAAAATAAATTCGCTAGCAAGTGCACTAGTTACTCAAGTAATATAGTAAATGAGTAAAGAGTGTCGAACCCACTTAGAATATTATTAATTCAATATCTAATTTTATAAATTAATAAGAGAGGGAAAACATCGATTTTAAAAATAGGTTTTTATAATTATAAAATAAAATAATATTAAAATAAGATAATTATGTTGAAGTTTGGTCTTAGGACGATAACAAATTAAGGATAAATATGTGAACAGAAAAAGATAAATTAAAGTTCTTAAGATGGATTAGAATTTTTTGAAGTTATTAATTAACAAGATTAAAATCATAGAGTCCACAAACTGGTAATTCTATTATTTAATCAAGCATCAAACTATATTAAATTTAATCAAAACTGAAGTCCCACAAACTAGTATTCATGTAGATGAAATTAAAATTAAGATACATTAATATGAAAATCCTACACTATACATCCCTCCACAAACTGATATAGACTAACAGATCACAAATATCTAATTCTCCACACATTAGTTATTAGACCTATGTCAATTTTTAATTTCACAATAAATCATTTAAGTTAATTAAATAAAAATTGAAATCAAGTAGTCCACAATACTTAACTCAAAAATTAAAATAATTAAATCAAAAGCATTAAACACAATTAAAAATTGATCAAAAGAAATTCAATAATGAAATAGGGGTTCACAATATTTCTCTTCAATAATAATCTCCTAAAATAAAATAACTAAAAATATGAAGTTCATCTTTATAGAAAGATAATAACAAAATAACAATAATAATTGGAAGAATTACACCAAGAATAAAGTAGGGCCCCCGGATGTCGTCGGAACATCTGGATCAGCCGTCTGATCAAATCTCTCTCTCTCTCTTGGTTGAAGCTTGCACAGCTCATGAGTCAACAATGGAAGAAAACCAAACTTCGAGGCACACCTTGAGACAATGTCTTCCTCCTCTATTTATAGGTGCGGACATTCTTCATGTAGATCACAAGCGTAAATCGTACGGTCGAATTTAACTTCGTGAGATAAACTTTACGTCCTTCAAATCTCGGCCAATAATGCTGATAAAACTTTAGTTAATGATAAAATCTTATCTGTTTGGTGCCTGATGATAAACTCCTCTTTGATTATCGGCCACCAAATGTATCATCACCTTGGTTAATGATGGTGTTTTGCGTCCAATAATCTTGTTGGCCAATAATACTTAATAAGTGTTGGTTAAGGACAAAAACTTTTATCGCTTTGGCGCCCAATGATCCTCTTCATGGTTGGAGTTCTCGGTCGATAATCTCCATTTCCCTTGGTTAAGATGATGTTTTGTGCCCAATAAATTAATTCCTCTCATTTCGCTTCTCGGACGTTATAGATAAATATCGATTAACGATAAAATTGTTTCATCCACTTTTTCGCCCGGTAATCTTCTCTTGGATATTCTTCACAGCCAATAACTTCTTGAGTTTGGTGCTCAGTAATGGATAAAATATTAGTTTGATGCTCATCCCATGTACTCGGCTTTTTCTGTAAGACAGTTATCTAATCCGCCCACAATTAAAATATTCAAAGAATTAAAATTGATAAATTTAGAATTACGACTAAAAATGGCCTAAAATGATGCATGCCAAGATCAAATTACAAAAATATTAATTAAAATAGTAGACTAAAATATGTTATATTTTACATGCATCAATGAGCCATTTTGTCAGAGACTGCACTAAAAAGAAGGCTGATTCCCAAGATAAGGACAAAGGCAAGCAAGCTCAGAGTCACTTGGAAGGGTCTACACCATGCAGGTGGATGAGGCCCAGAAGTCCGTGGATGAGGCCCAAAAGTCCGATGATGTGATCTATGGTAATCTCCTTATTGTTGGTCACCATGCAAATGTATTGTTCGATTCCGCATTTGCTGACTTATTAAATGTTGAGAGAATGAATATGAAGTGGCAATTAAATATAGCAACTCCACTTGGGAGGGTCATGCAATACCTCTCAGAGACATCAGTTATGACTAAAAGAGTAAACTACTTTGCAGATCTTATAGTACTACCTATGGTAGACTACGATATTATTCTACGCATGGATTAGTTATCTTACCATGATGCCTACTTGAGATGCCGAGAAAAGAAAATACAAATAGACAAGAAAGATGATAGTTCTGTGAATTTTCGTGAACTTCCCTCAAAAGAGAAAAAGATGATAATCTCCTCAATGAAGACAACCAAAATGCTAAATAAGGACTGCCGAGGATTTCTAGTAAACATCATTAAAAATGATTTCCAACCCAAGCCACTCCAAGAATTTGAAGTGGTAAGGGACTTTCTTGATGTATTTCCCGATGAGCTCCCGAGATTACCTCCGGAAAGTGAGATCGACTTCCACATTGACCTAATGCTAGGGACAGCTCCCATCTCAAAACCTCCCTACAAAATGGCACCAGCAGAAATGAAGGAGTTAAAGGCTCAACTACAAGAATTGCTGGACAGAGGCTTAATCAGGCTAAGTGTGTCCTCATGGGGTGCGCCTGTCCTGTTTGTGAAGAAGAAAGATGGGTCACTAAGACTATGTATAGACTACATGATGTTGAACAAAGTGATCAACAAGAATAAGTACTGTCTATCCAGGATTGATGATCTATTTGATCAATTATCCACAACATCGATCTTTTCAAGGATTAATTTGAGAAGTGAATAATCAGGTCAGAGTAGTTGATGAGGACATTGCAAAGACGGCCTTTAGGCCCAAGTATGGTCATTATGAATTTTTTGTTATGCCTTTTGGACTAAGAAGTGCTCCTACAGCATTTATGAATTTGATGAACAAGATCTTCAAGCCCCATCTCGACACATTTGTAATCATGTTTATAGATGACATATTGATATACTCATCAAGTCTAAAGAAACATCAGAAGTACCTGTAAATAGTTTTGGAGACTTTGAGGCAACACCAGTTGTATGCAAAGTTTTCCAAGTGCGAATTCTGGTTGGAGGTGGTTATATTTTTGGGTCACAGTGTGTCAAAGGAAGGGATCTCAGTGGACCCAAACAAAGTAGAGACTGCCATCAGTTGAGAAAAACAAAAAATGATGACAGATATGAGAAGTTTTCTTAAATTAATCGGCTACTACAAAGGATTTATCCAAAACTTCTCCAAGATTGCTACCCCAATGACAAAACTTACGAGGAAAGGATAAAAGTTTAATTGGACACAAAAGTGTGAAGATAGTTTCTTGGAATTAAAGAAGAGATTGACCTTCACCTAATAATTTCCAAAAGAGTTGGAGACTACACAATGTACAGTGATGCTAGTGGGACTGATTTGGGTTGTGTGTTGATGCAGCATGGAAGAGTAATAGCTTATGCTTCAAGACAACTCAAGTCACATGAGAGGAACTATCTTACTCATGACATGGAGTTGGCAGCAGTAGTGTTTGCTCTGAAGATATGAAGGCACCACTTATATGGGGAAGAGTTTGAAGTCTTTACTGACCACAAAGGTTTTAAGTATCTGTTCACCCAGAAAGAACTTAACATGAGACAAAGAAAGATGGTTGAAATTCCTGAAAGACTATGACTTTGACATTCTCTATCATCTAGGGAAAGTCAACTCTATAGCAGATGCATTGAGTAGGAAATGGGAAGGATCAATGGCATGTCTAAGAATTTTTAGATGGACTCTTATTACAAAAAGTATTTAGGGAAAGTTGATGATGCACTGTATCATTCAACTTGATATAGTGGCAAAGATAGTATAAGAACAGAAAGAAGACCCAGAGTACAAGGATATGAAAGCTCTACATGAGAAAGGGCACCCAGACTACGGGATGGACGAGGATAGGATCATCAGGTTCCAAGATAGGTTATGGGTACTTGAAGATAGAGAACTCAAGGAAAAAATTATGACTGAGTACCACAAGTCAGTATTTGACATCCATCCAGGAACCTCCAAGGATCTATAAAAGATATTTTGGTGGAGAGACATGAGAAGAGAAGTAATAGAGTTTGTTTTCAAGTGCTTGATCTGCCAACAGATTGAGATTGAGCATAAGAAGCCACCAGGGTTATTGAACCCACTTCCCATATCACAATGGAAGTGGGATAAGATCACAATGAATTTCATCGTGGGTCTCCCAAAGACAGAAAAGAGTCACGATGTCATCTGGGTATCCATTGATAGATTTAATAAGTCAGCTCACTTCTTACCTTATAATGTGAGACACTCAGTTGCAGATATAGTGAAACTATATGTCGATGAGATTATCCGATTACATGAGATTCATACTTTCATTGTATCGGATAGAGATACAAAATGCACAGCAAGATTTTGGAGAGGGTTGCAGCATGCATTTGGTACAAGGTTACACTATAGCACTGCATTTCACTATCAGAAATGATGGAAAAAAATGAAAGAACGATTCAGACCTTGAAAGACATGCTGAGAGCATATGGAATAAATTAACAAGGCAATTGTAATGATCATCTCACTCTAGCTGAGTTTGCATACAATAATAGTTATCACTCCACAGTCAAGATCGCTCCATTTGAGACACTATATGGAAGACCCTGCAGGTCTCCCACATGTTGGAGTGCAGTTGGTAAAGGAAAACTACTGAGACCATAACTAATAGAAAAGTATGTTAAAAAGGTAGATTTGATAAAAGAAAGAATGATGACAACTCAGAGCAGCTAGAAAAGTTATGTCTATAAGAAAAGAATAGAACAAATTTACCAAGTTGGAGATCATGTGTTGCTAAAGTATCTCCAACCAAAGGAGTCATCAGGTTTAGGGGGAAAGACAAGCTAACTCCTAAATACATAGGCCCATTCAAGATTCTGGAGAAAATAGAAGAAGGAGCATATAAGTTGGCATTATCTCCTTCATATGCTAGAATTCATAATGTTTTTCATGTATCAATGCTTCGCAAGTACACATATGACAGTTCATATGTAGTGACAATTGAATAACTAATCATCAAAGAGGACCTCACTTATGACGAGTATCCTATAGAGATACTAGAGCATGGGGAATGTCGACTGAGAAACAAAGTGGTGACGATAGTGAAAAATACATGCAAGCACCACAATAGAACCGAAGCCACATGAGAACTAGAAGAAGGGATGAAAGAACAATTTCCAAGATTATTTGGTAAGTGTTCTATGTTATAATCTAAAATTCGATGACAAAATTTCTTTTAAAGGTGGGAGGATATAATACCCCAAATTTTAATCGAGGGTAATTTTGACTTTTTGTCCAAACCCTCATGATCTCCTTTATATAAAGACATCTATTCTTATTGTTTATCTCTTTTCTCCACGGCTCTTGACGGCTAAGACTTGAGGAATGAGAGAAAGAGGAATAGGGAGAAAGAAGAAGAGAAAGAAAGAGGAGGAAGATATGATATTAAGGTATGTAAAAGGGGATCCAAAACTCCTCTCTCAATGTTTTTCCTATGTTGGGTTGGGAGAAAGAGTGACAATTTGTTCTTTTATTGGATTGTGATGAGAGCTTTTCTTATTGAAATCATTAGATCTATGCCATCCTAGGGTTCATATGTTCTTCATATTGTTCATGGCTTAGAGATGAACCACCCTAAATTTAAGAATCGAATGTTTTTGCATGATTTTTATGTGTTTTTTATCCTATATTTCCCAGAAAACATGTATGTATTGTTATTTATGATGTATATGGAACTCCCCAAAGTTTTGAATAAAAAATCGTATAAAATCAAGCTGGGCGGATAGAACTCTAGAATTCTGTCACGGACGTGATGCCTCTCGTCATGCCCGTGATAGGAGGGTTGGAGAACGCGCAAAATTGGGTTTCTATCACGCTCGTGACAGGTAATGTCACGATCGAGAAGATAGCCCGGCGTGGCCTTGGCTATGTCCTAGCACGACCTTGACATAAGGCCATTTTTTAGGGTTTTGTCATGGCCGTGACGACACCTTTCATAGTCCTGACCAACGTCAGAAATCTTATGTTATTTAAATATTATTTTTTAGATATTAGAAATATGTATTGATACTTGATTATTGTATAAAACTCTAGATACACGTATAAGCATGTTTTCCTCATAACTAGGTTAAAATATGAAGATTGAGCGACGTAATTATTTATTGTTTGAAAAGCATAATGAATTCAGTTGTGTATGATGTTACATGTCGATCATTTATGACCCTTTATCAAATTTTTACTTGGAATGATCGCACGATCGACAACGGTGTGTCATTCCGATGTCGCCCTCAGACGAGAGTCCAGAATTTCGATGTAAAGGGTCAATGATCAATCGAATAGAAAGATGTTCCACGAAAGTGAAAGTCCAAAGGATTATTAAGCAATCTTAAGGAAAGTTATAGAGGCAATGATTATGCTAAGTGTACTTCACTTACATGCCTATGGATTGAATGAATAATTGTTATGAATGTCCATACTAAAAGTATGATGATAATGATTACATGTCTTTCCATGCTTTTATTTATCGCATGATGATAGAAATGAATGAATAAATGATAGTTCATATGTTAAGAACATGGCATGCATATTTTCCCTTTTTACGTATGAAGATGATAATGCATAAATGTAGTTTCATGTTTAGGATCATGATTTCACATTGCATGACATTTACATATTCTAACTAGAAAAATCTCTGCACCCTGAATCCATGTAGGTACCCAATAATTGGATGTATGACCGTTTAACTCATAACAAATAAGATTGCACAATGGTCTAAGATACAAAGAGTCATTATATTTTATAGTCTTTCGACTTTGTTTTAGAGAGATATTTTTTTATTATGGTTTTAATAGGTTTTAATGACTATTGATGATATTTTAAATTCTACAACATTATTTTAATATTTTAACGATGTTTTTGCACGTTCAATTGAAAGATTCTTCTATTTTATTTAATGATTTTATGCTTCCAGAGTATTAAAAAATATATTTTATTATGATTATATGATGACGAACGGACTAACACAATTGAATAATCTATTTATCTTTAATATTTGGGGAGTGAAATTTCTAAATGTTACGTTCACTGCTGGCCTTCTTTTAGAAATGTCTCACATAATTGATCTTATAGTTATTTCCCGTTGTCTTTTTTTAGAAATGTCTCACATCATTGATCTTATAGTCATTTCCTGTTCTCTTTTCTTTTTTGGCCAGCCCTCGTGCCTCCCCATCTTATTATCTATATTTATTTATATACATATAAATAAATAGACAGAGAGAACATAAGCCCCACAATTTAATGGAAATTAAGATATTAATTAAATTTATTAAGTTAATCTCATAATCGATACTTCCCATGTTATGCGGCGGAACTTATTATTCAATCCCAAATGAAATTGACTTCCAAAGAAGTCACACTCCTAATTTATCTTCCATGTCATTAAGTAAATAAGAGCAAGTTGTTGCAATAGAAAGTTTTCTACTCATGCATCTCCAAAAAAATTATATCATAGCATTTTTAATTCCCTAATTGCAATAGAAAACTTAGCTCTATATGAGTCTTTCCTTTAAAAAAAAACGAACTACACGACTTCATCCTTTTTTTTTCTTTTACAACTTGAAAGAAAACAATTAGGGCTACATATTTTGGTCAAATTTGAATTTTATGAAGTTCCTTCCAAATTAAAGTATGCAATTGAATTAAATTAAAATAAATGCCTCTTGTAAACACTCTTAATTCTTAAACTGCGTTAACGAAACCGAGTTCAAAAGAACGCAATGTTTCTTATTCTTACTTGAATTAAGTTCTTTTGAGCTAGGGCTGTTATGAGTGCATAAAAAAAACTAACCAACAAAAAAAAAAAGAAAAGATAATGGTAGAGTGGCAAAATAAACTAATATTAAGCACTAGTAAAATTAATTCAATGATTTAACTTTTAGAATAAAAATATGAAATTATATGTATTTAATATTCACATTTCATGAAAGAGATGTGATGATTATTATCCAAATCATGGTTCACAAACATACAAAGTGCAATTATAGATCGTCATCGTCATGAATTATTAAAAATGATGAATCGTTATGCAATTCCAATGAAGCCATTACATTTCAAAAAAATATTTTCCACAACCATTAAACATGTACGTAAACTCTACTAGTTGAATTAAGGTTTCAAGTTTACCAAACGTATGAAAACCTTGATCCAAAAACAACAAACATTTCCTGGATCCAAATGGTGTTGACAGATCAACTAGCACAACAGTCACCGTTCCAAGTTGAGTCATAAGATTTTGGCTTCTGCTGAACTTTTAACTGTTTAGTAAAACTTAAAACAAAATAATAATCATTAAAAGAAATAAAATAAATAAACATACTGAATAATTTATAAATAAAATAATTATGAGATGATACAATTAACAACACATGAGTACAGAAGGGCCGTTTGACAACAAAAACTAAAGTTTCATCAAATTTGAACTCCGCCTATGTTTTATAACCGATCCCAAGTCCGGATAAAGAAAGAGAGTTAAATTAAACTCCGACAGTCAACGTAAAACCCTGTCGAATCTCATGAACATGGATCAACGAGTCGTATGATCCATGTAGCCGACTTTGTTATTATTATTTTATTATTGTAAAGTGAAATTTGATAATGAAGAATAAAATAATTAATGTAATAGAAAAAAATAAATATGATGAATTAATTTTTTATGAGTTTTGAAATAAAAATTAATATTATAAATATAAAATAAAATATTGTTAATAAATAAAAAATTAAAAATTTTGTTCAAAAAAATTTCATAAAAAATATTATTTAAATATCAAGAAATCAGATTTTTAATAAACTATATGTAGTAAAATATTCCAAAATTTTAATGAAATAATAAGTAAAAAATAATATTTTATTAATATGTTATAATAAATAATTTATATTTAATAAATAAATTATTTTATAAGATACATATGTGTGAGAGAGAAAATAAAGAAAGAAAAAAAAGAATAAACAAAATTATAAAAAAAAGGCCAACACGTCAACTCAAGCAAAAAAAAGTTACGGCTGCTGCAGTGCACCAAGTGAAGCAAAAAAGGTCGCGTGACCCCTTTTTTGTGAAACCAAATTTCCCCTCCGGTTCCGCTCGCGGCCATATAGTTATGGGATTTCAAAAGATTAATTTTAATACAATCTGCAAAAATATAGGGTTTACATGCAACAATATGCACCATCTGCTATGTCTAATCAAAGCAAGCACTCCTCTCAAAGTTTTAGAACATTTTAAGTAAATGGAATAGTCAACTACGACTAATCGACAATATGTTGCTAATACATACAATAAATAGCAACCTATCTTAGAAATAACCACGTTCAATAAATAGCAACATCTCTCTCAAAATTTTAGACAACAGTATACAATAACTATATACAATAATTTTACATCAATATTGTGAAAGCACAACAATATTGTATTATTTGAACATTTTACCTACAATAATTTCACATCTATTATAAAAGCACAACAATGCACTCATTATAATTATGTTTTGATATATATATATATATATAATATATATATATATATATATATTATATAGCCACATCTTTTAGGTTCTTAGATGGATCCGGAAGAAGAAGAAGAAGTTGAACCAAGCGCTTGCAATGGAGAGAAGCATTCAGCTTTCTTGGGTTTAAAGATCGTCGGATTGGGTAAAGAAGAAGAGGAGGAAGAGGAGGAGGAGGAGGACGGGGAGACAAATGCTCTTCTGACCACAAAGGTCGTCAAGGGATGCCTGAAAGGGAAGAAGAGGCCGAAGAATGCGAAAAGGAAAGTTCAGTGGAATGACTACAACGGAGACAAACTTGCTGAAGTGATGGAGTTCGATCCGAGGTTAATTTTTTCATGCACTAGTAGATATGTGACCATTTCTAATGTCCCCTTTAAACCTTCATGCTAGTAATTTTCCGTGATATGCTTGATTATCTGTATAAGAATGATAGGATGCAGTATGCAGTTTGTGTTTCACTGGTCCCAGTGCTCACATATTAGTTGCATTCGAACTAAAATTGATCTTCGACTAATTTTCAAATTAGTGGCTTAAATGCCACACCATCAATATATAATACTTTGGATTCTAGAAGTCAGCCTGGATAGTCCATGGAGCTTCTTGTGATAGTTTTATTTCAATTTTAATCAGTTTGGATGCATTTCGATTGAGTTCATCCTGAGTATACTAGTGTCATCTTTAGCAGTAGTTAGCTATGATGACTGTGGTTTCAATAGGTTGTCTGATTGAGTTGTCTTAAGGATTTCAATATAAACTAGAAGTCCTGAAGGGTGTATGAAGCAAGTCAAAAGTCACGAATGCACTAAATTCTTTGTATTGGATCAACTTATGTGGACTAATAGGTTATAGAACTATCACTTCTGTTCATCCAAGCTTAAGGATGGCTTTAAAGAAGGTTGCTTCACTTTGGAAAAGTTGGATGAGCCTATAAATTCCCCTTCATGTTGACAAATTGAGCAAACTTGTCATGTGGTTTGAATAAACCAAATGATGAAATTTGATCTAGAAAAGGTTTTCTCTTAATTGCCAATATGCTGAATGGAATGATTCAGGCTTTCTGCATTGATTGGTACCACTGCAAGAAACATAAGTGATGCACAAGCTGACAAATGCATCATGATTTGATATTTGTTCTCATATATCAAATTCATAAATCATGCATGAAAGATTTCAGATCTCGTACTTTTCCATGAGTTTCTGTAAAAGGAGTTTATTTTTTCTTGTATGAAGAAATGCAGGATTCAGAAACTGACTGGCATTCTAAAATGTGAATGCAACATACAAATGGATGTGCCTTTAGAATGTGTTTTCTAGTCCCATTAGGTTAGTAGTTATCATCATTATTGCAAAAAATTAGAGATCTATGATTTGGTTTGACAATTGAAAAGGTTTCTTTCCTTCATTTGGGAGGATGTCTTATGATGCAAACTCCGAGTTCAACTAGGTCACATCTACTAGATTTACAATATGTTGTTAATTTGAAGGCAATACCTTGTTTCTTATTAATATTAATTAAGTTCGTTAATTAAGATCTTAGTCTATTAATTATTACCTTAGGTTACATGGTACAGGTGTATCCATCTTGGAATTATATTTCCTTCAATGATTAACTTGTTTGTTTTACTTTTTAGTTACTCTCTTGCGATTTCACTCTCTTGATGGTAAGAAACTCTAGATGAGAGGGCTTTATCCCATGAGCTAACTTCCAAATCATGAAATCATGGAATTAAAGTTGCTTTTAGCCGGCTTATGCTTGAGGTATTGTTTAATTTTCTGTGGCACATGACTATAAAGGTTCATCTTGAATTCTTTAGTTGGGGGAATTTGTTCAATGATTTTGATGCTTATAAAATGTCGTTGTTGATATTCTTCATGTGTATGCAAGTTCATGCAAGAAAATAGCCACTATTCCGGGGGTCTTCTTCTCTTTCAAGAGAGAGAACACGTACATGAAAACAAGATCTTTCAAGGATAATCTAGGTTAGGTTGCATTGACATGTGGTTGATCATAGATAGAATTAAAAATTGTACCTTGGGAGCTTGAATGTTGTATCCTTCTAGAGAAATCCTTCATCAGATTATAAATATATGTGATCACTGGCAAAAAAAAAATGAAATGAGGATATATATTTATGCATGAGACAGATGGTAACTAATGGGATTAATATTTATTCCTTTAGAGGTTTCCTGTTGGTTCTTTTTAACGAAATCATTGATTTGATTATGATGTTCTTAGATGGAATTGTGTTGTTTAAGATGCTAGTCAGATTCACAGATTGTTAGTTGTTACCAAATTCAAATTAAGAATTTTCATTTGGAAATAGGCAGAATAAAAGTTTACTTCTATTGAGGACGATTATTTAAATGTCCTAAAGGATAGTGGATTGGGTTACTGTTCTAAGAACAAGATATGATATCTTTTTCTTCTATCAAATAACTTGCTGGACAAGTATGCATCTAGGAGGTTGCTCTAATAAAAGATTTAGGCAAGTCATTTTTAAGTGTTGATATCGCCGCCTATGTTTTATAGCCGATCCCAAGCCCGGATCCGGATAAAGGAGGAGGATTGCGTTAGGCCCCGACAGTCAGTGTAAAACCCTATCGAATCGCATGAACATGGATCAATGAGCGGAATGACATCGTATGATCCGTGTAGCTGACCCCACCTAGTGGGATAAGGGTTTGTTGTTGTTGTATTATATAGCTGATGACAAATTGTGATTTGAAAAATGAGAATCGAGTTCAAAAGGCTAAAAGGTAACATATTGAGAATCAAGACTGTTCCAATCCACGTTTGAAGGATACATGGTGCAAAACAATGCTTGGCAAATTTAGATGGTGGTATACTTGTCAAATTTGAGCATCAAAGGAAAATTTTCACAGAACATGATGCCACACTTGACACAATCCAATTCTAAATATATGCAGGACCTCAGTGATCTCATTTAAGCAACAACAATTCAGCTTCATTCTTCCAGAGACATGCCCTAACATAAACCTTTATATTAAGTCAACTTGAACACAGAATCACCCAAAAAAAGCATGAGAAACCTTAAACTAAATAAGGCAACTAAATAATTTATCCTATTTTTCCCCTCCGAGATTCACAACTCGAGATTGACAAAGCTAGCTCGGATACTTATCAACTTATGCCCTGCCTAATTGGACATAGAGGGCCATTGCATGAACCAAAAATCTAATAGCCTCCTGCTTCATGAAAAGGTTTAGAACCATAAATACATATTCTCTTCTGCCTCATGGAAAGGTTTAGAGCCTTAAATATGTTCTCAAACCTCAGTCTTCCTCACATAAAGGTTTATATATAGACATAAGTTGCACTATTTTGGTGCTGACTGGACGGGCAAACTTGTTGCTTGAGTTGCCTAAGGTCAAGTAAGGGATGTAAACTTTATTAGTTGATATCTGGTATTTGCCTAATTCAATATATCTCTTGTTCCTTCTAGCAGTTCATCTATAGCAAACCTAGGATTGTTCCTCAAATGCAAAAACATGTACTTTGGAAACAATAAGGATAAAGAACCAACTCACCAAACAAAGAAACAAGAAAATAGCAAACCCATGGTAATGTAATCAACAATGCCATGCAAGGCAAGTTAGCAAACATAGAACTCTAAAATCTATCCAATCATCATCATCAAATCCTCCGGAAAAAAAGCCCAAAAAGCATGATCTTAAATAATTCTTCTTGCAATCGACCACATGCGAGGATACAACAGATTGGCATCAGTGCCATTGAACCCATGCATCCTCAAAACTTAAAATTTTATGCAATAAATGAGTCAAGCACCCACAATTAAACAAGAACTGTGATGGCAGAAGTCGGAAACTATAACATCAAAACTGAGGTAAAGATAAACAGGGGAAGAACTAGGACTGCCTGAAAGGTGCAGCAATACTCTGCTCAACACAGAAGCATAAGAAAATTAACCAGGAACCAACATGCTTAGTTTGTTTGCCCGACCATAACAGTATAAGAAAGTGCGTATAAGGGACGCTAACAATTCCTTTAAAATGTTCGAACAATGGAGGTATGCGCTTCCCCCCCTCAGTCGCCCTTCCTCCGGAAGGAGCAGCCTTCCGTGAGCCTCGCGCGGCCTCCGGTCGGTTGGCAGAGCACGGTCTGGCAATTTCCGCAGACCACCACCGTCTGGGAGTGGCTGAACACGGTTGTGCTGCATGGTTTCGAGCAAATCACAAGAGCAACTCATCTAAGCCCCCATTAAATAACAGTCTAATTCTACCAATATCTCTAAGAATTGCGATCAATAAACAAGAAACTCACATGTTGAAGCATCCTTGGCACTTGACATCCTGCAAACAAAGAGAGGAGATATATAAGGTATCGTCATCGCTAGGTGTGAAGTCAAAATTACGAAAAATCGCACAAGATGAAGATACCATGAAGAAGGAGTTGGGGGATTGGACGAGGCGCTTGAGTTTGTGTCTCCTCTTCTCGAGCTCGGCAGGCGGATTGAGCAAGTCGATATCGTTCGGGAGCGGCTTCCGACACACAACAGCGTCAAGTAAGCGAATCGGACAGAAGAAACGAACAAAAAGCTCAAATTAACAGAAGAGGGAAGAAGGAGAGCAACAAATCTCACCATATCTTGCACGATACAAGAGAAGCGGCGGCGGCGCGAGGATGAAAGATGAAAGAGCGGCGTGCACAAAAGAAGGGCGGCGAAGATTAAAACAATTGGTTAAACCCTAGGCATTATAAACTTTATTTATATATCCTATCAAATTAACAAAGGTGGGCTTCTGCGTGTCTCCGGTCCAATTATGACATAAAGTCCATATATGTTTGAGATAAAGAAACTGATTTGTTCCATCTTATTTGAAAAATAAAATCAGTTCTAAATACATAACTTATTATATATAAAATCAGTATTATTTATAAATAATATTTCAAAAGTAAAAATGATATATTTTAAAATACATTAGTTTATATATTTTTCTTCATATTTAATATTATTTTTTTATTATGAAATAATATTAAATTTTAATACTAAAGAATGAGAATATTAAAAAATATTAAAAATTAGAAAAAAATGAAAATAAACATATCTTTTTCTTACGAATAAAAAGATAACGGGATATAAGGAGTCAACATGTAATTTATAAATAATTAATTATAATGTTAAATTTTATAATACACTTAAGAATGCCAAATATTTGTGCTAAGAATTTAATTATGATACTTATGAATTATGATATTAAAAGGTATACAAAATTAATGTTCATTAGTTTACATATTTTTGTCATTAGATCTTTTTTATTATAATAAAAATAATAGAATTAAAGAGTTAACATATAATTTCTGAAATTAAAATTTTGGTCATGAATACAAATATAATAGGATACAAAGAGTCAATATTTTATTTACAACCAATTCATTATGATTTTACAATTTTAAACAAAAAATAATAATGATAATACCAAATTTTGTGCTAAATATTAAACAATTATATTTATGATACTAAAGGATGAGTTTATTAAAACATAAAATAAAAAATATAAATGAAAGGTGTTTTGAGATTTAGTTTGAATTGTCATAGCCATACAAGATTATAACACATTTTATTTTTTAAATCTAAAATATATTTTAATGTGAGCAAAAAAAGTAATAGAATTGAAGAATTAACACAGAGTTTGCTAAATTTAATACACATTAGTTCATAATTTTACTATATATGATTATTTGTTATGAAAATTATAATAGAACACAAAGAGTCAACAAGTCTATATAAATATATGTAATTATTTTTATGAATAAAAAATAATGTGATACAAAGAGTCAACATCCAATTTATGAATAATTAATTATGATATTAAAATTTTAGTACAAAAATAATAATGAGAATACCAAGTGTTTGTGCTAAGAGTAAAATGATGATATTTATGATACTAAGTATAAGAATATCTTAAATGTAGAAAAATATTTTTTATTAATTTTAAATATATTTATTATGATTAAAATAGAATTTAAGACTTAACATATGAAATATTTAATACACATTAATTAAGAATATATTTATATATTATTATCCTATATTACAAAAAGCATAATAGAATATAAAGTGTCATGTAATTTATATATAATTAATTATGATGTTGAAATTTTAATACACAAATTAATAATGAGAATAAAAAAATATTTGTGCTAAGAATACTGAAGGAATATTAAAAAATATAGAAAAATAGTGAAAGTAAAAATCAGAAAGCCATTCAATGGGAGGAAAATCTACCATATATATATATATATATATATATATATATATATATATTACGGGTGTTCACTGGGTCGAGTCGTGAGCCTGATGACCTCAGTTCGGGTCCGTCGGGTGGTTAGACCCGACCCGATAATCCAACTCGAGTCAACCACCCCAATCGACCTAATTTTTTATTTAAACTTAAGCTTTTATTTAATTTTTAAAAATTTAAATAAAATACTTTAAGTATAGGAATAATATTAAATAGTTAGAAAACTTATTTGATGCTTTAAAATAAATATAAAATTATATTTTTTATATTAAATAAATATAAAATAGTAAGAAAAAATTTTAAAAAATTGGGTGGTCGAGTAACCCGACCATCCAACCCGATTTGATCCGAATCAGGTTAGGTTGGGACGGATTTGACCCCCAAAATCCTGCATATGCATATATATATATATATATATATATGTTATATTTTATTTATAGAAAGCTGGGCATCATGATAGGATATCCTTTTAAGTTTCAACATTCAAGAATACTATTTTCTCCTTTTTTTTCTCTTCTTTTGTATTTGTTCATCGTATATGGTATCGAATATTAAATATTATAACATTAATAGATAATAATAAATCAATATTTATTGTAGATATAAAAAATATAAGAATAGCAACTATCAATTAAATATGGTTTAAAAATTAATATGAATATCAAAAGTAAATGTGTCAAACAATTAATAATGCCTACTTTGATCGTCACTAGAATATCCAAAAGAAGCAAAAGAAGCAACCCCTTCAGTCGCTCATGTAACAACCCAGACCTACGTGACTATCACGTGCTCAGAATCGTCCCAAAGCACTACGCAATTCTATGTAAATAAATTTTTGCCAAAAATAAACTCTATAAATGCGAAAATAAGATCGCCTAACAATATAATATTAAGGAGCTAGACACGTCCATGACTCCACCATACTAAACATGCAAAAAATAAAAACTAAACCAATAATCTAGTATGACTAAATTCTACACCACGTGCAACATCTCTATCACCGAGTCTGACCACTTGCATCAGCATCTTCTATCATCTCACCTACATGAATCCAGATGTAAAAAAATCTATGAGTATAAAAATATTCAGTACGTAGGGTCTAACCATAATAATAAATAAAAGATCATGATGCTCAAATATCAATAATCGATAAGAAGTAATAAACAATAAAGCACATGATAAGACCATAAAGAAGGAGCTCAATAAAAAAAATAATAAATCAATGAGAGCATGAATCAATAAAGAGAATCAGGTAAGAGATCAATGGATCAATCAATATGAATTATCAATTATGCCTGATCACTAAGGCACCTATCTAGTTTAATAATTTTCTATTATCAATATTTGTGGTCATCGGTCAATTACCAATTTCTATTCTATTCAATAGGCAGAGGCAAAGCCAATCACACCAAAATCCGAATGACCAAGGTTCAATTCTATTCAATTTAATTCAATTAGGGAGCGCTCAGCCAATTATGGAAAAACTCCATGTCTCTTTCATGTAAGCCAGTGGGAGATCAAATCACGGCAAGTCTCCCTCTAATAAGAATAGCTTCGTGATGGCGGGCACCATGGTCATCACAGGATAATCATAGCTTCCCTAAAGGATGACATCTCAAACCTCTAGGTACACTATCTGCCCCATACAATACGATAACAATAATGGCCTAGGGGGCTTAGAGACAATCGAAGAACATGGAGACCCAGCAGTTTTCATCTTTTATCTTATTTAACCTAAAGACCTATCTTTAACAATTTACTTTAGGTTAAACAAGAACTCAATCAGGGGAAAACTATTGTATCAATATTATGATGGATAATAGGATCTGATAGGGTAACAATCAAGATATTCTAAAATCAAATATAAAAGATATAATGAGGTCAGACTTATTTGTGATATAATCAAGGATGATCATGAATAATAAACTATGATAACTATTCAATTTTCTATAACAGTTTACTTAAAATGATAATTTCTGTCCCCAGAACCCAGCCCGCGTCGGGTGAAACTCAGGCCGTGTTTGAGAACGATCAATATTACCTCGGTCTAGGCAAACCCGGGTCGGGTGTATGATGAACCCTAGTCAGGTCGATCGGTTCACCTCCAAATCAATCGCACCGTGACCCGAGTCGAGCCGAAGCCAGAATCCGGGTCGGGTCAACAGAAACCCATGCCGGGTTGAACAACCCGATCCGGTTCCGAGTTCAACTCGGTCTAGATTATGTAGAATCCGGGCCAGGTACAACAGAACCCGAGCCGAGTTCTGCTGCCGACAGAGAAGTGCGTTCCGACGCGACTTTCCGACTATCATAACTATGCCCTACAATATCCAAACTATGCATACGATATATCCATTGATTCTCAATATGAAGGAGAAGAGAATAGGGTTCCATGTCGCGAAAAACTGACGACATAGAAATTCCCCTTACGTACCTAAAGTTGGCTGAAAAATTAACTGGATTCCCTTCTCTGAAAATCTGCACGAACGCCGAACTTCGGCCGACGAATGCTCTCTGTCCTCGCTCCAAAACTCGTGGCCACCACCTGGAACTTCTTCTCTTATGTGTAAGCTTCGAAACTAGCTACCACACATTCTCAGGGGTGCCTCGGTTCGCATGCAAATGAGAGGAAAAAAAGGATTCGTGGGCAGAATTCTGTTTGGTAGAAAAAGTGATTTCAAGTCACCCTTTAATGCCTATTTATAGGTGCTGATTTGAGATATCAATTCTATTAGGCCTTGGACTCTTTTAGAATCAATCTTGGCCATTCATCAATGACTAATCACTTTTTAATTATTCAAATTTATTTAAATCCGAATTTACCTTTTAAATCTATGCTTATCTCCATAACAATTCTATCTTTATTCAAATTCTATCCTCTTTTCCTTCTTATCTCACAATTTTCATCAATTTCTGAATTAATTAATTCCAGAATACTAACATTGGGATTTTCAGATCCATTAAATAAAAATAAATATCCTTTATCTGTTTTTCTGAAAATTTGAGTCATTACATCATAACCTCCTTAAAAATAAATTCGTCCTCGAATTTGCTTAAGAAAAATTACATCAACTATCTAAATAATTCTGAAAAGTCCTTCCTCATTTCATCTTCCAATTCCCAAGTAGCGTCTTCGCATGTGTCCATGCCACTTACCATAGGTACCATCTTATTTTTCAAATGATTAGTCTGGTACTCCAACATCTCTATAGGTTGTTCTGCGTATGTCAGGTCCACATTCAAGTTTGGTTCTTCCATATTCACTATATTAGCATAATCATACTGATACTTGCGCAACATTGACACGTGGAAGACATTATGCACGTTCCATATGATGGCAGTAGCGCCAACCTGCAGGCTGCATCTCCAATCAATACAAGTATCTCGAATGGACCAACATACCTAGGGCACAGCTTGCCCTTCTTGCTGAATCTCATTACTCCCTTCATCGGGGAGACTTTCAACATCATACGATCTCTAACCTTGAAAATCTATTCTCTTCGTTTCTTGTCAGTATAAGTCTTCTGTCTGGTGAATGCTACTTTCAATCTTTTTGTAATGAGACGAACCTTTTCAGCATCCTCCATGGTTTGCTTCAACATTTCCTCTGACAAAAACTATCATCCTCCTACCTCACTCCAATAGATAGGGGAGCGGCATGGTCTTCCATACATGGCTGCAAAGAGTGTCATGCCAATGCTAGAGTGGTGATGTTATTATATGTGAACTCAATCATTGGGAGGTGAGTGTCCCGACTGCCACTCCAGTCCAAAGCATATGCTCGGAGCATATCTTCCAATGTTTGTATGGTGTGCTCAGACTGCCCGTCTGTCTGAGGATGGAACGCTATGTTGAAATTCAATTTCGTTCCAAAGGCACTCTGGATGCTTCGCCAAAATTTCGCCGTAAACGTGGATCTCCATCCGACACAATGGAGACTGACACTCCATGTCGTCGGATAACCTCCTTGATATAAATGTCCATCAGACTTTCGATGGACTGCTTCCATTTGATGGGAATGAAGTGGGCCGCTTTGCTAAATCGGTCCACCATTACCCATAGCGCATCGTGGCCCTGCTGTGTTCTTGGAAGCACTGTAACAAAGTCCATCGTTATCTTTTCTCATTTCCATTGTGGGATTCCAAGTTCCTGCAGTACTCCATATGGTCTTTGATGCTCAACTTTCATTTGTTGGCATACTATACACTTTGTAACGTACTCCGCTATGTCCTTCTTCATATTGTTCCACTAGAAGGTCCGTTGTAAATTTTTATACATTTTCGTGCTTCCATGATGAATGGCTAATTCTGACTAGTGGCATTCATCAAGCACTTTTCTTCTTAATCCATCATGGTCAGGGACCCACAAATGTCCTCTGTATCTAACGACCCCATCTGCGACTGAAAAGTCGGTAGGGATCTTTTCGCACAACTTTAGTAGGTGGTCATTGTCATTCAGTTGTGCTTTTCCAATCTTCAACATCAATTCGAGTTGCATGCCGAGGTGTGCCATAATCCATACACCATCATTGCTAGTCACTGGACTGGCCTGTATAATACAATCGATCATATTCCAACTGGGGCTGAGCACGGTTAACCATTTCTCCGTTAACCGTGGTTAACCGACCGACTTTTTAACTGATTAATCGAACTAAATTATCCGATTTAATTTCGGTTTGGTTAACGGATAACAAATTTGTTAACCGAATCAAAATGGCCGGTTATGGATAATTAACCAAAAATTCGGTTAAAAACCGAATTAATCGATATTTTTTTATGTATTTTTTTATTATTTGTTGTAAAAAAATTATTGCATGTATATGGATTTATACTTTTTTTGTTTAATTCCATTTGTATCCTAATTATTTAATAATTTGTATCTAATTACCTTGTTAAAATTTAATATTTACCTTTATTTTGAAAACATATTTAATTGTTACTTTCATATTTTGTGACTTTTATAATAATATTTTTTTAGTTTTTAATTTTCGGTTAAAACGGTGAATTCACCTAACCGAACCGATTTTTTCGGTTAACCGATTTTTTTGGACCGGATAATGGTTAAACTTTTTTTGATTGATTCGGTTAATTAACCGAATTATTTAGTCGGTTAATTAACCGAACCGACCGTTGCTCACCCCTAATTCCAACGACTCACTCTCAGGCATGCGAGTGATCCAACCTACTTCCTACTGAGTGCGTCAGTAATCGAGTTTGCCTTTTCAGGATGGTAGCTAATGGCAAAGTCGTAATCCTTTAAAAATTCTATCCATCACCTTTGACGTATGTTCAGATCACGTTGAGAAAAGATATACTTCAGACTCTTATGATCTGTGAAAATCTTGAACTCTTCACCATAGAGGTAGTGCCTCCAAATCTTGAGGGCAAAGACTACCGCTGCTAGCTCGAGATCGTGCGTCGGATAGTTCTTCTCATGTTTCTTCAATTGCGTTGATGCGTAGGCGATGAGCTTCCCATGCTGCAAGACGCACCCCAAGCCGGTGCCACATGCGTCACTGTATATCTGATGCACAGAAAATCATGCATTAGTTTAGGTCATTTGATTAACACTTTACAATATTTTTATGTTTAGAAAAAGAAGAGTTTTGATTTGTTTTCATATAATTTCATTTAAATTTGATTTCTACCTAAATCTAGAAATTATTCATGGCAGGATACGAGAAAATGTCAAAATGAAGATAAGAAAATGCCTAAAACAGCTCAGAAGACCATCACGACCGTGACAGTTCTGGTCATGGCCGTGACAGTTCTGATCATGGCCGTGACAAAAAGATTCAGCACTAAAAAAATTGACTAAGTTACTGTCACGACCGTGACAATTTCTGTCATGGCCGTGACAGACAAATTCCAGCAGAAATTTGGCTGTATTTTTTCAACCTTGACAGCCTTCTGTCACGGCCGTGCCGGAGCCTTTCACGATCGTGACGGTGGTCTGTTAGGCCGTTTTAAAATCATTTTTATCCACTTTTTGATATATTTTCAGTTTTTTCCTTGGGGAACGAGAAAACTTATAAAAGGAGGTAGAAGAGAACCTGGAAAAGCATCCCTGGAGCATACTTTTGAAGTCTGGAAAGAGGTGAAGTGCGAGGACAATAGCGAAGCTCTGCCGGAAACTCGAGAGAAGACGCGTTTAGCCTATGCTAGAGTTTTTGTTTTCTTTTCCCTACATTTTTATTCCAGATTTGATGTTGATTTTCTTATATTTATTCCTTTATTAGGGTCATCCTAGTTGAACCCTATTTATGTATTGGATTTTTCTTAATATTAGTTTGATTTGAATATTTAATAGCATTGCAATTTCATGTTTAATGCTTTCCTTTGATTCCATGATTTATGATTTGATTGCTATCTGAGAAGAAGTGATTATTTTCATAATAGTTTCTAGGATTGATCTTAATTATTGCATGCCACAATTAGGGAAATCAAAAGAGACCTAATTTGTGTAGTTATTAAGGTGCGATTGAATGCATCTTATGATTTAACTAAGTAAATTAAAAATTGAAAGGATTGATTTATTCTAGTTATTTCTTAAGATAGTAGTTAAAGCCTGAAATATTGATTAACTAAATTTGGGAATTCAATTTGTTATCGATTCAACTAATTCTAAGTTGAGAAAATTCATTACATTTTAATGGTGATAATTAGGTGCCTTAATCATCAAATCGTTATTTCTCCAGGTGATAATTTCCTTTATTTTTATTATTTTCTTTTTATTCACATCTGAAATAAACTATTTTCTTAATTTCTCAATTAACAAAGTCAAAATAAATATAAGTTATTAACCGTCCTCGTGGGAACGATAACTCTACTCATTCACTTTATTACTTGAGCAATTAGTGCACTTGCTAACGTTTGCTATCAATTCTACACGCATCAAGTTTTTGGCGCCATTACCGGGGACGGTGTTTAATAACTCTTATTTTTATTTTACTTGTTATTTGAGAACTTTTATTTTTCTGTTAAATTCCACGCAGATTTTTATTAGTTCACATACTTTCATATATTCTTTATTTTGTGTGAACAGGAAATATTTTCAAGAGACAATTCAGAATGACAACAAAACCAAAGACTATGAGAGATTACTATTTGGAAGAACAGAGAAAGATGCTTGAGAATCATGAAGCACAAATATCACAACTTACAAATAATAGTATCCCACTCATTCCCATGGTACTAGGAAATTCTGCAATTGAATACAGAATGTTAAAATTTATGAAAATGGCTGAAGAAAAAATTCAACTTCAAGAAAGAGCCTTTATGAAGTTGTTGTGACAAATGGAGCAATTGGAGGCTAGGATCCAAGTGAAAAATGATGCTCCTCCATCCACCTACTTAGAGTCAAATTCCAACATCGAGGAAAAGTTGTGCCAATTAATTGGAGTTATAGAGAAAAGATTTATTCTGCAAGATCAACTCATTAGCAATCTAGAATCGCACAATTGAAGGATCAACAACAACCACGTATTATTTCTTCTCCTCCTCAATCCCCAAATTTTAATGTTAAGTTTGATATGATGCAGACAAAATTTCAAGCATTAGAGAAGAAAGTGGAATTGGCTTCTCAGATTGCTCATGCCTCGGGGGATAATAGTTGGGACAACTCTACACCTATTGTCACGACCCCGGTTTAAACCTTGGTCTAACCCACAAGTCGCGACATAATGCGATCGATAAAATTCTTATAGTGGAAGCATCATATTATCATGTAAAAACATGTGAGATAAGGTTATCACACCATTGTTCACAACCCACTTATATTTAAACTCATACATTTTAAGAGGTTTTTGAAACATTTAACTTTTACACACCACATAAAACATTAAGAGGAGTCACACATTCCCACAAAAAGACATCAAGAGACTAAGTCTTCAAAAGTGCTTCTAATCCGATAGGGGATTTTCAAGCACGGCCACATGACTGGTCTACTGATTTGAAAAAGTGTTAAAATAACATTATGAGCAAACAACAGCTCAGTAAGTTGAAAACTTATAACCTATGTGTTATCACCTATTCAAATCAGATAAATTAATTTAGCATTTTAAAAACTTATAGGAAACAAGCTATCAACTTGTTACTTATGAACAATTATCATATAATAAAGAATACTAGATAAAACTAATCTTGATGAATAACATCTTTAGCATATCATATAGTGTCTCACAAATTTGTTTCACTTCATATAACGTCTCACATATCATATCATGCATCATGTCATATTTATCATGTATCATGTCATGTATCATATCATATCATGTATGCACGTATGCGTGATGTACATGTCATATTACCAACTGGTCAGAGGAATATATTACCCGTAGGGTTTCATATCATCCCAAATCATGGGGTACATTTCCTGCAAAAAATATATCATCCCTGACCAGAAGCATCATATCATCTCTGCCGGGAAACATATATTATCCCATAGAATACCATATCATCCCATAAACATGGGGTACCTTTCCTGCATAAGCCATATCATTCCGACAAAGGAAATGCAATGCATGACAGATAAGATGCATAATGCATGCATTAACCATATCATATCACTTAGAACACATATCATATAATTGCATTAAAAGTAATTCACTCACTTTTTTATCATATAGAACATATAGTCAAATCAAATGACATTCCAGAGGACATAACATGAGCTATAACAATGATGGGTTACTTTTAGTGCACCTTAATACACTAGGAATTCGTGTGATGCTAGAAATATCATGCATAATAGTAATTAAACATGTGATATTAATACAATTATAATTAAACATTTAAGGTATATTATATAAGGGCTCTAAAAATTTCATCAAGACAACCATATTCTTCACCTACTCAGTTTGCTGACGGATTGAGTGGTGTCATTTGTGAAATTCATAACTTCTGGAATACTTATGATAATTAAGTAATTATAATTTTCCATGAAACTAGACTACTCGAGGTCTAACCCATATAAATGTCATAATTTTATTACTCATATATGATTCTCAAAAAATTCAGAGATTTACCTCTATTCTCTTCTACTTTTTTGTTCTGACAGATTGAGTGAGGTTCACTTTAAAACTCATAACTTTCATTGTACATGGTCTACAAACGTGATTCCACTTGGATTACAAAGATAACTTTAACATATTTAAGCCATATAAATTTCATATATTAAGTCTAAACATTTAAATTACTATAGTATTTACAATTCAGACTACTCATCCAAGAAAACAGAAAGGACGACTCAGAGTAATTGATTCATAACTTTTCATATAAAACTCCATTTAACCTGATTACAGATCCTATAGAAAGTAGACTCAATGAGGTTCATTTTAAAACTCATAACTTTTGTTGTACATGGTCTATAAACGTGATTCCACTTGGATTACAAAGATAACTTTAACATATTTAAGCCATATAAATTTCATATATTAAGTCTAAACATTTAAATTACTATAGTATTTACAATTCGGACTACTCATCCAAGAAAATAGAAAGGGCGACTCAGAGTAATTGATTCATAACTTTTCATATAAAACTCCAATTAACCTGATTATAGATCCTATAGAAAGTAGACTAAATGAGGGTTCAACCTACGAAATTTCATAATTTTTGAAGAACTATAAGATGCCGAGAACATGTCGACAACTTTCGTATAGGGTTTGGTGTCCATCAAAGAGGAAACATCATATAGGTGAACTAGGGTTTGATCCACACCATAAGAACATGGACATGGAGGCACAAAGAGATCTTGAAAGGTCAGGAGAACAAATTTGAATCTGAATTTCATAAGGATAATTCATAGGAAAGGAGTAGACAACTTACCTAAATGAAACCCTAACAAGTAAACCTTAATTTCTCCTCTTCCTTTCTTCTTATTTTCCTTAGCCTTAGTTGCTGCCTTGCTGAAGTCGAATGGATGTTCCCATGGGGTAAAGAGATAAGATTTTAGGCTATATATATCTTGGATACAGACCAAAAGTCAATTGAAAGTGAGTTTCCAACTTTGCCCTTAGAGTCTTTTCATTTATCCTATTATTTATTTTATTTATTCATTTACTTAATACATTACATGTAAATAAGAAACTACCCCTCATTTGGATTCAAAGAAAATATTTAGGAAAATAAATTTCCAAAGAATCAAAATCTAAATTTTTGTCCGAAGAATCGATCATTTTTCTGATTTTCCGATTTTGCGCTATCATTTAACCTCACTAATACTTTACTTAAAAAATATTAAAAATCATATTTAACATACTTTCATGTATAGGAACAATTACTGGAACTTTAATTTTCTAAATTCTAATATTTTTGAAAAGTCATTTTTTCTTGTCCTTAGTCATTTCTCATCAATTTCAAGTGTTGGATTCTATGGAGTTAATGAACATATGCTCACACACTTATCATAATTCATATCAATCAATAATATATGATTAAATTATATAAACTTGATCAAGTCATGGATATTACACCTATTATATGCCCATGTCACTTGTAGTATTTTAATCCAGGAAGAAGAAGACCAAGGAAGAATTATTATCAGAAGACATGGACTACTCAATGGATGATCAAGGATACAAGTGAATATATTATGGAAGATGGACAAATGCGAAGAAGAAATCCGCCTTTGGAAACTCCAACAACCATCCCACCATTACCTCCAAATCATTCACTGATAGAAGGGAACACACCATCATCACATCAGACAACACAAAATTCGATGCATTGGAAGCTCAAGGATCAAGCTCCACAAAAAGATTCAGGTACTTCTTTCAAAGTGGAGGGACAATGTTTCGAGAATTACATTAGAGGTAAGATGGAAAAAGGTCATTTTGAATCCCTTCCAGATACTTGAGGTAATAGAAGGGTAAAAGTCAAGCTAAAGACTATAACTTAGAACTATACTCTTAAACTTGTCCCCTTAGTTTTGAGTTATTAGCATTAGTATTGGATTCTTTAATTTAGATTAGTTAACATTGGAAGTTTAGTTTAACAATTTTTTTTAGCATACTGCTCCTAGAAGAATCAGGAACGACCGTGATAAATTTGAAACAACAATCATGTTCGGGCCATGCCGAAAGAAATCTTTGAGCCGCCTTTTGAAGCAACATGACCGAGCTAGAAATCATCAAGTTATCTCTACTCCTTTTGTATTTTATTATTATTTCATAATTTTCATGTGCACGGGCCTAACACTAAGGCATTGTCAGGTTCAAGCTTAGGGGAGGGACTTAGTCCACTTTGCATTTTCATAGCATACCTTATTTTAGTATTTTGAATCAATCATCTTTTGTTTGGCATGCATCTAATTATGAAAAATTTAAAAAAAGTTTAAGTGTATTCTCATTTCTTCTTGTTTACTATTTTATTGTCTTTTAAGTTTATTTTCAGAACATTGCTTAATCTATGAAATTCAATCATTGTTTCTTTTTATCGGGTATCACTAGAGTATTGGAATTTGGATTGAGTTTGTTGCTAAGTAGAAGGACTAGCTTTTAAATGATGAATTTCTCTATTATTTACTATGATGTTAGTCTTGATTATAATTACATCTTTATTGAAAGCATTAAGTCTTTTTGGAGCTTATAATTATGCTAATTAATTTTTTTGTAAAAAATGAAATGAAAAGAGGGCTAGTTGAGCCCCAACATTTAATACAAAAAATAAAATGGAAAAGAGAGCTAGTTGAGCTCCAACAGTTAAGTGAAAAGTATAATCCTCTGGAACCTTGGTGTGTCCGGGTAATTAGATCCGTAGGGAATTCTTGCCTAACGACCTAAGGGCATCTGCTCTGGGATCCGTCGGTCGAAAGTCCGTTACATGGACCACTTTGTGCAATATGGAATATTACTAAATTATTAAAGTGAAAAAAAATCTTAATGCTGAAATATGAAATGATAATAGTATGAAAATAAGCTCCTTAAAGACTTATGGTTCAATATTGATAGTCTTATAAGATTGACTAATATTATTTGTAGATATGCAGGAAAGACATATTTAAATGCTAAGAATTCTGCAAGGCTGGGTATTGGTTGAGAAAAGATACTCTGGTGATGGTCATGTAAAAGAACAGTGGGAGAAAAGTATTGCTTTTGTGATGGAGCACTATGCCTTATCTGAAATTTGCTTGAGGACAAGCAAAATATTAAAGTTGGGGGTATTTGATGCACGCAAAATATTAGTTTAAGTCATTTGATTAACATTTTAGAATATTTTTTATAATTAAAAAAGAAGAGTTTTGATTTGTTTTCATATAATTTCATTTAGATTTGATTTCTACCTAAATTTGGAAATTATTCATGGCAGGATACGAGAAAATGTCGAAATGAAGACAAGAAAAAGCCTAAAACAGCTCAGAAGACTGTCACGGCCGTGACAGTTCTGATCATGTCCGTGACAGAAAGATTCAGCACTCAGAAAATTAAGTTACTGTCAGGGCCGTGATAGTTTTTGTCATGGCCGTGACAGACAAATTTCATCAGAAATTTGGCTGTATTTTTTCAGCCTTGACAACCTTCTATCACGGCCGTGCCGGAGCCTTTCACGACTGTGATGGCGGTCTTTAGGCCGTTTTAAAGTCATTTTTATCCACTTTTTGATATATTTTCGGTTTTTTCCTTGGGGAACGAGAAAACTTATAAAAAGAGGTAGAAGAGGGCCTGGAAAAGCATCCCTGAAGCATACTTTTGAAGTCTAAAAAGAGGAGAAGTGCGAGGACAATAGCGAAGCTCTCCGGAAACTCGAGAGAGGACGCGTTTAGCCTATGCTAGAGCTTTTGTTTTCTTTTCCCTACATTTTTATTCCAGATTTGATGTTAATTTTCCCATATTTATTCCTTTATTAGGGTCATCCTAGTTGAACCCTATTTATGTATTGGATTTTTCTTGATATTAGTTTGATTTGAATATTTAATAGCATTGCAATTTCATGTTTAATGATTTCCTTTGATTCCATGATTTATGATTTGATTGCTATCTGAGAAGAAGTGATTATTTTCATAATAGTTTCTAGGATTGATCTTAATTATTGCATGCCACAATTAGGGAAATCAAAAGAGACCTAATTTGTGTAGTTATTAAGGTGACTTGAGAAAGTCCTTAATATTAATTCCGATTGAATGCATCTTATGATTTAACTAAGTAAATTAAAAATTGAAAGGATTGATTTATTCTAGTTATTTCTTAAGATAGTAGTTAAAGCCTGAAATATTGGTTAACTAAATTTGGGAATTCAATTTATTATCGATTCAACTAATTCTAAGTTGAGAAAATTCATTACATTTCAGTGGTGATAATTAGGTGCCTTAATCATCAAATCGTTATTTCTCCAGGTGATAATTTCCTTTATTTTTATTATTTTCTTTTTATTCACATCTGAAATAAACTATTTTCTTAATTTCTCAATTAACAAAGTCAAAATAAATATAAGTTATTAACCGTCCTCGTGGGAACGATAACTCTACTCATTCACTTTATTACTTGAGCAATTAGTGCACTTGCTAACGTTTGCTATCAATTCTACACGCATCAATATCACATAACCTCCTTGGCCTGAAGGTATGGTCAGAATAGGCGCTGTCGTCAATCTTTTCTTTAACTCTTGGAAGCTGTCTTCACACTTCCGTGACCACTCATATTTAACGCCTTTCTTTGTGAGATTCGTCAGTGGCGACGCGATCTTGGAGAAGTCTTGTATAAATCTCCGGTAGTATCCTGCCAGCCCGAGGAAGCTCCTGATCTCCGATACGTTCTTTGGTTGCTCCTAGTTGGCAACTGCTTCCACCTTGGTAGGATCCACTGATATTCTATCATTGTTGATGATATGTCCAAGGAACATTATCTCTTCCAGCCAAAATTCGCACTTCGAAAATTTAGCATACAACTTGTGCTTTCAGAGAGTCTGTAGCACAACTCGTAGATGCTCCTCATGTTCCTCTGGACTCGACGAATAGATCAAGATATCGTCGACGAAAATGATCACAAATTTGTCCAGATATGGCCTGAACAACCGGTTCATCAAATCCATAAAGGCTGTCGGGGCATTGGTCAGCCCAAATGGCATCACCAAAAACTCATAGTGGTCATATCTTGTCCCGAATGCTGTCTTCGGCACATCATCAGTTATCCTAAGCTGATGGTAACCACTTCTCAAGTCGATCTTCAAGAACACCTTTGCCAAAGACAATTAGTTGAACAGGTCATCAATTTTTGGTAGTGGGTACTTATTCTTTATTGTGACCTTGTTCAACATCCGATAGTCTATGCACAGTCGCATAGATTCGTCCTTCTTCTTCACGAACAATACCGGAACACCCCATGGGAAGACGCTCAGTCCGACGAACCCCTTATCCAACAGCTCTTGGATTTGGATCTTCAATTCCAACATTTCTGCTGAAACCATTCTATATGGTGCTTTCGATATGGGTGCAGTATCCAGCACCAAATCGATGCAGAAGTTGATCTCCTATCGTGGTGGTAGTCCTAAAACATCATCCGGAAAGACGTCCGAAAATTCTTTCACCACTTCAATACTATCCCGATCTATCTTAGTCCGGTCCGTCTTAATCACACTTGCCAAGAATTCTTGGCATCCTTTTTTTAATAACTTTTGGGCTTTGATAGATGACATCAGGACTTTACCCAGCTTTAGTGACGTGCCTCCGACAATGGTCTGAGGTCCTCCTGGTGCTCCGATTATGATCTTCTTTGCTCAGCAGTGTAGGTAGGCATCATGATAAGACAACCAGTCCATATCCAACGCTACATCGTACTCTCTGATCGGGATGGCGATCAGGTCTGTCGAAAAGTCCTTATCCTTTATCAATCCAATAACTATTTACTGCATAACGATAATTTTTCTCTCATTCAATGAAGTCCTAAATAATTCCTTATAAGTCACATATATAACATGACTTGTGGACTATCTCTATATCATCATCATTAAGGCATAACATTATGTATCCTTTCTATTCTCTTAGGTAGCATTCCCAACCAACCTAGAGATTAACTTTCCAATTTGAATCCATAATCTTTCCTAATCTTATGATTAGGAATCCATTGAGGTCTTCTTTAATTCACTATTCGATAATAGATGTCATGTTTTACTTGTTGTGTTGACCTCACTTTTATCTCAGTTTATGGTGCCTTAAGGATAACATGGGAATAACGTCCTTAGGGCTTTGGTTATTCAACCTTAGAATAACCTCCTTAAAACTTTGGTTATTCCTTTCGGAATAACCTCCTTAGGCGTTGCCTTATACCATCAATCATATTTCCATTATCTAAGGATTTATGTTATCCCTCGTTTTATCCATGGCTCCACTAATCAGTTTCTAATTCTTATAGATTAACTTACGGTCCTCGCTGCAATGAATTCGTCTTGAGGGAGATCTACTCAACCTCCTTAATTCATCTTTTTACGTCATCGAAGTTGCCTTCTCGTCGACCCGAGGGCTGTAATTTCAGAACCTCTATAATGTCTCTACGATCATACCCAACTACCATACAAGACTCATGGGTGGCTGTACTCAGTATGAGCTAAGTGGGATCCATAAAGATCCTCGCCTCAACCTCATTCAATTGGGATATTGGGTTTGCCGCCTATTCCCTATTGGGCTCTAAGTCTACGCTCATTGGCCTGTGAGCCTAGGGCCTACTGAATGACCCGCTATAATTCGCTTTAAGAAGCTCATGGAATATGGCTCGAAGAAGCCATAGTAGATATTCCAACATAACAATAGCAATAACAATTCTATTAGTGTGAGCTCCATAATCCATATA
Source organism: Pontederia crassipes (assembly GCA_030549335.1). Classification (NCBI taxonomy): domain Eukaryota; kingdom Viridiplantae; phylum Streptophyta; class Magnoliopsida; order Commelinales; family Pontederiaceae; genus Pontederia; species Pontederia crassipes. Next base: position 8,386,428 of record CM060190.1, read on the forward strand.
ACAATACAATACTTACTTGACCTTACTTGATGGCTGTAGTGATTGCTCGTGACAGTTACACATGGACTCAATTCTATCTATTTAGAGACAGCTAAGAAGTGCCTCTCTTTAAGCTCTGATACATTTTGTAATACCCCAAGACCCACGTGACTATCACGTGCTCAGAGTTGTCCCAAAGGCGCTACACAATTCTATGTAAATAATTTTTTTGCGAAAAATAAACTCTATAAATGTGGAAATAAGATCGCCTAACAATATAATATCAAGGAGCTGGACACGTCCATGACTCCACCATACTAAATATGTTGATAATAACAAGTAAACCAATAATCTAGTAGGACTAAATCCTACACTATGTGCAACATCTCTGTCACTAAGCCTAACCACCTGCATCACCATCTTTTATCATTTCACCTGCATGAATCCAGATGCAAGAAAAAATTCATGAGTATAAAAATACTCAGTACGTAGAGTCTAACCATAATAATAAATAAAAGATCATGGTGCTCAAATATCAATAATCAATAAGAAGCAATAAACAATAGAGCACATGATAAGACCATAAAAGAAGAGCTCAATAATAAAACAATAGATCAATGAGAGCATGAATCAATAAAGGGGATCAGGTAAGAGATCAATGGATCAATCAATATCAATTATCAATTATGCTTGATCACTAAGGCACCTATCTAGTTTAATAATTTTCTATTATTAATATTGGTGGTCATCACTCAATTACCAATTTCTATTCTATTTAATAGGCGGAGGCAAAGCCAATCAATGCCAAAATTCGAATGACCAAGGTTCAATTCAATTCAAATAGGGAGCGCTCAGCCAATTATGAGAAAACTCCATGTCTCTTTCATGTAGGTCAGTGGGAGATCAAACCACGGCAAGCCGCCCTCCAATAGTGGCGCTAATAATAGCTTCGTGATGGCGAGGGACCATGACCATCATAGAATAGCCACAGCTTTCCTAAAGGATGACGTCTCAAACCTCTAGGTACACTATCTGCCCCATACAATAGATAACAATAATGGCCCAAAGGGCTTAGAGACAATCGGAGAACATGGAGACCCAACAGTTTTCATCTTTTATCTTGTTTAACCTAAAGACTTATCTTTAACAATTTACTTTAGGTTAGACAAGAACCCAATCAGGGGAAAACTACTGAATCAACGTCATGATGTATAACAAGATCTGATAGGGTAACAATCAAGATATTCTCAAATCAAATCTAAAAGATATAATGAGGTCAGATCTATTTGTGATATAATCAAGGATGATCATGAACAATAAACTATGATAACTATTCAATTTTCTATAACGATTTACTCAAAATTATGATTTTTGTCCCCAGAACCCGGCCCGCGTCGGGTGAAACCCGGGTCGTGTTCGGGAATTATCAATATTACCTCGGTCTAGGCAAACCTGGGCCGGGTGTATGGTGAACCCAGGTCGGTCGGTCGATTCACCTCCAAATCAATCGCGCCGTGACCCAAGTCGAGCCGAAGCCAGAACCCGGGTCGGGTCAACAGAAACTCAGGCCGGGTACAGTAGAACCCGGGCCGAGTTTTGCCGCCGACGGAGAAGTGCGTTCCGACGCGACTTTTCGACCATCATAACTATGTCCTACAATATCCAAACTATGCATATGATACACCCATGGATTCTCAGTATGAAGGAGAAGAGAATATGATTTCATGTCGCGGAAAACCGACGACATTGGGATTCCCCCTACGTACCTAAAGTTGGCTGAAAAATCAACTGGATTTCCTTCTCTAAAAATCTGCACGAACGCCGAACTTTGGCCGGGGATTGCTCTCTGTCCTCACTCCGGAACTCGCGGCCACCTGAAACTTCTTCTCCTATGTGTAGGCTTCGAAATCAGCCGCCACACATTCTCGAGGGTGCCTCGGTTCGCATGCAAATGAGAGGAAAAAGCGGATTCGTGGGCAGAATTCTATTTGGCAGAAAAAGGAATTTTCAGCCACCCTTTAATGCCTATTTATAGGTGCAGATTTGATATATCAATTCTATTAGGCGTTGGACTCTTTTAGAATCAATCTTGACCATTCATCAATGACTAATCACTTCTTAATTATTCAGATTTATTTAAATCCGAATTTACCTTTTAAATCCATGCTTATCTCCATAACAATTCTATCTTTATTCAAATTCTATCGTCTTTTCCTTCTTATCTCATAATTTCCATCGATGTTGAAATTAATTAATTCAAGAATATTAACATTGGGATTTTTAGATCCATTAAATAAAAATAAATATCCTTTATCTATTTTCTAAAAATCTGGGTCGTTACAGCTCATCATTCCGAAATTCAACCCTAAGAATAACAACATCGTAGCAAATTGCGGATCTTCCATCAGTTTAACAGTCACGTCGCCGCACTGCTCATCACTTTTTAGAGGAGGTTTCCATCATTTATAAAAAAACAAAAGATTATACCTATTCTCAATAATGCTAAAAAGTTGCCATATTGCCCATTTACATGGGACATATCCTTCATCTCCCTATCCAAGATACAAGTTATAAACAAGTTATTCTCCATATTTTTTAATCCTTCTATAAACTTCTTTCCTAAATTCAGGATCCATATACAAGTTATAAACAATGTTGTAAGACCTGGATCGGGCGTCGACCTAGATAAGTCTTTGGGGGTCAAACCGATTAATCCGAACGGTCGGATCGGTTATTAATAAAATAATATAAAATATAAAGTATTATACTTATATATGCTTATCAATAATTAATATAATAATATGATTGAAAATTTTAATTAAAATTAAGAAATCAAATATGATATTTAAATATTGATATAAGTATGTTATTTTAATATATTCAATTATAATTTACAAATTCATATTTCTCAAATTTAACTATTAGTGGCGAGGATAAAGAACTTTCGTATGAAAGTGTATGTGCTGCCTTGTTATCAGAGGAAATACGGAGAAAGGGATCAGCAAGTTCTGGTAAAGAGGCGCTGGCGGCCAGAGGAAGGCAACCAGAAATGAATCAAAATCAGAGAGGGAGATCCAAATCTCGTGGGCGTTCGAAGAGTAAGGATAAGAAGGTGCAATGCTGGAGATGTCAAGAGTGGGGCCATCTGAAGCGAGATTGCAAAAACAAGCCGGTTCATAAGAAAGAAGCTGAGTCAACCTCGGACAAAAAGAAGGCTGAGACAGGAGATATGTATGTGGCTTCTGCATGTACGGCACAATCAGATAAAGATGTCTGGCTTATCGACACTGGTGCTTCGTACCACATGACGCCTCATAAACACTGGTTCTGTGAATATGAGGAGTATAATGGTGGAGATGTCATGCTCAGAGATGACACTGCGGTTCAGATTGTTGGACGTGGCAGGGTGAAGTTGAGGATGAATGATGGCACGGTGAAGACTCTACCAGATGTGATGCATATACCACTTATGAGCAAGAGTTTATTATCTGTTGGTACAAGGCTGACTCAGGTGTTATATTCAGTTGCGATAAGGATTCGTGCAAGATGATCAGAGGGTCGATTGTAATTGCACGAGGGGTTCGCTATGGCACGTTGTACAAGTTGTCGGAGAGACAATATCTGTGGGCTGCGGATTTATTTCTGAATAGGCCAAAGAAGATGAAGACAACAAATCTATGTTGTGGCATCGGAGATTAGGCCATATCAGTGAAAAAGGACTCTCCACTATAGCATCAAGTCAGATGGTAGAAGGAGTTCCGGATTGTTCTGTGGGCTTCGGGTTCTGTGAACATTGCCTCCATGGAAAATAGAACCGAGTCAGTTTTCAACACACAGGTTCAAGAGTAACGAAGATTCTCGAACTGATTCATAGTGATGTCTTTGGACCAACTCCGACTCCATCTATTGGAGGGTCCAGGTACTATGTTTCTTTTATAGATGATTTTTCGAGATACAGTTGGATTTATTTTATCAAGAATAAATCAGATGTATTCGATAAGTTTCGAGAATTTAAAGTTTTGGTGGAAAATCAATTGAGCTGCAAGATCAAGGTCCTTCGTACAGATAATGGAGGTGGATTTTGTTCAGATAAATTTGAGCATTTCTGCGTGGACAATGGTATTGCTAGGCAGAAGACAACTCCATATACACCTGAGCAGAATGGAGTAGCTGAAAGGTTAAATCGGTCACTCATAGAGAATGCCAGATGTATGCTGAGTTGGGCTGAATTGGGGCAAGAATTCTGGGCAGAAGCTGTAGCCACAGCAAACTACCTAAAGAACCGCTCACCGACCTCATCAGTGAAGGATCAGACACCTTATGAGGCAATGTTTGGGAAGAAGCCAAATTTGTCTCATGTTCGGGTGTTCGGATGTGACGCATATGTTCATATACCCAAGGAAAAGCGGGGTAAGCTTGATAGTAAATCTGAAAAGAACATATTTGTCGGATACAAGGAAGGGATCAAGGGCTACAAACTGTGGAATCCAAAGTCAAGGACTATTGTTTACAGCAGGGATGTTGTTTTCCGTGAATCACGTTCCCAAGTTGAAGTTCAAAAAGGTGATGAACCTAAGAAAGTGGTAGTGCTTGAAGAAGATTCTGATTATGAAACTTCAGAGGTGGATGCACAAGATACTTCAGTTGAGTCTGTTATAGAACCGAATCAAGAGGACTCGGTTAATGAAGTTGAAGATGCAGATTCAGATGAAGACCCAGATATTGGTACTACCACCAGTTCTCAGGAGATCGACACGAGAAAAAAGAGCACCTTTGAGATACTCTCTGCTCTGAGTTCGTTTCATGCTTTGAGCATCATCGGAGAAGAACCTAGTTCTGTAAAAGATGCAAGGTCTATGGATGATGCAAATCAGTGGGAGCTTGCTATGGCAGATGAGATGCAGTCACTGGATAAGAATGAAACATGGAGTTTGTGTAAATTGCCTAAGGATAGAAAGGCAATTGGTTGCAAATGGGTGTTCAAGCGAAAGCTGAAACCGGATGGGTCTGTAGAGAAGTACAAGGCGAGGCTGGTAGCTAAAGGGTACTCTCAGGTTGAGGGAGTCGACTATGATGAGATTTTTCTCCCGTGGCGAAAATAACTTCAATCAGATTTGTTCTATCTCTGGCAGCAGCATATAATCTTGAGGTAGAGCAGATGGATGTGAAGACGACATTCCTTCATGGGGACTTGGAGGAAGAGATATATATGAGGCAACCAGAAGGCTTTGAAGTTCAAGGTAAAGAAAAGCTGGTGTGCAAATTGAAGAAGTCTTTGTATGGATTGAAGCAGTCGCCAAGGATGTGGAACCTCTTTGCAGAACGTAGCCCTAATCTCAAGGGTGAACCTGGATAAATTTCGTGTGTCTCCTCTATTTTTCTGCAATCTCTCTGTGATCTTCTCTACTTGTTCTCGAATTTTCCCATCATATATCACCCGTCAGAGGAGCCACCAACCGTCTCACTATCGTCATCATCGTCATATTGACGGATCCAAGTATAGGGGCAAAACCCAATGAGATAAATTCAATACATAAGGTTACCCATAACAATAAATAATATGAACCATGCCAATAATAATAATTATATGCAATCTCAATTATCAATATGCATTATCCATTAGCGATCAATTGACTAGAATCAATAATTCTATCATCCTTTATCATCAACCATAGACGCAATAATAATTCCATTAATAATGTTATAAATTTTTTAAGATAATTGCATTTATATATACATATATATATATATATATAATTAACAAAAAAATGTAATGAAATAATTAATTGTTAGATTGATTTATGTTCGATTAAGATTGAGTTGACCTGACTCTCATGATAAATTTTGTACATTAATAAATTAAATTATTTTTCATTGACATTGACTCATAAACTAAACAACATATTATGTGTAATTTTTTAATTTATTAGATAAAGTTTTGAGCTTATATAAATAAAGGGCTTGACACTTGTAGTAATTTCGAACTCTAATTCTAGAAATTTCAATGTAATCAAAACTATTTAATCCGTTGGAGCTAGAGACATAGTAATATTTTTTTATAGGGAAACATATTCTTTATCAATTTATTGTTTTAGCAAGAAAAGTGTTTCATTTTTTTTAATGGACAGAGAGTTGCGTGAGAAGTGACATTAAGCGAAAATGGTAAATTCGTCAGGTAATTTTCCTACACCAACCTTATGGTGCTTCCCCCAAATAAATGCAGAAAAAAAATAAAGAGAAGACCGTAGGAGAAAAGAGGACGCTGTCTTGTCCTCCCTGCTCGAGAAGAGAGCCATCCTCGATTCTTCTTGCAAGGACTGAGCAGAAGAGGAGAGAGGGAAGATGGAGAAGGGAGAGAGAGAGAGGAAGATGACGAGGTGGCGATAGCAGCAAACGCGGGGTGGCAGCAACAGCCACAACAGCAACCGGCGAGGCGGCGACAGCTTCAACAGCGACTGGCGAGACAACATGAAAAGCGAATGGGGAAGACATCAGCGAGCAGTAGGAGAAAAGGGAAGCCTAGGCATGGCACATACACGTAAAAAAGGGTTAAAAAAATTTGACATGGGCCACGACAGTATGTCGGAGTCACGTGATGGTGGAAGGCGAGTTGGAGAGCGATTTGACTCAAGATAAGATGGTATGCTCATCCGATTCCATGAGCTTGATTCCAGCGTTCCTGGGGCAGCACCTCCCGCGCTATCGAATTACAATTCAACGCACGGTGAGATTGGCCCGACGACGGTGTCATAATGCTTCCAATTCATACTATGATCAATATAAATATGTACGCAACGAAAATGCAATGTACAATAAACAAGGACCAATGAAATGATCACACGATACGATATCCATATTATCGATAAAGCTCCATAATTGTACATGACCAACATCATATAAAATTTGAATGAAACTTAAACATTCAAGTTACATTCATGAGTCACACTTAAAATTGCAAATCCCACATGGACAACAAGGTACAACATGCTAAATAAGGTTCTAAGGAAACACACAAGGCCTACTAGTTGGCCATACACAAAGTAGACATAATCCTAAACATGCTATAATATGTGCAGTTTTCATCATATGCTATAAAATGATAAAATGGAGGAGGATGTCCATCTAGATTGTCACCCAAGTGACAATCTATTTTTATTTCTTTCCATTCATGCTCTTTTCAATTTTAGACAAATAAAACATAAAAATAATATAACAATTCATATAACAACAACAAATCATATGTTTATCATCAGTATTATCATAATTAATAGGATTATTTCCTTTAACCATGTCTAAACTATCACAATTTTTCACATATAATCCCAAACTATGAACTTCATTTTTTGAATCCCTAAACTATCACGATTTTTTCAATTTGGTCATTCCGTCCAATTCCATCAATTTTTTGATTAACTTTAATTTTTTGAATTTGTGAAAAGTCGAAAATTTCCCTATGCGAAAAAAATCTCTCTCAGGGAGAGAGAGAGAGGAGAGGGCGGGGGGGGGGGGGGGGTGCACAAGAGACAGATTTTTTTTTTCGCGCAGGGACATTTTTCATTTAAAAAAGATATGAAAAGATATGAAATATTTATAATTATATTTATTAATTTTATATTTTTTATTTGAGTGTTTAACTGGATTATATAATATTTAACTTAATATTAGTCATAAAGGGTATTTTAGTAAAAAAAATATAGTGTCATTTAAATTGCTCTCCGGTAGGGGAGACCAAGGGGCAACAACCCCTCCATAAAACCTCTTCCTCCTCCCTCTCTCTCCTAGTTTTCCCTCTCACTATGTTTCCTTCTCCTTCGACGCGCACAAACAGCATGGCACGGAGGAGCAACATCAGAAGCGACCAACGAGTGCAGGAGGCGTCGGAGGGCACCGGCAGTGGACTTGAGGACCAAATGCTGTGACGACGAACTGGAGAATCGTAGGCTATAAGGTGTGTGCTTCGAAATCTTCTTCGTAGATTGAGTTCTGGATGAACTATGCATGCTTACAGGTTCTGGATTAGATGTAGAAACTCGACAATATTGATGAGAACGCGTAGCATATGATCCCTTGCAACTCCATAACTGATTTATCATCGATTCCATGGTTTGATCTAACTGCACCATGCTTACGAAACCATGAATGTTAGATATGTATGCCTTAGTGTTACGAATAACTTGTTTATATATCGGATGCTTAGAGTTGTCTTATACATGTTTTAGATAGTCAAATGTTGTATCAGTTCATACTTAAAAATCTATGATCCTTAATGTATTGCACTGACGATCACCGAAAAAGTCGAACCATCGATTATTTTCTGCATGACAGAACCCATCCCGGGCTCACTGGAACGCGGCCCGAGTTATGCCAGTCCAGATCGAGTTCCACCGAACTCGGCTCGAATTCGCCATTAGCACGAAACATCGAGCTCTACAATAACTCGTAACCCAACCTGAGTTTATTGTGATCTGACCCAGATTCATTGCGAGGAAGACGATCGTCTCGACTCGATCACATCCCAACGCGGCCCGGGTATGACCCAAACCTAGCCCGAGTTCCTGCTCATATTTTTTTGAGATAATTCTCGTTAGAAATCAGTCCGGGTTCTAACTACACCCGCTCGAGTTTTGACTAACAAAATAATGATTTTCATGATTTAGACCCTTGATTTACATACCTGATATCAAACATGTTTGTAATGTTAATTATGTCATTATTTACCTTCATGACAGTAATTTGCAGTGCTAGGCAATCCAGATTACCTACAAATTAAAATAAAGTAAACAAGGTAACATGGTGGACACAGATAATTTAACTTTAGATTACTAGTAATTTAGAAAGATTACTTGTAGGGAAAGTTCAATTTGATTCATAGTCATTTTCTAAACCACAGTACGTAGTTGCCTCCTTAGAATTGAAAGATGTATCATCTAGAGATTCCAAAGACAAAGTACAAAGTTGGATGAGAATTAATTTAGTGCAATAGCATCTCTAGTGAGGTATAACAAGATTTTCTTGGAATTCCATCGCACGAATCGTCATACCTTGAAGCAAAACATGACATCGCAATTCAAAGTAGATCATTTTAAGGTCCCAACATAACATATATAGGATCATCTCCCTCCATCAGTGTATCGTCTTTTCCATGGCAAGGGACAGCATGGCAAAGACGAAGGACGAAAAGATCATAATTGGCTCCTACAAAGGTGACTAATTTGTGGTGATCTTCATCATCGTCTCATCATTAATGTCTCAACTACATGCATGCATGTATCACTATCGCTTCACCATCGCCCTCCTCAGCAATGTTATAAACCTGCAATCGATGTAACACCTGGCATAAACAAAGGAAAAAAATAAATGAGAGGAAATAATACTTCGCAGCACCTAATTGGACCCCCAAACCCACTAACTCTTAGTCCATTAGTATATAAAGCCTCCAACAACAATTTTCGCCCTCTTTTCCCATTTTTTTCCAATTTCTGCCCTAGCTCATGTGGCCTAGGAGCTTCATTCAGGGATTCGATTGAGGATCACTTTCATTTTGGCAGCAAACCAACAAGAGGAAGGCAGGGATCTGGAGCAAGAATAGGAGAAAGCTGGACCGAGTTGGGAGAGAAGAGGAAGGACAAGTGTTGGGGGAGGAAGAAGAAGAGAGTTGCTCTGAGGAAAAGGTTTTTGAGCTAAGCAAATAGGTATGTAAGGTGGATTCTTATCTTGGTTGTAGACCAAAGTATATCTAAGTCATATGGATTCATTTTTTCTATCATGTTAACATTCTGCCCATCTACATTTTGGTTAGCTAGGACAGACATGATAAAACCTAGAGGTATGTTTAGGTTCATGAAAACCTAGGTTCATGCATGCAAATTTGCTATTGAACATTGCTTTGTATTAGTTGAGAGTCCAGCATGTTTCTGTGATGAGTGGCACTTGTTTGATGCTTTGAAAATCGAAAACATAGTGAAAAACCTGTAGAATTCATTCTGCTTATATAGATCGGTCGACCGTCAGGCATGGCCGGTTGACCACCGGGCATGGCCGATCGACCGACGTAGTAGTGAAAGGTACACTACATTTGCATTTATGATATGGACTGATAGACTGCTATTGACGATCGATCGATCGGTAAATTAGCATCATTTAGTGCAAATGTCACAACCATGACGATCGATCGATCGTTGGCCAATCGGTCGACCGGTGGTCAGGCCAAATGTTGCAACTATGACGATCGACCTATCGGTTGATTGAGACCCTGCACAGGAACATATTTTTTTATTATTTTTTATTGGATTTGATTGATAACATAGTTGATATTGAAATGCACGCTGACGTAAATAGAAATCAATTAATGTATTGATGTATTGGTTGATTGAATGAACCCGTCGGAGGAATTAACTGATGAGCTTGTCATATTAGGACGTAGATGCCTCCATATTAATTGATTGGTCATTCATGGCATCCATTGTTTGGGGAGCGAATAGATTTTCCATGGCCTAGCTACCCACACTATTGAGACTAAGGCGAGATTGAGTCCTTTGACTGATTGTTAAAGACTCACATTATTGATTATTAACTGATTGAATTGAAAATGAAATTGTCACTTTATGAGAAATAGGGATATCTATATGAGGACCAAAAAATGGAATTCTTGGCGTAAACTTTCACTCATCAAATGATAACGAATAAGATAATAACTCAGATTGAATTCAGAACGATCGATCACTTCCCAGTCGACCAAAGAATACTAATAAACGAGCTTCCTCTCCCTTTTCGGATGAGCGCTGAATGGACCTAAATCGAATGATCGCTCGACTTTCAGGCATTCGATATGTGGACATGAAAAATATGACTTTAATGGAACTCCTTGATTTGATAAGCTTCCATCCACATGATTGAAATCAAATGATATAAACTTAAAGATGGAATGGAGCTATACTCCATACAGCCTTGATCAATCCACAAATTGAAAGAGAGGTTCATGAATGATAAAGGATCACTATCTAAATGTGAGTTCTTCCCTATCGATATTTTCGCCTTGTGTAAGGTCATCTTGCTCGATGAACTGGCCGTGACATTGATCCCCCACTGACCTACTATGGTCTAGATAGCTGCTCGCTTGGATGTCTGAAATGGTATTCCCTAAAAGAAAGAAAGAAGAAGAGATCTTCCAAAATATGAATATGTTGAAAGAACAAGCATGACCAAAAGATGAATGAAAGGACATTATCCTGATGAACGTGAATATGTACAAGAATTATGAATATGAATGATGAACACGTACAATGAATGTGAAAATGAATATGGAAAAGAAAGGAAATGGAAATGCATGAACTATAATTCTCTTTTGTCAACTTCCCTATTATGATTTACTCTTTCATGTGATTATATGCTTACTGACAGAACTAATCTATGATTTATATGAATTCTTATGCTAATGGTTGAGCTTGCTCCCCTGTGTGATCCCCACAGGTACATGCCGATGATGCGCGATGTGTTGATGTATGTGCGGCGACTACAGTTCGGGTGATGTGTGCACATGATTATTATAGAGTCCAGTATGAGTCATATGTTTTTGCGCTATATTAAGTGGTACCTTTATTTTGATGGGTCTTATCAAGTTATGGCCGACCTTAGACTTTTCTACGTCTAGAATCAGTATGTTTACGTTATGTGCCTCATATTGAGACATTTGGATGTACTCCTCTCTTTACCTTCCGCATGTGGTTTGATACTGGGACAGTTGGACTACCTTTCATTTATCTAGCTTCCGCACTTTTCATTTAATTATTGTATTATTTTATTCATTAAGTCTTCTGCTTACCTATCATGATTCTTGACCATTTGGGTCAACAAAAGAGTCAAAGTAAAACCAAAGAAAGTAACGACCTAGAGAAGATTTTGTCACATTGTGGGGTCGAATTTTGAGACATTACATGGTGGCCTACGTCCAAAATTAGGCGAACCAACGTATCGACAACTTGCAATTCATCTGGACTCTAGTGGCCCACATGGGGAGAAACTCTTCTGGGGCTCTGGCAAGGAGTAAACTACGGTGGATGCCATTGGCTAGTGGGTGTTCCGAGAAGCACTACTACATCTATGCTAGCAACGCTTGAGCGTCTGGTAAGGTGTGCGATCTTTACACTCAGGTGGTGTGCCAGTCGTCCACAGAGGCACCATCTTTATTTATATGCAATTATAAATAAGCCTCCAGGCAACTACATCGACCTACATTCTTACTAAGAATAAGTTCGTCTCATGCGTCCTACGAGAATATAACAATCAAAGACATCTATTGTGAGAAATCTATGTAGATATGGGAAATTGTAACGCCCCCAAATCGACCAACGCCACGTGGCGAGGATCTTTCTGAAGGCGCTACGAAAAACTATAACTTTGACTAAATATTGACCAAAACTCCATTAGCACAGTGCCATGTCAACAATAGAAATAAAAAGGAAAAATGGAATATCAAAATAGCGAAAGTCTGAATTAACACAAAATCTCCATGATAACATCTGAGTTACATCCAAGTTCATAAATGCGGAAAGTAAAGGAAATGATAATTAGGCCCTTTTTCAATTCATGTGCTTTATTATCGCTCGAGCTAGTCGCGACACATGATCTCAATACCATCATTGACCTGGCCCTGTGAAAATCAACATAGGAGAGGAGGTCCTCCCGTAAGCTATACAGCATAGTGGGAAATTAATATAGTACTCAACGCATAACTAATAAATAAAATTAGTTAGAATCGGTAATCACTTATATCAAGGTCAGATAGAGAGCATAAGATCATTGGATTAGAAATATCAACGGATGAAAGAGGTCAGAGATCATATAATCATGAAAGGTTACAGTAATCATGCTGGATTAATAATCATACTTCACTTATCATCATCATACTCATATCATTTGTATATACTCTTTATCCTGGTACTTTTTCTTAGCCTAAGTGACTTTAGGTGCTTTTAACTTTTGGGGTTTTATGCCGAGCAAAACAATACAGTCTTGTGCAGCCAATGGATGATCAAGCCATGGCTAAGGAAGCGACCCTTTACTATAAGCACTTAGCATGGACTGACCATCCTCTCTTTATCTTTTAACCCTTCTTTATTAATCACTTTATAAATTCATCATTCTTTCATTCAATAAGAGGATTGGATCACTAGATAGATCAATAACAAGACAAATGATTCAGTCATACGACAATTCAATCAGTAGGGAATAGCATATCATAATCATGAAAGAATCTAGATCAATCAGCAAATAAAATAAAATCTGGCTTAAGGTTCGGTCGATCGGTTCTCTCGGATCGGTCCACCGATTACTTAACACTGGTCGATCGATATCTCTGGATCGGTCGATCGACTTCTGGGCACCGGTCGACCAATTTCTCTGGATCGGTCGATCGATGGGTCTGAGTCCATTCAATGGGTCTCGGTCGGCCAATCGGCCGACTCATGCGGCTCGGAAGGAATGATCGGTCGACCGGTCTCTATCGGTCAATCAACCGATTTCCGACTCATCGGTCGACCGATATCTCTGGATCGCTCGACCGATCGGCGTAATAACAGATTCGAACAGAAGTCGAAAATTCAGGGATTTTCAATCCTAAATGCAATCACAGCTTACTAACAATCATCTAAACATGTAGTAATGATACAAACACATCCTTAGTCACAGAGAATCACAAATCAGGGATCAAACAACAAGAATACAATCAATCCATTCCTTTCCTTCAAATTTTCCATTCGGCCATGAACAACTCATATGTTTAGAACAAAAATCATTCTAGATTAATTTTATTTAGATTATGCAAAGGGATTTCGAGTTCACCCACCTCTTTCCTTGGTCGATCCTTGAACGAAATCCTTTCGGTCATCGACGGTCATCCTCCCCTTGTCATTCCCCACCTATGAGGCAATCTGATTAGAGAAGAAGAAGGGGATGACATTTTGGAAATCAAGAGAGTACAGAAATGAAGAAACCCCCATTACTATGATTGCTCTTGCCGGCTGGAGAATGCTTGGGGAAAAGGAGAGAGAAGTGAGGGAGAGGAAATGAAAGGCTTAGGTGAGCTTAGGGCACTGAAGCTTTTATAGCTTAGATTTAGGGCCTATTATGCTAATGAGCTTCATTATGAGCTATTGTTGTTGGTTTTAAAATTTGAATTTATATTTTATTTTTTTCTCGATTATTACATCATTACCCCCTTAAAAGAAAATTCGTCCTCGAATTTTGCACTAAGTAGAGATCTTACCGAATGGATGCGGGAACTCTTGGCGCATTTCTGACTCGAGTTCCCATGTGACCTCATCGTCGTGATGAAAATGCCATGCTATTCTGACCATAGGTACATCTTTATTCTTTTGGCGTTGTACTTTGCATTCCACAATATGTGTCGGGTACTCTACGAAGGTCAAATCAGCAGCTAGGTTTGGCTCTTCGATCTGTAAAATATTGGCAACTTCATGTTTGTACTTCTTAAGCATGGATACGTGGAACACATTATACACTCGCCCATCGGAAGGTGGCAAGGCTAGCCTGCATGCTGCTTCACGTACTAACTCCAGTACCTCGAAGGGTCCCACGTACCGAAGGTGAGCTTCCCTCGTTTATTGAACCTCATAACTCCCTTCATGGGAGACACCTTCAGCAGAACTTGATCATCAGCCTGAAAAATCTGCTCACGTCTTCCCTTATCAGCATAACTCTTCTGTCTGCCCTGAGTTGTCTTCATTCTCTGCTCGATCAGCTCCACTTTCTCGACATATTCTACTGCCTCCTTCACTTCTTCTTTGCTCATGATTTTCTCTTCACCTACTTCACCCCAGTGACCGGGTGAACGACAAGGTCTACCATATAAAGTCTTGAAGGGCGCCATACTGATACTGGAATGGTAGTTGTTATTATAAGAAAATTCGATTAGATGAATGTGCTCATCCCAGTTGCCTTGCCAATCTAGTGCACATGCTCGCAACATGTCCTCTAATGTCTGAATAGTCGTCTCAGACTGCCCATTAGTCTGAGGGTGGAAAGCAGTGTTGTAATTCAGCCTTGTGCCAAATGCTTGATGCATGCTCTTCCAAAATCTGACAGTAAATCTGAGGTCTCAGTCAGAGACAATTGATGCTGAAATACCATGTAATCTGACCACCTCTCTGACATATAAGTCCAATAAACTCTTTACAGATTGTTTCCACCGGATAGGGAATGAAATGTGCCACCTTTGTGAATCTGTCTACCACCACCCATATAGCATTATGACCCTTCTTGGACCTGGGCAAGTTGGATACAAAATCCATAGTAATATTATCCCACTTCCACTGTGGAATATATAAATGCTTCAATTTCCCATATGGCCTCTGATGCTCAATCTTCACCTACTGGCATACCAGACATCTAGACACATACTCAGCTATCTTCCTCTTCATGTCGGGCCACCAATAGCTGCGCTGTACATCTTTGTACATCTTAGTGCTTCCAAGATGTATGGCAAACTCAGACTTATGGCACTCATCCATTACTTCCCGTCTGATGGTTGCATCTGTGGGAACTCATAATCTGTCCCTATATCGAATCCCTCCATCTGCTGATACCTGGAAGTCCTTTGGCTCATTCTGACATCTCTTCAACACTTTCTGGTACTCTGGATCTTCCCTCTAAGAAGCTATGATTCTGTCAATCATACTGGACCTCATCTGATGCATCATCCACATTGCTCCATTATTGCCAAGTTTAGGACACCACTGATCTATCTCCTGCAGCATCTCGTACTCCCGTACTCTGATGTATGCTAGTGAACATTCCTATTTTCTGCTCAGCGCATCTACAACTAAATTTACTTTACCAGGGTGGTAACTAATAGCAAATTCATAATCCTTCAGGAGTTCCAACTAATGACACTGCCTCATATTAAGGTCCTTCTGGTCAAAAATATATTTGAGACTCTTATGATCTGTGAAGATCTCAAAAGTCTCCCCATACAGATAGTGTCTCCAGATCTTCAAAGAAAAAACTATTGCAGCTAGCTCCAGGTCATGCGTGGGGTAGTTAACCTCTTGCTTCTTCAATTGGCACGAAGCATAGGCCACTACTTTACCATGCTGCATTAGCACACACCCTAAGCCTGTCCCACATGCATCACTGTAGACTACATATCCTCCGCTGTCCGTCGGGATGGTGATGACAGGTGCTGATGTCAGGCGATCCTTTAATGTCTGAAAGCTCTGCTCACACTTATCAGACCAGATGAACTTCTCAGCTTTCTTTGTGAGATTCGTGAGCGGTGCTATAATTTTGGAGAAATCTCTGATGAACCTCTTGTAATAGCCTACTAATCCTAGAAAACTACGAATCTCGGATGGATTTTTCGGCCTTGCCCAATTGGTCACGGCTTCAACTTTAGTTGGGTCCATTGAAATTCCCTTCTTGGACATGATGTGTCCAAGGAACATGATTTTCTTCAACCAAAATTCGCACTTCGAGAGTTTGCCATAAAGCTTGTGTTGGGCAGGGTCTCCAACACTATTTTGAGATGCTCTCGATGTTGCTTTGGGCTGGACGAGTAGATCAGGATGTCGTCCATGAACACTATGACGAACTAATCCAGATGGGGCTAAAAGATCCCGTTCATCGGATCCATAAACGCTGTAGGAGCGTTTGTCAGTCCAAACGACATTACTAAAAACTCATAATGGCCATACCTAGACCGAAAAGCTATCTTCGGTATGTCTTTCTCAGCAACCCTCAACTGATGATAGCTACTCTGTAGATCGATCTTGGAGAATACGGATGCCTTGGACAACTGGTCGAAAAGATCATCGATGCGGGGTAGAGGGTACTTGCTTTTTCACCGTCACCTTGTTGAGCATCATATAATTAATGCAAAGCTGCATTGAACCATCTTTCTTTTTAACAAACAATACAGGCGCTCCCCACGGTGAGACACTCGGTCGAATGAAGCCTTTGTCTAATAATTCCTGTATCTGCTTCTTTAACTCTTGCATCTCGGCAGGTGCCATGCGGTACGGTGCTTTGGAGATGGGTCTTTACCACATCTATCTGTTGCAATGTGGTGGCTGGTGCATCGGTCTTTACCACACTTGCCAAGTATGCACAGCATTCTTTCTGGAGCATCTTTGAGCCTTCATAGCTGAGACAATCACCTTCTTGCTTTCTGATGGAGTACCCCTAATAATTGCCTTAGGCTTGTCCTGTGCACCTATAGTGATCTTCTTCTGCTTGCAATGTAGAGCTGTATCATGGTAAAAAAACCAATTCATCCCTAGGATGATGTCATAGTCTATCATCGGGATGACAATAAGATCTGCAGAAAAATTCTTCTTTTCCACGATGACAGGTACATTCGGAATGTACCTAGCCATGTGAAGATCTCCCATGGGGGTGCTCACCCTCATGGCATGAGGCATCTGCTGTAAAGACAAGTCAAGAGCTTGGGCGCACGACTCCGAAATAAATGAATGCGTGGCCCCTGAATCAAACAAGATAATAGCAGACACATCGGCAATAGGAAGAGTGTATCTGATAACATCGTTATCATTCTGGGCAGCGTTCACTTCCATGTTGTGCACCTTACCCTGGACCACGGTGTTTGCGCCTCCGGCGCCCCGATTATCACGGCCTCCCCTAGCGAACTGGGGGCAGTTTCAGGCAAAATGCCCGAACTATCCGCACTGGATGCACGAACCATTCCTCCTACGGTATTCGCCATCATGATATCATCCACAATGAGGGCAGAGAGGCCTCTGCTGAACTATTGGTGCTTGTGGCTGAGGTTGACGAGGAGGAGGTGGCAGCTGTCTCAGAGGCTATTACATGGAACGTGAGTTATTTGCCACACTTTAACACATTCTTAATTAACATTTTGAAATCTTTATACCTAAAGCTATACTGGTGCTGGGCGTTGATGGGGTTGAGCATAGCGAGGGGTTTCTCTTTGGTAGTAAGGCCTATGGCGGAGATCGCGACGATCGTCCCTCCTGAGCGGTCAGTGATCTTCGTCCGAGGTCGCTGTTGCTCTGCTGGCTTGGTTAGGGCTTTTGCTTTGTATTTAGCCTGGTCTTTCTCCATGCGAGTCGCCAGTCTCGCTGCCTTTTCCAGAGTGTCACAATCCCCAGCTAGGACTTCAGTCTTCAAGTCCTGTTGCAGTCCGTTGATGAACTTATTTGCCCTGATGCGTCCCACAAATGACATCGGGCAGTACTGTTCCAGCATGATAATTGAGTGTTGTATTCCACCACAGTCATGACTCCTTGCTCAAGCTCCAGAAATTCTTCGTGTTTACTGACCCAGTCGTGCTCAGGGGTGTAATGGTCAACAAACGCCTCCTTAAACTCAGCCCATGGTATCTCCTCTTCCTCCAGCCCTCTAAATATGGTGGCTCTCGTGGTCTTCCACCATCCCATGGCAGTGTCAGTAATCATGTGGATAGCATACAATACCTTTCGCTCTTCAGCACACCTCATCAACTTAAATATGCGGTCTAAGATCTTTATCCATTGCTCCGCCTTAAAGAAATCCGCCTTGCCCTCAAACTGTGGCGGATTTAGCCTCAGAAATGCCTGAACAGTATCTTTAGAAACCTCTTGTCGAGGTCCCCGCGTGAGACGTTTGGTCGCGGGTTGGCTGCCTCCAGTTTGACTGCCCTCCACTGGGTCAGTCTCGTCAATGTACTCATCCTGTGTCTGCGCCTTCGCGCTGCGGCCTCACCCTCGGCCGCGGCCGGTAGTGCGGCCTCCACCACGGCCCCATCCCCGACCTCGCTGGGCTAAGGTCCGCGACTCAGTAATTGGGCCCTCTAGCGCCTCAGGAGCAAAATGGGCCGACCCGGCCTCCCGCTCCTGGATCCTCCCTGATCGTCTCGACATCTTTATCCTTTAATCATGAAAGAACAATACATTAAAAACCAATACCATGTAATAAACATGAATTTGAGAGAGTGTGGCGACAGCTCAGCGTTAGCACATGAACCTCTCGTATACCATACTATACAATAACACATCAAAAGAGTCCGAACAATGGCTCTGATACCACAAATGTAACGCCCCCAAATCAACCAATGTCACGTGGCGAGGATCTCTTTAAAGGCGCTACGAAAAACTATAACTTTGACTAAATATTGACCAGAACTCCATTAGCACAATGCCATGTCAACAATAGAAATAAAAAGAAAAAATGGAATATCAAAATAGCGGAAGTCTGAATTAACACAAAATCTCCATGATAACTATAACATCTGAATTACATCCAAGTTCATAAATGCGGAGAGTAAAGGAAATGATATAGGCCCTTTTTCAGTTCACGTGCTTTATTATTGCTCGAGCTGGTCGCAGCACACAATCTCAACACCATCAATGACCTGGCCCTGTAGAAATCAACACAGGGGAGGAGGTCCTCCCGTAAGCTATACAGCCTAGTGGGGAATCAATATAGTACTCAATGAATAACTAATAAATAGAATTAGTCAGAATCATTAATCACTTATATCAAGGTCAGATAGAGGGCATAAGATCATTGGATTAGAAATATCAATGGATGAAAGAGGTCAGAGATCATATAATCATGAAAGGTTATAGTAATCATGGTGGATTAATAATCGTACTTCACTTATCATCATCATACTCATATAATTTGTACATACTCTTTATCCTTGTACTTTTTTTAGCCTAAGTGACTTTAGGTGCCTTTAACTTTTGGGGTTTTATGCCGAGCAAAATAATACAACCTTGTGCAGCCAATGGGTGATCAAGCCATAGCTAAGGGAGCGACCCTTCACTATAAGCACTTAGCATGCGCTGGCCACCCTCTCTTTATCTTTTAACCCTTCTTTATAATCACTTTATCAATTCATCGTTCTTTCATTCAATAAGAGGATTTGATCGCAAGATAGATCAATAACAAGACAAATGATTCAGTCATGTGACAATTCAATCAATAGGAAATAGCATATCATAATCATGGAAAGAATCTAAATCAATCAGCAAACAAAATGAAATCTGGCTTAAGGTTCGGTCGACCGGTTCTCTCGGATCGGTCCACCGATTACTTAACACCGATCGACCGATATCTCTAGATCGGTCGGCCGACTTTTGGGCATCGGTCGATCGATTTCTCTGGATCGGTCGATCGATGGGTCTGAGTCCATTCAATGGGTCTCGATCGGCCGGTCGGCCGACTCATGTGGCTCGGAAGGAATGATCGGTCGACCGGTCTCTATCGGTCGATCAACCGATTTTTGACTCACCGGTCGACCGATATCTCTGGATCACTCGACCGGTCAGCGTAAAAATAGATTCGAACAGAAGTCGAAAATTCAGAGATTTTCAATCCTAAATGCAATCACAACTTACTAACAATCATCTAAACATGTAGTAATGATACAAACACATCCTTAGTCACAGAGAATCACAAATCAGGGATCAAACAACAAGAATACAATCAATCCATTCCTTTCCTTCAATTTTTCCATTCGGCCATGAACAACTCATAGGGTTTAGAATAGAAATCATTCTGGATTAATTCTATTTAGGTTATGCAAAGGGATTTCGAGTTCACCCACCTCTTTCCTTGGTCGATCCTTGCATGAAATCCTTCCGGTCATTGACGGTCGTCCTCCCCTTGTCGTTCCCCACCTATGAGGCAATCCGATTAGAGAAGAAGAAGGGGATGACATTTTGGAAATCAAGAGAGTGCAGAAACGAAGAAACCCCCATTACTATGATTGCTCTTGCCGGCTGGAGAATGCTTGGGGGAAAGGAGAGAGAAGTGAGTGAGAGGAAATGAGAGGCTTAGGTGAGCTTAGGGCACTAAAGCTTTTATAGCTTAGATTTAGGGCCTATTATGATAATGGGCTTCATTATGGGCTATTGATGTTGGTTTTAAATTTTGAATTTATTTTTTATTTTTTTCTCTGTTATTACAGAAATAGTCGGAATTTGCATACTAGATATACGTATGTGAAGATCAGATTTGCTTTTACAAAAAATGAAATAAGTTTTAAATTTATAATCCCAACTACACTTCTTAGGTTGTAAGTATATAATGTCGTCGATATATAGATCGGGGCCGAACCACAGAGAGAGAAGCTGTATTTGTTTTTAGACTTATATAATAATGAAAGAAGAGAATCTGATTTTGATAGTAAGAGAAGTTAGGGTGTATTTTTATGTTTTAGATTTTGTAATTTGTTTGTTATTTTTGTGTTGAATTACAAAACTCAAGTAAAGTAGAATCTAAAGTAAGGTATCGTTGCTTCGACAATATGTAGAATAGAGGTACGATGGATCATTCTTACGGGGGGATTTGGCAAATAGATGTTGTTTCTTTTTAAGGTTGCATTCAGATGATAATACTAATAGAGGGTACTCCTCATTCTCATGAAAAAGTATCCTTTGGTTCCCCTACTCTCGTATTCGAACCGAGTTAGTTCACCAATAGGTGATGTTAGATTAGAAGTTCGTAGAAACCCTCTCTCGATTCGTTCTACTTAGGAAAATAGAAATAAGTACTAGAGTTCTTCCTCCTCGTAACCTTGCTAACCTTTCGGATCATGGTATGTTGTTAACGACATATGCCCCCTTCTCAGGGAAACCATCGTGTGAAGAAGAAGAACTTGCAAACAGGGCATTCACGAGATAAACAATAAGAGTAAATGCCATGAAAGCAAAACATTCGAAATCAAATAAGAACATCAAACCGAGTCCAGACCCATCAAGAAATCCCCCAACCTTGATGGCTGATTAGTTATACATAACTATGGCAATTACAACACAAAACATCATCATCCTAACACTAAACATTGTTCAATAGAAAAAACCAAAGAAATAACAATAAAAAAGAAGTAGGAAAAGCAGAAATTGCAGCAAACAACAGCTCCAACTTCCCCTCTTGGTTCAGCTGGTCTTCTTCCTCTCCAAAGTGACTTCTTCCCTTCCTTGTTGGCCTCTCCATGCCCTTAGGTTGGTTCTCACATTGCCTCTCTAATGTTGCCTCTCGTTCATTGCTGGCCTCCGCCCTTTTTAGAAACATTCTATTTCTCTTTTATGTCCCAGCATCATCTCTATCCACCATTTGATCTTTCACACCTGTCCCTTTTACAACATCATCTTTTTGTCCAGCTATTTGATGTGCAACACCTGTCCAACTGATACACCACATTCTATCTTTGATTCCTCTCTCTTTCCTTCATCAGGCAGGTGGATGTGTGACACTTATCCTAGTGCTTTTATCCTTTTCTACAGACTCTGTTTTTATTCCCTGCGTGCGTGAGGTGACAAGTGTCTTTTCTGCCAGCTCAACTTATGATCTTAGCAACACCAGATTTTCCCATGTAGGGACTCTTAACTTGGCTGCCGGATACTCCCATGCAACGTGAGGGTACCCTGCTGAAAGACAAAAGTTTATAAATTTAGAAGATTTTATCTATGTTTTTAGCAAAAGATCTAATTAAGATGACATGGAGATTTCATATAACAAGTAAAAGATTAAAAATGTAGATTTTATGTTATTTAGTTGCAACATAAATCAAGAAAATCATGCTTCTACCCTAACAATAGTGAGTAAGAAATTCATGTCATTAACATCGATATATTACGTTGCATGAAAATAAAAACGTCTTTTTTATATATAAGAAGGACGACAAAAAGACGAGAATAAAATTATTTCTCCTGTGTATGCAATTAGTGGAGAAAATCAGTCATGGAGAAAATAAATGACTAATGTAAGAGCATGTAATTAGTGGAAAAATTGGAATTAAAAACTTAAAATGGTGAAAATTATTTGAAATTGTAGAAAAAATATAATAATTGGTAGAAAAAAATTTTCAACTTTTTTTTTATTTCAAAATAGTTCTAAAGCATGATTTTATATTATATATAGACAAACATTTCTATATATATGATAATGAGCTAAATTCTAATGCAGTTGAAAATTTATTAATTTTCTTATTGCACTTGAAACACATTGGCAGGAGGATTTAGGGAATACCACATGTGTGGACCTACTATTAATTCATAGATCAATGGTGATTCTTGATAAACATCTTTTAAGATGAATTTATCATAAATTTATATCTACCATTGTATATGTGTGGATCTCATTTGGGTCCACACAATCCCCAACCTCTTGGCAATAAAAAAGCTTCACATTTTTGGTGAGGGAGCAGAGCATTTTGAAAAGAAAATTGTTGTCTATTATGTTTCTAAATAAGAATTAAGCTAATTCAATATTTTACAATAAGCATCCAAATTTGGGGGACAATTATCAAGTCATATTCAAAGTTAAATTCAATGAAGTGTTTATGCAAATTTCCTATGAATTAGACTAAAAGTTGTCTGACTGACTAATCTTCTATGATATTTTTTTCTTCAGTTAGTGATATTCTATCATAATTTGAGCACCATCTATTGTGTGATTATCATAAAAAACTTCCTAAAAGAATTTGTGTGGACCTCTCCTTTTAATAATGTTTGTATTGATTGTCTTTACAAGAACTATGAGGTTGCTACCATGTTTTTTGAGAATAATAAATTAATTATAGTACATTTCAACCCATAATATATTATTAGTGTAAAATGTTAATGTTTTGTGTATTTTTCATGTTACTGCTAGCTCAATATTATGCTAGTACATGATGATTATATTGACACTAGTGTTGTAACATATATAAGAACCCCTGATTCGAATGTGAACTAAAAGGTGTCAATATATAAGAGGTAATGGAAAATGTTGTGCAAGTGATTTTGAATCTAATGCCCCAAAATGATATAATGTAAGACAAGTATTTTGGGAAAAAAATGATTACTTCCAATATAATCTTCATAAAAAAAGTAATGGAAGCCAGGTTTAAATAACCTCCCACAAAAAGAATAAAATAAATCAAAAGATATAAATCATCTGCTTGATATGTAAGATACTTCTCTGCACAAAAATCAAACGCAAGGTTCCTAAAGCTACAAACGTGTTAGAAAATGATTTGATTGTAGAAGTTGCACGACCAATCACTACAAGAAAACTATGACTTTAACTGATGAAAAATAATTATCACAAAATATGATAAAGTAGTCATAGAATTGTGTGGAATCAATCTTTTATTTTTTTAGAGTAATTTTCAAGAATGGTACCCCAACTTTAATCCTAATATCAAATTAGTACCCCAACTTTGAAAAGTAATAAATTGGTTCCCGACTATTTAAACATTTCAAATTTAGTCCCTCTCACATATTAGTTATTTTTAATACATATTACAAAATAACTTTAAATCATAAATGATGATTTAATATTTATTGTGATAGAATAAGAAATAACATATATCCACCTTTATATACTATATTAAAAGTTACATGCATAATTCCTTTTCAATTAAAAAAGATTTATTATCATGCCATAAGTTTGTCTCTCATATATTTTGCTTATATAATATATTTGAACGAGTGTGATGCAATAGTTAGATTGATAAGTTTTCTTAATTCTTAAATTACAATTCATATTTTATTATCTATTTTAATTATTAAAAATATTTTTCATAGACCTTTAACATTTTTTAACTGTAAAGAGTAGCTTTATTAGTATATAAATATAGATTTTCAGTTCTTAAAACATTTAGATTGGATAATTTATTTTTATAGATTTTAATACTTATATTTTGATTAGAAAAGAATTACCTATGTAAATTTTTTCATAAAAAATATGAGATAATGACATGTGACATGATAAAATTTTCATTTTAATATAGTATGTAAATGTAGATATAGGTTATTTTCTATTGTATCACAATAAAATATTAAATTAGCATTTATGATTTAAATCTATTATGTATTAAAAATAATTAATATGTAAAAGGGACTAAATTTGAAATGTTTAAATAGTTGGAAGACCAATTTGTTACTTTTCAAAGTTGGGGTACTAATTTGATATTAGCATTAAAGTTGGGGTGCCACTTTTGAAAATTACTCAATTTTTGTTAAAAAAAATTAATGTTAACTTTGTGATGAAAATATGTTCACCCGTAATAGTTTTGTCACAAAAACTTTTTGTGACTTAATTAATTATGATATCACATATCATTATTAGTAATTTTCATAGAACTTTTCATCACAGTAGCTCGATTTTCTTATAGTGAATTTCCTGCTCGCCTATAAAGTAATCATTTGAGTTCATTTTGAATCAAAAGGAGCGTGGATGCTCCCATTTGACCCTAATAAAGCCTATACAACAATGTCTGTAACGATCCGAAATCCACCCTAAAAGTTTGTCATTTAGGACAATTTCACGCCGTTGGTCGACGTACATCATTTGATAGCGGAAGACAACAATTTAGAGAAAATCATAATAATAAATAATTATTTTTTATTAATCATATCATAACTAATACTTCAGAAAACATTAAATGCCCTACATCATTAAGCTCAATGTTCAAATAGAACTATATGACTTATTTAAACTTAAGCATGTGCAATACTTCGTCATGAGCTTGAGTTGTCATCCATCACTTAATCATGGTTACTTGCACGAATCCAAAGTGCAGGATTTCTAGTTCATGCATGTCATGATATCCTATCACATGATACAACCATCATCATAATAATCACAACATGCATGCCATAGATTATATCATGCACCCTACATGACATTACATCATGTTTACATTCGTTTTTCATATAACATTCATGAAACATAAACATCATGTCATACCTACTTAACTTCATATCCATTATCTACAACTATCATGCAATAGAAACATACATTCATATCATTCATCATATACATGACATAACATATTATTTCATTTCACTTTTATTGTCACATACATTCTAGGAGTTTCTTCATAACTCATTGATCCTTAGTTATTATTCAACATCTTTCATACTTTATATTTCCTCAAGGTTTCTTTATAACCCTTTAGATCTTCTTGTATTCTTGTATTCTTTCTTTATTATGCGATCCTTCACGTGTCATCTTCATCCTTCATCTTTGTCGCATAATACTATCTTGACTTTTATTTTATATCATAAGTCATATCTTAGGAATGAGAGACTTTATTCCTAATCATCGTTAGGAATACACACACTTTATAATGAGGGATATTGTTCCTTGAAAAGTACATACATAGATGAATTTCTTAGGCTTAAGTCCCCTTGAAGCACATACATAAGTGTAGGACTTTACTTTCTATTTTTACTTCATCATTATCTTAACTTTCTTTGTTATAAGATACTTTGAAGTTAACTTCACTTTTATTCTTACTTTATCTTATAACATCTTTGATTTTAGCAATAGTTGGAGAATCATGTCAACATCATCACATTGACTAGCTAGGCTACATCATTGGGAATACGTGCATCATAGTAGTGAGGGACTTTATTCTAAGGAATATATATATTATAATAGTGAGAGACTTTATTTCAAGGAATACGCACACTTTTTGATGAGGAACTTTGTTCCTTGAGAAGCACATACACAAATACAGAGCTTTACTTCACGGGCTTAGGTCCCCTTGAAGTATATACATAGGTGCAGGACTTTGCTTTCCACCATTGATGAGTGACAATAATATTCTTCAACTTTAAGTGCATTATGGTTTGCAATACATCAATCATTCTTTATATTTTATCCTAATTAGGATTGAGCATGTTTAAACGTGTGTCTAGGTGATCGTCAATACATCAATCAATGTTTCACGAATACATCATATATAAAATTTATGAAACAATCAGAAATCATTATACATCAACAAATAAATGTATTTGGAATGTATATAAACATTTAAAGAAAATGCATAATATGAACATAATAATTGTTGCCAAAAATAATAATATGCCAACTTTTCTTATTTGACAATTTTGACACATCATTAATAAAAAAATTATACCTCAATAAATAGACGTTCATTTTGATTGATTCTAATTTTTCTAAAAATAATACTTTCATAGGAATCAATATAAAATTCATGGATTTTATCTTTTTGGCATTTATTCTCAAAAATTCATGCAACTATCGAGATCTATTTTTACATAGTATTCTAATAGAGAACACTAAAATATTTATAATTTAATCTGTACTTGTTCTTTTCAGATGATTTCAATTGCCACAAAACAATAATACAAAACTTGTGCATAAATTTCAAATCCTAATTCAATATTTCTAAATTAAGATAGATCTTACAAATTCATCTCGTTGTTACTCGAGACAACATGATAGTAGTTCGATTTTTGGATCATAACTATTTTTATACATCTTCAAATCGGATGAAAGACTTCGAGGACTTTCCATCCATATATTATTTGTAATTTTTTAATAAGTAAAACCTATGTAAATAATTATTAAAAACAATCATGAATTTAATAGATTATGCAACATAAATCATTAAAACCCTTATTCATGCAACCCTCATTTATGCAACCCTCAATCAAAATTCCTATCAAGAACAAGGTGTTCTTGAAACTCTCAATTCAAAAAATATCATTGAGAAGAAAGAGAGGGGTTGAATCCTCTTTACATACCTATGTTATTCCTCAATGTTAATCCCCTTTTCCTTGTCCATGTCCAAGTTTGTCAAGATCTCGATCTAGATCATAAGATCTTACGGACCCCTTCCGATCTCGATCTTATCTTGAGGATCTTATGTGTAAGATCTTAATATGATCTTAATTTTGATCATACGATCTTATCCGATCCTATACGATCCTATAATCATTTAATATTAATTTAAAATATATTTATGATAATAAAAATTAATTTATATGAAGTTAAATACATGTTATTTTATTTCTAATATGTTTTCATATAATTTGACTTAGGAATCGATAAAAAATGTCTTAATGTGGTATTATTTAAGATTTCAATACAAAAAATTTGTCAAAAATATATTTATTATTTTAACATATATTATTTTATTAATAGGTAGGATCTTACGATCCTCGATCCGATCTTACGATCTTCGATCTTATGACTTCCCTCCAATCTTATATAAGATCCCGATCTTGACAACCTTGTCCGTGTCCACTTACTCTTTGTCCTCTTCTTCTTCCTCATTCTCCTCCTTTTTCCTCCTCATAGGTTGCAACCGTCACATGAGAGAAATAAGAAAATAGAGAAGAGGAAGGGTTTGTGAGTTTTTTTATAGATTCTAGTCTAGGATTTTCTCAAAATGACTTAAATACTCCTATTTAAAATTGAGGTTTGACAATGTCTCTCGTGACAATGGAGAGATCCATATCATTTCTCAATTTTAAAACTCCCAAATAACAAAGACTAAATTGTGTTGTTGCCAACTGATGATAGTTGTACAAAGACTATGTAACAACAACAAAAATTATTATAATAAAATAAAATAAAACAAATGAAATGACCAACTGGATTTTTAAGGCCATGATCCTTATTATTATGGACAGAATATTGATACTATTGCTACAACAGGATTCAATGAGATAAAATCTCGACAAACAAGGGAATTCAAAAATTAGAGATTCAATGCACCTGGCCCTAAAAAAATCGGGAAGAATATTGCCACATAAGTGCCACATTAATTCTATGAATTTGGTCAAGAGAGAATAATGCCATGATCCATAATTTCATGGAGAATTCAAACATTTATGAGAGGAAAAGAGTCATTAGAGTAATTATGAATATCGAGCATTAATGAGCCATAATCATCGGATATCAGGGGATTTGAAGGACAACAATTATTAGAGATATAATTGGAGAAAAAATGGGAATTGAAATATGATTCTCTCATAACTCTCTGTGCTCATTCAGGCATGATGAAGGGAGAAAAACTACTCTGGTGCATTTGGTGTAAGGGGCAACCGTGAAGGAAGTCCAAAGGAGGAAGCCACAGTGCAGGAAGAACGTAGTAGATTGCAAAGGGAAATGCGAATCAGGTGGGTGATTCCAGAAATCACCTTGCATAATATTTTAGAGTAAATCTGGCTACTAGATTCATCCTTACCCAAGTTCATGCATGCTCTATAAGTAAGATTTATCAAGAATGATAAGAAGGGATCAAATGGATGTTTTGAAATGATGGTTGATTTGTCTTGGCTCCATGTAGTGTCCTGCATCATTTTTGTTGCATTATAACATTCTGATTTCTTTGATCTATTTGTAACATCTTATTGATTGATCCTCCCTGCTTGAATAATATGAATCACGATCATATTCAAGGCCCCAATCATCGGTTTTATTGTTAATAGATTAAGTTTCGGCTTATTTTTAAAACATGTAACTTGACATGGATTAGTATGAACTCAGCCCCGGTTCATATATTTTTTTTGACCGGGCAATAGATTCGCTCGACCCACGTCCGTAGGGCCCGGCCCGGTCACCCTAAACACGGCCCGGATTAGTGGACAATAGAATTGGAAGCCTTGCGTCATTTTGGTACATGACTCGGGTTCCACTGAACCCAGCCCAGGTTGGGCCCGCATCGACCCCAATGATTGTGCGACATTTTTCTCCGAGTTTGGCCCGAGTGCATGACACACTCGGTCAGGGTTATGGCAGTCAAAAACCCCTTTTGTCTTATTGTTTTTTATTGATAAATATGATTTGATTATTTTTCTGATAAAGTTCAAGCCTAACATGATTCTTTATCTGATTATGAACCCATGAATGTGTCTTGATCCAAGATAACATTTATCAAGTTGGTTCGTGTCATCATCAAAACATTGAACTACATAATGCCCTATTCGCACTTTTCCTTTGATTGTGAATATAAGATGGAACTTTCCGATCTTCATGACATGACTTTGACTTGATCATAAATATCAAATTTTGTACTGATCTACAATGAGAAATTTTATGTTACCGTTACATGATTATATCTATGATTGAATCATTGATTTCATCTTGACATTGAACATTGAAACACAAGATACTAAAGTGATTAATAAGATAAGATGAAAGATAATCATTGGATCGCCAGCCTATGCCAAGTGCCTCTATGATAATGGCCGCTCCCTTGGTCATGGCTTGATCAACCATTGACCCGCATACGGTTGTATCGTTTCGCTCGGCACACCCCATAAGTGAACAAGGACTCATCCTATGATAAGTAAAGGATGAGGGATTTAAAGGCACTTCAAAGTCACTTAATTGCTAAACAAGTTACAAGATAATGAAGCATTGTCAAGTAAAGAAGTATGCATATCGAATCAAGTTAATGATATCACATGTTATCATGATTATCAAGCATGTTACCATATCAAAATGCCATGACAATCAAGCAAGTTATTACTTTCGGGTAACAAGGAGGAAAGAAAAAAAATCAGGGACAAAATGAGAGAGCGGCGGCCAGGGGGTTGGACGCTTGGCAGAGGAGAAGGGGGAGGAACCATGCACGCGCGGCGGCCGGGGGGTTAGATGCTGGTGCATCCACCGCTGACAGTTGGGGGGTGGGGGTGGGTGGGTGGGTGGGGACGAGGAACGGTGCATGCGCGGTGGCCTGGGGATTATTGGACGCTGGTGCATCAGCCGCCGGCAGAGAAGGGGAGCTGGCGCAAGCGGCGGTTGTGGGGGGCGCTGTCCGGCAGCAGCGGGATACCAGGATCCTGGCATCGGATGCGAGGGGAGGATGCTGGTGCATCCACCGTCGGAGGAGAGAACGAGGGGGGGAGCGGCTGTTGTGGGGGTGCTGTCCGACAACAGCGGGAGACCGGATCTTGGCATCGGGGAAGGGGGACCGGTTACGAGGACGCTAGTGCGTCCACCGTCGGAGGAGAGGACGGGGTGGGGGGAGGAAGACGGCTGGCGCCCGTGCACGGGGGGGACTAGCGTATGCACAGCGGCTGGGAGGTGGGACGCTGGTGTGTCCGTCAGCGGCGAAGGAGAAGGGGGAGCGCGCAGCGGGCGGGTGGGGGGGAAAGCTAGGGGATGCTTACGGATGAAGCTCGCTGGTAGCCAAAGATAGGATTGTGAGGAGGAAGAGGAAGAAAGATTAGGGTTTTTCTATTCAATTTTATAATATGTTTTTTAGGAGAAATTCTATTAGATTTTATAATATTTTTCCTTTTTTTCTTCTTATTGAATTTTGTCACATGTAATTAAATTAACTAAATACATAAATTAATTTATTTTTTAAAATTGATGTTGCATAAGAAATTAGTAGAGGGAAATGTTTAGTTCCCACCAAATAAAATATTAATTGCATGCCAACTTGATCTTAATTTATAGTTAATTAATGATGATAAAATTTAATGGTCATTAATAATCACTTTTAACGACCGGAATTTACTTTTTTGTGATGAGCAATTTTCTCTTTCGCTAATAATGTTTTTAATAATGTCCATATCTTTTTCTTGCCACTTGATTATTTTTAATGACCATTTTTTTGTCTCGACATTAATAGTTGGTCATTAAAGATCCATTTTCTTGTAGTGTAAGATCTTTCTTGATTTATGTTATTCTTTATTGATGTGTTGATAGATATTTCATATGAGTAGTTGATTCCTAAGGAGGTTATTTTGCATGATATGAATCATCCTAGAGTGTATTAATGATTGTACAACTCATAGTATCCTTATGATGACTCTTATGACTATATCTTTAGCAAAGGTATGATCTAATTATTTTCTAATTTATTCTAATTGAATTATGCATTGCATATTATTATTGGTTCCCACTAGGCTGTAAAGCTTATGGGAGAATTGCCTCCCCTGTGTTTAATTTTCACAGGGCCAGGTTAGTGATGGTGTAGATTCAGTGTGCTACGACGATGCTCGGGCGATGATAGAGCACATGAACCCAAGGGCCTAACTTTTTATTTTCCTTAAATTCTGCATTTATGAACCTTTGATGTAGTAATTATGACACTACTATTTTGAAACCATGTAGTAATTCTTCACCTTCCACGTTTCTTCTTCATTTATATCCTTTTTGTTGTTGACATGTCACGTATGTTGACTGAGTCATGGTCAAGGTCATAGCATTCATAGCGTCTCCAGGTTGGTCTTCGTCACGTGATAAAGGTCGATTTGGGAGCATTACATTTATGGTATCATAGTCTAAAGTTAGGACTCTCTTGACGTCCCATTGTATCGTATGGTGAAAGTTCGTGTGCTATCACCGAGCAGTCGCCACACCCTCCACCGTAAAGGACAAGTAAGATCTTTCTTGCTTTGTATTATTCTTTATTGATGTGTTGATAGAGGTTTCATATGAGTAGTTGATTCCTAAGGAGGTTATTTTGCATGATATGAATCATCCTAAATTGTATTAGCGATTGTACAAAAGGTTATGAATGTTATGAATATTGGGAAAAGAATAAGTAACATGTGGATGATGACATGAAAAATTAGTTCTACAAATATTTAAAGGGTAAAATATAAGGAACGATTTTGTTTCTTATAACTTATATTTTCTATCTCTTTCATGATCGTTCTACACATGAACTTCTTCTGCTGACTTCAGCAACATGAAGAGAAAAATGAATAGATTTATCGGTTGCAAAGAGATGTAAATTTAAGAAAGAAAGGAGAGAAATATAAGAATAATGAAAAGATTCGACTCACACAATAAGTTCGTGTGAGATGATTCCAAATAATAGAAGTGAATTTATATGAAACCAAACATGCCTAAAGATCATTTTCATAGTGGAATGCTAATGACTTATGTAGTTCCATTAGTTTACTGAGTTAAGGCTAAATGTATTGATTTAGAGGGATAAGTATGGACCTATAATGCTTGTCGTGACTTAAACTTCATGTGATCCTACATTATTTGATAAAGGATCTAAGCAAATCCAAATTACTTACAAGAATTCTTAGTTGAATTACCTTATAGTGGAGCTAAGAATTTTAATTATTATGTTCAAATTATGTGACTTAGTTTGGTAAGAATTTAAGTGTAACCTAGTTGTCATATGGATGGAGAAATATAGAAGTTTAAAAGAATTAAAAAAGTCACATTGGTCCAAGTAATCTTAAAAAAAATCATGATCCAATAACTAAATAATTGTCGGATTTAAAATAAATAATAAAAATTATATTTGGCATACCCATTGTTATGGATACATATATATTTTACTTTAAAATAATAAGTATAGTACATGATGAAATAGTTATCAAAGCCTAGTTACAAAATGACTTGAAATTACCTCAATATGAAATATGTATATATACGTACACACACACACATATATATTGCTATTATTAAAGAAATGAGTTCTCTATCATCGCAGTAGAAATATATTTCCAAGATAAATTAATATGTTCGGTAAAAGAAAATAAAAGAATTAGACAAGGGCATGCAATTCAAGTAAGGGCTAAAGGAATGGAAGAAATTTTGAAAGAATTTAAAGTCTCTTAATTGAGATATGACTAAAGAAGATATGAGCCCCCTACCATCGGGTATTAAAAGATCAAACCATATGTAAGCAAATCTTAGGAGGTGCTGAGGTCAAGATAAAGTATAAGAAATTTTGTGAGTCTTTCACAAAGTTACAAATAGGGTGAAAAAAAGATTAATCATCCGAGATTGATGATTAGAAATTAAATTATAAATTTTGAATGGAATTACATCTATTGATATAGTTACAATTTTTGTAATAATGTTCAAGTGTATATGATAATTAACGATCGATAGCTCTATATATTTCATTGATTTTCTGTTATGGTTATGACGTCCGCAAGGTGCCTCAATGTTCGTATGATAAGTAATTTCCTCAAGTTTTATCCCAATCAACTGGATCTATTTTCTTGACCATCTCTTTATATATGGAGGGTTATATTTGAACCCCCTTCAATGTAATGAATGATGTCGTTAATGCAAATGGTAATGGGATAATAATGCAAAATAACAATGCACAATGTGCAAAGGATAAAGATGATTATTTGTCTTTTGATTTTGGTGATTGTTTTGTTTTGCTGCCTTACTGCTTGAATTCATTTCATGTGTCCTGCATTCATAATGTTTTACTAAGGACTTATGTAGTGTGCATAAATTGTTTTGTTCATTACCAATTGAATTTTACCATGTGTTTCATCGACCAATCAAATCATCATCGTAGCTACCACTAAATCTTAGTGTTGATTCGGAGTGCTTTTCACTCTCCTATGATGATTATACTGATTCATTTGCCTATGCATGGAATTGAAAGATACCCCACACAAGAAGAAAAGAATTTTCCATGGTAATATGTAACCACTAGCCTTGTATGAAACTATGTGATATGACATTGTAAGAAAAAGTTCAATTGAAGGCAATGCAATGAAAAATCAAGTGGTTCCATGATCAAATTATCGAACAAAGCATTGATACAAGGGATCGAGACATAGGAAAGACATTGATTAATGAATCATCTTATCCCAATGGCATAGATTGCCAAGAATGATACATCCTCTAATGATTTATAAGTCTTTTGACTGATTCTAAATATAATTGTCTCATTCGGAAATTACCTATTTTTGTACTTTGTTCAATTCCTATATGATCTAAGTCGAAGTTCAAATGATCGTATCTCCAAACGACGATCATTGCATTATACCACCAGAACATCGATGATGCTAAACGTTGATTTTCATTAAAACCAAATAAATTTTTGACATTAAATCTTTAATCTTCATAGATGTGAGATCAATAGCTATGGATGTGGATAAATAGTCATATTGTAATTCGGCTCACATATGAAATAATCATTAGAGCTTACGAAGATATGAAATAGTGATTAAAAAAATTCTTCAATTTCCAATGTTAACGATTAAGAGATATGAAGATTCCATAAGAGTAAATATAAGAAGGGATGAAATATTAAAAAGCTTAATTAAAGGTAAATATAAAGGTCCGTAATGACATTAGAGTGCGATCAATCATTTGTATCTATGGTACAATTATCATAGTATGAGGTTAGGGTGAAATAATAATAAAAAAATAAAAATAAAAGAAATGATACGAAGTACATGAGATATTGAAATTATAAGTGAACATAATTTTGGAAGATTAAATGAGTGCTTACTCATTATGTTAAGATATGCTCATGTGATTGAAAATAATAAAAAGAATTTTCACTAACACTCCTTTTTAAGGAGGTTACTGACCCAATGTCATACACAAGGAGGGTTGGAGAATATGTAATGCATGGTAATAGGGATGATTACTTATTTGTGATCAAATTCTTTATAATAATAGTCACCATTTGAACACTGACATAGCACCATTTGACGCTTTGTACGGACAACTTTTGTCGTATATCCGCTCATTGGGGTGAAGTAGGCGAGGAGAATATCATAAGTAAAGAGGAAGTAAAAGATGCAGTAGAATATGTTGAGAAAAGTTTTAAGGCTAGCGAGTAGGTGCTATTGGAAGTTTCCTCTATGAAAAGGGTTAAGTGATTCAGTACGTGAGGAAAACTCAGTCCTCACTATGTTGACCATTTGCAATATGGAAATTTGTCGGTGATGTTGCATATAATATGTCTACATCCTCTCCTTAAAGGCAAGTGCATGATGTATTCCACATTTTCATGCTCAAGAAGTACCACTATAATGATGCCAAGATTATTTGGAAACGACTTATTCATTGATCTCACTTTTGTTGAGTACTGGGCTCACGTAATGGAATCCAAGGTTCAACAATGAGGGAACAAAGATGCATTAGAGTAGTCTGACATTTTTGCTGCAACAACAAAGCGACATGGGAACTCGAGTAAAAATTGCATCAAGAGTTTCTCATATCTCAATAAGCCACTACCTCGTACAAAATCTGAGGACAATTTTTTTTAATGAGATTATAATGTAACAACAAAAAAAAAATTATAATAAAATAAAATAAAACATATGAAATGGCCAATTGGAATTTTAAGGCCACGATTCCTATTATTATGGACAGAATATTGATATTGGTGCTACAATAGGGCTCAATGAGATAAAATCTCAACAAACAAGGGAATTCAAAAATTAGAAATTAAATGCACCTAGCCCTAAAACAATTGGGAAGAATATGAATATTACCACATTAATTCTATGGATTTGATCAAGAGAGAATAATGCCATGATCCCTGATCTCGTGGAGAATTCAAACATTTATGAGAGGAAAAGTATCATTAGAGTAATTATGAATATCGAGCATTAATGAGCCATTATCACCGGATATCAAAGGATTTGAAGGACAACAATTATTAGAGATATAATTAGAGAAAAAAATGGGAATTGAGATCTAATTCTCTCATAACTCCCTGAGCTTAGCAAAAACCCACATCTCTCGGACAACTCATTCAGGCATGATGAAGGGAGAAAAACCACTCTAGTGCATTTGGTGTAAGGGAATCCGTGAAGGACATCCAAAGGAGGAAGCCACAATGTAGGGAGAATGTAGAGGGTTGCATCGTCATTGATCCAGGCGGACCAGCAAAGGCAAATGCGAATCAGGTGGCTTATTCTAGAAATCACCTTGCATAATCTTTTAGAGTAGATCTGGTTGCTAGATTTGTCCTTACCCAAGTTCATGCATGCTCTATAAGTAAGATTTATGAAGAATGATAAGAAGGGATCGAATGGATGTTTCGAAATGATGGTTGATTTGTCTTGGCTACATGTAGTGTCCTACATCATTTTTGTTGCATTATAACATTCTATTTTCTTTGATATGTTTGTAACATCTTATTGATTGATCCTCCATGCATGAATAATATGAATCATGATCATGTTCAAGGCCCCAATCATTGGTGTATTGTTCTACATTTTATTGTTAATAGATTAAGTCTCGACTTCTTTATAAAACATGTAACCCGACATGGATTAGTATGAATTCAGCCCTGGTTCATATGATTTTTTTGACCGGGCAGTAGATTCGCTCGACCCACGTCCGTATGACCTGGCCCGATCACCCTAAACACAACCCGGATTAGCGGACAATAGAATTGGAAGTCTTGCATCATTTTGATACCTTACTGGGTTCCATTGATTAGAAAGCGTGTTGTTTGTTTGAAAAAGAAAAATTCAAAAGTGTCATTGTGATTTCTTCCCTAACAATATTTCACTATTATTTGAAACCATAAATCGAAGGAGCTTTTCTAGGTATGGTTTAAGAGTATTTCATTATGGAGGGGACAATGTATAGTATTATTTATATTCATAATTTTTTCTATGTATATATATACATATAGGAATACATAATTATGTAGCTTAGCCCAAACACTCCTAATAGTTTGATGTTCAAATTCTACTATTACAATTATTTATTCCAAGGGTGCACTTGAATCTGGGGGGCAGCCGGCTGTTGTCAAGTGCTCGCTATTATTCCAGCGTGTATCCACATCCCAGACAATCCTCTCAGACTCCCAAGGAGCCACGATGGCCACATTCCGCATGCTCAAGGACATCTCTGGCCAAGAACAAACAAAAGAGTCTCAACGAGGCATTTAAGTCATTTTGGATCGCCCATCTCGACGGACCGACCATCCTCAACTAGGCATGCAAACAAGAACGGATTTCGGGCGACGGCACGTACATTATCAGTGAGTACAGACGCCGCCGCACCGTTGTCCTTTCAATAATCTCGATGAGTTGCAAATACGATATCTTTAACGTCCCGAGATCCACGTGACTTTCACGTGCTCAAGGTCGTTCCTGTAATACCCCAGATTTTAATCAAGGACAATTTGGACTTTTTGTCCAATCTCTCATGCTCTCCCTATATAAAGGCCCCAAATCCTCTTGTTAATCTCTTTTGTCAAATTCTTACCTGCCAGTTAGGGCTTGAGGAAGGAGAACAAGAGGAACAAAGAAGAGGAAGGAAGAGGAGAAGGATTTAAGATTAAGGTATGTAAAGGAGATCCAAAACCCTCTCTCCTCTCTCAATGGTTTTTCATGATTGGAGTGAGAGCATGAGGACACCATGTCCTCATATTGAATTTTGATGATGGTGTTTTTCATTAAAAACATTAGATCTATGTCATGTACAAGTATTAAGATTAGATTTGTCATTAGGGTTCATGTTCTTCCTATTGTTCATGATTTAGGGATGAACCCTAGATCTAGGAATTGAATGTTTTTACATGTTTTTATGTTGTTTTGATCCTATATTGCCTAGAAAACATCTATGTATCGTTATTTATTATTGATATTGAATTCTTCAAAGTTTTGGATTGAAAATCGTGTAAAGTTCGAGCTAGCGACGCAGTTTCAGAGGTCTATCAAGATCGTGATGCACCCCGTCACGCCCATGACAGAAGGGGGAAAATAACGGCCAAAATAGCTTCTGTCATGGTCGTGATGAAATCCGTCATGCACTTGATAGAAGACAAAAATAGTTTGGGTGAAATGAGCTATGTCATGCCCGTGACAAAAATTGTCACGGCTGTGACAAACTCTGTTATAGCCGTGACACCCAAGCGGGATTTTTTATGTGTTTCTATCATGGTCGTCATGACCTGTTTCGTGGTCATTACCGTTGCTGGGATCATATTTAATATATTAAATGCCATTTTTCAAGGTATTAATAATATGTGTTCATGCTTGATGATTATATAAGAACCTAGATACACGTATATGCATGTTCCCCATGTAACTAAATTAAAACTGAAGAATGGGCGTCGTAAATGTTTGTTGATTTCAAAGCATAAAGAACCCACTTGTAGATGATGTTACATGTAGACCCTCTATGGCCCTTTATCAGATTTGTACCCGGAATGATCGTTACACACACCGTCAATGGTGTGTCATTCCGATGTCACCCTCGGGCGAGAGTCCAGAATCATTGTTATATACATCGACAACGGTGTATGCATTCTGATGTCACCTTCGGTGAGAGAGGAGCATTGTCTCCACGACTTAGCTAGCTTATTCAGAGGGCAAGGACATAAATCCCAACTATAAGAAGATATAACATTAATGAAAGGGCCAATGATCGATCGAATGGAATGATGTTCCACGAAAGTGAAAGTTTAAAGGGTTATAAAGCAACTCTGAAAAAAGTTATGGAGGCAATGGTTGCGATAAGTGTACTTCACTTATATGCCTATGGAGATTAATGGATGATTATGAATGCTCCATACTATATGTATGATGATTTGATTACATGTTTCCATACTATAGTTTATAAATGCATGATGATAGATTATTATTGATGACTGACATGTAGATCACATGTATAGAGCATGACATGCATATTATTTACTTCTTTTATATAAAGATGATACATATCATGTAGTATCCTATTTAGAATCATAACATCGTATGCATGGCCTTTACATACACTAACTGGGGAAACATCAGCATACTGAATCCGTGCAGGTGCACAATGATTGTATGGATGGCGGCTCAGCTCATGACAATAAAGATTGCATACTGGTCTAGGAGTCTTAGAGTCGAGTACTGTTGAGTCCATTAGAATATGATTTTTAAAATATTTGACTATGGTTTTAATATGTTTTAAATGCTATTGATGATGTTTTAAATTCTATAACATTAATTTCATATTTTAATGAAGTTTTCAACATTAATAGAAAGATTCTTTTATCTTATTTAATAGTTTTATGTGTTCACTGTATTAATTGTGAATCATATTTTATTATGATTATGTGATGGCGAACGGGCTAACACAATTGAATGATCTAATTGTCCTTGGTAATTGGGGATGAAATTTAGGTTGTTATAGTTTGGTATCAGAGCATGCTTAGGACCTATGCTAAGTATGTTATAGAATTGTTAAGTGTCTAGGTCCATGTGCAATTGTCATGAGCAATCATCCAAAGTTGAGTATGTAACTATTGTGCCATTTATTGTATTGATAAATTGACTAACTAATATTGGTTAATTATTGTTATCTGAATGATGGAACAAGGTAGTCCCTCCAATGCTTCGGGAGACTAGAGAGAGCTTATTGAGGGCATAACCCGCATGGCGCGGGCAATGGAGAGGAATGCAAACTCGGGCCACTCTAGTAGGTTGACTTCGAGAATTGAGAAGTTCTTGAACTTGTATCCCCATACCTTCAATGGAGATAGAAATCCAAACAAGGCGGAGACTTGGCTGGACGTGATCACTAAGAAATTCAAGGCAATGGATTGCTCTGAAAGGCATAGGGTCAATTTGGCTACGCATCAACTTACTGACCAAGCTTGTCACTAGTGGAAGTCTGTCAATAGGACACACTTTGATGATGAGGAAGAGATCACTTGAAGGGAGCTAGTTCAAGAAAGCCTTCAAGGACCATTAACTTCCCCCACATGTACAAGGGAAGAAGGTTGCCGAGTTCATAAACCTCCAACAAGGCAACATGACTGTGAAGTATCTCAACAAGTTCCTGGAGTTTGAGAGGTACAATCCTCTGAAAGAAGATGAGAAGATCAGGGTGAATGGACTGAATCCTCGCATGAGGATAAATGTGAAGTGTGGGGACCTTGAAACTATGGCAAAGGCTATCTCGCTAGCAACAAATCTAGCCCGAGAAATTGATGAATAGAAGAAATATGAACAAAGCAAGGAGTCCAAGAAAGACCAAAAGAAAGTCAAAGGCAAAAGGTACAAGGGCTCCAAGCCTTACTCCAAAGGCGATGTTGAACAAGGACACAAGCCTTGTTCTTTCTGTCATAAGTTCCATCTTGGTGAGTGCAGGATGAAGTCAACAGCTTGCCTGAATTGTGGCAAGATGGTCACTTTGCCGGAAAGTGCACTGAAAAGAAGGCTGACTACTAAGATAAGGGCAAAGGCAAACAAACTGAAGGCCAACAAAGAGCTCCTGGAAGGGTTTACACCATACAAGTGGATGAGGCCTAGAAGTCCAATGATGCGATCTAGGGTAATCTTCTTATCGCCAATCACTATGCAAATGTATTGTTTGATTTCGGTGCTATTCACACTTTCATATCATCTGCATTTGTTGATTTGTTAAATGTTGAGAGAGTGAATATGAGGTGGCAGCTAGACATAGCAACTCCATTTGGAAGAGTTTCCACCATGCAGTATCTCCTAGAGACATCGGTTATGATTGAAGGAGTAGACTACTCTACAGATATTGTAGTGCTACCTATGGTAGACTACGATATTATTTTAGGCATGGATTGATTATCTAACCATGATGCCTACTTGAGATGCCGAAAGAAGAAAGTTCAAAAAGAAAAGAAAGATGATAGTTCTATGATTTTTTGCGGAATCCCATCAAAGAAAAAGTGATGATGATTTCCTCAATGAAGACAACCAAGATGTTGAACAAGGGCTGCCGAGGATTTCTAGCAAGCATCGCCGAGAGTGATTTCCAATCCGAGCCACTATAAAAACTTGAAGTAATGAGGAACTTTCTTGACGTATTTCCCGTTGAGCTCCCGAGATTACCTCCAAAAAGAGAGATCAATTTCCGCGTTGACCTCATGCCAGGGACGACTCCAATTTCAAAACCTCCCTATAGGATGGCTCTAGTGGAAATGAAGGAGTTGAAGGCTCAATTGCATGAACTGGTGGACAGAGGATTCATCAGGCCAAGTGCGTCCC
Source organism: Pontederia crassipes (assembly GCA_030549335.1). Classification (NCBI taxonomy): domain Eukaryota; kingdom Viridiplantae; phylum Streptophyta; class Magnoliopsida; order Commelinales; family Pontederiaceae; genus Pontederia; species Pontederia crassipes. The sequence goes on from CM060190.1 coordinate 8,427,851, forward strand.
CATGTGGTGCACTTGTCTTGTCTGTGAAGAAGAATGATCGGTCACAAAGACTACGTATGGACTACAGGATGCTGAACAAGGTGACCATCAAGAATAAGTACCCTCTGTCCAGGATTGATGATCTGTTTGATGATCTGTCCACATCATCAGTCTTTTCAAAGATTGACTTGAGAAGTGGATACTATCAGCTCAGAGTAGTTGATATAGACATTGTTAAGACGACCTTTAGGTCTAGTTATGTCCATCATGAATTTTTTGTTATGCTTTTTGGACTAACAAATGTTCATGCAACATTTATGAATTTGATGAACAAGATTTTCAAGCCTCGTCTCAATAGTTTTATCATAGTGTTCGTGAATGATATTCTGATTTACTCATCAAGTCCATAAGAACACCAGAAACACCTAGAGATAGTTCTGGAGACATTGAGGTAGCACCAGTTGAATGTCAAATTCTCCAAGCGTGAATTCTGATTGGAGCAAATAATGTTTTTGGGCCACATAGTTTTAAAGAAAGGGATCTCAGTGGACCCAAGCAAGGTAGAAGCTGTCATTAATTGGGAAAGACCAAATATAGTGACAGATATCAAAAGCTTCCTTGGATTGACCGACTACTATAAAAGATTTATCCAAGACTTCTCAAAGATTGCTGCTTCAATGACAAAGCTGACAAGGAAAGGAGAGAAGTTTAAGTGGACACAAAAGTGTGAAAATAGATTCTTGGAGCTGAAAAAGATTGACCACTGCACCAATGCTAACAATTTCTACAGGGGTTGGAGGCTACACAGTGTATAGTGATGCCAGTGAAACTAGGTTAGGCTGTGTGTTAATGCAGCATGGAAGAATGGTGGCTTATGCCTCAAAATAACTCAAACCACATGAGAGGAACTATCCTACTCATGACTTGGAGTTGGGGGTAGTGTTTGCTCTGAAGATATGAAGTCACTACTTATATGGATAGGAGTTTGAAGTCTTCAGTGATCACAAAAGTCTCAAGTATGTGTTCACCTAGAAGGAACTTACTATGAGACAAAGAAGGTGGCTAGAATTCCTGAAAGACCATGAGTTTGTCATTCTCTACCATCCAGGGAAAGTCAACTCAATAGAAAATGTCTTGAGCAGGAAATGAGAAGGATTAATGGCATGTATAAGAGTCTATAAATGGACTCTCATTGAAAAAAAATATTCAGGGAAAGTTGATGATGCACTGTGTCATTCAACTTGATCTAGTGACAAAGATAGCACGAGAACAAAAAAAGGACCCAGAGTACAAGGACATGAAGACTCTATGTGAAAAAGAACACATAGACTATAGGATGGAAGAAGATGGAAGCATCAGGTTTCAAGACAAGTTATGGGTATATGAGGATAAAGAGTTCAAGAAAGAAATTATGACTGACTGCCATAAGTCATAATTTGCTATCCATCCTGAAACCACTAAAATGTTCAAAGACCTTCAAAAAAATATTTTGGTGGAGGGACATGAGAAGAGAGTTTGTTTCCATGTGCTTAGTCTGCCAACATGTTAAGATTGAGCATCCAAAGCCACCAGGATTCTTAAACCTATTACCCTTACCATAATGAAAGTGGGAGGAGATCACAATGGATTTCATTGTGGGTCTCCCGAAGACACAGAAGGGTCACAATGCCATCTTGGTCATCGTCAACATATTGACTAAGTCAATTCACTTCTTACCACACAATGTAAGGTAGTGCAAGTATGGTGAAGTTATATGTGAATGAAATTATCCGACTACATGGGATTCCTATTTTCATTCTATCGGATAGAGATCTAAGATTCACAACAAGGTTCTGAAGAAGGTTGTTGCAACATTCATTTGGTACAAGATTGAATTACAACACGACATTTCATCCTTAGAGTGATGGGCAAAGCGAAAGAACAATCTAGACCTTGGAAGACATGCTTAGAGCATTTGCTATAGATTGACAAGACAACTGGGATGATCATCTCACTCTAACTGAGTTTGTCTACAATGACAATTATCACTCCACCATCAAGATGGTCCCATTTGAAGCATTGTATGGAAGATTTTGTAGGTCCCCATGTTGGAGTGTAGTTGGTGAAGACTACTAAGACCAAAATTAGCAAAGAAGTATGCAGAGAAGGTAGATTTGATAAAAAAAAAGAATGATGATAGCTCAGAGCCGCTAGATGAGTTATGTAGATAAGAAAAGAAGAAAGCAAATCTACCAAGTTGGAGACCATGTGTTACTGAAGATATCTCCAACCAAAGGAGTCATGAGGTTCAACAGAAAGGTCAAACTCACTCCTAGGTATATCGGCCCATTTGAGATTCTGAAAAAGGTGGAAGGAGCATACAATTTGGCATTGCCTCCTTCATATGTCAGAATCCACAATGTTTTTCATGTATCCATGCTTCACAAGTACACTATGACAACTCCCATGTGATGATGATTGAAGAACCAATCATCAAATAGGACCTCACTTATGAAGAGTATCTTACAGAGATGCTAGAGTATGATGAACGTTGATTGAGGAACAAAGTGGTGATGACGGTGAAAATTGCATGGAAGCACCATAATGGAATCAAAATGACATGGGAACTAGAAGAAGAAATGAAAAAAATAATTTTCAAAACTATTTGGTAAGTGTTCTTTGTTATAGTTTAAAATTCGGGGAGGATGTAATACCTAGATTTTAATTAAGGGCACTTTGGACTTTTTGTCTAGTCCCTCATGATCTCCCCTATATAAAGGCCTCAAATCCTCTTGTTAATCTCTTTTGTCAAATTCTCACCTAGAGGCTAGGGTTGAGGAAGGAGAACAAGAATAAGAGGAACAAAGAAGAGGAAGAAGAAGAGGAAGAAAGAGAAGAATGATTCTAGATTAAGGTAAAAGGGGATCCAAAACACTCTCTCCTCTCTCAATAGTTTTTCATAATTGAATTGAGAGCATGAGGACACCATGTTCTCATATTGGATTTGTGATGAGGGTGTTTTTCATTAAAGACATTAGATCTATGTCATGTACAAGTATTAGGATTAGATTTGTTATTAGGGTTCATGTTCTCCCTATTGTTCATGATTTAGGGATGAACCCTAGATCTAGGAATTAAATTATTTTACATGTTTTTATGTTCTTTTGATCGTATATTGCCCAAAAAACATCTATGTATCATTATTTATTATTGATATTGAATTTTCCAAAGTTTTGGGTTGAAAATCGTATAAAAATTGGGCTGGTGACGCGGTTTCAAGGGTCTGTCACGATCGCGACGCACCTTGTCACGCCCATGACAGAAAGGGGAAAATAATAGCCAAAATAGCTTCTGTCACGGCCGTGTCAAAATCTGTCACGCCCTTGATAGAAGATCGAAATAGGTTGGGCGAAATGAGCTTTGTCACGCCCGTGACAAAGTCTTAATGATCGCCACACCCATGTCACGACAAAGAGGGATTTTTTAGGTGTTTCTGTCATGGCCGTGATGACCTATTTCATGGCCATGGCTGTGACGACCTATTTCACAATCGTGACCGTTGCTAGGATCATATTTAATATATTAAATTTTATTTTTCAAGGTATTAATAATATGTATTTATACTTGATGACTGTATAAGAATCTAAATACACGTATATGCATGTTCCCCACGTAACTAAGTTAAAATTTGAAGAATGGACGGCGTAAATGTTTTTTGATTGGAAAGCATAAAGTACACAGTTGTGGATGATGTTATATGTCGACCCTCTATGGCCCTTTATCGGATTTCTACTCGGAATGACCGTTACACACATCGGAAATGGTGTGTCATTCCGATATCGCCCTCATGCGAGAGTCCAGAATGATCGTTATATACATCGACAACGGTGTGTGCATTCTGATGTCACCTTCGGTGAGAGGAGAGTATTGTCTCCACGGCTTAGCTAGCCTATTGAGAGGTTAACGACATAAGTCCCAACTATTAGAAGATATAACGTTAATGAAAGGGTCAATGATCGATCGAATAGAATGATGTCCCACGAAAGTAGAAGTTTAAAGGGTTATAATGCAACTCTAAGAAAAAGTTATGGAGGCAACTGTTATGGTAAGTGTACTTCACTTATACGCCTATGGAGATGAATGGATGATGTTTATGAATGCTCCATACTATATGCATGATTATTTGACTACATGTTTCCATGCTATAGTTTATAAATGCATGATGATAGATTGTTATTGATGATTGATATGTAGATCACATGTATAGAGCTTGACATGCATATTGTTTACTTCTTTTATATAAAGATGATACATATCATGTAGTATCCTATTTAGAATCATAACATCGTATGCATGGCCTTTACATACTCTAACTGGGAAACATCTGCATACTGGATCCGTGCAGGTGTACAATTATAATTGTACGGCTCAGCTCAAGACAATAAATATTGCACGCTAGTCTAGGAGTCTTAGAATTGAGTACTGTTGAGTCCGTTAGACTATGATTTTTAAAATATTTCCTCGGATGGTATTTCACTATGGTTTTAATTGCAATTGATAATGTTTAAATTCTATAATATTACTTTGATGTTTTAACGAAGTTTTTCATATTAATTGAAAGATTCTTTTATCTTATTTCATAGTTTTATGTTTCCACTGTATTAATTGTGAATCATATTTTATTATGATTATGTGATAATGAATGGACTAACACAATCGAATGAATTAATTATCCTTGACAATTGAGGATGAAATTTGGGGTGTTACAATTCCAGAGACATAATTTTTCAAAATAAAATTTATAAAGTACGAAAATAATTTAATAACTATAACTAATAATACATAATAGTAAAAATACTAAAATATTCATAAGTTCACAATTCTAATAAATGCAGAAAATAATAAAACTAGACATCTCAATCTAGTGACATGTGCAACATCTGTCAATCACTAAGCACAGACACCTGTATAACCATCATCTAATAAAGCTCTCTCACCTACACGGATTCAGGTATAAAAAAATATCCATGAGTATAAAAATACTTAGTATGTAAGATAGATAATCAATATGCTCAATCGAAAATAAGATATGATCAATGATGAACCAATTGAGCAAGCAATACAATAATAAATTAACAATATAATAATTTATCAATATGAGCAATATATCATGATATGGTCAAAAGACCAATATAAACCAATAACGATTTTCAATTAATAATTATCAATTACCTAGTCAATAAATCAATATTCAATTAACAATTTCTAATTCAATAATCAATGATCATTGGCCAATAATAATTCAATTCAATAAGGTAATAACAATTGCCAATTCAATGCCAATATATCTAAATGATCATGATTCTATTTCATTCAATTCCATTACATTTCAATTTCAATTTGATTCAATTCAATTTATGATGTTCGGGGTTATCCAATTCAATGAGCAGCGCTCAGTCAATTAAGGGACACCCTGTCACTTTCATGCAGACTAATGGGAATCAGTTCCACAATAAATTTAATTCAATTCAATGAATTCATGTATGGTGGGGGACGAGTGGTCATACACGAGACAAGCATAGCTTTTACACTATATGCTCCATTCAATTCAATTGGTCCTAACTTAATGGCAATCAGTAGACATAGGCCTAGTAGCTTTCGACTTTTATCTTGTTTATCTTTGATAAATTTTCAATTAGGTTAGAAAAGATCTAGACAAAAAACTAAATAGAGTAACAATACAAATCAATATCATGATAAAATAATCAGAACAATCAATAATTAACACAAATCATAAATCATATTAAAATAATAATAATAGCAAGATAATTATGATAAAGTTGATAATTAGAATCCCTAATTGTATTAAAATAAATAACACCCTGTCCTTCTCCTCTACACGATTCTTCTATCTTTTTTTTTTTTTGCCGAGAGATTCAATAACTGAATTTTTCCTTGTCATAAAATCAAATGAAAGAAGAAAATCTCTCAATTCATCGATGTCGTCTGCATTGTTCTCCTTTTTTATTTCTCTTTTTGCCACGTTTTTCTTTCTTGGCCTCACGTTTTACTTTTTCCCCTCTCTCCTCCCATGCACTAACCTTCTCTCTATTTTGGTTGGCAAGGATGCGGGTGAACAAATTTATCTGTCTTTTCAATTTCCACTCGTTTCTTTATTTTTCTCTCTCCACTTATGTTACGGCCAATCAGTTTTACTGCGAGCTAACACGTCATCGTCATGGTTGATCTTTGACGTCCAGAACAATTGTTTCGAATCCTACTATTCTAATGATTCGAAAACTATGAGATAAACACGCATAAGAATTAATCCATGGCGAAAGAAAACAAGGAATCACCCTACATATCTGTGTGAACGAATGTTTGCTCTCACGCCTGCCTCCCTGCTATCGCCGATGAATCACACCCATCACCGTGAAGGATATCACGCACGAAGAAATAATTTTTTTTTCTTTCGATTAAGAGTTAGCCAACCCTAACTCTCTATACATTAATATATATCTTTACTAATTTTTCGACGGTCATGACCGTCGATAATTAAAAATACTCTCTCCCGCTCTTTTTCATTTTTCCGCTTCCCAACTTTCTACCCTATATATATGCATTTTTACTTTCCCACCCTCCATTCTCCACTTCTTTCCCTCTATCCTCTCTCTCTCCATCTACTATTTTGCTGGTCCGACCCGCCGGCGACCCTATCCCTATCGAACGACGACCCGCAGGCGACTTCCCCCCTCTCTCTCTCCCTGCGGACGGATCGGCCGCCTGCGGCCGAGATCGGATTCGGCCTCCCCGCGGCCGGATCGGTCGCCTGCGACCCGGATCGGCCGCCTGCGGCCGGGATCTGGCCGCGGGCTGCCGGGACCTGGCCGCGGCCGGCCGGATCGGCCGCCTGTGGCTCGGATCTGGCCGCGGGCAGCAAGATCGGCAGCCTGTGGCCGAGATCTGTCCGGGGCGGCCGGATCGGCCTCCCCGCGGTCCGGATTTGACCGTGGGCGGCCCGTATGTGGTTGCGGGCGGCCGGATCTGGTCGTCTACAGCCCGATTCGGCCGCTAATTTTTTTTTTATTTTTAAAAATTTCTTTGCGACGGTTGCGATCACCGGAAGTTTGACGATTGCAACGATCGCCGAAAGTTTCGGAAGGTTGCGACGACCGCCGAAAGTTTCGACAATTGCGATCATCGAAAACTTTCGATGGTTGGAACCGTTGGAACTTTTCGGACGATTACAATCGTCGAAAACTTTCTGACGGTTGGAATCGTGGGACTTTTCGGACGGTTGGAACTATCGGCCGAGATTTCGGACGGTTAGAACCGTCGATATTTTCGACGAATTTTTTACAACCGTCGCAAATCGATTTGCGACGACTATTTTTTTGATGGATTGATTCCGTCTGAAAAACCGTAAAAAATTATATTACCGACGATTTTTGGGTTGATCGTCAGTAATCAGCATTTTTCTTGTAGTGCACATTTCCATTCTCTTAACAACCGTAATATGAGAATGAGTCGCCGGAAAGGTCACCGAAGAACGATCGGAGTCCGAAACCTGCGAATCTAAAAAGGATTAGCGACTAATTATTATACGGACAGCAATCTGATCCCTCTTTTCCTCATGTATGCACCTAACAGAATGTCGAGATGAGCTTGACCGGAGTTCCCTATTGGTTCGCCGGAAAAAGTCGTTGAAAAAGTTTGCCGAAAAACCTCAAATCAGTCTCCTACATGATTTGTAACAAGAACACATTTAAAACCCCTCATGATGATCCTAATCGACCTGAGAATGACGTACAACTCACCAGGTGGAAGATCGGTGCGAATCGGAGCTGAAATCATTGTCGGAATCATTATCGGCAAATTTTTCATGTTCTAAGCTTGCTGCATCACGCACAGTGGACCGATCATCTCCTAACTCATGCCAAAATGTTCATCTCGTCGTCCTCTTCCAAAAGACACCTCACACGTGAAAAATGATGGCCAGACGATAGAGAATCGAAGGTCGGAAGAGGCAGCGACCAAAGACGTGCTATAGTGTGCACGGCTACTGTAGCAGGTCGAGGGAGGGGAAGACGAGCGCCCTTCTTTTTTTTGTACACATCATTTTTTTATTTGTTGCCCTTTCCTGCATGTTGACCAAAATGCCCTTATCTTTTAAATAAATTTCACCTTTTTTTTAAAACGTTACAATTACAATACCCATAACAAAAATTTCGTCCTAAATTCAAACTAAGTTGAAGATCATAAAAGATGAGGATAGCTTTTCAGCATATACTCCTCCAACTCCCATGTAGCTTCTCTCTCCGTATGATTCTTCCATAGCATTCTAACCATAGGTATCTCACGTCTGCGTAACTGTCGCACCTCACATGCTAATATCTGAGTTGGCTCCTCCCGATATATCATATTCTCATTTATCCTCACTGGTTGTGCCTCAATTTGTTGATTTTCTCTAACCAAACACTTCCAAAGCATCGATATGTGAAACACATTATGAATCCTCGCCAATGGTAGTTGCAAGGCAAGGCGATAAGCCACGGGTCCTACTCTCTCAAGCACCTCGTAGGGTCCGATAAATCGGGGGCTCAACTTTCCTTTATTTCCAAATCTAAGAACACCTCTCCAAGGAGAAATCTTTAAGAAAACCTTATCTCCGACTGCATATTGTCTTTCACACAAGGACTTATCCGCTAATGCTTTCTGACGATCTTGTGCTTCTTTGGTTCTCTTTTGGATAACACCAATTTTGTCCATGGTCCCCAGAACTAAGTCCACATTCGTCGGCTGTCTTTCACCCTCCTCATCCCAACATATAGGGGTACGACATCTTCGTCCATACAAAGCCTCAAATGGCACCACGCGAATGGTGAATTGATAATCATTATTATATGCAAACTCGCTAGCGCTAAATGATCATCCCAACATCAACCATGGTCCATCGCACTAGCTCTAACATGTCCTCTGATGTTTGTATCGTCCGCTTTGCCTATCCATCAGTCTGTGAGTGAAAGGCCGTACTAAAATGTAACTTCGTCCCTAAGAACTCATATAACTTCTTCCAAAATCTGGACGTGAATCTAGGGTCTCTACCAGAAACAATGACTTTTGGCATGCCATATAACCGAACAATCTCATCAATGAACAATCGTACCAACTGCTCTAACGAGTAAGTAATCTTGATTAGTAAGAAATGTGCTGATTTTCTCAATCTATCTATTATCACCCACATAACATTATGACTCTTCTTAGTGACTGACAAACCTATCACAAAATCCATATTAATCTTTTCCCATTTCCACTCAGGTATAGGTAATGGAGTCAACTTACCACAAGGAGCTTGATGTTCAGCCTTAACTTGGTGATATACCAAATAGTGAGATACAAACTCAATCACATTCTCCTTCATTCCTAGCCAAAAGTAATTTTGCTGCAGATTTCTATATATCTTAGTGCAACCTGGATGTAATGAATATGCTGCATTGTGACTTTCTTGCATCACTTCCTCTCTCAAGTCATATGCTCTAGGTACAAATAATCTATCTTGGTACATAAGAGTTCCATCCTTGCTTGCATGATAGTGTTTTTCACCACAACTAGCTTTTAGTTGATCCAGAAGCATAAAAGTGCATATGTCAACGTTTTATATCTATCGAATCCTATCCAATAATACTGGTCTAACACGGAGGTTGCACAACAAACCTTCATAGCCATCCATTCTCAAGTGGCAAATCATCCTCGTAAGCTCCTCAACAGGAGAGATCATGCCTAAGTCCTCTTGTGTCATACCATCCCTGAACTTTCGGCTCAGCGCATTAGCAACTACATTTGCTTTTCCTGGATGATACTCCATTGTTAGGCCATAATTCTTAATAAACTCCATCCATCTTCATTGTCTTTGATTAAATTCTTTGCTCGCCATATAAGTAATGTCTCCATATCTTCAAAGCAAATACTATAGCCGCCAACTCTAAGTCATGAGTAGGATAATGACTTCATGTGGTTTCAACTTTCTTGATGCATAAGATACTCGGAGTTGGCCAATCCTCCGAGGTGAAAATACTCCATCTTATGCAGGCTTTTACATGAAGTGCACATGATGCATGAATACATATTCACATTTGATATTTATGTTCTAACTTGCAAACTTCTCAACAACAATGTTCTAACTTGCAAATAAAATATCCTTCAACATTTTAACAAAAAGATTCAACGTGCATGTACAATAATTAATCTTACTAGAATATTCAAATTCATAACAAAACATCACACGTCATATGATGGCACACATATGAAGCATACAACAAGTATGTTTATGCATGAAGAAAAATGATCCCCAAAATTTGCCCCACATCGGATGGGACAATATTACCACTATGAAGAGTTATGTAATTAATATCATTTAAGGTAAGTTCCCTCACCTTGGATTCCTCAAGTCCCAACTACCTTCCGTTCGAATCCGCTCAAAGAAGAGAAGTACCTATTACATTCATTTAAACCTTATTTAGAAATATAAGCTTATTATTTAAGAGATTTATCACTTCTACGTATCATTTGTCTTTTAGTTCACTAATCACTCCACAATAGTCCTTTAATAACATCTTAGTGCCTAGAAGTAGAATTTATAATTTTCTTACCTAAGTTCATAATTACTGAATTATAACTATCATATAAACTAATTTTCATAAATCGATCATCACTATAGATTTTTGGAACACTTACAAATAGAGAAAAAGAAATCGCCAACTAATAGCTCCCTACTCAAACCCTCCACGGACAGCCACCTATCATATCCACAATCATATAACAATTCGAATTAAATACTATAACTAATTCTTATCAATTTATAAAATTAATCGTCAATCATATCCTTACCACAATAAAAGAAGACATCTGCTCTCTAAATAAAAAACACACCCGCCGAACACCGAGCGTCGCCTTCTTCATTAATAGCACAATAAAATTAATTAAAAATTAGTTTCATATCTGAAAACAATTTACTTTACATTTTCATTCGCTTACCAATACACATCGAGGACAAGTCGTCAAAAATATCTCCTGACGATTGGAACCCGAACTCGACGAACCTACAAGTAATTTGTTATTACATTTTTTTACGAACAGCAACCCAATATGTTTCTCCCTCGTGCGTACACATACCACAACATCATGGTGAACTCAGCCGAAACCCTTCGTTGAACTCGCCAAAAAAGTTGTCGGAAAGGTTGCCAGAAAATCCAATCTCGGCCATCTATAAGAATGGGAGCACAAGCACGTTTACAACCCCTTAAAATGAAGCTAATCGACCTGAGGATGATGTGCAACTCACCAGGAGAAAGACCGGCGTGAATCGGAGCCAAAACGGGTCGCCGAAGAAATTTTCCCCTTTCTCGTGTTCGGCCCTCACTGCATCATCCACAGGGGACCAATTTTTGCCTACCCATATCAAAACATTCGTCTCATCACGCACTTTCCAACTGTACCTCACATGCGAAGAATGGAGGTCGAATGGTGGAGAACGAGCCGCCGGAAGCGGTGGCGGGTGGGACGTCGTGCGGCATGGTCGACGTGAACAGTGGAGGGGGAGAGGGAAGACGATGTCTTGTTTCTCCACCTTTCCACGTATTTATATTTTTTTTCTTTTTTTTCCTGCCTGCCAATAGACCAAAATACCCCTCCTTTTAATAGTATTTACTTCTTTTTTTTTTACAGGACGTTACACACATGTTGGGGTTCTGCTTCAGTATCTCCTCGTTCAGATGCATGTGACGCTTCCGAACCATCGACTTGTCGCCTACAGCATGCCGAGCGTCCCATGCATGAAATTCTTACGTCATATTTTTCCACCACGCGCATGTCATATAGACTTATAATATATAGTCTATCATATGATATTATCTTATAATATATATATATATACACTCACACATCCTCTAGAATCTTTCCTTGAGGTCGATGAGGTGGTCGCTGTTGGTGATTCGGAAGTAGTAATCCGAGTAGTCGGCCTGATAGAGTATGTTGCCCGGGGTGGCAATTCCGAAGGCCTGAATGGTTGCCGGCCCATTGGCCCGCTACAATTGTCGGATCTCGTCCACCTTCTCCATTAATGAGACACGCACAAACAGAGAGAGAGAGATGGATGGATTGTAATGTACCCAAAATCGGCCCTCTTGCCACGTAGGCAGTCAGGTTGATCCCAAGGACACTACACTACGTGCTATGCTCTTGACCAAACTATGACTTTGACCAGACTATGACTTTGACCATTCAACAAATGCAATACATGGCAATGATTATTAGAATGAAATAAATAAGAACTTTATTGTAGAAGAAGGAAACGTCGGAATATCAAAAGACATCAATATCTAATGCAATCCATACTAGGAAAGGAAATGATAACAATATTTAATAAGTCCAATAAAATGATCATATATCTAATTCCAAGAGAAAAGACCAAATTATCCATCTGATGTGGAAACGAAGTATCAAACTAATGCAAATGAAAGGAAAGGACACTATTGAAGTTATTGAGTCATGTGCAGCGATCCTCGAGCTCTGCGTCCTCCATCACTCCTCTCTAGGCAGGATTCTCACTTGCAAAATTCTAAATGCAGGGTCATCGAATATCCATGAGCAAAAATGTCCAGTACAATAGAAACATAGGCTATGAATTGATAATCAAAATATGCTGGAATCAATAACGAATAGACAATAAGATAACATGCTTTACTATGATCAAGTGGTCCCATCTTTTCTTATCATAATCAATACTTTGGTTGCACAACGGCAATGAATTATTCTTTATCATAACTATACTTTATTCTTTGCTATACTCATACTCTGTTCTTTACTATAACAATGCTTTGTCTTTACTATACCATGTTCTGTACTTTACTATAACAATACTTTGTCTTTGCTATGCCATGTTCTGTACTTTACCATACCATATTTTACTATGCTTTACTTTACCATGAGTTGTAATGCATTTTTTATATTATTATGTAGTCTTTGAAGTTCGTTGTCCTATGCGATCTCGACTTTATTAGGTTGAGAAGCCAGAGATGCTTCTATGACATATGTGAAGCTAGAGATGCTCACTTTGGGCAAGGTGTAACGCCAATGCATACCCTTTTCGAAATACAGGTAGGAGCGGACTTGTACCTCAGGAACAGTGGTCATTAAAGATCCGTAGGTTCATTGTCTCCTCAGCTTAGCTACCTATCCCTCTGGCGTTATAAATCTGTAATCAATATGATGCCCTCTTTGGGGAAGGAGAAATGCCAATGCATAACCCTTTTCGAAATACAGGTGAAAGAGGACGTGTACCCCAAGAGCAGTGGTCGTTAAGTAGCTGTAGGGTCATTGTCTCCTCAGCTCAGCAACCTGCCCTTCCTTTTTACTATAACCATGATCTTTGTTCTTTACTTTGGGTGGCACATAGCAATCTTGTAGTTTCATCTTTGTTTTACTTATCTTGTTTATCAGATCCCTTTTCTCTGAAGCAATAAAATTATGCCCTATTGCTTTGTTCTTTATGCCAAGTCCCGACCCGTCCTATAGGATGAGAAGAGCCCATTAGAGTCTTTACACTATTGGGCATGGCCTCAAGTGGGTTTATCGAAAGTGGGGCCCAACTATGAAAGATCGGGGCTAATCACAAGTGTAGTTATGTCTTTTGTAATAGAACCTGGGCCGGGTAAGGGAAATTTGGGACGGGTCTTCTGTCAAGGGTTCCATGCGCATGACTCAAACTGAGTCAGGGTTTGACTCGGGTCGGATCAGCGTTCGTACATTGAAATCGGCCCAGAACTCTAATGTCACGACCGTGCCACCATCGGGCACGCTCGTGCCATCAGTGTTCAATCGTTCCTTCTCTAGCACATCCGTGTCATTGTCACGGCCGTGCTACTCTTTGGCATGCCAATGTCGTTGGTGCGGCCATGTCTCGGTACGCTCATGCCTTCATTTGGCATGCCCGTGTCTCGACAACTAGCTACCAGAGCGGCAAATAGTCAAATCAGTCGACCACTGCATCGATGTCGGTCGACCACTATCGTGATAAGGCATGCCCGTGCCACCCTCATAGTACGCCCTGCCGAGGTGGTCCGTCATCGTTCATAATCAAGCACACCCGTGCCACTCACATGGTACGATCGTGCCATTGCAAATAGAACCGGGCGGGAAATTGCGCCCATTTTCTTCCTCATTTTCGGCCATCGGATCGCAACAACCACAATACAAAAAATGTAGTTCATTGTCGTTAGATCAATATAGAATCATCACACGCATCATATGTTTAATGATTCATAGCCTAAGGATATTTAACGTCTAGAGTACCTTTTCGATCGCTTTCTATTCGCCTGCGATTCTTGCGTCATCTTCTCGGACTCCGGTCGCTCCTGGCCGGGGGGTGCGTCTGGCCCTCACGAGTGCATCGAGGAAAGGCTGTTGTGCATCAACGTCCGCCGGATCGTCCATGTGTCCGTGCGTGAGGTTCACCGGAGAAGGGAAAGGGGAATAGAGGAGGCGGTGGTGGCGATCGTTCGGCACGAGGGCTCTTCCTCGTGCCTTCTTATAGCCTTAAGCTGGCCGAATCAGAGGAGGATTTGGGGGTCCGAATTGGAGAAGGATATCGAGAGAAAAGTCTCTCCCCTGATTTCTTGTTCTTCGTTTTCTTTCTTTTTTTTTTTTTGAATTCGAATCCTTTCCTCTTTTAAACTTTTCATGTTTTGTTGAATTTTTTTTCCAATTTGATTTTTGTCATATTTTTTATCTTCTTTCCATGTTTGATTTTGCTGTTGTTACATGGATGGGAGTGAAGAGGTGCAAGGGTTTTTATAGAGGAAGGGAGAGTGTGATGACCGAGTGACGGATGAACGGGGAATTAAAATATCTTCCGACAGATATAATTATGTTTGGTCTGATAAGGCTGCTCGTCGTCGTCGTTCATGGCCCTCGATCACTGATACGTAAAATATGATATATGATTGATATATTGTCACTTGCAAGCTGCTCATGGCAACGTTCGTCGTCATTCAGTAAACCTTTTGGTCGGCCAGTTTTGAACTTGGCCGTGCTTCTAAAAATATCAAATACATATATAAAGAATAAAATGATGGTGTTGCTTAGTTAATTAGCCCTCATTTTATTTTTATTTAAATCTACACCATCAAATTTTCTGTACATTAAATTAATATCTTATGCGTCCAAGTTTGAATGGTTCTAGAACTAGTCATAATAGTAATAAAATAACTCAAATGACAAGTACTCCAGCATCCACTATTCCAATAACCATTAGTTAATTATCACACCTTAATATAAGTCACTTTATCTTTATAATGCACGTATCTTAATATTCTACTGGTTTAATATGCAATTGTGAAGCAAGATTTTTCTTTTTTAATCATTAATTACAATTTACATTTTTTCATCTTAATAAAAGTGTATTTATAAATAATTTTCCATATATATAGCAAAATTTTAATTAGTTAATAGGAACATATATATTTAGTGTGTTAACCATTATCTATTTAAATAACTGCTTAATTGTCTAATCGTTGTATTATAATTGGACTTCTGCCTATATTTAGTGTGTTAATAGGAACATTTTTTGTCCAAACCCTCATGACTTCTCCCTATATAAGGCCTCTCTTCTCTTTCTTTCTCTCATTTTCTTCACATTTTGGCGGTTAGAACTTGAGGAAGAAGAAAGAGGAGATCTAGGAGAAGGAAGAAGAGGAAGAAAGAGGAGGAAAATCTAAAATTAAAGTATGTAAAGGGGATTCAAAGACCTCTCTCCTCTCTTAATGGATTGAGGGCTCCTTGTCCTCATGATGGATTTTGATTGAGAGTTTTCGTTCCAGATCCATGCATGAATAGGATTTCATGATTAGATCTATGCCATGTATAAGGATTTGAATCAGATTTGTTATTAGGGTTTATATTCTTCCTATTGTTCATGATTTGGAGATGAACCTAGATCTGAAAATTTGAATGTTTTTACATGTTTTCATGCCCTTTTGATCATAGAATGCCTTGGAAACATATATGCATTGATTCATAACATTATATATCCATTTTCCAAAGTTTTTGATGAAAATTTGTGAAAAAGTCGAGAGGCGACGCAGTTTTCCAATGCTCGATCACAGCCGTGACACACCTGTCATGCCCGTGATAGAAAGTCTAGAAAATAGCTAAGGCATGGTCTCTAGCACGCTCGTGATAGAAACCTATTATAGTGTATTAAATATTATTTTTATGGTATTAATAATATATATTAATGCTTGATGATTGTATATGTACCTAGATACACATATATGCATGTTCCCCGTGTAACTAGGTTAAATTATGAAGATCGAGCGATGTAAAATTATTGTTTGAAAAGTATAATGAACATAGTTGTGGATGATGTCATGTCATCCCTCTATGACCCTTTATCGAAAAATTGTCTGAAATAATCATTACACACATCGGTAACAGTTTGTGCATTCCGATGTTGCCATCGTGCAATAGTCCAGAATGATTGTTACATACATCCACAATGATTTGAACATTCTGATGTCACCTCCGGATGAGAGGGGAGCATTGTCTCCCCTAGATAACCTATTGAGAGGGCAACGACATAAGTCCCAACTATCGAAAGATATAACATTAATAGGAAAGGACCAATGAACGATCGAATGGAACGAAGTCCCACAAAAGTGGAAGTTCAAAGAGTTACAAAGCAATGGAAGTTATGAAATGATGTCCCACGAAAGTGAAAGTCCAAAGAGTTATAAAGCAACCCTGAGGAGAGTTATGGAGGCAATAGTTATGGTAAGTGTATCTCACTTATATGTCTATGGATTGAATGAATGATTATTATGAATGTCCATACTATATGTATGATGATGATTACATGTCTTCCATGCAATTACTTATATTCATGATGATAGAATGATGTTAATGTTTGACATGTATATCATATATTGAAGATAATGCATATCATGTAGTATCCTGTTTAGGATCATATGTTCGCATGCATGGCATTTACATATTCTAACAGGTAAACTTCTGCACCCTGAATCTGTGCAGGTGCATAGTGATTTGGATGGATGACGGCTTAACTCATGACGAAAGTTGCACACTGGTTTAGGAGTTAGAGTCCTTATGTTGAGTCTTTTTACTATGTTTTTGAAGAGATACGTTGGATTATGGTCTTTAAGATTTTTATCGGTTAATGGTGACACTTTAAATTCTATAAGTTTTTGACGTTTCATGATGTTTTCCTTATTTAATGATAGATTCTTTTATCATATTTAATTGGTTTTATACTTTCGTTGATTTCAATGGAAATCACATTTTATTATGATTATGTGATGACGAATGGGTTAACACAGTCGAATGACCCAATTATTTTTGATAATTTGAAGGTGAAATTCGGGGTATTATAATTCGTTTACATGAACAAAAAACGAACATGCTTAATCAACACTAAGTTTTAAAGGCATACTTTTTGCGGAAAAAGTATAATCTATCACATAAGAAACTAATCGAATAACTCTCATCAATGCAGAATATTGAATAGTCTTCTAATATTAAAGGGGAAGTGGAGCATGAATAGTCTTTTAATCTAGTTAAGTTTACTCTACCTAATTTACATTTTAGATAAATTTTATAATGTTTAAACAATAAACCTTATTTATGTTAATATTCTAGTTTTCAAATAAACCTTATGGAATGTGAAAATCCAATACGTTGATTAATGCTGTTTAAACAATTAAAATTGATGAAATTGAATAAATGCGACAATAATGATAACATATAAATTTAATGATTTATTTATCAGGATTTTTTAGTAAAACAATAAAAAATGTGCAAAAAAATATAAAAACAGTGAAATCAAACATTTTACCCAACCAAAGAGCTGACACGAGCTGTGAGGACCTAGGCTGTGTGCGCCACTCTAAACAATAGGGTATCAAATAGAGCCCTTTTATTTTCATATATATATTTTTAGTTTTATTTTTATTTTTTGTACTAGGCTCGTCAGCTTCCCTTTGTAATCAGAAAAAAAAATAGAGTTTACAATATTGACTAAGGCAAATAATCTATCATGTTTAGTAAACTAAATTAACAAATAGAGGTTAGAGGTTAAGATATCAAATTTTACACATTGACTTTAACAATTTACAAATTACAATGTTCGGTTTAAAGCGTTCAACATTTGATTTCGATATTGTCCCTTTGTTATTTTATTATTTAATATTTTTTATAAAGCCTTTCATGCATATAATTTATAAAATCTATATAAACAAATTTATATCCTTATGATCTTATTGTAATTTTCTATTTTATTTTAGTATAAAAATTAGTAACTGTGAATTTATTTTATTTCCTAGGTTATTATGATTTGAATGATTATGTACATTTATTCATAAAACCTTTATGTTGCAAAATGATTATTGTGGTTTTAGTAAAATTATTTTAATTACATATTAAAACCTTCTACGAATATTAAATTTTCAGGTAACAAAAATAGTTAGATATAGAATATATTTTGTATTCAATATAAATTATTTTAATTATATATTATTATGAAGTAGATAATATATTACATGATGCCCTTTTATACTTATCAATTCACTCAACCACTAAATCTATCAAACATTTTTTTATTAATTTTATAATCGAACCTATATTTGATTCCTTACTTAAATCTCTTATAATTAATGCATATCAATTTCGTAAAATTTAAAACTTTTTAAAATTCACTGAGGTCGATCAACGAAAGTTTGTTTCACGGAGTGGGTGCCCTGAATCACGACAGTCGACAAAAAATGGGCGGGGTGCCACGGGTCGACAACTGCTCCAAAGAGCAGGCGCCCAGAAGCACAACAGGCAAAAATGAAAAGAAGATTGATTTTGATTTTTTCTTCCTCCATTACACCACCATAACCCATTAACCCCATTTTATATTATCTTCATCCTCTCATTTCCTCTTTCTACCATTGTTGTTCTTTGTGCTTTCTTCCTTGTGTCTCTCCCAGAGGACTTGAGAGAGAATTTCGCAAATGCAAATTGTGAAGGAACCAAGGAGGAAGGAGGCAAGAAGCTAGAACGTGAACCAGTGAAGAAGAATCGAAAACACGTAAAAAATCTATGAATATGGATCTAAGTCATGGGGTAGTTTTTTAGAGGAATTTGCTTCTTTTACGGATAATGCTAGGCTTAAGATCCATGTTAGAATGGGTAGAAATCATTCCTTAATTTTTTGTCGATGATCATGATCTAAATCACCTTATAGATTAAAATGCGGACGATGTAAATATGTTATTGTGTCATGATTTACTTGGTGATTATTAATCTATATTTACATGATTTGGAGATAGGTTTAAGCATGTGTTTCAACTAAAATAACTCTGTGAGTCTCATTGATACGATTATATTTAAGAAAAATGATTTTATAGTTATAGTGACATATGAGTTAGACGAGATTTTGATATTTTCCTTGCAAATGTACATGACAAGTTGAACATGATTATGCTTATGATTGACCTAGGAATCATGATATAGGTTAGGAATAAGTTTGCTTGTGTTTAGACATAATGTTTATGTGAAAACTAGATAAAAATCTGAGGACACCGCAATGGCTTATGGCTTTTGCAAGAAATAGACAACTGGTCCTCTGATTGGGCTCCCGATTATTCTATATAGAAGAAAGAAGCTACTAGATAGGACGATTGATTCTAGGATTGGGTGCCCGATTTGGAATACCGAGGCACGATTTTGAATTAATAGTGGATCGTGAACGTTTCGGTCGACTGATAGTGCTAAACTCAATTATAAATCTTGTGCCCTAGAAGGACTGGATGACTGCTCGAGGTTTTGGGTGACCAAAATGAGACCCGTAGATGGACTAAATTATAAATCTTGTGCCCTAGATGGACATTGATGGATTGGATGATCGCTAGATGGACTTGTGAAGGTTAGCTATTACGGTCGTAACTATTTTGTCACGGCTCATGAAAACAACTAAAAAGCATAATGGTTCGTGAAATATTACAGCTGAAACGTGAAACTCTTTTCTAACGGCTGTGTGAAAGTGCCTCGGCCCTTGAAAACATAAATTCTTGTAATACATCTTTTGTGAAAGTCGAGTGCCAATTGTGAGAAAGCAATGTAAAGGTCGTGTCACGATGCTGGAAAATTAAAATTTTATTTTCAACAACTAATTTGATCTTATTTTACGTGATTCTATTATTCCCTTCATTTGCCATTTTTCATCGATAATTCTTGCAAAATACACTAGCTAGAGACAGATTGCTACTTCATAAATTTTTTTAAAAAATATATAAATATAGATGCTTGTTATGATAAAAAATTATTCAAAATAAATATAAATGCAATTCTAATTATATGTTATAAAATGCATACATCATAGTCCTACCAATTGAAAGTAAGTGAATTGTTAATTGAAAGATCTACCATTGATAGCTATATTTTACTAGGTGTGCAAATTTCACGTAAGGCCTCTTGGTTAACGTATTATGTATCAATTGGTATTGGTACATTAAAGTATTATTAAAGTTCAGTACTAAGACCTTGGTTAAGTTAAAATCACCAAAAGTATATATGTTGTCTTCATTTCTAATACCACTCATTTAAATCATAATTAATTCACAAGAATGAAATATCTTCTTATTTCTCATTAAATTTGCCAATTCTTTCATTTTCAATATCATTTCAACAATCAGTAGTACTTCAATTAAGTTTTTAATTAATAAATAATGTTTTTGTTAATTGTATTAACAATTAACGTCAATATTTTTTTCTTCTACATTGAAGAACTACACAAAAAAATTACTTCTTATTTGTTGTATTCATAAATTGATTAATTTTGAAGATATAGTCACCTCCAAAACTTAAAATAAATCAAGCATGATATTATTTTCAATTTATATGAAAGAAAGTTTTTTCTTACACCTTGGAATCTCTTGAGATGCATGGCCATCAATATTTTTGTCATTAAAATGTGCATTGATATTTTTTCTTGAATTATCAATATAATCCTATTTTCGTGTTGAACTCATTTATTGCATGCAGATCTATATATATATATATATATATATATATATATATAGGAATAAATGTAGCTGTTGAGCAGCTAATCTCAGCATATATGTTGAGCAAATCTCGGGCGTCCATTGCATAATCAACGCGCGTGGATATAAGTGAATGAGAGATGTAATCGTGGCCGTTCATTTCTTTCAGCATCCCAAATCCAAGAAGCAGATCGTGGCCGATGTTTAGGGTAGATAAAGAAGCAGAACTTTTATTTTTCCATGGCCGCTCTCATCACCTGCGTCTTCCATCGCAAGCGAGTGATGTTTCGATCGTCGTTGTTTTTCGTCGTCGAAGGTTCCTTCCTTCTCTGCGATCTTTTTGGTATGTGATCACTTTGTGTTCCACTTTTTTTCCTACAATGCTATCTTTTTGGTATGTGATCGCTCCTTGTTCGACTTTTCTTCTTGCTCCTTGTTCGACTTTTCTTCTTGCTCCTTGTTCCTCGCCTCAGATCTGTGATCAGCCAGAGCTCTCGTCGCCTCAGATCTGCGATCGGTCGTCCCTCATCGAAGGTTCCTTCCTGTTCTACTATCTTTTTGGTATGTGATCGCTCACTATTCCACTTTTTTTTTGCTCCGATCTATTTAAGATCTTCGACCACAGATCTCCTAATTCTTTATTTTTTTTTGTGGCCGCTCTCCTCGCCTCAGATCTGTGATTGGTCATCCCTCGTTGAAGGTTCCTTCCTGCGCTACTATCTTTTTGGTATGTGATCATTCCCTATTCCACTTTTTTTTCTTGCTCCGATCTATTTCAGATCTTCGACCACATATCTCCTAAATCTTTATTTTTTTGTGGCCGCTCTCCTCACCTCAAATCTGTGACCAGCCAGAGCTCTCATCGCCTCAGATCTGCGATCGATCGTCCCTCGTCGAAGGTTCCTTCCTGCTCTACTATCTTTTTGGTATGTGATCGCTCCCTATTCCATGTTGGTTATGTGATCGTTCCTGTTCCACCGTTCCTGAATCTTCTACCACAGATCTGACCAATCATTTTGTATTATAAGTATTGTCAACGAATATCATGTGATGAATGTGTCGAAATTTATGAATATCATATTTTCTTATAACATTGCAATGTCCAAATTGTAGGCAATGTCTGAAACTAACAAGAAACGTTGCCTAAATGTTATTGCCGAGAAGAAACCATTGTAAAAACTTCTTGGATGGAACACAATTCTGGACAAAGGTTTTATGGGTGTTGTAATAACCAAGTGGGTAACATGTGATGTTCAATTCTTTTTTTTTCTTTTAATGTCTGAAACCATCATTAAGGTTATATGTTATATATGAATGCAGATTGAAGCTTGTCAATATTTTCATTGGATGGATGGACCTATTGAAGCTCATTATAAGAAGGTGATCAATGGACTATTGCGTAAGATCAATAGATTGGAGAATGAAAACCAGAAGATCGGCGCTCAATCATTTTGGAAATCGACGACCTTCATTTTGCTTTTGGTATTAGTATTTATGATGTTATCTTAACAACATGGAACAATGTATGTTGAATAGACAGGTGTAATGGAACAATGTATGTTGAACAAACAACTATATTGGAACGATGTATGTTGAACCGCTAGCTAGAATGGATAACTTATGTATGTTGAACAATGTACTTATTTTATATATTCAGATGATTTTGTGCATTGCGATGGCTGTGCAGTGTGAGTATTGTAGAGTTGTGAAGTGTTGGTATTGTAGAGTTGTGCATTCCTTTAATTATATTTGCGATGCTGTGAAGTGTTGGCATTTAAGTTTGCTAAAAATAACCAGATAACAAGGATTGGTATCGAGACTTTACAAGTTTGCTGAAAAAATTGGTATACCAGATAACAAGATAAGAAGATATCGAGACTTTACAATGGTGCCACATAACAAGATAACAAGGATTGGCATTTAAGTTTGTTGAAAATAACCAGATAACAAGGATTGGCATCGAGATTTTACAAGTTTGCTGAAAAAATTGGTATACCAGATAACAATATAAACAAGTTACAGGTAAATAGAAGATATAACATTTTGTGTCAAGATCCATGTAGATTTTTCGATCACAGATGGAGTGATCAGATATAAGGGACGATTGTGGATCCTTGAAAATGAAGCATTGAGAAGACAAGTGTTGGATGAATGCCACAAGTTAGAATTTGACATTAATCCTAGAAGCACGAAGATGTTCAAAACTTGCAACGGACCTTCTAGTGGAACAATATGAAGAAGGATGCGGCTGAGTACGTTGCAAGATGCTTAGTATGTCAACAAGTAAAGGTTGAATATCAGAAACCTTATGGTGCACTACAAGAACTTGAAATGCCACAATGGAAATGAGAGAAGATGACTATGGATTTTGTCACTGGGCTTCCAAGAACTCAGCAAGGTCAGCAAGGCGGTCCACTTCATCCTATCAAATTGAAGCAGTCCATCGAAAACCTTATGGACATTTATATTAAGGAGGTTATCCGACTATTGAATAGAGATCCATGCGGAGCATTCAGAGTGCATTTAGAACGAAGTTGAGTTTCAGCACAGCATTCCATCCACAAATGACGGGCAGTCTGAACAGACGATGAAGACACTAAAAGATATGCTCTGGGCATGTGCATTGGATTGGAGTGACAGTTGGGACATGCACCTCCCACTGATCGAGTTCGCATACAATAATATCTACCCCTCTAGCATAGGCATGGCACCCTTCACAACCAAGGTAGTCAAGATCGGGATCTTACATAAGATCGAAAGGGGTCCGTAAGATCGAAGATCGTGAAATCGGATCGAGGATCGTAAGATCTTACCTATATATTAAAATATTAATTTAATACATAAATTTATGTTAAAATAGCATTTAATAAATCTATAATTATAATATAGATAATATTAAATTAACTATTATCCCATTAAGATTTCTCTACACATGTATACATATATTACTTATCTAATAATAATTTAATATGAATTGACAAAAAAATGATAACAATATGATTAATATGAAGTAAAATTATATAAAATATATTTTAATATATATTGATATTACATATATTTTGTTAAAAACTAACTTTAAAATTTTAGTTATAACCAATCATCAACTTATTCTAATTTTATTTCTCCAAAAATCATGTTGCACTTAGTCAAAATTTAAAAAAATTGCAAACAAAAAAAGGAACAATATTAGTAGGATCGGTAGAATCTTACGATCCTACGATCTAGATCTTACGATCATACCGATCCTACAAAAATAATCTCAAATATGAGATCGAGATCCTGTACACTAGGTAGGATCGTAAGATCGTGCGATCTTACGATCAAGATCGTGATCTTGACAACTATGTTCACAACCATGTATGGAAGGCTATGTCACTCCTCCATCTGCTAGAGCGAGGTGGGAGGACAACAAATCTTGTCAGAAGAAGTGATGAAGCAAATAATTAAAAATGCCATTAAAGTATGACTCATCATCTTGTCTTTCACATTGTTCCATTGTGCGTCTGAGCTCTAGTGTTGAAGGCAATCTTCACAAGGCAAAAGACCTATGCTAACAAGAAGCGAAGAGAACAAATTTTTAAAGTGGGAGATCGAATGATGTTAAAAGGATGAAATGAGTAATGAGGTTCAATAAGAAGGATAAGTTGAGCCCAAGGTATGTTGGTCCCTTCGATGTACTTGCATTGATTGGAGATGCAGCTTGCAGGTTGGCGTTATCGTCATCATATGGACATGTGCATAATATTTTTCACGTGTCAATATTGCGCAAGTACCAATATGATGACGCTAATGTGGTGAATATGGAGGAACCAAATTTAAACGTAGATCTGACATATGCTGAGCAACCTATGGAGACCTTAGAGTATTAAACTAAGCATATGAAGAATAAAATGGTACCCATGGTAAAGGTGACTTGGACACATCACAGAGATGATGATGTCATCCGGGAATTGGAAGAAGAGATGTGAAAGGATTTTTCAAAGTTATTTAGATAAGTAATTTAATTTCTTTTATCCAAATTAGGCGAAGAATTTATTTTTAAAGAGGTTATAATATAATGATCCAAATTTTTTAATATTTAATAAATGAATATTTTATTATTTTATTTTGGGAAATATTATTATTACTATTTTATATTTAATGATTTCAAAAAATAGAATAAAATTTGAGAGTAGTTTGATTAGTGATGGGATTATTTAGTTAATTTTATTATTTTTAAAGTTACCGACGGTCGAAATCGTCGGTAATATGTTATATTATTATATAATATTTATTTTTTAGTTTATCGACGGTCCGAACCGTCGGTAATATGTTATATTATTATTTTTACTTATACTATATTATTTTTAAAGTTACCGACGGTTGAAACCGTAAAAAATTATTTAATTATAAAAATAAAATATTTATTTTTTATTTCACCGACGGTTTGAACTGTCGCTAATTATTATCGACGGTTGGAACCGTCGGATTGCGACGGTTTGGACTATCGCTAATTATATTAATAAAATACTCCTCATATTATATTATTATATAGTTACCGACGGTTACGACCGTCGAAAATATCGACGTTCCTAATCGTCAAAAAATAAAATAATAATATAAGTCTTTACATAATTTATTATTTTCATTTTTGATGGTCGTAACTATCGGAAAATCCGTCGAAAATTTGTGACGGATGGATATCCGTTGGAAATATCGACGTTCCTAATCGTCAAAAATAAAATAATAATATAACAAATAAAATAATTTATTATTTTTATTTTCGACGGTCGTAACCGTCGAAAAATCCATCAAAAATTGCGACGGATGGATATCCGTCGGAAATATCGACGTTCCTAATCGTCAAAAAATAAAATAATAATATAATAAATTACATAATTTATTATTTTCATTTTCGACGGTCGTAATCGTCGGAAAATCCGTTGGAAATTGCGACGGATGGATATCCGTTGGAAATATCGACGTTCCTAATCGTCAAAAATAAAATAATAATGTAACAAATAAAATAATTTATTATTTTTATTTCCGACGATCGTAACCATCAAAAAATCCGTCGAAAATTGCGACGGATGGATATCCGTCGGAAATATCGACGTTCATAATCATTAAAAAATAAAATAATAATATAATAAATTACATAATTTATTATTTTCATTTTCAACGATTATAACGTTGAAAAATCTGTCGGAAACATTTTCATCGCAAAATCCATTGCAAATTGCGACGGATTTCTATCCGTCGAAAAATGGCAATTTTCTTGTAGTGGTGTATACGATTGGATTTCAGTTGGACAAATTTAAAGTAACCTTATTGTTATTATTGATGAAGAATGTGTTCGACGGCTTTTCAACGTTTCAGCGGGTGCTGTTGTGGTTCTGAGAGTGATGACTATAGTAGTTGTGGTATGAATGCTCGGATAACTAGAAGTATATTTTTATAATGTAGTGAAAGTCTTAATTGAAAGTTGTCTTAAAAATTGATTTGAACTTCGTTTATAGGAGTTGTTAATCGGAGGCGACGGTTCGGTTGTTTAGATTCGTTTAGACGATTACCAGATGACGAGGCCTTCTTTTTCTTCTCGGTAAGTATTTTAGCAAATCCAAAATGGGACTTGATTTATGATAAGTACTTTGAGTTGTTGCGAAGAGCGAATTATCAATTAATTTTTTATAATATTAATTTATCAATTAAGGATGTGTTAGGTTGTGTTTACTTTTGATTGGATTCCAATGAGGGAATAACTTGGGGACTTGACGAATCCAAGGTGAGGGAACTTATTTCAATTGATATGAATTGCTAAACTCTTCGGAGTGGTGACATTGTTCCACCCGATGTGGAATGGATTTTCGTGATAGTTTTTTTTCATGCATATTCATATATTTGTATGCTTCATATGCGTGTTATCATATGACTTGTGACATTGTATTATGAATTTTGGAAATCCGTCGAAGTTTATCTTTGTGAAATTGAAGTAAATATTTAATTTTCGAAAGGAAAGTTTATATGATGGTTTCCAATCTTAAACTTCTATTTGAAAATTGCATTCACGTATCATGTGCATTACATGTAAAAACCCGCATAAGGCGAAGTGTTTTCACCTCGGAGGTTTGGCCAACTCCGAGTAGACCGGTTGGAGTCCAATTTGCTCTGTGTCGATATAGTGACACGAGGAGCAGGTTCAACACCCTGTGTCGATATAGTGACACGAAGGGTGGAATTAGAACAACCATTCTGTGGCGATATAGGTCAACAAGGGATGGAATGGAGAAAGAAAAGAAACAAGCTCTGTGTCGATATAATGACACGAGGAGCGGTTCAACGTCCTGTGGCGATATAGTAACATGAGGGACGGAATTAGAACAACCACCCTGTGGCAATATAGTGACACTAGGGGTATGTGAAAAAGCCCTCGACTGATGAGTGGTATGGATATCCGTGTTTGATGATGTTTTTCCAAGTTTTATGATATTATTTTATTACCATGCATGTGCACTCATAGCATTCGTTTTGGTATGATTATTATTTAAATGAATTTCCTTGAAGAATTGAAAAGGGTTTGGAATAAATTATGAAAATAAAGAGGTTGGTTTTTCCTTCATTGTTTTAATATTGAGATAGTCATTTTACTCACTGAGCCTCTATATGCTCACTCCTCTTGTTTAATTTTATTTAGGTAATGAATGAAAGCTTCCGTAGCATAAATGTGTGAGAGGCGTGATCATTGAATAGCTAGCTTTGTGTTGATTGAGTTTTATACAGATTTATTACTTGATGAATGTTTTGAAAGATTTTGAAAATGTTGGATAATTGTATGGAGCGAAGGACGCTCATGTTATATGGCTTACGAGCATATAGCTCGTGATTTTGATTTAAGAGTGAGCTTAAGACTCATGATTTTGGGCATATGTCCCACCATTTTAACTATTTGTTGAATTGCCAGTAATGTCCTTATAACTGCATGTGATGACTAAAGTTTTAAAGTAAATTGTTTGTGATCAGATATATATGAATTTTTTTATATGATGAATAGACAAATTTATGCATACATCATACCAAAATTTTTTAAAATTTCTAGAGTTAGTTTATTCTTGGAACGTTGGTTTCCGTTGAAGATTTGAATTTGAATTTAAACGATTGATTTTCCCATTTCACTCTTGTGGTGCCAAAAGGAGTAGTAGGGCGTCATAAATATAGTGATACGAGGGGTGGAATTAGAACAATCATCCTGTGTCAATGGGATACGAGGGATGGAAAAAAAGATAACAAGCCCTGTGTCAATAGGATACAAAGGGCAGTTCAATGTCCAGTGTCAATGGGATACGAGGGATGGAATTAGAACGATCACCCTGTGTCAATGAGATACGAGGGGTGAGTTTGATTTCTCCATTGAGGAGATTGGATATCCATATTGGATGATGATTCCCTGACTTATATTATATTATATTATATTATATTATATTATATATATGTGATTTCACCATGCATGTGCACACATGACATTCATTTTGCATGATCATTATCTGAATGAGTTTCTTTTTAATAAGAGTGAATTTTAAATATTTTTTAGAATAAAGATGTTGATTTTTGCAACGGTTTTAATACTTGAGGTAGTCATTTTAACTCACTGAGCTTAATCCATGCTTGCCCCTTTTTCTTTTGATGTTTACAGGAAAGGAGTACATATACTGCATGTGTGATTTGAAAAGGGGTATTGATTCAAAAAGGGATAGTGTGTGAGATTCTGCGAGGACCGTATCTACTCGGTGTTCTTTCTTTTGATACTTATCATTTTTTTTAAATTGACTATTATGATTTTTATTTATCTTGACATCGCATGGTTTTGGGTTGTGACCCATGATTTTGTTGTGAATATAAATTGATTGATGGGAGTTGAGGCTCCATGGGTTATGTATGAGATGATATGGGTGAATCCCTATGATGGAATTGGATAACAGCTTGATTCTTAATAGATTTTGGCAAGCATTCAATATGTTTTGTTCGTGTAGTTTTGAGACGAAACTCGTATGTTCATATAATTCAGAATTTTTGGGCTTGAGTCCCATATTATTTGCTGCCAGTTATGCACATTTAATTTTACAAATTGCCTGTGAAGTGAAGAATTATGGATAAATGTTGTATTTGACACATGAACGAATTTACGCGTACGTCATGCCAAAATTTTTTGAAAATTTTGAGTGTTAGTTAATTTTTGGAACATTGGTTTCCATTGAAAATTTGAATTTATTTAATCGATTGATTTTTCGATTTCACTCCTTGTTGCGCCAAATTAAGTAGATGGGCATCACAATGTGCGCCTACATGGCGCCGTTGCTGGATGCGCGACAGGACATCGTGGTGGTGGAGGTACCAAAACTAGGGAAGGAGGCAACGGCCAAGGCCGACAACGAGTGGGGGCTGCCCAAGTTCAAGATCACCCTCCTCATCATCTGCACCACCAACGGCATCGACATGCCCGGTGCCGACTACCAGCTCACCAAGATGTTGGGACTCCGCCCTCCATCTACTGCTTCATGATGTACCAGCAGGGCTGCTTCACCGGCGGCACCATCCTCCGTCTTGCCAAGGACCTCGCGGAGAACAATCGTGGTGCCCGCATCCTTGTTGTCTGCTCTGAGATGACTGCAGTCACCTTTCGCAGTCCGTCGGATTCCCACCTCGACGGCCTCACCGGCCAAGCCTTCTTCAGAGATTGCGCTACAACCATTATTGTCAACTCCGACCCCGACCCTGCCATCGAGCGTCCGTTTTTTCAGCTCGTGTCTGCATCCCAATCCATCATCCTAGACTCCAAAGGCGCCATCGACGGCCACCTCCAGGAGGTCGGCCTCACCTTCCACCTTCGTAAGGACATCCTTGAACTCGCTATTTTGGATCGCACATCCTGACGGCTCGGCCATCCTTGACCAGGTGGAGGTCAAGATCAGCCTCGACAAGGAAAAGCTCTGTGCCACGTGCCACGTCCTCAGCGAGTACAGGAATGTGTCCAACGCCTGCGTCCTCTTCATCCTTGACGAGATGCAGAGAAGATCGCTGGAGGACGGTTGTGCCACCACCGGTGAGGACCTCGAGTGGGGTGTGCTCTTCGGCTTTGGCCCCGGACTCACGGTCAAGAACGTGGTCCTACACAGTCTACCTGCACAGTCTACCTGCTCAGTGATCGATCATTAATATGCATGTGTTGGGAATTTAATCCCTCTTGTTATGTGTGAATTAAATAATATAAGCCAAACACGGTGCACAAGAAAATAATAATAGGCAAAAGAGACACCAAATTTATGTGAAAAAACCCTCCAATGAAAAGGAAAAAAACCACAGAGCAATATCACTAATTCAATAATAGAGTATAATGTCTTCTAGATTTTGCCCAAACCGGAATAATAATTCACTGGGATAAATAATTCTTCTCTGAAAAATACTGAAATAACAGTAGGAATAATATCACCTAATTACTACAATTCTCTGTGATTATAATATCAACAAAACCGCAGAGATCCTCCCAATCTGGCTCTGTTCTTAATTCTTTATTCTTTAAGAAGAAATCTTCTGTCTTCTTTTTCATCTCTCTTCTCTCTTCTTTTTTTTATCCGTTGACTGAAGAAAAAATCCTTTTTCTTTTTCGATCAACTCTAAACTATAGAAAAGAAAAAAAAACCTTTTTTTTCTTTTCTAAGAACTCTCGACGGCTTGTGCAAGAAGAAAATTCACTTCTTCATGTGGTGGCCGCATAATCCAAGAGAAAAGAGATGTATCTTAAGTCAATTAAGTTTAATTAACTTAAATATATTTACCTTCTTAATGGGTTGGATTAACTCCAAAGGCCCAACAATCTCCCCCTCCAACCCATGAGAAGGAGATCCTCCATCAAGAATATCTTCATGCCGGTCAATCTGGCACCTCGTTCTGACTTTCTTCTTGAATTTGTCTTTGGCTCCCTCTCTTCAGTAATCGCTGAGTACTCAGAACTTGGATATCTAGTGGAAGCACGGCGCTCTCTTGTAGATTTGTGAGATGGAGTAGCATCTTGCTTCCCGTGCACAAAGTCCTTTATATCTGCATCATTTGTATCCACATCTGGCTTATTGTTTCCAAGTTCATCTTGTACATAATCACTGCTCTGCCTCTTTGATTTCCTGAAGTCTGCCAAAATTTCTAATTCATGAAAAGTCACATCTTTGCTTCTGATGATTTTCTTCTTCTCTGGATCCCACAACTTATATTCAGAATCTACATCTCCATAACTAAAAAATATGCACTTTTGAGCTATTTCATTAGATTTATGTCCTTGTTCCTTTGCCACATGTGCAAAAGCTCTATAACCAAAAACTTTCAAGTGAGAGTAAAACACATTCTTACTAGTCCACACTTTCTCAAGAGTATCTAAATTCAAAGGAACTGATGAAGATCTGTTAATTAGGTAGCACGCAGTATTCGCAGCTTCACTCCAAAAGATTTTCGGTAGATTAGCTGTCCTCAGCACATACCTAACTCTATCCATAATGGTTTTGTTCATTCTTTCAACAACACTATTGTGTTGTGGAGTCTTAGGTACTGGCATTTCATGTCTGATGACATGCTTTGCGCAATATTCTTTGAATTTTTGAGACGTATATTCACCACCATTATTTGTGCGAAGACACTTCAGATGATTGCCTATCTCCTTTTTCATCATGACATGAAACTTTTGGAAAATTTGAAATACTTGATTTTTTGTCTTCATAAAATAAATTCATAATTTCCTTGAAGCATCATCAATAAAAGTAACAAAATATCTATTGTCACCTAAAGAATTTACCTCAATGGGACTACACACATCAGAATGCATCAAATCCAACTTATTTTTCTTCTTCGTAGAATTGGGCACAAATGACACCCTGCACTGTTTACCAAATAAACAGTCATCACAAGTATTCAAAAATTTATTTTTGGTAACAGTGATGTGAGAATTCCTCGCCAGAACCTACATTCCTTTCTTACTTATGTGTCCTAATCTTTTGTGTCATATATTTGGTGAAGCTTGTTCCTTTATTGCATTAATCGATTGTCCAATCAAATTGAGTTTTATAGAACACTCGTGATAGCTTTTCTTTGACAACAACCATGGATCATTTGATCAATTTTCACTTTCTGTCACCCATGTAACTATAATAGCCTTCCTGATCCAAAAGCCGAGGAGAAATCAGATGGAGAAGTAAATCTGGTATGTGTATGACATCCTTCAGAATCAACTCACAATTAACATCTGTTCGAATACATACATCTCCAATTTCTATAATTTTAGACTCTGTCTTGTTATTCATCTTCATTGTGTCAAAATCCCTAGTCCTATACACACTGAAACATTTTTTAAATGGAGTTGCATGATGCGAAGCTCTTGAATCGATGATCCACTCAACTGAAGAGTCTGTGACATTACATTCTTCACTCTTGTGAAAGATAATATAGATCTTCATCTGATGCCACTGTAGCAATACTCTGATCATCTGCATCTTTCTTATTCTTCTTATTTTGTTACCTCTTCCGGGCTCTACAATTTCTCGTGATATGTCCTTCTTTTCTCTTTGCCACAATGAGAAAATTCACTTCTTCACGTAGTGGCCGCACAATCAAAAGAAAAAAGACATATCTTAAATTAATTAAGTTTAATTAACTTAAATATATTTACCTTCTTAACAGGCTAGATTAACTTCAAAGGCCCCACTATCCACTTTCCATTTACATTCAACAACAAAGAGAACAAGGGTCACCGCCGCCGCGCCCAAAGTTTTATCTTATTTGTTAAATTAATCTTCCGTCTGGTTTTTGGTTCAGTGTATTTCTTTCCAAGTCAAAGTCATAGAATTTTCTATAGCTAAGAATTCATAAAATAATTTAACCTCATAAGCTACATCGATCTCGTCTCTTGCACGCTACCATTGAGTTTAACACGAAGAAAACATTATTCCACCATCTTCTAACAAAACAATATACTTAAACTGTTATATTCTTTTAGTATTATTATATCTTTTTAATTTTCTCCCTTTTTGAATAATTTGACTGAAAAATAATATTCCACCATCATATTTAAAATGATACACAAATGAACCTTAAATTATATCTAGTTGCTGAAGTGTGGTCATAAACTTACAATTTTGGATTCTTTAATTCGCCCAAGTTGGACATTTTATCTTCTACCATTTTTTTGATTAATTTTCTTATTACTTTTATATAATAAGAATTTTAAACAATCTTAATTACTAATATATGTGTGTATATATATGAATAGAGAAAAATGATATGCTAAAAAAAGTTGAAAACTAAGTTGGCAGAATAAAGCATGGGGATTGCGACGGAGGCGTGTGACAAGAATCATAATTAAGTTTTATGAAACTGAAATCTACCCGATACTTAGGTGTTTGGTTAGGAATTAAATGACAGAATAAAATGATATTTCATAAATTACAATTAAAGATCACATTTATTTCAAAAAAGTATAAAGGGCATATAGAACTATGTAAGATGGTCCAATCTAATCGGATTGGATCTACGTTCTTTGGAGCAACAAATTCAATCCAAGACGATCGATTTAAATCGAGTTTAGCCGAATAGTGATCAGATCACTCGATCATAATTTTTTTATTTTTTATTTTATTTATATTATTTAATATTTATTTAAAGCATTAAAATAAGTTTTCTTAATATTTAAATATTATTTGAATGCTTATAAATTTTATTTTAATACTTTTAAATTATAAATCAAACTTATAATTAACATTGAATAAAAAAATAAAAAAAATATCAGCTTATCTTATTCACCAAGTCGAGTCGTGTTCACTAGGTCGACTCTCAGTCGAGGTGCATTTGATAGGTCTATGTGTCGAGGGTGCATTTGATAGGTAGATTGCTTGACAGAGAGGAGCATGATCAAGGACTATACTGCGTTTGGTAAAGCTTATAAAACTAGTACATAACTAATAGTTAAGCATTAAATGCTAACTCTATATAAAGTATTTACCAATATCATTAAAATCATATATCGGTTCAATCGGTCAATCACTGGTCTATTTCATTTCAACATCAAAGTCGGAATTGGCTTTGAATTGGTCAAAAACCTGTTGAATTAGAAAAATTAGCAAATCAGCCAAAAATTAGTTCAACCTCAAAATCAAGAAATACAGAAAAATAATATGGAAATAAAGCCAAAAGAAAAAAGAAAAGATAAAATGGAAAAAGAGAAAGTACACGAATGAAACAAATTTGAATGAAGAATGATAAGAATTAAAATTTAAAAGGTAGTAAAAAAAGGAAAGAGATAAGGCAAGATTTACGGGGAAAGGGAAATTAATAGAAATAAAAAGAAAAGTGTTAAGAAAATAAAAAGAATATGAGTAATTTTTGATGAAAATTTTAATATTTTATCAAATACAAGAGAGAAAATAAAAAGAATATGAGTAATTTATGATAAAAAAAATTAATATTTTATCAAGTACAAGAGAGAAAATGACATTAGAGAATTAATAAGATTAAAGGGATTAATGACCGTGTAACACCCCGTGTAACTCAATGTATATTTTAGATCTATGACATATTATTTTGATAATTCTCTCTTCCCGCCCGTGCTCCCTCTCTCATAGGGGTGTTCACCGTCGTGAACCTGATGATCCAACCCGATCGAAACCGGTTTGGGTTGGGTCGGGTTGATGGTCAGGTCGGACCCGACCCGCGGCTCGGGTACATGTTGAATTTTTTCAATCCGAGTCGACCCGACCCAATCAACTTGAACTTTTTATTTTTTTATTTAAATTTAATCTTATATTTGATTAAAAAAATATAAAATAAAATATTTTAAGTGACAAATAATATTAAATAGTTAGAAAACTTATTTTATACTTTAAAATAATATTAAATAAAATTTTTATATTAAATAAAATATTAAAATAGTAAGGAAAAAAAATTTGGAGTGGTCGGATAACCCTACCACCCGACCCGACCGATCAAATTTAATCGAGTTGATGAATCAGATCCAACTCGACCCGTGAACATTTCTACTCTCTCACCTCCGACGCTCCATGTGCTTTCTCTCACCTCCGAAAACCATCACCACCTCCCCTTCGCTCTCTCTTTTCTCTCTCCTTCGATTGCCTCCCCCTTCCCTTTTTTTTACTTGGTTACATTTTTCATGGATTGTGTTTTCAATTATCAAAACACAATAAAATGGGAAAAGAAAAAGTTCCATCAAATGAACATCTTGTATATCAGTTGTTTCAACTATAATTCAATTTGAAATGCAAATTTTCCCTTTTGTCACAATAATAAATATGCAGTTCTAAGGCATATTTTTAGAGATATATTTTTAGCAGTATAATAGGCATATAGCGATTCATCAATAAATAGCTATTATCAGATAGAGGTTCGATTATAAAAATAAAAAATAAACATGTGTTTTTGTACATTTAGTGGCCGAGTGAATTTATAAGTATAAAATAGTATAAAAGAACATCATATAATTTTTTTAATCCATGATATTATAGACATTAAAATAATTAATATAATATTGCAATATAAAATGTACATTATTTATAATTTTTACCTCAAAATTTAATATTTTTATAAGAAAACTTGATTTTACTAAAACCGCACGATTCATTTTGCATCAGAATAAATGTAAATTCACAATTTACTCAGTTTTATCCTTAAAATAAAATAGATAATCATAATAAAACCATAAGGATATAAATTTGTTTATGATAAATTGTGTACAGTACATGCATGAAAGGGTTTAAACAACAAAAATATTAAATAATGAAATAACAAAAGGGCACCCCCGAAATCAAGTGTTAAACGCTTTGAGACAACCAACATTCAAAATTTTATATCTTAACCTCTAACCTCTATTTGTTAACTTAGTTTACCAAACAGTAAGATTGTGCGACTTAGTCAGTACTATAAACCCTGTCTATTTGTTAACTTAGTTTATATCTTTTTCTACATTTAATTTATATGTTATCACCACTGTCGTATTTTCATCAATTTTAATTGTTCGCCAATCATTAATCAACACATTGAATTTTCACACTCCATAAAGTTTATTCGAAAAGTGGAATTATTATAAACAGAATTATTATACACATCTTTCCGCAAACTTACAATTTAAATTCTTAAGCTGGTACGAATTTAAAGTAAAAAAGAATATTCAGATACGTGCATCTTTAAGTGACTTAACCAAGTAATGTTTGCTGGAGTAGTTGTCCTTGGAGTAGTGGTTATTTTAACCTCTAGATAAATGATACGTAATTAATTATAACCATTGTAACCTTTTTTAAAAGTAAATTAGATGGAATAAACTTAACTATATAAACTAATGCTTCCACAATTCACACTAAATTGTTCTTTTACGCAACATTCCACCAATTTCATGTTACAAGACTGCTCAATATTCTGCATCGATTAGAGTTATTCGATTAATTTCTTATTTGATATATGCACTATTATAATATGCCTTGTTTCGCAAATAATATCCTTGACATAGTGGTATTTTAAGATGCATGCATTATAAAGTAACTCATATATGTTAAGGTAGGTAAAATAAAATAAAATATTAGATCGATGTGATAATTAGCTTAATTTATTGGAAGAGTGGTTGCTGGCGTCATTTGAGTTATTTTATTACTATCATGACTAGTTCT
Source organism: Pontederia crassipes (assembly GCA_030549335.1). Taxonomy (NCBI): domain Eukaryota; kingdom Viridiplantae; phylum Streptophyta; class Magnoliopsida; order Commelinales; family Pontederiaceae; genus Pontederia; species Pontederia crassipes. The sequence goes on from CM060190.1 coordinate 8,464,587, forward strand.
AGAACATTCAAACTTGGAAGCACAAAATACTAATTTAACGTAAAGAAGATACTAATTTAACGTAAAGGAAAACTCACAAATATTTTAAAAGCACGACAAAGTTCAAAGCTCGCGCATGGAAAGGTGAAAAACTCTTCAAATGCAGTCATAGCTCATGGGCAATTGTTCCATGAACGACGACGACCGTTGCCATGCATGAGCAGCGTCACGAGTCTGCAACACAAGCATACATCATACATCATAAGGTGCAACTTGCAAATGATAATATATCAATCATACGTCGTATTTGCGTACCAGTGAGGTCCATGACCATGAACGACGACGACGAGCAGCCTTATCAGACCAAACGTATTACATCTGTCGGAAGAAATGGCCGGGCATATATTTTAATTCCCCGCTCATCCGCCACCCGCTCAACTCACTCTTCCTTCCACTATAAAGACACTTGCATCTCTTCACTCCCATCCATTCATCCATCTCTCTCTCTCTCCCCCCCTCCCTCCCTCCCTCTCTCTCTCTGCGCACACATCTTTCTGTTTGTGCGTGTCTCACTAATGGCGAAGGTGGAGGAGATCCGGCAATCGCAGCGGACCAACGGGCCGGCAACCATTCTGGCCATCGGAACTGCCACCCCAGGCAACGTACTCTACCAGGCCGACTACCCGGATTACTACTTCCGAATCACCAACAGCGACCACCTCATCGACCTCAAGGAAAGATTCAAGAGGATGTGTGAGTGTCTGTTATATATATTATTATATGATAATATATCGTATATGCTATATACTATATGACATGCACGTTGTCGAAAAATCTGACGTAAGAATTCATGCATGGGTCGCTCCGCATGATGCAGGCGACAAGTCGATGGTTCGGAAGCGTCACATGCATCTGAGCGAGGAGATACTGAAGGAGAACCCCAACATGTGCGCCTACATGGCGCCGTCGCTGGATGCGCGGCAGGACATCGTGGTGGTGGAGGTGCCGAAGCTGGGGAAGGAGGCAGCGGCCAAGGCCATCAACGAGTGGGGGCTGCCCAAGTCCAAGATCACCCACCTCATCTTCTGCACCACCAGCGGCGTCGACATGCCCGGCGCCGACTACCAGCTCACCAATATGCTGGGACTCCGCCCCTCCGTCAACCGCTTCATGATGTACCAACAGGGCTGCTTCGCCGGTGGCACCGTCCTCCGCCTCGCCAAGGACCTCGCGGAGAACAACCGCGGCGCCCGCGTCCTCGTTGTCTGCTCTGAGATGACTGCAGTCACGTTTCGCGGTCCGTCGGATTCCCACCTCGACGGCCTCGTCGGCCAGGCCCTCTTCGGAGACGGCGCTGCAGCCATTATTGTGGGCTCCGACCCCGACCCCGACCCCGCCGTCGAGCGTCCGCTTTTTCAGCTCGTGTCCGCATCCCAGTCCATCATCCCGGACTCCGAAGGCGCCATCGACGGCCACCTCCGGGAGGTCGGCCTCACCTTCCACCTTCATAAGGACATCCCTGGACTCATCGCCAAGAACATCGAGAACAGCCTCAACGAGGCCTTCAAGCCGTTGGGCATCACAGACTGGAACTCGCTATTTTGGATCGCACATCCCGGCGGCCCGGCCATCCTTGACCAGGTGGAGGCCAAGATCGGCCTCGACAAGGAAAAGCTCCGTGCCACGCGCCACGTACTCAGCGAGTACGGGAACGTGTCCAGCGCCTGCGTACTCTTCATCCTCGACGAGATGCGGAGAAGATCGCTGGAGGACGGCTGTGCCACCACCGGCGAGGGCCTCGAGTGGGGTGTGCTCTTCGGCTTTGGCCCCGGTCTCACGGTCGAGACCGTCGTCCTGCACAGTCTCCCTGCTCAGTGATCGATCAACTATATATGCACTTTCCAAATACAATCAACAACAAAGAGAATAAGGGTCCCGGCCGCCCCGCCCACAGTTTATCTTTTAATTAATCTTCGATGTGGTTTTTGGTTCAGTGTATTTCTTTCGAAGCCCTGAATTCATAAAATAATTTAACCACATAAGCCAGATCTCGTCTCTTGCATACTACCATTGAGTTTGACACGAGGGATTAATGCACGCTGAGACGCCCCCCGAGCGTCATTTTTTTCCTTGGGATCTTGCGAGGTCAGTGCGGAGTGTCGAGGGCGTGACCGAATACTATTTCCCTGTGTCACTATTGTTCTTGGCGTGTCACAGTCGTACCAATGCACAACGTCGCGACCATTTCGAGAGTCGGCACGGCCATTCCGGCGGCATAGAATTCGACGTCCAACCCAAATTTTCTTAGATTTCGATATAATAATATTGGGAAATTCATATGCAACATCCTAAAATATTAAAGCATGATTCCTATGCATTTGAACATTCATAAAACATATAAAAATCATACAATCCATTACTTATAGATCTAGGGTTTCATTACCCCAATTCATGTGAGAACATAATTATAATTCATTAGCCCCTAGCATGTAGATCTAAGCATGAATTTCATTTAAAACTTTTCAAGTCTAATAAACTATTATGGATCCCTCAATTACAATTCTTTATGAGAACAAATTGTCCGCATTCTCTCAATTCAAACAATCAAACCATTAAAAAAGGAGAAAGAGGTTGGATCCCCTTTATATATCTAGAGTCTTGTTATTCATCAACATGGATCCCTTTTCTCTTGTCCACATCTCCTTCCCCTTTGCCCTCTTATTTCTCCCTCCTCTGGGATTGCAGTCGTCACGTGGGGAAAAGAGGAATAAGAAATTAAGAGGAGAGAATGGTTTGTTTGGAAATTTTTATAGAGCCTAATTTAAAGTTTTAATCAAAAGCACCTTTACATATCTAGGGTCTTATTATTCATCAACATGGATCCCTTTTCCCTTGTCCACGTCTCCTTCCCCTTTGCCCTCCTATTTCTTCCTTCTCTGGCAGTCGTCACGTGGGGAAAAGAAAAATAGAAATTAAGAGGAGAGAATGATTTGTTTGGAAATTTTTATAGAGCCTAATTTAGAGTTTTAATCAAAAAGCACAAATAAATTTGGTCTAAAATTGAAGTTGTTACATATTTGACATTAATTCATGTGATACAAATCATAATGCATGAGCAATGGAAAATTTAGTTAGATAAATATTTTTATTATTCTTAAGTAGTTTTTTTTTCTTTTAATTTGATTGAGAATGAATAAATGGTAGAATGAATACAATTATTTTTAACCCCTAAAAAACATTAATTCAGTGGATTTAAGTTTAAAGTATATGACGATTCACAATCATTAACATAACTTCACTAAATTATATTCAAATAAGGTGTAATATTTTTAAATCTATTTGACCCCTCCATCCAAAAAAAAGTCTTTTAATTTGAAAGTCTGATTAGAAATGTTGTTTTCCTTTTGTCCTTTTATTTCTTACATATATTTAGACACCTTTTTGGTTAGATCGGTTATATTTTTCATGAAGTGTTTTTGAATTATCAAACATAGTGCAATGGTAAAAAAGTTCCATCCTAGTTGTTTGAATAATTAATGAAAATTAAAATGTACAACTATTTCCCCTCTTGTCACATTCTAGCGAGTCATCCTCATTCATGTCATTTTTATCGTTAGGCAAGATGTTCTATTCTTTCACTATTTTTGTATCTTTTCTACATTTTTATACGTTTTACTCAAAAAGGACTTCGCGATCATGTGTAACATGATTAATTAATGAGCATTAAATTTATATACAATATTTGTATTGTTATGAAAAGAGGGAGAGAGTGATCGCACGAAACACAGAAGAACACGAAGAGAAAAAACGACGGCGGTTCTTTGTTATGAATCCGAATCACATACAGAATATTCCTAAAAAATTTTCGTGAGACCCCCGTAGGGAAATTCAGCTGAAGCGTCTAATTATGTAAAGGGATTTACTGGGTTCAAATTCAAAGTATTATTAACATGTATTTATTCATTCATTCTTTAATTTCAACGGTCTACACGTCATTAATCAGTGAAGTTTTTTCAGAAGTGAAATTGGTATTTTAATAGAATTATTTTCTCTTACGCTTGTGAGTGCAAACTTACAACTATAAATTCTTAAATTCGTCCAAAATTTGCCATTCATGTTCCTTTTCGTCTTCTGTCAAGTTTTTCATGGATTTGTCACCACCTTTTGAAAACTCCTCGAGGTAAAGTAGAAATTCAATGAGAGAGCATTGCCCTTTGTCATATATATATATATAATATATATATATATATATATATATATATATAGCTTTCTTTAATTCTCCTTTATTAAAAGAATGGTAATTGAATATGTAATATGAATTTTGGAGGGATTAAAATATGATTTTGATAGCATAAAAGTGGAAGAGTTAAAAATAACATAAAAAAATAGCAATAAAAATATATATCCAAATAATAATATTTAATATAATTCGAAAATAGCTACGACATCACTGAACACCAAAATATTGTGGAAGCCTAATAACATGGACTCAAAGTATCTAAAATAGAGGACACTATAAAGAAAACTAGCGATTAGCACGCAAAATAGCGTCTTGGAATATGGTGACGCTAAATCGATGCCACGAGCATCGTTATGGCATCTCAATTGAGTCCCAAATAATCGATGCTACTTGCCTCTCAATAATGTCACATTAGTGTTGTCTTAGCGCTTCGAGAAATAAATGCTAACGAAGGCGCCATAGCGATGCTAGGTAGCCGCTATTTGCGCGTCATGAAGCGAAAGTGCGCAGGAGAAACTAGCTTGTTCTCACGTCGATGGCATTCGACACGACGCTAGCATCACATCTTCTGCGACACTATCTGACATTTAAGACGACGCTATTTTAACACTTAGTTGACATCTCATAACTATATATGTTAATTAAGAAATTAACTTCATCATCTAGAAGCCTCTAGGTCTTCTTGTCCTTTTTCGTAGGAACCTTGATATTCTTTTAGTTGATCTTAAAACATAGCCACCATGAAGAATATGTCTCTAGATCTCCTAGCCTTAGCCCTTTCTTGGTGGAGAAGAAAAAGAGAGAAGAGGGTTGAAGGCTAGGTTTTTGAGGAATTAATAAGGTTTTAGGTCCTTTATATAGGATTTACATTAGAACTTTGGTCAAAAAGCTCAAATACTCTTAGCCCAAAATTTTGATTTATTATATTCTTCCCTCCTTAAAAGAAATTCGTCCTCGAATTTCAATCTTATTTATGCACTCTAAAAATTTTCCTTCATTATCTTTTACTTCAATCATAATCAAAGCAAAAGGTATTCATTATGTATAACATTGTCATAATGAACATTACCTAAGGCTTACCTTAATCATCATCATTCATGGTTTTATATATATAGGCTATCTATATTTATATCTCTATATGTTATCTATTTTGACGCAGCACTATATATTATCTATATTATACTTTAATCAATAAATAAATTAAATATTGTATATGTACCTTCAACATATATATGTATTCCTGCATAGTTACTTATATATGTCTACATCATAGGAGTGTTTCTAAATATATAATTTGTTACCTATATTATATATGTTACTTATCCATATAATATATATCATATCTTAATTATACATGTATTATTTTTATATCCTTAATCATGAAATTATGATGGTTGAAGTAAGAGACATGATTTGTTACAAATTATCCCATCTTAGCAACTGTGTGGAGGCTCAATAGCGTCTACATAGCTCCACACTAGAGCCGCAATTATGGTCGACGCTAGAGAGATACTATTGGCGTCTCCTTATTGGGTCTAACACGTATGAGACGCTACGTCGACGCTAGTGTGTCGATAACATATTTTAGCAACTCGATAGCGTCTTTATAGCGCCCCAGTAGTTGACTTTTTATTACACTCACCTAATCAGGCACATATAGACATATAAATACATGTATATACTTATATATAATAAGTACACATTGTAACGCCCCCAAATCGACCCCCGTCACGTGGCGAAGATCAACCTGGAGACGCAACGACATGCTATGACTTTAATCATAATGTTGATCATATCACAGTCAAGAATCGAGATACATCAGCGGAAAAATAATAAAATAAAAGAAGATAACGTAAATATGCAAAAGTCTAAAAAGTGGCTACATCATTCCTAAGGAATATAATAAGGTTCTGCATCATGAAACTATAAATGCGGAAGGAAAAAGGAAACTAATAAGTCCTGTGGTTCATGTGTTGTCTTGTCACTAGAGCTTCGTCACCGCACACCTACTCCACCTCGTCACTGACTTAGTCCTAGGGAAATCAGACACAGAGGAGGAGGTCCTCCCGTAAGCTTTACAGCCTAGTGGAGAACCACATGATATACAATGCATAACATGAATAGAATAATCAGAGATAAATAATAATTCTTAACTTGAACTTGAAAGGATAACATGGCAGCATCATAGATCATAATAAGAATCAGAGGATATCATAAATCATGAGAATCCAATGATGCTTAGTAAACTTGAAATCATACATACTTGGAAATCATGACGATAACTTGACTTGAATTAATCATGCTTCTTGTTCTTGGTTTATTATTAGAAATCAGGATGACTTTAGGTGCCTTTAGTTCTTGGGGTATGCCGAGCAAACGATACGACCTTGTGCGGGTCAGTGAGTGATCAAATCATGACCAAGGGAGCTACCCTTATCTTGCTGCACTTGGCTTGGACTGGCAACCAATTGTTAATTTTTCATCTGAACTTATTAATCACTTTTAATAACCTATGGTTCTTTGTTCTTTGTTCAATGGATATGACAAGATCAATAAGAAATGAATCAATAAGAAAATAAATCTTAAGAATCGATGAGGGATCTTTGTGGGATCGGAAAATAGAATAAATTATATATATGTAATATTAGGATTAAAAGGGAAATAATTAATAAATCTAATAAAAAGGTTTCTAAAAATCGGACGACCGGTTTAGGAGAACGGTATACCGGTTGTCTACAGATCGGTCGATCGGTCTATTAAGATCGGTCGACCGATGGGTAATTCGGAGCGGTCAGTCCATTCAGTTCAACGGTCGACCGGTGGGCAGGGATCGGTCGACCGGTGACAAGGATCGGTCGACCGGTCGACATATACAGAAATCGACTACGGTCATATTATCGGTCGACCGGTTGCTAGCGATACTTGCAGACCAGTCGACCGGTCGGCATATAGAAAGTTGCAGGACTTTCGAATTTCATCAATTCTTCGATGCAATCTCAACCTAACCTAGTTCCTATCTCCTAGCAAATTAATCACACAACAATAGTACAATAGGAAGTGAATTATGCATGCAAATAATCAACCAATCAAAGAATTCAAGAAATCAAACAATTAAAACGATAACTTGAGCCTTGATCCTTTTCTTTTCTTTTCACATCGATTAGGGCATGAATTGGGACAATTCAGAGGTCATGCAAGGTGATTTTGATTCACCCACCTCTGTTCGCGATTAATCCCTCCTTTTGTTCGTCGGAATTCTAACGATCGTGTCCCCTCTCTACTCCATGCGCCCTATCCTCTTTGGGCAGATCGACGCCTACAATGATCCAATGGAAAGGCTGAGGAAAGAGGCGTGAAGATCAAATAATTCGCAGCAAGGAAAAGAGGCTCGGCTACCCTTGCACCTGGAACACAACGAGCGAAATTCTCTTTTTCTGCTCACGTACGAGGGGAAAGAATGAAGGATTTACCCCTGAAAACAAATATTTAATGGCCAGTTGGTTTTTATCTCCCTGAATTCTCTCACGAATAATTCTCCTATATATTTAAATCTGATAAGGTTTTACCCCTCCCTCGGGATAGGTCTTTGTTTCCTACTGGGGATTTATAAGATGTTATTTGCTGGTCGGTTGTTACTTTTAATCGATCTCATATTCCTTTTTTATCCACTTGTCGGTTGTTACATTCTTACCCCCTTAAAAGAAAATTCATCCTCGAATTTTGCACTAAGTAGAGGGCTTACCGAAAATGTGAGAAAATTCTTGGCGCATTTTCGACTCTAGCTCCCATGTTGCATCATCGCCTTGATGGAAACGCCAAGCTACCCTGACCATGAGTACATCCTTGTTCTTCTGTCGTTGCACTTTATGCTCCACTATATGTGTTGGATACTCAGCGAAAGTCAAGTCTACGAATTCTTAATGTCATGCATCATCATCTCATAGGATTTCTGATGTTGTACTTTTTCCACTTTGACATACTGGGTACTTAGGACATATTTTTGTATCTCCATGTTTCATGTCATTACTATTTGTTCATCCTTATACATTTGTGTACTTTCCAAATGGATCGCAACCCAGACTTATGATATTCATCTAATACTTTTTCTTATAAGACTTATTCCTAAATGGACCGCAACCCAGGCTTATGTTATTCATCTAGTATTGCTCTCTTTAGGACTTCATTATTTGGGTTTCACATGCTTGGTTCCTTCATCATTTCATACGCATCCTTATGAACCCTAGCGAGTATCACTTGTGTCTGAGTGTATATGTAACCGAGTTTATTTTTACCAAAATGGTACTTCATGGAGAACTCAGAATCTTTCAAACTTCATGTCATCTTCATTGTCACATATTAGCGTACTACTAAAAGAAAGCATACCTAAGACTCTTTTGATCGATGAACACTTTAATCTTTTTTTTTACATAAATGTAGGCATAGTTTGAACACAATGTTCATGAGAACCTAAAGGTTTGAGGGGTGTTCTCAGTCCAATGACATCGCTCAATTTATAGTGATCATTCATTGCCAGGAAAATTATCTTCATTACATCTTCTTCAACAACTCGAAATTGTCGGTACTCACTCCATAGATCGATCTTGAGAACATCTAGCCTTAAATAGGTCATCTTTGCATGGTAACAAACACTTATGTCTTGATGGTTGTTTTATTTAACAACTTGTTAATAAATCTCTAAATTCATAGAGTTATCATTCTTCTTTATAAAAGAAGTAGAACATCTAAAAATGAGACCCTCCATCTCATAAACCCTCGTCTTACAGTTATTAAATTTGTCTTTTCAGTTCATGTGTCATGGGGCCTTGGAAATTAAGGTCATGCTTGAAAGAAGGTCGATATGACACTCAACTTCTAACTATAACTTTTAGATCTTTGAATACTGACAACTATCTTCTTCTTTTTGCATAATGCCTATACATCTTAGAAGGAAGAATCAAATAGGAATCCCATCGTAATCCTCCTAAGAAGTTTCTAGCCGATGTGAAGAATAGATCTTATCTTCAATCGTCATTAGTATCATGATGCGTGCAAATTAAGCGCAAATATACTAGCAAGTATACTAGAATCGTATCAAGTAATAAAGAGTGAATAGAGTGTCGAACCCACGAGGACTAATCTAGATTCTTATTTTTCTAACTTAAGTTTATTAATCGAGAGAATAACAATAATTGATTTGAGATAAAAGTAATCTGAATTGATGACAATCAGAGATAATGATGCCTTTAATTAATGTGAGAGAAAGTTAAAACTCAGACTTCGTATTCTTATCGTATTCTCTTAATTATCAATAATTAAATATAGACTTCTTGTAGAAAAATAAACGGATAAAGGTATAGGACTCAAAAGCTTGAGGACCTAACTACCCTAGTAAAGAATATAATCAAAGCACGTTGAAAACTTAATCCACTTTAATATACTCTGAACTAAGATGCATTAATATGAAAGGTTGCTTAAAGTAAATGATAAAAACTTGAGAACATAACTATCTTAAATATAAGTAAAATTAAAGACATCGAAAACTCGATCAACTCTAATCTACTTTATCTAAGATGCTTTAAGTTGCAAACCTCCGTTTAATGATATAATTGTTAGCAATTAAAACTTATTTACTAACAAAAATATCAAACTAACAGAACTCGGCCCGGGTCAGAGAGAACTCGGCCCGGGCTGACACACAAAAGTTTCTCTTCAGTAGAAATAATGAAGGAACCCGGCCCGGGTTGTATACAACTCGGCCCGGGTTATTCACAGAGAAGAACCGATCACTTTTCCTTGGAGAATTATATGATATTGTATGCAAGAAACTAATAAAATCAGATTAAGCATGAAATCCACATCATAATCATGTTCTCAGAAGTCTAAACAATAAAATATATTAAGAGAAAACTGAAGTTCAATGTAGTCTTCCTCTAACACCTGAACTAATCCATAATCGAAAAAATTTAACATCAAATTTGAGGGAGAAAATATAATATAAAGATTAGAAATTATGAATCAAACTCCCAAGAAGTGATGAACGTCTCTGGAATAAGCTTTGGACGAAACTATGCTCCAAACGACGCCCGAAATCTCGAAATGTCTACTTCTTCGATTGATTTGCAGTGGCGCGCAGTAGAACTTCGTCTCTCATTTTTGGTGTGGCTAGGGCTTTAAAATCTGAGATTGCATGCTCCTTGGCTTCGTGATACATCCATATTTATAGGGTGGCGGCCTTTTAGGGTTCTGAGTTGAGTTCGTGATTTAAATCTAAGTTAAAGTCGGCCGAAAAACTATGTGATCTGTCAGTTTGGCTGATTTGTACTAATTCGGGCCGGGTCTGATCCAACTTGGGCCGGGTTCAGTTCAGATTTTATTTTCGGGTAGAAATCGATTCGGATTGAATTTTTAACGTCAACCCGGTTCGGGTATGATGCCAGCTCGGCCCGGGTTTCTCTTGAACTCAATCATATGTGTTGTTTGTCCTCCATTTTGCGCCCTTTTTCGATTTGATCGCTTTGCACCTCCAAAATGATGATCTTGAGAATAAAATAAAATAGAAGTGGGTGGCTTTGGACTCAAAAGAAATTAAGAAAATAAATGAGAAAATAGATGCATGCAATGGTAAAAACTACAAAAAATAACCTAAATGATGCATGTAAAACGTGTATAAAAATGCATGCATCATATCACTAGCATGGACTTTATGGTATGAAGTTATTTCCATAGGGTCGTCCTTATTGGGTACCATATGTCGTGCAAGGATCAATAGGATCACTAAGAACATTGTCCATCATCGTAGATAATGGCATCATCATATGATTCGATAAAATTGATAATAGAATCATGTCAATTTAGATCAATCACTTTCACGATGACCTATGGTTGATGTGACCCTACTCTAAACATCATCATAAAAAGAATACTTCTTTGATTGATGATCAGTACCAATGATATAAAAGGGAATCACATATAAGATCAAGAATATGTATTTGATCAAGTCATTGAATCAATACTTCATCATCTTAGCAGTATGGTTAACGTAAGTGTGATATGAAAAAGATATGAAGTGGTCATATGAGGTATGCCAATTGTCACATCCTGAGATCGTCCTATATTCATAGAGTACTTCATCCTTAATCATCATAATTTTTTTGATCACTCAGGAAAGAATTCTAAGGATCTAACATAATCAAATATCATGGGTTAAGAGTCATCATCATAATCATTTAGCTTTTGAGTGGAAGTCATAACTTTTTTTACTTATATTGATCTGTTTCTTGCAATGTCAGATCATATAATTTCATAGGAGGCTAGTGGTTATATTTTACCACTACAAGTTCTTTCCTTGAGTATCTTGAAGTACTCTGAATCAATGTTAAGGTCGAATGATATTTACGATGAGGGGTCGATCATATAGTACAATCTAGTTCCTAATGAATAAAATCATTTGTGCACATTCTCTAACATAAGTCCTTAGTAAAACATCATGAATGCAAGTGAACACATGGAATGAATTCAAACAATAAGACAGGAAAATAAAACAATCAACAAAACAGAAGACAAATAATAATTCTTCTTCTTTTCGCATCATTTCATGGTCCTTTGCATTAACGATATCTTGTAGCACATGGGAGAAGGTCGGGATAACTTTAAAGTTGGAAAGAAGAACTAATCCATTTATAAGACTTATGATCAAATCATAAGTGGTCCACTTGATCAAGACAAAATCTTGAACATTTTTTATCATATTGACGTAAAGGCATCTTAGAGAACATTCTATATATCATCTTGTATCTTGCATCTTAGAGGACATTCTATGTATCATCTGATGGCTTGCTTAACCCATTATCAAAACATATATATGCTTTATTTTCCCTCTTGAACCATCAACCATGATTATATGATTAAATGCCCTATACGTTTGGACATTATTATGAAAACTAATAAATATATCCATAGTCAAGATAAATTAATTAAAAATTCTTAGTTTACTTCATAATCATCATTCTCAGGTGCATAACTTGCTTCTCCCGAAATCTTGTAGGGGACTTATAAAATTCCTCATACTTTACCTTAACCCCCCATACTTTCTAAAATTTTCTCACTTGGTGTTTTGATCTTTTAATACTTAATGGTTAGGGGCTCATATCCTCCTTAAGCATATCTCAGTTGAGAGACTTTAAACCTTTTCAAAATTTCTCACATTCATTTAACCTTTTCATGCATTGCCTGTTCTTATATAATTCTTTTATCAACCATATTAGTCTATTTTTTTTAAATATATTTACATTGCAATGATAGAGCTTTAATAATGGCTATATAAAAATATACTTCATATTAATAAAATTTCAAGTCTACTATATACTAAACTAAATTAATTAAATCTATTCATTTATTTATTTATATTTATATATTTATAAGCATACTATGTTATATGTACATATGTGTATGAGTATGTTAGATCTAAATGTTCGATTAATTCAGATAGTCACTTACTTATTGAAAATTTCTTCTAACATTTATTCAAATCAATTTGACCTCTGAACCCCTTAAACTTCTATATTTGTCTATCCATACCTTATACATGATTCTTGGGCAGCTCACTAATTCTTTAAACTATTGTACACAGATATTACCTAACTTGAACATAATTAATAATTTGATTCTTATTTTTCCACATAAGGTAGTCCAATTAAGAATTTCGTATAACTAGTTTAGATTTACTTAGGGCCATTATCAACATAATATAAGGGACATATGAAGTCTAAGGCACAATGGGCATTACAGGTCTATACTTATCAATATAAAATTATAAAATAATTCATTAGACCCCTATCTTGGTAAACTAATAGAACCACATAAGTCATCACCATAAACCATAACTTTCGCATGCTTGATTTCACTTCTACTATCTGAAATCATCTCACACCTACGTGTTGTGTGAGTCGAATCCTTTAATTACTCTTATAATTCCCTCGTTTCTTTTTTTAAATCTACATCTCTTTGCAACTGATATGCCTATTCATTTTCCTTTTCATATTGCTGCAGTCAGCAGAAGAAGTCCGTGAATAGAGCAATCATGAAAGAGATGGAAAACATAAATTATAAGAAACATAATCGTTTCTTATATTTTATTCTTTAAATATCTGTAAGACTCATTCTTCACATGAGTATATTTATCCACATTCTTATTACATATTCTGTTCCAATTTGTTTATAACCTTTATGATCCTTTTTGTCTAATCACTAGTTACATTTAAGTTTATTCCTATCATACAGAATAACCTCCTTAGGAATTAACCACTCATGTGAAATGCATATCAATACATCAATAAAGAATAACACAATGCAAGAAAGATATTACTTGTACTTTACGGTAGAGGGTGTGGCAATTGCTCAGCGATAGCATATGAACCAATACCATACTATACTATACACTAGGACGTTAAGAGAGTCTGCCCTTAGGCTCTGATACCATAAATGTAATGCCCCCAAATCGACCCCCGTCACGTGGCGAAGATTAACCTGGAGACGATACGGCATGCTATGACTTTAACCATAATGTTGATCATATCTCAGTCAAGAATCGAGATACGTCAGCGAAAAAATAATAAAATAAAAGAAGATAACGTAAATATGCAAAAGTCTAAAAAGTGGCTACATCATTCCTAAGGAATATAATAAGGTTCTGCATCATGAAACTATAAATGCGGAAGGAAAAAGGAAACTAATAAGTCCTGTGGTTCATGTGTTGTCTTGTCACTAGAGCTTCGTCACCGCACACATACTCCATCTCATCACTGACTTGGTCCTAGGAAAATCAGACACAGAGGAGGAGGTCCTCCCGTAAGCTTTACAGCCTAGTGGAGAACCACATGATATACAATGCATAACATGAATAGAATAATCAGAGATAAATAATAATTCTTAACTTGAACTTGAAAGGATAACATGGCAGCATCATAGATCATAATAAGAATCAGAGGATATCATAAATCATGAGAATCCAATGATGCTTAGTAAACTTGAAATCATACATACTTGGAAATCATGACGATAACTTGACTTGAATTAATCATGCTTCTTGTTCTTGGTTTATTATTAGAAATCAGGATGACTTTAGGTGCCTTTAGTTCTTGGGGTATGCCGAGCAAACGATACGACCTTGTGCGGGTCAGTGAGTGATCAAATCATGACCAAGGGAGCTACCCTTATCTTGCTGCACTTGGCTTGGACTGGCAACCAATTGTTAATTTTTCATCTGAACTTATTAATCACTTTTAATAACCTATGGTTCTTTGTTATTTGTTCAATGGATATGACAAGATCAATAAGAAACGAATCAATAAGAAAATAAATCTTGAGAATCGATGAGGGATCTTTGTGGGATCGGAAAATAGAATAAATTATATATATGTAATATTAGGATTAAAAGGGAAATAATTAATAAATCTAATAAAAAGGTTTCTAAAAATCGATCGACCAGTTCAGAGGAATGATCGACCGGTTGTCTACGGATCGGTCGACCGGTTGTCTACAGGTCGATCGACCGGTGGGTAATTTGGAGCGGTCGGTCTGTTCAGTTGAACGGTCGACCGGTGGGCAGGGAACGGTCGACCGGTGACAAAGATCGGTCGACCGATTGACATATATAGAAATTGACTACGGTCATATTATTGGTCGACCGATTGCTAGCGATACTTGCAGACCGGTCGACCGGTCGGCATATAAAAAGTTGCAAGAGTTTCGAATTTCATCAATTCTTCGATGCAATCTCAACCTAACCTAGTTCCTATCTCCTAGCAAATCAATCACACAACAATAGAACAACAAGAAATGAATTATGCATGCAAATAATCAACCAATCAAAGAATTCAAGAAATCAAACAATTAAAATGATAACTTGAGCCTTGATCCTTTTCTTTTCTTTTCACATCAATTAGGGCATGAATTGGGACAATTCAGAGGTCATGCAAGGTGATTTCGATTCAACTACCTCTATTCACGATTAATCTCTCCTTTTGTTCGTCGAAATTCTAACGATCATGTCCCCTCTCTGCTCCCTGCGCCCTATCCTCTTCTGGCAGCTCGACGCCTGCAATGATCCAATGAGAAAGGCTGAGGAAAGAGGCGTGAAGATCAAATAATTCGCAGCAAGGAAAAGAGGCTCGGCTACCCTTGCACCTGGAACACAACGAGCGAAATTCTCTCTTTTGCTCACGTACGAGGGGAAAGAATGAAGGATAGGGAGGAAGACCGTGAGGTTGCTAGAAACAAAGATTTAATGGCCAGTTGGTTTTTATCTCCCTGAATTCTCTCACGAATAATTCTCCTATATATTTAAATCTGATAAGGTTTTACCCCTCCCTCAGGATAGGTCTTTGTTTCCTACTGGGGATTTATAAGATGTTATCTGCTGGCCGGTTGTTAGTTTTAATCGATCTCGTATTCTTTTTTTTATCTGCTTGTGGGTTGATACACACATATACATATTATTATCACAAAAATAGCTATGACATCACTGAATGTCAAAATATTGTGGAAGCCTAATAACATGGACTCAAAGTATCTAAACTAGCGAACACTATAAGAAAACTGGCGATTAACGATGCAAAATAGTGTCTCAAAACATGATGACGCTAAATCGACGTCACGAGCATCGTTATGGCGTCGCAGTTGAGTTCCAAATAAGCGACGCTACTTGCCTCTCAATAGCATGCCATTAGCATTGTCTTAGTATTTCGATAAATAGACGCTAACGAAGGCATCATAGAGATGCCAAGTAGCCGCTATTATTGCGCGCCATGAATGAAAAGTGCGCGAGAGAAACTAGCGTTGTTCTCGCGTCGATAGCATTCGACGCAATGCTAGCATCGCATCTTCTACAACGCTATGGAGATGCTATCTGAGGTCACATTTAAAACGACGCTATGTAGATGCCAATATGAAGAAGCACTATTTTAACACTTACTTGACATCTCATAGCTATATATGTTAATTAAAAAAATAGATAACTATATATAGGCTATCTATATTTATATCGCTATATGTTATATATTTTGACGCAACCCTATGTATTATCTATACTATACTTAATCAATCAATAAATTAAATATTGTATATGCACCTTCAACATATATACGTATTCCTACATAATTACTAATATGTTTTAGCGACTCAATAGCATCTCTATAGCGCCGCAGTAGTCGACTTTATATTACACTCACTTAATCGGGCACATATAGACATATAAATACACATATATACTTATCACATGTACATATTATTATCACTTAATCTCGCACATATAAACATATATATACTTATAATACGTATACATATACACGTTATTGTCATTTAATCTCGCACATATATAGACATATACATAGACGTATATACTTATAATACATATAGATATATGTGACTTAATCTCTCACATATAGACATATACATACACATATATTAGATATATATATACATAATTTTGTTATATACACATGTACATATAGACTTATAATTTTATATACATAGATGAATAATTATATATGTATTCTATATTTTTTATATTGTGGGAAGAGAACAAAACGATTAGAATGGGACACAATGCGATGAGACGTTATGACATGCTGGACATGCACGTGGTGAAAAAAAATCAGACTTAGGATTTCATGCATGGGTGGCTCGGCATGCAGGCGACAAGTCGCTGATTCGGAAGTAATATTTTCAGAGCCGGACCGACGACCGGATCGGGCTCCTTACTAGGTCGCGGTTGGATCGGTCAGATCGGGTTCGATTGGATTGAACCGAATTTTATTAAAATAATATTATTATAATAATTATAAAGATATAATATAAATTATATGATATAGTATATAAATATTGTACTAATAATCTATTAATAATGTTAAAAATTAATATAACATAATTTTATTTATTAAAATTTTTAATAATGATTGACATATAAATATAAATAGATCATTATTAATTTAATATCTATTATTTATTTAAGATAGATTCTATATTAATAAATTTTATCTTAAATTATTATTATTTATGTTTTTCTTTAACACTTTTCATTTTATTTCCTTTATTTATGCCCTTTATAATTTTCCATTTTAATATTATTCAATTTTAAATATTTACCTTTTTTATTTCAATCTCTATTTAATTTTAGACATGTCATATTCCCTCCTTTTTACATTTGTTATATTTCTTTCCTTATTCCTTTTTTAACTTTCTTTTTTTATCATTTTTTAATTTTATTCTTCAAAATTTGCATTAATTTTAACAACAAACCGAATCAGATTTCCGACCGGTTCCCCACCTCATCTTCTGCACCACCAGCGGTGTCGATATGCCCGGCGCCGACTACAAACTCATCAGGATGTTGGGACTCTGCCCCTCCATCAATCGCTTCATGCTGTACCACCAAGGCTGCTTCGTCGGGGGCACGGTCCTCTGCCTCGCCAAGGACCTCATGGCGTGGTGCCCGTGTCCCCGTTGTCTGCTCTGAGATCACTGCAATCACCCTTCGCGGTCCATCGGAGTCCCACCTCGACAACCTCGTTGGCCAGGCCCTTTTCGACGATGGCACCGCTGCAATTATTGTCGGCTTCGACCCCGACCCTGTCGTCGAGCGCCTGCTTTTTCAGATCGTGTCCGCATCCCAGTCCATCATCCCGGACTCCGAAGGCACCATCGAAGCCACCTCCGGGAGGTCCGCCTCACCTTCCACCTACGTGAGGAAGTACCAGAACTCATCTCCAAAAACATCGAGAAGAGTATCAACGAAGCCTTCAAGCCGTTGGGAATCACAGACTGGAACTCCCTATTTTGGATAGCACATCCCGGCGGCCGGGCCATCCTTGATCGGGTGGAGGCCGAGATCGGCCGCCACAAGGAAAAGCTCCGTGCAACATGCCACGTTGTCAGAGAGTATGGGAACATGTCCAGCGCTTGCGTCCTCTTCATCCTCGATGAGATGCGAAGAAGATCGCTGGAGGACGGCAATGCCACCATCGATCTCATCGTCAAGACCGTCGTCCTGCACAGTCTCCCTGCGCAGTAGTGATGGATCATTAGCATGCATTCATTATCCATTTTCCAAATACATTCAACAAGAAAGAGAATAATACGTTGCAAGGGTACGGGATACGTCAAATTTTAAAAAAATAGAGTACAAGTAGGACAATATATTAAATTTATAATATATAGAAAAAATAATTTTTCATATGATAAAAATATTAAATTAGCTACTTATGATTTTTTTTAGCATATAAAAAATGTATATATAATTATTTACAATAAGATAATAAATATTAAGAGCATTAAAAAATAATTCCTTAAGAATAAAAGTTCATTCTTAAAAACTAAGTCAGCAAATAATATTTTACCTTGTTAAAATAACTTAAGTTCGACACTATTGATAAGTTTTTTAAAATGCAGTATTTCTTATATTATTTATGTGATGTCATGATGATATTTATTCTCATTTTCTTTATTATATATATTCATCATGTTACTTAGTGTGAATATATTCATTATCATTGATTAGTTATTATTATTTTTAGTTTTATCCGATAATTTTTTTATGTGTTGTACTCAAATCATGGGTATGACACTACAAGAAAATTGAAATTTTCCGACGGATAGAAATTCATCGTAATTTGCAACGAATTTTGAATTTTCGACGGCCACAACTATCGAAAATCAAAATAATAAATTATGTAATTTATTATATTATTATTTTATTTTTTTACGATTTGGAATGTCATAATTTTTTACGGTTCTGACCATCGGTAAATGAAAACTAATATAATGTAACGAGTATTTTGTTAATATAATTAGCGACAGTCTGAACCGTCACAATTATCGACGGTCGTGACCGTACTAATTAGCGACAGTTCAAACCATCGATAAACTAAAAAATAAATATTATATATAACTAAATATAGTATTTTATTTTTATAATTAATTAATTTTTGACGATCACGACCATCGATAACTTTAAAAATAATTAATATCATATTCATATATATCATGATAATATATATTATTAATATTTGTTAAATTTTTTACGGTCAGAGTCGTCGGTAATTAAAATTTCACTATTCCGCTCCTTTTTTATCGTTTTCCCGCTTTCTCATCTTTCCACCTATATATATAATATATATATCTATATATCTATATATCTATATATATATATATATAATCTCACTCTCTATTTCTTTCCCCCTCCCCCTCTCCTCTCTCTCCCTCTCCCTCTCCGTCTCTCTGCCGGCGACCCTCTCCCAATCGGATGACAAGCATCGACCGTCGGCGACCCTCTCCCTCCCGGACGAACCTCTCCCGCCGACATCCCTCTCCCATTCTCTCTCTCTCTCCAGCCCGGACCGACAGGCAGCCGAATCCAATTGCGGGCGGCTGGATCGGCCGCCGAAAGTTTCGATAGTCTTGACAGTCGAAACTTTCGACGATTGCGGCCGCCGGACATTTGCGACAGTTATAACCGTCGAAACTATCGACGAATTTTTTTTTTCGACCGTCAAAAATAATTTGCAACAATCATTTTTTCGTCGAATCAGTTTCGTCAAAAAACTCATCGGAAATCATAATTTTCAATAATTTTTCGCAAATTACAGATGATTCCGACCATCTATAATTTGCATTTTTCTTGTAGTACGAGTACCCATTTTTAAAATATTATTTATTTATTGGGTACGTACAGGTACGTGGAGGAAATCGGAGTGTCCGTGCATCATAGATGTCAAGTAATCGAAAATCACAGCCAAGTATTAATTGAGATTTCAGACATGTAAAACAGTGGACCAAAATAAGCACCTCTAGATCTTGTCCGAGTCTATATTGATCCAAATTACAACAAAATAGGTGATTATATATAGAGAGCATCTTGTCATATTCCAAATTTGTGGTAATATATAGCATTGAAAAATCTATTAATTATACTGAACATTTTATTGCTCTCATGGCTAGTTCTTCAAACTCGAAAGCAGAAACTACTAATCTAATGTCAAGAATAATATATTAATTTTTGTTACGAGAAATTCGCAGATAATATAACGAATATTTTAGAAGCGCGAACAAAAGTTGGAAGCTGGCCCATGGAAACGTACCAATTAATTACGACACCTCAACTCAAATGCAGTCACTCGCTCATGGGCATGGTGGGAAGTACACCGACGAGGCCCAGGAACCACAACGTTTTTTTCTTTCTTAAAAAAGTAAAACATGATTAGACTTTCAATTTATGGGCAAAGCAAATTTATCTCACAAATTACCTCCTAAATTAGGGGAATGTTTGGCTAAATCAGATGCTAGTTTCATCGCCAAAAATCTTTATGTGGCATTGTTGTAGTTAAAATGTAGTTATTGGGCAAACAGTATTTGTATATGAGATACAAGTATGTAAAATTAGATTTCCTCGTATAGAAATGTAAATAAGTTTTAAATTTGTAATATCAATTACACTTCTCAAGTCATAAGTATACAACCGTCATCGATGTACAAATTGAAGTCGAACCACAATGAGAGAATTGGATGTGTTCCTATATTCTTCTCGAAAGAATTTGGTTTGTAGAAAGATTGAATGATAAGAAAATGTAAATGACCAAAAGTAATGTTGTGTATTTGGTGATTTTTGGGTTTATAGTTTCTTTGGTTATTTTTGTGTTTTACTTGGATGATTCAAAAATTAATCTCATAATTAAAAGTTGTGTAACTAAACAGTATGCAAAGTAGAGGCACGAGGGATCTTTTTATGGTGAACTTGGTAAATAGACGTTGCTTCCTTTTAATTCACATTCGGATGCTATCATTCATGGTGAATCCCTCTCACTCTCATAAAAGGCATTCTTTGATTCTCCCACTCTCGTGTTTAAATTGAGTCATTCTACACTGAAACTACATCAGAAGTCCATAAGGTTCTTCTTTCGGTTCACCTCCAGAAAAATAACTATTAAACTCGAGGGTTTCTCCCATTACAATCTGTTAACCTTTCGGCTCATGGCTAGATTGTTCTTAACATGCGCCCCTTCTTGGGGGAAGCATCACGTAGGAAAGAAGATTCGAAATATTCGTCAAATAAGTGATAGGATTAATCCTATGCAAATCAAAACATCCGAAATCTATAGAAGCATCAAAATCAAGTTTAAATCCATCAGTGACCCCTCAGCCTCATTGACTGATTAGCTCAACATATTGAGTTCAAACTTCAAACTAAGAGTAAGCTTAATGCAGTAAGACATAGTGCGAAAATGAAGACGAAAATTAAAACCAAATTCATAGTGTCGGATGAGCTGATCGATGATGATTCAGCCTTCCTCATTAGTTCAGTTACTCCTTCCTCTTTCAATGGTTCCCTTCTGTTCAGTGTTTTTCTGGCCCCTTCTCCCGTTGTCTCCTCTAGCCTCTTATACTTCTTCTCCTCTTTTCATCCCCCTTAATACATGACACCTATCTTGATGCGATCTTTAACCTTTTGATGCCTAGCTAGATTTTGTCAGTCAGGCAGTACGCATAGATGAATGACACATGTCATGTGACCCAAAACCTTTTTTGCTCAAATATGAAATACATTACTTCCGTCGTGTTGCATCGGTTATGCCCTTTCCAACAGCTAGTGTTTATATGGAGAATCTCCACACCTGTATGTCAAAAAGAGGATTATCAGTTGAAACACCAGGAATACGTAGGTGCTGGCGGGAAATGGTCAGATGGCTTGATATTATGAAAAGTTTGAAAAAATGCTAAATATATATAATTCAAGTTATATTTATATACTACTAGAAGATAATATAGTGCCTTTTCCATAATAAAAGAAGTATAAAAATACAAACCATGAGTCATGATTTTCGAAGTGGAATTAAGTCACATTAAAATATAGGTTGAATTAATTCACTTAACTAGTTCCACCATTTTAGTGAACTTGTTCTAAGTTTTTTCTTTTCTTTTCAGTGACGTGACATTTTTATTTTGCAGACTTTTTTTCCTATTTTCTTCTTTTTACTTTATTTATTATATGTAAAATATTTATAACAAATGATTAATATAATATTACTTCTTATTTCATTAAAAAAATTAATATTCCATTAAATATAAACTATCAAAATTTGAATTTTTATTTTAAATAATATATTATTTAACAAATTTATAATAATACATTTGTTTTTTATTTTTTATAAAATTATATTTTATATTTACAATACTTATTTTTTTAAGCACTTACTAAAATTAATCTATCACATATACTTTTTTCTATCTAAATCGACCCTAAAATTATGTTTGGATGCAGAAATTGGACAAAAACTTGTTCTTCGTTTTGAAATGAGTATTAATAGTTCTATTCGGGCAGTACTAATTCTGTTATGTTTATAGTTTTATTTGTATTGAAAATATAAGTAGTAGTGAAAATAGGAGTTCTAGTATAAGAACTAGTAATAATGAAAAAAATTTCAATATAAGAGGAAGATCTACTGATTTAGATATAAATAAAAAATACAAACATTTATTGGTTCAATGCGAAAATTGTTATGGATGGAAAAAAAAGTTAGGTCAAAAATGAATATTAAGTTCTCTCTAACATTGGATGGAAAAAAAATTTGAACCTTTATTTTAGTCAAACATGCATGTGATTAAAAGTTCTAAAAAAAAGTTCTTGTCATCAGCAAGAACTTGGTTAGTTTTTACCAACGCAATAACTTATCTTTTTTTACCTAATCCTATTTAATAATATATTATTATATATTGCATTATATTATTAAGGTTATATGTTATAGATATACAATTAGTATTATAGTATAGTAAAATATTATTAATATTTATTGTTAATATTAGGCATATATATCTATTAATTTATAAAATATATAGTTACTATATTATTATCAGGATTATAAAATAAATTTATTAAATCTAATAAACAAGTATTTTTATTAATGGACATATAAATAATTTACCTAGTATTATAGCACAATAAAGTTAAAGAAAATCCATGATAAAATTAATTTAAATATTATTGTATTCAAATAAACTTTACTAATTAAAATTTTCAAGTTTTTAGAAAACAATACACATGATATTTTCTATGGTTTTATTTAAATAAATAAATACATAATTTTTTATTTAATATAATTTATGCCTCATAAAATAATAAATTATATTCTTTACGTAAATTATAATATTAATAACACATAAAAAATTTAATCTATATATATATATATAAGCAAAGGCAAAAGTACGGAGTACGAGAGCATGTCAAGTGGCATTGTACCATAATGACACATGTCATTTTTATAAAAAATTAATATTATTTATAAAAATTTATATAGGTTAACTTTGTGTTTAAATATAACTAATTCTAATCATATTAGCATTTTTAATATAATCCTAATATGTAAGTACGTATTATATATGTTAACTTTGAGTCATGAACATAACTAATTGTTAGTAGACTTTATCTCTAAAATTAAATGAGAGAGAAAGTCTATAAATTGAAAATAAATATTGTGACTAAAAATTTATTTAATTTTATCCTACGAAATCTGATTTTAATTGTTAGTTGATTTTTATCTCTAAAATTGGATGAGAGAGAAAGTCTAGAAGAAAGTAATTAGTTTGGGTTAATTAATTTTATCTTGCGAAATTTGATTTTAACTCTTAATCGATTTTACGTGGCATACTTTGATTAGCAAATAATTTGTCTTCGGAGATCTATGTAATTGAAAGAATAGATTTATTTTGTGAAATTATTAATAACTAATCCTGCCATGTTATAATCAATCCTAATACGCTATTATATATTATTGTTATTGTTATATTATACTATATATATATATATATATATATATTGAATGAGAGAGAAAGTCTAAAATTATGGTTAGATTATTTGTTTTAAAAAAGAAATTAATTATTTTAAGTTTACTCAAACTATTCCTAACCTATTTAAAATTTTAATCATAATCAGAATATTATTATATATATATATATATATATATATATGTATATAAGGAGATCAGTTAAAAACGCCGAGCATGACAAGTGGCATTATGCCATGGTGGCATCTAAAAAATAATATTATTTTGTCCTCAAAATTGGAACGTCTATACAGATATAGAAGATTAACATATTATTATTATTATTACTATTATTATTATTATTATTATTATTATTATTATTATTATTATTATTATTATTATTATCATCATCATCATCATCATCATCATCATCATCATCATCATCATCATCATCATCATCATCATCATCTACAGATATAGAAGATTAATATAGGATTAATTATATATATTAGTGTTATATATATATATAAGGATTACGATTAATCTAATAGATAGATAGATTAAGACACATGTCATTTTGGTACTGACACATAAATTTAGTCTTCTTTGAGTAGAAAAAATATATTATAATCATTTTTTGGGATATTTTTTCAGAAAATAAAAAACCTTATAACAATATATAATGTTTGTAGGAACAAAAATTAACATTATCAAATTGAGTGCAATTTACATGAATATTACATTTCTAAAAGATAATGGACAAGTATAATAAAATAAATAATATTTAATATTTTTAAAGAAAATAATATTTAATATATTTTAAAAAAATATATATAACTAAGAATTAATTTTATTTTTAAAAATTTTAAATCAAATATAGACTAAAAAAACATAAAAAAAATATCTCATCATCCATTAGGGTCCAATCAACCCGATTTGAAAAATAAAAAAAAAACTAAATATAATTTGGGATTAGATTGGCATTGGATCCAACCGAACTAGATTAGGCCAGGGAGCAACCCACTTGATTTTGATAATCAAGTTAACCCGGTTATATTTTAAATTTAATGATAAAATATAATTTTCTACCTAAATATAGTGATAAAATAATATAGTGATTAAATATTATCTTCTACATATATTAAGTAAAGTGAGATTAATCTAATTACACAATGGAATTTTAAATTTTATTTCTAATTTTTCTTTCATATTATGTCAATATTTTTTAGCAAAGTAGCTTCACTTATTTAACACTTTTACATGTTAAACAATTTGCTTTAAAATTTATTAAATTATATTATAAAGTAATGTCTGTGCATCGCACGAGACTTAGGACTAATTAATATTAATATAGCTCGACACAACTTATTTTTTAATAAATTTTAAATTAATAATTACTTATAATATTTTTTATATTATAGTAATTATTATTATAAATAAAATAAATATATATATAAAATAATAAATTATATTATTAATTCTTATTTTTCATTCAAATATCTATTAAAATTTATCTATCAAATTAAATTTTAAAAATTTTTATTATTATATTTTTTCATCCAAATACAAAATTTAAACTTTTCTATCCAATCGTTTAAATTATCGAGAACTAATGAGAATTTAAGTGCCCATATGTAAACACTACTTAGAAGAACATTTCTTAATTATATCTCAATGATATAGATAATAAATTTATCAATTTTTAAAGATACTTTAAAAATGTGAATGTTAGAAAAATAATTAGATCAAAATCGTCCCCATCCTTTTCCAAACATTGATGGGCGAAAAAACAAAATAAAACGTACTTATCTATCAAAGGAGTGGAGTATAAGTGAGATGAGTCCCAAAATGTGTCCAAAAAACGACAACCAGCCTGCCCTATTTGCAAGGCGGCCAGCGGCAGTAATTAATGAGCAGCCTTATCCGAACTGCAAACGCATATAATATCATATCTGCTCTGTCGGCTAAGGAATTTTATGTGGCTCGTCATTGGCCACATCACCCACCCACCCATCTCTCTCATTGAATTAATTAACTTAATCACCCACCCCCTCTCTCTCTCTCTCTGTATATAAATATATATATGCCTGCCTCACCAGTCCCATCCATCGCCGCAGCAGCCTGAATTGGATTAGTCAATCAATGTCGAAGGAGGATGAGATCCGCCCGCCGGAAATGGCAGCCGCGCCGGCCAAGTTCTCCTTAATGTCGAAGGTGGATGAGATCCGGCCTGCGGAACCGACAGCCGCGCCGGCCGAGGTCTCGCTGACGTCGAAGGAGGACGAGATCCGGCCTCCGGAACCCACATCGACGACGACCTCCTCGGACGAACCCTCTTCGGCGACGCCGCCGGCGCCGTAATATTGCCCGCTCTCTTCCAGCTCACGTCCGCCGCCGGCGACGGCCTTGAGCGGCCGGGTGTGCTCTTCGGCTTCGGTCTCATCGTCGTGCTTGATCCCTTGCAGTCAAATAAGTTGGTAACACTTTCGGCAATGCGTATCTGAAGTGAAGTGTGTCCCTTCGACTGTTGTGTTTGATTCCAGTTATATTTACTTCTCATGTGATGTTGAGTTGAAATTTCGTCAATAAAATTATGTGCTCTTCTTTATTCTTAGATGTATCATTCCTTGTGCTAGACCTTTGGACCTTCATTTCTAACCAAAAAAAAAAGGAATAACAGTATACCAAAATCCATTGACATATTTTTCTTCAAAAATTTCTGCAAACTGTATCACTTTTTTTTTTAATTTTTTTTCCCTTCGGCAACACTTTTCTTCAAAGATGCCACTTGTGATCATATTGTCAAAATATTAATTTAGATCTTAAGATTTTAAGATTTTCTTTCGATCTCGATTTAGGATATTATGCTTAATTTTGGTCATGATCTTAACCTTGACGGTGCCTCCAGACCGATCCTATATGTCATGATTTTATCCGATCCTATACGATAATTATTTAAATATTAATTAAAAATATATTTATGATAATACAAATTAATTTATATGAAATTAAATATATTTCTGTTTATTTTTAATATGTTTTATATAATTTGATTTAAGAATCAATAAAAAAATGTCTTAGTAAGGTATAATTTAAAATTTCAATGAGAAAATTTTGTCAAAAATATATTTATTATTTTAAATATATATTATTTTATTAATAAGTAGAATCTTACGATTCTCGATTCGATCTTCTCCTTCCGATCTTATATAAGATCTCGATCTTGACAACCTTACTTGTGATCACGCCATTGAACTTTTGGATTAGTATTATTTTAATCTAATAATTTAAAACACAAATAATTATACGGTCTTATTAAAATAATATCAATCTAAAGGTAGGTGATTATAGGATGCGACCACTAACTTGTAAAATAATATCGCCTTATATATAGACTTCTCTATTTCCTTATTTTGTTAACTACATGAATCATGTGTGTGTCTACTTGATTTAGTTTGTCTGTCTAATGTTGGCAACGAAACACACACTCAGTTGGAGAGGAGAGAGACTTCACAAGATAGAGAAAAATTAGAGAATATATTGAGCAATCTCACATTGTCCAGACTAGTCTTACAAGTCTTGATTACATGTGCTTTTATAGGGTCTTGGAGAAATAACTCATACTCTAACTTAAGGACCTAATCTTACTAAGCATGCAAGCCCCTTCTATAGAAAAATCTCCTTGGACTAAGAGTAGAACTTCCATCCCTGAAGACCCTTAAGAATTTCGGCCATCATTGATTCTCTCCTGGAATCAAAGTGGGCCGGGCGCACACCTGGCACCCGCCACGCCCAGGGCGCGCTCTGGCTGTCCAGTCTGAGTCCCACTCCCACTCGGACTGGGACTCCACCAGGCGCCCTTGTTGTCCTCAAGTCCTCTTAGGAGTAGTTCTTCAACTTCAAGTGCTCCTCGATCCCTAAAGGAAGCTCGGCCCTCCTAGAATTCGTCACGTCCTTCTCGACATCGAAAATCGGCCGACTCCTATTCCTAGTAGGAGTAAGAATCCTTCTGACCCTGCATTTCTCGTCCAACATCTCTCGAAGTCTCCCTCCACGTCGACCTTCGAGATCTTGGAGCTGCTCCGGCTTGAAGACTCCACCTGCCACTCGATCCGCATGACCGTCCAAGTCCTACTCGTATTAGGACTTGTCCCGGGCATGGCCGCCTCCTCGCGTCCATCCTTCTAGCCTGCATGACCTCCTCGGATTTGGATTCCTTGGCAGCTATCCTCAGCCTTCCGCACTCCGTTTGTAACAATCCAAATTTTCGTTAAATAATATTCATTTATAATTTCTTTATTTAATATTCTAGGATTAAATAATTCCAAAATTGATGGAAATTATGGGATAAGTTGAAAAGATAAGAAGGAAATTGAATAAGGATAAAATTGGTATGGAGATATGCATGGATTTAAAAAGTAAATTCGGATTTAAATAAATCTGAATAATTAAGAGGTGATTAGTCATTGAGGGATGGTCAAGATTGATTTTAAAAGAGTCCAATGCCTAATAGAATTGATGACTCAAGTATGTATCTTTAAATATGCATTAAAGGGTGGTTGGAAACCCCTTTTTGCCAAACAGAATTATGCCCTCTTTTTCCTCTGGCCAAAGTTCGGCGTTCGTGCAGATTTCCAGAGAAGAAATTATAGTTGGTTGTTCAGCCAACTTTAGATATGTAGGGGGAACTCCTATGTCGTCGATTTTCCATGACATGGAACCCTAATCCCTTCTCCTTTGTACCAGGATTCTATTGATGTATTGTACACAAAGTTTGAATATCGTAGGACAAAGTTATGATGGTCGGAAAGTCGCGTTGGAACGTACTCTTCCGTCGGCAGTAGAACCCGGCTCGGGTTCTGCTGTGCCCGGCCCGGATTTGGTTGAATTCGGACCGAGTTAGAATCGGAACCGGATCAGGTTGTTCAACCTGGCCCGAGTTCCTGTTGACCCGACCCGGGCTTTGGCCTCGACTCGACTCGGGTCGCGGCGTGATGGATTTGGGAGTGAACCGACCGACCCGGCCCGAGTTCACTGTACACTCGGCTCGGATTTGCCCTGGCCGAGGTGAGTTTTGACGTTTCCGAACACGGCCTGGGTTCTGAGGACAGAAAACGTAAATTGTGATATTTTAATGAAGATAATTGAATAGTTGCTATGATTGTTCTTAAATTATATTGTTAGCATATCTGACCTCATCAAATTCTTATTAGATTTGATTTGAGATTATCTTCATCATTACCATATCAGATCCTATTATTCATTATGTTATTGATCCAGTAGTTTTCCCCTGATTAGGTCATTGCCTAACCTAAGGTAAATTGTTAAAAATAGGTCTTTAGGTTAAACAAGATAAAAGATGGAAACTGTTGGGTCTCCATGTTCTCTAATTGTCTCTAAGTCCCCTGGGCCATTATTGTTATAGTATTGTATGTGACAGATAGTGTACCTAGAGGTTTGAGACGTCATCCTTTAGGGAAGCTATGGCTGTCCTGTGATGGTCATAGTCCCCTGCCATCATGAAGTTATTGTTAGCGCTATTATTGGAGGGCGATTTGACGTGGTATTGATCCCCCACTAGCCTACATGAAAGAGACATGGAGTTTTCCATAATTAGTTGAGCGCTCCCTAACTGAATTGAATTGAATAGCATTGAATTGAATAGAATTGAATTGAATTGAATTGAAATTGAATTGAATTGAAATTGAATAGATGCCATAGTTCCATAGTGATCAGGCATAATTGCTAATTGATTGATTGATCCCTTGATCTCTTACCTGATCCTCTTCATTGATTTATGGTCTTATTGATTATTGAGCTCTTTCATATTGTCCTATCTTATGCTCTATTGATTATTGTTCCTTATTTATTATTGATTATTATTTTATTATTGAGCACTATTGGTCTACTTATCGTTATGCTTAGATCATACGTACTGAGTATTTTTATACTCATGGATTTTTCTCTGCATCTGGATTCATGCAGGTGAGATGATAGAAGATGGTGATGCAGGTGATCAAGCTCAGTGACAGGGATGTTGCACATGGTGTAGGATTTAGTCCTACTAGATTATTGTATTAGCTTTTAGTTTCCTCATATTTAGCATGATGGAGTCATGGACGTTTCCAACTCCGTGATATTATATTGTTAGGCGATCTTATTTCCACATTAATAGAGTTTATTTTCCGTAAAATTTATTTACATAGAATTGTGTAGCGCCTTTGAGACGACTCTAAGCACGTGATAGTCGCATGAGTCTCGGAGCGTTACAAAAGGCATCAGAGCCTAAGGAGAGACACTTCTTAGCTGTCTCTAATAAATAGAGTTGAGTCCATGTGAAACTGTCACGAGCAATCACTACAGCCATCAAGTAGGGTCAAGTAAGTATTGCATTGTTATATGGATTATGGAGCTCACACTAATAGAATTGTTATTGCTATTATTATGTTGGAGCAGCTGCCATGGCCTTTTCCGAATCATGTCCCACGGGCTCCTAGGAGTGGATCGCAACAGGCTCTCCAGCAGGCCCAAGCCTCCCAAGCTAGTGAGCGGCAGATCCAAGGCCCTCAGGTCAATGGACATCAGGAGGAACAGTTGAGGCAGGAGTCTGTGCCTCATGGACCTCACTCTGCACACACTGCGTACTCTCACCCCGGGAGTTACGCATGGCAGTCTGCTCAGGATCGGAAGGATACGATTGAAAGGTTCCTAAAGTTGCAGCCCCCTCAGTTTGATGGGAAGGGCGACTTCAAGGACGCGGAGAGCTGGATCGAGGAGATTGAGCAGATCTTCCTCGAAATGGACTGCGGTAAGGATCGCAAACTGCTCTACGCCAATCGTAAGCTGAAGGGTGAAGCTAGAGAATGATGGAAGGCTGCTAAGTTGACAACGTTCATGGGCCAAGATCATGTCACTTGGGAGGACTTCAAGAAGGCCTTCCGAAATAGATTCATCCCTGCTTATGAGAGGGGCAGGAGGCAAAAGGAATATCTAGGGCAACCTGACAATTAAGCAGTACCTAACCAAGTTTCTGAGCTTGGAAAGGTACTCTACCCTGCAACAGACTGAATCAGATCGCGTGAAGCGCTGAGTGGATGGCTTGAAGCCCAGCATCAGGGAAAGAGTTAAAGGAGGGAACTATCAGACCCTCCAATTTGCTGAAGAGTTCGCCATATATTTGGAAGATGGGCGACTAGGCAAGAGCCCGACAGCAGCACTATGCACCTGCAAATCACTTGCAGCACCAGAATCGTAATAGGGATCACAGACATGACGGCAGACGCGACAATCGGCGTCGCAATGACCGAAATAGGGGCAGACCCTATCCCGAGAGGAGGGAGCAGCAGAAGGCTTGTGACTTCTACCATCGATTCCATCCTGGTGAGTGCTATCGGAAGACGGGCGCATGTCTGAACTGTGGCAAGGTGGGCCACTTCGCTCGAGAGTGTAAGGAACCAAGGCACGTTGCACAACCTCCTCAGCGCAATGATGGGCCTCCGAAGATGGTGCAAGGCCGAGTCTACAATGTGCGGCCTACTGACGAGCCGAGAGCAAATGACACCATCCAAGGTACGCTTAAAATTGATGGCGTTCATGCTAACATGTTATTTGACCCAGGAGCTACACACTTCTTTATTTCGGAGCAATTTGCTCCACTATTGAGTATGAAGCCACAAGCAACAGAATTCCCACTTGACATCAGCACACCTTTAGGGTACATTGTCACCCAAAAGTACATACCTCAGGTGTCAGTCGAAGTGGACGACAAGAACTTCTCGACGGATCTAATCGTCATTCCGATCAAGGATTACGACGTGGTGTTGGGTATGGACTGATTATCCTACCACGATGCCTATCTACATTGCCGAGCAAAGAAGATCATGATCGGAGCACTATGAGGACCTCAAACTGTTGTTAGAGGCGTGCTACTAAAGCTGGGTAAGGTCCTGGTATCGGCTATCAAAGCCCAGAAACTACTGAAGAAAGGATGCCGAGGATTCTTCGCAAGTGTAATCAAGACAAACCGGGCTGAGATAGACCGAGATAGCATTGAAGTGGTGAAGGAATTTCCGGACATTTTTTGGATGACGTTTTGGGACTACCACCACGACGGGAGATCGACTTCCGCATCGACTTGGTGCCGGATACTGCACTCATCTCAAAGGCACCGTATAGAATGGCTCCAGCAAAAATGCTGGAATTAAAGACCCAAATCCAAGAGTTGTTGGATAAGAAATTCATCTGACCGAGTGTCTCCCCATGGGGCGCTCCAATATTATTCATGAAGAAGAAGGACGGATCTATGCGACTGTGCATAGACTATCGGATGTTGAACAAGGTCACCATAAAGAACAAGTACCCACTACCGAGAATTGATGACATGTTCGACCAATTGTCTTCGACAAAGGTGTTCTCGAAGATCGACTTGAGAAGTAGTTACCATCAGCTTAGGATAGCTGATGACGATGTTCTGAAGACAACATTCAGGACGAGATATGGCCACTACGAGTTCTTGGTGATGCCGTTCGGGCTGACCAATGCCCCGACAGCCTTTATGGATTTGATGAACCGGGTGTTCAGGTCATATCTGGACAAGTTCGTGATCGTATTCGTCGATGATATCTTAATTTATTCGTCAAGTCCAGAGGAACATGAGGAGCATCTACGAGTCGTGCTATAGAGTCTCCGAGAGCACAAGTTGTACGCCAAATTTTCGAAGTGCGAATTTTGATTAGAAGAGATAATGTTCCTTGGGCATATCATCAGCAAGGATGGGATATCAGTAGATCCTGCTAAGGTGGAAGCAGTTTCCAACTGGGAGCAACCAAAGAACGTATCGAAGATTAGGAGCTTCCTCGGACTGGCAGGATACTACCGGAGATTTATACAAGATCGCGTCGCCATTGACAAACCTCACAAAGAAAGACGTTAAATATGAGTGGTCACGGAAGTGTGAAGACAGCTTCCAAGAGTTAAAGAAAAGATTGACGACGGCGCATATTCTCACCATACCTTTAGGTCAAGGAGGTTATGTGATATATAGCGACGTATGTGGCACCGGCTTGGGATGCATCTTGATGCAGCATGGGAAGGTCATTGTTATGCATCAAGGCAATTGAAGAAACACGAGAAGAATTATTCGACGCACGATCTCGAACTAGTAGCGGTAGTCTTCGCCCTCAAGATATGGAGGCACTACCTCTATGGTGAAGAGTTCGAAATTTTCATATATCACAAAAGCCTGAAGTACATCTTTTCTCAGCGTGATCCGAACATGCGTCAGAGGAGGTGGATAGAATTCCTAAAGGATTATGTGTTTGTCATCCGCTACCACTCGGGAAAGGCAAACTCGGTCGCTGACGCACTGAGCAGGAAGTGGGTTGGATTACTCGCATGCCTAAGAGTGAGTCGCTGGAATATGATTGACTGTATCATGCAGGTCAACCCAGTGACTAGTGGTGATGGTGTACGGATTATGGCACACCTCGGCATGTAGCCCGAATTAATGTTAAAGATCGGGAAAGTACAATTGAATGACAATGAGTACGACCACCTACTCAAGTTGTGAGAAAAGATTCCTACTGACTTTTCAGTCACAAATGGAGTCGTCAGATATAGGGGACGTTTGTGGGTCCCTGACCATGATGGACTAAAAAGGCAAGTGCTTGATGAATGCCACAAATT
Organism: Pontederia crassipes; assembly: GCA_030549335.1. Taxonomy (NCBI): domain Eukaryota; kingdom Viridiplantae; phylum Streptophyta; class Magnoliopsida; order Commelinales; family Pontederiaceae; genus Pontederia; species Pontederia crassipes. The sequence goes on from CM060190.1 coordinate 8,498,298, forward strand.
AGAATTCGCCATTCATCCCGGAAGCAAAAAAATATAAAGATTTGCAACGGACCTTCTGGTGGAACAATATGAAGAAGGACATAGTAGAGTACGTTGTAAAGTGCATAGTATGCCAACAAGTGAAGGTTGAGCATCAAAGGCCATAAGGAGTACTGCAAGAACTTGGAATCCCACAATGAAAATGGAAAAAGATAACAATGGACTTTGTTGCAGAGCTTCCAAGAACACAGTAGGGCCACGATGCGATATGGGTAGTGGTGGACCGATTTAGCAAAGCGGCCCACTTCATTCCCATCAAATGGAAGCAGTCCGTCGAAAGCCTGATGGACATTTATATTAAGGAGGTTATCCGACTACATGGAGTGCCAGTCTCCATCGTGTCGGATAGAGATTCACGATTTACGGCCAAATTTTGGTGGAGGATCCAGAGTGCTTTTGGAATGAAATTGAATTTCAGTACAGCGTTTCATCCTCAGACAGACGGGCAGTTTGAGCGCACTATACAGACATTGGAAGATATGCTCTGAGCATGTGCATTGGACTAGAGTGGCAGTTGGGACACTCACCTCCCACTGATTGAATTTGTATATAATAACAGCCATCATTTTAGTATTGGCATGGCACCCTTTGCAGCTATGTATGGAAGATCATGCCGCTCCCCTATCTGTTGGAGTGATGTAGGAGGACAACAGTTCTTGTCAGAGGAAATACTGAAGCAAACCATGAAGGATGTTGAAAAGGTTCGCCTCATTAGAGAAAGATCGAAAGCAGCATTCACCAGACAGAAGACATATGCTAATAAGAAATGGAGAGAACATATCTTCAAGGTTGGAGATCGTGTGATGCTGAAAGTCTCTCCAATGAAGGGAGTGATGAGATTCAGCAAGAAGGGCAAGTTGAGCCCTAAGTATGTTGGTCCATTCGAGATACTTGCACTAAATGGAGATGCAGCCTACAGGTTGGTGCTACCGCCATCATATGTCGATGCTGCGCAAGTATCAGCATGATGATGCTAACATAGTGAATATGGAAGAACCAAACTTGAATGTGGACCTGACATACGCAGAACAACCTATAGAGATATTAGAGTACCAGACTAGGCATTTGAAGAATAAGATGGTACCTATGGTGAAAGTGGCATGGACACATAATAGAGATGAAGATGCTACATAAGAATTGGAAGATGAAATGAGGAAGGATTTTTCAGAATTATTTAAATAGATTGATGTAATTTTCCTTAAGCAAATTCGAGGACGAATTTATTTTTAAGGAGAATATGATGTAACAACCCAGATTTTTGTTAAATAAATAAATAAATTTTTGGAAAATCATTATTTAATATTTTGGGATTAAATAATTCCGAAATTTATGGAAATTATGGGATAAGTTGAAAAGATAAGAAGGAAATTGAATAAGGATAAAATTGTTATGGAGATATGCATGGATTTAAAAAGTAAATTCAGATTTAAATAAATCTAAATAATTAAGAGGTGATTAGTTATTGAGGGATGGCCAAGATTGATTCTAAAAGAGTCCAAGGCCTAATAGAATTGATGACTCAAGTTTGCAATTTTAAATAGGCATTAAAGAGTGGCTAGAAACCCCTTTCTGCCAAACAAAATTTTGCCCTCTTTTTCCTCTCGTTTGCACGTGAACCGAGGCACCCTCGAGAATGCGTGGCGGCTGGTTTCAAAGTCTGCACATAGGAGAAGAAGTTTCAGATGGTGGCCGCGAGTTTCGGAGCGAGGACAGAGAGCAATAGCCAGCCAAATTGCAGATTTCCAGAGAAGGAATTATAATTGGTTGTTCAGCCAACTTTAGGTACGTAGGGGGAATTCCTATGTCGTCGGTTTTTCCCGACATGGAACTCTAATTCCTTCTCCTTTGTACCAAGATTCTATTGATGTATTGTATGCATAGTTTGAATATCATAGGGCAAAATTATGATGGTCGAAAAGTCGCGTCGGAATGCACTCTTCCGTCTGCGATAGAACCCAGCCCTGGTTCTGTTGTGCCCGCCCCGGATTTGGTTGAATCCGGACCAAGTTGGAATCAGAACCGGATCAGGTTGTCCAATCCGGCTCGGGTTCCTGTTGACCTGACCGTCTCGGCTCGACTCAGGTCGCGGCGTGATGGATTTGAGAGTGAACCGGCCGACCCGGCCCGAGTTCACTATACACCTGGCCCGGGTTTGTCCGAGGTGAGTTTTGACGTTTTCGAATACGACCCGGGTTTCACCCGACGTGGCCGGGTTTTGGGGACAGAAAACGTAAATTGTGATATTTTAATGAAGATAATTGAATAGTTGCTATGATTGTTCTTAAATTATATTGTTAGCAGATCTGACCTCATCAAATTCTTATTAGATTTGATTTGAGATTATCTTCATCGTTATCATATCAGATCCTATTATTCATTATGTTATTGATCCGATAGTTTTTTCCTGATTGGGTCCTTGTCTAATCTAAAGTAAATTGTTAAAGATAGGTATTTAGGTTAAACAAGATAAAAAATAAAAACTGTTGGGTCTCCATATTCTTCGATTGTCTCTAAACTCCCTGTGCCATTATTATTATAGTATTATATAGGGCAGGTAGTGTACTTAGAGGTTTGAGACGTCATCCTTTAGGAAAGTTATGACTGTCCTGTGATGGCCATGGTCTCCCGCCATCACGAAGTTATTGTTAGCGTTATTATTGGAGGGCAGCTTGCCGTGGTACTGATCCCCCACTGGCCTACATGAAAGAGACATGGAGTTTCCCATAATTGGTTGAGCGCTCCCTAACTGAATTGAATTGAATAGCATTGAATTGAATTGAATAGCATTGAATTGAATAGAATAAAATTGAATAGAATTGAATTGAAATTGAATTGAATTGAAATTGAATAGATGCCATAGTGATCAGGCATAATTGCTAATTGATAATTGATTGATTGATCCCTTGAACTCTTACCTGATCCTCATCATTGATTTATGGTCTTATTAATTATTGAGCTCTTTCATATTGTCATATCCTGTGATCTATTGATTATTGTTCCTCATTGATTATTGATTATTATTTTATTATTGAGCACTATTGGTCATTATGGTTAGACCCTATGTATTGAGTATTTTTATACTCATGGATTTTTTCCTGCATCTGAATTCATTCAGGTGAGGTGATAGAAGATGGTGATGGAGGTGGTCAGGCTCAGTGACAAGGATGTTGCATATGGTGTAGGATTTAGTCTTACTAGATTATTGTATTAGTTTTTAGTTTCCGCATATTTAGCATGATGGAGTCATGGACGTTTCCAGCTCATTGATATTATATTGTTAGGCGATCTTATTTTCACATTAATAGAGTTTATTTTTTCGTAAAATTTATTTACATAGAATTGCGTAACGCCTTTGGGACGACTGAGCACGTGATAGTCGCGTGGCTCTCGGAGCATTACATCGTTGTCCTAGTTCAACTATTACTTGGACTAGGAGTCCTACTCATAGTAGGAGTAAGAGTGCGTCGTGCATCCGTGCCCGTCGCACGTTCGCCATGTTCCAAGTATGCTCAAAGGCTCCTCCTCGATCTCTTCACATTCTTGGACATCGACGCTCGTCCTCCAAAACCTCTTGCTTTGACTCCATGTCCCGGATCATCTCGCGCGTCCCGGTGCACCTTGCGACTGCTTTGTCCAGCTCCATCCTGGGATGATGCTTGACATCTATATATATATATATATATATATATATATATATATATATATATACACTTAAATGAATAGCGAATTTGTGCGAGACGAAAAAAATAGCAATTTCCCAACTTCATCATTATTTATTCGTTCGCTAAAATATCGTCCCTTGAGGCGGTACTGATAGTAATATGTACAAAGATGAGTTTTTGAATATTACACTCTGGATATTACATCTCGAATTAATTGTTGGAGTACCTAAAATTATTCATATACGCATATTAATATACTACTTTATATTATTTTTCCTCTAGTTCATGACTATAAATAACCTACAATAAGTTGACGTAATAAATTATACGTTTTTAAATTTAAATTATTTTTAAAATTTTGTATTTCGAATGTAAATAATTATACCCTTGTAAAAAAAATAGATGTAACCGAGCAACTAACTTATGAGACATTAACTCATAAAAATTAGAATTTAACTATTATTATAGAACTTGTCAAACTAGCTCAAGTCTGACCCCAAAAATTTTAAGGCCGTATAATAATAATAATAATAATAATAATAATAATAATAATAATAATAATAATAATAATAATAATAATAATAATAATAATAATAATAATAATAATAATAATAATAATAATAATAATAATAATAATAATAATTAAGTTCTTAAATAATTGTAAAATTTATTATTATTATTATTATTATTATTATTATTATTATTATTATTATTATTATTATTATTATTATTATATTAAGTTCTTAAATAATTGTAAAATTTATATACATATCTCATATATTTGAAAATATTTATTCTTTAAATTGATAGAAATAGATGCAAAACTAACTCCAAGTATATTGAAAAAATCTAATCCCACTTAATCGAGCGACATGGAGCATGCTAAAGAATGTCGTAAAAAGGAAAGTACTATTACTTGTGAACCCAACCTATTTTGGGCCAATCCAATTTTTGCTCTTCACATGCCACAGGCCCACTTTAGTGTAATGAGTTGAATGCAAAATGAGTTTGACCCAAAACTCGCTACGCTTTTTATTCGTTCATTTGTTCATTTATTATAGCAGTAGATCAGAAGACCCGTAATTGCGCCCTGGAGTCATAGGCCAGCCCAAGAGAGCCAATCACCGCTCTCGGAACAACGTAAACTTGAGTGGGTCTTCATCATCCTCTATCCCGTTTCCTATTCTTCCCTCCAATGTCGTTTCTTCTAATTCGTCCGTCTGTGTTAGGTTCCTAGTCCAACTAGGATCCTAATTAGATCACTTCGAGGGGATCAAGCCTCCAATAGACCACTTCGAGGGGGTCAAGCCTCCAAGATAGTTGCTCCAAGCAAATATCAAAAGAAGATTGTATTCTCATATATCTGATTAAAAAGAGTTCCAAGGGGGCCCTATTTATAGGGTAACCCAAACAAGTCCTAATAGAACTAGAAATAAAAGAAATAGAGTGCTAATCAAACTAGGAAGTAAATAACTAGAGTGCTAATCAAAGTAGAAGCAAATAACTAATCCTAGTTAAAGAAAATAAACTAATCCTATTATTATTAGGAAATAGGATCCTATCATTCCCGCCTCCTTTAAATTAGTCTTGTCCTCAAGGCTGAGCAGCAACAAACTCAGGAAACTTTCTTTGCAGAGATTGATAACGTTCCCAAGTAGCATCTTCAACTGGCGAATTCTCCCATTTAATCAATCATTCAGTAACTGCATGCTTCTTTTGTTGAATAAAACGACGCTTCAAAACCATTTCAGGTATTGCACGAACATTGCCTTCTGAATCCAATTCAGGAAGATGATGTAGCGCAGAAATATTATTCCCAAGCTTCTTCTTAAGACAAGAAACATGGAACATTGGATGAATACGAGATGTTGAAGGTAGATCAAGATGATAAGCTACTGGCCCAATTCGCTCCAAAACTTTATAAAGTTCATAAAATTGAGGTGCTAATTTCATTGAACTCTGAACAATAACAGAAAGTTGTTTATATGGCTGCAGACGTAAATAAACTAAGTCTCCAATTTGAAATTCCCTCTCAGTTCGCTTTTTGTCAGCTTGTTGTTTCATTCGAGATTGAGCACTAGTAAGATTATCCTTTAATAGCCTTAGTACTTGGTCTCGATCACGTAATTCAATATCCATAGCATTAACAGTAGTAGCGCCTGTTGAATATTGGGCAATAGCAGGAGGAGGATATCCATACATAGTTTCAAAAGGAGTAAGTTTTGTTGAAGAGTGAAAATTTGTGTTGTACCACCACTCTGCCCAAGGAAGCCACTTCACCCAATTTTTAGGCTTATCACTTGAGAAACAACGAAGATAAGATTCCAAACATCTATTGACAACTTTAATTTGTCCGTCCGTTTGAGGATGATAAGCGGTGCTCATTGTCAATTGGGTTTGTTGTAAACGACAAAGTTCCTTCCAAAATTGGCTAGTGAAGACTTTGTCTCTATCACTTACGATTGATCGTGGCACCCCATGCAAGTTGACAACATTTTCAACAAAAACATTAACAACAGTAACTGTCGTATATGGATGAGACATGACACAAAAGTGGGCATACTTAGTAAGGCGATCCACTACCACAAATATTGTAGTTTTTCCATGCGAAGATGGTAAACCCTCAATGAAATCCATAGATATATCTACCCATGCTTCAATAGAAATTGGAAGTGACTGCAATAAACCTGGACTTGCAATTGTTTCCCCTTTATGACGCTGGCAAATATCACATTCAACAATAAATTTTCTGACATCATTGTTCATGCATGTCCAAAAGAATTCTCGAGAATTACGCTTATATGTGCGAAGTACACCAGGATGCCCAGCCATTGGGGAACCATGAAATTCCTTTAGTAATGTTAACTTATGAGCTGAGTTTGGCACTAAAACCATTCTACCTTTATATAGAAGATTTCTAGAGTGCCAAGAATACGGTGAAACTGAAAGAGGTTCATCTTGTAACCTTTGAATTAAGGTCTTGATAGCAGCATCCTCTTGCCATTCTTGACGAATAGAATCCAAAAGGGCAGTGGACAAAATAGATATAGCAGATAAGGTTTCATGCTCAGGAAGACGAGAGAGAGCATCAGCCATAAGATTTTCAGTTCCTCTTTTATAAGTAATCTCATAATCATATCCCAATAATTTAGAGACCCACTTTTGTTGTAGCATAGAAGTGATTCTTTGCTCTAATATATGTTTTAAACTATTATGATCTGTACGAATCTGAAATCGATGACCAATTAAGTAAGGTCTCCATTTAGTGACAGCATGAATAATGGCAAGCATCTCTTTATCATATACAGACCAACTGAGATGTGTTTTTGTCAGAGCCTTGATAGTATTTGCAATTGGTCGTCCTTCTTGCATCAACACAGCACCAATCCCGACTCCTGAAGCATCAGATTCAATGACGAATAATTTATCAAAATTTGGCAAAGCTAAGACTGGGGTTGTGGACATAGCAAGCTTAAGTTGATCAAAAGTCCTTTTTGCATCATCATTCAACTTGAAGGAATCCTTCTTCAGCAAAGATGTCAGTGGTGCACTTATCTTACCATAATTCTTCACAAACTTGTGATAGTATCCTGTTAAGCCCAAGAATCCTCTAAGTGCTTTAACTGTATGAGGAACGGGCCACTCAAGCATTACTTGAATTTTAGATTGATCCACTGAAACGCCCTCATAAGAGACAATATGGCCAAGGTACTCTACTTGCGGTTGACCAAAACTGCATTTAGATTTCTTAACAAATAGTTTATGCTCCCGAAGTCTAGTAAAAATTATCTTCAAATGTGATAGGTGCTCCCGAATTTGATGATACCCAGAACGCAAGTCGAGCTTAGTGTATAACTTTGCACCTCCAAGTTCATCAAGCAACTCATCGTCCACTGGAATAGGGTATTTGTCCTTGATAGTGACTCTATTGAGAGCTCTATAATCCACACACATATGCCATAAACCATCTTTCTTTTTTACCAATAATACCGGAGAAGAATAAGGACTAACACTAGGACGAATTATTCCTACTTCAAGCATTTCTTGAACTATTTTTTCAATTTTAGCCTTTTGAAAATGAGGATAACGATATGACTGAACATTAGTCGGAGAAGAGCCTGATAAGAGGAGTATTCGATGATCATGTGATGGTTGAGGTGGCAGTCCTTCTGATTCTGCAAAAAATTTTGAAAGCAAGAGCTCAAGTCCATTATCAACGGTTGACGGTAAATATGTTACTCCCATAAGTTGGAGTTGAACAATATAACCCCTTTTTTCCTTCCAAAGTATTTTTTCCATGCGATGATTTGATATAGAATTGACCTTGCAACGTTTTCCTTTTAATATCACATTTTGGCCTTCCAATTCAAATTTCATTATTAATTTTGAGAAGTCCCAAGTGATTTCTCCCAATGTACGTAACCACTCAATACCGAGCACAACTTCCTCAAGGCTATACAGAAACATGTGAGAGAACTTTTCTTTTCGATGCTTGATCAGACGAAGTCTCTTAATAACTTGAGTAAAATAGAGATCCTTCTTCAGAGAGTAGTTTTGACTATGCATCGGTAGCATTGGAACAAGCTTGCATTCATTGAAGAAAGAGAATTTGAAATTGATCAAATTCTTTTCGCATGAATAAAATTGACCTTGAGCCTTCTGAGTACCGCAATCTTCAAGTTTTCTTGAGGCTGAGTTAACCGTCATGAATAAGTCCTTATTAATATATGATTCTTCAATGTATTTTGCACTAGATTCTTCAGAAGTTGTTTGCTCCTTCGGCGGTAGAATTATAGATGTCTCATTTTTAAAAGACGTCTCAACAGATGAATCTGAAGCTTGATCTTCGACTGAATTTTTTTCAATATCCTTCGCTTCTTGTTGAGATAAAGTTTTCGTAAAAAATTCTGAAGAAATTGAAGTGTTGGACTCTTCTGCATTTGATGAAAATATTATTGCACTTGTGCTTCGGAGTGATTTGTTCAAGTGTCGACTTGATCTATGCTTCTCTTCATTTAAACGTTCTTCTTCCCATCGAGCAAAAGAAATTGCAGCAACTATAGTAATTGGTCGTCGAGCTTTTACTTCTTGTCGAAGATCGGGGAGAAGTCCTTCAACAAAAGTTTCCACCAATCGATATTCGCTCCAATTTTTAATTTGACTTGATAATAATTCGAAACGAGTCTGGTACTCCTCGACCGTACTTAATTGTTGAATATTTGCAAGCTTATCTTCTACGTGATTTCCCTTGTTTACTCGTTGATATTTCTTGTCGTCGTTGAATACTTGTAAAATTTGTTGAAATCGTTCTTCGATTCGAGTAAGACGATCAGCTAGTGTTAAAATTTCTGAAGTCGATAAATCCTGTGAAGCCATAGATTTTTCCTGCACATTTGAAATATTAGATTAAGAATATTAGTAAGCGGTGGTGATGGCGATATAGTGGCAGCAGCGGATGCGATAGATGGCAGCGGAAGACGATAAATGGCAGTGGAAGATGGAGATAACTAGGTTATTGGTCCAACCAAAAACTCGAGATATCACAATTGTCCGAAAAAGATCGAACAGCTCTGATACCAATTGTTAGGTTCCTAGTCCAACTAGGATCCTAATTAGATCACTTCGAGGGGATCAAGCCTCCAATAGACCACTTCGAGGGGGTCAAGCCTCCAAGATAGTTGCTCCAAGCAAATATCAAAAGAAGATTGTATTCTCATATATCTGATTAAAAAGAGTTCCAAGGGGGCCCTATTTATAGGGTAACCCAAACAAGTCCTAATAGAACTAGAAATAAAAGAAATAGAGTGCTAATCAAACTAGGAAGTAAATAACTAGAGTGCTAATCAAAGTAGAAGCAAATAACTAATCCTAGTTAAAGAAAATAAACTAATCCTATTATTATTAGGAAATAGGATCCTATCAGTCTGCTCCTTGCCGTCGATGTCCCTCCTTCATGGCGCCGGCAAGCCGAAAGCTTCCTTCTGCCGCCGTCTCACCGAACCTGGATTGGTCTCTCTAAACCTTAAACCCCTCCCACTTCCGCCATCCTCCGGGGAAGATGATGCCAAAGGATCCCTTCGCGTGGCACCGCACCTTCATTTCCTCCTCCTCGAGCGTCCTGTGTAATATTCTCAAATAATAAAATAAAATAAAAAGAAAAAAAAAGTAAAAAAAAGTTATGATCATTTAAGACCCATTAAGAAGTCTCCAAACCCAAAATATAAATACCCTCGTTGCCCGAAGCTTACCTCAACTCCTCTCACTTTATCTCTCTCCCAAACCCAGCCGGCACCTCCATTTCCCACATAACCACTCACCCTCACATCTCGACAAGAGCATAGCATAGCATCCAAGGCAGCACTCTTCATTCCTCACACTCCCTCTCGGCCAGCTCCAAGACTCCTCTCTAGCTCCTCTCCCTCACAGCCCCCTCGCGGCCAGCACCAAGCACAAGGAAATCCCTCTGTCACTCTCTATCTCTCTCCTCCCATACACTCACGTCTGGATCACAGCAAGCAAGGAGGTCACTCCCCCCTCAACTCATCCTCTCTCCTCCATTCCCTCACCTCTCAGCAGCAGCAGGAAAGTGGAGCCCCCACTCAAGCACCAACAACAACACAAGTGAAGGAAGTCTCCTCTCACGTCCACAGCACCCTACAAGCTCTCACACCCACCCTCTTCCTCTCTCACGGCTCACCCACTCACGGTCAACACTCCTTTTAAGCTCTCTCTCTCTCTCTCCACAAGTGGCAGCAATAGCATAAAGAAACTAACACACCTAACATAACTCACTTCCTCTCTCTTTCGTGCACTCATTCGGTGGCAGCAACAAAGAGGAGCACCAAGAAGAGGCCAGCGACTAGGAACACATGGAAAGAAGAGAAGAAGAAGCTTTCACGATAAAGAAGAAGAAGGATTAGTATAGGATTAGGATTTTAACGTGAATCCTAAAAGTATATTTGAGAGGATCCAAACCTTTCAAATCCTTCTTAACATTATTTATATGTGTGAATTAGGGCATGAAGAACAAATCCTTTATTTTTAAGCTTAAGGGTTAGGGAATGTATATTAGAGATTCATGTTCATTTGCTAATCATGAGTAGAATGTAATGTGCTTCATGTTTATCATGACTACTGTTCTATTGCTGATCATGTTTAGATGTAAAATGTTTATTACTTCTTATGTTAGTTCAAAAAGAAATTAGTTCAATGTTCATGTACCTCCATGATCGTGATTAGTATGTTTGATGTTCTCATGTGAATACACTATTTACTTCATTGTTAGATTGCTAAGAATATTTCATATGATGTTTGGAATCATTTATGCGCTCAATATGTCAATGTATGTGAGATTTGGAAGAAAAATGTAAAAAAATCGTATGTTCGTCGTCTCAGAACGGACGACCGATATATTATCGATCGACCATTCTGAAGACAATTGTAGTCTCGAACTCTGTCCAACGGTCGACCGTTTCACTAACGATCATCCGTTTTGAAAGGGTCGTTACATTATGTGATTAGTGGTCGAACGAACACCCTATTTCGGTCATTCGAAAGCCATGTAATGGTCGATCGATATTTCAGCGGTCATCCGATTTGAGTAGTCGACACATTCTGTGATTAGCGATCGATTCAAAACTCAGTTTCGATCGTCCGAAAGACCGATAACGGTCGACCGATATTCCATCGGTCGTCCGATTCAGAGAGTCATCACACACTGTGATTAACGGTCGACCGAACGTCTGTTTTGATCGTCCGAAAGCTTGACAACAGTCGACCGATCCGTTACCTAAGTCCAGCGGTCGACCGAAAGTGAAAATGATCATCCATTCTGGGCTGATGATTGAATGTCTACAGATAGCATGATTTGAAGTATGTATGATATTAAATAGGATTAAAACATGCAACATGTATTGAATGATTGTATGTATTGATGAAAGTAACTAAAAGACGGATTGGCGTGAAGGTGACTTATTGTAACCGAGGAGGGGAAATGTTACACCCCTAAATGGTGACATTTCTCGGAGAAACGAGTTCCACCCTTGAGTGTGACGTTTTCATAAGTTGAGGTGAGTTCCACCTTTGAGTGTGGCATTTTTATTGGGCCTACGTGGAACTAGGAGGCGAGTTCCACCCTTGAGTATGGCGTCTTTATTGGCTTCCCGCGAACTCAATCTTGGCCTAGCTAACCAATTTTTCACGAACTCAACATGGTCTTCCTAATCAATAAGATAAGAAAGTATCTAAGTAAAGATGAAAGACAAAAAGATGAATGATGAATGACTTGGGACATAAAGTTAAAGAGATAAAGAAGTATACAGAAGCATGCACCTATGATGATGCAATATGAATGTCCACTTGTCACATCATATCATGACATGAATAAAGATGACTAAGTAAAGTAAGATAAGTTGTGATATGCTTGACTAAAGATTATGATGTCATACGTTATCTTATCTTACCATAATGATATGCTCACATGCCATATAGTATGCATAAGTAGCTCATAACATGCATATGATTTATGTTCCATTATGATGATATGCATATGTCATGACATGTAGAGATTATGATATAAGATCATAGCATGCATGAGCCTCAACATACTCTAACGGAAGAAATTCTCTGCATCCCATGGATCCGTGCAGGTATGGATGAGGCATAGGTTCGACGGGGAGGGCCTCTTGACAAAGACATTACACATGGACGGGTGCCCAAGTTGTTTTACTATTATTATGTCATTTTGATGAACTCTTGTAAGAGTGGTCTATGTATGACTTATGGGTCTTATGGAGTCATGTATTTTACTTGAATTCATTATGTTGTAGGAACCTTTTGTTGGGCATACGTTAGAGCCTATTAGGCCTATGGGTCAGTATGTTATCTTGAGTTTGTATTTATATGTTGAAGTCTTCTACTGTTTATGATATTATTGTTTTAAGTTTATTATATTATGTTTCCGCTACAAAATTTTTATGTAATTAGGTCACGAAAAAAGTAATGTCGCCTAGGGTTCGATAACTAAATTGGGGCTGGATTTTGAGGGCGTTCTTCTACTAACCCAATGCTCTTCCTCGCCAATCCTCCTTTAAATCCCAGAAGCACGAATTCGCCGACAGTGTTGATTCCAAGATCCTCGGTCCCCTTAAGGCTGCTTCGACACACTCTATATCCTCTTTATGTCATTGTTCTTCTACATCAGTTCCCACCATGCAAAGTTTATTTCCTCGTTCTCCTTTGTGTGCGATCTCCTGCTGCTTTCTTCATCGCGTTCATCTTCCAACTCTACTCATCAACCCGGAGTGTGCTTTGGTGGGTCCCAGGGACGTGCATATGCACAAGATACATGTCCCCAAGTAACACTAAAAAACCAAAATTATTTCGAACGTCCGAAAGTGCAATAGACAAAAACATAGCGAATCTCTCATTCATTACACCACCATAATTTCAAGATTTCGTAATCCTTAAAATCATGATCTCCGAAGTTTCAAGGAAACTCCCAGAAATTTATGACCTTAAAAACTCTATTAAGGATCCATTTTCTTTGCCTTTTCATTTCTCTCATTTTCTCTATCTCCTTTACTTGTCTGTGCTCTCTCTCCTTGTGGTCTAAGGGAAAAAGCTATTGGAGGACCTCCCACACGAAGAGGACCAAGGTGGAAGAAGAGGATGTGGCAAGAGCTCAATCCGGCAAAGTATCAAATGAAAATTGACCAAAAAAATGTGTTATTCGGGATATGGGACATAGGGTAGATTTAAGATGAATTCACATGTCCTACGGACTTTGATAGGCTTAAGATCCATGTTAGAATAGATAGCACACTACAAGAAAGAAGCAAATTATAGACGGTCAAAACCGTATGTAATTTGCCGAAAACTGTCGGAAATTACAATTTTCGACGAATTTTTTGACAGAACCGATACGATGAAAAAATGGTCGTCACAAATCGATTTTCGACGGTTGGAAAAAACTCGACAAAAGTTCCGACAGTCTGGCAGCCGCAACCATCGAAACTTTCGACGATTGCAACCGTCGAGACTTTCGACGGTCGTTGGAATCGTCAAAAGTTCCGACGGTCGAGATCGTCGAAACTTTCAGCGATCGTCGTGACTGTCGAAACTTTTAGCGACCGCGATCGTCGAAACTTTCGACGGTCGTCGCGACCGTCAAAACTTTCGGCGGTCGTCGCGAGCATCGAAACTTTCGGCGATCGTCGTGACCATCGAAACTTTCGACGACCGCTGAAACATTCGACGGTCACAATCGTTGTAAAGAATTTTTATAATATAAAAAAATTAGTCCCCCGCTAGCGAGAACCGATCGACAGCGGCCAGATCCGACTGTCAGCGGCCAGATCCGACTGTGAGGCGGCAGATCCGACCGCCAGGCGACCGATCCGGCCGCTTAAGCCCGCGGCCAGATCTGGCCGCCCGCGGCCAGTTTCGGGCTGGAGAGAGAGAGAGTGGGGGAGGGTCGCCGGCGGAGAGAGAGTATGGAGGTAAGATGTTTGTTGAAATGTTTGATTGATTGTAAAGAAGCATTTGTTAGTTTAGAGGGAAAATGGGTTGTTATAGATGCTAATGCATTTAATTGAGTTAATTATAATTATATTAACTGATATTATTGTGCATGGAAACCCAACATAGAAGGAAAACATTAACACTATGACGAATAAGAGTTAAACCTATTTTTCGAAATGGTAAAATTTGATTAGGAGAGGAAAATAAATAAATATAAATAGTTGGGCAAATACAATAGACGCAATTACATGATTTCTTTTGTAGTATAGAATTGGTGTGTATGTAGTTCATAATGGGAACTGTAGCAATTGCTGGAATCACTGTAGCATTTTAATATTTAAGTGTTGCTTAACTTATCATTGAAATCAGAAAGATATAAGGACTTATATAGGCAGTAGCACAAATTAATAAGTCAAAGGAGGTATGGTCACTCAATCATGTTAATTTGATGTCATACCTACATATATCTAGTTGTACATCTATGTGATACAACAACACTATGGTAAACATAATTTTTTAGATAGGTGTAACCCTAATCATTTTTCATTATTAAATAAATTCGAAAATAAGATTTATAATGTTGATTTGTGATATATGATGATAATGAAATTGTTATCTAAATGGAATGACATATGAAGGAAATTTTATAAATATATTAAATTTCAAAAATAATAAGGATGACTTATATAAATATGAGAAGGATGTATTAAAATTAGAAAGGTTAATATAAGTTGTGGCTACGACACTTGTGACTGTCGAATGTTGAAGGAATTTAAAAGATGTTGACTAGGTGACTTTGTACTCATGTTTAACACTCGAAGTGAGATGAGGAAGGAGATGACAAGTGGGATAAAATTCAAGGTGAGGGAACTTATCTCAATTGATATGAATTGCTAGACTCTTCGGAGTGATGACATTGTTCCACCCAATGTGGAATGGATTTTCGTGATAATTTCCTTCATGCATATTCATATATTTGTATGCTTCATATGTGTGTCATCATATGACTTATGACATTTTATTATGAATTTTGGAAATCCGTCGAAGTTTATCTTTGTGAAATTGAAGTGAATATTTGATTTTTGAAAGGAAAGTTTATATGATAGTTTCAATTCTAAACTTCTATTTGAAAATTGCATTCATGCATCATGTGCATTATATGTAAAACCCCGCATAAGGCGGAGTGGTTTCACCTCGAAGGTTTGGCCAACTCCGAGTAGACCGGTTGAGGTCCGGTTTGCTCTGTGTCGATATAATGACACGAGGAGCAGATTTAACACCCTGCGTCGATATAGTGACATGAAGGGTGGAATTAGAACGATCATTTTGTGGCGATATAATAACATGAGGGATGGAATGGAGAAAGAAAAGATACAAGCTCTGTGTCGATATAGTGACACGAGGAGCAATTCAACGTCCTGTGGCGATATAGTGACATAAGGGACGGAATTAGAATAACCACCCTGTGACGATATAGTGACATGAAGAAGCACTCGACTGAGAGTGATATGGATATTCGTTGATGATGTTTCCCCAAATTTTATGATGTTATTTTATTATCATGCATGTGCACTCATGGCATTTATTTTGGTATGATAATTATTTAAATGGACTTTCTCAAAGAATTGAAAAATGTTTGGAATGATTTCTAAAAATAAAGAGGTTGGCATTTCTTTTGCTGTTTTAATATTTGAAATAGTTGTTTTACTCACTGAACTTCTTAATGCTCGCTCCTCTTACTTATTTTTTTAGGTAATGAATGAAAGCTTGCATAGCATGAAATAAGAAATGTAAAGGGGCTAGAAAACGAACATGTGTGAGAGGCGTGATTATCGTATTTCTAACTTTGCATTTCATTGAGTATTCCTATATGGATTTATTTCTCAAAGAATGTTTTGAAAGATTTTGGAGATGTTGAATTATTATGTGAAGCGATAGACGCTCACATTATATAGTTTATGAGCATCTGGCCCGTGATTTTATTTTAAGAGTGGACTTGTGACTCACTATTTTTGGGCATGTGTTCCCACTCTTTTGAATTGTCAGTAATGTCCTTATATCTGCCTGTGATGATTAAAGTTTTGAAGTTAATTGTTCATGATGAGATAAATATGAATTGTTGTACATGACGTATAAACTAATTTACGCATACGTCATGTCGAAATTTTTAGAAATTTTCAGAGTTAGTTTATTTTTTAAACATTAGTTTCTGTTGAAGTTTTGAATTCGAATTTAAACGATTGATTTTCCGGTTTCACCCTTTGTGGCGCCAAAAGAAGTAGTAGGGCGTCACATGATCGTTGTTCTAATTCTACCCCTCGTATCACTATATTAACACTGGGTGTTGAACTTGCTTTTTGTATTCCATTGACAGAGCATATCGAACCCAATCGATTTACTCGGAGTTGGCCAATCCTCCAAGGTGAAAATACTCCGCTTTATGAAGGGTTTTTTTATGTAATGCATATGATACATGAATGTGAATTCAAAGTGAAGGTTTAAAGCTTGACGTCAAATACTAAAACATTTTATTTCAAAACCAAATGTTTTCTTCAAGTAAACAAGAGAAACTTTTATTAAAATTGATAGACTTTTAAAAATTCATATAAAACCTGACAGTTCATATGATGACACACATATGAAGCACACAAATAAGTATGATTATGCATGAAGAAGATGATCTCGAAAAATCCATCCCACATCGGATGGAACAATGTCACCACTCCTAAGAGTTAAGTAATTAATATCATTTGAGGTAAGTTCCATCACTTTGGATTTGTCAAATATTATTCATCCGAATTCGATCATGTACCACCTATTAATCAACAAATTGCATACGCTAAGATTTTATTCATATTTCAAATATGATGAAAATCTATATTTAAAACTTCATATAATAGTTTTTCCCAAACCGTTAAACACTTAACATCATATATTCTTTAGTTATGACCAGCTACCAATATTTACTCTTAGTAATAAGTCAAATCGAAATTAGATAATCATATCATGTCATAATTTATAATATTTTTTATTTATATATAAAATTAAACTGGAAATAAAGTTAACATTTATGTATAATATTTACATCTATTTTTATTAACATCATAAATAAGGTAAAGAAATCAAATTGAGCCTTTATATTCTTATTTTGGATCTATTTGATTACTAAGTCGCCTTATTTTTCCAATTAACATCATAAATAAGGTAAAGAAATCAAATTGAGCCTTTATATTCTTATTTTGGAAATCATTAATATAATATTATGTTCATTTATCAATCCATAACCTACAGAGAACCTCCATCTGAAACTATCAAAATTATTAGACTACTTTCATATGAACCAATTTAATGTTATCCACTATAATAATCCAAGAACTGATAGTTCATATCAAGTGCCTATATAGCACAACATCATTCAATAAATATAAGTCTCTAGATTCAAACTATAAGACATTGCTATCTGGATTCAAACTATAAAACATTGCTACCATCGTATAACTTGTATCAAGAAACTCTACGTATATTTCTACGATTAAAGAAATGATAAGGAGACTCAAGCCTTACCTCTCGTGAGCAGCAGCATAAGAAATTTATCAGTTGATAATTTGCCTCGTACCCAGTCAATAAAAGGAAAATGACAACTATCTCAATCCACCATCTCTTCAAGAATGAAATGAAATGGAAGAACGGTGTTGAATCTAGTACGACGACGATCCCAACCTTTCCTCCAGCCTATACCGATGTGTTCTTCTCTCTAGGCCCCACATGGTAGCGCATTCAGATCTTCTAGAGGAGCTTCGAAGGCGAGAAATTGAAGTAATAGTAATGGCAACCCAAAAGACGAAATCGGTAGATGAAGAACAGAAATCCATTAAAATCCTAAGTAGAAATCCGATTGACTTTGACAACATATTGCTGCACTACTTAGCTACTCACCGGTGAAAGATCAAGATGAATCGAACTCGGAATCAACCAACATTCTAGATTCATCGCGCTGACTTCGGGCCTCAGTATAGTCCACGAAATCTTCTCATATTAACACTGATGGAATCCTCTCGTCGAACTCGTCGGAAAACATCGCCAGACAGGTTATAGAAAAACCCCAATCTCGACCACCTACTAGATTCGGAGTAAAAACATGTTCTAAATCCCTCAAAATGAACCTAACCGACTTGAGTATGATGTTCAACTCACCAAGAGAGAGATCGGTGTGAATCAAAGCCGAAAATGTCACCGACGAACTTCCCCCTTCCCTTATGTTCGAAGCTTATTACATCGTGCACAATGGATCGATCTTCACCTACCCCATGTCAAAATGTTTGTCTCGTCGTCCTCTTTCCAATGACACTTCACACGTGAAAAAAGGTGACCGGACGACGGAGAATCGGACGTCGGAATGGTGGCGGCAGGTGGCTTCTCGCGCGACACTATAGCAGGTGGGGGCGGCAGGGTGGAAGGGAGGAGATGATGGGTTTTCTCTCTCCTCCTTTCCACATGTTATTCTTTTTTTTTTTGCAAAAAGACCACTATGTCCTTTAGAAAATTTTAAATTCCCCTTTTTTCATATCATTATAATAAATTGATCGGAGTAAACACTACGAAATGCACAGTCATTTCGAATGAAAGAACATGTCCCAAGTTCCATATGACCCGTCCTTGGTTGCCCGAACTGAGTTCCACCGAACTCGGCCCGAATTCGCCATGACAGCAAGCTCAGAGCTCTACAACTAACACAACTCGATCCGCATTTAGGATGACCTAACCCCAATTCATACTGAGGAAGACAATCGGGCGAGTCGACCATCTCGACCCGATCACATTCCAACCCGGCCCAGGTTCTGCTCGAGTTTCTTCGAGACGAAATTCGTCAGAACTCGGCTAGGATTCTACTTATACTCGTCCCGGATTCCGACTAATAGAAGGATAATTTTCATGATTTTGACCCTTGACATATGTACTTAGATCAGATATGATTTCAATGATAATTTATGTCTATTTATGACACTATTCCCAACAGACAATCTGTCCAATTTTAGTTGACCGAAGCTCTCGACCAAAAGTAGAAAGAAGACGACATTGTCCCCAACGAATGATTGGTTGAATTTCGCCCGACCGAAATCTCTCGACCAAAAGTCCGAGAATGTTCTCATGTTATGACAGATGACAGAAAATCATGATATCGACCAATTCATGTATGACTTTAAAACGACTAACAGATAAACCAAAATGGACGACTGCATCTTTTTGACGACCAGTGTATAATGATAAATGGATGCCCGAAAACTTTTCAGACGGCCGCTAATCTTCTGGTCGTCTAATATATAGATAGAGGGAAATATGATATTAATTTAACCCTCATGATTTGACAAGCTCCTATCTATTTGATTGATATTGAATGACATGATATTAAAGATGATTCAAATCTACTCATGCACCTTACAATCTTAATTGACCTAAAGTGATCGAAAGAATATAATCTTGAAATGAATAAAGAACGAACATAGAATGAATGATCGCTTCCCTTTTTATTGATCGAAGAACACTGATAAATGAGCGTTCGCTCCCTTTTTGGATGACTTTTGAATGGACCTAAAGCGGATGATCGAGCGTCCAATATGAGGACAAGAAGAGTATGACTTTAAATGAACCCTCTCATTTGACAAGCTTCCATCCACTTGATTAAAATTGAATATAAAACTTAATGATGAATCAAAGTTATGTTCCCTATAGCCTTGATCAATCCACGAATTGAAAGAGAGGCTCATGGATGATGAATGGAAGTTATGACAGCCTTTTGTGAGGCACTTCCATATAGTGCGAGGTCATCTCCACCGAGGGGTGTTATCGTCTAATGCGATGTCATCCTCACTTCTATGGATGTTACCGTCTAGCACGAGATCATCTCTATAGAGGGGTGTTGCCATCTAATGCGAGGTTATCCTCACTTTTACGGACGTTGCCGCATAGTGCGAGATCATCTCCACGAGAGATGTTACCGTCTAGTACGAGGACATCCTTCCCTATGGAAGATAAAAATGAAAGGATTTTGTCCTTATAAACATGAATATGAACAAGAATCATGAATATGAAAGATAAATATGAATAATGAATATGAACACGAATGTGGAAATGAAAGAAAATGAAAATGTATGAACTATGAGTTTTTTTTATCAGCTCCTCTATTAGGATTCAATCTTATACTTGATTATACTTCATGTTTATTTTGATGGATTTATACGAACTCACACTTAATTTTATGCTAACGATTGAACTTGCTTCCCCATGTGATCCTCATAGGTACATGATTGGATTACGATATTGGTTGATGTGTGTGCGACGTCTATAATTTGATGACGTGTGTGTAGAGTTATATGGAGTCTTCTCTTCTATTGATCGAGTTATATTTGAGACATCGTATAGACATATAGTGTGATATGGACTTTTTATATGTCACATATGATGCACTCATTATTTCATCTATTTTAGTTTTCGCATTTCTTATGTTTCATTATTGTAATAATTAAATAAATTTCGCATTTCTTATATTTCATTATTGTAATAATTAATTTTAAGTCTTTCGTTTATATGTCATGACTCTTGACCATCTAGGTTAAAAAAAAGTTAAAAAAATCGAAAAAAACTAATAACTGAAAAAAAATTGACGAGATTAAATTTAGAAGCATTACAACTTTAGTATTCAACGTTCTTTACGGCAAGCGGGATGCAAGAAGGCGAGAGATGTGGAGGTGCAAAGAAGAGATGAGAGTAGAGAAAGAAGGATGGAAACGGGATGGAGAAAAAAAGGCAACTTTTTAGCTCCATTGTTGCCACTGCTGCTGCTTACGTGTTGATTCAAGATACGTGGGAGATTTTTATCGGCACACGTGCATTCGCCCTTCGCCACCCATCGCATCTCCTCTTTGCCGGAGGAACCAAAATATAAATAAAAATTTCTCAGAAACTCCCATCACTTCCTCCGCCCGACGCCGACGCCGCCGCCGCCGCCGACGACCCCGAGTCTCCATCTCCGTGGCCGTATCCATAGCCAATGGCGAGCCTAAGGAGAGCACTCGCCGGCCGCTTTCTCCTTCGTGTCATACACCGTAGTGTACGGGGGTCATCGCCGCAGCCTTCGCTCAGGTGCGTCCCTCCACCTCTTTGTTTGATCCGTAATGTTCTCGGATTCTCCAATTTGAAGTTATTTCTTGTGTGTTTGTTTTTGTCTTGATTCTTGTCCAAAGATCGCATCTCCGAGCCATCTCCCGCAATTATTCTTCGGAAACCGATCTCTCCGATGAGGAAAGCAAACGCCGCCTGCACAACAGGTTCCTGCCTTGTTTCTTATCTCTCCAGATCATTTAATTAGCGTTGAAATTTG
The DNA here is from genome assembly GCA_030549335.1 of Pontederia crassipes. Lineage (NCBI taxonomy): Eukaryota > Viridiplantae > Streptophyta > Magnoliopsida > Commelinales > Pontederiaceae > Pontederia > Pontederia crassipes. Next base: position 8,519,898 of record CM060190.1, read on the forward strand.
TTTACGATTGCAACGCAATTCTGGATTCGGAATGCTAAAGGTGGAATGATTTCGTTGTTTCGGGTTTAGACTGATATATAGGAGCAGGCAACGGGGATTCCTTGAATTGGACTTGGTGCTGGGAAATTGGGTAGAGGAGAACGTTAGGGCCATGGATGATTTGCATATCAGAGCACTGGAGGATGTTCTTGACCTGGTAATTTTGACGGCGATTATCGAAATTTTATCGTTTCTCTTCATATGTCCCAATCCTGTTTAATTGAGCATGTACTCATGGCATCTTCTCCTCAAATATAAAACTTGGTCTTTCATCGATTTGATAGCGAATGAATATAAAATGACATAATTAAATTATTCAATTCAAGTGCTATACAAATTTTATTATAATATAATAAGTAAATCATTCATTTCTCACTCGAATAAAAAAATTCACAATTAATTTTTTTTATTAAAATTTATAGAAATTTATATTGGCAATAAATTTTATATGGTGCATACATTATATGCAATATTAATTATTAAAATAAAATTTTAAATTATTATTAACAAATAGAGCAAGATCTATTGGTGAATAATATACCGAAAGGTTTGGTTACTAATAGAGCGGAATGACGTCGTATGATCCATGTAGCCGACCCCACCTAGTGGGATAAGGCTTTGTTGTTGTTGTTGTTGTTGTATTAACAAATAAATAATCTGTAATTAATTAAGCATAAATGTAAAAAAAATATATAGCTGAATGGTGATAAAATAAAATTGAGAAAATAATACGATAAGTTGAGAAAGAAATAATGAAAAAAAAAATTATAAACCTCTAACCTCTAATTGCTAAACACTAATAGAAGTAGTTTTTCAATGTTTTCATCCGAAACGTTGAACTCTACTTCCTTATGTCATTTACCAAATAAGAAAATTAGTGTTTCAACTGCAAAACGATAATTTGGCATTGCAAACAGAGCCATAAACAAAAGTTACAAATTAGAAATGACCAACAAAGTAGTTATTCTTCTTTTTCCTCCATTTATGAGATAGCTTCTTTTGAAGTTCATTCTAACTGCTTTATCTTGTTCTTTGTATGGATTAGTAATAATTATTTTTCTGAATTAATCTTTGCATATAATCAAGTGTATCTCCACTGTGTGCTTGCATGATTTATTACTTTCCCTTTGTTAATTTGTTATGTTTTATTATTTAGGCAGTCCTATTGCTGCATGATGTTTAAATGCATCCACACTCCAGTGTGCTGCATATCCAATCAGCCCTATTCTTGATATCATAGGATCATTATATCACTGGAAGGGAGTAGGTTTTTTTTCAAAGAAAAATAATTACTAACAGAGTGTTAGTCATCAAAAATCATTTGTTCAAAAGCCTTGAAAAGAGTCAAAGTTATATATGAAGGAACAGAAATGAATCGAAGAGAGCTCCACTCTCCACTCTATCATTCTTGTAAGTCACCTTATTCTGCCACAGCCAAATTGCTGAAAGTAGTGCAAAGAGAAGAGCACGATCTCTCAACTGATACATGATCATCGGACCAGAAGTTCCACCCTGCTGGAAGAAATCCAGAATTCTGTCTCGGTGATGTTATAGATCCATTGAGATGTCACAAGTGAAAAAGACATGGTCTGTATCTTCCACCAAGTAATTATTACACATTTTGTAGGTTGGAATCACCACATGAACCAGAGAGCACAGTGGGAAGCTGTGGGGATCTGCTGTTTTCATAGGAGCTAGATAAAAATTTTGAGTTTTAGAGGGACTTTGGTTTTCCATATTAGCCGGCAATCAGATAGCATGTCTCTGTCCTAGGACCGATCAGGCCCACACGGAATTTCAGATGCTTGTTAGTATTGATTGTCTCAGCAATTCCAGAAAAGAACTTACATATTTTTGGTCAAATGTATTTCCAACTAAGTTTAGGCCAATTTTCTGTAGAATCAATAAAGTTACTAAAGCTGTTATATTAAAGAGTTTCAATGTTTGTTGACCCTTCTTTATTTGTCATGGCTTGCGGAGAATGACAATTTCTGTACTCTTTTGATATTGGCAAGGGTTTCCCTCAAAAAAAGTCAAAGTTGGTTAGTTTCAGAAAGTATGTGAAGATGAATTAAGATTGTTGTAAAACCTAAACAGGATGCCTCAAACTCAAACCAACATCTAGTCAGAAAAGGAGCTTTCTTTGCACCTCAGTGCAAAAGTGATTAAATAAGTGGTTAAAAATGCAATCTAAGTTCATGTATTTTTGTTCTGTTTGGATATTGTGTGCAATGTGCATCATGCTTTCTTTTGCTCACGTGCTATGCTTTTCTGCCAGGCTTTGAAATTCGGACAGTTTGGATACATTGAAACACTCTAAGTTGATAAGAACTTAAAATCATGCATGGGTGGCTAAAATAGTGAAAGACGAGATGGTTGCGTGCGTATTATCTAAGAAGAAAGAAGAATTTATTTCAGTTGTCTTTCCTTTTGCCATACTTGTTGAATTTTGTAACGAGGAAGCTTCCGACTCATAGTTTGGCAGAATACAAAATTCTTTGAATTCACAGATTTTTTCGGTAGATAATTTTATTGATTTTTTGAGAGTATTGAATGAACTTACACAGGTCATATGCAGTGACTCTGAGGTTTATACTGTGAATGTTTTACACCTTTTTCCTTCCTTTTCAATGCATCGTATTTCTTGTCCTTGTTAAGTACTTGAACAGTGTAGAAGAATGAAATTCTTTTGTATTTTCATAAAATGTAGACCCTGATCACATTATCATCCTTATGTGACAGAACACTTAGAAAACCTTATTTCAGCAATGAATTATTTTATGCAATAATTTGACAGTGTTCTAGGGCCTCATGCCTTGGTTTGACATTTCAGGAAAACCCAGATCTGTGGAGGTGGCTTAGTGGACAAGAGCAACCACCAGATGCTCTCAAGAACAATCCAGTATGACAGAAAACTAATTATTTTCTTGTTACTTTATGTTTTCTTGGATTTGAGGCTGGTGTCAATCTTTCACAATTTAATCCAGAAATGAAATCATAAATTTTGATTTTGTAGGTCTTTACTTCTGTTCAATCTAAGGTCATAAGAAATCTGGACAATTACTCTTCTCCAGAGGTTCGAGCAACTCCTGGTCAGCCATGGGTAAGAGGATGGGATGATAACAGAGGACGAGACGGTGGTCCAAAATATGGAAACCAGTAACATTGATGATATGCAGATTTGCGATAAAAGCATGTTAAAACTTCAATGTACCCTGCGGTCAATAGGAGAGTAATATCACAGCAACTACAAACTTGTTCAGCCTTCTGTTATCACTAAATATTTGTTGATCAGCACCAGTGAGTTTTCTACATCAACTTCGAATAATGATTCTTCTTTTTTCTATACAAATATGATAACTTGTAAAGGCCTTACTCAGCATTTTCTTTAGTAAAGTTGCTCGATCGGCAGTTGCTGCTATCACCATGGATTGAGTGTTGTGCATCAGTCTGTTATCTATCCATTTCAACCTCTCTTCCTGAGAGTTTATGTTTCTTATGCCTTTTGTACTTGTTACTCAGATAAATAAACGCTGTTCTTGCTCTCTTACCTGGATTTTCTACCACATGGATTAATTTTGTTTTTATTTTTTCTCCGGCATCATAATATGAGAATTCCTCTTGTTTTTTGTTCCAAAATCTGATGTCTTGCTTCAGTCGCATACCACTTGGTGATGAAAAGCTTATGATCACTTTGAAGTTCAACCATCCAACAAACAGTTTTCTTTGATGATCTTTTAGTCCTTGTTCAAAGCCCCGAGGCATCGTGCGTCTCTGCAGTTGTGTTAAAATGAGGGTGCCAACAGGACCATTTCTTTGCTCTAAAGTGGGCCTCCTGCGCAGAATTGAGCTTGTAGATTCTTCCGACTTTTCAAAGTGAAAGACACACGACATGCATCCATAAGCTCTTTTCACCTTTGCAGACAAGACGATCAGCCATATGCACTGTGCAAGTTCCTTTGTGCCTGCCTGTCATGAATCATGATCCCCCACCCTGATCTACTTGAATAGTGGAAAATCACAACTAGGAGAATGTCCTGAAGAGGAGAGAACCCAAACGTGGATCTTGCCTTTTTGATGTTGTAGGTGTTGTAGTCAGAATAAGATATCTTCTGAAACTAATAAGATGAGACTAAAAAAACTCCTGTTGCTCAAATATTTTACTTCTAGGGAAGTTAAGCTTAATGAATACCAGAAAACTAAGAAGAAACGATGGAAATTGTGACATTAAATGATCAAGTAATTAGATACTTGCATGTTTATACGATTTCATGAGATGCTGATGTTCTTTCTTGTGGGTCCTGGATTTTGAGGTACAATAATATAATGGTTCCCACCTTACAAAAGCTATCTACAGGAAGAAAACAAAAGCTATACGTATCCATTGTGAATTCCACTCTTCTGAAATGTTGCCGTATTGTGAGGATTATGTTTTTATGGAATGGTTTTCTTCAGAAGGCCAAAAACCATTTTTAGGTGTTAAACTTAGTTGATTTCTGTGACATATTTGTAGGTGCTATTTTATCTAGGCTTTGTCTAACAAAGCTCCCTGATCAAGAAATGTGGATTGCATGCGGCATCTTATTTCCGTGACTTTGAGGAATCTATTGGTGGAATTGATCGAATTCTAGTACTGTTCAGAGTACTGGCTACTTAGGGCCGTAAAGTTTGGACCATTTGGATAACCATGGCCTATGTCCTCTCACTACAGTGATCAATGGATGAAGGATTCAAGTAAAGGTATCAACTTAGTTTAGGAACTTTTTAGTAGCTGAGCTTAAGAATCACATACCAATGTTTTCTTCAGTGAAACTAGCTGTTGAACTCCTAATGTTGTAGGTTCAGAGCTTAATGGCAAACTCTATTACATGCCTTTCTCGAGATCCTTTTTAGTTGGTGCAAGGGCCATCTGATTAAAACAGGATCTAATCTTCTTTTTTTTATGACTCATCAGTGGACCACAACTAGTATACTTTTGTGTAAGCACACAATTTCAGGGGACCTTGGTCCACCAGAATGAGCCAAACTTGTTATGAACAAAACCTTAGTTTATTACCAAAAAAAAAGAAAGAAGGAAAAAAAGGTCCATTGTAGGAGAACAGGAACCTTAGGGGTGACGCATTCCCTCCATTTCAAATAGCAAGTACGCCCAAATCCTGCAGAGCCAAAAGATTATAACTTTAATAACAGAAGGATACTTAGTTGTATTGTACAGCTCGTGCTTGAATCCATACTGATGTTTGCATTTGCATTGGAAAGAATCTTTCAGCTTTGCTTAATGCTGCACTTCATCCAGTTGAGACAGCCTTTAAATTCATCTCTGGAGGACATCGGCATGGTAGACTTCTCTGTAGAACATTTGTAGCAACAGCATTGAATGGTGGGCACAGTGGTAAAGTGGCCTCTACTTCTTGGAGCCAAGTAATCAGCACAGATGCTTCTTTCAGACGTTCTTTGACAAGTTTTGATGAATGGGAGAGTGTTGTTTCATGTGTTATGGCCTTCAATAATTTCAGGTGAGGTCTGACCATCAAAACATTCTGAAACATCACATGTTAACGGATAAGTTCAGTGCCTCAATTAAGGAGATTGCTGCACAATTAAAGCCCTTTTTTTCTTGCCTTTGTCGTACGGGTTTCTACTGAACTGTTTCCACTTCAGACGTACTCCTTTTTGTCATGACATTATGTTATATGTAGGTGGATTTTGTCATGACATTATTTATAGCTGGTCCCAAGTTCGGATAAAGGAGGAGGGTTGTGTTAGGCCCCGACAGTCAGCGTAAAATCCTGTCGAATTTCATGAACATGGATCAACGAATGACGTTGTATGATCCATATAGCCGACCCCACCTAGTGGGATAAGGCTTTGTTGTTGTTGTTGTATTATGTTATATGTAAGTGAATTAAACAAAAGAATAATGTGTAAGGTGATGGTGGACATGGCATTTGTTTCATGTCATATTTCCTCTCTCACAGTCTCACAGTCTCACTCACACACACGACTTCACGGCTTCACGGCTTTTTGTGTTGCTTGGAATGGATCCGGGTACAACATAAGGTAGTGTGTGAGAAATAGTTTTTTTACTACAAAGCAAATGGGATGCAAATGGGATCCGGGTCATGAAATAGCTTTCATTTTTTTTTCGGTTGCCACCCGGTGTTTAGGAAACAAGTTGTCCAATCCACGCGTCGTTAAAAATTATGTGCACTAGTCATAAAGTTAAAGTTTCAACCCATCATCAAGTTCTGATGTAAAGCAGGACGAAGAAAGAGATGAAGACGATTGGGAACTTGTGCCAAAGATGGTCATTCTCGAGCTTGATTTGTAGCGCTTGTCCATGATCGTTCATCCCTAGTCTACCACGAAGATTACAGCTGTCGACAGTGTCCGGAGATCATGGGATCGATCGTGAATCGTGCCTCCATAAAGTCCGATGATGTGTTCATCATTTCACGATCCTCAGCTAGCTATAATGATGAATTCTGCGAGCTCTTCACCTTCAATGTCGGTGTGTACAGCTGTTTCGACTATGCATTATCATTGACTCACGGCCGTGAACGATGGTCACGATCCGTGATTGCATTGGTCACCATTTAACATGATGGGTGAAGCTCCCACCTTCCATTGTTTTGTTTGGCAAACCTCATTTGGGTTCGTGCGTGTAGCAAACACTTGGAAGATGTTAAATCTTGGTAAGGAAAATGTATATTTACTACTTTTTCATCTCGACGTCGGATTAGTCAAGTGCTAGTATCATGAGATCATTCGCAAGTACATGATCTCATGCGGCAATTAGGGGAAGGGATGCCTAACCAAGTCATTGAGGCACCAATGCATTCGCTTGACATCCGAATGATCATCTTAAGAATCACGGGGCACCGATGTGAGTTATCACCTCATGCACAACACTAACATTAAGAAGCTTATTTGCATTATATAAGAATACAAATAATATGGGCTTGGGGAGGTACTAGCGTACTCCTTAATATACTGAAGAGTGAGGGAGTTGGGTTGGTGACATGTGATATGAAGAATAGTCTCAGATGCAGTTTTATCTATTCCAAAAATATGATCGGATCGGATTATCATTATCCAACTATGTTACGTCTAAATACCAAAATAGACATGTAAAAAACTAATGCATTAAAGATAACTTGGTCATGGTCTTACAAGGTTGTATCTCAATAGCGGATAACTCGATACTTCGTAAGATTACGTAGTGCGGGACAACTATATAAAATCCTTCTATGGTTCACAAAGCTCATTCATAGTAGTATGAAGACCTTCTGTAACCCTTGGATGCACCCTCAATATAATATAAATATAAATATATATATGGATTTAATGGGGGTCATACGCCATCTCAAGCGTATGACCCCATACGCCTGCTCCCGCCGTCCGATTAGATCGGACGGTGGCGAGCGGACGATCGGCGCCATGGACGATGGACGGTGCCGGATCACAACGGCTGTGCAGCCGGCGGGGCGAGGGTCGAGCGGGGTAGAGATGATCGACGGTGCTCTTAGGGGCTCGGGTGTGGGAGAGTGCTCGCAGGAGGGCTCGATCGAGGGTGCCGGCGGCGGACGGCAGATCGGGGACGACGGAAACTCAGATCTGGAGTCGACTACGGATTGAGGACAACGACGCAGATCTGGAGAGAAGGCGCGTAGACGCGAGCTCGACGACGATGACGGAGGGGAAGAGAGAGGAGATCGATGGGGGTGCCGGTGCACCGTTCATCCCATCCTCCACCGGAATCGCGAGGGCATCGACACGGTTCAAGCCATCGTCTACGCCGCGCCTCCCTCTGATCACGATTGCAGCTGCCGCCGCGCCTCCCTCAGATCGCAGTCGCCATCGCAACCCCGCCCCCGCCGTCGACCGTAATCATCGTCGTTTCCCTCCCTCCGACGATCGCTCCTGCTTCGATGATCGCACCCGCTCCGACGATTCCTCCCCCTCCTACGATCGCACCCGCTCTGACAGATCGCTCCCCCTCCGACGATCGCTGCCACGCTGACGGTCGCGCCATCGCTCTCGCTCCAGAGATTGCGCCCGCTCCAGCGATCGCGCCCACCGTCCGATCTAATCGGACGGTGGGCAAGCATGCGTATGGGGGTCATACGCCTGAGATGGCGTATGACCCCCATTAAATTATATATATATTATCACAACATATTTCCGAAAAAGATGGGTTTTTTAGTATATTGACATCAAAAGCTTTGTTTAAAAAAGTGCACAAATTATTAGTAACATATTCTCTCATCCATGTATAGAAAATTGGTCAATCATCGTGAATATCTCTCTCTCTATCTGGAAGAAAGGGTCACCCCTCGTGGATGATACGAAGGACAGACTATATTCCACTTTTTTCAAATTTTTTTATTTAGATGAGTGAAAGTATGAAAGATCTTGCTGTTTAATTGATAGGAACATTGAAAAATCAGTTAGAAGAGATCATCAGGTAAGGAAAAATGTAATGTATATACGCACAATATATATAATTTACTTGATTAAATTCGAAAACAATGTGACCATTTAATCCATCTCTCTCTCTCATAATTGAATACATATAAACATGTTTGTGTAATGTATATACGCACAATATAATATAATTTACTTGATGAAATTCGAAAACAATGTGACCATTTAATCCATCTCTCTCTCTCTCATAATTGAATACATATAAACATGTTCGTGTAATGTCCCCCAATAGCCGCCTAACGCACTCCGAACCCAAATCCAATCCAATCCAATCTTAGCCTCCCACGTGGTTTTGCCAAACCCCCGACAAACTCCCAAAAATAAAACCCATCTCCACCGTCCGATCCAACGTGTCTTCGATCCTCATCCGTTGGTCGCATGTCGGCGCCTGCGGCTCCACCCCACCATTTCCCTCCTCGTCGTCTTCGTACGAGTTCTTTAAAAAAATTGCTCGTATTAAAAATATTTAAAATTAAAAAATGTAACAGAAAACTCATTTCTTATAATTTTTGCATTTCTTTTGTGTTCTTTTTTGCCGTCGTCGTTTTGCTCTCGTTTCCGTTTTGCGTTCCGACTTTTGAGCTTTCAGAACCCTCTGCCACCACCGCACGGCGACGATTCTTCGCCGGAGTCCTCGATTTCTCATTCCAAGATCGAATTTTTACTGAAGACGTTTCCGGGACCGGGAGTCTCCGCTGTTACCATCTCCGGTGACAATGGCAGTCCTCCTCCACCTCCTCCTCGCGCTCTCCTTCTCCCTGTCGGCCTCATCCATGTCGTCGCTGGATCCTGCTTTGGTTGTCCAAGAGTCCGCGCTCCTCGCCTTCAAGTCCTCCGTCTCCGTCGACTCCGCCGGCCTCCTCTCTGACTGGGACCCCGCCTTCCGCGGTCCCTGCGAATGGACCGGCGTCGCCTGCGACACTGCTTCCGGCCGCGTTACCGCTCTCAACCTGACCGCATCATCGCCGCTCGTCGGGGAACTTCCCGCCTCAATCGGGAACTTGACGGAACTCCGCGTCCTCTCCCTCCGCCACAATGCATTCTCCGGCGACATCCCGGCTAAATCTATTGGAGCACTCCGCCGCCTCGAGGTGCTAGACCTCCACGGTAACAACTTCTCCGGGATGATCCCTGACGAGATAATCCGCCTACCCTCGCTCCGCGTTCTCGACCTTAGTTACAACTCACTTTCCGGCACCATTCCCGCCGACCTCGGGTTCTCCAGGCTTGAAACCGTAGACTTGTCCTACAACCAGCTCTCGGGGAAGATTAGCATTGGCCCTTCGGGTTCTTGCCGGTTCCTGACTCATCTTAAGCTCTCAGGCAATCTTTTGATAGACAGGATCCCGCCGGAGATTGGAAGATGTGTCAAAATCCGAACTTTGCTTCTAGATCGCAACATACTCGAAGGGAAGATACCGGCGAAAATCGGTGACTTGTTGGAGCTTCGCATTCTTGATGTTTCCATGAACAGTCTCACTGATAGGATACCGAGAGAGCTTGCAAATTGTTCCAAGCTTTCTGCTCTTGTGCTCACCAACATTGATTCTATCTCAACTGATAGAGTGGCTTGGGGTAGTAATGTCGACGAGTTCAATGCATTTGTTGGGTCCATTCCGCCTGAGATTTTCTCAATTCCAGACCTAGAGATTCTCTGGGCTCCAAGAGCTAATCTCGGTGGGCATTTGCCCCCTACCCGCAATGGCTCTTGTACATTGAGGACGCTCAATCTTGGTCAGAACTACTTTTCGGGCGTGATACCCGAATGGCTCCAAAAGTGCAGGAACCTCTCCTTCTTGGATCTGAGTTCCAATTATTTGCAGGGTGACCTTCCTGCTTCATTAGGAATCAGCTGCATGGTTTACTTCAATGTCAGCCAGAATTCATTGTCCGGTCCCCTTCCCAGAATCTCTCGGACTGGTTGCTCACCTTGGTTGGCTGCAAATGGTGGGAGTGGTGATTTGTTGAACGAGGACATTCTTTTGCTTGAGTACTCTGTGAATCTTCTTTCAGGTCATCAGAACAGCAACATTCCTAGGCCGGTCTTTGTCAGTGACGACTTTGTTATTTTGCACGATCTCAGTTGGAACTACTTCATTGGCTCACTGCCATCCTTTGCTATGCCTGTAGGTGTTAATTCTTCATATGGACTGTATCTTAACAACAATGCATTCAATGGATCCCTTTCTAGTGAACTCTTTGGTCCATGTCGAGAGGGACGGGGCTTTGCACTGAACTTGAGTGTTAATCAGATAACGGATGGAATTGTGATGCTCTCAGATTGTCTAATGTTGACAAGCTTTGAGGCAGCTAACAACCAGCTCCATGGTTCCATACCTTCAGACATTGGTCACTTGCGGTGGCTTAAACACCTTGACCTGAGAGGGAACCTCTTGAGTGGTTCGATTCCAAATAATCTTACGCGAATGTTGGCACTAGAGGAAGTTTTGCTGAGTAAAAACAACCTCTCTGGTGAAATTCCAGTGCAGCTTGATGAATTGACTTCTCTTACTATGTTGGATTTGTCCACAAATTCTCTGACAGGCAGCATTCCATCGAGTTTGGCTAATGTAACTAATCTAGAGATTTTGTTACTTGATCACAATCATCTCTCAGGTGCAATCCCTCCATCTTTCTCCACACTTTGTCGACTGGTCAAACTTGATGTTTCTTTTAACAATCTCTCTGGTGATATTCCGCAATTGGAACATTCTAGTGACTGTAAGTTCTTCTTAGGAAATTCCTTTCTCCACCCGTGCCACAGTTCAAATGCATCTTTACAATCTGGAGCTCCTTTTCAGACTGATATTTCAAATCGGAGTCATCATAAGAGCAGACTAAAATCCTTTGCCATCGCCGCAATAGCTTCAGCAGCTGTCATAGTTTCTGTACTATTTGTGCTGCTTATGCTGCTAGCTTCAGGAAAAAGGAGACTTGTTAGGATGACTAGTCCTAGGAAGAAAGTGTTAGTGACATTTGCAGATGCTCCTTCAGAACTCTCTTATGACAATGTTGTCAGAGCTACAGGTAATTTCAGCATCCAGAACCTTATCGGTACTGGTGGATTTGGAGCCACGTATAAGGGAGAACTGGTACCAGGTTTTCTATTTGCAGTTAAGAGACTTTCTGTGGGCAAGTTCCAGGGTCTCCAACAGTTTGATGCTGAGATCAGAACACTAGGAAGGATTCGGCATAAGAACCTTGTAACTCTCATTGGATATCATATGGGAGAAATTGACACATTTCTAGTATACAACTATCTCTCAGGAGGAAACCTTGAAGTCTTCATAAACAATATGCCTTGCAGAAATATAAGCTGGCATGACGTTCATAAGATAGCTCTGGATGTTGCACAGGCACTCTCTTACCTCCATTATTCCTGTGTTCCAAGAATAGTTCACAGGGATATCAAGCCCAGTAATATCTTACTTGATGAGAAGCTGAATGCTTATATATCCGATTTTGGTTTAGCAAGGCTTCTGGAAGTCTCACAAACACATGCTACAACTGATGTTGCAGGTACCTTTGGATATGTTGCACCAGAATATGCAACTACCTGCAGGGTTTCTGATAAGGCTGATGTTTATAGCTTTGGAGTTGTGCTGTTGGAGTTATTGTCGGGGAAGCGATCTTTGGATCCATCATTTTCAGAGTACGGAAATGGATTTACAATTGTTGCATGGGGAAGATTATTGATGCAGGAGGGTCGAGCTGGTGAACTGTTCTTTAGAGGACTTTCGGTGACTGGACCACAAGATAAGTTGGTGGCATTGTTGAGGCTTGCATTAGACTGCACAGGAGAGTCTCTTTCTGTTCGACCATCGATGAAACAAGTTGTTCTGGTGCTTAAGCAATTGAAAAGATAGATGCAACTAGTGACAAAATTCCAGACCAACTTTTTTGTTTTTTTATCTGGTTCCAGACCGTCCAAGGAAATGGGTAAAGATATTAGACGATAATGTTCAGAAGCTGCTAAAACTCATGACGTTACAGATCTTCTAAAGGTAAATGATCTGTTGAGTTTTTTGTCCAAACAATTTTTCCTTTGCCAACTAATTTGTGGAATGCGGAGTATGCATCAATCTCTTGTTATGGGATGACATTATTACAAAATGGATAGTTTCCTAACATTTTTTTCTTTGCCAAATAATTTATGGAATCAGAAGATATTTGCTTCTTGTTGTAGGGAGACTTTACAACAAATTGGAGGTTTAGGACTGATTGTGCAAAGGGCCAAAGGAAGAACTCTCGCCCACATGAATACGTGGGCAACTAAAAGTAGCACAATCCATCACCAAGAATTCCTGCAAGGTCAAACATGGCTTTAGATGACCAGGAAATAAACTCATTGGCGTCACAAATGCACCTGAAATACAATCCTTCAGAACCTGGAGTGAGTGGTATGATTAGATTAATTTATTATCTGCTGTCGGATTCAATTAACCTCTTATTTTATGTAGGTATCAAACGTCAGAAGAAGCTGCTCAATCCTCTATCATGCTAGAAGCTCTCTCTAGGCGTATGTTGTCCTTCAAATATCAGAGACGTGTTTTAAGTGGACACTATTTATTGCTCTTATGAGGATAAGGATTTGCAAACAAAAGTGCTAATGCGACCACTAATCCATAAATAATTAAAGCTTCCATAAACGCTAGACAAAGCAATAAAGTACCTCGTGTGCCTGATATAATTTGTAAAGCTAAAATGTCTACTGTCTGCGGCCTGATTCAGTTTAGTGCCCCTACATGATAAAAGGACTCGTGTCTTTCAGTTTTACCTCTAGATGAATATAATTTGAAAATGATTGGTTTAGATACCTTTAGGTCTGACTTGTTTATTCAAATGAAAATATCATTCCAACATGGATAACAATCAAGCCAAGCTCTCTTATGTATCTTTGGTCTGCTATCACTCTCATGGTTTCATTCTATCCACGAATTGTTCTAAGCACCCAACCAATTTTCAGTCACTGTTGGAACTGGCCCTTCTTCAAGTTTCATTCATCCAATTAATCACTTTTACATCTCAATTCTTACACAAGCAATTTTACTTGCTTCGATGTTCCATGGTGGTAATGCCCATGGAGGCACAATACACCACTTCAAACATCTAATTCCTTCCTCTCCACAAGAAAGTGACCATGAATTCTACTACCTACTACAATACCCCTAGTTGATTCTTCTGCATGTGGTTGTAAATTACGATCCAAGTATCTAACAATCTGTTTCAGATATAGGATCTTGCACTTCTCCAAATTGAGATCCTGAGGCTCCAAAGCCGGAGCGCGCTAGGGACTTATTACTAAATGACTTAGTCTCATAAGCATCTTTCTTCATGAATTTACACATCAATAATTAGATTATCACATCTAAGTTCTAGACATTAGGAATTGATCGCCAGAAGAAAAATTGTTAACAAAAGGTTGTGCAATTGTTAACAAACATGTTCACGTTTTTATTTCTCCAAAAGCTTAATGTTGCAATGTTGTTCCTCCCGCAAATTCTCGTATCATCATTCGGGTAGTCAAGCCGTTGCCCCTCTTGTCTAAAGTTTGCAAGACCTTCGCGCATATATAACTTCTTTCTTTTTGCAGTGCTTGCATCAGATGAAAGCTAGAAGATTGACACAATTACAGGAACATATACCAAACATTGAAAGCATGCATTATTAACACCTGTAGGTTTATGGATTCAATTGGAGCGCCTACATACATCGATACGAAAGCTGGAAGAATGAAATATTAACAAGAACACATACAAAACAAATGAAAGAATGACATGAACACAAACAGAAAAAACCTTTGGATTTTCAATTACAGAAGATGGTTGAACTGCACAAGGTAACACATCAGTGTTCTGATACCTACGAGGATACCATTCATGCACTGGATCGTCAAGTTGAAGAAGGTGGTCGTGAAATTGCGACAAACTGCTCGCACATCTGAAATCAAGTGGCCGGGGGGTCCAGTTGAGCTTTCATCACAAGCTCTTCCGTGGTGGTGCCTATTATCTCATTTGCACGTTTTAAAGCAACACATTGGACTCTTTCTATGGAATCCTGTATGCGCAAAACCCTTCATTGTCAGCATAAGTAAGATGCAATCAAACTAGATATTTTATTGTGCATTAGTTCACAAGTTACGGATACAAAAGAGCCGTACTCTCTAACAGAGAAACCGTTGTGATGTTTACTCGAGGCTATTAGTCATATTCCAGCAGCAAGAGAGCATAACCTCATTTAGCAGAACTAGATTTGACCACCACAAGCAAAGACCGAGCACTTTCCTCTTAGATCACATTTCTATCATGTTGAGTTCCTTCAAGTAAACGACTGGAAACACCCAAACTTCAAATCGAGTTTGAAGCTTAGCTTATTATCATTCTTTTACTAACCCAATTTGTTTTCAAGAGATTTTATTTACTAAAATGCTTCTCGTAAAAAACAGGAAAAGGAACAGACTTGACCAAGCTAAGAATCAAGAATAACACAACTTAAAGAAAATAATAATATCTCAGAGGCCAAAAGGAACAACTGCAAACACATACTTTTGTAACAATGCCAAGTTTCTCTAACTTCTGGACGGCATCAACAACATCAAAGTTGCATTCCTCACCAAACTCATCTTTGATGAGCTCTTCACACCGACGGTCAAGTTCCTGAGAATGCATTTGATTTTCACTCACAGCAAACAAGAAAGCACGGACACATGGTGTATACAAGTTAAACAATACAAGATGAAAACTAAAACTTAGTACCTGTATTGATGCTTTTCCTTGTTCCATCAAAATAAAATACGAGATTATGACCTCTTTCACCTGTACATCCAAATTGTGAACCAATGCTAGAAATTTGAAATGACGCATATGTTAACCAATCCATATCAAATCAGAATTATCGACTTTGCACCTACTTCTTGTTGAATGACATCATCACACAAATGAAGAAGTGTCCCTCTTCCGCTATCAAGTTGTTTGTCATACATTGATTGTGTGATAAGGTTTTGGTAGGTTACCATATTTTGCTGAAACCTGATCGGTTGTTAAAAGGTTAGATCACAAAGAATCAATCCATATAAACAAAAATGTAGTTCTGACCCATTCAAAGGACATTATTTTCCCTAACAACAAATATATTAACATGCATGCCATTAGCCAAAGAATCAATCCAAATATAAACCGAAATGTAAATTTTATTTAAAGGACAGAATAGCATAATCTTATGTGTAACAACAAATGTAGTAACATGGTGCCATAAACTTTTTGGCAATAACGGCAAGATAGCAGACATAACTTATAAGTAGAGTGTGGGTAGTAGCAGGTTATGCTACACAAGTACTTACCAGTAGAACGGAGTCAATTGTCCATATTATTAAAGTTCAGTAGAGGATTTTCCAACCTTATGACTTAATCAGATATATTTTCTAACTGATGCAAATGAAATGACACTTTTTATTGAAAGATAATTCATATCAAAACCTATCTTAGCTTAAATATGCAAGGAAGAGGAACATAAATTGCACTCACGTGAAGTAGATCTTAGCACAGTAACCAATAAGACCAGAGAGGATAGCTATGACAACCCAAATATCAGCTTTTGGCATTTCAAGTGAACTGACAAGAGTAACCTAAAAAAGAGAAAAATATGTTAGATATATAAGCCTAAACCAGTTAAAAAATTCAGTAAAGACTTACCAACCCAAGAACCACTGAGATGAGGAACTTGACCCAGTCCATGGGGGTTAAACTTGGATTTTTCTTTTCGGGCTGCATAAGCAAATATTCTGACAAAGTGACTATCTAAGTAGCTAGCATGAAGATGGCTATTGTTTGTTAAAAGGAAAACTCACCAAAACCAACTCCATATCAGCCATGGGAATGTTTTTGAAATGTTTTACATATATCCCTCTATCTGGCTCCGTCTTTGGCCCAGCCCGCCTACATAATTACTTCTAACATAAGCTATAAAAGAGATATTGCAAAATATATTACAAAAATTGTTTTTGTTAAGTCAGGAACATATTTTTCAGAGGCATTTATTAGATATTGCCCCCTTCAAGTTACACATGAGAGACGACGACTCTCACTATCAAATATCAAGAGAAGTCACTTTGTTCTTGGTTAAGCTAACTGCGGAAATAAAATTAACTCATAATGACTTCAAGTTATCTACCTGTAGACAACTATCATTCTGTCAAAAGTAGGTTCTTGGATTGTAATCTTGCTGGTAAGCTTTTGCACACTATACACAGAGAAAATGAAAAATTACCAAAACATGTCATATGTTCAATGCTCAAGATCTGTTAGACCAAGTTGAAAACCTTAGCTCCATATTCTCAATCCGTATGCGTTCAACAACCAAGTCTTGATCCTCCGTGTCAGGACTCACGTCATCAGTTTTCTTACTATCCTTCTTAACCAGGACAGTTGGTTTTCTTGAGAAAATTTTCTGGAGCCTAGAACCACAGTTAACATTGGAAAGTGTAAACAAAAATTTCGAAAATAATTAAAAGTGTCAAAAAGAGATAACCTTACCTGGTAACCCTTAGAATCCACATCCAAATACGAGCAATGATCATATCCAACTTCTCCATTATAAAGTAGTCTGTTGTACGATCAATCCCAATTCCACGACGAAAGATGATATACTTCCATCGGAAAATCACCACAAGATAAATGTATGACACATATCAATAGGCCATGATGGTGCTCTATTTGTGAACAACATATGGAGCACTAACCAAGAAGCACCCTAAAAGGATCCTCAAAAGGAAAAAGATGATGACAAACACATCAAATCAGGCCAATCAACATTATTTATGGGAAAAATTTTGGTTATTTGATTCAACCTTCCCGAGTTGATCATCTCAGATATAAGGGAAAGACAAAGTCAGCAAGCATCAAATCTGTCTAGGAGATATATTTGTCTCTATAAACATAAATTGTTTAGAGGTTGAATAATATGTATCAGAGGGAACAAGAAATAGCCACTGAAGGGATGCAAATACCTAATAACAGGTCTAGCAGGTCTCAAGTCCAATACAAGGGGATGGTTTTATGGATAAAGCTCTACGACAAAAAGAAACAGCTTTTTATAGAGTAAAAAAACAAAACACAGCATAAGAAAAACATTTTACTACCAAGAGAAAATAGAAAACTTTAATATCACCTGGAAATATCTGTCTCTAAGGAAACAGAGGTATGGACTTTTTTATAGGAGGTATATGGTCTTTTTCGAGAGCAAAGTACGAGTTTATAAGTTTTGTCATCCAAGAAACTGGGAATTAGTTTCGCAAATCAATATATGTGATCGACTTCAGTAATATATGTAAACAATTAGTACAGTCGATGAGCAGGAAAAATCTATTATTAAGGCATCAGACCAGTTCTCGAGAAAAAAAAAAGTGGATACATAGTGAATAAATATAATGTGTAAAAGTACAATAAAAGAAGATTATGGAAAAAAAATATGAGAAGATACCTTGTCAGAAAAACTGGGGAGATTATCATGGGGATGATCTCTAAAGTATCTCGAGAATAGCTTGTTATCCAGCTAGATTCACAAAATTAACCATGTAACCATGGAATTCCACAAGGATTAACAGACTACAATTTTTCATGATGCAAACCTTAGATTCATCCACTTTGATTGGAAGATTTAAGAGATACTGCCCAGATTGTGCAACCTCAATCTCTTCATCAGTCACTAGCTTGAAGTTACTTTTTTCCATTACCTGCTCCAACCGCAAGCATAGATTGCGTAAATGAGAGATTCATCTGGATGAAATGTTAAATTCTTTACGCATAAGCCCATAAATATGGTATATCATACTTCCCTCCATGAACTCAATCATGGATCATGGTGTAGTTAAATAAGAAGTACAAATTAGATAGTTCATGAATTCATGTCAAAGTCATGTGTGCTGAAATAAGCAAACCTGGAAAAAGTACTTGAGAAAATTCAGTTCAAGAACATCAGTCTCTTCTGAAGATAAGTTTTGCTGCTCCAGTCTCCGAGTACCATGAACAGGATCAAAGAGGGAATATAATTGCTGCATTTGCAATGTGTTCATTAAGATAACAAATAAAATTAATTAATGTCATATGCACCAAATCGTTGAGCTATAAGCCCATTGCTTAAAATAGTAGAAATACAGTGAATCAGTGTCATACAGTTTACAATAGTAGGTACCACAAATGGCATGTGTTTTACAACAGTAGGTACCATAAATGGCATGCACGTTACAATAGTAGGTGCCACATTCTCATGGCATAGTTCATGATAAGCATATGGAATGAATATTTGACTTCCTAGCGCCTACAATATTTCAAATAACAATGTTTAATGGAGATATTCATGTTTGTGTCATTTTAGTTTGGCTTCACAATGATGCAGGTCTCGGAAGCATGGATAATGTACAACTAAGCGGCAGGACATACCATGAGATCCTCAAACTGTAGAAGATACCACGCACGAATTGTGTACTCTACTCTCTTGCAAAGTTTTAAAAACTCAGTCCTGTCAGAAGCATGCTCTGCGATGGAAAAAAATATTGTTCTAAGCCATTTCTCAAATACAGTTGCTCATTTGATACATCATTCAGACCCAAAAAAAAAAATTCAGGACAATATCGGTCAATTTTCAAAATCAGATAATACGTATTTCAAGAGGACAAATTAAGTTGCTCAGTGGTGGCATCCATGCGAACAAATCAAGAGGCAGAAGCTAGTCAACATATTTTATTTTCTTGGACTATGGGTTACACGAATCTTTTTTGTTCCTTTTTTTTTCTTGGTGATTACAAATTTAGCTGTTGACTGCTATAAAACATTAAATTATAATGACCAACAGGAGTAATTAATTATTTAGGTTCATGCTATTCCGACGTCACTTTCTCTTCTTCGGGACGGCCGGAACCTGATAACAGCGGCGATCATGTAATTCCCGCCGCACAGGAACATGCCGGATATCCAGAAAAATCAAGCAAAATCAAAATTATATCCCTAAACAAGCAAGCAGAAATCAACCAGGGGAACCGATGAAAATCGAATACCTAGCAAAAAAAAAACAAAAAAACAAAAAAAAAACAAAACGAACACACACAAAAAAGAAAAGCTCTTAAGCCGAAGCCAAGAAATCGCCAAAAACGGAGGACCGAAGCAATCAGAAAACAGAGAAGAAGAAGGCGCGATATCTCTACCGATGAGGTAAGCGAGTTTCATGATCAGCTTGGGCTTGAGGATGGGGATGACGGACTCCCTCTCCAACCTGATCACATCCTTCTTCGCGCTCTTCGCCGTCGCCTCCATTTCCTTCGCCCAGAATTTTCCGCAGCAAACGAATCGATGGATTGGAAGAAGAAGAAGCACAACAAGAAGAATGGGAGGAAAAAAATTAGGCAAAAGAGGTGATGGATTGTGATATGGCGAAGAATGACGAAGCGACGAGGTCTTCTTCCTCCAGCGGAAGCAAAGCGATGGATTCGAACTGAACAGAAAGACGTAATTATTACTTTTTATTATTAATTATTATTATTTTAATTAGAACAATTATTAGAGTGGGGGAGTTGTCGGTATGATCGTTAGGTCAGCGTGACCAAAAAAACTGCCAGCCGTTATTTGCCACGTGTACGTTAACCAGATAACGATCTTTTTATTTATTTATTTATCCGAAATAGGACTAACAATTACATGTATTTTAATTTTGGGATCCGAATAATAATTATTATTATGTGCTTAATAATAAAAAAATATATTTATGGCAAAAAAGAAAATAATACTCAACGATGCGACACTGTTTGTGCAGTATCGGAGCAATCTTAATTTTAAATCAGTGAGAGAGGGTGAGAGACATGAACAAAAGTGAGGCAAAAAATAAATAAGAATATTTTAAAAAAAAGTTAGTTTGCACGATGGTTCCCAACATCAACAATGTGAAAGAATTCAGAAGGCAGAACAAAAAATTGCTTCTGCAAGAGGAACATCTGTCCTAGGCATCTCAGAACCTATTCTCCTTTAATTCTCAGGATTATCTACAGGTTATCGAGCATATATATAGAAGATGTACAAAAGGAAAAAAAACAAATTTCATCTCTGTCAGCTTGCAAAGCAGCTGTTATCTACCAGAAGAACTATATGAGAATGAAAGATTGCTAAGCCATCTGGGCGCATCGTTTGTATGAGCAGGAGCTTCTTTGCAAATCAGCAATGGTACTGGACACAGGAGCTTCAGGAATCCCACAAAGCTGTCATGAATCCCACGGCCTTATAAATGACCTACCGAGAGTATCATGAAAGCTAGAATTCTGATGGGGAATGTTCGTCCATGCAGAGCTATTCAAGGAAGGAGTAGCTGCTGTGGAATGGTCGATCGGGTTGTTGAGCTGTTGCGCATAACCGTAAACGTCGTGAGCACTCGACATAACTCCGCCCAAGGAGTTCCTCGCTTGGATATGATGCTGTGCCCTTGTGCTGCTGTATGATGGACATGTCAACCTGTTATTCAAAACACTGTAGAGGGTGCCATCTGTGTTGCCAATATTACTCAAACAGTGGCCAATGCTTGAGGAGTTGACTCCTGACCAACTGTTGTAAGCCTGGCTTCCCCCAGGAAACCAACTGTAGCCTTCGGTGACAGCATTGACAGCCGGCTGGAGAGCAGCAAAATTGTGTTCAAGTGACGGAAAGTTTCCTTGGATTGGATACCTGTTAGCAGGGTATACCTCTTCGTTGAAATTTTGATGTGTCACAGGATTGTTATCCCTCAATTGCCTTTGCTCCAGTAGCTGATGCGGCGGTTGGAACTGGATGGAGGACTGACTAGATTCAGGCAAACTATCATTTGCAATAAAAGATGGCAATCCAGATTGCTTCACACCATTCATGTGCTCATGGGAATAAGAAGACATCATTGCTGGACCCCTAGGAAATGATGAAAGCATATCAGTTCGACCTTGGTTTCCAAAGGAATCAAAATTTGACGACCCGTTATCCACATAAAAAATTGATGTAAGAGGCCTTCCAGTTTCAGATGCCATTATGTCTCTCTCCAAGCCAATACCCTGAGTTGAATGCTCGATAATGAATTGGGGTTGGTTGAATGATAAATCACTAACAGACTTGTGTTCATCATTGTATGGCGTAGATTGGTAATATGAATTGCCAAGTGCGGCTGTTTGCCACATGTCTTTGGCAGATGAAACAAAGTCATGTGGGTCCATAATATTGTCATTCTGATTCTGGCTCATGGACTGCGAAGGTGAGAAATCATCTGATGATTTCAATGTCTCCACCACTTCTTGATTAACTAACGAGCTTGGCTTTTCTGTGCCGGGGGAACCCTCCAGCACATCGCTATCATTGGAACTATGTAGAGAATCTTCATCGCTTCCATCTTCAACATCTGCAGGCTGATGAATATAATCACCATTATATGCAACTTCTTGAAATGAGTCCTCTGTGTTATCTGTCCCCACATCCTGACCAGCAGACAATCAGAAAAGTTATTTGACTAATGCAGGTATAATAGTAAAAAAAGTGACAGGCTACCAAATTAACATCAGCTAAGAAACAGGCAGGAGTTTCTCCAAAAGAAGAAGAAGAAAGCAGCAGGAGAAAATGTTTCACATCAAATTGAGAAGTAAAAGAGAGCAAACTACTATATCTCCGAATCACCGAGCTTCTCTCTTTCTCTGTGATGATGATGATGATCTAAAAAAGAGTAGTCTACTGTATAAGTTTTTTTCGAGCAAGAGACCATTGTCACAACATGGTAAAAGATGGATGAAAATCAATGTCAATGATTCATCAGACCAAATCAATGAGATGTAGGAAGACCACAACCGCAAAAACCCTTAGTGCAAAAGTTTCCCCGTATGTGATCCTGAATCACACATTAGTCTAATCACACTGGAACAAGGCAGTATAAAATAGGTTAGGGACAACTATTGCGATACAACAGGCGTGGATCAAAGACTTGTTTGTTTGAGACAGAATACTACCTTCCACAAACTTACTACATGATCCAGAAATATTAGCAAATGATTTCTCTGAAATGATGATAAAAATAATAAACAAATAAAAGCATCATAAGAAGCTAAAGCATACCCTATAAACAATTGCCACATTCTTCTGAGCAAGTTCTTGCTCCACTGCTTTCTTCCACTGCTCTCTCTGCAACTTCCTGGCAATATAAACCTCAAAAGCTGCTGGGAGATCTTTTATTGCAACTTGCAACCTGCTTGTCCAAAATCTAATTTTCAGAATATTCATACTTGTTAAAAATAAATTCTCCAGTGGCCAAAGTAAGACTAACCAATGCTCATGCAACCACTTTCTTTCTTCCTCTTCAAATCTATCATATGGATGCACGGGAATGCCTTTTATGTCTCCAAGGACACGAGTAACTGAAGTAGACTGAATACCATCACCAGCCAACTTAGTGCTCTTTAACAACTTGTATTGTGCCTTGCTTATCTTGAAGATGAAAACAAATATATAATAAGCTTTTAAAAAAGAGGGAGGGATGGGGAGAGTGACTACTGAGCTTAGGTAGACATAATCAACTAACTAACAAGACATCTAGATCTGACGTGCTTTCTTCTGTAACTATATAAAGCTGGATTAAGGCAAGTTTTATATTTAATCAAAATTGCCTGCAGCACCAGATTCTCATAATCCTACATTCCACAAGGATTTCTGAAACTAAAGGTATGATTTAAAGCGAATAAGCACAATTAATTACGCCGCAAGCTTTACCAACAAAAACCCAGTGCGGTAACAGAAGATTCAAGCTTCAAGAATTACTTTTCCAAGCAATCAGGTAGAAAAAGCTCATAATGAAAGCAAAAGAAACTGGCATAGCTGATTGAGATGTTTTCTTTTGAGATATCACATTGAACTAGTTCTCAATTATAGTTTGAAATCCTATCACAATTTCAACAAATTTTAGCTCTCTATGTAGTATAAAGGTACCACACCAGCAACAACAAAGCCTTATCCCACTAGGTGGGGTCGGCTACATGGATCATAACGCCATTACGTCTTTGCATATTTCTTTTCAGAATGTATACCAACACCCAGCAGAGATTTCGTAATAACTTTCCTTTAGCTCATAAGACAACTTTAGAAAGACACTTTACAGGGGGGGGGGGGGAGGGGGCAGAGATGGCACCATTGTTTTCCATAATATGTGGGTATATATGCCAACTGAGACAAAAACAAGGAAACTCTATGCCAAAACCTTAATAGGCATTCATTCAAGGTGTTGAAAGGGATCAAGTAATCTTCAAACAGAAACAATTCTCTTCTCCTCAAGTAATGTGATTATTTAAGTTCAGAATAATTTTGAATTGACACAATAAGTTATCTTTGAGACGACCAACAAGTGAAATATTCAAGTTGTCTAACCTTTATATATGACAAAAATCTATCGTTGTCCCCGTTGCAGATGTTGATTCTATTTGCTGTTTCTTTCTTCAATATACTGGATAATTTGTCCCTTCCAGAGGAAAATGCTAAATTCCCCTGCTTTTTCTTCAAAAATCCTTCACTGCATATTTAAGTGCATTCATTTTAGCAATCCAGCAGGAGGAGTTAGCAGTGGACATATTCTTACATGATGAAAGATATTTCTGCGAATCATGATTGCAACAATTAGGTATGAATACATAGGAATAAGCAACAGAAGATGGCTTCTAACTGCTTAAACCATTAGTCTACGTTTCCAATGAATCTAGAAAGAGCAGGATCAGGGGACAGTTTACAGATATATGATGTGCATTCTACTATAACTGTTACGACTTAATATCATAAATGGTAAAGTATCATTTAAATCTCTCAGTAGCCCACAAAGAGCATAGATAAAGGGAAAACATCTAAAGGACAAATTATGAAGAATTAATGATACAATTAAATGGTGAAATCAGTGTGGCTGAAGTACTATATAACTACTAGGAGCAAGACGATAAAAGATAGGAAAGGGTGACCTCAACAACTTCTCTGTGTCTTTGTTGCTTAACCATCTCTCTTTCCATTTCATCAAATCTTCGAGCATGCTGCATTGCAAAACTTTGTTACATGGAATTCCTAAATCTGTCTATTTGTAAGTCATAAAGAGATGAAGGAAAATAAAGATTTGAGATTGCTTCAACGCACCTTTTATGATACATCTTTATCTCAGAATAGTACACCCTTCTGTTAGTTCTAAATTGTTTATCCTTACAAAGCACAAAATCTGGGTGAAGATCACCCGAGCGAAGTGAAGAAGACCTATAAAATTACATCAGATAAATCTACCAACCCAGAAACATAAAGGAATAACAAGTCACTCAAAAACTACAAACAAAGGAATAGAGGGAATTACATAAGATATGACATAGGAATAGATAATAGAGATACAACCAACAAGAGCAGTAATTTCCGAGAAATAAAACTACGATTTGTATATTGTAATAGAATAGTGAACAATGATTTCTGGTTCAACATGAAAAAGGAGTAGAACATTCCATAACTGTGTTGCAAGATGGTTACATATATAAGGGAATCAGGATTTAATTGGATGTATGAGTGCCCATAACCATGATGTTAGCATATGGCACACAGAAACTTCCGGACAATATACAAGAACATCTTCTAACATTCTACTGACTCTGTTTTTATTTTCTTTTGAAGGGATTTCCTAATTATGTTGAGTGTGACATCTAGGATTTGTAAAATGTAATCTTTCTGTTGATTCTCTGTGCACTATCTGAAGATCCTAAAATATGATCACCTTCTCATTCCAGAAGTATCTTGGAACAGCCAAAGAAAAGCATATTTTCCTTGTTTACATTTTCTTTGAGAGCTTATTTGTTTACATATATGTGATGCATAAAAAGGAATACTTCAGAACAACAAACTAGAAGCAGAATTCAACAATTCTTACATCAACTAAAGGCCAACAAAGCAACTTATTGTCTGCATAGAATTTGATGATTGCAAACATAGAATCCCAGGATCTTTGGAGTCAAAGATGAAGGCATAAAAGATGAGGCAAGTCAACTACAAGTGAGCATAGGAAAATTATCCAGGAAATACTTACCATTCTATAAAAGGATTTCCAAAATGATGGTTGTCTCCCTTAAGTAGTGAATGAACTACTTGTTCAGCACTTGCCCCACTAGGAAGAAACTGAGTAAGCAACTTTCTCTCTGCTTCCGAGAGGCATGTTGCCCAAACCTGAAAATATATTGAAAAAAAAAAAGATGACATATCAACACACTCGTTAAACATAAAGAAAACATAGTTAACACGTGAACTGAGAGGTAAAGAAAGGGAAACTTGCCTCGTAAGAAAGCACCTCAGTTAAATTGGCCAAGCTAAATATTTCATGAGGCACAGAAATAACATCAGCTACCCCAGATTGTGGTGGGGAAGTAGATTCAACAAATGAAGACATATCCCTCCATGAGATTCCAACTTGTTCTCTCTTTGCCACAGCTCTCTTCAGGTTGGCATCCCATTCAAGATCTATATGAGATCCTGAATTCAATGTATATTCCGAAGAGTCTAGCTTCTTTTTCTTCATTCCTCTGTATCGCTCGTGGAACTTAGAACTTGACAACCGCTTCTTCTGTTGACCGGCTGCCACCTTGCAAGTCATCTGAATATGACTATGAGAGAAATCTGCAAACATACCACGTATAAAGTGTAGTCATTAATTATTCTTCCTTTTCTATTGAGAATTTGCTCATTCATTTCATTGAACAAAAACATGGGACACGAACATGCAGATTTCTATATGCTTATAAATCAATTCCACTTTTCTGAAAGTAAATAAATAAATTCCACTTTAACAGCTGAAAATCTCATGATCTAATGAAAAGCACATAAAAAGGCCATCCTGAAAGTAATTAAATAAATTCCACTTTAAAAGCCCATCAGAGTGTTCACAACTTTTCAGGGTAAACAACTGAATTTCTGTTCTGAAACTTAATCTTCATTCCAAGATTCATAGTCAAGAATATGTTGTAAGCAGGATTTTCCAAATTATCATGATTTCTTTTTAGAGAGCAAATATATCATGATTTAGAATCTATGGAACTCCCGGATCCCTGGAAATTGGGACCTCGAACAACTTGGACGGATAACTCCGCCTATGTTTATAGCCGGTCCCAAGCCCGGATAAAGGAGGAGGGTTGTGTTAGGCCCCGACAGCCAACGTAAAACCCTGTCAAATCGCATGAACATGAATCAACGAATATATTGTATAGAGCGGAATGGCGTCGTAAGATCCATGTAGCCGACCCCACCTAGTGGGATAAGGCTTTGTTGTTGTTGTTGTTGAACAACTTGGACGGATACAATTCTCAGACAACCTCTTACCGGGCACATTGGTCAATGTCAATCCAATTTGATGAACATGCTCAGAAGGAGCATTATCTGTCACCTACTTTGACATACAATATATCTCCAAGTATTTGTACAAACATCTTTGTGAAATCATATACTAAACGTGGAAACTAGTCTATGACTAAAGAAAAAGATTTAGTTCAGATAACCATCCTTGGAAACATAAATCCCTGTGTTCTTGCTGCGTACGAGTAGATGATATTAAGTGACAGCTAAGTGCAAATATACATAACTGACAGTGCTCTTATCATCAAAATAACACAGGACGAATAAAAACAAATCATCAGGTAACTAAGCACATGAAATCAAACATAAAACAAGAAAAGAAATAGCCTAGGAAGTTTGGGCCCACATCCAAGGGCACAAAATAACGAGTAGATTAGGGAAAAGTAAGAAATTGAAACCACAAAAGAATGGTTGTTGACTAAACAAGCCATCAAAGTTATCAAATTCGAATGCTTTATCCATTCAAAACGCGATTTTTTTCCCTTCTGCGGAAAGTTGAACCCAATCACTACCAATCGCTGCAGGAACCAAAATAAAACAAACAGACATATGCGCAGAAATCAATGCGAATTCACAAAACACAAAATGCAAAAGGTTATATGTTTAATAACCAAAAAAACACAACCGTGTAGCAGCAGCCAAAAAAGTCGAATTTATGATCGAAATAACAAGAAGACAACTTTTATATCCAAGTAAAAGATCAAACAAGCAATCAAATACAGCACAATAAGAAAAACGACCACCTACGACATCGAAGAACAGGCTCAATCCAATCGGAAGCAGAAGAGAATACCTTTCGCGCATGGCACGAGGAAAAGAATAGAGCAATGGGGAAGAGACGGACGCAAATAGGGTTTCCTCCGGTGGCCCTCAAATAGATTTTGATTTGGGAATCGGATTTGGGAATTGGAGAAGCGACGCCGAGACGGAGTCTCTCTCTCTCTGTGTGCCTGCGCCGTGTTTGTGGTCAGTGGCGACCTCTCCCTCTTTAGGGAGCAGACCGTTAAGTCGACCGGTCCGGTTCGCGGATCCTGAACCGGGTCCCACGTCCCCTGGCGCCGCCATCCGCAGCCGCGTCCGCATAAACGTCATTGAAGCGTCATCATAAAGATACTACGCCGTCTGTTCTTAGAAACGGACGGCGGATCTTGGCGTTCCCGCACCATCACTTCTCATGCGGACTAGACAACGTCGGTTTTCTTTTTGAGGATCCGATGGAATCTTGAGGGGATTGGATGGATCTGAGCCGTCGATTGGTTGCTCCTTTTTAGATATCGATGGCACGTGAGGCGATTCTTTTATTTGGAATTTGGGGAAATGTTTAAGATTTCCTTATTTGTGTCATAAATTGCGAGCAAAAAATATATATATATATATATATATATCTCGATTCCTTTCACTTTTTTCCTTGTGCCGATATAATAAATATCACCCTACAAACAAATGTGAAATATGATTTCCTGGCGCAAACAATTATTCTACAAATAATCGCGTGGCCGCACTTTTTTTTAAATGAAAATGCATAATTCATTTATGGAAATAGATACAAAAGTTAATTAACGTTAATTGAGGGCCAAAAGTTGATCGAGTAGAACAAAGTTCCATTCAAAATTCATAAATTGATAAGTAACTTGCCACTTCTAGCCGGCCAATTTGGAAAAGATTCTATCGATAAGGGCCACATGTCACCTAGAGGGAATGCATATGAAATTGATACCCCCAATATAATTGAAAGGAAAGACCCCAACTTTAATGCCTAAATTGTCATGGATAATTGAGATTGTACAATTTGAAGGTATCATTTTGTTTCCTACAACTTACTTTGTTTGCGGTTAAACAAATAAGTAAATCATCAACATATATAAAAATGGCTCAAGGAAAATGTGCCAATAAAAAAAAAAGAAGTAATATAGCCTTTAGTAACATGCTGGTTTAATAAAGAGTATAAAACATGAGAAACCAAAATAAATAGGTAAGCAAACAAGGATATGCCTTTATAACTATGAAATTACTCAAAAGCAATACCATTAATAACACAGTTGAGCACAGTCGAGTGGATACAAGCATAAATTCAGACGACAACTTTATCCCAAAATTTCATAAGAGACATCACATTAATAACATAAATCTAAAAAATTCTATTAAATGTCTTATCCATATCAGCTTTAAGCAAAAAATATTTTTTCCTTGCTATAAGAGAAGGCAAAGAAGGTTTAAGCCTCAAGGTTGTCAAGATTGATCTTACATAAGATCAAAGAGGAGTCATAAGTCGAAAATCGTAAGATTAGACCGTGGATCATAATATCCTACCTATTAATAAAAATATAGATTAATATAATGAATATTTTTTTTTATAAATTTTTCACATTTAAGTATTAAATTATACCCAATTAAGTTATTTTTTATCGATTCTTAAGTCAAATTATATCAGCATATATTAAAAATGAAGAAATTATATTAAACTTCATCTAAATCAATTTTTATTATCATAAATTTATTTTAATTGATATGAAATTATTATGTTAATCATGTGCGATCGTATATGATCGAATAAAATCGTAAGATCATCTGATAAGATCTTACACATAAGATTCTCAAGTTAAGATCGAGATAATAAGGTCCACTAAGATTGTAAAAATGTAAGATCTTAAGTTCTAAATTGAAATCTTAATAACCTCGCTAAGCCCCATTAACGATGACCTCGAATTAATATCGTTTTGATTGCGAGTATAAATGATTGAAATTAGATATATTTTCCAGCACTAATTATTTTTTAAAAATTATTAAAACATTTAGGTAAAAAAAAAGAAAACCTAGTGGGTCAGCTTTTTTTTGGTTTTTTAAGCCTAATTTAGTATGATCTTTTAAAATTTCAATAGTAAAATTAATATAACTATATTTAATCTATAACGAAATATAAAATATAGTATCAAAATTTTAAGTTATTAATTAAGAGGTTCATAGTGTGTTAGAAAAAAGCTTTATAAACAAATATTATAACAATAAAAAACTGATAAATTATGAATTAAATAAATAAATAATGGGCTCTATGAATCTCTTTGTTTTTTCGAGTGAGACCTATTTTTATCTGGTCGATTTATTGTATTAAATTATCATCCAAATTTTATTTAATTCCTATTTTTATTTTATTTTATTTTTTGTTCAATTTTTTTTAGATGGATATTTGGGTTGGTCGAATTTTTTTTATTAAAAAAACTTTTCTGGTTTATATAGAATTGTAAGTATAATAAAAATGTTAGCTACCATCAATAGTTTTTCACAAGGAACGGGGGAGGCGGCGCGTGCGATCCGATGGTCGGGGCGATTTTCCGGGGGGCCGGGGTACGAGGCACAGGCAACGCTTTTCCTTCTTGGGCCCCGATGAATGGCTCCGTCGGTGTGTGGTTGAGGGGCTCGTCCACACGGCCGGCCCGTCGCGCGGTGGCGACGGATCCGGCAAGTAAGTGCAAACAACGTGTCTAACATCCAAGCCACACATTTAATAGTTATTGGCTAAAAGCTACCCATCAACCCTCGTTTAATAATCATATAAAAAATATGTGGTAGTATTTTGGAAGAAAGGTATAGTATAGCTTAAATAATTAATTAACATCTATAAATAAAGTATTCGTAAGATGGATTGTAGCTTTATATGGTAGGTAAGTTTATATTTCGATTTTGTAGTTGGAAAACTTTTTAAATAAATTAGTATAATTAAAGGTTATCACATAAAAATAAATCAGTGTCAATTTTTAATCATTTCATATTCATAAAAGTTTCATGATAATATGACAAATTAGATGATCTAGTCGTCTTTCTTAAAAAAAAACTTTACTCCAAGATCTTTTCGGTTGAGAATGAAAAGAGTAAGAAAAAGGGAAGAGAGGAAAAAGTATTCTTCTTATTTAATTGAATTTAAGTTGAACTTTTCTTTCTTCTTCATTTCTTTCCAATATTGTATTTTTCTATATAAAAAATATAGAGGGAAAAGAGAAATAATTAATCAGCATATATTTTCTATTTTCATCATATATAATTAAAATAAAATACATATATAACAAATATATTTGTCAAATTAAAATTATTAATAAATTATTATCCCTTCTTTTCCTATTAGTTTACTTTCACCCTCGTTCCCTTCTTTTTTCTCTCCCTAGTTGTTTTCTTCCCACCCATTATGTTTTCTTCTTTTAATATTATTTAAATTAAATAGACTTGAAATATCTATATTGAAATTTATCTCTTTTTCCTTTTTTTAGTGCAGAATCTTGTCAAAAACTTCACGATCCAGTAGTTGCCATTGAAGAGCCTCACGCGGGAAGAAGAGAGATGAAGTTGGGGAGGAATTTGAATTTTATTCAATACAAAGATAAAAACTACAAAGCTCTCATGCATTTTATAGTTAGAGAAGAAAATAAAAAACTTATAACACTGCAGAACATTTCGGATAAATAGAGTATAAAATGACATGGAGAAATAAAATGCTCAAATGACTGCTACTTGACTGCACTACAACAATCTCTCCTGGACAATACTCCCCCTCGAGTTAGGGATTGAATAAATCAAAAAGCCCCAACTTAGATGTGAGATATTCATGTTGCTGTCGAGATAAACCTTTTGTGAGCAGATCGGCAAGTTGATCCTTTGTCGAAATGTATTGCAGGTGAATCAGCTTATTCAATTTTTTTCTCTAATGAAATGACAGTCGATGTCAATGTGTTTTGTTCGCTCATGAAACACTAAATTATTGACGATTTGAACGGCTGCATGGTTGTCTGAAAAAACTATGAAGGGATGCTGCAAAAGCATACCTAATTCAGAAAATACTCTGTCCAACCACAATGAGCTCAGCCACGACAAGTGCAAGGCTCCTGTACTTTGATTCAGCTAAAGACCTTGCAACAATAGTTTGCTTCTTGGATTTCCATGATACAAGTGACACTTTAAGCTTCATACAAAAGGCTGACACTGATCTTCTGGAGAAAGTGCAAGAAGCCCAATCTGCATCAGCATAGGCTTTGACTTGACTACTTCTTTCTACATAGAACAACAAACCTCTTCTAGGAACTTGTTTGAGATACCTCACAACTCGATAGGCAACTTCCAAATGTGATTACTTAGGAGCAGGCATGAATTGATTTAAGTGTCTAATAGCAAAGGTAATATCAGGTCTTGTGTAGGTTAGATAAATTAACCGACCAATCAACCTCCGATATAGTTCAGGAGATTTCAAAAAACAATCACCCTTCTGCATAACTATAAGGAAGTGAAGATCATATTCATGTGTTATTAACTTCAAATTTTGTTCAAATGGAGTAGCACAAGGCTTAGAACTTGAGAATCCAAGGTTTGAAAGAAGATTGAGAGTATATTTTCGCTGTGTCAAAAAAATTCCTAAGCTTGACCTTAAAACTTACATTCCCAAAAAGAACCTTAATTCCCCCAAGTCTTTCATCTTCAAGTAAGATGCTAAAGAAGCTTTTGTAGACTCTATAAGATGTATGTTGTTGCCGGCCACCAAAATGTCGTCAACATAAATCAATAAAGCAAGAAATTCATCCTCCATTCTTTTTGTAAAGAGTGTGTAGTCATTGTTGCTATGAAGAAAACCAAAATTTAATAACATTTCAATGATTTTGATGTTCCATTGCCTTGATGCTTGTTTAAGTCCATATAATGATTTAACTAGTTTACACACTTTGCCAACATGCCCCCCTGATGTCATAATCATCTGGGATTTGTATATAGACCTCCTCATATAAGTCCCCATTCGAGAAAGCATTGTTTATATCCTAATGGAACAAAAACCATTTTTGTTGGATAGCAACGATCAAGAGACACCAAATGGTAACTGACTTAGCAACAAAGCTGAGAGGAAACAATGATAACTAGTAGA
This sequence comes from Pontederia crassipes, assembly GCA_030549335.1. Classification (NCBI taxonomy): domain Eukaryota; kingdom Viridiplantae; phylum Streptophyta; class Magnoliopsida; order Commelinales; family Pontederiaceae; genus Pontederia; species Pontederia crassipes. The sequence goes on from CM060190.1 coordinate 8,552,712, forward strand.
GTATTTGTTATAAGAGATGAAATTCCTAATATCATAGGGACGAGAATCTTGCTTTATAGCTGAAGTGACTATATAATCCTTTAACCATCTTGATGGTTTAGTATTTCTCATTGGTCTTTGTAGAATAGGAGAATTCTCTGCAGGAGAAATTCTATAGCAATAGGAGAAGAAGGTATTTCCTCCAAAATTGCAATAGGTTCTGTAGGCTCTTATAGAGGAGACTGAATAGGGGAAGACTGAATACAATCAGTGGACTAATTATTAATTTGATCAAACTAAATATCTAATTGAGAGTTCTAGGGAGACAATGTTGTAGTAAAGTAATCTAAGTTTTGTCCACTCCTCTGATTATAAAATGAATGATCAACACTTGTATTTAATTTTCTAAATATCTCTTGGTCACTGAAAGGAAAAACTGTTTCACAGAATTTAATATCTCTAGTTACCAAAACTTTTCCAGACTCCAAATCAAAAAATTTGTAACCTTTCCGCACTGAAGAATATCCTAGAAGCACAGGGGCTAGCTCTTTTATCAAATTTATTTAGAATTATCTGTTAGTCACATAACAAAGGCATCCGAACACCCTCAAATGAGAAAGATCAAGAGGGCTTTTGAAAATTTTCTGATAGGGTGAGATGTTATTTAAGATCTTTAAAGGGATTCTGTTTATAATCTGTACTGCAGCTCGCACAACATCACCCCAGAATCTTATAGGCAAATGAGATTGGTAAAGAAGAGCTCTAGCTACTTCAAAAATGTTTTTATGTTTTCTCTCAACAACTCCATTTTGTTGAGGAGTATAAACACAGTACTTTGATGGATGATGCCCCTAGCTAAAAACAATTCCTTGCACTTCAACTTATGGAATTCTGAGCCCTAATAATTTTAACTTTTGAGCTGAATTGTGTTTCAACCATATTAAGAAAATTGAGTAAAACAGAATAACAATCAATTTTTTTATTAATCAAGTATATCTACACCATTCTTGATATATCATCAACAAGAGTCACAAAATAGTAGAAAAGTTAGAGTTTTAAAAGGACCCCAAGTGTCAGTATAAATCAAATCAAACAATTTAGCAAATTTCCTTTCAGTTTGAACAAAAAGATGAACGAGTTTGTCTTACTAAAGGACATATTGGACAATGTACATGTTTTTAGCACTATAGCCTTTAATGAAAGATAACAATTGCATTATGTCATATGGTAGGTGTCCTAGTCTCTGATGCCAAACATTAAAATCTTCAATTTTTGCAATAGTCAGTACATTATTCAATCCTTTAGATTCATGAAGATAGTAGAGTCCACTTCTTTGCTCACCAATCTACCTCTCCCTGCCATTCACTTGGTCCTAAATAGACATAGAATCTAAGGTAAATCTAATGAAAAATGACAAATCTTTTGTCAGTCTAAAAACTAAAACAAGATTGAAACAAAAAGTTGGAACATGTAATACATCATTCAGCTTTAGTCCTGAATTAAGTATTATAGAACCAAAATGTGTGGCCAAGGAAATATTTCCATTAGGCAAAGAAACATTGTTTTGTCTTTGCAAAGTTATCACATTCACAAGCCAATCTAGGTGAGAAGTCATATGACTAGTGGCACCTAAGTCAATAATCCATTTCTTGGATGGATCTACATTAACTAAATTCTAAGATTTCCCTTTGGATTTGAAGCAGTTGGATAGCCAATAATTCTGTAGCACTGGGACTTTTGGTGTCCAATCTTCTTGCAATATTCACATACCACACAGTTTTTCAGCCTTGTAATTTTCTTTCGCAAAAAAGCAACTGGATCCACTTCTGTATTAACAACTCTTTTAGACATTTGTTCTTCCTCTATTAACAAAGAATATGCCATGTTTACTAAAGGCAAAAGTGACATGAGTAAAATCTGTGATCTAACATGATTATATTCATCTGATAGGCCCATTAAAAATCTGTAGAGATTCCTTTGATTCTAATATTCATTGAATTCTTTTAAAGCATCTAAAATAGGTAAACCAGAGATCATCGAATTGAAATCCTCTCATAGATTCTTAAGTTTGGTATGGTATTTAGATATAGTTAGATTCCCTTGCTTCAGTAGAAAAATTTCATTCTCCACAGAATAAATTCTCATTGCATTATGTTTTTTAAACCTCTCTTTTAAATCAGCCCACACTACATCCGTCGTAAGGGTAAAAGAGGATTTACTAACTAATCCTTTAGCAGTAGAAGCAATGATTCAAGATAATATTAGAGCATTACATCTCTTCCAAAGAGGTTAATAGATCGAATCAACTTTATCAATTGTAAAGGAACCATCTACAAAATCTTGCTTGTTTTTCGCCAACAAGGCATTAAACAAAGCATTGCTCCAATCGGAATAGTTTTTCAGATCCGATTAATTGCTTTGAAATCAACAAAATACCAAGTGTATCTGAAGGAGCTAGAAGATGCATCATCTCACGGCTAAGTGAAGCAAAATTAGATCCAAACGAAGAGGACGAAGCAGATCCAGAAGTCAATATTTCAAAAGGCAAACTAATGAGTCAACAAGATAAACTCAAGCAACAGTACCAATCCAGCAATTCAATCGAAAGTTACCAAAACGTAATCAACCAACATAAGCAGTAATATGCCGGATCTAGAAAATCATGTCAAAAACTTCACAATCCAATAGTTGCCATTGATGAGCCTCACGCGGGAAGAAGAGAGATGAAGTTGGGGAGGAATTTGAATTTTATTCAATACAAAAGTAAAAAACTACAAAGCCCTATTCGATGCATTTTATTGTTAGAGAAGAAAACAAGACTTACAACACTGCATAACATTTCGGATAAACATAGTATAAAACAACATGGAGAAATAAAACGCTCTAACGACTGCTACGTGGCTGCACTGCAATGATCTCTCCTGGACAATAAGTATCATTTTTTTGCCTCATTTCTTATAAGGGTATTATCAGATTGAAACCAAAGCACCGAAAAGGTAAAGCATTATTCTCATGCATTGGAACCATCCAAACGGATAAAGAACCAACTAAACCAACGTTATTAAACTCTTCGTGTAATGCCCTCAAATCACACCCCGCCACGTGACAGAATACGGTTCGGAGACGCTACGGGTCATCCTTACGTGTACATCATGTTGACCGAAATAAAGACTTTGACTGGTCAACTCATCAACGATAAATGCGGAATAACTAAATCATCATTAGAATAAAATAGAGTAATATCAGAAATGCGGAAGACTGATAACTGACTTCATAGGAATCCAAAGAAAAACTAATACATCAAATGCTAAAAAGAAAGGAAAGAGCTGTCCATCATCTAAAGGACTCGATAACCATGTGCAGCCACCTACGAGCTCGATCTGTCACCGTTGGCCACCATCATCATTGCGACCTTGGCCTGCATTTAAGAGCATACAGGGGAGAAACCTCTCTATGAGTTTTACAACTCGGTATGGAAGTAAGATAAATATTGTAGTAGGTCATGTTATTAGGTATGAATAATAAAATGTAACATCATCATCAAATAGGAAAGTGAATCATGATCATAATATGGAATGATAAGAGCATGTAAAATAACATATGAATAAAGATCACGAATAATCATCATAAGAAAAAGACAAAAGTCAACATCATGAGAAAGGTTCTGTTTTCATAGGTGTTCATCTTCTTCTTCATCTTAATTTTCATCTTTGACTTATTTGGAGTATATTTAAACACATGAGGAGGTCTGTCTTAACCCGTCCATCATCATCATCATCATAACTGACAGAGCCAGCCCATAACTGATAGAGGTCAGTCCATAACTATCCGAGGACAGTCCATAACTGGTCGTCACCAGTCCATCATAAAAGAGCTCTCCATTTAACGATTTACGTCTTTTATCTTACATCTTTTAATTAAACAAAACACATTTTGATAAGAACTTTAAAGCAGGATAAATGACATAATCATGGAGAGTAAATCAGGGATAAAATTTGACATCATCATCATTATACATAGATCAAGATTAATCACATGAAATAAGGATTAAGAAATCATAATCATATGCTTAATCAGGTCGGAACTCGGGTTGAGAAGGGAGAAACCCAGGTCGGGTTCATGAGTGATCATCTTCGGTAAAATCAGGGAATAGCCCGGGCCGGGTCGAGTCATCTTCTTCTCGGAATTGTCGTTTTGCCCGACTGCTCATCGTGCAAGGAACTCAGTCCGAGTCGTTCTTCAACTCGGGCCGGGTTCGTCCGATTTGCAGAGCTCAAAGAGCGCAGCAATGGTGATCCGGGCCGAGTTCCTTCGAACTCGATCCGGCGAAGGACTAGCTCGGCCGGGTTTGGGTGAACTCGGGCCGGGTTCATCTTTCGCAGAAACTACGCATCGCGCAGTTCGCGTTCCATTCATCTTTTTCAGCGATGGTCGGCAATAATTAACATCATAACTCATCATGCAATAACTAGGAACGACCTAGAACATGCTTCAAGTCTAAAATCAAGATTCTATTATGAATTTATCCCCATACCTCAAAGTTTCTGTCCGAGAAACTTTACTGTTGTCTTCTTCTTCCTCTTCCTCTTCCTCTTCCCGCTCCTCTCTGTTCGCATGCACGTCCGGCATCGTCCGCGTCCTTCGATGTGTCCCCTATAAGGCGGCGGCCGTCAGGGATGAGAAGAACGAAAAGGGCGCACATAGAGGAGAAATTAGAGCCGGCTTCGTGAGGAAAACGAAAAAGGGGGGTTTTGGTTTGATTTGGCCTCATATTTATAGGGAGAGGATTAGAGTTTAAATCAGAATTTAACTTCTCCCTGATCAAATCAAATCCAATTCAAATTTTATCTCTTCTTTTATTCCCCTTTTATCTCTTCCTTTTGTTTTTCTTTTCCGATAAATGTCTCGGGCGTTACACTTCGAGTTAAACTCTTAAACTCATATTAAAAGTTAAGATAAATAAAACGAATCAAATCGATACAAATTTTTAAATAACTTAAAATCTTATATTTTACACAAATATTAATTTAAATTTTTTTGTAGAATCTTATAAACTCTTATAAAGTGATCAAACATAATTATTTATTTTGTACAATAAATGATTTGTACAAATTTAAATATTTCATTTGATTAATGTATTTGTAATTGAAAGTTAAATTAGCATCATCTTTAGAAATTTTAGTACGACCATTTTACTTATCTTTTATTTTTTATAAGTTTTGTATCTTAATAAATATAATTATTGATAGTTAGTTAACATTTTTTTAGTTGTAAATTATAGTGCCTATTTTGATTATTTTCATATTTATTTCATTTTAGTAAAATATATTAATTATTTATGATTTATGGATGATAGATATGTATTTGTAAGTTCATGATAATTACTTAGAAAAATGTATATGTAGAACATTTGATGTAAAACTTGTGTAGAACATTCATCTTACTTATTAGATAATATATATATTAATTTAAAATATATGTTAAATAACAAATATGATTAAGATCAAGATCATCGAATTATTTGATGATGATGGTCGAGCTATTTTAACAAATACGATTAGTTCAACGGCTGTAATTTATTTGGTCTTAGATGATATATTTATTATTAAATTTTCTTAATAGATATATATTAGTTCATTTAAGAAGTATATGATTAATTTAATCATAAATTATAATTATTAAATTAATTAAATAATAAAAAATAAGCGTTCTATACTAAGGTGTTCTACATACTCATTAACCTCTTACTTAAGTAATTAAATTTATTTGGATTCGATTGTACGATACGAATTTACCAAATAAAAATTGAATTTACTTAAACTCCCCCAGTTAACAACATTGATCCAAACAATCTTTACTTGTAGTGTTATAACCTGTACAACATTGGCATCTGAACCATCCCTTTATTTTTCTTTCCCAACAAGAAGAGAAGAATAAAGGCCAGGGATTAGTTTTCCTTTTCCTTTCCTCAGCACCAGACCCCATGTAATGTCTAGTTTCGTCCAGCCTTCTTTTTTATTAAAACTATTTGCAGCAATGTCACTCCAACCATGAATTGTTTGTGGGAGATTTTGTCCATAGTGTATCAGGGAATCCATTTTTCTTTTCTTGCTCCACTGTCAGCTTGTAATAATAAATTCTAGTCATAGCATCGATCAAAGCTGTTTATGTTCAGAATTCTTGATCAGTATGTATGTTGTAATCCGAACTATGAATCTTGCTGCACCTGGACCAACTTGCCCCTACTAATAATAACTTTCATTTTAATGTAAAGAATGAAGAGAAAAAAAAGGAACCAACATATGGATTTCGAAGAATTGCTTATTGAACAAAAAGCTTCAAATTATGTGGGTTCTGAAATCTGAATGCACAGTGATCAGGTATCCTGTCAAAAGTAAAAAAAAAGGAAGAACACAACAAGCTGATGCTCGTAGTAGCATTAGGAACCTTTCGCCTTTGCTCTTGCTAGTAAGCGCTGTTGAGGTAGAAATATAAACCAGCTAACGCTGCAATTCCAGCTACAATGGCCACTGGTAGTGCGTTCCTGGAAAGAGTAAACCACACGAGGTTATGGTTGAGATGCGATAAACCAATTGCATCAGCAGAGGAAACAAAAAAGTGCATGAGGTAGAGAAATGGCATGGAGTTATACCCGATGGCCTCATCTTTCTTCATCTGTTCTTTTCTGGCCTTGCGAACGCTAGTGTCATTTGCATCCTTGCTTACTGCAGGTTGATAAGTCCTGAACCTCCTTTTGGGAGCACCACAGACTGCAAAAAGAGGGAAACAAGAATCAGTGAATCCAAACATCTTCAGAACAATTTCAATGTCGATCTGAGGAAAATGGTACAGAAGGTATGTTATTCTCTTTCTATCACAAGTGCCAAGGTTAATGCAAGCTTTGGCGAAGTGGATGTCTGCTTGCAGACATTATTAAGCAACAGGAAACAGAAACATGAATCTGATTTCCATCAAGGCAAGAGCTACGCATTGTTAAGGTCATTCTGAAACACATTTCTGGATGTGTATTTGGTATCAGAGTGAGCTGAAAAGCCCAAACATCGGCGCTAAAAGGAAAGTAGGATTAGAAAGATCGAATTCTCACCAGGGCAGAAGTAATTATCTGAGACCTTCTCAAATGGAGTCCTATCATTGTAAATATATCTGCACAGACAAATAACACAAACCAAAACAGGCGACGGGAGATCTCAATTGCATTAGCATTTGGATGACAGGGAACTACGAGCTAAAAGCAGCAACGAACCACGAATGAGAGAGAAGAAAAGAAGGGACACGAACCCGCAGTCCCGGCAGATGTAGGCCTGCTTGCTGGCGACGCGCATGGAGAACCTGGGCGCCGTGGCAGGTGCAGCACCTGTGGCGCTCCTGGGCGGCAACAGCAACTGAACAGAGGGGGAGAAGAAGGCCGACCGCAGCGCGTACCGATCGGCGGGAGCCCGCAGGCCAGCTGACGCCGACAATGGAGGTGGAACGGCCCTCCTGCTGGCTGTGCTGCTGCTGGCTCCCAGCCCTGCTGATGGTGCTTGGAGGGCCATGTTTACAGCTCTGACTCCTACTTACTAGTGCTGCTGCAATTGCTGCTTGTTCTTCTTCCCTTCTAGTCTCTCATCTCATGGTCATGGCAGAAGGATATATGAGGAGAAGATAAGAGATGGTTGATTGGCGATGGCCAAGTGTGCACAGTTGGGCGTGTATGAGTTGGGCGTGCAAGCGTGGCTGGCATACTCCCTTTCCATTCGTTATCTTCCTGTTTCTGGCCTTTTGCATCTACCACCCCAAGTAGCCTTCAAATTGCACACTGACGTGTTATCCTCCTTTCTCTTTACTTCGCACTATTTTACATAATTTAGCCCAAGGATGTGAAAAATAAAAAGAGAGAATTTTTAAGAACTGCATCTGGGAAAAGAAATGATGAGATGAAAGAAAAAAAAAAGTGGCCTTGCAAATTTAATTTAAAGAAAAAAAAGTGTGCGAGTACTTATTCATTTTAGAGGAGAAGAGAAGGTGGACGTATCATGTTCGTGACCGTAGATTACGAGCTGTTGGGTTCTCTGTGCAATTAAAGTTTCTTCCAAGGGGTTTGAGGAACTTTGCCTCTATAAGAGCAGGAGATTCTCTTATTATTTTTCTCAACAATGGCGACGGCGACGGCGACGCCTCTCCTCCCATTGGTGCCGCCGCTCGGCGCCCCTGGCCGGCAGACGGAGCAGCTCCGCTTCGGACACTGTCCGCTCCGATCGCGGATCGGTCACCCACTAAGGCAACGGTGCGAGAGGAGGATGTCGCCGGCGATAGCGCATCTCTCCCTACTACAGGACTCGCTCTTCCTCCTCGATGCTTCGGCGGCGGCGGACGTCACGTACTCTCCGGCGAGCTACTACACCTCTCTGGGTCTCTTCGTCATCTCAGTCCCCGGCGTTTGGTCTCTCATCAAGCGTTCTGTCAAGTCCAAGGTTTCCAAATTTGCTCATCATCATCTTTGGTCTCTGGGTTTGATGGATGAGTCATTTTTCTTCTGTCATAAAGTTTCGATATTTTTAGATGCAGTAAAGCTTTGATTTTTATGTGTTGAAGTTATGATTTTTGTTGAGATTACAGAAGTTTGGTCCAAAGATGAGATTTTTATACGGATATATGAATCGTATTTGGAAACGCAGATAGTGCAGAAGACGTTCGTGAAGGAAGGGGCAATGCCGCCGCAGATTGCTGGCGAGATCTTATCCTTCTTCACCCGCAACAACTTCACCGTCGCCGACCGTGGGGAGACCATCACGTAACTCTCCCCCCCCCCCCCCCCCCCCCCCCCCCCCCCCACTCCCTAACGAACAAATGAATCAAGAACTTCGCTTTGAGTTTGTAAATGATATGAACCTTGCAGAATCAGCAATGATTGGTGTTTGTTGTCTGAAAAGGTTCGAAGGTATGATGGTTCCAAGCAGAGGACAAGCTGCCTTGCTCACCTTCTGCACAGCCATTAGTCTGCTAAGCGTCGGCCTCGTGCTCTCCATCGCCGTCCCTGAAGGAGGCAACAACTGGTTCTGGCTCACTCTCTTGAGCCCATTGGCGTAAGTTCGCAGAGACGCCATTACCACCAGCACCTTGATGTAATCACCACGTCCACAACTTACTTACCTGGTGATGTTTCAGAGGGGCATATTACTGGAAACGAGCATCGAGGAAAGAAGAGATCAAGGTCAAGATGATGGTGGGAGATGATGGAAGCCTCTCAGATATTATTGTCCGGGGTGATGATGAACAGGTGGAACAAATGAGAAAAGAGCTCAAATTCAGCGAGAAAGGAATGGTTTACGTCAAGGGCATCCTTGAAAGATGAAAGGTATCAGAATATCACATCTGCAAATAGAATAAAAATGAACATTTGTACGCCAATTTTGTAGCGCGATCTCATCTGAACAAAAATAATATTTTCCGGGGAGTAGAAAACTATACCATTCAATGATCCCCAACTTTCTGATTTCTGAGTCCATATTCTTAGTAATACTGTGACATGATTGCTAAGATACAAACCACTTTGTTAGCGGTCCATATGAATTTCACAAAATAACTTAGATAAGATTTTGATATCTGTCGCAACGTCTCTGTAGTATTCTTAGCAAGATTTCAGCAACTATTTCTTATAATTTCATCTTTCGGAAAGTATACAGTTCAACATTTTATTGAAATGGTTCAAGTTATACAATACAAACCTAGACGAGCATGGCTTTCTACCCATCAAGCACAGTTTCCTCAAACCTAAGAACAAAGGAACCAAAATATACATCTCCCAAAACCACAGCTAGCTTTATTAAGATCAAGGGATAGAAGAAGATGGCCCTTCAAGAATTCTAGGCACTGGTCACCTTCAGGGCATCGCCCTTCTCTTTCAGGCTGACAAGCAAACTGTCGAAGCTCTTCTTGAAAGAATCCACGCCCTCGGCCTCTAGCTGTGCCCCGACCTCATTCCAGTCAATGCCCAATTTCTCTAATGCACTATAAACACCCTCAGCTTCTGAGATGTTCGCATCAATGGTCCTCGAGACGACACCATGGTCTATGAATGCTTGTAGAGCCTGGTCAGGCATGGTTGAGACCTAAAACAAGAGTTGGAAAACATAGAAATTGAGCTGACAAGTATTTTTGTTAAACTCTAAAATCTGGATATATATCTTTGGTGATAAAGATAATACAATAAACGCCAAATACACAATTAGAAGTTCTCTGCTAGGTGTGTTTTCCAGACATTCGGAGTGTTGACCAACAAGTTCTATTTTGCCCGTCAATGGAGATTGGAGAAACAAAGACTAAAGAGTAACTCAATCCCCATTTGTTTCTCGGTTTCTCGGTTGCATCTTGTGTTATTTGCAGTTTAAGAGCATAAAACCATTTAACTCACCGTGTCTGGTCCAATAAGAGGATCTACATAAAGTGTATCGGGATAAGCTGGATTCTTGACGCTGGTTGAGGCCCACAACAATCTTTGCTTCTTGGCACCCTTTTTCACCAAAGCTTCCCACCGTGGACCAGAAAACTTCTTTTGATAGAGTTTATATGCCAGGGCTGCTTGTGCCACAGCTGCCTGAAAGAATTACGACACCTGATGTTACCTTCGTTTAAGCGAGCAAATGGATAAACTTTTTAAAGGTTTTACCTTTCCTCGGAGATCAAGTGCTTCAGGTGTGCCAATCTTTTCAAGCATCTTATCAACCAGAGTGTCCACACGACTAACAAAGAATGAGGCTACACTGGTGAGCCTAGATAGGTCACTAAGCCCAGAAGACTCAAGGCCATCCAAGTAAGCATCGATCACCGCTTCATATCTAGCCAGTGAGAAGATCAGCTGAAAAAGATAGAAGTATAATCAGCAAATTATGAGATTGGAGGAGAATACAAGGATACCCTAAAACTGAAAAGGACCACTTTGGCACTATTTTAGGAAAGACCACTTAAGACGCTCGAATTCAGATACCATTATCTTTACATTGCAAGGGCACAGGGAAAGCATTCCAGGAATGTGTCAACTACCTACTAATTAGATTAGGCCTCAAATCCATAAATTGCAAAATAATAGTTCCTTGGATAAGGTTATATAATCCATTTGTTATACTGATCATGTTTATTAAGTGTATTCAGGTTTTACCAACCACCAAAAATAGTTCAGGCAGATTGAAGAAATTTGAAACACCCAGCAGAACCAATAAGGCATCAAGTGAAAGTGAATGAAATGTCTAATCTCCAAGATAAAATTGTATTATATAATTTTTTTTTAAAGGTGGTAATGCAAACTGGGTCACACAAAAAGGGTTTATGCTAAAAATATCATATTCATTCAGGCAGCATGATATTCATCATGAAACGTAAGAAAAATTCCATTTGAATGTCTGATGAATTTGATAGCAACAAGTCAATGTAACATTTGCGTCAAGCATAAACAAATCTGTTGAAACAACAAAAGCTCACCGTCACATTGACACTTATGCCATTCGAAATAACTTCTTGAACAGAAGGAACACATTCTGCTGTTGCTGGGATCTTTATGTAGACATTGGGCCGGTCAACAACTTTGTGCAGCCACTTTGCAGCTTCAATAGTCTAGGAGACACTTTGCCACTTTGCCACTTTGCAACTTTGTGCCATTTGTGTCATTTGCTAGTCTAGGAGACACTTCAACTGATACATAACCATCAGCAGCATCCGTTTGGTCATATATAGGTTCAAAAAGCTTGCATGCATCTTGAATATCCTTTACCACAAGCTCCCAGTAAGCGCTTTCTGTGTCCTTTCCAGCCACTATAAGCTGCCTGTAAAAAGAAAATGCTCTACTTCAATTCAAGTTTAAAGGTTGCAAAATGTAACATAGGACATACAGAATTAATAAATAAAGTTAAGCTTCATTGTTCCACCGTGTTCTTTTCATCTGTTTTCATGATATGCCATGCTAATGCATAGACTTTCACCAACATAAAGTGCATGTTGCGAATCCTTTGTGCCAGAGTTTTTTTTCTGTTTAACATATATTGCAAGGAATTTTTTTCTTCGAGAAGTGTGATGACTATTTTGTAAATATTAAGATAAAAACAATAATATGGACACACTACACTAAGCTAACCATTAAGTCCAGCATGAGGTTATTGAGGCATCCAACTAAGGTGAATAGGCAAAAAGAGAAGGTCCAACATGATATCACATAGCACCACAATGGCACATATTCTGATAAGAAATTAGAGGAATTATAGGAGTTTCCACTAAGTATTCAATTTAATATAGCTATGAAACACAAGTAGAATACCTGAATTGATCGTCATAGGCACTAGATGATGATATAGCTTTCTGGAAAATCTGCATAAGATAAAGATTTAACTTAAAAACTAAATCAAGGAAAACATTTGATTCAGATTCAGTGAGAAAAAAAGGTAGACAAGAATTGATGGAGGATCGACACTTAATATGGAGGGGGGAAACGTGATAAAGTAAGATACCGTCGGGTTGCTGGTTACACCCCTGACTCCATCTGCGATCAGAGGCAGTAGATCCGTCACAGGGCGACAGAGATTATCATACCATGGAGACTGGCCTTGAAGCTCATACAGGTCATGAAGGGTTGTTCTCTGTGCTGGGACACCGTTACCACCTTTCTGTGCACACCTCACCCTGAAAAATCATAAAAGATAAATTGGGCATAGACAAACTCAAATATCAAAACTGATTACTATCAATTGGAGTGCTATAGTCGATACATCATAAAGGAGAAGATGAAAATACTATCCTAAAACACTAGCATGAATGGTATGGATTTATATATAAAAGAAGAAGACAAGAATCATTGTACAACTTTACATGTTTCAAAGTTAAACTTTGTCCACCCATCAGTAGCATCAGTTCTGTCAACAAGCAAAGGTTAGAACATATTTGGTCCCTAAACCAGATTGAGATGTCAATTACATCGCGCTTTCAAGCCTTGACACAACAAGGACACCTCTCCGCATTTATATCTCCCAAGGAGACATCTAGGAAACCGCCACAAAAATGCTAAGTAAAGCAAGATGACTGAAATTGGAGATGACAAACGATACAGAGTCAATTTTTCACCTATTAGGAAGGCATGCTCGAAATCAACGACATAGACACCAAACAAAAAAGAGATCTTTCTAATACAAGGAAGCTCGCATAAAGAAAGTGTCTCCTCTTTCTATGTTTGGATTAGTCATCAACAAATCTCAAACAAAGATCATCAAACTATTCCAAAAAGGAGAGATCTTTCGCACATGAAAAGGTAAGAAGAAAGGATCGGAACGTACACCAAGGAAGCCGCCCTCTCAAAGCGGCCGCTTCGGATCGAGAGGTGGATTGGAGCAAATCTGCTCCGGGCGCCAGCTCCCTCGCGGAACCCGACGGCAGCGAGCAGCTTCGGCTCCGATGGGAGGACCGATGAGGTAGGAGCGACGGCGGCGAGGGAACTCGAACCAGCGAGCTTGGAGACCGAAGCCATGGCGGAAGAAAAGAGAAGACAAGAAGAAAGAAAAAAGATTGGACTTTTTCATAGGAGGGAAAGAAGAAAGGGGTTTTGAGGTTTTTTAAGAGCGTCGGAGGATTAAAATTGTTACGCTTACAACTTCCGCGAGGACAAGGAGACGATTATTTCTCTGCGTTTGGTGGTGGGATGTGGTGTCCGTGTCCCGTTTTGTCGTCTTGTTACTGCCACCAAACTCGACCGTTACAAAATGCATTTTGTTACCTCCGTAGGTAATAGTAATAAATTAAATAACAAACACATGAATTAGGGTAAAGGATAAGCTACTTCTTTTTATTTAAATAAAATCTCAAGTTTGACTTATTGTGAATGTAAAATATTTTTACTGAGTATCTCACCTACCACTGTTAAGTACGCGATGCGAAACGACTTAATCGAACTAGTTGGATTTGATGGTAGGTTGATTTTAAACTTGTAAACTGTGTGCTCCTTAACGTCACGAGGGTTGAATAATCGGTATCGCATCCCAAGCACTGAGCCAGAACTTTTATTCGGTGAGTTCACATTTTAATCAAATCATCTAACACGAATGATTTATTTTCATAACATTAGTTCTAATTGTTAGTAGTAAAAAATTAAGAAATAAATATAATGATTTTTTATGTTGGTCCAATTTACGGAAGGTTTTCGATGTCTATGGCTATTAATGTTCGACTAATTGGAGCAGAGGATATGGAGTAGTAATTGTTATATTCACTGATCAATACGATGGTTCCAAGACTCGACTTGATGCTCAACTCTACTATCAATTGAGTGTTCATTAACATAATGATTTATGTGAATGATTAAAATTAATTCTATGACAATTTTAAAAAATATCCAATTTCATAATTAACAACATTAAGCTATGATTTCAAGATCAATTAAATATATGTGTAATATTTTCAAATTAAATAGATAAAAAATGGTAAACAGAAAGAAATATTTTTTTATCACGTAATTATATAATTCATTATGAACCAAAAAATATTTAATTGTGATTGTAAATATAAGAGAAGATAAAGAAAAGAAATTAATAATTTTATGAACAGAAGACATTTGCTAAAGTTAATAAAAAAAACATCATTTCTCTTATAGCAAAGGCCAGTGACCAAGACTTGCCAAAAATTAATTAAAAAAAAGCATGATTTCTCTTATAGTAAGAATAAACTGTAACATGGTGGTTAGACAAGATTCGATCCCTGGGTGGCTGGATGTTGGTGAACTAAAACTCATTTTAACTTTATTTATCCTGCACATGCAGGCAAGTGAAGCCACTTGTCTCCACTTTGCCGTACATCGAAAGCTAGCTACCCAAAAAATAAATTAAAGGGATATAATGGTTGTCTTATCAACTTGACTTAGTAAGAATGTCCTCCCAATTGCATCGGGTATTGGATGAAAAATCAACGAAGATGGAAAGAATATCAGTTCTCGAGGCGTTAGTTCAGCGAGTAACGCGCCAATTCGTCTCCAAGTCGCTCTGCCCTAGCCAAAGGGTGTATCCCCGTCATGCGAGGTTGTCTCCAATGAGCTTGTTGTCTCCAATGAGCTTTGCCCTAGCGAGTGCGTCGTGCCGATGAACATCTCCCTTTTATGGAGTTCGAAATCGTCTCATAGTCATTGTCAGTTGAGGTGGTAGGACCGTCGCGAGGTCGTCTCCCCGTCCCACTCTACCCTAGCGAATCTTTATCTATATGCGCACCAGCTGTCATGGCCTGTACGAACTCATGTTGATGTCATCGTCGGTTGAGGAGGTAGGACCGTTAGGAGTAGCGAATCCATCTCCTCGTGCGCGTTATCGAACTCATCTCTCTATCATCATCATTGCCAGAACGAAGTTGCATCGTCATTGCCACTTTTTCCTTCCAGTTTGCAGTCTATTTTCCATTCTCGGCTTACCAATCGTGTTGTTTCGATGATTCCTCACAAATTAGGTTTTTAGATTCCTCTGTGGATTTCCCTCGTCACCTTCGTCGCCATGGGTGCCAACGTCAATTCCGTTGACATGGCCAACAATGGAAAAGAGACCTCAAACTGGGTGGACCTGCGTGTTATTCACTGAACTGACACCCGTGAATAGCTATTTTCCCATATCATGGGTTCTCAATCCAGCAGCCGATGCGATTGGAAGGACGTTCCTACCATGCCAACTTGGTAGGACAGCTATATTATATCCAAAGCTAAATAAACTAACATGGATTTGAGTGAACATGATTTTATCCTTGTTTAATTAGGATCTCGAGTTCCAATTCTTCCTAATATAGAAAATTTGTATTGAAAGTTTTACCTGCGACACATGACAACCAATTGGATTAATTGAAATGTTGAACCGATCTTTAATATTTAGACAGTGTGCATAAACGTTAGTGTCGTCACTGCGCTTTCAAGTATCAAGTACTTATCATCTAAAAAAAGGAAAAAAAATAGTATTAAAGCTATTTTTAAACTATGCTTATTCTTTTACGTGATTTATTATTGATTTGGTAAAATATTTATATCATTTGTTCATTAAATTAATTCAATGATAATGTACATGTCAATTATTGATTTGATGGTGGTAATTGTCGTCGAATTGATGGAACGTTATTCTTCTAATTAAAATTTAAATGACAATTATTTTTAAATTATTTTCTCAAAATTGCATCATCTGTCCTTGTCGAAGTATGGATAAATATCTGCCTAAAAGTGATGGCAACAGACTTTGAATATCTCTCAAAAACATAGACTTTGAATTTGGACACATGCATTTTTTTAGTCAATTCAGATGTCTGAGAAATGGTATGATCGCACAGTGCTAAAAAGTATTATTATTGAAGATCGATTTATCATCGAACTTCATTAATTTGATTAGGTCATCTCGCATCGTGTACTTAACGAAGATTTCAATAATTTTTTTTTTTTACATTCATGATTCGAACTTGACACATGCATATCTTTTTTAGGGGAAGTAATTTGGACATTGAAATACATATACACGACGTGATCAAATACTTCGCTGTGAAAGCAAAGCATAATGAAATACGAAAAGGAAATACAAAGTTGCAGTGAATTTGCTTTAATTTGTTCTCGGTATTTTGATATTTGGTTTTCAGTAAGTAAACTTTTCAGTTCTATCAATGACTCGATAAGCGGCATAAGATTTAATTTTTACAAGTGGTGGAATTATTATTATTATTATTATTATTATTATTATTATTATTATTATTATTATTATAGTAGGATGATAAAGTGGAGTAGGAAAGATAATAGAAAAGATGAAAAGAAGAGATCGTATAATAAACAAATTAGAAAAGGGCTTAAAGTTAGATTTAAAATTAAATTTGCTAATCATAATCTAATTAGATCACAATGCTTATTGAAAAAAATTCTAATCCTTTCTCGACTTCTCTCTCCTCCTCCAAGCTCTTGCAGCAAGCTTGAGAAAAGAGAGATTAGGGTCCAAAGACACGCAAAGGATATACTTAACAACTGGAATTAGGCATCGGTCCATTTTGTCAAACAACGTAATATTTGATAGAATCGAACCAAGAATTCGAGATGAAAATCATGAGTCAATGGTTCCCATGCTTTGTTCCATCTTTTAATCTGTTTTCTTGATGTGAGGATCCTTTTTTTTCAATTTAGGTTATTTTTTGTCTTTTTAAATTTATCTCTCTTACATCTTTCATATAAATAACTTCTTTAGTAAATTTTAAAAATTTATTATTGAATATTAATATAATATTATTTATTACCTATCATGTCATAAAAAATTAATATTTATTTTTACTTTTATGCTAGAAAATTATTTTTAATAAAATTGAATGTGGGAAAAGAAAGGAAATGAAAATGCATGAATCATGTTTCTCTTTTACGATCCACTCTTACATTTGATCTTTATCATCACTTCATGCTTATTCTGACAGGCTGATTTATGATTTATACGAACTCACGCTTAGTCATGCTAACGATTAAGCTTGCTCACCTGTGTGATCCTCACAAGTACATGATGATGACTTGTGACGTGTTAGTGTGTGTGTGGCGACTATAGTTCGGATGGCATGTGAATATGGTTATGGTCGAGTTTAATACGAGTCGTATGCTTATAGTTATGTCTAGGACATATCAGGTCATGGCTGACTGCAGGTTGTTCTATGCTTAGCACTCGTACTTTTACTTTTGTTATTTCATATTGAGACCATGGGATGCTTCAGCACTTTGCTTCGGATCGAGATAGTTTGACGTACTTATCAATTTTTCTTTTATATTTCCTTCTATTATTGTATTATTTTATTTGATATTCTGCTTATGTAGAACTTTCCTTGACCGTTCGATCAACAAAAGAGTCAAAGAAAGATCGAAAAAAGTAGCGACGGAGAGAAGATCTTGCCAGGTGACGGAGTCAAATTTCGGAGCGCTACACTCAGCTTCCTCAAGGAGGAACCTCTGAAGGACTGCATGTGGACTGCTGCTCCAGCAATATGCCCTCAACACCGATGACTAACCACCTAAGTAAATGCATGCAACATGCATGGCGCATGCAAGAGGAAACTGCACCACCGAAACATGCAACATCTCTTTAAGCGCCTTTTGAATAAAACAAAAGAAAAACATGGATCTATAGATCTATGAGACAAGAAATGTAATGCCTTGTAATTTCGTCATGCAAAAAAAAACATCATGGTTGTTGATTTTTGCTTCAGCTCATCAATAATGCAGAAATAACAACAAACTAATCTTTTCACTACAAAAAAATGACGAATTTTGGAGGGACAATTTCCGACGGACAACTATCTTTCGCATTTTCTGATGAACTTTGCGACGGAATTAAATATCTTTCTAAAATACCAACTTAAAAATCATTCGGATGGGAATCCGTCAATAATACTAAAGGCGAAATCTGTCATTAATTATATTTAGAGTTATTTTCATAAATCTCCCCTAAATTATTATGATTTTTCACATCTAACTCCAAAATATGAAGTTATTTTTTTGTATCCCTAAACTATCATGATTTTTTCACTTTAGTCCTTCGGTCTACTTCTATTATATTTTCCATTACTTTTGATTTTTTCCATTTATGTAAAGACTAAATTACCCCTCCCCGTAACATATCAAATAATAAATATAAAAAAGAAAAAAGTCAGGGGAAGGTAATTTAGTCTTTTTCAGAAATGACAAATTTTTTACCACTTTAATTCTTCCAACAATTTTTTTATTTTTTGTATTTTTTTATTTCATATTTTTCTGAAGGGAGGGGTAATTTAGTCTTTTCATAAATGGAAAAAAAGTAAAACTAATGAAAGTAACACAAGTGACGAGAGGACTAAGGTGAAAAAGTCGTGATAGTTTAAGGATTCAAAAAAATAAGTTCGTAGCTTGAGATTAAATGTGAAAGATCATGATAGTTTAGAGGAGATTTATGAAAATAATCCTTATATTTATAATAAAATATATTGTGATATTATATAATAAAATTTGAATATTTTATTATTAATGTTACGGACATATTCCATCTTAAATATAATATTTATAATAAAATATGTTATAGTATTATATAATGAAATCTTAATATTTTATTATTAATATTACTGACGTATTCCATCTATATTATGGTATTATATAATACCATAATATATTATTAAATATTAATATTTTATTATTAATGTTAATGATGGGTTCCGCCTTCAATTTCCATCCGTCGGTAATATCGAAGATGGAACTCGTTCGAAATCCGTTTATAATAAAATATGTTATAGTATTATATAATGAAATCTTAATATATGGTTAATAATGTTTATAATGTTATATATATTTCTTTTTCTAGATTTTCTTATATTATTTTCTTAAATAATATAATAAATAAGTTATACTTATTTTTCATTTCCTCATAATTTTATTTAATATTTTATCCTTTTACTCATTTGTTCACTTTATTTTTCATTAATAATAGAACAAATCAAATTAATAATGTTAAATAAGTTAATTTTACTTGGGTCTATCTACTACCATTTTTTTAGAATTTTTAAATATATTATTCAACTTCATAACGTATTTCAATTTTTATATAACATAGAACATACGATTGATAATTTAATATTATATTATAGAAAATATATGATAAATAATTTAATATTATTATTACTAGGTGTGGCCTTCGGTACTGCCATGTACTACCAAAGGGTAAACATATCGGTAATTATTATTATAATACTATAAATATAATATAACATAAAACATATAATTTAATATTATTATTACCGATAGATCGAGCCTTAAATCCGTCGGTACTACCAAAGGGTAGACAAGTCGATAACTATTATTATAATATTATAAATAATATAACATTATTGTACAATTAATAATTTAATATTATTTATGAGTTTGGCGTTTGGTATTACCGATGGAAGGATAGACTTGTCGCAAGCAACCCGGATCGAGCACGGGCAGTTGGATCTGATCGCTTGCAAGCTGGTAACCAGATCTGGCCTACATCCGATGCCTACGACAATCGGATTCGGCGCCCACGATCGGTTCCGGCCCGTAGATGACCGGATCCGACGCCTGCGGAGGGTCCCGGCCCATAGGCGGTCAGATCCGATGCTCGCGGCCACCGATGGCCGAATCCAACGCCTATGGCTAGTCCCGATCAAGGCTAATCTGATTGGCCACACTTGGATCACGACTGGCTTTGACCTTTCATGATTGGATATGACTACAAGTAGCCAGATTCGATCTATGTGGCGTCATGGTGGCCGCTGTGCCCTTTTTGCCATAGTACCTGAAGCATGCAAAATTCAATAAATATATAGTATTGCATAATCTTATTTCGATTCATTTTCTAATAGCATGCATCATTTTATGAGCTTATTTACATTAATTGTAATGCCCTGAATTTTCACCCTCCTGCCACGTGGCATTAAGGCTTATTTGGGTCAGCGTTACCTACAATTCATACTTCTCGAGCTTTATTTTACATGGAATGTGGAAGTGAAACAACTATTCATCTTTCTTTAATAGAGTGCGAAAGCGACTTTTCTTTCTAACTATTCTTTCTTGATAGTCCTCCAGAGGTAACTTAACTTTACATCATATAACTATAGGAGTTCCATGCAAATTTACATCACCACGAACATTGCTGCTGCCCACGCATCCATCCTTACTTTTTGGTTCAATTGCCTGTGGGATTCAAACATAAGGACATAAAATTTTCATGAGTATAAAATACTCAGCACATAAGACTACAAATAGACAAGAAGACTTAATAAAAATAGGCAAGCTTTCAGTATAAGAAAAACACTTCTATTCTTTCTTTTTTCTACTCTTTCTATTCTTTCACTTTTCTATTTTGTTCTCTTCTCTTCTTTCTCTTTCATGTTATGTTCTTTTCATTCTATTCCTTTTCGTTCTTCCAATTCTCTTCTTTTCTATTCTTTTCGATTATTTCAATTCTGTTCTTTTTTGTTCTTTCAATTATCTTTGTTTCTATTCTTTCTATTCCGTTCTATTCTATTCTTTTCACTACATCTTTTACTTCAAACAATTCCTAAAACATCTATGTTTTGTCCTAATGCGAGCTCAACTTCTTTTATTATGGATCAAAATGACACTTTCATGTGACTACTCATCAAATCAAGACTAGGTGAGCATTTACTTACTCACAAAAGACTTAAGCTTCAAATATTCACTCAAGTAGTACCGCAAGGGTCCCCTTTCTTTAAAACCGTCATAGAGGGACCATATTCACTTCATATGACGTTGTCGTGGTGGGGCTATTAATATCCACCCGTTGACCTTCTTTAAAATTGTCGTGATGGGACTATAATACTCACCTCATGGCGTTGTCGTGGTGGGGCTATTAATACCCACCTTTTAGCCTATAACAATCAATGCACATGAGGATCTCATTTTACAACTTTTATCTTTTTCGTTCAAATTATCATGTGATGATATAAGAGCAAAAACATCATTTAATATCTATAAAAATCAATATAAAATCACATCTGCAATCTGTGCAGAATTCAGACCGGGCACGGTCAAACTCGAGCCAAGTTTAGTTCGAACTTGGGTCGGGTCAGGAGCAACTCGGGCCGGATCCTTTTCAATTCAATGTAATAAACATTTCTTCGTTGAAACTTGGATCGGATTTTGATCACTAGCTGATCTTATTATGTTTTCACTCCATTTATACTTAGTTTTATATGTATCGAGCCCCTCAATTTGCCCACATTTGATCAATTATACCTAGAATGCATGCATTTGTGATTATCATCTAACCATGCTATGATTTACTCATTTTATATTCAACTTCATGTGCACAGAAGTTCTGAATTGCTCATATTTGCCAAGTTATCATTTTTGTGCCAAGTTATCATTTTTTGGGCAAGTTATCATTTCAATGTGCAAAGTAATCATTTCTGCATAACTACATAACACCAATTTGCATTGGGTAATTGAGCTGATTTTTGTAGCTGTTCTAATCCTTATTTGTTTAAATTTTATTTGAGAACCTTGATGCTTGCTATTCTTGCCCTTCTAGCAGGTAATACAAGTCTGAAATCTGCTGGAAAAGGTGGGGGGGGGGATTGCTAGTTGCCCAAAAAGCAGATGGAATCTGCTGGAATTTCAGGACCACAGGACAGGTGGCTTAAATAAGAAGAATGGAACATTCTGATTTGTATCCAAGGGTGATTAAGGGCCATATAAAAGCTGAGAAACTAGGAGAAGGAAGAGGAGCCTCCATTTGCAAGGTGCTGGACTAGGAAGCTAAGGAAGGAGTTTAAGAGGAGGAGCTGCAATCTGATTTCCTGTCGACCATCTCTGATTTCAGAATGCTTTGTATCATTTTCCTCTTCTGTTTTGCATCAAATCTTGTAACTATAATGAGCTAAATTTCAGCTCTCCTAGTATAGGATAGTAATCTAGTTCTAGTTATGGATGGGGTATGAACACTTTGATTTCCTTTTTTGATATCTGATATTTTGATTTCTGGATTCTGTGGAATATATTTTGTTATTGTATAACACTGATTTCATTAGCAACTGAGAAGTTGATTTATGATTTTCTTGATGTTCAGATATGAATCAAGATGCAATGACAATTTGTTAGATTCCAATCTGTGATTATATTCCTAATGCACCCAATTAACTAGTGTTGATGTGGATTTCATTTTCATTTGCAGCTGAGAGGCTGATTTTAAGTCCCCTTGATGTTTAGAGATAAATGAAGAAGCATTATCATTAGCGTTGGGTTAATTACATTTATGTTTAGCCAATTGAGTTAATTGTTCCATTATTATGAATGTGGATTAGTTGTGGTGTCAACATTAGACTTACTGATTTGCCAAACCTAAGAAGATTTTGGCAAATATTAGTAAGGTGTTTAAACTTTGTACTTAATGATAACATGATATTAGTGAGGATCCTTTTCTAATTCAACCTAGCTAATAATCATATGAGAATATGGTAATTAGTCCTGATTTAATTATACTATGAGAACAATCCTATTTCAGATTGAATCAGATTTGACTTGCATTATTGCAATTGCTCTAATCCATCCACAGCTGGACTAGGTGAACCCCATTCTTAGGAGAATCTCCCATTGATTGTTAATCCCTTTTAATACTTAGCTTAGAAATTAGATTTCAGTCCATATCAATTATCAAAACACCAAAAGCAGTTATTCTTTAGTCATATTTGAAATATGTTTTACTTTTTCTCCTTTACACTATTTTAGTTACTTAGTTTAGAATTAGTCTAGATCATATTAGTGAGTCTTTAGCCCTCAAATCACTGTGGATACGACACTTGAGTCTATTACAACTGACCTGTGCACTTGCAGTAGAGAAGAAGTGAGGAGTTTGAGCATATTTCTGAAAATTTCACTTTTACCTAAATTCTGACCAAGTTATCATAACTCCACACAATTCACATCAAGTTTTTGGCGCCGTTGCCGAGGATTTGAGACTAATTAGGTTAACTTAGATAGCTTAGATTAGTTTTAGACTAGTTATCATTCTATTTATTAGCCTAGTTTTTAGTTTTTGCTAGTTATCATTCTGAATTTTTCCTATTTGTCCAGTTTTCTTTCTTTTCTGAATTTGATACTTTTGATTCCAATTTATGTAGGATTCAAACAGTCAAGAAGAGTTATACTTATCTAATCCTGAGCCTGAGAGAAGATTCAATAGGAGGAGAAGGTTGCAAAGAGAACAAAGAAGGAGAAGAATTTTTTAAGAAGAGGTCAATAATCAAACCATGGCTGCTCTTAGGACATTGAAGGATTGTTATTCACCTAGTAATGTCAGAGGACAACCTATGGATGGAGCCATTGCACCTGCTGTGACCTTTGAGTTGAATCTAGTACTGGTCACAATGATTAGGCAGCACCAATTTGCTGGATTGAGAATTGAAGCCCCAGCTCTACACATTGACAACTTTAAGGAGATGTGCAGCACTATCCATTTCCATAACACCCCTATGAATGCTGTGTACATGAGGCTATTTCCTTTTTCACTCAACGACATGGCTAAGATCTGGTACAAGTCCCTCACACCTGAAGAAATTGCAACTTGGGAGTCCATTGTGCAACTGTTCTTATCTGAATTTTTTCCCCCTAGCAAGACTGATAACTACATAGATCAGATAGCTAAATTTTACCAATTGAATTAAGAGAACATATGTGATGCATGGCAAAGATTACAAAATCTATTGAGGGCATGTCCACACCATGGATTTAAAAAATGGCAATTAGTCAATTATTTCCACAAAAGTCTGAACTACTTAGTAAAGTGGCATTGGACACAGCTGCAGGAGGGATTTTTGCTTCCAAAAATATTGATGAAGCATACCAACTGATTGAGAACATTGCCAAGAAACATTATTTCCTTACCCATGACAGGACTAGAAGACCACCAGCTGATAACCAAGTGAACAATTATCTGTCCAGATTGAAGAGGTTTTACAAAAGGCTTTGGAGAAGTTGAATTTGTCAACCAATCGAGCAAGGCGTCCAATTCTAAAAATAGATGTAATGTATGTGGAAATCAAGGCCATGTTACAGAGAGTTGCAATTTAATTATGCAATAATATGAGCAAACAATTGATCAAGTGAATGCTATGGAAAATTATGGTGTGAAGCCCCCTGCTGAATACTATACACCTGAAAATAGGAATCACCCCTACTTTTCATATAAGGCCAATCACTATCAGTCACTTCAAATGCAAAATTCTAATTGGCAGCCCAAAATTTTTCCCAAGAATCAACCACATCCATATCAACCTCCAAATATTCAAATGCAAAGGCCTCCTTATGAGCAACAAGTTCAAGCCCCTCAGATGTCTAAAATGGAGGAGTTGCTGCAGACAATTCTGAAGAAGCAAGAGAAACAGGAAGAGGCAATGCTGAAGTTAACTTCTGGATTTGAAACTCTAAGTGCTCACCAAAAGGTTCTTGAGAGTCAAATTGCCCAACAAGCCAACACCTCAGCTAGGCCACCTGTGTTCTTCCTAGGACAACCAGAAGTCAATCCCAAAGAACAAGTTCAAGCTGTCCACCTCAAGAGTGGAAGGATTGTTGAAGAATCAATGAAGAATGTTGAGGACAATTCAGCTAGAGCAAATTCAAACTCAAAAACTGCAGAAGAACCAGTTGAGGAAATTGTGGTGGAAACCAAAAATAAGAATCCTCAGAATGAAGTCAAGGGTAGAATTTTTGATCAAGTACCTTTCCCACAAAGATTAATCAAAACTAGACAGGACCAACAGTATGAGAGGTTTCTGAAAATTCTGAAGAAATTATACATCAATGTGCCATTTGTGAAGGTAATTCAGGAAATGCCCTCGTATGCAAAGTTCCTCAAGAAAATTCTGACCAAGAAGAAGAGAATTATGGAGCATGAAACCATAGCTCTGATTGAAAAAGCCTCAGCCATAATTCAGAACAAACTCCCTCCTAAACTAAAAGATCCAAGGAGTTTTTCAATTCCCTGTGAAATTGAAAATAGGAAAATTCAGAGGGCAATGTGTGATTTAAGTGCATCTGTGAGTGTAATCCCTTTATCATTGTGCAGAAAGCTAGAAGTTGGAGATCTGAAGCCTACCAACATGTCCTTGCAGCTAGCTGACAGATCTATCAAGTATCCACATGGAATTCTTGAAGACATACCGCTGAAAGCTGGAAAATTTTACATTCCTGTAGATTTTATTGTACTTGACATGGATGAGGACCTGAATACCCCAATCCTGTTAGGCAGGCCCTTTCTAGCAATTGCAGGAGCTGTAATAGATGTCAAGGAAGGTAGATTGACATTTCAGATTGGAGAGGACAAGATAAAGTTCAATCTAGCATAAGTTATCAGTAGCCCCAATTTTCAGCAGTAAGACTTTGAAGATGGGCAACTCAATCAGATAGTGGAGCAAGTTTCTATAATAATTCCAATTGAAGACCCTCTGCAAAGAAGCCTCATGTTTGATCACTTGAAGGAACTAGAAGACCCTGAAGCTAAGGCATGTCAATCTATGATGAATTCATTCAAACTAATGGACAAATCAGAAATCCAAAATGTAGTGCAAGAGGTTTTCACTACTGAACTCCAAATCAGCTCAACCAAAGAAAATTCTTCTAAATTGGAGTTGAAACATCTTCCTAGCAATTTGAAGTATGAATTCCTGAGAGAGAATTTCACATATCCCGTGATAATCAATGCAAACTTTACCCAAAGAACATGTACAAGAGCTGCTGAAGAGACTCAAACTGTACAGGGAAGTCATTGGCTACTCAATTGAAGATATAAAGGAATTAATCCTTCAATTTGCATGCATAGAATCCCAATGGAGGATAATTACAAGCCCACAATTGAATGTCAAAGGAGACTGAACCCTGTTATGAAGGAAGTTTTGTAAAGAACGAAGTGTTGAAACTGTTGAATGATGGAATCATTTATTCAATTTCAGATAGTGAGTGGGTCAGTCCAGTTCAGGTAGTGCCAAAGAAAAGAGGAATTACAATGGTTAAAACAAATTCAGATGAACTAATCTCCACTAGAATAGTCACTGGTTGGAGGATGTGCATAGATTTCAGGAAATTGAATAAGGCAACTAGGAAGGATTACTTTTCACTCCCTTTCATTGATCAAATGTTTGAGAGCTTAGCCAAACACTCTCAATTTTGTTATTTGGATGGCTACGCAGGTTTTTTACAGATTCCTATCCATCCCCAAGACTAGGACAAAACCACTTTCACTTGTCCATATGGGACATTTGCCTATAGAAGAATACCATTTGGATTGTGCAATGCCCCAGCTATATTTCAGAGGTGCATGATGTCAATCTTTTCAGATTTTATTGAAGTCAATATGGAAGTGTTCATGGATGATTTTTCAGTCTATGGGAATTCTTTTGAAGCATGTTTAGAGAATTTGACAAAAGTGTTGCAAAGGTGCATGGAATCTAACTTGATTTTGAATTGGAAAAAATGTCATTTCATGGTTCATGAGGGAGTTGTATTAGGCCACATTGTCTCTAGTAGAGGGATTGAAATGGACAAGGCCAAGATTGAAGCCATTGAAAAATTGTCACCTCCAAAGAATGTGAAGATAGTGAGGAGTTTTCTAGGCCATGCTGGATTTTACAGAAGATTCATAAAGAATTTTTCAATGTTAACCAGACTCCTCACAAAGCTGCTAGCAAATGATGCTGAATTCAAATTTGATGAAGATTGCTTGAGGGCCTTTAACCAGTTGAAGCAAGTCCTCACATCAGCTCCAATTGTGCAACCGCCAGATTAGACATTACCTTTTGAAATAATGTGTGATGCATCTGACCATGACCAGGCAGTAGGGGCAGTCATAGGCCAAACTAAGGACAAGAAGCATTATGTTATCCATTATGCCAGCAAAACCTTGGATGAAGCTCAAATCAATTATGCCACCACTGAAAAGGAGTTATTAGCTGTGGTGTTTGCATTTGACAAATTCTGATCCTATCTAGTTGGAGCCAAAGTCATTGTGTACACTGACCATCAAGCTGTGAGGCATCTGATTAGCAAGAAAGAATCAAAACCAAGGCTTATCAGATGAATTCTATTGCTGCAAGAATTTGATGTAGAGATTAGGGATAAAAGAGGCACTAAAAATCTAGTGGCTGACCATTTGTCCAGGATGGAAGGAATTTAGAAATTTCCAATAATTCCTATTAATGACTCATTCCCTGGTGACTTTCTAATGGCTATATCAGCTACTCTAGCCCCATGGTATGTTGATATTGTGAATTACTTATCTTGTGGGATCATTCCATATGTCTATTCATATCAGTAGAAGAAGAAGTTTTTCAATGATATCAAAGATTACTATTGGGATGACCTATTCTTGTTCAAGAAATCCCCCAATGGAATGTTCAGAAGGTGTGTGATAAAAGCTGAATTCCAAAATATTTTGCATGAATGCCACTCATCACGCTATGGAGGACATGGGGCTACTCAGAAAATAGCTGCTAAGGTCCTCCAATCAGGTTTCTATTGGCCTACTCTATTCAAGGATGCTCACCTGTATGTCAAGAGCTGTGATGTGTGCCAAAGAGCAGGGTCAATATCCATAAGGAATGAAATGCCACAGTATGGAATTCTATAAGTTATATTTTTTTATGTTTGGGGAATTGACTACATGGGACCTTTTCGTATTTCATTTGGATATAAATTCATATTGTTGGATGTTGACTATGTGTCCAAATGGATAGAGGCAATCCCCACAATAGCTGCTGACTCCAAGGCAGTTATCAAAATGTTCAAAGAAATTATTTTTCTAAGATTTGGAGTGCCAAGAGTGATTATCAGTGATGAAGGCAGCCACTTCATAGAAAGAGTTTTAAAAATCTCTTAAGTAAATATGGGGTCAAGCATAAAGTTTCAACAACTTATCACCCACAAACAAATGGCCAAGCTGAAATATCAAATAGGGAGATTAATGCCATTTTAGAAAAGGCTGTCTCATTAACCAGGAAAGATTGGAGTATCAAGTTGAATGATGCACTTTGAGCTTATAGAATAGCCTATAAATCTCCAATTGGTGTCTCCCCATACAATTTGGTTTATGGAAAAACTTGCCAATTGAACTCAAGCACAAAGCATATTGAGCTGTCAAGGTGCTAAATTTTGATATGCATTTTTGTGGACAGAAAAAGGCTTTTGCAGTTGGATGAATTGGATGAGATTAGACTCAATGCCTACCACAATTCTGAATTCTACAAGGAGAGGACAAAGAGGTGGCATGACAGCAGGATACTAAAGAAAGAATTCAAAGTTGGAGATTTGGTATTATTGTACAACTCAAGATTAAAACTCCTTCCTGGAAAGCTGAAATCTAGATAGTGTGGACAATTCAAAGTCCACAAGGTTTATCCCTTTGCAGTTGTGGACCTCGTTAATGATAACTCAGATGTCTTCAAGGTTAATGGGCAAAGACTCAAATTATATAACCCCACAGTAGAGATGTCAGCTAAGGAAGTACTACAACTGTTTGATCCACCAGAATTGCCTAGTTGAAGTATAATGCAACAATGTCTAGCCTAAGCACTAAAGTAGGGCACTTCTTGTGAGGCAACCCAAGCCATTTCATATCTAATTTTCTTTGTTTTGCAGAAATAAATCAAAGAGGAATCAACTCTACCCATGACTTTCAACCTAGGGAGTCTCTTTAAACTTAAATCTGATTTTTCTTACTGAAATGCTGAATGATAACTAATATCATTTTCTAATTCTTGTTCCAATCATCATAATGATATTTGAATCATCACTCATATCAATTATCCACATTTGTCATTGCTGAATTTCAGTGCAATTTTCAATCCTCCCATAAATTGTCAAATTGTGCATTTCAAAGCTAATCTTTGCAGTTTTCTGATATTGCACCTGGTAGTTCACTGATCATTCTCCAATTCTCTGCAGAATTAATTACAAACTAGGAAGAATTCATCACACAAGACTCTGGTTGACATAAAGGAACCAAATGAAGCAATATACAATTGCACAATTTCGAGAATTCAACACCCTCCCAACCCTCTCCCTTGCATATATTTCTCATCACTGAGGACAGTGCTGGAAATAAGTTTGGAGGAGGAAACCTGATGTATTTTTGAACTTTACATCATGTTTTTAATTCATTTTAATGCTCACATATCACCAGGTTATCACTGCTATTATCAAGTTATCATTAGTTTCACCCGGTTATCAGTATTTTCAACGAGTTATCACTAGTCATCACTGATATTGTTCAGCTCAATTCTTGTTACCATTTTAACTTCAAAATGGGTGAAATCCTTTAATATGAAAACCAGTACACTCCAATACCAAGTAGTCAATTTGACTATTAGTCTTTTTGCCTCAATCAGCTCACTTTTTCATATGCATTTGAACTTGAATTTCAGCTGAAAATTTTTTTTTTGTGGGTAACACTAGCTGACATTCATGGATTGGTTTGAAATTAGAAAATGTCTAGAAGAGAGTCAAGACTCTTGCTGCCATGTTAAATAGGAAAACTGGACTATTTGTATTAATGGATCTAAACCTTACTTGAGTTTGAACTATTGCTCACTTCATGAATAGAAAAGAAAAGAAAAAAAAAATGGAGAAAAGGAAAAATATCAAAGTTGCATTTTTGCATCGCATGCATGCATGAATAAAGAGAGTAAAATTCCAAAAAGGAACCTCTCCTGAATAAAATCAGAATTTTTATCCTGTGACCAGCATGAATAAAAATCAGGTCTCAACATGTTTACTTGCATTATCATGAATAAAAGTCGGGCTTCAAACTTATTTAAGCAGTGCAAAAATCTATTCATGAAGAGATTTATAGTTCAACCTTTTTAGTAAAGTTGATAATTCCTGAAATCCAATTCAGTTACTGTTAGTACTTCTTTCATAACTTGAATTTGCTTTAGCCTTTGTGGTTCCTTAGCTAGAAATTGAGTTTTGGAAAGAATGGACTGTTGGCAAAGTGGGAAACTCATTGAATTTCAATCAGCTGAATTTGAATTCACTTGTGAAATGTTTAATTCAAGTCTTGTTCTTAATATTTGAATACTTTGCTTGAGGACAAGCAAAAGACTAAGTTTGGGGGAGATTGATCACTAGCTTATCTTATTATATTTTCACTTCATTTATACTTTGTTTTATATGTATCGAGCCCCTCAATTTGCCCACATTTGGTTAATTATGCCTAGAATGCATGCATTGGTGATTATCATCTGACCATGCTATGATTTACTCATTTTATATTTAATTTCATATGCACAGAAGTTCTGAATTGCTCATATTTGCCAAGTTATCATTTATGTGTCAAGTTATCATTTTTTGGGCAAGTTATCATTTCAATGTGCAAAGTTATCATTTCTGCATAACACCAATCTGCATTGGGTAATTAAGCTGATTTTTGTAGCTGTTCTAATCCTCATTTGTTTAAATTTTATTTGAGGACCTTGATGCTTGTTGTTCTTGCCTTTTTAACAGGTAATACAAGTCTAAAATCTGCTGAAAAAGGTGGGGGGGACCATTGCTAGCTGCCCAAAAAGCAGATGGAATCTGTTGGAATTTCAGGACCACAGGACAGGTGGATTAAATCAGAAGAATGGAACATTCTGATTTGTATCCAAGGGTGATTAAAGGCCATATAAAAGCTAAGAAACTGGGAGAAGGAAGAGGAGCCTCCATTTGCAAGGTGCTGGATCAGAAAGCTAAGGAAAGAGCTGAACATAAGGAGCTGCAATCTGATTTTCTGTCGACCATTTATGATTTCAAAATGCTTTGTATCAGTTTCCTCTTCTGTTTTGCATCAAATCTTGTAACTATAATGAGCTAAATTCCAGCTCTCCTAGGATAGGATAGTAATATATTTCTAGTTATGGATGGGGTATGAACACATTGATTTCCTTTTCTAATTTCTGGATTCTGTGGATTTTGTTTTGTCATTATAAAACCCTGATTTCATTAGCAACTGAGAAGTTGATTTATGATTTTCTTGATGTTCAGATATGAATCAAGATGCAATGACAATTTGTTAGATTCCAATCTGTGATTATATTCCTAATGCACCCAATTAACTAGTGTTGATGTGGATTTCATTTTCATTTGCAGCTGAGAGGCTGATTTTAAGTCCCCTTGATGTTTAGAGATAAATGAAGAAGCATTATCATTAGCGTTGGGTTAATTACATTTATGTTTAGCCAATTGAGTTAATTGTTCCATTATTATGAATGTGGATTAGTTGTGGTGCCAACATTAGACTTACTGATTTGCCAAACTAGAGAAGATTTTGGCAAATATTAGTAAGGTGTTTAAACTTTGTACTTAATGATAACATGATATCAATGAGGATCTTTTTCTAATTCAACCTAGCTAATAATCATATGAGAATATAGTAATTAGTCCTTATTTAATTATACTGTAAAAATAGTCCTATTTCAGATTGAATCAGATTTGACTTGCATTACTGCAATTGCTCTAATCCATCCACAGTTGGACTAGGTGAACCCCATTCCTAGGAGAATCTCCCATTGATTGTTAATCCCTTTTAATACTTAGCTTAGAAATTAGATTTCAGTCCATATCAATTATCAAAACACCAAAAGCAGTTATTCTTTAGTCATATTTGAAATATGTTTTACTTTTTCTCCTTTACACTATTTTAGTTACTTAGTTTAGAATTAGTCTAGATCATATTAGTGAGTCTTTAGCCCTCAAATCACTGTGGATACGACACTTGAGTCTATTACAATTGACCTGTGCACTTGCACTAGAGAAGAAGTGAGGAGTTTGAGCATATTTCTGAAAATTTCATTTTTACCTAAATTCTGACCAAGTTATCATTACTCCACACAATTCACATCAGATTTCTACATGGTTTGGTTCGGGGCGCGTAAAATCATATTCTTCGCTTTTATTCTCTAGAACCCGGGCCGGATCCGAGGGTGGCTCGGTCGAGTTTCGCATGGGAAATAACTCTTTTGTTGGCAAAATCAGGCCAGGTCCGAGGGTGTCTTGGGTCGAGTTTGCTGACATCATATTTCTAATCATGATGTAATATTGCCCGGAGCGGATATGAATATCATTAGGGCCAGCTTGTCGAAAAAAGATCCACTTACCAAAAACAAATCGCGGTAGAGCCCGGGCCAGGTTGCCAAGAGCTCGGGCTAGGTTGACTCCAAATCCGGATCGGGTTCAGAGCAACGTTGTGCCGGGTTGCAAACTTACAGAAGAACCCGGGGCGGGTTCTTCTTTACGCGGGCCGAGTTTTGACTATCAGAACTCTAGCACTATTTTACTGATACTTTAACATGCTATAACTTTTTGTACATTATTTCTTTCGGCACAAAAACTATATAGAACTATTCATTCATTATAGGAGAACATAATTCATCCATCATCTTATTCATTTCATTAAGAAATCATATCTAAAAGTGAATTCAAAATCTTACGTACCTGTCTAGGCTTAACTTTAGGAACAATTTTTGAGATGGTGGAGAGACTCCCTGCGAGAAGTCTGACAACCTGCGATAGAGGGTAGATCTGACATCATATGGCCGGTCGGAACTCTTGTGCACCCGCACCGAGGAAGAAGAAAATGTAATTCAAAGATGAATGAAAATCTCAAGTAGAGAGAAGAGAAAGATCTCTTGGAGGAGATTCTTTGGGGTCCTATTTATAGGGTAAAGTCTCAAGTGCTAGAACTCCTATCCATACTACTTATTTATAATTCATCTTTTATTTTTCATGAATTTTTTAATTTAAATAATTAATTAATAATACTATAATTGATTTTTAGAATTAAAATAATAATTTATTATTATATTTCTTGAATATTTTTCTCCTTAAAACTCCTAATTTAAACTTTTTTAGGAGTCCTAATTAAATCATTCAACAAACTTTATCTTTAATCCTCTTTTAACTATATTTTCTTCATTTTATCTCTCATAAATATAATTATTCCTGAATTTCATAGTTAAATAAATAATTATTATTCTTATCTTTTAATTTTTGGAATAAAATAATAAAATATTATTATTGTATCTTCTAAATATTTTTAGACATTAAACCTTATCTTAATTGTTATTAGGAGCCTTTTATATCTCAATCTTATAATTAGATTCAAATTACATTTTGAATATCTAATCTATAACTTCAACTCCTAATCTAATTAGAATCCTCTTTTTTTAGCTCTTATCTAATAACACTTTTATCATCATTCAAACTTTTATCTTATCTTATCTTTTCATCTTCTTTTATCCTCCCTCTAACTAATTTTTATTTCTTTTCAACTTCATCATTCTTTAACAAATTCCTAGATTTTGGATTTATTTGAATTACAAAAATTAATTTTTAATTTGAAAAAAAGGTCAGGGTGTTACATTAATTTTACAAAAATGAAAATATACATAAATGTTGTATCTCATTGTCCAGAAAGAAAGAAAATTGAATTACGAAACCACTAGAAAAAATTAGCACTCAAATCGGAGTTAAAACGTAGCTAGCAAGTGAAAAATAATAAAGCAGTCGATGACTGAAATTTGACTATCACGAGAGGGCTGTGGAATATTTGTGATGACCATGAAACAAGGTCGTGAAAGATTTGTCATGGCCGTGAAACAAGACCGTGAAAAGAGGGTCGTTAAAATACTTTTTTTATTCCAAAAATCTGATCGAGGCACGACCATGATCAGCTTACAATGGGTCGTGAAATTTATAAGTGACGTGAAAACCCTTTCAAGAGCAGTGAAAATTAACTATTTTCAATCTAATTTGGACATTATTTATACTGTGAAAACTATAGTACAAGTCCTGATGAAGTTCAAATTCGAGTTTTTGATATATTTTTGAAAGAATTACAGAGAATAATTTAGACTTTTTCATAAATGATAATTTTTTTACCACTTTAATCATTCCAATACTTTATTTTATTTTATTAATTAATAAAATTGAATCATTTAGTTTATAAACCAAATAATAATATATTAATTAATAAATAATATGTTATACATTAAATATGAATCTTTTTTGGAACTTCTGATCATGCGCACGTTTATTCTGGTCGAATTTCTTTTTCGCTTTTGAATCCAAACACACCCTAAATAATTTTAGATCAGCACCCAAATTCAAATCTGAAAACTCAAAGTTCAAACTGAAAATTAGCTACTCGATTGGAATCTTCGGCCACCAAAGTCATCCACTCTCTCTCTCTCCTTCCTGCGGTCGAACTATTACATTCGACACTCGGATAGAGACATGATTGATCCAACTTTTGAAAGAGCCAGATACGAATTGATTAAGAAATAGCTACTCGTGAGAAGGGAAATTAACTACCAGGCATCCTTTCGACTACTGGCAGCTGTCTGTGTCCCCAAGGACAGCATTTTTAATTGAGTGTGTCTCGCGTTCGATTTTTGTGTCTCTTGATCAGGCACTTAATAACTCCACACAAAAAATTACAAACACATGATGTAGGATCAAAATAGAAGTTTCCTACAAATGACCATTGATGGAATCTCTCAATAATGTCTTGAATATTACTCAACTTTAAATCCATCTAATTTTCAAGACATTTTACAATAAACTAAATTTAATCTCTTTTTTATCTGATAAAATTCTCCTCGTCTTAAAATTCTTATTATGTTCTTCGGTGCATAATTTTTTTACAAAATTCTTAATAGAATCCGCTTATTTTAACTTCTTTATAGGTCAAAATAAGTTATAGCTCATTTTTTTCAAAAAAAAAGTTTTATTTATAAATTATTTTGTTGATAATATATAAACTACCATTATAACTTTTCAATTTCTAAATATTTTCGTTGCACACTACAAGAAATATGGGATTACAGACGGTTTCGATCGTCTGTAATTTTTTCAAAAATCGTCGAAAACATCATTTTTGACGATTTCTTCTATGGAATCGGGATGTTCGAAAAATGGTTATCGCAAATCAATTTCCGACGGTTGGAAAAGAAACACAGGAAATTTCGACGGATTTTCGACGATCGTGACCGCCGATATTTGCGGCGGTCGACGAAATCGTCAAAAATTCAGCGGTCGACGAAACCGTCGAAAACTACGGCGGTCGTGACCGTCGAAGTTTTCGACGGTTTCGTCGACCGCCGCAAATATCGGCGGTTGCGGGAGAGGATCGCCGGCGGGAGAGGGTCGCGGGCGATCGATGCTGACATCCGGTCACATTGAAATTCGAAAAAAAATCATAGTAGGTATCACAATTTTGGACTAACAATTCCTCTTATTAATAAAAATGCGTGAATTTTAATTATTTGGTATTTAAATTTATCACTTTTACACAATTTTTTTTAACCCTTTGGTGTTACGTAATAAGTCTTTGACTATTGTTATGCACGTTATTTTGAGTTTTGACAATTTATCAACATATTTTTTTATGTATGTTATTATATATTATGCAGTCTCTTAATTATGTTGTTGTATTATTTCTGGAGCAAGGAATTTATGCGTGCAAGATGGCATGATAAAGAGGGCGAGAATTTTAACATGGCACCCGCGTTACTTCACCTGAGGCTTGAAAAATGCGATTTAGCACATCCTTCGCTTATAGCTAAAAATTGGTCGAACGCCCGAGATCACTCCTCCAACTGTATTGTCATGTGTTCGCTCCTCCTCAAGGGAATGCAGCACGATGAGGAGATCGAGCCCTGAATTCACTAGCAAGTGCAAGCCGCACGCCGGCCGGAGCTACCACTGGAAACACGTCGAAGACAGGTAGTCCTGTCGAAGACAGGTAGTCCTCATCTGTTTATCCCATTTTACGATCCTTGGCTTCCGCATCGCCATTAAAGAGCTCGAAGAAAGCAAGAACATAAAGTAGATAAATCAGTATCACATAAAAGAAGCAAAATGGAGGTGGAAGCGCCGCCGAAAGGGAAGGGTGTCCTGTAGGGGGAAGTAGGAATTGGGGCGCTTCTTG
Organism: Pontederia crassipes; assembly: GCA_030549335.1. NCBI lineage: Eukaryota > Viridiplantae > Streptophyta > Magnoliopsida > Commelinales > Pontederiaceae > Pontederia > Pontederia crassipes. Next base: position 8,589,164 of record CM060190.1, read on the forward strand.
AGCCATGGCACATGGAGGAAGGTCTACCTTGCATGGGACTTGCGTGGTGGCAGCAGCGTGGAAATGAAGGTGGTGGGCAAGGAGGATGTGCTGCGGGTCAGCATGGAGGAGCAGGTGAAGTGGGTTGTTACGGTCATGCGGATTGTCCGCCACCCAAAACATCGTGGAACTCCAGGAAGTCATGGCCACTCCTTACTTCGTCATGGAGCTGGTCCACAAACGCGAGAGGACCTCGCCTGCCACTACTACTGCCAGCTCCTTTCCATGTGGACTTCTGCCACTAGCGCTGCCTCAAGACCAAAAACCTCCTCCGGGACGACGCAGGGGGGGGGGGGGGGGGGGGGGGGGAGTTGAAGGTTGCTGATCAAGTTCATTAATCACTTTTGCATTTACTACTTAAAGCAATAAAAGTCATTTGAGATAAAACTTTAAACGTGGAATTAAAATACAAGGCTGAAATAATACATTTCATTAGAGTCAAAATCACTTATTTTGTAAGAAATTAGGATTATATTAATATAAATTTGTATAAATAAAAATGATATTAATTATACTTTATCTAAATCCGTATTATAATTTGAAAAAGTCAATATCAATTTCTTATAAATATATCATATTATTCCAGATAAAATATTTATTAATTGTTTATAGCAAAATTTAATGTAATTTTGTAACATGCATGCATGAATATAAAATAATACTTATTCAAATAGTAGATGTAATATTTTTATAGTGATATTAAATATTTTAAAACACAAAATTAATTAACATTTTTCATAGTTCAAATTATGATATATTTATAAATATTTTATATGTCAGAAAATAGTAATTAAATATACAAATCATTTTAAAAACAAAATTATATTTCAATTATATATTTAATCTTATATTTAATTAAATATACAAATCATTTTAAAAACAAAATTATATTTCAATTATATATTTAATCTTATATTTTAAAATATATTTAAATTGCATGAAGCACGAGTAAACGTTTTCCTCCTTTTTTAAAAAAAATATTTAGTGACTTCATGCATTATGGTAATTTAAATCTATTAATTATAATAACTTACATCTATTAATTATTTTTGAATTTCAAAAGTCAAATATTTTATATATACTTGACTCCATATTTTTAATTAATACAAAGAGGCATAATTATTTTGAATTTGAAATTCACAAATATTAATGATATGACCTTTGATTTATCTTAATCACATATCATGATTAAATGTTCACTTATTAAATATTATCTCTTTATATTTCATTATATTGACCCTTTATATTCATAATAATAAATAGTAATACATAAATATATACATCCTTAATTAATATGTATTAAATTTAACATCATGATTAAATTTTTCATAAAATACAAGTTGATTCTTTATCCTTCATCTATTCTTATTCTTTTTTTATCCTATTTTAAAGTTATTTCCCTTTGGCTTCACGCATAAATTTATTTAATAAAAAATATGATAACTTAAGTATATTAATTACTTTTAGTTAATTATTACAAGTTACAATTATTTTTAATTTAAAAAGTCATATATCTTATATCTACTTAACTCCATTAAAGTGGATATGAAGAGTCATAATTATTTTTTAATTTGAAATCACATATACTAATCATATCACCTTTAATCAGTATTTAGAGTAGGATTTGAAAAAAAAATTAATATCATTTTCTTATAAATATATGATATTATTTTCGATGAAATATTTATTATCGATAACAAAATTGTAATATATTTTTTAGCACATGTACAGGAATGTAAAATAGTACTTATTATAATATTAAGAAAGATATAATATTTTTATAATCATCTTAAATATTTTAAAATATAAACTTAATTAATATTTATTTTAGTTCAAAATTTAAGATATAGTGTAAGCTTAAAAAATAGTACATATATATTACAAATTATAATAAAAAATAAAATTATACTTTATTTATATATTTAAACTTATTTATTAAATATATTTAAATTGCGCTAAGCATGAGTTAGTTAAACTAGTTCTCCCACAATTCATCCGAGATGTTTCGATAATACTTTTATATTTATTGTACAAATTCTTTTAATTGGTATCAGAATTAAATTTACTTTTTTTGTTTTAATTTTTTGGTCTTTGTAATTTTTATGCCTTCGATTATAGTATCGTAACTGAATAAAAAAATATTTTTCATTCTTATTTTTCGTACAAAATTTTCCCAATTTTTTTGTACCAATTCATTTTTGTTATTTTCCCAATTTTAAAAATGGGAAAGAAACACGAAAAAAATGTCGCTACGGTGCCAAAACTTTCGCATGCTACAATGTACACGGGGGCCCACTGCTTCGCTACGCAAGCGTCGCATGGTGCGACACTCACGCGGGCCAGTGGCTCGCTCTGGGGCGAGGGTGAGGGAGCGCGCAAATCTCAGGCCCGTTGTACATTTTTGCCGACGACCCAAATTAAACCGTTACTATTTTTAAAAATAAAATTTTAAAAACCCCATGAAAATTGAGAGTGAGAGTAATTCGGATCGGGTCAAATTTTTTATTCTAATTTTATATATAATATAAAATATACTACTAAAATTTTATAGTTATTAAATTAGAGTTTGATGATGTGATAAAAAAATATGAAATTTTATACAGAAAATATTATATCTATAATAAAATAATTGATAGCATATATATTAATTATATAAATAAAAACCGGACACCACATGCCCCTACATTTTTTGAGGTGGGCCCTAATTTTAGCTGATGGATTTTAATTTATTAAAAACTATCCTAAATCATATTCGGATCCTTAATTTTTTATTTTTTTCAATTCAGCTTTTTCGGATCGAATAGATTTTTCAAATTTGTCAGATTTTTCTTACACCCCTAATGAAAATAATAGAAAAGTGAGAAAAAACTATGATTTTGGGCTAAGAAAATTCTGATTTTTTTAAAAAAATGTGTGATACATGTGACATAAATGTATGCATTTTTTTTATTATGATGCACTTTATATGTGTTATTATGTCACCATAAATATATATATGAGAAATTAGATTAATTTCTAATTTATGCACATTATTAAGTTAGGAAATTATGAATAATTTTCTATAAATTCCAAAATGTTTAAATATGAATATTTAATATTCATGCATATTAATTTTGCATATTGTGCCAAGTTATTATGTGCACTTGATAGTATTTGATATTCATATAAATTATCATGTCACATTTATTTAAGTTTAGGTGAAATGTACTTAAATTAATAAGTAATTAAAAAATTAGCATATTATAATGTATTATGCATTTTTTATTTTTAGCAATTATGTGATAAATTGATATGGAAATTTTGTTTGAAAAATTATCATGTAATGTAAATTAGAAAATTAGTTGGATATTTTTTTTGAAAATTTCATGTCATATGATTTATGCATATTTATTAGTACATGAAAGTGTAATGTTATTTTTTTCATACATTATACATCATTACGAATTTAAAATAAAATCCATTCATATATGTGATTACATGGTATATATTTTAAGTGTAGTATGTCACAGTTAAATTAAATTTCCATATGACTTTTTGTATTCATACATATAATTATGTAATATTTACTTTTAGTGTATTTAAATGTGACATTTATGTAAATTGAAATTATAATTGAAATATGTACATTATCAATTCATTATGTGAATTGGACTATACAATAAGAATTTATTTTTTCTTTATGAAGGAACATGTGCATATATAAAATTATAATATGTATTAGGCACAATATTTTCTAGTTGTTATGTGATTTTATAAGTAGTTAATTATCATAGTTATGTTAAATTAGGTACAAAATATTTTGTCACATTTATTTAAGTTTTCACTGAATACATTAATTATGAAAAAATAAATTTCTTTATGAATATAAATGTGCATATATATATTTTTGGTTACAAATAAAATGTTTTGCATTTTTTTACATAATAAAAATTATGCAATAAAATTAATTAACAATGTATGCCTAATATTCTAAATTATTTCTTTGGTACATGATTGGAATTATGATAAATGTTGAATTATGCATGTAAAAATAATCATGTGATTATTCAAATGCGTATTATCATTTAATTATAATAGTGTGACAAATAATATTCATTTATATATAATGAAATGATGATTTTGTGTGCCTATTATATTCATATGTGATGATTTTTGCTATGTTTATTTTTTAATACATAAATATTTGCTATTATGAATATGACATATTTCATAAAACTTAAAGAATTTTTCACTATTAGTTCCTCAACTTTCAATTGATCCTATTTTGCTCCTCAAAATTTATTTTGTGACAAATTAATCCTCAACTTATAAATTTACAACAAAAAGGTCCCATTAACATGGTGTGACAGTTTCCAAGTCAATTTGCTGATTAGAATGCTGATTTGACATTCTTGTAAACTAAATTCAAATAACATATTATATTTTTTAAAAAATAATATATAGTTATTTATCTAAAAACAAAAATTTTAAAAAGATAAAGAGGGTAAAAGAATGTTAAAATTATTTATAAATTGAATTGAAATAAAATAAAATATATTTATTAAGATAATATATAATTATTTATTTAAGAATAAAATATATCAAATTAAAAATAAAAGAAAAAGAAGGGGACATAAGAATCTGGACGTCAAGTAGTGTTTAGTAAATATATTTTATCTTCTTTTTCGAGTATGCCAAGTTAGCATCTTAATAAAAAAAAACTAATATAGGTATACCCACATTTTTATGTGCACTAAAAAATTAATATAAAAATATTTATTTATAAAAAAAGAAAAGAAAAGAAAAGAGACAGCCCTCCTCCTCTCTCTCCTTTTCTAAAACAAATTAATTTATTTTTAAATAAATATTTATATATTATTTTAGTAAATATATTTTTTATTTGATTTTGATTGCAATGTTAGCATCCTAGTCAGCAAGTTAACCTCAAAACATTTATTGTAGAGTAAGAGAATTTTTTTGTTACAAATTTTTAAATTGGAGGACTGATTTGTTACAAAATAAAATTAAGTGACTAAAATGGAATTGATGGAAGTGGAGGGACTAGTGGGGAAATTGCTCTAAAAAACAAATTATATCTTTGTCTAAGTTTGGAATAGTTATGGAATATAAGCAGTTCGACTAAGACTAAGGCATCATAAATTGTTGAGTGATGCCAGATAAGTGCATGTACAGACAAGTACCATAAAAATATTATATGTAGTCTTCAAAATTACTATGTTCACATGATACGAGGAAAATTTTTAAATTATTTTGTTGACGAGATGAAGTGGTGATGATTTTTAATTGACAGCTGAATGCCTAATTGTCCCGTCCAAATTTTTGAAAATGTTATGTCAATCATATTATATATGTTTTAGATAATTTTAGATGTTCATTTTCCAAAATTATTAGTGGCGCAACATATTATTTTGAATGAACAACTATTTTTTCGAATAGTGAGGGATGGGTGAGAGCACAACGACCATATCGATGTCACTGTATTAAAAATATTACTATGTCATTATTTATGAATATATGCGACAAGAATACGTGCAAAAACTAACCCATTTTCCTTATGTAATTTGGCCATAAATAATACCACAAAATTAAGAGTTTTTTTAAAAATATAATCAATTCAAAGGGAACAAGTCAAAAGTGACACATACAAAGATGATCTTTGTAAAGCATGATTACTATCATGATCTTCACGATATTGATATGACAAAATTATCGACAAAGGGATGGCTCTTACATAAGTTTTATTTATACCTGATATGTGCGACATCTGTGTTTGATGACAAACGTGATGACTGAGCTAGCGAATCTTAATCATACATTTTAGGATGATCATGTGGCACTGATTATAAGTTACTCACTTTTAGTGAGCATGGTAAGCTTGCGCACATATTTGATCTTTAGTAAAAATATCAAATGTCTGATGAAGTTATCCTTTATTTGAAAAATGATATGTAATATTTAAATGTGATATATGTTGTCCACGTCAAAATAAGGATACCACTGCAAGTCTTAAAAGTGGTCATAGTTCAATGAACAATGTATAGATACTAATAAGTGCTCATGTTAATCACGTCGACGTGGTAACTGAGGTGTCAAAGTTAATAAAAGCAAAACAATGTCCTACACATGTAACAAATATGATAATTTTCGCTCATGATTGCACTAAGTAAAAAAAAATATTGATGTGATCGTATGTTAGTTTTCTTTTATTATAATGTTGTTTCATTGTTGAAACTCCACATTTGTGGATTGGAGATTCTTGTAGCAACTTACCATGTAGTTAAATAATGATGATTTTTTATACGACATAGCTATTAAAATCAAATGACAAAGTTGAAAACAACATTAAAGCAATAATTACAATATTATGTCTTGCAAAAAATTCTTTTGCAATAGAAGGATCTTTTATCTTCATTGTCCCATTATGCCCTTGTTTAATATGTAGTATCTGTATTCACTTTTATTATTTTTTTGTATTTAATAAAGTTCCTTTATGTTAATTTTTTTTAATAATATTTTTTTGTCTCTTGATTACTCTAAGTTTTCAATTTATCATATCTCTTAAATAAGTATGCTAAAGATCTTGCTTAGTCAATTTTGTGACATTCTTTAACCAATATATATTTAGACTAATCAGAGAAATGTGTTTTCTCGCTATTTCTTTTACTATTTTGTGACAATGTCTAGTTATTTTGGAGTTAATTAATAATTTTGATAATAGATGTTCAGTATGTCAATCAGACATGAGATTATCAATCATACAGATAATCGCCTCTGGCACTTAGTGTATAGCAAGCAGGGATGAAATGATTTATAACCAGATATATGGCCTAAGATCGAGCTGATATGTTTAGGATAGATGAACATGAGTTTATACATAAGCTTGATAAGAGAAGTCAGATGTGAGACCTGGTGGTACCAATTATGGGTGACTAAGTGGGAGGACTTAGGTCAGACATCATGGGTAGGCGTCTGGACTCCAATCTATGCGCTATTATGAGTTTATGACATACGTTTCTTTAGTGAGAGTCTTCATCAAAGTATTTGGTTATATACTTAGTATGCTAAGTCGAAATTAAGACTTGAGGAATAACTTATAATATTTGTTAGAGTGTGAGTCTATAATGACTGAATAAGTACGGAGATTGCCCTTAGACTCTTGACTATGTTTCAATATAATGTGTTAGTATTGTTATTTTAGCGAAGTACTCAAAGACTAAAAGTATATGTGACCCGTTAAGCCACGACTAGAAAAGCAACTAACTTAGAATTGTGAAATATGAGTATGAGAGGAAGATTCAATAATGTTGCATGATATTTATAATTTAATTGTCCAAATACGTAAGCATTCAAATACAAATAAATCAAAATCATGCATAAAAAGATGTGTGTTTTTGTAGTATGCATGCAAGGTGATTCTAGAGCAAAGTGAGTGACATAGATATTTGAGCAATTATATATTATTGATAAATCACAATATTGCTGACATGATAGTTGAATAGATATACAATGTTGAAAAGTTATAACATGAACTCATACATTGATTGATTAATTATATGGTGATAACTTTTAACTCTCAAATTGATAGGGCAAATATGTATCCTTAACATGTCATAATATAGGATCTAAAGTAGTTGAGTGACTATGTATCTCTATTAGGTATAACTAGTGAACACTCTCGTGCTATGCGTGATTAAAAATAATATTTATATTTTTATATAATCTAATCTCATCAAATTTAGTTATACATTGAATATATATTATTAGAAAAACATATTGATAATATAAATCTCAAATTATGCCAATAGGCCACTTAGAAAAGAACTTTTTTGAATTATATAGTTTAGTTATAAACAAAATTAGTACAAAAGTATCTCCTGTTATGTAATTATAATCTGTATCTAATATGTTATGTAATTATAATCTGTATCTAATATGTCATCATTAAACTTTTCAAACCTCTTAATTTCTTTTATATATATTTGATTTTAAATTTAGATTGACTTACGATGATTAAATAAAAATACATTTAATTCATAATGAGAGTAAATATACCAATGCTTAAATAATGAGAGTAAATATTAATTCATAATGAGAGTAAGTATATTTTTTACTTATCAATTTACCATTATATCAATTCATAATGAGAATAAATATGCCAATAATGAGAGTAAACATCAATTCATAATGAGCGTAAATATATGTTTTAGTTACCATTATATCAATTCATAGTGAGAGCAAATATACCAACGACTAAATAAAATATTATCAGTATGCATATAAAAATTCATATAAAGGATCCTTTTTAGCCACTGATTATTTTTCTGGCAAATTCGAAATATGCACTATGTTAAAATCATCTTATTAGCATGAAACCAATGAAAAGAGAACATAGGAAAATAAAAATGAAAATATGATTTTAGTTTGTTTCCTATTTATTATTGTAAGGTAGGAATATATAAACTAGCAAGGAAAAAATGAGAATTACGTGCTTTTAATGAATAAAAATATGAGATAAACATAAAAAATTAAATGCATGTGGTAATGCATTGGTCCTTTTCCTCAAATATGAAATTTTGTTGTCACTTGAAAAAAATGTCATCGTGAAAATACCATGTATATGAGTTAATATGTAACAATAACATGCAAAGATGATGATGATGATGATGATGATGATGATGATGATGATGATGATGATGATGATGATGATGATGATGATGATGATGATGATGATAATAATAATAATAATAATAATAATAATAATAATAATAATATTTTTTTTTCAAACATTACAAAAAAAAAGATAAAAAAAAAACAGAAATAGAAAAGTTTAATTAGACTTGAGAAATTTAGGAAATTAAGGACAATCCTTTATGCTCATGATCATTATCAATAAAAAGAAAAAAAGGAGAGCAGATTTATTTCTTTTGCTAAAGATCGCAGCTTTTTAGTTTTGTTTTTTTCTGACTCGTCATCTTTTATCTCTGTGACACTGTTCAAAATTTTCAACTGCAAATAGGTTACCTGAAGCTAACGAAGAATGCAGAACAGCCAAAAGTTTGCTTCAAGGTTTTTTTTTCAGTGAATTGCTGAAATGTTAATCATAGGGATAGGGAGGGGAAAAACTGCAAGTAGCTGATTTTCTGACAGGGCGCCCTCTTCCCCGCTTCGTCGAGGGACCTTGAGTTGGAGTTCGGGGAGAGTGCAAGTGTTGTCAGGTCCATACTTCCTTAGCCTTCCCTGTTTCTTCTTTCCTAGGAGCGTGAGATCCTCGTTGGTGACGTTGCCACTTCCCATGGCCTTCCATCCCACCAACGACTGGAACTGATGGCAAATGCAGCACCACATAAGTTGTAGGTCAATTATAGTTTATAGTTTATTCATGGCAACAACATAAACGTCTTTGATCTCCTTACTTACCTTGTTATGGACTCTGGGGACTGGGGAGGGTTCACGACCTCCACTATGGCCCATTCCATCAATCATAATGTGGTCTCTATAGCTACAATGAGCACACGCTCCATCATGCATATTTCTTGCTAATTTAATTAGTTCCATGCACGCATCTTTAGGTTACCTACAACATTAATGTTTTCCATGATATAAATTACATCCAGAGATATTATTTCTTCGGTCATTTCTACTTCCATGGCACATCATACGTGTTGGAGTCTCCCCTTGAGACCATCACTTTCCTGTCATAGTTACTTTATATATTTGGGCAGGTTTACTATCACTTAAGGGTTATGTAAAACTAAAGGTGTGCTTAATTAAGATGTTTGTTTCATACCATCTCTTCACAACGTAGTTTTCGTTGAAGAAGGCCAACCTCCTGTCCTGTAGATCCTTGCACTTGGCCTCGTAGCCCTTCTAGAACGGCCGGAGGATGGGAATGAAAATGGAAGCTATGCGCCAATCGGCTACAATCAGGTATGCTGGAGGAGCAAGTTTCTCCTTTTAAACTTTTGTCATTTCTCATCATCTTCCAAAAAAAAAAAAATTTATGTCATTAAAGTTTCAATCAATGCATTGGAAAACTAATATTAAAAAAATAATTTCTTTAACTTTTCATATTCCAAACAATTGAACAAATTTTAAATAAGTGAAAAATGAAAAAAAATATATAAACAACAATTAATGTTGCCTTCAGAAAAATTTGAAACTGCCATTTAAATTCAGTTTTATATAAATATAAAATTTAATGCGGAGGTCCAAGAGGATAATGGATACTTGAGCGCTTACTATTGAACCGTTAGAAAAAAGAATATGTATAGGTTTACGGCATCATGGGATTTATAATGGGTGAGAGGTTCCAGTGGTGTAAGTATAACTCCTCGAGAGGAGTGAGGGGTGGGTATTAATAAGGCGAGAGAATAATATCATATTCTTCAAAAAATTGAAGGAGAAGCCATGTAACTATCTAGAAAATTGACATGTAAACCTCAGGATTATATATCACGGAAGGAAAGTGGGAGAAACATTAAAGCCCAGCTTTTTCAAGATTTTAAAACTGCTGCATTAATTATTAAATAATGAACATATGGTTGTTATTAATGGATCAAATAGATTAGAAATTTGAAAGAAAATAAGAAAAAAGATAAATTAGAAAGATGACCTTAGAATGATTTAAATGCACTAGCTTTATATATAGATTATCACTGTGGACACACGATTCATTTATAACGATGGATATTTACTAAGTATGGGTAACGACCCGTTAAGTACGAGTAGGGAGTTGTTGAAACTGAGCTCCCTTGTGGGCCTTTGACCATGCATGGCCCATTGTGTAGCATGCAATTGCCTCGTGAACAGATTTTGGCATCATTATAAAAAGTGTTTTGGATGCATGTCGTGGAGGGTAGTTGCAGCATTCTGACAATAGGCAATCCAATGAAACTCGAGATTCTACCATACTCTAATCGTAATTCTAATGGTGTTCGAGGTTCTCGGACTCGGATTGTGAACACGTGACTTCTTTCCATACTGATCGAAGTCTTGACAATGATGTCAAAATAATGTAAAAAAGTCTCGATCGTCCATCTTTCGCAGTATTCCGATAATACCCTTATACCAATTCCTTCATTAATTGATTCATGCAATTTTATACATATTTTTCATGCATAATTTAGGTTAGTTTTCATAATTTTATCATGGCATGTGGCATGCATCTCTTTTCTTAGTTAATTTTTTAAATTTTATTTGAGTCAAAAGCTACCCACATTTGGTTTATTTTGATCTCAGGATTACCAATTAGAAGGTGTGGAGTGATTGAACCGAAAGAACTCAGAGATCTGAGCATAAACACTTTATTATGCTATAGGGTACAAGAACTCGGGCCGGGTCATTATTACACTTAGGTCGGGCTTATCGTGAGACCGAGTTCGAAACAGGATGTGCGCGACACCTAAATTCGGGTCGAGTTTCCTTATCAGACGATGTTTATCAAACGACTTGAACTTTTGCCTTGTTTAACACGAATTTAACTCCTAAAAATGTTGTGTAACCCGAGGGGAATGTTCACCCTTATAAAAATTACAGTTTGGAGACTTTGGCCACATCCCATACTCGTGAATTTTCGTGCCTAGTGACAAATTTCTCGCAAGTATACGGAGTCAATGTCGTAGTATATAAAATATCGTCCCACAAGGAAGAGTTCAAGTATTAGAATTATATGATTCTGAATGATATCTAAACAGTCAGAAAGAGGTGAAATAATAATAAAAACTAAATAAAAGTGAAATGCTGAAATGAGTATGTGCAGAAAATGATGAGAAAAAATGAGAATTGATTATGAGAAATAAATGAGAATAAAAGTTATCAGGTTTTGAATCCACTTTGGGTATTGATCATAGGGAATTTAGATATAATAAAATAATTAGTGTTCTACTCAATCTTCAAAAGTCATGCATCTCCTTTTCAAGCAAACACGATTCTAATTAAAATAATAAATGCCTACTTTCGTGGTCATTTAAATTATTTTAATTGCATTATAAATCAAGATTCATAAGTAAAATGATTATCCTTATTTCTAAGAAACAATACATTTCATGTCGTTCATTTGAACTAATCTTGATGAAATACTTTCGTAATCAAGATCTTAGATCGCTTAGTTAGGTGGTCAATCTAATATAAGCATTTCGTCAAACACATGAAAGACAAAGAACACATCAGATCAAATAAAAATATTCCCTAAATATCAACCCTAGATTTCATTAAACCCGAGAAAAAGAAGTTTAGCCAAGCAGAGAGAAAGAAATCATCATCGAAACGTAAGAGTTCATGAAAAGATAATGAGATTAAGTCTAAGAAAAGTACAGATATGCAGAGAAAAATAAGAGTTCATCCCAGCCATTTTGATCTTCTAAAAAACAAGGTCTAGACCTCTATTTTCGTCTTCAAAAATTTCTTTTATAGTCCCCTCAAATTAGGGTTACAAGAATGCCCAAAATACCTAAAAAATTAGCCCAATACGATCAAAATAGGTCCCTTACGGCCTAGGATGAGGCGTTATGGTCTGGTCGTATCTTCTTCAAGACGATACAATTTGGGTCACTCCAATACGAGCACGACGTCTCCAATACGAACAGGTCATATTTTCCAATGCGAGTGTAATACGATCGTCGTCTGCTTGATACTATTTGTTGTCCCTCAATACGATCGGACCGTATTTTCTGGTGTGAGTGTGATATGGCCTGGCGACGTCCAATACGGTTGATCCTGATAACAATACGGGCTAGCCATATTGTTCCCATTTTGTGGTCCTTTTAAGTCTTTCTGTTGATATTCGGAAGTCCCTGAAATATGTAAAGAAATGGTGTAGACTCTAAAATTTTTAACATATATAATCAAATAAGCAGAAGTATAACTTTAATAAGTCACTAATTATATCAATATTAATGCATAAATACTCAAATATCAACTCTCCCAAACCTAAACTTTGCTTGTCCTCAAGAAAAAATTAGAAACTTAGGTGACATGATATCTCCTCAGCTCTTAGACTTCTTTACTTGAACATTATTTACAAATTAGAAATTTGTTAACCCCTAACTCTGAATCACTAAAGTATGTGCTCTATGGATGCGTGTTAAGCTATCTTGCAAACTGATCATTCATATAATTCTCCCTAAGATTTCGCACTTACACCTCACTTTCATAAATACCCAATATTGATGTAAGCATGTAGAGGACACTTACCTGTCCTTGAGTTCAACTAACCCTCTTTTCATTTAGTCCATACTTGTCACTTGTTTTCTTTCGTAATTTGGGGAACTGTAAATAAAAAGAAGACTTCCACTGAGCACGAACCTCGTCTTTCTTCCGAGAATACTCGACTTGGGTGCTAGTGGTGCCATTTTTGGCATACTCATGGAGAAGAGGGGTTGCCCATAGTTTTCCTCAATTTTTTTCTTTTTTTTCATGAGGCACTTGGAACTTTTATTAAAAAAATTATAAAAACATTCCCCAAATTACTAGAGAAGAGCAGTGCAATTGTGGATCACATATTTAATACATAATCTATTATTACTACAATGCCAAATATCATAGTTGAGCTTCATGCAGGAGGGTACAGATGTTAAATCCTAGGAAGAGTTATGTGCGCAATCAGTGTACACACTTACTTTGATTCCGAGTCAGGGTTGACTATCTTTTTATGTTCTTCTTCAGGAATGTTCAAAATAAATTCATCATGTGAGAGTGGTTCAATAATGTCATATATAATGTTTCCTAATCCATGCTTGATAATATGCATTATTCCCTTAACGACATGAAAGCATGCACACAATTATAAATATATATGTAACACAATATTTTACTTATGTATACTCAGACAAGCAAACACATGGATTAAAAGATAAGGATTCATACATGACAACTGGTTTAGCCCAACACATACAAAAGGAAATACGTAACCAGACTACTAAGCTCAAATACTAGACTCAGACCAGTGGACATTCTTGACTGTCACATGACTTAACTTCTTACTCACCTCCTTTCCCCCCCCCCCCCCCCCCCCCCCCCGAACCTGTACAGACATTGTCCTCAATGTTTGACACACTAAAACCACAAAATTAGATTGGAAGAAAAGGTATCTCACAATTTCACTGATATATGGGGGTGTAGAAGTTGGCCAATCACCTCGCTCAATGCGCCACATATTAATCCTCTGAACCATATTATAGATTTCTTCTTGGCGTGATTCCATCCGGCCTAACTGGTCTTGGAGCTATCTTTGGCCTAGGAGAAGTTGAACATGAGTGACGTACTGGGCTTCATGATGAGTGCCTAAGGATTGTCCTATTTCGAATGTGGCAATGGGGATGTCATGCTGAGGAGCTTCTGTATCCTATGTTGTAGGGTGATCGTGATGCCATTTTGCATAAGTAGGCCTCAACTGCTCAAGCCCATCCGTTGGGAAAGTCTAGTTTGCTCATCTGATAATAGTAGTCTTTTCTACATTCGGTAAGGGGTGAGTATACTCTTCATCCTTGAAGGTCAAATGATAGAGATCACCCACACACTTAATCATTTTCATGTCCACACAAGTCTCCAAATTGATGCGGGATGCTCCTTGGGCTTCTTCAAGTTCATTCACGTTAAATCCAAGTGACAATATAATAGGAGTAATGAGACCACCCATAACAATCTTACCAGTAGATGAATGTGATTGCTTGAGTAATTGCTTGGCTATAAAGGCGTTTACATTGTTGATGCTAATATCCTGAGCAAATACCAAGAATTGATCATGCAGGGTTAAGTACTCCACCACCTATCAAGAGATCTATTAGAAAAAATCAGTCCACTTAGTAGATATTCTACTTATCAAATTTTCATGTTGCTAATTGATGTTGGTGAATCAGAATATTCAGTAAAAGCCTTAGAGGTTGATGATTCTATCAAGTAGAAGTTAACAATGTAGGATGAGATGAATTCACTCTACAAGAATAAAATTTGGGTGATGAAATAATTCTCTAAAGGTAAAAAAATATTGCACAACAATTGATTGTACACGATCAAGGAGGAGGTTGATGGTGGAACGAGGTACAAAGCATGATTGATTGTTAAAATCTTTGAACAAATGGAAGATATCAATTATATTGAAATTTTTACATCGGTTGTGAATTAACAAATATTTAATTGGTCTTAATAGTTGTACCTAAAGACTTACATCTAGAGCAATTAAATCTAAAGACATGCTTTCTGGTGATTTGGAAAAGGACATCACATGAAGCAAGCATAAGGTTTTAAAGTTTTTGGTAAAAAAAAATCCAATTTATAAATTGACTAAGAACTTGGCTAATTTGAAGTAGGTCCTAGATAGTGGTATATGAAGTTTGAGAACCTCATATCTAGCAATGAATTTGCTAAGTATTATTTTCCCATTGTTGTTATATTAAATACTTCGATGACTATTATATTATATCACTATTGTATGTGGATGATACATAGGCTCAAATATGATGGAAATTAAAAAAAATTGAAAGAACAATAATCAAATGTGTTTGAGATGGACTTAAGAGCTGCTAAGAAGATACTTGAATGGATATTATACGGGCAGAAAATCAAGTACATTGAAGTTGACACAAGAATCATATATGAAAACGGTGCTAGAGGGATTTTCCACTCAAGATGTCAAGATTGTTAGCTTGTGTAGACATCCTTAACAAATCGCTTCAAACTTTCTAGGAGTAATTGCCTAAGACAAATATTGAACATGCACACATGTATAAAGTTTCATATACATCAATAGTAAGCAATCTTATGTATGTCATAGTAAGCACCATGCCAGACATTTCTCATGTAGTGGGAGTTATTCAGATAATGTCAAATTCAAGAAAGGAGCATTGAAAAATAATGATCCTTTGATATTTTAAAGAAAACAAATGTATGTGTTTTTGCTTCAATAAAGTAATTTGAATTTGAAAGATAATGTTGATGAGTAATTAAGTAGTGATATTGACACTACTAGAAGCACCATTAGATATGTGTACACCTTGAGTGATATTGGTATAAGTTATATGTGTCAACTACATAAGGTTGTTGCTCTCTCTACTACATAATCAAAATATATTGCTATTAGAAAAGCATGCAAGGAAATAATTGGACTTAAGCATTTCTTTGAAGAACTAGGTAAAGTTCACAAGAGTTAGAGTCTATACAGTGACAATTAGAGTTATATTCATCTAGTAAAGAATCTATCATTCACATTAGACTGAAATACCATTTTATCATGGATCTTCGTAAAGAAAGAAAGTTGGTACTTTAAAAGATTTCAAGTTTAGAGAATCCAACTAATATATTGACCAAGGTGGTGCCTACAAAAAAAATTGAGGTTTTATACAATCTCAATTTGCCTTCGCAATTAATTGGAAGGAGGAACCATCTAGAGTTCATGTGCAAGCATATGTAACTCAATCTCAAGTAAACTAATCTCTAAGTGGGAGATTATTAGTATTGTTAGTTAGTTAGTGGGAGTTTGATTTATGGTTATGGTAAAAGATATTATGAGTGATTGTAATTTCTTTGTAACTATAATGGAATGACTAATTAGGGATATCATAATTATCATATATTAAAGATATGAAGTTATGATGATATCAGTATATATTTTGAGTTATATTGGGTTGTCATCCTCATATCTAACGACAGTTATGCACATATAATTAGAGAGAAGAGGGTGATGTAATTGAGAGTTGTTCGGGCATATGCAAAATTAGTAAAACTTCATGAGAAAAACATGAGTGTAGGAGATAATTTTCAAATCCTGTAAATTTATTATTCTTTCACTTTATATTCCTCATTTTCTTTCAATTATCAATATCAGTGCAGATTGCCAGTATCGAGATTTTACAAGTGTTATATCGTTGATCATAATAGGAGTCAACTATAAAATTTAATCATCAATATGATTTTTTCTTTGAAATGAGATGAAATATAATTGAGTAAAGTACTACACTATGAGAAATCATGGTAGAAATCACATTTAGAATTCATATGCCATTTTTTTATCTGATTCCTTCATAAAAAGAATGAGATAGAAGAGAGTATGAGAAATCATACTAGAAATCACATCTATAATGCATCTACCATTTATACAAGCCAATCAACAATGATATATAAGAGAGCATGAGAAAGCATAGTGGACATCACATCTATAATGCATCTATGGATTATACAAACTAATTAACATGCAATTTGTGTATATATGAGAATGTTGCATATATGTTTATATACTTCACATTGTTAATCAAAATATACAAAAAATGTTTATGTTAATTAATACAAACTAATTTGATATATATATATCCGATGTATAGGAATATTTGAAATGAATTATTTGTTATGTATTTGCAATTTGTGTTTTCATATATTCTATATCCCATGCATAGGAATATTTGAAGTACAAATTGTTTGTTATGTATTTGGAATTTGTGTATTCATGTATTTATGTGATATATCTTGTTAAACACTATATGCTTTATGATTTGCAATATGCATATATCTCATGTTTGAAAATCAATCTTTCATTGTTGTAGCCCATGAAAGAACCAAATCTCATGTTTGAAACCAAGAGACAAAAAGGCTAATTAACTCTCATTGTCGTAGCCCATGAAGATGTTTATTAGTCTAAAAAAAATCACACTTTTTTGAGAAAAAAACATTAAAATGACCTATAGAGTTGTCACATCCACCCATATCAAGTGACTGACTCGATTCGGGTTAGACAAATCTCTTGTTCTTCAATGTGATTTGCGTGAAACGTTAGCATTTGAAAAATATAATTGTGGTTCTTTTGATTTTTACGTGAATAGTTAAATTAATAGATTAATTTGGAATATAATTGTATGGAGTAGAATATAGTGACTGAGAAACTAAAAAATTGATGTGATATTAAAAAATTAATATGATAAATTAATTATAGTGTGTGTTTCAATAAAATATAAGAATTATAAATATAAATATAATTATATTAATTAATAAATATTAAGTACAAATTAATTTTTTTTGTTATTTTATTAAAATATATGATTACAATATAATAGATAATGTTTATAATAATTTTTTAACAAATATAAAAAATTGCAAGAAATAATAAATTCTAAATAATATTAAATTATTTTTTATAATAAATATATTATATATCATGTACAAAATATTTTATGCGAGAAACATAATAGAGAGAAAATATTAGAAGAAAAAATGATTTAAAAAAGAAACATCACTTCAAACAATTTTGAAAATAAAATAAAAGTTGGTGCCGGAGGGTGAGAACCTAGATTACGTGACACTCGATCTTCATCTTGGATTTTAACTTCAATTTTGTCAAGCGTTTACATCTTTTGATGAAATTGATCAAAACCGAGTCTTAGTTCCAACCTAATTTCAATTGTCAATCGCGTCGACGAAGGGATAAATAAAAACTTGTCCCCAAGACATTATTAAAAAATATTAGAGCAAACAAGGTTAGTTAGCACATTCGGTTAGTAGAGTTGTATTCGAGGTGGTTTGAACAGGTATTAGTAACCCAAGATGAAGCCACAACTTACCCCGACTCCAAATTAGGCAGGTACTAGTAGTCTAGACCCCATAGCCTCCGAGTGGGTACCAAAAAAAAAACATTAGAAATGTATGGAAGACATCCAAACTGAAATGCATAAATATATAAAAAAAGATTATTCGTAGTATACAAAAATATATAACACATTCATATACATGCTTCAAGGGCTCTAAAATAAGGGTATGTAGCAAACTATATTTTGTTGATAGTTGTGGCACTTGATTCCATTTTTTTCCATTTCAAATCAAGCTTGGATGTCATGTTCAAATCAATTTTTGCATATATGAATTTAATATTTCTAGGATTCTTCTTTTCCTTTTTAGCCAGAGTTTTTTCCACCAAATTTAGAATGTCTTGAATTGGAAGAACTCAACATACTCTTTATTAAAAATTATAGTATATTCTGAATAAATTTCACTAAATACCTTTTATTTTTACCCATTTTTTAAACTCTATCTCTTAATTTTACTTTGTAACTACACTATCATCCAATCATTATTGACTTATTTCACTACCTACCCTTTCAATTTACTGATGTGGCATATTATTTAAAAATAAAATAAATATAAAAAATTAAAATAATAATATAAAAATTTAAAAAAAGAGGGAGACATGTCCCCTCTCCCTCCTCCTCTTCTCACTAGTCGCACGCCCGCCGCCCCTCCTCCTCCTCTCTTGTCGAAGAAGAGAGGAGGACGAGGGCGCTTCCCCCTCTACGCCCCCATGTCCGCATTTGTCAATGAGCGCAAAAACACTGGAGGCATCGGTCGTCTTCGTGAGCTTGCTGACAAGCGTCGAAAGAGGGCTCTCGTGCCGATGGACACATGCAAGGGGTGTACAGGGGGATGTGCCCCCTTGGGGCAGTGCCCTCCTATGCACTTGTGCGATCAGTGCGTAGAGGCCCCCTCATCCTCCTCTCCTTTCCGGTGTGAGAGAGGAGAGTGAGAGGGGTTGGCGCTCCCTCTAGAGCTCAAGATAGGAAGGGAGAGGGAGAGGGGCATTTCCCATTTTTAAATTTTTTATATTATTTATTTTAATATTTTATATTTATCATTTTTAAATAACATGAAAAATTGTCTATTCTTGATCGAAGGGTATTTGATGAAATAAGTTGATAATTGGAAAGTAAAGTTGGGAGATAGAGTTTGAAATGTGATTAAAATTGAAGAGTATTTAGTGAAATTTACCCATAATATTGTTCGGGTTTGTACTTTAGATATTCATGTTTGTATTAAAACAAAAAGGGTATCTTAGGATTCAGAAATAGTTTACAAGTATATTGAAATATTCCTCAAAATTTTTGTATGTTATGATTAGTTTATATGTGTAAGATCATGTTTGAATGTAATAACAACAAAAAAATATGCATAGATTTCATATTGATAAACAAAAGTATGCATATTAATGACGCATTACTTAATTATATTGTGTAATCTAATTTCTTGATCATCTTAAATATGCATATCTTGTTTCTATTAGGTTGAGATATTTTTAATTTTTATACTCTCGTTTTATAATATATTAAATGCAGCCGGTAGAGCGCATGGCTTTTAACCATGTGGTCGTGGATTCGATTCCCACAGACGGCGGATTTTTTATATTTCTTGAGTTATAATTTTTTTGGCCTTCGATGTCACTATTTTTCTGTTTACAACTTCGATGTCATCTAAACATCATTTGCTCGTTCATATATTGCATTTATAAAAAATGTATTTTCTATAATTTATTGTTTATATCAATCTTGAGTGGTAGATGGTTTTTTTCCTTACAGAATTCGAAATCCTCGAGACATGCAAAAACATAGTTTCTTCAAAGAAACTATGGTCATGGACTATTTCTCTTAAAAGTATCTTTGTTATTTAATTTTTACAGTATATAAATAATATTCTACCGATATAACTAAGATCATTTCGATAAGTAGTAAACGTATCAAATTTTACTCCAACGCTTGGATTAGCACATTGCACTTTTCTTTAATTCAATTGATGGAATAAAATTAAATGTATGATATTTACGAATTTCTCTAATCATTATATATATATATAGCTTAACTAACTAATCAATTATATTTACAAATTCTGGATTGTACTAAAGATATTCCTAGAAATGAAACGTGTCGAGGTTATATAGGAACCTTGTGAGGACCAAGCAATTCACATGTTTTCATGATAAGCTTTTACTTAAGGGGAAAATGAGTATGTAGAGCGGAGCGGCCGCTCTACCGTTAGATCAAGAGTGAAGCGTCAGATTTTTCCAGACTTATTTAAGTTGTTAAGCGAGATCGCGATCGTTCAAATTTGAATCAGCGATTCAGATCGAAGGAAGAAAGGAAGCACCCTAAACTCCCTCACGTGATGGTGCTCTCCAAAATTTCAGGGAGGTCGTGCCCTATCCTCCGCCTCCTCTTGCTGTTGTCGCTATCCGCCTCCGCCTCCTCTTGCTGTTGTCGCTATCCGCCTCCTCTTGCTGTTGTCGCTATCCGCCTCCGCCTTCTCTTGCTACCATCGCCGTTCCCTTTGATTGTTGTGCTATCTCTTTGTACTCCAACAGCTGCTCTTGCTTCCTCCGTCTCATCTTGCTGTTGTCGCCCTCTATCTTCTCTTGCGGCGGCGTACGATCTTGCTGCGGCGTACGATCTTGCTGCTTCCTCTTGAATGCTGGTGTCTGCTCGTGCTCACCTCTTCGATTGGTAAGTGCTGCTTCAATGGGGCCAACTCTGCCTCTCTTCTAGTTTTCTCCTTTTTCCTCCTTGTGTATAAAAATCAATAGTCACGACTCTGATTGTGTGCATTGTGTTGATTGATTTGTCAATTTTTCATTTGAAAACTTCCTGCATTACTTTTTGGTTCGTCGCTGCTGTCCAAATGCTAGAGATCATCCAAAATGCTAGAGAGCAAATTGACAAAATCAACCTTTAAAAAATTGGCTTAGACGTAATGGAAGGAGAGGTGCAGTTCACAGAAGAAACCTTCCAAAAGTATGTTCCTTTCTGCTTGTGGGGAGGGAAGAATTGCAAGTTTTTTATTTCTTCCTCACAACCCAATTTATATGTAGGCCATTTTATGAATCCAATATGGATGTCGAGGACACACAACAGATGTGTTACATAGAAGACATAGATGACACACAATCAAGGTTTGTTCTCACATGTTATCAATTGCAATAACATAAAATTTCTTTATTCTAACATTTCATTTTCAGCTTGAATGTTGTCGAAAACTATGAAGAAAATGACATCCAGTGTCAAGATGAGAATGACAAGACAAATACAAAGCCTATTATTGGAATGTTATATGACTCGGAAGAACATGCATATAGGTGCTACAATATATATGCAAAGTCTGTTGGATTTTCAGTGCGAAAGTCATATAGCTTCAAATCTAGAAAGACGAATGATATCATTGGAAGAAAGTTTGTTTGCTCTAAAGAGGGGCACAAAGATTTTACAAGGAAAAGAGATTTAGGAAAAATCGTCAAGCGTAGAAGAGGTGATAGAATTGATTGTGGAGCCTATATCAAGGTTGGAGTAAGAGATGATGGTAAGTGGGAGGTAAAGGCCTTCAAGGAAGAACATACACACATTTTATCTTCTCCATCGAAGACGTTAAGAATGAGGTCTCATTCTAAACTATCAACTAATTCTAAACAAATCATTTCTGAACTACATAATAGTGATTTTGGACCATCTAGTATTGCCAAAGTTCTCAAATATTCTGGTGAGACAACAATAACAACACAAACATGCGTTGATCATTTGAGGGCAAAAAGAGTTGATAATATTGGGAAAGAAGCTATGCGTGTGATATTGCATTTTCAACAAAGGCGAGCTAATGATCCAGGTTTCTTTTTTAGATTTGAGGTAGATCTGCAAGATAAAACTACAAGAAGTGTATTTTGGGCAGATGGAAGGTCTAGAGAAAGCTATATGACTTTCGAAGACGTTGTTTCTTTCGATACCACATATAGGACAAATAAGTTTTGCATGTCATTCGCTCCATTCACTGAAGTAAATCATCATATGCAATCTACTTTATTTGGTTGTGCATTGCTTGCAAATGAAACAGAGGAAACATTTATTTGGCTATTCCACACTTGGCTAGAATGTATGCTTGGAAAATATCATGCGATGATTATAACAGATCAAGATGTGGCAATGGGCAATGCGATACAGAAAGTATTTTCGAACACTCGACATAGATATTGTATTTGGCATATTCAGAGGAATGTTGTGTGTAATTTGAAAGATCTGTTTGCACGAGACAACTTCCATGAAGAGTACACAAAGTGGATTTACAAGTCAGAGAGCATTGCAGAATTTGAAAATGGGTGGGAAGTCTTAAAAGAAAAATATAACATTCCAAGTGATCATTGGCTAGTAGGCATGTATAATAAACGACATCACTGGGTACCAATATACTTTCATGATGTGTTTTGTGTAGGCATGCGCACAACTCAAAGATCTGAAAGTATTAATTCCTCTTTTGATGGTTTTGTGAACTCTAATACCTCGTTTATAGAATTTGTGCAGCAATATGAACAAGCTATTGCATGTCATCGTGAAGCTGAGGAAAAAGCTAATTTTAAGAATTTGAATTCTGTGGCAGCACTATTTACAAAAAAAATTGTTAGAAAAACATGCTGGTTCAGTTTACACTCAAAAAGTTTTTTCCAAGTTCCAAGAAGAATTTATGAGCTTCGCTATTCCACACAGAAAATTTTAAAAGATAGCTAGAAGAGCACATACATAGTGTACCGAATGGGAGCAAATGATGGTCGAGGAAAGATTGTAGAATACAATCATCAAGAAAATATTGCAGTTAAGTGTTCTTGCAACAAATTTGAGAGAGAGGGCATTTTTTGTTCGCACATCATCAGTGTTCTTTACAAGAAAGGAGTTACAAGATTGCCGGAAGACTACATTCTCCATCGTTGGACAATTCATGCTCGTCATACGATGGCACATGTGTCGAATGATAGTGCATCTATGTCTATGAACAAAGAACAACACATAACACCCATACAAGAGTGGGCTTGGCATGCCAATATTTGGAAACTTGATAGTTTGAGTTTACGCTCGTCGGTTCATTTAAAGTTTGGGACCTCAGTTATAGTTGACTTGATTAATAATTTGGAAAATATGGCAATTGAAGAAAGAAGAGACAAAGAAGAAAATGTGGCTAAAAATCTATCCACAATTGTCGTTCCACAAGAAGTTGTCTTTGTTTTACGTGATCCTAGTGTTGTAAAATCCAAAGGCCGTCCGAAAAAGTTGAATAGAATTAAATCTGGCATTGAGACTTCGATGTCACAAAATGAGTCTCGAGTTACTTGTAGAAAATGTGGTAAAAAGGGTCATAATAGTCGCACTTGTCCATTGTTTAAGGTAAAAATGTTTAATTATCACTTTGGCTTAAGGTTTCTGTCTATATCACTTGTGCTAACACTGAACTTTTATGAATAAATCTCATAGGATAATGCTACCGGGAAGTGATGCTTAATGATGTGGTGGTGTGTCCTATAATGAAGTGATGCTGCTATAGGTAAGTGGTGCTGATATAAGATAATTGATGTTGAATATTCATTTTTTTTATGTTGTTTTATTGCTTCTCTAACATGTTGTAAAGAAACTGCTACATGGACTTGCATTGTCGAGAACTACCATTGGCAGACCTCATTCTCTTCTGTTTTGGCTACAGCTTGATGTTTTTTGGATTTACGCATATTATGTTTCTGTCGGAGCAACAAGGAAGTCATCACGCCAAAGATGAATTGCCGTACCTCTTCGGATTTGATCTGAACATCAAGAAGTGTAGACACATCCTTTAGTTTCCCCTTGTATATTGTATGAAACCCATCCTGCCAATTGCTGCCATGTTGACCTTACAATTGCTGCCATGTAAAATACTGCTCTTGCTATTCTCAATTTCATTATGAACCACGCCATCGTACTCATTATTGCTACCTTGTGTTTGTGCCATGTTGACCTTACAATTGCTGCCATGTAAAATACTGCTCTTGTTATTCTCAATTTCATTATGAACCACACCATCGTACTCATTACTACTACCTTGTGTTTGTTCGATGCTGCATGAAAACAATTAATTAATATCTTATACTAAGTGTGAGATTTGGTGTGCCATTTGAAATAGTAGTAGCTAAAGGAGGTTTGGATAGCCATTTGGTGTGCAGTTTGTAGTTAAAGCTAGGCAACAAGAGAAGGAATGATATATCCAAAGTTTCCATCATTACTATTGCAGTTCGTACTCATTACTATTGCAGTTTCAAAAAAAGAAGATATATCCATCCATTCTACTTGCGTCAAGAACTTGAGAAAAAAATCATGGATCCAACATATAAAGTACCCAATAGCATTTGTGATCTCCATATCCAACATGTTCATTCAACATCCATTACATAAGTTCTACAACATGTTCATTCAACATGGTACTAAATATTACATAGTTCTAATCATCACAGAATTATTAAAATTTACATAACATTACTACAACAAATACAATGGTGCATAATATCATCATTTTACACAATAAGCCCCCTTCGTTCCGTCTCTTGCGCTCCGTTACAAGTTGTGTTTCCAAATCATCAACTTTCTTCAACAAGCCGATAATTACATTTTTGTAATGTTGTGAAATTGGTGAATCAATTCAATGAAAATAATTGCACGCTCTGTTTTGCTGGAGATCAAAAGTAAAAATATAAATAAGAAATGTGATACGAAAAGAATATCAACTAGCAGCACACATTTCTTATAAAAAAAAGTGACAACACGCATTTCATATTTTGACAGCATTGCACATACACCAAAATTTCGACAACCAAAAAATCTTCTTCCATGATTAGCGTGAGTCCATGATAGCTTGATCTTAGCTTGTATTTGGCATTCACATTCAGGAAAAACTATTGAGTGGCCTTCCGACATCATCTACAAGAATATTGCAAAAACATGAATTCAAATGTGTCTTTCATTACCTACAAGTCATATGCAGAAAATCACACAGGATACCCAAATCAACCACACAATATCATTGTAGGTGATTAGATTATCAAGCAACAAATAAAAAATTTGGATCATTGTTGAATAATTATTACTTTGCTTAAACAATGAAAGAGGCTGGAACATACGAAATCTAAAGGAACATCTAAGATATATGAAAGGAACATCTACGACAAGATAAATCATGATTTGAGACAAGAAAGCAGTTGCTCGTCGCTTGACTATGTAGGAAGGCGTCCTAAGATTAACATTTCAAGCTTTTAGCAAAGAAAGAAAATATGCATACAAATTAGAACCAGGGCTATCAAAAAAATATATAAAAAGAAACTGATCAAAAGGGGGAGGATCAAAACCAAGGGAATAGTAAAGCAGTCGTTCGTCGCTTGATCGTTGATGGAGAAGCAGAGAAAGAGAACAGCAGCCCCCGATGTTCCAAGAGGCAGCAAGATAATAGGAGAGGTCGACACAGCGCAACAGCAACGAGAGGTGGCAGACGAGAGGCGATGACAGCACGACAACAACTAGAGGAGATGGCGGACGGAGCGGTGGCGGCGCAACCAGCGAGAGGAGACGAACAAGGGGGCAACGGTAGGGCAGCGCAGCCTCCCTCACGAAATTTCGGAGAGCACCTGCAAAAGAAAGGTGGCATCACGTGAAAAGCTTTTAGGGATTTTAGGGTGCTTCCTTCCTTCCTTCGATCTGAACCGCTGATTCAAATTTGAACGATCGCGATCTCGTTTAACAACTTAAACAAGTCTGAAAAAAAAAATCTGACGCTTCACTCTTGATCTAACCGTTCTACGTACTCATTTTTCCCTTTACTTAAATATCGAAATAAATAGTGGAAAAAGAGAGAGAGGGATCAGATGGATGTGTCGATCTTTTGGGACGACTCATCTCACTCGGAGAAGCTTGTGGCAGGCAACATAACATCTCGTCCACAGTACGACTGCAATTATAATTATCACAACTCCCTGCGTAGACGATCCATCTATGCGAGGTTTAATTGTGGAGTACTCGGACGTTGGAAGAACGAACGAGCTACGTATGCGTACATACGAAGGCCGCATCACATCTATGATCTATCTATCAAATACGACGAGCTCGGGAGGAGGGATGAGAGATCATGCATCTCCTTCTCTGCTTCATGACAACTCGAAGCTCGAGAGAGAGAGAGAGAGAGTCGAGTAATTGCAGGGAGTCATAGTACTCGCCGAGACTCGCTGGAACGAAACGTGTAAGACGCCCGATGGTGACTATTCATCACGTCTCGTACTGTAGTCAGTTCAAGCTTGTGCATGTCTTCAAGACAACAGCCCCTCAGCTGCTGCTGCATGCTGCTACATGTGCAGTGGAGAGAGAAAGCGCGCAGATGACCAGAAAGACCATCATCATGTATACTCGATTAGAGAAGTTGACGACGAGTACACGACTCAGTATACTATTATATATTATATAATATATAAACATGACATGCATGATGCACGAAAGAGAGAGAGAGAGAGAGCCGCTCTTTGACGGCGTTCTAAAGAATCTAAACATCTCCAGGCGCCGTTGCATAGTAAACTCCGCACATGAAGTGTGAAATATGTCTGATGTTTCTTCTCTCTCTTCGTTTTACAATCTATTGTCTTTGTGCGAAGATATCTGTCATGGTGGTAGCTTTTGCTTTTCTTCTTTCTTTCTTTCTTACGATGCTTGTCTTGTTATAAATTGCTTTTGGAGATTGGGAGAAGGGGGAGGGGGGGAGAGAAAGAAGCAAAAGGTCATGAGGAGAGAAGAAGAGGCCAAGAGGAGATCTGTTGGCAAAGTACGTCTGTGCAGCCTTTTCATTAGCTTTGCTCTTAGATATCCTCGTTGTAAGCGCAAGCACTGGCGATCACTGGCCTTCGTCTCTCTCTCTCTCCCCTCTTCTCATCTTTTGTTAAATTTTTGTCTGTGTGCCTCCCTCCTTCCCTACTGGCACTGCAAATCTCATGGTTGTTGCCCACTTGCAACTCCCCCCCTCGGCCCCCACTCCAACTGGAGAATTGTGATGATTATGATGGCCTGTAGTTATTGCTGTTCAATTAATGAACATAAGTACCCATGAGTCTTTGGACCCAATTGATGTGTTCCTACCTCAAAGACAATGACATAGTTTAGATATGCACATCTATATGTGCACTTTTTCAGCTACCTACAACTATTTTCATAAACTTTTCAGGTTATATATATATATGTAATATGATATGTTTCATTAATTGTTACAATGAAATATAATGTGTTGTAATATGTTATTAATTAATTTGTTAAATCATAATAAAAAAGTGAAACTTAAAAAGTTTTCATGGTATATAATGTTTTGGAGTTAAGTAATGCAATGACTTTTTTTTCGCATGTAATGTTTTGGGAATCAACGTTAGGTGCAAATTAAATTTAATCCCGTAAAGTTATTTCTAAGATAAAATTTATAATTAATGTATCGTTATAATCAATATTATCTAGTACTTCTCTGGCATTTGTATATATTACTTAATCAACATTTCAAAATACGAAAATAAAATTTAAGAAAAAATGTAACTAGATAAAAGAAATTAATTGATAAAAGATAGTCATAATAAAATTGTTCATAAAAATTAACAAGGAAAACTTGTTAAATAAATTGTCTACCCTTAAGAGTAAGCAGGGTGTAAGCAAAAAAAATCAAAAATCGAAAAACCGATTCAATCTGGCACATATTTTTTAAGTTTCTTTCCATTCGAAAAAAAACTTAAATTGTTGTTAAAATTAAATAAACCATCCGAGAAGTCCGATGGACACTTACATAATTAAAAATTTATAAAATATATATTGCTATTATATTTTAAATATTTATAATACATATAATTACTCACTAAATATATTATTTATCCTATAACATGTATAAGAAATTAATATAAGCCATAAATAGCACTATTATAATATATAACATATGGTCTTATTAAATTTAAAATAAAGCTAGATATTTTAAATTTTGACATAATTGAAATTACATAAATTTTATTAATATATATAATTACTCAACCAACATAAAATTGAAAATATTAATAAAAGATGTATAAGCTATACCTTTTTAGAACTCTGAAAAAAATATATTCTAAAAAGGTTCATAAAAAATGTCTTGGATGACCGTTTTTACTTTATTTTTTGCGGTAGTTTTTATGTTTATTTTGTATAACAAAAGGCTAATTAAGTAAATTAAATTTCTACGTCCCCGCTATAAATAACTTGAAAATAGTAGAGCTGAAACCAGCACAAGGACGGAGGCAAGACACAGAGAGAGAGAGAGAGAGGAGAGAGAGAGAGAGAGTTTCTACGTCCCCGCTATAAATAACTTGAAAATAGTAGAGCTGAAACCAGCACAAGGACGGAGGCAAGACACACAGAGAGAGAGAGAGAGGAGAGAGAGAGAGAGAGAGAGAGAGCAATGGATCCCGGCGACGCGTTCGTCTCAGCAGCCAGCGTCTTCAAGTGGGACCCGAGAGCACCACAAGCGGCAGCGCATCCGTGTCGGATTCTTGAGCAAGCGGCCGCGGCCGTCGATAGGGCAGCCCAATCCCACCAACTCCAACACACAGTGGTGACGGCAGCTGCGGCAGAGAGCAGCGACAGCGGTGCGACCTGCAGCTTTCTTCGTCCCAGAGAGCTGGAGGAGGTGTTCGGAGGCTATGGCGTGCGGTACGCGACGGTGGCGCGCATGGGCGAGCTGGGTTTCACGGCGAGCACGCTGGTGGGGATGACGGAGGCGGAGGTGGACGACATGATGGCCACCCTCGCCCACCTCTTCCGCTGGGACCTCCTCCTCGGGGAGAGGTACGGCATCAAGGCCGCCCTCCGCGCCGAGCGCCGCCGCCTGCACGACCACAGCATGCTCGTCCTCCAGCACCAACAGCAAAACCACAACCGCCTCGTCGAAGAAGACGGAGGCGACGACGGGCGACGCCGTCTTCTCCTACTCTCTTCTTCCGCGGAGCACCTCCATAACAACAATAACAACGCCATGGATGCCCTTTCCCAAGAAGGTAGGGTAATCCTCCAAGCACGATGTAAAGTTTTTTGCGATGCTTACTTCCTCTGTTAACACTCGACATTTTAGTTTCCACCTCCAACTTCTTATGAAAGTTTGATGCATGTTCGGTTTGTTATCAACCATTTTTTTGCACGTCTCGTAAGTAAAAACAACCCTGTCTGATTAATAACACAGGAATCTCGGAAGAACCAGTGCAGCAGCAGCAGCACAAGGAGCACGAGACGGCCGCAAGCGGTGGAGAGGCGGCAGCAGCCGTTAATAACAAAGCTAGTAACGGGGCCAAGCACCGCCGGACGCCGAAGCAGAAGAAAGGCAGCGCGGCCAACAAGAGCAGCAGTAGCAGCAGGAAGAAGCAGACGAGGGCCGTACCCAGCGCCCACGAGGACTGCTGCGACGGAGACGAGGAGGACGAGGAGGAAGGCTGGGGATCGGGTTCGTCGGGTGGATCGTCGGCCGGCGGCCGGACGAGCGGCCGGGTGTCGCTGCAGCGGCAACGCGAGCACCCGTTCATCGTCACGGAGCCCGGTGAGGTGGCGCGCGCCAAGAAGAACGGCCTGGACTACCTGTTCCACCTCTACGAGCAGTGCCGTCACTTCCTCCTCCAGGTGCAGGCCATCGCCAAGGAGCAGGGCCACAAATGCCCCACCAAGGTAATCCCACGTGGCGATCCGTCTCGTCAGCCCTCCCTATCACTGTTTTATTGCAACGCAGGTTGGATACCGGATCCAAACAAGTAGACGTGTAAGCCTCTACTTGGCCGAGCACTGTGTTTGAATTGGGATCGCGCAGGCGTGGGCGCGGTCAGACCAAGGGGCTTGACCTCGTCATGTAGGGGCCGCTGCAGCGCCCACGTGAGATGTGGAGGGACAGGTGCGAGGTGCCCTGACAGGCGACAGCAAAGGTGTCCCCGTGAAGGAGAGACAAGTCGTGTCAAGGATCTCAAGCTTTATCGTAACGGCGGAGGGGGGCGGTCGGCATCCCGCGTGCGACTTCACTGTTATTTGTAACGAGTGCACACTGCACAGGGTGGTGGTGGGGTGATGGTCATGGTGGAACTCGTAAAACCATGGCGTACCTCGGAGTTGCCGCGACTTCCCTTGGGCTTCTTCTCGTCTGAAAAAGTTTGCAGGAAATAAAAGTGAGAGCGAGAGCGAATCAAGTCAGAATGCATTCAGATGTCAACAAGTACTCGGACCTTATCTGATTCTTTCTGTTCCACAGTTCCAGTCCAGTCGGGAATCATCCAAAGGCTGCCTCTTCTTTAAAGAGATTTGGATGCACATCTTTGTTTTTATCTGATGATTTTTACTGCACGCCTTTCATGAATTCTTTCTGAAAACTCTTTGAGGGCTCAAGATACAAATTCCTTCTGAAAATGTTGGTGCAGGTGACGAACCAGGTGTTCCGGTACGCTAAGAAGATCGGCGCCAACTACATAAACAAGCCAAAGATGAGGCACTACGTGCACTGCTACGCCCTGCACTGCCTGGACGAGGAGGCGTCCAACGCCCTGAGGAGGGCCTTCAAGGAGCGCGGCCAGCATGTGGGGCTGTGGCGACAAGCGTGCTACAAGCCCCTCGTGGACATCTCGGCGAGGCACGGCTGGGACATCGACGCCGTCTTCAATGCGCACCCTCGCCTGTCCATCTGGTACGTGCCCACGAAGCTCCGGCAGCTCTGCCATCTTGCGCGCAACAACGCCAACGCCGCCGCCACCACCTGCTCGGTCTTGGCGGGGACCTCCGATGGTCTCTCGCCCACGGTGATGTTTTAGGCGTCCAGCCTTCGTTTAGTTAGCTCTCACCAAGCCAAAGCAGCCAAAGCAAATGTAGGCCTTTTTTGCTGCTATATATATATATATATATATATATATATATATATATATATATATATATATATTATTATGTGATCTTTCGCTAAATTGAGTTGAAAAAATGTGGCCACGTGAATATCGATGAACTTAAATGTTGTTGTATCTTTGATGAATCCAAAGCCAAAGCCCCAATGAAGTACACCATCGAGTTACTCTTGTCTCAGTTGGTGATGAATGAAATGAATGATAAGCTTACATATATTATTTATGCTATATTATCGATTTTTTTAATAATAATATCAATTAATATTTTTTTTGGTCAAAATCGCGGTGTCTAGCATATTAATTTTAGAATTGAAAGGTAAGCTTATTTTGTTTATGTTATAGCATTAAAAATATGTGTAGGTTGGTGATGGGCTTAAATGGAAACCCATTTTAAAACATATTCAAATGTAAAGAAGTCATTTGAATGCACCAGGTTCCCCCAAGGCAACATTCTCCAATTATTGCTCTTAGGAATCACATCAATTTGCACAATTTATAAGTGCTAATAATTATCATAGCTAACAACTAAAAATTTTGACAATATTAAAAAATAATTATTAATAAAAATTTCATATTAGTCATATAATATATTTTAAATTAATAACTCATAGCATCTCAAATGCTTAAAGACTACATTACATCAATGTTCGCTTAGAACTAAAAGACTTATTTGGCAAATATCACTGTGCAATTTGGATATAATAAAGAACATTCATAGCTTTAAACATGTAACATATAATTAGCATGATCCTCATATTTCATGTAAACATGTAATGTATATGACACACATCTTATCATTTCATTTTCTTCTTCATTCCTTATCATGTACATTGTAAGAGTTGTTTTATAATGCCTTTACTTAATAATTTTGGTTTTTTTCTTTTCACTTGTTATTTACACTTTCTCAATTGTTGATAACCCTTTGGACCTTATTTTGTCGTTCTTTTTTATATTAGATGGCGTTGAAGTAATATATTTCATCTTTTATTTTCATCACATGATATTATTGTCTCTAATGTTAACTTAATTTGAAAAGCTATATCAACATCATTATTTTGGCTAGTTAGATAACATATTAGGGAGCTCGAACATCATGATAGTGAGGAATTTTATTTCCGATGATCTTTTGGGAACACACACAATGTTTGTGATGGATTTTGTTCCGTAGGAAGCATGATTTGAGATTTGTGGTTTAAATTCGTGATTACATGAAATACAAGGATTGTAGCCAAAATTAGATGAAATGGAGAATGAAATCAAAAGGGCTAATCACATTCGAGATTCAAGCTTTTCCAAATAGCGAAATGCCCCCAGGGCGTGACGTGACCTCAGGTTGAGAAATTAAGTTCAGAATAAGTTTCAAAATTTTATAGTCCCTCTAAATAAATATCAATGTTGCAAGCACACAACTATTAATGTAATACTTAATGGTTGCTCCACAAAGAAAATGTACATAATTATCACACTAATTAAAATAACTTAACACAAAAACTAAATCTAATAATTAAAAAGAATAAGTTTAACCGGCTGAAATTGAATTGCATGAAATAAAAGTTACTTTAATTTTTATGAGTTTTTCTATTTATTTTTTTAGAATTAAGAGATGTGGCAAACAAACACTTGGCAATAAGATGATTGAAAGCAATAATGGACATTAGGACTTGGGAATCATGTATGGATGTTGATTCCTGAATTAATAAAAATCAAAAGGCTTAACAGATCAACAAGCTCAACATAAGAATTGTTTTACTCTCATGGTAATCACCATCTAAGACACTTTCACTCTCGTGCATAGAAGTCCAATATTTTTACAAGGATGAATTCACTCATTTAGGCATAATCCCTACCATTCTTATGGTTAGAGTAGATTCAAATATTATCTATTTAGCTGGATTCACCTCTCAGCCTCAGCCAATACCACAAACTCCAAGCTGATTGTCTCGACCTCATTTGAAAATGGCAATCAATACTCCTTTCACATTAAGATTCAACTTTCCTCTCGGCTCAAGATGAATCATTAATGAACTAAGTAAATCCCTCTATGATACCAAACAATAAAATCACATCACATTTGATACCAAATGACCCAAAATATTCCAACTCAAGCTTATCCTCTCAGTTTGCTTAGTAGTGGTTGTCAATGCCCTTTAACACACACCATGACTCAAATTACCTCTCAGCCTATTTAAGTCACTAGTGAAATTCAATATACCCCTCTCGAGCAAAGTCTAATGACATCAATGAATCAAAATCATTGCACAATCAATCTTGATTCTCATAGCCATTCAAATTAAGAAAATGTGCATAAACACAAAATCATGAAAGAGCGGAATAAGTATAATAGCCATAAGATTTAATGCATAGAACTAAAATCATAGAAAGTAACATCCATTCAAGCTTCCTAGTCCTAGTTGGATACTTAGCAATACATTATTTAAAAAATAAAATCACAAGTGTCCAGTCCAATATCCAATACAAGATTAATGATGATCCAGATCATCAAATAGCAAAACAAAATAAAATAATGTAGCCCGGTCCTCTTCCTTGGATCCAAGGTTGATGCACAATAAAATAGTACTCCCCTTCAAGAAAGAAGAAAAGAGGGAGAGAGATAATGTAGCAACCACCTTCTCTATTCACCATTTTGGATTTCTCCATATTTTCACATGTTCTTTTATTATTTTCTACCTCATTTTTTCTCTTTGAAACCTTTCTGCGACTACAAAAAGAAATCTGCATTTGTAGGATACTTATTTTATTCCATAGCGAAAGTGCATGTAAGAAGTGAAAAGGTTGTGCCCTCATGCCATATCCTTTCAATAAATGCATCTTACTTTTTCATATCTTAATATTTGCTTATTTCTCAAATGCTACTCAAGGACGTCTTGTTAATTAGAGAAATTTGAAGCACTTTATTTTTAGCATTTATCACCATAGTAATAGGTATTTTAAATTGACGAAAGTTATCAAATAGAATTATGCACATTCTTACATTAAATTATTATTCATGCTCATTTTATTTTTATATATTATGTGAATGATGATAATTGCTCTGCATTGATCGTTCAAGTGCTTGTTGAGCTTATAGATGAAAATAAATGAGAAAAAAATGAGAAAAAATGTTGAAAAAAACATGAAAAAATTATGTGTAAGCAAATCTAGATTTGGGATCGGGTCTTGAACGTCCCGGTCCCGACCCGATTTCCCTCGAGTTTTCTAAAACCCATCTCGATCCTAGATCCAATCCCTACTAGGACTGGGATGTCCTGGTCAATCGAAAAAAATCGCGACATTATTGATTGTTCCGATTCGATCATAATAAATAAATAAAAATAAATATAATAGTAAAAATGTAATGCTATGATATAAATATAATAATTATCAATTAAATTACATATCTAATAATATATTATATTGTATGTTTAATATATATAATAAAATATAAAATTTAATTGAAATAAATATAATATTTTTAGATAATTTAATATATAGTATCTTGTTTGAATATTATTCAAGTTTTTATAATCTGAACTCAGTCCCGATTTGGTACCGACTAGGTCTAAAAGAATGATTCCTAGTCCTAGCCCAATTAACTACTAGAATAGGAAAAAATCTTAGAATTTTGGGCCAGTGCTGACGAGGATGATTGGCTCGTCCTTGCTCGTGCTCAACCTTAAAAAAAGTTGAAAAGAGTGAAAAATAACAAAAATGATGAAAAGTTTATAAGTGTGTTATGAAAAATTTTGGTGTGTTTGAATAATTAGATCTATAAGAAATTATTGCCTCACGCTTAAGACAATTTCTCTATTAGTCATCAATAAAAAATCCATTACAAGGATCACCTTGTACAATATGGAGAAGCACATGAGTACACTTAAAATTCATTAAGAATATTTAGAGTGAAAAGAAAGTATAAACACATCTTACACTTGTCTAGTCAATATTGAGACTTTTATTTAAGGTCAATTGTTCTTGAACATTGCTTGAGGACAAACAAGTATATGAGGTTGGAGAAGTTTGATATATGCATTTTTCATATATAATTATGCTTGCATTTAATTTTATTTCAATTAATTTGGTCATGACATGCATCAATTTTAGATTTTATTTTATTAATTTCTTTAAATCGATAATCTACTTTGTTCTCATGATAATTTGTAGGAAAATCAATTGAAAGAGGCGGAGAAAGGACTCACTAGAAGAAATTACACAAAACGACACTCATGGTGAAATAGGTCGTTATATCTAAGCACGACCTATGATATTCTCAACTGAGTCCAATTTAGACATTGTGTATGCCATTACAAGTTGTTCACAGGGTGTGATTATGAAGACTAATTTGCATATTTGGACAATTTCGTATACACAAGGGTTCTAACATTTATAATATGTTTCAGGGGTGATTAGACAATATTTTATGACTAAATTTCAGAATTTGACAAGTCAAAAGTTTCAAAATTAAAGCATATTCGAATTTAGAAAAGGTTTTCAATTTTTCCCAATAACATGAAAATTTGAAACCCATATAAATAAAGTCTTTCTACAACTGGAGAGGGGATGTTAAGGTCTGCAACCTATGCTTTCAAGATAAAGAATAATTGAGAAGATTTTTGCATGGTGATCATGCAACGATTTATTATTCATTTTAGATAGTACTTCTAATTTTATTTTATGTTGATACATTAATTATGCTTTAAAGTTTTATCATTATATAATTAAAACCGAAATAACTAGTTATAATAAGCATGAAAGAGCTAAATTAGATATGTTCATTTGCAACATATATTGATAAAACACCTAAGTTTCCATTTTTTTTCCAAAATCTGATAGAAAGAAACCAATCATAAGAATTAGTTTAGTTCCAATTGAAAGTTCTCCATTCATCAGTTATAGATAAGACTAAACATAGATGTTGTAAAATTAGTAGAAAAAATAGATTCATCAACTGTGTCAAACTTTGAATTCCTAAAAATGAATTCCTAATTTTTTATTATATATATTGTTGATATAACAAGATATAAAAAGTATTTTACTGAAAGATGTATGAAAATTTGGAACTTCGACATTTTGATAGAGAAAAAAATCTGAATGGAATGATTTTGAATATAGATTTATTAGTAAAAAAACCTTCCCCAAATTTTGAATTGTCAAAACAAGAACTTTATGTGAGAGTAGAAGCCCCAATTAGAGGTTGACCTCCTTGCTTCTCTCATGGTACAACCCTTTTTCCGTTGAGCCCCCTTTCTCCTCAGCTTTTTGGACCTGAGACTCTTGAAGAATCTTTTCCATTTTTTGGTTATGTATGGAAAGACAGAAATAAAATGACTACCATTTTGGGTATTCACTTAATTTTGTTAGGTTTAGATGCTTTTCTTCTAGTATTCAAGGTTTTTTTTTTATTTTGGGGTATCTATGACACTTGGGCACCTGGGGTGGAGATGTAAGAAAGATTACCAATTTGACCCTGAGCCCAAGTATCATATTTGGTTATTTATTAAAATCTCCTTTTGCAGGAGAAGGGTGAACTGTTAGTGTGGACGATTTAGAAGATACTTTTGCATGGGCTCATCGTGCAATTGTATGGTCTGGAGAGGCATACTTGTCTTATAGTTTAGGTGCTTTATATGTCTTTGGTTTCATCACTTGTTGTTTTGTCTAGTTTAATAATACTGCTTATCCTAGTGAGTTTTACGGACCTATTGGGCCAAAAGCTTCGTCCGTAGGTACATAAACTGTTGGGATCAAAGTTATAGATCCTTCTTTGATAGGAGTAATTCTTTCTTGTAAAGTACCCATTTCTCATTAGAGGCATTATCTAAATAAGTGTAACTAAGAATAATTTAGTACTAAAACCTTCTTAACTAAGTTGGGAATGTTAATTGTATGGGTTAACTTCTCATTAACTCAGCTATAAGTGCACACTTGGGAGTAGTAAGCCTAAATGTCGTATCCACAGTGATTTGATGTTAAAG
This sequence comes from Pontederia crassipes, assembly GCA_030549335.1. NCBI lineage: Eukaryota > Viridiplantae > Streptophyta > Magnoliopsida > Commelinales > Pontederiaceae > Pontederia > Pontederia crassipes. The sequence continues at coordinate 8,626,649 of CM060190.1, forward strand.
ATTCACTAACTAATCTAGGTTAATTTCTAATTAAAGGAGCTAAGCTAACAACTGCTAAAATGAGAAAAGACAATAGAAATCAAACTAAAATTTAAACTTAGCTAGTTGACCGATTTCTCTTTGGATTTTTTATTTTAGAACTGAGATTAAAATTAAGCTGGAGAACAGAAATGAGAACATGGGTCGATCAAACAATAGGTTATGAATGTATTTTTAGGCAGTGATTACAATTTGTTGATTGATCCAATTCCTTAGAAGACTATTCCCATAGTGCAATTGAACTAGAGCTAAGAATCATGTTTAAAATGATAATTAGTTGGAATGATTCAATAGCTGAGTAGATACTTATGATTTCAATGGAATACCGTTTATCGGTCAAAAGAAGCTACTCATATCTTTTCATATATAAGTGATTCAATACATGTCATTTTTAGGATCTCGATATAGATCAAGGATCCAAATGATCAAATTCATAGATAACGTTGTCCACTTGAACAATACGCATTCAAGTCTAAAGGGGTTAACCTCAACAAAAAACACATGATTCATATCTCAATAGGGATAGAACATTAAATGACTTCTCAGCTAGCAAATTAAGCAAGGTTCAAGTGATATTAACAACATTAAGTTCAATACAACACACTAGTATCAATAGCAATAACAAGGTTCATAATCATCCATCCATAACAAAATCAAACCGCATTTATCCTGAGTGAGCTAGAAATTTATCTCTTCATCAATGCCTAAGGCATTACAAGATAAATAAGGATCAATATTGGCAACATTCTGAAAACAAAAGGACTATTAAATTCAACTCAAAATGTGTCCATGCAGAGTTTCAGCCTCTTTTCCTCCTTCCTTCAACTCCAAGTTCCAACCGATAGCCACCTCCTCTTCCGTAGCTAAAAATTCCTTTTATATCACATTCTCCATTATTTTAGCCTTTGCCACCTGTCCTCTAGCTCTTTTCTGAAAAATATTTCTTTCTTCTTGGAAAAATTTTCTAGCAATTTTTTATTTTTTCATGAGCCGAATCCTGTTAACACAATGAAAAGAAACCAACAAATTCTCCAAATAGAATTTAATATGGGTAAATAACCGACGTGTGTTGATTTATATTATTGTTGTGCAAAACTTTAATTATTGCACAGAATAAGTGAAATTAATGATAAATGCATAATAAGAGGGTGTTTAGCACATAAAAGAGAATGTATTAGTGCATGTATCCTTAGTTTGTTCTGCAAATGATCAAACTCCAAGCTTAGTTTTGTGTTTATCCACAAGAAAAACATTGAGAAATGAAGAACAATGATTGGTTAGAAAGTTCACAACTGAATTCAAGTCAAGCTGGATCAAATCAAATGAATTTCTCACTTTGTCAAAACTCCTAACCATTACTTTTTAGTTTCCAATTTCTAGCTGAAAAAACAGCGTCTAAAGCAAATTTAAGTAATATAACCCTCAACCATTAACATACCCTAGCCATCCTCCATCCGACTTCAACAAGTCAGCAAACCAAGGCAAGGAAAACAAGAGGTAAGGAAGAGATGGAGTCCACAACAAATCACGGGTTAGTTGGTAGGGCTTCATATATAGGTAAGTTGAAAGCTCCTCCCTTATTAATTATACATATGAAATCGGATTGAAAAAAAGTCTTCCATGATCTCCATTAGTTTTTCATCATTTCTTATTTGGCATGATTATGAAACAATGAGTTGCAAGATGAAGAACAAACCCTAACTACGCTCAAATCAAAGTTGTTACTTCTAAACTGTGTTCTTGTACCTTCTAGACCTAAAAAAGTGCTCAAAAAATTATGAAATTAAATCTGAAAATACTTATTGAAGTCTAGTTTCCATGCCTTTGGAATTGGAGTGATTGGATACTCACTCAGACAGGAAGCTATGTACTAAAATAGGGGGCACTCGGGTTGTTCCATAAAGTAGCTAAGCTGAAGTGATAATTCAGTCTTTGTTTGAATACTTAAGATTTTCTGTTGTAATTTAAGGGATAGAAATGTTGGCTATATGCTTTTTGGAGCAATTGGAACTTTGTGAAAATAGTATGTGTACCGAGAATTAACAATTTTATAAGGCACAACACACAGTCTGTCCCGTTTCATAATTATGATAGAACATCTCTAGATTAGAAATTTTTATTGATTAATATAGAAAAAAATTATGGAATAACTTCAAGATTAGTAAGTCTAGTTTATTAGAAAATTGATTACATATTATAGGATGTCCGTTTGAAAAGTTATGAATTTTATACTAAGCTCTATGTAGTTGGTCAAGGTTCCAAAGTGAAATAGAATATAGTTTAATCCTATAATTTTATGAGGTCATTTTATAATGAGTGAAATTATGAGTTATATGTTGATTATACTTGTTGAAGTCTTCTATCATTGTAAATTTATTTCACATCAATACTACATTAACTATTGTACATTTTATACTAAAAAATATGCAGTCTAAGAAGAAACAACAACTTGTGAATGTATGAACATATGCTATGTGGGTTTATAAGTTGATTAATATTTTTTGTGCAGTTACATGTTACATCAAATTATATGTTATATGAATATGTGCTATGTGCACTCATAAAGTGATTAAATTGCTACGTGTGCAATTATCTATTACAAGATATGATATGGCATGCCATGACAAGATATTATATGAAATAATATGATGTGATAAGACATGTAAAAAGATAACATGATATGATGCGCCTTGATATGACATCATATGATTGGGTCATACATTTGCATTATCCCTACCGGGTGATGGTTTACCCTCGTATAGTTGAAAGATTTGCAATGTCGACAGTTTACCCTTGCATGGTTGAATAATCTTGTAAGATCGACAACTTATTTCTATATAGTTTAAAGACCTTGTAGTGCCGACAGATATTCCAAAAGATATTTTCGATTGTATGAAGTTGAGTGTCATGTGAATCAAATTGTGAAATCACACCCACCTTTTGAATTTATAAGGGGTCACATCTAGAATTCAACAGTTCGCCGACAAGGTCAACAAATATTCCATGGTGATATGGCATGTACATGCATACAGAATATGTGCATTTACATACATGATTGGTGCATTAATGTGACCTTATGTGCGATATGATGTGGTATCTTTGACATGACATACAATCGTGTAGATGTGTTTCTAATCGTATAAAATGATGAAAGTATATATTGCTTATAATTTATTGTTATGCTATGTATGATGAAATAAAATATTAAATACTTCTCAATCTTGAAGAAATAATATTTAATCTTATTTTACTCAAATGTAATATTGGATAACACGTAGGTTATGAGTTTTTAAATTATCAAGTTGTTGTTTGCTCATATTGGCACCTTCAATATTTTTCATATCAGTAGATCAATCTGTGGTTGTGTTTGGTGATCCTCTATGAGGATTGAAAGCACTTTTGGTGAGAGGTTTACATATGTCGTAGATCTTTTGAGTTCCTTTGAGAGGAAGTATTTTGGATGTGCCATATTATAACAAGATAGAAAAGTTTCTTTATAATATGTGATACTAGTTTTGTATAAGTAAAGAGTATATAGTGCTACTTTCTCTTGATGATATAATATAATATTGTGGTTTGGATATCTAAATTATCTTGTTTTCTAAATAAATTATAACATGCTTACGCAAAGTATATATGATTACATGTATAAGGTCACGATTCACAAGTTAAACTGAGGTTTAAATTAGGATCGTGGCACATGTTATACTCTGCGTATTCGTATCAACCCATGATTGTGAAGCTTTGCTTAACTATATGACACATGACCATTGAAATCCACGATGCATATTGACCTAGTTTGCTCTTCACTATTGTATTGTCCTATGTTGAATATGTGGAATGACACATGTGTGGAGTTTGATTGTGAATATGATAGTATTTTTAATTATTTATATTTGTATAAAAATTCATTACTTGACACCTTATGTTATATGTGTTATGCTTTGAATGTTTCTTATATTGAGATGGTTATTTAAATGTTTATATACATCTGTGTTGTTCTCTTATGTTATACTTTTATTTCACTCACTGAGCAATTGATTGTTGCTCACTTTACCTCTTTTAATTTTTTAGATACTTATAAGTTCTCAAATTAAGTAGACTCGGAGCATGTTTTGATGCATAGATAAGAGTTCAAGCCATTGGAACACTTTTATTTTATCTTCACTTTTGTTTCTGAAAGCATGGATGTAATAGATAAACATATGTGTTCTAATAGAGTTTATTAAAAACTTTTTGTAAGGTTAAATGAAACCTGATCATATGTAATATTATATGTGAGATGGTGTGTCAAAAATTAGTGACAATATGTGAATATCATATTTATATTTTGTGTTTAAATTTTAATGAATATATGTGCATATGTTATATGTATTAGCAAATAACACCGAGATAAGTAAGAGGGCGAGGTTTTACAAATTTCACTTTTAGAATTGGTAAAAAGCATAAGAGTTATAATAATTAGGATTAGAATTTAGTGACAGTATTGGTTGTGATGGATTTCGGATATCAGAGCAAGGATGTTGCACCTAGGATATATTCTTGACCATTTTGACGATACATGCTTATGCTACTCTTAATGTTTATGGTTATATCAACTTATTGTTGAATCCTATGTTTTGATGATAACAAATTAAATTGGACATAAAAAGTTACTAAGCTATGCTCAAATGATGACAATGCATGTGTAAGATTCATATGACTTCATTTGTAGAAGAAATCGCCAAGTTAAACGATGAAATAAAAAATTAGGTACACGATCGATTGACCGAAAAATATTAATACTATGACGATCGATGGTCCGGTCGTGGAACCAGTCGACCAATCAACTAAAAGACTAGTTCAAGGAATGATGAGACTATGACGGTCGAGTAATCGGTCGAAGGACCGGTCGACTGATCAGCTAAAAAATGAACTCCAAAAATGTCGAGATCATGATGGTCAAGTAATCGGTCGATGGACCAAAAGACCAATCAGCCGTTATATCAGAAAAAAATGCGCAATGGTCATATTGACCAATCGATCGGTCAATAAATCCGATCAACCGGTCAATAAATGTGGTCAATCAATCACATGTTGAAGTGAACAGTAATGACTATTTTTTTTAGAGAAGATTATGCAAGATTTTTTGGATGCAATCAACAATAGAAGAATCCTATAAAAGGAGTGCCAAAGCTAGAAAGAAGATTATGCACGCAAGCAAAATTACTCCAAAGCTCCTATCAATTTCTTAAGCCTAAAGTTCCAAATTCATCCCTTTCTCTTCTAAGTTTTGAGTGTGAATATATTTTACAAAAGAAGAGAGTTGGAGGGAATAATTGTATTGTGATCTAGTGAAATTGAAAGCTCTTTGTAAGAAGAGATGTGCCTTGCCTTTTGATCGGAGAAGAAGGCGTGTGGTGTAAAGAGGGTTGTTCTCTCCCTACAAAAAAAGAGAAAGATAATGCATTTCCAACGATCTCGAGGACGACAGAATGAGGACGTAAGCCAAAGAGTTGGGGCCGAACTAACACATTGTGCTTCATTATCTCTCATTTACTCTTTATCGTATTTGCTTGTGATCGGTTTTATTGATTTTTTGAAATTAATTTCACGAAAAGATTTTTGTACATCACTTCACCCCTTCTTGGTGCTTTCGATCCTACAATTGGTATAAAGTTGTGACATCAAGTGAATTAGTTTTTTTGAATGCCAATCGATTAATCGTCCTCCGCATTTTAATGCATCAAATTTTTCATATTGAAAAATTAGGATGCAAGCGTATATATGTTCTATTAATATTGACATGTAGGATGTTGTTAAAAAAGGTTTTGATTTACATGGAAAGTCTCCTTTAGAATATACCAAAGGAGAAATATTTTTAGTAAAACTTGATTGGAAAGCAAAAAAAATTTTATTGTGCCTTGGATCCAACTGAGTTTAATTGGATTTCTAGTTATCTAAATGCTAATGAGATTTGGAAAAAACTTATTATTACACATGAAGGAACAGATAAAGTCAAGAAATCTAAATTAAATATTTTAAATCATCAATACAATTCTTTCAAGATGCAAGAAAATAAATCAATAAATGAGATGGTTGTAGGGTTTAATGATATTGTGAATGGCTTAGCCTCCCTAAATGAGCCAAGAACTAACTATCAAAATGTGAAAAAGTTTCTCAAGTCTCTCTCCTCCACATGGAATACAAAGAGGACAATGATCGAAGAAAATGATTTGAACAAGTTAAATTTTAATGATCTTATAGGTTCACTCTTAGTCTATGATATCGGAATCAAGGAGAATGAAGAAGCAAATGCTCCAAAAAGGAAAACATTGGTATTGAAGGCAAACAAAGATGAGGAAGACACAAGTGAAGAAGATGAGAATCTTGATAAAAAGAAGTTTGCCTTATATACAAAAAATCTTGACAAATAACTCAAGTTTGTCAAGCAAAAGAAAAAGAACGACTTCACCAAAAGAAGATCGTCATAAAGCAAGAATCAAATAAACTTGTGTTGAATGTAAAAAGATTGGACATTAAAAAAATGAGTGTCCAAATTTGGTCAAAAAGGAGAAAGATGGAGAAAGTTCAAGAAGGAATAAAAAGGCTCTTCAAGTCACTTGGGATGTGAGCGAAGATGAAAACAATGACTCTAACACCTCCTCTAGTAATGATGAAGAAACCTACATATTGCTAATGGCTAATAGCCAGAGGTATCACTTAACTCATCTGATTCTAGTAATAGTAAATCTTTTGATGTGCATAATGAGTTTAAAATCCTTATAAATAAATATGGATGCTTAAAAAAGAAATATGATAGTCTAAAAATAGAGTTTACAAATTTGCAAAATGAGAGTATTAATTCTAAAGCATGTGAAAAGTGTGATTTATTAAATGAGGAAAACTCTATTTTGAAATCCTTGATTGAAGAATTGAAAATGAGAAATTGTATACTAAAATCATTCTGTGAAAGGCAAAATTTGAAAAGTGCTTGCTTGAACAAAAAAAAAATTGAGAATTTAAAAGTTGAACTTAAAAAATTTTCAAATGGAAGTAAGATGTTAGATATCATGCTTAGTGGTTCTAGAATATCTTCGAATAAAAAGATACTTGATTTCAACTCTTTTGAAGAGAAAAATAACAAAAGAATTTTATTTGTTAAAACATAGCATGATTATACAAGATCATATATTATTTGCTTTCATTGTGGATATGAAAGGCATTATTTTTATGATTGTAGAATTAGAAAAGGAATAAGTAAAGGGATGAAGAAAATTTAGGTTTCCAAAAAGACGATTTCTAACCAAGATGGACCCAAGCAAGTTTAAGTACCAAAAAGATGAGAATCTTAATTTTTTTCTTGTAGGGAGCTCCAAAATACAATGAAGGTAAATGATATTTGAATAGTGAATGCCCAAAACATATGACCAGCGATGCATCAAATTTCATCACATTGGAAAAGAAAAATGGAAGAAAAGACACATTTGGAGACAATAGCAAAGGAAGAGTAATTGGTATGGGTAATGTTGGTAAAAATGATAAAGTATACTTGGAAAATGTTTGGCTAGATTAAAACTTAACACATAACTTAATTACCATAAGTCAATTATGTGATAAAAACTATTTAGTCAAATTTGAAAAGGATAAATGTTCGATACTAGACGAAAACAATGAAGTTCTACACATGGGTTTTAGATACAATAATGTATACAAAATTAATTTTGATAACTTGACAAATGAAAAATGTCTTTAGTGCCAACATGATGATATAAACTTGTGGCATAGAAAATTAGGACATGCAAATTATAAATTACTAAATAAACTTTCAAAACATGAATTGGTTAGAGGTTTGTCTAAGGTTAAATTTGAGATAAACAATATTTGTAATTCATGACTAAAAGGTATACAAACAAAAATCTCTTTTAAATTTAAGGGAGTCATTAGTACACATAGGTTTTTAGAACTTTTACATCTTGATTTATTTGGACCCATTGACATGGTAAGCTTAGGGAGGAAAAAGATACATATTTGTGATTGTTGATGATTTCTCTCATTTCACTTGGACTATTTTTCTTGCTAGTAAAGATGAAACGATAAACGTATTTTCTAAATTTGCAAAAAGAATTCAAAATGAAGTTGAACAAAAAATTTCAAAAATTAGAAGTGACTGTGGAGGAGAATTTGAAAATCACAAATTTAAATTGTTTTGTGAGAAAAATGGAATTACTCATAACTTTTCCACTCTAGAACACCTCAACGAAATAGAGTAGTAGAAAAAAAATAGAACTATACAAGAAATTACTAGAACAATTTTAAATGAAAGCAAATTACAAAATATTTTTGGATGGAGAGCCGTAAACATATCATGTTATATTCTTAATAGGATTCTACTTAGGCCTCCTAATAAAAAAACATGCTTTGAAGTTTTATATGGAAATAAACACAATATTTCTTATTTCAAAGTGTTTTGTTATAAATTCTATATTTTGAATATCAAAGATAAGCTAGGTAAATTTGATGCTAAATGTGATGATGGTGTGTTTTTGGTTATTCTAGTGCAAGTAAAACTTATAGAGTGTATAACAAAAGAACATTACTTGTTGAAGAGTCTATTAATGTTAAATTCAATTAGACTAATGATTTTTTTATGAGCAAACATGTGCGATGAAGAAATAGTTGAAGTGCAAACACAACTTGATAATGTGCAAAATGAGGACTTGGAGGAAGTTAGAGTTGACATTTCACATGTGAAGAAATATAAGAACCTCGAATAGAAGAGAACAAAATCATTTCGAGAAATTGGAGACATGGCTCATCACATCCACTTGATCAAGTTATATGTAATATAAATAAAGATATAAAAGGTAGAAACTCTTTAAAAAATATGTGCTTTTTTGGTATTTTTTGCTAATTTTGAACCCAACAACATATATGAAGCACTTGAAGATGCAAATTGGATAAATGCAATGCATGAAAAATTAAACAATTTTGAAAAAAAATCAAATTTGGAAACTTATAGAAAGACTCAAACCATCCCATCATTGGAACAAAATGGGTCTTTCAAAATAAGTTACATGAAAATTGTGTCATTGTGAGAAACAATGCTAGATTAGTGGTCAATGGTTGCTTACAAATTAAAGAGATTCATTTTGACAAGACTTTTGCTCACATTGCTAGTCTTGAGGCAATTAGAATGCTTTTAGTTTTTGCATGCTATAAAGGTTTTAAACATTTTCAAATGGATGTAAAATCAAAATTTCTAAATTGTTTTATAAATGAGGAAGCTTATGTTGAACAACTTCAAAGTTTTGAAAATCCAAATTTCCTACTAATGTGTTTAAACTTTCAAAAGCTCTTTATGGATTGAAACAAGCTCATCGACTTTAGTATGAAAGATTGAGTTCATTTTTAATTAAAACTAATTTTTAAAAAGGGAAAGTTGATACCACATTATTTTTAAAATATCTGAAAAATGATAGTTTAATAGTTCACATTTATATTGATGATATTGTTATGATGCTACTAATGAATGCTTGTGCAAGGAGTTTGAAACTCTTATGCAAAAGAATTTGAAATGAGTTTTGTAGGAGAGCTCACCTTCTTTCTAGGCCTACAAGTGAAACAATTCAACAATGAAATTTTTCTCAATGAAGAAAAGTATACAATGGACTTGCTTAAAAGATTCGGGATGAACGAATGCAAGCCGAGCACAACCCCCATGAGTACTACTACAAATTTGAATAAAGATGAAAAATATAAGTCCATTGATTAAAAAAAGGCACAGAGATGTGATTGATAGCTTGCTCTATTTAATGACATCTAGGCCAGATATCTTGTTTAGTGTGTGCTTGTGTGCTAGATTCCAGTCCGCTACCAAAGAATCACATCTAATCGCTGTTAAAAGGATAATGCACTATTTAAAGTATACATGTGAATTAAACATTTGGTATGATAGAAATTTCCCATTTAAATTACATGCCTACACCGATATAGTTTTTACCAAGTGTAAAATTGACAAGGAAAACACTAGTGGGATATGTTGCTTCCGTGATGTATCTCTCATTTCATGGACTAGCAAAAAGCAAAACTCCATCGCACTTTCAACCGCCAAGGCCGAATATATAGCCGTTGATAATTGTTGTGCACAAATATTATAGGTAAAACAATAATTGCTTGATTATGGTGTAAGTTACTCAAATGTACCCATGAAGTGCGATAACACCAGTGTTATAGAAATGACAAAAAATCCAATTCAACATTTTAGGACTAAACACATTGACTCGCGATACCATTTCATTAAAGAGCATGTGACCCTTAAGGACATTGCCATTGAATATATGTATACAAATTGCAGATATTTACAAAATCCTTGAGTGAAGAATGGTTTTGCATGCTTAGAAGGAAATTAGGAATGATTGAATCTTGATTGCATATTAGTTCTAAGTAAAAGTGACTTGGTTATGTAAAATCACTTTTGACATGAATTGAATATTAAAATTATTGCACAACACTTACATTTATGTGAAATAAGCCTTTCAAACAAGATTCTAATGATTAAAATTTTGAAAAATGGTGAAAAATTGGTTCTCAGGGTAAAATCGGTTGACTGCTAGGCTCTTCGGTGTATGATATAAGACCGATCGACTGTATAGGTATCTTTTAAATTGAACAACAAGCTATGATCGATTGACCGCTTGACTTGACTACTCGATCGGTATACACAAAAATCACGGATATATAATACTAGATCCGTCGACCTTCTTTTACTTTTTTTAATCGACCGCTGCCCTAGCCGCCGCTCTTCCCTCTCTACACGATGCCACCGTCAATCGTTCAGCCATCACTGTCGCCCTCCCTCCTCACCACCACCGTCGTCGATCTCCTGACCGCCGACGTCATCCTCTCTATCCGCCATCTCCCCTCCTCGTCGACCATCGACCGCCATCTTCTTGTCAACAACCACCGTCGTCCTTTCTCTCCAGTCCCTCTCCACTCGCTGACGTCTTCTCTCTTGTCATCGCCGAATTCCCTACCGTTGCACCACCACCTTCCTATCGGCGTCGATCTTCTCACATTCACTCGAGCGCTGCCGACATCTTTCCCCCTGCTCGCCACCTTCCTTGTCGCACCTACTCGCCATCACCGCTCACCATTTCTCTCTTTCTCTCCACGCTGCTGTCGTCTATTCTCTCCTTGCCACCGGCGTCCCTTGTCCTAATGTCGACATCATTCCGTTCGACGTCCTCTAAAGGTAGCAGACTCCCAGGTGCCGAGGCTATCATATCTTTCTCCAGTCAAACCATGCCTCAGCCTTAGCCGTCCCATCCTCTTCCTTCTTTCCAGCATCCCCTCTGGCCATAGCAGCCAATAGAGTTGGCCGACCGGCCTTTCTCTATTCGTCATCTTCTCATCCCATTGTTGAATCCATGGACGATGAGAGGATTCCGCCCCATAGGCTTGTATTTCTACGCCATCGAGACCGTGCTTCGGGTGCATATCATGTTCGTATAGTCGAAAATGAACCCAAACCTAACCCGGAACCCAAAACTTGACCTGAAACCCAAAACCGTACCTGTCCAACATGGACGAGGCCGTGGACAAGGATGATCCTGTGGATGTGCTCGTCAGCCCCCTACCACTCATGAGCTTGATTCCTCTTCACCTGATGATTTTGATCGTCACATATTTGTTACTTGGGTCGTCGCCACTTGTTTGATGCTCTGTACGCCTCTCGCTGTGTCCGGCATGCCTACACCATTGCTTGGAACACTCTAAACATTCCTGATGTTCAGGAGTTGTTCGCAAACATGTTGCCACTATTGTCTATCTTAGAGCGTGCGTATCCCCGTCTTGTTCACCATTTCTGTGCGAACATGACGATCACCCGGGAGCCATTATCACTTATGTTGGTGATCTATTATCACTTATGTTCTTGGCGTGTCCATTCGGTTTGATCGTGACCTACTATGCCATATCTTTGGTGTTCCTTATCCATTACCAGTCCTCTATCAGTTTGTCACACATGATTGGCCTCATGACTACCTTCTGATTACGAATGAAATTGGTGTGGTTTTGATCTGTTCTTTCTTCAGTCATTCATGAAAATGGCTCACAACATTTTGAGTCGTAATAGAGGTCACCCTTTTTTATCTGTTCTTTCTTCATTGTCTTTGTATCCGAGATGCCTCATTTCTCCATTTTGGCCACTACGTGTTCTATCACATGGACTATATATTCTAAAAGGTCTCCTCCGGTGCCCGTGGCCGTTACACCCTATATTTTGGCGCATGGATCACTAGAATTTTACTTCATTTAAATGTCGATATTCCTGCGAGAGAGCAGTACATCTGACCCCCCCCCCCCCACGGACGTCATCAGTTCCGTTACTTTGCACTAGAAACATCTTATGTTGGATACTGATGATGGAGCCGATGACATTGATGGAGAGCTGGCGCTGATGAATACTCATGACATACAGGAGGCTGGTCCTAGCTCCCCTCCGCCTTCGGCACCCACTAAGCATCCTGGATCTTCACAGCATGTAGCTTCGACCTCCTATGGCACCTACGAGGCTACGACTTCACTATTCTTTCACAGTAGGTGGATGCCATAGATTGTCGGGTGACTCATATGGATTGTTGCATTCGACAGATGGAGCACGACTCACGATATCTTTTTGGCTTGCTGCAGGCTTACTATTCGTCCCAAGGATTCATTCCTCCCGTAGTTCATGATGATGATAGTGCCAATGAGATGTAGATGGGTTTCCTCCCTCTTTGATGATGTCGAAAGGAGAAGTTTGGGACAATGCTATATGTTCTTAGTTTCTTAGATGCTATGTGTTTGTACTAATGTCATGCACCATTTTGTAGTGACTGTAGTCACATTTGTTAGTGTATGAACACATTATTTATGTGTTGATCAAGGATGTAATGTGATAACTCTTCTTTCATGATGGATGTGTTAACTATTAATTTCATATCTATTTTGTGCCTATAACATTTAATTGTCATATGTTTTTATTGGTTCATATTATTATGACAACATAAAGGCCACTTACTCAAGGGGAGGAAATGTGAAATATGCATGAATGTAGGGGGGCTTACTACTTACTGTCTATAATTATAATTCATTTCATTCTGTCTATCGTCTAATTAATTTGTCATCATAAAAAAGAAGGAGATTGTTGAATCCTATGTTTTGATGATAACCAATTAAATTGGACATAAAAATTACTAATCTATGCTCAAGTGGTGACAATTCATGTGTAAGATTGATATGACTTCATTTGTAGAAGAAATCGTCAAGTTAAACGATGAAATAAAAGTTTTTGTACATGACCGATCGATCGACCGACCATGCCGATCGGTCAAAGGTATCAAGTGGCAAAATATCGAGACTATGACTGTCGATGGTCCGATCGTGGAATCGGTTGACCGATAACTCAAGACCAGTTCAAGAAATGATGAGACTATGACGATCGAGTAACCAATCGAAGGACCGATCAATCTATCAGCGCAAAGATGAATTCCAAAAATGTCGTAACCATGGCAGTTGAGTAACCGATCGATGAATCGATCGATGGATCAGCCGCTATAACAGATAAAAATGTGCGACGGTCATATTGACCAATCGACTGATCAATAAATGCGGTTAATTAGTCACATGTTGAAATAAAAAGTAACGACTATTTTTCTTAGAGAAGATTATGCAAGATTTTTTTAATACAATCAACATAGAAGAAACCTATAAAAGGAGTGCCAAAGCCAAAAAGAAGAATATCCAAGCAAGAAAAATCACTCCAAAGCTCCTTTCAAGTTCTTAAGCCAAAGTTGCAAATTCATCCATTTCTCTTCTAAGTTTTGAGTGTGAGCACATTTTGTAAAAGAAGAGAGTTGGAAGGAATCATTGTATTCTGATCTAGTGAAGTTGAGAGCTCTTTGTAAGAAGAGGTGCGCCTTGCCTCTTAAGAGGAGAAGAAGGCGTGTGATGTAAAGAGGATTGTTCTCTCCCTACAAGAAAATAAAAAGATAATGGATCTCCAACGGACTTGAGGACGAGAAGTCGGAGTGGGGACGTAGGCCTTAGAGTTTGAACCAAACCTCGTCATCACATCGTGCTTCTTTTTGTTTCTTCCTTATCTCTCATTTACTCTTTATCATATGTGCTTGTGATCGGTTTTATTGATTTTTCAAAATTGATTTTACGAAAAAAATTTTATACACCAATTCCCTCCCCCCTCTTGGTGCTTTCGATCCTACACTTATATCATATAATTATTGCTCTATTATACATCCTTGCGCTATTATATAGTCACATGTTTATCGCTCCTAGAAATGTTATAAATTAGGAGCATATATTCAGGGAAAGAAACTTATGATATGCATACATGTAAGGGAGTGTGCTTATATTTATCACATATTCTATTTCTTCACCATCAAATAGATTTGTCATCATAAAAAGGGAAAATTTGTTTATTCCCGTAATTCATAAGTCTTGATGATAACAAATGAAATTGAACGTAAAATTATTAATTTATATTTATGTTGTGACAATAATGTATAAGATTAACAAGTAAACCCATTTCAAAAGATTCACAAAGTCGAAAGTCAAAATCAAAATTTTAATGTGCGACCGATCGACCAAGCGGTCAAACTTGTTCGACTGGTCAGTTGACTATTCAAAAGATATTTTAAAAGGAAAATGTGAAGTGAGACTGGCCTCTTCACTGGTCAAGTGGCCAATCGACCAGAATTGTAACGACGAGTAATTTTCATTAGTGGTCCCCTAACTTTCGTTCAATTTTGTTGCCCATTTGGAAATTTGTAACAAAATAATACCCCTTAACGTACAATAATAGGTTACCAGGTTAATATGTTGATTATCATATTAATGTAGTTATTTATTTAATAAAATTTTTATATTGTTTTTAATAAAATATATTTTTATATTGTATATGTAATAAAAATAATATATTTATTTAATAAATATTTTTATATTGTTTAAATAAATATATTTTATTTTGTTTGTGTTCGCTTGTCATGTCATGATGAAAATTACTCTATATCCCATATGAACACAAATAAAATATAATATATTTAATAAGATATTAGACAAATGTTAAAGAACTAGAGAGGAGGGGTGCAACTCCCCCTCTCTTTTTCTCTTTTTTATAAGTAAAATTTTATATTATATTTTTTATTAGGGCACATAGGATATACAATATTAATTTTTTATTAAGATGCTAATGGCCTAGCAAACTTTTAAAAAAAATGCAATGTATATATTATTAGTAAATGTTAATATAGTCATTTAGGTAAAAACAAAGAGAATCGTGGGATTAAAGAGAGGGACCTTCCCCCTCCAGTATAGTCCCGTATGTGTCCCGGGGGCTTTCCCCATGAACCGCTGAGTTATCTTACTTCCTTGTATTTTCTCTTTTCTACTCATTTTTGTACTTAGTTTTATTTTCAAGCGTGATAGTGGTAGTTTTGTAATATGCACTCGAGAAAAGTGCACACCCTAACTTATCATTCACATCACACGTCGCATATCTACCTCCCGAAATAGTGATATAATAGGGGGAGACCCGCTAGTGATCCCCTGAAGCCTTTTGTAATCATTCTATTTACTCAACAAAGATTTCAAAGCTTCCCAAAACCTAGCAACGTGCCTCGAGCGTGGAGTGGCAAATCATAAAACGTCCCAAGTTATCGAGCATTCTGCCGAGGTGTCAGTTTGTTTACAAATGCCTCCACCGAAGCGTCCGCTCGGGACCAAAAGCGTCCCAAAAACTGTGGCATTGAAAAAGTGGCATAAGAAAGCTTTCGCAAAGCGCTCAAAATAGCTTGCCTAGATGTTGAGCACGTCTAGACGCCGCACAGTGGGTCGAGCGAAAAAGGACCCCGTGACAAGTTAGTATCAGAGCAACTTTCCTGGAACCGCTCAGGTTGGCGTTCGACGATCAAGGAGGAATGACATTGAACTCGAAGATGACCCATGAACCTGTCACACCGGAGAAGGGCCGCCCAAAGCGAGGGCGCACTCGCTCGAAGGACGTCATGACCGCCTTCGAGCAACGCCTCGGCTAGTTTCAATTGGACGTAGGCGAGATGCAAGATCAACTCGTAACACACGAGCGGGAGTTGGAGAAGATAGCGGACCTCACAACGGTGCAGGACAAGATGGCACCATTGTATATGCGGCTCGAGTCCATGGAGGCAACAATTATGGATTTGCGGGAGATCCTAGACAATGGTCTCTCAAACATGAGGTTCGAGATTGATCAAGAGTTCAAGACCATTCAGAGAGAGCTCAAGCGACGCTATGGAGATGGGCAACGTTCCGAGACATCCACCCTACATGAGGCAAGAATCGATGTGTCAAATCTGAGCGGTCGGCAAAGGAGATCAATGACTTCCTATGGAACGTCCGACAATACATGGAGGCCTTGGACATGACTTCAAAAGCAAAGATGGTGAAGATTGCATCCTTCTACTTGCAAGATGCAGTGAGTCTACGGTGGCAGTGTCATTGCGGCGATGTGGAACGTGGAAATGTCGATCCCATTAAGAGGTGGGATGACTTCAAAAGGTAGCTTACCAACTACTTCTGCCCTACCAAGTCGGGATTGAAGGTCAAGATTGCATTGTTCAACATTTGCCAGAAGGATGCATTGAAGGAGTATGTAAAAGAGTTCACCGAGCTCCGCCTACAGAACTCCGAGGTGGACGAAGACACATTGTTGGCGGTCTTTGTTAAGGGTTTGAAGCCTTGGACTAGGACGGAGTTGGAGTGACGAGATTGCCCCAACCTCCACTCGCAAGTCGCCGCTGCCGAATCGATCATGGAGTATGCCAAGATAAGCACTCCACCACCAAAGCCCCCGGGCAAGAGCAATGGTGGGGGAGAGAAGCCAAAGTCGCAAGGAGGCAAGCCACACTACCAGGACAAGGGGAAGGGCCAATAAGATAGGAAGCCTAAGAATGACAAATTCAGAAGGAACTGAAAATCGTTAAAATCTTGCTACATAAGGGTCCACATTGGATAAGCGATTGTTCGTAGAAGATGATGGTGAATGCTATGTATTGCCCTGACAAGAAGGAGAAGGCGTGTCTCAGCTCGATGCACGTCCTCAGTGCCATCAACCCCTTGAAAGGTTCCTCATCAACTGCTCGGCTTTATGTGGACATCGAGTTGAACGAGCAAGTCTTCAACACCCTTATCGACACGGGAGCATCGGAGTTGTTCTTATCAGAAGTGACCGCCAAGAAGCTGAAGCTGCCACTAAAGAAGATTTTCGTCACGTTCAAGATGGTGAATGTGAAGTCTATCTCGACCACAGGAATTTCTCTTGGAGCAAAGGTTCACATCAGCAAATGGTCAAGAAACTTCAACGTGACGATGGCACCAGTGGATGATTAGGAAGTGGTGGCGGACATCTTTTTTCTATGATACATTGTTGCATGTTTCATCCCGCTCACCAATTCAATGGTCATCTTCAACCTTAAGGGACCTTACAAAGTTCCCCTGAGGCCAAGCGGAGATTTGAAGCAGAAGACCCTCTCTGCCATGCAAATGGCGAAGGGGTTGCGCAAATAGGAGCATACCTTCTTAGTGACTGCCATCTTATAAGATCTGGGCCCTCCACTCCAGCACCTCCCAAAGTTCTTGAAACCCTTGAGGACTTTGCGGATGTCATGCCCTCGGAACTCCCAAAGCAGTTGCCTTCGAAGTGTGAAGTGGACCATGTCATCTACTTGGTCCCCGAATCAAAAGCTCCACATGGAGTCCCTGATCGACTTGCCCCTCCGGAACTCACATAACTCCATAAGCAACTCACCGAACAATTGGATGCAATATAGGTTCAGCCCTCGAAGTCTCCATACAACACCCTGGTTCTCTTTCAAAATAAGCATGATGGTTTCCTTCGGATGTGCATTGACTACTGGACACTCAACAAGCTTACTGTGAAGAACAAGTACCCCGTCCCCCGGTGGCGGACTTGTTCGACCAACTTGGCGGTGCAAGATGGTTTACCAAGTTGGAATTTTGTTCGGGCTATTGGCAGAAGATGGCGTGCGTTATAAGATACGACTCCTATAAGTTTCTCGTGATGCCTTTCGGCCTCACTAACACCCCGACGACCTTCTGCACCCTCATGAACAAGGTATTGTAACCATTCCTTGGTAGGTTTGTGGTTGTGTACCTCGACGACATCATGATTTACAGCCACACTTTGGAGGAGCACATCGAGCACATTCGGCAAGTGTTCGAGGTGTTGTGGCAGAACGAGCTCTACATCAAGTGGGAGAAGTGTGCCTTCGCTTAACCAGAAGTGCACTTCTTGGGACATGTCGTCGGAAGTGGCAAACTGAAGATGGATGGCGCAAATATTCGGGCCATCATGGAGTAGGAGCTGCCCAAGTGGGTTCCCGATATGCATTCGTTCCTTGGCCTGACGAACTACTATAGGCGGTTCATCAAGGGGTATTCACATGTGATGACCTCTTTGATGAATCTCTTTCGGAAGAATGTGAAGTGAGAGTGGATGCCGACATGTCGGGAAGCGTTTGACACCCTAAAAAAGGCCATGAAGGAGGAACCGGTGCTCATCCTGTCAAATCACACCAAGCTCTACAAGATACAGACAGATGCTTCTGTCTATGCTATCGGAGTTCTTATGCAGGAGAGGCATATCGTGGCATTCTAGAGTCGCAAACTCAATGACACAACGTGGTGCTACGTCGTGCAAGAGAAGAAGATGACCGTAGTGATCCACTGCCTTAGGACATGGTGGTACTACCTCCTCAGGTCGTGCTTTCACATCAAGATGGACAAAGTCGCAATAAGTTACTTCGAGACGCAGAAGAAGCTCTTGCCAAAGCAAGCAAGGTGGCAAGATTTCATGGCAGAGTTTGACTATGTCCTAGAGTACAAGCCCGGCAAGACGAATGTCGTTGCCGATGCCCTCAACCGATGTGTAGAATTGGCGGCCATGAGCTCCACTCAAGCTGACATAATTGAGAGGATCAAGAAGGGATTGGAGTCGGATTTTATGACGAAGACTCTATTCGAGCAAACAAAGGAGGGAAAGACACGTTGCTTTTGGGTGGAAGATGGAATGATCTTCACCAAGGAACGTCACATCTACATTTCGTTGTTCGACAACTTGAGGCTCGCTATCATGCAAGAGTGCCATGACTCCAAGTGGATGGGACATCCGGGCATCCGTCGCACTTTGGCACTCATCGAAGATAACTACTTCTGGTCAAGGATGGAGGATGATGTTGAAGATTTTGTGAAGACATGCCTTATTTGCCAGCAAGACAAGAACATCAACCAAATGCCCGATGAACTTCTGGAACTCCTTTCTATTTCAGAGCGCCCATGGAAAGATATTTCCATGGACTTTATCACGGGCCTGTCCAAATCTAAGGGGGCGGGTACCATCATGGTGGTCGTCGATCGGTTCTCTAAGTATGCCATCTTCGCCGCCGACTCCGTAAGTTGTCCTGCCACTGAAGCTGCGGAGTTATTGATGAAGCATATAGTGAAGTATTGGGGCCTACCGCAAAGCATAGTAAACGATCGGGATGGACGATTCATTGGCAACTTCTAGAAGGAACTTTTTTAAGATGATAGGCTCCAACCTGCATTTCTCGATATCACTTCATCCTTAAACTGACGGCCAAAATGAGAGGATAAATTATATCTTGGAGATCTACTTGCGGCACTATGTGAGTGCCAATCAGAAGGACGGGGCAAAGCTACTCGATATCGCACAATTCTCCTACAACTTGCAACGAAGTGAGTCAACCAACCGGAGTCCCTTCGAGATAGTGACGGGGCAGCAACCTCTCACTCTACAGGCCATCGTCACTTTCTATGGTGGCAAAGTCCCTGCCGCTCACCGTATGGCGAGGGAATGGCATGAGCAGAACGATATGACTAAAACATGTTTGCACAAGGCATCAAAGCAAATGAAGAAGTGAGCGGACACTGCCCGATGGGATGCCATCTTTGAAGTTAGAGACTTGATCCTTGTGAAGCTGGTCCAACATCTTTGGCTAAGCGGGAAGGATCTGCACAAAGGCCTCGTTAGGCGTTATGAGGGCCCATTCAAGATCCTGAAGAAGGTAGGTAAGGTGGCCTACAAGCTGGAGCTCCCGTCGTAGATGCAACAACACCTTGTCTTTCATGTCATTTTGCTCAAGCCCTTCGTTGAAGACCCTGAAGATCCCAGACATGGGGTTTCAGACCTCGCCTCATCGGCCATCTGTCAGTAGTTCATTGATCAAGTCGAAGAAGTACTCACTGTCCACGTGAAGAATCAGAAGAAGGAGTATCTTGTTCGATGGAGCGGAAGACCACACAAGTTGGGAGACGGCCGAAGCACTTTGGCAGTTTAAGCAGAAGATTGAAGAATTTGAAACTGCAGCTCCAGGAACGTCGTTGACTTGAGTGGGGAAGAATGTCCCGGAGGCTTTCCCCATGGACCATCGAGTTATCTTACTTCCTTATATTTTTCTACTTAGTTTTATTTTCAAGTGTGATAGTGGCAGTTTTGTAATATGCATTCTAGAAAAGTGCACCCCTAGCTTATCCTCCACATCACATGTCGCATATCTATCTCCCGAAATGATGATATAGTAGGGGAGACCCGGTATTGCTCCCCCGAAACCCTTTGTAATCATTCTATTTACCCAACAAAGATTTCAAAGTTTCCCAAAACCTAGCATCGTGCCTCGAGAGTGGAATGGCAACCCACAAAGCATCCCAAGCAATCGAGCATTCCCCCCGAGGTGCTCGTTTGTTCACAAACGCCTCCACTGAAGTGTTCGCTCGGGACCAAGCGTCCCAAAAACTGTGACATTGAGAAAGTGGCATAAGAAACCTTCCGCAAAGTGCTCAAAAGAGATTGCCTAGATGTTAGGCATGTCTAGGCGTCGCACGGCTTGGTCAAACGAAAAACGATCTCGTGACATACACATGCGAAATGAAAACCCCACCAAGCCATTGCCACTTCTATTGCCCTGCTCGCTGCTAGTTCACCACCGCCGCTTCCATTGCTGTCTACTAGATGGACAACCTTCTAGTCCTACACATGAACATTGTTAGAGCGGTTTGATAAGCGGATAGCGGTTTAACTAGCAGATAGGGGATATTGGATAATGATTAGCGGTTAGAGGTTGTAATAAAAGTGTTTAGTAAACTTAATGGTATAATTAGCTAATGAATATAAAATGACATAATTAGACATGACAAATTATTCAATTCAAGCAATATATAAATTCTATTATAATACAATAAATAACTTATTTTTATCTCAATTTTAAAAAATAAAATTTCACAACTATTTTTTTGTTAAAACGTATAGAAATTTATATTGAAAATAAATTTTATATAGTGCACCCATGATATTAAATTATTAATTGTGAAATTATTTTCTATTCATTATTAACATATAAATAATTTGTAATTAATTGAGCATGAATACAACAACAACAACAACAACAAAGCCTTATCCCACTAGGTGGGGTCGGCTACATGGATCATACGACGCCATTCCGCTCTATTAGTAACCAAACCTTTCGGTATAAATAGAATTATAAAAAAATAGTTAAATGAGCATGAATACAAAAAGAAAAATAGTTAAATGATTATAAAATAAAAATGAGAAAATAATAAGATAAATTATATTTGAATAAGGGTAAAATTGAAAATATTTATAAAACGCTAATCTCTAATCGCTAAGGGAATAAGGAAGGTGTGGGAAAATATTTTCCCCTCATATGGACTAACGATGGATCTTGATCGGATGGTCAAAATATAGACACTGCAAACCAGCTATTTTTAGTTGTGTCGAACCGATCTAAAGCACTATTCGTTGTGAGCTAGTTCGAGATAGGTTAAAAAAACAACGGATCGCCTCCCAAATACCAATGTTGTACTCGCCTCTAGCCTCCCACTTCACTTCACTGCAGCCGCCTCTAAAGTCACCAATTTCTCTCCCTCTCTATCTCTCTTTCTCTCTCTATCACCTCGCAACCTCCTGCCACCGCTTCACTTTGTCGTGGTCGCCACCACCAAAAGCACGGCCAACAAGCTTCATAAGAAGATCCAAGTGCATGGATGTTGGGAATAAATTCCTCAGGTTCTACTACAACATGTCTGCACTCTCTTGGCTTCAATGGATCAACAACTATGTTCCAGTCGATATCCAAAGAACAAGGTCTGCAGCATGATATGTGATGGGTTCAAAGTTGACGTATTTGGTGATGGGAAGATAGATATTTTAGCAATGCTTGCGTGAAGGAGGGTGATCTCAGGAAGAGTGAGGAATGCGCCATGAGAAATACGATTTAGTCACTAAGTCTGCAGGAACCTTTACAAAATTAGATCAATGTTTTTTATTCAGTCTCAAAGCAATCCTACCTTGCCTTGTCCTACTCTAAGAAAATGTATAGAATAGTTGTATTATATTATATATGAACAATGTTTGATTTGGTTATTCTGATAATGGTTGTATTATAATTGAAGATTGAATTAGTAGGAAAAGGTAATTGCATTAACTCCTTAGAGGATGAGTTAAAAACTAGGAGAAGAAAATGATAACATGTTGAGAGAAAAAAAGAGAACAAAATAAAAAAATGACAAGAAAACGAGGTTGCAACGCCTCGCCTGTTGCTCCCCTTGTAATTGAATAGTTTCCTATGTTCTAATTATTCTAACTACGCCATCCATCATAGGCAAATGCGATCTCCATCGGACAGCTCCAGGTGGCACCATAGGATGAGATCCCGACATCGGCCTCTTCCTCCTCTTGCTCGCCTCCTCCTCTGCTACGGCCTCTAACCTTCGCCACTATGTAATCGATTGGGTGCCAGTTGCTGAGATAGGAGAGCAAAAGTGGCCAATGCAGAGGATGAAGAACATGAGGAAGTGAAAAGAAGGTGAGGAGGTGCCAATTAGTGGCAGGCTAGGTGGCAACGGTATCCTTCGACAGCAGCACTAGGAGGCGTGTAACGCTTCGAGACCCACGTGACTTTCATGTGCTTAGAGTCATCTCAGAGACGTTATATAATTTTCTATAAAATAATTTTGCAAAAATTTAAACTATAAACTGCGAAAATAATAACAGGAATTTTTAAAAATCTAGAATGTCAAAGGAGCTGGAACATCCATGACTCCACAATAGCTAAAAATGCAGAAAAGTAATAACTAATAAACAAATATAGTATGACACAATCCTACACCATACGCAATAACCTTATCACTGAGCCTGACCATCTGCATCACCATCTTCTTGTTGGGCCAAAGTTTTAATGATATATAAAATATATTTTGATGATAAAAACCTTAAAAGATTAAAGTAAATTATTGAAAAAGTTCAAGTAAAAATGGATAACTTTATGCACTATATTTTAATTAAATAATTGACACTGGTCTTATTAGATTCTGGACAAATCATGAATATCAAAGTTGTAGATAATCCTATTAGTTATCCATATGATCCAAGATTATATAATTTGGATAACTATGTAGAAAGTTATGCTCAAAATATTGCAGGTCGGTCAACCTGTCGGTCGAAATAAAGAAGGCCGATTGAATATATACCGGTCGACCAATCTGGAGATACCGGTCGAACAATCAATGCATGAGCTGCCCAAATCAACGTTGAGGACTATACTGATCTACAATCCGATCGAAGTACCAGTCGACTGATCAGCTCAACGACTATAAAGCAAAATGTCGAGACGATGTCGGTCGACATATCGATTGACGAACCGGTCGACTGATCAGCTACAGTAACTGGAGAAATCAGTGTAACGGTCATATAGACCGGTCGACCAGTCGATAAATGTGGTCGATCGGTCCATTGCTGTAATGAATAGTAACGACTATATTTCAAAGAAAAAATATAGAATAAATTCTGGATGAATTTACCACATCCCGGAGCCTATAAAAGGTGCCAAAGCCATAAGCAAAGGCACACATCCAAGTATTGAAGCAAAACTTCAAGAAATCAAAAGAAGATCATTTATCTTAAAGTTATCATTTAGGGTTTTCTTTCTCTCTTCTCTTCTTGTGAGTGTTCTATTGTAAAAGAGAGAAACTATTTTTCAGAAAGGTTGTGAAAGCTACTGTGTAAACGAGGTTTTAAATCATACCTCTTGAGCGAGAGAAAAGATTAGTTTCGTAGGATGAGAGGTTGCCTTCCCTATCGAAGCGGAGAAAAGATGGTTGTATAAATGGCTTTCTTCCTTGCCCCATTTAGAACAAAGGAAGTGCTAGTGAAATCGCGGTAATGTCTCGACGTCGACTGGTCTAAATTGCTGTCGACCATTCTATCGATCGGTATAATCTCGACATCGACCGACATCTTGTCATCTTTCCTTGCACCGAATATCAGTCGACCAGTGTTCATGGTCGGTCGACCGGTCGTTTCTGAAACTTTTTCTTCCAACTTTTAATTTGGCGAATTCTTCTGCGAATCTGTTCATATCAATCCTACACTTGTATTATCATCACTTGAGAGTAGATTAGTAACTTTTAGGTTCATTTAATTTGTTATCATCAAAACATGGGATTCAACAATCTTTCCTTTTTTATGATGGCAAATTAATTGGACGATAAGGAGAAGAAAGAAAGGAATGAAATGTAAGTTTTACATAGAAAGTAATAAACAAGCTCCTCCTGTATTTATGCATATTTTACTTTTTCTCTCCCTAAATAAGTGGCATTTATATTCTCATAATTGATATGAACATATGGAAATAATAAATATGATATCAAAGGTGAAATCAAAAAGTCATCACATAAGAAAAAGTCAAAAGTCATCACATAATAAAAATTCAAAAGTCATCACATAATAAAAATCATTCCATTACATAGTTAATAATACATCATACACTAACAAATGTGATTGAAGTCACTACAAAATGGTGCACGATATGCACGATACAAGTGTAAGCACATAACATACTAAGACACATAACATATGATATCGTCCTAGACTTCTCCCCCCTTTGACATCATCACATAAAAAATTCAAAAATCATCACATAATAAAAATCATTCCATTACATAGTTAATAATACATCATGCACTAACAAATGTAACTGAAGTCACTACAAAATGGTGCACGATATGCACGATACAAGTGTAAGCACATAACATACTAAGACACATAACATATGATATCGTCCTAGACTTCTCCCCCCTTTGATATCATCAAAGAGGGAGACAACCCAACTACTCATCATCGGGACTATCATCCTCACGAGCTACGGGCGGAACAAATCCCTGGGATGCATAATAGGCCTGTAGCGATCCAACAAGGTAGTGGGAGTCATGCTACATCCGTCGAACACATCGATCGATCTGAGTCACACGATGGTCCATCTATGTCATACGATGGTCTATGGCAGCCATCTGCTGTGAAAGAGCCGTGAAGTCATAGGTGCTATGGAAGTCTGAAGCGCTGTGCTGAGAAGGCCCAATATGCTCAGTGGGCGCCGATGGTGGAGGGAAGTTAGGGCCAGCCTTCTGAGTGTCCATCGGTGCTGGCTCGCCATCTGTGGCATCATCTTTATCATCAGAATCTGGCGCTGCCTACTCACTAAACCTAAGTCCCATCCGGTGTAAAGTCCTGGAACCAATGACGTCGGTGGGACGATGTCGAATGTACTCCTCGTCAGCAGGGATGTCGACACCAAAGTGGAGTAAGATCTTCGTGATCCAAGCACCAAAATATAAGTGGTGTCATCCATGAGCAGCAGAAGAGATCTTCTGGAAGGTGTAATCCATGTGATAGAAGACATAATGTCCAAAATGAAGGAATGAGGCATCACGGATACAAAGACAGTGAAGAAAGAAGAGATCAAAGTGAGTGACCTCTGTATAGTGCCCGGCTCGAGGAGTGATCATTCGGCTAAGGAGATGATGGACCATTTTCATCAGTGGATGAAGATGTCGATAGGCCATTTCGACAGTATATTGGACGTCTTGTCCAGCAAAAATGGTCTGAATGCCATCTGAGATGGGAAGATAGTCGGAAGGCCAACCACGGGTGACAAATGAATAAAGACCAGGTAATGGGCATGCAACCCCAAAGATGCGACATAGATGGTCTGGATCAAATCGAATGGGCATGCCAAGGACATAGGTAATAATGGCCTCTCGAGTGATTGTCATGTTCGCATAAAAATGACGAACAAGACGAGGGTACACACGCTCTGTGAGGGAGAGAAGTGGCAGCCAACCGATGGTTGCGAACATCTCTTGAACATCTGGAATGTTCAGAGCGTCCCAATCAATGATATAGGCACGCCGAACTTCGCGAGAGGCGTACAAGGTTTCGAACCTGACAGAGACGTCCCGAGTGACAAACAGATGACTATCAAACTCAAGGGACTCGGAAGAGGATGGTTGACGAGTATGTCCACGGGATCATCCTTGTCCACGGCCTCGTCCATGTTGGACAAGCTCGGGTTCGGGTTCGGGTTCAGTTCTGATGGGAGGATATGAATGGTACCATCGGAACTGGGGAAGCGACGACGACGCTGAAAGACCATCCGAACATGTGAATGTCCATCATCGTCAGCCATGGATTCAACAATGGTGGTCTGAAGTGAATGGAAGGTCGGCAATGAGGCTGGGCGCTGATCGAGGTTAAAGTGGAATTTGACTGGCCAGA
Organism: Pontederia crassipes; assembly: GCA_030549335.1. Lineage (NCBI taxonomy): Eukaryota > Viridiplantae > Streptophyta > Magnoliopsida > Commelinales > Pontederiaceae > Pontederia > Pontederia crassipes. Next base: position 8,653,371 of record CM060190.1, read on the forward strand.
GAGCGAAGGAAGGAGAGAGAGAGACTGTCGAGAGAGAGAGAGAGAGAGACTGGCGGGATGGTTGGCCGGAGGAGTCGAGGAGATGGTCGGCCGGAGAGTTCGGCTGGAGAATGAGAAGGAGAGAGCGGCCATAGATAAAAAAAAGGAAGAGGCGGTGGCCGGAGATAGAAAGGAGAGGAAGATAGCGGCGGTCGGAGATAGAAAAGAGACGGCGGCCGGAGATAGACAGAGAGGGAGAGAGCGGCCGAGGAGGCGGCAGCCGACGGATGCGGTTGACCTAGGAGGCGGCGGCCGGCGGATGCTGTTGACCTAGGAAGCGGCGGCCAGCGGATGCAGCCGGTCGCTGAAGTTGCCGGAGGGCGACTGTCGAAGGAGGACAAGAGCGGCGATCGCACGAAGAGAGATTTTTTTTATTTTTGGTCAACCGGTTAGAATGGTCGATTGCTTATATCGCGCGATTTTGACATATACCGATCGACCAGTCATGCCCCGCGGTCGACCGGACTTCATTTCATATAGCGCAGCCAGTCGTAGTAATATACCGGTCGACCGGTTGTATCATATCGGTCGATCGATCGTTTGTCTGCGTATAGCGTTCAACCGGTCCTTCAAGTCGGTCGACCGGTCCATTCTGTAGATCAACTGATCCCTGTATTTTTCAAATTTTGAACCATTTAAACTCATTAAAAATCATAAAAATCATATTCCAAAAAAGATCATACAAATGTAAGTGTTGTGCAACACTTTTAATGTTCAATTCATGTCAAAAGTGATGTTGTATAACCAAGTCACTTTTAGTTTGAATTGATATGCAATCAAGAGTTAATCATTCCTAATTCCCTTCTAAGCATGCAAAATCGTTCTTTACTTAAGGGTTTTGTAAATATGTCTGCAAGTTGAACTTCAGTGGACACATATTCAATGGCAATGTTCTTAAGGGACACATGTTCCTTAATGAAATGATACCGTAAATCAATGTGTTTAGTCCTAGAGTGTTGAATTGGATTTTTGGTCATTTCTATAGTACTTGTGTTATCGCACTTCATGGTACATTTGAACAATTTACACCATAATCAAGTAATTGTTATTTTACCCATAGTATTTGTGCACAACAACTATCGAAGGCTATATATTCGGCCTCGGCGGTAGAAAGTGCGATGAAGTTTTATTTCTTGCTAGCCCATGAAATGAGAGAACTACCAAGAAAATAACACATCCCACTAGTACTTTTTCTATCAACTTTACACCCGACAAAATCCGCATCGGTGTAGGCATGCAATTCAAATGGAGAATTTCTATCATATCAAATGCCTAAGTCACTTGTATGCTTTAAATAACGCAATATTCTTTTTACAGCAATTAAGTGTGATTCTTTGGGAGCGGATTGAAACCTAACACACAAACACACACTAAACATTATGTACGGCCTAGATGCCGTCAAGTAGAGCAAACTACCAATCATACCTATGTACCTTTTTTGATCAATGGACTTGCCTTTTTCATCTTTATCTAATTTTGTAGTAGTGCTCATAGGAGTTGTGCTCGGCTTGCATTCGTTCATCCCGAATTTTTTGAGTAGTTCCCTTGTATATTTTTCTTGATTAAGAAAAATATCTTCCTTGGATTATTGATAGTGATATTTGGGTTTTCTAGTGATAACTTGCTGAAATTAAAGAAAAGGGTCAATTTTTTTTCATTTTTTTTGTCTCCCAACTCACAGCTGCAAGTGCACAGGTAAGTTGTAGTAGACTCAGGTTGTCATATCCACAAGAATTTGAAGTCTAAGACATCCTAAAACAATCTAGATTAGTTCTACTTAAGTGGCTAAAAACATATTTTTAATGAATAGTGAAAACAGATTTTGAATGGAAAGTGAAATGATAACTAGTTTTTGGATTTTGGAAATTCTTGCAAAATAGAATTATAAATGCTAAATTGAAGTCTAAAAAGGATTAGCTATCTATGAGGAAGATTCTTCTAGGATTTGGGGTTCATCTAAATTAATTAAGGATGGAATGGAACAAGTTATCATTAAATGTCCAACTTTTGATTCAACTTGAAAATGGTTGTTCCCACAGTTCAATTGGCCTCTAACTAAGCAATATATGATTATATAGTTGTTAGCTAGGTTGAATCAAAAGAGGGTCCTCACTAAAAATCAAGTTATCATTGGGCTCAAAAGAAAGTTCAATGCTGATTTTTTTTTGCAATTCAAGGAAGTTTGGAATGATAACTTGCAATTGCAATCATAAAAAGATGGAATCATTCCAATCAACCAAACCAGGATAAAGTATACCCAATATTAGTACTTGTGTTCCAGGATTCATCTCTGAATTCAAGGGAGATTTAAAATCAACCTCTCGGTTGCAAGGAAAAGTGAAATCCACACAAAGTTCTATTTGATTGGGGTTAAAAGACATTCAAACTTTAATGAGAAATTCAGTGATTATCCAATGCTCCTTGGGTCATCTCTGACTCTCAAGAATGGCCTTAAAACTACCTCTCAGTAGTGGATTAAAATGAGGCTTAATAATGGAAATCAGAATTCAAATGAAATTAGAAAATAGATTTCTGCAATTTGGGAAATCAGCAATATTGATCAATAGAATTCAGCCCTGCCAATTGCTTCTTGACCCATCTCTGGACTGCAAGAAGTTCCTAAAGTACATCTCTCAGGGATTAGATGAAATAAGGATGTTCAATTGGCAAAATCAGATTCCAAAAGAAATCAGAAAACAGATTTCAGAATTAAAATTTAGAAATCAGATTTTGGAAAAAATCAGATTTGAATCCTGAATTGTCAAACATCTTGATTCATTTCTGAATAGGATCAGGGCATATATTAGCCTTTCAGCTGTTCAATTAATCCAATCCTTGACGACAATCAGATCCAAAAGCTCAGGAAATCAGATTTTGGAATTCAGGAAACCAAAAACCATGAAATCAGTATTTTAGAAATCAGAATTTTAACTCAATGGAAATCTGACTTACCAACTGATTCTTGACCCATCTCTGGACTACAAGACATCCCTAAAGTTCACTTATCAGTGATTGGAATAATTCAGGGGACTCAATTGGTAAAAATAGATTCCAATGAGAAATCAGAAAAATCAAAATTCTGGTTTTCATTCAGAAATCAGTGGAAAAATTTGGTTTGAGTCAAATGATTGTCCAAACAATCTTGATTCATTTCTGAACAAGATAGGGATAATAGCAACATCCCAAGGACTCAATTAATCAGGTTAGAAATGAAGAACAGATTCAACATTCATAGGAATCAGATTCAGATTCAGAAATTCAGGAAACTAGGAAATCAGAGTTCAGAAATCAAGTTTGCAATAAAATTGAATCCAGAAATCTGATATTATCACATAAATCATTCCTGAAGGATGTTTAGATCAAATAAGACCTCTCAGGCATCAATTACAAACGGGTCTAATGACAACATAGCATAAATCAATATAGAACATTTCTGAAATCTGAAATCTAAAATCAGGATAGAATTCACTGCAGGATTATAAATCATTCCATATCCATCCAAAACTAATCTAAACTACTACCCTATCCTAGAATAAATGGAGTTTAGCTCCTCATATTTACAAGATTTGACATCAAATGGGATAAGAAACAGATACAAATCATGGATGCTTGAAGACTCTCGGCCAGCAGCAGCTCCAAGTAGCAGCAGCTCCAAAACCCTTGCTCAAACCCCAGAATGACCAGCCTCATCTTTTCCTCCAGAAAAATCCAGCTTTTATATCACTCCTTTCCACCCTTTGATCAGCATCTGAATGTTCTAATCCTCCTGATTAAGCCACCTGTCCACTGCCTGGAAGAATCTGCACTGCTGCAGACAGTTTTTGGTGCAGGAATTCAGTGGTCCCCCCACCTTTTTTCACTTTTGGCCACCTTTTCTCCCTGCTACAAAACCCAAACAGCAAGCATCAAAGCCTTTGAATGCTATTTTGACAAATAAAGATTAGGATAATGCCGGTAACTAGTTCAAATATCAGATGGGATTATGTGTTGTGCATGAATGAAAATTTATATCGATATGAATGAATTCAAGGGCCCGGAATGATAACTTTATGGAAATCTTGGAAAATGTCCTAATATGGGTGGTTCAAAGTATTTCAGGCATCAAATTGATTAGAGTGACAAGTGAGTGAGGTCAGAAATCAAATATGAATGAGATTCCTAAGGAGTGATAACTTGAGTGCCCCAAAAATGATAACTTATATGACTTAAAAATGATAACTTGTGATAACTTGAGTTTTGATTATCCAAATGTGATGAAATTTGACCAGCAATGAGTTAGAACAATAATAAGATGATTGCTTAAGGTCCTTGGGCAGAATTAATGGTTTTGCATGTCGAAATGATATAATTGCCCTTTAACGATAACTTGGCACTTAAAAAATGATAACTTGTTCAAATGGAATTAAAACTTTGCACAAGTTGGGATGTGACTATCCAAATATGATTTATACATGATAATGATGGATTTAGGGCAAGAAAACCATTGAAAATTAGTTCATTCAAAATAATGATAACTTGACACTTAGGAATGATAACTTGTCCTCAAAATGATAACTTGGCATAGAATTTAGATATTAATGGATTTTGGCATTTCAGCACCTCTATGAACATGGAATTAAGTATGAAATGAGGAATATCAACTAGTTATCACAATGTTTGCATTCCAAGTATAATTGGCCCAAAAATAGGCAAAAGTGGGACTCGATATATATGAATTTCATCTAAAATGAGTTAAAAACATATAGTGATAAGCAAGTGATCAAACTCCCCCAAGCTTAGCCTTTTGCTTGTCCTCAAGCAAAACATTCAAAAATTAAGGACAAACTTGAATTAAAAGTGCACAATTGAAGCAAAAATTAGCTGAATTGAATCCAATGAGTTTTCCACTTTGCCAACACTTCATTCTTTCCAAAAACTCAATTTCTAGCTGGGGAATCACAGAGGCTAAAGCAAATTTAAGCCATGGAAGAAGTACTAGCAATAACATATTTAAATTGTAGGAATTGTCAAATTTACAAAGGGGTTGAACTACAAATCTCTTCATGAACAGATTTTCAATTGATTAAACAGGTTTAACACCTGAATTTTATTCATGAAATGCATATAAACAGGTTTAGCACCTGATTTTTATTCATGCTTTCTTTAGGAGAGATTCCTTTGGAAGTTTTGCTCTCCTAAATTTTTTTTCTTTTTGCATTGAAGAGAGATTCCTTTGGAAGTTTTGCTCTCTTCCTTTTTTCTATGCATGCATGCAACTTTTTACTTTTCCTTTTTTCTCATTTTTCTATCCTGTTCATGAAGTGAGCAATAGTTCAAACTCAAGTATAGTTTAGATCCCTTTATCCAAAAAGTCAAGTTTTCTTATTTAGCATGGCAGCAAGAGACTTGACTCCCTTCTAGACATCTGATATTACTAATTCAATCCATAAGTATCAGCTAGTGTGACCCACAAAAAGAAAAAATTTTCAGCTAAAAATTTCATTCAAATGCATCTGAATTCATAATGCCTATTAAAGCAAGAAGGCTAATGGCCAAGTTGTCCACTTGGTATTGGAGTGCACCCACTGTCATAATGAAATATTCTACCCATTTCAGAGTTAAAATGAATTTAAAATTGAGTTGGGTCCAAAAATTGATAACCGAGTGATAACTTGTGAAAACCAATGATAACTTGCAAAATCTACTAATAACCTGGTATGATTTATGATATGAACATTAAAATCAATTGAAAACATGGTGTAAAGGTTAGAAAAGCACCAAATTTCCTCCCCCAAGCTTATTCTCAACACTGTCTCTAGTGTTGAAAATCAAAGGCAAGAGAGAGGGGTGGGTGGGTGTGAAATGCATGGAATTGGGCACTTGAATCTTCTTGGCACTTCAACCAGAAGCTTTGGGTGATCTAATCTTCATTAGTTGCAACTAATCCTGCAGAGAAACAAAGGATATCAGTGGAATGGCAGATTTGCAACTAATCAGATTTTTTAGTGCAAAATTCAACGATGCATTGGGAATTTTTGAAATTCACTAAAATTAGTCTATAACAAATTTGGATAACTGAAATGAATGTTAATTCAGATGATGATATGATCAATGTAGCATAATGAGAAATATATTATCAGTTATCATTAAGTATTCAGTGGAAAAATAAAAAATAAGGGGGTATGGGTACTCCCTGAATTTGAGACTTGTGAATTGAACCTGTTCCTCATCACTTATTCCTGCAAAAACAGAAAGATTAGGTAGATAATGGCTTGGGTTACCTCCCAAGAAGTGCCTTTCTTTAATGTCTTTGGCTAGACATTGTTACAACTCTTGATGTCAAGGAGGTTTAAATAGTGTGATATGATCAAATAGAGATCTCAATCTGTGGACAACTTTACTAATCAAGTATGGATCTCTTAGTTTCACAATATTTGACCTTCGTTTTTCAGTTGGATGTATCCCTCCTTCATTGTACCAGAAATATACTAACTTCTCATTCCATAACTTCTCATCTATGACATCTGAATCTCCTGGATCACCATCTTGTTTAAGCAACCATTTCTTCAATGACCTCTTTAAATGCAGCATTGTTGGAAGATCTTTGAGCTCTTGGTTCCATCTTTCAGTAGGCAAGCAATGATCTTCCTTCATTGAATATTCAATTCCTTCTACAAATCTGAATTCTACTATAGCCTCTATTTGGAAAGAAATTTCTTCTACTTTTGTATCCTCCTTGGCCATTTCAGTTTCATCGTGTGGCTTTGCTGTCATAACCAATTGCCCAATGGAAAATGAGATGGGTGAGACTTTGGAACTTTGAATGACTTCAAATGAATTAGTGCTTGCTTCAAGTTCAGGCCACTTCTTCTCTTTTGATGTTTCTTCATCTTTGACCCTAAGATGTTGACATTCTTCAACTGATCCATGATGGTTTGTGGAGCAAATTGCTTCAAGTAGAACTTTTGGACAGTTGAGTGCAGGAAGTAACTCATCTTTAGGGATAGACAATAAGTAAATTGAGTTGCAGCCCTCATCACAATGGAGTGTATCTGATAGTTTCTCCAAAGAATCAAAATCAGGGTCTTCTATAATTAATTCTTCATTGGATGGGAACCTTATGAGTGGATCTTCAATGTGGTTTATTGCTGGTATCATTGGAGTATCTTTTTCAATAACTTCAGCAACTTCATCTTGTTTCTTGGCTTGTTCTATAAGTGTGATAGACTCCTTTTCAATTTCAGCATCCATGACTACTTCTTTTTCTTCATTCATCTCTTTTTCAATTCCCATCTTCATTTCCTGAATTTCTTCTTTCAGAAGGGCAGATTGGATTTGTAGGGCTTCTTGACTGGACTGCAAACAAAGCTTGGCCTCCAATCCAGCTCCAAGAACATCTACTTTCATACATATTGTTTTCAAGTTTGCAAGTTGCTCGTCCTACCGCCTCATAAAGTCCTCCAACATAATCTCCATTCGATTAAGTGATTGTTGATCTTCTGAAATATCCCTGCTTGCAACCTGAAAATTTGACTCTTGACCTTGATTGTGATGGTAATACAAATTTATTTTGTGAGTCATAAACATAAGGATTGTTGCTTGAGAAGTCTTGCTCAGGATTCCAATAATTTGAAACATAATGACTACTAGTTGAGAAGCCTTCCTCTTGATTCCAGTAATTTGAACTTTCATGACCATATGAGGCATACATGTAAGCATTAGAGGGCTGCTGAAATTGTGGTGAACCTTGATTGCAATAAACTTGTGATGGTTCTCCAACATGAAAACCATATTTTTGAAGAGTTTTGGACACGACATCTTCAACTATAGAATCCAATTCCTCCTGGCTCAAAGGTGTTTCACTTGATTGATAATAGTCATAGGACCAAGTTAGCCAACTCATATCCATCTTTTCTTCTTTCTCTCTCAGAAGTCAAATTCATAATTTTCTGCAATTGCTGGGTGGATAACAATCCTTAAATGTCCTAGGAGCAGTCTTATTTTGATTGGTAGCCTCTTTCTCAAAAGTTCTTCTCCTAGCCTCTTCTCTTTGCAATCTCTTTCTCCTATTGAATCTTCTTTCAGTTCATGATCAGATAGGTAGAGGTCTCCTTGAAGTTCCAAATCTGCATAAATTCAATTCAGAAGTATCAAATTCAAAAAAAAAAGAAAAAAATATGTACAAAATTGAAAAGAAAAAAAAATTCAGAATGATAACTTGCAAAAATTGAAAATTGGCCTAACAAATAAACTAAAAGCTAATCTAAACTATCTAAGTTAGCCTAATTGACCTCAAATCCCCGGCAACGGCGTCAAAAACTTGATAGTGATATTTGGGTTTTCTAGTGATAACTTGCTGAAATTAAAGAAAAGGGTCAAAATTTTTTTTTTCATTTTTTTTGTCTCCCAACTCACTGGCTGCAAGTGCACAGGTAAGTTGTAGTACACTCAGGTTGTCGTATCCACAAGAATTTGAAGTCTAAGACATCCTAAAATAATCTATATTAGTTCTACTTAAGTGGCTAAAAATAGATTTTTAATGAATAGTGAAAACATATTTTTAATGGAAAGTGAAATGATAACTGGTTTTTGGGTTTTGGAAATTCTTGCAAAACAGAATTATAAATGCTAAATTGAAGTCTAAAAAGGATTAGTTATCTATGAGGAAGGTTCTTCTAGGATATGGGGTTCATCTAAATTAATTAAGGATGGAATGGAACAAGTTATCATTAAATGTCCAACTTTTGATTCAACTTAAAAATGGTTGTTCCCACAGCTCAATTGACCTCTAACTAAGCAATATATGATTATATAGTTGTTAGCTAGGTTAAATCAAAAGAGGGTCCTCACTAAAAATCAAGTTATCATTGGGCTCAAAAGAAAGCTCAATGCTGATTTTTTTGCAATTCAAGGATGTTTGGAATGATAACTTGCAATTGCAATCATAAAAAGATGGAATCATTCCAATCAACCAAACCAGGATAAAGTATACCCAATGTTAGTACTTGTGTTCCATGATTCATCTCTGAATTCAAGGGAGATTTAAAATCAACCTCTCGGTTGCAAGGAAAAGTGAAATCCACACAAAGTTCTATTTGATTGGGGTTAAAAGACATTCAAACTTTAATGGAAAATTCAGTGATTATCCAATGCTCCTTGGGTCATCTCTGACTCTCAAGAATGGCCTTAAAATTATCTCTCAGTAGTGGATTAAAATGAGGCTTAACAATGGAAATCAGAATTCAAATGAAATTAGAAAACAGATTTCTGCAATTTGGGAAATCAACAATATTGATCAATGGAATTCAGCCCTGCCAATTGCTTCTTGACCCATCTCTGGACTGCAAGAAGTTTCTAAAGTACACCTCTCAGTGATTAGATGAAATAAGGATGTTCAATTGGCAAAATCGGATTCCAAAAGAAATCAGAAAACGGATTTCAGAATTAAAATTCAGAAATCAGATTTTGAAAAAAATCATATTTGAATCCTGAATTGTCAAATATCTTGATTCATTTCTGAATAAGATCAGGGCATATATTAGCCTTTCAGCTGTTCAATTAATCCAATCCTTGATGACAATCAGATCCAAAAGCTCAGGAAATCAGATTTTGGAATTCAGGAAACCAAAAACCATGAAATCAGTATTTTAGAAATCAGAATTTTAACCCAATGAAAATCTGACTTACCAACTGATTCTTGATCCATCTCTGGACTACATGACATCCTTAAAGTTCACTTATCAGTGATTGTAATAATTCAGGGGACTCAATTGGTAAAAATAGATTCCAATGAGAAATCAGAAAAATCAGAATTCTGATTTTCATTCAGAAATCAGTGGAAAAATCTGGTTTGAGTCAAATGACTGTCCAAACAATCTTGATTCATTTCTGAACAAGATAGGGATAATAGCAACATCCCAAGGACTCAATTAATCAGGTTAGAAATGAAGAACTGATTCAACATTCATAGGAATCAGATTCAGATTCAGAAATTCAGGAAACTAGAAAATCAGAGTTCAGAAATCAAGTTTGCAATAAAATTGAATCCAAAAATCTGATATTATCTCATAAATCTGAAATCTAAAATCAGGATAGAATTCACTGCAAGATTATAAATCATTCCATATCCATCCAAAACTAATCTAAACTACTACCCTATCCTAGAATAAATGGAGTTTAGCTCCTCATATTTACAAGATTTGACATCAAATGGGATAAGAAACAGATACAAATCATGGATGCTTGAAGACTCTCGGCCAGCAGCAGCTCCAAGTAGCAGCAGCTCCAAAACCCTTGCTCAAACCCCTGAATGACCAGCCTCCTCTTTTCCTCCAGAAAAATCCAGCTTTTATATCACTCCTTTCCACCCTTTGATCAGCATCTGAATGTTCTAATCCTCCTGATTAAGCCACCTGTCCACTGCCTGGAAGAATCTGCACTGCTGCAGACAGCTTTTGGTGCAGGAATTCAGTGGTCCCCCCACCTTTTTTCACTTTTGGCCACCTTTTCTCCCTGCTACAAAACCCAAACAGCAAGCATCAAAGCCTTTGAATGCTATTTTGACAAATAAAGATTAGGATAATGCCGGTAACTAGTTCAAATATCAGATGGGATTATGTGTTGTGCATGAATGAAAATTTATATCGATATGAATGAATTCAAGGGCCCGGAATGATAACTTTATGGAAATCTTGGAAAATGTCCTAATATGGGTGGTTCAAAGTATTTCAGGCATCAAATTGATTAGAGTGACAAGTGAGTGAGGTCAGAAATCAAATATGAATGAGATTCCTAAGGAGTGATAACTTGAGTGCCCCAAAAATGATAACTTATATGACTTAAAAATGATAACTTGTGATAACTTGAGTTTTGATTATCCAAATGTGATGAAATTTGACCAGCAATGAGTTAGAACAATAATAAGATGATTGCTTAAGGTCCTTGGGCAGAATTAATGGTTTTGCATGTCGAAATGATATAATTGCCCTTTAACGATAACTTGGCACTTAAAAAATGATAACTTGTTCAAATGGACTTAAAACTTTGCACAAGTTGGGATGTGACTATCCAAATATGATTTATACATGATAATGATGGATTTAGGGCAAGAAAACCATTGAAAATTAATTCATTCAAAATAATGATAACTTGACACTTAGGAATGATAACTTGTCCTCAAAATGATAACTTGGCATAGAATTTAGATATTAATGGATTTTGGCATTTCAGCACCTCTATGAACATGGAATTAAGTATGAAATGAGGAATATCAACTAGTTATCACAATGTTTGCATTCCAAGTATAATTGGCCCAAAAATAGGCAAAAGTGGGACTTGATATGTATGAATTTCATCTAAAATGGATTAAAAACATATAGTGATCAGCAAGTGATCAATTATTTTACTTGTAGGCCTAGAAAGAAGGTGAGTTCTCCTACAATACTCATTTCAAATTCTTGTTGCATAAGAGTTTCAAACTCTTTGCATAGGCATTCATTAGTAGCACCATAAATAATATCATCAATATAAATGTGAACTATTAAATATCATTTTAAAAATGTTTTAAGAATAATGTGGTGTCAACTTTCCCTTTTTTAAAATCATTTTCAATTAAAAATGAACTCAATTTTTCATACCAAGCTCGAGGGGCTTGTTTCAATCCATAAAGAGCTTTTGAGAGTTTGAAAACATGATGGGAAAAATCTGGATTTTCAAAACCTTGAGGTTGTTCAACATAAACTTCCTCATTTATAAAACCATTCAAGAAAGTCGATTTAACATTCATTTGAAAAAGTTTGAAACCTTTATAGCATGCAAAAGCAAAAAACATTCGAATTGCCTCAAGTCTAGCAACAGGAGCAAAATTTTCATCAAAATCAATCCCTTCATTGAGTAACCCTTGGCCACTAATCTAGCCTTATTCCTCACAATGACACCATTTTCATCTAACTTATTTCAAAAGACTCATTTGGTTCCAACGATAGGATGGTCCTTGGGTCTTTCTACAAGTTTCCACGCTTGATTTCTTTCAAAATTATTTAATTCATCATGCATTACATTTATCCAGTTTGGATCTTCAAGTGCTTCATCTATATTATTGGGCTCATAATTTGCAAGAAAAGCCGAAAAAGCACACAAATTTTTTAAAGAATTTTTAGTTTTTATACCTTCATTTATATTACCAACAAGTGGATGTGATGAGGCATGTCTCCAATTTCTTGGGATGATTTAATTCTCTTCTCTTTGAGGTACTTCCATTTCTTCCACCTTTGGAGTGTTATCTTTTGCTTCTTCTATGTCCACAACTTCAAGTTTTCTTTGTACTTCAACTATTTCTTCATCATCATCATGTGCTTGTTTGCTCAAAGAATCATTAGTTTCATTGAATTTAACATTAATAGACTCTTCAACAACTAATGTTCTTTTGTTGTATACTCTATATGCTTTACTTGTATTAGAATAATTAAGAAAAATACCATCATCACATTTATCGTCAAATTTGCCTAGTTTATCTTTAATGTTCAAGATATAGCATTTACATCCAAAAACATTAAAATAGGAGATGTTTGGTTTCTTACCAAATATTATTTCAAAGCATGTTTTCTTTTCAAGAGGTCTAAGTAGAATTCTATTGAGAACATAACAAGATGTGTTTACGGCTTCCGCCCAAAAATATTTTGGTAATTTGCTTTCATTTAATATTGTTCTAGTCATTTCTTGTATAGTTCTATTTTTCTTTGTACTACTCCATTTTGTTGAGGTGTTATAGGAGTGGAAAAATTATGAGTAATTCCATTTTCTTCGCAAAATAATTCAAATTTATTATTTTCAAATTCTCCTTCATGGTCACTTCTAATTTTTGAGATCTTTTGTTCAAATTTATTTTGAACTCTTTTTGTAAATTTGGAAAACATGTTTAGCGTCTCATCTTTACTAGCGAGAAAAATTGTCCAAGGGAAACGAGAGAAATCATCAACAATTACAAATACATATCTTTTTTCTCCTAAACTAGTCACATCAATAGGCCCAAGCAAATCAAGATTTCCAAGGCCCTATGCGTACTAATAGCACCTTTTAATTTAAAAGAACTTTTGGTTTGTTTACCTTTTAAACATGAATCACAAACATTGTTTTTCTCAAATTTGACCTTAGGTAGGCCTCTAGCCAATTTATGATTTGAGAGTTAATTTAGCAATTTATAATTTGTATGTCCTAATCTTCTATGCCACAAGTTTATATCATCATGTATGACACTAAGACATTTTTCATTTTTCAAGTTATCAAAATCAATTTTGTATATATTATTGTACCTAAATCCCATGTGTAAAACTTTGTTATTTTCATCTAGTATCAAACATTTGTCTTTTTCAAATTTAACTAAATAATTTTTATCACAAAGTTGACTTATGCTAATTAGATTATGTTTTAGATTTTCAACAAGCCAAACATTTTCTAAATACACTTTGTCATTCTTACCAATATTCAATTACTCTTCTTTTACTATTGTCTCCAAAAGTGACTTTACCTCCATTTTTCTTTTCCAAATTGATGAAATTTGAGGCATCGCCAGTCATATGTCTTGAGCATCCACTATCCAAATACCATCTACCTTCATTGTACATAGGAGCTTCCTACAAGAAAGAAGTTAGGAGTTTCATGTTTTTGGTACCCAAACTTGCTTGAGCCCATCTTGGTTAGTCATGATCCTTGTTGGGACCCAAATTTTCTTCATTCCTTTACTTATTCCTTTCCTAATTCTGCAATCATAAGAATAATGACCTTCATATTCACAATGAAAACAAACAATTTGTGATCTTGTGTAATCATGCGATGCTTTAACAAATAAAATTCTTTTATCATTCTTCTTTTCAAAAGAGGTGAAACCAAGTCCCTTTTTGTTTGAAGACATTCTAGATCCACTAAGCATAGCATCTAACATTTTATTTCCATTTGAGAATTTTTCAAGTTCAAGTTTCAATTGATTAATTTCTTTGTTCAAACATGCACTTTCTACAATTTGTCTTTTACATATTGATTTTAGTGCACTATTTTCCGTTTTCAATTCTTCAATTGAAAGTACTAAGCTAGAATTCTCTTTAAGCCATTTATAATATTATTGAAGCGAACAACCATATCATTAATAGATTCATTTTCAAGCATTTTAAAAGAATCATATTGATGATATAAAATATTTAATCTAGACTCCTTAACTTAATGTTCCTTCATGAGTAATAATGAGTTTTTTCCAAATATCATTTGCACTTTTACAACTAGAAATTCGATTAAACTCCGTTGGATCCAAAGCACAATAAAAAATATTTTTACCTTTCCAATCTAATTTTACTGAAAGTCTTTCTCCTTCGGTATATTTAAAAAGTTTTTTCTTACTTAAATCAAAACCATTTTGAATAATGTCCCACATATCAATGTCAATAGAACAAACATAGGCTTGCATCCTAATTTTTCAATATGCAAAATTTGATACATTAAAAAGCGGAGGACGATTAATAGATTGACCTTTGGAAAAACCAGAACCCCTTGATGCCATAGCTCTAAAGATATTTTTAAATCTTAAAGCAAGAGCAACTTGGCTCTGATACCAATTGTAGGATCGAAAGCACCAAGAGGGGGGTGAATTGGTGAAATTAAATTTTTCAAAAATTCACCTTCGGAGAAAACCGATGAAAACGATCACAAGAAAATAAGGATAATGCGTAGATGAAGAATAAAGAACAAACACAAGAAGCCACGATATGTTGACGAGGTTCGGCCCCAATACTTTGGCCTACATCCCCTCTCCGACTTCTCGACCTCAAGATCGTCGGAGATTCACTCTCTTTCTCTTTTCTTGTAGGGAGAGAACAATCCTCTTTAAACAATCACGCCTTCTTCTTTGCTCAAGAGGCTAGGCACACCTCTATACAAGGAGCTCTCAATCTCACTAGATTCAGAAAGGAAATGTTCCCTCTAATTCTTTTCTTTTACAAAAATTTTTCTCACACTCAAGATTAAGAAAAGAAAATGGAAGAAATTTGCAACTCTATGCTAAAAAATTTGAGAGGAGATCTAGGATGTTCTTTTTTGCTTGGATGAGGTTTCTTCAAGCTTTGGCACTCCTTTTATAGGCTCATAGGGTGAGATTTCGTTCAAAAAGTCTCCCCTAAATTTCTTCTCAAAATTCTAGCCGTTATTGTTCATTTGACTGATGGGCCGGTCGACTGCTGGGATAGGCCGGTCGATCGATCTATGTGACTGTTGTCTCATTTCTGCGCTTTGACGCTGTCCGGTCGACCGGTCCTTCGACCGATATAATGATCGGTAATGTCTCGACGTCGATCGGTCTAAATTGCTATCGACCGGTCTATTGACCAGCATAGTCTCGACGTCGACCGACATCTTGTTATATTTTCTTGCACCGAATATCAGTCGACCGGTGTTCATGGTCGGTCGACCGGTCATTTTTGAAACTTTTTCTTCCAACTTTTAATTTGTCGAATTCTTTTGCGAATCTGTTCATATCAATCCTACACATGTATTATCATCACTTGAGAATATATTAATAACTTTTAGGTCCATTTAATTTGTTATCATCAAAACATGGGATTCAACAGTTTTAAGATTTAGCAATCTTTAGAGCCATGGCATCAACTGGGGTTGTTTTGCCAAAGGACAATCAAATAGTCGTCCTCCGCTTTTAAATGCATTAAATTTTGCATATTAGAAAATTAGGATTCAAGCCTACATATGTTCTATTGATATAAACATGTGGAATATTATTAAAAAATGCTATTATTTACATGAAAACTTACCTTCTGAACATGACGAAAGACAAAAAAAATTTTAAACCTCTTTGCAAGGTCAAAACCCCGAGCCAAATTGGGTGTGAACTCGAGCCAAGTTGGCCGGTGGCAATCACTCGATCAAACACGGGCCGTGTTTGGAAAACACGGATCGCGTCACCGAAAAATCGGGCCGCATTGTCGCTGACTCTGCCCGTGTCCGATTCCAAATCACTATGCATCAACACAGTCCGAGTTCAATAGAACCAGGGCAGTGTTTATCAGAACCTGGGCTGTGTTGGCCAGAAGTTCCGTCGACGACGGAAAAAAAATTTTTTCGACACGATTTTCAGGCCATCATAACTCTACCATACGATATCCAAACGATGCACAATTTATATTAATAAATTCTCGGTATAAAGAAAAAAAAGAATAGGGTTCCATGTCGTGAAAAATTATCGACATAGGGATTCCCCCTACGTACCTAAAGTTAGCTGAAAAATTAACTACAATTTTTTTTCTGTAAAAAATTGCACGAACGTCAAACTTTGGCTAGCGATTACTCTTTGTCCATGTCCCGAAACTCACGGCCTGCTCTCTGGGTTGCCTCGATTTGCATGAAAACGGAGGGCAAAATGGGGCTCATGGTGCAAAAATTCTATTTTGCTGAAAAGGAGTTTTTATCAACTCTTAATGCCTATTTTTAGCGTAGGCTATGATTTTCACTTCTATTAGGTCTTGGATTATTTTAGAATTAATCTTAGCCATCCATCACCAATTAATCATCTCATAATTTTTTAGATTTAATTAAATCCAAATTTACTTAATAATCCCATAATTATCTCCATAACATTTTCACCTCTTGTCAAATTTCATCTTATCTTTCAACTTCTTCTCTAATTTCCATCAATTTTAGAATTAAATAATTTGAGAAAATCAAATAATGATTTTTCAAATTTCCTTAATGAACAAAATATTTATTTATTTATTTAAAAAAAATTGAGGTCGTTACAAGGCAAGGTAGCAACAATAGTGTCGACAATGAATTGGGATAGTGGTGGCATCAACAGGCAGCGATGGTGAGGCTAGGAGGTGCAAATGGTGAACTAACGAAGAGAAGGAGAGGTGACAGCAACAACGGGGAAGTGTGTCGATGGAGTTGGGAGAAGGTGACTAGAGAAATCATTCAAAAGGATTGTGACATGAACCCAATTTGCTGAATCGGGGCAAAACACTTGATCATGCCCCAAAAGGAATGGTTGAACCGCACGTTTGTTGTGACACTACAATCAAGATCCAATGACAACCCATATTTCTAGGAAACTTTTGACCCACACCATCGTTATCCCGAATCTTTAAACGTTAGTAGAAATAGCTTTTCAATATTTTCATACAAAACACTAAATGCTATTTACTTTTGTCATTTACCAAAAAAATAGCATTTGAATCGCTAAACTCTACTTGAAACGTTAATTTTGGTGTTGCAAAATAAAGCCTTGATCTAATATGGCGGTAAGGTGTTTGTTGAAATGTTTGATTGATTGTAAAGGAGCATTTAGTAGTTCAGAAGGAATGTATAAGGAATAAGAGTTAAACTTATTGTGAGGATTGGTGATGTATAAAAAATGGTGTGCATGTAGTTAATAATGGGCACTGTACCAATTACTGGACTCATTGTAGCATTGAAATATTTAAGTTTTGCTTAATTTATCATCTAAGATTATATATATATATATATATATATA
This sequence comes from Pontederia crassipes, assembly GCA_030549335.1. NCBI lineage: Eukaryota > Viridiplantae > Streptophyta > Magnoliopsida > Commelinales > Pontederiaceae > Pontederia > Pontederia crassipes. Next base: position 8,670,913 of record CM060190.1, read on the forward strand.
TATATTTGTGTGTGTGAAGGCTGAATAGGATGCATGTATAATAATGGTATGAAAATAAACATTAATACATATCTTAATCTAAGCTGGACAAATTAATATTTAATATGAATATCCAGATTAAATTGTTAATTATTATTTTTTACATTTGGGGAAGTGAAATAAATAAATAAAAATAATTGTTTGGGAATTGGGACTAACACGTGGAAGGTTACTTAAATAAATTGTATATGATAATGCTAATTAAGGAAGAACTATGTGATGGTGATAGGGTTAGTATTAAATTTATTAAATATGTGTATTTCTAAAGAACTTGAAATAGCGTGAATAGATACTTTTATGGGTGATTGAATTCGGATGGGAAGCAGATAATACGTGACATAAATTGAGGTGAGCGAATTTATCCACAAAAATAGTAATGATGGCCTTCGGGCAATTACATATTTTTCTTCCATGTCGATATGGAACATATTTTTTTATTTCATATTGATGTGTGTGCTAGTCATGTATGAATGAATGCCTTAATATGTGATTAGATTGATTATGGATTTGTTACTTAAATAGAGTGAAGGGTTTTTTTAGTAATATGGATTTGTGTTACCGGATTTACATGCAATATTATTGATATACTCGAAGTCATTTATTATTGTTCAGTTAAATGTGTTAAATTGCATTCATGCATTTCACGCCAAAACTATTTTTGCATGTCCTATCTCGGATGTCTAATCAACACCGAGATGACCATTTTAGGGCGACAATTCTCTTGGCATAAAATAGGGCCTAATGAGCGAAATAGTTGGCCGATAGGTCACCTGGAAAAAAATATTGGCATGAAATAGGGCCCGATGTGGATGTTATACCTCTTGGAATGAAATAGGGACTAAGGAGTGAATGTTATAGCTCTTGGTACGCATGCAAGACCCCATGAGTTGTTACCGTATAGGATGGTGAAACATAAAAAAAAATACATGTGCATTGTTTTCATATGTGTTCTGTTGATATATGCAAATAGTTGCTTTCTGAGTTTTCAAATTTATGGATTTTCATTACTCATTGATTTTGTTGATGTTCATCCCTCTTATTTAATTTTTGTAGGTAACTAATGAAAGTATGATTGCTTGCTTATCCTGAACTAGGAAATGGAAAAAAAGGAATTTAGACTTGAGCGCGAGTGAGGGACGTATGATGTAATTTAGTTTATTTCATTGGAAATTGGTTGTCTGAACCGTTGTTTCAAATTTTGTATTAAATGAGTTGGTGTATGTATGGTTTTGGAGACGTTGAACCATAATGAGAGCTATTGTCACTCAAATATGATTTTCGAGCATCTGAATCATAGATTTAGTTGAAGAGTGAATTTGAGACTCGCTGTTTGGGCTTGAGTCCCACTTGTCATTTCTCATTATGAATTTCCGGTGCTATTCTTATAAATTGCTAGTGTTGATTAATTTTCTTGTAAATTAATTGCATGTGATGAAAAGATAAAAGTTGTATATGACGGATGGATGTATTTATGCATACATCATGCTGAAAATTTTAAAATTTAAGAGTTAGATTATATCTAAACGTTACATTTCCATTGTTTGTTGAATTTGAATGATTTATTTTTATGATTTCATCCCCTTGTGTTGCTTAACGGAGAGTTGGGCATTATAAGAATTCCCACAGTGTCCATGGATTAAAAATTCTCAATTGACTAGTTGACCATTCGCGTTAATCGTCCATACACAGTATTGATGCCAAAGAAAAGCCATGACAAATCGAATGACCAATTGACCTACTTTACAAAAAATACGACCGATCAAAAGGCAAACATGTAATGATCATATTGACTAGTTTATAGTAATGACTAGTTTTTGGCTTGATTTTTTGAAAATCCCCTAAACAATCATATTGTTCAATGGACTTATAAAAGTGATGCTAAAGGCTGAACAAAAGTCATTCATGTAAGTTAAATTATTCTAGAGGTTTTAAAAGTCCAAGAGTTCATTCTCTCTTTTTATTCTTTAATTGTAAGCATCTATTATAAGAGGAGTGTTTAAGGGTTATCTTTATGGTAAAATTGCGAGCTCGTCATAAGAATATGTGAATTTTGTCTCTTCACCAAAGAGGAAGGGGCTAGATGCGGTCTAAAAAGAGTTCCCTGCACCTTATAAGAAAATGAAAAGATAGTGAAATTCTAATAGTCTCTAGGTCGGGGACACACGCCAAGGAGTTGGACTGTTCAACACATCTCGCTTCCTTGAATTTGCATTTTTTTACTTATTCATTATTATTGCATGCTTGCCTTCGTTTGATTGTTCTAAAATGGTTTTAAAATTTTCAAATGCGACTTTCAAATTTACCCTCCTCTTAATGTTTTTTTATTTTACACATTATTTTATTCTCTTCAATTTTATCTTATCACATCACCAAATGACTCCTAAATCTAAAAAATAAAATAGAAAGAATAAATACCTTTATCCATGAAATTATTATTCACCTACTAAACAAGACTAGTGTTTTAGAGGATGATTTTGGATTTAGATGATTTATTCTTGTATAGAATATTGGTCCAAGAATTTTGAGTGATCTAGGATATAAAAGATCATCTTAGAAGTTTTCAAATATGAAGAATGCTATTTTTTTCCGAAATCAAACAATTTGAAAATATCATTGAAAAAATATGAAATTCATTTATTGAAATGCTTAAAAATTTATATAACATTAAAATTCTAAATGTCAACTTCTTGATATTAGGGCTGTAAGCAAAAGATCGAAAAACCTAAAACCTCAAAAATTAACCTGATCCGACTGAAACTTTTTAAGTTTTTTTAAATTCAAAAAAACCTAGACGGTTTTTAATTTTAAAAAAAATCACTCAAGGAGCCCAATTGAGGCATACATAATTAAAATTATATAAAAATATATTACTATTATACTTTAAATACTTATACTATATACTAAATTACTTAGTAAACATGATATTTTTCTCATTCAATGGATAAAAAATCTATATGTCATAAATAATAGTATTACAATGTACAATATGTAATCAATATCAATTTATAAAATACAACACCACTTCATATTATCAATATCTTTTATTAAAAACAAAATTTATAAAAAAATTTAGGACCCCAAAAAAATCATCCAATTTTTATTTAAAAAATCATCCGAAAAATATAGGGTGATCTTTTTAACCGAAAAAAATCGCTCGATGCATACTACTTTCGCCCCTACTTGATATGATTCAACTATTTTCGCGTTGAGCTACATAAAATAGAGTGTAAACAATAATAACATTAATAATATTATTTTAGAAAAAAATTTAATTAAACACATAGGGGCTAAATCCGTTGGTTTTTTCCTTAGGGTTACGAATGACTTTATGTCTTCTAAAAAATCAATCTAATCAGGATTAGTCTCTTAAGTTGGATTTTTTTTGTATTTTTAGGTTCCGTGCAATCTCTCTCTTCTTTCTTTTAAGAAAAAAACTTGTAATGTCACTATTATTCCTAAATCCTAAGCATGATTCCAAGAACCAATAGATGTAATGATGACTGGGAATATAGCAACCCAATTTAAATGTACATTTATTACTACAATTCTCACTACAAAAATGACCAAACTAAATGTAATAATGTTTCCGAATATAGCAACCAAATAGAATTCTATATTTATTAACTACAAGAAATAAACGAAATAATTAATGCTTTTTCTAATAAATTTCGAGATTAGAGGGAATAGGGACAATAGCCATTCTGCATTAAATTTATTTAATGACTACAAAAATTATTTTCCCGAGAAAGTCGACTTTGCCGGAAAGTTCGCCGGATAGGCTGCCGGAACAGCCAGACCGAAGCCGGCAATACCCGCTCAAGGTTCATGATCCGCATGTCGAGGGGGGTGAGGCAGGCGAGCTTGACGTTAGCGGGACGACCTTGGGCGGGTGGAATGGAGTGAGGTGCCTTCCCTTTAATATACCGCAAGCTCGGAAGGACCATCCGCGACATGTGGTGTGAAGGACGTGGGGGTGCAGTTCTCGATTATTTTATTATTATTTATCTGTGCGCCGTTCCATAAAATAATTAAATAAAATTAGAAATAAACTATACCATGCTCAAATTTAAGACCCAAACTGCCCTAAAGAATAAATTAAAATCACAATCTGTCTACCCATTTAGTAATTAAGAAGATTCAATTTTCAAACTTGTATCTATGCAAGTGTGTGCAATTTAATCTCTCTTTGAAGATTTAGCTAGCTTTGAAAAAAATGATATGCCTGATACATTAGTAAAAATATAGTCATAATATGCAAACGAGATTTGGAATAATTATTTGTAATTATGTGATCCTTTTTTTTACATTTTTATATTATTTATAAACTACATTTGCTTTGGAGACCTGAGACAGACTACTTAAAAAGGATCACTTTCTAATTTTTCACATATAATATTTATTTTTCAAAAAAGAGAAATCAAGGCTAATTAAACACAAATATCTCAAAAGATGCGGAATCTTAATGGATTTGAGTTATTAAATGTGTTTTACAAGCTAATATAAAAATTATACATATGCTAAACAAAATAGACATTAATTATCCCATGGACAATTAAAGATATAATAGATCGAATTGCATACAGCTGTAATTAAAAAATAAGTAATTAAAAAAGGCGCGCGAGGGAAAAAAAGGCACCCCTTCGCTCTTCCCTCCGGCGGAAAAGACTAAAAAATTTTAAAATCCCTCCATTTTTTTGCCCTCGCGCTCTCTACTTCTCCAGTTCTCCTGCTGTCGCCGCCAAATCGAGTCCTTCTCCTCGCTGCCGTCGATCGCTCTTTGTGCCTCGTCCGACGAAGCGATGGCGCCAGCAGCCACCAATCTCCCGTGCGACGGCGAAGGCGTGTGCATGGCCTGCAACGCCAAGCCCCAGGAGGCCGAAGTCCTCCTCTGCCGCATCTGCGCCACCCCCTGGCACGTCCCTTGCCTCTCGACGCCCCTTTCCTCCATGTCCGCGGTCGCCGACTGGCAGTGCCCCGACTGCGACCCCTGCGAAGCCGCGGCCCCTCCCGTCGCGGCGTCCGGCGCCAACGCCGAGCTCGTCGCGGCGGTCAGGGCGATCGAGGCCGACCGTTCGCTGACGGAGCAGGAGAAGGCGCGGCGCCGGCAGGAGATCGTCAGCAAGGGGAAGATGCCCTTGAGCGACGACGAGGACGAGGACGAGAAGAAACGGGGAGGGAAGGGTGGCAACGATGTACTGGATTTGCTTGACGAGAAGGTCAACTGCGCCTTCTGCATGCAGTTGCCTGAGCGTCCTGTCACTGTGAGTGATTCTTACTTATTTCTCTCAAGATCATGTTTTTCTTCGGCGATTTTGTTATTAAATTTGTCGAATTTGATAGCCTCTTAAGTCAAACTTTATCTTTACCCGGCAAATGCGATCCCTATGTCGATTTTGTTTGAGTTGACAGTGCAGCTAAACAAATCATAATCGTCCTTCCATTCTTCAAAGGGTGGTTATCTGTTAAAATTATGCTCATGCTTGCTGCCTTTGCCCTTTCTATGGTCGTTCGTCTAATTTTTTCCCTTTTGGGCGAAAAGAATAGTTATAAGCAATTAGGAGATTGGAAAGAAGACTTTTTGTCATGGATTTCACCAGTTTTGCTTCATGTTATGTTCTAATTTTTTCCCATCGGAATTTGTTGTTTGCTTCATTGAGAAAGATTTCCCTGATTCTCTCGAATTGAATTGACATCCTCTTTCTTTGGTATAAATTTAACTATTGTTTCAGGTTAAGATGATTTTGTTAGCTTAATTCGAGTTTGTTCAATTTTCTTTTTGAACCTGCAAGAGTCATTGCTGCACCTGGACATTTTTGTTTCTTTTCTTTCCTTCTGAAAATGGCTCGTTCGTTTGTTTTAATTTATTGCACGACACATCAATGTCCTTTTTTTGGGGTTCTGCTGTTCAGATCCCGTGAGTCTCTGTTTTAACGTGCTTTTAATTTTTAACTTGACCTTATGCAAAACGGTTTGGAAAAGCATTGAGACATTAGATGGTAGAAGAGGGTGCTGCAGTTTAACGGAGCTAGAAACATTCTTGTTTCTTGCGTGTTCTATTTTTACTATTAGGCCTACTGGATTCCTATTTGTTTGCTTCGTATTGAATATTCTGTTATTATTGTTATTGTTACTTCTTGCATCAATAAAATTTCTTGTCTAAAATGGTTGATTATAACTATATCTGCTAATTAGTCCTGATATAGTATTCTTCAGGTTTCCCTATGCAATCCTTATATTTTAGTTCATGTTCCTTATAGTCAAATTAATTCTAGTCCAAAGCTATTTTAAATCTAGATTTCCATTATTCCCCCACCCCACCCCACCATTAGAGAAATTGTTAAGATAGGTTACCTTTGGGTCAGTGGAATATGGCAATTTAATTGGTTTGTTTGAACTAATGAATTTGATAAAAGTAACTGAAACTACTAGTGACTCACAAAGTAGTAAATCATGTTAACTTGAGATAGATGGTAAGAACCAATGTTTCTATTCCATTACTTTTCATGTAAGGAAGGCTGATTAGAGGCAGAAATTCATGATTTGCAATAAAATTGATAGAAAGGAAAAACAAACAATTGGCAATGAGGATAAAATAATGTACACTTTTTCTTGAGAGTAGCCTTGCATTTTATAGGTTGAATGCACATTTCACAATAATGATGAATGGTACTTACTGGAGTTTTACATATGCGTGAATTTTGAAGTTAGTAATGGTAACCTTTTTCACATCTTTTAAACAAACACCATTTGAACTTTTGGGAGGTAATTTTGCAACATGGACGACATGCTTATGTACACATTAAGAGAAAACAAACCTTCAAGTTCGGGTAATCAAAGATGGATGCTTTGAGATGAAGTGTGACCTTTCCTAATTCAAAGATGCTATCTCTTTATTAGAGAACCTGCTTGGGATGATGATTGTTTGTAGTAACTATGGATATCCTCATGGACTTTCAAAAAAGCAATGGATATCCTCATATCAAGTGTGACCTTTACAACAAGTAGATGAGGCGCGATATGCTCTTCTTTCTTAATGGGGCTATATTGTAAAGAAGTGGAACACTTGTATGAAAGTTGACCCTACAGTATTGATCTTATTGAAACGAACCCTACACTATTGATCGCAACAAGCCTAGTTTATTTTTAGGGTTTGATGTCGATTGTAAGTGTGTTTAAATTGTACATAGTGAGGGATTGATGGGTATAGGCATTGTATTGTTGATTCCAATGGTGAAACTAATTGCACAATATGTTTTAAAGCTTTTAATCCTTGTCGTTTGAAGTTTGTTTCAGTCCTGATTCTTGCATTATGATAAACTTTTAAGTATCACTATTAATATGCTAACCACTATAAACAATTTCTTTGAGACTGAAATACACCAAATTTCTTGCTTAACTTGTTAGAATGTAATGTGTGCATATTAATTAGCAATTAGGTATAAGTGCATATGCATTTACTACATCCCTTCTCATTCTTTTGGTTCACATGCATTGATCGAGTTTCAGATCATAGGTACGCCTTTTGTGCATGTGGACATTGTCTACCTTACATCCATCCATTGAATATACGATTTTAAGTAATCACAAAAAGGTAGATAAAACTTGATAGGAAAGTAAAATGCTCATGATACTCATACTTGATGGCACAAATAGTCTTGTGGTGATGACTTACCCATTCAATGACATTGGAATCAACATTCTCAAAATAGACCAAATAGGATGAATCAAAATGAGAGACAACTATCGAATTGTGTGCATTCCTTGTTTCTTCTAATATTAAGGCCCACTTAATCCCCTGCCCCATGGTGAATGATGGGCAATCGGCTTGAACACTATCTGCGTCATGTTTGGCACTCCGATGATGATATTACACACCTTTTCTTTAGATGGGGAGTGGCTCTTGGGGTTTGGAGACAAATGTTTCCTACGGGGATCGACATATCTCAGGTGGATGCTTATGGTAGTCTCTTCAAGCACTCAGCATGCATGGTGGACAGAGTTAGCAAGCATCAATTGAAGCCTTTTGAAGGTCATTTGAGTGCAACACGGCTTCATAGTTTTTTATGAGGAGCGATGTCATGCGGAGAACATTGTGCACAATGCATCCTTTTTGATAGAGTGGGGCTTTGGGTAGTAGGCATCATTTTCTTTGAGCTGCACATTTTGGTTGTGCATCATATAGTTATACTTAATACAGTTTTATTTTTTAAGTTTTCAATTTCAATACAATTTCAGGTGTCACCATAAATGGGTAGGCATCCTTGCTTTGCTAAAGAAGGCCCATTTGAAAGGAAATCATGAAACTTCTTTGGGAGGGGAACACTGAAGCATTTGCTAACACCACATACGTTGAGGGTTGAAATTATGGTCACGAATATTTGAATAGGACAAGTAATCTTACATGGATATTTTACTTAGGAAGGAAACATTTAGAATGAATCAATCACTTAAAATTTATTACATTTTGTTTAAATAACACTTAAATCTCGACCACTAACCACTTTTGAGAAATTTTATCCCTTTGTTGTAGAAGTTATTAACATGTTACTTAAATTACACAACATTTTGAAAGTAGACCTTTCGATCAATTTTGAAAGTTTACATTTTTTGGTATTGCAAAGGAGTTCGATACATGTTGCAAAAAAATTCCAAATATTGTAGCTTCTAATGTAAAGTAAAATCTTGTTTCACATTTTATAGTAGGTGAATGAGATTAACTAAGCAATTGTGGGCATTCTTTGTTTCCTTGTTCTTTTAGAGCAATGTTTTCACAATTGCATTTCTGTCTTTTAGGATAGTGAACTGCAAGACGTTATACAAATTGAGTGAACTTTAGAATTAAATTAGGTACTAGACTCGAGAAGGCTCGTAATAATCTAGGTAGACTTAGATGGAATTAGATAGACTTGACCAATTTCACATGTAGAATCTACAATTTTATTAAAAAGTTGTTTAATTAGGATTTGAGGATATAATGGGAAAGAACTTTCTTCAAAAGAATAATTGGAAAGAATTTATGGAATTATGGATGAGAAGAATTGATTAAGGTTTTTCTAAAAGAAGATTCGATTATACTTTATTTATATATATGTGTGTTAAAATATGAAGTATAAGTTCTTTATACCTTGAAAATGATGAATATGAATATGACAAAAAGGAGCATACAACATTGTTTATTGCCCTCTAGAATTATTTCTAATTACTAGTAATTTTGGTAACATACATATCACACCTTTGCCCTCTAGAACTATTTCTAATTAAAAGTCTGCATTGTAAAATAAAATTTTGGACTTATAAGCTTGTTCATAATATTTACTATTTGGAGTCTTAAGTTTTATGACTCAATTTACCAAACGTAAAATGAGCCTATGTAAACTCTTGTGTTTGAAAATAATTTTTAGGGCATATCATAAATGGAATGGAATACCTCTCTTTGAAGAGGAATGCATTTGGATAACACATTTGGAAATAATAGACAATGCCCTGTTGTTTAAAGATGGTTGTTTATATTAAAAAATGAGCCTATGTAAACTCTTGGGTTTGAAAATATTTTTTTAGACCATATCATAAATGGAATGGAATACGTCTCTTTTAAGAGGAATACACTTTGATTACACATTTGGAAATTATAGTCAATGCCCTGTTGTTTAAGGATAGTTGTGTATATTCAAATAAAATGAACCTGCTTACATTGATATCTTTGTTTTGGAACAAAGAAATTAAATTAAACTATTATCCACGTAGGGATCTTTTTGCCATGATTAATTTAAATGGGTAATTGTAAGTTACAACACTAGCTACCTCTCCAAGTATTTAATTTATTGCCTTATGTTTAAATAAAATCTTAAGACTTTTCCTAGATTGTGGGGATAGTTAACACATTCCAATATGAGGGACAGGATTACAAAGTAGGCTTTGTGATCTACAATTGAAATCTTTCTGAAATATTGTTCTTTTTTGGCTCTATGAATGAGATGAATGACCAGGTTATGTAGATCCAAAAATAAAGTGGAAAACCTAGGTGCCTATTTGAGAGCGAGATTAGGTCTTGATGGTAGGCATTAAAATTTAGACCAAATTGACCTTTTACTTTTACAAAGGTTTGTGTAATTTTGAATCAAAGTTGCTAAAGAGAGTGGACATTGGCTAGAGATACATTGGAGGCAAATGGAAAAACGTCCAAATGACGATGAAATTTATTAGCAACGGCGATGAAATTTATTGCAATGGTATGAGAATTATTAGCTCTGTTTCTTGTACTGTGGGTGAATCTTTAGTAATATATCTGGTGTTTAGTTGTCATTGACCTCACAAAGCTCTTGGATTTATATTACCTTTTTAGTTCAAAAATTTTGAACAACTTAGTTGAATTTTATTCTTACATAGAACATTGGTGCCTATTTCGTTGAACTCTTGGTTTAAATAAGTTAAAAATCTTTCTTCATGAATGGCACAATTTTTCTTTTTTGATGAAGGCAAACCATCCATTTTATCGATGGAAATTATATTACATATTCTACATCAATTGTTTGTCCACTTGTGCACCATATTTCTAGCCAATGTTACAACATTTTCAACATGCATCTCTTCCCATGAGAAGTGCACCCAAGCCCAGATGGACCATAGGAACGCAAAGGGCTTGACGAGGTCTTGGCATGTAAACATGATGATGGTGTAGAACCCTGCCAGCCTTGAGTGATATAATCTTTGTTTCCATTTGTTTTATATCTTTATGGTTTTATCTTTCTTGGTTTACTTCACTTCATATCCAATGGTGTTATAAATAATTCTAGCCTTTTGTAGTGCTTTTGAATCAACTTTTTGGGACTTACCTTGAAGACATAATTTTCCTCAATTTTGATTCCCTTGCTGTTCATTAATGTTTGATTTCTTCCTTATGATCAAGAGGTCATGGTTTTGGTGTGGAAACAATCTTTTGTTCATACATGCATCAGGATATTGTTTATAAGTGGCAACTTTTCATTACATTTCTAAGATAGTACTTTGGCCATTGGGATGACCATTCATGAGTACAACAACAACAACAACAAAGCCTTATCCCACTAGGTGGGGTCGGCTACATGGATCATACGACGCCATTCCGCTAATTTTTTTTTTTTTTTTGTCGTAGTATAAGCAAAGGCTAAATTGAATGCTAAAAATTTACAATCCATCTGCAACCTTCTCAGTTCTCATCCCAGTCCCACCCACCTCTCTGCTCAACAATCTGAGTCTCGGTGAGGACTTCGCGCCTCTTTCTCTCACTCTCTCACTCTCTCTCTCTCCCTCTTCACTTCCCTAAAGTACAAAAAATGTTGATCGAGTTACGACGGAGGGAAGAAGTGGTTGAGGTTGAAGGGCAGAGTATAGAAAAAAAAATATACAAAAAAAAATATTACTCTTTTTTACTCAACATGAATGATTATATTTGCATGGTTTACTATTTAAATTCTTTCTTATCCAAAGCTATAATTGTTGATATGTGACTCTAAAGTTTATTACTCTCTTTTCTCATGTCGACTCATTTTTATTTTCTTTCAGTCACCTTGCGGCCACAACTTTTGCTTGAAATGCTTCCAAAAATGGATCGGGCAGGGTAAAAGGACATGTGCAAAATGCCGCACTCCTATCCCATCTAAAATGGCAGCCCAGCCAAGAATTAACTCAGCGCTTGTTGTGGCTATTCGAATGGCAAAGACTGCAAAGTCAGCTACAGGTGGTGGCCCAGCACAGGTTGTTCATTTCATCCGCAATGAAAACAGACCCGAAAAAGCCTTTACAACTGACCGAGCCAAAAGGGCTGGCAAAGCAAATGCATGCTCTGGGCAGATATTTGTTACTGTTCCTCCTGATCATTTTGGACCAATACTTGCCGAGAATGACCCAAGAAGGAATCAAGGTGTTCTTGTAGGGGAGACTTGGGAAGATAGAATGGAATGTAGACAATGGGGTGCTCACCTGCCTCATGTAGCTGGGATTGCAGGCCAATCTGATTATGGTGCGCAGTCCGTTGCCCTTTCAGGAGGGTATGAAGATGATGAAGACCATGGAGAATGGTTCCTCTACACTGGCAGGTAGTTCAATCATAAGAATAGATACCACTACTACTGTTAGTGTCCTTTTGTTTTTGCAATTGTGCCTTTAGTTTCAATTATTTTTACAATGTCATGCATATGTATAACTGATGTGGTAAATTTAATTGACAGCGGGGGAAGGGACTTAAGCGGAAACAAACGAACAAGCAAAGAACAATCTTTTGACCAAAAGTTTGAAAAGCTTAATGCGGCACTAAAAGTTAGTTGTCTTGAAGGATACCCTGTTAGAGTTGTGAGGTAACTAACTACTTCTTACAAGAAGTTTACCTGTACTGTTCTTTTTTAGCAGTGGTCATGCCTACATTTAAACATGGTTCCTAGCCAATTCAGCCTCACCTTTTAAATGTACTTAATCAAAAGATTGACTGCTAATAGCATTGCTGACAAAGAAATATTCTTTGCACATATTACCTTAAATTAGCTTAATTTGAAGTAGTGAATTGCAGTTTAATTGATTGTGAAAGCGAAAGTTTGTTGCAAGTGATCTTCAACTTGCTGTTCTGGTGATCAGTGTAATGACATTGCTGGAGTGATTGGTGCTTAATCATGTTCTTTGTGTAGTATATCCATTTAATGATGACAGGCTAATTAATGTGATTTTTTTTCTAGTTCATGTTTATTATATCTATGTTTTATTTAAAGGTCACACAAAGAGAAGCGCTCTTCATATGCTCCTGAAGGTGGTGTGCGCTATGATGGAATATACAGGATTGAAAAATGCTGGAGAAAAGTTGGAATTCAAGTATGTTATTATACATCTTTCTGATTCAAATTTGATTATCTTTTTGAGCTTCGTATAGGGATCTCTAACAGCTGGTTGTAAGAAAAATTGTATATGAATCCTCACTTGATTAGTCTTTCTTCTTTCTCATATAGGGCCACAAGGTCTGCAGATATCTTTTTGTTCGTTGTGATAATGAACCAGCACCATGGACTAGGTTGAAATCGGTGCAATCTTTCCTTTTTTACAAACTTCCACTACCTCAATTAGATTGAACTCATTTTTGGATGATTTGACAACAGCGATGAACATGGTGATCGACCTCGTCCTTTGCCTGTCATCAAAGAAATGAAGAACGCAACCGAGGTTACTGTCAGAAAGCGAAGCCCAGCATGGGATTATGATGTATGTCATTATTCTCTTGATTCTGTCGTAGAGAGTTCAATAATAATTTTGCATGATATGATTCCTTTGATTATCCTGTCAAATTGTGATTGGGTAGTGGGGTTACTTCAGTGTGCATCGTATCTCAAATCTTGTTGTTTGGGAGTTGGTTAAATTTGAAGGTTATATTATTGTCATATGAGCTGACTGTTCTTTCATAGAATGATAAACAAAGCTGGACTTGGATGAGGTCTCCGCCAGTTAGCAGGAAGTCCACAACTAGCGGGAACCCAGAGGAAAGAAAATATACAAGGAAGAGATCTCATACTTCTGTGAAGGAGAGACTATTGAAGGGTATGCCATTCCTCATCACGCTTGCCTTCCTTTGTTTCTTCATCGAATAGTTTTAATGCTACTTAGATGTTGATGTTACATTTATCATCTTAAATATATGTTCTGTTGAACAATTAGCTCGCTTTTTGGACATGCAGAGTTCAGTTGCCTCTTATGTAGGAAGGTAATGACTCTTCCGCTTAGCACACCATGTGGCCATAATTTCTGCAAGTCATGCTTGCTCGGATCATTTGCGGATACATCTTTTATGCGGGATAGGAACAAGGGTGGTCGGACACTTCGTGCGCAGAAGATCATTAAACAGTGTCCTTCTTGTCCCACTGATATTTCTGACTTTCTACAGAATCCCCAGGTAGTTCAATTAAGCTGAAAGAATTTAGTGAAATACTGTTGCTTGATTAATTTTTACAAAATAGTTCAAGACTCCTAGGCAACAGTGGTAGTTGACATTGGAATGGCTCTTTCAGGTCAACAGAGACTTAATGGAGTTGATTGAATCACTTCAACGTAAGATCGAAGAGGAGGCTGAGGATAACCAAATCGGAGATGAGAATGATGGCATGGAGAAGTCTGGTGATGGAACTGATGGCGTGCAGGAACACATTACTGGAAAAGATACTGTCAAGGCAAATGTGGAATCAACCGACGGAGGAGAATCTACACTGACTGAGGAGAAAGCAGGTTTGGAATTACAAGCCCGGGAACCACAACATTCTCTCAAAAGGAAAAACGCTGAGCCAGATGATGTCTCGCTTGTTGAAAATTCTGATTCAAAGGACGACATGCTCAGCGACACAAAGGAGAATCTTGACATCAACGTTGCTGATTCAAGGACGCTGGACGATGACAAGGCACTGCTTTCGAATTGTGGTAGCAGAGGCAAACAAACTGGCACGCTGGGTAGAGCTGCAAAGAGACCCAAGAGGGGAAACAGAAATACGCAGGAGGAAACATTGGCAGCCGAAAACATTGAAGATTGACTTCCAGCATTATGCTGCAGCACTTTAGATGATAATATTATATTTCAAACAATTTAGCATCACCTTACATGGTGCATTTTTGAAACATCTGATGCCAATTTGGTGATTAGCTTGAAATTACATTGTACCTTGAAAGTTTTCTATCGATAGAATTGAAATCTTTGTCCCTTCTTGATCTCTGTGTCCTATTTGCAGTGACTTGTGTCCTTGCCTTGCTTTTGTGTGAGGTCTAAAGGATTTGGGCACCAAGTGGTCCATGTTCATCTCCCTTCCAAAGGTTTCATGGATTTCGAGGAGCTTTATTGTTGTTTTTTTTTGGGTTGTTTTTGGGAGCACAACACAATGCAAGCTTTTCTGCGTGAAGGAGGGGAAGTTAAGTTTTTTGAGCCGCAAAGATTGACGTAACAATTGACCGGAAAAGAAGAAAGAAAAACAAAAAGAAACAAGAACACAGAAATGCTGTCAAGATTATGAGAAAAAAAATAAGAACAAAAAAGTTGTAAAATAATCGAAGAACACAAATTATTGAACTCCATCGTAGGCGCATGCATGTAGTACATGCCTTTCTTTTCCTTTCGGTTCTCGTCGTCTCCAATAACGTGGTGCTTTCATTTTCTTTTCTTTTTTTTTTTTTTGTAAATGAAACTTTTGTCATTGTATCAGAAATGCCCTGATAAAAAAATATATCCTCCACACACAAAAAAGTCTACAGAAGCTGAATAATTTGCCACTCCATGCGCTATTATAAAACTTTGAAAGAACTCTAAAGGTACCCCAATAATAAAAAATAATATTATGTAGTTTCCAAGAGCAATTGATTTGTCTCTTCAACATGGGCACTAGAATGGTAGAATCACAAAGCAACTTGATTGCTTAAACTGGCAGTAAAGTTAAGTTTTTGGACGAGTACTACTAATTTCGAGTTGGAACTTTGAAGACATCAAGTTAGTTAAAGGATAAATCATTACCATTATATCTTTGCAACTCTAAATCAATCGAACGCTAATAACTTTGGATATGGAAAGTCTCTTCTAAATCCGGCCCGGCGCAAAAAAAAAAAAAAAGTAGAATCACACTCTATGGATCCATAGATGTTGGAATCCCATTTATAAGTTGGCATCTCATGATCCACACGTCTCAACACAAAATGTTTGGAAGTAGCCCCTGTAAAAGAAAGATTGTAGATTCATCACTCACGAAAAGTAGAAACTCACGCGAAACTCATAAGGAGTCTTTGGGGATATCCCCTGAGATAATGCTTCCATTTTCTTCAATTCCACAATTTTAAGGTGTTCAAATATAATTTAAAGTGTATTATGTATCATGCACCTTTTGTTACCACTTAAAATTAGAGTACTACTACCAATAAGGGTTGGGGTAGAGTGTGGCTTGAGCACGGTCTCAAGTTCGCACGTAGAATGTCCTAATCGAATTAGGTGAATTTGATGGTGGACCAACTTTCAACTCGTAAATAGTGCAGTTTTTAATGTCGTGCGAGTTGGACCGCGACACCACTTCTCAGACACCGGGAGCTGACTCGAAAAAGAAAATAGAGTACTACATATTATTAGCATTGAGAAGAAAAGATAATTCTACTATTAATAAATAGAATTTTGATATATAATGTATACAAAAATGAATATTCCAACAAAGTTAATGTCTAAGCAATATGTGGACATAATGTTATCAAAGTCAAGATCTTATATAAGATCGGAGGGAATCATAAAATCAAAAATAGAATTGAGGATCGTAAGATCCTATTAATTAATAAAAAAATTTTCAAAAGATAATAAATATATTTTTTAAAATATGCCACACTCAAATTTTAAATTGCACATCTTTAGTTTTTATCGATTCTTAAGCCAAATTGTATTAACACATAATAGAAACAAGTAAAATATATTAGATTTCATCTGAAGTAATTATTATGATGATGAATATATTTTTTATTGGTATTTAAATTATTATATTAATCCAATGATAGTATAGGACCGAATAATATCGTAAAATCATGTGATCAAAATTAATATTATTTTAAGATCTTACACGTAAGATTCTTATGGTAAGATCAAAATCGTTGAAGGGTAGTAAAAATAGTAACATCTTAAAATCTACGTCGTGATCTTGACAATTTTGCGTGTGCGTATGGGTACATATGAACATATATACATGTATGTCAAAATCAAACTGATCCGCATTTAATTAGCTTAGCTTATTAATGAAGTTGTGTCCTAGTAGTCTTAGGTTTAATTTTTGAAATGATCAATTTAATCAGAATTTATCCTTTACTCATTGAAATATCAAATTATTAAGATGCCAATAATATTGATAACTGGATCTTGATAAAAAAATCAAATAAATTCGAAATGTTGCAAATATGCTTGTTTATCAAAAGGGGAATTCTTCATTCTCCTTTTTTTTCTTCTGATGCTCACTTTATAAAAATCCTCCAAAACTTATTAAATTCACAAGTGTCATTGTGAGTAGTAGGAGATTCTTTGAAAATGAATAGGAGGATACAGCAACACACTCGTGAGAGATATGAATCAGAAGGTCTGAGTTCCAACTCAATCTGATAGTGGCTCAATTTGATTTTTGAAATATTCAACTTGATCAGAATTTTTTTCCTTCTCATCTGCCTGAACATTACTAGTTGGATCCTCTTTTGCACCAGAAATAGGAAGAAGAGGAGGATGAAAAGACAGGTACTAGTTGTTGCAACAGATTGATACTGTTTTCGAGCAGCACCTCGCCCTGGTGCCACAGGGTTAAAACTTAAAAAGTTTGTAAGCTTGTCAATTAATGACTACTGTAGGAGTTCTGATTGAATCATAGTTATTATACTCTCTCAGAAGGACAAAAGTAATTAAGTTCTACACTTTGTTACGAAAAAGAAAGAAAAAAAAATCACTGCTTTTTCTAAAGCTGTAAAACCCTGCCAGAGTTTAATAACATTCTATGCTTTCAAATGTCAATATAAGATGGCGAGAATCATAAGTGATTTCTCGGTCATAATTGGATGAAGAATCATCCTAAATCCACTCACTGCTTCTTCTTTTTGTTTTCTTTCCTTTTTCATTCTGATATATAAATTGTTGCCTGTTGTAATGTTGCATTCTGATCTCATCATCATTGTTGAAAAGGACCACCACCACCACCACACTTGGAAGCCTTGTGGCTCATGATCACGGCATGAGATTGCACAGTGATCTCCAAATTTTTCGACATGTCGCCTGCTAGATTTTTGGGCAGGACCATAGATTTGGATGCTCGATCTGTTGGTCGAGCCCTGACCCGCGTCACCCAACTCATGCACCAATAATAACTCCTCCTTCCATTTATGATCTCTTGCGAATTTACTACTTCTGGACAAAATGGAATCATGCAAGTTGGCATCTTTGTACCGAAGTCCCTGTCCACTGTCCATGCGCAATGGCCTCTCGCCATGGCCAACCAACAAGCTGCTGTACGATTAGACATCTTAGTAAGCTAAGAATCTGCTGTTTACTGGGCTTATAATTCAAATTACGGACAATAATGAGCACTAGTAGGAGTCATGTCGACTAGAGAGAGAGAGAGAGAGAGAAAGAAAAAGAAGAATTAATGGAATCGCGGCCATGTGTTTTCCTGCCAAACAGGTAAGTGGAGCTGCTGCTTTTTCAAACCTGTGCAGTCTGCAGAGCCGCAAAGGCAAAGCTCAAAGGAAAAAAAGTCACCCTCCGCCACACTATTCATGCATGCATTTGAGAGAGAGAGAGAGAGAGAGAGAGAGAGAGAGAGAGAGAGAGAGAGAGAGAGAGAGAGAGAGAGAGAGGGAGAGAGAGGAACTAGTGGGTGGTTGAACATGGACTTGAAGCTGCGTTAGTGGATTCTTGAAAAAGAATATGATTAAACATCGTCCCTTATGCCATGCATCTAATTTTATGTGTGACCCGCGAGAACACAAACATGCACTGGCCGCATGTATATATTCTTGTCACACTTCTTTTATTCCATGCACCACATATCGATCGATCAAACACCCTCCCATTCCTTCATAATCAATGGATCCAAAGGTTATTGAAGCAAAGCTGCAGATGGGTACGTAGGGCAAAGAAAGAAGAAGAAGACCCTACCACTTGTTCCACTTCCAAGTTTGAGCAAAGTTCAGAGAACATGCAGCTGGCAGCATGCTGCAACAGCAGGATAGGGAGGGATATCATCATAACATGGCAAGAGCGCAGAGCTACGTACCTATATATAAAGCTACCTACCTACAATCTTCCAAACGAATAATTAAAGATCAAGAGATCCAACACATGCATGCATGCATGCATGGATGTCAAGATCATCTACTAGACTCTTGCTACTATTCTTCCCTCCTCAATTAACATACCCAAGTTCATCAGATCAAACGGAATGCGGCGATTAGTCCCGAGTTGAAGGAAGCTAATAATTTCGAATTCGATCTTTTACGACTGAAGTTCAACCGTTCTACTACTCGTATCAAATTAATTAGGTACTAGTAGGCATTCTTGCACATTATAATTCATCATCATGATCACATTTTATACTTTTTTTTCCTAATTACTTCAAGACGAAACTTATGAAAGAATTGTATAGCTTATCAAAATGCAACAAATTGATTGTATTTATATGGTAACAGTAAGCTAGGTCGATCAAAAGAAGCTTCGGGATCAAGATATCTTTTGTTGACATCCATGGAAGAGTGCAAATGAAGGGAAGGAATACACCTAATTAATAATTTTCTCCTCTCCTGATCTCTTTTAGCAGCATATAATTGGACTCGAATTGATAAATTGACACCCTCCCAAAACATCTGGACAGGCAATGATGAAAAAATTGATCAAAGAGCAAACCTACAAAAATGGAAAGCAAAATGCAAAGCTACAAAGAAATGAAGAGAAAAAAAGAGGAGCTAATTATTTTAACGTCCAATCCAAATGTAAAACAAAGAGTCAATGGTGCATGGCTAGCGATGGCCACCTCGCCCTTCATCCTTCTGATCTCCATGAGGCCACGAGCTGGAGGAAGAGGAGGAGGAGGAGGAGCTCATGAACTGCGCATGTGGTGAGAAGTAGGGGCTCAGGTGCTCCTGCAAATGAGGCCCCGGCGCCATCGGCGATGATGCTGACGACGGTGGCGTCATGGTCGTCGTCGTCGTCGTCAAGGTGCTGTCAACGTAGAGCGTGGATGCCACATTGTGCAGGTCCTCGTCCCTGCTTTGGAGCAGGCGAGCGTAGTGGAATATGTCAGGGAACGACGAGGCCGGTAGGAGCGTCGGCGGCCGCGGCGGCAGCTGCCATGGCGTCATAAGCGGCGGGGGAGGCTCGAGTTGACGGTGGGGGATTCCGGGGCTCAGCAGGAAGCCCAAGTCCGTCCGGCCTTGGACTCTCTCCGGGAAGTTGAGCTTGGCTTTGGTGCCTTTGAACCTGAGTGCAGCCTCGTCGTAGGCGACGGCCGCCTCCTCGGCCGTGTCGAAGGTCCCGAGCCACACGCGCGCGGCCTTCTTGGGGTCCCTTATTTCGGCCGCCCACTTCCCCCATGGCCTCTGCCTTACTCCTCTGTAGTGCCTTCTCCTCACATTAATCCCTTCGTTCATTGACATACATATGCAAAATGATTCATCATATGATCGATAAATACATATCATGCACTCGTATAGGGCATAGAATATGACAGAGAAAGAGCATCAAGTTACATGGCACAGAGCCATGGTAGCTATTTTGACATGACTTACTTGTCCCACGCACTAATCTACTTAGATTATAAAGATGTAATGGCATCTAGATCAAATGAACATAAAATTAGGAAGAAAAAAAAAGGCTACATGGAAACATCTTTGTGAACATCTTGTCCAAGTAATGTAAAAGAAAAATAAACTAAGTCGAAAGAACAAAAAAAATTGCAACTTGATCATGTTTTGCATCCTCCATTTCATATATAAATGTGATCCGTACATGATCTGATCACCGGCGAAGGTGGTGCAATCGAGAGGCTTGTATGCAATTAAATTTAAACGTTTATATGTAATGCGTACGTACCTTGTTCGTCGGAGGCCTGCGACTGCGTGGCCTCCATTGATCCCTGCCCTCCGCCTGATCCGAAGGCCTCCACGTTCCCCCCTTGGACTGCACTTGCGGGCCACCTTCCTCCGGGGCCGGCCACGCCGGGGGCTCCTGGCGCGCTCGAGCTGATCACATGCGCGAGGGCCGAGACCATGGCCGTCGCGTCCTCGCGGACGCGAAGGCCGGCGGCGGCGGCGGCGGCATGGGGTGAGAAGTAGACTTGGCCGTAAGGGTACTGCTGGTGGTAGCCTCCCTGCTGCCGGACGTCCTTCTCCTCCTCCGGCGCCGCCTCATCTGGAGGAAGGGGCCTCTTCCCATGCCTTCGATCCACCTTAAAGATTGATATCTATATATCTATATATATGTTGTGCGTGTGCCTCAGCTCCCCTCTCTACCTACCCCTTGGCTGCCTCACTTAATAAGCTCTTGTATACATATATGTTGTCTACATGCATCACCGTCGTCGTCTTTGCTTTGGGGATCCAAGAGGGATCATGTGTGTTGATACATGACAGCAGCTAGTTATGACAGTGATACACAGAGAAGAACAAGAGGAAGAAAGAAAGAAGGGTAAAGTTAGCTTTTGTTAAGGAAGGAGATTTATTCCCAGAGAGAGAGAGAGAGAGAGAGAGAGAGAGAGAGAGAGAGAGAGAGAGAGAGAGAGAGAGAGAGAGAGAGAGAGAGAGAGAGAGAGAGAGAGAGAGAGAGAGAGAGAGAGAGAGACGCAAGAGGAAGAAGAGAGGAAAGGGGAGAGAGAGAGAGAGAGAGAAGTGATAAGGTGGTCATCAGTTGTGAGCTTTTATTTGGGTGTGCATGTGGGGCTTTTATTGGCGAAGGTGACTAAACTTTGACCTCTTGCGCATATTCTTCATTCATCATGTACGATATCCTTTAATATAATAAAAATCAATATTCTTTTGGTAAAACTTAGAATTCTAATTAACTAACACAACATATATAATATATATATATATATATATATATAGTTCTACTATGTACATTAATTAATCATTAATAACATGACTTACCTAGCTAGTTGGGTATTTTTTTTATGATCAAGACCGTAGTTCAAAAGTAATCTACACACACATTAATTACTTTACCTTACACATAATTGCATCATCTTAAAATAGATACAAGTAGCTTGGGATTTTGTGGCGTTGAAGAAGTTGGAGGAGGTTTTTGTTCTTGTTGCTTGCACCGACCGAGATCAATTATAAGATAGATAGACAGGACATGGTCATGCATGACCAAACGTTCCGAGTCAAAATTTCATATCTAAAAGGCATAAGATAAGATATTTGGAGCCCATGTACATATCGTTGAATCGTGGCTAGGTTTGGAACAAATCAAATAGTTCATTGCTAATTCTATTATATGATGTCCTTATAAATCTAAAGTAATTTGTGCCGTGTACGATTAGTGCAAACCTAAACCAATGTATGTAGTACAGGGGTGACTCGACTTGGTCGAACGAACCCATCTTATAAACCTAACTTTTGGCTCGAAATTAAAGTAAATCTATCAAAGTACCTAATAAAAAAAACCAATATTGATTGACACACGACATCATTGGTACTAATAGTTTTAAGTTCGATTCTCAAAACCATCATTTTGATCAGGATTTATTCATATCGTTCTCATCCGAATATTAAATTAGCCGAATGCTAATAACTCTAAGTGCTTGTGAGTCTCAACCAAAAAAAGTAGCTAATAAAAAAGAATTATCGACGCGTGCATTAATGATATTATCCCATGCACTTGTGAGTGAAAAACTAGTATAAAACATAGTAGATAGATATGGATATGCATCTAAGTAACTCCTACCAATTTCATATATAGATAGATATGGATGCCCATCTAGTGGCTTCTAGCGTTACCTACTTGATTTACCTTGAAACCTAATTTGTCCAAAGGCACACATGTTAGATGTTTGGGGCGATTCGTGTGCATGCCTTGCTCACTACCTTAGACTCTGACGTGGTCTCCAATTTCGCACTCTTTATTATGCATATATATATTGGTTGTACGCTTTGACAATTGTTTTGGCTTCTCATGTATTATGCAACATATGATGATGACAAAATTGCAAGATTTCATTTTTTTACGCGTGGCATGAATATGCAAACAAAGTTTTTTTTCTCAAATATCATATACTATTGAATTTAGTCTTGTTATAATTAAAAGTATTAGTTTATCGAGATATTTTTTTGTCATTTTTCTAAAGTTCTTATCATATTATTTTTACAAAGATTATTTTCATAAATCTCTCATAAACTATTACGATTTTTCGTATCTAATCCAAAACTATGAACTTATTTTTTTATCCGTAAACTATCGTATTTTTTTACTTTAGTCATTCCGTCTAGTTTTATTACATTTTCGATTACTTATACTTTTTTTTATTTATGAAAAGATTAAATTACCGCTCCCTTCAGTAAAATATGAAATAAAAAATATAAAAATAAAAAATTCATTGAAAGGATTAAAGTGGTAAATAAAAAATTACCATTTATGAAAAGAGTAAATTACCCTCCCCTCGATTTTTTTCTTTTTTTTATATTTATTATTTGATGTGTTATGGAGGGAGGGGTAATTTAGTTTTTTCATAGATGAAAAAAAATTAAAAGTAATGAAAAACATAAACCAAAGTGAAAAAATCATGATAATTTAGAAATAAAAAAATAAGTTCGTAATTTGAGATTAGATGCGAAAAATTATGATAGCTTAGGAAATGTGTATGTAAATAACCTTTTTTACAATGGTCAAATAGTAGTTTTTTCTCCTCCAATTTTTATTTAAAAAATTAAGTCCTTTTTCTTTTATTATGTTTGATTAACTACCCTGACTCCTAGTTAAGTCGAAGATTAAAAAACGACAGTATAAATGGTTGCTTTTCTTACGGTAATCGCCAACTACATGACGTGGAAAACAGAAACAATCATTATATGAAAGTACTTATATGCCAAATTGGATAAGTTAAGAGAAACAATAATTTGTTATCATTCATTAAATATCGTAGTTAAGGAAAGTAAGCGTACGTAGTTCAATTTTTTTATTAATTTAATTAAAAAGATTAAAATTTAATTGTCAATTTTTATGCTTCTAGCATATAATATATATTAATTTTAAATTAATTGAGAGAAAATTCTTGAAAACTAATGTAATCGAAAAAATAGATGAACCCTTGCACCCTCCACCCGACAACGTTTTTTGCTAACCTTAATATACATATGTATTGTAGATAAATTGTTTAATATTAATCGAGATCGGCCCTCCCTAAATTAAGTTTAAAATGACTGCCTTAGACGATATTTACTTTATCTTTTTCATCTGAAATTATATTTCCAACCAAATAAGGCCTATAAAGAATAAATGAGAGTTCATTGTAACGCCCCCAAATCGACCCCCGCCACGTGGCGAAGACCAATCTGGAGACGCTACGGCATGCTATAATTTGACCATAATATTGACCATATCTCAGTCAAAACTGAGACACGTCAGCGGAAAGAAAATAAAATAAAAGAAGATAACATAATTATGCGGAAGTCTAAAAGTGACTATATCATTGCTAAGAAAATAAAATAGGTTCTACATCATGAATCTAAAATGCGGAAGGTAAATGAAAACTAAATAACATTCTAAAAGCTCTATGGTTCATGTGCCGTCTTATCGAACTTCATCACCACACGCCTACTCCACCACGTCACTGACCTGGTCCTATGGAAATCAGACACAAGGGAGGAGGTCCTCCCGTAAGCTTTACAGCCTAGTGGGGAACCACATGATATACAGTGCATGACATGAATATAGTAATAAGCGGTAAATAATTATGCTTAACTTGAACGTGAAAGATAACATGTCAGTATCATAATGAGAATAACATCAGTAGATATCATGAATCATGAGGATCAATAATATATATTAAATTTGGAATCATGGCATACTTGACTTGATTTGAACTTGCTTCTTGATCTTGGTTATTAATTAGCAATCAGGGTGACTTTAGGTGCCTTTAATTCTTGGGGTATGCCCAGCAAACGATACGACCTTATGCGGGTCAATGGGTGATCAAACCATGACCAAGGGAATGACCCTTATCTTGATGCACTTGGCTTGGACTGGCAACTCATCATTAATCTTTCATCTGAACTTATTAATCGCTTTAATAACTTGTAGCTCTTTGTTCTTGATTCAATCGATACGATAGGATCAACGTGAAATAAATCAATAACAGAGTAAATCATGTAAATCAGTGAGGGATCTCTGTGGGGTCAGAAAATATGATCAATCATATATATATATAATATCTGGATAAAAGGAAAATAATTAATAAATATAATAAAAGATTTTCTGGGGAAATGATCGACCGGTTCAGGGGAACGGTCGACCGATTGTCTGCGGGTCGGTTGATCCGTTCAGTTGAACGATCGACCTGATGGGGAAGGATCGGTCAACCGGTGACAGGAATCGGTCGATCGGTCAACATGTGCAGAAAGCGGCTGCATGCAAGTTATCGGTCGACCGGTTGCCGCGATGCATACGGACCGGTCGACCGGTAGGCATCTAGAAAACTTGCAGAACCCTCGAATTTTGTGAATTCTTCAGTGCAATATCAATCTAACCTAATTCCTATCTCCTAGCAGATCAATCACATAATAATAGATCAACAAACAATGAATTATGCATGCAAATAATCAATCAATCAATCAATTCAAGAAAATCAAGCAAGGCAAAACAAGGAACTTGAACCATCTTTTCCTCTTCTTCTTTACTTGTACGATTGGGGCGTGATTTAACATTATTCAGGGGTCATGCAAGGTGATTTCGATTCACCCACCTGTTCGTGATAGATCCGTTCCTTCGATTCGTCGAAAAAAATTATGGGCCGAACCCCTTGTCCTATCTCTGCACTCCTTGTTCTTCCTCTCCTAACAGACCAACGCCTACGACAATCCGATGGAGAGGCTGAGGAAAGTGGCGTGGAGATCAGATAACTTGCAACAAGGGGAGGGGGGAAAGAGAGAGAGAGAGAGAGAGAGAGAGAGAGCGAGAGAGATCGACTACCCTTACACTTGAAATCACCGAGCGAGAACTTCCTGCCCTTGCTCACGTCTGCGGGAAAAAAAACAAGAAGAACAGAGACGGGACGTGAGGTTTGAGGGGAGGTTTTATTTCTTTCGTTTGTTTTTTTATCTTCTGGGACTCTATTAAATCATACGGAGTCCTTCCCCCCCTTGGCTACGGTTTCCAACTACAATTAAGATAACATTAAGTTATCTGTTGGCCGGTTGTTTGAGTCGAACTCGATTCCTTTTTTTTTATTGCATGTGTCGGTTATTACATTCTTACCCTCTTAAAAGAAAATTCGTCTTCGAATTTTGCACTAGGTAGGGAGCTTACCGAATAGATGAGGAAATTCTTGGCGCATTTCCGATTCAAGTTCCCATGTCGCATCATCGCCTTTATGGAAATGCCAAGCTACTCTGACCATGGGGACATCCTTGTTCTTCTGACGTTGTACTTTGCGATCCACTATATGCGTTGGATACTCAGCGAAGGTCAAGTCTACAGCTACATCTGGCTCCTCTATCTTTAGAACATTTGCAGCATCGTGCTTGTACTTCTTGAGCATGGATACATGGAATACATTGTGCACTCTCCCATAAGATGGGGTAGAGCCAGTCTGCATGCTACCTCGCCTACCAGCTCGAGTATCTCAAATGGGCCTACATAGAGAGGACTGAGCTTTCCTCGCTTACTGAATCTCATGACTCCTTTCATGGGAGATACCTTCAGAAGAACTTGGTCCCCAGCTTGAAAGATCTGCTCTCGTCTGCCTTTGTCAGCATAACTATTTTGCCTTCCTTGAGCAATCTTCATCCTTTGCTTAATCAATTCTATCTTTTCAGCATATTCCACTGCTTCTTTCACTTCTTCCTTACTCATGATCTTTTCCTCGCCTACTTCGCTCCAGTGGGCAGGTGAACGGCAAGGTCGTCCATACAGGGCTTCAAATGTTGCCATACCAATACTAGAATGGTAGCTGTTATTATAAGCAAACTCAATCAGATGAATGTGCTCATCCCAGCTACCCTGCCAATCTAGTGCACATGCCCTTAACATATCCTCTAGTGTCTGGATGGTCCTCTCAGACTGCCCATCTGTCTGAGGGTGGAAAGCTGTACTGAAATTGAGCCTTGTGCCAAAGGCTTCCTGCATGCTCCCCCAGAATCTGGCAGTGAATCTAGGGTCTCGATCAGACACTATGGACTCTGGGATCCCATGGAGTTTGACTACTTCTCTCACATATAAGTCTAGCAGACTCTCCATTGATTGCTTCCATCGGATTGGAATAAAGTGTGCTGCCTTTGTGAAACGATCCATAACTACCCATATAGCATCATGACCCTTCTTAGTCCTCGGCAAGTTGGATACAAAATCCATAGTGATCTTATCCCACTTCCATTATGGGATTTCCAAAGGCTTCAACTTGCCATATGGCTGCTGATGTTCAATCTTGACTTGTTGGCACACCAGGCATCGAGAGACATATTCTGCTATCTCTCTTTTCATGTCCGGCCACCAGTAGCTGCGTTGTACATCCTTATACATCTTGGTGCTACCGGGTGGATAGTGAACTCCGACTTGTGGCACTCATCCAGCACCTCTCTTCGGACATCAGCGTCAGGGGGAATCCACAACCTGTCCCGATATCTAATCCCTCCATCTACAGAGATCTGAAAATCTGCTGATTCATTCTGGCACCTCTTCAGAACCTTCTGATATTCAGGATCTACTTTCTGAGCTGTTATGATCCTGTCAATTAAGCTGGGCTTCATATGATGCATCATCCATAAAGCTCCATTTGTTCCCAGCTTGGGGCACCATTGCTCAATTTCTTCCAGCATTTCATACTCGCGTAGCCTCATATAAGCTAGCGAGCCTTCCCACTTCCTGCTTAATGCATCGACGACTGAATTTGCTTTACCCGGATGGTAATTGATAGCAAATTCATAATCCTTGAGGAGCTCAAGCCATCGTCGTTGCCTCATGTTAAGATCCCTCTGATCGAAGATGTACTTGAGACTCTTGTGGTCAGTGAAGATCTCGAACGTCTCTCCATACAAATAGTGCCTCCAGATCTTCAGAGCAAAGATCACAGCCGTCAATTCCAAGTCATGTGTGGGGTAATTGACCTCGTGCTTCTTCAGCTGCCGTGAAGCATAAGCCACTACTTTGCCGTGTTGCATCAGGACACGACCCAATCCTGTTCCACACGCATCACTGTAGACCACGAAACCTCCACTGCCTGTCGGAATAGTGAGAATTGGTGCCGAAGTCAGACAGTCCTTCAGAGTTTGAAAGCTTTGCTCACATTTATCTGTCCAGATAAATTTTTCCGCCTTCTTTGTGAGATTCGTGAGGGGTGCAGCAATCTTGGAAAAGTCCCTGATAAACCTCCTGTAATAATCCGCTAAACCAAGGAAGCTACGAATCTCAGAAGCATTCTTCGGCCTAGTCCAATTCGTCACCGCTTCCACTTTTGCGGGGTCTACTGCAATGCCCTTCTTGGAGACTATGTGTCCCAAGAACATGATCTCCTTCAGCCAGAATTCACACTTTGAAAGCTTGCCATAAAGCTTGTGTTGTCTCAGGATCTCCAATACTATCCTGAGATGCTCTCGGTGTTGCTCTGGACTGGAAGAATAGATCAGAATATCATCCACGAACACTATGACAAACTGGTCTAAATATGGTCGGAAGACCCTGTTCATTAAATCCATGAACGCGGCAGGAGCGTTCGTCACTCCAAATGGCATGACCAAGAACTCGTAGTGGCCATATCTTTACCGAAAAGTAGTTTTCGGTATGTCCTCATCTGCCACTCTCAGCTGGTGGTAGCCACTACGTAAGTTTATCTTAGAGAACACCGATTCTTTTGACAGCTGATCGAAAAGGTCATCTATCCGAAGCGGGGGATACTTATTCTTCACTGTCACTTTATTGAGCATTCTATAGTCGATGCAGAGCCGCATGGAGCCGTCCTTTTTCTTGACAAACAAGACCGGTGCGCCCTAAGGTGAGACGCTCGGTCTGATAAATCCCTTGTCCAGTAGCTCCTGTATCTGCTTCTTCAGTTCCTGCATTTCAGCAGGTGCCATGCGGTAGGGTGCTTTAGAGATGAGTGCAGTCCCAGGGAGGAGCTCTATTTTAAAGTCGATTTCCCATTTCGGTGGTAATCCGGATGTGTCCTCAGGAAATACATCTGGGAACTCCCGCACCACATCTATCTGTTGGAGCTCAGTGACAGGTGCATCCATCTTGACCACACTAGCCAAGTACCCACAGCATCCTTTCTGCAATAACTTCTGTGCCTTGATCGCTGAGACAATGATTTTGTTCTTTGTTGATGGAGTGCCTCTGATCACTGCCTTAGGCTTGCCTTGCGTCCCTATAACGATCTTCTTCTGTTTGCATTGCAAGGTTGCATCGTGATACGAAAGCCAGTCCATCTCCAAAATGACGTCATAATCCACCATGGGGATGACTATGAGGTCTGCAGAAAAATTTTTCTTGTCTACATTGACTGGTACATTCGGGATGTACTTGGCAGCATGGAGAGTACCCATAGGTGTACTCACACGCATAGCATGGGGCATCTGCTTCTGAGGTAGACTAAGAGTTTGGGCACACGACTCTGAAATAAACGAGTGTGTAGCCCCAGAATCAAATAAAATAGTAGCAGACAAGTTGGCGATTGGGAGGGTACCTCTAATGACATCATTGTCATTTTGGGCTGCATCAGTTTCCAGGTTGTGCACACGACCTTGCACAACGAAATTTGCACCTCCTGCTGCTCGATTGTCTCGGCCTCCTCTAGCAGCCTGTGGGCAATTTATGATGAAATGTCCGAACTGTCCACACTGAATGCATGCGCCGCTCAGTCTACGACACTCTCCATCATGGTGACGGCCACAGTGAGGACATAAAGGCTTCTGTGGCACTTGTGGCTGGCGTGGTGGCGGTGACAGTTGTCTCAGTGGCTGTGCTTGCATTGGCGCAGGCCGTGGTTGAGCTTGAGCCTGTCTTGGAGCTTCTCTCTGCTGGTATGGCCTGTAACGACGATCGCGGCGGTCGTTCCTTCTAAATGGCCGTTGATCATCCGTTCGAGGCCTGTGCTGCTCTATTGCTTTGGCTGGAGCTTTGGCCTTGTGTTCAGCTTGATCCTTTTCCATACGTGTGGCCAACCTCATAGCCTTCTCTAGATCTTCACAATCCCCAGACAAGACTTCAGTCTTCAGTGCCTGCTGTAGTCCATTAATGAATCTGTTAGCCCTAATACGCCCTTCAAATGACATCGGGCAATATTGCTCCAGTTGGATGAACTGGGTGTGGTAATCCGCCACAGACATAGTTCCCTGCTGCAGTTGCAAGAACTCCTCTTGTTTGTTGATGCGGTCATGTTCAGGAGTGTAGCGCGCCATGAAGGCCTTCTTAAATTCATCCCATGCTATGTCCTCTTCTTCCATCCCTCTGAACCTGGTGGCCCTTGTAGTCTTCCACCAGCCCATCGCAGTACCAGTAAGCATGTGTGTGACATACATGACCTTGCGCTCATCAGTGCATCTCATCAGCTTAAAAATTCGATCCATAGTCTCAATCCATTCTTCAGGCTTGAAAAAGTCCGCCTTCCCATCATAATGAGGCGAATGCAACTTCAGGAAAGCCTGGATGGTGTCTTCTACTGCTTCATGGCGTGCCCTCTGATTAAGACGCCTTGCCGCCGGTGAACTGTCTCCTGCCTGGCTACCCTCAGGTGGAGCAAACTCATCCACATGCTCTTCTAATGGCGCTCTAGCTGCGCGGCCTCTACCTCTTCCGCGGCCTGGCGCATGACCTCGACCACGGCCATGTCCGCGACCCGACTGGGCCCCCATCTCAGGAAGTGGGCCTTCCGATGCCTCATACAGATTCCAGTCCGCTCTGGCCATTTGCTTTTGAATACGCTCTGACCGTCGTGACATGCTTATCCTCTATTCATACAATAAAATCATGGATCAATAAATCATAACTTATCTTAAACATAAACTTGACTTACATTACTTTTCGGTGGAGGGTGTGACGACTGCACGGCGATAGCACATGAATCTTTTACCATACTATACTATTCTATACACTAGGACGTCAAAAGAGTCCTAACTTTAGGCTCTGATACCATAGATGTAATGCCCCCAAATCGACCCCCGCCACGTGGCGAAGACCAATCTGGAGACGCTACGACATGCTATAACTTGACTATAATATTGACCATATCTCAGTCAAAACTGAGACACGTCAGCGGGAAGAAAATAAAATAAAAGAAGATAACATAATTATGCGGAAGTCTAAAAGTGGCTATATCATTGCTAAGAAAATAAAATAGGTTCTACATCATGAATCTAAAATGCGGAAGGTAAATGAAAACTAAATAACACTCTAAAAGCCCTATGGTTCATGTGCCATCTTATCGCCAGAACTTCATCACCACATGCCTACTCCACCACGTCACTGACCTGGTCCTGTGAAAATCAGACACAGGGGAGGAGGTCCTCCCGTAAGCTTTACAGCCTAGTGGGGAACCACATGATATACAGTGCATGACATGAATATAGTAATCAGCGGTAAATAATCATGCTTAACTTGAACGTGAAAGATAACATATCAGTATCATAATGAGAATAACATCAGTAGATATCATGAATCATGAGGATCAATAATATATATTAAACTTGGAATCATGGCATACTTGACTTGACTTGAACTTGCTTCTTGATCTTGGTTATTAATTAGCAATCAGGGTGACTTTAGGTGCCTTTAATTCTTGGGGTATGCCCAGCAAACGATACGACCTTATGCGGGTCAATGGGTGATCAAACCATGACCAAGGGAACGACCCTTATCTTGATGCACTTGGCTTGGACTGGTAACTCATCATTAATCTTTCATCTGAACTTATTAATCGCTTTAATAACTTGTAGCTCTTTGTTCTTGATTCAATCGATACGATAGGATCAACGTGAAATAAATCAATAACAGAGTAAATCATGTAAATCAGTGAGGGATCTCTGTGGGGTCAGAAAATATGATCAATCATATATATATAATATCTGGATAAAAGGAAAATAATTAATAAATATAATAAAAGATTTTCTGGGGAAATGATCGACCGGTTCAGGGGAACGGTCGACCGATTGTCTGCGGGTCGGTTGATCCGTTCAGTTGAACGGTCGACCTGGTGGGGAAGGATCGGTCGACCGGTGACAGGAATCGGTCGATCGGTCAACATGTGCAGAAAGCGGCTGCATGCAAGTTATCGGTCGACCGGTTGCCACGATGCATACGGACCGGTCGACCGGTAGGCATCTAGAAAACTTGCAGAACCCTCGAATTTTGTGAATTCTTCAGTGCAATATCAATCTAACCTAATTCCTATCTCCTAGCAGATCAATCACATAATAATAGATCAACAAACAATGAATTATGCATGCAAATAATCAATCAATCAATCAATTCAAGAAAATCAAGCAAGGCAAAACAAGGAACTTGAACCATCTTTTCCTCTTCTTCTTTACTTGTACGATTGGGGCGTGATTTAACATTATTCAGGGGTCATGCAAGGTGATTTCGATTCATCCACCTGTTCGTGATAGATCCGTTCCTTCGATTCGTCGAAAAAAATTATGGGCCGAACCCCTTGTCCTATCTCTGCACTCCCTGTTCTTCCTCTCCTAACAGACCAACGCCTGCGACAATCCGATGGAGAGGCTGAGGAAAGTGGCGTGGAGATCAGATAACTTGCAACAAGTGGAGGGGGGAAAGAGAGAGAGAGAGAGAGCTCGACTACCCTTACACTTGAAATCACCGAGCGAGAACTTCCTGCCCTTGCTCACGTCTGCGGGAAAAAAAAAAGAAGAACATAGACGGGACGTGAGGTTTGAGGGGAGGTTTTATTTCTTTCGTTTGTTTTTTTATCTTCTGGGACTCTATTAAATCATATCGGAGTCCTTCCCCCCCTTGGCTACGGTTTCCAACTACAATTAAGATAACATTAAGTTATCTGTTGGCCGATTGTTTGAGTCGAACTCGATTCCTTTTTTTTTGTTGCATATGTCGGTTATTACATTCATTCCTCTTACATTAAATTAAATTTATTAATGTTACTAATATCTCAAATTTTACCTCAACTAAAAATTCATTTAATTCTCAAAACACTTGGAAGTAAAAAGGCCCTTTTAGACTTCGAATTAACTTAATTTTTTTATCACGAGATATGTGTCCTAATTTTAAAAAATTAATTCAGAATCTCAATGTCTATATAAACTTCTTATGGTCCGAACAAAAAAAAAAAGAATTATAATTCTCTTATGTTTTTCATCTAATAAAATTCTGCGTCATTGCGTTCGTTCAGTACATAATATCTCTCGTATAGAAATTTATATTATACTACTGCTAATTATACTATTATTAGCAGTAGTATAATATAAATTTCGTCGCTACTTGAAAATTTTTTGGTTCATCCGTGCATTTGAGCAAACACCATGTGTTACTGTATTTCTCTATTCATATATTTTGGTCTTCAAACCAAAGTTAAACTTTCATTATTATAATTTCATATTAAACTCTTATTATTTACAATTCGATCGAAAACATGAACCATAAAATTAACAATCAATTTAGGTTTTGGCGTTTTCACAAGTCTCCACAATCATCCTTCTCGGAACTTCCGCATGATCCGTCGTATATCCGTCATCTATTTTTGTTTGATCGATATAATAATAATAATAATAATAATAATAATAATAATAATAATAATAATAATAATAATAATAATAATAATAATAATAATAATAATAATAATAATAATAATAATAATAATAATAATAATAATAATTTGTTTAAAAATTTAATTAATGTTGAATTGACTTGATTGAGATAGGATTGAGTGATATCCGCAAGAGGAGAGCAATTAATTAATTAATTGAAGGTTCGGAAGTCTTAATTAAATGGACACGTATACGTAATTGTGTTCAATTACGTAATTGTGACTTCGTATGATATTTTTTTTTTATTAAAATAATAGATAGTTTCTGGAATTCTTCAGTTGTTTAACGTGCGTAAGGCATGATGGTATCACGTAATTAAAAGTGTTTCTTTAATTAGTTCTTGTGCAGTCTTAGATTATATTTTTAATTATTGCGTATCAAAATTAATTTTCTTGTTGACCTCCAAATAACGAATCAATCAATCAATTGACATCATCTTCTAATTCACATGATTGAACGGCGTTGTCAATTTTAATTAATTGGAGTGGGGCTCTCAACTTTGGAATTCAGAAATATATATCCCATTTTCTCAAGTTATATAAAATGCTAATTAACATTGGACACATTAATTAATTATGTACTTTTTCTATTTAATGTCTATACTAGCACATGATTAATCTAATATTCGATGTATAATGATTAAATAATTATTCAAATGTAAGGAAAAATGTATTAAGTAATTTTAATATTACCACTTCATTTTTTTTAAATGACAAGATGATAATTATGAATACATTTGTATCATTAAAAATCTCATATGAAACCATAATCAAATGTTAAAAATACATTTAATATATCTAATTTAAATAGGCCAAATGCATAAAAAAAATCAAATTTACCCCCAAAAAAAGAGAAAATATGAAAGAGAAAAAACATTATTTAAGCCAACTAAAATAGGCAAAATTCCGACCAGATCAAGAGAGATGGAGAGGGAGCCAACGGAGAGGGAGAGAGCCCTGCCGGAGGAAGAGATGGCCGGAGGGAGAGGGATTTCTTCGGTCGGTGGGAGTGAGAGACAAGGGAGAAAGATATATAGTTATGTGAGAGAAAAAAGTAGCAGGGAGGACAAAAATTCATAATTATTATAATTATAAATGAAATTAGAATTGCCGACGGCGTGATCCGTCGAAAATATCAATGGACAAAAATTCGTCGAAAATACCGATGGATTAGGCTGTCGGTAATTAAATAAATAAAATATTATTATGTTATATATGATTATATTATTTATTTAATTACCGAGGTTCGGTCCGTCGAAATTTTTGATAGAATATTCTTTGTCCGTCTGTAATTCTGACGGTTTGGATCGTCAGTAGTTTCAACGAACATTTTTTGCGACGAATATTTTGTCCTTTGGTATTTCAAAAGGATTTTTATTTTCGTCATAAAATTTGTCAGAAATTGCTAAGTATTTTAATTTGTCGAAAAATGTCCGTTTAAAATTTGCGATTTTTTAGTAGCGTCATTTTAAACTATTACATTGAACATAAATTTAGCTGAAAAGAGAAAAGGAGTTTAAAGAAAAAAATAGCATACTTTTTTTTTAAAAAAAAATGGTGAAAAATGCTTCAAAGAAAAATGTTTGGGAATTGAAACTTGGAATAATGTATCATCATCACATGTGAGCCGTTCTAACCAGAGTGTTCATGGTATACAATATTCTTCATTAGTTCCACTTATGGACACATGAACAAATTACATCACTCTTTAATAATATCAAATTGTTGCCAACACTTCATTTATGCTTAATTACACTCCTCCCTTTCTTATCTTGTTATAGGGAGTCCGAGCATTACGTAATTTATTATTATTTTTTTCTGACGCATGTCAGTAGAATATGCATGGCTGTTCACAGTTCATTGAATCAACCTCTCAACTTCCTTTTTTGCTAATTGACTGGTCCAAACACATGAAATGATCTCTTCCTTCAATACCAATAATTGGAGTACACCCCTACAATTATATATATATATATATATATATATATATATATATATATATATATATATATATAAGCACGTGTGTGAAGATCGAACAATTATATATGAATTTTACTGCTTCTGTGCATGTTAACACAGAGGAATATAGAGCCATCTAATTGATGTTATTAATCCATGCTTTCATATATGGACATAAAATAAGTGGATTTATGTTAATTGGCCAAGTCCTCCACTTACAGCTATATAATAAGCGTGGAATAGAAAATTATGTCCACTTTGATTAATTATATTAATTTCTCAATTTAGAGTTTGATATATTCATGACAACAATTAATTAGGTTTGATGCTCGCATATGGAGTTTGTGTGTGTCTTGCCTTCTTCTATTACTTTATCATACATTTCATGAGGCAAGGCATCCTTTGCGTGCATCATTAGTTGCTCTCTTGAATTAAAATAGAGCATGCATGGCATGTGCATTGTTCTCAAGTATGAATTAGATATATATTACGTGAGTCCCATATGAGTGAATATATATATATATATATATATATATATAAATATATATATAAAGTTGGCAGAAGAATGAATGGATGGATGAAACATTGATTGGATGATTTGAATGTCATGTTCAAAGATTCGAGGAGACCAAGTTTTGACTGGGCGATTTGAGTGCCATATAGGTTCAAATAAAAAGATTCGGGCGTAGTCTCGAGTTGAATTTCTTAAATTTCATCAGGATTCATATTGTAGTTTATTTAATATTGAATTGATCAGTGAGTATTGTATCTTTTTATCATTTTATTTGAATGTTAATACTAAACTAATCAATTTTAAAGACAATAATTGTTCATTTAGTTCAATAAATCCTTCACAATATGTCCATGATAAATTAATGCTTCTTCATACCGGACGTCAATCCTGATATATACGGGTCGAGAATAATCAGCCAGATCCGATAATAAAATATTTGTAACACATCATAATTTCATAAAAAAACTTTATTTTACTCTTGACATCGGCTCCACATAGTGGCGTTTCACTACTAGAAAAAATGATGTTTTTCGATGGTTTCATCCGTCGAAAAATCTAAAGAAATCGTCGGAAATGAGGGGTTTCGATGGGTTTATCTACAGAACTGATCCGTCGAAAAGATGGTCGTCGCAAAATGATTTTTGACGGTTGAAAAAAAGTCGTCGAAAGTTTGGACGGTTGCAACTGTCCCAATAGTCCGACGGCCGCAAACGTCAAAAAGTCTGATGGCCGCAACCGTCGAAAAGTTTCGGCGGTCTCGACTTTCGACGGTCTCAACCGTCGAAACTTTCGACAGTCATCGCAATCATCGAAACTTTCGGTGGTCGCAATCATCGAAACTTTCGGCGATCATCGCAACCGTCGAAATTTTCGGTGATCGCAATTGTTGAAAAGATCCGACGATCGCAACCGTCGAAACATTCCGACGGCCGCAACAAGATCCGACGGTCGCAACCGTCGAAACAAGAAATTTTAAAATATAAAAAATAGCCCACCGCAAGGCAGCCGATCCGGCCGCTCGCGATAAGATCCGGCCGTCTAGCACCGATCAGGCTGCCTGACAACCGAATCAGGTCGGCTGCGGACGGATCAGGCCACCTGGCGACTAGATCAGGCTGCCTGGTAGATCACGCCGCTGCTGGCCAGATCAGGACGGCTGTCGGCCGCTCAGGCCACCTGGTGGCAAGGTCGGCTGTGGCCGGATCTGACCCCCCGTGGCCCTCGCGGCCAGATCCAGCTGATCTGGCCCTTGAGCTGGGGGAGAGAGAGAGAGAGGGTCGCCGACAGGTCATTGTCCGGGAGTTCGTCGCGCCGGCAAGATAGGAGAGGGAGAGAGAGAGGAGAGAGGGAAAGAAGTTGAGAGAGGAGAGAGGAAGAGTGTATATATATATATATATATATATATATATAGAGAGAGAGAGAGAGAGAGAGAGAGAGAGAGGAGAAAGCGGGAAGACGAAAAAAGTGACAGGAGTATTTTTAATTACCGACGGTCATGACCATCGAAAACTTCGGAAATATTAATAATATATACATATTATGATATATATGATTATAATATTTAATTATTTTTCAATTATCGACGGTCCAAACTGTCAAAACTATCGACGGCTTAACTGTCGATAATTATAATAATAAAATACTACTTATATTATATTATTATATAATATTTATTTATTTTTCAAATTATCGACGGTCCAGACCGTTGAAAATTCCGACGGTCCGAATTGTCGATAATTATAGTAATAAAATACTACTTATATTATATAATATTTAATTACTTTTTAAAGTTATCGTCGGTCCAGACCGTCGAAACTTTTGACGACCCAAACTGTCGATAATTATAATAATAAAATACTACTTACATTATATGATATTTATTTTTTTAGGTTATCGACGGTTGAAGTCGTAAAAAATTTTGATGATCTGAACCATCGCTAATTATATTAATAAAATACTACTTATTTTACATCATTTTCCACTTACCGACGGTTATGATCATCGAAAGTTTCGACGGATACGTATCCGTCGAAACTTTCGACGTTTCTAACCGTCAAAAAATAAAATAATAACATAATAGATTTGATAATTTATTATTTTTATTTCCTATGGTTGCAACCGTCGGAAACCTATCTATCGCAAAATTCGTCGTAAATTGCGATGGATTTTGTTCCGTCGAAAATTGTCCATCGGAAAAACATAATTTTCTTGTAGTGTTTGGAATTGCAATGAGCAGAAACTACCGGTGCCCCACCGATCAGCCGCTTCAGCGGACGTCCAAAAGTGCAATGAGCAGACTATTGAAATTGATGTGCTAATCAATTTTTCTTAAAAGCTTAACTAATGAAGGGGTGAGATGGGGTGGTGTAGTGAGGGATGTGGTAGTAGAGTATGGCGGGTCATTAGAAAGTCTATGTTTGAATAGTAAGATGTAAAAAATGATGGTATGGGGGATGAAAGTTTTATTTACTAAAAGTCATTCTTACCCTTTAAAATAAAAAATGATAGATAAATACATATTCATAAAAGATAATATATTAATGTGTGTGAGAAGAGTAGAGAAGATAAATATATATTCATAAAAGATAATATATTAATGAAGAGAAGAGAAGAGAAGAGAAGAGAGGAGAGGAGAGGGAGAGAGAGAGAGAGAGATGTGGTTTAATTTGGTAAGAAGAGGAATAATTTCATTTGGTAATAAAAAAGGAAAGAGGTTAATTTGGTCTAAAATAATCTATTTCTCCCCATTCCACCAATTTGATGGAATGAAAAATGTGATGTTTGAAGGGCTTAACTATTCCTCATCATTCTTAACTTTAATAAAAAATGTAACCAAATATTGTTTAAATAATTTCATTCTCCCGTATTCCACCCTACCCCTTCATATCCTTCAATCCAATCAAACCTTAAGCCGTTAGGAATTGATTATATATTTTTAACACTCTCCCTGACGTATGAGCTGCCGACAAATTTGATCTAGTTCAGCCCACCACGTGGACACCAAAAGGGAGGAAATTTTTTTTTAATAAGAGCTTAACAAGGTTCAAACTCTTGACCTCTGACTCTGATACCATGTTAAATTTGATGTGCTAACTAGTTTTCCTAAAAGCTTAAGCGTTTAGGAAGAGCAACATTATTGATTTTATATTCTTGACAGAAACAAGAAGAAGATCGACTTTAATTTTTCTTCCTTCATTACACCACCATAACTCATGAGGATTTCTCTGGGATTGAGAGGACGAAAACTCCCAAGTAAATGGTCTTAAAGATCACTCTCATTTCCCCTTCATTCTTTTGTTCTCTCATTTTCCTTTTTATGCCATTTTTGTGTTTGCTCCCTTGTTATCTTAGGCAGAGGACATTGGAAGAGGTTCACAGGATGTTGATAACATGGAACAGGAAGATGATGAAGGAACACCTAGGGTGTGGAGATCAAAAGAACAATCTAAAATGCATCAAAAAGGTGTGATTTTGAATTTATGTAATGGAGTAGTTTTTCAGAGGAATTTGCATGTTTTAAGCACCTTACTAGGTTAGGATTCATACTAGTATGAGTAGAAATCATACCTTGGAGTTTCTATTGAAAGATAATGAATTTTATTATCCATAACATGAATAATTTTGGATTGATTTGTATACCATGAATGATTGATGTTATAGATCTATGTTTTACATATTTTGCAGGTACCTTAAGCATGATTTCGTACATGACATGATTATGTAACTATGGATAAGATTAAGTTAAGTTGAATAGGATTTTAATTATAAAGATGCATAGGATTAAATAAGAATGAAATGGTTACGTGTAGTTTTACATGATGATTAGATATGATTATGTTAATATTGCTCCTAAACCAAGCCTAGTGTTAGTAATAAGTTTGATATATTTAGATATAAGTGTGTGAAAAATTGATTGAAAATCTAAGGACGCAATGACCTATGACTTAGTCAAATGAAACGGACAATTAGACTCACAACCGAACTATTAATTATGTGCCCTAGACAAACCAAACTGTTATATCTACTGTGTACTAGGAGATTGCCTTTTTATGTTGTCTTAGCACATCAAGTCTTCCATGTCACCTATCAAATCAACAGAAATAATTATTGGATGAGTCATACTCTAAGAAAACATAATCAATGTCAGATGGGAGTTCGTTTAGTTTAGGTTTTGGAGGTGGAATGTCATGTTCTTCTTTTTTAAGTTTGACTTTATCCTTCTTCAAACTTTCCACCACTAGTGGTTCAACGATCTATTTATTATTCTTAATTGATTCCTTTGTTTCTTTGTAAGGATTTGTGACAAGATATGAAAAAAATATGATCAAGTTGATCAAGTGTCATCCTCATAAGTATCAATGGAAAAGCATGAAGAAAATTCAAGTGGTTGCTTCAGGAATGCTATTAATTAAGAAATTAAGAAAATTTTATTTTCAAATGTGAATAAAATAAAGAAAAGATCGCCTAGATAAATAATGATTTGATGATTAATGCACCTAATTTATACCACAACAATGCAATGGATCTTCAAAATTTTGAATTAATTGAATCAATAAGAAAGTTTAATTCTCAAATTATGTCTCTTTGGATTTCCCTAGTTGTGCCATACAGAGAATAAGGTCAATTCTAGAAACTATTATGAATCAACTACTTGTTCTCAGAGATCAATTAACTCATAAATCATATAATTAAAGGAAAACATTAAACACACCTAAGCAATGCTATTAAAGATTGAAATAAACTAAGATAAGAAAAATTCCAATACATAAATAGTGTTCAACTAGAATGTCCCTAATAAAGAATAAATATATTGAAAATAACGTCAAATCTAATGTAAATGCTCAGGAGAAGAAAATAAGGAACTCTTGCATATACTGAGCACATCCTCTCTCGAGTTTCCCACAGAAATTCGCGATAGTTCCCAAATTTCTCCTCTTATTGGCCTTAAAAATAATGTTCCAGGATAATTTTCAGTATTTCTTCTCTTTCTTAGATGGACTTTTCGTCCCTTAAAGGAAGAAACCAAATATCCAACCAAAAAGTGGATAGAATTTATTGCGTAATCGCCTGTTGGACCATCATCATGGCTATGAAAATTTGTCATGGGCGTGATCGA
This sequence comes from Pontederia crassipes, assembly GCA_030549335.1. NCBI lineage: Eukaryota > Viridiplantae > Streptophyta > Magnoliopsida > Commelinales > Pontederiaceae > Pontederia > Pontederia crassipes. The sequence continues at coordinate 8,712,008 of CM060190.1, forward strand.
ATACGAGAAAGTCTATTCCGATATTATTCCTCTGGCACGATCGTGACACCACATGACATGACCATAATAAAACGTTGCAGAGGCATAACTATGCTAACAAATAAAGGAATGACCGTAAAATATTAGGCACGACTGTGATTGATCCGTATAATTGTGGGTTATTTTCGGCCATTTTCTTTGATGTTTTGATTTCACGTCATAAAAATGTCCAAATTTAGATATAAATGGTTAATTATTTCAATATGACATTGAAGTGAGAGAATTGTTTGTTTAATTTCTCTTTCCGGAGTCTTTGCGAAAAAGATAGTTCCCCCAATTGCTTTGGAATGTTGGAGGAGATGACTTCTTTACCTTTCTTGTTGGAGAGAATTTGAGTACTCTCCTTAGCAGCAACATTTGATTTGAGATGTTGAACTCATCTTCTTCAAAGTCATCTTGTACGTGCGGTGTTCATGAAGTTGAATTAACTAGCTATTTACCACTTCTTAACATTACAACTTTTGCATCTTCACTTGAATTAGATTAGAAATTTGTCAAAATTGCATTTCCATATTTTGAATTGAAGCCTCTTTGTTCCTCCACCCATAGTCATTATTCACATTCCACAAAAGGGTAAGAAACATAGTTAGCATTCTCCAATTGATTATTTTTAGAATTGTTACCTACTAGACATTCATGAGTTGGATGTCCTCCTCCAGATTGATGGCACACCATCATGGTTAACATCTTGTCAATTTTTTATTTGATTACTCCAGATGAGCCATCATTTCCGAGTTTACATTTTTAGTTGCATGTACACAATGAATGTGAGAAGTAGGCCTTCTTTCTTGGCTAGACCTTAGAGCAACGACTTAGATTATGTCTTGAATTTCACTTGAATGTTTACTTCCTAATACCATTCCTCCTACAAATTGATCCAGCTTATCTTGATGACGATCTCAGTCCGTGGTAAAAATCCTCCATAATCTACCATTTAGGAATTTTGTTGTCAAGAATTGCAAACAATAGATTCTTATATCGTTCCCATGCCTCATAAAGGACCATGATTGGGAATTGTTTGATCGTCCATCATCCTTCTAAATGAATACTCGGAGTTCTCTTCGATATTTTCCCACTTTCTGAGGTGGGCAATACTTCCCGATGACATTTGTACCATCTCGAGCCATGTGTGGATAGATCCTGCATGCAAAGTTTTACACCAAGTAGAATCTTTGTCATGTAATTATTGTGAAAATAATATTAAACGAATAACTTCATATGACACATTGTTATTTTTAAAAATTCTCAAAGTAGTTATGAATCTATCGAGGTGATCATGATGATCTTCATGTAGTTCAACACCAAATTGGGATCTTTGTATCATCCTCACAATTCCAGGATTTATCTCAAAGTTTTTCATTGATTTCAAGCAGCATAATGCAAGACTCTCAATCACTGTATATTGTTGAAACATATTTTTTCATAGACAACTCCTCTTCATCTTCATTTATATATCTTACATTGCATGATTGTTACGTGCTTGTTCAACCATCTATTTGGAAACTTTCCTTAGTCTACAAGTAATCCCTTCATTTTCATAATCGAACACAAGATGCACCTTGTATTGTGCGTTATTTTTGTGCTCGAATCCTCCAAGTTCAATGATTGTGTTCCGGTGCTATAGTTCAATCATGCACAACCACAATTCAGAAGCGTATCAAAGTAATTACAAAAAACTAAATCGATAGGAATCTCAAAGTAGTTATTTGGGACAAAATTTAAACAATTTAATTAGTAATTCCTAGGCAACAACACCAAAAATATAATACGAGAATTATGTAACAATTAAATTGGTAGTAAGTGAATTAGTCATATTAAGTAATAAATTAGAGAGTAGATTGTCAAACCCATGATGAACTATTTTGAATTTAATCCATCCCAATATTCTATTAGGAGAGTTAATGGTTTAACAATGACCCAAGAAAAAAAATTAAAAGTACAAAAAAAGAAATAATAAGCAAATAAAACAAATTGGTGATGAGCCTTGCGAGTTATGGATGATTAATGATATGGGTAAACCAGAAAGTATAAAAATTATATGATCAAATTTTAAAAATACCAAATAAGTTCACTTATTAAGACATATTATAACTACCCAATCTAATGATTTCTCAATCGAGTAAATCAAACTACTTTAAACCTTGTAGAAACTAAAGACCACATACATCGAGTTGATCTTTAGGTTAATGGATATTAAAGTGCATTGTTAATGTAAATCCTAAACTACCAATCATCTAACGTTAGATAAAAACCAGTAGATCACAGGAATTCAGCACAAATACATAGTTACAAAATTCAGGTTATGAATACTTCAACTTTTCAAGTTAAAAATCAATTTCCAAAGAACAATTAAATCCTAGAATTAATCAACCCGTACCCAGTATATAATCTAATTCTAGGCCATCACAATCTCATAAAAAGATATTGCATACAACATTCACAATCAAAATAAATTGAATCAAATTATATCAATGCAAATCAATTATCAGGTTCATGCAATTTTTCAAACAAAAAATCTCTATTACATGTAAAATAAAATCTATAAAGATCTTAAATAAGAGCATCCAATAGAAGATCGAACTCGCTGTTCGTTGATGACCTCTAGACCGTTGCAAAGCATTATCACCGAGTTACTCCGCAAGCTCCTTGAAACGATCACCTTCAACATCTAAAATTCATCAACAATAGTTAAGCACGACTCTTAGGCTTGAAGCATGATTTTTTTGTCTCCCAAGTCTTCCATTTAAAATCTCCATTTAACGCCAAACTCCTCATTAGGCACCAAAAGGGATGAAATTGTAAAACCAATCGCTTAAATTCAAATTCAAATATCCAACGAAATATTAACATTTAAAAAGCAAACTAACTCTATAATTTTTCGAAAATACTAAATTCATCCATATTTCATATACAATATCTCATATATTTTATCTCACACAATTTAATTACAAAACTTTAGCCATTACATGCAATTATAAGAGTATTTCTACCAGTTCATAATAGAAATAAAAGATTGACACTCAAGTAAAAAACAGTGAATCACAAGCTCACTGTCCATCATAAACTACGAGCTAGATGATCATAAATTACATATCACGAGTGTCCACTGCTCTACACGACAATCCAATAACTTCAAAATCATTCATAACATTCTTCAAGTAAACAACTCCTATACAAAAAAATGAAATACAAAGTAGCCAAAATGATGATCGCGCCTCTCAAACAGCTCATTCCCTAGTTCCTTTACATTTCTTATTTCATGACAAGCATACTTTTATTCATTATTTGCAAAAACTTAAACAAGAGGGGTGAGCATCAACAAGTTCAATGGTCAAATGGCTACCTCAAGTATTAAAATAGTGGCGGAAAATCACTTTATTTTCAAGAAATATTTTAAATCTTCTCATTTCTTCAAAAGAAACCCATTTTGATAATTAATGTTCATACAAGATGAATGCAATGAGTGCACAAACATGGTAACAACATAAATATCATAAAATTTGGGAAAGTATCATCAAATTTGGATATCTATACCACTCATCAATAGAGTTCTTCACTCACCCTTCGTGTCACCATATCATGAGAGGGTGTTTGTTCTAATTTTGTCCCTCGTGTCATTATATTGCTAGAGGACATTGAACCATTTCTCGTGTCACTATATCCATATAGAGCTTGTTTTTTTCATTCCATCGCTCGTGCTACTATATTGTCACATGATGTTTGTTCTAATTCCACCATTCATTTCACTATATTGAGATAAGGTTCAATGTCCTCTGGCAAACCAGATCCCAACCGGTCTATCCTAAGATGGTTAATCCTCCAAGGTGAAAACACTCTGCCATATGCATATTTTTGCATGTAATGCATATGTGCATCAATGCAAATTAAAGTTGAAGTTTAGAAATTTGAACTCATTGTATTAAAACATTTTCTTTTCAAAATCTGAATCTTTACTTCAGATGTACAATGAAAACTTTTGTCATAGTCAATGGCATTTCTCAAAATTTATAACATAACATCGTAATTCATACGATGACACACATATGTAGCATACAAATATGTATGATCATGCATGAAGAAAAGTAGCACGAAAATTCGTCCCACACCGGGTGGAAGAATGTCATCACTATGAAGAGTTAAGTAAATTATATCATTTGAGTAAATTCCTTCACCTCGAATTCGTCGAGTCCCAAACTACCGCCTCATCCAAATTCAATCAAGTGTAAACACAACCTATCACATCCTTTGCATTGATTTTGATCTTAATTACCATTATAAATTCTACTACCATAATACTATTGAAATAGCCATCCTATATTTTCTTAGCATCTCAAGTAAGGTCATTATACGACATCACGATAATTAGAAATAAAACTAATAGTTCTTCCTCCTAAGTTTTCATCAATCATTTTTAGTTATTTTGACAACTAACTAATTAATTGACTAGCAGCATTATAAATTATAACTTCTTAATTACTATTAGTGGTAACTCCACATGATTTACATAAATCATATCTTACAATGGCTTGCTAAAACACTTACCAAAGAGAAAGTGAAGGCCCTGTTGACTAGCAACAACCTATCATAATCGATTAACAACTACCTCATTAAATTATCAATCAAATCTTATGAATATTAACAATCACTACGAATATCTTACCAGGGTAGTAGTAGCTCCAACACTCAAAATCCCAAGTCACAATTTCCAAAAACGTCGACTTAATAACTAATTGCCTCCTTCATCAATAGGCAATGCTCTTTTAACAAGAGCTCATAGATCTAAAATAGATTCTAATTTATATCTGTTACGAAAAGAGGGAGAGAGATATTGCACAAACATAGAGGAACACACAAGATTTACGAGGTTCACCCTTAACTGTACTACGCTCTCGGACGGCGACGTCTTTCTTTTGTAATGGAACATTGATTATTATAAGGATGCAAAATAGCCTAGCCATCGAGGTATATAGAAAACTCTAATATAAAATTGGAAAAAAAAACTCTAAAATCATAAGGAATGGGCGGAATCCCCACCCCTACTGTCTTAACGCTTGACTAACATAGGGGTTCAACTGGGTTTAGATTCAAGGCATTATCAATAGTATCACATTTCACTAACCTAGTCACGATGATGAACCACTCACTAGAAATTTCATTGGAGGTACAATAAAAATTTGAGTGCAACAAACCTACAATAATTTATCGATTAATTTTGTAAGAATAGAAATATGAACTATCTCACTGAGGAAGGTCCATCTCATCAATTATGGTGAAATAGAAATATGGAAAGTTAATCAATCCATGCTTGAGGAAGGTCCATCTTTGTATGACCTCCCCGACATTTCACTGCATTATAAATGGTGAACCTTCCCAGCCATTCACGAGTTTCAGGGGTATACGACAAGGCGATCTGATCTCACCCTACCTGTTTATTCTGGTCTCCCAAGTGTGGAGGTTGGCTTAATCTCTCCCTTCAGGATTAATTAATTCAGTCTAACCCACCTACTCTTCGCGGACGACTTACTTATTTGCCTCAAAGCAACCAAAATAAACTGCATGAAAATTATGCAAATTTACCAGTTCCTTATTGAGCAACATGTAAACACACATAAATCCGAACTATTCCTACCCACTTGAGCACCAGATGCCGCCAACAATCAGCGCCATACTAAACTTCAAAGTAGGCACATTTCCTTTTCAATACCTAGGAGTACCTATCTCCCCATAACACATCACTACTCATGAGCAAAATTCCATTATAAATAAAATCTCCCCCCACCTAGGTGGATGGCGTTGCAGGGTTCTAAATCAAGTAGGCTGCACCACCCTCATTAGATCCATGCTCACCTCCATTCCAATCCACTCACTTAGTGTAACAAACCTCTCTGGAAGCACTATTGCCTCCATCGAACGACTCTCTCGCTCATTCTTATGGGATCCCAGAGGGGGTTGTCGTGGTTCCCATCTCATCAACTGGAATACGGTATAGCTCCTCTGAAATCATGGAGGGCTGGGCATCCGCAGTCCGATGGACATCAGGCACTCCCTTGTCACAAGGCGTGTACAAGATTTGCTAAACAATTGCCCCACTCTCTGGACAAGTCTAGTTAAAGCCAAATACAACACACTCAACCTTTGGGATGAGATACCTCGCTCCGACATCGTGGACTCTTGGAAAATAATCTTGAACTCCGTCAATGCTCTAAGATCTGGTTTCAAAAAATTTATCGGCTCTGGATGCTCAACATCTATCCTTCTGGACCCCGGATACTTACATAAACACTTATATGTACGTCCACTTACGTCAATATGGAGACATGTCTAGATGGCCTCACTGCTAACCACTTTATCACAATGGCTCTTGGAATAGCTCTCTCCTCTTATCTACTTTTGGCCTGGATTTATGCTCTCGGATTGAACGAGTTTACCTTTCTTCCTCTGCCAATGATGATGCATGGATATGGATGAATGATACCAATGGATGTGCGAATGCTAAGTCAGTCTACTACCATGTCAATCGCCGCTCTATGCGTTGACTCCCAGTGGAGGGCCGCCGTGGAAACTAGTTTGGAAGATTCCAGCTCCGCCCGAAATACACATTTTTCTTTGGAAGCTCTTACATAACAAACTTCCCACACTTGATACTATACTATATTTTGATGGCACTATTGATCTAGCTTACTCCCTTTGTGGCCTCGAAACGAATGTAAATCTTTTCTTCCAGTGCTCAATTGCACTGCATCTGTGGAACACCCTTCAGAGAAACCTAAACATCCACTTCCAAAATTATTCATCTTGGCACATTGGCTCCTGGATCCACGAAGTAGCCAACTTGGATCAATAGTAAAAAATCCTTTCTCTCCATTTTTGCTTATTTTGTTTGGAAGCTTTGGAATCTTCAAAACGAGGCCCACTTCAGATCACGACGCGCAACCATGGGATCAGTTTGGGAAAGGGCTTTTGCCGGCTTTCATGAGTATGCTGGCGCCCACGCACTTGAGGCCCGTTGCCCCCAAGATCTGCATCTGCGGATTCAGTGGGAGCGCCCACCCCAGAATTGGATTGTCTTCAACTCAAATGGCTCCTACGAGCCAACTGGGTTGGGGTATAGGATACTTAACCCTCTCTCACAACGGCTCTTTCATTTTTGTAGGATCAGGAACTATGGTGGTCGACTCTGTGCTAGAGATCGAAGCTAAAGCTATGCTCACTAGGCTTTGGAAATGCAAGGAGACGAGACTCTCACACATCCAAATATACTCAGACTTAGAGACCCTCGTTCACATCATCAACAACAAATGAGCATGTCCGTGGAGATTGAAGGGAATCATCGCTAATATCAGAGACATCACCACAGTGATTAGCCCTACTATTGTATCTTATAAAGCCCGAAATGACAACCGGACAACTAACTACCTTGCACGCTTTGGTCGCACGAATCTTGGCAAAAATTTTTGGATGGGCAGACTACCCCCGAGTCTTGCTCAATTTTTGTACACCAACTCCAATGGAGTAACTTAATATCAATGAATTTTCTTTAAAACAAAACAATCCATGCCCAAAATGACAACCCCGTATGTCTATAGAAATAAGATTAGCAAAAAATACTTTGTCACATATAATAAGTACACACTCCTTGTATACTTGTCTAGTAGTCAAAGTATTACCAAAAGATATATACAGACATATCAACGGACAAGGAAGAAGGTCCCATATCTAACAATGATCCACATGAATGTGAAACAAATGAAGATGATTTATCGGGGTCGAATAAGGTAGTCATGTACTTCTTATTAATTAGAATCGAATCTGTAACCACCTTAGGATTGACAATTGCCTCCTCACGAGTCATGACATATGCTAGAAAATGTCCTCCTATATCAACCCTTTGTCCATTAGTTGCATGGACAATAGTTTTTCCTTTATTCAGGGAGCTAGTGGATGGGATCCTCCCTTCTGTGCTAGCCTACCATAGAGTAGAGAAGCAGTTCACTAATACCATAAAAAATTTGAGTAGAAACTACTAACTTGGTGCACTCATATTTCTTGTGTGCTTTCTCACCACAACTGTAATAAGTCACTTCTTTGCTCGACCAACATCTAATTGCATGAAACTTCCCACAAGCGCTACACTGCTACATCCCTGCTCTAATCTATCATCTGAAATCCCTAGTCTTGAGTCCTGAAATCAATCCTTTGGTATGTACCTTGTCCCCCAGTCATGCTAGGTGTCCCTCTGAATGCTGGTGGCTAGAAGTAAGCATCGACTCTACCTTTTTTTTTGGATTGAAACTACCTTGACCTCTTTCTTGTCACTTTTTGTTGTGATTTGTCCATAGTGCCAAATTATTTGCATTAACATATGTCCCACAATTGGTACAAGAAATTTGAGCCTTGATCTTGTGCAGCAACTTCTCCATAAAGATGAGCTCCTTCTCTTTATCCGTGGACATTAATCTTGGACAAAACTTATGTAATAGTTCAAATTTGATAGTATATGCTGCCACTGAAGCATCGCCCTACCTCAAATTTATGAAATCTTGAACCTTCTTAGCACTATGTGGGACTACAATGTAAAAATTGCAAAATTCTTTATTCAAATTAGCCCACATCCGCATCAATCCGTAATCTTCATATTCGTCCTCCCACCGGTACAAAGCACTATCGGTCAATAAGAACTCAATGCATGATATCTTCTTATCATCATCGAATCTCATCATTTTGAATACACATTTCAACTATTTCAGCCATTCCTCGGCCTTAATAGGGTCTTGATCTCTTTCAAAATCAGCCACACCATTTTTCTTAATTTGGCGCACTAGTAGGTCAATACGCCTAGGCAAAGCATTAACATTAGGGGCAAGTGTCATAGATCCTCTAGGTTGTGTTTGTGGCTCGACTCGGATCTCCATCGTGAGTTCCTCCCCCATAGGATCCAACTCCAGTTCCTAATCCTTTTGAACTATCCACTCCAACACAACCTCATTGTCGGGTCGTGGGCACCATATTTCATTTCATACCACGAAATTTTCTTAACGCATTTCTGATGCACAAAAAAATCATGCATTATTTATGTCATTTAATCAAATATTTTTAGGGTAATTCTGGTGTTTAGGCAAGAGTTTTGATTTATTTCTATAAAATATTCTTTAGATTTGATTTCTACCTAAGATTGGTTAAATTTATGACAGGGAAGGAAAATACAATGAATTTTCGCCTAAAAAGTTGCAAATGCAAAGGTTGATAATAGCACAACCGTGACATTATCCTTCACGCCCATGACATTAACCTCCACGCCCATGACACTTCCTTCATGCCTGTGACACGGACTATTGGAGAGGGCCGTCTCGCTCACGGCGGTGGATCTCAACTTCATGCCCGTGAGCGAGAGGCAAGAAGGCCAAGGAATTTGAAGGTCTCGCTCACAGTCGTGTATCTCAACTTCACGTCCGTGAGCAGGAGGCAAGAAGGTAAAGGAATTTTAAGGTCTCGCTCATGGCCGTGGATCTCAACTTCACATCCATGAGCGAGAGGCAAATGACTTCAAAGGATTGAAGGTCTTGCTCACGGCTGTGATTCTCACTTTCACGCCCGTGAGCGAGAGGTTATCAGTAGAATTTCAAGGTTTCGCTCACGGCCGTGCAATCCAGCAGTATGCCACAGCGGTGGAAATTGACATGGTCATGACCGTGCCATTTATTTCATAAAAATGTCATAAAAAAAGACAATACTTAGCAACTTATTAGAGAACTAGATCCATGTATCATATTTCCTAGCATAATGTTACTTTATGAATTTAGCATATAGTTTCACTCATATCAATATTTCATGGAATTTATTTGCTAACATTTTCATTGTAGCGTAACATAAACAATCCACCTTCCAAAACCTAGAGCTCTTGTACCATAACTTATAGTTCCCAACTCCTCGTTAGGCGTCACCAGGGGTGATTGTTTTAATTCCATCCTTCATGTCACTATATCGTCATAGGACGTTGAACCGCTCTTCATAGTATGCCAAAGAGCTTGTTTCTTTTCTTTTTCCATTCCATTCCTCATGTCACTATATCTCTACAAGATGATTGTTCTAGTTCTACCCTTTCGACACAGGGTGTTGAACCTACTCCTTGTGTAGCTATAACGACATAGAGCAAATCGGATCCCAACTGGTCTACCTAGAGTTGGTTAATTCTCCTAAGTGAAAACACTATCTTATGCACGTCTTTACTAGTAATGCATGAATGAAAATTCAAAGTTGAAGTTTAGAATTTGAACACATCATATTAAAAACATTTTCTTTACAAAATCCAAATATTTACTTTAGATTTAAAAGGAAAAAAATTTCTCATGGTCAATGGTATTTCTCAAAATTTATAGCATAATATCACAATTCATATGATGACACATATGGAGAATACAAACATGTATGATCATCCATGAAGAAAACTAGCACGAAATCGATCCCACATCAAGTGGAACAACGTCATCACTCTGAAGAGTTAAGTAATTCATATCATTTGAGGTAAGTTCCCTCACCTTGGATTCGTGGAGTCCCAAACTACTGCCTCATCCAAATCCAATGAAGTGTAAACACAACCTATCACATCCATTATCGTTTAGATCTTAATCACCATGATAAATTCTACTACAATAATACTATTGAAATAGCCATCTTATTGATGCGAGCAACTAAATGCTAGTAAGTGCACTAGTCGCTCATTTTATTCAAAATCACGAGGTATTAACTTACTCTAACTACACTAATTTTAGAGGCTAATAGGACACAACATGATTTGGGTAAAAGAGTTGCAGAAAATAAAATTACAAAAGACAAAGATTAAAACTAAAATAATTTACTGATGTCTAGGATCTTAGGATGATTAAGTTGATTAAGAACAAACTTATTTAACTTCTGTAGAGATTGATATAATCAAAGATAATCATGTTCAACTTTTAGATAGATTAGGAACACCTAAAGTATGATCTCCCTAACTTGGTAAGTCAACTATTCTTAATCCTAATAACATGAGAATACTTCTCTACTCTCAATCATACTCAGATTAGAATGCTATGAGTTGTGATTCCTATGCTACCAAATCGCTTGCACGAGTCAACTTAGCAAATCACGCAATCTAATACTCCGCATGGCCCTATTACATTACGACATGAATTGCATAACACCATCTTATTGATGCGAGAATTGATAATAATTAAATGCTAACAAGTGCACCAGTCGCTCACTTTATTTGAAACCACGAGGTATTAACTTACTTAACTACACTAATTTCAGAGGCTAATAGGACACAACATGATTTGGATAAAAGAGTTGCAGAAAATAAAATTACAAAAAAAAAAATAAAGATTAAAACTAAAATAATTTACTGATGTCTAGGGTCTTAGGATGATTAAGTTGATTAAGAACAAACTTATTTAACTTATGTAGAGATTGATATAATCAAAGATAATCAAGTTCAACTTTTAGATAGATTAGAAACACCTAAAGTATGATCTCCCAAACTTGGTAAGCCAACTATTCTTAATCCTAATAAGATGAGAATACTTCGCACAACTCTACTCTCAATCATACTCAAATTAGAATGCCATGAGTTGTGATTTCTATGCTACCAAACCGCTTGCACGAGTCAACTTAGCACCACGCAATCTAATACTCCGCATGGCCCTATTGCAATACGACATGAATTGCATAACAAAATTTATGATTTAAATGATTGATCACACTGCACAGTTAATAATCAATTAATAGTTCAATTTAAAATAATTATTAAATAGAGCAATCATGTTCTTAAAAGTTAAACAAATTATAATCGATCCTAAAGAAAGGTTCACAAGTTTTTCTTAATAATAATTCTCTTGCAGAAATAAAACTAAAAACTTAAAACTAAACTAAATTATTTGGATTACAAAGATTAAAAAGATAAAACTTTAAAGTATAATGATACATCCCAACATGAATTAAAACTGGAAGTACTCTTTAGAATGAATGATCAATCGTTGCACGATCCTCGCACGAGATCACCGCACAGAAATATTCTCGATTGTTCTTCAAGTTGCTCCCACATTTTTATCTTCAAATCACAGGTTTGCAGGCCCTATCATAATCTCTTCTAGCTGTAGAAAGTCTCTACTTATAGGGGTTTGAATTTCCATGTGATCGGAGAAGAAATGAAAATCTTTTTTTATGTAAAATAAGGTAAACTCGAAGTAGATTTAATTATTAAATTTGGCCTTTTCAAACTCTAAATTTTGAGCCATAATATATTTCCAAATCATCTTGGGATCATATAGTAGGAGTAGGAATCCTTGTGCACTTAAAATTCTTTCAAAAATTTATCCAAAACTCGAATATACACTTCATCATTGGATGTTATAGGGATTTAACGACTTAAACAGTGTCCAAATCGGATTAGAAATAGGTTTTCATGGCCCGTGAGAGGCTTTTCACGGCCTGAAAAAAATGAATTTCATGGCCCGTGAAAGCCTATCATGGCCGTGTCTTGGGACAACTTTATGGCGTGAGAAAATGCATTTTAGCGGCCTATTATTAAGTTTCACGTCCCTCTTCATGTCCTGTGAAAATCTCTTCACGCCCCGTGACAATTTCAACACTATGCAGTTTGGCTGTTTTTCACTTTCTGACTTCATTTTAATTTCAATTTGAGCGCGATTTTTTTCCATTGGCTTCGTAATTAAGTTTTATTGCTTCTTAGATAATAAAATACAACATTTGGATAGATTTTTATTTTTGTAAAATTAATATAAATAATCTCATAAAATGATGCATGCGATAAGAAAATGATTCAAAATAAGATTAAATGCATTGCTAAATATATGTTGGATTTTGCATGCATCAAACTCCCCCAAGATTAGATATTTGTTTGCCCTCAAAGAATGTTCAAGGCAAAGCTCCAACTAAGAAAGTCAATCATCCCTTTCACTCTATCAGTCAACTATTTTTCTTAGCACTAGATTTATACATCGAACGTCAAAGTATTTTGCCATCATTCCAATGACACAACATTGTAGAATTTTTGAATATTAGACATATTTAAACTAATCCAAGTTTAGTTCATACAAGAAAGGATAGTCTACCAAATAAGAGTCTTAATATTCAAAACATAAGTGCATACTGAGCTTATGTATTTTTACTTTAAAACTTTTGATATTTTCATTCACTTTTTTTTGTTGATTTGATACTTTATGTGATTCTCTATATTGCACAAGGTGGTTCATGTAATGGGCTTTCGATCAACAGATCGCAGAGCAGTTGTCCTTAGGTTGCCAGGCAAGAATCCCCTATGGATCGAATCACCCGGGCACACCAAGGTTTCGGATAATACATTTGTACTTTTTTTGTTGGGGGTTCAACTAACCCTCTTTTATTTTTTTGCACCTTTTTTTCGTTCTACTATAAGCTCAATAAGCACTTAAACGTAAAGAGACAATTATTATCAAGACCAAAGAAAAATAAAAAAAGTGCATGAACAAGAATTTGTCATCCAAATATTCGTAGTTCTACTTATCAACATTCACATTCCAAATACCCAATACTAAGATGATAAAAGATAAAATACTAGTGCTTTGTATTTTGTTAGTTAGCAGGATGTCCTTGAATAATGCTTGAAAATAAGAAAATATTAAAACATGAGAAAGAATGATATGAAATTTTAAATTTCTATATATTGTCGAGATGATGCAAATCAACTATGCAAATAATAGATAAAGAATGATAAGAATCTACGCATGTAGTGCAATATAAGATGATAGACATGATGAATGAAAATGCAAACTCCCCCTAAGTTTGAACTCAACACTATCCTCAATGTTGAAAGTCAAATCTAGAAAAAAGGAGTATAACAATAATAAAGAAATCATAAAGGGAGGAATAGAAAAGAGACAACCTGAAGTATCCCAATGTGATGGATGTGGAAGTTGTAGAGAGAAGCTAATGTATGGATCGGATGTCAAATTTGGTGAAGTTGTCGATGTTGAATAGCCTTTATAATGGATTGTATGTGTTGCTCAATTTCAGAAAGTCGGGGCATAGAACTCCTTTACAATGCGTAAGTGGTCTTCATGTGGAAACTTCAGTGAACACAAGAACTCCATGGTGATCGGCTCATGGGAGGGCCATCACTACTACTCCTTGGGATTTGAGATGGGAAGCCTTCTTCAACATCTAATGGCTCTTCAGTGCATCAATGGCGACGAACAGGGACCTTCATGTGGGATGACATGTTGTAGAAGTGCTGGTAACGATTGTGAAAGATAGGTAATGGTCCGTGAGAATCTAGTTATGCGGCGTGATAGAAAGGTAACAACCCTTACAAAAAGAAAAAATGAAAGCCGTTTATAGACAGGTATGACTCATACAAAAAGTGAAAGAGAATAAGTAACGCCTCATGATGTGTTGTTCACGCCTCTCATAGTGTGTATGGAAATCTGGTCAATTGTTGCCACGAGTCATGGAAATGCACTAACGGTCCGTAAAACTTCATCTTCTTTCTCGAGTCGATAGATCACCAAATTGTTACAGAGAGAAGGAGCTGCTTGACGGCAACGATCGGAGATGAGAAAGAACGGTGCTTTGGAAGTCGCCGGCCAGAGTAGGAGACGTTGATGAAGAAAATCATTAGAATCATGAAGTTGCGCTGCTGATGTCAAGGGTGTGGATCACCGTCGGTGCAAATCGAATGGCCACCGAAGGAAATGCCGAAGTTTGCCTCACTGGTACACGCACGTGATGGGTCGCTAGAGTTCCCGCTAATGAGGTTGGGTAACCTTGTTAAAGGTCGAAGAAGATGAACACGTTGGCAAAGTCGTTCTATGGGAGGGGCATGAAGATGAAGTCACGAACGAGGCGTGAAACTCAAAATGGTATTAAGAACTTGGGTTCATAATGTTGAGGCATGATGAAGTGGCGTCACCAGAGGGGGGGCATTACAAAATTTTGACCGGTGTGCTGTGTTGAGTCTGTCATGGGCCATGAGTAAGTTTTCACGATCGTGAAATGGGTCACGCGACATGAAAATTTGAGTGGGTCATGAATCAAGCAAAATGAGGGCGTGCGTGTAAAATGCAACTCACTTACGGGCAGTGACGATAATGTAACGATAGTGAATGTAGCTATGTGAAATTAGAAGGCCCGAGTTGGACATGAAGGACACTGGGCAACCAGTGAGAGAAAAATAACGACCCGTTAAATATTATTATTCCTTGATAGACATACGGTAAGACCCATGACACTTCTGGAAATGATGACACTCTAAAGAACACATTCTGTGATACCTATGAAACTTGTGTAACGACCCGTGAATGACCATACAAAGGTTGGGAAGTAATTTGTGGTAACCGTAACATCAGCATCACAGCCCATGATGACACTAATGGACACTCGTGAACTTCATGCAACGAACGATGATGATTGATGAGGTCAAAATTGTGTACTCTGAGGGTCGTGACTATGAGGTAACGCCCTGTCAAAGTTGGAGTGTGACAAGAAAATAACGGCCTGTGATATGTAAATAATGACCAGTGACCATCTTTTTTTGGACCTACAAAGGATGATCAATAAAAATAAAAAAAATAAAAATAAAACAACTAAGACACTAAATTTAGAACGAGAGAAAAAACTAATCTAATCAAATGAAAAATAAAATTTAAACTAAGAGTTTAGGATGAAAGAGTAGTTCTAATTTAGAGTCGTTAGATTGACTATGATATACGATGATCGATTAAGATAATATAAATAAATCTACAATTAAGGAACAATCTCACCGTGGTTATTGGATGTAATCATTAATTCTTATGGTGATGAGACTCAGCAAATGCGGATGATGCCCAACGTCTCCACCATTGTACCATTGTCTGGTGGTGGAGGTTCTTCAAGGACAATAGTTTTCTTAGATTGGAGTTGTGTTTTAAGTTATTGGTTATCATGGGTGGATGAGTTATTCGTTGACCTCCATTGCTTTGATGTGGTTGGTGTGTTTGAAATCGGTGATGTACTTCTCTTCCCTTTAATTTCCCACTATTGTGTATTAGTCGGAGAGGTCTCTATTGATGACGATGAAGTTCTTTCTCTCCTGGGTGATTTGTGAATTTTTGAAGGTGTGGTAGCTGACGTTGATGATGGCGATGTTTGTGATGATGAAGTTTGAATAGTGGGGTCCTCCAAAGGCGAGCTCCTCCTTCGAACTTGTCCATCTTCCCTGATATATGCACTTGTCACCTTAATACACCATTGCATAGTTGTTGTCCTTGGTGAAGATTTTATTTTTGGATGCCCTCTTGTTTGATATGAATGTTGATGATGACATGGGCACATAATGATGGTTGGTCTCTCGTCGATGTGCTTTGGAGATTCATATTTTAGAGGAGTCAATTGCGCGACATGAATCTCTAACATATGTAGCTTTGCTTTCAAAGCATCAAACTTGAGCTCTGTGTCGAAAAGTCAAATAATCTCATCTTCTTCGATTTGCTTATGAATTTGTGTTAATTGAGCCGACAACTTGTGAATGCATTGATCTTGCATTTGGAGCTTCCTTTCAATTGTTGTAATAAGTTGACCCATCATCCCTTCGAGGTCAACTTTTGACTCAATTGAAGACTTTGATTCGAGAAGTGATGTGATGACATCCTTGGTCTCGTTGCTTCATTGTCGCAAGTTTGAATGTTGACTCTCCAGATTTTCAATTTGATATGATTACTTGGAGAGTTGTTTCAGCATGGGATTCAATTTCCTTGTGATGATGGCTTCTGGGTCCAGAGAGAAGTCTTCATAATTAATTTGTTGAGGCATCTTCATGTTGTTGACTCATTGTTGCCTCATTGTGAACTTTACATTGCTGGACAACAGCTTTATCTTCCTCAATTTGCTGGCTGGTAGTAATTTTCTTATTTGCCATCGAGGATTTAGTGATGTGAGCGTGGTTGCTGAGTCGTGTACAAAAGATTTAAACCTGAAAACTTTACACAACTAAAAGAACAAGAGAGAGTAATAGAAAAGTAAAGTCTCAAAGTATCATAAAATAAGAGTATTGAGCAATGATTAATTCCCAGGCAACGGCGCCAAAAACTTGATGTGAGAATTGATAATAATTAAATACTAGCAAGTGCACTAGTCATTCAAGTAATAAAGTAAGAGTAAAATGTCGAACTCACGAGGAATTAACTTACTTAACTACACTAATTTCAGAGGCTAATAACACACAACATGATTTGGGTAAAAGAGTTGCAGAAAATAAAATTTAAACTAAAATAATTTACTTATGTCTAAGGTCTTAGGATGATTAAGTTGATTAGGAAAAAATTGTTTAACTTCTGTAGAGATTGATATAATAAAAGATAATTAGGTTCAACCTTTAGATGGATTAGGAACATCTAAAGTATGATCTCCTTAACCGGGTAAACTAAGTATTCTTAATCTTAATAAGATGAGAATACTCCGCACGACTCTACTATCAATCCTATTCAGATTAGAATGCTATGAGTTGTGATTCCTATGCTACCACGAGTCAACTTGGCAGACCACGCAATCTAATACTCTGCACGGCTCTATTAATTACGACATGAATTGCATAATAAAAATTATGGATTAAAAGATTGATCACACTGCACAATTAATCATCAACTAATAATTCAATTAAAAAAAGATTAAACAGACCAATCGTGTTTTTAAAAGTTAAACAAGTTATAATCGATCCTAAAGAAAGGTTCACAAGTTTTTCCTAACAATAATTCTCTTGTAGAAATACAACTAAAACTTAAAACTAAACTAAATTATCCGGATTATATAGAAAGATAAAACTTTAAAGCATAATGATGCATCTCAATATGAAGTAAAACTGGAAGTACTCTCTGGAAAGAATGATCAATCGTTGCATGATCCTCGCACGAGATCACCACGCAGAAATTTTTTTAGTTGTTCTTCAAGTTGCTCCCACGTTTTTATCTTCAAAGCAGTCCCTAGCATCATCTCTTTTGGCTGTAGAAGGCTTCTATTTATAGGGGTTTGATTTTTCATGTGATCGGAGAAGAAAGATAATTTCTTTTATGTAAAATAAGATAAATTCGGAGTAGATTTAATTCTAAAATTTTGGCCTTATCAAATTGTGAATTCTGAGCCATAATATGCTTTCAAATTATCTTGAGATCATATAGTAGGAGTAGGAATCCTTGTGCACTTGAAATTCTTCCAAACATTTGTCCAAAACTCGAATATGCACTTCATCACGACTATTACAGGGATTTAATGGCTTAAATAGAATCCGAATCGGGTTAGAAATAGGTTTTCATAGCCTCTGAGAGGCTTTTCCTAGCCTTACAGTGTGAAAAATATGAATTTCGCAGCCCGTGAAAGCTTGATCACGGCCGTGTCTCGGGTCAACTTTCTGACGTGAGAAAATGCATTTTAACAGCTCATTATTGAGTTTCACGGCCCGTGAAAATCTCTTCATTGCCCGTGATAGTACAATTTCAACACTATGGCGTTTGACTATTTTTTACTTTCTGGCTCCGTTTTAATTCTGATTTTAGCGTGGTTTTTTCCCGTTGGCTTCGTAATTTAGTTTTCTTTTTTCTTAGACAATAAAATAAAAAAATGGGTAGATTTTCATTTTTGTAAAATTAATATAAATAAGCTCATAAAATGATACATGCGATAAGAAAATGATTCAAAATAAGATTAAATGCATTGCTAAATATATGTTGGATTTTGCATGCATTACTTATCTTTTCTTAGCATCTCAAGTAAATTGATTATATAACATCATGATAATTAGAATAAAACTAATAGCTCTTTTGTATATGTTCACATCAATTATATTTTAGTAATTTTGACAACTAACTAATAATTGATTAGTTAGCAATAGAAATTATATCTTCTTAATTACTATTGGTGGTAACTCCGCAAAATTTACATAAATCATATATTCCTATGGGTTTCCTAAAGCACTTACCAAAGAGAGTGGGAGGCCCCATAGACTAGCCACAACCTAATCCAATCTCCAACATACAATGACCTATCATAACTGATTAACAGCCATATAATGATTTGAATTAGACACGCTAACTAACTCATTAAATTATCGATCAAATCTTATGAACGTTTACAGACATTACAAATATCTTACTTGGGCAATAGTAGCACCAACACCCGAAGTCCCAAGTCACACTCATCGAAAAATGTCGATTACCTCCATCATCAATGGGAAATGTACTTTTAACTAGAGCTCACATATCTGAAATAGATTATAATTTGTATCACAGTTCACTTACCTAGACATGACGATGAACCACTTTTCGAAAATGTCATCGGAGGTACAATTGAAATCCAAATCCAACAAAACTACAATAATTTAGCGATTAATTTATAAGAACAAAATATGAACTATCTCCCTCTCATGTGAATGATAAGCTCGGTCGGAGCCCACGCCGAACTCATCAAAAAATGCACAAGTGGTTGCATGAAAATCCCCTTTTGATCACTACATGATTGAAAGTAGAAAACATGAATGAAAACCCTCAAAATGAGCCTGATCAATTTGCTAATGAAATTGGTTTACCGACCGAATGATTGCTCGTTAAATCGAGCCTAATCGAGGTCGTCGATGTTTCCTCCTTTGTTGGGGTTCAGCGTCTCGTCCTCCATCCATAGCGTAATATTCTTCGCCTAACTCATTTCAAAATGTTGGCCTCATCATCCTCTTTTCGGTGGTACCCTCCCGATAAAAAAAAGGTGATCAGACGATGGTGAATGGAGCGGCAAAAGTGGTGGCAGCTGCTGGCCTTTCTCCTCAATCATGTGTGCATGGGTGGACAGAGGGAGAGAAGATGGAAATATTCTATCTCCTCCTTTTCAGTTCACCATGTCATTACTTTTTATTTTTGTTGTCGATCAACAAATGATGAGAAGGCCTTCATGTTTTAAAGTAATTTCCACTTTTTTTTGCAACATAGAATAAAATGTTACATTCCAAGTTAATTTAGGATTTCCATAGAGCTTCAATTCAATCAGAATTTAAATAAAATCAGATTAGACTCCTATTTGGCTTGGAAATCATCCAATTCTTCTCCAATTCTAAGTAATTATGACTCCAAATAATCCCTAGAAGATTTAGTGACGTTTTGGTGTCCGGGTACAATAATTTTTTTTCTAAAATATTAGTGGGAAAGAAAAACAAGCACATTTCATCCGTAATATGGATTTCACGACCTGAATAGTCTTTGAATCGAGCAGGACTATGTCGTTACAACCTCCAATTAGATGATAATGGCCTGTAACTTGGATTGATTTTGGTTTGAGCGCCTACCTATGTCGATTCTTCAGAGTAATGACTCATAAATTTTCTTCGATATGGCAATTACATAAATGTCACGACCCATAATGATTTCGTCCAATTTTCAGCTACCTCTTCACAATGCATGAAATGATGAATTGGTCATAATATTTCTTATTACGGGTCGTTATGGGAGCTTCAAGACCCATAACTTTAACATGTGTACGTTATGATCCTTTCTGTGAGCATCGTGATGATGACGTTACGCTCCTTAATGTTCATATGTTGAACTTCCGAGCATACTACAAGCATCGTGATCTTCTGGTAATGGCTCGTGATAATCAAGTTCTGATATTCTTACATTTTGTATCGTTGTGAAAGAGATATAATGACCCATTATATAGCCATTACAATTTGTAATATCATTAATTGGAAGATAAATGCCTTCTAGGATGGCTGTTAGACACCCATAATGACCTGTTACCATTCTAAAAAATCTTTTGTGTTGCCGTTAGAGTGTTAGAAGCTTATCATAACTTGTGAAATTTGATGCCTAGGTCATGACATGAATGTTACGACCCATGAAATTTGGCTCTTTAATTGATCTTCTATTATTTTTATTCCATTTCCACTTGAGATTTTTTGCAAGATTTTTCCACCAAATTAAATATTTTTTTTGAAAAAAAAACACAAACCTAATAAACAAATGAAAATAAAACAAAATGATACATGTTATGCAAAAAATTATGAAAATAAAACTTAATGCGAACCTAATTATATGTGTAAAATGCATGTATCATAGTGCTAGGCCAGAAAAAGAAGAAAAAGAACACATGTCATCTACTATCCTAGCCGAACATTGGAAGACATCCAACTCTATTACACCACAACAGGATGAGTTTCTTTATGTTGTTTTTACCCTAGAAAATTTTTGCCAATACTTGATTGATTCTAAAATTATTGTCTTCATTGATCATGCAGCCTTTAGGTACTTGATGACGCAAAAGGATGTAAAACCCTACCGATGGATATTGCTGCTACAAGAATTCAACCTAGAGATATAAGACAAAAAAGGTCCTGGAGAACACAATTGGTGATCATCTGTCAAGGTTGAAAGGCTCACGTGAAAGTGTCGTGGTTCCTATCAACAAGGCATTTCCTGACAAGGTGCTCCTATCTATTGCCTCATCACCATGGTATGCTGACCTAGTAAACTGTTTGGTCAGAGGTATTATTCCTCCAAATTTTTCTTATCAAGAACAAAAGAAGTTAATGTGGGATGCTAAGCAATATATTTGAGAGGAACGTTTTCTGTATAGGTGACTCAAAATATGTTGTGCGAAGATCTATGGTGAAGAATATTGGAAAATATAGAAATTCAGAGTGGAAATCAAGTGATTTAGGGGTTACATTAGTCTGAAGGTATGAAGTCACCCACTTAATTGTACTTCAGATTTGATCTGAGGGAACAAAGATGAAAACTCACATTAAATTGAAACCATGTTAAGAGAAAATGATGATGAACTAGAAATTGCGGTACATTAAATTACAATAATTTTTTGGGGCTTCTTATGTGATTAATATAATGCGACAAAAAGACAATAATGCAGGAAAATAATTTGGATTGAAATTAGTAGAAATGAACACTAGGGCTTAGGATTTGTTTATGAAAATTATTTCTTAAATGGATGGAATTTAGAAAGTGTAGCAATTGTTGATTTCACTCATGGGTGATTCCGCTCTCACAACAATCACCTTCTACAGTCATTTCACTTTTGTGCTTAACGACTTTAGAATCTGCAAGACTCAAAATGTCCACCTAAAACATATCTCTCATGATTTTCAAACAGTTTAGATGTCACTTATGTGCATGGGCTCACCTCTAGGTATCTAAGATCAGACTCGGTATCTTTATCATCATAAACCAGAGTTCAACTATCCTCATTGTTTGAGCTGACTTGAGCTTGCAAGGATTGTCCCTCTCCGACAAAGATAACTAAAGATGAATGAAAATAGAGTAATTACAAAATATAGCTATTCCCCAAGTTCACCTCTCGGCTTTGCTTAGTACTAGCCGTTAATCTCCCTTATGACACAACTCAATCATGGTCTTACCTCTCAGCTTGTGTGCTAAAACTAAGAAAGAAGATTACCCTCTCGGGCAAGGGTGATTAATGTCAAAAAACTAGAAGCACTCAAACTGAATATATAAGAGTTTGAATAGAACGAATGAGAACTCAATCAACAGAAGTTGAAAATGAGGTTACCTGATTTCACAGCTTCCATTTGACGTAGCTCGACAATAGTCCAACCTCTCAGTTTCAAACTATCACCAAGGCATATAAACGCTCTCTTGAATAGAGAAGAATGAATTAAGCAAATAAGTATTGTCACATCATCCAAAACTAGAGTGCTTCCAAAACAAAGAAGAACAACTATGAAATAACAACTGTGCACCACACAGGATAAGTAGAAGTTACTTAACATAAAAACAATAATGTAATCATTCATAAACAATATTCCACTCATAGATTCTAGCCCTAGCTGGCTGATTAATTGCTCATCAAATAGAAATATGATGCAACATACATGTCTGACTACTAAAAATAGGAAAGATGAAGAGAAAAAATAAGAAAGGTGTAGCAGGTGTTTTCTCTTCCTTAGTGACTCCGTCCATAATGGAATGGCTGATCCACCATTTTGGTCACCTCCTTTTATCTTGTATATCCTAGGGTTTTGTGCCTCCTTTCAACATGATCTTTTGTTTTCTTTTGCCCAAGGAAGTTTCCTTTGGCTGCCAGAAGGAATCTACTATCTTGTTAGAAAAATAATTTGTCTTCTAGTGGTAGCTTTCTCCAAAGGAAGGAAGTGACACCATCTATCAGTGTACCCTCACTTGGCGTCTTCTTATTGTATGTGCTCTGGTTCTATTCTCCCAACCAGCTCTCACCTTAAACGATCTCTAAAATTTAGGGATGCTGCAAATACACAAAAATAAAAGAAAACAATAGTAGTATATCATTAAAATATCAAATTTCTATTTTTAATATAAAGTGATGAAGAGAAATTTATAAAATTGGAAAATCCACAATTAAGACCATGAACATGCATTGAAATATAGAAAAAAATGGGATAAAATGCATGTTAAACATAGGCAAAAAAGCATATATAATTATCTTCATCAATAGACTAGGAAATGTATTCTAGAGGATGAGGTCTTTGAAGTATTGTGTCGCAGTCATTCTCTGTCATGTGAGGACTTTTCTTCATGAACACAAGAGTGGTAAAAGTGAAGCAATGTGATTTTTGTTGGCCAATCATGTACAAGGATGCAAAGAGCTTTGTAATCTCTTATGATAAATGTCAAAGGGTGGGCAACATTTCTAGAAAGAATCAGATTCCACAATAACCTATCATTGAGGTTAAACTTTTTTATGTTTGGGCTATAGATTTTATGAGTCATTTTCCTTCCTCCTATAACAACCAATACATTTTTATTACAGTGGATTATGTATCAAAGTGGGTTGAGACAATTGCTACCCCAGCTAATGACACCAAGGTAGTTCAAAATTTCTTGAAGAAACATATTTTTCCTAGGTTTGGGCTACCTATGGCTCTTATAAGTGATGGTGGCTCTCTTTCTACAAGTTTGTAGATGCATTATTGGCCAAGTATCACATCAAACATAAGGTCATTACACCTTATCATCCTCTAGCCAATGGCCAAGTAGAGTTAGCAAATAAGGAGTTGAAGCTCATTTTGGAGAAGTTTGTAGGAAATTCTGAAGAGTATTGGGCTCTAAAACTAGATGATGCCCTATAGACATATAGGACAGCTTTTAAAGCCTCCTTAGGCATGTCACCATATCATCTTGTATGACAAACATTTTCATCTTCCCGTGGAGCTAGAGGATAAAGCTTATTGGAAAATTAAAAATATGAACATGGAGCTCAAAATTGCAGGCTCTAAGAGATTATTTCAGTTGATTGAGTTAGAAGAGTTGTGACTCAAATCTTATGAGAACATGAAATTGTATAAGGAAAAAGTTAAAGCATGACATGATAAACATATCTCAAGAACTTTGAAATTGAACAATATGTTTTACTATTTAACTCGAGATTGAGACATTTTTTAGGTAAGCTCAAGTCCAGGTGGTCTGGACCATTTCAAATCACCAAGGTTCTGAATAATGGAACCATCAAGATCACTAGCGATGCCACTGGATCATTCATAGCCAACGAGGAAAGATGAAGTTGTGCATTTTGAATGAAGAACCTGAGAAGATGGTGATGGAGCTTCATTATCCAACGCCTTGATAATCTGTTGACATCGTCGGGCCAACGATGTTAATAATAGGCGCTCCTTGAGAGGCATCCCAAGATTCTTCACTTCATTATCCAACTCCTTTATTTTGTTTTTATTTTTACTTCTACTAGCATGACAATTTTCATTATTGTAGGAACCACACATTCTATCAATTGTATATGGGATGACCATAGGGGTTGAGGATGAACTATTGTATGACGAAAAAAAGTAGCGGAGAAACAAACACCATTTCTTTAATGTTTACAAGTATTCCGGTGGTGTGGAAAACATATTATTCCATGATCAAACGATAGTTAAAAGAGGTCCAGAAACTCTAGTTTTGTCACTTTTCTACAGTCAGACCATAACACACGTCTAAACCATAGCGCTCGTGGCCTTACCATAGCAGATTGTATTACTCGTGGAATTTTAATTTATTATGCAATTAAAATAATTTAAATAATCATGAAAGTATACATTGTATTAGTTTGAAAGGAGATGTAGGACTTTTAAGATCGAGTAGCTAGAGCAGTATGATTAAATTATTTTAAAAAAAACCTACGATCACTACCCAAGGTGTATTCAAAGCCCTAGAAATTTTCTTCTGATAACAACCTTGAAATAAATCTTATCTATCACTTTTAATGGGTATAATGTGCGTCCGCCAAAGTCATGGTGGGCAGACCGTTCTCCCATTCTTTGCGAATCATCAGATGGGGATCCGTTTATGAGAAAATGTGTAGAGCATTCTTTGGCATAGCGAACCTCTTTGAGACTGCGTCGCCAGATTCGCTCGACGAAGACGCCAAGGTGAGAGGGGCTCACATCTTCTAGTTCCGACAGCCGGAAGGACGGGAGGCGTAGGATGGGAGGGGGGGAGGGGTTGCTCCTACTGCTTCTCGACACCAGGGAGATCAGCCATGTCGAGGGTCTCCTTGTACACAAGGATGGAATCGACCTTGAGGGAGGACTCATCGAGGATGAAGTCCAAGTGGCGCTCACACTCCTCCTCCTACAGCTTTAGGGAGATGTAATATTCTAAAAAAAGAAATAATAAAAGAGACTTACAATTAATTAAGGTCCAATTATGAAGCCACTAACCTAACAAGTTTAAAATCCAAACTATAAGTACTCCAATGTGCCCTAAACCTCACATAATCTCATCTTTTTTCTCTCTCTCCCCATCCCAACCGACAGACACATTTTCTCTCCCCCTTCCACCATATCTCTCCCCTCTCTCTCAGCTCTCTTCCTCTCTCACTCACTCCCACATCACTCTCTCGGCAGCAACACCAAGAGGGAGCCAGCTCACATTCTCTCCTCACTCATCCTCTGTCCTCTTAAGAAGCAGGCAACAGCAGCAGTAGCAAGGAATCTCACCAATAGCAGGTGGCCTCATTCACTCACTCTCTCGGCAGCACCCCAAGCTCCCATTCTCTCATTCTCACACTCTCTCAACAGTAATCGTGCAGCAAGCATAGGAAAAGCAACTCACCACCCACACTCACCTCCTCCTAGTATCTCTCGGCCAGCACCAAATGAAAAGAGAAGGATTAAAGGAAGAAAAAGAAAAGAAAGAAGGAGAAGAAAGAAAGGAAATAGATTAGAGTTTTAACGTAAACTCTAAAGGTATGTTTGAGGGGATCTAAGTCTCCCTAATCTTCTCCCTTATGATGGATGAATGTGTGGATTAAGGCACGAAGAACAAATCAATTGTTCTTAGAATGAAAGTTAGGGAATGTGTTTGCTTGTCTTACATTATTACATGATATAGCTAAAGTTGTTGTTACATTGCTAATCTTGCTTAGAATCATGATGTTTTAC
Source organism: Pontederia crassipes (assembly GCA_030549335.1). Lineage (NCBI taxonomy): Eukaryota > Viridiplantae > Streptophyta > Magnoliopsida > Commelinales > Pontederiaceae > Pontederia > Pontederia crassipes. The sequence continues at coordinate 8,738,475 of CM060190.1, forward strand.
TTTTATTTATGATTTAGATATGATGAAATTACTTATTGCCATATATTAATATGGTTGGTAGTTTTAATACTCTTGATACTAGTACCTATGTGCATTATGTTTACTATGATGAGATTATTAGATTGTTAATTCTAGATGAGACGTGTAAAATTTCTAGTGTTCATGCTTGAATGAATGTACACCTCAAGGGTGTTTGTATATATGTGTAAAAGAGGGAAAAATTGGTAAAAATAGGGGAAATGTCGTCTGTGGCTCTAGCACGGCCGTGACTATTTTGAGCATGATGATGACCATACTGGGATCCTATGCCTTAGCATCATAATAGCTAAAGAAGAAATTTAGACGTTCTATCACGGCCCTGACCTTGTGGTCGCACGATCGTGACACCTCAGAACGCTTGTCGAGAACGGGCGAAAAGCAATTGTTCTGTCACGAGCGTGCAAGTACGAATAGGGAAAATTCAGCCGTGCTGTCAAATTGCCGACCCGTGAACGCATGGGACCTAGGCACGATGTGACGTATGTGAGCACGGCCATGACTACATGCTACTATTGGAAACTATCTAAGTGTTCGCCGTGCCAAACAGTGGCACGCCTATGCCCATATGTGGGTACTACCGTGACCTAGTATGGCACGGCCGTGACCAGTCCCTGAGGTCTATGTGACGTTTGATTTCTCACACTTATCATGATTTGAAATATGTATGACCTTAAATAGGATTAAAATATGCAACATGTATTGAATGATTGTATGCATTGACGAAGGTAATTAAAAGACGGATTGATGAAGATGTGACCTACCTAAGACTCCACCGACGGATGTGGGAGACCTCATTGACAAATGAGGGTTAAGACCTCTTTCTTGCCTGCTCACCGGGCTTTGACCATGTCTCCCGAACAATTTCAGTACATATGGCGCATACCTACGGGTGAGGATTATGATCTATGAGCCAACACTACTTCTCAATCAACAAGATAAAAAATCATGTAAATAAAGATGAAAGATGAATGACTTAAGACATAAAAACAAAGATGATAAAGATGAAGTAAGCACCTATGAGGATGCAAACGAATGTCCACTTGTCACATCATGTTATGACACAAATGAATATGTTAAAATTAAATAAGATAAGTTCATGATATGCTTTAGCATAATGTAAAGATGCTATATGTTTATCTTATATTGCCATGATGATATTACTTATATGCCATATAGTGTGCATAAGTAGCTCATAGCATGCATACAAGTTATGTTTCATTATGATGCAATGCATATGCTATGACATGTAGAAATTATGTTATATGATCATAGCATGCATAGGCCTCAACATACTCTAGCGGGAGAAATTTTTTGCACCCCATGGATCCGTGCAAGTATCGATGAGGGATGAGGCTTAGGCTCAGCGATGGAGGCTTCATGACGATGATGTGCACATGTGTCGGTCGGGCTACGGCCAAAGTTATCTTACCTTATATTATGTTATGTTTTCATGATGAACTCTTGCAAGAGTGAACTATGTATGGCTCATGGGCCTTATGAAGTCATGTATTATACTTGAACTCGTTATGTTTTATGAACCATTGTTGGGTCTATGTTAGAGCCTATATGGCCTGTGGATTAGTATTGTTATCTTGGGATTTTATAGCTTATGAAGTCTTTCGCTATTTATGTTATTGTCGTTCTATGTAATATTATTCCACTGCAATGTTTTTATGTAATTAGGTTTTGAAAGTAACGCCACCTAGGGCTCGACAACTATATTAGGGCCAAATTTTGGGGGCGTTACAGTTGGTATGAGAGCCATAGTTTCGACTCGTATGTATAGAATTTTAGTATGTGTAAGCCATAGTTTTGGCTCGAGTATTGTAAGTCCTAGACATCAAGATCTATGGTTGAGCTCTTATATGTTATGTTATAATAGATGTAAGCTATAGGCTTGGCTCATATGTCTTAATTCTTGGGAAGTGTAAGCCATAGGTTGACTAAAATGTCTAAGTATTATGTCTAAATATAAAGATCCATGTGCAATCGTCATAAGGTGACACCGAGCCTAAAGGTACGTATTTTATTTTAATTAGGTAATGCTAGACATTGATGCATTGTTATTGTATACGAACAGATGCACGACCCAAGCTATGGAATGTGATGAAGGCTCGTGCCAAGAACAATGAGATTTTTAAGCCTCAATCCTCTTATGTTCAACGAGATTGATAATCCGAAAGAAACTGAAGCATGGTTGGATAGCATAATGGATATCTTCAAAGTGATGAAATGTCCAAAGGGAAGCAAAGTGGAGTGTGCCGCTCATAGCTTGACGAAAAAAGCAAAGCAATGGTGGAATTCTACCCTTAAGTCTAAGTATGACAAAGAATAAAATCCATCATGGTGGAAATTCGTGATGGATTTCAAGGATCAATACTTTTCACAAAGTATGAGAAAGCAAAAGCAAGAGGAGTTCCTTAACCTCCAACAAGCTGACATGTCCATTGATGACTACTCAATCAATTACTTCCAACTAGAAAAGTATTATACTCTTGTAAAGACGAAAGGAATGAGAGTGAATCGCTTTGTGAATGGACTTAAGTCCGAATTGAAGGCTAAAATGATGTGTGAAGCTCCCAAGACAATGAGCGAAGCTATTGAGCTAGTTGTCGAACTAGAAAAGAAATTCAAGTATCGAGTTGTAGGCTCTAAAGGTAACACCACCAAAGATGAACAAGCAAGCAAAAGGGAAGGACCCAAGGAGATCACCTTACCATTCTCCAAAGAAGGTGGGATGAACTAGGAGTGTATGCCATCAATGTGGAAAGAATCACCCCGAGGAATGTCATCTCAAGGCCGGTACATGCTTGCAATGAGGCAAGGTTAGTCACTATATAAAGAATTGCTCGAAGAAGCAAGACATCAACTCCTAAAAAATGTCGGGACAAATTCACGCCATGCAAGTTGAAGAAGCTCACCAAGTTGATTCAAGGTAAATGTCGCTAACCATTACCTAATCATACTAGCTATAATGTGTGTCCATGATAGACATAAAGGACATTGGAATATTAAAAAGAATATTCTACAGATAAGACATGTAATCATGGTTCTTAAGAATAAATAAAGTTAAGAAAAACTATCAAGTTCATAATGATGATAGTTAAGATGTGAATGAAATTGGATTTGTCCTATTTAAGTCTATATGACCTAAATAATGACACGAAGGGATCAAGAGTCAAGTTAGGTAACTTGTCACTTGAGTAGACTATATTGACGATTAGAGTAGCGCAACAGAAGCGTAGTGCATGGACGATCTCCATTTTCATGGAGTAAGGAGTTAAGATTCGCACAATCTTGGAAATACAAGATATTATGACGATATAGTTAGTATCATTACCAAGAACCATTAGCAAGAGACTATCATGTGATGCTATTGAAGACACATGAAGAAGATTATGTGGGTGAACACGAAGGGTTGAAGATGAATGGAGCGACGAGGATGAAAGGGTTTTTGTTTAATATTAAGTGAATGATTGCATAATGAAAATGTGGCTCAGGAATGATCTCAATTGCTTGAAATTGATTAGAGATACGAAATTTCCACGAAAATCTTAGAATAGAAAGTGATGGTGATCGACTAGTGAAGACGAAATGTAAAATCTTTAAAGTGAGATCACCGAGGAACGCGCATCGGATGTCACAAAGGGAGAGATCATGTCAGTGTATACGAAGAGCAAACGACAAATGGAACAATGTAGTTGAAGAGATATATTGTATAAGATTCTACAAAATTTGAATACAAATTTTATTTTAAGAGGGTTATATTGTAATATTCTAGAAAAAATAATAATATAAGTAAGATAAAGTAAAAAAGACTTACAATTAATTAAGACCCAATTATGATCAAGCCACTAACTTAACAAGCCCAAAACCCAAACTACAAGTATCCCAATGTGCCCTAAACCTCACATAATCTCACATTTTTCTACACATTTTCTCTCCCCCTTCCACCTTATCTCTCAACTCTCTCTCACCTCTCTTCCTCTCTCACTCACTCCCACATCACTCTCTCGGCAACAACACCAAGAGGGAGCCAGCTCACATTCTATCCTCACTCTCCCTCACTCATCCTCTCATCTCTAAAGAAGCAAGCAGCAGCAGTAGCAAGGAGTCTCACCAATAGCAGGCGGACTCATTCACTCACTCTCTCCATCAAGTCACGGCAGCACCCCAAGCTCCCATTCTCTCTCTCATTCTCACTCTCTCTCTCAACAGCAATCGTGCAGCAAGTATAGGTAAAGCAACTCACCACCCACACTCACTCCCTCCTATTATATCTCGGCCAGCAGCAAAGGAAAAGAGAAGGATTGCTCTAAGCAAGGAGAATAGAAGAAAAAGAAGAAAATAAGGAAAAAAAAGAAAAAGGAAGAAGGAGAAGAAAGAAAGGGAAAATAGATTAGAGTTTTAACGTAAACTTTAAAAATATATTTGAGGGGATCCAAGTCTCCCTAATCTTCTCCTTAATGACGGATGAATGTGTGGATTAGGGTATGAAAAATAAATCAATTATTCTTAGAATGAAAGTTAGGGAATGTGTTTGTCTTACATTATTACATGATTTAGTTAAAGTTACTGTTACATTGCTAATCTTTCTTAGAATCATAATGTTATACTTTTATTTATGATTTAAATATGATTAAATTACTTGTTGCCATATATTAATATGTTTGGTAGTTTTAATACTCTTGATGCTAGTACTTATGTGCATTATGTTTATTGTGATGATATTATTAGATTGTTAATCCTAGATGAGATGTGTAAAATTTCTATAGTTCATGCTTGGATGAATGTACACCTCAAAGGTGTTTGTATATATGTTTAAGAGGGGAAAATGTTGTCTGTGGCTCTGACACGATCGTGACGATTTTGAGCATGGACGTGACCATACTGGGATCCTATGCCTTAGATTAGGACGGCTAAAGGAGAAATTTAGACGTTCTATTACGGCTGTGACACCTCATAATGCTCATGCCCTAGAATAATTTTGAAAACGGGCAAAAAGAAACTGTTCTGTCACGAGCATGCAACTACGGACAGGGAAAATTCAGCCGTGCTGACAAATTGCCAACCCGTGAAAGCATAGGGCCCGAACACGGCCATGACATATGTGAGCACGGCCATGACGTATGGAGCATGACCGTGACTACATGCTACTATTGGAAACTAAGTGTTTGGTCGTACCGAACAGTGGCACGCCTGTGCTCATATGTGGGCATGGCCGTGACCTAGTATGACACGATCGTGATTAGTTCTAGAGATTTATGTGATGTTTGATTTTCCACACTTAGCATGATTTGAAGTCTGTATGACCTTAAATATGATTAAAATATGCAATATGTATTGAATGATTGTATGTATTGATAAAAATAATTAAAAGACGGATTGATGAAAATGTGACATTTCTCTTGGAACCAACGTGTACCCTACCTAAGACTTCACCGACGTGTGAGGGAAGACATCATTGATGAATGAGTGTTAAGACTTTACCTACAGGCGAGGGTTAAGATCTCACATACGGGTGAGAGTTATGACCTATGAGCCAACACTACTTCTCAATTGCCAAGATAATAAATCATTTAAATAAAGATGAAAGATGAAAAGATGAATGATGAATGACTTGAGACATAAAAACAAAGATGATAAAGATGAAATAAGCACCTATGAGGATGCAAACGAATGTCCACTTGTCACATCATGTTACGACACAAGTGAAGATGTTAAAGTTAAATAAGTTAAGTCTATGATATGTTTTAGCGTAATTTAAAGATGTTATATGTTTATCTTATCTTTCCATGATGATATTGCTCATATGTCATATAGTGTGCATAAGTAGTTTATAGCATGCATATAAGTTATGTTTCATTATGATGCAATGCATATGTCATGACATGTAGAAATTATGTTATAAGATCATAGCATGCATGAGCCTCAACATACTATACACGCAATGGATCCGTGCATGTATGGACAAATATTGTTTCGGAGGCGCTTCGACGGGATCATGGAGACCTCCTGGAGGAGCTTCTTGTTCGTTTGGAAGTTCAGAGTGAAGCACGAATAAAAGCGCCTAGTCTGTTGACAGGATGACTTCTTCACCGTCCTTGTTATAACGTGACCCATTTCTTTTGGTGAAGAGAATCTTTGTTCAGCAACGAGAATGTTGAAGATGTCGCAATCGAGGAGCGAGGTCACCATTGAAGATCCCGTTGCACGACGAAGGTCTCAACGGGCAAGGCGGCCAACAGCTCAGTCATCGCATGGGTGAACCAATATTTTAAAACCCGGCCCGGTCCGGCCGGTCAGACCGGTGTCCGGCAAATAAAATGGATCATGGGTCAGCTCAAACTCGGACTGCCCATTGACCCATGTTGGACCAGTCAAACCCGATCCTCTTGACCCGCCGGGTTCTTGTGACATGACCGATTTTTTAAAAAAGTTTATATGCTGGCCCGGTTCATGCTTCACTCCCGACTCCAGCACGAGTCAATGCGGCCGCTCCTGTAACATCCTCAAAATTAAATGAAAAGTAAAATAAAAATAGAAAATAAATAAATAAAAGGAATCTAAAAACATTTAAAGGCCCATAATGAAGCTCATTAGTCTAATGAGCCCATAAGCTAAGATATAAATAATATTGAATGCCCTAGCCCCTCACCTAACCTCTCTCCTTTTCCTCTCTTCTCCACCAGCTGACCACCCCACTCACCACAACTCCCTCCAAGCTCCCCCTCACTCATTCTCTCTCCTCCTCCCTATCATCTCACGGCCAAGAAGAAGCTCCAATCCCCCACCCATCAACTCACCTCTTCTCTCCTCCTCCCTATCATCTCACGGCCAAGAAGAAGCTCCAATCCCCCACCCATCAACTCAACTCTTCTCTCTCTCATTCTCTCCCACCATCACGTACAACAAACATAGGAAGAGAAACATCATTCTCCACTCCACTCTCACGCACGAACAGGAAGTTGCCTCACACATCACTCTCTCTCCATCAGTCTTGGCAACCTTCCATCAAGCAAATTACCTCCTCTCACTTACTCTCTCTCTTGTTTCCCTCACGGCCAGCAAGAAGAAGCCAGCAGCCACCACCTCTCCATTTCACACTCGGCCAGCACCAAGCACAAGGAGAGGCCAGCAGCTAGGAAAGAAGAAAAAAGAAGAGAAAAGAAGAGTAAAGAAAAGGGGAAAATAAATTAGGGTTTTAATCTAAGCCCTAAAGGTATGTTTGAGGGGATCCAAACCTCCCTATCTCATCCTAATGATGTTTTAATGTATGAATTAGGGCATAAGAGCAAATCCCTTGTTCTTAGAGTAAGGGGTTAGGAAAAATGTGCATTTAATGATCCTTAGTTACTATTATATTGCTAACAATGATTATGCCATTTGTTTCATAGCTTCATGCTCTAATTGCTCATTATGCTTAGCATTAGAATGTTCATTGATCTTTTGTTCGTTTATCATGAAAATGTTTAAAGCTCATGTACATTATGATGTTGATTAGCATGTTAAATGTCTCCATGTGAAAATCCCATGTGATTCATGATTAAAATGTTAAGAATGTTATGGAATGCCCATATGATGTTTGGAAGTCAATATGTGTTCAAAATATTGATGTATATAAGATTTGAAAAGAAATCTTGTAAAAGTCGTATTTTTGTTGGCCCAGAACGTGCGACCGATAATGTATCGGTCGATCATTCTGGAGATCATTTGTAGTCTCGCACTCTGTCCGACGATCGATCGATTCTATAATGGTTGTCCGTTTTGGAAGGGTCAAAACATTATGTGATTAGTGGTCGACCAGACACCCTATTTCGGTCGTCCGATAGCAATGTAAAGGTCGACCGATATACCAACGGTCGTCCGATATACCAACGGTCGTCCGATATGTGTAGTCAAAATATTCAACATATTTTGTGATTAGCGAACGTTCGAGTACCTTGTTTCGGTCGTCTGAAAGCCAAGTATCGGTCGACCAATATCTCAGCGGTCGTCTGATTTGAGTGGTAGTTACATTCTATGATTAGCGGACGATCCGAAGCTCATTTCGGACGTCCGGAAGACCTATAGCGGTCGACTGTTATTCCAGCGGTCATCCGGTTTAGAAGAGTGTCACATTGTGTGATTAGCAGACGAACTGAAGTATGATTTCGGGCGTCCGAAAGGACCATAACGGTCGACCGATAACCAGACCGGTCGTCCGATACCCTTCCAATGGTCGATCGTTACCCAAAACGGTTATCCGTTCTGAAAGCTGATTGGCTATGATTGAATGTCCACACATAGTATGATTTGAAGTATGTATGTCCTTAAATAGGATTATACATGCAACATGTATGAATGATTGTATGTATTGATGAAAGCAAGTAAAAGACGGATTGGCATGAATGTGACTTGTTGTAATCGAGGAGGGAAAATGAGTTCCACCCTTGAGTGTGGCATTTCTCGGGGAAACAAGTTCCACCCTTGAGTGTGGCGTTTTCATGAGTCGAGGTGAGTTCCACTCTTAAGCGTGGCGTCTCTATTGGGCCTATGTGGAACCAGGAGGCGAGTTCCACTCTTGAGTGTGGCGTCTCTATTGGCCTCTCACGAACCCAATTATGGCCTTGCTAGCCATTTTCCTACGAACTCAACATGGTCTTCCCAATCAACAAGATAAAAAAGTATCTAAGTAAAGATGAAAGATGAAAAGATGAATGATGAATGATTTAGGACATAAAGTAAAAATGTTAAAGAAGTACGATGAAGTATGCACCTATGAGGATGTAATGTAAATGTCCACTTGTCACATCATATCATGACATGATGAAAGATGATAAAGTAAAGTAAGATAAGATCATGATATGCATTAGCATAATGATAAGTTATGATGTGTCTGACTTAAAGATTATGATGTTACATGTTATCTTATATTGTCATGATGATATGTTCACATGCCATGTAGTATGTATAAGTAGCTCATAGTATGCTTATGATTTATGTTCCATGATGATGATATACGTATGCCATGACATGTAGAGATTATGTTATAAGGTCATAGCATGCATGGACCTCAACATACTCTAACGGGAGAAATCTCCTGCACCCATGTATCCGTGCAGGTATGGATGAGGCTTAGGTTCGACGGCGAGGGCCACTTGACGAAGACGTTGCACATGGGCGGGTCGGGCTACGACCCAAGTTGTCTTACTTATATTATGTCATGTTGACGAACTCTTGTAAGAATCATTTATGTATGGCTTATGGGCCTTATGGAGTCATGTATTTTATTTGAACTCATTATATTGTAAGAACCCTTTGTTGGATATACGTTAGATCCTATTAGGCCCATGGGCCAGTATGTTATCTTGGGTTTATTATATCTATCTATGAAGTCTTCCACTGTTTATGATGTTATTGTCTTAAGTTCATTATATTATATTTCCGCTGTAAGATTTTATGAAATTAGCTCAAGTCAAAGTGACGCCGCCTAGGGTTCGACAACTATATTGGGGTCGGATTTTGGGGACGTTACAGCTCCACTCCCGATCCAGCACGGCGATGCACCGTCAAGATCCGCCAAAGACCGCCAAGATCCGACGAGATCCGTCGAAGTCCGCCGAGATCGATCGAAGACCGTCGAGATCCGACGAAGACCTCTGAGATCCGACGACCACTGAGTCACGGACCTGGAAGCAGATCCGACGACCGCAGATTCGACGACCGTAGATTTGACGACCACAGAGTCACTGATCTAGTAGTATGGGCTTTGTCGACTGACGATCTCTGGCGAATGCTGCCTTCAATCCGATGATCGCTACTTGTGATCCGATGACCTGACTGGCAGTGCACGACCATGCCCGGCCAAGGCACACCCTGAGAAGCTAGGTCGCCCTTTGGCCGGCAAGGGGGCGCTCAGGCGAGCCGAGCACGGCCATGGCATGCCCATGACCACCCAAGGTGGTGCCCAAGCTAGCCAGACACGGTCATGACCGGCTATTATTAATTGTATTAGATTTGAATTATTAATTGTGTTGAGTTGTGATTATAAAAAATTATTATTAGTGAATACTAACAATATACATGTTGATTATATATATTTATTATTTATATTAATTTATTATAATCCGGTCCGACCATTCGGTTCGACCCGGTTTGACCCGACCCGTTGATCTATCTAAAACAGGATATGATCTTATAACCTTATTATATGATCTTCCTCCCACTAATTTATATTCTAATTAAAAGTTCTATCTAAAACAGGATATGATCTTATAACCTTATTATCCCGACCAAATTGAACTTTAATCCAACTAGTTACATTTTTGTTTAACTTGTTAATTTAATCCAATTCAAATTTCCTCTTCAACTATTATTTTAAATTCACAATTTACATTTTTTAATTCAACTTAAAATTTGGAATTAATTAAAAAACTAATATCCATATCCACTATTTTTTTCTTTAAACATTAAGTCTAATTAAATATTTTGCTGAAATTTTTTCAACTTTAAAACTCCTTACTAAATTCCATTTAGAGGTTTATTTTATAGTTAGATCCCGGTTCAAATTAAATCACTAATTTTAATTTAATTATAATTACTACTCTAATCATCAATATTTACTTAACATTTTTCCTACCTTTAAGTTAATTATAATTATAATTTCGAATTAAAACAATAGAATAATTATTAACTCCTTAATTTTGGTGCGTTATAACTCATAAATATAATCAATGGTGTCGATAACATCACCTAAAATTTTACTTGTAAGTTTTCCCATTGATTGTCGAAAAACAAAAAAAAAATGAAAAAGAAAATGACGCACGTTCTAAAACATGTTCGTATGAAGTTACAAAAAGAAAGAAAAATAATAATAAAAGATTTGGCGTGAACATGACAACAACGGACATGGATAATATTGCGGCGTGTCGTTGTCCATGACAACACGGTTGGATCTTGGATTTGTGCGTCGTTAATGTTGCAGTAAAAAATATTACGACATGGATCTTGGACCATCTTGTTCATATCTATCTATCTATCTTGATGCTTCATCCATCCCCTTAATTTGGTCGTCGTTGGCTTCTCTTCATTCATTAAAATTAAAGTGTAAGACACGGAAACAACAGAAAATTATCACTTTCCAGATCCTTCACGGCATGTCATTCAAAAAAAGAGATTGACTGGCAAAGTCCATGAAATATCTTCCATATGTACGAAAGGAAAAGCAAGAGAACGACGACTAATTTTGTACGTAAGTAATATTATTTATATAAACTAATTTTGTACATAAACTCGGAGCGGACATACAGCCGGTTCGCGATTGAACCGATCAAATCGACTGATTTGGTCCGATTCTAAAAATATTGTAACTAGCATAAAAAAATTATACACGATAATATATATACAAATCTAATTAAAATTTTCTAATCATAAAAAATATGTTATAATTATGTAATGTAACAAAAATAAAAGAACAATAGATTTATGGGCATAATTTGATTAGAAGCAAATTTTTTTTGATTAAAATATTTATGAGCACATTTTAAATATGAGAATTAACATTACCATACTGTCTAAGAATTATAATTGAATATTTTTTAAAATAAATTTATTTATCTGATTTTTTCCACATATATATTAAAAATTATTAATTTGCTTCCTACAAATATCGATACTTTTTGTTTTGTGGGTCGTTATAAGATATTTTTATTTTCTATACAAATATCAAAAAATGATAACAAATTATACTAATAATATTTATTTCTCGATGATACAAATATTATTACCTTAACAACAGTAAAATCATGAAATCTCCAAAAGTTGCACAATGTTATGGCAACATGTGTCTTAATTTAAATTTCTTGAGTATGATAATAATCTTTTCATCCAAAAGGTAATGTACATGCATAATAAGATAAATAATATTTAATTTATCAAAAAAATGAATTATTTATCAGTAATCCTTCTATTCTAGAAAATAATGTAAGTAAATAATATTTTATTTCTAAAATATAATTTTTCCTTTTACAAGTAAATAATATTTTCTTCATAAAAGATATCTTATTGTTTTTAAATTTAAAATAATAAATTCAATTTGAGTCAAATTGAAATTAATATTTTCTTTCTATCAATTTGAGTATAATTAAAATAATCTTCCCGTCCAAAAGGTAAAGCACATGTATAATAAAATAAATAATATGTCCTTTCTAAAAAATATCATATTATTAAAAGTACATGTAATAGAAAAAATTCCTTTCAAAAATAACGAAATAAACAGCAATTTTAAAAACTAGTGTATTATTTTTTGAATTAAAGAATAATTATAAACAACAAATTCAATTTGAGTCCAAATAATCTAAAACAATGAATTCAATAAATTATTCATATTTCCTTTTCAAAAAAGAAATTTTATTATTTTCATAACTAAAAGATAAATGATTCAGTATGAGTATGATTAAAATAAATAATATTTCCTTTCTAGAAGGTGATATACAAGAATAATAACATAAATATTATTTTCTTTCTAAAATATAACAGACAAGAATAAATAAATAAATAAATATTATTTCCTTTTTCAAGGATATATTATTTTTAGAATAAAAAATAATTTAAAACAATGAATCAATTAAGAAATTTTTTTTTCCCGAAAGGTAATAACTATAATAAAGTAAATAATATTCCCATTTTAAACATAATAAAATTATTTTTAGATTAAAAATAACTTAAAACAAAGAATTCAATTTGAGTCTAATTAATATTAATATTTCATTTTCAAAAGACAATGGAAAGTATACCAAAATAATAATATTTTATTAAAGATAATGTATTATTTCTGAAATAAAAAAATAAAATTTCAATTTGAGGATGATATAAATATTTTTTTCCTTTCTAAAAGGTAATGTTCAAGTATAATAAAATAAATAATAGTTCCTTCTTAAAAGATGTAAAGTGTTATTTTAGGAATTAAAGAATAATTCGAAATAATAAATTTAACTTGATCCAAGTAAGATTAATATTTTGTTTCTCAAAGATAATGGTTAAGTATAATAAAATAAACAATATTTTATTTCTAAAAGATAATGTATTATTTCGGTAATTAAAAATAAATGATTTGACATGAGTATGATTAAAATAAATATTTTTTCCTTTCTAAGAAATGATTTACAAATATAACAAATTTAATTTATAAAAGAATATGGATATGTGTAATAAAATAAATTATACTACCTTTTAAAAAACAAATAATACTTATTTTTATGGATAATGTGTTTTTTCGTAATAAAAAATAATGTAAAATAATGAATTCAATTTGAGCAAAAAAAAAAGAAAAACAGAATAATCTTCCTTTTCTAAAATAAATGTGCAAGTATAATAAAAATAAATAATATTTTTTTAAAAATATAATGTATTATTTTTATAATTTAAAACTAATTTGAACAGTGAATTAAATTTAATAATATCACCTTTTTTTAAAAATAATTTAGTATTTTTGGAAAAAATTATATAATAATAATTTCTTTCTAAAAAATATATAAATATAATAAAATAAAGAATATTTCCTTCTTGAATGATGAAATATTATTTTTAAAATTAAAAAATAACTTAAAATAATGAATTCAATTTGAGTAGAATTAAGATAAATAAGCATTTTTTAAGACAAAAATGTATGCCACATACCATGTTCATACTTTAACATTTATTTTTTTAAGAAAAAAAAACAGTATTTCAATACTTTAGACATTTATTCTGGAAAAGACATAATGATTAAAGATTTGTTATATATATGGAGAGTTTAGTATAATTTGCAAGTATTAAATGGTGAAATTTAAGTTTTCATGTGGAGTAAATTTTTTTCAAAGCAAATAAAGTATTTCATCATTCTTATTAAAAAATTGGTTTTGATCATTTTTAAAAATTACAATTATATAATTATTAATTTTTGTAGGGTCGATACATCGTATGAGTCTTAGCACTAGTAATATAATAATATGAAGAAATGCAAAATATATAGGTAAAAGGATCTCTCTCCTACCGTACTCACCAATATGCCACAATATCAATTTCGTAAATATTTGAAAGAGAGAGACACTTTCTAATTTCCCAATTAAATTAAGGAGGATTTAAGAGACAAAAAACTATTATTATATCGATAAAATAGAAAGTGTTGGTTTTTCTTTTCTTTTCAAACGACTATTATTATATGTTTGTTTTTCTTTACGAATAACTCTTTTTTTCATATGACAAACGTTTTCAAAAAGGAAAATCATACACGGTCAAAACCTATGTCTTTAAGCCCGGAGACTACAATTATAATTCTATGGTTTACATGATGATTCTCAATTTAAAAAAAAAAACTTAATTATCTTGAATTTTTAATATACCTGAATTTTACATCTAATTTCTAATATTGATGAAATAAATAAACAAAAAGAAACGGCTCATGACATGGAGGACTTGTATCCAATCCATTGAAGCGCTCTATGAATCAGAGCTAAGTGGGCCAATTGTGAGGCTGATTGATAAACATATTGGCCCATATTTGATCTAATAAATTTATTTGATAAAATTTTATTAATAAAATTTATTTAATAATACTTGCTTTATTTTATTTAAATTACAATTTCATAGAAATAATTTCACATGCAACGGTACATGCACAATCTTAACATGCAACTACCCATTCTTTGAATTGGATCTAATCCCTAAGATAGCATAACTTATAACAAGCAATTTATAAAATTTGAATGTGCATCAATTTATAAATACCAAATAATCTGGAACTCAAGCCCAAAAATTTTGAATCATCATAATATATGAGTTTCGCTTCAAAATCACTATACGAATACTTGCAAAATCCATTAAGAGTCTCTTATCCAATTCCATGATGATCTCGCTCATATCATCTCATCCATAAAGCATATAACCTTAGCTCTCATCGTCAACTTACATCCACAATAAATTATGTGCCACAACACAAAATTATGCGGTGTCAAAATAAATAAAATCATAATAGTCAGTTAAAAAAAAAGTATCAAAAGAAGAACACTAATCCATATACGCTCATCGTAGGATTTCACACTACCCCTTTTTAAATTAATACACCTTTCCAAGTATATGTATTCATTTCCTACAACGTTAAAAGAAAAAGGGGTGAGCATGGATTAAGCTCAATTAGTTAAAAGACTACCTCAAGTATTTAAAAAACATATAACGTAAAATCAACTTCTTTTATTCTCGAGAGGAATCTACAATCTTTCCATACTCATTGTAAGAAAACACAATCTGATAAAAATCCCACAAATGCTTGTGATGAGTGCATGATAAAATCATATATATAATATAAGTTGGGGAATCATCATCAAATATGGATATTCAAATACTCATCTGTTAAATAATGTCTTGAATTCTACTTTAACTGGAAATCTGTTTGGATCCAAAGAAGTAATAGAGAGACTTTGAGAGATGCTTGGACGAGAAGTGCAGGGTCGGAAGGATTCCTACTCCTAGTAGGAATAGGAGTCGGCCAATTTCCGATATCGAGAAGGATGTGGCGGATTCTTGGAGGGCCGAGCTCCCTTCTAGACCGAAGAGCACTTGGATATGGAGTCTGGACGTGGAGGAAGACTTGAAGACAGCAGGGGCGCCTGGAGGAGTCCCAGTCCGAGTGGGACTCGGACTGGACAGCCAGGGCGCGCCCGGGCGTGGCGGGCGCCAGGTGGGCGCTTGGCCCAATTTGATTCCAGGGAGAAATTCAAGTTGGCCGAGATCTTCAAGGGTCTTCAGGAAGTCAGATTTCTACTTCTAGTCCAAGGAGGTTTTTCTAGAGAAGGAGCTTACATGCCTAATAGGATTAGGTCATTAAGTTAGAGTATGAGTTGTTTCTCCAAGGCCCTATAAAAGGACTTGTAATCAAGGCTTGTAAGTCCATCCTGGATAATTTCCTGGATCAATCTGATCTTGTAATCCTCTTCTGTTTCTTCCATATAATATAATTCTGCGTCGCCTTAAATTTCTCGAGTTTTCTCGCGATGCGTAATTTCTCTCGTGCAGAAATTCTAACATCATCAATGGAGTACTCAATCTCACCCCTCGTATCCTATTAACGTAGTTATTCTAATTCCGTCTCTCGTATCACATTGCCACAACATGTTGAACCGCTCTTCGTATCCCATTGACACGAAGCTTGCTTTGTTTCTTTTGCATTTCATCCATCGTGTCACTATATTGCCACAAGATGATTGTTCTAATCGCACCCTTCATGTCAGGGTGTTGAACCTGCTCCCCATGTTACTATATCAATCAAACGGGACTTTAATCGATCTACAAAGAGTTGGTCAATCTTTTGAGATGAAAATACTCCATCTTATGCTGGCTTTTACATGAAGTGCACATGATGCATGAATGTATATTCACATTCGGTATTTATGTTCCAACATACAAATAAAATATCCTTCAACATTTCAACAAGAAAACCTAACATGCAAGTAAAACATTTAATGTCACCAGAATATATTTCAAATTCATAACTTGACATTACACATCAAAAGATGACACACGTATGAAGCATACAAACCTGATTATGCATGAAAAAGCTATCATGGAAAATTGTCCCACATCAGATGGAAAAATGTCATCACTCCAAGGAGTTAAGCAATTTATATCATTTGAGGTAAGTTTTCTCACCTTGAATTTATCCGACTTGTCAACTCCTTCCTCATCTCACTCTAGGTGTTAAACATGCGTATAGATCACTTAGTCAACATCATTTAGATTCCTTCAACATTCGATAGTCACAAGTGTCATAGTCACAACTTATATTAACCTTTCTAATTTTAATACATCATTCTCATATTTATTAATTCATCCTTATTATTTCTCAAAATATTTATAAAATTTCCCTCATATATGTCATTTCATTTAGATAACTAATTCATTATCATCGTATCTCACATATCAACATTATAAATCTTATTTTCAGATTTAGTTAATAATGAAAATGATTAGGTTTACATCTATAAAAAATTCATGTTTGCTAGTGTTGTTGTATCACATAGATGTACATTTAAACATATATAGGTATGACATCAAATTAACATGAGTGAGTGACCATACATCCTTTGACTTATTAATTTGTGCTACTGCCTATATAAGTACTTATATCTTTCTAATTTTAATGATAAGTTAAGCAACACTTAAATATTATACTACAGTTCCCAATATGAACTACATACACACCAATTCTATACTTAAAAAAACACCTGCAATTGCACCTATTGTATTTGTCCAACTATTTATGTTTACTTATTTCCCTCTCTTAATCAAACTTTACCATTCCGTAAAATAGGTTTAACTCTTGTTCATCATAATGTTTATGTTTCTCTTCTATGTTAGTTTTCCATGCACAATAATATTAATTAGTATAACTAGAATTAACTTAATTAACATTCATAACTACCCATTTTCCTTCTAAACTACCAAATGCTTCTTTACAATCAATCAAACATTTCAACAAACATCTTACCTTCACACTAGACTAATGTAATATTATTCCCTCTAGTGTTCATTCCTTCCACCATGAACCAACAGTGATCACCTCCACCATAGTGCAGGGACCAGGAAACATTCTTTAGCAAGTTTTACATGATGTTTGATGGAACTCTGATTGTGTTTCGATTGTGTTTCATACTTTACGTTTCCTCAAATTTACTTTATAACCCTTTAGACATTCATTCATTCTTCTTTCGTTCATTATGATATTTTTGAGATATCTTTTGACCTCATTTGCATTAACATTATCATATGACATCTTTCATCTTTGAATTAGAGGTGTTGGCATTATTTTTTGAGAAGACTCAATCATTATAAAGTGAAAGACATTTATTTCTCATCTTTAACTTTAATAATTATTTTCATTAACTTCATCACATAGAATTCTTCATCTTTACTTTGTTAGTAGGGTGATGTCATCACATTAGTTTAACTAGGCCATAGACTTTTAGGAAATCTCAAACACATTTTTAAATGATGACATTATTTGTCGAAAAAGTTTCAATCATAATAAGGTGAAATACATTTACTTCTTATTTATCTTTCATTTTTGCTTAATTTGAATACTCAAAGCAACATTATTACTACCAAATCGATGGCTCTTAAGAAATCTCAAATACTATTTTAGGTGATGACATTATTTCTTGAGAAGTCTCAATCATCATAAGACGACAAGCATTTATTTCTTAACATTAATGAGTGCTGAGACATTTTTTCGATTTCATACTTTATTAGGGTAAAAAATACATCAAACATACATATCAATCATTTTTCATCTTTTAACATAATTACGATTGAACAAACATTTCGTGTATCTATGTGTCATATACAATCATCAATAATCCATATATAACATTCATACTTTAAAAAATAAGTTTATAATATCATATAAAACATTTTCTAAAAGTCATGCACATACCCAAGATTGTCATGATCGTGCCTATAATTATCATGGTCGTGCTTAGAAATGTCACAACCGTGCTGAGCCTTGTTATGGTTGTGTCCAGAATTGTCATGGTTATCCTCAATCTTTTCACGATCATTCCTATCCTTAGCTAACTTTTGACTTCTTTCATCGTTGTTGCTCACAATCATGACCAAATTGTCCTAGTCACGATCAGGACAGTTGTGTCATGGGCATTACCAAGAGCCTTTTCATTAGTTTGATATTGTCTATTCGGTCACAACCATTTCTAAGATTGGCACGGTTGTGTTGACGTCATGGTCCCTATTTCTAACCCTAAAATACCAATTTTTGAGGTGATATAGATCATGTAGAACACTTTCAGGGCATAAATAATAGGCATAAAAATATTCTAACAACATCATATTAATCATGAAGATTTATCTTTTAGGGTTTTCCCTAAAAACATACGGAATGCTAAATTGAAATCATGAAACATAATAAAATAATAGATCATAATTTGAAACATCTAGATGCAATTAATTTATTCATGTAACTCTCAATTACAATCCATTACGAGAACAATGTGTCCTTCAACTCTTAATCCATCACATGCAAACCATTGAGAGAGGAGAGTGATGAATCCACTTAACATACCTTTTGGTTTTATATTCAAAACCCTTTTTTCCTAATCATATTGCATCCTGCATCATCTAGAAGTCTAGGTCTTCTCATCCTTTTTCTTAAAATCTTGATCTTCATTTTATTAATCTTAAAATATAGCCAGCATGAAGAATAGGGCTCTAGACCTTCTAGCCTCATATTTTCTTTGATGGAGATGAAAAGAGAGATGAGTAAGAGATGAAGACTAGGTTTTTGGGAGTTAACAAGGTCGTTAGACCTTATATAGGGTTTACATTCTGGTTTTGATCAAAATTGCCCAAATACCCTTGGCCCAAATTTGAGGGTGTTACAAAAATAGTATTGGTTTGCCCAAACCGCATGCAAAAATCCTCTCACATTTCTATCTTTATCCAAAAGTTGTGTTATAGTAAAAAAGGACTGAGTTCATTATAAAATTTTCAGCACTCTAGCCATGTCCCAGAGATGAGAATATCGAGTAGCGTCCATGGCATTACCATTTCTCAATCCAACCAACCAACAAACCAAGCTCTGCAATGTCTTCACCAATCGCAACAGCCCACACCTCCATCGCCTAGCCAAGTAGCTCAGCATCTACAGGCCCCCTCCGTCCTACTATTCCAAATTCATGTCATCGTCCTCCGATGACAACGAGACCATCTTTGATGACGACGACAAGGTCTTCTCCACCAAGAGCCTATGGAGTCCATCACCTTCCGAAGCAGCTTAGTCCTGAGCGGGCCGCCATGTCATTTGCTCTTCGAGGACCATCTCGGTGATCTTCTTGTCATCCTAACCAAGTGTTCAACCACTTCACCCATTTATTCTCTAGTATGATCCTTTCTTATATTATGTTCATAAGTATCTTTATTTGCATCCAATTTAGCTTCTCTTTTTTGTTTTGGATCCGAGGATGTGTTCCATATGTAGCTCGTGTTTTGGATTAGAGAATTTCTTTTTGTCGATCGAATCATTCGCTATTCGCTATGGGATGGCTAGTGCGATAGGGAGGAGAGGCCCAAAATGCTCAACTTGCCATGTATCAAGTGGCCACAGATCCGAAGGTCTAATTTTACTATCGTGCCTGAAAGTCAACTTTCTCCTTGGTTCGTCACAGCTGATGACCACAAGTCTCACGGCCATGCCTAAAACCATCTCCAAACTTTTATTCACTTCACGAGTGCTATCATAATCTTTTCGATTATGCCTGTGCGATAACCCATCACGGCCATTACTGAGATCACACGACCCATAATACCCTTCATGGCTTGTTGTACAGCTCAGACGATTACTTTTCATGACGGTCAATATTCGACCCATTTCACGTCATTCGGGCATGCCCGTGAACAACCACATCACGACCATGATTGAAGAGCAAGTTGTCACCCATTACGACCCCTAACAGATCTCACGATCATGAACTCTAATGTCACAACCCATGCTAATGGGATGTTACAAATCATAAAAAATCATCCTTGATTTCATTTAAAATTATATAATTCTGTCCATACACCATTTGAATAACAAGGTCGATCTATAACCTTTTTAACCTAATTTAACATTAACTAAGCCTTCCGTTTCCGAATCATAAAAAAGGAACAAAATACACTCTCCCTTCCAAATATCAAAATTCCATAGACATTCCATAATAGCACATAAAACTACATTCATAATGGCAAACCACCTATAAAGCAAATCATTCATGCAACATTAGTTCAATAAACAAGCAAGAACTTTCAATCCATGAGTTAGATGGATGGAAAAGAGTTCATCCTTACATACCTTAACCCCCAACGTATTTAGAGGTTTCCTCTCTTTGTTTTAGCTCTTATCCTTCCCTAAGTAAGCTTATCTGTAACTCAATTGCATGATCTACTATCTCTTATCTTTGACGATAAACTCCTAAAGCACCATGGAAGAAGCTCTTAGGCAAGAAAAGATGTGGTTGTCGATTGGGGATGAAATGGGAGGAAGAAAATGGGGTTTGCATGTGCGGGAGGGGTGGGGTAGGACTAGTAAGATGCAATTATTTTTTACCAAAAGACGGATTTGTCTCCTGATTACCTCTACTTTTAAGGGTATTTTCATTCGATGCAATATTAGGTTATTACATTCTACCCTCCTTAAATAAAAATTTATCTTCAATTTTGCTCATAATGTAAATCACTTATAAAAAAGTTGAGGAAACTCTTTTTGCATTTCCTTTGAAGCTCTCAAGTTGTTTCTACACCTCTGGCTGATCATCCTCTCGGACTAGCTACTCTGTTTGATCAAGTATAACCTAGGTCCCTAAACTTGAAACCTTTTCCTTCTCCTCTCGTCCAGAATCGAGATCACTGTCCTCGGAGCTCCCTGCACAAGCTCGTCCTGAGATTGGATTCTTACATACCCAATGGTTTGATATCCATGCCACTTTGACCATAGGAATTACTTTGTTTCGGAGATGTTGTTCCATTGAAATTTCTAGTGATTGTTCTTAATATTTCAAATCGTCCATGATATTTGATTCCTTGATCTTAATTACATTTGGTTTATCATGGTAATACTTCATCAACATTGGAACATGAAACACGTTGTGAATCTTATCATATGAAGGTAGCAATGTCAAATCTTCAATGTAAATACAATGACGACTAACTCCAAATTATGAGTTGTGTAGTTATTATCATTGTCTTAAGATGTAGGCGATGACTTTGTCATATTATATTAAAACACATTCTAAATCGGTGCCACATGCATCACTATAAATGACAAACCAACCACTCTTCATAGGAATAGTTAACATGGGTGTCATTGTGAGTCACTTTCTTCACACTTGGAGTCCAGTCAAACTTCACTCTTTTTTTATCAAATAAGTCATCGGTGCTGCAATTCTTGTGAAACTTTGAATGAATCTTCAATAATAGCTCGACAAGTCTAGAAAACTTTAAATTTTCGCAAGTCTTTGGTAAACTCCAATTCACGACGGATTCCACTTTACTTGGATCCACCAAATGCAATCCTTGGACATGATATGACCAGGAAACATAATTTGCTCTAATCAAAACTCACACTCGGAGAACTTGGTGAACAACTTGTGTTAACGCAAAGTTTCTAACACAATCCGCAAATGCTCCTTGTGGTCTTTGGAGCTCATTGAGTAGATCAAGATATCATCAATGAAGATGATGAAAAATTTATCCAAATATGACCTAAAAACTCTATTCATAAGATCTATAAAAGTTACAGAGCATTCGTTAGTATAAAAGGCATAACTAAAAATTCTTAATGACCACACCAAAATCGAAAAGTGATTTTCAATATGTCTTGCTTCTACACTCTCAATTGATGATATCCATTTCAAATATTTTGAAGAACACTAATGCCGATGAAAGTTGATCAAACAAGTTATCGGTTCTTAGCAAAGGATATTTATTCTTTTGCCTTGTTCAACATGCGATAGTCTATGCATAACCTTAAGGATCCATCATTTTTCTCCACAAATAGGACCGGTGTACCCTACGATGACACACGAAGTCAAACGAATCTCTTGTTTAACAATTCTAGGAGTTAAGTCTTTAACAAGTACATTTCTGTCACAGCCATCTATATGGTGCCTTTGATATCGTTATAGGTAGCAACTCGATGATGAAGTCAATCTCTTTGTGGTGGCAATCCCGAGAAACTAATGTATCATATTTGGTAATAATAAACTACTATGATAAATTAGTATGAAGCTATTATTTATATTAAATTAGTATAAAATTACAATGATGGTACATCATCATTATTTTTTACTATTTATAAAATCTTTGTTATGTTATATATTATTTTAATTTCTTTTAAAACTTTTCTCTTTCTATTTATTTTCATCTTATTTATTCCCTTCCTCCATTTCATCCTCCCATATTTAGTTCCTCCTTATTTTCATTTTTGCCCCCCGTTGCTCTGTTCTTTTTTCATTAAATTTATTATTTTCTAATTATTTACTATATTTAAAAAATTAATTATAACTCAAATATAGTTATTATTATTATTACAAATATATTACTTTATTTTATTCCAAATCACTATTAACTTTTTTATTAAATTCGTTTATTTAATTTATTTTCTTCATTTTTTAAATTTCTTCCCACTAAATTTTTCATTTTTTTTTTAATTTCCATTTCTTCTCCACTGATCATTTTGTTTTCTTCTATTATCATTGTTTCTCCTTATTAATTATCTTCCTATATTTACTTTATCATTTCCATTTTTTAACCTATTATTGTATGATTACTTCTTGCCTAATTTATATTTTTAAAATTTTTCCTTCAAGTGTTTCAACTTCTTTCTATTTCAACTTGATTTTTTAAAAAAAAAATTTAATCCAGAACCTAATTCTTAGCATGCCACTAGTTTTTTAGTCAAGTTTGATGTCCAAACCGATTTTGAAGCCAAAATGGACCGAATCGACGGTTTGCAATCGAACTAGTCGGTCGAGTCTGATTTAAGTTTTGGGTTGATCTTTTGTGAACAAATCAATAGGCGTTCCATAGGACAATTGTGTCGGCAAGGTGGTGTGTGAGATGGACGATCACCGAGGCAGCTTCATGGGGGTATATCGTCATGCTTGATCAAGCCCTACAGAGGCAATGGAATTGGTAATTTCGGTTGATGTCATGCTACTTAGTTTTGGTATAGTTTAGTAGAGTTATTGAATTGCATCGAGGTTGCATAGAAAAGTAATAATATTGGTCATTCTAGTGTATCTTGATGGCTCCTTCAGATGATGATGATGACGACAACGATGATGGCGATGATGACAACGATGATGATGATGATGTAACTTGATGGTGTAGCAATTGAACTTGTTACTAGAGCTATCGGAGTGATGATGTAATCTGCCTGTGAGGAGGTAAGTGACATTAATTGAGATGGTACTTGACTTTTGATGTAATGTCGTACCAAATTCATTCAGACAATAGTGGAAATGGACATTTTGTAATTTTAACATATCAGCCTTCTTACTTGTTCCTTGAATAATTTTTTGCATCAATATGTTTTATGAACCATGTGACAAAGCTAAAGTTGACTAGAGGATTGTAGATAAGAAATTGTAGAAATCGTGCATGATAGAAATTGTCGCTCCTTCACAACTGAAAATGGGCTACTTATGTCTGTTTCACATTTTTGTTTAGAATGAGGCTCCTGAGTATAATTCTTACTTATGATAGAATTCATAACTTTTAAGTTGAAGGAATGTTTCTTGTACAAACATCTTTTTCATATTTCCAACTATGTTACATCATATCTCAGCATTTGTAATATCAATAGAATTTGTTCATTAGTTCTTAGAATTTTGGCCTTAATTTGCAACCATTTAGTTGGGATGAACCTCCATTCATTACAACATCCTAGTTCTTCCCTCTTAACTTAAATTATTAAAGAAGACCTTAGGCTTTGTTTGATAATTTATTTTAAGAAGGGTGGGTTAACCCTAACGTTAGGGTGGTGTAATGAGGGTTGGTAAGGTTGAGTGAGGTGAGTCTTTATTTAAGCCATGTTTGAATAAAAATTAATGGAATTGGTTATGTTAGTTTAATCCAATTTTTGTTTAGATATAAAATATGATATGTGGGTTAAGAAAGGTTAAGTTTGATAAATGTTTTTATTATCATTAAGAAAATTGCATTTATTTTATTTGATTGAGAAGAAATAAGGGTGGAATGGGAATAATTATTTCTAACCCCTCCAAACTCATCAGTTTGGTAGATTTAATTTTAAGGCAAATGACGAGCTTATGAACACAACTTAGTCTTGGTTAAAATTTAAAAATTGTATTCAAATAAGGTTTAAAATTTTTAAATACACCCACTCTAATTAATTATAATCCATCCCCACTAAACCTTCTAGGATGTGTTTGGATGGAGGATTTAGAATAGGTTATGCTTTATTAGGATGGGTGGGTTTGAGTCAAATTAATATTCATGTATTGTTTGGTTTCTTACTACTATTGATGGAATAAAATTAATTTATTCAGAAGAATTATTAATTGAAAGTAGAGTTAGAAATAACACAGTTCTTGCTAATACAAGTATTGTTTACAATTTTTCCAACTGTGCTCTTAATCATTACTTAAGATTAAAATTATTGTTTGGTAGAATATAATAGAATATACTATAACTTTAATACATAGAATAAAGTCTACTTTTACCTTTTTATTCTGCTACCAAACGACACCTTAGCATTGGGAAAAAAAATTATTGAATGACATGTTGGTGTTATGAATGAAACGTTATGGTTACCTTAAAATGTTATGGTTATAATTATACGATTGTTTTTAAACATGATGTGCGCTTCGAGTTTATCTTGTTTTCAATTATTTCTTTCTGGACTTCTGTTTAAATTTACTTGTGGATTACCAAATGAATCTACCTATCTAGAACGAAGAGCAACAGTAACTAAAGAAGCCAATCACTTAATAGAAAAAAGATCTATGAAGAGATACGTAAATTGATTCAAATATGAATGTCATGATTGTCATATTGACCCATAATTAGGACGCCATATATTTATCATAAAGAGAATTCTCAAACGAATAAAATGAGAACTTTAAAGGTGCGTTTGGTATAAGAACAAACGCAAGAACAAAAGCTTCATCCCACTTTTTCTACCAAACAACACATCTTTTTGCAAATGGGCTCCACAGTCTTGATTGCTAGAATAAAGAAAAAATAGGAGTCAACTTGTTCGTGCTCCACCCAAGAATAGCCTCGCCCTCATTTTGCTCCTCAACGAGGACAAAATTCTTGGGTCAAAATTTTAATGACATATAAAATTATATTTTGATGAAACAAACTTTCGAAAGATTAAAGTTGAAATGCAAAAAAAAGTTTAAAGAAAAATGAATAACTTTATGCACACTACACTTTGCTTAAATAATTGTCACCAATTTCATTAGTTTTGGAAGAATGGAACATGTAGAGAATTCTGTTAGCTTTCCATAGACTCCAAGATCATCTAATTTGGATAACCGTGCAGAAAGTTATGATCAAAAGAGTGCAGGTCGGTCAACTTGCCGATCGACGCAAAGAAGGTCGGTCGACCGAACAGAAGATGTCGGTCGACCGATAACTACTGACCTTGCTCCGGACGATATCGAGCCGATACCGATCGATGTATCGATCGATAGACCGATCGACCGATCAAGCGCAGAAATTGAAGAAAATCCGCAACGGTCACATAGACCGATCGACCGTCCAAAAGTGCGGTCGATCGGCCTCCGAGTCAAATGAATAGTAACGGTCAAATTTGAAGGAAGAAGTTGTGGAACAATTTCTGAACGAATTTTCCAGACATTGAAGGCTATAAAAAGAGTGCCAAAGTCAGAGGTAAAGACATCCATTCACTTATTGAAGAAAAACTTCAAATTGTCAAAGAGAGATCATTTATTGAAGTTTTCATTTTATAGCTTTCTCATTCTTTCTCATTTCTTCTCTTGTGAGCTTAGCTTTATAAAAGAGAGAAACACTTTTGTTAAAAAATTGAGAGAGCTCATGTGTAAAAGAAGTTCAAAGTCTTACCTCTTGAGTGAGAAAATTAGACTAGCTACTTAGGAGGAGAGGTTACCTTGCCTCTCGAAACGGAGAAAAGATTGTTGATGTAAATGGCTTTCTTCCTTGCTTCATTTGGAACAAAGAAAGTGCTAATGAAATCTCCGGCGGTCTCGAGGTCGAGAAGTCGGAGCGGGGACGTAAGTCAAGGTGTGGCCAAACCTCGTCAACAACCACCGAGTCTTTGCGTTTGATTTTCTCTCTCTCTCCCCCGTTCATATTGTTTTTATAATCTAAATTGCAAAAATTTTAAGAATCGATTTTGTGCTTCCGCGATGAATTTCGTGAAATCGATATTTTCAGTTAAACACCAATTCACCCCCCCCCCCCTCCCCCTCTTGGTGCCCTTTGGGATCCTACAAAAATGAGATCAAAGATGATTGACCCGGGAACATAAATGTCAAACAATCCCAAAATGAGTTTTAGTACCCACCCAAGGTAGAGATGGACTTTCCGTCCATGTCAGGCTCAAAATCATGCCATGCATGCCAAAAGCCACTTCGAGTGATTCGGCCCGATTCGATCCGACCGGGTCAGTTGTCATTCATTTTTTTTTCTTATTTTCTTCTGTGTATTTTGTAAATTAGAAAAATACAATTAACAATTTTATTTTAGTAATAAAAATTAATAAACATAATAAAAAATATTATAATATCTGATATTATGATTATTATATATATAATAAAAATACTTTTATATGTGATATAATTATACAATTTAGGGTATGATTAAATATATGTATAATATAGTTATTAAAAATTATAATATATGATTAGATATTTAACTATATAATAAAAAATAAGAAAAGTGTATTCGTTGGACTGATCCATGCTCGTAGGCCCATGTTGGGCCATACCCAATTTCATATTGGGCAGCCCAAAACAATTTAACTCGAGCTCGACCAGGACTGAATGATCGCGTCCGAACTAAGCTGGCCGGACTTGATAGAAAATCGTGTAGGCGGAATAAAAATATCTTTTAAAAAATATTTTTTTTACAGATAACAAAATTTCTATTAAACAATTTTTTAACATTAGGTTACTTATGTTTAGCGGAATAAAAATATCTTTTTAAAAATATTAATTAATTTAATATTACTTAAGATTAATTCAATTAAAATATTACTCAAAGTTGTCAGTTTTATTAATAAATGCATATTATATAAATTTATATATCTTAAATTTAGTAATGTTACTATTTATTACAAATAATAAAAAATTATATTACATTTTTATAATATTTATATACAATAAACTAATATATCTAAGTTCTCATTTTCATCCAAACTCTCCGCTAAACTAAACTATCAAATTGTCTTTTAATTCCCAATCATTACATTTTTTTTTAATTCAAACACCAAATTGTAACTAAACTATCTAATTAATTAATTGTCAACGCTAAACTAAACTATCAAATCCAAGTTCTTAATCATTACTTTTTTATTCAAACACCAAATTATAACTAAACTATCTAATTAATTAATTTTCAAGAACTAACAAAAATTTAAATTCTTGCATCCAAACGCTAAAACAATTTGTCACACAATAGAAGAATAAAATTTGTCTCACACTAGGGGCCATGCCGTAAAACACGGCCGAGCCTGTCGGACCGGTGTCTGGCCATCAAAACAGTCCATGGGTCACCTCAAACTTGCCCTTAAGGTCATCATTTTGACACGATCAAAATTCGGTTCAACTGGTCGACCCGACGGATTTAAGTGATCCAGTCGGGTCAACATAAAAAATAAGTATGAAAAAAATTAAAAATTATGACACATTACTTGTATATATATATATATTTGTTTAAATTCATGCCCTAACTTTTCTTCATAATATCACTAATATTTCTTTAACTTATAATTATGAAGATTTTATCATCTTTTAGGTAATAATTATTTAATTGATAGTTACTTTATTATATTTTTTAACTTATTATATCATTTTATTTTACTTTATTATATTTTAATTTATTTATTATGCATTTTACAAAGATATTAAGAATAAGAGAGAAAGTTATTTAACATATTTTATTTTTTATTAACTTATATTATTCCATCCAATCGATCAATTTGATTCGATCCGACCTTTCAGTTCGACCCGATCTAACCGGTTCAACCTGACGCGACCATCGATCCAGGTTGAATTTTACAACATTGTTAGAGGCAATTTGAATGAAGGTTATCTCATGGAATAGTTACTTATCCAGTTGAATATTATCAAACATTAGCAGAATAAGCTGGTCAAACATCATTTTCACCGAAATCACATTAAAACTCGAAATACCACCATTATAATCCACAAAAACACAACATTTATATTCCATCAAAATGAAAGAATAAATTGATTCTCTCCTTTTTCATCTTATTAATTATTTCTTTATTTTGTGTAATTTAACCATATATTATTATATTATTATATTTATCATTATTATAATAATAAATGTTTAGTATTTATAATAAAATATTTTAATTATAAAATAGTATATATTTAAAATTTATCCCTCTTCAACCACACGGATAGAAGAATAAGAATACACCATGAATATTTATATTATTCTAAATAAAATTTATTATTTCCTAAAAGATATTCTTCATCCAAACGGCACCTAGATGAATATAACGAAAAAATGTCCCAGATAAAAAAATGTGCATGCTATTACTTTTTATCGAAGATGCACGGCACTTGTGTATACTTGTATTCTCGATGTAAACACACACTAAAGAGGTTCAATGAAAGAATTACTTTTTAAAATTGTTCAAGTGAAACAGCCTTTGGTTTCTTAAATACAAACAAAATTGAACTGTTCGTCATTCTTTTTTTAGAACTGTTCATCTTACTTGAGCAACAAGACAGGATGGTAGAAGAAAATTGGAAAAAAAAAAGAAAGAAAATTCCAAAACTTAGAACCAGACGGTAGATTATGCACATATATGCATTGAATAAAGGGAGCACATAAAGTATAAGTCAATGGAGTACTTGATTATCACTAGTCTTCATGTAACTCATAAATTGTCCTGGCAACTCAGCAAGAAGTGACTGAACTACTGATGTCTCGCCACCTGCAAGTGCATAGAGATGACGAATGTCATGAGTAAGGAACTAGAAATGTGATCATCTGCTAATTGTAATTCAAACCTGCAGTACTCTAAGCGATATACAGAGACGTGAAAACACAATAAAATGTATTCTACAGAACGCAACCAAGTACAAATTTAAAGCTTTGAGTGAAGCATTTTATTAAGCCATGGCTACTTCTAACTGAAGGTTTAGACATCAAAGGTTTTTCACCAACAATAGAAAGCAAATGCTAAGGAGGTACAAATGCCATTTTCGAAGATCCTTCTCCAATAAATTGTTACTGGATTGACTTGAGGAGCTGACCACTTGGCACCTATATCTTCATTGACAGTGAGATTCTAAGAATAAAAGGAACATACTACTTGCACCCAGGATAGGAAGTATGTAGTGGTTTAGATTCTTTTGAGCAAATTTACACATTAGTAATGTAACATTGTAAATCAATAGCTTTCTACACAATTTTTTTATTTTGAAACATCTATACAATATTTTTGTAAGCATTGTAGACTACTATTTTTTTTTTCTTGAGGGAGCTTTCTACATAACTTGTCTGCCTAATCTTTCATAAAATTCCAATTTGGATTTCATGATTTATGATCTATGGAACTATCTATTTATCCCCACGCTTGTGATTGCAACAACTCATGATATACTATTTCTAAGGAATTCGAGGATGCCAAATAAGAAAAGCAAAAACGAACAATTTTTTTTTCACTGAGAACAATAAATGAAGTAAATACTGTTAGGGGTCAGGACAAATAACTCTATCGAAAACAATGTACCATAGGATGAAGTCAACATGTAAATACATACTATGTAGATCCCTCAAGGGGACAAACTGCACTATATCTCGAGTGGCAACTCGTCCTGTTGAACTCTCAAGTCGTTCTCCTTTGTCAGCATCTAGAATCTGCAGATAGACTCATGCTTAAGTGCATTCTTACATGAAGAAAGATCATGAGCAATCCATTTGGTTCATAATAATCTCTTAGATAATACCTTATTATAAGAAAAAGGACAAAATAACTGTCACTTATATTTTCTCATTCCAAACCAAGATAAACCAAAAATGACAGATAACATTGTGGACAAATAAAAAATAATGTATTGAGCATATTATATAAAAGTTAGAAATAAACTTAGCAACTGATAGGAAACAAATGAATAAGCACACCTCCATCTCTTTAAAGTCAGCACCACCGACTCCAACAATGAGGATTGACAAAGGTAGATCGGAAGCCTTTACCAGAGAATCTTTGGTTTCTTGAAGATCAGTTATAACCCCATCCTGAGTAATGATTTCACCAAAGTCAAGAATTTATTGCAGCTCATAAAGTGAATGATAATTCTAATGTTTTCATTACCGTGATTATCAACAGAACAAAATACTTCTGTTGATTGTTGACAAGAGATTGGCCAGCTATATATGCAGCAGTATCTATTACTCTTCCAAAAAGGGTTGGCCCTGCTAGTGATACATTACGAAGTGCACTTACATAAGCAGACATTATACCTTGAATTCCTTCTACCTGAGATCAAATAGCAGCAGTAAGGTATAAAGTAAGCTGAGGATAACAATTCTAGCCAAATACATGAGAACAGATCAAGACTATAAGAAAAGCTAAGGAACCTGACCAAGCTGTCAGAATCAAATCCAATACATGACATGTCTAGCTGAAACTTTTAACTGGAAAAATTAGCAGAATAGTGTAACGCTGTGACAATCCACTAATCTAGTAAATGTCAATCGAAAATCCAGAGAATTACAACAACAACAACAACAAAGCCTTATCCCACTAGGTGGGGTCGGCTACATGGATCATACGACTTGATCCATGTTCATAAGATTCGACAGGATTTTATGCTGGCTGTCGGGACCTAACACAACCCTCCTCCTTTATCCGGGCTTGAGACCGGCTATAAAAATAATCCCATCATTATTGGTCATCAACGACAATAAATAATCCGGTCATTAAATCCATATAAGGACCATTTAGTTGGTCGTCAAATACATTAATGGCTAAAAATATCTTTATCGTTGATAATCTTCAGTGGCTAGTAATCCCGTTGTTAAAAGTCATCAACGGCTAAAAATAATCCAGTCGTTAAATTCATATAAGGACCATTTAATTGATCATTGAATACATTAATACTAAAAATATCTTTGTCAGTAATCTCGTCGTTAAAAGTCATCAACGACCAAAAAATAGTCCGATCATTAAATCCATATAGTGACCATCTAGGTCATCATTAAATGCATTAATGGCCATCATAATCTTTGTCGTTGATAATCGTCCACGACCATTAATCCAAGCAAACAATGGATTGTTCATATAATTTCAAAAAAGAACAATTATCCAAGCAAACAAATGTTCATAGTAGTCAAGATCAATAAACATTTAGCATTCAATTTTTTTAAGCCATCAATCTTGTTCCTTCCTTGGTAATAAGAATTGTGTAGAAGCACAACAAATGGACAAAACAATAATAAGTTCAAAATTGCCTTACATAAAATATTTTCTGATTTAACTTAAACTATCAATCTTGTGCAAAGTGCTAACATATGATTATCAAAGAAATAAAATCGGGCATATATTCCAGTATTACCATAACAATATAAGTTTTGCCTAGAGCCCACATGATAGGCAAACTGATAAGATTGAACTTTGAAATATGTGATCTTGTCTAATTCTTTTGGCCATTTTTAAATGGCAATGAAGAGATATAGATCATAGCATACTCAGAGGATTCAGAAAAATGAATCGATCTCATACTCAGAACATTCCGAAAATGAGTATGGGCTAGTGTTTACATTCAGCAGAGGCTCTGCATTCAAATTGCTAGCTGAGACATATCCCTTTCACACCAATAAGAAGCTGCTGACAATGTTTGATCATGAGAGCCAGTCCGTTAACCGGATGGTGTAGACTGCAAAGGACAAGGGTGCCAAGGTGTACAATGCATGGTTCAGATGGCTGACTCTCAAGCTTTGCTCGACGAATTGAGAAAGCAGATATCTGGGAAGAAGAGGAGGAAGAAGGACTCGGCTACAGGACTGTTTGTGTTCCCAGTTCAATCTAGAGTGACGGGAGCTAAGTACTCTTATCAGTGGATGGCACTGGCCCAACAGAACAATTGGCATGTTTTGCTCGACGCAAGATCTTTGGGACCTAAGGACATGGATTCATCGGGGCTGTCACTCTTCAGGCCTGATCTCATCGTAACATCTTTCTACCGGGTGTTTGGATCTGATCCCACTGGTTTTGGATGCCTCCTCATAAATAAGTCTGTAATGGCAAGCCTACAGCACCAGAACGGAAGCACAGGCTCAGGAATGGTAAGGATCGTTCCAGTGTTTCCACAGTACTTTAGTGACTCTATGGATGGTTTGAATGTATTGGATGGGCTCGAGGATGATGCAGTCAATATGAATGATGAACCCATGATGTCTGAAACACAGAGGATCCCAGTTACCTGCTTTTTCAGGAGCATTCACATCAGCTCAAGTAAGATATGTGTTTGAGACCGAGATGGATCGCAGGATCCTCGTGGGGGTTTGTGGGGTCGCTGTCCGGCGGCAGCGCGAGGCAGGATCTAGCGAATCCTCGCGGGGGGTTGTGGGATCGCTGTCGCCCGGAGGGGGGGGGGGACGGTGGTGCGTCCGTCGCCGGCGGAGGAGAAGGGGGAGCGAAGGGGGAGTGCACGGTGGGCGGCCACGACAAAAGCAGGATGTCGCTAGCAGCCAAAGACAGGATGTCGCTAGCACGAAAATCCAGAGAATTATTTAAACAAATTTGTGTATGTCTTCATAGAAAGTGTTCTTCACTAACATAGTTGAAATTTTAACAGGAAAAGCATAACATTCTTAGCTATTATGTGGTTATGCAACATAACGAATCACTTACTTCAGGATGAGAAATGCTTCCGCTTAAGTTAAAGCAATGGGACACAGGACCATCAATAGGTCTCGCCCCAAAACCCCAAGCAGGAAACTTCTTATCGGAGTCATAACATTGCAAGACCCCTCCAACTTCTAGTATTGCCTGTGAAATAGTGAATGACAAAGAATTTAAATATATAAATTATATTCTCATAGAGGCCAATCAAAGACAATGATATCATGTCTACAAAAACAAATTAATAGGTTCCTCACTCTCTGATATGCATTTGGCCGCCCTGAAGGATCAATGTAATGCAAGGAATCTGGTAAACGTGGATTTCCATTTGAAGCTGTCAAAAAAAAAAAACATTCTGCCTAAGGCATTTACAATTTTATAGGAATGGTAACAGAAAGAAGACTCTCAAAAACAAAAACAGAAAGAAGAAAGGATAGGATGATTAATGTTAAAACCATGCCAAAGCACAAATGATCTACCACCTGTGAAATCGACAGCGACCATAAAATTCAGTTCATATCCGTCACAAATATAATCCAAGAAAGTCTTCCTCCGGTTCTGGGAGAATCTTTCCAAATGTAACTGACTTTTCAGAACCTACACAAGATAACAATTGTTTAAGTTTGAATATAAAACTCCAATTACAGAAACCATAAGTAACCCTGACATGAAGATTAATTATAATACTCACCTTAGTGTGATATTCATGGTCAGTAATTGTAGGTAAAAACAAGTCCTCGCCCTGTTTACTATCGAAGAGCTTTTCCAGTTCCGCCACTGATTTGACAATTTTACTACAGACAATTTACATAAAGACAGTACGAGTGATACTAGACTTAGTTCAACATGAACATAAAGGTAAAGGAAAAAGACAATCTCCTACCCGACCAAATCATGTTTGCCATTGATATTGAAATTATAGCACTCCACACTCAGAGGACTTTCCTGAAAATTTTCAAGAAATATCACACTCAGATATCTAGTATGATGTCTAACTAGAACTTCAAGGATCTTCCCTACCTTGCTGCCAATTTGTTGTAGATTTAGAACCACAGGTTCCCAAGTAGGATTGAGGTCATTCTTTCTTACTTCAGTCTTGAAAATTGGAATTGATACTCCACTCTCCAACTTTCTAGAAATTAACAAGAAAGGATCCTTTTTGAAAGGATGAAGAGAGAATTAGAAAAATGCATATCTAACCTAAAGAGGGAGTCTAAAGTCAACCAGAAGTCCTTACACTCTTTGAGAAAAGATCTTTGTTTTCTAAATCTGAACAATGAAACACCATCTCTATTATGGTTTTGGAACCAGAGCATTCCTCAGCACGAATAGTTAGCTCCCCTAATTTTCTTGGATATGTAGCTCTGGAATCACTGTGTTCAAGATTTAGAGTCAATGATCTAGTAGGTTTAGCGACTACCTGCAACAAATGAAGGTGCACATGATATGCAGTAAACAAACTTAAAAATATCCAACTAAAAGTCATCAGAAAGAAGGTTATAGGACACTGTTTGTGTTCAAACTTCCTGAATCATGAGAATGCATGTCCTTTAGAGTTGACCAAAATAACCATACCTCAGACAGGAGACAGCTCACTTCTCCAAGAAGTTGTTGCTCCTCAAGTTTAAGCATCTGCATGCAGTGAACATTCTCAATATTTGTTTTGCAATTGTAATTAATACACATTGAGAACTTCCATGAAGCATTATATTAACATGCACGAATGACAGCAGGAAAAGGCTGCAACATGCACCAGAGACAGGAATAGAAAGACTATTTGATTCACGATTAGATCAAATTCTATTTATTCAAATTAAGGTGGAATATTGAATTTCATGTGACAATCCCAAGGTTATCAAATCCTTTCCCATCATTTCTAGTCAAGCCTTTGCCATTTTGTAATAAATGATTTTGATTGTTAACAGTAAAATATAAAGTAAATTTTAGCCAAGTGGGTACAGTGCCATGCCCGTAAATAGATCAACAGATTTAGAGTTATTTCAAATGGGAAAACACTAAGTCAATATTTTCTTATCAGAAGAAAGCAGAAAAAGGGTGACAGCTAGAGAAAAGGTCAACATGCAATTTTCTTTTTAAGAGTCAACATACAATTATGACAGCTATTATTGAACTAGGAATGATTTTCTTTTCTATAGAGCTGATCGTGGGTATATAAAGGTACCGTATTATGTCATGATGGAATCATATCGAGATGACACTATTGACCAATTATCGACCTATTTTTCATGGATTTCACATAAGTTAGATAAAACTAGCCATTTCACATTGTGTTTCAAAATTACCATAATTTTCAGATGATGGGTTATCCCACAGCAGTATTTCAGTAATTAAGTTGATATCAATATAGCTTCCT
Source organism: Pontederia crassipes (assembly GCA_030549335.1). NCBI lineage: Eukaryota > Viridiplantae > Streptophyta > Magnoliopsida > Commelinales > Pontederiaceae > Pontederia > Pontederia crassipes. The sequence goes on from CM060190.1 coordinate 8,774,510, forward strand.
CCGGAAAAGTGGAACTGCTGTTGGAGACGAACGAGAACTCCCCTGTCGCGGAACCAGATCAATCCAGTGGCAACAATTTGGTTTTGCCTCCACACCATCGGAGGAGAACAACAATGTGGATGGGCAAGAGTTGCAGGAGATGGACTTACTTGTAAGGGTCATGCCGGTGTCGCGAACAAAAGGTTTGACACTTCTGTCGCGCCAAGAAGGATGTGGTGTACACACTACATCCATGACGGTGAGATCCCAGTCTGTTCCCCCATGAGAGTACTCACTTGGAATGTTCAAGGTATTGGGGACCCGATTCGACAAGGCTAAGGCACTGGAAGGTGGATGTGGTCTTTCTCCAAGAAACAAAATTGCTGACAAATAGGTGGTACCTGGCTGTCAAATTTTCTGGCTTTAGATACAACTGGACGTTCTTGGGTGTGTGTGTAGGGGGGGTGGGGAGGGATTGAAGTGGTTGCCAATACTCCAGCAGGTCATTCCATCGGTGTCATTTGGGAGAGGCGCTCTGATCATCAAAAATTGCTCTTTTCGTGTATCCATGCTCCACCTACACTGTTCTTTGGGAAGAATTGAGTCAGAACAGCAAATATACAAGTGTCATGGATATTAGGTGGTGATTTTAACATCGTCTTAAACATGGATGACAGACCAATGCTTCGAAGAGGCTGAGATGCTGGAGCCCAAGGTTTCAGCGATTTCATTACTGATCATGGACTTCCCGGTTCCAAATTGTAGGTTCACAGAGAGTTCTTCCTCGCGAACAGCTAAATCAAGGTTGGATCAATTTCTGAGATCTAGTGAACTGGTGGAAATCTGACCGCCCTTTCTCGGATCACACTCCTCTCTGGAATTTAAATGAGAGCCATTCGACAGGATCCTATTTCAAATTTGAGAACGCATGGCTGCTGGAACCGGGCTTTCGTGAAATTGTGCAAGAGATATGGTGTAGTCTACCGGTAGGGAGTTCAGCAACAAGAACACTATTTGGGAAATTCCAGCAGTTGCGCAAATTTCTGCAGGTATACAGAAAGGAGATCAAGTCAAGTGGAGCACAAAGGAGGGATGAGGCGCTGCATGCCGTAATGTCATTAGACCGTTTGGAGGATCATCGTTCTGACTTATGAAGAAGTTGAGGAGAGGAAAACCTGGATGTCAGTGGTGGCTGGTGAAGATAGGAAGACAAATAATGTGGCGGCAATGTTCCAAACAACTTTGGCTAAAAGGAGACTCCAACACTAGGTTTTTTCATACTTATGCCAGCAGCCGACATCAATCAAACCACATTGACAAAATGATGATTGATGGGGAGGTGGGTCATGGCCGAGAGCAACAAGTGGGTGCTGCAGCAGCAAGATATTTTAGGAATTTTACTAGGAGGCCACCTGGTGAATGGCAGTGGGATGCCCAGAATCTGGACAGTTTAAATCAGGAGCAAGCTGAATCCTTGACTCAGGAATTTTCTGAAACGCCTTGCACGGCCTTAAAGCTGAAGGAACACCAGGGCCTGATGGATTTCCCGTGCTATTCTTTTGCGAATTTTGGTCAGTGATTGGACCTGATATAATGGCCATGATTTGGGAATTTGCAATAGGAAATTTTGGCTTTGAGCGACTGAATCGCTTTCTTTTGTTCCTAATTCCTAGATGTTCTGCAGGTGAGAGTGTTGAGGAGTTTTGGCCAATTGCTTTATCAAATGTTGCGTATCTTATAGTGGCCAGGACTTTGTCTAACAGACTTGGGTGCTTGGGTCTCCAACACAACCTGTTTCTATTAATACGTTCAATCATCGACATCTATGGTATTGCATATGAAACTGTTAGGATTTCTGCATGAGAGAAATTATGCACCGCAAGAAAATTCGAAAAATTTAAGGCGACGCAGAATTTTATTAGATGAAAAACAAAAAAAGATTACAAGACATTACTTTCTGCTTGAACCCATAGGGAGTTTATATAGACGCTCCCTTTTACAAATGATAGGAATTTCATACCGATTGGGAATCTAAATTAATCCCTCAAAAATAGGACACCTATCTTGTCATAAGAAAATAAATCAACTCCGAATCACATATAGAATACCCCATAAAATTTTCGCCCAGGGGACTCCGCCCCCCACACCCCCTGACAAGGGGGATCCCCTTGGATCGCCCCCTGGGCTCCGCCCCCCACACCGGCAAGGGGATCCCCCGGATCACCGCCTTGATTTCCCACAGGCTCGCTGACCGGGCAATGAAACTCCCGTAGTGCGACGGCGCCTTTTACTTCGGAGTGTCTTGGGGTCCACACAGGTTTCTAATTGAGGTAGGATTCAAGGCATTATTAACAGAGACTGAGTCTTATTGGCAAAGAAACAATATAAAATGGCTCTTATGGAAAGTAAACTTTTCCAAGGCATATGACTTAGTTGATTGGTCATTCATCCGGTGATCCTTGCGTCGTCGGGTTTTCCAGCGGTTTGGATATCATGGATGAAGAGATGTGTCTGCATAGTTTCCTTCACTATGCTTATAACCGGAGGAGCTACAGGGGGTTGGGTTCAGCCCCAACATGAGGTTAGGCAAGGATGCCCGCTTGCACCAATGTTGTTTGTTTTGGCAGCTGATGCATTGGCATGATGCATTTTTTTTTATTTGTCAAGCAAGGGTCATAATAGGTTTTAATCCAACACAAGGTCATGGTACGATAGTTCCAATCCTATAATATGCAAATGATACCCACTTTTTCATTAAGAGTGTCGTTGAAGCGGCAAGACAGGTGGCAATTTTGGTTCAGATCTTTGGTGACTTTTCTGAACTGAAGATCAACCACTCGAAATCCTCTTTTGTTCCATTTGGCATATTGCAAGATTGTTCATACTTGTACATAACATTTTATTATTTGTAAAGTGCAGTATTCATCAATAAACGGACGTCAGACTCTGTCTGGAGTCCTTCTCTTTCTCAATAAAAAATTAAAACTTTCTTAGAAAAAAATCATCATGCACCAAAGGATCTCTTAATTACTTCTAGGATTTATTAGAAAGAATTTATAGCTTCTTCATATCAAATTGTTTCCCCTTATAGCAAAGCAGCAAAATGCTTGTGAAAAACTGTGTATTACCAATGAATAATCACATACACCTTTGAGTTCGGTAAATGAATTAAATACTGAAACTTTAATAGCAAATTCTGTAGCAGAAGAAATTCGATAAATTTTCTTTTCTCTTTATTATCTTGTACTATGTGATTATTCACTTAATGCTTTTGATCTTTTATGCACTCCCCCATTGTAGTATGTGAAAAAAATTTATGCACGCAGAAGAAAAGGACAATGCTCACTATAGTGAACAATGGAAGCAGTATTCCAATTATGGGAATGCACAGATGTTAATTCCAAGAAAGAATGTGGAATTCTTTAGCAAGTGACGCAACAAAAAAGTTACCTTCTCTGGTACATTATGAAACTGAGAACCGATATCATATATCTCAAACCTGTGACAGAATATAAAAGCAGAGGCCTCAAGAACTCAGGATTATCGCTTGCAGGAAAGCACAAAACTAGAAGAACAAGTCTATTTCGCAGAGATTGATAAAAGACTCTGCTGCTACTGCATGGACCTTAAGAATATCTGCTGCAGTACATACATAAAATAATGGAAATTTTGATATAAAACTCTGAAGCTTACACCAAAGGCTGAACAACCTCAAAATGATAATTAACAGTAATCTTCGTTATCCATGAAGGATTCAATGAATTTGATATTACTTCAGTGCGTCCAATCTCTTCACGAGTTCCATCTCCCCTTTTTGTATAAACAACAGCTATTGGATCACTCTACAAAGAAATCTGAATTAAGTAAATTCATAATAAGTACACCAAATAAGAATAATAATCTCACTTGTCAAGACAAATTTGTGAAACTGTCAAGAGCTTCTATGTCATATCAAGAGAACAATAAGTTTTCGAGAACAGGAAGCTGATATTGTTTGTTTCAAGTTTCAACAGTTGAAAATAGAAAATGATCACAACACCTCAATATAAATAAGTTTGCACTCAGATATACGAAAGATAGCTTTTGTTTGTCTGATCAATGGCTAGAAGGTCACTGTTACTTTTCATATGATTATAATGTAGGATCATAACCTTTAGTAGTAAAAAGTTTGGACCGTTCTTCCATAACGCACAAATGTATCTAGATTATTTCCCAAGAACGCCATATATATGCTGGTAGTGATAGTTCAATATTGCAGAATAAAATATCTAATGCTATCTAGATATACAGTGAATTAACATTGACAACAAATTGATCGTTGTTTGTAAAGCACAAAATGGAGTTCGCAGAAAATAATCCAACTGCTACAAAAAAGTAAGTTTACCTTTGAAAGAATGTGGCGAACACACAAGTTGGATGCAGATAAAGAGAGCTGTCAACAATGGCGAACTAAGGCAATCAGTCATCGAGGAAAGAAACTTGAAGTGCATTTTTTTATGACCGCAGAAAGAATTGCATATTATTAATGCGAGAAAAAGAAAAAAGAAAACAAATAAAAGAGGTTTGCAGCGATCCGTATCATCTTCATACAAAAAAAAAAATCCTAGCATCCATTTACCGACTTTTGAGCTCATATTATTAAAGACAAGATAAGTGAATTCTTGGTCTTTTGAGCTCGTATGATTTCTATAACCTGGGTTGGTAAATGGTAAATCATGCAGCATCAAATTCACAGATAATGTCCATATTTTTCTCCATTCATGCAGACCAGAGTATCTCTTCGTTCTCAATGTAGTATACTTATACTCGAATCTGACATCGCATCCCTCGAACGAATCGTGCTATTTCCCACAACACTCACAAGCGCTCCAGCGTTTCAAAGATCGGAGAGGCACAGGAGGAAAATAAAATAGTAATCATCGGTCAACCAAGCCGTCGCGGCCGAGAAGAGAAGAGAAGAGAAGAGGTCATGGGGAGGTGGAGGAGGAGGATGACCTCGATCTGGGTGGGGGGTGCGCGGAGTCCCCGGAACTTGAAGAAGAGATCGACGGCCTCGTTGGCGGCTGCGGCGCCGTTGCCGCCGAGGCCGGCGGCGACTCCGCCGCTGCCGACGGTCTGGCGACCGCCCATCTCGCCGGAGAAGCAATTCCCCATCTTCTCCTCAGTAAAACCGCAGGACGAGGAGGAGGACGACGACGACGCCGTCGCCTTTATTTTTTGCGCGTGTTGTGTTTGCGTTGTTGTCCTCCTTTTTGTAACTTTTTACTGGTAGTGTGCTCCGCTTCTTTCGTGTATATGTTCAAAAGGGAGGGAGAAGTGACTGGACCGCCACTAACTAATCGGGGTGGTGAGCACGGGTTTCCTACTAAAGTCAATGGCCTAATTGGGCCTTCGTTCGAACCAACAACAAAGATGTGGGCCTCCTCGTGACTCGCCGAATACTAAATTTCATATAATTGCGTCTTATGAACTCTAATATCCGAGAGTTATAGATAAAATAAAGGGAAAACGTGTATATAACGCATAACATTAATTTTACTTATTAAATTAATAAAATAATTATATATTAATTTAAATTATATGTTACATAATAAATATGATTAAAATCAAGATCATCGGATATTCCGATCCGATGGTCATTGTGAAAAAATATGACTAATTAACAATTATAATTTATTTAGACGTAAATAACATTTTTTTTATTATCAAATTATTCAAATAAATATATATTAATTCATCTAAGAAGTATATAACTAATTTGATGATGAATTATAATTATTAAATTAACTAAATGATAAAAAAAGTAAATGCTTTGTAGGGGTATAGAAGGGTGTTCCAGATACTCATTAACCTCTAAAATAAATAGCAAATGCAACATATATTTTATCTGTAATATCTCAAATTTTTTATCAAGGGAAATTTAGACTTTTAATAAAACCATATGATCTCTCTTATATAAAGGCTCTTATTTCCTTTTGTTTACCTCTTTTCTTCATCTGAATATCTTGGCGGCTAGGACTAGAGGAAGGAAAACAAAAGAAAGAAGAGAAAGAAGAAGCAGAAGAAAGAGGAAAAGAGAAAACTAGGATTGAAATGTATGTAAAGAGAAATAAAAAACTCCTCTTTCCTTTCTTAATGATTTTATTAATGGATTGAAAGCAGGATGCCATGTTCTCAAATTGGATTATGATGAGAATTTCTCTCATTGAAAGCATTAGATCTATGCCATGTACAAGTATAGTGATTAGATCTATTATTAGAGTTCATGTTTTTCATATTGTTCATGATTTAGGGATCCTATAAATTTCATGGATTACCATGTTTTCAAATGTTCTTTTTTATCTTGGAATGCCTAGAAAATGCACATGTATTTATTCATAATGTTGTATATCACTTTCCCTAAAATTTAGATTGAAAATCGTATAAAATCGAGCTAGATGGTGAAGTTTCAGGACTCTCATGGCCGTGACACACCACGTCACGCCCGTGACAGAAAGGCCAAAAATCAGTCAAAAATAAGCTTGTCACGTGCGTGACAAATAATGTCATGGTCGTGAAAAGTCAGGCACACCCATGATAGAAGAGTATTTTTCAAGGTTCTGTCACGGCCGTGAGCAATAGTAGAGGCGCTATATGTTATATAAAATGTTATTTTGAAGGTATTAATAATATGTATTGATGATTGTTGATTGTATAAAAAAACTAGATACACGCATATGCATGTTTCCCTCATAATTAGGTTAAAACATGAATATTGAATGACGTTAATGATTGTTGATTGAAAAGCATAATGAATCCAGTTGTGGATGATGTTACATGTCGACCCTCTACGGCCCTTTATCAAATTTTCTTCGGAATGATCGTTATACACATCGTCAATGGCGTGTCATTCTGATGTCGCCCTCGAGCGAGAGTTCTCCATAATGATCGTTACACATGTCGATAACGATGTGTGCATTCTGATGTCGCATTCGGCCAAGAGGGAAGCGTTGTCTCCAAGGCTTAGCTAGCATATTGAGAAGACAATGACATAAATCTTAACTATCGAAAGATATAACATTAAAAATGGCCAATCATCAAATGGATCAAAACATGTCCCACGAAAGTGGAAGTCCGAAAGAGTTATGAAGAAACCTTGAGGAGAGTATAGAGACAACGGTTATGGTAAGTGTACATCACTTATGTTCGAAATGAATGGATTGAATTGTTGAATTGTTATGAATGTTTCTATAAATGCATGATGATATATTCATATTAATGATTGACATGTAGATCATATGTTAAGTACATGCATATTGTTCTTTCTTATATTATATGAAGATGATAATGCATATCATGTAGTATCTTGTTTAGGATCGCATTGCGTGGTCTTTACATACTCTAACTAAAAAATCTTGCATCATGAATTCTGCAGGTAACTAAAGTATGGATGATGATGACTCAGCTAATGACAAGAAAGATTGCACAATGGTCTAGGTTTAATCGGAGTCATGTGTCATTAAGTCTATTTGAATATGGTTGATGAAAAATGTTTTAATGAGGTTTGTTAGTTTTGTTTTCTCAATTCTATAGCACTACTTTGATGTTTTCGATGAAGTCTTCCACTATGTTTTAAGGAGTTATTTTATTTAAGTTTTCGCTGTATTAATAGAAAATCATATTTTATTATGATTATGTAATGGAGAACGGGCTAACATAGCCGAATGATCTAATTGTCCTTAGCATTTAGGGATGAAATTTCGAAGTGTTACATTATCACCAACATCAAAATAAATAGCTATACGTCTTCTTGCAATTCTTCCGAAAAAAAGATCTCAATCCTATTTAAACATTTGAGTAGGATATTGAGATTAATAGGGTGTTGCGATCTATAAATCCATTTATTCGAATAAAAAAATCAAAATTAAACATAAAAAATATTGAGAGATTTTGATTTGATTACCTCGGTTTTTATATATTGTACATATCTGAACTTTATTATCTTACACTTGTTCAATGAATTTAATCTTATATTGTTTTTTATTAAAATTAAGTTTTATTTTTTCATGTGAATTAAGACATGTTATAATTTAATAAAAGATTATACTATTTTATATTTTAATATTATATATTATTATTTTAATATTTGTATAAGGACATCAAATTGAATTTTGCAATATATAAAAATACTTAAATTAAATTCGAAAAAATTATGAATAAAATACTGATGATTGTCATTTAATTAATTCGTATATATAAAAATAATATATGGGAATATATATATTATTTAAATTATATTTTATTTATGAGTAGGATCTTGTGAATTTTCATTTTGATAATTGCCTCTAGAATGACAACATCGATTTTAATTACATGGGCATTTTATCTATTTTCTACTATTGAGAGCACAAAAGTCGTCATATTTTGGAGGCCCACTTAATAGCATGGCATTAGAGTTTGGCCCATTCTCAACAAACATAGAAAAGTCCAAATTGAAATTTTAATGATGATTGGGAATGCGATGACGCTCCTTTTTCCTCAATTTCTTATTTTGTGTTGATTCATTTAAACGATCACCAATGAGATGGGGGACAAGAAAAGTTTCCAAGTGGGAGTGAAGCGGCTCTTCAAATTGCACCCCTTCGAGAAGCACCCCGCAAACTCCTTAGAGACATCGTGGTCAATCTCTGATGGGAAGGTCGAGTGTCGAAAGTACTAATGGAATCACAGTGAGTTCCCAGACAGCAGGACCGTGAGGATGATCCCTATGCCGACACTTTCGATAACCCGAAGGGGTGCTTCTCTAGGAGGCATTCGAAGGGGGATCATAGGAAGGACTAGGAGAGGATGACGAGAAGGAGGACGGGGTCGAAGGTGGAGAGGATCTTGGAGGGGATGGAGAGTGTGTAATATCCCTAAAAAATAAAATGACCAAATTGACCTCAAAAGTGAAAGCATCATAAGGGCAAGTTGGACTTTTTTCTCGAAGTTGTGAAATTGACACAAATAGTCCTAAAAGCATAGGAATCTTATGGGTAAATTAGTCTTTCGTTGAGAAAAATGGCATCCTCAATTCTCTCCCCCACTCTCTCTCTCCCCCTCCCCCTCTCTCCTTCCCTCTCACTTCCCTTGCTCAAATCTCAGCAGCAACAACAACAGGTGGGGGAGTCCTCCACTCAAGAAGTAGCAGCAACAACAAGGAAGCTCACACTCATCTAACTTCATCTGCTCCACTCATCTACAAAGAGGAAGAAGGACCTTGGGATTTGATTCTAACTTGAATTCAAAGGTATGTTTGGGGAGATCCAAACACTATATCTTTGTCTTAATGATGACTCTTTAATGGATTAAGGTTTATGAGAATCATCTTGATTCTTAGAGCTAAGATATTAGGGAATGTGCATGATGATATTCTACATTATCTTATGATTTGCATTAGGTTGCTATTCTATTGATTAAGCAATTTAGAACTATAAATCATTATTTCATTTATGCATTGCCGCTTTTGTAATTACTATCGTGTTGAGTTAAAATGTGGTTATTAGATGTGTGGGATTAACGCCTTGTTAATATCTCATGGATTGTTATGATGTCTCTTAATTATTAGAAACTTGTTATTGATTATTAGGTAGATGAAATATGTTAATATTGTCATCTTTCTTGGCCTACAAGGGCGATATATGGATTGGTATGAATGTGTAAGTGATGAAAAATTGAGTCAAAAATAGAGGAAACTCTGCCTATTCTCCTTAGCACGGACGTGACACATGACACGCCCTTGACTCATGGCATGGCCGTGACTCTCATAATTGTTATGTTCCCATGGGCGCTTTATTGGTCCAAGGCTAGACTAACGATCATGACTCATGAGTAGATGATCATGACCTTGATTATGCCACCATGCCCATTACCTTGGGTACGTAACCGCAAAGGCTGTTAGGAACATGAGGCACTATAACAGTCGATCGTTCCATGGATGAAACGGTCATGACCTATTCAAACCCACGAGTTGGCCTCATGACCATTCCTAAGCACAAGCACAGTTGTGATGGTTCTGGGCACCGCCGTGACTAGTGCATACGATGGCCTTGTTATGCTAATTGTTTACACTTAGAAATGTTAACTCCTGGCTATCTTAAATTGGATTAAAATTTGTAACATGTATTGAATGATTGTATGTATTTATGAATGTAACTAAAAGATGGACTGATGAAGGTGTCTTGTTATTGTTGTTCGAGGGAAACTAAGTTTGCGCTAGCTAGCTTAAGTCTATTGTTCCCCCAAAGGCAAGTCTATCCCTGAGAGGTAGCATTTTCAATGGGACAATGGATCCCAACCTAGCTAGCCAAGATTGACGAGCCAACATTGATTTTTCAATCATGAAGATAAGAAGGTATCTAATTAAAGATGAAAGATGAAAATATGACATAGCCATATGACATGGTTATGAGAAATGACTTGGGACATAAAGATGAAGATGATAACGATGATGTATGCACCTAAAGGATGCTAATGTATGTTCCCTTATCATATGATGCTAAAATGAAGATGTTAAAGCTAGCAAGATAAGTGCATAATGTATCTTAGAAAAATGTTTAATTATGTTATATAATTAACTTATCTTTCCATAATGATTGTTCACGTAATATATAAAGCGCATACGTAGCATGCATGTGTCATAAAATTTTATGATGTTGCAATGCATATGCCATGCCATGTAAAGATTATGTTATAAAGTCATAGCATGCACGGGCCTTAACATAATCTAATAGAAGAAATCTCACATACCCCATGGATTCATACAGATACGGAGGAGGCTTATACTCGATAGTAAAAGCCTAATGCACAAGTAGGAATCAGGCCCATGGCTCAAGCTATCTTATGTTGTCATTTGTTATGATGTTGAACTCTCATACGTGAGACAAGTATGTATGGCCTATGGACCTTAAGTCGTAGACTTCTATACAAACTCCTTATGTCATTTATATTATGTTAATATTGGGTTTAGTATGTTATAACCTATGTGAACCATGACTTAGTTGATGTCATCTTGGGATTTAAATAGATAATGAAGTTTTTTGTTGTTTTAAGTTAATTGCCCCAATTTTATTATGCTTCCATTGTGATTTCAAATGCAATTAGGATATTAAAGAATCGTGCAAATGTTGTGCCGCCTAAGATTCAACATCTGAAATGGGACTAAATCTTGGGGGCATTACACACACACACACACACATATATATATATATATATATATATAGAGAGAGAGAGAGAGAGACTAGGGATTCAATGGGGGTCGACTCCACACTCGATATTGTATTTATTTTGGTCCATCTTATTTTCTTTCCTCTTTCCAAGTATAGATGTTTAATATACCCATGTTTGCTAGTCGATATCTCATTTCATCGAAAACATAGGTGATAATACTTTCGGATGTCATTCAATTGTTTCTTCAAGAAATGTTTTTTCCTTCAACTTTCGGATTAGGATTAGCTCTGCTATCATTCAGACATAAGTAACATGATCAATCGTCCCTGCAGGACTACCTTTTTACTGATTTGGCCAAGCGTTGGACTATGCAATAAGTGGAATGTCCCATGTTTTTTAGTACTAGGACTGACAAATAAGGTACTTGAGATAGGCCTTGCACGAATGTAATTAACCAGCTTAATCAAGCAAAATGTTCGGTTGCTTTCTATTGTTTCAAATCCTTATAATATTATTAGTGTTTGTGAGGCAAGTTTGTGAATATGAAAACAAAACACACTAAATGTGTCCATAACAAAGACACTTAATCTATGTTTACAATCAAGATGTCATTAATAGGACTACCTTGATTTGTTGATAAATAATCTAACTTTTGATGTCAAGTTCTTGAAGCCCAATAATTATCATTCATCTTGAGATAGCTCTATAGCAACATGTTTCACTTTTGTCTTTCAGTTTGCATAATTTTTGTAGTGTTTTTTTTAAATAACCACTTTACAAGTTATGTAGGATCTCAATCAGTACTAGTGTGAGTGCATCTCCTATAAGTTCAATAAACTTATTGGGTGCTTTTCTTTTTTGAAGTTCAAAATGGTTATTTCAGCTGCCCAATGGCACGAAGGACATGTCAGGATTCTGTATGTGATTGTTTGGATGTGAACTCTTCGATAGCATTATAGTGAATTAGACATAGTGGGCATGGCAACAATTTACGCTCATATGCATAAAAAAGATAACGAATTAGAACAATTGTGATTTTATGGGCAATATGACACCAACACAATGTTTGCATTTTCGAGGGAGAGAATTATTTTATTGATAACATTGTAATAGCAGCTAGAAATTTGGCAAGTGAGTCGACAAGGTTATAAGATATTTTGTAATAGATACAAGTTTTTGTAATGAATACAAATTGAATGTGAGCACATGGCTCACATCCTTTATCTTCTTAAAAAATGGTCATTTTAGTTATGACTTAGTATGGTGATATATTGGAGGTCTTCATCGACCCCACCCGCAAACCCCTCCCTCGACCAATAGTAGTTATACATTCTTAGATGTTTTTCCTTGTGTTTACTTTGTTTGATTTTTTTTTGTGTCATAACACATTGGGTCATAGAAAAGCTTTCCCTGGGATTATTATTAAGATGGAAGGTAGTTCCAAAATTAATGTTTTGTTATCTGATTGCAATTTCTATAAGAACATGCATACATAAGCTTATGTGATTTTCTAATTAAATAATTCCTCTATATTTAATTCAAATTGACATTTGAAAGGTTGACATTGAAGAATAATAGAAAGTTCTTGCTAGACATGAAGTCTCAAAAGGAAGAAGAATGTGAAAGACATGCTTTTACACTCTTAGAAGCAATATATCATGTATGCCTGTGGAAGAATTGTTCTTGGTTTGTGTCCTTAATTTGTGTGTAAATGTTTATACATATATCTATTGGCTGAAGTGAAAAGAAAAGTGCATACTAATTTACCTAAAACTCTTCCCTGTCTCATATGCTCTTGTGGAGCTAGAATTAAATGATTGTTTTTATGTCGACCTGCATCTAAGAGGTCTTCAGTGTCCGAGACTACTAGTGCTCGACTAATTCGAAGCCAAAAAAATAGAGCAGTAGTACCTTATTCTCTGGCCAATGTGATGACTCCAAGACTCAATATATAATTTTTTTCCATAGCTTGGAATTACATGGGGCTTTGTAGCATAAGAGCTTGTTTGTGTTTGATTCACTCATATTTTACATTCATGAAAGTCATATCATATGTAAATATGATACGGAAAGAGATTGCTATTTCTGATATAATTTCCTCTTGCACGATGAGGAGGATGAATATGACAAAAGAGTCTTTACTAGTGAAAACACAAGAGATCATGTCCACACAGAGACGTTATGGATCATGACCCTCACTTGAACATCTAAAGTGTAGTTCTAGAGATCAACGTGCCCATCACTTTGCCACGATGGTAAGGCTAAAAATGTAAAAAAGAGGTAGAAGAAGGTTATCATTCTATTCTTAAAGCAAGCCATGAAGATCCTCATGTACAGTCACAAAATGACATCACTTTCAAGATGAGTTGAGGCCTATTCTCAAAAGGAAAGAAAGTCAGATACATTTGAAACCAAAAAAGCATGTTAAGATTTGACCTTGGATGTGTAGACAATTATTGTAATAACTTGGATTTCTGAAAGACCAAAATTACCTAAAAAATAATGGTATCTTAAGGGTAATAGTGTATTTTGGGGGAAGAGTCTTGAATGGTCATAATTACCCTCAAAAGGTGAAGAAATTGGAGGGCATTCTCATCCTTTGACTAAACCAAATTTCAAAATCCTTAAACACCCCCCTCCCCTTAAACCCTCTCATTCTTCCCTCATTTCCTTCCCCTTAGCAAACACTTTTATTTCTCACCTTAGAGATCATCAAGGGCATTCTAGGAGTTCAAGAAGGAGGAAAAGAAGGGCAAGAGGTGTTGAAAGTTGCTACCATTGGAGAGGAGCTCCAGCGAAGAGGAAGAAGAATAAGGAGGAAGAGGAATCAATAATTAATTAAAAATTAAGGTATGTAATTGGGTGAACCCTTTCCTTAATTTCCTGGATGGTTGTCACATAAATGAATCGTTTTGCAGATGATTGATATAGATGAGGTTTTTGATGTTTCTATGGAATGCTTAGGGTTCTTGATACTTAGTTGAAATCTTTCCATTTAGCTTCTCATTTCATGTTTTTTATCTTAATGATGTGAACGTTGGCAAACTAGAAATCCTTGTTGTAGAGAACTAGACTAGTAAACTCAAGCTTGAGGAAAAAAATGGATTCTATTGGGAATGGAAAGAGAAAATTTAGAAAGAACCTATTCTGTCACCTCACTATGGTCAGGTCATAGCGGAGACAACCAAATTGTAGCGTGATGGTGTAAATCATAGTCTCAGGGTTAGGAATGAGTATTCTGCCAGTTCCCTACAGTAGACCATATTTTTGGCATTTAAACCATAGTAGAGCAATCTAAAACGTAGGGTTCAAGATAAAAAATATTGGCAGACCGTATTTTGGCAATCTAAATTATTTTCAAACTATGTAAACCATTTTCTGGATATCTAAACCATTTTTGTGCCCCCACAAATCGTAATGGCCAGGGAAAGTAGATTTATCATAAATTCTTTTTATTAAAAGATTATTATAATTATTTGAAGCTATTATGCTGTGTTCGGATTTCATTATATGAATTGTTAAGCCATCACATAGTGTTATTACTATTATGTATAGACTATGTTGTTCTATGCTTCATCCATGTTAATTAAGTTAGTTCATATCAAGTGAATGATTGTCATGTTTTGGTTGCACATATTGTTGATTGTTGTATCTAGACTTTAAAAATTAATGCATGCTAAGTTGTATGACTAAAATCAACTATTGATTGAATGCACAATGTTGCTAGTCAAAACTTGGCCCTCGTTGAATGGATTTTTATTATGGGACCCGAACGTGGTTCGTTTGGTCCAAAGAGTGACCGGGCATGGTCAGTCATCATGGGCTTTGGGGATCAACAAGTACCAACATTATATGGAATGCTAATTAAATTGACTGTCTAATGTTTGATAACCCTAAAATCCGTAAGAATATCTATGAAATCATAATATGACTATAATTGAGTATATTATTATTTATGGGCATTAAAATATTAATGTAATTATTTATCGGCTAGCCATTGATTGATATCGTATTGGTCATTGCTAAAGTTAATGCAATTGAGTTATGATTATTGAATGAAATTGGAATTGTTCAAATGGTCTTCATTGATATGTTAATTGTATTGAAATCTATTATTTTAATGACTCTTATAAACAACTAATGGGAGATAAGTCTCCATTGCATCTGACTTCGTGCAGATATGAAGGAGTATGCGACGGTGGCGGGCTCATGACGACTTGTTGCACATGGCGGTAGTCTTAGTATCACGTCCTTTACATTATCGTCTATTATGATTATGTACTAGCTCATGAACTTATGTTATGTACTCCATGTCCTCTTGGATGAGGAACATTTATGATCTTATGTCGTCCTTGTTGACTTCGAGTCATTATGTGTCATGTTGGGCCTTCGTCATTATTATGTTATTATATTATCACTATTATATCATGCTTCTGCTATGTTTTTCATAGATGATGTCTTAGTATAATTATGTTTTCGATGCTCATGTGTAATGGTGTTTTGTTATTATTACATTGTATATGATATTGTTCATCATGTGATGCACTCTGGGACCCACTTGTGACATGTTTCATGGGAGTGAATTTTGGGGATGTTACAATGATACAATTGCTATTGAAGAATCCAAATGTCCTCATTACCCAGATGAAAGGGAGGTTCACTTCCAATTAATTGTATGTAAAGACCATTAAAACAATAGAGTTCAATAAGGCGATAAGACAATACATGTCATGAAACAAATTAACATATCAATGAAGATCATTTGAATAATTCCTATTTAATTCAATAATCATAATACAATTGCATTAACTTTGGCAATGCCCAACCAAGGTAATTCGTGTTTTCCTGTTGAGGAACCCCTCCAAGTATACTTGTTATTCTCTTGACTGCATAGACACGGTTGATGATGAGACTAACAAGATCACATCAATAGAGTTCAATAAGGTGATAAGACAATTCATGTCATGAAACCAATTAACATATCAATGAAGATCATTTGAATAATTCCTATTCAATTCAATAATCATAATACAATTGCATTAACTTTGGCAATGCCCAACCAAGGTAATTCATGTTTTCCTATTGAGGAACTCCTTCAAGTATATTTGTTATTCTCTTGAGTGTGTAGACAAGGTTGATGATGGGACTAACAAGATCACATCCGATGACTTCCTTAATCTAGTGAAGTCATCACACGTTGATAACATTCCTCTAAAGCTTTCAGCAGCTATTACTTTTAGGTTTCGCAAAAGATTGCATGATACAATGTCGGTGGAAAATGTCAAAGGAGACTAACTCTCAAAAGTTTGCAACTGCTCATCAAAGTCACATTCATACTTCGAATGAGTTCCAAGTCGAAGTTTGTGTTTTGTTTTTTGCCAAATTGTAGCTGCCAAAAATGTGAGTCATATGAACTAGTAGTATGACCTAACTATTGTGGCATTAAATGTTTCACATCTCTTCTTTTTCTGTTTGAACACCTCAAACTCATTTTGGAGTTGTGTCCCTATGTCTATTACTTGAATGGATGAACCAAAAATTGTATATTTACATTCTGGTCTGATTTTTAGGGTTTATTATTTTTTTCTTTCTAGTGTGCCAATTTCTACTATTTGGGGTACTCTTTTTTTTTTGCTTTTTTTTTGGGGTGTGGGAGGGGGGGGGGGATTACAGATTTCCATAAAATTTTATATGCATCTATGAGATCTTATCCCTAGTAAGGGATACTTTGTCTTTGTTTTTCATTTTACATTTATCATCAGAAAAAGTAAAGTAGGAGAAAGAACCATCTTTTTTTAAGATAGAAAGATGCATGGTATTTTTACGCGAGTGAGGCATCCCATATAACCCCATTTGCTTACTAGCTTCATATAATTTAGAAAACACTAGTTTTGTTGGGGGGGGGGGGGGGGGGGGGGGGGGAGGGGGCTTTGATATATCCCATAACATCAAAATTGAAAAACATAAAAATTGGAAGTATTTACTTCCACTTGCTTTTATTTGACACTTAATTATGGCTGTGAGAAATCAAATGAATTCAGTAAAGGGGTTATGATTCACCAATCCGCAAGTTCTTTTTGTGAAGCATAAACAGAAGAATTTAACCTAGAAGTGGAAGAACTACTGAAACTTTTTACTCGATGTGAGATATGACATTGTTCGAGGAACCCTAGATGCTATGGGAGTAAAAAATTAAGTCAAAAAAATATGAAACATTCTGGAAAAATGAAACTTCCATGGAAGAGAAGTAAATGAAATGTTTTCATAAAAATTCTTCTATTTTTTCCTGTCTTCCCACTCATTTCCAATGGACTCCTCATCTCCTAATTCCTTCCATTTTAAGATATAAAAAATAATTGATTTAAAAATGCTTTATGAAATGAAATATTAGGGAAAGATTGACTTGTTATCTCATGTCTACTTTTCACTTTTTTAGTTGGAACCTTGGGTGGTTCTCAAAACAAGATAGCTATCATAGTATTAGCTAAGTTCACGGGCTAGAGATAAGCGGACTTGAACATTGCTATTTGACTTAGACTTGTTCTAAAAAGATCGAGGTATTTCGAATTATTTTTCACATGTAAATCTATTATTCATTTTTAATAGGATATAGTGCTCACAAATTTGGGAAACTTTATGGTACCACATGTTGCAAGGAGAAAATTAAGAAAGCAATGATGTAATATGTTAATGATACATTTGCTTTATTTTAACTTTTTGTGCTTTATTTAAATTTTTTTTAAATATTAAGGTGTGTTCACGAGGGGGATAATTTTTCAACCCTATTTTTCATCCGGGGGGAGGGGGTGGGAAGGGGGCTTTGATCTATCCCATAACATCAAAATTGAAAAACATAAAAATTAGAATTGTTTACTTCCACTTGATTTTATTTGACACTTACTTATGGCCGTGAGAAATCAAATGAATTCTAAGAATTCAGTAAAGGGGTTATGATTCACCAACCAAGCAAGTTCTTTTTGTGAAGCATAAACAGAGGAATTTAACCTAGAAGTGGAAGAACTACTGAATTTTTTTACTCGATGTGAGATATGACATTCTTCGAGGAACCCTAGATGCTATGGGAGTAAAGAATTAAGTCAAAAAAATATGAAACATTCTAGAAAAATGAAACTTCCATGGAAGAAAAGCAAATGAAACGTTTTCATAAAAATTCTTCTATTTTTTCCTGTCTTCCCACTCATTTCCAATGGACTCCTCGTCTCCTAATTCCTTCCATTTTAATATATAAAAAATAATTGATTTAAAAATGCTTTATGAAATGAAATATTAGGGAAAAACTTGACTGGTTATCTCATGTCTACTTTTCACTTTTTTAGTTGGAACCTTGGGTGGTTCTCAAAACAAGATAGCTATCCTAGTATTAACTAAGTTCACGGGCTAGAGATAAGCGGACTTGAACATTGTTATTTGACTTAGACTTGTTCTAAAAAGATCGAGATATTTTGAATTGTTTTTCACATGTAAAACTATTGTTCATTTTTGATAGGATATAGAGCTCACAAATTTGGGAAACTTTATGGTACCACAAGTTGCAAGGAGAAAATTGAGAAAGCAATGATGTAATATGTTAATGATACATTTGCTTTATTTTAACTTTTTGTGTTTTATTTTAAATTTTTTTAGATATTAAGGTGTGTTCATCAGGGGGATAATTTTTCAACCCTATTTGTCCTAACCAATATAAACTCGGGAATTGAGTTGAAAATCTCAATCCCAATCCATCTATTTCTCACGATTGACATTTTATTATTTTTTATTTAATTTAAATGTTTTATATTATTTTAAATTTAAAATATAAAAACAATCACTTAAAATATAAAAGAAATATTTGAAATTGTAAAAAATCATGGTTTAATATAAAATAATGAATATAATTTTTATTATTTTTAAAATAAAAAAATGATAGTTAGATAATTAGATCACTTTACCCGATACGATTGAATTAGATTGGACTGAACTGAATTTGAATCTTAAAAGGTAATTTGATCGAAATTAATCGAGTTAGATTCAATATGGAGTTAGGGTACATCCTTATATAGTATATTGAACGCATGATCTACTTTATGATAAAAATAAAATAAATTTTTTATTATTTTCAATAATCAGTTCTCGATATTTAAAAGTTAAAATCACGATCGGAACAAATTGGTTTTTTAGAAGTAAGATTTCTTTTACCAGAGTCAACTTAGATTCACCAAAATACTGTCCTTTCTTCTTTTTTTTTGTGACGTCAATTTTTTAAAAAACTCTTTTGAATTATTTTTTTAATTTAAATTTAAATAATGCATATTCATTATTTTAAATATCAAATATTTGATATTGATACGAAATGCAACGTACATAATCATATATGTGAGAAATAATAATGTTTTATTTCTTAAAGAATATTAATTTGATACTATTTAATATCCTAAGTTTCCTAAAGTTTTTCTTATATTTTCAAATATATTTTCTTATAAATTTATTCATTGTATTTATTTTTAAAATTATTTATTAAATTTAAATTCAATATTTAATAATCAAGAAAATTATATTTTATATTCATGATTCTTATATTTTATTCATATATTCACTAATCATTATATTCAATTTTATTTGAAGACATTTAGTACCCCACATTGGGAGTCGTCCGATGGAAAATTTATGGTAGATCAATTTACGCGCGATTTACTATAGCAAACCGACGGTTCAATATCCAATCCGGAGAATGTCTCCGGTTCAAGCGTATGAATATTCTCTCTTGTTGGCTCCGCCCTAATCCTCTTCTTCTTTGCTTCCCGTTGCTTTCGCCGGCCGATTTCGCCTCTGCAATCCACGTTCGTGTTGTCGGCGGTCGATGTTGCCTCCACGATCAATGTTCGCGTCACCGACGACCAATCTTGCCTCCGCAACCCACGCTAGTTCGCATCGCTGATGGTTGATCTTACCACCTATTGCCTCTGCCACCCATGCTTGTGTCGCCGATCTCGCCTCCTCTGACCACGCTCGCATCGTCGATGACCGATTTCGCCTCCGTCAACCACTCTCGCATCGTCGACTATTGATCTTGCCTCCTCCGACCACACTCGCGTCATTGACGGCCGATCTCACCTCCGCCGACCACTCTCGTGTCGTTGACAATAGATCTCGCCTCCGCTGACCACGCTCACATTGCCAACAATCGATCTTGCATCCTATTGCCTCTGGCACCCATGCTTGTGTTGTTGACAGTTGATCTCGCCTCCACTGACCACGCTCGCGTCGCCGATGACCGATCTCACCTCTGGTGACCATGCTCGCCTTGCCGCCCTCGAGGTGAGGCTAGGCGTCGGCAAGATGGTTCAATCACATGGTGCCAATGAGTCAGTCGCGAGTCATCCGGTCGTCCAGGCGACGATGTCCGTCCAGCGAGCGCCGCAAGAGATGATTTGAACCTCCGGTGCCGGCAAGTCAGTCGTCCGTCCAGACGAGATGAGTGAGCAGCAAGCGGCTAGAGCATAGTCATGATTCAAAAATTTTCACCCGTGTGTAGAAATGCGCTGAATCGGAGAAATTCCCTAAACCAAATGTTGAACTTTCAATTTACTATAGTAAATCACATCTAAACTAATCTACCATAGATTTTACATCAGATGACTCCAAATGCGGAGAGCATCTGCTACCTAGGAACATCTTCTACCTAGGTAGGTAGGAGGAATATTAAAATTTTTAGTATTAATTTATCAATTTAACTATTAATCTATCCATTTAACTATTTGTAAAGAATTTGAAAAAAAAAATCATAAAACTATTTACCAAACCACGCGCGATGGAGAAATCCAGATATGTTGAAAGTGTCTTATATGGTACTTTTTTGGATTGGATTGAAATATGGACATTTGACCTTCTTAAATGCTCTCAACATTTCTCTCTCTCTCCCGGCCCCGCGGGATTTCTCTAAGACGTGTCCCGGACAGCAAAGGCATCTTCCGTAAACACGTCTATTAGGTCACAGCTCAGTGCCAATCCACACAGCACTAATTTGCATCTTTCGGATTCACAGTTTTTATGATCTGTCCTGTCCTACAGTACAGGCAGCTAAAGACAAATGTACACAATACATGCGTATAACTATAAGAAAAAAATAAATCCTCTGATATTAACTTTAGTTAGGACAGCAACTGAACATTGTTGAGAATATTATTTCCACCACAAGTTAGCTATATGGATATTAACTTTAAGGCTCCACCAATATACATATTATCTCTGCTGCTAGGCTGTACATAAGAGCAATTTGGCGTGCACGCCTTAAGCTGGCAAATGCAGTGCCATACATTCTCATTAATGTGCCATGCACCAATTCTAGGCATGCTTCCAGAAAAATTAATGGTAGCCTTATCCCGGACAAAACTGGTAAGGAAACGAGGAAATTAAGGAGGATTCTAATAATAAAGTTTCTCACCATCTATGAAGTTTATTCTTCACACACTCGAAAGTATGCTACTGTGAATTTTCAAATCTTCCACATGTCACTTTAAATCAATCAGCTTATGGCTTCTGATGCAGCTTTGAAATTAAATGGACTACTGGCAAAATCTCTTTCCTACCTGCGGCCTAATCCTATCCATCCTGAGGAAAGAAATTTAGAATTTTACACTGAAAAAAAAAAGAAGAAGCAATGGATAGAAAGAGCTGACAAGGGCATTGCTGCCATCCAACAAGAACTAAAATGGTTAACAGTTACTGAGATTTAGCTGGCTATACTCAGAAAGCCTTCAAATGATGTCCCCAGAAAGCACACTTTGCTATAACTTGTCAGCAATCTTTCCAAGGGCATCTGCAAGTTTGTCAAGTATGCTCAGCATGGCTGTGACCTGTGCCTTCCTCTGGTCCCTATCCAATTGGGAGTTGACATTTTGGGCTTCAAGTTGAGCAGTGAGCTGTCTGCTGTTTCTGTCCAGTATTTCTATCAGTTGGCTCTGCGGATTTGTGCCTTCAGCTCCTCCAGAAGTTCGCCTTCTCTTTTGTCCATCACTGCTAGGAGTTTCCTTCTCAGGATTCGTGTGTTTTGCAGCGGCTGCATATGACAACAGTTATAAGAACATTTCAAAAGCTAATAATAGTTATCAAACTATATAAAAAAATAAAGATAAATTCTATCATACAAGAGTAATGTCAATTAGCGACAGAATTCAATGATGAATCATTTTTTCGGGTTCTCGACAAAATGGGAACACATGCATGCTTAAAAATATGTATAGTTCTATAAGTACTACCTTAAGGCAAATGCAACACATGCATTCTTATTTCCTGTAATTACATGATCTATCATTAATTATCTACTGAGCTGAGAGAAATGATTGTTCACCTAGGGGTCTCCTTGGAAACCAAAAAAAAAAGGTTCTAGTGAGTTTAAACTTATGTATATGTTACTGCTCCATAATGTGTAGCTATTGACTTATTGTTCATGAAGTTTTGTGAAGTGGAAATATATTTCTTCCGGGAGGTAAACAAAAGTTTACTGGTAAACTTGGAGTTAAAAGACTGATTCAATTGTTCATCATTTTGAATGACCCAGGTTTATGCAAACTTAGTGTTTATGCTAACATCTTTTTCTATTTTCTAATGCATATATCTAAAACTTCAAAATTCTATCTTGTCGTCTTATTTTTCTTAAAAAGTACACACACGTCACTTGAAATACCTGAGTCAATCAAGCAATTATTGATTGATTGTATGCTCAAACATATTCTATTGAGTAAAATACTGAATTTCCAAAAGACATGAGGCAGCCATTTAAGGCAAATTATAAGCCTACCTACTGATGTTTACATGTCACCAGTAGCTGTAAGACAAATCATGAATGGGGGATCCTATCAAGTCCTAAAAAAAACTGTGTGTGTACCATGTCGACTAGGACTTTGCATGAGTACTCAGTGGTGGAGGTAGTTAACAAGTCTTGATATTGCAGAAAGGCCAAGGGCTTCAACTATGCATATTTATATCAAGCATATGTCCATGCTTAACATATTCATACATGCATGCATGCATGCAGTAGCATTAACTTTATCTTTTATTACAAAATCACACTACTAGATTTTATATACATGTGCAGTGGATGCATGGCCAAAAACAAATAACTGGGAGATAATAAAGTAGGATCAAGTTTTAGAGCAGTTGTGTATTCCTGTTGACCTATTAATATTCAGTAGCAACTAAAAATTTCCTAGACACTGAAGACGATCGGACGTGACTTCCTATTCCTCATGTGGTTTTTTCTTATTGAAAGCCACTGCACAACAAACGAATTGGACATCCCCCCCAGATTCCATGTTTATATCTCCATGCAACTTGAGCACGACAAACAGTTACCTCAAACCCTATCTTATTCTACTCCTGCTGATGACTCTGATCACATAAAAGTTCCCAAGACCTATACCTTAATTTCACAGGAACTGAGTTCCTCAGAAGGAATCAAACAGCAAGTGATGAGTTCCAAGCAAAGGGATTAAATTTATGTGTGTTGTGTATGTGTTCATGAACTGTGTTCGAAGTATAACTAAAACTGCAAACTGTTCCTGACATACTTATTATCGCAGAACAAAGGAAAACAAAAGGATCACACTCAGCTGCAGGGTTTCTTATGATTAAAGTCCCTTTGATGATAGATTTTTCCATCTTTTCAGGATATGTTGGTGGATGTAATTCTTACTCAAAGATTTTAATTTCAGACGTGGCCACTGGCGAGGAGGATGGATTCAGCAGCATTCATGCAAAATAATCCAAGACAGGAAGTGGGCAGGAAAGACATAGTTACCTTGATCAGAAGTCTCCTGCTCCTGGTGAGTTGGTTCATACCTCTTCTCTGCACCCAAAACCAAACGACCAGACAAAATCAATCATTCAAACGCGACCAGGACTTTT
This sequence comes from Pontederia crassipes, assembly GCA_030549335.1. Lineage (NCBI taxonomy): Eukaryota > Viridiplantae > Streptophyta > Magnoliopsida > Commelinales > Pontederiaceae > Pontederia > Pontederia crassipes. The sequence continues at coordinate 8,798,579 of CM060190.1, forward strand.
GTCAGGAATCTACACAAAATCTAGCTAGATTTTTCTTACGCCGCCTCGAGTGCAAATAGATTTGTCGAACATGAAAAAGCGTGCAAGAGAGCGTAAAAAAACCAATCTTTTTGGCATCGCCACTCGACCACATAATAAAACCTTGTTCCGCTAGCTAATCATCCTTAGTGCAACCAATGAAGAGCCAAGTCATTGGAGTGGAAGCAACGATTACCAGATATGGGCACGGCCACCACCGGCGGCGGCAGCGCTCCCGACGCCGCTGCAGTTGGCGTCGTCTCCTCCTCGTCGTCCTCGTCGTCGGCCTCCTTCTCCTCTTCGAAGTCTGAGAACAGCCCGTCCTCGGCCGCTGTCCGCCCGCTGTCGAACAGTGCTACCTCCGCTGCTACCTTGAGGCTGCCGTCCTTCACCTTCTCTTCTTCTTCTCCGACCTCCTCCGGGACCGCCGCCGCCACAGCAGGCTCCGCCGTGCCCTCGAGTATGTCGTAGACCTCCCGATCGAAGAACCCGGGCAGCCGCCGCTCCCGCCGCAGGTCGTTCCTCATCGCCCAAAACGACTCCTTCCCCTTCACCTCCCACTCCTTTATCTTCTTGTAGTCGCTCGCCAGGTTGCTCCATCGCTTCCTGCACTGCACAGGGCCCCTGTGCACCCCGTGCCGCCGGCAGTACGTGGACACCGACGCCCACTTCGGTTCCGTGGGGGATCCCGCCACTGCGGCCGCCGGGGACGCCCCGACGCTGCTGCGGCGGCGGCTCCCCCTGCTCTCCACCACCCTCTTCCCCTGTATCAGCACCAGTATCTCCTGCCGCGTCCACCGCGGGAGCCTCGGCGGCCGGCCTCCGCTGGCCGCTCCCCCCACAGTGGCGGCGCCGCCGTCGTGACCGTTGGAGTCCCCGGCGGCCTCCGCGGCGTTCGCCATGTACGCGACCATCGAAGTCAACAATCGGAGCCGTCTTTTAGAAATAAACTACGTGAGAGAACTTGACGACGAGATAACGGAGAAGGAAACCTGCCGCTCTCGTTAGTGCCCTCTGAGAAGAAAGAGAATAAATATAAATACCATGAAAAATTAAAGACTTGATTAGGGGCCTTAATGGAAAGGGATTAAGGACTTGATTAGGGACCTTAATTAGGTCCCAAATTAGGCTCATGAGATGTTGATGGCGATAAAGTATACATGGTATGTCTTAGGGGGGTGCCTAATCCTACACCATATAGGGATGATCATATCTGATTTTGTTTGTTTGTGGGACAAAAAATAATAGTAATAATTTGATTATTAATTAAGGTATGTGGTTAAGAGATTTTAGTGTGTGTGGGGGGAGGGATTAAATATGGGGAGGACATCCCTTTCCTAGTTTGGACCCTGATAAGGCACTACCACCATACTAATTTTCTACATCCTCTAATAATATTAATATATTTTTGTTATCATATATTCCTCAATCTACATGTCTTTTTTTATTTTATATTTTTTTTATTAATGGAGAGAAGATTTGGTTCTTGGTCATACTTATTGTGTTGATCCCCTCCCCACTAATATTGTTTGTGGTTCATGGGGTAATGCCCCTCTTTTCTTCCTCCACTTGGAGAGAGAGAGAGAGTAATAAAATTTTCCAACCTTCATTGAACTTAATATATGTATATATATAATATGTTTATGCTTGTTGATTATGAAAGGGGAAGAGTGATAGGGAAATAGTTGAAAACCACACCAAAGGTTTTTGTTTTTTACTTTGCAAAAGAGAAAAGAAAAAAAAAAGAAGTGTTGGTTGATTTGGCTTTGGGTGTGACAGATGGTGAGTGGTGGACATGCATAAACAAGGGAGGGGGGAGGGAAGGAGGGGGTGTCACACCTTTGCATTGGGTGGTGGCATAAGATTGTCATGGCCATTAGTCATGATGAAGGGCCTAATTAAGCCCCATGAGGTTAAATGGAATCGAGTAGGGTGGTCATAAGCTCCCTGTGTGGTGTGGACTGTGGATGGAAAGAGAGAGAGAGAGACAGAGAAGAATGAGGGGGACCAAGAGGAAGATGCCCTATGAGTTCAAGACAGCTTTTACGTGTGAACCATGCACCAGTTGATTCTCTCTCTCTCTCTCTCTCTCTCTCTCTCTCTCTCTCTCTCACATAGTGCATGTTGATGAGCCCTTTGCCCATTTCCAGCCGCCTAGAAGGTGAGATGGAACCATTCAAGGGTGTCATGTTGTTTTGGTATCCTTCCCCTCGAATGATTTGATTATGATGTAGTTGAACAGGGGCTGTCCCTTCCTTTCATGGGGCCCTGCCCTGTCCTCATCTCTACAAATGCCAATTAAAAATTGAGTTAAGCAGTTATGGAGAGAGAGAGAGGGGGGAGAGAGAGAGAATTGGTCCAATGGTTTACGATTATAATAAAAGGACCCCAGAATCATCAAAGAGCATATCCATACAAGTATAAAAATTGACATCTATCACCCATTTGCACTTGGTGCAACCTTGGACATCTGGATCAGGTGCGTGGCCAAATTAGAAGGCAAGGGCAAATATGACATTTTAAAATAGGTCCTCATGCAATTGCATACCAACAGCACTTGATGCTCTGATATATATAAGCTTTTCTTTTTTTCCATTTATTCAATTTGATGACGAGAAATTATATTAATACATTAACTCTTCTTTATTATATTTCCTGACTGGGCTAGATGTATGGAATTCTGCATATGTGTTCTTTTTTTATTTTCTTAAATTTTACTCATACTATAATGATTTTTTACGTTTAACTCTGAATGATAAACTTATCAACCTTCCTAAATTTAATATGTTTATATTAATTTTTCTATTTATTAAAAGATTAAAATGTCCTTCTGTGAATTGTCTTTTTTTTATGTTTAAAATAAAATAAAATATTTTGACAAGTCGATAATATCAAATATCCTTTTTTAAAAAAATATTTTATATTATTTATTATTATTTTAGTCTTTTTAAAAACAGAAGATAGTTCATGGAAGGGCATTCTAATATCTTTATAAATTAAAAAATAAAAATAATAGAAAAGTTAATAGAATCACAAGAAGATCGTGATAAAATTTTCGTCATACGATAAGTTCATATTTAAAGATTAAATGCAAAAAATTATTATAATTGAGAAATTTAAGAATTTTTTTTTGCATATGTGGCCTGTATACTGCAAGTTTTAAGAGTTAAAACTTCAAAGTATCTTCGCATATGTAGACATGGACCTGTATGGGCTGGCAAAATGAAAAGTAGCACGGACTGATGAAGTGTGCATATTGTCATGTGTTTAGAATATCTTCTTTTTAAAATATAACAAAAGGATAAAATGGACATCCGGGGGATGGGGGTTGTCCCCGATGCTGCGTCAGCTGTTAGATTCACATGTTGGCACAGACCTAAAAATTTTAAGCCAGATAAGACGCGATTTGGGCTGGTTGAACTAGCGGTTCGGGATTCGATATGATGTGGTTCGCACGGACCGATTTCAAGAGTATAAAAAGATGAAAATCCTTAGATTCATTCATTTTTTTCTCTCATCTCTCTCTCCTCGTCGTTCCCCTCTCCTATGTCCTCTCTGCGTGAAAGTAAGCTGCGAAAGATCATTCTATAATTTTGCTTGATTTTTAAATACTTATTTTTTATTGATTTTTTTGGGACCTAAATTTTTATACGTTTTATATTTATAAAAGAGTCTGATAATACTAAAAGATGCTTTGTTTTTATATAAATTTATACATGTATAGATTAATGAGTAACTTTTATATAAGTGTGAATATTTAAAATATAATAACATATCTATTATATAATTTTAACTATGTAGATCTTCATTGGACTCCTAGAGTGACCTTTTAAAATTTAAAAACCTTTAAGTTTTTTATTTCAAACAAATGTAAAGATTTTATGCCAAATCAGGCCCATGTTTGAGATTTTCTATTTTTAGGGTTCATGTTATTACTTATATATATAAATATATATGGATTTAATGATTGTGTAATACCCATTTGGTGAAGCATTGTGTAACACCCTAATCTGGACCCTTCATTTTGCATCTAGGGTTGTGATTATTTTATTGTTTTTTTCTCTCTCTCTCTTCTCTCTCTCCCCTCGGATCATTGCAGCTGTCTCCCCTTCGACCGCCGCTGCCGCCACCACGCGGTGGCAGGAGTGGCTCATCTATTGCTGTCGTGCGTCATCGTCGCCCCCCTTCCCCAATCAGCGTCCCCATCTCCAATCTGCGTTGTCGTCGTTGATCCGAGCCCGCCGCCAACTATTCACCGCCCAGCCAGCGTTGGCTAGCCTCCTTCCCCGATCAGTGTTCGATTTACGTTGACGTCGTCGATCTGAGTCCGTGCGTCGTCGATCCAAGCCTGCCATCGTCGATCTGAGCCCACGCGTCGCCGAGTCCGCGCCGCCATCGGTTTTCTCTGATCACCGCCGCACCGATCGCCGTTGCCATTCGCCAATTGCCGCCGCCATTTGCCGATAGCCGCTGCCCCCTTCCTCGCCGCCACTGGCTTTTCTGCTTCCGCCGATCGCCGTGCCATTCCCCGATTGCCGCTGCAATTCGCCGATCGCCGCTGCCCCCTTCCAAGCCGCGACCAGCTTTCCTGCTTCCGCCGATCGCCGTGCCATTTGCCGATCGCCGCTGCCCCCTTCCAAGCCGCGACCAGCTTTCCTGCTTCCGCCGATCGCCGCGCCATTTGCCGATCGCCGCTGCCCCCCTTTCGCCGCTACCATTCGCCGATCGCCGCTGCCCCCTTCCCTGATCACCTCGCCCCGATCGTGAGAGTTAGAGAGAGAGAGCGTAAGATCAATCCAAACCGTTAATCTCAAATGAACGGTTGGGATCGAAGCGTTCACCAAATGGGTGTTACACAATCATGAAACTAATCATTCAAGTTCAACACTATTAGAATTAAGTTCAAAATTATCAAGGTGCACAAACTAGAGGAATTGGTGACGTGTGAGCTTCTCTCAAAAAGTTATAAAAAGTCCCTCTCCAACCACCTTAGCAATATTGTTGAGATTATTTCAATTATTAATTCTGAAAATATAGAAAAGTCCAAACGGAGTTGGATTTGTGATAAAATTATTCACCATTAATTAAATAAAGATAAATATAATTAACTAAAGGATTAAGTTTAATTAGGGCTTGACGTAATAGCTAGATTGCAATTAGGGTTTTAAAAACCCTACAAAAAGAACAAAAGGGTGTGACGTCTCTATATTCTCACAAATCCCCCCTCCCGTTTTCTCTCTCCATATCATCCTCTCCTGGCGACACGTGCCATTATCTCAGGTGGACAGTGAGTGATCAAATCATAGTTATTAATTAAGGTCACATGTATTCTTTGTTCATGAATCGGACGCCCACAAGGTTGAGCGGTTGTATGCTTTGACATAAGCAATCAGTCGTACGTTAAGTGCGCGGACACTAGGTCTATTAGTGTTCATCGGTCATCTGTTTAGGCAAGCAGACGCATGTTCTATTGGTGTCCATCGGTCGTGCAGTGAGTAGTGTGGAAGCCCGGTTCATCAGAATCAATCGATCATCTGTTAAGTGGGGCGAACGTCCATTTTAGGTTCATCTTTCAATCGTTCAAGGGATGGGTATAGATCGATCATCTCATAGGTTGGGAGGTCATTCAATATCGCTATGGAAGAAACTACAAACTCTAGGCCTAGAGTTTCGGACGTCTAAAACCTCAACCAGCCATTCAGTCCATCTAGGGCACAAAAGCTTTTGCCTGCTTCATGATCATCAGTGACCAAAATAAGTGCTTGGTCGATTGTTTGACGATGTTAGAGCCTAGAAATTTCATATCGTACACCCGTTTTGGCCGATGTCAGTAGAAATAGAATTTTATTTTTTAATGAAAATCATAGTTGTTACATTAAATACTCATGGAAAAAGATTCGTCCTCAAATCTTGTACTAAGTAAGGCTTAGCAAATATGTATGAAAACTTCTTGCGCATCTCCGACTCGAGTTCTCATGTAGCCTCCTTCCGTGGTGATACTTCCATGTGATCTTGACCAACGACACTTCCTTATCCTTTCGGTGTTGCATCTTGCATTCCAATATATTTGTAGGGTACTCCACATAGGTCAGGTCAGTTCTTCAATATTCGCGTCATTGGCATCATCGTGCTTGTAATTTTGGAGCATGAAAACTTAAAAGACATTGTGCACTCTCCTATAAAAAGGTGAAAGGGAAACCTGCAAGCTCCTTCACTAACCAACTCTAGGATCTTGAAGGGGCCAATAAATTGAGGACTGAGCTTCCCTCGTTTGCTAAACCACATAACACTCTTCATTAGTGACACCTTTAGTAGCACTTGGTCTTTGATGTTGAACACTTGTTCTTTTCTCTGCCTATCGACGTAGCTCTTACGTTTGGATTGTGTGTCCTTCATTCTCTTTTTTATAACATATATTGTGTCTACATACTCTTGAGTTCGGACGGCCAACTCCTCGCTCATACCTACTTGCTCACTGACTTCGCTCCAATGTGTTGGAGATTGGCAAGGTCTCTCGTACTTCGCCTCAAAAGGTGCCATGCTGATGCTTGAATGAAAAATCTTGTTGTACGAGAACTCAATTAGTGACAGATGTTTGTCCCAACTACCACTCACTCCAAGGCGCAAGCTCGGAGCATGTCCTCCAAAGTTTGAATGGTCATCTCGGACTGTCCATTCGTCTGAGGATGAAAGCCTGTAGTATAGCTCAATCTAGTGCCAAAGACCTTCTGCAGACTCTTTCAAAACCTTGATGTGAATCGAAGATCTCAGCCCGAAATAATCAAGGCTAAAATATCGTGAAGTTGGATAACCTCTTGTACATATAGCTCTAACAGACTCTCCACTGATTGTTTTCACTTAATCGAAATGAACTGAACTACCTTTGTCAACCTATCGACACTGCCCAGATGGTGGCGTATCTCTTCTTATTGAGGAAAATCGAAGATGAAATCCATAGTGATATCCTCATACTTCCATTTCGAGACTCTTAAAGGCTTCATCAATCCATGTGGTCATCGGTGCTCTGTCTTGACCTATTGACAAATAATACATTTGGAGATGTAGTCGGCAACCTCTTTCTTCATGTGGTATCACCAGACTTGCGTCTAACATCCCAGTGCATCTCCGTGCTGCCTAGATGTGTCACAAACTCTAACTTGTGATCTTTGTCCAGCGATCCCTTATGACCATAGCATCATGTAGGATTGAAAAACACCAAGAGGGGGGGTGAATTGGTGTATAAAAGTTGTAATTGAAAAAGTCGTTAAAAGTCTATTTTTAGAAAATGCGATGACAAGCAAGTAAAAGATAAGTAGAGAGAATCAAACACTCAGGAAGGTACAATATATTGATGAGGTTCAGCCCATCTCCTTGGCCTACGTCCCTGTTCCGACTTTCCGACCTCGAGACCATCAGAGATTCACTAATTTTCTCTTTTCTTATAGAGAGAGAATAATCCTTTCTACACCACAATGCCTTCTTCTTTGCTCAAGAGGTAAGACACACCTCTTCTTATAAGGAGCTCTCAAAAATCTCTAAACAAGAACACAAGAATTCTCTCAAATTCTCTCTTCTTACAAGGAATGCTCTCACTAAGAAATTAGAAGAGGGAAGAGATGATTTGCAAAATTAAGCTCAAGAAAAATGCTTTGTACTTGAATGAACCTCTAGAGTGATTTGCCTTGCTTGGGTCATTTTCCTTCGGTCTTTTGGATTCCTTTTATAGGTTTCTCTTGAAAATATGGTCGTTGTAAATTAATTTGAAAAGTGTTGTGTTGTCACTACGAAAATGATTGACCATTCTAGATTCGGGTGTCCGTTTTGCACTGCAACTAGCCGTTACTTTTTTGTCGTGCGTCCAGCGGTCGTCCATTATGATATCAGGCGTCCGTTATTTATATAATAATAGCTATTACATTTATCTTTTCTGTGCAATTTTTTGTTGATAGTAGTCCACAGAAGAATTTTAGCCGTTTAAATAATCTTTGCTTTCATAACGGTCGACCAAAAGTGACTCGATCGTCTGATTTAGAAATGTCCGTGCTCTCTGTAATATGCGCAGCGACTTTCGTCATCCGATTTCTACATTTTTTATCTTTGTTGCCTAGAACGGTTGACCATTAGGGTTTTGATCATCCGTTTTACAAATGTCTACGTTCTCTATAATCTGCGGTCATTCCTGTTGGTACTTCGGTCGTCCGTTGTGCACTTTGTCTTTCTTTTAACACTTATAATGGTAAACCAAAAGTGAAGCATTCGCCTGATTTGAGAATGTCCTTCCTCTCTGTAATTAACGATCATTCTATCTCTATTTCGATCATTCACTATAAGTTAAATCAGTCGTCCGTTATTATTTTGATCGTCCGTTTGTGCTGTTGAAAACATCCGACTATCTTTTTCTTCGTAAAAAATATTTAACTTGTTCACACTAACACTTCAAGCACAATTAGTGCATTGTCTTCCTTATTTGCTATCATTAAAACACTTAGAATATACCAACAATCTCTTCCTTTTTTATGATGGCAAACAAAGTGACGAGGAGATGAATAAATAACAAAATGTAAATTTTTCCTCCTTAATTAATGCTCTCTTGAAAATATGGCCGTTGTAAATTAATCTGAAAAGTGTTGTGCTGTCACTACTAAAACGGTCGACCATTCTAGATTCGGGCGTCCGTTTTGCACCGCAACTAGCCGTTGCTCTTTTTGTCGTATGTCCAACGGTCGTCCGTTATGATATCGGACGTTCGTTATGTATATAATAATAGCTATTACATTTATCTTCTCTGTGCAATTTTCTGTTGATAGTAGTCCGCAGAAGAATTTTAGCCGTTTAAATAATCTTTGCTTTCATAACGGTCGACCAAAAGTGACTCGATCGTCTGATTTAGAAATGTCTGTGCTCCCTGTAATTTGCTCAGTGACTTCGGTCGTCCGTTTTCTACATTTTTTATCTTTGTTGCCTAGAACGGTCGACCATTAGGGTTTTGATCATCCGTTTTACAAATGTCCACGTTCTCTGTAATCTGCGGTCGTTCTTGCTAGTACTTCGATCGTCCGTTGTGTACTTTGTCTTTCTTTTAACACTTATAATGGTCAATCAAAAGTGAAGCGATCGCCCGATTTGAGAATGTCCTTCCTCTCTGTAATTAATGATCATTCTAGCTCTATTTCGATCGTCCACTATAAGTTAAATCGGTCGTATATTATTACTTTGATCGTCCGTTTGTGCTGCTGAAAACATCCGACTATCTTTTTCTTCGTAAAAAATATTTAACTTGTTCGCACTAACACTTCAAGCACAATTAGTACATCGTCTTCCTTATTTGCTATCATCAAAACACTTGGAATATACCAACAATCTCTCCCTTTTTTATGATGGCAAACAAAGCGACGAGGAGATGAATAAATAACAAAATGTAAATTTTCCTCCTTAATTAATGCTCGTCTTGTGATATCAAAAAGATGTTAACTCCCCCTTAATCAAAGCATATTTTCTCTTTATAATATAAAGAATAATAATATCAAGAGAAAAATATAAACATAACAAAGACAAAATCATAATTAAAATCCATCCATAGATAAGATCAAATAAGATTATAATGACAATATTCATCCATCCGTAGATAAGATTAATGACAATATCCATCCATAAGATCATAGTTAAGATAGCAACAATACATCCATTCATATAGTCACATCTAACATCCATACACATACACAAAACATTCATACATCACATCTAACATCCATACGCATACATCTAACATCCATACACATAGTCATCATCACGATACACATCTTCTCCTCCTTTTGACATCATCAAATGGGGAACAAAACAAAAGAAAAACAAGAAAACTAAGCATCTGGATCATCGTCGAGCGGCGGAGGCGCAGCTCGCTCATAAGATGTAGTGTCGAAGCCCTGAGAGCGAAAGTATGCAAATAAACAATCCTGAGTGCAACGATGATCAATCTTCAAGTGCTCCATGTGTGTGATCATGTCATCGATGTCGTCCATGTGTGCGATCATCCCATCTCACTCATCACGTGAAGGGACTGTAGATGAATGCCATACACTAGTCGGTGCAGATGGAGAACGTAAATATTGCTCCCAATCCTCCATAGGAGTTCTCGTAGGAATCTCTGTACCTGCTACATCATCAGAGTCCAAGTCTTGTGGTGTCTCTTGTTCTTTTTGGGTAAAGATCCATTCGTTGTTAACAAGGACAAGTCCTTTTTGCTTCAAAGTGACCTTCAATGTGGCTTTGTCTCAGGAATAGTAATATCTTTTTGGCGAAAGATCCGAGTAAGAAAAGAATCAAAATGAAGAATCATATTGTGAGAGCGTTTGGAGTCTATCTTTTCTTTGATGGATATGAAGTGATAAATCATGTAGGCTCCAAAATTAACCAGAGGAAGGTCATTTCGAAGAAGACAATAGAGAAGCAGTAACTCATAGAAAGTCATATCAGTGTAATGACCAGATCGAGGAAATATGATGTGACTAACAATATGATGAGCAACAAGAAGTGGAGTCAACTTCTTTAGAATTCCTTTCATCAGAAAGTTATCTATTTCACCACAAAAAACAACCTCAAGGGCTTCGGTGATAGAGAAATCAGAGGGCCACCTATGAGTCGCAATGTCCGTGAGTCCTCTTTTAGGAACATCAAAGGTCTCACAAATCAAATATGGGAGTGATTTTAATACTATGACCAAGAATTTTAGAAGACACATAAGATTTAGATTCAGGAAATGATAGGTTGGCATAAAAAAGTCGAACCAACCTAGGATAGACGGGCTCGTGGACATCAAGGAGTGGAAGCCACCCAATGCCATCAAACAAATCATGGACAAAATTCATGTTTAGGGAATTCCAATCAACTCTTATGCCACATGCTACTTCTCTAGAGGAATAAAGTTGTTCGTAATTTGATGCAGTAGACATGTTAGCAAATAGAAAAGAATCGAATTCTTCGGGAGGTGGTGTCGGAGAGGCTGACGGTGGACGAGAAGAAGACCTTGGTTCCTTCCTCTTTCGAAGACCAACAACAACCTTCTTCTTTGGTGGCATTTGTTACGAGATCAAGTCAAGAATCAAATCGAGAGAGAATTGAGATGGACAGGATCGAAAAAAGAAAAAATGGTCGACCTCTGTGGAAAATAGTCGACCGCTAAGGTACAGGACAAAATAACCGATCCTTTGATCGATCGAAATATCAAGAACAATACTACAAAGGTTAATTAAATTTTTTTCAACAATCAGAGTGATATGGAGCAGAAAGATGCAACAACTACACAATCTTTAGATAGAGAACAAGAAGGTCATGCCCTACTAGATATGTGTGTGGATTAATTCGTGATAGAAGCTCGTGATAGAAGAAGAAAAACCAATTTGAAAGAGAGAAGAGAAACCGACTGATATCAATGTTCAATCACACCTGCAATGCGAATCATGGTGCCGAAAAATGTTAGGGCCAAAGACGAAAAAATTTAAGAAAAGAATCGAGGAAAATCGAACAATCAAACCACGTGTTTGCCGAAATTCGATTCGTTGATCACTGAGAAATGTCGCTTGATGGAAACTGACACACTGATCTTCAGTGGTCGCCGGAATCTAATTCGTCGGAGTTAATTCCGCCGCCATCTGAGAAGACTCAAACGACTTGAGAACCCCCGATGGAAGCGGACTGCAGTCAATGATGATGAGGACTGCCGGAAAATAGTCAATGATGAGGAGGATCGCGGGAAGAGAAGGCCGAGAAAGATCGTTGGGAAAGATGAGAGACATTTTCGGTGAGATGGAACGGCGGCGGCGGCACACATAGGTCATCCGAAATCGGGAGGGTTAAAGAAATTGGGGAAATTTTATCAGTGGCCTTTTATATTATGTTGAAATGGTCGACCGATACTATGTCGGGTGGCCATTATTCCTTGCGCATTATACTCGATCCGTTTTCATTTTTTACGGTCGTCCGAAATACTTTCGGGTGACCGTTCTAGAAGTGCGTACTTGTAGGGCAACATTGGTCATTTGGTAACTTTAATGGTCATCCAGTCAGATCTATAACGGTCGACCGATATAATAATGGTCGACCGGTCTAGTTGTATGTGTTGTGCAACACAATTTTATATTCAATTCGATTCACAAATGATACTTGCATAACCAAGTCACTCATGAGTTGAATTGAGAGGCAATCAGGTTCCTAACATCCCAAGTTCACGTTTAACCATACAAAATCTTTCCTCACTTAAGGGTTTTGTGAAAATATCCGCAAGTTGAATTTCGGTAAACACATGTTCAATAGCAATGTCCTTAATTATCACATATTCTCTAATGAAATGATAATGCAAATCAAAATGCTTAGTTCTAGAATAACTACAAGAAAAATGAGATTTTTTGACGGATAATTTTTTACAGACATAAATCCTTCGCAATTCGCGACGGATTTTGAGACGGACAGCAATCCATCAGAACTTTTGACGATCAAGATCGTCGAAAAAAAATAAATTAAGGAATTTCTTATACTATTATTTTATTTTCTTATGGTTTGGAACGTAAAAATTTTTACGGCTCCCTTTCCGTCGCAAATTCTGACAATCTAGGCCGTCGGTAATCGTAAAAATAATTAAATATTATAATTTTATATATCATAATATATAATATAGTTAGTAATTTATTATTATAACTACTGACAGTTCGGACCGTCGCAAGTTCAGATGGTCTGGATCGTCGATAATCGTAAAAATAATTAAATATTATAATCTTATATGTCATAATATATAATATAGTCAATATTTTATTATTATAATTATCGGCAGTTCGGACAGTCGCAAGTTCATATGGTCCGGACCGTCGGTGATCATAAAAATAATTAAATATTATAATCTTATATCTCATAATATATAATATAGTCAGTATTTTATTATTATAATTACCGACGGTTCGAACCATCGCAAGTTCAGACGGTCTGGACCGTCGGTAATAGTAAAAATAATTGAACATTATAATCTTATATATAATAATATATAATATAAGTAGTATTTTATTATTATAATTATCGATAGTTAGACCGTCGATAATTAAAAAAAATAATTAAATATTATAACAATATATATCATAATATATATATTAATATTTCCAACAATTAGGACCGTCAGAACTTCCGACGGCTCATGATCCATCGCAAGTTCCAATGGCTCATGATCCGTTGCAAGTTGCGACCACCAGAATGTTTCGATGATTGCCGTCGTCGGAATATTTCGACGGTTGTGACCGTCGAAATTTTTTTATGATTACAACTGTCGAAACTTCCGACGGATTTTTTTGAGCCATCGAAAATGGTTTTACGATGCCCTCTTTTTCGACTGAACTGATCCATCGGTAAACCCGTCTGAAACGGAAGTTTCAGATGGTCTCCTTCAATTTTCAAACGATTTCAACCATATGAAAATAGCATTTTTCTTATAGTGAATGTTGAATTGGATTTTTAGTCGTTTCTATTGCACTTGTGTTATCGCACTTCATGGGTACACTTGAACAACTTATACTATAATCAAATAATTATTGTTTTACTCATAATATTTGTGCACAACAACTACCTATTGTTATATATTCAGCATCGGCAGCAGAGAGTGCGATGGAGTTTGCTTTTTGCTAGCCCAAAAGATAACAGAGCTGCCAAGAAAGCAACACATTCCACTAATACTTTTTCTATCAAATTTACATTCAGCAAAATTTGCATCGGTATAGGTATGTAAGTCAAAAGACGAATTCCTATCATACAAAATGCCTAAACCACAAGTATGCTTTACATAATGCAATATTCTTTTAACGGCAATTAAGTGTGATTCTTTAGGTGCGGATTGAAATCTTGTACACAAGCATACACTAAACATTATATCCGGCCTAGACGTCGTCAAGTAAAGAAAACTACCAATCATACATCTATACCTCTTTTGATCAATGAATTTGTCTTTCTCATCTTTATCCAATTTAGTTGTAGTACTCAAGGGATTTGAAGTTGGCTTACATTCATCCATTCTAATCTCTTTATCGTCTCTCTTGTATACTTCTCTTGATTAAGAAATATTTCATCTTTATTTTAGCTTGACTTGTAATCCTAAAAAAAAATGTGAGCTCACCTACAAGACTCATCTCAAACTCTTTGCACAAGTATTCATTAGTAGCACCGTAAACAATATCGTCAATATAAATATGAACTATTAAAATATCATCTTCCAAATGCTTAAAAAATAATGTGGTATCAACTTTCCCTTTTTTAAAATCATTTTCAATCAAACTTAATCTTTCATACCAAACACTAGGAGCTTGTTTAAATCCATAAAGAGCTTCAACATAGAATTTCTCATTTATAAAATCATTTAGAAAAGCCAATTTTACATCCATTTTAAAAAGTTTGAATCCTTTAAAATATGCAAAAGCTAAAGGATTCTAATAGCCTCAAGTTTAGCAATGGGAGCAAAAGTTTTTTTAAAATCAACTCATTCTATTTGTGAATAACCCTTTGCTACAAGTCTTGCCTTATTTTTTATTATGATGTCATTTTCATCTAGTTTGTTTCTAAAAACCCACTTAGTACCAATTATTGGATAATATTTTGGCCTTTCTGAAAACTTGATTCCTTTCAAAATTATTTAATTCTTCATGCATGGCATTTATCCAATTTGAATCATTCAAAGCTGCATTAATGTTACTAGGTTTAGATTGTGTAAGAAACGCCGAAAAAACACACAAGTTTTTTCAAGGAATTTCTAGTCTTTATACATTCATTTATGTTACCTACAACTTGATCAAGTGGATATGATGATGCATGTTTTCAATCCTTTGAATAATTTGATTATCTTCCACCTATGGTTATTTTATTTGTTCCACATTTAGGGTATCCATTTTCATTTCTTCCAGACCTTTATTTTCAATTTGCATATCTTCAAGATGTCTTTCCACTTCAACTATTTCTTCCTCATCATCATTCACTTGCTTGCCCATAAAAAAATCATTAGTTTTATTGAAGTTAACGTTAATAGATTTTTCAATAATTAATTTTCTTTTATTATATACTCTATATACTTTACTTGTACTATAGTATTCAAAAATCATACCATCATCACATTTTGCATCAAATTTTTCTAATTTATCTTTAATATTAAAAATATAACATTTACAATCAAACACCTAAATATGAAATATTTGGCATTTTTTCATATAGAACTTCAAAACATGTTTTCTTTTTAAGGGGTCTAAGTAAGATTCTATTTAAAACATAACATGAAGCATTTATGACTTCCGCCCAAAAATACTTAGGTAAATTACTTTCATTTAGCATTGTCCTAACCATTTCTTCAATGGTTCTATTTTTTCTTTCTACTACTCCATTTTGTTGAGGTGTCCTAGGTGTAAAAAAATTATGTAATTCCATTCTCTTCATAAAACAATTCAAATTTGTAATTTTCAAATTCACCTCCATGATCACTTTTAATTTTTGTAATTTTTAACTTAAGTTCATTTTGTATTCTTTTTACAAATTTAGAAAACATGCCTATAATTTCATCTTTACTTGTAAGAAAGATAGTTCAAGTGAAACGAGAGAAGTCATCAACAATCATAAATACATATTTCTTTCCACCTAAACTTACTACATCAATAGGTCCAAATAAGTCAAGACGTAAAAGTTCTAGAGACCTATGTGTACTAATAACACTTTTTAATTTGAATGAGCTTTTGATTTGTTTACCTTTAAAACATGAATGACAAATATTATTTTTCTCAAATTTAATTTTGGGTAAACCTCTAACCAATTCATGATTTGAAAATTTATTTAATAACTTAAAATTTACATGTCCTAATCTTCTATGCCCAAAAATTTATATCGTCCTGCTAACACTAAGACATTTTTCACTTTTCAAATTTTCAAAATCAATCTTGTATACATTATTGTATTTAAAACTCATATGTAAAACTTCCTTATTTTTATCTAGTATCAAGCATTTGTTCTTTTCAAATTTTACTAAATAGTTTTTATCACATAATTGACTTATGCTTATTAAATTATGTT
Organism: Pontederia crassipes; assembly: GCA_030549335.1. Classification (NCBI taxonomy): domain Eukaryota; kingdom Viridiplantae; phylum Streptophyta; class Magnoliopsida; order Commelinales; family Pontederiaceae; genus Pontederia; species Pontederia crassipes. Next base: position 8,814,674 of record CM060190.1, read on the forward strand.
TTAAGGTTTCAACTAGCCAAACATTTTTCAAGTATACTTTATCATTCTTACCAACATTATCTATATCAATTACTCTTCCTTTGCTATTATTTCCAAAGGTGAATTTTCCTCCATTTTTCTTTTCTAATGTAAAAAAGTTTGATGATCATCGGTCATATGTCTTGAGCGTCCACTATCCAAATACTATTTGCCTTCATTATTCTTTGGAGCTCCCTACAAGAAAAATATTAAGATTCTCATCTTTTTTTTACCCAAATTTGCTTGGGTCCAATTTGGTTAGTAATGATCCTTTTACAGACCCAAATCTTCTTCATAACACTATTTATCCCCTTTTTAACTTTACATTCATAAGAGTAATGTCCTTCATAACCACAATGAAAACAAGTGATATGTAATTTGCATGAAGATTTTGTGATGTTCTAACAAATAGAATCATTTTATCCTTCTTAGTATCAAATGAGTTAAAACCAAGTCCATTTTTACTAAAAGATCTTCTTTGTGTTGATAGCATTGCATCTAGCGTTTTTCCATCATTTGCAAACTTTTCAAGTTTACATTTTAAAACACTGTTCTCATTTTTCAAATATTCAACACTACAAGTTTAGTTTTGGCAAGATAATTTTAAGATATTGTTCTCAATTTTCAAGACATCAATCGTGAATTCTAAACTAGAGTTCTCATCATTTAGTAAGTTACAATTTTCACAAACTTTGAAATTATGTTCATTTTTTCAATTTTTCAAATTCTACTTTCAAATCATCATGTTTGTTTTTAAGGCATCTATATTTATTCATAAGAATTTTAACATATTAAAAGATTCGCTATCAGTAGATTTGGATAACTTAAATGATACCTCATGACTATCTTCCATTAGACATATGTAGGCTTTTGAAAAGTTTTTTTTTCTTCTTTAAATTTTCTTCCTCATTTTCATTCTTAGCTAGATTTGGGCACTTATTCTTAGTGTCCAACATTTTTGCATTCAAAACAAATTACTTAATTTTTGCTTGTCGATGATCTTTTTTTTTGAGAAGCCATTCTTCTTCTTTTACTTGGCAAATCTAAGATATTTGTCAAGCTTCTTGATATACAAGGCTAGCTTCTTTTCATCTATATCTTCATCTTCTTCGCATGTTTCACTTGCATTCGTCCTTGCTTTCAAAGTCAAAGTCTTCTTTTTGGAAATATTTGTTTTTTTTATCTTCCTTGATTCCAATTTCATAGGTCAAGAGGAATCCTATAAGATCATCAAATTTTAGCTTGTTTAAATTCTTCTCTTCAATCATAGTTCTCTTCATGTGCCACTTGGAAGAAAGGGACTTAAGAAACTTCTTCACTTTTTTAGAGTTAATTTGTAGCTCGCCCAAGAAGGCTAAGCCATTCTATCATTAAAACGTACAACTATTTCATTTATAAATTCATTTTCATGCATCTTAAAAGAGTCATATTGATGATTCAAAATATTAATTTTAGATTCCTTAATCTTATCGGTACCTTCATGTGTAATGATAAATTTTCTTCATATTTCATAAGCACTTTGACAATTACAAACATGATTAAATTCCGTTGCATCTAAAGCACACACAAAATGATTTTTTTGCTTTTCAATCTAATTTCACAAGTAATCTCTCACCTTCGATGTATTTCAAAGGTGACTTTTCTTGCAAATCAAATCAATTTTCAATTATATCCCAAATATCAATATCAATAGAGCATACATAAGCTTGCATTCTAATTTTTCAATAGGAAAAATTTGAAGCATTAAAAAGTGGAGGACGATTTGTGGATTGGCCTTCACTCAAAGTAAAACCATTTGATGCTATAGCTCAAAATATGTTTAAATCTTTAAAACAAGAGCAACTTGGCTCTGATACTAATTGTAGGATCGAAAAGCATCAAGAAGGGATTGAATTGGTGTATAAAAGTTGTAACCGAAAAGTCAATTTTTAGAAAATGTGATGACAAGCAAGTAAAAGACAAGTAGAGAGAATTAAACACTCAGGAAGGCACAATATGTTAACGAGGTTCGGTCAAACTCCTTGGCCTACGTCCCCGCTCCGACTTTCTGACATCAAAGTCGTCGGAGATTCACTAGCCTTTTCTTTTCTTATATGAAGAGAATAATACTTTCTACACCACAATGCCTTCTTCTTTGCTCAAGAGGTAAGACACACCTCTTCTTACGAGGAGCACTAAAAAATCTCTAAACAAGAACACAAGAATTCTCCAATTCTCTCTTCTTACGAAGAATGCTCGCATTAAGAACTAGAAGAAGAAAGGGATGATTTGCAAAATTAAGCTCAAGAAAAATGCTTTGAATTTGAAGAAAGCTTTAGAGTGATTTGTTTTGCTTGGGTTATTTTCCTTCAGTTTTTTTGAATCTCTTTTATAGGCTTCTCTTGAAAATATGACCATTGTAAATCAATTTGAAAAGTGTTGTGTTGTCACTACTAAAACGGTCGTCCGTTTTAGATTCGAGCATCCGTTTTGCACTGCAATTAGTAGTTGCTCTTTTTGTCGTACGTCCAGCGATCGTCCGTTATGATATCGGACGTCCATTATGTATATAATAATAGTTGTTGCATTTGTCTTTTCTGCACAGTTTTTCGGTGATAGTAGTCCATAGAAGAATTTTAGTCGATTAAATAATCTTTGCTTTCATAACGGTCGACCAAAAGTGACTCGAGCGTTCGATTTAGAAATGTCCGTGCTCTCTGTAATCTGCGGTCATTCATGCAGCGACTTCGGTCGTCCAATTTTCGTACTTTTTATCTTTATTGCCCAGAACGGTCGACCATTAGAGTTTTAATCGTCCGTTTTACAAATGTCTACGCTCTCTAGAATCTACGGTCGTTCCTGCTAGTACTTCGGTCGTCCGTTATGCACTTTGTCTTTCTTTTAACACTTATAACGGTCGACCGAAAGTGAATCGATCGCCCGATTTGAGAATGTCCTTCCTCTCTGTAGTTAGTGGTTGTTCCATCTCTATTTCAGTCATCCACTATAAGTTAAATCGGTCGCTCGTTATTATTTCGTCATTCGTTTATGCTGCTAAAAACATCCAACTATCATTTTCTTCATAAAAAATATTTAACCTATTCACACTAACACTTCAAGCACAATTAGTACATCATCTTCCTTATTTACTATCATCAAAACACTTAGAATATTGTCTTTGGACCAACACATCATTCAAAATCCAGAGGTGGTTCAAATATATGATCCCTCCATCAATGCCAACCTTAAAGTCTTCTGATTCGTGTTGGCGCTTCTTAAACATCTTTCGGTACTCACTATCTGCTATATATTCTGTAATGATCCTACGATCAAGCTCGGCTATAGTTGGTGCATCATCAATATAGCCTTGGGATTTCACTAGTTAATTTCTTGAATCATTCCATACCTCCAAAAATGTATGAAGGACAAAGAAGCCTCCCATTTATTGCTGAGAGTGTCGGCTATAGAGTTTGCTTTCCCAGAGTGGTAGTTGATCGTGGACTCATAGTCGTTTAAAAACTCCATCCATTTCCTTTGCCACATATTCAGTTCTCTTTGGGTGAAGACATTTGGTCGGTGAACACAAAATTTTTTTCACCTTATATGTAGTGCCTCTACATCTTGACTGCGAATACAATAGCTGCCAACTCAAGATCATGAGTTGGATAGTTCACCTCGTACTTCTTCAACTGCCTCGAAGTGTAGGTCACACATTTCCATGCTTCATTAGGACACATCCTAGGACAGACGTCATTGTATATAATGTACTCTCCGCTCTTCGATGGAATAGTGAGAATCGGAGCATAGGTCGAACGATTCAACTCCTAGAAACTTCTTTCACTAGACCAAGTAAGATGCGAATCTTCGTCGTGCATTCTTCGGTCTACCCTTGTTGGTCACTACCTCGACCTTCGCTAGGTCCATCGCTATTCTATTGTTGGACATGATGTGTTCCAACTTCCAAGAATATCATCTCCTCCATCCAAAATTCGCACTTAGAAAACTTTGTGAAGAGTCGGTGCTGGTGAAAAGTTTCTTACACAATCCGTACATGTTCTAGTGCTACTTCAGGCTAGAGAATAGATGTCATTGATAATTAAGTAATTATGCATTAAGTTTGATGTAATTATCAACTTACTAGAGTTATATTTCTATATATTTGATTATATATGTTAAATACTTCAAAATCTACATCATTTCTTTACATGTTTCATAAGGTTCGGAGTTTAGACGAAGAAGGCGAGAAACCACCAAAAAAATGTGAAACCAGTCACCCGAATTGGTGATTGTCACGTTGTATTACACTCGCACTAGGAAATACGGGTTGATCATATCAGGAAGCAATATGTCATATCATCCACATGGAGGTCGTATTGCACTCATATCAAAAAATACAGTCCACCCATATTAAAGCAAGTATTGTAACCATCTAGACCGTATCATCTTAAGGGAAAAGACAGCTAGATCGTAGCGCTTTGATTGCGATCATATTTTTTCTTGTTTGATCGTATTAGGCTATTTTCTTCCTATTTTGAGCGTTTTTGAAACACTGATTTGTGAAGTATAAGAAGGGATTTTTTGTGACAAAAAAGGAGGGCCAGACCTTATTTTTGGGGAGATCAAGATGGCTAGGATGAACTCTTATTTTTATTTGTATTTTTGTACCTTTCTTAAGCTTAATCTCATTCTCTTTTCATAAAATCTTGTGTTTTGATGATGATTTCTTTCTCTATTTTTGGCTAAACTCTTTTTCTAAATTTTGATCAAATTTAGGGATTTGTTACTGAGATGATTTTTATATAATCTAAAATGTTCTTTGTCATTCATGAATTCATGACATGTTTCTATTCGATTGGTCATCTAATTAAACAACTTAAGGTCTTGTTGATTACGAACGTATTTCATCAAGATTAGTTTAAATGAATGATATGAAATGCATTATTTCTTAGAAATAAGATAATCATTTTACTCATGAATCTTGATTTATAATGAAATTAAATTACTTAAATGACCACGAAAGTAGGCATTTATTATTTTAATTAGAATTATGTTTGCCAGAAAAGGAGATGCATGACTTTTGAAGATTGAGTAGAGCAGTCATGATTTTATTATCTCTAAAATCTCTATGATTAGTACCCTAAGTGGATTCAAAATCCTGGAATCCTTATTTTGATTTTTATCCTTAAACAATTCTCATTTCTTCTTTCATCGTCTTTGACTTTCGTAAAATCATTTTATCCATTTAGTCTTACTTATTTTTTATTATTGTATACACCTTTTTTTAACAATTTAGATAACATTTAGAAACATACAATTCTAGTATGAACTTTTACCTGTGGGACGATATTTTTATACTATGGCAATGACCCCGTATGTTTGCGAGAGATTTGTCAAGTTTGATAATAAATATTTTCCTTTCTACCCCAAGTAATTCAAGAACCCATGACATCATTTCAAAACAATTTATTGGCATACTATCATAGATTGGAGAACATGAAGTTACTTTACTACGTCCTATATAACACAAGTGATGATGGATTTGAAAATGAGAAGGTACCTATCTTCCTATGTCAATTTAAATATACATGCCACACAATTCATCCACATACAAAATCATGTCAAATCCACACAAGTACCAAATAATCATACCAATAATCACGTACTTGTCACATTTCTAACTATGCATTATTTGCATACTATATGTGAATACACGATATTTCTCTTTTTTTTTCAAATAGTACGTCAAATTCACATATACAAATCAATGTAAAGGGGTTGCGATGAATGGAGTTACAATTTAATCAAAAGAAAATATCACAATTACATTTCAAAATGTCAAACATTAGCCCTTATATAAAATCATACTAAAATCTCCAAATTGCCACAACCCAAGCTAAACACCGATAACCCATTATAAGCATGACCATGTCATCCTAGACATAGATATGCAAACTTTGACCAAGGGAAGGACATATTGCTCTGATACCATAACTATCACGACCCTGATTTAACCCGCGAGTTAAACCAGAATTCGCGACTCATTACGGACGATCAAATAAAATTATGAAGAAATACGGAAACGTGATGTAATTTACTCTTCCTTTTACAACATCAGAGTAAAAATATATATCATTAAATAAATTACACAATGTGTGATCATTTCAGAGCAAACTGATACTCCTTAAGTCATGCATTTTACAAAATGAATTTATTTTCGTTACAACTTATTTTGACAAAAATAATAAACTCGACCAACTCTCTCGACATCCTAACAAAATGATACGAGAATAACAACTCCCCTCAATACCTTTACATCGAAAAAGTACTATGCTAAGATTATGAGCTCGCTCAATCCAATAAGCTATGATCTGAAAAATATTAGAAACAACATTATGAGCAAAATAGCTCAATAAGTTGATAACTCATAGCCTATGTGTTACCAACTAATCAATTCGTAGTGACATAGAAAAGCATGAAATAATCATAATAGCAAAATAGGCATTTTCATATATTTGATAATTACGTATATAACATACTAATAAGAAACATCACACTCAACTTGCAGTCAATATCATATAAATCATATCAAACATATGTATGCAAATGCAACACTCTCATATGAATGCACGATTCACCAACTAGCCAGTGGTCGGTAGGTGGACTCTAGAGGTGGCTCCCACCGTGATCAGTGATGTAGCACTTAGCTCCATTCTACCTCATCCCTTTCGGGGAACAGATTATATAGCGATAGGTGGACTCTAGAGGTGACCCATACGGATTCTAGAGGTGGCCCCCATCGTGACTACTCACGATGTGGCACTTAGCTCCGCATGTCACTTAGCTCCAGTCTATCTCCAAAATGATGCATTGGATTCTAGAGGTGGCTCCCATCGTGATCAGCGATGTAGCACTTAGCTCCAACCATTATACATGCAATGCACGCATATGCAGATGCAGATGCATGATTCATCACATAACGATCATATCTAGAATATCAGAAGATGAATCAAACTCATTCAAACGGAATAGGATTACATCCCATAAGATGGCTCCATAACATTTCACATATGCTTTACCAATGAACCATCAATTGATCAATCATTCAAAACATAATTTTCATATAACTTGACGATATATGAATTTAATACATATAACAATTGTACCTCAAATATCAGAAGATGAATCATATCACATACCATTTCAAACGAAATAAGATTGCACTAATCCATTCATATCATATACTTTTCAAATGTGCAATCATTCAGATATACTTTTCATCATTGCATTTTTTGAAATCAATTCATAGTATATCCAAAGCATATTCAATACATATAGTAATCGATGTCACACCAAATTCAAAAGAGGTGAAAACATAGAATAGGAGAAATCAACTTACCTATAAGAGCTATCAAAAGGTTTTTCCTTTCCCTTTTCACTACTTTACTCTTCTACTCATATACAATAATAATAAGAAACACATCACTTCTATGCTCTGAACAGAAGCCTATCACACATGAAACACAATTAATTGAAATGGTATATGAACCTTAAACATTTAGTCTTTTAACTATTAAACATAAGGATTGACCTAATATTATGACAGATTGTACACATAGTAAAGAAAAATCCATATCTTCTGGTATACATAATCAAATGACATCATTCTAATTTTATTTACTTTTATATTACATATACATTAATCTGTAAAAGTTTCATATCCTATTTCATTATGGTTTGCTCTCATGAAAATCAACATTCAGCCTAGCTTTTATGTTGTTTCTATGTTCTTACAGGCTGAGTAACCTTACTTATATAATTTATATAAAATTATAAACATTCCCTATTTTGGTACTTTTAATTTTTCCAAATAGTAGACATCCTAGGGTACAACTCATAAAATTACTTGAATTTATATCTATTTGTACTGAGCACAATAAATTTAACAAATACTAGCATAATCTGCCCTAAGATCCATCCTGACAGACTGCTTAAGGCTCGGTAAAATATTTATGACATTCGTTACACATATCATTTTCTAGCGATTCCAATTATCTATGAGACCTAACATCAATATCTATAAACCTTAAATTATCAAATAATTTCACGACATATTGAATTTAATACATAATTTACAAATTCGGGTAGCAATTTCGGCGGACAGAGTGATAGTACCTTAATCCTGATGGCATAACTTTCGTTTCATAACTCCAATTAACATGATTCCAAATCTCATGTAAACTGGACTCGGAGATTATTCTACATGTTAAATTGCATAATTTGTAAGGACGGATTGATATGAAAGAAAATCTTATGAAGAACATCATCAGTCTAGGGTTAGAATCTTCACCTTTAACGATCTTCCTTCTCGAATTTCCTTCAACGTCCATGAAAGGAGTCACGGTTTGAAATTTTTTGTGTGTTGTCTAGAGAAAAGGATAAGACCAGACGAATTTGTTTAGATTTTTATCACTTGAATAGATTGGTTGGAAAAATAGTCTAAGCATGAAATGACAAGTTGCTAGCTTGCTGGCAGCTTGTATGTTAAGAGTTGAAATTCTTATCCAATTAAAATTTAACATTTAAAAATCATTAATTTCATCCCTAATTGATATTAATTAGTATAATATAATCCATTTAATTTATTCACATATTTATATATTAATTTTTACACTCATATGCCACTTGACGACATTTGATTGGTCCACTAGACTTAAATCCAATCTTAACAAATCACATGCATAGTTAACCATAAGAGAATATGCTTTATCATAATATGATTATTAATCATACTTTAGTACTTTAGTTAAATTTTATAAATTCTTATTATATCACTACGTGACATGACAACATATACTACACCACATATATTCAATTGATTATAGCCATATAATATAGAATCCAATATGGATTAGATCATAGATATTACATTTATGAAGAGACTCTTTCCTCTTGATAAATTCATTAAGTTGAGAAATGAAATCACTTGTTTCAAGCAGAAAGAAAATTAATCTCTCGGTGGTGCATGGAAGAAATACAAGAAGTTGCAAAGACAATGTCCACACCATGTCATACCCGCCTGGCTCCTAATAGAGACATTCCATAATGATCTCTCTCCAAATTTAAAATTTAACATCGATTCAACAATTGCAGGTGGCTCCATCATGAGCCTACCTTACTCATGGGCTTATAATCTGTTGGACCAGTTGGCTATGAACGATGAAGATTATGAGGAAGGACCATTCAGAGTAGCTTCACTGAGAGAAAGTGACAATTACAGATAACTAAATGCCAAGGTAGATTCCCTAATGCAATTAATGGCTAACATGAATCAAGCCCGAGCAAATCAAATTTCTACATCACACCCCATGTGGAGGACCTCATAATAGCCTATAATGCATGCTACCAAAAATGTGTCAAATCAAAACAAGGGGAATAATCCATACTCCACCACATATCTAGGGTGGAGGAATCACCCTAATTTCTCCTGGAGAAGTCAAGGCACATTTATGCAAGGGCAAGCAAGACCACCACCCTCAGGCATTCCACCTTGACCACATTATCAGGCCCCATACCAACCACCATTTCAGCAACAGCCTCAGTATCAACAAGCACAATCATCACCTTTGAGGAAAAAGAAGCAATTTTGGGAGCTACCATAGAAAAACTAGCAAATACAACAAGTGATAGATTTGAAATAATTGAGAAAGAGATGAAACAACTGATTACCTCAAACAGGTATTGGAGCAAAGTTTTAACGACATATTTTGATGATACAAACCTCGAAAAGTTAAAGTTAAAAGCTGAAAAAGTTTAAAGAAAAAGAGACAACTTTATGCACCAAACTTTGATTAAATAAATGAATATGATATGATTATATTTTGGATGAATGATAAAAACAAAAATTGTATATAATTCCATTATCTATCCATAGAAGTCAAGATCAATAAATTTGGATAACGGTGTAAAAAGTTATGATCAAAATAGTGCAGGTCAGTCAATCTTTCGATCGAAGCAAAGAAGGGCGAGACAATACCGGCCGACCGATTGAAAATGCCAGTTGACCGATCAATACTGAGCCTGCCTCGGTTGACATCGAGACGATACCGATTGATGCACCGGTCGACCGATCACAAAAGCTAAAAAATGACATATTTCGATTTGAGATTTCATGTGAAGAATGGGAAGCTCACATTCACTATTGGGGAGGAGAAAGTAGAATTTGATTTATCCAAATCATCTAAATTTTCTTTCTTAACGTATCAAGTTTCTTTGCATATTGTATTGATGAAATAGCGCAAGAAGTCTTGCAAGCGGTGGTGCACAAGGATCCTCTTGAACAAGCCTTGATAAATATAAATATGAAAGAGGACAACACTTAAGAGGAAATTTATGTCTCCAAGCCTACACCAGACAATCATATGTGAGAGGTAATAGGTATGAAGAGTTGGGAAAGGGTAAAATATGCATTTTTTAAATCTAATGAGTCTCTACTTGTAATTGTAAGTACAGACCTCTCGACTGTTCAGTTAGAGAGATTGCTAAGAGTGTTGAGGAAAAAACAACATGCCATAGGTTGGATCATAGTTGACCTTAAAGGTATATGCCCGTCAATCGTTATGCACAAAATCTTCATGGCGAATAAACCACAAACCCACCATAGAACATCAGAGAAGACTGAACTCCAATGTGAAGGAAGTGGTAAGAAGTGAAGTACTGAAGTGGTTGGATGCAGGTATCATTTACCCAATTCTGATAGTTCTTGGGTGAGTCTGTCCAATGTGTCCCGAAGAAAGGGGGGATGACTTTCATGAGAAATGAAAAGAATGAATTGATTTCTATTAGAACAGTTGCGGGGTAGAGATCAAGTATGCATTAACTATAAGAAGTTGAACACCGCCACCCGAAAAGACCATTTTCCCTTGTCGTTCTTGAATCAAATGTTAAAAATTGATGATTATTCAAGATATAACCGAATTCACATTACTTCAGAGGATGAAGAGAAAGCCACTTTCACTTGTCCTTATGGCACCTTTTCATTTAAATGAATGCCTTTTAGGCTTTGTAATGCTCCTACTACCTTTCAGAGATGTATGATGGCCATATTTTGTAATTTATTGAGAAAACCATGGTAAATATTTATGGATGATTTCTCTATCTTTAGTTCTCCATATGATAATTGTTTGTCTAACTTGAATGAAGTTTTGTCCAAGTGTGAAGAGACCAACTTAATATTAAACTGGGAGAAGTGACATTTTATGGTACAAGAAGGCATAGTGTTGGACCACAAAATCTCCTCTAAAGACATAAAGAAAGATAAGGCGAAGGTAGAATGTATTGAGAGGTTACCTTCACCAACTTGGATGAGAGGACTTAGGAGTTTCCTTATGTTGAAATGTGATTAAAAAAAATATTCACATCATTTTTTATTTGGGAAAAAGAAAATTAATTATGGAGTTAGTGGATAGTTGTGGTGATGTGGTAGTTATGATTATAGGGTAATGTCATTAGTGGTAGTAGTGTGTTAGTGGTGAGTGTGTGCATGATTTCTCACGTTTTTAGGCATTGATCTCCATGTTGTTATCTTCCATCTTCTCAAGTTGTATGTTTATTTATAGGCTATCTTATTTTGAATTTTAATATAGCAGAATATCATGCAATGATATTCCTTTTCTCAAAAAATTGTTTCTTTATAATTTTTTTATGTGCTGAATTATTTTCCTAATTTATCCTTTAATTTTCAACAAGTTTGGTATCAGAGCAGGTTACAAAATACTTGGACAGGAGAAGACATCATTTGCAGATTTGGAATTGCTAGTAAGTGCAATTAATCAATGCTTCAACAAGCAAAAGTGTGGAGGAAATTATGGTTGTGAATGGTGGTAATGTAAGTTTCTCCCAACCTTTGATTCCTATTTTCAAATGTGATAATTATGAGTTTTGGATTATCCAAATGAAAACTTTGTTTATGTCACACGACCTTTGGGATTTGATTGAGAATGGATATGCAGATCCAGATGAAAAAGGAAAATTAAAGGAAAACAAACAGAAAAATGCAAAGGCATTGTTTATTATTCAGCAAGCTGTGTGCATAAGACTATGTTTTGTAGAATTACAGATGCAATTACCTCAAAGTAAGTATGGGGTATATTACAAAAAGAGTATTAAGGAACATCAAAGGTAATCACAGTTAAATTACAAAATCTTCATCGAGATTTTGAGATGTTGTTTATGAAATCAAATGAGTCTGTTCAAGAATTTTTGTTAAGAGTAACTAATGTGGTTAGCCAAATGAGATCTTATGGAGAAAAGATTGATGATAAAACTGTTGTTGCTAAAGTTTTGAGGAGTTTTACCACTAAATTTGATTATGTAACTGCTGCAATTGAAGAGTCTAAATATTTATCTATTTTTTTTTATGAACTAATCGGTTCTTTACAAGCACATGAAGCAAGAATAAACAGATTTACATAAAAAGCTGAAAAAAAACTTTTCATGCCAAAGCAGAAGCACCTCGATTTGATTACAATAGAGGTCGTGGTCGTGACGGATTTCGTGAAAGAGGCCGAGGAAGAGATCATAGTAGACGAAGATTTGATGGACAAATGAGCAAAGACAACCATCAAATAAGTACAAAAGCAAAGTTCAATGCTACTACTATGAGAAAGCATGGACATATTGAGACAAATTGTTGGATAAAGGCAAAGCAATTAACAAATTTTGTTGAAGAGAATGAAAAGTAAAGTAAACTATTTATGGCATAAGTTCAAAGACAACCATCAAATAAGTACAAAAGCAAAGTTCAATGCTACTACTATGAGAAAGCATGGGCATATTGAGACAAATTGTTGGACAAAGGCAAAGCAATTAACAAATTTTGTTGAAGAGAAAGAAAAGTAAAGTAAACTATTTATGGCATATTCTCAATTTAATGATATAAATGAAATATGGTTTTTAGACAAGGTTGTTCCAATCATATGACTGGAATGAGATCATTGTTTAAAGTGCTTGATGAGTCAAAGAAATGATAGCTCAGATTTGGAGATGATAAACATGTGCAAGTTGAGGGAGAATGTACAATTGCTATTCGGCAGAATGATGGTAAAGAAAAAGTTATCCATGTTATTTTTTATGTTCCTAATTTGAAGAATAATCTTTTAAGCATTGGACAATTAATGGCAAGTAATTATTCTATTTTGTTTGATGATGTTTGTTTGTTTGGTCAAAGATAAGAAATTTGGGTAGATTATTGTGAAAGTTGTTATGGCAAAAAATCGCATGTTTCCTCTGAATTTTTTATATTCTTATGAATTTTCAATTCATCCAGTTTCTGAGTTTAAATTTTTGCATTTGAGGTATGATCATCTCAACATTAATGGACTGAAATTCTTGGCTAGATTAAATATGATTATTGGTATTTCAGAAATTGATTCTCTTGATGAAGTGTGTGAAGGATGCATTTTTAAAAAGCAATGCAAAAAATCATTTCCTGCAAGAAATTCATACAGAGCAAAGTATCATTTTGAAATTATTCATACAGATTTATATGAACATATGCAAATAAAGTCTTTCAGTGGTAGTCAATATTTTGCATTATTTATTGACGATATTATTCTCGCATAAATTGAATATCTTTTTTTAAGTAGAAATCTGAGACATTTGATCGTTCAAAAAATTCAAGGCTATGGTGGAAAATAAAAGTGGTTATCACATAAAAATTCTGCGCACAAATAGAGGTGGTGAATTTTTATCAAATTAATTTAACCATTTTTGTGAAAAAAATGGTGTTGCTGAAAGGAAGAACCGAACAATTGTGGAAATGGCAAGAAGATTATTAAAGGAGAAAAATGTTCCCAATATTTTTTTAGTTGAAGCAGTTGCAACTGCAGTATATTTGTTAAATATTTCTCCAACAAAAGTAGTGCAAAATCATATTCCCCATGAGACATGGAAAGGTTGTAAACCGAAAGTAAGTCGTTTGAAAGTTTTTGAATGCATTGCATATGCTTTAAACAATTATGTCAAAAGCTTGATGACAAGTCCAAGAAATATATTTTTGTTGGCTATTTTGTTCAATCCAAAGCTTATCGATTATACAATCTTTCTACTAACAAAGTAGTTATTAGTAGAAATGTTATGTTTGATGAAAGATGCAGTTGGACATGGGAGGAGACAAATAGAACTAATGTGGCTGATTTTCAAATTGAGTTTCATACAAAAGATGAAAAAAAATATTGTTGCAGCACCAACAAAAAATGAAAGTGTTCCAAGTAGTGGAAACAATTCCTCAAAAAATCAACTAATTCAGTGGCAAGAAAATTTCATTCTTTGTAAGAAATATATGATTCTTGTCAATTTTCTTTATTTGTCTCAGATCCGACATGCTAGGAAGAAGCAATGAAAAAAGAAGAATGATGCAATGCAATGAAACAAGAAATTATGTCTATTGAAATAAATCATACATGGGAGTTAGTTGATTTACCTAACAATAAAAAAATTGATTGGTTTGAAATGGATGTTTAAAATTAAATATCATGCAGATGAAAGCATTCAGAAGCACAAAGCAATGATTGTAGCAAAAGGTTATGCGCATAACAAAGTATAGATTTTGAAGAAACTTTTTTCTCATGGTGCTCATCTTGAAACAATGAGATTACTTCTAGCTTTAGCCGTTTAATTGCAATGGCATGTTTATCAACTTGATATAAAATCAACTTTTTTGAATGGTGGTTTGAACGAAGATGTTTATGTCAGTCAACCATAAGGCTTTGTTATCAATGACAAGGACAAAGTCTACAAATTGAGAAAAGCTTTGTATGGCAAAAGCAAGCTCCTCGTACATTGTACAATAAGATTAATTCATTTTTTATTGATAATGATATTTGCAGAAGTGAAATTGAGCCAACACTTTACTTGAAAGAAAAATGGGCTGAATTTATTATAGTTTGCCTATATGTTGATGATATTCTATATATGAGATCTTCTCAATTACTTGTGATTGATTTTAAAACATGCATGATGATAAATTTTGAAATGATGGATTTGGGACTATTGAGCTATTTTCTTGGTATAGAAGTGAAGCAATGTACTAATGGCATATTTATTTCTCAAATAAATATGTTAATGGTTTGTTGTACAGGTTCAATATGCTAAATTGCAAAGTTGATGCCACTCTATGAATGTGAATGAAAAGTTCAAACTTGATGACGGTATAGGTCATGCTAATGAAAGAACATTAAGAAATTTGATTGATGGCTTAATTTATTTGACTCACACAAGATTAGATATCTCTTTTTCTATTAGTCTTGTATCCAGATTTATGCATTCTCCAAAAAAGCATCATTTTGAAGTAGCCAAGCGCATTTTGCGCTATATTGCTGGAACAGTGGACTTTGGAATTTGGTATTCTAAAGTTTCAAATTTAAAGTTGTTTGACTGTACTGATAGTTTCTGGACTGGATCTTTAGATGATAGAAAGAGTACTTCAAGAAGTGTTCTTAGTATTGGATCAGGTGCAATTTCATAGTGTTCAAAGAAGCAAGCAATTGTTGCCCTCTCATCTTCTGAATAAGAGTATATTGCTGCTACATCTACTGCATGTCAAGCACTATGGTTAAGAAGAATTTTGTTGGATCTCCATCAACCACAGAATGAAGTAACAATTATTTTTCTGTGATAACAAACCAGCAATAGCAATGACGAAGAATTCAGTTATGTATGGAAAGACAAAACACATTGAGATATGTCATCATTTTATTCGTGACTTAGTGGAAGATGAATAAATCAAATTGGAATGTCAGATTTGTTCACCAAAGCTCTTCCTATTCGCAAGCATGCATTTTTTACAAAATTGCTTGGAGTATGCAATTTTGAATCAAGGGGGAGTGTTGAAATGTGATTAAAAAAATATCCACATCATTTTCTATTTGGTAAAAATAAAATTGATTATGGAGTTAGTGAATAGTTATGGTAAAGTGGTAGTTATGATTACGAAGTAATGTAATTAGTGGTAGTAATGTGTTAGTGGTAAGTGTGAGCATGATCTCTCACATTTTTAGGCATGATCTCTATGCTGTTATCTTCCATCTTCTCAAGTTGTATGTCTATTTATATGTCATCGTATTTTGAGTTTTAATATAGCGGAATATCATGCAATGATATTTTCTTTTCTCCAAAAATTATTTCTTGATTACTCTGTTATGTGCTGAACATGCAAGGTTTTATCATAGGTTTATTAAAGATTTTTCAAAAATTACAAAGCCATTATGTTCTTTACTTGCCAAGGATACTAACTTTGTCTTTAATCAAGAATGTCTTCTTGTGTTCAACAAATTGAAATAGGAGTTCATTTCAGCACCCATCATGATAGCACCATATTAAAGTCTCCCCTTCGAATTAATGTGCGATGCAATTGACCATGCAACTGGAGCAATGTTGGGCCAGAAAAAGGAGAGAAGAACGCATGTAATCTACTATGCTAGCAGAACATTAAATGACACCCAACTGAATTACACCACGATAGAAAAATATTTTTTTATGTTGTTTTTTGCTTTGGATAAATTTTGTCCATATTTAATCGGCTCAAAAGTTGTTGTATTTACTGATCATGCACCCATTAGGTACTTGAGGTAAACAAAGAAGTAAAATCATGTTTGATCCGGTGGATTCTACTCCTATATAAGTTTGACTTAGAGATTTCAGACAAGAAGGGCCTATAAAACTCTACCGCTGACCACTTGTTAAGATTGGAAGGACCATGAGAAAATGCTAAGATACCAATCATTGAGGCATTTCCTGATGACATGTTGCTAGTCATTGCCTCCCTACCTTGGTATACTGACCTAGTAAACTATTTGGTAAGAGGTATAATCCCCTCTGACTTATCAATAACGCAAAAGATTTATGTGGGATGCTAAGCAGTACTTTTCGGATGAATCATTATTATATAGGTTTTGTGTTGATGGGGTTATTAGAAGGTGCATTCCAAAAGATAAGATTTTTGGAGTCCTAAACCATTGTCACTCCGTGCAATGTGGAGGACATTTCTCTATGAACAAAACAATGGCGAAAGTCGCACAGAGTGGTTTTTACTGGTCAATCATGTACAAGGATGCGAAGAGTTTTGTGAGCTCTTGTGATAAATGTCAAAGGGTGGCAAACATTTCTCAAAAGAATGCGATGCCACAATAACCTATAATTGAGGTTGAACTTTTCGATGTATGGGGTATAGATTTCATCGGTCTTTCCCTCTTCTTATAACAACCCATAAATATTGGTTGCAGTGTATGGAGACAATTTCTACCCCAACCAATAACACTAAAGTGGGGCAATATTTTTTTGAAAAAAGAACATTTTTCTAGGTTTGGGGTAGCTCGAGCAATTATAAGTGATGATGGCTCTCATTTCTGCAATAAGTTTCCAAACGCACTTTTGGCAAAGTACAATGTCAAACATAAGGTCACCACACCTTAACATCCACAAGACAATGTGCAAGTAGAATTGGCCAATAGGGAGCTAAAGCTTATATTGAGAAAACTATAGGAATTTCGAAAAAGGATTGGGCCTCGAAGCTTGATGATGTCTTGTGGGCATATTGAACGGCCTTTAAAACTCCTCTAGGTATGTCTCCTTATCATCTGGTGTTTGGAAAGCTTTGCCACCTTCCTGTTGAGTTAGAGCACAATGCTTATTGGGCAATTAAACAGTCAAATATGGATCTTCAAAGCAAAAAGATTGCTCCAATCAAGTGAATTGGAAGAGTTAGACTTGAATCATATGAGAACTACAAATTATACAAGGAAAAAGTCAAAGCATGACATGACAAATATATTTCCTGTAAGAACCTTGAAGTAGGAAAACTTGTCTTGCTATTTAACTCAAGAATGAGACTTTTTCCAGGTAAACTCAAGATCAGAAGGTCTGGGCCATTTCAAATCATCAAGGTGCTGAAGAATGGTGCTATCGAGATCACGAGCGAAACTACTGGTTCATTCACGGTCAATGGACAAAAATTGATGCCATATTTACTGCATGAAGAGCTTAAGAAGAAAATGATCATTCCTTTGAATGATACACATTGATGATGAAAACTCCGTCGGGCCAATGATATTAAACAAAGGCGCTTATTAGGAGGCAATCCAAATTTCATATACATTTCTTTTTAAGCATTCTATTTCATTTATCATAAATAAAATAACAGTGATCATGCGGGCATAAACTCTATTGCAGAGAAGGAGCAAAGCAAGAGGAAAAACAACAAAAAAGGCTAACAATATGGCCAAGCCATAAAAATAGACCTAAAATCGTATTCGTGGGGTTGTAGCAAGCTCACAAAACAAAATACGGTTAGATCTAGTCAAGAAATGCCCGTATTAATGAGCTCATGGCCATATTATGGGTGCACTGAAAAATATGGCTCATCCATATTAAGAGACGACCTGGCCATATTCGAAAGAACGAGGCCATAGCAAACACGCACTAAGAAATACAGTTTGATAATATTTTTGTCCATATGGTCGTAATGTTAATCACTTACCCATATTGATCAATATGGGCAAAATATTGGGGGCCCGTTTTATCAGCATACCCATATTATTAATGATCGGGTCGTATAGATCGATGATCATTATGGAAGGTGTTCTCGCATCAATTCGCAGATAAGTAAAACCGCCCAATTTTTTTCATTCATTTTATTAATACATTTCCTACCTTCCTAGGTCACCGCCGTCCATGCTCCACACCATTGCCATTGCCACACCTCCACCCAAGCGATCTGGCGCCCTATTTCGCTGCCGCCACCATGATGCATCCACCTAGGCGATCCAGCGCCCTGCTTCGCTGCCACCACTGCCCGGTTGATCCACCACTTTGCTCTCGTCAGTCGCACCCCTACAAGCCGTCGTCCATGCTCCATCGCTTCTGTCATCGTTGCCAGTTTCTTCAACTGCTAGTCGAATCTCGACAATCCTCTTCACTGCGATTTCAGCATCAATCTAATTCCTTGTA
This sequence comes from Pontederia crassipes, assembly GCA_030549335.1. NCBI lineage: Eukaryota > Viridiplantae > Streptophyta > Magnoliopsida > Commelinales > Pontederiaceae > Pontederia > Pontederia crassipes. The sequence continues at coordinate 8,833,673 of CM060190.1, forward strand.
GTGCAGAGAAAGAGCAGGGCCAAAAATTTGAGATTAATCAACTACATTGACGCCTAACAAGTGTCAACAATTTATTTTAAAGAACAATGAAGACATTGTTGTGAAGTGAATGTCATCGTTGTTTCTATGGCACCAAAGACTCGTGGCGGATATCGACGATGATCATGACATGGAAATGCTGAAGGTATTATCTTTTGAGATGAGGCACAAGAGAAGCATTACTTTATATTGAAGAAAAGAGAATTGGTGAAAACTCGCTACTTGGATGAAAGAACTATGATTGAGTTGGGTATTCGAGACGATGTGGATGGCTTGATTGATGCCTTACAAATGAGATACTTCATGTATTCACATTGGAAAACCTATGTCATGCCAATTTTTTAGCTCTTTGGATGTCAAGATCCCACTCGCCGAATGTAATCTGGTACACTTTCTTTTCGTTTGTTTAGCTCTAAATATCAACTTACTCTAGACAAGCTCAAAGACATTTATCAATTGCCAAGGCATGAGATACGTTTACATAAATATTGCACTCAGTTCTTTTTAAAACAATTTAGTACAATCTCACACATCTTGACTATGACACTTCATCATCTTGCAAAGCCTCAAAACTCTGAAACCCAATTTTTTTATATCATATATGATCAGGATTTTAGCATCCACTATATTTGGTCGAGGAGATAGTGACAGAGTAGTGCGGGATAGCGAGATGTTCTTTCTTATGGGAGATGATCAAGAAGATGAATGTGGTGTTTTTGTGGACAAGCAGTTATCCAAACAAGCACATTCCTCTAGTGGTAAGATTGTTGTGGGTGGTATCATTACTTCTATTATATTGTCACTTGGATTTAGTGTGAATGAACTTGAAGAAGCACAAGGAGCAACCGCATCAATTTGGAGACTTGTTTGAATATGAAAATGATTAAGTGTGTGAGCAATCTCTATCATTTGACCTTTAAGGATGAGGAGTACACTCATCCATTACCGGACTACTATCACCACACGAGCAACTTAGACTTTCCCAACCGCTGGGCTTGAGCAGTTGAGGCCCACTTATGCGTAATGGCATCGCGATCGCCCTACAATGTATGATATTGAAGCTCCACAACACGACATCCCCACTGCCACATTCAAAATCGGCCAATCCTCATGTACTCACGTATGATATTGAAGCTCAGTTCGTCACTCACGTAGATATACAAAAACTTCTCCAAGGCTAGAGACAGATTCAAGACCAACTAGGAAGGATGGAGTCACGCCAGGAAGAGATCTACAACATAGTTCACAAGATTAATGAATGGCACATCGATCAGGGTGATTGGCCACATCAGTGAGATTGTGAGATACCTTTTCTCAAACCTAATTTTGTGTTTTCATTGTTAGAAACATTGGGGACAATGTTCATTTCAGGTTTAGGGAAAAAGGAGGTCAGTAAGGGTATATGAGTCATGTGTATTGAAAGTAGTGCATGGTTAAAAGTGTCTACTAGTTTGTAGTGAGTCTAAATGTGCCATCAAGCATTTGCTTTTGCATGTGTCGGGACAAAAAAAAGTTGTCGTGTATGAACCCCATATCTTTTAATCTTGGCATGTTTTGAATTGAGATTATGTAGTTTATATATATATATATATATATATATATATATATATATATATATATATATATATATATACTTGTGTGCATTCTCACATTGTGTCAAGGAATAACGCATGCCATCAAGCATTAATTAGGAAACATTATACATAACAATGTTGATCCTCTACTCCGCATGATTGATTTATTTTGAACATTTTTTTAAGAAGAACATAAAAACATAATCAACCATACCTTGGAACCAAAGTGAGTGACATGCAGACTGATTGTGCTCGCAATTCCACGTGGGATTTAACATCTGTACCCTCTTACATGATATTTAGCATTGTAGTAATAATAGAGTGTAATAAATATGTGTCCCACAATTGCACTTCTCATCTCTAGCAATTTGGGGAATGCTTTTATAATTTTTTTAATAAAAGTCCCAAGTGCCTCACTTCTTCTTCCAAAAAAAAAGGAAAAGAAAAAAGTGAGGAAAATTGTTAGCAACTTCTTTTCTCTATAAATAACTACTCCTCTGTTCCCCCACTTGATGAAGACAAAAGTATGTCACATATGACACCACTAGCAACCAAGCCGAGTATTCTCGAAAGAAAGGCGAGGAATGTGTCTAGTGGAAGTCTTCTTTTGATTTTCAATTCCCCACTTCACAAAAGAGGAGAAGTGGAAAAATGAAAAAAAAGGGGGGGAGCCAAATGAAAAGAGGGTTAGTTGAACTTCAAGGACAAATAATTGTCCTCTACATGCTTAAATCATCTTTTAGTGTTAATGCAAGTTGGGCCTTAGTGCAAGGTCTCAGAGGATAGTTGCGTGGATGATAAGTTTGCAAGATAGCCTTAATAGCATGCTTCAGTGGTTCCAAGTCAAAGGTTAACAAATCTTTAATGTGTAAATAATGTTCAAGTAAGAAATTATAAAGGCTGGAGAGATATAAGGTCGTTTATAATGTGGTCAGGATTTTGTTGACCATAAGTTCCTAATTTTTGCTTGAGGACAAAAAAGGCTTAAGTTTAGGGAGTTGATAATCGAGTAATTATGCATTAACTTTGATGCAATGTTTTTAAAACTGGATCAGTGATTGAACCAATTGACCAACTAGGTCATGGTTCGATCGGTTCAACCAAGTTCGACCGGATTGAATCGAATTCTTATTAAAATAATATTATTTGTATTACTTTAAGAAATTATATTATAAATTAAAATATAAAAGGTAATAAATAATAAAATAAAAACCATATTAGTAATCCTTTTAAATTATACTATTAATTTTTGTATTTATTAAATATATATTATTTATAATTTAATTTCCTTATTAGTAATATCCTTTTTTACATTCACTCTATAAAATCTAATCCCTTATTTTTATCCCCTTATAAAATCTAATCCCTTATTTGTCTCCTCTTCCTATTCTTCCACCATTAATACTATAATATATGATTCCTTATTTTTCTACTCTTCCTATTCTTCCACCATTAATATATAATATACTTTCCATTTTTCCAATATGTTTTCTAATAATTCAGATTGTTTTTTACTTTCTTTTGAAAAAAATGGATTGAACTAGTTTTTCAGTTCAGCTCAGTTCTGGCTGGGCTCACCCAATTTAATCTGGTTTTTTTATATTTCGATTTTTAATATCAAACCAGACCGGACCGATGGCTGGACAATGGTTTGATGTAATTATCAATTAACTAGAGTTATATTTCTAGATATTTGATTATATATGTTAAAGACTTCAGAATCTACATCATTTCTTTATATGTTTCAGAAACTTCGGAGTTTCGACGAAGAAGGCGAAAAATCACTAGAAAATGTGAAAAATACGGCACTAGTCACTCGAATTGGTGATTGCCATGCCGTATTACACTCACTTCAAAAAATATGGGCTGACTGTATCAGGGAGAAATAGGTCGTATCAACCACATGGAGGCCGTATTACACTCGTATCAAAAAATACAGTCTGCCCATATTAAAGCAAACGCACTCGTATTGTAACCATCCAGACCGTATCGTCTTAAGGGATTATGTATCGAAGTGGGTGGAGGCAACTGCAACCAATATATATTGGTTGTTATGACACCAAATTGGTGCAAAATTTTGTGAAAACGAACATTTTTTCTAGGTTTGGGATACCTCAAGCAATTATAAGTGATGGTAGCTCATTTCTGCAATAAGTTCCTAGACGCACTTTTGGCAAAGTACAATATCAAGCATAAGGTCACCTCACCTTATCATCCACAAACCGATAGGAAAGTAGAATTGGCCAATAGAGAGTTAAAGCTTATCCTTGAGAGAACGGTAGGAAATTCAAAAAAGCATTAGGCCTTGATGCTCAATGATGTCTTGTGGGCATATCGAACGGCCTTTAAAAATTCAAAAAATCAAGCACGTATGATGAGTTACAAGATTTTTGTTATGATTGGATGACCTACAAGTTGATAATTCTCTGAAAACATTATACCCCAAAACTAATCACCTCAAAATTGATTTGTGGTCACATATCAAGGCAGGATATTATAAGAAAACAACATTAAATATCACAGTTATAATCTAAAAAACTAAACACTATATTAATTCAAATCTAACACTATTTCATGCAATTTTCAAGAACTATAAAAATCTCTTTTACAATGAAGATGAAACTCAAAAATATCTAAGTAAAAGAGTGCCCAATAACTAAGAATAGAACAATAATCCTTGCTTTGGACGGTCTCTGGAGCGGTCTCGAAGCCCTTATGCTGAGTTGCTTCTCGGTCTTCTCCAACAATCTTCTTCAAGCTTAGCTCTTTCTCTTTGCAATGAACAGCTCCCATGGTCTCAAGCACACATTTTTCTACCCTAGACGTCTTCTATATATAGCCTCCAACGACCTTTAGGGTTTTTAGTTTGTTTGGAATTTCTTTCATGATAAAATCTCTTCAAAATCGTCAAAAATAGACTTTCTACACAAAAATCATGACCCATGAAAAGGATTTCATGCCAAGTCTAATGCACAATGAAATTTGCTCATCACGGGTCGTGACGCAACCGTAATGACCTGTGACTCAGACTAAACTCATAATGACCCCGCTCGCCGGCAGTGGACATACCGGCGTCCCCCCCCCCCCCACCCTCTCCCTCCCTCCCCACCCCCACCCCTCTGCCGTGCGCATGCTCCTTCTCCTCTATCGGCGGCGGACGGACCAATGTCCTTCCCCACCCCTCCCCCTTCCCCCGCGCGCCCCAGCTGTCCTCACCCTGCCCCCAGTCCCCCTTCCCTGCAGCCGTCGGACAGCGCCCACAACCCCGTGCTAGCATGCATCCGATCCCCCCACCACCCCTCCGCCCCCACCCGTGCATTGGCATATGGGTGGTATCACCGGCATCTGGTCCCTGCAGAAGTGCCTCCACCCACCTCCCGGACGCCTGCCCTGTGCACGCCAGTCCCCCTTCTCCTCCACGAGGATGTATTATAATGACATAATCGTAAGATTCCAAAGTTCATATGTTTCATTTTATTCTACATTTCAAGGCTTTCTTACATTCTTAATCAGGTGGTAATGTCGATGAATAATGTATCCTTAACTAACTGAGCAATTTGAATGAATGTTCTTCCATAATCCTCATCTTATATCGACTTCTTCCTTTGCTTGTAAAAAACAAAAAACAAGATGTTCATGCTACTTAAATTTGTATTTATTAGTATTAGGCATTTTATTTGGTTCTTAACTCTCATGTGAGAATCTTCCATTTAATCCTTTTCACTAAAAAGGACCTAGTTTTGAATTCTCTGAACTTTTTTGTCAACGTCTTTCTCTTATATTTGATCTAGTTATAAACAGTCACATGAAGTATAATGTCTTTAAGTTGATAGCCTATGTGAGATTGGCATTGAACCATATGATTAACTTATCATCATATAGAGTAGTTATGTGTGCATGTTTTGATATAAGCTCTTACTATGGCTAGATTCTTATGTATTTGGATCTATCCAATTTTCCATAATCTAGCTTAATTGTGGCTATTGATATGTAATATTTTCTCCTTTTGTGGTGGTTGGGGAGAATGCGCTCCAGTAATGTTCTCTTTGTTATTCATGTTTGGTAGTTATCCTTTTTTTTTTTGGGTGGAAGGTATTCCAGTAATATTTTCTCTTTGCTTATTCATACTTGGTAGTTATCTTTTTTTTTTAATTTTGAATCTCAGTTTTTAATGTTTATGGTGAATGCAGGTTAATGATACTATTGGGACATTAGCTGGTGGAAAATATCATGATAACGATGTTGTTGTAGCTGTTATACTAGATACCGATACAAATGCATCAAGGAAGAGGGACCAGGATGTATTGATGCCGATATTGCTTCTTCTTGTTCACTGCAGTGTTGTTCCTTATGTGATGTCTGCTTAAGGTTATCACAGTCAAGAAGTTACTGCTCATATATATTTTTAGAAAATTACAAAATTATAGGTTTAAAGGCAGTGAATACAAAAGGCCAGTTCAATCATACCGAACGTGGTTACAGGAGGAAGGTAATTTCTTCTCTTTAGACAAGTTTGCATAATACAACTGAGTTTGACCTAAGTCAATTAACCTTTATATTGACAATAATGATATTGCTATCATCCTTGTGCTGTTCTATTTTATTAATTTGATTTTTAAGATACTTTTATTATAGAAAATATTACCTGAATCTTTTGCAGAATGTTGGTATATCAAATGTCATGACTGATAACCCAAGATAGTTTCAGCTTGGGTATAACACATTATTTAAACCCATAAAACTATCTGTAATGACTCGGATTTTTGTGAATTAAGAAAAGAATATTTTATTATTTTATTATGTGAAAATATGGCCACTAATATTATTATAATTAATCATTTTGAAAATCAAGAAAAATAGGGGAGGAGTTTAATTATGGATAAGATGTATTATGAGATTATTTAATTAACTTTAGAATTATTTAATTATTAAAAATAAATCATAATTATTTAAAAGATTAAATTTGATTCGGATTGATAGATTAAAAATCAGGATCTAAGGGTCCTATAAATAAATTCTTAGGGTCGGCTGTCAAGGAGTTTTTTTCTCTTTGGTTCTCGATGTCCGGCGGCAAATTATCTCATCAGATAAAAAAAAGAGAATTACGAAAGATGCGCAAATTGTAGAAGACAATGAATTTTTGCGCCAATGTTCGCGCGAACGTCATGCAGGGAAGTAAACCCAAAGAAGGAAAAAAATGCTTGCTGGAAAATTATGGCGCTCATGATTTCTACGGGCCAACACAAAGAGAAGTTTATTGTGCAGAAAAAAATAGAGAGATAAATTGAAGGAGAGAACCCGGCCATGATGCAAGGAAAAAAAAGAAGAAAAAAAAGAGGGACAAACGAAAAAGTAATACGTGAGGGTGCAAGGAAATTGGAGAGAGAAGGAAGAAAAAAAAACGTGAAGTCACTATGTGAAAAGGAGAGAAGAATTGGATTTGCCAAGAGGAATTGGATTTGCTAGCCGAGAAAACGTAGGAAAAAAATAGAATAAAAATATGGGAAAGAAAGTTTTATAGAATTTTCTTTCTGAAGCCGAGAAAAAGGGATAAAATAGAAAAAAAACACTTATAAAGAAAAAGGACCGAGATTGGTATTAATATTTTATTTATTAGAAAAATATTAATTTTATTGCTATTATTATTATTTGAATATGACATATTGATTGTGTTATTTATTGCTTGTTTTGATCATAATGTTATCATTCCTGATTATATTGTTATCATATCTAATCATCGTATCATATTATATTGTCATCATATTTGATTGAGGAAAGAGGTGCTGCTTGCTAAGCAGCCCGCGGAGCACGTCTAGGCCGTCGGATGTCATCCGATGGCCCTTTTTTTATGTTCATTCGCGCCTCTGCACCCTTCTCCCTGCCCGCCTCCACCCATCCTCCCCGCCCGCCTCCGTCTGCTCCCTCCTCCCCGCCCGCCTCTACTCCCTCCTCCCCGTTGCCTCCTCGTCGGTCGCCGGTTGTCGCGTCCTCGCCCTCACCATCTCCGATCGTCTGTCGCAACGCCGCCTCTTCATCCTCGACACGTCCAACGCTGTCGCCGCCTCTTCCGCTTCGCCCTCGCCCTAGCCCTCCTCGGTGCCTCCAACATCGTCGTCATCGACCGTCGAGATCGACGCCGTCGTCGGCCTGCGCCATCGCCGTCACTGTCGAGATTGACGCTGCCATCGCCCTCGCCCAACGTCGTTGCCGCCTCTATTGCACCGCCGCCGCCTCCACTTCGCCCTCGCTCTCCCTCCAACGTCGAGATCGACCATCCGCTGCGCTGCAACCGCCGCCTCCATTACTCCCTCGCCCTCCTCGATGCCTGCCTCCGACATTGCCACCTCCGTTCGATCTCGGCCGTCCAAGACACCATCGACGATGAAGATTAAAATGTCAAAAAAATGGACACCATCGGATCTCGATCCGACGGCCCAGACGCACTTCGCAGGCTGCTTAGCACAGGGTGGGTGCTAAGCAGCGCCTCTTTCCTCAATTCGATTATATTTTGTTATCATATCCAATTTGATCATGGATTAGGATACTGATCCAGTAGCCTTTCTGATTGAGTGTTATTTCACCTAAACTAAATAACATCTTAAGTAAACAAGATAAAAGTTGAAAGCTGCTGGATCTCTATGTTCTCTTATTGTCTCCAAGCCCCCGGGCCATATTGTTAGTGAATTGAATTGAATGGGGCAGATAGTATACCTAAAGGTTTGAGGCGACATCATCCTTTAGAGAAGCTATGGTTGTTCCGTGTTTGGTCATGGTCCCCCGCCATTCACGAATAATTGATAGCGTTATGTTATTGGTGGCTTGCCATGGCACTGATCCTCATTGGCCTACATGAAAGAGACATGGAGTTTTCCTTACTTGATCGAGAGCTCCCCATTGAATTGGATAACTTCAAACATTATAAATTGAATTAAATTAAATTCAAATCGAATCGAATTGAGTTGGATTGAAATCGAATTGAATTGAATATATCATGGTTATTTGGATACTGGCGTTGACTGTCATTGCCTCCGCCCATTTAATCGAATGGAATTGTTATTGACCAATGACCATTGATATTGAATTGAAAATTGTTAAATTGAATAGTGTCATAGTGATTAGACATTTAACTACTAAATCAATATTGATCAGTCATCTGATCTTTTCCTGATCCTTCCTATTGATCTATGACTTTATTGTCCTATTATTATATTGAATCATCGATCCAATTAATTATGCAATTATTAATTGTTATCTCTATTGATTGGTCTTTTGACAATAACCTAATATAATTGCTCATATTGATAAATCGTTATATTGTTAATTGATTATTATATTGATGACTCAATTGACTCATCATTGATTATATTTTATTTTCGATTGAACATATTGATTGTTTAGTAGACCTTACGTACTGAGTATTTTTATACTCATGAATATTTTTCTGTACCTGAATCTATGCATGTGAGAGTGCTTTGATAAATGATGATTCTGTAGGTGACTATGCTCAGTGACAGACCGATGTTGCACATGTTCTAAATTGAGTTGTCTAGATTTTATTATTTGCGCATTTATTAGAATTGTGAACTTATTGATATTTTAATTATTTTAAATATTATGGATTATTAATCATTATTATTGAAAAATCTTCCGCATTTATTGTTTATATTCTGCACTTAATAAATTTTATTCTGCAAAAATATTTTATAAAAAATTGAGTAGCGCCTCTGAGATGATTCTGAGCACGTAAAAGTCACGTGGGTCTCAGGGCGTTACACTATCAGTGTTACATTTATCTCAAAGAAATTTGTATTCCATATTGGAGATAAAAGGGAGAATGATTTCCTTGGGAGTGGAGGATATTGGTTTTTTATCCCTTGGGGACAACTCCTGTTTTAGAGAATGTTTTTAGCCAAACATGTATGAATGTTTTCTTCTTTTATTTTGGAATACACGTGTTGGAACTGCATTTTCTTGTTTATGTTCAAATTATGTAGTGTTACAGTATGTCTATGAGGCACACAGTCTGTGCACTAGTGCTTTCAATTTTGTTGTTTACTTGAGCGATATGATATCAGTTTCAGGGCTTGAATTATTGAATTATTTTTTGGCTATCAAAACCTATGACTATATAGAAACTATCCTAATCCTTCTAGAAAAATTAACATAAACCATGTGCAACACCTTTTTTTGTCTTTTGATAGAAATATGCATCTTATTCCACTTTATATATCATGTATATATCCTCTAAAAAAGCTAGTATTTGCAAAAGGACTTTCGATTAGCAGGGAGGTACTATATAGGTGTCAGAAGAAATTTGGTTAATGATAGTAAATCAAATACCCTTGTGTGTGTTGTGATGCTTTTGTTTTCCTATTTTTGTCAATTATTTGTGTTCTACAGTCTAACCAACACTTCTTCACAATCTTTTATGTTATTTCTTTTCATATGTTGTTTGGGAAATAGATTTGTGGTGTTAGCTGCAGCTCCAATGCAAATATTTTGTAGTTGTAAAAGTGGGAATGATTGTACTAGAAGTAACATATTTGGATCTCCATGCAGGATTAATGGCTAGTTCCTCAAGTTGCATCTGGGTGGTTTGCTTCACATAACGAGTATTAGCAGGATCAATGACCATAGGCCCGAGTTGTTTTTCTTCTAGCATGAATTGTATTGTTTTTTCATATACACTGTAAATTTAGTTGCTTACATTTTGTGGAAGGACTTCATTCTTAATCTCCATTATGTTTGATTACTTTAATTTTAATTTTTTGAACTAACATTTTCGTCCTTGGATTCATTTTTTAATAAATTATTACAATTGTTTCTTATTTTTATCTAAGCAGCATTTGAGATTTTCCTAAAATGAGATGAAGAAGTTTGTTTTTTTAGTAACAAATGAAAAGCTCATTTTCTTAGTACCATATGAACTATGCATATGATTGCATTGCTAAAACCATCCTTAATCATTTTCTTATTTTTTTTTGTTCATTTATAGGCTAAAATTGAAGAACTTGTTCGATTGGAACTGACATTTACACCTATAAAAATAGTAGAAAGATGTTTTGGATTTCAAAATCGTAGGCATGTCGTTGACTTTGGAGGTGAAATCAAGGCAAAGGATTTGACAGGAACATAGGGATCAGACAATGAAAACTAAATGGTTGTTTCATTGTATATTCTCTCTTAAATTGCATTATTTATTTATAAGTTATTATTTTTCATTTTGTTGTTAATTCAATAGTCATTGCATATTTATTAAAAAATCTTATGTGTTTTGTGAACTTCATAGATTTTGAAGATATGGAAACAAAGAGATGCAATTCAAAGCTCTAATATTTTACTTTTAGTATAGTGTAAGCATTTTTTGGGAGGGAAGAAAGAAGATTGACGGGTTAAAAAATTTGAATGTTAAATGTTATTGATCTTGATTACTATGAACATTTGTGTGCTTGGATTTGTTCTTTTTTGAAGTTATATGAACAATCCATTGTGGTAAATTAATTTAACTTTTGTATTATAGTTTGTGAGTTTGTTTTTAGTTTAATGATTGCTGAGAAAGTATGTTGTAGATCATGTGTCATTTAAATCAATGTGTGATAAAGTTCATGTAAATCAATTAATTAGTATATTATATTGATTGACCAATTTTAAGTAATGATAATCATTAAAATAATAGGTAATGATCAGCATAGAAATTTTAATAATCTCGATATAGGTAGTCATAACTATATATAATGTCCAAAGTTGTCATTATATAACTTTAAAGATCGTTTTATTTATGGTCATTATTGCATTTTAACGATTGGATTAATGGTCACGGATGATTATCAACGACAGATTATGATGGTCATTAATGCGTTTAACGATGACTTAGATGGTCACTATATGGGTTTAATGATCGGATTATTTTTTGTCATTGATGAGTTTTAACGATGAGATTACTAGTCACTGAAGATTATCAACGACAAAGATATTTCTCGTCATTAATGTATTCGATGATCAATTAAATGGTCCTTATATGGATTTAACGATCGGATTTTTTCTGATCATTAATGACTTTTAACGACGGGATTACTTGTCGCCGAAGATTATCAACGACAAAGATAATTCTTGTCATGAATGTATTCCATGACCAACTAAATTGTCCTTATATGATTTAACAATCGGATTTTATCTGGTCATTGATGAATTTTAACGACAGGATTACTAGCCACTGAAAATTATCAACGACAAAGATATTTCTCATCATTAATGTATTCGATGGCTAACTAAATGGTCCTTATTTGGACTTAACGACCGAATGTTTTTTGTTCGTTGATGACATTTAACGGCCGACACCTTTAAGCCATCGTTATTGACTTTTAACGGCGGCATCTATAATGATCGATGACGACGAGAAATGCTGCTCGCTAATGATCAATCACGACCGAATTTTGAATATTAACGACCAGATTTCCCTTCTCTAATGATGTGTTTTCTTGTAGTGATTGGAGGGTCGTTATTCCAATATTATGGCTCGTAAGCTTTGGGCCGTGATATTGTTGTTATGACCCGTTAAATGCGACTCTTTTCTAATTTCCTTCTCTTTTTGGCACCAAATTTTCTCCAAACTTTATCCACTAACTTTCTTCACTTTTCGTACAAAGACACACAACAAGGTAGTTGGATAACTCACGAAAATAATTACAATAAATGAATTAAAAAATTTGATGCATACTATGAAAAAATTATGAGAATACAACAAAATTGCACCCTTAATTATATGTTATGAAATGCATGCATCAATTGACTTATCATTCCATCTTATTTCAATTATTTATTAGACCTTATGTATTGAGTATTTTGTACTCATGAATATTTGGTACATGAATTCGTGCATGTAGGAGAAATAATAAAGGATGAACCTACAGGTGGCTCAGTTCAGTGATAGATAAAGTTGCACATGACATAGATTTGAGTAATAAAGATAATTTTTTAGTTTTATTATTACACTAGGCAGTCCCCTTTGATCATGGGTAAGGTTTTCCCGCAACGAAGCCTTTTTTAGTTTATGAAGATATGTATAATTTAGTTATTTTGAAAAATCATTTTTATTAAAGTTGGTAGCATCTTTGGGGTGAACAATAAAGGATGAATATGTGCGTGGCTCAGTTCAGTGATAGATGGAGTTGCACATGACATAGAATTGAGTTATAAATATAATTGTTCAGTTTTATTATTCCACATTTATAACTTATGAAGAGATGGATATTTTAGTTATTGTGAAAAATCATTTTTTATTGAAATTGGTAGCATCTTTTTTAGTTTATTATTCCACATTTTTAGTTTATGAATAGATGGGTATTTTAATTATTTTGAAAATTTATTATTTATTGAAAGTAGTAGTATCTTTGGAATGATTCTTAGCACGTATTCTGGTCATAGGATCTCCAAGCTTTACAATTACATAGTCATAAAAAGATAAAAACAAATCGTACTATGTGATGATATGCTTGAGTTTCCATGTACAATGTATATAATTCGCTAGAATGTTTATGACTAAAAGAGAGTCGCATTCCATTATGATATATCTAGGATGTCTAATGTTTAGTGGCTAGTACCTGAATGTTTAGTTGCTAGTGTTTGGAGTTTGAGAAGCGATGTCAAATTCGCGCGGTGTTGCTGAATGCATTTTCCACAAAGTAAAGGTCGATTTACTATTAATCACAACTAATTTGGTCTGATCACCCTTGATCCTCAATGTGAGTTTAATATAACCCTATCTTTCATACTAGTCTTTAATTTTTCACGACCCAAAATTTTATGATTTTTTACAAAATAATTAATATTAATTAAAAAATTTACATACTAAATTGTTCAAAGATGAGTAAATACAAAAATACATAACAAAAAATTCATTATTATAATATAGAATCACATATACAACAACAACAAAGTCTTATCCCACTAGGTGGGGTCGGCTTGGGCCTCGCAACCATAGGTCATTATTATAATATAGAATCACATATAGTAAATAAATAATCGACCAACTATTTTTAAAAAATTATACTAATTTTGGGTTTGGGCCTCGCAAAGTGGAAATGTAACGACCTAAGGTGTCCTTATAATCTTCCTCCCTTAGGTGGCCCAACTTCCTTGTTAAGCAATCTATATTGGCTCATAGCTTATGTTTCTCACATGGCTCAAGTGAGCATGTGATCATTAGCTGATCATACTAAAATTTTACTCCTTTCACATCTTAACTCATATGCATACAAACTCTGAAATGTTCATATTCTGATAATTATGCTTAATCTACATATAATTATCTTCTCGGTATAATATTATTTATACTTGCATATTTGAATTGTTTGATACGTTGCTTTAGTTCTTATTTGTCTAATTTTTAATTAAGTAATTGGTGATTGATGTTCATGTTGTTGCAGCATTAAAATCAACCACAACAGACAAATTTTTCTACTGGAAAAGGAGGAGGGGACCATAAACAGCTAGTAAAAGCAGTGAGAAAGGAATCTCTTCTCAGGACAAAAGAAAAAGTCCATGTTTAAAAATCATAAAGAATAGAAGCTTTTGACGATGAACAAATGATGATGATAATGCCATATATAAAAGGGATGTTCAGGAGTAGGGACTCTTCCTCTTCTAGCCATTTGGCTGGAGGCTAAAGTTTTAGAGTTGGTTCTTTCTTAGTTATTTTTTAGGATGCTTTTTATTTTGTTTCTCATCTGTTTTGTATTGATTTTGACATTTATGAGGAGTTAAATCTCAGTTCTCTTAGGATATGATAGTAGTTTAATTTCTATTTATGAATGAATGATTGAACAACACTTTTGTCACTAATGTTAGTATAGTTTATCAATATTTTTTAATCATTTTTCTATTTATGTGAATCCTATTTTAGAATGGCAACTGAGAAGTTGATATTTGATTCTTTCTTGGTCACAAACGAGTTAAGAACATTAGCATTTGTCTTCTGATTCTAATCGATCTGAATGCATTCTTTAAATTCTTGTTAATATGAATCTCATATTGTAATAGCAAGTAAGAGGATGATCTTAGATTACCTTGTTGTTTAGGAATGAACCAAGAGCATTAACAATTAATTTCTAGATTTGATTTCATTTGTGATTTTTAAGAAATGAGTTAAGAACATTGACCTGCTTTTCAGGTTCTAATCTTTTTAGACTGAGAATTGATACGTCCATTTAGCTTTTGTTAATGTGAATCTCATATTGAAATTACAACCAAAAGGTTGATTTAAAGATAAACTAAGAGCGTTATCATTAGTTTGTGAATTTGATTTAGTATAAACCAAGAGCATTAGCATGAAGTGAGTTAGAAGTTTCATGATAATTTAATATCAGTTGAAACTTTTGTTGAATCAACCTAACTAATATTCATATGAAAGTATGATAGTTACTTCTAACTTTAATACACTATGAGAACAGTTGTTATAGGTTGAATCTGATTTGATTATTATTGTTAAGTTGTTCTAATCAAACCATAACAGAATATTAGATGAACATCATTCCTAAGAGAACCTTTCATTATTTGTTAGTTATAATTTTTATATCAATCACCTTAAAATATAAAAAAGAGTTAACTTAGTTTAAGATTAATTTAAATTAGTTAGTGAATCTTAAGCTTCAAATCACTGTGGATATGATATTCGAGTCTACTATTTCGATCTATGCACTTGCAGTTTAGTGAAGTGAGGAGTGCATAGTTTACGCCTAAACCTTGTTCAATTTCTAGCTGTGCATATTCTACGCCTAGACCTTGTTTAGTTTTCATTTTTGCATAGCCTATGCCTAAACCTTAACCTTTTGCATTTTGTGCATAGAGTCCAATAAATTAGTCAACTAAATCACATTCCCACGAAATTCACATTTTTTTTTATATCGTTGCCGGGGATTTGAGGTTGATTACATTAACTTTATGTAATTTAGATTAGTCTACTTTTCAACATTTATTTTTATTTCTTTAGATGGTTTTTGTTTATATTTGCTTATGCTTTGTTTTATACTATCATTGTTTATATCTCACTCCATTGTTTATATTTAGTTATATTTTGTCTATCATTTTTCTTATTAGGTTAGTCTTTTTCGTAAGTTTCTTTCTTTATCAATCTTATCTTAATCTCTATTCCATTTCATGTTTACTCTGCTTTTGATATCTCTGCACTTAACCTCATTGTATGACAAGTTTCAATGGTACAAAAATTTCTAAATTTGACTTTTGGGATAGAGAGAAGAAGAGATGAATGGTCACATGTCAAATTGAGTAAAAATCTAATAGCACTTTGAAGATTAAGTGTATAATGGATATGAGTTGGCAGACTTGGTCCCAAAACTATTATAATCAAGTGAAATTCCAATCAACCGGAATGAATTATATTCTAAAGTTGAAGACATCATATTCCAAACTCTTCAGAAATATGATTTTAATGTTGGAGGATTATCACAAGTCCACTGTAATCAAAGATCATCACAATTTAAACAGCCTTCTAATGTTTATATGTATGCCTCACATGGTTATGAAAGTTTAAATTACCAAAATTATGAGCAAGACTTCTCAAGCAGTAGTCATTATGGTTATAATTCACAAAGTCAGTCTTATTACCATCACAGCCAAGACCAAGTATTAGAATTTCATGTTACCGTCATATGTATTTCATAAAATCAGCAAACACTTAATCAATTCACAGAAGAGTAAAAACTGGAGATTATGTTGGAGAACTTCATCAGGACGCGAGATGCAAATTGGGATGCACACCGAAAGAAGCAAAATGCATATTGGGAGAAGCAAAATGCATAGAAGGAGCGAGATGCATACTTGGAGAAGCAAAATGCATACTGAGAGAAGCAAAATGCAAGTTGTGAGAAGCCATGTATGACAACAAATGTTCTTGAAGCTCAAAATGAAGTCTTGGAGGCTAAACTTTATCTGCAGTCTAATTCAAAAACTCCACAAATTCAATCTTCCCATCTAAAAAAAGAATTTCAGAAAACGAAGATGGGAATTGAGAAAGATATGAATAAAGAAAAAGAAGAGAATGAAAGGACCATAAAAGATGAAGTTGAAAAGAAAGTTGTCACACTTAAAGCACAAGCCAAGAAACAAGATGAAGTTGTAGAAGTTACTGAAAAGGTTACTCCAATTATACCAGATGATATTGAAGACCCACTCATAAAGTTCCCATCCAATGAAGAACAAATTCTAGAAGAGTTTGATTCTGATTATTTGAAGAAAATACCTCCACTAGTTTGCCTTCAGACTAGGCATAAGTAATAAACCAACATGATGTGCTATCAGCTGAAGAATGTCAACATCTTAGAATCAGAGATGAAGAAACATCAAAAGAGAAGAAGTGACATGAACTTGTAACAAGCAATAATCCATTTGAAGAAGATATTTAAAATTTCAAAGTCTCATTCATGTCATTATTCATTGGTCAACAAGTTATTACAGAAAAAACACATGATGAGACTGACAAGGAGGATACAAAAGCAGAACAATTTTTTTTCAAACAAAGAAGGTTATAGCAAAATTCAAATTTGTAGAAGCAATGGAAAATTCAGTTAAGGAAGATCAATATTTGCCTACTGAAAGTTGAAATCAAGAACTCAAAAATCTTTTAACAATGGTGCATTTAAAGAGACATTAAAGAAATGATTGCTTAAATAGGATGATGACTCAAGAGATTCAAATGTCATACATGAGAACTTTTGGAATGAGAAGTTAATTGATTTTTGGCACATTAAAGGAGGGATACATCCAATTGAAAAACAAAAGTTTATCTTGACAAATCAATATTCATACTTGATTAGTGATATTGTCCACAGATTGAGATCTCTACTAGATCACATGATACTATTTAAACTTACTTGAAATGAAGAAGTTGTAACAATCTCAAGTCTAAGACATTAAAGCAGGACGTTTCTTGGGAGGCAACCCAAGCTTTTTACATCTAATTTCCTTTTGTCTTTATAGGAATAAATCAGAGAAGAACTTGATTTACCATTGAACTAAATGCATTTGATAACTGATTATCATAATTATTCTTACTTAGCTCATATTATGATCATCATAATGATAAGTGTGATTTTTTGTTCATATCTGATTTGTAAAATTTCAGTGAATTTCTTAATTCTTACTAAATTTTCTAATTGCTAAATTGATCATTCTTTAAGTTATTACAAATTTGATTCAATATCTGGAAGAGTTGATAAAAAGTACATTCTTTTAACTATTGCTGATATCAAATGCTGAAATGATGGACTCAAAAAAGAAGTAAAACAAGACATGCTTGCCTCTCATTTTAAAAGTTGAACACCCACCTAACCATCTCCCTTACTTGGATGATTCATCACTGGGATAGTGTTAATGATAAACTTGGGGGAGGTAACTGGTACTTTTCTGAACTCTATTAACATACTTTAATTTTATTTTAATATTAATATCATATCTATAGTCAGGTTATCACTATTATCACTATAGTTCAGCTCAATTCATGTTATCATTTGTTCTCATTGTTGTTAAGTAGAAATCTTTTAGTATAATAACTAGAACACTCTAACACCAAGTAATCATTAATTTGGTTGTTAATATTTTTACTTCAATCAACTCACTTTCATATGCATTTGAACTCAATTCAGTTGAATTTTCTTTTTTTTTTTGTGGATAACACTAGCTGACACTCATGAATTGATCTGAAATTAGAATATGTCTATAATGGCATCAAGATTTTTATGTTAAATAGAAAAACTCGACTCTTTGGATTAAGAAATCTAAACTTTACTTGAGTTCGAATTGATGCTCACTTCATGAACAGAAAAGAAAAAAATGAAGAAAAAGATAAAACGAAAAGTTGCATTTTGCATTGCATGTATGAATAAAAAGAGCTAAATCCCAAAAGAAAGATCTCTAAATAAAGTCAAATTTTTTATCCAATTGACCAGAATGAATAAAAATCAAGTTTCAAACTTGTTTATTTACTTTATCATCAATAAAAGTCATATTTCAATCTGTTTAAGCAATAAAAAAAAGTTTCGTCAATAAATTGGCAATTCATCCTTTTTAGTAAAGTTAAAAATTCCTGAAACTCAAATTAGTCATTGTTAGTATTTTTTTTGAATTAAATTTACTTTAGTCTTTGTGATTTCTCAGCTAGAAATTAGGAATTAGAAAGAATGACAGGAAATGTTAGCAAGGTGAGAAATTTATTTAAGTTCTTGATATCTGAATGTTTTGCTTGAGGATAAGCAAAAGATCAAGCTTGGAGGAGTTTGATCACTAACTGATCAGCACGCAAGGTCGATACTGTTATCATTCTATAACACCCTCTCGGCCCAATCAATATTGTTCGTTTTGCGTCTTAACCCACATGAATTTATAATAATTTTGAGTTTGGGCCTTGCAAAGTGAAAATATAACGACCTAAGGTCTAAAGTCCTTATAATCTTCTCCCCTTAGGTGACGTTGGCTCATGGCTAGTGTTTTTCACATGGCACGATGTCGACTCTAATTTTATAACACCCCATCGAATCAATTAAGATATTGTTCATTTTGGTTCTTGGTCCGTACAAATTTATACTAATTTTGGGTTTCAGCTTTGCAAAGTGAAAATATTTTGGATTTGAGCCGTGCAAAGTGGGAATGTAACAATTTAAGATCTAAGATTCTTACAATCTTTTTTCCTTGGGCGACAATGGCTCGTGGCCCATGTTTTTCACATAATTCAAGTGAACATGTGAGGTCAACTTTGATATCAAACATCATATCATTTCAATCAAAATATTATTCACTTTGAATTTTGACTCGCACGAATTTAAAACGCGTCTTGAAAGGTAAAAAGAATAGCTACTTTATCCATGAAAAATTATTCAGTCAAACCATCTTAATTAGTTCATATTTACAATTATTGTAACTTGGTCATTTCTTAATGCATTCTCACAGATCACGCGATAAAATAATCTTATTCTAAACAGAATGTGATAAAAAATTATGTTTGATTGTATTAACATGACTGTTTAGTTAGTTTATTAGAACGATTAATTTAATTAATCCAATATATCTAATTATATTTCTATTAACGAAATAATTATCCATTAAACATATGAAGGCCAAAATAAATGGCTGGATCCGATTAAAGACGAAATGCTAAATTTTAAATCAAGAGCGCCCGATCTGGACCGTCCATCTGGATGCGGAGTCAGTGCGCGAGCTTGAAAGTTTTAACCTCGTGCGCGCCACCCGAAACGACGCGGGAACTCTCGCCGTCTCACATCCATGGACGCCGGCGAGACGAGTGGAGGCGCCGGCGTCGGCGCCGGATTCGAGAAGGACGAGGAACAGCAGGAGAGGGCGGAGCTCCTGCGAGATCGCTTCCGCCTCTCCATCATCTCCATCGCCACCGCCGAGGGTGTCGATCCCTTCTTTCTCCCTCCTTATTTCCAGCAACTTTATCAGTTTATCGTATGCTTTTGGTTCCATGCTAATGATCTTTTCTTCCTCCCGGTTTGGCTCCATTGCAGCCAAGAAAACGAACATGGAACTAGAAGGGCCAGTGGTGGCGTGCATCGCTGACTTGGCCTTCAATTATACCCGTAATTACCTGTCTCGAAACCCTAATCCCCGATTCGCGTACCATTTTGTGATGCTTCATCTTGACGTTTTACGAATTTTTGTAATGTTGGGCTTCTGGATAATTTGTGGAATTTTAAAGTCTACTTGAGAAATTGCCTGCCTTTAGATCCGTGTGCCATCAAAGTTCTGAATGTGGAATGGTTTTGCCGTGGACTAGACCGTGGAATTTTTCTGTGAGAAATTTGCCTTTGAGTTCGATGCATTTTCCTTCTTCAATTCCATGTTCGCATTTTTGAAAGAACAAAGGCGATTGCTAGCATAGTCAACTAGTCAAGCTAAGGATTAGGTAGATGGGATTAAACTATGAGTAAGTACAGAAAATAAATCATATAATAATTAATAAATGTGTAACTCTTCCTGCACAACTGCAGGATACAGATTATTCCTCAACAGGGAAGGGATAGAACCTAACTCGGTGGCCAAATTCTACCTGAAATGTAGCAATAGATAAATCAAAGTAATTTGCTTAGGATACGAAATCATCTCTCCCATTTAGATGCATTTTCATTTTTCTTGTCATGGTGATTGTTGATAATGCCTTGAATTTGAACCTAGTGTGTAATCCTAGAAGAACCCTTAAATCAGGTGCTTAAGCAATGGGACGACGAAGTCATCCGTCCCTAGAGGGTTTCTGTTTCTATTTTGTATTGGAGTTTCTATATAAACTTCATGATGACTGGGTTATTTCGTATTCTTGTAATCATCAATATTCCATAACAAAAGAGAGGGGACGGCGTAGCCCAATTTAAGGTGAACCTCGTAAATCTCGTGTGTTTCTCTGTGTTTGTGCGATCTTTCTCCCCTTTTTCATAACAAAAATTGTGCTCTTCGTGAACTTGAACGAGTACTAAAGTTTCCACGTTTGTCTTTCTTATCACTCTCTTAAATTTATCTTGAAGCAGGATTCATTAATTATCCATTCGATGGTTTAATTAGCCCATTAAAAATCTTTCTTCATGAAGAAACAGATTTAGAATAATATAGTTGTCATCAACTTTGAAATCCAAACATAAGATGTTTATCATCATTTGATTTATCAAACTTGGCCTGAAGTTGTTTTTATTGCATATGTAGAATAATCGCTTGTGTTTTTTGCTTTTCGCCTAAGGATGGATGAAAAACTTATTTAATGGCTTAAATCTCAGTCCATGATTGCACATTTCAGGGGTTAATTTCTCTGCGCACGTTTTGTCAAAAAAGGAAAAAAATCCTTGCACCTATAACATAACAATAGCAACAACCAGAAAGTCTTAAAACCACTATAATCCTTTTCAGCTGTCACTATTCTTGGTCTCCCTTCTTCGTTATCCAATATCTTATTTGATTCTTTATCAACATTAGCTTTACCTGCATTGTTGTATCTGTGAGCTATGAGCAAAGAATCCACTTCCTTTGTTTGCTCGGTCAGTATTGGTAATGGAATTAGTCAAACCTTTTATCATGATCATATACATTGATTCTGTAGGTTAAACATCTTGAACTACTTATCAGAGCAAAATTTGTAAACTCACAGAGAGCATAAGAGCAAGGTACCCTATGTTTAGAGCTGAAATTCATGGTGCTCACACTCATAGCATTGTTTATGACATGTTCAGAATCCCTTTCACGAAGTTCTGGTTAAATCCAGTGGATTTCTTAATATTGTCTTTCAACTTCTGTGGACAGAAATATATATGCGTGAAAAGAAAGGAAAATGGCTCATATTATACTTTCTTTCTTTGGAAAAGCAGAACAATTGGCTAAAGACTTGGAGCTTTTTGCAAAACATGCTGGTCGGAAGACTGTCAACATGGAAGATGTCATATTATCAGGTAGAGTTAGCATAGTTTTAACAGCATTTGTTGTGATGCCTTAGTATGTTATAATTTGTAATCCTTATTTGCTGTTTAATATCATCTTTGAATGTTACTCGCTTCATATGTACTCGCATATGAGTTCTGTGGTTAATCAAAACCCTAATTTGTGACTCCAGCACATAGAAATGAACACCTAGCAAGCTTACTGAGATCATTTGCCCAAGAGCTGAAAGGAAAAGAACCAGAGACCGAAAAGAAGAGGAAAAGGTTGTCAAAGAAAGGCTGATACTAAATGGGGATAGATTAGATTGCAGATGGTAACCAAGAAGAAGCACACTTGCTGTTCTCTGTTCCCTGCATTCCTACATTCATCATAATAGATCCTTTATACTTCCTCTGATGAAAGATTTTGGTTGTGTGAACTAATAGTTTTTTTTTATCACAAGAGGCAGGGGAGGTTTCGCTTGTAATGTTGCTTCTTACCCCCATGCCGAAGTTTTGTCCTTAAAAGGTCTGCAACTTTAACAAAGAAGAAGGTTGTTTGCTACCTACGTTTCCCACCCATATCAGTTCGAACATCAAACGTCGGAGTTTTGAATTCCGGTCTATTTCAAGAAATTGTGAGGGAAAAGAGAATTTGATGCAAGTTCTTTTGCTCTGTCTAATCCATCAAATATTTTAAACTCTGTTAGTTCTTTCTCTTTCTCCAGGGTGAACTTGCTCCTTTTTTTTTCTTTCTGATGGCCCAGACCTGGCGGCGCCGAGCGCCTTCCCGCGCCTCAAGCTGGTAGAGTGGAAAGAATGTTTGTTGCTCTGCAAGTGGGCAGTGTTTGAACCTTGGTGTGAACTCATTGATATTTTTTCTCTCTCCGCTTTCGGCAGACCCAATAACTGATGGCAGTTTAATTTGATAAAAAAAAAAAAGGTGAATAACTTCGGGCCATCACAGTAACACCCAAGTGAGAACTTGCATGGTAGTATGCGTTTTTCACCTTTTCTTTGTCCCTTGCATGGTTGTTTGGACCGGACCGGACCGGCCGGTCCGACCGGTCCAATCGTCGACCGCCACTCTGGGCGGGTTTGGTTCGACCCCAAAACCGGATTAGGATTCAGACCGTTTCGAACCGGTCAAGATCGGTCAAAACCCGCCTAAAACCGGGTTGAACCGTTGAACCGGCGGTTTTGCAAGAACCGGCCAGTCCAAAAATTGAAAATATTTTGAAATAATGTGGACACTGAGTTTTGAACTCAAGACCTCCTGAAATCAACTTATGTGTATATACCACTGTGCTATATTTATTTATCTGAATGCCAAGTTATTTTATATTATACAATGGTTATCATCAATCATTTATATAATTATTTTGTTTGATAAGAAATTTTATAATATTTTAAATGTCAAAAATTAAATATGAAAAGATTAGTTACCTAATTAAATTAAAAAATAGAAACTACAATAATCTTTCTAGTTTAAGTAAAGTTAAATTTGAGAAAATGAATTTGTAAATTGTAATTGAATATATTAAAATCACATAAAACTCATATCAATAGTTAAATATGTCACATTTGATTTTTTAATTTTAATTAAAATGATTTAATCATATGTACTTTGTTGTAGAAATATATTAATTATTGATAAGAATATATAAGTATTTCAATTTATCTTTTTATATTATTTTATTAATATCCGGTCCGACCGTCCGGGTTAACCGGTTCGACCGGTCCAACCTGACCCGGAGACTTATCCGGGTCGACGTCCGGTCCGGGTCTTACAACATTGGTCCCTTGTATGACTCCCAACAAACGTAAAAAAATGTGTGTGTGAGAGAGAGAGAGAGGAGAAATACATTTACGGCGTGAAGATTTTTCGGCCCATCAATGATGACTGCGTTGTGGCCTACAAGAGAAGGAATTCATCCTAAAATAGCAGAAGAATATAAAAAAAATAGCAGAAAAAATAGGGGCATTCCGAGAATTGAACTCGGGACCTCTCGCACCCTAAGCGAGAATCATACCACTAGACCAAATGCCCATTTGATGAACAGCGGGAAAACTAATTACTTTATCATTGTTAAATTTGCATTCCCAAGACATCATATTATTGCTGCCATTTTTCTCATATATTATGACTTTTAAATAAAAAATGGTACAGGGACTGTTGGAATTCAATCCTGCCAACTGATTACTGAAGTAGTTGAATTAATTTTAAGTTGATTGCGGCCTCAATCCAATCGGACCGGCGACCTTGTGCAACAGTAAAACTGACATAGACAGGGATTTGCGCTTTGCAGCAAGCATCCATCAATGGCTTCTGCACTAAACGCAAACTTTCATTACCACGTACGCAAACAAAGCAGATGGTGAGCAGCAGGTTGCTTACTAGCTGCTATGTATGATATATGCTTATCATATTTATGGGGCAAGCCCAGAGAGAGAAAGAGAAAGAGGGGGGCAGGCTTACTGTTAGATGTGATGTGACTGTGAGTGGGGGGAATAAGAGGAGAGAGATCATGCAAGAGATTCATCCAGCTTCTTTATTGCCACATTGGAGCTTTTATGATTTTTGTGGCAAAGGTTTTGGAGATAGGATTTGTTACATGCGGGTACATATAAGAAATAATACAATAGAATTGAGTGGTAAGCCATTTTTTTATTTAAATAATGTCTCGATCTACGTAAATATAAAAAAATTATTGAGAGTTTCGTATTTGTGATGTGGGATAACTTAATTAGATTAATTGAGATTTGACGGTGAATCGATATCTAACATGTGGTCAATGCGCCCAACGTTAGTTGAATCGAATCGTCCGTATCATTTTTCAAACATCAATGATCGGCTACCGAAAGAAAAAAAAAGAAATAATGTGATAGATTAATCATGTGATAGACGCATGTAATGATGATCCATTTTATATGATATATGTCTATTATCTTTGTGTTGTACAGTGTATTCTTCATTTTATCAACGTTTGTTCCGTGGGAATGCTAAATGCATGCTAGAATTATTGCAGACTAATTGGTGTGTACTGCCCTGGGATTCAACATGTGACCACAAAGTTAAGTAGAATGTTCAACTCCTATAAGAAAAAAAAAAGGGATCGGTAATCACTTATTTAAGTAACCAAAGTATGCATATATATCCGTTTAACAATTATTCATTTTGTTTCTTTACGGAAATATATAATATATAGATAAAAGTTGATCTTTTGCAAAGAATTAATGGATCAAGTGTCATATTTAGAGCATGGAGCAAACTTCACATGTCATTAAAAACAGGTCAATGATTGGCCTGCTACTATTATAAAAATTTGAATGGATGCCCCCATGGAGCTGTCAGCCATGCATCATATAAAATAAACAACAAAAGTGGGGTCATCCATGATCCATCATATGTTTACATATAATTAAAGGCACATATATAAGAAAACATCTTTTTTCTAATATACATATATTCTCGTGGAGACCTGAGCCAAAATTTAAAATTAAGAGTGCGCTCTACAAGAAGAATAAAATTAAGCCACTCTCAGAAGTCTCGTGTAGATTGGACAATCGGGTCACTTTTCAAATAATGAGGTTGGCTAATTAAAAAAAAAAAAAAGAAAGAAGGAGCGATCGTCGTACATTTCTCCTTATAAAATGTTAAATACTTTATACGGAAAAAATAAAAAGATATATACGGTGAAATCGATTTTTTTTTTACTTTTTGGCCATCTCATCTTCTTTAAATTTTAGAATGAGATCATATACTTAATTCTTTTTTTATGGTAACATTGGAAAAAAAAATATTCGTGAAATGGCGTTAATGTGGTGAATTTTGCAATGCCGGAAAACTAGGTGGAGTAAGTAAACTAAACAAAGATTAAATAAATGGCGAGGAATTGAGGGCAACTGCGAAGTGGTCCTAAACCAATGAACTCAACAAAATAAACAGCGAAGAAAGGAGAACACTTAATTTGAACGTACCAAACGTTCAATCCATCCCACCATATCAGTTAAGTAGGCGAAGGATGCAGATTAATAAAGACCCCCCAACGGGGACATGACCATGGCAACTGTGCAACTAAAAAGCTATTGAATGGCAAGAACGGGGAGGAACTCACGGGGAAGATGGAATTAGGGGTGCTCTGACGGGTTGGATAAATCGAAATTTTGATTTTTTAAAATTCATTTTTACTTTTTAATTTATATTTTGTATTAAAAGTTAAAAAATATTAAAATAAAATATTTTAAATTTATAAAATAATATTTAAATATTTTATACTTTTTAAATAATTATTATATAATATTTTATATTAAATAATAAAAAAGTAAGAAATTTTTTTAAAAAAAAATGATGATTGAATAATCCGACCATCCGATCCGATTCGATCAAAATCGGACAAGAAATATGCTCTATGAACACCCTAAATGGAATGATGGAAAGCATGAAGGGAGGTGGTTCAGCTCAACTAATTTCATCCTCCTACGAGAGAGAGAGAGACCATTACGCTAATGACATCCCATTCTTCTTTATACCTGTCACCATCTTGGCATGTGCTTGCAGTTGTGGCCAAACACTCACTTTCAAGGTCACATGATCCATCTCTCTCCCCTCCCTCTCTCTCGTACACAGTGTCCACAAGGAGTATCTGTTTTGCTCTTCTTTTTTCGTGTCACAAAATCTAAGCACTCCAAGTACAAACTTGGAACTGCTGAGTTTGCAGTAGAACACATGACAATTTTGAGGATAGCCCCAAGTAAACGCATTCCTTTGTTGGTGAGGTATATACATAAATCTTGTCCCCCTTCACTGTGCATGAATCTTGATATCCATGGATGAGTTACAAGATTTTGAAGTATCTAATTAGGATTTGATCTCTGTATAGAAGTAATTAATCTTTTTTTTTCTTTCTTAATACATAGCAATAAGAGGAGGACCTCTTAGAGCATGCACCACCACCACCCCTTCAGACTTGCTCCCACTTAATTGACTTGTGCCAAATGTTGAGTTGGTGCTCCATCAACACAAAGGGCCAACTAATGGCAGATGCCATAACACTTTCAAGTTTCTTTCCTTTTGGACAAATCCCTTGGCCTTAATAACATACACCTAGTAGAAATAATTAATTGCTTAATTGCCTGTCAATGAACAGTAAGAAGAGATTTTGTGGTTTGTGGACTTCTGAAGAACCTTGTTAATTAGCTTCTGAAGCTTAATTATCACATTAATCTGACGATTATACAATAACCTCCCCTCCATTAAAAACTGGCACGTTTCAAAGTGGAGAACAATTAATGTGATCCTTTGGATGGTGGTATTTGAGATTGTTTGCCTCTCAGTCAGGGGGAATCCATTTGGATGTATGCTTTTGATGGCACAGAAAAAAGGAAAAGGTGTAGAAGAATAATAAACTCAACAGAAGACTTTTATCATATGAGACACGAAATATTACAGTGATTGGGTAGAGCAAAATTATTATGTTTTCGGCTAAAAGTTAGCTACGTGAATAACATAATGTTCCCTGCCTTTTTAGGCTTTGAATTCATTTTTTCCTTTGTGGTAAAATGGACATGATAATGGGACCTAGTTCTGTGAAAAGCAAGTCCCTACTAAGCTACATGGTATTGATGCATAATATGTATCAGCTAAAATCTAAATAATTATCCTCCAACTAAAAATTGGTCCCCTGATTAGCTCAAATGGAAGGGGATGAAAGATAAAAGGATTCACCTGAAATGCCAGCACTGTTTGCAGTGATTGATTGCTTGTTCCTGTGCACCATCCTCTCTTTCTCTCTCTCTGACACCCCAGGTATCTAACAATTTTCAATGCAACATGGTCAAGTGGTTGCGAATGCCGTATGCAAACTGTGGAATGATTCCATGGCCAACACCCAATTAATTGTTGATATTCGTATGCTGTTACATGTCCATGTCTTATCTGCAGAAAACAGGAAAACAAAACCTTCAGATCCCAACTTTGTTTACTTCTCCTTGCAAGCCCATCCCCCCATGTTTAATAGCAGGGAAGTGATTGTTTAATTGTTTTACTGAGCCTTTTTTTGCAGCTTTTTTGTGCTTCGTAGACACACATTTCATGCTTTAAAGACTTTTCTTCTCTTGTTGATTTCAGAATCAGCATTAGTCTTAGCTTGGTCAGCCCTGTGGACCATTTTTTTTTTCTTCCTTTTGCTTTCAGTATTTGTCTGCCTCGTGTTACTTGTTATTTGTCATCTTGAATTTGCCAGTGAAGAAAACATAAGTTACTTGTGAAGCCACATTAAACCTGTGGGTGCACAAAAAGAAGAAGAAGAAGAAGAAGAAAAAAGAATCGTTCCTTTTGTCTCTGTGTTCTGTGAGTGCTGTGTTGAAAGTTCATATCATTCATTCACTGGTAGGAGTCAAGCTTTAATTATGGCCGGAGTTATGTCAGATTAATGCACACAAATACTGCAAAGACCAATCTCGTAGTCTTTTCTTCTTATAACTCTAAACAAGTTTGTGCATTTTAACTATTTTTCTCATCAAATTTCCAATAGTTTATTTTTTTTTCGTCGAGACCCACCCGTGTCCAAGACTACTAGCACCCGACATAAACTCTGACCAAAGTGATGACTATAATAATTGAACCTGGAGCTACTTATCACCCAACGATCTCAAACACAACCCTGCTATCCGGTCACGCGTGTGAGTAAACTTCCAATAGTTTATTTTAAACTCTTTCTTGGGTTGTGAAGCTTAGCAAAAATATTTCTACTCTAAGCATAAGATGTAAATTTATTAACTTTTCAGGAATTTTTTAGTGTGTATTGTTTGGAAGAATTTGTTTTTTTTTTACATCATTTGTTTTAATTGTCCTTCCTGATAATTGTGAAATAATAATTAGTTTGTTTAGCAAAATTTTAATTATTTTAGGCGAGATATTAGAAAACAAATTGTTTGAACTCCAAGGAGAAAAATGTTTGTGGAAGTTTAATGTCACAACAAGAGCTATAATGATGACGTATCACGCTAGTAAACAATTTTATCATGAAGTGATTGGATTCTTAACTTTAAGTAAACTCCATTTATTTTTTTCTTCAAAAAAATGTGAATATCACAATATTATATATGTTGCAATTTTTTTTAATCAATTTTGCAAACAATGATTTAAAATATACATATATTAAAATTGTAAATACGAAAATATGGTGTCCTTTTTACAGTCATGCGTTTAGAATTGCTTTTTTTTTCTTGCTTGTCCATGTGGTAAGGAGAGTATTAAGATTATAATTTTTTATTTTCAAAAAAACTACTATATAGTGTGTGTGTGTGAAGGTTTTACATGTCAAGCACTTGTCAAATGCTTTTTTATTTTTTATTTTTTTATATCTTTCTTCTTAGTTTAGAGGATCAATAATAACAAAACGTTATTCAAATCATTAATAATAATTATATTCATTATTTTTAAAATTTTATGAATTTTTGCACGTTATTATCCTTTATAATAAATGTAATAATTTTCTCTAACTTTTTATGCTATAAATTTAATTTTTTTTTGTTACCATCGATTCTATAAGTTATTAGTAAAGAAAGACATTAAAAAAATACGTTTGACTTGACAAAGTGCATGCACGTTAAATTCATACATACATACATATATATATATATATATATATATATATATATATATTATGAATATTAGTGTGCTACCACATATCTTGAATGTAGGGCGCAAGTACAGATTTTGGACCATCCGATTGGCTTCGTAGCCGATCGGACATGATTAAGGCACGATGAAATCGTCAGTCCATATGAATGTTGGGCGCAATCTATCGGTCGAGCAGGTGATGGTTTGACATCACTCTCGGCCCTTTCTCACGCGATCTGTGGTCGAATGTGCTCCTTTTCTCCCACTCCTTTAGTGGTTGTGCATCCCTCGATGAGTGCAAGACTTCCTCGACAAGATTTGGCACTATTCCCTCTCCCCCTCTCCTCTGGTGGCTCGATCGACGAGATCCTGCGCGCCAGCACGCACAAAGAAAAGGGGAGTGTCGCCCCCCTCCGCGATCTCATCGGCAATCTCACAAAGGGGGCCGATGCCCCCCTTTTTTCGTTGCAATGCCAGCAAGTGTCAGATCCCTCCTTCGCCCGCCACCAAACCATCATCGCCTACGGGATGAGGAGACGTGCACACCAACGCTGGAAGCTATGTCGCCGACACCGGAGGAGACGCATATATCCTACGCGCAGATCCCTTTCCTTGAACCGCTCCCCTCCAACACCTCCTTTAGCAAATCTGTTGCACCACCGCCCTCCTTCTCCCACCTCCTCGACGCCAGAGGCCGATGCCGCACATACCATTGCTGCCACCCTCATTCACTCGCCTCCTTGCGTCAATGCTGAAAGTTGAGCCGACTCGTCGCACCGCCATTCCTATCTGCCCTCCCCCTCCTCGCCTTTCCCCTCCCACCCCATTAGCATGTTGAATCGCTCTTCCAAACCGACGTTAAACCATTCGAATCGGTGTTGAACTATTTCAACTGTTTGTCCCAATCGGCATACATATCAGGACTGTCCATTTCAGATCTAATGGCTCTAAAATCATGGGCGCAGGATGGTACGACCAAAGTATGGTAGCGCCCTCGTATTCCTCTGTATATATATTATATATACCTTCTATTATTTTTTTAAGTAAATAAGCGGCTTCTATTTGTAATCCACAATTCAATCTCCATCCTCGACCGTGTACTTTTATTCCCTAAATTGTGTCCGTGCACATAATTTTAAAAAATTCCAGAAGAATGATTAGTCCGAATAAATTACGTTAACTTAGTACAAATAATAATTAGTAATGATTGTTTCATTATAACACAAATAATGTCGTACTCTTTTTTCCATATTTTTTATGGTGCCTCTCTTATATGGAATATGTATAATTTTATAGACTCACTTTGTTATGCCATCAAATGTACTAATTATTCTTCTTTTCCTGTTTTTTCCAATATTTTTTTAAATACACCAATTGAAGTTTAATTAGATTAACTTTTAAGTAGAAACAAGTGGAACTGGTGGTGTGTTAAAGAATCAGTATTAAGTACATTTTATTACTTAATACCCATTTGATGTCATAATGACATCATTAAATGATCATCTAACTTAAATATTAATTCAACCATAAATCTATGGATATAAATTCTTTTTAAATTTACACCTTCGTATATCCTGATAATATATATATATATATATATATATAATTATATGCTCCCTCGACCCACAGGAAAAAATAAGTTATAATGAAATAAGAAGATAAGATGAATAACTTGATGAATATTAATTATTCTAGGAATAATGCTACACATAGTTTAAATTATAATTAACTATTTTTTAAAACTACCTAAAAAGTTATATAATCATTTTTTAATCATTACAATGAAATATTTATTCTCACTCTAACAAGAATAGCACTATTTTCACTTTTTTTTACTTTTTCAATAATATTTTATATTTTTCACTTTAATCCAAACAAAATAAAATTAAAAGAATATTCATACTTTGAAATAAACAGGAATACATATTCTACATCATTATTCTTACAAACTTTATTCTCAAACCAATTAAAGACCACTTAAGTAATTTAGACTCATATATTTCTTCAACATAATTGTTCTACATAAGAGTGTTTCTGAACAAATTTTATCAGAATAAAAAAATAACGTTTTAAAGAGTAATTTTTCTCTTGATATTTATTCGTTGACGATTTTGGTACCCGTAATAAATCTTGATCATGTGTGTAAATATTTAAATAATAATAATAATAATATGATCATTACAAATATAATAATTCAGATAAATTTAATATATATTCTTCGCATTATGATATAATTTGATTTACAATCTTATAGAAATAAAACTTATTTTAGTGCAAAAATATGACAATTTTTATATTTTAAAATTGTTTTATTGATAAATAAATATTCTCGATTTGATCATAAAATTATTTTATTAATTTGTATAACATCTCGATTATAATAATTTTTTTCAATGAAACTGGTGCAAGAAAAACAAAGGCTTGAAAATAACTTTGATCAGTGTCTCATGATCTCTACTATTAGGAGCCTCGAAATTTTTATGATTGTATAGATTAATAAAATATTTGTCTACTTAGTTGAGTTGCTTGATTTAATATATTTATGTATGCTTTTAAAATGAAACTACCTTTCAAATATTCAATAAATATCTTATCACTTATTATAATAATTGGTATAATAGTTTTATGCATAATAGCTTCTATATCTTACATTTAAAATATACTGCAAAGTTGATTTATTATCATATGTGAATTCAATTCGCCAACTATCACTACAAGAAAATCGTGATTTTTCGACGGATAATTTTCGACGGTTCTAAATCCGTCGCTATTTGCGACGGATTTTTCGACGGTTCCGTTTCCGACGGATTTTTCGACGGTTATGACCGTCGGAAATAATTTATATTATCATTTAATTTTTAGACGATTAGGAACATCGATATTTTCGACGGATAACCATCCGTCGTAATTTCCGATGACTTTTCCGACGGTTATGACCGTTGAAAATAAAAAAAATTAAATTATGTATTTTTAATATTATTATTAAATTTTTTCGACGGATTTTCCGACGATTTTGACCTCCAGCGCCGGAAATAAAAAAAAATTTAATATCCGGCCTCTTGGCGACGGATCCGGCCTCCAGCGGCCAGATCCGAACGCCAGGCGGCCGGATCCGGCCGCTAATTTTTTTTATATTTAAAAAATTATTTGCGATGGTTGCGACCGTCAAAAGATCGACGGTTGCGACAATCGTCTAAAGTTTCGACAGTTGGGACCGTCGAAAAGTTGCGACGGCTCGGACCGTCGGCCTTTTCCGGCGGTTGCAACCGTCGAAAAGTTGCGACGGCTCGGACCGTCGGCCTTTTCCGGCGGTTGCAACCGTCGAAAATTTCGACGGCTCGGACCGCCGGCCTTTTTCGGCGGTTGCAACCGTCGGAAATATCGACGGCTCGGACCGCCGGCCTTTTCTGGCGGTTGCAACCGTCGGAAATATCGACGGTTCGAACCACCGGGGACTTTTCCGGCGGTTGCAACCGTCGGAAAATTTCGACGGGTCGAACCGCCGGGGACTGTTCCGACGGCCAGAACCGTCGATATTTTTGACGAATTTTTTTCAACCGTCGCAAATTCGTTTGCAACGAGCATTTTTCGGACGGATCAATTCCGACTGAAAAACCGTCAGTAATTGCGTTACCGATGGTTTTCGGGCTGATTACCGACGGTTCGGACCGTCGGTAATCCGCGTTTTTCTTGTAGTGTATTCAAGCTACTTATAAACATTGCACTCTTCTTGTGACTACTCGTGCACGCCGGTTTGGTCCACCTTTGATATATATATATATATATATATTGCTGAGCGTCCTTCGCTCAACACTGTGTGAAGCACAATCCGAACCGTCCAGATTGGATCGGACGATTGATAAGAAGACGTGCGAGATTTTTCCAAAATATCGCGAGAATTTTCCAAAATCTCGTGCATGCTCTCATGCTCATTCTCTCTCTCACGATCATCTCTTTCTCACTCGATCTCTCTCGCGGTCCTATCGCCGACGACGTGTCCCCCTCCCTCAACCCCGTCCTCCATTGTCAAGAACCCTCCAGGTTGCCGAATCACAAAAGAGAGAGGATATCGCGGCGTGGCGTCTAGATCGTGAAAGAGATAGAGAGGGAAAGAGGAGATTGCGGCACGGCGTTCCGATCGTTCACAGCATTGAGAGTGAGGGAGGGCGATTGAGGGCAGCTGGCGATCGAGAGCGTCGGCCGATGATGGAGGGCGAGGTCCACGGTGCACGACTATGGATAGAGAGAGAGAGGGAGGGGGTGGGAAGGGATTTTGGTGATGGCGACCAGCGAGGCGACTGGCGAGGCGATGGCGGCGAAGTCAGCGAGGGCTGAGGCAGCCGACGATGCGTGGCCTGCACAGGTCCAAGGCGATCGGCAACACGCGAGGAGGGTGGTCATCATATCGTGAGATTATCATTATCCGTAGGATTATATTTGGATGCTGACAGCATCCGATCAGAACTGATATGAGTCGTCCGATCTGATCTGAACGATTCGGATCATGCTTCACACGGTGCTGAGCGGAGGGCGCTCAACATCTCCATTTTACCCTTATATATATATATATATATATATATATATAAGTTATTACCAATTTATGAGTGCATATTAGATTAAATAAGTTAATGAGCCGTTCAAAAATATTAGTTGTTCTTAGGAGGTAATAATTTAATTTGTATTAATCAGTAAATTTTTTAGAGATCTTAATTTAATTTTTAGCTTTAAGATTTTTTTAAATGTTATTTTTTGTACTTTGTGTATGGACCATGTAGCCAAAAAGGACAACGAGATCATAATATGTGAGCCAAGGCACTTTTAAATGCTTCATTTCCAAATTCCATCATGTCATATTGTCATGATCCTTTTGAATTGTCACTGTTATACGAAAATATGTTAACTAATTAATTATTTCAAATCAAAGGATTTCTTGAACATTACTATATATACATGTAATATTTTATTTCTCACAAATTACTACTGAACTATATGTTAGAAGTCATGCCGCATCGTCGTCCCACAACTCCAGTCCGTCGACGTTAGCTTAGCTTCATTGGATGTTGCAGAGGAGTTGCATAGTTTTAGTATTTCTTTTCTTTATAACAGTCCTTGTAATTGTGTCGTAGTATCGGGTTGTTAGTTTTATATTAGTCTTACATTAGTATAAATAAGTGTCAAATGGTGGTGATCTGTTAATCTAATCATTTGTAATAGATTCTTACACTTGAATAAAGTTATTTTCTTCTTCTTCTACAACTAGTTGTTTCTCTTCTCTGCAACTTTCTTCATCTCCTTCCACTCCTACGACAACTTCTCTCCGATGAGTAGCATAGAGAGCTCCATTTCATTTCTTGACACAATATCAGAGCCTTGTCATTCAAGGTCCTCTCGGGGTCCTTCTTGCCCTACGAGCTTCATCGTTCGTTGTCAAATTCAATCGTTGCATCAACTCATCGTCAACTTCAAGCTTGTCATAAACTAGATGGCACCCATGAGCATCTTCAATGTTCCAAGGGGTGACCAAATCACGGCTAGGCTCTTGTGCTCTTCGGTCGACATCAAGATCGTGCTTCATAGCTCACCGACTTTAAGACTGGCACTCGAAACTTCATCATTTCAACATGTTTTATCATTGATCAGTGCCAGGTCATCCATCATCTTTCCTTCAATCTTTAGTTTCTCTTCTTAAACCAAGATCAATGTCGATCATCGTTCTCTCTTCTTCAGCCAAGATCGACATCAATTGGCGTTCTCTCTTCTTAGTCATATCTTCTTGTTCATTTTCACTCTATTTCCATGTTTCTTGTTTTTTTCTCCTTCGACTCTTGTATTTTAGTCTCCGGCAAGTTGCTAATCAGCTTTCGAGATCATTCAATCATCGTATCTCGCTATCAAGCTACAACGATGGAAGTTGCATCAAAACATTCCTCAGGTCGCCACTTCTTTGGCAATAGATCGCGTACAAGGCACTCCTCAAGTCGCTTCTTCGGCGATGGGTTGGGTACAAAGCACCTCAGATCATTGAGGCGATGGATTGTGTTTTTCTTTTGGCAAATGATCATCCTATGTTTTGATCTTCTTCCATCAGATTTCTTCTTCGTCAATTGGTGTCTTTAGTCACAATTATCTCTTTTTGGTTCTCTTTCGTCTTTGTTTATCTTGTTTTTGTTCACTTTTCTTCATTTCCCTTTGTTGTGTTCTTCTCTAACGATAACAGCTCATTCATCATCTAATATTGAGGTTCTGGTCGACCGGTGTTCGAGGAAGTATAGCTTTATAGATGTTTGGCATGAATTCTTCATCGTCGGTGTTACTCTGAAGTTGGCACTGTTGGCTTCTTCCTGTTACCAGCTTGAGGGTGTGTTGGCGTTTATCATGGCCGATGTGAAACTTCTATTGTTGTTGAATTACATACTATCGCGCGATCCCTTTATAGGTGCTTGATCTCGACGAATTACAAGTGCTCAATGAAATGTTCTTCTTGTGTCATCTGTGTTGTCGTTGTCATCTTTTTTTCATTTATGAAAAGACTAAATTACCCTTCCCTCCATGACACATCAAATAATAAATATATAATAATATAAAAAATAAGGGGAGGGTAATTTAGTATTTTTATAAATGTCAAAAATTTTTGTTTACCATTTTAATTCTTCCAATGATTTTTTTTATTTTATATTTGTTATTTCATGTTTTTTCAAGGGAGGGATACTTTAGTCTTTTCATAAATGAAAAAATCAAAAGTAACAAAAAATGTAGTAGACGGAATGACTAAAGTGAAAAAATCATGATAATTTATGGTGTTTGCGCCCTTCAAGGGTTCAACGAGTTGTAGAGCTTGTTCGACGGGATTCGCAACCTCGACGACATCGTGCATACTAGTTTCAAGTTGATGTCATGCATGTTCTTCTCGCCATCAACTTGAAGAGGGCTACTAGAAATCATGCCACGTCGTCGTTCCACAACTCCAGTTCATCGACATTAAGTCAACTTCATCGGATATTCCATAGTTTGTAGTATTTCTTTCTTTGTAACAATCCTTGTAACTGTGTTGTAGTATCAATTTGTTAGTTTCATATCAATCTTACATTAGTATAAATAGGTGTCAAATGGTGTGATATGTTAATATAGTCAATTGCAATCGTTTCTTACATTTGAATAGGGTTATTTTTTTTCTTCTTCTACAACTCTTTGTTTCTTTTTAATATAAATCACATAGTCATTTGTCTCCCATTAATGGTACTTTCAATATGAAATAAATCCTTTTATTAAACATAAGAAGTATTTGCACGAAAGTTGTAACACTGTAAAAAGTAAAAACAATTATGAATTATCTTAGTAATGAAGTGGTCTACATTCGGCATTGGTCGTCCAACTTACGTCCCCAGTTATAAGTTAGAATCTCGATCTATCATCGATCCCAATTGATTTGATCTATATTGTTGTTGGAGATTGTGAGTGAGAGAGATGTTTAAAAAAGCGAAAATAAATCGAACTTCGTAACTAATTAAGGCCAATCAAATAATAGTTAGATTGGTTTTAGAAGATATAGTAATTGATCAGTTTGTCGCTTCAATTAATTCGCTTATATTTAATTCATACTTAATTAAGCTTGACGAACTCAACTACAAATCCTAAACCTAACACTCCAATATGTGATCGAGGACATCAAGTTTGATTGTTGCAAGCTATTTATTAATATTTATTACTATAAAATGAAAAGAGAAAGAACATGTTAAATTAAAATGAATCTTGGATAGCATAATGTGTTCCCAAATAATTATAAAAAATATCCAAAAGAAATATTCTTAACCAAATCTATAATATTAAGCATCTCTCGTAGAAATATGTCGAGAGAAATATGGATTTGACGTGACCGTTGATAGTTTATCAATGTACCCTTTTCTATTTGACTCACACCATTTCTCCTACCAAAATAAAATTCCATCACTGCCCTTGTTGTTTGGACACCATCTCACCATATCTTCAATCCTTGTTTATGTAAAAAAAAAATTGAGTTATTTCTTTAAAGATCACCTAAATTATCACGATTTTTTGTATCTAATCCTAAAGTATAAACTTACGTTATGACTCACTTTAATTCTATGCCTGATTCTATTATTCTTTTGTTAATTTTATTTATTTTTTTCATTTGTGAAACGACTAAAGTGCCCTCCCAACATCATAATTAAAAGATTAAAATACTATCTTTAGTGTTTAGAAGAGAATAAAATAATAATATAATAACAAATATCGTAAAGATTAAAAAAACTCTTCATTGTCAGCGACATTTTTATATTATTTATTATTTTATTTTTTAATATTAAAAGATAGTATATTTTAATTATTATGTGTGGGGAGTATTTTAGTCTTTTCACAAATAAAAAAAAAGCAAAAACAACTAATAAAATCAAACGGAAGAATTAAGTGAAAAAATATGGTAAAATTTAGAGATATTTATAAAAGTTAGATGCAAAAAATTATAATACTTTAAGAGAAATTTAAGATAATTAATGTATCATAAATAGACCTGCAATGTTACGGCATGACACCCTGAACTAAGTTTCTAGTGGCTCATGTGCAAATCAACCTCTTCTTGATTATTGAGTTAGCAATTGAAAAAAAATTAAATAAATAAATGTGGAGCTTAACAAACAGTTAGCTTATCTTCTTAAATTACAATAGAAAATAAGAATATGACATATTGGCTTTGTAGCGATTTCAATTTTGATAATAGTGTTTGACGACTAACTAAAAATGTGACGCGTAAATAATGGAAAGCAAATTTTGTTCCAAATTTATCCATCATATATGTTCTATTATATATAAGTTTGGAGGTCCTACGGCAATTATTTGTATTGTTTTTAGCATTGACATTGTTCGCTGTAATATAATATTTCCTTTATTTATATTGCTTTCTATTTATTATTTGAATATTAATTATACAAATGCAAATATAATTTTATTATTATTTTTTAAAGACGGTGTTTGGTAAGAGAATTTTAGAAAAAAATTTAGTTCTCGAGAACTAATCAATTAGATAAAAAAGTTTAGATTGGTGTTTGGATGGAAAAATATAATGATGGAAAATTAAAAAGTTTATTTGATAGATAAGTTTTAGTAGGTGTTTGGATAAAAAGTAAGAAGTAAATATATTATTTTTATATTATTAAAGTGTGATTATTTTTGTAATTAGCAAATTAGATAGAAGAAAAAAAATTTAAGATAAACTAATAATAACTAAGAAATGAAAAAAAAATTAACATCATATTTATATAAAACAATTATATAATTATAACTTATTTAGAATACCATAATTAATAATTTAATTATATTATACTAATATCATACTAGTTAATTTTTATTATGATATATGATAAGTAAAATAAATAAAAATATTTATGTCAATATTTAAAGAAGAAAATATATTTTTCATAATAAATAATAATGGAATTTTTAATTTTATTATAACACTAAGTAAATTGTAATAAACTATAAATGTACTTTATTATTATTATACCTAAATAAATTATAAATTTATGATAACATAAAAAATAATAAACAAATATAATATATATGTATATAATATAATATATAATATATACATATAATAATATTACTAAAATAATATGTTATAGGTCTAAAAGTAATTCCACCTACTTTTAGGATCTGTTTGGATTGAGTGTTATTAAGGAGTGGGGTGGAATATATGGGAATGAAATTAGTTATACCATGTTTAGTTATATTTTTTATTTAAGTTAAAAGGGTGTGGTGGAATAGTCAAGCCCTCCAAACACCATATTTTTTTGTGGAATGAGAAGGGTTAAATTATTTTAGACCAAATTAAATTTTTTACCTTTTTTATTATCAAATTAAACCACCGCGCTCTCTCTCTCATATATTATCCGAATATATATATTTATTTATATTTTTTATTAAATAATTTTTTAGTAAATATAAAATTTTATTCAAAATAAATATAAATATACTATTTAAAAATAATTTAATATTAATAAACTATAGTCAACAGGGTCTAGACGTAAAATTTAGATTCAGTCCCGACCCGATCGGGCCAAGATCCGGTCCTGACCCAATTATCCTCGGGTTGGAAAAAAATTGAAAAATTCGAGCCGATGCGGACGAGGGCGACCAAGTCGTCCCGATTCATCCGCACCTCTGATTAACGATTATAATACTTTAAACATATAATGAAGGGTAAAAATGACTTTTATACAAATAAAACCTTCATTACTTCACCCCGCATTTTATATAATTTATTATCCAAACATGGACTTTCTAAGGACACACCACGCCATCCCACCCCATCACTCACCACACTTCAATCACATCCCTTCATTAGTTATTTGCCAAACAAACCATTAGACTTATAACAAAAAAAATAAAAAAAATAGATTGTTCTTCCTATTAGCAAGAATTTTTTATCAAAACTTTTGACCCAAAGTTCTGATCAAGGATCACGTTTCCATCACATATAGTATTTGGCAAAACAAAGGGTTCTTCTACCTTTGTCATGCAAACAAACACAGCCAAAGAATATCATTTATTACTTAGATATAAATTCTATGTTGATTTATGTTATATAGATGAATAGTTAAATTTATCGAGTGGTCATTTATTTATTTTTTTGGATGGCCAGTTTCAATATCCGAAGAAAGGTATCGACGATTCAATTTGCGCGAAACTAAAGAGTGTATTGTCCATAATTTGAAGATTGATCCATCATCGAGCTCAATTAATTTAGTTAGATTTGTCTCGGCATGCGACATGTGAGACTTTAAATGAAAATACTTTATATTCACAAAATTTTGAATTCGAAACTTACTTACACGAGTATGAGTCGCTTACTACTTACCTCTTGGTATCAAATAGTAATTTTGTTAATTAAAATTTTATTCGCTAACTAATTTACTATTGGTCGATCGAATCTCTATTCATTGTTAAATTATTAAACTTGTCAAACATATATCCACGTATGAAATATGAAATATGAACGTGTGCCAAGATTCCTCTCAATTAAATAATTCAATGCCAACCATTTCAATAATGAAATATAAAAAAAATATATTAGGGGACAAAAAGCGACGAATAATTGTACATTATGTATAATTCACATTTTTAACTAATAATGGGAAAAAAGGAACTACAACAATTTCCAATCCGTTGGCACCATCTTAAATATTTCAGGAACTAATAATGGAAGAAAGTGGAACCCAAGAAGAATTATGAGAAAACTCCAAATCGTGATTAACTTTTTGAATGGAAATAAGCCTATGTTTGACAAAGTCAAAAATAGCGTTTGGCTATTGCAACGCTATTTTATCTATTTGATAGCAAACATAATTAAGTCGAGTTTCGTTTTGAATGGAAAATATTGAAAAACTATTTCTATTGACATTTAGTTTTTATTTAGCATTTAGATGTTTATATTTTCTTTCAATTTTATTCTTATTCAAATGTATAATTTCTTTTTTATTTTATCTTATTATTTTATTACCATTTATCTGTATTCTTTTTATATTCATATTTAATTAATTACAAAATATTTATTTATTAACAATGGATATTAAAATTAATTTAATAATTAATATTTTCAAATCATTTATGAATTATATAAATTTATTTTAGATCAATTTTATATATACAATTTTTTATTAAATTTTAATAAAATTTGTATAGCAATTGAATTGAATTATTTATTATATATCCAATTATATCATTTTATATTCAACTGCTAATTCCACTGTTAAGTTTATTAAACACTTATTTATTAATATCTTAAATATGTCACTAATCTCTAATATTCAATCGTTATCTGCTATCCTTTTATTTAAACCGCTATTCGTTATCAAATCGCTATATGCTTGTTAAATCGTTAATAATGCCAAACAAAGTCTAATTATTTGACAAATTCTATCTAATAATGTTTCCATTTATTGATTAGAAATGAAAAAAATACATTTGTACAAAAGCCTCAAAAATTAGGAGTGAGCACGGCCGGATCCCATCCGATTTTTCAAAAGTATTTTCGGATATATATATATATATAAAATATATATATATATATATATATATATATATATATATATTTGAGTTAGAATGGAGTACAAGTGAGGACCCGTCCGAATTAAAAACAAATCTTCAAACTCATTCCCGATTTGATTATTTAATATTATCACATATAGATATGATATAATGTATTAAACGTATTATTTATGTATCATATTATAACTTTTTGACATATGTGATGCATAAAATAATCTTATTGATAATAATTAGTAAAATGAGGGCTACTAAAATAGTATTATTATTTATACTTTTAGGTTTAAAATTTCTAGATCAACCCGGTTTAATTTGGGGTCGGACAATCCGATCTCAAACCTGATCCGGACCAATCGAATACAAATTTGTTCATCCCCCTATTAAAAATTTTGTCAAGATTTGGGACAATTTATTGATCATGATTTGGGATAATTGTCATGCTCAGGTTGTAACATGATTTCTTTGGTGTAAATGAAAATTTTCATTAGGTCAGTTAATACGAACAATAATTATTGTGAAATAACGCAATCATCATTATTATTATTGTCATCAAGTTTTTCCTCCATCATCTGACACGTGTCTATCACTAGAAGTGGGATCCAATATTTAGAGATGGACTTTGGGACCGTGTCCAAATTGTAAAATTGAATTTGATCGTGGCTCGAGCCATGTCGGACCGGCATGATTC
Source organism: Pontederia crassipes (assembly GCA_030549335.1). NCBI lineage: Eukaryota > Viridiplantae > Streptophyta > Magnoliopsida > Commelinales > Pontederiaceae > Pontederia > Pontederia crassipes. The sequence continues at coordinate 8,876,084 of CM060190.1, forward strand.
AAAATCGCGCCATATCGGTCACATTATTTTTACCCTAAGATTTAAAATAAAAAAATAATAAATATTATAATATATGATATTGTGATTATTAGATATATAATAAATTATATTATATATATGATATAGTTATAAAACAATTATGATATATGACTAAATATATGAATAATAAAGTTATACAACTTATAATATGTCATTAAATATTTAACTGTATAATAAGAAATAAAAAACTTGCTCACGTGCGCATCGGGCCCTGCCCAGCTTCATGTTGGGCAATCCGACGCAATCTGACCCAACAAAAATCATGCGAAAAATCGTGCGGACCACGTGTCAGGTTGAATGGTGTCAACGATTGTCCATCTCTGTCGATAGTATGAAAGTTAATCATTTTCCTAACTAAAAAAGGGTGTCAAAGTGGATGAACAAAATATTTAATTAAAAAAATATCTAAAAAGATGTATATATTGCTTAGTTTTTTATAGAATAATCAACTGAAGCTAAGTCCCCATTCAAAAAAAAAAAATAGAGGAGCTTGAGGTGTGATTTGGTTGGAGAATATTTTCAATCGGAATAAAATTAACATAATGATATTTTTAAAAAAGTAAATATATTCTTATTCTTATGAGCGTTTGGTTCTAGAATTTCGGAGGGTGCTATTGTATTTTTCAACATGATTTCATTAAAAATGAAGTTTGACTAATATATTTTTGTTCTAATGATGTTTGACAATATTATCAGAATAACAAGATGTTCCATAATTTGTTCTACAATCAAATGGCCCGAGGGGTTCCATTCTTCACTCGAAAATTAATCAATACCTTCTTGCTGCTTGAATTATCTAATTTATTATTTATATTAATATCATTTAATATTTTATTCTCTATGCTCATTGATTTTGGAAAATTGACTTCTGCAGCAATCAAATACACGTCTGTCATACACAATATTTTGTAATTAAACATAAAATATCGCGTCAAAATGGGTTTTAAAAAAAAAGTCAAAATAATTAAATCGAAAAAAACAATTACCGCTGTTCTTTTTTAGTGCGTGACCGGGAAAAACGCCGTCACGTCGCGCGTAAACGGCGACGGGCGAGAAGGTTGACCACCTGACGTCATCGTTGGCAGCTCCTGATGAGGGCGAGGGCAGTTTGGTAAATCAGGAAACAAAAATTTTTATGTTCCGCCAAAGGTGGGGCCCGGCGTTTGCACCCACGGCGTATTCTCGGTAACGCCCCTAGATTTTCTTGCAATGACCAAAGTGAGCTAACTTTCTACAGCGTCATTTGGCAAAAAAAAAAAAAAGTGGAAATTATAGGGGCATTAACGTAAAAGGAACCCGCGTGGTCTCGCTAAATCGTCGGCTTGCGGGACGTGTCCTTCTCCGGAGTAAACGGCGTGAATGCGGCATCATAACGGCGTGCCGCATCGCCGTCTCCGTCTCTCTCTCTAAAATGTCTGCTATCTTATGGTCACCACCACCTCCCCGTTCGCCCCGGAGTCGCGGTCGGGTGCTCCGCCTCCTGCTCTCACCACCGCGCTCACCCCCCCTTCGTTCTCGGCCCCGCCTTTTTGGCCCTTAAAATAAATAAAAATACCCCACCCACCCGAAAAAAAATCCCCCCTTTTTTTCCCTCTTTCTCCGCTCCTTCCTTCGTCTCCGGCCTCGTCTTCCTCTTCGCCGGCGAGGGGCAGCGGAGGATCTCCCGCCGGACTCCGACGCCCTCTCGCCGACGGACGCAGTGCATTCCGGCGAGGGCGCGTTGTGGGGTGTGTGTTAAAAGCGCTCCTGGCGTCGGGGCCACGCTTGGAATCTCGAACGCGACGCGAAGGGGGGAGGGGCGCTTGTTTGGATTGAAAGGAAGAGAACAGTGAGGCAATTATAAAATTCGATTGCGGCGGGGGCCGTGCGGGGGGAGAGAGAGAAAGCTAGAGAAATAGAGAGACGGGTCTGTGGCGCTTGCTTGCATTAGAGGAGCATCGCTCGCGCACGGCACGGATGCCGAGGGCGATCCCTTGGAGGAGTCCACTTGTTCTTCTTCTTCTTCTTCTTCCTCCACTTCATTTCTTCTCCTCCTGCTACTCCTCCTCGACTCCTCGTTCCTTGCCTTGTGGCGTAATTTATTCCTCGTCTCCTGGGAGATCGCTTCTTTAAATTCGGGCCCTCGTCGGAGCTCATTTGCAAGTGGAGAGCACCTTTTCGACCAACGGCGCAAGAGGGAGGTTCGCGAGGAGCGCACGATCCGGTGAGTTTGCCTTCAATAATTGAGCTTTCTTCCCTTTTCCTGGACTTTTCTTTTGGCGGAATTCTGGACTTGTTCGGCGATCCGAGTCCGAATGGTGCAGGAAGCATGAATTTTGGGGTCGGGACGCGAGCTTCATTTTTGAATCGGAGTTATCCCATGATGGCAATTTTTTTCTGTGTTCTTTTTAAATATCTGTGATCTCCTGCTTTTTGTTTCGGCATCTTGTTGTGATATATCATTTTGGGCCTTGTCAACTATCTCGCACGCTTTCCAACATTTGATGCGTCAAATTTTGGTTTTGCGATCTCATGCGACACTGAAATGAAAGACGGAGAAAGAAGTTTGTTTTTTGGCCCTCTTCTTCTTCTTCTTTTTTGTTTTTGTTTGGAGCGCTTGTTTTTCTTCCGGAAGGTGGAACTTTGGAGGAGCTTGTAATTTATCTTCTTTCATTTCGAGCATATGTTTCTTTTCCTATGCGCTTCCTACGTATCCTTATTTTGGAAAGGGAATGGTAGCTCGATCTGCTTCTAAACTTGGTTTGATGCAGAGACGGGAAAGCAAAGGAAGCAGCGCTGTTCTTTAGGTCCCCAAATTTGAATTTTGCTTGGTGATAGAGTTTGGGACTTCCAGGATGCCATCAAGTATCATGGATCACAGACGTATGTCTCCATTCAGCCTGCCATCAGATACATCTTCTTTCTTTTCCGAGGAACTCCATTTCCCTGCTGAGGTAAGAGTTTTCCAATCTCCTTCCCATATTTGCGTAGTACAGGTAGATGCAGCAGATGAAAGAACCTCGACGTACATGAACATGTCGGGAATCTGATTCTCTCTATTCACAAGAATAAGTATTGTTCAACACTGAATGCTGGACCCTGTCGGTTTTCTTTTTGGCTGTTGTAACTCCACTTGCTTTCTTATAGTAACGAGGATGCTTGGTATTGACCAGTTCCCTCTTAAATGCAGAGACGATTATGGAAACCTGATTCCGTGACTGATCATCATCATTTTGGTGAGCATTCACACTTCGTTGGATTGTGTCATGCTTTCCTTTCTTGGAGATTGGTTTTTATTCACGATCCTCAATCCCATGGTCCTAACTAGTTCATTATTATTTACTCTACCATTTCCTCTTTTGGAACATAACTATAGATTTTCATTATCTGGTATCATGGATATTAGTAGTTCTGAAATTAAGGTCCATTGACATCCATTGAAATATGCTGCAATCAAGTCTAGAGAGTAAGTTGGATTTGTGGATCCCGTTATTGACTAAATGATAGGCCTTGCTTATCACATTGTGACATCACAGTTGGCTGATATCTATATTCATTAAACAGTTTTTGGATGCCTTTACACCTCAGCCAACAAACAATATATGCTTTCTGCCATATCCCATGGTGTCTTTTATATGTGTATCTAGTGCCTTCTGCTTCCGTGTTTCAGGAAATGAAGGAATTTCTTTGATGCCAGGAAGTAAATCTGTCTCTTCTCCGCTTAGCAAGCTTCATCTACTAAGAGCAAACCCTGCAGAATTCTTACAACATTCTCAGCCATATAGTTCTAAAGACCAGAAGATTAAATTTTCCTTTGACCATCCTATGGTGGCTCCGGAAAAAATGGCATCTAATTCTTCTATTAGAGCTGAAGACTATGATTCTTCATTGCAATTTGTGCAATCGGCCCATCCAGCATTTGTATTTGTTGGAGGGAACATAGCAGAGTTTCCTGGATCAAATTGTGAAAATGGGCTCTTCTCAAGTTCTCTGTCAGATATATTTGACAAGCGATGTGAGTCCCCTACCTATAGAAATGATTAACTTGATAATTCTGCAGGAACATGCATGCACATTCCTAGAGATTCAGTTTTAAGACAATTTAGTTGACCAAAACATATTGTGTTTTGCTGATGGTTCTTGTCACTTCATAGTTTAAATATAGTTTAAGGTGATAAAATTTGAACTGTCTAACATGGACTTTGGATGAATTAGTGCTATTGTCATCAACCAATGACTCCATTGGTCAGTCCAATGATGCATGGAACTCTAACTTTGAGGAAGATGAGCACTTCAAATCAATGGAGGAAATCGAAGCTGAAACGATAGGGAACCTCCTTCCTGATGATGACGACTTGTTATCTGGTATCAATGATGACATTGGCCATATGAGTCGACCCATCAGTGGAGATGATATTGATGATGACATATTCTATAGTGGTGGAGGTATGGAGCTGGAAGCAGATGATGTTGTTAATGGCAACAGATCCTCTGATCTTTCTGCTGGAGAAACCTCTAATGGCCAACAAGGCGGACCAAATGGTCCACCTTCTGGTGAACACCCTTCTGGTGAACATCCTTCCAGGACTCTTTTTGTTAGGAACATAAATAATAATACTGAGGATGCTGAATTAAGGGTTCTTTTTGAGGTAAGCTTTTCTGCTGTCTTGGGATTGCCAGTGAACCAAAACTGAAAATATTCTGACTCTTTTGTCCTCTCGTTACAGAAATATGGTGAAATACGCACACTTTATACAGCTTGCAAGAACCGAGGTTTTGTTATCATTTCTTACTATGATATAAGGTCTGCATGTGATGCGATGAGAGCCCTTCAAAGCAAGCCACTGAGACGTAGGAAGCTTGATATCCATTTCTCCATTCCAAAGGTATAAGTTTCTGTATTGGATCATCAATGTAGGCAAGAACCCTATTTCTATGCATTCTTGAAGTTGGTGTTTAAATCTGAAATTCTCTTTTCTTTTTTCTGAATGCATCTGTAGTAACTCTTTGCCATCTCCCAACCAGAACTCTTTGCTATCAGAAATCTTATTGAGTTCATTAGTCGAAAAATTCATTTCTTTCTACAGAATATGGAGATCTTTGTCTCTGCTTAACATTTCTCCAACTAAACTGCTGCATGGCTTATGTATATGGATACCGAGTACCTGATTTCACTAGTTTAGTGTTGCTTTAGGATGTGATGAAAGTGACACAAGATGGTTTAGGAAATCTTCAATATTGCATAATAACTAAGGCAATGTTAACTGGTACAATATGACAAAGAAACACTTCGTTTGCTAACCCTATTTATGTTGCATTATGTAAGTGACAATTTATATGTTGATCAGTTATTTTTGGTAACATACTGATGATTCTTTGTGCAGTTCACATGGATGAAGCTTAGTCATGTGTGTGTACTGTCTTATATAATTGGCTGCTCCCTTGAAACTTGCTTTTAACTTTTACCATCTATGTTTTAGGACAATCCATCTGAGAAGGATATAAACCAGGGGACTCTAGTAGTCTTCAATCTTGATGCCTCTGTTTCAAACGATGACCTCCATCAGATCTTTGGTGTTTATGGTGAAATTAAAGAGGTAATAATTTGAAATTCCACAATTTTGTGTTTCCTATAATGATTTTTATGCTAACAATGGCATGTTTCAGATTCGTGAGACTCCCGATAAGCATCAGCACAAATTCATAGAATATTATGATGTCAGAGCTGCTGAAGCTGCTCTTCGTGCCTTAAACAGAAGTGACATTGCTGGAAAGAAAATTAAGCTTGAGCCTAGCCACCCTGGAGGAGTGAAACGGTAGTATTATGCTTGCACATTAATTTGTACCATCTTCTAATTCCATCATCTCAGTATTTTTCTTTCGTAGATTTATGCTTTGTCAAATACGAATACAAGTTGGATCGTATTACATCACATAGTACTCAGATCATATATCAACTTTATGTATTGTGTACCTCTCACCAATATACATTTACGTTACCTAGTCAGATTATATTCACAATATCCAATTAGATTCTTTGACGAATGATTAAATCCTAATAATTGATCTCTCTGGCAATGTTGCATCTCTGAGAAATCTTTGATCACTGTGCAAAGCTTGAAAACCACACTATGCAAAAGCAGGGGAAGCCTGTGTATACATTTTTCTGCTCTCCCCTACACCCTCTAGCTAGGGAGCACATGGGGTTTATGTTTCTTTTCTTTATTTTCATTTAAGCTTCTGAACTCATGAGGTCCTTGCTAGCTCCATGGGTGAGTAAATATACTCCTGCTGAATCTAAGGGATATTTGTGGTCTAATCAATGTAGAATCCCATGTTCTCAAACACTGAGTTGGCCCATATGTTCCATCTATTTTTCTTTCTTTGAATTTTCAAATAAATTGTTGCATGATTTTGGTATAAAAACCAACTTTTAACTTATCCTAAATTCTTTACTTATTCCTTTACATAAGCTTCTAAAGTTGTAAAACCAATAAGATTATGAAGTGTAGTAGTTCCTCATATAAAAGAATGCATCCTTAACTATAATTTGTCCAATATGTAACCAAGTCTTCAAGATTGTGATTATTATGAGTGCTGTAACTAAAAACTAGAGAAATTGGTCCAACAGTATAGAATTTTATTCATGTAAATGTCAACACCGAATTCCTACAATGAGTGCATAGGTTTCAATAACCACTGAGGCCCAAACATAGCAGAAAATGATGACCTGTCGCCTGGACAGATGAGTATCATCCCTTAATCAAATAAAAGAGAACACACAAGCTCAGATAAGGACTGAACAGTGTCCTAAATAAGCTTCCCTCCATTGTACTATCAAGAATTTGTCTCCTTTTTCTAAATATCTATGATTGAAAATGCACTTTATTGTTCTTATGTTTCCTCCACAGTAACTCTCTTCCAGAAGCTTAACAGTCCTCTTGGTTTCCTTTTATTTCTTCCCTTGTTTGGTATCTTTGTCTGACATACTTATTCTGCAGCAGCTTAATTCCACAGTTGTCTTCCAAATTGGAAGAAGACGAGTTTTTTAATAACTCTCTATCAAGGAGCCTTAGTAAGTTTGTGTTTTCCTCTATATTATTAGATTCTGATGTCATGAGAGAACAGGTAGTTCTGAGGACTTGCATGCTCTGACCATCAATTCATTTTCTTCAGGATCCATTCCTCTTGGAACAATTACATCCAATAGTCTTGAGAGTGGGATATCAAGCTTTAACTCTGCAGTTCGAGCACCAATCAGCCCATTTATGGAATCTACATTCAATGGGATCTGTACTAGCGTACCCCAAAATTTATCTTCTCCTGTGAGAATAACTGCAGTAGGTAATCATAACAATAAGCAATCTGTTCATGGGGATCTTAGCCATTCACCAGCCCAGATGGCCTTTGGATATCAAGGATTGTCTAGTTTTCATGCTCACTCGCTCCCTGAGTATCACAATGGAGTGACCAATGGCATCTCATATATGTCAAATTCGACATCTGCCATGGGGATGGGTATCAATATCAACTCCAGATCAGAAGGAATTGATAGCAAGAATGCTCAGAACTTAGGCTCTGATAGCCTCAAAAGTCAATCATTTTATCATGGTGAAGGTGGTATGTGAAATCCAAATCCTTTTTCCTCTAAAAAAAATCCAAATTTTTGTGTGTACTATTTCTGTATTGAGGGACTGCTAGATTTTCACATTTTCCCTTGTTGGCTTATTCGCATGATTTTTTTAAAGATGTTTTCTTTCTTTGTTATGCAATCATAGAAGGGAAAATATTTAATTTTGAAGCTTCGTGGCAGTAGTTTCCTTTATATTGGATACTGATCTTTCCCATTATCGGCTTGTCAATGATCTCAAAGATTCTCTAATTTTCAGCATTTGGAGTTCCTGGAAATGGGAGCAGTCCTCTCCTGGGACATCAGTATGTTTGGGACAACTCAAATGCCTTCCACCGCTATCACCCAGGCCCACTCCAATGGTCGAATTCACCATCATTCGTGAATGATATATCTGCACATCCTTCACCTCATATGCATGGCATGCCTAGAGCACCATCACACATGCAAAACACAGTTTTTCCTTTACAACACCATGTTGGTTCAGCTCCAACAGTGAATCCATCAGTTTGGGACAGGCGACACGCCTATGCCACGGATTCTACGGATTCACCTTTTCATCCTGGATCTCTTGGCAATATGATGTTCTCAGGCAGCCCTCATCAGTTGCATCCAATCGAACTTGCTTCTCGAAATATGTTCCCTCATGCTGGTGGAAATTGTATAGACCCCTCTATTTCTCCTGCACATATTGGAATATCTTCTCCTCAACAAAGGTGTCAGGTATTCACTGGGCGGAACCCCATGATTCCTTTGCCCGGCTCATTTGATGGACATACTGAACGAATTAGAGGGCGAAGAAATGATACTGGCATTAATCTGGCTGACAACAAAAAGCAATATGAATTAGACCTTGAACGCATTGTGCGCGGTGAAGACTCACGAACAACACTCATGATAAAAAACATACCAAACAAGTATGTGAACTTGGACTTGTAAACTGTATGTTGAGTCGTACTAATCCTTTTTTATTCCATTGATATTCTTTGACATAGCCGACTCCACCTAGTGGGATAAGGCTTTGTTGTTGTTTGTTGATATTCTTTGACTTGAATCACAGGTACACGTCTAAAATGCTTTTAGCTGCTATTGATGAAAACCATCGAGGAACATATGATTTCATCTATCTTCCAATTGATTTTAAGGTAAACGAGGAATTATATGCTGGAGTTTCATGATTCTTGCTTAATATCCTTTCTGACCTGATATCCTCTGTTTCTAGAACAAATGCAATGTGGGTTATGCTTTTATAAACATCATCGATCCGCAGCATATCATTCCATTTTATCAGGTATGGCTGCGTACCTCATATTAAACAAAATATTGTTCTTTTGATGTCATACATTGTGTAGAAATCCTCTATGCTGGTGTCTATGGACTTTTGAGTTTCATGTGAGGTGTCACCTTTTATCTTCATTTTTCTTTAGTTTTCAGCTTCAACGAATGCATTATTTTTGTTCCTGATTAAATGTTTCTGCTGTAGTCATTTAATGGGAAGAAATGGGAGAAGTTCAACAGTGAAAAAGTTGCATCACTTGCTTATGCAAGAATCCAAGGGAAAGCAGCTCTTGTTGCTCATTTCCAGAATTCCAGTCTCATGAATGAAGATAAACGCTGCCGTCCTATTTTATTCCATTCAGATGGCCCTAATGCAGGAGACCAGGTATATACCATCTGAACTTCAAATGTTCCCATGTGGACTAATGAGTGAGTAAAATATAATTGTGGTTTGCTGGTTATGTTACTCACATTTTCTTCCATCTTACATGGTCAGTATCTCATATAGTTTATGCCCAGATTGCTGCTTTTGCATCAGTCAGACCGGAGCGTTTTTATTTATTTTATCAATTTATATTTCCATTTGTTCCCACCTAAAAGGGCTTCACTTCGTCACTCATTTGTTTGCATTCCATAAAATGATTAACAAGCCTCGTTTCCTGCATGCTGTGCTGGAATATAATGCTGACAAATTTGGAGTATCTCATTCTTCGCACTCATTGCACATGCATTCTGCAAGACTCCATACACATATCAGGCAGTAGTTATTAACAGTTTTGATGACCGTCAAGTGATATTGGTGTCAGTATCTGACTTTGATGACTTGTGACCATTTAGATGTTCAAATATTTTCCTGCAGTTTAGGTATGTAGTTATCATGATCATTGATGACTGTTGTTCAACATCAATGACGTGTAAAATGGCGTCCAAGTCACTTATGAATAATGGTTTCCTCTTAAGGATGTACTTATGGATAAGGTTATGATCTAGGTGGGTTAATGTTCTCTTCGTAGGCTTTTACAAGCTGTTACAACCTTCATCCATAATTGCATATTTGTGATGGACCACTTTGTCCTCGCAGTCCACTCTGTTTAATAAATTATATTAATGATTTTTTGACTAGTCTTTTTTTCAATTTGGCAGGAACCCTTCCCAATGGGGACTAATGTCAGGTCGAGGTCAGGAAGATCAAGGACCACCAGTGAGGAGAACAGTCATGAAAGTCCATCAAAGTTTTCACATGGAGATAGTGATGCAGCTGTTTCTCCTTCAGAGACCAAAGGTTCTGAATGACCCATGCTGTATTCAAAGTGAACTAACTACGAAGACCAAAGCTTTTGTAACACAAACTTCGTTTCTGCCTTCATTTTCTTTGTTCTGTTATGTCCCAGTCTGTATTGACAACAAATGGTGGCCCTTGGACGCTCCATGGTTTGAACTACTGTGGGGTCTCTATTTTTCTTGGATCACCTTGTCAGTAACTGGAATCTACGGGTGAAAGCCGCAGGGTGATCTTTAAGACGGGGGTTGCGGCGCACTGAGCATTGTACATGAGTTTTGACAACGAGAGGACTAAAGTATGAAGGCCTTCTCTGCAATTTTCCGTTCCTTTGTTGGTTTTGCTTGCAATTTTCCCGTTGAGACGGCTATTATCTTCTTGGAGCCGGGCAGGCTGTCTGGAATATTTGTATTGAGTATGTTGTCACGATACCACATTCATATCAATATGAATTTTGTAAGTGTTTCTAGTGCTTTGCGTCGCAATTGGACGTTTTGGTGTCCTCTTTTATCATGCACCTTGTTTTGCCTTTCCATCATGAGCTTCCCACTGTATCTTGCCATGATATTTTGGAGGCGTGCTTTTGGAGTCTCTCAGGTACTATCAGCCCTTTTTCATTGCAAAATCTTAATGTTACATTGTTGCAGTAACAACAACAACAAAGTCTTATCCCACTAGGTGGGGTCGGCTACATTGTTGCAGTAAATGTCAGGTAAATAGCAGATTGTGTTTTGTGTTGATTGTCACCAGCATAAAGTACCAACATCATTTCATGACGTTCATGCCATTGAAACTTTTGTTTGCCATTGTCAGCCAAGAATCTGCATGTCAGTTATTAGTTTGCGCTTCACAACACACAAGAAAAGGGGAAAAAAATGAGATGTGGCCATTTAATATTGTCCAAATATTGATTATTGTTCATTGTTAGTAGGAAATCAAAATTCCTATCATCTCCTTTCCTTGTCCTTGTCTATAACATCGAGCCAATGAATTTGGATGTATACTTCAAACGTTTATTTATTTTAATTTCTTGACGTTAATTTAAAATGCTATATTATTCTATCAGAAAGGGTTTAATGTATCTTCAAAATGTTTTTTTTGCTTTAATTCAGATGTTTTTTTTGCTTTAATTCAGATTAAGTGTATCATTCATCTGAATTGTTGTTAAGTGATTCAATAATTAGAATGCGCTCTAATGACATCCTGAATTTATGACTTAGATCGAGCAAAATAGTCTTTAAAATAAAATAGAACACGTGTGCTTCGGATCTTCTCTAACGTTTTGAATGAGAAAGGCCAAATCCGAGTCTCAATTGGTATCCACTATTCACCAACAAATGTGGCCAGATGAAGACAAATTATAATTTAGAATATATATATATAGGGGCGGACCCAGACTCCAATTTCAGGGGGCCAAAAAAGATACTACAGTGTTAAAAATTTTTAAGGGGGGCCAAAAATAAAGTAGAAAGGTGAGTTTTCGATCCCATGTCCTCTAAACCATCCATGCAAAGAGCTTACCACAACACCGGACTAAATTTTATAAATAGATTTAGACTAGTATTTATTTAAAAGTAGTCTAAATTATCCTAAAATCTATATAAATTATATACGGCTAAAATTTTTTAAAATTTTGAGGGGGCAGGGCCCTCACCATCTACCTAGGTCTGCCCCTATATATAATAATAATAATAATAATAATAATAATAATAATAATAATAATAATAATAATAATAATAATAATAATAATAATAATAATAATAATTCTCATTTTGAGCACCTTCATAGTTATTTGAATCGTTAATAAGTTGATCACTCAGCATTTCTCGAGAGCAGAGGATGCGCGGGAAGTAAATTAAACCCATGTATATATATAATGGCACATCAACTAATGTTATTAGAGATCGAGGAACGTGGTCCTGCCATAAAACTTTTACTCCATTATTTATTTTTCAAAACAAAAAATTGGGAAATATAACCATAATTTTACCAAGACAAATATATGTTCTTGGTAACCAAATACAATTATAAAAATAAAATAATTTTTTCCTTTAACTTCTCCTGAATTAGGAACTTTTTTACGTCTACTCGTGATTTTCAAATTTTTCGCAAACCTCCCTTGAACTATGCACACAGGAATATAAAGAAGATTCAGAGATCCAAATTTGATTCCACTTTTATGTGCAGGAACTCCTCTTCCCAGCTACTGCCAACAGCTTGGTTCTCTTCAATCCAGCAGTCCAAGTGCACGAAGATCTCTCCCAACAGCAGCCAAAAGTTTGTCTTCTCTCTTCCAGCACTTCGTGAGACAAGATGAGTCTGCCACAGCCCTCTCTAACTCTCTCTCTTCTTGATAACTTTTAACCCTTCGTGATGTGCAGATTTCAACCACCAAAAAGAGCAATGAAGCTGGACAACAGGTACAAGAGAGAAAGAAAAAGGAAAACAGTGTAGGAAGGACAATGAGATTTCGAGCACCTTTCAGCTCCAAGAAAACAAGAAATTAGATTGTAAAAATGGCTCAGAGATGTCTCTCTTTCCAGCCTAATTTTCTATTACAAAGCACTAACTGAAATCTTGTTCTTATATGCTAAATTTGTTACAAAACCAAAGTTGTGACATGTCTTAAAAAAAAAGATGTGTACATATCATTTTGTAATAAAATCCTTCAAGTAAGATGGTTTCTTTATTTTTCTTCTAGTCTTCACTTCTTCTGCCTTGTTGATTGCTGTCACCTTTTGGTTATTTATAACATTTCTCCCCTCGAACGAAAACAGACCTCATCCTTGAGGTCTAAACCTTGAGTATAATTTTCCTCAGGTGCATTATCAACTTGAAAAATTCTCACGGAATGATGACTTCCCTGATAAAGCTTATAACAAATAGTAGGACATTCGAGACCAAAGCTTTATGGAACTTGTGAGAAACCCATAGGCTACTGACAAAAAATTTCTAACTATAAGAAATTGCCTACAAAACTTTCTACATATATTGTGACTGATCCCCTGAGCTAGTGGCCACTTCATATAGGTGTGCAGCAATAAATCCTTTGCATCACCCTGTAATTGGCTTTTGATATAGTCTGAAATTGTTGGTGGTTTATGACCATACATAATTTTAAAAGGAAATCTATATGGTTGTACATTCCTTTGTTGGCTATTTAGGAACAAGTGAAAATGATACTGAACATCTTTGTAAAAAAAATTATCTATAACTTCTTCTGAATCAATATCAACTATAAAAGATATATCATTTGTCTGTGAGGCTGATTGACTAATAGCCATTTGAAAATAGGACCCATACTCTTGTAGATCAATCTGTCCTCTAAGTTGATGATGAGATGTATAACATATATCATCCTTACTCTCGGTCATTATGTCTGCAGGGAACAACTCTTTTACAGGCATAGCAGATGTAGATAATGCATTGGAATTGACCACAGAAGTAGCTGAAATAGAAACATGTTGTACAATCTCTAACTTTTTCTCATGTGACTTGTCCAATTCATGAGTTTGTATTAAAATTTTAGCTTCAGATTTGCATGAGACAAACCTTAGTTTTAGAGCTTTCATAAAATGAGACCATGAACTTAATTGTTTATTTCGATGCATCCAACTGTACCATTGTAGTGCCTCTCCTTCAAAAGCCATTGAGACCATTGTGATTTTCGATCCTTCAGAAATATTATAAAAATTCAGAAATTATTCAGCCTTGAAAATCCATTCTGTAGAATTAATTCCATCAAATTTAGGAAGCTCCATTCTAACCTTATGAACATAAGCATCAGAAGTTAGGCTTCCCAATGACTTGAAATAGGATCTTCAACCTTATGATCACCACCAAAACTATTTTCTATATTAGAGTGTAATCTACTGCTCAGATCATCAGATTTTAGTCTTAATGCATTCAAGTTTTCATGAACAATATGAAAATTTTCATTAATGGCTCTGAACTATTGTTCCATAAGAGCCTGCAGTTTATCCATTGACTCCTCCATTCTGGACCATCTGATACCATCTTCCATGATAATAGAATGTAGGGAATCTTCTGAATTGCAGAATCCTATCTAAAATTCAATAACAACACCAGATTGAAAATTCTAATCAAAAGCTTATCAAGATTTGCATAAATCTCTCCCAAATTGATCAAGATCTTATCAAGGAATCAAGCAGTGCAGAAATCCTCCTCAAAATTGTCAAGACTGATATGAGAACTTGCAGAAAACTCAACAAAAGTAGCAACAAGAGCATCAATGTTAAAAAGCTTTTGCAGCCCAGCCCACAAAGCCCGGCTATTATCTGATACGAGAGGTATAAAAGCAAGGTTTGTACTGTAAAGAGCCCACCTTTTCTTCTATTTTCTTTCCTGCCATGTACCTCTTCTTCAAGCTAGGGTTTCTTTCCCCATTTTTCCTCCTTTTGATTCTTGCTTCAAAGCTGGTTTGCAGACTAACAGATTTGATCTTCACAGGAATATAATGAAGATCCAGAGATCCAGATTTGATTCCACTTTTATGTGCAGGAACTCCTCTTCCCAGCTACTGCCGGCAGCTTGGTTCTCTTCAATCCAGCAGTCCAAGTGCACGAAGATCTCTCCCAGCAACAGCCAAAAGTTTGTCTTATCTCTTCCAGCACTTCGTGAGACAAGATGAGTCTGCCACAGCCCTCTCTAACTCTCTCTCTTCTTGATGACTTTTAACCCTTCGTGATGTGCAGATTTCAACCACCAAGAAGAGCAATGAAGCTGGACAGCAGGTACAAGAGAGAAAGAAAAGGGAAAACAGTGCAGGAAGGACAATGGGATTTCGAGCACCCTTCAGCTCCAAGAAAACAAGAAATTAGATTGTAAAAATGGCTCAGAGATGCCTCTCTTCCCAGCCTAATTTTCTATTTATAGTTTTCTATTACAAAGCACTAACTGAAATCTTGTTCTTATATGCTAAATTTGTTACAAAACCAATGTTGTTACATGTCTTAAAAAAAGATGTGTACATATCATTTTGTAATAAAATCCTTCAAGTAAGATGGTTTCTTTATTTTTCTTCTTGTCTTCACTTCTTCTGCCTTGTTGATTGTTGTCACCTTTTGGTTATTTATAACACCATGACCGTAAAGGGAGTGCAAGATTAGATGACATTTGTATGATCATGAATCCTAAAAGATAGGAACGTGCCATTCACCAGTAAAAACACTACATAAAAGATCGGCGTAATCTACAAATTTGAGACTCCATGAAAAGATATGACGAAGCCCTCTGCCACAAGATATCATTCCATCTCGTAGTCTCCACACTGTCGGAGGAGATCGAAAAATCAGACTGATGCAATGATCCATTACAAAAGGAAAAAAAGTCAACTGCAATCTGTAAAAAGGAAAAAGATGGCAACTTTACCTTTTTTTTTTGGAGGTGTTGGGTTGGTTAAAAAATAGAGTAAATTTCATGGACAGTCACTCAACTCATAGGGTATTCTCAATAGGGTCCCCCAATTTTGATTTGTAACACGAAGGTCCTCTAACTTTCAGAACCTTTCAGTCGTGGTCATCGAGTCAGTGGACGTGAGGTAATTACGCGAATAGTCCCCCAACTTTGAGTCGATTTTCAACTGGTCCATCAACTTCAATTTGTAATCAGAACGTCCCTCATATTTTATTTTCTTGCACGATTAGTCATCTTGACCGGTGATAGTAGATTTCCCGATTGCCTTGCATACGCGACTGACACGTCAGTCGTTTCTCTCTCATCCATGTCATTTAAGTCATCCATGTCATTTAACGCTTTAAAACAGGTAAATTACACGGATCGTCCCCAACTTTGAGTCAATTTCTAAATAGTCCCCCAACTTTGATATTATTGTACGATTCATCTACTTAACCAATAAGAAATAGTCTCTCGATTATCTTGCGATGTGGCATAATAAAATATAATAAAAATTTTTAACTAGCTGACATTACACAATAAAAATATTATAAAAATTTAAGAACGCGAACGAGCTGGTAGAGGGAGGGTGTCGACCCCCTTCTCCAAGCTCGCCCTTTAGCGAGTTGGCATAAGGGGCGCCAACCCCCCTCCCCCTCAAGCTCGTCCACTGGCGAGCTTCGCACAAGGGGAGCCAACGCCCTCTCGCGAGCTCGTCGGCGATCCTAAACAACTCAAAGTTGAGAGACTATAAAAAATAAAAAATGATAGGAGCCTCGACGAGCTCGCCAGGGGGTGTTAGCGTCCCTTGTGCGAAGCTCGCCAGTGGACGAGCTTGGAGAGGGGGCTGGTGCCTCCTATGCTAGCTCGCCAAAGGGCGAGCTTGGAGAGGGGGGCCGACACTTCTCCTTTGCTAGCTCGTCCGCGTCCTGAAATTTTTTTAATATTTTTTATTGTGTGATATCAGTTAGTTAAAATTTTTTATTATATTTTATTATTGTCACGTCGTAAGATAATCGAAAGACTATTTGTTACCACCAGTGGATGAATCGTGCAATAATATCAAAGTTTGGGGACTGTTTAGAAATCGACTCAAAGTTGGGGGACGATCTATATAATTTACCTGGTTTGGAGCGTTAAATGACGTGGATGACTTAAATGACGTGGATGAGAGATAAATGGCTCACGTGTCGGTCACGTATGCAGGCAATTGGGAAACCTACTATCACCGATCAAGAGGACTAATCGTGCAAGAAAATAAAAGATGATGGACGTTCTGGTTACAAATTAAAGTTGAGGGACCAATTGAAAATCGACTTAAAGTTGGGGAATCATTCGTGTAATTTACCTTAGTGGATGCCTCCAACTCGTCAGATGTCACGTGAGTACCCGCTCCACCTACCTCATCGATGTGTCGTCCAGCCTCCTCACTGTTGCACCCTCCTCCAGCAACGAAGCGACGATGAGTGTCCTCCGCCGCCCTTCCTGCTACCTGAAGCCACCCCGAGGCAAGCGACCAATTGGAGCACAGTAGCGGTGATCCCCGATATCGCCCCGCCAAGGATGACCTCTCATTCTCCAAGTCTTAGCTCCATTTCCCGGACGACTTATGTTGCCATTACGAGCCGGTGATGCTCACCTCCAAGCATCCATCATGTTGACAAAGTTGTTGAACAGAGTCAACACCGTCGATCATCCTTTGGCAATTGTCGAGCGTGCACCCCACGTCGCCTTGGGCCCCATCATCCACGCTGAACACTACGAATGCCTCTTGCAAATGCTACCCGTCCTCGTGCCTTCGTTTGCAGTGACCGT
The DNA here is from genome assembly GCA_030549335.1 of Pontederia crassipes. Classification (NCBI taxonomy): domain Eukaryota; kingdom Viridiplantae; phylum Streptophyta; class Magnoliopsida; order Commelinales; family Pontederiaceae; genus Pontederia; species Pontederia crassipes. Next base: position 8,893,519 of record CM060190.1, read on the forward strand.
GGTGCCTGCGAGGCCTGGCTGATGCACCTGTCACGTCACGATTGGCATAGGCGACCATGGTGGCTAGTTCCTCGACAGAGAACGATCTATAGTTCGTGGAGGGTGACCTTGTTGTCGCCATCGCGGTCAAAGACACTACAGAGATCATGGATGGAGGTTGGCTAGGACGACGAATTGGGGTTGACTAGAGGACGGCGGATTCCTCAAAGGAGGTGGTAGCAGTGGAGGCATCACTGCGGTTGATGGTGCAATGACCCATCTCCGATGGATCCGTGGAGCTAGGAAGAGATGAAAAAAGAAGGAGAATTGGGGCCATGAAATAGCCGAGAACAATCGTCGGAGCTCTGGCGGGGACTATGACACCAACGGTCTTGTGACCAAGCGCATCCACATTCATCCCTCTTTCATCACACTTGCCGAGATCGCCGAGGAGTTCACCCACCGCGACCTTTTTATGGCCCGCGTCAACAACGACAATTCCGACAGCTGCCCCTCCTTTGTTCTCGCCGCCAAGCTCCAATGGCGGCAATTATTCCTCGTGCAGTTCGACAAGTTCTATTTTCGCCGTCCTCCAGTCCCGCTGCTTCATCACGGAACTCATCAACTCCGCCGACGTGGGTAAGGTTCCCTCGTCGATCCGCGACCGTCGTCGCTCGGTTGCCGGTGGCAGGCACGATGGCGATGAGGCTGGGAGACATGGCGGTAAGGCAGGAATGGTATCCACGTGGCATCGGATAACATGGGGTCAACCGACAAATGGGCAATATGCGATCACAATGACCATCGACTGAAACATTTTGAAAGTTGGATGATCTTCTCGTTACAAGTCAAAGTTGGGTGACCTTAATCACCTATAAGTTAGGTGACCATCTCTAAAATTTACTCTTAAAAAATAGTACTTTTAGGCAATTTATATTCGCCTATTTTGTTAAACCATCATTTTAAGAATGAGATTCATGTTTGGATGATTTAAAATTATAAATTAAGACATTTTTTTTAAAACAATGAGGTATTATAATTTTTTTGATGTAGAAGTATTTTTTGAAATCTTTAGTTACCTCTTTAAATGCTTTATTTTTTAAAAAATAAATATTGTATATAATTATACTATTATAATGTAGTTTAATAATATAATATATTGCAGATTTCCCATTGTGAAATACTATGAGAGTGTGTGTGAGAGAGATTAGAAATACTTAAATACTTACTATAATTATACTATTATAATAAAAATATTTTATAAAGTATTAATCAATGAAAACGACGCTAGTGAACATGAGACGAGGGGTTGTTTAGAAATTTTTAAAAAAAAAGTTAATTATGATATTATAATGTAATATATATATATATATATATATATAAGCAAAGGTAAAAAACATGGAATATGAGAACATGACAAGTGGTATCATATTAATGGCACATGTCTTCTACTAAAAGTTTAATTAATAAAATTTAATTTCAAATCTAAAAGGTAAAACTAATCTAACAAGAATTGTTAAATAAGATAATAATATAAAACTAATCTTATTGTTAAATAAGGTAATAGTATATGATGAGTTTAAACAAAAAAAACATAAAATGAAGCCTACAAATTTTGTTAAATAAGGTATCTGACTCCACGGTGGGGGTGAAGTGTAATATCCTAATTTTTCATCAAGGGTAATTTAGACTTTTTATCCAAACCCTCATGATTTTCCCTTATATAAGGTATCTTTTCTCTCTCTTCATCTTTTTAATCCACACCTTGACGGTTAAAGCTTGAGGAAGGAGAAAGAGGAGATTAGGGAGAAAGAAGAAGATGAAGAAAGATGAGGAAGATCTAAGATCAAGATAAGTAAAGGGAATCCAAACCCCTCTTTCCTCTCTCAATGGTATTCATGATTGGATTGAGAGTTTGAGAGCATCTTGTCCTCATGATGGATCATTTTTGTCCTAGATCTATGCATGAATATGATTTCATGATTAGATATATGCCATGTGCAAGGATTAGAATCAGATTTGTTATTAGGGTTCATGTTCTTGCTATTGTTCATGATTTGGGGATGAACCCTAGATTTGAAAATTTGAATGTTATTACATGTTTTTCATGCACTTTTGATCCTAAAATGCCTAGGAAACATATATGTATTGATTCATAATGTTGTATATTAATTTCTCAAAATTTTTCATGAAAAATCATGAAAAAGTAGAAAGGCGACACAATTTTCCAACGCCCGGTCACGGTCGTGACACACATCACGCCTGCGATAGAAAGTTTGAAAAACGGCTAAGGCATAGCCTCTGGCACGCTCGTGATAACATATGTCACGGCCGTGACAGAGCAGTCACGGCCATGACGACTAGAGGCACGACCATGACAGAGTGGATGGTGTTTATGGGCTTCTGTCACGGCCGTGACGGCCTGTATCCAGCTGTGCCGGTTACAAAATCTTATTGTGGTATTTTAAATATTATTTTCAATGTATCAATAGTATGTATTGATCCTTGATGATTGTATAAGAACCTAAATACAATATATGCATATTTCCCCACGTAATTATGATAAAAATATGAAGATTGAGCAACATAAATGATTGTTGTTTGAAAAGCATAATGAATCCAGTTGTGGATGATGTTACATGTCACCTCTCTATGGCCCTTTATTGAAAAATTATCTGGAATGATCGTTACACACATCGGCAACAGTGTGTGCATTTCGATGTCGTTCTCGGGCGAGAGTGCAGAATGATCGTTACATACATTGGCAATGGTGTGTGCATTCTAATGTCACCTTCGGGTGAGAGGTGATTGTCTCCTAGGCGTAGCTAGCATATTGAAAGGGTAACGACATAAGTCCCAACTACCGAAAGATATAACATTAATAAGAAATGGTCAAAGATCGATCGAATGGAATGAAATCCCACAAAATTGGAAGTCCAAAGGGTTATAAAGCAACCCTGAGGAAAGTTATGAAATGATGTTCCACGAAGTGAAAGTCCGAAAGGGTTATAAAGCAAACATGATGAGAGTTATGAAAACAATGGTTATGATAAGTGTATCTCACTTATATGTCTATGTATTGAATGAATTATTGTTATGAATGTCCATACTATAAGTATGATGATGATTGCACGTCTTCCATGCAATTACTTATGTGCATGATGATAGAATGATGTTAATGTTTGACATGTAGATCATATATTAAAACATAACATGTATATTATTATTTCTTTTATATAAAGATGATACATAATATGTAGTATCCTGCTTAGGATCATGACATTGCATAGCATGATCTTAATAGACTCTAATAGGGAAATCTCTACACCCTGAATTCGTGCAGGTGCATAATGATTTGGATGAATGATGGTTCAACTGATGACGAATAAGATTGCATAATGATTTAGGATATTTAGAGTCTTCTAACTATGTTTTAAAGAGATGTGATTTAAGATGTTTCAAATTGCTATAGTAATGAAGTTTAGAAATGTTTTCAATTATGTAATCACACTTTTGATGTTTTAACATGTTTTTCGCATTTATTGAAAGATTATTTTATTTTTATTTAATGAGTTTATGCTTTTGCTGAGTTTATATATAAACAAACATATTTATTATGATTATGTGATGACGAACGAACTAACATAGTCGAATGTCCTAATTATTCTTAACAATTTGGGGTGCAATTCGGGGTGTTACATTGAAGGGGAGGGGGGGGAATATAATTAATTAAAATTAATTACTTAAATAGAAATATAAAAATATTTAATTTGATTAAGAATAGGAGTTTTAAAACTAAAAATTAATATAACAAAATTTAATACAAAAAATAAAACTAACCCTCCAAAATTAGTTAAATAAGATAAATTAATATATTTATGAGATTTCTTATTTTCAAAATTAAAAACGAGAGAGAGAGTAATACAATTAACTGAAATTAATTGCTTGAATTGAAATATAAAAATATTTAATTTGACAAAGAGTAGGAGTTTTAAAACTAATAATTAATATAGCATATGATATACGAAAAAATTTAAAGACAAAAGATAAAACTAACCCTATAAAATTAGTTAAATAAGAAATATTAATTTATTACGAGTGTTGTTATTTTCAAAATTTAAAACAATTAAAATAAGGATTTCAATTAGTTAGATAAATTGACAGTGACGAGACATGAGGTAGGTGCATGCATGGAATTTTTTACTAAGTAGGAGTTAAGACTGTATTAATATTCAAATATTCTAATTTGTTTAGAAGAAAAATTGTTTGATTACAATATTTATAAGCATCCAAAAAAATTGAATTAAAAGTACACTTCTTTTGTTTAAAGATAATTTAAAATAAATAATTTAACTTGAGTCAAATTAAGATTAATCTTTTCTTTTTATCAATTTGAGTATGATTAAAAGAAATCATATTTTCTTTCTAAAAAATAATGTACAGGTAAATAATAATTATTTTTAAAAAAGATAATTTGTAATTTTCGAAATTGAAAACAGTTAAAATAAGGATTTCAATTTGAGTCAAATTAATATAGATATTTCCTTTATATCAATTTGGGTATGATTGAAATAATTAATATTTTCTTTCTAAGAGATAATGTGCAGGTAATTAAATAATATTTCTTTTTAAAAAGATCATTTTTAATTTCGTAATTAAAAAATAATTTAAAATGAAGATCTCAATTTGTGCCAAATTAAAATTAAAATTTTCATTTTTTATCAATTTGAGTATAATTTAATTAAATAGTATTCCCTTTCTAAAATGTATGTATAAGTAAATAGTAAATTATTTTTAAAAGATCATTTGTTATTTTTGGAATTAAAAAATAATTTAAAATAAATAATTCTATTAGAGTTAAATTAAGATTAATTGTTTCTTTTTATCAGTTTGAGTATGATTAAAATAAATAATACTTTATTACTAAAAGATAATGTTCATGTAAATAACAATTCTTTTTTAAAAGATCATTTGTTATTTTCATAATTTAAAAATTATTTTAAATAAAATCTATAATTTGAGTCAGATTAATATTAATTTAAGAGTATGACTGAAATAAATAATCTTAGAAAGGTAATACACAAAACATAATAAAATAAATAATGTGTACTAAAAATAGTGTATTTTTTGTATTAAATAATATTTTTTCCTTTTCTAAAGGCAACGTACAAGTGTAATAATTTTCTTTTATCAATTTGAGTATGATTAAAATAAATAATACTTTCTTTCTAAAAGATAATGTTCATGCAAATAACAATTCTTTTTTAAAAGATAATTTGTTATTTTAATAATTTAAAAATTATTTTAAATAAAATCTATAATTTGAGTCAGATTAATACTAGTTTAAGAGCATGATTGAAATAAATAATCTTAGGAAGGTAATACGCAAAATATAATAAAATAAATAATATGTAATAAAAATAATGTATTTTTGTATTAAATAATAATATTTCCTTTTCTAAAGGCAATGTACAAGTGTAATAAAAAATAATATTTCATTTTAAATTATCTTATAATAATTTGTTACGTAAGTGAACAAAAATAAAAGAGGATTAAGTTTATTAGCATAATTTGATTATAAGGATTATTTTAGTATGATTAAAATAACTAATGTTAAGATAATTTATTATTTTCATATTTAAAACTGATTTAAAATAAATAATCCATTTTTCGTCAAATTAAGATTAATATTTCGATTTTATCCCTTTGAGTGTGATTAAAATAAATAATCATCCCTTTCTAAAAGGTGTTGCACAAATTATAATGAAATAAATAACATATCATTTCTAAAAGTGATGTATTATTTTTGGATGTAAATAAATATTATTTCCTTTGTAAAAGGCAATGTACAAGTTAATAAAATAAATATTATTTCATTTTTAAGAGATAAATGTACTATTTTCGAAATAAAAAAACATGAAAATAATGAATTGAATTGAGTCCAAATAATTTAAGACAAAGAATTAAAAATTTGAGTTCAATTAAGATTAATCTATTCATATATTTTCTTTTTTTAAAGACAATTGACAAGTATATAATTTTAGAAAACTAAAAACTATCTTATAATGGTTTGTTATATGAACTAAAAAAAATAGATGAATACTAAATTTATGAGAATAATTTAATTAGAAAGAATTTTTTTGGTATGATTAAAAAATAAATTTCCTTTGTAAAATGTACAAATAATAAATTTCCTTTCTGAAACATAATTCGTTATTTTCAATTAAAAATAATTTAATTTAAGTACAATTAATATTAAAATTTTAATTTCTAAAAGATAGTGGACAAGTATAATAAAATAAATAATATTTTCTTTTTTAAAAACATTGTATTATTTCAGTAATAAAAAAATAAATGATTGCATTTTATTATGATTACAATAAATAAAATATTAAATTTGAGTATGATTAAATAAAAATTTGTTTCCTCTAACCACCCCTAAACTATCACGATTTTTCGTATCTAACTCCAAATTATGAATTTAATTTTTTAAGTCCCTAAACTATCATGAATTTTTTAATTTGAACCTTCCGTCCAATTTTATCGACTTCTCCATTATTTTTTTATTTTTCATATTTATGAAAAGTCCATTATACCCCTTCCTTAAGTGTTAGTCTATTTTTACATAACATAATTAATAATGGATATAAAAATAATTAAAAAAAGAGAAAAAAATAAGAGGATGCCACATGTCACTAGATGGGGTCGCCGCCCTCCCTCCCCCCTCTTTCCATGTGCACGTCAGCGTGTGGGGGGGGGGGGGGGGGGGGCTCTGGTGACACGTGGTGTCTTTTTTTTTCTCTTTTTAAATTATTTTTATATCCATTATTATGTATTATTTTATATAAAAATGGACTAACACTTAAGGTGGGGGTATAATGGACTTTTCATAAATACGAAAAAAATAATGGAGAAGTCGACGAAATTGAATAGAATGATCAAATTAGAAAAATCATGATAGTTTAGGGATTCAAAAAATAAAACTTGTAGTTTTGGATTAGATCTAAAAAATCGTAATAGTTTAGGAGTGATTAGAGGAAATAACCCTTAAATAAATATTATTTTCTTTCTAAAAGGCAATGTACAAGATAAAAGATTATACTATTACATTTTTTAGATGATATTATTTTATTTTCAAATTTTAAAAATATTTTAAAACAAAGAACTCAATTTGAGTCCAATAAAAAATTCCTCATAAAATTAATTAAAATATTATACATCATAAAATAAATCTATTTATTGAAAAAAATTAATTATTAAGAAGAAAAATAATTTAATTAGATGTTAGAGTTTTGATACATTTAAATGGACTTTTAAACTTTTTAAAATAGGCTAACATATTTGTAGAGATGGACAACGAATTTTGTGTTGTACCGTGCTATGCTGGTCAAACCATGTTTGATTGTGACATGAACTATTTGAAAAATAAGTCGTGTCATGTCGAATTGATATTATGCCAATCTGACATGATTGGTGCACGGCCCGACTGAGTTAGTCGAGTTGGATCATGTCGAGTCGGATGACTCATTTCTTTTGTCCAAAGTTAATAAAATAATTAAAGTATTATAATATATGATATTAAAAAATAATATAATATATGGTATTATGATTATTAGATATATAATAAACTATTATATATATAATATAGTTATAATATATTATTAAATATTTAAATATGTAATAAAAATAAATAATGTGTTCATCGGATTAGGCTCGGTTCCTTGGCCCAGTGCCGAGCCCCCTAGCATCTTATTGGACACTTCAGTATAGTTTAGGCCGAGTCTAACCCAACTATTGTGCTCGGACCGAGCTCATGTCGAGCAAGGCTGGCTCAATAGAATTTCATGAAGACTGTGTGCCGGGCCAGACAATTTCATCTTTTCCTATTTGTCACATTTAAGTGATAATAATTAATTTTGATAATTATTAAAAATTATAATATTACAATTATGTATTACACTTTTTATAATATTAATCATCTTTTGATAATAATTATATATTATAATATTATAATTATAAAGTATATAATTTTTGTAATATTCGTGATCCGTGCATGACACGGGATTTATGACTAGTTTATACTTATATCAAACATTATAAATATCATAGTGTGAGAGGGTGCTTGAATTTTTTGCTTTTTAATTCTAAAGAATATCTCTTGGCTTAATACAAGGAAATATAAATATGGGAATGAACAAGATAATAAGAAATTGATCATTGATTCAATTTGAGTATTAAAAAAATTATTAATCATTTATCAAAAAATTGAAAACTCATCAAAGAAATAATAACTTCATCTTGGGAAATAATAATCACTTGGTCTCGAAAATGTACCCATTTTGTATTTTTTTTTATTTTTAGGATTAATTCTTTAAACATTACTTGAACAATAGCGACTTTTCGATTTAATCATAATATATGAACTTTCTTAAATTATATTGTAATTTATCTGTCAAATTCTGTTAATTTTTTATTTTTTTACTTATAGAAAGACTAAATTATCCTTACGTCCACTATCCTCTATTCCAATGATTAATAAAGAATATAATAAGAAATAATATAAATACTATTAAAAAAAGAGCGGGCAACTGCCTCCTCCCCCTCCGCGCGATATCAACGGCGGAAGAGGAGGGGGTGTGGGGGGTGGCGCCCCCTCCCCTCTTCCTCCGGCGAACTCGCTGACACCGGTAGGAGAGGAGGGTGCCCGCAGAAGGCGTATGCAAAATTGTGTCATGGGGTCTCCCTGCTGCAAAAGGCATTTGTTCCCCCCTAGAAGCCAACAAGAAGCACAAGAAAGATTGTTGCGTCTGCAACTTCAACAATGATCCCTATTGAGGAGGAATGGCGGCCACTGCCTCCATTATTTCTAGGAGTGGGAGTTTCGAATTGCTCTGGACGTTCGCCATGACAAGGGCACTAAAAGTTCAAAACTTCACTCCATAGGGCATTATTTGGCACGTCAAGCTACTAAAGAGATCCCCAATGTCACAAGCTCCAGCGGTATCATGCCGGTCAAATTGTTGTTCAATTTTGAGAGCAAGAGCTTCTGCATGGAGGACAGCAGTTGGAAATCAATCTAATAGCAGGCCAAAGAAGTTGTTCATGCTGATCCATAGCGGTTTGAGCACGATCATGTTGGAGATGACGTCGATACCACCAGTGGGCTTAGACATAACTCTTTGTAGGGAGTTGACCTCAACAAATGTTCATGGGATCCCGCATGTTAGGGAATTGCTAGCGAGCCCCAAGTCAAGTTAGTGAATGCATTTTCAAGAAGTCCTCCGGATGAAGGGGGCAGGGGTGTTCACGGGTCGACGACCCGATGAACCCGATGATCCACCCGACCTAGTTTGGGTTAGGTTCTCCAACCATGGGTCGGGTTGGGCACGAGTTGAATTTTTTCAACCCGAGTCGATCTAATTCGACTCGACAATCTCATTATTTATTTATTTATTTATTCTTTTTCATTTAAACTTAAGCTCATATTTAATTTTAAATTTTAAAAATTGAAATAAAATATTTTAAATACAAAAATAATATTTAAATAGTTAGAAAATTTATTTTATGCTTTAAAATTAATATTAAATAATATTTTTATATTAAATAAAATGTAAAATGATAAGAAAAAAGATTCAACTCGTTGGGTCGAGTTGAATTAGACCCCCAAAAGGGGTTTGACCTGATCCAACCCTATGAACACCCTTAGGGAAGGGGACGCCCCCTCCTCTTTCATCGGTGTCGGATGGAAAGGAGGAGGGATTGTCCCCTATTTTTTTTAATAGTTTTTATATTGTTTATTAGCATATTCTTTTTTATTCACTAGAGGAGAGGACAATCGTGCATAAGGGCGGATTAGTTTTTTTCATAAATAATTTTTTTTAAAAAAATAATAGAATTAGACAAATTGACCAAAGAGAAAATCACAATATAATTTAGTTAGGGGATGTTTAAAGAATTAACCTTTATTTTTAAATAGTATCATATGATCATTTAATTTATTTAAATGATCAAATATTTAATTTAAAATTCAATTCATATTTGACAATATATTGATTACCTTGTAAGTAGGTGATCGCATTAGAGTTACCAAACTTTCGAAATTTATTATTTTAATCTAAATAACACATAGTAGATATACCTATCTAAAATAATATTTTAATAAACTTATTCAACAAGTCAAAAATTTAAAATATTATGAATTGTATGATCATTTTGTTAACTTGATCTCAGGCATCTACCACATTTTGTTTTTTTAAATAGTATTATATAATCATTTAATATTTAAATTATTTACTATTTAATTTAAAATTCAATTCATACTTGACAATACATTGAGCACCTTGTTAGTATATTGTCACATTGGAACCTAATTTAAAATTTTATAATTTCAATCTAAATATCACAAAGGAGATACATTTATCTAAATAAACATTTTAATAAAATATTTCATCTAATCATCTTTTAAAATTCTATGAAACAATCAAAATAAAAAATATTAATTGCAGTAAGATACATGAAGTAATAAAAAACATGTAAAATTTTATTATATATATATATATATATCATATGAGAGGCAATACAAATTGAAATATGTATGTTTTTTCATCAAGAAAGGTGGTAGAAGAATATTTTTAGTCTTATATAACTTCCAGGGTGAACTAAAATATTGGCTCAACTTCCTAGCGTATTTCAAATGGTTTGTTAGATGTTAGTGATCTCAAGTTCGATTTTAAAATCACTGACTAAAGAAATATGTAACACCTCATATTTTTATCAGGAGTAATTGTGTCTTTTGGTCAAAATCTCTAACCTCCCTATATAATGATCTAGGAGTTCATTCTTTACCTATTTTCTCCATCTGGACTCTTGACGGCTAAAGCTTGAGGAAGAAAAAAAAGAGGAACAAGGAGGAGAAAGAAGAAGAAGAAGGAAGATATAAGAGAAAGGTATGTAAAGGAGATCCAAACTCTTATCTCCTTTCTCAATGGTTTGATTTGTTTGTGATGGGTTGAGAGCTTGAGGACACCTTGTCCTCACGATGAATTGTGATTGAGGTTGCTCTCATTAGATTTGAAAGATTTTGTTATGTATTACATGTTTTTGAATCATCATGCTTAGATTCACATGTTAGGATTTCATTGTGAGTTCTAGGATGAACTCTAGATTTGAAAGAATGAATGATTTTGTATGTTTTTCATGTGCTTTTGATGTCTATTGATATATAGATCAGGCCTAAACCTTTTAGGATGCTTTGTATTGCATTTTTTCAAAATTTCATTGAAAAACATGCAGAACGCGAGCTCAATACGGGCTAAAGGTTATTAAGACAGACAATAGGGAAAAAATACGAACTGCCAGTATTTTTTAGTGCAAGCTCAATATGACCTGAATGTCAAAAATATGATTTGGAGGGTAAAAATACGGCCATGTCGTATTGTCTTCGCATATGGGTAAAAATCTTATCTCGCGGTCGTGACACTAATGGCCATGGCCGTGATCAACACTGAGAAGCGAAACATGACCTTTTCACAGCACGGTCACGGGCATGACCACTACGTAATGGCCGTGACCGACCAAAAGAAGAATATATGATATATTTAAAGTTATTCTCAAAGTAATTATACTATGTAATGATGTTTGATGATTGCATATGAACCTAAATATATGAAATGTATGGACAGTTGTAACTAGGTTAAAATCTGAAAACTAAGTGACATAAATTATTTGATGATTGTGATAATAACGAACCTAATTGAAGAATATTATTACTTATCGCTCCTCAAACTGATGACCTCCATTGTGTTAGAAGTTTCCTCGGGAAATTACTTTGCCTTACACTTTGGAGTTAACATTTCATAGGAGAATAATTGTATCTTACCGGCAACGGTATGTATATTCTCATTCACCTTTGGGTGACGGAGCCTCGGTTCCAAGGCTTAGCTAGCCTACTAGAGGCCAACGACTTGATTCTTCAATTATTGATAAAATCAAAGATTGATACTGAACTGACTGAATTGAAAGAACTAATGACCACGAAAGTGGGATCCAATGAGTTATGAAGCAACCCTGAGGATATTACTAAAGCAAGGTAATGACAAGTGCTAGCCACTTGAGATACTTACTGATACTGACCGACTATTACATGACCGACTGTTATAGTATTGTTACCTTTTTATATGAATCAATGACATGTACATCTATGAATATGACATGACATACATTTTTCTTTTATTATGAATCTGTTATACATGTGTTAGTATCTTGTTTAGGATGTATTTTATTGGATTGGCCTTTACATACTCTAACTGAGCAACCCTATGCTCTGGATCCGTGCATGTAACTAATATGCTTGGATGGATGGCTGACTCACCTCATGACGACGAAGTTGCACAAGGCATAAAAATAGATGGAGCCACGAATCATTTTAGTCTGCTTAAGATATGAATATGAATAATGTTGTTATTATGTCCTATGACATTAGTTATTGATGTTTTAAATTGAAGTCTTCCTCTAAACAAATGATGATGTTATCTCATTTTAAATGAATATTAGTTTCCGCTGCTACTATATGAATCATTTTATTTTATTGATGTCATGACGAACGGGCTAGCACTGTCGAAATGATCTAATTGGATGTCCATCAATTTCAGAATGAAGCAACAATTATTTTTTGTGATAACAAATCAACAATAGCAATGACCAAGAATCTAGTTATGCATGGATGAACAAATCACATTGAGATTCGTCATCATTTTATTCGTGATTTGGTGGAGGATGAAGAAATCAAATTGGAATTTTGTGGTACATATGAACAAATGGCAGATTTGTTCACCAAAGTTCTTCCTATTCGCAAGCATGCATTTTTCATAAAATTGCTTGGAGTCTGCAATTTTGAATAAGGGGGAATTTGAAATGTGATTCAAAAAATATTATCCACATCATTTTGTATTTTGGAAAAAAAATAATTATGGAGTTAGTGGATAGTTGTGGTGATGTGATAATTATGATTACAGGGTAATGTAATTAGTAGTAGTAGTGTGTTAGTGATAGAGTGTGTGCATGATCTCTCACATTTTTAGGCATGATCTCCATGTTGTTATCTTGCATATGAAGTTGTAAGCCTATTTATATGCCATCTTATTTTGAATTTTAACATAGCAGAATATCATGTCATGATATTTTTCTTTTCTCAAAAAATTGTTTCTTGATTACTCGGTTATATGCTAAATTGTTTTCCAAGTTTATCCTTTAATTTCCAACAACTGACCAGGAAAGAAGAAAAGTTTAATTGGAAAAAGAAGTGTGAAAAAAGTTTTCTGGAGTTAAAGCAGAGAATGACTTATACACTAGTGTTGACAATTTCCATCGTAGTTGGAGGCTACACGGTGTATAGTGATGCTAATGGTACCGGACTAGGATGTGTGCTGATGCAACATGAAAGAGTGTTTGCTTATGTTTCAAGGCAACCAAACCTCATGAGAGGAACTACTCAACTCATGATTTGGAATTGGCTATTGTCGTGTTTTCCTTGAAGATATGACATCACTATCTGTATGGAGAAGAATTTGAAGTGTACACTGACCACAAGAGTCTCAAGTATGCGTTCTCCCATAAGGAACTCAACATGGTAGATGCTCTAAGCAGGAAATATGAAGGGTTAGAGGATCCACAAGTGGACTCTAATTGAAGAAAGCACACAGAGAAAACTGATGATACATTGTGTCATGCAGCTTGAATTGATGACCAAAATTGCATAGGCACAAAAGAAGGACCCAGAATGTAAAAACATGAAAACTTTGTGTGAGAAGGGACACTCGGACTATAAGACTGATGAAAATGGAACTATTATATTTCAAGATAGACTGTGGGTATCTCAAGACAAAGAGCTTAAGAAAAAAAATTCTGACTGAGTGTCACAAGTCAAAATTTACTATTCACCTAGGAATTACCAAAATGTTCAAAGACCTTCAGAGAACATTTTGGTAGAGGGAAATAAAAAGAGAGGTGACTGAATTTGTGTCTAAGTATTTAGTTTGCCAACAAGTGAGGATTGAGCACTAGAAGTCATAGGACCGTTGAATCCACTGCTCATACCGTAGTGAAAGTGAGAGGAGATCACAATGAATTTTATTGTAGGACTCCCAAGGACATAGAAAGGACATTATGCTATTTGGATCATTGTGGACAAATTAATCAAGTTTGCCCACTTTTTATCATATAATGTGAGACAATCAATCGCAAGTATGATACAATTGTATGTAGATGAGATAATCCGGCTACATAGAATTTCCCTTTCCTATCAGATAAGGACCCGAGGTTCACAACAAGGTTCTAAAGAGGATTACAACATACTTTTAGCGCAAGGCTGCACTACAGTACTGTCTTTCACCATCAGAGTGATGGGCAGAGTGAAAGGACAATCTAGACTTTGGAGGACATGCTGAGAGTATGTGCTATTGATTGGCAAAGCAGCTGGGATGATCATCTCACTTTAGCTGAGCTTGCCTACAACAACAACTACCATTCCTCCATAAAAATGGGCACCATTTGAAGTACTGTATGGAAGACTTTGCAAGTCCCTCACATGTTGGAGTGCGTAGTTAGTGAAGGAAGACTATTAAGACCTGAACTAGTAGAGAAGTATGCAAAAAAAGTGAATCTGATCAATAAAGGATGATAACAACTCAGAGCCATCAGAAAAGTTATGCAGATAGGAAAATAAGGGAACATATCTACCAGGTTGGGGACCATATACTATTGAAGGTGTCTCCTACCAAAGGAGTCATGAGATTCAGTAAAAAAGGAAAATTTACTCCTAGATACATTGGTCCATTTGAGATTTTGAAAAAAGTTGGAGAAGGAGCATACAAACAAGCATTGCCTCCTTCCTATGCCAAGATCCATAATGTTTTCCATGTGTCATGCTTCGCAAGTACACATATGATAGTTCCCATGTAGTGGCGATTGAAGAGCCAATCATCAAAGAAGAGCTCACATATGAAGAGTATCCTACAGAGATACTTGAGTATGGTGAACGTCGTTTGAGAAATAAAGTAGTGAAGATGGTAAATATTGCATGGAAGCACCACAATGGAACTAGAGTAACATGGGAACTGGAAGATGAGATGAAAGAGCAATTCCTAAGATTATTTGGTAAGTATTCTACCTTATGTTAAAATTCGAGGACGAATTTTCTTTTAAAGGAAGATGATGTAACATCCCTAATTTGTGTCTTTTGGACAAAATTCCTAATCTCTCTATATGGAGATAAATTTTTGTTTACCTCTTTTCTTCATCTGGACTCTTGACGGTTAGAACTTGAGGAAGAAGAAAAAGAGAAACAAAGATGAGGAAAAAGATGAAGAAGAAGAGGAAGGAAGAGAAGGAAGATCTAAAAGAAAGATATGTAAAAGAGATCCAAATCCTTCTCTCCTCTGTCAATGGTTTGATTTGATTGTGATGGATTAAGAGTTTGAGGGCACCTTATCTTCATGATGGATTGCGATTGAGGATTACTCTCATTAGATCTAAAAGATTTTAATATGCGTTTCATGTTTTTGAATCACCATGCTTAGATTCACATGTTAAGGTTTCATATTGTGAAATTTAGGATGAACCCTAAATTTGAAAAAAATGAATGATTTCATATGTTTTTCATGTGCTTTTGATGCCTATTGGTATATAGATGAGGCATAGATATTTTAGGATGATTTGCATTACATTTTTCCAAAATTTCATTGAAAAATATGTAGAACACGAGCTCAATACGAGCTAGAAGCTGTTAATACAGACAACAAGGCAAAAATATGATCTGTCAGTATTTTCTGGTGCAAGCTCAATATGACTTGAAGTCAAAAAATATGACATGGATGGCAAAAATACGACCAAGTTGTATGTTGGAGTTAGTTAGGTGGAGCCTGATTTTGGACCTAACTAATTTATTGTTAGATATGGTAAGAAGAATTAACTTTCTTGTAATCATAATTTGGGAAGATTGAGTAGTTGTCATAATTACCTTATTTGTTAGATATGGAGTTATGAAGAATTAGAATAAGATATGGGTTGTTACCCAAGGCACATATCTATTAGCAGTTATGCATCATATATTGTGGGGATCTGGGTAATGTTTGTAAGGTGATATGAGACATCTGAATAGAGTGAAACTCTGTGATGGTCGTGCATGTAGGAGACAATATCTGAATTACGTAAAATTGGTGTCTTTCTCTGTGTGTAATTTTTTGTTACTCTTCCACTATCTATTTATCGATTTTTCCCAGACATCGGTATCAACAATAAGTTGATATCATGGATATTCCGCAACAACTGGTATCAGAGCTTTGGTGAAGGAGTTCGTGGGCAGTGGGAGCGATGGTGACAGACGACGAAAAGGTGAAGATCGATATGTTAGATGGTAGAGATTTTGGTTTTTTGAAGATGCAGATCGAGGACTATCGGTATCAGAAGAAATTGCACGGACCTCTCTCTGGGGCAATGAGCGACGCGGACTGGGCGCTCCTCGACTGGCAGGCGCTTGGTGTTATCAGGCTGTCGTTGGCACGAAACGTAGCCTTTAACATCGTGAACGAGAAGACCACGACGAGTTTGACTAAGGCGTTATCAAACATGTACGAGAAGCCATCGGCATCAAATAAGGTATATTTGATGAGAATGTTATTCAACCTGAAGATGTCTGAGGGAGCTTCGATCGCGGATCATATCAACGAATTTAACATTGTCATCACACAGTTAAATTCGGTAAGTATCACTTTTGATGATGAAGTGAGGGCTTTGATCTTATTGTCCTCTTTGCCAGAAAGTTGGGGTGCAGCAGTTCTTTCAGTTCAATGAAGTTGAAGCTCGATAATATTCGAGATCTGATTCTAAGCGAAGACATTCACAGGAGAGAATCAGGAGAAACCTCAAGCTCAGCATTGAGTGCAGAGGACAGGGGAAGAACACAACAACGATGACACAACCAAGGAAGATCAAATGCAAGGCAACAAAGTCACTCTAGATCTAGTGAATTCGCATGTTGGAATTGGAGGAAGAAAGGTCACCTAAAGAAGAATTGCAAATCACCAAGAAGAAAACCAATGAGGAGTCGACGAATGCTGCTACAGAAGAAGTCTCAGATGCATTGGTTCTGAGTGTTGATAGTCCGACAGAATCCTAGATTTTGGATTCTGGAGCTTCATACCATTCCACATCACAAAAGGAGTGTATGAAAGATTACACTATCGATAATTTTGGCAAAATTTATCTGGCAGATGATAAAACCTTGGATGTTATGGGAAAAGGGAACGTGAAAATTGTCATTGACAATGGGACAACTTGGAAGCTAAAAGATGTTCGACATATATCGGGGTTGAAGAGAAATATGATATCAGTTGGACAGCTTGACATAGAAGGTTACACTACGATATTTTTAGGTAACATGTGGAAGGTCGCCAAAAGAGCCATGACGATCGCACGGGGCAGCAAGCTGGGTACTTTGTATAGGTCATCGAACACGAAGATTATTGTAGCAGCTGATTCGGACGATATGTCTAAAGTCTGGCATTGTAGACTTGGACATATGAGTGAAAAGGGGATGAAGGTTCTGCACAAGATAGGTCAACTACCAGATTTGAAGACAGTCGACGGTGGACTTTGTGAAGGATGTGTGCTGGGAAAGTAGATGAAAGGCACATTCAGCAAAGTACCAAGGATGCCGAAGAGTAGCAAGTTGGAGCTTGTGCATACGGATGTGTGGGGGCCATCTCCAGTTCCATCCCTCGACAGGTAACTGTATTTATTATGTGACATTCATCGATGATTATTCTAGGAAGGTATGGGTTTATTTTTTGAAAAATAAATTTAATGTGTTCTCTACTTTTAAGAATTGGAAGGCACATGTAGAGAATGAAGCAGACGTCAAATTGCAGTTTGACAATGGCCGTGAGTATATGAATTATGAGTTCAAGGAGTTCTGCGGGGAACATGGCATCAAGATGGAGATGACAGTTCCGAGGATGCCACAACAAAATGGAATTGCTGAACGGATGAATATGATGCTGAATGAGCATGCCAGGAGCATAAGGATCCATGTAGAACAATCGATCAACCGCGGGCCATTTGTACCATTGGAGAACAAACTACCAGAGGAGATTTGAAGCGATAAGGAGGTAGATCTTTCTCATCTGAGAATTTTTTATTGCCTATTATATGTGCATGTTGATTCTGGATGTAGAGACAGGTTAGATGCTAAGTGTCGGAGGTATTTCTTTATTGATTATAGTTCTGATGAATTTGGATATCGTTTTTGGGATAGTGAAAATAGGAAAATGATCCGGGAAAGAAACGTGGTGTTTCATGAAAAAACCATGTATAAAGACAAGTTTGTTGTAGAATCTGAAAATGCAGAGGTAGAAGGCAAGACTCAAGTGGAACTTGAGGGTATTTCAGATGAAGATGTGGCCAAGTCCGAGAAGATTGTTCAACAAGAGCATGAGGTGATACAGATTGGGCCGAGTACTCTACCCCCATGGGGAGATCTACTCAGGAGATAAGACCACCTGTGAAATATTCTCCTTCTTTGAATTTTATATTGCTAACTGATGCTAGTGAGACGGAATGTTTCAGGAAAGCCTTGGAGGTTGATGATTCCTTCAAGTGAGAGTTAACAATGCAAGACGAGATGAACTCGTTGTACAAGAATAATACTTGGTTGCTGATGAAATTACCTAAAGGGAAGACGGCATTGCACAACAAGTGATTATACAGGATTAAAGAGGAGGCAAATGGTGGCAAAAGGTATAAAGCAAGGATGGTTGTGAAAGGCTTCGAGCAGAAGGAAGGTATTGATTATACTCAGATATTTGACCAGCTGTGAAACTAACCACTATTAGATTTGTGTTGAGTATAGTTGCAGTTGAGGACTTACATCTTGAGCAGTTAAATGTAAAGATAGCATTTCTCCATGGTGATTTTGAGGAGAATATTTATATGAAGCAACCAGAAGGCTTTCAGATTTTTGGTAAAGAGAACCTGGTGTGCAAGCTGACTAAAAGCTTATATGGATTGAAGCAAACCTCTCGACAATGGTATATGAAGTTCGATAACTTCATGACTAGCATGGGATATGCTAAGTGTTTTTTGACCACTATTGTTATATCAAGAATTTTGATAATTACTACATCATATTACTATTGTATGTGGATGATATGCTCATCACAGGCTCAGATATGATGAAAATCAGAAGGCTCAAGGAGCAATTATCAAGTGTGCTTGAGATGAAGGATTTGGGACCCGCGAAGAAGATTCTTGAGATGGAGATTGTTCGGGACAGGAAAGTAGGTACACTGAAGTTGACACAGGAAGCCTATGTTAAAAATGTGCTGGAGAGGTTTTCTATGCAAGATGCTAAGACAATGCAGACATCCTTGGTGAGTCACTTCAAGCTTTCAAAGGAGCAATCGCCCAAGACAAATATGGAACGTGCACACATGCAGAAGGTTCCATATGCATCAGCAGTAGGCAGTCTTATGTAGGCTATGGTTAGCACATTGCTCATGCAGTGGGAGTCGTGAGCAGATACATGTCAAATCCAGGGAAACAGCACTGGCAAGCAGTGAAGTGGATCCTTCGGTATTTGAAAAGAACCAAATGTATGTGCTTGTGTTTCGGTAAAAGTACTTTGAATATGAAGGGTTATGTTGATGCATATTTATGTGATGATATTGATACTGCCAGAAGCACCACTAGATATTTGTACACTTTATGTGGCACGTCAATAAGTTGGATGTCTAAATTGTAGAAGGTTGTTGCTCTCTCTACTACTGAATCGAAGTATATTGTCATGTCAAAGGCATGTAAGGAGATGATTTGGCTAAAGGAGTTTCTTAAAGAGCTGGGTAAGGTGCAACCGAGTTCGAGTCTATATAGTGATAGTCAGAGTGCAATTCATTTGACAAAGAATCCAATGTATCATGCCAGGACGAAGTACATCAGGCTGAAGTACCACTTTATCAGAATTCTTCGAAAAGAGAAAACATTGGTGCTTGAGAAGATTCGAAGTTCAGAGAATCAGCTGACATGTTGACCAAGGTGGTGGTCACTGAAAAATTGAGGTTCTGCGCAATCTCAATTTCCAAGTTACTTGCAGGGAGGAGCCATCCAAAGTTTAGGCACAGGCATGTGCAACTCAATCTCAAGAGAATCAGTCTCCAAGTGGGAGATTGTTGGTTAGGTAGGTGGAGCCTGATTCTGGGCCTGACTAATTTATTGTTAAATATGGTAGAAAGAAACTAAGAGATTGTAATTTTTTTGTAACCATAATCTGAAGAGATTGAGTGATTATCATAACTATCTTATTTATTAGATATATAGTTATGGAGAATCAGGATAAGATATGCAGTTATCCTGGGTTGTTACCCAAGGCACATATCTGGTAGCGATTATGCACCATATATTGTGGGGATTTGGGTAATGTTTGGTGATCTGAGTGTGATGGATGTGAACGTAGGAGACAATCTTCGAACCACTAAAATTTGTGTATCTTACTCTGTGTGTGATTTCTTGTTACTCTTCCACTATGTTTATCGATTTCTCCCAGACATCGGTATCAACAATAAGTTGATATCGATGATATTCTGCAACATTGTATTATCCTAATGGATGGGTAAAAATCTTATTTCATGATCGTGACATTAATGGGCACGACCGTGACACTAATGGGCACGGCCGTGGCACTAATGAGCACGATCGTGATCAACACTTAGAAGCGAAACATGACCATTTCACAACATAGTCACAGGCGTGACCACTCCATATCATGATTGTGACCGACAAAAGAAGAATATATGATATATTTAAAGTTATTTTCAAAATACTTATACTATGTATTGATGTTTGATGATTGTATATGAACCTAGATATACGAAATGCATGGACAGCCGTAATTAGATTAAAATATGAAGAATGAGCGATATAAATTGTTTGATAATTGTGATAATAATGAACCGAATTGAAAAATACTGCTACTTGTCTCCCCTCAACTTGATGACAAGAAATACTGTGCCCTACACTTTGGAGAGTGCATTCCCCAGGGAATAACTGTATATTACTGACAACGGTATGTATATTCTTATTCATCTTCGGGTGACGGTGCTTCGGCTCCAAGGTCTAACTAGCCTACTAGAGGGCAACGACTTGATTCTTCAATTACTGATAAAATCAAAGATTGATACTGAACTGACTGAACTAAAAGAACTAATGACCACAAAAGTGGGATCCAGTGGGTTATGAAGCTGAGGATATTACTGAAGTAAGGTAATGACAAGTGCTAGCCACTTGGGATGCTTACTGATACTGACCAACTGTTACATGACTAACTGTTATAGTCTGTTACTGATGACCTTTTTATATGAATCAATGACATGTACATTTATGAATATGACATGACATGTATGTGTCTGTTATTATGAACCTGTTATATATGTGTCATGTAGTATCCTGTTTATGATGCATTTTACTGCATTGTTCTTTACATGCTTTAACTAGGAAACTCTGCACCTTAGATTCGTATAGGTAATTGATATGCTTGGATGGATGATTGACTCATCTTATGACAATGAAGTTGCACAAGGCATAAAAATAAATGGAGTCACGAGTCATTTTAGTCTGTTTAAGATATGAATATGAATAATGTTGTTATTATGTCCTATGACATTAGCTATTGATGTTTTAAATTGAAGTCTTCTACTAAACAGATGATGATGTTATCTCATTTTAAATAAATATTAGTTTCCGCTGCTATCATCATTTTATTTTAATGATGTCATAGCGAACGAGCTAGCATTGTTGAAAATAATCTAATTGCCTCTAGCTTTTAGGATGGAAATTTCATGGTGTTACAAAATACATATTTATCGTTCTTTTATTTTGATTTTAAATTATTCGTGTGTTAATAGTATGTACACCGAAAATCTCTGGTCAAAGACATCGCCAATAATATTTCATTTGATCAACATACTAGTATGGTGACCCATGCGATGCGCGGGAGACACCAAATTAAACAAATACTTTAATTATAAAAATAAAATATTACTACATTTTGAAAATATAAATTTTATACGCTATCTAACAGTATCTCTTCCTATAAACTTTTATAAGTAAATATATCATAATGAACTAAATTTATTTAAAATTATATTTTAAAAATATTGACATTCTATTTCATTTTAAATTATCCTTTACTCTATCTTGAACACCTTGCCTTTATTTTTTTTAACATCTACTACTTAATTATTTTTATTCTATTGATGCTAATTTACATGTGACGATATAGGAATACAATATGATAATTCTCTTTTCAAACTAATTTTTAATAATATCATCTTATAATTAAGTATATGCCATTTATTTTGTTTTTTTAACCATTTTTTTTTCATTTTCTATGTGACAACGTAAAAAATGTCACATTGGACATCTTTTATCTTTCTTACTATAGATAGTATTTCATATAAAACAATTAGAAAATGTTTTTATTTTATTTGATTCTAATATGTATGAATTTGTGTAAAGATATGCAATATAGTTAAATTAAAGTAATATATTATATGTAATACTTAAACAAAGGTTAAAAAATATCTAAATATTTTAAGTTTAATATGTGGTTTAATGTAGTTCCATATGTCAATGATATATAATTTTTTTTTGTAATTGTTAGTTAATTATACTTTGTTGTCTACTTTAATTTCAAAAATATCTACTACAATGCGTTCATTTTTTTGTTAGACTAATTAAGTATGTTTGCCACAATAATTTATTTTAAAATATATTCTTAATATAACTTCCTTCAATAATCCAAATAAATAATTCATTGTTTTTTAATAATATCATTAGACCATGAGCTAATATGAGCTTGTGTTCTAAAAAAAAAACTTTTTTATTTTAGTATTTTTATCATATATATGTGTGTGCTATTTATTAAATATTAATAGATATTAAAGTTTAATATATTAATCTAAAATATAAACTCATTTTAATAATGTAACTAAAATTGTAAATTTCATATTGATAGCATTTATTTCAATAACTACATAACAAATATAGAATGTTTTTAATATTATTATATGACTATGGGCAACAAATCTTTAAGCTAATCATAAGTTGATTCCATGCTAATCATCACCTTACATGTACTTTCTTCTTTTATAATATTTCATTATTTATGTTTGATAATTTTTATACATGGGACTAAAATCATATATGATATATCGATATAATTTACTATTTATTTTATTAGGCATACATATTATTTATCATATTAAAAATATTTTTTTTCAAAAAGAATTTTTTGTGTGCCAAGAAGCATTTATATCTCCTTATGTATTATAAAATTATTATTATATATAAATTTATCTTTTTTATTCATCATTTGGGTCACTCTCAATGGGACAATGGAAATATCTTTTATTCCTTTTAATACAATATAAATATAAATATGAATATTATATTTAGCTTTTATATAATTAAGTGTTAGAACTTATTTTAAAATTTTATTTGATTATGAATCACATGCTTCTACATATGTCAAAAACTTATTAATATCGATTGACTTAATCCAGATAGATAGTAACAAAATTTGTAAATCCTTCTACTTTAATAGTCCATACTATTTATTTTATATTATAGACTTTAAATGTGAGACTAAATTAAATAGTTACATATACATTCTTTTCTATATTTAGAAATATTTGGCTTTGGGACCAAAACATATATGGTAGATAAATAGAGAGAAAAATATTATTTTATTGTTCATTTTTATAGTATTATAAATTAATTCTCATTTGTAATACTTTTTAAAAATATATAAATAATTTTAAAACATATTGTATGTGGCAAAACTTATGAATTAGCTAATTTTGTATCTTATATTGGTTTATAATAACCTATCAAATAATAATAACTTACTTATGAATGCCAGTCGTCTCTTATTATAAATATTATATTATAATTAATATTATTATCACAAAATTATATCAATCATATATTAATGGTTACATAAAAAAACTCTAATTTATAGTAGTTGCATAATTTGTTTAACCTCCTTCTCTATAATAATAATAATAATAATAATAATAATAATAATAATAATAATAATAATAATAATAATAATAATAATAATAATAATAATAATAATAATAATAATAATAATATAACAAATTATCAATAATAATAATAAAATGATTAAATTTGGTTGATTAATTTGTTATTAATTAATTGTGTATCTTATATCGATCATAACAAACAATAGCATATAGATAAATATATAATAAAATAAATAATATTACTTTGTTATTAGTTGATTATGCATCCTATATTATTTATAATGAATTCTAGCAGTTGAATAATCTATTGAATTTAATATTAAGTTGTGAAATTTAATCTCAATCATCTAATCATCATCCAATGGTTCAAATTCATTGAATGCATATTAGTTATACAATTTTTGATTGTATATTATTTTAATCCTAAATTATATAAGATGTAGATACATATTATCTTAATAATATTTATAACTTTAATGATATTTATATTAATCATCAATAATATTATCATCTATTTATACTTGCAAATGTAGAATTTAAAAATATAAATAAATAAAATTATATATTTTTAATAATTAATTTTTAAATATCCATAAATATATAACGTAAATATTATCATTTTATAATTGAGGTCTCGATATTATATATAGATTTGGAATGATCAAATACAAGAAAACATTTTCCCAATGAATCTGAACAAAAAATTATAATAATTACATAAATGAAGGAAAAGGAAAAAAAACGAAGAAAAATGCTTCTGTGATCGTTGGATGCGGTGAGCCACCGGTGCGATTACCACCATCGCATCACCGCCGAGAGATGTATAAACTAAATTGGGGAGTCGAGGCCTCATCTTCCGGCGATATCCACCGCGAAGCATCCTCCGGCTGCTCCTACTCCCCGCTTCATCTGACGCGTTTCATGTCCATCACCCCCATCGACGCCCAAACTAGTTCCGCTTCCCCGGCTCGCGTCCCCGTTGCAAAACCTAGTCCCGATCATGGCTCTCTCCGAAACTCTCGCCAACGCCGGCGCCAGCCCTTCGACCCGTCGGCCGGCGGCTGCGCTCCGTCTGGACCCCTCGGTGGCGCCGCCGCTGATCCTCCCCGTAAGCTTCATATCAAATCTTATACATATTTGGATGGTGATGGCGGATTGATTAGGATGTCTGTCTGCACAGAGCTTTTACAGAACGTTTCTCGTGGAGGTCTTGTCAATATTGTCTCTGCTCTCGTAGAAGTCCTACTATCATTATTTGTCTATGTGTTTGCTAAGGATCTGGTAGAACGATCAAATGGAAGTTCCTTTTGACGAAAGGTCTCTGTGCTTTATGGGTAATTTACGGTCCTAGTGTTCAAAATTGACTACAAAGTTAGCATCTTGCATGCATTCGACCTGATATTTTATGAACCTTTTTTCCTTTGGGTTTGCACTTTGTAATAATGAATTAACTTGATTTTCAAGTAAAAAAAAGATGCTTTAAGAGTTAGGACAACTAACGAGACCCAATCACCTGGAACTATGTTTTATACTGAAGGAAATGGCTTAGAATTAAAATGTAATAGTAGTTGCACTGATTAGAGTGATTGGTCTGATCTTGGGAAGCATATAGAAAAGAAATAAATCAAAGCATTGCGGGGAATTGATAACAAGCATACTGTTTTATTTATTTTGCAGAATCATCTCTTGCATCTAATGGGGAATTATGTCATTCTACAGAAAGGGTAAGTTCAATATTCTTTTCATTGCTTCTTTTTTTTTTCTTTTCTTCAGTTAGTCGTCTTAAATTGTTCATCTTTATTCATTTGTTTATTCCATTTTTACAACATCATAATAAGGAATAACATTTTGGTGCCTTTGGTCTAACTGTACTTTTGGATGTACTTGTAGCATTCTTTTGCCAATTGCATTGCATGTGGTTGTTCAGGCATAGCAAGTTTTGTCATCTTTAATCAACCAAGTGTATAAATCAATAAACGTTAGTGGTTTAAAATGTTTTTAACATTTCTTAATTCCTTAATCCTTTCTATAATTACGGACTCTGGTTATTAGATGTTCTTTTAGGGCCTTCTTTCATTGTATGCTCTTTGATGCAGACATGACGAATACTTTGAATGTTTACTTAAAAAAAATACTTTGAATATATGTAGAAAGATGGATAAACAAAGTGAAATATGAACTTTATAAAGTCTTTTCATTCAAGTGAATTTGTGATGTATTTAATATTTCAATTTGTCAAGTATAGATGTCTGTGCTACAAATCTATTATGTCTGGAATAATTCTATTGTTACCGTCGATAAATTTCCTTTACATGTTGTCCACTTTTTTTTTTTTTGAGGAGAAACCATGTTGTTCACTTAATGGGCAGATACTTGAGTATGTGCCATTTATATTGAGCTAATTTCTTCTTTTTCACGTGTTACATTTCATCTTTTTATTTCATGAAGTAATTTACTCCAAATTTCACCTATAGTCATCATACAATGTAGTTTAAGAGTTAAAAAAATCTCTATTTATTTGGATTCACATATTTGATGTCCATGCGTTGGGTACTGAAAGAAACAATATATGTGATAATTGACCTATGAAAACCAGTAACGATCTTCTCTTACGGAACTTAATTTTCTTTAAGCGAGAACATTGATTTTCCCAAGGTTCACAATGACATAATTGTGATAATTAGTATCTGTTTCATATCACAATAAACTGCTGCATAAGACGATGAAGTTCAAGGCATCAGAACATGCGTCTTTTCTAAGCATTTGCATATGATTATAATGCATTAATAACCAAAGGTAATTATTAAGTGTCAGTTCCTCAAAAAGTAAGTATCATATAGTAGATGTTGTCCTTGTGTGAATTTCAGAAACAAACTTGATACCATGTTTCTTGTTCCTGATCTGACTTAAAGACACATTGTGCTAGGTGATTGGACCGAGACTTCTAGGTACCAGACATGGTGCACATGATGAAGGCAGTGATACTATGTCTGGGTGCCCAGCAACTGGTTCAGAAGGGGTATTTACCCAATTTGGGTCCTCTCAACTTGGACCTGCTCAAGGCAATTGCAAAGCTTCTGGGGATGACCATCTTTCACATTCTGAGAATCCATCTGGACAATCAAATTTCCAAAGGACTGTTGTTCCATCAGTTAGAAGAAACCCAGTCATCAATGGCAATCACCTGCTTAATTTCTATTATGATCCAATTTCCCGGCCCCAGCCTAGAGCCCAGCCTAGAGTCGCACCTCCAAGAAGGCAGCAAAGGGTAAGACCTTACAACAAAGATCTGTTTCTTCAAGCAAATTATAAATTTGTTGTTTTAGACAGAGGTGGCCCTCAAGTGGAATCAATCGAACCAGATAAGATGGTGCAGTGGGAAAATGTCATTTGTTTGAGGTATTCTACTGCACTTCCGGTACAATGCCCAATCTGCTTGGAAATTCCCTTTTGTCCCCAAATAACATCTTGTGGACATCTATACTGTTTCCCCTGTATATTGCAATATATGTTAATGGGAGAAGTGGAACATAAGGGGAACTACTGGAAGAAATGTCCTTTGTGCTTTACAATGATAAGCAGTAGAGAGTTGTGTACTGTCCTCATTGACAATGTTAATCCACTATCTGTTGGCAATCATGTGGATTTTACACTTTTGACTAGGGCAAAAGATTCAGTATTTCCAACCCTGAAAGGTCAAGGAATTGAAAACTCTACAAGTGATAGTCGTTATCTTTGTGACCCATTTTCTAAGTTTATCTGGACTTCAGATGTTGAGATTTCTGTGCGTGAAGCAAAACACGAACTCAGTGAATGGCTACTCAAAGCTGATTCTGGTCTTGTTGATGACCTTGAAAAGCTGCCTTATGTTTGTGCAGCACTGGATCAGTTGGAAGAAAGGATGAAAAAATGGGTCGAGCAACGTAACAGTAGCAGCATTCCTCTCAAGGGCCATGTTTCTGCGTCTCCTGGTCCGAAGACATGCTGTAAGTCTAGGATAGATTCTCATAGACCAATGTCAGCATTAAATTCTCGTTCCGCTAGATTGGGTTCATGTGAAGAAATACCACAGAAACTATGTTCTATCTTGGAGCAAGAAAGCACTAGCTCTAGCACATCTCCTTTAGTTACCCCACCTGCTGCTGCATCTGAGTTGCAGAAGAAATCCGATAAAGTCTTGCTATCAAAAGATGAAGATGATTCTCTACAGCAAAATATTATGTACACTAATGGTGTGACAAAAAAGGACTCTTATAATTTCTATCAGGTGTTTCTCTCTTGTATGATTAATGTTTGTTTTACTGGTATAAGAGTTACAAAATCAAAGTACTCCAGCTCTGATTGGTAAGCCTGCTGATGCTTCAAATGATTTGTAGGCAACTGATGGTCAACTCATTATTCTTCATCCATTGAACATGAAGTGTCTACTTCATCACTATGAAAGTTATAATATGCTCCCACCAAGGTGCAGACAATTCTTTTAGCAGACATAGGACAGTTCATTTCATATATTTGTTTCTGTGGTTATTTCCTCAGTTACATTCTTCCTTCACTGCCATTATCCTGTTAAACTGAACTATGAAGTTTTTTTAATTCTTTCTATTTATGTATCTCCTGTTTGGAATGAACTATGATGTGGGATCCTATGTCTAAACTTAGTTTGTTTACTTATTCTTTTCAAGTATTTGGGTTAGAGTTAGGATTTTCTAGAAAGGCAAAGTTAGGATTAGTCCCAAGGATTCTTTATTTTCTTGGAGCTATACCTTTTACTTTAGTAGCATCAATACAGTACTCCAGACTTGGGCCATTGATTTATATGTTGGATTCAAATTTGGTGAGAAAGATTTTATGGTTGTGACAAAAGTTTGTATTTCTCTTTGAGGGAAAAAGGGTGATTAAATATTTTATGTTGCCCCTCTAAGAAATTCTCTTGTGTGTTGTGCTCTATATTATATTATGTATGTATTAGCTGCCAGCAATAAAAGAGAGAAAATGTGTACGATGTCATTGTTTTGGGTAATTGAACAGGCAAGTGCCCAAACCAAAAGATGTTGCATCAAACTAGACCAAAGATAAGTAGTAATGGCAATTCCTTTGTCTCTCTCTATGTAATCTTCAAGCTCCAAGTGGAAAATGTAGGACGCCCCTTGCCAACCATTCAGCATATTTAATGTGTATGATATCATTTGTTTTTCGCACGGCATGGGCCCTATGTTGTCCTTGATAAAAGTTTGACACCTTTGGTTATTTCTATTAGCATCGGTTATGTATTCCATGTTCTTGATTGTGTGCAGAATTAGTGGGAAAGTGCTAGAGCTGGAGAATGTGACACAGTCAGAAGCGACAAGAAGGCGTTTTCCTTACCTGAGTCACTTTTCTTTAACAACAACATTCCAAGTACTTCCTTTTATGTGGTCTTGAATATGGAGTTTCACATTACTTTGCCTAATATTCTATAACTTAATGCAGTTCTGTGAGATTGATTTGAGCAACTTCCTGCCACCCAGCTCTTTAAGCCCATTTATGGATGAAATCAACAAGCGCGCAAAGATGCGGAAGCGATCTGTTCGGAAGGTATTCAATAATTTACTAGTTACAATGGGAAACATCATAATTTTCTTCTGTTTTTATTGATTTGCACAATATCCAACATGATCAGAAAGATATTTGAGAGCTACTCTTTGTTTCATATTGAAGTGTCAGCTTTATCATCTCAAAAGTTTTTGGGAAAATATCATTCAAATGTCATGATGTAGAACAATATTAATATTATGGGCTTTTTGTCCTTGGATTATTAGTATTTTGAGTTGGGACTTTATTATAGTCTATTAGTTTAGTTTTTCTTGTATTAGACTTTCTTTTATCTTAATTTTCCCTTTGTTGAGCTCCTAGTCATTTGGTATATGGTGTTTAGAACCCTACGAATTCTCTTATATTGTTCCTTTATAACATAGCTTTTGATGGATTGATGGATGAATATTTGCCTTGAGTTTATTTCTTAGTTAGGATTTAAGAGTAGATTAACTTGGTGGATCTACATCATGTTGTTTTGGACCCTATGAGTAGAATTGGCTTTTCTTAGTGGACATTTACTATTTTCTACCATAATTTTCCATGGTTCCACCTAGCACTTCGGATTTCTATCTCAAGAAAAGTGCTTCCTTGGTCAGAAAATTCTGAAATAAGCCGTAGAATGTCATGATTAAAGTTTTTCCAATGCTAATTATTGAGCCGTCTTGCCCTTATCAATTACTGCATTGCATCCTTTACATGTTTGGCATCTCTTAGGAAGCAATCGAGAGAGCAAGGGCTGAGGCAACTATCCTGCATGTAGATCAGCGATTGTCTAATCACTGGGTATTACCCGAGGAAAATGTGCTGTTTACATCTGATGATTTTGAAGGTAGAAATAATGACATTTCGAGTTATTTATTATGGTTTTTAAAGCAATAAAACATTTGTTTGTTTGCGATTAATTCCGTCAACCAGTGTCGTCATCTCCATTCATTTTAACTAATGTTTAGTCTGATACTAAACTTGTTCAGTATTGTGTTTATGAGTAAATCTGATACTTCAAGTACTTTGCTATTTTAAGCATTAG
The DNA here is from genome assembly GCA_030549335.1 of Pontederia crassipes. Classification (NCBI taxonomy): domain Eukaryota; kingdom Viridiplantae; phylum Streptophyta; class Magnoliopsida; order Commelinales; family Pontederiaceae; genus Pontederia; species Pontederia crassipes. Next base: position 8,924,191 of record CM060190.1, read on the forward strand.
GAAATCATCCTGCATCATCCACTAGTCCTCCAATCACCAGCGAGAGGAAACTGTTTGCTGATGTCACACGTTTTGGCTTTGCCTCTGCACATGATTCTCCTTCTCTTAGAGTTGATTCTGATGAACGATCACCGCACGTTGCTGAGAACTCTAATGATGACGGTATGATCATTTCTAAAACCGATTGCTAATTTGTTCCGAACTTTTAATTTATGTATGTTATACATATATATGTTCCCTCAAAAAATTATATATATATATATATATATATTGATTGTTGAGGTTGGGAATATCCAGTGATTATGCCGCCTTACCATGTATCATGAGAATCCTAGTTTCATTTCTTCCCACTTCTTCATGTGCCATTCTCCGTTTGAGCTAAAGTGTAGCAATGTCCAAAATACTCATGTAGTGAAAGAATCCAGTTCACGGCATGGTTTGCCTGATTGAGATTTTTCTAGTGCTCCTACCATATCCTGAATAGTCATGCTAGAGTCACGTTTGGGACAAAAAATAAAAAAATGTATAACCATGAATTTTGTTTGTCTGCTGAGAATTTTCTCTGTAGTTTCGGCTTCACTTGTGTATCCATTTATCCACTAAATAAAACAGTGATAACTTATTGTTGTGCGTTTAAGCCTCAGTAGTAATTTTTCTTTTCTCGAGTCTTGTGTGCGTAACCTCTGCAAGCGACTGCTGTTCTTGTTTACTGGATTTATGATCATTGCTGAACAGAAGCTGAATTTGGGAAGTCCTAAGGTCTGCATGATGCTTCAGTCATCATATACTTTTGTACAGATTCCATCGAGTTATGTTCATGGTGAATTTATTTTTTTAGCTAACTAACAACGTTGCCTTCCCCATCCATCAGTGGCAGGTCCCAGGACCACGACGCTGTCATTTGCAAATATCATGTCTTCCACCAAGGCAGCGGAGAGCCGAGAAAGAGAGAGACATCACGAATGCAACGGGGAAGAAAGGGAAGAGAGCATCCAAAGTCCTCTTGTCTACTTCTGGCGGTCGCCGCTACTAAGAAGACCGAGAAACTCTTGTGCCGTTTGTAATTGAAGAGGTCTTTTGACGAAATGCCAAGGGCTTTGGAAGTACATTAAATTTTAGAATTTATATACAGGTTTTTCTTTCCTTCTTTTTTGTTTATTTTCCTTTTGAATAATAAAGTTGACCGGATCCTCCATCAAGATTTCTCAGATCTTGTCCAGTCAATAGTCAACATGATGCTCCGTCATAATGAGCAACATATATATATATATTAACGTGACACCGCATCAAAGTGATGTTGCGTCCGTGCTTTCAGAACCGTCAGATTCGAGATTGACGGATGAGATTCCATCTTGAACGATTCGGTTTGGACGATCTTATGCGGTTCACGATTTGCACAATTCACGGTGGGGTCTGCGGTTTACATTTTTTTTAACGGGAATCGAATCAAAGTCATGACTAATTTTGACCAACAAAATAAGACAATTTTTACTTTAATACTGCCATTGTAATAATATCATTCAACGAACAAGATTTATAATTGAGTTTTAGTAACAAAAAAAAAAAATAGTGTCATCACAAGGATCCTAATTTAGCGGCCAACTCCTTGTGGCCAAAGAAATCACCAAAAATAAAATAAAATTTACGAGTGCGATTAGATTTAGATTTGCCATTTAAAATGAACTCGATCAAAATAAAAGTCCATAAATTCAATTTCTTAATATTAGTCCGTAGAGTTATATTATCTTTATTTTTAATATTAATGCAGTAATTGTATATGATGCAACATTGTATTTTCTGAGACATTGAATTTTAATAGTCTAGTTATTTGTTTTCATGATATATTATATTTATTATTGATTTTTTTGGGTGTCCAAAATTATTAGCATTTTATTGATTCAAGATGAAATGTATGAAATATTATTTTGTGAAGAAAATATTAATTAATTTATTTAATATATTTGTTTTTTGAAGAAAAAATAAATAAATTTTGCTTCCACCATTAGTATGAAATCTATTGATTTAATCTATTTTATTTAATCTGATTAATAATTTCGTATGCACGAAGGAACCGAACCGTAGCGAACGGAATTGGAAGGTTGTTAAAATTTTCTTGCTCCGAGTCGTCAACCCACACGCGCTTTTTCTCTGCGTACGCCCACCGGATTCCGGCGACCTTGAGCTCGCCGCCGCCGCCCGCCAGCCCGCCGGAGGAGGGGGAGGAAGTCGAGACCGCTTTCGTTGTGACTGATTGGGGCAAGAAGATGAGGAGAGTTTTTGGTGCCAAGAAGAACAAGGAGCCGCCTCCCACCATCCAAGACGCCACCGACAGGGTACACAGCTATTACCTTTCTCAATTCTCGTCCGATTTCCCAATCGCCATTAATTTCCTGCTCTGTGGAAAGATTCGAATTCTAGGTGTGTCATGTTTAGAACTCGGTTCTGTGCAGTTGTCGATTAAGCTTTCTGGGTCCTTTTCTTGAACGAAGGAACTATCTTTCTTTCGTTTTTTTTTTCAAATTTTTGCGGTCTCCCTTTTAAGCTTACTTCTGGAAGTCGGATGAATAGTTCAATGATTATGTTGCTGCATTTTTCATTGTGATTTTTTAGAGGAAAATGAGAAATTTTGATGAAATAATTGCTTGTGAGAAGCACGATCCACCTAATTATCCTCTTTGTTCAACGATCAGTGCGCTGCCTGCTTTTTAGAAATGTTGTTTGCGCGTGACATAGATGACATGCCAAGGACACGTCCTGAACTCATATTCCAGCATATCTGTGTCCAATGTTCATGTACTTTATCTCTTGTTTGCACTTGCTGTTGTGCATGACATTCTACTGCTTCTTTTCTGAGCCGTTAATGGAAGACTACTATTCAGCTTAACAAAAGAGGTGAAACAGTCGATGAAAAGATCAAGAAGCTCGATACCGAATTGGCAAGATACAGGGAGCAAATTAAGAAGACGCGTCCTGGGCCTGCACAGGAAGCCATCAAAGCTCGAGCTATAAGACTACTAAAGCAGAAGAAAATGTAGGTTATTCCACTTTCTTACTTATTGGTTATGAAACTCGCTTATTAGATGCATTTATTGCCATACGTTGTTTTCATAAAATTTGAACTTGCTGGCCTCTCTCTACTTTGCAACTTCAACAGTGATACTGTCTCAGTATTATTGGTATACTAAATTGGATTTTTGGTCCTCTAAACAGAAATTTTGAGTTTGATTTATAATTATGGTGATTGTTACAAATTTTATTTTATTCTTCCGCTACTAATGTATGATTTTAAAAATTTATAGTTCGATAAGGAGTCATCTTGTTGATGTTTATAAGCTAAAATATGTTTATGTAAGGCTAAATTTTGTTGGTTTTCGACAATTTTTATGAAACCAGTAAGTCCGTACTGAATAGTTGGTGGTTGTTCCTTTTAGCAACACTGTTTAGGTTGAAAGTTGATAACCGACTGTAAATTCATTTAAGTCTAATTCAATCCATTTTAGACCAGTTTAGACTTTCTTACAAGAAATTTTAGGTCAAAAGTAAAAATATAAAAAGACCAATTCAAGTCATAATGGTTTGATGGTGCATAGATTCGTGCAATCACAAATATTTTTAAGACTTCAGTCTTAGATAGTATGATCTAGATCAAAGTAAATCTGGATTATTTTGACATCGACAAGCCTTCTTTTTTGTGTTTATACTAGCTAATAAAGTACAATCACAAAATTGTGAATTGATGTCATGGTAATTAGAATTTATGGCATTAGCCTATTGCCTTACCTTGTTTAGCTTTTAGGAAAAACTTGCTCCAATTGCTTAGGATGGGTGTTGTAGTTGAGACTTGAGAATCATGTCAAAGAGTAATTATTCAAACTAGTGTTGTGTTACTGGATAACAGGATGATTTTTGGCCTTTTTTACATGAGCAGAAAGCATCATAATGTCCCTGGTGATGAAAAGTTGAGGTCTTCTGGGAATCACAGAAATCAGTCAAAGAGAAAGATCCATTTTTCAGTGTGTCAACAATCTAATAGGCCCATCCAATAACTGCAAACATTTCAACAACAGAAATTCTGTTGTGCAATTTCCAAATTTTTGAATATATGGATGAATTGTGCTGATAGGATTGTGTAAGTCAACAGCCCAAGGGAATTAAACTTGCTATTACTCTAGGCTCTCAGACAATCCATTTTGCGTATTTTTGACTTCAAATATCATGTATTAATAAAATTAGGAAGATCAGTTATGTTACTATTCAATTGTATGTTAATTGAGTGACAGGCATAACTCTTCAATTCACAATTCAATTTTGTTCTTTGGCAATTCAATGAGAAGTTATATTTTATGAAGCTAATTATATAAACTTTTGTTTAAGGTATGAGGGGCAGCTTGACATGGTTTACAACCAGCAATTTAACTTAGATCAAGTTTCTTTTGCAACAGAGGGACTGAAGGATGCTCAGCAAACTGTATGGCTTATACACTTATGGAAGAGTCTAAATACCACTTATCTCATGTTTTTTTATATAATATTAAACTTACCACTTGTACATTTTCAGGTATCAGCACTTAAGTCTGCAAATAAGGAATTAAAAGGAATGATGAAAACTGTCAAGATTTCAGAAATAGATGTATGCTTGTCTTTTTATTTCTGTTATCATACCTTTTCTCGTTGTCTGCCTAGATTTGAAGGTGTTGTTTCAAGTTTCATTAAGCCTTTATCGGGCTGACATAAGTATTCCAGAACATGTTACTCTTGATTATCTAAAAGGCACTTCTGAAACACAGAGTATGCAAGATGATATGTTGGATCTGTTAGATACTAGTACAGAGATCCAAGAATCTCTTGGCAGAAACTACAATATCCCTGATGACATTGATGAGGAAGAACTTATGGGTGGTACGAAAATTTTACATTAGCAATCTAAGTGTTTTGTAATATTTTATTATAACCTCTTATCTGGAGAATCTTTCTACATGTTATCGTTATTTGCTGTTTATTTTCTTCAAACATTGTGATTCAAATTGTATGTCATATTTCAATGATTGATGCAGAGCTGGATGCTTTGGAAGCAGATATGGGAACAGAGACAGAAGTTGATGCAGTTCCATCTTACCTCCAACCAGAAAAAGAACCTGATTTGGATGCTGAACTAAACCTACCTTCAGCTCCTACTGGCCATGCGGTACCCAACAGGCAAAACCCTCAGGTATTTTTTACATCAAAATGCACAAATCACAGATATCAAATATTGCTTGGAGATAGGAGGCCATATTGACTTCTTGGTATTTGGTTAAGGTTGTCTTGTGGAACTGCTACCAAGCTATACAAAACGTCATTCTATATTTTGTTCTCTCAAAGAGTATTCGAAGGATACATATATGTAATGGAGACTCACCTAGACGTAATTGGATCAGATGCTGGGTTTCTCATATAGCATATTTCTGAATCATTGTCTCTGTAATTTATCGTTTGATATCACGGTAATTAGAAGGATAATTCATGAGTTCGGTATATATTTTTAATTAGATGGATTCAAGATTAAGTGGAGCTAACATAGTGCTCCATTTTCTGGAAAGCTAGCGTGTGACCTCGAAACCAAACCTAGACGAAGTTGCTGATGATAAATTTGTGCCGCAAATTATATTAGTCAAATTAGTTCACTGACTTTGTTAGCACTAGAGAACACAAATTTTGTTTAGACATACTCCTATTTGAATCGATTAGCAGGCTTTTCACATAACATACATCAAACGTGCTTAATATTAATTTGGCAATTTATATCCTTGACTGTCTCATGATCTTAGTATTTAATGGTAGTGGCCAACTACTATGTTAAAAAGGACTGCCTTTTACTTTTCACCTATTGAAAACTCCGTGCAATATGGGTATATGTAGGGCTGTAATTCCTTGCTTTACTTATTCTTTATCCAACCCGCGAAGCTTTGGCATGCTCTAGATTTTCCTATCTTTCCAAGACTAAGTTGTTTTCCCCGATCACAAATGAAGACCCGTGGGCCTAGTACAAGAAAGCTATTTTCTTTTGTTGCAAGGAAATCGAGGCATAATCTAGCCAAGCATCCTGTTGTTTTCATAAATTGCTCATTCATTGTGCTGCTTCACTGTTATCTCCCTGTTTCATTATTAAACTTGTTTTCTGGTTTCCAGGGTGAGGATGAATTTGGTTTACCTGCTGTTCCTCAAGCATCCATTAGGAATTGAAGAATGATGCCTCCCCGGAAGTGGTAACTGATGAGTGCTTATTCTGTTCTTGTGGACAGGATGATGAGATGCATATTTTCTATTCTCCTCATTATTGTGACTATTTTCAAATGATTGTTATTGATCATCATGTTGTATAGAAGTCTATGTCGAAAAAGAGTGACTCTGCAATGTGCCCAAGAACAGTTAGATGCGTTATAAATGCTACGGAAAAAACTGGAAATCTTATTCCTGTGTAGCTTATTTTTGCCTAAACATTTTTCCCTCTCAATTTTGAGAGAAATGTGGCATCTGAGTCATGCCCTTCTAAATGACAGGTTTCTAAGTGTGACTAAAATATTGAAAATATCAAGATTTTTACGAGTTTTAATCTCAAAATAGGATGGAAGGAATCGTATGAAGCATCAAAGTGTGCAATAAAATGTGACATACAAGAGTTACCGTTTTCAAAATTGACAATTGAGGAACACAAAAAGGGAAATGTTGGTCCGTGCCCTGATGCTTCTTCACGCTCAGACGTGGAATGCGAGCATGCACAAAAGATAAAATAGTTTGCACTATTTGCTCAAGAAAAGGATAAAACGAGCTCATAAAACGGACCAGTTATGAACAATAGAAGAACACGGCGAGACAAAACACCCCAACAGACAGGTTAAACATAAAACGCTTTCTCAAACTACCATCTACGGTTCCTAGTTACGGAAGCAAATTTAAAACAAGGTCAACTTAATGAACAAAGGGGGAAGAAGCTAAGCAACAAATTGAGGGTTGGTGGGAATGTTGGACAGAGAGCAAAGGGTGGGCAGGCTCAATCAATAGTAAGCTTTCGTCGCTTGTACCGGACCATCACTTCCCCCTTGATGCCAACCACCATGGCGTTCCAGTTGGTCTCCGGGAAAGGGGATACCAACTCAAATTCAAAGTTCCTTAGCAGGTGGCTCCAGATTGCCTTTATCTGCAGGTAGGCGAAAGGCTCACCAAGACACCCATGCCTGCCACCTCCGAACGAAATGTAAGAAAAGGTTCCGGCAGCTTTGTCTTCCTCTCTCCCAGGAGCGAATCTATCAGGGTCGTATGTGTCTGGATCCTTGTAGACATGAGCAAGGCGGTTGGCGAAAGCCGGAGAAGTGGCAACTATATGACCCTTGGGAATGTCATATTCTTTCCCCTCCTTTGTTTTCACGGTGAAGTCATTATGGGAGTATCGTAGCAACATTATCAGTGGCGGGTGAAGCCTTAGAGCTTCCTTGATGCAACGATAGAGCACATCCATCTCAGATAGGACATCGTGATCAACCTTATTCCCATGCTTCCTCATGATGTCCTTCTGCTCCTCCACAGCAGCAGCAAGATACTTTTGGAAACGCATCATGTAAGCTCCGGTCCAGGTAGAAGTGATGGAACTGGTGTGCTGTCCAGCAAACAGTGCCGCTATAAGCAGTCCAGTGACCTCTCCCTCCGTGGTTGGGCGTCCATCCTTGTACTTGGAGTCGATGAAGCACTGAAGCATGTCATCCTCTGTTCGGCCCTCACTCTTGCGGGAATTGATGATGGTGGAGAATATATGAGCTATCCTAGCACGAGCCTGATCGCGTCTACGATGAGCAGGGATGGGAAGGTATGGAAAGATGACACTGACTGGTTGCATTCCATTATCAAGGTCGTGGAAGAGGGCAGAGACATCATCAAATAACTTGTCCCTGACCTCCCTTCCTAGAAGGCATCGACTCGCAGTTAGTATGATAAGATGCTCCAGCTCATATTTCAGATCTACGGTACCACTGTCTCCCCACTTCGAGAAATAATCCTACAGAAACAAACACTTCATGTCAATGAACTGCAAGAAGTAGAATACAGGTACTGAATTATTATATGTCTTAGATTCAGAAGCGTCATTTTTTACAAGATTGTGACAAACAGCTGCATAAGGTTTGAACGCCACAGAAAACACATACCACCTTTTTCATAGGGATTCACATTTAAAGATACATGCCAGTCTACATACTTACCAGGAATGAAGCCCTAGTAATCACTGTAATAAATTCATCAATATTATTTCCATCAACCATTACAACCATAACATGCCAAGCTTGAGAGAGGACTACTGTGGTAAGCATTGTCTCATGAAGGTAAATGGAATCCAACTACCTAGGAAAACACCAAAATTCATATTCCACGCAATGACAAAAACTATCAATGTAACTGAAAAACACAAACTCTATAAACAACGAGACAAAAGAACATACCATGTAAAATCGAACTTTCCCAAACCACAAAACAAAACTCCCATTTATTTTTTTATGATGAAATGAAACCATCTGATATATCAATTGCTTAACAACAAGGTGTTTTTAAGTTAGGCACATCAGTGTCCCGCGACTAGGGAGGAAGTTAGACCTTCGTATGAGGCTGAGAAATGATGTATAGGTTAAACATAGGAATTCATATAGGTTATCATTCATTATGACAAGTAGAAATGCAAAGAATGCGTCAACAAAACCTTTCTTTACAATTACATGATGCCATTGAGCACAATGAGTTGATGACTTCTAGCTATTGTGGCTTCAAATCTGCATTTGCACCACTATCATGAATATTTAATCAAAAGCTAAGCATGCAGGAGGGATATGCTAAGCACAATGACAAGACTAAATCTACAACAATTAAACCGCTCCGAAACCCAGAGATATCTACCTACAACAATTCATAAATCTTGAACCAAATCATAACAAGTGAAGATTGCATTTTATTTATTACTTAGAATGCAATTTATTGTTTAAATTGTTTAAATGATTGGTATCCACATCAAACGCAATCAGATTCTGAAACTGCAATGTAAAAGAAAGAAGAAGAAATCTTTTTTGGGCTAATGCAGAGATAAAGATTCTCACCTCGGCCTCGACAACCATCTGGTCGACATAGCCCCTGAGCTTGGTAACCCTGAGGGCTTCTGTGAAGAAGCGGAACTGCTCTTGGCGCACGGAATAGTCGACGTCGAACACGACGCCGGGGCCGAAGGTGGGCACATTGAACTGGTACACCTCCTGCTGGCTCATCTCCGACTCGGGCGCCTTGAAGAAGTTGGCGGACACCTCGGGGCCGATGAAGAAGGTGATCCGGCGGTTGAGGATGTTAACGGTGAACACGCTGCCGAGCTTCCGGTACTCCTCGCGGATCATCGGGATCGGGCCCTTCATGAACCGGATAAGGCCGCCGACGACCGGCAATGACGAGACCACCGGCGGCAGGCGCTTCATGGATTTGGGCGCCAGGATGGCGGCGACGAGCTTGACGAGGACCAGCGTCCCCAGGAACAAGAGCCCCGCGGACAAGAACTTGTTCTCCTTCAGATCCATGGTTACGGCCATGCCCCCACCTGAGAAGCCAAAAGGAGGAGAAAAGATTGGATTTTTTTTTTCTTCTTACGATACAGATCTTAGAAAGAAGGAAGAGAGGAGATGAGTTGGAGCACTTACTTGGAGAGCTGCGGAGGAAGGAAGAGATCCGAAGGGGTTGGAGCGAGGGATGGACGTGGGACGCCGAGGTTTAAATAGAGATCCTGAGCAGTCGCACTGCTTTATGATTCATAGCAAATTGGCAAATGCGGGAGAGAACAGGGGGCGAAAAAACAGGGGAATGTGAAACCACCATTCACAACGACAGCAGTTAGAGAGAGAGAGAGAGAGAGAGAGAGAGAGCCTGTCACGAGCTGGAGAAAAAAATGATCATTATTGAACAGATTGAGGGGAGAGAGTGTTGTGAACTTTGTCACGCTGACACCCTGTAAAACATTGTATAAGGGAGCATTGTTTGATAACATGCATAAATTGGTGTTTAGTTTAACTATGTCATATTAATGTCGACTCTTCCTTGTCTCCGAAATGATCCGTGCATAATAATAACAAATTGCCTTTATGAATATATATAATATATATATATATATATATAATGTGTATGAGTGGTGTTACATCTTGCAAATTTTTTTCCTCCTAAAAGACACCTGATGGACGCAGACATGCAGAACATTGGACTGAAAACAAACATCTCGGGAAACGAATTGAAGTGAACGGGGACGTTAATTTAATGCAACCCCATAAATATCCTCTCTTGATTCCTCCATTAATTTATGGCTCGTGGCCACGACAACCATACAAGATAGACACGTGCATGCCCCGCCAGAGTTCCACAAAAATCTAATTTTGAAGTTCTATGGTAACTGAAATAATAATTTCTCTGAGTTTTTTTATTATTAAATAGTTGAATTAATTTTGAATCTAGAATTATTCTTGCCAAAAGATGCCATGTCTTGAGAACCCTATCAATCTCTTGGTGGAGGTAGTATCAGTTTGTGAGGGCCCTGCCGCTGCCAGCATGAGTTTATCTTCAACATGGGGCACTTCAGTTCTTCAATTGGAGGAGCACAATGCTTTTTTTATTTTACAGTATTAATATAATAAAGAATGCCAGACATCTAAGTATTAATACAAAGCTAAATCACATGGGATCTTTTTGCTAACTCGTGAACTGAATTATTCTTTTTTTGCAGCCAGCCCTTACAGATTCATTCTCAAGCATAACGGTTAAACTTTTCTACATTACATCAGTACGGCGAAGCAGGTCGCCATTCCAGAACATAACCGAGATTGGAGAGATGAAGCAACTTTTACTCGGTGTTCTTGACAGTCGTCAGGCCCAGTCTTCATCAGAGATCTGTTTTTAGAAAAAAGGAAAAAAAAAATACCAATCCCACCCATGTGCACATGAGCTACAAGACAACTGAAGAAGTGTTTTCTATAAAGTTGAGTGCCCACGGGCCTGTTTCCTGCACAATTATCGATGATTTTATAATTAACGGTAGAAGAAAAAGATTCATCATCCTTGAGTAATCAATACATAATACAATTATCTTGGTGCTAATCCTAATACAATTAACGGTTCCCAGGAATGAATTAAAAATTCGGTAAACTTGGTGCTAATCCTAATACAATTAACGGTTTCCCAAGGAGCAAATGGGCCATCTAATCAAACTATGAGAAAGACAAGAAAAGAAAAAAAATAAGCTAAAAATTTATGAGTAAAATGCAACCAAATTGTGTTTCTGTATCCCTGGTCCACAACTGAGAAAACCACACGTATGTATCCATGGGAGACTAACCACAAAACCAGTGCAACTATGTCAGTGTAGCAGGCCCAAACATCAACTTGACAACAAATTCTGGTATACTAAAGTAGGTTGATCTATGTGCCCGGAAGCACGTGACAAGTGGCACTTCTATTTTGTGCTCTCCCTAGTATTTATGCTTAGAGAATATGAATAGTAAAATTAAAATGAAAATGATTGATAGTGAGTCAATGTTATTTGGGAAAGAGTTTCAAATTAAAAGGGAAACGCACCTTCATGCAAATCTTCGAATGGTGTATGGAAAGGAAAGATGTGAAGCATAACTTCAAAACCTTGATATTCACCTACTAGGTCCCAAAGCCAGTTTTCAAGTAGCACAATCGTTCTTCCGGACCTTTTTGTTGCTCCACATCTTCAGAAGATCTAGTGTCATATTAAATGTTTTGACGCACTGCATTTTCAATGTCTTCGGTATCCTTGCTTAACTTGTCAGGGTTTCCTAATTCTATTCTCAGTAATATCATGGGTCAGGGGTGAGCTCCTAATACAAGAAATGCAGGTTCGACATGTCAAAATCTCATTCACGCAACATAGTGCAACCTATGGATTCGGTTACCAGGGAGCAAAAGAACTCAAATAGATACATAGCATTGCTGTACACGAAAGTTAAATATTGTGCTACTGTTCATTAAGAACAGAAGAATCATCAGCCTTCTTTTCAAGTGAGAGTATGCGAGGCAAGTTTAAAGGCAAAAACATGTCATCGTAACTTGATCCTTTTGCAGGTTTGAATTCATATGGTCCCACCTTAGGTCCCCAGACCTGATTATAGGAAGAAAAATGTCTTGAGATGTCAATCACTTATTCATCATTGTCTAGCCATTATTTAATTGCAAAAGAATTACAAAATAATTTGAACAATGATGGAATCCTCACCTGCTTCCCTTCGGCATCATACCCCCTGTCCCAAGTATGTATTTCGCCATTTCTGAGGATGGTAAGGTCAGCTGTGCAATATGTAGCACCATTCTGTTGGCATAAATAGAAGAGAAACCTCTTTAGTCAAAATGCTAGAAGATCCGAGAAAATTGATAATTCTTCAAACTAAAAAGAAAACGCTCATATGTTAAATTATGGAAATAATATACCCATGAGCTAGGGAATCCGCCAGGCGGAGTTGAACCTTCATACAAACAACGTTTTCCTCGTTCACAACGTGAAAGGTGAATGGTTGTCAAGTGTTCTCCAATATCCTGAACATGATTGACAATCAAATCTAGCATGTAAATATCATCCCAAGCTGTCTAGAAGAAGAGATTGCTTTTATCCACACAGACAAAAAGATTGCAATAGCATAAATAAGGAAGTTGATGAAATTACGAAAGCACTTTTTCCCTAATCACTCCATTGTGATTCTAGCATTAAAGGAATTCATACTATTACTTTGTAGGTTCAATTACTATTCTACTTGCATCAGAACCTGAAAGATGGATAATCAAATAAAGATTTGAGAATAATGTACTTGAGTGCTGAAATTGTTTAAGGAAATAAATAACATTCAAAGGGCTTTTTTTTTTTGAGAAGATTCAAAGGGCTACTTTGAATGATGAATAACGAGTCAAATACCTTGCTTCTAATGCACCCATATTATTGTTCAGAGGCTCTGAGGATTAAGGAATTCTTCCTTTGAGAGGAATATCAGTATTGCACTGGTGCAGAAAAAAGTAAGGGCACAAGGACTTTCTTGCCCTATACATATGAACTCTTAAAAAATCAAGAATAGTAATTCAAATATACAAATATTTTTCCTCTTAAAGAATATAGATCCTATTGAGAAGAATATAGATCCTATTAACAAGTTGTATTAATGATTTGATTAATAAAATTTTAGATGAAAAAGGTAAAAATGATCAATAGTTTATTTTAATTCATTTATTAGAGAGATTTATTTTAATTCATTGATTATTAATATTTTAGAATAAGAAACGTAAGGTTATTAGTAGTTTAGAATTAAAGTTCAAACAATTTACATGAAAAAGAAAATATTAGCCTTTCTTTTTGCTAGAGAACCAATTATTCATAATATGTAGTAGCTACATATTATTAATATCATACACCGAAAAGGTAAATGATACTTATAGTTACTAAAATAATGATTACTAAAATCACGAGTCAACTCGTGGAATCGGACTATTTTACGTGTCATCCAAGAAAAACGAGTAAACTCGTACAGAAATCATTCTCAACTAGCACGCGATAGAATCGCATGCTGACTCGTAAAACATGGCACAGCATCCAGCCGAGTCCACACAATACATTTTTTTCCTGTTACCTGAGTTTGTGATTCAGGCTATGCCCTAATCAATTACTCAAGTCCCAAATCCAAACTGTTCATCATTGCTGCTGCTCGCCGCTGCTGCTGTTCGCTACACCTTCTGTTCATCATTGTCAATGCTTTAGATTATAAATAATGTTAACTTGATTATTATTCTTTTAAGATTTCCTACAAATGCATACATATTACTTATATGACAGTAATTTAATATGAATTGACAAAAAAATGACAATAATATGATTAATCATTATATAAATAGCTTTTAATATAAGTCATTTTATTAATAAAATATTTTTAAAATTTTAATTATAACCAAACGTCTTCCTCTTAATTTTATTTCTCCAATTTTATTTCTCCAAAAGACATGTTGCACTTGGCGAAAATTAAAAAAACAATTGAAAATTTTTGAAAAATTGAAGAAAAATTTGAGTTGGTAGGATCTTAACGATCCTATGATCTTATTATTACGATCCTACTGATTCTACAAAAATGATCCCAAATTTGAGATCGGGGATCCTAAGTGTACGATCTTCAATCAAGATCGCGTTCTTGACGACAGAATATAAAATCATTGATGTTGCTCTTCCTAACACTTTAAGCTTTTAGAAAAAATGGTTTGCACATCAATTTCAACATGGTATCAAAGCCAAAAGTCAAGAGTTCAAATCTCGTTAAGCTCTTATTAAAAAAGTATTTTTCTCCCTTAATTATTTTTCACATGGCGAGTTGGACTAAATCAAAGTTATCACCATGCCACTGTGAGGGGGAGTGTTAAGAATATAAAATCATTAATATTGCTCTTCCTAGCAGCTTTTAGAAAGATTGAAGCACATCAATTTTAACATAAATGAATAGAGACTTTTTAAGTCTTAAACTATGATGTCTGATTATTATAGGTGAAATTTTGAATAAGTTACTCGATGAAATAAAAACATGAAATGTAACACGTGAAATAGAAGAAAGTGGCTCAATATGAAATGGCACATACTCAAGTATGTGCCAATTAAGTGGACAACATGGTGACACTTAGTGAGTGCAATGGCTGAAAGTGAGGGCGTTGCGTGCAAGTTAGAGTTGAGCACAGCTGAGAGATGAGGAAGTTAGGACAGAAGTGGAGGTACAGAGTAGGAGACATGATCACAATTATTTGATGAAGATCAACAAGTTGATTTGCTCTGGTACCAATTGATAGAGATCTACTACATTAAAATACTTATAAACCATATTAAGTTAGACTTAATAAATAAATTATTCATATATCCATTTACCTAATAACATGGAAATCTAAATAAAACGAAAACTGATATAAAGAAAGCTATAGCTACAGGGCTATCCTAAAGGCCCAAAATTAAAAACAAATAATCCAAGGGCAAAATGCCTACAATCATATTCTTATTCTTCATCACTTTTGAAAACTAATTCTATCAGTGGTGGAAACTACCTTATTCTAAATAATCCAAGCTAATTAGAAACTATCAAAGAGTACTTATACGGTTGTAAACACCCCATTTACCTAATAACATGGAAATCTAACAACAACACCAACAACAACAAAGCCTTATCCCACTAGGTGGGGTCGGCTACATGGATCATACGACGCCATTCCGCTCTATTAGTAATCAAACCTTTCGGTATATTATTCACCAATAGATCTTGCTCTATTAGTTCGCCAAGTGTCCGCCTTGGCCTCCCTCTCCCTCTTTTAATCGGACTCCAGATTATTTGATCTACTCTTTTACTTGCGCATCTAATGATCTTCTCTGAACATGGAAATCTAAATAAAAGGAAAATTAATATAAAGAACTACAGGGCTAAAAGGCCTAAAGTAAAGACTAATAATCCAAGGGCAACTACAATCATATTCTTATTCTTCATTACTTTTTGAAAACTATTTCTAGTAGTGGTGGAACCTACCTTATTCTAAATATTCAACCACATTGTGCATGCAGCTTAATTAATATGTTACTAACTTTATGTCGTGGTCGACTGTTAAGGATGATGCTTTAGGTATCTGGAATAGCATTTTAAATGCTACAAGCAACCTTATGGACATATTTAATCACATATTAATTAATTCCTAGAATACAAAGATGTCATAATTGATCCATCTAGAAAATGTCTGTTGTATTGCAAAAAATTGTATTCTAGAAAATTGTGGAAAATAATGTTAACAATGCCAACATAAGTAATGACAAATCTGACATACCCCAATAACTTCCTCAGGTTGTGGTCGCTGGTCCCTTGGACGGTCACAAAAATTTTTATACTCTTCAACATCTCTTATCGCATATGAACTCAACTGCCAATTAAATCAATGTTAAGCTTCCAAAATGTTACACTATTAAAGCATTACATCAAAATTTTCATAGATTTCTTTTTCTCAGGGAAAAAAATTCTTATAAATTGTTACATAAAAGGCACAATCACTATTATGGAAAAGCTGTCATTCAAGACAAGATAATCACACCTCAACCGCACATTTCATCTCTTTCGGACAAGGTTTCACCATATAAAATCTCTGCAACAATGAACCCACTAAAAATCAGCACCTTCAAGTTTGATACATGATTAATGGTTCAATCATCAATGTTGAAAAGTTTTCGAAAAAAAAACAATGTTGAAAAGAGGATTAGAAGATATTTTGGCATTTAGTAATACAAAGATATGAGAACAAACTTAATACTTACTTAAACATTTTAACAAAACAAATTACAGTCCACAGCATGTACTTTTGTATAAAATCAACAGAATGTTCACACTTTAAGCTTTTAAGTACTTTTTCGGGGAAGGATTAGTAGCTGGTGGCAGGGTTATCATATGGTGTGTAAATAAATAAATAAATAAATATATATATATATATATATATATATTAAAGGGATATGGTGTGTAAATAGTCAAAAGTGAGACTTTTCAAGCCTCAAAATTTTAACATTCTGTTATTTGGAGATAGCAAAGATCAGGAAATTAGATCCATAGAAGAATGGAAATCTGACAATTGAAACCTAAAGCTTGCTTCTCGTTGACACCAAAAATAAGATTTCTTTAATATAAAAATCTCTAAGTTTGTCTTAAAGAAGAAAGAAAATGGCAAATCACATAAAAGATGGAACTAAATAGCTGTCCTGAGCACTTTCGCATCACATTTCAGCTTTATAAAAGGGGAAACATCTTAGTTAAGAATATTGAAGGCACTAAACCAACAATATAGAATTTATTGTATACATTAAAAGGAACCCTAGTGACATGTTATATGGTCGGATCTACAAAAATTATAACAGTAATACCTATCATAAGACATACTCAGTACAAGACTAGAATGCTAACTGGAAAATGACTGGTCAGGATAATATCTTTTGCTGGCTTCATTTTCTTATTAGTGAATCTGTAGCATCTATGCGCACATTCCAAAACTTCTCATGATATCATCTCACTTTGTATTATAATCCAGAAGAATTTACTACAAGTAATTGATACTGTAGAACTTAAACCTGCAGTTCAACTTCAGAAGCTTGCATCTGATGACAACTCAAATTAGTTTGCACCACACGCTTAATTGAAACTATATGTCTTTCTTAAAAAAGAAAAGAAAAAAAAAAGATTTGAATTCTACAGGGGTAACTAAGCCATAGGATATTAGAGCTGGAGCAAAAGTTGCAATAACTTGACGCAGCAGCAAGAATTGGACGTGCATGAATCAGTTCACGAGACCAAAAACATGAAAAACATGAAAGGAATGAGCAGACGAAATGTTTGTTCTGTTATCTTACTTGCCGGAATGGCTTCTGTGGTGTTCTACAAAATGCCTGCCAACACAATGAGTCAATGAAGCTTTCAAAAGCGTCGCATACAACATTTTTCTACCAGGAATAAAATTAAGCATCGCTAGGATCAAATATCTTAAGGAGCTACAATACCTGTTCAAAGTAAAGAACTTTTGAGCCATCAACCATCTCAGTCGCAGGGCATGTGAGCATTCTATCAACAACAAGCCAAACATACGTTTCCAAAAAGATTAAACATGCAAACCATCTATAAGCGAACAATGAAAAATGGTAAATAAAAAAATCTCACCTCATGTTGAAATAAGAATCGGGATCTCTGCGCGCTTGCTCCCGCGAAGACTTCAGGACGCCAAGAATCCAGAGCATATAAATACATACAAAGCAAGTCAAAATTCCAGAACCTAACGGACCGATGAAAGAATCAAGAACTGAAAACCCAATCCCGACCAGGGAAATGAAAAACAAGAAAAAAAAGGGGGAACCTTTTCGCCAGAGAGGGCACTAGCCACCGAGTGGGCGTGGTCCCAGCGGGTGGTCGACTTGCGGAGGCGCTTGATGAGCAGGGCTCCGGCGAGCACCACGAGCGACTTCAGCACTAGCCCACGCACTGCACCGGCGCCTCCGGAGGCCGCGGCGGCGGCGTCGAGGTGGGCGTCTTCGCGGCTCGTCGTCGGCTCCGCCCCAGTCACCATCGCCAAAGTACGATGTCGATCGAGCGGAGGGGGGTCGACGGGAAAACGAATTTTTGATGGGAAAATTGATGCGATAAAAAATTTCTGGGTCCAGATAAAATTTTCTTTTTTGGTGCGTAAAAGAAATGAGGGATTTAGTTGTGGCGTAGAAGTTGTACGTGTCACTCTCTCGAGGTCGAAAGCAAAAGTGCCGTGCGCACGAGAAAAGTCGCGTAACGTGCGACCTTTGTTGGGCTCCTAACGGGACGGGTGCCCCAATGTCTTATTGGGCCTACCTCAACCTTGACGAAGCCCATGCCGGGGCGACCTCTTTCTTTTTATTTCTTTTTTGTGTTTCTTTATATTGTTTTTTGAGATTAAGGAATATCTGTAACACCCGGTTCTACACCTCATTATAAAGTACTTATTTTTATTATATAAATAATTTAATAATTATAATTTAAAATTAAATTGAGTATATACTTTTTATATGAAATAATATATATTTATATTTATTAGGATAATTTGATAATAAAAAATATCATTGACGGCTAATTTATTACTATAACTTGATTATGATAATCAGATAATCTGATAATTTTGATCTTAATCACATTCAATATTAACATTTATTTCAAATTAATATATAATTCCTTTATTACCCTAATAAATAAAATTAAAAAAGTTAAGTGTTCCCTACCTCACATTATTTCTTATCCGTGGATAGATATGGATTGTTTGATATCAGGTTAGGGGCTTCTGGGATAAGAATATTAACGTTCAAGAACAAATTTTATTCTCAGCCCTTTGGTGTTCCTTTGTTGTTCCTACTAGGACCAAGAACATGTAATCGCTGCTTTTTCAAATTTCAAAGCACCGACAGTGGACAAATTGCAAATCATTATGTTTGACCCATTAATCCTTATTCCTATAGTGTTTGGATACATGAACTAGAACAAGATGAAAATCTCGATAGTATCCTGATACTAAACAGACCCATAAAGGAGCAATGTGAGGTAGGGGACATCAAAATTAAACTCATAAAATTAGTGTTCAATCACTGCAAACTTGAAATTGGATTTTGACTCATGATTGGAGAAAGAAAAGAAAACATTTATACAAATTAAACCCACTGTTTACGCAAAGAGTGGATTAGCAATGTAGTAGTATATTTTGGGGGTGAATTATAGTTTATCTTTGATCCTTATCATGGTTGTAGGATTACTTTCCACATCATAAGATCTTACGATTCAAGACTGGACAAGCGATCCCGATCTCAATTTGAAAATCGGAAACATAAGATTGTAACAAGATCGATCACTCGATTGTAAAGATTCAATCCTATGAATTTACTTTTTTAATATTTTTAAATTATTTTTTATTGAGAAAATTGAAAAATAGAATATTAATTAAATCTAAAAATTGGCAAGAAATGAGGCAACTTTCTTTGTCTACATATCATTCTTATGATTTTATTTAGTTAATTTGTATTTTTTGAAATTGGAAAAAAAATTAAAAATAGAATATTAAGAATAAAAATTGCCAATGAATTAGGTTAAATTCTGTTCATTCTCTCCTCTCAATTTCTCTTTTCATTTCTTTTATGAATGATCTAGAGTCAATTAATAAACTTATGTGAAAAATGATATTTAGAAAAATAACATTTGTTTTTTTATAATTCATATGAGAAAATTGATTTACAATTGTGAATTAGCATAATTAGTTTTTTTTCTAATTTTTAACTTTCTATATTGTTATATATCCCATGAAAGTTAGAAGTCAAGTATAATGTAGACATTGAGAGTAAAATATTAAATAGTTATTATTATTATTATTATTATTTTTAAAATTTATTTTTTATTCATAAGATAGGATTTTACGATCATGGATCCTCCGGATTCTTAATCCTACTTCGGAAAGCGATCTTGAGTTGACCCGTATCTCATGAATTGAATAGCCGAGGGGGAAGGGATCATTCAAATTCAACTTAAAGTAAATCATTCATTAATTAATTAGGAGAAAAAAGAACATTAATTCTTAACTTTTCTTATAAAAGATTATTCAAACTAAATGCCAATGTCAAATACGCATTGTCTTTCTCTTAGAAATGTAAGAATTCGACGGCCAGTCAGGTCGAAATTGGATCCAATTCAATCGGGATTGAGTGACCAACCGTCATTATTTTCTTTTTAATTTTTTTTCTTACTCTTTTACATTATTTAAAATTTATTTCGAAGCATAAAACAAATATTCTCAATATTTAAATATTATTTCCATACTAAAATATTTTTATAATATTTCGAAATTTTAAATGAAACAAAGAATTAAAATTAAATAAAAAGTAAAAGAAAACATCAACTCATTGTCGATGATAAAAAAATTTTAACTCGTACTCGAACGAACTACATTGTGGAACATCGGTTCATCGTGCACGCCTATCGAAATGTAGCTGAATCATTTTCAAACGTTATAGTATTAGCTCATAAACACTTGTTTGCTAGCACGAATCTTTTTTTTTTTTTTTGTATACACAAAAGCGAAAATCTGATAGATTTGGGGAAGAAGATTAAAGAGGAAGATTTGACAGAATTTATCAAAATATTGAAAGCAACATGCAAAAAGGCCATGGTGGACAGCTACCGACAAAATTATTTGAGATTAATAGAACGTGAAATAGAGAGCGTAATATCTAGTTATTGCATGCACCATAACATCAACTTGGAACAAACATGACACAAGAGTGAAGAGCCCTAATACAGTTTGACCTCACTGCCATGAATAAAAAAGAATACGAGGGTTCTGTTTATGATAGTGGCCTAATGGCATCGACAAATTGAAAACAAATGGGACAAGAAGGATCAATCCGTTAATTAATAATCTAAATTGAACATCCTAGATCAAAGCATTCAGCTGTTCTTCCTAATGAACCTCTGACAATAAGCAACTATCCCCATTCTCGAAAAATGCAGAGTGAAGAGCCCTAATGCATTGTTTTGCCTCACTGTCGTGAACTACCAAGGAGATGTTTACCTATTCCAGCGGAAACAGTAAAACGTAATGAAAGTTAGATTATTTCTAACTAAGAGCAACTATTGTAGGTTCATTATTATAAGAGGCTATTTTCTACCTTGGATGCACCTTGGGAAATCATCTGCACGTTGACTCCACTCCTCCGAAGAACATTAAATGCCTAGGAAGATAAATTCCATGTCACCCATGATAAAATTAAAGGCACAGTCGAAAGATAAAAGGACAAATTTGAGACAAAATAATTCTGATGGGAAGGGCGGATGAACCTTCTCCAATATCAAAGAAGACCGTTGTACATTTCCAATAAGAGAGACTATGGATCTTTGCTGAAGAAGATTAACGATAGATATTTTCTCAAGCTCTCGAACAACATTATGCAATTCCTGCAGTTAATCGAGAACTAAATATTTTAGCAGGCTATTGCAGAGGTTACAAATGACTATAAATACTGGTCAGCTGGCTACTCTAAATAGTGAATGCATTTGGTTGTGACAATATACCATCGTGTCATGGACACTAGCAGCTTTTGCTATTTGTAAATGTTGATACAATGGCATTCTAGTCCAAGCAAACGTAATGCATATACTGTCTAAAAAGAGAATGTATTCATTCATTAAGGTGAGAAGCCGATGGTTCCGGTGCTCCCCAAGCATTAAATGGGTAAGCCAGTGAACCGAATCTAAATGATGTTGATTAAGCAGACTTGTTAATTTCAAACAAATTTCACCTTACCTTATTGAAGAAAAAAATAATTTTCAACTTATCAGCATCTCATGCAACATATGATAGTTCAGGGCCCAAAGGATAAATATTGCAAAGTCACAAATCCATTCATGAAAAGGCAATTTGCAAGCTGCAACCTCCCAAGTCGTTAACTAAATTGCTTGCAGAAAGTTATTTTATTATGTAATCAGCTAATACCTTCTCTTGCTGGAGCAATTCCATAGTCCATACTTTTTTTGGATCAAGTGTCAACGAAATGCTTACTTCACTGGTAGCTACAGAGTCAACAGATATTCCGAAATCTTCGAATATGGAAAAGACCTGTGTAACGTGTTAGACAATCATGTCAAACAAGAAAATGCTGAAGAGAGTTATGTATGCTTCATCAAATAAAAAAACTAGTCAGCATGTGTATAGTAATACCTTAGCCAAGAAACCATACTGCCCCAACATTCGCGTGCTCACAATATCCAGCATGGTAATATTTGATTTTAAAACTATGCTGGTTAGTATAGCCTGCCATCAACAAATCAAAGTCAGTAGAAATCAAATCTGGCTAGAATGAAAATATAATTTTTTTATGTTGGTATTTCAACCTACAAACCTGACTCATATCCCTTTCTTTAGTGATCAAGGTACCTGGAGCACGAGGATTGTATGAGTTCTTAACTCTAACAGGTATATCACCCTCTCTAGCTGGCCTCATGGATTGGGGATGCAAAACCTGAACATAGTGATTGTTTTTTGGATAGAAAAAGAGAGATGAATAAAAGCAAAAAGTGATTTACCCAGAGTATCTATCCTAGAAATAGGATACATCAAAGTACTCTTGTAACTTGAAGTTTTTTCGGAAAACAATGAATACTGCTTTACCTGTGCACCAAAATATGCCAATTCTGCTGCCTCTTCAAATGTTAAATGCGGCACAGGTTTTGCCTCAGAGCAGATGTTGGGATCACATGTCAAAACACCATCAACATCCTTCCATACCTGCATAGAAGTTTGTCAAATTATTCTTCTAAAAAAAAGTTTGTCAAATTATGACAATTTGTAAACTTTTTTTAGGGTGAGAATTTGTATAAGCTGTAAAGAATCTTTAGCTAGTGTAAGAAAATTGGTAAGAAACAGATGAATATAATAGCCCACTTTGATATGAATGCAGAACTCTGGCAGGTGCTACAATAAGCAACTTTCTTATCCCCCGACGAATACCTGTATTTCACGTAACCCCAGAGCTCGACCAATTGTTGTAGCTGTCAAGTCGCTTCCACCCCTGCCCAGAGTAGTCACGGCGCAAGACTTCCAGCCCTGTAGTAAGCAAGTTTTATAGTTCACTTAATTAGATTATGTGTACAAGCTGCATTAATTCAGAGAAAATATATTTTGGGTTACCTTTCCAAGAAATCCAGTAACAACAGGAATTGCAGGATCATCAATCCAGTCATTATGCAACCTTTTTGCCACAGCAGGATATGTTGCTTCCAATATATCCGCATTTGTGAAGTCATCAGTCGTTATAAAGCCAATATCAAATGCATCATACTACGAATGCTAGAAAGAAATACATTAGTCACTATCCTGAAATACGAGATAATAAAAGAGTCATGCAAATTCATATTATTTCAATGAGACCCCTGTAAGGGACAAGCATCTTCGCCGCCCCCATTGCTAAAGTGTTGGACTAAATAGGGGCCATCTGGGATTACAACTAGGTTCAGATTCGAGACATTATCAACACTATCCTTTTTCTTTCCACAAAAAAAAGGAAAGAAAGGCTGCTTGTACCAAACTCCCAGTGCTCACACATAAATCACATTCCTAAGTTGGTCCAATTTTTTTGGGATGCAGCTAAAATCTAGGTCAATAACTATGGTTGACTTGACATGAAGCTCCCAAAGAGCAACCTTCTGTTGGTGAATCAACAACAACAACAAAGCTTTATCCCACTAGGTGGGGTCGGCTACATGGATACGCATTCGTTGATCCATGTTCATGAGATTCGACAGGGTTTTACGCTGACAGTCGGGGCCTAACACAACCCTCCTCCTTTATCCGGGCTTGAGACCGGCTATAAAACATAGGCGGAGTTCTTCTGTTGGTGAATCATCAAACAAAAAATAATAATCTTGCAGCAAAGAAAGTTTGGCTATTTTGAAAATAATTCCAGGTCTTTTGCATGCTAACACAAAATTAACATAAGTTTCCTCGTATTAGTCAAACAACGCAACTTCCAAAAAAAACTTGTGTAAAATGTCAAATTATGTATGAACGATTTGTTAACATGTGCTGGCTAAAAAAATATCAGTATAATGTATAACGTACCTGTCGTGCTTTTGTTCCAATTTTGTTCAGATATGCTGTGAAAATTCTTGTAGACATGCATTCACCAAAAGAGACTAAATAATCTCTGGTGCGAAGAGTTAGCTCCTTCATCATTGCAATTCCTTTCAAAAGTTGTTCCAGATCATCCAGTAAAGCTGCAAGATTATCATCCAGAGAAATAATCATAGGGCATACAGTTACAGTACTGGTCATGTCAATTTTACATGGAATCAATGAGATTGACAAGCATGAGCTTCTATTAAATAGTATGGTACATAAAAAAATAAGAGTTGCATGAACATTTAAAAAAACATATACATCACCCTACATTAATACCTCCAATGTATAAACACATAGACTAATAAACACAAAAGAAGATAAATAGTTTGGATGCATAGTTTGCACCATTGTTTTCTTCGCTGATTACATAATCATACAGATCCAAACCTAGTGGAAGAGTACCCCCTACAACACAAAAGATTGAACCCTCTTCGCATCCAAAAATTAAATATTCATCAATGATGCTAATAGTGCTTCCTGGTCCCAAGCCCGGATAAAGGAGGAGGGTTGTGTTAGGCCCCGACAGCCAGCGTAAAACCCTGTCGAATCTCATGAACATGGATCAACGAAAGCGTCGTATGATCCATGTAGCCGACCCCACCTAGTGGGATAAGGCTTTGTTGTTGTTGTTGTTGATGCTAATAGTGCTTCCCATGTACAGGAAAATGATTATTCTAGCACTGAATTCCATTGAACTAATTTAGTACATCCATTTTGAATAACAAAAGGGCATTTTAGGAGAAAAAAAACTGGATTTATAATATTTCTTTTGCTAACATTCTCCTCAATTCAATAGCAGAAATTTGTTTAAATTGTTATTATCCTTGTATCATGGCTTTGAGTGTCTTCTTTTAACCTAGTTCATTTATCAAAGTTTCCAATTCAATACAAACTAAAGAAAAGTTGGAATTTTTTCTCAATCTTGCAGTGCCAATTCACATTACTACTTCCAGTGCAGAATGGTTCAAGAGAAGTTAGAGTACTAAATTAAGAGATACAAATGATGCTCAAGAAATTGGAGACCTCAACAAGCCAAGTGTAGTATCAGCATACGAATCAAGTACAAAATTTCAAGATGGATAATTGAACAACATTGCATAGGACATAATGAAAAGTTTAGGCTGCAAATATTTCTTAAAACCTCACCAGAAATAGTTGATCTATCAACGCCAAGTTCATCCACAGTCCTGATGAAAGCAGCACAAAAAAAAGTGTCTTTTCATGGGGAAGAAAGGAACCACATAACCAATAGTAAGTCAAGAAAAAAGTGAAGTATGGTTCTGAACCTAAGATGCAGATCTCTGATGAAGCTGAACTCATCAATTTCATCCACCTTAGATAAACCACAACTAACTGCTTTTTCTCCTGCCTAAATTGTAACTCCACAATTAGACATACTACAACACATGGGAAAACACTGCTAGAATAGTCAGTTTAGCTCATATAAACATCAGATACCAGCAAAAGCTTGTTCGTAGTCTTCCCCATTGCTGATAAAACGATGACAGGTTTTTCCTCCGGGAAACTAAGAATCAGGTTAGCGACCTCCTTCATCCTTTCCGCTGATGCCACTGACGATCCTCCGAACTTCATTACAACGCTCAGCTTCTGTTCAACACTTGCTTCACCTATAAAGCCTATTGTCTCATCTTTCTCCACAACGGCTACCGTTCCTTCCTGAGCACAGATCTTGAATCCCATCCTCCCACATCTTGTGTATATTCTCTTACATATCAACTTAGCAGATGACTGGAAGCCAAGACAACTACTCGAGCTCATCAGAGGCACCAGCGAACCGAAGGATACGCATCTTAGCCGCATCATATGAGCTCCAGATCCAAGATGCATTGACATTGCCATACTTCAAAAGACAAACACTGCAAAAAGATTCTTTTTCTTTCTCACATTTCATCAAACATGTAGAAATAATAAAAGAATATCATCCTACCATAACTTGGATTATAAAAAAATCTCCACAGAAATAGAAAAAAAACGAAGTAACCTGAGTCATTTCATCCTATTTCCTATCTCCGAGTTCCATCCAGAAAATGCAACACGAAAGACGCAAAATAGTTCGCAAATGCACCATCGACAATACCTGTAATCGAAGCTTGAAAGCAGCAACGAGATAGAAGCTTAGAGAGCTTCTAGGGTTTCGTATCGGCTTCCCCTCACTCGTTCCTCTCAAAGATTTGAACGTGGGAATGGCGAAGCGGATGAGGGGAGATTGGCTGCTTGGCGGCGAGCGAAGGCCTAATAAGAGCGAGCAAGGTGCGCGTACATTTGCGAGTAGATTTAGCCGACGACGTGTCACGGGGCGTTTCCCGTGACACGAAGCGTGAAGCCTCGCGGCACCAGTGCCGCTCAACTTATAGCCCTCGGCCGCTCAGCGCCGAAAACATGGAACACATGCAGCCGCCCCGCACTGCGTAATATTACGGAGTACCAAGTTATCCGCCCTTAGGGCATTTATCTTGTAAGGCCGTCCTTATGAATGGCCAAGTAGGTGACGTCCCCGTAGGGTACGTCTTTTGCATCTTCAATATGTAACAAGACTCCTATACCTACGGTACACTGGGAGGAGTTCACTAGTGCCTTCCGAGGCCCAATTGTATGTTATGTTTCATCATATTTAATACAAGTAAGCTTTCCGTTAATTCTAGTGTTATGGCCTTGAGCGTGGGGTGGCAACCCACATCGGTGTCCCTTCGTGGCGTCCCGTGGTCCCTTCGTCGCCCCTTCGGACTTTAAGCGCCCAAGCGCCAACATTAGTGCTGCAACGCGCTAATGCCACGGTCTCGTGACGAGTAATCCAACACTCTAGTCATGTCCGTGATTGAATGCCTATAAGAGCGACTCTCGGCAAAGTCGTCTCGACCATAAAACTTCCGCTGCAAACTCAAAACAGGCTTGGCTAGGTGCCTATCCGCCTAGTCGCCGCACGTGGTCTAGTGTCCGAGAATGACCCCGTGACAAGTGGTATCAGAGCAGTTCTTCCTGCTCGGATTACCCAGCGACGATGACTCGCTTGTGTCATCGCAACGTGCCCTGGCGTAGGAAATGTGCTTCCGCCCAAATACTCCATCACGCCCAGGCGCACTGGTACCATGGTCTTTGATCGTGGACGCCAACGAGGAATGCATGGCAAGCTTCCTCGCCGCACGCCCAGTCGTGCCCCGCAGCATGTTCCTCATACACCCGTGTCGTGTCAAGGAACGTCCGTCATGCATCATGATGGCGGATTGATCGCCCCGCCTAACCGGGACGGTCATGCGTCGCTCACTCGAGCAGATCAACCACCCCAGGTATACAGTCGGGAATCCTGAAGTGTCG
Source organism: Pontederia crassipes (assembly GCA_030549335.1). Taxonomy (NCBI): domain Eukaryota; kingdom Viridiplantae; phylum Streptophyta; class Magnoliopsida; order Commelinales; family Pontederiaceae; genus Pontederia; species Pontederia crassipes. The sequence goes on from CM060190.1 coordinate 8,951,791, forward strand.
CGCTGCGTCAAAGAGTGGCCATATGCTCGGCATGATGGTCTTGCGTTGCTCTTATCGGGAGATCGCTTACACGAGCGTCGTGTAACTCGGAGGACCCGTGTCACATTTAGGGACTGTCGGTCATGCACTATCATGACGACCTGGCGCTGCTCGGTATTTCGTGACGTCGCATCGCATGCTCAGTCATGCAACGTGAAGTGCACAACCGCTTCACGGGAGAAGTTGGCTTAAAGACAAATATCAAGATTCATAGTCCATTTTCGGCCAAAGAATATCATCCCTTCGGCCAAGGAACATCAACCACAAACATCTTGTCGTGCCGCAGCATTGCCTGCCACGCCACGATGACTTTCAGGAATGGAGCAAAGCGTTGATTACTTGCAAACACTCGTGGACGAGCTGTCAGCCTTGCCTGCCTCGTCAAGTGTCGTCCCGCAAGCGGCGCGATGTCATCCATCAAGGAGTGGGACGAACTTGATACATGCCAACGCAAATCGACGCCTCAACTCAGCGACCAATTTGGCAAATGGTCTGAGCGTCGAGCATCGGCGAACCTTGGCATGCTGCTGTCAAGCGTTCTGCCGCCAACCGAAGGAAGGAGTGCCCTTTCCTCTCGGACATCGCCTCGAGTAATCGAAGCGGCCCCCAAGGATCACAATGCGAAAGTTTCGAAGGACACATTGGCAATGTCGTCCCTTCGATTGGAGATGGAGGTAATGTTGGGAGCTCATGCCACGAGTTCACCAACCGCAGTCCGCTTATCTAAGCGGAGCGTCTTCACAAGCATCCGCCCGGATTAGTGAAGGCCCGGAACGGCTACTCTTTCGCAAGGGTCAAGCCGCCCGGTGGACGAGTAGGTCAAAGGTGTATGGCCTAGGATGACAAGCACAGTGACATTACTTTGTCCAAGGTGCGGACGGACGAGCATCTAAGGTGCATCCTCTTCATGAACGAGCACAACGATCTCGCCCCGTTCATACCCCAAAGGGATTGTCAAAGCTTCAAAAGAGGTCCCAGGATCGGAAGAAGACATATCCCAAGAACCCTGCAAGATGTGGCAAACTCAGGATGGCGTTGCCATCGCGACAATGTAGAATATGGCAAACATGCATCCCAGACATGGGACGGAAGAATTGGCAGTTCATCAATTATGCAGGCCCTGACAAGTTGGGACTGGAGGTCAAGATCGCATTGTTCAGCATCGGCCAGATGGGCATGTTGAAGGAGGAAGTGAAAGGAATCACCGAGCTCCGCCTACAGTGTTCCCAGGAGGATGAAGACCCAGTGTTGGTGCTCTTCAAGCAGAGGGGTTAGAAGCTTTGGACTAGGAAGGAGTTGGAACGACCGGATCGTCCAACCTCCGCTCACTAGTCGACGCTGCCAAGTCAATCAGGACAAGTGCCATACCACCAAAGCCCTTGGGCAAGGGCAATGGTGGGGGAGAGAAGCTCAAGTCGCAAGGAGGAAGCTACTTATGCCGAAGATATAGATCGCCCATCGAAGCAGGAGAAGCGGATCGAACCACAGGCACATGTGGGGAGACCCTCATCGTCGCTCACTATAGCGACTGGGAGTGGACAAGGTGCGGAATGTTATACCAAAGAACCTTGCTCCACCTCAAACCGTCGAGGTATCTCTTGTCCACCAAGGGGAAGGTGGAACTGTTTTCAAGGCTCGGCGGACGAAGGACTCAACGTTGCAGCCATCTGCAACTTGGGGACAGCGAGTTGAACCACAAGGAAACGTGGGGAGACTCTCGTCGCCCACTATGGCGACTTGGATGGACAAGGCATGGATTGTCATATCAAAGAACCTTGTCCCGCCTCAAGACGGCCGAAACATCATGTGGTCACCAAGGAGGAGGTGGTCCTGCGTTTTTAGTTCGGCAGAGGTATGGAAGACTCTACGTTGCAATCATTTGCAACATAGAGACATTGAGTCAAGCCCACAAAGAGACCTGAAGCGTCCCAAAGTATCCGTGGGAAGATTCTCGTCGCTCATCATAGCGACCCCAGGCACCCGAAGTAGACAAGCTACAAGCATCGACATCGGAGGGCTTGTGCTGTTTCAAGCCGTCGAAATTCAAGGATGATCATCGAGGGTGAGATGATCCCGTACTGTGCATTCGACGGAAGGAAGACCTTATGCTGCGGCCATCCGCAACATGAAGGCATCGAGTCAAGTCATGCAGGTCGAATGGCGAGACTCTTCATCGTGTTCTACACGACCCTGGGACAACTCTTCTCCGCGCTATTCCTGAAGGCATACAAGAGTTGTTTCACCCCCAAAGAAGCCAAACCACACAAGTTGACGCTGCGCAAGTCGAAGAGAAGTGAAGCCAACAGAGACTTGATGGACGGATAGTTGCTTGATGAAGTCAGACCGCACATGGCGGACTCCACTGGCGCTGCACAAGTGATGACCCCGGATTGGACGAAGGATCAGCGAGCGAAGCAGGCCTGAGGGAGGAGTCCTCAGCGAGACCCCAAGGAGCGGGCATTCCTGGCGTTGCGTGATGCTGGTGAAGTTGAAGTCAAGGCAAAGAAGGCAGAATTGAACGAGACAAGCGAAGTCAAGACTCAAGACGAAGGCCCCGAGGAAGCCCGGACAACGGCGTCGGGGGCGTCGCCGACTTTGGTGGGGGAGAATGTCACGGGGCGTTTCCCGTGACACGAAGCGTGAAGCCTCGCGGCACCAGTGCCGCTCAACTTATAGCCCTCGGCCGCTCAGCGCCGAAAACATGGAACACATGCAGCCGCCCCGCACTGCGTAATATTGCGGAGTACCAAGTTATCCGCCCTTAGGGCATTTATCTTGTAAGGCCGTCCTTATGAATGGCCAAGTAGGTGACGTCCCCGTAGGGTACGTCTTTTGCATCTTCAATATGTAACAAGACTCCTATACCTACGGTACACTGGGAGGAGTTCACTAGTGCCTTCCGAGGCCCAATTGTATGTTATGTTTCATCATATTTAATACAAGTAAGCTTTCCGTTAATTCTAGTGTTATGGCCTTGAGCGTGGGGTGGCAACCCACATCGGTGTCCCTTCGTGGCGTCCCGTGGTCCCTTCGTCGCCCCTTCGGACTTTAAGCGCCCAAGCGCCAACATTAGTGCTGCAACGCGCTAATGCCACGGTCTCGTGACGAGTAATCCAACACTCTAGTCATGTCCGTGATTGAATGCCTATAAGAGCGACTCTCGGCAAAGTCGTCTCGACCATAAAACTTCCGCTGCAAACTCAAAACAGGCTTGGCTAGGTGCCTATCCGCCTAGTCGCCGCACGTGGTCTAGTGTCCGAGAATGACCCCGTGACAGACGCACCTCATAAAAACGTTTGCATGGTGGAGCCCACGTCAACAGATAAATCATGGGGACAGCATCTGTGGCCGCGGGTACGCGGGTAACCGACCGACGCTGGGCGTTGAATTGAAGTGGGACGAGCTTTTTAGTTATTTTAAATAATAAACTAATCACGTTCACAAAAAAAATTAGGCATAAAACACTATTTTCACTCCTAGAAAATGTTTCATTTTCTTTACTCCTCTTTTCCCACCAAACACTGCCCAGCTTAAAATAATTCATGTCATTGCTTTAAGATTTATTTGGTTGGAATTAAAATGAGGGTAAAAAAAAAGAAAGGACAATGATAATTTTTTAAATTAAAGATAAATGATATCAATCAAATAGAATTAATTATTTATCTTCATTGTCTTACTTTTTCTTTCCGTTATTCTTCTTTCCATTCTTTATCTTCTATTCTCTTTAATAAATTTTGAACCAAAAAAGATCCTTAAACTTCCTATAATTTAGATTATAGGGCTTCATAATATCTTCTAACAATATATTACTAATAGTGGTAAGTTATTAATAATTAATTAAATGTGTTTATTTCTTTCTATCAATCTTATTCTCCTCACTCTATCCATGCATTTAAATCTAATTTTCAAACAATATTTATCCTACATTCCTATTATATTTTTTATTTTAGTGATCAACAATATTCAAACTGATTTGGCGCAAATCTCATTTTCTTTCTCTTAATTGATTTTTTATTTATTGAATCTAGAAAAATAAAATTCATATTACATATTACAATTTTATGTCTTTTTTTATAACATTCTTAATACCTTATCGTCCAAAAATTGATTGGGAAGTTTAATTATTGGTAATGTACTTTAAAAGATTGAAAAGTAAAAGAATTTTTAGCTTTAGGCCTCTATATTTCTTTCCCTTTAGGCCTCCTATAGATTAAGATGGCCTGCCCCAAAATATTAAAAGCCTCATTAACAATTCGAACATTTTTTTTAAATTGTCTTATCCTTATATTGTACTTTCTTGTATTCATTCTTTATATATTTTGCATTACTTTAGTTTACATTTCTTGAAATTATATGTTCTTCTTGATATTCAATTTTGTAATCTAGGATTTTTATTGACCATAATTTTAATAACATTGTATTTTTATAAAAAATAATAATTTAAAAATATGTGCATCATAAAAAAAACATTAGAAGAATCATCTTAGCTCATCAAGTGTTTTGACTTTATGTGATTTCTTCTCAAAAAAAATAAATTAATGCTTATAATAAATAATATTTATAGTAAATTTTGATAATTTTTAATTATAAGATACTTTATTGCGGCAGCTAAGAAGTCCTTTAAAATGTAATAATAAAAAATAAATAATAATAAAATTAATATTTGTCTAAAATAAATTATATAGGTTGAACTCAAAATAATTTTGGAAAAAAACAATATTAGAATGCATGAAGATCAAAGTTGATAATACCAATAAGGATCATAAGAGAGTACATTCACAATAGATAATAAAAGATCGAGATCTCAATAATCTTAGTATACATTTCGGAAGAAATAAATCCCAATGAAAGATGTTAGGTGTTTTGATCGCGAAGCTCCCTTGCTAACTCAATGGATAGTTTCGCCTTTCAAATGCCATTGGGGATTCACCACTTCAATCGACTGTTGGATGGAGTTGAAACATTGCTACTTGGTGATTGATGTGGAGATTTATGGCTTATATTTTCATCACTATTTTGCATGCATGTAGTATCTATTTTATGATTATTTTCTCACGTAGACATATACATGACACTAATTCAACACATTTCAAATATTCTCCACATGAACTCGCAATATTACAAATAAGTATCTCTGCCAACATGAAAATTCACTTGGATAAATGCCCTTTTCTTTTGTAGGAGGCTGATGAGCCCAAGAAGATGAAGTAGAAGCGGCTGGACCATACACTATTTTCTGCACTAAGGATTGATGAATTGCTATCGGATTAAGGAAGATGCCAAATAACAAAATAGCAAACGCCATTTGTAATATGAGACCAGCCAGCTCCTTCATCTCCATGATGCAAGGAAGCTTATTAAACGACAATGGGGCCACAGGAAAAAGCTATCGAGCTGCAGGTGATGATAGGGGGATAGACAAAGAAGGAGAGGAGAAGAACCGACAGAAAAAAGAAGTTGAGAGGCAAAGGAAAGCTGGCGGATATAAAAGGAAGAGAAGCTGTAAGCGAAAAGGGAGGAGATCTTTTCAGGAGGGACAATTGGAGACGAAAGAAAAGAGAGAACTGAGAGTATGAAAATAATGCCTTTCGCAATTTGTGGAGAAGTGTGTGTTCTCCACATGACTTGTAACTAAGCAGCCCTACTGACGTCGAGAGGTGTTTATGCGACTTCGATTCATGTTCTTTAACAATGTTTTATTTTGTTATTTTTTAGGATCAATATCGAGTGTTGAGCTTTTCTGTGTTTTGACGGTCCAGTCCCTATTTTATTATCCGATTATCTATTTTTTGTATCTTTACATGGGTTTGAATTAATGAATTATCTTCACCCTGCACACCCAACCATATGGACGTTATAGACTCCATCATGACTGAACGTGAAGAAATTAAGCTTGGGTGAAGATAGCTTGATGCATGATTTTCGTGTTTTCCACATAGTTGTAAGTTAGGAGAAGTTTTCTGAACCATTCGCTGCCTTGCTTTTTTCAGACTGTAGGAACGTTATAGGCTTCATCATGACCGAATATGGAGAAATCAAGCCCAAGACAAGTGGTGGTTCATAGTGTTAGTTTTCGTAGAATCGACAATGGAACTCTTGTGGTTTAGACGTTGTTCACCCTTTTGATCCGCGACTTGAAAAGGTTATGTGCACTCTGAATTTCTGGCAATAAATGACCAAATTGAGTCAGAAATTTAAAATTACCTTAAAGCCCTATTTGGTTGGGGGTGAAAGGAGGGGAATCAATGGAAAGGGAAAGAAGGTGAATTAATTCCCCCTGTTTGTTTAAATTAAGTTGGAGGGAAATGGAGGGGAAAGTCTCCTCCTTTCCCCTCCATTCTCCTTCAATTTTCCCCCCAAATTGGGGTGGAAAGGAGGGGAAAGACATACTTAACACTTATTTTCATTTTTAACCATATAAATTAAACATATAAGTATATATATAAAGGATAGAATCGTCCAAATAAAATTATGACTTAACATTCATTCCATTCCCTTCCCTTTAATGATGTGAATCAAACATGAGTAACTATTCACCCCCATTCTCCTACATTCCCTTTCCATCTTTTCTCTTCTCATTCTTTACCTTCCCTTCCCTTTAATGAAATTTGAACCAAACAGACCCTAAATGATTTTAAAGGATGTTCGCATATTTCTATTTCACCATTGTTGCGTTTGATTCTTTCTAAATTTTCTGGAAAGTTCGACTCGAAGCGGAATACTCTTCAATCCTCACTCAAGTTAGTGACCCGAGTAGGGTAGGCAAGTGATGAGTTACTTTTGAAGGACTTTCAGTAAATCCTAATTCGTATTTCCTAAATCAAATTTTCTTTCTTTTCCTTTAAAAACGTCTAAGCCGTTTCGAAAACATTATTATCTTGTATTCTGTCCGGGAGGGTGGTCCTTATTTCACTAAGGCAAGCGTGAGTCGACTATAGCCTCCTTTCCTTAGGCATATTTCTATTGAATGCCCGATACTTAGTGGACACGAAACTTAAACTCAAATCCTAAAAAAAGCTCAATTCGTACTTCGGCATTAACATGCACTCTTTTTAGAACTCTTTTCATGCACATAAACATGAACTCTTTTCATACACAGGATTTCCACCAACACGAACGTGTAGGCATAGAGTCGAGTGTCTTTATTATCAAGATCGACCAAACGCACGCATGAAAAGGGAACTCAGTTACTTCACCCATATCATATCAAACTAAAGAACCTTGAATCATATAGCAGAAACACCTCCCATAAGTCCTCAGCACGTGTTCTTGATTTATTATCTCGCACCTTCCTTTAATATTCGCCTTTGTAATACTTGCTCTTTTACATTCCGAAAAATACAAAAAGCATTTAGTCTCCTTTTATGTTACATCACCATCCCTTTATTCTCATTTTCAGCATTTACTTTTCTTACCGAGTTTCATCCGTATTCAAGGGTAATACGCCAGAGTATTGAGTAGACATGTGTCATAGAGACCTTTGCATTCCCTTTCGTGCGATATTTTCTATACACACTTTATGCGAGTCAACGATATTATTGGGGTCACTTTTTTCCCGATTAGTCTTTGATTAATCTTTGTGTTTTTCTAATTTTGAGCACTTCTCTATCATCTTGTATCGAAAAAGATTATGACATTGAAAGATTACAATGATTAAATCTTATCACTTTGAAAGATGCATGGTGAATTTTGAAACAATCTTTTTACAAACTCAAAATTGCATGCAAGGTGAAAACTATCCTCATTGTTCCCCTCCTTTGCCTCCTTGAGCTCATGAGCTCCCCTTCGCCCTTGATGACCCTAACCCTCCTTCAAGGAACACAAAATGGATCTCTACAGTGGAATAAAATGCTGCACATTATGTAGATAAGAATGCCTTCTTGGAAGTTATCAAAACTAGTAATTGTGCTCCATTTGGCAATAAGAACTAATTAAAACTAATCCCTTGATTTTATGTGTCTTTCAAACAATGTGACAAGTGGTAAAAATAAGACGAAACAAAAAAGTTGAACTAATATATCAAATCATCTTTTTTTTTCATCAATTCTTATATTACATTTAATTCCATTCAAAATCACCCAAAATTAATTTGTCATTTTAATCATTTACCAAAAATTCAGAAGAACTATAATTCAACTTGTCAAACAATACTTGTATTATGGATTAGCAAGGAACCCATTAGAGATATCACAATGGAGGACAAAGAAGGCATATGTTTAGACGACATTGTGAGTACTTCATATTGGAAATGTCTTAGGCTTTATTTGGTAATTTAATATAGGAGGGGCGGGTTAGGGTGGCGAAGTAAGAGTTGGTTGAGATTAAGTGTGGAGAGTGTTTATATAAACCATATTTGGTTATAAATTTATTGGATGGGTTGAGTTAATTTAATCAACTTTTTTTTTATACAAATTACCATACGTGGTTTAGGAAATGTCAAGTTAGGTAAATGTCTTTATCATCCTTAAAAGAATTTTATTTTTTTATTTCATCGAGAAGAGATAAATGGTAGAATGGGGATAATTATTTTTAACTCCTAAAAAATCACCAATTTAGTGAGTTTAATTTTAAGTTATGTGATGAACTTATAAACATCAACCTAACTTTAGTTATTTTTTTTAAGAAATAACACCCAAATAAGGTCTAAAATTTGTAAACCTAATCCATCTCTACTAAACTCTTCATCCAAACATACCAGGGTCATCATGTATGGAGGACTTTGCGGTGGAACTATTTGTTAAGGACCATTATCATAAAGCTACTTAGTAGACGTAAGCACTACATCGGTCGAAGATCATCTATTCCAATTGTGATATTGAAAAAGTGATCTAACCTTAGTGGACCTTCTCAATAACTTCTATGATGTCAAGCTCAAGTTCCTTGCACATTATAACTAGATTCTTTTTAATGGACCATAGATGATTCTTGCCCAGTACGTGCCTCTTCATTGATGACACAAGTGCCCAACTTCCAAACGTGAGAGGAAGGAATATTGAATTTAGTCGTATGGATGTGAATCTTGAACCTTCTTATTGAGCTCCGCTAGAGCAATCATTCAAACAATCTAATATTTGCAACAAAGTTATGCAGATATACACTTGTTGCAAAGTTAAGTACAAAAATTTATATGATATTTGCATGATCAAAGATTAACATCTTGGTGTAGTAAACAAGAAAATTATGTTTCACAATCCACCATTAAGGTTGAACTTAAGCATCTAGTATTGCAGCTTAATAGATGTTTTGGCTAATAAAATAAATTGAAGTTGTTGATTCACCTTTATTTGAATCAAGCACTAATTTTCGGCAATAACAAAGTGCTTTGAAGTTCGCCATAAACCATTTTATGTCATGCAAAAACAATGAACGCCAAATTCAACGATCTTTGTATTTATGAAAAGGTTCTTGATAGATCTAACATTGTTGTAGGTGTGAAAAGCTCTAATAATACAATTGATATATCAAAGATATATGAGTTTTTACATGCAAGTGTTGTCCAAAATATTTATTTTAATGGATAAATTGAATTCAACTTGTAAATTTTTGGAGAAAACAAATATAAATAAATGCTATCTTGAAAAATGTTAAGAGATATTATGGAAGACGCAAACTTGATCACTTAGAAACATACACGGTTGGATGCCAAAAAAATAATTCTTTAAAATTCAAAAGGTTTCCATTATAACCTTATGTTAGTTATTATTAATATTGTTAGGTTTTGATATGTTTATTCATTATTATTATTATTGTAAACATTTCGTTCCTTTAAGCAATATCAAACTTTTGTTCTTCCTTTAATCATTCCGTCTTAAGCAAGTTTGATAGTTGTTATTTTTCACATTATCAAATCATAATTTGTACACATTTGTTTCTATGTACATGCTCCTCCTCCGTTAGTGTTTAAAGTGATAATAGCTTTTTATTCAATCATATAATATATGTCATGATACAAATTTCAATATTTGAATAATAAACACAACTAAAAGCATAATAATAATATTTTTTGTTGAATTCATAAATCAGGTAGTTGTGATGATTTATTATTTAATATATTGTGTAACACCACAAGATTTTACGAAGGGCAATAATGTAATTTGCTAAATTAAATCCAAGTTTTCGTGTGTCAAAGACGATTAAAGGAGAACTTGATAAGGAATATGAATATAACTCGAAAGGAAAAAAAGAAACTATGGGAGAAAAAATTATAATTAAATTGAGTTTAAGGATTTCAATTTGATTTAAGATCCAAAATAATATTTAATGGACATAGACTCCTAAATATAATAGCATTGAATATAGTTGATTTTTTGGCTAATTTAAGGTACGTAGGGGATCCCTGTATCAATAGTTTCTCATCGATATAGATCTTTAGGACTCTTGTCATATGTTTAATGTATAGTATGGATTAATAGAATTGCATATATTAAAGCATTAAAAAATTTGATTTGGGTTCCTATGGACCCAGTGTAAATAGGATTGAGATTGGACCGACTTCAAAGAACCTAAATCGAGTTTAACAGAGCACAACCCATGCTTTACCTTGGCCGAGATATAGACATTGATCGAGATAGAACTCGACCCTGGTTATACATGACTCAGACCGATTTTGACTACGAATTGTGAAAAAGGGTTGAATTGAGATTTGACCTAGATTTTCTCTAGTGCAGGCTGAGTTCTAGGTATAGAAAATGTACTCTTATGTATTACATTATAGTTAATTCTGAAGATTAATAGTATTGATTGTTCCTAATTATACATTAATATGTATTGGTCATTATATTGATTGTGATTATTATATTGATTGATGTTAATCAATAACTGAGAGTTGATATATAATAGTTGATAGTAATTGATTATGAATTAATGACCTATTGTTAATTGGCACATATTGATAAATTTATTATTATTTAATTGATAAATTGATTCTAGTTACATTGGTAATTGGCCAATTTCTATTTATAATTTATCATTGTTAATGAATATTGCTAATTAGAATTAATGATTATGAATAATGGGCTTATTGAGATTGGTTGTTAATCGTTTAATTGACAATATGAAAAATTGTTATAATTGAATTGATAAATTGGTAATTGAGACCTTTATGCTTGATTGAGGTCGATGAAGATCCTCGTGATCGATGAAGACTGATATGGTCGATAGAGATTCTTTGTGATTGATGAAGGCTCATGGAGTCTATTGTTAATGCATAAGAGTTAATGGAAGCCTTTGTAAGCCTTTATGATCGATGGAGGTCCTATTGGTCGAAGGAGATTCTTGTGATCAATTGATGCTCATTATGATCGATGGATAATGTTGTGATTGATAATACTAATTGATTAATTGCGCTCAAAAGGGTTGATAGATAATTTGATAATTGTATAGCAACCTTCGTGGTTGATTGTTAATTAAATTGTATCATATTGGTTTATGGACAATTGATTATGCAATAGTGGCTCATAGATAATTGAACTGATCAATTGTTAATAAAATTGATAATTATTGAATTGTGACCTTCGCTAACCTATGGTCAATTGATGATTGATTAAAGATAATTAATATTGAATTGATAATTATTATTGAATTGAATTGAGATAGAATTGATTATTGATTATAGATAGTCAAATTGATAGATCATAAGTAATTGATGATATGAATGATAGTACGATTGATAATTTAATTATTGGTTTTGTTAATTATTAATTATCCTAATTAATTATAAATTATTTATAGATAATGGTTCATGAATTTTTCATTGTATTGATATTGATAAATGGTTTATATAATTATTGTTATGAGTGACCTACGTACTGAGTTATCACATTGGACTTTGCTCATGTACTTGGATTCATGCAAGATGAGATGATGACAATTGTGAAATAATTGGTGGCTTTTTTTTACGAGTGACATGCACATGAATATAGGATCTTTTATTGTATAGTTGTGGACTCCTAACCCATAGGCTATTGAATTGTATAGAATGCTTCCACTATTATAAAAGAATATTATATTTAAGTCTTTCGCTATTATAAACCAGTATGTTGATTTGGTTGAAGTAAGAAAAAATTAAGTCGTAGAATTTAAATGGTGTTGTTGAGTTAGGATTTTGAACAAGCATAATTGTAGAGCGTTACAAAGGTATCAGAGTCTAAAGTGGGGTACTTCTTAACTGTCTCTAATAGAATAGAGTTCATGTGTACAAGTCATGAATAACTACTGCACCATCAAGAAAGATTTAAGTAAGTTCTTTGAATTATAATTATTTTACATATCTAAGTGAGATATGGAATATAGAACCCTTCAAGATTATGGATGGAGTGAGTGATGACATAGATCCTTCATTGACAAAAATAGAATGACTCCAACGCCAGTATATGGTAATGCCTAAGGAAGTTATTATGAAAGGAATAACCAAAAAGCACCAATGAGGTTATTCTAAAATAGTATAACCAAAGTCTTAAGGAGGTTCTCACCATATATTATTAAAATAGAAAATTGTCATGGCAATATATTACCTAATGGACTCATATATTGAGATGAAAAGTGAGATCAACTCGTCCGATAAAAGCATGACATTAATTATCGAATAATGAATTAACGAAAACTTTAAAGGATTCCTAATCATATGTTTAGGAAAGATTAATTTTTCAAATTGAAAAATTGATCTTGAGAAAATTGTGCCTCAATGATTATGGTATAGAGATAGTTCAGAAGTCATATTGTACCCTTATCGCATCAAGAAGTCCTCTACTTTGAATGATTGTTGGAAGAAAAAAAAGATGTGATGTAAGATAAAGAAAACAACAAAAAATCAAGTACATCATCACCAAGTCAGAGGTGCAATATGAGAATGGATAACGAAAGATAAGTTAAAATCATGGAAATAAGCGATAAAAACTTAAGATAGTCATGACATTGATGAAGGATGTCGCATGATTAAGTATGCCTTGGCCGGTCACAATGAGTTTGTAGGATAAAAACTATCTGAGGCACACACTACTTCCCTTAGTGACTCACCCTGGGTCTAGTGGGAGCCTCCTACATCAAGTTGGGCCATCCTCAACTATGATGGATCCTCTACTGGATCTGCAAATCTTGGGGTGTCGGATTTATCATTTTATCTTCTCACGAGAAAATTTTACTTGTAGGCACAAGCAGTTGTATGGCGGAGTCAGCTTTGGAGGCAGAGGCTTAGGGACTTATTTGCGGGATTCACTGTCATCTGCAATGCGGATATCAACTTGTTGATTGTGGCACAAACTCGGAGTTGCTGATAAAGATTGTTGCCAAGTCATCTCCCTATCCTTAGCACATCCTCAATATTTGCGAATTCAATTGCAAACATATCAAACGACAATGTAATCGTGCAACGGACTTTTTGGCTAGGCTAGGTCGGGAGCATGTCTCAAGCATTTTTTTGGAGGATGGCTCTCCTATGGGTTTGCTCAACATTTTGTATGAGGACTATCCTCCTCTAAGTATTAATAGATAACCTTTCCTTTTCAAAAAAAAAATGTATGGATATTTCTTTTAAGGATGTTAGATAATATGGAATTGATCAAATTCTCCTCCATAAATTCGAGAACAAATTTATCTTTAAGGAGGTTATTATGTAACACCCCAAGATTTTACGAATGGCAATAAAGTAATTTGCTAAATTAAATCCAAATTTTAATGAGTAAAAAAGATTAAAGGATAATTTGATAAGGAATATGAATATAATTAGAAAGAGAAAAGGAAAATAAAGAAAGTTAAATCTTATTCAGAGTATAAATTATATTTAATTTAAAATTTAGAGAAAAGGAATAAATAAATGGATAAAATAAAAGTAGAGTTTGACTGAGAAAAGTTATAAATTAAAAATAAGAGATAAATAAGAGATTGAATAGAATTGGATTTTAGATAAGTATGGTTAGAAAATAAATAGTTACATTCAAATTTAATTAAATATAAATATTTAACATAGGATGATTAATGATGAATGGTCATGATTAACTGATAATTAGTTCAAGGCCATGTGAGTAAAAAATCTTAGTTAAAAATAATAAATATAATCTAAAGGATGGCAAGAAACCCTTATTAGCTTCAACATGATTCTACACAAGAGCTCTCTCTTTTTCCTCCATTTTTTTTTGCAACTGAGACAAGAGCGTGACCAACATATCATAATGAAGCCCCAATATAGGAGAACATCATCCAAGTAATTGGTGAGTTTCGAGGTAGCATTGAGGTGGAATCACTGGTCAAAGTTCAACATTCGTGCAATAGAGGACAATCAATTTTTCAACCAATTTAAGATACGTAGGGAATTCTTATATCAATGATTTTCATCGGTATAGATCCTGATGACTCTTGTCCTATGCTTGAAGTATATTATGGATTAATAGTTAATAGAATTTCATAGATTAAGACATAAAAAATAGAATCGAAAGTCGCACTAAAAATGTGACTTTTCAATGGCGACATATCTACCCGAATTTTACACTATCCCGCTCATGCTTCTATCAACCTGATGTGAATAGGATTGAGATTGGACAAACTTCAAAGAACTACCCCAAGTTTAATAGAGCGCAGTCTGGGTTTTAATTTGCTTGAGATATAGACATTGATCAAGATAGAACTTGTCCTGAGTTATATATGACCCGACCAAGGTTTTGACTATGAATTGTGAAAAAAATGGTTGAATTGAGATCCGAACTAGGTTTGCCCTAGTGTAGGTCAAGTTTTTGGTATAGAAAATGTGCTCTTACGTATTACATTATAGTTAATTGTGAAGATTAATAGTATTAATTGTTCTTAATCGTACATTGATATGTATTCATCATGATATTGATTGTGCATGTTATATTGATTGATGTTAGTCAATAATTGAGATTTGATATATGATAGTTGATATTAATTAATTATGAATTAATGAGCCTATTGATAATTGACATATATTAATAAATTGATTATTATTTAATTGATAAATTGATTATAGTTACATTGGTAATTGCTCAATGTTCATAATTAATCATTGATAATGAATATTTCTAATTGGAATCAATGATTATGGATAATGGACTTATTGAGATTGATTGTGAATAATTTAATTGACTATATGAAAAATTATTATCATTGAATGGATAAATTGGTAATTGAGACTTTTATAGTTGATTGAGGCTTATATAGAGACGGAGACCCTCATGATCGGTGGAAGCCATCATGGTTGATAGTGATCCTTTATGGTCGATGGAGGCTATGCATAAGGTTTGGGGATCCAATTAGAATCAAACTTCACCAAAAAAGTTATAAATAGAGCCTAAAAGGTGTTATGTCCTCCCCACACACCAAGGCCAAGTTCCTTTACAAAATCCTCTCCTTCTCTCCTCTTTTGCACACAAACCGAAGCACTTCAGCGACAAACGACCAAACCAACTCGAAACTTCAACATTATAGAGCATCCAATAGTTGGTTAACATGTGTTTCAAGGCGCCATTGTAGAGTTATCATCGGTCAAAGTTCATCGATCATGTAGAAAATAGACAAAGGATTCACAATTGATTTTTCAATCAACTTAAGATACGAATGTGGATCCCTATATCGACGATTTTCATCGGTATATACCCTCAAGCCTCTTGTCTTATGTTTAAGTATTGTTTTGTATGAATTGTTAATAAATTGAGTAGTTAATCATGTTGAAACAGGGTCGAAAAGTCATGTAAAAAATGCGACTCGTGAATGATTACAAAACCCGATCGGCTCAGATTTAGTAGAATCTAGACATTCCTGTAATTGTTTGGACTGAGTTCATTGAAATCGGCTCAAGTTTAAAGATGTGCGGCTTAGGTTTGTAAGCCGAGCATGACACAATAGAATTATTAAGAATATGGATCTTTCGACTTAATAAAATTGATATTGAGTTAAACTAAAATACAAGAGTGGCTGATAGATGATTGAATTGATCAATTGTTAATAAACTTGATAATTGTTGAATTGTTACCTTCACTAACTTATGGCTAATTGATGATTGATTAATGATAATTGATATTGAATTGAAGTGAGATACAATTGATTATCGATTATAGATAATCAAATTCATCAGTAATTGATGATATGGATTATAGTTATGATTGATCAATTGATTATTAATTTTTGTTAATTATTAGTTATCGTGATCAATCATAAATTATTTATAGCTAATTGTTTAAAGATAATGGTTTCATAGATTTTTCATTATATTGATATTGATATTGATAAATGGTTCATATACTTATTGATTAGGATTTCTATCAGATTTTAATTCATGAAACATCAAAATTCCATTTCAATAATAATAATAATAATAATAATAATAATAATAATAATAATAATAATAATAATAATAATAATAATAATAATAATAATAATAATATTGAACTCTTTATATATACATATATATATATATGTATTTTAACTATTTCTCATTTGAAATTTTAATGGTTAAACACAAGTTCAAGATGCACAGTGATAGCTATAGATTTATAGTTATGATATGTATAAAATTATATCCTTTTGCTTGTTAATATATATCCAAATAGGTCACTATATTGGATGTTTTTCATCTTTGTATAAATCATGTATTTATCTTATGATAAATAATTTTCAGTTTCAGCTACTCTCCTGTCACATAACAATGGAGGCCTTGATCTTCTTATTTCTATAATGACATTGTTGAAAATTGTAAAAGAGAATCAACATATTCAACATTAATTGTAACACTCCAGGATTATGATAAGGGAAATAAAATAATTTAGTCAAAGCCTTTATGAATTAAAGGAGAATTTGGAAAAAAATAGGAATATAATTAGAAAAGGAATTTGAAGTGAAAGAAAAACAAATCCTACCTTGAGAAGAAATTAGAATTTGAGTAGGATTAAAATCATGGTTAGAAAAGAAAAAGTAATAGAAGTAGGGATTGTAATGAAGGATTCCAGTTTAACTTAAGGTCTTGAAGGAATGTTTAATGGATATGAAACTCCCAAATCGAGTAAGATTAAGAATTCCATGACTTCAAAATATTTTAGTCATTAAAATAATATTAATTATTATTTCAATTTGAAAATTAAGTGATAAAATATTAGTATATTAAATAATTCCTAAAATTGAAGAAAAAAGAAATAAAATGATAAAATAAAAGTATAGTTTGATTGAGATAAGTTATTGATGAGAGATAGAGAACGAATTTGAGCGACATTGGACTAAGATATAATTTGATTGCGAATGAGATGAAGAGGTGAATTAAAAGTTAAATTTGAGACTAATTAAAGAGGAATTATTTTGAGAGGTTAATTAAGACAGAAAGATAAAAATTAACTTAGAACTAGTTTGGGGATCCAATTAGAATCAAACTTCACCCAAAAAGTTATAAATAGAGCCTAAAAGGTGTTATGTCCTCCCCACACACCAAGGCCAAGTTCCTTCACAAAATTCTCTCCTTCTCTCCTCTTTTGCACACAAATCGAAGCACTCCAGCAACAAACAACCAAACCAACTGAAAACTTCGACATTAGAGAACATCCAATAGTTGGTTGACATGTGTTTCAATTCAAGGCGCTATTGCGGAGTAATCATCGGTCAAAGTTCATCGATCATGTAGAAAATAGACAAAGGATTCATAGTTGATTTTTCAACCAATTTAAGATATGTATGCGGATCCCTATATTGATGATTTTCATCGGCATATACTCTCAAGCCTCTTGTCTTATGTTTAAGTATTGTTTGGATGAATTGTTAATAAATTGAGTAGTTAATCGTGTTGAAACAAGGTTGAAAAGTCACGTCGGAAATGCGACTTCGTATACAATCGGCTCAGATTTAGTAGAATTCGGACATATCCCGTAATTGTTTAGACTGAGTTCATTGAAATCAGCCCGAGTTTAAAGATGTGCAGCTTGGGTCTGCCGAATGTGACATAATAAAATTGTTAAGTACCTGGATCTTTCGACTTAACTCGACTCGATTTTCGATGACATGAATTGAATGGAGTAAATAGAATTAAATCCGGATCAAATTTTGGTCAACCCAACCCAGGTTTCATTGGTAGAGAATCTAATAAGATTGAAATAGACCAGCTCGGCTCGAGTTACATCATACTTGACTCAGTTTTTGATGATATGGAATTGGATTAAAAAGATTAGAGGTCGATCTATTCTGAGTTTCGTCTCACCTGGACATTGAATTGGTATCAAATTAGGAAAGGTCGACCTGGTTTGTGTTTCACTCCACTCCACCAGGTTCCAATAAAAAATGGATAGAATTGGATTGTGAAAACACGGTCTATGTCTCCCTTAGTGTGGGCCAAGTTTTGAAGTTGAAAAGGATATTTTTAAGTTATTAAAGTACTTTTTGTGATGATTATGCTATTGATTGATTCTGATCATAGTATTACGATATTGACTTCTTTGTGATAGTTCATATGATTATAATCTATTAGTTGATGCCTTATGCATTCATTTTTTTCGGTTACATAAGGAGGCACAAGACCTAATATATGGAAAGAAAGATAACTTGAAAATAAATGAGTACATCAATTCCATGGTGGGATTTAAATTTGAGATCACTTGGTCTACAAGTTAAAGGGTGTGCCACTGCATCACGCCGTCGTTCCCATGCCTTATACATTCATGATTGCAAAGAAAGTTAAAAAGAAAATAAGGATAGACGTCGTTAAATAAAATAAAAGATATAAGGTAGCTAAAATTGGCAGAGACCATAGAATAACTTATATGATTTTGTGGTTGAAAGACAACTCCAAATATAAGAAAAAGTAATAAGTAGTACTTGTGGTTGAAATAGACTTTATGATTAAAATTAATTAAAAGATAAAAGTTAAATAATAAGTAAAAGTAATTTTTATGTTTGAAGTATAAGAAAAGAGAATTGATTGAAAAGAATAATTGAGTTGCAGCATTTATGTTTGAAGTTGAAGTATTGAAAAGATATTGATTAAAGCTGATGTTTAAGTGACACAGTGGAGGATTGTAAAGTAGAGGAAATTATAACTTTTGAAGGAATTCTAAAAGAGGTTGATGGTTCAAACTTGATAAACTTGGAATCCACCGAGATACAAAACCACATAGGTTTATGAATAATTGGATCATAATTGAACTATCAATAACAAAAAAGTTCATGCCTATTTATAGGTATTTTACAATCAAATCTAAACTAATTTAAAATATGAAATGATAGAATAACAATAAACAAGAATGTTAACTAAAATAAATTTAAGTAAACTAAAAGGATAAAGATAACAATAACAACTAATTAATAAATTCTATCTTATCTCTCCTGCATTAGTCTCCATTTCTTTAAAAGAGTTTGACACTGAACTCGAAAAATTGAATATAAAGGTTACACGTTTGATATCTCGCAATGGTCTAGTCTTCTTTCTCAACGCACCAAATAAGTCATTTAGGCCAAGCATATTGTATAGCAGTACTAAATATATTGTTCTCAAAACTTGGCATGAAAATGCAATCTGCAAAAGTTTAAAATATTTGGTGTTAACAAAAACTTCGATGCATCTCATATCAACTTGAAGAAATTGAAGAAATCTTTCTTGTTAGTTGATGAATTTAATTCCAACTTTTCATTCACCTACTAAATAAATTTATCTTCTTTTGACTTAGAAAGAACATTCAAAATAATTAACTCTTCAGTATTTCGATACATTTTCATATCTTGAGTAGTTTGTTGTAAATTTTTAATTGGAGTAGACATAACTTTCAAAAATAATTGATCATCACAAGATTGTATGAATTTTAAAAGAAAGTCCAAAATAACCATCTCTTTAGTATTTGGATAAATTTTGATATCTTTAGTAGTTTCTTATAATTCTTCAATTGGCACAGACATAACTTTCAAAGATAATTGATTTTCATAAGATTGCACAAATTTTGATGGAGTCTCTAGTACTTTATTGATTATATTATCCAATTGTTATTGAAGTTTCTTAATTGGATTCTTGATATTCTTCAAATGAATTTGAACTTTTAGCATTAAATTTTTCTTATCTTGTTAAAACTTGCTTGACTGCTGAAAAAATAAGTAATGATATGACGAAGGCAAAAAGTATTGGATGAGTAATTTCTTCAATTTTTGCTATGTCTAAATAGATTGTATTTCATGATAAGCTCAAAGTCGCTTATTATCTTTCCACCATGATAGGGCTCTATTTGAAAATTTGTTGGCCACTAATTTGACTTGTTGAGATTCTAAAATATTCCAATAATCAAAGAAGTGATCAACTTTAGAAATTCAGTGTAAAAATTCATCAACATGAAAATTACCATTAAATAACGGTGGTTCTATCCTCATGTTGTTAGTTAAAATGACAAAAAAATAAAATAAAAAAAGAATACAAACTAACCAATCATGAGAGAGAAAGAAAAGAAAAAATGTTAAGGATGTAATCAATTTGAAATAACAAAATGGAGAAAATAAAAATAAAGGTTGAATCAATTATTAATGATAAAAAATAAAACAAGAAAAGAAAAATAACAAATGGATGATGGAGGAAAAGATGAACACCGAAACGAAGAGGCAAATTTGCTGGAAGGCTTTGATATTACTTGGCGTAACGAGGAATCACAAAGTAGAGGAGATAACAACTTTCGAACGAATCTCGAAAAGAGTTGATGATTCAAAACATCATTATAAACTTGAAATCCACTAAGGCTCGGAATCCACCGAGAAACAAAACCACAACAAATTTATGAAATAATTGGATCATAATTGAACTATCAATATCAAAAGAGTCCATGCCTATTTATAAGCGTTTTACAATCAAATCTAAACTAATTAAAATCTAAAATGATAAAATAACAATAAATAAGAACGTTAACTAAGAGAATCTAAGTAATCTAAAAGGATAAAAATAATAATAACAACTAATAAATTATATCATATCTCTCTTACATCATTAAGTTAATTAAATTTTTTATTCTGACCAATTATCATTATGACTAATGGATAATGTATATTGATAATTGCAGCGGATTGATATGATAGTATTGATAATTATTTATTATTTTGCATATTGCATATTGTTATTGATATAATATTCATATTGCTATTGATGGATGACTCTAAGTACTGAGTGTGCAGTATGAGATAGATGACGATAGTGAGACATTTGATGATCTTCTGACGGATGATATGCACATGGATCCAAGATTCATTATTTTATAGTAGTAAGCCCATAAGCCAAAGGTCATTGGATGATGTATAGATTATAAATTAGTATTCTACTAATATAAGTCAGTATGTTGATTGATTAGAGATAAAAAAAATTGTTCAAAGAATTAAGTAGCATCGTTGAGTTTTTTTTTTGGGAAGGCGAATTTTGAAGCATTGCATTATTTATCCTCAATTCTCCAATTAAAAGTATTGTCAGCACTCTCTTTTGTTAGACTTTGATTTCTTATGGAAGTTAATCAAATCATTAGAAATAATTCTACTCTTTTGTTACACTTTGATTTCTTATGGAAGTTAATCAAATAATTAAAAATAATTCTACATTGATAAAGCAAGATCGGTCGGGGAGCATAATCTACTATGTTCCAATGGCCTTCGTTTCTTCGTCGCTGCCACCCTCGATCTAAAACTTATCTCTAGTGTATGACTCAAATCCTAAAACTTAGTTTCTAATAGGCCTTGTTTGGATGGGAGTTGGAAGTTCTGACAAAACCGAACCGAATTTCTGTGGGCCCTATCAAAACTAATGTTCTAATAAAATTCTGAGAAGTTCTCGCCGATGGAGGTCGAGAACTACAAGTTCTGCCCAACTTGCCTGAACTCACCTCGATACCCACGTCCTCCATTTTACATTTTTTTTTATTTTTTTCTTTCATTTCTTTTTTATTTTAATTATTATTTAATATATATAATTATTTATTTATTCATACAGTATTATTCAGATTATACAATAAATTATTTTATTCAATATTATTTTTTAAATATTTATTATATTTTAATTAGTATTATAGTTTAGTAAAATATTATTAATTAATATTTATTAAGATATTTTTATTTTATACTAAATAATAAACAATTATAAGATAAATTAAAATAATATTTTCTATAGTATAAAAGTAAATACATTTTTTTTACCTTTTTTCTTTCCTTTATTTTGGATTTTAATTAATATTTAATATATATATATGATTATTTATTTATTATTACATTATTATTCAGTTTATAAAATAAATTATTTAATTCAATATTAATTTTTTTCTTATTATTTATCATACTTTAATTTGTATTATAATATAGTAAAATATTATTAATTAATATTTATTGCTAATATTATTTATTAAGCTATTTTTTAGATTATATCAAATCATAATCAATTATAAGATAAATTAAAATAATATGTTCCATATTATAAAAATAAATTTATCTTTTTAATTTTGTTTTTTATTCAAACACCTAATAAAATTTATCTATATAATCAATTTTCTAATTTCTCGTCATCATGTTTTTCATCCAAGTACCAATTCAAAAAATTTCTATTAGTTCTCGAGAACTAATAAAAATTTAAATTCTTGCATTCAAACACAATCTCAAAAAATATTCCATGTTCTTTGAAGGGAATCTTATGGAAATATCCTATTCATGGAGATTCCGAACAGAAGTATGCTAATGTGCCTTGGATGAACCATTAAGTACTATATCGAATTTTTTATTTGATCAAATAATAACATCATCCGACACAAAACCTTGTAATGCGAGACTTCTAGCAGTAATCTACCATTTCTGATGAACCACCAAGACAAATCGCATAACATCTAACTATCAAGATGTAAGAACACAAGGTTTTCTAGCTTTGTTGTTGTTTATCTTGGCATGGTGCCAGTTACATGTCGAACAACAAGCTGCTCTTTCATCTGCATTGTTCTAAGAGGACGCAAGAACTCATTGAATGCAATCAGAGCAGAGAATTAGGTGACCAGAAGATCTTGTCAGGAATCACATAAGCTGGGCATCAACCAATCCATGAAGCCAACTGTAAGACAGGAGTCGTATCTGCTGATAGCATTTACTCATGACATAGTTGGGAAGTCATGACAGAAAATAAATGAAATCAGACTTAAAACTCAACATCAATACAATTGCTAAGAAAGTTCAGCTAGTTTATCGAATTAGGCACCAAGGATGAATCATAAGCAGCTAGGAAATATTTGTAGATTTAAACTAAACAAGATAACTTGCTAAAATTGCTTTGTACCAAAATAATTTTGTTCACTGCCATCTAATATCAGAAAAGAAACCACTGGTATTTCAACATGGAGTCTGTTATTCATTGAAGGGAAGAAAAAGGCTGCTCTTGTGTGAGCATAACTACATTCCATTTCCATAGTGAAAATGCTAAAATAACAGCAAGTTCCTAAATTTGAGAGCAATTAGAGTTCCTCAGATGTGAATCCTTGAAAGCTCCTTAGAATTGTCACATCTATCCGCTGCTTCTTATCTACATGGAATTGTGAAAGCCTGCAGAATGCAAGAGAGCTGCTTTGATTTCTTCTGGCAGAACACCAGGCTCTTTGCATTGCTGAAACAGGAGAAAGGAAAATAGTTAATGGATCGTTCTCAGTGATACAAAGGAAGGCCAGAATACTAATGGTTCCAATTGGTCCCCGTAGATTGCCATATATTGCTTGGATCTTACCTCAGCTCGGAAAACATCTAGTGCGAATCCATTGAAACAGCTGATGACAGCTTGCTGCACATCAAGACCAAGACCATCAAGTGCCCTCATGGTGGAGAGTAGTAGACCAGGTTTACGAGCACAAAACATATGAATGTTTACTGCTTGGCCTTCTCTTACCCTGACCTCAACCTATGAGGAACACAATTATCTCAGGAATCAGTCTTTTTCTTTTCTGAGAAGTGAAATCATGGATATGTCATAATTATGCATCTTATACGATATTAACTAACCCTTGGTGGCTGACTACTTGGGCTTGCAAGTGAGCTAGGGCAGAGCTCCTCCTTCACACGGCTTGATAATGTCAGTGGTGTTGGAGTCAAAGGGTGAAAGCTTGTTGTAGCAGAAACTGGCAATGAAGATGTAGAAGGTGCCGACTCAAGCTCACTATTAAGATCATTGATCCGTTGCAGAAGCTCCTTCAGGTATTCAATAGCATCGCCAAGAATGGAAGCCCTGTCCATCTACAATGACATGAAGAACAAGTTGGACAGGAAGATCAATTTGAGAACTTTATATAAAGAAATATATCTAAGCAAAGGTAAGCATTGGAAGTTTGAATTTTTCCAAAAAAAATCTTAAAGCTTTCCAAGATATTTCAATTCCTTTTTCATACAGCATTTTAACTTCATTTACAAGTAGAACGTCACTGGAAAAAAAAAGTGAATGAAGTAGCCTTTCAAGTAAAAGAGACTATGAACATTATTAGTGCATATGCACCCCAAGTAGGAGCAGAATCACATCTCAAGAAGAAGTTTTGGGTAGATATGGAGGGTTTGATTGAAAGTATACCAACAACCGAGAAAGTTTATATTGGGGGAGACTTTAATGGACATGTTGATAAAGAGGCAGGACCACATGCAAGGGTTCATGGTGATTTTGGTTTTGAGGAGTTGAATGAGGAAGGACAAACTATTATTGATTTTTCTTTAGCATACGACCTTAAGATTATCAACACTTATTTTCGAAAGAGAGAGGAACATTTAATCACATACAAAAGTGGAACTCATAGGTCTCAAATCGATTTTTTCTTGACAAGAAATACTGATAAAAGATGTTGTACTAATTGCAAAGTAATTCCTGGGCATGGGGTGACTACACAACATAGATTGTTAGTTCTTGATATGCAAAAGAAACGTATAAAACCAAAATCTCGAACAGTTTTTGATCGAAAGATCAAGTGGTGGCAGTTAAAGGGGGAGAAGCGAGAGACTTTTAGAAGTAAGTTATTAGAGGAAAGTGTGTGGGAGTTAGAAGGAGATGCTAGTATCATGTGGAAGAATGTGGCAAAAAAGGTTGAAATGGTTGCTAAAGCCATTTTAGGAGAATCAAAATGTTTTGGACCACGAGATAAGGAGACTTGGTGGTGGAATGAGGAGGGCCAAGAAAAGGTGCGTAATAAGAAGAATTATTTCAAGGCGATACACTTGGACAATAGTTCTGACAACTGGGAAAAGTATCGTTTGACGAAAAGGGATGCTAAGAAGGCAGTTAGTGATGCTCGTGCTAAAGCATATGAGGGGTTTTATAAGGAGTTAGGGACAAAGGCTGGTGAACAAAGGATTTACAAGATTGCAAGGAATAAAGAGAAGGAGTCGAGAGATTTGGATCAAGTAAGATGCATAAAAAATGAAGTTGGCAAGGTTTTAGTTACTGAAGGAGATATTAAGAACAGATGGGAAGAGTATTTCTATAAGCTATTTAATGATGGATGTGAAGGTTACCGTTGTGATTTGGATGACTTGACAGTTAGCGAATGTGAGCTTAATAGGTCATTTTATCGTAGAATTAGAGTCTCGGAGGTTAGCGAAGCTCTTAAGAAAATGGAGAATGGTAAAGCCGTTGGACCGGATGGTATACCGATTGAAGTTTGGAAATGTTTAGGAGAAAAATGTGTGTTGTGGTTATGTAAACTATTTAATGAGATTTTACGGTCGAAAAAGATGCCTGATGATTGGAGATTAAGTACATTAGTTCCTATTTACAAAAATAAAGGGGATATTCAGAATTGTGCAAATTATAGAGGGATTAAACTTATGAGTCCCACAATGAAATTATGGAAAAAAATGATTGAGCATAGATTGAGAATGGAGACTAGTATTTCTGAGAGACAATTTGGGTTCATGCCAGGAAGATCCACTACAGAGGCGATTTATTTACTAAGGAGGATGATGGAGAAGTATCGAAATAGGAGAAGGGACTTACATATGACTTTCATTGACTTAGAGAAGGCGTATGATCAAGTACCAAGGAATGTACTTTGAAAAGTCTTGCAAAAGAAGAGGGTGAGTGTTGCCTACATTAAGGTAATACAAGATATGTACGATGGGGCATTGACTAAAGTTAGGACACCCGGAGGTGAGACAAATGAATTTCCTATAGGAATTGGCCTACATCAAGGATCAGCTTTAAGCCCGTATCTATTTAACTTAGTTATCGATGCTATAATCGAGAGTATCACAGAGGAGGTACCTAAGTGCATGCTATTTGCGGATGATATAGTACCTTTAGCGGATTCAAGAGAAGAGATTAATACAAAATTGAAAATATGAAGAAATACGTTGGAGTCAAAGGGTTTTCGTTTAAGTAGGAATAAAACAGAATATATGCATAGCAATTTCACAAATAAACAACTTAGAGACGATTTGAAAATTAGGCTAGGGGAGGATATAATTCCTCAAGTGACAAAGTTTAAATATTTAGGATCAATTGTAAGACAAGATGGTGAGATTGATGACGATGTTAATCATAGAATTCAAGCTGGTTGGTGTAAGTGGAGGAAAGCCACTAGAGTTTTTTGTGATAGAAAAGTACCCAATAAAGTTAAGGTAAAATTCTATCGTACTGCTATAAAGCCAGCAATGTTATATGGTAGTAAATGTTGGGCTATGAAGGGACAATATGAACGTAAAGTGGGGGTAGCCGAAATGAGGATGTTGAGATGGATGTGTGGTCATACAAGATTAGATAAGATTAGGAATGATCATATACGTGAACGAGTCGGAGTGGCTCCTATTAGTGAGAAAATGGTAGAGAATCGTTTGAGATGGTTTGGTCATGTTCAGAGAAGACCATTAGATGCGCCAGTAAGAAGAGTAGATCAAATAATCTGGAGTCCGATTAAAAGAGGAAGATGGAGACCAATGCGGACACTTGACGAACTAATAGATCAAGATCTATTGGTGAATAATATATCGAAAGGTTTGGTTACTAATAGAGCGGAATGACGTCGTATGATCCATGTAGTCGACCCCACCTAGTGGGATAAGGTTTTGTTGTTGTTGTTGAAGTAGCCTTTCAAGTGGATAAAGCTTTCAGCAAAAGGGTCCCTGTCCTTTCAAGTAGAATGTCATTCTTTTACCTCACAGCAAGTTGGTCTACCAGACAAGATCTTTCAGGACAAAGTTAATGAAAACAGAATGCAACTCCAAACAAGTCTCAGGCATAGTGGGCTTTTTCTGGAGAAACAGTAAGTAAAAAACCAAGTTCAACAGTCAATATCCCGTTCATCTTGAAGAAGAGGAACAGTATGAAGTGGTGAAGCAGAACTTGGCATGTCCTTGAAAATTACATAATTAACACATATAACATCAGAAGATGTGAAAGAAGGTAAATTTCTGAATCAACACCAATTATTTTAATGACAGATAAAAATATCGGAAAGCCATCAGTGATTGCAAAACGTAAGCATTGCAATGAATCAATCGCTTCTACAGAACTTGAATGGATCATGCAACTGGAGAATTGTATCAGAAACCCATCAATGTTGTATGTGGATGAGCATTCAAAGGAGATTTATCAATGATTACTTCATGTATACCTAAAGCACTGGTTAAATTAGTCTGGAGGACAGAACACTTTTGTTCACGGAACCAATACGTCGATGAACAAATTTAGTTAACAGTAGAGCGGAAAGTGCTGACCTTGCTGATCTTAGGAACAACAGATCTTAACATGTAGAGCCTGTCATTGAGCTTTTTCCTCCTCCTCCGTTCCGCCATGAGGTTCTTCGCTGGCAGCCCCTTCTTTTTCCCCTTCTGTTCTCCGGCAACACCAGTCACTGAACTATTTGCGACCGAATTGCTGCCACCGGCGCAGGGGCCCTTCGCATTGCCCTCGCCTTTGGCATTCTCATCAGCTTTCGCGTCGTCCGAGTTATAATTCAATCCAGAGCCGTCCATGCTCGCTTCATCCATCTCATCTTCGTCGTCGTCGTCATCATTCCCTTTCCTCTTTCTGTCATTCTCTTCCAAACTGGCCTTCCCCCTGTTCCCCTGAGCGAATCCACCGAAGCTTTCCCAGAGCCCCAAGGCGCCTCCTCTATCGCTCGGCGAGGACGAACTCTGCTGGAGCGCAGCCGCCGCGCGCTTCTGGAACAACGTTGGCTGCGTGCCCACCGAAGGAAAGATCTCCAAGGGCCTCAGAACCTTGGACCGATTAAACAAAGGAGAAGTCATGAAGCTGTCAAAGCCGATGGAGTTGAAGGCGACGCTGGAGCTCGACCCAGGGCAGCTCTCAGCGTTCGTCAGCAGGCGATAGCCCGTAAACTGAGCGCCACTGGAGCTGAGGTCGGGGCAGCCCAGCGCATCGCCAGCTCCCACTGAGGCGAACCCGAGCAGAGATCCGCCTCTGACTCCGGTGCTGACGCCGGAGACGCCACTGACGCCGCCAGAATCGGAGACTGGAAAGGCCGGGAGGAGCCCAGTAGCTTCGCAGCCCAGGTCGAACGCCGAGGTGTCAAAGGGGTTCGAGCAGACGGCACTGAAGAAAGACGAGAGGGCGGACTTCGAAGAAAAGAAGGGCGGGTTCTGTTCGAAGCCGTCGACGTGCGGCGGAGGCGGCAGCAGGAGCGACTCGTGCGGAGGCGAGTGCGACGACGGAAAGGCGACGCCTTTCAGCTCCTGATGCGCTTGGAATGCCTCGAACGGATGGTGGTGGCCGCCGCCGGGGGACGGGTCGGAGGACGCGGAGGCGCCAAGATACCACTCGTCGTCCAGCATGGACTTGAAGCTGGGGAGGGCGAGGTCGTCCTTGGCGTCGGCCATGGCTTCTCCATTGTGGTCAGAGGAGGCATCATGGCGCATCCAGGGCCCGGCGTCCTCCCCTCCCTCCTCCATCCAGACCACTCCACTGATCCTAGAAAGCATTCCAACTTTGCTACCTCCTCTCCGTTTCACCCTCTCCTATCTTCCTCCGAGCTTCAGTTACAGTAGTAGCATCAGTAGCTTGCAGACGAGGCTTCTCACCTCTGTTTCTGCTCTTGTCTCCATCTGCTACCACTCATAGCAAGCAGTAGTACTTCCACAACAAGTTACAATTAAAAGTGCAGAAGAATCAGAGGTTTGGTGGCACTTGGAGACGAGGGGAGGCGGAAAGGGAAGAGAAGAGGTGCGATGTGATGATGGATGGGGCTGTGAACGTTACGCTCTTCACCAAGCGTTGAAGAGAGACGTGTTGCTGCTGTGTGAGGATCATCTATCTATATTTTGCTGCTCTGCTGCTGCTCTTTTTTGTTTTCTCTTCTGTCGTTGTGTCATTTATGACTGCTTGTGACAGTCCAGGAAACGGAATTTATAACGTAAAAAGAGTTTTCTCACTTTTTTTATTTTTACCAGGGTGGGTCATGTGATTTTTCTTCCTCCAAAACATTCATGTTTAAATTTCAAATAATATATATATACAATTTATCTAGATTATCTCGATTTTTTGAATTGAGGATCTATTTTAAAATGATAATTTTTTAAAGAAAATTATTAGCATTAAATATATCATATTAGATGTTTTTTTAAAAATAAATTTAGCTTTAGATTCAATTTTTCGATGTAAATTAATCAAAGTAACATATTATTGCATTATAATTTAAAATATTTTAATTAGATTTATATATATTATATTAAAATTAATTATAACTTAATAAAATCTCAAATTCAACGACATCATAAATAATCAATAATGTACATAATATAATAAATATGGGTAAGAGAGTAAATCCATGAAATATTATTTTAAACTAAAAATAATATTATTTTAACTATAATATTTTCAAATATATGTTTGAGAGAGTCCTAATTAAAATATGTGGTTTTAATTATTTTAAAAACCAATTTACTTTTTAATGAAGGTGTATTTTTTTATTTTTTAAAAGAATTCTATCAACTAAATATATGAATATATATATAAAAAATACAATTATTTGAGTAAGATTATTATTTAACTTTGGTTATCTTTTGTTTCATTTAATTATGCTATTCAAAGAGAATTAATTATCCACCTTCCACTTTTTTTTCCAGTGCTGCCTTCCTTTGGTGGCAAATGCACATCACCTTCAATTAATACCTCCTCCCTCTCCCTTTTTTTTTCCTCCACCGTCGACTGATACATCACTCATTACAGTGTGAACAAAGCACATGTTTATTCATATACGACTTAGAACTGTCCTTACATATTTTTTTAAGCTATATCTCATACCGTTCTGCAGTATTTTGGATTTCTCTACTGCATGTCTTTGTTTGTTTGTTTGTTTCGGACTGTCACAAAATTTCTCAGATCTCTCTCATGGTAAGTCAAAGATGAAAGAAGTAAACTGCTGAATGCTGGAATGTTTATTTATACTGATAATTATATATATATATATATATATATTAGCAGTGCAGATAATAATTTTTGAATTGAGGAATTATACTGATGCACAAGTCCCAAAAATTGCTCCTTTTTCCTCGAGATAATTAGATGCTAAGCTTCCAAGTATTCAAACAAGGAGAGAAGCCTGATAAGGATCGCAAACACGTGAAGAGTTAGGACACTGTAACGCAAATGTTTCCGTCTACTTTACCACCATGAGGCAGTTGGATCCTTGTGGCAGCACTGAGGCAAAAAACAAGACCTTGTGTGTTGGTGGAGGAAAGGCCCTTGGAGATTAGATTCAGGGTTAGTTTCTGATTATTCGTTTGTGCATGAAAATTACAGAATGTTTTCACTTTTCAGCTACGACTGCAAGCTGAAAATTGCAGCATTAGAACATATAGTTATCAATTCATGCAAACGTGTACTTGTAATATCGACTCTTTAATCATTCAGCAGAATTTTATTCAATAATTAAGAAGCCCCAAAGTAAGTAATATAGCTCAAGCAATGCAGCTGATCTGAAAAAGGAATATAAAGAGTTTACCAACTTCATTCCATTCTGGTAGTAATACATAGTTGCATATATGTTTACGCGATCACGAAGCTATTATTGAGGTGTAGGTCGACGGGGAGAGTGGTCCATATGCTACTGATCCAGATCATCCAAAGGAAGGTGGTCTGTCTTGTTCATGTGAAGGACTTGAAAGGCTTTGTTCTCGCCCATTAATGGAGGGAGAAGGGGGGAACAGTGCATGATGGAAAGCCCCTTTCGTATTGAGGCCACAAGGAAAGTATAAACTGGAGACCACAAAGGCGCACACATACACCCACAGAGTTCAATTCGCAGGTCCTTTTGGTGTGAGCTGTGGGCTGTTCATGCATGCATGCATGCATCTACATCTATTGCAGGCAGGCAGGAAGTAGTCTCTAGCCAAATCATAGTGCACTGTAAAACTACATATTAGTTTAGTGCTAGCACTGAGAGCGACATGGCCGAGCTCGCTGGGTAGTGATGGTGGCGTCCATCCATATAAGACGAGAGGGAAGGCAGCTGTTGCTCGCGAAAGGGAATTTGGATCGCAATGTTCAAAGACAGCGAAGTGACGCTACAGTCTTCCTTGGTAAAAAGGGCAACTCCTCCATAGTTTACAGGAAGGAAGGTTGTGGTCATGCATCCGGAAAGAGACGGCGATTTGCAGAAGGCTACGGTCCTTTAGGCCTTCAACAGCAGAATGAGGCTGTAAGCAAGCGTTATTAAAGACAAAGGAGAGACAAAGTATTGGTGGTGGTGCAGAAAGCAAGAATAAATGGGAGAGGAGAGAGAGAGAGAAAGATGAGTGAGAGTCGACCGTGACCCAAGTTTCTCGTGAACAGCTAGCCTTCTTTTACGTTCAACTCACCAAAACTCGATCAACACGTCGCCGAGAGGTATTCATTATTCAGCACAGCAGGCGATCAAATGGGAGTTTGATTTCTCCTCATATCTTTCTCTGAGAGTTACGTACCTCTCCGCGTGCGTCCAGCTCTCAGGGTTGTGTGTGAACTGTGAAGTGTAAATTCTCGAAAACCAAATGATTCATGGCCACATTTGCTGCTTGCTTCCATGGACTTGCATTTCTGCAACATTTAGCATCTTTAACTTCTTGCAAAAACCATTATGGTTTCTAATGCCTCCTAAAAATCATGAGTCTGTGGGCTCATGTTGCATTTTTTGAGTCTCTAATTTTATATGTTAACTAGCTAGATTAGTTAATTGATGCTTAATTATCTATCGAAAATAAAAATAATATCAGAAGCCACAGTTTGAAACCGCAGTTAATGTACATTTATATGTATTTAGTATACTTTTTTTGGGAACCAACAATTAATACAAGGTCATGCATGGAGGTGGGTATTAATTTCTTTTGGCTTCTGCCTGTTCTATATCTGGATATATTTACTCCACTTAGTAGCATTCCCATACACTAGAAATCTCACGAAATACATCAAAAATTTATTTTTCGACGAAAAGACATAGTCGAAATAATTCTTGTCGCTAAAAGATTTATGCCTATCGAAAATATTAATGTTAAAATATTAATTGTATACTTATATAATATTATGTATTTTTATTATAAATATAGTTATCGACGAATTTAATCTTCAAAATTATTGATGGGTAGGAAATTCGTTGGTAGTTTCGAAGATAATTGCCATCAGTAAATTATGGACGAATTTTGTCGTCGACATTAGTGACGCTCCGTCGGCAATTCGGAAGAATCCTTTTCTTATAAATATCATCGAAAAATGAGAAACAGAGTTTTGGAGTTTCTAACTTTCATTCTGGTCTAGATCGCATTAGAGTTTTGGAGTTTTGGAGTTTCTGACGCTCCGCTCTATTATAAATATCATCTAATTCGATCGTTCGAAAGAGTTTCTGACTTTCATTTTGGTCTAGATCGGTCATCCAATCAAGTTTTGGACGTCTATTCTGGTAGTCGTTATACTACTATCGAGCTTATTCAGGCTCCCGAAAGGGGATAGAGTCTCTCGTTTTAGACAAACAGAGCCATGGGTTATGGGTCCTTACATTTTCAATCAAGTTTTCATACATGACTGATGCGTTGTATTTGTAACAATAAAATTTGCTAGCAAGTGCACTAGTCGCTCAAGTAATATAGTAAATAGGAGTAAGAGTGTCGAACCCACGAGGAATATTATTAATTCAATATCTGAATTTATAAATTAATAAGAGAGAAAAAAAACATGAATTTTGAAAATGAGTTTTAATAGATAAAGAAAATAAGATAAAGATAAGATAATGGTGTTAAAATTAGGCCTTAGGATGAAAATAGATCAAGATAAATATTTGAACCATAAAAGATAAATTTAATCCTTAAAGATGGATTAGAGTCTCCCTAAAGTAATATAACATGATTAATTTGTGATCTCTACGACTGGCATCCCTTAATCTAATCATATAAAACTATCTTAATTTAATAAGAATTGAAGTCTCCACGACTGGTACCCCCAAAATCATATTAAAATTAAGATGCATTAAATTGAATTCTCTAAACTATTAATCACTCCACAAACTGGTATAGATTAATAGACCACACAAACTTGATTCTCCACACACTAGTTATCAAATTTATGTCAATTATTAATTCCAAATAAAATCAATTATAATTAGTATAATAAATTCTGAAATTAAACACTCCACAAACTGGTATAGCCTAATTCAGAATTTCAATTAACTAACATAAAAGCATTAAGCACAATTAATAATTGATCAGAAAAGATTAAAGCAAATAAAATAGGGTCCAAACATTTTCCTTCAATTAATAATCTCCTAAAATAATAATCCTAAAAACATGGAGTTCATCCTAGAAATTCTGGAGAGATAATAACAAAATAACAATAATAATCGAAAGAATTACACCCAAAATAGAAGTAGAGCTCTCGAATTGGGCAGACAGTCGGGCAGCCTCTCGGACTTGATCAGGGTCGCGATCAACCTCCAGCCGTCGCACCTCTCTCCTTTTGGTCGTAGCCTGCAGAGCTCACAACTCGCCGTGAAAGAAACCTGAACTTCAGAGCACGAATTGAAACGATGGATTCTTCACGTATTTATAGGGTGCGGATGGCCTTCAATTTGATCTCGGCCGTAACATCGTACGGTTGACTTTAAAATTTACGAGATAAACTCGGCCAAAGATAAATCCTTTTATCATTACACCCAAAGATAAAATCCTTTTTATCTTTACTCCCTTAGAGTCTCGGCCGTAAGGAAATTATTTCATTGCCATTACCCCCTCCAAATCTCGGCCGTAAGAAATTATTTTATCTTTACTCCCAAAGAGATAAACCCTTTTACTCCCTTCGAATTTCGGCCGTAATGAAGAAATTTATCTTGTTACGCCCAAAAGATAAAATCAATTAATTGTTACACCCTTCATCTTCATGCCATTACGCCCAAAAGATAAAATTCCATTTATCTTTACCCCCTTTAACTCTCGGCCGTAACAAAGAATTTAAACTTGTTACTCCTTTTGAATCTCGACCGTAACGACTTGG
Organism: Pontederia crassipes; assembly: GCA_030549335.1. Taxonomy (NCBI): domain Eukaryota; kingdom Viridiplantae; phylum Streptophyta; class Magnoliopsida; order Commelinales; family Pontederiaceae; genus Pontederia; species Pontederia crassipes. The sequence continues at coordinate 8,986,235 of CM060190.1, forward strand.
GTGTAAAGCCAAATCTCGGCCGTAAGAAATAATTTCTTTGAATTTCGGCCGAGATTCGAATTTTCTTGCAAAATAATTATCCAAGTTTAGTTAATCCATCCACAATTAAAATATTTAGAGAATTTAATAATTAAAATTGATAAATCTGGAATTACGATTAAAAGTGACTAAAAATGATGCATGCCATGAACAAATTACAGAAAAATTAACTAAAATAATAATCTAAAATATGTTATATTTTGCATACATCAATGACTAAGATCTAACACTTTCTACTATTTCTCCTAACATCTAATAAGATTCAAGTAAATCTTACATGATTTCATCAAGTACAAAAGCATGAACATTTATCCAAAAGAACCATAGCATAACTCTTTTCAAACATCCTATATAATCTTTATACAAACAATTTTCTAACATTAAATATCGTACAAGAAATCCTTATTTCTCTTTCTAAATATATGTCAATAATTCTAACAATCATCAAGTAAATCATGGAATGTAATCTGATACAAACCATTTGCAAGTTATCGCAGATTATGAAATTAGGTCATATAGTTTCTTAAATCGACAAAACATGATTACTACCCTCACTATCATGAATCTTAACTTATTGCAAGTTATCACAAATTATGAAATTAGGTCATATAGTTTCTTAAATCGACAAAACATGATTACTACCCTCACTATCATGAATCTTAACTTAAGCCTAGCCCCATCCTTGAAACATACAAAATCTCAGGAAACTATCTCAGGAACTAGATTCTGAAAACACACCTATCTCTTATGAGTCTTCCAATTGAGTCTTCAACGAATCGTCCTAGCCTCATCCTCCTCTCGCTCCTACATTTTCTATGCTAGTCGAAACCAACGGAGAGTGAGCAAGAATAGGTTGAAAATGGAGAAGAGATTATAGGTGAAGAAAAAAGGATGATGCATGAGAGTAGAGAGCTTTTATGGTCATCAACCCATGGGGATTTCACGACCTTTAAAAGCTAAAAAATCATGGTGGAGGGTTTACAAATGCCCCTTTATTATGATGGTGTAATGGTGTGGAAAAATCGGATCAGCATTAATATCCAACATTCTACCCGTTGAGCTTCTGGATGTTCGAAAGAGTTTCTATTCTCTAGTGAGGCATTGGCTGCAACGCTCAAACTGTCGCGATGATGGGCGCCCGTTTTTTGTTTTGGGCGTCCAAAAATTTGACGTCAACATTAAATAAAAGTTCAAATTTTTTTATGAAATTTGGGTGCGTTACATAATTCCTATTCTCACAAATTTGGATGCATTAAGCTGAATAAGAAGTTAATCCAGATCTTTCCATTCCAAACGACACCACAAAGAGTTTGTAATTTTATTCATTCTTCCTCCTCATCACATTTTGTGGGTGTGTGGTGAGATAAAATATGTATGTTCAATTGTACATTTACCTTTTATTTTGAATATATATATTTGGTTGTCCATTTAATATAATTTCAAAATTTGCAAATTTAATAAATTTTTAGTTAAAATCATGAATTTCGAACCAAAATTTTTTAAAAAACCGAAATCAAGTAACCTATTTTTTCAATCTAAATACTGATTATTATTTTTAATTATTAAATTAAGTAATAAAATTATTTGATCGAGTAATTAGCTGAATCGACTACTTTGCGTTCGTAGCTAATCCAAAATTCTTAACCCATGTGAGATGAAATTTCAATTTATTTTTCCTACAAAATATTTAGTAATTTACATAAAGGAAACAAATTAAAAATCCACGTGTTTGAGATGCTCTTATTTGCATTCTTTTCTCTATCTTTCTGAATGGTACAAGCAAATATATATATACATATATATATATATATATATATAGGGAATTTAAACATCAAATTTTATAATTATTGATAATATTTTGAGCATTAACCCAATTAGTGTTGGATAGTAAGACACCAATGGAGGGTTGAATTGGTATTTAAAATTGCAAAAACTAAATTATGAAATTAAACGCGAAAGCATAAACTAGATTCAAAATATATTAAACGTCAATCTAAGTCAAGTAAGAGAACAACAGAGAAAGAAAGGCAAAATCAAAGTTTGTTCATAATGTTCCGAACAACTCTTAGTTTATGTTACCACTTTACTTCTTGACCTTAAGAGTGTCGGAGTTTCATTACTAAACCAATTTCCCCTTTCTTCGCGCTAAGAGGTAGGCAAAATTTTTTTACAAAAGAAAACTTACAAACCACACCATTTTCTTTATGAAAAAATATAAAGTGACAACCTATTATACAAAGGAGCTCATAATTTCACATCACGAATAACTTTTGATTTTTCTAAAATACAATTTAAGCTCGCACTCAAAGAAAGAGAGAGAAAAGTAAATGAAAATTTTTAACTTAAATGCTTCAAGAATTAATCTCCCTTCATGCTTGATGTTTCTTTTAAAGTCTTGTCTCGTTCTAACCCTTTGGAAATTTTATACTCGTCAAAATTTAATATGGTTGTTTCTAGCCATTTGGATAAAACTAACCATTATAACATTGTCCAATTGATATTCTTATAGTATTTTGACCATAATTCTTTGCACGGATGTCCCGATGATATGATTCTTGATCCTTTGAAAATGTCTACTTATAACTTAAATCCAAATCAAATGAGAAGGTCTTCAAACAACTCGTCGAAGTTCAGCCCATTGAAAATAAGATGTTGGAACCTTTTAGCTACCCTTGTAGTGTTTTAGTCATAATTTTTTAGTAGATATTTAAATGAAATGATTCTTAATCTTTTTTCTAGAAATTTAATATAATTATCTACATTTTATTTCTTAGCTTGATACAAGGCTTACTAAAAAAAATTCAAATACTTTGTTGAAGTTCATCTGATAAAAAATAGTTATTATAATTTTTTAACGTAATATATATATATATATTATTTTAAATATAATTTCTTGTATAGTTTTTCAAATGAGGTGATTTTTAATTCTTTGAAAAATTAAGACAGCTATATGAAATTTTTATATTCACTTCTAAATTCAAATCTAATAAAAATATAGTCGAATATTAATAAAAAATTAGCACATAAACTAATATATTAAAAATCAAATTGGATGTCGAACTCATGTGTCAATTGGATCAAGTTCGATTGATTTAATCGGATTCAAACGGATTGAACCTTAACATCTTATGGAAACATTTAATATAATGTAAATTATGAATTAATCTTGATTATCTTTAGCTTTGTGAGCATAAAACATTTAGTGATAAGCACATACATTCAATGCATTAATAATTATGTATAAATAGTTCACATCTTCATCTTTACGTACAAGCCATTACATCTTCATTATGTCATATGACTTTCTTTACATGATCATCATCTTTCATTTTTATTTTCACATAACTTATTATCTTATTTGATTGTCGAATGAATTACATCATTAGATGGCTAGTTAGGCCATAGGATTTTTCGTTTATCCATTTTGAAAACTTGATAATATAGATGAGGATTCAATTTTTTTATCTCTCGTATGACTTATGCATGTAAGACTAGCCCACAGTCTTTAGGTGATTTAATATTCACATTGAGTGGTCACACTCCTATGAATCGGTCACTTGAACCGCTACGAATTGGCATGCCTTAATCTCATACGCCCATCTCAGATCGGACGATCATGGAGACGTGAGTGTCGGCTAGTTATCATTACCATTGCCATGTGCGAGATGAAAGAAAACATCTAGTATTTGACACTTGGCTCTATCATCTGCCATTTGACTACAGTCATGCCAAAATATCCTAGAATGTATAATTGGCAAGAGATTGCCCTGCGCCACAAGGAGGAGATTCTTGTGCTTTAGCAAAATGATACATACATAAACATAAGGACTTGAAATGAAAAGGTAAAAAAGGAACGGGATTAGGAAGAAAACTAAAAATGCAATGTTTTTGCTATGAGACGAAAGGAATAGTAAGCAAATATACCAAAGGACGACCAAATATTTAAGGGCAGAATGTCTATAAATAGTAGCACTAACCTAACAAATGCACTCAATAAAGATGATATGCATCTCAGGCAACAACAAATGCAAGGCGTTGCGAAGGCGTTGACCAATGTTGTGGAATCGGGATGGCTATTTAGGCAGCAAATGCGACTAGAGAAAGAGAAGGAAGAGACGATCAAAGAAAGAGAGAGAGGTAAGAGATGGAATGCTTTTTTCCTTTCTGAATTATTTTAAAATAATTTGTTTGGATTCTATCATTTCCTATTTACACTTTTGAATTTTTAATTGGATTGAAGCTATGGTGCTTCAACCCAGTCTAATCCGATTTTGATAGTAAAATAAACTAGACTCACGTCAAGTTCGCAATCAGATCGGTCGAACCAAATGTTTTTAAACACTCAATAAATCACTTATTTTAGTTTTTTTGCATCAAAACTGATAATTCTAACCATTCAAAATTCGTATGATTGAAATATAATCAATTGAGATGTAAAGTTCATATTCCAAGAGGTAAGTTTTATAGACATGAGAATTTTGTTAGATTTTTACTTTTCTATTTTGTATGAAACTTTCAATATAAATTTTATGGGGTTTGAGTTATTTGATACAGTCTTTATAATTTTTCCTACACATAAAATAACTATCCCGCTCAAGAACCAATTAAACATAAATCCAATAATTTTCACCGTTGTTCCTCAACTTTCATTGCATCCATTTTAGTCCTCAATTTTTATTTTAGTCCCTAAACTTATAAATTTGAAATAAAAGGTCTTCATAACTTGCATTGACAGGTTTTCAAGTTAATATGTTGATTAGGACACCTATGTCACACTGGACACAAATAAAATAATATATATTAAAAACTAATATCTAATTATTTATTCAAAATAATAAAAAATTAAAAATAGAGAAGAAGCAAAAAAAATGTTAAAATTATATGTAAGTTGAATTGAAATAAAATAAAATATATTTATTATATGAATATTTATAAGATAAATTTAAAAAAGTTTTAGGAGAGAAGGGGTGCAACATCTTTCTATTTTCTTATAATATTTATATATTATTTTATTAAATTTATTTTATTTTAGAGTATGCCACCTTAGCATCTTTGTCAAAAAGTTAATATAGAATATCCATATTTTTAGGTGCATTGATAAATAACCTTAAAAGATAAAAGATGAGAAAGAGATAGGGGCTTTGTAAAATATGGAATTATGTTTACTCAATTTAAATTGAGTATCCATTTCCCTCATTTTCCTGCTAGGATTGGAAATCCTATATTTTACATATCATATGATCGAGTCCTTAGGTTTCCAAAATAGTGTAAAAAGACGCGAGACTCAAAATCTCGTGCTAAAGAGCGTGGATGTTCGAGTCTTCTTTAAGGCATAATATTGAGAATATTAAAGGAATTTTTTATACATATTTATAAGTTGGAGGATTGATTTGTTATAAAAAAAATTGAGGAACTAAAATGGGATCAAATGAAAGTTGAGAGACTGATTTACAATGAAAATTACTTAGGATAAATCTCATAAATATCTTTTTTTTTTCTTGTGTGCAATTTCTCTTTCTCACTCTTTCATATAATAATAGTTAGTTGATACGCCCACAAATAGTCAAAATTGATCACTTTGGAAAATATATAGTAAGATTTATAATGTTCTCTTTTGCCGGTTGGAAAGAGATTTTTTTCCATAAATGAACTTCTCAAATATTTAAGCTTAGAATTATGCAACGTAATAAAATGTCACAGGATAAACTTATATATATATATATATATGAATAAATTTCACTAAATATCCTCAAACTTTATCATCTTTTTTTATTTTTATTCTTCAACTTTACTTTGTAATTAGATTACCGTTCAATTATTGACTTATTTCATCAACTTACTTTTTTGATTAGGTATAACAAAATTTTCAATGATTGTACTGATGTGGCATGTGTATTTTTTAAAAAAATAAATATAAAATAAAAATATATTTTTTAAAAAAAATAAAAGAAGGGGCATGCCACTCTCCTCCCTCTGACCACCTGAGAGGAGCTCATCGCAGACACACACCTCCTCCCGGCCGTTGGCATGGGGTAGAAGGTTGGGGATGCCCTCAAGTCCTACCTCTTCCCTGACTCGAGCCCCATCGTCTTCGACGGCATCAAGGTTGGTGTCTCCTCTTTCCAGTGGTGGCTGCCTTTTCATCTCGCAATCGGAACAATATCACCCTAGAGATTCTCAAATCGGACCTCATCGCCCCTACGTCAACATCCTGTTCGCGTGGATTGGAGCCCTTGGAACGATAGGGATCTCCATCAACTATTGTCAGACAGAGTTTAACACCATCTTCGGCACATCCATGTCGTGCCTTCATGTCATTCGTCTCGTGGTGTTTGTCAAGAGCGCACATCCGGAATGGAGCCAAACCGTCGTCAAATCCGCCCTCATGACCACCGCGTACATCGACTATCCTGGAGGCAGCGGCCTTCTTGATGTCTCAATCGACGAGCCACCACCCTATTCATAATGGGTGTCGACCATGTCGGTCCGTCCAAGGCGACCAAAGGAAGAGGGATCCAAGCCCCTTTTTTTTAAATTATTATCTTAATATTAATTTATTTTATTTCTAAATAGTTTGCCATGTAACTCATCGAGTAATGAATTATACCCAATCGAAATGATGTTTGATAAAATAAGTTAATAGTTGAATAGTATAAAGTAAAATTAAAAGGCATAGCCGAGAAAAAAAGGAAAAAAATTGGAGAATGAAATTTACCCATACGATCATATAACATACACATGGATACACATAATTATAAGGAACTACAAATATTGTGCTTTTTGCTTAATGTGCTGGAGTGGTCGAATCGTCTCCTCGTTGGTCCAGCCCTTTTAACATGTGGCCCGGTCCGCCTTGGCCTATGAATCCAAATAGGCGAGACGCGAACCAACCCAATGTCAAATACTAATTTACATAAACACCATTTTAGTAAAGGGTTTAATGGGAGTGTAACCCCCCTATGGTGCAGCCTTGTGCAACCCCCAAATCACAGCCGTCTGATCTAATGGACGGATCTAATCTGATCTGGAGATTGGTGGCGGGGGGGGGGGGGGGGGGGGGGGGTTTAATGAGATAGGGGTTCACTCCATTATCTGGCCGATGCCTGCCTCTTCCCTGATGGAGGTCGATGGTTGCAACTTCCCTTCACACATGGAGGTCGATCCAGCGGCCTAATCTTCAGATCGTCCCTGACAAATCATCCCCGCTTCATACTCGCTGACCTCCATTCGCCTCTTTGCACACCCTAATCGAGGTCGTGCACCCCCTGCATGCGGCTGCCTGCAAGCGAGCACTATACTCCGAGCGACGGGTACCTCTTCCTCTTCCCTACGAGTGATGACTATGAATGCCCACCTTCGATCCTTCGTTACTGCCTGCGAATGCCCACATCCGTTCCTCTCGGCACCAACTTGCGAGCAAGTGATAACACCTAGGCACCTGCTTGCGAGAGCGCTAGATTTCGTTCCTTCGTTCCTACCTGCGAGTGCCTACCTCTGTTTAATTCGTTCCTACAAGTGCGTTCCTGCCAGCAAACTTGCTTGCGAGCGACGACACCACTGGATTATGTTCCTGCCTGCAAGCACCCAGAGTGTGTTCCTACCAGCGAACCTGCTTGTGAGCGTCAACACCGCTGGATTCCGTTCTTGCCTGCAAGCAGCCTTCCTGGAACCCTGTGAGTTTCTGAATTTGTTTCCTATTGTTGTTAATCAATCTATTAAGTCGAATGTAGTTTGATTTCTTGTTCTCTGTCCCTAAATGAAAGGGAGATTCCTTCTACAACAATGGAAGAAGATCACTTGCCATCAGAAGAACAATTAATTGAGGAATCGATGTTTTCAAATGACAGGTAGATACATCTTATCTTATTTAATTCAAAGTAAATATGCACAACTTATATGATTAGTAGATTATCTTTGTACAAATCTGAAAATTGTATTGAGAATGATATTGTGCAAGTTGAAGAAGACAACCCTATGAAATCTAATGAAGTTGTAAAACCATTTGTCATCATGACATTTCACACTGACCTTGATGCATATCAATATTACAATATGTATGCTAGATTATTTGGTTTTTCTGTGCGAAGATCATATTCTCATAGATCGAAGGTGTCACGAAAAGTCACTAGTAGAAACTTTGTTTGCTCAAAAGGACACAAGGATTTAAAATGTAGCAAGTGAAAGACAATTAAACCAAAAAGAGAAGTCAGAGATGAATTTCTTGCACATTTTTATATTAGAGAAAGAAAAGATGGAAAATGGGAGGTAAGACATTTTGTTGAGGAGCACACATATCTTTTGGCTACTCCTTCGAAGGTAGCACAATTACGTTCACATAAAGAAATGTCGGATGCTTTTATACAAGCTATGTACACTTTACACACTAATGGAGTTGGTCCATGTTGGGCTTTGAATTAATCCAGTCCATTAAGAAGATAAACTTATTTAAGCTAATTAAAGCTAATTAACTTAAGGTGTGCTTTCTCTCTTGGATTCGTGACCGCAAGAGGTGAAGAAAAAAGGATTTTTTCTTCTACTTGCCAAGCCGTCGAGACTTGAAGAAAAAAGAAAAGTTCTTTTCTTGTTTGGTGCTACCGAGAGTTGATTGAAAAAGAAGAAGAGTTTTTCTTTGGTCAACGAATAAAGAAAAAAAGAGAGAAGATGGCTGAAAAAGAAGACAAAAGATTTCTTCTTAAAGAGTAAAGAATTAAGAATAGAGCCATATTGAGAGGATCTTTGAGGTTTTATTGATACTACAATCATAGAGAATTGTAGTAATCAGGTGATATTATTTTTACTGTTATTTCAGTATTTTACAGAGAAGATTTATTTATCCCAGTGAATTATTATTTGGGTTTGGACAAAACTCGAAAGATATTATACTATATTCTTAAATTAGTGATATTGCCCTGTGGTTTTTTTCCTTCTCATTGGAAGATTTTTTCACATAAATTTGATATCTCTTTTACCTATTATTATTTTTTTGTGCATCGTGCTTGACTTATATTATTTAATTCACACATATAAAGAGGAATTAAATTCCCAACAAGTGGTATCAAAGCCAGTTAATTGGGATTTTTTTTGTGAATTAAATGGAGGAAAGCTATTTTAACGGGATGATCAAACTGACATCGAATACTTTTTCAGTTTGAAAAGTCAGGATGGAGGAATTTCTTTACTGCAAGGACTTGTTTGATCTCGTTGAATTAGGAGATAAAAAGCCGATGGGGAAAACTAATGAAAGTTGGAAAAATATGCACAGAAAAGCTGTTGGGATGATTAGGCAATTTATTGATGTCAGTGTTTTTCATCATGTTGCTTAAGAGACAATTGCACAAGTTATGTGGAAGAAGTTACAAGATTTATCCGAAAGCAATATTGCTCAGAATAAAGCTTTCATGATCAGGAAACTAGTGAATTTGAAGTTAAAAGATAGAAATTATATTGCTGAACACTTGAGTGAATTTCAAGAAATAGTAAATCAGTTGGGAGCAATGAAAATAATCTTAGATGATGAGATGCAAGGATTAATGCTCTTGAGTTTCTTGTCAGATTCATGGGAAACTCTGGTGATAGCACTTAGTAATTTTGCTCCTAATGGTGTGGTATCACTCACCATGGTAAAAAATTATTTATTCAACGAAGAAACAAGGAGGAAGAGCATGGGAACATATACTACACAAGTTCTTGTCACAGATAATAAAGGTAGAGACAGAAGCAGAGGATCAAAAGACCGTAGCAACAGTAGGTCACCGTCAAGAGAAAAATTTACATGTTATCACTGTGGCAAAGAGGGACATATCAAAAGAAATTATAGAGACCGGAAGAAGTAATAGAATGAGAAGAATCAGAAAGATGCAGATGATCAGTACTGCTACAATGGCATCAGACGAGAATCTTAGATACCTTTCAGAAGAAAATGAAGAATGCAATGTTAAAGACTCTACAATTGAGTGGATCATCGATTCAGGAATTTTGCATCATGCAACTCGATTAAAAAAATACTTCAGTGTGCACAGGACTGGTGATTTTGGCACAATGAAGATGAACAATAAGACAGAGTCTAAAATTGCAGAGGTTGAAGATGTAATCGAATAGATGTTGATTGTGAGTTGATCCTGAAGGATGTCAAACACATACCATATTTACGTCTCAATTTAGTTTCTCCTCGACTTTTGGATCAGGAAGACTACTATAGTCACATGGGTGATAGAAGGTGAAAATTGATCAAAGGATTCATGGTTGTTGCTAAAGGAAAGCTATCATGAGTCTTCTACAAAACTCGAGTGAATTTGATTGGACAATCGATTAATGCAATAGAGGAAGAAGCTTCACCAGATTTATGGTATAAAAGATTAGGACATGAGTGAGAAAGGAATGCAGGTTCTGTTGAGGAATTCTCACATCACTTTTACCAAAGGTAAATTTCTGAATACAGTGTAGGGTGACATTTGTGTCCAATTCTAAGAAGAAGGAAAATAAGTTAGATTTGATGCATTCTGATGTGTGTGGTTCCATTGAGATAAATTCTTTATGTGGCAATAGATATTTTGTTACTTTTACTGATGATGCTTCACGAAATTTATGGATTTATTTTATGAAGACAAAAGATTAAGTATTTAAAATTTTCCAAAAGTTTCATGTCATGGTGGAAAAGGAGACAGGCAATCATCTGAAGTGTCTTCACATAGACAATGATGATGAATATATGTCTTAGAAATTTAAAAATTATTGCACAGAGCATGACATCAAACATGAAAGGTCAGTACCTAAAATTTCACAGCACAATAGTATTGCTGAAAGAATTAACATGACTATTATGGATAGAATTAGATGTATGCTGAGGACGACTAATCTACCAAAGATCTTTTGGAGTGAAGCTACGAATACTGCATGCTACTTTATTAACAGATCTCCATCAGTTCCTTTGAATTCAGATACTCCTAAGAAAGTGTGGATTAGTAAGAATGTGTCTTACTCTCACTTGAAAGTTTTTTGTTGCAGAGCTTCTACATAGGCGGCAAAGGAACAAGGATAGAAATCTAATGAAAGGGCTCAAGTGTGCATATTTATGAGTTGTGGAGATGTAGATTTTGAATATAAGTTGTGGGATTTAAAAAAAGAAGAAAATCATCATAAGAAAATATGTAATTTTTCATGAATTAGAAACTTTGGCAGACTTTAGGAAATCAAAGAAGTAGAACAGTGATTATGTACAAGATGAACTTGGAAACAATGAGCCAGATGTGGATACAGATGATGCAGATGTAGAGAATTTTGTGCAGGGGGCAAGATGCTACTCCATTTCGCATATTTACAAGAGAGCGTCATGCTTCCACTAGATATTCAAGTTCTGAGTACTCAGCGATTACTGAAGAAGGGGAGCCAAAGATAAATCCAAGAAGAAAGTCAGAATGAGGTGCTGGATTGGCCGACATGAAGATCAAATGATGATTCTTGATGGAGGATCTCCTTCTCATGGGCTGGAGGGGGAGATTGTTGGGCTTTGGAATTAATCAAGCCCATTAATAAGATAAACTTATTTAGGCTAATTAAACCTAATTAACTTAATGAAGAAAAAATGCTTTTTTCTTCTGCTTGCCAAGCCATTGAGTCTTGAAGGAAAAAATCTTTTTCTTTTCTTGTTTGGTGTTGTCGAGAGTTGATTGAAAAAGAAGAAGAGTTTTTCTTTGGTCAACGAATAAAGAAAAGAAGAGAGAAGTGGGTTGAAAAAGAAGATAGAAGATTTCTTCATGAAGAGCAAAGAATCAAGAATAGAGTCGGATTGGGAGGATCTCTGAGGTTTTATTGATACTACAATCACAAAGAATTGTAGTTATCAGGTGATATTATTCCTACTATTATTTTAGTATTTTTTTAGAGAAGATTTATTATTCGGGTTTGGATAAAATTCGAAAGACATTATACTCTATTCTTGAATTAGTGATACTGCTCTATGATTGTCCTATGATTTTTTCCTTCTCATTGGAGGGTTTTTTCACATAAATTTGGTGTCTCTTTTACTTATTATTATTTTCTTGTGCATCGTGCGTGCGTGGCTTATATTATATATAATTTAATTCACACATAATATGAGGGATTAAATTCCCAACAGTCCATCAACAATTGCCAAATCCCTCAATTTTTTTGGGGAACCGTCAATTACAGAGCAACAATGTATTGATTAATTAAGAGGAATAAGAAAAAGCAATATTGGCAAAGAATGCATTTGTGTACTCTCTTATTTTCAAGCAAAAATAAATAGTGACACAAGTTTTTTTCATAGATGAGAATTAAATGGTGATGGTGTGGTATTGAATTTCTTTTAGGAAGATGGTACAGCAAGAGAGAGTTATATGATTTTTGGGAATGTGATTGTATTTGATATCACATATAGGACAAACAAATTTCTTATGTCATTTGCGCCATTTACTATAATCAATCATCATAGGCATGCATGCCTCTTTGGATGTGCTTTGTTGATTGATGAAATCGAGGAGATATTTGTTTGGTTGTTTAATAAATAGTTGGAATGTATGAATGAAAAATCTCCTAGTTGTATAATGACAGACCAAGACATTGCAATGGGGAATGCCATTCGTGAAGTTTTTCCCCATATTATGAGGAATGTAATGTCTAACATGCAAGACTTATATGCACGTGACACCTTCAAGCATGATTTCAATGCATTGGTAATGGGATTAACATTTAGAGAGGAGTTTGAGGACAAATGGATTATTTTGAAGAAAAAATTTGCTACCCCTAATGGACACTGGATAGAAAATTTGTATAATAAGCGTCATCAATGGATAACGTTATATTTTGATGATGTTTTCACTGCAAGCATGCATACTACTCAAAGGGCGAAGAGTATTAATGCATTCTTTGTTGGATTTGTAAATGCACGTACTTCTTTATATGACTTTGTACAACACTATGATAAGGTTATTCAGCATCATCGTGATATTGAAGAATGTGAAGACTTCAACAATTTGAACACTAAAGCTTCTTTAATTAGCAAATATCCATTAGAGGCTCATGCGAAAAAAAGTTTACACTCAAAATGTATTCTCCAAGTTTCAAGCTGAATATGATGAATCTTCATTGCTATCGTCACAAAAATTTATGAAAGATGATGTAAAAGTTATATATTTTGTGTATCTGAGGATGAAGGGAAGAACGTTGTGGAGTATATTGACAAAGAAAATATGAGGGTAAGTTTGCAAAAAGTTTGAACAAAATGGAATATTTTGTTCCCACATTTTACATATCCTTTATAAGAAAAGAGTGACAAAGCTGCCTGACCATTGCATACTTCATCGTTGGATGATAGACGCACATTTTACATATCCTTTATAAGAAAAGAGTGACAAACTTGTCCGACCATTACATATTTCATCGCTGGACGATAGACACGAGATATGCTAAGGTGCGAAAAGTCCCTCAAAATGCATCTACCTCGGACAATATAACTCCCATGCAGAAGTGGGCTTGCCATAGTAATCTGCATAGGATTGGATATTTAGGTTTGCTTTCACATGAACATCTACAATTTGGCGATATATTAATAGATGATGTGATCAACAAGTTGGAAGTCTTCAAAGTTGTGCATAATGAAGTAACACCAAGTCAACCTATTATGAGTGATGTTCATGGATCCTCAAATGCCTTACAATCTTCTCAATTTGATATACGTGATCCAATTCGAGTAAAAGCAAAGGGTAGACCAAAAAATGTGGGGAGAATTAAATCTAAAATTGAGACTAATATGTCTCAAAAGTAGGCTAAAAAAGAAGTTGTGCTGTATGTGGAAAGAATGGACATGACAAAAGAAATTGTCCCGTCTTCAAGGTAAAAAAAATTAAATCCGTGTTAAAAAATCAAGGTAAAAAACTCTTAATTGTTTATTTCTTTCCAACAATAGGGCCATGAGGTAAAAGAAGGTGAAACTTTTAAGAAGTGAAAGTCAAATGACTCATCCTATGCAAGGTGAAGTGTATCCCATGAGTTCTTCCATGTGTTTTTTATTTTCTCATTTGAAAGTTACTTCTTTAGTTCTTGAATAAATCTTGTTTTTGTCATACCAGGTGGTGTTCTAATGGATTACAATTGGTGTTGCTATCACAGGAATGGATGATGGAGAGTTCATAATTTGTGGCAAAGAAAAGATCTTAACAATGTTTTTATTCTTCAACCATATTGTCAAATCATTGAACTATTATCATTTATGTTATGAGAATCTGATGTATTTTTCTGTTATGGTTATATTCTTCATACCTCATATCTGATGTAGAATCTGATGGTACATTTATGCGTCTGTATTTGTTATGGATATATTCTTCGTTATGATGCCCTTGTTTGTATTTCATATGCTGATTTTGTACTGAAATTGCTATCTCAACATGATGTGCAAATTCAGGAAGTGTCATTATGATGCTCTTGTTTGTATTTAATAGCATGAAATGCAAGGCAGAATGGTTTCTCACTAATTCGATCAGAATGAAATGCAAACCTATTTAATTGTGTGACTAATTTGATCGAATGAGCAGAATGATTTCTCTAAGAGCGAGAAGATGAAAGGTTATATTTGTTTAATGGAAAGTTATATGCCAGAATCACATCTTGATTATTTAGCATTCTGAACATAAATGACAGTTAATGAATCCACTTTATTGTGAATAAGGCTGGTAGGTGGAAACACTCTCGCTCTTCAAAGCAAAATATAAATCGATTCATAACATTTTTGAGTCACTTGAAAAGAAAACATACAATGTGATTGACTATTACATGTCTCCAGTACACGATGCTACCAAACTAACTACACATGACGAGTACAACTACAATGATAAGAAATACAATAACTAATTTCCATATGAAGTTAACTTCATTCCTTGCGTCAACTCTAACTAAGTTCGCAGCTTCAATTCTAGCTAAATTTTGACTTGAAGTTCAGATGTGTCAATCCTATGCAATAGTCCATTTATCACTTCCTTCGACCGATGTCCAAACTCTGGATCCAACCACTTAAAATAATCGCACGATCGAAGTTGATGAAAAAAAGTAAACAATCAAATTAGGCTTCAGTTAAATAATCCAGATAACTTTCAAAAACTCAACCCATAACGCTTACAACCATAAAATCTCCGTCCGAGATTTTTTTCAGTCCAAGAAGTTTTTATGGTTGTTTCTTCTTGACAGTAGCATTTAGGAAAACTCATTTCCTAAGATTTTAACATAAGAAACAAAATCATAATTAAGACAGTAATATACTATGTTATAAATGAAGTAATAAATTATAAACATTAGGAAAAATTAGGATGTTAAAACGACCATAAGAAAACATATATAAACATAAGTATTAAGCTATCATAAGGAAACATAGATACAAGGATGATTACTACATGAACACATTATTATCATAGTCAATTATATCTCATCAATCACCTTCACACAACGGACGATAATAGGAAAATTGAATAGAAGAACATACGACAATAACATTAACAAAGAGGAGACAAAATGGAGATGGAAACAAGCATCATGGTCTACAGGTGCTCCAATGCGGAGGTGAAGGACAATAGGGCAAATATTGGTCAATCATGATTAGATTATCAAGGCAAAAATCGGGCAAAATGAGTAAGATGTAGCAGACCGATCGGGGGTATCAACGGTCGGGGATGTGAGCTGGTAGAGGTGGAAGGAGCTCGCAGTGGTTGAGGATGTCACGCTCATAGAGGACGATCGGGGATACCTGTGTCATAAGCTCGGAGGAAAGATGCAAGCGTGGCTCGTATGGTAGAGGCAAAAGCAGGTGTCGTCGCTCGTAAGGTTCACAGGCAGCCGCACGCAGATCAGTTGTAAAATTAAGATGCATTAAATTGGATTTCCTAGACTATTAATCACTCCACAAACTAGTATAGATTAACAGACCACACAAATTTGATTCTCCACACACTAGTTATCAATTTTATGTCAATTATTAATTTCATATAAATCAATTAATTTAATTAATGAATTATGAAATCAAATAGTCCACAAACTGATAATTACTCAACTAAAAAATCCAAATAATTAAATTAAAAGCACTAAGCACAATTAACTAATTGATCATAAAAGATTAAAATAAATAATATAGGGTCCAAATAGTTTTCCTTCAATAATAATCCCTTAAAATAAAATAAATAGAAATATGGAGTTCATCCTAGAAATTCTGGAGAGATAATAACAAAATAACAATAATAATTGGAAGAATTACACCAAGAATAAAATAGGATCTTCAGATCTTGGCAGACAGTCGGGCAGCCTCTCGGACTTGATCAGAGTCGCGATCAACTTTCAGCCGGCGCACCTCTCTCCTCTTGGTCGTAGACTGCAGAGCTCACGACTCAACTATGGAAGAAACCTGAACTTTAGAGCACCCATTGAGATGATGGCTTCCTCCTCTATTTATAGGTGCGGACGCTCTTCAATTTGATCACGGTTGTGATATCGTACGGTTGGAATTAAATTTAGTGGATAAAACTTGGATAAAACTTGATACGTTCTCGGCCAAAATGATAATTTCGCCCAAGATAAACTCTTTTCATCTTTACACCTTCTTGGAATCTCGGCCAAAACAATAGGTTTCCCTGCCATTACGCCTAAAATGATAAATCCTTTTATCTTTACTCCATTCAAATCTCGAACGATACGATGGCTTCTTTTATCTTTACGCCCAAAAAGATAAACATTCTCTTATCTTTACTCCATTCAAATCTCGGCCAAAATGAAGAATCGTTTATCCTAATCTCGGCCAAAATGAAGAAGAGTCTTTTATCATTATGCCCAAAACTCAAGTTGCATTCGTTTTTACCCCCAACGATGTCATCCATAATACTTATCTAATGAAATGATAAACTCCTTTACGCCTTCATCTAATCTTCGGTCGTAAGATCTTTGTATTCGAATTGCGGCAATAAATCACATTGCAACTGAATTGCGACCGATACATTATTAATTATGTATTCGGCCTTTCCTGCAAAATAAATATCAAATTTTAATTAATTCATCCACAATTAAAATATTCTAAGGAGTAACAATAAAAATCGATAAATCCAGAATTATGACTAAAAGTGACTAAAAATGACGCATGCCATGATCAAAATATAAAAAAATTAATTAAATTAATAATCTTAAATATGTTGTATTTTGCATGCATCAAACTCCCCCAAGTTTAAAGTCTTGCTTGTCCTCAAGTAAAAATTCAAAGCAAAGCTCAAGAGAAAAAGTTCCATCATAGCTTCCATATTATCAACTGACTAATTTTTTCATACAATTTTTCTGCACACATACTACTCAACACCTTATCATTTTCCATGCACTTAGCTTCATAGAGATTCTGAATGCTACACAAATTTAAACAATCTCAAATTCAACCTTGTAAAATAAATTATCTGTCAAATAATAGCATTAATATTGAACACATAAGTACTAATTGAGCTTGAAACTTTTTTTTCTTTTTTTTTACTTTTATTTTCAATCATTTTAAAAGTTCTAATCTTCAAGCAGGATTGCACAAGGAAGTCCATGTAGCGGGCTTTAGACTGATGACTCCCAGACTAGATGGCCTTAGGGCAACAGGTGATGAGGCACCCCTCGAGTTTACTTGCCTGAACAACCAAGGTTCTGAATGAAGAGTTCAAACTTAGCCATGATTCAGTACTCATGTGCTTCTCCATATTTCACAAGATGGTTCATGTAGCAGGCTTTTGATCGACGAATCCCAGAGTAGTTGCCCTTAGGTCGCCAGGCATGAACCCTTACAGATCCAATTACCCGAACACAACTTGGTTCCAAATAACACTTTTGTACCTACACATAACTTTATTCTTTTTTTCACTATTTTTTTTCACATTTTTTTAAAGCTCAAGGAGTACTTAATATGGTCAATACAAAGGCTACTACTATCAAGGCTTAAAAGAATTAAATAAAAAGGCATGAATATGATTTTATCGTCTAGTCATTCATAATTCTACTTAGCATAGGCACATAGTCCATAAGTTTGATACTAAAATAGTAAGTGATAAGAACGAAAAGCATTCAAATTTCATCAATTAACAATATGACTTTGAACTTTTACTTAAAAGATAATTAAAATAGTAAGACAAGAGTTTATAAGTTGGTAGCAAAAATAAATGCATGCAATGGTATTTTTGGAAAAGTTTGCAATTTTTCAATTTTTTTTAGACGAATGCATACATAGGCAAATAAAAAGAAAGAAACATGTAATGTATGAAATGCAAACTTCCCCAAGCTTGAACCAAACACTGTCCTCAGTGTTAGCCAGCAAGAGAAAGTGATACATACTTAATAAAAAGGAAAAATAAAGAAATAAAAAATAAAGAAAAGAAAAAAGACACAATCGATTTACTGTCTGTGAGGTGGCGATGGTGGATGGTAGTCGAGATGTCCCTGGCGCATATGATACTCATGGATGCGCCTCGTCATGCGAATATGTTGATCCTGGAGGGATTCGAAGCGACCCTAATGATCATCCATATTGCTAAAGTCAGCTCGAATGTTGGTCAATTCATGGGCCTGTCAAAATTGCTCTTCCTGAATAGCATGCAACTGTCCGATTTGACGAAGTTGCTCTTCCTGAAAAACGTGGAACTCTCCTGCCTGACGAAGTTGCTCATCATACATTGACTCCCATAAGTTTTGCATGAAAGCATAGTCAGGCTGAGGTGGTGGCGGTGGATGGTAAGTTTGCTCTGGAGCTGAAGTGAAAGTAGGCTCTTGTGCTATATAGTGATTCCGCACAGGTTCCTGTAAAGGGGTAGATATTTCCATCGGATCGTGTTCCTCATAAGGAGTAGCTAGTATGAATAAGGAATCTGAAGAGCTTTCTTGTGCTGGAGATGGAATTGGAGAAGGCACCGGCATATAGAGTGAAAGGGCAGATGCCTCATGTCGGGAAGCTGCCGGTGATGCAGTCTGGAATCCCTATGGCTGCTGAAAGTACTATTGAGCCGCTGCATAATTAGTAGAATCAAAACAGGAGAAGGCTTCATCCTGGTGTGGCTGATCAACTGGGACAGATGATCCTGCAGGTGAGATTAATAGAGCCGCGACCTGCCTAAAAAGTAGCCAATTATTTGGATTAATTGGCGTAAAAGCATCTCGATCTGAGCAAGGCACCTCATGATGTGGCCTTTAAAAATAAAAACTTTGATCCCTGAGTTGTTGGTCTTCACGAGACCCATAGCATGAATGGTCCTACGAGTGAGGTGAGTGTTTCCTGACATAGCTTCGAGATCATCCAAGTCAAGCTGTAAATGTTAAGCAATAGGTGTGAGAAGGACGCCCATATTAATGCTACCACCACGATGAGTAGTCCGACACTGGAATCGACGAATGATGAAGGCACCCACATTAACAGCAGTTCTGTGGAGCATGTTGTGGATGAGATATAACTCTCCCTCTGAGATGGCACCATCATTATCACTGTGTCCACTTAATGCTGCTTAGCATGCGATGGACGTACCACAGAACAGGAGTCTGAATTGAGCTGTCTTTAGTTGTGTTCCAAATCAATCGGTCTTCTTCTGTTATTTGTTTTCAAAAAGTTTTAGCATCAAAGTCAGCAGGTACAGAAGGAGATCCATGGTTGGGGAATCCATAAATATTATTAATCTCTCTTAGAGTGAGAGTAAAGGGTCGCCCATAAAGTTGGAATGAAATGCGAGGCTGATCATAATTCCTGCCATCTAAATTAAAGACCTCCAAGGATGAGAGAAATTTCATAATTAGTACTTCATAAGTTGGCCACCAGGAATGCACAAAGTCAGAGAGTCCAATTTGAAAAAATAATAGATGAATATCTGCAAGTAAATTATACTCCCTGAGTAATTCGGTATTCGGAAATTTGGTGGCATGAATTCGAATCTCAGACATCCGTTCATATCGAGCTTGATACTCCGGCTTAATCCAATAATAATCTTCGGGGTAGGAGATTAGTTGTGAGGGCTGTGGGACTGGCTGAGCATTCGGATGGCGTCGTCCCCGACATCCCCTCCATATATTAGCAAATCGCCTCATGTTGATCGGAACAGAAATCAACAAGAAAAGGTGGCAGCTCGGTTATCGACTGAAGTTTCGGCGGTAGTATTCGATGAAGAGCTGAAAGTCGGAGGTGAGTCGGCCATAAGGCAGAGAGGATCTCGGCCGTAAGGAAGTAGTTGATAAAGAACCTCGGCCGTAAGGATGAAGTTGATGAAGAACTTTGGCCGTAGTTGATGAAGCTCGACCGTAGTGTTGGCGGCCGTAAGGAACGAGGGCGATGGTGCTTTTGGGCACAAAGGAGCGGGGTTGATGGCGTCGGCTTTCGTTCGGGCGTAAGAGAGCAGCGGACACTTCGGCTGTAAGGAGGAAAGGGCGGTGTGGCGGTGCAGTTGTTAGAGGGCGTAAGGGAGACCGCTTACTCGTCCGCACGTAAGGGGTCGTCTCTGGTCCGCGATGTGGAAGCTCGGCCATAAGAAACAAGGGGAGCGTTGGAGGGATGCGTGATCTGCAAAACATGAGAAGGGATAAGATTTTATATATGAAACCTCGGGGGTAATACCTGTTCCGGCGTGATGGCGTGCAGTGAAGAATCATGTCATAAGAGCTTGACCGATTTCCAAGGCGATTCTCGGCCGAGTCATGTCATGTCCAGACCAAAATCGGCGTTGTCATCGAGGTGATTCTCGGCCAAAAAAGAAAAGGTGGGGCGGTGTGGCAGCTCGGCCGTAAGAGGAACATGTGGCGTTTACGAGAGTGGCAGGGCGTAATAGCTGCTTTGACGAGTCATTTCATGTCAGTGTCAGGTGTTCGGCGTAAATTTTCTAGTTTTGCACCCTGTTATGCGTCTCGCCTTGTCATGTCCGAGGTCATGCCCGATGTGTTAATTCATGCATCGCTCAATCGACGTATTTGAAGAAATGATTAGCCGAATTCCGCTCCGTGCACAAAAAAATATTGATTAAATGACTCCATAAACTACTAAATTAATTAAAATGACAATCAACTAATTAACTTAATTTAAAAACTAGCAGAATATAACTAAACTAATTAAATTAAAAGACTAACCAACTTGATCTAAAATAGTAGAAAAAAATTGGTTGTGATATAATTTTCAAATAATTTCTGCAACAACCAAGTATCAGATAAAAAAAAATTAAACATCTGATCAAAATGTGTTATATATACATCCAGATAATTAAATTAGTTGTGATTAGATCCTCAATAATACTTGCAACAACTAATTATCAGAAATTAAAAAAAATAAAATAAAATAAAAAATATATATACAAATATAATACATGCAGATAGAGAGTCACAATTAATCAATAAAGATTTAACTTGTTGATAAAGTTTATTTTCATGATATACAAAAAGAGTCAAAAATATGAAAGAAAATTCAATATGAATTGTTCGACTGAAATGAAATTCCATGCAGATCAGAATAAAGAAAAAAATATAAATTTCACGAAAAAAATAACACCGAAATGTTTAAAGAAAATTAATCGCAAGAAACGTAAAATTTTCAAACCATAGAGTACTCAAACCGTATCCGAAAATAATTATATAAAGTTATACTATCGGATAATCCCCAAAATCAGATAAGGTGTAAGCACGGCGAAAAATTAATCATCACGGCCGAAAGATAATTAAATAAATCTCTATAAACACACCCTCGGCGTAAGAACCAAAATGATGTCGACAATTCGATTTATTGATCGCCAAACAGAAAGCTATCCATGCCTCGACCGAGACAAAAGTTGTATCAGCTAGTCGAAACGTTAAGGCGACAAATAAACATTAGGCCAAAAAGATTCATATCGGGCGTAAGCAGACATTAAACCAATGTGAATTAAGTCGAAACGTGATCCAAAAAGGGGTAGAACATAACCCACAAATAAACCGATCGAAATAGGGTCAAATGATTAATCGTGGCATAAAACAAAGTTTAAAACATTACGGCCGAGAAGTAGTTTAGAAAATAATTGTCGGTAGTAAGAAAATCCAAGGCGTAAAAAGTATGTGCGGGAGATTTATCGGCCGTAAAATCGTGCATTAATCGAATTCTTATTTAATCCAATGCTAAAGAGAAATAAATCAATTCAATCATCATTGATAAAGTGACATTTTGACCGTAAAACTCAGATAAAATTTTCCAATCGCACAAAGATAAAAGTTTATCGTTAAACGCCTTTTGCAGGTGTAAATTCGAAGTTCAAGTCGAAATGATTAGACGTTCAGAGGATCAAAACTTTATGGCCGCAAGCCACAATTAAATCAAATCAAATTGAAATCAAATACGATCATTAATCGAAGCGCAAAACAAAAGTTAAAATTGCGGCCATAAAATTAAAAGTTTAAAAATCAGAATCGATACATTGCTTGCGTGGCCGTACAACCAGTAAAGCCGATAAAATAAATCTCGGTCGTAAAACCACAAGTCCACGTGATCTGAAATATCCAATCGACGTCAGTATTTAAGCCGAACGTCAACACATTAAAAAAATGTCGTGACCTTTATCTGCAAAAGAAAAATGTTAGTTTTTTCACAAAAAAGATAAAAATAATTAAAACAAATAGTACATATTTACAAAGAATTATTTACATCTCCTAATAATTCATAAAAATTAGAAATTAATTAATAAAATACTCCCCGGCAACGGCGCAAAAAACTTGATGCATTGAAATGATGTAGTAAAATAAAATCGCTAGCAAGTGCACTAGTCGCTCAAGTAATATAGTAATAGGAGTAAGAGAGTTGAACTCACGAGGAATATTATTAATTCAATATCTGAATTTATAAATTCATAAGAGAGAAGAAAAACATGGAATTTTGGAAATAGGTTTTATAAAAATACAGAAAATAAGATAAAGATAAGATAATAGTGTTGAAGTTAGGCCTTAGGATGAAAATAGATCATGATAAATATTTGAACCATAAAAGATAAATTTAATCTTTAAAGATGGATTAGAGTTTTTCTAAATTATTAACTTGACATGATTAAATTGCGATCTTCACAAACTGGCATCCCCTCAATCTAAGTATGCAAATTAAACTATCTTAATTTAATAAGAATTGAAGTCTCCACAAACTGACATCCCATCAAATCATATTAAAATTAATACGCATTAAATTGGATTCTCTAGACTATTAATCACTCCACAAACTGGTATAGATTAACAGACCACACAAATTTGATTCTCCATACACTAGTTATCAATTTTATGTCAATTATTAATTTCATATAAATCAATTAATTTAATTAATGAATTCTGAAATCAAATAGTCCACAAACTGATAATTATTCAACTCAAAAATCCAAATAATTAAATTAAAAGCACTAAGCACAATTAACTAATTTATCATAAAAGATTAAAACAAATAATATAGGGTCCAAATAGTTTCCCTTCAATAATAATCTCCTAAAATGAAATAAACAGAAATATGGAGTTCATCCTAGAAATTCTGGAGAGATAATAATAAAATAATAATAATAATTGGAAGACTTACACCAAGAATAAAATAGGATTCTTAGATCTTGGCAGACAGTCGGACAGCCTCTCGGACTTGATCAGTCGCGATCAACTTTCAGCCGTCGCACATCTCTCCTCTTGGTCGTAGCCTGCAGAGCTCACGACTCAACTGTGAAAGAAACTTGAACTTCAGAGCACCCATTGGGATGATGGCTTCCTCCTCTATTTATAGGTGCGGACGCTCTTCAATTTGATCACGGTTGTGATATCGTACGGTTGGAATTAAATTTAGTGGATAAAACTTGGATAAAACTTGATACGTTCTCGGCCAAGATGATAATTTCGCCCAAGATAAACTCTTTTCATCTTTACACCTTCTTGGAATCTCGGCCAAAACAACAGGTTTCCTTGCCATTACGCCTAAAATGATAAATCCTTTTATCTTTACTCCATTCAAATCTCGGCCGATACGATGGCTTCTTTTATCTTTACGCCCAAAAAGATAAACATTCTCTTATCTTTACTCCATTCAAATCTCGACCAAAATGAAGAATCATTTATCCTAATCTCGGCCAAAACGAAGAAAAGTCTTTTATCATTACGCCCAAAACTCAAGTTGCATTCGTTTTTACACCCAACGATGTCATAAAACTTATCTAATGAAATGATAAACTCATTTACGCCTTCATCTAATCTTCGGCCGTAAGATCTTTGTATTCGAATTGCGGTGATAAATCACATTGCAACTGAATTGCGGCCGATACGTTATTAATTTTGTATTCAGCCTTTCCTACAAAATAAATATCAAATTTTAATTAATCCATCCACAATTAAAATATTCAAAGGAGTAACAATAAAAATCGATAAATGTGCCATAGTCTAAATTATGACTAAAAATGATGCATGCCATGATCAAATTATAAAAAAATTAATTAAAATAATAATCTAAAATATGTTGTATTTTGCATGCATCAGGTTGCTAGACCTCGATTAGTGTGTGCAAAGTGGTGAATGAAGGTTGGCTAGTGTGAAGCGAAGATGATCTACCGAGTTTGCCATAGTCGTAGTGCTCCAAATATGAAGATTAGGGCACCAGATCGACCTCCATCAGCAAAGGGAACTTGAAGTCGTTGACCTCCACCAGAGAAGACGCAGGCGTTGCTCGTAGGGAAGAGGCAAAAGCAGGTGCCATCGCTCGTAGGGAAGAGGGAGTTGTCGATCTGACGCGCTCATAGCTACACATAGGGGTACTCGACCACGATTAGGGCGTGCGACGAGTCAAATGGAGGTCGGCCAGATAACGGAGCGAACCCCAATTTCATTAATCCCCACACTACAAGAAAAACGCTGATACCGATGGTTTAATCCGTCTGAAAAATGCTCGTTGCAAATCGATTTGCGACGGTCGAAAAAAAATTGTCGGAAATACGATTCTAACCATCCGAAAAATCCCGGCCGACGGTTCTAACCGTCAGAAAAGTCCCGGCGGTTCCAACCGTCGAAAGTTTCTGGCGGTTGCACCCATCGAAAAAGTCCGACGGTTCGTCGAAAGTTTTCGACGGTCGCAACTGTCGATACTTTCGACGGTCGTCACAACCGTCGATCTTTCGACGGTCGCAACCGTCGCAAAGAATTTTTTAGAAATAAAAAATTAGCGGCCGGATCGCGCCACGGCCAGCTCCGGCCGCAGCCAAAGCCGACCGCCCCATGGCAGGATCCGACCGCTGGGGGCCGGATCAGGCCGCAAGCGGCCGAATCCGGCGGCCAACGACCAGAGAGAAAGTGAGAGAAAGAGAAAGAGAGAGAGATGCCGACGAAGAGAGAGAGACGCCGACGGGAGAGGGACACCGACGGGAGAGGGTCGCCGGCGATTGACGCTTGACGTCCGGCCAAAGGCTCACCGGCCGGGAGAGGGAGAGAGAGACGAGAGGAGGGAGAGAGAGGAGATGAGGAAAGAGGTATATATATATATATATATATATATATATATAGATATATATGGGGAAAAGATGAGAGAAAGCAGGATAACGAAATTTCAATTACCGACGACTCAGGCCATCGGAAACGTAAATATTAATTATTTTTAAAGTTACCGACGGTTGTGACCGTCGAAAAAATATTTAGTTATATATAATGTTTATTTTTTATTTTACCGATGATTTTAACCATCGGTAATTATTACCGACGGTCGAAATCGTCGATAATTACGACGGTTTGGACCATCGCTAATTATATTAATAAAATACTCCTTATATGATATTATTATACATTCACTGACGATTACGACCGTCGGAAATATCGACGTTCCTAATCGTTGAAAAATTAAATAATAATATAATAAATTACGTAATTTAATTTTTTATTTCCGACGGTCGTAACCGTCGGAAAATCCGTCGGAATTTTTCATTTACGACGGTTGTAACTGTCGGAAGTTCCGTCGTAAATTGCGACGGATGGATATCCGTCGGAAATATCGACGTTCCTAATCGTCGAAAAATAAAATAATAATATAACAAATTACATAATCTATTATTTTCATTTCCGACAGTTGTCCGACGGTTATGAAACCGTCGTAAAATCTGTCGCAAATTGCGACGAATTTCAAACCGTCGGAAATTGCTCGTCAGAAAATCGTAATTTTCTAGTAGTGCTAATCTCCAGACCATATATGATTCGTCCATTAGATTGGACGGCTGTGATTTGGGTGTTGCACAAGGCTGCACCATGGGGGGGGGGTGTTACACCCCCGTTATACCCTTTAGTAAATTATTCAAATATAATGCAAGTGGAGATTTTATATTATGCGGACTTTTAAAAGAAAATTTCCAACAAAATTTGGATCTATACATGTAATTATGATTTTATTTTTTCAAAGGTACATGTAATTTGGATCTATACATGTAATTATGATCTATACATGTAATTTGGATCTACACATGTAATTATGATCTATACATGTAATTATGATTTTATTTTTTCAAAGAGTCAAATCTTAAATTTAATGATTCAAAAATAGGGAAGGGGTATAGTTTAAAGGTCGGATTGTGTATAATGTTAGTAATTTTAAGAAGGCTCTGTTTCATGCTATGTTTATTTCTCTTTTATTTTAGCTTTTGCTTTAGCATTATGCTTAATTTTTTTCACTAAATATGAGAAAGAATTTATTTTAATCGAGTTAGGAAATAGAATTAGAAATTATGATTTAGTTAAATTTACGTGTAATATATATAAGCAAGGTGTAAACTTGAAAAGCTTTGTATTTTATGAAACAAAATATATTTTTTCAATACGATAATAAGTTTGCTTTATTTAAAGTTTAATTTTTTTTCTCCAAAATTCTTTTTACCATAAAAAAATAATGAAAAGTGATAAAAATGAACCTAAAGAAAAATTTTAGAGAAAGAAATTTACTTAGGATACAAAGTGCATTAATTATTTAACAAAAGAAATCCATTAATTGTTAAAAAAATGAAAAAATGTAATTTTTCTTGCTTTCTTTCTTTTTTTTTGATAAAAAAGTTCTAATGCGACATAAGCTCTATTTGATAATGTTTACGGTTCAATTAGATAATTGTGATTTGACTAGAATATAATGTTTTGATTAGAGAATAACGATAGTGGATATCAGCTTGGCAAACATTGCGATTAAATTTGTGTATTATATACAACAACAAAAAAACATAAGATATTATTTCCTAGGGAAAATGAGGATGTAAAGTGATTTTCAAAGTGTGGGTAAAGTGATTTTACACGTATTTTTTTATTTTTTTGATATCTTTCTTTATTAATAGTTTAGAGGATAATTCATGATAACAAAAAATAACTTTATAAGATAATAAGTTATATAAAATTGTTATATCTATTATGAAGGATAATAATGTGCAAAAGTTTGTTAAAAATTAAAACTAAAATAATTTAATTATTATTGATTGTTTGAATTATATTTTTGTTACCATCAATGATCCTCTAAATTATTAATGAAGAAAGATATCGAAAAAATATAAATAAAGTTGCTTCACAAGCGCTGTGTACGAAAAATGCTCATTAAACCCTATTTATTATAGTTATTATACATATCATATTCATAATAATTCATTTATAATATTTTATTATGAATAGTAATATTTTAAAAAAAATATATTATTTTAATATAAAATATTAATTATACAAAATAAAAAAACTTATTTGGATTGTTACTTAAATTAAGATGTGATATTTAATAATTAAATACACTTTTTTATTTTTTAGAAAATAAGAAAATAATAAGAATAAAATATAAAATCACTACATTTATATTTTATAAGCTAAGAAGAGTTGGTTGCGAAATAAATATGAGAATATGCCAATATTATGATAATATAGTCAAATGTTTTGTGAATAATACCAAATCATCTTGAAAAATGTAAAACCACAATGTTTAACCTATAAGAAGAATATACTTATTCTTTTAAAACAGAAGAATATAATTATTCTCAACATTTTTAAATTTCCAACCGTATTTTATTTTTTGAAAAATTCAATTATATAATATTATATAAATATTTTTTATTATAATATTGAACACTAACTATGCACAATAAAGTTAAATATAAAATTTTATTCTTTTCAAACCAAACAGTACATAGACCAATAATATATTAAGTTTTTTTAAAAAATATAATATTACACTATTTTATTTTAAATTTTATTCCACGATCAAATGGTCCATACTGTTTTATATTCAAACATCTTAACGTTAATTTAAAGGAAATAATGTTGGTCCAGCCTCCTCCTCCTCCCCTCCTCCTCCGTTCGATGAGCATCTGACGAAGGCTAAGATAATGCGCGGTTCAATGTTCAATTTAGCGTGGTTCAATCGATTCGGCGGTTTAATCTCTTACCGGTTCGGGAAGAGACGAAGTCGAGGCCAGTGACTCTCCAACTCATTTGTTCTGCCCTAATGTGTGCCCTAACTTCGGCCTCCTTCGCCCCGCTGCCCTTCATTCGCACTTCAGGATCCTGTCCTTCGCCGCCGAGCTTCGCCTTGCTGTCCTTCGCCGCCGCGGCTTCTTCTTCTCGACGTGACTGGAGAAAGATGGTTGCGGAACCCCTTCTCTGTCGGAAGGAACTTAATGCATTTGACTGATGCCCACTAACGCTCATCACGCTTCACCAGAAAGAATGTAGGTGCTGCCCCTGCCCTTCGTTGCTGGAGGCAGATCACCAGCACATGTGTGATTATTGTTATTTAATTAACACAACCTTCTGTGATTATTGTTTGTGATGTAATTAATAGTTCGTAACTTCAATTGTTTGTCAAGTAATTAACATAACGTTGTTCAATTGTATGACTCAAATGTTTAATTATATACAAGAATAGGATATAAAATGCCATTTGTTTTGCTAAATTTAAGTTACCCATCATATTTGAGACTTTGAGTGCATCTATTATCGTATTATGGAAACAGATGTTGCTTGTACTACAAAACTAATTAGTCTATTGTCGCACATGTTAATATTATTTCTATCATATTTTCTGTCTTCTTAACTAAAGATTATTTCATAGAGATGAATCAAGAGATTACTATTGAAAATGATAACATGGAAGATGTTCAAAGAAAAAAAATGATGTGGTGCAGGTCGATTATGTGAAATCTTATGAAGTACTCAAGTCATATGTTGGAATGATATTCGACGACGACGATGAAGCATACAAGTATTACAATATGTTGTTAAATTAGTTGATTTTTTTGATAGGAAATAAGTTTTGTATAAGTCGAAAGTTAGATAAAGTTATCAACAGAATTTTTGTAAGTTCTAAAGAATGATATAAAAGAGTGAAACAAGATATTGAAAAGAAATTTAAACAAAAAAAGAGAAGGTAAGAACGAATGACTTGCTCATTTATATGTTGATCTCCTAAAGAATGAAAAATGAAAGATTAGAAAATTTTATGTTGATCTACTAAAGAATGAAAATTGAAAGATTAGAAAATTTGAGAAAGAACGTGACGACGATTCCGAGGGGACCCTCGTGAACATAGTCTTCCTTCGAAATATGTTTTTATCAAATGTTTATATTAATGTTTAGTTTTTGTGCGTGCGAAATAGTGGGATTTGAAACCACTTCAACCCTCGTCTCAGTCTCCAAATTAAACTCTCGACATTGCCGCCGGATCCATGGCGAGGCCCCGCCGCCGGGCTGGTTCGCCGCCGCCGGACGAGCTCCGCTGTCACAGGAACGACGGAAGGACCTGGCGTTGCAGTGAGCTTCGCTTTCACGACAAGATCTACTGCCGCCACCACTTCCTTTCCCTCGAGGCTCGCATGGTCGCCGCCGCCGCCGCCGGCGGTTCCTCCTCCAAGAAGCGTCAGACGCCGCCGACGGTGGCAAGGAAGTCATCGACGAAGTCGAACACCATGACCATTGTTTCCGCTAAGGCGGCTAGGGTTCCTGGCACCCGCAAACTCAAGGCCTCGAAGACCACTGCCAAGGTTAGGAGGGCGTCTTCCTGCAAGGAGTCGGCAATGCCGACCAAAACATCCACATCACCGGACGGGAAAAAAGGCAGCGCAGTCGGAGACGGTGGCTGCGTCAGGACAAGCTCGGTAGGAGGTGTTTTTGAGGTCGGTCAGGTTTGGGCCATTCCACATGAAGTGTGTGGCTTTCCGCTCGCCTATGCCCGTATCGAACGCATCGGGCCGTCGGAGGGCACAGTGGAGGTCAGCCGGCTGGAGCACCACCCCACCACTGAGGATGAGCGGCGCTGGGCCGATGACGGCATCCCCTTAGCTTGCGGCCTGTTCCGGGTGACTGAGTCGTCGTCGACAATGGTCATGGACCTCGCCGAGTTATCGCACCTGGTGACCTTCCATGAAGAGCTACACGATAACATTGATGCCTTGATGACGTTTTACAGGATTTTTCCGAGGAAGGGGGATATTTGGGCCGTGTATCATAAGTGGGATGAGCGGGAGAAGGGATTTGTGCGCAAATTGGTGGAGGTCGTATCTGGGTTCAACGAAGAGGAGGAAGAGGTGACGGTGGCTGCGTTGATTTTGGTCGATGGAACAGATGCAGTGTTCCAGAGACAATCAGTTGATGGTTTTGATCTGTTGAGGACCTTCTCAAGGAGCGAGCTATTGAGGTTCTCGCATCAGGTCCCTGCATTTAAAATCCTTTCCTCCCGGAAAGATAATGAGAGGAGAGAAAGGTGGAAAGTCATGTTCAAGTGAAATCATGCTAATTTTGTACCATAGATTTAAATGTTGCAGGTTTCAAGCAATTGCGATAGATTGTAGTGTCTGCACTCTCAATATAGTGATTTTGGTCAATCTAAATGCATATTTGCAAATGTTAAACAGTTTTTGGTAGATTGTGAGTTGTTTGTGATGTTTCTTTTTATATACAAATGCACTTTTTTTTAATTCTATGATGCATCAAATACTTTGAGCTCATTAAACAGGTTGCTTCATTAGCCACAAGGATGACTGCAGGTTGTAGGTAATTGGTGCAAGATGGGATATAACTGATACTTCTTTATATGTGATTTCATGGAGGCGTGCTGCTAGATTACATGAATCACAAATGTGACGTGTTGCTTCAGTTGCATAATCTTTATAAATGATCTGTGTTAAAAATGGCTCAGAATTATTTTGTTATGCAGTATATGCATGTTTAATCTTGTTATTGCATATTGCTTTATGACTTTTTTTGCAAGTTTGCAATGCCTGATATGTATTTATTCATGTAAAACATATGTTAACTTGAAAGTTTTCTTTTGAAAGTGACGTTTATATTGAATAAACATCCATTATAGTGTGTTACCGTCAGTCAAACTGATAAACTGCCAGTTATATACTTAGTAATTCTCATGGCTTTGTGGCCTAGATACTTTCGATTTCCTGCTTCACATCATGTCCTCTTTTAATAGCTGCGGCATTTCACTTCCATTCATGTTAAAACATTTCTTGTGTGATAGTTTATCATGGAATTGCAAGTTGATAAGGCCATTGATATTTTCAGATGATGTCGTTTTTTCATAGCTGCAACATTTCACATCCATTTGTACTAAAGCACTTTTTATGTGGTAGTTTATTATGCAATTGCAAGTTGATAAGGTTATTGATATTTTCAGATTTGAACTACTCATCTTGTTCTCCTTGTGTGTGCATTCATCTGATTCGAGTACTTCGTCAACCGTGCTAAGATTGGAGTGGCTTTTATACCTTGTTTTGGTTCTTCAAACCATGTTTCCTTTATGTCTCTAAAGTTTCATGTTTTGTATTGAAAGTGAAATGCAAGAACAGATCAGCTTTATCACCACAAACAAGCTGAAAGTTTTTGGTTTGCACCTTTCAATTTTGCAAATGAAAATTCTTGCCACCGGTTCATTGGAGAGTCATCGTCATCTGCTGTTTCTCACCAATGATGACTCGTGCAGACAGTAAATGAGAAGTAGAAATCATGGACGCTGCCTTCACATCTTTTTCCCATTTGCAACCCTCATGAATGAGAAATGAGCATCAAACCATCGCAAGATGAGGAAGATGATGACATGAAACCACCGAGAACATTCAGGGAAGAGAAACCATTAGTATTCTCACCATCTGTGAGGAAAGAGTGAATGGTATCTGAACTGAGGATGTTCCTCTTCATCTCAGTATCTATACGATATCCTCTTTGTTTAGTTTCTACTATAAAATTATTTGTTAGTAATAGTTGGATAAAAAAAGTCATGCAATTCTTTTGTTTGTTTCAGCTTTTGAAATATGTTTCTTTGCATTCGTTTCTAGTAGAAGTGTAATTATACTTTTCATGTATTGCAATTTCTTTTTTTTTTCGATCGAGATGCACCCTTATTCAGGATTATTAGCACTCAACTAATTCGTTATTTGGATGGAAGCGGTAAGAATAACAACAACAATAACAAAACTTTATCCCATTAGGTGGAGTCGACTACATGGATCATACGACGTTTTTCCGCTCTATTAGTAATTAAACCTTTCAGTATATTATTTATTAATAGATCTTGCTCTATTAGTTCACCGAGTGTCCGCCTTGACCTCCCTCTCCCTCTTTTAATCGGACTTCAGATTATTTGATCTACCATTTTTACTGGCGCATCTAATGGTCTTCTCTGAACATGATCAAACCATCTCAAACGATTCTCTATATTTTCTCACTAATAGGAGCCACTCCGACTTGTTCACGTATATGGTCGGAAGCGGTAAGAATAAATTCTTGTCAAAGTGGTGACCTTGAGAATCAAATCCCAGTGACCTTAACACAATTTTGTTATCGGATTGTGCTAACTATTCTTGATTATTTAACCAACGTGCCCATATATGGAAATTGACATATAACTCTGAAAAAAGAATATTCAACATCCTAAAATGCTTTAAGCGTATACTTGAGGGTTCTTTTATCTGCATAATAAAGTTGGGTCTGAAGATGCACACCAAAAAAAAAATAAAGTTGGGTCTGAAGATATCTTATTAACTGATTTCAGTCTTCTTATACGTTTCATGCTTTCATCTTGACTTCTGACTTCTGTGTAGGGGTTAATCGGATGACAATGAATTTAAATATTTATCCGTCCATGAAATTTTTTAAAAAAATTATGCTTCTAATTTGAGGCACAGCAAAAGTTTATTTTGTTTCACAGATTTTTTTTAAGCTTGGTTTAGTCATATTCCCAAACAAAATCTGCTGGCATTCAATTTTAGGTGTTAACAACAATGGGTGTTCTGTCAAACTTTGCACTAGTTATGACTGGAAAAATAGTTATGGAGTGAAGTCGAATCAGATGTGTGCTTTAGAAGGTATATATGTCATCACTAGACAAATAAAATCATTTACTTGTCTGAGTTATATTTCAGATGATTGACAACTCGAACACCAAAGCTGCAAGGTGATGATTCATGATGTAGTCCTGTGTGGTGAGTCCTTTTGTACTAGCAAGCCTCTAACTGTAATTACAAACAACACTTGCGCAGGCTTGTTAAAATGGTTCGAGTATGATTTACTGAGAAAAAAAAGAAATTGGAGAATATAACTGGAATGGCCCTTAATTGTTGAGGATTAGACTTGAAGGCAAGCTAGTTTCGTGCCATAATGACATCTGGCACTAAAAAATTTGGGAAAGCTTCAACTTTACTGCTTGGCATGAATGCCTTATCACATCTTTTTGGGCGGTGAGACACTATCAACTCAAGATGATTCGAACATTTCAGTGCTCGATGCAAAAACTCTCATGTAATTACAAACAGTGCACACTGTTCAAGCTTCAAACTTGATTGTGGGAGTTACTAGGAGAATGTCTCCGGCAGCGGCCTGCCCTGCAAGAATGATCTGAACAGCACAAGGGACCTCTCAGGCTGAGAGAATGGGGCCTCATGAGATGCTCCTCTGATGGTCGCAAAGGACAGCGTATCACCATACATTTGAGTCCACCCTCCAACCTGTTCCACAAAATTCACCGTGTGTGTGAGAGAGAAAGAGAGAGAGAGAGAGAGACATAGAGACTTGAACAGTTAAACTTGAACATGGATCACACAACTGCGGCAAAAAAATGTTTCTTCAGGTTACCTGCTTCCCTTCAAACCAAACCCTGTAAGGAACTGTGGTCTTGAGCCTCAGCTCCCTGGCCAGCCTTTGAACAAGGGCTCGGCTACCAGTCAAGGGGATGACAGAATCTTGATCTCCACTGCGGCAACAGAACAATAGTGTCAAGCTTCCCGTTTGGATCTGAAATCATATACTCATAATTCACTGCAGCAGGGGGCTGTCATGTCACTGTTCAAAGGCCTTACCTGTAAACTAATACTGATACACCAGACTGCAGAAGGGAGGCCACCACAGGAATTGTTGGTATTTCCAAGTTAAGCACATCATACTCCAGAATACTGCAAGGTAGGCAAAGTCAACCTTTGTTAATTGTTAAGCCAATACAAGCAAACAATGCATCAAGGAAATAACACAAAATGTTCCCTGATACCTGCTGCAGACAGTCCATTTGGCCACTCCGGTGAGGCGGGCATGCAGAGCTTCTTGCACGTCCTTCCGGTTTAGATAATTCACTGTTTCATCCTCGACACAGACGTCAATCTGCTCGGGAACTTGCTGCAGAAAAATTTTGGAAAAGCTAAACTGATCAACGCAAGAATGAAAAGATATTGAATTGTTTGAGCAGGCGAAAACCTACTTGAGGACTCAGAATGAGGGACTGTGAAAGAACTGATGAGATGCAGACGTCCAAGGTCACGTCGTACTTGTCCACGAACCGACTAGTTTCTCTGGTTACTTGGCTCATCACTCTTGCACAAACCGGGCTAAGGGAGCCCCTGTAGTACTCGCTCACGTAGCGAGAGTAGTTGCAGGCCGAGGTGAAGATTCTGTATGTGGAATCTGAGATCAGTCCATGAGACCACATGAACTCCGCTCTCGCATTGAAGTCAGTCGCGAATTCGAGAACCGGATTACCAAGCTGAGACAGACAGGACGTTGTAAACTAGGGGACCAATGCAGTTCGTTTTCTCTCATTAATTCTGCAACAAAAAAAAAATCTGATCTTGGTGGCTGATAGCTTACAGCAACGCCTTTGAGGTTAAAGATCTTCTCCTTCCTGTTGAACTCAATCATGAGTTGAGCGAGTTGCGGAACGTAATGTCCTATCGTAGAAGACCAGTTTGAGACTTGCAAGTTCACTAGGACGCAGTTGAATTAATTAACATGACAAGAAGACCATTGCTCACCGGCATAGCTTTCTCCGGTTATGTACAAGTCCCTGCCCTTGTACTCCGGGAACCTGTCGAACCAGCGTTGCAGAAACATCAAATTGTCCCTGGCTTTACAGACCGAAATCAAGCAACAATAAGGCCTCATAATGCAGTTTGGAACCGTGATAACAATCAAGCAACTTTGTCATTTTATCAGTACTCTATGTGCATGTACTTAAAAGCAAAGCAAGATACCTGTCATCTTATCGCTCACGCCTTCATAATAAGCAAAATCACTCGAGTAGGAAAATCCAACTCCTGCTGGAGTCTCCAAGTACAACATGTTTGCTTCTGCAAAAACCACACATGATTCAGCTCCTTGAAGGGTAAAAATTACATAAACAATTTCTGCAAGCCATGGTTTTGAGCTTGATTGCCTTTGTTCCAACTATGCTCATTAACCACAAGCGCTTCTCCACTGGGTCTGAATGGTCCATTCTCAGAGAACGCCCCAACTCCAAGAGAAGAGCATCCAGGCCCTGCAATGGCAAACCAGATGCATCAGTAACTGGAAAGATTCGACCTTCTTCCTACATTTTCGGAACCATATCAGTCACGGCGAAATCTTGGGAGCAAATCTACATGTTCTTTTTTTCAGTTTAATTTGTCCACCATGAATTTTACCATAACTTTTTTTTCCGAAAGAGTAAAGTGCAGCAGCGAAAAGGAGCCCATAGGAAGAGTAAAATGGGAGCTGCATTACCTCCATTTAACCAGAGGACAAGGGGCTTCGCTGATGGATCCATCTCTGCTTCTGCAAAGTAGTAAAAAAGAGCCCTTTGCTGCAGCTCATCCACTGCAATGTAGCCTGAGAACTGTCGAAAGCTCACTTGGGGCTGCCCTGGCAACTTGGAGATCATGTCTGGGTTGGAGGTGTTGGATGGCAGCTCCATGGAAAAGGAAGCTCGAAGGAGAAATGCAGCCATTATCATGGCGTTCATTGCCATTGCAGGATGCATGTCTCAAAAAAGACACTCACTCACCCGCAGAGACACCACATTCAACAAGAGAGGAAGAGATGACTTTTAATCGTCAAGGGTGGGTGACTCCATATATATACTCATGATTTGTGATCTGCTTCTGCAATTTTTGTTTTTTGAATCTTCTGAAACAGTGATGGCTTAAAAAGTACACGAGATTAAATGCGTTTGACGCATTACAATTTGCCCAGACACAGAAAGTGACCGTCGTTTTTAACAAATCTAAATTCCAATTAATGAGAGTTTAGTTATTACTACGCCTGATTCACACTTTGCAATTAGACGTGTACTCTGTTGCTGTAGAAAAGGACAAGTCAAGATTCACAAAATTTTGAAAACTGCAGTAAAAGTTTGGCTTTATGGACCAGTTTTTTTTTTAAAATAATTTCTCTCTCCTCATGCCTCACAGACAATGAGTGGTAAAAGGTGGGAGACCTCATGCATGCAAGACGCTACACTGCTTCACCAAGAAGAGAACCCCCTTCGGTTTCTTGTTCTGATAGATGGATCCCTTCCTGCAGGAAAAAACAGTTCAGAGAGGCCTGAGAAGTGAGAAGTGAGAAGAGTGAAGAGTGAAGACACCTGCCAGGAATAAGCCACCTTTTCTTCTCTCATGTCCTGTCTGCCACCCAAAAATATTTTACCCCAGAGATTGATTGGAGCCAGATGTGTTGCTTGGCAACAACTCCTGACTTGATTTTGATATACCCCTTTGCCAAATTGTGGAGTATATACAAACATCACTGTGATGGGTTTGACAGTAAAGATGAGCAAAAAAAATGATTCCATTTTTTTTATCTTTTTTTTTTCCAAGAGGAGGAAGTGAAAACTCCATCGATCTACTTTTCCAAACAGATTATTATTCATATATAATAATAATAACCTTCCAAGAAAGAAGACACCACCTTGCAAAAAGCACACAAAAGGTAATCTTGGTTCACTATTGTGCAGTGCAACCAAGAGGTTGAGACAGCCATGATTCCATCTGTTGTCCCCTTTGTGAGCTCCAACTTATGGCTCATGACTACGAGATAAAAAGAAAAGAAAAGTAAAAAAATAAGGCCAATACATAAAAGATCAGGTTCATTTGGGCCCATGTTTCACAGTGTACACAATTCATTGTTCTGAATAAAATAGCTCAGTTCAACAGTTCATAGACTTTTCTCATGTCTATGTTCTTGTCTTTATTGTGTCAACGAATATATATATACAATCTTAACTTCTTTTTCAATAAGAAGCTTAACTTGCCCTTACTTGGTGCAAATGGGTGGTAGTGTTTATGCAATACAAAAAGAAAAGCAAGAGTAATAGTAAAAATGTATTTTACTTGTTGATGTTGTACATTGAATGTTTGAGCTTGAAACCAAATAGATGCTAATTTTTGTTGTCTTTTATCATCTTGTTTTCTGTTGCGGGTAAATTTTTAACTGACATGAAGGATAGATAGATCATGGTTACGATTGCACTAATTAATTGAATGACTCAAACTGAGACATATAAGATACTGATAAATCAAGTGTTAAACTCCATGTAGTAAAGCATGGTTGCTTTGTTAATTGTTAGTGTTAGTGATGTTGATTACTCATAGCTGTGAATTCATAGATAAAACTGTATTGGTAGACAGTATTAACCAGTCCTTGTTTCTGAATTGAGCATATTTGAATTATATGGCTTGATAATCTTTTCTTATAATTTGTCAGGCTTTTTTTTTTGCTGCCCATTCTTTCTCTTCCAGGATCAGGTGGAATCTTTTACAGATAATGAAATGTACCATCGGTCATCGATGAGATTCAGGTGGCAGTTCAAAAGCAACCGAACAGTCCAAAAAAACTCTCTGACCAGAGGGGAAAGACAAATCAAGCATGCAGAGTGAAACTATGCCACCAGCTTTAGCCATGGTCAAGCTGTCTCATCATCTATCCTCCTCCCTGTTTTGTTCTTACCTCTCATTTGTAAAAAAATGGCGGTCAAGGCCCTGAATAGATTCCGACCCTGTGCAACTTCGCTCCAGTATTCTCACTCACCATTTTTCTCTTACCGTCCCTAGAGAACACCTCAGTCTGCAGCCATGGAATGAAGGGAGTTCTTCTTCTGCTTGCACAAAGGCATTTGGAGAGAGAGAGAAGAGAACAAAAGCTGCTCGATTGCTACTTGCAGCCATGACATCTTGGAATCTTTGCAGTGTGTTTCATGCAACACATGTGAGGGAGAACAAAGAACATGGACCATTCCTCCAGAGAGAGTCACAGCCTTTTTCTTTTGTGGACCTTCATGCAGGTTGAGCCCCAGCATTGCACCACAATTAGGTCTTAATGGCCGCATCCAGCAGATCAACAATACGCGCAGTAGCTTGTGCTCATGACAGGAAAGACAGAAGAGACTCAAATAGGAGCTGCTAAGTGGATGCTAAGTGTAGTCACAAGACTACATCATTCCATGTGCTGAGCATAGATGTTGACTGACTGAATGCACACTGCATGTCTGCGGAGCCGAGTGGGATCAGCAGCTGCAACGCGCGCAGCAGTCCATGACTGAGATTGGAAGCTGTGGTGCATGTCTCAGTGCAGAATAAACGAGGATGAAAACCCTAGACGATGACCACTTGGTATATCTAATCCACAGAGCACATGTTCCAAATAGGCTGCACTGCTGCTGCTCAGCAGTAGCCATGGTACGTAGGCTTTCAGATTGTCCATATCATGGACTGGCAGAGTGCATACCAGCACGTAACCTGCAAATAGGTATCTGCCGCTCCCCCTACAAGAGGACACCTCTCTGCATAAATCATCTCTTGCCGCATTGAAGCTTGAAATGCTCACAGCCATTAGCAGTCAACTTCACATGGTATAAGTAATATTCTTAGTAGATGGACAAATTGAATACCAAGAACAATTAGTTTACGTAGCTTGGTTAAACATGCGATCATAACGTTAACAAAGTCCATGATGAGATAGTTTGAACAAAGACAAGAAAGAAAGAACAAGGAGACATCCCCAAGAACTCTGAAAGGGGACCTTCCTGTCACATTGGAGGGACAATGCACACAGACTTAGGCGCGTCTGAGCGCCTCTGCCCTCTTCCTTCTTCCTACCCGGGACTGCTATTATTATTATTATTATTATTATTATTATTATTATTATTATTATTATTATTATTATTATTATTATTATTATTATTATTATTATTATTATTATTATTATTATTATTATTATTATTATTATTATTATTATTATTTAAAAAGTAATTTGGATTTTAATATATTTCACTGTAGGTGGATTTGAAATAATGTAATTGGTGTTTTTAAATTATTTTGATTTATTTTTTAGGATAAATTGCACGGACTGCTGGGATAAGTGTGTTTTAATTTTTACTTTAGTAGTTCAGTTTAGCTGGATTGAATAGTATTGATGTTTTAAATTATTTTGATTAAATCGAATATCAATTAATTAGTACATTAAATTGTAATTCTATGATATTATTTCAATATCGTTTGATTAATTTTAATGATGGAACGAAAGTGAAAAGATATTATTTTTGTTAATTTAATGATTCCAAAAAAATAATTCCGCATTCTAACCAAATTTAATTAATTTAATAGTATTATTTATGTGAGTTAGATTGAAAACTTGAAGTTTGAAATTTAATCATAATTTAAATTTGAAATTTCTTAAAGAATTTGATGTGGTAAAATTTGTGTTGTATTTTGAAATTTTCTTCAAAATTCAAATGATAAATAATAATAATTTAAGCCCGAATATTTGCCCACACCTTCAAGAAAATGGTTTTTTTTAATAAATAGTACGCCGGGCGTGCAAAAATTGTACGAATATGTGGGGCATCTTTTTTTTCTCCTGTATTTTCATCTATTTGTTTACACCACTAAAATGTATAAATATCACAAATGAATTTAGATTGAGTGAGACATAAGTTGTAGTTCAATTTTTAAAAATCGAGTTGTGTAAAAAAAAATTTCGTCATGCTGAATTATAAGGTGGACGACATCCAAAAAATATATAATGATTAATTTTTTTTATCATAGTACTTCTCAATTTAAAGTTAATCTAATTTGCAACGAAAATCTATTCATTTACTATTTGGAATTTAATTGGGCACCCAAATATTAAGTTTGAACGAGTCACAAGTTACAAAGTATTTGGTAATTCTTTGTATCAAACAAGCACAATTTTCATGAAAGGCTTGACGTTAAATTATCCACACGAGAAAAAGACATTTGGAACTTGCTCCGTACGGGGTTAATGAATATAGCGAGCGCCCTGTATATGGAAAAATGAGTGCATAAATCATTTTTCGTGTGAAGCGTGTATCGAACGATTTTACTTATTTTTTTTTAATTTTTGATATTTTTATTTATTAATAGTTTAAAGAATCATTCGTGATAATAATGTGCAAAAGTAAGAAGTTATATAAAATAGTTATATATATTATGAAGATAATAATGTTCAAAAGTTGGTAAAAATTTTAAAATGATGAATATAGGTATTGTTGGTTATTTGAATTATATTTTTGTTATCACCAATGATCCTCTAACAAAAGATATCGAAAAAAAAATCTAAAGATGTTTCACAAGCGCTTCGCACGAAAAACATTTCATATGCTCATTAAATCTATATATATAACTTATTGTAATTTGAAATTGCGAGTAAATGTCACTAAATGCCCTTCAACTTAATTTATATGCTTTTCCAATTTAATCATCTAACACTTTTAATCACATTGTCGTCTAACTATTAATTTCTTCTATTAATTGTCATTTTCATCAGGTATAGACGATTTACTAATTATTTTACTTACGTGATAAGTCTCTAAACCCTAAACCCTAAACCCTAAACCCTAAACCTCTAACAGCAAAGAGAGGAGGCATAGCAGTCACCTCCTCTACTTGCGCTGATGAAAAAGGGAAGGAGATTTTTCGCATCGTCCCGTCCCCTCTAGCGAGCTCACTGGGAGGGGTGCCTCCCTTTACGTGCACCAACAAAAAGGGAGGGAACTTTTTCATGTTATTAGTGCGCGCAAGGAGAAAAGGGGGCCCCTTCGAAGAGCCTGGAGAGAGGCAGAGAGTGGAGCGACGCCCTCTCTTTTACACATTTTCAACGTGTGTAACAAAAAAAAAAGGGGCATCCCCCGAGCTTTGGCGAACTCTTGGGGTCAATGCCCCTTTTTCGCATCATTAACATGTTGGTGACACGCAGAGGGGCACCACCCTCTCCCTCTTGCGATGCCGCTAGAGGTTGAGAGGAAGATGGCGGCGCCCCCTCCTCTTTTTCTAAAAAAAATTAATCATTATATTATTATTTTATACTTATTTTTATTTTTAATCACTCATCATGTAAACAAAGTAATAAGTATATCTCCTATATCCAGTGAAAAAGGTAATTTATGAAAGAAGTTAATAGTTGAGTAACTACAAAGTAAAGTTGAAGTATATAATAGGAAAAGTGAATAAAGTTAGAGAACATTTAGTCAAATATACCATCCAAGTCCTTCTGGATTGTTTTCAATTATTTTTTCTTTTCTTTGTACGACTTCTCAAATTATTAGAAGACAAGTTATCTTGTGCAAGTTCTTGTTTTACTTTATCCTTGGGAGCAATTAGGTTCTCAAATATAAATATAAATATAAATATATATATATATATATATTTCTTTTCTTCTTCACAAAAGGTACGCCAACGAATATAAAAAGTGAATCAAATTTCATCATTTTTTAAGAAGTTAATAAAAGGAATTGTGCAATCATAACATAGAGAACTCCACCTCTTCTTACACGACTTCCCTTTAAAAGAATATTTTTTCACACTTTTAATAATACTTTTGTTACATTTAAATTTCAATTCGAAACTTATATAATTAATTTTGGGCTTCTTGGAAAGATTAACTCGAATTGAAGTACAATATAAAAGTATAAACACTACCAAAAAAATTAACCAAAGTACAGGTTCGTCAACATTAACGTAACAATATTTCATACGACAAAGAAAATCAAGCATAAACAAATATATGAAATTTATGATGAGCATTATAATTCATATAACTTCTCTTGTATGAAGTATGTAAAAAAGACTCATAAGAATAAAAAAATGTGTTTGGAATAGGGATGACCACGGGCTGGGATGACTGGGTCGCCCCGGCCCGCATCGACCCAAAATTTTCGGATTTTTTCCCTATCCAATTACCTATTGGGCTGGGACCTGGTCTCGTTCTTTGAGACTCGGTCGGGACTAAAAATTTGGACCGTGTCCATGGTTATCATATATTATATTAATATATTTAAATTATTTTAAAAATATTATATATAGATATTAATTAAATTTTTTTATTTTGTTATATATATTAAACATACAGCATATTATATTATTATATATGCATTTTAATTGATAATTATTATATTTATATAATAGTATTAAATATTTTTTAATATTACATTTAATTTTTTTACTAATTATGGTCGAATGAGGACAATAAAAAATGTCTCAATTTTTATCTCGGTTCAATCGGAACATCCCATTCCCGATCCCAATCAGGATAGGATCCGGGACCGGGACGCTTTTTAAAAAACCGGAGCAAATTGGATCGGGATCGAGACCTCGATGGTCGGAACCCGATTAATTCCGAACCCAATTTTGCTTAACCCTAATTTGGAAGAAAGTTAAATTAGTATTATTCGAGCGATAAAATAATAAGCTTAACTACTATCATGGTAGCAAGAATTGCTAATCTTTTTTTTTTCAAATTCCAATGTAATCATTTCAAACATTAGAAGTTGAGTGCATAACTAATTCATCTTAATTTTCTTAGGATGTTTAACTCTATTCAGCTGAATAAGGGGTTTATTCACTCCACATTCATTTATCAAATATGGTCATATGTATTGTACATAAAAAAATTGTTATTTTCACGAGTTGATTGCCTACATGATTTCGAACTATAGTGACTTGAAAGGAGAAAGGTAACCAATTTCTCGTTGTAAGTAGATATTGAGTTTAATTTTTCTACATGCAAAAACTATTCTATGGAAGGTCCATCTATCAGACATGCAATTCGGAACGAAGATCAAATTAATCAAAGATTAATGGTGGATCAAATTTTCAATCTGTGATTTGTGCGTACTATCGTTACTATAGTAAAAGTTATATGGCCCGAGATAGCATCAATTGCAACTATCTCCTCCTGCGGCGAACATCAATCGCTTTCTCTTTGGAGACATTATGGGATTTCATGTACCCACATATGATATTTAGATTCTCATTGTGTTAAGGCTAACTCCTCTTTTATCAAAAAAAAAAAATCATATATGTAAGTCTTAATTATATGGTACAAGAATTTTAACTTGGTAACTAAATTATATAGTAACACACCAAGATTTTTCAGAATTAGTTAATTAGATAAATAATAAGTTTATTTATTTTATTATTATTATTATTTTAAAATGAAGTATAATTAAAGTTAGGAAAATATAAATGAAGTGAAAGGATAAGAATTTGAATTGAAGAAAAGAAAGAAAAGAAAAGAATAAGTAATTTAATAAGAAATAATCAAGTAAGATTATTGATAGAATTCAGAAGTGGATTAGAGATGAATTATATCTTATTTTTTATTATAATTAAATTAATTCTGAAATTAGTTTTTCATATGAATTAAATATCCTTCCCTCAATCAGCCTCTCTTCATCTAGAAAATAGTTTTTCTTTCTACTTTTGAGCCCTAATTCTTTTGCT
The DNA here is from genome assembly GCA_030549335.1 of Pontederia crassipes. Lineage (NCBI taxonomy): Eukaryota > Viridiplantae > Streptophyta > Magnoliopsida > Commelinales > Pontederiaceae > Pontederia > Pontederia crassipes. Next base: position 9,030,262 of record CM060190.1, read on the forward strand.
ACTACCTCCAACCATTTCTTTGTAGTTGATTGCTCTATCAAAGGATGCCTCATCGGAAGTCGTGCAGGAAACCAAAAACGTCATTTAAAGTTTTGGTTCTAGGCAATTCTGCCTGGAAAAGTATGTAAAATTTTAAATTTACTTTAGATACAGTATCTTAATAGAATAACTAAGCTAAAGAAATATTAAAGCATAAATCTCATTCTACTATGATCCATGAATAGTTTTTATTAGATTCCATCTAAAAGCATTAATATGTTGAAAGAAAAGTGTTGCCGAAATTTTAAAAAATGGCATCTGAGTTTTGTTATGTCGTCATCCGGCCTGATCTGAAGAAACTCGGCCCAAGTTCTTCAATAATCCAATGCGGCTGAGTCTAACTTCGACCTGAATTCATACTTGACCTAGCTCGGGCTCTCGAAAACTTGCTCGAGTTTTTCCACAGTAGTTTCTTAGTGATCAAATTTTGTTTGATGATCCATCTCGAGTTCTTATTATATACATCCCGAGTTTCCAACACACAAAAATAATAGTAGATGTTTATACAACACGGGCCGTTCGAGTTTGGTCCAAACCTAACCCGAGTTTGGAGGCACACGGCCCAAATTTTTGCGACAATATTGATATTAACGTTATTTTATTACAAATTGTTCTTTTTAATCCTACAATGCTTATATGAATATTTTGTGGACCAATTGTAATAGAACATAATAGAATGGTTAAAGAATGAGAATTCATGCCGCCACACTTGAGTATCTTTTATGATCATGAGATCTATATTTAAATTTTAAGGCTACAGAACTTCTTTAGTCTGGGTTTGATACACTTTGACCCTGTGAATGAAAGTTTCATGATATACTCATAAAAGAAGTCAATGTCATCTAGGACTAACACATATAGAAAGTCCTAAGTATTGTTAAAGTAAAATATGTGCAATGCATCAAATAAGAATGAAAAAGAAAAGAAATATTTTACTATTTTAACTACTTTAAAATTTCTTAAAGATTATATATTGTTATTAGGTTATTTTGCCCATCTGTATTATCTTATGTATTGAATTTCATCGTTCATGGGTATTTCATGTTTCGATATTTGAATCTAACAAGTATGTAGGAAAAGTTGGGTGTGCGATGACGATATTCGTGATGATGCAGTTGAGCCATTAGGATTCTTTATATTTATTTAATTATTTCTATTTTGATATAATAGAATGAATTGGATGACTATTAGGAATAATGAATGTATTATCTTCTGCAATTTAATAAAATTAGTTTGTTATTATTGTTTATCTTTATGTTGATATATTGAGGTTAAGAAAAAATAATTGTAAGTAATGCCTTCTAATACAAGCAAAATGATTTTTTAATATGTTATATATATATATATATATATATATATATATATATATATATTAATGGGGTGTAACATCCCTTAAGTGAAAACATGGTGTAATGTCCAAATGTGAACCGTTCATTTTAGATCAATCTTCTAGATTAATTTCTCCCTCTTCTCTCACACCCGCTCACTCTTCTCTTTCCGCACGTGCCAATGTCTCTCTCCCCTATGACTGCGTCACCCCTCCACTCCCTCTCTCCCCTGCGATAGCGTCTCCCCCACTTCCCTCTCTCCCATGCGACCGACGCCCCCCTCTCCCCTCTTGTCTTCCCCTCTGCCGGCCGGCAGCCCCCATCTTCCCCACCCTCACGATTTCCGGCTGGCGGCCCCCAAGGTTACCAACCTCGTGCGTGAGCTCAAATCGACAACGAATCTTTCCCTCCGACGGTGCGGGCTCGATGCAGATCTGGGCGATGACGACGACACTCGACTAATGGGCGGAGAGAAGAGAGAGAGCGTGAGGGAGAAGAGAGGATCGAGGACGTCATTGGTGGTATGGTGAGGAGATCGCAAGGGGTGCAGGCGAAGAGGAGGATGAATGGGGAGGAGGTCGCGACCGTTCGATTTGATCCAATTCATTTCATCTAGGTCATTGTATCAAAGTGTTATCCAATGTTACACCTTTTTTTTAGAAAAAGAGATTATCTATTGATAATTAAAGCAGGATGATCCTGATACAAAAGGGGTAGTAGTTCGCATGGAGGAGTCCTCCCAAAAAATGCCTGAGCCCTGAGAACGGCCAAGGCGAGACAAAAAATCAGCTGCCCGATTACATTCGCGGTAGATGTATTTACATTTGAAATTTTGTAAGAGAGAAATATAGTGCCAAACATTTTGTATGATGTTCTGAATGCGCCAAGGACAAGGGGAGGTCCTAGTGACGATCTTGACCAAGAGCTCGAAGTCCAGCCTGCAATCCACCTTCATATAGCCCCACTGCGAACACCGCATGACACCCTCAAGAAGAGCTTTGGCCTCCATCTCCAGCGCCGAGTGACCCTGGAACATCTGCGCACCATCATAAGGAAGACACCCATTAGAAGATCGTATGATGAAACCTATACCCCCAGAAGTCTTGGAGCAACAGTGTGGGGGCTTGCCTCAGACTGTGAAAACTCAGCATATTCATTATATCCAGTGAGGGTCCAATCCCACACAACCGATGAGGTAACAAGCTTGGACTGGAAATGAGCTTCATTCCGAGAACACCAAATATTTCAAAAAGTAAAAATAAATAGTGATCTCAGGTTCGATCTCGAGCGGGGCTCAAGGTAGGCACCTTCCTTGATCCAGTTCCTAGCATTCCAGGAGTAAAAAAAACATGAAGCGATATGAAGTGTTACACAAAAAGAAACACCAAATATTCCTTGCAAAAGGGCACTCAAAAAATAGATGCGTCAAAGATTCAGCAGAAGTTCCGCACAAGGAACAGTTAGGAGAAAGAGGCATATTAAAACGAGTTAGAAGGTCGATAGTAGGCAGGCGATTGTGCAAAAATTTCCACAAAAGATTTTAGTTTCTGCGGAATGTTTAGCTTCCAAATCATAGTCTAAGGTTGTTCGCCAAGCACCGGCTATGGAGTTACCCTGCCACATAAGAAATGATAAGTACTAGAGGTGGAGGCGCGACCAAGGGGATCCGGGCACCAAAGACATCGGTCATCATCGGCGGAGAGGGGAAGACTCAACTCAGAAATGCTCGAGACCACGGAGGGACCAAATTAAGTATTAAGTAAAGGCACATTCCAGGCATGATTAATAATAAGATCAAAAACTTTTAGCCCCGAAAGAAAAGCATTAACATTCAGAAATGTGGGCATGAGGTTGAGAGGTAAGGTGAAGAGCCACGGATCATACATGAGAGAAGTCGTAGAACTGTTATCGATTTCGCATGTGATACCCTCATGAATCTCACTCAGACACTTCAATATTATCCTACAGCTAGCCGCTGGAGCATGTATATAATTGAAAGGGAGTCACGAATGAAAAGTATCGTACTTGTTTTCCATTAAATTTGTCCATATATCATCAGAGTGGTTAAGTAATTTGAAAACTTTTTTAGTTAATAGTGCAATTTTAATGGCATGCATATGTCGGATATCCAGTCCCCAGCAGAGCAAGGAAGCTGAATCATTGATCAAGTGAAGGCCTCTACCATTCTGCATAGAAGACCAAAGGAACTTTCTTGAACACTTCTCAATAAAGGCGACAGTCGCACTAGAAATGTGTGTAGGCAATGAGTAAATTACAGATTTGATAAGAGTAGTTCTACCAGCTTGATTTAACATCTTACCTTTCCAACCAGAAATATTTCTACTTACCTTGTCGATCAGGAGATGCACCTTGCCTAGTACCTGCTTATAAGAGATAGATACGCCTAGGTAGGTAAATGGGAAAGACTCAATATTAATGCCAAGAGAATTACCAATGGATTGCATGCGACGAAGACATAGCTGAGGAGGGAGATAGACCTGGGACTTGGTCGAGTTAATAGTCTAGTTTGTGAGGTCACGGTACTGCTTCAGGATCTTAGTAATGTTCTTGCAATTCTTTGTGTTTGCCGCGGCGAAAATAATCAGGTCATCCGCATATAGCAGGGGGTGGCAGTGAAATTGTTAATTTTGAAAGGCTGGATAAGACCTGGGTAACCAGAACAAAAAGGTACGAAGAGAGAGGGTCACCCTGCCTCACACCCTTGAAACTTCTAAAAGGTTGGGAAGGGGCGCAATTGATGATGCAATGGAACACCGGCGAGGTGACACATTGCATGATCCAGGAGGTGAACAATGTAGGAAAATTCATATGGGTGAGCACATGCCTAATGATCGACCAGGAGACATAGTCAAAATCCTTGGCCATGTTCGCCTTAACAATCATGTATTTATGTCTTCCGCGGCTAAGGGAGTGTGCAATTTCCTGAATGGTCAAGATGTTATCATGGATCGATCTCCCGGAAATGAACGCACTTTGGGAGCGATCGATAAGAAGGTTGAGGACAGGCTTCAGCCTTGTGGCCAGAATCTTGGCCACGACACGATATAAGACGTTGCAGAGTGCAATAGGGCGAAAGTCTGAGATGTTGATACCAAGCTTGGACTTAGGAATGAAGATGAGGGAAGTTTGACATCACTCATGGGGCAGGTAGCCAGTATGAAAGAAGTTAAGGATATCAGAGGAAATGGTGTCTCCTACAATGTCCCAATATTTTTGATAAAATTCGATGGTAAAACCATCCGGACCAGGAGCCTTACCATTTGGCATGCTCCAGAAAGTATTTTTTATCTCCTCCCATGTGATCGGGGTGACCAAGGGGAGGTGACACGCGGCCGGGAGCTGGGGGAGGTCAGGCCAAGTGCTAGGGGTGTGGTCATTGTTGGGCTTCCATAGATCAGTATAGTGGTTAACAAAAGCTTGCCTAATCTGATTCTCATTGCATGTATAGGAATCTGGGTTGTCCTGCAACTTGATCTTAGAGATATTGTTATATCTAGATCTAGTAATAGTTGTCATGTGGAAAACTTAGAGTTCTTATCTCTATGTTGGAGCTAGGAAATGCGCGGCTTACTTCACCACTTCAGGGTGATTTGGCGGAGCAACGCCGCATGGGAATTATAGAGTGACTGCAGTTTAAGGATAAAACTATCGCTAAGCTGTCGGGACTCATCAAGCTTTTCAAGTCTATTAATAGCTGCACATGTGCCATGCGGATAAGCCTAGTTTCAATATTGTCGAGAGTATCACGGTTCCACTTAAGGATTTTGTTTTTAATTTTGTCTAAGGTGACGACAGTCTGTTGCCCATGAGGGCGATTGTTCCAAGTTTGTTCAATGATTTTTCTAGGTTCCTCATATTCCAGTCAGAAATGTTTGAATTTAAAGGAAGGAACTTTCTTACGAGTTATATCCGTGGATAAAATGATAGGAGAATGATCAGAACAACATCTAGTGAGATAATCAAGAGATAGATTGGGAAAGGAGAGAAACCAGTGGGGGCTCGCAATGAACTTATCCAGTCGGCACATGATACGAGTCCCGTCGAGGTGGTTGTTGCACCAGGTGAACCTTTTCCCCAGACTTCCACATCGACAAGACCCTGCAAGGAAATGAATTCGTTTAGAGCTCGGACTGACTTAGTGTATGCGAAAGGCTTACCGCCTTGCTTGTCCGCGTGTGAGGAGATGGAGTTGAAATCACTCGTGAGCAGCCAGGGGATGTTGTCAAATTTCAGGGTGGAAAGATGCCCCAAAGATCCAACCACAAATTTAGGAGAACAATAGTGTAAATACATGTGAGAAGAAAAGAGATATTGTTAATTGTAATGATCTCATGAAGGGCTTGTGAGTTGTGCTTAACCATGGAGACAATAATGCCGGGGACCCGCCAAGCGAGCAGGATGCCACCTGCACGACCATTCCCAAGCTCAAAAATTCCCTGCCAGCCGGAGCCCAGCCGCCGAATAGCCTGCATAGAATGATTAGGACAGGAGTGTGTTTCTACCAGTACCAAAATATTCGAGTGGTCCTTCTTGATGATGTCCGAGAGGCACTCGCGGACCTTGCTATGGAAGGCCCCTCGACAGTTCCATGTAATAATCTTCATTGGTTGAGATCCAGACCAGCAGCCTCAGTCATTGGTCGCGAATCTGTATCCTGCGAGGTAGAGAGGTTAGATAACTTTTTACGAGTTGATATGTTCTTACCCTTTACTTGCGCCCGCCGATCACGGTATCGAAGCTCCGGTGCCACAAGGGGGGCTAAGGCACGATGGACAGCAAGCTTTTTCTTCTCAGTACGCGTGGGAGGAGGTTCCAAGATGAGCTCTTCATCAACTGGCTCCGGGTCGGACTCCAAAAGGACCTGCTCCAGCTGCACCGCGGTAAAGCTACCGAGAACAAACTCCCGCAAGGCATCATGATCCATCCTGGACAGGGGACGGAGGGGGCAACGAGGACCGAGAGGTCCGGGGAGGCATAGAGGCGATGAATTGGAGGCCGAGATTGCGAGAGGGGGGAAAGAGCATGGAGAGCGGCTAGGAGGAGGGGGGACGTGAGGAGTGAGAGGGGGTGATTTAGGGTTGCAGTATTTGTATCAGATAGATGGTGGTGTCCATGCGTCAGTCATCCAAGGGTGCTCGGATCACACGAGGGGCCATTGCCGTCGAAAGAACCCCGATTTTTTTCACCCGTTGATCGACGCGCGGGACATGTGTCATCCATCTCTCGATTATCAGGACCGAAATGCTAGACAACAGTAATGCATCATTTCGTTCGAGGGCTTCTCAGGCATCGGATGTCATGGCAGGACAGGTGTCCACGATCGCAGCAACGTTCCTTCGCGAGGTGAGATCCAGCTGGCTGCCATCACCTGCAGAAGGACATGAAAGGACGGCGTCAGTAACCGTTACAGACGCACCATCAGAAGCTGTGAGCAGCCCGCCGTCAAGTGTCGTGATGGGGTTTCCAACAGGTGCCGTACGCCCAACGGTCGGATGTTCAGTCGCGCCCAGACTAGTGGCCTCGCCCCCTGGCGACGGAGCCGGATGCCGCGACGGAGAGCGCCGGTGAGAGCCCACAAGCATCCATGGTCCGAACAGAAGAACACCAGCATCGTCACTGAAAGGGCGGCCCCGCATGGACAGACTTCCAAACGGTGGCTGATAACACCACACCTAAAACAAAAAGAGAGGAGCATTTTCATGTAAAGCGCGCTGGAAAATCGGGATCCATCCGGCAGGTTCACCCACGTTCCCTGCTTAATCGGAATCTTCGTGTTCATGTCGACACAGAAACGTGGCACCTAGCCGCTTCGTGCTCAGCGGGAATGTCGATCCGGAGAGGGGTGCCAAAACATGAAGCGATACGCCGGATTGCATCCGGAGAACATAACTCAAAAGCTAGACCTGGTAGCTGAATCCAAAAAGGGGTGGAGTCCGACAACTCAACAAATGGCCAAAAAAGGGTTTATATTTATTGACGAGGAGGATGTGGCCGCGGAAGGACGCCAGCTCTCGGGTTAGAACCTGCAGGTAATCATCGGAGTTGGAGAACATATAGAGTAGATGTCCGTTACCAAACTGTCGGATCAAGAGCTGCCCGGCGAGGTTCCAGATGTTGGGGAGGTCGGAGGCGAGGGCCTCAAAATCCACCTTGCTACCCAGAAAGCGGCCCAAAAGACTCCACTCGATCACTGCCACCTGCTGGGAGATGTCGACGAGGGGGATGTCCATAGAGTTAGTGACAGAGGCCTGAAGCTGCCGTCATTACCGTGGGAAGATCCGAGATTGTGCCGAGGTGTGGTGATCTTTGACGACGTCGGACCAGGTGCCGTGGGGCGAAGGAGGCTTTGCGGGTGTCGGTTGTTGAGGGACTGCAGAGTTTGGTAGAGGAGGAAAAGAAGAAGAAGATGGGGTGGGGTGGGGGGTGGGGGGTTGGGGGGGGTTGGGGAGGGGAGGGTTTTGGGAGAGGTTGTCATGGCGGTGGTCGCCCGGGGCGGACACTGCCCGGAAAGGGCGAGCGCCGACCCAGCCGTGGGAGGGAGGATTTAGGTCATGGGGAGGAGAGCTGGCAGGTCAGAAAACATTTTGCAACTCTCTGTCCTAAATTGTGGACCACTTCTTACATCATTCAATCTTGCAAACTCTGGTCGCAAGCATTAAGGCCTACACCTAAAAGGGGTTGTTACATCTCCATTAATCATTACACCACTAAATAAGGAAGAAGAAAAAAAAAAAGAGAAAAGAAACGAGAGCGACATACCCCTATTAATCTCCGGCTACTCTTTTTCAAAGCCTATGATGACCTTTGCTCATGTGCAGCTCCAAGCATTTCCAACTTAATTATTAATTCGTAAATTAAATGCCACACAAACACCACCACGCATGGAATTTAATTCAATGAACATAAAAAAGAATTCTAGAGAGAGAGAGAGAGAGGCGTGGGTAGTGCAGCTCTCATGTTGTTTTCAGTCATTTTGGAGTCTTGTGAGCAAAGCAAAGTGGAGGATGGAAGAATTAAGAAGGCTTTCTGTTGCCTTTTGCCTCTGATCTCTACCCTTTTTTGTTCTACTCTGCCTTCTAAACCTTGAATTTTATATCATCTGTTAAGCTTTATTTTCTCTTCCATTTAAAAGGCTCAGTAAAAGTTCATCTCCTTTTATCTTTGTATGATTCTAACGAGCAATGAAACCCACACCAAAAACAAAGCTGTGTGTGTGCATTGTATATGCATTCTCCCCACCCTCTCTTTGTCAGAGTTCTGTCCATGACCAACAAAAAACTAAGAGCCAGAGATGATTGTTCACTGATGCACCTCACTCGATGTCATCTTAATCTATGAACTGAACCAAAAAAAAAAAAAGAAAACACAAATTACGTGATTGCTTCGACTGCATTAATTAAGACCTATTTCTTGCATACAGATGCAATCAAATATCATGATCCCAAGCAATTACTGGAGAAAGAAAGACGATTGAGACCCTCCTGGATCCTGATGGTGAGAGGTGGACTGGTCAATGGAAAAAAACTGAAACTATCAAGGAAATATGGACGACGATTAAGAAAAAAAAGGCTTGTTTTCCACAGCTCTCTCTCTCTCTTCTCTCTCTCTGTCCCTGACATGGTTAGGCCATTTCGTTCTTTTTGCTCCCCTACCTTTTCCTCTTTTTACTTTTTGCCTCCCCCTCCGTAGTGCGATGGTGAGTGATACCATCCGTGCAAGGAAAGAAAAAGGTGGCAGAGCAAGGCATGCGGGAACATGCACCCGGCATCTTGCATCCCCTCAGTCAGAGAGAGAGAGAGAGAGAGAGAGAGAGAGAGAGAGAGAGAGAGAGAGAGAGAGAGAGAGAGAGAGAGAGAGAGAGAGAGAGAGAGAGAGAGAGAGCATCGACGAGCATCGACTTATGAATTTATCGGCATCATGAGCTTATTATGGTAATGGGCAGAAATATCGTTATTATTATACGAAATCTAACGCCAAAATGGCAACTTCGGACGAGCAATTGGGAAAGAAAAAAAAACTTCGCTGAATGGCAAAATTGTCCTCGAGTGTCCACGAAAAATATTTACGAGAGGATAATGGGACAAGCAAACTATTAATTCATTATTATGCTAGCAATCCTTGATTTATTTGACTAAATGCCAATTCTACTTCACTTTGGGTCTAAGAATTGCATCACAACAACACACTAACTACTACGTTTTCTGTTCATGCAGTGACATAACAATCATGCATTTGATGCAGATAAATTGGAACCTCTCTCTCTCCACCCACGATGGATCGACCGAGAAGATGACAACTCACAAAGGCCCTGGATTGTCACAAGGTAATTCAAATACACAAAAAGGCCCTGCATTGACGTTTCTTGGAATGGACTTTCCTGTAAGAGTTTGTAGCAAGTAAAATCATACGAATAAGGAATACAAAATTGTGTTGGACAGATAGTTGTGAAAAGGCAATACATAAACATGATCATATGTAGATCATCCCATATCACCTCCTATATGAGGTGGAAAAAGGTATAGCACCTATACAGGGCTGGAATCTCTGATAGGAGGGATATTTACCATACGAATCATCAATGAAAAATCAATCATACACACAAAAAAGAAAAAAAATGAAGTTGGGCAGATCTTCTGCATAACTAGGAGTTTTCTGCATCGGTTGATAGCTTCTGGTTGACATCGATTCCCCTCCGAGGAGCATCCCACAAAAGTTGCTCAATACCTAACTTCCGAAGCTCAATTAATCCCCTCTCAACTGAAATACATAGATGAATTACAACCACTGAAGAATTCTCAAATAACAAAGTGAAGCAGCCAAATTTTTCGTGATGCACAGTGCATGGAACAAACACAGAAGTGTGTCACATAATAAACTTATTAGATGGCTTGTACAACTAAATTCCAGAAACAAGGTTATACATCACTCATCAACTGGTTTTAGTCGTTCAAGATTTCTGTACTCGTGAAATGTCTTAGGCAGATAACCTTTTATCTGTGGTTGTTTTGTGCATGCTTGATAAGTGAACTAGTTAATGATTACTACTAAAAAAGTTATGAAAATGGTTACAATGATAATTTTGAAATGGCAACGGTTACATTAATAACCATTTGAATCTTTAAGAAAATGCCTATCACAATAAATTAATACAACCGCCGAATATATCATCAATGATAGCACGCGAAGTTGGAGTTTGGACCATGCGATCAATGCCGTTCTTCAGCTATATCTTCTTCCACACCATGAGTTTTTGCCCTCGTCCATAAATATATAAACCATGCCTGCAATGATGTACACCAGACAAAAAAGCAATGAGAAGACAATGATACACTAATTAAACATGTAGGATAGATAACAAAGTAATGATTTAAGAAATTTGGCTACTTAAAATAAACTTTAGACACAACAAAGCATTCTTGATACATTACCACTTAAATTGCAAACATGATGTCAGCATGGCTTGGTTAATACTGTGGTAGACAAAAAATAAAAAGGCTTGAGAAGATAAAAATCTAGCAGAGAAAGTGGTGGAGCTATTGAATCACTTTAACATCTAAGGGAAAAATGAAAGGAGCGGTAAAAGTTTTAGCATCTTTGCAAAAGTCATTGCAAACAAGTAGAAGCAAGCTTTTTTTTAGAAAAAATGATCCAGAACCTCGTAATGAATATCTTCAACCCCCTACAAAATGTAAAGGTAAGAATAAACTTCATCAAGTAGATAGAGGAAAAATACCTGCTTGCAATGAATATCTTCAACCCCCTCTAGTCTGAGTTCTGCGTTGAACAAAATGTTAACATACAAACTGTATATGACTGAAGACCCAGAAAAAAGAATAACAAAAATATTGTTAGTATAACAAAAGGCTCGAGAAATTAATCCAAGTTAATTTATGATTTAATTATGAATCCATGCAAGAAGGTTAGATATTAATAGAAGTGAAAGCATAGTTTTTTTCTCTGAACATAAGACATTCTATACATAGAAGAAAAGTGTACATACCAAATGCTTCAATGAACTTTGGGTTGCTGGGAAATCTAAAATCTTCATGAACAGAGTAAAAAAGAAAAGAATGATGTTAGTGTACGCAAGTAGATGAGGAACGAAAGGCCAAAATTCAATATTGTGGCAACAATACTAAGCAGATAAATGTACACAAACTGTGATAGAGGGTTATCTGGCCTCAAGCAAACTCATACTAACACAAGGAAAAAGCAGAAACACATTATCACAAGTTCACGAGGAAAGCTAGTTATATGAAATTCCATTGCATTTTTCCAGGCTTAAGTTTTTTTTTCGAGACTTAAGTTAGTTCAACATTGTGCTCATTAAATTGGCTAAATTGATGAAAATCATAAAAAAGATGGTCCTTAACTAATTGTCCAAATTAGCTGTTAGTCCAACTCATTATAGGTGTTGACACCCTCAAGGTAGGAGGAGGTATGGAAAAAGACAACCAGAGGGAAGACAAAGATAAACTATTACTGTGGTTCTCTCGAAACATTATCCCCTTCCGAATATCATCCATCCTACCTATATGGGTTAAGTCACAATCAATGCGATGTAACATTATTTTCCTCTTTTACTTTACTTATTCATCAATGTGTGGATGGATAGATTTTCAAAATGGTCATCCAACTGTACTATCATTCCCAACTCAGATCACTGAACTTCATTTAGTAAATAAAAGGACGTTCAACTCTCATAATCTTAAGATTGTTTAGTATTAATAAAATAATAAAAAAATATAGAAAGGAGAGCAGCCTCTTTATGGGGCTGCTTCCCACCTCCATCCATCTCTTGGGGAGAGAGGGAGGCCCCCCTCCTGCTGCGCACAGAGGAGGGGGCCACCAACCCCCCTCTTCACTCTCTTCATCAGAGAGAGGGAGGCTTCTCCCTCTCTTCGGCCACCACCATGGCCGGAGAAGAGTGGGGGAGGAAGGGTGGCGGCCTCAGCTGCTGCTCCTTTTTTAAACTATTTTGTCTTTAATTTCTTTAAATTGATGTGAAGGGGAGAGACAATGCTGAGATGGATGTCCCATCAGTATTTTAATTGGTAAATTTTTTATTATGGGTTAGGATAACTGAGACTGCAAAATTGTGAAAACTGGATGAATACAAACAAAGCTCAGTGATCGAGTTGGGATTCTTGGAAATGAGAGTACATTTGGATGACCATTTCAAAAAATTTACTCAGGTTTGACTTGAGAGTAAATATTCTTGTATATACTTTTTTGAGAGATAATATTCGTGCAAAACTTTAGGATCTCAAAAGAGGTGTTATGTTTGAGTTTGTTTACCTATGAAACTTCATAAGACACTTTTCTTTATTGCCAATTGGTGTAAAGGGATATTTGTACTTGACTAATCCGGCTGAGTGTAGAACCTCAAAGGTTAACACCTCTCATTCAGACATTTATGAAATAATGCATTAATGTGAAAGTGGAAATCAACTGGTTAAGGAGCTCGCTGCATCTTTTTTTTGTGCAAGATCATGCTGCATCGAATTGAAACGAACATCGATATGGAACAAACCTGAAGCAGATTGCCGAAGTACATTTGGTCGTCGATATTGGGCCAATGCAAGCACGAGAGCATCTTCAACCTTCGTGCAATTCAAAGAATCAACAAAGAGTACAATGATGAAAATAAAAAAAAGGATAGTGCAAAATGAGAGTTACTTGCCCACAGATAGTGAAATAGAAATTTAAGAAAAAACAAATATAAAACAAGGAATTGAAGGAGCACACAGGATTGATTGGAATGAAACAAGACCTTTAAAGAAGCTAGTTCTTTTAAACCTTTCTCTACTGCAAGCATGTTTTCAATGTAGCCTTCTCCAGCAATATCAGTTAAATCTTGCACTAATTTTATTTTTTTTGTTCAAGTTGTCATAACCTATATGAAAATCAATATGAGAGATCTCATGAATAAATAAAACTTAATTCAAATAGTTAAAGGCTAAAATTGAAAAATATGGCCACCAGTGGTGCTAGTTATTATTCACTTGCAGTGCTCCAAGTTTCGTCCTTAAACCTTTGCCCAGCAGAAGTGACAACTTCAAAGGCAAGAGGAGCAAGTGAGGACCAGAGCTCATGCTTTGTTACTGCAATTTCTAGGTAGACACCTGTAAGTTCATAATGTCAAACAATTGAGTGTCAGAAAGATATAAACAACAACAACAACAACAACAACAAAGCCTTATCCCACTAGGTGGGGTCGGCTACATGGATCATACGACGCCATTCCGCTCTATTAGTAACCAAACCTTTCGGTATATTATATTCGTTGATCCATGTTCATAAGATTCGACATGATTTTATGTTGGCTGTCGGGGCCTAACACAACCCTCCTCCTTTATCCGGGCTTGGGACCGGCTATAAAATATAGGCGGAGTTGTCAGAAAGATATAAACGATAAAACAAATTGTAACAACAACAACAACAACAACAAAGCCTTATCCCACTAGGTGGGGTCGGCTACATGGATCATACGACGCCATTCGTTGATCCATGTTCATGCGATAAAACAAATTGTAACAAGCTGACTTTTTAATCAGGGGATCTTTAGGTCGAAACCCTCATGACCTTCCTATTTAAAACCCAAATGTCCTCTTAAAAGCTCTTTTCCTCATATGTGCACCTGACAGCTAGGGTTGGAAGAGGATCAAGAAGAAGTAAGGACGAAGAAGAGGAAGAAAGATCCCTCTCCTCTCTCAATGATATTTTTGTTTGGATTGAGAGTTTATAATCTGGAGTCCGATTAAAAGAGGGAGAGGGAGGCCAAGGCGGACACTTGACGAACTAATAGAGCAAGATCTATTGGTGAATAATATACCGAAATGTTTGGTTACTAATAGAGCGGAATGGCGTCGTATGATCCATGTAGCCGACCCTACCTAGTGGGATAAGGCTTTGTTGTTGTTGTTGTTGAGAGTTTCAAGAACACTTTGTATTGATAGAGATTTTGATTGAGGATTGCATGATTGATGATGCATCTTAATCTGTCTAAATTCATAGCTGTCGTTGCAATAATTTTTTGGATAGGTTTCATTCATCCAAAAATTACAAATAATATATGGATGGAAAGATCTCAAAGTCTAGTTTTCACAGAAATCCGATTCATCCGATTTAATTTTGTATAAAAATAGTTATGATCAGAAAGACGGACTATATCATGCTGTCTTGGGTAACAATGAGACGAAATTGTAAAACCTACCATAACTTGGAAATCTTGAATTAGTGAAATTAATGCACGAATTAAAAGTTTTTTTATCTTTTTGTAGCATTTAGAAACATCTGAAAAGAACAATTATAGAAGAAATTATTAATATTTTAGCTTGTGTTGCCATAATACTGTGCAGAAAATAGATCTCGATCGTTATATGAATTTCTGGGATTCAATGCCAAAAAAGATAAAATTCACAAATTTTATACTGATTCCTATGAAAGTCTAGTTTGCAGGAAAATTGGAATGAATAAGAAAGAATGTCTATATGTTGAATTATAAATTTTCATAACCGTCAAAGAAGGAAAGTGACATATTATATTATTTATGCCAACCTTTGTCATGTTAATATTATGCATTCTCTTTAAATGTTTATATACATTTCAAATGAAATGATTTGTGGATGTTTAATGCCTTATGATGCTTCGTACATTTTATATGCGATGCTATTCACGAAATATCGATTAATGTATTGACAATCACTAGGTTAAAATATGAAGCGACGTAGAAACGATTGTTGATTGAAAAGCATAATGCACCTAGTAGATGAGGATTGTTACATGTCGCCCCTAAATGACCTTTATCGGATTGTTAGGAAATAATTGTTCTTACACCTTAGTGTATGTATTTTCCTCAAGAATAATTATTCTCATACCGGCAATGGTATGTGTATGCCTAGTCGCCTGCGGGCGAAGGGAGCATTGTCTCCAAGACCTAACTAGCCTATTGTAAGGGCAACGATATAACTCTCAACTATTGTAAGATCAAAGATTGTAAGGGCCAAAAGATTGAATTGACAGATTGATGCCCATGGAGTCCGAAAGGGTTATAAAGCAACTCTGAGGAAGTTACTGAGGCTATTGTTAAGGTAAGTGCAAGTCACTTATATGCCTATTGATGGTTAATGATTAATAATGATTGTTAATGATGCATGCATCAATGAAATATAGAAACAATGACCATTTTGATGCAAAAGAAGAAATAAGATCTAAGAGGTAATATATAAAAGGGCAATGTCATGTGAGCTATTATGCTATTTGGAAGGAGGTGGTTGAGGAAATCACATAGATGAGAAAGCTGTTCGAGTTCTAGAATTAAAAGTGTAAATAAATGAAATCTGGAGAACCAAAATAGAGGTTCTCTAATCCCACATTGTTTGAATAAATCTGTACAGATGAAAAGTTAGAATGTAATTACAAGAAGTTATGAACTAAGAAAATGGGTCTGAAGACAAGCTTTACTATGATTGATGCAATGTCATACATCACAACAGAAAGGTCCATTAAAAATAAGTGGTCCATCTTCAGTCTGTCAAACAATATTTCAGATGCACAAATATACAGCAGCAGCAAGGTTCTTATATTACCTTTTATCTCTGTGCCTATCATGAGGAGGTTCTACGGCACAGGAATAGGAGCTGTGGGTCTGCAGTGTTGTTTTGGCTGGAGGTACCATCGGTGCTGTATGAACTGACAGAGATGGCCTTCCAGCTGAAGAAAAATGATTCACTGGAGCAGTCTCTATAATGTTCCGAGTGAACTAACAAAAAGGGAAAAAATGTATTATAATTTATAAACAAAGAACCACAAAGATACAAAATAAAAAAATCTAGCGTCACGTAATCTATAGCCAGTTGATGTGCCTACTATAACACTTGATATAAAACCAGCCAAATGCTATTGGTTTCCCCTAAATGAAGTAAGTGATAATGAATATCATAGGATGTCTGAATCACTCATTGCATAATTAAGCATGCACTTTTATCAGTACTAAGATTGTATTTGCTTGAATAAAAATAAATTCTGAGAAAGTGAATTTACTTTCCTGCTTAAGAAAATAAATTATAAGTATCAAAATGCATTTCTTTTGTGCACGACGGAGAGAGTGTTGAATCCACTTATATATATATATATATATATATATATATATATATACACTATATTAACTCTTCAGTAAGCTTATAAACCAGAAATAATGTTGCTTTAACCAAATTTTCTTGTGATAAAGAGAAAAATGAATTGCACAAATGCAGGTGAAGTAATTTTTCAATTTAGACTTAACATTATTTAGGTAATAAATAAAGTTTGAAAGAATATCCATGGGTACACACACTATCTTTGCTGAGGGTGTCATCCCCCATAGGTGTACACGTATGGTAATCTGAAATTCGAAAAAAAGTGTGCAAGAGCCACAATTCATGAGCTGTATTTTTCAGACAAGTCTCAGTTACAAATGCATCCTTGGTTTATCAACAAATAGACAGTTTAAATACAAAATTCAGTTTGGGGATAGTGTCACGCCCCCGGGAGGAGCATCACAAGATACGAAAAGCTTTCTTTCTTTCGGGAGTCACCTATGAACATAAATAGGCAACGACGGTTAGAGCACGATATAACGCAGCGGAAGACTACTAATTTAAACGATAAATCAAAGGATTACAAAACTTAACCTTTTCTTAACCGTGGACATGTGCAAGCATCATTCGTCATGAGCATCATTCGGGATCATTTAATTAATTAGCATCTTCAATCACATTTGCCTGCAGGATACGTGCAGGAGAAATCCATCCCATAAGCTTACGCCCAGTATGTAAGTCATGACAATTCGGATAACACATGTCATCCATAGATGCACTCAATTGAACTTATTAACAATAAATATGTGGATGCAATAAACTTTTTTATGTGCCGCAATGACAATAAAATGATACGATCTTTTAATTTCAATAATTCAATATGTTGCTAAATGAATCATTACCCTAGCATGACATAAAGCAACAAAATGGGCAGCAATAACTATGATTCAATAACAATACAATCCAATTCAATATCTAGGTATTTCTTTAACCTAGATTCATTTCAATTATTCAATCTTTAGGCTCACCAATATTAAGCATGAACCATTCAATTAATATGGCATCTCTATGCCCAATATGACCCAAGGTCCAATAGTGCTCATGCTTAATTAAGATTATTATCTTATTTGTTATCACCTAACGAGTGGAAGCTTCCATAATACGGTCCCCAAATAGCCACTCTTATTCCTCATCAAGAGACAACTCCAATTTTCAATTCAATCAATTATCAATCAATATGTGAGCCTTTAACAATAGGTCGGAGGACTGAATCT
The DNA here is from genome assembly GCA_030549335.1 of Pontederia crassipes. Lineage (NCBI taxonomy): Eukaryota > Viridiplantae > Streptophyta > Magnoliopsida > Commelinales > Pontederiaceae > Pontederia > Pontederia crassipes. The sequence goes on from CM060190.1 coordinate 9,048,004, forward strand.
TGCCTTAGTCAAACAATGTGTGGTTAGCTAGACCACGGGGAATCTGTCCGTTCCCCAAACAATGGGTGTCCCGTAGGACCGATCAATCAATATGAAAGCATCTACCTCCCAATAGGACAAGCTCATCAGTTACGTTCCTCCGACAAATTCATTCAATCAATCAATACATCAATACATTAACAATTTCTATTTACGGCTTAGCATGCATTTCAGAAGCATCTAAGTTATCAATCAGATCAATTAAAAATGATAAACAATCTATCAATGCACTAGAGCGGTCAACCGGCCATAACCTGCGGTCGACCGATCTTGTGTCAAACTTCGACCGACACGAGCGTGACATTGACACCAGTCGACCGATTTTATATACAAAATCGACCGACACAATCACGACATGTGCACCGGTCGACCGGTCATCATCAACGGTCGATCGGTCTATACCGGCAATGTGACCCTATGTGTTTTTCACTACGTTTTTTATTTTCAATACATCAATGAATGTGCCACACATTACAAAATCATGATAGACTCTCAATCAGGACCAAAACATGGTTCAATAATCAATTCCTAGTATGCAAAGATTCTAGGTTTCAATGGAATATAATATCAATTCTAAAACAATAGCAAAGCATGTATTTATGTATCATGAATAATTTAAGATAACACACTAATGATCCCTCCTTTAAAACTCAGTTATAATTTATAACAATAACTATCAATCATGTGATTAGCACTATCCAAAGCACTAGATCATAACTTTGGACAGATTCTACATGCTGGAAGTTCTCAAATTATATCTTCACTTACAGAAGTGATATTCCATTCATTTCAATTTTATTTGAAAGTAGACATTAGTAGGTTTGAGAGAGAAATTTCTCAGAATTTATCTCTATACGATCTGTTCTCAGAAAATCCCACATTTGCATCAATCTTGCTATGTTTAAATAGTTTGACAGCAGTGTGAAGAAATAATCATATCTTTCTTCACACAGATCCAAAATATATAAATCCAGGTTCATATAAAATATATCTTAAACATCTATCTGCATATAAAATTTCATGGAATTACATGGTCTTTACAATTTTGTGTGCAATTAACAAGTCAGCTCAAATACTTTTTAGAACAGTTTGACAGTGGTTCAATATTTGAACCATAACTCCAATAATACATCTCAGATTGAGATGATTTTAGTCCCTATCAAAAGTAGACTTCCATATCTACGTGTTATTCATGATTTTTAGACTAAGATAACCTATCCTATATGCTTATACAAGTGGATGCATCAAACATCTCGGATCAGCATGACAGGGAGCTACTTATTGGGTCATAACTTTGTCTATACAAGTTAGATTAACATGATTCTTGTTCCTGCAGAAACTATACTTCATCATCTTTCTATTTATATATTATATGTCATTTTCAAACATATATAACCTGTTCAAAAACGTATTCAAACAGAGACCACAGAATCTGGACAGATTCTTGTTTTCACTACTATTATTAGAAACTCATGCTTATCACCATAAGTTCATGATCCCTTAAGTGCAGAACAATAATGTGATCATCAATCCATCATCTGAATCAAATAAGGTTCAAGATGAGAGGGATTGGTATCCCCTTACATACCTTTTGCCCTAGCTTCATTCCTTTCATTGCATCCTCTTCTCTTGCCTTCATCATTCTTCTCCATTGTTATTTCCTCTCCTCCTTTCCACCATAATCAGCAGCAACCACCATGATCTTCTTCTTTTTTCCTCTGCCGTACCATGGAGATTAAGAGCTCTCTTGCAAGGGGTGTGGGAGTTTTGGGCGGATTCAACAAGGAGGCCACTAGAAAATAGTGGAAAGAGAGTGTGTGTGGGGTTTTATAGTGTCTGGTTTAAGTTAGTGGGGAATTTGATAGGCTAGGGGTTTATTAGTGGATCCTGATGTCACCATCCACTATGGTTAAACATAATGATATATTATTTTTTTGCAGGTGTTACAGATAGTTAGCCTGTGTCCCTGAGCATATTAACTTCGAGTTTGTATGAGAATCTTTTTGCAATGTTTTAGTCTTGAATTTAACAATAAAAATTGCTTCGACAAAATTCTGCAGTCCTATCATTTTAACAACATATCAAAATTCACATGATTTCACCATCTAACTCAACGTTCTGCAAAGACGTGAGGTTAATAAGTTGGATTCTTTTCCAAAAAATTGAGAGGGTTTAAAGGGACATTTTTACCGCCGGCGAGGGGGATCTGGCCATCCTTCCTAACAACGACCCGCCGCCGCCGTTGCTACTTGCGGCTGGACGCCGCAACCCGAACCTGAACCCGTTGCCAGTGCCGGCAGAGGAGGGGAGGATGCCGCTTTCGTCGTCGTCCTTCTCTTCTCCAGCGTCGGCTGCGGCCTGCGACGCCATCACGAGGGCCAGCCGCGCGTTGGCGGCCCTGGCGGCGAGGTTCTGGTTGCCAAGCGTCCCGAAGATTACGGAAGCCGAAACTGAACGGTGGTGCCCCGGCGACAATCCCCGCCGGCGACGAGGCGTCGACCCCCGAGCCGCTCGAGCTCAGGCTGCTTTTGCCGCGTGTCTGCGGGGCTCATAGCCCGACTCCGGTCGGTCGCCTGCACTCGAAGAGGCGGGCGGGAATCCCGGAGGAGGGAGGCTCGCAGGTGGCGTCCGATGTGGATTTAACAACATGTAAACATTCCACATCAGCCGTGATCAATTGTCCAACGCATTTTTTTTATTTTGTTACTTATTCATCCACGTTCAGATCAGAGTCTTGTCGATTCAACAGCATATTACAAATTTAACCATTTTCTGAGGTAAATTACGCAAATATTCCTCCAACTTTATATTAATATCTCAATCATCAACTTTAATTTGTAATAATATTATTCTCAAAAAAATTTTCTCTTGCTCCTTTTGATAGGTGATAGTCACTTCTCAATTATATTACCGACGTGGCATAATATAAAAGTAATAAAAAATATTATAAAAATAAATAAATAAAAAATGACAGTCGATACCTTGTCGACGTCATCTCGTGCGAACTTGTTGGGCGAGCTCATGAGGGGGCGTCGATCCCCCTTTCTCTCTCTCTCGGCAAGGGAGAAAAATAGAGGCTGTCACCCTCCATGCAAGCTCGTCGACACGTGAGCTTGCACGATGGGCGCCGACCCCCCTTTCTTCCTCACACCCAATAAAGGGAGAAAAAAAGGGGGGCCAGCGCTCCTTGCTCGTCGACAAGCGCACATGGGGCAACCCTCGACATTTTATATTTTCTTTTAATATTTTAATATTTTTATTGTGCGACGTTAGTATTATAATTGGGAAACTGACTATTCTCAGTCAGGAGTGTAGGATCCCAAAGGGCACCAAGAGGGGGAGTGAATTGATGTTTAACCGAAAAAGTCGATTTCACGAAATTCGTCGCGAAAGCATAAAACCGATTCTTAAAACCTTTGCAATTCATATTATAAACACAATATTAATGGGGAGAGAGAGAAATCAAACACGAAGACACGGGTGGTTGTTGACGAGGTTCGGCCACACCTTGACCTACGTTCTCGTTCCGACTTCTCGACCTCGAGACCGTCGGAGATTCTACTAATCCATTCCTTTGTTCCAAATGGGGCAAGGAAGAAAGCCCTTTACACAATCACATTTTTCTCCGCTTCGAGAGACAAGGCAACCTCTCTTCCTAAGAAGCTAATCTTTTCTCTCGCTCAAGAGGTAAGATTTAGAACATCTTTCACATAGGAGCTCTCACAATCTTTTTGAAGAATAATTTCTCTCTTTTACAATAGAACACTCACAAGAAGAGAAGAGAGAAAGAAAGAAGACTTTAAAATAATAACTTCAAGAGAAAATGATCTCCTTTTGATTTCTTGAAGTTTTGCTTCAATGTTTGGATTGGTTGCTTTTGCTTCTGACCTTGGCACTCCTTTTGTAGGCTCTGGTACGTGAAAAATTCGTCCAGAATTAATTCCAAATTTTTCTCCTCAAAATATAGCCGTTACTGTTTATTTCAGTAATTGACCGGTCGACCGGTCTATATGACCGTTGGCTCATTTTCCTCATTTGTCGCAACTGATCGGTCGACCGTATTAATGAACCGGTCGACCGGTCTATATGACCATTGTGCTCATTTCTGCAGCTTCAGCACTTGGTCGATCGACCGGACTGTCGATCGATATCTCGATCGGTATAGTCTCGCAGTTTTGATTTCCTCTCGTTCAGTTGATCAGTCAGTCACTGCATCGATTGATCCGTCGACCGGTATAGTCTCGCAGTTTTCATTTGAGCAGCTTATGCATTGATCGGTCGATCGGTATCTCCGATCGATCGACCGGATTTTCTCGACCGGCCTTCATAGCTTCGATTAGCAGGTTGACCGTCCTGCACTATTTTGATCATAACTTTCTGCACGGTTATCCAAATTAGATGATCTTGGAGTCTATGAAAAAGTAATAGAATGAGATTAGTGACAATTATTTAATCAAAGTGTAGTGCCCATAAAGTTATCTCTTTTTCTTTAAACTTTTTAGCATTTTATCTTTAATCATTCGAGATCATCAAAATATAATTTAATATGTCATTAAAACTTAGATCCAACAAGGAGGACCACGCGTGTAAGAAAATTAAAAGTTGAGGACATTCTAATTACAAATTAAAGTTTGGGATGACCGAGTTATTACCGCACCCAAAGTTAAGGGGTGATCCATGTAATTTATCCCATTTTTAATTATACAATACTTAACCTCTGCATTGTACTTAACCTCATATGAGTTAAGTACTATGTAAGCACAAGAAAATTATTACAACTTCAACTTGTAACCATTCCACGATAATCAATGGTTCGGATCTAGATGCCGTGAATAACTATTTTTTTTATCTTTTCTTACTTATTTTTCTGCGCACAAATAAGAGCCATTCATCGTCAATCCAACGGTCGACGTCGAATGATTACGAGCCATAATTATTTTATAATTTATTCTTGAAAACTCAGTCAGTTGAGTGTCATCGTAATATCATCAGCTATGACTTTTAGATTTAAACGCATCATTAAATTTTAGTCCATCGGTAGAACCTTATGCCTATTTTCTTTGAATTTATGCAATGCGTTTTCTTCATTCTTCTCAACTGAACAAACATATTTAAAGAATCATAAAACGAGAGAAATATATTAAGTGTAATGTAAATGTGATAAAAAAAATATTAACTAATTACTCAAATACATGAAGCATTCATTTATTTTTTCTTTGGAAAACAAAGTTAAAACACTATAAATCAATATATAAGTGTAATACCCAGAAAAATTGAATGGATAAAAATGCCCTCACGATGAGGGGCAAATGGAGCCTTTTGGCAAAAGAGAAAAGGAAATATAAAGCAAAAAATCAGAATTTAATTAATGGACTAAACACCCTCACAAGTAAAGTATCTTAGGATTGTAATTGTCATTTAACAAAAAGGTAAAAAGTTAAACCGTAATACCCCTAAAAGTGAGGGTGGTTGGAAGGCCATTTTGTAATTCAAAATAAGACAAAATAATTAATCCTAAAATCCTCCTCCCTCTCACTCAACCTCACTCATTCTTCTTCTCTCCCAACACCCAGCCGATCTCCCCCATTTCCCCCTCACTCACCAACTCTCGACTCTCTCTCCCTCAAACTCTCAGCCACAACATCCATGGAGGACAGCACATCCCCTTCAGCTTGTGGACAGCAATAACACTAGAGAAAGAGAGGAGTAAGCAACTAGAAGAAGAAGGAGGAGGATTGGATTCAAAGAATTTTTGGACAAAAACCCTAGGTATGTAAGGGTGAATCCCCTTTTAACCCATGTAAAAGTCTTGCCTCATGGATTTGATTAGTGTTGCATAAATAGATTGTTTATTAGACTCACACCTCTCATGAAGGTTTCTACTCTAAATGTCTTGGATATGTGGCTTCTTAGTGCTAAGATGATGTATGATGATAGTTATGTATTCTAAAAGTTAGAAGCATGTTCATTCATATTTCATCCAGATTTGATGTGTCCTATTTCACTACACATTTTAATAGGTTATCAATATTCAAAAATAGATATAGTATATTTCTGAAAGTCTAGTTTCCAAAGGTTTTAGTTTCATCTCATTTGGAACTGTGTACTGAGAGTTATGGCCGAAAGAGTGACTCACTATCAAACTGCCTTGGGTAGCAGCGCGACAGATTTGGGAAAGGCATCAAAATTCATATCTACATAATCTAAGAAAAATATTTGTGAAATAGATAGGTGATTAAGTCACCTTTCTAAAGAACTTCTATTCACCTTAAAAGGAGATGTCTATAGGGAGTTATTAATCATTTAGTGTTCAGCTCTCAAATTGGTTAATGTGGTAACCACTTAGTCATTCTGAGAATTTATGAAGGTAAACGATAAAAGGATAAAATCTGAGAAAATTATATGTTGTTGCTCTAGGGGTATAATGTGAAGATAAATTAAAACCAATCCATTTAGTGACTTATAGATGAGTTACTAATGTTGAATGAACAATGTGTCGAATATGTCCATATTGGAAAATCGTAGTTCATTTTCTCTGTTTTATCATTGTTTATGGATGTTTAATGTATGGAACACGTTAAATATAGCCTAGAGTGCTTGTAGATGAGATTGTGTTTGTGAATGAGATTTAAGTAGTCGACTCCATGATTTTCGATATAAATCAATTGATTGGTTGAGTCGAGCGGTCGAACGATCCATGAATTTTCATATGTGTGAATGCTACTGCCCAAATCGGACGTGGCATCGATCGACTGGATGGGCGACCGACCTTTGGATTCGGAGTTAAAAATGGTCGACCGATCCATGAATACAAGTGTCCAAATCGGACACATTGGGTCCGGAAGCCATTATTTAAATCAGACGACTAATCAGGGGAGCGGTCAACCGCTCGAATGGGTGAAATAACTGTCAATAAAGTCGACCGGCTGACCAAAATATATAACTTTGAATATTGAACTCTCTGATTCTCTTATCAATTATTCACAAGTTTACATCATGCTATGTCATGCCATGCTGTCATGCTTTTATTGATATGAATCTCGTGCTATTGTTTGACTCACAAGGAGGAGGATTGGATTCAAAGGATTTTTGGACAAAACCCTAGGTATGTAAGAGTGAATCCCCTTTTAATCCATGTAAAAGTCTGGCCTCATGGATTTGATTAGTGTTGCATAAATAGATTGTTTATTAGACTCACAGTTCTCATGAAGATTTCTACTCTAAATGTCTTGAATATGTGGCTTCTTAGTGCTAAGATGATGTATGATGAGAGTTAAGTATTCTAAGAGTTAGAAGCATGTTCATCCATATTTCGTCCAAATTTGATGTGTCCTATTTCACTATGCATTTTAATAAGTTGTCAATATTCAAAAATAGATACAATATATTTCTAGAAGTCTAGTTTTCAAGGATTTTAGTTTCATCTCATTTGGAACTGTGTACTGAGAGTTATGGCCGAAAGAGTGGCTCACTATCAAACTGCCTCGGGTAGCAGCGCGATAGATTTGGTAAAGACATCAAAATTCATATCTACATAATCTAAGAGCAAAATTTGTGGAGTAGATAGTTGATTAAGTCACCTTTCTAAAGAATTGTATTCACCTCAAAAGGAGATGTCTGTAGGGAGATATTAATCATTTAGTGTTCAGCTCTCAAATTGGTTAATGTGGTAACCACTTAGTCATTCTGAGAATTTATGAAGGTAAACGATAAAAGGATAAAATCTGAGAAAATTATATGTTGTTGTTCTAGGAGTACAATGTGAAGATAAATTAGAATTAGCCCATTTAGTGACTTATAGAGTGAGTTACAGAACGGCCAATATGTCGAATCTATCCACATTGAAAAATCATAGTTCATTCTCTCGGTTTTATTATTGTTTATGGATGTTTAATGTATGGAACACGTTAAACATAGCCTAGAATGCTTGTAGATGAGATTTGTGAATGAGATTTAAGTGGTCGACTCCATGATTTTCAACATAAATCGATTGATCAATCGAGTCGAGTGGCCGACCGATCCATGAATTTTCATATGCGTGAATGCTACTGTCCAAATCGGATGTGGCATCGGTTGACTGGATGGGCGACCGACCTTTGGATTCAGAGTTAAAAATGGTCGACCGATCCAATAAGCGGTCGACCGATCCGTGAACGCAACTGTCCAAATTGGACCCATTGGGTCTGAAAGCCACTGTTTAAATCAGACGACCGATCAAGGGAGCGGTCAACCGCTCGATTGGGTGAAATAACTGTTAATAATTGTAAGTCGACCGACCGACCGAAATATATGACTTTGAAGATTGAACTCTCTGATTCTCTTACCAATTATTCACAAGTTTTCATCATGCTATGTCATGCCATGTTGTCATGTGTTTATTGATATGAATGTCATGCTATTGTTTGACTCACTTAGAATTCGACTTGCATGCTAAGTCGTATGATTAAAATGAACCATTGTATTGAAATGACATTTGACATTAAACACTTGGCTCTTGTTGAATGGATTATATGTATGAAATGGAAAAAGGAAATGACACGACTTCAAAGTGTCATGGCTTGGCCAGCCAACGACGCAAGGACAACCAAGTACCTCAATGTATTATGAGACTCACTAAAGATTGTTTGATAACTAATCAAGATAATTGATTAAGTGGCATGAATGTATGGATAACGTTATAAATTGGGCATTTCAAAGAGTAAATGTGATGGAATGTTCCTAGCCACTATGGATATTGATAATTGTGCATTAAATAATATTAATGCAATGAATATATCAAATTGAAATATGAAATGGATAATTAGCTTTCATGATCTATTTTGAGATCCTTATTGTTCATTGATTATTGTTTTAATCAATATTTCTTATGAATTATTGATTTGTTTATTTCAATGGTCCTTACATATAACTAATGGAAGGTGGTCTTCCCCTGCATCTGGGTTCGTGCAGGTATGGAAGAGTAGATTGAAGTCAGTGGTGGGCTCAGGACGACGGTTAGCATATGGTGTTGGCCTTATGTTGGGCCACAATATTTCATATTGTTTATAGGTTATGGATGAGTCGACCTATGTATGGATTATGTTGGAGTTAGACTTATTTGTATTGAGCCTCTTATGTATTTGGGTTGTCTGCCATATTACATTTTGATGTCATTGGGCCTAGTGACAGATGGTCCATTATGTTTTATCGCTTTCGTTATGTTTTCATGTAGAATAATTTTTAAAAGTTTATCATCTTCCGCTATTTTAATATTCTCATGTTACGTTGGCTTTGGGTCAACTATCACATTGTCCATCATGTAAGACGCTCCGGAATCCGCTCGTGATACGTGTCGGGGGGCTGATTTCAGGGGGGGCATTACAATAAGAACATAGTTTTTTTTTCGTTAAGAAGATGCAATTTTTTTGTTCACTCTTGTCTTCACTTTCTTAACCACTATGCATATGGGCTGATTTCGGAGGCGTTACAATTAGAATATAGTTTTTTTCATTAAGAAGATGTAATTTTTTGTTCACTCTCGTCTTCACTTTCTTAACCACTATGCATATGGGACATTTTTTGAAGTATTTTTAGTCTAACAAAAATGTGATAACAAAATATGAAAATTGGCTAGGTAGGATATAATGATTGACTCTTCAAGATTTTAAAAAAACATAAACATTAGATATATCATTATAGATACTATAAATATATAACAATATATAAAAAAATAGAAATTTAGTATTTCTTATGAATCTTGTCGAACATGCTTCGTTCACATCAGTAGATTTTTTACAAGTTGGCAATTCAATAGGTCAACATATTAAGTACAATGAGGATATGACATAAGAACAAATTATGGAGTCCCTTTCACAAGACTTCTGAAGACATAATAAACCTTTAAAAATATCTTATTCATAAGGGTTTAATGGGAACGTTCATCACATTTTAATGGAGGATGGACGCTTCTTCCTATCACGTGGGTCATCTACGATGGACGGCTAGATGGAGGAAGCATGATTTACATTGGCAGTTCAGGGAAAACGAGGCTTGTTAAGGGATAATAAGGCAAGTTCAGACGATGTTCAAGTGGTGTCTTCCATGATGGTGTTCATCTTTCTCGACAGTGTTCAAGCGGTGATGAGGGGGCAGCAGAATTAATTCATGCAGGTCAACGTAGCAATATGCTACGAGCGTATCAAAATCGACACGCAAAGAAAATAATGAGACACAAAGGTGTACAAAAAAACACAGCATGAGACGAATCTGCACTGCAACTTGAAGAACACCAAGAGAAAAAAATAATTGTTTTTGCAAAATTTGAATAACAATAATGTCACCAAATAACTCAATTATTCCCTTTTATAAGGTTCAACAATACAAATTTTGTCCTAAGTAAGACTCTCAATAGTCTAGATAAGGAAATATTGACTCAACATAAATTAAATATAGGGGTGAGCACGGGCCGGGACGACCCGGTCGCCCCGGCCCGGCCCGGCCCGACCCGGATGTTTCGGGTTTTTTCCCGACCCGGTTATCAACCGGGTCGGGACCGGGTCTCATTTCCTTGAGACCCGGCCGGGATCGGGTCGAGACCGGGTCCGGATTATTAAAACCCGGATCCGGTCCTGACCCGGTTAAATATATAATATTAATATTAAATTATTTTTAAATAATATATTTATGCTTATTTTAAATAAAAATTAATATTTTACTTGATATATATCTTAAATATATATTGTTTTATATTATCATATATATATAATTTAATTAATAGTTATCGTATCTATATAATAACATTAATTTTTTTACTATTCGATTTATTATTTTATATTTTTATGGTCAAACCGGGACAACCGGGAATTCCCGATTTTTGTCCCGGTTTGACCGGGACGACCCGGTCCCGGACCCGACCGGGACCGGATCCGGGACCGGGTCTGCATTTTCAAAACCCGGAGCAAACCGGGTCGGGACCGGGTCGGCCGAAACCCGGTCCCGAACCCGGTTTTGCTCACCCCTAATTAAATACTAATAGCAAATACCAAAACTAAATATTAATCAGCAACTAAATATCTAAAATAACTTTGATTCAATTCCTAAAATAACTCAAACTTAGACTCCAAGTAATATCATGTCTTGTAATTTCCAACACCATCTCCTACATCAGTCCCCCCATCTTGAAAAGGGCTCGACCTCGAGTGAGTAACATCAGCATCCCTCTGGAACATACTTGAATAAATTTGTTATAAGTGTCAACTATGAACTACTCTCGTCGGAGAAAAACCATGACCATGGAAAATTCGCACTTATGCAACATTCCTTATTGTCAGCCATTTAGAGATAACTTGCACTTTGGTTGGATCGACTTTTATGTCGTCAGCTCCAATCAAGAACCCCAAGAACAACAGTTATGATACCAAAAATCGGCCAATGAACGGCCTGAGGACTTGGTTCATGGGACGTATGAAGGTGCTTAGTGCATTTGAGAGACCAAAGGACATAACAAGCCACTCATAGAGGCCTTCTTTCATCTTGAAGGTTGTCTTTCATTCGTCTCCTTATCGATTTTGAATCTGATGATACCCACTCCTTATATCAAATTTGGAGAAAATAGTAGCTCCACACAATGGTAAATCAGGTGGCAATTTTTTTGGCATGACATCTTTAAAATCATCTAACAAATGTTGCACTGAGCTGAGGACGTCGATAGAACTAAAGCTATAAGAAGAGTAAGAATCTTTGGCTTCACCAGAATAGTAAAAAACTTTTGAGCAGATTGAACTTCTGCACGAAATTCTTTAGGTTCAACTATCATACATGTGTGGTTGTTGAGTTTAGGTTTCGATTGAATTTTTTTGGTAAGAGGAGCTAATGTGATATGGTGTCCATCCATTTGAAAAGAATAGGAATTAGTACGACCATTGTGAGTAACACTATGGTCAAATTGACAAGGTCGCACAAGAATCAGTTGGCACGTATTCATAGCCACTACATCACATATAAATTCATCTTTTACCAATAGAAAATGTTACTTTGCACATAGCGAAAACTTCAATTTCAGTATTCTTTCGAATCCATCCAATCATATAAGGGGATGGGTGAGGTTCTATCTCCAACTTCAAACGGTTTATCATCAGTTGTGATACTATGTTGTCCGAGCTCCTGCTGTCAATAATTATATCACCGAGTTTTCTATTGACAATACCTCGTGTCTGAAAAATATTGTGCCTTTGTATGTCATCCTCTTTTTTTGGTGTGAGCATGAGGCGTTGGATTACATAGGCCACGTGCTCTCCTTCCTCATCTGCATACTCAATATCACAAGCATTCTCATCTTCATCTTCTTCACCATCTGTCGCTGCTTCTCCATGTGTTAAATTCACAGTAGGACATTGGGGACATTCATTAGACCGATGTCCAGGAAGGAGACATCTATAACATGTGATGGTTTTTTTGCTGAGTATAATGATTACTCGTCCTTCTTGCCGATGAAGTGTTGGTTGCCATGTTATCAGCAGGTTGATCATTTGTGGTCACAGAAGTTTCACCTTTTAATGTTGTCTTAGTTGGTGTTGTGTCAACTTTAGTAGAATTTCATTGTAGCGGAAGTCTGCTGGATAAGGATGCAGCACGCGATGCTCGTTCAATTTGACGCTCCATTCTTTTAGCAAGAGATATGATAACAACTAATGTATATGTGATCTGCCCTTCGACATGATCACGAACAATGGAATGCAAGCCATTGAAAAATCGAGCAATTTGTTGCTGGTCACTTTCCATCATGTCATTATGAGTAATTAAGCGAAAGAATTCAATTGTATAATCAGCCACAGTTCGAGATCCTTGGTGGCAATTGCAGAGTTGTTGTATAAAATCTGTTAATAATCAAGTGGAAGAAATCGTGCTCTAATAAACTTCTTCATTTTGTCCCAAGATTGAGCAGGTTGCTTTTGTTATCGAAGATGCATTCTCTGCACTTGATCCCACCATGATGAGGCTCCAGCTTTTAGTTTGAAGGCTACTATCTTGGTTTGTTTATGTTTTGGAGCATAAACATTGTCAAAGAATCTGTTAACTTTTGAGAGTCAATCTAGAAAATCTTCCATTATGAAATTGTCCATTGAAGATGGGCATTTCCATCTTCATATGGTAATTTTGTCTGTTTTGCACAAACTGCCCATCATCTTCATCTTCTTATTTTTCGTCACGAACATGTTGGAAACGACAATTTTGAAGTGGCTATCTCGGTTGTTGTTAAGGAGGAACATGTTGCACACGAGGAGGCAGTCGAACCTGAAGCAGCATCATCATCTCGTTAAATCGTTCATTGAGTTGATGAAGCTTATCCTTCACTTCGTCAAATTCAGCACAGGTAGGAGCATCACCCATGATATAAAATGATGGTTGTTGATACCAATGGACACCTTGCAAAACTAGGGTTACTATAGGGGGTACTGTAGCGGTGTGACACTATAGCACGATTACTATAGATGGCTGACTGAGGGAAAAATTAGGGTTTGAGATGAGGGTGAAGCAGAGGTACTGTAGTGGCGTGGCATTGTAGCAAGATTATTGTAGAGCTGAGGACAAAATTTGGGTTTGAGATGAGGGTGGATCTTGATTAGCTCTGATACCAATTGACAAGGAGGGCAACAGTGGTATAGCAGCAGAATTAATTTATACGGATCACCGTAGCAACATGATATGATGAGCATATCAAAATTGGCATGCAAAAAAAACAACGAAACACAAAGATGTCAAAAAAGCACAGCACGAGACGAATTTGCACTGCAATTTGGAGAACACCAAGAGAAAGAAACAATTGTTTCTAAAAAGTCTGAATAACAATAATGTCACCAAATAACTCAGCTGTTCCCTTTTGTAGGGTTCGGCAATATAAATTGTATCCTAAGTAGGACTCTCAATAGACTAGATAAGAAAATATTGACTCAACAGAAATTAAATACTAACAAAAACTAAATACCAAAAAGCAACTAAATATCTAAAATAACTCAGATTCAATTCTTAAGATAACTCAAACTTGGACTCCAAGTAATCTCATATCTCGTAATCTCCAACTCCATCTCCTACATCCCACGGTGGTCCAATGGATCAAGGGTCGATGTGTGAGACGTCCACCCAGTGTTCAAGGGCGAAGGTCTGACGGTTCAGGTGGGCTTCTTCAATGCGTGATGGCATTGCTCCTTCAAGCGTTTAGGTGGTGATGACGATGCTCGACCACCACTAGTGCTCCTCGTCGCCACTGATGATTGTGGCCTCGCCACTGATAATCCTTCCTCGGCCCTCGACCTCACTCGTCACCTTCGGCCTTGCGCACCATCTCCATTGTCACCGTTATCGTCTCCCTCGCTCTTCGCCCTTAACTTCATCCGTCATCATCCTATGACCTCGTCTGTCATTGCCACTTCAACTTCCACTTCGCCTGTCGCCGTCGCTTATGACCTCATCCTCAATCATCGCCCACGACCTTGCGAGCCTTCACCCCCCATGACCTCGTCTGCCATTACTGCCCATGACCTCGTCTGCCGTTACCCGCCATCATCGCCCACAAAAGATGTCGTCGCCACCTCAGAATCGCTCTTGTCCATACGTTGAAGCGATCGGCTTAAGTACGTTGAACTAGGCAAATCACATCCATCATCCATCCGACATTTGACGCTTGCGCGTCTAGCAAGGAGTGTTCATCCCATTAAAGCAGGATGTTAATGGGGTGGACGTTAGTTAAACTCTATTTATAAGTGTAGTTTTCGGTGCTCATCATTAGTCAATTTCCCTTTCCTCAGTCAAGAAGATTTCTTGGGTTTTCAAAGGCACGCACTTTTACTTGAAAAAAAGGATATATTACAATATTTTGGGTTACTTTAAAGGCTTTTGAAAGCATATAGTAGGATAAATAAAAATAGTTAAAAGAACAAATTTTTGTTCGAAAGGAAAACAAAAAAGAAAAGGTTATATACCCATCTAAACCTGTAGGATTTTTAGAGGTTAACCATGCGAATTCACATATAATTATTTTTGTACCATTAAAAAATAATTAAAATGTAAGAATCGTTCTTAGAAAAATAAACTGAAATGTAAATAAGGAGTTACAATTTGGATGCCTTATATGGTTGTGTATGTGATCGAGAATGATATAGATTAGTTGGATGTGAGAACAAATAATATTAATGTTAAATATTATACTAGTATGATGCCGGTGCTGTGCACGGAGAATGTGAAAAAAAAACACTGTTATTATTTGATTCTACTAACTACTCATATTGATACCATAAAATGGAACATATTTAAATAAAAAATAATTAGAATAAAATAATATGTTACTAACTTTAGTCAAAATGTTGTTAGGATGCATACAAATTATGAATATAATATAATTTATTTATTACTATTTATCTCAACTAATGTAATTTAAAATTTTCAATCACATAATAATTTAGATAATACATGACTTCATGACATATATATATATATAATTTAAATTTAAAATATAGAAGATGGAGGGCCCCAACAAAAGACGCCGATTCAAGCCAATAAGCCATTCCGCTCCTACTAGTCTTACCATTTGCAGTTCAGCAGTAACGCGAGAAAGAAAGAAAAAAAAAAGGCAGCTCTTTTAGATCTCCGCCGTAAAATGCTCAGGTAGCTCCGGCACCGCCCCTCCGTTCGGGCCACGACCACCATCTCTTCGACGCTCCATGGGCTCTGCCCAGTCCTCCACGACCGCCTCTCCCCAACCCCTTCTCCATGAATCATCCTCCGACGACGACAACGAGGAGGAAGAAGAGGAGGTCGAGGAGGATGACGACGACGAAGAGGACGAGGACGACGAGGTTCCGGAGAGAAGGAGGAGGAGAAGGCGGAGGAATCCCAAGAATCTTTCCATAGAGAAGGTCTTGGAGCAGGAGCCGGAGATCCTTCCTTGCCGCGCGGCCGCGTCCCCCCTCTCCCCCCAGCCCTCGGCCGCCAGCACCCCTCGCCTTCACATCCTTCCTGGAACATCCTCCGGTCCGTCCATCAAGGTCTGGGACCCCTGCAACGTCCTGCTTCCGCCGCCCCCGCTACTCCCTCTGGTCCTATTCGGCGGCAGCGGCACCTCCGCTGACCGGACGACCGAGGTGCTCCTAATCGCCCACGGTGAGTGCGCAGCGAGCCTCCGCCCGGATCTGGTGGGGGGACGGTGGGCTGCTGCCCCGGGTCTGACGCCCAATGGGGAGCGGCAGGCGAGGGCGCTGGCCGTATTCCTCAAATCCCAGGGCGTGCGCTTCAGAGAGGTCTATAGCTCGCCTCTGGATCGGGCGCGGGCCACTGCCGCCTTAGTTTGCAGGGTATGACGCTCACTTTAGCTAAACGGACACTTGCTCTGCCCCAACTTTGCCTTGAATAATTTATAACTGAGCTAAACATTGCATTTGAATTCTTTTTTATTAAGCTATACTGTTTACTAGTTAAATATTGGAGTTTTTAGTTCCATCTCCATCTCTACAATCATACGGAAATGTTATCTTACTCGACAATCCTTGCAAATTGGCAAATCATTTGACAAAGGCAATGATAACATGATTCAATACTAATATCACGGAGGAAGAAGTGAAAGATTTGGAACGAATTTGATGGCTTAGATGGCCGCACTGACGAATTTAAACTTGAGTGTACTTATGTCAATTATCTATCAGACACTGCAAATCTGTACAATTGCAGTAAGCTGGCATTTCCAGCATCCAAGTAGACAATAATAATAGCTGTATCATGTGCCCGCCATTGTTGATGATAGATGTTCCATAACCGATAAAGAAATTGTGGAATCATCATAACCCTTGTATGACTGCATTTACATGAGATGGAGCAGAAAATGAGTGGCCATTTACTAGGTACATTCTCTGCAAAAGAAATATACCTCCTCTGTCCTGGTTTCCTTACGATATTATTCGTACTCTGACCTCTAGCTTGGAGCGTTGGATGCATATATATGCTAAACATTTATAATATTCATATACATCTGATTCTTGACTCATGAGAAATTGGTTTATAGTCTCACTGTATATTTCCATCTTCCCTTCTGACTTCACCGATTTGATGTTATGAAGTTGCTTATTTAAAACTTACCATGTCTGTAAGTTGCTAATATTTAAAATTCACTATATCTGAAATCATTTGCATGGTTTTGGGTTCGATTTTATAGTATTAACTATTAACAAGTAAATTTGTATAAAGAAGAGTTCAATCGAACATTTGCGTTTCTGAAATGTTGGTAATCTATTCAAAGATGATAGAACTAATTTACAAGTACTACGGGAGAAGTAGAATTTTTACATTAGTTTTCTGCCAGTTTGTTTGAAGGAATATGCAACAAAACAAAATGTTTGTGAGTTAGTTTTAAATGCAGGGCTTCTAAAAGATTACAGCACTTCTTATTTTGGTCATCCATTGCGCTTCAGACATTCCTCTTTTTGGTCTTCCATTGCCTCTTTCTTCAATCTTTCCGTATGTCATCTCAAACTTTGTGTGGTTTCTGATGACGGCCTAGAGAGAAAACTAGTCATATAGCACATTGGATTTTCACCCCTCAAAAAAAAAAAAAAACATATTGGAGTTTCAGTCATCTACTCTTAATTTGTGTTCTTTATGTACTTTGGATCTTCTTGCATGTACATATTTTTCTTGCTGAATTTTTGTTGTCTCCAAGACTCCAAATAATCATATCATAATGCTGTAAGAGTAGATCTTCAGTTCTTTGCTATTATCTGATGGGGGTTTTCAGCAATTCCAAGTTAGCTGACCTTTTCTTCCCCAGATACTATTTATGCAACTGATTCATTATATCTTCAACTTTGCAGGAGCTTGGTTTTGCAGAAGAGCAGATACATCCTTCTGATGCACTGACTGACATTAGTCAGGGTCACTGGGAAGGTTGCCTTTGTTCTGAAGTATATACTCCACAAATGGTCAGTTTAATTGATAGAACACAACCCGATTTCTGTGCTCCATCAGGGGAATCACTAAGACAGGTTGTTTTCCGAATGATTGAATTCCTCAATGGGACAGTCATAAGATTACCTGAAAAATTGGCAGTGGGTGAAACAGGAATCCATCAACATGAGACAAAGGAACTCTCACGCAATAGCTCAACTAACTCAGTTCAAGAACGAGATGCTCCCCAATGGGATCTGCTTTACAGGCTTAACCGACCTGGTCTTCAGAGGAAGAAATCTGGTAAAAGCAGGCTTCAGTTTGTGACAACTGGTGACAATGAAACTGAAGATGAATTCTCGTCTGGAGACATCACCCAGGGGAACCTTCTTCATGATGACAATAGGCTAAATCCTAGTTTGTCCATTGGACTTTTTACTCATGCAATTCCAATCAAATGTCTTCTCACTGGGCTACTAGATTGCAGCCCTGTGACGTCTCATAAGATATCTGTAGATGATTCTTCTGTGACACTCCTACAGCATTCGCTAAGAACAGGATGGCAGATTAAGAGGATCAATGATACAGCACATCTCAGTCTTCTTTAGATAGAGATGGAGTGCATGACAACAGGCTAATGGGGACAGGCATATGCATGAATCTTGTTGAATTCTTCATATTTCTATGCTTTATTTGGTTGAAGAATGAGACACTTTTTACTTGCTTCTCATGTTGAAGATATATGGTCATTCCTGGTGACCTGTTGTGATGGTCTAATACTTCTGTCGTCAAACACCTTCAACTTAATACCCAAAGAACCGGAGGACAAACAGAAGAAAGGATATTCTTTTACTTTCTTGTGCACCTTTATGTTAGCAGGTGCCATCTCAGAATGCCCAGGAGTTGTAAAAGTGTAACCTGGAATATTTCTGCTGTTGTATTTGTCATGGCCCAATTTTTGCATTCTAACTTATGTTTGGAACTTATATGAATGAGTGCTTTTAACTGAGATATTGAGACTCAAGGAAAATAGTGTTAATGACCTGAGGGGTTATTCTCTTAATTATGATTAAATTCATATTCCACTTAATGGTTAGCAACCAGGGGATATCTGGTAAAAGAATCTTATTTAAGTAATGATAGCTTTTCAACTGGGCATGCACATGTTTGGTTGTGATCTATAGATTTGCCCCTTGTTTGGTTCGAGTCTGCATAAAATCTGGAAAGAGTCTGCTGAGGGAAGAGTTAGTGGCTAATTGTTTTGAGTTATTTTCTTTAACCTCGCACGAATTATATTTTTTTAATATTTAATTTTAAATTGCAATTTTTAGTTTCTGAACTTGTACACTCCTCTTATTAAGTTGTATCCAAAATTCAATTATTTTTTGATAATTATGAAATATCATTTGTTCTATTATTTTCTTATCTAAAATTTAAAAAATTAAGATAAAAACATCAATACGAGTAAAATATTATTTAATAATCATATTTTATGCAATATTGTGCTCATAATAAATTTTAATTTTTTTTATATTTTTCTTATATCACAAAAAACCTCACCTAAAAAGCCTAATCAAACCGAAAAAACCGATCAGAAAAAGTCGCAAACTCGGACTCTGATTAAAAATTAGGTTGATTTTTTAGAATAATTAAAACCACCCATTTAAATTAGGATTCCTAACCAAAAAAATCGGAGGGGCTGACCCGAACTAAATATATATTTTATAAAATATTACAATTAAAATATTATCTCACCTTTCAAATAATATTTCAAAGTTTTACATTTTTTTACCCATATTTATTAGATTAATTATATTGTTGACTTATTATGTTATAGTTAAACTTAAATATCATCAAGTTATTAATCTATTTTTAATAAAATTTGTATAAAATTGATTATAATATTTTAAATTATAATGTGATAATATGCTAGTTTAGTTTCTTTATGAACTTAGAGTTAATATTATTGTTTTAAAACATAGTTTGCGATGTATTTAATGTCTATTAATTTTTTTTAAAAAATATTATTTTAATTAGGTCTCCGACTCGAAAAAACCGAGATTGCTTAGGTTGTTTTTTTTCCTCGAAAAAAATTTTAGAATAAATTTTTACGCTCTAAAAAATCACTCGAAATTTAAAAATTAATTTTTTTTTCGACGTAAAAACCATCCGACCCGAACCACTTTCACGGGGTAAATTGATGGTTCATAAATAATAAAAAAAATTAGATAAAATTAAATAGGACGTAAGTGTCAAATCATGATAAGTTCACAAAATAATATTTAGATGTAATTTAAGATTAGAAAGAAAAAATATAAAGGAGTGTTAAAGAAAATAATTAAATTATTCTTGCTTTTTTTTTAAATTCTCGCTTGGAATAGAGAAGAAAATGAGACCAAAGGTTTGTTTTTGCTCTAGAAATTATTTTATGTTAGTTGATATCACGTCGGTGGGCAGCAAGAGCAGAAAAAAGAACAGAAATTAATAAAGAATTAGTTAAACCTCAATTAGTTTATGTTCTTATTGATATAAATTAATACTTTAGTTTGTAGAAAAACTAATTGCAAAATTATTGTGTATCTGCAACGTGAAGGGCAAACTCTAGCTAAGTGTTTTCTTCCTGGTGTTGCCTCAAAACTTGCACGAATCACTTCGGTCACGATCTCTCATGTCAAGACTTCAAAATGTTACGTCATCAACTTTTTAGCATGCCTCCATTCAGACGAAAATGAGAGGATGACGACTCCTTGAAGTTATATTTATATATATTTTTTAAGTAGAATTTGACTTCCGTTAGTCAATCAATTAATTCTATTACCAATTAAAGTTGAGGTAAAATGAATTACAGCAGATTTCGGGTTCGAATTTTTATGAATGTAAGAAGTTTTTATTGGGAGTTTCACTTATCATAATTAGACATGTTATTCGGAATAACACTAAAATAGTCGAACTCGATGATGGACTGAGACTCTAAATTATGACAGATGCATATAACTCTTAGCACCAACTCGGTGGTAACAAAAGAAGGGCTAATTCTATTTGATCATGATAATCTATACTCGATTAAATATGTGATAAAATTAAGATTAATTAATATGATTTTAAATTCTTTAATCCGTATTTAATCTCATCTCTATTCAAACATATATTTATCATATCCAACTTTTTTTTTATTTTTAGACCATAAAATCTTATCCTTCATAAAGAAAATGAATGCTCTTAATGTCACTCCTCTAACTCTTAATGTCACTCCACATTTTTCATTTTATCCTCTTATTTTCATTAATATTTCATCACTTCACTTCTTTCATAGTGCCTTTTCATCTTCCACTTTTCACCCAACTTGTTTAAATTAATTAATATTCTAATTATCTTTTCTTTCTCCACTTTCTCTCTTTTTCATATTAGTGCTTTTATTTTTTTATGATAAATATATAATACTTATATAATATAAGATATGATACACATATAAATTTAATTAATATGTAAAAATAAAATTGCATCAAATATGTAAAGTATTAGAAAATATATATGAAATAAAATGGAAATAAAAAATAGTGTAAGTGAAAATAAAGTACTACAGACAAAATTTAAAAGAATTTTATAAAAATAATTTTATATTCTGATTATTTAATAAGTCTGTGTCATTTTTCCAATTTTTTAGAACTCATTTATCTTATATTTCCAAAACTAATTTATATGTATATTATAATATTAAATTAAATTAATATGTGTTCCTTTTTTTAAACAATTGTGTATTCTAACAATTTACCAAGCTTTTGTGTCTTTTGTTTTTTTTTTTGACGTAATTTATTTGATACATTTTGAAATTAAATGTATATTCAATATTACAATGATTTAATATAACACCCATTTTATGTATTTTCCTTCTTACGTTTTGTCTCACCCAAATTCTTAAATATAACAATATCATATAATATAAAGGGAACACATATTAATTTAATTTAATATTGTAATATACATATAAATTAGTTTTAGAAAAATATAAGATAAATGAGTTCTAAAAATTAGAAAAATGACAAATATTAAATAATCAGAATATACAAATTATTTTTATATAATTCTTTTAGTTTGTCTGTAGTACTTTATTTTCAGTTACACTATTTTTTATTTCCATTTTATTTCATATATATTTTCTAATACTTATTTGATGCAATTTTAGTTTTACATATTAATTAAATTTATATGTGTGTATCATATCTCATATCATATAAGTATTATATTTTTATCATAAAAAAATAAAAGCACTAATCTGGAAAAGAGAGAAAGTGGAGAAGGAAAGATAATTAGAATATTAATTAATATAAACAAGTTTGTTGAAAAGTGGAAGATGAAAAGGTACTATGGGAGAAATGAAGTGAGAATATTAATGAAAGTTAGAGAGTAAAATGAGAAAGGTGGAGTGGCATTAAGAGTTAGATGAGTGGCATTAAGGGCACCCAAAGAAAATTATTTAGTATATTTTTAATTGAATTGCATTATTTATCATATAGCAAATAGTGCTAGAAATCGTGTCGAAAAAGTAAGTTTTTTGTCGACAACAAAACTCAACTTGGGTTCATACGAATTTGGGTGCGAATAGGAGTACATCAAATTGAATGCAATGAACCAGTCTGATATTCTTGTAGCGCAGCCCGGGTTATGACAACCCGAGTGCGGCACGCGCTGAATGACAAGATCCAGATTAGCTTTAGGATTTCCAGCAAAGGACCGAATAGTAATAGGTTCAAACTGAATCGATCTAGTTAGAATTTTGATTATACTCGAACTAAGTTTGTCACGGTGTGGGACAAGTTTCGAGGGTAAAGTTTTCTTATATTATTAATTATGCTAGAAATCGTGTCGAAAAGTAAGTTTTTTGTCAACAACAAAGCTCAACTTGGGTTCATTCGAATTTGAGTGCGAATAGGAGTACATCAAATTGAATTCAATGAACCAGTCCTATTTTCTTGTAGTGCAGCCCGGGTTATGACAACCCGAGTGCGCCACACGCTGAATGACAAGATCCAAGTTAGCTTTAGGATCTCCAGCCTAGGACCGAATAGTAATAGGATCAAACTGAATCGATCTAGTTGGAATTTTGATTATACCCGATCTAAGTTTGTCATGATGTGGGACAAGTTTCGAGGGGTAAAGTTTTCTTATATTATTAATTATAGTTAATAATTATGCCCGAGAAGAGCTGCTTCCCCTCTCGTCTTAGCAACTTCTCCTTCCTTCTACCAGAAGTTTTGCCTCTACTTTCCTCTCTTGGCCCCCTTCTCTCTGTCTATCACCCTTTTCTTTTCATAGTCCTTTTTATTATTGCCCTCTTGATTGATGACACCTATCATGGTACAACTTAAACCATTTAATGTATGACACCTGCCTTTATAGTACAACATCTTGATTCTCCTACGATTCTCTTTTTCTTTCGCTGCACAGCTTGATTGATGACACATGTCCTCTTTATGCAGGACCATTCCTCTAGGGTAGTGCAACCCGCCTTTTTGTCGTCTTCTATTTGATAGCTTTTTCTTCAGTATTCGATACTCCAATATGAGTCCTGAACTTCTAAATACCCTTGTGTGAACCTGCAGGTACCTACTTGATGCAAATATTTACTAATTCAGCGCACATAATGTATAACTACTAACAAAAGAGATCAGATAGTATTGTATTTTGCTAAGTTGATGAGAAGGTTGAAAGTGCATGGTTTCACAAAGTAGAAATGCATTGGAATACTTAGCATGTTGAGTGTCCGTACGGAAGATGACGCCTCCTGGCATAGTGAATAGTGGTAATGCGCCATCATTGCCTGAGATTTCTTTGGTAGTTGATGGTGACATTAAAAGTTGATGTCATGCTAAGGTTGATGCGGACGTTGATGGTGCGTGAATAGAGGTCTTCTTGTTTGGAGGCTTTGAAAGTTCGGCAGATGACTTCTTCCCCACAATAGGTTTCGGTAGAAGCGGTGTAGGGTTGTTTTGGATCAATGGTATTGGAGCAAAGTCTTAATGTCATATAAAATTATATTTTGATGATATAAACATCAAAATATTAAAGTTAAAGGCTGAAAAAGTTTAAATAAAAATGGACAACTTTATGCACTAAACTTTGATTAAATAATTGACTATATCCTTATTAGATTCTGAATGAATGATGAATAACAAAGTTGTAGAGAAACATGTTAACTATCCATAGAATTCAATCTAATTTGGATAACTGTGTAAAAAGTTATGATCAAAATAGTGCAGGTCGGTTAACCTATTGGTCGAAGCAAAGAAGACTGATCGAGACTATACTAGTTGAGCGATCAAATTTCGGAGATACTGGTCGACCAATCAATGCAAAGCTTGCCCAACTCAAATGATGAGACTACACCGATCAATACACCAACTGACCTATCAGCTCAATGGGTGAAATAAAAAATGTCGAGATTATACCGGTTGATAGTCCGATTGATCGATCAAGTGCAGAAGTTGAAGAAATTACGCGACAGTCATATAGACCGGTCGACCGATCCTCGGATGAAATGAACATTAACTATTAATTTTGAATGAGAAAATTGTGGAATAAATTCTTAACAAAATTTTCACATGTTGAAGCATATAAAAGGAGAGCCAAAGCCTGAAGCAAAGGCATCCATTTAAATATTGAAGAAAAACTTTAAGTTATTAAAATATCCTTCTCTTGAAATTATCATTCTAATTTCTCTTTTTTCTCTCTTATTTTTTTGTGATATTGACATTGTAAAAGAGAGAAACAACTATTCAAAAAAAATTGAGAGAGCTCCTGTGTAAAAGAGGTTCCATATCTTAGCTCTTGAGCGAGAGAAAATATAAGCTTTCTAGAAGGAGAGTTGTGCCTTACCTCTCGAAGCGAGAAAAATATGGTTGATGTAAATGGCTTTCTTCCTTGCCCCATTTGAAACAAAGGATGTGTTTGAGTAGAATCTTCGACGATCTCGAGGTTGAGCAGTCGGAGCGGAAACGTAAGTCAAGGTGTGATCAAACCTCATCAACAACCACCGTGTTCCTGTGTTTGCACTTTCTCTCCCTCTCCTTCTCATATTATGTTTGTGATATGATATGATTTATTTTGCTTTGAAGATTGCTTAATCGATTTTAAACTTCTGCAACGTATTTTTTGAAATCGATAATTTCGATTTTAAACACCAATTCACTCTCCCTCTTGGTGTCTTGGGATCCTACAATTGGTATCAGAGGCAAATTGCTCTTGTTTTAATATTTAATCATCTTATTTTAAGATTTAATCATCTCTAGAGCTATGACATCGAGTGAATTTAATTTTTCAGAAGGACAATTAATTAGTCGTCATCCACTTTTTAATGCATCAAATTTTACTTACTGAAAAATCAGGATTCAAGCATATGTATATGCTCTATTGATGTAGACATGTGGAACATTGTTGAAAAATATTATTATTTACATGAAAAATTACCTGCAGAATATGACGAAAGACAATTTTTTTTCAAAAATTTGATTGGAAAGCTAAAAATATTTTATATTGTGCTTTGCATTCAACAAAATTTAATTAAATTTCTAGTTGTGAAAGTGCAACTGAGATTTGAAAAAAACTCATCACTACTTATGAAAGAACAGATAAAATTAAAGAATCTATATTAAATATTTTAAACCATCAACTAGAAAATGAATCCATTAATGATATGGTTGTTCGATTTAATAATATTGTAAATGACTTAGCCTCCTTGAGCGAGTAAAAAATTAATCCCCCAAAAGTGAAAAAGTTTGTCAAGTCTCTTTTCTTCAAATGACATACAAAGAGGACCTTGATTGAAGAAAAAAGATTTGAATAATATGGATTTTAATGATCTAATTGGATCACTATTAACTTATGAGATCGAAATTCAGGAAGAAGAAGAAGCAAATTCTCCTAAAAAAAGACATTGACATTGAAAGCATAGGAAAAGGAAGAAGACTCAAGTAAAGAGGAAGTGGACGAAAAGAAACTTGCACGCTACACAAGAAAACTAGATAAGTATCTCAAGTTGATAAAAAAACGAGAAACCAATCAGAAGATCATATAAATAATACAAAGAAGAGACATCTCAAAAAGGGAAAAAGAAAAAATATGAAGAGTCAAGTGAAACAAGTGACTCATTAACTCTTTTATGTGAATAAATAACTTTCCTTTCTTATAAAAAGGTATTTTTCACTTAAAGAGAAAAATAAAAATTTACTACATGAGCTTGAGAAACTAAAAGAGGAAAATGATACATATTTTGTGGAAAATGAAAAAATTGAAGAATGAAATAGATTCTCTGAAAATTACACATGCATGTGAAATTATAAAACTAGTATGTTCTTTAGAAAAAGTAAAACAAAAAAATACTTTTTTGAAAAATACATAAAATCATGATAAGACTTTCTCATGTAAGGAAAAATAATCTTAAAAAATACTTTGGTCATGAAATCTCTTATTGAAAATCTAATCATTCCTATGATAGAAAATCACATTTTAAATATTTTACGTGTGAATTTTATGGTCATTACGCATATCAATACAAAATAAGAAAATCTTCACAGTACGTGATGATATAGGTTCCAAAAGGAACTTTGACTAACAAAATAGGACCCAAAGAAGTTTGGATACCAAATATTATATAATTATTTTTCAGGTGTGTCTCACATATAAAGCAAAGGACAAATGGAATTGAAAAATGTGAAGGTTAAGGTAAAAGTACCATTTACTTTTTTATTTCACTCAAAATTTTAAAATTATTTTTTTTAAAGAAAAGAGGAACATATAAGATAGAAAAAAATTGGTCATAGTGTTAGGGGGAGCATATTGTATTTAAAAAATTATTGTATCAAAATTTTATGCAATATTTTGATTCTTAATACATTTTTTTAGACTCGTGGCTTTCATAACCTCTAGATCAAGTTCATTTCACTATTATAAAATAGCCAAAAATTTAGGAGAAGTTATATTTTTTTGCATATTTTATAACTCTTTATGATGTAATACTTTACATATCAATGACAAAAGGGGAGAATAAATTTTTTTAAAGACAACACGATTAAGGGGGAGTTACATATGGCTTCTTATGTCCTTCATGTGCCAACTATTTTTTTGATAAAATAAAATGGGGAGAAATATAGGAGAGATATGATATGAACATAACTCTATATAAAGAGTACCTTTCAATTAGTACTTATGTGTATATCTATCATTGTAATAAAAGTTAAGATTTAGGGAGAGAAAAATTGATTTTACAACTTTTTTGCAACTTATATATTTTTCATATTTCTTGATTTGTCTTCATAAAAAAGGGGAAGATTGTTGGAGCAAAATTTTAATAATATATAACATTATATTTTGATGATACAAATCTCGAAAGATTAAAGTTAAAGGCTGAAAAAGTTTAAATAAAAAGGGACAACTTTATACACTAAACTTTGGTAAAATAATTGACTATGATCTTATTAGATTCTGGGATAAATGATAAATATCAAATTGTAGAGAAAAATGTTAGCTATCCATAGAATCTAAGATTATCTAATTTGAATAACTGTGTAAAAAGTTATGCTCAAAATAGTGCAGATCAGTCAACCTATCGATCGAAGCAAAGAATGCCGATCGAGACTATATCGGTCGACCGATTAGAGATATCGGTTGACCGATTAATGCAAAAATTGCCCAACTCAAATGACGACTACACCGATCGATGCACCAACCGACTGATCAGCTCAACGAGCAAAATAACAAATGTCGATACTATACCGATTGGCTGACCGATTAATAGTCCTATTGACCGATCAAGCGCATAAGTTGAAGAAATCGCGCAATTGTCACATAGACTGGTCAAGCAGTGCGGTTGACCGGTCCCTGGCTGAAATGAATAGTAACATTTAGTTTTGAATGAGAAATTTGTGGAATAAATTCTAGACGAATTTTCCATATGTTGAAGCCTATAAAAGGAGAGCCAAAGACTGAAGCAAAGGTATCCATTCAAGCATTGAAGAAAAACTTCAAGTTATCAAAATAATCTTCTTTTGAAGTTATCATTTTAATTTCTCTTCTTTCTCTCTTCTCTTCTTATGAGCCTAACATTGTAAAAGAGAGAAACAATTGTTCAGAAAAATTGAGAGAGCTCCTGTGTAAAAGAGGTTCCATATCTTTCCTCTTGAGCGTGAGAAAAGATAAGCTTCTTAGGAGGAGAGGTGTACCTTACCTCTCGAAGCGGAAAAAATATGGTTGATGTAAAGGACTTTCTTCCTTGCCCCATTAGAAACAAAAGAAAATGTTTGAGTGGAATTTCCGACGATCTCGAGAACGAGAAATCGGAGCGGAGACGTAGGCCAAAGTGTGACCGAACCTCGTCAACAACCACCGTGTTTCTATGTTTGCACTTTCTTTTTCTCTCCCTCTCCTTCTCATATTATGTTTGTGATATGATCTGATTTGTTTTGGTTTGAAGATTGTTTAATCGATTTTAAACTTTCGCAACGTATTTTGTGAAATCGATAATTTCAATTTTAAACACTAATTCACCCCCTTCTTGGTGCCTTGGGATTCTACAAATGGTTGTAAGCATAGATGAAGATCCTCCGTTACTCTTCACATCGACCTTCTTACGCCAGTGGTAGTTGGAGGAAGAAGAAATGTTTCTGTTTGGGGTTCAGAACTGCCCACATGTGTCTCCTGGATTGGCGAAGGAGTCAGAGGAGTAGCGGTGACGTCTAGTCCCTTGGTTGAAAATGAACCCTGGACATCTTAGCGTGCTGAGCGCTTCCTCTTGCCAGTAGATTGCCCTTGTGTGGAAACCATGGCCGAAGTCGAAAGAGACGAAGATGGTGAAGGGTGATGAATGAACACGAAGTCTACAAAAGAGGGAGTGGAAAGATCGTCGCTTGTAGTTGAGGAGTTTAGGGCAAGAGTGCGAGGAAAAAATGGTAGAAAGGGAGTTAGTGTGGGATAGAGATTTATATGTGGCGAGTGGGGAAGGTGAACCGTCGAGTGACAAGTGGCACACATGCGAAAAATGTGGTACCCCAAGAGAAAATGGGAGAAATGATAAAAGGAATAACAATAGGGAGTGGGCCATGCATCATGCCCGGTCATTGAGTCTAGTGGTGTAAAATATATGGCAGAAAGGAATGAAATGTGTAAAGGGGGCATGCACCATTGTCTAGTTGATGATTCCTGTATTATTCATGTGTGAAACTAGTGATAATGGCAAAATTTGGCTCCTAGAAGTGCTTTCTTTAATGTCTTTTAGCTAGACATTATTCCTTCCCATTTTTAAGGATATTCAATAGGTGGTAGAGGTGCCAAGTTTTCCATTACACCTTGAAGGTTTTGAGGGATGTATTGTCTCGCTCGTTGACCATTTACTATGAAGTGTTCTCCTTGATTGTTCTCAAGCTATACTGCCCCTGAGTCATAAACTTTGGTGACAGTGAATGGACCAGATCATATGGTCTTTAATTTACTAGGAAAGAATTTGAACTTTGAATTAAATAAGAGAGCTTGGTCATCGACTTTGAAATTTCTTACCAGAATCTTCTTATCACACCACTGCGCAGTTTTGGCCTTATATATCAAGGAATTTTCATATGTCATTATCCTTAGTTCATCCAATTCCAAGAGTTGTAGCATTCGCTGCTCGCCAACTGCCTTCATATCAGTATTCAGTAGCTTAATTGCCCAACGTGCCTTGTGTTCGATTTCAACGGGTAGATGGGATGCTTTTCCATAAACCAATCTATAAGGAGTATTTCCTAATGAAATCTTAAAAGTTGTATGATAATCCCATAAAGCATCATCTAATTTTGTACTCTAGTCTTTGTGTGATCTTGATACACCTTTTCCAAAATGTTCTTGATCTGATGATTAAATACCTCCACTTGGCCGCATGTTTACGGGTGATAAGGAGTATATACCATGTAGGAGATGCCATACTTCTTTAGTAAATTCTCGAATTGCCTTTCAACAAAATGCCTCCCACCATCACTAATCACCACTCTTGGCATACTGAATGAAGAAAATATAATTTTAGTGAAAAACTTCGGTACAGAGTGAGAATCACATCTTACTGTAGGTACAACTTCCACCCATTGGGAAAAGTAATCAACAACTATCAAGACGTATTCGTAGGCCCTAACTTTGGAAAATGTCTCATATAATCCACTTTTCATATGTTAAAAAGTTCGACAGCCAAAACCCTTA
The DNA here is from genome assembly GCA_030549335.1 of Pontederia crassipes. Taxonomy (NCBI): domain Eukaryota; kingdom Viridiplantae; phylum Streptophyta; class Magnoliopsida; order Commelinales; family Pontederiaceae; genus Pontederia; species Pontederia crassipes. The sequence goes on from CM060190.1 coordinate 9,078,166, forward strand.
TTAAGGGCATTTCTTGTCCCCTTTCAATATTTCCTGACCTTTGGCCGTTGTCGCAAGAAGAGACGAATTGGTATACATCTCTGAATAATGTTGGCCAAAAGAAGCCAAATCATACTTAGTCATCCGGTGAGGTGTTGTGTGCGACCCAACATTCAGCATGATGCTAAGCTAAATCACAATCAAGATATTTTTTTAATTTATATATATTTAAACATTTAATCATACATTATAACAATCATAATAATAATTATATATAATTCTATTACATGTCTAATAAGCATAATAATATCATAGATTATAATATTTTTTTATTTCCATAATTTAATAATATTAATTATTATAATATTATATATTTAATACATATAAAAAATTAGATGGCCCGACTTGGATCAAATCATTCCAAGTCAATCTAAGTGCCTTTAATTGTTTAATTTTTATTATCATTTTAAGTTTTTAATGATAATCATGATTGAAAAATTGCATACTTGAAAATTGTAAAAATTTTGAAAAGTCAAATACAAAATTAAGTTTGTATAGGAGAAAAAGAAAAAAGTTGACGTGTACAAGAGTGAAAAAAATATTGACGTAATGTCACTTGAACATCCACGTCAATATAAACCGATTGACTTACGGTAATTGACTGTGATGACCAAAACGTTTCTGAAATCGAATGATTTATAAAGTAAAATTGGATAACCATATTAAAAATATCATCTAAATTGAATGACCAAAGCTAAAATTTACTCCAATTACTCCATTTTCTTTCTAAATCTTACGTGTGAGGATATCTAACTTAGGAATTCTCTTTCTTATTTCCATTTTCCTACCATATTCCTTCCATAAATAGAAGCAGCAGTCAGCCACTACAACACAACAATTTGATGAAATATGGACCTTACACTCCACTATTTGGTATTCTATTATGGTTAAATAATAATGTACCCTGGTACTTGACCGCATTAGACTCGGTTGACAGTTTCCTTACGATTGCTGTCCTGATTCATGGCTTTTCAGGAAATGTTTCCCTGAGACGAACAAAAACAATCAATCTGAGCATTTCTTTCTCGTAAGGCTTCCCAGGTGTTGTTGTCAGTTCCTGTATTTCCGTTGTAACAAAGGTGGCTTTTACCCAGAAATTTTGAGTAGACCAGTTAGCTTAGATCAAATAGCTGCAATGCCCTAAACAATGTGATCATAGCCTCGTTCGATTGCCTGATAGCAACTAAATCTTGTGAAGAGCATGTGGACTTCATCTTTGAGACTTTCCGTGTCTAAAACCCGACTTATCCATTCAGCCACCTTCACCTTCCAAAATTAGGTATTATTGGCATTTAGGTTTGGACTAAGTTAAGGTGATTGTTGGACCAGTTTTATGATTTTATTTTTGTTACCACAAGTCAGTCTCAGTGACTTGAGTCTATGTAGGTTCACTGCGAAGAGCAGTTTATTGTATTTTAACTGCAAACTCGTGCTCATTCGCCCGCCGGTAAAGAAGAGCTGAAGCTTCAACCCTGTTAACAAGGAAAACAACTTCAGTCCTAAATATAATTCATTGAGTCAATAGAGTGGAAATTGCGGTTCACTTCACCAAGGCTCCATAAATTATGCAATCAACTTGTACCATTGTGCTGTAGTGATCCCAAAGCCAAATCAGATCTAGAAAATAAGAACAAAAGGCTAAAGAGGGTCATATCTCACCAGCCAGGCTGAACAACAAATCTTCCACTGGAAAGGGCCCGATTCACCTGTGATGCACGTAAGGATGAGAAAAAAACAGAGAAAAAGAACATAAATTGCCAACTTGGATAGTCAGTGAAACAAGACATCACATTTTACAGGTACATGTCTTGTACATCGAAGAGGTTGCAAATTATGTAATACCTTATCAGTTCCGAGAGCATTAGCAACAACATGAGTGACATGTTCATCAATCTTGTTAGTGCAAACAGCACCAAACTGCTCAGCTGTCTGCCACAGTGGATGTAGGTGAGGTTTGGCTTCGCCAACTGGGAAAATTCTGCTGAAAACAATTCGGCACCCGGCAAGGATCTTACGTTGCTCAGATGCAAGGATGTTTCTCACATCAATGTCAATTAAAGAACTATGTGAGAAAAATTCTTGATGAATTCTCTCGATGACCTGCTTTTTTCCCCAGAAAAAAAAGATCAATAAAAAAGGAGTACAACAAGCCTCCAAGACAAACTGGCAATCAGAGAGCAATAACCCATTACCGCCAATGAAGACGCTAAACTCCCATGTTCTGGCCTCTCATCATGATCAATCTCAAGAAGTGAAGGCCCAGGAAGACCAAATTGCCGTCTGCTGCATGGGAAGTATGTATATCTGATGCAATAATGTAGCAAGAAGTGAAGCTCTAGGCTCAAATATAGAAATGGAATTTGGATCTAGAATCAAATCCAGAATGGCCTAGGAAAATCAGGAGTCATCCATACCTCTCTACGACAATCAAATTGAGTCTGTTATGTGGCCACACCCTCACAGAGTCATCAATAATCACTACAGCTGATTCCATACCCAAAACCCCATCAAGGTCCTTGCTTTTCAGAACTCTTTCATCGCCATCAAAAGGATCACCTTCATGTCCCCTCGAGATAACTCGGCCATTGAACAATGTCCCAGTTGGATCAAGTATCTTTGCCATCTCGGTAGCATATAATTTGTTCCCCATTGTATATACATGCAGCTCAAAAAGCTTGCTAGCCTACAACGTCGTGATACCAAGAGAAGAAAATTTTTAAAAAAATAACATAGCAGCTTTCTTTTATTAAGAGGGATTAATTATGTTTCGAATCCATCTGGAAATAAAGGAGATAACATACTGACCCGATCCAAAAAATTCCAAATCCCAGGTCTCAATTTAGTCCACATCCCCATGTGTAGGAACCGATAAAGATGTCTTTGTGGCCTTTCCCTGTCTTGCTCTTCTTTCTTCCTCAAAATTTCTTCATGAACTGGATCTACTTCAACAAACTGCAAGGCAGGAAAGAAATAATATCAAGTTACTATGCAAATGTCCTAGCCATACCAACATCACTGGAACTATATAGCTCTGTATCTACCTTTGCTGAGTTGAGGAGAGTATGATCTAAATCAAGTACAAGGCAAAGCTTCCGAGCTGCAAACATCTTATTCTGCTCCATTATCCTTCTCGCTCTCTCTTTTTGGATAGCAGCTTTCTGTTCTTCATCATATCCATCTAAGAAATGTTCATCGACTCCCCATGTGCTCTTTAATTGGGAGGTGCATGCTCCTCCTTCAGAAACTACAGAAGATATAATTTTTGGATCATTTGATACTTCCGCAGAACCCTTAACATCTAACTGATCTATTTTATTTGGGACTGTCTGGGTGGCTGGAGGAACAGTCATTTGGGAACTAGATGCAACTACATGCTTGAGATTTGTTGCAGCCTGCTGAGAAAAATTTGGCTTAGCAATAATGGGTTGAAACTGAGAAGATGAACTGCTTGTCTGTGCTTGCTCTCGTTGTTCTCGGGCAGTCATGTGGTCTATGCTGCCCGGCGTAACTGATGAGACACCATTTCTTGCTTGTCCAGTAACAAGGTTCTCGTTCTTCTGAACCAAGTTGCTACGGAGTACACGTCGTGGATCACGAGGCTTCATGCGGGTTAGTGGGTTCTGCAAATATGAAGGAAAATGTAAGATACTGCAACGACAGTTTTATAAGAGGCTCAAAGAAACTTATCTCAAGATAAAACGACCCAAAGCACCTAGAATAACATTCATCTCATATTAATGAAAATATGAGATCAAACACTTCCATGTTTGTGAAACAGAAAAAATCATGTATAACCATGATTACAGAAACCAAGAAGATACCATTCTTAACTCGCAATGTCCAGCAGACTACAAATTAGTAAAGGTATAAGGCGTCAGAATATTTGAACTTTAAATGCACATTAAGGTTTTGCATAGGTGAAGTAAATGAGTGTTTATGGTCATGCGTGAAACCGATAAGCGGCTACATACAGCAAGCAAGATACAATATATCTCACTAAGCATATTAAGCAGGACAGCAGAATCTGGAAAATACTAACTAGAAAAGTATTTGAATTGAAAAAGCCTACATAGAATTAATAAACTACTCAAGCCGTTAGCATTACCACAGGGACATCAGACATAAGCATCTGGGGTTTTCCTAATGGATTCTGCCCAACTTCTTTCGACATTGCAAAAGAACTACTTGCTGAAGAAATTAGACCAGATTTTGTCTGTTGATTGTCAGCAGTTGATCTCTGTTTTGCAGCCTCAAGTAGCTGCTTGAGGATTGTAGGGTTGGCAGCTTTTAGTAAATAAGGCAAAGAAACAGCATGATTTACTGCAGGGTTTTGCTTAACTATAGAATTTGGAACAAAATCTGGCATCCCATCAGGTCGTCTGTTAAAACCATCCTCTTCATGTCCTGATGATAGACTGCCAACGTCAAAATTATCATTTGGCCTAAACCTATAACTCGGTTGAACAGCAAAAAAGTTACCATCTTCTAACCATCCACCTCTTCCAAATACCGACTGCATATCTTTGGAGCTGGTAAAACCATTTCTTGGCCTCTTTAAAGAATAGTCCTCAGGTAATGAATCATGAAGAGACTTGTGCTTCTTGTTATTCTGAACATGTACAATGAGTCCATTATTTATGTTATTGGGATCAACAATCCGATGTCTGATTTGTTCAGAAGAACCTATCACTTCAGAGTTCAACAACCTCAATCTTGGGTCTCTGCTTTTTGCTGATAACTTCGCAACTTGGTTTGCTACTGGAACACCCTTGACAACCAGTTTATTATAGCCTAATTCATGTGCCACTGTACCACTTGCATTTCTAGCATTCGAAGAACTGGATATTTCTCCTTGAGTGTCACTGCCAATGTTGCTATCCTCAGAAGGAGTTGGGCTTGGAAGCCGATTAATTGTAGGCGCAGAAGTCCATTTCTGTTGGTACGATGAAACAGCCTTAATAGCATCTTTTGCATAATAATATGCCATCGGCTCATTTTCCTCGATCTTTTCGGGCATTATAGGCATAGGATATGCTATGGGGCCTACTCCATATCCTATAGGTTTTGGCATTGGAAACTGTGGGGGATTATCTCTTGTGGGTGAAGGGAGGTTGCTTTCGTCATAATCAGTATGAAGATCCAACAAAGGACCTCTACCTCTAGCAAGAGAAGAGACTTTGAGCTGGGACAGACAATCCCTCACACTACGGCTATTAGAACAACCGGAGATAACAGATGGTTTCTCTCGACCTTCAGATGGAATTACACTGTCAGCCAATGCATCTTTTTCTTCATTACAATCTTCAAAAACCAAGGAGTTAACCCAGGCATCTACCTGAACCAGAGACACAATGCATCGAGATAGATTTAATTAGTGTATCAAATATTCAAAACAAAGATATCACAGGTGACAACCGACCTGGCTTATCTGATCAGATGTCAATAGCTTGGAATATTGGTTTTTTATGTGTACCAACAACCTGTACAGCATTTTGGTGGAACATATGTGGTTCAAAATGTGATGGAAATCGATAGTAGAATAGAATCAATAGCTAAGATACCAAACAAAACCAACCTCAATAGTAGGTCTTTATTCTGCTCTTTGGTCTTCAGGTCATTTGAATTAAACACCTGCTGTAAGATTAGATGTGAAGGATCTTATATGATAATTCTAATTCAAAATTTTAATTGTGTAGCACTAATCACTGGCAAGATTTTAAGTTGCCTTACAGAATGAACGGCTTGAATTCCCATGAATGCATGGTGGACAAGGGCATCGAGCACTGTATCAGAACTTCGCACACCAGAGAACATAGGCTTTATATTCTGAAAACATTTCCGCAGTCGCAGACAAACCATCTTGAATGATCTACCAATAAGAGATACAAAAATCAAGATGAGACAGAGAAATTGATTCTCCCAAATATCTGGATCGTGTCATGGTTCAGTCCAGAGTATCTATTTCGATCCAAAAATTCACTTGCATGTTCTGTTAGTTATAATTTCATTATTGGTCTTCAAATAAATGAAACTTACACAGCTGCCTCCTCCTTTGTCACAGTCTCCAATTCCTCTAGAATCAAATTCACCCGATTGTCAAAATCATCAATTTCTTCTGTGATTTCCTTCACATCAGAGTCCTTTATGTCGGATTCAATCTTCTTATTATGCGATGCGGCATCCACATCTTCCACATTGTCCGCAGTATCAACCTCGAAGCCAATCTCCCCTTCCTCTAACTCTCCCTCCTCCTCCTCGCCGCCACCACCAGAACCCTCACTACTATCCTCTATTACCGCAGTGCTATCCCTATCCTTCGCGGCGGCGACATCGCCGGCACTCGTCGGCGGCAACTCCGCGAGGGGCTTGTTCTGGACGGCACGCGCCCACGCCAAGTTGTACAGATCGGAAGTGTAGTTCCTCGGCATCGAGCGCCCAACCCAAACCCTAGATCTCGCGTCCTGCTTGAAATTCTCGGCCGAGGCCTCCTCCATCGGCTCCTCGGAATCCCCGCCGCCTGAGCGGCGCGCCTCTCCGAAACTCGCACGGCTCCGATCCCTCGCCATCGCAACGACACTGTCCAGAGAGGCGTGATAGGACCCGGGGACGCGCATAAGGCCGGCCCGCGAGGACAAGACTCAGACGGCGCGAGTTACGGCTTGCAGATCTACCGAGTTCTAGGGTTCGATTCCTCTGTCCTAGTACGCCGTTCGGGACGAAAAGTGGCCCGATGTTGAGGGCTGGGAGATAAGAATCGATCGGAATGGCAGTGAACCCGAGAAAGGAACTGATATTTCCGGTGAACCAGCCGGCGAATGGTCTCGAGCGGCGGCGAAGATGAGTCACGGGGAGACGAAGGAATCGATGAGAGGATTAATTAATTAATCGAAAGGGGAAAAGCGTTCGAGAAATTTCGAAGGCTGCCCGTGAGGTTTCCGATATATATAGATTTGGTGATGACTTCGCATCAGGAGCGTACACGTCAGTGGAGATCTAATTCTGCTGGCCGCTTGGCGACGTCTGATGGGCCCCCACGATGTTTAACAAATTTATCTATTTATTTATTTGAATGAACACATCAACGACAGTTGTCACAGTCCACTCCCTTGACCACGATACTTTTACATGACTCCTCAACGAGTCCTCGTGATGTCACTATTTCTTTCTTTTTATTAATTCAAATAAATGTCAAAAAGTAAAAAAAAAAACATGTTTTCTCAATATTATTTTCCTTTTGAAAAATTAGTGTTAAATTTGGTGCCGGACGACGTTATAAAAAAAATGTAGTATATAATCGTAATTTTTAATAATTACGGAAATTGATTTATTAGTATTTAAATATGTTATTATATTTTGAAAATTTTAAAAATAGATTTAAATCTACCATGACTCAACTTCAGCTTAAATTGTTTTCTTTTTAAATGATTACTTATTTTCAAAGATACAATTATTTTTTATTTATAATTCTATTTCTTTTTATAAGGAAATATTAAATTCTCATTGTACTAAAATTGAATTCTTTGTTTTAAATTATTGTTAAAATCAGAAAAATAAGACAATATAGTGAAATAGTGTAATATTTTAATTATTTTTATAAATTATTTGTACATTATCTTTAAGAAAAAAATATTATTTATTCTAATAATACTCAAATTGATAAAACCGAAAGATTAATCTTAATTTAATTCAAATTTAATTATTTATTTTAAATTATTTAACAAACTATAGTTTTAAAAAGGAATTATTATTTACTTGCATATTACTTTTTCTAAAGAAAATATTACTTATTTTAATCATACTCAAATTGATAAAAAGGAAAGATTAACATTAATTTGACTCAAGTTGAATTATTCATTTTATTTTTTATTTCAAAAAAATAAATTATCTTTTAAAAAGTATTTGGACACTAATTTTAAGAAATAAAATATTATTTGTTTCAATCATACTCAAATTGATAAAAAAATATTAATCTTAATTTGACTCAAATTGAATTATTTATTTCAAATTATTTTTTAGTATAAAAATAACAAATTATCTTTTAAAAGGAATCATTATTTACTTGAATCTTATCTTTTAGAAAGAAAATATTACTTACCAAATTATATTATGTATTATTATTTTTTAACTCCTTAAAGAATATATTATCTTTTAAAAAGAAAAAAAAAATCTTAACTTGGCTCAAATGGAATTATTTATTTTAAATGAATTTTATCTCCAGAAATAATAAATTTTATTTTTTGATTTGAACATTATTTTTAACAAGAAAAATACTATTTATTTAAATAATACTTAATTGATAAAAAGGAAAGATTAATCTTAATTTAACTCAAATTGTATTATTTATTTTAAATTATTTAATAAATCTGACAATAACCAATTATGTTTAAAAAAGAATTATTATTTAAGTGCATATTAATTTATATAATGAAAATATTTTTTTTAATCATACTCAAATTGATAAAAAAGGAAATAATTTGATTCAAATTGAATTATTTATTTTATTTTTTAGTTTAAAATAACAAATTATCATTTAAAAAGGGACTTGGATATTATCTTTAAGAAAGAAAATATTATTTATTTTAATCATACTCAAATTGAAAAAGGAAATATTAATATTACTTGGACTCAAATTGAATTATTTATTTTAATTTTGATAAAACAAATCTATATACATTCTATATCTATCAATATATTATTGGAAGGAGGATAGTTAGGAAGTGTTGACAAGTGTTATATATAATCACTTATAAACTATATGACTACTATTTTTTGAATGAGTTCAAAATATATAGTAAGTTTGAATTAACAATTACATCTAAAGAATTTAAAATACTTAGATTTAAATAATCAAGACTAATTAATTATATGTAAATTGTAAAAAAAATAGTTCAAATAGTTAAGATTATAAAATAATATTTTTAATATTAACATTTTTCTAATTACATTAGCATGAGAATAAATATCTATCAATTCACATCATTTGCAAATTTAATTATTAACAAAGAAATTTAACACCTGCATATGGTTATAACCAATCATGTAGTGGTAAGATATACTGAGGTAATTATGTATTTTTAAAAATTTCATCAATATTCGATGGCTCCCATTAACAACTATAATCCTTCGACACCTTATAAATAGTGAGGAGGAAACAAACTTCACTTCATGCTCTCTCTCTCTCAAAATTCACTTAAGGAAGAATTTATAAACCATCATTTTAAGTTCATTAGACTTAGATTTATCTTGGTCTACAAATAAGGTAGGGATCCACTTTGCTTACCTCTTTCTTAGCCTTGAAAACTCCTTTTTTTCAAAGTTGTCCTCTCCCTTCATCTCCCCTTGAGCTTCTTCTCCTTCTTCTCTCTCAGCTTGGTTCTGCAGCCCCTTATTCCCTTCCTCCATGTAGCTGATCAATTACACTTCAATCTCGGATTTGAAGAACCAGGGCACAAGTGCTCGTTGGATTTTTAAAAAAAAATGAGAAAAAGAGAGAAAAAAATGGCCGAGAATGACTTATATATTAGGTGGACTGATGCGTAAAAAGGTGTAGCAAAATAAAATCACTAACAAGTGTACTAGTCGCTCAAGTAATATAAAAAATATGTATCAGAGTGTCGAACCCACGAGTAATATTATTAATTTAATATCTGAATTCATAAATTTTTAAGAGAGGAAAAACATGAATTTTTTAAAATAGGTTTTGTAATTATAAAATAAAATAAAGAAAATAAGATAATAATAATAAAATAAGAAATGGTGTTGAAATTAGGCCTTAGGATGAAAATAGACCAGGATAAATATTTGAACTATAAAAAATAAATTCAATCTTTAAAGATGGATTAGTATCTCCCTAAAGTAATCTAACATGATTAACTTGCGGTCTCCACGATTAGCATCACATCAACTAAAGCATGCAGAACTATCTTAATTTAATAAGAATTGAAGTCTCCACAATTGGCATCCCATCAAATCATATTGAAATTAAGACGCAGTAAATTGAACTCCCTAGACTATTAATCACTCTACAAACTGATATAGATTAACAGACCACACATATTTGATTCTCTACACACTAGTTATCAAATTTATGTCAATTATTAATTTCACATAAAATCAATTAATTTAATTCATGAAAAATCAAATAGTCCACAAACTCATAATTACTTAACTCAGAAATCCAAATACTTAAATCAACAACATTAAGTGTAATTAAATAATTGATTAGAAAATATTAAAACAAATAATATTGGGTCCAAACAATTTCCCTTCAATTAATAATCTCCTAAAATAATAACTCTAAAAATATGGAGTTCATCCTAGAAATATAGGAGAGATAATAATACATAAAATCTAAAGAATTACACCCAAGGCAAAAGCAGAGATCTTGAATCTGGGCAGACAATCGCAACCTCTCGGACTTGATCAGGGTCGCGATCAACTTTCAACCATCGCACCTCTCTCCTTTTGGTCGTAGCCTGCAGAGCTCACGACTCCACTGTGAAAGAAATCTGAACTTCAAGGCACAGGTTGGGATGATGGCTTCCTTCTCTATTTATAGGTGCGGACGAACTTCAAGTTGATTACGGTCATGGACATCGTACAACTGAATTTGATTTCGCGAGGTAAAACTTGAGTTATCCACTGTAACGATATAGTTTGACGGTCGATAAGCTTGATCATTGGTTAATGATAAAACTTATCAGTTTTGATCCTGATTGATGCATGCAAAATATAACATATTATAGTCTATTATTTTAATTAATATTTCTGTAATTTTATCATCACATGCATCATTTTAAGTCACTTTTAGTTGTAATTTCGGATTTATTAATTTTAATTATTAATTCTCTGAATATTTTAATTACGGATGGATTAATTAAATTTTGATAACTATTTTGCAAGAAAAGCTGAATACACAATTATCTAAGGGATTATATTTTATCAAGTTAAATGAATTACGGACGTATCGGTCACAATTCAGATGCAAAGTGATTATCGGCCGCAATTCAGATTATCTTTGGCTCATATTCTATCCATCATTAGGCGATAATGGATTTTGCGGCCGTGATCCTATCAAGTGATCTTGGGGCAAAACACCATCATCAATCAAGAATATCGGCCGCAAAAATCCCATGAAGATTTATCCTTAACCAAGGTGTATCAATCGTGAACTCCAACAGAACCTTGGGGGCAAAATACCATCATCAATCAAGTTTATCGGCCACAAAATCTAAAAGTTTTATCCTTAACATATTACCAACCGAGATTGTTGGGAGCAAAAGTTTATCATTAACCAAGGCGATGATCATTTGGTGGCCGAGAACGAAGAGAAGTTTATCATCAGGCGCAAAACAGATAAGGTTTTATCATTAACCAAAGTTTTATCGACGACGCAAAGTTTATCTCACGAAGTTAAATGTAGTCGTATGATATTCACGACCTTGATCAACATGAAGACCGTTCGCACCTATAAATAAAGGAGGAAGCCATCGTTCCAATTCGTGCTTTGAAGTGTGGTTTTCTTCCACTGTGGAGTCGCGAGTCTGCAGACTACGATCAAGAGAATCGAGGTGCGACGGCTGGTGGTTGATCGCGACTCTAATCAAGTCCGAAAGGCTGCCCGACTGTCCACCCGTGATCCGAAGCTTCAACCTTTTTATCTCTTTGGGTGTAATTATTCTGATTTTCTTTATTATTTTTATTATCTCTCCAATATTTCTAGGATGAACACCATGTTTTTAGGATTATTATTTTAGGAGATTGTTAATTGAAGGAAAACTATTTGGACCTTATATTATTTGTTTTAATCTTTTTTTATCAATTAGTTAATTGTGCTTAGTGCTTTTGATTTAGTTATTTGGATTTTTGAGTTGAGTAATTATCAGTTTGTGAACTATTTAATTTCAAAATTCATTAATTAAATTAATTGATTTTATTTGAAATTAACAATTGACATAAATTTGATAACTAGTATGTGGAGAATTAAGTTTGTGTGGTCTATTAATCTATACCAGTATGTGGAGTGATTGATAGTTTAGGGAATCCAATTTATTGCATCTTAATATTAATATGATTTGATGGTATACCAGTCGTGAAGACTTCACTTCTTATTAAATTAAGATAGTTCTGCATGCTTAGGTTGAGGGGATGCCAGTCATGGAGACCGTAAGTTAATCGTGTTAGATTAATTTAGGGATACTCTAATCTATCTTTAAAGATTAAATTTATCTTTTATGGTTCAAATATTTATCCTGATCTATTTTCATCCTAAGGCCTAAATTCAGCACCACTATGTTGTATTATTATTATCTTATTTTTTCATATTTATTTTATAATTACAAAACCTATTTCCAAAAATTCATGTTTTTCCTCTCTTATTAATTTATACATTCAGATATTGAATTAATAATATTTTTTGTGGGTTCGACACTCTTTACTCCTATTACTATATTACTTGAGTGATTAGTGCACTTACTAGCGATTTTATTTTGCTACATCATTTTATGCATCAAGTTTGCCTGATGATAATCTCTTTAAATCTCGACCACCAAACTTTGTTAGTATTTGTCTTTTGCACCCTATGATTGGTTGATGATCACGGCCGATAATCTCCATCCTTGGTTAATGTTAAGTTTTGCACCCAAAGATATCGGCCGCAATAGATAAATAGTGGTTAAGGAAAAGAAAGACTTCTATCTTTGGCGTTGGATTCTCGGCCGATAAACTTGATTGACGATGGTATTTTGCCCCAAGACCACTTGATAGGATCATGGCCGCAAAATCCATTATCGCCTAATGATGGATAGAATGTGAGCCAAAGATAATCTGAATTGCAGCCGATAATCACTTTGCATATGAATTGCGATTGATACGTCCATAATTCATTTAACTTGATAAAATATAATCCCTTGGATAATCGTGTATTCGGCTTTTTCTGCAAAATAGTTATCAAAATTTAATTAATTCATCCACAATTAAAATATTCAGCGAATTAATAATTAAAATCGATAAATTCAAAATTACAACTAAAAGTGGTCTAAAATGATGCATGCCATGATCAAATTACAGAAAAATTAATTAAAATAATAAAGTAAAATATGTTATATTTTGCATGCATCAAACTCTCCCAAGCTTAAAGTCTTGCTTGTCCTCAAGCAAAAATTTAAAAGCAAAGCTCAAGAACAATGATTCCATCATAGCTTCCATATTGTCAACTAACTAATTTTCTCACGCAGTTCTTCTACACACCTACTACTCAACATCTTACTACTTTCCATGCATTTAGCTTCGTCGAGGTTCTGAATGCTATACAAATTTAAACAATTTCAAATTCAGCCTTGTAGAAAAATAAAAAGTCTATCAAATAATAGAATTAACACATAAGTACTAATTGAGCTTAAAACTTTTTTTTCTTTTTCTTTTTTTTCTTTTTTTTTCACTTTTTTTCAATCATTTTAAAAGTTCTAATCTTCAAGCATGATTGCACAAGGAAGTCCATGTAGCGGGCTTTGGACTGGTGACTCTCAGACCGGATAGCCTTAGGGCAACAGGTGATAAGGCACCCTTCGAGTTTATTTGCCCGAACAACCAAGGTTCTGAATGAAGAGTTCGAACTTAGCAATGATTCAGTACTCATGTGCTTTTTTATATTCCACAAGATGGTCCTTATAGCAAATTTTTGATCGACGGATCCTAAAGCACTTGCCCTTAGGTCGTCAGGCATGAACCCCTGTGGATGTAATTATCCGAACACACTTTGATTCCGGATAACACTTTTGTACTTATACATAACTTTATTAAAAAAAAACAATTTCAACACATTTTTTTTAGGCTCAAGGAGTACTTAATATAGTCAATAAAAAGGTTACTACTATAAAGACTTAAAAGAAAAATGCATGAATATGATTTTGTCATCTAGACATTCATAATTCTATTTAGCATAGGCACATAGTCCATAAGTTTGATACTAAAATAGAAGTGATAAGAAAGAAAAGCATTCAAATTTCATCAGTTAACGACATGTCTTTGAACTTTTACTAAAAGACAGTTAAAACAATAAGATGAAAGTTAGTAAGATGGTAGCAAAAATAAATGCATGCAATGGTATTTTTTTTGGAAAATTTTTCACTTTTTCAAATTTTTTTTATAAATGCATACATAGGTAAATAAAAAGAAAATTAAAGAAGAATGCAATGCATGAAATGTAATCTCTCCCAAGCTTAAACCAGACACTATCCTCGGTGTTAGGCCAACAAGGGAAAGAGATACAGACTCAATAAAAAGGAAAAACTATAGAAAAGGGAAAAATAAAAAAGAGGGAAAAGACACAATCGGATTTACTGTCTGTGCGGTGGCAAAGGTGGGTGGTAGTCGAAAGGTCCATGGCGCATATGGTAGTTGTGGATGCGCCTCGTCATGTGAATATGCTGATTCTGAAGGGATTCAAAGCGGCCCTGACGCTCCTGCATATCTGTGAAGTATGTTCGAATAGTGGTCAACTCTTGGGCCTGTTAGTGTTGCTCTTCTATAATAGCATGTATCTCCCCTGCTTGAGAAGCTGCTCATCATACATAGATTCACATAGATTTTGCATGGAAGCATAGTTAGGCTAAGGTGGCGGAGGTGGATAGTAAGGCTGCTCCGAGGGTGAAGTAAAAGTGGGCTCTGGTGCTAGAAAGTGATTCGACACAGGTTGCGACGGTTGATGCTATGGAGGGGGTGTGTAATATGTCGGCTCATGTGGAGACAAATAAGTGCCCTTAGGTTCTTGCAGAGGGGCAGACACTTCCATCTGATCTCGTTCCTCATAAGGAGTGGCCGATATGAACGAGGAATTAGAAGAGCTCTCATATGCTAAAGACAGAATCAGAGAAGGCACAGGCATATAGGGTGAAAGGGTAGATGCCTCATGTTGGGAAGCTACCAGTGATGCAGCCTGGAAGACTTGTGGATGTTGAAAGTACTGTTGGGCTGCCGCATAAGCAGTAGAATCAAACCGGGAGAAGGTTTCATCCTAGTGTGGCTGACCGACGGAGGTAGACGATTCTGCAGATTGAATTAGTGGAGCAGCTACCTGCTTAAAAAGTAACCAATTATCAGGATTGATTGATGTAAATGCATTTCTATCACTACAGGGCACCTCTATATCACTCTCTTTAAAATAAAAAACTTTAACTCCTACAGTGTTAGTCTTGATGAGGCCTATGGTCAGAATGGTTATCGGTTGAGGTGGGCAATTCTTGGGACAGCTTGAAGATCATCCAGGTCAAGTATGAAGTGTTGAGCTATTGATGTGATAAGGGTGCCCATACTAATACTACCACTCCGAAGGGTAGTGCAGCGTTGAAAATGATGAATGAGGAAGGCGCCGACATTGACCTGTGTCGTGTGGAGCATGCTGTGGATCAAGAATAATTCTCCCTCTGAGACGGCTCCATCACTGTCACTTCGTCTGCTAAGGGTGTTGCTGAGCATGCGATGGACAAAGCACATGATAGGATTTTGGATTGTGCTTTCCTTAGCTGTGCTCCAGACCAATCGATCTTCTTCAATTACCTGTTTCCAAAAATCTTTAGCATAAAAGTCAGTAGGAATAGAACGAGCCCCATAGTTGGGGAATCCATTCAAATTGAAGACCTCGAGAGATGATAAGAATTCCATAGTAAGGACTTCATAAGTCAGCCACCACTGTTGAACAAAATATGAAAGACCAATAGGGAAAATAATAAATGGATATCGGCAAATAAATTGTACCCCTGAGTATTTCAGTGTCTAGAAATCTAGTGGCGTTGACTCATACAGCAGACATTCTTTCAAAATGATCTTAGTAGGAAGGCTTGGTCCAATAATAATATCCCGGATATGAAATTAACTGTGAAGATTGTAGCACAGGTGGGCGTCCGAATGTCGTCTATCGTGACGCCCCTCCATATATTAGCGAAATGCCTCATCTAAAAAAAAAATTTTCCCTTATGTACGAGGAAGAAAGATGCTGGTTCGGTTCAATATATGCTGGTGAAGTCTCGGCTCGATGGACGTCGATGAAGTTGTCAGTGAAGATCCTTGGCCGACAGTCAATGAAGGGTCTCGGCCGCAATCAGGAGGAAGTTCAACCGTAATAGTTGGTGAAATCGTCGGCCGTGAAAGGTCTCGGCCGTAATATATGTCGATGAAGAGAGGCTCGGCCGGTGTGAAGAAACGTCGATGGACCTCGTTGATGAGTCTCGATTGTGAAAGGAACGTCGAACCTTGCTTCGCGTCCCAGCTCTCGGCCGCAATTGATGAAAGAGGGCAGGTTGGCTGCCGATCTCCGGCGTAAAGGAAAGGAGAAGAGGGGCGCAAAGAGGTTACTTCGTGTCTGACCTACAAGGCAATTCCAAGGGTTAGTATATATAGACAACTACGACTGTGAAGTTACTTGTACAGGTGAGATGACCGGTCAAATCCATTGGAGTACGAGCGCAAAACTTGATAATTCGTGCATGCAATGCGCTTGATTTGGTCAGTCAATTGCGCCCATAAGGTCATCTCGGCATCAGAGATTCCCTGCCGCATGTGATTCCTTGCCACAGTGTAAAATCAGCATCGGAGTACGTCTTTTTTTCTTACTTTGCGTCTGTGATTCCCTGCCGCATGTGTCAGGTGATGCATGTCGGCACACATTCAGGCTTCGCGTGTCAGTGTCGGATTACCTTTTGCGGCTGGAGTTGTCTGCAATTGGAATTTAATGCTCGGGAAATGTCTTGTCTGAGGTTTTCGAGGCTGTCCGGTGATGCTCGGTCAAAATCGGGTGCCAAATTCAACATGCGGAGCGCTGAGTCAAAATATCTGAAAATAATTTACTTGTCCGAATTTCTTTCCTTACATGAAAATTAATTAGATGACTCTAAAAAAATATCTAAATAAGAAATAAATAAATTAACAAATAAAATAAATCACCTAAAATAATTTTAATGAAATTAAAATAGTAATCAGTGACTAATTAAATACTAATCTAAAGAAATAAAAATAAAAAAATAAAAAAATAAAAAAATTCTAATTCATAGTCCTCAGCTTGACTTAGTCAGAGTTCACATGTCATAGAGAGTGATAATAAAAAGATTATCATATTAAGTGCCACCATGATAAAGTTTTAATCTATGTCCATTGACTTTGAGTCTTTGTTTTTTTGGTCTAATGATTCAATCTCAAATATTCCATAGGGCGAACAATTGATTATAACATAAGGTCCAGTCCATCTTGATTTAAGTTTTCCAGGAAATAATCTGAGTTTTCTATTATAAAGAAGCACTTGTTGACCAGGTAAAAATTCTTTATGTTTAATATGCATGTCATGTAATTTTTTTGTGCGTTCTTTATATAGCTTGCTATTTTCGTATGCATAGTGTCTAAATTCATCAAGTTCATTTAATTGTAATAACCTTTCTGATTGTGATGATTTTAGATCCATATTTAAAAATTTCGTTGCCCAATAAGCCATGTGTTCTAGTTCCACTGGAAGGTGACATGCTTTTCGTAAAACTAATCTATAAGGAGAAGTACCTATGGGTGTTTTAAAAGCTGTCCTATATGCCCAGAGTGCATCATCTAATTTTAAGGACCAATCCTATCTAGATGAATTCATAGTTTTCTCTAGAATCCTTTTTATCTCTCTATTTGAAATTTCCACTTGTCCACAAGATTGGGCATGATATGATGTACTCAAAAAATGTTTGACTCCAAATCTGTTAAGAAGAGTTGACATTATTTTATTACAGAATTGTGTTCCATTGTCACTTATGATACTCTTAGGTGTTCCATATCGAGTAAAAATATTTTTTTTAAGAAAGTTGACGACTACCTTGGCCTCATTTGTTGGTGTGGCTACAACTTCCACTCATTTGGAAATGTAATCAACCGCCAATAAGATGTATTGATTGTTAAAGGATTTAGGAAATGGTCCCATAAGTCAATGCCCCACACATAAAAAATATCACACTGTAGAATATTTGTAAGAGGCATTTCATCTCGACGAGAAATATTACCTGTCCTTTGTCATTTGTCACAATACTTACAGTAGTTTTGTGCATCTCTGTAAATGGTTGGCCAATATAGTCCACATTCAAGTACCTTAGCCGGTGTTCGTTTGGGTCCAAAGTGACCTCTAGCTTGTCCATCATGGCAATGACTTAGGATATTCTCAATCTCATCTTCATGGACACATCTTCAAATTACTTTATTTGCACATACTCGAAAAAGGTAAGGATCTTCCCAGTGGTAATTTTTTGTATCAGATAAAAATTTCCTTTTCCGGTGAGTGGTCATGCCCTTCGGAACATAATGTCCTGCAAGATAATTAGCAAAATCAGCAAACCATGGGGTATTGCTAGAAATTTGAGAAATTATAGAAATAGAGAAAAGTTTTTCATCTGGGAATTCTTCAAGTGTGGATGACTTCTCCTGGAGAAGACTCCAAACGGGATAGGTGATCAGCTAACATGTTCTCAGTCCCTTTTTTGTCCTTTACTTCAACATCGAACTCTTGTAGAAGTAGTATCCGCCGAATTAATCTAGGTTTGTCATCTTGTTTGCTCAACAAGTGCTTGATTGCTGCATGACCTGTGTAAACAATAATTTTTAAACAAATTAGATATGATCTAAACTTGACAAAAGAAAAAATAATAGCAAGAAACTCCTTATTTGTTGTTGCAATTTATCTGGGCAGCGTTCAACGTTCGACTTGCATAATATATGACATGAAAGGTTTTATCTTTTCTCTATCCCAAAACAGCTCATACTGCACCATCACTTGCATCACACATCAGCTCGGATGGTAGAGACCAATCTGGTGCTACAACAATGTGGGCGGAAATTAGCATTTCTTTTAACAGATTAAAAGGCAGCAAGACAATCTGAATTAAAATCAAATTTTGTGTCCTTAGCAAGAAGATTAGTTAAGGGTTTAGCCATATTTTAAAATTTTTTGATAAAACAGCGATGAAATCCTGCGTACCCAAGAAAGCTTTGAATGCCCTTCACATTGGTTGGAGGAGGCAGATTTGCAATGACCTTTATCTTGACTTTATCCACTTCAATTCCTTTTCCTGAGATTTTGTGGCCAAGCACTATGCCCTCTTTAACCATGAAGTGACACCTCCCAATTAAGCACCAAATTTGTTTCTTCACATCACTATAGAACCAAAGATAAATTATTCAAGCAATTATCAAAAAAGCTACCAAAAAGTGTGAAATTATCCATGAACACTTCAAGTATCTTCTCGTTCATATCTGCAAAGATTGACATCATGCATCTCTGGAATGTTGCTAGAGCATTGCATAGTCCAAATGGCATTCTTCTGTAGGCGAACATTCCATACGGGCATGTGAACGTTATTTTTTCTTGATCCTTAGGTGCTACTGCTATTTGATTGTATCCAGAATAGCCATCTAGAAAATAATAGTAGCTATGACCTGCAACACGCTCTAACATTTGGTCAATAAAATGTAATAAAAAATAATCTTTGCGGGTAGCATCATTAAGTTTTCTATAATTTATACAAACTCTCCAACATGTAACTGTTATCTAAGGCACCAATTCATTATTTTTGTTACTTACCACAATGATGCCTCCTTTTTCAGGGACTACCTGCACATGACTTATCCATGAACTATCAGAAATGACATATATAATACCTGCATCAAGGAGTTTAATGACCTCCTTTTCCACAACTTCCTTTAAAATTGGGTTGAGCCTTCTTTGGTACTAAGCTGGTTTGGCATTTTCCTCCATCAAAATTTTATGCATGCAAATAGTAGGAGATATTCGCTTGATGTTTGAGATCGACCACGCGATTGCTCTTTTGTGTTGACTCAACACTTTTAAAAGTTCATTTTCCATGTCACTTGTCAAATCAGTAGATATAATAACTGGATAAGTGTTATTTTCAAGAAAGGCATATCTTAAATGATATGGGAGTTCTTTAAGTTCAAATTTTGGGGGTGCAATCCTCGATGCTCTCTTTTGTTATTTGCTCATTATTTCCCTTCACATTTTCCCTGGAATCATCAATACTTTCCATGGTCTCGTCGGCATATGGATCTAAAATTTTTTTGCAACAATATCATCAAAAGTGTCAGTAGTATCATCTTCTAATGAATCAATGGCATAACAAGATGAGTAATCAGAACATTGTTTGAGAGAATGTTTTATATTAAAAGTAATGTCTTCGTTGTTAACGTGAAGTGTGAGCATCCCTTGTTGAACATCTATAAGTGCATTTCCTGTGGCTAGAAATGGTCTCCCGAGGATGATGGGGTTTTTTCATCTGCCTTCATATCCAGAACAATAAAATCTATAGGAAAAACAAATTTATCAACTTTACCAAAACATCTTTTATATTCCTTGAGGTCTCTTGCATGAAGAATCTACAAATTGAAGAGTCATGCCTGTCTCTTCAAGTTCCCCATAACCTAGCTGCTCAAATATAGAATATGATATTAAACTAATACTAGAACCAAGATCACATAAAGCTTGGACACAAAAGAATTTTCCTATAGTGCAAGGTATGGTGAAGGTTCCAGGATCTTTCATTTTTCTAGGCATATCTCGATCATAAATGGCGCTACACATCGATGTCAATATTACTCTCCCAGTGTTTTCAAACTTTCTTCTTGAAGATAATATATCCTTCATGAATTTAGCATAGCTCGACATCATCTGTAAGGCTTCATGAAAAGGAATGTTAATAGATAATTGCTTCAGAATATCAAGAAAGCGAGAAAATTGCTTATCGAGTTGTTCTTTGCGAAATTTTTGTGGATAGGGCAGATCCTCTATGTTGCTGGTATTTCTTAGATTGTCAGTTTCCTTGTCAGTGGCTTGTTATTGTATCTTAGATGTTTCATCATCAATCCCTCCAGTTGGTAGTGGTGCTAGTATTGAACTCGTTAGTTGCTTGCCACTTCTAAGAGTCACAACCTTAGTCTCTTCCTTGGGAACTTTTTTTGTGTTGCTTGGAAGAGCTCTTAGTGCACGACTTGCCATCATATTGGTCATTTGGCCTACTTGCATTTTCAAATTTCTTATTGAGGCATCTTGATTGGTTGCTCTTGTTTCCATTGCCTTTTGCATGGTTTGCATAGTATCAATAATTCTTGCCATCATCTCTTCCATAGGATTAGTTGATTGTTGGACAAGAACTTCATGTGGCCTTCTAAAAAGTATAAGATTTTGTGAAGGTGTATTGGTTTGTCCTTGATTTGACCTATAAGGAAACTTCTGATTGTTCCTCCAACCATAGTCATTGTTCTTGAAAAATGGATTGGAGACAAAGTTAGCATTTTCAATTTGAATAGAAGTATTACCTGTAGGACAATAATTGCTCGCATGTCCTCCACAGTTGTTGCACACCATTAGTGACATCATTTGCTCAAATTTTTTATTAAGTGACTCCAACTGAGCCACTACTTCAGAAGATTGTACTCCTTGTACAGCATGTACATCATGAGTTCGGCGAGATGATCTCCTTTCTTGGCTTGACTTGAGGGCTGCAGTTTCAATAATATCTTGTATCTCACTAGGGAGTTTAAATCCCAGCACCATCCCTCCTGCTGATTGGTCGAGCTTATCTTGATTTGCAACTCTCAATCCATGGTAGAAATCTTTCATCACTTGCCATTTTGAGATCCTATTATCAGGAACTCTAGCTAACAGTTCCTTATATCATTCCTAGGCCTCGTATAATGTCTCATCATCGTCTTGAACAAATGCCCTTAGCTCCCTTCAATACTTGCCTGCTTTTTGTGGTGGCCAATATTTTCCAGCAAATTTTTCTACTAGCTCCAACCATGAGTGAATCGATACTGCAGGCAAAGTTTTAAACCATGTGAAAGCTTTGTTACGTAAAGATTGAAGAAATAATAATAGATGAATAACTTCAGAAGAAACATTATTATTTCTAAAGGTGCTCAGAGTAGCAAGAAATTTATCAAGGTGATCGTGAGGGTCTTCATGAAATCCTCCTCCAAATTGGGATTCTTGTATCATCCTCACGATTGCCGGATTGATCTCAAAATTATTTGCATTAATATCTGGCAGCACGATGCATGATTCTCGGTCGCTATATTTGGTCAAGACATACTCTCTCATAGAAAGCTCAGGTTCATCTTCTTCACGACTTTGTGGCAGAACTAGTTCATTTTATTGCTCACGTCTCTGATTATTGCATGCTTGTTCAGTCATTTTTCTGATATTCTTTCTTACGACGAGCAGCTCTTTCAATTTCAGGATCAAATTCAAAAAATGGATTTGAGCTCTTAGTGCGCTTATAAGAAGATTCCAAGATTGGTTGTGATTAAATTTTTAGTAGTACCTGCAACAACAAATTTTCAATAAGATAAAAGAAAAAAATGATATACAAAATAAATAAAAAGAAATACAGATAATGGGTCACGATGAATCAATGTAAATGAGTTAAGAAATATAAACTATGATGCCAAAACACTTAAATAATTTTGAGTATGTTACGAAAAGTGAATAATGCTGAAAATTCATTAGAGCCATAAAATTGAATCCGACTCTTTGTGAAAGTAATCATATGAATAAACCTGTTGGCCGTCAAACTTTAAAGGAGAAACAAACATGCAACATAAAGGAAAACTCAAAGAAACAAACTCGTTATCTTCAAATATTCTTATCAAATTGAAAGGTGCATAAGAATTATAAATTTTCAATAACGAATTAAACCAATTCAAATCCCAAATGTTAACATCTCGACCGAAAGAAAATTAAATAGATGGTCGTAAAAATCATGAATAATCCAATGCTCGTTTGGACGCCAAAACCATGAAATAATTTCAAAAGAGATTAATCAACATGAATAGATATGCAAGCGTAAAACTTGTTAGATTACGACCGAGATAAATTCGAATTAACATTTGTATCATCACAAAACAAAATGGAGAAATTCAGATAAAATGACTCAGGAACCAAATTATGGCCACAAAATCAATCATCGGTCATGATCATCAGCAAAAAATATTTTCAAAAAATTAACATAAACATGATTTGCTTGGCCGCATTACGGAAATAGATTATGGCCGAAACAAAGTCACCAAAGTCGGTCACCAAACAAGATAAAAAAACAATTGTCGGCCGCAAAAGTCATGCACTAATCTAATGTGTAAACAATCCAAGGCGCAAAAGAGATGAAAGAAATCAATTCGATATACACGGCTCAAATTATGGATAATAGAAATTTAGGCCGTAAAACACAGATAAAAAATGTTAGCCAGATAAAAATGTCAGCCCTAAAATAAAAGGATAAAAGTTTGTCCAATAATTAACAGAATCTTTGCGGGCATAAAATTTTTGCGAAGTCATTAAAGCCGAAAACGAGATCAAATCAAACTTTTACATTTAGAAGATTAAAATTTTACAGCGGCAAAATAAAAATATACTTCAGGGCCAATAATTAAATCAAATAGATTTGAAATCAAATAAGATGATCATTAATCCCAAAGCGCAGAACAAAAGTTAAATATTGCGACCGCAAAATTGAAAATTTAGAACTCAGAATTGATGATGACATTGCGAGGTGCAAATCATACGATGATATCTCCAGTACAGCCGACAAAATTAAACACGATCGTAAAATCATAAGTCGACACATGTAATTAGAAAAAATCACTTGGCGTCAGAATCTTATATTAGAATAGAGTATTGGCCGAAAGTCAACAAATTTTAATCCAAAATTAATTGATAATCCCGTGATCATTATCTACAAAAAAGAAAGATGATTATTTACACAAATAAAAATAATTAAAAGAGATAGTACATATTTACAGAAAAAATATTTATTTACAGAAAATTTATTTACAAAAAATATTTATTTACAGAAAATGATTTACATCTCCTAATAATTCATAACAATCAGAAATTAATTAATAAAATATTTCTCGACAACGGCACCAAAAACTTGATGCGTAAAATGATGTAGCAAAATAAATCGCTAGCAAGTGCACTAGTCGCTCAAGTAATATACAAAATAGGAGTAAGAGTGTCGCACCCACGAGGAATATTATTAATTCAATATATGAATTTATAAAATTTTAAGAGAGAAAAAACATGGATTTTTGAAAATAGGTTTTGTAATTATAAAATAAAATAAAAGAAAAGGGCTATTTCCTCTAACCAGCCCTAAACTATCGCGATTTTCCACATCTAACCCCAAACTACGAACTTCAGTTTTTGGATCCCTAAACTTTCACGATTTTTCCAATTTGATCCTTCCGTCCAATTCCGTCGACTTTTCCGTTATTTTTTATTTTTCACATTTATGAAAAATCCATTATACCCCTAGTTTGAGTGTTAGTTCATTTTTACATAAAATAATATATAATAATAAATATTAAAAGAATTAAAAAATGGTCACGTGTCACCAGAGGGTCGCCCCCCTCCCTACAACCTCCGACGTAGGGTGGTGGGCGACGACCCCCCCATCCTTCCCTGCGCCGCGCAAGGTTGCGGTGCAGGGGCAGGGCGCTGGGGTCGCCCCCTCCATGTGACCTCACCGAAGGTCGTAGGGAGGGGGGCGACGACCCCGCCCCCCCTTCTTCCCTTCGTCGCATGGCGTAGGGGCAGGGAGCTGGGGGGTCGCCCCCTCCATGAGGTCGCAGGACGGGGGCGACCTCCGACGCAGTCGTAGGGAGGGGCGACCCCCCTGTAACGTCCTGGTAGATTAAAAAAAAGGTGGAAATTGAATAAAAGTGATGGGCATTTTGGTCAATGTGTAGGATGTGACAGCTATAAAAAAAACAAGTGTCGTCTTCTTTCCCTCATTGCTACAGTGTCTGCCCCGACTGCTACAATGCCAACCTTACTTTCGATGCCCGGATCTCTTCCATTCGACCTCCGTTTTTCCCGTGTGAGGTACCGTTGTAAAGAGCACGACGAGACGAATATTTTGACATAGGGTAGGAGATGATCGGTTCACTATAGGGGATGCAGTGAGGGCCAAACATGAGAAAGGGGGGAAACTTCTCCGGCGATCGATTCCGGCTTCGATTCATGCCGATATTTCTCCCGGTGAGTTGTGCATCATCCTTAGGTAGATTAGGATCATTTTGAGAGGTTTTAATCATGTATTTGTTCCAAATCACGTAGGAGGCCGAGATTTGAGGCTTTCCGGCAAACTTTTTCGGTGAACCTTTCGGCGAACCGACGGAGAACTTCGATCAAGCTCATCTTGACATTCTGGCAGTGCACACATGAGGCAAAAAGAAATCAGATTGCTGTCCGAATAATAATTAGTCGCTAATCCTTTTTAGATTCGTAGGTTTCGGATTCCGATCATTCTTCGACGACCTTACCAGTGACTCGTTCTCGTATCGTGGTTGGTAAGTGAATAAAAATATGTATTTAATTAGATTTCAGTGATGTGAACAAATTTAAAGTAACTTATTTTATTATGGATGAATAAGGCATTCGACGGCTTTTCGACATTTTGGTAGGTGCGGCGGAGATTTTGACAGCGGCGGCTAAGTTGTGGTATGAATGTTCGGATAAGTAGAAGTGAATTTTTATAATGTAGTGAAAGTCCTAATTGGAAGTTGTCTTAAAATTTGATTTGAACTTCGCTTATAGGGGTTGTTAATCGGAAGCGATGATTGTTTAGATTTGATTAGGCGGTTACTAGACGACGAGGCCTCCTTTTTCTTCTCGGTAAGTATATTAGCAAATTCATAATATGATTTGGCTTATGATAAGAACGTTGAGTTGTTGCGAAGAGTGAATTATCAATTAAATATTTATAATAATAATTTATAAAATAATGGATTTGATAGGTTATGTTTACTTTTGATTGGATTTGGACGAGGGGATTGTGGACTCGACGAATCCAAAATGAGGAAACTTATCTCAATTGATATGAATTGCTAAACTCTTCAGAGTGATGACATTGTTCCACCCAATGCGGAATGGATTTTCGTGATAGTTTTCTTCATGCATATTCATATATTTGTATGCTTCATATGTGTGTCATCATATGACTTGTGCCATTTTATTATGAATTTTAGAAATCCATCAAAGTTTATCCTTGTGAAGTTGAAGTGAATATTTGATCTTTGAAAAGGAAAGTTTATATGATGGTTTTTAATCCTAAATTACTATTTGGAAATTGCATTCATGCATCATGTGCATTACATGCAAAAACCCGCAAAAGGCGGAGTGTTTTCACCTCGGAGGATCGGCCAACTCTGAGTAGACCGGTTGTGGTCTGGTTTGCTCTATGTCGATATAGTGACATGAGGAGTAGGTTCAACAACATGTGTCGATATAGTGACACGAAGGGTGGAATTAGAACAACCATCCTATGACGATATAGTGACATGAGGGATGTAATGAAAAAAGAAAAAAATAAGCTCTGTGTCAATATAGTAACCCGAGAAATGGTTCAAAGTCCTATGGAGATATAGTGACACGAGGGGTGTGTGAAGAAGCACTCGATTGACGAGTGGTATGGATATCCGTGTTTGATGATGTTTGCCCCAAATCTTATGATGTTATTTTATTACCATGCATGTGCACTCATGGCATTCATTTTGGTACGATAATTATTTAAATGGACTTCCTTGAAGAATTGAAAAAGGTTTGGAATGATTTTTAAAAATAAAGAGGTTGGTGTTTCTTTCGTTGTTTTAATATTTGAGATAGTTATTTTACTCACTAAGCTTCTTAATGCTCACTCCTTTTGCTTATTTTTTTTCAAGTAATGAATGAAAGCTTGCATAGAATGAAATAAAAAATATAAAGGGGCTAGAAAATGAGCATGTGTGAGAGGCGTGATTATTGTATTTCTCACTTTGCATTTCATTGAATATTCTTATATGGATTTGTTCCTCGAAGAATGTTTTAAAAGATTTTGGAGATGTTGAATTATTGTGTGAAGGGATAGACGCTCACGTTATATGGTTTACGAGCATCGGGCTCGTGATTTTGCTTTGAGAGTGAACTTGTGACTCACTATATTTGGGCATGTGTTCCCACTCTTTTGAATTGCCAGTAATGTCCTTATAACTGTTTATAATGATTAAAATTATGAAGTTAATTGTTCATGAAGAGATATATATGAATTGTTGTACATGTCGTATAGACGAATTTATGCATACGTCATGCCAAAATTTTTGAAAATTTCCAAAGTTAGTTTATTTTTGAAATGTTGGTTTCCGTTGAAGTTTTGAATTGGAATTTAAACAATTGATTTTTCAATTTCACCCCTTGTGATGCCAAAAGAAGTAGTAGGACATCACACCCCCTCCCCAGCCCCCCTGCCCTTGCGCCGCGCGGCGCAGGGAAGGGGGGTGGGGGTGGGGGGGTCGTGCCCCTCCCTGCGACCTCCGACGAGGTCGCATGGAGGGGGGCGACCCCCACCCCCTTGCGCTCGCGTGGAGAAGGGAAAGAGGGGGCGACCCCCCCCCCCCCCCGCCCCTGCCCCCCAGTAGGAAAGGAAATTAAAAAAAATTAAAAATCCCCCGGATTGAGAAATCGCGCGGGGATCAAGGGGCTGGGGGTGGGTCGCCCCCTCCCTGCGACCTCGTCGGGGGCGACCCCCCCCAGCCCCTGCCCCCCCGTAGGAAAGGAAATTAAAAAAAATTAAAAATCCCCCGGATTGAGAAATCGCGCGGGGATCGAGGGGCTGGGGGTGGGTCACCCCCTCCCTGCGACCTCTAACCTCCCTGCGACCTCGTCGGGGGCGACCCCCCCTTCCTTCCCTTCGCTGCGCGAGCATAGGGGGTCGACGTCCGGCGAGGTCGCAGGGATGGGATACCCTTTGATGACACGTGGCCATTTTTTTATATATATTATTATATATTATTTTATGTAAAACTGAACTAACACGCAAATCAGAGGTATAATGGACTTTTCACATATGTGAAAAATAAAAAAATAATGGAGAAGTCAACAGAATTGGACGGAAGGATAGTTTGGGGTTAGATGTGGAAAATTATGATAGTTTAGGGGTAGTTAGAGGAAATAACTCTAAAAAAAATAAGATAATAATAAGATAAGATAATGGTGTTGAAGTTAGGCCTTAGGATGAAAATAGATCAGGATAAATATTTGAACCATAAATGATAAATTCAATCTTTAAAGATGGATTAGAGTCTCCCTAAAGTACTCTAACATGATTAACTTGCGGTCTCCACGACTGGCATACCATCAACTTAAACATGTAGAACTATCGTAATTTAATAAGAATTGAAGTCTCCACAACTGGCATCCCATCAAATCATATTGAAATTAAGACGCAGTAAATTGAATTCCCTAGACTACTAATCACTCAACAAACTAGTATAGATTAATAGACCACACAAATTTAATTCTCCACACACTAGTTATCAAATTTATGTTAATCATTAATTTAATATAAAATCAATTAATTTAATTCATGGATTCTCAAATCAAATAGTCCACAAACTGATAATTACTTAACTTAGAGATCTAAATAATTAAATAAAAAGCATTAAGTGCAATTAAATAATTGATCAAAAAAGATTAAAATAAATAATATTGGGTCCAAACAGTTTCTCTTCAATTAATAATCTCATAAAAATATGGAGTTCATCCTAGAAATATTAGAGAGATAATAATACATAAAATCGGAAGAATTACACCCAAGGCAAAAGCAGAGATCTCAAATCTGGGTAGACAATCAGCAGCCTCTGGGACTTGATCAGGGTCGCGATCAACTTTCAACCGTCGCACCTCTCTCCTCTTGGTCGTAGCCTGCATAGCTCACAACTCCACGGTGAAAGAAACTTGAACTTCAAAGCACGAGTTGGGATGATGGCTTCCTCCTTTATTTATAGGTGCGGACGGACTTCAAGTTGATCACGGTCGTGAACATCGTACGATCGAATTTGATTTTGCGAGATAAAACTTGAGTTATCCACTTTGACGATATAGTTTGACGGCCGATAAGCTTGATCATTGGTTAAATAATAAAACTTATCAGCTTTGCGCCTTATGGTAATCTCTTTGAATCTCGGCCACCAAACTTTGTTAGTATTTGTCTTTTGCACCCTATGATTGGTTGATGATCATGGCCGATAGTCTCCATCCTTGGTTAATGATAATCTCTTTGAATCTCGGCCACCAAACTTTGTTAGTATTTGTCTTTTGCACCCTATCATTGGTTGATGATCATGGCCGATAGTCTCCATCCTTGGTTAATGATAAGTTTTGCACCCAAATATATCGGCCGCAATAGATAAATATTGGTTAAGGAAAAGAAAGACTTCTATCTTTGGCGTTGGATTCTCGGCCGATAAACTTGATTGATGATGGTATTTTGCCCCAAGATCACTTGATAGGATCATGGCCGCAAAATCCATTATCGCCTAATGATGGATAGAATATGAGCCAAGATAATCCGAATTGCGACCGATAATCACGTTGCATCTGAATTGCGACCGATACGTCCATAATTCATTTAATGATAAAATATAATCCCTTGGATAATCATGTATTCGATTTTTCTGCAAAATATTTATCAAAATTTAATTAATCCATCCATAATTAAAATATTCAGAGAATTAATAATCAAAATCGATAAATCCGAAATTATGACTAAAAGTGATCTAAAATGATGCATGCCATGATCAAATTATAGAAAAAATAATTAAAATAATAAAGTAAAATATGTTATATTTTGCATGTGTCGGACTAAAGAAGAAAGTGGATTTGGGGTCCAATGAGAGGCTGACAGGTGGTCCACTCACCTCACTTTTCTATTTTTTTCTTTTAATTTTTTTCTCTCAAATTGTCAAGTGTTACATTACACTCCCCTTAAAAAAATTCGCCTTCGAATTTATTTAAATGTAACACTTATCGAAAAGATTTAAAAACTTATCTCGCATTTCGTCCTTGAGTTCTCATGTAGCTTCCCGGCCTCGATGATGTTGCCTAGCAACCTTCATCATTGGCGCAACTTGTTGTGCAAATACTTTTCGCCGAATTTCAGCACTTCAATTGGGTACTCTTTGTACGTTAAGTCTTCCTTAAGATTGGGTTCTTCCATAATCAGCACATAAGAACTATTATGATTGTACTTACGCAACATCGATACGTGAAACACATTGTGAATGACCGCATAAGATGATGGCAAAGCCAATCTATATGTGTCTTCACCAATCCTATGCAATATTTTGAAATGACCAATATATCCCGGACTTAGTTTTCCTTTCCGACTGAAGCGCATTACTCCTTTTGTCGATGAAATATTTTGAAGAACATGATCACCAACCTGAAAGTTCACTTCTCTTCTCTTCAAGTCAGCATAACTCTTTTGTCGACTTTGGACAATTTGCATTCTCTCTTTGACAAGCTTCACCTTTTCAGCATATTGCTCTACAATGTCTGGTCCTAGAACTGGTCTTTCTCCCACGTCCGACCAGCATATAGGTGATCTACATGGATGACCATATAAAGCTTAAAATGGTGTCAATGATAGCTATTATTGTAGGCAAATTCGACCAATGCTACATGTTCATATCATGAACCTTGCCAATCCAAAGCACATGCCCTCAACATGTCTTCCATAGTTTGGATTGTTCTTTCACTTTGGCCGTCCGATTGCGGATGGAATGCGGTGCTATAATTCAACTTTGTTTGAAATGCATTTTGAAATCCTTTCCAAAGTCTGCTAGTGAACCTCGGATCCCAATCTGATACAATGAAAATCAAAATTTCATGAAGTCAGATAACTTTTTTCACATAAAGTGTAATTAGGCTATCTAATGATTGCCTTATCCTTATAGGCAAGAAATGGACTAATTTAGTAAACCTATCTATAATCACCCACACCGTATCATTATAATTTTTCGTTCTTGATAAACTAACAATGAAGTCCATAATTATCTCCTCCCATTTCCATTTCGGCAAATCCAAAGGATGTAGTAAATCGGGTGGTCGCTGGTGTTCAACATTCATTTGTTGATACACTAAGCACTTGGAGACAAACTCGGCGATTTCCTTTTTTATGTTCTTCCACCAAAAGCTCATTTGTACATCTTTATACATCTTCGTACTTCCAGGGTGGATTACGAATTTCAATTTGTGACATTCCCTTAGTATGTCTTGCTTGAGCTCTTCATCACTTGAAATCTGATGCGAAATTTTGTATATAGTGCAAATACTAGCAAGAGCACTAGGTCGAATCAAATAATAAAGAGTGAGAAGAGTGTCGAACCCACGAGAACTAGTCTATCTTTATCTTTTATCTTAATTTAATTAGATGAGGAAAACATATAATATTTGCTTCAAATAAAACAAAGAAGATTAAAATTGATCCAATCTAAAATCCTAAAATTTATACGTTAGAGATGTTCAAATAAGATGAGAGTAATAATATTCTTGAATGTAAGATCTAAAACAAATTCGAATAATTTGGCCGAAAGGATGCAAAAAAAAAGGGGTAAAGGTAGACTCAAACCAGATGTCCTAACTATCTTATCTCAATATTAGAGAGAGAAAGTTCAACTGAATCAATCTCTAACTAACTTTTAATAAGATGCTTTAGCGATGTAATCCTATTTCAAAAACACCTCAACCAAGTGAGTTAATGATCCACAAATCTCTAAATCTCAATCGTGTAAATAGAGATAGAATATGAAATTCTTATCGAAAGATCAATAAACTGAGAAAGGTCAAAAGAACAAATCTCGATAATACCAACTAGTTAAAATCGAGTACTCAGAAGAAAGTATTAAAATCAGCATACGTATTCAAAAAATTCAGAATAGTAAATCTTATTCAATGATCTAATAAAGTTCAACATAAATGGATCCTAATCAAAACTCTATTACGTAGATAGAGAAATTATCAGGATTACAGTAGAGAGATAAATAAGAGATTAAAAGATAGAAAAAAGGAGAAATAATCTCTTCAAAATTATCTAAACTCCTTTGGAAGAATCTCCAACATGTAGACGACCAGAGGCTCTCTCTTCTTGCCTTTGCAATAGATTTTGAATTCTAGACTTGGATGATTAAGTGAGGTGATATGGACCCCTTTTTATAGTAAAAAATTCATCTACCCTATGAGAATCAACGCGGATAGTGTCATCAATGCTGCATTAATCAAAATATAATTATTTGATTAAGGAAATATAACAAAATTAATAACACGGATTGTGTTATATATTGTTAGAGTGATTTCCGCCAAATCTCTCAGCTGGCTAACATGGACCATGTTGAAAGAAACGTGCATTGTGTTGCTGGCAGACGCGAACCGTGTTCGAGCAATGCAGACCGTGTTGGGTGGACAACACGAGCTGTGTTGGAATAACGCGGGTCATGTTGCACAACGCGGACTGTGTTGTGCAAGCCGTGTTTTTTTGGGGGGCGACAAGTGTCGAGTTTCCTAAAATGCTTCGTGTCTATTCAAAACAGTCCGCGTTCTCATTTCCCTATTCACTTTTTTTTTGCTCTCTATTGTTCTTGTCGCTCTTTGGAACCTTTGAGTGACACAACATTAGAACTTTGAAGGATCCACTTCTCTTTGATCTTGAGATAGAAAATTTTATTCAATTTTTAATGGCGAAAAAGAACAAATCTAATAACAACCCATGTCATATGTAAATATCAACAAAATAATTATCGAGGAAGAAACACAACTTGGAGACCCTTCAATATCAAAAATCATCCAAGTTGGTGTTAATTGTTCAAAAAAAATTGAGAGAGATTTTGTGTAAAAGAGTTTCCATATCTTACCTCTTGAGCGAGAGAAAATATTATCTTCCTAGAAGGAGAGGTTTGTCTTGCCTCTCGAAGTGGAGAAAATGTGGTTATGTAAAGGGCTTTCTTCATTGCCACATTTGGAACAAAGGAAGTGTTTCAATGAAATCTCCAACGGTCTCGAGGTCGAGAAGTCGGAGCGGGGACATAGGTCAAGGTGTGGTTGAATCTCGTCAACAACCATCGTGTTCATCGTGTTTGATTTGTCTCTCCCTCTCTCCTTCTCATATCGTGTTTGATGTGATTTGAATTGCATTGATTTAAAAGGTTTAAAGAATCAATTTTAGCTTCCGTGATGTATTTTGTGAAATCGATACTTTTATTTTTAAACGCTCCCCTCTTAGTGTCCTTTGAGATCCAACATGCGGGTCATTCATTGTAACACTTGCAAGGAATCCCCGATAGCCCATTTTTAACAATTTATTTGCTTTGATTGCTGAAATTAGTATCTTCTTTTCACCGGACGGTGTTCCTCCAATTATAATTTGTTGTCCACTAATGGTGTTCACCACAATTTTTTTTCTCGGCAAAAGACATGCACATCATAATAGGATAGTCAATCCATGCCTAATATGTTGTCATAATCTATCATTGGAATCACCACCAAATCAGTCGGCAAATTGTAGCATTCAACTTGCATGGGCACATTAGGAATATATTTTCTTGTAGATGTATCCCCAACTATAGTTAGTTCTCCATTTCTCAATTCATCTTTCCCATTCTAACATTTAGTAACTTAGTAAAATCATATGAAATAAATGAGCGTGTGGCACCCGTGTCAAAATAATATATTAGCATGATGATATGCTATAAAGAAGTTACATTGGATAACTTCATTTGAGGTTTGAGCCTCTTTGTCTTGAATTGTGTAGACCCTACCATGAGTCTTGGATAACTTCATTTGAGGTTTGAACCTCTTTATCTTGAATTGTGTAGACCCTACCATGGGGGCTTACCCTCCTGCTATCCTTTTTCCTTAGTGGGTAGTTCGACTTCTTTGGAGACAGTCTTGTTGTACCCTTCATCTTTGATAGGACCTTTTGCTTTGGAGACATTCTTTTGCTCTTCGTAATCCCTTTGAAAAGTAGTGGCACACTCAATTGCCTTGTCTAAATTGGTTGATTCACAATACTTAACATGTCTCCTAAGCGCCGGATTCATCCTACCAATGAACCTATTTGTCCTTATGATTTCTCCTAGAATGAAAGGACTATACTTCTCCAAGCTAATGAACTTCTTCACATACTCGGTTAGGGACATATCTCCTTATTGCGTATTTGTAAATTCCTTTTACTTTTGCTCTTTAACATATTGTGAAAGATATTGTTCCTAAAAGATTTCCATGAACTCCTTCCAGGTAATGTCTTCCCTCCCCGAATACTTGGTTCTCAAGATGGACGTCCACCAAAATCTTCCTTGATCAACTGTAGGATCCCAAAGGGCACCAAGAGGGGGGGGGGGGGTGGTGAATTGGTGTTTAACCGAAAATATCGATTTCACAAAATTCTTAGTGGAAGCACAAAATCAATTATTAAAACCTTTACAATTCAGATTATAAACACAATATGAACGGGGGGAGAGAGAGAAAATCAAACGCAAAGACTCGGTGGTTGTTGACGAGGTTCGGCCACATCTTGGCCTACGTTCCCGTTCTGATTTCTCGACCTCGAGACCGTCGGAGATTCCACTAGTACTTCCTTTGTTCCAAATGGGGCAAGGAAGAAAGTCCTTTACACCAACCACCTTTTCTCCGCTTCGAGAGGCAAGGCAATCTCTCCTCCTAAGAAGCTAATCTATTTCTCTCGCTCAAGAGGTAAGATTTAGAACCTCTTTTACACAGGAGCTCTCTCTAATTTTTCTGAACAAAAGTGTTTCTCTCTTTTACAAAGCTAGGCTCACAAGAGAAGAAGAGAGAAAGAATGAGAAAGATATAAAGTGAAAACTTCAAAAAATGATCTCTCTTTTGACAACTTGAAGTTTTTCTTCAATGAATGAATGGGTGCCTTTGCCTCTGGCTTTGACATTCCTTTTATAGCCTTCAATGTGTGGAAAATTCGTCCAGAAATCATTCCACAAATTCCTCCTTCAAATTTGACCGTTACTGTTCATTTGACTCGGAGGCCGGTCGATCGAAATTCTGGACCGGTCGATCGGTCTATGTGACCGTTGCGCCATTTCTCCATTTATCGCAGCTGGTCGGTCGACTGGACTATCGATCGGTATAGTCTCTTAGTTTTGATTTATAGCCGTTGAACTGATCGGTCGACCGGTGCTTCGACCGGACTGTCGACTGGTATAGTTTTGACATCAACCGGTTCTGGATCAGTCGACCGGCATCTTGATTTGGTCGACCGGACTGTCGACCGGCCTTCTTTGCATCGACCGGCACGTTGACTGACCTGCATTTTTTTTATCATAACTTTCTGTACAGTTATCCAAATTAGATGATCTTGGAGTCCATGGAAAGCTAACAGAATTCTCTATAAATTTGTTGGAATATTTATCCAAAATCTAATCATTTCATAGTCAATTATGTAATCAAAATTGTGCATAAAGTTATCTCTTTTTTTTTGGACTTTTTCAGCATTTTAATCTTTCGAGGTTTGTTTCATCAAAATATAATTTCATATGTCATTGAAACTTTGACCCAACAATCTCCCTCTTTTTGATGAAGACAAATCGAGAAATATATAAGTTGGCGAAAAAGTTGTAAAATCTTTGTAAAACAATTTTACTCCCCCTAACACTCAACTTTCCTCACAATGGGAGATATTCATATAAAATATATTCAGGTCATATTTCTCCTATACTTCTCCCCCTTTTGTTTCATCAAAAAGTCGTTTGCAAATGAAGTATACATAAGAAACCATATGTATCTCCCTCTTAATAAAAAATTATTCTTCCCCATTTTTGTCATATAATAGATATGTAGAGTATTGCAAGTTTTGAAAGATAACTCCCCCTAAATTTATGGCTATTTTATAATGAAAACCAATTTATGAAAGCCAAAACAAAAATGTATTAAGAATCAAAATATGGCATAAAACTTTGATCCAACAATGATGTCTATGATATGTCAAAATAAAGTTTAATCATGCTCCCCCTATTACTATTACCAATTTTCATTTATATGTTCCTCCTTTTTTTAAAAAATGTAGTTTTGAATTTGAGTGACATAAAAAATGGATGATACTTTTACCATAACCTTTCTGCCCTCGCATCTCCAACTCCATATGTCCTTTGCATGTGAGGCACACCTGAAAAGAAATCAAGTAATTTTTGGTACCCAAACTTTCTTGGGCCCGATTTAATTAGATAATGTTCCTTTCGGAACCCAAATGCTAAAGAAGTTGGTGGGTGGCCAGCTTCACATTGTACTTGTCTCTACAATGGACCACCTTCAACTTGTTGGAAATCACATCTAACCATGATGCTACTTTGTCCGGATCCCGACCGGCATTAAAAGTTGGTGGATGGGCCTTCATAAACTTCTCATAAGTGGATTGTCCAGAATCACTCGACTTCCTTCCTGAATATTTGGCAAGCTTGCTCAAGCTCGCCATTAATTTTCATTGATCTACCTGGCCTTCGTCTTGACTGACCCTCTTTCTCTTGTCTCGATCCTGATTCTCATGACTTCTGTCATGACTTGTGCACTGAGATGCAAAACTCTCTCGACCCCCTCTTCATTAGACTTGTGAGATGGGTAGCCTTGTTCCATACTTCTGAAAATCAAAATCATAATCCATCATTAGATCATTAGCAATCAATATGCATATGAATGATGTCTTAACAATATGCATTTCTTAATCTTTGACGGTTGCTTATGACCATTGCACATGGATTTGACCTCTAAAACAACTTAGACTTAGGCAATGAAATAGAGCACTACTTAGGCTCTCATTAAACTATGCTTAAGCTTAACTAAGATTCTGATACCTAAGCTGTAACGCCTTTGGGATAGCGGCTTCCGCGTCATTGAATCACAATTTGATGCGCGGTGAGGCCCGCCCAATGGTGCCACACGTTTTCAATCATACAATAAACATAACGAACGTAACGGAATACCATAAACAATAATATGGTAGACAAATAGCCACCTAATGATAACCATAATATCGATAAAATCCATCAATTATGCTTGGACAGCAACATACTCAAGAGGAAGGAATGTTAACTTGAACATGCAAGTTACATTCTCCATTTGCATAAGTTACAAAACCCAGCATGGACAGCATAGTACAACATTCTAAACATGGTTATAAACTAATACATAAGGCCTACTAATTGGCCATGAATAGGACAACATAAATTTAAACAAGTCATGCCATGTGCAACCTTCTTTTACCATGAGCAGTACCATCATTAGACTCGATTTCCTGCAAGATCCGGTGCAGGGAAAATCTAATCGTTAGAGTATGAAAGGCACATGCCATAAGATGAGTAATTTCATAATATGACATGAAACAATAAAATGGGCAACAATAAACATGTTTCAGTAACTATGCAATCCAATTCAATAACTAGGTATGATATTAATCTATATTCTTTCCATTTATTCAATCTTTAGGCTCACCAATATTAAACATGAACAATAAAATCAATATGGCATTAACATGCCCAATATGACCCAAGGTCTAATAGTGCTCATGCTTAATCAATTAGAATTATTATCTTATTTGTTATCATTTGATGAGTGGAAGTTTGCACCAAGACTTTCATTATTCATTCCCGACAAAGTCATCCCTATTTTTTTTGTCAAATGACAATATCAATTTCTATCAATCAATTATCAATCAATAATGTGAACCTTTACCAATATGTCAGAGGACTGATTTGCCTTAGTATCAATAGTGGCTAGCTAGGCCATGGAAAACTGTGCGTTCCAAAGAACAATTACCCACGAATGGGCCAATTGAATCAATGTGGAGACATCTATCTTCCAATATGGCAGGCTCTTCAATTTCTATCCTTCCGACAAAGCTCATTCATTCAATCAATCAATACATCAATACATTATTTCGTTTCTATTTATGACTTAGCGTGCATTCCGATATCAATTAATTCCATATAAAATAATAAATGATTTGTTTCTATATATGAGAGGTCGACCAGCCAAGACTTACGGTTGACCGATCATGTTCAGAAGCATAGGCGCCTATGTTTGGCATTCCAGTAGTCAATCAGACCCTCTCAACAGTCGACCGATTCGATGCCAAAGTTCGACTAGCATAGGCATGACATTGATGCCGGTCGACCGATCCACTTGGAAGGCTCAACCGTCGTAATCACGACATTAGTTCTGATCGACCGATTAATCACCGGTCGACCGATCCATATATTTTGCTTGGTCGTAGCGTTCATGCTATTGTACCGATCGATCGATCTTATATAAAAAGTCAACCGTCCCATTCACAATAATTGCACCGATCGACCGATTATCAATAGCGGTCGACCAATCATTGCCGATATAGTGATATCTAAGGATTTTCACTATGTTTTTTATTTTTGAAATAACGTACAATCAATATTGTAAGACCCGACCCGGTCATTGATCCGGATTGTCTAATGGGTCAGGTCGGATCGGTTGGACCGGGTCGAACTGAATGGTCGGACCGGATAATATAAATGAGTAAAAATTAAAATAAGTTCAAGTGATTATTATAATATTATTAATATGTAATATATTATTTTGCAAAAATATAATGTAATATAATAAAATAATTCAGATAAAATAACATAATAAAGTAAGCATAAATTAAATCATCAATTGAATATTTTCTAAATAAAAAATATTGTAAGTAATTATAAAAAAAAGATATTAATGAAATATTATATATGTGATAAAGGACAATATTGGAACATAAATTCAAGTATATAAATATATGATATTATAAAAAAATTAATAATTTTTGTACATTTTATTTTATTTTTACATTTTATAACTTGACTCGATCGGGTCGGCCAAACCCGCCGGGTCGGCCAGTTGAACCCGAGTTTTGATCGGGTTTGACCGGGTCAAAGCGGGTCAACTCTATGATCGGGTTTTGGACGACCCGCCGGCCATTTTAGTGCCCGGACATCGATCCGATCGGTCCGATCAGCCGGGTCGGGCCGGGTCTTACAACACTGCGTACAATGTGCCACTCCATCACAAAACATACTAGACAATCATAGTTCCATAATCAATTTCTAGCAAGCAATACCCTAGGTTTTCATGATCCTATATACAACTAGGTTTTTATCACAAAAGCTAACTTTTCTAACATAATGCACTTAAGGAAGAATTTATAAATCATCATTTCAGGTTCATTGGGCGTAGATCTACCTGACCAAGATAGGGATCCACCTTACGTACCTCTTTCTTAGCTCTAAACGCCCCTTTTTCAATTAGGCCGCCTCCCTCTCTCCCGCACCCCTCTCGTACTCTTTCAGATGCTTGGGACGGCAAAGATCAACCTTTATCGTCGGATCGGTCCACTAGCGACGGGATTCGGTAGTAGGGTCTGATTTTTTTATATTTTAAAAAATAGTTTTCGATGGGTGAACCTGTCAAAACATCTAGCGGGACTTTTCTGTCGTCCCATCGAAACCTTCGATGGGAAAATCTCGTTGAACCTCCGGCGGGACACATCCCATCAGACATTTCGATGAGTGACTCCTTCGAAAATAGCAACAAATTTTGAAATCTTTTGAAAAATTGTTACTGACAAGAGTTAATCTTCCCATAAAAAAATCCGTCTAAAACTAAATTTTTCGATGGATTTCATGATATTTTGTTAGAAATCGTTAAAAATGTTGTAGTGATTCATCCATAACAAAATCTTATGATAAATATTATATATACATATGAATATATAATTATTTTATATTATAATATACATGTATGATTTTAAAATTTTAAAATAATTAATCATAAGAAGGTTGAGAGTTTAACAAATATTAAATTAAATGAAAAAAAGAATAAATGTACAAACATAATTTCACATTTATAATAGTAGAGTAAAGAGGCAAGTATTAACTAATGTATCAACATGATTTTTTTATGGAGAAAGTCCATCTTTGGATCTTTTCCAAATTTAACACTATTTTTTTATCAAATTATTCTTTAGCAATTTTTTAACAAAAAGTCGGCTAAGAAAAGCTGATTCAATTCCGTTCCATCTACTTTGACTATTTTTTAGAAGTTCAATCTAGTATAATTGCTAACCTAATTTTTGAGCTTGTGATGGACCGCCTTGACGACTGATTGGTGAGACCCTCACAATAGTGCTCCTATCTTGCAGCAATAAAGTATCGTTGCTATATTATTGCAGATTCCCTTGCTGCCGATAGTGCATCAAGAAAGGAGCCATTCTCTAGCTGTCGAGAGCAAATAAAGCATATTTCAAGTTTCAACACATATTAAAAATTTGGTATGCAGATTCCTCCTCGTTTTTAAGAACTACATAGTGATATATTTATGAATGGTTCATGCATGTCAATGTTACCTTAATGAGGAAAGGGAAAATAAACTAAGCAAAGTAGATCTAAGCTTTGTGTCAGATGCTACCTTAGATGTCCGAGATGATGACAATAACAACAATGTCTAGCAGATAGGTTGGAGTTGGAGTGAAAAAGGTCGGACTATAACATATGAGATTTTTAAATCAAGGGCATTATGGTCTTTGGGCCAAAACCCTCATGATCTCCCCTATTTAAAGCCCAAATCTCTTCTAGAAACCCTTTTTTCTCACATGTGCACAGGTTTGGATTTACTATAGTTCATTAGATCTGAATTGTATTATATATGCATGCTAAGATCGATCCATGTGCTAGGACTTTATTGGAACAAAATCACGTTTTTATGATTTGGAAAGAAACCCTAGATCTTTAAAAATGTATGATCTTGCATGTTTTCAATCTGATTTATGATACTTTATGACCTATAAAACATGTATGAATCGCTCATAACGTTGAAGATGATTTTCCCCAAAAGAATTGATCAAATCTAGGCAAAAATCGGGCTGAAAAGGAGTGGTGGCAGCCTCTGTCACGACCGTGATTAACCAGGTCATGCTCATGATAGAAGGCTGGGATGGGTCAACATTCTTTCATGTCTGTGATGAATCACGTTTCGCTCGTGACATAAAGGGGCCGAAACGGAGCGTTCTGTCATGCCCATGACATCCATTGTCACGGTCATGACAGTGCACTACAAGAAAATTGAGGAATAGTGACTCAAAGAATTTGATGCTAATACGGTGCTATTGTGTCTCTATAAGCTATAGCATCACCTTAGCGTCCGAATTGCGTCGTCCAAATGCGATATCGGTAATCGGTGGCTATTGGCGTCGCAATAGAGTCAACATCTTTGTTGACGCTACTAGCGCCAACGGTAGACACTATGTCGACATTATAAAGACGTGTGATGCCTGATTGGGAGCAGTAGATAGTCATTGCGAAGGAGACACTAACGTGATGCTACGATGGTGGTGCTACTCCGACGCTAAAGAGACGTTAATATTATTGGTTGGTTGACGCTATTTCGGCACTTTTGTGAGGCCAACATCACGTTTGTTTCGTCGCCAATACGACACTGACGTGACGCTAAGGATGATATATTTAATATAGCATCAAAATTATTGTGACGCTAGGGTAATGCTATGAAGGCGCTAATTACCGATTTTTTTGACCTATTACAACCACATTTTTTCCCTTCCCACACCATACAATTATATAATGCATATAAATGCATTGATATTCATCACAGGCATGATATTTAAGATAAGAATATGAAAAGTAATAAATTGAATTAACAAACTATACATATATCTAATAATAAGTCTATAAGTGATAAAAGTATAGTTTCTATCATAGGTTTGGGAGTTATTGTTATCGTTCCAGACGTTCGATTCAGATGTGCTCGGTCCATGGTCTCGCGGGGATGGATTTTGCATCGAGATCAATCCTTGAATCGCATGTAATAGCGGAGTCAACTGTTGCGATAGCTACTACGACACCTGATGCGATATCTACTCCGATAGCTACTATGATAGCTGCTGCGATAATTGCTGCAATAGCTGTGTTATATCAGGTGTATCGGATCGGAGCAGATGGGCCGCTTGCATATTCTTCACTCATCCTAGGTACCTGAGCGACTGTGCCGAGGCCACGCAAGTATTCTTCTCGTATCGTGCCGGCCACCTCCTCCCACACAGCAGGGTCTCTACGAAATAGAAAACTTATACAATCATATAATATATAAATTATATATCAAAAAATACATATATTAAAAACATGACATCCCTTCCAAGAAACATTACCTGGTGGCTGAGTACTCGGATCATCTTCGTACTTTTTAGCCATTTTCGCATTATACTCATCCTAAAAAATTTAAACATTGCATATTTCAAAAATAGTGAACTAATGTCGACAACCAAATGAACATGTGATGAGACTTACCAGAAGCCTACGAGCATTGGGTGTGACCAAGTCGTTTGTCTTTCGGCTGTTATGCGTGGCCTCGTAGACCACGCAAAAGTCCACGGGACTGCCTTCTTTCTCCTTCTACAATAAAGTTTCAAATTTTATAAAATAAGTATAAGTCAAAAGTTTGATAAATTGAATTTGTATGTAAACTACCATGCGCTGTCGATGCTCATCAAATCGCATCGACCCTCCTGTGTGGATGTGGGCCTTGGGCTTTGAAAGTTGATTAACTCTTGCCTTTCTGACTTTCTTTGCCATCGTTAATCCATCATTTATGAACATCAAATACTTAGACTTTCAAAAACTATAAATTTAATAAAAATAATTTAAAAGTAAACATACTTACTAGTTCCTACATAAGGACTCCCAAACTGAGTGCCTAATATGCCTTGGGCATCTTTGTATGCCCTACTCCAAAATGAGCTCGGCGGACGTGACGACCTTGGGAAACTTGTACAATCGATTTCTGACGCGTTTCGCAGCGACCTCCTCAAAAGCTCTCTGAATCATCCCTAAACTAAGATCAGGATGAAACTAATTTGCCTCCTAGAAAATACATTAAAATTTAGTAATTTTAAAATAATATAAAACAAATTATGTAACTCAAATAGAAGATCATATTGTAAAGGCTCAAAAGATATCATCCCGCACTTGAATTAGGACATCTTTCTAAGATTCTGCCCCTTCCGGCAAGTGGGATAGAATGAGAGCACTGACATCCCATACGGTACTAACGGGTATTAAAGTGGACCTGCCAATTGCAAAGAAGAATTAATTTTCAATGATAACCAAATTAACTATAACAAAATTTCTACAACTTATTTAACTTACGATCAAGCAATATTATTCATGGTGACCACCCTATTATTTTGTAATCCCTCTTCATCTGTCGAAGAGGAATCATCATCCGGTACAACTGGGGTAGGCTGAGAAGTTTCGACATCATCTATGGGCCCTAATACAAAATAAACCATTAGTGTCATACCAAATTAAAGTAGTGATAATTGATATATGTACAGTAATTGTTCTCACCTCGAGTGATGTCTATTGTTGCATGATCCGTGGCAGTCCGCTCGTCAGATTGTGATGAGCCAGGTGCTTGTGCTATCGGCGGCGTAGCAACTGACATTATTAAAAAATGATTAATGTAATTAATTGAGAAATATAATGTCAATAATAATAAATATATCACCTGGGGTAAGACGCCGCTCGTCAATGCTAGAATGTGGTGAAGCATTCGGTAATTTCGGTGGTGGTGTAGTAACTATCATTATAAGAAAATACATAAAATTTACCTCATATTTAAAATTATAGAATATATAGAAAATAACCTGGTGTGACATGCTGATCATCGTTGTGCGATCGAGATGTCC
Source organism: Pontederia crassipes (assembly GCA_030549335.1). NCBI lineage: Eukaryota > Viridiplantae > Streptophyta > Magnoliopsida > Commelinales > Pontederiaceae > Pontederia > Pontederia crassipes. Next base: position 9,121,821 of record CM060190.1, read on the forward strand.
CGGCTATGTGCCCCGTTGACGGTGGAGCAACTATCACAAAAGTAAAATATTTAGAAAACTCTATCTCCTACTATGTATCGCCTACTATGTGACATGTACCTGGAGTGACACGTGGAGCAGACCTACTAATGAATCGCTTACTATGTGACGATCCGACTACGTGCCCCGTCGGTGGCGGAGCAACTGACATTATTAAAAATGAATTTAACTATTATAATCAATTATAAATAAGCAACTAACAATAAATATAATACCTGGTGGTTGTGATGGCTGACTCATCTGGAGTGAACGCCTAGAAGAGCGAGATGACCCAGATGCTCGACCTCTAGTAACCATGACTGAAAAAAAGTAAGAAGCTTGTGTCATTAAAGGTAACAATATATAACTAAAAAAAAGTAAGAAGCTTGTGTCATTAGAAGAACTACATGATTCATTCGCTTGTTTTGTATTCTGATTCATTTTCATCATCTTTGTCATCGTCGCTATAATCTTGGGTTGAGTCATCGTCAACGAAATTGTTAAAGTTCATTTCCAAGAGGTCATTTGAATTGAACTCTTCCATTGGCTCAACATCATCGATCAATTGAATATTCTCAACTCCATCGGCTACATCAATCATGTCATTCGCTCTATCTTCTTCTTGATAGTAATCATCCATGGGTACATCATTGTATATAGATGATGTTTCATCATCATCAACCATCGTTTTTGCTAAGAATAGTCTACTTCTCACCTTGCATGATGCCCACCGTTCATCCTTGGTTCTTTTCGATGGATACTTAGTGTAGTACACTTATTGCGCTTGTTTAGTTAATACGAATGGATCGTATGACTGAAGTCTCGATCGATGGTTAATATCCATCAATTTAAACTTTTGATCGATTCGAACTCCTTTCTTTGGATTGAACCAACGACATTTTAGCATCACGACTTTGTTAAATTTTCCTAAATAGGAAAACTCAATGATGTCTTCTATAACACCGTAGTAATCAAAGTTGTGTCCCCGTACATGCTTCCTAGAACACATATGCCGCTACTAACAATTGAACATTGTCGGCTATATTCTTTTTTATGGAACTGATATCCATTGACTATGATGCCGTAGTAGCAAAGAACTTGTTTCTTCGGGCCATGACCCAGATCTCATATTTTTAAATCTATGACTAAGCAATTAATAACCTATAAGAAAAATAACTAAAAACTTTATTAACAGTTACAAACTTAAGTAATAATTATGAGCAAGTGGAAAGAATTCTCATTTCACATTTCAACCAATCGGCAAAATGTTCGTCTCGTAGTTTCAATAACTCATCGTTTGAGACAAATGAATTGATTTCTCGCTATAATTCTTCAAATTTCCTGAATTCATAGTTGTCAATTAGTGAAATCATATAGCAACAATTAAATTTAAATTATATAACATATTAAAACAAATTGTCTTACCCGATATACAACGTCACTTCGCTACAATTTGCAAGGACATAATTCTCAATGGCGGTGAGATATTTGTCATTCAAGACAACTTTGTGTTCTGTACTAAGAAGCCGACATGGGTACTCAAAGATGGATAGAATATTCATGTTAACTTCTCTTTCACCACCATCATCGTTTCTTGGAACTTGGGGGTGTCGTGATTATATGTGTGGCTCAACATATGTACTTTGAAGTGAAGTTTGACACCTCTCCAATGAAATATGCTTCACATATGCAGCCTTCAATTTTTTCCTTATTCTTCCCTTCTTTTTCAGATATAATATACACTTTTGAAAGGATACATCCACCGATACTGATCCAGACGCATAACTTTTGTTTCATATAGAAGATGTACAATCAAGTGCTTCATCACATCAAAGAAAGAAGGTGAAAATATTTTCTCAGCTTTGCACACGGTAATCACAATAGAAGCCTCTAACCGAGAAAGTGTTTCATAATCTCATTTTGTTACCAAGAATGTGGATGTACATCCTTAGTAAAATTTATGAGAACATGATAAAAAACGTACTACAATTATGAAAAAAAATCTATTAGTATTTGATTTCTAATAACTAGTAATCGTGGAACAAATTTGTTCTGCTCATGCATTTACCATAACTTAACATGATATTAGATTAAGAAATAGCAAATTAACTAGTCCTTGGATTAGTTTCAAGTAATTAACTAAACATGCATTAGATTAACATGCATTAGTTTCAAGTAATTAACTTAACATGCACTAGTAATTAACACAACATGCACTAGTAATTTACTTAACATGCACTAGTTCAAGTAATTAAGTAGTAATTACCTTAACATGCATTAGTAATTAACTTAACATGGATGGTGGCGGGCTCGCACCTTCTTAACCGAAGAAGGATGGCGACGGGCGATGGCCGACAGCTGACGGAGGAGCATAGTGGGCAGTCGGAGGAGGTGGAGGGAGGCGGAGGCAGATGGAGGTGGAAGAGGAAGACGACGGAGGAGGCGGAGGGCGGCGGAGGCGGATGGCAGCGGAGGAGTTGGATGGGCGGCGCAGGAGGCGGAGGAGACAGAGGCGAAGGGCGATGGAGGAGGCGGAGGAGTCAGAGGGCGGTGGAGGAGGCAGAGGGCGGGCCACAGTGGAGCACAGACGGCAGGCAGAGGGCGGCAGAGGCGGATGGTGGTGGAGGAGGCGGATGGGCGACGGAGGCAAATGGTGGCGGAGGAGGCGGAGCAGCGGGCGGGCGTCGGGCGTCAGAGCAGTGGGCGGAGAAGTTGAGGGTGGGGTCGGGTGTCGGAGCAACAGGTGGAGACGGTGTCTTCGATGAGGGTAGGGTCTGGCGTTAGAGTGTTGGAGCAGCGGTCGGAGACGGCGAGGGCGGGGTCGGGCGTTGGGCGTCGGAGTAGCAGGCGTCGGAGCGGAGGGCGTCGGGCGTCGTCGGTCGCGGTGAATTTCGGAGCAGTAATAGTAAAAAGTGAAAATACAGAAGAGGGGTTAGGGATTTAAGTTAAGTATTTAGCGCCTCAACCGACGTGACGCTACTTAGCCGCTACGACGGCGCTAGAGTGGAGACGCTATTTTGAGGCTGTAGTGATGCTATATCAAATTTTCTTCATAATTTAAGATTATATGTGCGAGATTAAGTGATAAAAATATGTATATGTGCACGAATTATATATATCTATTTAGATGTCAATATGTGCCCGATTAAGTGAGAGTAATAAAAAGTCAGCTAATGCGGCGCTATAGAGAAATAATGCGTCGCTAAGACAATGTAGCGACACAATAGCGTCGTAATAGCGTCTTCGCCAACTTAGCGTCTCAATTTGGAGATGCCAGGGCGACGCTAAGTGCTATTATATATTCTAATTTTCTATTATATGTATGTAATTCTTTTATCAAGATAGTGTCTCATCGCATTGTGCCCCAGTTGTTTTGTTTTCTTCCCACAATCTAAAAATTATGGAATGCATATATAATTATTCATGTATGTATATAAAATTATAAGTCTATATGTATATGTGTATATAACAAAATTGTGTATATATATATATATATAAATCTAATATATGCGTATGTATATGTCTACGTGTGAGAGATTAAGTCACAACAATGTGTTTATCTATATGTATTATAAGTATCTACGTGTATGTATATGTCTATAGATAATGCGTATATGTATACATATTCCAAGTATATATATGTATGTGTATGTTTATATGTGCGAGATCAAGTGATAATAATATGTATATGTGTACTTATTATATATAAGTATAAGTATATACATGTATTTATATGTCTATATGTGCCCGATTAAGTGGGTGTGATAAAAAGTTGGTTATGATGGCGCAATACAGACGCTATTGAGTCGCTAAAATATATTAGTGACACAATAGCATCTACTTAGCGGCTCATTCATTTTAGCGTCTCAGCGCGGAGATGCCAAATCATGTCTCTTAATTCAACCATTATAATTTCATGATTTAAGAATATAAAAATAATATATATATATAATTAAGATATGATATATATTGTATGGATAAATAACATACATAATATAGGTAACAAATTATATATTTAGGAACACTCCTAAGATGTAGACATATATTTAGGAACACTCCTATGATGTAGACATATATCATGTAGGAATACATATATACGTTGAAGGTACATATGCAATATTTAATTTATTTATTGATTAAAGTATAGTATAGATAATATCTAGGGTTGCGTCAAAATAGATAACATATGGCGATATTAATAGATATAGCCTATATATAGTTATCTATTTCTTAATAACATACATAGGTATGGGATGTAAGTAACATGTTGGTGTCTACATAGCGTCGTCTTATTTGTGACGCCATCTATCATCTCCATAGTATCTCAGAAGGTGCGATGCTAGGTTCGCGTCGAAAGCTGTCGACGTGAGAACAGGGCTAGGTTCTCCCGCGCACTTTCGCTTCATGGCGCGCAATAATAGCGGCTACCTGACATCGATATGGCACCTTCATTAGCGCCTATTTCTGAAAACGCAAAGAAAATACTAATGAGACGCTATTGAGAGGCAAGTAGCATCTCCTACTTGGGACTCAACTAAGATGCCATAACGGCTCTAGTGGCATCGATTTAGTGTCACCATGTTTCAAGACGCTATTTTGTATCGCTAATCGCCAATTTTCTTATAGTGGTGTCAATCACGATCGTGACCATGTCGGTGACGACCGTGACAGAGAGGGGCAATAATTTGGGTTTCTGTCACGGCCATGACGAATCCAATCACGGTCATGACAGTCAGAAAAATGGATTTAAGTTAAATATAAGTTATTTTTAAGGTATTTATTATTATGTAATGGTGATTGATGATTGTATATGAGTCTTTTATACATGAAATGTATCGACAGTTGTAAATAGGTTTAAATATGAAGACTGGCGACGTAAACTATTTGATGAATGTGATAATAATGAACCTAATTAAAGAATACTATTACTTGTCGCCCCTCAAACTGATGACAAAAAATATTGTGCCCTGACCTATTGTGTTAGAATTTCCCTCGGGAAATTACTGTGCCCTGCACTTTGGAGTTAGCATTTCTTATGGGAATAACTATATCTTACAGACAATGGTATATATATTTCCATCCACCTTCGAGTGATGGAGCCTCGACTCCAAGGCCTAGCTAGCCTGCTGGAGGACAACGACTTAATTCTTTAGTTATTGATAAGATCAAAGACTGAACTGACTGACTGAATTGAAATGACTGATGACCACGAAAGTGGAATCCAAACGGTTATGAAGTAACCATAGGATATTAATAAGGCAAGGTAAGGACATGTGTTAGTCACTTGGTATGCCCATTGTATTGACTGATTGATGAAATGATGAAATTATTTATATGTCAATTAAATTACTGGTACTGATGACCTTATGATATGAACCAATGGCATGCATATTTTATGACAATGACATGGCATGCATATATTTTTCTTTATATTATGAAACTATTATATACATATGTCATGTAGTATTCTGCATATGATGCGTCATATACACTGCATGACTTCTAACTAGGAAATTCTGCACTCTGGATCCGTGCAAGTAACTGATATGCTTGAATGGATGACTGATCAACTCGTGATGACAGAGTTGTAAATGACATAAGAATAAATGGAGTCATGAGTCACTAGAGTTCTAAATATGAATATGGATAATGTTTTTATCATGTTCTATGACATTAGTTTTATTGATGTTTAATTTAAAGTCTTTTGCTTAACAGATGATGATTTTATCTTATTTTAAATGAATATTACTTTTTATTGCATTACTATTAAATCATATTATCATGATTAAGTAACGACGAATGAACTAGCACTGTCGAAATGACCTAATTGCCCTCTAATTTTTAGGGTGAAATTTTAGAATGTTACATGAACACCGAGTGGCAAGGTTGTCCAGCCACAACATTAGACGGTGAGTGTAGGGTGCGTGATGAAGATGATGGAGGGGAGAGTGAGGGAATGACCAGGAAGGAAAGATAAATGGATATTTGAATCAAAGGCTCCAGTGATTGAACCATCAGTTTAATCTCCATAAAGGCATTTGAATCACACGTCATTTGATGGAGTATCAATTCTCGATCCAACAACACTGGCGATAAGGTAGGATATTCCTATTCAATTGGATGGATAGATGTCCACCTGAATCCTTTTTTATATATGAAATGCTTTTTCATAGCTTTGTAAGCAACCTTCTCCCCTTGCAGGGGAAAGCAAAATCAGGTTCCACCATCTTCATTCGATTTTTTCGGGTCCAAAAAATTTGGACTCGGTATTGAATTCGGTCTCGATCGATACTGAGTCCGGGTCGATCCGAAAAAATTAGGAATGAATTCGAGAATAAAACTCGATGAAAAATATATTAAAAATTAAAAGAAATCAATAAAATAAAATTATAATTTAATTAAATAATCATCAATCGACCAAAATATTATGTCAATGTATCATATAATAAGACAATAATTTTTTAACACTTCAAAATGAATAAGTAATTATCAAATTATTAGAACTATATCAATACTATCAATATTTTTATTATTATAACTGAGTCGAATTTTTATATGTTGAACCCGATCCTAACTCGGAATTGGCTGGATTTTCTATTTCTTTGACCCAAATCCGACTTGATTTATAATCAGCCGAGAATAATTTTTGTGAAACTTGGTCGGTGCTGTCTGGGTCCACCAGTGTGCTATCCCCTTGCCAAACTATGAATGCCCTGTTTTTTTTCTAATTTGTAAGTTTCTTTAGATCTGCAAATTGGTACTTTTTAGATACGTAAAAAAGTAAATGAATCATGAAAAATATGATTTTCATACGTACTTTTTAAATCATGCACTCTTCTCCTCTCAGGGGACTTACTCTACTATCATATATAATATTCCCGATTAGAGTGATATTATTCACTTCGAGACTTGATCCGTACGATTTTATCAAAATGTGTCACACTGAATCAAGACCATGATCTCATGTATGCTCAATATCTGTTTTCCTGACATATGCATATTGACTAATCTTTTAACAGGATTGAGTTCAATTCAACCGTCCATTTACCTTTGCTTGATTTTTGCTGACATAGGTGTATAGTTTAAAGTCATTTTAAATTATCCTTGTCCACATGAACATACGGTTGTCAGGGTTGTGTTGCTTTATTTCGGGAATGATATATTTGTTTCTTCAGAATTAAAATCATAACCGATTAACATTGGTATCTAGATGTAAAACTTGTGTTGATTCGTTTGATTTTGATGTGAGAGCAATTAAAAATATAGCTATCAACATACACATCTCATTCTTACATGGGGATATATAGACACACATTTGAGCCATGAGAGGTGTGAGTCAAATTAAATCGAATTAATCAACACAAATGGTTATACGTGGGGATACCAATGATAATAAAAGAATGGAAGAGTACCATAACAAATCCCAAAGTTCCTGTCACAAGGATGATACAAAATGGTTTCAAAAGCCTTGAATTATCCACGTATGAAAGGAAAAAAATGAGAAAAAGAAAAAACGAGGATGTGTGAAAGAAGCGGCAAGCTTATATCGTTAGTATTAGAGTTTTATCAGTGAATTTCTTCTGACGGTGGCCTTCCTTGTTCGTATATATTTTTCGTTCACATTAATGAGAATTTTATCACGTTAAATATCTGTGTTCATCTTCTTTATTTTTCGTTGTTTGATTATTCATCGATCATCAGTGTTCTATTCCCAGCACATACATATTTAAATTGCTTTAATCTTTTCTCAATCTAAATCAAGAATTTTTTTAATATTGAGAAGTACTAGAATTTGAGTAATATGATATTCGACCGAAAACTAAAACAAATACGAATTTCATAAATAAAAAAATAAAATCGAGACTATTTCATGGCTCTAATTTTGAATAAAGTGTTCCACGATTTTGCATTGTCACTTGGCATATTTGTACTGCAATTTGTATGCATCCAGAACTGAATGCATGGCAGTGTCCCTGCCCCTTTTTCTCCATCTTGTGACCTTGCTTTCTTTTCTTCCTTCAGCTCCGACGTCTCCAAATTGCCCCTTAACCCAAACAAAGTTTGTACAGTGATTCCGATCCTTTTACTGACAAAAGCATGGCAGTCTCTGAGATCAAAAATAGGGAGACTGCATGCAACAGGTTAGTCATTTCCTGCAGCACCACTTTTTTTCCGACTGTCACCGAGTGGTTGGATAAAGATTCAAATTCATTTTCATTCGACTTGGGTGATTATGGCAAATGAAGTTCCTAATACAAATTTCGAACTTGAGACCTCCTTACCCATCTATTTTTTCATAGCCTCCATCCACTATTAACAATTTAGTTCAAACTTCAAAGTCAGAAATCATTCATTAGTTAGTTGAATTGCTCAACTGTTTTGAATCTAGAATCAGTCCGGACAAAGGGTACTGAAATTCTGAAATCAGAGTTCCAATTTGTCAACCTTGACGCAGTTGGGTAATTCTTGAATCGCAATTTGATTGGAGGAATAAACATCGAATCAGGTGTTACTAACCTTGGCGTCTAAGTTGAAAAAGCATAGTACAAAACTATAGAGGGATTGACTTAGATGTAAGTTTGATTCATGAATTCTACCACTGGTTCATGAGAGATAAATCCGATGAACTATTTAGAGAACCAAGCAAGAACTTAAATGTTACTGCACACACTGTTGTGTGAGCTCAACCAGGTTACTGAGAGTGTTGTGCAACTACTAGGCACACCGTTCAGGAAACATCCATTAGGTAGGTAGGTAGAGAGAGGTAATGATGAAAGAGAAAATAATGATAATGCTATCTTGCTTTGTTGTTTGCCACCCATTCAAATGTTACTAGGAAAAGCAGTGACAAGGATCCACCTTTCCTAGAAGCCAACAGGACCCACAAAAGGAAGAAAATGCATCTAAGATTATTCCTTCTGTGCCATGTTGAGCCTCCCCTTATAAAAAGAGGCAGCAAATGGATCGTGGAGGATGCTGTCATGTGAATTGAGCTCAGGCTGTTGCTTGCAGGGATCCAAGAGCCAAGAAGCAATGAAGTTCTTGTTTCAGTGCCCCTGTTGCTCCTGCTTCTGCTTTCTGAAGCCTAAGAAGGACAAGCCCAAGGAAAAGGAAGACAAAGGTGACTGAAGGCATCCACATCTCCTCGCTCAGCTTTCTTTTTCTTTTTCTCCCCCTTTAGCATTAGCAAATGCATTTAGCAGCATGCATCTGCGAATTTGTCATCTTCTCCTAAGATTTGTAACAAAACTGTTCTGCTTGAGAATAAATCGTATTTGATGCTTTTGTTGGCAAGCAATTTCTTAAGCACTTTGCTTTGTGTTTCTGTTTTGCCACTAGAGCTCGAGTAGGATCTGTGTGAAGAGCATTTTTACTGTGATTTCTAACATCAAATTTAGGCTATATGCATGTGAAATGGCAATCTAGGATGAAAAAGCTATGCAACTCCTGTTTGTTCGCTCTTTATCAATTCCATACTGATATATCACCAAGAAGACTTCAACAATTGGCAAAGTTGTGTAGATCCTCCTTTCTCACCATTGATAAACTGGCGCTCGGGTCTTGCAATTCAAATTGTCCATAGTTTTTCTTTTCTTTTTGGACAACTGATGTCTCAAATTCAAGAACCTTTCTGGTCACTCGAGCCATCCAGTATTCACTTAAGACAGCTACAGTTTTCTGGCAACTAGTCTGCTGGTCTGGTATCACATAGACACATACATTAATTTCTACTGATAAATGTTAAATAGCATCTCTGTTACAAAGAATCCAAGTACTGGAAGGAAACTTCGATCAAGACACAGGTTCCTTAAGGATCATTTATACTGAGGATATCGTGAGCAGAAACACCACAGATATAGTGGTCGACAAACTATGATTACTGATTAAGCCTAGGAAAACAGAAGAAGCGTGAGTGGACATTTGCATGTGTGCACGAAGCCCCACATAGAGAGTGAAACTCTTTCTGAATTTTATTTACTCTTTACTAGTATGTTACAGAAAGGGAATTTGTCTCCATATTAGGGAATAAAAGAGCACTGTGACTTCAGAAACCAGAACCCGCACTGCAATTGATGATAAATTAGCTATGAATTGATTGTAGAACAAAGTTCATCTGCAACATTGCATCTGATATGACTGCCATTTAACTTTTTTCTTCCAACAGATATTTACCTTTTCACATCTCATGCTGTATTAATGCCAATTAGGCGATTAGCACTTATGATCGGGAGAAATAGTCATGTAAGTAGGACTTATAAGACAATGGCATGAACCACATCAACACTACCAAGTGCAAGTGATGTCTCTTAGAAAAATAACAGATTTCAGATGAAATAAATCAACTTCCAACCAATTTTGAAGCAACAATTGACTGAAAATCACTTTTTCAAAATTCTTCAGCATTGATCTCAAGGATCACATCTTCGATTACTAAAAGAATCAAATACAGATAAACGCAAATATGTCTATACGCGTAATCAATTCTTGACTAATTCAAAACTTCTCTAGCGGTCCAACAACATGAATTTTGTGTTGATCTCTACGCTGCCTCGGATTTCTTTTCCACAAGTTTCTCAATCAAGTCAGCAGCATCCTGGACCGTTGTAATGTTCTGAGAATTGTCGTCCTCTATGCTAATATCGAAATTCTCCTCTAACTTCATCACTATCTCCACCTGCATCTCAAGGGAAAAAAGGTTATATACGAGTCAAGTTATTCTGTTTTTCAAAATCAAATCAATAAGCGATGCACAGAATAGAATGTAAATCAAGAACTTAAACGAGAATACCGTGTCTAAAGAATCAGCACCAAGAGCAGAAAATGTGGATTCAGGAGTAAGGGCTGTTTCTTCAGTCAATGCTAGCTGCTTTTTCACAATATCCAATACTTTGGATACGGTCTCTGGCTTGGCCTATAAACAATATGTCACGGTTATCAATATTCTGATAAAATTATGCCAGAGTAATCTAAGATAAACTACTGAAACATAGTGCTGACAAAGGGGATACCGCACAAACAACTCGAAAGCGTGACGACCTCAAGGAGCGAAGGTTGACCTTTGTTGTGCTGAAGGAAACCGACTGGGTGCTGAAAGCCTTTGCGTGCTGAATAAGATGACAATAGTGAGCAATAAAAAGTAATAATCTCATCAACATACTCATAACTAGCATCAAGGATGATATGTTGTATCAGCTTCTAAACTTCATCATGAGTTTCATGGCATTTTCTCAATATATATGAGAGACGTCCTAAAGTACTTGCAAGACACAGTGGGAACAATCAAGTTTAAAATTAAGCATCCACTAGAGAAATATGCAATATGATGGCATCCTCTCTGGTTCAGAATCAGACAACAATAGACATTTGATCTTAACAAGTCAAATCACATTCATTATCTGTTATGTGTGCAACATGTATTTCAGGACTGAAAGGTGAGCGAGGCCCTTATTGAAGGCTGTTTTTTTTATTCAATAACACAAAGTTATCTATGCAAATACTGCAGCTTAAATTTCCTTGACGTTATTTTAGTATTGTTTCCTCCAACAAATACCCAAATGAAAATATTAACTTCTCCTAATAGTATTGAAGTTATAACAGTTCCAGCAAGTGTCAGATAAACAATGTGGCTGCTCAGTGACATCTAGATTGGCTCACCAAACTATATCTGTTAGTCAAGCTCGACTCTGTTACTAGAAATCGAGTCTGCGAGTTAACTATTTTACAGTGAGTGGTAATCATAGAGTTACCATGAAACATTGAGAACTGAGAAGTACTCGAACAAACAAAATAAGCACGAAAAGTTATTACTTGGACGGCAAAACGCGACGCGACTTTCTTGTAGAAGATTTGAGTGGTAAGAACGAAAGAAGCAACCTGGCTACTCAAACTTGCTGGCTTCAAGGAGGACCCAAGCCTCGCAGAGGTTGCAGAGACAGCAGCCATCGGAATCACAGAGAGAAGAACAAGAAGGCTGGGGGGGGAACTTGAGGAAGTGGAACACGAGCAACCAGCCGTGGAGAATTCACAGGAGGCAGAGTGATAAAGCAGTCCAAGTCTTATCCACAGTTTGAAGCGTCGAGTGGCCGAAAGGAAAGCCTCAATCCGCCGTGGACCCCCTCGCCCTTTGTTGCCCTCTCTTTCAGCAGTTCTAAGTTGTTCATGGCTCCGAATTAATTTTTCTTCTCCTCTTTTGAAATTGAAATATATATATATATATATATATATATATGTAAACGACAAAATAATTTTAAAATACTTTCAGAAGAAAAAATAATAGAAAAATTCTTGAGTTGATGGATAATTCCGAATTAGTCACTATCGAGATTCTCAGCGTATAAAAAAATTATACTTCATTGAAAATTTTGATATCCACTAACAATAGTATATATATATATAAGGAATTATACCACAAGCAAAAACCCAAAAAATATCCTATTCCTATGTCCCCTCTAAGCATCCACGTTGATTGCCGTCGCATGATACCATGCCCGCCGCCACACGATTTCTTCTCCCCCGCTGTAGACCCACGTTGATTTTTTTTTTCAAATGGTTTATTTATTTACAAGTCATTTATAGTTTTGAATCACGCACGCCGATTAATCCGGATTTGTTTGGGCTCGGGCCGAAGTTGAAATGGAGCCCGAAATGTAAAAATTCAAATGTCCAACTCGACGAATAAATAGTTTATTCACGTACGTGCGCTCTCCTTGTTCGACGTAACGCTATGTAGCAGCTGGGAAATCACACCACCATATCCTTAAATGAAAATAGAAGTGTCGGGCCGCAGCTGTGTCGTCGTCCGGCGCTTGCAGGAGTTTAGCTTTTGTTGGTTTTATATCACATGTAAATCACAAAAGTTGTGAAACTCTCTGTCACAACACAAGTATTTCTGGACGAATCTTCACGAAAATATGTTAATTGAGACTTCTGATATGAGTCCCCTTTTATAATGTACCTCTGGATGAACCTTCACGAAAACATATTTGGGACCTCTGGTATGGGTCCCTTTTATAGTGTAGAGATATTTGAGCGAGAAATTAGACAGAACGCATCACGCACGCCTATTGCTCGTGATGACATATCCGCACAGTGCGCGATTCTCGCGGCGCGCAATTCAGATCGCGCGCTCCGCGCACAATTGCGCACACGAGACGTGCGCTTGCGCGTGTCTCGCCCATGTGGGCCACATGCACACGCGGCCCGTATGCCCAAAAAGGGCATTTTCCAATAGCCTTCCATTACTTCCTATGCCGCTTGCGCCTTCCAACAATAGTGCCTTGCGTTGGCAACCAATTTAGAATTGATGACAGGTTGTTTAGTGAAATGTCGTGCAAGAACTACTCAAAGGGTTCAATCAACCATTGAAGCTTTATGGATGACCTCATATACGCCATCTTAATTGGACCCTTGTATCGCGCCCTTTTCCGATAAACAAACAGATGCACCGTTTCGCTGGTGGTTACCTCCACCAGCTATCATTCATCATTGCGAACAGATGCACCGCTCCGCCGACGATTGCTCCGCAACCGTCCGTGATCAACAATGGTCAAACTATAACATCTTTCACTTGGTCATTTAGATCACATAATTTTGATACTCATATTATTCGTGTAATGCAATTTGTGATTTCAATACTCCCACTCTCCATGGAGTATGAAGATGATACCTCGAAACTCGTTATTCATAAAACTTCAAGTTGACTCAAATATTCTTGAGTTTCATTAAACCAACATGTTTAATGAATGTTCTTGCTGAAATCTTCTTGATAAGAGAATCAGCTAGCATGTCACTTGTGAGCGTATAAGTTATAGTTACTTCCTTCTTTTTCACTATATTCGATATTTTTATTTAAAACTATTTGCTCCATTGTGTATCAAAATTATCGCATCTTGATTATCACATAGCATCCATTACATAAATTGAGCCCAAGTTCCATAAGAAAATGTTTGATGCATACTACATGAGTGACTACTATACTACAAGCAATATATTCAGCTTCTTGTGTGTGCGCATCTCGTCGCACATCCTTATTTTTTGCAACCCCAAGAAATAGCTACACCAACTAGCATAAACAAGTTATCTAATCTGGATTTTGATCATAAATATCTCCACTAAAATCTGCATCTGAATAATCTATAGCCTCAAGTGTATCAGCTTGATACATTAATTTCAATTGCATAATGTCTTTCAAATATCGCATAATCCTCGAGATTACTTCGAAATCTACTAACTTGACTTACTAGATAAGCTAAATCAGACCTTCTACCCAACATAACATACATCAAGCTCTCCACAGCTTGCGCATATAGGACTCTAAAGGTTTTTGTCCTAAATTAGGACACTGACTCTTGTTGAGTCTTTTCCTAACAATGATCGAGGTGTTGGTGCTGGATTGCTATTATGTATTTCAAATCTCTTTAGTATCTTATTCAGATACTATTATTGAATAAAGCTCAATGTTCTTGAGTTTCTATCTCGAGTAATTTGAATTGCAATAACATATAAAGCTTCCTCATGTCCTTCATTTCAAATTCTTTACTTAACTTTTTTTTAACTTCATTAAGAATTATAACAAAATGTCATCGACATATAATGACATTATAACAAACTTGATCACACTATTCTTGATGTACACACAATGATCCAATTTGTTTGTGATGAAACTAAATTAGATGATTGTCAAATGGAACTTTTGATATCACGCGATGATTGTTCAAACCATACAACGACTTTTTCAACTTATAAATATCATTCTCCTAACCTTCCACTTGAAATCCACTAGGTTGTCGTATATATATGTCTTCACTCAAATATGTAGATAGGAAGATAGTTTTAACATCTATCTGAAATAATTTCATATTCATATATACCACTATCGCTAAGATGATCTTGATAGATTAGGTACTAGAGAATAAGTTTCTTGAACTAGCTTGTTGAGTATAACTCTTGGCAACTAATTTGACTTTGTACTTCTCAATAGGTTTCCTGAAGTCTATACTAGCTTGCTAGGTATTTTTTCTTAAATATCCATTTATACTCTATACATTGCCAACCTTTTGGCAAATCACATGGTTGGTTCCCGTACTCTATTCTGATTAATAGAGTCAATTTCATTTCTCATGGCAGTCATCCATGATTTTGATTCAACTGAAACTATTGTTTCTTCATATGAAATAGGATATGTACAATCCTTTATATCCACATTCACGAAGTAACACAAAGCCTCGCACTCGTATAGAACATACTCATTAAGATATGCGAGTCGTGTCTTGGATCTCTTGTTGCTGATTATACTCATGAGTTCTATAGGTCCATCCACTTCTTTCGAAGGATCCATATTTTTTATAGCATCTTCTTCCACCATTGGTGCCTCGAAGTCAACTTCATTATCCCCATGGATAATTAAAGCTTCATTGTCCTCTTCTTCATGCAATTCTTCTTTTTCATTTTCAAGGAATGTTACATCGTGACTCTCAATTAACCCTTTTTCTTTGTGGAAGAATGTATACTCCTTGGATTGTTGATTATATCCGATAAACCTACATGTCAACGTCCTAAAGTCAAATTTGTTCGTCAACTGACTTGGAACTAGAATATGTTGTCCCATTTTCACAATTTATATGGTGTGATTTCTACGGACTTTGTGAGAATTTTATTCTATATGTAATTGCAGTCAATACTGTCTCTCTTCAAAATCTTTTAGGAAGACCAAAGTGGTATAACATACATCTTGCTGCATTCATCAATCTTCTATTCTTTCTTTTCATCACGCCATTCTATTGTGGCATATATGACATTTGTAGTTTGCCTACTAATGTCTTCCTGAATGTAATAGTCATTAAATTCCCAAGAGGTATATTTCCCTCATCTGTCTATTCTTAATATCTTAATTAGTTTTCCCAATTTCTTCTTTACTTTCGTCTTATATCTCTTGAATACATTAAAAGCGTCCGAATTTTGTCCAAGAATAGAACCTTGAAAAATCATCAATGAATGTAATAAAATATAACTTGTTCTTGTGTGTCATGATACTAAGATGACCACAAATATCATAATGAACAAATCCTAATAATTCCTTTGACTTTATTGCCCTCGAAAATAGCTTTCGTCTCATTTTTTGGTCAAACAATGTTCACAAGGCAATATTCTTGCACTTGAAATTTTAAGAACTAAGTTCATTCTTATAATTTATTCTATCTTTGTCTTTCCTGAATGTCCTAAACGGTCATGCCATATATCGTAATTACAATATTCATACACAGAATAATAAAAAATGACATCCGCATTTATTGATTCATTTTCAATCATAACAAGTAGGCAAAACACATCATGTAAGGAACAGACCTCCCGACAATAAGGACTTCTTTGTCCTTGCCTATAGTTACCCTACCATTATAAAATCTAATCTCAAAGGTCTTCTTCAAAAGTAATAGAACATGCACGAGATTTCGACGGATACCAGGAGCATATAACACATTATTAAGAATTAAGATGCAGTCTCACATCAAAATAGGTTTTATTGCTCATGTATATTCTTTGTTTCCCCTTCTTTAATTCTTTAAAGTTAGTCATTCCCTCCTTGGTTTTAGCGATGAGGCAGGTCATTCGTGAATCGATCCACCATCTCATTGAGTTAGTACTTGCAACATTGCATTCGTTGATGCCAACGAATTGACTTATTGCCTTTCTTATCTTGACCTTGCCCTTTTTGTCTTTTTGCCTTCATGCAATTTGACTTGAAGTGATCGAACTTTCCGCAGCCATGCGACGTCTTTCCATGTTGTCCTTTTGACTTCTTATTCGGACCAAGCTTTTTATACCATGCGATATTTGCCTCTTCTTCATTTTCTTCAACAATGAAAACTTCATTTTTTCTTTCGCTATTAGCCAAGTCTTGTTCAATGGTCAATTGGGCTAGCAAGTCTTGACTTAATACTTCTATTAAGTCTCAGTGTTGTGGCTACCATGTCAAAATTGGGAGGAAGACTATTAAGTACAATGACAACTTATAAGGGTTTAGAAATTATCGTACCAATTGTGGCTAAATACTTAACCATCGCAATCATTCTATTGACATGATCTATCATTTTTCAACTCTTTCATTTTACAATGTTCATTTCAATTTTAGAGTCATATGTTGCCTTTATACTCATTCATAAATCATGTGCTATTTCTTGTGATTTAAATATGATTATCAAATTATCTTCCATGTGCATCAACATGAAAGATCTTACCTTCTTTTTGATAAAAGGCTCAACAAGAGTCACTGTCCTAATTTAGGACAAAAACCTTTAGAGGTCCCATATGTGCAAACTGTGGGGAATATGATATGTTGTGTACAAGGTTTGATTTGATTTATTTAGTAAGCTTGATTAGTAGTTTTCAAATTTGAAATGGTACATTAGAAAGTTATAAAGAGGATTATGCGATATGACACTATACAATTGATCATGTGCTATTTTCTATGATTCAAATACCCTTATGAAATTATTTTGTCATGTGCATCAACATAAAAGATCTTGTCTTCTTGTCCTCTTTATTCCATTTGCCATGTATTTGTCATATGCCTTGCTCTGTTCTAGTGTGTCATTCTCGAGATGTCCTATTTTCAATAACCCTATCAAAGTATCATGCATAATTTTATACTTTGGTTTGCAACTTCATGTATCATAATTTACGCCATTAGGCATTCAAGCTTTGCCAACTCCATGGCAATCAATTTTGTAGTCATTTTCTAAAATAAAAAGGTAGAATAAATTTAGAATAAAAATTTACGAATTTGCATATCAATAAAAAAAATGTTCAAAACATACATAAATAGTTGAACGAGAATGCATAAAACAAAATTTTTCATTAAATAACTAATTTATATTATAAATGGGAAAATTTAAAAAAGTGGTCCAAAAAATATATTCTAATAAAAATAATGTATGCAGAGAAAACCCGCAAGTAACTTTGTAGCAAATCAACAAATAGGTAAGTATAGAATATTTTTTATAAAATATTGCAGAATAATTGAAAAAACAGAGGTAAGTTCAAAATAGAGTAATTACTCCTATTTTGAATAACTACTATACAGAACAATTTAAGCTAAGCAATTAATCTACATAAAAGAAAGTTAAAATTCGGCAAAGATAAATAAAACAACATGGACCAGTGGTTGCATAATAATAATAAAAAGTTATTTGACAATGTTCGAAGATACTAGTTTGGAGGGATTAAAAAGTAAACCTTACATATTATCAAATTACAAGTAACATGCATACAAAATAACGGTATGCAATTACATTACTATTGAATAGGAGAAATATAAATCACTGACTCCTAATCATAAAATTATTAGTCTTAAAATGTAATCACAGAAAGATTTCAAAAAAACAATATGCAATTATGTCAACAATAATTAATTTAAGTAAATATTGATATGTATAAGTAGGAATGAAAGTAGTTCGGCTCGATCAAATTTTCAGTTTTAAAAAATTATCCGTTATTTTTGTGGTCTATTTTTTAAATTAAAAATGATCCTAAAATTATTTTAAAAAATAAAAGTACCTTTAAGATAATTTTTTTGAGGCCATACTTTTATATAATTATATTTTAAAAATATATAATAAATTAAAATTAATATAAAAATGTTTTAATTTTATATTAAATATAAAATATACTACTAAGATTTTAAAATTATGAAATTAAAGTTGGATAATTCGATAGAAAAGTATGAAATTTTATACCAAAAATATTATATCTATAATAAAAATTTAACAGGAACAATTGGTTAACTGGTGGCGAAAAATGATTTAGCATAACATAGGAGTAAACATTATGACAATTAAACATTAACAATGATCAAGCAACTATTGTTGACGACTAATAACAATAAATAATAAAACATCTACAATCTTTATCTAATAATAAATTCGTACGCACAAAAAAAAATATAACTATGAATTTGCAAGGACATCAACAACAAAAAAAAGAGTAAATAAGTAAAAAAAAAAGTAAATTCGATCGGATTGGACCAATTTTTTTAAAAATAGTATTATATATAATAATTTTTAAGATATAACGTATATATTGTATTAATAACCTATTATTATAATATAATTTTATTTATTTCAAATTTTGGTAGTAATAAATATAAATTGGCAACATATA
This sequence comes from Pontederia crassipes, assembly GCA_030549335.1. Classification (NCBI taxonomy): domain Eukaryota; kingdom Viridiplantae; phylum Streptophyta; class Magnoliopsida; order Commelinales; family Pontederiaceae; genus Pontederia; species Pontederia crassipes. The sequence continues at coordinate 9,140,994 of CM060190.1, forward strand.
AATATTTTATAGATTATAATTGATTTTTCATAATAATGAGTTGCATCAATATGTTTTATCTTCAATTAATTTCATTTCATTTTATTTTTAACATTTACCTTTTTATGTCTATTTTCATGCTCTTTAATAATTTCCTTTTCCATTTTATTCGGATTTTAGTGCTTACCATTTTTATTTATATTTCTATTTAACTTTTACCTCTCATTCTTTCCATTCTATTCAACTTTTCCTTTTAATAATTTCTCTTTCCTCCTTTATATTTCCTATTTTATGTTTTCTTTTTCAAATTCAAACCTCAACCGGTTTCATTCTTTCCATCATTTTATACTTTCCCTTTTAATACTTTCTCTTTCTCTTTCCTCCTTCATATTTCTTATTTAATGATTTTTTTTTCAAATTTAAACTTAAACTTGGTTGAACTATTTTGCCCGTTTTGCTGGTTTGACCGATTTTTGCTCGATTTAATGTCAAAAACGTTTTTAACATTCAACCAGACTGGACCGGTGTTGGTTTGCGATTGAACTGGTTGAACCTTCCAGCACTGTTTTAATAACATTGTTTAAAGCAGTATAATGATATATTTACAATATGGTGACAGGATAACTATACGGTCAGGAAGAAGCAATGAGCGGCTGTGATTAAAATAATGGACAGCCATGATTAATAATTTAAATATCAGTGGGCTAGAGTTGGACCCTATAGCGTGTTTCACATTGTTCATCGTCTTCCTTTGTGTTTGCATACTTGGTGGTGTAGAAATGTAGATTCAATCCTGACGAGTTCAAGAGGAAATAGATAGTTGTTCAAAAAGTTCGTGCAACTTCGGCAAAAAGCGTAAGTTATTTGGCTTGATTGGACGACGAAGAAGATGTTAAAAGGAAGTCTCGGTTCGTTTGTCGATGAAGGAAAGACACAGGAAGGAATCGTACACGCTTTGATCACAATGAAAGGGTTTAATCAATCATTCGAGCTCCCTGGACGGTCTCTTTCTCTATTTATAGGCGCATACCAATGAAAGGGTTCAATCAACCATGGGAGCTCTTTGGACGACCTCTTTCTTTATTTATAAGCGCATGCACCATCCTAGTCTACTCCCTTAATGGTGCTTTTTTTTATGAATGGATGCACCGCTTCGCCGGTGGTCACCTCCTGTTAGAGGAGGTGGCACCATTCGGAGCTCAAATTCTTGAAAATTATTATAGGACAAAAGTCTAGTTTCCATACTTGATCGTGGATTGATAAAAATATATTATTGTCGAAATGACTTTATGTTATTTTATGATACTGACGTTAGCTTGGGAGAATGTAAATTTTATTGGGTTGGATGATAGAAATCAACTAACAAGAGTGAAGTTGCAATGAAAAGAATGCATTACTTACCTCTTATTTCAAAACTTCAATGATTATACTCCTCTCTCATGTCAGCGTCGCATATGAAGTGGCATGCACAACATAACATAACTAAAAATGTCATGCTTCACCCATCTAATGGTGAAGCATGGAAATATTTTAATCATATACATTCATAATTTGCATGAGATCCTAGAAAATATAAGACTTGGCTAGTGTGCAGATGGTTTTACACCATATGAAAAGGCATCAACTCCTTATTCCTATTGGCCAATCATAGTTACAACATATAATTTGCCTACATGAGTATGTATGATTGTCCCATACATGCTTTTGATGTACATCATTCTTGGTCCTCACAAGAGTATGTATGATTGTTCCATACATACTTTTGATGTACATCATTCCTGGTCCTCACAATCTCAAGAATAAGAAAGATATATATATTTGCAACTTTTGATGGACGAGTTGAAAGAATTGTACAACTATGTCATAGCTCATGATGTAGCAACTAAATAGAATTTCACTTTGAAACCTACATTAATATGGATAATCAATGACTTTGCTACGTATGGAATGATATTTGGTTGAATGACTACACGTAAGTTAGCATGACCATACTGCATGGACAAATCAAAAGAATTCACTTTGAAAAGTTAAGGTAAAAATTATTAGTTTGATTGTCATAGGCAATTTCAACCTCCAAATCATTCTTTTTGAAATAACAGAAATGTCTTTCGAAGATAAAAAAAGTTGTGTATGACATGCCTCTAGTCAGGTTGTCAGGAGTTGAATTATGTGATATTATCAATTCTCTATGTAGGATGATTGATTATCCAAATGTTAGATATAATGGATACGATATTTCTCATAAGTGGTCTAAACAAAGCATATTTTGAGATTTACTGTATTGGAAAGATAACTTGAATCATCATAATCGGGAGATTGTCTATTGCCGGTGGACAAATCGTGTAATAAAATTAAAATTGGGAAATTTTCTAGTTATAAATTGAAGTTGGGGGCCGTTTAGAAATCAATTCAAAATTAGGGGACGATCCATATAATTTATCCGGTTTTGTAGCATTAAATGACGTGGATAACTTAAATGACATGGATGAAAAAAAAAATAGCTCATGTGTCGGCCACATACGCAAGGCAATCAGAAAATCCACTATCACCGGTCAAGAGGACTAATCGTGCAAGAAAATCAAGGATGAAGGACGTTCTGGTTACAAATTGAAGTTGAGGGACCGATTTGAAAATGACTCAAAGTCGGGAGACTAATCATGTAATTTACCCTCATAATTTAGATGTCATGCATATTGAGAAGAATGCATTTGGCAATATATTTAATAATGTTATGCATATTAAAGGTAAGACAAAGGACAACATTAATGGATTTGAATGAGTACTATCGACATCTAGAGTTGTACCTTTCTAAATTTCCTAAATGGTAAATTATGTAAACCCAAAGCCAATTATACTCTCACAAAGAAAGAGAAGACACACGTGTGTCAATGGGTGCAAGAACTTAGAATGCCAGATGGTTATACTTAAAATTTAGCTAGATGTGTTGATATGGACCAATTGTGTTTGTTTGACATGAAGAATCACAATTGTCATGTTTTTATGGAGACTTTGCTTCTAATTGCATTGTTATCATTGCTAGATAAGATGTGGAAGCCTCTTATTGAGTTGATTTTTAGGGACTTGTTTTTGAAAACTCTGATGTAGAAAGTATGAGCCAATTGGAACAAAATATTTCAATCATTTATGCTAGTTAGAAAGAATATTTTCATCAAAATTTTTTGATTCCATGGAACACCTACCGATCCATCTTCCCTATATTGTCCAATTAAGTACAAGTGGATGTATCCATTTGAGAGATATCTCAATAAAATAAAAAAGAATAGTAAAAGATAAAACCCAACTTGAAAGTTCTATATGTGAGGCGTATATGACTCAAGAATATTTTTTTCCTACTATTTTGAAGCTCATGTCAAATGCGTGAGAATAAGAGTTTGTTAATAATGAAATTTCAAAAGGAACGTCTAATACTCAAACTTTATTAGATTTTAACCAACTTGGTAGACATTACGACAAGTAAAAAACTAGATGGTTGAATGATATAGAGTTCAAGTCGGCAATGAATCACATCCTCCAAAATAAATAGAAGGTGCAATGCTATATTAAGTGACTTTCGATATTATGTGAAATTGTTATTTTATTAATTAAATTATTATTAATGAACATCCATATATAGTGCTCTTGTACAATACTTCAACTTCTTGAAGATCAACATGGGCGAATTAAGAATTATTTCACACAATGGTTTAAGGATTATGTAAGTTTTGCTCAAGATTCTTTTCAACAAAATTATTAATATTGTTAGCTCTAACATTTTATTCTAATAATGTTTAGATTCTCAATGACTAAAGTTCTATGAGTACTAATATGTTACATGATTTGGTAGGGAACCTAGTCCACCTGTGACAACTTGTCATGAATATTTTGGTCACATGGTATGAAAACAATTAATAACAGTATATTGTCAAAAGATCCATCGATGGGGAAAATTAATGTGAGTATTATAATATTCTTAAGAATGTTATTGAATTAGAATACCTCAAAGGTAATAGGGCCACCTTAGTGATTGTAATAGATTAAAAAAATCTAAACAAAAAAAGGGGGACAAGAATTCATAAGGACTCTAAAATCGTTAAAGTACAATATAGTTCTTTATCATTGAATTAGAATACCACGGTATAAATGATTCAACCTCTTTATCATTTTTTATCTATTATGTTAACTATCCTAAAAAGACGAAGGACAAAGCTCAATGATGGGTCATTATTAAAACAAAAATAAGAAGTCAGATTAAGGTTGAAGGTACATTACAAGTGGGATATCAAGATAATTCACTTACATCGTATAGCCAATTGTAGACACGAAACTAATTAAAAATTTACGGGATGAACAACAACTATTTGATGACTTTGATAATGTTGACATCAATGACAAAGAAGAAGCTAAAGATGATAGCGTCAATGAAAATGATTATGAAAGTACACCATCTTTAAAGATGAAGATGAATGTTAATCATGTAAAAAATTTGAGAGTGACGAGTAACTTTAGCATTAATGTTATGCTATAAATAATTTCATCATTTATGTTATATATTCTCTTACTTTCTTTATTGTTGAACATGTAATTTATTTTTTCGTAATGTTTTCAAATATAGTTGGCGATGCGTCCACACGATATCTCTAAGTCATCGGACAAGCAGTTGCCTGCCGACATGTTAAGAACATAAATGTTACATTTTCATGTTCGTACTCACTGAGAACAATTTCAAACGTATAACTATGTTCACAGGGTAATGAGAGTAAATCAGCTCTGTGTACTTTACCTTCTTTCGAGTGTTTTTCATATTGACTATAACTTTAGAGTTTTGAACAAAAAATTTAGTATAAAATTTTCATTTTCCAAAAGCGCCTAATAGGAATGATCTCGAGTTATAGTTTTGATTTAGTTCCTGAAGATGTAACACAAGACGAAGATGAATTTCATAATATGATGCAAATATTTATTACTTTTGTTTCATAATTAATGGAATGACCTCAATTTTTGTTAAATAAATAAATGAATATTTTATTCATTAATGAAATCTAGAAAATCATACCTAATTTTCTGGAATTATTGAATTTCGAATTGATGAAAATTATAGGAAAGATGTAATTTGAGAAGAGGTGAAATTGTTATGGATATAATTATGGGATTATTAAGTAACTTTGAATAATTATGGGGTGATCAATTAATGATGGATGACCATGATTGATTCTAAAAGAGTCCAAGGCCCAATAAAAGTGAAAATCCTAGCATACTCTATGAAGAGGCATTAAAGGGGTGGTTGTGAACTCTGTTTACCAAATAGATTTTCTGTATCACGAGCTCTACTTTGTCCTCCATTTTCATGCAAACTGCATCCCAGAGAGCACATGGTGGTTGGTTTTGAAACCGCCATATAGGAGAATACATTCTAAGTGTGGCCGCGAGTTTCAGGATGTGGACAGAGAGTAATCGTCGGCCAAAATTCGGCATTTGTGCATTTTCCAGAAAATGATTGTAGTTGGTTGTTTAGCCAACTTTAGGTACGTAAGGGGAATTCCTATGTCGTTAGTTTTCTACGATATGGAACTCTATTTTCTTCTCTTTTGTACCGAGAATCTATTGATATAAATTGTGCATCGTTTAGATATCGTATGGTATAGTTATGGTGGCTGAAAAATCATGTCGGAACACATTTTTCCATCGACAACGGAACCCGACCCGAGTTCTGGCCAACACGATCCGGGTTCCATTAAACCTGGACCGCATTGGTGAATATTGATTTAGAATCGGATGCAGACGGGGTTGACATGGCCTGAGTTATCCGACGACACGGTCTGTGTTTTCCAAAACACAGCCCATATTTGATTGAAGGATTTTCACGGGCGTGAACCGGCCAACCCGGCCCGAATTCACACCCGACTCAGTCTGGGTTTTGACCCTACCGAGGGGTTTTCGACTATTCCGAACACGGCCCGAGTTCTACTCGACGCAGGTCAGGTTCTTGGGACAAAAAATCTATTTTTGGATATTTTATTATGGATAATTCAATGTTTATTATGGTTAATTATTCTTGATCATCCATGATAACCTCATCATACTCCTTAGATTTGATTTTGATATTATTATTATCTAATCATGTGATTCATCAAAGTTTTGATCTAGTGATTTTCCCCTGATTAGGTCTTTGTTTAACCTAAATTGAATTGTTAAAGATAAGTGTTTAAGGCAAACAAGATGAAAGAAGAAAACTGCTAGGTCTCTATGTTCTCCGATTGTTTCTAAGTCCGCTGGGCCATATTATTATCGTATTGTATGGCGCAGATAGTGTACTTAAATATTTAAGACATCATCCTTTAGGAAAGCTATGACTGTCCTGTGATGATCATGGTCTCCTGTCATCATGAATTATTATTTAGTGCTATTATTGGAGGATGGCTTGCCATGGATTGATATCCCCCACTGGCCTATATGAAAGAGACATGGGATTTTCCTTAATTGGCCGAGCGCTCCTTACTGTATTGGATAACTTCAAAGATTGAATTAAATTGAATTGAATTGAATCGAATAGTATAGAATAGGAGTTGAATTGAATCATGGTCATTTGGATAATAGCGTTGACTGGCTTTGCCTCCGCACATTGAATCGAATGGAAAATTATTATTGGTCAATGACCATTGATATTTAATTGAAATCGTTAAATTGGATAGTGTTATAGTGATCAGGCATAATTGATCATTGTTAATTGTTCATTAATATTGACTGATCTTTTGACCTCTTTCTTGATCCTCTACATCGATTTATGGCTATGTTGATCAATTGATTTATTGAGCTGCTATCCTATTGTTCCATCTAGTGCTATATTACTTATTATATCATATTGTTATTGATTTATTGAGCACTGTTGATTATTGATCATTATTATGATTAGACCCTACGTACTATACTCAGGCAATCGAAATCAGCCCCTTGATTCTCCAAACAAGCAACCACGACTTAGTTCCCGAGGCGAAACCAGGCCGCATTGAATGCGGCGGAACCAAGGTCACGTGACCCTGGTTCCGCCCAACTTTTTTTTACCACGACGTGACCTTTTTTTGAATTTTGCAAACTCTTTTTTTTTTCTTTTAGTTTTTTTCTTCTTTTTGCCTATCTTATATAAAAAAATATTAAAAAAGGATTAATATAATATTATTTCATTATAAAATTTTAATATTTCATTAAATATGAAGTATTAAAAAATGATTTTTATTGTTAAATAATATATTTTTTTAACAAAATGTTTTACATAATTTTTTTAATATAATTATATCTTTTATTTCTTTAATAATTTTATAATCTATATTTATAATCTATATTTTTAATTCAATCATCCACTAAAATTAGCCCATCACATCTACCTTTTCCTATCACATCAATTACCTTATTCCTTATCATCAAATTTCACGTTATCCAAACACATTCCGAACTAATTTGTCAACTCAAACTATTCACCAAAACTCAATGGAACACTTCGTTCTCGTTGCCAAACGACCCACGTGAACTGGAGTTTCACCAAATTTCCGTGAATAGTTTGAGTTGACAAATTAGTTCGAGGTGTGTTTGGATGGAGTGGAATTTAATGAGGAGGAATAAAGTAATTGATGTGATAGGAAAAAGTAGATGTCATAGATTAATTTTTGATGGGTTTTGAAATAAAAATTGATATTATAAATATGAAATAAAATATTGTTAATAAATAAAAAATAAATAAAAATTAATAATTTTTTTAAAATATATTATTTAAATATAATAAAAATTAGCTTTCTAATAAACTATATGTAGTAAAATACTAATTTTTTAATGAAATAATAAGTAAGAAATAATATTATATTAATATGTTGTAATAAATCATTTATATTTAATAAATAAATTATTTTATAACATACATGTGTGTGTGAGAGCGAAAATAAAGAAAGTAAAAAAAAGAATAAATGAAATTGAAGAAAAAGACAACTCGTCAACTCCAAAAGAAAAAAAAAGATTGTGGCTGCTATAGTACTTGGTTCAAAGAAAAAATGGGTCACGTGACCCCTTTTTTTAACTAGGTTCTCCCTTCGGTTCCGCCAAACGTCAGATCGTTTGACGAAACTGGTTGGAACCAACGTCTGGTTCCAGTTGCCAATAAGGCCCCATGGGTTTCCCCCTGCATTTGTATTCATGGAGGTGAGATGATGATAGAGGATGGTGATGCAGGATGTTGCACATGGTGTAGGACTGTGTCCTACTAGATTAGTTTATTAGTTATTACTTTTCCGCAATTTTAGGGCCCGTTTGAGTAATGAAACAACCCTCCTAGTTCCATCCGGTTCCCCAAACGCGAGTGGAACCGAGATGTTGGAACCAGGCACACCGAAATGGTGGAACCGAAGTGGGGCGCCGCTTTTTTTTTTCTTTTGATCTTTTTTTTTGGACGTGACGTCTTGGTTTTTTTTTGCCCATCTTTTTTTTCTTTATCATTTTCTTTTACAACATTTCTTATATAAGTTAATTTATTTATTATATATAAAATATAAATAATAAATGAGTCATATAATATTTTTTATTCTTTATTTTTTCATTATAAAATTTTAATATTTCATTAAATATAAATTTTTAAAATTGATTTTTTATATTTAAACACTATATGTTTTAACAAATTTTTTGGCATAAATTTTTTTAATATATATTATGTATTTTATTTTTAACAAATTTTATAATATATATTTATAATATATATTTTAAACTCAATCACCCACTAAAATTAATTCATCACATCTACTTTTTCCTATCACATCAACTACCTTATTCCTCATCATCAAATTTCACTCCATCCAAATATAATTTGAACTAATCCGTCAACTCAACTATTCACGGGAACTTAGTGGAACTCTAGTTCTCGTTGTCAAACGGCCCCTTAGTATTTTGGAGTTATGGACATTCCAACTCCTTAGACAATTTGAAATTTTAGATGTTTGTATTAGCATGTCCGCATTTTATAGAACTTATTTTTCGCAAAATTATTTTATATAGAATTGTGTAGCGTCTTTGAAACGATTCTGAGCACGTGAAAGTCACGTAGGTCTCGGGGCATTACAATTAAACTTATTATGAAAGTGCTTTTCACATGTAGAGATTTCATTCCGATAAAAAAAAGGTAAGGGAAAAGAAAATGCCCCTCTTTCTTAACCAAAAAAAGAAAGAGAATGAGACAAAACACATGTTCCTAAACCTTTGGGCATTCGCATTGTGCAGAGACTAAGTATATCTAATGCTTCTTCTTCTAACGATGATTCGACGGAGACCGCTCCATTGCCTAGTATTTCTGACATCAGGACACAGTTGCCATTGATGTTTCTACATCAAGACATTAGTCTAAGTCATGTTGAGAGCTAGATGGTCATTCTAGGTAAGTGACATATATCAGTAAAAATCAAGTTATTAGTGTTACAATATAATAACATTTGTTATTATAATTGTAATACACCAAGATTTCAATAGGGGCAATAAAGTAATTTGCAAATTAAAGGTATGGTCAGAAAGGAAAAAAGAAAAGAAAGAAAGATTTAATCCTATTGAGAGTAGAAATTGTGATTAGAGATTTCAATTTGATTTGAGATCCAAAAGAATGTTTAATGATTATAGGACTCCCAAATAGGATAAGATTGAGAGTCCTATGGCTTAACAAATATTCCAGCCTCTGAAAATTAGGTGATAAAATATTATTATATTACTAATTTTGAAAATTATATAGATGAAGAAAATAAAAAGAAAAAAAGGTATAGTTTGGTTAACATAAGTTATTGATAAAATATAGAGATAGAGTTAGATCGAGAGAAGTTTATGGAAAAGATAAAAAGGAATTTGAATATAGATGAATGTTGTTAAGCATAGTTATGAAATAAATTAGTGAAATTTGGATTTAATTAAATCTGAATATTTAAGAGATGATAATTAATGATGAATGGTCATGATTGATGGAGAAATAGTCCAAGGCCTAATAGGAGTAAAAAATTTTACTTGAGAGCTATAAATAAGACCTAAAAAGTGGCTAGAAAGCATTACCTCCACAGAATTTATGCACGAGAACCCCTCTTTCTCCTTCATTTTCTCACAAACCGAGGAACCTGAGAGCACAGCTGATATACTGTCAAAGCTCTGACAGAGGAGAACAAGATCCAAGTGGTAGTCGAAGATTTATGAACATTAATAGGGAGAAATCGTCGTCCAAAGTCACGACATCCGTGTAGTCCACAAACAACAGGAATATAGTTGGTTTTTTAGCTAATTTAAGATACATAGGGGGATCCCTATGACATTAGTTTTCCGCGACATGGAACCCTATTCTCCTCTCCCTTATATTGAGATTTCATTGGTACAGATATTGCATCGATCATACATCATACTATATAGTTATGGTGGCCGAAACATTATGTCGGAACATGATTTTTCGATGATGACAGAACCCACCCGGGTTCTGACCTACCCGGCTCGGGTTGCTTAGAATCCAGACCGAATCAAAGTCAAAATCAGACCGAGTTCATTGGACTTGGCTCGAGTTTCCTATAGCCCGGCCCCGGTTAGTGTTTGCATGACCCAGGTTGCGGCACATCGAACATAGGACGTGAACCGTGGCGAACTCGGCTCGGGTTCATGTCATACCCGGCCTGGGTTTATCGAGGCCGAGGCAGATTGGACATCCCCGAACATGGCCCGGGTTCCACTCGACATCGGCAAGATTTTTGGCGGACAGAAGACTTATTTTATGAGTTTATTGATATTGAATCAAGTCATCAGTATCGTTGATCATTATCTTGATCATATTATTATCATATCTGGTCATATTGTTATTATTATATTTGATTTTGATATCAATCATATTACCACATCAGATCATATTATTGATCATAGTATAATCCTATCTGACCAGATTATCATTATAATTGATTGTGTTATTATTATCACACCCGATCGTAATATTGATTATAGTATTGATATATTGACCTTATCGTCGAGTCTTCCTGATCAGATTATTGTCCTACTTGATTACGTTTTCATCATATGTGCTATTATTGTATCTAATCATATTATTGTTGTATCTGGTCATGTGATTATTATCTTATTTGATTATAGCATAATCATATCTAACTTCATTATCATCACATTGATCCTATGGTTAATATATTCAATCATGTCATTGATTATAATATTGATCCAGTAGTTTTTTTTTTGTTGGGTTTTGTTAAACCTAAAGTAAATTGTCAAAGATAGATCTATTAGGTAAACAAGATAAAAGATAAAAACTACTGGGTATCCATGTTATCTGATTTTCTCTAAGCCCCCTAGGCCATATTATTTTCGTTATTAATATTGTATGGGGCAGATAGTGTACCCAAAGGTTTGAGATGTCATCCTTTAGAGAAGCTATGACTATCCTATGATGATCATGATCCCCACCATCATGAATCATTGTTAGCGCTTTTATTGGAGGGCAGCTTACCATGGCTTGTTCCCCTATTGGCCTACATAAAAGAGACATGGAGTTCCCTTAATTGACCGTGCGCTTCCCATTGTATTGGATAACTCCAAAGATTGAATTGAATTGAATCGAATCGAATCAAATTGAATTGAATTGAATCATAGTCATTAGCATATTGGCGTTGACTAGCACTTCTACCTATTGAATTGAATAGAATTATTATTGGTCAATGACCATTGATATTAAATTAGAAATTGTTAAATTGAATAGTTCCATGGTAATTAGGCATCATTGATATTATTACTTGTAAAATTGATATTAATCGGTCATTTGACCTTCTTTTATGGCTTTATTGTCCTATTGTTACATTGAATCATTGATCTAATGTTCTACGATTAATTGAGCAATGCCCAATTGTTAATTGTTATCGTTATTGATTGGTCTTTTGACCTTAGCCAGATCCATCATATTGATCCATTGACGATTCATCATTATATTGAATCATTGTATATTGATTCATTGATCATCATATCGCATTGTTCATATGCTCAATTGATTTGTTGGTTCTATCTTGAGCATTATTGATGAATTGATCATAGTGATAAATTGATATTGTTATTTATTGATCTTCCGACCTTAGCCTGATTAATCCTATCGATTTATTGATATATCTATCCATTGATACATCGGGTTATTTATGTTAATCCATTGATCCATCATTATTGTTATATTAGTTCAACGTTATATTGATCAATCAATCTATTATTGTATTGCTTCATTAATTATTGTATGGTATCGTTCATCTGCTCAATGGTAATGTTATTGATTATATCTCTTGAGCATTGATGTATTGATTCATTGCTATATTGATCATTGTTATATCAATCTATTGGTTATTACATAGTATTGTTTATTGCTCAATCGATTTATTGTTTGTATATTGAGCATTATTGATTATTATTTATTGATCATGGTTAGACCCTACGTACTGAGTATTTTTACATTCATGAATATTTTCCTGTACCTCGATCCGTGCTGGATGAGATGATGGTGATGATGCGACGGTTGGTGGCTGCTCTGACTGGTGACATGCACATGGATGTAGGGTCCATTATTATATAGTTGTGGGCCTTGATGACCCATAGGTCATTGTATAGAGTTTTAATAATTTTCGCATATTGTAAAGTTTGTTGTAAAATTAGTCTTTCAATTATGTAAGTCAATTTGTTGATTGATTTAAGTAATAGAATTGAGTTGCATCGCCGAGATAGCCTTCTAGGCAGGCAAAAGGAAAAAAATCTCGGGACGTTCAATAATTTATAGGTTTCTACTATTGAAATCAGCTACATCCACTTGAACTAAAGTAATTCAGCAAAGATATGATTAGTCATGACTTATATGGAGAAAAATTCCTCATGCTACGTGACATATGCAGTTTAGATAATTTTAGATTGTATATGAGTTCAATTTTTTTGTGAAGTTAACTTGCCATTAATTTTGAATTATTATGATATTATTTTTATATCTTTATTTGAAAGCTAATGTGTTGACATGTTGAACACACATAATAAATGTGAAAAATGTTTAATTCTATATGCTCAAAATGATTGTCTTCTGGGCTATCGGATGCACCGGCTGCAGGACAACGTTCCAATTGTATTAGAGAAACTCTATGAATTGAGTTATTAGTAAATGGTCCATTGAGGTGTAGAAATCAAAGTGCGAAAAAGTGAAGACAAATCGAGTATCTATCTTGGGAGCTTGCATACACATCTACATCCATTATTGCAAAAAGAATAGTATGCACTAATATCTTTATAATTTCATTTAATCAATATTACACTAATATTTTTCATTCAATATTTTTATTTTAATGGGAGGAAAAAGAAATGGGTAAAGCACCGACTTTAGATGAAGTTTTCTTCAAAATCCATTAAAAGAAAAATAAAGAATGGGTTTTGTGGTTTGATTAGGAGACATACGTAAGACAATAGGTTCAAGTTTTTTTAATAGATTCATAATTTAATTATTATTAACAAATGTCTAATAATAAATGTTTAGAGGCATTCAAAGCAAAAGAAGCTGAGCATATCACATAGGCATGCAGGAGGGAGTGACGTCGATGAGTTCTCGACAACTCTGGATGGATCATGCCGACATGAAGAAAGGTCGCGTCTATGGTCTCAGATCACTCATTAGTTGTGTGGATATTGGATGTGATTGTATATTAGTATCCAACTATCCAGGTCAAGATGTACAACGACTTTTGGATGAAAGAGACAACACATGGGAAAAATGATTTACAGACTATGACAATAAGTGCGACAAGAGATACGCCAAGAAGTATGACAAAAGATATGTTATGAAGTACGATAAGAGATGGAACAATAGTTTAAGCAACAACAACAACGACAAACACTTAAAGCTTAATAAAAACTAATAAAGCTTAACAATAAAAGCCCACTAATAGGAGATGACAACAACGACGATGACCAGATTATGTAAAATATTTTAGTTTAGGAAATTATGTACGAACTTATAACCTTAACAAAAAAATTATTCAACTTTTTAAATTTATTAATTAATAATTCATTTTTTAATACTTAAATAAACTTAAAATTTTTAAAAAATTGAATTTTGTAATGAATATTTTTTATAATTTAATTTCTGGAAATTTTGTATTTTTTTCATAATGTTTTTATTTTTCAAACTATCAAAACTTATGACGAGTGCAACACTCTTTGGAAGTTTCAATGGGTGCCACTCCGTTTGAACTTTCGAAGCCTGCTTTCACGATGAATTCAATCATCAAAACATTCAAGGGATTTTGTGTGCCCGTCAAATAATGCTTCATGATGAGCATATTTTGAATGGTGCAATCCCTATAGTAAATCTTTTGAAAATTCAATTTTTCGACGAATCTAGTGGGATTTCTGATGGATTAAGCAATTGGAAAATTAATTGTTTTATAGTGAGAAAGATAATGAACTGGTGGCATTTGGCAAAAGAGAAATGGAGTGCCAAATACACCAACTCCGGTTTGTCGAGAGGACCAGATGGCGAAAAAGATCACCCAAAATGCTCGAAGTAAAGGAAAAAAAAAGAATTTATAGAGTTAATATTTCAATTAAAAAATTATAGTAAGTTATTAAATTTGGTTTTAATTTGCAAAGTTATCAATTCGATCAGAATTTTGGATTTACAATTTTCAGAATTTTGTAAAGTTATTAAATTTGGTTTTAATTTGCAAAGCCCTTGGTTCTGATGGATTTACGATAGAATTATATAAGTCCTTTTGGGATGTTGTGGGACTTAAGATGGTTGAGTTTTCTAGGATGTGACCCTCCCCATGGGGTGGTCCAAAACAAACTTGATCTTTATCCCTAAGAAGTAGAAGCCCATGAACGTTATCTCTATGCTATGTCTTCCATAAGGTTGTTGCAAAGATTTTGGCTAATAAGCTGAAGCCAATCCTTCTTGGTCTAATTGACCCCGCCCAATCTATCTTCGTCAAGAATAGGCTTATTCAAGATCTTTCTCTAAGTTTTGGACATGGAGAAGCATAATCTTGTCTATACTTGTTTTGATGAACTTCCCCTCATGCTTTACCAAGTGGATTTATACTCGTTTCACATCCCCACTTTCTTTTGTTGTGTTAATGGATTGTATTTTACACCATTTAGGGGGCACATGGCATTCGACAGGAAGAAACCCTGTCGACTTATCTCTTCATAATTCTTTTTAGAAATCGAATGGATTCAGTCTTATACATATGTGAGGAAGGCAATAAAATAAGAATGAAGATGAGTTCTTCTTTATTTTTTCACTTAGGAGTCGTGCGAGATTTATATTCCAAGTTTTTATTGCAGCCGTAAAACCTTTCAATGTTGGCACTTTCACTCGAAGTCATCTAGCCTATGCAGATTTATAAGCTGCCTAGTCGCCACCAAGAAAATTTGTATTTACCCGGACAAGACTCTTAAGCTTTACAACATGCTCACAAACCAGAGGCTGAATCCATCCAAGTCTGAGCTCTTCTGCATCAATGTAGGGTAAGGGCTATCAAACACAACTTAGGCATTCAGGTGGGGAAATTTCCTTTTCATGTACCTAGGGGTTACTATTTCTTACAAGTTAATTTCCAGCAAAGAACAAGGTTTCCTCATAAGATTTCAGCCAAGCTTGTTGGTTGGAAGGGTAGAGTACTTAGTCAGGCTGACAAATCTATCCTAGTTAACTCAGTGTTAAATTCTATCCTAGCATACTCCCTGGGATCAATTTGTGTGATTACTAGGGTGTTGGCATCTTTGGAGAAGTACTAGGGTTTTGGAATCTTTGGAGAGGTACTGGACTAAAAAAAATAGGGGCTCCATTTGATTAGACTGATCGTGTAATAACCAAAGCAAGATGGAGATCTTTGTATTAGAAGCCTAGCCCACATACATACGGCCCCATTGGTGAGGGTGTTGGGGCTCTTAAAGGGGGAGGGGGCCTTTGAGCCCACTTGGTGAGGGAAAGTATGGTGCTATCCACCTTGGTTACGACCTGATAGAGAAAATTATTAGGAATGCCATGGAGAAGTTGCGGCTATCTTTGTCATTGATAGTGACTAGTAGACTGGTGCCATGAATGATCCGTGGATTACGTACACCCCTTTCTTTCTTATGCCTACTTTTGTGAATGTAAATGTGCCCCTTTCAACTTTGAAGGTTGTTGATCTTATGTTACCTAATGCCTGACTTTGTTACCTCAGTATTTTGAACTTTCTTTGGCCTGAAAATTTGTTTTTATTCACCCGCCGACTTTTATCGCTTGTAATTATACATAGGCGTAGGCATTGAACACCCATGGGTGTTCTAACGTCAAATCATTTTATATGCATTGGATCCCAAAGGGCACCAAGAGGGGGGTGGAGGTGAATTCATGTTAAAAATAAAAGTATCAATTTTACGAAAATCATCGCGAAAGCTTAAAATCGATTCACAAATATTTAACTCAAAAGAAATCAAATCAGATCATAAGCATAATATGAGAGGGAGGGAGGGAGAGAGAGAGAGAAGGAATTCAATCACAATGCACGCGATAGTTGTTGACGAGGTTGGCCTATGTCCCCATTCTCGACCTCAAAACTATCGGAGATTCCACTATAACTCTTGCTTTGTTTCAAATGAGGCAAGGAAGAAAAGTTCTTTACACCACCGTCTTTTCTCCGCTTCGAAAGGTAAGACTCACCTCTCCTCCAATAAAGCTAATCTTTTCTCTCGTTCAAGAGGTAAGATTTGAAACCTCTTTTACACAGGAGCTTGTTTCTCTCTTTTACAATGCTAAGCTCACAAAAGGAGAAGAGAGAAAGAAGAGAAAAGTCAAAATGAAAACTTCAAGAAAAATATCTTCTTTTGACAACTTGAAGTTTTTCTTCAAGGCTTGGATGAGTGTCTTTACTTCTGGTTTTGACACTCCTTTTATAGGCTCTAGTACGTGAAAAATTCATCCAGAAATTATTCCACAAATTTCTCCTTCAATTTTTATCGTTACTATTCATTTGACTCGGAGGTCGGTCGACTGCACATATGGACCAGTCGATCGGTCTATGTGACCATTGCACGATTTGCATCGACCGATATCATCGCGACGTCAATCAGAGCAGGCTCAGTATTCATCGGTCGACCGGCATCTCCTATTCGATCGACCAGTATTGTCTCGATCGACCATTGCTTCGGCCGGATAGGTTGATTGACGTGCACTATTTTGAGCATAACATTTTGTATAATTATCCAAATTAGATAATCTTGGATTCTATGGATAGATAATAGGATTTTCTACAACTTTGATATTTATGATTCATCCAAAATCTAATAGGATCATAGTTAATTATTTAATCAAAGTGTAGTGCATAAAGTTATGCATTTTTCTTTAAACTTTTTCAGCATTGAATCTTTCGAGGTTTGTATCATCAAAATATAATTTTACATGGCATTAAAATTTTGCTCCAACAATCTTCTCCTTTTTTGTGAAGACAAATTGAAAAATATGAAAAATATAAAAAATTGTAAAATCTCGTAAAATCAATTTTACTGCCCCTAAATCTTAACTATATTCATATACAATTTCTCTTATATTTCTCCCCCTTTTATTTCATCAAAAAGATAATTTGTATATGAAGCATATAAAAACTATATGTAACTCTCCCTTAATCATGTTTTTTTTTAAAAATTATTCTTTCCCTTTTTGTCATATAATAAACATGTAAAATATTGCATCATAAAGAGTTAGGATGTAAAAAATAAATCGCCCCTAAATTTATGACTATTTTATAATGGTAAAATGGAAATAATTTGATGAAATTCAAAGAAAAATATATTAAGAATCAAAATGTGGCATAAAACTTTGATACAACAATGATATCTATGATATGTCAAAATAAAGTCTAGTATGCTCCCCCTATCACTATTACCAATTTTTATTTATATGTGCTCTCTTTTCAAAAAAATCATAACTTTGAATTTTTGAGTGAAATAAAAAAAAATAGACGATACTTTTACCATAACATTTGTACCTTCACATTTTCAATTCCATATGTCCTTTGCTTTACGTGTGAGGCACATCTGAAAAATAATCAATTAAACTTTGGTACCCAAACTTCTTTGGGTCCAATTTTGTTAGTCAAAGTTTCTTTCGGAACCCTTATCATCCCATGATTTGAAGGTTTTCTTACTTTGCATTAATAAGCATAATGGCCATAAAATCCGTATGAAAAACATGTAATATGTGATTTTCTATCATATGAATTATTAGACTTACAATAAAAGTTTTTATTTCCAAAATGGACCCTAAGATTATTTTTTGTTTCATGAGAAATAGTCTTATTTTGTGAATTTTTCAAAAGATCATATTCTTTCTTTATTTTTTCTAAAGAACATGCTGTAACTTCCAAAGTTTCAATTTCATTTTTTAGGTTTTCATTGTCCATAAAACATGTATCCTTTTCTTTTTAAAATTTTCAATTGTATGTCGTAATTTCTCATTTTCCTCTTTACGTGAGTAATATCTTTTTATAAGGGAGGAAATTTCTTTATTTACATCTAAAGAAAGGTTTTCTTCGGAAGAGTTCGATGAATTATTATTTGAATTTGAAATACTAGAAATTACCTCATCAATGTGAGCCATTAAACATAAGTATGCTTCATCGCTAGAAGAGCTTGATGAGTCATTTGATTCATCTTCATTTTACTCTTTCTTTTTCTCCTTCTAGGATTTCTTTTTTTTTTATATTTGTATGATCTTTTGGTTGGCTTCTCATTCATTTCTTTATTTTTCACCAACTTGAGATATTTGTCAAGTTTCTTGTATAGCGGACTAGTTTTTTTTCATGTACTTCCTTTTCACTTGAGTCTTATTCTTTTGCAATTGCTTTTAATGTCAATATTTTCTTCTTGGGGGCTTTTTCTTCTTGATCTTCTTAAATTGAGATCTCATTGGTTAGAAGTGAACCAATAAGATTATCAAAATTCAATTTGTTCAAATCTTTTTCTTCGATCACGGTCCTCTTTGTATGCTATTTGGAGGAGAGAAACCTAAGAATCGTTTTCACTTTTTGGGGGTTAGCTCTTGGCTCGCCCAAGGTGGCTAAGGCATATCATTAAACCGATCAATCATATCATTTATGAATTCATTATCATGAATTTTGAAAGAATCATATTGATCATTTAAAATATTCAATCTAGATTACTTTATCAGTTCCTTCATAAGTAGTGATGAGCTTCTCCCAAATCTCGGTTGCAGTTTCACAACTTGAAATCCAATTAGACTCCGTTGAATCCAAAGCACAATAAAAAATATTTTTGACTTTCCAATGAAGTTTTGCAAAAATCTTTTATCTTTCTTTAGATGTAGGTAATTTTTCATGAAGATAATAACATTTTTCAATGTTGTCCCACATGTCAATATCAATAGAACAAACGTATGCTTGAATTCAAATTTTTCAATATGCAAAATTTGATGCATTTAAAAGGGGAGAATGACTAATCGATTGTCCTTCGATAAAACCAAATCCATTTGATGCCATAGTTCTTAAGATGATTAGATCTTTAAACAAGATGATTAAATCTTGAAATGATTAGATCTTAAAACAATAGCAATCCGCTCTAGTGCCAATCTTTAAAACCCAAAGGGCACACGGGGGGGGGGGGGGGGGGGGGCGTTTGAATTGGTGTTAAAAATAAAAGTATCGATTTTAGAAAAATCATCGTGGAAGCTTAAAATCGATTCACAAATCTTTAACTCAAAACAAATCAAATCATAAGCATAATATAAGAAGGAGAGAGAGAGAGGGAATTCAATCATAATGCACGCGGTGGTTATTGACGATGTTGGATCACTTCTTGGCCTACATCCCCGCTTCGACTTCCTGCCCTCGAGAACGTTGAGATTCTACTAGAACTCTTCCTTTGTTCCAAATGGGCCAAGAAAGAAAAGCCCTTTACATCACGCCTTTTCTTCACTTCGAGAGGTAAGGCTCACCTCTCCTCCAATGAAGCTAACATTTTTTTCTCGCTCAAGAGGTAAGATTTGAAACATCTTTTACACAGGTGCTCTCTCAATATTTTTCTAAATAAAATGTTTTTCTCTTTTACAATGCTAAGCTCATAAGAGGAGAAGAGAGAAAGAAGAGAAAACTCAAAATGAAAACTTCCAGCCGCCTTTTCTCCGCTTCGAGAGGTAAGACTCACCTCTTCTCCAATGAAGCTAATCTTTTCTCTCGTTCAAGTGGTAAGATTTGGAACTTCTTTTACACAAGAACTTCTTTTCTCTCAGTATTTTTCTAAAGAAAATGTTTCTCTCTTTTATAATGCTAAGCTCACAAGAGGAGAAGAGAGAAACAAGAGAAAAGTCAAAATGAAAACTTCAAGAAAAATGTCTTCTTTTGATAACTTGAAATTTTTCTTCAAGACTTGGATGAGTGCCTTTGCTTCTCATTTTGGCACTCCTTTTATAGACTCTAGTATGTGAAAAATTTGTCCAAAAATTATTCCACAAATTTTTCCTTCAAATTTGATCATTACTGTTCATTTGACTCAGAGGCTGGTCGACCGCACATATGGACTGGTCGACCGGTCTATGTGACCGTTGCACGATTTGCATCGACTGGTATCATCTTGACATCAATCGATGCAGGCTCGGTATTCATCGGTCGACCGGCATCTCCTATTCGATCGATTGGATTGTCTCGACCGACCTTCTTTGCTTAGATCGATAGGTTGATCTACGTGCACTATTTTGAGCATAACATTTGATACAGTTATCCAAATTAGATAATGTTGGATTCTATGGATAGATAACATGATTCTCTTCAATTTTGATATTTATGATTCATCCAAAATCTAATAGGATCATAGTTAATTATTTAATCAAAGTGTAGTGCATAAAGTTATGCATTTTTCTTTAAACTTTTTCAGCATTGAATCTTTCGAGGTTTGTATCATCAAAATATAATTTTACATGGCATTAAAATTTTGCTCCAACAATCTCCTCCTTTTTTGTGAAGACAAATGGAGAAATATGAAAAATATCAAAAGTTGTAAAATCTCGAAATATTAATTTTACTCCCCCTAAATCTTAACTATATTCATATACAATTTCTCCTATATTTCTCCCCCTTTTATTTCATCAAAAAGATAATTTGTATATGAAGCATATAAGAAACTATATGTAACTCTCCCTTAATCATGTTATTTTTTTTAAAAAAATTATTCTTCCCCTTTTTGTCATATAATAAACATAAAAAATATTGCATCATAAAGAGTTAGTATGTAAAAAATAACTCACCCCTAAATTTATGACTATTTTATAATGGAAAAATGGAAACAATTTGATGAAATCCAAAGAAAAATATATTAAGAATCAAAATGTGGCATAAAACTTTGATAGAACAACGATTTCCATGATATGTTAAAATAAAGTCTAGTATGCTCCCCCTATTATTATTACCAATTTTCATTTATATGTTCTCTCTTTTCAAAGAGATTGTAATTTTGAATTTTTGAGTGTAAAAATAGATGATACTTTTACCATAACATTTGTACCTTCACATTTCCAATTTCATATGTCCTTTGCTTTGCCTGTGAGACACATCTAAAAAATAATCATTTAAACTTTGGTACCCAAACTTTTTTTGATCCAATTTTGTTAGTCGAAGTTACTTTCGAAATCCATATCATCACATGTTTTGAAGGTTTTCTTACTTTGCATTAATAAGCATAATGGTCATAAAATTCGCATGCAAAACATGTAATATGTGATTTTCTATCATAGGAATTATTAGACTTACAATAAAAGTTTTTATTTCTAAAATGACCCCTAAGATTATTTTTTGCTTCATGAGAAATAGTCTTATTTTGTGAATTTTTCAAAAAATTATTTTATTTTTTTACTTTTTCTAAAGAACATGCTAGTTTTACATATGCATGTGTAACTTCCAAAGTTTCAATTTCATTTTTAGGTTTTCATTCTCCATAAAACATGTATCCTTTTCTTTTTTAAATTTTCAATTGCATGTCGTAATTTATCATTTTCCTCTTTACTTGAGTAATATTTTTTTATAAGGGAGGAAAGTTCTTTATTTACATCTAAAGAAAGGTTTTCTTCGGAAGAGTTTGATGAGTCATTATTTGAATTTAAAATACTAGAAATTACCCCATCGTTGTAAGCCATTAAACGTAAGTATGCTTCATCGCTAGAAGAGCTTGATGAGTCATTTGATTCATCTTCATTTGACTCTTTGTATTTCTTCTTTTTACCCTTCTAGGATTTCTTTTTTTTTTTATGTTTGTATGATCTTTTGGTTGGCTTCTCATTCTTTTCTTTATTTTTCACCAACTTGAGATATTTGTCAAGTTTTCTTGTATAGCGGGCATTATTTGTCATGAAAACTTGTCATTTGTCAAGTTTCTTCATTTGACAAATAAGATGTTTGTCATGACGTAAAAGATGATCTTTTTTCATGTACTTCCTTTTCACTTGAGTCTTATTCTTTTGCAATTGCTTTTAATGTCAATGTTTTCTTCTTGGAGACTTTTCTTCTTGATCTTCTTAGATTTAGATCTCATAGGTTAGAAGTGAACCAATAAGATCATCAAAATTCAATTTGTTCAAATCTTTTTCTTCGATCACGGTCCTCTTCGTATGCTATTTGGAGGAGAGAAACCTAAGAATCTTTTTCATTTTTTTGGGGTTAGTTCTTGGCTCGCCCAAGGTGGCTAAGGCTTTCACAATATCATTAAACCGATCAATCACATCATTTATGAATTCATTATCATGCATTTTAAAAGAATCATATTGATCATTTAACATATTCAATCTAGATTATTTAACTTTGTCAGTTCCTTCATAAGTAGTGATGAGCTTCTTCCGAATCTCGGTTGCAGTTTCACAACTTGAAATCCGATTAGACTCCGTTGAATTCAAAGCACAATAAAAAATAATTTTGACTTTCCGATGAAGTTTTGCAAAAATCTTTTATCTCTCTTTAGAGTATGTAGGTAATTTTTCATGAAGATAATAACCTTTTTCAATGATGTCCCACATGTCAATATCAATAGAACAAATGTATGCTTGAATTCAAATTTTTCAATATGCAAAATTTGATGCATTTAAAAGGGGAGGATGACTAATTTATTGTCCTTCGGTAAAACTAAATCCACTTAATTTCATAGCTCTTAAGAGGATTAAATCTTAAAATAAGATGATTAATTTTTTAAATGATTAGATCTTAAAACAATATTAACTCGTTCTAATGCCAATCTTTGGAACACAAAGGGCACGGGGGGTGAATTGGTGTTAAAAATAAAAGTATCAATTTTAAAAAAATCGTCGCAGAAGCTTAAAATCGATTCACAAATCTTTAACTCAAAACAAATCAAATCAAATCATAAGCATAATATAAGGAGGGAGGGAGGGAGGGAGGGAGAGAGAGAGAGAGGGAATTCAATCACAATGCACGCGGCGGTTATTGATGAGTTTCGGCCACACCTTGGCATATGTCTCCGCTCCGACTTTCTGACCTCGAGACCGCTAGGGATTCTACTAGAACTCTTCCTTTGTTCCAAATGGGGCAAAAAGAAAAGCCCTTTACATCATCGCCTTTTGTCCACTTCGAGAGGTAAGGCTCACCTCTCCTCCAGTGAAGCTAATATTTTTTTCTCGCTCAAGAGGTAAGATTTGAAACCTCTTTTACACAGGAGCTCTCTCAATATTTTTCTAAATAAAATGTTTTTCTCTTTTACAATTCTAAGCTCATAAGAGGAGAAGAGAGAAAGAAGAGAAAACTCAAAATGAAACTTCAAGGAAAATGTCTTCTTTTGATAACTTGAAGTTTTTCTTCAAGGCGTGGATGAGTGTCTTTGCTTCTGCCTTTGGCACTCCTTTTATAGGTTCTAGTATGTGAAAAATTCATCTAGAAATTAATTCACAAATTTCTCCTTCAAGTTTGACCATTACTATTCATTTGACTCGGAGGCCGGTCGATCGCACATATGGACTGGTCGACTGGTGTATGTGACCATTGCTCAATTTCTTTAGCTCCTGCGCTTGATCGGTCGACCGATCTGTCAATCGATACATCAACTGATATCACCTTGATGTCAACCGGGGCAGACTCAGTATTCATCGGTCGACTGACATATCATATTCGGTCGACCATTATTGTCTCGATCGGCGTTCTTTGTTTCGACCGGCAAGTTGACCGACCTACACTATTTTGAGCATAACATTTTGTACAGTTATCCAAATTAAATAATCTTGGATTCAATGGTTAGGTAACGGGATTCTCTACAACCTTGATATTTATCATTCATTCAAAATCAAATAGGATTATAGTTAATTATTTAATCAAAGTATAGTGCATAAAGTTATCCCTTTTTCTTTAAACTTTTTCAGCATTGAATCTTTCGAGGTTTGTATCATCAAAATATAATTTTATATGGAATTAAAACTTTGCTCCAACAATATGTTCATTAGCAGTGTGGACTGGCCGCCATGGGTATTTGGAAGGTCGACTTGAAACTTTTTTGTGTGGAAACTAGCTCATAATCGTCTGCCTACAAAAGAGTACTTTTTACGTTTTGATAACTGTATCAATACTTCATGCTCGCTTTGTGATTTACACTTAGAAATGACCGTGCACTTATTCTTTAAGGGGGCGTTTTGTTGCGGCATAGGTCATACATAATAAGTGGGTGGTATTCTCTGTGTTTGTGTATTCTAATCATTTATTCTGCTATTTCAACTTATCCTATTATGCCATATTGTTTGTTTGCCATGAGAACATCTCCCAGCAAAAAGACCACCTCCTACCCTCCGCCATTTGCATAAAGTGATGGTGTCAGTCCCTCTTCCCAAACTGCATTAAACGGTGGACAGAAGAGACAAGAGTGGAGACTCTAAACAGTAAAATGATGGATGTGGCCTCGCGTTAAATGGAGAATAGCTCGTATTCAGTCCGTTTTGCCAAATACGATATTTCATAAAACACAACCCCTATAAGATTAAACACGCTTTGGGTCTCATGAAATTGATGCCGGGAGATAATTCTATTCCTACCTTTGTTTAGAGATATTCATCAGAATAAACTCTTATTCATCCATTTATTTTGCAACCAAACGACGCCTTACGCAATTTGGATAGCCCCTTCGTTGAGCCATCGACACAGGGAGGAGCAAGATATGTTATTAAAACCTCTAATACCTTTTTCTCTTGCTGCAAGATCACCGAGAAGTGACGTATATTCCATATATTCCATCCTCACTCTTGAGGAATATGGCTTCCTCAAAAGCTTATCGGCTTTTGGGCTATCAAAAGGTGAAACTTGAGATCACTCTGAGACGCTAATGCAATAGTCAATAGAAGAAGCAAAAGCCCATGGAGAATAATAAATATCATTTATGAAATTTGAAATGCAATGGGATAGTAAATTATTTGGCCAACATTAAAAAAATGATCTTTCGATACTTTTTGGGATTGAGATTCCTCTCCTAATCTCATTCAAATTTTTTATCATGATGTCACTCACATTTTAATTAACAGATAACAAACACTTTCTTTAAAAAGAAAAGTTGTTGGTACTTATGTTTCTTGTTTAAAGAACTTTGACAACTTCTTTATTTGGGCACCGTCTAAGCAACCCACAAAAGGTAAAACACCAGTTGTTTCATCTGTCCCCGTCCCATTAGCTCCCTCTCTTGTGCAAGTGATAGCGCCGGGCCCGTCAGGTTCTGACTGTACCCCCATGCGAATCTTAGCTTGGAACTGTCGTGGTGCTTACCATGCCGAAACTAGAGATAGAATGATTAATCTTATTAGGTCACATAGACTGCATTTTGTAATTTTGTTAGAAACACACAAATTTTGTAAAAACTAAATAGGTGCTACGTCATTTTGGTCCCGACTGGGATGACATCTTCTGTGAAGCAAATGGCGCTTCGGGCGGCATTCTCTTGGTCTTGTGGGGCCAAGCGGCTCAGGTTACCTCGATCCTTATCTCTGTACAAATTATTCATGCTACGATTTCAATTGACGATTTTAATTTTCCTCTTAACTATCGTTTATGCTAGTACCATCTCATTTGTTCGTACTTGTCTCTGGGATGACTTATGTAACCTTCATACCTCTCACCTTCCATGGCTACTTATTGGAGACTTTAACGGGCGACCCCCTCTGATAAGTTAGGGGGTTCTCCTTTTTTCACTACCAGCTCTATTCGAGCATTAAGCAATGTGATTAACACCCAAGCTCTCGTTGACATCAAACCCTTAGGGCCGCAATATACCTGATGTAATAATCACATTGGTATAAAGTGCATTTTGTATCGACTTGACCGTGCCCTGCTAAACAATCAATGGATTAAATTCTTCCCAAACCTTACCCTATCTACATTCCCTCATTGTGCATCGGATCATGCACCTCTCCTCTTTCGGACTGACCTCCGCATGTGATGGTCGAGGTCTTTTAAGTATGTGCACTTTTGGCTATCTCGCCCTGAACCTCGTGACATTGTCAGGCGACATTGGTCGTCTCTAACCCCAAATCACACCACCTCCTAACCCGTAAGACTTATAAATAGAGACACCATTAAATGGAACAAAGAATCACTTGGTAACTTGGAAATCCAGGCAGACCTCGTCCTTTAGGATATCACAACATTAGAGAACCTTGATGCCCAAATGGTGCTTTCTGCCAATGAGCTGGGGTGCATGCGCTCGGCGTACCATTGACACGTCGCGTTCCTTAAGAAAATTAGTCTAAAATGGTGGAGTAAATTTAGCTCCATCATGGTAACCGAAACACGCATTATTTTCATCTATCCACTGTTATTTGCCATTGACATAACACCATCTCCTCGATTCTGGATGACGAGAATAACAATATCAAATGCCTCCTAGATCCTATCTCTCTTTGTTGAACAATATCATAATTTATGGAAACCCTCCCTCCCAACAAATATTCCACCAGACTGTTGGTCGAGACTCCCCTCTCTCGACCCTGTCTGGCATACCCTCCTTGCCCCGATCACCTACCAGGAGGTTACCAGAAGTCTTTGGAGCATGTCCCCTGGAAAGGCTCCAGGATCGGATGGTTTCACAATAAAATTTTACCAAACACACTGAGACATAGTTGGAACCAAAATAGTCAGTGACCATGAATTTTTTTAATGCCAACTCCCTACCCGCTGATTGGGCCAAAGCATCTCTCATATTTGTCCCTAAAATAAGTAACCCCAAACGCGTAAAGGACTTTCGTCCTATATCTTTATCCTTGTACTATATCGTCTACTATTCAAAATCCTTGCGAATAGATTACGTTCCACTTTGAACTCTCTCTTTGATCATAACCAAACGACCTTCATCCCTGAATGATCTATCCACGATAATATCTTAATCACCTAGTAGCTCACCCACTCCTTAAATTCTAGAAGAAACAAGTATATGATGCTCAAGGCAGATCTTGAGAAGGCCTTCGATCGTATCTCCTCACCCCCAATAGTCTCCATCCTTAAGATAATGAACTTTCCCGACCAATTCATTAATTGGATCCACCTTTGTATGACCTACTCGACTTATCATTGTATTATTAATGGGGAGCCTTCCCAATAGTTTACAAGTTTTCGGGGTATATGCCAATGCGACCCAATCTCACCCCACCTATTTATCCTGATTGCCCAAGTTTTCTCCTCACTAATGGCTCAACACATGGAACCTGGCTTAATCTCCCCCTTTAGGATAAACTCGTTTAATCTAACCCACCTTCTCTTTACTGATGACTTAGTCATTTGACTAAAAGCAATTAAATACAATTGCATTAACCTAAAGAAAATCCTACAGATTTATGAGTTCCTTACTGAGCAGCATGTCAATACGCAAAAGTCGAAACTCTACCTCCCCAAGATGTGTATCAGACGCCGCCAACAGCTCAGCGCCATTTTGAACTTCTGAATCGGGAAGTTCCCCTTCCAATATCTTGGTATGCCTATCTCCCCAAAGCATATTCCTACTCAAGGCAAAACTTTGTTATCAATAAAATCACCTGACGACTTACTGGCTGGCGCCAAGGGGTCCTTAATCAAGCAAGCCGGGCCACCCTTATTAAATCTACACTTTGCTCAATTCCAATACACTCCCTTAGTGTAATTAACCTCTTTGGTAGCACCATTGCGTCCATTGAACATTTTCTCGCTCATTCCTTTGGGATCCCGGTGATGATCGTCATGGTGCACATTTCATCAACTAGAGTACAACCTAGCTCCCTAGAAGTCTGGGGGGACTCGGTATCCGCAACCTAACGGACATCAGACACTCCCTTGTGGCATGACGCATACAAGACTTACTGAACAATCGCTCCACCCCCTAGGCTAATCATGTCAAAGCCAAATATAGCGCACTAAACCTTTGGGAAAGAAATCCGAGCTCCCATATCATAGATTCCTGAAACTAATCCTAAACTCCATCAACGTTCTCAGATCTAGCTTCAAAAATTATATCAGCTCAGGACGCTCCACATCTATCATTCTGGACCCATGGATATTTACGTCATCTCTCATATGGACTCCCACTTACATCAATATGAAACCTGTCTGGAAGGACTCACCATCGATCACTTTATCATGAATAATACCTGGAATAACCCTCTTCGCTGCTCCACTTTCTACCCTATTTTATGATCTCATATTGAAACTATTTATCTCTCTTCATCTGCTAATGATGATGCGTGGGTATGGGTGAATGATACTTATGGATATGCTAATGCTAAGTCAGTCTATTACCATGTTACACTACTAGAAAAACGCGGATTACCGACGGTCCGGACCATCAGTAATCAGCTCGAAAACCGTCGGTAACGTAATTACCGACGGTTTTTCAGTCGGAATCGATCCGTCAAAAAAACGCTCGTCGCAAACGGATTTGCGACGGTTCAAAAAATCCGTCGAAAATATCGACGGTTCTGGCCATCGGAAAAGTTCCCGACGGTTCGAACCGTCGAAATTTTCCGACGGTTGCAACCGTTAGAAAAGTCCCCGGCGGTTCGAACTGTCGATATTTTCGACGGTTGCAACCGCCGGAAAAGGCCGGCGGTTCGAGCCGTCGCAACTTTTCGACGGTCGCAACTGTCGAAATTTTGGACGGACGTCGCAACCGTCGATCTTTAGACGGTCGCAACCGTCGCAAATAATTTTTTAAATATAAAAAAAATTAGCGGCTGGATCCGGCCGCCTGGCGTTCGGATCCGGCAGCTGGAGGTCGGATCCGGCCGCCTGAGGCCGGACCCGACGCCAGGCGGCCGGATCCGACCGCTGGAGGCCGGAACCGGCCCGCCTGGCGGCCGATCCGATCCGGCCGCTGGGTGGCCGATCCGACCGCTGGAGGCCGGATCCGGCCTCCGGCCGGCCAACAGCAGAGAGAGAGAGAGACGCCGACGCGGAGCGGGAGAGAGAGAGATACGCCGGCGCGGGAGAGGGTCGCTGGCGTCCGGCATGGGAGGGTCGCCGACGTCCGGCGTGGGATGGTCGCCGGCGTCCGACGGGCGGGAGGGGGTGCTCGCGGCCGGGAGAGAGAGAGGAGAGGAGGGAGAGAGAGAGGAGTGGAGGGAGGAGGGAGAGAGAGAAGATGGATGAGGAATATATATAAAGGGAAAAAGTGGAAAGAAAGCGAGAAAAGGGAAAAAAAACGGGATAACGAAATTTTAATTACCGACGGTTGCGGCCGTCGAAAACGTAAATATTAAATATTTTTATAATTATCGACGATTGTGATCGTCGAAAATATATTTAGTTATATATAATATTTATTTTTTATTTTACCGACGGTCAAAACCGTCGGTAATCGTTACCGACGGTTTTGACCGTCGCTAGTTATATTAATAAAATACTCTTTATATGATATTATTATACATTTACCGACGGTTATGACCTTCGGAAATTGCGGTGGATTTTGCGACGGATGGATATCCGTCGGAAATATCGACGGCGCTAATCGTCAAAAAATTAAATAATAATATAATAAATTATATAATTATTTTTTTTATTTTTGACAGTCGTGACCGTCGGAAAATCCGTCGAAAACATTTAATAATAATATAAAAAATACATAATTTAATTTTTTTATTTCCGACGGTCATAACCGTCGGAAAAGTCGTCGGAAATTACGACGGATGGATATCCATCGAAAATATCGACGTTCCTAATCGTCGAAAAATTAAATAATAATATAAATTATTTCCGACGGTCATAACCGTCGAAAAATCCGTCGAAAACGGAACCGTCGAAAAATCCGTCGCAAATTGCGATGGATTTAGAACCGTCGAAAATTATCCGTCGAAAAATCGCGATTTTCTTGTAGTGTTAGTCGTTGCTTTATGCTGTCGTCTCCCAGTCGAGGGCTGCCATGGAAGCTAGTTTGGAAGATTCCAGCCCCATCAAAATTACATATCTTTCTTTGGAAATTCTTGCATAACAAACTTCCCACACTTGACACTATACTATTCTTTAATAACTCTATTGATC
The DNA here is from genome assembly GCA_030549335.1 of Pontederia crassipes. Lineage (NCBI taxonomy): Eukaryota > Viridiplantae > Streptophyta > Magnoliopsida > Commelinales > Pontederiaceae > Pontederia > Pontederia crassipes. The sequence continues at coordinate 9,171,497 of CM060190.1, forward strand.
CAACTTGTCCTCTTTGTGGCCTCCACTTTGAAACTACTGTACACCTTTTCTTTCAATGCCCCGTTACTTTGCAGCTGTGGACCATCCTCCAGACGCACCTAAATATCTAGCTCCAACACTTCTCCTCTTGGCATCTTGACGCCTAGATCTACAAGGGGGTCAACTTGGATCATCAGTCAAAAACCTCATTTTTATCCATTTTTTCTCATTGCCTTTGGAGAATTTGGAATCTTCGTAACGAGGCTCACTTTAAGTCATGGCGTACAACTGTGGATTCGGTTTGAGAAAGGACTTTGGTCGACTTCCATGAGTATGCTGGCATCCACACACCTAAGGCCTTTCGCCCCCATGATCTGTTTCCGCAGATCCGATGGGAGCTCCCACCCTAGAGCTAGGTTATTTTAAGCTCGGATGGCTCTTTTGAGCCTTTTGGGGTATAGGTTACTTATCTCTCTCTTGTTCTTTCATTTTCGCAGGATCAGGAACCTTGGAGGCGGACTCAGTGCTGGAGATCGAAGCTAAGGCTATGCTTTTGGGTCATAGGAAATGCAAGGACATGGTGATCTCGCATATCCAAATATACTCCGATTCCGAAACTCTCGTTCACATTGTCAACATGTCCGTGGAGACTTAAGAGAATCACTCTCGATATTAGACACTCTCAAAATAGTTCGCCCTACTATTATATCTTTTAGGTCCGATAATGAGAATCGGACGACTGACTACTTAACTTAAATTGATCGTATGAATCCGGACGATAATTTTTAGTTAGGCAGACCACCTACATGTTTAGCCCAATTTTTGTACTCAAATTCGGATGGAGTAATTTAGAATCTTACTTTTTTTAAAAAAAACTTCATTATTTCTAATACAAAGAGAGAGAAAAGTGCGTGGTATATGAAAATAATCAAATCTCCAAATAGTAATAAGTCATCGTTATTACAACCTGTAAATGATCGGAAGCTGTCACGTCCCATCACTGACTGACCATTCGATCGGCCTATCCACCATTTGCATATTAAACTTCACGTACGTACGACGACGACTATGAAATCTAAAACCGGTTAGGAACTGGAGGTACATTTGCTCCATCGATCTTTCAGATATACTATCACTAAATGCTGCATGCAGCATTGGGCTTCTCTTCTTGCCAGCTATACACACATTCTCTCTTCTCCTCAGTCCCTCCTCTTTCTTTCTCTCTCTGATCTCTCTCTCTTTGGAATCTTTGAATGAACTTGACGATGAGGTAAGGAACAGTAATGTCACAGTCGCAAAGTGCGGAATATTCATTTCACTGCTTGTATGAAGGGTACACAGAGCCAAAATGGATTGCGTCCTGTCAACATAATCTTGGGGCCATTTTGCAGTCAGTTTTGGAAGGAACAATTAATGCATGACATTGAATGGCAATCGAAATAACTATCGACTGCATGGCATGTCACCCCCTTCAATTCCATACCATTATTAATGCTATATCCTTTTCTTTTTAATATGGTGTACGATGCCATTTCTAATTTCTAGAAAATAGGGACCATTTCTATCAATTAAGAAAAGTACTCATGTATATATATATCTCAAAGTTTAAATTTGAACAAAACGTATCCATCATCATGTGGGTTTCCTAGATCTTTTTGCATGATGAAGAGAAAACTCTTATTCTGTGAAATAATGGATGCAAAATTGCATTACCAATAGTAAGGACTTTAGTCATTACAGTCCTCATATGCTGTTTAACTTCTTTGTTCTTATATGAGTTGAATTTAATTGATCATGCGCAACATAAAAGAAAAGCAATAAAAAATGTTTAATTAATAATATTATGATCTTATTAGATTCATAATGACGAAAGTTTACCTAAAAAGAGGTACTTATAATCATGATTGTCAAGATCTCGATTCGAATAGTAAAATTTTATGATCTTATGATTTTTCGAATTGAAAATGATCCCGATCCTATTTGAAGGATCTTAAACGTAAGATTTATATCAAATTTATAGTCGGATCTTAATATCGGTAGGATCTTACGATTCTACTGATCCTACGATATATGTTCAAATTTATTTATTTGAATAAAAAATTAAAAGTAAACCTAAAGGACCTTGAGAAAAATTTGATTTAACGATTTTGTTTATATATATTGTACAAGTTAGTCTCACTTTGATGAATTTTAATATTTTCTAATAATTTAGTATTGTGTTATGAATCTAAATATTGTTTTTCGTCACAATTAAATTTTACTATTGCACGTATACTAATAATTATATTGTATTTTAATAAATATTATACTTAATCAGGATAAAATATTATATATTATTATTTTAGTATTTTTTAAAATATAACGTATTGTATTTCACATAGTATAAAAAATAAAATATGAGTAAATATTAATGGTCAATGCTTAATTAACATATATATATAAATATAACATTTTTGAATAAATATATTATTTCAATTATTTTATATTAAATTTTTTTTCATGGAGTAAGGTTTTACGATCCTCGATCCTATAAATTTTCTCAGGATCTTATCTCAAAAAGCGAACTTGACAATCTTATCTATAACTTGGATAGAAAAACCATGAATTATATATATATATATGGAGAGAGAGAGATTATTATGGCAGACAGTCCTTGTTATGCTGTTCTTCTTTTATTTCTTCATTTAATAACAATTCCAATATACTTGATGGATGCATGTCCATGATCTGTTCCGAAATATCCACACAGAACAAGTGGTAGGAGTCCATAGAGAACAGTTGTAGGAGTCCCATAAGCTTCTGGCCCCGGCGAGAGAGACGGAAATGGAAGGTGCATGTCTGCTACCTTCAGTGCTACGGCCTACTTCGATTTCGCTGCATCCGAAGCATGTAACATGGTTTCTGGTTCAGCAGGTGCATCATATCTTCCTCGAGTGTTTTTGTGAATTTAGAAAAAGAAAACAAAGGGAAAAAGACGTGTAACATGATGGCTGTCCAAAATCGAAAAGTGGAGTGACTAGATGGAATCAGATTAGATGACTCTTATTCCATCTTATTTAATGCAATTTAATTTCATCTTAAGAATCAAGCTACATGAAGATGTTTGAAAAATTAGGTGGAACAACGCTCCCCAAATTTTTTATTACCCCCTAATATATATACATTATATATATATATATATATATATATGTAACAATTAAAAAAAAACTAATGAGCTCGGATAACAGCTCATTAAATATAACCTTAGTTAACCTACCATTAAAAACATCTAATCTCTTCTCCATCAGCACCCCACAGCCACATGACGTCTCTCCATGTTCCCCATGTTCAAGCATGCATCTTCAAAGTAGAAATGAAGGTTCCTCTTCATCCACTCCTCTCCTCACTAACAAGATCTAGACTCTTTTTTTCTTCCTCTCACATTCTCATTCGTGTGGGCTATCTATGGCAGCAAGAGAGTGCCACCAAGAGCGGATGAATGTCAAGAAGGTCGAGCCAACGATCGACAAAAAATGGATTAACTATACGAAATAGGTGGGTGATCCTTGAAATAGATTTTGAATTGATTTGATCCATGCTCTCTCTCTCTCTCAAGATTAAATCACGTACAGAGCATGATGAACATGAAGATAGATATGCTATTGATCTGATTAATATTTGCATTGTTGGATTGTTTGATTAGGACTGAGTAGTTTCGTTTGGTTGTGAAATTGTATGATTAAATTGCTTGTAGTTTGATTATTATTGTCAATTGATTTGCCTTGATGATTTTCATGACGTAGAAATTATTCTAGGGTGGAATTCAGTTAATGATTCATGTGGTGTTGAAATCGATCTGGAACCCCTATCGTCACGACGGTGCAATTCTCCTGGCACGCCCGTGCCATTGGCGTCACGACCATGCCCCTCTCTGCCACGCCCGTGCCATGACCGAATTGCCAGTCGAGCTGCTAACTACAAAATCGATGGACCGATCCATTGAATCGATCAACTGCCCTCATGATCAGGCACGCTTGTGCCACCCATCTGGCACGCCCGTGCCATCGCTCGACCAAATGCATCTAAAGATCGGTCGACCGAGGTCGACCGATATCCTTTTACGCCACGCTGTGCCACCCTCTAGGTACGCCAGTGCCATGATCTGCCCACACCAATATATAGACCAGTCGACCAATTCACTGAATCGGTCGACCGCCCTCACACTCAGTTACGGTCGTGCCACCCCTACGGCACGCTGATCAATAGCTGATCATTATAGGTTTTTATCCCATTTTAGATGCATTTCACCCATATCGAGCCCCTATTTTGTCTAACTTTTGGTCAATTGTGTTTGGAATGCAAGGATTGTGATAACTAGTCGATCTTTCTCATTTTATACCTGATTCCATGTGCATAGAGGTTCTGAATTGCCAAAATCCATAAACATGTCAATTCTATGCAAAGTTATCATTTCAATGTGCTAGTTATCATTTTTCTACTTGAGCTGATTTTTAGTGATTATTTTGCCCTAAATCCATTGCCATCATGAGTGAATCATATTTGTATGATCCTATTTCAATGTGCATTATTATCATTCCATTTCACAAGTTATCATTTTTTGAATGCCAAGTTATCGTTTAAGGGTAAAACTGTCATTTCGATATGCAAAGCCATCAATTCTACACAAAAGCATTAAGAAATCATTAAATTACTGTCTTAACTCATTGCTGTTCAAATTTAAACTCATTTGGATAACCACAACCAAAGTTATGACAAGTTATCATTTTTATGACAAGAAGTTATCATTCCGGGTCTCTAAGTTATCAATACTATGAAATCCTATCTACATTTGATTTCTGACCTCATTCACTTACCACATTAATCCTTTTGATGCTTCCAATGCCTTGAACCACCTTTATTGGGACAATTTCCATAATATGTGCAAAGTTATCATTCCGGGTTCCAAAACTATTAATTTTTTATATCGATTTTCATTCTTGCGCAACACCAAACTCCTTTTGATTATTGAGCTAATTTTACTTGCTGTCCTAATCCTTATTTGTTTAAATATTATTAGAAGACTTTGATAAATGCTTGCTGTTTTGGCCCTTCTAACAGGTGAATGGAGCTGAAAAAAGTTGGAAAAGCAAAGGGGGGACCACTTACTTTTGCTGTCCAAAAAGCTGTCACAGCAGCAGATATTTTCAGGACCTGGACAGGTGGCTTACATCAAAGGTTATGGGACATTTTGATACTGATCTAAGGCTGATTAAAGATCATATATAAACAAAAGAAATCCTGGAATCAAGGAAGCTAGGGGGAGGCTGGCCATTGCAGGGTTAAGAGCAAGAAGGAAGCAAGGGTTTGGAGCTGAAGGGCTGCAACATCCATCTTCCTGTCGACAGAGTTCATTTAGGATGTTTTGTATCTGTTATTCCTACTATTGTGTATCAATCTTCGTAATTATGAGGAGCTAAACTCTATTTCTCCTAGGATAGGGTAGTAGTCTAATTAGTTATAGATGTGATACGGACAAATCTGATTTCCTGCACGGAAATCTGATTTCTAGTTTTGCAATTCTGATTTCTGAACTCATATGAATCTGTTCTTGTCATTGCAAGATCCTACTTATATTTACAACTAAGAGGTTGTCTTTTGATTTACTCTTTGTTTAGAAATGAATCAAGAACCAATGGCATTTTCTAGGTTCAAACCAAATTAAGAATCTGATTTCCTGAATTATGAAATCTATTTTTCCCCCAAATCTGATTTTTGATTTCTGAATTATTCAAATCTATTTTCTATCATTGTTGAGCCCTGATTCAATTGATAACTGAGAGGTTACTTATGGTTTCATCCTTGTTCAGAAATGAATCAAAGGACAATGGTACTTCCAAGGTTAATTCCCTGAAATTGTGCAACACTTCAATGTTGATTTCTGAATTTTCTGATTGCTGATTTCCTGAATTTTCATTGCTGATTTCCTGAATTTTGTAGAATCTGTCTTGATATTGTTAAGCCCCTGATTTTATTTAATCACTGAGAGGTGAACATAAGATTTTCTTGCTGTTCAGAGATGGACCATGAAGCAATGACATTTGCTGAGTTCCATATGTAATTGTGTGCTGATTTCTATCCAATTCATTAGTGAAAATGTGGATTTCATTTCCATTTGTAGCTGAAAGGCTGTTTTAAAATCCTCTTGTAGTTTAAAGATAAACCAAGAAGCATTAACACTAATATTGGATTGATTTCATTCCTGTTTAGTTAATTGAAGTAATTCCCTCATGTTTAAGGTGCAATTGGATGTTATCATTTCTGATTTCACTACAATTGCCAAAAATCAGCAAGGAATTTTGATCTTGAGCCTAATGATAATTTGATATTCAGTGGGGATCCTCTACTAATTCAATCTAACTAACATTTATATGAGAATATAATGATTAGTTTTGGACAAATTCAGCTGTGAGAGCAGCCATGTTAAGATTGAATCAGATTTGGCTAAAAATTGATAACTTGATCCATTCCATCCATAATTAAGTTAGATGCCCAACTCCTAGGAGAACTTTTCTCATTGATAGTTAAACCCTTTTAGCCTCTAGATTAGCATTTATAATTCAGTTTTGATAAATTTCCAAAATCCCAAAAATAGTTATCATTTTAGTCACTTATAGAAATATATTTTCATTTTCCTTCAATTTCTTGGAATTGTAACTTTAGTTAGGGCTAGTCTAGATTGTTTTAAGGAGTCTTAGGCTTCAAATTACTGTAGATACGATATTTGGGTAAACTACAATTGACCTGTATACTTGCAGTTGAAAGTGAATTAGGGAGTTAAATCAAAAATTGAAAAATCTGAAATTTGACCCCAAAAATCAGCAAGTTATCACTACACTCCCCAATTTCACTTATCATACGCCCGTGCCACCACTGTCACGACTTTGTCATCCTTCTATCACGCTCGTGCCGTCCCCTCTGCATATCACTTTCCCAGCACGCTCATGCCGCTTGATCGGCACGCCCGTGCCAAGCTGACGTGAACTTTTTATGGTTATGGAATTTAGAATTCTCGTACTGAAAATAATTCTAGTCACGTTTAAATTTACTCTAGAGTTCACGCAACTGCAAGTGCACAGGTCGAGTAGAAACTCTGAGTGTCATAACTCCACTGATTTAGATCAATTACTTGTTCTAATTATATCTCAGAAAATTATCACGAAATGATTAGAAGTAAATCGGATAATAAAGAAACGAACGTAGATTAAGAATAACAAAGGATAATGAGAAAAGATAAAAATGTGATTGAAGAGATTCCCTAGTAATGAACCCGTTGATGCTATTGCATTTTCAATGTTCGACTTACTGATTAAATGAGCTTATTAAGATGCGAATGAAGTACTCTATCTCCCAACCCACTGATCTGTCTGTGAACTGAGAGGAGAGTAGGTGCTAATCACTAGATTAGAACTACTGATTAATAAGATTCTCATCCTTAATCAGAAGAAGAGTCTGATCTCTCGATCTTTGACAAATCATTCTTTTTACCCTAATCAAAGTGATCGAAATGCAATTGACACCTCTCACAACTGTTAAAGGTTCTCACCTCGCAACAGTTACTATGGTAGATCTCTCGATCTATATATGAACATTAAATCGATAATCACTAGAAATACAGCAAGTAATGTAACTAATTTCTCCTCTCGGATGGAACTAGTTAATGAAGAAAATAATTAATCTCTCTATCTATTTGAAATCAAATATAAATTATAAGACTTCCATGTATCAAGTAAATAGAAAGGAGGAATCAAATTCGCAGTATCATAAAGCCAAAAAAAAGGGTAGCATCAACAAAGTCTTATCACAAGGGAACCAAAAGTCCTTTTTAGTTCATCCTAAATTTTCACGGCCTCAATCTTCTCTTCTCAGCCCTCTATTCTCTGTCCTTCCCTTCCGTCCCCTTCTCCATCCTTTTTGTTTCCTTCCTGTTCAGAATTCAAATTTTGAAAAGTAGTTAGTCCTCCATTTTACTCATTTAAATTTTCTCCTAATAATAACTAAAAACTATTTAAATATGCTCCTTTTATGTAATTTCGTGGTTTAACTAATAATTATGAGCATAATAAGAGGTGATCAAATTCCCCCAAGCTTAGCTTTTTGCTTGTCCTCAAGCAATGTTCAAGATAAGAGGGATTAAATCTCCACCTTGCTTTTCAGTCATCCTTTTAATATATCAACCTTGTATTCTTTGCTCAAGTGCCTTCTCTTTTCCTTCATCCCCTGACTTTAATGAAAATATTAAAAATGAGACATTTTTAACTTCCTCCTACTCAGCTCAAGCCAGAGAAATCAAGTGATATGAATAGAAAATAAAAATGTTAATGCTGAATCTACTTGTATAGTATGAACTTTCTTTTGATTCTTATTTCTTTTCATTTGTCCAGTACTCGTGTTATTATCCATAGTACTCAGGGTGATCTACGTAATAGGTTTTTGATCGGCACATCCTAAGACAGTTGCTCTTAGGGTACTAGGCATGAACCCCTACGGATCTACTCACCCAGATTCACCCTGGTTCAGGAATGCATTCTTTTTGTACCTTCTGGGCTTCATTGGCCCTCTTTTCTTTTGCTTTTAACTTTTCTTTTGCTCATTTTCAATTTTCATTGGGTTCCATACTGTACTTGAAGATATTCGTATTAATATTCCTATTAACCGTCATTTGAATTGAGAGGTGAGCATAAATATGGTTGGTCGTCAAGTTTTTAATATTTCAAAATAGTCAATTTCTGCTAGCCTTGACCCTTCACTTTAAGCATTGAATTAGGTTGCGAAGTATATTAAAATTTTGGAAGGGTTAGCAAGATGCTCTTGAACAAAGTTTCAGGAGGTTGCAAAAGAGGCTATGGCTACAAGGTAAGTTCAAAGTCTCTTACTGTACTGCTTGGAGATAATATGGTGCAATATAAAAATTTGTAATGAAATTACGTGAAAAATGCAAATAAGAGTATATCAAGGAGAGAGTAGAAATGTACCGTGTTGTTCTCTCCCCCAAGCTTAGTATCGACTCTATCCTCAGTGTTGATCATGCCAGGAAGAGGGACCAGGAGGTGGTTGAAGCTCTAGTAAGCGATCGGTGACTTGCTGAATGTCACTGAGGGTTGTTAGAATAGAGTTCTGGACAACCTCTATTCCCTGTACTTGTTGTTGATGCACCAAGCTTTGTTGCTCCAAAGTGTGCAATTGATCCTTGAGTGTTTGGATGTCGTGGTGTTGACGAGCTGTGGCTTCAGCAAGTTTGGTCAATTATTCCAGGATGAGGTTCAATTTGTCGGAGGAGGTAAGAGGTAAAGATTGGGAGGCATCTGGTGCTGATGAGGTGGAAGAGGAGACAATGTGCCTTCTAGGGGTTCTAGGACCAGAAGGAATTCGTGAAGCTGTCTTGTAATCCAGAAGCCATGGGTGTAGTGTTGGGATAGGTCTCGTGACTTGGATAAAGTCATTCATCCATCAATTCCGGCCTTCCAGGGTTGAAGTTTGTCGAGGGTCGGACAACTGGAAGAGGGCAGATGGGGTAGATTGTCGCAAAAAATGTTGGCCATAACAATGAGGAGAACTCCTTCCGTGGTCAAGAAGTCTAAATCAATCAATGTTGTAGCTGTTGGAGTGGTGTCTCCTAGGAATACATAATGTTCGGCTAGAGGTGTGATGAGGTTGCTGCAAAGGATCTGATTACAGTCGCGGGTTGACTCCGTAATCAAACTTTGCAAGAAAAATGATGCAAGGTTAACCTCTGCGTTAGATCGAAGTTACCAGAGAATAAAAAGTTCGTCGGTAGAAACAAAATCCTTCTCGTAGTCATTGGGATGGATTAGGATGGTATTGGTGAGGAAAATATAGAAGTATCAAAAGATAGGGTTCTTAAGATATTGGCCGACTAAATATAGGATGTTATCTGTACGTCGGCCGGTAAGTTGATACCAGACTTCGAATACATGGAAAGCAGGTGGAGGGGTTCTGTGGCCAATATTAGAGAGGTTCAGAAAATGAGCTAGAGTATCAAGGTTCATGGCGAGATCGTGATTGCACAGACGGAATTCGATATGGTCTGGAACGTCATCTTCATCAAAGCTGATGGGATATAGAGTTCCTAAGAACTCGGCTGATACCTCCTTGTAGAGGCCCCATCATTTCATGAAGAAGGGTAAGAGATGAGATCGGTGGAGTATGATTCCGACATCGTCGAACAATCCGGGAGGCTCGAGAGTGGGAAAATCTAGAAATCTAGTGGAAGAGAAATTTTTGCACCTAGTGTTCAGGAGGCGTGAGCTTCCTCGCTATTTTTCGGCTGTCGTATGTCAGATGTTGGTTGCAAGAGACCATCCGGACGTAGCTGACGATGGACTCGGAGGAGCTGTTGGTCGCAGATTCAGATGATGTACGTGTTCTCTTCATGTTGCCGTCCGGTAAGTTGAGGATGTCGGCGATCTTAGGGGTGCAGGATACCTGGGGTTGCTCAGAGGATGATGGAAGGCTGTTAGGGATTTCGGGTGGCCGAAGTGCAGTAGGTGTTGGAAAAGAACTAGTTGGTCGGGTGGAAAATGAAGCGACGTGGGGGTGTTCGTGTGGGACCTGGAAAAGTGGGTATTTGGGTAGATATGGTGCTAGATTCTATTGGGATTCTCAACTAAATTTAAAAGGTGTACTTTCAAGTGATTTTTCTGATAGTTTTGACCTTGTGAGTGCTGACATGGCTGATAGCCATTTATTTAGTTGGGTTGCCTCCTTGTAGCATCTTTTTTAACGTCGTTGGCCCGGCCTTATTTCTTCTAGTGGTCCGATTGCAGGTGTAAAACTTCTTCGAACCTTGCTGCACCCGGATTGTAATATTTTAATCTTTGCCCGTTGACCTTAAAAATTTTTTTATTGCTATTTTTTATATCCACTGCGCCATGAGGATATATTTTTTCGATGGTGAATGGTCCGGACCATTGCATCCTTAACTTCTCGGGAAAAGTCATAGTCGAGAGTTGAATAACAGAACTTGGACGCCTTCCTTAAAACTCCTTCTCAGTATATGCATGTCATGCCATTTCTTTGTTCTTTCTTTATAGATGCAAGAATTGTTGTAGGCATCTAGTCTTAGTTCATCTAACTCATTGAGCTGCAGTAATCGATTTCCAGAGTCTGCTTGAAAATCATAGTTTAGTGTTTTCATTGCCCAGAAAGCCTTGTGTTCTAATTCCACATGTAGGTGAAAGTGCTTGCCATAAATCAACTTGAATGATGTTGTACCAATTGGTGTTTTATATGCAGTCCGGTATGCCCACAGTGCTTTGTTGAGTTTCATGCTCTAATCTTTCCTAGTTATTGAGATTGTCTTTTTGAGATTTATTTTAATTTCTTTATTCGAAACTTCTACTTGCCCATTGGTTTGAGGGTGATATGCAGTAGAAATTCGATGTTTGATTTCATATTTAAGCAGCAATTTTCAAAACTCTGTTCGATAAAATGTGATCCTCCATCACTGATAACCAGTCTAGGAACCCCAAACCTCAGGAAGATTATATCTTTAAAGAGTTTAACAACCGACTTTGAGTCTGCTGAGATTATAGGGATTGCTTCAATCCACTTTGAGACATAATCAACAACTAGGAGTATGAACTTGTATCCACATGAAGGAGGAAAGGGTCCCATGTAATCCACTCCCCATACATTGAATATTTCTGCCTCAAGTATAGGCTGCTGGGGTGCTTCATTTCTTCTGCCTATATTTCCAGTTCTTTGACAAGCATCACAAGATTTAATAATATTGATTGCATCCTTCAATAAAGTCGACCAATAGAAACCTGTTTGGAGAACTTTAGAAGCCGTCTTTTGATATCCTCCATGACCACCATAAGGAGATGAATGGCACTCGTGTAGTATGGCAGATTGTTTCTCGTCTGGTACACACCTTCGATATATTCCATCTACACACTTTTTAAAAAGAAATAATTCATTCCAAAAATAGTATTTAATGTCTGAGAAGAATTTCTTCTTTTGTTGATAGGATAGGTCGGGTCGTAGAACTCCGGAGGCTAAGTAGTTAGCATAGTCAGCAAACCATGGAAGCTGTGTTTTTCGGATAAAAAATAGTTGATCATTGGAAAGAAATCATTAATAGCTCTATGAGTGATGCATGCATTATTATACATGTTTTACATGCATCATTTAGGTTATTTTTTGTAGTTTTTACCATTGCATGCATCTATTTTTGTATTTATTTTTTTAATTTCTTTTGAGTCCAAAGCTACCCACTTTTGTCTGATTTTATTCTCAGGATCATCATTTTAGAAGTGCAAAGCGATCGCATCGGAAAAGCACGTAAAATAGAGCACAAAGAGCACATATGATTGAGTTCAACAGAAATCCGGGCCGAGCTGGCATCATACCCGGACCGGGTTGACATTAAAAACTGAATCCAAATTGATTTCTACCCGAAAATAAAATCTGAACTGAATCCGGCCCGAGTTGGATCAGACCCGGCCCGAGTTACTACAAATCAGCCAAACTGGCAGATCGCGTGATTTTTTGGCCGACTTTAACTTGAATTTAAATCGCGAACTCAACTCGGAACCCTAAAAGGCTGTCACCCCTATAAATATGGATGTACCACAAAGCCAATGAGCAGGCAATCTCAGAGTTTGAAGCCCTAGCCGCACCAGAAATGAGAGACAAAGTTCTACTGCGCGCCACTGCAAATCGATCGAAGAAGTAGAGATTTTATGATTTCGGGCGATCGTTTGGAGCATAGTTTTGGCCAAGGCTTGTTCCAGAGACGTCCACCACTTCTTTGGAGTTTGATTTACAATTTCTCATCTTTATTTTATATTTTCTCCCTCGAATTTGATGTTAATTCTTTCGATTATGGATTAATTTAGTTGTTAGAGGAAGATTACGTTGAACCTTGGTTTTCTCTTAATATATTTTATTGTTTAGACTTCTGAGAACATGGTTATGATGAGTATTTCATGTTTAATATGAGTTTATAAGTTTCTTGCATTAATTTCATATAATTTCACATAAATTCTGCGAGAAAAGCGATCGGTTCTTCTCTGTGAAGAACCCGGGCCGCGTTGGATACAACCCAGGCCGGGTTTCTTCATTATTTCTACTGGAGTGAAACTTTTGTATGTCAGCCCGGGCCGAGTTCCTACTGACCCAGGCCGAGTTATGTTAATTTGATATTTTTGTTAGTAAATTAGTTTTAATTGCTAATAATTATATCATTAAACGGAGGTTTGCAACTTAAAGCATCTTAGATAAAGTAGATTAGAGTTGATCGAGTTTTCGACGTCTTTAATTTTACTTCTATTTAAAATAGTTATGTTCTCAAATTTTTGAGTCATTTACCTTAAGCAACCTTTCATATTAATGCATCTTAGTTCAGAATATATTAAAGTGGATTGAGTTTTCAACGTGCTTTGATTATATTCTTTACTAGGGTAGTTAGGTCCTCAAGCTTTTGAGTCCTATACCTTTTATCCATTTATTTTCTACAAGAAGTCTATATTTAATTATTAATAATTAAGAGAATATGATAGGGATACGAAGTATGAGTTCTAACTTTCTCTCACATTAATTAAAGGCATCATTATCTCTGATTGTCATCAATTCGGATTACTTTTATCTCAAATCAATTCTTGCTATTCTCTTGATTAATAAACTTAAGTTAGAAAAATAAGAATCTAGATTAGTCCTCGTGGGTTCGACACTCTATTCACTCTTTATTACTTGATATGATCTAGTATACTTGCTAGTATATTTGCGCTTAATTTGCACGCATCAATGAGCGCCAAGATTAATGTCCTATTCTAATAATTGGAGTCGAGAGAGATGATCAGCTACTAAATTTTCTATTCCTCTTCGGTCTTTGATTTCTAAATCAAATTCTTGTAATAGAAGAATACATCTGATTAGTCTAGGTTTGGCATCCTTTTTAGCAATCAAGTATCTGATGGCTTGATGATCGGTATACACAATGATTTTGGAATCAACTAGGTAGGATATGAATTTGTCCATTGCAAAAATGACTGCTAGGAATTCTTTTTCAGTTGTGGCATAATTGATTTGTGCTTCATCCAAGGTTTTACTGGCATAATAAATTGCATGTTGCTTTTTATCTTTCCTCTATCCCAATACTGCTCTCACGGCTTGAACACTAGCATCACACATAATTTCAAAGGCCAAGGACCAATAAGGTTGTTGGATGATTGGGGCTATTGTAAGAGCTCTTTTCAGGGTTTCAAAGGCCTTTAAACAATGTTCATCGAATATAAACTCTACTTCCTTAGATAGGAGTTTTGTTAAAGGCCTTGCAATAAGAGAAAATTTCTTGATGAAACGTCGATAAAATCCTGCATGTTCAAGGAAACTTTTGATTCCCTTGATATTAATAGGTGGAGGTAATTTTTCAATTACTTCTATCTTGGCTTTATCAACTTCAATGCCCCTGCTTAAAATAATATGTCCTAGGACTACTCCTTATACCATGAAATGACATTTCTCCCAGTTCAACACTAGACTGGATTCAGCACATCTCTATAATACTTTTCCTAGATTTTGCAGGAAAATTTCAAAGGAAGTGCCATACACTGAGAAGTCGTTCATGAATAACTCCATTATCTCTTCAATATAATCAGAAAAGATTAACATCATGCATCTTTGAAATCTTGCTGGAGCGTTGCATAATCCAAAGGGCATTCTCTTGTATGCAAAGGTTCCATAAGGACATGTAAAGGTAGTCTTTTCCTGATCATATGGATGAATAGGAATTTGATGGAATCTAGAAAATCCATCTAGGTAACAGAAGTAAGAGTGGTTTGCCAGCCTTTCTAACATCTGATCGATGAAAGGTAATGGAAAATGGTCATTTCGAGTGGCTTTGTTAAGCTTTCTAAATCGATACACATTCTCCACCCGGTTACAGTTCATGTGGAAATAAGTTTGTTTGACTATGTTTTTACTACAATTATTCCACCTTTTGTTGGCATGACCTGCATGGGACTCACCCACTGGCTATTTGATATGGGATAGATAATTACCGCATCCAAAAGTTTAATAACTTCTTTTTTCACTACTTCTTTCATTGCTGAATTAAGCCTTCTTTGTCCTTCTATGGAAGGTTTATAATCCTTTTCCATATGAATGCGATGCATGCAGATAGTAGGATTGATTCCATTGAGATCATCCAATGCATAGCCGATGACATGCTTGTAGGATTTCAACTTGTCTAATAGCTGCTAAAGTTGATTTGTCTTTAAATCTGCGCTGACGATCACTGGACATACCTGAGATTTTGAGGAAGTTTCTTTTAACTCAGGCTTCATTGGCTTCTTTGAGCTAGACGATTGCACAAAATCTATAGATTGATCCTCTAGTGGATTGTCGGAGTGTTGTATCTTTGTCGAGAGCATATGACTTGTAAGAATGCTTGCTTTTTCTTTTGTCCACAAAGATGATTCTTGAGCTTCAAGGGATACTTCTAAAGGATCAGATATATGGATAACTGATGCCACTTTCTGTATTAGTGGATCCACTTGCTCGGATTGAAGATGGTAATCTTTCATGTCTGGATAGTTGATTATATGACTCAATCGAAATTCAACTGTGTCGTCACTTATTTGAAAAGTGAGACGACCTTGTTTAACGTCTATTACTGCTCCTGCAGTAGATAAGAAAGGTCTTCCCAACAGAATGGGAGTTTGATTATCTTCATCCATGTCTAAAACCACGAAGTCAGCTGGTATGTAGAAATTTCCTACTTTGATTGATATATCTTCCAAGATTCCTTGTGAAATTTTTATAGATCGGTCTGCTAATTGGAGAGACATATTCGTGGACTTCATGTCACCCATTTCGAGTTTTCTGCATAATGATAGGGGAATAACGCTCACCGAGGCACCAAGATCACACAAAGCTCTTTGTATCCTTCTGTTTCCAATTTCACAGGGATAGAGAAACTCCTAGGGTCTTTTAACTTCGGAGGTAATTTGTTTTGAATTACTGCACTAGCTTCAACAGTTAATGCAACTGTTTCATTTTCTTGTATCCTCCTCTTCTTCGATAGAATGTCTTTGAGAAATTTTGCATATGCTGGCATTTCTTGTATGGCTTCCACGAAGGGTACATTAATATAGAGTTTCTTCAAAATTTCTACAAACTTACCAAACTGTTGATCCTGTTAGGATTTCTTGAGGGCTTTAGGGAATGGTATCCGCGTAGAGTAGCTGGTATGTCCTTCAGTAAGCTATTGCTTGGATTTATTCTGTTCATTCAATTTAACCTCTGGTTGAACCATTTGGTGTTGTTCACCAATCCTCTCGTTTCGCTCTGTCGAGACCTCTGATCTTGTTCTCTTAGTGTTATCGATTGTTTTCCCACTTCTCAAGGTTTCATCTTGAACTTGTTCCTTCGGATTCTTCTCTGGTTGTCCAAGTAAAATTCTTGATTGTCTTGAAGAAGATGCAGCCTGTCGAGCTATCTATGTCTCCAGCATTTTGTTATGAATGGAGAGGCTTTCAATCTTCTCAAATATTTTCTGCATCAGAATGTCTTGTTTCGACATATACTTTTCCATCATTACTTCAAGCTTGTTCGTGGAAGATGACCCTTGATCCGGCGAAGAGTTTTGAAGTTGTGCTTTTTGATTGAATCTATTTTGTCAAGTAGGAACTTGAGTTTGCTGAGGGTTGTCTCTATAAGAAAACTTTGGATTGTTCTTCCATCTAGGATTGAAAGTGTTAGAATATGAATAATTATTTGATGGATAAGGGCCTATCGCATTTTTCTGATGTTGATGTCCTTGTTGCTTTAGTAGTTCACAGTGGATGAAAATGTGATCAGACGAATCACATATCTCCCAGCATCTTGCTATCATATTGACAATAGGAGTAGCTTCATTGAGTCCTAGTCTACTAATTGCTTTTTGAACTATGTACTCCACTTTAGAAGAAAAATCCTCACCATCAAATCGTGTTTGAATTAAAGCAACTATCTCATTGGACCTTGAGTGAGCTAGGAAATGTTGATTCCTTGCTATTTCTTCTATAGGTTGATAAACCTCATCTATATTTTTCTTTATCAATACGCCATCCTCAGCATTATCAAGTGCCATTTTTGAAGTATAATTAAGTCCATTGTGGAAAGATTGAACCAAAATCCATTTGCTTAAACCATGATGGAGACACGACCTTAGCAACGTCTTAAACCTTTGCCGGGCTTCATACAATGTTTCCTGATCTTTTTGAACAAAACCAATGACTTGATTTCTGATTCTGATGGTCTTACTTGAAGGAAAATATTCTGACAAGAAAGCTTTTACCAATTATTCCTAGTTAGTTAATTCCCGGGGTTCCAGTGACTGTAGCCATTGCTTGGCTTTACCTCTTAACGAAAAAGAAAAGACCCTTAATCTCAATGTCTCTGGTGATACTCCATTCAACTTGGTTGTCTCACATATTTCCAGAAAGTCTTTAAGATGTTGATTTGGGTCCTCATCTGGAGTTCCTCCAAATTGGTTCTGTTGGATTGTACAGATTAAAGACGATTTTAACTCAAAATTATTGGCTTGAATAGCAGGCTTCAAAATAGCTGACTCCAGCCCATCTACAATGGGAGTATAGAGTTCTTTTAATGATGGGACTGGTGGTTGAAGTGGCTTTTGATGTTGAGCCATCATTTCTGCTTCTAAATTAGAATTCTCCTCGAGCTCTATGGATTGAGTGCTGCTTGTACCTTCAAGAAAGGATGTTCTATTCTTATATTCTCACACCCTTCTTTTAAAAGTTCGATCAATTTCAGGGTCTAGTTCAAGCAATTGTCCGTGAATGTTTCTTGGCATATACTAATCCCTGAAATCAAAGGAAAAGTTTCGACAATGAGTATTATGAAATCAACTAAACAAGGATGTAAATAGAGAGTAAATAATCTAAATCCCCGACAACGGTGCTAAAACCTTGACGTGAACTTTTTGTGGTTATGGAATTTGGAATTCTCACACTGAAAGTAATTCTAGTCATGTTTAAATTTACTTTAGAGTTCACGCAACTGCAAGTGCACAGGTCGAGTAGAAACCCTGAGTGTCGTAACCCCGTTGATTTAGACCAATTACTTGTTCCGATTATATCCCGAAAAATTGTCACGAAATTATTAGAAGTAAATCAGATAATAAAGAAATGAACGTAGATTAAGAATAACAAAAGAGAATGAGAAAAGATCAAAATGTGATAGAAGAGATTCCCTTGTAATGAACCCGTTGATGCTATTGCATTTTCAATGTTCGACTTACTGATTAAATGAGCTCACTAGGATGCGAATGAAGTACTCTATCTCCCAGCCCACCGATCTGTCTGTGAACCGAGAGGAGAGTAGCTGCTAATCACTAGATTAGAACTACTAATTAATAAGATTCTCATCCTTAATCAGAAGAAGAGTCCAATCTCTCGATCCTCGACAAATCATTCTTTTTATCCTAATCAAAGTGATCAAAATGCAATTGACACCTCTCACAACTATTAAAGGTTCTCACCTCGCAACAGTTACTATGGTAGATCTCTCGATCTATATATGAACATTAAATCGATAATCACTAGAAACACAGCAAGTAATGTAACTAATTTCTCCTTTCGGATGGAACTAGTTAATGAAGAAAACAATTAATCTTCTTGATCTAATTGAAATCAAATATAAATTATAAGACTGCAGTGTATCAAGTAAATAGAAAGGAGGAATCAAATTCGCAGTATCATAAATCAAAGAAAAAAGGGTAGCATCAACAAGGTCTCATCACAAGGGAACCAAAAGTCCTTTTTAGTTCATCCTAAATCTTCACAGCCGCAATCTTCTCTTCTCAGCCCTCTGTTCTCCATCCTCCCCTTTCGCCCTCTTCTCCTTCCTTTTTATTTCCTTCCTGTTCAGAATTCAAATTTTGAAAAGTAATTAGTCCTCCCTTTTACTCATTCAAATTTTCTCCTAATAATAATTAAAAACTATTTAAATATGCTTCTTTTATGTAATTTCATGGGTTTAACTATAATAATTATGAGCATAATAAGAGGTGATCACAAGCTCTTTGCACGCCCGTGCCATTGGATAGTCACGATCGTGCCAAACTACAGATTTGTCGACTGGTCCACCAAACCGGTGATGCAGATAAATCATGCATTAGTTTAGGACTTTTGATTAACACTTTAGAATGTTTTTATGTTTAGAAAATGGAAGTTTTGATTTATTTTTACACAATTTCCTTTAGATTTGATTTTTACCTAAGTCTATAAATTATTCATGGCAGTATATGAGAAACATCAAAATCAAGGCAAGAAAAGATCCTAAAATAATTCAGAAGACTATTACAGCCGTGACAATTCTTTTCATGGCCATGACAGAAAAGATGTTAGTGACAGAGAGATTTCTAGCAAAAAAATTTTCTAAGTACTTTTCAGCTTTGACAGTCTTCTGTCACGGCCGTGACAGAGCCTTTCACGACCATGACGATGGACGGTTAGAAAATTTTAAAGCCGTTTTTATCCATTTTTCGATAAAACTTCGATTTCTTTCTTTTGTAGATAAGAAAATCTATAAAAGGAGGTAGAAGAGGACCTGGAAAAGCATCCTTGGAGCATAGTTTTAAAGCCTACAAAGATGAGAAGATCGAGAATAATAGTGAATCTCTATCGGAAACTTGCGAGAGCACATGCACAGTGGCTACCAAAGTTCTTCGTTTTCTTTTCCCAATCTTTTATATTAGATTTGATGTTGTTATTCTCAGATTTATTCCTTTATTAGGGACATTCTAGTTGAACCCTATTTGTGTTTGGACTCTTTCTTAATATTAGTTTAATTTGAATCTTTAATAGCATTGCGATTTCATGTTTAATGCTTTCCTTTGATTCCATGATTTATGATTTAATTGCTATATAAGAAGAAATGATTATTTTCATAATAGTTTTTAGGATTGATCTTATTTATTCCATGCCACAATTAGGAAAATCGAAAGAGACTTACTATGTGAAGTTATTAAGGTGACTTGAGAAAGCACTTAATATTATTTTCAGTTTAATGCATCTAATGATTAATTAAGTAAATTAAAAACTGAAAGGATTGATTAATTCTAATTATTAATAAGATAGTATTTAAAGCCTGAAACATTGGTTAACTAATTTTGAAAATTCACTTTATTATTGATTCAATTAATTCTAAGTTAAGAAAAATTCATTATATTTTAGTGATGATAATTAGGTGCCTTAATCATCAAATCATTATTTCTCTAGGTGATTATTTTCTTTATTTTTATTATTTTCTTTTTATTCACATCTGAAATCATCTATTTTCTTAATTTCTCAACTAACAAGGTTAAAATAAAAGCTAAGTTATTAACCGTTCTCGTGGGAACGATAACTCTACTCATTTACTTTATTACTTGAGTGACTAGTGCACTTGCTAGCGTTTGTTATCAATTTTACACGTACCAAGTTTTTGGCGCCGTTGACGAGGACGGTCTTTTATAATTTTTATTTTTATTTTACTTGTTATTTGAAAGCTCTTATTTTTCTATTAAATTCCACGCAGATTCTTATCAATTCACATACTTTCACATTTCTTTATTTTTTGTGACTAGGAAATATCTTCAAATGACAACAAAATCAAAGACTATGGGAGATTATTATCTGTAAGAATAAAGAAAGATGCTTGAAGATCATGAAGCACAAATTGCAAATAACAGTATCCCACTCATTCCCATGGTACAAGGAAAGTCTACAATTGAAGACATGATGTTAAAGTTTATGTCAACGGCTGAAGAAAAGTTTCAACTTCAAGAAAAAGCCTTTATGAAGTTGTTGGGACAAGTAAAGCAATTGGAGGCTAAGATCCAAGTGAAAAATGATGTTCCTCCACCCACCCACTCAGAGTCAAATTCCAACATCGAAGAAAAATTGTGCCAATTGATTGGAGTTATAGAGAAAAGATTTACACTACAGGATCAACTTATCAACAATCTTCAATCACAACTAGCACAATTGAAGGATCAACAACTAGCTATTTCTCCTTTTCCTCCTTAGTCCTCGAATTTTAATGTTAAGTTTGATATATTGTAGGCAAAATTTCAAGTATTGGAGAAGAAAGTTGAAGACTTAGCCTCTGAAATGTGTTATACCACGAGGGACAATATTGTGGATTAATCTGTACCCATCATATGCCCATGTAACTTACAATATTTTAATATAGGAAGAAGACAACTGAGGAAGAATTATTATCAGAAGACATGGACTACTCAATGGAGGATCTAGAAGACGAGTGAATATATTATGGAAGATGGACAAGTGCGAAGAAGAAATTCGCCTCTAGAAAGTCCAACAACTATCCCATCATTACCTCCAAATCATTCACTAATAGAAGGGAACACCCTATTGTCACCTCCGACATTACAAAATTCCATGCATTGGAAGCCCAAGGACCAAACTCCACAAGAAGATGCAGGTAATTATTTTAAAGTGGAGGGACAATACCTTGAACATTACATCAGAGGTAAGATGGAAAAAAGTCACTTCAAGTCCCTTCCAGATACTTGAGATTATTTTCGCTATTTGCATTAGAATTATAAATTTCTTTTGAATTTCGGTTAGACTCTCCTTAGTTTTCATTAATTAGCATTAGTATTGTATTATTTAATTCAGTCTAGTAACGTTGAAGGTTGGTTTTTCTTAGCATATTGCTCCTAGAAGGATGCGGCATGGCCGTTTCTCCAGCATGACACGACCGTGCCATGTTGTTCGAAGCATCAGTGCCTCTGTCACGTCCGTACCCGAATTGATGACGCATGCTTAGCACGGCTGATCCGAGGACTAAGCACGACCGTTATGACAGATATATCGAGCACCTCTTTATCACGTTCATTATTTTATTTTGTTATTCTATTTTCTAGGACGCGTCGCATTAATCCAAAAACCCACATGGTGCAAATCAGACAGTCCAATACTCATCTCAAGAGGGGTATGGGTGTGATCCCCAATTCTACCTCGTGCCAACTGCAATTCTGATCTTCGATCTCGATCCCCGCCTATCTCTGATCGCCATGAGTCCATGACGGTGCCTCCAGCCTTCGCCGATGCCGAAAGACCTTCGGACATGCCGATCCCACCGTCATCGTCGCCAGTGTCTTCTGTTCAATGAGCTTCCGGCAACCTCAACAATTCACATGTGCGCCACCTCTTCCTCCCTGCTCGCCGATTCATTTGAAACCGATCAATTGTACAAGCATGACCATGAAGGAGGAGGGAACGGCCGCGGATCACCTACTCAATCTGGAACGGATGTGACATACGTCGAAATGCCCATGATAGTCCCCTGAGGTTGCATAATCATGGCCGAAAGAAGCCTTTGAGCCGCCTTTTGAAACAACATGACCGACCTATAAATAATCAGGTTGTCTCTACTCCTTTTGCATTTTATCATATATTATTATTATTTCATAGTTTTTTTGTGTACAAGCCTAACATTGGGGCAGTGTCAGGTTCAAGCTTGGGGGAGGGACTTAGTTTTGTTTCATTTGCATGGCATGTCTATTTTCAACATTTTGAGTCGATCATCTTATTTTGTTTGGCATGCATCTAATTGTGAAAATTTTTGAAATTTTTTTTGTGTCATCTCATTTATTCTTGTTTGCTATTTTATTATCTAAAAGCTTATTTTCAGAACATCGCTTAATTTATAAAATTCAATCATTATTTCTTTTTATCGAGTATCACCAAAGTATTGGGATTTGGATGTGTTTGTTGCTAAGTAGAAGGACTAGCTTTTAAATGATGAATTTCTCTATTATTTACTATGATGTTAGTCTTGATTATAATTGCATCTTTATTGAAAACATTAAGTCTTTTTTAAGCTTATAATTATGCTATATAATTTTAATGTTAATATGAAAATGAAAAGAGAGCTAGTTGAGCCCTAATAGTTAAGTGAAAAGTATAAAGTATCCTTTGGAACCTTAGTATGTTCGGGTGATTAGATTCGTAAGGGATTATTGCCTGGCTACCTAAGGGCATCTGCTCTGGGATCCGTCAGTCGAAAGTCCGTTACATGGACCACTTTGTAAAATATAGAGGATTACTAAATTCTTAAGTGAAAATAAAATCTTAATGTTGAAATATGAAATGATAATAGTATGAAAATAAGCTCCTTAAAGACTTGTGGTTCAACATTGATACTCTTATGAGATTGACTAATATTATTTGTAAATATGCAGGAAAGACATGTTTGAATGCTAAGAATTCTACAGGGCTAAGTATTGGTTGAGAATAGATACTCTGGTGATGGTCGTGTAAAAAGAATAGTGGGAGAAAAGTATTGATTTTGTGATGGAGCACTGTGCCTTATCTGAAATTTGCTTGAGGACAAGAAAAATGTTAAGCTTGTGGGTATTTGATGCACGAAAAATCATGCATTAGTTTAGGCCATTTGATTAACACTTCAAAATGTTTTTATGTTTAGAAAATGGGAGTTTTGATTTATTTTTACACAATTTCTTTTAGATTTGATTTCTATCTAAGTTTAGAAATTATTCATGGCAGTATATGAGAAAACGTCAAAATCAAGGTATAAAACAGCTCAAAAGATTGTCACATTCATGACAATTCTTTTCATGGCCATGACAAAAAGATGTTAAAATCAGAAAATTGGCTAAGTCACTGTCACGACCGTGACAGCTTCTATCATGGTCGTGATAGAGAGATTTCCAGTAGAATTTTTTTTTTACTTTTCAGCCTTGACATCCTTCTGTCACGGTCATGAAAGAGCCTTTCATGGCCGTGACAACAAACGGTTAAGCAATTTTAAAACCATTTTTATCCACGGTTAGGCCTTTCACAGCCTTCGATTTCTTTCCTTTGGGGACGAGAAAACCTATAAAAGGATGTAGAAGAGGGCCTGAAAAAGCATCCCTAGAGCATAGTTTTAAAGCCTACAAAGAGGAGAAGATCGAGAATAATAACGAAGCTCTGCCGGAAACTCACGAAAGTACGTGCACAGTGCCTGCCAAAGTTCTTCATTTTCTTTTCCCAATCTTTTATATTAGATTTGATATTGTTATTCTCAGATTTATTCCTTTATTGGGGTTATTCTATTTGAACCCTATTTATGTTTTGGAGTCTTTCTTAATATTAGTTTAATTTGAATCTTTAATAGCATTGCAATTTCATGTTTAATGCTTTCCTTTGATTTCATGATTTATGATTTGATTGCTATATGAGAAGAAGTGATTATTTTCATAATAGTTTTTAAGATTGATCTTATTTATTGTATGTCACAATTAGGGAAATCGAAAGAGGCCTACTCTGTGAAGTTATTAAGGTGACTTGAGAATGCCCTTAATATTAATTCCAGTTTAATGCATCTTATGATTAATTAAGTAAATTAAAAACTGGAAGGATTGATTTATTCTAATTATTAATGGGATAGAAGTTAAAGCCTGAAACATTAGTTAACTAATTTTGGGAATTCACTTTATTATTGATTCAATTAATTTTAAGTTAAGAAAAATTCATTATATTTTAGTGGTGATAATTAGGTGTCTTAATCATTAAATCATTATTTCTCTAGGTGATCATTTTCTTTATTTTTATTATTTTCTTTTTATTCACATTTGAAATCATATATTTTCTTAATTTCTTGATTAACAAGGTTAAAATAAAAGTTAAGTTATTAACCGTCCTCATGGGAACGATAACTCTACTCATTCACTTTATTACTTGAGTGACTAGTGCACTTGTTAACGTTTGCTATCAATTTTACACGTATCAACCGATCGACCGACCCTCACGTTGTGACCTCTAGTTATGCTCGTCATTATCCCTTGATTTTGTGATGAATATTTTCTGTTTCTCTTATGATTGATCATTGTAATGAGTAAGTTGAAGAAGATTTCATTGAATATCACTCCCAAGTTGACATGAATCCATTTTTCTGATTTACTCTCCTATTGACCCAATTGCTTCCATTGCATGAAGAATAACCAACAAGAAGTTTCTAAAGTGATTAATAAGTGAAGGTGGAACATGAATAATGGATTGTCAGCCTATGCTAAGTGCCTCAAGATAAAAGTCGCTCCTTTGGTCATGGTTTGATCACCTATTGATCCACACACGACTGTATTATTTTGCTCGGCAAATCCCAAGAATTTAAAGGCACCTAAAGTCACCTGATTTCTAAGTATGATTTAAGATTAAGAAGTATGCATAAGTAAAGCAAGCATGTTTCAAGATTAAGAAGTATGGATAAATAAAGCAAGCATCTTTCAAGTATGGATAACTAAAGCAAGCATGAAATCCAAGTCAAGTTATTATCAGTAATTATGTCATAATTCTCAAGCATGTCCTTTATTCCAAGTTTATCAAGTGTCTCGTGATTTTACTAATGTAGGATCCCAAAAGACACCAAGAGAGAGGGGGGGGGATTGGTGTTCAATCGAAAATATCGATTTTCACTAAATGCGTTGTGAAAGATTAAAATCAATTCAAAAATCTTTAAATAAAAACTAATTAAATCATATCACAAGCATAATATGAGAGGGAGAGAGAGACAATGCAAACACAAAGTGCACGGGTGGTTGTTGACGAGGTTCAACCACACTTTGACCTACGTCCCCACTTCGACTTCTCGACCTTGAGATCATCGGAGATTCCACTAAACTCTTCCTTAATTCCAAATGGGGCAAGGAAGAACGCCCTTTACATCAACCACCTTTTCTAAGTTTCGAGAGGCAAGGTAACCTCTCATCCTAGAAAGTTAATCTTTTCTCTCACTCAAGAGGTAAGATTTAGAACCTCTTTTATACAGGAGCTCTCAGAATCTTTCTAAAAATGATTTCTCTCTTTTACAATAGAATGCTCACAAGAAAATAAGAGAGAAAGAAAATAAAACTTAAAATGATAACTTCAAGGAAAATGTCTTCTTTTGATAACTTGAAGTTTTTCTTCAATGCTTGAATTGATGCCTTTGCTTCTAGTTTTGACACTCCTTTTATAGGCTTTAGCACATAAAAAATTCATCCAAAAATTATTCTACAATTTTTTCCTTCAAAATTGACTATTACTGTTCATTTGACTCAGAGGCTGGTCAACCGCACATATGGTTGGTCAACTGCAATTTCTTCATCTTCTGTGCTTGATCGGTCAACCGGTATCGTCTCAACATCAATCTGGATAGGCTCAGTATTCATCTGTCAAGCAGCATCTCCTATTTGGTCGACCGGTATTATCTTGACCGGCCTTCTTTGTTTCGACCAGTAGGTTGACCGATCTGCACTATTTTGAGCATAATGCTCTATACAATTATCCAAATTAGATAATCTTGGATTCTATGGATATCTAACATGATTCTCTACAATTTGATATTCATCGTTCATCCAGAATATGATAATACCATAGTTAATTATTTAATTAAAGTTTAGTGCATAAAGCTATCCACTTTTCTTTAAACTTTTTCAACATTTAGCTTTAATCTTTCAAGCTTAGTATCATCAAAATATAATTTTATATGGCATTAAAATTTTGCTCCAACAATCTCCCCCTTTTTTACAAAGACAAATTGAGAAATATGAAAAACATATAAGTTGCAGAAAAGTTGTAAAATCTTGTAAAATCAATTCAATTTTACGCCCCTTAAAATTTAGCTTTCCTTACAATGATAGATATGCACATAACTACTAATTGTACGGTACTTTTCATATAAAGTTATATTCATATCATATTTCTCTTATTTTTCTTTTCCTTTTGTTTCAACAAAAAATAATTTACACATGAAGCATATAAGAAGCAATATGTAACTCCCCCTTAATCATATCATCTTTAAAAATGATATTCTCCTCTTTTGTCATATAAGAGATATGTAAAGTCACGAAAAGAGTTGTTTCATATATAAAATGTGTGATAGGAAAAAATAACTCTCCCTAATTTTATGGCTACTTTATAATGGCAAAATGAAATCAAATTTAAAGCCATAAGTCTTAAAATGTATTAAGAATCAAAATATTGCATTAAACTTTGATGCAGCAATGATATCAAGTGACACGTCAAAATAAAGTCGAAAGATTTTAACATGCTCCTTCTCTCATTATGACCAATTTTCTTTTTCTATTTTATATGTTCCTCTTTTCTTTCAACGAAATGATGATTTTGAAAATTTTGAGAGAAATAAAAAAGTAAATGATACTTTTACCATAACCTTCATGCCTTCACATTTTTAATTACACTTATCCTTTGCTTTACATGTGAGGCACACCTGAAAAATAATTATGGTACCCAAACTTTTTTCGGTCATATTTTGTTAGACAATGTTCCTTTTGGAACACAAATCATATCATGTTGTGATGATTTTCTTATTTTGCATTGATATGCATAATGGCCATAAAATCCACATGTAGAACATTTAAAATGAGATTTTCTATCATAGGAATGATTAGATTTCCAATAAGAGTTTTCATGTCCAAAATGATTCCAAAGATTATTTTTCGTTACATGAGAAATAGTCTTTTCATTATTTTGTGCATTTTTCAAAAAAGTATTTTCTTGTTTTACTTTTTCTAAGGAACATGCTAGTTTTACTATTTCACATGCATGAGTAATTTCTAAAGAATCTATTTCATTCTTCAATTTCTCATTTTCCACAATATATGTATCATTTTCTTCTTTTAGTTTCTCAATCTCATGTAATAAATTTTTATTTTCCTCTTTAAGTGAAAAATATCTTTTTATGAGTGAAGAAAGTTCTTTATTCCCATCTAAAGAGAGATTTTCTTTGGAAGAGCTCGATGAGTTATTATTTGAAATTGAAGGGTTAAAAATTATCTCATCGTTGTGTACCATAAAGCATAGGTATGCTTCATCACTAGAGGAGCTTGATGTATCACTCGTTTCACTTTACTCTTCATACTTTTTCTTCTTCCCTTTTTGAAATGTCTCTTCTTTGTCATTCTTGGTGAGACTTAAGTTTCTTTCTTTATATTGTCTTCTCTTTGGTTTCTCGTACTTTTCTTTGGGTTTTCCTAACTTGAGGTATTTGTCAAGTTTCCTTGTGTAGCGTGCGAGTCTCTTTTCGTCCACTTCCTCTTCACTTGAGTCTTCTTCTTTTGCATTTGCTTTCAATGCCAATGTTTTCTTCTTCGAGGTTTTTTCTTCTTTATCTTCTTGGATTCCAATCTCATAGGTTAATAATGAACCAATTAGATAATCAAAATCCAGTTTATTCAAGTCTTTTTTTTCAATCACGATCCTCTTTGTATGCCATTGAGAGGAGAGAGACCTGAAAAACTTTTTTACTTTTTGGGAGTTAGTTCTTGGCTCGTCCAAGGAGGCTAAGTCATTCACAATATCATTAAAATAAACAATCATATCATTAATTGATTCATTTTCTAGCATTTGGAAGGAATCATATTGATGGTTTAAAATGTTTAGTCTAGATTCTTTAACTTTATCGGTTCCTTCATAAATAGTAATAAGTTTCTTCCAAATCTCAATTGCACTTTCGCAGCTAGAAATCCGATTGAATTTCGTTGAGCCCAAAGCATAATAAAAAATATTTTTAACTTTCCAATCTAATTTTGAAAAAAGTTTTTATTTTCGTCATGTTCTAAAGGTAATTTTTCATGTAAATAATAACCTTTTTCAATAATATCCCACATGTTTAGATCAATAGAACATATGTATGCTTGAATCCTTATTTTTCAATAAGCAAAATTCAATGTGTTTGAAAGGAGAGGACGACTAATAGATTGTCCTTCGGCAAAACTAACTCCACTTGGTGCCATGGCAGTAAAGATGGTTAAATTTTAAAACAAAATGATTAAATATTGAAACAAGATGATTAAAAAATCAAAACAAAAGCAACCCGCTCTGATACAATTGTAGGATTCCAAAGGGCACGAAGAGGGGGGGGGAGGTGCATTGGTGTTCAACCAAAAATATCAATTCCATTAAACACATCGTGGAAGCTTAAAAACGATTCACAAATCTTTAAATCAAAACTAATTAAATCATATCACAAGCATAATATGAGAGGGAGAGAGAGAATGCAAACACAATGTGCACGGGTGGTTGTTGACGAGGTTCGGCCACACCTTAGCCTACGTCCCTGCGCCAACTTCTCAACCTCGAGACCGTCAGAGATTCCTTTAAACTCTTCCTTAATTTCAAATGGGGAAAAGAAGAACGTCCTTTCCATCAGCCACCTTTTCTCCGCTTCGAGAGGCAAGGTAACCTTTCCTCTTAGAAAGTTAATCTTTTCTCTCGCTCAATAGGTAAGATTTGGAATATCTTTCACACAAGAGCTCTCAAAATCTTTTTAAAAATTGTTTCTCTCTTTTACAATGGAATGCTCATAAGAAGAGTAGAGAGAAAGAAAAGAAAACTTAAAATGACAACTTCAAGGAAAATGTCTTTTTTTGATAACTTGGAGTTTTTTTTTAATGCTTGGACGAATGTCTTTGCTTCTGGCTTTGACACTCATTTTATAAGTTTCAGCATGTGAAAAATTTGTCCATAAATTATTCAACAATTTTCTCCTTCAAAATTGACCGTTACTGTTCATTTAACTCAGAGGCCAATCAACCGCACATATGGACCGGTCGATCGATCTATATGACCGTTGTATGATTTTTTCAGCTTCTGCGCTTGATCGGTCGATCGATCCGTCGATCGGTACATCGATGTCATCGCTGGGATTGGCTCGATATTCATCGTTCGACCGGCATCTCCTATTCGATCGACCGATATTGTCTCGACCGACCTTCTTTGCTTCGATCGGCAGGTTGAACAACCTGCACTATTGTGAGCATAATGCTTTGCACAGTTATCCAAATTAGATAATTTTGAATTTTATGGATAGTTAACAGGATTCTCTACAAATTTGATATTCATCATTCAACCAGGATATGATAATAACATAGTCAATTATTTGATTAAAGTTTAGTGCATAAAGTTATCCCTTTTTCTTTAACCTTTTTCAACATTTAACTTTAATCTTTTGAGGTTTGTATCATCAAAATATAATTTTATATGGTATCATTAAAATACAATTTTATATGGCATTAAAACTTTGCTCCAACAATTGATTATCAATGTCTATTCATCTTCCATATAATGATTTATGATGATCTCATGCTCCACCTTCTATTCAAGATAAGTACATCGTTTCATTTCTAATTTATTCTATTTAAGCTATGCATTGTACACTCTTATTGGTTCCGTAGTAGGCTGTAAAGCTTACAGGAGGACCTCCTTCCCTGTGTTTGATTTCCACAGGCCCATGTTAGTGTTGGTGTTGAGTTGGTGTGCTGCGAC
This sequence comes from Pontederia crassipes, assembly GCA_030549335.1. Lineage (NCBI taxonomy): Eukaryota > Viridiplantae > Streptophyta > Magnoliopsida > Commelinales > Pontederiaceae > Pontederia > Pontederia crassipes. The sequence continues at coordinate 9,201,823 of CM060190.1, forward strand.
GATGCTAGAATAGAAAGCACATGAATTCCGAGGCCTAATTAATTATTTCTTTCTTCAGCATTTATGAAATTATGATGTAAACCTTATGATATTCATTTAGAGATAATGTAGCCATCTAGACTTCCGTAGTTAATATCATTTTTCTTATTTTTATTCTTTCTTCCACTGACGTGTCTCGATTCTTGACTAAACTTGGTCAATATAATGGTCGATCCCATAGCATTCATAGCGTCTACAGATTGATCTTTGTCACGTGGTCTGGATCGATATTTAAAATAAAATAAGAAGCTTCCCTGCCCCCACCCTCCTCCTAAATTAAAGAAAAATAATAAGTTTAGGCAATATTTAGATATATCTTTTCAAATATATATATAATATTTTCAAATTTAATACTTGACCCTTTAAATTGAGATAAAATTTATTAATGTATATTTTTTATATAAATTAATCTTTTTTATTTTTATAATATTATTTTGACCACTTAAAATTATTTTGGGTCTCCGTGGTCTTGAGAGTAGACTCATGATCGAGCACAAAAAGGAAAGAGTATTGAGGATTGACAAACAATAAATCAACTTAAGATCCTAATTATCTTAAATAAAAATAAAGTTAAAGATGTCAAAAGCTCAATTAACTTGAATTTACTTTATATGCTTTAAGTTTCAAATCTCCATTTAAAGACACAATCGTTAGAAATTAAAACTAATTTACTAAAAAATATCAAAAAGTCAAAATTCGACCCGGATCTGATAAATATCGACCGGGTCAGTGTAGATATTCAAAGAAAATTTAACGATGGAACCCAACTCAAATTCGTACCTACTCAGCTCGAATTCTGCACATAGATGATTCGGTGTAAAAATGATTAATTGTTTATTGTGATAATCATGCAAATTTATATAAAAGTAAAGCAAGAAACTAATCAACTGAGATAAAGCATTAAGCACACATCATAATCATGTTCTTAGAATTTTAAATAATAAAATAAATTAAGAGAATAAGGTTCAATGTAGTCTTCCTCCAATCATTAAAATAATCCACAATCGAAAGAATTAACATGAATTTCAAGGAGAAAAATAGAAAATTAGATGGAAATTGTAGATCGAACTCCACGATGACGCCTCTAGAACAAACCTTAGGTGACACTATGCCTCAAATGATCATCCGAAACTTTAATTCTCGGTTGATATACAGTGACGTGTATAGAACTTCTTCTCTCATTATTTGTAGAGCTAGGACTTCAAACTATGAAATTGCATGCTACTTGGGTTTGTGGTACATCCATAGTTATAGGGGTGATGACCTTGTTGGATTCTAAGTTGATTTAGGGGCTCAATGCAATCGTCCATGAGTTTGGCTATTGGTACTGAACTTGAGCTAGGTTTGGTCAAACTTGGACAGAGTTTAGCTAATATTTTATTTTTAGGCTGACTTTGATGTGTAATCCAATTTTAAGGGAAACTTGGTACATATATGAATCAATCCGAGCTAGGGTTCTACGGTAACTTATCCATATGAATTATTTTCGCTCATTTTTCGTGCTTTTTCGATCCAATTGCTTCGAAACTCCAAAATAAGGAGTTGAAAATAAAATAAGCGAAAGTGGGAAGCGTCTATCTCAAAAGAATATCAGAAAATAGATAATTAAAACTATGAATATTAACCTAAATGGCATATGAGAAACATGTATAAAAATGCGTTAACCAAATTCTTCCAATTTTGAACTCTTGCATGTCCTCAAGCAAGCTTCAAGGCAAAACTCAAACAAAGATAGTCCAATCGTCGCTTCCATCCTATGAGTCAACTACTTTTCCTAGCACCGATTTTATACATCCATCGCCAGAGTCTCTCCTCTATTCCAAATATCTCGACCTTGTGGAATTTCTGAATATCACACATTTTTAAACAAATTCAAGTTCAGCTCTAAATAAATAGAAAATATTTTTTATCGAATAAGAATATCAATGTTGAATAATCAAGTGGACAATGAGCTTACGTTTTTTTTTTTTGTTTAACTAACCTTCTAGTATTTTTTAACTTTTCATTTCTCTTTACTTGTTATCTTCTTCTTATTTTCTCTTTTTATTTTTTTCTTGGGGTTCAACTAACCCTCTTTTCATTTGATTTATTATGGAGTTTGACTAACCCTTATTTATTTATTATTTGTTCTTTAAATTTAAATAACCACTTGAATGTTCAACAAGGATATAATTATTTCAAAAGTAGTATATGACATAAAAATAAAAGCATGAAAAAAACTTGTTGTCAATATATGCATAGTTTCACTAAGCCTTTTTCTTCAAGCCAATAAACACAACACTAAAGCGACAAATGATAAAACATAAGGTACTTCATTTTTTTTCTTTATAACAGGATATCCTTTAATAAAGCTTGAAAATAAGTTAACACTGAAGCAAAGTAAAATAAGACATGATATTTTGGGGTTTAACTAATTTTTTTTCTTGGTTTTTAAATGCAAACATAAAGGAGACGTGCTGTGCTGAAATAAATTGAAGAAAGCAAACATGCTAATGCAATACAATAAAGTAAAAATGACCCATGAAATGCAATCTAAAAACTTGATGCGTTCAAATTAAATGCAAAGATACTAGCAAATATAATATATCGCATCAAATAATAAAGAGTAAGTAATAGTGTTGAACCCATGATGAGTAATCTTGATCCTTATCTTTTAACCTAGTTTATTTATTGAAAAAATATCAAGAGTTATTTTCAAATAAAAATAATTCAAATTGATGACAATCAAAGAGAATGATGCCTTTAATTAATATGAGAGAGAGAGTTAGAATTTGGACTTTTTATCCTTATCATTATATCTTAATTATCAATTAATAAAAAATAAACTTTGTGTAGAAAGAATGGATAAAAAGGTATAGGGCTAAAAAAGTTGAGAAACTAACTATCTTAATTAATAAGATGATTAAAGTACGTTAAAAACTCAACCTATGTTAATGTATTCTCAATTAAGATACTTAAATATGAAAAAGTTGGTTAAAGTCAAGTATTAAAAAACTTGAGAACCTAACTATATTTTAGAAAATAAAGTTAAAGACGTAGAAAGCTCGATCAACTTAAATTTACTTTATCTAAGATTCTTTATATTGCAAACCTCTATTTAATGACACAATTGTTAGCAATTAAAACTAATTTAATAACAAAGATATCGAAAGTTAGAACTCGGCCTAGGTATAATAGAACTCAGCCCGGGCTAATAAAATGATTTAAAGAGCCAAAATTGATTAAGGAACCCATCCCAGGTTGGTACTGACAATCTGAATTGCGCACACAAGCGATTCCAGTGCAGAAACTTGTTGAATAGCAACGCACTTTAGCATCTCAAGAAAGGTGGCACTAAACGACGCCAATAATGATGAAATAGTAATAGCATCAGTGGACATGAGACGATAGTTGCCTCTTCATTGCCTCGAATTAGTGTCTCTTTCACGTTACCAAATGTCGACGCCAAGTTGGCACCTTCTCCTCTCTATTGCGACACTATCAGTCTGCGCGCGAACAACCAAATGTGCAGTAAACCATAAAGCTAGGTTAGCATCAATAATTTGCGACGTTGAATTGCCACAATGGTTGTGTCGCCAAAAGCGATGCTGTTGCGCACGTTTAGCTCAGCGTTGTAGAGGCATCTGCTATGTGTGGCTCTAAATCCTCTGCACCGCAAGCAATTGTAATGCCAATGTGACTCTAAAGTGGCTCTAAATAAATGGGCCGCCAATATTTCAAAAGTACGCATACTACGAATTAAATATCAATTATAATTGTACTCATAGAAGTATACTAATACAAATATAAATGTATGTATCTAGATACAAATGCACACATATATGTATATTTAAATACAAAGGCATATATATACTTATATTGATTTAAATAGGTAATTAATGTAAATTTGATATATGTGTGTGTATATATATATATATATATATTACACTTGTCAATATAAATAGTATATCAGTGTATGTAACATAGTTCAAGACTTCGTGTGTATCTATATATTAGATAAACATATATCATATCCTAGACATGTATGATTTATTTCTTTAAATTATGGGATTATGGACATTGAATTAAGCTATATAGTTTTTCTGAGTAGTTAGATTAGATAATTTTAATATATATATATAAATATATACATATATATATATAAAGAAATTTGTTAATTCAACTATACTTTACACACACGCACATATATGTATTTATGTACGACAACAATACATACATATTGTTATAATTAGGTAATTTAAATTTATATACACATTTATTAATATTAGTTATGTATAAACAGAATAAATTTAATTTATGTACCTAAATTTATATGCATACATGTCTATATATTGCACATACAATATATATATATATATATATCATATCTTAATAATAAAATTATGATTATTGAATTAAGCATCATGATTTTCTTCAATAGTGTAATTACAAAAATTGAAATGTAGGTGTAAATTAAAAATTAATATTGATATTTAGCACCACCATAGAGGCACAATGGAGTGAGCATCCGAATGAAGTCAAAATAGCATCAATGCAATGTATGTATATAATGCGATGTTAAATTAGAGTCACAACTGCAATGTTTTAGCCCACGTGCAGGGTTCACCTCCTCATATCCTTCCTCCTCCTCCTCATGTCCTTCCTCTCTCTCTCTCACGCCAAGTTCATCGACGCACGCAGGTTCATTGAGTTCACTGACGCACCACATGCTTCACCAACGTGACACTAGGTTCGCCAATGTACGCCCATCCTCTCTTTCTCTCTCTCCCTTTCTCAGGTTCGCCAATGTAGTTTTTTTTCTATAAATTCACAAAGTAGTTGATTGAAATGCAAGATGATTTAAAACAGTAGTACCTTTTCTGATGTTTGAATTTGAGAAGAGCATTATTTGTAATTTGTTATGGTGCTCAGGTTTTCAATAAGTTGTGAACATTCTGTGTGACTTGAACTTTTACAGTCAGGAACCTTCATTTTATGAAGCGTAGCCATGAACATTTAATCTTATTCATGTATGAGGATGTTTTCTAGTTGAGGACATATTCTTGTTGACTCACTCTAGTTATTTTTTGCATTTCGGTCTTCTGTGAGTATGTTTTAGATTTCAAGTCTATGATACAAGTTAATAGAGTTTCAGGTACTTGCAATTGCCCTTTTCATTTATAATTATATAGGACTCAGTGTTGATTTTTCATTCAAAAAGATTAGGCAATAGATTATTTTGGGTTGACATGCTGATAGAATCAGATTCAAACGATGTTATGGATGATGGGTGATTGAGTTGGAATTTAAGATTTTAGAATTTTATACTGGAGTTCAGTTGTCTTGAAGTTGATCATCCAAGTGCATTTTTTTAGTTCAGTTGTAATGCCCGGATAAAACCTCAGGAAAAAAGCTATTAATTAAAGTTAATCAAGAGATAAAACCAAATTTGGTTAAAGGAAATAAAAAACCAAATCAAAGAAGGTATCCCAATGAAAAGTTATAAACAACCTCATCTTTTGACTTCTTCCTATATAAACTTTCCATTCAACCAAAATCTCCTTTAACCCTAGCCATCGTGCCTCTCCTCTTTTTCTCCTCACCTACACAAATTCCTAGCAAATAGGAGCTCAATCACATTGCTGGCCATCGGAGACGATGCTAAAATCTCGTCAGAGAACAAGGAACCAACCAAGGTGATGTAATAGGCATGCTGAAATTTTTATAGCATTTTTGGGACAGTATTCTTGACTTTTCCTCTTGATTTTTCCCCAACCAACATAGCCTCTAGGTGCAAGGGACCAAGGACAAATAGTGATTGATGTTGGAGAACTTTCAGAGACGGCTGGCGCGGAAGATGAAACATAGAAAGAAGATTGAATAATAGAGAATTCACATAGAGGTAAGTGGATCATTGAATCAACCTTTGGAAAAGTCTGAACAATAGATTTGTATTTGTTAGGCTACAATTATAGTGATAGCATTGTCTCCTATTATCCATGATTCATTCTTGCTTTGATCCTAAAAGGTTTATTTCAGCGAAACCACATTGAAAATCAAGTAGCCAGCGCCATTGTCCTCGTCGGAATCCAAGAATCCAGCCTGAGTATATACATCAGCTGAACCCGGCCTGAGTTCAACGTTGCCTAGCATGCACCATCGTCATCGCGCACAAACATCGGAACCCGGTCCGAACTCCATTGAACTTGGCCCAAGCTCCTTGTACTAAAAGCCAACAACGATAAGCCTAGGCCGAGCTCGTGTCACACTCGGCCCGTGCTGGGCTGAGATGCCCACAATCACGTAACCTAGCCAGGTCCTACCCAAACTAGCTCGGGTTATCTTGTAGTTTAATTGTATATGTATCTTTTAATTGATTGCCACACGGTTATCAATCCATCATCTGTGATCTGATCCCATTGATTATCATTTTATTCTTAATCTATGAATTATGATCCACCTGTTCACACCGATATTATGATGCATCGCATTACATAGTGTGACATGTTCCTAAAGATCCAGAATATGTTACCCTTATAATTTCATCCAACATAGTTTATATTGATATCGTCATTGGATCATTGTATTGTTGATTACTAGTGATTGTCCATTGATATGATCCTACTAATATCATGATCTATAGTATCATCATAGTAGAGAATTTATTAATCATGTTTTATTATTAATTATTGATTTATAGGTCATGATCTCAAATCCACTGTGATCCTACATTGTCATTAGATCCAGAGCTTTAATCCGATCTCATTTATTGTCTCATTGCATAGTACATGCATTGCATAGTACATGTGAGGTTTAACCTCTTTTGGATTCCATTGATTACATGATCATTTCATCTCGATTATTATCATTGCATCGATATGATTAAGTCTCAATCTAGGCGAAGATGTGAACCTAACTAATTAAAGATAAAAGTTAGTGTTCTCATGTTACGGATTGATGGGAGCTCATGATCTAACATTGTAGTCGATGTTAGGGCATAATTTGTCCTTGTTGCACGATTTCTTCCCATCGTGTAATGAAAGAGAATACCCTCCCTTTAGAAAGGATGATCACTGTGATGTGCACAATCACTTACCACTCATGAAATACATGGCACTTTATTGCAACGAATACACTAACTAGTGACATTGCATAGAAATATATAAATGAGCTGATTAAAATTTCTAGTCAAAGCATTAAAAACACATGAGCATTGAAATATGCATATTGATTCAAAGCATATCATATGACATTGAAATACAGAAGCAGAAATTCTAGAGCATCAAATTGATTTGTTCCAACGATCATAATCTCCAATGCATATTATTCTCACTCAATGATTTATTCCATTGTTCCTACTCAACTTGATTCTACCTATAGGCATCACATTGATCTCTATCCATTGACATTTAGAGTATTGATTTCTTCCATTGGATCCTCAGTAGATGTTTGTCAAGGATTATGATTTTACTCATACACATTGCATTGATGAACCATCCGGAGCATTGTACCGTAACAGATATGGCATTGATTCACATAGAGCATAGTTTTGATTCACTTATTGATTTTATTCAAGGCATAGTAGTTGATTTACTCTATTGATTCTACTCAGAGTATTCTCTTCCATTAATTTATTCCATTGATCTTATTCAGCTCATGGTATTGATTTAATCCACTGATATCAATTAGAGTATAGCTAGTTGATTATACTCATAGCATAACATTGATTTTTTTCGTTAATTCATATTAAAGCATGACATTGATTTTTTGACCATTGATTTCTAATGATGATTATGATTATGGGTACACTAACCACATGCTTCTTTATTGTCACTATTTATCCATTGATTTGTTATCCACTTATTGGGTTGCGAAGTTCATGGGTAACTGTTTCTCCTTCATTGATAAGGTAATCAGAGTAATAAAGGATGAGCTCAAGCGACTAATGATGTTCATGATGATGACGTGCACATGGAGTGATCTTAGAATATTGTCCATTTTTCATTTTAGCTATTATGCCATAGGTGTTTCCTACTTCTGCCTTAGCGTATGATGATTAGTGACATTACAATTCATATCAGATACTCTATTGCACTTTCGCATTTATTGGTATAATTAGTGACAAGTTATGTTAAGTCTTCTGCTTATATTGTATACTGGTTAAAGAATTAGTCAAAGTCAATATTTCAGTTAGAGTATTGCATAGTTAGTAGTGTTCCTCAAGTTAGATCTTGCCACGTGGTAAGGGCGATTTAGGAGCGTAGTAGTCAAGCATTTAACCAATTTTTAGTGAAGAATATAATGGGCTTAAATAGTTTTGAAGACCACATGACAAATGATTATTCATGGTGACACTGTCAAAGAACTAGTTACTTCACTTTAGGTTGAATTTCTTTACTAGGTCATGAGTTTTAGGAGACTAGTTTCTTGCATCTTTAATATAAATGCTTCAACAAATCCTTCTAGAATCGTTTTTCCCTACACTCTTAATAGGAGAGCTTTTATTTTTTGTGGTTAACCTAACATGGAAGTTCTTCTAAATGTTAATGTAAATTATAGTTGAAAGGTTTAGAAATGTAATCATTTGCTCAATTTATTCTTAGGAGAATTTTAGTTCTGGGCCCAATTCTTTTAGCATTATTGCGACTATCAGAGAACCATACACTTGAAATTAGTTAGGTATTCCCAATGTTATTTGGGCACCTCTTCGTGTCCTTGGGGTGCACATGCAGAGCTAGTACTATTGTTTTCACTGCAAAACCAACTCATTTGTGCATGGAGGGGCTAAGATTCCTTTAGGAATAATTGTTCTCATACCAGCAATGGTATGTGTATTGTTAGACGCCTTCATCCGAATGGAGCATTGTCTCTAAAGCTTAGGTAGCCTACTATGAGGGCAACAATTTGATTTTTCAACTACTATAAGATTAAAGACTGTTACTAAAAAAGATTAAACTATTAATATTGATGCTTAGAAAAGTTGAGTCTAAAGAGTTATAAAGTAATCCTAAGAAAGTTTATTAAGGCAATGTTATGGGACGTGCAAGTCATTTAATGTGCCTACAGATGAAAATTGAATGATGATGAATGTACCATACTATGAGCATGGTGATGGTCGTTTACATGTCATTTCCATGTTAGTATGTTATGATTGATATGTAGATCATGTGCTAAGTGCATGAAAATGATCATGCATGCCATGTAGTATCTTATTTAGAATCATTGCATTGCATGACCTTTACATACTCTAATTGGAAAACTCTACACTTTGCATCCGTGAAGTGTAACCAATGTTAAGGATGGGTGGTGGTTTAGCTCATGATGACGTAGTTGCACATTTCATAATTATGAATAATGTCATGATGTAATAGTTGAGTCTATTACACTACATGTGTTAGAGATGTTTATGAACTTTTATTGCTAGTATGATTATGCTTATGTTGACATTATGTTAACTTTTTTGTTAAAATGGATTGGTCTCACGGATGAACCGGAGAAAATGGAGATCATGAAGGGCCTTCTCACCCTCTATTCGTCATGTTCAAACTTTGAATGTCTAGTTTGCCAATTTTGTTGTTAGTAAAATGTTTTTATGAAATTTTCCGCTGAAAAGATGATTTATTTTATTTTATTCATTATAGTTCCCCTTCATTGATTAAGAGTCATTTCATTATGACTATGTCACTACTAGAAAAACGCTAATTACCGACGGTCCGGACCGTCGGTAATCAGCCCGAAAACCGTCGGTAACGTAATTACCGACAGTTTTTTAGTCGGAATCGATCCATCGAAAAAACGATCGTCGCAAACCGATTTGCGACGGTTGAAAAAAATTCGTCGAAAATATCGACGGTCAGAACCGTCGAAAAAGTCCCCGACGGTTCGAACCGTCGAAATTTTCTGACGGTTGCAACCGTCGGAAAAGTCCCCGGCGGTTCGAACCGTCGAAATTTCCGATGGTTGCAACCGCCGGAAAAGGCCGGCGGTCCGAACCATCGATATTTCCGACGGTTGCAACCGCCGAAAAAGGCTGGCGGTTCGAACCGTCGCAACTTTTCGACGGTCGCAACTGTCGAAACTTTCGACGGGCGTTGCAACCGTCGAAATTTCGGCGGTCGCAACCATCGCAAATAATTTTTTAAATATAAAAAAATTAGCGGCCAGCGGATCGAGCCAAATCCGGCCGCCCGCGGCCAATCCGTCCGGATCGAGCCAAATTCGGCCGCCCGCGGCCAATCCGTCTGACCGCTAGGGGCCGAATCCGCCGCCAGGCGGCCGGATCCAAACGCCCGGCGGCCGATCCGACCGCTGGGGGACGGATCCGTCGCCAGGCGGCCGGATCCGAATGCCCGGCAGCCAATCCGGCCGTCTGGAGTCCGGATCCGGCCGCTGGAGGCCGGAGAGAGAAAGAGAGAGACGTCGGCGCAGAGCCGGAGAGAGAGAGACGCCGGCGCAGGAGAGGGTCGCCGACGTCCGGCGCGGGAGGGTCGCCGACGTCCGGCGCGGGAGAGGGTGCTCGCGGCCGGGAGAGAGAGAGGAGAGGAGGGAGAGAGAGAGGAGTGGAGGGAGGAGGGCGAGAGAGAAGAGGGAGGTGGAGGAATATAAAGGGATAACGAAAGCGGGAAAAGGGAAAAAAGAAGCGGGATAACAAATTTTAATTACCGACGGTTTCGGCCATCAAAAATGTAAATATTAACTATTTTTATAATTAGCGACTGTTGTGATCGTCGAAAATATATTTAGTTATATATAATGTTTATTTTTTATTTTACCGATGGTTTGAACCGTCGGTAATCGTTACCGACGGTCAAAACCGTCGGTAATTGCGACGGTTTGGGCCGTCGCTAGTTATATTAATAAAATACTATTTATATGATATTATAATACATTTACCGACAGTTACGACCTTCGAAAATTGCGGCAGATTTTGCGACGGATGGATATCCGTCGGAAATATCGACGTTCCTAATCGTCGAAAAATTAAATAATAATATATAAAAAATATAATTTAATTTTTCATTTCTGACAGTCGACCTTCAGAAAATCCATCGGAAAAATTAAATAATAATATAATAAATTACATAATTTATTTTTTTATTTCTGACGGTCGTGACCGTCGGAAAATCCATCGGAACAATTAAATAATAATATAAAAAAATACATAATTTAATTTTTTCATTTTCGACGGTCGTAATCGTCAAAAAAGTCGTTGAAAATTGCAACGAATGGATATCCGTTGGAAATATCGACGTTCCTAATCATCGAAAAATTAAATAATAATATAAATCATTTCCGACGAGCATAACCGTCGAAAAATCCGTCGAAAATGAAACCGTCAAAAAATCCGTCGCAAATTGCGACGGATTTAGAACCGTCGAAAATTATCCGTCGGAAAATCACGATTTTCTTGTAGTGTGTGATGGTGAATGGACTAACACAATCGAAAATTTTCCTAATTGTCCTAGCAATTGATTGTCCACAAGAAATTTCACCTAATTAGCAAGGGCATATAAAAAAATCATGAATCCAAAATATATTTTAAAAATATCAAAATAAATAAATAATATTCATAAATGTTTTACAAAACATGCTCTTGGGTTGCATATAATCTAAAGAAAGGAGGGAGCGGGGTGGTTAGAGGGGTTAAGAATTATGTAAGGGAATTATTGTTCCGCACACATATTGATCATTCTTAATCTTAATATCAAATATTGAGATGCACTTTGATAATTATTTTAGTGCCATTTCTTAATTGTTAATATTTTAGTCATGATCCATATGGACTACAAGAAATCTACTAAATAAAGACACAACATTTCATCATAATAGTGCCAAAGAAATGCGATGCCACAAACCCAATGCTAATAGTGTCGTGGTTGCGTCAAATGACCAAGCGATGCCATTAGCACCTGCTAGATGCTAGTGTGACATTGCAAATTTGACAAATATGGTGCTTCGCATTGAAATTGATGATAGTTGGCACCGCACATCTCAATGACAAGGCGGCACAAAGTATTTTGATGCTACGTCAACGCCAATGCGATGATAAGTTAGCACTATTAACTAAACATGTATATCTTCTCAACTATTGATCCTCAGATTTGACTCCAAGTCGACGCTAAATTAACACTAAAATATAAATTCAGAATAGATGAGCCACCTAATATCCTCTACTCTTCTTAGAAACTTGATGTGTTATTTTTAAGCTTCTCAAGTATCTGCCTCATGTCGTCCCGACCACTTCCTACCAAACAACATTGTCTCCTGCAAAATAAATAAATTTTATAAGCATATTAAGTGTTATATAACATTATAATTATTAATTATTTTTTACATATATTATCTGGTGGCTAAGTATTAGAATCATCATGTACTTGTCGAGTATCTTTTTATTATACGCATTTTAAAAAAATTAAACATTATAAATTTGAAAAATCTTTTAAACTATAGTTCAAAGAACCAAATAAACAAATGAGAGTTACCATGATTCTTGTGAACAGGTTGTTTGTCGGATTGCTCTTATGCGTAGTCTCTTTAGACCGTGTGAAAAACGATGGGCCTCTTCTTTCTCATCCTACAAGGAAATTTTAAATTTTGCAAAAGTAAGTAAATAAAAAATAAAAATTTAATTTTTTTCTTTACATATGCATTATCATGGACGGATGATGCTTGTCGAATTGAATAAACCTTCTTAGATGTACATGGGTTTCGGCTTGAATTTGGAAAGAAAATGCTGAGTTCGAATTATTTGCAATGTGTATTTTGTTCTTCTGTGATTTTTTTTTTCCATTTCGCATCTGTTTGAACTTGCTAATCACTCAAAAAGTGGACTGACTAGATCCAATCATGACACCATCCACCCTAACAAAAGTTCATGCATGCATTGCATGCCATCATTAAAAGCCCTCCATTTCAAGAAAACAACCCAATACCACGCAAGCATGTCACTCTGTTTCCCAATTTCAGCATATTTACATTGCACTGACATTTTACTTATTAGTCCACATGTTCATGAACTCGTCCATCTTGTCTTTTCTCCCTTTCATCTCGTGCTTCATTTCATCTCATCTTTTTGAAACAGTCCTCTCTCTCTCTGATGACGATGTTGATGATAATATGATGACGACTGGGAGGAAATCATGTTGGAGTAGGAGTCAAATCCATTTATTACCATATGACGAGTACCTTCGAACTAAAAAATAAAGGCCCATAAAATTAGCACGATCTCCATTTTGTGTTACACTAGTTACCCATTTAATTATCCATACGTAGCATCACTTCCTCATTTCCTTCTCTCTCATATGATCACCATAGGAATTGAGAGCAAGTGCAGAAACACCATGTGAGAGGAAGAGACGATCAAGGCTTGAGGAAGACGTGTTCAATTGCACTTATTCTCTTCACATGTGTTGTTTCATGGTTGTTGCATCATCTTACTACTGCACATATACGTTGCATACTTCTGCTGTTATACTAATTAAGGGCCCTTGTTTAGTATTGTTCTAACCCAATTTGTATGTGTAGAGCGTTAATTCAAAGTGTGGATCTATGGCATATACATGTTAGAATATGATTACTATGTGAATTGACTTATCTTAATATGTTTAACATGCTATCAATGCTGCTGCATAATTATTGATCGTGTGTAGCACAAATCTTGACTTTATTAGTTAGGATTCCTTAGCCAAATCTTTTGACAAATTCTCATTTCTAAAGCAATGTTGATTATAATTCTTTTTCATGTCATGCTTAAGATTAGTGTAGGATTATAGTCCTAAGCTGCACATAATAAAAGGAATTAAAACCCAGATAAAAACATGAATTCTGTATCATTCTACTTCAAACTTTCGAACCTTACGAATTGTGTTGTCAAAATTAGAATCAAGTCCCATATTTTTTTTTAAGAAAGAAAATATTCCATTACGAAGTGAAAAGACTCATAGAGTCTTGATACAAAATGCTGTCGAGGCCATGAGAAGGTCCATCGACCCAAAAATGCTCGCCATTCTGGCAGCCAAAATGTGTTAAAAAGTCAGCAGCAGAATTAGAGGTTCATGGGCAAAGTACAAGTAAAGATGGCGAGAGGTAGTCAATAGAGCTCCGAATGTTAAAAATGATGTTGTGAATCTGCCACGGGCAATTGCGAGTATTCTTGATGATGTGAACAAGGCTCTCCGAATCGGTGCAAATCTTGCCATGGGTGATCGGGCGGGAGACACAAGTGCGAACAGCAAGGACAAGCGCCCAGGCCTCGGCATAAAGGGCGGAGACAGTAGAAATAGCACCAGCACCTGCAAAAATAAGATTACCCATATGAGTTCGAAGCAAAAAATCATAGCCATCACACGAGCTGGCTCCGCAGACGGAGCCATCCGAATTGAGGATAGCCCAATTTGGAGGGGGGGCCTCCCACTGAATTCACAACGGATTCTGGGGGTAGAGGAAGGGGGGTGAGGAGCCTTAGGAGCGTGGGCGGCGGAGTTGATAAATTTGTAAGAACTGGCAAGAGCTCTCTCCCAGACCATATTGATGATTGCATGCCTCTATCGGAAATGAATATCGTTCCTCAGGTTCCAGATTCCCCATAGACAGAAAGAAAAAGTTGAGAGAAAAAATTGTCTAGCAAGTATATCCAAATTGGCTCCCTCCTAGATCCACGAATTAGAATCCTAGGAGAGAAAAAATTGAAAGTTGATTTGTAGTTTTTGTTGAAATGGACCATAATTGAAGCGCAGTGGGACAGGAGAAAAATAAATGGGACGTAGTTTTAGTGGCCAAGCCACAAAGGGAACAAAGTGGATCGGTCATAGGAGAAAACTGCTGAACATAAGATTTGGTGGGGAGGCGGTTATGAAAAAGCTTCCAGAGGAAAAAGTGAACTTTTGGGGAACCTGGATTTTCCAAATCACAGACCAAGGCTGCCATCCGGCCACGATGGTCAGCAAAGTCTACTGGTAAATGAATTTGTAGACCGCACTAGCATTGGGAATCCCATGATCATTAGTCGAGCAAACCCACGCGTCATCATAAGCAGTATGCGAAAGATAAATGTTACAAATAGCCTCACAAGTAGAAATAGTGAAGATCTGAGCAAGCAGGGTGGTGTTCCACGTGTGATTGATTTTAAGATCAGATACTTTAAGAGTGGAGATGTCGATATCCATGTTAATGAAGGTGGGCAATTTGCTAAGGGGGATAGGGGATATCCACGGATCATGCAGCACCGAGGTGCTAGAGCCGGACCCAATAGCCTTAAGAAAACCAAGGTGGATGTGTGGAATAATATCAAGAATGAGTCTCTAGGACCAAGCAGAGCGGGGGCAGGTACTTGACTCCCAGAGACAGAAGGGACCATATTTAGCATAGATAAAAGTAGCCCATGTCGAAGAGGAATTATTGAGGAGACTAAGAACTCTTTGCGCCAAGAGTGAGGCCCTAATAAGATGGAGATTTCTAATGCTTAAGCCACCCACAGATCGGGGAGACTGGACAGTATGCTAGTTGATGAGATGAGCCGACCGATGATCATTGCTAGAGTCCCAAAGGAAGGACTTGCTGAGCCTCTCAAGTGAATAGAGGGTACCCATGAATAAATAGGTCATGCCTAGGAAGTAGGTGGGGATGGAGGAGAGGGTAGACTTGATGAGAGTGGCACATCCAGCTTGACTAAGCAGGCGACGACGCCAACCAGAGAGCCTAGTAGAGATTCTGTTGACAAGAAAAACTTGCTGGGAAGTCAGGATATATTTAGGAGAGATGGGGGCTCCAAGATAAGTGAAAGGGAATTCACCCGGATGGATACCAAGAGCTCTAGTAATAGATTGCCTACGACGGCAGTAAGGAAAATACACAACGAATTTGAGGGGATTAAATCTTTGACCAGTGAGCTCCTCGTAGGTTTTGAGGATGCACAGAATACGATGATAGTAAGGAAGAGTAGCTCTAATGCAGATGAGAAGGTCGTCCGCAAAGAGAAAGTGGCTCATGGCGAAGTTATTTAGGGTGAAGGGCTTGATACGACCAGAAGCGATGCTGGGCTCAAGAAGTGAGGTGAAGACTTGCGAAATAATGATAAACAGATAAGGCGACAGAGGGTCACCCTATCGAATGCCTTTATACGACCGGAAGTATGGGGAAGGAGATCCATTGATCATGCAAAAGAAAGTGGGGGAGCGAATACAGAGCTCGATCCACTTAATAAAGGAAGAGGGGTAGTTCATAAGGGTTAGAGTCATAATGATAGCATTCCAAGAAACACAATCAAACGCCTTCTCCATATCGGCCTTAATGAGCATGTGATTAATGCGGCCAGAGGAAAGAGAGTGAATAAGCTGCTGGGCGATGAGAATGTTATCCTGAATGCCATGGCCATGGATAAAGGCAGATTGCATGGGGCTAATGAGAGTGTTCAACATAGGCCTAAGCCTATTGGCAATGATTTTAGCGAAGACTCTATAGAGGACATTACACAAGGATATGGGTCGATAGTCTTTAATGGACGAGGGGGCACTCTTTTTGGGGATCAAAACAAGAGACGTTTTCCCCCAATCACAGGGGAGCCGATTGGTAAGGAAGGCTTATTGAATAGCGGAGATGATGCATGGACCCACAATGTCCCAGTGAGTATGGTAGAAGTCGATGGTCGAATCATCAGGACCCGGGGCATGGCCCGAAGGCATGCCCCAGACAACCGAAGTGATCTCATCAAAGGTGATAGGATGGGTGAGGGCAGGGAAAAAGGAGGGGTCACAGGAAGGAAGGGAAGGCCAGAGGTTTAAGGGGATATCATCCTCACGCAGGGGGGGCAGAGGGTTTGATAGTGATCCACAAAACCCTAAGAGATGAGACCAGGGCTAGTGAGCAGGCTACCAGAATCTGAATGGACTGAGCGAATAAGATTGTGCTTATGTCTAACCATAGTTTGAAGGTGGAAAATTTTAGTGTTGCTATCACCATGGTGGAGCCATGAGGTATGAGCTTTACTCCACCACTTGAGGCTAATTTGGCGAAGAAGGGCAGCGTGAAGGTGATAGGAGGCACGGAGGCGGGCAAGATCGGCCTTAGAGAGACCCTGGGAGGAGTCAAGGTGTTCTAAGAGAGAGATAGTAGTGAGAGTTTCGGTGGCACTAGTTTCTAATCTACCAAGGACCTCACGATTCCTTGGTATCTACCCGGATACGGTGAAGGGCCAGCGAGATAGAGTGGGATTAGAGGGGGAGGTCCAATGGCGCATGACTATTTCTTTGGCACCCGGGTGGAGGAGCCAAAAGTGCTCATATTTGAAGGATCTAGATCGAGGGATCTTGATATCAAATTGGAATAGAAGAGGGGCATGATCTGACGCACATCTGGGGAGGGCAGAGAGGTCAAGGCTGGGAAAAACGTTAAGCCAGTGGTGACTAACAAACATACGATCAAGACGGCATAGGATTCTTGCATGACCTACACAGTTATTTGACCAAGTAAAAGAGTTTCCGGAAAGGTTGAGATCAAAGAGACCTTAGTTTCGGATAAAATTGTTAAGGATCCTAGAAGAGTGATTAGGGGCAAATGGGTTGCCCCCACGCTTATCAGCAGAAGAAAGTATACAGTTGAAGTCTCCGATTAAGGCCCAGGGAAAGTCATTTGAATTAATTTGATTTAATGTATTCCATAAAAGGTTGCGGTTAAAAGGTAGAGGACTAGCATAAACACAAGATAACAAGAAATGAAAATTCTCGAAAGAAACAATAGCATGTAAGATATGATCAGAGGAGAGTAAAGGGGTAACTTGCGTGTCCTGCCCAGACGAGGATAATACCCTTAGCAGCACCGGTGCCAGCACAAAAAGTGCCTGATCAGGACGGCTCGAGCAGACGGAGAACCTGTTTAGACTTTACAGACCCAATATGACTCTCTAATAAAATTACAAAATCCGAAGAATAAGTTAAAATAAGATTCATGATCCGATCACGGGCCTTCGATCGGAACACGCCACGACAGTTCCAGGCGTGGATCTTCATGATAACAAGTGTAGGGTGTCCGTCGGGCCCTGCACAGCGGCAACATAAGAGGGTGATCACTCGGATCGAAGAGTAGATTTTTTCTTACCTTTCCCCCGAACCAGGGCTGGATATGGTCGCGGACGGAAGGTGGGGGTAGGGACCATAGGCTTGAGGAGCCGGGACTTCTTCTTTTCCAGGCGAGGAGCTGTGAGCAGATTAGGGTCCGGCTCATCCTAGGAAGAATCGCCATCGAACACCTCAGCGGCCGCCAGAAGACTTGCAAAAGCACATGAAACAAGAGCCTCATGGGATGGGGGGGAAATTACACGGGGGCCCGCCCACATCCGCAGCAGCATGTGAAGGAGGGACGGCCAACTTAATGGAGGGAGATCCAGACGATGGCCGATGGTACCGCAGCGGTAACAAAAGGTTGGAAGGTTCTCTTACGTAGCCTGCTGGAGATAACGCTCACCATTCGGGAGGGAGATCTAGGTGGCCTGTCTAAGAGGAGAAGCAAGATTAATGTCGACACAAGCATGGGCACATGGCCCGTCCATGGAGCTGAGAGCAAGTTCATCAATACAGAGGATGGAGCCGAAAGCCGTAGCAATATGTTTAAGGGAGGTGGGATTACGAAGTTCAAGGGGCAGACCAGGAAACTGCAACCAGATGGGGAGATCCAAGGAGGATGCTGAGTCGAGGCGGAGGGCCGGTGAGAGCGAGGCGACGTGGAGCAGGTGGCCACCGAACTCCCAAGGTCCTTCGGTTAAACCTGCATACGAGGATCCTCATATTCAAAAGCGAAAAGGAACAGAGAGTTACCGAGCGGCGAGATGACCGGAGGAAAAGCAGCCCCCCACAGTGGCCGGAGGCCATCCGGGAGCGCATCCAAAGTACCAATGAAGCGACCAACGAGACACCTATGACGATAGTCAGAGAAAGGGGAAGTGTCCGAGGCAGGGATAACAACTTCAGCAGTGGTGGCCACTTGAAGTTCCCTGAGTTGGCGAGGCGAGATAGTAGAGGAGGCGGCCGAAGCAGGATGGGTTCCATGGACAACATTGAGCCACAATTTAGCAGGACGAGAAGGGATAGAAGGATGGAGGGGGAGGAGGCCCTGATGAGAAGGAGCCGGAGGAAGTGGGCTATTGGAAGGAAGCAGGGTAAAAGGATCATCATCAGGTACAGAGGCCACCTCCAAGGAGAGGTGCCCACAATGGGTGAGGACATGTGGAGAGCAGAAACTGGGATGGTTTTTTGGCTGGCGCCTCCGGTGGGGATCGCCGGAGACGAGGGTGGAGAAGGAGCTCCAAGCGGCGGCGGCGTGAGGAAGCGCTAGGGTTTTTTTCTCACAGTCCGAATCGAGTCCCATATACCTGCTCGATTTAGACTATGAAACAAAATCCACGCTCGTACGATCTTAGAACCCAACTTGAGTTCCTCAAACTAGGCTGGGGTTGTCAAGTGAACCAAGCTACACCTCACTAACCATCTGGCCTTGGCTCGGACACACCTCATTCATAATTCAGCTAGAGTAACTACAATAGGAGAAGATACACCTTTTCAACAATGAGAAATCAGCTTGAATTCATTATGACCTAGGCCGAGCTGACTCACCAAATTTAAATATTCTTTAGTGGAGTTGACGATTGTGAGTTTTTGTCCATAAGGATCAAATTTTCAATACAATGACCAAACTTCTTGCTGGCAAGTATTTTCAATCATGAGAGGCAGGGTTGGATTCTCACTCTCTCACACACAGCTTATTCTTGTTAATATTAGGCTTGTTAACTTGTACATGTGACATAATTGATGCATATTATCACCTATCAATTCTAGGACATCAAACACAATTGGATATGCCAGCAATTTCTGTGTGTGCACTACAATTAGAAAATGGCAATTTCTGATGGAACATTTTTTGTGGATATGAAACCTTTGCAATTTTGGAACGGATTCACGACGGACAAGCAAATAACGATGGAAAAAATGGTTGTCAAAAAAATTCTACCAGTTGCAAACTTCCCTTCTATAGTTGTGATGGCGAGAATGACCGTCAGAAGTTCCGACAGCTATGAATATTATTGAAACTTTCGACTGTTCTGACCATTGAAATTAAAATATTATAAAATTTTGACAATCATTCATAGTAATATTTTAGTAATATATCTTTTACGATCGTAACCATCAAAACTTGTGACTGTCGTTTGAGTCGTCGGAACTTCTGATAGTTTCTACTTGCCAGAATTCAAATTTATTATATTATATATTAAAATATCATAAAAGTTTGGCAAACATTCATATTAATATTTGCTATCAAAACTTTCAACAGTCATGCATTTCCAATGGTTTTGCCAGACAAAAGTTAATTTTTATATTATACATTTTTGGCTCTACGAATAATAATTCATTGCATGATTAGTTAGCATGGGTACCTTGTCAACATATTACTAGTTGGTCTATTATAAATGTCATACATATTGCTAGTTGCATGGAAAGAAACAATTAATAGTGGTATGCATTAAAGGATACACAAATGGAGAAAACAAAATTGAGTATTATGGTATTCTTAAGAATGTCATTAAGTTAGTATATTCTAGAGAAAATATAGTTACCCTATTTGAATATATCTTGTTTGATCTGAAGAAGAAAAGATGAACAAGAATTCACACTACAAGAAAGCATCGCTAAAGCAGCACTAAATCGTGGCTAAAAAAATTAGCCACCCTTTATCATCAACACAGCGTCACGATGACGAGATGCCTGGTTTTGATAACTATTAGCATCGCAATGGCGCCAAGAGATTGGACGATGCTATTAACATCACATGTCGACGAAATGATGACATGAAAAGTGTCATTGTGAAGTGCTAATATGTGTCACTACTTTGGTGCTAAAGAGACGCTTGCACTATCGATGCTACCTCGACGCCAAGTTGATGCTAAAACGTGATGCTATTCCGACGCTGATAGGGAGCTAAAATAAACCCTACCTTGTCGACGCTAGTGGCGCTATGTTGACGTCAATGTGTCACTAAATATTGAGATGCCAATGTGGCGCTAATGTGACGCTATATATGATATTATCAAATGAACAAATGTGCGGAAAGGAGCATTTTCACATATACAGAGGTTCACATATACAGATGATTCATCACATTAAATTCATACTCATTTTACATCAGTTGAATTTCCATTACATCAAATGAATTTTCAGGGTGGCGTTCGCAGTAGTGGGGACTCCGACACAGATGAAGCTCCGACATCAATGGTGGGGCACTCCCGGACAAGCCTTGGTGGGGGTGGGAGCGGTGATTTAGTGTGTCGAGGAGGGTGGCGCAGGAGTGGTGGAGGTCGAACTCGTAGAGGGTGCAATGGAAGAAAAAGGCCTAGCCGGCATGGTCGCATGTGTTGCAGTGGAACCCCTAGGCACTTGGGTAGGGCAGGAGGGGGAGGAAGGAGAGGGGATCGAGTGGGTGAGTAGGGTGGCAGAGGGTCAAAGGCAGTCAGGTGCATGTCGGGTCGAGGGTGTAGCCGCATCAGGTAGGCGTCAGCGTAGAGTTGCCGGCAGGCGCAGCAGGTGGAACAACGTCGGTGCGGGCGCAGGAGCAGCAACGGGCTTGAGAGGGTGGAGAAGGACCGAGGAGAGAGATGGATTAAAATAGGGAAATATATGGATTAAAAGAGGATTGAGCATATAGAAAGAAGGAAAGAGAGAACGAGACGGTGACTGCGTGCTACAAAGCATCGAATTAAAATAAAAGAGGGCTAGGATTCATTCTTCGATGAGCACATGGATCGCCACTTAGCGACGTAAACATTGTGACGCTATTGCATCGCTAAAGTGATGCCACATTAATTCAATTTTGGAAGATAATTAATTATAAAATATGTCGAATAACGCTGCATATTAGAGACTCCACGAATGCGACGCTAAGGTAGAACATAACGTTGCATTGGCGACGACGTGAGACACTAAACTAGCATCACGTCCCTGCGACGCTATTGTGACATTATATTACACGGCGCAACAGTAGCCGATGTTGGTGACGCTATTGTGAAGTCAATGTGTCGCTAGTTATTTGCATCGCTAATGCGACGCCAATGTGGTGCCAAAGTAGTAGTTATTTATTAACTATAAGTTGATTGAATGTACATAAATAAATATATATATGTATATCTAATTATATCAACATATATGTGTGTTATGTATGTATATGTATATGTATATATATATATATATATGTATGTATGTATATGCATATATATATATATATATATGTATGTATGTATATGTATGTATACGTATATGTCGAGGTGTTCACGGGTTGGGTCGGGTCCCTAGGCGCAGAAAATTTGACCCAATCCGACTCAGTTCGGGTCGGATTGGGTCAGTGGTTTGGTCACTCGACCACCATTTTTTCTTTTTTTTTATTTTTGTCTTACTATAAATTATTATAAAATATAAAATATGTTTGTTGAATATTTGAGCATTATTTTCATAAAAATGTTTTATTTTAATATTTTTTTATTTAAAATCAACTATAGGACTAAAATTAAGTAAAAAAGTAAAAATAATTTAAAATGATAAAAAGGTTGGGTCATCGGGTCGGGTTGGGATTTCCCAAACTCAACCCGTACTCGACCCGAACCTCCACCGGGTTGGGTTCGGGTCATGACGGGCCGACCCAACCATCGACCCGATTTGACCAAACTAGGTCGGGTCGTCGGGTTCACCAGATCGATCTGACCCGGTGAACACCCCTATGCATATGTATATGTATATGTATATGTATATCTATATGAATCCTTTTGGTAAATCATACAAAAACAATTATCAGCATGGAATTAAGTGATATTTTTTTCTTATTAGTTTCAATTTTTGTGCAAGTGAGAATAATCAAAAGAAATTTATACATATATAAGATTAAGTGAGAATAATCAAAAGAAGTCGACTAAATAAAACAATGACTCAATATTGCATCGTTATCATGGCTAAACAAAATAGTTACTCCTTGGTGTCGACATGGTGCCACATGCTTGAGAAAATCATGTCGACTCCATTGCATCTCTACGATGGAGCGAAATATCAGTATTAATTTTAATTTTTGTAAGAAAATCATGTCACTTAATTCAACCATCATAATTCCATGATTAAAAATGTACAAATAATTTATCTATAATTAAGATATGATATATATATATATATATATATATATATATATAAACATGTAGGTACATATACATCAATACATCTATAATTACAATATATGTATATTTGTATCTATGTACATATATGTGTATTTGTATTTATGTATATTTAGGAATACATATGTAGGTAACATATATATTTAATTAGAAATATTTAATCTTTTTATTAATTCATCTATAGTATAGGTAACATAATTAATTATATAATTTAACATATCAATATACTATTTGTGTCACATCGGCAATGCCTTAGGCCCTTAGAGATGCATGGAGATAGCATCCCCCACACCTCACAATAGCGTCACAAGATTTCGATGCCCATATTGCCTATTAAGCTAGCGTCGACTTAGCGTCACAAGTGTTGTGACCAAGGGTGGAGGCAGGTGCCTACACGTACTTGCAGGCGTTGAAACAATAAAAGTAATATAGTAATTATGATTAACATAACTAGAAGCATGGCATGGTGACCCAATGTTTGGATGTGTCTCCGTGGGTCGTGGTTTCAATTCTTCCATTGGCATTTTTTTGTTCAAGTGTTAACAAATCAAATTAAAGCCCGATATTAACCAATAATGTTTTCCTTCCAATGGTAATTTATATTTTACCATGCAAATTTTCTTTATTTCATCTTTTTTTGACTTGCTACATTTGCAAATTATTATATATTATTTTATCCCCAATTTATTATTATATATGATTTTATAAAAAAATTCCTTATTCTCATGACATTTTATTCTTAGTGCTTGATATCATGTTCTTTCTTTTATTATGTTTTAGGTTTCTTTAAATATATTTTGTTAAATTTAAATTTCATATGAGAATTTCATTAACATCATTCTATAAAACTTATATTTAGTTTAACTTCATATCTTCTATTTGGGTAAAATATTTTTTATTATTATTGTAGCATTTATTAAAGTTATTTAAAATGAAAGCCTCATCGGGTCAATTTGTTAAAAGGAATCATCACATTTTTTATATTAAAACATCATTAGTTATCTAATATGAGGTTGCTTGGTTCATCAAAGTTTCTAATGAGATATGACTTGTTATATACACATTATTTTTTAAAAATGCTATTTATAATTTTTAGTTTAATTAATTAATTTAATTAGTTATAAAATTTTTATAGATAGAATTTGGATTAAAGATTCTTGTTATTTTTTTTTTTGCATTTTGCTAAAATAAAAATGAATTTAGAAGCATAGAATAATATTTTGAAGGACATAATTTTTAAAAATATTTTATTGTCTAATAATTGATGAACCCACTACAAATTTGTTCTGGCTCCGCCACTGGTTGTGACGCTAAATTAGCATCGCACACTATCGACACCAATACCACGCAAGTCTCCAACGCCAATATCACCTCCTAAACTCACATCGATTTAGCGTCACAATGGCGGTGATGGTAATTTAGCATCGCAAGATTTCAATGCCAATAAAGCACTATAATCTATCACACATTTTTTATATTGGCGCGTGATATAATAGCGTCACATTGTTTCGACCCCAACGACATTGCTATTTAGACGCTATGGGTGTCGAATTATCCTCGCATCATTTTGAGTCGCTAATGCACGTCACTATCTGGCAGATTTATTGTAGTGTCATAAAAACTTCAACATTATTGAAGTACCACATACTAGATAATGTGAGACATTCGTAGAGTCTATTGTGATATCCAGGAAGAAGAAGAAGAAGAAGAAGAAGAAGAAGAAGAAGAAGAAGAAGAAGAAGAAGAAGAAGAAGAAGAAGAAGAAGAAGAAGAAGAAGAAGAAGAAGAAGAAGAAGAAGATGATGATGACGACGACGACGACGACGACGACGACGACGACGGGGCGACGCCTATGAAAGCACTTTATCTTTAGGAAATGAGATGCATATGAATCATGTAACAATTATGATAATGATATAATGATGATAAACTTCATCATTAAGGTTATGTTACAACTATTTTTAAGTATATTACATATTTCAACATTTGATATATGTATATTGTATGATAATGATTTTTTAATAACTGGTGATATTTGTTTGTGGATTATGTTTGATATAAAACTTGCTCGAGGACAAGAAAAAATAGGTTTGAGGGAGTTAATAAACATATAATTATTCAATTATTTTTAATATAATTATAATTAAGATTGATATATTTATATTATTTCATTTTTATTCATCAAAGATTTTAAAGTCTACATTATTGTTTGAGTGAAAGACCAATAAATAGTAGTCTAAGTGCTACATGCTGATCCATATATCTTAATACGTGAGCGTGCATGCATTTTAAACGTCTACCTAACACACACCACAACAAAGCACCCACGCACTCATGCACGTTGATTAAGTCCTTTTCTTTCCCTTCCTTTTAAGAAGAAGCATCCAACATTAATGTGCTTATGGTAACGTTCATAATGAGATCATAATGCACAGCCGTACGCAAGAATAGTATATGTGGTGCCCTAGGAAATCATGAAATGAGAAAAAAACAACCATATATAATATAGTGCACATAAAGTATACATATAATTGCACATATTCTCCTTCTCGCAATTAAATTCTAATATTTCAATATAGGTGTATATTCGTGCACATTTTTGTCAAGAAAGTAAAATGGGAAAATTAATCATATATACATGTAATTGAAAATAATAAAGGAAAGGCATGCCATGATCTCTCCAAAGCTGTGTCAGATACATTGAAATGGATTCTCATCCAAAGCAGGAAATAAGGTCCATTCGTTGCATGTACCTAATTTGGACGTTCGGGGAACATGCAGCAGCTATATACCTCGCTACATGACGTGCTCTCTCTCTCTCTCTCTCTCTCTCTCTCTCTCTCTCTCTCTCTCTCTCTCTCTCTCATTTGTTTAAAACTTAATTAATATTGTTTCTTTTTTTTTCATTTTAGTACAACGCTGATGGAACTCATCTTGTCTGCTTCACATAAGGTAGATGAATCATGCACACAAATCAAAATAGAATACGTACATGTATACTTATATACCGGTGTCATAATACCATAATACCAAACAAATTGATGGAGGCAGCGTGATCCCTTTTTGCAGGAGAAAAAGGTTATAAAAGCCACACAAGCAGCTGCCATGCTTTCACTCCGAGCACAGATCAGTGATGCATGCTCTTGTCCCTTAAGGGCATCAACACACACATAGAAAAAAAGAGGCTGCATGTAAAGCTTAATACAAATGTACTACGTACAGTATCTTATTTGGTTTCTTGAATTTCGAGTTGAAAAGAAAAAAAGTTGGCACATTGTTAATTTAGTGTTGGTAAAAAGAATATCTTTAAATATTTTATACAAATATATAATTATAAGCCATGGTTTAGTTTTAGATGCTCCTTCATGTACCGGTCCATAAAGTAGAATTGTTTAAGGGTCGGGTTGGATTGACTGTGACAAGAAAGATGAATCCAACCTTCGGATTTTGGACCTTTTTTTATTTTTTATTACTTTTTATATTATTTAGTATAAAATATTATTTATCATTTATATTAAAAAATAAAGTATGTTTTAGATATTTAACTATTATTTTCATATTTAAATATTTTATTTTAATATTATTTAAAAGTTTAAATCAAATTTAGACTTAAATTTATATAAAAAAATTAAAAATTAAAAAATAAATAATTTGAATCGTGCCGTCGGGTTGTGTCAACTCGACTCGACCACTCATTAGCTATGATTTAATTCGGGTCATCGGATATTTGGAACCATTTAGTTGCAGGATAAAATTGAGAGAATAAATTACAAGAATATCGTATTATGAAAAAAAATAAAAATATTCTTATTCTATCTATCATTTCGTATGAAGATAATAAATGTTAAAAATATAATATTTTATTATACATAACTGGTGTTCAAATATGATAATAATAATAATGACATACAGTTTTAGAATTATACATTTACGTAGGTTTTATATCACTTTAATAGTTTAATTATTTAGGTTTTTATAGTATTTAATTCTTGCAATGTTTTTGTTAATTTAAAATTATTTAGATTTTTAGTGGATAAAACATCTACATTTTTATATCCTATATCAATCTTTTAGGTTTTAGGAATTTTCAATTTGTAGCTTGCACCATTTACCTCTAATTAACGTGTTTCTCAAGACTATTTTGCAATTTAAAACGGAAACTCATTGGGCTTCGTTACCAAGTTAAATATGGATGATATCAATTAAATCCTAAAAACATATATTACTATTTTTCAATTTTATCTTTATAATATACATATTACAAGAGCAATATTTCTCATATGAACTTAATGGGCTTGTTACCTACCAAAGGGATAGAAGGCTCCTCCCTAGACCTGAACCCTCGGATGATTAACAGATCGACGGTCGATGACGATTCGCGTAGTTTAGCAGCTTGTTCGGTTCACGAGTGTGTTCGGCAGGTTCACAAGCGTGTTCGAACGAGCTATCCCACTATAAGAAAATTATCATTTTCCGACGGACAATTTTCGACGGATAGAAATCTGTCGCAATTTGAGACGGAAGTGTTTGCAACGAATTTTTCGACGGTTACGATCGTCAAAAATAAAAATAATAAATTATGTAATTTTTTATATTATTATTTTATTTTTTGATGATTAGGAACGTCAATATTTCCGATGGATATCCGTCGCAATTTCCGACGGTTACGACCGTCGAAAATGAAAAAATAAATTATATAATTGGTTATATTATTATTTAATTTTTTGACGATTAGGAACGTCGATATTTCCGACGGATATTCATCTGTAGCAATTTTCGACAGATTTTCAGACGGTTACGACAGTTGAAAATGAAAAAATTAAATTATGTAATTTGTTATATTATTATTTAATTTTTTAACGATTAGGAATGTCGATATTTCTGATGAATATCCATCCGTCGTAAAATCCGCCGCAATTTTTGACGGTCGAAACCATCGATATATATATAATAATATCTTATGAGGAGTATTTTATTAATATAATTAGCGACGGGCCAAACCGTCGCAATTACTGACGATTAAAACCGTCGGTAATTATTACCGACGATCAAAACCGTCGGTAAAATAAAAAATAAACATTATATATAACTAAATATATAACATTATTACCAACAGCCCGATTTGGCCGTGGGCGACCGGATTTGGCTGCGGCCGGATCTGGCCGTGGCCCAATCCAGTCGTTAATTTTTTTTATTTTTAAAAAATTCTTTGCGACGGTTGTGACCGTCGAAAGATCGACGGTTGCGACGACCGTTGAAAGTTTCGACAGTTGCGACCGTCGAAAACTTTCGATGGTTGGAACTGCCGCACTTTTTCGGCGGTTTCAATCGTCGAAAACTTTCGATAGTTTGAACCGACGGGACTTTTCCGACGGTTAGAACCGTCGATATTTGCGACGAATTTTTTTTCGACCGTCGCAAATCGATTTACGACGACCGTTTTTCGGACGGATCGATTCCGTTTGAAAAATCATCGGTAATTATATTACGGATGGTTTTTGAGCTGATTACCGAACGTTTTTCTTATAATGTCCGCCGAATGCCATTGCGAGCTTGCAAGCTCACCACTAGACGACTCCCACTTCAAAACAAGGTCGGCTCAAGTGCTTGAGAGGCCTAAAGCGAAATTACAAAATAATTGACATAAATAAAAATGTTATTATATATCTTTAAAATTTTAATGTAAACATTTATAAATATCTGTTAAAAACAATTAATTGAAGAAGATGATAAATAAGAACTATTTTATGTGTAGTTCTTCAATGCAAACAAATAAAAGTGTTGTCAACCATGTACAAGAGTAATAATAATATTAATGAAAAAAATCAATTGAAGTACTATTGATTTTTGAGAAAAAAAATCAAATATGAAAATATGACATAAATGAAATTCAAAAGATTAGAAGACATTTAATTATGATGAACTATTATGATTTAGGTAGTGAAGGTAAATAGTATTAAAAATGAAGATAAATTTTATGTATATAGTGATTTAAAATCAATAAAGTATTAAAATATAAGGCCTTTATAATAATTTAATATTATTAAATTAATACTACATATATAATTAATGGCCTTCCATTGGATGAGGCCTGAAGCAACTGCTTGAGTGGTTTCACCCTTGAGCCGGCCATGCTCCAGAACCACCTTGTCACGTTACCTGCTACCATCTCGCGGCGCTTGCCGTTGAAAATGTGAAGTCGTCTCACCATTGCCATCTCGCTGCCGCTCGCCTCGCCACCTTGCTGGCCCGCGAGGCTATATGGTGACTTCCGCATGGTGGCGAGGCAAGATCAAGCGGTGGTGGCAATGCAAGGTGCTTCAACGAGGTGGCGAGGCGAGCTCGAGCGGCGACGATCGATGCGAGGTGCTTCAGCAGTGACAACGTGAGGAGAGGAGCGACGGCAACGTTAGAAGATGAAGAGGGTGGCATGGTGGCGAAGCGAGCTCGGGCGGCGGCAATGCAAGGGGCTTCATCGTCGACAATGCGAAGGGAGGACGGCCAGCAAAGGGAGAAGAAGAAGAGGGTTAGGGTTAGGAAGAACCGGACACCTTATTGAATTAGTCGTGAACCGAACCGCACATTTCTACAATGTGCCACACATTTTTTAATTACATCGAGTAGGTAGCAGGCCCATTAAATCCTTCTCATGTACACTTTGTTTAACTATATATACACATATATTATGGAACCAAATAAGAACAACTGCCGTCCAACCAACATCCTCTTTTTTTTCCTAGTGCTGCTGCTGCTGCTACTATTTCATCTCTTCCCCCTTCTGTTTCCTCTCTCTCCCTCCACTACCTTCCAAACAAGAGGAATTAATGGAAAGCGAGAGATCCGATCCCCCAACCCCTCCCTGCTGCTATTGCTACTTCTATTGCCGCTGCTGCTTCTGACTCTTCTCTCTTTCTCTCTCTCTCTCTCCCCCCCTCCCTCCCCCTCTCTCTCTCTCTCTCTCCCCCCATCCATGCTGTACCCCCATCCATCACATAGCTGCTAGCTACTTCTTCTGCTCCGCCTCTCTTTCTTCATCTCTTTCTTCTCCCTGCACCGAGGTACTTTGATTTCTTCCTCAGATTATATATAGTTACGTGGTACGTAGGAGAGCAGAAGCAGCGGGAGGAAGATAATGGTATGAGAAGAGGATGGTTCCGGCGCGGAACCTCGTCAGGCGGCACTGCGACACCTACGGAGACCCCTTTAGCTTCCTCGACTGCGGCGAGGACGACGAGGACAACCGCGGCGGCTCGCTCTGCAATGATATTAATACCAACAGCGATAAGAACAGGAGGAGCAGCAGCAACTACCGGTCGGTGTTGAATACCGCGCACTACACCATGGACGACAAGGTCTCAAGGACGCCCGCGAGCCCGGGCGCTGAAGAGGGTGAAGAGGAGGAGGAGGAGGAAGAAACCTTCGGCGGGACCACCAGAAGCAGCAACTCCAAGAACTGGCTCCAGCTCGGTCTCGGGGTGCCGCCCTCCTTGGCGGCTTCTACTGCCGGCAGAGCGCGCGACCATCCGTTGGAGCTGGAGCTATTCACCGACCGACCGAAGGCAGCGGCGCCTTCATCGTCAAAGAATTCGGATGTGGACGGTGGCATTGTGTCCCCTACGGTGGGGACGATGCCAGCGATGACGCTTCGTCCGAAGCCTCACAGAATGAGTTATTGCAGGGAGGATATGCCATTGCCTTGGGGAGCCGTGTGGAATCCCCGACCTAATTTTATGTTCGGAGCTGCTTCTACTTCGATGCCTCTGCCGCCGTCGCATCCTCCGGGCATGCCGGACTACCTGGCGCGGCAGTTCATATTCCCGCTGCAGTCATCGACCGCTGAAGTTGTCGGCCGTGCGAGCGGCATGAGGGTAATAAAGCCCCCGCCCAGACCGCAGTCTGGAGTTTGGTTCTTGCTCCAGGCTGCCCAGCACCAGTATGTCTAAATGTCCTCATCTCTTCCCCACCCACCCAATGGCGGATGTGTTGTTCTTCCTGTTCTTACGGTGGTCCTTTAAATCTATTCGTACACGTTTAATTTGCTTTACTTTTCTACAATTAATGCAGAGGAAGAGAGCCACCTTTGCCTCAGATACCAAGGACTTATTTGAGGATCAAGTACTTCTAATCCCGACCTTCTTAATTGTTGTCTTACTGTTCCTTTTTATTGACTTCTTTAAGAAAAAAATTAGATGATGCAACTGGAGGTGTTCCTGGTATCACCTTACTGCTCTTTTTGTCTCTCTTTTTCCCCTCAGTTTTCATCTTCTTGTTTACATGTAGGGATGGGAGGATGACGGTTCGGATGTTGATGAAGTATTTGGTGAAAAAACTTGCGCTTGAGCATGAGTCACAGGTAATTTCAGAATTCCTTGTACATATAATTTCATTATCTTAGATCTTTCATTTTTTGACATGCATTTCAAGCTGCAACTTGCATCTCTCTGGAGATCATACAACAGGACTAAATAATTTGAGAAAACATAAAAAGAGAGTTAGTAGCTCTCGAGGTCTCATGGTGAAATCATTCATCATAAATGGTCATAACTTCTTTTTAATAATTTCCCGTAGTTATTTGTTGTTGTTGGAATAGTGAAACTTCGAAAGGAACTTGGAGCTTAAGAGAGATGGGAAGGTGCACTTAAAAATTGCATTTGTGATTGCTATTTTTTTAAGTAACATGCCTTCTTAGGTGAGGTATACGTCCGAGTAGTCGAGTACTACATATCATTAATTCTATACTAGCCTCAAACTGAGCTTTGCTCTTTGCTTCTTTTTTGGGGTAGGGAAACTGAGCTTTGGCTTTGATGCAGATTTGGGCTTGCTTGTTAACTGCATGTTAATACGTTTAGGAATCACATCTGCCATGGTGGTATGAGCGTTGCAGGGAGTTTTGGAAGCAATCTATCCTTCTTCATGCATTTTTTGTGGCCTGCAGAACCCTAAAGGGGTTTTATATCCCTTATTCACTTTAAGGCTTTACATGCATTAAATAGGGAAGACATTCCTATAAAAAAAGTCAGTCTTATAGGCTTGCAGGCACAGGGAACTTTATGCATAACTTGGCATGCCAGTCTCTGTTGCAGATGGAATAGGACGTATAAATTAGGGGCAAGCAGAACACTTGGCTCGCCTGCCCATTCAACCTTTTTTTGTTTTTTAAAATTGTGCCATGGCCTTCTGCCCTATAGATAGTTTCTATGAGAGTCCTTAAAGTCATCTTCACCACCTACCTTTTTTCGAAAGCTATGCACAATCCCAAGGGTAGGAATAGTATTATGACAATAAAACCGTGCCTCGCATCTTCCTATCTATTCTCATTATAATGCTAGATCTTGCTTTCAGCATAGTAGGCAGATCAGTATGTTTATAGGTACGCTTTTCCTGAAACAATCGCACAATATGCATGTGTGATTCGAATTTTTACGAATATAAAATAATTTTACCGAAAATATCACTCGCCATAATGAGGTATGTTATTCATGACGACACCAGATTAATAAGACGCGATAGTAATCAAGAGTTTAATATGTTCGGTGTGCATAACTCTTAAAGTCACCGTGACTTGTGTTCTCACGGTTATTTTTCATATATAATTTAAAACTAAGGGATTGATTTTTAAACAAAAGAAAAATATAATATAAACGTCATCATTCATATAGATAGTATAACTTGGTTTCATGAGTTTCCAGGCGTTTCGTTTTTTAATTATAACGCAAATCTTTTTTTATTTATTGCACTAATGAAGCATCTTTTATGTGACTAAGCAAAAGAATTCTTCTTTGATTGTTGTACATTGCACGTATTAATCATAAGAGATTATGAGATTATCACTTTTTCTCACTATTTTTAGCTTCATATGACGCATACTTCTTGGGGTGCAATCTGATTTCTGCATAAGATGTAGTAGTACCTATTACCTTATTTATTCATTCTAATCGACGATGGATAATCTCTTTTTCTGTACCCAAAAAAAAAAATACCAGCGACTTTTTTTATTGGTTGGCTATGTGAATATGCTATATATATGCCTGCCTGTTCTAACATGATCCAGTTGCAAATGGACTTTTTAGTTTCAAGCCTGTAATTATTAAGCAAATCTGTTATATATTACAATTAGGGTAAACTCTTGCGCACAAGGAACAGCTAGCTAATGAACATATCATGTTGATTTATATTATTTTTGAGATCTGATTATGTAGAAAAAAATCATTCCGAACTGTTTTATAGTTTTAACTTTGAAGTGCAAGCATCGATCACAAAAAAAAGGAATAAAAATGCATCCCTTTCCGAATAATATTCCACGAACATGTCATCTAATTATTGTTTATATATAAAACTATATAAATTTTAGGCCTTCAGTTGGTGTACCCCCAATCCTCATCAAACATGCAATAGCTTCAACAAATACATTTTAAGCCATTGATATTAATTTAATGGAAAGTCAACTTACAGAAGATAGATACTGCACACATGTCTGTCTGAACTTTATGTGGATCTTGTTCCTTCAGTTCCTAACCTTCGCAGAAGGTCATGACCATCCTGATACAGTCTTAATTATTTCTCTATATTTGATATCTTGAAGCTTAGCTGCAATCGCAATTTTATGCCCCATAAATTTATATTTGTAGAGCAAAGCCTGATCATCTATGCATTTTGAGTATGAAGTTGATGGCAATTTTCGTTTTCTCTTTCTTCTAGATCGACAACAAGTTGTGTTTGAAATTGGATGAAAATAAATTACAAACTATACTAATGTCCTTGTAGTTGAAGTTTATATGCATTACATATGTAAACTCTTCTGCATTAATTAAGAAATGTGTTAGATTAGGATACAATAAATTAATTGCTTGGCCTAAGGGATCTTAATTATTTCTGCTAGTTTTCATTGAAAAGATCTACTACAGCACAATGCATGTATTCTAATCTTCCTTAACTTCCCATGACATACATTCTAGTTACTATTTTTATTGCTTAATCTAAATCAAGTGTGATTAGCTGGATGTTAATCTTCATCCGGTCCCCGGACATGAGTTTTAGTGAAGGGCACTATCCGGTTTTTGAATAATGCACGTATACTTTCCAAGTTAAACTAAAATACAATTACTATTTTTAGAATGCCGATGACATCCCACTTTATGAATTGAGGCATGCAAAGTTGCATGTTTAGAATCATTCCATGCACTTGTTAAATCGTACATCTTGGGGCTAGTGACCTTATACTACTGAATTTAGTTTTAGGATACCAACAAATATTTGGATTGTTATCAGCCATTACATAGCTGTCCTTTTAGGAATGAGAAAGCATGCACTACATATCATATTTACAATATGCGTGCTACTTGTGAATTGTTGACATGCAACCTAATTATAATATAAAATTCACCCAACCACCATCATTATCTTTTAATTAAAGCATTTGCTTCCGCTATATATTAATTTTGAGATCATTCCTTCATGTAGTTAGTTTATTCCTCATGTGCCGTTAATCTATAATTAACTCTTCTAAAGGTCAACTCTGCGCCTTAATTAACTCAATGGCATTGTGCTAGCTGGTTTTAGTTATACATTAGTAGATAATATGTAATCTTGCCTGTTGAGTGTGAGTACTAATTAAACAAGATTATTGGCAGTTAGAAGCTTGTCTCATGTCATCTAATCAGGGATCACCTACTTGATTTCTATGTTTCCTATCATATATATTATGTAACTTGGTATTTAGAGTCAATATGCTAATTAAAAGTAACTTATGGTGGGTTTTGTTGTTAATTACCTGTAAATTCATGGTATCCAACATGCATGGACACACCCAAAACTCAAAAAGAGAAAAAAAAAAGAAGAAGAAGAAGGAAGAAGCTTGCACATGGAAGGAGTTATGCAAACGAATGCAGGCGTCCATCTGACGTTATGCTTTCGCGGTTCTGGCCTCATCCTACCTTGTAAACATGCAGATTGCTTTAGGGCCCAAAGTTTCCCTTTAATTAGAAGACCACAACTTCATGTTAGGCGAGGCGTCGAGGTCTTGAGTGGTGCACTTTTGCAATGAATATTTTTAATTTTTAGGTCACGTCATCCCATTCCTGTCCACGAAGATATCATATCATAGACTTTGGAAGCAAGACAACAATCCATGCAAGGAGTATTGGCACTACTATATGTTCATAACACATTTACATGGGGAGAGAGAGAGGGCGAGAGAGAGGACAGGCAAGTCGTTGTCGTCCACAAACCAAAGTTGTTGCATGAAGGGAATGTTGCATGGGACGCTTTATTGAAAGTATATAGTACTGCAGTCCTCGCTCATTATGACCTTCTTCTTCGTAGAGAGGCACAGAAGAAGGGAGAGGGGTGGAGTGGGAGTGGATGGTCGGGGGCTCCCACTATGGACGTTCTTCTTCGTAGGAACTCCATTTCTTGTAGGACGTGGATCTTGACTACTTTCTTTTGGCTTCTACGAAAAGAGTTGGTGGCCGTGGAGAGAGAGTTGATCTTAACTTTGGCCAACGTGGTGGGCGTGATATACGCTGTTAGTTAGTGTGTGTGTGTGAGAGAGAGAGAGAGAGAGGGAGGGAGGGAGCGACAATGAACAATCACACCGAGGCTCTCTCTTCGTTTGGATGTGGTCCTTTGCGCAAATCTCCTTTTTTGTCCCAAATAAGTAAACAAAGTACTATTGATTCATTTGGCGGGTTATCGGATTCGGATTTTGATATATAAGGTGATGGTAATTTTGAATAACTATACAATATATTTATATAAAATATAACATATTTATTATTATTCTTTTATAAATTTAATGGAGTTTCAGCTCTTTTAATTAAACTATTTGCACTATGAAATGGTTAAATGGGAACTTTTTATCTATTTTGAATTATAGCAATTGGCATCACTGTTAAATAAGAGAGGACACCAAGAGAGTGTGAGGGACGGCGGCCCCTCTACCCTCTCTCGTCGACAATGTGAATATGGGAGATAACATAATGCATTTCCCACTCGTCGGTGATATCGAGAGAGGACCGGTAGACTCCCTACCTACAATTTCTTTTTTCTTCTCAATAATATTATCTAATTATTTTGGGGGCATATATTGATAATTTTTTATTAGATAATAATGTCATTCAAGTTCGACGATATGTGGCAAAATGATTCAGTCGAAGAGATCATTTTTTTTTCATTATCATTTACAAGAAGTTCAGAATCCATATCAGAGAATGATGATAAATTGAAGTGAAATTAGGAGTCTAATTAGATGATTAAGGAACTGTTTGACACTATTAATTGTTTGAGAAGTAAATAGTGGTTTGATAGCAAATAGAAATTTAACTAGCGAATATCGACGGATGATGATTAGCAATTAGAAGTTCATTTATGAAATTAATAAATATTTAATAAATTTAAAGATAAAATTAGCAGATGAATATAAAGTGTATGATAAAATTTTCAATTTAAGAACTATACATATTTTATAATAATATAATAAATAAAAAATTTATTGCAATTAAGTAAAATAAAATCTCACAACTAATTTTTTTATTGAAATATATAGAAATTTATATTGACAATAAGTTTTACATAGTGCATACATCATATGAAATATGAATTATTATTTTTTATTCATTGTTAATAAATAAATATTTTGTAATTAATTAAGCATGGATATAAAAAATATTAAGTGACAATAAAATAAAATGAAAAAAATAAGATAAAAAGTTGAAAAGGAAATAATGCATTCGAATAATGACAAAATTGGAAAAAAATATAAATGGCTAACCAATGATCGCTAAACTGTTATAGATAGATTTTCAATATTTTCATAAGAATCCCTGATTTCTATTTGTTTTTTACGGCTACCACACAAAAAAATAATACGCTAATTTTAATGTTGTCATAGTCTAAATAAAATATTCACCCAATGGTGAAACATTTTGCTCCTGCACTGTCGAAGATTTAAGATACAGTAGGGACCTTGGGCTGCTCGTGCGGTGTCCAAGGTTCGAGTAGAACCAAGTTTTGATTGTGTCTGTCAAAAATCATAGGAATCAAGTTCAAGTTTTGATTTGATTCTTACGTTTAGAGCCAAGTTGGCAATTCGCCTTGCATAGTTTTATAGTGGATTTCGAGAGTGGCGTCCCTGTATGACCTCCTGTTTACTTTAGGCTATCTTTAGTACATTCATCTTTAGCCATTTTAAGTTTTATAATTATGGTTCTTTACTTAATTGTATCCATGTTCTGGATCATATATATATATATATATATATATACATTAATAAAAAAGTGTCTGAAGAAATTTTTGAATCAGGTGGAGATAACATGTAGAGGCCAATTGCTTCATCCATTCTTGACATTGCAACATGTTAGAGACAACATCTGGTGCTCGGGGGAGGCTATGGCACTGTCCGAGGACTCGCCAATTAGGGACCGCATCATGACCTTGCAGTACAGTAGAAGTGCCTGAGACTTCACATGCTCCATGGTGTACAATTTGTTCCTTCCTTACTCATCAAATTCCTACTTCGAAAACATACGTTGAAATTTTGTTCCTTCTCAGCTGATTCATTGAGAGCATGCATACTTCCAACCCATCAAGGTGATATTAGCAGCCCCTTTTTTTTGGTCTCTATGAGTTCACTGAAGGGGTGGATAAGGCATGAGCAAATGAATAAAGAGGAGATGATGTCTGGCCTAGAGCTTTAGAAATCAATGTGCATCCATTTCTGAGACGTTCTCAACCAAATAATGCCATGCATGTATCACAATGATCTCAATGGAACGTAATCTCATTAGCTATCAGCGAATGCAAGTCCATTTCCTAGATAGATTAAGAAAAAAAAAAGGAGAGAGAGAGAATTTTGATGACAAGACCAAACCCAATGTAACAGACAAGTTTGAGAATGGATGAAAGCATAAACAACATAATCACGAGAATTGCCGCAGGAAAAAGTGGCATGAGAAAGCTGAAAAGGATACTCACACCTATTGTAACACAGGATACACAACAGTGAGATAACGATGTATGTTCGCAACAGAAGTGAAAAGCTTAGGCAAGCTTGAAAGTGCTTTTGGACCAAAATGATTCATAAAAATGACTCAAAACAAATTCGTAAAATACCAAGACTAAAAAAAAAGTAAGACCACAAACGAAATCAGCCTATACTGGCAAGAATCACCTCTTTGTATACCAACTTCAGAAGTAACTCCGAAATTACTGACAACGAAGAATACGATTTCCATCTATGCATGATATTTCCTCAACAACAACAACAATAATTCGTCGTATGATCCATGTAGCCGACCCCACCTAGTGGGATAAGGCTTTGTTGTTGTTGTTGTTGATATTTCCTCAAAACTCTTAAATTAACTTGGGAAAACCTGGCGCTTCTCCATCTATGCATGATATTTCCTAGTTATCTCTGGCAACACCAGTATGAAGGGGAAGAATACAATTTCCAGCAGTAATATATCTCGTAGACAGACATCCAAAAATAACAGAG
Source organism: Pontederia crassipes (assembly GCA_030549335.1). Taxonomy (NCBI): domain Eukaryota; kingdom Viridiplantae; phylum Streptophyta; class Magnoliopsida; order Commelinales; family Pontederiaceae; genus Pontederia; species Pontederia crassipes. Next base: position 9,240,522 of record CM060190.1, read on the forward strand.
GTAGGCAAGTGAACTGTTCATACTTTCCTGTGTTCAATTGTTCTTCTTTCTAAATTATTTCCTTAACCTTTTGTTTTTCTTTTAATATTAAGAACAAAATATCTGCCACTGATGTTACCAACGATGACATACACTTACAGAAAGTAGACAGACAACTATACAGTTTGTGGATGAGCAACAAGAGGTGTAATGGGTGAATGGTGATGACAGCAAGATGCAAATCCAACTACTATCTTAATGTCTTTAAAACTGTGAAAAACTTGGTGTGGTGTGTCTGTTGCTGCATTGTAGCATGATCACTTGGAAAACTTTAAAAGCAACCTTTATAACTTCTTTCATGTCTTCAATGCCCGCGGTACTCTGATGGTGTCTGATGGTGGACACACGGAACATATGATAGTCATATGACCATTACTTCCAGCTAAATAGTATAGAACAACAGTTATAAATCCTATGTTTGACGAACTTATTCACTTAATGGATGTGAGACATCTCTTACAGAGCTTAATATCTAAATGAATGTGGAAAACCAAATAACAGAGAGGTAAATTTGAAAGGAAGACATTCAGGTCAATTAAACAGTTAATTAACAAGCAGATTAACCAATACACTTACATATTTCTGTACAAATAAACAAAGAACAAAACACCTGGTTCTATTTATGACAAGAAAACCTTATCTATTTATGACACAATAAGAGTTTACTAGGTAAATGCATTTCCTGCATCATGATCTTACTTAATAATGAGGAGCCATCAATAAGGTTTTTCTTTTTTGAAAGAATGGAGAAATTAATAAGTATTATAATGAACGTCTGCCTTCGCTCTTCATTCCTTGCCCTGATGATGGTACTGTTGATGAGATTCAACTTTATATGCAGCAGTGTCAATGGATGAAACAATATCAGGTTGCTGCGAGCAACCAATATGCAGCTTCTTTTTTCTATGGATAACCAGTCAAACTCAGTTTCTTTGAACCGCTATGCAATTCTTTTTTTTCTTTTTTTGAGATGTTTGCGTCATTTTCTTTTTTTGTTTTTTCCTACTCATTGGTTTATCCAGCCCTCCTAACCGCAAAAGAGGTTGGATGGTCTGAAGGCCAATAAGCACTCAATGGCAAGCAAGGTTTGATGGTCTGAAGAGCAATCACGTGGTCGGATGCACACGCATAAGTAGTCTCCACTATGGTTTCCCACAGAGACTGTTCCTAAGTCTCAAACCTACAACTTCTCAGTCACCAAAAGTATTCAGTGTGCCAACAGTTGCCCCAGTCTGATAGTCTCTGATTTATTTGTTTAATTCAGAAAAACTTGAAGCAAGAAGTGATCTAGTTTTGTCTGACTTGAGCATTCATGGATGGGTTATCATGTATATAGTATCGGCACTTTTTAAAGCCCTGATAAGGATACTGTACTGAAAATTTTACTTTAACTGCATGTTAATAATATTTTTGTTTCTTGACATGCATAAAGGTATTCCACACCAGCCAGCATCTTTGTGCAACCAGATAGTCTCTTTGCATGCATGGATAGAGACTTATATCACGATTTACTAAATCCATGCATGAAGTTTCTGTATTTTTTTTTAACAAGGAATAGATATGGAGAAAACATTTGGCAGCAACCCACATGAGACACTATGGATATTTTTCTTGAGAGAGATAGTGTAGGATATATTCTATTCTTCAGTCACGAAATAGGCTTACCTCTTTTGGTCTTATCCAGTTTACAAAGAAATGCGGCAGGTCCATCATGGGAGAAACAAAAAAAAAACAGAATAGAAAAGAAAGATATGAAGATTAAGACTGGGATGCTAGGAAGATGTTTTTCCCCAAATACACGGAGATATGCAACAGAAAAAGAGAAGGCAAATATTGGTCAGAGATAAACAAAATGAGCACATGAAAATGTGGGAGGAAAAAACTGACAGGAGATCATGAGGATTGCTAACTAAAAGAGAGGATGAAAGGAGCAGATAGGAGAGGCATTAATTTAGCACAGCGCAAATCACATCACTTAAAGTTAATTACTTTCCAAAAAAAGTTAATTAGCTTTGATGCATTGCCATTGTTTTGCCTTTGCTGATAGATGATTAGTCCATGCAAACATGGTGCATACCATGTTTCTGCATAATAGGATATACTTGGGAAGCATTTTAGATAAGGGATGAAGTTTTTACCCAATGGAAAAATGTAAAAGAGTACAACAACAACAACAACAAAGCCTTATCCCACTAGGTGGGGTCGGCTATATGGATCATACGACGCCATTCCGCTATATTCGTTGATCCATGTTCATAAGATTCGACAGGATTTTACACTGGCTGTCGGGGCCTAACACAACCCTCCTCCTTTATCCAGAAAGAGTAGTAAGGAAAAAAAGAAAATGTAAATTCAATGTAATGCAGAAGATGGACTGAAACTTAGGAAAGAAAAAACAAAACTGGAAGTGGACACCGTGTCTAACAAACTCAGCGATGAAATGAAAAAAATCTTTGAAAGAAGTTTCGTTGTGAGATGGAGAGATTAAGGAAAAGAAAAGTAAAAACATACTTTGTTTCCTTACCACTAAGATTCAAATCGGAATTTGAAGAAGACAGGGCAAGAACTGGCAAAAGGGGTTACTGCGAACGAAAGAACTGGGGAAAGGAGAAAGGGGAGGTGACACCGGAGGAGGAAGCGAGAGAGAACAAAAAGGGAAATGGGAGCATAAGAGCAACAAAGTTATAAAAGAGAAAGGAAATATCAAAGCTCGTCATAAATAATGGGAGGTAATGCTACAATTTTCATTTTTTGGTGAGGTAAGGAACTAATGTTATAAATTTAATTAAATTTATTATTTTTTGTCCTATTTAATAGAAACAAATGTTTGTTATTTGTTGCTTTGTTTAATAGCATTAAGAGATTACTCTTCTAAAAAAAAAAAAAAGAGATTACAAATCCATAATATATCATATCCACTTGGAAAAAAGCCCCACAGGATTCAGAATATTTGCAGTCACCAAGGACATTGTAAGCAAATATGTCTTGATTTAATGTCTTTTCAAGAGAAATAACATAGGGTTGCGTTTGTTTTATTAGAAATAAGGTATGGAGACAAATAAATGATGAAGAGAACATTTACTAAACAATAGTTTGTGTAAAAGAAAATAAAGAAAAGATATAAATTAGTTTCTTTTTCCTTAGAAATGGAAGATAGTGCAAGCCTGCAAAAATCTTTCCCTTGAGATAAATGTTTTTTCCAAAGGTTTCTTTGAGAAGGAATAAATAAAATGGGATGATTCCCAGATTGAATTAAGTGCATCTCACACCATATGCAAGAATCATACAACTGGAAAAATATTTTCTTCACAAAAAAGTTTTCTAATTGTTAAACAAGACTTGAGGAAACAACTTCCTAAGGTATATCTTCCTCAAAAACACTAAACATCAAAGCATATTCACAAATCATCTTGAAATAGTAAGACACAATTAATTGTGCACAACTTTGACCACTGCAAATGTAATGCAGGACAAAAGTCAGATGTTGTTTTTGTGAGAATTTCCACAGTACTACGAAAGCCCAAACTTGACCAAATCTAGTTGGTCAAAGCAAGAAACACGTCTATATTTCATAGAGCCTCGCATGATAGACTAAGTTTAGGTTCTCAAACATAAAAGTGTAAGTTTCGATCAAAAAAGATATTTTGCATGACATAGTTGAGACAGATACAAAACTTAGAGCATCATATCAACAAAAAGCATATGATACCTTCCTATCAAAAAAGCATGCCAGCAGATGCTTATACAGAAGTGATGACACCAACACCTCAATGTGCAACCAAGAAGTATCTTTCTTCGTTGAAGTTGAGCAGCACGTTCTTGATCAAGACACTCTCAAGAGAATCCCTTCTTGAGCTTTTGGATGGCACAGTAGATCTTCCTCCGAGACCCTACTGCATTTATACCCATGTCCTTCAAATCCTCCAATGTAAGCATAGGGAGCACCTCATCATCAACCTCATGAATCTCGAACACAGGTGTGTACCGTCCCAAGCCAAGACGGTTCAACCACGACCTCACTCCGCCGCCGCTGGTTTCAGGTTGTATGCATCCTCCATTATGTCCATCCCAATCACCATTTCCATCAGCCTCAGACGGCACATCCTCTTCCGCAGCGTCAGTGGAAAGACCCAGCAACATATCTCCAGTCTCTCCAGTCCTAACCCTAGCAGCTGATGGTGGCCTTGTATCAGACGGGCTATCCGAATCCTCGGCCCTGAGATCATCAACATCCCTATACCCTTCATCTCCGGCATCCTCCCCGCCGCTCGATTTTAGTTCTGCAGGTTTGACACATTCGAAACCTTCCCCAGTCTTGGAGAGACTCCAGTTGGTCCTCACCCTCCTCCTTGCAACGGGCATAGGGCCTCCCGCGCCGCCGGCAGTCCTCCGAACCTTAAAGTCACGGGACCTCCGGCTGGAGGCTGCGATTGGTTCGAGGTTCTCATCGAAGGGAACCAGGGATCTGTCAACAGTACCGGCGCGGGCATCACCGGGGGCGATAAGGGCGACGTTTCGCGTCTTGGGCGGCACCTTGGAGCCGGCCCGGTGGTGATGATCACCAGCCATGGCGGGGCCGGAGGATTGCTTCCAGGTCTTGGCCCGCTTGGGGGGCGGGTCGTGGGGAATGGAGGAAGGCTGGTCGCCGATGTCGCCGAGGCGTACGTTGGGACGGCGCTGGCGCTTGGAGTGGCCGGCAGCGAAGGCATCTTCACCAGCTCCACCGGACGCCGCAGAAGTGGTACCTCCGTTGATAAAAGTCACCTCCCGCGGGTTGACGTCGGCCATCGGAACTCCGGCGGCCGGGACTCGAGCGTGCAAAGCGAACTGTGGGAAGCGCGAGGTGACACCGCACGATGAAAGGTCGCGTGCTTGCGTTTAGTGGGTTTCTTTGCGATATTGGGCTCTCATTCGGCCACATTAATCGGGAGGATCCAAGAAGATGATATTTAATGGGCTTAATGATGGGCTGGACTTGAAACATCGACTTGAGATTCTTCTTTTAATGGGCTCTACTTACTAACCATATGAATAAATTAAATTTTATCGAGATACATACATCCATAATAATTTATATGCAAATAAAAAAAAAGATATCAAGTTCCATTGGTCTAACCGAATTAAACTAGGTGGATGATAATCTTAAAAAGATGGATACTATCCGAAAACGGCACAAAGTTCTTAAGGAAAAATAAAATTTGTCGAAATTCTTATTCGTCACATTTTCCAAGACGATATAGATTAATTCAGTGTGTATAATTCTTAGCGACGTATAACTTTTAGCTCCACGTCAGTTTGACAATTGATGTAGCTTCCCCACGTGCGCACGCATATCATGTGACCTGTTTGCCCTATTTATTTTCAATTACAAAAGGAGTAAAAAAAACTTAATATAGAAAAAAATAGAGCACTTAATTTTCACTTATCTAAAAAGAGGTTATGATGTCATAATCTTTTAATGATATGCTCGTTGTTGAACCTAGAAAAGTTAAGTTCGAAAATAAAATAGAGCTCTATATTAAGTACTATCATGTCTAATTGAGTAAATAGTGGAGGAAAATTTTTAGCAACATAAATACGAATAATTAGTGGAGGAATGACGAAGAACTATCATGTCTAATTATCACATTCTTGCTCAATAAATTAGCAATTGCTACAAAAGAACTAAGCATAAATAACATGGAACATCCCAATAGTGACTATGAAAGAATCTTAGAGAAGCAACGAGCAATCATGCACATTTTCTAATCTTACATTTAAGAAGATCTAATTTGACCTTCAAACCCTTAATCCAATCATACATACAACATTAAGGATTGCTTAGGATTTTGAATCCCCTTAAACATACCTTTAGTAGGGTTTGGACAAAAAATCCCATTCCTCTCTTCTCTCTCCTTCCTCTTCCTTCCCTAGCTGTAGTAGCTTGATCTTCTTGCCTTGATTCCCTCTCTCCTCCTTGTCCAATTGCAATCAATTGAAAAATAGAGCTCTTGAGGTGCTGTCGGCAACGAGTGGGAAGAATGGGTGGGGGTTACCATAGCTACAGTGTGAGAGGGGATTTGGGGTGAGCAATTGAATGGGGTAGGTGGGATCTTGCTTTTAGGATATTATTTTATAGCGTTTTAGTGAGTGGGCCTTTTTGGTGGGCTTTGGGCGACTACATGCTTCTTTCTTTTTTTTTTCATTTTGTCAGAAGTTACAACCTACCCTTTTAAAATAAAAATTCGTCCTAAAATTTTATGATATCTAAATTGCTTACCAAAAAGCTTTGAAAAATTCTTTCGCATTTCATCTCCATGCTCCCATGGAGCATCTTGCTCATGATGGTGCTTCCATGCCACCTTGACCATTGGTATAGTTTTGTTCTTAGAGATACTTCATTTGATAGTCCACTATCTCCATAATTTCCTCCACATATGTCAAGTCTTCCTAAATATTTGGCTCTTCAATCTGAATTACATTTTCTTCATCATGGATGTACTTTCGAAACATTGACACATGAAAAATATTATGAAGTCTAGTGTATGATGGTGGAAGTTCCAACTTATAGACTACTTCTCCAACAATCTCAAAAGGGCCAATACATCTTGGAGTCAACTTTCCTTTTTTTGCTAAACTTTATAACACCCTTGGTTGGTGAAACCTTAAACATCACATGTTTACCCACTTCATTGATTTGCTCTCTTTTTCTTTGATTCACATAGTCCTTTTGCCTACTTTGTGCCGCTAGCATCTTTGCTTGAATAGCTCCACTTTATCCACATACATTGGGACCAAATCTGACCCAAGATATCGTTATTTACTGGTTTCACTCCAACATGCTGAAGAACAACAAGACCTTCCATACAAGGCTTTAAATGGTGCCATCTTAATGGTAGAATGATAATTATTACTATAAGAAAATTTCACCAAAAAGAGATGGTCATCTCAATTTCCATGCCAATCTAATGCACAAGTTCTAAGTATCTCTTCAAGAGTTTGATTTGTCCTGTCACTTTAGCCATCGATTTAAGGATGAAATATTGTGCTAAAATTCAATCTCGTCTCAAAAATATTTTGTAGGCCTTTCCAGAATCTTGAAGTGAACCTTGGATCTCTATTCAAAATAATGGATGCTGAAATTTCATACAAACAAATAATCTCATTCACATAGAATTCAACCATATTGTTCATTGTTTGGTTTACTTTCTTAGGGATAAAATGAGCTAAAGCGGTCCACAACGACCCAAATTGCATCATTGACCCTTTCGAATCTGGGGTAGTCCCACCACAAAGTCCATAATAATGTTTTGTCATTTCCATTTCTAAATAGTCAAGGTTGGAATTTTCCACAAGGCCTCTAGTGTTCAATTTTAACTTGTTAGCAAATTATACACCAAGCCACATATCAAGCTACCTTCTTCTTCATGTCTTCCCATCAAAAATTCCTTTGCATATATGGCTTGGTGAATGGAGAATTCAAACTTGTGGTACTCATCCAAAATCTTTCTTCTTAGTGCTTTGTTCTTTAGAACCCACAAACGATTCTTATACTTAATTACTTCATCTTCACTACAGTCGAAGTGATTTCTTTCCTTTTGTAAACATTTATCATCCTTGCATATTCCAAATTCTTCCTTTGAGCTTAAATGATTCTTTTGACTAAACTTGACTCCATTACATAATCAGTCATGCATATGATTCTTTGGCCACAAATATTTGGAACCTATTGTACTATGCTTTCCCCAAGACTCCACTTATGAACACTTAAGAAACCATGTGATCCTTCCCACTTTCGGCTCAATGTATCGGCCACCACATTTGCTTTTTTGGGATGATACAATATGACAAATTCATAGTCTCCAAGCCATATCCTTTGTCACGTGTTCAACTCTTTTTGTGAGAACACATACTTTAATACACTTCAAAGTCTTCACCATACAAATAATGACGCAATATTTTCAATGTGAACACCACTGCCTCTAACTCTAAGTCATGTGTTGGGTAGTTGACTTCATGTCAATTGCCAAAAAGCATATGCCACCACTTTGCCATGTTACATAAGTACGTACGCTAAGCTCGTACATCAAGCATCGCTGTAAATGACATAACCTCTACTTCCCGAAGCAATAACTAAAATTGGCACCATGGTGAGTCTCCTCTTGAGCTCTTGAAAACTTGCTTCACATTCTTGTGACCATATGAACTTCTCGCCTTTTCTTTTGAACTTTGTCATTGATGCGACTTTCTTGAAAAAATTTTGGATGAATCTTCTATAGTATCTAGCTAATCCTAGGAAACTTCTAATCTTGGTCATAGTCTTCGATCTATTCCAATTTGTCACCGCTTTCACTTTTGTCGAATCCATGGACACACCATGCTTTGATATAATGTGTCCAAGGAACACCACGTCTTCAAGTCAAAGTTCACTTTTAAAAAATTTGGCATAGAGCTTGAGCTTGTTTCTTCTTAATGTCTCTAACACAATTCAAAAATGTTCTTAATCCTCTTATGAACTTGATTAGTACATGAGGATGTCTTCCACAAAAAAAATCACAAATTTGTCCAAGTATGGCCGGAATACCCTATTCATCAAATCCATAAATGCAATGAGCACCTTCGTTAGTCCAAAAGGAATAACCAAAAATTCATATTGATCATACCTTGATCGAGATGCCATCTTTGGAATGTCTTGCTTGGCCATCCTGCTCCTTAGGTCGATTTTGAGAAAATTGATTCCGATGACAATTGATCAAATAGATCATTAATCCATAGTAATGGGTATTTGTTGTTCATCGTCACTTTGTTGAACATTCGATATTCAATGCACAATCTTAAAGAGTAATCTTTCTTCTTGACAAATATCACTGGTGCGTCCCATAGTCAATACTTGGCCTAATAGCCATTGTCCAATAGCTCTTGCACTTGGATCTTTAACTCATGCATTTTTGCCAAAGCCATTCTATAAGGAGGCATTGAAATTGGTGTGGTGCCCAGGAGTAGTTCAATGTTGAACTCAATTTCTCACTTTGATGGAAATCCCGTCAAGCCTTCCGGGGACTCAAGTGCTTTGGATTGTCAATCTATCTTGAGGAAATCCTTAGGTCGATTTTGCGATTTTGAGAAAATTGATTCTAAGGACAATTGATCAAAGAGATTGTTAATCCATGGTAACATATACTTGTTCTTCACCATCACTTTGTTGAGCATTCGATGGTCGATGCACAATCTTAATGAGCCATTTTTTCTTGACAAAGAGTACTGGTGCACCCCATGGTGAAATATTTGGCCTAGTAGCCCTTGTTCAATAGCTCTTGCAATTGGATCTTTAATTCATACATTTTCTCCAGGGCCATTCTGTAAGGAGGTTTTGAAATTGGTGCATTTCCTAGGACTAGTTTAATGTGGATCTTAATTTCTTGCCTTGGTGGCAATTTCATCAAGTCTTATGGGAAGAAATCAGGGTACTCTCTTATCATATCCAATAACTCAAGTGCTTTGGATTGTCAATCCGTCTTGAACACTTGCTAAGATCCACTAGCTTCTTTCTTGATCATTTTGCTTGCCTTTGTTATTGATATTAACACCTTGGCTTTTTTTGAAGGAATTCTTTGAATCACCGTGGGTGTCTCATGGTGATCACCTATAAAAATATTCTTTTCCTTGCAATACAACATCATTATAGGATAACCAATTCATTCCTACAATTACATAATAGTCTATCATGGGGAGCAAAATAAGAACAATAGGAAAATTCTTCCTATCTACTTCTACAAATACATTAAGAACACATCTCCTAGTGGCTATCATTTTGGTGGGAGTCACTACTTCTAGTGACAATTTGCGACTTGAGGACTAACTTCTAGCATTCTAACAAAAGGAAAAGAATTTGCACTCAAGTCAAATAAAACTTTTTCATAATGTCTGGCTATAAAGATATTACTTTGGATCACATCATGTGATTGGAGTGCTTTATTAACTTTCATGGAAAACACCCTTGTCGAGCTCTTGTAGGGTTTGCAATTTGCTTTCCTTTCCCTTTGTCATGGTAGTCTCCATGCTTTTCCAAACAATATCTTATATTGTGCCCGCAGGTCTTGTCACATTGCAAGCAAGTACTCACCTTGAAGCGGCATTCGCTGGGGTGAAACTTCCCACATTGGGTGCATTGACCCTTAGCTTGGTCTACCTTCTTTGGAGAGTGATAGGGTGAATTCCTAGAACCATTCGCTTTAGCTTGTTCTTCACTCTTCTTAGGTGTCTTTCCTTTGGAGCTTATCTTCTCATTATAGTCTCTTTCATGCTCGGTGGCAACTCCTGCCACATCCTTGAAGGTGGTGCAACGACAACTTATGACCTTAGTCCTTTGCCCAGGATTGAATTCTTTAATAAACCTCTTGTCCCTCTTGAGCTCATGGTCGTTGAGTTCTTCATACTTCTCCAACTTAAAGTATATGTTCATGTACTAATCCACGATCATGTTTCCATGGCGGAGGTTGAGGAATTCATTTCTCTTTTGATCTTTGACCTGGTCCACACAGAAGCGAGTTTCAAATACTTCTACAAAGCTTTCCCATGCCACTTCTTCATCATGCTCAAAGGTGGTCTTCAAGATGGACTTCCCACAAATCTTAGCTTGATCGTCAAACCATCAAGATGACGAGTGGCATACATCACCATGCTATCCTCGAGGCACTCCATAACCTTTAGGATGTCCCTATCTCATCAACCCAAGCCTTGGCTTTCTCCATATCTCCTTCTCCATCAAACCTTGGAGGGTCAAGCCTTAGGAACCATTCAACAAAAAAATTCAGGCCATTATTCCTTTGAGTATTTTCATTTCGCCTGGATCAACCCATCAAGGAAGGCATTCCTTTCATCCTCCTCATCGGTAATTGCACGTCTTGGAGACATATACATCAATATTTCAATAAATATAGAAAAAATAGTTAGCATTAGTTAATATAAGAAAACATGTACCTTTAGGCTTGGTAACATACGATTACATGTTGACTTTACATTTAGACATTTTAACCAAACTATGAGTTACACATCCTAAGACCTAAGACATATGAGACAAAACTATGGCTCGTAACACCCCCTTATCCCCCCAAGATATTATTCACTTTGGACCTTTGGCCCGCATGAATTTAAAATGTGTCTTGAAAGCTAAAGAAGGATGATACTAATATGCTCATGACCATCTCCATGTTTTGTCCATACGAGACTATCTTTCACCTTTTGGTCTTTTACCTTAAATCCTTACAATTATCCCCCTAAGGGACTCAACATCCTTATTAAGTGGCTCATGGTTTTAGTTCACACATGGTTCAAGTGAGAATGTAAGGATGGTCTAATACCTTTTGTAACACCCTAAAAATTTAGCCCCAATTTGAAGGTCAAATCCTAGGCAACATTACATTTGCATGATTCTTCATAAGCTAATTATATTTGACATCACAACGGATCATGCTAAAATTGGAAATAATTAACATTAAAGACAATGAAAGACTTAAGCATCTAAATCCAAAATAACATCATCTAGCCCATGGGCTACATAGGCTCTAACATTATAAACTCAACATAGGGTTCGACATAATACAATAACATAAGGAGTTTGTATCAAGGTCTACAACTCAAGTCCATATGTCATACATACTTGACTCACATAAGGAACATCATAATAAAATAACATAAGATAGTTTGGCTCACTACAAGAAAACACATCATTAAAAAAGGGAAATTTGGTCGTTAATAATCAAAATCCGGTCGTTATTGGTCATTAGGGACCAGCATTTCTCGTCGTCACCGGTCATTATAGATGCCACCGTTAAAAGTCAATAACGACTGCTCAAAAGTGTCGGTCGTTAAACATCATTAACGACCAGAAAAAATCCGGTCATTCAATCCAAATAAGGACCATTTAGTTGATCGTTGAAGTCATTAATGACGAGAAATATCTTTGTCGTTGATAATCTTTAGCGGCTAGTAATCCCGTCGTTAAAAGTCATCAATGACCAGAAAAAATTTGACCGTTAAATCCATATAAGGACCATTTAGTTGGTCGTCGAATACATTAATGGCGAGAAATATCTTTGTCGTTGATAATCTTTAGCGGCTAGTAATCCCGTCGTTAAAAGTCATTCATGACCAGAAAAAAGCCAGTCATTAAATCCATATAAGGACCGTTTAGTTGGTCGTCGAATACATTATTGACGAGAAATATCTTTGTCGTTGATAATATTTAGCGGCTAGTAATCCCGTTGTTAGAAGTATCAATGACCAAAAATAATCAAATCGTTAAATCCATACAATGACCATCTAGATCATCGTTAAACGCATTAATGACCATCATAATCTTTATCATTGATAATTGTCTATGACCATTAATCCGATCGTTAAAATCCAATAACGGTCTTTAAAGCTATATAATGATCATGAACTTTATCAAACATTAATTTAAATGACACATGATCTACAACGCACTTTCTTAGCAATCATTCAACTAAAAACAAACTCACAAATTATAATACAAAAGTAAAATTAAATTACCAGAATGGATTGTTCATATAACTTCAAAAAATAATAATCATCCATGCCAACAAATGTTCATAGTAGTCAAGATCAATAACATTTAGCATTCAAAATTTTTAACCCATCAATCTTCTTCCTTCCCTCCAAAAAATGCTTACACTATCCTAAAAGCAAAATAACTTATTTGAGCTTTGAATTGCATCTCTTTCTTTCCATATCTTCAAATCTGTAAAGTTCACAAAATACATAAATTTTTTAATAAATGTCCAATGACTATTGAATTAACAACAAAATGAAAAATAATAACTTAAATAAATAAGGTAATTTAAGAGAGAACATAAAACAAACCATTTAATTTTCATTGTCTGATCCACTTTGCACATTATATTGTCCAAAGCAATGTTGCAGTACTTGTTGCATTTGAATTTCCATAGAATTCAAGTGATTCTTCAAAGACTCATTCTCCTCTCGAAAAGACTTATTCTCTTGTCGAGTGGCCCACAACTCATTTAGTAATGCACTTTTTAAATTTGTTCCTTTCAAATCCATTGCCTTTATCCCACCTCCAAAGCCAATAACATGGCTACGATTTTGAAATCCAAAACATCTCTCTACTACTTCTATAGGTGTAAGTGTCGATTCCAATCGAACAAGTTCTTGAATTTCAGCCTATAAATCAACAAGAAAAAAATAAATGCAACTTTTTGCCAAAAATCAAGTGAACATAAATGAATAATTAAATGTACATGTCTTTCAATTGCCACGGAATCAATGAGCCTATTATTCTTTTTCCGTGTTTCAAAGAAAATTATTCCTACATCTGGCGGATTACCATTTTTGCCTCTCAACATGTTTAAAAAATCAAACAATATCAAATAAGATATAATCACACATTGTTAATTAACTATAAGTAGTTCACTTGCTGATATATAATTTCTCGAATCGGCATAGTCATAGTTCGATGAAGCATGCTCATCTTAGCTACATTTTGCATTTATTTTTGCCTCTCACTTTTCTCCTTTTTTGAGTAGCACTTGAACCTGCACATGCTTAGATGATACGAACACAATCAGAGAGGAAAAATCATGTTATCTGATAGGTAGATAACTACAGGCAATTGTATTGAAGGACAAACTTACATTATGTTTTTTAGGTGACCAAAACTATTCACACAGAGAAAAAGTCATATGCAATACTAATATATTGAAAATAAGAAGAATCAAATGAATATATAATTTAGTAAGATGTCTATCCTCAGTTAATTGCTATCCATAATAAAAAGAACATCTAATACATTTCACGTAGGATGATATATAATTATGACTGTACTTATATAAGTTTGATTGCTTCTATAGTTATTGCATGATAAGTTTAACAAACTAAGATCTGCTGTGAGCATAGCTAGACCACCTACGAAACACACTATGGTAGTCAAGCTCACAAAGTAAAATTAACTGACCAAGAATGAAAACAAAGGATACTGTATATAAGTCACGATTAGCCCACCTACGAAACACAAACATACGACAAAAAGAATTTGTAGAGAGAATTTTTATTTTACCTGCTAAACATCTTGAAATACCTAGACTTGTTTTACCTATTGCTTTCAAAATATATCATTTGAAACAAGTAGAATACCACTGACAAGTAGAAGTGTCAACTTAAGGCAAGGAAGAAACTAGAAATTTGGCGAAGCATGAATTATTCAAGAACATTAAATCATTCAACTGTTCTGTTATCATATTTACAACAATAATTAATAAACTAAAATTCCGAAGGAACCAATCAATGCCCTAAGCACAATCCCACAACAATCATAGAACAAACCCTCCCAAAGATCAACATGCACCACATCGAACACTAGCCACCTCAGAGAGGAAGAACCTCTCTATAAAAGCTATTCTATTTGACTTTTCAGATGCAAGTGCGCACATTTTCCTCACAAGCCAGATTTGGAAATAACAAGGCCAAATCAAAATCAGCCAATCGAAAATAAATGTTTAGGCCCAGCTCTTGGATATACAGGTTGAAAATGCCAAAACCTTGAATGTTCAGTCAGTTAAAGTAAAAGTGAAGACATCTAACATATAGGTTACAGATCACATTAGCAGTCACACATCTGGCGGCAAGTTACAAGTACATCTCAAGGAAACGAGTAATATTGAAGACAACTTCTACCAGAAGCGGCCAACATATTTACTTAAATAACAATGCTCAAAAACTCAAGGAAAGAAGATACGCAAACCTTACACATTATCAAATATCGTCTGACTGTAAATTCAGCTACACTAACTGATTTAGTTTACACTCCCAGACAATACACAAATTATGAAATGAGCATTCAAATGCCAGCAGCTGCAAACAAAAGGATCCAGCAACACATTCAACTCCCTGCCTATACAGACATGCTTCATTAACCACACCCAGCAATGATATATTATCTGTATAATTATCTGTGCTTACAAGCTGTCCAAGACCAAAGCTAACTTCACTTTCCAGTCTGTGTAAGTAGAAGTACCCAAAAGTGAATTACTAGCATAAAATTCAATCTCTCTTTCAATGGCACGAAATCATAGAACTTTCTCAAAGCAAGAGTAATAAGTAAAAAGTTTACTATCCACCTTTAGTAGGCATTAATAGAAAATTTTGCATCTAAAAGTTCAGTTCGAAAGATTTGGGAAAATTAGTGATTTGCATATCACAGGCATATATATATATATATAAAGAGAATAGCACAAATTCCTTAAGATACCCCACACCCAATAAGAGAACTGAGATAGTTAGCCAGTTTATATGAAAAAACAACTAATTCTTTTGATTATGCTTCCAAGATTAAGACTTGATTGAACGTAACTTATTACTTTGTTAGATACACTAGGACAAATCACATGAAACATGTAAAAACTAGGATGAAGAATTTCTTGTCATCAAACTTATTACTTGCTTCATCTGCAACGCAAATAGATAGGAGGGAATACCCGAGTACAGCTCCAAATTCAATTGATCAGGGAACCATTGATCTCACTCATCTGGGAATAAATAATGGAACCGGAAAAAGTGATCATGAAATGGTTGTTTGTAAGCAAAGTACTGACAGTTCCTCTATTGAAACAAAATCTACATCTTTGCAAGAGGCTCCGAAACCTAACAAAGAAACATCAGCAACTCCTCCAGAAAAAAGTGAATGATATATTCTGGGAGCAGTTCCTCACTGAAAGACCTGGGTCATTAACAATGATGATGCAAGCTCTAGTTTAAGGATAGATTTAGATGAATAGAACCTATTGAAGAAACCAGAGGATGACAACATATGGAGAAGTAAAAGGGATATAGAATAGCTAAAACTTAACTTGTTACATGGAATTAAAATTTGACCATTTATTGTTGAGGGTGCTATCAGGCGGCGGCAGGGAGTGGGAGGGGGCGTTGTCCGACGATAGCGGGAGGCAGGATCCTCGCGGGGTGGCGCCGTCGGGAGGTAGGATCCTCACGGGGAAGCGGCGGGGGAGGGTGTGTGTGTGGTGGCTCCCATTGCGAGCGGGGGGTTGTTGGGGGTGCTGTCAGGCGGCGGCGGGGAGAGGGGCACTGTCAGGCGGCGGCGGGGAGGGGGATCTGTCCGGCGGCAGCGGGAGGCATGATGCTCGCGGTGGTGATGGGCCACAAGGGATTGTTGGAGGGTTGTTGGGGGCGCTGTCAGGCGGCGGCAGGGAGAGGGGCATTGTCCGGCGACAGCGGGAGGCATAATCCTCGTGACGGCGGTGGGCGCGACGAGCGGGGGGCTGTGCGGGGTTGCGGGAGGGGGGGGGGGGGTGTGGGGTGGGGGAGTGTTAGGGTATCTTGCGCGGTGAGTTAGATGTTGTGGGGGGCGATGTCGATCGGCAGAGGGGAGGGGGGACCAGAGGAGAAGGGGGTCGACGATGGAGGACTGTGCAGCGCGGGACGCGGGGCTTACAAATGAAGCTCGCTAGCATCCAATGCGTGAGGAGGTGGAGGAAGAAGGTTAGGGTTTTTCTATTAAATTTTATAACTTAATACATAAACTAATTTATGTTTTAAAATTGATGTTACCTAAGAAATTAATGGAGGGAATTGTGTAATTCTCACCAAATAATATATTAATTGTACACTTATGTGATCTTAATTTATAAATAATTAATGATGACAAAATAAATGATCATTAATAATCACTTTTAATGACCAAAATTTACTTTTTTGAGATGAGCAATTTTCTCTTTCATGTGTTTAATAATGCTGATATTTTTTTCTCATCACTATTGGCTATTTTTAATAACCATTTTTTTTGTCTCGACGTTAATAGTTGGTCGTTAAAGATCTCTTTTCTTGTAGTGGCTATGGGCCCGACCGACACGTGTGCAAATCGTCTTTGTCATGAGGCCTTCACCACTGAGCATATGCCTCATCCGTACCTACATGAATCCATTGGGTACAAAGAATTTCTCTCGTTAGAGTATGCTGAGGCTTATGCATACTACGAACCTATAACGTGATTCTATGTGTCATGGCATATGCATTGCAATATAATAAAAACATAGAAGACATGCATGTATGCTATGAGCTACATATGCACTCTATTTGGCATGTGAACAATCATCATGGCAAAAAATAGACATATAACATCATTAAATATTATGCTAAAGCATATCATGAACTTATCTTGATTAGCTTTAACATCTTCATTCATTACATCATATGACAATGAAACATATATTTGCGTCCCTTTAGATGCATATATCATCATCTTCATCTTTTTGTTCTAGGTCTTTTCATCTTAGTGAACTTATGTGACTATATCATCTTTCATCTTCTCTATTTAATTAAATAGCTTCTTATCTTGGTGATTGAGAAATTCATATTGACTCGCCGATCTTAGCTACGTAGGCCGGGATTTTTTGTCCCATTTGGACACTTAACATCCTTAGGTGAAGTCTTTGTTTTTTTGAGGAACTTAACACTTATGCTAGCTAGTATCATCTTCGTTCCCCTCATTCAGACGACAGCAATTTGACATTTTCTCCAATGCATCTTTTAAATACATCCATCAATATATACAATCATGTGGCATATTTTAATTCTATTTAAGATTGTCCACACATCAATGTATACCTTCAAGAACGGACGACAGAATCTCTTTCGGATGCCCGTTATCGAGCGACAAGCGAAAATGACCAATACATTAGTAGTTTTAGAACATGCATTCATCTAACATTATCACAACATTTTCAACACCATAAACAAGGGTAATTAGTGGAGGAATGAGAAAGAACTATCATGCCTAATACTCACATTTTTGCTCAATAAATTAGCAATTACTACAAAAGAACTAAGCATAAATAACATCAAATATCCTGATTCCAATTAGGATTATAAAAAATTAGTGACCATGAATGAATCTTGTAGCACCAATAATGAGCAATCATGCACATTTCCTAATCTTACAATTAAGAAGACCTAGTTTATCCTTCAAAACTCTTAATTCAATCATAGATACAACATTAAGGATTGATTAGGACTTTGAATCCCCTCAAACATGCTTAAATAGGGTTTGGACAAAAAACTCCAATCCTCTACCCCTTTCCTCTCTTCTCTCTCCTTCCTCTTCCTTCCTAGCTACAACAGCTTAGTCTTCTTTGCCTTGGTTCCCTCCCTCCTCCTTGTCTAGCTGCAATCAATGGGAAAATGGAGCTCTTGAGGTGTTCTCAGTAGTGAGTGGGGAGAATGGGAGAGTGAAAGAGGGTTTTGGGGTGAGCAGCCGAATGGGGTAGGTGGGAACTTTCTTTTGGGGTATTATTTTATGGTGTTTTAGTGAGCGGGCCTTCCTGATGGGCTTAGCTTGCAGTCGCCCAAAGCCCACAAAGAAGGCCCACCCACTAATTAAAATGCCATAAAATAATACCCTAAAAGCAAGATCCCACCTGCCCCATTAGGTATTGTTAACTGTTAATCATGGATGGCAATGAAGGATAAGGATTAAATCAGTAAAATTAGTAAAATCCTTGATGTGCATGTTTTCACGGTGTACTCAACTTTCATATAAGGGTATGTAAACATATGATACCCCAACTAGATCTACTCCCACACTTTTCAGGCCGCAAGTATGCAACCGTCCTCATAGTATAGATCGAGGTTGAACAATTAAGAGAGAGGTTGCCTTTGTTTTAAAATTTTCGTATGAAGGAAGGAGAGAATCTTATTTATACAATAAGAAGACTAAACTATGATTGCTAAAATCAGGTTTCTGAAAATGTAAACAATTTTGTGGATTTTTGTTTCGTATTTTTCAGCTTTTTGTTACAGTGTAACGAGAATGTTAAATTAGAAAAATAGAACAAAAACAAAGATCAAGTCATGAATGATACTAACTATCAAGGCTAGGAAGATTTTCTTCGGGGACGAACATCTAGTTATGCTTAAGAGTTTGAGTCTCAGTTAGATGCGAGACAAATCAGCAAAACCTAAAATAGATCTCATTACTCTCGTATAAAGGATCACTTAAGTCTTAATAAATCAGTGAATCATGAAAATAATGGACCCTATTGCTCTCGCATTCAAGATCACTCAAGCCTCTCCACTCTTGCTTCGAGACCACAAATTCAAGCATGGCCTAGTGATTGGTTCCTCCAAATCATCCTCCTGAGCTTTACCTCTAGGTTTGGCCAGTTGACCTGGTGACTGTTTCCTCCAATGTAGCCAGTTAGGCTCTCGGCTCCTTGCTGAATCACTTGGGATAATATATGCTCCTTCTCAGCAGTCTATTGTTTGGAGGAGTAATCAACTATCACGCACAAAAGTAAGAATATGACAAGGCAACATAACCAATGCAGATCAAATATAAGCATCCAATCCGTAAGTAGAATAACCAAAAGAGTTCAAACCCATAAAAAATATCTCTCAACTTTGAAGGCCGATTAGTTACACATGGCTGGAAGTATTACAGCCTTAAACATCATCAAACTACTACTAAACATAGTTCAGCCACTAGAAAAATAGAAGAAAAGCAATAAAGTTGCAAACTAAAATAACAAAAAGGCAGCAGCAATGTGATAGAGCTTCAGCCTCTCCACTCAGCTTAGCTAGCTCTTCTCCTCCCTCCAAAAGTGGCCTTTGCCCTTTCCCAATTGCCTCCTCCAGCCCTATTCCAATGGTTGGCCCCCAATCCTCGTTCATGCTTGCTGGTCTCCCCTCTTGTTTAAAGTTTCTTTCTTTTATTCTTTTGCACAATTTTGTCCACCATTTGATTTTTGACACTTGTCTAATTTGATACATCACAACTCTTTCACTTCTCTTTTTCCTTCATCAGGCAGGTGAATGAGTGACACCTGTCCTAGTGTCTTTATCATTTTCTACAAAATCTATTTTGATTCCCCGTGCATGAAGATGGCAACTGTTAGTTTGGCTTTTTCTGCCAGATTAGTTTCTCCTTCTCAGTGACGTTTGGTACCCCCATGTCAAGCTCCTGCCAGAGTAGTGCTGTCGGATATTCCCATGCATGTTGAGGTGAAGGTACCTTCCGAAAGATAAAAGTTTATAAACCCAAAAGATTTTATTTATGCTTTCTACAAAAAAAACTAAGATGGCGTGGAGACTTCATATAGAAAGTACAATGTTAAAATAGTAGATTTTATGTTATTCAATTACAACCTAAATCAATGCTTCTACCATTACAATAATAACTAAGAAATCCATGTCATCAAACTTTTTCAAACTTAAAATTTTGCTTGTCCTCAAGCAAAAGTTAGAAATTTAAAACAAGATACAATAATTGCAATAGCCACAAAAGGAAATAGTCAGTCACAATAGGTAGAACACACTATACATAATTGTTCAAGCATCATTTAATAAATTTTAGATTGATTAAGTACACCTGAAGCTAAACCACTTAAATAACAATTGCAAGAAAGGATTTTACTCCTTTAACAAGTCCATACTAACTTTCAGTACATTCCCTTAGTCCTAATGATCCTTTTCAAAAAAATTATATAACATTCTGAACTTTTCCCCCTTTCTGTCTTTTCATTCCTCTTTTTTTCTTTTTCTATTTTTGACTTCACTTTCAAATCTCCCCTAAACTTAGAGTATAAGAATAGCCAATCGGATGAAAATATGCTAAACAGTTCAATAATTAAACATATTGGCTGTGCATATTTTATGCAACAAGCTCGTGTCATTTGCAATAATTTTAGAAAATATGTCTTTCGACGCATAATTATAAGTAGTGGCCGCGCATATTTCATATAGCAAGCTCTTTTCATTTTTAGAAATTTTTTATTCGTCATGGATATCTTATAAAAGAAGGGATTAACTTATTCAACTTCTATTACTTGCAAGGGGATGGAAGATATTTCTGGACCTATAATTGTCACTTTGATCCAAGTCAGGACAATTAGCAATTGGAAATTTCAAGTTCAAATATGCTACAAACAATTATCATACATCCAGGCTCAACTTCTCCTAATGCTTTCTAATTAATCCATGAGAATATCAAGTAAATGTAGTTAAAAAATAAGAATATGATCACAGTTTTGATTCCTAGCAGCAAACATATATGAAAAAAAAAATTGTAACTAGAATGTAAAAGTAAAGCATGATGTGAAAAATTTTATCTCAAAATTATGTAATAAACAAATAGGAGTTAGATCATGTCATTGACTCTCTCAAAGTTAATTCCAACAATGTCCATAGTTTTGAAACAAGTTAGGAGAGTGTAAAATTGAAAGAATTTTTTTTTCAACTTCAGATGTTTTCTTCTGTGCGGTTCAGGTAGGGGTATGTTGCTATGTCATTTGTCACTCATTTTCCTCCTTCCTCAACTTCTAAGTATGCAAAAAAATACTTTACTAAGAATATAACAAAAATGCATAGCAATTGTAAATCAAAACTAAGAAAGGTATAGTCAGTGATAATTGATGCAATAGGTGGGGTATTGCTGATGTTGCATCAAAAACAACAGCTGGGGTACTTGAACTCTGCTACTTGTTTCTTACAAAAACAAAATAAAAGAAGATTTATTATGTTGGTTACCTCCTAGTAAGCGTCATTCTTTATAGTCTTATACTGGACTTTGTAGCTTTCATAGCTCATGAGAGTTTCATTGGTTCCATGTGATGATTAGGAGATTTTAATGCTTCATCCTTGACCAAGGTTTCATCGCTCAAACAAGAATATTCAAATTCATCAGTCGCATACTTCTGACTTTCATTTGTACGCATCCCTTCTCCAGTAGGGCTCTATTAGGATGTAAAAAATTCATTAACTTTTCTTTCTACAAATTTTCACATACATGAGTGGCCTTTATATTTCCTAGGTTTGCATCATGCTTCAGCATTCACTTTTGTAATGGCACCTTCCCACATGTAATTGTTGCAAATTCTTTTCCAAAGGAATAAATCTTTTCCAATTCAAACTTTTTCTTATCGGTTCGTACTTTATCACTCCTTATTGAAAAATTGATATGACTCAATTTGTGGTATCTCTTCCTATTGCATTTAAGGATCCTTAATTGTTGGAGATGTTGTAATCTAGATAAAAACTGAAAAACAATCCCCACGTGTGAAAATTGCTCCCTGCAAGTAAGTTTGGGACATACTAGTGGGGGAATTATCTGTCTGTCCTAGGATATCTAGTGATAATTTTGCTTCCAAATCTTCATCAGCAGCATCTGTGGTTGTGTGACACCTCTGAAGTGGATATGGAATTGCAATCAATGCTGTAGTGTTGTTAGTAACTTTTTCTAATGCATTTGAAGTTTCATCCGGGAGATTGCATTGCTTGGTCAAACTCAATTCTGTCTTCACCGGGCTGAAATTAAGAGTCTTCCCAAGATTAAAGGAGCATTGATATCCTCTTTCATGTCTAGTATCACAAAATATGGATGCCGAATTTATCAACTTTAATGGGAATGTCCTCTAGAATTCTTGAGGTCTCTTTACTATTTTTAGCTAGTTGAAATGTCATGTTGGTGGGCAGGTCATCTGCATTCAGTTTCTTACAAAGTGATAAGGGTATTAGGTTGATACTTTCCCCTAGGTCACATAGTGCTTTGTTCACTTGAAGATTTCCAATTCACAAGGTATGGAGAAACTTCCTAGGTCCTTAAGCTTTGGTGGAAGTTTGTTCTCTGTAGTTAATGCTATAGTATCATGAATGACAATTTTTCTCTTCTTCGATAACATATGTTTTACGAATTTTGCATAAAAGGCATCTGTTGTATAGCTTCAACAAAAGGTATATTGATATGTAGTCTTTTCAAAATCTCCATAAATTTAGTAATATCCTGATCATTCTAAACTTTAACTAATATTTGATAAAAAAAGGCAAAGAATTTACATCGATGTGAGTTTTTGGTTTTTGATCTTCTGCTTTCACTAGAGTGACATCCTTAGTCTTCTGTGGTGGCTCCAGCTTTGGGTTCTCAACACGTGGTGGAGTTGAAGTAGTCTCAAGCCTCATTGGTTCAGCTAGTGCCTAGTGATTTGGTGAATGAATTGACTTGCTGAGCAATCTGGTTCTCCAAGATTTTGTTATGTGCAGCTAAGCTTTCAAGTTTAGAGGACATCTACTACATAGCTTCATTCTGTTTCTCCTATTGTTTCATTGGATTCTCTAGAATAATTTCCAAACTAGTCTTTTTGGGTGCCAGTACCTGTGGATTAAGTTGAGGTTGTTGTGGCAATGCTAGATAGGGAGTGGGTGCTACCAGGGTTGGTGCTACAGGGCTCTACATTAGTTGATATTGTCCTGGTCTAGGGTATTGAGTAAGATTTTGACTTGGCGCTTGGCGTCCTAAGAGGTGATAGATCTTAAGAACTTTAACTCTATTTTAAATCGAAGTTGAACCGTTACAACTAATGATAAAGCTCTTGGGGATTAGTCTTAGAGTAAGGTTCAAAGCTATAAGTTATAGATACTTATTATAACCTTTGGGTGTCCTAGGAGGTGATAGATCTTTAGAACTTTAACTTTATTTCAAATCGAAGTTGAACCATTACAATCAATGATAAAGTTCTTGGGGAGTAGAGTCTTAGAGCAAGGTTCAAAGCTATAAGTTATAGATACTAAGCTTGGGAGAGTTTGATGCATGCAAAATACAACATATTATCAGTCATGCATTTAATCACATTTTTATTCATTTTCATATAACATGCATCAATTTACGGCATGATTTGCTTTAATTTTATAAAAATATAAATCTACCCAATTTCTATATTTGCATAAAAAGTAAGAAAACTGAATTATGAAACCACTGGAGAAAACCGCACACAAATCAGAATTAAAACGAAGCCAAAAAGTGAAAAATAGTGAAGTTGGCAAGGGCTGAAATTTCGCTGTCAGGGGGTGTGAACGTTCTGTCACAAGCCATGGGGTAAATTATATGGATGGTCCCCCAACTTTGGGTCAATATCTCAATGGTCCCCCAAGTTCAATTTGTAATTGAAATATCCCCCCCCCCACTTTGATTTTCTTGCACGCTTCGTCCACTTGACCGCTGATAATGAGTTTTCCGATCATCTCGCATATGTGGTCGCCACACATATCATTTCTCTTTCATCCATATCATTTAATAAATGACAAAATAATATAAATACATAATAAAATAATATTAAAAATAAAAAAGGGAAATGGGGCAGCCTTCTCCATTGGCGTCGGGCGGGGGGCCGACGCCCTCCTTCTCCCCTTCATCGACTCACGGCCAACGAAGTAGAAAAAGGGGCTGGCATCCTCCTTTCTCTCTCGTGACCGGCGAATGGGGAAAGGGGGGCATCACCTCCCCCTCCCTTTTTTTGCTTCGCTTGCAGTCGACGCATGAGCTCACCGACGCACTAGCTTGTAGAGGGGGCATCTGCCCCCTTCGCGACTTCCTCGCGCATAGAGAGGAAGAAATAGGGGGGCCGGTGCCCCTTGTGCGAGCTTGTCAGTGTGCGAGCTCGCAGAAGGGGGCATCAGCCCCCCTTACTTGCAACGAGGAAGAAATAGGAGGGCCAATGCCCCCTCCATGAGCTCGCGCGCCTACGAGCTCGCACAGGGAGCATTGGCCCCCCTCACGACTTCCTCACGCACGGCGAGGAAGAAATAGGGGGTCAGTACCCCTTGTGTGAGCTTGTTGGCACACGAGGGGAGCTGACACCCCTGTGCAAGTCGGCGCTCGAGCGCACACAGGCGGTGCAGGTGCTTGAGGGCCGGCCCTCTTGTTTCTTCCTCACTACTCAAGAGGAAGTCGCGAGGGGGGTCGGCCCCCCTCTGGTCGTGCTCACCAATGTTGGTGAGCGACACCTCTCCATTTTTATTTTTAATATTATTTTATTATATATTTTTATTTTTTAATGATGTGGATGAAAGAGAAAAGTAGATGTGGGGCCACTTAAGCAAAATAATCGGGAAACTCACTATTAGTGGTCAAGTGGATGAAGCGTGCAAAAAAATTAAAGTTGAAGAGCATTCTAGTTACAAATTGAAGTTGGGGTACCGAGTTGTTACCGCACCCAAAGTTAGGGGATGATTTGTGTAATTTACCCTAGGCCATGATAGGGGCCATGAAGCTGTCGTAACGGCCCATTAAATGCTCAGTTTTTTACAGAATGCTTGCCCGCCAGAATATTATGGGTCGTGAAAATCACACTTGTACTCCGATTTGGACACTGTACAGGGCCGTGAAATCATTATTACGGCCCATGAAAAGTCAGTCAAATTTAAGCCATTACGAAGCTGAATTTCGAGATTTTTTCCACTTTTCTTTGTTCATCTTTGTTGCAATAGAGATTTTATATTTTGTTTTAAAGAAAAAATTGTTTGAACATTGTTATTAGTTGAGTTAATTAAACTTTTTTATTTCTTTTGATTATGCATGCTGAGTTCATTGCCTTTTGATGCGTAGAATATGTAATAAATAAATTTGCTAACAAGTGCACTGTCGTATTAAGTAATAAAGTATAGAGTAGAGTGTCAAATCCACGAGGAACTAGTTAAATCTAATCTATCCTAATAATCTACTAAGAGAAGAAAATGGTATTGTGATATAGAAAACAGAATTAAATGTGCATAAATTAAATAATAGAAAGTAAAATAAGTTGGTGTTGAGCCTAAGGATTTTGGATGATTAACTAATATGAACAACTATGAAAATTGAATTATAACGATGATGAATGGATTTAGTTTTTGAGATGGATTAGGATTACTTAAATTATTGACCTCTACGCTAAGTAAATCAAACTATCTTAATTCTCGCAAAACTTAAGACCACAAATGATGAGTTAATCTTCAGTTAAGAAGGATATTAAGATGCATTAGGTTGTAATTCCTAAACTAACAGTTATCCTCGTTGGGTAAAAACTGATAGGCCGCACAAAATGTAGCACAAACGATGAGTTATTAGTTTCGTGTTATGATTGCTTGAACTTTAAGTTAAGAATCGATTCGCTAAAAATTATTAAATCTTAAAACTAACCACCACAGATCGGGTTTGTAGTCTTATTTCAGAATATGATAATCTTAGTAAAAAGCATTAAGCATAACAATCAAAATCAAAAGAATCTGAAATAATTATATTAATTCAAATCTAACAATCGAGTTCATGCAATTTTCTCGTAAAGAATAAATATATCTATTATAGAATTAATTAAGCATAAAAAGTATGGAGAAAGAGCATCTAAACAATAGGTAGAAGACAGAATTCTTCGCCTTGATGATCTCTGGATCGCTGTAGAGTACACGCGCTGAGTTGCTTCACAGATTCTCCCGAACAAACACCAACAACTCTGAAATTCTTCTTCTACAATGTAGGACGGCTCCCAGGTCTCAAGCACCAAAATGCACCCAAGCACCCAAGCACATGTTCTTTTGTCTCCTAGGGCCTCTATTTATAGCCTCCAGGGGTCCCAAGAATTTTGATAGAGTTTCGGTTGAATTCGAAGTCTTTTCATGTTAAAATAAATAAATTCAGAATAGACTTTGATAGGTCTTTAAAACTATAAAAAACTCCTTCAAATATGAGTAAATATGTTTCCTAATCATTCCTGAGGCTTAGGATAAAGTTTGGGTTCGATCTGGACTTGAAATTCCTAAGAAAAATCGAACAAATCACGAAAATAGCCTTCGTAATGGCCCATAACCGGTCTGTAATGGTCCTTAAAGTGCCCAAAGCATATCTGACTCCTTTTAACGGGCCATAACGGTCTATTCACGCCCCTGATGCTACAGCCGTTACGATCATATAACGACCCATTATATTCGATTCAGCCCTGGTAGCGTTCACTAATTTCCACTTTCCATTTCCGTTTTAACTCCGATTTGAGTGCCGTTTGTTTTGTGGATTTTTGACTCAATTCTCTTTCATTTTATGCAATAGAACATATAATTTGGGTAGATTTTAATTTTTATAAAATTAAAGCAAATAAGGATAGAAAAGTATGCATGCAATATGAAAAGGAATCGAAATGTGATTAAATGCATGACTAATTATATGTTATATTTTGCATACACGAAACTCCCCTAAGCTTAGATACTTGCTTGTCCTCGAGCAATGTTCAAAGCAAAGCTCTAACCAAAATGGTCAATCATCGCTTCCACCCTGTCACTCAACTAGTCTTCTTAATACTAAATTTTATACATTCATCGCCTAAGTGTCTCGCCACTTTGTAATAACCCAGCTTTGTTAAATTTCTGAATGAAAGACATTTTTAAACTCCTCCAAATTTAGCTCTAAAGAATAAGAAAATAATTCTTGAAAATAAAAATATCAATGTTGAATACACAAGTGTAATATGAGCTTTTATTCATTTATTACTTTTATATTTATTCACTTAGAAACTTTTCATCATCATATTTTTTTTCTTTTCACTTTTTTTTTATTTTCACCTTCCTTTCATTTATTTGGTACTCATGTGCTTCTCCATATTGCGCAAGGTGTTCCATGTAATGGGCTTTCGACCAACGGATCTCAGAGCAGTTGTCCTTAGGTCGTTAGGTAAGAATCCCTTACGGATCTAATTACCCCAACTCACCAAGTTCCGGATAACACCTTTTTGTACCTCATACTTTTTGGGGCTCCACTAGCCCTTCTTTTATATATGATGACAATTTTATATGTATTTATTTATTAGTAGGCTCAGCTACACTTGAATGTTCAACAATGATATAATTACTATCAAGCTAATATACATAATAAAAAAAAGAGCATGAACAAGGCTTGTCGTCAAACATCCATAGTTTCACTAAGCGACTTTCTTCAAACCAATTACCCAACACAAAGGTGATAAATGATAAAATATTAATGCTTCAAATTTCGTTAATTAATAGGATGTCTTTGAATAATGCTTGAAAAATAAGTAAATATTAAGACATGAGAAAATAAGATGCAATTTTCAATTAAGCAAAACAAATTTTTTTATTTTTGTCATGAGAAGCAAGCAAATATGCAAATAAAACATGAAGAGAATGTATGCTTGTAATGCAATATAAAAAGATAATTATGATGCATGAAATTGCAAACTCCCCCAAGCTTGAACTCAACATTGTCTTCAGTGTTGGAAATCAAACTTGTAGGACTTTAAATATGTGATAATGAAAAAATATAAACGCAGAAGAGGAAACGAAACAACCTGATTTGTCTCAAGTCGATGGATGTTGAAGTTGTAAGAAGAATCTTGGCGTCTTTGGCCGATATAAATTTGGGCAATTTTATTTTCTCTTTCTTCCTTCCTCTTCTTTTCTTCTTCATTATTCCCTCTTTTTTTCTCAATGTTGTTACGGGTCATGAAGGACCAATAACGGCCCGTGAGGTAATGTTATCAGGTCGTATTGAAAAGCTCATAGGTCTTCTACGCCGTTTAACGGGTCGTGATATGCAAATCATGATCCCGACAATGGCAATGTCGAAGATGCACAAAAAGTCACGGGTCATGGTCTCATGCTTATGACCACCAAAAGAAGAGCACGACCCGTGATATTCAACTAACGGCCCTCATACAGTGTTGTGAAGATGGTATCGTGAACGACGGGTAACGGACCTGTAAACACATATTGACAAGAGAGAACAATAAAAGTACAGGAAATTTACGGGTCATCATATCATATGACTTTGGCCTTAGGTTCATAACATGAAAGTGTAACGGGTCAGGTGGCTTTGGCATTTGGGGGCATAGTATGATTTTAACGAGTCATGATTCACATGTAACGACCCGTGATGTGTAAAATAAAAATTTTGGAAGCCATTGTGAAGTCCGTGACCCTACATTTATGACTCGTACAATAACCCCTGTACTCTACATTGGCTTAACCATACTCATTACGGGCCGTGAATGGTTGCTACGACCCGTTATGCTGATCTGCACATGGTATAAAGCACC
The DNA here is from genome assembly GCA_030549335.1 of Pontederia crassipes. NCBI lineage: Eukaryota > Viridiplantae > Streptophyta > Magnoliopsida > Commelinales > Pontederiaceae > Pontederia > Pontederia crassipes. Next base: position 9,269,432 of record CM060190.1, read on the forward strand.
GTGAGACCCATTATAATCCACCTAAGTCTCGTGAACATGAAATAGTTCCATTAATACTCACTGTGAGTGTAATATCCCTAAGTTAGTCATGTATGATTAGTTATATGAATGTGATATTATATTATCTTATTGGTAATCTCTATGAATGTGATGTTAAGACTTGCACTTCAATATCAACTAAAGTGCGAAAACGATGGAAATTTACTTAAGGCATGAAAATGTGATTTTCGAAAAAGTTAAAATTTGAAAAATTAAAGTCCCGGTAATTACTCCTATATATGAAAGGATTCTAAAAGTGATTTTTAAGAATTTTTAGGAGGTGTATGAGTTAGGTAAAACGTAGACACAAAATCGAAAAATCTGTGAAATCGCAATTTTTGTTCTTCGGACAAAATTTAGATTCCTATTCCTTACTTATTTAGTTTTCTAAATATTTTATTTGAATCCAAATGGGGGATAGTTTCTTATTTACATGTAATGTCTTAAGTAAATGGATACTTAAATGGCATTACATGTGAATAAGCCATATAACGAGGGGTATTTTTGGAAAAATGGTTTCCACCAGTTCAAGTCGGTTCCCCCTTCCTTTTAATATTTATCCTTTCACCTTTTACTACCTTCTTCTGCCCTATTCACCACCTTTGGCCGAATTGCAAAGGTAGAAGAAAAGATGCTACATGATTGAAGGAAATTAGAAAAAATAGAAGGGGCAACTAGGGTTTTAGATTTTGGTAAGTTCCTACTTCATTTTCTTTGGATTTTAACTACATAATTCTTAATTAGGGTGACTCTGAACCTTTCTCATCCATTTATTTTCGGATTTTACTTGAACATGGGGCAAAACTCTTGTTGTTCATGGGTAAGATTAACCCTATCCATGTTCAGTTGATTCATGAATATTTAGCTACATAATTCAATACCTTCGAGTGATCCACAAATTATGAATTTTATTCTGATTGATCCTCTATGAGTCTACTTTCATTGAGCTTTGGAATCAAGTTAATATGATTTCTGTAGACAAAGTTATGCTCGTATCTTTAAGGTACTATCACTCTGTCCGCCGAAGTTGCTATCCGAAATTGTAAATTATGTATTAAATTCAATATGTCATAGAATTATTTGATAATTTAAGGTTTTATATATATTGATGTTAGGTTTCATTGAAAATTGGAATGACTAGAAACTGATATGGGTATCGAAAGTTATAAATATTTTACTGAACCTTACTCAGTCTGTCAGAATGGAGCTTAGGGCCGATGATGCTAGTATTGGTTAATTTTATTGTGCTCAGTACAAGTAGAGAGAAATTCAAGTAATTTTATGACTTGCACCCTAGGATGTCTACAATTTGGTAAAACTAAAATTACTAGAACATGGTATGTTTATTATCTTATATAAATCATAAAAGTAAGGTTACTCAATCTGTCAGGACATAGAAACAACATAAAAGTTAGGCTGAATGTTGATTTTCATGAGAGCAAACCATAATGAAATAGGAAATGAAACTTTTACAGATGAATGTATATGTAATATGAAACTAAAGAAAATTTGAATGATGTCATTTGGTTATGTATATAAGAAGATATGAATTTTTCTTTACTATGTGTGCAATCTGTCATATTATTAGGTCAATCCTTATGCTAAATAGTTACTTAAGTTATAAGAGTAAATATTAAGATTCATATACCCTTTGCAATTAATGATGTTTCATGTGTTATAGACTTGTGCTCATATCATAGTAGTAGTGTGTTCCTTACTATTATTGTTATAGGGTAGAAGAGTAAAGTAGTGAAAGGGAAAGGAAAACATTTTGTTAGCCCTTATAGGTAAGTTGATTTCTCCTACTCTATGTTTTCACATCTTTTGAATTCGGTATGACATCAATTATTATATGTATTGAATATGTTTAGAATGCTATGAATTGATTTCGAGAAATGCAATTACGAAAAGTATATGTGATATGATTTGAATGGATTGCGATGAGTGCAATCTTGTTCATTTTGAAATGGTGTTGGATATGATTCATCTTCTGATAGTCAGGAGATGTTTGTGATGTGATGAATCATGCATCGACATCCATGTGCATTTGCATATATGATGGTTGGAGTTAAGTGCTATATCACTAATCACGATGGGAGCCACCTTTAGAATCCAATGCATCATTTTTGTTCCCCAGATATGGGATGAGATAGACTGGAGCTAAGTACCATGCGGAGCTAAGTGCTACATCGTGAGTAGTCGCGATGGGGGCCACCTCTAGAATCCGTAGGGGCCACCTCTAGAATTCACCTATCGCTATATGATTGTTCCCCGAAAGGGATGAGGTAGAATGGAGCTAAGTGCTACATCACCGATCACGATGGGAGCCACCTCTAGAATCCACCTACCGACCACTAGCCAGTTGGTGATTCGTGCATACATATGAGAGTGTTGCATTGCATACACATATTGATATGTTTAAGTGACAATGAATGTAAATTGAGTGTAATGATTATGATTGAGATGTTATATATGTATGTAGTAAATGTATGAAGATATTGACCCTGATATTATGATTAATGCATGTATGCTTGTGTCTCTTCGAATTTATTAGATGGTAACACATAGCTTATGAGTTATCAGCTTACTGAGCTATTATTTGCTCATAGTGTTGTTGTACACTTTTTCAGATCAGTAGAACTTTTGGGATCGCGAGAGACAGCCTTAGCAGGGTGTGGATCCTTTTTGCTGCTAAGGTATTGAGAAGTCATGTGCCCCACCGCGCGTGCTAGATAGGAGACTTGCAGCTCTCATATTCCTCTATTGGGATATGGAGAGAGTTTGATATGTGATATATATGAAAAATAATTTTGTATCTTGTAAAATGTGAATCTTTTATGACTATGTGGTGGTGTAAATCCTAAGGTTGTTACATGCTCTGAATGATCAATATAAACTGCGTGATTTGCTTATATGTGTTATCATTTTCTTGTATTATCTAGAGGAGTTATGCATAATTTTTTTCAAAAAAAAAGGAAAAAATATTTGATCGTCTGTAATCAGTCACGAGCTCTGATTTAAATCACCGTTTAAATTGGGGTCATGACAGTGAGACCCGTGAAAGTGTGGTTATGACTCGTGAAATACGGTTTAACGAAAATATAGAGTTGTGCACATAATGTCACGGGTCGTGACATTAGACTTACGGCCCGTAAAGCTTAACAAAAGTTTTACCAGGTCACTGATATATCCGTGAAAGAATAGTAACGACATGTGAAAAATAAAAGTTCAAAATATGGATCACTGTGAGATCCGTAATAAAATGATTACGCCCCATTAAGATTATGACTCAATAAAATTTTGGGTGATGAAATAAATTTATGGGTCGTAATACCGTAGTAACGACCCGTAATATCTAAGGAACACCCGTGACATGGAAATAACGACCCATGAACAATAAAATGAATATGAAATTGGCTTGTGACCTACAAAGACCTGTTAAAAAAATTAAAATAAAAAAATTAAAAATTTCAGAAGGAAACTTAAGAGACTAAACAACTAAGATAATCAAACTAACTAATCTAACATGAACTAAATTAATCTAAATTAAATTATGTGAAACATCTAAAAAGTTTAAGGATTGAGAAAAAAAATAGTTCTAAGTTTAAAGTCGCTAGCTTGACTTTGATATGGCATATATTCTGAGACTAAAAAGAAATTATCAATAAGAATAATATAAGTAGATATGGAATGAATTCACCGGGTTTAATTAATTTGATCAGGAATGCTTGTCGTGGTGAGGCTCAACACATGCGATGTTGGATGATGCCTCCGTTTTCGGTTTGATGTCATCATCTGGTGGTGGCGGTTCTTCATGTACAACAACTCTTTGAAGTTGAAGCTGAGAGGTGTGTTGCTGCTGAACTTGAATTGTCGAGCGATTCTTTGGTCGCCACTGGAGTGTTGTAGTTGGAGAAGATCGTGTTGACGTCGGCGAACTACTTTTCTCTTTCAAAGATTTTACAGATTGCACGGAGGAGATATGCAGTGATTTGCAGCCAAATATGGGTGATATACTCTTCTCCTCCGATGGTGGCTGAATTGGAGACCACAATGTAGGAGTGATAGGAACTTCCACCACAGGCGGGCCCCTCCTTTGAACCTTCCCATCTTTCATGATGTATTTACTTGTCTCCTTAACATGCCATTGAGTCGTCGCTGTCCTTGCTGAAAAATTTGCTTTTGGGTGCCAAGAATATTGATAATGGCACGAGCATAAGATGACCTTCGAATTCTCTTCGATGTGCCTTGGACGTTCAGAAATTAGAGAACTTAGTTTTACAACTTCATTCTCCAGTGCATGAAATTTTGTTTCCAAAGCCTCGAACTTGAGTTCATTGTCGAATAGTCAAAGAGAATCGTCGACTTCAATTTGCTTCTGAAGTTTGGATAACTGAGACTCCAAATTCTGGATGTGTTGGTCTTGCATTATCAACCTTCTTTCAATTGTTGTGGCAAATTGACCAATCATCTCTCCGAAGTCAGAAGTTGATGATTTAAATTCAATAATTGATGTCACATCCTCACCTGACTTCTTGTTGTGCTGCCTTATATTATGAATTTGTCTCTCCAAATTTTTTATCTGATAGTTTTGTGTAGAGAGTTTCTTCAGCAAAGAATCCAATAATTCTGTGCAGCAGATGGGTCTCGAAATATATCTTTCTTTTTTTCTTGTTGAGGCTTCTTCTTTGTGCATTGTTTTGCGATGATGCCTCAAATTGAATTCCATCTTGTTGGACAGCAAGGATATTTTCTTCAACTTGTTGGTTTGTTGTCATTTTGTTCATCTTCGTTGAGGAGTGTAGATGTGCTCGTGATGATCCGGTTGTGTACAAAAGATATTACCTGAAAAGCTTACACAACACTAGAAGAAAAAAGTAAAGTAAAATAAAAAATAAAAATTCTCAAAGTAGTTTATATGAGATAGTCTAAAAATTATGAATATAGTTCCCCGGCAAAGGCGTCAAAAATTTAATGCGTAGAATTTGTATCAAATAAATTTTCTAGCAAGTGCACTAGTCATATCATGTAATAAAATAGAGAGTAGAGTGTTGAACCCACGAGGAACTAGTTAAATCTAATCTACCATAATAATTTACTAAGAGAAGAAAATGGTATTGTGATATAGAAAACAGAGTTAAATGTGCAGAAATTAAATAATAGAAAGTAAAATAAATTGGTGTTGAGCCTAAGGATTTTGGATGATTAATGATGATGATTAACTAACATGAACAACTATGAAAATTGAATTATAACGATGATGAATGGATTCAATTTTTGAGACGGATTAGGATTACTTAAATTATTGACCTGTACGCTGAGTAAATCAAACTATCTTAATTCTCGCAAAACTTAAGACCACAAATGATGAGTTAATCTTTAGTTAAGAAGGATATTAAGATGCATTAAGTTGTAATTCCTAAACTAACAGTTATCCTCACTGAGTAAAAATTGATAGACCCCACAAAATCTAGCACAAACGATGAGTTACTAGTTTCGTGTTATGATTGCTTCAATTTTAAGTTAAGAAACAATTTGCTAAAAATTATTAAATCCTAAAACTAACCATCCTAGATCTGGTTTGTAATCTTATTTCAGAATATAATAATCTTAGTAAAAAGCATCAAGCATAACAATCATAATCAAAAGAATCTGAAATAACTATATTAATTCAAATCTAACAATCGAGTTCATGCAGTTATCTCATAAAGAATAAATATATATATTAAAAATTAAGCATAAAAAGTATGGATAAAGAGCATCTACACAATAGGTAGAAGACAAAATTCTTCGCCTTGATGATCTCTGGATCACTGTAGAGTACACGTGTTGAGTTGCTTCACAGTTTCTCCCGAACAAACACCAATAACTCTGAAATTCTTCTTTTGCAATGTAACATGGCTCACAGGTCTCAAGTACCACAAAGCACCCAAGCACATGTTGTTTTGTCTCTAGGGCCTCTATTTATAGCCTCTAGGGGTCCCAAGAGTTTTGATAGAGTTTCGGTTGAATTTGAAGTCTTTTCATGTTAAAATAAATAAATTCAGAATAAATTTTGATAGGTTTTTAAAACCATCCAAAATTCCTTTAAATCTGAGTAAATATGTTTCCTAATCATTCTTGAGGCTTAGGATAAAGTTTGGGTTCGATCTGGACTTGAAAGTTTCAAGAAAAGTCGAATAAATCTCGAAAACAGCCTTCGTAACGACCCATAACAGGTCTGTAACGGCCCTTAAAGTGTCCAAAGCAGATTCTACTTTTAACAGGCCGTAACGGTCTGTTCACGCCCCTGTTGTTACTGCTATTACGGTCATAAGATGACCCATTATATTCGATTCAGTCCTGACAGCGTTCACTAATTTTCACTTTTCGGCTCCGTTTTATCTCCGATTTGAGTGTCATTTATTTCTGTGGATTCCTGACTCATTTACTTTTTTTATAAAATTAAAGCAAATAAGGAGTATCACAGAGGAGGTACCTAAGTGCATGCTATTTGCGGATGATATAGTACTTTTAGCGGATTCAAGAGAAGAGATTAATACAAAATTGGAAATATGGAGAAATACGTTGGAGTCAAAGGGTTTTCGTTTAAGTAGGAATAAAACAGAATATATGCATAGCAATTTCACAAATAAACAACTTAGAGACGATTTGAAAGTTAGGCTAGGGGAGGATATAATTCCTCAAGTGACAAAATTTAAATATTTAGGATCAATTGTAAGACAAGATGGTGAGATTGATGACGATGTTAATCATAGAATTCAAGCTGGTTGGTGTAAGTGGAGGAAAGCCACTGAAGTTCTTTGTGATAGAAAAGTACCCAATAAAGTTAAAGGAAAATTCTATCGTACTGCTATAAGGCCAGCAGTGTTATATAATAGTGAATGTTGGGCTATGAAGGGACAACATGAACATAAAGTGGGGGTAGCCGAAATGAGGATGTTGAGAAGGATGTGTGGTCATACAAGATTAGATAAGATTAGGAATGACCATATACGTGAACGAGTCGGAGTGGCTCCTATTAGTGAAAAAATGGTAGAGAATCGTTTGAGATGGTTTGGTCATGTTCAGAGAAGACCATTAGATGCGCCAGTAAGAAGAGTAGATCAAATAATCTGGAGTCCGATTAAAAGAGGGAGAGGGAGGCCAAGGCGGACACTTGGCGAACTAATAGAGCAAGATTTATTGGTGAATAATATACCGAAAGGTTTGGTTACTAATAGAGCGGAATGACGTCGTATGATCCATGTAGCCGACCCCACCTAGTGGGATAAGGCTTTGTTGTTGTTGTTGTTGTTGTAAAGCAAATAAGGATAAAAAATTATTCATGCAATATGAAAAGGAATCGAAATGTGATTAAATGCATGACTAATTATATGTTATATTTTGCATGCATCACCTTTTTATGAGTCATTTGATTTCTGAGATTAGATGACAAACCTATAAGAGGAGTGAGATTAGTTTCAATAATTATTGTTACTTTGATAATTGATATTTTACTTTTAAGTCGAAGAAAGTAAGTCGAAGCATACATAACGCGTGTTCGATAACTCGTCATTTGTGTCAGCATTCATGCGGCCTATTATTATGTTCATATTTGTGTGGTGAATAATAGTATAGAAGATACGTGTTAATGATCTTAATTCTCTATAAGATTAATAATTGACTCTTCATTTTGCGATTATTACTTTTATTAGAACTTAAGATAATTTAGTTTACTCATCTTGAGAGGTTCATATTTAGATACTCCTAATCAGTCATAAAAATTGAAATTATTATTTACTGTTTTAACTCAACTATTACAAAGGATCATACACATTTATTTTTATATTAATCATCCATAATTTCCAAGGCTTAACATCAATTTATTTTAATTTTCTTATCATTTATTGTTGCACCTTTTTTTTCATATCCTAAAACCTTTTTTTCTTCTAGTAGATTATTAAAATAGATTAGATTTATCTAGTTCCTCTTAGGTTGGACACTCTATTCTTCACTTTATTACTTGATATGACTAGTGCAATTAGTAGCAAATTTATTTGTTACAAATTCAATGCATCAGTAATCAACTATCACGCACAAAAGAAAGAATTTGACGAGGCAACATAACCAATGTAGATCAAATATAAGCATCCAATTGGTAAATAAGATAAGAAAAAGTGTTCAAATCCCATAAAAAAAATATCTTGACATTGAAAGCTAATTAGTTACACATGGTTGAAAGGATTACAGCCTCAAACATCATCAAACTATTGCTAAACATAGTTGAGCCATTAGAAAAATAGAAAAAAAACATTAAAGTAGCAAAACTAAGACAATAAAATGGTAGCAGTGTGATAGAGCTCCAGCCTCCCCTCTCAGTTCGGCTGGCTCCCCTCCTTCCTCCAAAAGTGACCTCTGCCCTTTCTCAATTGCCTCCTTCAGCCCTATGGTTGACTCTCCAATGGTTTGTCCCAATCCTGATTCTTGGTTGCTGGCCTACTCTCTTGTTCAAAGTTTCTTTTTCCTTTGATCCTTCTGCACCAATTTTGTCCACCATGTGGCTGCAATCCTCGTTCTTGGTTGTTGGCCTACTCTCTTGATCCTTCAGCAAGTGGAAGGTTAAAATGTAGGTTTTATGTTATTCAATTACAACCAATATCAAAAGAATCATGCTTCTACCCTAACAATAATGAGCAAGAAATTCATATCATTAGGCAACTCACTCCAAAACCCCCTCTCACTATAGCTACAGTAACCCCATCATTCTCCCCACTCATTACCAGCAACACCTTAAGAGCTCCATTTTCCCATTGATTGCGGCTTGACAAGGAAGAGGGAGGGAACCAAGGCAAAGAAGACCAAGCTGTTGCAGCTAGGGAAGGAAAAGGAAGGAGAGAGAAGAGAGGAAGGAGGTAGAGGATTGGGTTGTTTTGTCCAAACCCTATTAGGGTATGTTGGAGGGGACCCAAACCCAAATCAACCCTTAATGTTGTATGTATTGATTGGATTAAGGGGTTTGATGGCCAAATTAGGTCTTGTTAAATGTAAGATTAGGGAATGTGCATGATTGCTCATTGGTGCTATAAGATTCTTTCATGGTCACTATTTCATTGATAATCCGAATTAGAATTAGGATGTTCCTTGTTATTTATCCTTTCTTTTGTAGTAATTGATAATTTATTGAGAAAGAATGTGATTATTAGATATGATAGTTCTTCCTCACTCCTTCACTAATTACCCTCATTTATGGTGTTGAAAATATTGTGATATGAATCTCATGATGATTAGGGTAAATGTATATTTCAGATGTTAGATGAATGCATGTTATGAAACTATTTATGTATTGATCTCTTGGTCTGTCGCTCAATAATGGGCGTCCAAAAGAGATTCAATCGTTCATACTGAAAGGTATGAATTCTCGAACTTCTGCAGTCGTTGTGTCAACCAATTCGGTCTTCCATTTTCTTTCCAGAGGTCATCTGAACATGTTTTTGTCTTTCGTTTTAAAATGCTAAAATTCTTGGACATCTGCGATCGTCATGTCAACTAGTTCGATTGTCTGTTTTCTTTTCGGTGGTTGTCCGAACATGTTTCGATCATCCATTTTAGAATGCCAAAATTGTGGGACTTCTATGGTCATTGTGTCAAATGGTTTGATCGTCCATTATCTTTCATTTGAAAGTGGATTGGCCATCCGCGAAATCCATGGTCACCCACAGTTATCACAGCGGACATCCAAAATGATATTGCGTGTTAGATGCTTCAATGCCTATGTTACGCTGATTGTTTACATTTAGAAACTTTGACGCAAGGACAATCTTAAATAGGATTAAAACATGCCACATATATTGAATGATTATATGTATTAATGGACATAATTAAAAGATGCATTGATGAATATTGCATATTGTTGTCGTCCGAATGAGGGGAACGAAGATGACACAAGCTAGCATAATTGCTAAATTCCTTGGGAAACAAAGGCTTCACCTAAAGGTTTTAATTTTCAAATGAAACAAAGAGATCCTGACCTAGCTAGCCAAGATCGAGGAGCCACCCAAGATAAAAAGCTATCTAATTAAAGATAGAAGATGAAATGTTGATATAGTCATATAAGTTATCCAAGATGAAATGAGTTGAACATAAAGATGAAGATGATAATATATGTACCTAAAGGGATGCAAATGTATGTTCCCTCGTCATATGATGTTATGAATGAAGATGTTAAAGTTTCTAAGAAATATAAGTTCATGATATGCTTTAACATAATATTTAATGATATTATATGTCTATCTTGCCATGATGATTGTTCATATGCCATATAGAGTGCATACGTAGCTCATAGCATGCATGTCTCTTGTGTTTTTATTATATTGCAATGCATATATCATGACATGTAGGAATATATTTCCATAGCATGCATGGGCCTCAACATATTTTAACAAGAGAAATCCCCTGTAACCCATGGAATTGTGTAGGTACAGATGAGGCCTAGGCTTAGCGATGAAGGCCTTATGACGAAGATGATTTGCACATGTGTTGGTCGGACCCATAGCCCAAACCATCTTATGTTATCTTTATTATTATGATGTCAAACTCGTTATGTGAGTCAAGTAGGCTTATGTGAGTCAAGTAGGTATGACCTATGGACCTTGAGTTGTAGACCTTGATACAAACTCCTTATGTTATTTGTATTATGTCGAATCCTATGTTGGGTTTGTGATGTTAAAGCCTATGTATCTCATGAGCTAGATGAAGTTCTCCTGAATTTATATGCTTTAGAAGTATTTCGTTGTCTTTCATGTTAATTGTTTCCTATTTTAGTATGCTTTTGTTGTGATGTCAAATGTAATTAGTTTATGAAGAATCACTCAAATGTAACACTGCTTGGAATTCGACCTTTAAATTGGGATGAAATTTCAGGGGCATTATTATAAAAGATATCAGAGTCATCCTTGTGGTCTCACTTGAACCATATGCGAACCTAGCCTATGGACCACTCAACGAGGACGTTAAGTACCTTTGCAGAGCGGGGAGTTATTTGTAAGGCCCCAATGTGATAACCAACCATTTTACCTTAAAGTAATTAACTCAATTGAATAATTATTAAGTTAACTGAAATTTTATTATGTGATAAATATTTTAGTGACACGTAATTATAAGAAGGAGCCAATTAAGCTAGGCATAAATATGAAGTCCTTACTTAATTGAGGTGAATTAGTATAGCTAATGATTAATTAACCTAATTAATATTTTTGTTTGATCATTTTTATGGAATTAAAAATATCATAAATATTAATTAACATCCAAATAACAAGATTGTTAACTTGAATATAACTCAGTTATTTGGTTAGTTTAAAAATTTGTTGTGTGATTCCATCCACTCAATATAAATAATGTATAATGTTAACTACCAAGGTACATTGATTGTACACTCCTTGGTTCTTATCACTACATGATGCCTCCACCTCATCTTCCAAACCCCCACCACGTGACACTTCATGCTCACCAAAACCATGCAAACTAGAAAATCCACCACACATATGAAGTCTCCTCTCATTCATCCTTAGCAGTAACTAATGGGAATGACAATTGAAAAAAAAAGGAAGAAATTTCTATCACGAAAGGAAGCTTTTGCCTTCTATTATTTTGCCCCAAACAGAGGGGATAAAGAAAAGGGATTTTTTTTTATAATTATCCCTTGATGCTAGCCAAATGGAGGGAAGGAGAGAAAGATTAGAGATGGAAACAAGAAAAAGAAAAATAAATTTAGTAAGTTTTCATAATTTTATTATGTTAGATACTTAATAATTATCTTTCTTAAAAAAATTATTGATCAAGTTTCACATGACTAATGTAATATAATCTTTAGGTTACCCAGTAGAATTAAATTATAGGTTGTTTTTGGTCTGACCGAAAATTTGCATGCTATTAGTTAGATGTAAAAAGTCATTTAAAAATTATGAGCTTTATACAACATCAACTCATATGGGTTTATTCTTTAGAAGTTTTGGAATCACATCAAAATGATATGTATATAGGGAGTTATGTGTAAATAGATGTGCATATATTGTTCTATCCGGACAAAACAAGTAGAGGCGATTAGAAATTATGCTGCAAAGAAAATACTTAAGATTAAAATATGAAATTTATATGTCTACACCTAGGTTAGCAAAGGTCCTAACTCAATTGGAATCACTTAAAAATAAGTTGGGTAGAAATAAATATAAATGCTAAAATAGGTACATCTATGTCTATTAAATTTTGAAACGTAACCTAAGTATATGTCACTAGGGAATTTTCTGATACTTATATAAGGCAATATAAATTAGGCAATTAAGTATTGTCATCCCCTTGTGAGTCTAGTTCCTTTGATATTTCGAATTTGGTCAATCAGATTAGAACATTATGTATTCATCTTTAGAGTTATGTTGTCCTACCTATTGAAATTGTTACCCGACTTTATAAATTCACTATTAAATCTAATATATGATATAATTATTTGATATTTTAGGGTTCCAATAATATTAAAGTCAAGTTCCATATCCGATTGGAATCATTTTAATTGGTTATGATTAGCCAAAGTTATAAATTACTAACTAAGCCTTAGTCTCTTAAGATGAGATTTAGAGAAGATCATTGTACTATTTATTAAATTTATTGTGATCAGTTCATAATGATATAGACTCTAATAATTTTATTATTTAGACCTTAAAAAGTCTATATTTAGAGAAAATCTAAAGTATGAAAATAGGAGTTGTTTATGAACTTATATAAATCGTACAATCAAGGTCAGTCTATATAGAAGTCCTAAGCTAGATGTTGATTTTCATGCGACGAAATAAGAAAATAAAGTCTCAAACATTTATTGGCTAGTCTCATTCAAGTCTTCTTTCATATAAACTTATATTCATGAGATTTAATTATGCATAATGAAATATAGGAGTTTGTTTCAGAAAGTATGTAATTTGTCATGATTATGCAACTAATCAATTACTCAAAATATAGGATTGAAGGCATGAATAATATATAACCTTGGTCATCATTGTATCTATGTATTATATGATGGCATCAACGTCATAGTGTTGATAAGAATATATGTTGTTTTTATAAGGTTAGATGAATGATAAGAAAAAGAATTGGAGAAACATCTTGTGTGATTGCTTGTCTTTGGTTTCTCCTATTCACTTCATTTTAATTTGGTGTAACATTGTGATATGTATTGAATATTTCTTTGGAAAAGTTCTTATGAGAAGTATGTTGAAATGGTTGACCTATTGATTGCACATTGAAGAGCATGTGCGATACACTATGAATTGCTATTGTACATTGCAATCTTGATTCGCTTAAATGAATGATCAATATAATTTATATTTTGATATTCAAGATATAATTGTTATATGATGAATCATGCATTTGCATATGCCTGTATCTGCATGAATAATGGTTGGATCTAAGTGCCAATCACGATGGGAGCCACCTCTAGAATTCAATGCATCATTTTGTTCCTCAGAAATAGGATGAGATAAGTGCTACATCATGAGAAGTCGCGATGAGAGCCATCTCTAGAATTCGTAAGGGCCACCTCTAGAGTCCACCTATCACTATATGATATGTTCCTCGAAAGGGATGAGATAGAATAGAGCTAAGTGCTACATGATTATGATGAGAAGATCATTGTACTATTTATTAAATTTGTTGTAATCAGTTCATAATGATATAGACTAATACTTTTATTATTTAGACCTTAGAAAGTCTATTTTTAGAGAAAATCTAAAGTATGAAAATAGGAGTTGTTTATGAATTTATATAAATCATAAAATCAAGGTTAGTCAGTCTAGTGGAACACAAAATTAATAGAAGTCCTAAGTTGGATGTTGCTTTTCATGGGAACGAACCATAAGATAATAAAGTCTCACACTTTTATTGACTAGTCCCGTTCAAGTCTTCTTTCATATAAACTTAGATTCATGAGATTTAATTATGCATAATGAAATATAGGAGTTTGTCTCATAAAGTATGTAATTTGTCATGATTATGTAATTCGTCAATTACTCAAACTATAGGATGGAAGGCATGAATAATATATAACCTTGGTCATCATTGTATCTATGTATTATATGTTGGCATCAACGTCATAGTGTTGATAAGAATATATGTTGTTTTTATAAGGTTAGATGAATGATAAGAAAAAGAATTGGAGAAACATCTTGTGTGATTGCTTGTCTTTGGTTTCTCCTACTCTATGTATTCACTTCATTTTAATTTGGTGTAACATTGTGATATGTATTGAATATTTCTTTGGAAAAGTTCTTATGAGAAGTATGTTGAAATGGTTGACCTATTGATTGCACATTGAAGAGCATGTGTGATACACTATGAATTGCTATTGTACATTGCAATCTTGATTCGCTTAAATGAATGATCAATATAATTTATATTTTGATATTCAAGATATAATTGTTATATGATGAATCATGCATTTGCATATGCCTATATCTGCATGAATAATGGTTGGATCTAAGTGCCAATCACGATGGGAGCCACCTCTAGAATTCAATGCATCATTTTGTTCCTCAGAAATAGGATGAGATAAGTGCTACATCATGAGAAGTCGCGATGAGAGCCATCTCTAGAATTCGTAAGGGCCACCTCTAGAGTCCACCTATCACTATATGATATGTTCCTCGAAAGGGATGAGGTAGAATAGAGCTAAGTGCTACATGATTATGATGAGAAGATCATTGTACTATTTATTAAATTTATTGTAATCAGTTCATGATGATATAGACTAATACTTTTATTATTTAGACCTTAGAAAGTCTATTTTTAGAGAAAATCTAAAGTATGAAAATAGGAGTTGTTTATGAATTTATATAAATCATAAAATCAAGGTTAGTCAGTCTAGTGGAACACAAAATTAATAGAAGTCCTAAGTTGGATGTTGCTTTTCATGGGAACGAACCATAAGATAATAAAGTCTCACACTTTTATTGACTAGTCCCGTTCAAGTCTTCTTTCATATAAACTTAGATTCATGAGATTTAATTATGCATAATGAAATATAGGAGTTTGTCTCATAAAGTATGTAATTTGTCATGATTATGTAATTCGTCAATTACTCAAACTATAGGATGGAAGGCATGAATAATATAACCTTGGTCATCATTGTATCTATGTATTATATGTTGGCATCAACATCATAGTGTTGATAAGAATATATGTTATTTTATAAGGTTAGATGAAAGATAAGAAAAAGAATTGGAGAAACATCTTGTGTGATTGTCTTTGGTTTCTCCTACTCTATGTATTCACTTCATTTTAATTTGGTGAAACATTGTGATATGTATTGAATATTTCTTTGGAAAAGTTCTTATTAGAAATATATATTGGAATGATTGACCAATTGATTGCACATTAAAAAGCATGTGTGATATGCTATGACTTGCTATTGTACATTGCAATCATGATTTGCTTAAATGAATGATAGATATAATTTATCTTGTGATATTCAAGATATAATTGTTATATGATGAATCATGCATATGCATCTGCTTATATATGTATGTATAATGGTTGGAGCTAAATGCTAATCACCATGAGAGCCACCTCCAGAATTTAATGCATCATTTTGTTCCTTAGAAATAGGATGAGATAGATTGAAGCTAAGTACTACATCATGAGAAATCATGATGAGAGCCACCTTTAGAATTTTTAAGGGCCACCTCTAGAGTCCATCTATCGCTATATGATTTGTTCCTCGAAAGGGATGAGGTGAATGAAGTTAAGTCCTACATAATTACGATGGGAGCCACTTTAGAATTCACTTACTGACTACTGGACGGTTGGTGATATCCATGCATTCATATGAGAGTGTTGCATTACATATATATGTTTGATATGTTTAAATGATGGTGATAACAAAGAGTGTGATGCTTTAGAATTAGAAGATATGTAACTTTCAAATGCTTGAAAACACTTGTTATTGATATTATGATTATTATATGCTTTTTCACGTTTCTCCAAATTGATTAGTTCGTAACACATAAGCTATGTTATCAACATACGATTTTAATGCACTCTGTTGTTTCTAATAGTTTTCATATTAATATAATTCTTTGGGAATCATACAAGGTGATAGTCTTAGAAAGATTTAAACACCCTAGGTGATAAAATGTTGAAAAGATATGTCTCTCATATTCTTTGGTTAGAATGTCGAGAGAATTAGTTGCGTCTATTATGTATACAAAATCTTGTACCTTGTAAAGAAGGATGAATATTTTGGAATGTCAAATTTATGAAGCATTGATCTGCTTTGAATGATCATCATAAAATTGTGCAACTTGCTTAATGATATATTTTTATTCTTTATGCTTTATAAAAAAATATTCACATTGCATTTTCGTATTTTTTCTCAAATTTATTTGATTGTTTGTAATGAGTCGCGAACTCTGATTTAAATTACAGGTTAAATCAGGGTCATGACACCTAAGGTAAAAGACCAAAGAATATTGACAAAATACGAAGGTGATCATGGACTTATTAGTATCATCCTCCATTACCTTTCAAAATGTATTTTAAATTCATGCGGGCCGACCCAAAGCGAACAATATCTTGGTTGACAAAATACGAAGGTGATCATGGACTTATTAGTATCATCGTCCATTACTTTTTAAAATGTATTTTAAATTCATGCGGGCCGACTCAAAGTGAACAATATCTTGGTGAGCTAAGGGGTTCTTACAAATCAAGACACAAAGCAAATAATATTTTTATTGAGTTGATGGTGTTACAAAATGATATTAGAGCCAATATGTAAACTTGAGTCATATGAAACATGTAGGCGATGAATTAAATGTTGTTGAGCCTCTAAAAGGGAAGAATGTAACGACTTGAAGCCAATGTTATTAAAATCGAACCGAACCATCCTATTCAATCATGAATTGATGGTTGATCCTATCTGATTTCAAGTTAGAATTAATTTTGACATTGAACCGAGCAAAAATCGATTGAATCAAAAAATCGGCTAATCAATTGAATAGGGCTCAATGCAAATTTTTTTAAAAAAATAAAAGAAAATCAGAAAAATAGGAAAGTTAAAAAAGAAATAAAAGGAAGGTTAAAGAGGAGAAAAAATGACATGTAAAAATTATATAGGAACATAAATAAAAAAGGCAGGTATTTAAAATTAAATAACATTAAAAAAATAAAATACCAAAGGGTGGAAAAAGGGAAATAAAAAGGAATGTGTTAAAGCAAATAATAAAAGAAAAGAAATAAGAGTATTAATTTAAGATAAATTTTATTAACATAACATCTATGATCATTTAATAATAATTAATAGTAACCTATTTATATTTATATGTTAGCATTTATTTTTTAATTAAAACTTTTAATAAATAAAATTTATATTATATTAACATTTTATTATTAATAGGTTATTAGTATAATATTTTACTATGTAGATAATATTTGAATCTTTCAACATGTTGGTTTACTGTACTTGGAGCTGCTTAATGCTTATTTGATACTAATTGCCAAGTGAAGCCAACCCCTCAAATTGGTAATGTTGCCCTAATAGTTGCTTAATTAATGATCTACTAATGCTTTTAATTGTTGCATTTTTATTGTGGAATGTCTTTGACTGAATTATGAATTAATTTATATAACACTTTGTTTCTTCCTATTTAACACTTTAACTGAATTGTGAATTATGAATATCTAATTCTTGATATGGGCTCTGATATATATTATTTTATTGAATTAATATATATTGCAGAAAATGTTTGTTCCAGAAAATCGTAAGTGGATGTATAATAACACTCGTGGTCATAGAGAATTGACTCAAGAATTCATATGTGGAGTCGAAGAATTTGTTAATTATGCATGTCAATCTCAAATTTTCTTTAACGAAGGAACAATAACATGTCCTTGTTCAAAGTGTTGTAGTGGAAATTTATTAAAACTTGAAGAAGTGAAAGTTCACTTATATAAAAAAGGATTCAAACCTGGATACTGGTACTGGACAGATCATGGCGAGGAACAACCTGATATGATTGCAGATGTAGATAATGATAACAATGACACGATTGTGGAAGACAATGCAGCCAATAGATATGAGAATTTGGTGTATGATGCTGCTGCGATGGATTTCGGTAACTTTAGGAGTTATTTCTGAGACAGCGCTGAGGAGCCTCCTTATCCGGAAGCTAAGGAATTTTTTAATCTATTGAATGCATCGAGTCAACCAATATGGCCTGGCTGCAAGACACATTCTGAGTTATCCTTAGCATTGCAAATGTTGAGTCTAAAAGCTGACTATAATGTGTCACAAATGTGCTTTGATTCATTTATGGAGATACTAAGGGAGGTGGCTCCACCAGAATCAAGAATTCCTTTGAATTACTATAGAACTAGAAAGTTGGTTTCTAAACTTGGCCTTCAATCAAAGAAAATAGATTGTTGTGTTAACGGCTGTAGGTTGTATGATGATGAAGACAAAACTAGGCAATGCCAATTTTGTGGTGTCGAAAGGTATAAACCATGCAAAGCAAATACCAAACATAAAAATGAAATTCCATTTAAACGAATGCATTATCTACCTCTCATTCCAAGACTTAAGAGATTATATTCCTCCATAAGTTCAGCTGTACAAATGAGATGGCATGCTGAACATACAATGAAAGAGGGAGTAATGTATCATTCTTCTAATGGTGAAGCGTGGAAACATTTTGACAAAACTTTTTCGGAATTTGCATCTGATTGCAGAAATGTTAGGCTTGGTTTGTGTGCCGATGGTTTTGCTCCATACAATCAATCGACTTCTACTTATTTCTGTTGGCCTGTGATAGTTAATCCATATAATTTGCCTCCTGAATTGTGTATGACTGCTCCATACATATTTTTGACTTGTATTATTCCTGGTCCTCCCAGTCCTAAGAGTAAGATAGACATTTACTTGCAACCACTAATTGATGAGTTAAAAATATTATGGTCAGGTGTTCTAACTTATGATGTGTATACCAAACAAAATTTTATGATGAAGGCTGCATTAATGTGGACAATAAATGACTTTCCTGCATATGGAATGTTGTCTGGATGGATGACTGCAGGAAAATTAGCATGTCCATATTGCATGGATCAAACTAAGGCATTCACCTTGAGACATGGATGAAAAAATTGCTGGTTTGATTGTCATCGCCAATTTTTGCCAAGTAATCACATGTTTAGAAGAAATAAAAAAGCATTTAAGAAGAAAACAGTCGTGAATGATGCTCGTCCGCCAAGATTGTCGGGATATGAATTAAGTGAGATTGTACGCAACTTTAATAAAGTTACTGAACTACAAGTGATCAAGCATCCAGGGTATGGCATTTATCATAATTGGACAAAGCAAAGTATATTTTGGGAATTGCCTTATTGGAAAGACAATCTCATTAGGCATAACTTAGATGTTATGTATATCGAGAAAAATATTTTTGATAACATATTCAATACCATTATGGATGTCAAAGAAAAAACAAAGGACAATGTGAAGGCGAGAATGGACCTAAAAAAGTATTGCCAACGACAAGAATTTGAGCTTATTAATTTGTCAAATGGCAAAATGATCAAACCAAAGGCAAAATACACTTTTACAAAAAGGGAAAAAGAAATCATTTGTCAATGGGTGCAAGATTTGAAAATGCCAGATGGTTATGCTTCCAATTTGGCCAGGTGTGTGGATATGAATCAATTACGATTAATAGGAATAAAAAGTCATGATTGCCATGTGTTTATGCAAAGTTTGCTTCCAATTGCTTTCTCTTTATTGCCAGACTCAATATGGAAACCTTTAGCAGAATTGAGTCAATTTTTTAAAAATTTATGTTCAACATTTTTGGTTGTGGAAAATGTAAACCAAATGGAGCAAAATATTCCAGTGATTTTGTGCAAGTTGGAAAGAATCTTTCCACCAGGTTTTTTTGATTCCATGGAACACTTACCAATTCATTTACCCTATGAAGCTAGAGTGGGGGGACCGGTGCAATATAGATGGATGTATCTTTTCGAAAGGTATTTAAATAAGATAAAAAGAACAATTAAGAACAAAGCTCGTGTGGAAGGCTCAATATGTGAAGCTTATTTGACTCAAGAGATATCACATTTTTGTTCATATTATTTTGAGTCTCATGTCAAATCAATGATGACAAGAGTAGGAAGAAATGACGATGGGTATGAGAATATGCCAACCGAACCAACTTTATCGATTTTTAATCAACGTGGTCAGGCTTATGGAAAATCAAAGCAAAGATGGTTAAATGATGCAGAATTAAAATCGGCAACATTACACATCTTGTTAAATTGTAAAGAAGTTCAGCCATTCATTAAGTAAGTAAGAGTAATACAATCATTTTTAGTTTACTTTTAAAGTTTATTATAAAGTTCTAATTATATATTTGTATATTGTATAGTACATTTACGCGACATTTCAATATTTCAGAGGAACTTTCTTATCAAAAAATCCAGGCCAATTTTGTAGAATGGTTTAAGAGTTATGTAAGTATGTCAATTTATTATTCTTTGTATTAGATAAAATATAAGTTCTTATTATTTACTTTGTTTCACTTCTAGGTTCATCATCCATTAAATATGGTGACAAATTCTTATTTGCATGATCTAGCATGGGGGCCTAGTAGATCAGTAACATCATGGCCTATTTATTTTGTCAATGGTTTTAAATTTCACACAGATGCATGGTCACATGGCAAGAAGACAATTAATAGTGGTGTGTATGTTAAAGGCACAAATAATGGTGATGATGAACAAGACTATTTTGGAATATTGACAGATGTAATCGAATTAGAATATCCAGGGGATCCAAGAAATAAAGTTGTTATTTTTGAATGTGAGTGGTTTGATCCCAAGATCAATCGAGGTATAAGAACTCATAAAGTTCTCAAAATAGTTCAGGTGAAGCACACTAGACGATATGAGCAATATGATCCTTTCATTATTGCTTCATCTGCAAGACAGGTTTATTATGTTCCATACCCTGGAAAGATAAAAGATAAAATGCAATGGTGGGCAACAATAAAAACTAAGGCAAGAAATAGAATTGAACTTGAAGGTGCATTGGAAATTGCTTTTCAAAATGATAGTACGTCTTCAGTGGATCCAATTATTAATCTTGATTTTATTGAAGACTTACATGATGGTAGTGGAACTTTTGATGTCATAGAAGATGTGGGCACTAGTAGACAACATGAATTTAAAGATGAAGATGAGTATGAAACTTCATCTTCATCGAACAAATATGTATCAAGTGGCAATGAAGAAAGTGATTAAGATTGTTTGTGAGTTATTGTATTTACTTTATTTTCTTATTGTTGTTGTGATTAATATGTTAACTACATGATTTGTTTACTTGGATTAGAAATTCTTTATTTTCTGCTAATATGTTTTTCTTTTTGCAGCCATTCTAGTTGATGAAGAAAAGAACTTAAGTAAATTCAGGTGCATAACAATTTCTGGCAGACATTATTTGTCCACATGGGTCACTGTCAATGTCAATTAGAGAATCTCCATTATCAATCAGAGAACTTAAGTAGATTTGTAAGCTCATAAGGAGTTATCAGAGAATCTCCATTATCAATCAGAATGTGTCAATGTCTCTTATGTTTGCTTGATTATTCAGATTTATCCGATAAACCTGTAATATATCTTGGTTTATTATCATGAAGTGTTGGACTCTGTTTTTTCTTCTAGTACATGATTTGTTTACTTGGATTAGAAATTCTTTATTTTCTGCTATGTCAATGTTTATTTTCTGCTAATACATTTTTTTTGCAATTCTTTACTTGGATTAGAAATTCTTTACTTGAGGTGACTTAAAAAAGACAGAACTTAGGTTTATTTTTTTAAAATTTGAAAAGCAAGTAGCGATCAAGATGAGATCTCAATCATCAAGACAAGGAACTAAAGGGTTTCGAGCTGAGGTAACATCTTATGATTTCCATTAATATTTCTCATTTTTTTAATGATCCCTTCAAACTTGATAATATGGACATTTATGGTCAAGATTTCTGTTTGTGTATAGATGTTAGGATCGGGATACAAAGATAAAGGAAAAGAAAAGGAGATAGAGAAGGATTCTAGACGCCTCACATTTGGCTTTTGGTGCCATCCGGACAAATCTTCTCAAGAAACAATCAGGACACCTACTTCTCTATCAGGTCACCACGACTCACATCAACCTACGACTTCTCAATCAATCCCACCAACTATCGATTCTGTCAGTGTCGTTAGCTCAAGTCAAAATAATATACCTAAAACACTTATCGAACCAGATGATGAGTTTGGGTAAGTATATAACTAAGTTTTTTTAATTTGTTGTTGTTTACATTCTTTTTGTTCAACTTTTGTTCATTGCAACATTACATCTTGCTCAATTTCTATTAATTGCAATGTAGGTTTTTGCCATCTAAACCAGTTGCAACCACACTCACAAAAATAATACTCTCCAGGTATAATCATCCTTGGATTTCTTGGGGAGACATACCTTTGACAACAAAAGAAATGTGGTTTAAAGAATTTCAGGTATTTTTCCTATCACCAAAGTAGCAATTTATATTTGCAATTGCATGTTCCATTACACTTATCCTCATTCTACTTAAAATGAAATTTTCATAGGGTTCCTTGTATTGGATGCTTGAGCATAATAGCCAAATGTTAAAGGCATTTAATACTCGTGGTTCAAGATGACTTTCAGGTTTATTGGGGTTGGCTCGAAAGAAAAATAAATGACCTCAATGGATTGGGGAAGGAATTTGGGAAGAGTTGTGCAAGCATTGGTCCTGTAATGCTTATAAAGAGAAATGTCTAACCGCTAAGAGAAATCGTGCTTCTGACTCTGCCTCTTGTATACACACATGCGGTTCAATTTCTTCAGCTACTCATCTTCGTAATTTGGTAATAAATTTGAATATTTTATTTTTTATTGATTAGTTGTTCTTAAATTTCTTTTATCAATATTATAGGAGAATGAATTGGTGAGAGCAGCCGGCGTTGACGAAGTTTTTCGACTTCTTCACACGAAAAGATCAAAGAATACTCAAGATCAAGGTCATCAAAATCAAAATGAGAGTCAATATTGGGTTACCCCAAAAGCACAACAATTATATGTAAGTAAATATTTTCTACAAAAAAAACTGTGTTACTTTAATAGTATGACTAACTTATTTCTTATTTTAAAAATTTAGGATGAATATAGAAATAAATTGTCCGAATTTGAAATACAATGCAAAGAAGGGGAAACACTTCCACAAGCTAAAGCTATAGACCTTTGGACCGATGTTGTAGGGGGTCCAAAGAAAGGTCATGTGTATGGCCTTGGGTATTTGGATAAACATCGTGGAGGCATGTCATCTTCAGTAGCGACTAAAATTCCCGAAAGTCTTATAAATGAGATGAGGAATAAATTGCAAACTGAAATGGAACAAACTTTTGAAGAACGATTCCAACGACGAGAGAAACAATTAGAAGAAAACTTTGAAATATGCTTGCAACAACGAACACAATAAATAGAAAACAAAGTTGAGCAACGACAACTTGAATATGAAAGAGCATGATGAAAATGATGAAGTCTTTTATTATTGAACGGCCACGAAGGACTGAAGAAGAAGAAGATGAGAGCAATGACGTATGGACTTTCTTTTGTTCTATTTATTTGAAAATTGAAGCTTATTCTTTTAATGAGATTAATTATTGAATAATATTTTTCAGGATTGAAAGAATTCAGCTCATTGAGAAAAGGTAGATTTTTGTGCATGCAGCAGCCACCTTATTTTTATGTTTTTGCAGAGTGATTCCATGAAGGAAACTGTTAGCATGGTGGTGAGATGACAGAGTTAAGCAAATAGGAAATGAACTTTTAGAGGATGAACTTTTAGTTGCACTTGATTGGATCTAGATTTGATTTTATGATTACAATCTGGGGTGTTTGTCTACGTTTCTCAAGGTTTTGGATCTCTACACTCGAATTCCTTGGGGTTTATGCACCTGCATGCATGTGATGTTTTGTCGTAATCTCTTTGTTATGGGTGTTTAAGTGGTTTTCTTTGTTGTCTACTATTGATGTGCCTTGAATTATGTACCCTGTACCCAAAATTATGAAAGAAAAAAATGAAAAAAAGAGAAAAAATGAGAATCTATGGCGGAAGCGGAGGGCTTGGACCTTTATATATGAAGGTTAAGGTTTTATATGATGTACATTCTCTTTTGGCTCATAGTAAAAATTTCTGGCGGCGGCCTCCTTTGCCCGTGGATGTTTCTCTCTTATTCACATTGATCAAGAGAGTTTTATCACGTTAAATTTATGTGTTCATTTTCTCTTTCTTTCGTTGTTTTGATTATTCATCGATCCTCGGTGTTCTATTCGCAATAAATTGGTATCTGAGCTAAGTTTCTTTCCGCGAAGATGACTACAATGAAGTTCGACATCGAGAAGTTCGACGGGAACACAAATTTCAGTTTGTGGTAGGTTCGGATGCATGCCATCCTGGTTCAGAATTGGTTGAAGAAGGCGCTATCAGGTCAAAAGCCTGACGCCATGGAGGCGTCCGCCTGGGAGAATATCGACGAGAAGGCCATATCTGCGATTCAGTTGTGCCTGACGAACGATGTTCTTCAGGAAGTTCTCGCAGAGAAGACGACGACCGGTCTTTGGACGAAGTTGGAAACTCTGTATCTGACGAAAATCCTAGCGAATCGACTTGTGTTGAAACAGCGGCTGTACACCTTTCATATGGCCGAAGGTACGTCGATCAAATCACATATCAGTGAGTTCATTGCCCTAATCAATGATTTGAAGAACGTAGATGCAAAGGTTGATGATGAAGATCAGGCCCTATTACTTCTTTGTTCTCTGTCATCTTCATATAAAACATTTAAGGAGACGATGATCTACGGTAGGGACAAACTCACGTTTGAAAATGTTAAGGGCAGACTGCTGAGCAAAGAAAAGTTGGATAATGAATTGGGATCAAGCAGCAAATCTGATGATCAAGCCTCAGGTCTGATCGCAAGAGGCAGACATCAGACGAGAAATCAAAATCAAGATAGATCCAGATCCAAGTCGAATAACAGAGATAAAGTCTGCAATTATTGCAAGAAGAAGGGTCATATCAAAGTAGAGTGTTACAAATTACAGAATAAGAATAAAAGATTAACGATGGCAACAAGAAGGGAAATCAGAAGGCTGAAGTTGCAGATGCCGGTGTAGCAGAAAGTGATAATGAAGATGTTCTGTTGGTAACGGCATCAAACAAATCCAGATCATCAAGTGAATGGATTTTCGATTCTGGATGCTCATACCATATGTGTCCCAATCGAGATTGGTTCTCCACGTACAAATCTGTTGAAGGTGGAGTCGTTCTTATGGGCAACAATGTTGCCTGTAAGACTGTTGGTATTGTGTCCATCCAGATTAAGATGCATGATGGGATTATTAGGACATTATCAGAAGTCAGACATGTTCCTGATCTGAAGAAGAATCTTATCTCTCTCGGTGTCTTAGACTCAAATGATTGCAAAGTTGTTATTGAGTCTAATGGAATGAAAATTTCCCGTGGTGCTCTTGTGTTGATGAAAGGCCTCAAAATCGATAATTTGTATGTTCTCAAAGGTTCGACGGTGATAGGTTCAGCAACAATCTCATCTACCTCAGACGAAGATTGTACAAAGTTATGGCACATGCGTTTGGACCATATGAGTGAGAAGGGCATGCAAGTTCTCAGTAACAGAGGTCTTCTTCCTGGTGCAAAAGTTAGAAAGTTAGAGCTGTGTGAGCATTGTATCTTCGAAAAGCAGAAGAGAGTTAGTTTCGGCTCAGCCATTCATAAGACGAAGGAAACCCTTGATTACATCCATTCAGATTTATGGGATCCTTCTCAAGTTCCTTTGAAAGGAGGAAATAGGTATTTGCTGACATTTATTGATGATTTCTCTAGAAAAGTTTGGGTCTATTTTCTAAAGCATAAAGATGATGTATTCGAAACATTCAAGTCATGAAAGACTTTGCTAGAGAAGCAATCTGGAAAAGTTGTGAGGAGGTTGATGACTGATAATGGACTAGAATTCTGTAATTCTAAGTTCAATGAATTCTGTAACAAAGAAGGTATTGCAAGGCATCACACAGTTGTGAGAACTCCACAGCAGAATGGAGTCGCAGAAAGAATGAACAGAACTCTACTAGAAAGAGCACGATGTATGCTGTCAAATGCGGGACTTGGCAAGGAGTTTTGGGCAGAGGCTATTAACCTGGCATGTCACTTAGTGAATCGGTCTCCTCACCGATCCTTAGACTTAAAAATTCCTGAAGAAGTGTGGTAAGGTAATTCTCCTAATTACTCACATTTAAGAGTTTTCGGTTGCCCTGCATATGCACATGTTAATGATGGAAAGTTTGAACCTAGAGCTAGGAAGTGCATATTTCTTGGTTATAAATCTAGTGTTAAAGGTTATAGATTATGGTGTCCTGAAATCAAGAAATTTATTATCAGTAGAGATGTTACTTTTGATGAATCTGTGATGCTTCACTTGAGAAAAGATTTGTCTATTATTGGTGATATAGAAAAGCAGAAAACTTTGGAGAATGTGGAGTTAGAACTGTCAAATTCTTTTGATGAAAAGAATGATACTCCTGATGCTCCTGAAGTTCATACATCACCTCAAGTTCAGCAGCAATACATGTTAGCTCGTGATAGACCGAGGAGAAAAATAAAAGCACCTCAAAGGCTCAGATTTGAAGAACTGGTCGCTTATGCATTAAGTGTTGCTGAAGATATTGAATTACCTAATTCTTCCTCCTATTTTGAAGCTATTCGAAGTCCTGTTTGTAATAAATGGTTAATAGCAATTCAGGAGGAGATGGAATCTCTACAGAAGAATGGCATTTGGGATCTTGTAAAACAACCTGTGAATAAGAAGATTGTTGGCTGCAAATGGGTGTTCAAGAAGAAAGAAGGAATCAATAATGAAGAGACAAAGTACAAAGCAAGATTGGTGACAAAAGGGTACAATCAAGTGGAGGGTGTTGATTTTCATGATGTGTTCTCTCTAGTTGTGAAACATACTTCTATTCGTACTTTGCTTGCTATTATTGCTTTGCAGAATCTTGAACTTGAGCAACTAGATGTTAAGACTGCATTCTTACATGACGATCTAGAAGAAGATATATATATGGAGCAGCCAGAGGGTTTTCATGTTGAAGGTAGAGAAGATCAAGTTTGCCATCTGAAGAAGTCCTTGTATGGACTTAAACAATCCCCTCGGCAGTGGTATAAAAGGTTTGATTCATTCATGTTGAGTATTGGTTTTGCTAGAAGCAAATATGATAGTTGTGTTTATTTGAATCAACTTGCCGATGGTTCATTCATCTATTTGTTGCTCTATGTTGATGATATGTTAATTGCAGCGAAAGATATATCTGAAATTAATATTTTGAAAAATAAGTTAAGTTCTGAATTTGAGATGAAGGATCTTGGAGCAACAAAGAAGATTTTGGGAATGGAAATTTCTAAAGATAAAAGTTCAGGAAGATTATTTCTGTCTCAGCAGAAATATATTGAAAAAGTTTTGGAGCGTTTTGGAATGCAGAATGCTAAGGCTGTCAGTACACCGATTGCAGCACACTTTAAACTCTCAGCTTCATGTTCACCTCAATCTGATGAAGACAAAAGGTATATGTCAAAAGTTCCTTACTGTAGTGCAGTTGGTAGCATTATGTATGCAATGGTTTGCACTCGTCCAGATATATCTCATGCTGTCAGTGTTGTTAGTAGATATATGTCTAATCCAGGAAAGAAGCACTGAGAAGCTGTTAAGTGGATACTGAGATATTTAAGAGGTACTTCTGATGTATGTTTGGAATTTAGTAGAAATTCAGCTGGACTGGTTGGCTATGTTGATTCAGATTTTGCAGGAGATCTTGATAGAAGAAGGTCCCTAACTGATTATGTCTTTACTATTACTGATTATGCTGTGAGTTGGAAAGCTATTTTGCAGGATACAGTAGCATTATCCACTACTGAAGCTGAATACATGGCCATCACTGAAGCTGTGAAAGAAGCTATCTGATTGAGAGGATTAGTTGGAGAGCTCACTATGAAAGAGGAAGCTATTGTCATATATTGTGATAGTCAGAGTGCAATACATCTTACAAAAGATCAAATGCATCATGAAAGAATAAAACATGTAGATGTGAGATATCATTTTGTTCGAGATATTGTGGAAAAGCAAGATGTTCAAGTTAAGAAGATTAGCACACATGACAATCCAACAGATATGATGACAAAGAGCTTACCTGTTGTCAAGTTCGACTATTGTTCAGACTTGGCGGGCGTTACGCAAAGATCAAGCTAGGCCCTCGTGGGCCATTCGGCAAAGGAGAGCATGTTGAGCATTTTATTTTTTAGAGTTTTGTGAAATTAAAGTCAAGGTGGAGATTTGTTGATGTGCCTTGAATTATATACCCTGTACCCAAAATTATGAAAGAAAAAAAATGAAAAAAGGAGGAAGAATGAGAATCTGTGACAGAAGCGGAGGGCTTGGGCCGTTAGGATTTTATATGATGTACATTCTCTTTTGGCTCATAGTAAAAATTTCTGGCGGCGGCCTCCTTTGTCCGTGGATATTTCTCTCTTGTTCACATTGATCAAGAGAGTTTTACCACGTTAAATCTCTGTGTTCATCTTCTCTTTCTTTCGTTGTTTTGATTATTCATTGATCCTCGGTGTTCTATTCGCAACGTCTACTTGCAGGAAATTTAATTTATATAATTAAGTTGTT
The DNA here is from genome assembly GCA_030549335.1 of Pontederia crassipes. Classification (NCBI taxonomy): domain Eukaryota; kingdom Viridiplantae; phylum Streptophyta; class Magnoliopsida; order Commelinales; family Pontederiaceae; genus Pontederia; species Pontederia crassipes. The sequence goes on from CM060190.1 coordinate 9,298,277, forward strand.
ATAAGTTCTATTGCTCATGTTTTCCCTTTTATGATTAATGGTATGTACTACTATTCAGTTCTTGATTCTCGTTATATTTTGTATGTCAGCACGCGATTGATGCATTCTATAGCTCAGGTCCTGTCCAAGTATGCATTTTCATGTAAATCTTCAATGCATTGTTTGATTCTTTTTTTTTTTTTTTTGCAATGCAGAATTGTGTACTGCTCAATGTTTTTAATTGCCAACCATAGCAGCTTTAGTTGTGCTACATTATCTATTATCAATCATTTTGTTTGCATTTGGCTTACTCATTTCTTGTTACTTGTTACCTTTCGCTTATATATTTTTTCCAGTAATCTAGTGATAGTGATTACTATGTTGATCATATGGATCTTGTACATCAGATGAATAAAAAAATATGTGATAAGAGAATCTCTCAAAATCAGATTTACTGTACCTCATTGGGTGAGTTGATTTGAATGGCACGTTATTAGCACAACATAGACAAACAGTGCAATGGTGGTATGCAACAGTAACATATTAAAAGTGCATCTCTGGGAACTCCCATATACCAAGCTAACATCACTCTCATAGGCACATTATTTAATGGAAGCTTAATTATTATGGCAATTAGAATAGTAGTCACAGGGGTAGGTGCATGAGTTAAACATATTTTAGTGAAATCTTAATGGAATACACCTAAGTAGCTTGGTACAAAAGTCATTTTGTGTACACTTTTGTTTCCTTCTTGAATAATTAATGGGGTTCCAAAGTCCACAGTTTTCTGAAAATCTTTCAGTCATTGAATCGTCAGTGTGAAAATGATGCAGAGTGCAGAGAGGATTTGGAGTTGAGGAGAGAAAAAAAAAGAAATCAGCCCCTAAATAGTAGCAATTCGTCCATATGCTATTGATTTCTGTAAAACGTGTTTAAGTTTAGTTTTTCTTGAAACACAGTTTCATTCTCTTATTTACTTCATTGTTATATTACAAACGGAAGCTCTCAGTTTGTTCGTCTGTGATGTGTGACAGGCATAGGTCGTAATTTGACCCTCCAATTTTTGTAGCATTATTCACGAGCCCTTGGAGACCTTAGGAGCGTTTAAGCACACTTTGTTTTATTTGTAGCCAATCTCTCTGCCTTTCATTTATTGCTTTTCCATTCCTTTTTCACTTTTATCGCTGGATGAACTGGATGCACTTGCATGACAAAATGGACATATGTTATTGAGTTTGCATGACTTGTAGACTAGTACTTCTTAGTCCATGCGGAAAGTTTACACCAGATAACCTGAGGAGGCCAACATTCTTCATCAAGAATGATATGTTCACATATTGAATTCTTAAATCTCGAAAGGTAGTCATATCATATATGCATATGTATATATATCTTTTGCTATTATGTTTGGAATTTTTTAACTTACCTTTTGCTATTATGTTTGCAAATATTAACTTACATTCCAAGTAGGTTTGGAATTTTTTTTAAATAATATACCTTTTGCTATTATGTTTCAGTTCTTCTTCTCGACGCTCGCGTGATAGCATTGGAGGTTGAAATTTTGCTGAAATTTTGTTTAAATAGATGGGTACTCTTTATTTTTAAAGTTGTGCAAGTTTGTTGCACCTAGTTGTAGGTACCAGATGAGCATTTTGTATGAATGATGACAACTTTTTGTTGTGTGAGGTTGATGGTTTGACAAAAATTTTATAAGCTCACGTTATTGCCTTGTTTTCTTCCATAATAATTTTACTTCTATTAATTACTTGCCATTTGAATAATGAAAGATGCTATTTATAGTTTTAAATGTTATTGATAATTTTATATAATTTATGTTGACAGTGATTGCAAGAAAATTTTCTATCTTTATAATTTATGTATAATTTAGAATATTATTGCATGGCTGCCAAATTTGTGATGAATGAGCAAATGTCAGAGGATTAGAAGTAAGAACAATTTATAGTTTAAATTTTGCAATTTTGTAAATCGATATAGATTATGTGGGGAAATTTTGAGGTATTTTTTTTTTATTTTTTATCTTCTGTGATGGAACTTGCGTCGGAATGTATCAGATGCTACATTACTTAGTGTCCAACTTTGCGTCAGAATGGAGGACACTTTAGGATTACTTAGTGTCCAACTTTGCGTCAGAATGGAGTCAGAATGGATGACACGTATTGCGTCCGATAACCGTCGAATTACATATTTGCGTGAGAGAAGTTGGACGCCGGAAGTTTGCTTCCAAGGGTTTTGCGTTGGATTTCAATCCGACACAAATCCATCACAAAATGACTAATTGCGTCGGATAAATAATTTTTTGTGTCGGATGAATTAGGTGCAAAAACTGTATTCTCTTGTAGTGTTATTAGTATAATATTTATATATTACATCATATAAATTATACTATATCTTTAGAATTATTATAGATAATATTATCTTAATAAAATTCGATCGGACTAGTCCCATCACGACGCAATAATAAGTACAGTCGTACCAAGTATCAACGCATGAGTTTATATATAATTACTTTTTTATTCTATTTTAAATTCACGAGAACTCGGAGTTCAAGTACCGAATAATATCTTAATGATATAACACTATTAAAATATTGAACCTTGAAAATCACATACATTCAAAGTATGTGCAGCATACACATGTTAGCTAAAACCATGTCGGTAATTAAACATGCCCAAATTAGAACCTTTAATTGCTTCAAAGATCACTTCACGGATAACTTGATTTTATTGCTTCAGCTAAAGACAGAAAAAGCAAGGTCGCACTCATGAGTCCTTATGTCATAATTTCGTTATCGCTCACCCTTCTTTTTTAATGTAATAATTCTCGATCAGAGTTTGGTAACTTGAAGCTACGCTGTCTCATAAGAAAAGTAAACTGCTTACGAATGGCCCCTACTACCTCAATTATGATCTCTCTCTCTCTCTCTCTCTCTCTCTCTCTCTCTCTCTCTGATTGCTTGCTTAAAGGCCCAAGATGATTAAACTACCTGCACCGCTTGTCCTGGTCAGTTGGTAACCGGAGGGCGCCACTGCTGAAACAATCCCAGCATTGTTGCTGTCTTACTTTCCTGGCTGTGGAAGCAGCCAATGCATACAATAGGATCACTTCCCCAAGTCAACTGCAAATCCATGCGAACCAAAATCGGAGATTCCTTAACTTCCCATGGAAAGACACATTCACAGATGCCGAGTAGATTGGATTTGTGCAAGGCAATAGGGCATACTCTCTTTGTCAATGTGGGACTGCAAAGTTTCAACTTCCAAGTGAAAGGCACCCACAGAATTTGATAGTGAACACAAGGGACATGGCATATGGATGGTTGGTTCAAACGATGATCACCACTTGTTTGAACACCGAAGTATAACATGATGAAACCTCAGAGAGGTTTAACTTTAATGTTCAATCTGGAAAAGTTAGAGCTCAAATCAGAGAATCGTACAGTATTTTATTAACAAATGAACAGCGTTTACTATTCTACAAATAGGGCCAAAAGGAATATATACTTCATACGTAGATGTCTAAACATGTTAAATGAACAATTTCGATGGAGACTGATCGAGGATTCGTTATCACCGATGAAGCGAAGGGAACTATGCATGATTAAACTTATTTCTGAAGTGTCACTGTTCGACTATTAATATTCTGAGAACTGAAAAACACTCGTGATATATGGCAAACTTATATTATTAATTAGCATGAAAGAAGGACGAAATCTTCTGCATAAAGTTCTGCCTGCCACATATCACTGCATGGCATCAATCCCTTCAGAAAGAAAGTTTGCGCAGAACCATTGATTGCTGCAAATAGATAGGACAAGATTTTTCCTACCATGCATGTCACGATTTTTCTCTCTGATTTCTCTTTCATCTGTTTCTGGTCTCACGTCGATCAGCAGTGTCAACCATGGAAGATTTTCAATTCCATCTCCATCTCCAATGCAAGCTGTGAAGGGACTTGGCCTGCAGTGAATTGAGTGAGTGAGAGAAAGAGAGAGAGGCCAATGTGATCGCAAAGAAAGACAAAGGGACACCAACATGTGGGGGGGATCAGCCATGCATGCACCTATCCATGCATTTCAAAGACAGCTCCCCGTTGCCTGCATGAGGGCCAGCAGCGAGCGTTAATGCCACTGTCAGCTTCTCACGCCCCTCCCATCACCCCCGCCCCCCAACCCCACCCCCACCCCTCCCCCCCTACTGGACAACGCCACGCGTCACCAGGAGGCAGTGCTTGCTTCCTTCCACCTCAGCAGCTCGGCTCGATCGGGCGACCCCCGGAGAGGCCTAGCTACCAATCGACGTGGAACAGCCCAAGCTAATTAACGAGCTCGATCGGAAAGCGGCCACACCGTCCTATGTCGGCCGGGGCCAACCTCTCCGACATGGCACAGGCGCGTCGGAGTCCCTACCATGAGCCTTTGGTAGTTCGCCCTTATCCCTTTGGGGCGATCGATCCCTCCAACGAGAGCAGAAACATACAGACGTAGACGTGGAGTGGAGACCCAACGGAGATGTGATTCCATGTGTCCAAGCACCCGGAAACAACCCCAGGAGACATGAGAACTTTTGCCGCTAGATACCCTTCTGTACACTACTTGCTCTTGTTAGGTGTCAACAGTGAACTCCCCTCGGACACCGTTCAGCAAGACCAATCAGTTAACCCTCATAAGTATTCTTCATTTGTCACTTGAAATGTGTATATTATGGCTTAAACACAAAAAGAAAATAATGAACGCTTTGGATCTCAATAAACAGGACCAGTTCTTAATTAACATAAATAAATAATCCATATTCCTAAGCATTGATCACAAATATGCCATTGCATGCTTTGTCTGGGACAACAGGTTGATTGGTTTGAGTACGAGTTGCTTGTAGACTTGGAAACCATGCAAATCGTTTCTTATCCTATAAATGCAAAGACTGCCAGTTTAATTATGAATAGATATATGTGGTTGCCGTTGTGCACAATAACGTGTTTCAATGCGGAGACATGAACGCACAAGGAAATTAAATCTCACGCAACTTGCAAATTGCATGCATTTAGATCATGCTTCCAATTAGTTGACGTGATGCTTATCCCACTGTTTGGAGTTTGGACAATTCAATTGATAATGGCCCATTCTGCTCAATCTTGAACAATTTGAGTTTGGGGAATAAACTTAAAGCTCATCATTGCCAATGCCAAGGTGACCATGGAGGAAGAGGGAACAAATGATTGGTGACACCTTGATCACTTGTAGCTTCCTCATGCCCATACCTTGTCTAGCTGCTGAAACAAGTAGAAGTATGATACAATCTACAGAATGAAATACAACCAGTCCCATGTATGTATCTATGCATGCATGCATATATTTCCATCAATTATTTGTGTTACGAAAGGAGAGATCGTACAAACATAAAAGAACACACGAGATTTATGAAGTTCACTTTATTGGACGACGTTTTTGGATGACGATTCTCTTTGTTAATTGAAATATTGACGATTATCAGGATGCAAAATAACTCAGCCATTCTAGAATGTATATAGGAAATTTCAATACAAAATAGAACATAAAAATTTTAAAATCATCTAAATTTCTCAAGCTCGCTGTCTGGACAATGAGACTCTCGTAAAGAACGAGCGGCTTCACTGCAAAACAAATATTCAAGACATTATCAAGTATATAGCAGTCGTCCTGGTAGTATATTACATATATATATATATATATATATATATATATGATACTACTTTAGCAGGTACTAAATAAAAGAAATGGGGTGTAAAGTATAGACCACAATACGTATAATATACTACCTTATTAATCTAAGTAAACAATAGAGAACCCTTCTACGGAAGAATGATTTACAAGCTGTGGAAACCCACGATTCCGAACTTGGCCACAAGAACAAGTCTCGTTTGACGCAGTAAACTACACAAAAGTTGTTTTAAGATGCCGCTTTTAATATCTTGTTTGAAGAGGTTAAAGAATTTGTCAGGACTCAGTAAGTTCTAACCAAAAGCCACGCATGCAAATTATGATGTATTTTGTAATCCCTTTTTTTTCTCCACAGTCTTCATCCTAAATATGATATATGACGAAGGAAATCGTAGTTGCTGATCACTTGAAAAATTAGAAGTATGATCCATGTTTAATTTTCTTATGCAAACTTGGAATCAATTGATGGCATTCATCTATCTTAAATTAAACAAATGGACGCACATCAATACTTTCCGAGATTTTTTTTAAAAGTAAAATGCTTAATATTAAGTTACTCCAAAAGAGTTCGGATACAAAAATTGAACAAGACCAGGAGGAGGTCCATCCATCCAAAAGTTGTCGCCACCACTAGTGCGATCAAAACGTGCAAGGTAGTCAGCAACCTGATTAACAGTTCTAGGTCTAAAAGATACAATGGTAGGGCTGACAACGAGAAGCATGTATCTGATATCCACAATGATGCCTTTAATACGCCACGGACAGGTCCACTTGGAGTTGATGATGTGCACGAGCGACTCAGAATCAGAAGAGATGTGGATGTGCGAAAGCCCAGCGCCCGAACACCGCCTAAGACCAGCCAACATAGCATGAGCCTCGACCTCCAGCACCGTGTGAGCATGTAAGGCCCCGGAACCTGCAAAGAGAAAGACGCCATTATGAGAAAGAGTTAGGTAGCCAATACCCCCTTCCCTAAAAGGCTCCAAGGAACCGTCTGAGCTGAGAGAAATCCAACCGGTAGGGGGGCTCCCACCGGATTTGCATAGGTAAATCGTAGGGGCGTAGAGTCTCAGTGCATGGGCGCCGGCAAAATCATGAAAATCGGCCAAAGCCCTCTCTCAAACCATCTCAACGGTTGCACTTCGTGACCTAAAATGGGTATCGTTCCGAAGGTTCCAAATTCCCCAAAGAAAATGGGCAAAAATTGATAAAAAGGACTATTTGGACTGCTGATCCAGGTTGGCCCCCTCACAAAGCCAGGCGCCAAGATGCCAAGAAGAAAAGTGGAGGGGCGAGAAACTTAGGCGGTGAATGAGAATAGACCAAATTTGGAGCGCAACATGACACTGGAAAAATAAGTGAGTGGTGGTTTCGGTATGCAACCCGCAAAGTGGACAAGATGGATCAATAGTGTTGTCAAAAAATAGTATGGTATCAAGTGTAGGGAGTTTTCTGTGTAAGAGTTTCCAAAGAAAGAAATGGATTTTTGAGGGGACAGGCCAGACTAGCATAGAGCGGTGGCTAACATAATTGTATACTGACTTTGCATTTGCACAACTAGAGGTATCATTCACCCAAACCCATGTATCATCATCGACGTTAGGAGAAAGATAAATGCATTCGATATGAGAACAGAGTAAAGGTCCGAAAGTATTGGTAAGGAGGGATTTGTTCCATGAAAAATTATTAATAAAGTGGTCAACACAGATATCATCAAGGCAAATGTCCATGTTAATGAAGGTGGGAGTCCAAATAAGAGGAGTCGTGAAGATCCAGGGATCGCGAAGGACAAAAGTCATCTTCCCCGACCCAATAGACTTGGTGAAGCCATCGTGGATGCTGGTGATAGTGTTGAGAATAATTCGCCAGGAGTCAGCGATACACGAAGAAGAAGGTAAGTCCTAGGGATTAAGCATGCCATACTTGTCCCTCACAAGGTTCACCCAAATTGTGGGCCGCATGTTGAGCAGTACCAGGGACTAGCGGATGTGGTGCATACTTCTAAGGCCAAGCCCTCCGAGACACCGAGGGAGGAAGGCAGTACTCCACCCGATGAGGTGGATACCGCGCCGGCCGCCACCAGGGTCCCAAAGGAAAGAGCGCGAAAGCCGCTCCATAGAGGCAATGGTACTGCTGGATAAGTTAATTACGCTGAGGGAGTGAATGGGAATAGAGGCGAGGGTAGATTTTATAAGCGTAGCTCGTCCGGCCTGACTGAGAACCCCCTGGCGCCAACCAGTGAGGCGAGAAGAGAGTTTATCAAGCATGAATTTTTGGTCACTAGATGGAATGTGCTTAGGGGAGATAGGCACCCCAAGGTAGTGGAAGGGGAAGGTCCCAGACCGAAAGATGAGAATTTCAGAGATTAATTGCCTGCATCGAGGATTAATCGGACGTAAGTAGAGCTCGGACTTATGAGGGTTGATATGTTGGTCCGTGAGGAGATCATAGATCTGAAGGATCCTGCGAAGGTTGAGACAATTGCGCTTAGACGCTTTAAGGCAAATAAGAAGGTCGTCAACGAATAGCAGATGAGTCAAACTGAAAGAGTTTAATCGGAAGGGGGAAATCAATCCCGCCTCCATGTGTTGGGACATGAGCGAAGAGAACACCTGGGCAACGAGGATGAATAAATAGGGGGAGATTGAGTCGACCTGGCGAATACCCCGATAACTAGTGAATTGGGGAGAAGGCTCCCCACTAATTAGACAACGATAAACTGGTGAGGAAATACAGGTGTGAATCCACTGGATATATTGGTTTGGAAATTTCATGAGGGTAAGGACAGATGAAACTGCATGCCAGGAGATCCGATCAAAAGCCTTTTCAAGATCTGCCTTGATCATCATGTACTTGGTTCTACTAGAATTGAGTGAGTGGGCAAGCTCTTAGGTGATGAGGATATTATCGTGTATAGACCGTCCCGGGATAAAAGTCGTCTGGTTGAGATCAATGAGAGCATTTAAAGTAGGCCGGAGTCTATTAGCAAGGATTTTAGAGAGTAACCTATAGAGCACATTGCAAAGAGAGATAGGCCGATAATCTTTGACGCGTTTAGGTTAGCAATCTTAGGGATGAAAATAAGGGACGTTTCGGCCCACTCAAGCGGCAGAATATTAAAATTGAAGAAATCAGAAATATTTCTGACGATCTGGGGGCCAACAATGTCCCAGTAGGTCTGGTAGAACTCGGTGGTAAAGTCGTCTGGCCCAGGAGCTTTCCCAGGTGGCATACTACGCAAGGTAGTAGTGACCTCATGATGAGTGATAGGGGCAATTAGGGAGGCATGCCAAGAAGTGTCAAGGCAGGGCAAGTTTGGCCAGCACTCGGGCGAGATTAAGGGGGGCTGAAGGCTTCCATAACTCTTGGTAGTGTGCGACAAAGATAGATTGGATTTGGGAGATACTCCCAACAGTAATGTTGGAGTCGTCGATAATTGAAGAAATGGTATTTTGTTTATGTCGCATGATAGTGGAGAAATGAAAGAATCAGGTATTCCGATCCCATGCAAGAGCCAGGAGACCCTGGACTTGCTCCACCATTTGAGGCCAATCTGTCGGAGTAGGGCAGCGTGGTGGTGATATGTCGTACGGAGGTGGCCGATCTCCAGATCCGAGAGGCCACGCAGAGAGTCGATCTCTTCGAGCGAAGAAATAATGCGGAGTGTAAGGTCGGCTTGGATCTCAAGGTTGCCAAGGGTCTCCTTATTCCATTTTGTAATGTCCCTCCTAATAAGGCTAAGGTCACGCGAGGTGGAGTTGATGTCTGACGGCTAATGCCGTGCAACAATGTCACGGGCCTCCAAGTGGGGAAGCAAAAAATGCTCGAATTTAAAGGACCGGGACCTCCAAGTGCGGAGGTCAGTCCTGAAAAGGAGAGGGGCATGGTCAGAGACGCATCTCTGAAGGATTGAAAGGGTAATATTCGGGAATCGGTTCATCCAATGACTATTGATTAGCGCGCGGTCGAGTCGGCACAAAATGCGCGCGAGGCCACTCCGATTATTACACCAAGTGTAGCAAGGGCCCAAGGGAGGAATGTCGAGAAGGGATTGTGAGTTTATCATATTATGGAATGCTCGGATTGAGCCAGCGGAAGAGAAAGGGGAACCCCCGAGCTTATCTGAGGGGGAGGAAAGAGTGTTAAAGTCTCCAATGAGGAGCAGGGTAGGTTTGAGGTATCAGCGCGAGACAGTTCATTCCAAAGACGTTTGCGAACGGAAGCAATTGTACTAGCATAAAGAGTAGTTAATAGAAAATTAAAACCTTCGAAGGAAATCGCAACATGAATAAGTTGGGCAGAGATAAGGAGCGAAGTCACCTGAGCCTCTTGGCAACGCCATGCCAAGAGGATGCCACCTGAGGCACCGCTAGCTTCGCAGAAGATGCCGTCCCAACCATGGCCGAGACGACAGAGAACTTGTTTAGTTTTTATAGAGTCTGTGTGGGTTTCTAACAAAATTACAAAATGTGGCTTATGAGATCTAATAAGATTAAAAAGTCGATCCTTGGCTTTGGCCCAGTAGGCACCGTGGCAGTTCCTAGCTAAGAGTCGCATAAGGGTTGAGCGGGCACATCCACACCCGAGGAGTCCGGGGCCGAAACCTGCAAAGATGAGAGGGGAGGTGAGACCGGAGCAGATGAAGAAGCAACTCCTTTACCTTTTGTAGTTTATTTAGATAGTGGCCGTCGAGGGCGAAGCGAGGGGAGTGGCGTCTGCGGCTTATGGACGCGTGACTTCTTCCTCTCATAGCGGGGTGGCGGGAGGAGCTCGACATCCTCTGGGTCCTCATCGGAGACGTTCTCTGGGACCAGAGGTGTCCGATCGAGGCAGGCAGCGGCGCTGGCGGCAAAGTCGTCATGCTCCAGAGAAGAGGGGGAACGGCCATATGCGGCCCGTGACCGTCGAGGCATGTGGAGGGGAGCGAGTTGTCAGAGAAGAGGCCGAGGGGAGGTGTGTGATCGCCGATGGGTGGGATGGCGGGTGTAGACAGGACGCCGGAGGATGTAGACCGGACGTCGGAGGGGGACAAACACATCACAGGAGAGGTCGGAGGTGTGGGGTTACTGTGAGAGGGAGAAGAGATAGTAATTGGAACGGCCAAAGAGGTGTCTGCTAGGGCAACTTGAGAGGAGCGGTTTTGAGTAACATACAGACGACCCAGATCAGTCGGGACAGGATTATCCCTCACAAATCCTGCCACGCGTCCGCCGAGATGAGTGCGGTGGGCAGAATCCGCAAGAGGGCTGATCCGACCGTTGGGAGAAGACCCACGGATAGCACACGTGTCACAGATCCGAGGGGGATACTTTCCCAGATAACTATAAAGTAATGCTCTTTCTGCATGCTATTCATGTGTAGTTTGGTCTCTTCTGAGTTCTCAGCGCTAACGGGATGAAGAAATACTCAGCGATCACTACCAAAAGGATACTTGGAAAAAAGTACGAAATGAATACTAATTGAAAGAAGACATCTCAATGATCAGTCGTATCATTATATCAACCTCCAATGATAAGTTCTCTGCCCCCCTCTCTCTCTCTCGTTCGTAAAACAGTAACAGCAAGAAAGTACTGTTGATACAAATAATGATCTTTGGTTGTTTTCTGGAGCCGCGGAGATACGAGAATAGTCACCGGAATTTGCGCATTGATAAGATGCATGCACCAGAGCGAAATAGGCCACACAGAGACGGACCCCGGGCAGATGTGGTCACCGTTTTTGTCGGCTTTTCCATGTCTCCCTGCATCTGCTCATTTCCAGCTTCCCTCCCATAATTCTCTCTCTCGCTCTCTCTCTGATTATGAAGAACATATACACATTAAAAAAATATTTCGCATGGATAAGAGGAACCAATGGGTCATCATCATTAATTAGTGCCTTTGTTTCCAACAAGTACTCCCTCTCTCACTCTCCCCTCTGGACAAATTCATGCAAAATCAGAAGGCCAGTGGCAGGCCAATTTTACATAACTGTATGACAGTGCACCATGCATCATGGTTGATGTAAGTGGTCCTTTTTACATACATATGTCTAACTCTCGATGTCATTGTAGATGTTGCTCTCTCCTTTTTTCTCTCTATAATAAGGAGGTTATGTTGACGAGCTCTGTCTGATTAGGGAACCCTTGTCTTCCTGCGCCCACTTGCATTATAGAACTGCCAGCGTCCTGGAAAGGTGCATGTCACAGCAATATCAGCATGCAAGGCATGAATGGGTTGCTATTGGATGGTATCTAGATAAAGTTTTGCATGCCATTAATGTGCTGCTATATGACTACACCTGGGGATCAAAGGAGGAGGTGGGCACTTGTCCTTGGAGTAAATAAGGTGGTGCTGCTGAATGGTCCATCATGTGGTAATTAGTAGTACTTGTACCGTTCCCAAAAGCTGTGGACTCCAGTCGAGCTCTTTGCTCTGCTGTTGGCATTGCAGCTTGTGGTGTTCTCCTCATCATTTTCTGCACATTAGGATCAACAATGCTCAATCAATGTTCTGCAGTACTTGCAGGAAGAGGCGAACTTCCCAGCGTCAACATAAAATATGAGAGCAGGATCCTTGCGTACCTCTGGTGGATTATTACTGGTGTAGTCACTGATATCCAAACCAAAACCGTACACTACTGGACTCAGAGATGCAAGCCTCATTGAGAGAAACTGTAATATCAAACTGGCTTAGTTACCTAGATATAAATACATGTGAGTGGTACAACGAAACGAGTAATTATCTGATTCTACCACATGCATTACCTCAACTTGGTTTTGCAGAGACTGTACGTAGTTAATGATCTCATCCAGCATATGTGCCTTTCCAGAGACCTGATGGATAAAATTAAATCGACAAAAAATAGAATGCGCTTTAATGACAGGAATAAGACATTAGAGTGCATCAGGAGCTGCAGCGGCTTCACAATTTTAATGATCACGCACCTTCTCACAACCAGGAACGAGACCTTGCAGCATCTTCATCCTCTCACTGATTTTTTCCCTTCTGACCTGTAAAAAAGTTGACATTTAAGATACATGGCATGGTTTTCTTTGCAGAAAAAATTAATATGATTCACACTTATAAGTAGTCTTGGTAGCTTAATCAAAGTACCCTTTCTGCAAGGCTGTGGCTGTCTGTTGCTTGGCCTCTTCTCGCTCTTACATGTACATATCCAGAAGGGGGTTCCCCTGAGGGTTTCAGGTTATCAGCTTTAGCTTTCTTGCTCTCTCTCCCCTTTAGTCCAACGTTGGTCTTATCCTGTTTACAACTCTTGCTTCCCTTGGCAATCTACAGAATCGATGTAACTAAGCTTATTACAGGAGAATCAATTAAGTAATTAAGGTTTCTGGAATTGGCGAGCAGCACTGAAAATGAATAGTGAACATATATGTCATACAAACCTTGGAGTGGCTACTCATGAAACTAGGATTCCCATCTTTGCGCTTTCGTTTCTTCTCCACAAAAACTTGTGGTTTCGAAGAATGCTTATGCTTCTCGATGTCGCCAATCTTTGGTGAATAACCTGAACTGCTGTCAGCTGAAGGAGCATCCGTGGCACTGTCCAGGGAGCTGCTGCTGTCATAAACTTTGGCATCAGTGCCCGAGAACTCTGCAATTGTTTCAGATGAATAGTAACAGGGGAAGCAGTAAGAGGTAGCGTTCAGCGGCGTGTGATCCCCGGTTTGCTGGGGCAGGAGAGGCGTCTCAACGGGGGAGCTGGGGAGGTAAGCAGAGTCCAGCAGGGAGGGGAAGTGGTCATATGAGAAGGCCATTATTTCAGTGGAGCTTCAACAGGTGGTGTCGATTCCTGAAGAGGAAGGAAATGGATAGGGGAAATGATTTGCAGCAAGGCAGGGTGGGTCTGAGGCCATGTCTTGGTCCCGGTTATATAGAAATTGGAGAGAGAGAGAGAGAGAGAGCACAGTCGTTTGACTGGTCTGAGCGATGACATGTGAACAGAAGCAGCGTTTACAAATGGTTGGGACTTGGGAGTGATCATGGATAAAAAGGCCGTCTTAGTTCATATCTTGCCTGGTTTTAGACATGTTGCTATATGGCAAATAGCAGGATCTTGTAGGCAGCCACCATAAAAAAAGAAACCGACAAAATATTATTATGAATTCATGAACGGAATCTGCGAGAGATTGTTATTTAGATTATGCCGCCGAACTGAATACTGTTTGCTATTCAAGCTAGATGAAGCCTACACAGTCGGAAGAGGCTCAAAAGTTGCTAGTTGCGAAATCAAATTAATATTTACAATGTAATTCATTTAAATATTTTAAATTTTTATTGCTTCAATTCTTAATCTTAGCCCAACATATTGCATTTAACTTCACAAGTCAACTAAAAAAACCGAAATAAATTGCATGCCATAAAAACATTGTTTAAAAAATAAAAAAAAGTTTTAAGGAAATTATTTTATTAGTTATAATTTTTTAGCCGAATAACATATATTTTTCAATAACTAACTTAAAAATTAGAGAAGCATAGTTGTTAAATTTGGATTGGACCGGATCTGGCCACCTACCCGGTCCATGAGTCATGAAAAATTCAACTACCTTATTACATCGATTTGGTCTCAATCTGATCAAGAACCGAATGGACCAACTGACCCGGGTGGGTTGAATGGACCAACTGAGCCGGGTGGGTTGAATGAACTCTACACTTGCTGATTTGTTATTTTATATTATTCAATGCTTATCGACACTCATTTATCAAATTATTTTCTTTGATAATTATTTTAAAAAATTTTATAATATTTTTAAATGTCAAAACTTAAAACCTAATTAAATTAGAAAATAGACACTATACTAATCTTTTTAGTTTAAGTTCATACCGATAGTTAAATTCGAGAATATAAATTTGTAAAGTATAATTGAATGCATAAAATCTCATAAAACTCATATTAATAATTAAATATTTCAGATTTGATTCATTAATTTTAATTATTTTTTTAATCATTGTACTTTGATATAGAAATATATTAATTATTGACAAACATATATGAATAAGTATTGTACTTTACAATTTTCTATTATTTTATTAATTGTTGGTCTGATTATCTGGGTTAACTGATTCGTCCGTCCAACCTGACCCAAAAATTTATTCGGGTCGACGTCTAGTCCAAATCTTACAAATTAGTTTCAATTCAATAAACATATAAGTTTCATGCATTTACCTTAGCAATTGCCTCAATACATTTCCCAAGATTGTCTTATAACACTTTTGGACTCCAATTTCGTGAGCATCAATCTATCAATTCAATCTGTTCTTGATATTTTTTTTATCTTACATCAGTTGAGAGTTATCATCACAATAGACTAGCTAGGCCTTAAAAATAATGCTCCCTTCGTCTGAAGACGACTAGGAATACACACATGAACAATCCTGACATTCGATAAGAGTCATTGAGGGGCGACATGTAACGATCCCCATCAATTTGGTATATTATATTTTCAGCCAACAATCAATTATTATATCGCTCAATCTTCAAATTTTAACTTAATTACAATGGTACTTGCATCTCATATATTTAAGTTCATATACAATTAACAATCATCTTTAAATAATATAAATAACATGAAAATAGATGCAAAAGTTTGGTACAAAATACATCTATAAAGATTCAATACGAACAACCAGTATTAAATCCTTTCCTCCAGTATTGGAGTCTTCCGATCATATTTAACTTGTACTAGAAAATATGGGTAGAATGTACTTTTGCCTTTCAACCCATATTAAAGTCCTTCAGGTCATATTTTGCTTGCACAAGAAAATATGGGCAGACTATATTTATGTCTTTCAGCCCATATTAAAGCCCTCTAAGTTGTATTTGGCTCGTGATTTACAGATTTTTTAATGAAACTTTAGAAGAACATAATACAAAGCATCCTAAAAATTTCAGACATGATCGATAAAAAAATACACATAAACAAATCATATTTAAAACATACAAAATCATTCATTCCTTAAGATATAAGGTTCGCGTCCAAACATCTAAGAACATTGTCTTACAACATGAAACCCTAGCACATGGATCTAAGTATAATAATTTAAAAACATGAATCACATATAAAAATCTTTCAGATCTAATGCATAATGTAACCCTCACATCACAATTCCTACCAAGAACTAGAGGGTTCTTGAATCTCTCAATTCAAACATACAAATATTGAGAGGAGAGAAAAGGATTAGATAATCTTTACATAAGTTTCAATCCTAATTTGCTCTTCTTCTGTTTTTTTTTTTCTTTTCTTCCTCTTCCTCCTTATGCTCCTTCTTGATCCTCTTCCAATCATAATCGCAAGTGCACATATGAGAAAAAGAATTTGTATGAAGATGTTTGAACTTTAAATAGGAGAGATAACCAGGACTTTGACCCAAGGATCAAATTGCTCCTCACTAAAAACATTAGGTTGTTACATTGAAATTAACTAGCCATTAAGCACACAATTAAGCATGAGCAAAACTGGATTTGTAACCCTCTCGTTCTTATTTAATAGGGTCTGATTCGGACTCAATCCCAAATTCAATAGGGAGTGGTGCCTAGACTAGATCATTTTGAAATAACGAAGAATTAAATTGAGATGATCTAATTATCTCGATTTAATTTTTTATAAAAATAATTTTAAATAAATTAAGATATAATATTAGTTGTAACTAATTTAAACATCTAATTTTATTATTTATTATCAATAATATATGGTTTATAAATAAAGTGTACCTAATATATTTATAAAATTTTAAAAATTGAGTCCGAATGAATTTGAATTTGTTTTGAATCGCAAGTTCGTAACACAATGCTGACACACACAAATATATGTTAAACAATCAAGTCGGAGAAAATTCTTATTGGAAGCATCATACGCGACGCGAAATGACTTAATCGAATTAATTGAGTGATCTCCAACCTATGAACAACGTACTCTTTAGCGTTATGCTAATTGAGCCGTCCACACTACTTTTGGGATTGGCTAAAAGAAAAAAAAGAATTGGGTCAGATCAATTGTCTGGACTAGTGCTTGGCCCTAGTTACTTCACTAGTTTATATAATTTATAAGTTTAAATTTAAGCAATTTATTCTTAATAAACTATCTATCTTTCTATTTGAGATGATATTTATACCACATTTTATTTTAATTTTTCACCTCTCTAACTTTACTTGTCAAGATAAAAAATTTGTAATATTATATTTTACGTTAAATAACATTTTCAAAACTAAAAAAAATTGTTTGAAATTATAACTACTTCAAATAGTATGATAAATTAATTATTAAGTTATGTATATATATGAATTATTGTAAACTATATTTTGTGTCTCTATATTATTTTTTTCGTTATCAATTATATCTATCAAACACTTTTTTTTATTAAATTTATAACCAATGTCGTATTTCTTAATGTCTAATCGGTATAATACGAGAAATTTTAAGTATTCTCATTAACAAATTTCACACTGTCATTGTCAATTCATTCGTACATGGAACAAAAATAGTGATGTACTAACAAATATTTAAACCCCACATGCTTTATTTATTTCTTAACATCTTCCAACTTCTTATACCATATAATACATTAATTAATAAGAAAAGTCAGTCGCCTCCATCCCACCCAAAAAAAAAACCATAATAATAATAATAATAATAATAATAATAATAATAATAATAATAATAATAATAAATAATTTGTTGTTGGTGCAACAAGAGCACGTGCTTGGCATCTGGTACAGTGTATGGAGGTCGATCAATGCAGCTGGGTGGGCCATGGAGGCAACGAAGACGCGGCCCAAGATATACTTTTTCTTTTGTTGTAAACTCCCATATTTGTTAAATCAGTATGATGTCTTTATAGTCTTATATAGTTATATTATTTGACAATAAATTAATTGGAAGTATTTTCTTTATAAATATTATTCTAAAAAAAGGTTTATATTATCTCACCGATCCAAAAGATTGTTTTTATGTTTGACGATAAAACTTGGACCAAAACATCAACAAATTCAATCAGACATCAAGGAAAAAAAATGTAGCATCATACTTTTCAAATCTCACGTCATCAGAATTTAGTTTGGATAATCTCTATAAATATTATAATTTAGTTTAATAATATATATAATAGTATTTTATTACAAAAATAAATTATTAAACTCCAAAAGTTAAAACTGCATTAGTTTATATTTAGAATAAAATGAGCGTCCTGCCCCTCTAAAGGGGCAGGGCGCACCTGCGTATTTGGGTGCCCCTTGGATCTGTCGTGGACGGCAGATCTGGGAGCACCCAATAAAATCGGTTTTTTTTTATCAAATCGATGGTTTCTTTTTGAATGAAAAAAAATCGATTTTATTTCCTATTTTCCAACATTCACGTTACAGCCCCAATTTCCTCACGTTTTCTGTCCTAGAGAACTATTGTCGTCGTCACACCGGGATACAGCTGGCCATCATCACGTTCATCGTCGACCACGCTGCTCGCCCCAAAGCCAGTGAGGACGCCCCCGCTCGCCCCGACTCGCGTTCAAACTCTTGCTTTCTGCCTTAGGGGAGCTCGCGGCCAGATCTCTTGCCGTCGTCACGTTCCTCCATCGATCACCACTAGAGACGATGCCGGAAAAAAGGCCCCGCTTGTCCCAACGCCGCGTGCCCCGACTCGCCCAGACGCCGCGTCCTCCAAGCCGCCTATTCTTCCAAGTATTAGATCCCAAAGGACATCAAGAGGGGGAGTGAATTGGTGTCAAAAATAAATGTATCGATTTTACAAAAATCATCGCAAAAGCTTAAAATCGATTAACAAATCTTTAAATCAAACCAAATAAAAATAGATGGTTGATGACGACGTTCGGCCACACCTTGACCTACGTGCCCATTTCGATTTTTTGACCTCGAAATCGTAAAAAAATTTCACTAAAATACTTCCATTGTTCAAATGGGGCAAGAAAGAAAGCCCTTTACACAACTACATTTTCTCTACTTCGAGAGGCAAGGCAAATCTCTCATCCTAGTAAGCTAATATTTTCTCTCTCTCATGAGGTAAGATTTGGAACCTTTTTTATATAGGATATCTCATATTTTTTCTGAAAAATTCTCTTTTACAATAACAAGTTCACAAAAATAGAAGAGATAAAGAAGAGAAAGCCAAAATGATAACTTCAAAAAAAAAATCTCCTTTTTCATAACTTGAAGTTTTTCTTTAATTAATGGATGAGTGCATTTGCTTCTAACTTTGACACTTCTTTTATAGTCTTCAATATGTGAAAAATTTTCTACAATTTATTTCACAAATTTCTCCTTCAAAATTGACTGTTACTGTTCATTTGACTCGGAGGCCGGTCGACTGCACATCTGGGCCGACCGATTTATGTGACCGTTGCGTGATTTCTTCAGCTTTTGCGCTTAATTGGTCGACCGGTCCGTCGATTGGTACATCGACCAGTATTGTCTCAGCATCAACCAGGGCAGGCTCAGTTTTCATCAGTCAACCGGCATCTTCATTCGGCCGACCGGTACTGTCTCGACCGGCCTTCTTTGCTTCGACCGGCAGGTTGATCGACCTGTGCTATTTTGAGAATAACATTTTGTACAGTTATCCAAATTAGATAATCTTGAATTCTATGGATAACTAACATGATTCTTTACAATTTAATATGTATCATTCATCCATAATCTAATAAAATTATAGTTAATTATTTAATCAAAGTTAGTGTATCAAGTTATCCTTTTTTCTTTAAACTTTTTCAGTATTTAACTTTAATCTTTCGAGATTTGTATCATCAAAATATAATTTTATATATCATTAAAACTTTTTTCCAACAATCTCTCCCTTTTTTATATTATCCATCATTTTTTCTTTTTCTTATTGAAAAAAACATTGATCTCGTCTCCGGTAGGAAGAGATGTCTAAAATATTTGCTCCACTGCGGATGGGGAGCTAAAGTGTTTATGATGTGCCCCTCTTTGGATCTTTCACGAAGGGCAAATGATTGCATCCCAAAGTTGAAGATGTACAAGTTTAAAATAAAAAAACAAAAGAGTATGGGCAGAAATGTAACATTTCGAGACTCATGTGACTTTCACGTGGACAGAATCATTCCAAAGACGCTACTTATAAGATAATTTTGCAGAAATATAAACTGTAAAATGCCGAATAATAGGAACTGAACACCTGAATGGGACTCCATCTAGAGTCAAACTCTATGCCATGTGCAACATCCATATGTCACTAAGCTAAGCCATCTCCAGAATCATCCTCTATATCAAATCTTTCACCTGCACGGATCCAAGTTCACGGAAAATTCATGAATATAAAAATACTCAATACATAGAGTCTAACCATTATCAAAAGATAATAATTAATAATGCTCAAGATAGGATTAATAAATCAATTGATCAGCAAATGAAACAATACTATACGATGATCAATTGATCATGATATCAATATAACAATAGGTCAATAATCGATGCTCAAATGATATGATAAAAAAGATAATAATTGAGCAAATAGAACAATTCAATGCCATAATCGATATATGTCAATGAGATAGTGAATCAACATAACGATATAATAATTGATCCATAGAATATAGTAATGCATCGATATAACTATGGATCAATGTGACTATAGATCTGATGGATCAAGCTAAGGTCAAAAGACATTGGCGGTAACATTTATCCATAAAAAATTTCAATAGGTCTGATCAATATGTCACTGTTCAATAACGTTTTGCAATTCAATAATCAATGATCATTAGCCAATAACAATTCAATGCAATGGGTAGAGGCAAAGTCAGTATCCAAATGACCATGATCTGTACAATCAAAGTACATGAAGACCTAGTAGCTTTTAGCTTTTATCCTATTTACCTAACAAATCTATTTGTTAACAATTCAATTTAGGTTTAACAAGACCCAATCTAGAAAAAACTATTGGATCAATACTATAATCAATGACACGATTGGATACGCTAACAATGGGATCAATACGATGACAATGAAATCAGATTTGACCATGCTATAATCATACAAACTAATAAGCACATGATCTGGTACAATAACAATATGATCAGATATGACTATAACATCAGAGATTATGACAATAAAATTAGGTATAACAATGATCTGATCTCAAACAATTAATATCAATACTAATCCAATTTACTATAGCCAGTTATGTAAAAATATGTTTTCTTCCTTCAGAACCCGGGCCGTGTTCGAGGAACGTACAATATACCTTGGCCAGAATAAACCCGGGCCGAGCAGAGAGTGAACCCATGCCAGGTTGTCCATGATTCAAGTTCTCCGTCCAATGCGCCAAGCACGAGCCCACTAAACTCAAGCTAGGCTATAGGGAGCCCGGGATGGGTTCTGCGAACTTGGTCCGGTTCTGTCACGAACGTGATCCATAAATATCATTTTAATATAATATTACCTTTAATTAGCATTTTAAGTAAGTTTAAATGATTATATAGTCATGGTTGCGTGTAGCAACTAACCTCTGGATTAAAGCATAATCATAATTAAATTATCGATAAGCATTATAAAGAAATTAATATAAGATTATTAAGAATAAATTATAATATTTGTAAATATTATAATAAATATGTTTAAATATGATTAATTAGGGGTTTAACATTAATTTTTAACAAAATAATATGATTGGACCTTTATTTCAACCAATAGGATTTCAAGTAGCTCAAGCAGGCAGCTCACCAGCTGCTAAGTAATGAATTTTTTGAACCACCATATGACGTGTTAAAAATCTGGAACAAATATATAAATCAATTATTTTTATCCTCCGCAAGCAAAAAAAATTTCAAAATGAAATCCCTAGCCGAACGTCCTCAAGAAATTCAGCACGTTTGCTGAGTTAAGGTCAATTTGCGGATCCGAAATCAACCATCATCTTCATACGATTATATCTTCCTGATTGTTTCTTCATAAATCCCGAAATTTATGTGCTTCATCCTATCGGCGTTATCTTTCTATGACCACAAGAATCATATAAAAAGGACTTCTGTAGAAAAAGTTATGAACCGAGAACCGTAGGTCGCTCACTCTGTCCTGAGTCAGAGACATGTCTGCCTTGTGGATTAGGGTATGATTAGTATAAATATAATTAGGGTTTGAAATTTATACATGTTAAATTATACTTCACAAGGGTTCGGTGAGAAGTAGAATCTCCAATTTGGATGCGTAGAGGCGGAGAAATGAATTTTTCATTTCAAATGAGTTTTCTGTCAGGTTCTAGGAAATTAACAGAACACGACTCAAATTGACTATTTTTGTCATAGTGTTATACAAGGAGTTAAATTCTCTAATTGTCATGACAAAATACTAAGGAAGTCTAGTTTTCATAAAAAATATGATCTAGTTAAATGGACAAGTATGAATAAACATATAAATAAATCTTTCTATGACACACAGTCTGCCAGGGCACAAACCCTAGGTAAGGTTGCCTTAGATGTTATGACCTACTCACTTGGACTTAGTTAATGATATTTGGAGGTTAGAAACCTTAATAAGTTTAGTTTCTAATTTATCCAGAATCATGAGAATTGCCATTTTGGTTAATAAGTTACGAATTATTCATTGATAAGTACTTAGTCTGAAATCCTAAGACATCACCTAGTTAAACTTTGAAAATTTGAATAGTTGTGAGTGTGAAGTAGCATATGAACATAAACACCTGAAATTACACATTAGTATTAGAAGGGATTATATGCATTTTAAGGTGAATAAGTGTTCATGCATGAGCATGCATTGCATATTGTTATTATTAGTAATTGGAAAATAAAATATCGTCATTGCTTGTAGGAAACCAACAAGCTACAAGTGAAAGGAGGAAAATCTAGTAAACCTCTTTGAAAACATAAAGCACAAGGTGAGTGGATAAATTTACAACATAGCAAAATGTTATATGTTAGTTCTTTTATTTATGGTATTACCTCAAGCAAATATTATTATTGTTATTACTGAAACATATCTTGAGTTATGAAAAGTATTTATGATATGTTTCAAGGATTTCATATGAGATGGAATAACATCTTATACAAAAATATTTTTAGGGAACAATGCTTGTGAAGTGAAAATAAGTTTTACTTGATAATGATATGAGATTATGACATGTGTATTTTGATATTTTTAAACTTCATGTGTTTATTAGTCATGCTGTTTGAAAAAGGTCTTTGGGGCCGCATTCAATATACATGAAGCCTTTGAGGCATATATCGAGTGTCTTTGCCCTTTGGGGACTGCTCTGCGTGCACATATTGACCCATGATATGCTCTGCGTATCTGAGAATCATGATTGGGTGGCACACAATCATGATTGGGATACGTATTGACCCATGATTTGCTCTACGTATTTGAAACTCTTTGATTGTGAAGCTATGCTTAACTATATGACACACAATCATGGAGGGATACGTATTGACCCATGATTTGCTCTGCGTATCTGATATTCTTGATTATGAAGCTTTGCTTAACTGTATGACACGTGATCATAGAGGGATACGTATTGACCCATGATGAGTATGTGAAATGACACATGTGTGGAGTTTAACTATGAATATGATGATATCTTGAATAATTTGTATTTATGATAAAAGTTCATATGATTTGAAAAGTTATGTGATAGTAATTATGCTTTAAACATTTTCTCATATGAAAGAAATATGATTATTTAAATGTTATATGCACTCATATTATTCCCCTATGTTGTACATTTATTCCACTCATTAAGCAAACGATTGTTGCTCACATTACTCTTGTTGAATTTTTCAGGTAATTATAAGTTCTTGAGTTGAGTCGACTCGAAGCTTGCCTTTGATGCATATATAAGAGGTCGAGCCATTGGAGTACTTTTATTTTCTTTCCACTTTCATTTTTAAAAAGCATGCACGTAATAGATAAACTAGAGAGTTGTACTAGAGTTTGTTAGAATCATTTTGTAAGGTTGTATGAGACTTGATCCTGTGGGATTATATGTGAAATTATTTGTGGAAAAAAAAGTATAATGACCATATGTGAATGTCATATCTTATAGTTTTTTTTTAAACTTTGATGAATATATATCCATCTTTTGTATGCATTGGCTAATAACACAAGAAAGTAAGGGAGGGAGGTTTTGCCGATTTTATTTTTGGTGGCTAAACGTAACTAAGATTTATGATAATTGGGATTAGCACTTAGTCACGGAGTTGGGTGTGACAGGTTCCGATTCTGAATTGCAGCGAACTCGGTCCGATTCAATGGAACCCGAGTTGAGTTCTGCCGCCGACGGGAAGTCGCATTCTGTTGCAACTTTTCGGCCACCATAACTATACCATAAATATCCAATCGATGCAAAATCTATATCAATGGAATTTCAGTACAAAAGAGAAGAGGACAAAGTTCCATGTCACTAAAAACCAATGCCAAGGATTCTCTATGTACCTAAAGTTGGCTAAAAAATCAACAAAAATCCCTCATTTGAAAATCTGCACGAACGTCAAACTTTGAACGACGATTCCTCTTTGTCCATGTCATGTAAAACGCAACAAACACTCGGACGATGATCTCCAACGCTTGGTCATTACATCATAACATCCTTAAAAATAATTTCGTTCTCGAATTTGCATCATTCTATCTGGACAATTCTGAATAGTCCTTCCTCATCTCTATGATGAGTCCAAGCCATCAAACTATGGGTGCCATCATGTTCTTCACATGCTTAGTCTAGTATTCGAATATTTCTATTAGTTGCTCTGCATCCGTCAGAGCTCCATTTCGATTTAATTCCTCCAATCTCACTATATTAGCATGCGATTTTTGTTTCGTATAAGTTGATTTCAACTTTTTCATGCTGACAAAGGCTTGTCAACATTCTCTTATGTCTGCTGCATTTACATAACAAAAACTATCATCACCAGTCTCGCTCTAACCGAGAGCTGAGCATCATGATCTTTCATACATGACTCTAAATGGTGTCATGCCCATGTTGAAGTGGCAACTATTATTGGACATAAATTCTTTCAGTGGGAGGTGACTATCCCAACTTTCGCTCCAGTTCAATGCTCAAGTTCAAAGTCTATTCCCTAAGGTCAGGATTGTTCGTTCAGATTGCTCATCCATTTATGGATGAAATGAAATCATAGTTCAATTGTATCATAAATGCTCTTTGAGTGATTCGTCAGTCTTGGGCTGTAAATAGCAGATCCATATCCGACTCAATGTGTAATCCATATAGTCGGATAATCTTCTTAAAAGAAATGTCCATCAATTTTTGGATAGACTAATTCCATTTGATGAGCATGAAATGAGCTATCTTTTTGAATTAATCCACCATTACTCATATCTCTTTGTGGTCATGTTGTATTCTTAGAAGCCCTATAACGAAATTCATAATTATCTTTTTTCCATTCATATTGTGGGGTTCCAAGCTTCTATAATGCACCATATGGCATTTGATGCTCCACTTTCTTTTGTTGACACACCAGGCACCTTGCAACATACGCAACCACATTCTTCCTCATATTGTTCCACCATAAGGTCTGTTGCAAATCCTTGTACAACCTTGTGCTTCAAGGATGGATGACGAATTCTGCATTGTGTCATTCATCCCACACTTATCTCTTTAATACTTCTTTCTCAGGGATCCACAACCGTCCCTTATATCAAATCACCTCATATGTGGTCAAAAAGCTTGTAGAACTTTGGTTGCACGACTTAAGTAGGTGGTCATATTCATCATCATTTGGTCCTGTTCTGTCGATTTTCACTAGCGATTTTGATTGCATGTCGAGATGTGCCATTATCCTTGCACCATCGTCACCGATCACTTGACTGACTTGGATGATGCCATCACAACTATTCCATCGGCTCACCCACAGACAAGCAAGTTATCCTTCACATTTTCTATTTAAGGCATAATTGAGTTTGCGTGTCTTTAATGGTAGCTGGTTGCAAACTCATAACCATTCATATATTTGATTCATCTTCTTTGATGCATGTTCAAATCTTCTGTGAGAAGATGTACTTCTGTCTCTTGTGGTTTGTGAATATTTTGTGGGCGAAGACCACAACCATGATTTTCAAACTCTCGAGTTAACTCATAAACTCTTACGAGTTTAAGACTCTAGAGTACAAAACTGAGTGAACTCGGCTCAAACTCGGATTTGATAGTAAACTCGGGTAGACTCAAAGTAAACACGATAGAATCCGATGGAATTGGGTAAACTCATAAAAGTTCACATGTAGACTCAACAATTTTGTTAATTAATTATTTGATTAGATTTTGAGAGTATAATTGGAAGAAGAATGAACTATGTTTTACTTTATACATATTTATGATAATATTCTACTGTATAAATATATTGTAATATATTAAGCATGTATTGTTTATACATTATATTATAATTTTTTAAAATATATGATGCATGTAATAATCTTATTGGTAATAAATAATGATATATGATTTTCAAATTTATTTATAATTTTTGTTAATTTATTTAAATATTTTAGACTTAAGCCAAGAAAATAAAATCATCATGATTTAATCTCAATCAACTCGAGATGATTTGATTTTGAACTAGATTAGGACTTATTTTAGGATTAGATTCAAATTTTGAAGATGTCTAGTTGACGTTGTCAGATCCCATACTCAATTTTGCTCACTCATATTAAAAATTCTTATATTGTGAAATATTTTTATATTTTATAAAGTTATACATAGAATCTACGAGTTTACATTTCGAGCTTATGACTCGAGTTTACCAGACACAAAATGAGTTTATGTAAACTCTCAAGTTTGAAAACCTTGACCACAACTGCTAATTCCATATTCATGCGTTGAATAGTTCTTTTGCTTTGATGTGTGGATTACCTCATTTTTTTCATGTTGCCCCAAGACACATCCTAAGTTGGTGTCATATGATTCATGGTGGATGACATAACCTCCTTGGTATGGAGGCATCGTCTGAATAAACGTCATCGTTAATATCTTTTCCAATTTCTAAAAGTCATTTTCTCATTTCCTAGAACCATTCAAGTTTGACACCTTTCTTGGTGGGGTCCATCAATTGTCATGCACTCTTGTATAAATCTGATATTACTCTCAAAGAGTATCATGCAATTCCAAGGAAGCTTCTTCTCTTTGATACATTATTTAGTTAGGTTCATTTGACCATAGCTTCCACCTTTGTATGTTCAATACACCATACGTCATAATGATATGTCCAAGGAACATCATTTTATGCTGCCAAAATTTGTACTTCAAGTCTTTGGCCTAAACTTATTTCTCTTAATACATGTCCCTTTGGGCTCGACGAACATATTAGAATGTCATCAATGAATACTATCACGAACTTACCCAAATATGATCTGGACACTCCATTCATCGAATCCATGAAGGCTAAGGATGCACCGACCAATCTGAAGGCTTCACCCAGAAATGCAAAATGCCCATATTTTTATCCTGATGTTGTCTTCAATAAGTTATCGTCGTCTATTTGGAGCTAATTATATCCACTACTCGGTTGAATCTTTGAAAATCCTTTTGTCGAAAACAATTGACTAAATTTGTAATTGTTCTTGAGTCACCCAATATGGTGGCAGGTATGCCATTATTTATCAACATCATTGGATGTTGTTGTTTCTCCATGCCATTATATGCACATTCCATTATTTTAGCTATTGAGTTCAAGTACTCGATATTTGTGGCATGCTATGATCACCAGCTAATCGATAACCACCTTAGAGATATTGTTAAATGAGTACTTCCATTAAACATTCCACTTTTCAATGGATAATCTTTATTTCAATGAAAAGTAAACTACGAATTATATCATTTCCATATAACACATGCTATCTAGGTACTACAAATTATCCAAAGTCTAAATGACATGTAAATTACTATTTTAAACTTGATTAAGCTTCAAGTCATGTGAGTCCTAACATATCATTCTATTTAGACATTCCTGCGCCTTCCTTGAAGAGCTATAATTCTTTCACTGCAGAGGTCCGACACGTCTCGCTTCCTCGCAATCTCTTGCAAAATGACCTATGTTGCCACAATTCAGACATGCTCCTATCTTCTAGTAGCATTCACCAAGATGTATTTTGTGACAGTGGTTGCATGGTTCTCTAAATTGATGAGGCTCATTCCTTATTGGATATGGTCTTCCTCGATTGCGATTGTCTTGACGATGCTTCTCTCATCTCTATCTTTATGTCGAACACTCGAGCACACTTATGATCATATTCGGTATATGCCTGTGCCTTTTGCTTCATCATCTTCAAGCATGGAAGCGAATTCTTCTGCAAATTTAAGGGTCTGATAGTTACAACGCTCTACCCTTCTTCGGAGGCTCGGCTTGAGACCTTTGACCCATCGCTTGACGCGGTTCTGCTCTGATTGTTGTCGAGGATAATACTTTTCTAACTTTAAGAACTCAGTCAAGTATTGCTTGATCATCATAGTATCCTACTATAGATTCAGGTAGTCCTCTTGTCTTTTTGCTCATTGAGAAGCAGGCAAATAACTATCCTTAAACACATTTTTAAATTTTCTCCAAGGGATTACGTCCTGCTTGGAGAAAGTGACTGCTTTTGTTGTTTTCGCACCAACGCCTAGCGTCACCTATCAAGCGCCTCGTAGCACAAGTAGTGCAGCTCTCATTATAGCCTATTTTCACTAAGGTTTGGTTAATTTCCTCCAGCTTTTTATAGGCTTCCTCAATGTCATCGTTTCCATCAAATTGAGGAGGCTACAACTCAAGAAAATGATTAACGGATTCTTCATGATTATCATGCGAACGAGCATTATAACTCTGGATATTGCTATATTTCATTTGCCTTGAACGAAATCCATCGGGTGATGATCCATGTCTCGGTTGCTCCTCTTGTTGTCCATTGGTCCCTTCCAACTTGGGAGCCATCTATGCTCACCAAGGTTATTAAAACCGGATCGGACCGGCCGGTTCAACCACGAACCGGTGGTTGGTCCAGGTCATTTCATGCCAAAATCAGATTGATGATTTCGCCGCACGAAATCTAGTTGAACTGGTATGATTCGACGAACCAGTGAACTGGAAGAAATTTGGTTCAATTAAAAAAAGTGAAAAAAAGTTAAAAACCACTAAAATGGAAATAAAAAGATGGAAATAGGAAAAAATAAAACTAATTGAATGCAGAAAAACAAACTTAATTGGAAAATTTATGAAGAAAGAGAGGAAGAAAGGTAAAATAAGGAAAATAAAATAAATGAAGAGAGACAGGAAGAAAGGTAAAATAAGGAAAATAAAATAAATGAAGAGAGACAGGAAGAAAGGTAAAATAAGGAAAATAAAACAAATGAAGAGAGAGAAATGAATGGAAAAATGGAAAAAGAATAATGAGAAGATCAATGAAGGGAGTGATGTACAGCAATCATAAATTAATATATTGGTAATAGCATTAAATGATGAATTAATGGAGAGAGGCAGAAATGAAAAAACGGAAAGTGAAACTAATGAAGAGAGAAAGTAAGAAATGAAAAAGAATAAAATTAAATAAAAATAAAAGATACGAGTGATTTATGGTAAAATAAAATTAACATGTTACTAGTAGCATCTAAAGCTAATAATAATATATTAAATATAAGTATTAAAAATTGGAAGTAGTTGATGTATCAATAATAATATCTTAATATATATATATATATAATATATGTTAGTATTTTAGTAGGTTACTAAATTTTTATACATAATATAACATTTGTTATATATATTCTTGTTAATATAAATAATATTATTTTTATTTTAATAAAATCTGATTCAATCTGGTCAAACTCCATCGGTGCAACCATGACCCAGTTAGTCATCTAATTCGATTACTGGTCCGGTTATGATAACATTGATGCTCACCCAACAATAACCATACAATTCCATTAGTGTGAGTTTAATGCTTCATACTATAATTCAATACTTACTTGACCCTACTGGATGGCTGTAGTGGTTGCTCATGACAGTTGCATATGGACTCTATCATATCTATTTAGAGACAGTTAAGAAGTGTCTCTCCTTAGGTTGATACCTTCTATAATGCATCGAGACCTATGTGACTTTCACATGCTCTGAGACGCTACACAATCTTCTATAAAAATATTTACGGAAATATAAACTATAAAATGCAGAATAATAGGAACTAAACAACTCAATAGGACTCAATCTAGAGTCAACTCTATGCCATGTGCAATATTCATCTGTCACTGAGCTAAGCCACCTGCAAAATCATCCTCTATATCAATCCTCTCACTTGCATGGATCTAGGTACAGAGAAAATCCATGAGTATAAAAATACTCAGTACATAGGGTCTAACCAAGATCAATAGACAATAACTAATAATACTCAAGTTAGAATCAATAAATCAATTGAGCAAAATGAAACAATATTGTACGAGGATCAATGGATCATGATATCAATATAATAATGAAAATCAATATAACAATAGGTCAATAATCAATGCTCAAAAGATATGATCAATAAGATAATATTGAGCAGATAGAACAATTCAATGCCATAATCGATATATGTCAATGAGACACTGGAACAACATAACGTTATAATAATGGACCCATAGAACAATGAATATATATCCGATGGATCAGGCTAAGGTCATAAGACCAATTAATCATGATAACAATTATCCAAAAACAATTTTCAATAGGTCAGATCAATATGACTCTGTTCAATTAACGATTTCCAATTCAATAATCAATGATGCTAATAATAATTTAATTTAATTTAATTTAATCTTTAGAATTATCCAATACAATAGGGAGTGCTCGGTCAATTAAGGGGAACTCCACGTCTCTTTCATGTAGGCCAGTGGTGATATCAACCCTCAACAAGCCACCCTCCAACAATAGCGCTAATAATAATTCGTTTTGGCGGGGGACCATGGTCAATCACAGGACAGTCATAGCTTCCATAAAGGATGACGTTTCAAATTTCTAGGTACATTATGTGCCCCAAACAATAATAGTAACAATGTGACCTAGGGGCTTAGAGACAATCAAAGTATATGGAGATCCAATAGCTTTTAACTTTTATTTTGTTTACCTAACACATCTATCTTTTAACAATTTAGTTTAGGTTTAACAAGACCCAATCTAAAGAAAACTATTGGATCGATACTATAATCAATGATGGATATGCTAACAATGGGATCAATATGATGACAATGAAATCAGATTTGATCATCCTTTAATTAAATAAACTAATAACCACATGATCTAGTACGATAAAAATATGATCAGATATGACTATAACATTAGAGATGATGACAAAAAAATCAAGTATGACAATGATATGATCTCAAACAATCAATATCAATAATAATCAAATTAACTATAGTCCATTATATAAAAAAAACATTTTCTGCCTCCAGAATCTGGCCCATATCGATATACCTCGACCACGATAAATCCGTGCCAGACAAAGGGTGAACCCAGTTGGGTTGGCCTTGATTCACGTTCTCCGTCCAATATGCCAAACTCGAGCCGTGTTAGCGCTAAACCCGGACCGGACTATAGGGAACCTGGGCCAGGTTCTACAAACTCAATCTGGTTTTGACATCGAATCGCACCGGGTTATGTGGTACTCGGGCCGAGCAGAAGAGGACCCGAGCCGATTTCTGCCACCGACGGGAAGTTGCATTTCGATGCGACTTTCCGACCACCATAACTATACCATACATTATTCAATCAATGCAAAATATATATAAATGAAATCTCAGTACAAAGGAGATGAGGATAATGTTCCATGTCGTCAAAAATCAACGCCATGGGGATTCCCCTACGTACCTAAAGTTGTTGACAAAATCAGCTAAAATACCTTTGCTGAAAATCTGCACGAACGTTGAACTTTGGATGGTTATTCCTCTTTGTCCATGTCACAAAACACGCGACCAACACTTTGACGAAACTAGCCGTCGAGTGCCCTATGAAACATCTCGGTTTGCTTAAAAATGGGAGACAAAGAAAGGTTCATGGTGTAGAAATTATGTTTTGCCAATATGAGTTTCTAGTCACCTTTTAATATCTATTTATAGAGGTACTCTAGGGTTCTAACTTCTATTGTGCATTGGACTCTTATAGAATTAATCCTTACCATTCATCGTTAATGAACCCTCTGTTAAATATTCGGCATTAATTAAAACCCAATTTAAATAATCACATATAACAATATTTCACCTCTTTTCAAACTCCATCTTATCTTTCCAACTTCTCCTCTAATTTCCATCAATTTTTGGAATTAAATAATTCGAAAAAATTAAATAATGATTTTACAAATCCTAATAACCAATTAAAATATCTCTTATTTATTTTTTGAAAATTGGGGTTGTTACAAAAAACAAGTGAAAGTTGTATTCATATATAAGGGAACGTCTGTAAAATAAAGAATAAATTATGTAAGCAAATGTCAAGTTTTATTTTGATTTCAAATCTACAATTAATTTTTATTTACTTTATATAAAAAATCACAACTTTTAAATTTATTTAAAATTATTAAATATCAATTCAATGACTTTAACTTGAACAATTGAATATTAAATTACCAACTTAATATTTTATTTATGTTACACATAACTTTTTATTCATTGACTCTGTGTGATTTCTTGTTACTCTTTCAATATCTATTCATCGATTTCTCCTATCTTTCGAGAAGTTTGATGGTAAATATTTCATCTTCTAGAAGATGCAGATCGAGGATTATTTGTATCAGAAGAAATTGCACGAGCCTTTCTACGAGGAAAAATTGACAATGATGAACAACGTGAACTGGGCGCTCCTTGACTGGCAAGCGCTTGGTGATATCAGACTGGTGTTGGCGCGGAACATAGCCTTTAACATCATGAACGAAAAGATCATGGTGAGTTTGATGAAACATGTATACGAGAAGCCTTTAACATCATGAAGGCATTATCAAACATGTACGAGAAGCTGTTTGCATCAAATAAGGTGTATTTGATGAAAAGGTTGTTCAACTTGAAGATGTCTAAAGAGGCTTAAATTGTGGATCACATCAATGAATTCAACATTATCATTACATTGTTGAATTGGTGAATATCACTTTTGTTGATGAAACTCAATAATATTCGAGATATGATTCTGGGAAGAATGCAACAACGAGGATAGAACCAACTAAGTTCGAATACAAGGCGACGAATTCGATCGAGATAACTAGTCGCTCAAGTAATATAGTAAAAGGAGTAAAGAGTGTCGAACCCACAAGGAATATTATTAATTCAATATCTGATTTTATAAATTAATAAGAGAGAAAAAACATAAGTTTTAAAAATAAGTTTTGTGATTATAAAATAAAGAAAATAAGATAATAATAATATAGGATAATGGTGTTGAAGTAGATCTTAGAATGATAATGCATTAAGGATAAATATGTGAACCAGAAAAGATAAATTAAAGTTCTTAAGATGGATTAGAAATTTTTCTAAGTTATTAATTTACAAGATTAAAATCACAAAGTCCACAATCTAGTAATTCTGCTATTTAATCAACCAAATCAAACTATCTTAAATTTACTCAAAATTGAACTCTCACAAACTGGTATTCATGCAAATGAGATTAAAATTAAGATGCATTAATATGAAAATCCTAGAATATTAATCACTCCACGAAGTGGTATAGATTAACAGACCACACAGATCTAATTCTCCACACACTAGTTATTAGACCTATGTCAATTTTTAACTTCGTAATAAATCATTTAATTTAATTAAATAAAATTTGAAATTAAGTAGACAACAAAATGGTAATTACTTAACTTAGAAGTTTAAATAATTAAATCAAAAGCACTAAACACAATTAAAAATTGATAAAAAGAAATTCAATAATAATAAAATAAGGATTCACAGAATTTCCCTTCAATAATAGTCTCCTAAAAATAAAATAACTAAAACATGGGGTTCATACTAGAATTACAGAGAGATAATAACAAAATACAAATGATAATCGAAAAAATTATAGCAAGAATAAATCAGGGCCTTTGAATGCGTCGGAGCATCTGGATGAGCCGTCCAATCAACTCTCTTTTTCTTGGTTGAAGCCTACAAAACTCACGACTCGCTATGGAAGAAAACCAAATTTCAAGGCATGAATTGGATTGATGGTTTCATCTTCTATTTATAGGTACGAACGAGTCTTCATGTTAATTACGGGCGTAAATCGTACTATTGGATTTAAATCCACTAGATAAAAGTTGATCACAGTCTCTTTGGATCTCGACCAAAATGATAAGTTCTCCTGATCATTACACCCAACATGATTAGTTCTTCTTATCTTTACGCCCTTATTCTAATCTCAGCCAAAATGATAAATTCTTTCAATCATTACGCCCAAAATTAGTCATACGTCCTGACCAATAAGTTTCGGCCATTTATGGATTACGCCCATAAAAATCAAGTTGTATTTCTTTTACCCTCAGGATGTTGACGTAAGATTTATCCAATTAAGGTGATAACCTCAATTTTACACCCTAGATGTCATGCTTCTCGGCCATAAGATCTTAGGGATAAAGATCATTCCTTCATCCCTATGTCGCCCAATGATTTCAGGCCGTAATGATAAATCTTCAGCCGTGGCACTTGAAACTCTTCTCGGTTTTTACTCCTTAAGATAACATATTAATGGTTTTTACTCTTTAAAGATAACATCTGATACATTTACCCCTTATCTCATTCAACGTTAATTCGACTTGCCTGCAAAATAATTATAAAAATTAAGTAAATCCCTCCTTAGTTAAAATATTCAAAGCATTAATAATAAAAATCGATAATTCTGGAATTATGACTAAAAATGATCTAAAATTATATAAAATGTTGCCATTATCAAATTACAAAAAAATTAATTAAATAATAAACTAAAATATATTATATTTTGCATGCATCAAATTCTTCCAAGCTTAAAGTCTTGCTTGTCATCAAGCAAAAATTTCAAAACAAGGCTCAAGAGAGTTCTATCATAGCCTCCATATTATCAGCTAACTAATTTTCTCACACAATTTTTCAGCACACCTACTACTCAGCGTCTTACCACTTTCCATGCACTTAGCTTCATAGAGAGTCTGAATGCTACATAAATTTAAACAATCTCAAATTCAGTCTTGTAGAAAAATAAATAGTCTGTCAACTAATAGCATTAATATTGAACACATAAGTACAAATTGAGCTTAAATTTTCATCATTTTTTTCACATATTTATTTTATCAATCACTTTAAAAGTTCTAATCTTCACACAGGATTGCACAAGGAAGTCCATGTAGCGGGCTTTCGATTGATGGCTCCCAGACCAGATGGCCTTAGGGCAATAGGTGATAAAGTAACCCTCGAGTTTACTTGCCCGAACAACCAAGGTTCTGAATGAAGAAGTTCGAACTTCGCCATGATTCAATACTCCCATGCTTCTCCATATTGCACAAGATGGTCCTTGTAACATGCTTTCGATTGACAGATCCCAGAGCAGTTGCCTTTAGATCGTCAGGTATGAACCTCACCCGAACACACCTTAGTTCCGGATAACACTTTTGTACCTACACACAATTTTATTCAAAACTTTTTTCAACACTTTTTTTTAAGCTCAAGGAGTACTTAATATGGTCAATAAAAAGACTACTACTATAAGACTTAATAAATAAAAGGCATGAAATTGATCTTGTAGTGTAGACATCCATAATTCTACTTAACATAGGCACATAGTCCATAAGTTTAATACTGAAATAGAAGTGATAAGAAAGAAAAGCATTCAAATTTCATCAGCTACTCTTTGAACTTTACTTAAAGATATTAAAACAATAAGACAAGAGTTAGAAAGATGGTAGCAAAAATGCATGCAATGGTATTTTTGGGAAATTTTTCAATTTTTCAAAATTGTTTTTTGGATAAATGCATACATAGGAAAATAAAAAGAAAAATAAGGAAGAATGCAATGCATGAAATGTGAACTCCGCAAAGCTTGAATTAGATATTGTCCTCAGTGTTAGACCAACAAGGGGAAGAGATACAGACTCAATAAAAAAAGACAAATAAAGAAATAAAAAATAAAAAAATGGAAAGGACACAATCGGATTTACTGTCTGTGTGGCGGTGAAGGTGGGTGGTAACCGAGATGTTCTTGGCGCATATGATACTCATGGATGCGCCTCGTCATGCGGACATGCTGATCCTGGCGGGACGCGAAGCAACCTTGACGCTCTTGAATGGTGGTCAACTCTGTCGTCTGCCCATTTTGCTCCTCTCGAATAGCGTGCAACTCTCCTGTGTTGTGAAGCTGCTCATCGTACATGGATTCCCAAAGCTTTGCATAGAGGTGTAATCGGGCTGAGGTGATGGGGGCGGTGGATAATAAGTCTGCTCTAGGAGTGGTGAGAAATAAGTCTGTTCTGGAGGTGGAATGTTCGACGGTGCCGGTTCTTGTAGAGGTGCAGATTCTTCCATCGGATCATGGGTCTGATATGGGGAGGCTGGGACCAAAGAAGAGCCAAAAGAACTTTCTTGTGCTGGAGATGGAATAGGTGATAGTATCGGTACATATGGTGGAGGGGTAGGTGCCTCGTGTCGGGAAACCGCTGGTGAATCATGAAAAAACTCTTGTTGTCGCATTTGTTGTTGGGCTGTCGCATAATTTGATAACTCAAACCAAGAGAGCTCTGCATCCTAAAGTGGTTGATCAACTGGGACGGATGGTCTATCTTCGGCTTGTGGAGGTGCGAACTATCTAAAGAGAAGCCAATTATTTGGATTAATTGGCGTAAAAGCATCCATCCCCATGAGCAAGGCACTTTCTGGTTGCATCCTTTAAAAATAAAAAACTTTGATCCCTAAGTTGTTGGTCTTCATGAGACCCATAGCATGAATGGTCCTATGAGTGAGGTGGGTGTTTCCTGGCATAGCTTATCATCCAAGTCAAGTTGTAGGTGCTGAGCAATAGGCGTGATAAGGGCACCCATATTAATGCTGCCGCCACGTTGAGTAGTGCGGCGCTGGAACCGACGAATGATCAAGGCACCCACATTAACTGGAGTTCTGTGGAGCATGCTGTGGATGAGGTATAACTCTCCCTCTGAGATGGCACCATCATTATCACTGCACCCACTTAAGGTGTTGCTTAGCATACGGTGGACGAAGCGCAGAACATAATTCTGAATTATGCTTTCTTTAGCTGTGTTTCAGACCAATCAATATTCATTTCTTATCTGTTTCCAGAAAGCTTTGGCATCAAAGTCATTAGGTACAGAACGAGATCCATGATTGGGGAATCCATAATATTATTAATCTCTCCTAGAGTGAGGGTAAAGGGTCGCCCATAAAGCTAGAATGAAATGCGGGGCTGATCATAATTCCTGCCATCTAAATTAAAGACCTTCAAGGATGAGAGAAATTCCATAATTAGTACTTCATAAGTTGGCCACCAGGAATGCACAAAGTCACGAAAATAATAAATGAATACCTGCAAGTAAATTTTACTCCTTGAGCATTTCAGTATCCCAAAATCTAGTAGCATGAATTTGAATTCCAAACATTCATTCAAATCGGACTTGATACTCAGGCTTAGACCAATAGTAGTCTCCGGGATGAGAAATTAGTTGTGAGGGCTGTGGTACCGGCTAAGCATTTGGATGTCATCGTTCACGTCGCCCCCTCCAAATATTAGCAATCGCCTCATCTTGATCAGAATAGAGAAACTATTGAGCAACAAAGAAGGATGGCGGCTCGGTGGGCTTTGCAGTTGAAGTCTCGGCCGAAGTGTATGTCAGCCGTAGGATATGTCAACCATAAGGAGGAACTGCTACTCGGTGAAGAGAGTTCGGTCAGTCGATGTTTGACCGTACTGTGACAACAAAGATGTCGATGAAGGGCATGATGATGGGTGAAGAACCAGGGGGCGAATCACATTTGTGGAGCATGGTGGTGGTAGCTCGGTGCACGGTGTGAGGCTCGGTCGTAAGGAGAACGGGGGGCCTAGCGCGGTGGTGGTGATGAATGCCGAAAGTGAGAGGGCATGATGATGATCGCAGTAAGACTTTGGCTCTCGTCTGGGCGTAAGGGGTGGTGGTGCTGATCATCTGATTCAATCAGCGAAAACACGAGAGGGAGTAAGATTTTATAGATGAAAGTTTGGGGGTAATACCTATTACGACGTGATGGCGCACAGTGAAGGGTCATGTCAATTGGATTTGGGGCGCCAAAATCACAGCATGCGTGATTATTGATTTTTTTCAATTAGACTTGTGCCTGCATGGTGTCATCTTGTCGTTATGGGGATTAGCGCCCGACTTGGTGGTCAACCGGCATGGTCATCCAGTGACGGTGCATAGGTTTGGCGCCCAACAATGAAAGCAGTCAACTTTTGTCGCCCGATGTGCGATCTTGAGCAGGTGTCAAATTTTACGCTCGTGCATGTCATTGTGTTGTCGCATACTCCGATGTACGTAAAGCACCAATGTCGTAATGTGTCCTGAATGATATTTATCCGAAGTTCTCCCCTTACACAAATAAAATATTAATTAGATGACTCCATAAAAATAAAAAGAATAAAATGACTAAAAAATATATAAATATATAAATAATAAAAATAAAAATAAAAATCATCCAAACTAATTTAATGTAACTAAAGTATTAATCAGTAACTAATTAAAGACTATTCTAAAGAAAGAAAAAATGTAAAAATAGTGCTGAATTTATAGTCTTCAGCTCGACTTAGTCTTGATGATGATCAAGGCTGATCTTGCTCTTCTTCTCTATGCTTTTTCTCTGTGTTGCTCAAAAGAGAGCCTAGTGTACGTTCAGTCAGTCATGTCGCCATCTGGCTCAATTGTCTTTCTAAAGTTCAAATTAATGCATTGTGACTCATGGTTCTAGACTCCATATTCTTTTGCAAGGATTGCATGGTATCTATTATTTGTGGCATCATCTCCTGCATATGATTTTATGATTGATATTGGAGAGTTTCAGGTTGCATTTTTGGTACATAATTTTTGTTGCATCAGAAGGTTGGCCTTGATTTTGATTATAGGTAAACTTTGGATTGTTTCTCCAACCATATGAAAAATTGATTGGAAACAAAATTAGCATTTTCAATCTGATTATAATCAAAAGTCTTACCTGTGGGGCAATAATTGCTAGCATGCCCTCCTCCACAATTGCTACAGCTCATTAATGACATCATATTTTCAAATTTTTCGTTGAGTGTCTCCAACTGGGCCACTACTTCAGAAGATTGTACTCCTTGTGCATCATGAGTTCGGCGAGGTGCTCTCATTTCTTGGCTTGACTTGAGGGCTACATCTTCAATAATATCTTGTATCTCACTAGGGCGTTTAGATCCCAGCACTGTTCCTCCTGCTGATTGGTTGAGCTTATCTCGATCTGCAACTCGCAATCCATGGTAGAAATCTTCCATCACTTGCCATTTTGGAATCCTATTATCAGAAACTCTGGCCAACAGTTCCTTATATTATTCCCATGCCTCATATAATGTCTCATTATCGTCTTGAACAAATGCCCTTAACTCTATTCGATATTTGCCTACTTTTTGTGGTGGGCAATATTTTCCAACAAACTTTTCTACCAGCTGCAGCCATGAGTGAATCGATCCTGGAGGCAAATTTTTAAACCATGTAGAAGCTTTGTCACATAAAATTGTGGAAATAATAATAAACGAATAACTTCTATGAAAGCATTATTATTTTTAAAAGTGCTCAAGGTGGCCAAAAATTTGTCAAGGTGGTCGTGAGGGTCTTCATGTAGTCCTCCACCGAATTGTGATGCTTGTATCATCCTCACGATTGCCGGATTAATCTCAAAATTGTTTGCATTGATTTCAGGCAGCACAATGCATGATTCTCTATCACTATATCTCGTCGAGACATATTCTCTCATAGAAAGTTCCTCTTCATCTTCTCGTCGATTCTTTTGTTGATGTACTATTTCATTTTGTTGCTATTCTTGTCTTAGGTTGTTACGTGCTTGTTCAGTCATTCTTCTGATATTTCTTCTTAGTTGGCGAACAGTTCTTTCAATTTTAGGATCAAATTCTAAAAGTAGAGTTGAACTCCTGGTGCGATGTATGGAATTATCAGAGAATTCTAGGATTATTTGTGATTAGATCTTCAATAGTACCTGCAACAACCAATTGTCAGAAATAAAATAAATACATAATAAAATACATGCACATAAAAATTCACAATAAAATACATAATAAATTAACTTGTTTGGCAATGGCTGATTTCGTGATATACAAAAATGAGTCGAA
The DNA here is from genome assembly GCA_030549335.1 of Pontederia crassipes. Taxonomy (NCBI): domain Eukaryota; kingdom Viridiplantae; phylum Streptophyta; class Magnoliopsida; order Commelinales; family Pontederiaceae; genus Pontederia; species Pontederia crassipes. Next base: position 9,338,234 of record CM060190.1, read on the forward strand.
AAAATTCAATATGAATCGGTCGACTGAATTTAAATTCCATGAAAATCAGAATCGAAGAAAATATCATAATAAATTTTGGCCGAAGTTTGATAAAGCGATATAAGTTCAATGAATTTCATGAGTAAAACAACACCGAAAGGTTTAGAAATTTTAATCGCAACTCACATGTAAAACTCTCCAAAATTTGACGACGTGATATTTCCACATTATAGAGTCGCCAAACTATATCCAAAAATAATTATATCAATTTATAACTATTGGATAATCCCCAAAACCCGATAAGGCGTAAATAAAACTTTGTAAAAATATTGGGGCCAAACTTCCTAAGGAGTCAACACAAAAATCTGAAACCCAAGATTAACACGGCGAAAAATATTAATAATTAATCATCACGGCCGAAAGAGAATTAAATTGACTACTGGACGTAAAAATTAATTAAATCCCTGCAAAAAAAAACCCTCGGTGTAAGAACCAAAATGATGTCGACAACTTGATTTTCTTGGCCGCCAAACAGAAAGCTATCCATGTCTCGGCCGAAACAAAATTGTATCAGCAAATTGAAAGTCATGTATTACTCCAACACTTGCATATAAAAGAAGGCGACAAATTAATCATTACGGCCGAGAAAGAGTAAAAGTCACATCGGGCGTAAATCGGATTAAGTCAAAACTTTACCCTAATAGGCCGCAAAACAAAAACCATATATAAACTGACCGAAACAAAGTCAAATCAATGTATGCATTAATCGTGGCGTAAAATAAAGTTCAGAAGATCAAAACGTGTTGGGCGCCAAATCGATGTAAAATTTGTGTAATGGCTGAAAGAAAACCACTGCCGAAAGCCAACAATTTATGTTAATTCGATAACAAAATAAACCAAAAAGAGAGAATTTAGTTTATTTACACAAATAAAAATAATTAAAAACAAATAGTAACAATAGTACATATTTACAGCAAAGAAGGAATTACAGACAATTTAAGAAAAATAATTTATAGAAAATTTATTTATAAAATTTTATTTACATCTAATAATCTATAAAAATTAGAAATCAATTAATAAAATATTTTCCGACAACGGCGCCAAAAACTTGATGCGCAAAATGATGTAGCAAAATAAATATGCTAGCAAGTGAACTAGTCGCTCAATTAATATAGTAAAAAGAGTAAAGAGTGTCGAACCCACGAGGAATATTATTAATTTAATATCTGATTTTATAAATTAATAAGAGAGGAAAAACATAAGTTCTTTCTAATCTCAGCCAAATGATACATTTTTTCAATCATTACGCCCAAAATTAGTCATACATCTTGACCAATAAGTTTCGGCAATGCATGGATTACGCCCATAAAAATCAAGTTGTGTTTCTTTAACCCCTAAGGATGTTGACGTAAGATTTATCAAATTAAGGTGATAACCTCAATTTTATGCCCTGGATGTGATGCTTCTCGACCCATTCCTTCATCCCTATGTCGCCCAATGATTTCAAGGCGTAATGATAAATCTTCAGGCATGGCACTTGAAATTCTTCTCGGTTTTTACTCCTTAATTTAACATCTTGATGGTTTTTACTCCTTAAGGATAACATCTGATATGTTTACCCCTTATCTCATTTGGCGTTAATTCGACTTGCCTGCAAAATAATTATAAAAATTAAGTAAATCCCTCCTTAGTTAAATACGCAAAGCATTAATAATAAAAATTGATAAATCCGGAATTATGACTAAAAATGATCTAAAATGATGCATGCCATGATCAAATTATAGAAAAAATAATTAAAATAATAAACTAAAATATGTTATATTTTGCATGCATCAATCGACGAATGATGCTATAGAAAAAGTCTCAAATGCATTTGTTTTGAGTGTTGACGATCTGACAAAATCTTGGATTTTGGATTCTAGAACTTCATACAATTCCACCTCACAAATTGAGTGTACGAAAGATTACACTACTAGTAATTTTGGCAAGGTTTATCTAGCTTATGATAAGGCCTTGAATGTTGTGAGGAAGGGGAACATGAAGATTGTCATTGATAATGGAACAATTTGGAAGCTGAAAGATGTTCGACATATATCGGGATTGAAACGAAATCTAATCTCGATTGGACAACCTAACTTAGAGGGTTATACTATGGTATTTGTATGCAACACCCGGAAAGAAAGTCTCCAAATGAACTATGGTGATTGTCCGGGGTAGCAAGTTGGGTACTCTTTACATATTGTCGAACAAAAGAATTATTGTAGCAGCTGTTCAGATGATATGTCTGAAGTCTGGCAATGTAGACTTAGACATATGAGTGAAAAGGGGATGAAGGTTCTTCATATCATTTGAGAATTTTTGGTTGCATATCATATATGCATCTTGATTATGCATGTAGAGACAAGTTATGTGCTAAAGTTATGAGGTGTTTCTTTATTAGTTATGATTCTCATGAGTTTTTATATCATTTCTGGGGTGATGAGAATAGAAAAATTATCGGGAAGAAATGTGGTGTTCCATGAAAAGACCACATGTGTGTTGTAGAATCTAGTAATGCAGGACAAGAAAGACAAGGCTCAAGTAGAACTTGAAGGAATGTCAGATGAAGATGTGGCTGGATCTTAGAAGGTTTTTCAGTCGGAGGAAGAGTTGATACAAGCTTGGCCGAGTACTCCACCCCCCTATATTAGAAGATCTACTCGAGAGATAAGACCACCTGTGAGGTTCTCTCCTTTGGATTTTATATTGCTAATGGTGAGCCATAATGTTTCATGGAAGTCTTGGAGGTTAATGATTCTCTCAAGTGAGAGTTGGCAATGCGGGATGAGATGAGCTCGTCGTATAAGAATAAAACTTGGGTGCTAGTGGAACTGTCTAAATGGAAGAAGGCATTGCACAACAAGTGGTTATACAGGATAAATGAGGATGCATATGGTGGTAAGAGGTACAAAGCAAGGCTGGTTGTGAAAGACTTTGAGCAAAACGAATGTATTGACTATACTAAGATATTTTGCACCAGTTGTGAAGCTAACCACTATCAGATTGGTATTGAGTATAATTGCAGTTGAAGATTACATCACAACATTCCTCTATGATGACTGATAACTTGGTGTGAAAACTAACTAAAAGCTTCTATGGTTTAAAGCAAGCCCCTCGATAGTGGTATATGATGTTTGACAAATTCATGATTAACAAGGGATATGCTAAGTATTTTTTTACCACTATTGTTACATCAAATATTTTGATAATTGCTACATCATATTATTATTGTATGTGAATGATATGCTCATCACAGGTTCATATATGATAAAAATCAAAAGGCCCAAGGAACAATTATCGAGTGTATTTGAGATGAAGGATTTATGAGTGTGAAGAAGATTCTTGAGATGGAAATTGCTCGGGACAAAAACAACGGTGACACTAAAGTTGACACAGAGAGCCTATATTGAAAAGGTGCAGGAGAGATTTCTCATGAAAGATGCAAAGTCAGTGCAGACACCCTTAGGGCTTGTTTGGATTGAGGAATTTGAAGGGGTGGATGGAATATGGAGGAATGAGATTAGTTAAACCATGTTCGATTATATTTTTTATTTAAGTTAAGCGGAATGAGGTGGAATAGCTAAGCCCTTTAAACATCACATTTTTCATTCCACCAATTTGGTGGAATGATGAGGAATAAATAATTTTAGATCAAATTAACCTCTCTTTTATTACGAAATAAAATCATTTATTTTGTTATCAAATTAAACAATCTCTCTCTCACTCATTGATAAATTATCTTTTTTTATTACTTAGTAGATATTATAATAGCTTATATACAATAAAGGGTAAAATGACCTTTTAGTAAACAAAACTTCAATTCCCCATACCATCATTTTTCACATCCTACTATCCAAACATGGTCTTTCTAATCACATTCCACCACTCCAACTCTCACTACACTACCCTATCACACCCCTCATTAGTTAGTTGCCAAACAGGCCCCTTGGCAAGTCACTTCAAGCTTTCAAAGGTGCAATCGTCCAAGACAAATATGGAACATGCACACATGCATAAGGTTCTATATGCATCTATGGTTAACGCCAGACCATACATTGCTCATGTAGTGAGAGTTGCGAGCAGATACATGACAGATTCAGAAAAGGAGCACTAGCAAGCAGTGAAGTGGATCCTTCAGTATTTGAAAGAAATCAAAGGAATGCGTCTGTGTTTCAATAAAAATAAATTGGATATGAAGGTTATGTCGATGCTAATTTAGGTGGTGACATTAATACTGCTGGAAGCACCATGGGATATGTGTACACTTTAGGTGGCACGACAATTAGTTTGGATGTCTCAATTGCAGAAGGTTGAGTACATTGCCATAACATAGGCATGTAAGGAGATGATTTGGCTGAAGGGGTTCCTTGAAGAGCTAGGCAAGGTGCAACCGAGTTCGAGTATATACAATGATAGTCAGATTGTAATTCATTTAGCAAATAATCCAATGTATCATGTCAAGATGAAGCACATCAAACTGAAGTACCATTTTATTACAAATCTTCTAAAAAAGAAGACATTGGTTCTTAAGAAGATCTGAGGTTCAGAGAATCCAGCCGACATGTTGACCAAGGTGGTAGTCATAGAAAAATTGAGTTTCTATGCAACCTCACTTTCCCTCCACAATTAGTTGTAGGGAGGAGCCGTCTAGAGTTCAAGCACAAGCAGGTGCAACTCAATCACAAACCATGAGCGAGAGCGACGAAGTAAAATTTTAGATAAGGCTGGAAATGGTTGTGAAAAAGTTGAGCACAGCCATGACAACTATGGGCACAATCGTGACAAGGCTAGGCACGATCGTGACAATGGTGGGCATGACCATGACAATGGTGGGCACCACCATGATAGTTTTTGGCACAACTATGACACTAGAAAATATTTTTTAAGATATATAGGTTATGTTTGGATGTGTATTGATTGTATATGACATGTAGATACACGTAATGTAGCTCAATCATAATTAAACTAAAATGTGAAGAATGATTGATGTATTGCAAAGCATAATGCACCTAAAGTTGAAGAATGTGCTTGTCACTCATCGAATGTAGAAAGCAAAGTCCTGCACCTATGTATGCACTTCAAGGGGAGCTAATCCCACAAATTAAAGCCCTACATTTGTGTACGTGCTTCTTAAGGAACAAATCCCTCATAAAAAAGTGTGTGTATTCCTTAAAATGAAGTCACTCACTACTATGATGTGTGTATTCCTTAAAATGAAGTCTCTCACTATTATGATGTGTGTGTTCCCAAGGATGTGACCTAACTAACCGATGTGATGATGCTGATATGATTCTTTCAACTATTGCTAAGATCAAAGATGTTATATGATAAAGTAAGAATGAAAGTGAAATTTAACTTCAAAGTGTCTTATAATAAATAATAAAGAAAGTTAAGATGATGATGATGAAGTAAAGATGAAAAGTAAAGTCCTACACTTATGTATCTACCTCAAGGGGACCTAAGTCAAAAGTAAAGTTATGCATCTATGTATGTACTTTTCAAGGAACAATGTTCATCATCATAAAGTGTGTATATGCCTAAAGATGATTACGAATAAAGTTCATCACTATTATGATGTGTGTGTTTCTAAGACATGACTTGTGATATGAAAAGAAAGTCAAGATGATGTTATGTGATAAAGATGGAAGATGAAGATGTCACATGAAGTATGACATACTAAAAGAAGGAAGAAAAATGAAAGAAGGTTCGAAGGATTATAAAGCGACCCTGAGAAAATATAAAGTATGAAAAATGTTAAGTAGCAAGTAAGGAACTAGGAGTTGTAAAGAAACTCCTAAACTGTACATGACAATGAAAGTTGAATGGAATGATAAGTTACATGTCATGATTGTTTATGGATGATATGAATGTATATTTATATTGTATGATACTTGGAGATGATGGGTCTTAAGTTAAAAAGGTATATAATGATGTTTATGTTCCAAGAATGTTATATGTAGAATGAATGTAAGCATGATACAATGTCATGTAAAGTTTATGATATAGTTCATAACATGCATGTTCATATGTTAGTGTTACTATGATAACGATGGATCACATGCAGTGATGGAGCCATGAATAATTTTCATTGGGTTCACTAATTAAGAGATAGAAATATTTTAAATTTTTTTATACTCACATAAATTTTGTTCCAAGATTCTGAATTAATTTTTTTAGTAAAAACTTCTAATCCAAATCATATATAGATTTTTATAAATAAAATAATATTAAATGAATAAATAGAAAACTAAAAAGCTAATAACACTTATCATATATATATATATATATATGAGGTATATTAGTGTGCTACCACACTTTGTGGTAGCACACTGCAATCACTCGCTTGCTGGCATCGGATCTTCTTGGGCGCTGATCAACGGATGCTGTGAGTTTGAGAAGATCGGTTCGAGCAGATCGGTTCATCCTCTCTTGAACCTCCAGTTCGCTCAGGAAGATTAGAATCAGTTCGTCCTCTCCTACGCGCATCGGAGAGGCACGATATGCTCTTCTCTCCGCACACAGTTAGGGCACGACGGAGCGCACGATATGCTCTTCTTGCTCTTCTCTCCGCGCGCAGCTAGGGCACGGCGGAAGGCGAGTGCACGATCTGCTCTTCTCTCCGCGCGCAGCTAGGGCACGGCGGAGATCTTCTCTTCTTGCTCTTCTCTCCGCGCGTAGCTAGGGCACGACAGAAGGCGAGCGATCGCTTCCGCCTCCGCACGAGCAATTCCTCTCTCCTATGAGCAATTCTGCCTCCACAAGTTCACTCCTTCTCATCATATCAGTCACGTTGTATTGTAATGCTTCCTCACTCTATCCTCCCTCTCATTAGTTCAGTCGTGTAGGTTGCCTGGAAGAAGATGGGCGAGCTGCTTACTGCTGGGTCTAGTATTGACTACACCTCATTGGCAGCTTCAGAAGGCACATCGCCATTGTCGTTCGAGGTCGGCAATAGAAGCAACACTCGTCCATTAAGGTCAATTGTTAAATCAAGAATGTTTGTGAATTTGTTCATCTTGTTCAATTGTGCGAAATAAGGCTTGTTCCTCGTTGGATGTTAACATTGCTTAATTGTATTAGGCTCTACATAATCATCTCCTTTCCATGATAGCTTCCCAATTGTTATGTCTTTCCTTCTCATTTGAACTCTTTAAAAACCTACAGACCTTAGATGTATGAACTGAAGTATTAGAATTCTCTTTAAAATCTTTGCCATTTATTTGAGCAGTTTGTGATATGCTTCTTTAATTTGATTTTTGTATAGTGAGCATGACACTGAAGATGATAATAATAATGATATTGTAATCAAAGATGATGAACACCCACAATGTCATATTACTGAGTGCAAGCCCTTTGTAGGAATGACTTTTGACTCGGATGATCATGCGTATCGCTATTATAACTTATATGCTATGACAATGGGTTTTTTTATACGAAAGTTTGCTTACCATAAGCCAGATGGACAAAGAAGAAAATTTGGAAGCAGGATGTTTGTATGTTCTAAAGAATGTTATAAAGACATCAAACAAAATGATGCAAATGATGTGAAACGAAGGAGAGAACAAAGGAGTGGATGTGAAGCTCATTTATTTATTGGTGAAATGAAGGAAAATAAGTGGATTGTTAAGAGGTTTCGAGAAGAACATAATCATTTGTTAGCCACGAAAGTTGTAACATTGTGTTCACATAACAACTTATGTGATACATCTAAAGATCTTATTACACAATTTCGTGGTGTTGGAATGGGTCCTTCCAATATTGTAAAAGTTCTTAATTTTTTGAGTGTTCCATCAATTACAACCCATGATTGCATAAACCATTTGATTGCAAGTAGACAAAACAATGTTGGTAAAGAATGCATGAGTATTATTTCTTACTTTAGGCAGAAAAAAAATGATGACGTTGGGTTTTGCTTTGAAATGGTTGTAGATGAAAGTAACACTGCAAGAAATATTTTCTGGGCAGACAATAGATCCAGAGATAATTATGCAACATTTGTAAATGTTATAGTTTTTTACACAACTTATAGAACTAATAAATTTTGTATGCCATTTGCACCCTTAACAGGGGTGAATCACCATATGCAGTCTATTATGTTTGGATGTGCCTTGCTTGTTGATGAAACAGAAGAAACATTTATTTGGTTGTTCCAAATATGGTTAGATTGCATGAGAGGAAAACAACCTATATATATTATTACCGATCAAGATGTTGCTATGGGAAATGCTATCGGTAAAGTCTTTCCAAACACAAGACATCATTTTTGCATTTGGCATATTTTGAAAAATGCAGTCATCAATACTCGTAAATTGGACGTGAAAGGTAACTTTGTCAAGGATTTTAAAAAGTGGATATATGGGTCTACGAGCATTAGGCAATGCAAAGAGAAATGGCTTTCTTCGAAGGAAACTTATGACATTCCAAATGGGCAATCGGACAGAAACTATGTTTATAAAATGTCATTTTTGGGTCCTATTTATTTTAGTGATTGATTCTGTGCGGGCATGTCATCATCACAAAGATCCGAGAGCATTAATTCATTTTTTGATGGTTTTGTTAACTCACAGACTTCTTTAACAGAGTTTGTTGTGCAATATGATAGAGCGCTTTAGTGTCGTCGACAAGCGGAAGAACGAGAGGACTTAAAAACCTACATTCAACTTCTACTTTAAGCTCTAAAAATTTATTGGAAGCACATGCCGAAAAAGTGTACACTCAAAAGATGTTTTCTATATTTCAAAAAGAGTTCAAAGTTATTAATGACTTTTGGGCTCAAAAAATTTCTAAGAATGATAACCAAGTAGTATACTCTGTGGTGATGGGGAATAACGATCAAAGTTACAATGTTGAGTATAGTAACCATGAGGAAATTTCGGTAAGATGTTCATGTATAAAATTTGAACAAGATGGGATATTGTGTGTTCATGTTTTAAATATTCTGAATAAGAAAGGTATAACAAGTCTGTCAGAAAAATATATTCTTCATCGTTGGACCATCAACGTTCGATAATTGAAAGCACGTTTAGTTCATGAACACACATATGGGAATCAATCTACTAGTGCTCTAAAAAAATGGGCTTGGAGAAGAAATATTTGGAAGATTAATAATTCTGGTTTGCGTTCAGATGACCATCTTGACTTCGGATCGAAAGTTGTCAATGAAGTGCTTCAAAAGTTTGAAACTTTTAAAATCGAAGGTTCACATGAAAATATATTGGCATCAACAACTCTAAAAGAAAGTCCAAAAGAATTGCAGCCATTGATTAATGACCCAACATATGTCAAATCCAAAGGAAGACCCAAAAAAATGCAAAGAATGAAATCAGGTATTGAAATTTCCATGTCACAACATGAGGTTAAGAGAAGGATATGTGGGGAGTGAGGCAATCGTGGTCATTATAGGAGTACTTGTCCTGTAGCTAAGGTATAGTATTTACATTAATTTGAAAGCTTATCTTCATGGCAATAGGCAAGAGAAGAAGATGCAAAAGGTAAGAAAAAGGGCAAATTGGTTACAGACAGATGAAGTCATGACATGGGAAGAAGATGACTAACTGGGTATTTACATTAGGAATGATATTATTATTGCTATGTTTCTTTGTTTACATTTAACTGATGATGAATAATATTTCTTATTTCTCAAATTACAGGTTCCTGTTGCTCGTGTTAAATGGTTCAGATACTCTGGAGCAAACTTTCATGTGCTTGGAGATGCAAAGTGATGTTTTCAATCCGGTGGTTTCAATCTTTCATGCCTGTGAGAGCTTTATGAAGATGCTTGAATGGATTCAGAGCTTTATAAACTTCTTCAAAGCTTACATGAATGGAATGTCCTGCATTGATCCATATAGATATGGTTCCTGATAGGTTGATTTGAGGTGTGCGTGTGATGATGAAGCTCTGCATGGATACAACACGGTTATATTTTTATATTGAGTTTTATTATGTTGAACTCTGAATTGTATGAAATACCAAGTTTGGATGTTATTTGGAGCTTGCACTTTGAAATTGTATTTGAAATGGTCCTAATATAGATATTTACTGTTCCCATGATTATGTATTATTCTTTTATCTTATTGTTTATTTCTATTGCTAATTCCGTCTTTATTTATTATTCTGTTTATCTTATTGTGTTATTGCTATTGATATATTTGCTTCATTTGATCAATATATGTTTTTTTTTTATCACTAGATGAGATGTAGTAGCCAGGCTCCCATGCATGGTTCAGATCGGTCTTTGGCAGCATGGAAGAATTAATGGTGGACCTCCAGCTAAAGTGGGAACAGGATATATGGTGGGTCTCACATTCTATATGGCGTGCGATCGATCGATATCTTGGCATCATACCCATCGTGGTCTCTGACCAAAACTTAGCAGTTACTTCATTTGCTTCGACATAACATTACAAAGAACTGTTAATATCTCTCGATCTTCTTCTTTTCTTTTGATTGTATGCCCTGCAGAATGTTAAAAACTTCACGAGGTTCTACTAACCATCAACTGCTAAGCATCACAAGGAAGAATGGCAAAAGTAGCCAGGAACATATCTTACACAGCAGATGAAAGAAACAACAATCCATTAAGCAATCTATTAAGCATATGAAATGGAAGATCTAATACCACAAAAATAGGCAAATACCACAAAAATAGGCATAGTTCTCTACATTAAAAACAAGCATAGTTCGTAATGTTTGAGACAATTAAACATTATACGATACATAATTAGTCTTGTTTCCAAAGCCATGGTTCCAAAATAGTATCCTTAGAAAATTAACAGAACACGATTCATTTCAAAATATATAATAATACTACTAGCAAGCATATCATTAGGTTCTTATACAATCTACATTTTCTCCTTTCATTTTCGATAACAACTTGAAATCTTCTCCGTTCGTCCTTGGTAATAGCTTGTAATCTTTAGATTTCATCTTCGGCGCCATAGTCCAACTGTTTAATCCTCCTCAGCAATCCATTAAGCAAGCATTGATATCGAGGATCAACTTTTGGATCAAGCCATTGAAAATATCGACAACCACCATTTTGCTAGAAAAAATTATAAAAAATTGTGATTAATCTTGATAGTAAGTGAATTGGAAATGACAATGGAATTTGAAAGCTTACTTCATAATGTTTGCAGCCATAAAATTTATGTTCGGAATTTGTCTCTGTCCATGAGGTTTTAATAATAGCTTCATCATGACAATTGCATAGTGGTGTAATTGATGGCTTAACTTTTGACATTATCACTAACATGCAAGTAAACACAATGTAAGGAAGGATGTAAGAACTCAGACTCATGATAATCCGCAGGATCATAGCTACTTTAAAAAGTGTTCTTAAGTCATATGCAGCTATAATTTTTTTTTTATTTCGGTCAGCACAGGTGGAAAATGTAAATATAATCCGATGGCTGTGCATCATGATCAAAGCTAGTCATTTAACTTGTAAGATGAGATGATGCATGTCCTTTGCATTCATAACTCAGAGAAGACATATGACAATGAGAAATCATGATCATCAAAAATCATAAGACATAGCTCCGAGAAGAACCTGTGCGCCCTCTCGATCGCACCCTAGATGCTCGAGAGAACCTGCATGCCCTCTCGATCGCTGTAGGAGAGAGGAACAGTTTGTGCGGAGGCGGAACCGATCGCTCACCTTCCGCCATGCCCTACATGCGCGTGGGAGAGAGGAATTGCTCGTGCGGAGGCAGAAGTGATCGCTCGCCTTCCGCCGCGCCCTAGCGGCACGCGGAGAGAAGAGCAGATCGTGCGCTCGCCTTCTGCCGTGGCCTAGCTGCACGCGGAGAGAAGAGCAAGGAGAGCAGATCTCCGCCATGCCCTAGCTGCGTGTGGAGAGAGGAGCAAATCGTGCTCTCGCCTTCCGCTGTGCCCTAGCTGCGCGCGGAGAGAACAGCAAGAAGAGCATATCTTGCACTCCGCCGTGCCCTAGCTGCGCGCGGAGAGAAGAGCAGATCGTGCGCTCGCCTTCCGCCATGCCCTAGTTGCGCACGAAGAGAAGAGCAAGAAGAGCAGATCTCCGTCGTGCCCTAGCTGCGCGCGGAGAGAAGAGTAGATCGTGCGCTCGCCTTCTGTCGTGCCCTAGCTGCGCGCGGAGAGAAGTGCAGATCGTGCCTCTCCGATGTGCATAGGAGAGGACAAACCGATTCTAATCTTACTTGGTGAACTGGCGGTTCAAGAGAGGACGAACCGATCTGCTCGAACCAGTCTTCTCAAACTCATGGTCCGTTGATCAGCGCCCAAGAAGATCCGACGACAGCAAGCGAGTGATTGCAGTGTGCTACCACAAAGTGTGGTAGCACACTAATATACCTCTCTCTCTCCCTCTCTCTCTCTATATATATATATACACTCAATAATTCATAACCATAATAAGATAATGTTTAACATAAAAGTGAAATGATTATTTAAACAAATTGATGTAATACAATTTTCATTTTAAAAAACTTTTAGTAATGACATAATTATCTTATGAAAAATATGTTACAAACAATGACATATAACTTCAATAAATAGCATAAATATATATAAAATAATAATAAAGCACTTTACCTTTAAGATACAAAGTTAAATTAATGGCATATAAATTTTACGAACAAATGAATTATTTTAATATTTTTTGTATTATAATTAAATTTAACAAAACATATTTAAAGGTACATAAAACATAATGATATTAAGCACCAGGTATCTATGCTTAAAAAATTGGTATAGTAAATAAGTTGATTATTAAAAAATAATGATGCTTTAGTAAAGATTAATGATATATACTTTCATAATTTTTTTAAAATGACAAATGTAGATTAAGGACAATAAGAGTTTTTAAAATAAGAATTTTTTATTATAAAACTATGTGCTTGGTATGGATGAGTTGTGGTCAAATATGAAAAATAAATGAATTATATGTCAAAACCTAATAAATTAATGATAAAAAATAATATGTAAGAATTTTGTAAAGATAATAAATGAAAAAAGGATTACAAGCGGGAGGAATTAATGTTGCTGCCGCTAGAGTTCGAACGGAATTTCTATTATAAAACTATGTGCTTGGTATGGATGAGTTGTGGTCGGCGAAGCCACATAGGTGCCTGTCCATGCAAGTGCATGCACTGGAATTTCCTATATCTACATACAATGCTCTAACCAAATGCATATTTTTTATTGGCTTGGTGGTCAGCAATGGTTGTGCGCCGTAATATTTGTGGATGGTAATAGGTTCAAAGCTTCACTCGAACATGTTTGTTTTTTATCTGCACGTGGCTCCGCCTTTGATCATATGTAATATTTTGTGATAGAATATCATAGCATGTTAGACTTTTACATATTCTAACTGAAAAATATTACACTCTGAATTCGTATAGGTAATCAAAGTTAAGTGAAGAATAACAATTCAAGCTCATAATTGTGCATGCTTAAAATTAAAAAAGTCATATGATTTTGCATAAATAATGGACTAATAATGTAACAAAGATTTTAAGTTTTTGATGTCTTTATGAAATACTAGCCTTTACGAGTAATAGAAAATTTTTATTTATTGTGATTTTATCTAAATTATTAAGTCTTTCATTGTTAAATAATGTATGATGAACGGGCTAATGATACGAAATTTTTTTAAATGCTTAAAACATTTAAGATGGATTTCGGATCTAACAACGTGAAATTCTGAACGCTCAAAATTTTTAAAATGAATTTCAAGTCCTTACAAAACTCCGCCGCTGCGAAAATGTTATAAATAACCAAAATGTGACAGCAACAGAAGAAGTGAAGACTAGAAGAAAAATAAAGAAATCATCTTACTTGAAGGATTTTATTACAAAATGATATGTACACATCAGCAATATAGTTGATGTAAGACATGTAACAACTTTGGTTTTGTAACAAATTTAGCATATAAGAACAAGATTTCAGTTAGTGCTTTGTAATACAAAACTATAAATAGAAAATTAGACTGGGAAAAGAGGCATCTCGAACAATTTGTGTTCTTGGAGCTTTTGGGTGCTCGAAAACCCATTATAGTTCTATTTGCATTTTCCTTTTCTTGTACGTGTGTTTTTTTTTGTTTTTTTTCTTCTTTATTTTCTTTTTTTTATTTTTTTATTTTTTCCATTAAATCCTAATATTACTTTTAACAATATATTCGTGAAATATTTTTTTGACTGAAGTTGATTATTTTAGAAAACTGCCATTTTTATTATATATCTTTCACACTATATATATTTTTTATTTATTCTGCACCTTAGCTTATTTTTAAGCCTGCAGACATTTTGAACAATGAAACTGTAAGTAAAAATCGTTTATTATTCTTTGCAATCTCGTTAAAACTCAACATGATTTACACACATTTCCGATTCAAATTTTGAAATTTATAATTATTTTATTTTGGGAATTGCGGCAACTTAATTTTTTTTATTTGTAAACTTTTTTATCTTATATTAATCTTATTATCATTGAAATCGTTATTATTATTTTTATTTTGGCCTCGTTAAAAAAATAGAAAATCAGAGTTTGATTAATTATTTTTGGTCTTTTTTTGTTATATTAATCTATATATATATAGATATGCTCAACCATTTTAGAAATTACGTTCATCTTAAATTAAGTGATTTTTTTAAAGGTTTAGAATTTGATATTTTTATTTATTATTTTGTTGGAATTTAAAATTGTTTGAATTTCAAATTCAAAAATTTTAAAACAATTATTTAAATTTAAATATTTATTTTTATAAAAAAACCTTTGAATTTATTTAAATTTGAATCTTAATTTGTGATAAATATTTTTTTATCTAAAAGGAATTTTTTTAATATTCTTGACACAAATATTTTTATTCTTTGTTGTCCTTAAATATAATTAGTAATTCTCATTCTATTACTTTTTACATTTAGATCAATTTTTTAGCAAAATATCTTAAAAATGATTACATCTGAAATGATAAGATGGGAAAAGTTGAATGGCATGAATTATGACATGTAGAGTCGAAAAATTGGCTATGGACTGATGCATGAGAATTTGCATAAAACAATTGGCACTTGTGCTCCTAGACTTTCTGAGGAGGCCACCGATGAAGAAAAGAAGATGCATGAAAAAGCAATGGAGTAGTGTGAGTGTAACGACAATAAAGCTAGATCCTTCATAATGATTAATATGTTGGATTATTTCATTAAGGTATTTTAAATCCAAGAAACTACTCATGATCTTTGGAATGCCATCAAAGATAAATATGATGACAAAATAAATACTAATGTGCAATTTCTTCTTTATAATTACAACAATTATAAAATGAAGGATAATGATAATATAATAGATCATATAAATAAGATAGTTGTTATGGCCAAAGATCTAGTTGCTACCAGCACAATCGTACTTGAAACAAAAGTGGCAACTATTCTAAATAGTCTGTCGCACTTTTTTGACATGACTGCCACTACACTTCGACTTAATAGAATGTTTAAGTCAGTTGATGATCTATCAGCTCAACTTGTCATAGAATAAAATATGGCTAAAGGAAAAAAAAATGAAATATATGATGTTGAAGAAGCTGGAGAAAAAGAACCTCATGTCGCTCACCATTAGAAGAACCTTGGTCCTAACAAGAAACAATCCAATGGACAACATCCAAAGACACCACGAGGAGCTTGCTACAATTGTTGGAAATTTGGGCACTTCAAGTCCAATTGTTCTACAGGAAAGAAGTCTAGTCAGAATAGAGCTCTACAAAATAAAGGTCCCAACAAGATTAAATTTGCTGGAGTCATCAAGTGCAATGTTGCGACGACAGATGCTGAAGGATGATGGATCGATTCTTCTATGACCCACCACATTGCAAAGATCAAGGTTGGCATGATTGACTTCAAAGAACTCAAGAAATGTGAACAGAGAATATTCATAAGGAATAACACCTATCCAGACGTTGAAGGTTTTGGTACATACAAGTTAGATTTGGGTGATAGTATGATGATCCTTCATGATGTGCTATACACACTTGAAATTCGTCGAAACCTTGTCTCTGTTTCCACTCTCCTCAAGAAAAACCTTGAAGTTAGATTTTATAAAGGTTGTGTAACTATAGGGAAGAACGATAAGGTCTTAGCCATGAGAAAGTTTGTACCTAGCCATGACTTATTTTATCTTTCAATAGTCAATAATGAATCAATGAAATTTTTGAATATTCCTTGTATCTTTTATCTAATTTTGATCTCTGGCATGAGAGATTTGAACACTCAGAAAAAATAAAAATGGAACAAATAATTAAGATGAACCTAGTACCTAACATATTAAGAGTAAGAACATTGCCTTGTAAGAAAAAATGACTCAGAAAACCTTTTTGATGGGAACAAGGTCAAAAGAATTGTTAGAATTTGTTCATTCAGATATTTGTGGTCCAAAGTGTCTCAACGCACAAGAATAAAGAATATTTTATAACATTAATCGATGATTAAGTTAAATTCTCCCATGTATATCTCTTGGGAAGAAAAGGTGAAGCTAATTTTGAAATGTTTAAGAGGTATAAAATGGAAGTGGAGAATAAATTGGGAAAACCAATTAAATGTTTAAGGACAAATAGAGGAAGAGAATACACCTCCCAAGAATTTGAAAATTATTGCATTCAGTATGACATAAGTAGGCAAACTATGATGCCTTATACACTACAACAAAATAGCATAGCAGAAAGAAAAAATAAAACTTTGATGACTACAAATTACATATAAAATAGAATTCTCACTAAGCTCGTAGAATCAACGTCATATGAACTTTGGAATGGCAGAAAGTCCAAGTTGGACCATCTCCAAAAATGTGGATGTAAATTGCATGTACTAGTACCAAGTTAGCTTAGAGACAAGCTGAACTTAAAAACGGTAACATGCAGGTTTATTGAATATAGTGATAAGTCCAAAGGACATATGTTCTTTCACAATGAAAGAAGATTAATCGAGAGTTGTGACACAACTTTCCTTGAAATGAAAAGGAAGAAATGCATGAAGAAGAGGATAGAGAATCTCTTATTATCCTTGGTGATAGTGTCCACTCTTTAGAAGACACATTGGATATATGTTCAAATGTGCAAAAAAACCTCTACATGATAATGAACCTTTGGCAGAAGTGGAGGAACCCATACAATTCACGAGTATAATGCCAACAAGAGGTCTCGGATGACGCTCACATATTTGGACAAATTATTAATTGTATGAATGCGAGGCTTACGTCGTCGATGCTGATACATAGGATTATACATATCATATTTCATATGATGAAGTAGTTGCTTGGTCTGAGTTGGAATCATGGTTGGCCGCCATTAGAGATGAATTGGATAAATCAATTGAAATGACATATGGGCACTATGTGACTTGTTAGAAGACAGACAATCCATAAGGTGCAAATGGGTATTAAAAAAAATATCGAGTTGATCGTACTGTTGAAAAGCACAAAGAAAGATTAGTTGTCAAGGGTTATACTCATCAAGTCAAAATTGATTTTCAGGAAACTTATTATCCAGTAGCTCAGTTTGCATCCATAAGGGTCATCTTAGCATTAGTTGCATATATGAATATGGACTTATTCTAAATGGATGTAAAAAATGCTTTTCCCAATGGAGAATTGAGTGAAGACATATATATATGTGACAACTTGATGTTTTCCAAGTAGAAGGTCAGGGGAACAAAGTATATAACAAGAAAAAAAACATTATACGACTTAAAGCAATCTTCGCATCAACGGTACAAAATATTTCATGAGACGATCATCAAATTTGGATTTATTACAAACAAATTGAATCATTGTGTGTACATCAAAAAGAGTGGGAGCATATTCATAATCATGTCATTATATGCAAAGAATATTTTGCTCCTAAAAAATGATGTCACAATGCTCAATAAATTAAAAGAAAAATTGAGCAAAGAATTTGAAATGAAGGACATGGGAGAAGTGTCCTTTGTTCTTGGGATCCAAATTATTCAAGACAGAAACTCAAGGACATTGAATTTGGGTCAAGAAAAGTATCTAAATAAGATACTCAGGAGATTTGGGATGCAAAATAGCACTCTAGCACCAAAATTGATTGTGATTTGGAAAAGACTTAGTTAAAGTTTGTATCCCAGTATAGGGCAAAAAGCTTTAGATGTCCCTGATGTATTAAATTTATAACAAATAAATTTGTTAGCAAGTGCACTAGTTATATCAATTAATAAAGTAGATAGTAGAGTGTCGAATCCATGGGGAATTAGTTAAATCTAATCTATCACCATAATCAACTAAAAGAAGAAAAGGGTGTTGTGATATGAATATAGAAAAAAAAGATGCAGAAAATTAAAAACAAAAAATAAAATAAACGAGCAATGAGCCTTAGGATTATGGACTATTAAAGATAATGATTAACGAGCATGAACAACTATGAAGATTGATTTATAACAATGATGAATAGATTCAGTTCTTAAGATGGATTAGAATTATCTAAAATAATGACTTCTACGATGAGTAAATCAAACTATCTTTAACTCTTCACAAAACTTGGGATAATAAACACCGAGTTAATCTTCAGTCAAGAAAGATATTAAGATGCATTAAGTTGTATATCGTAAACTAACAATCATCCACTCTGGGTATAAATTGATAGACCGCACAAAATCTAGCACAAATGATGAGTTACTAGTTTTGTGCTATAATTACTTCAACTCTCAAGTTAAAGAACGATTTGCTAAGAATTATCAAATCCTAAAACTAACCACCCACACCTGATTTGTAGTCTTATCTCAGAATATAATAATCTTAGTAAAAAGCTTTAAGCACAACAATCATAATCAAAAGAAACCAAAATAACTATATTAATCCAAATCTAATCAATGATTCATGTCATTTTCTTGAAAAGATTAATAATCTCTATTGCAGAATTAATTAGACATAAAAAGTAGGGGTAAAGAGCATCCAAACAATGATTAGAAGACTGAATTCTTGCTTTCGATGATATCTTGATCGTTGCAAAACACAAATGATGAGTTATTTCGCAGTTGCTCCAAAAAAATCCACTTCAAGCTTGAAATTTGTCCTTTGCAATAATGCATGGTTCCTAGGTCTCAAGCACCACAAGCACAAAGCACATAAGCACACCTTTTTCTATCTCCTATGCTTCTATTTGTAGCCTCTAGGGGTCCCAAGAGTTTTGGTAAAATTTTGATTTGATTGGGCGTCTTCTCATGTCAAACAAAAATTCGAAATAGACTTTGATTGGACTTTGAAACCATCCATTCTTCAAATATGAGAAAATATGTTTTCTAATGATCTTTGGGGCTTATGGTATTGATTTGGAGTTGGTTTGCAATTGGAATTCCTAAGAAAAGTGAAAGAAATATCGAAATCAGCCTTTGTAATGCCCCATAACAGCATCGTAATGGCTTGAATATGGCTTCTCACAGTCTATAACAGTGATTTCAAGGCCCTTATAGTATCCAATTTGGAGTAGAAGTGTGATTTTAATGGTCCGTGACATTGGTCATGACTCGTAACTTGAGCAAGTTTCTGGGTGAAATTTGGCATTTTAATGGATTGTTACAGCTATTTCACGGCCCTACTATTACGGTCGTTATATTCATTTCAGCCTTGGTAGCCTCCACTAATTTTCACTTCCTGACTCCATTTTAACTTCGATTTGTGCGCGATCTTCTCCAATGGCTTTATAGAATTTGGGTATATCTATATTTTTATACAATTAAAGCAAATAAGATCAAAAAATGATGTATGTTATATGAAAATGAATCCAAATGTGATTAATGCATGGCTAATTATATATTGTATTTTGCATGCATCAGTCCCATATGCACAAGCAGTTAGTAGCTTGGTATATGTGATGTTATGTACAAGATCTCATATGACTTATCGTCAAAGCCTAGTTAGTATATTTTAAAGTAATCCTAAAAAAGCACATTGGAAATCATTAAAAGGATTCTTAGATATCTAAAAGGCACTGTACAACTAAAATTAACATGCCAAGATAATACATTTGTGGTTATAGGTTACTTAGATGCGAATTTCAGTGAAAATATTGATGATCGAAAATCTACAATAGGTCATTTACTTCTATGTGGTGCAATTATTTCTTGGGGTAGCAAGAAAGAAAGATGTGTGGTTAGACACACACAAGAAGCTAAATATATTGTCTATAGTATGGCAACCACCCATGTTGTATGGAACATACATTTTGTTTTAGAACTAGGGCTCAATTTGATCAATGGACCATTGCAAATGTATTGTGATAATCAAGCTCCAATAAGTTTGATAGAGAGTGGAGCAAATAGTTCTAAAGGAAAGAACATCGAGATAGAATATCATATTGTACATGACATAATGGAAAAGAAATAAGTAACAGTAGCCTATATGTCCACAAATGACATGTTAGATGATTCTCTTACAAAGGGTATTTCAACAGGAATATTAATTAAACATGTTAGTTTAATGGGACTCAGGGATATGCGGATATGCGAGTCAAAAGAAAATTTTCATCTCCTTTAATACCTCACAAATAATGGGAGTATTGAAGTTGTAATAACACTACATGAATAATGAAAGTATTGAAATTACATGAACACATCGGTCAAGTGGGAAATGTTGTAGTTGACTTTCGTGATCATCTAAGAGCGGAAGAATCCAATGAGGACCACCACAAATGGCTCGGATATGTCCCATAAGGAGTGGTTATGATGCAATGAGGAGTGGAGTTCATGGATGGATTGCTATATACACCTAGTTCTCTAATGAGCAAAACAATACACTCGATTAGAGCCCCAAAATCCTAATCTAAATTTCATTCAGTCCAACTAGGATCCTACTTTGATCATTTTGAGGGGAACAAGTTTCAATAGACTACTTCAAGTGAGTCAAGCTTTCAAGATATTTGTTCTAAGAAATTATCGAAGAAGATTCATTTTCATATGCATGATTAAAAAGTATCCAAAGATCCCTATTTATAGGGTAAACCCAAATAAGTCCTAGTCGAAATAAAAAAAAGGAGTTATAATCATGTTTCATTTTCTTTTCTTTTTCTTCTTATTTTATTTATATATTTTCTTAGGTCAATAAAGAAGTTTCAACTTTGAGCAATAGAAACTAAATATTATGAAGTAAAAATTAAATATTTAAACCCTACAAGTTTATAATTATTCATTACCATTTTATTTGGAAATACGAGGGGTTTCCATAACTTTCCTACATAAAATACTTTCATTTAAAAATACTTTTTTATTGACCTTCATTTAAAAACAAACATATTTTACTATGGCAAAGTTTTCTTATTGTGCATTTCAAAAGACTATTTTTTTGTTTATATTTAAGAGTCAGATAAAAATAAATATAATTAGTTTCTTACAATTTATTTCTTGTAATATATATATATATATATATGTATGTATATATATATATATAAGCTGAGATTGAAAGTGTCACGTGTCGAGCTCTCATAAGTTGAATATATAAAGTGATAATATTATAATTTTATAATCATGAATACTCAAGAGATAGTTATTAGAAGATATATGTTTTTATTTATTTATACTTTTAAATTCAATATTTGTGACTATAAATAGAGAACTTTTAATTTCATTTGCATACTCCACATATTCTTTGAAGACAAAAAATACACATGGATCTACAATTATAGATTTGTGCATTATACAAAAATATTTTTATATATTTTCTTCTCCATCTATATGATTTTATTTATTTATACTTTTAAATTCTATATTTATAATTATAAATAGAGAGTCTTTCAATTTCATTTGCATACTCCACGCCTTATTTGAAGGCAAAGAATATGTTATGTGATAAAAATGTTAAATATTATAAGGGGTTTCTAGTTTACATTTGCATGCTCGATCCACTCTTTGATGGCAAAGAATACATGTGGATCCACAAATATAAATATGTACGTGATAAAAAAATACTTATATATAATTTCTCTTCATCTAATAAAAATTATTAAATGTTATAATTTATATATATAAGGAAAGGCCAAAAAATATATGTTATCATATGAAGTTTAAGTTAAAGACGCGCATTTAATATCGTAATGATAATATCTATTGATGATTAATACAAATATAATCAAATTTTTAAATATATGATTACAATACTATGCATCTTATATACAATGTATAAAGTGATAATATTATAATTATATAATTATGGATACTCAAAAATTAGTTATTAGAAAATATATGATTTTATTTATACTTTAAAATTCTATATTTGTAATTATAAATAGAGGGACTTTCAATTTCATTTGCATACTCCACGCCTTCTTTGAAGACAAAGAATACGTGAAAATCTAGAAATATAAATTTGTGCATGATAAAAAATATTGATATAGATTTTTATCTATGTTAAAAGAAAAATTATTTATATATAATTTCTCTCATGTAATAAAAATAATAAATATTATAAGGGGTTTCATTTTACATTTACATCCTCGATAGTCTCTTTGATGACAAAGAATATGTGCGGATCCACAAATATAAGTTTGTGAGTGATAAAAAATAATTATATTTAATTTATCTTCATCTAATAAATATTAAATGCTATAATTTGTATATATAAGGAAAGAATAAAAAATATATGTTTTTATCTGAAGTTCAAGTCAAAGACATGCATTTCATACTCTAATAATATTCATTGATGAGTAATATAGGTATCATCAAATTTTTAAATATATTATTGTGATACTATGCATCTTATGTATATATGTGTGTGTATTATAGATGCCCTTCTTTGATGGCAAAGAATATGTGTGGATCCACAAATATAAATATGTGCATGATAAAAAATACTTATATATAATTTCTTTACACATAATAAAAAATATTAAATTTATAATTTATATATAAAGGAAAGGCTAAAAATATATTTTATCATCTGAAATTCAAATCCAAGATGTGCATTTCATATTGTAATGATAATATATATTGATGATTAATATAATTATAATTAAAAGTTTAAATATATGATTATGATATTATGCATCTTATATATAATATATATAGTGATAATATTATAATTATATAATCATGGATACTCAAAAATTAGTTATTAAAAATATCTGATTTTATTTAAACTTTTAAATTCTATATTTGTAATCATAAATAGAATGACTTTCAATTTTATTTGCATACTACGCCCCTTCTTTGAAGGTGAAGAATATGTGCGAATTTACAAATATAGATATGTGTGTGATAAAAAATATTTATATATATTTTTCTCCATCTAATAAAAATATTAAATGTGATAAGAAAAAATGCTTATATATAATTTCTCTCATGTAATAAAAACATTAAATATTATAAGGAGATTTTATTTTACATTTGCATACTCGATGTCCTATTTGATGACAAAGAATATATTCGGATTCCCAAATATAAGACTATGGCTGATAAAAAATACTTATATATAATTTGTATATACAAGAAAAGACTAAAAGATATATGTCATCGTCTGTAGTTTAAGTCAAAGACATGCATTTCATACTCTAATGATAATATCATTGATGATTAATATAGGTATCATCAAATTTTTAAATATATTATTATGATACTATGCATCTTATGTATATGCGCAGAATTACACCAAATGCCCTTCAACTTTAACGTTTGCTCAGTGATGCCCTCCAACTTCACTTTGTAATACGAATACTCTCTATCTTTTAACTCATTTCACCAAATGCCCTAGAAACATAAACTCATACGAGTTTAAGTATTAAAACATGATTTTAACAACCTTGGCCCTCCTTACCTAAAATCGACGATCTCCTGATCACGGAGCTGACGTGGCACTGACTCTCTCCTCTTCACGTTGACATTGCAATGATGTGGGAATATTATAAAAAACTAAAAAACAATTGAAAAACAAAAAATGCCACGTGGACGTGCGTGGGGGCTGCGTGTCGAAGCCCCCCACCATAGCTGGGGGGCGGCGAGCTCGCAGGGGGGCGCTCCCCCCTCCGCCTGCGTGAGTATGCCCACGATGCACGCAAGTAGGCAGAGGGGGGGTCGACCCCCGTGAGCTCCGATGAGCTCGTAGGGGGGCGACCCCCCCCCCCCCCCCCTCCGCGTGTGTGTGCCGGTGATGCATGTCGACAAGGAGAGGGGAGGTCGTCGCCCCCCCCCCCCCCCTCACGAGCTCCTGCGAGCTCGAAGGGGGGCGACCCCCCAGCTTGCATGCGCCGGGAGCTCACAAGGGGTCGACCCCAGCTCCGGCGGGGGGCTCTGATGCGCAGCCCCCTACCGCACGTCCACATGGCATTTTTTTATTTTTTAATATTTTCACGTCATTGCAATGTCAACGTGAAAAGGAGGAGAGTCAGCGTCACATCAACTCCGTGACCGGGAGATCGTCGATTGTAGGTAAGAGAGCATCGGGTGAAATGAGTTAAAAGATGGAGGGCATTCATATTACAAAGTAAAATTGGAGGGCATCGCTGAGCAAACATCAAAGTTGGAGGGCATTTGATGTAATTTTTTCTATGTATATTTGTGTATTTATATATGTATGTAGGTATATAAACTATTATAAATGAAAAAAATGTAACCAATAATATGATAACAAATAACATATGGAATAAATGATACATTTTTTAAATATTTTAATCACATTGTTTATACTAATAATCTTTAGTTGTATATAGTTATTTTTAGGTGTTATCGGGTTGCTATTTTATTAGAATATAGAAGATTTATGCATATCAATCATTTTAGAATATTCAAAAACTATTCATTTTATTATTTATTGGATAGTTAGTTATAAATTGATATAAGATACGTAATCACCTATAACAAAAGTTAGTTATACAATTATGGATACTCAAAAGTTAATTATTATTTATGATACTTAACCATAAGTAAATTGTACACATTATTTATATATCCTAACAGTATTATATTGTAAATAAGATATAGTATAATATCTATAAAAGTTTGTTATCGAGTTGTTTCTAATTAAATTATTATTTATTTATATTCTCCACAGTAGCTATATCGTGATGTAAAGGATGCAATAGTGCATATTGCAAAAGAATGCTCTACATTCTCTTCAAAATAAAAGAATGTACGCATGCTTTCTCTCAAGAATAAAAAATAATACATATTTTTTTTATAAATTGTATATACATATTGTGTATTTTACACCATGTTATGTACAAATAGAGAGGCTTTCAATTTTTATTTGCATACTCTACTCCTCTTTAAAGGCAAAGACTACGTGTGGGCATGAGAATATACACATGTGCATGATAAAAAAAATATTTTATGATAATATCATCGTGATATTTAAAAGTTCATTATGAAATATATATATATATTTGTTTATTCATATTTTTAAATTCATTATTTATAGATATGAATAAAGGATGCTCTCGAAATTGTAGTATACTTGACGTCCTTTTTGATATAAAAGAGCATGTGTAGATCTCTAAGTGTAAGCCTCTTTGTGCTAACAAAATATTGTATGTATATGATGATGTCTAAGTCAAAAACTTTCATATTTGATCTTATAATAATAGTTATATTTATTATCAATAAAAAAATCATCAATATTTAATTATTTTATTATGATAATAATCATAATAAATTAATATTCATAAAATTATTACTATGGTAAACTTAATATTATCAATGAGTATCACATCATTTAATGTTAGGAACATTTTTGTTTATTGAAGTTGACACATTTATATCCATATTTATATATCATTAAATTTATTTTTAAAATGAGAGTGCTTAAAGCATATTAGTTATGTAAATAATAATAAATAAATAATTTATATATATATCACGATGATATTGATTAATATTGAGTAGATATCTACGTTTCCTATATAATATTAATTTATAATTTCAAAATTGTATTCCCGTTGTGATAAAAATAAAATATTTATAAAAGAATATAGTTATATATTTATATTTACACATATCTATGCTGAGATAGAAATTGCCAAATGAAAAACTCTTATGATGCCACATATGAAATAAAATTATATTACACAATTATAAATATTTTTAAAAACTATTATGAATGAGAATTGATTGTGTACAATAAAATTAACATTTTTTTGTATCTATCTATCAAATATGCTTTTAGTCCCACATTCAAAGGTTTCCAAATATAAATGAAATGAGAGAAAATTAAAATGGAAGCATAGAGATAAAATTAAAATGGAAGCATATTCAACTATCTAATTTAATCCCACATTTGAAGTTTATAATATGAAATAGATAAGATGGACTATAAAATAAGAACAATTCACAAACTTTATAGCTATCTTTCTAGATTAAGTCAATTAATATCAATAAGTTTTAAGACTTAAAGGCAGAAGCATGTTACGCATAATCAAATAAAAAATTGTGATTAAATTCTAATGCTATGTTATATAGAAGCTAAATATAACAATCATATTTCATATCTATATTGCATTATAAAGAATAAAATATATTCTTATTGTTCAATTGAGAGCAACCCAAATGATGAATAAAAAAGATAAATTTATGTATTAATAATAAACCACATTATATTTGAGAGAGGGGAAGAATAAATGATACCTAGCACACATAAAAAAATCTTTTTAAAATTACCTTTAAATAATATTATATGTACATCTATAATGACAACATGAATAAACTAAATATTAATTTATATAAATATATCATATATTATTTTAGTTCCTCATGTAAATATTATCAAACACTAAATGGTAAAATATTATAAAAAAACGTCTAACCAAGGTGAGGATTTGCATGGAATTAACTTATGATCAGCTTAAAAATTTGATACTCATACTCAAATAATAATATTAAAAAATATATTACTTATATTTATTATTAATATAAATGTTGTCAACACCAAATATACACATTTAGTTATATTAGATAAAATATTTAACTTCAATCATTATTTATATTTAATACATACATAACATGCATATATACACACACCTTAAAGGGAGTTAAAAGTTGGATGTAACCCTATCATGAAGCCATGTATACGAACTAGATAATTGATTTTTTAAAGTTAGATCATGTATGTTAAAAACTAGTCTTAATTAATTTTTAAAATGAAAAAAATATAATTGTTTATATAGATTATTGGAAGAAGTTATAATTAGTATAAAATTATACTTAATTAAGAAGTGAATGGATTGTGGTGGACATTTAAAAAAAATAGACAAAAAATGTAATTAACTACAAATTATAAAAAGATATAAGTAATAAAAGAATTATATTTATACATAATGCATATATAATTAAATGTAAAGGTAGAAGTTGACTTATGACACTATTTCAGTAAGTCACATATAAGGCCTAAAATATTTAAATAATTTTAACAATCATTTTAGTACGATATATAATAATTTAATTTATTTATTCTATATATATTTACATACATATAGCATGTAAAATATGACATTTTTACGTTGTCACATAGAAAATGAAATATATAAAATCAAAAAGCAAAATAATAGACATTGTGAAAAATATTAACATAAATAGTATTTATTTAATTCTAAGATATGATCTTTTTTAAAAAATATAGATATCAATTTCTATTTATTGGATCACAAGGCCAAGAGGATGGAGGGGGTGAATTGGTGTTTTACCAAAAGATTGATTTCACAAAATATGTCGCAGAAGCTTAAAATCGATTCATTAAATGTTAAATCAATGTAATAACAATCAAATAACATGTATAATAAAGTAAGGAGTGGAAGAGAGAAACACAAACATAAGGTATACGGTGGTTTGTTGACGAGGGTCGGCCATACCTTGGCCTGCGTTCCACTTTGACTTTTCGATCTCGAGGCCACCGGATATTTCACTAAACACATTCCTTAGTTCCAAATGGAGTAACAAAGAAACCATTTATAATACATCCCATTTTCTCCACTTCGAAAGGTAAGACGCACCCCTTCTCTTAGGAAGCTTTTATCCTCGATTCTCTTCTAAAAAAGGATAGGCATACCTCTTTTACAAAAGAACACTCTTGATCTTTTCTCTAGCATGAAAGGTAACATAAAAACTCTTCTACACAGGAGCTCACACTCAAATCTCTAAGCAAATATTTCTCTCTTTCACAATATCAAACTCATAGGAAGAGAATAGAAAAAGAGGAGAAGATTCAATAATATGGCTCAATAACTTCAAGAAAACATTTTTCCTTTGATGCTTGATGCTTTACATAATATTACTGTTTCCCTTCCGTTTGGCCAAAAACTAACCGTTAGAGTGCATTTTATGTGCAGTTCGATCGACGACTCTACCCACCCGATCGACCAGTCCATGTTTTAACTTCATCTGGATCATTACTGCTATAACCGGTCAACTGATCTTCAAATATCATACGATTTGCGAGTTTTCTATTTGGATAATCAACTAGTTCACCTGGCAAGTCAACCGGTTCAGCAGACCGACTATTCGGTCACCTTGCACTATTTTATACATAACATTGTGTACTGATATCAGAATGAGATGATTTTTTATTCGTTGAAAAGTTAATAAGATTAACTACAACTTTCATATTTACATGTTAATCCAGATATGAATGAAACATATTCAAATATTAACTTCAAGTTCAATGTAAAAAATAATTCCTTCTGAATTGAACTTTTCTCGCACCTTAGATATATTACTCTGACTATTGAAGATTTGTATCATCAAAATATAATTAGATATAGCATAAAAACTTTGTTTCAACAATCTCTCCTTGTTAAAATATGAAAAATATATAAGTTGGGAAGGAAAGATTATCAAAGTTGAAATTTTATTCCCTCTAAAACTAAGCTTTCCTTACAATGACAGGCATACACATGTTTTAATTATAAGGTACTTTTCATATAGAGTTATATTTATGAGCTCCACATATTTAACTAAGGATTCTATAAGTTGGGGTCATATATAAATTTCTTTTATATTCTTATCATATTTTTCATATATATCTTTTAAATTCTTATCATATTTTATATATCTATATTATATTAAAATTAGAAAGATATATAGTTTGAAAGGAGGTCACGGTGTTTCTATATTGTCATATATAGATAATATCAATAAAATAAAAAAAAGTAATAGATGTTAACAAAGTAACAGAGTTAAGGGGGGGGGGGGGGGGCAAAGATAGATTAAAAATAATTTAAAATGAAAGAGAATGTAATATATTTAAAATATAATTCCAAATAAATTTAATTTATTATAACATATATATAAGTGTATAAGTCGAGAAAATGATTAGATAGTCTATGAAATTTATATCAAAATAAAATTCATTATTTTATAATCAAAATTTGTCTTTAATTCTTTGTCTTCCACGTATTGCATGAGTCATCGTACTAGTATATGTAAAAGAAAATGTAAAAGCATGAGATCACGACAAATGATAGAATATCACTATGATACATGTCAAATAATAATAAAATTTATTTAATTTTAAAAACTTAAATCTAAAAGGTAAAACTAATCTTACAAGGTTTGTTAATTAGGTAATAATATATTGGGCTGAAAATTAATAATATTTGATACATAAAAAAATTAAATATAAAAGATAAAATAAAGCCTACAAAATTTGTTAAATAAGATAGTAAAATATAGGACTGAAAATGAATAATGATATCTGAAACAAGTCGGATAAATAAAATTATAGGCGTGACTTGAGAGAGAGAGAGAGAGAGAGAGAGAGAGAGAGAGAGAGAGAGAGAGAGAGAGAGAGAGAGAGAGAGAGAGAGAGAGAGAGAGAGAGAGAGAGAGAGAGAGAGAGAGCCGGTTATACATAAATCCTATTCCTAAAAAACCTGGTTGGATCGTAATTACTTTAAATAATTACATAGAAAGATAAGATATATAAAATATTAAATTTTATTTTTTATTACGTAAATAAATATAATTATTCAATATTTAAATTCTCATATGTGAAGTCCGAATAATTTAAAATTTTATAATAGTCATATATGCTTAAATAATTTATTTTGTTTAAAAAGATATGATTCCAATCGTAGTTAATATATTAGTATAGAATTGTAATAAATCCTATCCCTAAAAATTCTGGTAGGATCCAATTACTTTAAATATTTACATAGAAAGATAAGTATATAAAATATTAGATTTTATTTGTCATTACGTAACTATATATATATATATATATATATATTTTTTTTTTTTCAATATCTAAATCCTAATCCTAATTCCACTCCTCATATGTGAAGTCAGAATAATTTAAAAATTATACTGAAAACAAATGTTATTTAAAGAAACCTTAATATATAAGAATTTTTAAAGATGGATCAAAATTCAAATGAAAAATATATAGGTTCATAACAAAATCAAAACAACATTGAGAATATCTTTGATAGTTTACCTAAATAAAAAATGCTTAAAATCAAAGAAGTAACAGCTGTGCTTAGTAATAAAATTAATTGCTTAAATAGAAATATAAAAAAATATTTAATTTGAGTAAGAATAGGAGTTTTAACCACATCTAGAAATAATAAGATACATAAAATTGTTTTAGACTTTGTGTGCATGTTGTTTTGTAATTCTATTGTTGTTGTCTAATTATAATCTTAACTACGATTAATATGCAAAATATAAAATGTAATGTAATATATTTTTTATTATTTTCATAAATTTATTGATAAATAAAAAACCATCATATAATAAAGGGTTCGTTCGCTACGTAATCTAAAATATCAAATCTTAAATCTAAAAAAATGAGCTAAAATCTATAATAGAAGTACGTATCTAGAAATTATTAAATCAAGAAAAATAAGAAATAAATAAAATAAATTAAATATAAAAAGTACATTTTATTTGAGTCAAGTACAAGTTTTAGAATTTTTTAAATTTTGGGTTTATTTAAATAAAAATATTAATAGTAAAAATTTGTCATATAAGATAACAATATATGTACAGTTAAAACTAAATGAGAATAAAAAAGTTAATTTAAATTGAGTAGTAGTAGATTTGATTTGAATAACTAAAAAGAATAAATGAAAACTAAACATATTAAGGTAATTTTAATTTGACTAAAAGTAGAAGTTTTAAACGGAGAAAGCTAAGATATATAAAATTATTTTAAACTTTTTGCGTAACGTTATTTGCTAACTCTAATTCTAATAAAACATATTACGAAATATAATATATAATTCTATTGTCTTTGTTATTTTCTGAATTTGTAATAAATAAAAAAACTATTTTATGACAAAAGTTTCGTTATATAATCTTAAAATAAATAAATATTAAATCCAAATTACATAAAATTTAAGTAGCTGAGGGTAGGAGCCTTTGTTTGATTGAATACAGAAATTATAGTATTTTTTTAAAAAATTCATTATCAATAAGATTTCTATAGCTAAAAATAAAATAAGCTTTATTCTAAAAAAATAAATTTGACTGCAAATAGAAGTCTTTATTTTCAAAACATTATGGCTCATTTTATAATTATATTTTTTGTTTTAATCAAACTTATTAGGAGTCCCTTTAGCATAGATTTTTTTCAAATTTCATTATATAATAAAAAAATTATAACTAAAAATAAAAGTAGATTAAATACATAAAATTTAATTTAATTTTAAAAGTAGAATCCTTAATTTTCAGTTATTTAGAATCCTTAATATATTAATAATATTTAGTTTCAGAATTACTCATTTTATAGACAAAATTTCAAATATTATCTCTCAAGAATTTAAGCTTAGGATATTTTATATTAAAATATACCATAATAAATTCATTATTATAGTATTTTTCCCAACAAATAGAAAAACTGTCTTAAAATAAAAGGTTAGTCATCTAGAGCCTAAAGATATAAAAAAATTAGACCCTCAGGCGTTGCATGATTAAAAATAAATCTAATATTTTTATAATAAATTTTGTAATACTTAAACATATATATATTTAACAGAATGAATTATAAAAAAATATATCTTAACAACATGAATTTCAAATTCTGCTCATAACTTATTTTAAAAGATAAGATTCTTCTTTAAGTTATATGTTTCAATTAGAAATAATATTATGATTAAATTGTCCATTATTATATAATTATGTACATGTACACAAATGCATACTTTTGTTGTAATTGCTTTTTTCAAAGTCTCTTAATTTATTCTTGGGCATTACATATGTTTAATTCTAAATCAATTGAGAATGATGTAGTAATTATAATTGTATAAATTCGTATGCAAGAAAATGCTTATATTAAAGAATTATTAGTATGCATATAAAATCTTTTTCCTTCTTAAGCTTTTGGTTATTTTGTCTTGCATGTGTTAAAATGAACCTATTGATATAAAATTTAGAAAAAAGAAAACATAGACAAATTAAAATAAAAAATTTATTTGATTAAATTTCATCTTTATTACCAGAAAGTATGTTATTGCAAGGCAGATGAAATATATAGTCAAAATGAAAAACTACATATAGTTGATGAAGCCAAAAGTATGAAAATTTTGAAGAATTAAATGTAGGCATTAAAAAGTTCTCTCCTCCCAAAATTAGAAATTGGGTAATCACCTGAAAAGAAATATTGCTATGAATATAGTGGACATATGAGTGAATTCAAGATCATAACATGCAACTAAAATCAATTACATAAAATAAGATAATTTGAAAATTACAAGAAAAGATAATAAAAAGATGGAGAAATAGCAAAATCTTAGTTAACTAAAATTGTAGTGTAGAAACTATTTAACATATTATAGTAGTAATGATTATTTTGCTCAACATAGAACCAATAAGAAATGTCATTATAAAGGAATTATTAATAATTAATATTTTACTATAACTTTATATGGATTTGGTAGGTTATAACTCTCATTGATAAAAAAATTGAAAATGAATAATTTGAAAACGAGATATTAGACTAAGTATAAATGAGATATATTCATAGCTAATATTTAATTATATATTGTAAATAATAGTATTTCAAATTATATTTAAATTAAAAAAATGGTGTCAAACAAATTCATACATTTTCTAGGAAATCAATAAACATACAACACACACATATGCTAAAATATATTTTGATGTATAAATAGACGGAACTACGTGTCATTAAAAATAAAAATCATAAAGATAATCATACTATAACAAAAATATATCAGGATCAATGAAGATTATGATACGATGTGTTGTAATACTTATTTCAGTTATGGGGGAGGAGAGAGAAGAAGATAATGTGTGGGAGTTAATTACGTAAGGTAATGGGAAGTGATTTGTATGATTTTATAGTTATAACAACACGATTGTAATTTAAATTTCACTTATAACATATGATACAAGTAATGATGGAGGGTAGTATTTATAATAATAATATTATTATTATAATATGAAAATATATATCCGAATCAATGAAGATTATGATACGATTTGTTGTAATAGTTAGTGATAGTGAGGTATTTAACATGAGGTTGTGGGGGAGTTACAAAATGTATTATTTATTATGAAAACTATAATAGAAGATTAGTTGTAATATACATAAGATTAACATACAGATTGATCGACTCCCGCCACGTGGCGAACACTACAAGAAAATTGCCTGTTATAGACGGTCCAAACCATCAGAAAAATGGCCAGATCCATCGGAAATAGCGTTTTCCGACGGTTCTTTCGACGGATAATGTCCGTGCGAAAAAGGGTCGCCGCAAACAATTTGCGACATTTTTTTCCGAACAGTCGGTATTACAGACGGTCTAGCTGGCGGGCGCGGCCGTCGAACATTGAGTATCGACGGCACGAACCGTCGATACTATCGACGGTTTTGACCGTCGATATATATCAGCGGCTTCAACTGTCGATAGTATCGACGGTTTAAACCGTCGACAAACTTGGATCGACGGTTTTACCCGTCGACTCCACATTTAATTTCCGACGGCTACTACCATCGATAATGCTGCACGGACGGTTATAACCGTCGGTAAGTATCGAAAAAATCCGTTGCCAACATTGCAATATTTCAGCTGTTTCTGACGGACAGGACCGTCGGAAACAAAAAAAATAAAAAAAAATGCTGAATTTTAAATGTCCGAACAGATAATACAACACATATAATTCACACCATTTCCAAACCATCACAGATAATTCACATCACAGATACTATCCAAACATGAAATAAATCAAACATCACATAATCCAAACATCACATAATCCAACAAAATGTGACTATCGAAACATCACATAATTCAAAGCCATTCCAAACAAATTGAAGTCTTGGTGAAGCCATTCCAAACGTCACGATGAAGATAGGAAGAGCTGAAGTTATGAGCCATTCCAAACGTCGCAAAACAACTCGAACATCACTTCACGATAGAGATTTCAGAAAGTTATAACATGAATTTGGATTTGAAATCTAATGAAGAGTAAAATCTAAAGTGCAGATATATAGAGAGATAATGTAAATAAAATATAAAAACATAGGATTCACCCTTCACTACTTCGCCGCTGGCGGCCGGTTGCTTTAGAAGGAACGTCTGCAAAGTTCATGAAAGACTGGAAACAAAGCAAAGTGAGGTGGATCATA
This sequence comes from Pontederia crassipes, assembly GCA_030549335.1. Lineage (NCBI taxonomy): Eukaryota > Viridiplantae > Streptophyta > Magnoliopsida > Commelinales > Pontederiaceae > Pontederia > Pontederia crassipes. The sequence goes on from CM060190.1 coordinate 9,372,797, forward strand.
TATTGTGTTTATAATTATGAGTCAGCATGTACAACGTAGTGAATTAATTTTCAGCTTTTTTCTTAGATGAAGAACTGTGCCGGAAGATCGAAAATGCCGGTGAACACGCCGGTAATTACAGAACTAGTGATGAGCTCGCAGACTTCTTAGATATCGAACGCGAAAACCATCAAGCCTTTGTGAAGGTACTGAATTAGGTAGCTGATTAAGCTCATAATATGTTGCCTCATATCATGGCAAGAGAAATGACTTATGGTACACATATATGGGAAATTATGTAAGGTTGTATGGGACAAGATATATCAGGTACATTCATAATCCATAAAAATTCTTAAACAACACAATTTGAATCTGACATCAACATAATTTGATAAATTCAATCAAAGATGCTTAAATAGCAATGCACCATAATTTGATAATTTGATAAGGAAGTATGTTGAAGTTCATGGCCAATCAGGAAAAAATAGGGAACATAAACTACAAGTATATTTATGCAGCAAGTAAATTTTTTTTATCTTTACCATGGTTATAAACTACAAGTATATTTATTTATACTGAGTACTGACATTTACATGATCCAGCTGTCTGCACTCCATTTCCGATGAAAACTTTGAAACTCTACGGATCTAACTGAAAGGGATGAAGAGTAAAATCTAAGTTAGTACCCATGTTGATGTCAAAGTGCATATGAATCTAATGAATATAATGAATCTATTGATTAAAGCAAATTCCAAAAAAAAATAAGTATAATGAATCTACCTCGGCATCGGCATCGGCATCGTTCAATTCGCCACGCATGAAGGCACGCATCATTTTCATCATTTCACTCCTGTTACGACGTTCACGTTCTTCGAATTCCTTTCTGACCTCTTCCCTAATCTTCATGGTTACCTGATCCATAATTTCTTGCATACCAGAAGGAGATGAACCTGAAGTAGTTCGTCGACAATATCCAATATCTATGTCACTCACAGAAGATCCGAGGCCGTAAATGCGACCCTTCTTCACGCCGACGTGGTCCGTCCAAAGTTGTCTTGGGGTCAACGGTGTGGTCCCCTCCTGCGTGGCTTGCGTAATATGATCAACTTCTTTTGTTTTATAAGACTCCTGAAATATAAAGAAAATACAAAGAACCGGCAAAATTAATTGACTATAAACGATGAGTAGGTGATCGACTTTAAAGTTTTATCAATTAACTATTAACTTGCGCAGATGAAAAAAATCTAGGCACAAAAAATTACATACATATGTCTCTCGGTCATAATCCGAAACCCATTCTTTGTTCTTTTTCTGATGAGTTCGAAAAAAAATTTCGTCCTGAGTAGGTGGTCTACCCGTCTCTTTCTCCTGCAATGAGATAATATTTTAAAATTTGTAACTTAAAGTATAATATTTTCTCGACACTGTATTGAAAGACCTTACCATTTTCTTAGCAATCGTGCTCGTGGATACACATCCGCCCGAATGCAAGCACGCTCCCTGGTCGGACTCTTGACTGATTTTTGCTTTTTCGCATTTCAATTTGTACTCCTCGGTGGACCACTTTCCTAGCAAATCGATCCAAACGGCCTCGGGGATCCAATTGGATCGTTCTCCGTCAGCTCGAGCTTTCGAAAGCATCACGGACAATCTATTCGAGCACCGAGAGTTAAAAGCCTTCCACATTTTTTTCGTATTCTCGGGCTCCCACCACACATCAGTCTGCATGTGTTTAAAAATAATTAAAGTATTATGAAGAAAAAATTTAATGACCATGTCGGCTTCTAAGGATACCTCAAATTCATTAAATAACATCTGTCTCGTGGCATAAGGAACTTCCCTCCGTGTAAGCCACGCTTCTGTATATCTATGTCGCAACAGTTTAGTAACTGTCGCAGCTGCGGATTTCGATGGTACAAACCTGGAAGGACACAAAATTATAAAATGTCATGGCTGAATCACAAAATGAATAAGGATTCGAAATACATAATAACACTTACCCTAAATTCCCATATGGCTGCACGTATGCTTTGTAATCACGATTTGACGAAGCCTGGTCTGAGCCTTCCACGGAACAACGAGCTCTAACGGGTTCTTCTTGCAATTGTGTCTCCAAGTCTGCAATATCAGCGTAAGAGGAAGGACCCGGCGGAGGAGAAGAATGTTCTATTATGCGAATGCCCGTGGCTGATCTAGGAGCTGACGGAGGAGAAGAACGCTCTATTATGCGAATGCCCGTGACTGATCTATGAGCCGATGGAGTACTGAGAGCTCTAGGGACAACCGACTCCTTTCCTTTATTTTTACTTTTACCAAATCGATACATCTGCATAATACAAAATGAATTCCAAGTCAAATTCACAATTGATAAAAAATTCAATTATCACAACATCTCGACCTGACTATGATCGGCTATGTCTTGTGTTGCATCTTGAGGAACGGAATTGTACGTATAACTGGAGAACCAATTCCTAATATCCAGAGGCGCTTATAAAAAAAATTAATTCGAATAAGCTTATGCGTAAAATTCTTTTGATTATTTATTTAAGCTCTCACGAGATGGTAGCGAATATAAGAATGCATCATCCTCGTTAGGTATCCGTCGATCCGATTGTTTGTCCACATGCATCGCTAACGCATCAAACAAACTATTGCGAGATGATAATTTGAGTAAACCGTTATGATACAACATGAAAATGAATCTTAAATGAACAATCCATAAGATGACAACAATCTTAATAAAAGATCCTAGACGTAAGATAAAAATACAACATGATCGTGATATTAAGGAATAATACCATTACTCATCATCTGAGTTACCACATGATTGGTACCCATCATCATCGTCATCATCATCAGAAGTCGACGTAGTTTCAAATTCATCTTCGTCAGAGCCATTTTCATCATTTTGTATGTCGACGTTATCGAAATCTTTAAATACGTGTTTCGAATCCTGTAGATCATCGACTAATTCGGTGTCGACAATAGGGGCCATAGAAGTATGCGAGTCATCTTGATAGGCACATTGCAATGTACCATCAACTTCTATCCTGCTTCTTGCCTTCATCTTTATTACAACCCTCCATTGTACTTTGTCCCTGGTCTTCTCCGGATATGGCACATAATATACTTGTCTTGTAGAAGACGGAATAATGAAATGATCAAAATGATCATAACGCCGATTGTGACGTATTTCAACTATTTTCAAATCTTTGTGAACTTGCATCCCTCTCCTTTCCTTTGGAACAAACCAATTATACTCAAATAATGTGACTTTATTAGCTTTAGTGTATTGCAGCTGAATAATGTCTTTGAGAACACCATAGTAGTCATGCTCATTTTCTCCGTCCGTGGATCCCACGACACATACTTCACTGTTCATGGTTTTCTTCCCGACCGACCAAGTTTCAGTGTGAAACTTATAACCATTCACAAAATACACCGGCCAACTTTTCACCTCTCGAGCCGGTCCCCATGTCAAATTATGGAGACCAGACGCCGTGCCGGTACTGAGAACCTAATATGAAAATGAATGATTAGAGTAGACGCTGAAGACGTCAAATTGTTTAGAATATTGTAAGAATTACCTGTTCCTTAAACTACGGTGTGAAGTCATTCTCGATTCTATCTTGTACACATTATTCATGGACATTGTAGTATTGCAAGAAAGCACTACAAACAAAGTTATGGCTAAATCAAAATGTTGTTTGGGAAGATGTTAAAGAAAAGAACGCATGGAAATTAAACTTACTTAATGTAGCCTTGCACTTCCTGCGTGTTTAGGAGGACATGATTCGTGGCAGACTTGAATTCTGCATCACTTAGCCATCTACTCCTTGGCTTCCCAAAATGTCATCCTAACTGATTGAAGAGCGACAAAGATGCCACATCAGACTGTTCTTCTGGAACTTCATCATTTCGATGGACTCTGGTCCTCGCACACTTAACATGGGACTCGAAGTAGTAAGAACAGAAGTACGAAATCTTCTGAATCATATACGCTTCACATATGGATCCTTCGACACGTGCTTTATTCTTAATCGTCCTTTTAATTCGATTGAGATATCTTTCAAAAGGATACATCCACCTATATTGTACTAGTCCACCTACCCTTGCCTCATATGGCAGATGAATAGGTAAGTGCTCCATGGAATCAAAGAATCTCGGTAGAAATATTCGTTCCAACTTACATAATATTATTGAAATATTACGTTCCAATTGGGTCATATTTTCCACCGTTAATGTTGTAGAACACAATTCTTTGAAGAATTGACTCAACTCCATTATCGACTTCCGAATCTTGTCCAGGAGTGAAGAAAAAGTAGTAGGAAGCAAAGTTTCCATGAATATGTGGCAGTCGTGACTTTTCATGCCAAACAAACACAAGTTATTTATGTCCACACATCGGGTCAGATTTGATGCATAACCATTCGGCATTCTCAGATCTTGGATCCAGTGGCACACTTGAGTCTTCTGCTCCTTAGTGAGAACATAACTTGCCTTTAGTTTAGAAAATCTACCGTTATGTAAAGTCACTAAGTGCAACTCTGGCTTGCGACAATACTCTTTCAAATCTATTCTCGCCTTTAGGTTGTCCTTTGTTTTGCCCTTAAGGTCCATTATGGTGTTGAATACATTTTCAAACACATTTCTCTCAATGTGCATGACGTCCAAATTATGACATATCAGACAATCAGACCAATAAGGTAAATCCCAGAATATACTTCGTTTGGTCCAGTTATGACAAACACCATACTCATTGTATGTGACATTTGGGTCATCGACAATTCTGCATAAAGCATTGACAATGCGACGTAATTGAGCTCCTGATCGTCTGACCGGAGCCATGTCTTCTACAACCCTATTCCGTCGAAATGCATTTCAATTATTTCTGTACGGATGATCAGTTGTAAGAAATCGTCTATGATAATCAAACCAACTATTTTTACCCCCATTTCTCAAAGTGAACGCATCTGAGTGTTCCATGCAACATGAACAAGTTAATTTCCCTGCGGTCATTCAACCAGACAACATTCCATAGGCAGGAAAGTCATTAATGGTCCACAATAAGGCAGCTTTCAATGTGAAATTTTATTTGGTCGACACATCATAAGCGACGACACCATCCCACAGTTCTTTCAGATCGTCTATTAGAGGCTGTAAATACACGTCTATCCTCTGTTTAGGACTCTGAGGACCAGGAATAATGCATGTAAAAAACATATAAGGTGCGGACATACAAATCCCAGGTGGCAAATTATAAGGTGTTATTATGACCGACCAACATGAATAAGGAACTGAAGTCTAACCATATGGTGTAAAACCATCCGCGCATAATCCGAGCCTTATGTTCCTTTCTTCCCTAGCAAAATCAGAATGCTTACGATCAAAATATTTCCACGCTTCACCATCCAATGGGTGAAGCATGACACCTTCAGAAGTATTATGCGGTGCATGCCACTTCATTTGCGACGCTGACCCTATAGACGAGTATAGTCTTTTAAGCCTTGGAATAAGAGGCAAATAATGCATTCTTTTCACAGCGACTTGAGACTTGTTAGTCACTCTATATCGTTCGGCCCTACAAAATTTGCATTCATTTAGATTGATGTCCTCGCCGTAATATAACATACAACCATCACGACAACAATCTATTTTAGTTGAGCCAAGACCAAGTTTACTGACCAATCTTTTTGTCCTTAAAAATATTCAAGAATACGAGCCCCAGTTGGTGTGACCTCTTTTAAAATATCTAGAAATGCATCAAAACATGCTTGTGAAATATTGTGGTCGGCTTTCAGATTCAACAATCTAACAGCAAGTGATAGTTTCGAATGACTTTCACACCCAGGCCATAAGGGTTGGCTCGATGCGTTTAGTAAGTCATAAAAATCTCTTACTTCTGGATTTAGTTCCTCTTCATTCTGCTCAAATCTAATATTGTCATACTCAGTCGCAGCTGCGTCATAAACTAACTGTTCATATTGCGAAGCAAATGTTGGTTCAGGATCGACAAAATGAAGACCTGAATTTGGGACGCTTGTCGAAGGCGCTCCTTCGCCTAAATCATCCCATTGCCAATAATTGGGTTTGAAACCCTTTCTATATAAGTGAACTTTGATAGTCTCTATCGTCTGTAACTTTGTGCTAGCACATTTCAAACAAGGACACCTAATTGTTCCCTCCCGCTAATATGGTAAAGATTGACAAGCCACAGTAACATAATAGTCAACGCCATCTATGAATTCTTGTGTCAAGCCTCTACGACCAGGATTATTTCTATTGTACATCCATCGACGATCGTTCAAGTATGACATAATGACTGCATTATTTGCAAATCATCAAAAATTTCAGTGATAGAAAATTGTATAAGGAAAGAAATAAGGTTTATGAAACAATAGTCATGAATTTTATTATCAGTACTGTTGGAGGAGCAATGCCCAACAGGTGTACTGCTAACCTACAATTTATCCTAATTATTAGAACACAACCAGACATGCAATATATAGTTAACCTGAATGACCACATTACCATTAATAAATTCTGCATCACTTGAGGAAGAACAGATTGATAACTATTATTCTGTAGTAATGCATCAGAGGAATATTACTCTTACAATTTTTTTTGTCAATACGACACTAGAATATTGCTCATTCTGTGCATAGAATATGTAAAATTGATGTCAAGCTCTCATATTAAATGTCATCAATATGTAAGTCTACCCAGAGAGATTTGGAGGGATAGATAACTGATAATAATTCGATATTGACGGATAGACGTGTAATTATTAAATTTATTTAAAGTGTTTGATAAATATGGCGATTGAATTTGTTAATAATTAAAAAAATTGAAGCTTTTATCCTCTATTCCCATTGGCCGACCAAATTAAAAGTGAATTCTATAAGCTTACATGGTATCTTGATCTCAAAAAAATATTGCCACAGAAATGGACATCTACTGCAATTGTGTATATTTACTCTTTTGAATCAGTTGGTTGAAAATGAGAGGAAAAAAAGATAACGGACAATTTAGAAATGTAATGGCTGTAAAAGGGACACTTGAAGTTGTAAAACGAAGGATGGAGGAAAGATTTTTCACAAATTATTTTCAAATTGTTTATCATTTCAGATTGATACATATTGATAAATCACTATGCTTCATTGAAGACAAATGAATAATTCTCAAGTAAATTTATGATGAGTAAAAAGCAATTGCTTGCTGGATGCCCTTTGGTTAATAAATCCTTCATTCTCGACAGCAAAAACTTTATTAGTTTGTATAAAATTCATAAAGCTGTTACCACTTGTGAAATCCAAAAATAATCTGGAATTTATGTTAATGCTTCAAATAAAAATAATTCATTATGTTTATCAGATAATCCAACAGTAATTATGTAATATTATTTTCATTGTGCAGACTACCTATGCTAAGATTGGATTCGGGACCCTTGCTCATCCTTCTCCAAGGTAAGACCTAGCTTATGATATAAATTGAAAATTTGAAACCTTTGTTGGTTGTCTCAATTTTGGTTATCGTTCTGTTAATCCTTTCCCTTTCCCCTAGTAAATGATCACAATGAAAAAAAAACACCGAATGTGCCAATCAACTGAACTATTTGTTGATGTCAAAGTTCATTTACAGAAGAATCTACTTAATAACCGTAAATGACCTGGATGTTCAAAAGAAAAAAAATAAAAGTAAATGGAAAATGGAACTTCAAGCAAGCTTAACTCTTATGAAAGAGGTACAGATTAAGTATCTTTCAAGAAGGAAAGGCGGAGACAAACTACAGCCCAAAAAGATGATAATGAATATAAACACGATGAAACTCAAGTCATCAGTAGACAGTTTGTGTGTGATCCACTAGAAACAAATGCTTCACTACTTCACTATTAGCACGGGAAGATCATACATTCAAATGAAATTATCATACATTCAAATGAAATTATACATTCTGGATCTGGCCGCCGCGCACGAATGGCGGCCGAATCTGGCCGCTGCGCGAGAATGGCGGCCGGATCTGGCCGCCGCGCGCGGAGGCCGGCCGGATCTGGCCGCCGCACGGAGGGTGGTCGGATCTGGCCGCCGGAGAGAGCAAGGAGGGTGGGGATGGGAGGTAGCTGCGCCCGAGATTGCAACCGTCAATGCGCATGTGGGAGGTGGCCGACGGCCGGACGAAATGAGGTCGAAACGGCGGCCGGACGAAATGCGGACGATGAAATAAGGGGGATAAAAAATGAACAAAGTGAGAGTGGGATCGTGTATTTATATAGCCACTTTCCGACGGTCGTAACCGTCGCAACATAGGTAAATATAATATAATATTAATTCGAGTTTCGACGGCTCAAACCCGCTGGAAAAATCGTCGAACATTTTGACAGTTCTCTAAACTGTCGAAACTATCGACGGTTTTAGCCGTCGATATATATAATATTAATTTTCCAACTGAACAGAGTTGCATAAATTATAAATTTCCATTTTCGATGGTTAAGACCGTCGAAAAAAATAAAGCTAGAATATTTTACTGAATAAAAATCTCATAACATTTCGACGGGTATGACCGTCGAAATATCGACGGTTGCATCGAACGTTGCAAATTTCGACGGTCAAAATAGTCGAAAATTAAAATAATAGTACGGGACCAACGTTGAAATATTTCGACGGTTCAGACCGTTGGAAGTTTCGACGGGTATGTAAACCGTCGAAACTTTCGACGGTCGGAACCGTCGAAGTGCCAATATTTTCGACGGAAGCTTTCGACGAATTCTGAACCATCGAAAGTTAAGACGGCCAGAACCATCGAAAAATTCCTGACAATAATTTTGACGGTTTAGAAGATCCGCCGGAAAAACTATCAATATTTCCGACGGATGTCGGACCGTCGAAAATAAACCATCGGAAATCTGACTTTTTCTTGTAGTGGAAGACCAACCTGGAGACGCTACGACATGCGATAACTTTGACCATAAAATTGATCGTATCTCAGTCAAGAACCGAGACACGTCAGCGAAAGAAAGAATAATAAAGAAAATAAAGAAAAAATGATAACTTGAATTTGCGAAAGTCTAAAAGTGGCTATATCATTGCTAAGAAATAAAATAAGTTTTACATCATGAATCTAAAATGCGGAAGGTAAATAAAAACTAATAAACACTCCAAAAAACCCTAAGGTTCATGTGTTGTCCTATCGCCAAAGCTTCATCACCACATGCCTACTCCACCATGTCACTGACCTGGTCCTGTGGAAATTAAACACAGGGGAGGAGGTCCTCCTGTAAGCCTTACAGCCTAGTTGGGAACCACATGATATACAATGCATAATATGAATAAAATAATCAGCAATAAATAATCATGTGTAACTTGAACTTGAAAGGATAACATGTAAGTATCATGGATCATAATAAGGATAAGAATCAGAGTGTATCATGAATCATGAGAATCAATAATTCTTAATAAACTTAGAATCATGGCATACTTGACTTGACTTAAACATGCTTCTTGATCTTGAATTATCATTAGAATCAGGGTGACTTTAGGTGTCTTTAATTCTTGGGTTATGCCGAGCAAACGATACGGCCTTGTGCGGGTCAGTGGGTGATCAAACCTTGACCAAGGCAGCTACCCTTACTTGCTGCACTTGGCTTGGACTGGCAACCCATTATTAATCTTTCATCTGAACTTTATTAATCGCTTTTAATAACTTGTGGCTCTTTGTTCTTTGTGCAGTGCATACGGTCAATGAGAAACAAATCAATGAGAGAATAGATCATGGAAAAGTGAGGGATCTCTATGGAGTTAGACAATAGGATCAATTATATATATAAGTAATATCTGGATAAAAGGAAAATAATTAATAAATATAGTAAAAGGTTTTTTGGAGAACCGGTCGACCAGTTCAGGGAACGGTCGATCGGTAGTCTGTTGAACGGTCGACCGATCTAGGTTGGCTGATTCGGGATGATCGGGTCGGTCGATCTGTTCAGTTGAACGGTCGACCCGTGGATAAGGATTGGTCGACCAGTCGACACATGCAAAAATTGGCTCTAGGTAAGTTATCAGTCGACCAGTTGTCGGCAATGCCTGCAGACCGATTGAACGGTCGGCGTCCTAAAAATTATGAAACTTTCAAATTTCATCAATTTTCCAATGTAATCTCAACCTAACCTAATTCCTATCTCCTAGCAAATCAATCACACAACAACAGAACAACAGGAAATGAATTATGCATGCAATTCAATCAATCAATCAAAGAATTCAAGGAATCAATCAATTAAAATGATAACTTGATCCCTAGTTTTATTCTTTTCTTTTCATAATGATTAGGGCATGAATTGGGATGATTCAGAGGTCATGCAAGGTGATTTTGATTCACCCACCTCTATTTGCGATTAATCCGTTCTTCGATTCGTCGAAAAATCAATTAACGGCCGAATCCCCTATTTTCTACGTTTTCTGCCCTGTTCTTCTTCTCTGTCCTCTCGCTGCTCTTCCTCTCAATCTCTGCCTGTCATCCGTTCGGTGTAGAGAAGAGACGTGAGGAGATGCAAGGGGATCAGATATGAAGGAGAGGAAGGAGACCTTACCTACCCTTGTGCCGAATTCTTCTTGCCTCTGCTCACTCACGAAGAAGAATGAGAGGGAGGCAGAAACAGGGAGAGGGCCGTGTGTTTTTTAGGAGGAATTAAGTTTCCTTGATTTGGTTTAATAATTCCCTTCTTCTAATATAACCCTAATCTGATTAATGAGATAGGATTTTATCTCTCTAGTCCAATTCAAATCGGGATTTGAGTTTTCCTTTCATCTCACGGCCGTCACATTTTATTTTCTTTTTTTTTTATCTGTTGGTTGGCAGTTATTACATTGTTACCCCCTTAAAAGAAAAATTGTTCTCAAATTTTGCACTAGGTAGGGAGCTTACCGAACAGATGAGGGAATTCTTAGCGCATTTCTGATTCGAGCTCCCATGTTGCATCGTCTCCATTATGATATTGCCAAGCTACTCTGACCATGGGGACATCCTTGTTCTTCTGGCGTTGCACCTTACGTTCCACTATATGCGTTGGATACTCAGCGAAGGTCAAGTCTGCAGCTATATCTGGCTCCTCTATCCTTAGAACATTTGCGGCATCATGCTTGTACTTCTTGAGCATGGATACATGGTATACATTATGCACTCTCCCATAAGATGGAGGTAGAGCCAGTATGCATGTTGTCTCGCCTACCAGCTCGAGTATTTCGAAGGGGCCTACATAATAAGGACTGAGCTTTCCTCGCTTGCTGAATGTCATGACTCCTTTCATAGGGGATACTTTCAGAAGAACTTGGTCACCAGCTTGAAAGATCTGTTCTTATCTGCCTTTATCAGTATAACTCTTTTGCCTTCCTTGAGCAGTTTCCATCCTTTGTTTAATCAATTCTATCTTTTCAGCATACTCCACTGCCTCTTTTACCTTTTCCTTACTCATGATTTTTTCCTCGCCTACTTCACTCCAGTGGGCAAGTGAATGGCAAGGTCGTTCATATAGGGCCTCAAAGGGTGCTATACCGATACTAGAATGGTAGCTGTTGTTATAACCAAACTCAATCAAATGAATGTGCTCATCCCAGCTACCGTGCCAATCTAGTGCGCAGGCTCTTAACATGTCCTCTAGTGTCTAGATGGTCCTCTCAGACTACCCATCCGTCTGAGGGTGGAATGCGGTACTAAAATTAAGCCTTGTACCAAAGGCTTTCTGCATACTCTTCCATAGTTTGGCAGTGAATCTGGGGTCTCGATCAGACACTATGGACTCTGGGATACCATGGAGTCTCATTACTTCCCTCACATACAAGTCTAGCAGACTCTCCATTGATTGTTTCCATTGGATTGGAATAAAGTGTGCCGCTTTTGTGAAACGATCCACGACTACCCATATGGCATCATGACTCTTCTTAGTCCTATGTAAGTTGGACACAAAATTCATAGTGATCTTATCCCACTTCCATTATGAGATTTCCAAAGGCTTCAACTTTCCATATGATCGCTGATGCTCCATTTTGACTTGCTGGCACACTAGGCATCGAGATACATATCCTGTTATCTCTCTTTTCATGTCCGGCCACCAGTACCTGCGCTGTACATCCTTGTACATCTTGTTGCTACCGGGGTGGATAGCGAACTCCGACTTATGGCACTCATCCAGTACCTCTCGTCGAATCTCAGCATTTGTGGGAATCCACAACCTATCCCGATATCTAATTCCTCCATCTGTAGAGATCTAGAAATCTGTTGGCTCGTTCTGGCATCTCTTCAGAACCTTCTGATATTTCGAATCCAATTTCTGAGCTGCGATGATTCTGTCGATTAGGCTAGGCTTCATCTGATGCATCATCCATAGAGCTCCATTATTGCTTAGCTTGGGACACCATTGCTCAATCTCATCTAGCATCTCGTACTCGCGTAGCCGCATATAGGCTAGAGAGCCTTCTCATTTCCTGCTTAATGCATCGGCGACCAAATTTGCTTTACCAGGGTGGTTATTGATAGTAAATTCATAATCATTGAGGAGCTCAAGCCATCGACGTTGTCTCATATTCAGATCTTTCTGCTCGAAGTTATACTTGAGGCTCTTGTGGTCAGTGAAGATCTCGAATGTCTCTCCATACAAATAATGTCTTCAGATCTTCAAGGCAAAGACCACAGCCGCCAGTTCCAGATCATGTGTGGGGTAGTTCACCTCAAGCTTCTTCAGCTACCGTGAAGCATAGGCCACTATCTTGCCATGTTGCATCAGTACACAACCCAATCCTGTTCCACATGCATCACTATAGACCACAAAATCACCACTGCCTGTCGGTATGATGAAAATTGGTGCCGAAGTCAGACGGTCCTTCAGAGTCTGAAAACTCTGCTCGCACTTGTCTGTCCAAATAAACTTTTTCGCCTTCTTTGTGAGATTTGTGAGGGGTGCAACAATATTGGAAAAGTCCCTGATAAACCTTTTGTAATAACCCACTAAACCAAGAAAGCTGCGAATCTCAGAAGCATTCTTCGGTCTTGTCCAATTCGTCACCGCCTCCACTTTTGCAGGTCTACTGCAATGCCCTTTTTGGAGACTATGTGTCCTAAGAACATGATCTCCTTCAGTCAGAATTCACACTTTGAAATATTGCCATAAAGCTTGTGCTGCCTCAGGGTTTCCAACACTATCCTGAGGTGCTCCCGGTGCTGCTCTGGACTGAAAGAATAGATCAGAATGTCATCCACGAACACTATAATAAATTGATCTAGATATAGTCGAAAGACCCTGTTCATTAAGTCCATGAACGCGACAGGAGCATTCGTCAGTCAAAATGGCATGACCAAGAATTCATAGTGGCCGTATCTCGACCGAAAGGCAATTTTCGGTATGTCCTCTTTAGTCACTCTCAGCTGGTGGTAGCCACTACGCAGGTCGATCTTGGAGAACACTGATGCTTTTGACAGCTGATCAAAAAGGTCATCTATACGGGGCAGGGGGTACTTATTCTTCACTATCACTTTATTGAGCATCCTATAGTCGATACAAAGCCGCATGGAGCCATCCTTCTTCTTGACAAACAGGACCGGTGCGCCCTAGGGTGAGACGCTCGGTCTGATACTTTGTCCAGTAGCTCTTGTATTTGTTTCTTCAGCTCTTGCATTTCAGCAGGCGCCATGCGGTAGGGTGCTTTAGAGATGGGTGCTGTCCCTAGTAAGAGCTCTATCTTGAAGTCGATTTCCCGTTTCGGTGGTAATTCGGATGTGTCTTCAGGAAACACATCTGAGAATTTCTGCACCACATCTATCTGTTGGAGCTTAGTGACAAGTGCATCTGTCTTGACCAAACTAGCTAAGTACCCACAGCATCCTTTCTCCAATAACTTCTGTGCCTTGATCGCTGAGACAATGATCTTGTTCCTTGTTGATGGAGTGCCTCTGATCACTGCCTTAGGCTTGCCTTGTGTCCCTATAATGATCTTCTTCTGTTTATAGTGCATGGCTGCGTCGTGATATGAAAGCCAGTCCATCCCCAAAATAACATCGTAATCCACCATGGAGATGACTATGAGGTCTGCAGAAAAGTTCTTCTTTTCTACATTGACAGGTACATTCGGGATGTACCTAGTAGCATAGAGAGTACCCATAGGTGTACTCACACGCAAAGCATGGGGCATCTGCTTAAGAGGTAAACCAAGGGTTTGAGCACATGACTCTGAAATAAACAAGTGTGTAGCCCCAGAGTCAAATAAAATAGTAGCAGATAAATTGGCGATAGGGAGAGTACCTCTAATGACATCATTGTCATTTCTGGGCTGCTTCTGCTTCCAAGTTGTGCACACGACCTTGCACAATGGGATTTGCACCTCCTACTGCCCGGTTCTCTCGACCTCCTCTGGCAGTCTGTGGGCAATTTCGGATAAAATGTCCAAACTGTCCACACTGAATGCAGGAGCCGTTCAGTCTACGACACTCTCCATCATGGTGATGGCCACAGTGAGGACATAAAGGCTTCTATGGCACTTGTGGCTAGCGCGGTGGTGGTGAAAGTTATCTCAGTGGTTGTGCTTGCAGTGGCGCAGGGCGTGGCTGAGTTTGAGCCTGTCTTGGAGCTTCTCTCTGTTGGTATGGCCTGAAACGGCGATCACGACGATCGTTCCTCCTAAATGGACGCTGATCATCCGTTCGAGGCCTGTGCTGCTCTATTGCTTTGGCTAGAGCTTTGGCCTTTCGTTCAGCTTGATCATTTTCCATGCGTGTGGCCAACCTCACAGCCTTCTCTAGATCCTCACAGTCTCCAGACAGGACTTCAGTCTTCAGTACTTGCTGCAACCCATTGATAAACTTGTTAGTCCGAATGCACCCTTCAAATGACATCGGACAATACTGCTCCAGCTGGATGAACTGGGTGTGATAATCTGCCACAGACATAGTTCCCTGCTGTAGTTGCAGGAACTCCTCTTGTTTGTTGATGCGATCATGCTCGGGAGTATAGCGAGTTATAAAGGCATTCTTGAATTCATCCCAAGCAATATCTTCTTCCTCCAGTCCTCTGAACCTGGTGGCCATTGTAGTCTTCCACCAGCCCATTGCAGTACCAGTAAGCATGTAAGTGGCATATAAGACCTTGCGTCCATCCGCGCACCTCATCAGCTTGAAAATGCGGTCCATGGTCTCAATCCACTCTTCAACCTTGAAAAAGTCCGCCTTCCCATCATACTGAGGCGGGTGAAGCTTCAGGAAGGCTTGAATGGTGTCCTCAGACGCCTCATGGCATGCTCCCTGATTATGGCGTCTAGACGCCGGCGGACTGTCTCCAGCCTGACTACTCTCAGGTGGAGCAAACTCATCCACGTGCTCCTCTAATGCCGCTCTGGCTGCACGGCCTCTGCCCCGTCCGCGGCCTGGCGCACGGCCTCAGCCACGACCACGTCTGCGACCTAGCTAGGCCCCCATCTCAGTGAGTGGGCCTTCCGATGCCTCATAAATATTTCGGCCCGCTCTAGCCATCTGCTCTTGAATCCGCTCTGATCGTCATGACATGCTTATCCTCTAATCATGAAATAAAATCATGCATCAATAAACAGTAACTTAACATAAACATTACTTGACTTATATTGCTTTTCGGTGGAGGGTGTGGCGACTGCTCGGCGATAGCACATGAACTAATACCATACTATACGATACACTAGGACGTCAAGAGAGTCCTGACTTTAGGCTCTGATACCATAAATGTAACGCCCCCAAATCGACCCCCGCCACGTGGCGAAGACCAACCTGGAGATGCTACGGCATGCGATAACTTTGACCATAATATTGATCGTATCTCAGTCAAGAACCGAGACACGTCAGCGAAAGAAAGACTAATAAAGAAAATAAATAAAAAATGATAACTTTAATTTGCGAAAGTCTAAAAGTGGCTATATCATTGCTAAGAAATAAAATAAGTTTTACATCATGAATCTAAAATGCGAAAGGTAAATGAAAACTAATAAACACTCTAAAAAGCCCTAAGGTTCATGTGTTGTCCTATCGTTAGAGCTTCATCACCACACGCCCACTCCATCACGTCACTGACCTGGTCCTGTGAAAATCAGACACAGGGGAGGAGATCCTCCCGTAAGCTTTACAGCCTAGTGGGGAACCACAAGATATATAATGCATAATATGAATAAAATAATCAGTAGTAAATAATCATGCGTAACTTGAACTTGAAAGGATAACATGTCAGTATCATGGATCATAATAAGAATAAGAATCAGAGTGTATCATGAATCATGAGAATCAATAATGCTTAATAAACTTAGAATCAAGGCATACTTGACTTGACTTAAACATTGCTTCTTGATCTTGAATTATCATTAGAATCAGGGTGACTTTAGGTGCCTTTAATTCTTGGGGTATGCCGAGCAAATGATACGGCCTTGTGCGGGTCAGTGGGTGATCAAACCCTGACCAATGGAGCTACCCTTATCTTGCTGCACTTGGCTTGGACTGACAACACATTATTAATCTTTCATCTGAACTTATTAATCGCTTTTAATAACTTGTGGCTCTTTGTTTTTTGTGCAGTGCATACGATAAGGTCAATGGGAAACAAATCAATGAGAGAATAGATCATGGAAATTAGTGAGGGATCTCTATGGAGTTAGACAATAGGATCAATTATATATATATAAGTAATATCTGGATAAAAGGAAAATAATTAATAAATATAGTAAAAGGTTTTCTGGGGAATCGGTCGACCAGTTCAGGGGAACAGTCGACCGGTAGCCTGTTGATTGGTTGACCGGTCTATCCAGATCGGTCGACCGGTTGGCTGATTCGGGCTGATCGGGTCAGTCGATCCATTCAGTTGAACGGTCGACCGATGATAGAGATCGGTCGACCGGTCGACACATGCAAAAATTGGCTCTAGGTAAGTTATCAGTTGATCGGTTGCCGACAATGCCTGCAGATCGGTCGATCGGTCAGCGTCCTAAAAATTATGAAACTTTCGAATTTCATCAATTTTCCAATGCAATCTCAACCTACCTAATTCCTATCTCATAGCAAATCAATCACACAACAAAAGAACAACAGAAAATGAATTATGCATGCAATTCAATCAATCAATCAAAGAATTTAAGGAATCAATCAATTAAAATGATAACTTGAATATTAGTTTTATTCTTTTCTTTTCATAACGATTAGGGCATGAATTGGGACGATTCAGAGGTCATGCAAGGTGATTTCGATTCACCCACCTCTATTTGCGATTAATCCATTCTTCGATTCGTTAGAAAATCAATTAGCGGTCGAGTCCCTTGTTTTCTACATTTTCTGCCCTGTTCTTCTCCTCTGCCCTCTCGCTGCTCTTCCTCTCAATCTTTGTCTGCCACCCATTCGGTGCAGAGAAGCGACGTGAGGAGATGCAAGGGGATCAGATATGAAGGAGAGGAAGGAGACCTTACCTACCGTTGTGCCGAATTTTTCTTGCCTCTGCTCACGCACGAAGAAGAACGAGAGGGAGGCAGAAACAGGGAGAGGGTCATGCATTTTTTAGGAGGAATTAAGTTTCCTTGATTTGGTTTAATAATTCCCCTCTTCTAATATATCCCTAATATGATTAATGAGATAGGATTTATATCTCTAGTCCAACTCAAATTGGGATTTGAGTTTTCCTTTCATCTCGCGGTTGTCACGTTTTATTTTCTTTTTTTTATCTGTTGGTTGTCAGTTATTACACAGATTTACTAGCGTTATAATAAGAATAATAACAAATAATAATAAATGGTCATAGTGAAATAGACAAATAAATACATTAAGTTTAATGGAGAAATCATTACAATAAATTGTCATAGATGAATACTTAAAGATTATCATATACTTTATTCCAAATGCTCATTGTGAAATAGGCAAATAGATGAAGACATTTGATATACTGTCTCCTATACAATGGTGAAATACAATTACAATATAGATGG
The DNA here is from genome assembly GCA_030549335.1 of Pontederia crassipes. Lineage (NCBI taxonomy): Eukaryota > Viridiplantae > Streptophyta > Magnoliopsida > Commelinales > Pontederiaceae > Pontederia > Pontederia crassipes. The sequence goes on from CM060190.1 coordinate 9,390,740, forward strand.
CAATAAAAAAGTTGTTATTGAGGACTTTTAGATGAAAAATAGATGGTGATGGCGGAGATGTAGGGGAACTCAGTGATGTGCCGATGATGCTGATGCCGATTCGATGTCCATGCTAGCGGGAGTAGGCGATAATAATATAGATACCATGATGCTGCCGATAGATGGCGAGAGAAAAAATAGTCACTTGAGGACTTTCATCAGATGTAGATGCCGATCCCGATGATAAAGTGCCAATAGATGGTGAGAGAAAAAGTTTGAGAGAAAAAGTAGAAATAACCTTCATCACGTCGACATAGTACCATTAGATAGTGAGATAAAAAGTAGAAATAAACAGAGATGACGTTTGATAGAAAAAGTTGGAATAAATAGAGAGGAGGTTAGATAGAGATATAGTAAAGATATAGATAGTTCGAATAAATAAATATTAAAGATATAGTTGTAAATTCACAAAAAAAGATAAATAGCAAAGGAGGGAGGAGAAAAAGGATAAGTAGCAAAGATATAGATGGATAGAAAGAAGGTGCGTGAAGTCTCAAGATTATATATATTAAGTTCAAACAATAATTTAGATTTTGAATAAATATTAGTTCTTATGTTTGAATAGATATTTTTATATTTAATTACATAATTTTATATTCAAATATTATTTTCTATGTCATTTTAAAAAATTAATCAATTCATATTATCCATTATATAATATAGAAAATATATATATGTAGGGCATTCATTTTAATATAATCCATAAAACCTATTTAAAATTTATTCCAATATTTTAAATAATGTGATTTATTATTTTTCTTATATCAAGTCACTGTTAAATATTAAAAATATTTGTTTATATATGGTAGTATATTATTATTAATTTTCATAATATTCGTGGATCGTTCAGAAGCTCTTTTAGTGTTATAATTTATTCCATAAATTGTATTATAAATAAATATATTTTGACGCCAATAAAAAATCGAAATTAAGCGTCCATCACCACGTTCTCAACAATTTATTAACAATTTATTTATCATCACGTGCCCCTTTTATTTGTTTTCAATTCTATCTATATAATTATTATTATTATTATATCCGACCTCTCCTAGAGCACTGTGCCTTTCATAGTACCAATAATGGGCCTAATTTGAAGAAGCCCAATTTTGAGGCATTAACTGACGGGCCGAGCGCATTAGGCCACCCAATTGGAGGAGAGACTGTTGATACCAATGTTGTCACGACCGGAATGAACAACGAACCGGGAAAAGCTTCGTTTCAGATCAGATCGATCGAACCGATCGGACCGGCCGATCGGATCGGTTAGTAATAAAATATTATTATTAATATTTAATCCATTAAACTTAAATATGTACTAAAAAAAGTTTAGACACAATAAGTTAATAAGTTAAAAGATTGTAATGAAATAACATTATAATGTTTGAAATTATAAAAAGTAATACCAAAATAGTAGACATTAATAACTAACAATCAGCTACAATTAATTTTAACTTGTAAACTAAAATTCATATGACATAACTTCAAATATCAAAATTCAAAGTTCATAAGTTCACATATTTATCACTTCAAGTTCACAATCACATGCCATAACATCAAAATCAAAATTCAAAGTTCACAATCATATGCCATAACTTCAAGTTTACAATCACATGTCATAACTTCAAATTCAAAGATTAAATAAATTCTAACACAACCTAGTTGACATATCCATGACTTCAAATTCAAAATACAATATCAAATATCATTCTCTTCCCAAATAATCTTCATCTTCTCGTGGAAAAGAATCCAAGTTAAAGTCCATAGCTTCAATCATTTCTTCTTGAACATCACCTTGTACAAAAAAGACAAGTTCATAATATACAATAATAAAATATAATCAACTATTAGAATGATGCATAAAAGAAATAACCATATAAATTTTTACCTTCTTGTGTACAAACTTTTGGAACATCCAAGTCATTATAAATCATTTTTTCTAACTCATCATAATCAAGTAATGGAGTATCTTCATCTTCTACAATCCAATAATCAATCTTTTCCATACTCTCATAATCAATGGGATCAAGAAGAGATTTCTCCTTGTTAAGAGCCCTATAAAACAAAGAAACATATTTAATCAATCAAATATGAACTATATTTTTTTATAAATAATAACTTTTTCATAACACATACATGTTTTTCAAACCCAAGTTATAATGAACATACACAAGATCATTTAATCTCTTATGTTCTAACTTATTTCTTTTCTTTGAATGTATTCTTTCAAACACATTCCAATTTCTCTCACAACCAGAAGAAGATGCAGTTTGACTTAGTAGTCGAATTGCCAATTGTGATATTATTGGAGCATTAAATCCAAAATTACGCCACCATTGATCTATCATAAAAAATAATATAAAATATTAGTAACACTTAACAAAGTTAATAATATAAAAAAATTAAAAAAATGAGATTATTACCTGGTCTTAACTCTTTAGCTATTTCAATAGCTAAACGATTACCAAAGCTTAGCATTCGATCATGATATAGCCAACTTTGTTTCAAGGCTTCAGTTTTTCTATGTGTAACAAGTGTATCCAATACATCAAGCCATCCTTGTTTCACTTCTGGTTTGATACAAAAGTTTTCTTTGTCATAAAAAAAGGCGGGATTCAAAAAATATGCAGCACAATAAATCTTTCTGCGAAGTTGATTATCCCATCTACTCTTGATTATTATTGTATAAGGCTTGTACAAAGATCTTTTCATCATAAATATTCCCTTTATTGTTTTCTTTGCTCTGTAGATGCCATCATATACATAACCAAGTGAAGGTCTATCATCTCCATTAACAATTCTTAAGAATCGAATCAAAGGAGCTACAACTTGCACAATAACACCACAATCATTCCAAAACTTACTATCCAATTTAATGTCCATGACAACTCTTGCTTTCTTATCCTTGTAGTATCTTGAATTTGAAAAGTCTGTACTTGTGACTAGAGCTTGTAAATCAATTTTGTGATCATAAATACTTTTCAATGCAATAAAGGTTGTAGCAAAATGAGTTGCTCCAGGACGTAAAATTTCAGTCCAATGTGATCTTTTTCTTAACCAAGCAAGTAAAAATGGATGATTGTAAACAAACTTTGTCACCTTACTTGCTTTTTCTGTCAAAGTAGTCACAAGCTCCATTTTTCCAAGATCTCCTAAGATCAAATTCAAACAATGTGCAGCACAAGGAGACCAAAAAATAGTAGGATATTTTTCATTCAAGAAACTACTTGCAGCTTTATAATTTGCAGCATTATCTGTAACCAAGTGCACAACATTTTCCACTCCAGCAAATTCAACTAATTCCACAAATAAATTACAAAGAGTTGGGGCATCTTTAACAATATCAGAAGCATCAACTGATCTAACAAAACAAATTCCTTTTGGAGAATAAATGAGAAAATTAATCAGTTGTCTATTCTTTCGATCTTGCCAACCATCACCCATGATAGTGCAACCAGTTTCTTTCCAAGCATTTCTAAAAGTTTCAACCAATAATCCTACCTCCTTCTTGATATCATATAATAATTTGGTTCTAATAGAATGATAAGAAGGCCATTTGTATCCCGGACCAATAGCAGCAATAACATCTATCATGGGTTGATAATAAACTGAATTTGCACATTTAAATGAAATACAACAATCATAAAAGAATCTAGCAATAACCAAATCAACTCGATATATAGCATCTTTACCTGCCATAGCACTTCTAATAGAAGGTTGTGCACCAGGACTTGTCCTTGGAGCAAAAAAAGTGGTTGCATTTGTTACTTCCTTTCCCTTCCCTTTTGTAACTTGTTCTTGTGAACATTGTACATCTACATGTGACTGTTGGCTAGAATTTTCTTCATCTCTTTGATCAAGTGTTCTTTTCTTGGATGTAAATGCAACTTTCAATTGCTCTCCAAGAAAATACTTCACCTCATAACTAACTTTAGGACAAGGCATTACATCTCCTTTTTGTCCTGCAAGATGCATCTTCATTCTATGTATTCCTCCACCTTTAAAAACTTTTGCACAATATAAACATTTTAAATATTTTTTTCCTTCGGCATCATAACAAATTTGGCAATGTTCCCACGCAACATCAGATTTTAGTCTCACTAATTGAGTACAAGCAATTGGAGATTGAATGTTCGGTGCTACTGTTTGAGATTCACCAGCACTACTTCCGGCAGATGCCATGATTTAAGCCTACATAGCATAATCAAGACAACAAGACAATCAATTATCAAGACAAAAATAATCACTGATGACTGATCACATTCACATTTCAGATATCATTACATTTCCCATTGCATAGCTCAGTACACAGCTACAATTACTACACTATATCACATTTTACAAGTAATTACTACAAATAATCACATTTTACAATTACTACACTATATCACATTTCACATTTTATTACTACACTACAATTAAAAACATAATCGGAGCCATTATATCACATTTTATCACATTTCACATTTCACAGTCGGAGCCAAAGATGGCCTTGATGCTTCGGCTTGCACTGCGGCACTGCCGACGATGACGTCGGGCACAGGACCATCACAGTCGGAAGTCCGAAACCTCTGTCGGCCATCGCTACCGTGATCAGGAATGACCACGGCCTGCGCCCTGAGATCGGAGATGGTCGGAATCGGACAATCGGTCATTGGAGATGGTGGACGAAGATGAGAAGGGAGGAAACTAAAATCAAATTAAAAATACGAGATCATTTACCATCGATGGCCGGCCACTGCTAGATTGGAGTCGTCGAGCTGCGCAGGCTAGATCGGAGTCGCCTTCACCGCTGCTGATGTTCAAGACCTTCGGGCTTCGAGTTTGCCTTCACCGTCGCTGGAGTCGCGCACGTCAGCCACAGATCTACCTCCGCCACCGCCGATTTGCTTCCGCCACCGCCAATTTTTCTCTGTTACCGCCTATTTGCTTCCTCCACCATCGATTTGCCTCCGCCACTGCCGATTTACTTCCGCCACCACCGATTTGCCTCTACCACCGTCGTTTTGCCTCCGCCGATTTGCCTCTGCCACCGTCGGAGTCGCGCGCTGATTTGCCTCCGCCACCACCGGAGTAGTGCGCGTCAGCCACCTTCGTGCGCATCAGCCACCGTCGCGGCATCGCCGCCGGCCGAAGTAGGGATCGTGCGCCGTGCGTGACTACCTGTGCCGTTGGCAACTTTATGAGTTTAGGGTTTTTACTGACTGGGCGGTTTGGGTTGGAGACTAGGAGCTTTTATATTTTTTTTCTTTTTATGAACTGGCCGGTCTATATAAAATGCGGTTTGATCCGGTTTTTTCGACTTGATCCGGTTTTTGACCGGTTTTGACCGATCCAACCCGCTCCAATATAGTTCCCGGTTTTGGGGGTTAATATGAACCGTGTTGTTGCCCGGTCGACGGTCCGACCGGACCGGCCGGTCTGGTCCGATCGCTATAACACTGGCCGATACCCCCTTTTTTTTATGCAGCCTTTTTTTATTGCGTAAAGAGTAATAAATAAGGGGATCAAGGAAGCTGTAAACCCTAAAAAGGGTCTACAGCTGTGGACTGTCATCCATCTCAAGATCGACGACAGCCTATAAATTCGCTGAGCCAAGGCGGGATTGGAGGCGGTTCAGGCGTCAGCTCACACGGTTTAGCTCAGACAGTTTGGCATTACGTCTTCAACCTAGGGCATCGTCTCCAATTTCATTGTTCTTCCCCCATTTCATTGTTCTTCCAAATGCTCAGAAGCCTTATGTTATGACAAAACCATTGGTGCGGATTAGTGCACCTCTTACTCTTGCTAGCAAAGTATTCGTGAACAACAAACAAGGAGGTGGAATGAAGAATGCGAGATAATTTCGTGAGGAAAAGGCTGGTTTGGATGCCATGGAAGAGCAGCGAACAAAGAAGGGGAAAAAAGCAAACAACAAACAAGGATGGTCATTGACTAATTTAGTACCTATTAAAACTGCCACTATCCAAAGAGGCTTGCAGTTGCTTTTTTGTACAATCCTCCAAGTATTTTTGAAACTTTCTGGAAGGTTAAATATTTTCTGGACCCGGAAACATTTCAGAAGGTGAAATTTGTTTATCCATAAGTGTAGAGCTACCCTCCTTTGGGCATCCTTCAATATCTGTATTGGGATAGTTTTGGCAAGTTTTTGAATAGATAATTCTTTTAACTGAAAAAAAAGTGTAGAGCTCATGTGGAAGAACTTTGATCCTGAAAACATTGCCTATGAGAGAAGGCTGATCTGGGCGTGATGAAAAAGTAGTGAAGAATGGAGGAGAACCGCGAGAAAGAGAATGAAGAAGGCAGTCGTGCTTAATGGGGCAAAAATTTTGTGAGGAGGAGGAGAATGGAGAAGGCAGCGGTAGGAGTTTCGTGAGCTGTTGGGTGCTGGGAAGAACAGTGAAATGGAGAAAGGAAAAAGAAGAAAACGAACGGTCTTCGTGAGCCAAACTGTGCGAACTGGCCCTCAACCGCCTCCAATCGCACCTTGGCCCAGCGCGTTTACAGACTATCGTCGATATTGAGATCGACGATGGTCCATAGCTGTGGAACCATTTTTGGGTCCACAGCTTCCTTAATTTCATAAATAAATATCTGCATTTTTATATTCATTTGCAACATTTTATTATGAGAAATCATTTTTAATAAAAATGTATTTTTTATATGCAACATAGAAGTCGGTATGGAGCTCTTTCGTAAACATATAAAGATATTGCATGTTTTGTAACACCTATAAGTAGAGAGTAGGTCACCCACATGGGAATTAACTTAAGTGAACAAGAGATCTTAATTAAACAATTGCTTAAATAATGAGGAATTGTTTATTAATTCCAATCTAAACTTTGAAGCTTATATTTTTTTATGCTTGCTAATTGCTACGTGCCTCTCATGATCTAGGTTTGGACAATTTGGTACATTACCGATTTTTCTAAAATTTTATTTATTAGAAAAATAATATTTTTATATTCATAATTTTAACACACAATGACAAACATTGAATATATTTAGCCTATTTGTACCAAACATATATTGTTAACTTAAAATGTTAATCTCAATGATTTATATATATTACAAATACCACTCAAATTACATACTACAAATAAATTACAACTTAAATAATTTATATAAGAATTAATTGTTGTGCAATGCATCCATGACGTCTCAATGACGTGCACCGTTAGATGGCGGATCCACTCGCGATGCATCGAATGCTCATCAGATGCTACGAACTAGGGACACTCGCAGGGTTGAGCATTGAACTAGTGGACATGCTGAATTGCTTGCGTCATTGAACCTCTGACTTTTTTTCGATACTCCACGCCTGACGCTGACTGCTCGCATCATTGAATTTCTCCCTGTGTGTGCAGACCTCGAGTGACCTTCAACATAGCACGATCTCAAAGGGGAAGTGAAGACACCGATGATCAGATGCTTGTAAGCGCTACTCTGTAGCACTCTTTCGATTTTCTCCCTAAATACGTGCCCACTCGCATCGTTGAACCACTCCTTCAGTGTACAGTCCTCGACTGGTCTCTGACATAGCACGACCTTCGACAGGGAGTGAAGACACTATTAGTCAGATGACTGTAATCCCTACTCTATGCCACTCTTCGGATTTTCTCCTTAAATGTGTACCCAAATTTCGGTGCCGCTCTTTGGATTTTCTCCCTAAATGTGTACCCTAATTTCTATCTTCTGCCAATGTGTTTAAGGTTAATCCAATGTAATGTTCTGATGTTGGCTGGGAGATTAGGCATAATATGCAATTTAAGCATAATGATGTCGCTAAACATTAGTAATACTTTTGCAATTTGTGCATAATGCATTGTAGTCATAATTCCTTTTATTTATATCCCACCGCTAAACATTTATTTCTTTTGAAAGCTTAGTACAGTGGTAATGTAATAATGTTGAAGCTAATTGCATTTGTTGTTTTCCTATGTTATTTCAGTAATGGTCCTCTTCGATATAATATTTAGTTTTCCTCATACAAAAAATATTCATGTCACTTGCAGGTGTGCATGGTTGATGAATGAATATATTAGGACGCATGAGGTCCCTTTCAATAGCTACCTTAATTAATATGATGTATGTTATTTGGCTATTTGCATGCTATTGTTCATTCATTTTATTTATGTTAGCTAGAAATTAGTAATACTGTTGCAATGTTGTAGAATTTACACTAATACTAGTGATTATTTATGGACATGAACAATTTGAAGTTGAATCCATTCAATATGCAACTTGTATTGACAATCTTGAGAAAGGAGCAAAATTGATATGGGAAAAGTGGATGACAAGGAGGTGAATGTGGAAAATAAGGAAGAGGAAAATAATGAGGAAATGGACTTTGAACATTTTCAAAGCTCTAACTCCATCAACTCTTTTGAACCATCAAATCTTGAGATTAGCATGACATTTGATACTGTCAAGGAAGCTTACAAATATTACAACATATATGCTAGATTATTGGGGATTTTTGTCAGAAGACATGTTTCTCACAAGTTCAAGAGTGTAGGAAATGTTGCGAGTAGATATTTTGTTTGCTCCAAAGAGAGGCATAAGAAAGACATCTAAACAAAGGTGAGAAGTTAGGGAAGGTTGTCTTGCTCATTTATACGTGGGGATAAGGAAGGATGAAAAGTGGGAGGTAAAAAGATTTATAGAAGAACATAGTCATCCTTTAACAATTTAATAAAAAATCAAATATTTGCATTCACAAAAAGTTATATCACAAACTTCTAAAGATGCCATTGTCAACTTGTATGGATATGACATGGGTCCATCAAATATATGTCTGGTGAGCCACTTTTAATAGCTCAGAATTGCACGATCATCTAAGATCAAGACGAAAAAGTAATTTTAGATCTGAATTCCTAAACATTACATCTTCATTTTAGAACAGGATGAGTGTCAATCCAAGTTTCTTTCATAGATGATAGTTTGATGCAAATAAGATGGCAGTTTGATGCAAATGGTATAGTTATGAATTTATTTTAGTCTAATGGAATATCAAGGGATAGTTTTCTAACTTTTGGTGATGTTGGTCATTTGATACACAAATGCAATTTATTTCATTTACTCGAATTAATCGTCATAGAAGATCTTATTTGTTTGGTTGTGCTTTACATACAAATGAAACAAAAGAAACATTCATATGATTGTTTGAGAAACGATTGCATGAATGGAAAGCATCCTAATTGCATTATTACTAGTCAGGACATTACAATATGAATATCCATAAGATTTTTTCACATACACAACATATATTTTGCACTTGACACATTAGAAAAAAATGCAATGGATCATCTACAAAATATGTATGGACAAGGCATATTCAAAGAAGATTATAGTAAATGGCTTTATGATACATGTAATGTAGATCAATTTGAAGAGAGTTGGCTTGTTTTAAAGTAAAAATTTGATATTCCTTGTGGACATTGGTTAGAGAGCATGTACAACAAGCCAAGACAATAGATTCCTTTATATTTCAAACAACTTTTGTATGTGCACTACTCAAAAGGTAGAGAATATCAATGTTTTTTTTTATGGATTTGTTAATGTATACACATCGCTCTCAGATTTTGTACAACAATATGATTTAGCTATCAAAACTCATCGTGCATCAAAGAAAGAGAAGATTTTGACACTATGAATTATACACCTACTTATGTACTAAAGAATTAATTAGAGATTCACGCCGACAACATATACACACAACATTTTATGCAAATTTCAAGACTAGTACGCACAGTCCTTCGACTAATATGGGCATAGGATTTTCAAAGATGTAGAAAAGTCTATTTATTTGATATATCCAATAGAAAGTCGGGATGAAGATAAAAATATTGTAGAGTTCAACCACCATGAAAACATCTTCGTAAAATGCTCTTGCAAGAAATTTGAACAGAAGAGATTTTTTTGTTGCCATATTTTATGCATTCTTAATAAGAAAGCAGCAAGGCATTTACCTAAGGATTATATCCTTTATCGGTGGACAATAAATGCGAGATATACAAGTGACATTCCATTTATGATGAATCATATCCTTCTACGGTAACTTCCTTTCAAAAGTTAACATGACAAAGTAATCTTTGGAAAATAGAAGAACTTAGATTGATTTCAACTAGGTATTTACGGTTCCAGACCCAATATAGATGAAGTTGTTTAGAAATTTAGTGCTTTCCAACTAAACATGTAGTTGTGGATATCAATCAATCAAGTACTATTGAAGTGCCTATCGTTCATCCAAATGTTGCTAACTTCCAAGAATCACAACTTTTTATACACGACTCAATTCGTGTAAAGGCTAAAGGTAGATAAAAAAATATTGAAAGGATAAAATTTAGTATCGAAATATCCATGTCACAAAGTGAGTCCAAGAAAAGAATGCAGAAAGTGTGGGAAGAAAGGGCATGATAAGATAATGTCCATTGATAAGATTCGACTTCAATTACATTACAAGAAATCATACGGAAAGGCGACTAAAGACTGCATAACTCAAGTGTCCGTTACTTGATTGGGACATTGAGCTAATACATTTGAGCTATAAAAAGTAATGTCATACGAACATGATCGTTATGACTACAATAACAATCATTCGGTCCAAGATATCTTCGATCGAGATTTCGTTCGGTCCAAGATATCCTTAGCACTGCCTCTTGCTTGCAATGACACTTAGGATATGTCATTTTAGCAAAAAAAACTCTTTATAATAATAAGCCTTAACCTAAGCGGATTCAATTAGGTAAGCATTAAAAAAAGTGCACCAATAAAATCTTAAATTAGGTAGGTATTAACCAACATAACTATTAACAATCTTAAATTACGTAACCATTAACCAAAGTGCAGCAATAAAATATTAAATCAGGTAAGAATTGACCTAAGCAGATTCAATACATTACAATGTTACATCTATGAATTGAATACAAAATGTTGCATTTGCGGATTCAATGCGTAATTGAACAACATAAGTATACAAAATGTTACATCTATGGATTCAGTACATAATCGAACAACATAAGATGACAAATACATAATCCCTATTTTATCAAGTTTAGTTTCAACGCACTCATGAGAACAAGATTTCAATGCATGAAGTAAATAGGGCACTAACAACTTCAATACATAATCGAACAATGGCAAAGTAAATAGAGCACTCAAACAAATTAACACACGAATCAAAAGACACACATAAAAAGAGACGGGATGCAATTAGGGCTTACCCTCTCTACCCTATTTGTTGTAACGACTCCAATTTAAACTGTGATCAAATTCAAAGTTTGTGACTTATTACGGACAATCAAATAGACTTTAGAAAGTTTGCGAAAATGTGATATAATTTTTTTAAAAGATATAAAGAATAAAAATATTAATAAACAATTTATAATGATCATTTTAGAGCAGACCAATGCTCCTTAGGTTTTACATTTCATAATATTTGTCCTTCTTTACAAGACACAAAATTTCATATACAAAATAGACATAACTAATCCTCCCAACATCCTAACAAACGAAAACGAGAGACACAATTCTTCTCAACATCTTACCACCAAGGGTGTGGTAGAATCCTTCTAGATTAACATCTTGCACGATCCCCAAACAAGTATATTAATCTAAAAAATATTAGAAACAAAAGAGAGCTAAAATAGCTCAGTAAGCTGATAACTCATAGTATTACGATCTAATCAGTTTGGGGATCCATAAAAACACATGCAATAATCATAATATTAAAATAGTTATTTTTCATACATTTGATAATTATGTACACAACATTCTAATCAATAGTCGATAAATGACTTCTAAAGGTGGTCCATACGAATTCTAAGGTGACTCCCACCATAATTTCTCACGATGTATCATTTAGCTCCACACGACACGTAACTCCTTATCTCATCTCATTTGTGGAGAACAAATCACAAACATATGCAGATGATTGATTCATTGTGAACAATCATATCTCACATATCAGAAAGTGAATCATATCAATCATTCCTTTAAACAAAATAGGGTTGCACTTTATGATATTAATTCATAATATATCACATATGCTTTTCAAATTTGCAATCAATCAATCAATAAATCATTCAAACATACTTTTCATAAGAACAAAAGACATTCAATACATATAACAACCAATGTCACACCGAATTCATAAAATGTTAATACATAGAATAGGAGAAATCAACTTACATGAGTGATATCGAAAGACTTTTCCTTTTTCTTTTTCCTTATTATTCTTCCGGACCTATAACGTTCCTATCAATAGTATGTTGTGCATGACAACATGTCCTACATGGATACAACAATGATCAATGCTATATACCCCTCATGCGTTCAATCGTATAACTTAATTAATTGGTCAATCATAAGAATTCATCTTGTACCTGATAGATGGCATACTTTTTGAAAAAAAAAATCATATATTTTATTATACATAATCAAACCACATTATTCTAATTTTATATGAATCAATACTTCGAGATAATTGGACAGTAAATTTGAAACATTATTTAATAAGGGTTGGTTCCTAGGAAAATTGGTCTTCAACCTAGATTTTTTGTTGCTTCTGTATTTTGCTAGACTAACTAACATTGATTGCATAATTTATATCAATTAACAAATACTCATATTTTTTTACTTTCAATTTTATCTAAAAAAGACCTTTATTAGGTTTAACTCATATAATTCTTAGAATTTATACTCTTCTAGATCGAGCGCAATAAATTTAATAATTACTAGCAAGATCCACTCTAAATTTTATTTTGATAGACTGAGTAGGGTGGTTCAGTTAAGAATTTATTACTTTGACTAGAATAACATTTTCAAGTGATTACAATCGTAAATGAAACCTAACACCTCTATCCTTCAGATCCTAAATGATCAAATAATTATATAACATATTTGATTTAATACATCATTTATAAAATTTGGTAACAATTTCAGAAGACTTAAAGGCGAAGGAATAAATTTTCCTACAGACATCCAATTAACTTGATTCAAAAGCTCAATGAAACTATACTCACAAAGGATCAATATGAGAAAATTTTGTAATTTTTGAATAATTCCTTAAGCTATGCCAATCATCAACTAAAGCTTCGGGAACAATTAAGTGATACCTAGGGTTTATTCTTCTTCCTCATGAAGAACTTGGATTTTACTCCACAATTGGCTAATGATTAGAGGAGATGCAAGGTAGAATAGGTTCAGAGGAATCTTAAGATAGGAATTATGTAATTAAAATTAGTAAAATAATCAAATACCCACTCACCACAAATCAAAAACCCGAATTCCATTTTTTTCTCTCCAATTTTCTCCAAGTGCTAGAAGAACCTCTTATGTCCTTTGGAGCTCAGATGGGGCAGGTAATGGGATGTGTGGGAGTGTTAAAGCCTCTATATGTAAAGGATAAGATTAGGGAGAATTGACTTAAGGTCGGTCAACTTGGAGGTATCAAATTACTCTTGTAGGTGGAATATTTACATATAAATAAAAAACTACCCCCATTTGGATTCAAATAGAATATTTATAAAAATAAATAACTAGGAAATAAAGATCCAAATTGTTTGTCCAAAGAACAAAAATGACAATTTTTCTAATTTTCCAATTTTGTGCCTTCATTTTACCTAACTAGGGCTCCACTTAAAATTTATCAAAATTGACATTTAACATACTTTTATATGGAGGAACAATTATTGGGACTTTATTTTTTTAAATTTTCACATTTCAAAAATCATATTTTCATGCCTTAATCAATTTTTTGCCAATTTTTGTGATCTAACACTTTGAGTTAAAACTCATGCCTTAACACATACATCATATTACTTATCAATCATATGATATATTATTAACTCATTTAATTGCATGCAAATTAAACTTGGAATTACATTCGTTGTCCTAGCCAGAGATGTTGCAAGGGAGATTGGGCATCTGAGAGTCAATTTGATAGTGGGAGCGAGAAGAAAAAGAGAAAAAAGGGGGAGGGAGATTAAGAATGCATCGAGAGTCTGATAGTGGACACAAGAAGAAGAAGAGAAGAGTAGGGCTTATAGAAATAGGATCGCCAACATCTTCGCTCTTTGCCGCTCCATGCTTCGTCTAGGGTCGGGTGATGCACAGAATGAGCTCCTCCACTTTTCACTCAAGCAGACGCTACGTTGGGGCAAAATAGGATGGAGTAAAAAGATAAAAAGTAAATAGGACGGAGCGTTCGCCCGTTTCAACACTCAACCATGCGGGTCTCCCTAGTTCGTAGCGTTTGATAAGCACTTGATGCGTCACGTGTAGATCCATCATCCAATGATGTCATCTCTACGTCGCACCGTCAGTTGCCATGGATGCATCGCCATAGTTGTTTTTATAATAATAATAATAATAATAATAATAATAATAATAATAATAATAATAATAATAATAATAATAATAAAATGAAAAGACAACAAATATGGAATATATGTATATATAGCTTTAGATGTATATTTGAATCAGTAAACAAACAAATGAAGTGTTGAACCTAAGACCACATGGGTTCATATGACTACACCTAGCAAATAAGCAAGCATGTGCAGTTGACTAAAAGTGGCAAATCATCTATCTAGTCATCCGTCTGAACATATTCATCCATTTCCATCAAGTTAAAACACATTTAAGCTTGATTTTACCCTATTTTACTTTAAACCCAAGTCAGCTCATTTTTTGATCCTAGAAATGTAATTTTTTAAGTACTAAAAACTAGTTTTTAACAACTAGAAAGTGCATTAGTCATTCAAGTAATTGATAGTCATTCAAGTAATTGAATAAGAGGTTGAGAACTAACTGACTTAACCATATAATCTCAATGGCTAATAGGAGATGACATGATTTAAGTAAATAATGTTAAAAAAATAAAATTTATAGAAAAGTAAATAGTTAAAGTAATGAATCTAACAATGTGTAGATTCATAGGATGGGCTAAAAAGATTAAGAATAACTTCTTAACTTCGATAATAACTGATTCCATAATAGATAATCATATGCAACCTTTAACGAATTAGGAACACATAATGCATGACCAACAAGAAATTATTCATGACCAACAAGAAACTAAAAATATTCCACCCGGATTTATTCTTAGCTTTATCTAGACTTAGATGTTATATATTGTGATTCCTAAACTACCAACCATTCCTATTGGATCAAGGTTGACCACACAATCTAATACTCAACTCGATTCTATTAGATTACAACATGTATTGTTTCAACATAAATATTAATTATCAATTTGTACATAGAATTACGAACTAGTTATTGATCACCCTACCCTGTCAGTAGTCAAATCAAGAGTAATTCAAAATTGAAAAAAAATTAAACATAACAATCATGTTAATGAAGATTGAACAATTAATAATTAGTATTACATAAAGTTCAACAATTTGTTCTTAATAGTAAACTCTGGTAGAATCCAACTAAAAGATAAAGTGAAACTAAATCATCCAAATTTCAGAGATTAAATATGTTAAACATTGTAGCCTATGGATAATTCCAATATAAGATATAACAAAAACAACTTTACAAATAGATTGTTGAAACATTACCAATTTTCGCTTGAAATCATTACCAATATAAATTCTCTCATTTGTTTCAAGATGTTCCTTTTTACATGTGCTCAAACCCAAGTGATTACAAGAAAAACAAAACTTTTCCAAGCATAAGATAAATAAAATTTGGAGTAAATTCGATTTAAAAACTTTGACTTCATTTAAATGTGAGATTTCATCCTAAAATCATGTTATGATAATCTTAGGAGGATGTGAAAAGTATAGGAGTACACTTAAAATTCTTTCAAAAATATCTTTGAAATTTGGTCGGGTCGGGTTTCAATTTTTTTTTATGATAGGACCCGACCCAACCCGACCCAGCCCGGGCCGGGTTGGGTCGGGTCGGGTGGTCGGGCGACCACCCTTTTTCTTTTTCTTTTTAATTTTTTTCTTTTTAATTTTTAATACAAAAAGCATTTACTAATTTATTTTAAATATAAAATAAAGTATTTTTAGGCATAAAAAATATTTTTTAAAATATCTACATATTATTCTCTATTTAAATACATTATTTTATATATTTTTTAAATTTTAGATGGTATACAATACTTAAATTAAATAAAAAATCATTTAAAATTCAAAATAATAATAAATAATCGGGTTGACGGGTCGGGTCGGGTCAAATCAGGTCAAGGTCGGGTGACCCCAAACCTGATCCGACCCAAATGGGTTTGGGCCAGTTCGGTGAACACCCCTAATGACCACGGTCAGGTTGTCACCACCCATGAAGTTTGAACTTTTGCATTTTGAAAGCTATTTTGATTCCATTCTGCATTATCCTTCTTCAAGCCCTTCTTTCACCTTTTTTAAGTCAGATTTTTGTAAAAAAAAAACACATAAAACCTAAAATTAATGCATGTCGTAGTGAAATTAATTGAATAAAGCTAAATACAGTATGTTTATATGTTCTGAAATTCATGCCTCAAACCTCTTATGAATGAGTTGAAAGAATTATGTAATGTTGTTATAGCATATGGCATGTCAAGTAAATAGAATTTACCTGGAAAGCCACATTAATATGGACAAACAATGACATTATTGCATGGATAAACCAAGGGCTTTCACCTTAAAAGATTGAAGTAAAAGTTGTTGGTTTGATTGCCATAAATAATTTCAACCTCATGAGTATTCTTTTAGAAAGAACAAAAAAGTTTTCTGAAGGCAAAGCGTTGTGCATGAATTGCCTTCTGTCAAATTATCTGGAGCTGAATTATTTGATGTTATAAGTAGTTTATGTAAGATAGCAAAAAATTCAACCGTTAAAAATAGTGAATACTATGTCTTATAATTGGACTAATGAACTAATTAAGTACATTTTGAGATTTACTTTATTGGAATTAGGAATAACTAGATTTATCACAATCTGGATGTAATGCACCCATTGAGAAGAATGTATTTGACAATATAAACACCATGATGGATGTTAAGAGTTAGACAAAGGACAATATAAAAGCAAGAATAAATTTGAAAGATTATTGTTGATGTCTAGAGTTGCATCTTGTTAAATTATGTAATAGTAAATTAACTAAACCCAAAGTAAATTATATTCTTACAAGGGAATAGAATACGAGTGTATAAATGGATGCAAGATTTTAGAATACAGAATGATTATGCTTCAAATTTGGCCGAATGTGTAAATATGAACCAACTACGTACTTTTGGAATGAAGAGTTATGATTATCATGTCTTCATGGAGATTTTCTTTCTAATTGCATTTTCGTCATTGTCAAAGAAAATATGAAAGCCTTCTACTGAGTTAAGTTTCTTAAAGCTTATGTTCGCCAACACTAATGTGGATAACATGAGCTGGTTAGAACAAAATACTTCAATCATTTTGTGAGAGAATATTTTCACCAATTTTTTTTATTCTATGAAACACTTACCAATTCTTTTACCCTATGAAGTTAAGATAGACGAACCAATTCAATATAAGGGGATGTATTTTTTTGAGAGATACATAAATAAGATAAAAATAATGGTTAAAAATATAGTACGAGATGAAGATTCTATACGTCAATCATATATGATTTGATAGATATCATATTTTTGTTCCTACTACTTTGATGATCATGTAAAATGTGCAAAAATAAGAGTTCTCCCAACCAATAGACTTTGTTGACTTTTCTCCAACATGATCGACACAATGACAAGTAAAAAACTCCTTGGTTAGATGATGTAGAGTTGAAGACGGTGACAAATCACGTACTTGTAAATACAAAGGAGATGCAATCCTATATCAATTGAGTTTATTTCATTACATATATGTGTCAAAGTTATATGAAGTTACTATTTTCTTCATTAAAATATTAATAACCATATTTTTTAGTGCTTTCTTGCATATGACAATATTCTTAAAGAACAATTACTCAAATTGAGAATGATTTTGCATGGTGATTTAAAATTATGTGATTGTTCTAGTGTAATACTTCAATAATCCTTTGGCTATTTCTTTCAACATTGATTATGTTCTCAACGTTCAAATATCCATGACTAATAATTCATTGCATGATTTAGCATGGGACCTAGTTGACATGTCATCTGTTGGTCTGTATATTTTGTAAATGATTAGACATTTCATACAAACAGGTAAGGCATTCACGGGTCGAGTTCGACATGACCTGACCCACCACGATCTTGACCCAACCTGAACAATTTTGGTTAGGTCAAGTCGGGTTGGGTTGTGCCCCTTCAAACGTTGGGATTCGATCCAAACCGACTCGGTTCGGACCAGGTTGGATTGGGTCATCCAGTTAACCATGACCAACATTTTTTTAATTTTTTCCTTACTTTGTTATTATTTAATATAAAACATATTATATAATATTTTTTAAAGCATAAAATCATTTTATGCACATATTTTAAAATATTTATTTTAATATTTTAAATTATTATATAATATATAAGATGAAAATTAAATAAAATAAAAAAATTAGGTCTTTAGTCGAGTCGAGTTGACTCGGGTTGGAAATTTTCAACTGATATCCAATCCGACCAATGGGCCCAAATCAATTTGGGTCATCATGTTCACTAGGTCAACTCGACGAGGTGAACACATCTACAAATAGATAGTCTCATGAAAAGAAGGCGATTAACAATGGTGTAAGCATTAAAGGCTCCACAAGTGGAGAGAATGAAAGTGAGTATTATGATATTATTAAGGATGTCAATGAGTTAGAATATTCTATACAAAATAGATTTACATATTTGAATATCTCTAGTTTGATCCAAATAAAAAAAGAGGGACAATAATTCATAGTCTTCAAACTTATTGAAGTTCGACATATTATATGGTAATGAATAATTTGTCCCTTTTATCATTCCATCATCCACGTGTTAGGTTTATGTTAACTACCTTGAGAATACGAAGGAAAAAGTTAAATGGAGGGTGCTAATTAAAACAAACACATCAAGATGATTCTCTGACATTAGTAGAGCCTATTATAGAAACGGACTTGATTGAAGATTTACACAATGAAGAACAATTATTCAATAACTTTGATAATGTTGATGATGTGGAGGAGTTATCTATACTTTTTACTTGTGTTCAACATGCATTCATCTAATGTTTTGCTATGTTCTCATGATCAAACACAATATTTATGATTTCTCCATATCCATTTTATGAAAAAAATGACATTTTGTAATCCTATGACTACATTACTACTTTTTATGCTTATTCTTCGTGCAAAAATCCCAACCGGCTAAGGGACAATAGGTGCGAGCACTCAAGGCAAGAAGTACCATCACCTGAACACTTAGACCAAGGCGAATTCAAGAAGGCAACATGGTCCAGAGCAACAAGCTTGAGGAAGACACATTTCCACATCAACGATAGATTCTCTCTTGCACTAGAGGAAGAAAATTTTCTTTACACTTTATGGGCAGATGTGGACAAGAGAGTGGTTGGAACAAATGAACATAACAAGCTTGTGTTGGAGCATAATTCCACAAACATGTTCCTTTTACTAAAAATGTGGACAGAACGAAACAAGGGAGGAGTTGAAAAGGTGGACATGTGGCACCATACTCTAAAGTTATAAAAGGGCATGGAGTCTGCGAAAGAAAGGATCTTAACCCCCCCCCCCCCCCCCCCCCCCTAATGCCAATACCCAAACCATTCCATTATGTAGGAGGAGGCAACAACAACAACCTCCCTTCTTCCTTTCTTTTCTTTTATTGTTTTGTGTGTTCATGGACATGGATGCTTTGTTATCATTATTGTTGATATGTAACTAAATCAACCAGCTAGTGGTTGGGGGATTGTGATAGATATTATGTTGTTGAATTATCTTTTATAATTTTATGTTTAAGCAGCAATTATTTACCTTATGTTTCAATTTTATGATGATGTTTTGGATTTTCGAATGTATTCTCGTTGCTTGGTACGTCCTGACTCAAGAGAGTGATATCTTCCTTAGTTCAACTTTCAAGGCCGAAAGGTGAGAAGCTTGAGTTGAGCTCATTCATGAAGGCACGATGTGATTTAACCTTTCACTCTTAGTTTCATGTTTTCATTGAAACCTTCGGGTTCAATTTGGGCAACCCTTAGCATTTGTGATTCTCGTCGAGTGGTGATCTGGTTTTCTAGATAAGGCATGTTAGTTGAGAAGTTGGGTCGGTACTAAGATATGCTAAGGGTTCACCACTCGTCAAGGGGTCAACTACAAGGAAGTGCTTGAGATTCCTTTTTTTTTTTTCTGGTTTTGAAATATGGTTTTCTATTTTGAACTTCGAGTGCATTTAGATGCTAGCACCTTTTGTCCAAGAGGGTACTTCATTCCCCAACCATTGCATTCTTATCGAGAGGTAGATCCGATTGCGACTAAGAGGTGTTGTTGGCTAGTGTCGCGATGAGGCCAAGAGGTATACTTGGAGTACACCAATGTATCTTTTCTTGTGAAAGTTCCCTTCTCGTCTGAATGGTTTTACGATTTAAACATCGAGCGCTCCCGATGACAACATCTCCCACCTAAGAGGTTGTATTATTGCCCAACACTTGCATGCATGCCGAGAGGTGGGGTGACTATTGGGTTACATCTAGGAGATGTTATTGGTCAATGTTGAGTGAAGCTGAGAGGCAAGCTTGGAGCATTTCCTATTCTCTGATATGCTTCTTTGTTCGGATGGTTTAAGTTTTCAATGTTGATGACCTCGGCCCGAAAGGGTAATCTATTCCCCAATCATCGCATGTGTGCCGAGAGGGGGATGATATTGGGTAAGGGGTCATCAACGGCCAATGTCGAGCAGGGTCAAGAGGAAAGCTCAGAGCATTTTCTTTTCTTTCTATTATAGTCATTTTCTCATTCGAACTATTTTTGGTTTTAAGGTGTTGGTGATCCTCGGCGTAATCTATTCCCCAATCGAAGGAGCCACCATTGACTAGTGCCAAGTGGAGCCAGGGGTTTTCTTGGAGCTTTTCTTAGAGATTATTTGTTTTCTCTCCAACCAGACCCAAAGGAATCCACCCAAGAGGAAATATCACTTGTTGGGACTCACTGAAGATGGGAGTATGTCAGCACATACCCCCATCTAGGTACTTGGCATTAAAACATCCGATCCTCATTTACGTTCTGGGTGATGACCCCATGCATGTAAGTCCAGCAATCAATGAGCACGAGAGTGACCTAATCGCTAGATGACATCCACCAAGAGTGAGAATTTCCATGCATTGGAAAGACTTTATTGGTTTTACAAGGATTTAAGAAACAGAACTCCTGAACAATACCTCAAGCCCTAGTGTTTATTTACTCTGATATTTGTCTATGCATATACTAAAAACCCCAACAAAAAATAGTGTAGTTTCATTTACGACAATTTCTAATTAGTAGTATTTCACTTTTTTAGTTCAAACGACTTTCTTATACTTAGCTTTCCTACAAAATAGTTTTAATAAAGTGTGCACTTGACTTTACCCGTATGGATCGACCCTTACGTACTATTCTAACTATTGTGTGCTTGAAGCTTTGTCGTGTGTGTTAAGTATTTATAAATTTTGAAGCTTATTTGGAATTTTCTTACGAGGAGGGGGGCACGTCCACACACGGTTATTTTCTACATTATTTCTCACTCTTGCACCTAATACACACAAATAATGACAAACCAGTTGATATAAAGAAGAAGAAGAAGAAGAAGAAGAAGAAGAGGAAGATTATGATGATGATGACGACAAAGATTATTATGTTTTTTTAAAAAAATATGATTATGCAAGTATTCATCTTTAGAAGAATACGAATCATGTAACAATTTTGATAACGATGATTAATTTCATCACTAACACTATATTATAAATATCTTTAAGTATATTGAATATTGCATAATTTGATATCATCGAGTGAGTAATTTATGACTCTCGAGGTAAATTTTTGTAACTGCCCTCGAACTTTACCCTCTTTTCCAACTTCATCCTCAAATTTTACTTTGTAACAGATCCTTCAACTTTTAACTTATTTCACTAATGATCCTTTTGACCTTTGGTATTGCTAGTGTACCAGTATTATTACCTACATGGTACGTCAGAAAACACATAAAAAACTCAAAAATATTTTAAAAAAGAGAAGGGTGTTGTTTCATGTACTCTCCCTCTGACAGTCTCGTTAACAGCGATGGTAGCAAGGGAGGAGGGCGGAGTTGCCCCCCTTTCTCGTCAATGGCCAAAGTGCCACCCCTTCCCCCTTCCATCATCAACAGTGAGGGCACCAGAAGAGGAGGAGGAGGAGGAGGAGGAGGAGGGGGGGGATTGTCCTTTCAATTTGCTCAAAGCGAATGAACGGCCACCAATAGGTAGAGAGCTCTGCTCATGTGACAAATTCCCAAGATAGGATAGTACACCTCGCCACCATAGGTCACTCCTTCCTCGGCTTCGCTGGGACCAAGTCCATGCTATGGACTTCATGACTTTGTAGCATCGAATAGCTCGAGAACTCTCCCTCCAACTGTTGGTGAAAGATAGAGGCGACACAAGAGGCTGCGAAATTTCAATTATCATTTAATAATATTACATTATGAAACAAATATTCCTTTCATCAATAGTTTGTTACATTATGACACAAATATTCCTTTTATCAACAGTTTGTTACATTATGACACAAATATATTGTATAAATACTTCTTACATAGAAATGTTTCATTTACCACCTTCTTCTAGACCTCTTAGAATTCATATTATGGAGAGATTTGCTTATACTAAATGCTATTGCTTCTAATGATGACTCCACATACCATCATCGGGTATGGCTGACTTGAGAGATAATTTCCATAAGTCATTACTAATGTTTCTACATCGAGACATCAGTATAAATCATATTTACAATCAATCATTTCGGGTAATGGAAATTGTAAAACATTAAATAAACATCAAGTCAACAATACAAAATTTCATTCAATTTGATACTTTGATTTATAGGTTTGTTCCATCGAAATTGGTTACAATCACTTGTACTAAAGTCGTTAGCTAGAGATATGATTAACCATGGATTACATGTAGAGATATTTCTCATGCCATGAGACCAATATGTTTTAGAGAATTTCATATTAGGATATCATGACAACAGAATTTTATATACTTAATTTTGGATTCAAACAAATTTAGTATTTATTTAACATTTAATTCTAGGTGTTAAAAAAAATTATCTTCACTCTTATGAAATGCATGAGTTGTGGGACAAAGGTCTAATTGGATAAGTGAAGTTATATGGACCGAGTTATTATCGAAGTGATCTAGTCAAGAATATAAATCAAAGTACAAAAAGGCAAAGACAAATTGGAGATATGACCAAAGAGCTTGCTACACGCCAATGGTTGTATATTTATATACATGGCTGCAAAAAGAATGGCATTTGTATTGTTCTCTTATAATTATGTTTAATACATGTTACTATTGTTTTCTTCTATAATTTTTATATAATTATTTTACTTTGAAGAAAAAGATTTGGGTAAAGAACCAACTCAAGATGAACTTTCTTAAGAACCCATAAAAATGAATTTCATCATTTGCTCGGAAGATATACATAAGATAATTTATTCAAGATATATATGTAATTAATTAGTTTTAATTCAATTTTTATTGTTATTAACAAATTTATAGTAATAATATTCAGGAAGGATTCAAAACTAAAGAAGTCAACCATATTACATATGCTACATAGCAGGAAGTGATGCCAATGAGCACTTGAGGACTTTGGATAAATCACATCGATGTGAAAAGTGCCATGTATATGGTCTTGAATCGTCTATTGATATTAGATTTGGACATAAATCCATACTTGGCTATTCCAATCAAGATGCACAATGACTTTTTAATGAAGCGAACATGTGAGAATAACGAATTACAGATATACAACAAATGCAACAACAATTGCAAGAACAAATACAGGAATAACTTTAACAATAACCAGAACAGATGTTAAAGGCTCAACAAGAATATATAACAATGATGAGACAAATGATGCATGACCATGAAAATGACGACGACGACTACGACGATGATGACGACGATGATGATGATGATGACGACGACGATGATGACGATGATGATGATGATGATGATGATGATGATGATGATGATGATGATGATGACGATGACGACGACGACGACGATGATGAGGAGGAGGAGGAGGAGTGACTTATAATTTTTTATTTTATTTTAGGATTTAAATAAATAAATTATTTTTTTATGAATGGATTGTCGTCCAAAATTTTGACAAATATAGTCATAAAAATTTCCGAAGGGAAGCCCATCCTCCAAAATTTTCAATGGATATGTTTGTTAGAAATTTCCAAGTGCAAGACTCCCTTCAAAAGTTCTGACAAATTCGTCCCTCAAAATTTATGAGATTATTCCTTCCTTTGCAACTTGCAACACTAATCGTCCTTACGAAGAGCTATTTTCTCAAGTTCCAATTACATTTTATAATCAGTCAGGAAAAGCTTTGCTATGAGCGATTTTTTAATAGTGCTTATCGAGAAAGACAAATTTCAGATTGATTGAATATGGT
This sequence comes from Pontederia crassipes, assembly GCA_030549335.1. Classification (NCBI taxonomy): domain Eukaryota; kingdom Viridiplantae; phylum Streptophyta; class Magnoliopsida; order Commelinales; family Pontederiaceae; genus Pontederia; species Pontederia crassipes. The sequence goes on from CM060190.1 coordinate 9,415,344, forward strand.
TTGCGATGAAAAATTCCGTCGCAGACCGTAAATGTTTTTAAGGAAATAATAACTTTATTTCCCAATCTCTCACTCCACCATCTCACCTATGCATCCATTAGTTAATTAGTAAAGAAAGTCTAAATATTAAATCTTGTTATGATCCCTTCATTAAAAGAGTAGAATAAAAATAATAAAATCAAATAAAAAATGAACTTGTAAACCATACGAGCCTGAACACAAATAGAAAATAGAGATTAAGAATGAAAACTATTTAACATAACAAAATTTTAGTTTCATTCCATTACAGATACATGCGGAGTGAATTTGTACGCTCATATTCGTTTAAAGATAAATCATGCATCACATTGAACTGATCTTGTGCAAAAGCATCTCTTTGGCATGGGAGGCCCCTTCTTTTTATGAACATGAGAAAAAGGACAGCCATGTGATACTCTTTTATCATCCATGATCATTGCTTGATTCTTGTTGGTGTCGTTGTATTGTATCAAATGCCCCACAAGACATAAAACGAGTCACACTCTTTAAAAAAAAAAGACAGATTAATCACAGTTCTATGATGTGAAATAAAATGACTATTGGCATCTACACTTTATTGGGTGATGTCTAAAACTTTTTTGTATTTTAACTATTCATTTTAAAGCATTTTTCAGAAGGAAAAATGTCATTACAGACTATCTTTATGCATTCAGTAAATTCTTGGGCCATCAATATATTATTCATTTTATATGTTAAGATAGTTAAGGAGGATAATATATCAGGAAACCATGTTCATGTGGAATTATTCATTAGTATTCGTAGTTTCTAAGTGAGATTATCTATTATCATCTCTAATTTGTGACTTTTATTTTCATGTGGTTCAAATTTAAAGGAGAAGTCGATTCCAATAGTATTCTGTAACACCTAATTTACAGATACTGTTCACTTAAGACTATTAGCTCACACAAGTTTAAAATGAATCTTGATAGATATATAAAAGAGATATTTATAGATAGATACATGATTACTTTTCCCATATCAAACTATTTATTAGCACTTTTGAACACTTTTAAGAATTATTTTCTTATACCTCTCATAAACTATCATGATTTTTCGCATTTAACACTATTAAACGAACTCACTTTAGCGATGCCCCCCTCTTCCTTTTGGCTCGGCGTTGCCATCGCATCCTCGTCGCATATGAGGATGGTCAGATCGGTGAGAGCCTTTACGGCCCGGCGCACTTGCCCCTCGCCGGGGAATGCAGAGCCATCCTGCCTACTGGGGCTAGGGCTAGGACTAGGAGGATGATCTCCAGGTGATCGTGCCACTGGCGGACTTGACCCATGCTGTGACAGATGGCGTTGCAAATGTTGAGCACCTTGACGCCACGCTCGAAGAAGTTCGCCACCATACAATCAAGTGGCAGCCACGCCATGAGTTTGCGGCAGTTGAAGAGGGCCTCCTGGAACTCCTCCAGGCAAACGATGAACGTGCCGAGGAGCTGCCGGAACCAAGAAATCGATAGGAACTCCTCGTCCTCTCCGGATGCAGCGGAAGAGAGGCCTTGGAGAGGTGGGCCACTCTGTGTTGGAAGTCCTTGGGCTGCTGCTGCTAGACGCCATTGAAATCGGAGTCACGGGTGTCCATGCGCGTGGTCTTGGCCCTGACGGACGCCGAGGAAGGAGAGACCTATGGCAGCGAGGTGCACCGTCGACCCCCTAGACTCAGACGTGGGCATTTGTCGCATCTGCGAATTTGTCGCATCTGCGAGCTCCTGCCCTATAACGCGGAACAAAAAGGGGGGCGTGCCACCTCCCGCCGCCGCGAGGCGACGAACCCTGTGACCTTGTGCTTCGACGAATATTTTTTCCCTTTTTATTTATTATTATATATTATTTTAAACTTTTAAATATTCAAAGATATGTGAGAAGGATAGTTTAGTCATTTAATAAATCAAAAAAATAACAAATGATGAGAAAGATAACAGAAGTAGATGGATGGACTAAATTGGAAATCACAAAATAATTTAGGGGAATGTTATAGTGAGTTCGTATATTAGGATTACATGCGAAAAATCGTAACAATTTAGGGGAGGTCTAAGGAAATAATCTTAATTTTAACTGTTTCATATTGCTGATAATTTTTTTACATGAAAAATTAAATGGTAAAACGTCAATCATTCTAACAAAATCAAATATACATATACAAATAAGAAATAGAAAAGATATATAAATCCTAGATTACCTTATTCCAAATTCCTCTTCTTTACATATTATTGATATTTTTCTCTTATAGAAAAAAAATAATTTAAAAATTTAATGTGGCTTAAGGCTCTCTTTGCTAGTGCCATGAATCATGTTCGATATAGTGTTTGACAGTTCAAACGATAATTCTTTTGTTTAATAAATGACATAAATAATTAGAGTTTAAAATTTTAGATGGAAAACATTTTAAAAAGCTACATATAACGTTTAATGATTAGACATTAGAGGTTTTTATGTTTTATTAATCTTATCCTTTTTCAAATTATTTTTTTAAACTTATCTTATTATTTTCTCATTTTTATTTTATGATCGCTCAACTATATTTCTTTTTATATTCATGCTTAATTAATTACAAAACTATTTATTTATTAACAATCAATAGAAAGTTAATTTAATAATTAATATTTTCATATAATTCATGCACCATATAAAAACTTTATATATTTTTAATAAAAAATATTACTTCTGAATTTTTTTATCTGATTTCGGATATAAATGATTTATTTATTGAATTAAATTTTCTATAATGCTTGAATTGAATGATTTATTATATGTTCAACATGTAGTTTCATATTCATCAACTAATTTATCATTAAATTTATCAAACATTATTTAGTAATAGCCTAAATAAAACCCCAATCATTAATTATAATTTGTTATCCGTTAATTAAATAGTTATCCATTATCAAATTATTATTCACTTATCAAATTGATAATAATACCAAGTAGAGACTAATTATATATTATAAAATTAAGGTACCTTTTTTGATAATTAAAGCCATTGATGTATTGATGATTCCTTTATCAACACCTTTCTTAAATCCTTGTCCCAAGCTCAAAGTCAATTTAGGACCCCTTACTCTTCAACAACATTATTTAAGTACATTTCTTTTCCTTGGCTCCTATAATTAATAATGAGAAAAAAAATGGGGAGTGCATTATTAATTAATAATGAGAAAAGAAATAAGACTAGACGACAAAAAAAGGAGACCAACCGATCTCCTCAAATCCCGCTGCTGGTAGGGCCACATCACCAGCCGTCCGTTTCGTCCACACAAGTTCCCATCCGATATCCCAACTCGGGCCAATCAGAGCCGTTGATCTTGTGGGAATACTCAGATCGCCGTCCGTCTATTCCGTGATCTCCCAATCCAAGGTATAAATAATGCTAAAGAAAATTATATAAGGAAAAGGTAGAAGAGAGAGAATGATAAAGAAATGGATTTGGATAGATTCATTAAATTATTGTCGTACCCTAATCATTTAAAACTTATGATTCTATTATTATTATTATTATTATTATTATAAACAGTTAATTAAAGACCACGGAAATGGCACAGTTCGTGATTTAATCGGCTTTGAAGGGGCAAATACTTAAACATTTTCTTTTCTTTTTCTTTCTGCGGATTAGGACTCGTGCTCTTGATCCGACGGTCGACTTTTGTCCTTACGGACCGCCCAATAAAAAACGACCGTCAGATCAGGGGAACCGGCTTTAGGATCAGCCCAACCCGAGTCTTAACCCTAGTTAAAAGGACACGAGGGCCGTGAGTTCAAGAGAACGGAAGGATATAAGCAAAGCAGCTCTTCTTGTTCTTCCTCCTGCTTCTGTGAATTAGATCTCCTCTATCGGTTTAAACTTCCATGATTACTGCAATCGATCCGGGAGGAGGGCTGTGAATTTGTTTGGCGATATTTTTGCTATTTTTAAGATTTTTTTTCATACGTTTCGGTCGACCTTTTTTTTTCCTTTTTGGTGGGATTTGCGATCTGAGGTTTGCTAAGATGTGATTTCGTTCTCTGATGGATTGATGAGTCGAAGGAGTGTCTTTTACCATTTTTGAGGTCGGTCTGGATTTGGTGCTGCGTTGAGATGGAGGTAGAAGAGGGAGCCGGATCAAAGGTTGGATCTTTAATACTGTTTGCTTACCCTTTTGGGAAGTGTTCGGTGAGAATTAGCAGTAAATCGTTCTTCTTCAGCCACTTCGACATCTGCTGATCTTGGCGGAGTAAGCAGAAAAGAGGCATTTTTGGGTTGTGGTTCTGGGGTTTGAGGCCGCCCCGTCACGATGACCTACTTCCCGGAAGAGGTGGTGGAGCACATCTTCGGCTTCCTCGGCTCCCACCGTGACCGGAACACTGTGTCGACCGTGTGCAAGGCGTGGTACCAGGTGGATCGGCTCAGCCGCCGCAGCGTGTTCGTGGGGAACTGCTACTCGATCCGGCCGGAACGAGCAATGGACAGGTTCCCCGGTTTGAAGTCGCTCAGCGTCAAGGGGAAGCCCCATTTTGCTGACTTCAATATGGTTCCCCATGACTGGGGTGGATACGCATTGCCATGGATCGAAGCGGCCGCCCGTGGCTGCCCTGGGCTCGAAGAACTCCGGCTGAAGAGGATGGTCGTTACCGATGAGAGCTTGGAGCTTCTTGCTCGGTCGTTCCCCAACTTCAAGTCTCTGGTGCTCATTAGTTGCGAGGGCTTCAGTACGGATGGGTTGGCAGCAATTGCCACTCATTGCAGGTTTGTTGCTTGGGTACCCTATATAAGTTTTGGGAGAAAATTGGATCAGAATGGTTTTCAAATTAAAGTGAAGGTTGGAACTTTAAAACGGCTCTCTGTAGCTCTGTATATTGGTTATTTGCTTTAGTATGTCTCCATGAAAATAGTTCATATTGGCATATATTTATGTTGACTGATTTGATTGCAAAATTGGTTTGCTCATTATTATTATTTACTTGATTGCAGTCTTCCGTTGTGTTGTAAGTTGGAACGTCCCTTTTTGGATCAATATAAATTATTAGTGGAATGTGTCCCTTCGTGTATCAATATAAATTGATATGTTAATCGTTATTTCTTTCATAACCTCAAGATATAATCTTCTCAAAAGCAATTTCTTGGGTTTATCAAAATGTGCTGTGTAAACTTTGTCTTTTGATTGCATGATTGAAACACAAAAAGAGACTGATAAAAGTACTTGTCGTTTTAAACAATACCAGGGGTCTTATGGAACTAGATTTACAGGAAAATGAGGTGGAGGATCATGGGAGCCTATGGCTCAATTGCTTCCTTGATTCTTGTAATTCTCTTGTATCTCTGAACTTTGCTTGTCTCAAGGGAGAGGTGAATGCTGGTTCATTAGAAAGGTTGGTTGCGAGGTGCCCAAACCTGAGAAGCTTGAAGCTCAACCGTGCAATATCAGTCGAGACGTTGATTAAGATCCTGATTCGAGCTCCCCACTTGCTGGACCTTGGAACTGGTTCATTTTCTGTTGACCACCACGGGGAAGCTTACCACAGGCTGATTAATGCCTTTCAGAAATGCAAGTCTTTGAGGAACTTGTCTGGGTTCTGGGATATTGCTCCTCGTTGCCTTCAAGCTGTCTATTCTGTTTGTCCCAACTTGACTGTCTTAAACTTGAGCTATGCTCCTACAATTCAGGGTTCTGATCTTATCAAGTTGATTCGACATTGCTTTAAGCTTCAGAAGCTTTGGGTGAGTTCTTGTTTTTAATTATGTTGGTCTAATAAGTGTTTTCCTGCATCACCCGTAATTTATATCTCATGTTACTCACAGATATTAGATTGCATTGGAGACAAAGGATTAGCTGTTGTGTCATCCACCTGTAAGGACTTGCAAGAATTGAGAGTGTTTCCCTCTGATATCTCTGAAGAGAGAACTTCTGGTGTGACAGAAGAAGGACTGGTTGCTATATCCTCAGGGTGCTCGAAACTGAATTCTTTGCTGTATTTCTGCCATCAGATGACAAATGCTGCACTCATAACCGTAGCAAAGAACTGCCCACATTTCATAAGATTCAGGTTATGCATACTTGATCCCGGGAAGCCAGATCCAGTCACTAATCAGCCACTAGATGAAGGTTTCGGAGCCATTGTGCAGTCATCTAAAGATCTGAGAAGGTTGTCTCTATCAGGTCTTCTCACTGATCAGGTTTTCTTGTATATTGGCATGTATGCTGAACATCTTGAGATGCTTTCTATCGCATTTGCCGGCAATAGTGATAGGGGAATGATATATGTGCTAAATGGGTGTAAAAGACTCCGGAAGCTTGAAATCAGGGACAGTCCCTTTGGTGATGCTGCACTTTTGGAGGACGTGGGAAAGTATGAAACAATGCGATCCCTTTGGATGTCTTCCTGTGATGTTACCCTAGGGGGATGCAAGGCTCTGGCTGCAAAGATGCCACTACTAAATGTGGAGATCATAGCTGAGAGAAATCAACCAGACAAGGTGGAGGACAATTCTAGAGATCTGCACAAGGTGGAGAAGATGTACGTATACCGGACTGTGGCTGGGGTAAGGGATGATGCACCGGATTTCGTCCGGATTCTTTAGACTTAGCTACTTACTACTTTGTCCTTGTTTGGTAGTTCAGGGATAATGTTATTGTGATTTGCATGTTTTATTTGTTTCTCGTAGGTAGTAGTTCTGCCTTAGACATATATGTAGAGTGAAGTTATGATGGTGTATGAACATAAAGTGGAAGTTTGTAGCTATTGTTGTTTGTTCTTGTGGTCTTATCCAATTTTTCTCGACAAAGCTACTTGTTTTATCTGCTGATTATTCCGCATGTCCCAGTCAATTCCTGCTTAATTTTGATCACTGAGAAATCTAACTCGCACAAGATCAGCGGATCAGATTGAGCTGAGGGATTAGAGACAATCAGTAGTCTAATGCCCTCAACATGTAGTTTTTCGTCTTTGCTTTCAGATACTTTGTAATATGATATTGTTACCGGTCATTTGCTTAGTTGCACGAATGAAGGATACCAAATGCAGACGAAATCTTATGTAAAGTCGTGATTTTTTTTTTTGTTATTTTGTGGTTTCAAAGGGTGGATTTCGTTTATCCTTCTTTTCCCCTGATTTCTCTATCATCTGACATAGCATTAAACATGCGCATCATTTCACATATGAATTGCTGTGTTGTAGTCTACTTGTCTCTTTTGTTTTCTTTTATCTCTTCAGCACCCGATGCCAAGATTTCAAGACATGGATATGATGTAGGGGATAAGCTTGTCAGAGGGATTCCTCTTTTGTGTAGGCCGAAGCTGTGTTTGTTCCCTCCCTAGTGACATTTTTTTTCAGGTCATGATTCCTTCCATTAGCTTTTCAATGTTTGGTCATAGCTACCTGACTTTTTTCTTTCTGTTCTGCAAGGATGACCAGCTTTTCTTAAAAAAAAAAAAAGGTCTTCCGACCTTTCCTCAATGGAGTCTCTGTGGATTATTCCCATGTGTCAATCTTAGAGTCAAGAATCAATAATATGTTATGCATGCAGTAACTATGTGCTTTCTCATGCAAACGAACATATCTGAGGTCCTTTAAGCAAGGCATCCTATCCCCCCTTCTCTGCTATGCATCAGCATCTGTCTTTCTATCCCATCTCCTGAAAGAACTTGGAATAGGTGGTCTAAGAAGCTGGGGATTTTGTCTGCCACTTCTAACTTCTGCATGGGTAAATTAGCCAGATGACAAGGAAAGCCTGGAGCTCATTCATCTACCTGACGATGACGAGGCATCCTGACCTGGTTATTTTGATTTTATATCTTTAAGGCGTCGTTTGGTTGCAAAATTAAATGGACGACTTATTCTTATTCCCGTGAATACCTTCAAATAGAGGCTTGAATAGGATTATCGGCCGACTGACACATTCACGATATCTAAAATTTGTTTAATGTTATCGGGGAATATCTTATTCGGATAAATCGGTGGAATACATGCTATTATTCATTTAACGTGAGGGCATTCTTTTTTGCAGAGAGAGATTGTTTTGGCAAACAAAATGTAGCGATAAATTGAAATAGCGAAATAGAAGAATAGAATAATTGTACGCTACAATTCACTTATTCTTTATGCCCTATTTCGTAACCTAAATTATCTCTAGAATGGGTAACTTGGGTTGAAATTGACGCTCAAGTGAGTCTCTTTCATCGTCTGACATCCAATTTATGGTTTTATAATTGCATCTGACTTCCTCTGCCTGCACAGGAATAATGGCGTCTGGTGTGTGTGTTGTGAAATGTGGCTGATGGATAAAGTTTTGATGTGAGTTCTTTTTTTTTAATCAAGGTATCCTTCTTTTTCTTCCTTTTTTTAGTTTAAGCAAATCAAATTAAGTCATGAGAGCCATTTTTATATTGCATTACATGTTATATAGTAATCAAATAAAGAACAAATATTCACTTTTCCTCGATTCATTAAGCGTCTTCAAATGCCAAAATGTAAAGTCCATTATTATTTATAATCGAGTTTAACTTGAATGATCAAATGATCATAAACGAAACTACAGGAAGAAACTCACCCTCCCAAATGCGTGGCAAGATTGAGCCGTTGACTATTTATTGACTTCGATCAGTCGACTTACAAAATTATACTATGTACTTTATAATACTTATCGAATACCAAGTAAGTAAGACACTACCTTCGAATGGAGTGGTAGCTGCTCCTCTCCTCCTAAGCAAAAGTTTCGACTTCGAATCTCTGTGGATGTAAAAAATTCTTATTGGGAGCCTCATTCGTCACTGTCAGCACGTGACCTCAGACGATCTTATTAAATTAATAGGGTTCGATGGTGGACCGGTCTTTCAACATGTGATCAGCGCTCAGTAGCTCGCGTGGATTGAACAATCGGCACCACTTCTTAGATACGGATGATTGACTATAAAAAAAAGTAAGACACCACGCCACCATATATATGAGATCACTATCATGAATATGTAGGATCTCAAAGGACATCATGAGAAGAGAAATTAAAATTATCGATTTCACAAAACACATCGCGAAAGTTTAAAATCGATTATGACGTCTTTGGTATGATGCACTTTTTATATCCTAGTTTAGCAACAGCGAGTACTCTTTTGTCCATCCTAGGTACCTTCACGAGGAGAAAAAAAGGCATGAAGGTGAGAAAAATGTGTATGGATTCATGAAAATAGCATCAAGACCACGTTTCTTTTTTAAATATGCTCTTTTATGGACTTGACAAATACAATGACTGCTTTGTCATAAATTCTTCCAGTGGTCGAACTAATTCCGGTAATATAACGATAATAAATAGTAACATATCCTTTCGGATATTGCCTTACTACACAGCACATACTTTCCTCGGAAAGAAAATACAAGAGTAAAAAAAAAAGGATAAAATAAAAATATTCTCTACCTCATCTTATTTCATTTCTTATCTTTTTTATCATCAGATCTTCATCCAACTGTGATAAACTATTTGAAAAATTCAATCATGAACTGTTGAATAAAAATCTGATGATGTAAAAAAATAAAAAATAAAATGAGATAAGAACATAAAAAATATCTTACTTTCTCCCCAGCAACAAGCATAATGCTGCTTGACAAATTAATCAAACATTCCATTTTAAACAACTTTTGCATACATGATTACTGAATGTTCAAAGCACATTCCGTATGCAACGGTGTTACATGGGTCTCATGGACTGTTTTCTTTTCTTCCTTAAATCAATACAATTCATATTATAAACATAATATATGAGAGGAAAAGAGAGAGAAAGCAATCACAAAAACACAGGTGGTTGTTCACGAGGTTCGCCCACACTTTAGCCTACGTTCTTGTTTCGATTTCTTGACCTCGAAACCGTCAGAAGTTTTGCTAGAATCTCTTCATTCCAAATGGGGCAAGAAAAAGAAGCCCTTTACATCAACTATCTTTTTTTCGCTTTGAGAGGCAAGACAACCTCTCCTCCTAAGAAATTAATCTTTTCTCTCGCTCAAGAGATAAAATTTGGAACCTCTTTCACTTAGGAGCTCTCTCAATCTTTCTGAAAATGATTTCTCTCTTTTACAATAGAATGCTCAAAAAAAGAAGAGAGAGAGAAAAAAATTAAAATGAAACTTCAAGGAAATGTCTTCTTTTGATAACTTGAAATTTTTCTTCAATGCTTAGATGAGTGCATTTGCTTCTGACTTTGTCACTCCTTTCATAGACTCTAGTATGTGAAAATTCGTCCAAAATTTTTTCTACAATTTTTCATTCAAAATTGACCGTTACTATTCATTTGACTCAGAGGTCGGTCGATCGCACATATGAACTGGTCAACCGACCTATGTGACTGTTGTGTGATTTTTTTAGCTTCTACGCTTGATCGGTCGATCGGTACATCGATCAATATCATCTCGATGTCAACCAGGGCAGGCTCAGTATTCATCGATTGATCGACATCTCCTATTCGGTCGACCGGCATTGTCTCGACTAGCCTTCTTTCCTTCGACCAATAGGTTGACTGATCTACACTATTTTGAGCATAACTTTTTACACAATTATTCAAATTAGATGATTTTAGATTCTATGAATAGTTAAACAGGGTTCTCTACAACTTTGATATTCATCATTCATTCAGAATATGTTAAGATCATAGTCAATTATTTAATCAAAATTTAGTACATAAAGTTATCCCTTTTTCGTTAAACTTTTTCACCATTTCGCTTTAATCTTTTGAGGTTTGTATCATCAAAATATAATTTTATATGACATTAAAATTTTGCTCCAACAGAACAATCCGTATTGCATAGGTAAATCAATATTCTACAAGAGACCAATATGTAAAAATAATATATTTTTTTACATTTTTCTTTAAAATTTTATATGCATCTATAAAAAAAAGTTCATAAAATTTCATGTCTAGCTCCGTCCCTATGGGATCAATGCATGGATGGAGGACGGTCCTTCTATGAGTTCCACAATTCAATATGAAAAAAAAATCATTGGATGGAACTCATGGTACTCGTAGAAGTGTAACCATAAGACTAATATAATGCAATGCAAATATATAATTAATAAAAAATGATTTAATAAGGTCGGCGATACTGGATATCGAGGTGTGTGTTGCGGTCTTTGGGTGTTAATATAAAATTTATCCATATTGCTCTCGTCCAAATCTCGATCGAAAAAATAAAAAAATAATGGCTTGCCCACTTGAGTGGATAGGAGACTACCAACTTTTCAGCCATCCGGTTAGAATGGATGGTTGGATACACGATTCAGAGGACGTTTTATCATTTGAAGTACCGATTCGTTTGCTTGAACCAAATCAATTAAAATAATAGGTAGATTTACAGTGAGACTTATTTTCTCTATCCTATTGTTTTCTTTGTCTATATACAACTTCTTTCTCAATGCTTAATCATGTCTTGCTGACCTTGCCACCCCATTCTCGTGCCGCCGATCTCCTTGTCATCGACTCGTTCGACATCGTCGTTGCCCACTCATTGTCTTGCTGACACTGCCGTCGCCGATCTCATTGTCAACGTCGACACTCGTCGTTGATTTGCTTGGTCTCGTTGTGTGCCAACTTTGCGGCGAATATAAACCATAACACCTAAGGCCTCACATGCTCCTTTTTTTCTCTTCGAAATTGGTTGTTGCCACTATTGTTCCTATCTAGCATTCTCTCTCTCTCTCTCTCTCTAAGTTCTGGTTGCCTAAGTTGTTCATGCCTAACATAATTATTGATCCTTATCACCTTATGCAAGTCATTGTCCAATGTAATTGAGTTAACATAAATATTGCTTAGGATACTGTTGACAATAATTTTATGTAGATTTTTATTAGAATAAAAGTGATTTTATTCAAGAATTTTTGTGTAACATCTTGCCCATATTGCTCAATTATTATACTTCTTTTATCTACTTTGTTGGAGTTAATTAGATGGAGCCTGATTTTGGGCCTAACTAAGTTATGGTAGGAAGAATCTGAAACACTATAACTTTCTTGTAATTATAATCTAGGAAAATTTCGTAGTTATCATAACTACCTTATTTGTTAGATATAGAGTTACGGAGAATCATGATAAGATTCGATTATTGTGGGTCGTTACCCAAGGTACTTATTTGGTAGCAGTTATGCGCCATATATTGTGGGGCATGTAACATAAGACAGACGTCTGAATAAAGTAAAACTCTGTTACGGCCATAAACGTTGGCGACAATCTCCGAACCACGTAAAATTTGTGCATCTTTCTTTGTGTGTGATTTATTGTTACTCTTCCACTATCTGTTTATTGATTTCTCCCAGATATCAGTATCAACGATTTGTTATCGAGGATATTCTGCAACAACTGGTATCAGAGCTTCGATGAAGGAGTTCGTGAACAGTGAGAGTGATGGAGATAGATGACGAGAAGGTGAAGATCGAAAAATTTGATGGTAGAGACTTCAGTTTTTGAAAGATGCAGATCGAGGACTATCTGTATCAAAAGAAATTGCACGAGCATCCCTCTAAGGAAAAGCTAAAGGCGATAAGAGACATGGACTGGACGCTCCTCGACCGGTAGGCACTTGGTGTTATCGGGCTGACGTTGGCGCGGAATGTAGACTTTAACATCGTGAATGAGAAAACCACAATGGGTTTGACGAAGGCGTTATCAAATATGTATGAGAATCTGTCTGCATCAAGTAAGGTGTATTTGATGAGAAGGTTATTCAACCTTAAGATGTCTAAGGAGCTTCAGTCGCGGATCACATCAACGAATTCAATATTATCACTACATAATTGAATTTGATGAGTATCACTTTTAATGATGAAGTGAGGGCTTTAATCTTGTTGTTCTCTTTGCCATAAAGTTAGGGTGCAATGTGAGGACAGTCAGTAGTTCTTCCGGTTCAACGAAGTTGAAGCTCGATAATATTCAAGATTTGATTCTAAGCGAAGACGTTCATAGGAGAGAATAAGGAGAAGTCTCAAGCTCAGCGTTGAGTGCAAAGGAAGGGGAAGAACGCAACAACGAGGACAAACCAAGGAAGATCAAATGCAAGGCGACGAAGTCAATCGAGATCTGGTGAATTCAGATGCTAGAATCGCAAGAAGAAAGGTCACCTAAAGAAGAATTGCAGAGCACCTAAGAAGAAAACCAATGATGAGTCGGCGAATGTTACTACAGAAGAAGTCTTAGATGCATTGGTTTTGAGTGTTGATAGTCCGACAAAATCTTTGATTCTAGATTCTGGAGCTGTAAAGACAAATATGATCTCGATTGGATAGCTCAGGCGGTTACACTACTGTATTTGTAGGTAACACCTAGAAGGTCACAAAAGGAGCCATGGTGATCTCACGGGGCAGCAAGCTGGGTACTTTGTACAGGTCATCGAACACAAGAATTATTGCAGCAACTGATTTAGATGATATGTCTGAAGTCTAGAATTATAGACTTGGACATATGAATAAAAAGGTAATGAAAGTTCTGCACAAGATGGGTCGACTACCAGGTCTAAAGTCAGTCAATGGTGGACTTTGTAAATGATGTGTACTGGTAAAGCAGAAGAAAGTCACATTTACTAAAGTACCAAGGATGTCGAAGAGTAGCAAGTTGGAGCTTGTGCACACAGATGTGTGAGGGCCATCTCTAGTTCCATCCCTCGGCATGTTACTGTATTATATGACATTTATCGACGATTATTTCAGGAAGATATGCATTTATTTTTTGAAAAATAAATTTGATGTGTTATCTACTTTCAAGAAATGGAAAGTATAGGTAGAGAATAAAACTGACGTCAAGATCAGGTGTTTGCGGTCTGACAATGGCCATGAGTATGTGAACCATGAGTTCAAGGAGTACTACGGAGATTATGGCATCAGGATGGAGATGACAGTTCCAAGAAAACCACAATAGAATAGAGTTGCTGACATTTTGGGCAGATGCAGTGAACACAGTGGCAAATCTGATCAACCGCATATCATTTGTACCATTGGAGAACAAACTACCAAAGGAAGTCTGGAGTGGTAAGGAGGTAGATCTTTCTCATCTGAGGATTTTTGGTTGCCTATGATATGTGCATATTTATTCTGCATGTAGAGACAAGTTAAATGCTAAGTTTTGGTGATGTTTCTTTATTGGTTATGGTTCTGATGAGTTTGGATATTATTTTTGGGATAATAAAAATAAAAAATTATCCAAAAAAAGAAACGTGGTGTTTCATGAAAAGACAATGTATAAAGACAAGTGTGTTGCAGAATCTGGTAATGCAGGGGAAAAATGTATGACTCAAGTGGAACTTGAGGGCATTTCAGAAGAAGATGTAGCCAGGTCTGAAAAGATTGTTCAGCAGAAGCCTTAGGTGATATAGGTCAGACCGAGTACTCCGCCTCTTGTTAGGAGATCTACTCGGGAGATAAGATCACCTATGAGGTATTCTCCTTCTTTAAATTTTATATTATTAACTGATGCTGGTGAGCTGGAATGTTTCAGGGAAGCCTTGGAGGTTGATGATTTCTTCAAGTGGGATTTAGCAATGCAGGACGAGATGAAACTTGGGTGCTGGTGAAATTGCTTAAAGGGAAAAAGGCATTGTACAACAAGTAGTGTACAAGATTAAAGAGGAGGCAGATGGTGGCAAAAGATATAAAGCAAGGCTGGTTGTGAAAGGCTTCGAGAAGAAGGAAGATATTGACTATACTGAGATATTTGCACCATTTGTGAAACTAACCACTATTAGTGAGTATAGTTGTAGCTGAGGACTTACATCTTGAGCAGTTAGATGTAAAGACAACATTCCTCCATGGTGATTTGGAGGAGGATATTTACATGAAGAAACCATAAGTCTTTCATATTCCTGGTAAAGAGAACCAGATGTGCAAACTGACTAAAAGCTTGTATCGTTTAAAGCAGCTCCTCAGTAGTGGTATATGAAGTTCGATAACTTCATGACTACCATGGGATAAATCAAGTGTTTTTCTGACCACTATTGTTACATCAATCATTTTGATAATTGCTACATCATATTGTTGTTGTATATGGATGATATGATGGAAATCAAAAGGCTCAAAGAACAATTATCAAGTGTGTTTGACATGAAGGATTTGGGAGCCGTGAAGAAGATTCTTGGGATGGAGATTGTTCGGGACGAGAAAGCAGGTACTCTAATGTTGACACAGGAAACCTATCTTGAAAAGGTGCTAGAGAAGTTTTTCATGCAAGATGCCAAGATAGTGCATACACCTTTGGCGAGTCACTTCAAGATTTCGAAGGAGCAATCACCCAAGATAGATATGGAAAATGCATACATGCGGAAGGTTCCATATGCGTCAGCAGTAAACAGTCTTATGTATGCTATGGTTACCACCAGACCAGACATTGCTCATGTAGTGGGAGTTGTGAGCAGATACATGTCACATCTAGGGAACAACACTAGCAAGCAGTGAAGTGGATCTTTCAATATTCGAAAGGAACCAAAGGTATGTGCTTGTGTTTCAGTAAAAGTAATTTGGATATGAAGGGTTATATTGATGCAGATTTAGGTGGTGACATTGATACTGTCAAAAGCACAATCGGATATGTGTACACTTTATGTGGCACGAGATAAGTTGGATGTCTCAATTGTAGAAGGTTGTTGCTCTCTTTACTAACGAATCATAGTACATTGCCATGATAGAGGTATGTAAGGAGATGATTTGACTGAAGGGGTTCCTTGAAGAGATGGGCTTGGTGCAACCAAGTTTGAGTTTATATAGTGATAGTCAGAGTGTAATTCAATTGGCAAAGAATTCAGTGTATCATGCCAGGACGTGAAGTACCATTTTATTACAGATTTTCGAAAAGAGATGACATTGGTGCTTGAGAAGATTTGAGTTTTAGAGAATTCAGCTAACATGTTGATCAAAGTGGCGGTCAATGAAAATTGAGATTCTGTGCATCTCAGTTCCCTCCAAAGTTAGTTGTAAGGAGGAGCCGTCCAGAGTTCGGGCACATGCATGTGCAACTCAATCTCAACAGTATCAATCTCCAAGTGATAAATTATTGGAGTTAGTTAGATGGAGCTTGATTTTGGACCTAACTAATTTGTTGTTAGTTATGGTAGGGAGAATATGAGAGATTGTAACTTTCTAGTAATTATAATCTGGGGAGATTGAGTGGTTATCATGACTACCTTATTTATTAGATATGGAGTTATGGAGAATCAGGATAAGATTCAGTTATTGTGGATTGTTACCAAGGTACTTATTTGGTAGCGGTTATGCACCATATATTATGGGGATATGGGTAATGGATGTAACAGAACAAGCATATAATAGAGTGAAATTCTGTGACTGTCGTGGATGTAGGAGATAATCTTCGAACCACGTAAAATCTGTGTGTCTTTCTCTATGTGTGATTCCTTGTTAGTCTTTCACTATTTGATTATCAATTTCTTCCAGACATCGATATTAATGATTTGTTGGTATCGAGGATATTCCGCAACATACTTTTATGAAATCATTGCATAGTTTATGTTTTAACTAAAAATTGGATAAAATATCTATTTAATTCACTCAGAATTTTCATGTTTAATATTTGATGAGAGACCTTTGCCCTTCTAAGAGTTTTTTGTTTGAGTAGAAACAACTAGCCTATAACACCCCAAATTTTTATGGGGGGTAAATAAGTCATTTGGCCTAAAGCCCTAACCTCCCTTTATATAAAGGTGGTCCAAAACTCTCCTATTTATTTCTTTTCTCCATCTAAACTCTTAACGATTAGGACTTGAGGAAGGAGAACTTAAGGAACAAGGAGGAGGAAGAGGAAGAAGATGGGGATCAATTAGGAAGATCAAGGTATGTAATGGAAATTCAAACCCCCTCTCTTCCCTCTCACTAATATTTTCATTAGATTGAGAGGAATAGAGCATCTTGCTCCTATTACGGATTCAATTGAGGGCTTACATATTTGTTCATATGATCTGAAAGTTTTATGAGATCCATTTTTAGATCTATCATGCTTAGATTTATATGATAAGGTTTTATATTATAAGATCTTGTTCTTATGTTTTGAGGTGAACCCTAAATATGCATGTACGAGTGATTTTGCATGTTTTTAGTGTGCTTTTAAATGCCTAGAGATCATGCATGAATTGTTCAGGATGTTAGCTATGACTTTTCCCAATGCTTTCATCCTCAAAATTGTAACAATTCTAGCTGAACAACGAATTCTAGACTGCGGCATGACTATGACGACCTTTGGAACGATTGTGACTGCTGGAAGTCGACCGTAGGAAAATGCCACGATCACGAATGTGACAGCTTTTGTCATGGCCATGACAAGTCAGACACAACTGTAACCACCTTGGTCACGATCATGAGCGTGAGGACTGCGGGCACAAGTTCAAACTTGAATTCGCTCATGGTCATGATCATGGAAGCACATGACACGGACGTGGCACAACCGTGATGCGCTAGTCATAGCCATCACCAACACTTGGAGTAAGAGGAGGGTTTCACCGCCATGGTCACATGCATGATCGATTGAAATTGGAATATATGTTATTATAAAATCTATTTTCATGGTATTAATATTATGTAATGATGATTGATGATCGTATATGAATCTAGATACATGAAGTGCATGGACAACCGTAATTAGGTTAAAATTTAAAGACTAAGAGACGTTAAAATGTTTGATGATCATGAACATAATGAACCAATTGAAGTATTGTTACTTGTCGCCTCTCAACTCACTATCAAGAAATACTGTGCCCGACTCCATTTGTGTTAGTATTTCCTTCGAGAAATAACTATGTCCTGCATCTTGAAGTTAGCATTTTCTTAAACAATAACTATATCTTATCAGAAACTCTATGTATATTCTTAGTCACCTTCGGGTGATGGGAGCCTTGACTCTGAGTCCTAGCTAGCCTACTATGATGGCAATGACTTGATTTTTCAATTACTTTTAAGATCAAAGACTATCACTGAACTGTAAAGACTGATGACCATACATGAAAGTGGGATCCAATGGGTTATAAAGCAACTCCGAAGATATTACTGACACAAGGTAATAACAAGTGCTAGTAACTTGGTATGCCTACTATTACTAATTGTTCACTGATGAACTGACTGTTATATGATGATTATGATTTCATGTCAAGTTCATACTACTGTTACAGATGCATGTGGTTATTATGACATGTATATTATATGATTATGGCATGACATTCATGCATGTTTATTTCATGCACATGAATTGTTTATATATGTCACGTGGTATCCTGCTTAGGATGCATTACATAGCATGGTCTTTACACACTTTAACTAAAACATCTTGCACAATAGATCTGTGAACGTAACTGATATGCTTGGATGGATGGCAAGTCACCTCATGATGGCAAAGTTGCACATGGCATAAGAATAAATAAGTCATGAGTCTCTAGAGTTTTGTTTAGAGATGTTTATGAATAATATTTTTATTATGTTCTTTCACATTAGTTTACTACTTTAATAAAAGTCTTCCACTGAAAGGAATGATTATTTTATTTTATGTTATGTTATGATGAACGGGCTAGCATTGTCGAATCTTCTAATTACTCTCTATCTTTTAGGTTGGATTTTCGAGGTGTTACATAGCCACTCAGTAGAAAGCACCTTAAAACAAATAAGGTCCACTTGAGTTGTCAAAAAAGATGAAAATGTAGAAAGTGCAAAATGTCAAATTTTTTCTACAAACATTTCATTCATACTGATGGGAGAAGTTTTTATTTATGTGAAAAGAAGATGTGTCAAAACATTAGTGCAAAAAGGAGTTAACTCTTAAGCATAGAAAGAAGGAAATCCACATCTTTTGCAAAGGATGAACATTTTTTAAGAGAATATCACCATGAATTTCTACTGAGCTGAGAAGTGAGACTGAGAGTCCATTTTTATCAGATTTTATTATTATTTTTTGTTCTCCACCTTTACCTTTAGAAGATGGCTTCTGATAGGATGATTAAGGACTTATTTTTGACTTGTAGGATTTATGTTTATTTGTAGCTGAACCAACATAGTAGGACTTTGTAATTGCTTCGGAATGATGCTGTTGTCATTACTTTTGTTGAACTTTTAATATGATTGACTATGCAAAATGTTGGTTTGATTGTAATGTTAATGTTTAAGTTTTTGATATCCACTTTCCTTGAGCATCCACATTTTTCTTTATTACACTTCATTCCCTCATATAACAATAGCTTGAGAAGGGATTGAAGTTATATCGACCATGCAATGAATCAAAAGCATATTTAGGTTGTTGGGAATGAATTGTTCATATGTTTTGAGTTTGCAATTCAACTAAGAAGTTATTGTCGAATTAGTTTTTATGTGTGAATGAAGATGACAAGTTTGAGTAAGGTTTCTTAGTGCTTCGAGTGAAGACTTTGAATGTTTAATTGATTTAATTTTAACTTCAAGTAACAGATACAAGATTGGATAGGTTTTGAATTAATAACAAGTATGAGAGTGGTCCTATCTACATTTGGGTTTTCTTTAATTTGAACCTCAGTCAAAAGTCACAAAAATTAGAAGAATTTGAAGAGATTTTTGTCACGAGAGTGAGTAATCAATATTGTAACTTTGTAACTTTTTTGAATCCCGAAGTCTTGATACGATAATGGAAAGATTTGAAGAGAATTTTTTCATGCAATAAATTTTCCTACATTCTGAACTTTTTATTGTAGTAATATTGTGTGAACTGAATTATCTATTAACAATAATTACTTTTTAAGAATTTTTTTGGCACTAATGCCTTATTTATCGGCTGTATTCATTTCTTTATATTAATTGTTCTCTATTTTATAGATTTTAGATTAATAGAAAAATAACAAAAATATTTGTCGTTTGTTTTATAAATTATCTTAGTTTGTTGTTTTCCAGAAACATAATATCATTTTTGCTACAAATTAGATTTTTCTCATTTGAATTTTATTAAGCTTAAAAAATCAATATAATCTCTATGTGGCTTCACCCTAAGGGCCTGTTTGGTGTAGGAATAAATCAAGGATAAGGATCTTGTTCTCAAAATTTCATCCAAATGATCATTTTCATAGTAAGTGGGTCTCATGCGTGATGATGAGAAGAACAATCAAATTCTCAAGTTTTTATGTTCTCGGGGAGGCCAGGAACATTATATGCAGTTCTATTATGAAATTTAATTTGAAAATCATCACAAGTTCATTGTTATAACATACCACATTTCGTAAAAAAAATATAATTTTTTATTTCTATTGACATTACCGGATGACCACACCACAAAGCGGACGCCTAGAATCGAAGAGTTAGCTGAAACGGACGCAAGGTGGAAGTATAACGAGCAAAAAATGAAGAAAAATAGTTTCTACTTTCTTCTCTAATAATTTCATCATAGCTCTCGAGAATTCGTGTAACCCATCCTTGTCCCTTTGGACTCATAGGACATGAAACCCTCAAGAGTTATGCTTTTTAAATGGTAGAAATAACTTTATCGTATTAGGAATAGTGTTTGTGTGAAAATTTTTTAAAAATCTGACACTATAATGACCTCTAGCGCTACCGAGTAGAATGGACGACCGGTCCCCTGATCGGGCACCTGATTCTTCTCAAAAAAAGATAGCGACTAGCCGACTATCAGACCGGATGATCAATCCTCTAATCTTGCATTTGATTTGCAATGTTGATGTTGAAATATAATTTAATGTTTGATCGTGAACACTCATCAATTGACCGAAAATCATGAACCGAACCATGAACTTTGCGTCCTGGATAGATCGAATGATTGGTTGACATTTTTTACGTCCAAAAGTTTTGGCCGAGAGTTCATAGTTTTTGTCCCAAGAGCGCTCAATCCAGCGGGGAGATTGGTAGTTGGAAAGAGGATTAATATGACTTTAGCTTAATAATTGTGACTTGATTTAGCTTTGTTTACATGATTGTCCTGACACCCAAGTTAATGATTCCCCATGATAATCTAGAGCCGACCTTTGGTCCGTAAAGTCATGATTGATCCTTGTGATCAAATGATAGGTTGATAGATTAATAAAGATACAAAGATGAAATGGATCATTTACCATTGCTTACTTAGATGGGAGGTTATTAGTCTTATGTGAGGCACTTGA
Organism: Pontederia crassipes; assembly: GCA_030549335.1. Lineage (NCBI taxonomy): Eukaryota > Viridiplantae > Streptophyta > Magnoliopsida > Commelinales > Pontederiaceae > Pontederia > Pontederia crassipes. The sequence continues at coordinate 9,436,448 of CM060190.1, forward strand.
CCTTGTGGAGTTTATTAGCCTTGTATGAAAACTCTAGTTATCTAGGTATCTATACACGTGCGTTTGCTTGATATTATCTAAAGGTGGAAAACTCTTTCAACTAAATGAAAATATGTAAAGAACGGCTAAAGATAATGGAAGTACTTTGTCCTTATGAAAGAAGGTGAGATAGAACAAATGATGCTTTTTCGAGTAAAATATGTCAAGTACTTGAAATAAATACTACATACCATTGTTTCTTTATGATGATCCCCATAAATCATAAATGATATGTTATTATGTTTTTCCTTCATACTTATGCTTATAGATCATGCTTATGATATATTGTTATCACACTTAGCTTTATGCTAATGAGATAATTTCCTCCACTGTGTTGATTCTCATAGGTACTTGATTATCTTGCTTTTTAATTGATGTGTGTGAGGTGACTTATGCTTGGATAGTGTGTGCACATGGTTATAGTCGCGTCAGCGTTATCTTTATGTTATGTGGAGCCATGTATGGGACTTATATATTAATTGTACTTTGGTATGAACTTTTATATGCTTGTTTGTAGCGTGCGATGGACTATGTATCTTATTTTTCCGAGCTTTTACACTCACGTACTTTTTATTTATATTTGTTATTTTATCTTTTGTGTTTATAGTCAATTATTATAATATTTTATTTTTATAAATCTTCCGCTGATGTGACACTACCATCTAGGTCAATGAAATGGACATAGATGACTAAAAAAGTCATAGCACACTGAGGGGAGATTTTGCCACGTGGTGGGGTCAAATATTGGGATGTTACATTTATCGTATCATAGTCAAATGTTATGACTATCTTGATGTTCTAGAATAAATGTAAGTATAAGTATGGTCTATGTGCACTCACCAAAGCAACCGCCACATCAACCATCGTGAAAGGCAAACATGATGCTTAATATTTTATAATTTAGATATTTTATTGAATGAATGTCGTAATGTTATAGATGGCTTTGATGACGCACTCAGTAGCCCAAAGGCTTTGGACATGGGTATGCCTTGGCATGGGGACTTCAGAGAGGATGGAGGCGTACTTAACTGCATCCACCTCCCACTACAAGAATAGGCCATTAGCAACACAAACAAGGCTCCTCTATGGCGACACTAAATAGGTGCTATGTAGAGTAGCGACACATTAGCGTCGCAGTAGCGCCACAGTACTTGCGACGTGAACTATCTAGCGCCAATAGCATCGTCGTCACGCCCATGAAAACTTGGTCCTATTACCATCAACATGCGGTGCCACAGCGATGCTATGGTGTCACTATTTACAATTTCGGGAAATGAACGTAGTATCACATATATCGGCGCTAAAACGTCACTAAATATTGCAATGCCATAATGACACTACGTTGGCACTAAATCCCATTACAGTCGCGGTGCTAATACGTTGGGAGGAGGCACTACATGTGACATGACAACAATACTGGTTTGACGTAAATTGAGACGTTGAGGTGATGCTAATGATACACTATTAACTAGTTATGAGAAACGATTGTAGCATCACCATTTGCGATGCTAATCCAGCGTTAACATTTGTAAGGCCATGGTGATGCTAATGGGATGCCGATATTTCTTGTTGTTGACCCTAATGCGATGCTATTGGGATGCTACTTGTGATACTTTCGGTGCTAATCAACTAAGGACACGCTATTGTAAATATATATCCAAGTAGGATGCCCCATTTCTTCCTTCTCCTCCCATACAATTTACAATGCATATGTATATATATGCATTCAACACATTCATAACAATATAAACTAAAATAAAATGCTTCAAAGTAAATAGGAAAGATCATCACAAATGTAATAATATAAAATAAGTATTATACAATATAGACTTAAAAAATTAATTAATATTCAAAGTTACAAAAATATCTATCGTCCTACATCACAATCATCATCCATGTCATCCCTGACATTTGACAATGACGTACGCAGTCCTTGGCGTGGGGGTTTGGGTTTGCAGCTAGACAATGGCATTAATAGTCTGCAAGATCAGAGCGAGATGCTAAGAAAGCTGCTTCAAAATAATCTTTCTAATAGTGTCATGTGGTGGATGAACTCGAAGTAGACGAGTCACCTACACATCCTCCACTCTTCTTAGGAACTTGGCCTGCTATTCCTAGGCCCCTCATGCATCCTTCTTGTGTTGTGTCAGTTACCTCCTCCCAAACAGAAGCATCCCCTGTAAAGTAGATGAATTATATAAAATCATATAAAGTATTATATAACATAAAAAATATCAATCATTTTTTAGATATGTTACCTGGTGGCTGAGTACTAGGATCATCTTCGTACTTCTCAGTCATTTTCTCATTATATGTAACCTAAGAAATTAAATATTGTCAATTTGAAAAATCAGTTACACTAATGTGAACAAACAAATAAATATGTGATGAGATTTACCAAAACATGATGGGCATGACCATCTCATTGGTCTTCCTACTCTTGTGTGTGGCCTCGTAGACTATGGGAAAATCCACAGTACCACCTTTCTTTTTCTCCTAGAATAAAATTTCAAATATAGCAAAATAAGCAAAATATAAGATAAAATTTTGATTAACAACTTTTTGTATATATATTCGCATGCGCCTACAATGTTCATCAAGACGAATAGACCCGCCTGTATGAATGTATTTCAGGCTTTGGAAGTCTATTCACTTTTAGTTTTTCAGACTTTCTCTGCTAATTTTCATCCATCCTCTATCAACATCAAATACTTAGACTTTATAACAATATAAATTAAGTAAAAAAATTTCAAATGTAAACTCACTTGTCATTTCCTACAAAGTGACTCTCAAACTGGGCGCCTAATATGCCTCGGGCATCTCTATAGGGTCTGGTCAATACTGAGGCTATGGATGTAACGGCCTTGCGAAACTTATTTTGGAGGCGTCTCGCAGCTACTTCCGCAAAAGCTCTCCGAGTCGTCCCAAAATTAAGATATGGATGAAACTAATTTAAATCCGTAATAAAAATATGAAAATTAGTAATTTATAAATAATATAAAATAAATTATATAGCACAAAATAATATAAATCATACCATAAATGTGTGAAAGATGTCATCTTCCAATTCAATCAGGACATCCTTCCACGATTCTACCCCTTTCGGCAAGTGGGTAAGGACAAGAGTACTGATATCCTGCATGGTAGAAGTGGGATAAAAAGTATTCATGCAATTTAAGAAAATAATTCTTTTTCAAAAGATAAGGTGAACTCTAATAAAATTTGTGAAATTTATCCAACTTATAATCAAGCAATATTATTCACGGTGACCACCCCATTATCGTGGAATCCCTCTCCTTCAAATGAAGAAGAATCATCTTTTGTGGGGGAGGGCTAAGAAGGCCTGGGATGATGGGCTCTAGTGCAGAATAAATCATTAGTGTAATACCAATTTAGACTAATAATAATTCATATATATACAGTAAAATTCTCACCATGTGTGATATCTACTGTTGTCTGATCCGTGGTAGTCAGCTCGTCAGAATATGACGATGTGGCTATTTGTTCCATTGATGGCGTAGCAACTGACAACATTACACATTACAAGAAAATATCGAATAGCAACGCGAATTAGCGTCGCCGCACAATGCAATGCTAAGTAGATGCTAATAGCGTCACCATTGGGTCGACAAAAACATATGCTAACTGCCTCTCTATAGCATCAATTTAGCATCACATTAGCATCAAATGATGTCAAAGCTAAATGAGGCGCCACCGAGACGCTATTTCAACGCTATTATCATGTCGAAAATTAGAAAATGCGCCGCAGATGATAGCGCTATATTGGCGTCACAAGCTTGAGACGCTAATTTAGTGTCACCATGATGGCGACGCTAATTCAACGCTAAAATAAGAGGCGATATTAGCATTGACGTCTTGCGTTGTACTGGCGTCGACACATGCAATGCTATATCAGCGTCGGAGGATCGCGATGCTAAGTAGATGCTAATTTATGCTCTTTTGGCAATATATGTTATATATTGTAGAGTATAATATATAATACTATACTATACTATACTATATACTATACTAAACTATATTATATTATAAATTATACTATATTATATACCTTATTATATACTATATTATTATATTATATAATATACAAAAATTAATATACCATGCTATACATACATTATACTCTAATTCCTAAATTCCAAAATTGGAGGAATAGTGCTTCATCATTTCCATGGGATTAAAATGGCAATCTTAGGAGGCCGGACAGAGTTAAGAACCTAGGAAAAAAAGGCTTCCGATGGTCGCCGACATAAGTTCGGTGGGAATCCGTCAAAATGAAAATTATAAACTCGTAGATATCGACGTGAGAACTCACACAAGAATCGTGGTGATCAGAGGTTGGAAGAAATTCAATAAAACGAGCAAAGTTTCGGAATAGAAACGGTCGGTTCTCCGCAGTCCTAGCTCGAATTGCCACAAAAAATAGGCATTTCAAAGGGCGTGAGAAGGTGGGGTGGCATAAACTTTTCATGTTTCACGTGTTTTTCATTTCCTCCGATTCTCAAAATACCTATATTTCATAATTATAAAAATTCCTCAAAACTTTTGGCCCACCTAAGAAATCTAATCGTGCACGTTCTTGAAAATCGGACCTTTCGAAAGCGCTCGGAATGGTCCCATTTAGTTGACATAGAGTTTTCAAATTTTTTTGAGAAATGTTGATTTTGTTAGAATATTTTTTATCCAACTTAAAAAGAGTATTCAAAATTCTCTATTTTGCTTCATGCGCCTAAAAAATATTAGAAATTATGTTTATCGAAAATTGGACCTCTCGTGACTTCTTAGAATGGAATCATTTGATCGACTTACAATTCTCGAATTTTATACATATATATATATTTCATATATACATATACATATGTACACATACATACATATATACATATACATATACACGTATTACATATACATATGTACATATGTACACATACACATATACACATATACATACATATATACATGTACATATACATATACATATACATATACATATATACATATACATACACATATACATATACATATACATATACATATACATATACATATACATATACATGCATATACATATAAATATACATACATACACATAAACATTTAATAATTTTATAATTAATAAATAACTTAAAGTTTGGTGCCACATCAGCGTCACAATAGCGATGATTTCATTTTAGCATTAAAGTAGCACCACAATAGTGTCGCTAAGTTGTGACGTTAAATTAGTGTCTCCAATGCGTGGCGCCAATGCAACATGATACTTTAACTTACCATCACAATTTTTTTAGTCGCGAACTTGCAGTGCCATTTGGCATACAACATGGTGCCATAGTAGTGACGCAATAGCGTCGCATCATTTGCGTCGCTAACTATTGATCCGTGTGCTCGTCAAGGAACGAATCCTGATTGTCCTTTCTTTTAATCTAATGATTCGTAACACCTCTTTTGATTAAGTCAATCTCTCTCCCTGTTTTAAATGCCAACAACATCTGCCCCTGCCTTCTCCTCTCCGACTCATCCCCTCCGACCCCTTCTCCCCTGCTGCCGATGTGTCTGCTGCCGCCTCCTGCCTCCCCAATGCCATCCGCCGATGCATCCGTTGCCACCGCCTGCCTCCCCGATGTCTTTTGCCAATGCATCCGCTGCTGCCGCTTGCCTCCCTCACGTCATCCGCTGCCACCAGTTGCCTCACTGACGTCGTCCCCTGACGCATCCACTGCCGCCGCCTGCCTCCCGACGTCGTCTGCCAACGTATCCACTATGGCCGCCTGCCTCCCTGACGTCGTCCGTCGACGCATCTGCTGCATGCCTCCCTAATGCCATCTGTTGCCACTGCCTGCCTCCTTGACATCATCCCTCGACGCGTCTGCTATCACCGCTTGCCTCCCTGATGCGTCCGTGGACACGTCCGTTGCCACCGACTGCCTCCCTGACGCCATCCGCTACCATCGCATGCCTCCCTGATGTCGTCCGTTGTCGCCACGGTGCCTCCTAGGGGTGAGCAAAATCGGGTCCGGGATCGGGTCTCGACCAACCCGGCTTGCTTTGGGTTTCCGAAAAAGGAGACCCGATCTAGGGATCGGGACAAAATTCGGGAATTCTCAGTTGTCTCGGTTTGACCATAAAAAATGTAAAATAATAAATAGTAAAAAAAATTAATATTAATATATAAATATGATAACTATTAATTAAATTATATATTTGATAATATAAAATAATGTATATTTAAGATATATACCAAATAAAATATAAATTTTTATTTAAAATAAGCATAAATATACTATTTAAATTATAATATTAATATTAATATAATACATTTAACCGTGTGGAGACCGGGTCCAAGTTTTTAATAACCCGGACCCGGTTGGTAATCGGGTCGAGAAAAAACCCGAAAAATCTGGGTCGGGCCGCGGCGCGAAGACCGGATCGTCCCGGCCCGTGCTTACACCTACGCCCCTAACGCCGTCCATCACCGATATGTCCACTATCGTTGCCTATCTCCCTGCTCGAGACCAAGGGCTCCAAGGCCAATGAGTTTAAGGAGAAGGTGGTTGAGCTCACGCTGGTCGAGATGTTCAACGTCGGCGAATTCATGCCGTCAGTGATGTGGATGGACATTCGAGGACTCGAGGGGAAGATGAAGCGGCTGCACATGCGACTGAGGCACTGCACAGGATTTGCTTCTTGATGTCGCGGATGAACTCGGTGGTGGTGTCGATGCGGTTGATCGTGTAATGTACAATGTGTAATGTGATTAGAATGTATAATTTGAAATGTATATGTAAACTTAATGTATAATTTGTAATGTGTAATTTGATGAATATGATTACAACGTGCACATGATCGACTATCATAGTTAAACTTGTGTAAAGAAATGTGAAATGTAAATTAAATTATACAAATCATGTTATTTTTGTTGGATTAAGATGTCGTAGTTAGCGTCTCCTTAGCATCACATTAGCGTCGCACATTTAGTGCCCCATTAGCGTCCACTTAGCGTCGCATAATTGCGTCACCATTTAGCATCGCGCTGGCATCTACGTAGCGCCACCCGCCAATGACGAAGATAAACTTAAGCATTATTTTAGCATCATACCAGCGTTAAAACAATGTCATATTAGCGTCAACTCGGCGTCACCTTAGCGTCGAGCACTCCAACACCTCTTTAGTGCCGAAAAAGTAATGGCAACGCAAATAGTGTCAGTCCTTTTGTTTTTCTTTCTTTCTTCCTCTTCTTTTCTTCTTCTCTCTTTTTTTCTTTCTGATCCATGTCGTTATGGGTCGTGAAGGGCATCTAAAGGCCCATGAGGTAATGTTATCGGGTTGTATTGAAGAGCTCATGGGCCTTTTGTGCAATTTAACGGGTCATGATATGAAAATCACGGCCCTAGTAGTGGCGATGTTGAAAAGGATTTGCAGATGGTCACGGGTCGATAGCTTCCTCACAGTTAGCGGAAGTTTCTCACAAGGCATAATATGTCGTTGACGTCTGTGACAGAAATTGACTGCGAATCTCAGAAAGAACATGGGCCATGATCTAGAAGTCACGACCCGTAAGCAATCGCCTCCTTCATAGCCGATGGATTCGTCAGCGTTGTTGTGAACTCTGTATCACGTACCTGTAAAAAATAAATTAACAAGAGAAAATATGGGATGTTACACGCTAGTTATAGGTCATGATATACGACTTTGGTGTTAGGGTCGTAACATGAAAGGGTAATGGGTCATATGGTTTTGGCATTAGATGCATAAAATTAGTCTAACGGGTTGTGATTTATATGTTGCGGCTCATTAGGATTGGAAATAAACTAGTGAACCACTGTGAAGTGCATGATATTCTGATTATGGCTCGTGAAAATTATGGCTGAGTAATAGATGAAACATGTAGGAAGCAACGTGGCATGATGAGGTTTTAACGACCCGTGTTCGCAGATCTGGACAATAGTGCATCACGAGTCGTGCTGAGATCAATAAGGCCATAAATCTAGGTGTTTAGAAGTATCCACTGGCTCAACAACAACTTACGGGTCATTATTCGATGATTAACAACCTGAGTTACTGTGATATGCATGATCAATGATTAACAACCTGTGACAAACTGACTTAATAGAACGAAGTTGAATATAACATATGTTACAGGTCGTGAGATAGAGGTTATAGCCCATAAAACTCAAAAAGTTCCATCTATTCGCACTGTGAGACCCGTGATATAAAAATCACAATCCGTTAAAGAAGAATACATTGTGTTATGTGGGATGTTATGGGTCGCTACATAAATGTTACGGCCCGTTAAGATCAAATGTTCAAAATATATGCCACTGTGAATTGCGTGATGATCTTCCTACAGCCCGTGAATACTATTAACTAATTGGTGTGGATAGTAACAGGTTGTGAAGACAATGTTACGACCCGTGAAGATAGAAAATTTTAAATTTTAATAAAATTCAACTTGTGAAATGCACAGACTTGTAAAAAAAATAAAAATAACAGAAGGAAACTAAAGAGACTAAGAAACTAAGATAATCAAACTAACTAATCTAACATTACGCGAAAGATCCAAATTATAAGTTTAAGGATGAAGAAAATTAGCTCTAAGTTTAAAGTCCTTAGCTCAACTATGACATAACATATGCTGAGACTAATATGAAATTATCAATTAAAATAATGCAGTTAAGGAACAATTTCACAGAGTTTTCTATGATCGTGAATACTCGTAGTGGTGGAGATTGATCATCTCAAAAGTCGCAATCCGTTTGGAATAGCAACTATGTTCCTTTGGTAGAAGCTTCAATTGTCATTGTTGATTCAAATGTAGTGATTGAATGACATTGTTCATCTGGATGATCTTCTTGTTTCTGAGATGATGGATGAGTCAATGGTTGATTTGAGGATGATGAAGGCGTCATATGCTCCTGAGGTGGAGCTGGAATCTTAGGCCTCCATTATTTTGTCAAAATGTTTGGAGACGTATGTGCACTCCTCTGATTCTGTGTTGAACATGGAGAATTAATTTGAATATTCAGAGGTGGACTCTTGGGCCTCCATTGCAATGATGTGATCTTTGTTGCTGACATGGATGGAGTGCTCCTCTCCTTTGGTGGATGATGAATTTAAGATGGTGTCGTTATGTTGGCTAGAATTTCAGAAGGTGTGTGCCTCCCTCATACTTTTCCATCCTCAATTATGTATGGACTTGTCTCTTTCACATGCCATGTCATTGTCCACATTTCTGGATAATAATATCTTTGTGGCCTCCATCTTTCTTGATAGCGATATGGACATATAATGAATGGAGAATTATCTTCGATGTTGTCTTCATATGTGCTAGCAATTTGAGGAATTAATTTTGTAACTTGCTTTTCAAATGTATGAATTCTGGCATCCAACTCTTAGAATTTGATTTGAATATCTGAATTTTGTGAAGGAGGAAATGACGTATCACTAGCAATGTTCTGCCTTCTAAGCTAGGTCAATTGCACCTCCAAGTTGTCGATTAATTCATCTCACATTTTGAGCTTCTCTTCAATTGTTGTAATGAATTGATTAAACATCCTAGAGGCTGGTTGCTGGATCTGATGTAGATTCAAGTATTGATGTAATAGCTCCTTTTGTCCTCTTGCTTTTTAGCCGGATGTTATCAATTTGCTTCTCCATATTTTTAATTAGATAATGTTGAGTGGAGAGTTTCTTTAGCAGAGGATCTAACAATTGTTTGAGCATAGTAGATAGATCTTGTGATGAATCTTCATTTTGAACTTGTTGAGGCTTTTCTGTAATACGTTGTCTTGATGATTTTGCCTCGTTATGAATCTCATCTTGTTGGACAGCAATGTTATTTCCCTCAACTTGTTGAGTAGTAGTCATTTTCTTCTTCGTCATTGAGGGAATAATGATGTGTGCGTCAATAACCAAGTTGTGTACGAAAGATAGTTCTTGAAAAACTTACACAACACTAAAAGAAAAAGTGAAGTAAAACAGGAAAAAAAATCTCAAAGTAGCTTATACGAGATAAATTAAGAATTATGAATATAGTTCACCAGCAACAGCGCCAAAAACTTGATGCATAGAATTTGTAACAAATAAATTTGCTAGTAGTACATGAGTCATATCAAGTAATAAAGCATAGAGTAGAGTTGTCGATCCCACAAGGAACTAGTTAAATCTAATCTATCTCAATAATCTACTAGGAGAAGAAAAATGAGTTGCGGTAAAAATAGAAAATTAAAGGTGTAGAAAATAAATGGTAAACAAATAAAATAAACTAATGTTGAGTCTTGATAATTATGGATGATTAATCTAAAGATAAAAGTGTATGATCCTCTATAATGGTTGAGTTATAATAGTAAATAATAAGTTCGATTCTTATGATTGATTAGGAGTACCTAAAGTATTGATCTCTCAAGACGAGTAAACCAAACTACCTTAACTTCTAATAAAATTAATAACCCCAAATGACAAGTAAATTATTAATCTTACAAAGAATTAAGATGCATAAGTATGTATCTCCTACATAATTAGCTATGCATTTAATCACATTTCGATTCCTTTTCATATAACATGTATCAATTTATGGCCTTATTTGCTTTAATTTTATAAAAATAAAAATCTACCCAAATTATATGTTTTATTATAGAAAAAAGCAGGAGAAATGAATCAGGAATCCATGGAAACAAACGACACTCGAATCTGAGTTAAAACAGAACCAGAAAGTGAATTAGTGAAGGCTGCGAGGATTGAATGGAATATAATGCGTCGTTGTATGACCGTAAGGGCCGTAACAACAGGGGCATGAACAACCCACACCCGTTAAACTACCTAATTTCAGTCCTATTTCAATTTGGACACTATAAGGACCGTTAAATCCATGTTATGGGCCATTATGAAGGCTATTTTCAAGATTTCTTTGACTTTTCTTGAAAATTTTAAGTTCAGATCGAACCCAAACTTTATCCTAAACCTCAGGGTAAATTACACGATTAGTCCCTCAACTTTGAGTCATTTTCAAATTGGTCTTGCAACTTTAATTTGTAACTAGAACGTCCCTCATCTTTTATTTTCTTGCACGATTAGTCCTCTTAACCGGTGATAGTGGGTTTCCCGGTTGCTTTGCATACGTGGATGCCACGTGAGTTGTTTCTTTTTCATCCACGTCATTCAAGTCATTCAGGTCATTTAATGCTCCAAACCGAATAAATTACACGGATCGTCCCCCAACTTTGAGTCGATTTCTAAACGGTCCCCCAACTTTGATATTGTTACACGATTGATCTACTTAATTGGTAAGAGATAGTCTCTCGATTACCATGCTGACGTGGTGTAATAAAATTTAATAAAAAAATAACTTCTTGACATGGCACAATAAAAAATAATATAATATTAATAAAAATATAATAAAATTTAATAAAATTTAATAAAAAATAAAAAATGATAGGTGCGCTGACGAGATCGCGAGAGGGCGTTGGCGTCTCTTGTGCGAAGCTCGCCAGTGAGCGAGCTTGGAGAGGGGGGCTGGCACCCTTCTCTACCAGTTCGTTCGTGCCCTTAAATTTTTATAATATTTTTTATTGTGTGAAAAAAATTTAACTAACTGATATCATGCAATAAAAAATATTATAAAAAATTAAATGTGCGGATGAACTAGCAGAGGGGGGGGGGGGTGCCGGGCCCCCTCTCCAAGCTCGCCCACGGGAGAGCTTCGCACAAGGGGCGCCAACGCCCTCTCAGAAGCTCGTCGGCGCTTCTATCATTTTTTTTATTTTTTATTAAATTTTATAATATTTTATTAATATTTTTTTTATTGTGCCATGTCAATAAGTTAATTTTTTTATTATAGTTTATTACACCACGTTAGCAAGGTAATCGGGAGACTATCTCTTACTGGTCAAGTGGATGAATCATGCAATAATATCAAAGTTGGAGGACCGTTTAAAAATCGACTCAAAGTTGAGGGACGATCCGTGTAATTTATCCGGTTTGGAGCATTAAATGATGTGAATTATTTGAATGACATGAATGAAAGAGAAACAACTCAAGTGGCGTCCATGTGTGCAAGGCAACCGGAAAACCCACTATCACTGGTCAAGAGGACCAATCGTGCAAGAAAATAAAAGATGAGGGACGTTCTGGTTACAAATTGAAGTAGGAGAACCAGTTTAAAAATGACTCAGTTGGGGGACTAATCGTGTAATTTACTCTAAACCTCAGAGATGATTAGAAAATATATTTACTTAGATTTGAAAGAGTTGTGGATTATTTTAAAGACCTATCAAAGTCTATTCCGAATTTACTTTTTTTAACATAAAAAGACTTCAAATCAAACTGAAACTTCACGAAAACTCTTGGGACCCCTGGAGGCTATAAATAAAGGCCCTAGGGGATAGAAAAATGTGTGCTTGGTGGTGCTTGGATGTGCTTGAGATCTTGGGAGTCATGCTTATTGCAGAAGAGACAGATTCAAGTTAAAGAAGATTACCGGAGAATGCGGAGCAACTCAGCGTTAGGGCTCCGATATCATTCCAGAGATCATCTAAAGCAAAAATTCTTGTTCTTTCCCTATTGTTTGGATGCTCTTTACCCATACTTTTATGCTAATTAATTATGTAATAGAGATTTTTATTATTTACGAGAAAACTGCATGAACTCGATTGTTAGATTTGAATTAATATAGTTATTTCAGTTTCTTTTGATTATGATTATTGTGTTTAATGCTTTTTACTGAGATTATTATATTCTTAGATAAGACTACAAACCAAATTTGGGGTGGTTAGTTTTAGGATTTAATAATTTTACCGAATCATTCTTTAACTTGGAAGTTGAAACAATCATAACACAAATCTAGTAACTCATCGTTTGTGCTAGATTTTGTGCGGTTTATCAATTTTTACCAGCGAGGATAACTATTAGTTTAGGTGTTACAACTTAATGCATCTTAATATCTTTCTTAACTGAAGATTAACTCATTGTTTGTTGTCTTAAGTTTAGCAGGAATTAAGATAGTTTGACTTACTCAACATAGAGGTCATTAATTTAGGTAATCCTAATCCGTCTCAAGAACTGAATCAAATCATCATCGTTATAATTAAATCTTCATAGTTGTTCATGCCCATTAATCATCATCGTTAATCATCCATAATCCTTAGGCTCAACACCAATTTATTTTATTTTCTACACATTTATTTTCTATCTTCATATCACAACATCATTTTCTTCTCTTAATAGATTATTCAGATAGAGTAGATTTAACTATTGCCTCGTGGGTTCGACACTATACTATCTATTTTATTACTTGATACGACTAAAATTTATTTGTTACAAATTTAATGCATCACTACACTATTATTCACCCATAAATCTAGACAGAATAATAGATCGTACAAAATTCGACACAAATGACGAGTTACCGAACACGCATTATGTATGCTTCAACTTAGAAGTAAATATCAATTATCAAAGTAATAATAATTCCCTGAAACTAATCACTCCTCATACATGTTTGTAATATAATCTTAGAAATAAAATTACTTATCAAAAGGCAATGAACTCAGCATGCATAATAAAAAAATGGAAAAGTATAATTAACTCAACTAATAACAAGTTTTCCTTCTTAAAAAGAATATAAAATCTCTATTACAGAAATAATAAACTATAATAATTATGTAAAAGAGCATCCAGATAAAATATAGAAGAAGAATTCTCAACCTTCAGACCTCTGGAGCATTGCACAACACAAACGACGAGTTGTTGCGCAATCTTCTCCTTCGGTTGATCTTCAAGTCTTGAAATTTGTCCTCTGTAATATGGCAGAGTTCTCAGGTCTCAAGCACACCCAAGTACCACAAAGCACACATTTTTCTATCTCCTAGGGCCTTTATTTATAGCGTCCAAGTGTTTCAAGAATTTTGGTAGAGTATCGGTTTGATTCGAAGTCTTTTCATATTAAAATAAGTAAATTCGGATTAGACTTTGATAGGTATTTAAAACCATCCAAAACTCCTTCAAATCTGAGTAAGTATGTTTCATAATCACCCCTGAGATTTAAGATAAAGTTTGGGTTCGATCTGGATTTGAAATTCCTAAGAAAAATCAAAGAAATTTCGAAAATAGCATTCGTAACGGCCCATAACATCGATTTAACGGCCCTTACAATGTCCAAATCAAAGGACTGAAATTGGGCATTTTAATGGACCATAATGGTCTTTTCATGCCCCTGCTATTAAGGCCATTACAATCATATAACGAGACCGTAATAGACTGTTCACGCCCATGCTGTTACGACCGTTACAATCATATAACGACCTGTTATATTCAATTCAGCCCTGACAGCCTTCATTAATTTGCACTTTTTGTCTCCGTTTTAACTCAGATTTGAGTGTCATTTGTTTCTGTGGATTTTTGACTTAATTCTCTTGTTGTTTCTGCAATAAAAAATATAATTTGGATACATTTCCATTTTTATAAAATTAAAACAAATAAGGTCAGAAAATTATTCATGCTATATGAAAAGGAATCGAAATGTGATTAAATGTAATTATATGTTATATTTTGCATGCATCACCATGGTAGATCTATATGGTGTTGTTCCTTGGTGAATAGTATAAAGATTTGAGAATGACACAAAGAACTGAAGACTAAGGATCCTATTTAGGCAACTGATCCGGCCAAGCCAAGATGGGAGGATCATCGATCTAGGAGGGGCACTCATCGTGATCATCGTCATCATCCGTACTAGCACTCATTAGCCTCAACAAGATCCTCTCAAACACAAGTGAAGTAAAGAGATTGAATATTATAACTAAAATGTATGAATAGGAATGTATTATTATGATTGAAAAATGTACAACTGCAAAGATAGGCCCCGATCCCACCACCACCACCATGTCAACAGCAAGGGGTAGTATCAAACTATTTGCATTGTGGTTGAGCACATCGAGGAGAGTGTCGTGTGAAGAATGACACATGCATTGGATGGGGCAAGACCGGACACTTGAGGGATTGCCTGATGAAGAACCCAAGAGGCGCATGAGGCACCAACGGACATCTCTACAATGTCCAAGTTGATGCGGCCTTGTAGGATAACGATGTTATCTGAGGTACTATCTCCATTTGTGATTGTATTATTTCATTTGGGTATTTCACACTCTTTCATTTCTAAGGCATGTACGTCTAAATGTGCCTGGACTTAAAATATGTGATTGAAGGGTTGAAAACATAAAATAGTGCGGAATAGTCCCAATACAAAATGGGAATTCAATGACTCAATAATCAAGTTTCCCTAAAGTTACGACATGCCACCACTTATGGAAGTGACCTCACTTAACAGAAAGTCCCAAATCAGCTTGAAAATTTATAAAATCCTCAACACACAAGACGAGCCAACAAGCACATAGTGTCATTGTAGTACAAGCTAGAGGTTTGATCCAAGGTACCAAAATTCAACATGATAATGTTGTCTAAGAGGAGAGAAATTGAATCTATAGAAGATGGCTAAAATACGAAATGTAAAATGCAGGTTTTCTAAAGATGGTGGTATATAAAACTACACTAATGTTTACGAATTTTTAATGTAAAATAAAAATGAGACAGAAATATGAAAATAGGCTGATGGTAAAAAAAAAGTAGAAGAACACTAGGCTTGAGGTTTGTTTCAGGACTTTTTTCCTAACAAATGCCCACACTCATGGATGATCCTACTATCACAATGATCATCTCCCAGAGCCAAATCATTCTCATGCCTATTGGCTACAAGATATACACAGTTGGGAATCTCATGCAGAGCGTATCCATCATGTACCTCTTGACGTGAACCTACTTCCATACTGGGGGGGATTATTAGGTAGTAGACCGAGACTCTGTATTGAGTTATATTAGAATGATAATCCCTCTGGGGCAAAGTCACCCAAAGTTAGTTTGAGAGAAATTAGAAAATACTCCAAGTTTGCCTGTCAACCATAATTGGCTCAGATAATCAACTACTCCTTTGACATAACCTAGCTGCAATGCAACCTTTTGTCTCACATGCAGTAGATAGGGAATAAAAGTACCCTATCATTCGAAGATCATTAATGTCTTCAAACAAACATCAATTCAGATTGGGAGAACCAATATCGATAAAATAGGAAAGCGGGAGAAGAAAGATTTAATCTCAATGCACATTTCAAGTTAAGTTCAACACCAGTCAGACCTCTCAATTTTTGGTCTTATGCTGGGGAGGAAGACTACCCTCTCGGGCGATGATGCAAGAGATCAACAAGAAAGAAACATCCAATATCATAAGAAACTATGCGCACAATATAAAACAAACAATAAAATAGTGAAATCAGGTAAAACAAGATAAATGGCTATTGCATTGCTTAGATTTAAAAAGGCAAATATCTAAAAACAATAACTATTCCCAACACCTCAGCCCTAGTTACCTGATTAGTTCATCATAGAGGGAGACAATATAACATCCATATTCATGAATATAAAAATGGAAAAGAGGAAAAGAAAAATAGGAAGGTGTTGTTGCAAGTTCCTCCCTTCCATCAAAGCATTTTCATGGTGATACCTAATGGTCTCTGGAATCTAGAATGTGGAACCTCGCTTTTTTGTATGCCTCTATTCATCTTTTACACCATAGTGTTATGTGCCACATGTCCGTCAACCACTTTGTCTTATTTTGCCCCTTCTTTTGCAAAGAAAGCTTCTTGTACCTGATGAAAAGGAATCTGCAAGTCTGATAGTGCAGGGATTTTGTCCTCTAGCAGTTGCCTTCTTCTAATAGAGGAAGTGATGCCATCTCTGTACAAGTTCCCCCACTCATTGTCTTTCATTCAAATTGCGCACTAGTTCTTCCATTCCCATACTACTCTTCAACTCCATGAATGGTGGGAATCTCAAGACACTAGAATTACATAGAAAATGAGGAAAGCAAGTAGTATTTCATCCCAAAAATGGGTATTTAAATACCCATTTTGTAAAAAAAAATATGTGTGAAGAAATTGTAAAAGCTGAAAACTAATATGAAAACATGCATTCAAGCATGGAAACATAGTAAAATGTAAATGAAATATTTGCCGAAGACAAGGTAAAGTGTGTAATTTCTCTACATCAAATTCTGTCAAATTTAAGCTTTAGGTTCTCCTCAATAAAAAAATTTAGGGACTTAGTATCCAAAAGTTTCAAGTTTTCTCCCATCATCTTATGAACAACACACTATCTCCTTAGCCTACAGGTGTCCTATGTACGAAAATTATTTGCCGATTTTAAATCCATTAACCCTTAACCTAGAACTAATGAAGTAAGTGCCCACATGGGTGCCATGTAGGGCCACCCTTGCAGACTGAATATCCTCGTAACCGCCCCTCATAACATGCACTTTTTTCCAATCAGCAATGATATTGGAAATGGACACTTTGCAACATCATCTCAGTTGTAAATTGGGTGACTAAAAAGAAAAAGAACATTCCACTCAGCAGGTTCCTTGCCTTTCTTTTGAGAATCTTGGTCTGAGTGCTAGTGGTGCTATGGTCCCTCTCAAGTGAGGGGACAAAATTGTAATTATCAATGAGGGAGAGAAGTTGCCCACAATTTTCTCTATTTTTTCTTTCGAGAATACTCGGGTGAGGCACTTGAAACTTTTATTTAAGAAAATAGAAAAGCATTCCCCGATTCACAAATGAGATGAAGTGCAAAAGTGTGGACAGATATTGACTATACAACTTATTACTATCAAACTACAATGCAACAGATCATAGTCCAATGTTAGGTAGTGGGAGCAAGTGCATGATCCCAAATGGTGTTATGAGGAGAGTCAATCTACATATCATAACTTTACTTTTAGGTCAACGTTATTTATATCTTTATGTTCTACTTTAGAAATGTTCGAGACAAATTAATCGTAAAGGCTAGAAGGTCAAAAGTGTCATGCATAATGTTCCATAATTTGTTCTTAATGATAAATAAAAGTCCAAGCAGTGGGGTTTTGAAAACAACAAAAAGAGTTCAAAAAAAATCAGGTATTATTTGCAATGGTATTTGTTTGAAAAGTAATGGAGATTAAATTTAGCGAAATACCATTGGGCTCTCCCAAAGTTATACTCAAAACTATCCACGGTGTTGGTCAAGTATAGGAGAGATGAAGTCTTCATATGGGGGAGGTCAGGAGGTGGGGGCATCTGGTCGATCCTCCAATCGGGTTTCAATTCAGTGTAGGATGTTCGTCTGGGCAGTCAATTGTGCATGGATTCTTCGCTAGGTATTGTGCAACCGACTTGTACAGTGAGACCTTGAAGAAGTTCTTGTTGGGATAGGGCAGAAGTGGTATGCCTTTCAATTGGAGTAGGGGCAAGCGGTGACGTAGGTGCCAATATTTCAAGAGATGCCTGAGCAGTGTGTAATGCCCCCAAATCGCATCCCGCTACATGGCAGAATACACTTTGTGGACGCTACGGGTCATCCTTATGTGTACATCATATTGACAAAAAATATGACTTTGACTGGTCAACTCGATATTGATAAAAGCGAAAGACTAATCATTATTAAATAATAAAAGGTTGTGACATCATAATATGCGGAAGACCGATAAAGAACTTCTTGTGACTATGCGAGTCCAACGAAAAGCTAGTACATCGAACTAATATGCGGGAAAGGAAAACTATCCCATCATCTAAAGGACTCAAGATACCCATGTGCAGCCACCTACGAGCTCGATCTGTCACCATTGACCACCTTCATCATTCTGACCTTGGTCTACATTTAAGAACATGCAAGGGAGAACCTCCCTATGTGTTTTACAACTCAGTATAGAAGTAAGATAAATACCATCACAAGATTATGATACTAGACAGAAATCATAAAGATAACATCATCATATAAGAGGAGAGTAAAGCATGTAAATGGACATATGAATAAGAGATGGAAAGATCATAAGTAAATCATCATAAAATGTGGCAAAAAGCAAATCATCATAAGAGTGATTATGAGATCATCATCATAACAAGAATCATAAGAAATCATTGTACGAACATAGATAATCATGAATCAAATCATCTGTATTAAAGCGTATTAATAATAGATCAAGAGATCATGAAAAGATCATCATATAAGTGGCAAGAGCCAATAATCATCATAAAGACATTCCATTATTAATATGCTGCATCTTCTTCATCATCTTATTATTCATCTTTGACTTATAATGGGGTATATTTCAATCCACTAGGAGGCCTGCATCAACCTGTCCATCATCATCATTATCATCATCATCATCATCATCATCATCATCATAATTGACAAAGTCCGCCCATAACTGACCGTTCCATCTTCATCATCTTAAGGGCATAGTCCTTCTGTTATCATATGCATTAGGACAACGAGTCCTTTTACCATAATATACCTTAGGGCAAAGGTCATTTCATCATATAACATTTTCTTTCATCTTTTCCTTCTTCATATGGTTCATCTTTTCATTTTGCCTTTGCTATATTTGGGAAATAAAATCTACTTCAGCTAATACAATAATGTGTTGCTATCTAAATCATCAATATACCAATTAGAGAATTGCCTCATATGAGGTTGTAAACTCTTCTTTACATAAGTCATGATAATCCTCTTTTCATCGTGTATCTTCCTTAACCTAACATCCTAACTTTTGATCACAAAGGACAAATTAAAACTTTTAGGAGCAAAATCAGCTTCAATCATCATGAGAAAACTTGACGATGTCATGACATGACATCATTTGGACATATTTCAATTTCCAATCAAATTAGTGATTGATGCATGCAAAATATAACATATTTTAGATTATTATTTTAGTTAATTTTTTTATAATTTGATCATGGCATGCATCATTTTAGACCACTTTTAGTCGTAATTTCGGATTTATCAATTTTTAGTATTAATTCTCTGAATATTTTAATTATGGATGGATTAATTAAATTTTGATAATTATTTTGCAGGAGAAATCGAATATATGATTATCCGAGAATTATATTTGATCAATTCGATTGGACATATGGACCGAAATTTCGAAGAATTTATCCTTACGGCCGAAGATCTCCGATTCAAATGTGTTTATCACCCGAGAACTCCAACACCGATTCAAAAGAGGTGTTACGGCCGATAACTCAAATGGAATCATCATTTTGGCCGAGATTAGAGAGAAAATTTATGTTTTTAGCCGAGATATGAAGGTAAAGATAAACGATTTTATCTTTTGGGCGTAACAAGATTAAATTCTTTCCTTACGGCCGAGATTTGGAGGGAGTAAAGTGTTTATCTCATTGGGCGTAAAGATAAAAGAATTTCGTTACGGCCGATATTTGAAGGGAGTAAAGATTAAAGAATTTTGTTTTGGCCGAGATTCAAAAGGGGTAAAGATAGAAGGATTTATCTTTGGGCGTAATGTTAAAAAAGATTTATCATGTTGGCCGAGTTTATCTCACAATTTTAAAGTCAACCGTACGATGTTACGGCCGGGATGAAATTGAAGGCCGTCCGCACCTATAAATGCTTGAAGAATCCGTCGTTTCAATTTGTTCTCTGAAGTTCAGGTTTCTTCCACGGCGAGTCGTGAGCTCTGTAGGCTACGACCAAGAGGAGAGAGGTGCGACGGCTGGAAGCTGATTGCGACCCTGATCAAGTCCGAAAGGCTGCCGACTGTCTGCCCTTGATTCGAAGCTTCGACTTTTATCTATTGGGTGTAATTCTTCCAATTATTATTATTTTGTTATTATCTCTCTAGAATTTCTATGATGAACTCCATATTTCTATTTATTTCATGTTAGGAGATTATTATTGAAGGGAAACTATTTGGACCCTATATTATTTGTTTTAATCTTTTATGATCAATTAGTTAATTGTGCTTAATGCTTTTAATTTAATTACTTGGATTTCTGAGTTGAGTAATTACCAGTTTGTGGACTATTTAATTTCAGAATTCATTAATTAAATTAATTGATTTTATGTGAAATTAATAATTGACATAAATTTGATAACTAATGTGTGGAGAATCAAGTTTATGTGGTCTGTTAATCTATACCAGTTTGTGGAGTGATTAATAGTCTAGGATTTTCATATTAATGCATCTTAATTTTAATCTTATCTGACGAATACCAGTTTGTGGGACTTTAGGTTTGATTAAATTTAAGATAGTTTGATTTACCGGATTAAATAGCAGAATTACCAGTTTGTGGACTCTGTGATGTTAATCTTGTAAATTAATAACTTGGGAAAATTTCTAATCCATCTTTAAAGATTAAATTTATCTTTTATAGTTCAAATATTTATCCTGATCTATTTTCATCCTAAGGCCTAACTTCAACACCACTATCTTATCTTTATCTTATTTTCTTTATTTTATTTCATAAAACCTCTTTCCAAAAATCCATGTTTTTCCTCTTTATTAATTTATAAATCCAGATATTGAATTAATAATATTCCTCGTGGGTTCGACACTATTACTCCTATTACTATATTACTTGAGCGACTAGTGCACTTGCTAGCGATTTTATTTTGCTACATCATTTTACGCATCAAGTTTTTGGCGCCGTTGCCTAGGAATATTTTATTAATTAATTTCTGATTTTTATGAATTATTAGGAGATGTGAATAAATTGTAAATAATTCTCTGTAAACATGTACTATTTTAATTATTTTTATTTCTTGTGAATTAACTAATAATTTTCTTTTGCAGATAAAGGTCACGACATTTTGAATTTGTTGACTTTAGGCTCAAATTCTGACGTCGATTACGTGGACTTATGGTTTCATGACCGTAATTTATTTTGTTGGCTTTACTGGTTTTACGGCCTCGCAATATTGATTCTGAGTTCTAATCTTCTATTTTACGACCGTAATTTTATTCGAACGTTGTTTTACGCCATGGATTTGATTTCATTTTGGCCAAAGTGGTTTATTCTATTTGATTTGATTTCGTTGTTTTACGATCGTAAAGAATCGACTTAATTTAGTTTCGGTCGTAATGATTATTTGTCGCCTTAATAGTTGTATTCGTATTTCAATTGCTGATACAAGTTGTGTTTCGACCGAGTCCTGGATAGCTTTTTGTTTTACAGCCAATTGAATCATGTTGATTTCATTTCGACCGTAAAATTCTAATCTTCTGACTCGCTTCGGCTTTAACAACAATCTTTATCTGAATTTTACAGTCGAGATTCTCTTTACTCACGTGATCGAATTGATTTATTTCCCTTGCGCACGGATTGATTAATTATTCGATTTTGCGGCCGAGAAGTGTTTGCGATTGACTTTGATGAATTCGTAATTTGGTTCAGAATTTTAATTTAACGCTATCTCGGTCGTAATCTAACGAGTTTTACGCTGCGTACCTATTCACGTTGATCCCTTCAACACTATTTCATGGTTTTTACGGCCAAATCAGATTATTTTATGTCCTACTACTCTAATTTCAGTCGGGATCTTGTGTTTGGCGGTGGTCAAATCTAATTATCTTCTCTGATTACTATGCGGCCGTAAATTAGGTTTTGTGCCAGTGTGTTGACGTTATCGTTAATTCTTCCAAGTTTTATGGCCGAACGAGTAAAAATTGTATGATTTTTATGATTATGTATTTGATTTACTTTCGATCGATTTATTTGGCATTTGAATTGGTTTGTTTAGCGTTTGGCGCCGTAATTAGGTTTCTGAAAAGTTCCTCTCGGAAATAAATTTAATGACGATTTTTTTTTAATTCTATCAGGCCAAAAGACTTTTTATTTGTTAAAATCTTATTTCTTCGTGACCTATTATTTGTATTTCTTTCTTCTTGTATATATTTTTATTTTATTTTATTTTATTCTTTTAACTTACTAAAAATTGGTTGTTGCAGGTACTAATTGAAAATTAAATCACAACCAATCCTGGAATCTTCTGATAAGCGCACTAGGAGTTCAAATCCACTGTTGGAATTTGATTCTGAAATTGAAAGAACCTATCGTCGATTACGAAGAAATATAAGAAAAATGGCAGAACAAGCACGCGACCATCAGAGACTGGAGCAACAAAATGAATTGGTTCCGCCACAAAATAATCGACGAGAAGATGAAGCAGAACTCTGTATGAGAGAATATGTCTCGGCCAGATATAATGACCGAGAATCATGCATTGTGCTGCCTGAAATCAATGCAAATAATTTTGAGATTAATTCTGCAATCGTGAGGATGATACAAGCATCCCAATTTGGAGGAGGATTTCATGAAGACCCTCACGATCACCTTGACAAATTTGTTGCCACTCTTAGCACTTTTAGAAATAATAATGTTTCTACTGAAGTTATCCGTCTTTTATTATTTCCATAATCTTTACGTGACAAAGATTCCACTTGATTTAAAACTTTGCCTGTAGGATCGATGCACTCATGGTTGGAGCTGGTAGAAAAATTTGTCGAAAAATATTGCCCACCACAAAAAGCAGGCAAATATAGAAGAGAGCTGAGGGCATTTGTTCAAGACGATGATGAAACATTATATGAGGCCTAGGAACGATATAAGGAGCTGCTGGCCAGAGTTCCTGACAATAGAATTCTAAAGTGGTAAGTGATGGAAGATTTTTACCATGGATTGCGAGCTGCAGATCAAGATAAGCTCGATCAATCAGTAGGAGGGACAGTGCTGGGATCTAAACGCCCTAGTGAGATACAAGATATAATTGAAGCTGTAGCCCTCAAGTCAAGCCAAGAAAGAAGACCATCTCGTCAAACTCAGGATGTACATACTGCACAAGGACTACAATCTTCAGAAATAGTGGCTCAGCTGGAGTCACTTAATCAAAAATTCAAGCAGATGATGTCATTAATGGAAAATTCGAGCAATTATAGCCCCACAGGTAACACTTCAAATTCAAATCAAATTGAAAATGCTAACTTTATTTCCAATCCATTTTACAGGAACATCGATTATGGTTGGAAACACAATCCGAAGTTTGCCTATAATCAGAATCAAGGCCAACCTTCTAGCTCATCAAAAGATTATATACTGAAAAGGAAACTTGATGCTCCCCAATATCAATCATCAAATCACATGTAGGAGATGATGGCACAGATTATAGACACTATGCAATCATTGCAAAAAGATATGGAGTCTAGAGCCACTAATTAGGATGCATCAATTCGAAATTTAGAAAAACAACTGGGCCAGATGGCGGCACAACTGACTGGACGTACACCGGGCTCTCTCCCAAGCAACACAGGGAAAAATCCAAGGGGAGAAGAGCAAAATAGGCCTTGATTTTCATCAGAACTATTTCTATCCTTTTTTTATTTTTATTTTTTTAGATTAGTCTAATTAGTTGTTAATTAATATCTTAGTTTTGGGAGATAGTTTTATTTTATTTTAATTAGGCATCTTATTTTTATTTTATATCGAGTCATCTAATCGATATTTCTTTTTGTGCACGGAGCGGATTCGGATACGTCGACCGAGCATTAACACGTCGGGCATGACCTCAGACATGACAAGCCGAGACGTATAGCAGGCCGTAAAAATCAGAAAATGTACGCCGAGCAACACCTGACATCGACATGATTACGCCTTCGAAAAACGCCACCTGTTCTTCTTATGGCCGACTTGCCATGAGGCGAAATGACAAGACACTACCACCTCGTTACGGCCGAGGATTACATAGATGACCACGCCATTTGCCACCAAGTCGGATGCCAATTCCCATTACGGCCGAGATTCCATACCGCAAAAGCTCCATGCACGAGCTCCGAGCAGATTGAACAACTCGCCATGCATGCGTCTCATCGAACACTTGCACCATTACGCCCTGCCACCCGTCTTTCTTACGGCCGATCACTGGGTGCCTTGAAAATCGGCCAAGCTCTTACGACATGACCCTTCACTGCGCGCATCACGAGGGAAAGGTAAGTTTATGCCCGTAATTGTATCTATAAATTCTTACACCTCGTGTTTTTGCAGACCAAGAACCGGCTCCATTTCGCCCTTTCCTCCTTACGGCCGAAGTGGCTCTTATGGCCGAAGTTCCGATCTCACCGCCGATCCTTACGCCCCCTGTGCATTACGGCCGAACCTCTGTTCCATTCTGTTCCTTACGGCCGAAGTCTCCACGACTAAAAGCCCTTATGGCCGAAGCCTCACCGACCTAACCTCAGCTCCCTTACGGCCGAGCTTCCACACCGAGCCAACTCTTTACGCCCGAAGTCACACGGCCGTTATCACGCCGCCTCTTACGCCGAAGTTGCATTGCAAGGTTATTCATCGACATCTACTCCTTACGGCCGAGGTTCATCTACTCTTACGGCCGAGCTTCATCAATTATGGCCGAACTTTTCTCTTTACGGCCGAGGCCTCAGCCGCCCAGCCGCCGTCTTCTCAAAGGCATTCCACCGCCATGGACCGGCCGAAGTTTTTCATCGACTTACGTCTTTACGGCCAACACTTGAGCATATGTATTACGGCCGACAAACTTTGCGACTGACCGAGGTCTCTTCTTTACAGCCGACACATATTACAGCCCAGATTCAGCCGCCAATTTCACCGACGACATGTCTTTGCCTTACGGCCGAGTCATCCAGCTGACTTGGGCCGAAACTTCAGCGATCGAGCCGCAACCGTCCTTTTGACCGAGCCACCACATTTTTGTTTTACTGATCTCTGCGAATATAGCATGAGGCGATTTGCGAATATTTGGAGGGGACATCGCAAACGATGACATCCGAATGCTCAAATGACACCACAATCCTCGCAATTAATCTCCTACCCCGGAGATTATTATTGGACTAAGCCAGAGTATCAAGCTCGATATGAACGGATGTCTGAGATTCGAATTCACGCCACCAGATTTTCGGATACCGAATTGCTCAGGGAGTATAATTTACTTGCAGATATTCATCTATTATTTTCTCAGATTGGACTCTCTGACTTTGTGCATTCCTGGTGGCCAACTTATGAAGTACTAATTATGGAATTTCTTTCATCCTTGGAGGTTTTTAATTTAGATGGCAGGAATTATGATCAGCCCCGTATTTCATTCCAACTTTATGGGCGACCTAATATCTATGGATTCCCCAACCATGGATCTCCTTCTGTACCTGCTGACTTTGATGCTGAAACGTTTTGGAAACAGATAACAAAAGAAGACCGATTGGTTTGGAACACAGCTAAAGACAGCTCAATTCAGAATCCTGTTCTGCGCTACGTCCATCGCATGCTAAGCAACAACTTAAGTGGACGCAGTGATAATAATGGTGCCGTCTCAGAGGGAGAGTTATATCTCATCCACAACATGCTCCACAGAACTCCTGTTAATGTGGGTGCCTTCATCATTCGTCGATTCCAGCGCTGCACTACTCATCGTGGCGGTAGCATTAATATGGGCGCCCTTCTCACGCCTATTGCTCAACATTTGCAATTTGACTTGGATGATCTCGAAGCTGTGCCAGGAAACACCCACCTCTCTCGTAGGACCATTCATGCTATGGGTCTCATAAAGACCAACAACTCAGGGATCAAAGTTTTTATTTTTAAAGGCCACAATCAGGAGGTGCCCTGCTCAGATCGAGATGCTTTTACGCCGATTAATCCAATTAATTGGCTCCTTTTTAGGCAGGTCATAGCTCCAGTAATTCCACCTGCAGGACCATCTACCTCTGTCAGACAACCACACCAGGATGAACCTTTCTCCTGGTTTGATTCTACTGATTATGCGGCAGCCCAACCCTACCTTCAACAGCCACAAGGATTCCAGGCTGCATCACCGGCAGCTTCCCAATATGCCACATCCGTCCATTCACCTTATATGCCGGTGCCTTCTCCGATTCCGTCTCCAGCACAAGAGAGCTCTTCTGATTCCTCGTTCATACCTGCTACTCCTTATGAGGAACGCGACTCGATGGAAGTATCTGCCCCTTTACAAGAACCTGTGCAGAATCGCTATATAGCACCGGAGCCCACTTTTACTTCAGCCCCAGAGCAGACTTACTATCCACCTCCGCCACCTCAGCCTAACTATGCTTCCATGCAAAACTTATGGGAATCAATGTATGATGAACAACTTCGTCAAGCAGGGGAGTTTCACACTTTTCAAGAAGAGCAACTTCGTCAAGCAAGAGAGCTGCATGCTATTCAAGAAGAGCAATATCGACAAGCACAAGAGTTGACCAACATTCGAGCTGATTTTAGAAATATGGATGATCGTCAGGGTCGCTTCGAATCCCTTTAGAATCAGCATGCGCGCATGATGAGGCGCATCCATGAGTATCATGTGCGCCAAGGACATCTCGGCTACCATCCACCATCGCCACCCCACAGACAGTAAATCCGGTTGTGTCTTTTGCCTTTTCTTTATTTTCATTTTCTTAATTCTCCTTTTTATTGAGTATGTATCACTTTCCCTTGCTGGCTTAACACTGAGGACAGTGTCTAGTTCAAGCTTGGGGGAGTTTGCATTTCATGCATTGCATGTTTCTTTCTTTTTATTTGCTTATGTTTGCATCTATTTGTTAAAAAATCCAAAAAGTGAAAAATTGAAAAATTTTCGAAAAATACCATTGCATGCATTTATTTTTGCTACCATCTTACAAACTTTTGTCTTACTGTTTTAATTATCTTTTAGTAGAAGTTCAAAGATATGTCGTTAATTGATGAAATTTGAATACTTTTCTTTCTTATCACTTGCTACTTTAGAATTAAACTTATAGACTGTGTGCCTATGCTAAGTAGAATTATGAATGACTAGACGACAAAATCATATTCATGCCTTTTTATTTATTTCTTTTAAGTCTTGATAGTAGTAGCCTTCTTATTGACCATATCAAGTACTTTTTGAGCTTATAAAAAAGAAGGGGTAGTTAAACCCCAACAAATAGAAGAAAAAAAAAGTTGAATAAAGTTATGTGTAGGTATAAAAGTGTTATGTGGAACCAAGATGTGTTCGGATAATTAGATCCGTAGGGATTCATGTCTGGCAACCTAAGGACAACTGCTCTGGGATTCGTCGATCAAAAACCTGCTACATGGACCATCTTGTGGAATATGGAGAAGCACATGAGTACTGAATCATGGCTAAGTTCGAACTCTTCATTCAGAACATTGGTTGTTCGGGCAAGTAAACTCAAGGGGTGCTTTATCACCTGGTGCCCTAAGGTCATCTGGTCTGGGAGTCATCAGTCTAAAGCCCGCTACATGGACTTCCTTGTGCAATCCTATTTGAAGATTAGAACTTTTAAAATGATTGAAAATAAAGTTGAAAAAAAAGAAGGAAAAAGAAAAAGTTTTAAGCTCAATTAGTACTTATGTGTTCAATATTAATGCTATTATTTGACAGATAATTTATTTTTCTATAAGGCTGAATTTGAGATTGTTTAAACTTGTATAGCATTTAGAACCTATATGAAGCTACGTGCATGGAAAGTGGTGAGATGCTCAGTAGTAGGTGTGCAGAAGAACTGTGTGAGAAAATTAGTTAGTTGACAATGTGGAGGCTATGATGGAACTTTCTTGAGCCTTGCTTTGAATTTTTGCTTAAGGACAAGCAAGACTTTAAGCTTGAGGGAGTTTGATGCATGCAAAATATAATATATTTTAGATTATTATTTTAGTTAATTTTTCTATAATTTGATCATGGCATGCATCATTTTAGACCACTTTTAGTCGTAATTTCGTATTTATCAATTTTTATTATTAATTCTCTAAATATTTTAATTGTGAATGGATTAATTAAATTTTGATAATTATTTTGCAGGAGAAATCGAATATATGATTATCCGAGAATTATATTTGATCAATCCGATTGGACGTATCGGCCGAAATTTCGAAGAATTTATCCTTACGACCGAAGATCTCCGATTCAAATGTGTTTATCACCCGAGAACTCCAACACCGATTCAAAAGAGGTGTTACGGCCGATAACTCAAATGGAATCATTATTTTGGCCGAGATTAGAGAGAAAATTTATGTTTTTGGCCGAGATATGAAGGGTAAAGATAAACAATTTTATCTTTTGGGCATGACAAGATTAAATTCTTTCCTTACGGCCGAGATTGGAGGGAGTAAAGGGTTTATCTCATTGGGCGTAAAGATAAAAGAATTTCGTTACGGCCGATATTTGAAGGGAGTAAAGATTAAAGAATTTTGTTTTGGCCGAGATTCAAAAGGGGTAAAGATAGAAGGATTTATCTTTGGGCGTAATGATAAAAAAGATTTATCGTGTTGGCCGAGTTTATCTCACAATTTTAAAGTCAACCGTACGATGTTACGGCCGAGATGAAATTGAAGGCCGTCCGAACCTATAAATACGTGAAGAATCCATCACTTCAATTTGTGCTCTGAAGTTCAGGTTTCTTCCACGGCGAGTCGTGAGCTCTGCAGGCTACGACCAAGAGGAGAGAGGTGCGACGGCTGGAAGTTGATTGCGACCCTGATCAAGTCCGAAAGGCTGCCGACTGTCTGCCCATGATTCGAAGCTTCGACTTTTATCTATTTGGGTGTAATTCTTCCAATTATTATTATTTTGTTATTATCTCTCCAGAATTTCTAGGATGAACTCCATATTTCTATTTATTTCATGTTAGGAGATTATTATTGAAGGGAAACTATTTGGACTCTATATTATTTGTTTTAATCTTTTCTGATCAATTAGTTAATTGTACTTAATGCTTTTGATTTAATTACTTGGATTTTTGAGTTGAGTAATTACCAGTTTGTGGACTATTTAATTTCAGAATTCATTACAACAACAACAACAAAGCCTTATCCCACTAGGTGGGGTCGGCTACATGGATCATACGACGCCATTCCGCTCTATTAGTAACCAAACCTTTCGGTATATTATTCACCAATAGATCTTGCTCTATTGCTCTATTAATTTCAGAATTCATTAATTAAATTAATTTATTTTATGTGAAATTAATAATTGACATAAATTTGATAACTAGTGTGTGGAGAATCAAGTTTATGTGGACTGTTAATCTATACCAGTTTGTGGAGTGATTAATAGTCTAGGATTTTCATATTAGTGCATCTTAATTTCAATCTTATCTGACGAATACCAGTTTGTGGGATTTTATGTTTGATTAAATTTAAGATAGTTTGATTTACCGGATTAAATAGTAGAATTACCAGTTTGTGGACTATGTGATGTTAATCTTGTAAGTTAATAACTTGGGAAAATTTCTAATCCATCTTTAAAGATTAAATTTATCTTTTATAGTTCAAATATTTATCCTGATCTATTTTCATCCTAAGGCCTAAGTTCAACACCACTATCTTATCTTTATCTTATTTTCTTTATTTTATTTCATAAAACCTCTTTCCAAAAATCCATGTTTTGCCTCTCTTATTAATTTATAAATCCAGATATTGAATTAATAATATTCCTCGTGGGTTCGACACTCTTACTCCTATTACTATATTACTTGAGCGACTAGTGCACTTGCTAGCGATTTTATTTTGCTACATCATTTTACGCATCAGTGATATCGATCAAACACGTTCTTAGGTAAGTGCAACCTTTAATACTACTTGATCATCAGATTTAAAAATCCATCTACATGGGTCTTTCTTGTTCTATCATGCTTGGGCTGTCTTCATCCTCTTTATATCGTTTCAACTTTCTTGGCTTGTTCATTTTGTCTATCTCAACTCTTTGACATTTAGAAACTTCCTTTCAGCTACCTCATTCCAACACCTAGGTAAGCAGTATGGTATATACGAGGTCTCAAAGGAAACCTTGCAAATGTCATAATCATCCTTAACAATAAAAAGTCATCATGCTGCGTAACATAAAATTAATAAATGGATGGGAGATAAGACATTATCTCATGATTGATTCCATGGAAGTGGTTATAATCATCATAATCATGATCATCACCAATCCTAAGATTAGGGATCATCTAGGAAACTTATGATATGTCAATTATACAACCACACGACATCATAACAATAGGGGTTGCTTATTTGACATCCTAAGATAGATTATCATCATCATAGGATCATTCATTAATTATAGAATGGTCATCATGTAAATCATCATATGGATCGTTAAGACCAACAATGGCATAGCCAAGCATGGTGGGAGAAAATTATCATAAGGGTCATTAATGTCATATGGTACATCGATTTACAAAAATCGTTGATCGTCATAAAAATATCAATAATGTCATTGAACATAATCCATCATCATTGATAGTCATCATGTTTGTGGAACATAATTGATTATACATCATATTACCATTATACATGATCATAAGGGTCATTAGGATTAGCAATCATTAGATAAAATTGTCATCCTAAATAAGACGATCCATATATAGAATTATTAACGTTATGCATATTCTTTTCATAAGGTTTCTGGTGCTCTACTTTTTTCATATTGACATACTGGTACTTAGAATATACTTTTGTATCTTCATATTTTATGTCATTGCTATTTGTTAATCTATATACATCTTTGTACTTCTCAAATAGATCGCAACCCAGACTTATGGTTACATCCTTATACTTCCTTGTACTTTTCAAAAGGATCACAACCAAGACTTATAATATTCACCTAATACTTTTTCTTATAAGACATAATCCCAAATGGATCGCAACCTAGACTTATAACATTCATCTAAGACTTCTTCTTATAATGCATTCCCAAATGGACCGCAACCCATGCTTATGTTATTTACCCAGTATTGTTCTTTTTAAAACTTCATCATTTTGGGTTCCACATGTAATATCCCAAATCTAATTCTTATATCATTATATGTTTTAATATTATAACTTATGATTGATGAACAATATGATATATATGTTCATTGTAATGTCACTTATCAAGTTTTTAAAATTTTGTTCAATTTAAATAAAGTATTAAAATATAATTAATAGACATGCTATGCTAAAGCATATACTCATACCATTGTTTCCACCAAAATTGTTATCTAAATTTGTAAATTATGTATTAAATCCAATATGTCATGAAATTATTTGATATTTTAACGTGTTATAGACATTGATGTTAGTTTTCATTGACAATTGTAATTACTATGAAATGATATGTGTAGCAAAAATTATAAATGTTTTACCAAACCTTACTCAGTCTATCAGGATGGAACTTAGGGCAAATTATGCTAATATTAGTTAAATTTATTGTGCTCAGTACAAGTTGATATAAATTCAAGTAATTTTATGAGTTTCACCCTAGAACTATTTGGGAAAATTAAAAGTACCAGAAAATGGAATGGTTATTATTTTATATATATCATAAAAGTAAGATCACTCAGTTTGTCAGAACATAGAAACAAGATAAAAATTAGGCTGAATGTTGATTTTCCTATGAACAAATCACAATGAAATAAGATCTGAAACTTTTATAGATTAATACATTAGCAAAAAGTAAGAAAAATTGGAATGAACAAATTTAATTATCAATTCAAGCAGATAAGAATTTTCTTTTATTATGTATACAATCTATCTTAATAGTAGGCCAACTCTTGTGATAAATAGTTACTTAAGTTATGAGAGTAATTACTTAAGGGTCCTATACCTCTTCAATTAATTATGTTTCATGTGTGATAGGTTTGTATTCAGATCATAGAAGTGATATGTTCTTATTATTCTTGTATAGGAGTAGAAGAGTAAAGTAGTGAAAATGAAAAGGAAAAACCTTTTGGTAGCTCTTATAGGTAAGTTGATTTCTTCTACTCTATGTTTTCACCTCTTTTAAATTCGGTGCGACATCGACTATTATATGTATTGAATACGTTTTAGATATGTTATGAATTAATTTCAAGAAATGCAATTATGAAAAGTATATCTGAATGATTGTATGATTGCACATTTGAAAAGCATATATGATGTGATATGAATGGATTACGAGAAGTGCAATCTTGTCCGATTTGAAATGGTATTTGATATGATTCATTTTCTAATATTGAGATACAATTGTTATATGATGAATCATGCATCTACATCTGCCTGCATTTCATTGTATGATGATTGGAGCTAAGTGCTCCATCACTGATCACGATGGGAGTCACCTCTAGAGTCCAATCCATCACTTTGTTCCCCAATAATGGAATGAGATAGGCTGGAGCTAAGTGCCATGCAGAGCTAAGTGCCACATCGTGAATAGTCGCGATGAAAACCACCTATAGAAACCATAGGGGCCACCTCTAGAGTCCACCTATCGCTATATGATTTGTTCCCATAAAGGAATGAGGTAAAATGGAGCTAAGTGTTGCATCACTTATCATGATAGGAGCCACCTCTAGAGTTCACCTATCGACCACTGGACAATTGGTGATCCGTGCATACATATGAGAGTGTTGCATTCATACACATATTTGATATGGTTAAATGACAATGATTGTGAATTGAGTGGGATGATTTAGAGAAATGTTATATATGTATTTATTAAATGTATGAAAATATAGATATTGATATTATGATTAATGCTTGTATTTTTATGTTTTTCCGAATTTATTAGATGGTAACACATAGCTTATGAGTTATCAACTTATTGAGCTATTTTTGCTCATAATGTTGTTTCTAATATTTTTCATATTCATATAGCTCGTTGGGGATTGTGTGAGGTGATAGTCGTAAAAGGATTCTATAACATCTTTGGTGGTATGATGAGAGGATTTATGCCTCTCGTATCTTTCTATTAAGATGTCGAGAGAGCTAGTTGTGTTTATTACTTATATCAAAATAAGTTGTATTGAAAATAAAATTATTTTGTCAAATGTACGACTTAAGGTGTATTAGTTTGTTCTGAAATGATCACATATTGTGTAATTTATTTAATGATATATTTTTACTCTTATGTTATAATAGAATATTAAATTACATCATGTTTTCGCATTTGTTTCATAATTTTATCTGATCATCCGTATTGAGTCACAAACTCCGGTTTAACTCGCGGGTTAAATTGGGGTCGTGACATCACATGCTTAGTTCCTTCATCATTTCATATTCACGCAGTCTCATTGAAGTCTAATGAGCCTTCCTTCTTGTTCTTGAGTGCATGTGGAATATAATTTATCTTACCATGGTGATTGATGCGTGCAAAATAAACATAAATATACTAGCAAGTATACTAGAATCATATCAAGTAATAAAGAGTGAATAGAGTGTCGAACCCACGAGGACTAATCTGGATTCTTATCTTTCTAACCTAAGTTTATTAATTGAGAGAGTAACAAGAATTGATTTGAGATAAAAGTAATTCAAGTGATGACAATCAAAGATAATGATACCCTTAATAATGTGAGAGAAAGTTAGAACTCAGACTTCGTATCCATATCGTATTCTCTTAATTATCAATAATTAAATATAAACTTCTTGTAGAAAATAAATGGATAAAAGGTATAGGACTCAAAACCTTGAGGACCTAACTACCCTAGTAAAGAATATAATCAAAGCACGTTGAAAACTCAATCCACTTTAATATATTATGAACTAAGATGCATTAATATGAACGGTTGCTTAAGGTAAATGACTCAAAAACTTGAGAACATAACTATCTTAAATATAAGTAAAATTAAAGACGTCAAAAACTCGAACAACTCTAATCTACTTTATCTAAGATGCTTTAAGTTGCAAACATATGTTTAATGATATAATTGTTAGCAATTAAAACTAATTTACTAACAAAAATATCAAACTAATAGAACTCAGCCCGGATCAAAAGGAATTCGGCCCCGGCTGACACAAACATTTCTAATCAAGAAAGATAAGGAAGCAACCCGGCCCGGGTTGTATCCAACTCGGCCTGGGTTCTTCACAAAGAAGAATCCGATCGATTTTTTCTTGCAGAATTATGTGAAATTATATGAAATTAATGCAAGATACTAATAAACTCATATTAAACATGAAATCCACATCATTACCATGTTCTCAGAAGTCTAAACAATAAAATATATTAAGAGAAAACCAAGGTTCAACGTAGTCTTCCTCTAATAACAAAACTAATCCATAATTGGAAGAATTAACATCAAATTCGAGGGAGAAAATATAAAATAAAGATTAGAAATGATAAATCAAACTCTCAAGAAGTGGTGGACGTCTCTGGAACAAGCTTTGGCCAAAACTATGCTCCAAACGATCGCCCGAAACCACGAAATCTCTACTTCTTCGATTGATTTGTAGTGGCGTGCAGTAGAACTTCGTCTCTCGTTTTTGGTGCAGCTAGGGCTTCAAACTCTGAGATTGCCCACTCCTTGGCTTCATGGTACATCAATATTTATAGAGGTGGCGGCCTTTTTGGGTTCCGAGTTGAGTTCGCGATTTAAATCGAAGTTAAAGTCGACCGAAAAATCACGCGATCTGCCAGTTTGGCTGATTTGTACTAACTCGGGCCGGGTCTGATCCAACTCGGGCCGGGTTCAGTTCAGATTTTATTTTCGTGCAGAAATTGATTCAGAGTCATATTTTAATGCCAACCTGGTCCAGGTATGATTCTACCTCGGTCCGGGTTTCTCTTGAACTCAATCCTATGTGCTCTTTGTGCTCTGTTTTACATGCTTTTCCGATCCGATCACTTTGCACCTCCAAAATCATGATCCTGAGAATAAATCAAACAGAAGTGGATAGCTTTGGACTCAAAAGAAATTAAGAACATAAATAAGTGCAATGATAAAAACTACAAAAAATAACCTAAATGATGCATGTAAAACATGTATGAAAATGCATGCATTAGTGATAATTTATGGAGGACTCAAAATCTTTAAGAGATTTCATATAAGTAGTGTTTCATTTCAAGATAATACTACCATCTCAAAATCCTTCCTGAATCATTAAAGATAATTTCCACAACTCATTTGAGTTCCTAAGTTAGCTATTTCATCTTATACTTCTTCAGTCAGAATTCGCCTCATACTATCTTAGTACCATCAGTATCAATCCTCATATGTTCCTTATATTACTCCAGGGATAGTTTGAACACCATGTTCATGAGGTTCATATAAGTTTTAGGGGTGTTCATTAGTCCAGTGGCATCACTAAATTCATAATGATCATACATCGACATAAAAATCATCTTCATCATATCTTCTTTAGCAACCCGAAGCAGTTGGTACTCACTTGTCGATCTTGAGAACATCCCAATCCACAAATACATCATCTTTACATGGTAATAGACTCTTGTGTCTTGATGGTTGTTTTATTTAACAACTTGTTAATCAATATCTAAATTCATAGAGTCATCATTCTTCTTTATAAAAGAAGTGAAAGATCTAAAAATGAGATCCTCGATCTCATAAACCCCTTGTCGTAAAGTTATTGAATTTATCTCTTCAGTTCATGTGTGATGGGGCCTTTGAAATTAGAGTCATGCTTGAAAGGAGGTCGATATGACACTCAACTTCTAACTATAGCTTTTAATTCACTTGATTACTAGTAACTATATTCTTCTTCTTGCATAATACTTATACATCTTAAGAGGAAGTCAATTGACACTAAGAATCCCATCATAATCCTCCTAAGATTTTTTAACCAATGTGAAGAAAAGATCTTATCTTCCATCGTCATTTGTACCACTAGGACATACTTTATGGTATGAAATTATTTTCATAGGGTCATCATCCTTAAAAGTAGCTTGTGTCATACAATGATTATCATCGTAGATAATGACAACATATGATTTGATAAGATTGATAATGGAATCATGTCAATCATCATCTTTATAAGATCAATCTAGATCAATAACTTTTACTAGACCTATGTTAGATGTGATCCTTCTATAAACATCATCATAAAAAGAATACTTCTTTAATTGATAATCAGATCAATGATATAAAAGAGGATCACATATTAGATCAAGGATAGGTATTTGATCAAATCATTGAATTAGTACTTCATCATCTTAGTAGGATGGACAATGTAAGTGTGATATGAAAAAGATATATGAGGCATGTCAATTGTCACATCCTACGATCATTCGACATTCATAGAGTACTTCATCATTAATCATCATGAATTTGGATCATTTAGAAAAGAATCCTAAGGATCAATAAGATCCTATATTAGCATAATCAAATATCATGAGTTAAGAGTTGTCATCATAATCATTTAGCTTAAGAGTGGAAGACAAACTTACTTGATGTGACTTCAGGTGGCGCGGTGACTACTCGTGGCACTTGCACATGGACCATGACATCATACATTAGGACATGAGAATGCCCTAACTGTAGGCTCTGATACCTAACTGTAACGCCCCAAATCGCACCATGTCACATGGCAGAATATGCTTCGAGACGCTAGGAGTCATCCTTACATGTACGTCATATTGATAAAAAATATGACTTTGACTGGTCAACTCGATATCGATAAAAGCGGAAGATTAATCATCATTAAATAATAAAAGAGTGTGACATCATAATATGCGGAACTTCATGTGAGTCCAAAGGAAAGCTAGTACATCGAACTAATATCCGAGAAAAGAAAACTATCCCATCATCTAAAGGACTCGAGATATTCATGTGCAGCCACCTACGAGCTCGATCTATCATTTTGGCCACCTTCATCATTCTGACCTTGGTCTGCATTTAAGAACATGCAGGGGAGAACATCCCTATGAGTTTTACAACTTAGTATGGAAGTAAGATAAATGCCATCATAAGATCATGATACTAGACATGAATCATAAAGATAACATCATCATATAAGAGGAGAGTAAATCATTATCATAATAGGGATTATGAGATCATCATCATAATAAGAATCATAATAAATCATTGTACGAACATAGATAATAATGAATCAAATAATCTTTGTTAAAGCATATTAATAATACATCAAGAGATCATAAACAGATCATCATATAAGTGGCAAGAGCCAATAATCATCATAAAGATATTCCATTATTAATATGCTTCATCTTCTTCATCGTCTGATTATTCATCTTTGACTTATAATGAAGTATATTTCAACCCACGGGGAGGCCTGCAACAACCTGTCCATCATCATCATCATCATCATCATAACTGACAAAGCCAGCCCATAACTAACCATAGTCAGCCCATAACTGACCGAAGTCAACACATAACTGACCGTAGTCAGTCCATGTCTGGTCGTCCCAGTCCATCATAAAAAGAGCTCTCCATTTAACATTTTTTTATCTTTTATCTTGCATCTTTTAATTTATCTATTATTAGGACATAAGTATCATGATTAAGATTTGATCATCATAAAAAAAGATCATCGAATCAAGCTGATTAAGGGTCTTAATCATCATCATCATTATATGAGACTTAATCAGAGCTACAAGATAGGATCATGAAAATAAATTAGATGTACATAAACATCTTAATCACCATCATAAATAGATTAACATTGATGCATATGAATCATTGTCATCACCGATATGATTGGATTTAAATCAAGTCATCAAAATAAGATCATGGGTCATGTAGATCATCATCATTAGTAAAGGTATAAGTAACATAATCATCATCATGACTTAGATCAGGATTAACCACATGAATCAGTAATCAAAAGATCATAAAAATCATATAAACAGCATCGGAACCTGGGCTGTGTTCATAAGGCATCAAATTGGGAAAACATGGCATAACTCGGATCGGGTTCGGTCACACTTGGGCCGGCTTCGAGCTTGATAGATCGATCGACCGATTCGACTAATCGGTCGATCGCTCGACAAAAGTCGTGGCCGAACACGACTTCGTTGTGGAACTGCCCAGGCCGGGTCATCATCAACCCGAGCTGAGTTCTTCTTTGTTGCAGAGCTTTGCGCTCACGACAATGGCGGACCCGGTCGAGTTTCGTCAAACTCTATCTGAGTATAGACCTACCCGGGCCAGGTCATAGTGAACTCGGGTCGCGTTTCTCTTACGCAAAAATTGCACGGACGTGCAGTTCGTGTTCCGATCATCATTGTCCAGTAATGGCCGGCACAAATCATCATTATACAATATTCTACTATAACCAAGCATCAACTAGGGCATCCTTCGAGTCTAAAATCATGACTAGAAAGAATCTACCCTAGTTCCATACCTTGCAAGCTTCTGTCCAAAAAACTAATCTTGCAATCTTCTTTTTTTCTCTTCTTTTCCTCTTCCTCTTCTACTTCTCGACCCAGACGCCCGTTCACTGTTACTCTCGTCCTCTAATTGTTCTCCTATGGGGGCAGCAGCCGTCAGGAGCGAGAAGCATGAAAGGGACGCACGAAATAGTGGAGAAAAATCTAGGGCCGACTTGTGGGAAACAAAGGGGTGATTTGTTTGATTTGACCTCATATTTATACGAGAGGAAAATCTTAGTTATTATTGAAATAGATTTCCCCTGATTTGTTTCCATCTTATCTTTTGGTTTGGTTTTATCTTTCACCTTTCTTTTATCACCTCCTATTCATATTTTATCCTTTCCTCTTTTATCTCTTTTTTTTTCTTTTAAATCTCTCGGCGTTACACAGTGGCTCTCCTCTTTCGTGTGGGGCAGTAGTGGCTTCAGGGGGGACTCACTTCTTCAAGCCTAGGGGTGTAACTTCTGGCTCGTTATCTTCAAGGGCGTTACACATGGGGGCTTTCTTCTAGATCCATGGGGCTTTTTCATGATGTGCCACTTCATCGTATGGGGGTGAGATGATCCAGTTATTGCCATTGATGACAAAAGTGTGCTCAGGGTCCAGAAGTTTTATATTGTGCCAAAAAATTTTCAATAAGAGATAATGTCCATCATCTTCAGAGGAGACGAGCCACATGCGTTGTAGATTGCTGAAGTCTAGGCTAGTGACCCCTTAGGCTACCTCAAGATCGGGGAGCTCCAAGTGGCATTTGATCGCTACTAGGTTAGTAGGCTTGCTAAATACGATGGTGCCCTTAGGTTGATGCAAAATCTTTATGATGTAAGAGAGAAAAAGGCTGCTTCTTGCTGTGAAGGAAGGCATTGACATACAAGACACCATCTTGAATGTGAGATTCTATGTTGAGGCAGCTGAAAATGGTGTTGACTGTAGGATCGAAAGCACCAAGAGAGGGGGGGATGAATTGGTGAAATTAAATTTTCCAAAAATTCACCTTCGGAGAAAAGCCGATAAAAATGATCATAAACAAATAAGGATAATGCGTAGATGAAGAATAAAGAACAAACACAAGAAGCCACGATATGTTGACGAGGTTCGGCTCCAATACTTTGGCCTACGTCCCCGCTCCGACTTCTCAACCTCAAGACCGTCGGAGATTCACTATCTTTCTCTTTTCTTGTAAGGAGAGAACAACCTTCTTTAAACAATCACGCCTTCTTCTCTGCTCAAGAGGCTAGGCACACCTCTATACAAGGAGCTCTCAATCTCACTAGATTCAGAAAGAAAATGTTCCCTCTAACTCTTTTCTTTTACAAAAATTTTTCTCACACTCAAGAATAAGAAAAGAAAAGGGAAGAAATTTGCAATTCTATGCTCAAAAACTTGAGAGGAGCTCTAGGAATGTCTTTCTTGCTTGGATGAATTTTCTTCAGGCTTTGGCACTCCTTTTATAGGCTCTTAGGGGTGAGATTTCGTTCAAAAAGTCTCCCCCAAATTTCTCCTCAAAATTCTAGCCGTTACTGTTCATTTGACTGAATGGCCGGTCGATCACTGGGATGGGCCGGTCGACCAGTCTATGTGACCGTTGTCTCATTTCTGCGCTTTGACGTTGTCCGGTCGACTGGTTCTTTGACCGATACAATGACCGATAATGTCTCGACGTCGACCGATCATATTGCTGTCGATCGGTCTATCGACCGGTATAGTCTCGACGTCGACTGGCATCTTGTCGTCTTTCCTTCCACCGAATATCAATCGACCGGTGCGCATGGTCGGTCGACCGGTCGTGTCTGAAATTTTTTCTTCCAACATTTAATTTGCCAAATTCTTCTGTGAATCTATTTATATCAATCCTACACCTGTATTATCATCACTTGAGAGTAGAGTAGTAACTTTTAGGTCCAATTTAATTTGTTATCATCAAAACAAAGGATTCAACAATCTCCCCATTTTTTATGATGACAAATTAATTGGACGATAAGGAGAAGAAAGAAAGAAAATGAAATGTAAGTTTTACATAGAAAGTAATAAACAAGCTCCCCCTACATTTATGCGTATTTTACTTTTTCTCCCCCTAAATCGATGACATTTATATTTCCATAATTGATATGAGCATATGACGAGACATAAATATGAAATCAAAGGTGAAATAAAAAAGTCATCACATAAGAAAAGTCATTACATTACATAGTCAATAAAACATCATGCACTAACAAATGTGACTGAAGTCACTACAAAATAGTGAACGATATGCACGATACAAATGTAAGCACGATACAAAATGGTGCACGATATGCACGATACAAATGTAAGCACATAATCATACTAAGACACATAACATATAATATCATCCTAAACTTCTCCCCCTTTTGACATCATCAAAGAGGGAGACAACCCAACTGCTCTTCATCGGGACTATCATCCTCACGAGCTATGGGCGGAATAAATCCTTGTGATGCATAGTAGGCCTGTAGCGATCCAACAAGGTAGTGGGGGTCATGCTCCATCCGTCGAACACGTCGATCTATCTGGGTCACACGATGGTCTATCTATGTCACACGATGGTCTATGACAGCCACCTGCTGTGAAAGAGCCGTGAAGTCGTAGGTGCCATGGAAGTCTGAAGCACTGTGCTGAGAATGCCCAATATGCTCAGTGGGCGCCGATGGTGGAGGGAAGCTAGGGCCAACCTCCGGTGCATCTTGAGTGTCCATTGGTGCGGGTTCACCATCTGTGGCAACATCTCTATCATTAGAATATGGCACTGCCTGCTCACTAAACCTAAGACCCATCCGGTGTAATGTCCCGGAACCAATGACGTTAGTGGGACGAGGTTGAATGTACTCCTCGTCAGCAGGGATGTCGACATCAAAGTGGAGTAAAATCCTCGTGATCCAAGCACCAAAATATAAGTGGTGCCGTCCACAAGCAGTAGAAGAAATCTTCTGAAAGGTGTAGTCCATGTGATAGAAGACGTAATGACCGAAGTGAAGAAATGAGGCATCATGGATATAGAGACAGTGAAGAAAGAAGAGATCAAAGTGAGTGACCTCTGTATAGTGCCCGGCTCGAGGAGTGATCATTCGGCCAAGGAGATAATGGGCCATTTTCATCAGTGGATGAAGATGTCGATAGGCCATTTCGACAGTATATTGGACGTCTTGTCCAGCAAAAATGGTCTGAATGCCATCTGAGATGGGAAGATAGTCGGAAGGTCAACCATGAGTGATAAATGAATAAAGACCAAGTAATGGGCATGCAACCCCAAAGATGCGACAAAGATGATCTGGATCAAATCGAATAGGCATGCCAAGGACATAGGTAATAATGGCCTCTCGAGTGATTGTCATGTTCGCATAAAAATGACGAACAAGACGAGGGTACACACGCTCTGTGAGGGAGAGAAGTGGTAGTCAACCGATGGTTGCGAACATCTCTTGAACATCTGAAATGTTCAGAGCATCCCAATCAATGGTATAGGCATGTCGGACTTCGCGAGAGGCGTACAAGGTTTCGAACCTGACAGAGACGTCCCTAGTGACAAACAGATGACTATCAAACTCAGTGGACTCGGAAGAGGATGGTTGACGAGTATGTCCACGGGATCATACTCGTCCACGGCCTCGTCCATGTCGGAAAAGCTCCGGTTCAGATTCCGGTTCAGGTTCTGGTGGGAGGATATGAATGGTACCGCCGGAAGAGAGGAAGCGACGACGACGCTGAAAGACCATCCGAACATGTGAATGCCCATCATCGTCGGCCATGGATTCAACAATGGTGGTCTGAAGTGAATGGAAGGTCGGAACTGAACTGAGACGAATGTCAGAAGGAGTGTGCTGGAGAGGAGAGAGAGAGAGCTGCCGAGAGTGAAGAGGGGCGGAAATCCGGAAAGAGCAGAAGGTCAACGGCGGCGAACGACAGGTCGCCGGAATTTGTGTTACCGACAGACAGTGAGAGAGGGGAGTTAGGGATAGAGAGAAACTGGACTAGAGAGAGATGTGGCCGGCGGGACGGTCGGCCGGAGGTGGCAGAGCGGTTTGCCAGAGAGAGAGAAAGAGAGATAGAGGGAGAGAACGGCCGAAGAGAGAGAGAGAGGGTCGGTCGGAGAGTTGGCCGGAGAGAGAGAAAGGGAGATAGAGGGAGAGAACGGTCGGAGAGAGAGAGAGGGGTTGGTTGAAGAGTTGGCTGGAGAGAGAGAAAGGGAGATAGAGGGAGAGAACGTTGACCGAGGAGGCGACGGTCGGTGGATGGGTTGACCTAGGAGGCGGCGGTCGGCGGATGCGGTTGACCTAGGAGGCAGCGGCCGGAGAATGAGGTTGACCTAGGAGGCGGCGGCCGGCGGATGCGGCCAGTCGCTGGAGTTGCCAGAGGGCGGCTGTCGAAGGAGGACAGGAGCGGCGGTCGTGCGAAGAGAAAGAATTTTTTTTGGTTGACCGGTTCGAGCGGTCGATTGCTTATATCGCGCATTTTTGACATATACCGATCGACCGGTTACGCCCCGCGGTCGACCGGACACTTTTTTTCCAAGCGGTCAGTGATCACTAGCTGATCACTATAGGTTTTTATACCATTTTAGATGCATTTCACCCATATCGAGCCCTTAAATTGTCCAACTTTTGGCCAATTATGTTTGGAATGCAAGGATTGTGATAACTAGTTGATCTTTCTCATTTTATACCTAATTCCATGTGCATAGAGGTTCTGAATTGCTAAAATCCATAAATATTTCAATTATATGCCAAGTTATCATTTTTAGGGCAAGTTATCACTCCAATGTGCCAAATTATCATTATTTCATTTGAGCTAATTTCTAGTGATTTTTCTGCCCTAAATCCATTTCCATCATGAATGAATCATATTTGGATGATCATATTTTAACTTGTGCAAAATTATCAATCCATTTGAACAAGTTATCATTTTTCAATGCCAAGTTATCG
The DNA here is from genome assembly GCA_030549335.1 of Pontederia crassipes. Lineage (NCBI taxonomy): Eukaryota > Viridiplantae > Streptophyta > Magnoliopsida > Commelinales > Pontederiaceae > Pontederia > Pontederia crassipes. The sequence goes on from CM060190.1 coordinate 9,480,424, forward strand.
TTTAAGGGCAAAACTGTCATTTCGTATGCAAGGCTGTCATTTCTGCATAAAAACCTTAGGCAATCATCATATTATTGTCCTATCTCCTTGCTGCACTGATTTGAACACATTTGGATAACCACAACTAAAGTTATCACAAGTTATCATTTTTAAGACATTAAGTTATCGTTTTTGGCACCCAAGTTATCAATCGTATGAAATCTTATCTACATTTGATTTTTGACCTCATTCACTTGCCATCCTAATCCATTTGATGCCTTCAATGCTTTGAACCACTTATATTTGGACATTTTTCATGATATATGCAAAGTTATCATTTCGGGTTCCAAAACTATTATTTTTTATATTGGTTTTTATCCCTGCACAACACCAAGCTGCATTCAATAATTGAGCTGATATATATGTTGTCCTAATCCATATTTGTTTACTTCTTATTTGAGAACTTTGATGTTTGCTGTCCTATCTCTTCTAGCAGGGAAAACAAAACTACAAAAGGCCGGAAAAGGTGGGGGGACCACTGCACAACTGTTCAAAAAGCTGCTAATTTCTGCTGGAATTACAGGGCTGGACACATGGCACAATCAGGGAATGATGGAACATACTGATGGGGATCAAAGGATGCAGATGACTCATATATAAGCTGAAAAACCTAGAGGAAAGAGGAGAGGCTCAATTTGGAGGGCTGCAGGATAGGAAGCTGAAGTGGAGATGGAGTGGAGAAGAAGTTGATTTCTGCAGAACAACCCTCATTCCAGGATGAATAGCTTTTATTCTTCATTATATTTTGTATCAAATATTGTAAATATGAGAAGCTAAATCCCATGTCTCCTAGGATAGGGTAGTAATCTAGTTTAGTTGTGGATGGATGAAGGACCAATCTGATTTCCTGCACTATTTCTGAAACTCTAATTTCTGTTGCTGAATTACTGATTTCAATGGATCTGTTCTTGACATTGTGAGTTCCTACTTGTATTTACAACTGAGAGGTTGTATTTTGATCTACTCCTTGTTCAAAAATGAATCAAGGATCAATGGCAAGTTTCAAGGTCCAATCCCCAATTAGGAATTTAATTCATACATTTCTGAAATCTGTTTTTCACTTCTGAAATCTGTTTTCCCATTTCTGATTTCTGATTTTGTTGAATCTGTTTTTACCGTTGTGGAGCCCTAATTGAATTAACAACTGAGAGTTTGTCTTATGGTTTCATTCTTATTTAGAAATGAATCAAGAGACAATGATATTACTAAGGTTTTAATCCCTAAATTGTTGCTGATTTCAATGCTGATTTCTGGTTTTCAATCCTGAATTTCAAATCTGATTTCAAGGATCTTTGGGACTCTATTTGTCATTGTAAACCTCTGATTTTATTCCATCACTGAGAGGTGTTTATAAGGTTGTCTTGATGTTCAGAGATGGACCAAGAATGCAATGACATTTGTTGAATTCCCATGTGTAATTATGTGCTGATTTCATCCTATCTTTTAGTGGAAATGTGGATTTCATTTTAATTTGCAGCTGAGAGGCTGATTTAAAATTCTCTTGTAGTATAGAGATAAACCAAGAAGAATTTGCACTAATATTGAATTGATTTCATCCCTGTTTAGTTGATTGAAGCATTCCCCTCATGTTCAAAGTGCAATTGAGAGTTGTCATTTCAGATTTCACTAATTTGCTAAAAAATCAGCAAGGAACTTGATTTTGAGCTTAATATCAACTTGATTTCTGTGAAGGACCTCTTCTAATTCAACTTAGATAATCAATCATATGAGAATGTGATAATTAGTCTTGATTCAAATGTGCTATGAAAATAGATTTTTTCAAGTTGAGTTAAAATTGACAATGTATTGATAACTTGTTCCGATCCATCCATAATTAAGTTAGATGAACCCCAACTCCAAGGAGAACCTTCCACATTGATAGATAAACCCTTTGAGCCTTTAGTTTAGCATTTACAATTCAGTTTAGATAACTTTTCAAAAATCCCAAAATAGTTATCATTTTAGTCCTTTTTAGAAATCGATTTTAACTTTCTTTCAAATTCTTAGATTTTTAACTTTAGTTAAGGCTAATCTAGATTGTTTAGAAAGTCTTAGGATTCAAATCATTGTGGATACGACATTTGCGTAGACTACAATTGACCTGTATACTTGTAGTAGAAAGTGAATTAGGGAGTTAAATCAAAAATTGAAAAATCTGAAATTTGACTCCAAAATCAACAAGTTAACACATTACTCCTGAATATCACTTATCAAGTTTTTGGCGTCATTGCCGGGGATTTGAGGCCAATTAGATTAACTTAAATAGTTTATATTAGTTTTAAACTAGTTTTCAGTTCATTTATTAGCCTAGTTTTTAGTTTTCACAAGTTATTATTCTGAATCGTGAACTTTTGTCTAATTTTCTTTTCTTTCCTAAATTTGATACTTCTGAATTCATTTATGCAGGTTTGGACAATCAATAGGACTTATATCTATCTGAACCAGAACCTGAAAGGAGATTTAATAAAGGGAGGAGACTTCAAAGAGAAGAAGCAAGAAGGAGGATTTTTGAAGAAGAAGCAAACAATCCAGATTTAGAAGGGGTTGTTAATCAAAACATGGTTGCACCAAGGACGCTCAAGGATTGCTATTCACCTAGCAATGTCAGAAATCAACAAGGGAATGGAGTCCTAACACCTATTGCTAACTTTGAAGTGAATCCAGCACTAATCAAAATAATAGGGCAATATCAATTTGCTGGATTGGGGAATAAGGATCCAGTTTCACACCTTGTCAACTTCAAGGAGAATTGCAACATTGCCCACTTCAATAATACACTTATGGATGTTGTCTACATGAGGCTATTCCCCTTCTCACTCAAGGACAAGGCAAAGATCTGGTACAAGACCCTCAAACCAAAAGAGATGGCTACTTGGGAATCCATAATCCAATTGTTCCTAGCTGAATTTTTTCCACCTAGCAAAACTGATAATTTCAGAGATCAGATTGTGAGGTTCTACCAATTGGATCAAGAGAATATATGTGATGCATGGCAAAGACTCCAAGGTTTGCTGAGGGCTTGTCCACATCATGGCTTTGAAAAATGGCAACTTGTCAACTATTTCCACAAAGGATTGAATTACCCTAGCAATGTTGCATTGAATACAGTTGCAGGAGGTATATTTGCATCCAGAAACACTGATGAAGCCTACCAATTAATTGAGAACATGGCCAAGAACCACCATTTTCTTACACATGTCAGGACAAGGAGGCCATCCAATAAAAATCAGGTTAATAACATTGCTGTGCATATTGAAGAAGGATTGAAAAAGGCATTGGAGAACCTGAATTTGTCAACCTATGTAGGAAACTCTTCAAATCTTGAATCAAGGTGTGATGTATGTGGAAACCAGGGCCATGTCACTGAGAGTTGCAACTTGATAATGCAGCAATATGAGTAATCCATAGATCAAGTAAATGCTGTGGGAAATTATGGAGTCAAGCCACCTGCTGAATTCTATACTCCAGAGAATAGGAACCATCCCTACCTCTCCTACAAGGCCAATCATTATCAAGGGCCACCCATGCAGAATTCTAGTTGGCAACCCAAGATCTTGCCAAGGAACCAGCCCCCTCCATATCTGAATCAGTCCTCAACCATTCCTATGCAAAGACCCCCTTATGAGCAGCCACCACAACCTCAACCCACTCAATTCTCAAAGATGGAAGAGTTGCTGCAAAAAATTTTGAAGAAACAAGATAAGCAAGAGGAGGAAATGCAGAAGTTAACAAATGGATATGAAGCCTTGAGTGCCAACCAGAAGTTGCTTGAAAGCCAAATTTCCCAACAAGCAAGCACATCCAATAGGCCACCCATGTTCTTTCCTGGACAACCAGAAGTGAACCCAAAGGAACAAGTCAAAGCAATCCAACTCAGAGTGGAAGGACTTTGGAGGAGCCAATGAAGAAGGTTGAAGACAATTCAGCTCAACCAAATCCAAATTCCAAGGCTGTAGAAGAATCAAATGAAGGAGCTGTGTTGGAAAATCAGAATCAACATCCTCAAAGTGAAGCCAAGACCAAAATTTTTGATAAGGTGCCATTCCCACAAAGATTGGTCAAGGCCCAATTGTCACAAGTTATCAGTAGGCCAAATGTTCAGGAAAATATTTTTGAAGAGGGGCAGCTAGATCATATTGTACAGCAAGTTTCTGCTATAATTCCCATTGAAGATCCATTGCAAAGGTACCTAATGTTTGATCATTTGAAGGAATTAGAGGATCCAGAAGCCAAACCATATAAATCAGCTATGAATGCACTCCAATCAGTAGGGAATTCAGAATCACAAAATGGGATGTTCGAGGTTTTCACTGCTGAACCCCACACCAATTCAACTCAGGACATTTCCTCCCAATAGGAGCTAAAACTTCTTCCTAGTCTAGGGGATTCATATATCATACATGAGGATTCTAGAGATGAGAAGTTAGGAGATTTCTGGTACAATGGAGGAGGAAACCAAACTGAAAAACAAGGGTCAATCATTAACAAACTAAGATATCCATATTTGATTAGTGAAGTTGTCCATAGATTGAGATCTCTACTTGACCATATCATACTATTTAAACCTCCTTGATATGAAGAAGTTGTAACAATGTCTAGCCTAAGACATTAAAGTAGGACACTTCTTGGGAGGTAACCTAAGCCATTTTACACTTAATCTTTCTATTTTGCAGAAATAAAGAAGGGAGGAATCAGATCAATCAACAAATTGGCAATTAGGGAGTACCCCTACCCTTAATTTTAATTTTTCTCACTGAAATCCTTTTGATAACTGATAGTATCTTTTCCTTCATGCTGAAATCATCATACTAACATCTGAATTATCATTCATATCAATTATCCCAATTCATCATAGCTGAAATTCAGTAGATTTTAGTGAATTTTGCTGTATTGTTGAATTGTGCACCCTAAAAATCTGATATTGAATACCCCACTGATATCTCTTATTTCCCTACAAGATTAGCTGAAATTCATGAAGAATGGACCACCCTAAGCCCCTGATTGAGATGCAGGAACCATTGGAAGGGATCAAATGCACAATTCCATCAAACTATTCATACCTCTCAACCCTCTCCCTTGCCTATCTTTCCCAACACTATGGACAGTGCTGAAGCTAAGCTTGGGGGAGGAAACCTGATGCTTTTCTAACTTTTACACCATATTTTCAATCTATTTTAATGCTCATATCATCATCTACCACCAGGTTATCATTGTTTGAATAAGTTATCACTCGGTTATCACTAGTTATCATTTTTTGGGCCCAAATCAATTCCTGCATTCATTCCAACTCTAAAATGGGTGAAATGCTTCATCATGACAGTTGGTACACTCCAATACCAAGTGGCCAACTTGGCCATTAGTCTTCTTGCTTTAATTGACTATTTAGAAAGGAGTCAAGGCTCTTGCTCCCATGTTAAATAGGAAACCTTGACTATTTGCATTTAAGGGTCTGAACTATACTTGGGTTTGAACCATTGCTCACTTCATGAACAGAAAAGAAAAAAAAATGAAAAAAGGAAAAGTGAAAAGTGAAAAGTTGCATTTTGCATTGCATTGCATGCATGAATAAAGAGAGTGAAATTCCAAAAAGGAACCTCTCCTGAATAAAGTCAGGATTTTTATCTTGTGACCAGTATGAATAAAAATCAGGTCTTGACATGTTTACTTGAATTTTCATGAATAAAAGTCAGGTGTTAAACATGTTTAGGCAATGAAAAATCTGTTCACGAAGAGATTGATGTTTTAAACTTTTTAGTAAAGTTGACAATCCTTGTAATCCAAATCAGTTATTGTTAGTACTTCTTTCATGGCTTAAATTTGCTTTAACCTTCGTGACTCCTCAGCTAGAATTTGGGAATTGAAAAGAATGGGATGGAGTGTTGGCAAAGTGGGAAACTCATTGGATTAATTCAGCTGATTTTCAATTCATTTGTGGACTGTTAATTCAAGTTGGTCCTTAATTTCTGAATGTTTTGCTTGAGGACAAGCAAAAGGCTAAGCTTGGGGGAGTTTGATCACTAGCTGATCACTATAGATTTTTATCCCATTTTAGATGCATTTCACCCATATCGAGTCCTTAAATTGCCCAACTTTTGGCCAATTATGTTTGGAATGCAAGGATTATGATAACTAGTTGATCTTTCTCATTTTATAACTAATTCCATGTGCATAGAGGTTCTGAATTGCTAAAATCTATAAATATTTCAATTCTATGCCAAGTTATCATTTTTAGGGCAAGTTTTCATTCCAATGTGCCAAATTATCATTATTTCATTTGAGCTAATTTCTAGTGATTTTCCTGCTCTAAATCCATTGCCATCATGAATGAATCATATTTGGATGATCATATTTCAACTTGTGCAAAATTATCAATCCATTTGAACAAGTTATCATTTTTCAATGTCAAGTTATCGTTTAAGGGCAAAACTATCATTTCGATATGCAAGGCTGCCATTTCTGCATAAAAACCTTAGGCAATCATCATATTATTGTCCTATCTCCTTGCTGCTCTGATTTGATCACATTTTGATAACTACAACTAAAGTTATCATAAGTTATCATTTTTAAGGCATTAAGTTATCAATCCTATGAAATCTTATCCACATTTGATTTCTGACCTCATTCACTTTCCATCTTAATCCATTTCATGCATTCAATGCTTTGAACCACTTATATTTGAACATTTTTCATGATATATGCAAAGTTATCATTCCGGGTTCCAAAACTATTATTTTTATATTAGTTTTTATCCCTGCACAACACCAAGCTGCATTCAATAATTGAGCTGATATATATGTCGTCCTAATCCATATTTGTTTATTTTTTATTTGAGAACTTTGATGTTTGCTGTCCTATCTCTTCTAGAAGGGAAAATAAAGCTACAAAAGGCTGGAAAAGGTGGGGGGACCACTGCACAACTGTTCAAAAAGCTGCTGATTTCTGCTGGAATTACAGGGCTGGACACATGGCACAATCAGGGAATGATGGAACATACTGATGGGGATCAAAGGGTGCAGATGACACATATATAAGCTGAAAAACCTGGAGGAAAGAGGAGAGCCTCCATTTGGAGGGCTGCTGGACAGGAAGCTGAAGTGGAGCTGAAGTGGAGATGGATTAGAGAAGAAGCTGATTCTGCATAACAGCCCTCATTCTAGGATGAATAGCTTCTATTCTTCATTATATTTTGTATCAAACCTTGTAAATATGAGGAGCTAAATCCCATGTCTCCTAGGATAGGGTAGTGATCTAGTTTTGTTGTGGATGGATGAAGGACCAATCTGATTTCCTGCACTATTTCTGAAATTCTGATTTATGTTTCTGAATTACTGATTTCAATGGATCTGTTCTTGACATTGTGAGGTCCTACTTGTATTTACAACTGAGAGGTTGTCTTTTGATCTACTCCTTGTTCAGAAATGAATCAAGGATCAATGGCAAGTTTCAAGGTCCAATCCCCAATTATGAATCTGATTCATACATTTCTGAAATCTATTTTTCAATTCTGAAATCTGTTTTCCCATTTCTGATTTCTGATTTTGTTGAATCTGTTTTTACTATTGTGGAGCCCTAATTGAATTAACAACTAAGAGGTTGTCTTATGATTTCATTCTTGTTCCGAAATGAATCAAGAGACAATGGTATTACTAAGATTTTAATCCCTAAATTGTTGCTGATTTCAATGCTGATTTCTGGTTTTCAATCCTGAATTTCAAATCTGATTTCAAAGATCTTTGGGACTCTATTTGTCATTGTAAACCTCTGATTTTATTCCATCATTGAGAGGTGATTACAAGGTTGTCTTGATATTAGATGGACCAAGAATGCAATGACATTTGTTGAATTCCCATGTGTAATTAGGTGCTGATTTCATCCTATCTTTTAGTGGAAATGTGGATTTCATTTTAATTTGCAGTTGAGAGGCTGATTTAAAATTCTCTTGTAGTTTAGAGATAAACCAAGAAGCATTTACACTAATATTGGATTGATTTCATCCATGTTTAGTTGATTGAAGCATCCCCCTCATTTTCAAAGTGCAATTGAGAGTTGTCATTTCAGATTTCACTAAGTTGCTAAAAAATCAGCAAGGAACTTGATTTTGAGCTTAATATCAACTTGATTTCAGTGAAGGACCTCTTCTAATTGTGATAATTAGTCTTGATTCAAATGTGCTGTGAAAACAGATTTTTTCAAGTTGAGTTAAAATTGACAATGTATTGATAACTTGTTCCAATCCATCCATAATTAAATTAGATGAACCCCAACTCCTAGGAGAACCTTCCTCATTAATAGATAAACCCTTTGAGCCTCTAGTTTAGCATTTACAATTCAGTTTAGATAACTTTTCAAAAATCCCAAAACAATTATCATTTTAGTCCTTTTTAGAAATCAGTTTTAACTTTCTTTCAAATTCTTGGATTTTTAACTTTAGTTAAGGCTAATCTAGATTGTTTAGAGAGTCTTAGGCTTCAAATCACTGTGGATACGACATTTGGGTAGACTACAATTGACCTGTATACTTGCAGTAGAAAGTGAATTAGGGAGTTAAATCAAAAATTGAAAAATCTAAAATTTGACCCCAAAATCAGCAAGTTAACACATTACTCCTGAATATCACTTATCAGTCAGCCGGTCGCAGTAATATATCGATCGACTGGTTGTATCATATCGGTCGACCGATCGTTTGTCTACGTATTTGAATTTTATGGCATTCGATCGGTCCTTCCAGTCGGTCGACCGGTCCTTTCTGTAGATCGACTGATCCCTGTATTTTTCAAAATTTGAACCATTTAAACTCATTAAAAATCATAAAAATCATATTCCAAAAAAGATCATACAAATGTAAGTGTTGTGCAACACTTTTAATGTTCAATTCATGTCAAAAGTGATATTGTATAACCAAGTCACTTTTAGTTTGAATTGATATGCAATAAAGAGTTAATCATTCCTAATTCCCTTCTAAGCATGCAAAATCGTTCTTCACTTAAGGCTTTTGTAAATATGTCTGCAAGTTGAACTTCGGTGGACACATGTTCAATGGCAATGGTCTTAAAGGACACATGTTCTCTAATGAAATGATATCGTAAGTCAATGTGTTTAGTCATACAGTGTTGAATTAGATTTTTGGTCATTTCTATAGCACTTGTGTTATCGCACTTCATGAGTACATTTGAACAATTTACACCATAATCAACTAATTGTTGTTTTACCCATAGTATTTGTGCACAATAACTATCGGCCTCGATAGTAGAAAGTACGATGGAGTTTTATTTCTTGCTAGCCCATGAAATGAGAGAATTACCAAGAAAACAACACATCCCACTAGTGCTTTTTCTATCAACTTTACACCCGACAAAATCCGCATCGGTGTAGACATGCAATTCAAATGGGGAATTTTTATCATACCAAATGCCTAATTCACTTGTATGCTTTAAATAATGCAATATTCTTTTTACAGCAATTAAGTGCGATTCTTTGGGGGCGGATTGAAATCTAGCACACAAACACACACTAAACATTATGTCCGGCCTAGATGCCGTTAAGTAGAGCAAACTATCAATCATACCTCTGTACCTTTTTTTATCAATGGACTTGCCTTTTTCATCTTTATCTAATTTTGTAGTAGTGCTCATAGGAGTTGGGCTCGGCTTGCATTCGTTCATCCCGAATCTTTTGAGTAGTTCCCTTGTATATTTTTCTTGATTAAGAAAAATACTTTCCTTGGATTGTTTTACTTGTAGGCCTAGAAAGAAGGTGAGTTCTCCTACAAGACTCATTTCAAATTCTTGTTGCATAAGAGTTTCAAACTCTTTGCATAGACATTCATTAGTAGCACCATAAATAATATCATCAACATAAATGTGAACTATTAAAATATCATTTTTAAAATGTTTTAAGAACAATTGGTGTCAACTTTCCCTTTTTGAAAATCATTTTTAATTAAAAATGAACTCAATCTTTCATACCAAGCTCGAGGGGTTTGTTTCAATCCATAAAGAGCTTTTGAGAGTTTGAAAACATAATAGGAAAAATTTGGATTTTCAAAACCTTGAGATTGTTCAACATAAACTTTCTCATTTATAAAACCATCCAAGAAAGCCGATTTAACATCCATTTGAAAAAGTTTAAAACCTTTATAGCATGCAAAAGCCAAAAGCATTCAAATTGCCTCAAGTCTAGCAACAGGAGCAAAAGTTTCATCAAAATCAATCTCTTCAATTTGTGAGTAACCCTTGGCCACTAATCTAGCCTTGTTCCTCACAATGGCACCATTTTCATCTAACTTATTTCGAAAGACCCATTTGGTTCCAATAATAGGATGGTCCTTGGGTCTTTCTACAAGTTTCTACACTTGATTTCTTTCAAAATTATTTAATTCCTCATGCATTGCATTTATCCAGTTTGGATCTTCAAGTGCTTCATCTATATTATTGGGCTCATAATTTGCAAGAAAAGTCGAAAAAACACACAGATTTTTTAGAGAATTTCTAATTTTTATACATTCATTTATATTACCTATAACTTGGTCAAGTGGATGTGATGAGGCATGTCTCCAATTTCGTGGGATGATTTGATTCTCTTCTCTTTGAGGTACTTCAATTTCTTCCACCTTTAGAGTGTAATCTTTTGCTTCTTCTATGTCCACAACTTCAAGTTTTCTTTGTACTTCAACTATTTCTTCTTCATCATCATGTGCTTGTTTGCTCAAAAAGTCATTAGTTTCATTGAATTTAACATTAATAGACTATTCAATAACTAATGTTCTTTTGTTGTATACTCTATAGGCTTTACTTGTATTAAAATAACCAAGAAAAATATCATCATCACATTTATCGTCAAATTTGTCTAGTTTATCTTTAATGCTCAAGATATAACATTTACATCCAAAAACTTTAAAATAGGAGATGTTTGGTTTCTTACCAAATAGCATTTTAAACATGTTTTTTTTTCAAGAGGTCTAAGTAGAATTCTATTGAGAACATAGCAAGATGTGTTTACGACTTCCGCCCAAAAATATTTTAGTAATTTGCTTTCATTTAAGATTGTTCTAGCCATTTCTTGTAGAGTTCTATTTTTTCTTTCTACTACTCCATTTTGTTGAGATGTTCTAGGAGTGGAAAAATTATGAGTAATTCCATTTTCTTCGCAAAATAATTCAAATTTATGATTTTCAAATTCTCCTCCATGATCACTTCTAATTTTTGAAATCTTTTGTTCAAATTCATTTTGAACTCTTTTTGCAAATTTGGAAAATATGTTTAACGTTTCATCTTTACTTGCGAGAAAAATAGTTCAGGTGAAACGAGAGAAATCATCAACAATCACAAATACATATCTTTTTATTCCTAAACTTGTCACATCAATTGGTCCAGACAAGTCAAGATGTAAAAGTTCCAAGGTCCTATGTGTACTAATAACTCCTTTTAATTTAAAAGAACTTTTGGTTTGTTTACCTTTTAGACATAAATCACAAACATTATTTTTCTCAAATTTGATCTTAGGTAAGCATCTAACCAATTCATGATTTGAGAGTTTATTTAGCAATTTATAATTTGCATGTCCTAATCTCCTATGCCACAAGTTTATGTCATCATGCATGACATTAAGACATTTTTCATTTTTCAAGTTATCAAAATCAATTTTGTATACATTATTGTACCTAAATTCCATGTGTAAAACTTTGTTATTTTCATCTAGTATCAAACATTTGTCCTTTTCAAATTTAACTAAATATTTTTTATCTTAAAGTTGACTTATGCTAATTAGATTATGTTTTAGATTTTCAACAAGTCAAACATTTTCTAAATACACTTTGTCATTCTTACTAATATTACCTATATCAATTACTCTTCCTTTGCTATTGTCTTCAAAAGTGACTTTTCCTTCATTTTTCTTTTTCAAATTGATGAAATTTGAGGCATCGCCGGTCATATGTCTTGAGCATCCACTATCCAAATACCATTTACCTTCATTATACATAGAAGCTTCCTACAAGAAAGAAGTTAGGAGTTTTATATTTTTGGTACCCAAACTTGCTTGGGTCCATCTTGGTTAGTCATGGTCCTTTTCGGGACCCAAATTGTCTTCATTCCTTAACTTATTCCTTGCCTAATTCTGCAATCATAAGAATAATGCCCTTCATATCTACAATGAAAACAAACAATTTGTGGTCTTATGTAATCATGTGATACTTTAACAAATAAAATTCTTTTGTCATTCTTCTTTTCAAAAGAGGTGAAAATAAGTCCATTTTTATTTGAAGATATTCTAGATCCACTAAGCATTGCGTCTAACATTTTACTTCTATTTGAGAATTTTTCAAGTTCAAGTTTCAATTGATTAATTTCTTTGTTCAAACATGCACTTTCTACAATTTGTCTTTTGCATATTGATTTTAGTGCACTATTTTCCGTTTTCAATTCTTCAATTGAGAGTTCTAAGTTAGAGTTTTCTTTATTCAATATATCACACTTTTCACATGCTTTAACATTCTTATTTTTCTTTTGCAAATTTTCAAACTATATTTTTATCTCATCGTATTTCTTTATTAAACATCCATATTTATTAATTAGACCTCTAAACTCCTTATGCACATTGAAAGATTCATTATCACTATAGTTAGAGGAGTTAGATGATACCTCATGACTATTAGCCATTAAACATATGTAGGCTTCCTCGTCATCACTGGAAGAAGTGTTGGAGTCATTCTCTTCATCTTCGCTTTCATCCCAAGTGTCTTGGAGAGCCTTTTTCTTCCTTCTTGAGCTTTCTCCATCTTTCTCCTTTCTGACCAAATTTGGACATTCATTTTTGTAGTGTACAATCCTTTTGCATTCAAAGCAAGATATTTGGCTTTTGCTTAATGATCTTCTCTTGGAATAAACTTTCTTCTTCTTAGCGAACCAGAGATATTTGTCAAGCTTCTTTGCATATAGAGAAAGCTTCTTTTCATCAAGATCCTCATCGTCTTCACTTGTATCTTCATCATCTTTGTTTGCTTTCAATACAAGTGTTTTTCTTTTTGGAGTATTTGCTTCTTCATCCTCCTTGATCCCGATCTCATAGGTCAAAAGTGAACCTATAAAATCATCAAAGTCCAACTTGTTTAAGTCATTTTATTCAATCACTGTCCTCTTTGTATGCCACTTGGAGGAGAGAGACCTGAGAAACTTTTTCACTTTTTGAGGATTAGTCCTTGGCTCGCCCAAAGAGGCTAAACCATTTATAATATCATTGAAGCGAACAACCATCTCATTAATAGATTCATTTTCAAGCATTTTAAAAGAAAGATATTGATGATTTAAAATATTTAATCTAGACTCCTTAACTTTATCCGTTCCTTCATGAGTAATAATGAGCTTTTTCCCAAATATCATTAGCACTTTCACAACTAGAAATTCGATTAAACTCCGTTGGATCCAAAGCACAATAAAGAATATTTTTAGCTTTCCAATCTAATTTTACTGAAAGTCTTTCTCCTTCGGTATATTCAAAAGGTTTTTTCTACATAAATCAAAACAATTTTGAATAATGTCCCACATATCAATATCAATAGAACAAACATGGGCTTGCATCCTAATTTTCCAATATGCAAAATTTGATGCATTAAAAAGTGGAGGATGATTAATAGATTGACCTTCGGAAAAACTGGAACCACTTGATGCCATAGTTCTAAAGATATTTTTAAATCTTAAAGCTAGAGCAACTTGGCTCTGATACCAATTATAGGATCGAAAGCACCAAGAGGGGGGTGAATTGGTGAAATTAAATTTTCTAAAAATTCACCTTCGGAGAAAAACCGATAAAAATGATCACAAACAAATAAGAATAATGCGTAGATGAAGAATAAAGAACAAACATAAGAAGTCACGATATGTTGATGAGGTTCGGCCCCAATACTTTGGCCTACGTCCCCGGTCTGACTTCTCAACCTCAAGACCGCCGGAGATTCACTATCTTTCTCTTTTCTTGTAGGGAGAGAACAACCATCTTTAAACAATCACGCCTTCTTCTCTGCTCAAGAGGCTAGGCACACCTCTATACAAGGAGCTCTCAATCTCACTATATTCAGAAAGGAAATGTTCACTCTAACTCTTTTCTTTTACAAAAATTTTTTCTCACATTCAAGACTAAGAAAAGAAAAGGAAAGAAATTTGCAATTCTATGCTCAAAAATTTGAGAGGAGCTCTAGGAATGTCTTTCTTGCTTGGATGAATTTTCTTCAGACTTTGGCACTCCTTTTATAGGCTCTTAGGGGTGAGATTTCGTTCAAAAAGTCTCCCCCAAATTTCTCCTCAAAATTCTAGCCGTTACTGTTCATTTGACTGAATGGCCGATCGATCACTGGGATGGGCCGGTCGACCGGTCTATGTGACCGTTGTCTCATTTCTGCGCTTTGACGTTGTCCGGTCGACCGGTTCTTCAACCGATACAACGATCGATAATGTCTCGACGTCGACCGATCATATTGTTATCGACCAGTATAGTCTCGACGTCGACCGGCATCTTGTCGTCTTTTCTTCCACCGAATATCAATCGACTAGTGCGCATGGTCGGTCGACCGGTTGTGTCTGAAACTTTTTCTTCCAATATTTAATTTGCCGAATTCTTCTGCGAATCTGTTCATATCAATCCTACACCTGTATTATCATCACTTGAGAGTAGATTAGTAACTTTTAGGTCTAATTTAATTTGTTATCATCAAAACATAGGATTCAACAATCGTGAACTCAGTGGAAGTATCAGATGACATGATTGTGGATGGGGAAGGATCTGACATCAAGTTACTCCACTTCGTCATTGGCGAATGGTGATATGATTTCAATACCACCTGCCCATCAAACTTGGGGGGTCTTCGTAAGTTCGGTACGAGGGAAAGTCCATGATGTTATCGAATTTCTAGTAGGTCCAAGTGAAGCTCTAGTTCCAGAGTAGAATGTGATGGTTGACGTCTTCTTGTTGTCAGCCAGGGAGCTAGGAACTCGACCACAATCCTAGTATAGGTCGAGTGAGAGATGAAGAAGAACTCCTTGGAACCATTTTGGAGATCCGGGTGTTGAAGTCGTTGAGCATGCCGAGGGATGAGACCACCTAAGTGTCGACAAACTTTATGGTCAAGATAGGCTTGGTCGACAGTTGCAGGTAGCGTCGATGCTTGGTGTTGTTTTCGAAAATGACCTCCGTCAAATGTGGAAGAAGTGGTTAGGGTTTGGATCGAGTGGATGGAGGGGTAGGCATGGGGACAGGTTGGGGGATGCCCCCATCTCTGAAGTTGGAAGCTGGTGAATGAGGAGCAAATGGAATAGGAGAATGAGGCTGGGCTTGTAGAGGCGACATTAGCCGAGGAGGCGAGTCATCTTCAAGTGGGGTCATGTAAGGGGAAAGAGGTAGGGTGGGCATGGAAGTGAGGACAGGAGAGGGAGGAGGAACAGGGTTTTAGTAGGAGGGGAGGAGGGGAGGAGTGCGAGCAGGAGATGGACAAGGAGGTTGAGAAATCTCCGGCAGCGTAGTCGTCGGTGGAGGTTCGCTCCACTTAAGCAGTCAACGGTGCTTCACTGGTTGTCGAGATAGAGGCGATGACTAGCTCTTCTTCTGGTGATGCCATTGACATAGCAGGATCCTCGAGGCTCATGGAGGTCTCCAACATTTGCTCGATGGCATCCCTTCATGGGCCGCTTGTCTTGCTGGTGTCTCTCTCTCAGCCAGTGCGACTGCATTCCCTTGGTCTTCAATTTTGTTTGCTTAGAAGCAATCTTCTTGTACAGCTGGGATTTCGCCACGGGCTCTAGTACAAGAGCGGATAGGGGAGAATGAGGGAGTGAAGTTAATAGGGGACTTGGTGGCGAGTCCTGCATTACGGGCGGACTTGATCCCTTGATAGCTATGATCTTCTTCCCCATCGGCTTTATTCTTTGTCCCCTTGCTGGAGTCCACTGTGGCGATTGCTTCTTGATCTGAGGTATATCTCGTGATGGGTCTTGGGACTGAACAGGATATGAGGTTTGTGGTTACTGCTCTAGTTGGGTTGCTTGTGTGGCTGGCCAGGGGCTTCTAAAGGGTTTGGAGTGTCTGCGCTTGTTTGCACCCCGAGATACACTTGGCTGTGTGGCAGCAAAAACTTAATGGGTCGGGACACTCGTAGCAGCGTATGTCAAGCGGTGGAGTGTGTCGAAGCTGGCTCTGGCAGTAAGGCGTAGTGTATTGGCTATGCTTTGAGTGGTTCATCCATGTTGACAGGGTTGGTTGGATTGGTCGCAAAGATCTTGGCTGAGGATGTGGGTGTCACCTTCTTTCGTGTGCTTGATCCCTTGTCATCACCCTAGCTGTGTTAGGAAGGGAAACTTTTATGTCTTTGGTGCGAAAAAGATGGAGATGAATCGACGCAGAGAGAAAGTGAGTGGGGGTGCTAGGGCTAATGGCAGAAACAAACAAATAAAAGGAATGTGGTTAGTGGGGTGTAATGATGTGAAATGGAAATAGTAGGTGATGGGGAGGAGATATGTGGCCTTGATGACCCATTAAATGAGAATCATGGATAACAGCAAGTTAATGTTGGGAAAAGATAAAAAATTTAAAAATCATGCATCCTTCCGAATATTAGAACCACTGTTGTAAGACCCGGCCCGGCCCGGCTGGTCGGACCGGTGTCCGAGAACTAAAATGACCCACGGGTCAGTCAAAACTCGGCCTAACGATTGACCCACTTTGATCCGGTCAAAACCTGGGTTCAACCGCCCGACCCGGCGGGTTTGACCAACCCGGACGGGTCAAAGTTGTAAAATACATAAAAAAATAAAACATATTAAAATTATTAAAACTTTTAAAAAATATTATTTATATATATCTTTATTTGAAATTTATGTTTTAACATTCTTCTTTATTATATATATAATATTTCATCAATATTTTTATTTTTTCTAGTTTCCTCATGAGATTTTTTTAGAAAATATTCGATTGATGATTCAATTAATACTTACTTTATTATATTATTTGATCTAAATATTTTATTATATTATATTTGTATTTTTTGCTAAATAAGATATTATATATTAATAATATTATAATGATCATCTTAATTTCTTTTATTATTCTATTAATTTATATTATCCGGTCCGACCAGTCCGACCTGACCCTTAAGTAATCCGGGTCGATGCCCGGGTCGGGTCTTACAACATTGATTAGAACTTCCCGGATGACCCCATCTGTCTGAAGTGCCCCCATGCCACGATGTTAACAACCAAATAGTGAACATAATTCGAAAAAAAAAATCTTCAACTGATTTATTCCTGAAACAACACAAAATGTTAGTACAGTAGGTTGCCTCCCAAGAGGCACCATTGTTTATCATCATATATCTTGACATAGAAATTCTTCATCAATTTTCTAAAATCCTATCTGGGGCCATGCCACGAGGTAGAGTCAACTACAGACTTAGATCTTTCTCGTGAAGTTCAATACCGAGATAGAGTTACTTCATGCACTAATTTTGCTTAATATTTGTCTATGTTCCGATAAGATTTATATTAAGAGATATTTATAAAATCATAAATAATTCTCTTATCTCTTTAGAGAATAAAGAATCACCTTATTTGAACAACCACATAAAAAGTTATGTCTAAACAAGTGAAGCCCGAAAGTTAAATTTTAAGTTGATATTTGAGGTATTTATATCACACTGAACTTGCACTTAATATTTGATTACTTTATAATCTGATTTTGAATAAGAGATAAACATGAAAGTTGTAGACAATATTGTTATATTTTCATGTAATCAAAGATCATTTTATTTGATACTTGAAAACTTGTGTGTAAAACAATGGTCTAAAAGTGTAATTTGAAATGGACAACTTTATGCACTAAACTTTGACATAATATTTGTCTATGATTCCATTAGATTTTATGAAAGATCATATCAAAATCGTAGATAATTCTGTTAGCTTTCCCCGGAATAAAAAATCACGTCATTTAGATAATTGTACAAAAAGTTATGTATAAAAGAGTGTAGGAGTATGAGGCTGTTAGCGGAGTAGCGGACGTCTGGTCGCAGGAGGATAAAGCAGACCTCGAAAACACAAAATGGATGCCCGATTATTTCTGTAATGTTTATATTTCAGTAACTAATTCACAACAGATGCCTAAATCTCTAATGGTGTTCATTTCAATGCAGAAAAGTACATAACGACTAGTTTTGAATACGTATGAAAAAAATTGGAGGCTATAAAAAAGTCCAAAACACATTAAGACTAAGGCTTCTAAGAAAAAGTTGGGGCAAATACTGTGTTCATCAAAGAAATATTGAGTTCAAATTTGCAAATCTTTCAGTTCTCTCTGTCACGGACATGCTCTACAAATATCATTTCTGCATAATCATGCATTTAATTAACATATTAAGTTAGTTTGAATATTCATTTAGTGATATTTATATATAGTAATTAATATTCTGATTAGAGCATAATGACTACTTAATTGTCGATAAATTTTACAAAAATAATTACATAAGTTTATTAGGAATAAATTGTAAAATTTCTAAATATTGTAATGTATATGTTTAAATAGGATTAAGTAAGATTAATTAGGGTTAAAACACTTAATTATAACAAAAAATGTGATTGGCCATCACTTAAGTTCCAAGTAGCTGAAGCAGACAGGTGAACAGTTGCTTAAAGGAATATTTTTCCAAACCGCCTTATGTAGTGAGAAAATTATGAAAAAAATATATAAGGCAATTAACATTATCCTTTTAAAAATTATCAGAGGCTAATGTCGAGCGGAACGAACTGGGGAAAATCGAGAACATCGGCTGTTCAAGGTGAGTTTTGATCCAAAAATTATTCTTCTAATTGAGAGGTTCATTTCTTCGTGATTACCGAACCATAAATCATGAAATTTTGTATAGTTAATCCATTCGAAGTTAGCTTTTCATGGATTCTAGAAACACATAAGAAAGAGTTTTATAGAGGAAGATATGTACTTAATTTCGCTAGTCACTCATCGTATCGCGAGTCTGATAGAGGTTCAACTTGTAAATTAGGGCACGGTTCGAATACAATGAATTAGGGTTTGGAATTTGTATATGATTAATTAGAATTTTAAGAGTTTGGTGAGAAGTGGAATCATCCTATTTGGATTTGTATTTTGGGAGAAATGATTTTTTTATCTCATAGTGATGCTTCTGTCAGATTCTAGGACATGGATAGATCACGACCCTAATTGAATATTTTTGTTATAAGGGCATACAATGAGTTAAATTATACAATTTTTATGCCCAAACACTATTGAAGTCTAGATTCTAGGAAAATTAGTATCTCATCAAATGGATACGTGTTGTTAAGATATAAATTAATCATTCAGTGACACACAGTCTGCCAGGACACAAAACCTAGGTCAGATTTCTTAGGATGTTTTGAATTACTCACTTGGACTTAGTTAATTATATTTGGAGATTGGAAACCTTCGTAAGTCTAGTTTCTAATTTATCTAGGATCATGATATTTGCCTTTGTGGTTAAGAAGTTATGAAGTATTCATTGACAAGTACTCAGTTTGAAATCCTAAGACAATACCTAATTAAACTATGGAGGATTTAGAAGTTCCAATTGTGAAATATCCTATGAACAAAAATATTTGAAGTTATAAATTGATATTAGAGGATATTATAGACATTTTAGGGTGCATAAACATTCATACATCAAGAGCATGCATTGTATATTACATTATTAGTGATTGGGAAGTGAAAATGCATTATTACTTGTAGGAAAAAATCAAGTTGCAAGTGAAAGGGTGGAAATCTAATAAACCTCCTTGAAGGAATAAAGTACAAAGTGAGTGGGTAAATTTACAACATAGCACAATATTATATGTTAGTTCTTTAATTTATGGCAAGCAAAGATTATTATTATTATTGAAACATATCTTGAGTTATGAAAGATATTTATGATATGTTTCCAAAATATCATATAAGATGGAGTAACTTTTTACACAAAAATATTTTTAGGAAAAAATGCTTGTGAACTTAAAATAAGTTTTATTTGATAATGATATGGGAATTATGACATGAGTATTTTGATATTGTTAAACTCCATATGTTCCTTAGCCATGCTATTTGAAAAAGGTCTTTTGGGACCGCATTCGATATACTTGAAGCCTTTGGGGCATATATCGGGTGTCTTTGCCCTTTGGGGCTGCTCTACGTGTACGTATTGACCCATGATATGCTCTGCTATCTGAGAATCGTGATTGATGACACACAATCATAATTGGGATACGTATTGATCCATGATTTGCTTTGCATATTTGGGACTCTTTGATTGTGAAGCTGTGCTTAACTGTATGACACACAATCATGGAGGAATACGTATTGACTCATGATTTGCTCTACGTATCTGATACTCTTGATTATGAAGCTCTGCTTAACTGTATGACACATGATCATAGAAGGATACATATTGACCCATGATGAGTATGTGCAATGATACATGTGTGGAGTTTAACTTTAAATATGATGATATCTCGAATAATTTTTATTTATGTATAAGTTCATATGATTTGGAAAGTTATGTGATATGAGTTATGCTTTAAATGTTTTCTCACATGAAAAACCTAATTATTTAAATGTTATATGCACTCGTATTGTTCCCCTATGTTGTATATTTATTCCACTCATTGAGCAAATGATTGTTGCTCACATTACCCTTATTGAATTTTTCTAATGATTCTAAGTTCTCGAGTTGAGTTAACTCGAAGCTTGGTTTGATGCATATAGAAGAGGTCGAACCGTCGGAGTATTGCTATTTTTCTTTTACTTTTCTTTTTCCCTTCACTTTTGTTTTTGAAACATGCATGCAATAGATAATCCTAGATGTTGTAATTAAGTTGGTGAGAAAACTTTTTTATAAGGTTGTATAAAATTTGATCCTGTGAGGTGTTAAATGTGAAATGGGTTGTAAAATGATAGTGATAATATGTGAATGTGATATCTTGTAACTTTTTATTAAACTTTGATGGGTATATATATGCATCTATTGTATGCATTGACAAATGACATAAAATAATTAAGGGAGGAGGTTTTGTCAATTTTATTTTTAAAATTGCTAAATAAGATTAAGGAAAATAATAATTATGATTAGAACTTAGTCACAGAGTGGGGTGTGACACTCTCTTACTCTTGTGTGAGATTCCAAATTGTAAAAGAGAGATTGAGGAGTTTCTTGTGATATTATAATAGTTATTTAGCTCATGAGTGAAAAGAGGTTGTGTCTTACCTCTTGATCGAAGAAAAGACTCTTGAAGAAGAGAAAAGGAAAGAGTTGTAAATGATTTCTTCCTTGCCCCATTTGGACAGAAGGAAGGGTGTTAATGGAATCTTCGACAATCTTGAGATTGAGAAGTCAAAGCGAGAATGTAGGCCAAAGTGTGGCCAAACCTCATCAGCAAATTGTCGTGCATCTTGATTTTGCTTTTCTCTCTCCCTCTCCTTCCTACTCTATTGTATATGTGATTTGAGAATTCTTGTGTTTGATTTTAAGTTTACCGAATCAATTTGTGGTTCTACAACATATTTCAAAATCACTATTTTTATTTACACACCAATTCACCCATCTTGGTGCCTTGTGATCTAATAATTAGTATCAGTTCAAGGTTGCTCTTATTTTAAAGATTTAACCTTTTTTTAGAGCATGTCACCATTTATGGAAGGACATTCCATTTTCGTTCCACCGAGTTTTAAAAATCATTCTTTTTCTTGAAAAATTAGAATGAAATTTTATATATGTTACATTGATTTTGATATGTGAAAAGTTATAGAAAAATATTTTGAAAATACAAAGAAATCTATAAATTGTGTTTCTATTGATATTCCATTTTTTGAATAAGATGATTTTCAAATTTCAATTGAAAAACTTGATGATGAAGTCAAAAATATTTTTTATTCCTTAGTTTCTTATGGCATGAATCTTATTTCTAAATACTCTATTTCTCATGATATTTGACAAGGTTTGTTAAATATTTATGAAGGTAGTGACTACAACAAAAGGGTATATCGAATGTGGACAATGAAGAAAGTAACAATTCTACATATACAACATCTGAGAATAAAGTTTTGTGCTTAATACTAAAGTAACAATTCTACATCCACAACATCCGAAATTGATGAAGTAATTTCTAACTCTTCTTATTGTTCTACTAGTGATACTGAAAATGATGTTGATATCAATTTTGATATGCATAAAGAATTTGCTTTTTTTATTCAAAATTATCTTTCCCATAAAAAGAAAAATGGATTATTAAGATATGAATTGCAAAATTTGAGAAATGAAATGAGGATTTTGAAAATGGAGAAAGATACTTGCCTAGTCCAAAATGAAACTCTAATAAAGGATCTCCATGTTATGGATAATGATTTTGAAATTGTAAGAAATGAAAAGAATGCATGATTACTTCAAAATTAAATTTTAAAAAAATAAGATAATGCATGTATGAATCAAAGTAGAATTTGAAAAAGAAAATTACTTATTTGAAAAATGATTTAGATGATAAATTTATTTACCTATGAAGCATAATAGTATTGTTCAAAAGCCTATCCATATTGTCAAAAATCCTATAAAGACTATTTTTTATGCATCATAAAATAAAAATGATTTTAAAAATTAGGAATACTCTTATTTTTTTAAAAATTATTTGAAATACTCTTGTTCTTTGAAATCTGAGTGTACTCATATTCATCATTGGAAAACTAAAAGCACTCATGATCATGAATCATATAATAATACTTTGAAAGTTGAATATGGTCATTACATTTTGTTAGACCATATATTACTTGTCATTATTGTGGTGCTCAGTCATTGCTCATTAGAGTGCAAAATTAGAAAATTTATAAATTTTGAGAAGAAATTAAAGTGGATTCCTAAATGAACCAAAATTAATCATATTGGATCCAAACAAATTTGGGTACCAAGGAAAATATGCTTTGTAAGTTGCTTCATAAGGAATAAAGAAGAATTATTCAAGTAAAAGAAGGGGCACACTTTTTGGTAAAACTATCATTGAAGTAAAATTTTAAATTTATTTTGTGCACATGTGATTTGAACTATGACTTCTCATATTTAAAATGTGCATTTTACTTGAATGTGTCCACTCTTGATCACGACTATTCATAAGCTCAAATGCATAAAAGTTTTGAAATATTTATGTTGATAAAAAGGATGATACTTTCTATTATTAATTATGCATGTGCATTTTTATTTGATATATTATTATTTTAATGATTTTGTGCCTTGAACCAAATTTAATATATTAAAACATCTATCTCATGCAAATCACATATTAGTATCTATTTTGATAATAGAGCTTGCATATGAAATTGAGATATCATGATCTTACTTGGATCCACAAAGATTTAAGGCATTTGAATTTATCTTGATGATTTCAAATATTTATAGGGAATACATAATGATGATATTTTGAACTTAAACTTGTGTCATAATTATTTGCACTTTAATTTTGTCCACTAGTTATCATAATTTCTGCATAAGACTGATTTTTTTAAAAGTAATTTTTTTTTTGTGCGTAATAGAAATGACTACGCCTACATATTCTTAACTCTTGCAAATGTGAGCAAGTATATTTGATTATTCTCTTACTAGATCTTATTTAGGCATTTGATGCATTATAATTTTGAAATTGAAAGAACTTATAAATTTGATTAGAGATAAGAACATTTTTTTAAGTTCCGAAACAAAGTTGGAGAGAGCTTTAAATTGTGATATCATAACTTCTTTCGACTTGTGATAATGTATTTGCAAAATATCTTTTCCTAATTCCTGTCATATTTATTATTATTGTCATTTTGATTTGGAAGAAAATGATATATGTGATCGTCTTTGGTAAATCATTTTATCTATTAATATTTGACAATCATTTGATATGATAAGATATGATAATAAGTTAAGAAATATTTTGTACATTATTATGATCACTTTTATAAATCTAGACATGTACATGATAATACTTGAAATATCACTCTATTTATTATGCATAAGAATTTCATGATCACTATATTTTTTTAATGCAAAGTTGAAAAACTAATCATAGTGAAATGAAATGTGACTAACAATCTTGAACTCAAGCTAATATGGCTACTAAAATTCAAATAATCTTTTGCTGAAGAAAAATGAAAAGCAAAAGAAAATTTGTCATTGAAATATTAAATATGATTTTGTTAAATAAAAATGTATCAAAGACTCTTGTCCATCTTGTAAAATATTAAATTATTTGATATAATTAAATTTCAATTTGACATATCATTGTTGTCTCAAAGATTTATGCAATATTTTGATTCCCTATATAAATTTTTACCTCTATATCAATTTGATTTCATATTTTCCTCTTATGAACCGATTATGATTTTAGGAGGAGTTATTTTTGTCCATCACATATATTATATTTGAAACAACTCTTATGATGTGACAAAAGAATGAAGATTATTTCATAACTTATGATATTTTACATTCAAATAATCTGGAGTCCGGTTAAAAGAGGGAGAGGGAGGCCAAGGCGGACACTTGGCGAACTAATAGAGCAAGATCTATTGATGAATAATATACCGAAAAGTTTGGTTACTAATAGAGTGGAATGGCGTCATATGATCCATGTAGCCGACCCCACCTAGTGGGATAAGGCTTTGTTGTTGTTGTTGTTGTTGTTATGATATTTTACATATTGCTTCCAATATGCAAGATAAGGAGAATGAAAAATTTAGGAAGATGGCATGATTAAGGGGGAGTTACATTTGTTTCGCATTTATGCTTAATGTGCAAACTGCTTTTTTTTTTTTGACAAAACGGGGAGAAATAGGATAAGAACATAAGAGAACTTATATAAAAGAAATATATATAATCCTGGTTTATTATGTGGACCTTATGAATATAACTCTATATGAAACGCACCTTATAATTAAGATTCATGTGCATATCTACCATCATAAGGAAAGCTTACTTTTAGGGGGAGTTAAATTTTGACTTTGATATCTTTTTCTTTCCAACTTATATACTTTTCATATCTCTTGATTTGTCTTCATAAAAAAGGGGAAATTGTTGGAACAAAGTTTTAATATCCTATATAACTATATTTTGATTATACAAATCTCAAAAAAAATTAGAGTTGTATTTAAAATGCTCAAAAAGTCTAAACAAGAATGAGTTACTTCATGTACTAAACTTTCTGTTAATATTTGTCTATGTTCCCATAATATTTATATTAATGTGTGATTATAAAAGTTGTAGATAATTCTCTTATCCTTTTATAGAATAAAAAATCACCTCATTTGAACAACCACATAAAAAGTTACTCCTAAACAAGTGAAGCCCAAAAAATTAAATTTGAAGTTGGTATTTTTATACACTGAACTTGCACTTAATATTTGACTACTTTATAATTCGATTTTGGATGGTATAAACATAAACGTTGTACACAATATTGTTAGATTTTCATGTAATCAAAGATCATTTTATTTGGATACTTGTACGAAAATGTTGTGTGTAAAAGAGTAAAGGTCTAAAAGTGTAATTTGAAATGGACAATTTTATGCACTAAACTTTGGCATAATATTTGTTGATGATTCCATTAAATTTTGAATGAAAAATGAATATCAAAATTGTATATAATTTGATTAACTTTCCATGGAATAAAAAATTACATCATTTGAATAACTGTACATAAAGTTATATATAAAAGATTGTGGGTCTATTAGGGTGTCAATGGAGTAGCGACACCGGATCTGACAATGGATGTCTATGATAGTAAATAATCGTCCAAACCACAAAATGGATGCTCGATTATTTTTGTAACGGCTATATTTCAACGGCTAGTTCGAAACGGACGCCCGAATCTCAAATGAGTGCCCGTTTCATAGCAAACAACTACCAAAGGATATGAGAAACATTGGAGGATATAAAAGAGATTCAAAACATCAAGAAGATTATGACTTTCAAGAAAAAGTTGGGCTAACACTTCTGTTCATCCAAAAAGCCATATTAAGGTCAAAGTTGCAAATATTTCGTTTATTTCTCTATTACTCTTGTGTGATGTTCCAAATTGTAAAAGAGAGATTGAGGAGTGTTCTTTTGATATTGTAATAATTATTTAGCTCATGAATGATAAGAGGTTGTGCCTTACCTCTTGAGTGAAGGGGTGGGTGATAGCTTTCGAGTATGAGAGGCTTGCCTTGAAGCGAAGAAAAAGCAAAAGTTGTAAAGAGTTTCTTCCTTACCCCATTTGGAACGAAGGAAAGCTGTTAGTGAAATCTTCAATGATATCATGGTCAAGAAGTTTGAACGGGGACGTAGGTTAAGATGTGGCCAAATCTCGTCAACAAATTACTATGCATCTTGAGTTTGCCTTTTTCTCTCTATCTTTCCTACTCTATTATACATGTGAATTGAGCATTATAGTGTTTGATTTCCAGTTTACCGAATCGATTTTGTGCTTCAACAATGTATTTCATAAAATTGGTATTTTTTATTTAAACACCAATTCACCCCCACCTCTCTCATGGTGCCTTATGATCCAACTTGCTTGATTCTTTGGCCGTTTATTTTGAAGGTTTTCCCTTTTGAATTTATAAGCTCCATAGTCACAAAGGGGAAAACTCGTGTTACTTGAAAAGTTCAATTTGAAACTTGGAATTGAACAGCAATGCCAAATCTCTTACATTAAAAGTGTTGCACTGAATGATAGAATCATGCCACCTCTTAGTCTTGCCCTTGAAGATGATGGCAGTTTGATAGGCCTCATTGTGCAGTTCATCAAGTTCATTCATCTACTTCTTATTGGCTTCTTGGAGATCAAAGTTCAAGTACTTGATTGCTCAATATGCTTTATGTTGGATCTCGACCGACAGATAGCAAGATTTTCTGAAGACAATGTTATAAGGGGTACTAGCTCCCAAAGAAGTTTTGTAGGCTGTTATGAATACCCACAACGCCTCATCTAATTTTGAACTCTAGTCCCTTCTGGGTTTGACCACAACTCATTAAAGGATAGCCTTAATCTATCTATTGGAGACTTCCACCTACTCGCATGTCTGTGGGTGGTAGGGTCTAGTGACTTGATGATTGACCCCATACTTCGACAACAGACTTTCGAATTGTCTTTCCAATAAATGCTTTCCCCCATCATTGATGATTATTCTTGGCATTACACAAGCACAAAATATGTAAATTATGATGGTTCATATATGGACTAAAATAATCATCTACACAGTGGTATTTGAAATTTCATCCATCAATAATTTCCTTTGAATAATCTATGATTGATGGAAATCATTGTGTGTATATATGTGGCTCCAAAGATAAGTTTACATTTCTATCTCTGTTGATGATAACTTACTAGCTCGAAATAATGAGTATATTAATTTCATTAAGTAATAATTGTCCTCTATCTGTGAGATGAAGGACATGGGTGAAGCAGCATATATACTTGAAGTAAAGATTTTATGATATCATTCAAAGAGATACATTGCTCTTTCATAAGAGACCTGTATTAAAAAGGTAATTGAATATTTTCGAATGAATAACTACAAAGTAATTGATACTCTTGTAGCGAAAGTTTAAGCTTTATGTCTTAACATGTGTACAAAGACTTTAGAAGAAAACACTGTTATGATTTTTTATCCTTATGCCAACGCAATTGAAAGCATGATGTACATAATGTTATGTACTCGATCAGACATATGCCTTTCCATTGTTATAGTCAGCCGATGTCAAACCAATCTAGGACACTAAATTGGAAGTTTGTCAAGAGAATTCTTAGATACTAATTGACTATGCATTATACTATCAAGGAGCAAATTTAAAATTAGCCAGATATACAAATGTTGATTGGGCTGGTGATGTTGATGAACACACATCCACCTTCAGTTACGTCTTGTTGCTTAGCAATGGCATTGTGACATGGAGCAGCAAGACGCACGATTGCATATCATTGTTAATAATGGAAGCTGAATTTGTGTCATGTACTGAAGCTGTAAAAGAAGATTTTTGGTTAGGCATAGGGTAGTTGATAACGCTTCGAAGACTAACTTACACTTTGATAATCAAGTTGCTATTGCATATGTCAAAGATGAGAAATATCATTGCAAAGGGTGGCACATCGATACTAAGTACAAATTTGTATGAAATGAGATGTTCAAAAAAGGATTATGATTTAATAGGTGTCTATGCATCAGAATGTGGCTGACCCATTTACGAAGCCTATTCCAAGAGATGTTTACGTAATCCTACTATACTTAAATGCTTATTGTTAAATGAAAGTATTTCACTTAGTTTAAATTATTATGAGTTTTTATACACACAAGATTATCAAATCACATGGATAATCACCTCCGACAATTAGAGTATAGCGAGTGGGGAGAAAATGGTTTAGATTCATAATATGATATATGATGCATGCATTTTATAGCATTTAATTTAAGGTTCATTTAGGTTTATTTTCATAATTTTCTCATGGCATGCATCAATTTTGTTTTATTTATTTCAGTTATTCTCTTGAACTTCCCAACTACCTAGGTGTGTGTTATTTTACAGGAAAATCTCTTATTTCGGTGGAACTTATCAAAGAAAATTCTGCGAGCAGAAAAGAAGGAAGAAATTAACCTTGGATGAGAAAACAAGTTTTTCTCACAGGCCGTAATGGATATATAACGCCCCTTCGGCTACTTATCACGGGCCGTAAGATACTACTCACGATCCTCACAAAAAGAACACCAGACACGCTTAGACTCTTCACCGGCCATAAGCGCATGCTAACGCCCCTCCAAATTGGATACAAGGACTGTTATGGAGTATTTACGGATCTTAGAGAGATACTCATATGTCACGAAGTCTTTTCGGGCCGTTATAAAGCTTTCACGGCACACAATAGCACCGTCATGTAATGAATATGGATCTTATGATAGGCCGTAACACATTTGTAATGGGTCTCACATAATGAAGAGTTAAGCCGAAGAAGAACTTAATGGGTCATCATCTGAAATTACAATTTGCATCCAATTTTGATCCCTTCCTTTACCGGTCGTAACATTTGTTTAACGGCCTACATAAAATCAGAGAAAAATTGAGCATAGTTATATCATGGGGCGTAATGCAGCCATTACGATGCACATAGAGGAGGTGTAAAATCTTGCTAGAAATATTACGGGTCGTAGTAAGCACCTAACGGCCTGTTATATCAATAGACATGTCGACTTTCGTGAATTATGTCCGCAAAATAAAGAGTCAATTTCATTATAGGTCATTAGACATAGATCACGAGTCTAACTTATGGGCCGTCATGGAGTCTTCATGGCACATAAAAAAGCCGAACGTAGAATCACCCGAGTTATGGGCCGTTGCACTCATGTTACGGGTCGGAACATATATATATGAAAACTTCGAATTAAAGTTGAACTCAACCGTGAACATCTCATTACGGGTCATTAGGAGTGCTGATTTTTGCTGATCGTTGATTTACCGAACTAATTTTGATTGAATCAAGATGCCAGGATGGTGCCCAACCTTCTAGAAGATTTATTTGATGGTAGGAGCTCTGAATTGGAGATAAATCACAAAATTCTTGGGTCAAAGAGGAGTTTAAACTACAGATTATCCTTTGGATAAGTTTTGGACTCCCAACTTATCAAGATTTATCGGGAGCCTTGGAATTATAAACATAAGACCTCAGAAGACTTGAAAATTTGTGCTTGAGCCCTGGGAAGTCATGCCTCATTGTAGAGAAGGATATTTGAGGCTAGAAGGTCACCGAAGGAGAAGGATTGCACAGCAATTTGTCGATTAGTGTTGCGCGATCGTCTAGAGGTCCTGGAGGTTGCAAACCTCTCTTTCTCCATATACTTTGATGCTCTTTTACCTCATTTTTCATAGTCCATTAGTTCTGTAATATTTCATATTTGTTTCAGAAAAATAGATTGTTTGGACCTCTTTCTTATTCAAGTTAATTCAATAAGTCGACTTCTTTTGATTATATATGTTAAGTTTAATGTTTTTTATGAGTAAAATGATTTTTGAAATTAGATCACAAACCTATACAAGAAGTGATTAATTCCAGAAGTAATTATTATTTTGATAATCGATCTTTTAATTTTAAGTTGAAGCATATATAACACATATTCGATAATTCGTCGTGTATATTGAATAGTGTGCGGTTTGTTATTCTGTCCAAAAGTATAGGTGAATAATAGTTTAGGAGTTACATTTTCTTGCATCATAATTCTCTGTTAAATCAGTAATTAACTCGTCGTATGTGATTATTGATCATATATGGAATTAGGATAGTTTCATTTACTCGTTTAGAGAAATCAATATTTTAAGTGCTCTTAATCCATCTCAAAAATCAACCCGAGTGTTTCTGACATGATTTGATTGGTTTAGAGATTCATACATATATAACTTTACATTAATCATCCATAATTCCCAAAGATCATCACCACTTTATCTTTACACATCAATTATTTATTTTCTATAATTTTTATATTTCTGACTTACACATACAAAACCTTTTCTTTTCTTAGTAGTTCTTTAGGATAGGATTGATTTAGATAGTTCCTCGTGGGATCGACAACTCTACTCTATACTCTATTACTTGATACGACTAGTGCACTTGCTAGCTATTGCATTATTACATATTTTTCGTATCAATATAAGACCGCCTTAATTTGTTTAGGAGGATTCAACCACGAGTTTACTTCAACTCAATGTGACGTGACAAGGTGAACCAAATATGAGGCCTCATTTATGGCGCCAGAATTTAGGTGACTAGTTGAAGAACTTAGGTCGTGCGCTATACATAGACAACTGGACTTAAGTCTATGCAAAATTATTGAGTAAAGGCATACGCTTATTTAGTGGAGGTCTCTAAAGAAATACTTAAGTGTATCATCAAGTATGCTAAGTCGACCTTAAGATGTGATGAATACTTTATCGTCTTCATCACATGTGTAGTTTTTAATGACTGAATAAGTCTGAAGATTGTCCTTAGACTCTTGACTATATTTCAAAGTAATTGCTACTTTAGTAAGGCACTCAAAGGCTAAAATTGTATGGGTCCATCGATCCACGTGTATAAAAGAAACTAACTTAGAGACGAAAACTATAAGGCCAAGAGAAAGATTCACTTCTGTTGCATAAATTTTATATGTTGTTGGACAACTATAAAGTATGCATATAAAATTGAGTAAATCGCGAAGTTAGACATTGGTCATCTAAGCTATACAAGCAAGGTGTCTATAGGGAAAAGCGAATAACATGGTTACTTGAGCAGTTGTACAAGAGTACTGACTCGCATATTGATTGAGCGACTATAAATTCATAATAGATTATAGTCTTGACTTTCAAGTTGATTGAGCACAATGTATTCTTAACATGTCATGATATATGCTCTCAAGTGATTAACTACTTGTGTATCCCTAGAAAAATAAGTCACGATTATCCCATATTATGTTATGAATTTTCGTGGGTCGCGAGATCCATTTATCATGTACAAACATTCGTAGGATCATATATGAAACATAGTCCATTATGTATTACATATGAGTGAGAGATTGATGGTTGTACATCGATAACGAACTCATGCATGGAGTTGCATCCTCAACACAACTTCTACTATGCAGTTTGGTAAACCACACGTACAAGCAATTAAAAATAACTACTACTACAAATTCTATAAATACAGATTGACGGTATGGCAATTTCTTTGGATGTGTGTACTCTACAGTATCCTTGCTGAAAGTTTTGTGTTACTTGGATTGTAAACTCATGTTGACTTTTCATTTGTGATAATTGTCATGTCCTCGATACAAGGATAACATGAAAGAATCAATTAATATTTCCGTAGATTAATTTTTCCTTTTAGTAAAATCTTAAAAAATTGACAAATGTAGACATGTTAAATAAAGTGGAGTAGGACCGATCACGAGATCGAGTCTAAATCTCTTAAGTTCGACCAGTGCCAAGATGATATTGTTGAATCCTATGTTTTGATTATAACAAATTAAATTGGACATAAAAGTTACTAATTTATGCTCAAGTGATGACAATTCAAGTGTAAGATTGATATGACCTCATTTGCAATGCCAAATTAAACATTAAAAATAAAAATTCAGCACACGATTGGTCAACCCACCGATCGACCGGCCATGGAGACCAGTCGATTGATATCAAGTGAAAGAAATGTCAAGGCTATATCGATAAATGGTCCGATCGTTGCATCGGTCGACTGATCAACACAAGTATCAATTCTAGAAATGTCGAGACTGTACCGGTCGATGTTTTGATCGTTGAATCGGTCGCCGACCAACAGAAGAGTGCTTTTAAGAAATATCGAGACTACACCGGTTGATTGTCTAGTCTTTACATCGGACGATCGGACAGTGGATAAAATCGTAGATTTTGTGCAATGGTCATATTGACCAGTCGACCAGCCCATTAAAGTGGTCGATCGGTCACAATGTCAGGTAAACAGTAACAACTATTTTTCAAGCAAAAAATTGTGGAAGAATTTTTGGACGAAATTTTCACCTGTAGAAGCCTATAAAAGGAGTGTCAAAGCATGAAGAAAAATCATCTAAGCAAGCAAGATCATTCAAAAGTTTCTTTTAAGTTCTTGAGCCCAAATTTGCAAGTTATTCTCGTTCTCTTTTAAGCTTTGAGTGTGAGAAACTTTTGTAAAAGAAAAGAGTTAGAGGGAGTCATTGTTCTCTGATATAGTGAGATTGAGAGCTCATTATAAAAGAGGTGTGCCTTGCCTTTTGAGTGGAGCAAAAGGCGTGTGGTGTAAAGAGGGTTATTCTCTCCCTACAAGAAAAGAGAAAGCTAGTGAATCTCCGGCGGTCTCGAGGATGAGAAATCGGAGCGAGGACGTATGCCAAAGAGTTAAGGCCGAACCTCGTCAACATTTTGTGTCTCTGTGTGTTTGCTCTCTTACTCACTCTTTATTGTTATTTTCTTGTGATCAGTTTCATTGATTTTCTAAATGTATTTTTACGAAAAGTTCTTGGTGCTTTCGATCCTACAATTGATATCAAAGTAGGTTGCTCTCGTTTTTAACATTTAAACATCTTTAGATCTATGGCATCAAGTGGATTCAATTTTTTCAAAGGTCAATCTATTAATCGACTTTCACTTTTTAATTCACCAAATTTTGCATATTGGAAAATTAGGGTGCAAGTATATGTATGTTCCATTGATATATACATGTGGGATGTCGTTCAAAAAAGTTTTGATTTACATTGAAAATCTCCTTTAGAATATACTGAAGGAGAAAGATTTTTGGTAAAACTTGATTGGAAAGCAAAAAATATTTTTGATGCGTAAAATGATGTATCAAAATAAAATCGATAGCAAGTGCACTAGTCGCTCAAGTAATATAGTAATAGGAGTAAAGAGTGTCGAAACCACGAGAAATATTATTAATTCGATATTTGAATTTATAAATTAATAAGAGAGGAAAAACAAAGATTTTGAAGATAGGTTTTGTAATTATAAAATCAAATATGAAAAAATAAGATAATAATAATATAATATAGTGGTGCTAAAGTTAGACCTTAGGATGAAAATAGATCAGGATAAATATTCGAACCATAAAAGATAAATTTAATCTTTAAAAATGGATTAGAGTCTTCTTGAAGTATCTAACATGATTAACTTGTCGTCTCCATGACTGGTATCCATCAACCTAAGCAGGCAGAACTATCTTAATTTAATAAGAATTAAAGTCTCCATGACTGGCATCCCATCAAATCATATTAAAATTAAAATGCATTAAATTAGATTCCCTAGACTATTAATCACTCCATAAATTGGTATAGAATAATAGACCACACAAACTTAATTCTCCACGCACTAATTATCAAATTTATGTCAATTCTTAATTTCCAAATAAAATCAATTAAAATTAGCATTAAGAATTCTGAAATTAAACACTCCACAAACTAGTATAGCCTAATTCAGAAATCCAATCAACTAACATAAAAACATTAAATACAATTAATAATTGATTACAAAAGACTAAAACAAATGAAATATGATCCAAATAGTTTCCCTTCAATTAATAATCTCCTAAAATAATAATCCTAAAAATATGGAGTTCATCCTAGAAAAGTTGGATAGATAATAAAACAATAATAAAAATTGGAAGAATTACACCTAAAAAATAAAAAGTCGAAGCTTCAGATCACGGGCAGACAGTCGGGCAGTCTCTCGCACTTGATTAGAGTCGCGATCAACCTTCAACCGTCGCACCTCTCTCTTCTTGATCGTAGCCTACAGAGCTCATGACTCACTATAGAAGAAAATCACACTTCAAAGCACAAATTGGGATGATATGGTTCCTTCTCCATTTATAGATGTGGACGGACTTCAAATTGATCACGATCGTGAATATCGTACGACCAACTTTAAATTCAGCTGAGATAAAACT
Source organism: Pontederia crassipes (assembly GCA_030549335.1). Taxonomy (NCBI): domain Eukaryota; kingdom Viridiplantae; phylum Streptophyta; class Magnoliopsida; order Commelinales; family Pontederiaceae; genus Pontederia; species Pontederia crassipes. The sequence goes on from CM060190.1 coordinate 9,514,926, forward strand.
TGGTTAATGATAAAAAGTTATCAATTTTGCACCTGGTGATAAACTCCTCTTTTGATTCTCGGCCATCAAACTTAGTTAATGATGATGTTTCGCACCAAATGATCAGTTGATGATCATGGTCGATAGTCTCCATCCTTGGTTAATGATAGAGTTTTGCACCCAAAGATATCGGCCGCAATAGATAAATATTGGTTAAGGATACAACTTCTTCGCTTTGGCCCCCAAAGATCCTCTTCGTAGTTGGATATTACGGCCGATAATCTTGATTTGATATGGGGTTTTGCCCCCAAGGATTTCACGGTCGATAATCACCATGGTTAAGGATGAAACTTTTATCGTGTTGTGCCCGCAAAATTCTTCTTAATAGGTTCATGGCCGCAAATTCAAAAGGAGGTTAATTATTGCCTAATGATGGATAGAATATAAGTTTTGCGCCCAAAGATACAAGGCCGATAATCACTTTCATCTGAATTTTGGCCGATAGGTTCGATAATTCATTTATCGGCTTTTCCTGTAAAATAGTTATCAAAATTTAATTAATCCGTCCATAATTAAAATATTCAGAGAATCATAAGTTTAATCGAATTTCTTGTTATCAAAGTGATGTTGGATCTAAGTTTTAGAGATATATAAAATTATATTTTGATGATACAAACCTCGAAAGATTAAAGTTAAAATGCTGAAAAAGTTTAAAGAAAAAGGGATAACTTTATGCACTACACTTTGATTAAATAATTAACTATTAGATTTTGATTGGTCATAAATATCAAAGTTGTAGATAATTCTATTAGCTTTCCATAAAAATCATCTCATTTGGATAATTGTGTAAAAGGTTATGCTTAAAATAGTGCAGGGCAATCGAGCTGCCGGCTGGAAATCTGGTCGACCGGTCAGGAACACAGGTCGACCGGTCCAGAATATCGGTCGATCGGTCCAGAACACAGGTCGACCGATCAGTGCAAAATATGCCCAATTTCAACCAGCAGAATGTCGAGACTGTACCGGCTGAGATACCGATCGACCGGTCCAAGACACAGGTCGACCGGACAGTGCAGAATTTGCCAACGATCATATTTTTCATAAAAGAAAGTGTACCGGTCGACCGATCCATATGTGCAGTCAACCGGCCTCTGAGTCAAATGAATAGTAACGATCAAATTTGAAGGAGAAAATTGTGGAATGATTTTTGGATGACTTTCTCACTTGCAGAAGCCTATAAAAGGAGTGACAAAGGCAGAAGGAAGTGCAATCATTCAAGCCTTGAAGAAAAACTTCAACTTATCAAAAGAAGACATTCTTCTTGAAGTTTTCATTTTTAGTTTTCTCTTTTTCTCTCTTCTCTTGTGAGCTTAGTTTTGTAAAATAGAGAAACATTTTATTTAGAAAAATACTGAGAGAGCTCCTATGTAAAAGAGGTTCAAAATCTTACTTCTTGAGCGAGAGAAAAGATTAGCTTTCTATGAGGAGAAGTTGCCTTACCTCTCGAAGCGGAGAAAATGTGGTTGATGTAAAAGGCGTTTTTCCTTGCCCCATTTGGAATTAAGGAAGAGTCTTAGTGGAATCCCCGGCGATCTCAAGGTCGAGAAGACGGAATGGGAACGTAGGCCAAGGTGTGGCCGAATCTCGTCAACAACCACCGTGTGTTTGCGTTTGATTTTCTCGTTCCCTCTCCCTCTAATATTGAATTTATGATCTGAATTGTAAAGGATTTAAGAATTGATTTTAAGCTTCTGAGATAGTTTTTGTGAAATCGACATTTTCAAATTGAACACCAATTCACCTCCCCCCCCCCTCCACCCCCACCCCCCCCCCCCCTCTTAGTGCCCTTTGGGATCCTACAATTGGTATCAGAGTGAGTTGCTCTTGTTTTGATCTTTTGAATCTTCTTATTTTCAAATCTAATCATTTTAGATCTAATTATTTTTAAGATTCAATCATTTTTTAAAAATTTAACAATCTTAAGAGCTATGGCATCAAGTGAATTTATTTTCGCCGAAGGACAATCAATTAGCCGTCCTCCCCTTTTAAATGCATCAAACTTTCAATATTGGAAAATTAGGATTCAAGCATACATTTGTTCTATTGATATTAACATGTGGGATATCATTGAAAAAGGTTATTATCTTCATGAAAAATTACCTACTGAATATGACGAAAGACAGAAAATTTTTTCGAAATTGGATTGGAAAGCAAAGAATATTGTTTATTGTGCTTTAGACTCAACGGATTTCAATCGGATTTCTAATTGTGAAAGTGCAATTGAAATTTGGAAGAAACTCATTACTACTTATGAAGGAACGGATAAAGTTAAAGAATCTAAATTAAATATTTTGAATCATCAATATGATTCCTTCAAGATGCATGAAAATGAATTCATAAATGATATGGTTGCTCGGTTTAATGATATTGTGAATGGCTTAGCCTCTTTGGACGCGCCTAGAACTAAGCCCCAAAAAGTGAAAAAGATTCTCAGGTCTCTCTCCTCCCAATGGCATACAAAAAGGACGGTGATCGAAGAAAAGAATCTAAACAAATTGGATTTTGATGATCTTATTGGCTCACTTCTAACATATGAGATCGGAATCCAAGAAGAAAAAGAATCCAATGCTCTCAAAAAGAAAACGTTGGTTTTGAAAGCAAGCAAAAATGAAGATAACTTAAGTGAAAAAGAAGTGGACGAAAAGAAGCTCGCCCGCTATACAAGAACACTTGACAAATATCTCAAGTTGATGAAATCTAAAAAAAAAAGACTGAGAAGCCGAAAAGAGGATTATGTAAACATCACTCAAAAGACAAAAAGGAGACATATCAAAAAGAGAAGAAGAAGAAATATAAAGAGCCAAGTGAGGATGAATCAAATGACTCATCAAGTTCTTCTAGTGAGGATGCATACTTGTGCCTAATGATACACAACGATGAGGCAACTTCAAACTCTTCAATTTTAAATAATGATTCATCGGGATTTTTTGAAGAAAATGTTTCTTTAGATGTAAATGAAGAACTCTCCTCTCTCATAAAAAGATATTTTTCAACTAAAGAGGAAAATGAAAAATTACTATATGAGATTGAAAAACTCAAAATTGAAATTGAAGCTTTAGAAATTACACATGCATGTGAAATTGTAAAACTAGCATGTACTTTAGAAAAGGTAAAGAAGGAAAATGACCTTTTGAAAAACTCACAAAATAAGACTATTTCTCATGTAACGATAAATAATCTTAGGAATTATTTTGGACATGAAAATTCATATTGGAAATCCAATCATCTATATGGTAGAAAATCACATCTCAAGTGTTTTACATGTGGATTTTATGGTCATTATGCATACCAATGCAAAATAAGAAAATCTTCACAACATTGATTGATATGGGTTCCGAAATGAACATTATCTAACAAAATCGAACCCAAAGAAGTTTGGGTACCAAAAATTACTTGATTATTTTTCAGGTATGCCTCACATGCAAAGGACATATGGAATTGGAAATGTGAAGGCACAAAGGTTATGGTAAAAGTATCATCTATTTTTTTAATCAAAAATTCAAATTACTATTTCTTTGAAAGGAGAGAACATCTAAAATTGGTAATAGTAATAGGGGGAGCATACTAAACTTTATTTTGACATATCATGAATATCATCGTTGTATCAAAGTTTTATGCCATATTTTGATTATTAATATATATATATATAAATAGTTTTGGCCTTCATCAAATTTTTTCCATTTCGCGATTATAAAATAATCATAAATTTAGGGGGAGTTATTTCTTACATACTAACTCTTTATGATGCAATATTTTACATATTTCTAATATGAAAAAAAGGGGAAAATAATTTTTTTTCAAAGATGGCATGATTAAGGGGAGTTACATATGATTTCCTATATGCTTCATACACAAATTATTCTTTTTGATGAAACAAAAGGGGGAGAAATATAGGAGAAATATGATTTGAATAACACATTATATGAAGAGTTCCTTACAATTTATACTTATGTGAATATTATCATTGTAAGGAAAGTTGAGTGTTAGGGGGAGTAAAATTGATTTTACAACTTATTTTATAACTTTTTTGAAACTTTTACATTTTTCATATTTCTCAATTTGTCTTCATCAAAAAGGGAGAGAATGTTGGATTTAAGTTTTAGATATAAATAAAATTATATTTTGATGATACAAACCTCGAAAGATTAAAGTTAAAATGCTGAAAAAGTTTAAAGAAAAAGGGATAACTTTATGCATTACACTTTGATTAAATAATTAACTATGATCCTATTGGATTTTGGATTAGTCATAAATATCAAAGTTGTAGATAATTCTGTTAGCTTTCCATAGAATCAAAAATCATCTCATTTGGATAATTATGCAAAAAGTTATACTTAAAATAATGCAGGGCGGTTGAGCTGCCGGCTGAAAAATTGGTCGACCGGTCAGGAACATAGGTCGACTGGTCCAGAATATCGGTCGATCGGTCCAGGACACAGGTCGATTGGTCAGTGCAGAAAATATCCAATTTCAACCAGTAGAATGTCGAGACTATACCGGTCGACTGGTCTAAGACACAGGTTGATCGGACAGTGCAGAATTCGCCAACGGTCATATTTTTCATAAAAGAAAGTGTACCGGTCGACCAGTCCATATGTGCGGTCGACCAGCCTCTGAGTCAAATGAATAGTAACGATAAAATTTGAAGGAGAAAATTGTGGTATGACTTTTGGATGACTTTCTCACTTGCAGAAGCCTATAAAAGGAGTGTCAAAGGCAGAAGGAAGTGCAATCATTCAAGCCTTGAAGAAAAACTTCAAGTTATCAAAAGAAGGCATTCTTCTTGAAGTTTTCACTTTTAGTTTTCTCTTTTTCTCTCTTCTTCTATTGTGAGCTTAGTTTTGTAAAACAGAGAAACATTTTATTTAGAAAAAATACTGAGAGAGCTCTTGTGTAAAAGAGGTTCAAAATCTTACTTCTTGAGCGAGAGAAAAGATTAGCTTCCTAGGAGGAGAGGTTGCCTTACCTCTCGAAGTGGAGAAAAGGTGGTTGATGTAAAGGGCGTTCTTTCTTGCCTCATTTAGAATTAAGGAAGAGTCTTAGTGGAATCTCCGACGATCTCGAGGTTGAGAAGTCAGAGCGAGGACGTAGGCCAAGGTGTGGCCGAACCTCGTCAACAACCACCGTATGTTTGTGTTTGATTTTCTCTCTCCCTCTCCCTGTATTATTGAATTTATGATCTGAATTGTAAAGAATTTAAGAATCAATTTTAAGCTTCCACGATGGTTTTTGTGAAATCGATATTTTCGAATTGAACACCAATTCACCCCTCCCCCCCCCCCCCCCCCCCCCCCTCTTGGTGCCCTTTGGATCCTACAAGTGCCAATAAGATTTGGAAGAAACTTATTGTTACTCATGAAGGAACAGATAAAGTTAAGGAATCTAAATTGAATATTCTAAATCACCAATATAATTTTTTCAAGATGCATGAAAATGAATCTATAAATGAGATGGTTGTTCGCTTTAATGATATTGTAAATGGTTTACCCTTTTTGGGAGAGCCAAAGACTAATCCTCAAAAGGTGAAAAAGTTTTTCAGGTCGCTCTCCTCCAAATGGCATACAAAAAGGACTTGAACAAGTTAGACTTTAATGATCTTATAAGTTCTCTCTTAACCGATGAGATCGGGATCAAAGAAGATGAAGAAGCAAATGCTCCAAAAAGAAAAATATTGGTTTTAAAAGCAAATAAAGATGAGGAAGACACAAGTGAAGAAGATGATGATCTTGATGAAAAGAAGCTTGCTTTATATGCAAAGAAACTTGAGATACTAAGCAAAAGAAGAAGAATGGCTTTATCAATAAAAGATTGTCATCAAGCAAGAATCAAATAACTTGTTTTGAATATAAAAACATTGGACTTATAAAAATAAGTGTCCAAATTTGGTCAAAAATGAGAAACATGGAGAAAACTCAAGAAGGAAGAGAAAGTCTCTTCAAGCCGCTTGAGATGAAAGCAAAGGTGATGAAAATGATTCCAACACCTCCTCAAGTGATGATGAAAAGCCTACATATGTTTAATGGCTAATAGCCACGAGGTATCATTTAACTCATCTGGTTCTAGTGATAGTGAATTCTTTCATGTGCATAATGAGTTTAGAATTCTTATTAATAAATATGGATGCCTAAAAAAGAAATATGATAATGTAAAAATAGAGTTTAAAAACATGCAAAAGAAAAATAAGGATGTTAAAGCATGTGAAAATTTTGATATATTGAATGAAGAAAACTCTTGCTTAGAATTCTTAATTGGAGAATTAAAAATAAAAAATAGTACGCTAAGACCATCATGTCAAAAATACAATGTAGAATGTGTATGCTTGAACAAAGAAATCAAGAATTTAAAATATGAGACTCTTAGTTTCTTTCTTGTTGGGAGCTCCAAGGTACAATGAAGGTAAATGATATTTAGATAGTGGATCCTCAAGACATATGAATGGAGATGCATCTAAGTTCATCACTTTGGAAAAGAAAAATGGAGGAAAAGTAATTTTGGGAGACAATAGCAAAAAAATAGTAATTGGTATGGGTACTGTTAGTAAGAATGATAAAGTGTATTTGGAAAATATGTGGCTAGTTGAAAACCTAAAACATAATCAAATTAGCATAAGTCAACTATGTGATAAAAACTATTTAATTAAATTTGAAAAATACAATGTATGATATTATATGAAAATAATGAAGTTTTACACATAGGCTTTAGATACAATAATGTGTACAAAATTGACTTTGATAATTTGAAAAATGAAAAATGTCTTAGTGATATGCATGATGATATAAATTTATGGCATAGAAGATTAGGACATGCAAATTACAAATTACTAAATAAACTTTCAAATCATGAAATGATTAGAGATTTTCCTAAGGTTAAATTTAAGAAAAAACAATATCTGTGATTCATGTTTTAAAGGTAAACAAACCAAAATTTCTTTTAAATTGAAGGGAGTCATTGGTACATATAGGTCCTTGAAACTTTTACATCTTGACTTATTTGGACCAATTGATGTAGTAAGCTTAGGAGAAAAAAGATATGTATTTCTGATTGTTGATAATTTCTCCCGTTTCACTTGTACTATTTTTCTTGCAAGTAAAGATGAAACAATAAACACGTTTTTCCAAATTTGCAAAAAGATTCAAAATGAACTTGAACAAAAAATTTCAAAAATTAGACGTGATCATGGAGGAGAACTTAAAAATCATAAATTTGAATTATTTTATGAAGAAAATGGGATTACTCATAACTTTTCCACTCCTAGGACAGCTTAACAAAATGTAGTAGTAGAAAGGAAAAATAGAACTATACAAGAAATGGCTAGAATAATTTTACATGAAAGTAAATTGTCAAAGTATTTTTGGGCCAAAATCGTAAACACATCATGATATGTTCTTAATAGGATTCTACTTAGGCCTCTTGAGAAGAAAACATGTTTTGAAGTTTTATATGGAAAGAAACCCAATATTTCTTATTTCAAAGTTTTTTGTTGTAAATGCTACATTTTGAATGTCAAAGATAAACTAGGAAAATTTGACGTCAAATGTGATGATGGTATTTTTCTTGATTATTCAGGTACAAGTAAAGTTTATAGAGTGTATAATAAAATAACGTTAATTGTTCAAGAGCCAATTAATGTTAAATTCAATAAGACTAATGATTTTTTGATGAGCAAACAAGCACATGATGATGAGGAAGAAAGATTTGAAGTGCAAAGACAACTTGAGGATGTGCAAAATGAGGAGTTAGAAGAAGCTAAAGTTGATACTTCAAATATGGAAGAAATGAAAGAACCTCGAATTGAGGAGAACCAAATCATTCCAAAAATTGGAGACATGCCTCATCGCATCCATTTGAACAAGTTATAGGTAATATAAATGAAAGTATAAAAACTAAAAACTCTTTGAAAATTCTATGAGTTTTTTCGGCATTTCTTGCTAATTTTGTCCAGCAATATAGATGAAGCACTTGAATATCAGAATTGGATAAATGCAATGTATGAGGAATTAAACAATTTTGGAAGAAATCAAGTGTGAAAATCTGTGGAAAGACCCATGGACCATCTCATTATTGGAATCAAATAGGTCTTTCTAAAAAGTTAGATGAAAATGGTGTCATTGTGAGGAACAATGTTAGATTAATGGTCAAGGATTACTCACAAATTGAAGGGATTGATTTTGATGAAACCTTTGCTCCTGTTGTTAGACTTAAGGCAATTCGAATGCTTTTGATTTTGCATGTTATAAAGGTTTTGAACTTTTTCAAATGGATGTAAAATCACCATTCTTAAATGGTTTTATAAATGAAGAAGTTTATGTTGAACAACCTCAAGATTTTGAAAATCCATATTTTCTTATCATGTTTTCAAACTTTCAAAAGTTCTTTATGGATTGAAACAAGTTCCTCGAGTTGGTATAAAAATTTGAGTTCATTTTTAATTGAAAATAATTTTCAAAAAGGGAAAGTTAATACCAAATTATTTTTAGAACATTTTAAAAATGATATTTTAATAGTTCATATATTTATGATATTGTTTATCGTGCTACTAATGAATGCCTATAGAAAGAGTTTGAAACCCTTATGCAACAAGAATTTGAGATGAGTCTTGTAGGAGAGCTCACCTTCTTTCTAGGCCTACAAGTGAAACAATCCAAGGAAGACATTTTTCTCAATCAAGAAAAGTATACAAGGGAGTTGATTAAAAGATTTGAGATGAACGAATGCAAGACGAGCACAACCCCTATGTGCACTACTACAAAATTGGATAAAGATGAAAAAGGCAAGTCCATTGATAAAAAAAGGTACAGAGATATGATTGGTAGCTTACTCTATTTAACGACATCTAGGCTAGATATAATGTTTAGTGTATGCTTGTGTGCTACGTTTTAATTCGCTCCCGAAGAATCACATTTAATCGTTGTAAAAAGGATAATGCACTATTTAAATATACATGTGAATTAGGCATTTGGTATGATAGAAATTTTTCATTTGAATTATATGCGTACACCAATGCAGATTTTGTTACGTGTAAAATTGATAGAAAAAGCACTAATGGGATGTGTTATTTTCTTGGTGGCTCTCTCATCTCATGGGCTAGTAAGAAATAAAACTCCATCGCACTTTCTACCGCTGAGGCCGAATATATCGCCGCCGGTAGTTGTTGTGCACAAATTTTATGGGTAAAACAACAATTGCTTGATTATGGTGTGAGGTGTGACAATGTACCCATGAAGTGTGATAACACAAGTGCTATAGAAATGATCAGAATCCAATTCAACATTCTAGACCAAACATGTTGACTTACGATATCTTTCATTAGAGAGTATGTGACCCTTAAGAACATTGTCATTAAACATGTGTCCACTGAAGTTCAACTTGCAGATATATTTACAAAACCCTTAAGTGAAGAACGGTTTTGCATGCTTAGAAGGGAATTAGGAATGATTGAATCTTGATTGGATATTAATTCTAATTAAAAGTGACTTGGTTATGCAATATCACTTTTGACATGAATTGAACATTAAAAGTGTTGCACAACATTTACATTTATGTGAAATAAATTCTTGGAATTAAATCTCAATAGTTAAAATTTCAAAAATTAGTAAAAAATGACTGTCAGATTAGGATCGGTCGACCGATATGCTTCACCAGTCAACCGGTATATGAGTGCATCCAGTTTACATCCATCGACCGATGGATTATTTATTGCAAAACAATTATCTGGTCGATCATTGTACATGACCGATCGACTAGTATACTAGCAACCGATTGACATCCATCAACCGATGGATTGTTTATTTCAAAAACAACTATCCGGCCGACAACTAGACATGACCGGTCGATCGGCATATGCAAAAATCGCACATATAAGAATTCGACTAGTCGATCAGTCGACCTCCTTTTAATCCTTTCCTTCGACCGTTGCACTAGCCACCGTCCGTCCACCTCGTCCGTGATGCCGCCGCCGACCGTCTGGCCATCACCGTTGCCGCTGACCTCTCTCGTCCTCCATCATTCTCTCTCCTTCCTTCCGCCACCATTTTGATCGCCCCCTCTTCTGTTCGTTGGTGCTCCTGTCACCCTCGTCACCTTCCCTGTCTACCATCAGCCGCCATCTCGCTTCCCTCCTTCCTTCATCATTCACTGACGACTCTCTCCCTCTCCTCACTCGATCACTATCTCCCGCTGCTCACCGCTGACCGCCGTCGCGATCTACGTTCCTACCTTTCGGCCACCCTTCGCTCTTCGGTGCTCTCTTCTCTCCACTTATCGACCTCCCTCTAACCACCACAGTTGTCGCAGTTGTCTCCCTCTCATCACTCGACAGCACTCTCTCTTCCCGTCAACGCATTTCTCTTCTTGTTTCCCTCGACTCCCTCTCGACCGTCCAGTCTCTATCACAGGTATCATCTTCCTTCCAAGGCCTCTTCCGACCACTGGAAACCCCTTCCATTCCTTCCGGCCACCATTGTTGAATCCACGGCTGACAATGAAGGGATTCCACCTCTCAAGGTAGTTTTTCAGTGCCATCATCATCGTTATTATGGCTCAGGTGGTTGCATTTGTATAATCCAAAATGATCTTGAACTTGACGCGGAATCGAAACTTGAACCCGTGTCTGTCCAACATAGATGAGGCCGTGGATGAGAACAATCTCGTGAACATACTTGTCAGGCACCTTCCACTGACTCTACTAATTTTGATAGTCATCTCTTTGTCACCAGGGACATCTCTACTAGTTTTTATGCCTTGTACGCTTCTCGGGAAGTTCGGCGTGCCTACACCATTGATTGGGACACTCTGAACATTCCAGATGTTCAAGAAATGTTCACAACCATCGGTTGGCTACCATTTCTCTCTCACACAGAGCGTGTGTATCCCCGTCTTGTTCGTCATTTCTATAGACTATTGGGAGGCCATCATCACCTATGTCCTTGGCATATCCATTCGCCTTGATCCTGACCATCTCTGTCACATCTTTGGCGTTGCGTGCCCATTACCTAGTTTCTATTCATTTGTCACCCATGGTTGGTCTTCCGATTATCTCCCGATCGCGGATGGCATTTGTACGGTTTTTGCTGAACAGGATATTCACTACATCGTCGAAACGGCCTTTCGGCACCTTCATCCAATCGTGAAAATGTTCATCACATTCTTAGTCGCATGATTACTCCTCTAGTCGGGCACTATACAGTGGTCGCTCACTTTTATTCTTTCTCTCTGTATTCATGATGTCTCATTTCTTCATTTTGGTCATTTTCTTTTCTATCACATAGATTACACCTTCCAGAAGGTCTCCTCTGGTGTTCGTGGTCAGTACCACTTATATTGTGAAGCCTGGATCACCAAGATTTTACTCCATTATGTTGTCGACATACCTATAAGCGAGGAGTACATCTGACCTTACCCCACTGACGTCATCGGTTCCGGAACTTTGCACCGAAAATATCTTAAGTTTGGCGAGTAGGCATCGATAGATTCTGACAATAGAAATAATGCCACAGATGGTGATCCAGGGCCGATGGACACTCAGGACGCACCGGAGGCTGGCCCTAGTTTTCCTCTACCTTCGACACCTACTGGGACTTTTGGATCTTCCCAGGACGCATCATCGGCTTCCTATGGCGCCTATGATTTCACGGCCATTTCACAGCAAGTGGATGCCATAGATTGTCCCATGACTTAGATGGATCATGTGTTCGACGAATGGAGCGTGACTCTCGATTTCTTGTGGGCTCACTGCAGGTGTACTATGCATCGTAGGGATTCTTTCTATAGCTCGTGATGACGATAGTCCCGATGAGATGTAGTTGGGTTGCCTCCCTCTTTGATGATGTCAAAAGTGTGAGAAATTTGAGATGATGCTATGTGCTTTTAATTTCTTTTAGTTCAACGTCCCTTAGTTGCTATATTTGTACTAGTGTCGTGCACCATTTTATAATGACTACAATCACATTTATCAGTGTATGAACACATGATATATTATTGACTATGGACGTAATGTGATGACTTTTTCTTCGTGATGGATGTGTTAAACATTTGATTTCATATCTATTTTGTGCCTTATTTGATGTCATATGCTCGTATTGTTCCATATTATTATGACAATATAAAGGCCACTTATTTAGGGAGAGAAAATGTGAAATATGCATGAATGTAGAGGGAGCTTGCTCACTAGTTACACTTTATACTTACAATTCATTTTTTTTCTCTCTATCGTCCAATTAGTTTGTCATCATAAAAAAAGGGGAGATTGTTAAATCCTATGTTTTGATAATAATAAATTAAATTGGACATAAAAGTTACTAATCTATGCTCAAATGAATATAATGCAGGTATAAGATTGATATGACCTTATTCGTAGAAGAAATTGTCAAATTAAACATTAAAATAAAGATTCAGCATGAGACCGGTCGATTGATATCAAGCGGAAGAAATGTCGAGACTATACCGGTCGATGGTTCAGTCGTTGCGCCGATCGATTGATCAGCACAGGGATCAATTCCAGAAATTTTGAGACTTTACCGATCGACGTTCCGAACGTTAAATCGGTTGATCGACCAAGAGCACTTTCAAAAATGTTGAGACCATACTAGTTGATTATTCGGTCGCTACATCGGTCGATCGGATAGTGGATAAAATTATAGATTTCATGCAACGGTCATATTGATCGATCGACCGGTCCATTAAAGCGGTTGACCGTTCATTGTGTCAGATGAACAGTAACGATTTATTTTTCAAGGTGAAAATTATGAAAGAATTTTTTGACAAAACTTTCACCTGCAGAAGCCTATAAAAGGAGTGCCAAAGCATGAAGAAAAATCATCCAAGCAAGCAAGATCATTCAAAAGTTTCTTTCAAGTTTGCAAGTTCTTCCTTTTCTCTTCTAAGCTTTGAGTGTGAGAGACTTTTGTAAAAGAAGAGAGTTAGAGGGATATAGTGAGATTGAGAGCTCGTTGTAAAAGAGGTGTGCCTTACCTCTGAGCAGAGAAAAATGCATGTGGTGTAAAAAGGATTATTCTCTTCCTACAAGAAAGTGAACGCTAGTGAATCTCCGACGGTCTTGAGGACAAAAAGTCGGAGCGCAGACGGAGGCCAAAGAATTGAGACCGAACCTCATCAATATATCATGTCTCTTCTTACTCACTATTTATTGTTATTTGCTAGTGATCTGTTTCATTGATTTTTTAAAAGTGTTTTTACGAAAAAATTTTTAAACACTAGTTCACAACCCCCCCCCCCCCCCATATGGGCACGAATTTAATTTTCTTCGCTAGTGTCGTCCAACTTGGAAAAAACGTGATGAATTAGGTTGATTGGTCAAAATCATTTTGAACAAAAAATTGATATACCCAAAATTTTCAAACAATAGAAAGTTGCAAATATGTATATAATCAGGGAAAAAAGAAAAGCTTATTTTAGTAAGGAATGTGGGACAAACGAAGGAAATAAAAGTAATTAATAAAGTAGATTATGGATGTCAAATTTAAAAAGAAAATTAATAGTAAGGAAAATAAATTTGAATTCGTATTTTTTGCCAAGAAAATATGAAAATAATAATAAATAAAAATTAAAGAAAGAAAAAGTTATCCATATAACTCTTAAATAAAAATACAAACTTATATTGTTTATAATAATGATGATGATGACGACGATAATAATAACAACAACAACAACAATAATAATAATAATAATAATAATATTTTTTTATTATTTTTGAATGATGATTTATATGCTATCATTCCATTATTGTTTACCTTTTGCACCTATATTTATAGTCATCTTTTAAAATTAATTAAAAATATTATTTTAATATAATTTTATTTAATTTTGTGGACCTCGATTCAATCGCACTAGGTACAATTTTGGATCTAATTTTAAAAATATTGATTTTTATTGAAAAACTAAAGTTTCATACTCTTCTAGACTTCCAGTACTACTGCTACGGAATTCAAAATGTAAGAACCCCAAATTTTAAATAGGTATATTTAAGTCATTTTGAGGAAACCCCCAAACTCTTTATCTCCTCTCTTTTCTTATTTCTCCCACGTGACGGCTGCAACCTAATAGGAGAAAAAAGGAGAAGAACGAGGAAGAAGAATAGAGCAAAGAGGAAGAGGATATGGACAAGGAAAAGGAGTATGTAAAAGGAATTCAGCTCCTCTCTCCCTTCTCAATGATATTTTATTGGATTGAGATTTTCAATAACACCTCGTTCTTGATTGGGATTTTGATTGAGGGGTTGCAATGATAGGATCATTAGATCTGAATGATATTTATGCCTAAATCTATGTACTTGGATCCATATTACATTGTCATGATTAGATCCGTATTCTTTATGTCCTAAATCTTCCTATAGATGAATTTGAGAAAAAGCCCTAAATCTTGATATTGAATGGAAATTGCATGTTTTAATGAGTTCTATGATGCATAGAGGCTAAGAGATCATACCTGCAATTTTTATGATATTTTAAATTTTTTTACTAAAGTTTTATTCTCAAAATCAAGATTTTTGAATTGAATATTAGGATTCCAAGATGTCGGCATGGCCATGCCAACCATAAGAACGGTCGTGGACCGAGCGTACAAAGTAGAGGCGGAGGCTCTCGGTCACGCTCGTGACACCTTTGTCATGACCGTGACAAGGTCAAGCACAGTCATTGGGTCACGACCGCAAGCGAGAGCGACGAAGGAAATTTGGTTAAGGCTAGGAACGACTAAGGTTGGGCATGGTCATGACAAATCTGGGCACGATCGTGACAACACTCGGCACGAGTGACAATGCTAGGCACGACCATAATATTTCTAGGCACGACTGTGACACTAGAAAATGCTTTTCATGACGTCTTAAACCTATTTTCTTATGTATATGTTAAGTATGGATGTATATATGATACGTAGATACACGTAATTTATGTTCAATCGTAATGAGGCTAAAATATGAAGAATGACTAATATGAATGATTGATATATTGCGAAGTATAATGTACATGAAGTTGAAGAATGTCCTTATCGCTCATCAATGGTAGGAAGCAAAATTCTGCACCTATGTATATACTTCAAGAAGACTTAAGCCCGCGAAGTAAAGTCTTGCATTTGTGTATGTGCTTATCAGAGAACAGAGTCTCTCACTATCATGGTGTAACGACGAATCGAGGAACGGTTTAATTGCGATAACAGGTGGATGAATCAAAAGCACCTTGCATGACATCTGAATTGTCCCAAATTCATGCCCTAATCGTTATGAAAAGAAAAGATCAAAGCTAGGGTTCAAGTTATCATTTTAATTGATTGATTCCATGTATTCTTTGATTGATTGATTGAATTGCATGCATAATTCACTTCTTATTGTTCTGTTATTGTGTGATTGATTTGCTAGGAGATAGAAACTAGGTTAGGATGAGATTGCATTGGAAAAACGATGAAATTCGAAAGTTTCGTAACTTTCTGGACGCCGACCGGTCGACCGGTCCACAGGTATTGTGGCAACCGGTCGACCGATAACCTGCCTATCGCCGTATTTCTACTCATGTCGACCGGTCGACAGATTCTTGTCACCGGTCGACCGATCCTTCCCCATTAGGTCGACCGTTCAACTGAACGGATCAACCGACCCGCAGACAATCGATCGACCGTTCCCCTGAATCGATCGATCGATTCCCCAGAAAATCTTTTATTATATTTATTAATTATTTTCCTTTTATCCAGATATTATATATATATGATTGATCCTATTTTCTGACCCCACAGAGATCCCTCACTGATTTACATGATTTACTCTGTTATTGATTTATTTCACATTGATCCTATCGTATCGGTTGAATAAAGAACAAAGAGCTACAAGTTATTAAAAATGATTAATAAGTTCAGATGAAAGATTAATGATGGGTTGCCAATCCAAGCCAAGTGCATCAAGATAAGGGTCGCTCCCTTGTTCATGGTTTGATCACCCATTGATCCGCACAAGGCCGTATCGTTTGCTGGGCATACCCCAAGAATTAAAGGCACTCAAAGTCACCCTGATTGTTAATTAATAATCAAGATCAAGAAGCAAGTTCAAGTCAAGTCAAGTATGCCATGATTCCAAGTTTACTATATATTATTGATCCACATGATTCATGATATCGCTGATCTTATTCTTATTATGATCCATGATACTGATATATTATCTTTCACGTTTAAGTTAAGCATGATTATTTACCTCTGATTATTATATTCATGTCATGCATTGTATATCATGTGATTCCCCACTACGCTGTAAAGCTTACGGGAGGACCTCCTCTCCTGTGTCTGATTTCCACAGGACCAGGTCAGTAACGTGGTGGAGTAGGCGTGTGGTGATGAAGCTCTGGCGATAGGACAACACATAAACCATAGGGATTTTAGAGTGTTATTTAGTTTTCATTTACCTTCCGCATTCTAGATTCATGATGTAAAACCTATTTTATTTTCTTAGCAATGATATAGCCACTTTTAGACTTCCGCATAATTATGTTATCTTCTTTTATTTTATTATCTTTCCGCTGACGTGTCTCAGTTCTTGATTGAGATATGGTCAATATTATGGTCAAGTTATAGCATGCCGTAGCGTCTCCAGATTAGTCTTCGCCACGTGGCGAGGGTCGATTTGGGGGCGTTACATTTATGGTATCAGAGCATAAAGTTAGGACTCTCTTGACGTCCTAGTGTATAGAATAGTATAGTATGGTAAAAGGTTCATGTGCTATAGCCGAGCAGTCGCCACACCCTCCACTGAAAAGCATTATAAGTCAAGCTCATGTTTATGCTAAGTGACTGTTTATTGATGTATTGATATATATTTGATATGAGTGGTTGATTCCTAAGAAGATTATTCTGTATCGCAGGAATCAACCTAAATGTTATTAGTGTTTAGAGAAAAAAGTTCATAAAGGTTACGAACAAAGTGAAAAGGAATACGTAATAAGGATGTGGATAAATATACTCACGTGAAGAATGAGTCTTACAGATATTTAAAGGGTAAAATATAAGAAACGATTATGTTTCTTATAATTCATATTTTTCATCTCTTTCATGATCGCTCTATTCACGGACTTCTTCTGCTGACTGCGGCAGTATGAAGAGGAAAATGAATAGGCATATCAGTTGCAAAGATATGTAGATTTAAGAAAGAAACGAGGGAATTAATAAGAGTAATTAAAGGAGTCGACTCACACAACATGTAGGTGTGAGATGATTTCAAATAATAGAAGTGAAATCAAGCATGTCTAAGTTATGATTTATCGTTATGATTTATGTGGTTCCATTTGGTCTACCAATATAGGGGTTTAATAAATTACCTTATATGTTTATATTAATAAATATGGACCCATAATGCTCGTTGTGTCTTAAACTTCATATGACCCCTCTATATCATGTTGATAAAGGTCCTTAGCAAAAAAAAATCAAATTAGTTATACGAATTTCTAGTTGGATTACCTTATATTGGAAATAGGAATTAGAATTATTAATCATGTTCAAGTATGTAATATTGATTTGACAAGAATCTAAGTATTAGTGAGCTATCCAAGAATCATGTATAATGTAAGGATAGACAAATATATAATCTTAAAAGGTTTAGAAGTCACATTGGCTTGAATAAATGTTAGGAGAAATTTTCAATAAGAAAGTAACTGTCTGAGTTAATCGAACATTTAGATCTAACATACTCACACACATATGTACATATAACATAATATACTTATAAACATATAAAGATAAATAAATAAATAGATAGATTTAATTAACTTAGTTTAGTATAGAGTGGATTTGAAATTTTAATAATATGAAGTATATTTTATATAGTCATTATTAAAGAATGAATTCTCTATCATCGCAATGTATATATATTTTTTCAAAATAGACTAATATGGTTAATACCAGAATTATATAAGAACAAGCAAGGCATGAAAGGGTTAAAATGAATGTGAAAAATTTTGAAAAGATTTAAGGTCTCTTAACTGAGATAAGCTTGAGGAGGCATATGAGCCTCCAGCCATCAAGTATTAAAAGATCAAAACACCAAGTGAGAAAATCTTTAGAAAGTATGGGGGGGTTAAGGTAAAGTATGAGGAATTTTATAAGTCCCCTACAAGATTTCTGAAAAAGCAAGTTATGCACCCGAGAGGGATGATTATGCAAGTTTTAATATAATTATAGTTTTCATAATAATGTCAAAACGTATAGGATATTTAATCATATAATCATGGTTGATGGTTCAAGAGGGAAAATAAATGATATATATGTTTAGATAAATGGTTAAGCAAGCCATCGGATGATACATAGAATGTCCTCTAAGATGCAACATATAAGATGATATATAGAATGTTCACTAAGATGCCTCTACATCAATATGATGAAAAATGTTCAAGATTTTGTCTTGATCAAGTGGACCACTTATGATTTAATCATAAGTATTATAAATGGATTAGTTCTCCTTTCCAACTTTAAAGTTATCCTGACCCTCTCTTATGTGCTACAAGATATCATTAATGCAAAAGGATCATGAAATGATACGCAAAGAAGAAGAATGCTTGCTTGTATTCTGTTTGATTGATTGATTTGTTTTCCTGTCTTATTGTTTGAATTCATTCCATGTGTTCACTTGCATTCATGATGTTTTACTAAGGACTTATGTTAGAGAATGTGCATAAATGGTTTTGTTCATTAAGAACTAGATTGTACTATATGATCAACCCCTCATCGTAAATATCATTCGACCTTAACATTGATTCAGAATGCTTTAAGATACTCAAGGAAAGAACTTATAGTGGTAAAATATAACCACTAGCCTCCTATGAAATTATATGATCTGACATTGCAAGAAACAGATCAATGTAAGACAAATAAGTTATGTCTTCCACTCAAAAGCTAAATGATTATGATGATGTTTAGAGTAGGATCACATCAAACATAGGTCATCATGAAAGTTATTGATCTAAATTAACCTTATAAAGATGATGATTAACATGATTTCATCACCAATTTTATCGAATCATATGATGATGCCATTATCTACGATGATGGGCAATGTTCTTAGTGATCCTATTGATTCTTACATGACATAGGTCACCCGATAAGGACGATGACCCTATGAAAATAACTTCATACCATAAAGTCCATGCTAGTGATACTAATGACGATTGAAGATAAGATCTATTCTTCACATCAGCTAGAAACTTCTTAGGAGGATTACCATGGGATTCCTATTTGATTCTTCCTTATAAGATGTATAAGTATTATGCAAAAAGAAGAAGATAGTTACTAGTATCCAAATCGTCTAAAAGGTTATTGTTAGAAGTTGAGTGTCATATCGACCTCCTTTCAAGTATGACCTTGATCTCCAATGCCCCATGACACATGAACTGAAAAGATAAATTTAATAACTTTAAGACAAGGGGTTCATGAGTGTTCCACTTCTTTTGTAAAGAAGAATAACGACTCTATGAATCTAGAGATTTATTAACTAGTTGTTAAATAAAACAACTATTAAGACATAAGTGTCTGTTACTAAGCAAATGATGACATATTTAAGCCCAGGTGTTCTCAAGATCAATCTAGGGAGTGAGTACCAGTAGTTTCGCGTGGATGAAGAAGATGTAATGAAGATAATTTTCTTGACAATGAATGATCACTATAAATTGAGCGATGCCATTGGACTAAAGAACACCCCTCAAACATTTAGGTTCTCACGAACCTTGTGTTCAAACTATGCCTACATTTAAGTAGAAAAGATTGAAGTGTTCATCGATCAAAAGAGTCTTAGGTATGCTTTCTTTTAGTAGTACACTAATATGTGACAATGAAGATGACTTGAAGTTTGAAAGATTTTAAGTTCTCCATGAAGTACCATTTTGGTAAAAATGAACTCGGTTACACATACACAAGTGATACTCGCTAGGCTTCATGAGGATGCATATGAAACGATGAAGTCCTAAAGAGAGCAATACTAGATGAATAACATAAGGATGTGTTGCGATCCATTTAGGAATAAGTCTTATAAGAAGAAGTATTAGATGAATATTATAAGTCTAGGTTGCGATCCATTTGAAAAGTACACAGATGTATAAGGATGAACAAATAGTAATGGCATGAAACATGTTGATACAAAAATATGCCCTAAATACCTAGCATGTCAAGGTGAAAAAAGTAGAGCATTAGAAATCCTAAGAGATGATGATGCATGACGTTAAGAATTTGTAGACTTGACCTTTGCTGAGTACCCAATACATATACTGGAACACAAAGTACAACGTCAAAAAAATAAGGATGTCCCCATGATCAGAGTAGCTTGGCGTTACCATAACAGAGATGATGCAACATGGGAGATCGAGTCGAAAATGCGCCAAGAATTTCCTCACCTTTTCGGTAAGCTCTCTACCTAGTGCAAAATTCGATGACGAATTTTCTTTTAAAGGGGTAAGAATGTAACGACCAGCAAAAGAAAAAAAAGAAAAGAAAATAACACGTGATGAACCGCACGGTTGGAAAGGAATAAAGATCCAATCCAATTGGGACTCCATCTATTAAGTGATTTCCATGAAATCAGGAAATCAATCTGATCTCTTTGAACCTGATTAGAATTATAGGAGACTATAAAAGATGGAATAGAATTCGTTAAACCTTTTTCTCCCCTAAAACCCTCATGAACGTCCTTCCCCGCTAGATTTTTGGGATTGGCTGGAATAGCCAAGGAAGAACCGACAGGTTGCTGGGCAGCCACCATCGACCCTCTTCCCTTCTCATAATGTCCTTCTTTGTAAAGTAATCGGTGTAGCGGGGTTGAACGTTGCTGTCAAATTTTAGGTGAAGGCCGAGAGGAAGAATAGGGAGGAAACAGGGGAGGGCATCGTTAATCAATTTTTTCGATGAATCGAGGAACGGTTTAATTGCGATAACAGTGGGTGAATCGAAATCACCTTGCATGACATCTGAATTGTCCCAAATTCATGCCCTAATCGTTATGAAAAGAAAAGATCAAAGCTAGGGTTCAAGTTATCATTTTAATTGATTGATTCCTTGTATTCTTTGATTGATTGATTGAATTGCATGCATAATTCACTTCTTATTGTTCTGTTATTGTGTGATTGATTTGCTAGGAGATAGAAACTAGGTTAGGATGAGATTGCATTGGAAAAACGATGAAATTCGAAAGTTTCATAACTTTCTGGACGCCGACCGGTCGACCGGTCCGCAGGTATTGTGGCAACCGGTCGACCGATAACCTGCCTATCGCCGTATTTCTACTCATGTCGACCGGTCGACCGATTCTTGTCACCGGTCGACCGATCCTTCCCCATCAGGTCGATCGTTCAACTGAACGGATCAACCAACCCGCAGACAATCGGTCGACCATTCCCCTGAATCGATCGATCGATTCCCCAAAAAATCTTTTATTATATTTATTAATTATGTTCCTTTTATCCAGATATTATATATATATGATTGATCCTATTGTCTGACCCCACAGAGATCCCTCACTGATTTACATGATTTACTCTGTTATTGATTTATTTCACATTGATCCTATCGTATCGGTTGAATCAAGAACAAAGAGCTATAAGTTATTAAAAGTGATTAATAAGTTCAGATGAAAGATTAATGATGGGTTGCCAATCCAAGCCAAGTGCATCAAGATAAGGGTTGCTCCCTTGGTCATGGTTTGATCACCCATTGATCCGCACAAGGTCGTATCGTTTGCTGGGCATACCCCAAGAATTAAAGGCACTCAAAGTCACCCTGATTGTTAATTAATAATCAAGATCAAGAAGCAAGTTCAAGTCAAGTCAAGTATGCCATGATTCCAAGTTTACTATATATTATTGATCCTCGTGATTCATGATATCGCTGATCTTATTCTTATTATGATCCATGATACTGATATGTTATCTTCCACGTTTAAGTTAAGCATGATTATTTATCGCTGATTATTATATTCATGTCATGCATTATATATCATGTGGTTCCCCACTACGCTGTAAAACTTACGGGAGGACCTCCTCTCCTGTGTCTGATTTTCACAAGATCAGGTCAGTAACGTAGTGGAGTAGGCGTGTGGTGATGAAGCTCTGGCGATAGGACAACACATAAACCATAGGGATTTTAGAGTGTTATTTAGTTTTTATTTACCTTCCGCATTCTAGATTCATGATGTAAAACCTATTTTATTTTCATAGCAATGATATAGCCACTTTTAGACTTCCGCATAATTATGTTATCTTCTTTTATTTTATTATCTTTCTGCTGACGTGTCTCAGTTCTTGATTGAGATATGATCAATATTATGGTCAAGTTATAGTATGTCGTAGCGTCTTCAGATTGGTCTTCGCCATGTGGCGGGGGTCGATTTGGGGGCGTTACACATGGTGTGCGTATTCCTTATAATAAAGTCCCTCACTATTATGATGTGCATTCCCAAGAATGTGGCATAGCTGGCTAATGTGATGATGTGATATGATTCTCCATCTATGTTATGATAAAAAATGTTATAAGATACAATAAGAATGAAAGTTAAGATAATAATGAAGTAAAGATGGGAAGTAAAGTTCTACACTTATGTATGTACTTCAAGATGATCTAAGCCTAAGAAGTAAAATCCTGCATTTGTGTATGTACTTTTTAAGAAATAATATCCCTCATCATAAAGTTTGTGTATTCCTAAAAATGACTAGAAATAAAGTCCCTCATTATTATAATATGTATGTTCCTAATATATGACTTATGATATAGAATAAAAGTCAAGATGGTATTATGTAATAAAGATGAAGGATGAAGATGACACGAGAAGAATCATAAAATAAAGATAGAAAAAAAGAATGAAAGAAGATCCAAAGAGTTATAAAATAACTCTGAGGAAATGTAATTTATGAAAGAAGTTGAGAAGTAAGTAAGGATCAATGAGTTATAAAGGAACTCGTAGGATGCATATGACAATAGAAGTGAAAAGAAATGATGAGTTATGTTATTATTATTTATGAATGATACGAATATATATTTTTATTGCATGATATTTGCGGATGATGGATCTGAAGTTAAACAGGTAAATGTTTATATTTAAAGAATGTATGTATGATAGCATGATGTAGTCTCACGTATGAACTATGATATATTCATGATGATAATACATCACATATAGTATTATGTGATAGGATATCATGGCATATATGATCTTTACATACTTTAACTAGGAAGCTCTGCACCTTGAATTCATGCAGATAATTAAAATTAATTGATAGATGACAGCTCAAGCTGACAAAGTATTACACATGCTTATAATTCAGTAAGTCTATGATTCTAGATGAATAATGAGACTAATAAAATGATGAAGGTTTTAAGCATTTAACACCCTATGAAATAGTAATTATTATAGTATTAGTAGAAAATTTTTATTCATGATAATTTTTACTAAATTTTTCATTGTTAAATGATATATGGTGATCGAATTAATAACGTAAAATTGCACTAAATAATTAAAACTTTTAGGATGGACTTCGAATTTGTTCCACAAATTAATATTTTAACCCAACCATTCAAAGTACGTGTGGAGATGATCGAATTGAATTAAGAATTGATAAAGAATTCAATTAAGAATTGATCGATATTATTTTAAAAGGAATAGACGATATTTACGCATATAATATTTTAATCAAAATATTAAAGTCGCTACAAAACTTTCAATGCAATACTTACGTAATCATTGCAGTTACAATAAAAATAGGGCTGGTAAATTAATGAGGAAAATAGAAAACAATACCAAGATCTATTATTTGAGCTATTTTATTTCTTAAAATGTTTAGAGTTAATTTTTTAGACCTTCTTTAAATTATAGTAATTTTTTGCATATATTTTAATATATGAATTTATTGTAACATCTTCTTATGTCATGATTTATTCTTAATCTTTATTTATTAAATAAGTAAATTGTCCTTGATTAAGAAAAAATGTTTATTTATTTTAAATAATTTAGTTATTTAATAAATTAAAATTTGAAAACAATAAAAAATTAATAAATGAATTAAAAGAAAATTTATGATTTAATTTAAGAGATGTTACGATAAATTTATATATTAAAAATATATTTAAAAATCATTATAGGAAAAGAGGTTTAAAAACTTACACTATGTTTGATAAAAGACTCATTAAGAAGAAGAGAAGAGAACTAGAGGAAAGGAAAAATGAAAGAAAAGAAAAAAAATTTACACCCTAATTTAGAATTATAATAGAGGATAAGGGAAAAATCCCTCCGTCAAAATTCTATCCAAACAAAAAAAAAATCTCATTTTCCTCCCCTCTCTATCTCCTTTCACCTTAATTAAAACACAATGTTAATTCCTAAATTTAAATTCTGTCGGCACGTTGCTTTCCATTGTCAAGTTTTCAGACACGTGTACACTCCCCACCCGAAGCAACTGATCACCGAATGCTACACGTGTACACGTTAAAAATCCTTACCCGCGAAGGCAACCTCGAATAAGATTAAGTCGGCGTATCTACCTCATAATCTTATAATTATATTGCTATAAATCCTTCTTCTACGTTCGATTGCATCATCAATCGTCGAAGCAGATACATCTCTGCAACTAATCCATTACCAGCACCTTCTCCTTTTAGATTCTGTTTTCTTTCCTCCGTGGTAGAGCATCAGTTCGCTGCACAGGGAAATGGATCAGAAGCGTGCTGCAGAAGAGAGGAGCCATGGCGGAGAGGAGGCGGCGAAGTGGGGGACGAAGCTGATGGGGCCGCCGGCGGCCCCGTCGGCGCACCCGGAGAACCAGAACGCGGCTCTGTGGCATTCGCGGGCCGACGACGAGCGGCCGCCGTACGTGCTGGATCATGTACCGGTGAACAGGGGCGGCGGCAGCCCCATGGAGAGCATCCTGGACTGCTTCAACTCCTGGGCGAGGAAGGCCGATGACCTGGCACACAATATTTGGAACAACAGTAAGGACATCGTCGCCTGTTCTGTCGAATATTTCCTAGCCATCTTCCATTATATCACCAATCTTCTCAGAAAGAATTTAACGTAATTCCGAGCTCTAATACTTCACAGTTCGGTCCTAAATCACGACATGAAATCTTCTTAAGATGATGTTGGAACTGAACTTGGCCGAAAATTTTGGCATCATTCTGCTGGATATTTAGGAATTGGACTAAGATGGATGTTTGCTGGATCAGATGCCAGCCAGCAGTTCCATATATCGCCAACTTAAACGGTTGTCATATGTGATCCTGTACTGGACAATCCAGCTGCCGTTTCTGTCATCCGGGACTGGTCCTTTTCATTCTGCTGGTCCCAATCGAGGAGGCGTTGCGATTTATAAAGAGGATATGTTTTGTGTTCTGCTGTTTTCTGTCTACTGATCTCGTCGCAGAGTCATAGTAATTTTTTGTTTGAGATGTGCCCAACATTAGCAAATAATTTGCCTTCAGGTTTAATGTCCTTGGTTCTTGACATTTTTTGAACTCAGTTTCTGACCAGAAGGATGCTAATTTGAACAGTAAAAACTGCACCGAACAGAGCGGAGGCAGCAATGGGGAAGCTGAGCTTAACAGCCAAGGCTCTGACTGAAGGCGGATTCGAGTCCCTCTACAGGCAGACGTTCCCCACGGATCCTCAAGAGAGGCTGAAGAAGACGTTCGCGTGCTACCTCTCGACGACCACCGGCCCGGTCGCCGGAACCCTCTACCTGTCAAACATCAACGTCGCCTTCTGCAGCGATCGTCCGCTCTCCTTCCGTGCTCCCTCCGGCCAGGAAGCCTGGAGCTACTACAAGGTAAACGACGTTTGAAAACCATCTCTGAATCCGATTTGCATGCATGGTATATTGGTGTTAATGGAGGAAAGCTGATGATTTTTTTTTTTCATGTAGGTGGTGATCCCCATAGCGAAAATTGCAACTGTGAATCCGATGACCATGACGGAGAACCCGCCGCGGAAGTACATCCAGGTGGTCACGGTGGACGGGCACGAGTTCTGGTTCATGGGTTTCGTGCACTACGAGAAGGCCTCCGACCACCTCCTCAACGCCGTCTTCGACGCAGCGGCCCGACGAGAGGCTCAACATGCAGTTGGTCAAACTGTCGGCTAAGCCATGTTTATTATTACAGGATGGACGAAGAATCTTTCGTTTTGCTCTTTGTAGTTGTGATCCCTGGCATGTCCTTCTCTGTCTTCCTGCTGTTGTGTTGCTGTATTCCTATGATGCACGGGTACTCCAATTTCTTCAACGTATTCGTACCGGGTACGTACTCGATATCGATACTTCATGGATATTTATGGATACTCGTACCCATACGTACCCAATAATAAAATATTTTTTAAAAAATTAGTACTTCAGTGGGTATTCGTACTTATGCTTCTGGGTACTCCATATTAAAATTTTGTCAAATAAAATTCTAAAAAAGATAATTAATGATTGATGATTATGAAAACATTAATACTAGAGAACATAATACACATATATTTTGCTACGTTTTTATCAGATGTGAACAATAAAACTTATAGATATTAAAGATGAGAAGTCATAAGGAGAAAAAAAATTATTAATAACTTCTCGTAACATAATAGTAAAGAGAATAACTAATTATTTGTTTTGAAAATTTAAACAATATGAAGATACTAGAAATCTTATGATTTATTTTATATATATATATATATATATTATATTTAATATATTGCCGATTCGTACTCTAATTTTTTAGAATTTGACGTATCCCGTACTCGTACCCGGTACCCGATACGGGTATCATACTCGTACCCTTGCAACATAGCTGTATTCATTTGGCGTGTATAAGTTTGTGTTCATAACTTCATATAATGTAATTAACGGGAGTCATTGTGTTGCAATTATCATTTTTATTAGAGACGATGTTGGATGTAATCAGAGTTTGCACTTAGTAAACGATATGATGAGGCATGTTGATCATTGATCTGCCAAAAGCTGTTTCCTTGCCTTGAACAGGCTTTCCTCGCAACTACTGGGCTAAGTTGAGCTGCTGGAAGAATGAACAGAGTTGGGCCACGATTTGCGTTTCTACCAAGCCGAATCTTTTCAAGTGATGAAGTCTGCCATACCTGCGCTGGACTGCTGCGATAATTTTGGTGTGTATCTGCGCATCACGCTCATTGTCAGGATGGTGATCGAGCATATATTAATATAGGATGGGTATGTTCATGAGGTGATAGGAGTCTGTATTCTGACATAAATTCGTGTTGTCACATTGAGATCAGAACATTGTATGTAGGAGTTAGATTTGGATCGTTAGCATTATTCTTCTGTATGCTCCTTAACTTGTGAAGTATGCGTTGTCTTCTCGGGTCTATGTGACTACAATACTACAGGAATCGATCCGACATTAACATTGATCCATAAAGAGGCATGAACTGTTCATTTTCGTCCCACACCCTGTAGCTAACAACAGAGAATTCAAATGTACAAAATTTTCTGTCGTAGTCTCGTGGATATCTGGCAAACAATATCGGTCAGGGGTCTTTACAATCTTCTGTTCCAAGTCTTTGCTTGACATGTTCGATGATGTTCTGCAATGCGTGCAACAATCCAACGCACAAATAAGGCTATTCATGCAACATGCAACAGGAGATGCACTTTTCTCAGAGAAGAACAAAGACGCATATGTGTGTGGGTGGGTGGGTGGTTGGGGGGAGATGAGAGAGAGAGAGACTTAGGACCGCATCATTTGGCCATGATTCCGCCAGTGCACCCCCCACACACACAGTCATCTCCTAGCGCCACACAGTGCCAAACTACGCCACCAGGCAAATGCGTTTTCGGGTGGTGGGGGACATCATCTAAACCATGCATTGCTCGCTTAGGCCCTGAGGGAAGGCACGGACGTCGGAGAACTGACGAGGAGTCACATACTGGAGGGTGCTCAGCAGCGAGGAAAGCTGTTGCAGCAGCTGCTGCAGCGCTGCCTCTTGTCACAAGCTCTGTCTTAGGCTGTGGCCTCAATTGGGGTGGGCTCTCACAAGGCAAAAATGAGGCATGAGGGTTGAGGTACTGTTGAAGGCCTTTTGTGCCAGTCCGCGAGATTCTCACTCAGTCCACTACCACCACCCCACTCTCTCTAGTCCCCTCCTCTCCATGGGTGAGGCATGAGAGTGGACGGGATGTGCTGTGCCGTGTTGGTGTTGCTGCTGTGTTCTGCGCTCGCTCTCTCTCTCTCTCTCTCTCTCTCTCTCTCTCTCTGCGTTAGATTCCTTTCTGCCAAACCGAGGAAAGGTTCCTTTGTCCGAAGCAGTT
Source organism: Pontederia crassipes (assembly GCA_030549335.1). Classification (NCBI taxonomy): domain Eukaryota; kingdom Viridiplantae; phylum Streptophyta; class Magnoliopsida; order Commelinales; family Pontederiaceae; genus Pontederia; species Pontederia crassipes. Next base: position 9,543,236 of record CM060190.1, read on the forward strand.
AACTCTCTTCCCATCCGCTTTATTCCCTTCTCAGTCTACTAGAAGGAAAAAACGACTATTTACCCTGAATTCCTCCACAGGTTAAAGTCCTTGATCTGTACACAGATTATGTCTGCCTCACTCCTTAGCTTTTCTTTCTAGGGCGACCTTCAACGGCAAAACATGTGGGCTGGCTCGACAGCTGAGAACACTGACACCACTAATCATATATACTTACCTGAGAGGTTCGATTTGGAGCTCATGGGAGTCGTTTAAAAAAATTTTGCAGCTGTAAAAAGTTTGAAATGCTGCTGTAAAAACAAAAAGATTAATTTACTACATTTGATGTCTTGTTACATGTATGCCTCACGCGTCTGTGGTGTAGACTAAGTTTGCTAAACTACTGCGTAGTTGTGACTTCGCAAGTAGCAAATCTGCGCAGTGGAGCTTCCACTTGGCTGGTGCGTGGAACCTTTAGCAACTCCAGAGGGATGTGTTAGTAGAGACAGATGTTGTAGCTGTTGCTCAAGACGATGAAGCAGCAAAGGGATGTATCTGGCACTTTGTATCCTTCCTAGTGCCTGTGGGGTATTGTACACTTCCATGTCTTCGTGAACAACTTGGCAGATCACGGCAGGGAATTAAAATTATTTTTAACGGTCGAACAAATGCTGCCGGATACACCATTAAGAGCAATAAAGAGACCAGCACTGTTAGATTCGAAAGTTTTGATCCAAACAGTGCTGCCAGCCATTGCGGATAACTAAAGAACGACGTGATGGAGTCGCTTCCATGAGAGCTCAAATCGCCGAGGACAAAAGCTGTCGAGGTGCATCCGTCCATTTCAGAATTGTCTGATTCATGCGACAGAGCTGAAATGTCATGGTCTTAGTTTATGTATACTGATTTATATATATATAGAAAAAAAAAGATTAGAGGAAATTGGCTTCAGACATGGATTTGATCAGAGACAAAAGAAAGGCGTGGGAAGGCTGGCAAAACGCGGCATCGAGGAAAGAGAAAAATCGAACCAGAATCCCCGCACAGAGAACGCATGCTGCAGCCGCTGCCTGCGCCTTGCTGCATTCCTTCCTCGGAGCACAAGAGTAAGAGAGAGCAAAGCAAAACAAAAGCGTCCTGGAAAACGGAGAATCCAACAGCATAATGCGTGACAATTTCATCTTCACACCAGCACCATGGCAGATGAATTGTCGCCTAAACGATTAGTTTATTGGTCGCTGTTTGCTTTGTAATGAACATCTAAGTATGAGAGAAAGACCAAAAAGAAGGGAAAAAAAAAAGAAGAAAAGGAGAAACTAAGAAAAAAATGGAACTTGGGTCATAAAAATCGAATCATTTCCTCCGCTGAACTTGATCCAAAGGGACCGAGAACAAGGTGATTCTCAGGCGCAGACGTCTCAGCCCAGATGAAGCAGGCCACCGCCGCACTTCGGGCAGGCGTCGACGCGCTTCGGCACCATGAAGTACATGAAGCATGACTTGCAGCCGGCGGCGACGAGGATTTGCCCGTGACCGTGACCAGATACGTAACTGGAGCTGGTGCGGGACTCTGCCGTTGAGACGGAAGCTTCCGGCGGAGATACAGATGAGAGGGTGGAGGAGATGCTAGTGGAGTCCGCGGTGTCGTCGAACTCGTTTTCGCCGACGCCGGGACAGCTGTCGTCGTCGGAGGTGTCGTCCCCGTCTTCCTCGTCGTCCTCGTCGGAGGCGTAGTAGTTCAACTGATAAGCGAAGGCGGCGGATCGGGGGTCTTTGGTGGTTCTTACGCCGGTCTCCCAGTTGGTGTAGTAGACTTTTCCCGTCTGCAATGGAAAAGTCACAAAAGTTAGCACAATGTCGATGAACCAAAGGTTCTTTAGTCATCGCAAGTTCAAGTTTTTATTGCAGTATAAACCATTCAGGTGTGGAGGTTCAAATCTTTTTCGGCATTTGGTGACAAGAAACTAAAAGGTTCGCTTCATCTTACATAATCTAAAAAGAAAACTGTTAAATATAAAGATATCCAATAGCGCATCCAAAAGAACTCCAACACAAGTTAAAAAAATATATATACAAAAAAAGGAATCATAAAAGATGTAGTTTTCATTTACACAAGGTACATTCATATGCCCCCTACCTCCCTTTGCAATGACTTTTCATCCTCTGAGCAGATACATGAGAAGTTGAGAACAGATGAAACATCATAAGGAAAGGGTAGGCTTAAAGAGCAAGCAGAAATTTTAGATGCTTATAAGATGAAAAGATGAGACTTTGTTCACATCTACCCCTTTTTTTATCAACAATCATTCTTCAGTCGTCCACTTTGCCTCTCTCTCTCTCCCTCTCCCTCTCTGTGCCTGCTTCAACCTTCGTCATTCCCTTGATATCAGACAAAAAGCAGAAAAAGATCCAGACGACAAAATAGAAAACAAGTAAAAGTAAGGTAAATGGATTACAAAATTTTGCTAAACATACTTAAATGACTGAGAAAGTAGAGATTTTGATGCCGAAACGGATCTCAGAAGCCGCATTTAAGAACAAGACAGCAACTCTTTATGATCAGAGAAGGCATTTAAGAAAGGGACCAAACCTATGCCCCCCTCGTTTCTGGAACTCCACAAAGACCACAGTTTATGAGAAAAAAAAAAGGAGGGACCTTGACGCCAGAAACGGCTCCAAGATGGCATTTTGGAACCAGAAAGAGGCGCATTTATGGCCAAATGATTGGCCTGAGAGGAGAAAAGAAAACAACTTAATGGAGGGCGGAAGAAAAGGAGATGATCGTACCCTCATGTCGAGGCACTGCTCCCACTGGGAAGGCAGGGCGGTCTCGGAGTTCAGCTCCACCGTGACTCCCTCGCTCTCGCCGCTGGCCTCCTCGAGGTGCGGCGGCGACGCCGTCTCTCCCCTGCCTCCCCGCCTCATACCCAGTGAGCAGCTCCTTAGCGAGGCGGCTATCATCTCCACGTTGGGCGCCGTCATCGGCCGGAACCCGGATCAAAGTATCTTGTTGGGGAAAGCGGAGGAGGAAGAGGAGGAAACAGAGAGCAGTTAAAAAGGAGAAGGGTGGAGGGGAGAGAGAGAGGGGGCGATTTATGGAAGTAAAGTTGGATGTGCCGGGCTTAACGCCACATTCCCATATTATATGATCCATATTTCTCTCTCCTATTTCCCCCCCCCCCCCCAAAAAAAAAGTATGATACTGTCGTACGTAATTCTCTTCGAAGTCATCATTTTCATAATTTTTTTTTTACTTTTTGACATTTATGTATTCTCATGCAATATTTACAAACATGTTAATCAACATGTTGGTTAAACTGCTTAGTGTTCATCCTTTCGTTTTAGTCTAAACATTAAATAAGGAATTAGTAACAATATTATGGAAAAAAATGTTAGTACCTTTTATGGACATTATTATGATTGTTTTACTGTTTTTTTTTTATTTCAAAGCAAAAACTTCTCTCGCAAAAATAATGCTTATGAGGTTGCTGTGAATTGATACAAACTTGTGACATGTACAAGGAAAGGAATGAAGAACTTGGACTAAGTTGCATCGCTTGCCATGTTATCTTTGGCTTTGCATACATCAGGGTGGGGGGAAAGACAACCTTGAACTTGAAGTGATGGTGGCGATAGTGGCGATCAATCAAACAGTAGGGGCATGATGGAAGATCCTTTTCGGAATGGTGGTGAGGCTCGCACTTGCAAAAGTTGGTGGATGTTTTTTTGGAGTCTTCTTAGCCTTAGAGAAAGTGAGAGCATTGTCCATTGTGATGTGTGTTTTCTTTTAATCTAATCATATGTACTTAACTTAGCTCATAAGGAAACAGCATTGTGGAGCATTTGTTTAACACATATTGGAGATGATGATGGCACTCTCAATGTGATCTAAATGAGAAGTGTTGGTCACTTGGTAGGGTTTCACCTTGTGCCTAATGATAATGGTAATTTTGACTATGATAGTGATCACGAGAATGAGTTAGTTAGCTATGTATCCAAGCAACGTCTAGGTGGCTTGCATGTGTGCTTGTTTAGTATATGTGTATACTATATTTGAGATCTTTTAGTTTTTTACATCTAGATTACATGAGTTCCACAACTTACCTATTAATGTTCACTGAATTCTTTGTCCCCACTTTTTTCTTTACCTACAACCACTTAATATGGTATTTGGTAGGGGTTCTACCTATAGTGTCTTAACAAACGTGCATTGCGATTGTTGAATGTTTCACTCATTAGTCGTTCTCAATCATTTTGTTGGTTTGCAGTGTTTTATTTTACATGTTGCACCATTAAATTGATTAATTTAATTTATTAATGTAGACAGCTAAATCCTTTATCTTTTCCCTCTCACCTAATCACAGTTCCTTTCTTCTTTAATTAGAAAATAAACAAACTTCCTATCAATGTTAGCTAAGGTGTAATCTATGATGTTCAAACGTGTTTAATCTAATTAAAATTGGCTGACACAGTTGAGCAGCATGACTATTCTTGAGACTGTCAATTTGATCAAGAGAATATCAGTATACTTCTTTTTCTTATTTTGAATTAATCAAGTACTAATAACGACATAAAAATTATCATTAAGCTATATAAGGAATAACATTCATGCATGCATGATTATTACCAAGTCCAAAAGGACATGCATGTGCATTAATTAAGTGAAAACAAAGTAAGCTCGAGTTTATTAATTTAAACGCAGTGGATCAAATTGAAAAGAAAAAGCTACTAGTTCTTTGACCTTGAGTAAGATATCATAGTTGTCTTTTTTACAATATTACAATATAAATTAAAGCTTGACCCACGAGATGGTTTCTTAATTAATTAGCCCATTCATACACTGTGCATATTTGGTTTTGAAAAAAAGTTCTGAATTCCAACTAACACAAGTCACTCTCACAGATACGTAATCTACACAATGACTTCTTAAATGGAAGCCCTAATTAGCAGTATATGTAATGGATTTAATGAATTCTTACTGATAGACCACTTCAACTCCGCAAAGCGTAGCACCAACATGAACTAGGAACATCTCTTTTATAGATGCAAATTCTAGTTGATTATATGGGAGAGCTTTAATTAGTCACTACAAGAAAACACATCATTAAAAAAGGAAAAACTGGTCATTAATAATCAAAATCCGGTCGTTATTGGTCATTAGCGATCAGCATTTCCCATCGTCACCGGTCGTTATAGGTGCCGCCGTTAAAAGTAAATAACGATAACTTAAAAGTGTCGGCCATTAAACGTCATTAACGATCGGAATAAAACTGGTCATTAAATCTAAATAAGGACCATTTAGTTAGTCGTCGAAGTCATTAATGACGAGAAATATCTTTATCGTTAATAATCTTCAGCGGCTAGTAATCCTGTCGTTAAAAGTCATCAATGACCAGAAAAAATCCGGCCGTTAAATTCATATAAGGACCATTAGTTGGTCGTCGAATACATTAATGACGAAAAATATCTTTGTCGTTGATAATCTTCAGTGGCTAGTAATCCCGTCGTTAAACGTCATCAATGACCAGAAAAAAATCGGCCGTTAAATTCATTTAAGGACCATTTAGTTGGTCGTCGCATATATTAATGGCGAGAAATATCTTTGTCGTTGATAATCTTCAGCGGCGAATAATTCCGTCGTTAAAAGTCATCCATGACCAGAAAAAAATGGCCGTTAAATCCATATAATGACCATTTAGTTGGTCGTCGAATACATTAATGACGAGAAATATTTTTATCGTTAATAATCTTCAACGGTTAATAATCCCATCGTTAAAAGTTTCAACGACCAAAAATAATGAAATCGTTAAATCCATATAATGACCATCTAGATCATCGTTAAATACATTAATGACCATCATAATTTTTGTCGTTGATAATCATAATAACTTCAAATTATAATACAAAAGTTAAATTAATTTACCAGAATGAATTGTTCATATAAATTCAAAAAATAATAATTATCCATGCCAACAAATGTTCATAGTAGTAGTCAAGATCAATAACATTTAGCATTCAAATTTTTTAACCCATCAATCTTCTTCCTTCCCTCCAAAAAATGTTTACACTATTCTAAAAGCAAAATAACTTGTTTGAGCTTTGAATTGCATCTCTTTCTTTCCATATCTTCAAAATCTGTAAAGTTCACAAAATACATAAAAGATTTTAATAAATGTCCAATGACTATTGAATTAACAACAAAATGAAAATAATAACTTATAAATAAATAAGACAATTTAAGAGAGAACATAAAACAAACCATTTAGTTTTCATTATCTGATCCCTGTGTTGCTGGACTTTGCACATTAGATTGTCCAAAGCAATGCTGCATTATTTGTTGCATTTGAATTTCCATAGAGATCAAACGATTCTTCAAAGACTCATTCTCCTCTCGAAAAGACTTGTTCTCTTGTCGAGTGGCCCGCAACTCATTTAGTAATGCACTTTTTGATTTTGTTCCTCTCAAATCTTTTGTCTTTATCCCACCTCCAAAGTCAATGACGTGACTACGATTTTAAAATCCAAAACATCTCTCTACTACTTCTGTAGGTGTAAGTGTTGGTTCCAATCGAACAAGTTCTTGAATTTCAGCCTACAAATGCACAAGAAAAAAAAAATCAATGCAACTTTTTGCCAAAAATTCAAGTGAACATAAATGAATAATTAAATGTACATGTCTTTCAATTGCTGCAGGATCAATGAGCCGATTATCCTTTTTCCGTGTTTCAAAAAAAATTGTTCCTACATCTGGCGGATTACCATCTTTGCCTCCCTATGTGTTTAAAAAATCAAACAATATCAAATAAAATATAAGCACACATTGTTAATTAATTGTTAGTTGTTCACCTGCTGATATATAATTTCTCGAATCGGCATACTCCCAGATCGATGAGGCATGCTCATCTTAGATCTATTTCTAGCATTCCTCTCACTTGATTCCTAAATTAACAAATCACAAAGGATGCCATTTAAATTTATAATAGTTTTATAAAAGAAAATATACATACTAAATACATGTAAGTATTTTATCAACATACTAATAGTTGATATTGATACAAACCTTAAAACTTTTTCTATGGTAGAACTCTTTGACCAACCATTCCCAATCTCTCTTTTCTATTCCATCTGGAATATTTTTTACTGCATCTGCAATTGTCTTACCTTTTACGTACTTGATATGCATACTACCTCTCCACTTGTTCCATAATTCTTTCATATGGTCAAAAATATTTTCTTTATGCATGTCCATTTCATCACTCTCGAATTTATCCTAAAAATTGAAACATAAAATACATATATTTAATTAGTTGATTTGCACGTACAATAATCTTATATAAACTTGCATAACAAATGAAATAACATAAATTGAATATGTTAGATACATTACCACAATAGCTGCCCACATGTGTTCTTTCTCAATTTCTCCAATTTCTTTTCATGCACGTACACGCAATGGGCATATATTTTGGTCACGAATAATTTTTCTCAAATGTCTTGAAAATGACTTATGATTTTCCCCAACTATGCGGTTGTTGTAAAATGTCACTGTCAATTTCTTACCACTAGGAAGGCTTGCTACATCTTTGCATTTATTTTTGCCTCCCACTTTTCTCTTTTTTTTTATTAGCACTTGAACCTGCACATGCTTAGATGATACGAACACAATCAAAGAGGAAAAAAAAAGTTATCTCAGTTAATTGCTATCCATAATAAAAAGAACATCTAATACATTTCAGGCAAGATAATATATAATTATGACTATGTACTTATATAAGTTTGATTGCTTCTATAATTATTGCATGGTAGTCAAGCTCACAAAGTAGAATTCACTGACCAAGAATGAAAACAAAGGATGTAGCAATTACCTCGTATCAATAAATGGCTATGCATTCATGGCTATGCATGCATGATGCTCTAATGACAAATCATCAAATTAGACCAAGATGGGGATTGACAAACAGTCCTAAGTGCAACAGATATGAGGACCAGTTGAATTGAAATAAACCTATATGCAGACGGGGACAAAAGAATAGGAAGAATGATGTTTGATTTGTGATTTCATATAATTTTGATTGTTATGATCTTTATGCAATTAAGGATCAGTTGAATTTGGTAGCGGTTCATAAGGAATTTACTTCAATCCTTCTCAAAAAGGAAAAAAAATAGTTAACAAGTTGGTCCATTTCAGGTCAACCTGCAAGATAATTCCATTGTCTTTAAACATGCAAGAGTGCTTTAAAATCTGAATGAAAAATTTCTAGTTTAGATGATAGATTATTCACTGCATTCTTTCTTCCAATGCCACATATGATCACTCACATCTGGCCCTTACAATCTAATTTATCATTTAATTGAAGGCATCGAACATAATATCTATGTCCTCTACTTACCGTACAGTCACATGGTGGGTGTCTAAGTGGTAGGTGAGAGTGTGGGACAAACATATTAATTATACATCCATAAATGTACTGACTGCATTGACAAGTTGACAGAATCAATATTATCTAGTTAATCAATCTCATATTGATATTCTAAAAAGTGTAAGACAAGTTGACAGGATCAATATTAAAATATCTAATTACTAGATAGCATGTGATAAAATAAGGGACACATTAGTAGTACACATAAAGTCAGGGACTTCAGCAAAAGAAAATAAAACTACAAGTATTTTGCAGTCTAAAACTTTCAATTGCAAAGAGAATCAAAAGAAAAATAAGTCAAGTATCTCAATCCTTTCAACTGAAAAGATAATCAAAACTATGTAATTCAACTATCTCAAATATTTCAAATCCTCTAACTGAGGAGAATCAACTTGACAATCCATAAAAGAATGTTTTTACTACAATGTAGAAAACATTAAATGCCAAGAATATATGCAATGTAAGTTTACCTTTATTGAATTATCTCCAATAACAGAATGAAGCCTTCTCTTTTCCAGGTTACATATGCTTATTACACATTCCAGAAGAGGTTGGCCATCTAACAAAACAGAGTAACTAAATATAAGAAAAAATCAATGTAATAGTAAGGTTGACCTGCTAAATAGATTTTTTTGCTACGTCCGGCGATGGCTGGCGCGCGCGCGGGGGGAGGGGGGTGACGACTACTGTCCCCGAGGGGGGGGGGGCGATGGCTGTTGGCGGCAGTGGGGAAGGGGGACTAGAGGCGGGGGGAGGATAGCTGGAGGGCGGAGGGGAAGGGGGAGAAGGACGATGGTGCGTCTACCTCCTACAAAGGAGAAAGGGTGACCGCCGATGGCTGGCGCACGAGCGCGGGGGGAGTGTGCTCTGACCAATGCAGAAACTCCATCTGCTAACCAATGCATAGGAATATGTTCTTGAGAAAGCACAGAGAGAAAATACATGATCTTACAACTCTTTGCAATAAAAAAATTTAAAATATCTCTGAAACTTGAGAATTGATTGAAAAAAATCTGATTCATTCATAGTAGAATGAATCATAAATAGGGCATCGATCAAATGACATAAGGTTGTTAGAGCAATAAGCATGGCAGAACTTTGCAGACACAATATGATTCCACTATCAACTGTAAACATTAAAGTTGAGTATAAACATGATATACCAGCAGAGAAGCACATGCAATTTTCATTGCAATCGAAATAAAAAGTAAAACAATTTTAGTTAAATAAAAAATCATGATATAGTAGATAATACATAGCATACTAGTACCTTGACAAATTTTTGGCTCAGCAGTACCTTGTTGTATAGTAACTTAGAGTCAAAGTTGTAAAATTTGCAATCTTTATTGTCATATCATAGCTTCTTACCAAAGTTCATTATATGAAGTATACTCTATTAGGTTAAGTTTCTATTTGCTGAAGAGAATTTCATATACTCACTTCAAAATCATGCCACATCTTCCATTTCAAAATAAGTAGTCTGACAATGCAGCTTTTCTTAACTAAGATGAGCTAACATTTTCCAGCCATCACTTAATAACTGTAACAAGACACCTTCCACTCCTAAGTAACAAATCCTGCAATGCGACTTGTCTTCACTAAGATGAGCTCCTTTGTTCATATGTTTTATTAGCCATTTCTTTGTGACTACAATAACTTTTAGCTTTGACACTAGATGAAATCAGCAAAACATCAGAAAATGCAACCATTATGTCCGAACTTCCTACACTTGGAAGAAAGAAAGTAATTGATACATGCAAAAATAGCTTGATGAAGTACTTTACAATACGACATCTAATATTTTAGAAACTTCATGTGGTAGCATAAAAGATATATTATATATAGGGGCTTCTCACGGAAGTCATTATCTCAAATTTATTCTATTAAGACACGTTTCTCTTTAGAATATTTGGAGTTAAGCTGAATTTATAACTACGATCTATCATGCTCAGGGTCAGGAACAGGAACAGGGTTGCTCATGAAAGATTGAATCAGAGCTTGTGTCAAACAAATAATTTGACACACGAGATAACATGCGTGAATCCAAATGTAACCATCCCCCAGGATTATTAAGAAGAGGCAACGTGAATCACACAAAAGAAAACCTAAAACAGAAGCGGCAGTTCAATACACGATGAAAAAAGAACATTTCGAAAGGGGAACGAACGAAAAAATGATGATAAGAAATTGATCTTAACTCCAAGACGAACCCTAGGATCAGAAATCTCTCTATTGTCCAGTGGCACCAGGAAGGGGGACCAGAGGCGGGGAGACGGCTCGCACGCGCATGGGGGGAGGGTGATGGCTGTTGTCCAGCGGTGGGGAGGACAGTTGGCGCGCAGTGCGTGGGGAAGGGGGAAAAGGACGATGGTGCGTTCGCCACCTACCGACGATGGCTAGCACACTGTTGTCCGGGGGTGGGAACAGCTGTTGTCCGGCAATGTCGGGGAAGGAACCAGAGGTGGGGGAGGACAGCTAGCGCACGGCGCGGAGGAAAGGGGGAGAAGGACGTGCATCTGCCGAACTGCAGAGGAGAAAAGGGACCGCTCGGCAGGAAAGCTTACCTGAGGAAGATGAAGCTTCGCTAGCGGCTAAAGGAAAGGAAGAGAATTAGGTTTTTCTAATGAATTTTATATCATATTTTTATGAAAAAGATTCTATTATACTTTTTCTTTCTATCGAATTTTATAACATGTAATTAAGTTAACTATATAAATACATAAACTAATTTATTTTTTAAAATTGGTATTGCCTGAAAAATTAATAGAGGCAAATATTTAGTTCCCGCCAAATAAAATATTAATTGCACATCTACTTCATCTTAAGTTATAAATAATTAATGGCGATAAAATTTCTTGGTCATTAATAATCACTTCTAACGACCGAAAATTACCTTTTTGTGACGAGCAATTTTCTCTTTCGCTAATAATATATTTAATAATGTCCATATTTTTTTCGTCACTATTGACTATTTATAATGGCCACTTTTTTGTCTCGACATTAATAGTTGGTCGTTAAAGCCCCCTTTTCTTGTAGTGGCTGCAAATGCGTTGATCAGTTAAAGTTTGATGGCTTTTTCCAAATTACTATTAGCCGACTAATTTTCGTTCCATATTGTATGCTAGATTATGGAGGATGAAACTTTTAACATTTTTTTGTACATAAAAAGTAAGCTTGAGTTTTACTTAAGCAGTTGAAATTTACATCCAACTAAAAATAAGATTTGCTTACCAACCAAGGTTGGGGCACCATTGTAGATGTATATAAGCCAGGCCAGCCGAGAGCCTTTTTTCCTACACTGAGGTGTGCATGTGAGATAAACACAAAATTATTAGAATTAATGGTGAGCTAACTTTTTAACACCCCCGAAATTGTCCCTCCTGCCACGTAGGCAGTCAGGTTAACTCCGGGAGCGCTACACTGCCTATTACACTATTGACCATGACCATTCAATAATGTGCATACGTGGCATCAATATTATAGTAAGACATAATAAAGGACTTTAATGCGGAAGTTCAATCGTCAAAATATCAAAGATATAATTCACCCATACACGTGATAGCAAGATAATAAGAGATCATAAGTCTCAAGAAGTTCAATAGGCGGAAGGAAATTCAATAAGCGGGATAGCATGATGTCTATGGATAAGATGAGAATCAAAACACTAAATTCAATTGAGGCAAGCTTGATGATAGAATAATCATGTGCAGCATTCTCCAAGCTCTAAGCGCTCCCACTCCTCATCAAGCAGCATTCTCACCTGCAAAATCTCAATGCAGGGGAATCGAATATCCATGAGCAAAGATGCCTAGTACAATAGAAACATAAACTATGAAATAATAATCATTGATGATCATATAACAATATATCAGTGATGAACAATTATATACCTCTACGTATATGTACCTTGGCTATAATGAGTCACACATCTTACTTTAACTTTATTCATATATGTGCTTTATTCTTTGCTATAACTATACTTTGTCTTTACAATATTCTGCATTATCTTTACAATACCATATTCCATACTTTACTTTACTATGTCTCTACAATACTACACAATACTTTACTTTGTATTTGCTTTACTGTGAGTTGCACTATGTCTTTTACATTACTATGATATCCTTAAAGTTGATGGTCCTATGCGAGCTCGACTTTATTAAGTTGGGTGCCAGATGTGCCTCTATCTCTGAAGCCAATAAGCCTAAAAAGGGAAAGGGGTGGGTGTTAATATCTCATTCAATTCGAAATGTAGGTGGAAGAGAACCTACACCCCAGGAACAGTGGTCAATTTAATAAACCTGCAGGTTCACTGTCTCCTCAATTAGCTACCTGTCCGTCTAGCTCAATACTATAATCTCTGGTGGAAGGAGTGTGACCATTGCATCACCCTTCTTCGAGATACAGATGGGAGAAGACCTGAAATATCAGGAACAATGATTATTGAAGATCAGTAGCTTCGCTGTCTTCTCAGCTAACTATATGTCTCTCTCTATACAATACCATGATCTTTGCTCTATACACTAGGGGCGGCACATAGCAAACTCACATCTTTATCTTTACTTTGCTTTTCTTTAATTATCTTTGATAAAGTTTAGGATCAGTAAAGGAAAGGATTTCTTTTCTCTAAAGAGTTGGAATCTTCCTTAGGACAAGATAATGTTCATTATGATTTTTAGAGTCTTAGATACGATTTCAAATGATTTTGATAAACAAATGGGATCTAATTTCCGAAGGATTGGACTCAACAAAAAAAGTCCTCTTTTTTGGCCTACAGAACTCGGGCCAGGTTGAGGAGCATTCGGGACGAGTCTCTGTCGGAGACTTCCTGTGCATGACCCGGTCCGAGTTGAGGTCCGACTCGGGCCGGGTCATTGACGATATATTGTTCGACGTCAAGTTGGATTCGCATTCAATCTGACTCGGTAAGACCCGGGCCGAGTTGATGTCTGACCCGGTCGAATTTCTGGGCGCATTCTCGCGACATCGCCGATGAGGCGACTTGGTCCGGGTCCACATAGACTCGGACTGCGTGTAGGTGTGACCCGGGCCGGGTCATGAATGACGCGGGCCGGGTTCCATCGCTCAAGTACTGCACCGGTCGTCTTCTCCAACTCCGATGACCTTCCGGCCGTCGGATTGAGCATATCACAATATGAAAAATATATCTATGGCATTCATGATCACAATGATAACTTGATGCGCAACATTAGATCTATATTTCTTCGTCTAGGGGATTTAAATCTAAGGTACCTTCGTTGTTCTAACGTCGAAGGTCGCCGGTGTTCTGTGGGTTGTTCGACGATTGTCCTTGGGTGACGGAAAGGTGCACCTGATCCTCACGATCGCCGGAGGAGATTGCTATGCGTCGAAGAGAAGTCGGGTCATTCGCTATTCGTTGTGAATGTCACGCTCTATTCCTTGCGATCTGTCAGAGTCGCAGAAGACGAAGAGAACGGAGCGGCACGGCGGCGGTGGTCGGCTGATCTTCACGGGGGTGTCGAAGGGGTCGCACGACACTCCCCTTCGCCCTCTTTATAGCATCGGCCGGCCATAGGGCCGGCCGATCGTGGGGCGTGAATCAGGGGAGGATTTACCTCCGCTGTCGGCCGTTGCCTTGTCCGACGTTTCCTTTTTTAATTCGAATCAAATTCCTCCTTAATTATATTGATTTCCAATTAATTTTGAATTGATTTTTCCTATGTAAACTTGCAGACGTTACAAACTTTTCAACATGTAGAAAGTTCATATGAATAAACACACAAAACTGATCACGAGCTTAAAAGTAATATTCTCCTTTTGTCTTATAAGTCTAAATTTGTGTAAATCAAAAGTTGGAAGTAAATAATATATTGATCAAGGTAGCCAAGATCTCGATCGAAATCTTAAAATGTTATCTCAATCTTATCTTGACGATTTTATGTGCAAGATTTTAATATAATCTTAATTTTGGTCACGCAATCTTACGATCTTATTCGATCATATACAATCTCATATGATTAATAAAATTATTTAAATATTAATTAAAAATATATTTATGATAATAAAAATTAATTTGGATGAAGTTTAATATATATTTTTTTATTTTTAATATGTTTTGATATAATTGTAGTTAAGAATCGATAAAAAATGATTTACAGAGATGTAATTTAATATTTAAATATTAAAAAGTTATTAAAAATATATTTATTATTTTTAAAATATATTATTTTATCAATGAATAAGATTTTACGATTTTCGATCTTATGGACTCTCTCTGATCTTATGTAAAATCTCGATCTTGATGATTTAATTAGGATTAGAGCTGGCTAAAATGAATAAAAGAAAAAAAAAAAGAAGGTGCTTATATGTCATCCGATATCTCTTAGTCGTCACGACGTGTCCACTTTGATCAGGTGAAACATTCCAACATGCATGCCATGCATTGATATCATATCCCCCATGGTGGGGGGTTGTTGTATTGTAGCGAGAAGGCAAACATTCCAACATGCATATTTATGCGTATTTGCATGCACCAACATCTAGCTATATATATTCATTCCATATATAAGAACTCAGCCACCAAACGACGGTACAGAAAGTTGGTCGACGAAGCACTTTTGGCCCAGCTCCTTTGGAACAATGCCAACGTAGGAATCTTCTATATATATATATATATATATATATCTATCTATCTATATATATATATATATATATAGATAGAGAGAGAGAGGAACTAGGTATCTTTCTCCCTCGTGTCCATCCATCATGTGTGATGCCCTATGTTTCACCTTTTCT
Organism: Pontederia crassipes; assembly: GCA_030549335.1. Classification (NCBI taxonomy): domain Eukaryota; kingdom Viridiplantae; phylum Streptophyta; class Magnoliopsida; order Commelinales; family Pontederiaceae; genus Pontederia; species Pontederia crassipes. The sequence goes on from CM060190.1 coordinate 9,558,412, forward strand.
CAGCCAGTCCTACGAATGTACAACACGAGTTTAGGATATGTTTGATTTAAAGTTAACTATGAATAATAATTACCTAGTTTAATTATTTTATGAAATTTGGGAATAAAAAGTAATTATTTGGATCAAACGTGAATATTAAGACAGTGGGGGTGTTTATTTGAAGATTAAATCCATGGATAAAGCATCGTTCATCTGAAAATAATCAAATTTAAGAAAAGAATAACATGGATTAGCAAATCTGATCAATGTACTCTAGAAAAGTATGTTATCCAAATTTGTTGTTTTTTTTACAACACTAATAACTAATCTACATCTTCTCTCTCTTTTATTACCCAAATGAGAAGAGGGTTTTATGGCATATATATATTTTAGTCATTAAAAGAATATTTTAATTCAAAATTTAGATAATTAAATATTATTATATTATTATTATAAAACTAAAGAAATAAAAGGATAAAAATAAATTCATAGTTTTATTGAGATAAGTTATATATTGGATATAAAATATAAAAAAGGAAATGTGATTCATATTGTATTAATCTGGAGATTAAAAATTAAATTCAAAGTTAATTAAATGTTAGATTATTATGAGACAAATTAAGTTAAAAAGATAAAGGTTAATTCAAAATTTGAGGGGTTATCCAATTGAAATCAAAGTCTATCCAAAAAGTTATAAATAGTACCCAAAGGATTTAAGTTTTCCCCCACACTTAAGAGCAATCTTTCTGCAGTAGTGTCTACCTCTCTTTTCTTCTACATGAAAATCGAGGCAAGAATGATGACCGGACCAACTCGACGTTTTGACATTGGATAACATCGAGGAGTTGGTCGGCATGAGTTTTAAGAAGCCATCATGAAGTAATTGATGGACAAAATTCATAGTTCGTTCAAGAAGTTTAGTAAGGACTCGCAGTTGACTTTTACTTAGCTTGAAGTAAATAGGAGATTCTTATATTGAGATTTTTTGTGGATATAAATCCTCAGCACTCTTGTACTAAGTATTAATTATTGTATACGGAGAATATAATTGCATCATTAATCGCATTAAAACAATATCAAAATGTTGTATCGGAACATAACTTTGCCCAACTAACCTGGTCCGAGTTACATAGTGCTCGACCTGGATTCTAGCGAATTTGGATGGTAATTGAAGTTGTCTCGATTGAGTTTACCCGACCCGAGTTTCATGGAGCGTGACCAGGGTTCTATAACCTAAGTGCAACAAGATCGAATCGTTAAGAGTGACTGGCTCTGTTCGGATTCCGATGATATGAATTGGATAAGGTGAATTGAAAAAGATTCCAACCAAATTTTGATCGGTCTGGCCTAGGTTCCAACTAGTTTGACTCAAGTTTTGTTGACTAAAGTTTGAAAATAAATTGCACGGATCGAGTTCATTAAACCCGAACTAGGTCCTCACTTATATCAAATTGGATTGGCTAAAGGAGGAATTTGGCCCGAATTTTGTCCCACCCCATCCAAATTCCATTGACTGAATTAGAAAAGAACGAATCAACCCAAATTTCGCTCAGGTTTCAATAGAAATTAAAAATACATGAAACATGATTCAGATTTCCCTTTTAGCGTGGGCCCAGTTCCAAAGATATAAAAAAGTTTAATTTTTTTTAACTAGGTTGAATTATGGTGATTATGTTATTGATTATATTTGCTCATATTATTATGATATTAACCTCATTATGATGGGATTGAGCCTATGACTACAATTTATTGATGCATTGTGCATCCTACATTGTAAAGTAAGTTAAAAAAAAATGTCATAATTAAACAAGATAAAATTTGTGAGACACCTAAAATTCAAGAGAGCTCTTAAACAATCTTTATAGTTGAAGCAACCCTTTGGTTAAAGGATAACTTCAAAAATAAATAACAAGAAATAAGCAACCCTTGTGATTGAAACAACTTTTATGGTTAAAGTTAAAGATAAAAATAATTAAAACTATAATCTTTATTGTTCTTGAAGCATCTTTTGTGGTTGAAGTTAAAGATAAAAGAATAATTAAAATTGTAACTTCCATTGAGAAAGTATAAGAAAAGATAATTTATTGGAAAGAATAATTGAATTACAACATTTGTGATTGAAGAGAAAATAAAGATAATTGAATAAAAATATAATTGACTTAGTCATTATAGTCGATGTAAAAGTTAATAACTGTTTAACTTATGCATATTGATATCGTTATTGACATGGTTTATATTATTATTGTTATGGATGATTCTATGTACCGAGTGTATTTTCATTGATTTTTTTCTATAGTTGGATTTCTGCACGATGAGATGATGATCATGATGAGACAATAAGTGGTTGACGGTTGATATGTGAATGAATATGGACATTGATAAAGGCTTTTATTGAATAAATGTAAGCTCATGACTCGCATGAAATTAAATACTATATAGATTACTTTTGTTTTATAAAAGTTTATTGTATTAAAATGTTTCACTAATGTAAATTAATATGTTTATTAAAATAAAAAATCAAGTCACAAGATTGAATAGCATAGATAATCCTCACGAACAGGAGCAATTTATGTAATATCAAGAGTTCTTTATTTTTCTCCTCGAGAAAAAGAATTATAAAGTAAGTAAAATTTAGAGTTGTTTAACCAATTGATTGCCAATGTAATAATGTCCACCTCTAATTAGATTATATTTGGTCACATGCACCCCTCGTGAGAACGTGTGGGTAATCAATAAGTCATAACAAGAACAAATTATTTATTCCCATACATAAGTCATTTTTTAGGATATGTTTGTCTTCATCAAATTTTTTAAAAGTAAAAATAAGAAAATAAGAAAAAAATGAAACGTTATTCTAAACAGGAGTTTGCTTCATTTTTGCAATCTCACTGTCCAACTATCTCTTATATTCATTAGACCTATTTCTTTTTATATATAAAATCAAAATAGATAACTTTCATATCATTTTCTTTAAGCATGTGATCCTTGGTACAAATTCAACACTAAATAGGAGCCTCCACGTGATCCCTGGTACAAATTAAACACTGATGATTCATTTGTCGACTAGGGTAGCATGGGGTGCATGTTCTATTTTTAGGTATGCTAATGTCACTTTTGTTTTCGCAAGATCAAGATCGAGACGATTTTGGTCAGCTTTGGAGGCTGAAGCCTTTGCAATGCGTGATGGTCTTTGAAGATGTGCCCCCATAAGCGTTCGAAACATTCAAGTGGAATCAGACTCCACCGAGTTGGTTTCTTTCATATCACAGAATCACACTACACCTTCACGTATCAAAGCTATTGTAGAAGATATTAGAAGTTGTAACGCCCCGAAATTTCACTCTCCTGCTACGTGAAAATTGGGCTTATTTTGGGCCATGTTACCTACAATTCATACTTCTTTGGCCTTTCTTACATATAATGCGGAAGTAAAATAACTATTCATCTTTCTTTAATAGAGTGCGGAAGCGATTTTTCTTTCTAACTATTCTTTCCTAATAGTACTCCAAAGGCTAACCAACATTCAAATCATTTTACATAAATTAACAATAAAGAGATCTAATGACTCAATACCCATGTGCATTCTTACATCATCACGAACATCGTTGTTGTTCACGCCTCCATCCTTACTTTTCTATTCAACTACCAATGGAATTTAAATATAGTAAAATAGAATTTTCATGAATATAAAATACTCAGTACATAAGACAATACAAATGGATAAGAAGACTTAATAAAAATAAACAAGATTTCAGTATGAGAAAAAATACTTCTATTCTTTTCTTTATATTCTTTTTGTTCTTTCACCTTTCTATTTTGTTCCATTCTATTCTTTTTCTTTTTTGTTATGTTCTTGTCATGCGGTTCTTTTTTTCTTTCAATTTGGTTCTTTTCCGTTCTTTTTCATTCTTTTCTTTTCCGTTCTTTTCTATTCTCTCAATTATGTTCTTTTCACTGCATCTATATGTGTTGTCCTAAAGCGAACTCGACTTCTTTTATTATGAATCAACATGGCACTTTCATGTGACTATAACATTGAGTCAAGGTTGATCAAACCAGGACCAAATGAGAATTTACTAACTTACAAAAGACTTCAGCTTCACATATCCACTCAAGTAGGATCACAAGGATCTCCCTTTTTTAAAAACCGTCATAGAGAGAACATACTCACCTCATATACCGTTATCATGGTGGGACTATTAATGCTCATCTCTTAGCCTTCTTTAAAATCGTCACAATAGGACTATTAATATACCCACCTCATGACGTTGTCGTGGCGGGACTATTAATACCCACCTTGTAGCCTATAACAATTAGCGCACATGAGGATCTCATTTTATAACTTTTATCTTTTCCTATTTAGCTATATTTTCTATTCAGTTTATACGTATTCACGTGCCAATATAAGGACAAAAAGGTCATTTGACATCTATACAAATCAATATAAAATCACATATGCAATTTGTGCAGAATTCGGCTCGGGCACAGTCCAACTCGGGCCGAGTTTCGTTCGAACTCGGGCCATGTCCTTCTCTATAAGGCGTTATTATCTCAAGGGTAAAATAGTCATTGCACATTATAATAATGAAAAATAAAATAACTTCTTTTCTATTCTATGTATTCAAGTCGGGTGCCATCAAACCCAGGCAAGGTCATGACTGGACTCGGTCCGCGCTCACCGAGACTCGGGTTGGGTTCTCGATGTTGCATTCCCCTCTTCTTCCTAGAAGAACTTGGTCCAGATTCGCTGACATCATCTTTATCGATCGTGAAGTGATACTGCCCGGATCGGGTATTAATACCACTCAGGCCGGGTCATCAAAAAAAGATTTGATTACCCAAGGCAAATCGCGGCAGAGCTTGGGCCGGGTTCCCAAGAGCTTGGGCCAAGTTGACTCCGAATTCAGATTGGGCTCGAGCAACGCCGTGCCGGGTTGTAAATTTAGAGAAGAACTCGGGATGGGTTCTTCTTTATGCGGGCCACATTCTGTCGGCCGGAACTCCGATGATGTTTTATTGAGACTTTAGCATGTTAATTTCATATACATTATTCCTTTTGGCACAAAAATGATCTAGAACTATTCAAAGATTATAGGAGAACATAATCAAATCATAAATCATCCATCATCTTATATATTCCATTCAAAAATTGTATCCAAAAGTGAATTCGAAATCTTACGTATCTTAACTATTTCAGACTACGTGAAACCGAGACTTTGGGTGCATTTTTCGGCAAGGACTAACCTTGAGGTCATCATCTTTGGACAAAGGATAGTTCCGAGATTTGATGGCCGGTCGGAACTCCCGTTCATGCACATCGAGCAAGAACAAGACGTAGCCAAAAGGAGGAAAGACTCAAGTAGAGAGAAGAGAAAGATGTGTCGGAGGAGATTTTTGGAATTTTATTTATAGGGTAAAGTCTCTGAAGTGCTAATCTACTTATTAGAGTTCTTATCCATACTTCTTATCTGTAATTCATATTTTATTTTCCATGAATTTTCGAATTTAAATAATTAATAAATAATATTATTTCTTGATTTTCATAATTAAAATAATATTTTTATTCTTTATTTCCTGAAGATTTTTATCCTTAAAACTCCTAATTTTAACCTCATTAGAAGTCCTAATTTAATCATTCAACAAACTTTATCCCTAATCATCTTATAATAATATTTTCTTTATTTTATCTCTCCTAAACATAATTATTCCTAAATTTCAGAATTAAATAAATAATTATTATTCTTTTCTTTTAAATTTTTGAAATAAAATAATATTATTTTATCCTCTAATATTTTTTGACATAAAACTCGTATCTTAACTCTCATTAAGACACCTTTTATATCATAAACTTCTAGTTCGATTCAAATTAAAATTTGAATCCCTAATCTCATTATAACTTCAATTCCTAATTTAATTAGGAATCATCTTTTCCTACCTTTTATCTAATAAGACTTCTATTCATATTCAAACTTTTCTTATCTTATTTTTTCCTCTTCTTTTATCCTCCCTCTATCTAACTTTTATTTCTTTTCAACTTTATCTTTCTTTAACAAAATCCTAAATTTTGAATTTACTTTAATTATGAAAAGTAATTTTTAATTTGAAAAAAGTCAGAGTGTTACAGAAGCATTATTTCTATGTTTGAGAACTTTAAATGTTTACATATTAACAGAAATATTATTTCTACATACATTTTTTGAAAAATTACACTAGATGCCTTCCAACGTTGACGTTTGCTCATTGATGTCCTCCAACTACACTTTGTAACACGAATGTCTTTTATCTTTTAACTCGTTTCATGCCCTCCTTACCTACAATCGACGGTCTCCCGGTCACATAGCTAACGTAGCGCTGACACAATGTCTCTCTTCTCTCCATATTGACATTACGTGATAATATTAAAAATTAGAAAAATAATAAAAAAATACCACATCAGGACTGCGTGTCGAAACCCTCTTGGAGATGGAGGTCGAACCCCTATGAGCAATCGCCGGAGCTCGCGAGAGGGGGGGTGACGCCCCCCTCCGGAGGGCAACCCCCTGCACCGCTCCAACGAGTGTAGGAAAGGAGGGGGGCGACCCCGTAGGGAAGGAGGTGGTGACCCCACCACCCCCTGCGCCGCACCAGGTTACGCGCAGAGAAGGAAGGGGGAGGTTGTCGGGCAACCTCCCCCCTCCCCCAACCCCAACCCCTTACGCCGCGCCGCGCGAGCATAGGGAAGGTGTGTGTGTGGGGGGGGGGGGGGGGGGGGGTCGCCTCCTCACAGGGAGGAGGGCGACCCCCCCCCCCCCCCCCCCCCCGACGTGACGATGAGCGCAGGGAAGCAAGGGGGTCGTCCCCTTGTGACCTCACCGATGGTCGCATGGAGGGAGGCCACCCCCACCCCCCGAGCCACACCACGCAAGCACAGGGAAGGAGGGGGAGGGGGTCGCCCCCTTCCCTGCGACCTTCGGCGAGGTCGTGGAGAAGGGGGCAACCCATTACCCTCTTGCAGGATAAATTACACGATTTGTCTTCCAACTTTAAGTCATTTTCAAATTGGTTCTCCAACTTCAATTTGTAATTAGAACGTCCTTCATCTTTTATTTTCTTATACGATTAGTCCTCCTGACTGGTGATCATAGGTTTTTTTATTGCCTAACATACGTGGCCACCTTTCTCTCTCATCCATGCCAGTTTAAGTCATCCACGCCGTTATAAAAATTTTAAAAAATAAAATCTCTAAGTGGTGTCATCCACATCATTATAAAAATTTAAAAAAATAAAAAAAGGTGAGTCGGCTCGAGGGGGTCGGTGCCCCGTTTGCAAATCTCACTAGTGCGGTAAGATTTGTAGAGGGGGGCGGCGGCCCCCCTCCTTCTCCCTCACCGACGGCGAGGGGGGCGGCCCCCCTCGTCCTCCTCTGCGACGGCGAGGGGGGCCGCCGCCCCCCTCCTCCCTCAGCGACGGCGAGGAGGATGAGGGGGGCTGTCGCCCCCTCCCCATGCTCGCTGCGGGCATCGTTCTAGTGGACTGCACGAGCAACGACTCGGCCCTGGCGCGGGAGATCATGATGGAGGCGGTGGCCAGGGGCTGCTGGGTCGTGGACGCGCCGCCTCCGATAGGGACGTGGGTGCCAGGGACGGGAAGCTGGTGATCTTCGCCGGCGGGGACAAAGGGGTGGTCGGGTGGCTCTCACCGCATTTCGACGCTTTGGGAAAGGCAACGTGGATGGGTCCGCCGGAGAGTGGGCAGAGCAGCAAGATCACGAACCAAATCACGGTCGAATGCAGTCTCCTGGGGCTGAGTGAGGCGATGGTCTTCGCCGAGAAGGCGGGGCTGGACGTGGCGTCGTTCCTGGACGCGGTGGGCTGCAGGGTCAAAGGCGATGGAAATCTTCGGCGGGCAGATGGTGGGGAGGGACTTCACGTCGGGAGGGTTCGTGGAGTATATAGTAAAGGACCTAGGAATGGGACTACGAGACGGCGACGTGGTGTTGCCGGGGGCGGCGCTGTGCCAACAGCTGTATCTGGCGATGGTGGCGAACGGGGACGGGAGGCTGGGCAGTCAGGGCCTGATCACCATCATCGAGAGGATGAATGGGAAGTCTGCAGATCGAAATTAACACGAGATTTTATAGGGAGTAAAAATGCAGGTACGATTACCGTGATAGTGTTGGTCGTCAGTTGTGAAGAGAACATGTTCTCTTATGTTTCTGTTCATGTTAAGGTTCGCTTCAACTAAATTTTGTAGTTTTATGTTCATTATTTGGCTGGAGATAACGACGAGGAGGATGCGCCCCCTCCCCCTCCTGCGTCGCACCGCGCGAGCGCAGGGAAGGAAGGGGGCGAAAACCCTCACCACCCTTGCGCTGTGCCGATGAGCGCGAGGGTGGTGGTGGTGGGGGGAGGGGGGGGGTGGGGGAAGGGGAGGGGTCGCCCCTCTCCCTGCAACCTCCGACGAGGTCGTAGGGAGGGGGTGACCCCCCAGGAGGGGGATCGCCCCCCTCCTTGTGACCTCCGGCAAGATAGCAGGGAGGCCCCCCCCCCCCCCCCCCCCCCCGCCACATCGGCGAGCGCAGGGAAGGAGGGGGGCGATCCCCTCTCCCTCGCGAGCTTCGACGAGAACTCGCATAGGTTTGACTCCATTTTCGGTGGGGGCTTCGATGCACAGTCCCGACGTGGCATTTTTATTATTTTTTAATATTGTCACATTATTGTAATGTCAATGTGGAGAGGAGAGACACATTCCGTCAGCGCCACATCAGCTTTGTAATCGGAAGACTGTCGATTGTAGGTAAGGAGAGCATTGGGTGAAACGAGTTAAAAGATAGAAGACATTTATGTTACAAAGTGAAGTTGAAAAGTATCACTAAGCAAATGTCAAAGTTGGAGAGCATTTGATGTAAATTTTTCTCAATTTTTTGACTGGCATTGCCACCTTCCTCAAGAACTTCTTCATAATTTTATTAGGACTTTGATCAAATCAATAGATAATATCTTTTGGCTTAAAAAATGTGTATTTACACTAAAAAAATTGGCTACCTTTGAGTCGCTATTCATCGATTTTCTTATACCCAAGTCAATCAAGAGGAAATAAATAATTTTCTTAAAGCCACAAGTAGTCTAAGCTCTACGCATAGTCAACTTTGTCGTGCAAATTAAAGTATAAAATGTGGGATTTCATTCTATTATTATTATATATTAAATTTAATGTATTAACTATGTTTTTAAAAGTTCGAAGATTAATATTATTTATTTTATATCTTAACACTTATTTTTATGTGTAGACTGTTATAATTTTAGTGTGGACAATTAAAGGAGAAAATATTTTTTGAATAAAAGTTGGATCAAATTTGAATTCGATATATTAAGAGTGTTCACGAGTTGAATTTGACCCGACCTCAGACCCAACTCACCCGATTTTGATCGAGTCGGGTCAATCTTCTTTGGAGGGATGGATCCGATCCAATTCAACCCGGTTCTTCTTTTTTCGACCATCATTTTTTCTTTTTTTTTAATTTTTTTCTTACCTTTTCTATTATTTAGTATAAAAAATATGATATAATATTTATTTTAAAATCATAAAATAATTTTTTAAAAATTTATACATTATTTTATACATTTAAAATATTTTATTTTAAATTTTTACTATAAAATATAAGTTAAAAACTAAAAAAGTTAAAAAAAAATGTCGGATCTTTCGAGTTGGGTCGGGTTAGAAATTTTCGACTTGTACACGACCCGAACCAAGATCGGATCATCGGGTTCGCGGATCGATCCGACCCGTTGAACACCTCTATGATATATTATGTTAAATTTTATGTACTAACTAATTTTACGTAGATATGAATAAAAAGCATTTTTGAAATATATTTTGAAATCTAGAATAAGATATGAATAAAAGCCCTTTTTGAAATATAGAATAATATATAAGCTCATGAACTTGATCTTACTCCATCATCTATTCATATTATTAGCAATGAAATACAATTTGTTCTTAAAAATAAATAAATAAAAGGAAGTTCATCAATATGGTACCGTGGAGGCTATAGGAACATCCTTATGTTCTTATGTAACTTCTTATCATCATAAATATTATTAATCTCTCATGATATTGAAACGGTCGCCAAAGACAATATAAAGTCGAATGAATTTTAAAATTTATAACAAAAACCATTTAGGAAGAAATATCTTTTTAGAAAAAAAATGAAGCCGGAATATATTTCACACAGAATAATCTAAACGATTATTATATTATTATGCTATATAATATAATATATTTATTGAAAAGAGACTGGTTCTGTCGAGATTCGTGCACAAAGAAGATTAACGGCATCGGAGCCAATTGCAAGCCCTCGAGGTCTTCCTCGGCGTTCTATGGGGACTTTGTTTTGTATTGAATCCGGCACGCTTTTGCTCGTCTTCCTTCTCGTCAATTACGCGCTTCTCCGTTTCTTTTCTTCATTATTATTTTTTTCTCTCTTCTTAGCCTTCTCCTTCTCCTTCTCCTTCCCCTTCCACCGCGACGACGACGACGACGACACCGTCGAGAGAGAGACAGAGAGCGAGCGAGAGAGAGAGAGATCCTTGGCGTCAATGGAGGGGAACATGGGAATGAAGGGAATGGGAGGACAGCAGCCGGCGGTCGGGGTGCCCTACGCCTACCCACAGCCGGGCTACTACTACGGACAAGGTCAGCCGGCCATGGCCCCGCCGGCGGCGTACTACGTGGGGCAGAACCCCTACCAAGAGGGGATGATTCCGCCGAACGCCGTGTTCGGCGACCCTAAGGGCGTCCCCCTGCAGCAGACCATGTATCGGGATACGCCGGCGCCCTTCCAGTGTCCCTACTGCGGCTCCTCCGGCCTCACCACCGTCAGGTGAGGAAACCGTCTAATCCAACAATTTCACATTGTCTGTGCTTATGTTGATTCTGGATTCAAATCCTCACATTGTCTGTGCTTATGTTGATTCTGGATTCAAATCGCCTCTGTTAGCAAATGCTGTTTTCTTAACTGATTGAGAGAAGCAGGGAATTGGCCTTGACGCTTTGATCTGTAACTTAAAAGTATGTCCATTTTTTTTACAAGAAAGTTAATTGGAGCAAATCGAAGGGACCTTAGGGGCCCTTTTATAGGTAGAACAATTGTTGCTAAAGCGACTGCGAGGTTGAGCACTTGACCAACCTTCATACTTTCTGATTATGCATGTATAGTTTAATTTTCCTTGGCATTCTTGGAACAATCAGACAGATCTAAAGGCTAGAACTAAAAGTGTGCATCATGGCGATAATAGTCTTTAAATGAAAAGTGAGGTATTATGTTAGTTGGAATCAAATATAGGGGACTCCAGAGAATTAGGTATCAGCATGATTTAAATTCATAGGAACGATTGCTTGTTATACAAGTAGATTACATACAACTGCTGTTACCTCTCATTGAGATCTTGTAATGATTCAATGTACTTTCTCTCATGTCATTCATGAATTGAAAGTTTAATTAGGATTGACAAAAATATGTCTTGCGTACAATCTGATAATTTACCTTTACACATACTATATTATTCGATGATTGTTTGTTTGCTTAATTTGATGATGAATAACTACATAAAATGCATAACATTATCACTACATTATTTGTCAAGATACCTTAGGTCATCGGCATGTTTAGTTTCGATCTGTTTATCTGGATCAAGTCCATCAAGTGTATGATTCTTCATTTCTGAGTCTCATAACAGTTTATGGACTTTCAAAAAAAAAAAAAAAAGTTTATGATGGCAATATCAATTTCCTTCACCCCCACCCAAACCTAATGCCATTCTAGAGCACGTCTTTGCATACTCGGGTGTCTATATCCACTGGTCCATGTTGATAAGAGATACTATAATTCTACCCGTAAAACTTCTTGTACAGTTTAATTTTCTGAATGTTGCATGTTGCTGGTTCAAACTGTCTTGGATACTGTAAGTTGAATACAAAAGATTGTTTGTGAAACATGGGGTCAAACTTTGCTCAGTGAATAACCTATACAATCAAACATTTGAATTAGATTAAACACTTCATTGGACATTTGGATGGTGAGGTTCCTATTGAAAAAACAACAACAACAACAAAGCTTTATCCCACTAGGTGAACAAAAAAGAAAAAAACATGGTTTTCTTTGATGAATTTTTTACTACGTATTATAAGTTATTAAAAGTTCATATTCTCTACAGTGAATAATATATGAAGCCTAATCCTCCTTTCGATACAGATCAAAACCGAGTTTGGCAGCTGCTGTTGGTTGCATGATGTCATTCATGGTAGGAATTTGCTTCCTTTGCCCCTGCTCAGATTGTCTGTGGCACAAATATCATTACTGCCCTAGCTGTGGAGAAAAGGTAAGCACAAGTGTAAACTCACCACAATGCTTTTGTTAATAATATCTTTGGCCACTTTTTTTTTTTCTTTCATTCATTAACATTTGTTCCTTTTTTAATTTCCTAAAACTGCAGGTTGCCGATTTCAAGAAGTCCGACCCATGTTTGGTGATGGACACGGCTCGCTGGCAGGAGGACAGTTTCGCTGTGCCTGCTTAAGGAGAATTTTTTTAAATAATAATAATAATTTTTAATATGAATATGTTCTGTGGTTGATCTTGTGTTGTCACACTGAACTTTATTTTTTTCCCCAATGGAATGTGAATAAACATAAGGCAAAACGGAAAAGGATTTTTGTTCATTGTGCTATTTTATGTGAATAAACATAATTCTTGGATGTGCTATTTGTAATAATACAAGTACCTTAGTCTTATGTTTTACGTGTTCAAATCACCATAGTCACGAAATATATGCAATTAATAGATCGACGATGCAACATGTTATTAGGAAGTATTTGATGAACACTGTCTGTTTGTCATCAGAGTGGCGGCAAAAAGGAAATAACATGCACAAAACTTTGAACTAAAATTGTTGTCATTTGGAAAGCAAAAGGGGTAGCAAATTAAACTTCCTAAGAAAATAATACCGAATTTAATTTTATTCGACTATGATGATCCACGATCAAATTCTGGGGAACTAAAATTTGATTGGTAGTGATCTAACATTTCTGATTATCTTTTTTTTTAAAACGAAATGTTATATCTATTGATTAGCAAAATCCTGATACAAAATATATCGGAGGCCCGGCGGAGGGTTAACCTCTCAAAAAATATCATCCGCACTAGAGCAACCAAAGCAAGCAAGATAATCAGCAGCATGATTTGTTTGCTTAGAACAGTGATTACATTGAGTGTTTGCAAAAAAGGATAAAAGGTGCTGAATTTTCTTCATAATGTTCCAAAGCTTCCAAGGCATTTCAGTCTTTCCATTGATGATATCAATCAAGGTGGAAGAGTCTTATTCTAGGATAATGTTTTGAATTCCAAGCCGTTTACTCGCACGAAGACCCCATAGCGCGCCAAACGCTTCCGCCTGAAGTGCCGCCGAAGCCTTGCAATGTATGGAGCCTGCACAAATAAAAGTAGCATTAGAATTTCACAAAATAAACCCGGCGCCTGAAGCCAAGGTCCGACGACAATAGGAGCCATCGGAGTTGATCTTTATCCAAAGAGCAGGCATGGTCTCCCAATGGACAGGCGGATTGTCCTGGGGGTGGAGAAAGGTGCGTGTGTGATTTGCCTTCAGATCTGTGGTGGTCATCATGTTCCGAGTACCAGGCCAAGACCCTTACCCATAATGATTCAGTGGTTGTCCTTTTGGAACCAAAATGAAGCTCATTCCTTCTTTTTCCAAATAGCCCAGTGGGATAAAGCAATCAAGAAAGAATCGTAGACTTAGAAATAGAGCTGAGATCATGGCCCTCTAGTGACCAGTCCCCCGAGCTCCAGGTAGGCAGATATTGAAAAACATAAGTGATTTTGGACTGAACAAAGGTCCAAAAACCAGAAGCCTCGACACATTCATAAAAGGTGTTCAATAGTTTCAGGGTGTAAGCCACACATGGGACACAACGGATTTTGAGTACAAATTGGGCAAGCCAAGCGAGGGTAGGTAATCGACGGTGTGTAAACTTCCACATGAAAAACTTGATTTTCGGTGGAGTTTTGAGCTTCCAAATAAGGTTCCAAATGGACCATCCAGACTGATCAGGGAGGGTATTTTGGCGGCACAGGGAATGATATACAGATTTAGCCGTAGGTTTACCATTTGGATCATGTGTCCAAAACCACTTGTCATCACAGGCATTAGGTGTTAAGAAAATAGAGACAATATGTTCAGCAAGACATGGGCCAAAACATAGATGTAAAAGATATATATTCCATTGCATGTTCTCAATAATAAAATCACTGACGAGCATATCATCAAGGTGGAGATCCATATTTATATAAGTAGGTATGAAGAGTAAGGGAGTGCAAAAAATCCAAGGGTCCTTGATGATATTTATTAAAGAACCATTACCTATATGCTTCCTAAGTCCATATCTAATCTCCTGTTGAACTTTAATCATTAGTCGCCAGCACCAAGAGGAGTTATGGTGTGAGACAGACATCCAAGGGTGATGATCAGGATATTTGGCGTTTATCAGTTGTACCCAAGGGGTGGAATGGTTGTTCAAAAAGGCAATAACCCGCTTTGCCAGAATGGCATGCCTAGCCTTATGAATACATCTAATACCTAGCCCGCCATCCTTCAGTGATCTCTGAATAGTATCCCAAGAGATAAGATGTAAACCCCTAGTATGATTATTGTTTCTCCATAAGAAAGTTCTGGCATTCTTCTCAAGTGAATCAAGAAGACCTCCCGCAATGTAAGTGGATCCCATGGCATAGTTTGGAATGTTACTAAGGACAAATTTGATCAAGACTACCTTACCAGCAAGAGATAAAGAATTAACTTTCCAGCCATCAATACGAGTGGTAGTCTTGTTGATGAGGTTCTTTTGGTGAGAGATTGGAACGTATTTGTTCGAAATTAGCGCACCAAGATATGTGAATGATAATTTACCTTGTCGAATACCCAAAATACTAAGAATTTTTTGTTTTCTATTATTGCTTAAAGTTCTAAGCAGATAAATCTTAGATTTCGATGGATTTATGCACTGGTTAGTGAGGTGGTTGTATAGTTGGAGAGTGTCCTTGAGGCATTTACAGTTCCTAGGTTAGCAACAATCGTAATCAATAGATCATCAGCATATAACATGTGACTTAGGGAGAAGTTATTTAGAGAGAAGGGAGTGAGTTGACCCATATTGACAGCTTGATTCATTAGGGTGGTGAGAAGTATGGAGACAGGGGGTCACCCTGTCTCACACCGCAGTGGCTTTTGAAGTATGGAGAAGGTTTACCATTGATTTGATAAGAAAATAAAGGAGATTCCACACATGCCATAATCCAGTTAATAAAGGAGGAAGGATAATTCATACAACTTAGTACAGTTCTAATGGCATGCCAGCTAACCCTATCGAAAGCCTTATTCATATCAGCCTTGATTATCATAGTTTTTTTCCTGCCTCTATTCATGGAGTGTGTAATTTTCTAACTAAGAAGGATGTTATCTTGTATGGATCGCCCAGGCAGGAAGGCAGATTGACATTTATCGATAATGTTTTCAAGAGTTGGTTTAAGCCTTTGTGCTAGTAACTTGGCAATCACCCTATAAATAATGTTGCATAAAGCAATTGGTCTAAAATCAGTAATCTTAGTAGGGTTTGTCATTTTTGGAATGAAGATTAGAGAAGTAAGGGTCCAATCCCTAGGCAGAATATTGGTATGGAAGAAATTTTGTATTTCAGCAATGATATCTTTCCCAATTATATTCCAGTTGGTTTTATAAAATTCAAGGGTGAATCCATCTGGTCCAGGGGCCTTACCTGGAGCCAGAGACTAGAGGCTATTGACAATTTCGTTCTCAGTGATGGGGCAATTAAGCGATTGTACCAAGAAGGGTCTAATGATGGAAGCACAGGCCAAGAAGATATAGGTATGGTCGGGTGAGAGTTTTCTTTCCAGAGGGTACTGTAATGATCAACAAAAGCAGTAGTAATGTCATTATCATTATGTAGTTTAGTACCATTGCTAGTTTCGATAGAGTGTATTAGGTTATTATTATATCTTATCATTGAGCTCAGGTGAAAGAACTTTGTATTTCTGTCCCCATCTTTAATCCAATGTACTCTAGATTTGGACCACCATTTAAGTGTTATTTGCCTTAGAATTGCAGCATGGTGATGATAAAGAGATCTAAGTTTCCCCAGCTCCAGATTAGATAGACCAGTGGACTCATCCTTAAGTTCAAGAGTACTGATTTGTTGCTTAAGAACCAAAGCTTTAGTTTCAAGATGTCCTAGTTGATTCTTATTCCAATGAAGGGTTTTTTTTCTTGATCTCAAGAAGAGATTTAAATATGGTTGTGTTAGGCGATCTCTTATCCCATATGTCCTTAACAATTTGTTTAGCTTCCGGATAATCCAGCCAAAAAGCCTCATATTTGAATTGATGCGGCTTCCTGTTTACAGAATTAGAATTCAGCAAGATAGGATTATGATCAGACGCACATCTAGGCAGGGAATGCAAGGTAATAGCTAGGAATTTAAGCATCCACGGCGGACTAATTAGGATTTTGTCTAATCTACACCAAATTCTAGCAAGGCCTCTTCTATTATTGCACCAAGTATAGTGTGTTCCATTAATAGGTATATCAATTAAACCATGATTGTCAACAAGGTGATGAAGAGCGTGAATGGGTTTAGTAAACGTGAATGGACGACCCCCTTCTTATCATGGGCATGCATACAGGTGTTAAAGTCCCCAATTATCATCCAAGAAAGATCAGTCGTATTGAGATTTGCTAATTCATTCCAGAGTTTAGTTCTAATATGCGGTACCGTGCTAGCATACACACAGGTAATTAAAAAGGTAAAAGATTCAATTGTCACAACAGCATTCAATAATTGAGTAGAAGTAGAGATTAACGTTACCTTAGCGGCATTATTATTTGGCCAAGCAAGGATAATTCCCCCAGAGGCCGAAGTACCTGGGGCAGCATAGTGATTCCAATTCTTACCTAGGCGTCGAGCAATGCATTTAGATGATTCAGCATCGGCATGTGTTTCCTAAAAACAATTAGATCTGGTTTGTGCTCCTTTGATATGTCGAAGAGACGATCCCGCACACAACTTCGCAGCGCCCCCGACAATTCCATGATATGATGTTCATCGATTGAGGTCAAGGCCCGCATACCGTGCTGGTAGCTCGGGTCTTTCCCTGCAAATGCGAAAGAGATTCATTAGTAACAGTAGAATGAAGGCTTTTCTTTGACTTACCTTTCCCGAGCCCCTCATTTCCAGTCTTCGATTTGTGTTTGGACTCCAAGGAGGGCACCGGACGCAGCAGCTTCACCCTGTCCTTCTTTTGCGCGGTCCTCGGTGCAGGGATGATATCCGTATCCTCAAGTTCACATCGTGCGAGGATAGACTCGAGGAGGAAGGCCCTGCAGCCATCGTGAACATATCTCTCACATGATCCACCAGAGTTCCGTGGTCACCTGCGGCCAAGCAAGGATATATTCCAGGCCCCTGCGACTTGCTTCCCCTCCGTCAATGTCCCCATCCGCAACCCCGGTTCATGATCCGGTCCACAAGGAGGGAGCGGCGCTCGGAGCCATGGACCGTAAAGAAGCACCGTCTCCAACGCCGACGTCGGCTAACAGCAAGACTCAAGGCGATGCCCAATGCGTCCACAACTGAAACAAAAAAGTGGAATCCTTTCATATAGAACATGTTGGAAAACCTTAGATTCGACATGATATGAAAGTCAGACTCCCTATTTAAGCGGATCAGACAATGAGAGCTCGATGCAAGCCCTAGCCCTTCCGAGATGGAGCGCGTGTTCATCTATTGCGAGAGGTGTCCCGAAGGCAGCTGCAATACGGATGAGGGAGCTCCGGTTGACCATCTCATATGCAAGACCGAGGAGTTGAATCCATATAGGGTAGGCCGACGGAGTTTCATCCATGGGCCGGAACATAGGTTTGGCCGCCGACAGGTACAGTATGTGTCCCCCGAGATTCCAAGGGCTCTGTGCCAGAACTTGTGTAAGTTCATCAAGATCATCAAATCGACAAAGATAATAATTATTACCTAGAAAAACCACATGCAAAGGCCTCTGAAGATTCCAGAGTGAAGGCAGTTCAGATTGTAATCGTTCGATCTCCAAATTTGGACTGACGAGGCGACAGATCAGTCTTCGTTGAACCTCAGCCGTCCGAAGATCGGTCTCCGCACGAGGAATTTCTACAGTAGTTGAAATAGACTCCATGAGTTGCCGGATCTGACGAGGCGATGGGGCCGCCAGAGCAGGAGGTGGCGGCAGGTCCGATGTCGATTGTCCAGAGGGGTATGACATTTTACCACCGCCGCCCAAGATTATGGTTGTTGACCTTGCAACGTCTGCACATTCTTGTCCTGATCATGGGCGATCGAAGATTGGGGTTGAGATCGCGAAGTAGCGGATGCATTTTGAGGAAGATCGGAGGTGGAAGGGTTTCCGAGGCAGGGAGCTATGTGAGACATTTCTATGAGGAGGTGAGGAGATGGGGGAGGAAGGAGGCTAGAAAGATTAAGAGGTCAGGCAGGGCGTGAGGCCGGAGGAGCGGCACTAGAGCCGCCTCATATGATGGAGGGGCTAGGGTTTAGCTCCCATGGTGAAGAGCGATGTTAAGGGAAGAGCGATGCCAAAGCTTTTTAAGTTGGGTCACCGCACTCTTGAGTGAATGACGTCTGGCGTATTTCTGATTATCTTTAAATAAGAGTCTTCTTACTGAATAGCAGAATGTTAGTAATCTCATATTCAATTTTCAGAATTATTATTTTGATTAAAATTTATTCATACAATTTTCATCCGAACATCAAGTTAGTCGAATACTAATAAGTCTGTGCACTAATGAGTCTCAACCGAAAAAAAATCTTCTTAAAGAAAAATTAATAAAGTTACATTTCCTCAAATAATGATATAAAGGATACTAATACTGTAATAATAATAGTTATAATAAACAAAACTTTTTCGCTTGTGTAAAATCGCAATTTGAAATGTAGTTTTATGAAAAAAATTAGCACGTGAACCGCGTGGGGACTTTAATGGACGGCATGGGACCCATAGCTTTACAATGGGCCCCAATTGGAGTTGAATTAGATCTTTCGTCTCAACTGCGTCCTGATACGTGACTGGTAGGCATACAAAGATTTTGATGTAATTTTCAGATGCGATATTCTGAGATAAAGTGTACCAACGATATTCCTCACCCCTTAGAGACTCGCGGGAAATTTTCGAACGACATCCTGAATTAGAAAAACTTCACTCATGATATCAGCGGAGTATAACTTATCCTCACCCCGAAAGTCCCTCCTAAATATTATTATTTAACTTGTTATATAATGTAACTCCCCACAATTAAAAAAAAGGGAAAATGAAGAGAAAGGGTCACTAGTTGAACCCCTTCTCATCCCTTCCTCTCTCCTCTTTATTTCACTCTCCCCCTCTCTCTATTCAATTCATCTGTTATGACCTTTCCTCTCTCCCTCTCTTCATTGCATGAGATGGGAGGCAAAAGGTCAATTCTATTACCATAAAACCCCATCACGATCTCCTTTCGTTGTTTTGGCCCCATTTTACTTTCCTCTCATCATTTACCCCATTCTTCGTGTGGGGACACTACTGGTCATGGCCCGAGGTCGGAGGAACGACGTCGGCGAGTTCTTCCGGCATGGACGGGGCAAGAAGACAACGAGGGGGAACTAGAGGACGATCCGACGAAGGGACGAATCGAGAAACGTAGGCCAAGAGGTGTGTTTTCGGGATCTATCTCATAGATTAGTCTTGAGATGAATTCACATGCTTTAAAGACTTAATTAATCCTAGTATCGATGGTAGAATGGATTGGAATTATGCCCTGCAGTTA
Source organism: Pontederia crassipes (assembly GCA_030549335.1). Classification (NCBI taxonomy): domain Eukaryota; kingdom Viridiplantae; phylum Streptophyta; class Magnoliopsida; order Commelinales; family Pontederiaceae; genus Pontederia; species Pontederia crassipes. The sequence continues at coordinate 9,578,304 of CM060190.1, forward strand.
TTATGATGATCGTGATCCATTTTCAATTGATGCTTGACTATAACCAAATGATTTCATGCGATTCTGTGATGAAAATCATATGATGAATGATCAGATGATTTAGAGTAAGATAGAGACATCTATGTTGCATGCTTCTAAGATAATGATGATGACGAATTGAATTACAAGAGAAGAAATTGTTCTATGATTCTGAAAGGAATTCAAACGAGTTTCGATATGTGAAAGAGATTGATATAAATGACATGTTTAAATGAGATCTTTTATGTCGGACTATAGTATGGATTGTGCATTATGCTATCTAGTGTTAGATCCATGTTCTATTGTAAAAACTGATTGAAAATGTAAGGATTCCGAAATGACCTACGGCTACCATTTCGGGTGTCTGATTTAGTTCGATAAGCGTATAGCGACATCTATATCGGACGACTGATACTCTAACGATCTACCATTATAGACTAAAATGGAAGTCCAAAATTCTTTCGGACGATCGAATTGAAAAAATGTTGAGACTCGACAATGATGATGATGACAAATCGGACAATGAAAACCGTTTCGGTCGACCGTTTTAGGTCTCCTTGTTGGAATGACTTCCAATTGTCGACGGAGAAATCCGACCGATCGTTGATGGAGAAGATGATACTATTCATAACAGACGATCGATCTAGTTTCGGTCGACCAAAACTTGTGACCGAAAGTACACCAAATTGACTCATAAGAAAATGGGCACCAAATCCCCTCAAGGTCGACTGAAAGTATATGCATGAATGAAGAATGATCAAATGGTCGATCAAAAGTATGTATGAAAAGAATGAAGGATGAACATCAAACAGTCGACCATTACATTTCCGGTCGACCGAAAGACATTGATAATGGGCATCCGCCACTACAAGAAAATGGATCTTTAACGACCAACTATTAATGTCGAGACAAAAAATGATCATTAAAAATAGTCAATAGTGGCAAGAAAAAATGTGGACATTATTAAACGCATTATTAGCGAAAGAGAAAATTGCTCATCTCAAAAAAGTAAATTCCAGTTGTTAAAAGTGATTATTAATAATCATTAAATGTTGTCGTCATTAACTATTTATAAATTAAGATCAAGTAGGTATGCAACTAATTTTTTATTTGGCGGAAACTAAACATTTCCCTTCACTAATTTCTCAGACAACATTAATTTTTTTTAAAAAATAGTTTATGCATTTAGTTAACTTAATTACATATGATAAAATCCAATAGAAAGAAAAAAATCGTTATAAAATCTAATAAAATTTCTCCCAATTATTTTATAAAATTGAATAGAAAAACCCAAATTATTAGTGTTTTATAAATTTAAATGCCATAAAATGAGGGGAAAAAATAAAAAAAATGTATATAAAATAGTTTAATATTCATAAATTAAATAAATAGAAAAAATAAATTATTAAATAAATTTACAATAGAAAGTTACACTGTAATATAAAAAACTAAAGACAAAATTAGTTATTAAATAAGTGAAACAAAAGAAATATATGTACAAGTGAATAGTCCCATATTGAAGACACTAAGAAAGTGAAAGCAACACATTCTTTATAAAATGTGCATCAGAAGTAGGCAATGGGCCAAAACAAATTTTGATTTAAAAATAATATTTTTAATTTAACTGGTTCACTATCGGTTTTGGCCGGTTCACTCCGATTTTGACCGATTTGAAATGGTCCAATCTTCACTCCGATTTTAGGGCTGATTCAGGACCGTTTTAGTGATTGATCGATGGTCTGACCGGCCGGTCCGGTCCGGTCGTGACAATATTGATTTTAATGATCGGATTATTTTTGGCCGTTGATGATCAACAACGACGGGATTACTAGCTGTTAAAGATTATCAACGACAAAGATATTTTTAGCCATTAATTTATTCGACGACCAACGAAATGGTCCTTATATAATTTTAACGATCAGAATATTTTTGGTTGTTGATGACTTTTAACGATAGGGTTATTAGCCATTGAAGATTATCAACGACAAAGACATTTCTAGCCATTAATGTATTCAATGACCAACTATATAAGGACTAACGATCGGATTTTTTCTGGTCGTTGATGACTTTTAACGGCCAACACATTTAAGCCGTCGCTATTGACTTTTAACGGTGGCATCTATAACGACGGGAAATGCTAGTCGCTAATGACCAATAACGACCGGAATTTAAATATTAACGACCATATTTTTCATCTCTAATGATGTGTTTTCTTGTAGTGCGCTCCTTTCGGACAACCGCTGAATGGACTTAACGGGTGACCATATGTAGACAGAAGAAAATATGACTCTAATCAAACTCCTCTAATTTATAAAGCTTTTGTCCATCTGATTTGTTATCGAATGAAACCAACAAGAAAATGAATAAGGAGAAGGAGGTTGATGACTTATGTTGTTATGTGAAATGCACGCCAAGTTATTAAAGTTATGATAAGAAGAAGTTAGTTAATATGAACACTTATATGTTCTCAAATGATGCATCGATTAGATGATTTCTAAGTTGGGGAGTTACTGTCATATAGATTGCTTAGTCCTCTGTATTGGAAGTTCTCATATGATTATACATGCTTAAGGTTGTATGAAGTTATGATTCTTGTAAAAGGTTTAATGATGACATAGGTCTTAGAATGATAAGGATGGACATGTATGAACTATGAAGTTATGACCGTTAGTTTAATGATGATGTATGTTTAAGAATGATAAGGATGGAATGTACAAAGTGATGATTCTTGATAAATGCTTAATGATGATTTACATATTGATGATAAGTTAGGATTGCATGAAAAGGAACCAATGCATGACAAGGAAATGGACTAAAGTATAATATGGAAATGGACTACGGTAGATTATGGAAATGGACAAAGCTATGAATGAAGCAAAGGAGATATGATGCATGAAATGAATACGAACTTTGTTTGAACGCTCTCTGGATAATAATTAATCTTAAATGTATGTTGAAATTTATTGTAGAATGTAGTGTTTTGAAAACCAATTGAAATGTAAGAACTTTCGCAAACAACCTACAGTTTTACCTAGTAGAAACGATCTATCAATCCCGGATCGGGCGTCCATTTTTTAATGATAGAATATAGTAAACTGTCAGTCGATCAAAACTTGACCGAAAGTCCGAGGATGTTCACAGGTTATGACGGACGACACACTCTTTCAGTCGACCGATGGATATTGATAAATGAACGTCTGACCTCTTTCAAACGATCGACAATGAACCCCAAACGGACGAGCATTAACCTTTCGGTCTTTCAATTTATGGACAGAGGAAAATATGACCTTAAATTAAACCTCATGATTTGACAAGCTCATGTTCACTTATTGGTACTGAATGACATGATTGTTAAAAATGATTCGGAGCCACTCCTGCTCCCTACCAACTTGATTGATCTAAGTGATTGAAAGAATATAATCTTGAAATGAAATAAGAATGAACACAGAGCGATCAACCGTTTCCTCTTCGGTCGATAAAAAAATAACGAAGAAGGGATGTCCCCCTCTTTTTCTGGACGACCGTTGAATGGACCCAAAGCGAATGATCCTCGACTTTCGGGCATCCGATACGTGGACAGGAAGAGTATGGCTTTTAAAATAAACCTCATGTTTTGATAAGCTTCTGTCCACTTGATTGAAGTCGAATGAATATGATTATGAAATGAATAAAGAATGAATATTAAACGGTTGACCGCTACCTTTTCGATCGACCGATAGACAATGATAAATGGGCATCCGCTCCTCCTTTCGAACGACCGCTGAATGAAATAGAAATGGACGACCGTTTGACTTTCGGGGGTCCAATATATAGACAAAAGGAGTTCGATCATAATTGAACAGTCTGATTTATTAAGCTTTTGTCCACTTGATTTATACAAGATGAAATGAAATTAAAGATGAGTGGAAAACTAAACAATTATACAATATCTACCTTATGTAACACGCTGGAATTATTTAGCTACTATGTTCACAGAATCCTACTTGGGGAGATTTGATTCATTCTTAATTAAAGAATGAAGAATTGAATTAAAGGGCTCGCTTTGACCATTAGGAGTAGGAGTCGAAGCTAGGCTTCATACGGTCTTGACCAATCTACGGATTGGAAAAGGGGTCCATGATGATTCGGAGCTTTGCTCCATATGAAATTGACCAATCTACGGATTGGAAGAGAGGTCCTTGATGATTTGGAGCTATGGAGCATAGCTCCAAATGGCCTTGATCGATCTTCGGATCGAAAGAGAGGTCTACTATGATGGGGGAAAGTTAAGCCAGCATTGAGCGAAGCACTTTCTTACGGGTTACCATTTGTCCTATCTAGATGGAGGTCTCTCTCTTTACAGATGTTTTCGCCTTGTGCGAGATCATCCCAACCCGACGGGACTGGCCGTGGCACTGATCACCCACTGACCCATAATGATTTAGATAATTATACATTGTGTGCCGGCAATGATATTCCCTACAAGAATGAAGAACTCTTCCAAATAATGAATGAAAGAAAGAAAGAACCAAAAAATGAAAGAAAGAAGGAATGAAATAAAGAAAGAACCAAAGAATGAAAGAATGAAAGAAAAAAAGAAAGAAAGAACCAAAGAATGAAAGAACATAAATGATGAACGAGTACTCATGATTCCTTTATTGATCCTTCACATCGATCCATTCTATTGTATGATCTATATGTTTGTCTCAAGCGACAAATGAAAGCACCTTGTCCTGAAGAGTATGAACAATGGATATGAACAAAGAATAGAAACATGAGTGTGAAAAGAAATGAGCTATGATCATGATTTTCTTATTGATTTTCTCATTATGATTTTCTCTCATATATAATTTGAAATATTTACCTCATGCTTGTTCTGACGGAATTAATCTAAGATTTATACGAACTCACACTTAGCTTTATGTTAATTATTAAGCTTGCTCCTCTGTGTGATCCTCACAAGTACGAGTCGTTAATGTGTGTGCGGTGACTATAGCTTGGTGGTGGAAGCATATGGTTATCTAAAATATAGATGGGACCTATAGAATTGCACTTATGGTAGTGTCACTCCCGAGCATGGGGAGAGCGGTGTCGTCACTTGAGTGCCAGTGGGTGCACGTGCACCCACGAGATAAGTAGTATAATTGTAGAAGTTCAGCGCATTTTGCAGGAGGTCTCTTATTCGAACCATACATTCCACATGTTTTTGTTGCAATTATTTTCAAGTTTGATAAGACACTTTAGCTCTATAACCAAAATAAGAGACATAATATAAATATTATTTAAAGTAGATGTTTAAGAGTTTTCACCGTCTACTTTATATTTTTTGTGAAAATTTTCCAATCTAATATTTTAATTTGTCTAAAAATATTAATTCGGCTTGAGATAAAAAAATTATCAAAGGTACTTTGAATATGGAATGTTTTAATTTATCTTTACAGAAATGTTCAATTCTATATCATCATAATCTAATAATTTATATGTTAGATATATACATTTAACATTATTATTTTTGTTTCATATTCATACATACTTTTACATTGAAATAATTTTAGATTAATTAATCATAATGTGAAATAATATCTTGAAAAGCAATTTTCATCCAGAAAATATATTTATAAATTATTTTTTCAGTTTAATTAGCTAACTATTAAATTTTTACTTTAAAATTACTATTTAATACTATTTTATGTATCATCGGAAGAATACATTTCTTGATCATGCATTTGAATATATACTTTTTAATATCAATTCTTATTTAAATGTTTATGAATATTTCTAATTATACATATGCATATATATAGAAATAAAATTAAAATAATTTTATTCCTATTTATCCTAAAAGATGAATATTTTTTAAAATAAATACTTTATGACAAATGTTCAAAATGAAAAAAATACATATTGTATATTAATAAATATATTAAAAAATTTATTAGTTGTGAACCCACTTAATAGGTTGGCTGGCTCCACCACTAGGCAGCGCCCTTCTTAGGATCGTGCACAAAGGTGAGTATAGGGGTGTTCAGCGGGTCAGGTCGACCCGCGAACCCGATGACCCGACCCGACCCAAATTGGTTTGGGTCGGGTCGGGTCGGTGGTCGAACCCGACCCAAGGTTGGATTTTTCCAACCCGAGTTGACCCGACCCGACCCGATGCCCCAAACATTTTATTTTTTTATTTAAACTTAAGCCTATATTTACTTTAAAAAAATTTTAAAAATTAAAATAAAATACTTAAAATACAGAAATAATATTTAAATAGTTAGAAAACTTATTTTATGCCTTAAAATGAATATTAAATAAATATTTTGTATATTAAATAAATATAAGATGGTAAAAAAATTAAAAAAAAAGAAAATTGGGTGGTCGGGTAATCCGACCACCCGACCCGACCCGAACCGGGTCGGGTTGGGTCGGATTTCATCTTAAAAAGTGCCTCAACCCGACCCGACCATGGGTCGGGTCGGGTCGGGTTGAGGCACTTTTTAAGATGAAATCCGACCCAATTTGGTCGGGTCGAGTCGGGTTTGTTCACGGGTCGGGTTCAACCCGACCCGTGAACACCCCTAGGTGAGGACACCTGATCTCACTCTTTTTTCTTTTGGAATATTTTTTTTCAAATAATGATTGTTGTTTCATTTTTTACAAATGTAAAACAAAATCATTGTATTTTTCAAAGATTTTTTTTTATTTTTTTTGTTAGTAAAAATATTATTTTTCTATAGGTTTTTTATAAAATATATATTATGTAAAAAATTACATATTTTACAATTTTTAAATTTAAAATTTGGATAATCGAGTTATCGCAGGACCTTGGGGGATCCATGGGGAACTGAGTGGGAAATTAAATTGCCCCTGGGGCGGGGGCTGCCATCACTAAGGGTTTGTTTAGAAAATAATTAATGGAGGAGTGGGATGAGATGGTGTGGTAGGAGGTGGTGAAGAGTGATGTGGTATGATTTTACTAAACTCATGTTTGGATAAAAATTAATGGGAAAGGATGGAATAAATTAAACCACCTTTTATTTGGATATAATACTTAAAATATGGTGTTTGAAAGATTAATTTAGATAAAAGTCTTTTTTACTCTCATGTTTTATTCTTACTTATATCGAAAATTGTCTTCCACTGAGAGTTTCAAATTGTTACTTGCAAAACTAAGAAATCAATGAGAGATAGAGGAAAGAGAGAAGAGAGATAGGAGAGAGATGGCGCAAACCTCGAAAATTATTTTTCACCGAGAGTTTCCAAATTGTTGCTTGTAAAATCAAAAAATCAAGGAGAGAGAGAGAGAGGAGAGAGAGAGAGCGTAAACCTAAAAAATTATCTGTCACCGAGAGTTTTAAATTGATTTCTGTAAAATCAAGAAATCAATGACAGAGAAGAGAGAGAATGCAAACTTCAAAAATTATTTGCCACCGAGAATTTTAAATTATTGCATGCAAAACCAAAAAATCAAGAAAAGGGAAAGGAGAGAGAGGAGAGAGAGAACGTAAATTTTGAAAATATATAAAGATTATTTTCTATAGGTTTTTTATAAAATATATATTATGTAAAGATTACATATTTTACAATTTTATCTCAAAAATTATCTATCATCGAAAATTTCAAATTGATGTCTATAAAATCAAGAAATCAAGAAGACAGATGAGACAGAGATAATGCAAACTTTGAAAATTGTTTGATATCGAAAGTTTCAAATTGTTGTCTGCAAGACTAAGAAATCAAGGAGAGAAAGAGGAGAGAGAAAGAATGCAAACTTCGAAAATTATTTATCATCGAGAATTTCAAATTCTTGCCTGCAAAACCAAAAAATCAAAGGGGAAGAGAGAGAGGAAAGAGAGCGTAAACTTTAAAAATTATCTGTCATTGAGAGTTTCAAATTGATATCTGTAAAATCAAGAAATCAAGAAGAGAGAGCGCAAACCTCAAATATTATTTGCCACTGAGAATTTCAAATTATTGTCTACAAAACTAAAAATCAATGAGAGAAGGGGAGGGGGAGAGAGAGAGAACGCAAATTTCGAAAATTGTCTATCGAGAGTTTTAAATTATTGTCAGCAAAATAATGAAACCAAGGACTATGAGAGAGAGTGTGTAGAGAAAGAGAGATAAATTATTGCTTGCAAAATTAAGAGATCAAAGATTAAGAGAGGAACCTCGCAAATTGTCTGCTATCGAGAGTTTGCACAGGAGTCTCGCACGTAGAAAAAAGAAAAATAGATTAGGAGATGAGAGAAAAGAAGTTGGGGTAAATAAAATAATCTTAATCAATAATAATTTTGTCTAAAAAATTATTTCCTCCTTCCATCAATTTGGTGGAATGAAAAAATTAATATGTGGAGGTATAATCCATGCCACCAAACCCCTCATAATTTTAAAATAAGATTTTAGAGAATTCACTCCCTCATTTTCTATCCCACACTTTCGTATTCCTCAATCCAAATAAATCCTAAAAAGATGAAATAATTAAATTGTTTTACTAAAAAAAATTCACAATTGTTTGAGAAGGAGACAATAAGAAAATTCGTTTATTTGGGTAGTAGAATCCAATGTAATGACTTAAAAAATGGAACCAACGCCTTACAAAATATGAATATTCCATCTCACGCTTGTTGTTTTGTTAGATACCATTTTTTAATTAATCATAAGCGAATAATTTTGAATATCCAGAGTCCGAGTGGGTACAAAAAGAAAAAAAAATATTCTCGACAGGCTTACAAAATTAGAAAACTAGTTGCTTGTAAAAATTAACAATTTTATGATTTGGTTGGACACCCTTGGTCAAAGGTATTAATAATAACAAGCTTCTTAAAATCGAGTTTGAGCTAACAAAAAGTAAGTATTATGGCGATTATCATAAAAAAATAGACACAGGTTTAACATAAAACATCGGACTTAATGAAGTGTTAAAATATTCAAATATCAAGCTTTTCAATCTCGACCACTCATGCGGGTAGAATGAAAAAATCATCGGACGGTCACTTTGAATTGATGAACTGTTACTTTGAATTGATGCTCCCAGGCAAACTGTAGAGTAACTTCAGAGAGCGTTGTAACTTAACATTTATATTTGAAAAGCAAAATGCCAAAATCCCATTTAATACTACATGAAAATGTAACAAAATCCAAGGGCAAAATTAACCATTACACTTCAAGTCGCTAGTGATGAGATAAAGTTACAAATGCCCGTAACAGTTTGACGTCTCAGTGTACTCAAAGAACATCAGTAACAAGCAAAACTTAAGTCACCGCCTCTTCTTGCTGGACTTCGATGGGGTTGCAATGACATAGGCGAAAGTTCCGACCAAACTTAGGACCGATACCAGTGAACCATATTTTGCCACAAGCCTCTGCAAGTTGATGATTCATTTAGTCGGTGCAGCATAACAATAAACTACAAGTCCACAGATTAAATACTACAAAATATTGAGCTGAAAATAGAATATTACCTTTGCCTGGAATTTTGGTGTGGCGGGAATAGCAATGTTGCAAAGTAGAAAAATCAACAGTTAAAAGCCACAGAGCAAACATGTTAGTGATGACATCAAAGAAATAATCATAGAAGAAATGGATTCCTCGTCTGAAAAATAGATAGATTAACTCACCCATTCAAACTTCTTTTCGGGAGGTCTGTCTGCCAGTATATCCAAGGGAAGAATTGGGGTAGAATAGGCTTCCTGGAAAAGGAAATTGGTAAAAGATCATTGAGAAAGCCAATTGACACTGATTTTTTGTTAAAATTGAGTCACTTAAAGGCTGCAGCCTTCAAATGTAAATAACCACATTTACATTGACAAATAGTCATAGCAACTAAAATGATGTAGAGTATGAAGTAAAAATATTGCTACAAATGCTGAGATGTTCGTGTAGCAAGTACAGAGCACAGACCTGCAGAGCAGCTTTTGTGGGAACACGGAATTTGATGACAGCAGGAGAGCCATAGAACATGCCTTTGGCCTTAGCCTCCAATACAAAAGAATGAGAAGCAGAGGAACCACTGAAGACAACAAATATCAACCATCTTTAAATAAATATGAACACTAAACCACACGTGGACAAGAAGATGGTCATGTTATACTCACGCATCAAGCCTTTCCCATGTCATTGATCTGTTACCAGATACAACATCAAAAGTATCTTGAGGCCAATTATCATCAACAACTGTCACATCATAAGCAGTCCTGGAAATTGATATTAAAAGTATTTAATTAGACGATGCCTGTTTTGTAGGTTCAAAACATCAAACATATCTAACTTTCTTCTAGTGGGAGCATCCAACATAATGACCAAGAAATCAGTTCAACAACTCTTTGAATTTCACAACACCACATAAAGAAACAAACACAAAATGGAGCATCACTGCAATCTACTCTCATAAAAAGCTATAAAATGAAAATTATCCGCAAGTACATGAAATAATTAGTTTGACTAGTTTCTATGACCATAAATAAGAATGTACTAGGCAGGCCTCAAGGACAACTATTTAAAATATAACTGAATGACCTTCATCAAAAGACAAGATGTAACTCAATGATCTTATGCACAATAGGGAGTTAAGTAAAAGATGAAAGAACTTCATTCTTTTGATTGACCATGGCATCATTTTCCTAGAAAAAAAATGTGACAAAATACATTAAACATTTAGCAGGGAACACTGCAGGAAATCCTCTTGATTAAAACTTGAGAGCCAAAGCAGTCATTCAGGACAAACAACATTATGTAGAACTGATAATTCATGATCAAGGCAGTTCAAGACATTGGATGATGCATCAATGGAAGTATCAAGAGTCAAGACTCAAGCAAGCCTGATTTGTGATGGACTTCTAAGGTGGTTCCTAGGCACAAACCAGTTTGTGAGTCGTCCGAGATCCTTAGCCTATTCCAGGTTATAATTTAATTATGGAAACGTAAGATATCCAAGGGCTTCTTAGGAGTCGAACATGGTCTCCAGGATGGAATCCAATTTCAGAACCGTTCTGATGCGGATGCAATGCAAACTAAATAGAGGATAACCATAACATCAAATATCAGCAGGGTACAATAATGCGTATCAAAATTGCTCCTTTTCATACTTAGGAACCGAACCTTCCTAGAAAGTTCAACAGTCTCTACCTCAAAAATCGATGATCCTTTACATCTAATAAGCACAAACAAGATTTCCAGAAGCATCTACTATCCTTACATCAAACTTGATCTCTTTTTTGGGTCGGAAAAAAATGGTCGTTTGATGCAAGCACCAAATCTCTCATCGGCAATTCTTACACCAAACGAGAGCATCGCACGCATTTCAAATCAGATCCAGACACACAGATCCATTATCGAGCAAAATGAAGGAAAAATTTTGGTCATTGTCTTACGCGGATCCTTGGTTGTAGAGGTCGATGGAAACGGAGACGCGCTCGACGTTGGACTTGAGGCGGTTGAGTGACACCTTCTTGTGCGCCACCAGGAACGGACCATCGGAGCTCGCGGATCCGGCGACGAGGAGGAGGAAGAACGTAGCGACGGCGAGCACCGGTATCGACTTCGCCATGACTTTTGGGGGTTTCGGAGCTCTCGTCGGAGGCGGACGACGACGACGGCGATTCGAGGAATAAGAAGGCCCGTCGAATCCACCACTTCTTTTCCTATTGGGGCTTTTAGGTGACGGCCACGTAAATTTGCTTCATTTCTGGATTCTTATTGGTTCATTCATGTAGGTCCCAAAGAAAACTATATTTTGTGGGTTGAAAAACTGGTGCGACTTGATTAGATCATGCCGGGCTGGGCCTTGGATTTGGACTATTAAATTGTTTTTTTCTTTTTTTCTTTTTTTTATAATCATTCTCGGGCATACGAGAATCTGTGTCGAGGGTCTAATCAGGTGGTGTTAGAGAGTGCACTATTCACATATTAAAGATAGACTTATTGTTAAATCATCTCGTGTGGCCTACTTTTATGATAAATTTGTGAATGATTTAAACTTAAGGAGTTGCTTATCACTCCATTCAATATCGGTTGGTATTATTTTCCTCCTTTTGTTGGGACTTGGGGATACGTGTCATTTAATCATAACACGAATAATGTATTACAAGATATTTTTTAAAACATAGACATATGTATTATTATGTTTGAGCTTTTGAATTATCTTATCTATTTTGTGAGGCATGAATTGGGCACAAAAGTTGGTGATGGAAACACTTTTCTAAATTCAATTTTCAAAATTATCACTCTTATCAAGATTTATTCATATCATTCTTGTTCGAACACTAAATTAATAAGGTGTTAGTAGTCTTATATACTAGAGAGTCTTAAAAAAAAGTTTAAAGAATTTTGACAGATTAGTTTAAGCAGTAATAATAATAATAATAATAATAATAATAATAATAATAATAATAATAATAATAATAATAATAATAATAATAATAATAATATATGAGTTCATTAATAAGATATAAGTTAAACTTTCTATAACCATACTTGTCAATTGTACATTCACACATCAGCCGCATATATTTGGTCAGAAAACAAAGAAAGAATTATAGTCATACATCTATTTTTTCTCTAAGAAGTAAGGTGACGTTTCTCTAGAGGTAATCTTTGTAGATTATCAAGTAATGATGTATTAAATTATTTGAGTTCATCATATTATTTTGTTCACTTGTGACAGATGATGAATAATCTGCATTGCCTAGACAATTCACATTGCCTATGAAGTGACAATGCAGATTACTTATGGAAGGGTAGGCAATCTACATTACCACCTGGATTGCAATCTTTTAAATTTTACTTTCTCCATTTGTCCTTTCTAGTTTTATTTAAATAAATTCTAAAACATATTGAATAAATTATAATAATAGTTAAATAAAGTATAAAATTAATCAAATAAATACTATAATTATTATTATTATATTATTATCATATTTTAAAATATATTAATTATTTTATAAATTTTAATTTTATATGTAAAAATATATATTTGTGATTTAAGTTTACGAAGTTAAAAATAATTTATATATCTAAACATAATTCTTTTGATTAGAGGTATATTGATAAAAACTGTATATTAACTCATAAACCTGTATTTTCTTATAAATAACTAATATGAATTGCTAGATAGATTACTTATGCATAGTAAATAATGTAATGTACATTGCTGGTAATTAAATAAGTGATAATTTTTCTGAGATGTAATCTATATTGCTAGATAATGTTGAATGACAATATAGTGAACGCACCCTAAGAATATGACAATCGACAACGTACATTTTCTTTTTACACGATACCTTTTCCTGTCAACTTGATTCTTCCATCTTGTTCACTCCAAATTTGCAAGAGAGAGAGAGCGCGCGCAGAAAGAAAGAGAAAGTCTAACATGAAGGGTGAAAGCCACTTAGTGTAGCCAAGGAGACTGCCTACAAGCCGCACAGAAAACCCTGATGGCTGTTGCTGTAAGATCACCAAGATGTTTGGATAATGATCGTAGGCAAGTCATCCTTGGCTAACAAAGACAGGCTCTTATCCTCATGTAAGACATCTCTTCCACCCAACAAATCTTGTTTGCTGACATAACATGAAAGAAGCTTGCATTTTCTGCGCCAATTTATAGTACATGCATGGAGGTGGATGAGGAGGAACAAAGAGTGTCAGGGAAGAAAAAAATTGGATTTGCTGCAATAAATCTGATATTGGCTAAATTCTCTTGAGGATTCAGAATATATTCCCAGGTCTGACTTCTTAAGAGCTGGCTTTGGTGGTGGAAGCAAGCATCCATCCTCGTTACGTACTCAATGGCAGGTGGTAAGTCTTAATTTCCAAATTCTGAAACAGCATTTTCACTAATTGCTGAGGAGTGAGGTCCCTCATGATAGACTTTTGCATGCTTTCGACCCCTCACAATTTGAGCAATTAAGAATACTTGTGACTTTTTATTCTAAAGGATCAGGAAAGTGATCCCAAATCTGATAAAGTCAATGGCAGCCACCGTCAGAGTTCTTTTTCCTTGTTCCACTGAGGTTGAGGAGGGGATTTGATGGGAATATAGGCCAAGGAGATTATGCTAAGCTTCTTCAGCAAAATAGGTATCATGGCACAACATTGGTGCACTCAATGAAATGACAGTGGATGGAGAAGAGAAAGAGAAAAGATTAGAATCTGCATCAGGCATGTGGTGTCGCAATTTAATGGATTTTGACATTCTCACCAATCTCTGGATAGCAGTTGAATGGATACGAGAAAGTTCACCAGTCAGCATTCAGTTGTTCCACTACATAGCTTAAATACATTATCTGACAACAGCTCCATAGTTCACACATTTGCTTTTACTGCATTTCACAGAATGCACTTGTGCTATTTGTGAAGGGAAATAGCTGTGGAGAAATGCAACAGTGAAGGCAGGGACTTTACACTTGCGCTTTTACACTCTGCAGTAAACACGGCATCAGTTTCTGTCATCATTTTGATTGCTGAACTCACTAACGATGTGCAGCAAGACACAAATGGCTATTTCCTCGACAATGGTCAGGTACAGAGTTACAAGATCAGTGCTCCAAATTTGTTCATGAAACAGCAGGGCAATAATTCTTGTGGCACAATAATTCTTAAGGGTTTTGACTCGCACCTAATGAGTCCCAAATCCCAGCCATTTTCTGTCCTTGGACCTGTGCTAATCCAATCTTGACACATTCTTCCTCGACCACTGTTTTCTACATGCATGACAGATCATTGTCAATCAGGAACATCAGCATTAATGACTTTGCATAAAGATCTCAGATCTTTTTCTTTTTTGTCATTAATGTTTGGATTCATACTTTTGCTACATAAAGTACTTCAATATTTTATTCTCAAGGATATTGATGCATAAGATAGGTAATATCTCTAAATTAGTAAGTATATATATAAAATAGTAAGTTAATATTTTTCAAAGAACCTTCTATCATGCAAGCATCTGGATCGTATAAATAATTAAATCTTATTATTTAATATCATTTAAATGTGTTATTTTTTGTCGTGAATCAATAATTCAGATGCACCTAACATTCGTCGAGAACACCTTTCGCTCTAAAGAGATGATCAACGCATCTCAACCATTCATCGCTACTTAATGGACCAAAGATTGATATACGTTCGGCATTCCTTCAAAGCAAAAAGTGCTTTGAAGGTATATTAATTTTATATCCATATACACTAGTATATCTATTGCACGATGTGCGGGTGATGAAACAAATTTATAGTATTAATAAAATGCATTTAATTTTAACTTTATATTTTTATTTTAAAAAAGTACTAAGTTTATTATTAACAAATAATTAAATATTCATAAATATTTATAATACTTATGTTTAACTTTCAATTCTCCTCAGCACATATGATTGCTTGATGGAATTTTTTCAATCTATAATAATTTAATGAACATATAAAATTACTATTGGTATAGATGCTAGTTAATAATTGATTATTAACAAAAATATAAAATCACATCTAAATTATGATATTTTGATAAAAAAATAATGTAATGCAAAATATGAAAAACTTTAAAATTGTAAAATATTGTTGAATACATTCCAAGTCAATCTTGGTCTTTTGTTTTAGTTAGTTGAGAATAAATATTTATTGATAATTAAATAATATAATGTCTAATGGATATGGATAATTATTCTTTACTTTCGTAGTTATCCTTAAAAGACTATAGTGACCGATCACTACATATATATATGGATAGATATAGATAGTGTAATAATAATTTTATATGACTTAATGTATTTTATAGTGATTCATATTTTGCTTAGTTAATATGCAATTAAGCTTATAGTTCATCTACTTAATTAATCATGGATTAATTTTTCTTTATTAATTTCATCTTAGTAAGTTGAGTTCCACCTGTAGCTTTTCATTTATTTTTTATTTAGTTTATTTTTCATTTTTGAAGTCATTCTAGTTATTTAACAAATTTGGTCTTGAGCATCTCAACATATGCATGTGGAAAAGAAAATTTATTATGCTATTATAAAATTCTACAGTTATTATATAATTATCATATTATTTAATCGGATTTAAATTAATAGTTGATAACATGTAGGTTCTTTATACATATTTGTAGTTAACAAATCAAAATTAATTTTTTATTCAAAAATTGTTTCAGATTTGTTCATGTTAAACAATGATCCCTAGATGGACTAATAATATGCTGAATAGAAAAAAAGATTGATTAGTATCAAATTAATTATGAGAATGCTTAATTAAAGTTGAATAAAACAAATAATTATTTGGAGAATGTTAAATTTTGCATATACATTATGCCAAATTATCCTTAAATATTCAATTAATATTTAATATTGCACAATGCAAGCATTAATCTTGTTATCATGAATGGGTACTTATACACATCATGCAATCTAGAATTTGAATGGTGACATTTTTTATCCAAAACTTTTCATGTATGGTATGACTCTTAATTTAAAGAAACAATTGAGTCAAGAATTGGTTACCCCCAAAATTGAGATACACAAATTGTTTACTTACATCCAATTCGCCATTTAGATCTCAACTAATCCATGGCTTTTGCATTTATCGTCAAAGCACTAT
Organism: Pontederia crassipes; assembly: GCA_030549335.1. Classification (NCBI taxonomy): domain Eukaryota; kingdom Viridiplantae; phylum Streptophyta; class Magnoliopsida; order Commelinales; family Pontederiaceae; genus Pontederia; species Pontederia crassipes. Next base: position 9,594,870 of record CM060190.1, read on the forward strand.
TCAAATCTCAACTAACACTTTATACAATATTTTTCTAATATTCATGAAAAATAGCAAGTCAAGAATTAATTAGTTGCTAATTTGCAATAGATAATTATAAAAGAATATCACAGATATCTAATAAGAGTGCTATTAAACCCATTTGATTATGCTTCCTCTTTGCACATATTTATATGGTGGCATTGACATCAAATGATAGAGTTGACGGCTACTGCATGCTTTTTAGCTACTCTCCATGTAAACCACTACCTAATTCACTTATATTTATTTCTTCTTCTTCTTCTTTTTTGTCATTTTAAATATTAATTTACCCCCTCATCTTCATCAAAATACTTCAACTTGTATAATTCTAATCCTTCTAGAATGTGAACAATTTAATTAACATTTATATAATGTCACAAAGAAAATTTAATAAATTGGCATAAGTGAATCACTGAAAACAAAACAACTCATAGATTAACTTACAAGATAATAAATAAATATATTGATAAATAAAGTAATTCATGAATTTACTGAGAGACATTGTATAAGCGAACATTTAAGCATGAAGTTGGTCCCACTTGAAGAAGTAATTAAGGAATTTAGAAATCATAAGCAAGGGGAAAAAGTTTGTATCAAGACAAATTAAGTTTATTTTCTATTGTGAGTAGTTTCGTACAAAAAAAGTATTATAAGAAATAAAATAATATGAAGAGGCTAAAACATACCTTCGAATGATGTTATAAGATCATTTTGATTGAGATCATACTGCAACTTGCCATATTTGCTACAACAAATAAAGAAAATGTTATCAATGCAAAAAATTAATTACAATATATGAAACATATATGCTTCTCATAAGTAAAAAATAAATTAATGTATTTCAATTACTTCATCTCGCAGAGTAAACAAAAATCTCTTGATCAAAATATCCACCGACATGTACTTTTCTTTTGTAAGAATGTTTACTCCATAGCAAATGGATTTTGAAAGAATGGGGTAGTTAATTTAATTACGTGTGGGTCGTTACCTAGTTTTTTGTTTTTCAATGTTTTTGCATATAGCAATTGGCATAACTGAATGCTTATGGTTAAAAAATATAATTAAGTAAGAATGATAATATAACTAAAATGACAAAACGATAATATAACTAATTTCTAATTCTCACTGGATATGTGGTCGTATGTTAAAAAATATATAGTTTAAAATTACATAAAAATTTCTAGAATATATATAACAGTAATGTTCAGTTAAGAATGATGGAAGAACCTCCAATTATTTTTCTAGTCAGTAATTAATTATAATATATTTGATGGCACATGACAGTTTAAGTAAGTAAATAATAATAATAGTAATTATTATTATTATTATTATTATTATTTAAGTACCACTAATTTGTAATTATTTCATACCACTAATATCATGTTTTTCCATATTCAAAGTCAAATCCTTAAGATAGTATATAGATAGATTAGAAAAATAATCCTCAATGATATATTAATTTGCATTATGCATATATCTGGTGTGGGTGTGTAAGAGAGAGAGCTGGGTGATAAGGAAAAAAGTATCACACAGAGAAAATTAGTTTGTCATCAACATTTATAAGATGATATTACATCTTAAGGAACGATAAAAAAATCTTGCTAGATAAGATAACAACCATGACGTAATTTTTGTTACGTCCAATAAAAAGATTATACTACATTAATATTTTAATTAGTTATCATGTTAACTAATTTTAATTATAATTACGTAGAAGAATGATAATTATAACATCTTCATGCGCTAGTGATTTTTAATTTTCTTAAAAATGTCATCATTTGGGTAATCAGTTTAGAAGTAATTAAATAAAATGTTATATTTTGTTTGTTAATTTAGAATAAACATTTACCTTGTTTAGCAGCTTGCATACTAATAAAATTGCAATAAAATCATTTATTGATATAAATACTGTTCTAATATAATATAATGAATATATAATTATTGTTATTAGATGTTGACTATTTTAATGAAATTAGTTACTTGTAATGTTATTACATTTAAGTATTATACATATATGCTTTGAAACATATGTATAAAAAATTTTAAGAACACATGACAAACATATTATCATACTAAATGTCATCTTCTCATGAAAAGTACTCTCCTTTTAATATAGTATAGATATGGAAGTGTAAACTAGAAATGAATTAATAATTTAATATATGTGAATTCATTATTGGATCTTTATTTAAAGGTAAATAATTATTTAAAATCATTTTATGAAGCCATGATTGATATTAGTGTGTAAAATCATTTTAACTCTATAAATTTAATTTAACATTGAATTGTGATCCAATAGTTAATTTTCATGTGTACATCGTTTATACATACTTTTTTTCTCAACATTACAAATATAGTTAAATTTAAAACGGTGACAATAACTAAGGAAATTTGAGGATAAATTTTGGTAATTATTATCTGGCTATAGATTTTATCATAACTCGCCTTTAAATTTACTTTATGATGGGAAGACCATTCATCCCTAATTAATTTTCAATTGTGATACTTTTAATAAGCGATCAATAATTTCTTAGTTCCAGGATTGACAAGACATGCATCAATATTATTCACTCTCGCTCATAACAAAAGTTTATAACAACAAAATAGTTCTCTATGAAAATACAAAAGAAAAAAAAACTTATATTCGGCCGGAGGGGTAAACCAATATTGTAAGATCCGATTCGATCATCGACCTACGTCGACTCGAATCGATTAGATTGAGTTGAATCGAATGATCGGATTGGATAATATAAATTAATAAAAAATAAAATAAGTTAAATATGTAATTTTATTAATATGTAACTTTTTAGCAAAAATTGAAATATAATATAATAAAATATTCAGATCAAATAATACAATAAAGTAAGTATAAATTAAATCATCAATAAAATATTTTCTAAATAAAAACATCATGAGGTAATTATAAAAAAATAAAAAAGATCGATGAAATTTTATGTGTACAATAAAGAAGAACAATTAAATATGTGGGATGCATCGGTTGAACCCAAATTTTGATTGAATTTGATAAGATCAAAGCGGCTCAATTCCATGATCGAGTTTTAGACAATCCGCGGATCATTTTAGTGCCCGGACACTGATCCAATTGGCCGGGCCTGATCGGGTCTTGCATCATGGGTTGGACTGGGGTGGATGGGAGAGAGGTGAACACAAGTCAGTTCATTTTTGAGCTGTCTCCTAACTCAACTCGAGCATATCGTAAATCTGACTTATTTTGAGCCTTGATAAACTCAATTAATTTAAAAAATAAGTCTAACTTTAATTTTAAACTATAAATTTTATTTTAAATAAGCTTAACTTGTTAACTTATAAAGTCCACCTACACGACTAATATATTTTAAGACTTAATGATGATATCTTTTAAAAGAGGGACACTATATTCTCTATATTTTTTATCCATTAAATTAAAAATATAAACTTATATTCAAAATTATTAAATGATAATATATTAAACATAATTCATAAATTTTTAATCTGACAATTAAAATAATAAGAGGCATCGTATCCTACTTTAAAATATGGTCACCTCTATTGCATGTAAAATACAACATATAATTAGCCATGCAATTAATCATATTTCAATTCATTTTTCATATAGCATGCATCAATTTATGGCCTTATTTTTTTAATTGTATAAAAATAAAAATCTACCCAAATTCTATATTTTATTGTAGAAAAAGAAAAAAATTGAATCACGAAGTCATTGGACAAAATCGCGTTGAAATTGATGTTAAAACGAACTAGAAATTGAAATGAGTGGAAGATGTTAAAGCTGAAAGTTGAATATAACGGCTCATGAGAGATATATAATGGTCGTAACAATAGGGTCATGGAAGACCTATAACGACCCATTAAAATGTTCAGATTCATCCAGAAATATGTCCGAGTTACGGGCCGTGACTAGAATGTTATGGATCGTGAAAACATAATTTTTACTCTGATTTGAACACTGTAAGGGTCGTGAAATCAATGTCGTGGGTTGAGAATTCCATATTGCAGGCCGTTATGAAGCTGTTATTGTAATATTCATGATCTAATCCATATTGGATTCTATATTATATGACTATAATCAATTAAATATATGTGGTGTAGTATATGTTGTCATGTCACGTAGTGATATAATAAGAATTTATAAAATTTAATTAAAGTACTAAAGTATGATTAATAATTATATTATGATAAAGCATATTCTCTTATGGTTAATTATGCATGTGATTTGTTAAGATTGGATTTAAGTCTAGTGGACCAATCAAATGTCTACAAGTGGCATATGAAAATATATGTGTGTAACAAAAATTAATATATAAATATGTGAATAAATTACATGGATTATATTATACTACTTAATATCAATTAGGGATGAAATTAATGATTTTAAATGTTAAAATTTTAATTGGATAAGAATTTTAACTCTTGACATGTAAGCTGCCAGCAAGCTAACAACTTGCCACCTCATGTTTAGACTATTTTTCCAACTGATCTATTCATGTGATATAAATCTGAAAAAATTCATATGTTCTTATCCTTTCTCTAGACAACACACAAAAACTTTCAGACCATGACTCCTTTCATGGACGTTGATGGAAATTCGAGATGAAAGATCATTAAAGGTGAAGATTCTAACCCTAGACTGATGGTGTTCTTCCTAAGATTTTCTTTCATATCAATTCGTCCTTAAAAATTATGAAATTTAACATGTAGATTAATATCTCCGAGTCTAGTTTACATGAGATTTAGAATCATGTTAATAGGAGTTACGAAACAAAAGTTATGCCATCAGGAGTAAGGTACTATCACTCTGTCCGCCGAAATTGCTATCCGAATTTGTAAATTATGTATTAAATTCAATATGTCGTGGAATTATTTGATAATTTAAGATGTTATAGATGTTGATGTTAGGTCTCATTAACAATTGGAATCACTATAAAATGATATGTGTATCAAAAGTTATAAATATTGTACCAAACCTTACTCAGTCTGTCAGGATGGAGCTTAGGGTAGATTATGCTAGTATTGGTTAAATTTATTGTGCTAAGTACAAATAGATATAAATTCAAATAATTTTACGAGTTATACTCTAGGATGTCTACTATTTGGGAAAATTAAAATACCAGAATAAGGAATTTTTATTATTTTATATAAATCATAAAAGTAAGGTTACACCGCCTGTCAGAACATAGAAATAACATAAAAGTTAGGTTGAATGTTGATTTTCATGAGAGCAAATCATAATGAAATAGAATATGAAACTTTTATATATTAATGCCTATGTAATATAAAAGTAAAGAAAATTGGAATGATGTCATTTGATTATGTATACTAGAAGATATGGATTTTTCTTTATTATATGTATAATCTGTCATAATATTAGGTCAATCCTTATGTTTAATAGTTAAAAGAGTAAATGTTTAAGATTCATATACCATTTCAATTAATTATGTTTCATGTGTGATAGGCTTCTGTTCAGAGTATAGAAGTGATGTATTTCTTATTATTATTGTATAGGAGTAGAAGAGTAAAGTAGTAAAAAAGGAAAGGAAAAATCTTTTGGTAGCTCTTATAGGTAAGTTGATTTCTCCTACTCTATGTTTTCACCTCTTTTGAATTGTGTGACGTCGATTGTTATATGTATTAAATATATTTTGGATAGGTTATGAATTGATTTCAAGAAATGCAACTATGAAAAGTATATATGAATGATTGTATGATTGCACATTTGAAAAGCATATGTGATATGATATGAATGGATTACGAGAAGTGCAATCTTGTTCCATTTGAAATGCTTGATCGAGTGATGGTACAATTGAAAAGTATATGTGGTATGTTAAGGATTGATTTAATAAAATGCAATCCTATTCCGTTTGAATCGGTGTTCGACATGATTCATCTTCTAATATTTGAGTTACAAGATATGGTTAATCCTTTGATCTTTGATATGAAATTGTTATATGATGAATCATGCATCTGCATCTACTTGCATTTGCATATGTGATGATTGGAGCTAAGTGCTACATTGCTGATCATGATGGGAGCCACCTCTAGAGTTCAATCCATCATTCTGTTCCCCAATAATGGGATGAAATAGTCTGGAGCTAAGTGCCATGCAGAGCTAAGTGTCACATCGTAAGTAGTCGCGATGGGGGCCACCTCTAGAATCAGTAGGGGCCGCCTCTACAGTCCACCTATCGTTATATGATTTACTCCCCAAAAGGAATGAGGTAGAATGGAGCTAAGTGCTACATCGTTGATCACGATGGGAGCCACCTCTAGAGTCCACCTACCGACCACTGGCCAGTTTGTGATATATGCATTCATATGAGAGTGTTGCATTTGCATACATATGTTTGATATGATTTACATGATATTAACTGCAAGTTGAGTGTGATATTTCTTATTTGTATGTCATATACGTAATTATCAAATATATGAAAATGCCTATTTTGCTATTATAATTATTGCATGCTTTTCTATGTCACTACGAATTGATTAGTTGGTAACACATAGGTTATGAGTTATCAACTTACTGAGTTATTTTTGCTCATAATGTTGTTTCTAATATTTTTCAGATCAGTATAGCTTCTTGAATTGAGTGAGCTCATAATCTTAGCAGGGATAACTCTTTCGATGTAAAGGTATTGAGGGGAGTTATTATTCTCGTGTTCTTTTGTTAGAATGTCGAGAGAGTTGGTCGAGTTTATTATTTTTGTCAAAATAAGTTGTAACGAAAATAAATCCATTTTGTAAAATGTACGACTTAAGGAGTATCAGTTTGCTCTGAAATGATCACATATTGTGTAATTTATTTAATGATATATATTTTTACTCTTATGTTGTAAAAGGAAGAGTAAATTATATCACGTTTCCGCATTTCTTCATAATTTTATTTGATCGTCCGTAATGAGTTGCGAACTTTAGTTTAACTCGCGGGTTAAATTGGGGTCGTGACAGTTATGGAACATTACGAAGGGCAATTTTGAGATTTCTTTCACTTTTCTTGAGAATTCCAATTGCAAATCAACTCCAAATTGTACCATAAGTCCCAAGGATAATTAAAAAATATATTTACTCAAATTTAAAGAAGTTTTGGATGGTTTCAAAGTCTATTTCGAATTTTTATTATTTTGACATAAAAAGACTTTCAATCAAATCGAAACTTTACCAAAATCCCTAGGACACCTAGAGGCTATAAATAGAGGCATTGGGAGATAGAAAAAATGTGTACTTATGGTGCTTGAGGTGTTTGAGACCTGGGAGCCGTGCTATATTACAGAGCGAGAATTTCAAAGTTTTTCAATATTTATTCGGGAGAAACTACGGAGCAACTCAACGCGTGTACCGTACAACGATCTAGAAATCATTGAAGGCGAAGAAGTCTATCTTCAACCTAATGTTTGGATGCTCTTTACTCAGATTTCATTAGTTCTATCTTTCATTCAATAGAGATTTTTTTACTTTATTAAGAAAAGTACATGAATTCGGTTGTTATATTTGGATTATTATAGTTATTTCGGTTTCTTTTGATTATGATTGTTGTGCTTAATGTTTTTTACTAAAATTATTATATTCTAACATAAGACTACAAATCAAGTGTGGGGCGATTGGTTTTAGAATTTAATGATTTTCAGTAAATCATTTTTTAACTTAAGAGTTGAAGCAATCATAACACAAAACTAGTAACTCATCATTTGTGCTAGATTTTGTGCGGTCTATTAGCTTTTACTCAGGGTGAATGATTATTAGTTTAGGATATTATAACTTAATGCATCTTAATATCTCAATTGAAGATTAATTCAGCGTTTGTGATCCTAAGTTTTGGGTGAATTAAGATAGTTTGATTTACTTAGCTTAGTGATTATTATTTTAGATAATCCTAATCTGTCTAAAAAACTGAATCTATTCATCATTGTTATAATACAATCGACATAGTTGTTCATGCTAATTAATCATTATCTTTAATCATCCATAATCCTTAGGCTCAACACTAATTTATTTTATTTTCTATTATTTAATTTATGCATATTTATTTTTGTTTTCATATCACAATACCATTTTCTTCTCTTAATGGATTATTGAGTTAGATTAGATTTAACTAGTCCCTTGTGGGTTCGACATTCTACTCTCTAGTTTATTACTTGATACGATTAGTGCACTTGCTAGCAATTTTATTGTTACAAATTTACCACATCAACCTCCATTTTATCCTATATTCTAAATTAAACTATATACTCACATATTTTTTTATGGATTTAATGACTATCCTCTCTACTCAAATGAGGAGAGTGGTCATCCCTACTTGGACAATCGCCGATTACACGAAAAAAAATTGGTTCAATAGTCTTTTGAAAATAAACTGGATGGCGTAGAAAAAAATCGGAGGGTTTCATCTTCTCTGACTAGACACGCGAAACACTGGCCTGCATGAACTTCAAGTGGTCGATGACTAGCATGCTATTGTCATTCGTCAAGTGGCCATTAACACGCATAGATCTCGCCCCCGCGGACCATCTCACATCTCCCCTTTTTCTTTCTTTGTGCGGTCGCCCTCCTTCCTCACTTGTGTCATTCTCCTCACACTGGACACCTCTTTTCTCACATGTGGCATTCTCCTCACACTAGCTGACCTCCTCTTTTCTCACTTGCGTCATTCTCCTCATGTTAGTCGACCTCTTCCTTCCTCGCCTATGTCATTCTCCTGACAATCTAGACCTCAGTGGCGTAGTGACAAAATCAAGGTGAGAAGAATGATGGAGTCATGTCTCTAGTTGCCATGAGTTTGATTGTCGACAACTATGATCTCTACAATGGGGTGCTACTTGGTCCTCACATGCCAAGATCGACGGAGAGAAGAATGATAGCTAGGGCATAGAATGGGAAACTACTATCCAAAGAAAAAGGGGCAGATGTCAAAGGGTCAGTGTTATGCTAGTTGTCGTTCATGGGCTCGGCACAGATCTCACACAAGTTTCTCTACACGGGCCAGTTGGGTTGCTCTATACGCACCAATTTTTTCCCAAAACCCTTTCAACCATGGCTAAACCTTTAAGCTAGCAATCGTTTATCAGACGGTCTTGCAACTAGATGGAACGCTCTGACCTGCTTAAGTAGGAAGGATGCCCATTAAATCAATTTTTATTACATTTTATTTTAAAAAGAATTTTTTTTTGAAAGAAGACATAATAGGCCATTAAGTCATATAAAACTTTTTAAATTATCAAATAAGGTAGGACTAATTTTTTACTTATTACAAACCTATGATCTGGTTTGCTAGTCGACCCGTGACCACCCTAATAGGAGAGAACCCCTCCCTCCAAGGACCAACCATAATCTAAATCTAAATTTAAACTAATTTTAGTCATAAATATTGTGTGCTACCAACTATAAAAGAGCAATAAAAATGAAATAATATATAATGTATCCATACATAACATAATATCACATAAAATATTGATCTAACATAGGGATGACGAGTAAGATGAAAATTATTTAATAATTTTACACAATTTTTGTTAAAATAATCATATTTAGAAATACTTATTTCTACCATGTTCAAAGTTTATTTTAATAATCTTTTATAGTTCTTTTAGTAATCCGCAAACTTGTCAAAAAATGTTGCAGTGCCATGTTCATAAGGATGTATAAGTCATATCTTTTGACACACATCATCTTCTACACATCTTCATCAGTAACTCAGATCTATAAGTTGCCCGAACGAAGGTCTAACTTGGTAAACCACCTCGCTTCACCAAGTTGGTTGAACAATTATGCCACAAGTGGAATGAGACACTTGTTTTTGATTGTAAGCTTATTCAACGCCTAATAGTTGATACACATCTAAAGTGATCCATCATGCAGGGGCTATGATTTTAAAGGCCGAATATACCCTGCATTTAGTAGTTTGTTTAGTTGCTTACGGAATTCAACAAATTCCAAAAGAATCAGTCGACAAGGAAGGCCATATGACGACTTTGATCCTGGAGGTAAGTCAATGATATGGTCTACTTCATGCTTCAGAGGCAACCAATTTTACAACTCCAAAGGTATGACATTCACAAAGTTCTCAAGGGTATCGAGAACTTTTAGAGGCATTGAAGTGGAGAACCCCAAGTATTTCAAGATGGCAATTGTCAAGATGTTCATGTCTTCTCAGCCCTTCGCCACTTGTATGATAGAGAGTCTTCTGCTTTAGATCTCCACTTGACCTTACAGGAACATTACAAGGTCACTTGGGATCAAATGAGTTGGTAAGCGAGATGACACATGCTGCAATATGTCATAGGAAAGAGATGTCCGCCACCATTTCATAGTTATCCACGAAAGGTCACCGTCATGTCAAAGCTTTCCGACCATTTATGTAACATCCCGAGGCTCACGTGACTTTCATGTGCTTCGAGTCATCCCAGAGACACTACATAATTTTTTTATAAAATAATTTTGCAAAAATAGAAACTATAAAATGCGGAATAATGAAAGCTAGACAACTCAATATGACTCAATCTAGAGTCAACTCTCTATGCCATGTGCAACATCCATCTGTCACTAAGCTAATACACCTACAGAATCATATCCTATATTAATCCTCTCACCTGCACGGATCCAAGTATAAAGAAAATTCATGAGTATAAACATACTTAGTACGTAGGGTCTAATCATGATCAATAGACAATAATCAATAATACTCAAGATATGAATGGTAAATCAATTGAGCAAATAAAACAATACTATAGATGATCAATGGATCATGATACCAATAAATCAATAAGATAATACAATGCCATAATCAATGAGTCAATAAAACAATGGATCAATATAACAATATAACAATGGACCTATAGAATAATGAATCAATAAGCAATGGATCAATATAGTAATGGATCAATATAACTATGGATCAAATGTGACTATAGATGTGATGAATCAGGCTAAGGTCGGAAGACCAATAATAATTATCCATTAACAATTTCAATAGGCATGATCAATATGGCACTATTCAAATAATGATTTTCAATTCAATAATAAATGATCATTGGCCAATAATAATTCAATTTGATTCAATGGGCAGAGGCAATCACAACAAATGCCAATATCCAAATGACCATGATCTATATAATTCAATTTGATTCGATTCATTCAGTGATCAATTCAATTAACAATATTCAGAGTTATTCAATACAATAGGGAATGCTCGATCAATTAAGAAAAACTCCGTGTCTCTTTCATGTTAATGAGGGGCTATCAACTCATGACAAGCCGCCCTCCAATAATAGCGCTAATAATGATTCGTGATGACGGGGGATCATGACCAATCACAAGACAATCATAACTTCTCTAGAGGATAACGTGTCAAACCTTTAGGGTATGTTTGGCAATTAACTAATGAAGGAATGTGATGGGATGATGTAGTGAAAGATGGGGTGGTAGAGTATGATGTGTCATTAGAAAGACCATGTTTGGGTAGTAAGTTGTAAAAAATGATAATATGGAAAATGAAAGTTTTATTTACTAAAAAGTTATTTGTACCCTTTATTATATATAAATGATTTATAATATTTAATGAGAAATAAATATTTATTACTTTACCACTTAATTTATTTTTTTATTTTTTGTTTTGTCTTTTTGTCTTTTTTATTATATTATGTATTTACTTGAACTATTTTATTAATCTATTTTTAAAAATAATATATATATATACATATATATTCATATAAGAGGAAAAAATAATTTATCAATGAGAGAGAGGGAGATGGTTTAATTTGGTAACAAGAGAAAAAAATTTATTTGGTAACAAAAGAAGGGTTAAGGATTAATTTGATCTAAAATTATTTATTAGCTATTTCACCACAATCCTCTTAACTTAAATAAAAAATGTAACCAAGCATGGTTTAACTAATTTCATTCCTCCATATTCCACCCCACCCCTCCAAATTTCTCAATCCAAACATATCCTTAGATATTCTATTTGCCCCATACAATAACGACAACAATAATAATATGGTTCATGGGCTTAGAGACAATCAAAGTACATAGAGACCTTTCAGCTTTTATATTGTTTACCTAACACATCTATATTTAATAATTTAATTTAAGTTTAACAAGATCCAATCAGGAGAAAACTACTTAATCAATACTATAATCAATGGCATGATTGGATAAGCTAACAATAGGATCAATATGATGACAATAAAGACAGGTTTGATCATGCTATAATCAGATAGGACAATAATCACATGACTAGATATGATAACAATATAATCAGATATGACTATAATAACATTAGATATAATGACAATAAAATGAACTATGACAATGATCTTATCCGAAAATATTAATATCAATAACAAATCAATTAACTATAATTCAATATGTCAAACTACGTTTTTTGCCTTCAGAACTTGACCCCTGTCGGGTGGAACCTGAGCCGTGTTCAGGGAACGTTCGATATACCTCGACTTGGGTAAACCAGGGCCAGGTTGTGTGAACCCGGGCTGGATCGGTTCGTTCACCTCAATCCAATCGATGAGTTGAACACAGGCTGTGTTCAGATAAACACGATCCACGTCTAAAGGAACTCGGGCCGTTCTCCTGGGACTCGATCCGTGTTCGAGTCTAACTCGGTCTGGATTCAGTGGAATCTAAGTCATGATTACTAGAACTTGGGCCGAATTCTGTCACCGATAGAAAAATGTGTTCCAACATGATTTTTCGGCCACCGTAACTATATCATACGATGTCCAAACGATCACAATCTATATCAATGAAATCTCGGTATAAAAGAGATGATGACAGGGTTCCATGTCATGGAAAATTGATGTCATAGGGATCCCTCCTACATACCTAAAGTTGACTAACAAATCAACTGCAATTCCTCTGCTGAAAATCTGCACATACGCTGAACATTGGACGATGATTCCTCTTTGTCCACGTCACAAAATGCGCGACCAACACTTGGAGGGCGATCTCTATATGCCGACTTCAAAAGCAGCCATTGGATGCCCTCTGAAATGCCTCGATTTATGTGAAAATAAGAGACGAAGTTGGGCTCGTGGTTCACAAATTTTGTTTTACCAATAATAATTTCCTTTAATGCCTATTTATAGTTGTAGGTAGGGTTTTGACTTCTATTGGCCTTGGACTCTTTTAGAATTAATCATGACCATCCATCATTAATTAATCCTATATTAAATATTCAGGATTAATTAAATATGAATTTGAATAATCATACTTATAATAATTTTCATCTCTTCTCAAACTCCATTTATCTTTCCAACTTCTCCTCTAATTTTCATAAATGTTCAGAATTAAATAAATCCAAAAAATTAAATAATAATTTTATAGATCCAAATAACCAATTAAAATATAATTTATTTATTCTTTAAATTTTTGGGTCATTATAATTTGTCGATGCAAACCTTCATTCCAAGATATTTTAGTGATCGAAATAGACTTCGCGTTTATAGTATTGAATGTGTCCTAAGTTTTTTTATGGTGACAGATTCAATTTCTTAGCAGCCACTTTTAACACGAAGAACTCCAATACTCCCGTGTGGATAAGAGCGTTGAAGACATTTTCGTTCAGCTCGATGTGCACATATAGACGAGTGCCCGATCTTGATCCCTTCGAGGAATTGATGGCATTGAGGATGTGTGATGCAAAAATTGATAATGATATAAGTTAACAAGTGCATTAGTCGATCAAATAATAAAGTATAAGAGTGAAGATTGTTGATCCAACAAGGAACTATTTTACTTATTTATCAAATTTCAAAGGTTAATAAAAAACACTACAAGAAAAAAGCCAATTACAGACGGTCCAAACCGTCTGTAATTTCTCAAAAATCGTTGGAAATGACGATTTTCGATGGGTTTTTCCACGAAACCGATCAGTCGAAAAAATGGTTGTCGCAAAATGATTTTTGACAGTTGGAAAAAACTCGTCGGAAGTTCCGACAGAAGTCTGGCAGCCGATCACAACCATCGAAACTTTCGGCGGTCATCACTACCGTCAAAATTTTCGGTGGATGATGCAACCATCAAAACTTTCGACGATCGCAACCGTCAAAACTTTTGACGATCGCAACTGACAAAACTTTCGATGGTCATCTCGATCGTCGAAACTTTCGGCGATCGCAACCGTCGCAAAAAAATTTTATAATATAAAAAAAATTAGCCCGCTGCAAGGCAGCCAATCCGACCGACCGCCTGGTATAACCAACGGACGGATCGACCGACCGCCTACGACCAGATCCAGCAGCCAGCGGTAGGATTCAGCAGCCAACGGCCCAATTCGGCCGCTAGTAGCCAGATTCGGCTGCCAGCAGTCACATCCGACTGGCAGGCGGCCGATCCGATGACCAGCAGCCAGATCCAGCCGCCAGGTGGCCGATCTGCCCCCTAGCCAGATTCGGCTGCCAAGTGGCAAAATTGGCCGCCCGCGGCCAGATCGAACGGCGAGGCGGCCGATCCAACTACCCACAGCAAGATACGGCCGTCTGCGGCTAGATCCGGATGCCTGGCGCCTGAACGGAGAGGGAGCCGAGGCCAGAGACCGAGTTGGAGAGAGAGAGGGGGGGAGGGAGAGGGTCGTCGGCGAGTCGTCGTAGGGAGGTCATCGCACCGGCAAAATAGGAGAGGGAGAGGGAAAGAAGTAGAGGAGAGAGGGATAATATATATAGATATATATATATATATAGGGGTAGAAAAATGAGAAAGCAGGAAAACAAAAAAGGAAGAAGCGGGAGTCAATTTTTTAGTTACCGACGGCCATGACTGTCGAAAACTTCAGAAATATTAATAATATATATATATACGTTATGATATATATATGAATATAATATTTAATTATTTTTAAAGTTACCGACGGTTGAGACCGTCGAAACTTCGGCTGACAACGGTCCAGATCGTCGAAAAAACTTCGATTTGAACTGTCGCTAATTCTATTAATAAAAGACTCATTACATTATATTATTTTTCACTTACCGACGGTTTGGACCGTCGGAAATATCGATGGTTTGAACTGTCGTTAATTATATTAATGGAAGATCGTTATATTATATTATCTTTTACTTACCGACGATTTGGACCTTCGAAAATATCGACGATATGAACTGTCGCTAATTATTAATAAAATACTCGTTATATTATAGTATTTTTCACATACCGACGGTTAGGACCATTGAAAATTTTGACGGATAGATATCCGTCGGAACTTTGGACGTTCCCAACCGTCGAAATATAAAATAATAATATAACATATTGCATAATTATTATTTTTATTTCAGACAGTTGTGACCATCGAAAATTTCGATGGATCCCTATTCATCACAAAATTCGTCGCAAATTATGATGAATTTCTATCCGTCCGAAACTGTCTGTTGGAAAATCCCAATTTTCTTGTAGTGAGATGACATAAATTTTGACTATAAGTGTTCTAAAATAAATTGATAGAAAGATAAAAATCTAAAACCAACGATGCGTAGATCCTTAGAATGATGAGTTATAAGATAAACAAACTAATAATACCTGAATATATTAAGTTCGTTTCAAATTACATATTAGAACCTACTCAAATTATTGATCTTCTACCAGGAAAATTCAAACTATCTCAATTTCATATTCAACGAAGATTACCCCATCTAGGATCATAAACTAGTTAAACAAAAATCAAGATGCATTAAATTGTAAATTCTAAACTAATAACATCCATACAATGATAATGTTTAACAAGATTGCACAGAAAGTATTCCATCAAGGATCCTACGAGTATGTTATAAAATGATTCGACGTAAGACTCTTAAATTAATTTCACAAATATCATACAATTACAATAAACTATTCCTACTAAGATAATAATCAACAAAAGAATGAAATTAATTTCTGGAAAGCATTAATAGCAACATGCATAATCAAGAGAAAACTGAAGTTGAAAATAATTATAAACTAAAGGTTTAATAGTTTAGCCTTATCAATAAAACTATTACATATGATCAACTAGAAAAAATAACTAAAAACTTTAAATTATAGAATAGATAAAAATAGGAAATTGAGGTCTAAGATCATCCCTACTGTACTCTCAGGAATCACCAATGAATTGAGGCTTGATTCTCGTCAATCCCGCATAAATCTTCTTAGCAAACCCTTGAGGTCTTTTCACATTCTTGACTTCAAAGCACATATCTCCAGGTGGTAGATGTTCTCTATTTATAGTGATTTGAGTTTCCACATGATCGAAGAAGAAACAAAAACTTTTTCTATGAAAAATAAGAAAAATTCTAATTAGAACCGAATTTGGAAATTTATCCTTGTCAAATTTTGAATTTTGATCTATAAAATATTTCCAATTGATCCTTGGAAGCTAAGGTATGAGTAGGAGTTCTTATGTACTTGTAATTCTTCTAAAACTTCATCCAAAAATTGAATGTAGAGTCCATGGGTTGCTATAGGATTTTCATGGATCATACTGAAAATGAATTTTCATGGCCCGTGATAGATGTTTCATGGTCCTTACAGTATTTGATTCACATGAAAAAAAAAATATGAATTTCATGAGTTGTAAAATGTTGGTAGCGATCATCCATCAGACAGCTTCAATAATCACCTCGTTCGCTAGATGCAATAGGATCATCAAGTGTGTCTTCTCCTTCTGTGCCACCAAATCATCGAGGTCAATCTCTTTTATTTTACCCTTTGAGTCTTCCTCATTTAATTTATTCTTCAATATGAAGCAGCGCCCAAACTATTTGTTATTTCAAAAGTGTTCGTATCTTGATTTTCTAGAGATGGAAACTATTTTGAATTTCTCAATCTTCACATCGTGTGATGTCATCTCTACATTTGCTAGAGAATCGATGATGAAACCTTGCTATGATACTAGTTTTTTTAGATTTTCATACGAGAAAAATTATGCAACGAAGAATTAATCAAGAATTTTAAGGCGATTTAGAATTTTATTAGATGGAAGACGGAAGATGATTGCAATTTAATTATTTTCTATTTGGATCCTTAGAGAGTTTGTATAGGCACTCTTTTTACCGAATGATAGAAATTGTAGACTGCTTAAGGCTCTATCTTGATCCCTAATGTCTTGGGGATTAGATTAATTTTTAATTGGTGTAGGATTCAAGACATTGTTAACAAATCTCTACCTTGAATTAAATCCTCCAAATAGATATCTAACAACCTTTGCCA
Organism: Pontederia crassipes; assembly: GCA_030549335.1. Taxonomy (NCBI): domain Eukaryota; kingdom Viridiplantae; phylum Streptophyta; class Magnoliopsida; order Commelinales; family Pontederiaceae; genus Pontederia; species Pontederia crassipes. The sequence continues at coordinate 9,612,090 of CM060190.1, forward strand.
CCATCAATCCAACATTGGACTATTGCCAACTATTAATGTTTAGCAAGTCCAAACAATGTTAAAACTTGCTAGTAGGAACCGATTTGGTGAACGTTAGATGGATTATCTTTTGTGTCAACCTTTTTCACCTTGATCATCTTCTCAATATGGATGAAGTGATACCTAATGTCGATGTGTTTAGTTCTTTCGTGATGCACTTGATCTTTGGCTAAGCATCTGAGTCTGAATAAAAACACTCTTTGCCACTTTTGTCAATTAGACAAATATTAGATGTTCCTCTTAGATATTGAAAGATACGTTTTACTGTCTATTAGTGCTCCTTCTCAAGATTGCTCATGAATATCTGTTGACCGCACTAACAACATGTGCAATATCAGGTTTTGTGCACACCATAGCATACATCAAACTTGATTGTACTGACATATGAAACTCGAGACATGTACTCCTTTTTTCATCAGACATAAGTGCAATTACGGAAAGATGCATATTTGAGACTAATGGAAACTTAGAGTTTTCATTGCAAGCATATCGAATCTGGATAAAATCTTTTGAATGTAACTTTTCTGAGATAGAAAGAGTTTATCATTTACGTGATCTCTATAAATCTTCATCCCTAAATTTTTTTTTGATACACTAAGATCCGTCATACTAAGAGCCTCGCAATGAGGTCCTCGTAGTGCGGGGATGTCTTTTACTTTGGAGTGTCTTAAGGACTAGATGAATTTTTAGTTGGAGTAGGGGGATTATTAACATACAAGATAGACAAACGAATAACGCCTAAAAATATTAAGTTTGTTTTAAATAATGGATTAGAACCTACTCCAATTATTGATCTCCTAAAAAATAAATCAAACTATCTTAATTTCATATTCAACAAAGACTACTCTGTCTAGGATCATAAACCTAGTCAAACAAAAATCCAAATACATTAAATTGTATATTCTAAACTATTAACATCCAACAATGGAAATGTTTAATAGACCACACAACAAGTATTCCATCAATGATCTTACGAGTGTGTTATGCAATGATTCAACATAAGACTCTTAAATCAATTCCACAGAAATCATGTAGTTACAAATTAACTATTCCTATCAGGATAATAGCCAACTAAAGAGTGCAATCATTCACTGAAAAAGCACTAATAACAACATGCATAATAGGAAAAAGAAAAATGAACTTAAAAATAATTGTAAATTGAAGGCCTAAAAGTTTGCCCTTATCAATAAAACTAGTACAGATGTTCAACCAGAAAGATAACTAAAAACTTTAAATTACAGAAGATATAAAGATAAGAAATTAAGGTCTAAGATCATCCTAACTAAAACAGAGCAGATAGTACTCTCACGAACCACTAATGAATTATTGTTTGATTCTCGTCGATAGTCAATCCTACATAAATCTTCTTAGTAAACTATTGAACTCTTCTCATGTTCTTGGCTTCAAAACAAGCCATAGTAGTGATTTGAGTTTCCATATGATCGAAGAAGAAACGAAAACTTTTTCTATTCAAAATAAGGAAAATTCGGAGCATAATTAAATTTAGAATTTTGCCTTGTCAAACTCCTAATTTTGAGTTATAAAATATTTCAAATTGATCTCTCGGAGATATGGTATCAGTATGAGTCCTTATGAACTTGTAATTCTTCTAAAATTTATCCAAAAGTTTAATCCAAAGTCTATCACGGACTGTTATAGGGTTTTCACGGTTGAGTCCTTATGTACTTGTAATTTTTCTAATCCAGAGTTCATCATAGGCTGTTATAGGGTTTCACGATCGGCACAATGCCCGAAACGGACTAAAAATGGATTTTCACATGCCGTGATAGCCATTTCATGGCCCTTGCAATTTTTTATCGCATAAAAAATATGAATTTCATAATTCATGAAATGCTGGTCACGATCGTGCCTCGAGCAGTTTTTCAGGTTGAAAATTGTATTTTAATGGCCCGTTACAGTCATTTCATGGCCCTCTCCTCATGCAGCGAAATTTCAATCGTTGGCAGCTTCACTATTTTCCACCTTCTGATTCCATTTTTAATTTTGCTTTGAGTGCAATTTTTTCGGTGACCTCATAATTCATTTTTTTTTGCTTCCTAGACAATAAAACATAATAGTTGAGTAGTTTTTATTTTTGTAAAATTAAACTAAACAACCTAATAAAATGATACATGCTATTGAAAAATGAATCAAAATAATATTAAATGTAATAATAAATATATGTTGAATTTTGTATGTATGTGCATCAAGCTAACACACGTCTCCTTCTTCGTCTTGTCAGGTAAGTACATAGCATTGATCATCGCCTTCTTGGGGCAATCGCTTGTCCAATGAGGATTCTTGCAAATGTAGCAAAATTTTGATGCCTTGCCGTTCCTCTTGAATTTGCTCTTGTCTTGATGGCCTTATCCTTATCTTGATGTTGATAACTTAGCTTTTTTTTTAGACTTGAACTTTTGTCCCCGGCCATAATCCTTGTCCTAGGCTGGTGGAACAAGATGGAACCAATACCTGATTCCACTTAGTTCTGCCAAACACGATAATGCAGCTCGGTTCCCCAGGTGGAACCAAATTGCATTAATGATCCTAGAACTAGGATCACGTGATCCTGGTTCTTTTGGTGGAATCAGGGGCGGAGGCACATGGGTGCCAGTGGGTGCAAGTGCACCCACTGGAAAAATAAATATTTTTTAGTAGTACATAGTACACAAATTAATGGTGGTGTAGTGGTAAAGCGTTTGGTGTTGTTTGAGAGTGCCTCGGTTTGAAACCCATGTCCGACTGCATTTTAATTCCTATTAGATGTCAAAAACATCTCTCAAAGCTTATGAAGGAGATATGATTAATCAAATTTTTTTTATTCCTATTAGATGTCAAAAAAGGCCTATGAAGTATATCCGCTCAAATTGATTTCAATTAGGATTCTAAATTCTTTTCCTATTATTTTTTAAATAACTCAACTCTATTTAATCTAACTTTTTTCCCTCCATCAAATCACATCTCTTAATTGTTTTTTTCACGTTGGCTCTAATTCAAAATAATTTGTATCCTATCTTTTAAATTTATAAAAGTATTTTTCTACATTTTTGTGTAAATTATATTCTTTAAATATTAGTTCAATTTTCTTAATTTCCATACTTTTTTCCTATCTATAGATATTTTTTATTCATACATGTTGAAAATGAATAAAATTATTTTACAGCTCATCATGGTGTTAGAGAAATATTTTTAAAAAAGATCACATCCATCTCAAATTTCAATTCAAGGCAAAGGAAGTGGAATAAATGATGACTCAGAATCTTCAAAACGAAATCGAATTGATCTAAGTACTCTTCCTGCAGACCCTGGAGAAAGAAGAAAATATCAAGTTAATATCCTAATGATCAAGATGAAATTAGGAGATCATATTTATTAGGAGGGCCTTTCCAACCTAGAAATCATGCTTTCCCTCAAACAGAAATTGGTGGAAAATTACGTCGATTCAATTCTGATTGGTTCAATCAATATTCGAATTGGTTGGAATATAGTATTACAAAAGATGCAGTATTTTGTCTATGTTGTTATCTTTTTGAAACTGATATCGGAAATCAAGCCGGAGGAGATGCCTTTGTCACAGAGGGTTTTAAAAAATGGCATAAAAGAAATAGACTCGATATTCATATTGGTAGTATTAATAGTTCTCATAATCAAGCTGTCAATAAGTGTGAAGTCTTAATGAATCAAAATCAATCTATTCGATTAGCTCTCAAAAAGCAATCAAATCAAATGAAAAATGATAACTCAATCCGATTACATGACTCACTTGATTGTATAAGATTTCTTTTGCATCAAGGATTATCATTTCGAGGTCACGACAACTCTAAAGATTCTGCAAATAAAGAAAATTTTTTAGAGCTTCTACAATTTCTTATTGATCATAATGAAGATATAGGTAGAGTTGTATTGAAAAATGCACCTAGAAATCAACAAATGGTATCACCTGATATTCAAAAAGATCTTGTAAATGCAGCTACACAAGAAACCACTAAAGTCATTCTTAATGATTTCAAAGATAACATATTCAAAATTTTGGTTGATGAATCTTGTGATATCTCAAAAAAGGAAGAAATGACAGTGGCTTTACGATTTGTTGATGAAAAGGGATATGTTAAAGAATGTTTTCTTGATCTTGTTCATGTGAGTGATACATGTTCTTCCTCTCTTAAAAAAACAATTGAGTTGTTACTTTCTCAACACAATTTGAGTATATCAAGAATAAGAGGCCAAGGTTATGATGGAGCAAATAATATGCGAGGTGAATTCAATGGTCTTAAAGTTTTGATTTTGAGAGAAAATGAGTTAGCATATTATGTCCATTGTTTTGCACATCAACTTCAATTAACATTAGTAGATGTGGCAAAGGATCATGTTGATGTTGCATGTCTTTTTAATTGGATTACCATGCTTATTAATTTGGTTGGAGCATAAACTAAACGTCAGGACAAGCTAAGAGAAATTCAAGCTGCTAAAGTTGCTGAGGCATTGATAAATTGTGAGATACAAAGTGGTCGAGGAAAAAAATCAAGTAACTACCCTCAAAAGAACAAGTGATACAAGATGGGGATCACATTATGGTACTCTTGTGAATTTGAAGGTTATATTTTCGACAGTGATTGATTTATTAGAGTTTATTAAAGATGAAGGACTTCAATGCGAGAAAAGAGGCGAAGCACGTTTTCTTTTGAAGTATTTGCAATCATTTGAGTTTGCATTTAGCTCACACCTGATGATAAATATATTGGGAATTACAAACATCTTATTATTGGCATTGTAGAGGAAAGATCAAGACATTATAGATGCTATAAGACTTATTACTGCATGCAAAGAGCAATTGCAAAAAATGAAGGATGAAGAATGGGAATTACTGATGAAAGATGTTCATTCTTTTTGTGAGCAGAATGGTATCTCTATACCTAACATGGATGATATATTTATTATTGAAGGCAAATCGCGACATAAAACACCACAAATAACAAATCTACATCATTATCATATTAATTTATTTATGATGGTCATAGACAGGTTGCTTCAAGAGCTTAACAGACGCTTTAATGAGACAAATATGGAGTTACTCCTTTGCGTAGAATGTATTAATCTGGCAGACTCCTTTAAATCTTTCGATATTGCACAATTAGTGAAGTTGGGTCAAGACTTTTCTGAAGCAGATCCTTTGATATTCAAACATCAATTTCAAATTTATATTGTTGATATGCGTTCAGATAATCATTTTCAAAATTTGAAGGAACTTGACGATCTTTCTCAAAAATTGGTTGAGACAAAAAGCATATGTATATCCATCGGTTTACTTACTTTTGAAGTTGTCTTTAATTCTAACTATGGCAACTGCAAGTGTTGAGAGAGCTTTTTCAGAACATTGTGAAGACAAAGTTGAGAAATCGAATAGGCGATCAATGGATGAATGATTGTTTAGTAACTTACATTGAGAAAGATATATTTTGTAATATTTCTAATGATGTCATTATCGACAGATTTCAAAAAATGAAACCTCATCAAAATTAATTTTTTGAAATAATACTTTTAATTTTTTATATAATTATTCAATTTTCCTATGAAATGAAAGTGAAAGTGAAGCCCCTATAAAATATTCTTGGTTCCACCACTGGGTAGAATCGACACCTATAGCTTTTTTTATGGTTTCACTTTCTTTTTTTTTTTATTGGACACTTTTTTTACTTTTCAACTTTCTTTTCTTTTTTTCCATTTTCTCTTTTTTTCTCTTTCTTATATTTAAAATATTTATAATAAAGGATCAATATAACATTATTTATTACTTATTATTTCATTGAAAAATTAATATTTCATATAATATAAATTATTAAAAATGATTTTTATGCTTAAATAACATATTTTTAACAAAATTGTTTAATAATATTTATTTATTATATATTTTTAAATTTTTTTAACAAATTTATATTTTATATTTATAATACTTATTTTTAATTCAAACATACACTAAAATGAACTCATCGCATTTATTTTTCCTATCACATCAACTATTTCATTTCTCATTATTAAATTTTACTCCATTGAAACACATATCGAATTAATATGTCAATTCAATTATTCACTCAGAAATCGAAGAAATTCTAGTTCCAGTATCCAAATAGTCCCTAAGGCTATGTTTGGCAACGAATTTTTGCCCTGAACTAAGCAAAGTTCTATCAAACACCACGTATGGCGGGAACTTAAAAAGTTCTCATCACGTGACATCTCGCCGAATTTGTTTTTCAAAGTTCTTGAAATCAAGTTGTCACCGAAGTGAGAACTTTATAAAGCGTCGAAACTTTTTTTTTACTCTTTCCTTCTCTCTTTCCCTCTTCTATCTCCATCAAATCTCACCATCAAATTGGCCAAGTTCCCATTCGAGCGTGGAACTTCTTCCAAATGCATGAATTGAACTTTCACGTCATGTCGTCAAGTTCCGGGAACATCCGAAAATATTAGTTCTTCAAACACAACCTAAAGTAAAATTACAAAGATATACCAGATATCTTGACGGTATCTTGACGGTCGTGAAGCGTGTTACAAGACGTCGGTGACACATGCACCCTTTGAACTGTCCAGATTTTTTTTCCAGATAACCCCTTCAACCATGCCTAAACCTATGATTAAGTAGATCACTCCTAGCTATTGAGTAGGAAAAACATTCATTAAATTAATTTTTTTATTATATTTTATTTTAAATATATATATATTGAAATAAGACTTAATAGGCTATTAAGTCAGATAAAGTTTTTTAAACTCATCAAATAAGTGAGGACTATTTTACTTTTACTTATTACAAATTTATGATTTGATTTGTTCATTAAACTTTTGAGATAATCTCAATAGCCTCGGCCTACTTATCTCGACCCCGGTGCCTAGCAGGAGAGAACCCCTCCCTCCAAGGACGGATCATAATTTAAATCTAAATGTAAACTAATTTTAGTCATAAATATTGTGTGCTACCAATTATAAAAAATAATAAAAAATGAATTAATATATAATGTATCCACACATAACATAATATCACACAAAAATTGATTGAACATATGGGTGACGAGTAAGATGAAAATTATATTATAATTTACACGATTTTTTTATTAAAAATAATTATATTTAGAAATACTTATTTCTACCATGATCAAAACTTATTTTAATAATCTTTTATACTTTTTTTAGTAATCCTTCATAGTTATTGCATCACTAGTGGACATGTAATCATAAGAAAGAAGCAATTTAGGAAGGAACACATTGATAATTCTTTTACATAATTAGTCCTAAAAGATGTTGAATAATTTAGAAACCTAAAGACACTCATTTATTGTATATTTTCTTCCTCATTAAAGTGGTCTTTCTAAGACGGTCTATTTCATTTATTGTATATGACTCAGGATCATCTTATCATTTTGTTTCCTTAGCCATGCATGCTTCTTTTATTTTCGAGACTGTCCTTTTATACCTTAATATAAGATATCAAATTAACAAAAAAATTAATAAACACATGTAAAGTATCATTGAATTAATTGTACTTCACTTTATGAGAGGGGCCAGGTTTTAATATTATATATATAATATTTTAATTATTATTATTTTGACGTGGAGAATAAAGAAAATATATTTTTTCACTAACAGGCTGCTCCTCTCTAGCTTATGAAAGATTTTCAGCAGAAAATTTTTATAAGAAATCTCACGTGTCATTATTAAGTATATGACTCAGGATCATCTTAGCGTTGTTAGACAGCGCCGGCTTCTCACGGATTTTTTTTATGTACATGTTATTTTAATCGGAAGCTAATATCTATCACGGATTAAGAGGATCATGCTTGTAAGTTGTAAGATAACAAAAGAAGGTGTACTGTCCAGTTACTAAAATAAAATGATATGACTGAATTGAGATGAAAAAAAAAAAGTACATTTAGAGGATGACCGTGGAAATTTACCCCCCATTATTTATTAGTTTAAGAATTCTGAAAGCACTTCTCCAGCTCATTCAAATTCTCTCCTTTTTTCTAACTCCTAATATAATATGTCAAAAGTAGGAGATCTTGCAGTTTTGCTCTATGACTAGGTTTAAATTAGACAGTAACAAAATGTGCATCTTGTTCCTTTTTGCGTATCTCTTAATTGGTATATTAAATGGTGGAAGGTCCCTGTGTGCACTTAAAGGCTGTGATCTCAAGGGCTTCTGCTTCTCACATGCACTGAGTGGACCCTAAAGATGCATGGTTGGTAGATTTTAAAACAAATCTTGTGCAGATGTCTGCTGGGGTCTAAGATAAAACTTAAAAGGCATATATAGCTGTTCATACAGGGTAGATTCCCATTTACAGGGCATGACATTTAGAAGGATAAATGAAGTCCAAATTTCTGGTCAATGAACCCCCAAATTCATCTCAACATGACCACTCACTAAAGACCATGAGAAATCTGCTGCCACCTTCCATATCAGAAAACATATTTGCATAAGTGTCTGTGGCAGCTGGATCACATAAATATGATTACATAAATCCAAGGCCAACTGCTGACAAGCAATTACAATGACCTCAAGCATCTTCACATGAGGATTTTAAATGAAATAATCATATACCAAGCTACACAACACATCTCATATTAAACTCTGGGCACAGTTTGGGACAGTATTTTACTGTTACCAAGTCAGAATACTTAGCTGAGTTGGGCGTGACTCATTTGAGTTGCAGTAACCATCACTGGGAGGCTGCAAGTGATAGCTCAGCCGTCCTTCCTCTTTGCTTCCACACAAACTTCTATTCCTAGAAGAGTGCCACAGCAAGCTAAAAAGCTAAGCTGATTACGCAGACTTCAATTCATCTTAGCACGAAAAGGACTGTACATGGTTATCAAGTAATTGACCTCAAATCCATGAGAACCTATCCATCTACCACCCACAACTTATAGACAATGCATAAAACAATGAAGTGACCCATGAAATTAATACAAAGCAAGGGAAGGATATTACGGATGGAACTGCTAGGTAGGTGGTCGCTTTCATTGTCTGCAAGCTCCATTTCGAACAGTGACAGAGGACAATGGATCAAAGGGAAGTGGGGGAGAGAGGCTGCCATAACAAAAGCTGATCCAAAAGTAATAAAGGAACAGGAAATGGTCAATCTCACCAACAAATGTCTTAAATTTCTTGGGCAGAAGGTAGAGGGGGTAGCAATCAATTAATAAGCTCCAATGGATGCATGTTTCTCTCACGGTGATGAAACCTCTCAGGCCTGGCTGATCATAGCTGAGATGGAAGTAGATACCTCACCTTCTCTTGGTAAAATGTCAGATACCGTAAGTAGTACAAGAACATACTAATTAAGTTGGCTTTTCTGCTCTGACGTTTCTCTAATTTTCCTTAAACAATCCTGATTTTCAGAAAATAAATAAAGAATATTTATTTTTATTTAATAGATCTGAAAATCTCATTGTTAATATTTTAGAATTAAATAAATGAGATAAGATGAAAAAAAAGATAGAATTTGAATAAAGATAGAATTGTTATAAAGATAAGCATGAATTTACGAAGTAAATTTGAATTTAAATAAATCTGAATAATTAAGAAGTGATTAGTCATTGATGGATGGCCAAGATTGATTCTAAAGGAGTCCAAGGCCTAATAGAAATGATATCTCAAATCTACACTTATAAATAGGCATTAAAGAATGGCTAGAAATCTCTTTTTCTGTTAAACAGAATTCTGCCCATAAAACCCCTCTTTTCCTCTCGTTTGCACGTGAATCGAGACCCCCAGAACGTGTGACGACTAGTTTCGAAGTCGACCAATAGGAAAAGAAGTTTCAGATGGTGGCCGCAAGTTTTGGAGCGAGAACAGAGAGCAATCGCCGCCTAAAGTTCGGCGTTCGTGCAGAATTCCAGAGAAGGAATTACAATTGGTTTTTTAGTCAACTTTAGATACGTAGGAGAAATCCCTATATCATTGATTTTCCGCGACATAGAACACTATCATCTTCTCCTTCATACCGAGAATTCATTGATATATCGTGTGCATAGTTTGGATATCATAGGGCACAGTTATGATGGTCGAAAAGTCGTGTCGCAATGCACTTCTCCGTCAGCGACAGAATCTGACCCAGGTTCTGTTATACCCGGCCCAGATTTCATTGAATCCGGACCGAGTTGGATTCGAAACCAGGTCGGATTGTCCAGCCCAGCCTGAATTTCTATTGGCCCGACCGAGTTCGACTTCAGCTTGACTTGGACTCAGCACGATTGTTTTGGAGGTGAACCGGCCAACTCGGCCTGGGTTCACCATGCATTCGGCCCAGATTTGTCCTGACCGAGGTGATATTGATTGTTTCTGAATACGGCCCGGATTCTACCCGACACGGGCCGAGTTCGAGGATTGAAAATATAAATTATGATATTTTAATATAGATAATTGAATAGATACTATAATTATTTTTTAATTGTGTTGTTAGCAGATCTGACCTCATCAAAATTTTATTTGATTTGATTTGAGATTATCTTCATTGTTATCCTATCAGATCCTTTTATCTATCATGACATTGATTCAGTAGTTTTTTTTCTGATTGGGTCCTTGTCTAACCTAAAGTAAATTATTAAAGATAGACATTTAGGTTAAATAAGATAAAAAATGAAAATTGCTGGATCCCCATATTCTCCGATTGTCTCTAAGCCTCCTGGGCTATTATTGTTATTGTATTGTATAGGGCATATAGTGTACTTAAAGGTTTGAGACGTCATTCTTTAGGGAAGCTATGGCTATTCTCTGATGGCCATAGTTTCCCGTCATCACGAAGCTATTGTTAGCGTTATTATTAAAGGGCGGCTTGACGTTGTTTGATCTCCCATTGGTCTACATGAAAGAGACATGGAGTTTCTCATAATTAATTGAGCGCTCCCTATTGAATTAAAATTGAATTGAATTGAATTGAACATTGATCATTCAGATCTTGACATTTATTGGCTTTGCCTCCACCTATTGAATTAAATAGAAATTAATATTGATCGATGACCTTATATGTAAATAATAGGAAAATTGGTAAATTTGATTATTGATTTTGAGCACCATTGATCTTTTATTTATTATTATGATTAGACTCTACGTACTGAGTATTTTTATACTCATGAGTTTTTCTTTGTATCTAAATTCATGTAGATGAAATGATAAAAGATTATGAAGCAGGTAGTCAGGTTCAGTGACAGAAATGTTGCACATGGTGTAGGATTTAGCCTTACTAAATTATCGGATTAACTTTTATTTTCTGCATATTTAGTATGGTGGAGTCATGAACATTTTCAACTCCTTGCCAATACATATTGTTAGACGATTTTACTATTATTTTCGCATTTTATAGAGTTTATTTTCTATAAAATTATTTTATATAGAATTACGTAACATCTTCAGGACGACTCTGAGCACGTAATAATCATGTGAATCTCGGAGCGTTACAGAATAACTCATTGTCGAGACGTGGATACTGCAATTTACATGATGTAGATGCATTTGGACTAAGAATATCTTAGATGAAATAATAAATTTTATTTAGAAGAATATAATATTCTTATCATATTATTATTCTATTATCTATTTAATTTTTAAAAAATAACTTTCAAATATATTATATTTTATAATAAAAATTTTTTATTATAAATACTTGACATTTATTATTATTATTCTCATAAAAATAATAGTATATAGTTATTATGAAAAATAAAAAATGATAAAAGGTGAAAATGACGAGAATGCGTCTATTCTTTCATTTTGATGGAATAATAATTTCATAAATTATGACGGTTTCAAGATGGTTTCACCAAAAATATATATTGACCTACTTAATCTTATTATGCTATCTATTAAATAATATTCGTTTGAGTAAGTATTTACTCCGCCCGATAATTTTTATCGAAATGGCTTTAAGTATGTATATATGAGTACAAAAACTTCCTGACAAAAACTGAGGGTTGTTTAAATAGTGAAGTTGTATTTTGAAATTGCTAAATACTAGTATCTCAATTTCAATTTTAAAAATTATCAATTTGATTAAGATTTATTTTTATCATTTTCGTCGAATATTTTAGCGTACCGATGAATTCTGGGAAAAAAAAACTTTAGTCAAGTTACCGTCACAATCCAAGTCAACTAGAAGTAGGAGTGTAGGACAGTGAAACAACAGTGAGCAAAGACTTGAACTCCCAAGGCAAAAAGGTAATGGTGAGGAAGATTCACAGGTGCCCTTGGAAAGATAGGTACTATGAACTGTGAGCCACTCAACAAGTGGTAAAAAGCAGCAGGACCCCAACGGGGCCATCAAGTGGCACGCAGACTCTAATAATGTCCACATCATTTTCTCCTATCTTTTCATGCACATGCACAATGGGGGGAGGGAGGGAAAGAGAAAAGAAAATGAGCATATGAGAATGCCCACCCTTGCACACACAATACATGCTTGTAATTTGCCCTCCTCCCTCCCCCAATCCACATGCACTGTCCCCCAGCATCAACATATTAAGTATAAAAAATAGTAATAATAATAATAATATATATTAGTATAAAAAATATTATAATCACAAAACAAAATCTGTAGTTCAAATATGGTTATATGTAACTTTGATTAAAATTCAAATTTTCACTCTCTCACAAATGTTACATTAGTCAAGACAAAAATATGCTCGACCTATATTTTCAACAAAAATAACTCGGAAAATGAAATTTTATGGTTGGACGTCACAAAAAAGTCAAATAAAATAATAAGAGCGGGTGAATTAAATATCAATTACTTAAATTTGTTAATATGTGCTGTGCGAGGAGGTATATGAAGAAGCCCTTCGGTGACGGTGAGCTTTATAAAGTAAGCAGCGGTGACACTTTTGCCTCTCTTTTTTTTCTCCATCGCGCCTCTTCCTTTTTTTTTTTTCTTTTTTTCCTTTGTTCCTTTTCCTCTCGTGTACGCGCCGCCTCGCTCTACTGCGCTCGCATTTCGCAAGTACTAAATATTTTGTTTGGTTCCCGATCTGCCCTTCTTCCCGCCATGATATTTCAGGAGGGCCACTCCGGCGACGACGTCGACGAGCTCGGGCGCTGCCGCCGCCTCCTCTCCTCCGCCGCGGCCGCCGCGTCTTCCGTCGTGTCCTTCCGCGGCCGTTGGTCGGTCGTCGCTGGCACCGTGTCCCGCCTCTCCGCGGCCCTCGACGACCTCCCGGGCGACGAGGGCGTCGCTTCCCACTCCCTCTTCGGGGAGCTCCTCCGCTCCCTCGCCGGTGCGCTGACACAGACGATATCCCTCGCCGGGCAGTGCCGATCTCCTGACCCGCCCGGTGGCAAGCTCCGTACCCAGAGCGATATCTCCGTCGCGGCGTCCGCCCTCGACCAGATCGCCGCTGACCTTGAAGTGCTCCTGCGCTCCGACGTCCTTCTCGATCCTCCGGGAGCTGCAGCGAAGGCGCCGTCGGAAATCTCCTTGAGGGAGTCCGTCCGGGCTGAGGCGCGGAGCCTCGTGACGAGGCTCCAGATCGGGAACTCGGCGTCGAGGGCCGCGGCGCTGGACGCACTGCTCGCTTTTCTCCAAGAGGACGACAAGAACGTGGTCATAACCGCCGTGCACGGGGTGGTTCCGGTGCTCGTCCGCCTCTTGGACTCTGCCGCGGGAGGCGGCGGCGGAGAGGCGAGGGAGAAGGCGACGGCTGTGATAGCTAGGATCTCGGCCGTGGAGAGCTGCCGCCACCTCCTGGAGGCAGAGGGTTTGAGTCTCCTCAACCACCTAGTCCGCGTGGTCGAGTCCGAAGGTGCCACCGCCAAGGAAAAGGCCTGCGTCGCCCTCCAGCCGCTGACGCTGACAAAGGAAAACGCCGTCTCCGTCTCCACGCGCGGTGGCGTCGCTGCTCTCCTCGAGATCTGTCGAGCCGGGACGCCCTCCGCGCAGGCTGCGGCCGCTGCCGTCCTCAAGAACCTCGCCGGCGTCCCGGAACTCCGAGAGACCTTTCTGGACGAGAACGGCGTCCCCGTGCTCATAAGAGTTTTAGCTTCTGGAACTCCTGCAGCGCAAGAAAATGTTATGCACTGCCTCTGTAATCTATCAACCGGGGAAGACTCTCACAGCTTAAAGCTCGCAATCTTCAAAGAAGACGGTTTGGAAGGTCTAAAGAACTATTTGGAGGGAGGCAGTGACAAGGACCGGAACCTCGAGGCAGCTATCTGCTTACTGAGAAATTTGGCATCTTTCCGGTACATTGCAGAGATCATTGCCAACAATGGCTTCCTCCCTCGTATTGTCACAACCCTAGATAGTCCGAATTCTGCAACAAGGATTCAAGCGGCTTGGGCTGTGGCTGAATTGGGCGCCACAATTGGAAAGACTAGGAAGGAAATCTGCGAGGCTGTGCCGAGATTAGTTCGGATGCTGGAATCCAAGACAAGGGAGAAAGAGGCTGCTACATTGGCTTTGGCCTCCTTGGTGTCATTTGACGCATGCAGGAAGCTCTTCAAAAAGGAGGAAAAAGGGATTGTGAATGTAGTGCAGCTACTTGATCCTTCAGTTACAGATGTCAATAGGAAATATGCAATTTCAGTGCTGGTATCCATCTCACACTCAAGGAAGTGCAGGAAGCAAATGGCAGCTGCAGGGGCTTGTGGGTTCTTGCAGAGGCTTGTGGGGATGGAGGTGGAAGGTGCAAAGCGGCTCCTCGAGATATTGGGGCGAGGGGAGATATTCGGAGTGTTTCCAAGGACATGATTGTGAAGCAAGAGGAATTGGGTATGTTGAGCTCAAAGGTCCCTCTTCATCTTTGTATACTGTAAAATCATTTCAATTGCTGCTTTCAGATAAATTTAGCCCATTGTAAATGAATTTTTTCTAACTTTATCAATGTACATGTTCTAGATTGTTGTGTTTGTCAAGCATGTAGTGCACTTGTAAATATATTTTTTTATGCAATGAAATAATTTATAACAAAGTAATTTTTCACCAATTTCGTGTTTTTTCCATAAAAAAATCTCGCTATTGTAGTTCAATGCTCTGAAGGACCATTGTGCATAGGTGAATACATATTTTTTTGTTAAATCTTGAAATCTGCAATATCAATTGCGAATTTTTTTGCTAGAACAATTGTTGAAATTCAATCTCTTTCAATACTCATATATCAATGTGTGATGACATATCACCCAGTTTCTACTTAGAGTTGAGATGTATGTGTAAAATAATGGTTCTTTTAGTAATATAATGGTATTTACTGAGACTAATTTCAGAAACTTATGTCTTTGTCTATGATGTGTATCCACTATCTGGTGGTGTTAACCGTTAACGCTGTGCGGGTTGGACCGTTGGCACCGCTTTCGGAACTTATGTATTCTTTGATAATTTCAGTATAAAACTGATATTGTTTACCGAGTATTGAATATATCTTTCTTTCATGAGTGATAGAACTTTTTTATTTTTTATTGCCACTCTGTTTTGATATCAAACACTAAGAAGTAATACCACATGAAATTCTATGACATGAGTAACTTGATAAGGAAAATTTAGATAAATTAAGAAAAGATGATCTGGCATTGGTTAATAGATTTTAGTTGTCGATACATGTACTCCACTTAGTAGGAGTTTAGTTGTATGTACCATCTTAAACTTCTAGCTGCAACTTAGCTGAATATGAAATATATTGCCGAGTTTTTTTTTCAGTTCTAATGTCTGCATTCTTCTACTGGGAACCTGTCCCTTGTTAGGTTTCAGAATTCAACATTTATAAAATGGATTATCAAACATACACTAGAGGCCAGACACACATTGTTCTGGATTGCATGAATTAAAGAAGATCCATCTGCAGCTAACTTCATTTAGATGGCTTTAGATATGACTATTCCGTATAAAATTTCCAATTTGTTCTTTCTTTTTTTTTGAAACGATTTATTCTTTCTTTTTTCATTACAAGGTTGTGATGGAAAATCTAGATCAGAGTTGTTTTTTATGCTTTATCTCTCAAATCTGTATTTTTTCTTGTTGCTTGTAGGGTGAGCTCTTTGAGAGAGTTTTCCCACAGTTTTTTTCTGCCAGTTATATTTCATAGTTCTTTTTTTAAACGCTTTCCTTCCTAATCAACAAGAGGTCCATATTCTTAGAACGACTCATCTATGGGTTGGTAGAGAGTAGCATCAGAGTTCAATGATTGATAGATTAGGATGACTTGTGGAGCCTTTGGTTTCCTCTTCTTGTCTGTGCCCGAGGAACATGATACTCCTTAATGCCTGGAAAGCGTCGAAATTCTATTATGTTATTTAGCCGTATCCTTCTCATTGTCTTCTTGATAAGCATTGCCAATAGATTTTACGGCGGTGGAAAAGGGGGCGTGGCCATTTTGATGATAGTTCTTGGCAGCATCAGGTTTGTATCTCGCTACAGTTCTTTGTCAGTGGACTATGTTTACTTTTCTCACAAGAGAAATGCACTAACACAAAGCTTTTTTATTCACATCCTATGCTCTGATTAGTGGTACTTGCATTCGAAACTGCAAGTGTTGTTGTTGAAGATTCAGATTTTGACGAAGACTATAATAGTGTCGATGATTGTTGTGTAAAGCAAGCTTCATCTTTGGGAGATCTTGGTCAAAGTAAAGCCTAGTTGCATTCAGTTTATTTACTTCCAACTTCCAGCCCACTGCCTGTATGCTGTACTCCCTGCCACATGTGTGTATTTAGTTGGTGCTTAGACGTGTAGTCAGTAGCTATTGACCAACATAGCATTTGATTGCAAGTTATCGAAATGCTCCAACCTATCAATAAGTCCTAGCAATTAATACTATTTTCCTGACTGGGCGGAAACCGCGTCCTCGTTCCGTCCGATTTTGCCAAATAACTAAGTTTCGCGACGGAAATATAATGGAATCGGGATCACGTGATCCGGTTCTACCATTCCGGTTCCACAAAAATTGGTGGAATCAGGATGTGCTCCAAAAACTTTTTTTTTCAATTGACTTGGACGTTATGGCTTTTTTTTTTCAAAATTCATTTTTTTTCTTTTTCTTTTCTCTCACACCATATATTTTATAAAATAAATTATTTAATAAATATAAAGTAATTTTAATAAGAGATTAATATAACATTGTTTATTACTTATTATTTTATTAAATAATTTTAAGATTTCATTAAATATAATTTATTTTAAAAATGATTTTTATATTTAAATAATATATATTTTAACAAAAAAATTTACATAAATTTCTTATTTTATAATTTTATTTTAATTAATAATAAAATTATACTTAACAATTATAATAATTATTTTTAATTCAAAGTTCACCAAAAATTCATCCATTACATTTACTTTTTTTTATCACATCAATCATCTTATTTCTAATCATCAAATTTTACTTTAACCAAATAACTAATTTATCAATTCAACTATACACCGAGAACTTAGGAGGAATCGCGATTCTGTTTCCAAACAACTCCGATAGGTTTTTCCCATTTTCTCCACTTCATTTCTTATTGAAATCCTTCAAACATTATACCTTTACACTGTCGATGTTTCCACAGTTCACATTCATGAAAGTACAATGAATTACTACTATTTCCATTGTTCCTAAGATTCAAGCTCGAAATGCAGTGAACCATCCACCAGTTGGAACAGCCCAAGTCCCATTTCTGCACAGGTTCTTCAGTTTCACATATTCTTCAGCCAGGTTGGGGCTGCAAGTCCTGGAATTTGAAATCTATTTCTGCAGCACAATCTTATTCTAATCTAACTCTATAACTGTACCCAAGCTATAGTACAAACACAGAAATATTGGCATGAGAGTTGAGGCAACTAAAATATCAATTGGGACCAGACCTGGACGTCACCTGACTGGACCTGCACATGGCATACATAAAAACTAAAAAGCTCAAAGGAATATTTTGAATGCCCACCGGATTTACGATAAATTTTTAGAGTTGCCAATACTTTAAGATTTGTATACTCGAAAGATTAAATCTTAAAAACATAATTGAGGTGAAATAAAACATATATATATTTATATACATTGAGTTTAATTTGTTATCGTGAAATCTCCTGGCGTATAATATTCTCAACTAAATAAAACTAATCCTTAACTATAAGGCTGCTTTTGAAAACAGAATCTTAATTTCTTCTAAGTTCTCGGTAAATAATTGAATTGATATATTAATTTTTTGGATGGAGTGAAAGTTGATACGATAGAAAAAAAGTAGATGCGATGGATTAATTTTTGATGGATTTGAATTAAAAAGAGTAAGTATAAATATAACATATAATTTTATTATTAATAAAAATAAAAGTATAAATTTAAAATTTTTATGGGAAAAATTTGTTAAAAAAATATTATTTAAATATAAAAAATCATTTTTAAAATTAACTATATTTAAAGGAATGCTAAATTTTTAATAAAATAATAATTAATAATTAATATTATATTAATATGTTATTATAAATATTTTATATATAATAAATAAATTATTTTAGAATAAAATAGAAAAATGGAAAAAATTGTCAAATAAAAAAAGAAAAAAAAACGTAGAACAACCCTTGGTTCCGCCCCATCAATGGTAGCCTGGTTCCATCAAGGGGCTGATTCCGACTAGTTCTGCTAAATGTGACTTAAATATATAGGTAATTCAATCGATAATGGTTTCCTACATTTAATTCAAGCACTACTAGAAAATTGCCATTTTCCGACGGGCAATTTTCGACGGATAAAAATCCGTCGCAATTTGGGATGAATTTTGCGACGGAAATATTTGCGACGAATTTTTCGACGATTACAACCGTCGGAAGTGAAAATAATAAATTATGTAATTTATTATATTATTATTTTATTTTTTGACGATTAAAAATGTCGATATTTTTTATGGATATCCATCCGTCGCAATTTCCGACAGATTTTTTGACAATTACGACTGTCAGAAATAAAAAAATATATTATGTAATTTATTATATTATTATTTTATTTTTCGACGATTAGGCACGTCGATATTTCCGACAGATATCCATCCGTCATAATTTTCAACAGAATTTATGACGGTTACGACCGTCAAAAATAAAAAAATAAATTATATAATTTTTATATTATTATTTAATTTTTCGACGATTAGAAACGTCGATATTTCCGACGGATATCCATCCATCGTAAAATCCGCCACAATTTATGACGGTCGTAACCATCGGTAAATGTATAATAATATAATATGAGGAGTATTTTATTAATATAATTAGCGACAGTTCAAACCGTTGTAATTTTTTACGGTTCTGATCGTCATAATTAGCGACTGTTCAAACCATCGGTAAAATAAAAAATAAATATTATATATAACTAAATATATTATTTTATTTTTAAAATTAAATAATTTTCGACGGTCACAATCGTCGGTAACTTTAAAAATAATTAATGTTTACTTTTCCGATGGCCAGAGCCGTTGGTAATTAAAATTTCGTTATTCCGCTTTTTTTTCATTTTTCCGCTTTCTCATCTTTCCACACACACACACACACACACATATATATATATATATATATATATATATATATATATATTACTCCCTTTTTTTCCCTCCTCTCCTCTCTCTCTCTCCCCCTCTCCATCTCCCTCTCCCGGCAGGCGAGCCTCTGACCGGATGTCAAGCGTCGACCGTTGGTGACCCTCTTTAGCCGGCGACCCTCTCCCGCCGACATCTCTCTCTGGATCGGTCGTCGGCGCCACTGGCGGCCGTATCGGCCGCCTGATGGTCGGATCCAATCGCGGGCGGCCGGCCAGCCGCTCGGCCGCTGGTGGTCGGATCTCGGCCGCTGGTGGTCGGATCTCGGCCGCTGGTGGTCGGATCTTGGCCGCTGGCCTTCAGATTGCCTGCTGGCGGCCGAATCTGGACGAACGTCGAAATTTTTGACGATAACAACCGCCGATATTTGCGGCGATCGACGAAATCATCGAAAACTTTAGCAGTCACGACCATCAAAATTTTCGATGGTTTCGTCGACCGTCACAAATATCAGCGGTCGTGATCACCGATTTTTCGACGGTTTCGTCGATCGCCGCAAATATTGGCGGTCGTGACCGTCGAAAATCCGTCAAAATTTCCGGCGATTCTTTCCCAACCGTCGCAAATCAATTTGCGACGACCCTTTTTCGGACGAATGGATTTCGTAGAAATCGTCGGAAACGTCGTTTCTGATGGTTTTAGGGGAAATTGTAGACGGTCCAAACCGTCTGTAATTCTCCTTTTTTCTTGTAGTGAAGGTTGAATCGGATCAGGTTGTCGAACCATCGATCAGTCGCTAAAATAGTCTAAAATCATTTCCAAAATTCGAATGGAGATTGGACCACTTTAAATAGTTTTGAGTTAATCGATCAAAACCAAATAGGGCCAAATCGGTCTAAGTGAACCGACCATGGTAAAAAAACTTTTTCACAAATTAAAATTTATTTCGTCCCATTATCTACTCTTGCGATCCATTTTATAGTGTATGACTTGCTTTCACTTTCTTGATATCTTCAATATGAGACTATTCACCTGTACTTCTAGTTATTTAATAACTAAACTTTGTTAATATTATTAATGTCTCTTTATTTTTATATTTTTAACAAATGATTTTTTCCATTTATTTAATTTGTAATATTAAAACAATTTTATATACATGTTTTTTTCTTTTTGTTATCATTTTATGTCATTTTAATTTATAATACAATAATGTTTTTTCAATAATTTTGGCTTCATTTTTCATATAAAATATTTATATTAAAATTTATTAAATATTAGTATAAATTCATTAGCTAATAAGTTAATATGCATTAAAATTCAAAGAACTTATGATGTAATTTTATATGATTAATGCAATAAGGGATTGGATTGAATATATCTTTTAAAATTATAATATTTTATTATCATCCGATCCGACCTAGCAGTCCGATCGATCCAAGACTTGAAACTGAGGCTCATCTATGTCGATGTCCGATTCGATTATCACAACATTGACTTAATTAATTAATGACAACATTGGATATCTAAAGTCCAAAAATTTTAGTGAAGGCCAGGTAACCGGAGTTGTAACTTTCTTTTCCTACGAAAAAGTTATCATAAGACACAAAAGCCAATGCTTTGAAAAGTTCGATTTGTCATTTAATTCAACATGATTAATACCCTGTGCTAGAAAACATGTTTGATGAGGTTAAAACTTTATATTTAGCAAAACACAGGTTAAATATAGCAAAATGATGTTAATCTTAAAAATTTTAATAATTATATTTATCAAATTTATAATTTTTTTAAAAAAACTTGGTCTTACTGTTAAGTTTTTTTAGTTGGAGTTAATTTTTTTTAGAACTCTATATAAGAATTCTTTTAGTATGAATAAAGAAAATTTTGAATATTTTTCTCCAAATGAACTTTGATTCTTGGATTCACCATGTCTTTGGTGAATTTCAGAGAAATTATTTTTTAAAATTTCAGGTAGAGATCGATGATGGATTTTAAGGTTTTTTATGATTTCAAAATTGTTTTTGTTTACTCTTTACCTTCTCCATCACCTGTCATTGCCTTGTCAGCAATCATCTTCCCAACCCCCCATTGTATCAAGTGGTATCAGAAACTAACGTTCGGCCTTCGTTTCTATTGATTACCAACTCCCTCATCCACTCTTGGATCACAAGGCATTAATGGGAGCGAGAATTGAATTGGTGTTAAAATAATTTATATGAAGAAATTATATATATTTTCCACTTATGTTCATATACATTTATCTCAAGTTTTCATATGTTTTCATACTCGAATACATGCTTTATTATTGAATTGCAACTTTTATGATTTCTCCATATTTTGAATTTGCTACAAAAAATTGACGATTAGCGACGCAAAATAGCGTCTCGAAATATGGTGACGCTAAAACAATGTCACTGACGCCGTTATGGTGTCTCATTTCAAATCCAAGAAGACGACGCTACTTGCCTCTCAATAGCATCACATTAGCATTTTCTTAGCATTTCCAAAAATATGAGCTAATGAAGGAGCCATAGCGACGCCAAGTAACTATTATTATTTCACACCATGTAGCGAAAGTGTGCGGAAAACCTAGCATTGTTCTCGCGTCGATAGCTTTCGACGAGAACATAGCATCGCATCTTCTTAGACGCTATCTGGCGTCACAGCTAACACGACACTATGTAGACGCCAATATGAACAAGGACTGTTCTAACACTTACTTGGCATCTCATAATTATATATGTAAATTAAGAAATAGATAACTATATATAGGCTATCTATATTTATATCGCTATATGTTATCCATTTTGATGCAACCCTATATATTATCTATATTATATTTTAATCAATAAATAAATTAAATATT
The DNA here is from genome assembly GCA_030549335.1 of Pontederia crassipes. Classification (NCBI taxonomy): domain Eukaryota; kingdom Viridiplantae; phylum Streptophyta; class Magnoliopsida; order Commelinales; family Pontederiaceae; genus Pontederia; species Pontederia crassipes. The sequence continues at coordinate 9,634,466 of CM060190.1, forward strand.
GTATATGTACCTTGTATTCCTACATGATTACTATTAATAATGCCTTGAATCTAAATCCAGTTGGTCCCCCTACATAGTCAGACGCTACAGTTGATTTATTTCCTTATCACGAGATAGGTTCAGGGGATTTATTTAGAGTCACAGTCCTATGTAATTCCTATCATCTGTTAAAGGGAGTGCCTATATAAACTCCATAGAGGTCTAGACAGAGACTCATCCTTGTAATCATCATTATTCCATAATAAAGAGAGCCGCCACTTTCCGAGGTCGTAATCCAATTTAAGGTGAACCTCGTAAATCTTTGTGTTCTTATGTGTTCGTGCGATCTCTCTCCCTCTTTTCGTAACAATTACTTATATAAGTCTACATATAGGAGTGTTCCTAAATATATAATTTGTTAACTATATTTTATATGTTATTTATCCATACAATATATATCATATCTTAATTATATATATATTATTTTTATATCCTTAATCATGAAATTATGATGGTTAAATTAAGAGACATAATTCGTTATAAATTATCCCATTTTAGCATCTCCGTGGAGGCGCAATAGCGTCTACCTAGTGTCATACTAGAGCCAGAATCTTCGTCGACGCCAGTGAGACACTATTGGCATTTCTTTGGCGTCTCCTTACGGAGACGTTAAAATGAATGAGACGCTACGTCGATGCTATTGTGTCGCTAATACATTTTATCGACTCAATAACATCTGTATTGCGCCGTCGTAGCTGACTTTTTATCACACTCATTTAATCGGGCAATATAGACATATAAATACATGTATATACTTATACTTATATATAATAAGTACACATGTACATATAATTATCACTTAATCTTACACATATAAACATATATATACATGTATATACTTATAATACATATAGATACGCATTATTGTGACTTAATCTCACACACGTAGACATATATATATATATATATATATATACACACACACACAATTTTGTTATATACACATATACATATAGACTTATAATTTTATATACATACATGAATAATTATATATGCATTCCATAATTTTTAAATTGTGGGAATGAAACAAAACAACTGGAATGGGACACAATGCGATGAGAAGCTATCTTGATAAATAAAATTACATACATATAATAGAAAATTAGAATATAAAAAACCACTTAGCGTCGCCCCACCGTCTCCATGGTGAGACTCTAAGTTGGCGGAAACACTATTGTGACGCTATGGTGTTGCTAAGGTTTTTAGCGACCCATTAGCCTATCTATAGTGCCTCATTAGCCGACTTTTTATTTCGAGGAAAATTTGATATAGCATCCCTATAGCCTCGAAATAGCATCTCGACTATGGCACCTACATAGCGTCTAAGTAGTGTCGCGTCTAATTGAGGTGCTAAATACTTAACTTAAATCTCTAACCCCTCTTCTGCGTTTTCACTTTTTACTATTACTGCTCACCGATTTTCACCGCCACTGACGATGCCTGACGGTCGATGCCCTCCGCTCCGACTGTCCTCTGCTCCTATGCTCCGACAGTCCGATGACGCCCTCCGGTCCTCCGCTCCGACGATGCCTAACGACACCCTCTACTCCGATGCCCGACAGTCGACACCCGCCATCCGCCCACCGTCTATGCTCCTCCGTAGCCCGCCCTCCGTCCGCCGCCTATGCTCCTCCGTGGCCCATCCTCCGCCTCGCCCTCCGCCTCCTCTGCTGCCATTTGTCTCCACCTCCTCCGCCGCCCATCCGCCTCCTCCGCCGCCCATCCGCCTCCTCCGCCGCCTTCTGCCTCCGCCTCCTCCACCGCCATCCACCCTCTGCTTCCTCCGCCCTCCGCCTCCTCCGCCCGCCGATTGTGCTCCTCCGACTAGTGCCGGCTATCGCCCGCCGCCTTCCTCCACCCCTTACCCTCCTCCGTCGCCCGCCGCCATCCTTCTCCAGTTAAGGAGGTACGAGCCCGCCATCATCCATGTTAAGTGAATTACTAGTGAATGTTAAGTTAGTTACTACTTAATTACTTGAAACTGGTGCATGTTAAGTTAATTACTAGTGCATGTTAAGCTAGTTATTAGTTAATTAGTAGTGCATGTTAATTTAATAACTAGTTAAGTTAATCTAATGCATGTTAACTTAATTACTTGAAACTAGTGCATGTTAAGTTAATTACTAGTGCATGTTAAGCTAGTTTTTTTTAAGGAAAATGCATTGACTATTAATTAAGGAGGTAAGTCCTGGTACAAATATTGAGGATGCCCAGAGGAGGGTCATTCTCCCAAAAATTGTCGGAGACAGAGTTTCGACCATAATTTGCAAAAAAATCCACGGCACGATTGGCTTCGCGGTAGATGTGGTTACAAGTAATTAACTCAAAAAAGTTCCAAACATGCCAGATGTGGCGAACAATATTGAGGATTCTCCAATTGCAAGGAGTCTTCTTGAGGACAATGTCCATCAAAAGTGCAGAGTCAAAGCGGCACAAGACTCTGCGCAACCCACGGCGAATGCAGCACCTCAGGCCCAACAAAAGTCCCCAAGTTTCCATCTCTAAAACCGATCCAGCATCCTTCCTTAACGCACCTGTAGAAATGAAAGTACCTACATCAGTCCGAATAATATAGCCAGCACCTCCAGCTTGCCCAGGCCCACCAAAGGACCCGTCCGAGTTAAGGCTAGCCCAACCCGGGGGAGGAGGCTCCCACTTGACCAAAAGGTCGTCGGGGGAGGTAGTGCAAGGGATTGCCTAAGATCTGTTATGTCTAACATATTCATTATGGTTTGCCAGAATCCTCTCCCACGTCACGAAAATGGTAGCATGCTTGGACTGAAAGTGGGCGTCATTATGGATAAGCCAAAGATTCCATAAAGAAAACGCAAAAAGGGATCTCAGGGTCACTTTGGACAGTGGGTCCAGGTCATCCCCCTCCCGGATCCAATCACCAGTCTGCCAAGAAGAATGGTAACGAAAATGGTAATGAGTGAAGGCCAGAAAATGATTCCAAATAGCATTTGCAATTGAACATTAAAAAATAGACTCCAGGGCTAAACCACACAAAGCACAGGTCGAAGAGACAGTAGGATTAAAATGCATTACGGAATCTAGAGTAGGCAAACGATTATGCTTAAGTTTCCACAAGAAAATTTTCAGCTTATGCGGCACGCACGCAAACCAGATAACAGTCCAAGCAGGCTGCCAGATCCTGTGCCGGAGTAATTCGGCCACATAAATGATTATAGACAGACTTGGCTGTAACAACACCCCGGGGATGTTGGGTCCACAACCAAAAATCCTCATCGGCGGTGGGGGGCAAGCAAATAGAGGAAATAGCTGACACAAGAGTAGGACCAAAATAAAGTTCAAGTAGGGGGAGGTTCCACATACCATTTAAGATAAAGAAAGAGGCATTAGTCGAAGATAGAGACAATTCAAAATTAATATAGGTAGGCATGTAACATAAGGGGATCGTAAAAATCCAAGGATCTGTAGTAACATTTGTTGTTTTACCATTTCCAATATATCTTTTTATACCATCTCTTATCTCACTAGCACAGTTCAGAATGGAACGCCACGGCCAAGCAGCAGACCTGCAGGGGAGATTTGCAAACCAAAGGCAGAGGGGGCCATATTTGTTTAACACAAGAGTTGTCTAGAGGTTAGGGGAGCAGTTAAGCACATCGAAAACTCTTTTAGCAAGTAAGGAGGTGTGCATGAGTTGAAGATTTCTTATACCAAGACCGCCGACAGTCAGAGGAAGTTGCACAGTCCGCCAACTAAGCAGGTGAGAGCCTTTAGTACCATGAGAGGACCACAAGAAAGATCTATTCATTTTCTCAAGCAAAGCAATTGTTGACTTACATACGTACGTAGATGCAAAAATATGCGAAGGAAAGGAGTTCAACACAAATTTGATAAGAGTTAACCTACCAGCCTGATTTAAAAGCTTACCTTTCCACCCAGATAATCTACCAGAGACCTTGTCAATGAGGGCAAGGTGCTGCCTACGTGTAGCACAGGTAATAGAGATAGGTACCCCAAGATAATCAAATGGAAAATTACCTTGCTTGATGTCCAGGGAAGAGAGGATGGCCTGCTTCCTCAGCGGAGATAAGTGAGGTGGAAGACAGACATAGGATTTATCAAGATTGATAAGCTGATTAGTGAGCAGATAGTATAAATGCATGCATTTCTTGATATTCCTACAATTTTTAACATTAGCTTGAGCACAGATCAGAAGGTCATCAGCATAAAGTAAATGACTAATGGTAGATGACCCCAGTTGAAAAGGATTAATGTCATTGTTTGCCACTGCTTGATTTAAAATAGAGGACAGAATTTGTGTGACAAGAATGAAGAGATAAGGTGAGAGGGGGTCCCCCTGCCGAATACCCTTCGAACTAACAAAAGGAGCAGAGGTAGTACCATTAATTTGACAATGGAAGGTTGGTAATACAACACACATCATAATCCAGGAGATGAACTTAGGAGGGAAGTTCATGATTGTGAGGGCTTTATGGATGGCATCCCAAGAGACTCTATCAAAGGCCTTGGCCATATCGGCTTTTAGAATCATGTATTTTTTTTTCTACCTTTCTTCATGGAGTGAGAAATCTCTTGAATAGTTAGGATGTTATCATTAATGGATCTCCCTGTCATGAAGGAAGTCTGAGCAGGATCAATGAGGTGACTAAGAGTAGGCTTTAACCTATTAGCTAGGATTTTAGAGGTTATCCGGTACAGAATATTACAAAGGGCGATAGGCCGATAATTAGTAATCATTTTAGGCTGCTTAGATTTGGGAATGAAGATTAAATTCGTAGATGTCCAGCTATAGGGCAGATTTTCAGTATCAAAAACATTTATGATTTCCTTGGTAATATCCTGACCCAGGATGTCCCAGTAGTTCTTAAAAAATTTCAGATTAAGTCCATCAGGGCCAGGGGCCTTGCCAGGGGGCATATGCCAGATGGCGTCACAGACCTCATCTGGAGAGATAGGCATGGTAAGTTGGTTAAGCCAAGAGGGAGGTAATTTAGGCAGATCAGGCCAATTGCTAAGAGGAATGGCAGAGGTTGAAGTAGGCTTCCAGAGATCAGTGTAGAAATTGACAAATTTCTCAATAATTTTACTTTCCTCGGTGCAAGGGTTGTTTGGGTTATCAGCATCAATAATATAATTTATCTTGTTCTTTTGATGCCTAGTGATATTCGTAAGCTGAAAGAATTTAGAGTTCTTGTAACTCTAGATTTACTCCACCATTTCAAAGTGATTTGGCGGACGAGGGCAGCATGAAAATGATAAAGAGATCTAAGCTTTTTAATGTCCTGATCGAGGAGACCAACTCTATCATCCTTAGCCTCGAAGTGAGAAATGTCTTGCTTGACCACAGCAAGGCGATAGTCAAGGGAACCAAGCGTTTCTTTGTTCCATTTAAGAATATGAGTTGTAATTTTATGAAAGGAAAGATACATGTCAGAATTTGGTTCACGGTTTGACAAGACATTTTGAATTATATTCCTAGGTTCCTCGTATTCAAACAAAAAATGCTCAAATTTAAAAGCTTTGGGTTTTCTAATGGAGGTGTTAGAATCAAACAGTAATGGAGAATGATTAGAAACACAGCGAATTAAAGAATTAACAGACAGATTTCAATAACCATTGAGAATTTATAAGCACCTTGTCGAGCCGACATTTGATTCTAGCTTGGCCAAGACGCTTACACCAAGTGTAACGATTTCCAGAGCTATGAGCATCAATTAGGCCCTGCGCACTAATAAGGTTTAGAAGATTAAGAATAGAGTTAGTATACATGAAAGGCTTGCCTCCCAGCTTCTCTGAAGGCGAGGTAATAGAGTTAAAGTCTCCCACGAGCATCCAAGGAAGATCTGAAGTGTCCAGCTGCGACAACCTCCGCCAGAGAGCATTTCTGAGGGAAGGAATAACACTAGCATAGATGCATGTAAGCAAGAAAGAGAAATTTTTAAAAGTTACTACCGCATGAAGGGATTGGGCATCCTGGCTGACCGCCGTGACAAACGAATCATCTCCCCGCCAAGTGAGGATGATACCGTCGGCATGTCCAGACCCAGGCTGGAAGGATTTGTGCCAAGAGGAGCCAAGCCTCCGAATGACCTTAAGAGAGCGCCGAGGATAGGTGTGAGATTCAACGAGAATGAGAAAATCTGGTTGGTGATTTTTGATGATGTCGGAGAGGCGGTCACGAACGCGACCCCGGAAAGCCCCCCGGCAATTCCAGGTGACGAGCTTCATGTGTTTGGATCGAGGGGTGGCTGATCAACCCCGAAGACCCTTCGGCTTTGTCCTGCACCAAAGCATTTGTGTTAGATTTTTGAGTAATGGATTGTTTTTTACCTTTCGGATTAGCTGATTTTTTCTCCTTGCGCTTGAGGGTAGGGGCCGCGATGAGCGACGGGCGGTGCCGCCGGGCACTAGTAACACCGTCGGCCACAGACGAACCCAGATCAGAGTCGGCCTTCTCATCATCCGACGATGAGGTGACAACCAGCTCCTCTGTGATAGCCTGCATCCGTCGAGAGACCGTGACCACCAGATCGCCGTGGTTCACCGGGCCATCCGAGGGCGTATCAGGAGAGATCGAGGTGGAGGGGGGCGGGGACAAAGAGGGGTTATTAGTGGGTTTGTGCGGCACATGTGGCAGAAGATGATCCTGCGTAGGAAATCGTGTTAGATCTGAAGCGTTTAAAATAGTCGATTTATCTTTACCGTTGATGTTGTCTGGATCACCACGTGTCATCATCCGGGAAACATCTGGTTCATCACACGGTTGATATTGGATTAGGGTTTCGGCCGATGTGAGGGCCAGGAATGGGTTCGCCGCCAGGAGCGAAACCTCCTCCCCGGCATGGGTCGACGGGGCAGGCACAGTGGCCGGCGCGCGGGCCGAGACCTTCGCTACCCCCACCGGAGTTGCGGCGGCCCGGGGAGAGGAAACCTGCGCACGCGGAGCCGGGTGACAATGCTGCATCCACGGTCCGTACAGTAAGACGCTCTTTCCCTCCTCCGAGGAACCACCAGAGATAGCCGCCGGAGGAGCGGAAGAACAAGCATCCATATGGTGACCCAATACTCCGCAGCGGTAGTAGAAAAGCGGCAAGTTCTCATATAGCACACGCTGAAAATATCGGGAGCCATCAGGGAGGCTGACCCAGAGCCCCTGCTTGACAGGTTGCGCCGGGTCCAGTTCCACATAGATGCGAGCACCGACAGTTCCAGGGCGGATCAGGTCAATCTTGAGGGGGGTCCCTATGCATGCAGCGATACGCCGGACCGAGGCCTGGTTTGCAAGCTCGTAAGTCAGTTCCGGCAGCAGGATCCACATGGGTAGCGCAGCCGAACGCTCAACACCAGGCCGGGAGAAGGGCTTCAGTTGCCGTACCGCAAGCAAGTGGCCGTGAAAAGTTGCCGACAGCATCATCAACACCTGCAGACGATCTTCCAAATTAGTAGATGTATATAGCATAAATGAGTTACCTAGATCTGTAATGTTAACAGAGTCATGGAGGTGCCAGAGATGCGGGAGATCCGCGCGGAGGTTGACGAGCTCCTTCTCGCTGCCGAGAAAATGGCCGACCAGGCTGCTAGAGACTTCGTTCATACGGTGTTCCACCTCCTCCAACAAAATGGAGACAGTCTCAGTAATCGAGGCCTGGAGGGTGCGCCACTATCGTGGAGACATCTCTAGCAGCGAATGATGGCCCTTCACGATGTCCGACCATGAGGTCTTGGAGCCCTGCTGATCCATCAAGCCGAGAGCGAGAAAAGAGGTTTTGGGGATTTTAGAAAAGGAAGGCGGTTTGAGAGGCAGGGAGGAAGAGGGAGAGAGGCTGGAAGAGGGGAAGAAGATGGGGAGGAGAGAGGACTTCCCCGGAGATGAGGAAGAGCAGCTCTCGCGTCCGGCGGCTGGGGGTTAGGGTTCGCTCATTTTTTTCCCTTCACTTCGGACCCTTGTCAAGAAAGCTTACGTATTGACTAATTAGCACGCATCACACACACACGCATGTTAAGCTAGTTACTAGTTAATTAGTAGTACATGTTAACTTAATAACTAGTTAAGTTAATCTAATGCATGTTAACTTAATTACTTGAAATTAGTGCATGTTAAGTTAATTACTAGTGCATGTTAACTTAATAACTAGTTAAGTTAATCTAATGCATGTTAATTTAATTACTAGTTAATTACTTGAAAGTAATCTAAGGACTAGTTAAATTGCTAGTACCTCTTTTTTATCATGTTCTCATAAATTTTACTAATGATGTAAATCCACATTCTTGATAATAAAATGAAATTATGAAACAACAATGAAGTACTTGAAACATGTGATTTTGGACTTCGTAACTTCAAAATCACATTTTCAAGTATACGAATTTTTTTACATATGACTTAATGTTGTCCATTACAGAAATGACAAAGCCAGATCATAGTTGGATTCATCGTTGGAAGGATAAACGTGGCGTATAACTGAAGAATATAAGAATGGTGTTGATGAATTCATTAATGTGGCATGTCAAAATGAAGATGTTGCTTCTTCATATGGCGAAATCTTATGTCCATGTCAAAAGTGCAAATGTTATCAATTGAAAGTAAGATATGATGTGTAGGATGATTTATATTACAACGGTTTCTTACTGACATACACAAATTGATTCTTTCATGGCGAAGAAAGATGGGCTAAAGAGACAAATGTAGATACCAATGTGAGCAAGTCGAGCAATCCGTACAGGGACATGATACGAGATGCAATGTTAGGAGAAAATGTTGGCGACTTCTTGATTGAAGAAGACCCGAATCCTTTGGCTTCTAAATTTTATAATCTTCTCGTAGAAGCAAATGAACCTTTATGAGATGGATGCATGGAGCAAACTACACTTTCTTCAGTGGAACAACTAATGAACTTGAAATCAGAATTTAATATGAGCGAAAGTTGTTTTGACCGGATGCTTGCCATTATTAAGAGTATGCTGTCAGCTTCAGAGAAATTATCGGGACATTTTTACAAGTGCAAAAAATTAATGAGAGATTTAGGGTTGGAATATCAGAAGATTGATATATGTCGCAATCATTGCATGTTGTATTACAAGAAAAATAACTCACTTATGAGTTATTCTATTTGTGACAAACTAAGATACAAGTCAAGAAAGAATTTTTGAAGTTCGAAAAAAATGTGGCAAATGCAGTATTCAGATACTTTTTCATTGTTTCAATATTACAACGACTATTTCTTTCTGAAAAAACTGCATCATGTATGAGGTGGCAGAGAGAAGGGGCACGTGATGATCGAAATTGCATTACACATTCGGATGCCGAGGCATGGAAATGATTTGATGCACTTCATCCGACTTTTTTTGCAGAATCACGCAATGTTAGATTAGGACTTTGCTTCGATGGCTTCAACCCATTTGGCTCATCAAGTACTGCTTATTCATGTTGGCTGGTTTTTGTGACACCTTATAATTTATCTTCAAGCATGTATATGAGATGAGAGAACATATTACTTACTTGTATGATCCCAGGTTCTTAATCTCTTGGTAAAAGTTTAGATGTGTACTTAAGATCTTTAATTGATGAACTCAAGATGTTGTGGGAGGATTCCGTGGTTACTTATGACAAATCTAAAAAGTAAAATTTCATTATGAGAGACGCATTAATGCGGACCATAAGTGATTTTCCAACATATGGAATGTTGAGTGATTGGAGCACAAAAGGTAAACTTGCTTGTCCCATACGTGGAAAGAATACAAACTCATTTTATTTGAAAAATTGTAGGAAAGATTGCTGGTTTAATTATCATAGGATGTTTTTGCCATTGAAGAATTCAATGCGTCACGATTGAAACTCATTTAAAAAGAATACAATTGAGAACACTTTGTCTCCAACTTATTTGACGGGACAAGAATTGCTAGAGAAAGTAAACAAGCTTAGTGAAGTGTCTTTCGGATTGAAGGCCGGTAGTTACAAGCAAATTGGATTTGAAAATGAACATAATTGAGAGAAAAAAAGTATTTTTTGAGAGCTGCCTTATTGGTCTTCAAACTTGGTACATCATAACTTGGATTTTATGCATGTGAAGAAGAACGTATTTGACAACATCTTCAATACTATTATGGATGTTAAAGGAAGAACAAAAGATAGCATACAGGCACGTGAAGACATGAAATTAATATGCAAAAGACTAGAGCTAGATATCATTCATCTTGAAAATGATAAATGCAAAAAATCAAAAGCTACTTATGTCTTGAGAAATGATCAAAGAAGAGTGGTTAATGAGTCAAGCAATTGAAATTACCCAACGGATATGTATCAAACATATCTCGTTGTTTTAACCTGAACAATGGGAGAATACATGGGATGAAGTATCATGATTGCCATATTTTTATGCAAAGACTGCTTCCAATTGCCTTTAAAGAACTGTTGTTAAAGGCCATCTGGGAGGTTTTAATAGAATTTTCTATGTTCTTTAAAGAGCTTTGTGCATCCATCGTTCGGGAAAAAAACATCTCTCCGTTAAAGACTTTTATTGTGATTACTATGTGCAAGGCTGAGAAGATATTTCCACCATCTTTCTTTGATGTGATAGAGCACTTGATTGTACATCTTTTATATGAAACAAAAGTTACGGGCCTGGTTCAGTATCGATGGATGTATCCTTTCGAAAGGTGCATGTTATATTTGAAAAAGAAGACAAAGAATAAGGCAAAAATTGAAGGCTCCATATGTGAAGCATATTTCATTGAGGATGTGTCAAATTTCATTTCAAAGTACTTTGAGCCACACATACAATCACGGCACACCTAAATTCCAAGAAACCATGGTGGTGGTGAAAGAAAAATTAACATAAATGTTCTATCCATCTTCAAGTACCCATGTCGACTTTTTGGTACAAGACGCAAAGTTGTCTTGAATGGTAGAGATCTCACCGTCGTTGAGAATTATGTCCTTGCAAATTGTAGCGAAGTGATGCCGTATCTCGAGTAAGACAATCTGTTTTAATATATTATATGATTTCAATAATTGACAACTATGAATTTAAGAAATTCAAATAATTACAACGAGAAATCAATCCGTTAGTTTCAAACGATGAGTTATTGAAACTACGAGACGAATATTTTGGCAATTGGTTGAGATGTGAAGTGAGAATTCTTCCCGATTGCTCATAATTATTACTTAAGTTTGTAACTTTTAATAAAGTTTTTAGTTATTTTTCTTGTAGGTTATTAATGGCTCAGTCATAAATTTAAAAATACGAGATTTGGGTCATAGTCCGAAGAAACAAGTTCTTAACTATTGCGGCGTCATAGTCAATGGATACTAGTTCCATACAGAAGAAAATAATCGACAACGTTCAACTATTAATGGTGGCATATGTGTTCTAAGAAGCATGTACAGGGACAACGACTTTGATTACTACAGTGTTATAGAAGACATCATAGAATTGTCTTATTTGAAAAAATCTAACAAAGTCGTGGTGCTAAAATGTCGTTGGTTTGATCTAGAGAAAGGAATTCGGATCGATCAAAAGTTTAAATTGGTAGATATTAAGTCTCGATCGAGACTTCAGTCATACGATCCATTCGTATTGGCGGAACAAGCGCAACAAGTGTACTACACTAAGTATCCATCGAAAAGAACCAAGGATGAATGGTGGTCGTCATGCAAGGTGAGAAGTAGACTATTCTTAGCAGAAACAATGATAGATGACAATGAAACATCATTCGTATACAACGATGTTCCCATGAATGATTACTATCAAGAAGATAAAGTGAATGAGACGATTGATGTAGCCGATAAAGTTGAGAACATTCAATTGGTCGATGACGCTGAGACAATGAAAGAGTTCAATTCAAATGACCTCTTTGAAGTGAACCTTGATAATTTCATTGACGATGACTCGAACCAAGATTATAGCGACGACGACGAAGATAGTGAAAATAAATCAGAATATGAAACAAGCGAATGAATCTCATATTTCTTCTAATGATACAAGCTTCTTACTTTTTTTTTAGTTATATATGGTTACAGATAATAAGACAAGATTGTTACTTTTTTCAGTCATGATTACTAAAGGTCAAGCATCTAGGTCATCTCGCTCTTCTAGGCGTTCACTCCATATGAGTCAGCCATCACAACCACCAAGTATTATATTTATTGTCGGTTATTTATTTATAGTTGAATATAGTAGTTAAATTCATTTTTTAATAATGTCAATGCTCCATCGCCGACGGGACACGTAGTCGGATCGTCACATAGTAGGCAATCTATTGGTGGGTCGACTCCATGTATCACTCTAGGTACATGTCACATAGTAGGCGATACATAGTAGGAGATAAAGTTTTCTAAATATTTTGCTTTTGTGATAGTTACTCCACCATCGACGAGGCACATAGTCGAGACGTCTCGATCATACGACAATGATCGGCATGTCACACCAAGTTATTTTTTGTATATTCCATAATTTTAAATAGGAGGCTTCTATTTTATGTATTTTCTTATGATGACAATTGCTACGCCACTGCCAACGCCGAGATTATTGGACGCTTCACCACATTCTAGCGTTGGCAAATGACATCTTACCCCAGGTGATATATTTATTATTATTGATATTATATTTCTTAATTAATTACTTTAATTATTTCTTAATAATGTTAGCTGCTACGTCGCCGATAGCACAAGCACCTAGCTCGTCACATTCTGACGAGTGAACTGCCACGGATCATGCAGCGGTAAACATCACTCAAGGTGAGAACATTGTTGTACACATATTAATTATCACTACTTTAATTTGGTATGACACTAATAATTTATTTTGTATTAGGGCCCGTAAATGATGTCGGACCTTCTCATCCTACACCAATTGTACCGGATGATAATTCCTCTTCGACAGATGAAGCTACATGATAATGGGGTGGTCACTGTGAATAATATTGCTTGATCATAAGTTAAATAAGTTGTAGAAATTTTATTATAGTTTTGGTTATCATTGATAATTAATTCTTGTTTGTAATTGGCAGGATCACTTTCATACTCACTAGTACCGTGCGGGATGTCAGTGCTCTCGTTCTTTCCCACTTTCTAGAAGGGGCAGGATCCTAGAAAGATGTCCCAATTCAAGTGCGGGATGACATCTTTCGAGCCTTTACGATACGATCTTCTATTTGGGTTACATAATTTATTTTATATTATTTTAAAATTACTAAATTTTAACGTATTTTGTAGGAGGCAAATTAGTTTCATCCGGATCTTAGTTTAGGTACGATCCGGAGAGCTTTTGATGAGGTCGCTATGAAACACCTCCGAAATCGATTGTGATCGTCACGTCCGCCGACCTCACTTTGGAGCAGGGCATACAAAGATGCCCAAGGCATATTAGGCGCTCGATTTGGGAGTCCTTATGCCAAAAATGATAAGTATGTTTACTTTTAAATTATTTTTACTAAATTTGTAGTTTTTTAAAGTCTAAATATTTGATGTTCATAAAGGACGGATAAACGATGGTAAAGTCGGAAAAGGCAAGAGTTAATCGACTTTAGAAGCCCGAGACCCACATCCACACAGAGGGGTCGATGCGATTTGATGAGCATCGACAGCGCATGGTAATTTACATACAAATTCAATTAATCAAACTTTTAACTTATACTTATTTTATAAAATTTGAAACTTCATCGTAGGAGGAGAAAGAAGGCGGTCTCGTGGACTTTTGTGTGGTCTACGAGGCCACGCATAAGAGCCGAAAGACCAACGACTTAGTCACGCCCACTGCTCATAGGCTTCTGGTAAATCTCATCACATGTTCATTTGGTTGTTGATGTTAGTGCACTATTTTTGAAATGCGCAATGTTTAATCTTTTTAGGATGAATATAATGCAAAAATTGCAAAAAAGTACGGAGATGATCCGAGTACTCAACCACTAGGTAATGTTTCTTTGAAGGGATTCATATTTTTAATTTATGTGTTTTTTGATATATGATTTATATATTATATGATTGTATAATTTTTTTATTTCGTAGAGGACCCTGCTGTTTGGGAGGAGGTGGCCGGCACGACATGAGGAGGATACTTCTGTGGCCTCGGCACAGTCGCTCAGGTACTAGGAGGAGCGGAGGATATCCAGGTGACCCATCTGCACCGAGCTCATCCGCTGCACCTGATATGACGTAGCTATCGCAGCAATTATCACAGCAGCTATCGGAGCAAATATCACAGCAAGTGTCTCAGCAGCTATTGCAGCAATTGGCTCTGCTATTACAGGCGATTCAGGGATTGATCCCAATGCAGAATCAATCCCCACGAGGCCATGGACCGAGCACATCGGGTCGAACGTTCGAAACGATAACAATAGCTCCCAAACCTATGATAGAAACAAACCATGGATAGAAACTATATTTTTGTTACTTATAAACTTATTATTAGATATACGTATAGTTTGTTAGTTCAGTTTATTACTTTTCATATTCTTATCTTAAATATTATGCATGTGATGCTTTCATATTATGCCTCCAATGAATATTAATGCATCAATGCATTTATATGCATTATATAATTATATGTATAGTGTGGGAAGGGAAAAAATCTGGCTGTAATGAGTCAAAAAAATCTATCATTAGCGCCTCCATAGCGTCACATTAGTGTCGCCAATATAGTCGACTCTATTTTAAATATATCGTCCTTGGCGTCGCATTGGCGACGTAACAAACATGATGTTGATCTCACAGTAGCGCCAAAATAGCATCTACTAATGCATGACTTTAGCGTCTCCTGAGCGCCAGAATAGTGTCTCCTGAGCGCCGGAGTAGCGCGACTTGAGCGTCGCCTTAGCGACATCTGTCTACTCCTCCCAGCCAGGCACCATGCGTCTTTGTAATGTCGCGATGGCATCTACCGTTGGCACTATTAGCGTCTCCACCGTTGTTGGCTCTATTGCGATGCCAATAGCCACCGATTTCCGGTTCGCATGATGTTGGCACTATTAGGAAGCTAAGGTGATGCTATAATTTCCAGAGACACAATAGTGCCGCATTAGCGTCAAGGTCTTTGGGTCGCTATTCTTCGATTTTCTTGTGGTATTGCCTTCTTGGAATATTATTATTTGTTTTGATTATTTTCCACGTAGAAATCTCAGCCGACAACACATAGGAAATGTGGGTGTTTTCCCCCACACATGCACGCATAGGGGCATAAAAGTGTATAGCCCCAAACCGGACATTTAGATGAATTCGAGAACAGATGACTCGACGCAATTCACCAGGACAATTGTCCAAAATAGAAACAACAAAGAAAAGGATATCTTTCCACGTCAGCCTAACAAATTCCTTTATACGAAAGAAAGGAAGCTTTCTCTACATCTTCATGGGCATATGTAGACAACAAAGTAGCTAGGACATTGGACAGGAGGTAAGCTAAGAAAAAGGCAGCCAATGAGGGATCACAAGCATATTCTTTTTGCTGAAAAAGTTGGACATGTGATAGCTTTGAAGGGAGGGAGCCAAGGAGAGACCACAAGAAGATTCTTTTGGCTAAAAAAGTGGACAAACATAAGACAAAAGTTGGACGATAGACAGTTAAGGGAGGACGCGGCACCGACTGTGCAGGAGGGCGGTACACCGATGCCCCGGTCAGATCACTGCCAAGTCCTTAGCAAGCGGGCAGATTTGATTGTTAGACGTCGGATCCAACCGTTAGATGTCAGATCCGACCGTTAAATGCCAGACTCGGTGCTCGAATGCATCGCCTACCCATGCCATCTGGAAGAAGAGAGGGAGGGAGGGAGAAAGGACCGAAGAAGAGTAGGTGGTACCTCGTTGTCAAAATGGTTGATGTGGCCCAGCCATAGTTCGCTAGAGGTGTCCAAACGCCGGAGTAGGGAATCGGTTTGCCGGACTAGGGGTGAGACTGCCGAAGCAGCGAGCGAGAGAAGGGAGAGACTGATCGGGTGAGTTCGAGAGAGTGAGAAAAAAAAGTAAAACATTGCCGCTGACGGGTAATATATATTTCAACACACCGATAACTTACCGACGAGTAACATCCATCGGACAGTTAATTATAAAAGATAATGATATTGTGCCCCGATATATTATACAAATAGTAGTTATAATATTTAAACTGAAGTTTCGACATGGCGCCGCCTTTGATACTACCAACGGACGACTATCCGTTGGTACTAGCGAAGGCGATGGCCCATTGGAACATTGAAACCAGCAGGTCTATAAGGCGATGACATTCTGGTGGGGCTTCATCTTTGCTACGACTGACGGTCAGATAGTAGCGAAGGAAATAACCGTCAGAATGTGCAAAATAGCACAAATAAGATGGCATATTTTAAATTGACGTCCTGACAGGGATCACAATTCGCTACTACCGATGGTCGACTATCCGTCGGTCGTAGCGAAGGACATAACCGTCGGAACGTGCGAAATAGCACAAATGAAGCGGCATATTTTAAATTGACTTTCCAGCGGGGATCATCCTCGCTACTACCGGCGGCCGATTATTCGTCAGGACATAACCGTCGGAACATGCAAAATAGCACAAACAGATCGATAAATTTTAAATTGACTTTTCAACGGGGCTTCGCCTTCGCTTCTACCGACGGCCAACTATCCGTCGGTAGTAGCGAAGGTGAAACCCGTCGGAACTTGCAAAGTAGCACGGGGTGGGGGCAATATGTTAAATTGACGTTCCAACGGGGGACGTCGGTAGTATCGAAGGCATTACCTGTCGAAACATTACGCGAAAAATGTTATATTTATTATTATGAGATATTATATTATAATCTAACGTACCGACGGATTCTGCCTTTGGTATTACTGACAGAATCATGTTCGTTGGTAGTATCAAATGCTTAACCCGTCAGTACACTACCGACGGTATCGGCCGTCGGCACTATCGAAGGCTATTTTGTTTGTCGATATTTTAGAAGAAACTTTTGACCCACCGTAAAATATGCCGAAAAGTGTGAAGGATGTTTTCTTGTCGAAAACACTCCGTCAAAAATTTACCATTTTCTTGTAGTGAAAGAAGAAAACAAAATAGCTATATATATCAACAGGTGGCACATATTCCTTGGACTATAAAAAGGGGTTGAAGGCAACAAAAAGGGGGGTTTCCAACCTTCTAATCCATTTGATATTGCTATTGAAGGGGGTTGAAGAGGAAGGCTGTGGCCAGCAGCCTCCCTTCTTCTTTTATTTTTTTTTTACCTTTCTTCTTTTCCCTTTTCTAGTTTTCCTAATGTGTAACTAACTGGTCAGCTAGTGGCTGGGAAATGTCGATCTTTGATTATTTCTGTTCTGTATTTATCTTTATGACTTTTCATCTATTTTATTAAAATCATCTTATGTTGTATTATATTCAATCTGTTGTCATGATTTCGAAATTTGATTAAGCTTTGGAATCTGTCATGAATGCAATCCAAGAGGGACATTCCACCCTCTGTCCAGATGAATGTCGAGGGGTATAGAGGTTGGACAGAGCTATCAACATATATGTAGCTTAGGCAGTTTCTGCTTCTGTGATGATATCTTGTGCTTGTGATGGAGTTTGTTGAATTTTAGTCCAGGTGTGGTCGTGTGTTCATTGAGTCCCAACCCAAGAGGGATATCTTCACATTGATACTTTGTATGTGCACCGAGAGATGGGTCAGAGATTTTAATCATCAAAGATGGACTCATGAATCATGCATTTCGAAGCTGAACTTGTTTTACTCATCACCTTTCTTTGCCATCATTTTCATTTTGATCCTACTTTTATTGATTCCAAGACCTCCTATCCAAGAGAGAACTTCCATCCTTTGCGACTATGGATTATCCGAGAGGGCACACATTCACAAAGTCATCTTTAGAGCGGTCACTCGAGTCATAGTCTTCATTTCTAGATTGAATCTTAATCGCTTGAACTCAATCTATTTCACGCAATTCTTGGCCACAGAGGTCCTCACCCGAGGGGGTCATCTTCACGAATTGGAGTTCAACTCAGGCTTATTTTAGATCTCTAGTTATCTCTTAGAGAACTTGGCAGGCCGAGATGGCGTGAAAACTAGCTTGATTGCGGTAGAGAGGATTCGGTTCATTTACCTGCTCAATGCACATGAGAGTGTTGCTTGAGCTAAATAAATGATCCTATCAGCAAGCGTGAGATGAGCCATCTGTGTGCATGAGAGTATTACTGATGAGCTGAGTGATGTGTACATGATTACATACTTATGCGCATGTGAAATATTAACCATAATTTAAAGTAGAAAAAACACTAATTTCGAGAGAAAATAGCCCCTTAGCCCTAGCATTTATCTACACTGATCTCTACTTTTGCATTAAAAATTCATAAAAATTAAAGTAGTTTTATTTCCTATGATCTCTGTTTGTAGCATTCACTTTCTCATTTTGAACAACATGACATATAGATTTAAGCTTTTCCTTCTAAATGGTTTTAATCAAGCATGAACTTTTCAACCTTTGGATCCACCCTCAAGTACTACACCGATTGTTGTATATTTGCGGTTCTCACCGCAATTGTGTTGAGGAATAATAAATTTTAAAGCTTAATTTGATATTTCTTGTGAAGTAGGGGTACCTGTGTAAGGGTAATCATGTGTTTACGGGTAACTGCTCTTGATATGTAACCATTTTATATGAAGTGCGTTATTTTCTATTATTCTTAGCCCCTCGCATCACACGATTTTCAATGCATAAAAAATAGGACATAAAAGCTTAAAATTTATTCAATAAACTTTAAAGAAATATAATAACGCACAGCGCATAAATAAAATAGAGTCAGAAAAAGAGTGAGAGAGCAAGCAAATATGAAGTTGCAAGGTGTTTGCTGATGAGATTCGGTTACAGCTTGACCTATGTCTCTACTCTAACTTCTCGACACAAAAATCTTAGAGGTTCCACTACAATCCTTCATTTTTTTTAAATGAAACAAGGAGAAGTCTTTTATACTTCACACATTTTTGCACTTCGAAAAGTAAAGCACACCTTTTATCTTCAAAAAACTATTCACCAATATTTTTTTTACTTAAGAGATAAGACATAATCTCTTGTCATTTAGGATTTAAATCAACTATATAAGAGTTTTAAAATACTTTACAATTTCTCATTTACAATTTGAAACCTCACACAAAAATAAGAAAAAAATATAAAATTTAAAACTTGTAGTTCAACTTGACTTCACAAGAATTTTTCTTTATTTCTTCAAAACTCTTGATGTTTCTTTCATATTTATGACCTTTTTTTATAAACTTCACATCTTAATTTGGTTGTTGAGATACATTTCTCAACTTTTGAAATAAAAATGATCATTATTATGCATTTTGCGCTACAATTGGTCAATTGGTTATTGTGCATTCTGAGGAACAACCAATCAACCACTATTTTGCACTAGTTAAACATGATTTTTTATTTGTGAAAAAGCTAACAAAATTATCTACAATTTTAATATCCATATGTTAGTCTAAATATGAATAAAATATATTCAAATATTGACTTCAAATTTATTGCACAAAATAATTTACTCCTATTTTTTTCGGCATCTTAAATATATACCTCTAATTATTAGTTATTTGTATTGTTAGTTACAAAATATGGATAGTTAGGATTATAAAAGATTCTCCCCTTCTTTTACCTTAAAAATATTTAGTTGTTATATTTTAACTAGTGTGAGAGCCTCCGCGATGCGCGGATAATAAAATATTATATGAATCTTACATTTATAAAAATATATAATATTATTTTGATATATTATAATATTACTTAAAATTATGATAATTATATAATAAAAAATTAATTTATACTAACTTTCTTTGTGTCCCATGTATTTTCCACTCTTCTTAGAAATAATATTCTCATTTAAATATGAGATATTAATTTGTTAGCCTATATGAATTACATGATAAATATCATATATTATATTTGTTTTGATCGCTATTTTAATTATCCAAAAACATGTTAACTTGTATCCATGCGTTTCATATTAGCCTGGAGTTCGCTCCCAGCAATATAGCTATCACTAATGTTGATTGTTTAAGTGATCCAATTTTTTTTCATCACCTCCGGACAAAAGAACGTTCTCCCGTGCTTCCATGCTTCCAGACATGCCGAGCTCCACAAATTAAATTTTAAATACTTGATCAATACTCCAACAAATTCATGCAAATATCAAATTATCATTATTTTTATCAATCCTTATATATTATTTTTTGTTTAATATATCATAAATAGTTCTACATTATACACAAATTATATTTTCTAAAATTTGTTCATGTTACTTGAATTTTAAGTCACACATGCAATTATGTTTTTTGTAATAGAAAAATATGCAACTTGGCATGTATAGAAAATAGTTATCCGATGAAACCTTTTTAATATTGATGTAGGGATGGACTCTAATCATTATATGCTCCATGACCACAAAAACTAGAACAATATGGGAAACACATTCATCGTCTCAAATTTTTAATTTCTTCAACACTAAGATAAATATGTTTCATTCTTATTTATAATTATAAATAAAAGTCATCACATAAATGCACTTATTTTTTTATAAATATTTTTATCTATGAAATATAGTTTTAATAACATAAAATATTATCAATCAACATTTGAAATAAAAAAAATGTGTTATCTTTTGATACTATATTATTCAATTATTAAAAAGTCAATAGTGTTGCATTTGCTCACACCATGAAAGAACTTGTCACGTGATAATTTCATGAATAAAGCATATCAGAAATATATACATTTCTCTCGTACTATAAGAGTTTGCAAGAAAGCACGAATAATTTTAAATAGAGACTCATTGTCATTTTTTTATTTATAATCATCGTATAGTTGAAAGATTTATAAGAAGTTGTCATAAATTCAACACTAAATAAAGATAATATAATATAAAATTCTCCACACTTGTACACTAATAATATTTAAGAAGACATAAAATAATATAAGAAATGTTACAAATAAATATGATATTTATTAAAGACACATAAATATTATTTATAATAAACAAAAAGGGATAGTAATAATAATATTCTAAGAAAATAAAAGTAATGGAATTCTCACATAATTTAGAATGAAATATTTTATATTTCTATAAATAGAGAATTTCATAGAAATATAAAATATTGCTGAAAATTTTATTTCCTTTATCATAAAATATGATTATAAAAAGATCCGTGCATAAAATGATGATGAATTCTTTTTGTATTTATTTACTTATTGGCATTTACTTGAAATTGAATATGGTAAATAAAAAATAATCTGTAATGACAATATTTTAAAACAAATTAAAATTAATTGAATTTTCACATAAATTAAAAGAAACTATTTTATAGAGCAAAAATAATGGTCGTGATCATGATAAAAAAAATAAATTCTTTGTATTTATTTGACCTTAAATTCTTCATATACAGTTTATTTCTACAATGCAACTAACACATGCAAGACATATGTACTTATACAGAGAATAAATGAAAAAGTTTATATAGTTAATTAATTATTTTTTTGAGACTATTGATTTTGTAGGCGCCCTAATTAGTAATAGATATGAGAAAATAATTAAAAGGAATCACATCGTCATATCAAAGTGGTTAGAATATACATCCATTTTGTATAGTCATTTGTTAGGAGAAATTTGTCACAACCTAATACAAACTTTGAAATGGCTAATAAAATTTATTTCATTGTCTTCTTATCAAATTTTCAAATGGCACAAAAATTCATAAAAATATCGACAAAACAACTTATTCAAACCAGTAAATAACAAAGATATCTATCATGAAATATATTAAAAGATAATATATTTATCAAACGCATTTATTTTTTGCGACGTTGCTCCATCCATGAAAAGCTCTACCATTGCTTTGAAAAAAACAGAAGTTTATTTGAAATAAGTTTATAAAATTCAAAATTAGTTTTTTAAGTATTCAAAAATATCCAAAAAACTTTATGTAATTGTTAACTATTAATTTAAGAAAAAGACTGCATGAATCATGAGTGTAGCATTAAGATCGCGACCAATTCTAATATATTTTTATCACAACATAAATAAGTCTAATCATTATGTTAAAAATATACAAAACTAAGAGTTGGTCCACTTGGGCATCAGAGTAGTACATTACATCTCAAAGATCATATGAACACTTGTTCCTACTCTCTTTACACGTATTTATAGGTGCAAAAAGTTAGTATGATTTCTAAGAACTTCAATTCATGAACCATTTTATATTTCAGTTATATTTATTTCCTTTTTCACAATATAGGTATCAACTTATCTCTCTCATATTTTAAAAGTTATTTTATATAGTTATTATAACCGTATAAATAATAAAATCTAAAATAACACTGACAATTATAATTAGAATTAATAATATCATAAATTAGGATTCAAATATATATATTTTTTATTTATTGTGATTTATTAGAGAGTTGGCTCCTTGCATATTTTATTTATCCTAATTTATTCGAGATCTGACTCCTTGTACATTATGCATTTTAATTAGTAAGTAGAAGTATTTTAATCAGGTGGGGTCATGGGTATCATTAACAATACGTAAATTTATAATATTTAAATCATTCTGTTGTAAGATTTATTTGTACAACCGCATAGAGTTATCATAACTATTTAGTAATTTTAAAAACTATTATATGATTAATTTGGTAATGGGACGTCTCTCATAGTAGTTTAGAAATTATCCTGGTAACTAACTTTCCAGTTAACTATTATTTAAATATAAAGCTATGATATTTTATAACTAATTTTCATTAAATTAGAAAAAAATTATTTTTTTCTAAAAAGTAGGTTACAGTGGCATTATTTTCTTGATACTCAACAGGAGTCCATGAAAATTAGAGCTAAAAAATAAATATAAATAGTAAACAAAAATCAGTGACTTTACAAAGCATATAATAGTACCTATCTATATAAAATTAACATCGGTCTATATGATTATATTTTCTTAGTTTATTTTTCTTTTAGTCTAATCTTAATTGCATACGTAAGTTAATATATGGTGGATACGTATTATATTATTATAAATTCTAGTTACTGTACAGCCGTATACATAGAAAAGTTATATAGGTATTATAACTTCATAGATAATAAAATTTTATAATTATTATATTTGATAATCATAGTTATTTAATATTTTAAAATTTATAATTAACATTTAAGGACACTTGTCAATACATCCTCATGCCAAGTGTCAACTTCTCCATGCAAACTTCCTTGCTTTTAATATAGTACTAGTGTGATGACCCACGCGATGCGCACTTAATAAATTAGATGAATCAAAATAAGTAAATATTAGATTGATATATTTTAATATTACTTAAATAATTATAAATTAAAAAAATATTGGTCTTATTAACTTTTTATCTCATTTATTTTTTTCTCTTCGTAGAAAATAATATTCTCTCTTAAGTTTGAGATATCAATTTATTGGTCTGTTTCATACCTATATAAATTTTAGGGAATAATGGATGTCCCCCCAACTTAAATAGGGGGACACTCCCCCCATTATTGGCGCCCGTCCAATGCGCATCGGACGGGCGCAGATGGAAAATTAGTTTTTTCATGATGAACCGAACGAGGCGGGCGCGGTTCAAGAGTTCGACGAGCGGTTCAACCGGTTCCAAGGGGTATAAAAGGATAAAAACCCTCAGCTCACTCATTTTTTCTTCTCTCCTCTCTCTCTTCGTTTCTCCTCTCTGCGCCGCCTCATTCTCTCTCTCCTCTCCACGTCATTCTCGTCGGTCAGATCTGCATCGATGAGCAACTGCCCTACGACCGACAGTCAGATCCACACCGACGAGCAATCGCCCTGCGACCGTCGGTCAGATCTGCGCCAAGAAGAAACTTTGACGCGATGACCCTCCATCCAGATCCGCGACCCCTCGCCGACCTCGCGCCGCCGACCCCGTCAATCAGCCCCGCAAGACTCGCCGACCGCACTACGACCCTCGCCGACCTCAACCTGACCAGATCCCCGCCTGTCCACCGAGCGTCAAAGACCCCGCCTGTCCACCGAGAGTCAAAGACCCCCGCCTATCCGTTGAGCATCAAAGACCCCCGCCTGTCCAAGCACCCACGCGAAGCCTCGGCAATCTCTAGCCAGATCTGCGTGCAGCGGTGGTCCACCAGCCATATCTATGCGCAGCGGCGACCGCGAGCACGCCGATCTCCGTGTGTCGCTGCGCACGCCTCCGACCCCCGCTCGAACAATAGCAGATCTCCGAAATCTGCTCGCTACCATCCCTCCTCATGGGGAGCTCCGTGACCTAGCTCCGTTGACCTACTTCACCCGCAACGTCAACACCTAGTTCACTTGCGCCCCACGGCCGCCCTGCCGAGTTCGCCCGCCCCGCCGCCGCCAAGTTCGTCTACCCCATGGCCGTTTTGCCTACCCTGCCACCCCGCTGACTGCCGTCGCACACAGTCGCCGCCCGCCCTCCCCATGGCACCGTCGAAATGCAATTAGTGTAATGAAAACATGTTAATCTCCCAATTAATCACTATGTAATCACATTATAATTAGTGTTAATCACTATAATTAGTGTTAATCACATTGAAATGGACAATCTAATTATTGTTAGAACTTGTAATTATGTTAGAGTTGATGAAGGATGGATATATGTCAACTATATCTAATCTATACATCGATGGTTCAATACGGCTTTCAAATATGAGAAGAAAAAAATATTTGTTGAGATCATATGGCCACAGCAAATGAGTTAACAGATGTTCATAATATCATGCGCACTATCTATGAAAATTGTGAATATGTCGAGATGATGCGGCAAGGGATTCCGAGCGGACCATCTTCCGAGTCCCAGCTCACATTTGCCGTGGGCATGAAGACTTGTTCCGCCATCACATGCTCTCCATCGGGCCTTACCATCGCGGCAAAGAAGAGCTGCAAGAGATGGAGATAGCCATAAACAAGCCTCTCTATGACAAGTCTCTCATGGAGATAGCCATGGACTTCCTGGAGCCTACGGACTTCATGGTGCACTCGAGGATTAATCAACCATCAAATTTTAGCTCTGATGACATCCATCACTTGAGCCTATCGTGAAATCTACTGTGCATCTTGTTATCTTATAGTTTGATAAAAAAATATGCGTGGGATTTTATGCCAGCATAGCCTCAATATTTAAGTTAATGAGGGTTCAAGTTAATGAGCAAAACTGAGATGTGTCGCACCAATGCTCATCGCCTGCTTCATAATCACTTGCTTCATAATTTCTAGCCAATTTACATGCTTAGTCTTAAGCAATACAGCAAAAACACAATAAGCAAATTACAATTATTACACAATGACTAACACTTAGTTACAGTATCGATTAACAACTAATTATAGCATGAGAGGATCACCGGCATCACGGTGCCGTGCGAATGAGGTCGATAAAGGGGGTCGGCGCTGCGAGGTCAGCGATGAGCAGATCCGGTCGGCTACGGTTGGATGTGGCCGCCTGATGCGCAGATTTGACTATCGCGGAGGTCGCTGGTCGTGCAGCGGGGCGCCATCGTGAGAGGAGAGTAGCGGAGAGAGGGGGAGAGGCCGCGCGGAGAGGAAGGGAGAGCAATGGCACCGTCACAAGAGGAGAGGAGCGGAGAGAGATTGAAACAGAGAAGAAGAGAGACAGGGGCCGACGACGGACAGACCTACCGCGACGGGCATCGGACGAGGTCATCGCGCGGAGGAGAAGCACTGAAGAGCTCAGATGCAATCGGCAGCGGGGTAGGCGAGCTCAGAGGTGGTGGGGCGGGCGAGCGAGTCGTCGGCGGTGAGTCCGTGTCGCGCGAGGAGATCGGAGAGCTTGACTGAGAGCTGGTGGGTTCATGGGTGCTCAACGAGGTTCGTGGGTGCTCGTGGTCATCGGGGGGTTGCCGCAGTGAGCAGATCTGGTCGGCGGCATGCCGCTGCACCCAGATTTGGCCGGCGGCACGTCATTGCACCCAGATCTGGCCCGCTAGGAGAGGAAAGATCGACGCGCTCGAGGTCTGCGTAGATCTGGCTGGGCGTCGGGCGTCGGCGTCGATAGGAGAGGAAAGGGGAGAAAGAGAGAAGAGGCGAGCAAAAGAGAGGGCGAGAGCGCGAGGCCGAAAAGAGAGAAATTTCAGGGGTGAAAGATACGAAATTTTCGGGGGGACTTCGTTTTGTACAAGAACTAGACCGGTCTTATTCGTGAATCGAGTTTGAGCCGATGCGATTTACCCTCCGGTCTTGTTCGTGAACCGCTCCTAATCGCGTCAGCCGTCGGATGGCATTTGACTGAGCAGTCCCCCCACATAAGTTGGGGGACGCCCATATTACCCTAAATTTTATGACACTTATAATTTCAATCACTACTTTAGTTATCTGGTTATGCGTTAAATTTTAAATATATGATGAATACTTGGCGATAGATTCATGAAAATGCTGAATTATTCTTATTTTTTATGACTTTTCAATTCAATGCATGCAATTATATTTTTTTGTAGTAAAAAATATGCAACTTCACATGCATATAAAAGAATTGTCTAACTATGTTGATGTAGGGATAGATTCCAATCATTATTTATGTTGCATGATCAGACCACAATCACCACAATAATTATGCACATCTATTATCTAAATTATTAATTTCATCGTCACTAAGATAAAAAAATTAACTCTTATTTAAAAGAAAGAATAAAAGTCATCACATAAACACATCTATGCATTTATTGTTAATAAATAATTTTATCTATAAAATATAATATCATTAACATAAAATATTAGCACTCAATTTTTAAATTAAAAATGTGCTATATTTTGATATTATATAATTCAATTATTAAAAAAATAAACATGATGTGTACACATGATAATTTGGTGAATGAAATATATCAAAAAATATATGCATTAGTCTTATGTTATAAGAATTTGCATGAAACATGTGCATGCTATATGCACGGATAGTTTTAGATAGAGGCTCAATGCCATTTTTATTTATAATAATAGAATAGTTGGAAGACTTATAAAAAGATAATACAAATTGAACACTAAAGAAAAAATAATATATTACATAATTTTTTGGCCTTGTACGCTAATAATATTTTAAGAAAAAATAAAAAAATTGTTAGAAACAAGTATTATATCACTTAAAGCATATAAAGAATATTACTTATAATAAACATAAAAATAGATAATAATGGCAATATTCTAAAAACAAATTAAAAGGAATCTAATTCTCAGATATTTAAGAAGGAATTGTTTTATAGAAAAATATGATTATGCAGAGATGTGTGCAGAATATGGTCATAAAAATATTATGATGAAAAATTATCTTTTTGTATTGATTTACTTCTTGATATAAACAAAGTAAATATGGAAAATAAAAAAAATAATAAATAATGAGAACATTCTAAAACAAATTAAAAAGGATTAGGTTGTTACATAGATTAAAGGAACTATTTTTTATTTTTTAAAGTCATAATATTCTTTATAAATAAATGATAAATAAAAAATATTCTTTGTAATAATATTCTCTCCTATTATAACTCTTATGAATGAGATGTGTAATTTTTTTTATAACTTGCTACGTCCTTATTTTATCCATATAAAGTTTTTTTCCTCCTATTTGCTATGTACTCTTAGTAACCATAATAAGCTCAACCATATTATTTTTTAGAAGTTTATTACATGAATAGAATATGAGTCTAAATAAATGATATATGACAAAGAAACCTTTTTAACAATAAAATCTCATATGAGCAAAATGAAAGTCACTTGATTATTTTTAAAACCACATTAGTTTGCTATATTCAATTTTTATTTTTCCTTTAAATTTCCATGAAAGTTATTTCATCTTATTTTTTAAAAATTACTTATTAGTGTCTCCTTTTATAATCAAAATAAGTAAAAACACCAATCATATTTAATAAAATTTTATTAAATAATTGATTATTGATCATTAAATCTCATTTTTTATATTGGGAGATTATGAATACGTAAATCAACTATTTTAATAAAATTATACGATTATATAATTACTATATCTTGTAACTAACTCTAATGATTTATTATAAAAATAATTATAAATTATTATCTTATAAGCATGTAAATCATTGGAAAAATAATATAGTTATCTTATTAGTCAAAGTCCTAAGAGTTCATAAAAATTATTTACTTTTACTTTTTAAAAATAATTTATTAGTATCTCCTTACATAATCAAAATAAACAAAAAGAGTTGTCATCTTAATAAAATGTCATTAAATAAATAATAATTGATTATTAAATATCATTTTCGTATATTGAATAGTTATGGATGCTTATCATCCAATATTATAATAACATTATATGGTTACATGGTTACATATATTTTGTAACTAACTCTCTTAATTATCAGATATTTTATAAGCAAGTAAATCATTATTTTTCAACAAAATCAAATTAAGGATATGAATCATAAATTATTTTTTTATTTGTAAGTGCATTCTATTCAAAGAAAGTTATAAAAAATGAGACACAAATATATATATACAAACAATAAGATAATAAAATAAATCTATATTAATACAAAAATACCTAGCAACATTTATCACAATACATGAAGAAAAATTATAAGGAATGTAAATTGTTGTTACATATTCCATAATTGTAGATTAAATAAATTCAGCAAAGTCATGGCCGTCGTCCTTCTTTTCGTGGCCGTCATCCTTTTACTCATCCCTTTAGTTGTAGTCTGATAACTAAAGTTGAAGAAAAATATAAACTTTATGCATTGAAAAATTAAATACAATGAAAAGGTTTTTCAGAGCTATAATATCAAGAATAAAATAGTTGTGCTACCATCCCTAGCAAAATTTTAGCATTATACAGAACTCCATAAATGCTTCTGCAGTTGTGCTACCATCTCTCTATATAGATATTTATAACAGTAGTTGTGTTAACTAATTCCGTTAATAAAAATGACTTGGAACCCACTCAAAAAATCATAACTTGCATATTCATATTAAAAAAAAAACATGTATAGTTTATGCACATAAATAAATATTGTTATAAGAAATATGGCTTTCCGTTGCATCCAATAATATCATAATTAAATTTAAAAACAAATCTATTTAATATCTTTCATAATTAATGATCCAATAATATTTTAGTTATTAAGTAATTGGTCAATTAATTTATAAAATAAAATTTTATTTAGCTATGATATATCTGAGGACACGACAAATACATATCTATGTGCCAATTGTGTCCTTGCAAACTATTTTACTTTCAATATATTATAGATAAATTTATATTTCTAACGTAAATTTTCTTTTGAGAGAAATTTATTTTAGATAGTGGTAGATATTTTGTAGTTTTTTTTGTATAAACAAACATTATTAAAGCATGCCTGATGATTGCATAAGATACAACATAAAAAAATACTTAGGAGAAAATTTTATAATTAAGTTAATATAACATATGAAAATGGAATGATTTCTTCTTCATATTAATAAATGTAGTAATACATAAAAAAATGTAAATGTTACAAATTAATCATTCAAATTACTAATTAACCATGCATAATATTTTAATTAGTTATAAATGCTAGATGACGCATGTCATTATAATAATGTGTCAAATGTCATCATCTCCTTCCAAATTATTTTGCTTTTAATCTAGTATAGATATAGATTTTTTTAGTTGGAGTTAAGGGCTCTTGTAAAACTCGACCTAAAAAGTCATTTTAGTAAAAAGTAAATAAAAGCAGATTGTAAATATTTTTCCTAAATTGAACTTCGGTTCGAGAATGATTGATGAATTTCATAAAATATTTTTCCTATGATAATCTTCCATAACCCCGTTGCGTGAATTTATAATAACCAGAAGATGGTTTCCTCGTAAAAAGCTAATTAACAAAACGGAGTCAATTAAGTTATAAACCTTCTTTTTTTTAAGTACAAGGAGACACAAAGAATATATATATATATATATATATATATATATAGAGAGAGAGAGAGAGAGATCCATGAAAGATAAAATGAAGTACAGGAGTAAAAGAACAGGTTGAATATTTTTTTTATACCCACTAGGAATCCTTGGAGGCTACTAACAGATAATTAATCCGGAGTCAAGGTAAAAAAATAGAATGATATTCTTTTAATCAAATGGTGACTTGAACCTCCGAAAAAATCTGACTAATCAGTAATGGCAATCATGGTCGAATACGTTGAATATTATTAGTATGCACACTGGAACGAACGAAAGAGACGGGTGAATTGTGACCCCTTTTTCCAAGCAGTAAGGAATGGATATCAAAGTCCAAACCAGTCTTTTTCATGTTCTTAATATAGAAAAAGACATATTCAACGTTAAATATTGATGTATCACATATTACTCGCATGTATTCGTATCCTAAGATAAAAAAAAAATATATATCACTATAAACACAATTTATTTAGCCTAATCCAACAATAACCATAAAAATGATTACAACTTATAACCATTCGATATTAATCATATTGACGATGGCGATCAATGATCCAAATTTGGGTGCTGGTGGACAAAGTAAAAATAAAGAAAAAGGCTGCAACGCCCATAATTTATATATACATATATATATATATATATATATAATGACTGATATTAAATCATTGATAAAGAGGTATTTTACTAGATGACTAAATCTCAATCATTATAATTAAAATAATTTTAATATGATGGCTCAGATAGAGTGATCGCATATGTATACACTTATATGTGTATGCATTCTAATATATATATATATATATATATATATATATATATATGTATATAAAGGCATGCATGTTCTCATGATATGGCCAATGGGGGACCGAAATGGACCAGATGGTGGTGGTACCCCATGATATGGGAGACTGCATGGAGGACTATTTAATGAAGAAGGCGATGTGCTTGTAAAGTGGATACTCATCTAACCCAGTTAACCCCATATGTCGCTACATATAAGATCACATATTAGAAATGGGTGCAAAATGCAATGCAACAGTGTTTAGGTGGCAGTTGATCTTCAATTTGTTCATGAATACACTATTAGGTGGATTTGAACCTCTCACCAACTTTTTTATGATATAATGACAAAATCACTCTCAAATTATATATATATATATATATATTAGTGGGGGTGTAACACCTCTTGGATGAAATCATGTGTAATATCTCGATTTAGACCGTTGGATCTAGCCAATGGTCTAGATTAAATCGCGAGATTAGGAATTTCTAGTCTCTAGCAACAAGATCCACGGTGGAGCGGCACGGATCAGGGCGGATCAACGTTGATGACGAAGCGACACGGATCGAGTTAGGTGGGCATGATTGGAGGAAGAGACGAGAGAGGGGAAGAGGGGGGAGAGAGAGGACACTTTATCGACGAGGTGCATTGTCGATGCTCGCAGTGTCGGAACGAGCATGTCAATGATGCTCAGAGGGGTTGGGATCTAGGCACGACGACAACGACGATCAAAAAAGAGAAGGAGGTGATCGATCTGCAACGGGGCGATCGCTCGCAGAAGAGTGCTCAACGGACTCGACCGGATTTGGATCGATGACAGCGACACGGATCGAGGACATGGGGCGGCGATTAGGGGAGAGAAGAGAGAGCGGAGGGGAGGACGCGACGATGATCGGAGGAGAGAAAGAGCGCGAGGGAGAGCGTAGAGAAGAGAAAAAAAATATAATCTCAATTGTTGATAAAAAATGAACTGCTTGAATCGAGACGTTAGATTCACTCAATAGGTGTTACACCCAATTAATCTCATATATATATTATATATATATATATATATATATATATAGTTTAAGTGCTTTTATATCAAAATCATTGACATACAACTTTTTAAGAGATCATGAAAAATATGTAAAGTTTTCAGGCACATGAATATATATGGATTCACTGATGTGCCAAAATTATTAGTAAGAATGAATTAGTAATATCATAATGATATGTTGAAGCTGTTTTGCATACCACTTGAGTGATCAATTTTTTGACAATGAAAAAGGAATAATTGAAAGAAAAAGGAAACTTAAGATCTTAACATACAAAATAGGAAAAAATGGAAAGAGAAAGTTTTAAAAAAATGCACAAAAAAAGGGAGAAGAAAATATCTATTGCACCCTTTCCTTATCTCCGACAGCTGCCACCTCAGCAAAAAGGGCCTCCGATATTTTCCTCTACATCCGATCCCAAAATAAAATCTTACAATGGGTTTAACTGTCGGCCACGTCATCGACAGTATCAAACGTATCTCCTACTTAATCGCGTGGTAAGATTTTTCTTACAGCGGGACCGCTCGCCATTTTTTTATTCAAACAACTCGTTTTTATTATATGAGAGCTCACTAACACATCGAGGTGGGGGAGAAGAGACGCCGGAAACCCGGTGCCGGCGAAGACTTTGACGATTAGGGTTTTCAGTGTTCCTTTCGAATCGAGGAATATGGGAGACGAGGAGCTCGATGGTGGAGTTGGAGGCGCCGGTGGCGGTCGGCGGTGGCCGCCTGACAGGACCCCCTGCGACCTCTGCGGCGGGGCCGCCCCCGCGGTCCTCTTCTGTCGCGCCGACACCGCCCGGCTCTGCCTCGCCTGCGACGCAGACGTCCACGCGGCCAACGCCCTCGCCCGGAAGCACGCTCGCGCTCCGATCTGCGACAACTGCGCCGCCGCCCCCGCCGTCACGCTCTGCGCCGACGATGGACTCTCTCTGTGCTCCGAGTGCGACGCCGACGCCCACTCCGGCAGCGGGCACCGACGGATCTCCCCTGTCGAGGGCTTCTCTGGTTCCCCCTCGGCGCTGGATCTCGCGGCGCTGTGGGGGTTGGACCTCGCAAGCAAGGTCCGGCCTGTGGCGGCGCCGCCGAATTGGGTCTCGGAGGAAGACTGGTTTGCCTTGGGTCCGGTGACAGGGTCCGTCGATCCGGTGCTCCGTGAGCTGTATGTGCCATGCGCCAAGAAGCAGAAGAGCTCCCCGATTCCCGGGGGGAAGGGCCGGCAGGAGTTGCTGAGGCAATTGGTCGAATTAGCTGGGAGGGAGGCAGTCGCAGAGACCTCCCCGGTGTGCGAATTGAGTCCAAAGACGCCTGGTAGGAATAATAGTAGTCGGCAGGTGGACGAGGGGGGAGTCAGAATGGAGCAGATGGAATATACCTCGCTGCTAATGATGGAGCCCCTGGGATGCACATCTCTTAAAGGAAACGATCAGGTTGCCGCGGCGGCGGATCAGGAATTGGTATGGGATCATGGATCGTCGGACCATGCTGCTCAGGTTTTTTAAGCTCTTTTGGCGGATTATTTTTTGTTTTACTCATCTTTTTTGTGGCGAAGTTTTACATATATTTGTTTGATCAAGATTCATGTCACTGACTAACACATGAAGGCTTTCTTGCCCATTTTAGTGATTGATTCATCACTGAAATTATTATTGACAATAAAATTGATTTTCACATATGTAGAGAAGTGATTTCTTGGTCTCTTAGCTTGACAGGATCTTAGAAAACAGAGGGCTTGATGGGATATCCACTAACGGTCCCTTTTAATAGTTTTTTTTTCAAGATTTGTGAAAAACTAGTAGATCCAATCAGGAAAGATGAATTAAGTAGTTTTTTTTACTATTAAGTCTATTGTGAAGAAAATTGGGGGTCTAGCAAAATAGGATGATTTCTGAAACCTAAAATGAAGCAAAATAATCAGCATGAAATAATAACAATTTAGGACATCATTGGGTTCATATTTTTATGTATTAGAAATAATCCCAATTCGTAAGAAAACCAAACCTAAAGGCATGCTGACAGTTGGATTTGAATGCTACAATTCAGTTCTATTGTAATCTTTGAACTGTCATCTGGTAATCAATAAAGGTTTTGGATGATTAACATTCTGGTTAATCATCCTTTTTCCCCTCCAAAAAAAAAGGAATCAGTTCCGATCGTTTATATAATTCAAATAAAAAATATTGAATCAAATTACTTTCAGGGTTGGTTCACTAGTTAAGTTCGATATTGGAATGTCTTAGATAGCAGTCTCGGCGGGATATAGCCCTTGCTAGAGTCTCATCTAGTTCGGGGTGGGGAAGTAGCCCTTGCTGTTCTGCCTGCGGCCCGAGGCTAGTGCAACCCTTGTCCTGATCCTCTTGGATCCCCGACCTCCCATGAGATTCAAGTTCTCATCATCTTTTATAAAGTAGTCAATATTCATATGAATTAATTGAATAATAACTACATATATTATAGCATTCAAAAACTATTAATTAAAAAATAATTCAACACAATATTTCATAATAACATCATGATAGTCTTTTTTTTCAAAAACAATTTAGTCATTCAACTAAGTGAATCAATATTAGATGAAAATTTCAAGTAGACGCATCAACTTTCATGAAATATCATCATATCTTTGGCCGATTCGTGGTTGCACTGGCTGCACAGTTTAAGCTCCAACTATTGACCACTGACCAGAGCTGAGGTAAACAGAAGGCAAATATGGTTTCCTCTTTTGAAGAGTGAACATACAGTATTTCCCTGTCTTGTTTATTTTGAAGCTTGTTTGAATGATTAAGTACTGTGCATTGCCTTTCCTTTATGTGTGCCTTGTACATGCTACTTTTCTTTCTCATTGTTGAATTGGGAAATATTGCATACATAGAACTTTATTTCCTAGAACTGTTGACTGTAATAAGAGAAAACAACCCATTTTTCATAAGATATAGGAGTCTATTCTGAACTGTTTTTCTTCTCATATACTTATCAGCTTCTTTGATCACATCATAAAGCTCCACATTGCACATCTTTTGGCTTTCCTTTATTGTATCCTCTATTTGTTCCCATCATGAGATTTGTGTGCTTATGGCCATAGTGAACGATTTTGTTAATCATTCACAGATATGGGACTTCAATTCAGGAAGATTGAGGAATAGCAATGAAAGTTCGTTGAATGAGGTTGGCTTTGGTGAACATTGTGTTGGTTTCACAATCAAGAGTTACACTGAACTTCTTAAGGAAAATTCCTTTGGAACTACAAGCACACTGGAGGAGATGTATGATGCAACCTGCACTTCCACAAATGAGGTTCTTTTCGCCAACTAATCTTCACCGCATCTCACTCAAGGACATGAGTGCCGTATAAGTTTTACATATACTTTTATTCCTAATATTATTTTCTCTTGATTTCTATGAGTAATCTAATGGTTATAGAGTCCATTGTTGTTAGCAAGTTTCCCAACTGTAACCATTACTGTTGATCAACCTGCAGAAACAGTCAGATCCTTGAAACAAAGTTTGGAACTTTCTGTTATGAATGGCTTTTTATGAAAAATAATTTCTCTCCTAACGTGTTGGATTTGTGTCAGGCGCATTAGGTTCTGCCACTAGTTGATTAATATGTTCATAACTTTCATTTCCTGGTTATCGTACTTCCATTTGGGTTTTCTTGTGGATTTATTTGTTCATTGCTGTTAATGCCGTTTCCCTCTAACCAGTGTTTTTAAGATCAAACCTGAAACTTTATCATGTATCAGGTTTATTTGCATTGATCTCTAGTGCCTGCAGCAGGTCATGTCATTACAATCAAATATTTCTCTAAGCTTCTCTTATCGGTTCTAAACTTGGATGAGATACATTTGAAACTGATGACGTAATGCAAAATCATTGATGTATATAGAAAATTATGATTCTGTTCTCTTATTTTTCCAGCTGAAGGAGGTGGATATGAGCAACAGATGGCAGAAAAATGGAAATGATTCGACAGGGCAAGGGCCATCTAATGGGAGAAGGACGGTGGCTGCTGGTAGGACTGGGGGCCCAACCTCTCACGACTCTGGACCTATTGGCAGAGCCACAGAGATATCATTTGGAGAACCATATGTCAACATCAGCAACGATATAACAAAAGCAAATAATAAGGTTGACAGCGACTTATTAGCTCAGAATAGGGGCAATGCCATGTTGCGATATAAAGAGAAAAGGAAGACCCGCAGGCATGACTTCCTTTCTTAGGCGACCGAAATTTTCTTTCTTTCTTTCTTACACTATAACGTGTTCTATACTTAAATTTCCTTTCTTGAATCTATATTTACAGGTACGAAAAACACATCCGATACGAGTCGAGGAAGGTGAGAGCTGATATGAGGAAACGAGTTAAAGGCCGTTTTGTCAAATCGACAGATGCT
Organism: Pontederia crassipes; assembly: GCA_030549335.1. Taxonomy (NCBI): domain Eukaryota; kingdom Viridiplantae; phylum Streptophyta; class Magnoliopsida; order Commelinales; family Pontederiaceae; genus Pontederia; species Pontederia crassipes. The sequence goes on from CM060190.1 coordinate 9,670,636, forward strand.
TCAAATGCCGGGAATGGAGGTTAAAATGCTATCGTTGAAGCAGTAGTGTTGTAGATATTTATGTTTGTAGGCATAGTCGTGGTCATGGTTATCTCTGGAACAGAGAATTTAAAGACGGAACACTTACTGTATTAGTTTTCGTTATGGAAATACTATGAATTATTTTTTTTGGCATACTTGTTTCGGTTCTCAAATGTAGGCTATTGCATGAAACTTCAATGCCTTCATATTCTGTCACCACCGTCGTGAAGATTCAACAAGGGGAATGCAGTGTCCAGGCATTGGCAATATGGATGTAGCTGTCAAAACTTTGTTGTTGTGCAGGAGAAGTGACCAAATGTTTGTCGAAGATTGTAAAATAAAAAAAAAGAAAAGAAAAAAAGAAGAGACGATGTTATTGTTCTTTTGTGGCCAAATTGACTCGTACAGAACAAAAGCTTTTCAGAGTTCTGTATCTCTTTTATGAGCAGGAAAAATATACTGAGGATTTAGTCTTGAGATGCATCAAGGTGTGACGATCATCAACGTCATCCGCTACCTAATTAGGATGCATGGGGATTGAGGTGATAACCGAAGTCGAGAACGTAATGCATGATCCAACAACGTTCAATGTCGAACAGACAACACGGATGAGAGCTCTATGTCTATGTGGATCTATGTAAATGGATTTGACTACTTGGATGAGGTGACATTGTACCAAGATGAGAGTTCCTTGTTTACTATTTGGTTCACTTCATCGAATCAAGCTAATCATCATGACTTGTAGTACCAACTTGCTAACTATTTTTCAACCTATGAACGTGGTCACCCACACACACTCTCTCTCTCCTCCGATCTTTGCGGTCCCAAGACCAGATGGAGAGAAGACTGGACTGGGGATCTACAGCAAGACTAGTGATCTGACTGGCTTTTATTAAATGTTTGCTCACGACTGCCATGCTGCTCTTCCTCCGCCAACGCCATGTGAGGGCAGCCTCGGGAATCGCGAAGCATATTCATGGTGTCCAACCCCGAGATATCTCTTCCATTCGCCTCCATAATCCATTGTACTCAACCCGTTCTTTTGACCTCTAGCTCAGTACTCCTTCCATTCAAGCGTCTTCCGTGCTCTGCACTTTCGTAAGCATCTCTTCTTTGTTTATTTTTCCTTGGTTTTGATTCGTTTCAGCTGTAGAAATGCCATCTTTGTCATTCGTTTCAATTCGTTTCATTTGCAAATGATGTCATCTTTATCATTTTGTCATTTGGGCAGTAGAAATGTCATCTCTAAATTCTATCCATTTGACCATCACCACAACCTCCGTATTACTAATTCCTACACTAACGCTGCGGCGAACTTGGTCGGGTGCATCAGGATGATCAAAAGAAGATATCACCAGGTTTCAGAAAAAAGATGGGGTGCACCACATCAAGGTATGCCATGGTCCGGAGGAAGAAGAAACAGCACAAGATTCACGAGGTTGCGGTGTTCGTTCCCACCCTTTGGATTCCGGTGGCCGTGAACCTCGCCCGTCCGCTCAGGGGATTAGTGCCGTGAGAGGTCTCGGACAAACTCTCGGCACTCCGCGGTCGGATAGTGTCCCTGGCTGAAGAGAATTGTATGGCATCTTATTCCACCTGCCTAGAGAATTGTCGGCTATCAAATGAATGGTTACCAACTGCAAGTTCTTTTTGCAGATCTTGCAGTAGTTCCAAACTTCTCAGAGCTTCAACGAGCTCTTCATGAATACGTCCCTGTGCTTCTTGGTTTAGCCCAACAAGGTAATAGTTTTTCGAATGTTTCTTTCTGTTCTATGTTCCTGAAGAAATGGTTTACGAGGTCGTTGATAATTTACCTTACTAGCCGACCATCTTGAGGCATCCGTGGAATTCAAATGGAAAAGCTTAGGAGATAATGGCCAAGTAAGAAAGTAATCTTCAGAAGTGGCATTTCACTGGGTGCTGCTTTGTTGGCTCCGTTCTGTGCCATGCTGAGTTTTAAATCAATTGCAGGAAACTTGCCTTGCTAGTGCTCGGTACGAATTGTTGTCGGTCATTCATATGATGGCAATGCTGTCATTTCTCGAAGCAAACATGATGCTTTTGCCTAAGGATTCTCCAGATTCACTTGAGAGGAAGGTTTCAGAAGGTGTGTTTTCACACAGCAACTGATAAAATTTTCATTCTCTTCATAGTCTACAAACGTCTGTTTTCCTATCAGAATAATGATGTAAAGTTAGAAACATGAAGAACCCAAAGATACCAATTCTGATAGTTCACTCAAACAGATTCCAAGAAAGCTGCTGTTGATTTGTTGCTCAAGGCATCAGGATACTTGGAATACTGCGTTCACAATGTACTTGTCCACTTTCCTGTACATACGAGGTAGACATTTAAATATAGTGTGATGCTAATACACCAAAGGTTTTACTAATACCAAATATATTTTCCTCATTGTCTTAGTTATTTCTCAAACTTGTAACCGTAGGAAAAATTTGCCAAATGATTTGCAAGAGAGCATGCTGGAGGTGATGTCCATTCAGGCAATGGCACAGGTAGGTTTCTCACCTATCTGAATTCTGAGTGATCACATTTGCTGGTTTATCCTAGTTATTGGTTTTTGAACGAAAATGGTGCTAACGATTCGTAAAAGTTATCCTAGTTATTGGTTAATGACGCAAAAGTAACTGGTTAAAGATCAACACTTTTTTCCAAGCCTTTCCCCTAGCTGTACTCTACAATAAACCAGTAGCTTCTAGTTCCTATTCAAGTGGATCAATGAACGCCTCATATTTCTCTATTATTTTGTGCATAAATTTAAGTTTTCTCCTTATTTCCATGTTTCAGGGTGTAGAAATGCAACTTGGCTTGGCTCTAGAATGTGAAAAGGCTACTTTATCTGTAAAGAGGAGGCTGGCATGTGAGGAGGTTAGCTATTTCGCACAGGTTAGCAGACTAGAACAAAATTTTAGTACTTAATCATGTCACTTACATTGTACAATAAACAGTTAAGAGCAAAATATGACATCATTACCCTAGTGAACATTATGGCGACTTGAAATATTTTGAATATGAACCATATTCCAGATCATCAAAATCATCCTTGTTATCCTCTCAGAAAAAATCATCCTTGTTATTATCTGTTCTTTACAGTTATTTTCGTGTTCATTAGGCTCAGCACTGCTTATCAAGATGTAACATGAGAAATGGATGTGGCAAGAAGCTTCTATTGTTCATCAAGTGGAAGTACCTAGAAGCCAAGGTTGTGAATTAATATTGAACATTATTCTGACCAAAATATTTGCATCTGTTATGGTTGAGTTTGAGTAGACTAAACTAGGAATTATGCCCCAGGCAGCAGCATATTATTACCACGGTCTTGTCCTTGACAAGACTAGTGAACCAAACAATCATGTTAGTGCAGCTTGCTGCCATTTCGCCGCAGATGAACTCTTGATAGATAGCAAGAGAGCTTGCTTAAGTTTTTGTTTGGCAGCACCTGTCACCAGGTATCCTTTGTTGATATCAAGTGTTTAAAGCTTTTACCACCATAATAATGTGAACCCTTATAATTCTTTATCTGATAGGGTCCCTCCTCCATGGGGAGTGATGAAACATCTACACAAGAAAACTCCTGAAGTGGCATCCAAGAAATATGAGATGTATGGATATCTTTTTGAGCAAGACAAGATTGGGTAAAACAGCTTCTCTCTTTTTCACCATTTTATTGTATATTTAACAATTGTTTTCTGCATCTCTCTTTGCTTGTTTAGTTTAGATAATCACTAGGTGGAAACTTACAGGCCATGCATCTTTTTATCTCCATGGAAATGAACAAGTCCTGATACAGTTTTAAAATAATATGTGTGCACATGTAATTTGTTTTGTTTCTCTAGAAAGTAGTAATTATTATGTTATGTCAATTTCGTTTTATCTGTTTGTTTTCTTCGTTTGAGTAACAACAGTTATTTGTCTTTATTAGGATCCTTCAAGCTCTGCCAGAGCTTCCAGAGTTTCCCCTGTCACTAAAACCTGATGAGTATGAATTGCCAGAGATTGATGCTGCATGGAACAATGACAGTTACCAACCTCAGATTCAAACACTCAAGGCCCATCTCAATGATGAAGATGAAATTGAGTCAGAGTAAAATTGCTTCTACAAAAAGTATAACATCTTTAACATCTGTGGAGAGGTGGAGATTGTGCTCCTAGTACTTTCTTCTTTATTTTATGTCTTTTTTATGTCAAATATAATTCCTACATGTACTGTAACATGATATGAAAACATATCTATATTAATTTACTGTAACATATTTATGTATATGCTTCTGACTTGATGAAAATAATAAATGGCTTTACCCCTCTAAAATAATTAATGATTTTATGAGGAAAGATCTCTATGCAGAGATTGATTAGATAATTATATTTATTTTATAAGTACGTTCATTGTCATTTGTATTTTAATCAGCCAAGAGATGATGGATCATGATGAGTGGTCCTTATGCCATTTCATTATTGTGAGCCTTACACTAAATCTCTCTAAATTTATTAGGAACCTAATATAAACTACAGGAATTGGCATATGTCAATGAGGTATGAGAAAAGTCATTGTACGGCCAAGGTAGAAGAAAATGGATTATTGTTTTCTTTTATTCTACATCCGTGGTCATTCTATAATTACTACAAACACTCAAGAGAGAAGTTGTTACCTGCTTGCTTTTTTTTTGTTATGATAATATTTTTTTATTAGGGAGCAGATAATAGGAGGTAGAGGTTCTCATAGGGAGGTGTGAAGTAGAATTCCTCCGAGCTTCATTTCTCATGTGTTAAATTTTCTTTAATGTCAAGAAAAATAAAAACCATAGTGCAATATACTTGCAGTTAAAATAAAGAAAATCACGTTGCATGGAACATCTTTACCATATTACTATGCAGACCTCCTCTACAACATGATTAGGTTAAAATGGTCTAGCAGCAGCTTCCATCATCTTCTTCACTCTTGTCAGTTTCTCAATCTCCTTCAAGGCCTGGTAAGGTCACAAAAGAAAAGGAAGATACTGCAGTGAACTCTCTCCAGTCAAGGTGTTCTTTAGTTATCACTAAAGTTTACCTCCATTGTCATATCTTCAGGGGTGACAGAAGACAAATCCTCATATCCTAAGTCAGATGCCACTTCTACAAGGAGTACTTTCTTTTAGGACATTTTCATGCAATACTGATTAAATTAAGGCCCATAAGAGTAAGACAAGAATGATGCAATTATACTTTGGAGAGAAACAGTTGCATCTGCCGTAGAATATCCTTCTTTCAATTCACTATAGCGTTGTGAAAGTTCTTCCAACACCTACCAAAATCAACTACGATTACATGTGCCAATCATATGGCTATAAATGATTTCTGATACAAATTATTGTCAGTTCTGTATGGTCATCTCCTCTCTATTTTCATTAACTGAATAACCAATTTATGAGATCATTAAACCTTGAATGTATTGACGCACAAGACGACACAACTAAATTCTAAACAAACAACAGCAATCAATGAAATGATCAATCATCATGAGCGAATTACCTGTGAAATTGGATCTGAATCTGAAGCATCTTGGATTCTAGGCAAATCTTTAGCTATCAAATTGAGAGGAATATTTATCCATATTGAGATGCCATATCTCAAAAAGGACCTAGACAGATTATCCATAATTAATAGTCACAAAGTTACAAGCAGAGAATACTCAAATAGTTCAAACATGCAGAATTAAACTGTTTATGGTGAATGAAATAACGAATTTGCTCTCACAAGTTAGTAGTTGACTGCACAGCACCATCCCCAGCACAAACAACCAACCGTCCCATTGATGACAACTGCTTCAGAACTTCAGTCTGGCATGAAAACGTTAAATCTACCTCTGAGTAACTGTAAGCATCTCAAATCCATCGCTATATAATCAATTTATGGACTAAAATACCCTACCTCAGAATCACGAAAACCCTTTTTATCTTCAACTCGAAATGATTTTCCAGCAGAGCCACCGCCAGCAGCTTCCTCTACCAGATTATCACTGTTTAAGATTGCGTTGTGGCAAATAAGCCATCTGCTTTATGGTATAATAATGCCTCGTTTACCGCACAGGTAAAATGACACGCACCTATCAAAATAGTAATATCTCAATGCATCAGCTAATGTCTTTCCCACGTTGGTTTTCATTGTGCAATTCATCCCTGGAAATAACACGTGGGATATTTCACTTAATAACTTTCCAATGTACATTTCACTGGTAGCATACTTCTGAATTCTGATCAAACTTAGCAGATCATCAAGAAACGGCCAAACATACCCACAAGAAATATAGATGTTCCTTTCAAACCATCGGACATCTCAGCTGCCTTCTTCTGCATCAAGATAGTTAGTAAACATTTTTTTATGCACAAAGATCACATAGCAATTACTTAAAATAGCAGATACAGAACCGAATTAACTCACCTTTACAGCATGTAATGGCTCCAGATTAGCTACAGACATCTTAGCACCTGAAAGGAAAAAGCAGACGACCATCCGATTGTTAAACAAGAAATCCATGAAGTTCATTTGACTCACAGAATAGTATGTCATTCAGATTCCGGTTGATATGTAAGTTGTAAATCAGTTGATTTTCAGACTGATTAGTTCCTAAATGTATCGGTTGTATCTTTTTCTCAGCAAACTTCCAATGGGTTAGGATTTCTTTCCAACACAACATATTACACGGTTGCACAGACAAAATCTTTGCATAGAGAATGATGAAACAACCAAATAGTCTCCAATTGTATTGAGCACCAAATACAACCAAATACGCTCCTGCTCAGGCCGTGGAATCCATTGCGAACGGTCAAGGTCAAGGAGGACGGCACGGAAAGCGCGGAGGAGGCCCTGGGAGCTGCCGATGGCTTGGCGGCAACGATGGACGGGACGGAGCAAGACGCCATTGGCCACAGAATTCCGAGCCCTTCTCCTCGACTCCGCGCTCGTTGGAGTGGTAGATTGAAGAGGCGGTGGCAGATGAGAGAGAGGGAGAGGAGAGAGAGAGAGGCGATAGGGTTTTAAAATGGCGAATCGGGGCCGGAGATGTACGATTTGGGCGTGGGGTTATGCGCCTCGCGGTGAGATTAACACGAGAATTACCAGGAAGTGACGGAAGGGCGTCCACTCGTGCATGGAAACGAGATAACGAGTTGAGGACCATTGGAAAAAATACGACGAGAAATTAATTTACTAGTGTAAGATATGTTCAACGTAACACCTCACTTTTAGGGCCCTCAAATCACTGATTATATTTGTTATATTTCTTCCATCTAGAATTTTTTATTTTTATTGTTTAGATACGTGAACTCATATCGCTCAGAAAGAGGCATCCATCAGATGGAAAAAAATAGCATTGGTCTCTTTTTCATTTCCTTTTCATTGAGTTGTCAGTGTGTCTTCTCATCCTCTTCTTCTCATGGTCTTCTTCTCTTCCTCTTTTTCTTCGATTCTCCTATTTCTTCACGGACCACTACCAAGGAAGAGGAGTTTTTTTATTTGTCGTATGCGTCCGTGGAATGGATCATTCACAAGAAATTATTTTTCCCTTTTTTTCTCCTCATCTTCCTCCAATCCTGCCATGGCAATCCTCCTCTTCCTCCAAATCTCGTGCATCTGAGAGGATTCAGCCGAAGGCAACCAATGGAAGCGCGCACGGGATAGCAAAGATAAAAAATGTGTCATGAACGTGTGCCTGCCCTCTCCACCTCTGAACCCCCTCTTCCAACTCTTTTGAATAGGGCTAGGCCAAACATTTCATTAAATTAGAAGCAAATGTGAAATTGTTAGGGCAAACAATGCCCCTTTTTCTTGTCAATGCTTGATTTATATGGAAAATTTTATGTCTTCTTTTTTATATAATGGAAGATCTCTATTAGCTTTTTGACATTGCGTTGAATGTCAGGGCCTGAGCAAGATATATTATGTGTGTTCCAGCGACATATAGCTTACCATAGCATAGAAAATAATCATTCACGTGAAAAATGAGGCACATTCAAATATGAAATCATTCAAACATTTTTTTAGTAAATTTAGTACATTCAAAAGAGTATTCACGATCTATACGAGCTTGGTATAGGCAAAAGCTCATTATTTCTTGACTTGAAAGCTAGTAACTTATCATTCCATTTTTATATGAAAGTAATTGTCATTTCTTATTTCATGGACGTTATGATCCTTTATGATTATTGCCTTAATTGTGATTACAGGTATCCACTTGATCATTTTCATGTAAGACAAATTAAAGATCTTGAACAAGACCTTAAGAAATAATATAAAGTTGTCAAGTACTTGACCGAATTGAATGGTTTTGGGTGGGACTACGAAAATAATATGGTCGAAGCTCCTGACGATGTTTGGCAACCAATCTTCGATGTATTGTTTTAACTCTTTTCATAGTTTCTTTTCTGAAAAGTTTTAAATGCATACTCTTATTGAAGTTTATTAAATGAGGAAAATGGATATGTAGAGCGGCATCTTACTCATTCATTTTTCCATCTACACTTGGATTTAAAACTACTTAAGTTAAGTTCCAGAGCTCAGATGGCAGCCATCTATTTAAAATGAATGTCCAGGATTCAGCCAAAAAATAGGGTCAAATAAAAGTCCTAACTTAAGGGCAGGATGAGAGATTGTTCACCAAAAGATTCTCTCTCATTGTCAGCAATTCCTCAACGATCCAGCGCTGCTTCGGCGTTCTTCTCCAAGGTCAACCTCGACATCTTCTCCAACCTTCCTCGCCGACGACTTCAAATGACGTTCTCCTCAACGTTCAAAGATCGAATGATTGCTTCTTCCCACGATATATAACGAACACCACTCACTTTTGTAAGTGTTAACACCCAAATATTTGATTCCAGAATATTTCTTTGTTGGAAGTTCTTTTGGATTTTTCTTCTATATCTTTTTCTTTCTTCCCCATCATATCTCTCTTTGTTCACTTCTCTTATTACTTGCCTTTTTTTCCTTCTTCCCTCATCGATCTTTTAGAATCAATCACAGCTCGCGTGCTCACCCATTTCCTCTTCTTTTATCCTTCTATGAATAGGGAGATCGATCTCAGGTTTCCTCATTTGTTTTTTATTGTGTGAAAAAACCTGTAATAGCTCACTTAGAGAAAGATAACTACAAAATCTATGTTGTATGTGCAGATCAACAAAGTCTATTTTGATTATCTTTTATTTATGTTTATTTCACTTTTATATTGAGCAATAGTGTTATTTTTCTTACCCCACTATTTTTATTGATTGTAAAGAATTTCCCATATTGTGCTAATGGCTCAAAACTATATAATAAAATCTTTTTTCTTAAAATTTTTTATTATGTTAAATTGGTCATTACTATGATCTTACTAGGGATTTGAGTGATATGATTTTATTTTTTCTTTAATTTTCTTACGGATAATGTTAGAGAGACACTCTATAAACATTCGCCGCACTATAACCATTGGAGAATGTGAAGCTGTCCAAATCATGGGGGTATCTTTAGTGCTTTTAGTATTAAATTACAACGTATGATATTATTTTCTTTCTAACACATTTTTTAATTTGCTTTTTAGTGGAACGAATCATATGACTACTTATGTCGAATGGATTCATCGATTGCAATTACGAACATAGTTACTCTAGACTTCTAAATCAAATAAAAGACCAATCCTCAGTGGATTGCTATGCCAATAGGATAATGAATCAAAACAAGTGATGGAGAGTAGCAAGCACGGCAAACCCTGAAAAATCAAACCATTATCAATATACAAAATATATGTTTCGAACGGCATGCCTCATTGCATTCGGTGGCTTAGGAAAGCAAACAAAATTGCCATGAACTATGAGGCCAACTCAGGAAAGTAAACTCTACATTTAATAATAGAAAATTAATAGTAAAAGAAAACTGAGTTTGTGAATCCAACCAGCCATAAGTTACTTTAAAAATCATGCTACTAAATAGCCATGAATTAGTACATTATTCATCAGCAAGGAGAGAAAAAGAAACTACAAAGCGGAGAAAAATATCAAAAACTGGGACGAGAAATAGAAACAAATGTCAATGAATGATGGCTATGTAATGGATGTGTTATATATGCAGCTTGTCTTACAAGAAATAGAAACAAATGGCAATGAGGCCATGAAGGAGAGCCTCTAAACCAATGCATCCTATGAGCCAAATCAATGTAGTCCCAATCTAAAGCTCTGTTTCGTGAGTGCAAAGACAAGTAAATGCCAAAGAATTAGATGCATGAATTATCTAAAATGAAATATATAATCAAATAAGAATATGTATTCAAGTAGAACATCTTCTTTGTAATAGGGTCTTCATGAGTAACACATCTTGTTCTTCCATTTATCATAGAAATGTTGTGCAAGTCTGTGAAATGCAATATAATAATCTGTGAAAGGTTTACAATAAGTTGTAGATCTGGTAATCTATGAAAGGATTAAACTTATTGAGGAAGAAAAATTATAGCAAGGTCCCAACAGTCGCTCGATTGTCAAAGAGAGAAATGTTAGCAAAGTAAAATGTTGCTCGAGGTTGTCAACGAGGAAGGTCACAACAATAGCTTGGTTGTGGAAGAGGAATGACAGATAAACTTTTGCAAGGTCTTCATGTAGACAGAACATTTTAGTTGGATCGTGGGAAGGACCAATCATTCGATAAGGAATACTCAAGGTCGTTGTTGGTAGAGGAGACTCCAGCGATGACCGAGAAATTTTTCAACAAAAAAACCTCTCATCCCACCCTTATAGGGCTTTTATTTGGCCCTATTTTTTTGGCCGAATCCTAGACATTCATTTTAAATAAATGGCTCTAATTTAAGCTCTCGAACCTAACTTAAGGAGTAAATTTCAATGATGATCATCCAACTTAGAGGGTATTCCCAGTAAGGTCATCCAACTTTATTTTGTAACACGACAGTCATCCAACTTTAGAATCATTTCAGTCAAGGTCATCGCGACCGGTTGTAGCCAGTAAACTAGTAAATCACTGACATGGCACTGACGTGGATGCTTACGTGACACAATGTCATCATTTTTCTCTCTCCTCCACGTCAGATTAAAAAATAAAAATTATCACGTCATCATTTTTCTCTCTACTCCATCCAAACTTTCCTTTTGTATCTACATGGTCATCCAACTTTTCAAAACTTTCAGACAAGGCCATTCAACTTTTCAAATTTTCAATCGCGATTATCATTAAAAATTTAAAATAAAAAATAATAATAAACATAAAATTAAAAATTAAAAATTTGAAGACACTTAGACTGACTCGGTACATTTTCTGGCATGACTCATTCGGATCGAGCCGTCTAAACTTTTATGTGTATTAAATATATAATATTATATTAATTAATAATTTTTTTAATTATGGAATTAAAAAATTAGAAAAATGACATACCAATTATATCTTTATATTATATTATGATATTTTTATATAATACCGAGTCAAATCATAATGGCTCGTCCCGCAGGGTTCTAGGCACGACCCAACATTCAACGAGTTGTTGAGCCAAATACGAATTTTCTCTATAATATTATGATAACCAATAATTTTGATTTTTAATATTATGATAATTAATAATTTGTCTCAACAATCTGCTGAATGTCGCATCGTGCCCAGCACTCCGCTAGATAAGCCATTACAATTTGACTCAACCCTGATGAAATATCACACGAAAAAAGTATATTTATTTTCTAACTATAATACCTTTTATTATTTTAACTTTTAGTGCAAAAAAATAAATGGTGTGCTATTTTTTTTATTTCCTTAACTAAAAATAATTAATCATCATAATATTATATATTTAATGCACACAAAAAGTTTGGGCGGCTTGATATGAATGAGTCGTGCCAAAAAATGTATCGAGTCGGTCTTAGTGTCTTCAAATTTTTATTTTTTATATTTATTTTTATCATTTTTTATTTTAAGTTTTTAATAATGATCACAATTGAAAATGTGAAATGTTGAATGACCTTGTCTGAAAGCTTTGAAAAGTTGGATGACCATGTATATATAAAACAAAAGTTTGGATGGAGCGGAGAGAAAAATGTTGACATGGCAATTTTTATTTTTTTTATCTGGCGTGGAGGAAAGAAAAAATGCTAATGTGGTGCCACGTAAGCATCCACATTAGTGCCACATCAATGATTTACTAGTTCATTGACTATAATCGGTCACGATGACCTTGACTGAAATGATTATAAAGTTTGATGATCGTCATATTACAAAATGAAGTTGGATGACCTTACTGAGAATGTCCCCTAAGTTGGATGTTATTTTAAAACTATATCACGTGCAACTAAAGGTCCTTTTATAACTTTGGATGTTATTATTGTTTCTGGCTCTTTTTTTTAATGCTTCTCATTCTTCTAGAAAAATCTTGATACCATCATTTAGCTTATTCTAAAAATTATGGAGACCAGAATATTGCTTTTTACAACGCTCTTTTGGCCAGGAACAAATGTGTGTTTGTTGGTGGTACTTTTACCTTATATTATGTTGATAGGAGTTTGCATTTCCTTATTTTTGTGAATATCTAACACTTATTGTTGTAATAAAGTTTTTATGTCATAATTAATTATATTTACATGATGATACAAACCGAGTTATATTTAGAGCATCGTAAAAGTTTAAATAGAAATGAGTTATTTTATGCACTGAATTTGAAATTAATATTTGAATATATTTGATTCATATCTAAATTATATAAAAGTTGTAGAGAATCTTATTAGCTTGCCAGAAAATAAAACATCACCCCATTCCGATAATGGTTTGAAAAGTTATATGCAAAATAGTGCAAAATGATCGATTAACTGGTCTGATGAACCATGAAAAATGTGAAAATCAGCAAATATTTTCATATCGATCGATCGGTTGGAGATAGCGGTCGAGCGGTGACATTAATGTTGATGCTGGACAAAGTTAAAAATCATATTTCTATAGAAAAATTCATGTCCTTGTCTTTATGGTGCTATCATTCTGTCTGTCGAAAGTGTTACCTAATTTTGTAAATAATTATCATATAATTATTTGATAATTTGGGTTGGAAAGACTCGGATATTAGGTTTTCATTTACAATTGGAATCACTCGAAAAAGATATTTCTAGTGAAAGTTAAAAATAATTAATCGAACCTCACTTAGTCTCTCATAATGAAACTTGGGGTAGAATATGTTATTGCTTGTTAAAATTATTGTGCTCGGTCCAGATATATATATATTCAAGATCTTTTATGAGTTGCACCCTAGGAAGCATAATTTTATAGAAAATTGAAATTACCATAACATAAGTTATTTACTATTTTATATAAATAATAAAAACAAAGTTACTCAATCTGTTAGAGTACAAAAACAACATGAAAGCTATATTGAATATTAATTTTTTTGAAAATAAATCAAAATGAATTAATATCTGAAACTTTTATAGATTAAGGTATTTACAAAATTGGAATGATGAAATTTGGTCATAAATGTCAGAAGATACAAATTTTTTTACTATGTATGTCATAATGTTTGGCCAACCTTTGTGATAAATAACTATTTAGGTTATAAAAGCAAATGCATGAGTGCCATGTAATTTTTTGTAATTGTTTACGTATCGTATATGATATGATAGTGTCCATATCATGGTGTAATATGTTCCTTATTATTATTGTATAGGATTAGAAGGGTAAAGTAGTGAAAAGGAAAGGAAAATTGTTGTTAGCACTTATAGATAAGTTGATTTTTTCTATTCTATTCATCTCTTATGAAATTTGGTGTGACATTGATTGTTATATGTGTTGGATATGTCTTTTGTCCTTATGAAAAGTATATTTGATTGATTGATTGAGTGATTGTGCATTTGATATGCTTGTGTATATGTTATGAATTGATTTCGAGAAATGCAATCATATTCAGTTTGAAATAGTATTTGATATTATTCATCTTCTTATATTTGATATACAATTGTTATATGATGAATCATGCATCTGCATCTGTCTATATGCATCTGCATGTATAGTGATTGGATCTAAGTATTACATCATTGATTATGATGGGAGCCATGTCTAAAGTTTAATCCATTATTTTTGTTCTTCATAAATAGAATAAGATAGACTAGAGCTAAGTGCTACATCATGAGAAATCATTGTGGGAGCCACCTCTAGAGTCCCTCTATCGACTATATAAACTGGCTAGTTAGTGATTTGTGCATTGGTATGAGAGTATCCCATATGCATACATATGATTGAAATGTTTAGATGATGGTGTTTGCAAATTGAGTGTGATGCTTATGACTAAAAGTGTATAGTAACTTTTAAATATGTGAAAATGTTTATTTTGACATTATGATTATTGCATGTATATTTATGTCTCCTTGATTTGATTAATTGGTAATACATAAGTTATAAGTTATGAGTTATTAGCTTACTGAGTTATTATTTGCTTCCATAATTGTTGCACACTTTTTCTTCAAATCAATAGGACGTTTGGGATCGTCGAGTGGCCAACCTTAAAAGGGTGTGGATGCCTTCTGTTGCTAAGGTATTGAGACGTTATATGCCCCACCGCATGTAATAGATAGAAGACTTATATTTCTCCTATCTTTCTATTGGGATATCAAGAGAGTATGATATTTATTATATACATGAAAGTAATTTTGTATCCTGTAAAATAAAATCTTTTATGAGTCTGTGATTGTGTGTACCCTAGGATATATTAATTGCTCTAAATGATCAATTATAAGTTCAATTGTTTGATTATTTGTGTTATCACTTTCTTATGTTATCTAGAGGGGTTATACACAATTTTTTAGAAAAAAACAATTATCCATAATGATTCGCGAGCTCTAATTTAAATCACGACTTAAATCAGAGTTGTGACGAGAAGCTTCCAACTTGGCTAAAAGACTACATAATTGTTAATATTGTCAAATAAAGTTTGTTATCGAGCTTATAACTATATATCCTATCAAGCTTGCTCTAGTCATTGTACATCCTTCCTTTGTGCATTAGCTTCTTTTTATGAGCCAACTTTATGTAAACAAGCCATCAAAGGCAGTAATGGATGGAAGCTATTATGGTCGAATTGCAAGCCTTGGAAGCTAACGACACAGGACAAAGGATTGCGGATTGTAAATGGGTTTACAAGGTAAAGCTTACAACTAGTGGAGAAGTTGAAAGATATAAGGCCAACTTAGTTGCCAAAGGCTATAATCAAAAGAAAGGAGCGGATTATAAGGACGTACACTTTTTTCCTATACCTAAAATAGTGACAATTTAAGCTATGTTAATATTAGGTGCTCGGAACATGTGGCACATTTTCCACCCTGATGTCAGTAATGTGTTTTTGAATGGGGATTTTTATGTTAAGATTCATATGAAATTTCCACAATGCCTTAGTGGACATGGGGAGATTCCTAATAGAGTTTGCTAGTTATTGAAGTCCTTATACAATCTCAAGCGCTTCATGACAATAAAATATAGAAATTTTGTTGTTTATTGATTTTTTTTTTCAAAATCATAATAGTTATACTTTGTTCCTAAGTCTTAGGGCAATTTTCATTTCTTTGTTGATATGACATTTTAATCACTAGAAACAATACTGATCTTATTGGTAAGGCAAAATAGGTTATACAGTTCATAATTAAGATAAAAGGACTTTAGGGATTTATGTTTTTTTTTTTTTGGAATAGAAATTTTTAGATCTTGCAGAGGCATTGATACTATTCAGAGGAAATAAAAATTAGATCATTTATATGTTGAATTAACTGTTGGGACCCCGTTAGAGCAAATTCATAAATTTACTATTGAATATGATCAACCTTGGATACTAAATTGGATAAATTGATGAGTTTCAAAGGTATCTATTTTACTAATATACTTAAGCTAATTCATGCATATTCTGAAAGGGAATCTCATATGGATGTTGCTCTTTGAATTGTTTGATACTTGAAGAGAACTCTAGGGCAAGGTTTTTTCTTCGCAACGGCCAAGGATTCTTCTGTTGCTATTTATTGTGATGTCGATTAGTCATCTCATATCTTTACTCGCCGATCTATATCAACCTTTTGAGTTAAGATCGGTGGTTCATTAGTCTCTTGGAAATAAACAAAGCAAAGTATGATCTCATGCTCTTCCGCTGAGTGTGAGTATCGAAGTATTGCCCTAGTGGTGGCTGATATTTTTTTGTTGGACATGTTTGTTTTTCTAAGTTCTCTCTTTCTCTCGTAAGATCAATTTCAATTTTTTGTGAGTCATGCACCTATCTAATTTTCCGAGAATCCGATCTTCCACCAGCGAAGGAAACATATTGAAGGATCTTCAAGAGTTGATTAAGTTGTATTGTGTTAATACCAAGGATCTTTTGACTAAAACTATTAGCAAGCATCAACACAATTACCCAACTTGAGAGGGAATGTTGATAGTAGTAGTTGTACTATTGCAAGTGTTGGTGTGTGATTAGAGTAGAGAACATCAAGTGATTATTACTTTTAGATATTTTTATAATTTGTTACTGTAGCAATTTGATGACAATTTATATTATTTTTACTATTGCTTCATATCGGTTGAGATATTGTTTCTTGGTAGTTTAAAGAAAAGCCTTTTGGAAGCCCATATAATATTACACAAGGATATAAATATAAGAGAAAAAGAATTGTAAATAGAAGAGAAGAAGGTAATTGTACTTAATGTATCATTCATTACAAATCAATATATAATTCAGAGAATTTTCCATTCATTCTTGTTTTTTTGTTTCAAGAGATGCAGATGCTTCAAGTCAACAGGAAGAAACAAAAGAACCTTGGATTGACAAAATAGCGGTAATTTATAGCTCATCTATTGAGTTGTATAATAATTAATCCCAAAATTTAAAATCAAAGGATAAGGATTAAAAAAACAATGCAAAAACTTGAACACATACCAAAAATAATACTCATGTTGATATTACAATTATCAAAGTTTGTCTATTATGCCCTCTAATATTCAAAACCTTTCTCTTTATTTAATTTTCATTCTATTATATTTTACTATGGCATCCATATATGTCACATGCACAAAATGTATTAATACAAAATTTAACATTTATATGTTTAAGATATAAAAGTAAGACTTTTAATACGATAGTCTAATAGAGTCTCGAAAAATATTATTGTGATATTTAATAAATCATGGAATCCCCAAAAATAATTTGTATGTTATGATTAATATAAGAATCTAGAGACATTAAGCTATTGGAAAAAAGTTTAATTTGTATTCGCCAAACTTCATCATATCTTCAACTTCTCATCATTAAAATAATTTAACATAGCCAATTGATAGGCTCTAAAATCATATATTTGTATCAAATTAGAAGTTTAGAACAATAAAGGTTCAAAAGAGCCCCCATTAAATCTAAACTACTTTTTGGAAAAAAAACATTTATAAATTTTAATTAAGGGGAAAGTTATCACCTTGTCCCTATCTTCTATACCTCCATTTCTACATTTGGCTATTCACGATTGAACTAAAATCTTTCTCTCAAATATTTCTCATTAAAAAAATCCTGTTTGGTTCAAAGAACCACCTTAGGGTCGGGCTGTCTAGTGCAAATGTCATAAGGAGAAGAACCTGAATGGTTTTAAGAAAACAAATTCGTTATGAGGAAACAAATATATATCCACACACAAGGATTATTATGCTAAGAGTTTGAATAGTTCAATCGAGGAATAGCTATTACATTCGCCCATACAATTTAGTGTGTCCTCTAATGTCACAATCTTGGGGTGAATCAGTTTTAGTTTTGTACTTGGAACAAAAAATTGTTAGATAACATACAGGGAGGCTACAATGTGCAATACTAAAATGCAATGCTTAAGAACAAATAGTGGTCTGGTAATTACCAATCTATACTTGTGCACATGTGACTACTACGCAAACTATGAGTTGAGTTGCGGATGGGCGAGGAGGATGGAGTGGCAGGTGGGGAGCTGTACATGATGATGAGAATGACTAGACCTAGGACCAAGAAGCAAGTAGGAGACAACATCATTATGCCGAAAGACAAATTTTTTTTTAAAATCAAATCGGGTTCAACCCCCTGGTTGGGTTCGCCTGAACTCGATGGCTCCTTTTGTGGGTCGGGGCAAGTTGGAGGTCAGCTACTTTATACGCGCTGATAATAGTGTTTTCATTTTTGCACAAGCTCTGAGATGGGATGCGATCACTGTGTTAGAAATTGAAGCTTGTGAGCTAATGATGAGCATTCGTTGTTGTATACGTTCGGGCCTTATGCAGGTCTCTTATCAAATGGATTCTTCTTCTTTGGTCGACATCATTCTCAAGAAGACGCCATGCCCTTGGAAGATTCTTAACATTGTATGTCATATTTGGCATGATATAAATCTTTTACAACTTTTTACTTGTAATCACATTTACCACGAAGCGAACACAGTCGCGGATTTTTTGGCATCACATGGTCGGAACTCTACCTCCTACTCCTTTTGGGAGGACAGCCCGCCTCCGAGCGTATCAGGACAATTCCTCATTTAATCTAAGTTAACACCTTTTCTTGAAAATAAAATCAAATCAAATCGGGTTTTTACGAGAGGATATTTAAGGGGTCATTTGGTAATTTAGATAGATTATCGATTATTTTTATTTAAATTTCTTAGGGTCCACCACATTACTTCGTTTGACTATAATAAATTATCTTAATTACACCATAACATGTAGGGAGGTGGCTTTCCATATTACCAATTACTTAACATACATTTTTGACAAAAATGTCCATTCAATCAATTTTTAAAATTTTAAATATTTTATTAATGAATATATCATTCAATCTCATCTTATCTATTATTTAATTTTTTTTTACAAATAACTCTTAATTTTGCCCCATCTTATTTTACTATATTATTTTTTCTATTTTTTTACTTTGTTTATTTATAATACCATGTGATGAAAATCTAAAATAATTTTTAAGGATATTTTGGCAATTTGCTCTCTAGCTATTTTAATCATAACTTATATTACTAAAAGTTGTCAAACATTATAATATGTGATATTACCGATAATTTAAATAATAATAATATATTTAAGTGGTGATCAAAATTATCGATTAATTACATTAGTAATGTGTCAAACAACCCTTAAGAGAAATATTTTGGTTCAATCGTGAGATGATATAGGACAATGTGAAAACTATTTTGTTAAGGAATATGATCATTTTATTCTTTAATAAAATTTAAAGAAGATAAAAGAACAATGTGAGGACTATTTAATTAAGAAATATGATCATTTTATTCTTTAATAAAAATATTATCTTCACTTGCAAGTCACTAAAGGGTGTGTTTGATTAGCAGAACTTGGACAGAACTTGTCCATGTTCTGTCAAACGCCTTATGTGATCAGAACTTGAAAACGTAACCAACTTAAAGAACAAAAAGTTCTTGCTGGAAGCAAGAACTTCCCTTTTCTTTTACGTTTTACTTCTTCCTCTTTTTTAAACTTTTAATTTTTTTTCCTTTTTTTTTAATTATTTTTAATGTACATATGATTTATTTATTAATAAATTATTGTTAAAATTATAAATTAAATTATTCAATTAAATCAAATTAATGTAAAATGTTATTTAATATTATATTTAATATAATAGAATTTTATTAATTAATCGGATCTTAATATTTATGTAAATTATAATACTAATAACATATAAAATATTTAATCAAAATTAATATTAATATATTACGACACAACTTATTTTTTATGTGCTAATAATTATTGTTTTAAATAAATAAATACGTATAATATTTTTATTTACTATAATTATATGTCTCATAAAATAATAAATTATATTCTTAGTTCTTACTTTTTATCTAAACACCCACTAAAACTTATCTATTAAATTATTTTTTTTAAATTTTCATCATTACATTTTTTCATCCAAACACCAACCTAAACTTTTTATCAAATCGGTTAGTTCTCAAGAACTAATGGGAATTCAAAATCCCCATACCAAACGCAACCAAAAAGTCCAACGCAAACTCAAACTCCTTATTTAAAAAATGAATTCTATATAGAAGAAAAGGAGAGAAAAAAATCGAATAGAGAACAACAAGAAAAAAAATAGGTTCTGATTGATTATAACCAATGAAAGGAGAGGAACTACGAAAATAATAAGACAGACTATCATTTTGTCTGTGATTATGCAAACACTTGTTCACCATCGTGTTTTACTTCAAATTTATAACTATATTATTAGTGTTCAAATTAAATGTCAAAGCTTCCTTCCTTAACGCGTATCTTGTTGAATTTTCAAATTTTCAGGACGTCACTATTACTATTAAGAATGAAGAATAGAAAACAACACACAGTGAACACATGCAAACGGATTTACTACATTGTTCAAAAATATGAAAGACGTCTTCTTTACACTTCTAAACTTTGATCAAAGTCCTAGCCAGCCAACCATATCTTCTTATGCTCCTTGGAAGTTTGGATGAATGGGCCGTTGTGCAAACTGATAGTAACAAGTCATGTTATTAAAATCGGATCGAATCTATCGGTTCAACCGATTCAATCGTGAACCAGCGGTTGATTCAATCTATATCGAAATCGCTTTTGGCTTTGAATTGGATAAAATTGGTTGAATTGGGAAAATCGACGAATTGATTCAACCCGGTTTGAATTAAATTTTATTTTAAAAACATTAAAAAAGAAAAAATAGGGTGTTAAAAGAAAGGCTATTTTCATAAACCTTCTCTAAACTATCGCATTTTTCGCATCTAATCTCAAAATATAAACTTATTTTTTTATCTCTAAACTATCACGATTTTTTTACTTTAGTCCTTCCGTCGAGTTCTGTTATATTTTCCGTTCCTTTTACTTTTTTCATTTATGAAAAGACTAAATTACCCTTCCTTGCAGAAAAATATGAAATAACAAATAAAAAAATCGCTGAAATGATTAAAATGGTAGACAAAAAAATTCATTTATGAAAAGACTAAGTTACCCTCCCCCTAATTTTTTATTCTTTTTTTATTTTTTATATTTATTATCTAATGTATTATGGAGGGAGGAGTAATTTAATCTTTTCATAAATGGTAAAAATCAAAAGTAACAAAAAATATAATAGAAGTAAACAAAAGGACTAAAGTGAAAAAATCATAATAATTTAAGGATTAAAAAAATCAGTTCGTAATTTGGGCTTAGATGCGAAAAATCACAATAATTTAGGGGAGGTTTATGGAAATAACCCTAAAAAAGTTAAATAAGATGGAAAGAATGAAATGCAAAAAAAAATTAAATAAAAATAGAAAAAAAAATTAAGTATTATATTTTGAATAAAATTGGAAAGAAAACTACAAAAGGGCATAAAAATGGAAATAAAAAATGAAAAGTTTTAAGAAAAATAAAAAAGAAGATTATATAAAATATATTAATGCAATAGTTATAATCATTAAATAATAAATGAATAATAATAATAATAATAACATATTAGTTGACAATTTATTTATCATTATTAAATCTTAAATAACTAAAATTATATTATATTAATATTTTTATTATGAATTGGTTATTAATACAATATTCATATATTACTTCATATAAATTATATATTTCATATTATTATAAATACTATTATTTTTTAAAAAAATTGTTTCAATCCGGGCGAACCTGATCGGATTGGACCAACCACAACTCTACTCGATAGTGAGTTCGATCCAATCGCTGGTCCGATTCTAAAAACATTGATAACAAGTGATAGTGTGTACTACTTTGTTCAAGAAGGAGTAATTTTTCAGCAACAGTTATCTAACTTATTGGGTATTCTTAATATAATCAGGCAACTTCATTTTGTAACACCACGATCGTCAAACTTAAAAAATATTACAAACGTGGTCATCATGATCGGCTATCATCAGTTTATCCATTGATATCACTGATGTGACACTAACATACGTGATAATATATCAATATTTTTCTCTTCTCCATGTGAGATTTAAAAATAAAATATCATGTCATCATTTTCTCTCTCCTTTACTCAAACTTCAGTTTGTATATGTGTAGTCATTCAACTAAAAAAATTAAACATGTTCATTCAAATTTTAAAAAAAATTCAATTATGGTCAACATTGGAAATTTTAAAAATAGAATGAAATAATAATAAATTGTTTAATCAACATTCAATTTTTGTAACCATTTAATTCTTTTTAAGAAAAATACTATCACATGAGTATTTTCTCTTCATTTAGAATTTAAAATGATAAACAAAATAAATATTAAAAAGGAGGCCGTCTTCATTACATCACAAGAGTGAGGGGCAGTAGCTCTAGAAGTTTACTTTCGTGGGGGTCATTCGACCTAGCGCAACGATCGAGCTCGGGCCAGACCGTGCTGGGCTGCCCAATGGCACTAAGTACAGCCCAGCATGGCCCCGACAAGCATGAGTTTGACCGGCCAAATGTCGCACAAAGTTTGTTTATTATATTTTCAAATCTTTAATCATGCACTATAAAATGTGACTACTTTTTTCATACCTTATAATATCTTTTATTAGTCCAAATTTAGAGCAAGAAAATGTGATCAATTTTTTTATTTCCCTAATTTAATCATTATTAATTATTGATATTATAATATTATATATCTAAAATACATCAAAAAAATTGAATGACCCCAAGCATAATCAAGCTCGAGGTATGAGCGGAGCCAACACAATTCGAAAGTCCATTTTTAAATGAAGCTACTATCCTTTTTTTACTTTTTATTTACTATTTACTTTTTTATTTACTATTTATTATTATTTCATTATGTCTTTATTATCTTAATATTTTAGTGATGTTCATGACTGAAAAGTTTTAAAAAAATTGAATGAAAATTTTAAAAGTTGAATGATTAAGTTTGAATGAAAGAGAGGAAAATGGTAATATGTCATTTTTATTTTTTAAAATCTGACATGAAGGAGGAAAAAATATTGATATTGTAACGTCTACAAATTCACATAAGGAAATCAGAGTCAAAATCAATTGAAATCAATACAATTAATGGGGGAATTCAAATCAAATTCGGATTTCAAAACAAAAAAAGGAAACGAACAAAGAAGAAATGGTCGACAGGGGAGGAAAATCCTCTCTGTTTTCGTCTCGGAGCCGATACTATAAGAAGGGACGTGAGGGCAAACCTCGCGCCCCCTGGGACACTCTCGTCCGGCCGCCGTCCCGTCTCCCTCTTCTTCTTCTCCTTCGGCTCCAGCGACCGACACGCACCAGGCAGAGGTGACCAGACTGCAGGAGATTCGACGCGCATCTACGCCCCACCGACGCAATCGGGCTCTTCCTCGACGTGCGCAAGGACGAGGCGAACCTTCCTGTCGGCCGAGAATGTTCGGCGACTGATCAAATCGACGATGACAACTCCGACAATCGAAAAGCGAACAAATAGAGGTACCTTAGAGTTTTAATCCCCTAGACGAAGAAATAATTATTTATTGATGCGTAAGAATAGTCAACTATGATCCTGAGATTGTTAGCTTCATTTTTCGTATTTTGATTGATGTGTTTTGATGGCCGGAAGGCCGTCGAAATCGAGGAAGATGACCGGCGGTCCTGTTTTATCGCAGGGAACGGTCGACCGATATTATGAACTGTCGATCGATCCTGCAAGGGTCTCACATTATTCCATCTTTCGATCGATCGACCGATCCTACTGTGGCGGTCGACTGATTCACTTGTTACTCGACAGATCAGATCTCGCGGTCAATCGATTGACCCTCCGAATGGTCGACCAATCCAGCGCGCGGTGCGCGACATCGTGATCTTATAATCAGTTGACCGATCCATAGATGCACAGAAGTAATCGATCGATCGACCACATGTGCACGGTCGACCGGTCCAACAGACCACCGACAAAGAAGAAGGTCGATCGATCCAAGAGGACCGGTCAACCGGTCCTGCAAGGGTCTCGCATTATTCCATCTTTCGATCGGTCGACCGATCCTACTGGGGCGGTTGACTGATTCGCCTATTACTCGACAGATCAGATCTCGCGGTCGATCGATTGACCCTCCGAATGGTCGACCGATCCAGCGTGCGGTGCGCGACATCGTGATCTTATGATCGGTCGACCGATCCATAGATGCACAGAAGTAATCGATCGATCGACCACATGTGCACGGTCGACCGATCCGACAGACCACCGACAAAGAAGAAGGTCGATCGATCCAAGAGGACCGGTCAACCGGTCCTGCAAGGGTCTCGCATTATTCCATCTTTCGATCGGTCGATCGATCCTACTGGGGCGGTCGACTGATTCACCTGTTACTCGACAAATCAGATCTCGCGGTCGATCGATTGACCCTCCGAATGGTCGACCGATCCAGCGCGCGGTGCGCGACATCGTGATCTTATGATCGGTCGACCGATCCGTAGATGCACATAAGTAATCGATCAATCGACCACATGTGCACGATCGACCGGTCCGACAAACCACCGACAAAGAAGAAGGTCGATCGATCCAAGAGGACGGTCAACCGATTCAAGACAATCGGTTCAGTTCGACCGAAGCGAGAGGAACGGTCAATCGGTTCAATCAGTTAATCGGTCCAAATGGTTCGGCCCAGTCCAACTTACCGGCTCGAGCTAACCGGTTCAACCCAACTCAAATCCATAGAGAGGTATTGAATCATTTCTGAAGCATGAGTACTGATATAATCCGAGTCGAACTCCAACCCAATTCGTGTCAGGCTCTTGAACCCTAACAGAAGACTCGAACCAGTTCATCTATAACTAACCGAATCCTATTGTAAAGACATTAATGTCCATCTGGGTTCTGATTCATAGATATCATGATAAGCAAAGTAAAGCAAAGATAAAGTCATGAGATTACTATGTGCCGCCCCATTGTATGGAGCAAAGATCGCAGTATGGTATAGAGAGGGACATGTAGTTAGCTGGGAAACAGCGAACCTATTAATCTTTGATGACCACTGTTTCTGAGATCACAAGCCCTCTCCCACCTGCATCTCGAAGAAGGATGATGCATTGTCACACTCCTTCCCCAAAGAACATAGTATTGAGCCAGAGGGACAGATAGCTAATTGAGGAGACAGTGAACCTACCGGTTCTTAAATGACCACTGTTTCTGGAGTGCAGACCCTCTCCCACTTGCATTTCGAAATGGGTGATGCATTGTCACACCCCATTCCCGTTATGGGCTTATTGGCTTTACAAATTCAGAGAGACACCTCTGGCATCCCAATTTAATAAAGTCGAGCTCGCATAAGACAGCTAACTTTAAGGATATCATAGTAATGTAAAAGACGTAGTGCAACTCATAGTAAAGTAATGTACAGTAAAGTATGACATAGCAAAGTACAGTGTATAGTATAGTAAAGTATGAAACACAGTATGATAGAGTTAATGCAGAGACCTATAATGTTCAAAGCAAGGTACAGTAAAGACAAGGTATAGTTAGAGTAAAGAACAGAGTACATATATTGATATAGTTGAAGTATGATATATGGCTCATCGTAATCAATGCATAGAAGCTAAAGCATGTTATCATTCACGACTGATATATTTGTTATATGATTATCATTGATTCTTATTTGATCGTCTATACTTCTATTGTATTAGACATCTTTGCTTATGGGTATTCGATTCCCCTACATTGAAATTTTGCAGGTAAGAATGCTACTTGATGAAATGTGAGAGTGCTCAGGACTTGGAAGATGTTGCACATGACTATTTACATCAAGTCTGCTAAATTGCATTTAATTGATGATTTGCTTTGTTATTCATAGATATCATCTTATTTCGCCTATCGAACTTTCTCCTATATGTCGGATTTCTTGAAGTTGTAGTCTTTTATCATTTCGTTACAGACTACATTGATTAGTTGTCTCTTGACATTCCAACGTTTAAGCTTCCGCATTAAAGTCTTTGATTTTATTTTCTTATAATATTGATGTCATGTATACATTTTGTTGAATGATCATAATCAATAATGTAATAGACAGTCTAGCACTCTCGGAATCAATCTGACTGCCTACGTGACAGGAGGGACGATTTTGGGAGCGTTACAGATGTGGTGCCTCGTATGCCTATGCCGCGTCATGATCAATCAATAAACGGACAACGGTCGGTCGGCAATTGAAATATTTACCGGAAATGCCCGTAAGTTGAATGACCAAACTTACTACTTCAAGGAGTCATGATGCCCTTGCTGGTGTACCCATGATTCGTACAAAAACTGGTATTATTCATATAGTTTTAACCCCGTGTGATGAAATAGCTGACTGAAAGAAGAGGTTGCCGGGGAACTAAGAATAAACATGTATCATATATGCACAAGTGCAAGATGCACTCCTGACAAAACGACCCCCCTTAGAAAACACTTCTCCCTACCGTAAATTTCCGTAGCCATCGATGGTAATCTAATCAGCATGAACTTGCTTCGAGGCCTGGCAACAGAAATTATCCGGAAACGAGCTAATGAAATCTTAGCTCATTGGAAGACCTCAAAATTTGATCAGAAGATGATTGTTGAAAACATAAACCAGGTGCACAGCTTGTGTTGTCAGTACTCATTTAATTTCTTTGGGGTTGGAAGGTGTCAAGAAACCACTTTTGAAGCTGCTATACTGGATGTTTTGCCAGCAAAGAAAAAGGCATGAAGAAGGGAGGCAATATCTACGTACCACCAACGGCATTAGTTGCCTCCAACAATTTAGCAGCTGCATACTTTGGTGTCCTTTGTCCACCTGAAGGTATCGAAAAACTGCGCGCCATAGGACCAGGCGGTGTTGGTAATGGTGATGCAGCATGAGAGACAACAAATGTCTTACCCGTTGCAGCAAATACTTGACCTCTAGGGAATAAAGGACCTGAATAACCAACCATACCCAAAGGTTTTTCCAATTTTCCTGAACCAATTGGTGGCCTGGGGAGTTCATGAAGTTCACTGATCTTTGGAGTTGATGTCTTAGGGGGAACTGATGGAGATACTGGTGCTTGTGGCTTGGATATGCTTTGCGCTGCTGAAAATGTAACCGGATGAACATCCGCAAAAGTTCTGTAATCTGTGAAAGAAAATTTTGGCTTGCTTGAGAATGGTTTGCTTGATATGGGACCAGAGAAGGCTTGTCGCTTGAACATTTTGGTATCAGGAAAAGCCTGAGAATTACATTGTGACATAGCTGGCACCTCTGGAAAGTAATAAGGTGTGTTTATTGGGCCACTCCTAGCAATGTTCTCCTTAAGTATCGAGCTTCTCTTTGGAGATTTTGCAGGAATCAAGAACTCCGACTCTCTCAGATCTTTCGTAGCCCCTTTTGCCTCTAGTGGAGATGAAAACCAAATTTGCCTCGACTGCGCAACCTTATTGTCCTTTATAAAGGCAGTGCTGGGACTTGTAGGAACTGAATTTTTGTCATCATCTGGCAGAGGAAGGACATAAGAGTGAAACTTTCTAACTGCTGAATGTTGTGAGTCTTTTATGTTTTCATATGGATCAATTTTCTTATCAGCAAATATTGGAGCAGATTGACTGCCAGGTCTAGGTCTCCCACTGAAAGAGCGCAAGTCTGTCGGGCTCTTGTCAGTATTTTCCTGAATAAATACAGCAGCCATTATAAGAACGAGGCATTTCCAACAAAACAAGCATCCTATGCTACTGCAGATTTATAAAGTACAAGTTTGAAAATACTCAAGTCAGCTGGCATGGTTAGGGAAACAAAAGTTAGGCAGCATGTTTAAATCAGATGGTATTGCTTGAACAAAATTGTAAAGCATTTAAACCAAAGCCTACACGATAGTATCTATGAGGCAGATTAAATTCAAGGATTTCAATATCAGGATTAGAAACACTTGGTAAATTCTCTTACCTCTAAAGAATTTCTAGATATAGAAATAACATCTTGATCTTGGTTATTATGTTGATGCCCAAAACTTAATTCTCCATCATCATCATATTCATCATCACTGTATTCCGTGTCATCATCGTCGAGCTCTTTGAATTGGTAATCAATATGATGTTGCTCAGCAACAGATTTAACGTGTGGCTCAACCATCTCAAGAGCCTTTAGTCCCTTCCTAAAGAAACTTAACTGAATGCCATGAAAGGGAGACAAGAAGATTGATATCAATCGCACAAATAACAAGGACACCTAATTTCTTAAGGTTCCAACATTCAAAAGTTGGACAACTACCTGCGCAGCATGGTGGCGAGCAGCTTGTGTTAAAATGCTTCGAAACTGACCTTGCTTTAACGATTTCAGGCGAAAGACAAACTGGTTGGCCTCCCCTTCATAATCAACTTGAGCTTCTTCCAAGTCTTTTGATGAGGAAGTTCTGGATTTGGCATGGGACCTTCCCTTCATTCTATACGTCGCCAACATGTTATTATACAAATCTCTGAAAGAGATACCAAATTTAGATGTTGTAAATACAATGGATGGTTTGAAAAGCAAATAGGAACAGCTCCAAACCTTTTATGATCACAACTTCGCTTCATTTCCTGAACAGTATATAAACTAACAGTCAGCAAATAACGGTAAAAAAATTTGCATAACACGAATAAAATAAGACTTCAAGATTCCAAAACCTAGTATAAAGACTCAATTCAACATACATCCTCAAAGTGATTGGGAGATTAAGAATTTTCTTCTACTCTTCGGTCATGTCTAACAAATATAATATTGAGTTCCATCAACAGTACCAATATGGTGGAACTCATGTAACACCCTCGGTTCAAAGATGTATCATTGATCTATAGGATTAGCGATGCGGAAAGAAAGGAGCAAACCTCTACTATTTCAAGCTCTCCGAGAAGGGATAATGATGGCTTTGCCATAGTCTGGAAGACGTGAGATCGCTGCAATGCAAATTAATAGTTATCATACACTGATCGCAGGGATATTTTCTAAGAGAACTGCAGGTTGACAGGCATTTGTATAAACATATGATTCATAACATAGCAAAGGACTCACGTAGGTATTGAAAAGCTTCTGAAGTCCAAATTGAGCCCTACCAATCATCATTAGTGCTCTACCTGCATGTACAATTGAGACAAGTTACTGCTTAATGAATGGTAATAGATACAAAGGTTGCTTGATGACATACATTCCAAATTTTCATCTAGCATGAAACAGTTGATGAACTTTCATCAGGGTTTGAATCCTTAGATCAACATAAATGACCAATTAATTGGCAAGTTATACAGGAAATGACCACAGAAAGCTCTCTACATAGAAAATGATCCTGTTAGTAGCATGATGGTGGTTGTAAGAGAAAATTTGACCACTTTTAAATTTCTATTGATGGATTTGTGCTCAATAATTATCAAATAATAGTTCAAATGCTTGGAATGAATGCACGCTCAGGTTGCTCACCACTATCTTCATCGTCATTCAGTTCAATCTTCTCAAGCAAGCATGTCCCCAACTCCTCTAGTGCTATCGAAAACTCTGAAAAGAGGCATATTAAAGAATACAACATTACTTATTTAAAAAAAAAGATTACAACATTATGCAACAGGATGATACCTTTAGGAGAGATATTAAAATGGCAAAATGATGTGCGCCTTTTAAGGAGAGAAATTAAAATGGTATTTCTTAAGTAGGGAAATTAAAAGGGAAAATTGGTGTCTGCTACAATCATTGTGTCAAATAGTCAACAAATAAACCTTCTTGCAGGGAAATCAGAAGAGAAGACATCATTGGTATGAAATAATGCACTTTCTACGTGCACACACACACACGCATATTTGAGAGAAGAATATCAAAACCACAAGCATCTAACTAATATTTGAAAGAAGCTTTGAACATGACTGGAAGGTCCTAATAATATATGATTCTGCACTACAACTCAAATTAATTGAAGAAGGACTCACATGTTGTTAAAAGGTTTCCAAATAAAACTCAAAACCAAATACGCGGTACATAACAGAATGATTGATGAAACACTTTCAGCAGAAGGAAATAATAATTTATACATATTTATCCTGTTGTACTGAATATTTAATTTTCCATTTCATTACATTATTGAAATTAAAACTTGCAATTCATAAAGCAAAAATTCATTAACCAACTTTGCTTGCAGCATGAATCAAAGCTCAAATTGCCATTTATTATTCACGAAAACATTTATACATGTAAGGCTCATGCTTATATAATAAAGTATGAGTTGTATAGAAGATTTCTAAAAAAATTGAGATTTCTCCCATGTGTTTCATAAGATGAGTATTACTCATTAATGCAATATGATTAACTTCATCTTGTAAGACACTTCCTATCCTTTTCTTAAAGCAAACACAAAACAGAAATATATCTATGGCAGGATGGCTACTAAGTACTTACTCACCCTCAAGGTTGTCAAAATATCGATCTAAATCTTAAGATCTTATGATTTTACCATCTTACTACCCATAATCGATCGATCTTATATTGAGGAACTTAATACAATTTTAATTTTTGTCATACGACCTTAAAATTTTATTCGATCCTATACGATCTCATATAATTAATATAAACACTTAAATATCAATAAAAATGTATAATTATGATAATACTAATGAATTTAGAAGGAGTCTAATATATTTTCTTAGTTTTTAATATATTTTGATGTAATCTAGCTTAAGAATCGATAAAAATATGACTTGGTGAGGTGTAATTTAAGATTTAAGTGTGATAAATTTATCAAAAGAATATTTTATTATTTTAAAATAGATTTTTTTTTATTAATAGGTAGGATCCTCGATCCAATCTTACTATTTTTTATCTCATGGCCTCTATCTGATCTTACGTAAGATCTCGATCTTGATAACCTCGCTCACCCTTTTCCCCCTCAAAAGAACAAAGGAAAGTTTAAAACATTAGCAGAAACAACAAGACAATCAAAAGAATTTTCACATAGAAAAAATGTGTTTTCTTCAAAGTACTTATGTAATTTGCATCCAATTAAGCCGTATCTATATATACCATATGCATTAGTTGCAGTAGAAGTAACTACAGACACTATGCTATCATAGCAGTCCTTCATCTCCTGCATATCCTGCACAACGAAAGCATCAATATTAATCGTGTGGCTATAGTAGCAACTTAATGACTGTAAGTTAACTTATTTCATTTCTTTTTCGGCATTAACTCTGGTATGCCTACTGGGTTGTTAACTAATTTAGTTTAAAACAGGAGCATTACACATCTTAACATTGCTAGAGTTTGATTTTCTGATTTGCCCATTACCAAATCGACAACCAACTGTTCTCTCTTAGTTGATGGTTTATGAGAATTGCCAATTGCAATGAATTACTCAAAAACAAACCATTGATTCATTTGGATCTCCTTACATTTGGATAAAAGACAACAACATCTAAAGAAAGGAAAAAGCAGAACAGGAAGAATTTCCCAGGATAACAATGTGGGATTATTGATATATCTTATCGTACAGAAACCTAGCAAACAAGCAAAAAAGAAGAAAAAGAAGCTTTTATCAAACAGTGCATTGGAAACTTCGGTCAATACTTAAAGCATCATTTGTTCCAACATATTGACAATGGTCGAGCTACAGAAAAAAGATCGAAACTTAACCCCAGAATCCATGTAAACACCAAGACAACCGTCAGAAAGAGAAGAAAAGAAGGAAATTTTGCGTCAGGGCTTCGAATTTCATACCAAAAACCCAACTTTCCAACACAGAACCACGAAAATGAACTCAAAATCTCATATTTACACCATTATACGATGGAACATTCGAAAATAAAAAAAAAGGTGAAAATTCTGCATCAGAGGTTCAAGACTCGTCACCAAAAACACCAAGATTCTGAAGCAGCATGTCGCGACCAGCAAAAAGATCGCATCTTTACCGTGTTCTTAATGAAACAATCACCTATGCAGGCAACAGAGAAGACGGAGCAAAACATGCGTAGAAGAGAAGAGAAAAAGAAAAGAAAAGAAAAGGCTTCACCTGCGTCGCTTGGACGAGGTCGTCCAGTTTTGCCGGCCTCCGGCTCTCCTTCTTGGCATCGCTCCTGTGGAGCGCCAACCCCCGGAGCTTGCTCAGCGGCGATTTCATATCCCCTGAGCTCCGCACAAGAACAGAGCAGACGGAATGAAGAACCGGAGCCAAAACCCTTCTGCGTTTGTTTCTTTCCTTCTTTGTATCCGCCTCGTTCAGCCTCGGAATTGTCGGAATTGCAGAATGAGGAGGGGGGAGGAGGAGGAGGAGGAGGAGGAGGAAGAAGAAGAAGACTAAAAGGGTGTCTTTTTCTTGGAGTCTTAGTTATTCTTCTTCAAAACCATCATCATAAGAAGCTTATTCTGGTCAAAAGAAGAAAATGGCGACACACACAAGAATATGATGCCGGGTGAAGACTTTTTTTAATAATAATAATTAAGGGGGGGCACACGGAAATGGAATAATGGGATTAATACTTTTTTTATCTTATAACAATAATAATAAAGGGATTAAATTTTTATTCTTTTATATTTTGGGTTATAAATTTCATTCTGTCTTCCATTGAAGTATAACTATTCAAGTATAATTTGATATTGACTTTCAGAAACTTTTAAAAGTTTACTTGTTTCTCTATAATGATCTAAGGTTCTATAAAATACGAATTAGGCGGAACAAAAATTGACTTATATATATCTTAGGCTCATATTTATAAAAAAAACTTGAAGATGATAGATGGCGTCTATTTGTAAGCAATCAATCTCCATGTATATGGAAAAATTTTTGCCTTTCTTTATTCTCTAATAATATTGCCACCTTGACAATTTACATAACTATTTTTCATCATAACCCATCTGCCTATTTTACATTAATCAGTGTACTAAGAATAATGTTGTGATGTTGCCATGTTATATGAGGTTTTGATTTTGACAACCACATTTATATTCATATATTTACATAACTACTATTCATCATATTCCAATTTCATGAACGATTACATTAATTAAGACATTTATATTCATCATATTCATCACATTTATATTCATGAACCATTACATAACTACTATATTCAAAATGTTTTGTCTATTCCACCTTCCTGTGGATTGGAGTGAAATGCTAAACTTCATCAGAAATTAAGACATTTATTATCCCACATTTAGGAGTCATTTAATATGAGATAATCTAAATAAAATATTAATTATTTAAATTAAATTTCTCAAAACTCATTGATAATTTTTATTGACATCTCATTAATAATATATATATATATATATATAAGATATGATAAGTGTTTTTCATAATATCAGTTGGGCGAAATATATAATTGGGATATCCATATAATCAATTTTATTTGTTTAATATTTCTTATTAGCGAGTAATATCATTTCATTTCATCTTATTTATTTCTTCATTGTACCAATAACTCATGATTTTGAGTACTCTTCTTTTATCCGTATTAAGCTTTTTATTTTTAGTTTGTTTATATATAATAATTATCTAAATATATGATTGAAATTTAAAACATTTTTTTGGATATTTTTAATATTCAATTACTTTACTTATTATTTATATCCCTAGTACTTACCAAACAATAATATGATGTTCTCAGTAATTCAAATAATTATAATCTATTTTAAAGGATGGATTAAATATGTACGTACCTTATAAGGAGAAATCAAGGTACCAATTAATTCAATATTTCTTTATGTAGTATTAATTTCAAATTGTTAAGTATAGACTTTAATTGCATTCCTTAATTTCTCCCTATCCGTGGGAGACTTATAATTCTGATTTATGGTTAAACAAATAACACTTTAATATTCTGAATTCAAAGTAGATTGATCAAGATCTACCAAGACTTTAACAAACACAAAAAGGTGGTGCACCAAAATTCAGACCTTTGAATTAAGACCTTTGATTGCCAATGTTGATAAAAGAATATTCTGAAATATTCTGAACGAAGCTGTTTGGCAGTAGAATTAAGACCTTTGACTGCCTCGTTGATAAAAGAATATATATATATATATATATATCAAATAATACATTAAATGATTGGCTCGGTGATTTGAATAATATATTGAAGCCAAGCATGTCTTGAAAGTTGAAACAACCATCCATTTATTTATTGGCCAATGTTGTGAAAATCTTAATATATTTCGTTAGGCCATTTACGCTATTTAAATTTCGAATGTAATAACAATGATCACCTGAGTTTATTTCAAAATAGAATAATTACGTAACACCCTTCGTCTACTCAATTAAGATATTATTCACGTTGAATTTTGAGCCTTACGAATTTAAAATGTGATGAACTGACCATTTTTAATCATATAGAAATATTCGATCAAATTATCTTTATCCATAGATCTCGTATCGTTAGATATTAGTTCATGGGATCCAAGTTTTTTTATCACTTGAACTAATCAATTTTTTATTTATTATTTAAAATGGGAAAAATTCCACTAAGTTGAATAATAATAGTAATAATAATAACTTTATAACAAAAGTCAAATCAACTTATTAATCAAAAGAGAATCGATTAATGCAGTGCAATTGCAAGTATTTTGCCACTCGCATGGGTAAAAAAGTAACCCAAGTTGGTGTGGCTTATTGGGAGAGCACCAATTTGTTGGTGGTGGGAGGGAGGAGGAAGCACGTGAACCAACGCCACGTTCAGTGGATGATGGATCATGCGCATGATATGAAGTGCACGAACAGGAAGCACAACGTGGGAAAATGACCCACCACAATTATTTACAAATGAATCATGCAAGTGATATTTTTACATAAGAAAATAATAATAATCATAATAATAATAATAATAATAATAATAATAATAATAATGGAAGCTTAAGACACATCCAAATACGTATTTTCAAATATATATATAGTTAATTTCAAATAATATAGGAGAATCAAAAGATTTTGAACCACGAGATAAGAAGACTTGGTGGTAGAATGAGGAGGTCCAAGAAAAGATGCATAATAAGAAGAATTATTTCAAGACGATACACTTGAATAATAGTTCTGACAATTGGAAAAAATATCATTTGGCGAAAAAGAAGGTTAAGAAGGCAGTTAGTGATGCTCGTGCTAAAGCATATGAGGGGTTTTATAAGGAATTAGGGACAAAGACTAGTGAACAAAAAATTTACAATATTGCAAGGAATAAAAAGAAGGAGTCGAGAGATTTGGATCAAGTAAGATGCATAAAAAATGAAGTTGACAAGGTTTTAGTTACTGAATGAGATATTAAGAACAGATAGGAAGAGTATTTCTATAAGTTATTTAATGATGAATGTGAAGGTTCCCGTTGTGATTTAGAGGACTTGACAGTTAGCAAATGTGAGCTTAATAGGTCATTTTATCATAAAATTAGAGTCTCGAAGGTTAGCGAAGCTCTTAAGAAAATGGAGAATGATAAAGCCGTTGGACCGGATGGTATACTGATTGAAGTTTGAAAATGTTTAGGAGAAAAAGATGTGTTGTGGTTATGTAAATTATTTAATGAGATTTTACGATCGAAAAAGATGCATGATGATTGGAGATTAAGTAAATTAGTTCATATTTACAAAAATAAAGGGGATATTCAGAATTGTGCAAATTATAGAGGGATTAAACTTATGAGTCACACAATAAAATTATGGGAAAAAGTGATTGAGCATAGATTAAAAATGGAGACTATTATTTTTTAGAGACAATTTGGGTCATGCCAGGAAGATCCACTACAGAGGCGATTTAGATGGAGAAGTATCGAAGTAGGAGAAGAGACTTACATATGGCTTTTATTGACTTAGAGAAGGCATATGATCAAGTACCAAGGGATGTATTTTGAAAAGCCTTGCAAAAGAAGAGGGTGAGTGTTGCTTATATTAAGGTAATATAAGATATGTACGATGGGGCATTGACTAGGGTTAGGACACCCGGAGATGAGACAAATGAATTTTTTATAGGAATTAGCCTACATCAAGGATCAGTTTTAAGCCCGTATCTATTTAACTTAGTTATCGATGCTATAATTGAGAGTATCACAGAGGAGGTACCTAAGTGCATGCTATTTGCGGATGATATAATACTTTTAGCGGATTCAAGAGAAGAGATTAATACAAAATTGGAAATATGGAAAAATACGTTGGAGTCAAAGGGTTTTCGTTTAAGTAAGAATAAAATAGAATATATGCATAGCAATTTCATAAATAAACAACTTAGAGACGATTTGAAAGTTAGGCTAGGGGAGGATATAATTTCTCAAGTGACAAAGTTTAAATATTTATGATCAATTGTAAGTTAAGATGGTGAGATTGATGACGATGTTAATCATAGAATTCAAGCAGGTTGGTGTAAGTGGAGGAAAGTCACTGAAGTTCTTTGTGATAGAAAAGTACTCAATAAAGTTAAAGGAAAATTCTATCATACTGCTATAAGACCGGCAGTGTTATATGCTAGTGAATGTTGGGCTATGAATGGACAACATGAACGTAAAGTGGGGGTAACCGAAATGAAGATGTTGAGATGGATGTGTGGTCATACAAGATTAGATAAGATTAGGAATGACCATATACGTGAACGATTCGGAGTGGCTCCTAGTGAGAAAATGGTAGAGAATCGTTTGAGATTATTTGGTCATGTTCAGAGAAGACCATTAGATGCGCCAGTAAGAAGAGTAGATCAAATAATCTGGAGTCCGATTAAAAGAGGAAGAGGGAGACCAAGGCGGACACTTGACAAACTAATAGAGCAAGATCTATTGGTGAATAATATACCGAAAGGTTTAGTTACTAATAGAGCGGAATGGCATCGTATGATCCATGTAGCCGACCCCACCTAGTGGGATAAGGCTTTGTTGTTGTTGTATATAGTTAATGTAAACATCTAAAAAATTTATCCTAAAAAAATTAAGACATTCGACTACGTTAGTTCGTGACATAATCATAATAAAATGATTATATATTATTGCAGCGAAAATTTAAATTAATAAATTAAGATAGAATAAACTTTGCAAATTCAGCGGAAGACCTTTACGAAAACATCAATGGAATAGTGTTATATATTAGGAAACATAACTAATAACCATTATTAAAATATTTTTTGAAACTAAAGTTAGCTAGATTCAATAGCAACATAACTCCAATTAAGTTTCGACAATTGTGCAATCGTTTATCAAGAGCTGAGTCGTCATCCATCCATTCATTAGCTACTTACACGGATCCAAGTGGGAAATTTTTAAGTTAGAATATGTAAATGTCATGCCATGAATAATCCTATACAGAATACTACATTATATGCACATTCGGTTTTAGATAATAGAAATAGATAAGTATGCCTGACATGGTAAGACATGTATGGAACAATCAATAATAACATTATATCATCATGCATATAACATAAAAGCATGGCAAGACATGTATGGAACATTCATAACAATCATCATTTAATTCCATAGACATATAAATGACTTGCACTTATCTTAATCATTACCTCATTAACTTTCTTCAAGGTTGTTTCATAACTCTTTCAGACTTTTACTTTCGTGGGCTTCAATCCATCAATTCTATTATTGACCCTTATAAAGTTACATCTTCCGATAGTTGATATTTATGCCGTTGCCCTCACAATAGGTGCTCTCATTCACCAGTAGGCGACTTAAGAATACACACACCATTGCCGATGTGAGAACTAAGAGTGTACACGGGTCGAGTTGGACCCGATCCGTGAACAAACTCGACCCGATCAAATTTGATCAAGTTGGGTCAAAGGGCTTTGGGGGGGCAAATCCGATCCAACTCAACCCGATTTAATTCGGATCGGGTCGGGTGGTCGGGTTACCCGTGTTGGGACAAAGGTTTAATGATATATAAAATTATATTTTGATAAAACAAACCTCGAAAGATTAAAGTTGAAATGCTTAAAAAATTTAAAGAAAAATGGATAACTTTATGCATGACACTTTGATTAAACAATCAACTATGATCCTATTAGATTTTGGATTAGTCATAAATATTAAAGTTATAGAGAATTATGTTACCTTTCCATAGAATTAAAAATCATCTTATTTGGATAACTGTGCAAAAAATTATGCTTAAAATAGTGCAGGACGATCGAGGTACCGGTCGGAAAACAAGTCGACCGATCAGGAACACTGGTCGATCGGTCCAGAATATCGGTCGATCGGTCTAGAACACAGGTTGATCGGTCATTACAGAAAATGTCCAATTTTAATCAGTAGAATGTCGAGACTGTACCGGTCGAGGTACCGGTCGACCGGTCCAAAACACAGGTCGACCGGATAGTGTAGAATTCGTCAACGGTCATATTTTTCATAAAAGAAAGTATATCGGTTGACCGATTCATATGTGCGGTCGACCGGCCTTCGAGTCAAATGAACAGTAGGTCAAATTTGAAGGAGAAAATTGTAAAATAATTTTTGGACGACTTTCTCATTTGCAAAAGCCTATAAAAAGAGTGTCAAAGCCAGAAGGAACTGCACTCATCCAAGCCTTGAAGAAAAACTTCAAGTTATCAAAAGAAGACATTCTTCTTGAAGTTTTCATTTTTAGTTTTCTTTCTTTCTCTCTTCCACTCTTGTGAGCTTAAATTTGTAAAAGAGAAAAACATTTTGTTCAAAAAAATAGAGAGAGCTCCTGTGTAAAAGAGGTTTTAAATCTTATCTCTTGAACGAGAGAAAAAAAATTAGCTTCTTAAGAGGAGATGTTGCCTTGCCTCTCGAAGCGGAGAAAATGTGGTTGTTGTAAAGGGATTTTTTCCTTGCCCCATTTGAAATCAAAGAAGGGATTAGTGGAATCTCTGACGGTTTCGAGGTCGAGAAGTCAGAGCGGGAACATAGGCCAAGGTGTGGCCGAACCTCATCAACAATCATCGTATCTTTGCGTTTGATTTTCTCTCTCTCCCCCCGTTCATATTATGCTTATGATCTGAACTGCTTTATTTTAAAATGTTTTAAAGAATCAGTTTTGTGCTTCCGCGATGATATTTGTGAAATCGACATTTTTTATTTAACACCAATTCACCCCATCCCCTCTTGGTGCCTTTTGGGATCCTACAATTGGTATCAGAGCGGGTTGCTCTTATTTTAATTTTTTAAATCATTTTATTTTAAGATTTAATCATTTTTAGATATAGTCTTTTTAAGATTCAATTATCTTTTTTTAAGATTTAACAATTTTTAAGAGCTATGGCATCAAATGGTTTTAATTTTGCCGAAGGACAATCAATTAGTCGTCCCCTCTTTTAAATGCATCAACTTTTGCATATTGGAAAATTAAAAATCAAACTTATATTTATTCTATTGATATCGTTATTTTCATGAAAAATTACCTACGGATTCTAAAGAAAGAGAAAAGATTTTTTTAAAACTTTATTGGAAAGTCAAAAATATTTTTTATTGTGCTTTGGATTCAATGGAGTTTAATCAGATTTCAAGTTATGAAACTGCAACCGAGATTTGGGAAAAACTCATCACTACTTATGAAGGAACCGACAAAGTTAAAGAATCCATATTGAATATTTTAAATCATCAATATGATTCATTCAAAATGTATGATAATGAATCCATAAATGATACGGTTGCTCGTTTTAATGATATTTTGAATGGCTTAGCCTCCTTGGCTGAGCCAAAATTTAATCCTCAAAAAGTGAAAAAGATTCTCAGGTCTCTCTCCTCCAAATGGCATACGAAGAGGATCGTGATCGAAGAAAAAGATTTGAACAAATTGAATTTTAACGATCTTATTGGCTCACTTTTAATCTATGAGATCTCAATCCAAGAAGATCAAGAAGAAAAAACCACAAGAAGAAAATATTGACATTGAAGACAAATACAATAAAAGAAGATTCAAGTGAAGAGGAAGTGGATGAAAAGAAACTCGCACTCTACATAAGAAAATTAGATAAGTATCTCAAGTTAGTTAAAAAGAAAGACAAGAATGAGAAGCCAATAAGAAAATCATACAAACATCACAAAGAAAGAAAAATCTCGGAAAGGTAAAAAGAAAAAATATGAATAGTCTAGTGAAATAAGTAATTCATCAAGCTTTTTTAGTGATGAAGCATACATATGCTTGATGGCACACGACAATGAGGTGATCTCCAACCCTTCAAACTCAAATTATGACTCATCAAACTCTTCTGAAGAAATTCTTTTTTTAGATGTG
The DNA here is from genome assembly GCA_030549335.1 of Pontederia crassipes. NCBI lineage: Eukaryota > Viridiplantae > Streptophyta > Magnoliopsida > Commelinales > Pontederiaceae > Pontederia > Pontederia crassipes. Next base: position 9,710,741 of record CM060190.1, read on the forward strand.
AATAAAGAACTTTCCTCTTTTATAAAATGATATTTTTTTAATTAAAGAGAAAAATGAAACACTAATACATGAAATTGAAAAATTAAAAGAGGAAAATAATGCATATTTTTTGGAAAATGAAAAACTGAAAAACAAAATTGATACTTTAAATCACGCATGCATGTGAAGTTGTAAAACTAGCATGATTTTTGGAAAAAAAGTAAAGAAAGAAAATGTCTCTTTAAAATATATACAAAATAAAAGTATTTCTTATGCAAAGAAAAATAATCTTAAGAATCATCTCTATGATAGAAAATCATATTTTAAATTATTTACATGTGGATTTTATGAGCATTATGTATATCAATGCAAAATGAAAAAATCAACACAACATGGCATGATTTGGATTTCGAAAGGAACATTGTCTAACAAATTAGAACCCAAAGAAATTTAGGTACCAAAGATTACATAATTACTTTTCAGACATGCCTCACATGCAAAGCAAAGGACAAGTGGTGAAGGCACAAAGGTTATGGCAAAAGTATCACTTACTTTTTTATTTCACTCAAAAATTTTAAAACTATTATTTCTTTAATAGAAAAGAGAAATATATAAAAGATTAGTCACAATGATAGAGAAGCATGATTAAACATTATTTTCACATATCATGGATATCACATTGTTTTATCAAAAATTTTATGTCATATTTTAAATATATTTTTGTTTTGGCTTTCATAAATTAATTTTCATTATAAAATAGCCATAAATTTATGGGGATTTATCTTTCAAAACATGCAATAATCTACATATTTATTATATGACAAAAGGGGGAAAAATAATTTTTTTAAAAATTTGATTAAGGGAGAGTTACATATAGTTTCTTACATAGTTCAATTAGAAACGACTTTTTGATAAAACAAAAAAGGGAGAAATATGACATGAATATACTTTATATGAACATCTCTCATTGTAAGGAAAGTTAAGTATTAGGGGGAGTAAAATTGTTTTTACAAGATTTTACAACTTTTTTGCCAATTTATGTCTTTTTCATATTTCTCGGTTTGTCTTCATAAAAAAGGGGAAGATTGTTGGGTCAAAGTTTTAATGACATATAAAATTATATTTTGATGAAACAAATCTCGAAAGATTAAAGTTGAAATGCTGAAAAAGTTTAAAGAAAAATAGATAACTTTATGCACTACACTTTGATTAAATAATAAACTATGATCCTATTAGATTTTGGATTAGTCATAAATATCAAAGTTGTAAATAATTCTATTAGCTTTCCATAGAATTAAAAATCATCATATTTGGATAACTGTGTAAAATATTATGCTTAAAATAGTGCAGGGCGGTCGAGCTGCCGGTTGAAACACAGGTCGACCGATCCAGAATATCGGTCGACCGATCCAGAATACAGGTCGACCGGTCAGTGCAGAAAATGCTCAATTTCAATCAGTAGAATGTCGAGACTATACCGATCGAGGTACCGATCGACCGATCCAAAACACAGGTCGATCAGACAGTGCAGAATTCGCCAATGGTCACATTTTTCATAAAAAAATGTATATCGGTCGATCGGTCCATATGTGCGGTCAATCGGCCTCCGAGTCAAATGAACAGTAATGATTAAATTTGAAGAAGAAAATTGTAGAATAATTTTTGGACGACTTTCTCACTGCATAAGCTTATAAAAAGAGTGTCAAAGTAAGAAGGAAGTGCACTCATCCAAGCCTTGAAGAAAAATTTTAAATTATCAAAAGAAGACATTCTTCTTGAAGTTTTCATTTTTTAATTTTCTTTCTTTCTCTCTTCCACTCTTGTGAGCTTAGCTTTGTAAAAGAGAGTTCAAACAAAATAGAGAAAGCTCCTGTGTAAAAGAGGCTTTAAATCTTACATCTTGAGCGAGAGAAAAATATTATCTTCTTAGGAGGAGAGGTTGCCTTGCCTCTCGAAGCGGAGAAAATGTGGCTGATGTAAAGGGCTTTCTTTCTTACCCCATTTGAAATCAAGGAAGGGATTAGTGAAATATCCGGCGATCTCGAGGACGAGAAGTTGAAGCGGAGATGTAGGCCAAGGTGTGGCCGAACTTCGTCAACAACTACCGTATCTTTGCATTTAATTTTCTCTCTCTCTCCGTTCATATTATGCTTATGATTTGAATTGTTTTATTTTAAAAGATTTTAAATAATCGGTTTTGTGCTTCCGTGATGATATTTGTGAAATCGACATTTTTTATTTAACACCAATTCACTCCCCCCCCCTCTTGGTGTCCTTTGGGATCCTACAACCCGACCACCCAATTTTCTTTTTTAAAATTTTTTTCTTATTGTTTTTATATTTATTTAATATAAAAATATTATTTAATATTTATTTTAAAGCATAAAATAAAGTTTCAAACCACTTAATATTATTTGTGTACTTAAAATATTTTATTTCAATTTTTAAAAATTTTTAAATTAAATATAAGCTTAAGTTTAAATAAAAAAGAAAAAAATTAACAAAAAATAAAAAATCGGGTCAAGTCGGGTTGGAAAACTCCAACCCGTACCTGACCTGACCCATGGTTGGGTTGAGTTCTGGTTGGGTCGAGTCTGACCCAATCACCGATCCGACCCGACCCAACAGGTCATCGGGTTCACGGGTCGACCCGACCCGCTGAATACTCCTATTGAGAACAATTATTGTTGAAGGAAATACATACACCGAAGTGTAAGAACGATTATTTTTTGATAATTTGATAAGCTTCCTTAAGGGGCGACATGTTTGCAACTAAGTTCATTATGCTTCTCAAACAATAACCACTTATTACGTTACTCAATCTTCAAATTTTACCTAATTATGGTTATGCATACATTTCGTATATCTAAGTTCCCATACAATCATCAAGAATCAATATATAACACAAATACCTTGAAAATATGTTTAACATAGTATAAGGACATATTTGACAAAATTTGGTACAAAACGCATCACGCGTCTATAAAGACTAAATAGTGGTAGGTCATATTTTTACCATGTAGACCATATTAAAGCCCTCCAAATCATATTTGGCTCGTACTAGAAAATACGGACAAGTCGTATTTTTACCTCTTTGTCTGTATTAAAGCTTTTCAAATCGTATTTGCTCGCACCAGAAAACATGGATAGGCCGTATTTGTGCCTCATTGTCTGCATTAAAGCCTTCCATGTCGTATTTGACTCTCGCCAGGAAATATGGGTAGGCCGTATTTATGCTCTTTTGCCCGTATTAATACTCTCTAGCCATATTTTGCTCGCATTTTACATATTTTTAGATGAAATTTTGAGAGATCATAATGCAAAGCATCCTAAAATTTTTAGACATAATCTACATAAAATAGGCGTCAAAAGCATATTAAAAACATCCATTCCTTGAGATCTAGAGTTCATTCCATAGCATGATCTTATAATTTGGAACCCTGGCATATGGATCTAAACGTGTTAATTCAAAAGCATGAATCACATATGAAAATCTTTCAGATCTAATGTATAATGTTACTCTCAATCACAATCCCTACTAAGGATTAGGATATTCGTGAATCTCTCGATCCAAATATATAAACATTGGGAGAGGAGAAAGAGGTTGGATCACATTTACATATCACAATCTTCCTAATTGATTCTCCTCTTCTTCCTTATTCCTTAGGTGTTTCTTCCTCAAGCCCTAGTCATCAAGAATTTGAATGGAGAAAAGAAGTAAACAAAGGGGCTTTAAGCCTTTATATAGGGAGGATTAGGTTTTGGCCCAAATGATCAATTTATCTTTGACTAAAAATTTGAGATTTAATCATCTATCGTTTGAATTGTGTGGATCTGGAGGTGAATTGAATCGACATATATATATGTGTGTGTGTGTGTGTGTATCATATGCATATATATAATTGCTTAAAACATAATAAGACAAAAATAAGATATTTGGACATGTAATTTTTTACTTCTTGAAGCCATCCTTGACATCTTTCATATTATATGACTAGCTTGTATTCAATTACAATTGAATTTTACTTCTTATACATTTGTAAATTTGAATGAGTAAATAAATAGCATACAAGTTCCTTTTCAATTTGATATTTTTTTTATAATACATTACAAATAATTTGTCCAAATATAAATATCATGCATAAAATGAATTACAATAAAAAAATGATTTTGAATAATTCAAAAAATTTCAAATTTATATAAATAAATTATTAATAATTATTTAAAAATTAAGATGAAATTTATTGCTAACTATAAAAAAATTATTTGGAAATTTCAAATTTAATTATGCCAATATAATTTAAAAGGTAAACCAATTATTGTGGCTTAAAAAAATGACAATGCAAGTTAAACCTATTATTTTGCTATTAACCCAAATCAAACAAACAAATGAATATGGCATTCTATTTTTTTATATGTGTTGGTTGAGAGCTCGATCTAACGGAATCCAAATTATTCAAGGGAGCAAATAGAAGGCAACATTTTTTCCCATTGGGAGGTACCACTAATGGCGAACCACGCATGGTGGTGGTCATGCAAATTGTTCGTTGGTTATTTTGATGCTTTAGCCATCAACTATGGCTTGACGACTGTCAAATGAGGTTGGATTAAAATATTGGCTTCCTCATTGTTTTAAAATGAGTTTAACATAAAATGAGTTATTTAGATTAAAATACAATTTAATCCTGATAAAATATATTAACATAAATAAAATCATGTTTTAAATTATATTTCTAATCTAATTGATATGCATCTGTATATGCACATATATTTCACTCTAAAAATGTTTTGAACCTTATTTTAACATTTCTATTGAACTAAACTCTTATTTTTATGCACATTTTGTGATGTATTCTATTGAATAATTGTAGCATCTGAGTTTGTAATTTATCATATTTTTAAGAGCCAAATGATTTTTTTTCCATTTCTCTTTTAGAACTCTCAAGAGGAGGAGAAGTTGGACATTGCAATATCATGTTCTTGTAATTAAGCTATCATAATTCTACATGAACTTGCGGCAAAAGAAGATAACATTTTGACAAATTAATTCAAGTTCTTCGTATACCAAGGGATAAATTATGCTAAATGCCTTCCAACTTTCAAGTTTGCTCAGCGATGTCCTCCAACTTCATAACAACGATGCTCTCCGTCTTCAAACTTATTGCATGAAATGCTCTCCCGATCGAGAATACCCAGTTTCCTGGTCGGTCAGCTGACGTGGCGATGCACTCTCTCCGCCACGTAGGAGAGACATTCGACGTGGCACTACCATGTCAGCAAATTAATAAAAAATAAATATAATAATAATATTATTAAAAAAACTACTTCATCTTTCTTTGGCATCCTTGCAGGAGGGAGAAGAGGAGGCCGACGAAGAGCTCCTTGCGACCGACGGGCCGAGCGAGGAGAGGGGGGCGCTCGCCCCCCCCCCCCCCCCCCCTCTATGCAGATAGATAGATAGCTATATCGGCATGAATTCAATTCAATAAACTTTTTTTTACCACATCTGTAGGGGTATAATCGGCGATTTGACAGCATAAGCTATAAGGAAGCCAAAATAGAAGTGTATTTCCAATGCCACATTTCGGGACAAACAGATCATTTATCATAAAGAGGATGAGCTTCAAGAAAATGATTCGGAGTTCTTGCAGAGCGGAACCATGCACTACCAGACATGAGATACGAGATAGATCTTTCGAAGAACAAGGCTTTTTTCGAATAAGCCAATTCATTTGGGACCCTTTCTCGAGTCGTATGAGGAGAAAACCTCCTATACGTTTCTGGGGGGAGAATAGTTTATCTACATCTATCCCAATGAGCCATCTATTGAATCGTTGCAATTGATATTCGAGCCCGAAGAGAAGGGAGAGATCTTCGAAAAGTGGAGTTTTATGATCCAATTAAGAATCAAACTTATTCAAATGTTCCTCTTATTCTATATTTCCTTGAAAATGGTGCTCAACCTACAGTTTATGATATTTTAAAAAAGACAAAATTTTTTAACCGGAGCGAGCAAAGGGGGTGGGGGGGGCCTCGCCCCCCTTTGTTGATCGTCAGCGCGGGCAAAGGGGGGGCCTCGTTGCAGCACCCGATGAGGTTGAGCCCGGGCTCGGCGATGTGGTGGTCGGAGGGTGAGGTTGAAGTCGCCGGGCATAGAGAAGACGTCGTGGATGCCGATCTGCACGAGGCATCGAAAGATGTGGCGCCCCAATGTGGCCTCCATCCCTGCGACCAGCGCCCGGGGGTGATGGCTTGGCACGATGCCCAAGGGGGCTCCCTGACGGATCCATTTTTTTTATAATATATTATTTTTTAGTTTTTTAATATTAGATGAAATGAAGGACAATTTGGTCATTTTATAAATAAAAAATGAAAATTAATGGAAAAATTAACAAAAGTTGACGGATGGACTTAAGTGGAAAATACGGCATAATTCAGGAGGGTAAGCGGAATATTCGAAAGACGTTGGAAGACGTGAAAAAAGTTCATAATTAAGGGAGTTATCGAAAAAACCTAATAATTTTTTAAATTATTAAAGATAGGGTAAGAAAAATCCGACCAACTAAAAAAACTTATTTGATCTGAAAAAATTGAACAAAAAAATAAAAAAATAGAAGCCCAAATATAATTTAGGGTGATTTTTAATAGATTAAGATCCACTCACTAAAACTAGAGCTCCATTGAGAAAAACCCTTAGGGCCTATGGAGTTTGTTTTTTATAATTAGTCCATAAGTTATCAATTCTTTTATTATAATATTTTTTGTGTAATTTCATATTTTTCTATTATATTATAAAACTCTATGTTGGTAATTTTAAAATTTTAGTAGTATATTTTATATTTAATATAAAATTAAAATTTTATGTTAATTTAAATTTATTATATATATTTTTTAAAATATAGTTATATAAAAATAAGACTCCGAAAAAATCAACTCATTGAAGGGTGATTTTTTCTCTTTAAAATGGTTTTAATGTGATTTTTTAATTTAAAAAACCGATCCAAGAAATATAAATAATTTTTTTAGACCGAAAACTCAAGCTGAACCCAAGTACGGGCACTCCTAATTGAAGCGGGTAGAAGTCATTAATCTAATTAAATACTTTAATATAATTATCATAAAAATATAAAAACAATATGTTATATTACATCCTATTTTTAATCTTGTGAAAATACATCAATAACATTAATTATACTATTTTTAGTAAAATCTCATTTTAATCATATTAAAATAGATAAATAGAATATTCTAAAAGTTAAAAATATTATTTAGTTTTATCTTAAAAGAAATGATAATATAAAAGTAGTGCTTTAAAATTTGGGCGAGCTCAATCAGTTGGACCAATTGAATCAGTGTTTGAACATTAAAATGATTTATTGGCATTTAAAATTTGCCTATGAGGTTAAACTTGATCAAAATGCAAATTCAACCACCCAATCGGATGAGTTTGAGTGACCTTACACTGTAAAATAAGAAAAAAAAAATTACATCATAAAATAATAAAAATCTTTTGAGCATATTATTTATATATCTATATTTGAAATTTATGCTCGAGTGTTCTTTTCTTTCATTGTCCATCACATATATAAAATTGTGTCGATATTTTTTTTTATTTATATTGCTTCACAAGCTCTTTTTATTTAACAAATATGTAATTGACGACATAAATTATACATTTTTTAATTACTTTATTTTGTTATATGTTATATTATTAGTATACTTTATGTCAGACATTACGTATTGATAATATTATAATCATCTCTTTAATTTATTTTTATTATTGTCATTAGTATATATTATCAGATTCGATCATTAATTCCGACTTAACTCGATCAATTCAGACGACGAGGTTAGGCTATACAACATTGTATAAAATATAAAGAAGAGGAAAATAGAAAGAGAAAACAGTATAATTAAAAAATGAACTTGCACATTGCCAATACATATAAAGAATAAAAAAATGAGATTATGAAATTTAAAGTAGAAATAAAAGACGACATACAATAACAAAGGAAGAGAAGATCACGACAAAGTGGAAGAAAAAGGAAAATGGATATAAAGGAAAAATATAATTAACAAAAATTATAAGCAAATTAATATATTTTTTTAAAATAAAATATAAGTTATTTATATACTCATATTTTTATAAATAAATTATTTATTTATAATATATTATTAAGATATTAATATCATATGATTTATGTTCTTCTATAACATTAGCTATGGCCTATGTGCTATATTAAAAAAATTATCATAAATAATATTACCTTGAAAATTGTATTTCGTTTCCATTGAAATGGATTAAATCTTGATCCAGTTAACACGCTACGTTCCATCTCAAAAACATTGGGTGCATGTTGCAATAATTGATATATATTTGGCAATGAAAGTGTTCAACACGGAGTTCGTCTTGACTGTTGACTGACCACCGACTCATGCATGTCCCTTTTCCATGTTCGACGATGCATGCATGATGCATGGCCTGGTCAAACCGTGGCCCACACCAAGTCCATCAACTTGTATATCAAATTCAGACTTATAACCTATAAGTAAACTTTATATATATATATATAACCAATTTTAGTTGGCTCAATTAGTAGCGAAATTGAGTCTCAAATTGTTCAAGTAGTTAAGAGTTTGATTTTTAAAGTCATTATACTGGACAAAGAAGTATCTTTTTTACTCCGAATTAGTTAAATATTAGTAATTTGAACACGGGATGTCTCCCATAAATCGGGATCAACACAAATATATTAAGGGAACATCCATTTTTCTTTTTTTAAAATGACAACTTATTTATATTGTCCTTATGTTTATATAATAATAATAATAATAATAATAATAATAATAATAATAATAATAATAATAATAATAATGTAAAACTACAATCTAAGAATGTCCTTACGTTGAAATTTGAAGGTTTTAAATTTCAAATGTATTACTTTGTGTACATTAAAAATGTGTTCATACAAATTAGTTAATTATAAAATATATCATCACTTTTTTTTATCAATGGAGTGTTATAATATTAAATAAAAAGATATGTTCACATGTGTCATAAATGAAATGGAGCAATGAATAAGTATTTCATTAACAAAAATATATTTTTAAATGAAATTGCTTTATAAGTGAAGAGATGTGTTCACATTTGAATAATTGTATTCATATTCATACTTGAAAAAGTGTTTTCTTTTTCTCATGAGGTGTGTCCCTATCTTTATATGAAAAAGAATTAAATGAATCCTATCACGAATACATGTGTCTTTTGGATCAAAAGACAATAGACACATTCTTTCGTGAAGTAATCTTTCAAGTCTATACGTAGACTTTCTCTTCATGCATTTTCAAGCAATGGATGGAAATGCATTGAAATGTGATAAGTATTATGTGTACAATAAATAAAAATACTTTTAAATTACTAAAAATGAGATTGAATTTTTTAACAGTTCGTAGTTGACGAACTTAATAATTTCGTTATATCTTAAGAATATTATATAAAATTGTGAACCTAATTATTACGAAAGGAGAGAGAGGGATCGCACGAACACAGAAGAACACGGAGATTTACGAGGTTCGTCCTAAATCGAGTTACGTCCTCGAGAAGCGGCGACTCTCTTTATTATGAAATAATAATGATTACAAGGATGAGTCTCTGTCTAGACCCCTAAAGAATTTATATAGATACTCCCTTTGACAGATGATAGGAATTACATACGGACTGAGACTCTAAATAAATCTCCTGAAAATAGCACCTATCTCGTGATAAGAAAATAAATCAAATCCGAATCACATATAGAATACCCCTAAAAATTTTTGCTCAGGGGGCTCCGCCCCCTTGCAACCCCTGTAGGAGATCTCCCGTAGGGGAATTCTGCTGAAGCGTCTGACTATGTAGGGGGACGAACTGGATTCAGATTCAAGGCATTATTAATAAATCTCCACCTTGACTTGAATCATCTTCAGAGCACACAAAACCATGTCACGCCACCTCCAGCCCCACCTCGGGACTATTACCAAGTATTGATGTTAAGCAAGTTCAAGCAATACTGAAACTTGCCATGAGGAACAGATTTGGTAAATATATCAGTTGGATTATCTTCGGTGCCAATCTTCTTCACTTTATCCTATTCTCAGTGCGGATGAAGTGATACCTCACATCAATGTGTTTGGTTCTTTCATGATGTACTTGATTCTTGGCTAAACATATTGCACTCATACCGTCACAGTGCACTATGGCCTGCTCCTGATGTAATTCGAGATTTCTAACCAAGCCTTTTAACCAAATGCCTTTCTTGATAGCTTCTGTCAGTGTCATGTATTCAGCCTCTGTGGTGGACAATGTAACTGATGGCCGAAGTGTGGTCTTCCAACTAATAACTGATCTGTCCAAAGTGAAGACATAATCTGTCATAGATCGTCTTCCATCAACATCTCCAGCATAGTCTGAATCTGAGTACCTGCAATCAAACACTCTTTATCACTTCTATAGATGAGGCCAATATCAGATGTTAATCTCAGACACCGAAAGATTCGCTTCACTGCTTACTAGTGCTCTTTTCCTTGATCGCTCATGAACCTGCTGACAACACTGACCGAATGAGCAATGTCCGATCTAGTGCAAAGCATGACATACATCATACTTCAAACTGCACTAGCATATGAAACTCGAGACATGTAGTCATTTTGTAGTCCTTCACTCCTACACCATATCCCATGAACACTTCTTCTTCGGCCCTTGGCTCTAATTTTTCTTCACTGACGTGATAGTATGCTGGACAATAAAAAACTTTTAGATTAATATAATCAGCATGATTTTTTGATCATACTTCAGTTGGAGTTTTGAGATCAATGACAGTCATCAGACTTCGATTCATCAAGTAGCAAGCTGTGTTAACCGCTTCAGCCCAAAACATTCTGTTCAGGCTAGCGTTAGAGAGCATGCACCTTGCCCTCTATAAAATTATTTTGTTCATTCGTTCTACAACTTCATTCTGTTGTAGAGTATCTCTGACTGTGTGATGTCTGACAATGTCTTCATCTTTGCAGAACTGGTCGAATTCAGTAGAACAGAACTTCAAACCATTAGCATCAATCTCAGAGCTAGAGATCAAGAATTCTGTTGAGATTTGATTTGCATATCTTTCCATATCTTTGCATATCTTTGTAATATTATTCAGGATTAGTATCCCAAATTTTTAGAATAATATCTTTGATATTTTGAGATAATATCCCTGATATTCTGGAGTAATATTCTAGCATATTCTTCTTTCTTGTACTGCCTACCTTTATTATAAATAAGGAGACAATAGTGTTTGGTGAATTAACAAGAAGAGAAAACATATTTTCTCAATATGGTAACAGAGCGGGTTGATTAGAGATCCGTGTGAGCTCCTCTCGTCGAGTGATTCGTTGGCTTTCATGGCTCCTGTAAGTTCAAGAAGCACGAAGTTCTTTATCTTCGTGTTTATGGCTTGAGGATCCACATTTCTCGTTTCCCCTTTTCTCTCTTTGTGTTTCTGGTTCACGTTCTTCTTTCTACGCATTTGTGTGTCTCTATGTTTTCTTCTATATTTCTCTTTTCCACTATTTCCGCATCTCCTTCTGCTGCAAGATAAAATCTTAGCCGTAGGAGTTTAGAAATTATTGCAGAATGAAACTTCTTTTTTGCATTTTCCATGTTTCCTTCGCTTTCATTTGTTTGTTGGTGTTATCGTTGGACTTGCCTTCGAGCCCCTATTGATCAAAGCAGTGATCCTAGATCGAGGTTTTGTACCTTTGTGGTTTCTCTCCTTTGTTTCACTTCTCCACCTTTTACTTTCTAGCAACTCTCTGCCCCGTAGGGGCATCTCTGCAACTTTGTTGTCACGTTTTTATGATACCCTAAGTCCTCAAGAGCTTTCTACGCCTTTGAGGCATCCTGCACTCCATAAGGAGTGTCCTATTGGACCTCTATTGATTGGAGCTTAAACTTCGAAATTTTACCGGCGTCGTTGTGGACGACCGGACTTGGCCGACTTATCGACGATTGAAACCTTACTTCTTTTTGACGATGGATCGCGGTTGGCGTTCCTCATGTCGTCGCGATGAAATATTCTTCTCCTCTGTTGGTGCTCGAAATCGATCGAGATCGACAAATCTACACGTCTCTAGTTGCTGCGCGTTCTTCCTTGACAGGTGTTTGACAGATTGTCAAGCTGCCTTCGCGCAAGTTTCCTTGGGATCAAGTGTTCGATGAAATGCATCACAACTTTTCTTGCTGGTCATCATCGCCAAATGAGGTTCTGCAATCACAGTTTGTGATCACATATCTTGATCCAGGGCTCATGAAGACTGAAGATCTGGCATCTTTACTAAAGCACTTCCCAAGAAAAAACTGCAGGTTATATGTTCTAAGCTGAGCCTAAATGATATTTATGTTCCAGCTTGAGGGGGAGTGTTGAGATTTGATTTGCATATCTTTTCATATCTTTGCATATCTTTGTAATATTATTCAGGATTAGTATCCCAAATTTTCTAGAATAATATCCCTGATATTTTGGGATAATATCCTTCTGAAGTAATATTCTAGCATATTCTTCTTTCTTGTACTACCTACCTTTATTATAATAAGGAGACAATAGTGTTTAGTGAATTAACAAGAAGTGAAAACATATTTTTCAACAGATGGAACACAAGAGGGACCCCAACAATCAGCATGGATGTAGTCAAGTGTCATCTTCGTCCTGTGCACTGCTTTGCCAAACTGAGACCTTCGTTGTTTGCCAAAAACACGGTGCTTGCAGATGTTAATTTTAGATATCTTCTTATCTTCCAGAAGCCCTCCTTGCTGAGAATATTCATCCCGTTCTGACTCATATGCCCAAGTCGCATATGTCACAACCTGGATTTTTCTGATTCGGATGAACTAGCCACTGCAACAACGCTAGAGATTGCCTTACATTGCAATATATATAAGGACTTCTGTCTAACTCCTTTCAGCATCGTAACATCACCCTTCATGATCGTGAGGATGCCTCCAGCAGATTGATCTGACACTCTTTAGAGTCGAGGACTCCAAGTGATATCAAATTCTTCTTCAGTTGCGAAACATGACGGACATCTATCAGCGTTCTCACAAGATTGTCATGAGTCTTGATCTGCACAAAACCGATCCATGATGCGTTATTACTCATGATGACATTACTACCGTCAGTCTTCTGATAAGATGAGAATCATTCTTTATTTGGGGTCATATGATAGGAACACTCCGAATCCAGAACCCAATTATCCTCTAGACATCCTTGATCAGAAGCAGTCAGAACTAAATCATCTTCGAAATTTTTAGTTTCATGTGCCACCGCAGCGACGGGAGCCTTTTTCTTCTTCGGACAATCTTTCTTCCAATGACCTGATTCCTTGTAGTAATTACAGATATCCTTCACAGTGATTTTCTTCTTCTTGGACTTGAATTTGAGGACTGTCCCTTCTCCTCCGTCCTGAGTCTCTGCAGAATTTTCAGATGCCCTATGCTGAAGTTCACGAGTATGGAGATTCGATCTTACTTCTTCCAAACTTATAGTTTCCTTCCTGATAATTATAGACTGAACAAAATTCTCATATGATGGGGGAAACGAGACTAACAGAATTAGGGCAGCATCTTCATCATCGATCTTAACATCGATATTTCTGAGTTTCATCAACAAAGAATTTAGCTGATCAATATGTTCCTTCAGAGGAGTACCTTCTTGCATGCAGAGAGAGGACATACGTTACTTCAACAACAACTTGTTGGTAAGAAACTTCATCATATACAGACTCTTGAGTCTCAACCACAGACCGTTCGTCTTTTCTTCATCTGCGACCTCGATTATCACCTCATCCGCCAGACACAACAGAATCATCGAGTGCACCTTCTCCTCCTGTGCCGCCAAAGTTGCGATGTCGATATCTTTTTCTTTGTCCTTCGAGTCTTCCTCCTTTGATTTGTTCTTCGACACGTTTGAGCGCGACGCCTAGACTCCTTATTGCTTCAGAAGCGCCTGCATCTTGATCTGTCACAATTCGAAAATTGTTTTTGCAGGTGAACTTCTCCACGCTCACGTTGTGCGATGCCATCTTCCTGCTGATCGAAAATCGCTGACGAACCCTAAGGCTCTGATACTAATTTGTTACGAAAGGGGAGAGAGGGATTTCACGAACATAGAAGAACACGGAGATTAACGAGATTCATCCTAAATCGGGTTACGTCCTTGGAAAGCGACAGCTCTCTTTGTTATGAAATAATGATGATTACAAGAATGAGTCTCTGTCTAGACCCATAGGGAGTTTACATAAGCACTCTCTTTGTCAAATGATAGGAATTATATATGGAGTGAGACTCTAAATAAATTCTCTGAAAATAGGACACCTATCTCGTGATTAGGAAATAAATCAAAACCGAATCACATACAGAATATCCCCAAAAATTTTCGCTCAGAGGGCGCCGCAGAAAATCCCCTGGATCCCCCCTTACCCTCCATAGACTCGCTGACCGAGCAGTGAGATCCCCGTAGGAGAATTCTGCTGAAGCGTCTGACTATGTCGGGGGACCAATTGGATTTAGATTCAAAATATTATTAACACTAATAATAAACTTCGTGTGGAAACTAATAATTCTCTAAATATAATGATTTATCGTGTCTCGAAATATTAATTTTTATCTTTCTCTTTCCCTCTACCTACTATTTTCAGCACTCCCTTATTTTTTTTAGTTGCTGGATTAAAAATCTAAGCATGATGTTTAATTTATTTCCATTTAAAAATTTTTAATCGGAATCAGAATAAAAAAATAGTGGCATATTGTTTCTCCTTACACCATCATTAAGTTCTGATTTGGATTGTAGGAAATGAGTGATGAAAAGGGGAAGCGAAGAAAAAAAAAATTCCATTTCTTCTTTTCCTTTCAACTCGGTAGAGGAGGTAAATTATTTTAATTCATGAAATGGCTTAAATTATCCTTTTATTATTAATTTAATCGTCTTAAAAATAATATCTAAATAATATCTAAATTATCCTTTTATTATATTTTTTCCCTCCATTTCCATACATCTAAATAAAGTTAAAATTTCGCCCATCATTTTCTTTCCACTAAGACCTAAAACTTTAGTGGATAAATGTCCGATATTTTATGTGATTATATATTTTTTTTGCGGAGGAGGAGTTGCGTGCGTTCATCAAAATTGACCTTATCGAATAACATATATAATATCTAATGCCTTTTTTTTCCTTCTATTATATAGATAATGTGAGCGTTCTTGAGCTTATCTAACATTATAATGTAACGTCATTAATGCTAATAAATTACAAGTACTTACAAGTAATTACATTTATATGCACATCACAAGTAATTACATTTATATATGTTTTTTTTCTTAATTCAGATTCTATATTCTATAACGTATGCATGATTTAATGAGCCTTTGTATCATATGGTATACAAATTTATTATTTTGCATTTAAAATGCAATATTATTTTGCATATTGTGGCACACATATTATTATAATATTTATTTATAATAATTATGTTATGTGATGTAAAATATGGAAGATTAGTTGTTGCCATCATTAGAGCATTTTATCGAAGAAATTTCCACGTCATCATGTTCCACTTAAATACTAATAACGACGTAGGGCTTAAGTTCTTTTTCTCTTTAATTGCGAGCAAATAAAAACTTAAGTTTAGGATTGGTCTGGATTTGGGCCACCATAAACGCCCCAGTGATGGGCCGATGGGCCAGGCTTAGTTTAGGGTTGGTTGTGTCTGCCGTCGTCGTAAATTGGGGAAGCAACCAACGAAATATATCGACCGGGAGAAAGGGACGACGACGAGGCAACGGCAACGGCGACGGCGACGGCGACGATGGTAGCCCTCTTTGGCGACATCCTTTACAGGTGCGTGATTCCGCCCGCGTGTTGTACCACGTTCGAGTGGATTCGTTTCCTTTCTGTAGTCAGATTGATGTTGGCCATTTCTTTTGTTTCGGTTCTTTTTTGTGTGGCGAGATTAATGTCGATCGTCTTTCTGTTCCATTTAGATACGATTTATGGATTTTTGTACTTGTTTCAATGGTCTTCTGTGGAGGTTTTCGTCTGATAATTGGCTAGGGCTTTAGGCCTCTTTCCTATTTGTTGGATTGACTAAAAAAGAGCGCAAGAATTAGGGTTATAAAATTGATAAAAGATAGATTGAAATGCACTGTCCAATGTAACACTTGATATTTGGTAGCTGCAAACTTTAGAACACGAAGAGAAAGAAGAAATTCAAAGTAAATTTGGCAGCGGAAAGGTCTTGCAAGAAAATATGATTTGGAAACAAAATATGTGTTAGTTTGCATGTTATCTGAAGGGCTAGGACCGTAGAATGATGGTGAAAGGAATGATTTCTTTAAGTTCTTATTGCATTATACATATTGATCTCGAGCAAGTTGCCATAATTCTTTCAGTTCATTTTCCGTTTGCAGGTTCAAGTAGATTGGTAGGTCTTCAGGAGACCATTTGTCAATGAACATCTGCTAATTGTCACTGAAATCTAGGAGCTGAATTTGTCTCCTCAATGGACACTGATGACTTGAAAAGTTTTTCACCAACTGATATAAATCATTCTGCATCCTCGGACCCGCTCATCGACATGGAGGAGCATGAAATTAGTGATGACGATGATCGCAATCATAAACACCGTCGACGAGAAGCTCGGCCTCATTCTTTTGATAACAATTCTCAGGAACAGCCTGTAAGGAGGGTTTCTAGGAAAAGAAAGTCTTTTGAGAATGGTCAAATGTTCGAAGGCAACCAGAGTACAAATCTAGACAGGGCAACCTTCGATAAACGTCGACCTATGTTAATGGCTACAAGGTTTCCTTCAGACTCAGGTGTACGAGGAAGAGTGACCCAAACATTCCATGGGGATCCTGGTCCTCGTTTTGATATATCTGCTTCTCTGGTTCGTCCTTTTGCTGGAAGAGGAAGAGGGAAAAACACTGGCACCTGGGGCCATCATGATTCCAGATTCAACCCACTTGATTCGATGGATTTTGTTTCACAGGTTGCTTCTCAGGGACCATCTACACACCCAGGCATTTTTATTGGAACAGGATTACCTGGTTCTATGAATATGCAGACTGCATCTTGGGGTGCGTATGGCTTTATTCCCGGGATGGGGAATGGAATTATGGATCCACTTCATCAACTAGGTCTCCAAAGTCTTCAGCCTGCAAGGACCAATTTAATGAATTCTGGAATTCCTCGTCAACGTTGCAGAGATTTTGAGGAGCAAGGATTTTGTTTACTTGGAGATACATGCCCAATGGAGCATGGTATAAATCGGATTGTTGTAGAAGATGTCCAGGTGCATTTCATTATATTTCTTCCTTATTGAAGGGTGCATTCCTTATATTTCATCTGATAAGTTATTTGACCAGATGTTCTATCATTTTCCCCTAGAGAAGAAATGTTATTCTATTACTTCTACTTAACGTAGTCTATTTTGTGTTTATTTCTTTCAGATATATTAATTATATGTTATTTTCTTATTCACATTATTTCTTTCAGATTACTCTAAAAAAATATTTCTTTCAGATTTCATAAGCAAAGATGCGACCTTTGATTTTAGTGATAACCGGTTTTTAAATCCATGGTCCAATTACTCCTTGCTGGATTCAGTTTGACTCTTTAGTATATTGTCCCATTTTTTTGACAGTAGTTCTTTCCATTTAGTTGAAAAATAAATTTCAAAACAGAAAAATTTAATGGGCAGTGCTGTTCTTACTTCTTAACATCACACTTAAACTCACAGAAGAGAGGGTGACTGTATTTACATGATGGTCACTGGTTGTAACTTCAATTTCTTGTTGGTATGCAGAGTCTTTCTCAGTTTAATCTTCCAATAGCAGCTCCAACTTCGCATGCGGTAGGAATTCAAGCTGGGCAAGGATCTTTACCTCCCATTAGTGCTTCAGCAAGTCTCATGGAAGGTATCAAACAGCCAATTGGCAAAGATAATATGACGGCTGATGTATTAGAAGCTGAGGGGGTTTCAGTTGCACAAGGAGATGTGGAAGCAGATGTATACGATCCTGACCAGCCTCTTTGGGAAAATGAATGCCCAGAAACATCCAATGTGCATCTAAGGCTTCCTTCGCCTGGCAGCGATGAGCAACATTTATGGGCTGCTGATTCTTCTAGGGGGAAAAACCAACATAATGGTCTTCACAGTGAATATCCAAACAAGGTCCTTCTAAAAAACATTGGTTCACATGGAAATACTTCATCTGTTTGGGGGCGGATTGGCCGTGGAAACCATTCAGAAATTGAGAGGAGCAGTAGTGCTATAACTACTACAAGTGATATTGAAAATGAAACGAAAGAAGAAAATAAAGAGTCTGTATCAGATTCTGGTGGTGTCTCCCAAGGGAAGAATGGTGACAAAGAATTCATTTCAAAGACGATAGGAATGCAACCTCTTCGTCAACCAGGCTCAGGTTCCGGGCATAATGGAGGCAAGATATCAAAAGCCTCACGGACACTCTATGTACATGGCATTCCTCAAAAAAGCAACAAAAAGGAATCTCTTCTTTCACATTTCCAAAAGTTTGGGAAGGTGATCCATATATATATTCCACTGAACAGTGAAATAGCTTTTGTTCAATTCTCTAAAAAGGAGGAGGCTGAAGCTGCCCTTAAGGCACCTGATGCTGTGATGGGTAATCGTTTCATAAAACTATTGTGGGCCAATCGTGACCGAGTTTTTGATGAGAAAGGAGGTAGTTTACCTAAAAAATTCCACCAGTCACCTGGAAAAGGAGTAATTTCTCTTCCATCTAAGGAACATGGAATTGAAAGGGAAGAAGGTGCCACATCAGCATCTTCAATAGGAAACAGAATACCTTCTACTGATGTGCCATCGGTCATCACAGGTTTTGGAAGAGATTCGTCAGCAAGTAATCCAAAACCTACGATCTCTGTGCAAAAAAAAATCGAGAATTTGGAGCTTCTGGAGGAGCTTCGCAAAAAGCAAGAGATGTTAGCTCAAAAGCGCGATGAGTTCCGTCGACAATTAGACAAGTTTGAGAAGCAGGTAACCACATGTCCTTTTAATGTACATCCTATATTTTCATTTCTTTATTTAACCGTCTAAAAAATGATTAGGTTCCTGAACTTGTGTTAAAATGATATTAATTTTTCAACGTCCCTATGCAGAAAATTTGAAGTATTTGCATTGCTTTTTATGCAGGCTGTTTCAGTTAAGAAGGTAGACCATTCTTGTGAGCAGACAAATAAAAAACACGAATTGGATTTGAGTAATGAAGCTACAAAACCTATAAAACCAATGGCAGTAAATGCTGGCTCTACAGGGGCAAAAAAGGAAACTGGAAAACTTCAAAAAACAAACTCTGGGGGGGCTTTAATTTCTCCCACTTCTAGAGCAACAGCCATGCAGAATTCTAACATAATGCAAATAAGTCATGTGCCTGCACCATCTTCAAGCAGATTTAAGCTGGATAATCGGCCTACTACATTTAGGGTTCTTCCTCCTCTGCCGGATGGTTTTGCAGATGTAACTCTCTACCTCTGTGTGCATTTTTCTACTTTATTATTGTTCTTTGTTCTATCTACTTGTGTTTTGTGTGTGTGTGTGTGTTTACCTATTGTAGCACAATGCGCATATAGAGGTAATCATATGTACGGAGTATGAACTAATTTCCTTATTGTTAAATTTCGTATTCAGTGAAGATACTAAACTTAGTTAAGCTGTAAAGACGCAAGTAAAGATGTAAACTCCCAAGACGTCTAAAAATATAATTTACTGGTGCAAAGTAACTCAAACAAATTACATAATATTCCGCTTCTAGATTTTTGTTGCTCAGTTTTTCGATTGGTGCAAATCTGGTTATGACAGGCTTGATATTAGTACCTATTTGGTGTTCTCAAGAAGTTTTAGAACAAGGGGACACAACAAGAGGGGAATTCCTTTAGAATGTCGACTCCAAAGGGATGTACCATCAACCTACATTTGGGCTTTATGGTTTCAGTGGAATAGTTTTATGTTTGGTGGGCATGATTTTATGTTGAGAATATTGTGTCATGCTTAGTTTTTGTTGCAAGGGAATTCTTGCGGAGTTCATTCTATTTTAGATGTAGTTGTGTCATGTAGCATATTATCATTTTTCTCTCCTCAAAAAAAAAAAATCATTTTTCTGACAGAATTATATAATTAAAAGACTAAAAACATAGTTGAAATAATTAAATTTCCATTTTTCAACTTAAATGATAATTCAAAACTGCATGGTGCATAAGATTCAGCTAATTCTTTTCCTTAAGTAAACTTTCTGATGCAACCCAATGTGTTTGTTCTTTTAAGTCTCTTTCTTCTGTCACAGGTTGCTGTTCTGAATGATCATTTTTCATCATATGGTGAAATCTCTTCTGTGGTGCTTGAAGACCCAGAAGCAGGTTCCCTGAGTGAAGGGGTGATTCCACTGCAAAGTCATTCTGCTTGCATAGCTTTTAAGACACGCGCATCAGCAGAGAAAGCGTATCTTGGTGGTCAATGTTGGCAAGGCCATAGTTTGCATTTTATGTGGCTACCAGTCACACATTCTAAAAGTGTTCCAGGCATTCCAGAACTTTCAAACTCCAGTAGGTCTTTGACTGGCGGGCATCAGTCTGAACATGCAACATTAGAATCACCATCTTTGCAAATGGAGAACACTGTAAACAGTGGTGCTTGTGCTGCAATTCTGAATGGAGAGTTTACTGTGCATGGAGATGTTACTAGTGCTGCTTCGGGTGATGCAGACAAGTCTTTGTCAAAGGTGTCATGCTCTAGTCCAAAGTCTCCAAACGAGGCATCATGCCAAGAGCCTCATTGTATATCTAACAATCCAAGTTGAAGTGACAAGAAAATATTGATTTTTCACAGTAAGTATCAATGAACTTATAGTCTCAGTTATCCTTTGTTGTCATTTCTTTTTTTTTTCAATGGGTGAAGGATGATTGCAAGATGTTCAACCATCAAGTTCATGCTCGTCTTTTTTTCTACAATCCTTATAAAGAATCTAAAGTTGGATCATTAGGAGAATTCACACGAAATCTCATGTTTCCTTTAACAAGCAAAGACATGTTCTAAAAAAAAAGATATGTTTTCATTGATGAATCTTGTTGAAGAAAATATTGTTTTTCATATCATTATTGATAACAATATCTTCTCATACATAGAAAACTACATGGGAATACTAGAAATAGAAGTTCGCCACAAAAGGAAACATTGATTGGTTGGTGCACAGGAATTGCAGCTGATATAGAGAAATTGTTGGCCTCAATTATCACCAACAATTTCTCTTACCAATTCAAATATTTATTGACTTAATTATCTCCAGAATTTTCTCTATTTGATTTGGAGAATCTTCAACATTCCCCCTCAAGCTGGAGCATAGATGTCAATCATGCTTAGTTTGTCACATAAAAAGTTGTGACGTTTCTTAGGTAATCCTTTCATGAAAATATCAGCCAAATTCAGAAGAGATGTAAGGAGTAACAATCTTCCCTTTAGTAACAACATCACGTACGAAGTGGCAATCAACCTCAATGTGTTTTGTTCTCTCATGGAATCCAGGATTTGATGCAATATAGGTTGTAGAGAGATTGTCACAATACATAGGAATTGGAGGTGCAGTAGGAAAACAAAAATCAGCAAGTAGCAAAGTAATCCATATCACTTCACAAGCAGTATGAGCCATGACTTGGTATAAAGCACTTGATCGAAACAACTGATTGTTTCTTGCTGCGCGACGTAACTAAATTGCCTCCCAAGAAAGTGGCAAAAGCTGTTGTGGAACATCTACCTCCAATAGAGCTTAGCATAATCAGCATTTGAGTAAGCCAAAAAATCCAAATGACCATTATTTTTGAAATATAATCCTTTCCTAGGAGAGCCTTTAAGATACTTCAGGACAAACATCATTCCATTGACTATATTGTGGTTTCTCCGTAAACTGACTAGCACGACTGACATCAAAACTAATATCATGTCTGGTATAAAAGTTTTCCAACAATGCGCTTATATCTTTTAGTATCATTAAAAAGAGGATCATCACTAGACCTTGATTTGGTAGACCCATTAAGGATGAGGGCTTAGTTCCCAACATACCTACATCTTCTAGAATATCCATAACATATTTTCTTTGAGAAAGGACCAAGCATTGTGAGTTTCTCGCAATCTCAATTTCATGAAAGTAGTGAAGTTTTCCAACATCTTTTGTGACAAAAATCTTCGGTAAGAAGTCTAGTTTCCTGAATTCCAATGTTGTCGTCACCAGTCAATCATATCATCCACATAAACATCAAGTACCACACACCCATGCTCTTTCTTTCTTACGAATATAGAGTGATCAGCAGTACAACGGGAGAAACCGTTTTTTGTTATCTCGCCGCTGAGTCTATCAAATCATGCTATAGGATTTTGCTTGAGACCATAAATGGCTTTCTTGAGTTTGCACACATACTCCCTCTCAACTTCATAGCTAGGAGGTTGTGACATAAATACATCTTCTGGCTTTCTTGAGTTTGCACACATACCCAGGAGGTTGTGACATAAATACATCTTCTGTCAAATCACCATACAAAAATGTGTTCTTGATATCAAGCTGATAAAGGGGCCAATTTTCAGGTCGTTGAACTAAATCCCATGTATCCCTCGAGAGAAGCACATTCATTTTATCATCCATAGCTTGCTTCCATTTTGGATCTTGTAAGGCCTCAAGATAGTGCTTTGGAGTAATAGTACTAATTAGAGCCAAAGAAAAACTATGTAATTTTGGGCTCAACCGATCAATGCAAGTGTAGTGAGACATAGGATGTAGACTACAAGATCATACAAGCTTTCACAAGGCTATTGGCCAATTATAATCAGCGAACCCTCTTGTGGGCGAAGGAGCATCTGTTGCAAGCTCTGGTTGGGGATGCTCAGATGCCTGGACAGTAATAGGAGCAATAGGGATGATAGACCTGCAAAGGGGCTGGTTCAAGTGTAATAGAATCTCCCATTGAGTCAAAATAGCTCTCTTTTTCAAAGAAGGTGACGTTCCTACTAACATAGTACTTTTTGGATATAACATCATAGCAACGATACCCCTTTTGGGTACGTGAGTAACCCAAAGAGACACTTAACAATCGTAGGAGAGAGCTTGTCAGCATTAAAAATGTGAACAAAACAAACACATCCAAAGATTTGAAGGGAAGAGGAAAAACATCGACATCGGGATGGAGCAAGCTAAATGGAACCTCCTCTTTAAGAACACGATTGATGAGATAAACTGCAACCAAAACTGCATCCCCCAGAAGTGCTAGGGGGAACTTTCATATGAATGGAAGGGCCTTAGCAACATCAAGGATGTGACGAAGTTTTTTCTCAGCAACACCATTTTGTTGAGAAGTCTAAGCACAAGTCGTTTGATGAATAGTCCCATTGGAGGATAAGAAAGATTGGAGCTCATGTTGCAAGTGATGTTATTTTCTTATTCTATTAAGAGAACTTTTACGAATCTTTCCAAGTTCATGACTTGGATGAACTTGTGTATACTTGTATCATTTCAATGGTTCTGGAATGTTGGGTCATGGGTGGGTTGCCCTAAATTTTGCCAGGTCTGACTATTCTTTTTTATTTTATTTTATTTTATTTTGAGGCACAGGTCAGACTATTCTGGCGAATTTCACTATTTTGTTTTGACTCATGGTGAATGAACAAGAGATTAAATAATCTTAAAAAAGAAAGATAAAATTTATGTTGTGCCAATGATTTCTCTTGAATTTGTATCTTGTATTTATGCTTTGGACTTGGCCAGTGATCTTCAGACTTTGAACTTTTACTCTGTTCAGAATTATTGATGAGTGAGTTTTATTGTTGCTTTGCATTTTGCTTTAATATGCCATTTTCCATCTTTAAGGAAATTGAAAACCTGAGAGTTCTCTACAAATATCCAATTGTTGCTGGTCACGAAATACAGTAGTCTTAGAAAAAAAATACAGTTTCTATTGTACTGTGATGGCTCTTGTAGATTGATTGAATGGTTTGACAAAATCATAATTGTATTGGATATTATTTTTTTCCTAAGCACCTTTCGCTTCCTCTTGTTTTTCTTCTGTACGAGAATGATCTAATGTGGTATTTATCTTTGCAGACTTTGACTTTGGATCATCTGTATGGATTCTTTTGGAGCACATGTGATTATCCCACTTCCTTCAGCTGCTGTTTTCCAATGCATTGTTTATGTTCTTTCCTGCGGATACTGGACTTTCATGTAAATTTTTGTGATATCCAAGAACAGGCTTGTTGCAGATCTGGAGAGCAGGTTTAAGTATATAACTTTCTTTTTTTTTTGTTAGAGCATTTTTGAACGAGAGAAGAAAAGGGCAATGTGATCCAGGAGGCAAATCATTTTGGGATTCTTAATAACTTTCTAGATCATTTGTAATTTTCTCATGATTTCATGATTTGTATATGTGAATTCACTATATGTCGATTAATGCTGTCAAATGAATGTTCATTGCCTCTTTCATATGATTCTCCAGGTCTCTGGTCTCTGCATATTGACTGTTATCATTTGCACCATGAATTATATTTTGTGTGTGAAAAAAGAAAGGGAAAAAATTGTAGAGAGGAAAAAGAAAAAAAGGGCAAGAAAAAAAGTGAGAAGGAAAAGAAAATGTCATTGGCACGACAAGCAATTCTGTCATTTACAAATCTGCAAAAGTTTCAGGGGGAAAAAAGTCTGATAGAAGGTCCGAGAAAAGAAACGTCCAGTTTTCTTCACTCGTGATTTTTTATAAGAATGGTCCATCAAAGGCACAAATAGCAAAGTCCAATAATGCAAAGCATCCTTATTCGGTGTCCAGATTGGATCCCTAGGTCTTGTTACAGAGCATAATCAGGTTTCGGATGTTTTTTTTCTTACATTAATTTCTTGCGAAAAAACATTTTCGACAGGGGTTTCAAGCCACGACTGTTGTAGCTTTGTCTCAAGATTGGATCCCTAGGTCTTGTTACAGAGCATAATTTTGTTTCAAGCTTTACATTCATTTCCATTTGAGAGAAATGAATGCATCTTCCATGGTGAAGTACTTGGCAACATCATGTGACCACACAAAAGCATAATGGAAAAAAGAGAGAGAAAAGGGAACCAAAAGAAAAGGAGTGATTCTTGTTTGCAACTCTTTCTCCATCCTCTCTGTGATGGGGAGGAAAGGAATCAAATCTTTGGGGGTGCCAGACGTGGTATCTACTCCCAATTTTTTTCGATTTGGCTTCCCAACAACACCAATCCAGATGCTTTCTCCAGCTGATAGATCGATCCGGTGCAGCCGTTTAGAATCTGGCGTCCATGGCATTCTTTTAAGGGATGTCTGCCAAATTCAGGTCAAACGATATGAACATACTGATTAGTCAAGCAACAAACGCTTCCACTTTGCAATTGATTATTACTAGAAGTCACCATGATGATGAGCTTATTAATTTAAACTGCCGAGTTCAAGTGTTATACTTTTTTTTTTTACTTTTTGCTTCTTCAAATTAGTCGACCCCATCTAATAGAATAATGTTTTGTTGTTGTTGTTGTTGTTTCTTCAAGTGTACGTACCATCATGCATGATCATAGTAACTTCTCTCTCCGATAGAGGTGGTTTTGTTTGGTTCCCATCTCTTATGATTCTATCAGATAAGTCTTGCGATATCTTTTAAGAGCTGCAAAGTAAGAGCCTTTTTGTATCTCAGCATCATGCACTTGTCTTTGGCTCCTGTATGCTCCATTGGCCTGCTTGTATGCTTTGACTCTTCTGCATAGGGATCCAACTTAGAGACCATAAGATATACCTCATAATATTCTCTTCTTCTTTAGTAAAAAGCAAGGTCTCCTGTTGGGGACCAAGAGGAACACAAACCCTATATGGAATCACGTCGTCATCTAAGCACTGCAAAAAAATCCTAGACGCTTCTAAATTACTGCTAGCGCATGGTGGTCGTCCATATGTTCCAGTGTTGTTATTTGTGACTCTGAGCAAGGCAAGAAAAAGCTAAGCCCTGTATAGTGGTGGACTACCTGCGTGCACTATATGTTTGTGGCATGCCGTAAACAATCACTGATCCTACAAGCTTCCAACTTACATGGACTTTATGCATCCATCAAGTCATTTCAGCAAAAGTCGAGTCTTGAAGAAAATTAGACGACCTTTAATTTGACGTATATATGAACTTGTAGGGACATCTGGGTTTTAACTGCTGAAGACTACCACAAAATTTTGCTAGCAGTAGCACCATAGATCCAGTGAATCTAGCTGTTTCGTGGCCTTCCACAGAATTTGCTTCTTCTCTTGTATCTTTTTTTTCCTTCGAACTCTTCTTTTTGTGTGTGTATCATAAAGAATAAAATTGGGATGTCGAAAGGTCATCTTATGTATGTTCGCCTGTATTATTATTAAAGTTAAATCTGCACAGCAAAGCTAAAACACCATTGGCTCTTTTATGATTTCTAGGTGATAAGAATATTCAGCTGCGAAGGGCATTCTTTCCTCTTCTCTTTCGGTTCGAATGGAAGACGTTTTTTTTTCTTCTTTCTCTAGCACTCTCACCACAAACGTAGATATATTCAATACTTAGGTATGTTAAAGCTTCTCGTGTGGTGATCCTTTCTCTCTTTGCATGTTCATAACTGAGGGATATATTGGAAGTTGATGTCACGCACCATAATCACCACCTTGGAGCTGTATTTTAACGTATCAATTACTATCTGTATTACGTGAATATAAAGTTTACTTTATCTAACGTGCACAAACATGAAGCAGAGCCCATGTTAAGATCTCTCATAAAACTCACTCAAAGTGGGCACAGCATTCAAAAAGGCAAGATCCGATGAAGGGAGGGAGTTCGCCAGCTTGATCGATCCAATTGAGCTTAGCTTTCTTCAAGCTATGGCTATGATTGAGCATGGCAGTTTAGTATGGATATCTATCTTGAGGACCACAGGACAGGCCTATAAATTGACATGCAGAACAAAGCGGAATCCAATCATCTAAATCTCAGCTTGTGCCCAGAGTGAAAGGAGTGACTTCAGTCTGTAGTTTAACTTAGCAATTTAGCTGCAAAGATAGGAACGAACTCAGTTTGCAGTACATATATAGCAAACAAGGTTTGCAATGAGTGAAAGGAGAGTGATATTTGCTCTGGGAGTAGTCTGCCTTCTTTTGGCTCATGCATCTGCAGATGGTATGAATGTTCGTTTCTCAGTTTTTTTTTATATATATATATATATTTGGTCGAAGGAATTCATAAAAGAAAAGAATTTAGAGCATTTTATTCATTTTACCAATTACGTTGTCATCAGCATTAGTCTGGTAATTGACATGATATCTCTGCCCACATAAGCCATGAAAGATCTCTACGAAAGAATCGTCAAGTCGTCGTCATCAGCAGCAGCACTGAAACTCTACTTTTCGTTTGAAACTGTTGTTTCCTTCTGCTCAGAGCTGGAGAAGAAGAGATAGGTCATACGTTTCGTTAGGAATTCCGATGAATCGCATCTGACAATTAATTATATTCGTATCAGGACATAATCCTCCGGGTGTTTTATTTGGATACGCTGGAGCAAACAGACCTGCTAAATGGGGGAGCTTGTCCCCTGAGTTCCGGGTGTGCTCCAGAGGAAGGCACCAGTCACCAATCAACATAATAAAGCACGATCTGGTTTACAACCCGGAGCTGGAACCGCTGCGCAGGTTCTACGTTTCCACGAATGCTACTCTCGTCGACAATGGCTTCAACATCGCGGTATGTTGGCAATTATCACAACCAGAAGAAAGTTTTACTCCGTCATCCTGCAGAAAACACCTCTTACTTTAGTTCTCATCTGTTGCACCACTGAGATAATGCAGAAAACTTGACCTTTTCATTAAGCACCGATCTCCTGCAGGTGCGATACGGGCAAGGCGTGGGCAAAGTTTACGTCGAGGGAAAGAACTACACTCTGATACAAATGCACTGGCACTCGCCTTCCGAGCACACCATCAATGGAGAAAGGTGCTTTTGTCCTCTACTCTGTTCTAAGAACCTGTCGAGATGTATGTATGGTACATGCATGCATGATATCAACAATTTTGCTTTAACGTGGACCATACTGCTTGTTGTTGGCCGTGCTGGCATAACTTCAATTTTATCACCTCGCACAAATGTTTCTAAGTTATTCTAACTTCTGAGCGCTAGATTATCACCAATCACGAGATTCAGCACAACGCGTGCTAAGAATAAATTTGCTGAAGAGGTTCAGAGTTATAGTTACTGATCTATAAATTAAATCTTGTTGATCAACAGGTTCCCCATGGAGCTTCACCTGGTTCACAAGAGTGACGACGGAAGCATCACAGTTGTGGCCGTTCTATACAAGTACGGCAGACCTGATCCATTCCTTTTGCAGGTATACGTAGCCATTCATGCACGGCTTTCTTTCGACAATAAAGTTCCCATCTAATACATTCTGAGCTGGAACTTTGAGGCCGTTTCGCTGACAACCACGTGTACAGATAAAGCACGAGATCGCCGAATTGACGCGGGAGGTCTGCGCAGGCGACCAGGACGCAAACGTTCCCACCGGAATTGTGAGCACGAGGGCCATGCGGCGCCATGCTCGGACCTACTTCCGGTACGTGGGATCGCTGACGACGCCGCCGTGCACCGAGAACGTCATATGGAGCATCCTTGGGAAGGCACGTACTGCACATCATCATATATGTCACCATAAGCACTTTGCTTGCACTTTGGCCGCCATGATCCCTGATCTCGTTGTGCGTTTGCGCAGGTGAAAGAGATGACCAAGGAACAGGCGGCCGCGCTGAGGGCGCCTCTGCAAGAGGAGTACCGCCACAATTCAAGGCCCACTCAGCCGCTCAACGGGAGGAAGGTGCAGCTCTACGATGAATCCAAGAGAGCCAAACGTCCCCATTGATCATGTATCCATCTCCATGCATGATATATGGACTGGATAATTGTTGAACTTTTGATACACAAATAACACAAACATGTGCCGCGGATGAACTATTGAATGCCGCATATATATTTCATATTCCTAATGAAGAACGCCCAAAGATATTTTTGAATAACACATGCAAGCAGTGATCTTTTTAATCCATTCCAAACTCCGGATTCAAAGCTCAAAGAAATGAACCATTAATATTTAAGTTGACAGCAAAATTCAAAGGAAAAATAGTTATCTACTTGCGATTGTTTCAGTTGCTAATAATCTCACCACTCAAATTGGACTGGTTTCATCACTAACATAACACGTCGACGCTGTCGAGAGAATGCAGCACCTTCATCAGTGTTTTTTTTTTCCCCAAGAAGTAGACACATTTGTGTTGTGTTCCATTCAGAAGGGAAACAGGTACTTATAAAATTCGAAGTATAAGACAATAAATACCCAGAAACGAGTCTCATGCCGCGTTGTCAGAATTAGGACAGTAGACGCCGCCATTAACATATTACGCCTAAATTATTAGAGAAAATAACTCAAATTTTGGAAGACATAAATTAATCATTTTAAATTACTTCACCAAAAATTCATGAGTTGCGTGATGATATTGAATGCCATCTATAATATCCATCTTCTACAAACGACAAGATATAATTATTTCCCTAAGCAACCCAAAAGCAGCAAATCTATCTACATACTTCATTTACATATGTAATGTAACTCACTCACCATAACAAACAAAAAAAAGAAAAAAACACGTGTAATGTAACAGAAAGCAGACCAGTTCTGTGCAACTATACCGCCGGATCACCATAACACCCATAAAAGTTGTCCCAGTAACAGCTCCGTCTCCTCAAACCGTCGACCTACCGTCGCCGACAGAGCTACGTGTCCCTCCGGCAGCTCCGAGAGCCGACTACTCCTCCCACGTGGCAGACCTCCGACCCGACGCGAACCGTTTCATCGCCCCCAGAGCCGGCGGCTCCGTCCCCGTCTCCGGTTTCTCCATCGAAGGCGTCCTTTTTGCCGACGGAGGGGAAGCCGGCGATGCCGGACTCTCCTCCGCGCACTGCGTTCCCGGCCGCTCTTCCCCGACGTCGCCGCGGTAACAACGGAACGCCCCCGCGATGCCCGCCCAGCATCCGGTCTTCACCGTCGACTCTGGCTCCGACTTCTTAACCACCGGTGACCCCTCACGATGGTTCCTCCGACGGCGCTCGCGTTCTCGCTGCGACAGGACCTTTCCGATGCACGACACCTTGGGCGAGGACGGCTCGTGGTCCGGCACCGCCGACTTCCGGCCCCGATCGGCGGCGGCCGTGGGCTTCTTGGGGAAGATCCGGGCGCTGGTGGCGAAGCGGGCGCTGCGGCTGAGGTAGCCGGAGTGCTGGACCGCGTGGGGGAGCCCGATGATCGGCACCTTCGCCTGGAGGTTGCCGGAGAACCTGAGCGAGTTGGACCGCGGCTTGGACGAGGTGACGGCCGCGCCGCCACCGCCGCTGCCGTGACTGTGCTGCGACTTCGGGTTAGTGTTCCCCTTCGTGGAGTCATCCCGGTCGTAGTGGATGGCGCCGACGTCGACGATCCAGTCGATCTCCTCGTCCACGGGGACGAAGAAAGACTCCGGGGGGAAGTCAGGGTCGTCCAGCGGCTTCGTCGACGGCGGGCCCTCGGCCGGACGATCGGCGAGGGCCTCGCAGACGGGCGATTCGAGGTCCGCTTGCGGCATGGAATCGGGAAGGAGGATTCAAAATCAGAAATGGAGCATGTCGTGGGTGCAGAGGACGCGGGCGAGGGGGGCTGAGTTTGAGGACGCGGGCGAGGGGGCTGAGTTTTTAATGAGAGCCGACGAGTCAGAGTAGTGGCGCCGTCGCAAAGACGGTAACGATTTGACTCGTGCGAATAATTAAATTAAACCCTCGGCCGCCGTCGGATTCCGAATGGGGCTCATATCTCAGCCGTCCATGTGGACTTTTAGTTGGGATGTATTTTTCTTTTGGTCGCTGGGTATAAGAAAATGCGCAAAAACATTATTTTTCCTAATTAAAATAAAATGTGTTGTTAAAGAAGTGGAGCATGTCTTAATTTAGAAGTTTAATACCAATTATTATTCTTATATAATGATATTTTTCCCAATCAGCAAGGAAGGCTTAAATAAATACAACTGAAGCTGATACCTCTTCGTTATAACTTGACAGCCACGTCCTTATTATTGCTTTTTTTATTATCAATTTTTCCGGTGCAATTATCAACAGCTAAATATCTTACAATTTTTAAAGGACAGATTAGTTAGAACCTACCTTTAATAATAAGAATTTATGGAGCTGCGATTGAGCTGTTGGAGCTGCGATTGAGCTGTTGGACGCGGCTTGGTGTGCGTCTCGCGTCGCGTGTTCTCGATTTAAGACATGCACACAGCACAGGGCACAGGCACATGCCGATGGATGGATGCATTGCATGGTGACAAAGCCAAGTTTAAAACATTCTTCTCTATTATCATTATCATATTATATCTTCTTACATGTTGAAAAATATATGTACAAATTTCGAAACAATTATTCTTTATTTCCTTAAATTTGCTTGTAAATTTAACCTGCACCACGCTTGGAATGGTGAACCCTTGCATAGTTGGCATATGTGCGATACAACATGGTGGTGGAGTGCAATTTAAGGTAGGAAAATTTTTACTCATCCCTTTTTTCTTGTGATTGTTGCCGTATAAATTGTTACTATGATGCCATAGGGAATTGAAATAAATTATGTCCAATCAGACGTACGAACTTAAATCAATGGTTATTTTTTTATACGTCCCTTAAATTATCATGAATTTTTATATTTAACTTTAAAGTATAAATTTATTTTTCGATATCTCTAAATTTTATGACTTTAATCATCTCATTAATTTCTGTGAACTTTTTTGTTATTTTATTTTTTCTTATTTATGAAAATATTAAGTTGCCCCCTCTTTCGAGTAAACCCAAAATGATTTTTTTGTGCCTTCTTGAGTTTTAAAAGGTCATAAAAGTTAAAAAAAAAATAAAGACAGGGGCAACTTAATCCTTTCCAAATGGAAAAAAAATTAAAAAAATTCATAGAAGTTAACAAAATGACTAAAATAAAAAATGAGATAAAGTTTAGAAATATCAAAAAATAATTTTATATTTAGATTAGATGGGAATAATCGCGATAGTTTAAGGGATTAAGAAGTGTAGATTATTCTCTCATTAACTCGGCTTTCAATACCCTTTTAATGTGGAATGATTGACTATAAGATTCTCCAAAAGAATCTTGATATTCACCGTTCGTATCTATTTTAGTTTGAAAATCTTATAAATAAGATATTAATATTAAAATACTAACTTATTTGATCCAATATGACCTATTATGATAAATATAATTATTTAAAACTTATAAAATTTGTATTCATGATAGTAATTATTGATTTAGACATTTTATTGTAATTTTCTCATTCTTATTATATTTTAATTGAGGTATTACTTACTGAGTTGTTCATGAAAGATTAGTAAAAAATATTTCTATCTTTTAATATATATATATTTATTAATAAATAGGATCTTACATCCCATCTTTAAAATCTTCTTATAACATTATATAAGATCTCGAACTTTACAGGCATTGAAGACTTCATTTATTTATGCAAATTGGCTAGTTAAACTTTGATAAAAGGGACAAAAGTGTTTGTGAATCTCTGATAAAATTTTGAATAAAATTTTTATTATCCTTTTCATTTTCATCATCTTCTTTTATAATATTCGTTGTTGTTTGTTTTAAATTTTTATATTATATAAAAGCTACAAAAAGTTAGAATGAGATAACTCGATTGTTAGTCCCGTCACGGATTTAAATTTCTAATACATGATCATCAGTTCTGTCAAGTTGCTCAGATGGAACCAAAATTCAACCCACGGAAATTCAACCAAAATTTGTTTTTTTTTATTAACAAGCCGAAAAAGTGGTATTGACACGACGTGAACGATTATATGCACGATTTACATATCGAAGATTATCTCACTAATTCGATAAAATTGTAGAAAATTTTTTTATATTCACATAAATTTAAATTCGAAGACGTTAAATTTCAACTCAATTTATAAAAAAATGAATTTTGAAACTACAAACTTGGACCATTACGCCTTCTTGGTATCTTTGACAAATCACGTTTAAATATTATGTCATACTTTTGACTCACCTTGCAGATCCTTTCTTCCAGAAACTCATTTAATCTTTTATAAAGTATAATGATCCCACCAAAAAAAAAAAAAAAAGAAGCCAAAGAACAGAACACGGTGACGTTTGAGAACTGCATCTTTATTTTTTTAAGCTATTTATTTTAACATTTCATATTTATAATTTTTTTTCGTGTCTAATTCTGAAATACTTTTATCCGTATTGATTATTTCTTTTACTTTTCAAACTTTTTTATTGTGTAAAAAATAATAGTTATATTTTTATAATTATTAAAAAATAAGAATACAATTTAATTAAAGCATTTAAATTTGAATAAGTTCATGTGATAACATTTATAATTTAGTATTAAACATGGAAAACAAGTCATGGTTCATAGACGCAGTGTAGGAGAAAACAACTTCTAGTATTTTTTTTATGACATGTAGACTTAGCATATTAATTAATAATTAGATTAAAAAAATAAAAAAAAAGAGTTGGAAGAGTCAAAACTCAAACCGGTCAACTTTTCACTCACTCAGAGATTTTGCATCTAGGTTTCATAGTCCACAAAGTGAGGCGGTTCTTGTTGTCTGAACATACTTATTTTTTGACTCATCAAAACTTTACGTTGATACATATCCCATCAACATTCCGATTCCGAATGAAATGGTGGAATAGTAATTTCATATTATTATCGCAGCAACCCAAAGCAAAGCTAATGCCATGCATGCCCGGACGTCGATTAGGTTTAGTAAAAGATAAAGCACAAATATTGGGAGAAGTCAGAGCATTTAAAGTAGCAGACGGCTGATAAATGCATCTTTTTCTTTTCTTTTTTTTTTTTCAAAGCATAAAGAGGCCTCAGTCCAAATCCTCTTTTTTATGCATGGAGGTTTCTGCTATTAATTATAGATAGATACATTCTCCCTAGTTGGTAGCCAACCATCTAGATTTCCTCAAGCTTTCTAGGAAGAAACTAAAAGATCCAAAGTGCATGGTTGTTGCTGAGTCTACATCCAAGGCATATCCTAAGAGATTTTTTTTTTTCAGTGATGGCGCTTTGAGATTTGAATCACGCTTCATTTATCATTTTTCTAGCAAGATATCAGTCTCCAAGTTCCACCAATCCCTTTGTCACAAAGGAACTGGAATACATTTTGCAAATTTTCTGCAATTAATGATTTCCTGCTTGCAATAAATGAGTCGACTTTTCAGTTGTGCAGCATAGAGCTTCGCACAGAATCCACGTACAGTTTAAGAATGATAATACATCAACGTAGTAGGTGTAGAAACGAAGATTGCATCAGAAACAAAGTCGATTCTGTATTTGAATTGTTCCTCCTGGATGGCAAACAGACTACAGCAATTGCAGATTTTTATTTTCTTTAAACATTGAAATTTTATACAGCAAGACGACACTGGCTGTCCTGCAGTTGTGAAGATTTGTTGCTTTGCTTCTCTGCTGAGTACGTCCATACAGATGTCTGAAAGGACCAATATCAACTTCCTCTTTGCAGTTTCTGCAAAGCAACAGGAGAGGCTCATCATATGCAGGAGATGATCATAAATGCGGGAAGAATTGGTCACGAGAGGTATCATCTCAGACATTTATGACTCTGATTTTTCTGTTAGATGAAATTAAAAAGGTTATGACCAATTTGAACGTTACGCTTGAACAGCATCTCAGATGTGCTTCCATGGAGCAGATGTAACGCCCCCAAATTGACCCTCGCCACGTGGCGAAGACCAACCTGGAGACGCTACGGCATGCTATGACTTTGACCATCATATTGACCATATCTCAGTCAAGAACCGAGACACGTCAGCGGAAGAAAAGAAAAGAAGATAAATTATAACTTTAATTGCGGAAGTCTAAAAGAAATAAAATAAGTTCTACATCATAAATCTAAAACGCGGAAGGTAAATGAAAACTAAATAACACTCTAAAAGCCCTATGGTTCATGTGTTGTCCTATCGCCAGAGCTTCATCACCACACGCCTACTCCACCACGTTACTGACTTGGTCCTGTGGAAATCAGACACAGGGGAGGATGTCCTCCCGTAAGCTTTACAGCCTAGTGGGGAACCACATGATATACAATGCATGACATGAATATAATAATCAGCGATAATTAATCAGGCTTAACTTGAGCATGAAAGATAACATATCAGTATCATGGATCATAATAAGGATAAGATCAGCGATATCATGAATCATGAGGATCAATAGTACATAGTAAACTTGGAATCATGACATACTTGACTTGACTTGAACTTGAACTTGAACTTAAACTTGAACTTGAACATGCTTGTCGATCTTGGTTATTAATTAACAATCAGGGTGACTTTGAGGTGCCTTTAATTCTTGGGGTATGCCCAGCAAACGATACGGCCTTGTGCGGGTCAATGGGTGATCAAACCATGACCAAGGGAGCGACCCTTATCTTGATGCACTTGGCTTGGACTGACAATCCATCATTAATATTTCATCTGAACTTATTAATCACTTTTATTATCTTTTCATTCTTTGTATCATGTGATGAAGGAGATATGATCGGTATGAGGTAAATCAAGACAAAGAGTTCATGTTGGAATTATAAGGAAATCAATAATATTCATATAAAAATAAAGAGGGACTAATGGGTGAATTTTTGCTGGATTTTATGCCTTCACCTCTTCTGAATATTTACGCCCGAAGAATCTCCTCCACCTTACGGCCGTAAAACCCTAATTCTTTGAATTTTACGCCCGAGAAATTCCTTCTCCTTACGGCCATAAAAATTAACCTTTATTACGTTACGACCGTAAAACCCTACTCTCCATTTCATTTCGGCCGTAATAATTCAACTCTTATTTCTCTCGGCCGTAAAAAAAATTAACCTTTATTACGTTACGGCCGTAAAACCCTACTCTCCATTTCATTTCGGCCGTAATAATTCAACTCTTATTTCTCTCGGCCGTAAAAAAAAATTAACCTTTATTACGTTACGGCCGTAAAACCCTACTCTCCATTTCATTTCGGCCGTAATAATTCAACTCTTATTTCGTTACGGCCATCATCTGTTACTCCCATCCGTTACGGCCTATCCCGTTACGGCCGTAAAACTCTACTCTTCGGCCGTAACAATCTATCTCCCCTTTTCTCTCTCTTCTTTTCTCTCTCTCCCAACTTCTCGGATTTTTACGACCGTAAAAATCATCTGTTACGGTCGACATCTTTTACGACCGACATCTTCCCTCTCTCTATATTTTCTATTTTATTACGGCCGAAAACCTAACTCTTCGACCGTAACAATCTATCTTCCCTTTCTCTCTCTTCTTTTCTCTCTCTCCCAACTTCTCGGCCGTAAAACCTCGTCTCCATTTTTTTTTATTCCTTTACGGCCAATCCATCTCTTCTTTCTCTCTCCATCTTTTTCTCGACCGTAAGACAATTACGGCAAACAAATTTACGGCCGTAATACCTCTATTTTAAAATTGGGTCGTGTTATAAAACCGAAACGGAATCCCCTCTAAATCTTACATCCTAGCAATCAATAGTACAGAAATATAACAAACAGAAATAACTATGCATGCTACAATCAACCAATCAAAGAATTCAAGAAATCAAACAATTTAAAAATAATAACTTGAATCATATTCATATTCTTTTCATAACGATTCGGGCATGAATTGAGATAATTCAGAGGCCATGCAAGGTGATTTCGATTCACCCACCTTGATTCGCGATCAATCCATCTTTCCGTTCGTCGAAAAATCGATCCTGGCGCCCCTGTTCTTCCCCCGGTTCCTCTCGGTCAATCAGCGCTTGCAATTCAACGAAGAGGGCTGAAGGACGGGGCGTGTGGTGCAGGTAATTGTAGTAGGGGAAAGGAAGACGTGCTTGATCCTCGGCGGCTTGCTTCTTGGACGAAAGCAAGATGCCTGCAGGATGTCAAAAAGGGGGTCCTCCTTTCGTGAGGTCAGCCGTACATGATTTTATAAAGGGTTTTAAATTTTTTTTATCTCATCTTCCTCTCCTAATCTCACTCTAATTTAATTAATGAGATCAGATTTTTATCTCATCACATAGTTAAACCCTTCCTTGAGTCCAATCCTAATTGGGCTTTGTTTATGTTTTATTCCTTTCGTGATTAGCCCAGCCGCCCCTCACGGTTTCTTCCTTTTTTTTTTTTGGCTGGTCGTTACATTCTTACCTCCTTAAAAGAAAATTCGTCCTCGAATTTTGCACTAAGTAGATGGCTTACCGAAAAGATGAGAGAATTCTTGGCGCATTTCCGATTCAAGTTCCTATGTCGCATCATCGCCTTTATGGAAATGCCAAGCTACTCTGACCATGGTTACGTCGTTGTTTTTCTGGCGTTGCACCTTGCGCTCCACTATGTGCGTTGGATACTCAGCGAAGGTCAGGTCTACGAATTCTTAACGTCATGCATCATCATCTAATAGGATTTCTGATGCTCTATTTTTTTTTTCTCCACATCGACATGCTGGGTACTTGGGACTTATTTTCGTATCTCCATGTTTCATGTCATAACTATTTGTTCATCCTTATACATCCGTGTCCTTCCCGAATGGATCGCAACCCAGGCTTATAGTTACATCCTTATACTTCTTGTACTTTCCAAATGGATCGTAACCCAGACTTATAATTTTCATCTAATACTCTTTATAAGACTTATTCCTAAATGGACCACAACACATGCTTATATTATTCATCTAGTATTGCTCTCTTTAGGACTTTATCATTTGGTTTCCACATGCTTAGTTCCTTCAACATTTCATACGCAGCATCATGAAGCCTAATAAGCATCACTTGTGTCTGAGTGTATGTGCAACCGAGTTCATTTTTACCAAAATGGTGCTTCATGGAGAACTCAGAATCTTTCAAACTTCATGTCATTTTCATTGTCACATATTAGCGTACTACTAAAAAAAATATACCTAAGACTCTTTTGATCGATGAACACTTCAATCTTTTCTACATAAATGTAGGCATAGTTTGAACACAATGTTCATGAGAACCTAAAGGTTTGAGGGGTGTTCTTAATGGCACCGCTCAACTTATAGTGATCATTCATTTAAAATTATCTTCATTACATCTTCATCAGCAATTCTAAACTATTAGTACTCACTCCCTAGATCGATCTTGAGAGCACCTAACCTTAAATAGGTCATCTTTGCATGGTAACAAACACTTATGTTTTGATGGTTATTTTATTTAACAACTTGTTAATAAATCTCTAGATTCATAGGGTCATTATTCTTCGTTACAAAAGAAATGGAACATGTAGAAATGAGCTCTGGGTCTTATGAATCTCTTGTCTTAAAATAATTTCCATAGGGTCATCGTCCTTATCAAGTGACCTATGCCATGTAAGAATCAATAGGATCACTAAGAACATTGTCCATTATCGTAGATAATGGCATCATCATATGATTCGATAAAATTGGTGATGGAATCATGCCAATAATCATCTTTATAAGGTCAATTTAGATCAATAACTTTCACGATGACCTATGTTTGATGTGACCCTACTCTAAACATCATCATAATCATTTAACTTTTTGAGTGGAAGGAATAACTTATTTGACTACATTGATTTGGTTCTTGCAATGTCATTTCATATAATTCCATAGGAGGCTAGTGATTATATATTATCACAATAAGTTCTTTCCTTGAGTATCTTGAAGCACTTGAATTAATGTTAAGGTCGAACGATATTTACGATGAGGGATTGATCATATAGTACAATCTAGTTTTTAATGAACAAAACCATTTATGTACATTCTCTAACATAAGTCCTTAGTAAAACATCATGAATGCAAGTGAACACATGAAATGAATTCAAACAATAAGATAAGAAAACAAAACAATCAATCAAACAGAATACAAGCAAGCATTCTTCTTCTTTGCGTATCATTTTATGATCCTTTTGCATTAACGATATTTTGTAGCACATGGGAGAGGGTCGGGATAACTTTAAAGTTGAAAAGGAGAACTAATTCCTTTATAAGACTTATGTTCAAATCATAAGTGATCCACTTGATCAAGACAAAATCTTGAACATTTTTCATCATACTGACCTAGAGGCATCTTAGAGAACATTCTATATATCATCTTATATCTTGCATCTTAGAGGACATTCTATGTATCATCCGATGGCTTGCTTAACCCATTATCTAAACATATATATGATTTATTTTTCCTCTTGAATCATCAACTATGATTATATGATTAAATACTCTATACGTTTTGACATTATTATGAAAACTATAATTATATCAATAATCAAGATAAATCAATTAAAACTTGCATAATCATTCCTCTCGGGTGCATAACTTGTTTTTTTCAGACATCTTGTAGGGGACTTACAAAATTCCTCATACTTTATCTTAACCCCACATACTTTCTAAAGATTTCCTCACTTGATGTTTTGATTTTTTTTTTAATACTTAATGGCTGGAGGCTCATATCCTCCTCAAGCATATCCCAATTAAAAGGCCTTAAATCATTTTAAAAATTCTCACATTCATTTTAACCCTTTCATGTCTTACTTGTTCTTATATAATTCTTGTATTAATCATATTAGTCTATTTTGAAAATATATATACATTGCGATGACAGAGAATTCATTCTTTAATAATGGCTATTTAAAAATATACTTCATATTAATAAAATTTCAAATATACTATATACTAAACTAAGTTAATTAAATCTGTTTACTTATTTATTTATCCTTATATATTTATAAGTATATTATGTTATATGTACATATGTGTGTGAGTATGCTAGGTCTAAAAGTTCGGTTAACTTAAATAATCACTTACTTATTGAAAATTTCTCCTAATATTTATTCAAGCTAATGTGACTTCTAAACCCTTTAAACTTCTATATTTGTCCATCCATACCTTATACATGATTCTTGGACAGCTTACTAATTCCTTAAACTCTTGTGTACGGATATTACATAACTTGAACATAATTAATAATTTGATTATTATTTTTGCACATAAAGTAGTCCAACTAAGAATTTCGTATAACTAGTTTAGATTTGCTTAAGGCCATTATCCACATAATAAAGGGATCATATGAAATCTAAGGCGCAAGAAGCATTATGGGTCCATACTTATCAACATAAACATATAAGATAATTTATTGAACCCTTATATTGGTAGACCAATGGAACCACCTAAGTCATCACCATAAATCATAACTTATGCATGCTTGGTTTCACCTCTACTATTTGAAATCATCTCACACCTACGTGTTGTGTGAGTCGAATCCTTTAATTACTCTTATAATTCCTTCGTTTCTTTCTTAAATCTACATCTCTTTGCAACTGATATACTTATTCATTTTCCTCTTCATACTGCTGCAGTCAGCAGAAGAAGTCCGTGAATAGAACAATCATGAAAGAGATGAAAAACATGGATTATAAGAAACATAATCGTTTCTTATATTTTATTCTTTAAATATCTGTAAGACCTTTTTTTTCACGTAGGTATATTTATCCACATGCATGTTGTTTATTCTTTTCCAATTTGTTCGTAACCTTTATGATCCTTTTTGTTTAATCACTAATAACATTTAAGTTGATTCCTACCATACAGAGTGACCTTCCTAGGAATCAACTACTCATGTGAAATACATATCAATACATCAATAAATAATAACTTAATGCAAGAAAATCTTACTTGTACTTTACGGTGGAGGGTGTGGCGACTGCTCGGCGATAGCACATGAACCAATACCATACATATTCTATACACTAGGACGTCAAGAGAGTCCTAACTTTAGGCTCTGATACCATAAATGTAACGCCCCCAAATTGACCCTCGCCACGTGGCGAAGACCAACCTGGAGACGCTACGGCATGCTATGACTTTGACCATCATATTGACCATATCTCAGTCAAGAACCGAGACACGTCAGCGGAAGAAAAGAAAAGAAGATAAATTATAACTTTAATTGCGGAAGTCTAAAAGAAATAAAATAAGTTCTACATCATAAATCTAAAACGCGGAAGGTAAATGAAAACTAAATAACACTCTAAAAGCCCTATGGTTCATGTGTTGTCCTATCGCCAGAGCTTCATCACCACACGCCTACTCCACCACGTTACTGACTTGGTCCTGTGGAAATCAGACACAGGGGAGGAGGTCCTCCCGTAAGCTTTACAGCCTAGTGGGGAACCACATGATATACAATGCATGACATGAATATAATAATCAGCGATAATTAATCAGGCTTAACTTGAGCATGAAAGATAACATATCAGTATCATGGATCATAATAAGGATAAGATCAGCGATATCATGAATCATGAGGATCAATAGTACATAGTAAACTTGGAATCATGACATACTTGACTTGACTTGAACTTGAACTTGAACTTAAACTTGAACTTGAACATGCTTGTCGATCTTGGTTATTAATTAACAATCAGGGTGACTTTGAGGTGCCTTTAATTCTTGGGGTATGCCCAGCAAACGATACGGCCTTGTGCGGGTCAATGGGTGATCAAACCATGACCAAGGGAGCGACCCTTATCTTGATGCACTTGGCTTGGACTGGCAATCCATCATTAATCTTTCATCTGAACTTATTAATCACTTTTATTATCTTTTCATTCTTTGTATCATGTGATGAAGGAGATATGATCGGTATGAGGTAAATCAAGACAAAGAGTTCATGTTGGAATTATAAGGAAATCAATAATATTCATATAAAAATAAAGAGAGACTAATGGGTGAATTTTTGCTGGATTTTATGCCTTCACCTCTTCTGAATATTTACGCCCGAAGAATCTCCTCCACCTTACGGCCGTAAAACCCTAATTCTTTGAATTTTACGCCCGAGAAATTCCTTCACCTTACGGCCATAAAAATTAACCTTTATTACGTTACGACCGTAAAACCCTACTCTCCATTTCATTTCGGCCGTAATAATTCAACTCTTATTTCTCTCGGCCGTAAAAAAAATTAACCTTTATTACGTTACGGCCGTAAAACCCTACTCTCCATTTCATTTCGGCCGTAATAATTCAACTCTTATTTCTCTCGGCCGTAAAAAAAAAATTAACCTTTATTACGTTACGGCCGTAAAACCCTACTCTCCATTTCATTTCGGCCGTAATAATTCAACTCTTATTTCGTTACGGCCATCATCTGTTACTCCCATCCGTTACGGCCTATCCCGTTACGGCCGTAAAACTCTACTCTTCGGCCGTAACAATCTATCTCCCCTTTTCTCTCTCTTCTTTTCTCTCTCTCCCAACTTCTCGGATTTTTACGACCGTAAAAATCATCTGTTACGGTTGACATCTATTACGGCCGACATCTTTTACGACCGACATCTTCCCTCTCTCTATATTTTCTATTTTATTACGGCCGAAAACCTAACTCTTCGGCCGTAACAATCTATCTCCCCTTTCTCTCTCTTCTTTTCTCTCTCTCCCAACTTCTCGGCCGTAAAACCTCGTCTCCATTTTTTTTTATTCCTTTACGGCCAATCCATCTCTTCTTTCTCTCTCCATCTTTTTCTCGACCGTAAGACAATTACGGCCAACAAATTTACGGCCGTAATACCTCTATTTTAAAATTGGGTCGTGTTATAAAACCGAAACGGAATCCCCTCTAAATCTTACATCCTAGCAATCAATAGTACAGAAATATAACAAACAGAAATAACTATGCATGCTACAATCAACCAATCAAAGAATTCAAGAAATCAAACAATTTAAAAATAATAACTTGAATCATATTCATATTCTTTTCATAACGATTCGGGCATGAATTGAGATAATTCAGAGGCCATGCAAGGTGATTTCGATTCACCCACCTTGATTCGCGATCAATCCATCTTTCCGTTCGTCGAAAAATCGATCCTGGCGCCCCTGTTCTTCCCCCGGTTCCTCTCGGTCAATCAGCGCTTGCAATTCAACGAAGAGGGCTGAAGGACGGGGCGTGTGGTGCAGGTAATTGTAGTAGGGGAAAGGAAGACGTGCTTGATCCCCGGCGGCTTGCTTCTTGGACGAAAGCAAGATGCCTGCAGGATGTCAAAAAGGGGGTCCTCCTTTCGTGAGGTCAGCCGTACATGATTTTATAAAGGGTTTTAAATTTTTTTTATCTCATCTTCCTCTCCTAATCTCACTCTAATTTAATTAATGAGATCAGATTTTTATCTCATCACATAGTTAAACCCTTCCTTGAGTCCAATCCTAATTGGGCTTTGTTTATGTTTTATTCCTTTCGTGATTAGCCCAGCCGCCCCTCACGGTTTCTTCCCTTTTTTTTTTTTGACTGGTTGTTACAGCAGATATGTCCACTGGCATCCAACTTGTACTAATTTGGCAACATCTTACCAAAAAAGTAAGACACAGCCAAACATCAAGTTGAGTACCAAGACAAATGCTCACAGACAACAAAGAGGCTAGCATAGGTTATGACCAATTTGAACGTTACGCTTGAACAGCATATCTCAGATGTGCTTCCATGGAGCAGATATGTCCACTGGCATCCAACTTGTACCAATTTGGCAACATCTTACCAAAAAAGTAAGACACAGCCAAACATCAAGTTGAGTACCAAGACAAATGCTCACAGACAACAAAGAGGCTAAGCATAGGTGACTGCTGAACAAATATGAGCTATGTTGTTTTTCTGATCTATAAGTTCAATGAGATTATGTAACAAAGCATAAAATGGAGCTAGACTGCAACAACATTGGCATGCGGGTATCAATGCACAGACAATTGATTGAGTAGCAAAGTAGAGTTGCAGCTGTAACAAGTCTATTTTCCTGCATATTATACTACAATGAATCACAAAATTTAGACACGTACAACAATTAAAAGGTGTGTTCTAACAAGAGTTTGTGGGAGAAGCAATGGATAGAGAGATATCCAAAAGCTCAAAATGTTAGCAGCAGCAGTAGCAAGAACACTTTTTTTTTTTTGTTTTCAGCAACAGATGGGGCAGTGGATCAATCCATTCTCGTTGCACTCTTCGCACTTGATCATCTTCTTGTGCGCCTCGTCCAGCACCTTGCGGCTGCCGTTGCATTTGGTGCACATCATGAATCGCACGCCGGCGCAGCCGTCGCACCAGTTGGTGGCCCTCGGAATGCCTTCCAACAGCAAGCCGAGGATGCCTTCTTCCTCCAGCATTAGGATCTCTTCAGCGCCGCCGATGAGCCGCCCCTTGACGAAGGCGAAGGGCACCTTCACATCCTTCTTCCCCACCAGCGTCCGCAGCTCCTCTCTGTAACCGGAGTCCATGGAAATGTCCCGCTCTACGATCTGGACGTCGTAGGCCTCGATCGCTGACCTGACCGCGTTGCAGTCCTCAAAGGTCTTCCTGATGCCCCTCAGGGTCGTCGTGTACA
The DNA here is from genome assembly GCA_030549335.1 of Pontederia crassipes. Taxonomy (NCBI): domain Eukaryota; kingdom Viridiplantae; phylum Streptophyta; class Magnoliopsida; order Commelinales; family Pontederiaceae; genus Pontederia; species Pontederia crassipes. The sequence goes on from CM060190.1 coordinate 9,755,321, forward strand.
GCACGACGGCGCATTCGCCGCCCGGCGGGCACATATCGGCGTAGGACTGCAAGAGGAGCACTGAGTCCCGCGCCTTTCGGCTGGCCGGCATGGAAGCGACCATCTTCTTGATCTGTTCCCCTTCCTCGCAGTGTTCCCTCTCGAGTGACGCTATGAAATCGGGGTCGAACAGAGGGCTCAGGCTCCGTCTCGATCCGGCAGAACTCCCTGAGTCCCTCTCGAACTTCTTAATGCCCGAGATGCTGCTGGGGATGCTCTTCTTTCGGGGAGGCGCTGCCGCCGGAGTGCGCACGTTATCCCAGGAGCTGAAGGGCCGGAGTATCCGATTGGGGCCGGGGTCCGTCATGGTGGACCTCTTCTTCATGGAGTCCTGTTGCACGGGAGTGTTCTCCTTGCCTAACAAGGAACTCTTCTTCTTGCTCTGCTGCTGCTGCTGCTTTTTGGGCGTCGAGATTGCTCTGGACGCCGGGGAGAGCCGCATGAGGAGGTGCTGGTGCGGCTTGATGTGTGGCTTCTTCAGCGGAGACCAGAATGGGGTGTCGTCGGAGAGATCCTCCATGAGCTCGCGGGCGTCGATCACCTCCGACGGCTCATCCCTGGCGCCGGCCGCGGCCGCCGTCCGCTTCTTGGAAAAGGGAGTGTGCGGAGGTGGAGGCGGAGGCACAACGAGAGCCGGAGGAGGAGATCTCTTGCACTCCCTCTTCACTACCTCCTTCTCCCCCTCCTCCTCCGCCACCGCCTCCACTTTCTCTTCTTCCATGGCATCTACACCTACCAGCATTTGGTGTTGCTGCTCCGGCGGGTGCGGGTGCTCCTCCTCTCGCTTCAGTTCCTTCTTCTTGGCCTGGTCGACCTCGTCGCGGTCGAGGCTGAGGACGCCGTAAGTGGTTGAGGTGAGCGAGACGACGTGGTTGGGGCAGTCGCCGGCGGCCGCAGAGGCCCGGGCGTCCTCGGCGGAGAAGATCTCCTGGTCGACGGTGGCCAGGAGCTTGGAAGAGATGCAACCCATTCCGCCACCTGCGCCAACTTCGAGCCTTCACTTCACTTCCCCTCTTCCACTTCCACTTCAAACTCAAACGTAATTTTTTTAAAACTCTACAATTTTTCTTCCTCCCTTCTTCAACTCTGATCTAAAATAAAATTTAGCCCTTTTTTGGAGTTTTATGTTTGAAAACGCAACGGTCGTCGAGAGACGTGCCCGTTCGCCTTCAGTCTTCTTCTATTTTTTTCTCGCCGGTCGTGTCATAATGGGCTTCCAACGGTCCGAACGGTGGACCCCACGATCGTTTTAATATCTATATTATCGCGATCCAACGGCAGGACGAGGACACGATCCGGCGCGTTGAGGAAGTCATTCGACGGCTGTGATCGGGATGCAAGGCGGGCGCTGTCCGACGTGGCAGAGTCGTGGGTGGGGGTCGTGCAGTTGTCTCGTGTTGCCTGTTGGGCAATGTGCGGGAATCGTTCCTCGGGAATCGTTGGCTGGATTCGCTCGCTGGGTGGGCCGATTTCGCCGGCCCGTTAATCGCATTCGAATTTTTGAGGGGGATAACGTTTTTTTTCGGAGGAACGGAAATGAAAAAAAAAAATCAAGAACAATTGAGCCTTATTTTTTTAACAAATCAGCAACTGAGAGCATATATAAAGGTTGTTCATCACTTTCTTTTTTTGCTAAAGTTTTTACATCCCTGTTGTTTTTTTTCCATTTTTTTGTTCTGCATTTATATCAAAAGAATGTAGAAGAAGAATGAGACTGGCTTGAGCTGAATGCTGATAAAAAAAATGTAAAATTAAATTTCGAAAATGTCATGGTCTCCTAAATATTTCAGTTGACTGAGAAAAATAAAAGAAAATAATTTAAAAGTTGTAAAAATTGCTCTTTACAGTCCAGATCAAAAAGCAAAATTATGTTTCGTGCGTATGGGGCAATTTTGATTTATTTGTATCATTCAAATCAAAAGAAAACGAGAACAGAAAATAATAATGGCTAAATTCAGAAAATATCAAATGAAATAAATCTTTTGTACCTTAAGACAGTATGTTGGGTTTGATAATTTACGTGAGAAAGTAAGTGTTTAAAGAAAAATTATGCAAAAATTCGAAAAATTTAAAGCGACACAAAAGAGTCGTAAGAAGTTTATATAAATACTCTCTTTTATGGATTATAAAAATTTATATGAATTGGGACTTTAAATTGATCTTTCAAAAATAGGAAAAAAAAAATTAATTCTTAATCACATACAAAATACACTAAAATATCCCCTAGTGTAGTGTGAGAGTATCATTTTACTTCAAAAAGGTCTTGAGATCTAGACAAATTTCTAATTAGGATAGGATTCAAGACATTACTAATCTTAAGAAAAAAAATAGTTCAAAATTGAAAGTGCTAATAATTATTTGATAGAGCATCATCATTAAGCACCGCAGAATCTTGGGACATGAGCATTGAAGCATTTCATATCTAGTAGAGGATATATAAAAGAAAGGACGGTCTTTCAGTGTCGTGGAATAAGTATGAATTTATTTGCAGGGATACAGTAAGCATAGGATATAATAAGACCTCAAATCAGAAGCTCATATGATTGTCGGATATCTCAGATAAAAATCACAACAGCTTCAGAAAGCCATATCTTGGCTTGAGTGCTAGAAGAGATTACAAAATGGAGATTACATACAGATCAAGAAGCCTAACAGGTCAAAACAGGCACCCTGGAGAGGCCGCCAAAAAGAATTTCAACAAACACTATGTTCTCATTTGGTCCCGAAGCCTCGGGGGCCTGGTCTTCCTGTTGATGAATCTACAAATTGCTTCCGCGGTTCTGATCTTCTTTTTCTCCTAGCAGTACCAGGGGGTGCCTGATTTAAAGAAAGAAACAAATGAAGTTTGAAACTTTTTCTGCTCAACAAGAATGGATATACCTAAGCAACTAGTTAGTTCATCAATTATAGCTCTGATATGATTTTACATACTGATTAATACACAACAAAAAGGAAACAAAATCAGAGATTAATGAAAAAGAATGGGCGTGGAGGAATGATTTTCATATCACCTTTTGTTCCGCTTTAAGCGATTCCTCTAGATCGCTTAACGCAGTGGATCCTCCTTGCATGACGCCCAACAGGTTCTTCATGCGAACACGCATTTGAAAGAGTTGAGCAACAAGTTGACTCACCTGACATATTAAAAAAAGCCCTATATGTTAGAAAAAAAGGAGTTCTCTTTTCATTTATAAGGGCAAGGAAAAACTTGATGTTCTTTAACCGGTAACAAACAAAGTCAAAGGCAACATAAGAAATACTTGTTGCTCGGTTTTTCCTGATTCAGTGGCAATTCTCTTCCTCCTGACAGCAGATTCAGCTAATAACTCTGGCTTCTCCCGTTCCTCTGCAAATTAATAATGCGACCAGAGTGAGTAGGAATGAAATCAAATTCTACAAAGACCATTTATTTTAAACAAATAAGAGATTCATAAAATATTCACCACAAGATGACGATAATGTTGTGAGCACAACATCATGTATGGAAGTTTTCGTATTTATATCTAAGGATTCTAATTTCTAATTCGAATGAGACAGAGAATATCCACGTGCACTTCTACTTGCAAAAGTTAGGATAGAGAAAAACAGGAAAGTAACTCATTTAGTACACATGCAAAAAAAAAAAAAAAGAAAAAAAAAGAAAATCCAATTGCCTCAGTATGGTAAGTACCAGGAGTCATCACATTGATCATTGATTCCATAATTTTAAGATTTTTCTCTGCTTCACGTATTTGAGCCGGAGTAACCTTTAAAAAACATGAAATGTTAACATCATCAAAGAATGGGTAAAACTAAAAGAAATTTTGAAAAATTGAGTACCACCAGTGTCATGAAGTTTAACCATAATTGTAGTTATAATTTAGAACCAAGAAAGTTGAGCATCAATACCTTTCCCATGCCAGGTATCATTCCAATTACACGGCTAACAGAACCCATTTGTGCCACTGCCCGTGTTTGCTTTAAGAAATCATTGAAATCAAATTTGGCACTCATTATCTTCTTCTGTAATTCCTCAGCATCCTCTTGTCGCATCTACTAGAGTAAATAGGTTTTATATCACCAAAGTAACATTATCTAACACGTGGTGGCAAAAGGGAAATAAACTTACAACTTCTTGTGCTTTCTCTACAAATGAAAGAACATCACCCATTCCTAATATACGGCCTCCCATCCGATCAGGGTAAAAAGGCTCAAGATCTTCCATACGCTCCCCTCGTCCTACAAGCTTGATAGGCTTTCCCGAAACCTTATTTAATGAACCAAAATCACATTAAGTACCAAAATGCTCTATGCATTAAACAATGGCATATGCACGAGTTTTCAGTGAAAGAGTAGTATCATAGAAATTGAAACTTCCAAAGTTTAAGGGAAAAAATAGTGACCTCTCTGACACTAAGAGCTGCTCCACCTCTAGAATCTCCATCCAACTTTGTCAATATTGCACCAGTTAGACCGATTTCTATATTGAATGTTGTTACCAAAGCTGCAATTTGTGGATCAGAATTAGGCATAAATTAGGTCATAAATCAAATGCAAGACAAAAAAAGAAAGTTTCAGATTGATGATCAATGGAACCTCAGTATCGATTTTTTTTATGCATTTATGTTACATCCAGATGTTCAGAAGAAAGGCAACAGAAGGGAAATGTTTATACCAGCCGCTTCCTGCCCAGTCATTGCATCCACCACAAGCAGAACTTCTGTAGGATTCAGTGCTTGCTTTACTTCCTTCAACTCATCCATCATTGCCTTATCAATCTGATCAGAACTAAAACGATTAGCTAACTGCAATTTCCATGAGAAACCAAAGCAAACAATCATATACCCAATAACCTATATTGGAAATGCATGTTAAAACATCCTATTATATCATTCCAGAGTCTACATTTTCTCGGTAATGACAACCTAGTGTGAACTAGTACAACTGTACAACAGCACTTATCTTACTATCGTTAATGTAATTATCTCAAAGGTACAAAAGTAATATTTGCAATAAATGATTGAAACAAGTTTTGTGGCAAAAGAATGTATGATCATCTCTTGCTTTGACATGACTATGGATACTGTTTAACGTATGATTTTATGAATTTTTACAAACAAGACTAATCAAATGACATATTTGAACTCTACTCAGTAGTCATTCTACAAAACAAAGGTTTCTGTCAAAATAAAAGTGCATGCAGTTTTTAGAGCTCACTTTAGTGTTTAAAGAAAAGACGAAAAAAAAGAAATGAAATGTATAAATAAGTGATGGTGCATGAAGATGTAGAAACCTGAAGTCTTCCAGCAGTATCAACTATGACCACATCAATGTTCTTCTTCTTGGCCTCTTGAAGACCATTTTTTGCTATAATAGCAGGCTTTACCTCTGTACCTTCTGCATGAACAGGTACACCCACCTAATTCAAAGAGTTATTTAGCTTCCATAAGAACTAAAAGTAAACAGATGCCTCATTAAGTGGAAGCATACATAATCTCATAAAAAAAAGTTCGCAAACATCCAATGAGCATATGGAAAACACAGAAAATCATAAATTCAATTTCTTTGACATGAAAAACTAAAAATGAGAGAACATTAATTAATATGGGGAAACTTAGGTATTTGCAAGATAAGAAGCATAGGTTTCCATGTGAACTTCACAATATGAATTACTACTCATTTGTCTTCCTATAACAAAGCAATGTTGCAAGGTTAAGAATAGTCCACTGGTATGCCATATTTACAAGAAAAATAATCTACATTTTAGGCAACCGGAGACTCACCTTCTCCCCCAAAATCACTAGTTGATCTATTGCTGCAGGCCTGTAAACATCTGCAGCAATAAGCATGCAGCTCTTTCCCTGAAAAAGAAAAACATTTGATTGTAATCTTTGGACACTTAATTTTCATCATCACAGCAGAAAAGCAAGGTGGCCTAGAAATTCACCAATTTCTTCAGGTAGAATGCAAGTTTAGCACAAACAGTGGTCTTTCCAACTCCTTGCAATCCAGCTAATAGTATCACCGTTGGGCCAGATTTTGCAAATACCAACTCAGACACTTCCCCACCCATTAATTTCACAAGCTCATCATGCACAATCTGCCAAATAATTCTTCACTATGATATCCAAATATGAACCAGAGAACCAAATTTGCAAAACAACTAAAATTGGAAACTAAAGTAAGTGAAATCCACCAAAAATACCTACTGCAGGAAAAAAGTAAGCAATATTAGAATTGCAAACCATGATACCTTCACCAGCTGCTGATCAGGGCGCACGCCCCTAATCAAACCAGCTCCGACGGCCTGATCACTTACAGACTGCACGAATCTTCGAACAACGGGCAAGCTCACCTGCACCACCACGAGAACATGAAAAAAAAAATGACTTGATTTTATAAGATGCCTTCCAATGAAAGCAACGAAGACTTCACTACCAACTCACATCAGCCTCTAGCAATGCCCTCCTAATATCTCTCATTGGTTCAGCAATGTTCTCCTTTGTCAAAACATCTACCAACATTACAACCAATAATATCACTCTTCGAAGATAATATTTTTATTGCAGAGATGGCACAGAAGAAGGCAGCAAATGCAAAAGGAAAAGACCAATAGCACGAACCGACGCCTCTGAGCTTGTTCCAAGCCGTCTCAAGACCGGTCGTCAGCTGCCCGAACATCTCCGCCCTCACCGTGAACGAGGTACCAGCTCGACCAGTGCTGCTCCTGCTCCGTGATCTTGAATTCACCCAACCCCATACTTCCCTCTGAGAAGCAAACCACAAGATGATTTCTTTATGAAATGGGCTAAAATCCGAACAATATGTTAAAAGAAGAAGGCCAGGTGAGAATTGAGCTCCGGAAAGCTTACAGCGAAGACCGTCCTGCGAGAGGAAGCAACTTGGAGAGACGACCCGGACCACGAGGAAGGAGCAGGAGAAAAGCTGCTGGGAGGAAGGTTGGGTTTTCCGGAGGCTTTGTAGGAACAGAATACGCTACTGGAGCCGGCGAAAGACGTTGCGCACGTCGAGAGGTGACGGGAAGAGAGCGCGGAGAAGGAGATGGCCTCCATGGCGATGCTGGTTGGATGGAAGCAGACGCGACGTAGAGGGGGATAAGATAACGGAAATACCAAAAGCCCAGCCCATTTATTTCCTGTAATGGGCTTTTTGAGGCCTCGAGATTTGCATTGTGGACCTCATAAGTAAATTAGGCCTTCACAGAGTTCGCTGGGAGGATTTTTTTCTATTTTTTTGTGTGTTGCTGTCACACTTCAAAGATTTTGGAAAAAAAAAACTATTTTCTTATATATATATATATATATATATATATATATTATTTTGAATAAGATAAGAATGCTTTCCTCTAGCTATTTGTTAGCGTAGGAGCGTAATATATATAATTTAAATGCGTAGAAGACAGAATATATATATATATATATAATTTAAACATCTTTAACTTTATTCATATCACATCATAGAGTCAAATGCAAGTATATGTTTTTTCGAAGAAATATAAATTCTCTATCACTTATTGTCGGTAAAACTAAAGAGCCTAAATCAAATTATTTTACTGTTTTTACTTCATTCTTTCTGTCTGATGAAACTCTCATAAAATAACCTGGCTTTTTCAATTTATATATTTTCATAAGCCAATTGGACTTAATTTGCCCACATTATTTTTTCTTATTTAATCCTCAATAAACTTTGGGTTCTCTTTTCAGGGACGCCAGATTTCTCGTGAATACTTGGTGAAGAACAGTTGTCAGGCGCACATGCCCCTAATTATTTCAGGTTTCATTTTTTTCCTCTTGAGCTACTTGTTGGCAATCTAATTACACCATTAATAAATCTGCAGTGCAAGCAAATGACAATGCTAGGATCAGCATCTTCTACTTTTTTGGATCGAGCACTGCCACTCGTGTTGTGATGCTTCCCACGTCCTCATCCTTTCAAGAACAAAATCTGGTTACGATAACTAGATAACAATCAGATCTAAACACAAGATTTCCGACCACCGTCGATGTGTGCATTAATCATTTCATGTTTTTTTTTTCTTTTTAATTTCTTCTGCTTCGGAAGAGTAAGACTGAAAGGAACCATCTACGTACATACTTTTCTGAACCTTATTCGTACTTAATCGGTTTCCATCTCTTCCTCCTCTTCGTCGTCGTCGTCGTCTTGTTCTTCTTCTTCTGGGATGTCGTCATGAGGTTGGATTAAGTGCAGCTTAAGCCGGCCATCTTCACGTGAAGCATGCAAGAACTCCTTCGTGGGGATCATGAGCTCTCTCAGAACAAACCTGCCATCTTCCTTGTAAGATCTAAAGCAGATCCATGGCTTGCCGCTCCGCCCTATAGAAGATATCGGCGGCGGAAACCCCCGGCCGCTGCCTCCGGCCTTCGGCCGCACCGCGTCCGAGCATCTCTGCGGGCGCACATCGGCGCCATGCAAAAGTGGCTCCTTTTCTACGTCGGCCTTCTCCTTCCAATCGTCATGGGACGATCCGGAGCTCCAGGACGAATCGCCGTCCGCCATCGCGTCGTCGACGTCGTCCGAGCTCTCCGAGCCGAGACCCTCGGTGCACAGCTGCAGGGGGTCGCTGTTCCTCCCGATCAGGCCGTGGTTGCACCTGGCCTCGCGCCCGTGCTGGCTCTGGGGCAACCGGCCGAGGAGAGACTCCAGTGACGCTTTGCGCTCGCTGGTCTCTTGATGGTGGAATTCGCCAAAGATCTCCGTGAAGGCAGACGGATCTACTGGTTCCTTGGGCAATATCTGGTTCCATGCAGATAAGGACTCCATCAGCGTTGGCTTCTCAGGATGCGGCTCGTCGAATAATGAGCCCAGGCTACGACACACGTCCATGATTCGGCTACTAATCAATCTGTTCTGCAACGCACAGGAGACTGCAGAGATATATATGAAACAAGATCTTTTCGGGGGGAGAATGGAGAAGAATGGAAGTTGCTTATAGGAAGTGAGAGGAGGAGATGGATTGGAGAATTGGAGGAGGGAGAGAGAGAGAGAGAGGGGGTGAGGAGGAGGTGGGTATCATATGACATGATAGAGGTATAGTAGTTTGAGGGAAATAAGGGTGTATGGATGGTGGTGGTGGTTTCTTCTTTGACATGTGGAGCTCATAACAAGTAGACATATGTGCACAGCCTTCCAATCCATATTAAACTTTGGTTTGGTTTTGAAGGCCCCGGATGGAGGGATATCAGCATCCTGTGGAGGCGTTTGCAGTTGATCTAGTGGTAATCGTGCATTTAAGTGTTGCCATATATGATCGGCAAGAAACAGTTGAGGGAAGTAGATGTCTGTCTTTAGGCTCCTGATTTTTTGGGGACAGGATATGATGACACAGGCCTCTGTCTTTTACCGAGAAGGAAAGTATTGTTTTTTATCACCAGTAGCTGAGATGGAGTGGCAAGAGATATTCCTTGATTAACTAAGGTCTCCGAATACGTTGCACTTTCTAGACATTGGAGTTGACTATTAAAAAAAAAATAGTTTAGATGAGGAGTTAAATTCGCTATGATATTTGCCTGATCTGTTCTGTGGAAGGTTAGATATGTTTAAGAAGTCGAATTGTAAGATATGTTGTTAACTACTCTCGGGGTTAAATCTTGTTCATATTTTGTTGTCTTGCAGAAGGATAAATATCTACAACGAGAATGAGATCAGCTGTTTTTTTGAATCTTCTGTAGTAGTTGCAGTTGCTTTCTATTGTTACTAGAAACGACTAGCTTGCAGATTGTGGCCATGCACCTAATACATGTGTCCAAGCCAATAGGAAGACTTGTCCAGGCTCGTTTTTGGCATGCATCACAGTATCAGACACAGATTCTTATCTTTTTGCAGCTTAAGAATGCACTTCACCAACCACAAATTAACTATCAATCACGCAGACGGAATATGCGAGCATCTCACTCTGCACAACATGTTTGAATTAAGCTTATGAAAAAAAAAACAAAAAATCATGCCAAGAACGAGACTAAACTCCCTAGTGATAAGAAATATCTACATTTAACAAGAGTTGATGCATGAAACTTATCTCCAAGAATTGATTCCCCAGGACTTTGTGGTCAAAAGGCTCACAACCAAAGTTATGTAAACAAGTGGTTAAAGTTGCTACGATGTAGCCATGGCGATATGAAAATGCTGAATAGAATGAAACCCTGCAACGTGGAGCGCTGCACATAACGTATTGGTCAAAGAAGCGAAGCTGACATCTATATACAAGAGGTAATAAAATGTAGGGATCCAGGATCCTCGAATGAAACAATGAGTTCCTTAATTGTGCAAAACAAGGTTGAACATGAAACTACCATGGGAAAACATGCACAGCTCCAGCGGTTAATGTTGCCAGCAACTAGTGCAGGTAACAGGAGACATTAGATGGATGCTCTACCATGAACACATTGAGATCGTTAAGTTTTAAGAAACCAAGCACAGTTAGTGCGACATATATGTAAAAACAAAAGAAATACAAGACTGCAAGTCAAAATGGAAACACACAAAGCAAATTCACAACTTAGTCGAATTCAGATCAGACCTATCACCATGACTTGAGTGGAAGTCAGCAGCCAATTAGACCGATCATTTTACCCATTCACCTCCAAGCTTCTACTCGCTCAGCCTTTGAATTTATACGACTCACGATACTGGCCCCCCGTGGCTTTTCAACTGGTCTCAATGCTCGTGCAGTTGATTGCCCTTTTGGTTTTCTTCCTTTCCTGTGGTTCTGACTGTTTGACCTGTTTAACTTGTTTCTGCGTGAACTCAGATGACTTGCATTAGAACCATTGGCGACTAAGTCTTGGCCACTAGTCGAACCATCAGGTCGGGCTGAATTCTCACAGATAAGTTTACTGGTATAATTCACAGAGTTCATTTCAGGGTCATTATTGTCGCAAGAGGATTGTGCACTATCGGCTGACTCGTCTGTGGCAGATTTTTCTTGAGGAATTTGCTTAAGACTTTCAAGAACAAGTTCCTCCTGAGCAAATGTTTGTTCTTTTGCTACTTCACCGCAAGCTTCGAGATGAAGCTGAGAACTCTGATGGCCATTCTCATCAGATGGATCAGTACTGTTGACCGAGGAATCCATTAAAGCATTTTCCTGTCTCTCTTTAAGAGTCTTGAGGATCAGCATCCTGAGAAAATTCATAACTTGCACTGCATACATCAATGCTGTCAAAGGATCTGACATCTGCAAATTATATTGGACCAGTTATTTAGGTCACAGAAAAATACAATGGAGTGCCTAAGAAAAATTTCTAGTTCAGAAAATAAGCATAGTAAGACAAGAAAATGAATTACCTGTGTCATGTTGGGAGCAAAGACTGTAGCAATATTACGAGCATTCATTTTGTTTTGCTGTTCTTCTTGGACAACATCGGCCATCAAATTGACAGTCCAATCCAGTAAAGCAGCCTCCGCTGCAGGTAAAAATCTTGCCAGCCCAGTACAATCTTCTTCCGTCTGGCATTGCATCACTTGTTCAGAAGAAAGAGAATCCAGAACTCCAGTAGGAAGTTCCCTAAGCCAAGCCTATGGCATAAAAAGTAAAAATAGTTTACTATCAAGGATGAGAATTTAATCAAACAATCCCATGGACGATGATGTTATGTAATCAACTAACCATTCTAGTGAGATAAATAGTTAATGAATTTATGACATTTACAGATAAGACGAGAAGAGTAATAGTACGTACTGTGATGAAACTAATGACAAGATATATAACTCTCAACTATTGGGTCCATGAACTGAAGAGTAGATAGCTAATATGTGCATAGAATTGGATGTTCCCAGAAATACATAACTAAAAAGTTTGTAAAATAACATTAAGTTTTTATCAGCTACGCGTGATATGGAAACTTCTGTTCAATCTGCAATGATGAATTCATACTAGATTAGCCCACAGATTTTTTTCAGTCCTCACTTTGTGATAAAACCATCACAAAGTGTGTCGAAACAATATGTTTCTAAAACATATAATATATTAAGACCATCATGGAATTGATTGATAATTAAGTATCTCGTTGATACACACACTTATTGAATCATAAACTAAAATCAACGAACCACTGTGAAAGGCAAGTGGTCTTGTCAACAAAAGTGTCATATAATCTAAGTTTAATTTGACCCAGTTTCTCAAAGGAGGCTATTAAAACATCACTAGAAAATCAAATAGCATTAGCATAATACACATAAAAAGCATGTCCCAAGATCAAATAGGGATACTCTTCCCAGGTATTACCTTAATCAAACCTGCTAGACAGTGCACATCAATACCCTCTGGCACTATTCCATTATTTAGCTGGTCCCGTACATACTCCTCCTGACTATTCTCTGCATTGATTCTAAATATCCCTTCTGCCTGTTAAGTTGCAATTTTTATCAAGTTTCAGAAATCAACAAACATAAGGTGAAATCTCATATAAATTGAAAGCATACCCGAAGCCCTCCTTGCTCATAAAGGCGTCTTTGCATGAGTAAGAGTATGGTGGGAACACTGTTCCCTCTGGAGTCATATGAACACTGCATTGACTCAGTAGAAACACCAAATACAGTAGTGCTGCATTTGAAATTTGTGAGAGTTAAGTTCCATCAAGAAATTGAAAAACTGTCAACTATTCACAACATTAAAATCTAACACCCTATCTTATCAAATCTATCTAGCATGACACAAAATTATGGTGGTCAACAGTAACTAATAATCAATAAAGAGATATAGTAATCATTTGAAAGATCCACTTTAAATCTTGAATAGTAGACCCTTCCTGGTAGTATCCCATCATAAAGTAGCAGCATGTAGCATTATTATCTCCCCACTAATAGTTGGTGTTAGGGACAAACGTTAAAATTAGTCATTAAAAACCATGTATGCCACCATACTTGATGAATGAATCCGTTGACAATAGTTTCAGGTATTCATGTGTTAGACATGGATATTTGAAGACTTTCTTATGCTTAACTCTGATACTTAGCAGACGGATAATGCATAGAGGTTCCATGAAGCATATTGCAAAAAATTGCTTCTAAGAGAATTTCTGATGGATTTATGATAATAGTGCTTAACCACAATCATGATGGGGGAAATTAGATTATGAAAAGAAATCCTGGAGTTGAACCTGATAACCATGAAATCCCTGAGGTACACATGTCTGCTAATTATCCATAAATCATTGAAGCTACTAAGGCACATGTTTACTCAACGTCACATTGAAAAAATTCAAGGTAATAAAAGCTTTGATGGCATAAAATGGTCGACACAAAAAGAAATATAATTTCCTTGTCATGTACATACCAACATCAATAAGTGGTTCGAGCAGGGATATCTGGATAATCTATGAACAGGAAAAAGATAACAACCAGGCAAGGTGCGTTTGAACTACTGTTTATGGTTAAAAAAAAGGGAATCATAGAAAGTTGTGCTAAGGAATAGGAAAAGTAGAAGGGAGAAGCACAAGCTCAAACTATAAGCAACAGAGACTTCTTTTTATATCCATTAGTGCTTGAGAATGAGGCAAAAGAAAAGCATCAGAATGATTGCGATTCCTGAATTTGTGATAAATATCTCACGCTTGAACTATCCAACGTGAACAACAAATGTCAAGAATAACGCAAGTTATAAATCATCTAAATCCACCATATATATTATTCCGTTGATACCAATTCCAGCGAAGGTTCAGTGACTTTCTGTGATAATTGCAAAACAGTAGACGTGGAAATGATTCAGCGAACTCTTCTCATAATTTCCCAACTCATTTCATTTAAACAAATCGACCAATGTCCAATGCCAGGAAATTTATAAATTTATGAAGTTTACGAACTCAAGCATAGCAAACGGCAGAAAGATAGAGAATGTCATTCTTCTCCAAAAGGAACCAGCATTTTGAAGGCATAAGAGGCAGAAAGTTCACACCTTGCGCTGGGAACCCTGCGGGGGACCTCCGGCTCGAACTCGACAGGCAGGCCGAGGAAGCCGTGGAACCTGTCGAAGGTGACGTGGGCAACATGTCGTACGTCGGTCGGCAAGCCGATCTCCATCGAGCGGAGATCCTCGTCGCCGCCCCCCTCCGTCTTGCAACCCAGCAGCGACTTCCGCAGCACAGTAAGGAGCAATTCCAAAACGGAAATCTGTTGCGCTTCTTCTTCCTCCTCCTCCTCTCGTCGTCGGCGTCCAACGCCTCCCCTCCTCCTCCGCTCCCTTTTCCTCTCTACTGTGCCTGTGCTGCCGCCCCCGCTGCTCCCGCTGCTATGTGTATCATCCTCCTCTACAATGCCACCACTATAGGGGCTTAAAAGGCCGCTGGAGCCATCATTTGGGCTGCAGGAAAGAGGTGATCTTCTTGGAGACGAAGGGAGCTGCGATGGGGACCGGAGGACTTCGGTCATGGCTTGGTATTACAGGAAGATATGTAGATTGCGGAGGGTGGGCCAAATGAGGCTTAGAATTGCCAAATATAGTATAAAAATCTGATTTTTAGAACACAGGCTGGTAAAAGATCGGATCTTCCAGGACATGGGCAGCAGTAGCTCGAGACCTGCTACTTTCCCTTGGAGTGAGAGGGCGATTTGCCCAGAACTTTTCCGAATGGAGTTGGATTGAAGGAAGGGCTTTGCTGCTTGTGCTGCTGAAAGGACGTGGGAATCATGACTTTGGATTAGCAAATATATATTTCCTTCTTCCTTTCTCTTCTGGCTATGGGCTGGAGAGAGACCTTATTGTGCAGAAGAAAAGAAGTAACGTTGTGCTGGTGGAACGAGGAGGTTCTCTTCAGAGCAGATTTGGAGGTAGGAGAGGACACAGTCCCTCCTTATGTTGGATTAAAGACAGCAAATGAGCTGGGTTTGCACATCATTCCGTGGTATTATAATCGGCGTAGCCTTTCTCTTACCTCCTACTGTTTGTGTGGGGAGAGAGAGAGAGGGGAGAGGAGAGGAGAGGGATTTAGGGATAGTGCCATAGTGGGCATTGGAATGATAGTGATAGCGAGGGGAAGGGTGGGGGGACCTAGCAATAAAATGTTAAAAATGTGATTATGAAGTGGTCGTCTGCAGGGCAAGTGTTACTCTGTTTAAAGGACTCGAATTGAATGAGGGGGAAAGGCATTTAATAATTGTCCACTGTACACTCATGGCCGTGGCTTCGGGGAGAGAGAGAGAGACTATTTCAGGGCCATCAAGGCCAAGTTGGGTAACTATTTATTAGTGCTGATAATTTATGTTGGCTAGCTTCAAAATGTAGCGTTTGACCTGCTGCTGGTGGATAAATTTAGTTCAGATGTGTGTTTTGATCTTTTAAGAAGAGCGTTAAGAACAAGACAGAGAGAGAGAGAGAGTTAATGAGAGACCAGAGTTCGACATTATTGTTAGATTATAACACAACCGTAATGCTTCAAAGAAAAATAAATAATTTGAAACTGAGATAAGAGGATGTAGGGATGGATGGCATTAGAGGTGAATCAATTATGATCTCAAGGTACTGGTACCACACAGCAAACCAGGTTCTATGCCTATTAATTAGGCTGTCATTTAGGAATGGCATCAAAGCTTGTTGTTTAGTCTGCAAAGAGATGAAAAAAACTTGGTATTTGTTAAGCCCTTCAAAAACTGAGTGATGTGCATGTCCATGAGCTTCCTGTAATTGACCCTGACTAAGAGTCTTCAGCGACAGTTGTTTTGCAAAACGTTCCAAATCCAAAGCGTTTGGCTTCTTCCTATCTGCTTTTGGAGTTGGCAAGTTTTTTTTTTTTTTCCTCTCTCTCTCTCTCAGCGAAGGTTCAAGCTCAAAGACGATCACAGTACGGGAACCAAAACTTAAATCATTTAAGTCGCTTCCGCAAGAATCAACGTCCCCTAGCGCAACGACTCATATGCAATTCTGCACTCGAATTGAGTTGTTCTGTGCATGAGGGTGGCCCCCTGGAGGGGAGTTGAAAGGAAGATGGATCGTCTTGCTCTCTGTTAGCAAGTAGCACTGTTACAGCAGTACCACGATCCAACAGACAAAGCTGGATGGAAGAAGAGAGATGATTTGATGATTACAAGTAGGAGATTCCTTGCAAGGGATGTCCTCCTCCCTCCATCCTCTCTCTCCACCTTCACCTCCACCTCCACCACTGTGTGGATTGGTGCGTGCCATTGTTAGGTGAGTTGTGCTGGGAAGAGTCTGAAGAGAGAGAGAGAGAGAGAGAGGGGCGGGGGGAAGCCACCAAAATGAGACAGCCAACGCCCAGTCACCACAAAATGTCATCTACTGTTCTTTCCATTTTGGCACCACGTCCGGTCGCTTAACCTTGAATTAGTCTACTGCAACTGTGGATGAAACTTTTGCTCTGTCGCCCTCTCTTTTTCTCGGGGGCCTTGAGATCCAAAATGCCTCCACGTAATGCGCCTTTTTGTCGAAACGTCCTGTGAACGTTGCAACTTGGTGCTCGCGGACAGATTCCATGTGATGTCACAGACAAGAGTTCATGAACTGTGGTTCCAAGAGGCCAAATCACAAAAAACATTCTCGAAATCAAGATTCATACACCACAAATCTGGGAAAACAAAGAGTAGCAGGAACTTGTTCTTTCTTTCTTTTTTTTTTTTACCTTCGCTGTTCAAATTATCAGGAAGGAATGAAACTACATTCCATTCTTGTTAAAAAGAAGCTTGTGTTTGTGTTGTACAGATGCTACCTGCAATCTATGCGCTAATCTCTCTCTCTCTCTCTGTTTTCGTTGTTTCTTAAAAATTACGCGTGCGGGTGAATTCCTATTACTTTTTTCTTCTCTCCTTTCATTTGAGTTCATTATGAGGGACAAAAGTCTTGATCAGTTTCGTTAGGAACGAGGAAAAAGGCAAACGTGGCAGAGATCGTAAGAAAAAAAAAACGGTCACCTTGTTGCTTTTTAAAAGAGAGTGGAGATGGTAAGAATTCAAAATTTAAATGGGCGACGTTGGGGGGTAATTTTGGAACATCGCGTGAAGCCAACGGTAGGAATCAAGTGCGCCAGTGTTGTGAAATTAGGGGGAAACAAAAAACGGGGTGTTGCGAGAATCGAACTCGCGTTATTTTATAATATTTTTTACCACGATTAGATTTTGATCTATTTTCTTTTATTTGAACAAAAATATTTACTGATGAGATTTTAGCAATTTGAATAATTATTGACATTTCAATAATGATGATGAGGATTAATTATTAGATGTTAACGATATAATCCTTTAACTAAATAAAAGTGTGACAAGTGGAGCCTCCATTGAAATCCAAAACGCTATAAAGAATATTTTGATTAATATAAGTTATCATATGATTCCAAACTAAAATAACTTTTTTTTATTATTTTACTAATGCAATATTAACAAATATACTAATAAGGTAAAATATTTTTTTTATCGTATTAGCATTTTTGACAGTGGCAATGTTTCTTCAGATTAAGGAGTTTATAAATTAATAAAACGTAATATTTAGCAAAGCGCACCACATTTTTCTTAGAATATTATTTGGACCCAATGCGTGTCCATACATATGGATCGTCAATCTATAAATCAATGATAATAATAAATTTATGATAAATTTATTTTAAAAAATATTTATAAAAAATCATCATTAATTTATGAGTGCACATATGTGAATTTATTTTTGGATCTACGTATTTCTTAAATTCTAATTTCTTACTATTACAAAAGAAGACCGGTGGGCCTAATGAAAGAAAATAAAAAGATAAATTAAAAATAAAATAATTTATAAGTCCAATTAGTGATAAACTGATAATAAAAGATGAGACTTGCTCGAGAATTGAGATGTAATAATCAGCAAAAGATAAAAAAAATGAAGATAATATAACGTGATGGATAACACTGCTGGGGGATAAAGTTCAATGCAACTCAAAGTTGGAAAAGAAAAAGAGATAAAAATCTGATTTCATTATATATATAGAATCAGATTTATGCATTAAACCCGACGACCTCTTTTCTTTTTCTTTTCTCCCCGTGCTGTTGTTCGTGCGCGACAAGAGCAGAATTTCTCACGCCTTTGCTGGAATTCTGCAGAAGGTGGCCGAGAGGAAACTAGGGAAGAAAACAGGGGACACAGCCGTTGATCGTGAATAGAGGTGGGTGAATCGAAATCACCTTGCATGGCCTCTGAATTATCTCAATTCATGCCCGAATCGTTATGAAAAGAATATGAATATGATCCAAGTTATTGTTTGATTTCTTGAATTATTTGATTGGTTGATTGTTGCATGCATATTTATTTTCTGTTTGTTATATTTCTGTATTATTGATTGCTAAGGTATAAGATTTAGAGGGGATTTCGTTTTCGGTCTTATAACGCAAGTTAATTTCAAGAAGTATTACGGCCGTAAAAATGGTTTGGCCGTAATTTTCTTACGGTCGAGAAAAGGTTTGGCCGTAAAAAAATGGTTTGGCCGTAATTTTCTTACGGTCGAGAAAAGGTTTGGCCGTAAAAATGGTTTGGCCGTAAAGAGGTAGAGGATTTCGGCCGTAAAGGAGAAAAAAAATAATGGAGATGAGTTTTACGGCCGAGAAGTTGGGAGAGAGAAAAGAAGAGAGAGAAAGGGGAAATAGATTGTTACGGCCGAAGAGTTAGGTTTTCGGCCGTAATAAAATAGAAAAGATAGAGAGAGGAAAGTTGTCGGCCGTAAAAGATGTCGGCCGTAATAGATGTCGACCGTAACGGACGATTTTTACGGTCGTAAAAATCTGAGAAGTTGGGAGAGAGAGACGAAGAGAGAGAAAAGGGAAGATGGATTGTTACGGCCGAAGAGTATAGTTTTACGGCCGTAACGGGATAGGCCGTAACGGATGGGCGTAACAGGTGATGGCCGTAACGAAATAAGAGTTGAATTATTACGGCCGAAGTAGAAAAGAAAATAAGGTTTTTACGGCCGTAACGTAATAAAGGTTAATTTTTACGGCTGAAAAATGAAAGGACTCTCGGGCGTAAAATCCAAAGAATTAGGGTTTTACGGCCGTAAGGTGGAGGAGATTCTTTGGGCATAAAATCCAGCAAAAATTCACCTATAAATCTCTCTTTATTTTTATATGAATATTATTAATTTCTTTATAATTCCAACATGAACTCTTTGTCTTGATTTACCTCATACCGATCATATCTCCTTCATCACATGATACAAAGAATGAAAAGATAATAAAAGTGATTAATAAGTTCAGATGAAAGATTAATGATGGGTTGTCAGTCCAAGCCAAGTGCATCAAGATAAGGGTCGCTCCCTTGGTCATGGTTTGATCACCCATTGACCCGCACAAGGCCGTATCGTTTGCTGGGCACACCCCAAGAATTAAAGGCACCTCAAAGTCACCCTGATTGTTAATTAATAACCAAGATCGACAAGCATGTTCAAGTTCAAGTTCAAGTTCAAGTCAAGTCAAGTATGTCATGATTCCAAGTTTACTATGTATTATTGATCCTCATGATTCATGATATCGCTGATCTTATCCTTATTATGATCCATGATACTTATATGTTATCTTTCATGCTCAAGTTAAGCCTGATTAATTATCGCTGATTATTATATTCATGTCATGCATTGTATATCACGTGGTTTCCCACTAGGCTGTAAAGCTTACGGGAGGACCTCCTCCCCTGTGTCTGATTTCCACAGGACCAGGTCAGTAACGTGGTGGAGTAGGCGTGTGGTGATGAGGCTCTGGCGATAGGACAGCACATGAACCATAGGGCTTTTAGAGTGTTATTTAGTTTTCATTTACCTTCCGCAATTTAAATTCATGATGTAGAACTCAGTTTAACTCTTAGTAATGACATAGTTATTTTTAGACTTCCGCATAATTATGTTATCTTCTTTTATGTTATTATTTTTCCGCTGACGTGTCTCAGTTTCTGACTGAGATATGGTCAATATCATGGTCAAGTTATAGCATGTCGTAGCGTCTCTAAGTTGATCTTCGCCACGTGGCGGGGGTCGATTTGGGGGCGTTACATTTATGGTATCAGAGCCTAAAGTTAGGACTCTCTTGACGTCCTAGTGTATTGAATAGTCTAGTATGGAAAAAGGTTCATGTGCTATCGCCGTGCAGTCGCCACACCCTCCACCGAAAAGTAATGTAAGTCATGTTTATGTTTAAGATAAGTTATGATTTATTGATGCATGATTTTATTGTATGAATAGAGGATAAGCATGTCACGACGGTCAGAGCGTATTCAAGAGCAAATGGCCAGAGCTGACCGAAATCTGTATGAGGCATCGGAAGGCCCACTTCCTGAGATGGGGGCCCAGCCGGGTCGCGGACGTGGCCGTGGCCGAGGTCGTGCGCCAGGCCGCGGAAGAGGTAGAGGCCGCGCAGCTAGAGCGCCATTTGAGGAGCATGTGGATGAGTTTGCTCCACCTGAGGGTAGCCAGGCAGGAGACAGTCCACCGGCGTCAAGGCGTCGTAATCAGAGGGCACGCCATGAAGCAGCAGAAGACACCATCCAAGCTTTCCTGAAGTTGCATCCGCCTCATTATGATGGGAAGGCGGACTTTTTCAAGGCTGAAGAATGGATTGAGACTATGGATCGGATTTTTAAGCTGATGAGATGTACTGATGAACGCAAGGTTCTGTATGCCACACACATGCTTACTGGTACTGCGATGGGCTGGTGGAAGACTACAAGGGCCACCAGGTTCAGAGGGATGGAAGAAGAGGACATAGCATGGGATGAATTTAAGAAGGCCTTCGTGGCGCGCTACACTCCTGAACATGACCGCATCAACAAACAAGAGGAGTTCCTGCAACTGCAACAGGGAACCATGTCTGTGGCAGATTACCACACCCAGTTCATCCAACTGGAATAATATTGCCCGATGCCATTTGAAGGACGTATTCGGGCTAACAGATTCATTAATGGACTACAGCAGGCACTGAAGACTGAAGTCCTGTCTGGGGATTGTGAAGATCTAGAGAAGGCTGTGAGGTTAGTCACACGTATGGAAAAGGATCAAGCTGAACGCAAGGCCAAAGCTCCAGCCAGAGCAATAGAGCAACCCAGGCCTCGAACGGATGATCATCGGCCATTTAGGAGGAACGACCGCCGCGATCGTCGTTACAGGCCATACCAGCAGAGAGAAGCCCCAAGACAGGCTCAAGCTCAACCACGGCCTGCGCCAATGCAAGCACAGCCACTGAGACAACTGCCACCGCCACCACGTCAGCCACAAGTGCCACAGAAGCCTTTATGCCCTCACTGTGGCCGTCACCATGATGGAGAGTGTCGTAGGCTGAGCGGCGCATGCATTCAGTGTGGACAGTTCGGACATTTCATCAGAAATTGCCCACAGGCTACTAGAGGAGGCCGAGACAATCGAGCAGCAGGAGGTACACATCCCGTTGTGCAAGGTCGTGTGCACAATCTGGAAGCTGATGCAGCCCAAAATGATAATGATGTCATTAGAGGTACCCTCCCGATCGCTAACTTGTC
Source organism: Pontederia crassipes (assembly GCA_030549335.1). Lineage (NCBI taxonomy): Eukaryota > Viridiplantae > Streptophyta > Magnoliopsida > Commelinales > Pontederiaceae > Pontederia > Pontederia crassipes. Next base: position 9,776,805 of record CM060190.1, read on the forward strand.
TGCTACTATTTTATTTGATTCTGGGGCTACACACTCGTTTATTTCAGAGTCGTGTGCCCAAACTCTTAGTCTACCTCAGAAGCAGATGCCCCATGCTATGCGTGTGAGTACACCTATGGGAACTCTCCATGCTGCCAAGTACATCCCGAATGTACCTGTCAATGTAGACAAGAAAAATTTTTCTGCAGACCTCATAGTCATTCCCATGGTGGATTATGACGTCATTTTGGGGATGGACTGGCTTTCATATCACGATGCAACTTTGCAATGCAAACAGAAGAAGATCGTTATAGGGACGCAAGGCAAGCCCAAGGCAGTGATCAGAGGCACTCCATCAACAAAGAACAAAGTCATTGTCTCAGCAATCAAGGCACAGAAGTTATTGCAGAAAGGATGTTGTGGGTACTTGGCTAGTGTGGTCAAGACGGATGCACCTGTCACTGAGCTTCAACAGATAGATGTGGTGCGGGAGTTCCCAGATGTGTTTTCTGAGGACACATCCGGATTACCACCGAAACGGGAAATCGACTTTAAAATAGAGCTCCTCCCTGGGACTGCACCCATCTCTAAAGCACCATACCGTATGGCACCTGCTGAAATACAGGAACTGAAGAAGCAGATACAGGAGCTACTGGACAAGGGATTTATCAGACCGAGCGTCTCACCCTGGGGCGCACCGGTCTTGTTTGTCAAGAAAAAGGACGGTTCCCTGCGGCTCTGCATCGACTATAGAATGCTCAATAAAGTGACAGTGAAGAATAAGTACCCCCTGCCTCGGATAGATGACCTTTTCGATCAATTGTCAAAAGCATCAGTGTTCTCTAAGATAGACTTACGTAGTGGCTACCACCAGCTGAGAGTGGCAGAGGAGGACATACCGAAAACTGCTTTTCGGTCAAGATATGGCCACTACGAGTTCTTGGTCATGCCATTTGGACTGACGAACGCTCCTGCCGCGTTCATAGATTTAATGAACAGGGTCTTTCGACCATATTTAGACCAGTTTGTCATAGTGTTTGTGGATGACATTCTGATCTATTCTTCCAGTTCAGAGCAACACCGAGAGCATCTCAGGATAGTATTGGAGATCCTAAGACAACACAAGCTTTATGGCAAGCTTTCAAAATGTGAATTCTGGCTGAAGGAGATCATGTTCTTGGGACACATAGTCTCCAAGAAGGGCATTGCAGTAGACCCCGCAAAAGTGGAAGCGGTGACGAATTGGACTAGGCCGAAGAATGCTTCTGAGATTCGCAGCTTCCTTGGTTTAGCAGGTTATTACAGGAGGTTTATCCGAGACTTTTCTAAGATTGCTGCACCCCTCACAAATCTCACAAAGAAGGCGGAAAAATTTATCTGGACAGACAAATGTGAGCAAAGCTTTCAGACTCTAAAGGACCGTCTGACTTCGGCACCGATTCTCACTATACCGACAGGCAGTGGAGGTTTCGTGGTCTACAGTGATGCGTGTGGAACAGGATTGGGTTGTGTCCTGATGCAACATGGCAAAGTAGTGGCTTATGCTTCACGGCAACTAAAGAAGCATGAGGTCAATTACCCCACACATGACTTAGAATTGGCGGCTGTGGTCTTTGCTCTGAAGATCTGGAGGCACTATTTGTATGGAGAGACATTCGAGATCTTCACTGACCACAAGAGTCTCAAGTACATCTTCGATCAGAGGGATCTTAACATGAGGCAACGACGATGGCTTGAGCTCCTCAAGGATTATGAATTTGCTATCAATTACCATCCGGGTAAAGCAAATTCAGTCGCCGATGCATTAAGCAGGAAGTGGGAAGGCTCGCTAGCTTATATGAGGCTACGCGAGTACGAGATGCTGGAAGAAATTGAGCAATGGTGCCCCAAGCTGGGAACAAATGGAGCTTTATGGATGATGCATCAGATGAAGCCCAGCTTAATTGACAGGATCATAACAGCTCAGAAAGTAGATCCTGAATATCAGAAGGTTCTGAAGAGGTGCCAGAATGAACCAACAGATTTTCAGATCTCTGCAGATGGAGGGATTAGATATCGGGACAGGTTGTGAATTCCCCCTGACGCTGATGTCCGACGAGAGGTACTGGATGAGTGCCACAAGTCGGAGTTCGCCATCCACCCCGGTAGCACCAAGATGTATAAGGATGTACAACGCAGCTACTGGTGGCCGGACATGAAAAGAGAGATAGCAGAATATGTATCCCGATGTCTGGTGTGTCAACAAGTCAAGATTGAACATCAGCGGCCATATGGCAAGTTGAAGCCTTTGGAAATCCCACAATGGAAGTGGGATAAGATCACTATGGATTTCGTATCCAACTTGCCTAAGACTAAGAAGGGTCATGATGCCATATGGGTAGTCGTAGACCGTTTCACAAAGGCAGCACACTTTATTCCAATCCGATGGAAGCAATCAGTGGAGAGTCTGCTAGACTTATATGTGAGAGAAGTGGTCAAACTCCATGGGATCCCAGAGTCCATAGTGTCTGATCGAGACCCCAGATTCACTGCCAGATTCTGGAGGAGCATGCAGGAAGCCTTTGGCACAAGGCTCAACTTCAGTACAGCTTTCCACCCTCAGACAGATGGACAGTCTGAGAGGACCATCCATACACTAGAGGATATGTTAAGGGCCTGTGCACTAGATTGGCAGGGTAGCTAGGATGAGCACATTCATCTGATTGAGTTTGCTTATAACAACAGCTACCATTCTAGTATTGGTATGGCACCATTTGAAGCCCTGTATGGACGACCTTGCCGTTCACCTGCTCACTGGAGTGAAGTCGGCGAGGAAAAGATCATGAGTAAGGAAGAAGTGAAAGAAGCAGTGGAATATGCTGAAAAGATAGAATTGATTAAGCAAAGGATGAAAACTGCTCAAGGAAGGCAAAAGAGTTATGCTGACAAAGGCAGACGAGAGCAGATCTTTCAAGCTGGAGACCAAGTTCTTCTGAAGGTATCTCCCATGAAAGGAGTCATGAGATTCAGTAAGCGAGGAAAGCTCAGTCCTCGCTATGTAGGCCCATTTGAGATACTCGAGCTGGTAGGCGAGGCAGCATGCAGATTGGCTCTACCCCCATCTTATGGGAGAGTGCACAATGTATTTCATGTATCCATGCTCAAGAAGTACAAGCACGATGCTGCAAATGTTCTAAGGATAGAGGAGCCAGATATAGCTGCAGACTTGACCTTCGCTGAGTATCCAACACATATAATGGATCGCAAAGTACAACGTCAGAAGAACAAGGATGTCCCCATGGTCAGAGTAGCTTGGCGTCACCATAGCGGAGATGACGCGACATGGGAGCTCGAATCGGAAATGCGCCAAGAATTTCCTCATCTTTTTGGTAAGACCTCTAGTTTATGCAAAATTCGAGGACGAATTTTCTTTTAAGGGGGTAAGAATGTAACAACCAGCAAAAGATAAAAAAAAAATGAAGATAATATAACGTGATGGATAACACTGCTGGGGGATAAAGTTCAATGCAACTCAAAGTTGGAAAAGAAAAAGAGATAAAAATCTGATTTCATTATATATATAGAATCAGATTTATGCATTAAACCCGACGACCTCTTTTCTTTTTCTTTTCTCCCCGTGCTGTTGTTCGTGCGCGACAAGAGCAGAATTTCTCACGCCTTTGCTGGAATTCTGCAGAAGGTGGCCGAGAGGAAACTAGGGAAGAAAACAGGGGACGCAGCCGTTGATCGTGAATAGAGGTGGGTGAATCGAAATCACCTTGCATGGCCTCTGAATTATCTCAATTCATGCCCGAATCGTTATGAAAAGAATATGAATATGATCCAAGTTATTGTTTGATTTCTTGAATTATTTGATTGGTTGATTGTTGCATGCATAGTTATTTTCTGTTTGTTATATTTCTGTATTATTGATTGCTAAGGTATAAGATTTAGAGGGGATTTCATTTTCGGTCTTATAACGCAAGTTAATTTCAAGAAGTATTACGGCCGTAAAAATGGTTTGGCCGTAATTTTCTTACGGTCGAGAAAAGGTTTGGCCGTAAAAAAATGGTTTGGCCGTAATTTTCTTACGGTCGAGAAAAGGTTTGGCCGTAAAAATGGTTTGGCCGTAAAGAGGTAGAGGATTTCGGCCGTAAAGGAGAAAAAAAAATAATGGAGATGAGTTTTACGGCCGAGAAGTTGGGAGAGAGAAAAGAAGAGAGAGAAAGGGGAAATAGATTGTTACGGCCGAAGAGTTAGGTTTTCGGCCGTAATAAAATAGAAAAGATAGAGAGAGGAAAGTTGTCGGCCGTAAAAGATGTCGGCCGTAATAGATGTCGACCGTAACGGACGATTTTTACGGTCGTAAAAATCTGAGAAGTTGGGAGAGAGAGACGAAGAGAGAGAAAAGGGAAGATGGATTGTTACGGCCGAAGAGTATAGTTTTACGGCCGTAACGGGATAGGCCGTAACGGATGGGCGTAACAGGTGATGGCCGTAACGAAATAAGAGTTGAATTATTACGGCCGAAGTAGAAAAGAAAATAAGGTTTTTACGGCCGTAACGTAATAAAGGTTAATTTTTACGGCTGAAAAATGAAAGGACTCTTGGGCGTAAAATCCAAAGAATTAGGGTTTTACGGCCGTAAGGTGGAGGAGATTCTTTGGGCATAAAATCCAGCAAAAATTCACCTATAAATCTCTCTTTATTTTTATATGAATATTATTAATTTCTTTATAATTCCAACATGAACTCTTTGTCTTGATTTACCTCATACCGATCATATCTCCTTCATCACATGATACAAAGAATGAAAAGATAATAAAAGTGATTAATAAGTTCAGATGAAAGATTAATGATGGGTTGCCTGTCCAAGCCAAGTGCATCAAGATAAGGGTCGCTCCCTTGGTCATGGTTTGATCACCCATTGACCCGCACAAGGCCGTATCGTTTGCTGGGCACACCCCAAGAATTAAAGGCACCTCAAAGTCACCCTGATTGTTAATTAATAACCAAGATCGACAAGCATGTTCAAGTTCAAGTTCAAGTCAAGTCAAGTATGTCATGATTCCAAGTTTACTATGTATTATTGATCCTCATGATTCATGATATCGCTGATCTTATCCGTATTATGATCCATGATACTTATATGTTATCTTTCATGCTCAAGTTAAGCCTGATTAATTATCGCTGATTATTATATTCATGTCATGCATTGTATATCATGTGGTTTCCCACTAGGCTGTAAAGCTTACGGGAGGACCTCCTCCCCTGTGTCTGATTTCCACAGGACCAGGTCAGTAACGTGGTGGAGTAGGCGTGTGGTGATGAGGCTCTGGCGATAGGACAACACATGAACCATAGGGCTTTTAGAGTGTTATTTAGTTTTCATTTACCTTCCGCAATTTAAATTCATGATGTAGAACTCAGTTTAACTCTTAGTAATGACATAGTTATTTTTAGACTTCCGCATAATTATGTTATCTTCTTTTATGTTATTATTTTTCCGCTGACGTGTCTCAGTTTCTGACTGAGATATGGTCAATATCATGGTCAAGTTATAGCATGCCGTAGCGTCTCCAAGTTGATCTTCGCCACGTGGCGGGGGTCGATTTGGGGGCGTTACATGAGAAGTGAGACATTATATCTGCTGTTTGTACCTAATAATAAAGTATAGTAAATTGTTCATTTGAAAGTAGATTTTTAAACAGTAATCACAACATATTGATATGTGGAGCTTCTAAGCAATGCTACGATTTGATCAAAACTACTGCAACTTTTAAAGTTGTAACATCTCAAGCAAAAAAAAAAAGTGTGAACTTGGAAAGTTAAAACAATCAACCAAGGAATTAGGTAACTAATTAATTTTAAATTCCATTCAAGTCCATAAAAGCTACAATAAATTAAAAAAAGAATTAATATCACATGGCATTAGGCCAATGATGATAGAGATTAATGTTCAATGATCCAGATATTTGGATTAACCCTTTTATTCCATTTCTTTCCTTCGGCAATGGTAGGGCTGACTGCGTCCCTGACCGCACCAATCAAAAAAAAAATCAATTTTTTTACCTAGGTATGTAATTGGGTTGGGACGAGTTCGGGCTCCGGATTATAAAAATTTGAACGGTGTTCAGACTTGGTAATATATATAATATTAATATTAAATTATTTTAATATATTATATCTATGTTTATTTTGATTAAAATTCTATATTTTATTTGTATATATTAAATGTATATTATATTATAAACTCATAGCAAACTAAGATCGGGATCGGGGAACCTGAATTTGCTCACCCCTAGGCAATGGAACCAACTCATTGATTTCAATTCACATCATTAAATTTAAATTCATTTTAATATATTTAGAATTAATCTGTCAATTTAACTATTCATCAAGAATTTAAGAGAGCTTCCATTTTAATTACCAAATAGTACCTTTGAATCTTGACCCATCCCGTGAATTTTTCCTCCACTTGATTATACCTCACGACCCTTTCACCCTTCGTGCCTTGTGATCAGCTATGGCAAAAGGCTTAGATAGCGATGAAGGAGACACTCCGACATAAAAGTCCACTTTGTGTATGACGAGGAACAAGAGGCACAACCGAGGAGAATCATGGAAACTCAAAATCTTATCTACACATCGTGAGGTGAGTTGTAACATCTTAAAAATTCATAACATTTAAAACTTTATTTATTCGCTGATATCGGTTCATCGATCGATTGCTCCATGGAATAGACGCCTAGTGTGCAATAGTCAACACATAAAAAGAGAAACTCAAATTCATTTTTTACTCCTTTCACACCCCAACACTTGGAACCTCATGCAGTCCTTTCACCTTCATAACTTTTGAAGACGAGGATGCACAAAGTTTCATTTTCACTCCTTTTTAACCCCAAGATGTTCTCATCCTCCCCTTTTCATCTTCATCTTTTCATATCTTCCTTTCCATCATTGTTGTGTTGTTGCTCCACTGCTTGGGCTTGACCAAAGGGATTTGGAAAAGGTTCCACAAGTGCAAACCGCGAAGGAGAGCAGAGGCGCTAAATCTCGAACCCTTGAAGGAGACAATCGAAAAGCGACCAAAGAGGTGTGCTAATTATAATGCCCCATAAATCCGCCTCACAACACATGTCGCAAGAGAGTCCCAAACGTCACTACAATACACACATTCGATTGACAATTCAAGAAGATCGCAATGGAAAATACGTTCAAAACGTCCATGAAGGCCTATTAAAAAAACAATATCACGAAATCATACAGTTAAAAAAGACAATCGATTAAGGCTTAACATGATATACTATAATTGAAAGTCCAATAAAATAACATCAAGTTATGATAATATAAAAATGGAAATAGATATATGATATCAAATAAGGCCTGATTAGCATGATATAATATCAAATGTGGCATAATCCAAAAAGACACGTAGCGAAAACATAATGAAATGTAATGGTACCATGCAGAAACCCCAATATCATAACATGATTCAAAGTTTAAAAGGATATTGTAACCCTTAAATGTTCCTCCATCTAGAGGGCATAGAACATATAACATATAACATAAACATAAGTTCGTGATAAGTCCGTAGTACATTACCATACTAGATAATAAAATAAAAGGACCCAATATAAAATGAACACCAACATGTGCAAGCGTCGTCATGAGCCCGCTACTGGCACATATTACTCCTTAATACCTGCACAAACATGATGCAATGGAGGTCCACCTCTGATTAGTTGTATGTAAAGGCTACATTCATAAACATAGTTTTCAATAATAACTATAAAACATAACATTTCAATCATGTGTCATAATGCATGATATGTAACACCTCGAGACTCATGTGACTTTCACGTGTTCAGAGTTATCCTAGAGACGCTACACAATCTTCCATAAAATATTTTTGCAGAATATAAATCATAAATGCTGAAGACTTTTTCAATAATAATCGCTAATAATTCATGATAATCAAAATATTAAATTATTAATAAGATCACAATTTTAATAATTGTGGAAATAATAAAATTAGACAACTTGATCTAGTGTCATTTGCAATATTTATCTGTCATATATATAAATTATTATATATAAATAAAAAATCAAAATCTAGTTCCATTAGATCTGTAGTGGTGAAAGTAGGAGTTCTAGTATAAGAACTAGTAATAATGAAAAAAATTTCAATATAAGAGAAGATCCATAGTCACCTACAGAATCGTCATCTATCAAAATTCTTTCTCATGCATAGATCTAGGTACAATGAAATAACCATGAATATAAAAATACTTAGTACTTAAGGTCTACTAAATAATCAATATGCTCAATCGAAAATAAAGTATAATCAATGATGAATCAGAGCAATCAATATAATAAGCAATTAACAATATAACAATTTATCAATATGAAAAAATTTTCAGTCTAAGATCAAAAGACAAATATAAATCAATAATAATTTCTAATTATTAATTATCAATTTCCTGATCAATAATCAATGTTCAATTAATAATTTTCAATTCAATAATCAATAATCATTGACCAATAATAATTTGATTCAATAGGATAATAATAATTACCAACTTAACGCCAATATATCCAAATGATCATGATCAATTCAATTCAATTCGATTTCAATTCAATTTAATTTCATTTACAATTTTTAGAGTTTTTCAATTCAACGAGGGACGCTCAATTAAATAAGAAAAACTTCATGTCTCTTTCATGTAGACCAATGGAGGATCAACAAATGGCAAGCCATCCAACAATAATAGCGTTAACAATGATTCGTGATTGACGAGGGACCATGACTAAACACAGGACAATCATAACTTCTCTAAAGGATGATGATGTTTCAAATCTTTAGGTACACTATCTGTCGCATTCAATTCAATAACAATATGACACAAGGCTTAGAGACAATCAGAGAACATGGAGGCTTAGCAGCTTTCAACTTTTATCTTGTTTATCTAAGACGTCTATCTTTTAACAATTTAATTTAGATGAAACAAGACCCAATCAGAAAGATTACTAGATCTATCATAATGAGTGGTAAGATTGAATATGATAACAAAATATAATCAAATATGATGATGATATGATGATTATATATGATAATAATATAATCAGGAATGTCAACAATATGATTAGCTCAATCAATAATAATATAATCAGGATAAACAATAACTTTACAATTAATGAATCATAATAAGGGCAGCAACATAATTATAATAAAATTGTCAATTAACGATCGCTAATCATGTTAAAATAAGTGAGTTCCTCATCTCTCTCCATTTTTTTATTTCTTACTCCTTTTCTCGATTGGGCGTGAGAAATTTCCTCGTCGAAAAAATGCAATTAGCCAAAAAATATTTTCTTCTCTCTCTGCTTTTATTTCATCAACTGTCATGTTTTATTTCCTCTCCTACTTCCTCTCTCTTGATTGGCCACCAAATCCATCTCTCTCTATCATCCAATTTTTTTTTCTTTTCTCCTTATGTCATGGTCTCTCTCTCACACAATTCTTTTTTTTCTTTTACTCTCTCTCAACACTTCCCTTACGGCCTTACGCGTAATTTTTTCATGGAATCTCTCTCCCATAATCCCTTCTCTCTCTCTCCAAATTATTTAGCGCCACCACATATTGCGCCTCTCATCCTATTTGTTATCATTATTTTTTCTTCCTTTCTCCTTCGGTACCAAAATTTGCATGGCTCGATTCATCATCTTTTTTTTCTTCTCGATTTGCTCTTTTGATTTTTATCTCTTCGTAAGATCGACTGAAAAATTACTCTCTTTCTTTGTCCAATAAATTGGCACAACCGAACCAAAATCAATCGTTCAATAAAATAATTGTTGCAATAATAAACCTACGGATCCCCCCTACATACTTGTTTCATGCCTAACTATTTGACGCCAAATCATGCCTCTGCTGTTGAGGAACTCCACGCACCGAGAAGGAAAATAATCTTATTCTCCACGAGTGGCCGGCCCTAATCTCTGTTTTATAGAGTTTATAAATTCTCAATTAAACTCTAACAATCTTTTTAATCCAAATTTAATTTAATCTTCTAATTAATCTCTTTAACTAATTCAGATTTATTCTAACAATTAAATAGATAAATTTGGAAATTTAATTAATTAACTCTAACACCGATAAAAAAATCCTCTCCAATTTTCTTTTATTTTCTAAATTATTAATTATAATAATATTAATGACCATATTTTCCAAAATAAAAATATTAGAATATTATTTTATTAAACATAAAAAAATCTAGGTCGTTACATGATATATCATTTATGAATCATAATAGCAGTGTATAAGTTTTTCATAAGCAATCATATTTCATTTCAATTGCATTATCTAATTATAATGCTCATTATAAATAACATTTCATATTCCTTGCATTACTTGATTATAATGCCCATTATCCATAAGATTAGTGGCTTAGAACACCAATTGCATTAATGCCCATAATACTGTCCATAACAATTATCATTTCCATTTGGTCTAGTCATGTTCTTCCTTACCTTGATTAAGTTATCAATATATATTTGGTGAATTATTTTCATCCATTGAGCATTGGTTCGTTCTCGACGTCATTTAGTTGGCCAGGTCGGATCGCACTTGCACCCATTTAGACATATTGAAGGTGTGCCCCATTACCCCACTTGGGGTCCATAACATTAATCCATTCGTCGAGTTACCAAGTTTAAACTCAATGTTCCATTTTGATTATTTTTAATCCTATGACTTAAGCATGCTTCTCAAATATTAAGTGTGTAAAACAATCATAGTACAATCATGCATATCATAGTACAAACATATCACAACATAGCATAGAGCATTATAATAGGGCAAGTCATGACATAAAGTGATACAATAGCATCAATTAATGACAATAAAGAATATAATAAAAGGAAATTCAAATAAGTCCACACTCAATAGACCACTACAATTTGTATCGGGTCACTAGGACTCGAATGATGCGACTACAACTCAACTGTAGTATGCTAGTAGCAAGTTGCTCTTTCGAAATCATCCACTATGGTTTAAATTGGGTTTCCAATATTTTTGAAGTGTTGTGCCATGGCTTAAATGGCTTCTCTATGATTTAGATGTACTAAATATAGTTTGCATGTATTCTACTGACAGAACCGGTGCAAAATGTGTTCTTCATCATTCGCAATACAATTCATTTTCCTCTCAAACTTCAATTCACTTATAATGTTCCGAGACCCACATGATCTTCATGTGTTCGGAGTCATCTCAGAGACGCTACATAATTTTTTATAAAATATTTTTGCAGAATATAAATCATAAATGCGGAAGACTTTTCAATAATAATAGGTAATAATTCATGATAATTAAAATACTAAAACATTTGTTCACAATTCTAATAAATGCGAAAATAATAAAACTAGACAACTTGATCTAATGCCATGTGCAATATTTGTTTATCACTGAACATAGCTACCTGCAGAATCATCCTCTATCAAAGTTCTTATCTGCAAGGATCTGGGTACAGAAAAATATCCATGAATATAAAAATACTCAAAATGTAGGGTCTACTAAATAATCAATATGCTCAATAAAAAATATGATATGATCAATGATGAGTCAATTGAGCAATCAATACAATAATCAATTAACAATATAACAATTTGAATAATATATCATACTATGGTCAAAAGACCAATATAAATCAATAACAATTTTCCAATTAACAATTATCAATTGCCTAATCAATAAATCAATGTTCAATTAATAATTTCCAATTCGATAATAAATGGTTATTGACCAATAAGAATTCGATTCAATAGGGCAGTAATAATTGTCAATATAATGTCAATATATCCAAAAGACCATGATCTATTCAATTTAATTCAATTCAGTTCGATTTCAATACAATTCAATTTGATTTCAATTCAAATTAATGTTCAAGGTTATCCAATTCAATGGGGAGCATTCGATCAACTAAGGAAAACTCCATATCTCTTTCATGTAAATCAATAGGAATCAACCCACGATAAGCAACCCAACAATATAGCTCTAACGATAATTCGTGAATGACGGAGGATCATGACTAAACACAGGACAACCATAATTTCTTTAAAGATTGATGACGTCTTAAACCTTTAAGTACACTATTTACCACATTCAATTTAATAATAATATGACCCAGAGTACACATAGATTCAACAGCTTTTAGTTTTTATCTTATTTATCTAAAATGTCTAACATTTAACAATTTAATTTAGGTGAAATAAGATCCAACCAAAAAAATTATTGAATCAATATCATAATCGATAAGGTTGATACGATAATAAAAGATAGATGACGATATGATTTGATATAATGATTAAATATGATAATAATATAATCAGGAATGCTAATCAAGACCGATCAATAATAATATAATCAATATATCACAATATTAATAACAGATCAATATAAAAATCTAATAATTAAAAATTGCTAATAAATAACCCTCGGTCTCTTGGTATTTTTTTTCCTTCTATTCAATATCTTGTCAAGTTAAAAAAAAATTGATTAAATGAATTCTTCCTTCTTGAATAAATCAAAGCCTAAACTTTCTTTCCCATATTTTTATTTTTTTATTGCTACTTGGTTTCTCGATTTCTCTACTGTAGAGAAATCTTCTACTGTAGAGAAATCTAATACTTCTTCTTATTTTATTTTCCTCTCTCCTATTTTCAAGGGCCATCACGTAGTGCCCTCATGCCCTTTTTTTCCCTTCTCTCTCCAATTCTCTGACACCCTCACCTCTTGTCTCTTCCAACTCTCTTACGTAAGCCCTTCTTTCTTTTATTTTCTTATTTCTTTTTTGTTTCTCTCTCTCCTTCTCTCTTTCTATTAGTAAAACGTTCCTTTTTTTTTTCTTGACTGCCAATCTCCTCATCAATTGTGGCATGTGTTTATTTCCTCTCTTACTCCCTCCATCTCTCGTGTTGGCCGCCAAATCCATCCGTCTTTATTTTCCTTTTTTTCTTACGTCACGGTAAAAAATATTCTCTCTTAATTCTCTCTCTACTTATGTCACGGCCAAATTAATTTCTCCCTTAATTCCCTTTTTAATTCTCTTGTTTTTCTCTCTATTTCTACACTTTGGCGCCTTGCCTTACGCCTTGATCTCTTCCTACCGAGAGAATTCTTTTTTCTCTCGTTGGAAGTCAAACATCATATCATCTATCTCTATCTTTTTTTTCCTTTACTTCCATGTCAAACGCATGGCGCCAAATCCAACCGCAATCGATTATATGGAAAAATAATCTACCACATAATAAATTCTACGGATCCTTTCTACATATCTTGTTTCACGTTTAGTCTAGTTGTTCGACGTCGAATTACACCTTGGCATCACGCCTAGCCGTTCGATGTCGAATCACACCTTACTGTTACGCGACATCATGTTTCCCTGCTAAAACATCACGCCGTTATTGTTGGACACCAAGAATCAAAGAGAAAGATTTATTTATATGTCTCTTAGATCTTTGATTTTCAATCCATCTATAACTTTCAATCTCAATCAAATTTAATCTTTTAATTAATCTTTTTTAACAAATCTGTTTTATTTCAATAATTAAATAATTCCTAATTTAATTAAATAATCCCATAATACATCTTATCCTTAATTAAACTCTTTTTCTATTTTTCTTTATTTTCAGAATTATTAATTATAATAATATTAATGGCCATATTTTCTTAACTCTAAAAAATTGGGGTCGTTACATCACTAGTATGGATTTCTATCGTATGGTTTCCTAGTTTGCCAACACTCACATGAACAAAATAAAAAATATGAAATAATAAGTTAAATGATAGGATTCCATAGGAGCATAAGGGTGCTAAATCTCATCCATAAGAATCAAACATTCATTAACAACTTGTTCATACGAAATTAATCCAAGAAGGCATGATTAGACTTCTAATCCAAGTGTGAGTTAGATTAGAGGGAGGGGTTCACCTGTCTACATATCTAGGGTTTTGTCCAAAACCCTTTTGATCAATTCTTCTCAATCTTCCTCATCTAGGAATACCTAGGCCTTCTTTTCCTTGCCATTGTAGCTTTTGACCTTGCCAAGTTTCCCTTGAACAACCTCACCATAGATGAAGAATCAAGCCTCCAATCCTAGCATTTGGAGAAGAAGATGAATGTGGAAGGAGGAGGAGATGGCTAATGGAAAATGAGGAAGAATGAGGGAGGAAGGGGAGGGTTTTATGGGGTTTATGGCTTGTGAGTTTTCAGCTTACCCAAATGATGAGATTGTCCTCCAATCACCCCCACTTTTAGAGTATTTTAGTGTAGTTTTACCTCTTTCTCAAAGGTCTAAACTACCCTAAAGATGCTCTTGCTTTTAGGGAGGTTTTAGTCTATTTATTAATAAATATTTTTGGCTTTATATCTTATTTTCTCTTTTGCCAAAAGACTTATTTTGCCCCTTCTCTTAAGGGTATTTTTGTTTATTTAAATTTTGTTTAAAGAGTTTTACATTCTACACCCCTTAAAGGAAAATTCATCCTCGAATTTTCTTATTTATGTTATAACCATAACCTACATGTCACTCTAATCCTTAAAATCCAACACACTTCTATTATGCACTCTAACAATTCATGATTAAGTACAATGTTTAAGTACTTCATTTAATCATAAATGAAGTTAACTCTAAAATTCATTCATACTACAATTCATGCTTAGAGTTGGGGAGATGTCATAACATTCCCTCAACATCCCACTATCATATATCAAGAGTTAACATTTTCTAATAAACATTAACCTCACCATATCTTCAATCTCCGGTGGTTGCTCATGACCGTGGACTTGAACTTAACCAATCAATACAATTCAAAGATCTAACTTAACGACTTGGACTTCAACCCATAACCATGAACTTAAAGGCAAAAATTTTAGGCAAATCTAAACCATGAAACCAAGAAGAGTTGACAAAACTTAAATATGAAGCCAAGATTCAGAAAAATTTTAATCATTGAGCTAGAAACTTTAGACTCTAATACCTTGATACCTTTTGTAACGTCACCAAAATTCACCCCACGACACGTGTCGTGAGCTAGTCCCGAGCGATATACAATTCGATTGACAAATCAAGAAGATCACAATAGAAAATACGTTGAAAACACAGATGATTAACATAAATAATATCACAGCAGAGTATAATTAACAAGAGACAATTGATTAAGGCTCAACATAATATAATGTAATTAAAAGTTCAAAACAATAACATCAAGTTATGATAATATAAAAATGGAAATAGATATACAATATCAAATAAGGTCCAATAGTACAACATAATCAATCCAAAAAGATGCATAGAGAAAATATAATGAAACGTAATGGTACCATGGTGGAAAGCCCAATATCATAACATGACTTGCATATAAAAGGATAATGTCACCCATAATTGTTCCTCCATCTATAGGGCATAAAACACATAACATAAACATAAGTTCATGATAAGCGTCTAGTACATTACCATACTAGAAAATAAAATAACTAACCCAATATAAAATGTCCACTTCCATGTGAAACGTGTCGTCATGAGCTCACCACCGGCCATATCACTCCTCCATACCTAGACGAACCCGAATGCAGGGACGGCCCACTTCCCATTAGTTGTATGTAAGGGTCGCGTACTTAAACGTAGTTTTCAATAATAACAATAAAACATAACATTTCAATCATGTGTCATAAGGCATGACATATCATTTATGAATCATAATAGTAGTACATAAGTTTCAAAAGCAATCATATTTCATTACAATTTCATTATATAGTTATAATGCTCATTATCAATAACATTTCATATTCATTGCATTACTCCATTATAATGCCCATTTAGGGCTGAGCAAATCCAGGACCGGGTTCGGGTCTACGCGGATCTGGACCCGGCCCGAATTATGTCGAGTCAAAAATTTTTTGACCCAGTACCGGACCCAGATCCAGTCGGGTTCGGGACCGGCTCAAGTCTGACAATATGGGAATATGACCGAGTTTGCAGCCGGGAATCAGTACTTTGATAGCGGCCGCCAACGAGATCCGATCGATTTTGAGAAAAGCGACCGTTCCAACAACTGGTGTCCCGCTTGGCGGTCGGATTGGCTCACTTGGTGGCCGATCCGACGCTTGGTGGCCACGATCTGACACCTGCTTCCATGATCTGGCGCCTGGCAGCCGAATCAGTCGCTAGCTGCCACGATCCGCTTGCCAAGTGCTAGATCAGTCCATAGGATACGGTAGCTGGCAGCCGAGTCTAGACGCCAAGAGCTGGATCTAGTCACCAGGCACCGAATTAGGCCGTCAGGAGCCCGATCCGACCGAATCAGGCCTCCAACAGCCGAATCCAACCGCCAGGCACCGAATCAAGCTGCTAGTGCCCGGATCCAGTCGTCAAGCACTGGATCTGGCCACCAGGAGCCGGATCTGACCACCAACTACTGGATCCATCCGCGAGGCGCCGGCTCAAGCTGCCAAGAGTTAGATCCGGCCGCCAGGTGCCGAATCTAACCCCAACTGTCGGATCCGACTGTTAGCTGCCATGATCAACATCTGGCAGTCGGATCTCACAACGAGCGGCTGCGATTTGGCTCTAGCAATTGATTCGGCGCTTGACGACCATAGTAGAGTGAGAGGGAGAGGGGGAAGGCAGCCGAAACAAGAATCGTCGGAGTCGTGGGAGCCGTGGAGTCACCACCGCCACCGTGGAAGAGAGAGGGAAAGGGCGAGAGAGAGAGATGAGATCATGGGAGAGAGAAATGAGAAGAGAGATGGTGAGATGGATCTGTCGTGGCTGTCAATTGGTTTTTATATATTTGTAACCCGGGTCGGGTCCGACTCAAGTATTTACATTTCGAACATGGTCCTGACCTAGATTCATTGGATTTTCCGCTAACCGGACCCGGTCCCAGATCGGATTCAATTCGGGCCGGGTTATTTACCCGATTTTTTGGTGCGGTGCGGTCCGGGTCGACTGGGTTGACCCGAACCGTGCTAAGGCATATGCCCATTGTTCAAATAAGATTAGTGGCTTAGAACACCACTTGCATTAACATTTAATGCTCATAACATTGTCCATTATCATTTCCATTTGGTCTAGCCACATTCTTTCTTACCTTGATTAAGTTATCAATAAATCTTTAGTGAATTCTTTTCATCCATTGAGCACTGGTTCGTTCTCGAGGTCATCTAGCTGGCTAGGTCGCACTTGCACCCATTTAGACACGCTAAAGGTGTGCCCCATTACCCCACTTGGGGTCCATAACATTAATCCACTCGTTAGGTAACAAAGCTTAAACTCAATTCACCATTTGATTACTTTTAATCCTATGACATAGTTTGCTTCTCAAATCCTAGATGTGTAAAAGAATCATGCATATCATAGTACAATCATATCACAACATAGCATAGCACATCATAATAGGGCTTGTCATGGCATAACATGATACAATAGCATCAATTAATGACAATAAAAAATATAATAAAAGGAAATTCAATAAGCCGCTACAATTTGTACTGGGTCGCTATGGCTCAAATGACGTGACCACGACCCAATCATAGCTCGTTGGCAGCCAATTCCTCTTCCAAAATTGTACACTATGGTTTAAATAGCAAGTACGAGTTCTCAATATTTTCGAAGTGTTGCACTTTGGTTTAAATGGCTGCGTTACAGTTTAGATGTCCAAAATATGAGTTGATCGTATCCACTGACAGAACATGCGAAAAACATGTTCTTCCCTAGATTTCTCTCTCCATTCCCAATACGATCCATCCCTCAAGTTTGAGTTCACTACTCTAGTTTTCTACCATAAGGTTTCCTAGTTTGACAACACTCACGTGAACAAGATAAAAAATATGAAATAAGAAGCTAAATGACACAATTCCATATAAGCATGTAGCAAGAACTATATCCAATCCATAAAGGTGCTAAATCTCATCCATAAGAATCAAACATTCATTTACGATTTTTTCATAAGACATTAATTCGATAAATCATGATTAAACCTCTAATCCAAGTGTGAGTTGGATCAGAGGGAAAGGTTCACTCATCTACATGTCTAGGATTTTGTCCAAAACTCTTATGATCCATTCTTCTTCTCAAACTTCCTCATCTTAGAACTTCCTAGACCTTCTTTTCCTTGCCATTGTAGCAATTGACCTCTCTTTCCAAGTTTCCCTTGAAGAGCCCCCACCATGGACGAAGAATAAAAGCCTCAAACTCTAGCATTTGGGGTAGAAGATGAAGGGGGAAGGAGGAGGATATGGCTGCTGAAAAATGAGGAAGAATGAGGAAGAAAGGGGAGGGTTTTAGGGGTTTATGGCTGGTGAATTTTCAGCTTGCCCAAATGATGAAATTGCACTTCAACAACCCCCACTTTTAAGGGTATTTTAGTCTACTTTTATCTCTTTCATCAAAAGTTTAAACTACCCTAAAGATGCTCTTGCTTTTAGGGATGTTTTAGTCTGTTTATTAATTAGGATTTTTTGACTTTATATTTTCTTTTCTCTTTTGTAATAGGATAAGGGTATTTTTTTTTCATTTAAGTTTTTACAAGGTTTTACACTAACAGGATCTAAGCCATGGGCAAATTTTTCTAAAATCTAAACATGTTTGGAATGTTCTTAGGCTTAAGTTTTATTGTAGTTAGGTGTAGTACACATGCCTATCGTTCAGATCTATGATTCTATATGTTTTCATGCTCATAAGTGATATATTTGATGGATTATTATGCTGAGAATGGATGTTTAAGTATGCTTTGAACTTGTGCCAAGATATCCATATGTTTCTATTGAGTATTGAGCATACCTAAGGGTAGTAGTAAAGATCATATATTTATCTTATGATGTTTACTAGATGATCCTAGTTGAAATGAAGACTTTATGGATCTTCTTATTAATAAAGTATGCTAGAAATTTTTTTGGAGGAAATTATGGCATGAATAGATTGTTTATGAAAAGTCGTGTTATTCTCTAAAGTGCTATTGAGTGACTCATTTGGATGTTTATGAAGTTGTAAGAATATTAAATTATAGTGATGCATGTTTTATGAATTATGATTGTTGGTGAAATGTATATGAACTTACTTTCTTATGACCTTTGTTCTATGGTTAACATAGGATTAACCTCATTTCATGTTTAGGAATGATTGTTATGTTAAAATTGATTGAAATCTTAAGGACAATGCCATGATTTGCAACTCTGCTAGTGAAACGATCGATCAAACCCTAGATCGAGCGTCAATTTTCATCTCGATATAAGACCTGTCAATCGGGCATCCACTCTGATATTTCAAGACTAAACTATGTTGAAATGATCATCCACCACTAACTGACCGGTATGACATGACACAACGGGTGACCGACCGACTTTTCAGGTGACTAAAACCTCAAACTAAGAATTCACAGTTTATGTCCAAGGAAGATTGCACATGTCCCAACCTACCAGATGCTCAAATTGAACTCGACCTTTGAACGGCCGAATGACATCATATGATCGGGCGACCATTCGACCTTTCAGGAGTTCAATGACCTTACTAATTAGGCGATCTCTCGAACTTATGGGCGTCCAAAAATTGAACAGAGGTACTAATATGACTTTAATAATTGTTGTCTTGATTCATCTATGTTCTCATGATTATGCAAATTAACCTAAAGCCAACTTTCTCCTCAAATCTTGATTGATCCTTGTGATCGAAAGATATGTTCATAGGTTAACAAAGATAAAAGATGAAATAGAGGGATGCCATGTCTTCCTAGATGAGGAGTTTATAGTCTTGTGTGAGGTACTCATCCTATTATTTCGGAGTTTAGAGTCTTATGTGAGACACTCAACCTTTCTAGCCATCCACTCCTTCGTAGGCACTAATCTCCCATTAATTTTCTCATGGTCTAGATAGCTACACACTTGTGTGTTTGCATGACATACCATAAAATTGGAGAGCCCTCTCAATTTGTGGATAATATGAATGAATTGAATGATTAAAGATGAATGAAAGACTATGTCCTTATGAATATGAACATGAAATGAAATGAAACAATAATGAAATGAATGCATTTTCAAGAGTAAGAAGAATGCTTGTATGAGACACGAGTGACCATATATAGATGTTGACTTTTCCATCATGGTCCATGAAATAATCAAATGATAAAGATGCTACATGAAATTAATCAAATGATCCATTGTTCCTCGCATGATGATTTCCATGAATCTTCTATGATATGGTTTATGATTTCTATCGTGCTTATATTTTATGGATCATCCTTATGACTTAATGTTACATTTACCCTTGTGCTAATGGAAGGGTATCCCCGCATGCACTTGGTTATCCTATGCGACTCGGTTGATGTGTATGCGACGACTTCTATTCGGGTGGCATGTGCACATGACTATAGTAGTTGTCATTATTTTTATGTTATAGATGTTGTATGTGGAGCCTATGCATACCTTGAACTATGACCCATGGATGTATTATTATGTCATGTAATGTGCTTTTATATTAACGAGCTTCTACACTATGTACTCATAGTTATGGACTTTATCAATTTAGTTTCTACATTAATATTTTTAATCATTATAAATATTATTTTTATAAGTCTTCCACTTATGTGTCACCATTTTTTACCATCTTGGTTACCAAAAGGGTCATAATGATAGAAAAATTGTAACATCCAGCGAGGAGACTTTTCCACGTGGAAGGTCAAATTTTGAAGTGTTACACAATGAAGAAATAATAGATTTGATATTCTCATTAAAAGGTGCATTAACTG
Organism: Pontederia crassipes; assembly: GCA_030549335.1. Lineage (NCBI taxonomy): Eukaryota > Viridiplantae > Streptophyta > Magnoliopsida > Commelinales > Pontederiaceae > Pontederia > Pontederia crassipes. The sequence goes on from CM060190.1 coordinate 9,797,563, forward strand.
GGGGCTTACAGATTGCTATGATTTAATGGATTTCATTTTCTGAAAAGAAATATTTTAAATTTATATGAAATTATTATGGATTGGTTATTGTATTGTCTCTTTTTTAGTTTGTCCCTAATGAGTTATTCCCCTAGTTTATGCTTTAAGATCTTTCTCATGCACACCCATGTTCTTCCATTTGAATAATCTTAGGGACCTAGGTTAGTTTTGTGTGAATTGATTTGTTGCTTACAAATTGATCATGTCATAATGCAAGGTTATCAAGATCTTGATCTTCATCATAGGATCGTATGATTTTACTATCCCACCTATGATTCGTAATTTCAATTTTAAATTTGGGATCGGCGGGATCTTAATAGTAAGATCGTAAGATCATCCTACCAATCCTATTAATCTATTGTTTAAATTTTTTTCTTAAAAATTTCACCAAGTGCAACATGATGTTTTGAGAAATAAAATTAAGAGAAATATTATTGTTTATAATTAAAAATTTAAAAATATTTTTTTCACTAAATAAGTTTAATATCAATGTATATTAAAAATTATTTATATAATGGTACTCCACATTAATCATATTATTGCCATTTTTTGTCAATTTATATTAAATTACTATTATATAAGTAATATATACGCATTTGTAGGAAGTCTTAATTAGTCAAGCTAACATTAAATATTTTAAAAAATAAATTTTACATAATTTTATATATTAAATTATTTTTTAATATATTGTAAGATCTTATGATCCTCAATTTGATCTTATAATTTTTTTATCTTATAAACCTATTTCGATCTTACATAAGATCCGGATATTGATTAACATGTTATAAGGATTCATGCACAAGCAATGATAAGTAACTAAATGCCCTAATATATGACCTATTTGATAACTTCAATACATTGATAATTGTTGTTGTAGAATGTTTTTTATTAGCATACATTGATGTGATATTTGTTAGATAGATTTTCCTTATTCCAAGTGGTTAGTGTGCCATAACAAAAATAAAATTAATGTTAGATCCACAAATGCTCGGTTAGTATAGATTTGTAGATCCTACATTACCCAAATCTTAATCTTATTAGTATTTCTAATAAACCTAGAATAACATTAATTCTATAAGTTTTCAAAGACTTTACATATCTAAAACATGCCTGAGTAGCAGAAACATGACCCAAGTTTTTTCCAAACTCCGCTCGAGTATGTGAAACCCACTCTGAGTTTATTGATGAATCAAAACCTAGGATATGCAATTTTGAAACCCTATCAAAGTTCTCACAAACTCATGACGAGCAACTAAAGAATCATGATTGAAATTGTGGATTGAAGTATTTGACGTGAGTCACATATAAATCAGACAAGTTCGAGTCGAAAGTCGAACTTGATTTTGTCAACGAACATCCTTATCCGAATTTAGTATACATAATTGATAAGTAAATTTAACCATAGCGAATTCATCCTTTTGTTCTTTGTGTTTTGAACTTAACCTCATTAAATGAGAGATATGCCTAACAAGAGGTATAAGAACCATTGACCGCGATCGTAATCCATTATGGTACTATTTTGGAGCATCTCTTGTCTTACATGGTTCATCAATGGTGTAAATGATGATTCACTGATGGTGTAAATTAATAATACAAAAATAATATTGAAGTTAAGAAGATAAAATATGAATTAAGAGATGTCGTTAGGCCAAATGCATCTTTATTTTTATTCATGAATAAAAGGTCTAGCTAAAGTGAGCAATGAATCACTCCCTTTTAAGAGAATAGCCATGCTTTGATCAACCATTGACCATAGGAATGAAGGTATATTGTTCACACAATGTCTCCTATGATTATATACAGAGAACTTACAATAATACTAAAGAAATAAAAAATTGAAAAGCAACTTTCATTTATCAAAGTCATAAATATTGGGTAATCCTTGCTCTAATATAAATTTCTTCTTCTTCTTCTTCTTCTTCTTCTTCTTCTTCTTCTTCTTCTTCTTCTTCTTCTTCTTCTTCTTCTTCTTCTTCTTCATCATCATCATCATCATCATCATCATCATCATCATCATCATCATCATCATCATCATCATCATCATCATCATCATCATCATCATCATCATCATCATCATGTTGGACCGGAAAGTTCTTAAGAGAATTATCTTACATTCATCTAATTCTTGCAGGCACAAATCATTATGGCCATGTTTGTTTCATGGATAAATGGTGGAATAGCCTTTTATTTCTTGCTATTATGTCAAATAAGTCATTTATTTATAAAAAAACTAAAGGGTAGTTTTGCCATTTTTAAAAAAATTGACTTGGTCAAAAGTGTACTTTTTAGAGATAAATTATTCTTAGAAAAAACTAGAATAAGATTATTCTTGATTTTAGAATCTAAAAAAATTAAAATAGAAGGCATAAGCACCTTTGTCCATGGGATTACTATTCATTAACCAAACAAGGTATGTAAGTGGACATATGATGGGCATGATGCTTAGGCGGCTCTATTAGATATAAGAACCTTTCGAACCACCATGTTAGCATTTATAGTAAAAATGCAGCACTTATATTTATTCAATATAATATTGACTATTATTCCATATTTTTTTGTGCTCCTGCATTTAATAAAAAAAATCTTTTTTTTTTCATTCTTGTATTATTAGCAATGTTTTAAAAACCGGATTAGAAATCAAATCGACGTGCCAACTGAGTTGAGATTCGACCAGTTTAACTGGATTTTAACTAATTGAACCGGATTTTTATATAATAATATTATTTATAATTATTTAAAGTTAATATAATACATAAATTACTACAAATTGATTAAATCAATTTAATAATTATTATATATTACAAAATGTTAGATTAAATAATAATTTCATTTTATTAGATATATTATTGCTAACATAATAATTTAAATATATTTTTAACCTAAAATCATAATTATATTTTATTCCTTTTTATTTATAATTGTCTTTTATTTTCATTTTATTTATTTCTTTAATTAATATCTTTCCTTTTATTTTTTATTTTAAATTTTCCCTTATTTTTTCTGCCCCTCTCTCCTCAATCCACCCTTTTCTCTGCCACTTCTTCTCTCTCTACATATCTTCAGATCATATAAAATCTTCCCTCTATCTCTCCATATCCGTCTCTCTTTTCTCCCTCCCTCTCTCTTTCTCTCCATATCCTACTCTCTTCGAATTTTTCTCCCTCCATATCCTATCAAATCATCTCTCTCCTCATATCATATCTTATATAACAACAACAACAAAGTCTTATCCCACTAGGTGGGGTCAGCTACATGGATCATACGACGTCATTCCGATTCGTTGATCCATGTTCATGAGATTCGACAGAGTTTTACGCTGGCTGTCGAGGCCTAACACAACCCTTCCTTTATCCGGGCTTGGGACCGGCTATAAAACATAGGCGGAGTTTCATATCATATCTTATATTTGAAAAAAATTTAAAAACCAGTTTGAACCTAGTTTCTCGGTTGAACCCAATGTTTTTTTTTTCAAATTAACCCAATTTTTTACTATTTCCAATTTTAATATTGAATCGGACTAGATTTAAAATCGACTTGCGATCGGAATGGTTATAAAAAAAATTTAAAAACCAGCTTTAACCCGATTTCCCCGTTCAACCCAATTTTTTTTAAATTAACCCAATTTTTTACTATTTCCAATTTTAATATTGAATAGGACTAGGTTTAAAATCGATTCGCGATCGAACCGGTCGGTCCAAACCGATTTTTAAAACATTGATTATTAGTTTATGTTGGTTTATCATATTGGTTGACCAATTGTGGTCATTATAATAATCAAAATCAGGACTGTTACAAAAGTATAACTTGACACGTGGCAAGACTATGGGATGCTACGAAAATTGCATAAGATTATTTTGTTCATTTTTAATTTTACTTAAAAATATTAGTAAAGCCAAATTAAATTCTCACGAAGGGTGGAATTTCTCATATAAAGCACTTTTTTCTGTCAATTCTGATATTTGGAAAGCAGTGTTGGCCGTCCAACCCTATTCCCCTAGTTGATAGTGAGAACATTATAGGTAGATCAAAAAAATTGATCCATCATTAATTCGATATTTACTTTGAGATCACAAGGAATAGAACTTGCAATTTTGAACCTCCACTGGACAAAGTCAAATAAATACTATAAAAAATTAGCAAATGTATTATATATAGATCATTCCATCAAAAGATATAAATCCCTGCAGCAAGGCGTTGCACAAAAACATAATAACATTGTAAAAGGTTTGAGTAGATCAAAGTATTAGGAACTTATATAATTTGCATGCAACATGCATAATGCAGGGAGGAAGCAGCTTGTGCTTTCTTAAAGCAGCAGTGCCATGGCGGAGGCAGCGGCGCCGAAAAGAGCAGCCGAGGTGACCATGGAGGAGGAGGCGGCGTCGTTCGAATTAGGAGCAGGCGCAGGTGCATTGTGCCGATGGCCACCATCAGGAGAAGGCACTGGAGCAACCGGCGGGGCGTAGTCACCGTGACCGAGAGCCGGCGGGGACGACATCGCCGGGGGTTGGTGGCCGGCGTGCACAGGAGCAGGAGCAGGTGCAGGAGGCTCCGGCATTGCTTTCCTCGCCGACGACGTCCCGATGAACACTCCAAGCATCAACATGGCTCCGAAGAGAAGGATGGTTGCCTTGTAGGAGGCCATGGCCATGAGGAATCAGCACTACAAGTTTTTGTTTTTCTTCTGTGTGTAGAAGAGAGAGGGCCAACGGAAAGTGTATATATATACACAAAAATAAATGGCCATTTATTTACGTTAGAAAGGGGAAGAGAATTATGAGTTGCAATTTATTTACTTCTATTTATTTTCTTTCATTACAGATCAAGTGAGATATATACGCATTAATTGGAGGGAAGAAAAATATTACTTACTGATTATTAATTGATTGGTTCTTAATTGAATGCATGCATTTAATTTATAATAATTATTTTGGCGAGAAACATGCCAATTCAAGAGTATGAAAACAGTGCCATTTTATTTTATGAGGCATTTAATGATGGCTTCTTAATTTTGTATCGTTTCCCTGCTTAGTTTGACTATTGTCTTCATTAATTATGGACAATTAATTCTCTCTCTCTCCTCCTTTTCTTTTTAAGGAATCTCTTATTTCTTTTTGCTCGTTACTTATCATTATCTTCTCTCCTCTTTCATTATTTCTCCCTTCTTTTCTTTCTCTTCTCCTTTCATTGTTTTTTTTCTTATATTTTGGTAATTATATAAGAAATTTCGTGACCAATTTTTTGAAATTTTTTGGACAATAAATCAGGAGTCCAGCATTCGTGACCAATTTTTTGAAATTTGCGACGGATTCGGTCGTCTGAAAATCGATTTTTTTCTTCTAGGGCAAGATCCGAGTTGTTCAGGTAACATTTTTATGTATAAAACTTTTTTGTTGTTTTTACCCGCATGATTAAGGAAAACAAAGGGCCAAATTGTATATTAGAAAAACCCAACTTTTACTTTTCATCTCAAATCTAGTCTATTTTTTTTATAAAAGACAAACTTTTAAATTAATTTGGATTTGCTTATGCAGTAATTAGATAAATTGAAATTGTTTAATATCAACTCAATGATTTGAACGCGTATATATAATTGAATATAAAGTCATCAACTTAATATTTTTTTACTTCATTACGTATAAATGTAATAGTATTTTAAATATATATGCTATTTTTTTGCTTTTATGTCAAGACAAAATTGCATAAAATGACGGATATTAATTTTTTTTATGTATAAAAGTTTGGGATATGTCATCAACCTATCTACGTGATAATTGTTGAATTAATATTAAACAATTTTCTGGTAGAAGTATAATAATAATCTATAAGTCTAATAATTTAACATTTTTTGACCTTTATGTCAAAATAAAAGTTTAGACTAAATATGAGATCAAAACAAAAATTCAATTTACCCGTCCAAAATCGATTTTTCAAGAATATTCTCTATATATTTGAGTCAAGAACAAGTCCCATGGTAAAAAATGTTTGACCTATTCCAGAGTCTTAGTTAAAGAAATTCAGATCTGTTTTCGTTTTAATTATTTAATATTATCGTGTATTTATTAATAAATATGTATTATTTATATATCCCATTATATTACAATTTTTCTTTAAACATGATGTATAAAATGATCTTATTGGTAATTTACAAAATTAGAGCTTTGAATTAATTATAGTTCATATTTATAATTTATTTAGTGTGTATTTAAAACATTTTATATAAAAATTGAATTAAATTTTAATCAATTAAGAATCACAAGGTAAGTGATGCCATGCATGGTGTTATACACATTTTATTTTTAATTGGATTAACTGAAACTTTGGTGCTCATTCCTTTCAAAACATTAATTTTATTTTATTTGGTTTCCTTCTATTAATTTCTTTGGTTACAATGTTATCCACTACATATGAAATTAAACTAAAAAAATGTCGTTGTGGCATAAAAAAAAACTTCTAACAAAATTCCAGACATGGCTACCAAGTGGACGCTAAATCAAAAGAAAATAGATATTAGAAAAAGTAGCATGTGGTGCAAGACTCCAAGTTTACACATAAGAATGAATTTCATAGATATTCATAGATCCGGTCCATGAACAAATTCTATTTCGATTCGATCAAATTTGGTCGGGTGACGTCAAAGCCCTTATGGTCAACAAATCCAACCCAAGCGACACGATTTGGGTCAGGTGGTTGGATCACTCAACTATCATTTTTTTCTTTTCTTTTTTATATTATTTTAATATAAAAAGTATGAAATTTATTTTAAAACATAAATTACATTTTATTAGTATATGAATATTATTTTCATATTAAAAATATTGCATTTTGATTGTTAAAATTTTAAATTGAATATAAGACTAAAATTAAATAAAAAAGGAAAAAAATAGAAAAATAATAAAATATGTCATGTCGTTGAGTCGGTTCGGGCCAAAAAATTCCAATCCATTCTCGATATGAATTCAGATCGGATCCCACCTAGGGATGGCACGATTAAATTACATGAATGGTCCGCCAACTTTGAGTCAATTTTCAATTGGTCCCCCAACTTCAATTTGTAACCAACATCATTTAACGTTCCAAACCAGGTAAATTACACGGATCGTCCCCCAACTTTGATATTATTTCACATTTCATCCACTTGATCGGTAAAAAATAGTCTTCCAATTATCTTGCGATGTGGCATAATAAAATATAATAAAAAATTTTAGCTAGCTGACATCATATAATAAAAAATATTATAAAAATTTAAGGACGCAGACGAACTGGCAGAGGGGGGTGTCGGCCCCCCTCTCCAAGCTCGTCCACTGGCGAGCTTCGTACAAGGAGCGCCAACCCCCCTCGCGAGCTCGTCGGTGATCCTAAACGACTCAAAGTTGAGAGATTATAAAAAATAAAAATGATAGGAGCGACGACGAACTCGCGAGGGGGCGTTAGCGCCCCTTGTGCGAAGCTCGCTAGTGGGCGAGCTTGGAGAAGAGGGTTACGCCCCCTATGCGAACTCGCCAAAGGGCGAGCTTGGAGAGGAGGACTGACACCCCCCTCTGGCAGCTCATCCGTGTTCTTAAATTTTTATAATATTTTTTTATTATGTAATATTAGCTAGTTAATTTTTTATTATATTTTATTATGCCACGTCGCAAGATAATCGTGAGACTATTTTTTATTAGTCAAGTGGATAAATCGTGCAATAATATCAAAGTCGGAGGACTGTTTAGAAATCAACTCAAAATTGGAGAACGATCTATGTAATTTACCTGGTTTCGAGCGTTAAATGACGTGGATGACTTAAATAACGTGGATGAGAGAGAAACGGTTCACGTGTCGGCCACGTATGTAAGACAACCGAGAAACTCATTATCACCGGTCAAGAGGACTAATCGTGCAAGAAAATAAAAGATGGGGGACGTTTTGATTACAAATTGAAGTTGGGGGACCGGTTGAAAATTGAGTCAAAGTTGGAGGATCATTCATGTAATTTATCCGCCTGCACCCTTTGGGGGCGGGGGCTATAGTCTTCGCTCCGTCCTCGTTGGTCGATCCCAACCATGTCCTCATCGGCCGATCCCCGACCTCATTCCCTGATATGAGGCCACTTGAACCTCGATCCCCATGGATACCCGATCATGACGGTGCCCGAAGAGGTGACAAGGTTGCAGCGAGCAACGTGACACAGGGGCTCACGATGTTCTCGCCGCCTTGAGGAATCAAGACTATCAGAGGTGGCCGAAGGGTTGGGAGTCGCTGAGTAGGAGCGTCAACGACGGTCGCAGTGGAACAGAGAAGGGTTACGACAAAAAGGGCGAAAAGGGAGGCTGGGGCTGGGAGTCGATGAGTCGGAACATCGATGGCGTTGATGAGGTAGGCTGTAACGAAGGGGGCGAACGGGGTGGAGCCACAAAGAGGGAGGAGTATGGGGTTGGGAGTCGGAGCGCCAACATCGTCGTTCAGAGTGGGAGGAGGCCAGGGTCGGGAGTCAGAGTGTCGACGACATTGGGGATGCGGGTTGCTACAAACAGGGTGAAGAGGGAGGAGGCCGAGGTTGGGAGTTGGAGCGTCAACGTCGTCTAGAGTCTGGACGGTTGGGCTTCAACAATCTGTCAATGTGATTAGGGGTTCAGGGTTATAGAGTTTAATCTAATGGCTAGAATAATTGTACAATGATCTAACGATTCAAATTAACAAACTATTATATCAAATATACATCATTATATTCATATATTCGGGGATCGAGAAACCAGGCCCTGATTCGGGCACTTTTCTCCCCTCCCCGTCCCAGGAGGAAATTCCTTGCGAACATAAATCCCCAACCTCTGGAGATTTTTGCCACCTCTAATTTGACCCGACCACCGTCAGGACATGGTTTTCATTGGGTTGACACCCCTATACATAGGTCAAGATGTATTGAAAGGTTTAATTATTGACATCACCAATTTTCATTTGAATAATATTACTATGCTTGTTTAAAAGCAAAAGTCCTCGTTCCTACCTTTAGGCTTTGTTTGATAATTTAGTTTAAGGGGAATGAATTAGGATGGTGTAGTGAGGGATGATAAGGTTGAGTGTGGTGAGTGTTTAACTAAACCGTATTTGGATATAAATTAATGGAATGGGACGAGTTAAATTCATCCACTCTTTGTTTGGATACAAAATATAATATATGGATTAGAAAAGATTATGTTCAGTAAATGTCTTTATTAAGAAAAAAATATTTTATTATTTGCTTGAGAAGAAATAAGGGTAAAATGGGGATAACTATTTCTAACCCTTCCAAAATCACCAATTTGGAGGGTTTAATTTTAAATCAAGTGATAGGTTTAGAAACACCAACCTATCTTTAGTTAACTTAATAAATGTTATATCCAAATAAAGTGTAAAATTTTTAATCATCCCCATCCTAAATAAACATAGCCAATCCCTTTTAAAATTCATCATGTATGAACTATTAGCAGTGCAAAATTTTTCTAGTGGGTTGATGCTATAATCATATCATCTAACACAAATTATTTATTTTGATAGCATGAGTTCTAGTTTTTAGTAGCAAAAAAATTAAGAGAGAGAGACATACTAATTTATTTTAATTGGTAAATTTAATTTTAAAAATATTCAAAATTTACTCAATTGACAATATTAAGGTATGGTTTCAAGATCAATTAATCATATTGAATTATTTTCAAACTAAGTAGATAAAGAATGATAAATAGAAAGAAATATAATTTTGTCATGTAATTGCAATAATTAAAGTAATTAATTATGAATCACCAAAAAATATTAATAGTGATTTTATATATGAGAGAAGACAAATAAATTATGCATATGAATACAAAAACATTTGCTAAATTGAAGTTAATTTTTTTAAAAGGATAAAACTTATGATTTCTTTCACACGAGGGAACCCCTTTTGAAAGTAGAATGATGTAAGGCATGAAATAGATCATTTGTAGATCATCTAGACAACTGAATTTGCAGGAATTCAGCGTGCACCAATAATTTCCCCAAACTTAACTTCAACATTGGCCATAACTTTTAGTAATGTTATGAAAGATGTCCATGATATACTAAGCTTTGACATAAACATTCATGTTGTGAATTTTCACAACTTATATATTGAATATGCACCAATTCTATGTGCAACTTATGATTTTCAATGAGGAGATTGAGTTAATTTCTAATTTTGCTAGTGAATAATTACCTTGAGTTGTTTTTTTATATACTTCTATAGTGGTCAATTATTCGATGCCGAGCAAGCTATGAGAGGATGGCCTTGCCAGCTCTTTAGTAGCAATATCTTTCCTCCATTTCATGGGACTCTACTTGGCTCGGATTTAAAGTTCTCAGCATCATTATTGGTAGTGTGGTCTTAGGTAATCCAATGATACAACAGACTCTAAAATCTCTGATAAAAAATTATTGTAATGCCCAAAAGAAATAAAAAAATAAAGTAAACAAAAGATGAAATCAGATTTATGTTGAGAATTAAATTAGAGGAGTCCCATTAAAAAGTTATAACCAATCTTATCTTTTGACTTCTACATATATAATTTTTTCTTCCAACCAAAACCTCATTTAATACTAGTCTTCATGCCTCTCATCTTTCTTCCTCCACCTACACGAATTCATTCTTAGGCAACCAGGATCATGTTAGGAAATCAGTCAAGGTGGTGTAGCAGCCACACTCGAACTTTTTATACCATTTTCATGATTGTTTTCTTGATTTGTCCTCCTGATGTTTCTCCATCTAGAATGACCACTAGGTGTACGAGACAAAGGACAAGTAGGGACTGAACTTTTTATTTTCAAATAAGATGTCACGTCAATAAAATGATCGACAAATTGGCTATTCCCGATCGAAAGTGCATTTATTAAAATAAGATTCGTCATTTCACTCGGAGTATGGTATTGCTTCATCCATTGATTTTACTCAGAACATAGAATTGATCTTTCTATCGATACTAATTAGAGCATAGCATTGATTTATTCCATTATTTTTATTCAACGCATAGCATTGATATGTTTTCTTGATCTTTATTAAAGCATGAAATTGATTTCTATCCATTAATTTCCATTGGTGATTATGATTATGATTACATTGGTCACATGCTTATATATTCTTACTATTTTTTCATTAATTTATTATTCACCTAGTGGGATACGAAGCTCACGGGTTATTATTTTCCTTGCATTGATCAGAATAATGAAGTAGAATAATGGGGTGGTCTTAGAATATTGTCCTAATTTCTTTATTTTAGACTTCCGCCTTAGCATCTAATGATTATTGACATAAGAAGATATAAGAGTGACTGTAATGAAGAGAGAGAGGAAGGAATGAAAAATAAGAAGATATAAGAGTGACTGTAACAATAAATTAATAAATTATTTATAACATTAAGTGATAAAAGACATAGGATTAATGTCGAGAGAAAATATTGAGGAAAAGGAAGAAATGAAGAAAAATTAAAACATAAAATTTATTTATTGTAAAAATAATTTAACTTATTATTAATAACACTTAGCGATAAATGAAATTTTAATAATAATCACTTTAGGAGTCATTTTCTTATTAGTAATAATATCTTTAAATATAATAAATAAATATATTTATGTTAGTGTTTCAATTTTAGTATATTACTACTTTTTTCATAATAAAATACTATTGTTATTTATATATCTTTAAAATTATTATAAATAATAGTATTTTAATAAAATTTGGTTCAATTTGGTCAAATTCGATTAGATCGGTTCAACAATGACCCAATTGATAAACCACAGCCTAGTTGGTCGTCCGGTCCGATTATGAAATATTGATATATTTAATGATATTTTTTTTAACTCTTTTGCTTAAATGATGATTTGGTCAAACTCAATATTTCAGTCAAAACATCGCATAGTTGGTAGCATCCCTCAGATTGGATCTGCAATGTGGTAAGAGCGACTTGAGGATGTTACATTTATGATATCAGAGCCAAACATAGGGACTACCTTGACATTCCTAGAGTAGCTAGAGTATCTAGAGTCCATGTGCACACATCACGAACAAGTGGATGCGCCATCTGATCCGATCTAAGTAAGAATCATTGCATTGATCTCATTGAATCTATTTCTAATGAATTGTTATGCTTGTAAATGATTACCAAACATAGAGCTGATGGACGTGGCCGTGGACCCAATGCCCAAGGAAATAGTGACATGCTTAATAATGAGGGCCAAAGGGTCCCACAGCTAGTTGAGCAAGGCAGAGGTTGTGGCCGTGGATAGAGAATGCAGCAACCAGATGTACAATATGATGATTGCTATGTTGGCAACAACCATCCATTGTCATCGCCATTACCACCATTGCGACCACGACTGCCTCATAAGAAACCCCACGACTGTCGGTGTCCTCCGAGGAATTGTTCAGACATTTATGAAGCTCCAGCCTCCACAATTTGACGGCAAAGGAGAGGTTAACAAAGCTGAGCATTGGATTCTCAGCATGAATAGATGTTCGCACTTATGCGATGTGTAGAAGATCAAAAGATCTTATATGCCATGAGCCACCTAATAAATCATGTGTTAAATTGGTGGAGAATTATCAGAGCAACAAAGTTTGATGACCAGAAGGTAATTCCCTAACATAGTTTTTATGAAGCATTGGAGGGACGTTATTCCCCTAAATGTTTCTGACACTACACCAAGGTCAAATGACTGCCAAGGACTACCATATCAAGTGCATTCAACTAGAATGGTATAACACTCTACGCATGAGCAAGAGTCAAAGAGCAAATCAATTCGCCCAAGGCCTGAACTCCACAATAAAAAAGAATAAATAATCAGGCCATTGGAAAATTCTTAATGATACAGTGGATTTAGCAATCAAACTGGAGAGAGACTATGCAAGAGAACAACAAGAGAAAACAAAGCTAAAAGAGAATCCAATAGTTTATCCCATTGAGTAGTGTCAGACCAAGATGGAAGATCGCCATTCAAATAGGGGACCTGAGAGGCATGACAACCAATATGACTATCACGCCAAGCCTTATGAGACACATGATCATACGCAAGTGCAATGACAACTATCAGATAGAGTTCTATGCACTCATTGTGGATGCACACATGCCGGAGAATGTCGATTTAAGACAAGGGTCTGCATCCTTTGTGGGGAGTTCGAACACATCGCAAGAAATTATTCGGTACTGAGTAAACGTGAGGAACAAGGCACAAGGGACACAGGAAATTTAATGCAAGGTAGAGTCTATAACGTGGAACCCTACACAAAACAAGATAATGACAACGATACCATAAAAGGCACTCATACCTAATTGAACCATTGCCATTTTTTTATTGGACTAATTTTTACTGAACTCTATGATTCCATAAGATAGATGAAGATAATCTCAAATAGAAATGACCAAGTTGTGCCCTGAATCAGGATAGTAGAGTACTTAGTCACAGTTGCAATAAGCTATCAAAATAGATAATCGAGATACGCAAGGATCATTGAAGGGATAGTAAATTTTTTATCAACGTCCATAAATTTGAGGACGAATTTTATCTTTAAAAGTTTTACAATGTAATGCCCAAAAGAAATAAAAAAATTATTAAATTTAATCAAAAGATGAAATTAGATTTATGTTGAGAATTAAATCAGAGGATAGGAGTCCCATTGAAAATTATAACCAATCTTATCTTTTTGACTCCTACCTATATAGACTTTTCTTCCAACTAAAACCTCCTTGAACACTAGCCATCGTGCCTCTCCTTTTTTCCCCTCCACTTGCACGAATTCCTAAGCAATTAGGAATGTGAGCACATTATTGATCATCGGATATGATGCCAAAATCTTGTGGGAGAATAGGGAATCAATCAAGGTGATGTAGTAACCATACTGAAACTTTTTATATCATTTTCATGATTATTTTCTTGATTTTTTCTCTCGATGTTTCTCCATTCGAAATGGCCATAGGTTCAAGGGATTGAGGAAAAGCAGGGATTGAAGTCGGGAAACCTTCGGGAACTGTCAGTACAAAAAATGAACTAGAAGAAGAGGGCCGAACAGAAGGATATTTGACACAGAGTTAGCTAGATCATTAGATCAACCTTTGTATTAATTTTAACAATAGATTTGCATGATGTTATGGCACAATTAAAGTCATAACATATCTCATATTGTCCATGATTCTCCCTATGTAATTACTTTGATCCTAAGAAGTTTATTCTGACGAAACTACATCAAAATCCGAACAACTAGTGTTATGAATTGCCGAAATTTTAGAACCCGAACTAGGTTTCAGTTAACCTAGGTCGGGTGTCATCAGGAGCAATGATGCTAAAACTTGACCCAGGTTTCCAGCTATCGCTTGTGCATCACCGGAACTTGGCTTGGGTGCACATCGATCCATGCCAAGTTCTTTCTTGGCCAAAGTACTAATAGAGTAAAAAAGTAGAACCCGGGCGGAGTGTCCTATGAACCCAGCTTGGGTCTCCATAGTAAGGCCTAGCTCGAATTACACTCGGGCTGAGTCCAACCAAAGAACCAGAGCCATAGAACTCGGCCTATGTCTGACCCAACCCGACTAGAGTTCTACTAAAACATAGTTTACTTTAGTATATTTATTTGATTATCATATTGTTGATTATCTATTACTTGTCATCCATTTGATTCTATTGATATCATGCCATTGCAGAAAATTATCATTTTATATTTTTATTATTATCATGTTGAATTATGTGTCATGTTCTGAAATCTATGGCTATCCTACATTGCCATTAGATCCAAACTCTATTACTCTAATCTCATTGTCTCATTGCATAAATTAAATCAGAGCTTTAATCACTCTTTGATTCCATCGATTACATGATTTTGTTTATCTTGATTATTGTCATTGCATAGTTATGACTAAGTCTCAATCTAGGAGAAGACAAAAATCTAATTAATTAAAGATATAACTTGAGTGCTCATGTTAGTATTGACAAGAGCTCGAGGCCTAGCATAGTAGTGTTGAGGCATAATTTGTCCCCATTGCAGGATTTTTCTCATCGTATAACGAAAGAGAATACCCCCTTTAGAAAGGATGATTTTTGAGGTGTGCATGATCACTAGCTATTCATAAATTACATGACACCTGATTGTACCGAATATGTTAATTAGTGATATCGCATAGAAATATCAGTGATATATATATAAGTTGATCACAACTTCTAGTCAGAGCATTGAAAACATGCAGAAAGCATAGTCCAAAGCATTGAAATATGTGCAGACTCAAAGCATAATATATGGCATCGAAATATAGATTAAAGTAATCCAGAGCATTGAACTAATTTATCCGAATGACCACGATCTCCATCTTATATTACTATTGTTCTCACTCAATTATTTATTGCACTGTCCTTAATCAACTTGATTTTACTCATAAACATTGCATCAACCTTTATTCATTGATAAAGGTTGATAGAAATCAAAGCATTGATTCCTTCTATTTGATCCTCCTTATTAGTATTTATTAGGGATTTTGATTTTGCCTATTATAACTAAATTATTCATAGATGACAATGATTAGAAATTATGATATTGCGTAGATGAACCATTGATGCAGAGCATTGAACTATATCAAATGTTACATTGATTTCACTCAGAGCACAAAATTGTTTTGTCCATTGATTTTACCCAAAACACAGCATTGATCTTTCCATTGATACTAATTAGAGCACAAACATTGATTATTCCATTAATTTATTCAGCTCATAGCATTGTTTTGTTTCCTTGATCTTTATTAAAGCATGGCATTGATTTTTTTCCATTAATTTTTATTTATGATTATGATTATGATTACACTGATCCATGCTTATCTATTCTTGCTATTTATTCATTAGTTTATTATTCATTTGTTGGGCTACAAAGCTCATGGGTTATTGTTCTCCTTCGTGATGGTGATGTGTACATGAAGTGATTTTAAGATATCATCATCATTTCTTTACTTTAAACTTTTGCCTTAGCATCTGATGATTGTTGACATTATGGTTCATATTAGATGTTATATTAGAATTCCACATTTATTGATATATTTAATGATAGCTCTTTTAAGTATTTTGCTTAATTGATGTTCTAGTCAAAGAATCAATCTAAGTCAATATTTGGATCGCGCATCATGGCAAGGATGATTTGGGTGCATTACAATTATGTTGAACCTTAGAATTTTTTATAGAAAATTTACAAAATTTTCTTTAGTTTGTAAAAGAAATTCAATGTGCTTCTCAATGGTTATCTTTGGTGTAGGGACTCTTATTAATTGTTGGTGTTATTGTTCATAGGGACAGAGCCCGTATGAAAAATAAGGAGGAGAGATAAGCATACATATACGAATATTAGTGTGAGACCACACTAATTGAGTGCACAATACGTCCAATGGATCTGGGTCGTCCCATCGCAGATCAACGACTATCCCTCTTTCTCCTCCTCTATTGTAGAGTCATGCCCATTTCCCCCTTTGTTGGCCTTGGCATCTTCCCCGCCACTGCATCCTGATTCCTTCCTCCCTCATGTACCGTCCACTTCCGGTCGACGGCCCTTCTTCTCCATCCGCTGCCCCTAACTGGCACCAAAAGGTCCTCGGCCGGTGATCCATTCTGGTAGTTCCTTTTGCACCTTCGTGTTGACTCCCTTGTACTCAATAGCATTTGCAAACTAGAACTCAAAGGACCTTGGAATTCGTCGGTAGTGAGTTAGTAAATCGAGTCTGATAATCATTCCCCATTCTCCATGCCCTTTTAGCCAAAAAGCCGCAACATTGGCAACACAAATGAACGGACAAGAACTCACCTTGAGGCGATGAGCCACCACAGTCGTCCTTCATTGTCCCGACTCTGTTGTCCTTCTTCAATCACTCGATCATTGGAGCACAATTTTGTCGATGACGTGGGATCCGTATGCCCTCGTCATGGACAACGAGGATGAAGGAGAAGTGACATGAGATTTGGGGGCGTGGAGCTGATCACCTTACTGAGCGACTCCATCCAAGCCTGCAGAGACAAAATCACAGCGGAGGAGAAAGAGGGATAGTCGTTGATCTGCGATCAGACGACCCAAATCAATTGGTCGCACAGTGCACTCAATTAGTGTAGTCTCACACTATATTCCTTTGTATATCAAGTAATTAACTAAATTAGGAAAATAAAAATATTAATGTAAACCTATATATTATAAAAATGAATATTATTTTATTTTAATTAAAACAAAATTTTTGTTATCAACCATGCATAATTTTTTTCTTTTCTTTTTTATCATGTTTTCTATTACTTGCAAGTTGATTTTTTAATATATGTTATAATTATATATAACATAGTAATATAATTATGTAGTAACGACTTTAAAAAAGTTAGAGAAAAAATATGCAACTATTGTTTTTAGGATTTAATTAACTATTTCGATTTGGGATGGAAAAGAATCAAAAGTATAAATACATATATTACATTTTTTTTCATAAATGCACATATATTTTTTTTTATGAATATACACCTGAAATTGGGTGGTGGGTAGCTCCCTTTCTGGTTGTTCGAGATCAAAGTAGTTCAATTGGGTTCATTTCCAAATTAGGGTTAGGGTTTTAGAAAAGAAAAAAAAATGGACAAGGATAAAAGAAATGAAAGAAAAAAACAATTATTTAAGAGAATGAAAGTGAATGGGCAATGCTTACAAAAGTAGAAAGTGCCAAAGAAATGGTGAAGACAAAAGGAGACAATGAAAAGAGAGGAATGGTAAATAATTAATTAGACAATGAACTTAATTACTAAAAGTATTCATACATGATGTTGCAACAGATACATATGAAATTGTACTTATAATTTTTTATATTTTCACCATGCCAATAAAACATTTTTTCTCACAAAAAATTAATTCATATATTTTTTATTTTCTATAGCATAGCTTTGGGGGACCATATTAACATTTAGTGGATTTAATTTCCATGTCTCTTCTAAAGGTCTTTATCCTGCGTATGATATGTCCACTTCTCTATCACATGTATGTACTATTAACACCGAATTTTATAGTATTATAGAGTAAAAATAAAAATAAAAGATACAAATTAAAGTATTATATGTTTACGTTCTCATCAAATTTTCATACCCAATTAACCTATGCGGTCTCTAAATAAATAAAAATATACTTTTTATATGTAATATTATTTATGAGAAAATTAGTCTTTGTATTGTTAAGTGTTAGAAGAAGAAGGAAATAGAATGCCAAAGGAATCGATAAATTGAGAGTATAATTTAGATCTAAAAGTAATGAGAAACACGAAAATAAGTTTTATTTTAGAAATGAAATAATACATACCGGATAATATACTACCATTGGCAATCTACGCGATGATTAAAATTTAAGGTAAGATATAGATCTTAACTCATAGGTTAAAGTATTCAAGTTCCATTGGTCATATATATATAAATAAATATATATATATGGTTTAATGATTGTGTAACACCCATTTGGTGAAGCATTGTATAGCACCCTAATCTGGACCCTCCATTTTGCATCTAGGGTTGTGATTATTTTATTATTTTTCTCTCTATCTCTCTCTCGTGCCCTCTCTCTTCTTTCTCTCCCCTCGGATCATTGCAGCCGCCTCCCCTCCGACCACCACTGCCACCACCTCTTCGCCTCTTCCCCCTCCGATCGCCGCTGCCACGTCCACGCGGTGGTAGGAGTGGCTCATCTATTGTCGTCGTACGTCGTCGTCGGCCCCCTTCTCTGATCAGTGTCCCCATCTCCGATTTGCGTTGTTGTCGTTGATCTGAGCCCGCTGTTGATTGTTCACCGCCCAGCCAGCGCTGGCTAGCCTCCTTCCCCGATCTGTGTCCAATTTATGTTGTTGTCGTCGATCTGAGCCCGTGTGTCATCGATCCAAGCCCGCCGTCGTCGATCTGAGCTCACACGTCGCCGAGTCCATGCCGCCACCGGTTTTCTCCGATCATTGCCGCCCCGATCGCCGCTGCCCCCTTCCGCGCCGCCACCGCTTTCCTGCTTCCGCCAATCACCGCGCCATTCGCCAATCGCCGCTGTCCCGCTTCCGCCGCTGTCCCCCTTCCCCGATCACCGTCGGTCCGATCGTGAGAGTTAGAGAGAGAGCGTAAGATCAATCCAAACCATTGATCTAAAATGAACGGTTGAAATGAATTTACACAATCATTAAACCCATATATATATATATATATATATCTAACAAATAACATTAAGAGGCCTCAAGCCTCAAGCTAGTGGTGGGCCGCAACCTCAACCTCAAGCCCATGGCTTTATTAGGCTTGCCCTTCAGCCGTCACTGAATGTGACGTCATAATTCTCTACATGAACAGCTGTATAAATTTCTATAACTAGAATATCAAGCTGTGATTAAAAATATTTATTAATTTATTTACTTTTTATATTTTTTGGTTAGTTATTTGAATAATTGATTAAGCCAGGGCAATCCGGTTTTTAATTTAAGGTGAAAATTTGAGAAAAATGAAAAAAATACCTGATATAAAAGAAAGAAAATAGGAGAGATGGCAAAGAGGAAAAAAAGAAAAAAAAGGATGATGCAGAGAAATAAATAAACACATAAAAAAGAACACAAAAAAATATAAGAAAGAAGAACTCCATATAGAATCAGATATAATATATAATTACTTATAAAAAAAGCAATGTTACTTAATAAAATATAAAAAAAAGGTGGTTCGATCAATTTTGATTTTTTAAGATCAAAGAAAGGAAATGCAAGAGGAAAAATGGAAACAAAGAAAAGGAGTGTGAAATATGAGAAAAATATGATGATGGCAAGTAGAGAAGGGAAGAGCAATTTATTGAGTGAAAATGGATGAACATAAATGAATCAAGAAAATAAAGGGGAAAAAATATATTAATATTAAGTGAAAAAGGATGTAGAACAGAAAACAGTAGAAGTGATAAGAGACTAAATGGAAATAAATCAAGTTAATAGTTTTAAGCTGATGAGTAGTGTTAAATAAATTATTCATAAATACGTCATTTTATTAATATTCTAAATTTAAATATAATAAATGATATATCTTATTTCATAAAATATGGGTCGACCAATCGTGATTTAATTGACATGTTTAAATTGGCTATTTTTAAAACATTGGACTCGAGCCCTCTTGAAGTTGAAGCGTGAATATATAACTAAACGAAATTAAAAAAGAAAAACAAATTTATAAATAACATGATTGTACAGACAAGGTGAAATTAGGAAGAAATGTTGTAAAATGTCCATTTGGATTATCTTATAGCTTATGTGTAGAATTTCACTTTAGATTATAGGACATTATAATCTTATCCGACCATATCATAAAAAATCTAGTACACTTTAAAATATATCTGGCAAAAAATAATTAAATTAAAGTTCCATATTTTTTCCTTTTTTACTATGCTTTGACATATAAATTAATCCTGCAACAATTCACCAAAGGCTACTTTGAAACTTGATTGCGGATGCTTTGTCAAAAAATAACAATAAATGAATTTCATAATGATCAATCCAATTTTATAATTTTCATTTTTAAAACCTATTTTATGTAATATTTCAATTTTGGTTGAAGGATTTGACAAAGTTCATAACATATGGTCAAATTTAGGAGTCTAAAAAAATTCGAAAAAATTGAAAACCGACCCGAGTCAAATATCTAATTTGGGAGCTTGATTGGGTTTTAGGATGATTTTTTTAATTAAAAAATTCACCCGAGTCAAATTAGGGATCCACATGAAAAAATGACTTAATCTGACCTACGTTAAAAATATTTTAAAATTTATATTATAAATCAAATAATAAAATATTTCAAGTGTAGTTTTATATTCAAACTCTGGGATCTAGATTTCTATATTTTTATAATCAAATTTATTATATTGTAGAAGACAAAGCATCAAGCGCTACTTTGTCTGCAAAATCTCCTCAACATTCACATGGTCCTACCCCCACAAGATCTACTTGTTGTACCATGTGAGATTAACTTATTATTTACAATATATTTAGTTACATCACTTTTTCTTGGACAATATGGAATAATGTTAGAAGTTAAGAATCTGTGACCTGTGGTGATATATATATATATATATATATATATATATATATATATATTGGCATTAGAGAATTGAGAGTTTTGTCCTTATATTCTATGACATTAATCATTGTTTGGTGCTTCTATTTTATCATTTTTTGTTATCTTTATTGACTAAATTATGGAGTGTGACATTGGTAATGTTCCCCAATCAATGAGGTTAATTATTATGTGCACTTATGAATTTATGTGCAAAGAAAAAAGACAAATAAGTTAATTTGGAGTAACAATGTTCATTACATTAAAATAAATATGCAAAGTTATCCGGTAGGAAAAGCAAAATTAAACTAGTTTGCATGCACAAAGCTAAACCACTTTGTGCTAAATGCATTGGCTTCTTAACTAATTGTCATTTTTAAATAATTTCTCAAAGATTATTAGTATTTTATATGTATTTATTTGATAATCTTTTTCATTTGTTGTATTCCTTTCTTTGCAGAGAAAGGAATGGATAAACTCAATCATATAACTTAAAAAACAGGTGCAAAATTAGAGCTAGTAGCTCATTTGAGGTTCCACAATCAACTAATGCAAACTCCTTCAAATGTTGATGCTATGAGTAAGGCTACTAAAACTTCTAAAAATAAAACTTTCTAAAGATGGAAATATCCATTGTGATAGAAAGATGTGGTGAGAAAATTTTGACTTCTTCAATGTGTAACTATTGTGCAAAGCATTATGCATGTAATGTTGGGAATGTAACTAGTTCATTGCATGTCACTTGAATAGTTGCAAATACATCCATTTCAAAATATATGAAACAAAAGGTTATTTCATTTCAACCAGAACCAAAAGATGGCAACACAAATGAGAGGTGTAAGTATGATAAGGGGTAGCTCGAAAGGAGCTTGCTAAGATGCTTCTTGCTTTCGAATTACCCTTTCGTTTAGTGGAACACAAAGCATTTATTAATTATACTCATGTTTTGCAACCAAAAGTGTTGATTCTTCGCGTGTTACTATTGCAAATGATTGTTATGAGTTATATTTGGAGGAAAAGAAAAAGTTGAAGCAATTTTTTTTTTCAAATAGTTCTATACAACTTTGCTTAGCAAATGACACTTGGACTTCTTGGCAAAATTTGAGTTATATGTGTTTAAGGGATCACTATATAGATGATGAATGGAAATTACCTACCAAAGTTATCAACTTTTGTCAAATTCTTGATCATAGCGATGAAATTAGTTAAAGTTGTAACAATGTTTACTTGGTTAGGACATTAGTAAAATTTTTACTATAACTATTGATCATGTTGGTGCTAATGATTTAGGAATTCAATATTTTAAAAAAAAGATACCAATCTTGACTAAATTTTAAGGATGAGTTTCTTCATATGAGATGTTGTGCTCATATATTAAATATGGTTGTGAAAGAGGGGTTGAAAAAAATTGATGGGCAATTTTTAGAATTCTCTCTGTTGTTAAATATGTGAGAAGCTCTCCATCTATGCTTCAAAGATTTAAGAACTATTGAGTAGGAGTCAGCTATTAATTATCTCAAGGATTTTGACTTGCTAGAGCTTCAAGATAGCAAATATCCAGATGAGCTGACAAGAGAGAAGATTAAAGGGGTACCTACATATGATGACTGAGCTGATTTTGTTTTACTATTTCTTAAAATATTTTAAGATGTGACTAAAGGTATTTTAGGATCTTATGTCACCAACAATTTGGGAAGTTGGCTTGAAGATATGGCAATATTTCAGGGATAAAGATGATAACATATGGCCAAAAAAATGAAAAAAAGTATAATAAATATCGGGGGATATCAATAATGTTAACTTGATGTTGTTCATAGCGCCACTATTAGACCCAAGACATAAGTGGCATTATGTTGAGCGGATATGTCATATGAGACAATGCAAGCCAAATAATTGCAAGATAAGATTAAGAGGATTTTGACAGCAATGTATACGCAATACAACAACAAAGGAGTGCCAAAAGGAAGTAAATCCTCAAAAGGAAAAAAATAAAGTTGTAATGACTTTGAATCATCAAAGAAGTTAGAAGAAATTGATTTTTTAAATACAAATTTCCATGCATTGTACCTCAATATAGCGTATTGAGGAAAAAAGTATCTAAGTGAAGCACTTGATTTTACTTGAATGAATTTGACATTTTAACTTGGTGGAATATTAATTGTCATAGATATTCTAACATATTTCAACAATCACTTCGTAAAGTGCTTTTAGTACCGGAGATCACATCTTGGATTTATTTTGTTCTTCATTATGTATGTATGGTAGAATCATTTATTTGTACACAATATTGGTTAAAACATTCATCAAAGTCTCCAAACATGGATAATTATCTCAATGAGCTTGAAATTTTTGAATGTAACATTATTAGCTTCATTATTATTTTCTTTTTACTTTTACCACTTTTTAGTATGTAAAAATTTAGATATCAGTGTGTTATATTGCAAATGATTCACATATGCAACTAACATTGGCTAAGTTTGATGACTAGTATGAGAACTAGGTACATTGTTCTCTGGTACTCTTTTCAATTCAAAGCAGGCATAACTTAGTTTTATAATTTAGAGTGATAATAACTAAATGTTGCATTATGTGAAGTATAAGTGTCCAATTATATATATGTACTGTGCAATACTAAAATATTATGAATCTTATTTGCTAAATGTATTCAACTTCTCAAGTGAAATTGTTTCATTGAATGTTGATTTTTTTAATGATATAAGTTTCCTAAATTATATTATTTTCTCATCTAGTGGTTATTGTTTAGGAATAGGTTGTTCTTTCATTGGGGTTTCAATTGACAGCATGTCATGTTATAACAAGTTTACGGTGGAGAAAGATTCAACCATTAAAATAGATAGTACCTGCTATAGCCTAATCTTGATGCTAATGTTGATGATAAGTTATTGGATGTATATGTCAAATGATAGCCTAATATGCAATATCTTTTTTATTATTGAAAAAGTTGACCGCTATGTTTGGTTCGGGATTATGCAATGTCTTTTTGTTTATTGAAGACGTTGCCATAATAAGTAGTATTGAAATAGTTAATGTGTTTTTTATTATTAGTTTAAATATGGATAATGTTTTTTGTCATTATAACTTTTAAAATATCAGTGTATAGTCTAAAAAAACCATCATAAGAAACTTTAAAGAGTGATTTTTTTTGTTTCGACAATTTTTTATTTTACAAGACCATTAAAAAACTAATGAATGGTTTTTTCAAGAGAAAAATCTACTTGAATCGAACTACTTTCACCCCTAGTCAAATTTGATGCAAAATACTCTACCAAAAAACTTTGATACAAAATAATTTTGTTTCCTCTTTTGGCGAGCAATTTTTAATTTACTTTCCTATTTTGGTGAACAATTTTGTTAGCAATCTATTGAATTGCTAATATAAAAAATAAGGATGTGTTTTGATCGCAATATATTCAAATTTAACATAAATAATGTTTACGCGTAAGATTTTTTTTAAAAAAATTTAAGTTTTAGAATGTCTATTTGAAAGTGATTTTATGAAATTACAAGCATTTTGTGATTTTAAAATTTTAAAGTATTTGATGTTTAGTAATATCAACTATGGGTAAACGGAAGTTGTGGACCAGGTGTGGACTATCGTCGATCTTGAGATCGACGACAATCATGGTTCATTGCCTTCTTCGATTCGGTTCTCAGCAATTTCATTGCAATTTCTCTGATTCGATTGTTCCTCCCCCAACCCCTAAGCCCCAACCTCTCTCGTTCGACTTCCCCTCACCCCTCCCTCGTTCAACTTCCTTATTCGCATTGTCATTGTTGGATTGGGGTGAATTGGTGTTTTACCAAAAAGACTTATTTCATGAAAATCGTCCCAGAAACTTAAAATTGATTCATTAAACTTTAAATCAATGCAATAACAATAAAATCATATGCATAATAAGGTAGGGAGGAGAGGGAGAGAGAAAGACAAACACAAGGTGCACGGTGATTTGTTGACGAGGTTCGGCCACACCTTGACCTATGTTCTCATTTCGATTTCTCCGCCTCCAGATCACTGGAGATTCTACTAAACACGTTCCTTCATTCCAAATGAGATAAGAAAGAAAACCTTTTATAACACACAACATTTTCTCTACTTCGAGAGGTAAGGTGCACCTCTCATCCTAAGAAGCTTTTACCCTCGATTCTCCTTTCAAAGATAGCCACGTCTCTTTTACAAAGGAGAACTCTTGATTTTTTTCTTTAGGCCGAGGGGTAAGATAAAATCTCTTCTACACAAGAGCTCACACCCAAATCTCTAAGAAGATGTTTCTATCTTTTATAGTATCAAACTCATAGGAAGAGAAGAGAGAAAGAGGAGAAGATTCAACGCTCAATAACTTCAAGAAAATGATTTTCCTTTGATACTTAATATTTCCCTTCAATTCTTGATTGATTCTGCATCCGTTAGACCCCTTTTGTAGGCATCTTTGGATAATATGATCGTTTCCCTTTTGTTAGGCCAAAAACTAGCCATTAGAGTATATTTTGCATGCGGTTCGGTCGACCATGCTGCCCATCCGATTGATCCGTGTTTTATTTTCATCTGGTTCACTACTATTGTAATCGGTTGATTGATGCCTCTTGCTAGTCGACCAATCTTCAAATATCATGTGATTTGTGACTTCTCTGTTCGGATCGATCAACCAGTTCACTTTATTGATCGATCGGTTCGCCAGACCGACTAGACAACCACTTTGCACAATATTTTGCACCAATATCGAAATGAGGTGATTTTTAATTCATTGGAAAGCTAATAATATTATATACAACTTTCATATACAATATTAATTCAGATATTAATTAAACATATTCAAATATTAACTTCAAGTTCAGTGAATAAAATAATTCATTCGAATTGAACTTTTCTCGCACTTTAAATATACGAATATGATTATTCGATGTTTGTATCATCAAAATATAATAAGGAATAGCATAAAAACTTTGTTCCAACAATCTCCCCCTTTTTTTATGAAGACAAATCGAGAAATATGAAAAGTGTATAAGTTTGGAATGAAATGTAATCGAAGTTGAAATTTTACTCTTCCTAAAACTAAGCTTTCCTTATAATGGTATATATGCACATAAGTCTTAATTGTAAGTTGTTTTTCATATAGAGTTATATTTATGAGGTCCACATAATTAATTAGGGATTATATAAGTTGTGATTATATATAAATTTCTTTTATATTCATATCATATTTCTCCCCCCTTTTATCTCATTAAAAACTAGTTAAAACATTTAGAAAAGTTAGAGACAAAAGTTTACTCCCCTTAATCATATATCATTTTCATACTCCTTCACTTTCATTCTTCCCCTATTTTCATATAAAATACAAGATATAAAATAGGAAAACGAAAAATGAAAAATGAAAGTTTTCATCCTTTTGACCATCTCATGAAAAGTGAAAAAATAGCAAATGTGAGAAACAAAGATAACTCCCCGTAAGTTTATAATCGGTTCTAAATATGAAATCAAATTGATTTAGGACTAATGAATTAGACAAGACTTAAAAGTTTATGTAGTTAATTAAAATATTGCATAAAATTTTGAGACAATAATGATACGTTAAATTTAAATTGAATTATATCCAATAGCCCAAGATTTGACATGATGAGTAAAAAATTAATCACATAGTAAGATTATATCAAAATAAATGAGAAGTAACATTTTCAATATTATGGACATTTTTCTTTATCTTTTCATCTTCCTGCAGTTATTTGTATGTCCCTATTTTCTTTCAAAGAAATAATAACAAATTTAAAATTTTGAATGAGGGGTCAAAAATTTATTTTCATGACATGAAGATTTCAAACTTAAAACATGAGAGTCATGATAATAAAGTAATTATACAAGTAATAAAAATGTAAATTCATGCTCATGGAAGACAAGAAATTGATATTTTTCATAGTATGACATAAATATATAAAATGCAAATACACTTTTACATAGTCATAAAATACTACATATATTTTCCTTTGTCCAAAAGAGATATCATTTTAACATCATTTCAAATTTCATGATCATGTGTCATACTTGAATACCCAAATGATAATAAGTCATGACCATATAAATTTATCCACGTTAATCTTATAGCACAAATGTCATACGACAAGATAAATAAAAAAAAAATTCAAGTATGTGATGCTTTTCAAAAGTTCTTCAAATTTTAGGTAAAGTTTCAAGTGTTTGACTTCTTGAAATTGTAAATACACAAAACACCAAGTGTCTAAATGAAAATAAGTAAGAACATAATTCAAATATACTTGCTAACAGCTTTTAGAAGTTAAGCATAATAAATAAATTAACAAAGCTAAACTTATCATATCATGCTTCTTTCCAAACATTTACATAAGTATAAAGTTTTGTAAATAAATCACTTATGCAATAAGTTTCAAAAATCATCCTTATATATCAGAATAACTTATCAAGAATCACAAGATGAAATTTTGTCCAAATGATTCATAATTTAACAAGTCATGACAATATAGGTTCATGCATATAAAATTCATAACACAAGAATCGGAAAACTTAAACCAAATGCCCTCTAACTTTCAAGTTTGCTCAGCGATGCCCTTCAACTTCAATTTGTATCAGCAATGCCCTCCATTTTTTAACTCATTTCACCCGATGCCCGCTTTATCTAGTATAGGTAGTCTTTCAGTCATGGAGCTAATGTGGCGTAGATATGACGCTGACATGGCAACTTCTTTTCTCTCTACACTGATGTGGCAATATTAAAAAAAATAAAAATATTAATTAAAAATGCCACCTCATGCCAGTGAGGTCGGAGGGGGGAACACCCGATCTCGCCGACGCGTCCGCAAGGAGTTTACATCGCAGAGGGGGGCGAGCCCCCTCCCTTCCCGTGCTCCGGCAAGGAGAAGGGGGGGGGGGGGGGGGTGGGCTTGCCCCCCTCTGCGACCTCCCCGTCGTCGATGAGGAGAAGGGGAGGCCTCGCCTCCCCACCCCTCTGTGACCTCGCTAGCGCCGACGATGAGCGAGGTCGCAGAGGGGGGCGAGGTGCCCCCTCCATTGTCGGAGAGGTGGTAGAGGGGGGGGGGGGGGGGGGGCTCGCCCTCTTGACGTGAGGTGGCATTTTTTTCTTTTTTAATTAATAATTTTATTTTTTTTATATTGGCATATCAGTGTGAAGAGAAAAGAAGATGCCATGTCAGCGTCATATTTGTGCCACGTCAGCTCCGCGACTGGGAGACCGCTTATATCAGGTAAAGAGGACATCGGGTGAAATGAGTTAAAAGATAGAGGACATCGCTGTTACAAAGTGAAGTTGGAAGACATCGCTGAGCAAACTTGAAAGTTGAAGGACATTTGATATAATTTTTCTCACAAGAATCATGCCAAAATATGCTTATCATAAATTTGAAGTCTTCTATGTTGATAAAGAAAAAATTATTGAAATTTAGAAAACTTTTCGAACAAATTCACCTGTGTTTTGTTTTGTCAAAATAAAAAGATAATCATGATAATAAGCACAACGAGAGTAAAAGTTGACATATTTAGATAAAATGAGTAATATAATAATTTTAAAGATTAGAAGAGCAAGATAATTCTAAGATGCATAATAATCTTAATCTTTCATCAATTTTTAGCCTATGCGGACATTATGATAAGAAATGGACAAATTCAAGATGTAAGTATGCATGATATTAAAAGTAAGTTCAAATATTTATTTTCATATATCAAAATACTTTTACCACAATATTTGTATTTCCACCTCATTTCAACTTCATTCTTCCTTTTCTTTTGATATAATGCACACCAAAACACATGGTGCTTCACTTGACTTGGAACTTTCTT
This sequence comes from Pontederia crassipes, assembly GCA_030549335.1. Classification (NCBI taxonomy): domain Eukaryota; kingdom Viridiplantae; phylum Streptophyta; class Magnoliopsida; order Commelinales; family Pontederiaceae; genus Pontederia; species Pontederia crassipes. Next base: position 9,826,499 of record CM060190.1, read on the forward strand.
TGTAATTCCTTGTGAAGCACACATAAAAAAAATTATTTACATTTTGGTACCCAAACTTTTTTTAGTCCAAATTTGTTAGTCAAAGTTCCTTTTGAAACTCACATCATTTTCCTACCCATCTTTATACAATTTTTAATCTTGCATTCAAATGCACAATGACCATGAGCACAACAATAATGATAAGTAATAGATGGTCTAACAAAATGATCATGACCATATTCAAAATTTAAAGTATTATTATGATAAGGATATGAGTCTTTAACACTAAGAGAGTAATTGTAAGAATATTTATGCTTCAAATGTTGACTATTAACATCATGTTTATGTTTCAATAAAGGATATGAATATTTCAACTAGTATCCCTTTGTATTTTTAGCAATAGATTTTGCAATAATTTTAATAGGCTTTTGAACAATCCTATTATGTTTTATAGGTATAACAAAACTATCATCTAAATCGTTTTGCAAAGAAGTAATTTTCTTTTTCAAAATTCTACTTTCATTCATGCATGCACTATGTTCTTTTTCCAAAATTTTATTTTGAACTAAACATGCATTTTTTTTCACTTCTCAAAATTTTAAAATCATTTTTCATAATATGAAAATCATGCATTAAATTTTCATTTTGAACTAGACAAAAATCTCTTTTTTCTTTCAAAATTTCAAGCTCATTTTTCAAAGCAATATATTCGTTTTTCTTTTTAAGAGAAATATATTTTTGAATAGGAGATGAAAATTCTTTATGCACATCAAAATTAATATCATCGTCATTGTCGTAGAACAATAAGAGAAATTTAATATTAATTACTTCATCATTCTCACTTTTTATCATCAAGCATAATTTAAAGTCATTGATAGCAATGATACGATCCGACAATGGTAGCAGTGTAGGATTTTTGGCGAGTGGTGAGATTTTTGATGCAACACGGAAAAGATGATCGAATATGCAAAAATCATTGGTCCGACCTGGCATGAGATAAACCAGTGTTATCGCGACCGGACCGGCCGGTCCGACCGTCGACCGATCGATATCACGGCCTAATGGAAGGCCTAAAATCGGGAAGCATATTAGACCGGATCGGACCGGTCAAAACCGGTCAACAACTGTATAAAACCGAAAAAAACCGGATCAGACCGCGATTTATTGTACCGGCTGGCTCAGAAAAAAAATCAAAATCCAAAATGGCCGACTCACACGGACCCACTACAGTCAACACTATACACTCTATAGTATACACAAAAAAACCTAAATGAATCCGGCGGCGACGAATTGCTGCGGGCCTACGGCGAACAATTTTGCGACGACGGCGAAGTGGCGAGCGATCTCCTGTGGTGGCGGACGATTTGCGGCTGTGGCGAATGAATTATGGCTGCGGCGAACGATCTGCGGCGGCGGCGGCGAAGTGGCGAACGATCTACGGCGGCAGCGGCGAAGTGGCGACCGTTGACGATTTCTTGCGGCAGCAAACAACCTCCTGCACGACTTTGACGACGGCGAACGATCTTCTGTGCAACTTTGATGGCGGCGAACTATCTCCCAAGCGACTTTGATGGCTGTCGACAATCTCCTGCGGCCAACCACGAGGTTCAATTCATTTTTCTCTACTTTAATTTCCAATTTTCCATTCGACTTTGACTACCGTCGATGATCTCCGCAGTTTGCACTTTAGGCCTCCCTCCCTTCTGTGTCTCCTAGTCAAAGCGTCGGCGATGGACAACTTGTCGTCGGAGGAAGATGCCTTCGACCAGAAGAACGAACGCCGCTCATGCTCTGCTTTCCAATGTTTTCTCCGACAGTCGCAAAGTCGGAGCGATTGCTCAAGGCTCAAGCTCACGCCTAGTCACAAGTCGGAGCGACTGCCCTTGTTTGACATGTTGATTGAATTGTATTATTATTATTGTGAATTGTGATTAATATTGTAAAATGTGATTATTATATTGCATGTGATCACTGATTATATTGTAAAAAATGATAATTATTTACATTTTGTAAACGCTGTGAGCCTGTGATTATATTATTTTGGTATTATTTGTTAGAATTTAAAGTATTATGATGTTATTTCATTATAATTCTTTAACTTATTGTGTCTATTTTTTTATACATATCTAAATTTGATAGATTATATTAAATAATAATATTTTATTATTAATAAGTCTGACCGGCCGGTCCGACCTGAAACGGAGCCTTTTCCGATTCGTTATCCAGTCCGGTCGTGACAATATTGAGATAAACCGCGCAAACCTTTTTTTGATCCGTAGCTTCCCATTTAGTTATTATTTGTTTAAAAGAATATATTAAATAAGTAGCCAATATATATAATCTTTTAATAACGAAACTTAGTGTTGGAATATTTTTTTTCTTTCAAACTTCTAATTTTCGCAATTTGTCTTTCTCCATTTTATGTCTTGTTACAATATTATTATTATTATTATGTCATTTAATATTACATATTATAATGCTACATACAACTCAATCATACATGTCTTAATCATACCAACAAAACCGCAACAACATCTCACATGGATCAACTAAAAGACAGTTCAAAAGGATTCAACTAACAACGATATACTAATTGCACAATATATCATAATTTTTGTTTTACTAAAGAAAGAAGCTACTAATCTTTCGTAATCATAATTAATTCGGCCACCAAATCAGGAGAGCAACTCCAACCGCAACAGCGACCGGAGGGAAGCGGCCGGTCGCAGCACCAGCCGCCGCACTGCTCCTGCCATTTCGGTGACCCGCAGCGGCGCCGGCGCCAACTAACAGCCCACCTCCACCTCTACCGCCCCGACCACCGGCCGATACCCCACCGCGGCCGCCCCGTCCGCCGCCCCCGCGTCCTCCGCCTCCTAATTTTCTCACGATTGCCACGTCTAATCCTGCCGCATCCTTCTCCTCCGCCCCCTCCATGTGCTCTGCTGGAAAGAACACGAATCAGATCAAGAAATTAATCAGATTCCTGAAAGTGTTAAAGGAGTCGATCTTGCCTTCCCAATGAGATGAAACTTTGGCGAGGGAAACACAGATAAGATGCAGAGACGGGAGAGAGAGAGAGAGAGAGAAAAAAAAAAAGAAACAAATAGGGATTCAAAGGTGAAGCACAGATGCTATAATGAGAAGCCGGTGCGTGCCTGATCCATCGTTGATGTCCTGGAGGTTGAGAGCTTGGAGAAGGTCGAAGCAGGCGAAGAGAACCAGCAGCAGCAGGAGAAATCGCCGAGCTCTGCTCTTCATGATTGCAGCAGCAGTGCCTGTTCCTTCCTTCCCCCCGACCTTATAATTTTTAGGTTTTACTATCTTTGTCGATCGACTGATCGTGGCCTCTTGCTGCTCGCGGAGCTCCCCGAGATGAGGATTAATGGATGAACTTTATCACATTCACAACGTTTGTGTGTTTTCTCATGTGATTCATGAAGCGGGTACAGAAATAAAATTGTGCATGTGGAGCAAATATGTTGTGTTTAGGGGGCCGTCCTTTGTCCCACCCCAGTAGTGAATCCAATTATAGTTTGGTTAAACCGTACGACAATTTTTTTAATATTTATTGTGGTTACTTGAATATTATTAAACCGCTTCGGTTCTTCTTTTTTTTTTCTTTCTATGAGGCATATTATTTGCATGTCAACTTTTTAATTTGGAGAGAACTTTTAAAATCAAATTTAGTTGACATAGTTAACTATAAAAAATTACTAAATTAATTATATGAGTATAGACGAAGAAATAATAATAATAATAGAGATTAAGTATGAGAAATATTTTTGGGGAATAATGTGTCGTTCGATGGACTATGAATGGTGTTCGATTCGTTTGCTTCTTCTCCTCTCTGCTTGCTGCTCTCCCTTGTAAATCCTCTGGCTATCCTAGTGCACTAGCTCGCATAGCCTTGGAGCGGAGCCATCAACGCCGTCCTCGCGACGACAGCCGATGATAAATCCCGATCGTCGACCGTCGAATGACTCGAAAAAATGTAAGGACAGTCCTTCCAACTTAAGTTGGGAGGATGCACATTATTTGCATTTTTTTCCTTATTTTAAAGGAATATTTTTACAAAAAAATATATGATTATTTTTCTACGGATGTGAACAAATTCGACCCGATCCATCCAAATTTAGTTGTGTCGGGTCGGGTGGTCGGATTACCCGGTCACCATTTTCTCTTTTTTTTAAATTTTTTTCTTACTATTTTTATATTATTTAATATAAAAAATATTATTTAATATTTATTTTAAAGTATAAAAATAGGTTTTTTAAATATTTAAATATTATTTTCATACTTAAAACATTTTATTTTAATATTTTTTGACATTTTAAATTTAATATAGACTTAAAATTGATTTTAAAATGTAAAAAAATTAAAAAAAATAAATAAATGGTCGGATGGTCGGGTCGGGTCGGGTCGAGTCCACTCGGGTTGGGATTTTCCAATCCATACCCGACCCGACCACCCTTCGAGTTGGGGTCGGATCGAACCCGACCCGACCCGATCCAACCTAGATCGGGTCGGGTCGAATCATCGAGTTCACCGAATTAATCCGACTCGGTGAATATTTCTAACTACGGACTGTTTAACAAATACAAATTTAAGTGCGCCGCATGTTTATATGTAGTCGACCCCATCTAGTGAAATAAGACTTTGTTATTGTTGCATGTAAAACACTTTTTATGCCAAGGACAAATCTTTTCAAGTCGGCATTAGAAATGCGAATTGTGGACTGGCCCGGCGTTTGCATATGGGCGGCCGGCTCAAAACAAAACTTCTCAACGCTAGTCGTTGCCTGGTTGTGCAGACACCACCTTTTTAACAACTGACACATGGCCCCCTTCACAATAACTCGTAGTGTGCCACAAAGACGGAGAGAGAAACAGAGCTAGAGTTATCCAGATAGAGAGAGAGTCACGCAGTCACGCATAAAGGTTGGGCGTCTTTTTAATGTCAGTGCTTTGTCACATCAGTTCAATCGCGAATGGATGATCATTTAATTTAATAGTAAAATTTAAATTTTAAAAAAAATTAAATTGAACCGAGTCAACCCATTAAAACAGAATTGAATCCCAAAATCAATTCATCCGATTTTTTTTCAAAAAGGTAAAACAAATCTGAACTAATAGAAAAAAAAGAAAGTACATTATATTATTAATGGTGGAAGAATAGATAGAGGAGAAAAAATAAGGAATATCATATTATTATAGTATTAATGATGGAAGAATAGGAGGAGGAGAAAAATAAAGGATTAAATTTTATAGAATGAATGTAAAAAAGGATATTAGTAAATAAGAAAATTAAATTTGAATTTAAAAATAAAAGGTAAGAAGGTAATAATAAAGTTAAATTTAAATAAAAGAGAAAATTATCATGAACTTAAATAAGTTGATAAAATTTAAATAATTTATATGAAAAATTAAAACATAATTAATGTAATAAATTTTATAGGATGAATATGAAAAAGGAAATATATAATATGAAGAAAATTTTGAAATTATATAATAAAATGTGGGAAGATAGTAATAAAGAAAGATTTAAATAAAAAATAAAGTTATTCATGAGATTATTAAATAATAAAATTAAATTATAAATAATACATATTTTAAAATATATAAAAGAATTATTACTATTTGATTAATTTAAAATGATGACTAATATGATTTTTTATTTATTATTTATCACCTTTTATATTTTAATTTATAATATATTTTATTAAAGTGCGACCAGTTCAACTCAAATTGAATCAAATTTTTATTAAAATAATATTATTATATTGAACAGATCGCACCATGATCCAGATGGCCGACCAGCTCTTAAAACTATTGCTTAATGCCACTACTCGAATTTTTATTACCACTTCAAATTTATCATTTTACTCTTCATGTTATTTTACTTTATTTCTTATTACGTGAGTCCCCTCAACTTCCACCTAACTTTAATCATCACATTCACTTTCTTTATACTCTCTCATGCTATTGGTTATTTAATTAATAAAATAAATTAAATTATTGGGCAGATATATTAATTTAAATAATATGAAAATAATAATAAGTTTGGAAAAAAATAGAAATATATTTATTTCTTAAGACTATTAAATTTCTGAAAAGTGTCCTATGTTTTTTTTGTTAATAAACTAATAATATATTTTTCAAAGCAATTTGCTCAATCAATTACTTGTAGTTAAACAAATATTTTTTAAGACATGACGACGAATTGAATTGGATTTAACACGTATTAAAGATGTTTGAATCAACATGACAATTAGTATTTTTCATAACAAAAAATAAAAAAACAAGGGACAGTAATTATTTTGAGAAACAATTACTCTAAAAAATATTTTTTCTAATATTTTTCACTCTTCCTATTTTCACTTTATTTTATATATTTTTATATGTTTAATCTTGTTGTAATTTATATTAAATAAATTAATATAATAATCTAAATTATATTATTAACCAAAGAATTAATTAATTGCATGAACCAATAGCATGAAGAAAGAGATGATAGAGAGTTAATGAGTGTGAGATTATTTAATAAACATGATTGAATGAAAATTTAGGAGACTCAAAGAGAGAATAATAAATAAAGTAAAATAAAATGAAAGACAAAATAGTAATTTTGGAGTGACATTAAAATTCAAGAAGTGACATTAAAGACATTCGAAAAGCAAAGAGATGGTAAAAATTATGAGCCATCCTTTGGTACAAAAAAATAAAAAAAATAAAGAATAAAACTTTATTCCAACATTTTATTTAGGAGATCATTGTTGTTACTATAAACGATATTATCATCACTCTATTTCATCTTATAAGAATATAAATATTCAATACTTTAAGCGCTCACATAATAGAGTGATAATAATATTTTTGGAAGTGACAATACTACTCTTCATTTAAACACCCTTGAATTATCATTACGAGACTCATTTGCAATCATAGAAAAAAATGTGCGACTTGTGTGTCATTATTTTATAGCAAAGTCTGATTTTAGAATTCAGGTCAGAGTTTATCCGAATTCTACTAAATACTCCTATTTTTTTAAGGGTTGTTTTCTTTAACACTCACTAAATTATAACTTTTTATCTAATTCTAAATTATAAAATTCTAAATTTTATTTTCCAAACTTGTTAAGATTTGGCATTTAATTGTAAATACCATTTTATCCTTAATTTATATTACAATAAAAATATTTTAAAAATAAAAAACAAACAATACAAATAAACATGTTAATTGGTAATAATATTTTTACACAATGCAATATTATGCTTATGCCAATACTTTAATTTTCTTTTACGTTTTTTCATATTAAAAAGTAAGTGGCAAAAATGTCATTTCATTGTTATTAGAAAAAGAACTTAATGAAATTTAGATATTAATTAAAGAATATAAGTGTTAAATTTTAAAAAGTTCAAAAATTAAAATTTATAATTATATAGTTTAAGGTTAGATGCGAAAAAAATTAGGAAATAATTCTTTTTTAATTTCGTCATAATTTAAATTTTGATCAATTCGTCAAATTTTAGGAAGTTATCAAAATTTTAGTTCTTGCTTATTTCTTTTTTTCATTTTGTGGAGGGTTCAAATAGAAAACATAATGTGTTAAAAGAGAGAATAAGGATGTGAGTGAGGTCCATTTTAATAATAATAATAATAACAATAATAATAAATTTTAAAATAGTTTAAATAATATTTATGTTTTAAATTAATTTGAAATAATAATACTTTTTTGAAAAATATAAAATAGATATATTAATAGCAAATTAATATATAATAATATTAATAGCAAATTTATTATATTTATTAAGTTACTCAAGATTTCGAAAAATAGATATATTTATTTTTAATATAAAGTAAAATAAAATAATTTTAAAAATGAACCAGATATGTAAATAAAGTACAACATCGAGTGTATTAATAAGTTATAAATTATCTTAATGTCGCATAGGATTATGTTTTTTAGTGTACTTAGTTATGATATTGAAATAAATAACAAGCATATATCGAAATGAATTTATATTAATAAAATTATACACAAATGTCAAATCTTAATTAAATATTATTCAACCTTATGTTTTATTAATAAAGCGTTCTTATTATGTTATTTTACATATATTCAAATTTAGTGGTTTTATTATTTTCTTTCAAATAGTATAAATTATATTTTATTTCAATAATATTCCATACTTCATATATAATAAAATAAGATAACAACATAAAGTAATATTAGGGTGCTACCACATTGTGTGGTAGCACCCTGATGGTGATCAATGCTTTCGGACGGTGATCAATGCTTTCGGTTTGCGCGAGTCAACTTCTCCCCGAGTGACTTCTCCCCTCTCCACGCGGTCTGCCCTCTCCGCGTGACTTCTCCCTTGGCGAGCGGTCTCCGCCTCCTCGCGAGCGACTAGGGCATCAAGATACTCTTCCTCTCCATCGAGTCTCCTCCTCAACTGCACGACTTCTCCCCTCACCATCGAGTCTTCTTTGCTCGCGATCGAGTCTCCTCCTCCTCCTCGCGAGCGGCTAGGGCATATAGCAACGAGGGACGACATTGGGCACAACGACGACTGGCATCGAGATCCTCCTCCTCTCTACGAGACACAGACCCGAGCATTTCTCTTCCTCCACCTTCTCCTCGCAAGACGCTAGGGCACAAACGATGGCCGACATCCTCCTCTTCTCTGTGAGTGTCTAGGGCATAGACACAGATGTTTCTCTTCCTCCGCCTCCTCCTCAGAAACGCTAGGGCACAGACGGCGGACGACATCCTCCTCTTTGCGAGTGTCTAGGGCACAGACGCGGGCATTTCTCTTCCTCCGCCTCCTCCTCTCAAGCGGCTAGGCACGACTGCCGCTCATCTTTCTCACGGTTGTCCAAAATGCCTTCCTATTTTATTTATCGGCATCTTTGTTTATTTTCGTTATAATGTTCTCCAACGGTTTGGGCATAGAAGCTGGGTGACAAAGGCCTATCAACGACACTGGGCGAAGGCTGAGGGACACAGATGTTGGACAACGGAGGGCACAAATGTTTTGATCTCATTCATGCTTGTACAACAATTTGTTTAAGCATTATTGTGTGCAATGGCAATTTTGTTCTTAATCGATCATTGAAATACTATAAGGTTTAGATAGGATTAATTTTGCCTCTGTTGAACTTTCTTAATTTTGTAATTGAACTTTCTTAATTCATTTCTAGGAAGGATTTCTTTTTCATATCACATGAATGAACATTTCTAGCATGCCTTTATGACTTATGATCTCTGCACTGGCAAGATAGTTCTGCTGTGGAACTTTGTTAAAATGGAAGTGCTATTAGTTATTAATCGTTCATGTCAATGATTCATAATGTCGACGGTCAAACCATCAATTACATCACTATGTCATTGTCATGAAGTTGTTGCTACTAAAACCTCGACGAAAGCAAATCCTGGATGAAAATTTTATGAGTGCATATATTATGACGTAAGATTCTAAATTTAATTATGCCATTTCAGACTTGCTTAGAATGAAGTTTACTTTGACTTTGATTCATATTTTATTCGCAGGAAAATGGGGGTTGTCGATATTTTCAATGGCTTGATCTTAAAGTTGATTCTCGATATCAAAGACTTCTTAATGGTTTATTGAGGAGGATTAAGAAAATAGACTCTGATGGTAAAGATGAAAAGAAAAGGTTACAATTTGTTATCGAAGATGAAAGGAGAAGATTTCAAGTTGTCATTGACGATGAAAGGAGAAAATGTAGATTTTATAAAAAATTGATGATAATATATATCTTGAAATAAAACATGTAATGTCATTTGTGTTGTAATGTTATTGAAACTAAAAATGAAAGCATCATGTAGTTCTGTAAGCATTTGTTGTTTCTCATTCAAACGTACATGCGATTATGTGTCTCTAGTGTATGTTGTTTCTGGAATGTATGTTGTCTATTTATTCTATTCAAATGTATGCCATTATGTGTCATTCAAATGTATGCTGTCTAAATATGCCTGGTGCATATTTAGCTTGCAACAGATGTTTACTTGGTTTTATTTTGGTAATTATGGAGTTGTTATTGATTCATCTTTTGTGAATGCGATCTTTTAACTTTTCGGTTGAGCTATCTTTTAACTTTTAGTTTTCAGCTAACCCAGGGCTTATGATATACACTTGTTTCAACATTAGCTTTTAGCTAACTTAGCTTTCAACTTTTAGCACAATTGGAGTAAATGGCCTACTTTCACTCTTGCAGTCATTAGTTTCTCTAGTTCAGAAAAACTCAACCAAAAAATATGCATATATAGGGAACTAACCATCCAACACCAACGTCTAGCAGGAATCATTGAGATGATTCACACAACAAGTCTGATACATGATGATGTACTAGACGAGAGTACAATGCGAAGAGGTAAATGCCGTACTGAAAGATAAATATCAATTTTAGGCTTAGGACTTCGATCACACTAATGAAAAATTAAAACCACAAAAAATTCTTCATCTATTTAAAAAATAATTATCTCTACATTCTTTCACTGATAGACCTTCTTTCACTGAATCATGAAAACCATTCTTCTCATAATATTGTCCATCAAACCTTCAGGATTTTGCTAGTGGTGAAATAAAGCAAGCATCAGGCCTTTTCGACTGACACCACGCTCGATGAGTATATGATGAAGAGCTACTACAAGACAGCCTCACTGGTTGCTGCAAGCGCCAAGTCTGCAGCCATATTTAGCGATCGTCAGCAACGGCATATGTTAACAGATGTTCAAGTATGGTAATGTTATGAAGATGAAATTTCAGGACAGAGAAAAGATGAAATTTTAGTCACAAAGCCACCATTTCAAATAAGATGAACATCCATTTAACATGTTGCCCAACATCAATTGCAGCCAGCATGCCCCTGATAATAGATAACATAATGAACAATGTAAAACACTATAGGAGAAGAAAAAAATGAAGAATATAAGTAATGCTAACAAAATAAAAGTAATTAATGTCAATGCCTGCTTATTCATCATCTTCCCATGACATGACTTGATCTAATTCATCATCATCATCCTCCATCATTTTGCCTTTTTCTTTCTTTTTCCTTTCTTCTTTTGCGTAGTAACACAACCATAACATGACCAATAATGATAATTAACTGCTACACAATAACATGACCAAACATAAAGTATAAATGACATAAATATATTACCTTAGCTACCGGACAACCTATAATGACCACGATTGCCACATTCTCCACATATCCTCCTATTAATCTCATATTGTGACATTGAAATTTCGATACCCGATTTTATTCTTTGAAATTTTTTGGGTCTTCCTTTAGATTTGACATAAGTTGAGTCATTAATCATAACTTGTATTTCAGTGGGCCTTTCTATCAAAGTTGCATATGGTAACATATTCTGATCTAAATCACTAATTTTGAAATCTTCAAAGTTTTGAAGAACTTCATTGACAACTTTCAAACTGAAGTAAACGTAAACCAAAATTATTAACCTTCCAAATATTTCTTCTCCAAGCTCATTTCTTTAACGTACTAATAGACTGTTCCCCGCATGTGTGCTCATGAACTAAGCATGCTTTTAAGTATCGAGCATCAATGGTCCAACAATGAAGAATGTATTTTTTCGGAAGAGTTGCTAAACCTTTCTTATTGAGGATATTTAACGCATGGATGAAAAGTATTTCCTCTTGTTCAAATTTCTTACAAGAACATTTTTACGAAAATTTCCTCGTGTGTACTATACTCAACAATGTAACTTTGCTCGTCATTCCCCATCACCACAGAGTAGAGTACTTGATTAGCATCTTTTTAGCCCGAAAATCATTGATAGCCTTGAACTCCTTCTGAAATGAAGAAAAATCCTTTGAGTATACACATTTCCTTCATGTGCTTCCAACATTTTTTTAGAACTTAAAGAAGGTGCAGAAAGTAGGTTTTTAAAATCCCCTCGTTCTTCTGCTTCTCGACGACACTAAAGGGCTCTATCATATTGCACAACAAACTCAGTTAAGATGTTTGAGAGTTAACAAAACCATCAAAAAAGAATTATTACTCTCAGATCTTTGTGATGATGACATTCTGGCACAAAATACATCACTAAAATAAATAGGCACCCAAAAATGACATTTAACAAACATAGTTTCTGTCCAATGTCCATCTGGAATGTCATAGGTTTCCTTCAAAGAAAGCTAGTTCTCCTCGCAATCTATAATGCTCTTTGACCCATATATCCACTTCTTAAAATCTTTCATAAAGTTGCCTTTCACATTGTCCAATTTACGAGTATTAATGACTGCATTCTTCAAAATATGCCATATGCAGAAGCGGTGTCTTGTGTAATGAAAGACTTTACTTATAGCATTTCCCATAGCGATATCTTGATAAGTAATAATGCATATAGGCTATTTTCCTCTCATGCAATCTAACCAAGTTTGGAACAAGCAAATAAATGTTTCTTCTATTTCATCCACAAGTAAGGCACATCCAAATAGGATAGACTGCATATGATGATTCGTCACTATGAAGGGTGTAAATGACATGCAAAATTTGTTAGTTCTATAGGTTGTGTAAAAAACAACAACTTTCTCCAAAGGTTGCATAATTGACCTATTATCTGCCCAAAAAACATTTTTTGCATTGTTATTTTCATCCACAACCATTTTGAAACAAAACCCAACATCTTCATATTTTTTTGCTTGAAATAAGAAATAACACTCATACATTCTTTTCCAACTTTGTTTTGTCTACTTGCAATCAAATGATTTATACAATCCTGTGTAGTAATTGATGAAATGCTTGAGAAATTAAGAACTTTTCCAATATGAGAAGGGTCCATTCCGGCACCACGAAATTGTGTAATGAGATCTTTAAAAGTATCACATAAGTTGCTATGTAATCTCAATCTTACAACCTTCGTGGGGGTGGCTAACAAATGATTATGCTCTTCTCGAAATCTTTTTACAATCCACCTATTGTCCATCATTTCACCGATAAAAATATGAACTTCACAGTCAGTACTTTGTTCTCTCCTTTGTTTCACGTCATCTCCATCATTTCATTTGAGGTCTTTATGACCTTCTTTAGAGCATACAAATATCTTGCTTGCATATTTTTTCCTTTGACCATCTGGCTTATGGTAAGCATGTTTTCTAATAGAAAAACCAATTGTTCTAGCATATAAGTTGTAATATTGATAGGCTTGGTCATCGGAATAAAAAATCATCCCAGCTTATTGTCAGTAGCTTGATTTATGTTTTTCATGTTTTCACAATCATTATTACTGTACAGACATCAAAACAACTTCTATTTTAAGAACGCTAAGCAAAGAATAAGTATCGCATGTGACAAAAAATCACCTTGTTAATCGAGGACTACTCATATTGGATACAAAAGATGAACGGTCAGAAATCACCATAGATGTGAACATGTCATCATGGTTCTCGGCAGCAAGCGGTTCATCAGCACTCATCATTTTCCACGATAACCTATGAGCCATTAAAGATGAAGGGTATAAATGTTAATGTAGTGATTTATAAGGCCTACATAATTCAAATTGAACAAAAAATGTATCTGTGTAAGGTCAAGAGTAAAAAATCTCGGCAATTGAATAATTACTTCAAGAGGAGTAGGGCAGTCGCCGTATTTTCCCTAGCGGCTCGCGGAGAGGAGAGGAGGAGGAGGAAGCCGACCGTCGTCTATGACCTAGCGGCTCATGGAGAGGACGTGGAGGAGGGCAGCCGTCGTCTGTGCCCTAGCGGCTTGCGGAGAGGTGGAGAGCAGCCGCCGTCTCTGCCCTAGCAGCTCGTGGAGAGAAGGGTAGCCGTCATCTATGCCCTAGCGACTCACGGAGAGGATGAGGAGGAGGAAGCCGACCATCGTCTGTGCCCTAGCGGCTCATGGAGAGCAGGAGAGCAGCCGCCGTCTCTTCCCTAGCAGCTCATGGAGAGAAGGGCAGCTGCTGTCTGTGCCCTAGCGACTCGCAGAGAGGATGAGGAGGAGGGCCGCCATCTGTGCCATAGTCGATCGCAAGTAGAGAAGTCGTGCCGATGAGGAGGAGACTCGATCGCGAGGGGATAAGTCGCGCAGAGAGGAGGAGGATCCTGATTGCTAGGGGTGAAGTCACATGGTAAGGGCTCGTGAACCGGTGGGGAGAAGTCGACTCGTGCGAACCAGAAGGCATTGAACCATCCGAAAGCATTGATCACCGTCCATGCACGCATCTATCAAATGGACGGTTAGATTTTAGTATGAACTTTTAGTTTTCAGTCATCATATTTTCTTTATCCAAATATCATATCGTAATTAAACTATCTAATCAATTAAGAAAATGGAAGTAAGTGTAGAATAAGATCTTGTTCCAATAATTTCAAAAATTAACCTCGACATTTCAATATTGGACGATCTTAGAACATAACGCTGTTGACTGCTCCAACCATTTGAATAATATATTCAATAAAATTATAAATAGTTAACCTTTCGTTAAACTCTAGTACAAGTAGTTTTTCAGTATTTTCATAAGAAAAGTTAAATTCTACTTATTTTTATCATTTATCAAATAAAAAAATTAACGATTGAACCGCTCAATACTATTTGAAATGTTTGATTTTGATGTTGTTAAAAAAAATCTTAGATCAATCATGAGCAGAGAGCATTAGGCAATCAGAACTAGATTATCTAAATTAGATCAGTTTCGTGAACCAATTATTTTCATTCTTTTTTTGACGTGAAGCTTTTTTTTTTCAAATCTGTTTTTTCCTTTTTTTCTTTCCTTATTTTCTCTTTCTCTTACATTATTTTCACAAAATAATAGTGTAACATTCCCCAAATTTTGAGCTATTTGGGCCTTTTGATCAAAACCCTTAAATCCTATATAAATTACCAATAACTATATTAATTTCAAAAAAAAAATCTAGCCATCAACTCCTCTTCTCTTTTTTTTTTCTTCTCCACTGAGAAGAGCCTAAGTCTAGGAGATCTAAAGCCCTATTTTTTCATGGTGGCTATGTTTTAAGATCAAGAAAGAGAATATTAAGGTTTCTAAGAAAAGGACAAGAAGACCTAGAGACTTCTAGACGATGAAGAAGAAGGACAAGATGATTAGGAAAAGGGGGATTTTAGATCTAAAATCCAAAGGTATGTATAGGGGATGCAAACCCCTCTCTTCCCTTTCAATAATTTTTTGGTTAGATTGAGAGTTTCAAAAACCCCCTTTTCTTGATAGGGATTTGATTAAGGGTTGCATGATTTACGTTGCACAATTTATTAAATTTATGACTATTTTGTAATAATTATTAGGGTAGGCTTTACTTATCCAAAAATTACAAATAATATATGGATGGAAAACCTAGAAATCTAGTTTCCACAATAATTGGTTTTATATGATTTGAAGATGTATAAAAATAGTTATGCTCTAAACATCAACCTACTGTCATGCTGTCTCGGGTAACAATGAAACGAAATTGTAAAAAGTATCATAAATTGAAAACACTAAATTAGGATTTGATATTTATTCACAAGTTAAAGGTTCATTATCTTTATGCGAAAATTAAAATCACTTGAAAAGAACAAGTATAAATTAAGTTATTAATATTTTACTGTCTGCTGTCGGAATACTATACAGATAATAGATTCCGTTAGTTGTATGAATATCTAGGAAAAAGCCCTAAATTTTGTTAATGAATGAAAATTTCATATTTTAATGTAATGTTCTATGGTGCATAGAATTTAAGATATCATACTTGAAATATTTATTATGTTTTAGAATGTTTTTATTGGAGTTTTAATCTCAAAAATTGAGAATTTCTAGTGAAAGATTGGACTTCCAAGACGTTGGCATAGTCGTGCCAGGTTCCAGAACGACCATGACCGAACATGGTTGAAACAAGCGCTCTATCATGACCGTAACAACATTGTAATGGTTGTGATGGAGTGGAGCACGACCGTGACCGATCATGTCACGACTAAGTGAGAGCCGTCCAAAGCTTGACGTTCACGGCCATTTCCCAAGGGAGTACGGTCATGACGATGACCCGGCACGACTGTGACACTCTCAATCATGACCGTGATCGTATGGGGATGAACTACAAGGCCTCGGTCACGGGCATGACGACGCTGTCACGTTCATGACCGATCTGAAATGAAAGCCAAGTTATTTTAAACCTATTTCTTTATGTATATAGGTTATGTATGGATGTGTATTAATTGTATATGACATGTAGATACACGTAATGCATGTTCAACCATAATTAGACTAAAATATGAAGAATGATTGATATGAATGATTGATGTATCGAAAACCATAATGCAGTTAAAGTTGAAAAATGTCTCAATCATAAATGTTAAGAGGCAAAATCTTGCACCTATGTATGTATTTCAAAGGAATCTAAGCCCGTGAAATAAAGTTCTACATTTGTGTATGTGCTTCTCAAGGAACAAAATCTCTCATCAGAAAGTATGCGTATTTCCTGTAATAAAAGCCCTCATTATTATAGTGTGTGTATTCTTCGGAATAAGGTTCCTCACTATTATAGTGTGTGTATTCCTTGGAATAACCTCACTATTATCATGTGCATGTTTCCAAGGACGTGGCCTAGCTAGCCAATGTGATGATGTGATATGATTCTCCAACTATGTTAAGATCAAAGATGTTATAAGATAAAGTAAGAATGAAAGTGAAGTTAACTTTAAAATATCTTATAACAAAAAATGAAGGTTAATATGATGATGATGAAGTAAAGACGGAAAGTAAAGTAAGGTGACGTAAGCTTGAGAAGTAAGTCCTGCATTTGTGTATGTACTTTCTAAAGAAACAATGTCCCTCATCATAAAGTGTGTATACTCCTAAAGATGATTAGGAATAAAGTCCCTCACTATTATGATGTGTATATTTCTAAGTATGACATGATATAGAATGAAAGTCAAGATAGTATTATGTGATAAAGATAAAGGATGAAGATGACACATGAAGGAATAAGGATCACATAATAAAGAAAGAAAAGAATAATGAAATAAAATCCAAAGGGTTATAAAGTAACCATGAGATGTAAAGTATGAATGAAGTCAACAAGTAAGGATCAAGGAGTTATGAAGAAACTCACAGAATGCACCAATGAATGTAAAAGGAAATGATATGTTATGTATGTGATGAATGATATGAATGTATGTTTCTATTGCATGCTACTTGCAGATGATGGATCCGAAGTGAAGCAGGTATGATATGATGTTTATGTTACATAAATGTTGTATGATGAATGAATGTAAGCATGATGTATTGTCATATAAGATTCATAATATAGTTCATGACATACATGTCATATGTTATTATTACTATGATGATGATGCATCGCATGTAGTATCATGTGATAGGATAGCATGACATGCATGACCTTTACATACTCTAATTAGGAAACTCTGCACTTTGGATCCGTGCACGTAACCAAGATTAAGTGATGGATGGTATCAAGTTCATGATGAAGAGTTGCACATGCTTAAGGTTAAATAAGTCCTAAGATTCTGGATGAACAATGAGGCTAATGATGTAATAAAGAGTTTAAGCATTTAATGTCTTATGGAATATTAGTCTATTTGATTAATAAATTTTTTTTATATATTATGATTCTCTCTATATTGCCAAGTCTTCTGCTATTAAATTATGTATGACGAATGGGCTAACAGCGCAAAATTTTCCTAAATGTCCAAAACTTTTAGGGTGGATTTTGGGTCATTACAAATATATTTATAATATAATATATTTATTATAAAAATATTAATATAATATTATTTATTACTTATCTTTTTATAAAAAATAATATTTTGTTAAGAATAATTTATTAAATTTAAATAATATATATTTTTGAAAAAAAATACATAATACATTTAATTTATATTATTATTTATATTTAATTCAAACACTCATTAAAATTAATCTATCACAATGAAATTTTAGTTTCTCATCATGAGTTCTAGTCCATTCAAACACATTCTGAATTAATTTATGAATTCAACTATTCACTTAGAACTTGAAAAAACTACGATTCCGATTGTTAAATGCAACCTAAAAGTACCAAAGTTAACTTCTTCAAACAATCGCAGTTTAGAATTTAATTTTAAGTTTTTTTCTTAACTTTATCACAGTACTAGTTGAATTTATTGATAATGAAAGAGATATATACAAATGATACGTTTCAACATGACAAGAGTAGTTAACCTCTGATTTTTGAGAAGCGATGTCGATGCTAATTATTATGCTCTTGAACCACATTGAAGATCAGTCCATTATCGAGCTCAACTAATCTAATAAGGTAGTCCGGCATCACATGCTTGATAGTGGCGGGTGAGGTTCCCAATAGAACTCAAAATCTTGCTTAACCGAGTAGGAGCCCCATACCACTCAATCTCAAACCCTATTGGTGAGGGCTATTTTTTTTATAATGAAAGAGCATATTTCAACATGACAAGAGCTCAACTCAATGTGACACAAATTTTTTATTTTTTATTATATATTTTAAATATTTAGTCACATATTAGGATTTATATTAAATGCCTAATTTTGTTTTTATTATGCATCTAGTACTCATAATATCATATATTATAATATATTTTATGTTTGCTATAATCCAAAATCTAAGGCAAAAGAGGGTGCACCATTTTGATTGGTCCGATTAGCCTACAGATCAAGTGATGGCAAAAGTCCATCTTTTTTGGTAGACAGTCACCGATGTCTAGAAAGCATTATTGACGGCACATTCTACGTGGCGTTAAAAAACGCACTATCCATAAATTAGACGTCAATCAATCATTGAATCCAACTAATTTAATTAGATCACCTCGCGTCACAAAGCTGATAGTGATAGATGATTCCAATAATTTTTTTACATTCACCTCTTCTTTAGGGATGAACATCCATTTTCGTTTGAGGGGTCATCGTCACTGTTGTACCTCCCCTACCTCCCCCTCGGATTCCTATGGATATTGGTAGGGGTGTTCATGAGTCAGATTTGACCCGACCTTGGTCAGGTCTGATATCTTATTTTTTTTCTATGACCCAACCCAACCCGACCTAGGTCGAGTCGGATTGTGTCAGGTCGGGTGATCGGGTTACCCGACCACTATTATTCATTTTTCTATTTTTTTATTTTTTGATATAAAAAGTATTTATTATTTCACTTTTAATGCAAAATAAAATACTTTGAAATAGAAAAAATATTGTTTTAAATGTTTATATATTTTCCTACATTTAAAATAGTTTATTTAATATTTTCCAATTTTAAATGATATAAAACTCTTAAGTTAACAAAAAAATTATTTAAAATTAAAAAGAAAAAGAAAACACCTGGGTCATCGGGTCAAGTCATGATCGGGTCGGGTCAGATCGATTGACCCTAGGTTTGATTTTCGGATTCACCGGCTCGACCCAACCCGGTGAACACCCGTAGAAATAAGGAAGACTCCGAATCTCATAATCTTTTACAAAATAATTAATTTTATAGAAAACAAAAAAAACTCTCTAAAAATTACTAGCATTAAATTATTCAAATATAATTAACAAAAAGATGTGGCACAATATTTTCATCATACAATATTGAGGATCACAAATAAGGATTTAAAACAAAAAATAACAATAACTAAATTATTATTAAAATTGAAATAGTTTGATATTAATTTTGATATTAGGATATCCTTAATGCCACTCCTCTTTACCTAATATATCCTCTACTTTTTAGAATATAAAATGAGAAGATGAAAGGTCTCCTTCTAAATAATTATAAAAAAATAAATACATCTCATTAATATCATATTTTATATTTTGTGATTATTTCTTCTATAAATATTTTATTGACTAACAAATAGAATTTACTTTCTTTGATAAAGAGAGTTTTTATTTTTTAATATTAATTAATATAACTTATTTTGTATCCTATAATTATTTTCTATCTCCAAGTTCTTTTTTCAATAACCAAATAATCTTTGCCCACTTATTTTATTGGGTATACTTGAGTGTTAGGTTATTACAACGAGTGAATGTACGCTTCCACTAAGTTTAATCTAAAAATAATAATATAAAAAAATAATGAAAGAAAACAAACATAACAAATATAGTTGAAACAAGTCAAATACAATATTTTTTTATCACCAATAAGAAATAAAATATGTTTATCACATTAAATAACTTGATTCAGGAATAAACCGTAAAAATAATAGGTTATAAAAAAACAAACACTACAAGAAAACTGTGATTGTTCGACGGATCGTTTTCGACAGATATAAATTCGTCGTAATTTGTGACGAATAGCGATCCGTCGAAATTTCCGATGGCCACAACCGTCGAAAATCAAAATAATAAATTATATAATTTTTTATATTATTATTTTATTTTTTGACGATTTGGAACATCGAAATTTCTGACGGATATCTATCCGTCGCAATTTCTGACGGTCCACACCGTCGGTAAATGTAAAATAATATTATAAGGAGTATTTTTTTAATATAATTAGCGACAGTTTAGACCGTCACAATTTTCGACAGTTCCGATCATCGGTAAATGAAAAGTAATATAATGTACCGAGTACTTTGTTAATATACTTAGCGACAGTATGAACCATCGCAAGTTCTGACAGTCAGGACCGTCGATAATAATTAGCGACGGTTCAAACCGTCAGTGAACTAAAAAAATAAACATTATATATAACTAAATATAATATTTTATATTTATCATTAAATAATTTACGACGGTCATGACCGTCGGTAACTTTAGACATAATTAATATCATATTCGTATATATCATGATAATATATATTATTAATATTTGCTAAGTTTTCGATGATCAAAGTCGTCGGTAATTAAAATTTCACTATCCCGCTCTTTTTTTTCGTTTTCCAGCTTTCTCATCTTTCCACATATATATATATATATATATATATCTATATATATGTAATCTTCCCCTCTCCCTCTCCTTTCTCCCTGTCGGCGAGCCTCCCCCGACCGGACGACAAGCATCGACGGCCGGCGACGTCCCTTTCTCGCCGACGTCCCTCTCCCCTTCTCTCTCTCTCTCTTCTCTCTCGAACCTGGTCTGCCAGGCGGCCGGATCCAGCAGCCGGCGACCGAATCCAGCCGGCGGATGGATCCGGCCGCCTGGCGGATGGATCCGGCCGCGGGTGCCGGATCAAACCGCGGGCACCGGATCAGCCGCCTAGCGGCCAGATCCAACCGCGGGCGCTAGATCGATCGCCTCGCGGTCGGATCTGGCCGCGGACGGCCAAATTCTCCGCTGGCTGCTAGATCCGGTCGTTGGCGGCGGGCTAATTTTTTTTATATTATAAAAATTCTTTGTGACGGTCGCGACCGCCGAAAGTTTCGACGGTCATCGCGACCACCAAAAGTTTCGACGGTCGAGACCGCCGAAATTTTTGGCGGTCTTCTAAACCGCCGAAAGTTTCAACAGTCATGACCATCGAAACTTTCGGCGGTTACGGCCGCCGGACATTTGTGATGGTTATGACCATCGAAACTATCGACGAAATTTTTTTTGACCATCAGAAACGATTTGCGACGATCATTTTTTCGTCGAATCGGTTCCGTCGAAAAACCCATATGAAATTACCATTCCCGACGGTTTTTTGCAAATTACGAACGGTTGCCAGGACGGATCTGGCCGCCTGGTGGATGATCCGGCCGTGGGTGCCGGATAAGACTGCGGGCGCTAGATCGGTCGCCTGGCGGTCGGATCTAGCCGCGGACGGCCAAATTCTCCGCTGGCTGCCAGATCCGGTCGCTGGCGGCGGGCTAATTTTTTTATATTATAAAAATTCTTTGTGACGGTCGTGACCGCCGAAAGTTTCGACGATCTTCTGAACCGCCGAAAGTTTCAACAGTCTTGACCATCGAAACTTTCAGCGGTTACGACCGCCGGACATTTGCGATGGTTATGACCGTCGGAACTATCGACAAATTTTTTTCGACCATCAGAAACGATTTGCGACGATCATTTTTTCATCGAATTGGTTCCGTCGAAAAACTCGTATGAAATTACCATTCCCGACGGTTTTTTGCAAATTACAAACGGTTCTGACCGTCTGTAATATACATTTTCCTAGTAGTGAAAGAAAGAGACATTTCTCAATTATAAACAGAAAAAATGTATCGTATTATTTTTTTTATAATTATTGAACAGGTAAATTTCACTAAATATCCTTCATCTTTCTCCTTTTTTTTTAACTTTATCCTCTAACTTTACTTTATAACTAGACTATCATCCAATTATTAACTTATTTCAACGGCTATCCTTTTAATCGAGTATAAATGATTTTTCGATTGCCCGACCTACGTGGACACCACGAGTCACATTCTCTCTCTTCCACATGTGCTAGAATCTGACGTGGAAAACATACTCTTTCTAATATTTAATTCTTAATGTAATAAATATTAAAAAAAAGAAAAAGAGGGGGCACCTGCCCCCCTCTCCCTCTTGCGGCTTCGTCGACGGTAGGAGGAATGAGAGGGGGGCGGCGCATCCCCCCCACCACACTCCCCTCTCACACAACGCCAACGAATAGGAGGGAAAAGGATCCCATCTTCGCCGACGATGTGCACAAAGGAGGCATCACCCCCTCTCTATGCATGATTGCTTGATGAGCATCGTCGGCGAAGAGGGGGTGGTGCCCCTTTCCCCATCACACCTCCTCTAGCGTTGGCACACTATGAACCTCGGCCACTCGGCCATCGCATGTGTCCAGGACTTGGACGCCAGTAGCGGTGCAACCCACCACGATCCTCGCCATTGATCGTCAGCCCGACAACCATCGCCACCACAACTGCCCCAGAGGTCGACGCTTCCATTGGACGAGATCAAGTCTCTGCGAGCGATTGCGCATTGTGTGCAGAGGCCGACAATCAATAGGGGACGTCGCTCCCTATCCACGCTTTGTAGTTGGATTTGGTGGTGTAATCCCAAAAAAAATTATAGTGGACAAAAGTGCCCTTATGTTGAGGGGCAAATGAAGTCTTTTGGCAAAAAAGAAATGAAAATACAAAGGAAAAATCAGGATTTAACAAATGGACTAAAACACCTTTAAAAGCAAGAGCATCTTTAGGCTAGTTTAGACCAAAAGGGTAAAAGTAGACTAAAATATCTCTAAAACTGAGAGTGGTTGGAGGGTAGTTTAGACAAAGATGGCGAATTTATATGCACAAAACTCTCCTCTCTTGCCTCCATTCCCTTCCACCACCACCAGCCACCATGAGCCCCTCTCCCACATTATCTTCTTCCCCATATGTTAGGGCTTGAAGCTTTTTCTATCTTTCATGGTGGGAGTACTTCAAGGGAAACTTGGAAGGGGAGGTCAAGAGCTACAATGGCATGGAAAAGAAGACCTAGAAGAATAAATGAGAAGAAGATGGATCAAAAAGGGTTTTGGACAAAAGGGTGAACCCCCTTCTAACCCATCTAACCCATGGATTAGGAGTCTTGACTTATGATTTTGATTAGGTTGCATGAATAGATCGTTATTAGATGCATAGTCCACATGAACGCTTCTACCCTAAATGCCATTGAGTATGTAGCTTTTAATGTTAAGTTGATGTATAATGATAGTTAAGTATTTTAGAGTTAGAAGCATGTTCATCCATAATTTGTCCAAATTTGGTAGGTTATGCGGCAATATGTTTTCGAGTAGGCTATTGTTCTCCAAAAATCATGTATAATATATGGTTGGAAAGGTCTCGGAGTTTAGTTCCCAGAGATTTTGATTTCAGCACATTTATATCTGTGTACTGAGAGTTATTGTCGAAAGAGTGAACCACTCTCAAGCAGCCTCGGGTAGTTACCTAATCTCAGAATGAAATTAATGGAGTAGATAGTGGTTAAGTCATCTTTCTACAGAACTTGCATTCATCTCAAAAGGAAATGTTTATAAGGAGATATACATTGTTAAGTGCTCAACTTTTTTTTTGTCAAACCGGTTAATGTAGTAAACATATAGTTATTGTGAGAATTTATGATGGAAAATGGTGAAAGAATAAAATCTGGAGGAATTATATGTTGTTTCCCTAAGAGTCTATTGACATGATAAGTTAGAATTGGTCAATTTAATCTTCTATAGAGCGATTATGGGTTTTAAACCGACAATGTGTCGAATCTATCCACCGTGGGTAATAAGTATGTAACGGGTGAACCCAAACACTTCCTCATCCCAACACATAGTTGGAATGGGAGCGTTATTATGATCTTGCCCTAGTTTTGAATTGTTTTCACTATTGATTTCGTTGTTCTTTTTAAGGGTTTGAGTATGTACATTTTAAACGGTGGTGTTAATCATTTTCCTTGGATTTGATACTATTTTATGGACCCATAAATACGTGTTAGTAAACCAAGAATGATTGTATATGAGATTGTGTTTGTGAACGATGGATTTAAGTGGTCAATTCCATGATTTTCGATATGAATCAGTCGATCGGTGATGACGAGCGGTCGACCAGTTCATAGGTTTTGACATACATGTAAGCCACAGTCCAAATCAAACATGGCATCGATCAATCGAATGGGCAACCGACCTTTGGGTCGGAAGCCACTATTCAAATCAGATGCATAATCGATCGATTGAGTGGGCGACCGACCTATGGGGTCAGAAGCTACTATTTAAATTGATTGACCGGTTAGGGGAGCGATCAGCCGCTTCAATAAGAGAAACAAAGGCCGAACACCACTGTCTCGATTGGTCGTGCAACCGGTCAATCGATCGATTGGCCGAAATGTATGACTTTGAAGATTGAACTCAATGAATCTCCTATCAATTGTTCATTAGTTGACATCATGCTATGTTATGCGATGTTTCATGCTTTATTAATATGAATGGCATGCTATAGCTTGACTCACTTAGAATCCGAATTGCATGCTAAGTCATAGAATCAAAATGAATCATTGTATTGAAGTGGCACGTGAGGTTAAACACTCGGCCCTTGCTAGATGGATATGTATCAAAATGGAAATGAAAATGACACAACTTTGCTGTCATGGCTTAGACAACCAATGGTGAAAGGACATCCAAGTACCTCAATGTATTATTAAAGGTTCATTAATGATTGATTGATAACCTAATCAAGAAGATTGATTAAGTGGTAAGAACATATGGTTAATGTGATATATTGGGCATTTCATAGGTAAACGCAATGGAATATTCTTAACTACTATGGATATGAATAATTGGGCATTAAATGATATTACTACAATGTATATATGAAATTTAAATATGAAATTGAGAATTGGCTTTCATGATCTACTTTGATATTTTTTATTATGCATTGATTATCATTTTAATCAAAATATTTTATGGATTATTGAATTGCTTAACTTTATGGCCCTTACATACAATTAATGGGAGGTGGGTCTCCCCTGCATCTGGGTTCGTGCAGGTATGGAAGAGTATGTAGAAGTCGGTGGCGAGCACATGTGTCGGCCTTATGTTGAGCCAAAGTATTTCATATTGTTTATGGGTCATGTATAAGTCGGCCTATGAGTTTTTTTATTATGGACTATATTAGAGTTAGACTTATTTGTAGACTTTAAGTTCTTATGTATTTGGGCTACCCGCCATAGTACACTTTGATGTCATTGGATATAGTGACGTATGGTTCATTATATTTTATCGCTTCCACTATGTTTTCAAGTAGATTAGTATCTAAATGTTAGCGTCTTCCGCTATTTTGATATTGTCATGTTTTGTTGATTTGATGTCAACTACTTCATTGTTCTTTGTGTAATGTGCTCCGGGAACCACTCGCGACACGTGTCATGGGACTAATTTTGAGGGCGATATAGTTAAGTATCAAAGCTTAAAGTTCTTGGCTCCATGGTTATTATTGTCCTAAAATTCTTGGCATTGTTGTTAAGTATTTTCTAAAGTTCTTGGCTCTATGATTAAGTGTTCCTAAAGTTCTTGGCCCTATCATTAAGTTTTTTTCTAAAGTTCTTGGCTCTATAGTTATGATTGTCTAAAGTGTTTACCCTGTGTTAAAGTTTTGCCAATTGTTCTTGGCATCGTGATGATTTGCCTAAAGTTCTTGACTTTAGTTAGGATTATTTGGTCAAGTCTAAGTCAATGTCTTAGGTCATGGTGTTCTATTGATATTGGTTAAGAGTCAAGTTCATGTGCAGTTGTCATGAGCAACCATCGATCCTAATGGTATATATTTCTTGTATAGTCTATTTGCGTTAATAATTAATGTATAGTTATTATGCTATTGTAGATGGGTGGGAATTACCCTATGAATGAAGGTATGACCCATGCTATCCAAGCTACGAAATGTGATGGAAATTCATGCCAAGTGTCATTGAAGATGTTTTTGGACTTAACCTTTCTACATTCAATGGAATTGATGATTCGGAGGAAGCTCAAGCATAGTTGGATAGCATAAATGACATTTTCGAAGGGACAAAATGTTTCGAAGAAAGCAAATTAAATTGTGCTACCCGTAACCTAACAGAAAGTGCTAAACATTGGTAGGAAGCCACTCTCATGACCAAGTATGTTGGCCAAGAAAATCCATCTTGGTTGAAATTCATAATGGATTTCGAAGATCGATACTTTTCATAAAGTATGAAGGAACTGAAGCAAAAGGAGTTTCTTAATCTCCAACAAGGAGATATGCCATTGGATGACTATACAATTAGATATCTCCAACTCGAAAAATATTGCACCCTCGTAAAGACCGAAGAGATGAG
Source organism: Pontederia crassipes (assembly GCA_030549335.1). NCBI lineage: Eukaryota > Viridiplantae > Streptophyta > Magnoliopsida > Commelinales > Pontederiaceae > Pontederia > Pontederia crassipes. The sequence continues at coordinate 9,853,200 of CM060190.1, forward strand.
GGTGAATCATTTTGTGAAAGGTCTCAAAGTCGAAATAAGAGTTAGGGTGATGTGTGAAGCTCTTAAGATTGTGATTGATGTCCTTAGGTTCGCTGCCAACTTAGGAAATGAGAGCGAAGATAGAGTGTGGGACTATAAGGTAAGGGTGGAAATCCAAGGGTAGACCATTCAAGAAGGTCAATGATCAAGGAAAAGATTATTGCATAATGTGTCCTCACTATACTAAATATTATGGAGGAGAATGCTATTGGAAGATGGGAGCATGTCTCAATTGTGGAAGACAAGAACATAATGTCAAGGAATGCCCTGGAAAATGTAATGACAACAGACACAAGACATCAAAGAAAATAGAAAAGCAATGGAAAGGAAAAGAACAAAGGACAAAGGAACAAACCCTACATGTCGTTCATGAGAGATAGATCACATAGGAGTAGGAAACCATGTCATTATTATGGAAGGTTCTATCAAGGTGAATGTCTCATAAAGGCCGGGACATACTTAAAATGTGAAAAGGCGGGTCACCATGTAAGGAATTGTCCAAATAAGCATAGAAGTCTCCAAGATGAAGGCAGTCAAGGGACATGTTAAGCATATTGGAACGAGCATGTGCCATGAAAGTTGAGGAAACTCACCAAACTCATGGTGTAGCTCAAGGTACCTAGTGCATAATGCCTAATTATTCTTCTAAGTTAGAAGCATTTGACATGGGTTCATAGGACCGAAGATAAGACATGAATTAATTGGTTCGTCAAACTTTTTATCTCACCGTGGATCAGAGTGCGCAATGAAAATGTGTTAGACATTAATATTGAGAACATGTAGGTTATGATTATAACTTAAATAAGAAAATTTGGAGACGAATTTTTCTTTACGGAGGATAGAATGTAAAACTCACAAAAATTAGAGTGGACAAAAATGCTCTAGGGCAAATTAAGTCTTTTGGAAAAAGAGAAATGAAAATACAAAGGAAAAATTAGGATTTAACAAATGAATTAAAACACGTTTAAAAGCAAGAGCATTTTAGGGTAGTTTAGACAAAAGGTAAAAGTAGACTAAAATATCCCTAAAAGTGGGAGCAGTTGGAGTGCAATTTTGTCCTTCTAAAAAGATGGCAGATTTATAAGCACAAAACTTGCCTCCATTCCCTTCCACCACTACCAGCCACACTGATAGTGGTCGATTCCATGATTTTCGTTATGAATCGGTCGACCGATCATGACGAGTAGTCGACTGATCCGTAGATTTGACATACATGTACGCCAGTATCCAAATCGGATGCGACATCAATCAACCGAATGGGCGACCGACCTTTGGGTTGGATGCAAAATCGATCAACCGAGTGGGCGACTGACCTATGGGATCAAAAGACACTATTTAAATCGGTCGAACGGTTAGGAGAGCAGTCGACTGCTCCAATAAGAGAAACAAAGGTCGAACGCCACATCAGTCATGAGACCGATCAATCGGTTGGTCGACCAACCGACCAAAATGTATGACTTTGAAGATTGAACTCAATGAATCTCTTATAACTTGTTCATTAGTTGACATTATTCTATACTATGTTTCATGCTTTATTGATATGAATGTCATGCTATTGTTTGACTCACTTAGAAGTCGAATTGCATGCTAAGTCGTAGGATCAAAATGAATCATTGTATTGAAATGGCATGTGAGGTTAAAGACTTGGCCCTTGCTAGATGGATATGTATCAAAATGGAAATGAATATGACACGACTTCAGTGTGTCATGACTTGACCAACCAATGATGCAAGGACAACAAAGTACCTCAACATATTGATAATGTTTATTAATGATTAATTGATAACCTAATCAAGAAGATTGATTAAGTGGCAAGAACATATGATTAATGTGATATATTACGCATTTCATAGGTAGTTGCAATGGAATGTTCTTAGCTATTATGGATATGGATAATTGGGCATTAAATGATATTGATGCAATTGATGTATTGAACTAAAATATGAAATTAAGAATTGGCTTTCATGATCTACTTTGATATCTTTATTATGCATTGATGATCATTTTAATAGAAATGTTTTATGGATTATTGAATTGCTTAACTTTATGATCCTTACATATAACTAATGGGAGGTAGGCCTCCCATGCATACATATTCGTGTAGGTATGGAAGAGTAGATAGAAGTCAGTGGAGAGCTTTAGCACATGGTGTCGGCCTTATGTTGGGTCATAGTTAGGGGTGTTCACCGGATTAAATCAACTCGGTGATCCCGATGACCCGACTTGACCTAGGTTGGGTTGGGCCGGGTGACCCGACCCGACCCCAACCCCCGAAGGGTGGTTGGGTCGGGTACGGTTTAGTAAATTCCAACCCGAGTGGACCCGACCCGACCCGAAGATCCGACCATTTATTTATTTATTTATATTTTAAATTAAATTTAAGCCTATATTCAATTTAAAATGTTAAAAAAATAAAATAAAATATTTTAAGTATCAAAATAATATTTAAATATTTGAAAAACCTATTTTACACTTTAAAATAAATATTAAATAATATTTATTATATTAAATAATATAAAAATAGTAATAAAAAATTTAAAAAAGAAAAGAAAAAATAGACCCGACTCAATCCGACCCGACCCGGGATGGGTTGGGTTGGATTTGCCTCTTCAAAGAGGCTCGACCCGACCCAACCCGACTAAATTTGAGCGGGTCGGGTCGGGTTTGTTCACGGGTCGGGTCCAACCCGACCCTTGAACACCCCTAGTCATGGTATTTCATATTATTTATGGGTCATTTATGAGTCGGCCTATGGGCCTTTTATTATGGATTATATTGGAGTTAGACTTATTTGTAGACTTTGAGCCTCTTATGTATTTGGGCTACCTGCCATAGTACACTTTGATGTCATTGGGCATAGTGTCATATGGTTCATTATGTTTTATCGCCTTCGCTATGTTTTCAAGTAGATTAATCTATAAATGTTATCGTCTTCCGCTTTTTTAATATTGTCATGTTTTGTTGATTTGGTGTCAACTGCTTTATTATCCTCCGTGTAATGTGCTCCGAGACCTGCTCACGACAAATCTCATGGGGCTAATTTCGAGGGTGTTACAGGTGGTGCTTAGATCAGTGTCGTGTGAGTGTTCACCCCGCTCGGTGGCCTCGTGTATCGAATCAGGGGTCATTAGATCGACAGCCTACTCAGCTGCTTTGCTCAGCCTCTCCCCCTGGCGCCTGCGACGAGAGGAGGCGGCCATGGTTGTCAAGATTCTGATTCAGATAGTAAGATCTTCTAATCTTCCGGATAGAAAATGATCTCGATCCTATCGAAAGAATCTTAAACGTAGGATCTATACCGAATCTACAGTCAGATCTTAAGATTCGTAGGATCTTACGATCCTACGATATTAGTATAAATTTATTTATTAGAATAAAAAAATAAAAGTAAACATAAAGGTCCTTGAGAAAATTATATTTAACTATTTTATTTATATATATTGTATATATTATTCTCACTTTCATGAATTTTAATATCTTCTAATAATTTATTGTTATGTTATGAATCTAATAATATATTATCTTACATAAAAAATATTATTTATTATTGCATGTATACTAAGAATTCTATTGCACTTTAATAAATATTATAGTTCATTAAGATCAAATATTATATATTATTATTTTAGTGTTTTTTAAGAATATATCATATTGTCTTTCATATGATATAAAAAAATATCTATTAAACTTGAAAATATGAATAAAGTATTAATGGTCAATGTTTAATTAACTTATATATAAACATAATATTTATGAATAAATATACAACTTATTATTTTATATTTAAAAAATATTTTTTTATTCATGGGGTAGGATCTTACGATCCTCGATCCGATCCTACGATCCTCGAAGCCCCTTATGATCCTACCTCATAAAGCGATCCTGACAACCTTCGAAGCGGCGCCCCTCTCACCCTCTCCCTCTGGCGTCGGCGTCGGTGAGGCTCTAGTTCTGTGCTATGCAATGAACTTGAGGTACCACAATTCCAACATGCGGTCCTCGTAGGCATCCTTCAACAACAACTTCATATCTCCTTCTCTCCATGGTGTATGCGGCCGCCTCGTAGGTGGTGGAGATGTTGATGGCAACGTCCGCGGCACCGACGTCAATGTTGATGAGATGTTGAAAACGCCACCGCCGGCAGGAAGTCGGAGGGGACAAGGGCGACAATGAATGGCCTTCCCTTTTTTGTTTCCATGTTATTTATTTATTTTCATATTATTATTATTATTATTATTATTATTATTATTATTATTATTATTATTATTATTATTATTATTATTATTATTATTATTATTATTATTTATGATTTCCACATCGGACTCAACGATTAACCCACATGGAGGATAAAGAAAAAGACACATGCCATTCGCGTATATCGGATAATTGAGAAACAAGCAATAACAGGTAAAAAGGATGGTGAAATAATTTTATCGTTAGATAGTAGTCTATTTACAAAGTAAAGTTGAAAAATAGAGTTGTAAAAGTGGTGGGCATTTAGTGAAATTAAGATACTTTTCATCTTCTCATTTTTATATCTTTTTTGTTGCTAGCTCCCGATGTCTGGGAAATAGTGCCGACGACCCAACTCGTGTGATGTTAATAGTTATACGCACTACACACAAGTTGAAAGTCGGTCCACCATTGAATTCAATTAATTCAGTAATGTCGCCCCACGTTGTGTGCCTAGCAATGGCATATGAGGCTCCCAATAAATTTTTTTGCATTCGTAGGGACTCGAACTCGAGACATCTGCTTCAACGAGGAGCCACACTCACACCCACTCTGCTCTTCTCATTTTTATATTATAAAAAAGAGAGAGTATAATAGGTAAAGAGGATTGACATTAAAGATTGAAAAATGATATATTCTCCTAAAACTTTGGCTTAATAATCCTCCTAACACTCACATTTTTAAAATACTCCTAAAATTGATAAATTTACTATGCATGTCATTGTGAGATGACTAGGATGTTATATTCTCCTAATTTAGGAGGATATAGCTCTTAAAAATTTTAGGAGTTAGCATCCCAATCACGAAATAATCCTCGAAAGGCCCGCCTATGATGAAAGCTCCTCACGAAGAGGTCCCAATTATTTAATTTTTAAATTTGTCTTACTGCATATTAGGGATCGTTTGGTATGAAGTAATCCAAATAGATTATCAATTATTTTATTTAAAATTTTTAGGACCCATCACATTATCTTATTTGGTTGTCATTGATTATCGATAATTTTAATTAATTTGATAATCTTAATTATCATATCAATGATAATTCAGATAGCATGCAGGAGAGGTTACTTTCCAGATTATCAGTTACTTGAAATGCATTTTGGCAAAAATATCCATTCCATAATTTTTTTAATTTCAATATTTTATTATTAAATAAATCATTTAACAGCAACTCTTTTATTGTTTTCAATATTTTATAAATAATTCTTATTTTTACTCATCTTATTTTATCTATATTCACTTTTCTATTTTATTTAGGATACTATATGATGAACGTGTAAAATATTTTTTAAGGATATTTTGATAATTTGTTATCTAATTATTTTAACCATTATCTATATTACCAATGCATGACAAACACTATAATGTGATATTAACAATAATTTAAATAATGATAATATATTTAAGTGGTGATCTAATTATCATTAATTAAATCGCCATTGGGTGGGATAAAAATGTAACACGAAAAGCTGAGCATATAATTCGATAACCTCCTTCAACCTATCAAATATGTAACCAAGATCTTTTTTAAAGAACATGATCTGATGGTGCACACTTTTTTGCATTCCTTCTCACCGTTTAATAGTTATTATATGTTCATTGCTTCCTACAAATCCCTGGTATTGAAGAATATAGACAATGACTTCTTTCGCATTATGTGGCTCTTACATTTCTAAAAGAAGAACATATAGGTTGGTTGACTTCCCAAAATCCACATATTAAATGAAGACTAGTTTAATATAATAGTCTCACAATTAGATCAATGGTATGGCTCATGATCGGGTTTTTAGTCTCATATTGCACTTGCAATGTTTTCTTTCAGGAGCAAGCATCTTAACAAATGTTCCATTTAATCAACTATTTTATATGCTAATAAAATAATGCATAAGAAGATAAGCTTCCAAAAAAACCCTGCATCCATCCATGTTATTCTCACTGTCATAATGCATTGCCCTCCGACTGTAAAAATGAAACATTCAGGCAGTGCTTCACTTGTTCCCTCAAAAATTAACATTCGATAAGCCTCAACCTTCATTTCACCTTAACATGGCGAGCAGAACCAAAATTGTTTGTAACGTCCCAAGATTTTTTTTCTTTCCCTGCCCAGAAGGTTATTTCGGTGACGTCACTTTATTCTATGACTTAATTTGACCAGTCAACAAACTGGCTTACATAAGCGAAAGAGTAATTTTTGCAATAAACTTTACAATATGAGAAAGCTATTTACACAATATTCAATAACCTGTGGGTTATGGCCCACATCTACACAATCATGGACCTTATATCCATGTGCATGTCACCCGTCAAAGGAGTCATCAACCGTCTCACTATCACCATCATCTGTATGGATCTAGATACAAAGCAAAGCTCAATGAGATAACTCAGTATGTAGGGTCACCCATAACAATATCTATATGAACCACAAATCAATATCAATAATAACTATCCAATTCTATGAACAATCAATAATCTATAAACAAGGTCATGATTAACGATAAATAATTTACGCTATAACAATTATCTATTAATAATAAGTAATTAATCAATTATACAGTTATTCATACCATCAATTTAATGTTGATCAATCACTTCAATTATCAATTATCATTAATCATTTATTCAATCGGCCAACTCAAAGGAGGCCCTACTTAGCAATTACCAATCAACTATCGATCAGGCACAAAGGTCGCGATCTACTATCCATTAGCCATGATGGAGAAATCAATTATCTATCAGTCACTATGACGTAATTCACTTATCCATCAACCATATCGGTTGCAATACAATCGTCCATACCATAATGGTTATCATATGATTGTTAGATAGTAATTATCTTTTTTTCAACTTCAAATGGTGCAATACAATCGTCAATACCATAAAGGTCACAATACGATTGTCAATTAATCAATTTGCAATATGACCGTCAATACCATCAAGATCACAATACGATTGTCAATCAATCAATTATCTATTATTTATTCTTTAATCACTAGGATTACAATACAATTGTCAATATATAGAGGTCACAATATAATTATTCATTTAATCTTTGGAGTTACCATATGAATTATAAGGTCGTGTCGAGAGTTCTCTTTTATTAAGGGAAAATCATGTCGCATGGGGACAATCAACCATAAAGGTCACAATACACAAAGCATGAACATCATCAATTTTCATCTTTTATCTTATTTACCTATGACTCTATCTTTATCAATTTAGACGCCTTTTTCAATTTGGGGTACCATCATGGAATCATATCAACTATGTCATATTAATTAGGTGTCAATCAATAAATCCATACACCTATTCTCAATAACCAATCTTTCATTGATTCCAATTCTCCATTACCAATTATCAACAACAATATGTGATGACAATAATTTAATCTTATCGATAAGTCAATTATCGATAATTCAATCTTATCGATAAGTCAATTAATTCAATCGTATCATCATGCCCATAATTCAATCTTATCGATAAGTCAATTATCGATGATCATTTTCATAATGATTCTATGTAATAATTCACGACAATCTATTATCATATCAACAATTCAATCACAGCAATAAATCAATTATTAATAAACAATAATTCATGATCAATTATGATACTATTATGTCCAAAAACTATCAATATAACAATTATCATAATTAATCCTTATCAATACTTCAACAATAATATTTTCTATAACTAAACTCGGGCTGAGTCTGAAGAAACCCGAGCCGGGTCACTACGTTTCCAATTTGTTATTCCCTCAATACTATAACTCGGGCTGGGTGGATCCAAACTTGGTCTGAATCTATTCGTCTACTTTTGTGTCTCACTCGGGTAAGGAAAACCCCAGTTGCATTGTCCATAATCCGGGCCAAGTTCATTGAACTCGGTCCGATTTCAATTCTATTCGCACCGGATTCATAGGAACTCACGCCGAGCTATGCAGAACCCAGGTCGGGTTCTATATTGTTCGGCATCCAAACCTCGACCAAGAATAAACTCGGGTCGGATCTTAGGTGAACCTGGGCCGGTCAGCCTGATTCACTTCTGTCCAATCACGACCGCCAGAGTCCAGGCCGGTTCGACGTCATTCACCTTCTATTCGGTCTCAGGTTGCATAACCAGGACTATACTAATCATAACCCAAGCCAGGTTTATGGAACTCAGTCTGGTTTCAATTGCTATTCGCACCGAGTTCGTAAGAACTCGAGCTGAGTTCTGCCGCCATCGAGAAGATGCATTTTCAACGCGACTTTTGTCCCTATTTCCGATACCATAATCTATGCATTTCTATAAACAATTAATTCATACTATACTTCAATTATAGGACAATGGTCCTGAGGTTCTATACCGACGAAAATCGTCGATATAGGAATTCCCTACGTACCTTAAGTTGATTGAAAAATCAACTATGTTCCTGTTGTCTATGAACTGCACGGACGTCACGACTTTGATCGACGATTACTCCCTATTGACGTCTAAAAACCTTCGGCTAGCACTTAGATCTTATTTTCCTTTGTTGGGACTTCGAAACGATATATTGTCTACGCTCTCAAGTGTCTCGATTTGTGAGAAAACGAAGGATAAAAGAAGAGCTCTCGTGCATAATATTATGGAGGCAAATAATACTTCTAGCCAAGGGTTCAAACTTTTATTAGGCCTTGGACATTAGAATCAATCTTGGCCATCCATCACTGATTAAACCTTTGTTAAATATTCATGATTAATTAAATCCGAATTTCACTAATTATTTCATAACCATACTAATAAAAAATTCATCTCTACTCAAATTTCTTTTTATTTCTTCTATAACTTCTTTCAATCAAACTTTACTTTTATTTTATCTTTATATTTTTTTCTTTTCTCTAATGATATTTTATTCTTAACAATTTGTAACACTTACCTCCGTACATTGTTGATTTTTTGCAAGTCAGTCGTACCTTATGGCAGTGTTTGGCATTTGGAATTTGGGCAAAATCCTGTTCAAATTCTGAAATTTTTACTAAGCACCCAACATCATGTGATTTCCAACTGTCAAGAACTTGGAATTTTTTTTACATTTTTCTTTCTTTTCTTTTTACTTGTTTGTAATTAATTGTTCTTAATATATATTAATTATTTATTAATACATGATTATTCAACTTATAAAGTAAATTATAAATATTTAAAAATATATAAAATATTTAGTTTTAATAATTAAAAAATATTTTATTAATTAGATAAAATATTTTGCTTAGTATTATAGTATAATAAAATTATAAAAAAATCCATATTAAAGTAAATTATAAAATTAGTATAAAATCTTGTGCATAATATTATATTTATTATAATAGAATTTTATTAATTAAAATGTTTAATTGTTTTTAGAAAAAAATATTATATTTATATCATTTACGTAAATTTTAAATAAATAAATACACATAATATATTTATTCACTATAATTTTATACCTCATTAAATAATAAATTATATTTTTAATTCTTACTTTTTATCCAAATATCCATTAAAACTTATTTATCACATCAGTTTTTTAAATTATCATCATTATATTTTTCATCCAAACACCCACTAAAACTTTTTCATCTAGTCGGTTAGCTCTTGAAAATTAAACAAGAACTTAAAGTTCCATCCAAATAACGTCTATACATTACTCAACCCGATTTTCATAAACCAAAATTTCAATAATATGACGATATGCACAAGATTATTAAATAAAATATAATGTAATAATTGTGATACTTAAAATAGAATATTCATAAATTTACAATCTGAATCGGACTAAATAACAAAATCTAAATCAATTGCATGCATCACAGCCAAAGTCTACAATGATCAGCTCCTGACAAGCATATCATCAATGGAGTGGACATGGCCAAAGCTCAAAGCATAGGACATGGCCAAAGCTCGGATAAATGTTGAAGAGGTCGATCTGTAGAATGACACTATTTGGAGGAGATTAACAAGCCGGATTCTTGTTAGAAGACAGATACATGTTAGACGAGCTATGATCCTCTTCCCCCACTTCTGATGTCTTGGTGTCAAGTGCCATGCGAGTGAAGGATGCATCTTCTCATGTTAGGATACATGTTATCTTGTGTTGATAATAAGTGTAAAGACCGGCTCTTCCATCATTTAAATTTCAAAAGAAAAATGGAATTTAAAAAAAAACAAACGCCATGACCGATTCTCTCTTCCCTCTCTCTCCCTCACCCCCACTCCCCCACGACCCTCTCCCCACTCCCTCAACTCTCGCCGTGATCACTCCCCAAGAGAGAAGGCGGCACTATATGAGGGAGTGAAGAGGACTCCCTCGCACCTCTTTGGACTCCCCTCACAGCCATCTCTCTCCCCTGCTCTCTCCGGCGACCGACGCACGACGAGCACCCCTACGGACGGACGAACTAGCATGCCGAGATGAACAGCACAACCCCGACCTCCCCCGACACCTCCACGAGGATTAGACGCGCACCCTCGCCGGCCGAAAACATCCCGCGACCGATCAAACGACGAACACATCGCCAGTGACCGGAAAACCAATGGAAAAAGGTACCGTAGACGTAAAATCCCCTAGATGAATAAATGTATATCATTAGTCACGCATTTTGATTCCATTATGACCTAGATACCCTTAGCAACATTTTTCGTATTATGCTTGTCAGAATCCGACGACCGGAGGACGGTCGGAATCGAAGAAGAAGACTGGCGCTCTATTCTGCCCGCTAAAATCGGTCGACTGGTTCAGAGCGAATGGTCGATCGATCTATTTAAAGACCAGGATGGCTGTAATGTCGGTCGACCGATTCGATTTGATCAGTCGACCAATCTGAGAGAGGCCATCAAGGCCATTGGCGCATTATCGATCGACTGATCCCCGTGAACCGATCGACCGATCACGCGACCTCCCAATGTGCAGCGACCGGCCGATCGGTTCACAAAGAACGATCGACCGATTCTACGCAAGGTGAACGGACCGACAAATTCCGATCGGTCGACCGATCTAATGATATCGGTCGATCGGTTCTACATTAATGGTCGACTGGTCCTTTTACAGAAGTAATTTCCGACCTTAGTGGAAATGACTAAAATGCCCTTAAATGTCCAGAACCACTACAATGCGGTCCAAATCTCAACTGGCACATTTAAGGCCTGGTCCCACTTAGTAAGATGTGTAACGAGCCTTTTCCATAAGAAGGGGACTAGACTTTACTCCTTCTCTGAATATTGATTCCAAGCCCCGTCTATGTTAAAGAAGATAGGTAAAATAAAGATAAAAGAATGGGATAGCTATGTGTTATTCAAGGTACAGATCAAGGTATTGTATAGCGGGGAGCAGGTAGCTGCATTGATGAGACAGTGTACCTACTAGTATTAACTACCACTGCTCCTGGACCATAGGCCCTCTCCCACCTGTGCTCCGAATAAGGGTGACGCATTGACGCGCTCTTCCCCCACGGGGACATATATGGATTATATTGTTTTATGCCAGAGGGACAGGTACCTCAACTGAGGAGACAATGAACCTACAGGTCCGCAACGACCACTGTTTCTGGGGTGCAGGTCCTCTCCCACCTGTATTCCGAAAAGGTTATGCCTGAGCATACACATTCCCTTTCATGGGCACCCTAGCAACATATGGTATAGAGGCAGCTCTAGCTTCCCACTTAACTAAGTCGAGCTCGCATAGTATAACGAACATCAAGGACCGTATAGTAATGTAAAAGACGTAGTACTACACAGAACATAACAGAGTATAGTAATGAATAACAGAGTATGATAATGAATAGAGTATAGTAAGGTAAGGTATTGTACCAAATATTGTTAAAGTAAATGATAAAGTACAGGACTGTATATGTATGGTCCATAACCTATAGAGATCAAGGTATGGGAACAAATGAATAAAGTAACTGATCATTGATTATCTTTCATCAGTATGGATTCATCATATTATCATTTCATCATCTATGTGATTATGTGCGTTAGCTCACGGGCATTCCATGCTCCTGCTTTGGGATTTCGCAGGTGGGAATCCTGTTTAGGGAGGAGGTGGATAATGTAGAGCTCCAGGATTGTGGCACATGACTTGCTACAAAACCACAACTTTTCACCTTTTAATTTTGCATTTTGAATATATGAGATACTCGAATTTCCCTTTTTAACCCTTATTTCCTAGAACTATTAGAATTATCTGCATTTTCCTATTTTCTTGAATTATCCCGTATCATGTGACATCCTTTGATTTTCAATGATATTTCTTTCGCATTCCCATTTTATTATCATTTCTCTATCATTTCTATTGCCACGTGTGTCATATGTTGACCAGTCAAAGTCAAAGTAGTCGTAGGCAGCGTAGCTCTCTCTTGGTCAGTCTGACTGCCAGCATAATAGAAGGGCTGATTTTGGGGGTTACAGTTTGGTATCAGAGCCTAAGTTCTTAGCTCCCAATATTCATAGTAGAGTATAGACCAGTGTCATTTTTATTCATAGTAGGGTATAAGTCATTGCATTGTCTTCATTGTTCATTGGTCTTATAGTCATGGTAAAGTCATGTGCAAGCTTTCTGAGCAACTGCAACTTCACTTCTCAAGTAAGTACTGGTTGAATTATTCATATGGATTATTTTATATTGATATAACTTGTTTTTATAGATGCCTCCTTGTCGCATAACTTCTAGAGTAATACGTGGCAGAAGTATAGTTTTCTGGGTAGCAGAATCCATTATGCACCCCCCACTCCGCTGGCTCAAGAGCAGGTGCAAGTACAGGCACGGGGCCGTAAACGTAGCCATGGCAGCTCGATCCCACCACCACCAGCTCCAGAGGTACAGGAGCAATCTGATTTGGAAAGCGTGGGGAGCAACTACCCAGTGATGTCTCCTCCACCATGTGAAGTGCCTGAAGAAAACGAACAAGGAAGAGAATTGCAAAGCCGGGAACAGGAAGATTGGTAGCACGCTAAGGCAGCCCTCCAAGTTCGCCTTATTGCATAATCTGTATATAATTTGGGCATTACTCCGGGGATTGCCCAAGTATTGCTAAGCGTAGAAGGATCTTCAAGGATGAATTTGGGGAGACTTCACGACGCAATGAGTAGTATGGGATTAGGGGCACTTTTAGATGTTTAATTTTATTTTTCCTTTTGAAATAAGATCTCACTATGATGGGTTTGTCATTGTGTGAGGCATATTTGTTCATTTGTTCAGCAAAAGTAATAAAGGAACGAAATTTATTTGGATTTAAAGAACAGCTTTCATTATAACTTATCATCAACTGTGTTGTCTCTTAAAGATCCGTCCTCCCAGTAAGATGCAACAGGCAACGGATGAGGTCGAAGACCGCAATGTTGAAGGGGTCCAGAATCCCCCACCTCAATTGGGACGTCAGGAACGACAGCTTCCTCCACCATGCACCATACAAGAATTCTGGAGATTGAGGCCACCTACCTATAGTGGCGAAGGAGATATAGACGTAGCTGAGCAGTGGATCGATACCATGGAGGACAAATTTGAACTTCTGGACTGCCCGGACCACAAGCAAGTGATATTCGCAGTCGACATCCTCACCAAGGACGTGAAAGACTGGTGGAAGGTGACCAAGGCGACTGAGTTCGCGGGCGTTAGGGTGATACCATGGGCTGACTTCCGACGGTTGTTTGAAGCTCGCTTCTTCCCTGCCTTCCAGAGGAGGCTGAAGCAGCAAGAGTTCCTGAATCTGAACTAGGGGACAATGATTGTGTCCCAGTATCAAATCAAGTACGTCCGCCTCCAGAAATACTCAAAATTGACCATGGACGAGCTGGAGAAAACCAACTGTTTCATCGAAGGATTGAACCCGGGACTGAGAGCTCAAACACGGCCTGGGAATTGTAAGACATTCACGAATGCAGTTCAGCTGACCACTATGATGGAAAGGGATCAGCAAGAACTACAACGTACCAAGACAGGACAGCCAGAAGTGGGACAAGGGTCCCAACAACAACAGTTCAGAAGGAACGACCACCACCACCAGCGGTGAGACCAGCGACGGGATAACCGCCCCCAATCGTACCCTGCTCCACAACAATACGATCGACCCAGTTATGAGCAACAGCCCCGACCGCCTCTACCATCATCTCGTCAGCCTCAGCAAGCACCAGCACAACAACAACCCCAGCAGAGGCAACCCCAATAGCCGGTAAGGCGACCGGCACCACAAAGACCCCAGCAGCCTAGAGCCCCTTAGGCGCAACCTGCTCAAGGTGAGAAGGTCTTATATAACACTTGCGACAGGACTCATGCTGGGGAGTGTCGCATGAAAACCGGTGCCTGCTTTCACTGTGGCGTGGTGGGCCACTTCTCCATTGATTGTCCGCGGCGCAAACCCCTAGTCCAAGGAAGACTCTTCAACTTGGAAGAGGATGCCCCACATAATGATGTTGCGTCATTCGAGGTACGCTCTGTATTGCCAAGCTACCTACTACTATTTTATTTGATTCTGGAGCCACTCATTCTTTCATATCAGAAGAGTGTGCTATAACTTTGGGGCTACCTGCTATGAACCTAGAACCCAGCATGACAATTCTTACCCCATAAGGAACTCTACGGACTACTAGATATCTACCTGAGGTATCGGTAGAAATTGACAAAAAGAATTTCCCTACCGACTTGATCATAATACCTATGAGGGATTATGACTTCATACTGGGCATGGATTGGCTAGCTCGCCATGATGCTTCCATTCTGTGCAAGCAAAAGAAAATGGTTATAGGAGCAAATATTAAAGAAAAAGTCATGGTTAGAGATATACACCGTAGAGAACCAAAGATCATGGTATCGGCAATAAAAGCCCAGAAATTACTTAAGCAAGGCTGTAGAGGATTCCTGGCAAGTGTGACTAAGCTTGAAGCTCCCACCAAGACCCCACAAGACATAGACATCATAAGGGAATTTCCAGAGGTGTTCCCTGAAGATGTCAGTGGTCTACCGCCAAAGAGTGACATTGACTTCCACATCGAGCTAGTGCTAGGCACAATTCCAATTTTCAAGGCTCCGTATCGTATGGCACTTGTAGAAATGAAGGAACTGAAGACTCAAATTCAGGAGTTGTTGGATAAAGATTGTATCAGACCTAGTGTCTCGCCATGGGGCGCTCCGGTCCTTTTTGTCAAAAAGAAGGACGATTCAATGAGGCTGTGCATAAATTATCGGATGCTCAATAAGGTCACGGTAAAGAACAAGTATCCCCTTCCTCGCATTGATGACTTGTTCGATCAGTTCTCCAATGCCAAAGTATTCTCCAAAATTGATCTGCGGACCGGTTACCATCAGCTCAAGGTAGCAGAGGAAGATATTCCGAAAATGGCTTTCAGATCACGATATAGGCATTACGAATTTCTGGTTATGCCGTTTGGTTTGACTAACGCTTCAGCAGAATTTATGGACCTGATGAACCGGACGTTCAACGAACACCTCAACAAGTTCGTGATCGTCTTTGTGGATGACATCCTCCTATTCATCCAGTGTGGAACAACACAAGGAACATCTAAGGATTGTTTTGGAAACATTGCGTGAGAAGAAGTTGTATGCAAAGTTCTCCAAATGTGAATTTTGGATGGACCAAATGATGTTCCTTGGGCATATTATTTCCAAAGATGGGATTTCAATGGATCCGGCTAAGGTTGAGGTAGTGTCAAATTGGACTCAGTCAAAGAACGTTTCAGAGATCATAAGTTTCCTCTGTCTGGCAGGGTATTATAGAAGATTCATCAAAAATTTTTCCAGACTGGCACTACCGTTGACCAAGCTCACTAGAAAAGGCAAAAAATTTATTTGGTCCACAAAGTGAGGAAAGCTTCCAGGAGTTGAAGAAGCGACTGACTTCCGCACCTATACTCACATTACCATAAAGTAGTGGTGGGTATGTAATTTACAGTGATGCAAGCGGCATAGGACTAGGATGCATCTTGATGCAACTCGGGAAGGTGGTGATTTACGCATCAAGACAGCTGAAGAAATATGAGATCAACTATTCAACTCATGACCTCGAACTAGCAGCTATAATTTTTGCTCTCAAGCTTTGGCGACACTATTTGTACGGGGAACAGTTTGTGGTGTACACAGACCATAAGAGTTTGAAGTATGTGTTCACACAAAGAGATCTGAACATGCGTCAAAGATGATGGATGAAGTTCCTGAAAGACTACGAGTTCGCCATCAACTATCATCCATAGTCGGAAGTGGGAAGGCTCGGTGGCTTTCATGCATCTCCGACAATATGAGATGATGGAGGAACTCTTCAAATGGACTTTGGAGGTAACACCTAATGGCTCGCTCATGATGATGCAGCGGATTGAGCCCGATCTTATTGGACAGATCATTGTCGGTCGAAGTCGAAGACCCCGACTATCAGTCCATGATGATTAAGACAAGTTTGGAGGGCAAGGATTTCAGCATCTCCTCAGATGGTGGCCTTCGGTACTGCGACCGACTATGTGTACCAAACAACTCAGCACTACGACGAAAAGTCATGGATGAATGCTACAAGTTCGAATTCGCTATCCATCCTGGGAGTATGAAGATGTACAAAGATGTACAGAGAAGTTTCTGGTAGCCTGATATGAATAAGGAAATAGCAGAGTACGTGTCCATATGCATAATCTGCCAACAAGTAAAAGTGAAGCACCAGAAACCGCAAGGCACCCTGAACAGTCTCGGGATTCCCTAGTGAAAATGGGAGGAAATCACTATGGATTTCATCACAGGCCTCCCTCGGACATAGAAGGGGCATGATGCCATTTGAGTAGTAGTGGATCGATTCACTAAATCGGCCCACTTCCTACTCATCAAGGTAAAGCAATCATTGGATAGCCTAATGGATCTGTATGTGCAGAAGATAGTCAGACTCCATGGAATCCCCTCAGTCATTGTGTCCGATAGAGATCTAAGATTCACCGCCAGGTTTTGGAAAAGTTTGCAGAGTGCTTTCGGCACAAGGCTACATTATAGTACAACGTTTCACCCACAGACGGATGACCAATCAGAACGCACGATCCAAACACTAGAAGACATGCTTCGGGCATGTGCCTTGGACTGGCATGGTAATTGGGATAACCATCTTCCTCTTATTTAGTTTTCATATAACAATAGTTACCATGCAAGCATAGAGATGTCCCCGTTTGAAGCTCTGTATGGCAGACCATGTCGTTCCCCGGCATGCTGGGGAGAAGTCGGCAAAAGAAAGCTACTGAGCGCTGAGCTCCGCAAGCAGACACAAGAATACACTGATCGAATTGAACTGATAAAGAAAAAGATGAAGTCTGCTCAAGACCGGCAGAAGACCTACACTGACAAGAAAAGACGAGAGCACACGTTCAGGGCCGGTGAACAGGTCTTACTCAAGGTCTCACCAACTAAGGGCGTAATGAGATTTAGCAAGAAAGGGAAATTAAGCCCAAGGTATGTGGGTCCCTTTGAGATTTTAGATATGGTTGGTGATTCCGCATGCAGGTTGGCATTACCCCCGGCATACGCCAGAGTGCATAATGTCTTCTACGTCTCATTGCTCCGAAAGTACAAGGATGACTACACCAACATAATCCAAATTGAGGAGCCGAACCTCAAGGAGGATTTATCGTACGAGGATCAACCTACAGAGGTACTAGAGTACCAAGAGGCCCAACAAGGAAAGAAGACAGTGACATTGGTCAAGGTGGCGTGAAAGCACCATCAAGGCAAAGAGGCCACTTTCATCTAAATTCGAGGACGAATTTCTTTTTAAGGGGGTAGTAATGTAAAGATCGGCTCTTCCATCATTTAAATTTCAAAAGAAAAATGGAATTTAAAAAAAAAAGAAGAAATGAGAGAATCGGTGCCATGACCGATTCTCTCTCCCTCACCCCCACGACCCTCTCCCCACTCCCTCAACTCTCGCCGTGATCACTCCCCAAGAGAGAAGGCGGCAGCTGCTATATGAGGGAGTGAAGAGGACTCCCTCGCACCTCTTTGGACTCCTCTCACAGTCGTCTCTCTCCCCTGCTCTCTCCGACGACCGGCACGATGAGCACCCCTACGGACAGATGAACGAGCACGGCCGAGATGAACACCCCGACCTCCCTCGACACCTCCACGAGGATTAGACGCGCACCTCGCCGGCCGGAAATGTCCGGCGACTGATCAAATGACGAACACAACGCCAGTGACCTGTAAACTAATGGAAAAAGGTACCATAGACGTACAATCCCCTAGATGAAGAAATGTATATCATTAGTCACGCATTTTGATTCCATTATGACCTGGATAACCTTAGAAACATTTTTCGTATTATGCTCATCGAAATTCGACGACCGGAGGTCGGCCGGAATCGAAGAAGAAGGTCGGTGCTCTGTTCTGCCCGTTGAAATCGGTCGACAAGTTCGGAGCGAACGGTCGACCGATCTGTTTAAAGACCAGGATGGCCGTAAGGTCGGTCGATCGATTCGATTTGATCGGTCGATCGATCTGATAGAGGCCGTCAAGGCCATTCGCGCATTATCGGTCGATCGTTCCCCGTGAACCAATCGACCGATCACGCAACCTCCCGATGCGCAGCGACCGGCCGACCGGTTCACAAAGAATGATCGACTGGTTCTGTGCAACGTGAACGAACTGACAAATTCCGATCGGTCGATCGATCCAATGATATCGGTCGACCGGTTCTGCATTAACGCTCGACCGGTCCTTTTAGAAAAATAATTTTCGACCTTAGTGGAAATGACTAAAATGTCCTTGAGTGGCTAGAACCACTACAATGCGGCCCAAATCTCGACTGGCCCATTTAAGGCTTGGTCCCACTTAGTAAGACGTGTAATGGGTGTTTTCCATAGGAAGGGGATTAGACTTTACCCTTTCTCTGAATATTGATTCCAAGCCCATCCATGTTAAAGAAGATAAATAAAGTAAAGATAAAAGAATGGGATAGCTATGTGTTATTCAAGGTACGGATCAATGTATTGTATACCGGGGGGCAGGTAGCTGCACTGAGGAGACAATGTACCTACTGGTATTAACTACTATTGCTCTTGGACCACAGGCTCTCTCTCACTTGTGCTTAGAATAAGGGTGACGTATTGACGCACTCTTCCCCCACGGGGGCGTATATGGATTATATTGTTTTATGCCAGAGAGACATATAGCTCAGTTGAGGAGACAGTGAACCTACAGGTCCGCAGCGACCACTGTTCTTGGGGTGCAGGTCATCTCCCATCTGTATTTCGAAAAGGTTATGCCTGAGCATACACATTCCCTTTCATGGGCACCCTGACAACATATGGTATAGATGCACCTCTAGCTTCCCACTTAATTAAGTCGAGCTCGCATAGGATAACGAACATCAATGACCGTATAGTAATATAAAAGATGTAGTACTACACAGAGCATAACAGAGTATAGTAATGAATAACAGAGTATGAAAATGAATAGAGTAAAGTATAGTAAGGTAAGGTATTGTACCAAATATTGTTAAAGTAAAGGATAAAGTATAGGACTGTATATGTATAGTCCATAACCTATAGAGATCAAGGTATGGGAACGAATGAATAAAATAACTGATCATTGATTGTCTTTCATCAATGTGGATTCATCATATTATCATTTCATCATTTATGTGACTATGTGTACTGGGCGTTAGCTCAGGGGCATTCCATGCTCATGCTTTGGGATTTCGCAAGTAGGAATCCTGCTTAGGGAGGAGGTGGATAATACAGAGCTTCAGGATGGCGGCACATGACTTGCTACAAAACCACAGTTTTCCGCCTTTTAATTCTGTATTTTGAATTATCTGACTTTGTATATATGAGATACTCAAATTTCCCTTTTTAGCCCTGCACTTGTTGATATTTCCTAGAACTATTAGAATTATTTGCATTTTCCTATTTTCTTGAATTATCGCATGTCATGTGACATCCTTTGAATTTTAATAATATTTCTTCCGCATTCCCATTTCATTATAATTTCTCTATCATTTCTATTATCACGTGTGTCATATGTTGACCAGTCAAAGTTAAAGTAGTCGTAGGCAGTGTAATGCTCCCTTGATCAGTCTGATTGTCAACGTGGCAGGATGACTGATTTTGGGGGCGTTACAATAAGAATGAATTAGAGCATCATAGCAACACTGAGGAATCAAGTTCAGCGCGAATGGCTTTATGCTTGAACTGAACTACCATTAAAAAGTAGAGGTGAGTTTATTCTTGAAATATCCACAAAATGAAGCCCAAAGATATCATAAAAACAACCGAGCACTGCATAAATTCCAGGTCTTTGTGTGGTATTGGGATGTTGCTGAGTTCTGACCACAAAGGAACAAATGGCTCCAATGGTCACAATTTAATGACTTATGGAATGAGTAGAGGGTAAAGCATCTTACAATATTTAACGACCAATTTTGTGTCTAATGGGGTCTGATGATGGGAAAGAAAGCTAATCCATGCACATCATCCTTGAAAACCTATTGAAAGATATATATATATATATATATATATATATATAAGACAACTTTATTACCTAACGAAATAATAGAGTTGATCTCAAGAATACCCTTTCTTTTGTCTATATGTTTAACATGACAAATAGAATAGCTAGCAGTCATCAACACTTCTCACGTGCTTAAAAACATACAATTATTCAGATAGAACAATAAAAACTACAATAATAACATTAGTACTGATCATTAGCCTATTTCACTTTCATCTATCTAAACACCAAAAGTGAACTTACAAGATTTATCAATCCCAAACCGCTGGAACACTTACTATCACTTCAATCCAAACACAATGGGCCTCTCTGAAAATTGACAAACAAATGTATGAAGTGAATGTTGAAGCATGAGAACTAAATTTTGCTGAAAATATACAGATTGAACACTTCTGGACTGATGAGCTTTTACAAAGGGAAAAGAGTTTTCTCCTCGTCCTTAATAGCATTTTATAAGAATAGTGTGGATGTACTATAACTCCTAAAAAGACAAATAAAATCTCAATAATAAAAGTCTCGATCATTAAATCTTCAAAGATTTGAAGTTCACTTGTTTGTTCCTATTCTCTTTAAACACACGAACAGAACTTAATTTAATTCAGGATGTTATATCATATGATGAGTTGTAGGTAGGCCATGTAAGCATAAATTATCTTTTAGAAAGATTTCTGCAAGCTTTACACGTAGTGTTTGCTTGATACACGGAAATAAATTATGATCTGTCAGGCCAAAAGGTGCCTCACTTTTCTCCAAATGATTTCATCACCATAATGCACAATTAATATTCACCAAAGCTCCATTCTGTAGACATGAGAGAACAAGGACCATTGCGATCTTTCCAGATATCTCTTGAGAGTTGGTTCTGATTCTGAGAACTGATCTGTGCGTTCCCTTCTGAGGCTTTTCAATTCCATTGCCTCCTTTTCACTGAATTGACAAGTAGCAAACCTGAACACGTATTGGAATCAGTAAGGCATATATGCTTCATGCCTTGGTCCCCCTCTTCCTATAGTCTTTAATGACTCAAAGATGAGCAATTTCTGTAAATTAACAAGACAGGAACAGGAACCTATTTTCTGTTCGCATCTGCAAATTCGTCTATGGTTCAGTCTCATAAGTTCAGTATCCATCTTTTCTTCTTCCTTCAGCCTGATGTGTCCCATTGTCAACTTTTGAGGGATTTCCGCAAATCAGGCACATGATCATCTGCTGTCATTTGAGAAACAAATTCAGACAATGCTGACAGTGAACCAGTGAAGTACTGGTCAGGAGATTGGCCTGTGCAAATCTTCTAATTTCCTTTTACAATGTTCTTGGTGCCAACTAGATTTCAGAATTCAGATCTGTGATCGGACACTGAAATCTAATTTCCTCACAACAGTAGTAAAAAGCATTTAAAAATCAGATTTTGCGATCATATCTACGGATAAATCCCAGGTCGATCGAGTATATAAATGGATATAAATAATCTCTCGGTTGTCATCCACTCAGTTCGTGTGGTCAACCTGATATCGTATGAGGCAGAGTGGCACCCCACAAGAACTTATATTAAGTATTTATAATTTATCATATATAAATATGAAGTTGGAATGACCTCTGTGGGGAAAAAAAAGAGGAATAACCATGCGGAGGGGGGGGGGGGGGGGGGGGGGGGGGGGGGGGGGGGGGGGAGAGCGACCCTTGATTGTGAAACCATCTGCTACGAATCTTGGCGCACGTAGTATATCTATACACGAAAGATCTAAATATTTTCTTAAGCTATAAAAGCACAGATCTTTTATTTTTAAGATTTAGTCGACGTTACCGATGTTAGGGAGACCCAACCTGTCAAATCGAATAGGATCAAATAACGTAATAATAATAAATTAACATAAAATAATAAAATAGATTAGAAGAACTTGCAACCATCCGAAATTAATCCTCCATTTGGTTCATGGATAAAATACGAAATAACTTCTTATGATGAATATCGTTAAAAAGGAGAATAATGTTAAATTGGTCAACGTATGTTTTCTATAAAATAAAATTCGTAATGCCAACATTTTAAAAAAGTGCAAGATTTCTTCCATCAAAATAAATGAATAAATATATTCTCACATTTTCATCGTTTACCATTTCTTTTAATTTTTTTATAATTTAATCATATATTATTATATTATTATTTTTATTATAATATAAATAATAAATGTCAATTAGTTATAATAAAATAATTTAATTATAAAATATAATATAATATATTTAAAAGTTATTCATTTTACATCAAACAGATAAGATAATAAGAATATGAATATTATATTTTTATGAATAACTTTTATTATTCTCTAAAAATTATTCTTTGTCCAAATGGCTGTTTGGTTAGATGATATGTTTTAAGGAATAATAAATTTTATTTTAGATAATATAATATTCTAACTATATTATTATTCTACTTCTTGTTTGGTCGAAAAAGAATATATTTTATGATAAAAATATTTTATTATAAATAGTTTACATTTATTATTGTTATTATTATAAAAATTATAATATAACAATGTATAGTTAAATATAAAAAATATAAAAATAAGGGAAAAAGTAGAAAAGTAGTAGAATATCATTATTCTACTGGTTTAGCATAATACATATATTCTGTTGGAGGAGTTAAAAATGGTGGGTTCACACTCTTCTAGACGATTTTGTAAAAAATAAAGTTTAATCAAGTTATTCTTATTATACTCGTGTTTGGTCATATTCTCGAGATTATTGAGATATTCTGGCCTATAATCCAAAATCAAATGGCAAAGACTTTTCCATACATCATTTAGTCATAAATGATTTTAACATTTTTAAAAAAATTATAATTAATAAAAACTTTTTAATAACCAGACAGCACTCTTCTTTTAATATATGCATTCAATGTCTAAAAATTTTGTTACATCATTAATCTCAACGTTCAAATAGAACTATAAAATTTATTTAAACGTTATGTGCAATACTTCGTCATGAGTTGGGTTGTCATTCATTACTTAACTTTAGTTACTTAAAGAGTGCAGAATTTTTCAATTAGAATATATAAAGATAACATATCACATAATTCTACATATGATGCATCAATTATCATCATAATAATAATATAAGCATATAAACATGCATATCATACATTATATCATGATTCTTCCATGACATTATATTACGCTTATCATTCATTCTTAACATAAGGTTCTTGAAACATAAATATATTGACATGCATGCTTTACTTGAGAATCATATGCAAGAATTACAATACCGATATGCATTCATCACAATCATAAACATACATGACTTGCACTTATTTTTTTTCATTTTATTTTCATTGTCATGTACATCTTAGAAATTTCTTTATAACTCCTTATCTATTACTTATTACTTAACATCTTTCATTCTTTATTTTACATTTTTTAATGTTACTTTATAATCCTTTGGACTTCTTTCAATGCATGCTTTACTTGAGAATCATATGCAAGTATTACAATAGCGATATGCATTCATCACAATCATAAACATACATGACTTGCACTTATTCTTTTCATTTTATTTTCATTGTCATGTACATATTAGAAATTTCTTTATAACTTCTTATCTATTACTTATTACTTAACATCTTTCATTCTTTACTTTACATTTTTTTAATGTTACTTTATAATCCTTTGGACTTCTTTCATTTTTTTTTCTTTTTTTTATTATGTGAGACTTTGAAGTAGTATTCTTAATCTTTCGTCTTCATCACATAATATCATCATCTTGACCTTTATTCCTTGTATTATGTCACATCTTAAGGAACACACATCATATAGTGAGGCTAATCATCTTTAGGAATACACACTTTCTGATAAGGGGCATTGTTCATTGAGAAGTACATATAAAGACGTAGGACTTTATTTCTCGAACGTAGTTCTCCTTGAAGTACATACATAAATGTATGACTTTACTTTATCATCATCTGAACTTTCTTTCTTTGTTATAAGATATTTTGAAATTAAACTTCACTTTCATTCTTACTTTTACTTTATAACATTTTTTTATCTTAACTTAGTTAAGAGAATCATGTCAACATCATCACATTGGCTAGCAAATGATAGAATGCCACAATGGTCATTCCCAGTCTCGTAATGTTCATGATAACTTTGACATGATCGTGAAACTTACAAAGGCCGATTTTTAACTTATTTTCTCACTTTTTTCATTGGCTCACAGCCATTCTAAGACATGGCACGGTCATGCCAATGTCTTGAAATCCCGATTTCTAACTAGAAATACCAATTTTTGAGATGAGATCAATGAAAAAATATATACATCCTCAAGAACAAGTTTGGGGCATGAATTATATACATATAAGAACATTTTTCATATCATAGTTGAAATGGTATCAATTATGGCAATAACATAATCTAGGTTTTTCCCTAAATTGAAATATTAGATCTAAGCATGAAACATCATTAAATAACCAAGGGATCTTCCCAAGGTGCAAGAAATCAATAGATCTAAGCATAAACATATGAATCTATATGTAAGATTTGTGCAGCCCTCAATGTAATATGAGAATAAGGTACCCTCAAACTCTCAATTCATTACACGCAAAACATTAAGAGAGGAAAGAGGGATTGAATTCCCTTTAATTTACTTTCCCATGTCCACGAGGGTTGTAGTCGTCACGTATGAGAGGAATAAGAAAAGAGAAAAGAGAGTGTTGTGGACTTTTTACAGAGTTTAGCATAGGGTTTTCTCCAATTTACTTAATTACCTTTAGTTAAAATTTAGATTTTTTTACATTATAAACATATAAATTTATATGCAAGATTTCTATAGCCCTCAATCTTAATCCAATATGAGAACAAGGTGTTCTCAAACTTTCAATCCATTATATGAAACCCACTAAGAAAGGAGAAAGGGGTTGGATTCCTTTTACATACATAAAGTTATATCGGTGTCACGGTAATGTCCATTATGCCAATGTTATGATGCATGAGGTATGTCTTGAATTAGTCCCATATGCATAAATCACGAGAGAAACGTTGAGTATATATGAGAACATGTCCTTGATCAGGTGTGACGCGTTAGAAAATCGTGAATCTAAGGGTGAAGCGGACAATATTATGCCGAGTACAGAGGATCCAAGGGGCAATGAGTCATTGTGCTACTCGGATATTGGGTGACGCATTTTGATAAAATAAATCGTACGGCTCAAGACTCGGAGGGGATAATATCACATGCAAATTATAAATGTTACATATGATATCAAAGTCATTTTGCATACATCTCTATGCATGGTTGGTGCAGGCATGCCTTGGATTAGCCCCCACATGCATAAGTCACGAAAGAGATAATATTTATATATGAAAACATGTCTTTGATCAGTGTGATGATTTAGAAAATCGTGAGTCCAAGGATGAAGCAGGTAGCATCATGCCGAATATAGAGGTCCCAATGGGCAATGATATGTTGTGCTACTCTGATATTATGAACCAAAAAATAAGAAAAGATTTTTTGGACCGAAAATTCCTTTCTACTTTTACCTCTAGAGGAAATTTTATATGAGTAATGAAAAATATAAATTTTTAATAGAAATATATGTAAATGATCTTCTAAAAGAAATTATTAATTCTTTTATATCTTAATTTTCTCCAATTCAATCATTCAAATTGGTGAAATAGACCGATTCAACTCAAGTGTTGATTGAATTTAAACCAATTAAAGTGGCCCGCGGGTTTCAAGTGACCCTTGATCTGATCAATCTGGTGTGACTTCAAAACGCTAGTTACCAACCCGTTAATTCATTCATTGCATTGATGTCATGTCATGTTGTTTGCCAGCAAAAAGGGAAAATTTTGAAAATAAATCCAAAATGATCTTTAGTAAATTATGATTCTTTGGGTTTCTCAATTGTTTGCATGCTTTTGAAGCAACAAATTTAGTAGTCTAAATGAAATGTAAAATAACGCTATTATGTAGTTAAGAGAAAAATTAATTTGAATTATAAATAAAGATTTTTTATTGTACTTTCTTTCTCCCTCTTCTTATTGACGTGATTTATTATTTTGAAGAAAAAAGTCAAGCGGGCATTTTCCTTTTCCATAAGAAATATGTGTTTCACGGGCGGCGTATAATATTTTCAAAGGTAATTAAAGCACATACAAGGTTGATTAATGTGTGTTTCTTTTTCTTATAGCAAATTGTGTGATAAATGTTTCCCCTTATATTTTATTTTGCATGTAGGATATTGATTTGAGAAAAGGAAATTTTGTACAGTATCCTTCACCTGGTGGTAGTCTTGTTCTCTTTAATTTAATAAAATTGTTAGCATCAAATTCATTTTGTGATAGTGTTGTTGTTGATTTACTGTGAATGTCGGGACCGAATATCCACCGCTCATTCGGACCATTGAGATGCTTATTCGGAGACATGAGCTCCTTCGGAGAAGTGCCAACTCAAATATCCATCTAGGTATCCGTTTAATCACAAACGTCTCCGCCTAACGTACATCCAAGCATCACTCAAATATTATAATGATCTTTAGAGATTTTTTGTCGATATAGAATCATAAACTCCCGTCCTATATATGAAGATTACTTCGGTTAAAATTGGATATAGAAGTGCATAGATTACCACATCAAAATATTGTAAAAAAGTCGAGCCGGAAATGGGACTTTGCGTGGTCTATAGAATCCAATCAGAGTTTTGTAATGCCCACCTGGACTCCTTGAGTCCGAGTGAGATTTGGATATGATCAGAACCGAGTTTTCCAAACTCAACTTGAATTCCATGGTGCATGACTCATATTCTGATCGACAATGACAACTTTAGGTAAGGCCAATTTGTCCGAATGGATTATAGTTCTTGATCATTCCAAATCATATCATTAACAATTCCTAATAAATTCAATGGGCAGAGGTAATGCCAGTCAACGTCAAAATTCGAATGACCACGATTCAATTCAATTCGATTTCCATTCAATTCAATTCAATTTCAATTCAATCTTTGGAATTATCCAATTCAATTCAGAGTGCTCGATCAATTAAGGAAAACTCCATGTCTCTTTCATGTAGGTCAGTGGAGGATCAAACCATGGCAAGCCGTCCTCCAATAATAGCGCCAACAATAACTTCGTGATGGCAGGACCTAAAGGATGGCCATAGCTTCCTTAAAGGATGACGTTTCAAACCTCTAGGTATGCTATCTGCTCCATACAATATCCATATCAATAAAAATATGGCACATGGGGTTTAGAGACAATCGAAGAACATGGAGACCCGGCAATTTTTATTTATCTTGTTTACCTAATGGACCTATCTTTAACAATTTAATTTAGATTAAACAAGGACCCAATCAGGGGAAAACTACTAGATCAATACTATAATGGATAACATGTTCTGATGGATTAATAACAACGATAATCTCAAAACCAAATCCAAAGGGTTTCCATAATAACTATGCAACTAACCATATATTCAAAAATATGTTTTCTATCTCCAGAACCAGGCCCGCGTCGGGTGGAACCCTGGCCGCGTTCGGAGACAATAAAAATCTCCTCGGCCAGGGTAAACTCGGGTCGGGTGTACAGTGAACCCGGGCTGGGTCAGCCGGTTCACTTTCGATCGTAATCACGCCGCAATCCGAGTCAGGCCGAAGCCAGACCCGGGCCGGGCCAATAGGAACCCGGGCAAGGTTGGACAACTCGATCCAGTTCTGAGTCTAACTCGGTTCGGATTCAACGAAATCCAGGCCGAGTACAGTAGAACCCGGGCCGGGTTCTGCCGTCGACGGAGAAACACGTTCTGACGCGACTTTTCGACCATCATAACTATACCATACGATGTTCAAACTATGCATATGATATAACAATGGATTCTCAGCACAAAGGAGAAGAGAATAGGGTACTATATCATGGACAACCGATGACATAAGGATTCCCCCTACGTACATAAAGTTGGCTGAAAAATTAACTGGATTCCCTCTACTTGCGTGAGTTGTCCAGATGACGACTTTGGCCGACGATATCTCTCTGTCCACGTTCCGAAACTCACGGCCATCACTTGGATGTTCTTCTCCTATATGCTAACTTCAAAAACAACTGTCGCGTGCTCTTTGAAATGCCTTGGTTCGCATGCAAACGAGAGCAAAGAAAGGCTCGTGGGACATAATTTTGTTTTGGCCAAAAGGGAGTTTCCAGCCACCCCTTTGATGTCTATTTATAGTGCAGAAAAGGATTTTCAATTCTATTGGGCCTTAGAATCTTTTAGAATCAATTTTGGCCATCCATCAATAATTAATCTATCCATAATTTGTCAAATTTGATTAAATCCGAATTTACTTTATAATTCCATGCTGATCTCCATAATAATTCTATCTCTATTCGAATTCCATCTTATCTTTTCAACTTATCCCATAATTTCCATCAATTTTGGAAATATTTAATTCCAAAATATTAAATGATGATTTTCCATATATTATAAATGAAATAAATAATCATTTATTTATTTTATAAAAATTGGGGTCGTCACATCATAACCTCCTTAAAAATAAATTCGTCATCGAATTTTCTTAAGAGAAATTACATCAATCTATTTAGAAAATTCTAGAAAATCCTTTCTCATTTCATCTTCCAATTCCCAAGTGGCATCTTCATCTCTATGATGTGTCCATGCCACCTTTACCATGGGTACCTTCTTATTCTTCAAATGTCTGGTCTGGTACTCCAATATCTCTATGGGTTGATCTGAGTATGTCAGATCCACGTTCAAGTTGATCTCCCACTGAGTATGTCTGGTACTCCAATACATTCTTTGGTAGCTCCCAGTTGGCAACTACTTTCACTTTGGCAGGATCCACTGATATTCCATCCTTGCTGACGATATGCCCGAGGAATATTATTTCTTCCAGCCAAAATTTGCACTTCGAAGATTTGGCGTACAACTTGTGCTCTCGCAGGGTCGGTAGCACAACTCGTAGATGCTCTTTGTGTTCCTTTGGGATCGACGAATAAATTAGAATGTCATCGATGAAAACAATCACGAACTTGTCCAGATATTGTCTGAACACTCGGTTCATCAATTCCATAAAGACTGTCGGAGCGTTGGTCAGCCCAAATGGCATCACTAGAAACTCGTAGTGACCATATCTTGTCCTGAAGGCTG
Organism: Pontederia crassipes; assembly: GCA_030549335.1. Classification (NCBI taxonomy): domain Eukaryota; kingdom Viridiplantae; phylum Streptophyta; class Magnoliopsida; order Commelinales; family Pontederiaceae; genus Pontederia; species Pontederia crassipes. Next base: position 9,883,095 of record CM060190.1, read on the forward strand.
TCTTCGGCACATCATCATCGGCTAACTGAAGCTGATAGTAATCACTTCTCAAGTCAATCTTGGAGAATACCTTTGCCGAAGACAATTAGTTGAACAGGTCATCGATTTTGAGTAGTGGGTACTTATTCTTTATTGTGACATTGTTCAACATCCGATAGTCTATGCATAGTCACAGAGATCCTTCCTTTTTCTTCACGAATAGTACCAGAGCGCCCCATGGGGAGACGCTCGATCAGATAAACCCCTTATCCAACAACTCTTGGATTTGGGTATTTAATTCCAGCATCTCCGTTGGAACCATTCTATATGGTGCCTTCGAGATGGGTGCAGTACCCGACACAAAATCGATGCGGAAGTCGATCTCCCGCCATGGTGGTAGTCTTGAGACATCATCCGAAAATTTGGAAATTCCTTCACCACTTCAATACTATCTCGATCTATCGTAGGTCCATCTTAATCACACTTGCCAAGAATCTTAGCATCCTTTCTTTAATAACTTTTGGGCTTTGATAACTGACACAAAGACCTTGCCCTGCTCCAGTGGCGTGCTTTTAATGATGGAATGAGGTCCTCTGATGCTCTGATCACTATTTTCTTTGCTCAGCAGGGTAGGTAGGCATCGTGGTAGGAAAACTAGTCCATACCCAACGCTACATCGTAATCCTTTATCAGGATGACGATTAGATCCACCGAGAAGTTCTTGCCTTCCACTTCGACTGACACCTTGAAAATGTATTTCTGCGTGACAATGGACCCCAAAGGTGTGCCGATGTCGAGTGAAAATCCTGTAGCTTGTGGCTTCATGCTCAATAGTGGAGCAAATTGCTTAGAAATGAAGGAGTGCGTAGCTCCTGAATCAAACAATATATTCGCATGAACGCCATCAATTTTAAGCATACATTGGATGGTGTGATTTGCTTTTTACTCATCAGTAGGCCGCACGTTGTAGACTCAGCCTTGCACAATCTTCGATGGCCCATTATTGCGCTGAGGAGGTGGTGGTGCAGTGTGCCTTTGTTCCTTGCACTCTCGAGCAAAGTGGCCCACCTTGCCACATTTCAGACATGTGCCCCTCTTCCGATAACACTCCCCGGGATGGAATCGATGGCAAAAATCACATGGTTTCTGCTCTTCCCTCCTCTTGGGGTAAGGTCAACCCCTATTTCGGTTATTGCGGCGACGATTATCACATCTGCCGCCATGTCTGCGATCTCTATTACGATTCTATTATTGGGGCTGATTTACAGGTGCATGGCTCTACTGTTGAGCTCCAACGTCATCCTCCAGATATATGTCGAATTCTTAAGCAAATTGGAGGGTCTGACAGTTCCCTCACTTAACTCTTTCTCTGAGGTTGGGCTTTAATCCATCTACCCAGCGCTTTACACGATCCAATTTTGTCTGTTGCAGGATCGAGTACTTTTCCAAGCTCAGGAATTTGGTCAGGTACTGCTTTGTAGTCATGATACCCTACTGCAGCATGAGATACTCCTTTTGCTTCCTGCCCCTCTCATAGGTAATGATGTATCTATCTCTGAAGACCTTCTTAAAGTTCTCCCAGGTGACGTGATCTTAGCCTGAGAATGTTGTAAGCTTAGCGGCCTTCCACCATTCTCTGGCTTCACCATTCAGCTTATGACTGGCGTAGATCAACTTGTGGTCCTCGCCGCAATCCATCTCGAGAAAGATCTGTTCTACTTCCTCGATCCACCTTTTGACGTCCTCGAAGTCGCCCTTTCCATTGAACTGTGGGGGCTGCAACTTCAGAAACTTTTCTATGGTATTTTTATGATCCTGAGTAGGCTGCCATGCGTGACTCCCGGTGTGAGTATGCAGTATGAGCAAAGTGAGGTCCATGAGGTAAAGACCACTGTCTCAACTGTTCCTCTTGATATCCGTTCATCTAAGGGTCTTGGATCTACCGCTCAATAGCCTGTGAGCCTTGGGCCTGCTGAAGAGCCCGTTGCGATTCACTCCTGGGGGGCCATGGGATATGATCCAGAAATGCCATAGCAGCAGCTCCAACATAACAATAACAATAACGATTCTATTAGTGTGAGCTCCATAATTCATATCACAATATGATACTTACTTGACCCTTCTTGATGGCTGCAGTGGTTGCTCGTGACAAATGCACATGGACTCAATTCTATCTATTAGACACAGTTAAGAAGTGCTTCTCCTTAGGCTATGATACCTTCTATAACTCCCCGAGACCCACATGACTATCATGTGCTCAGAGTCGTCCCAAAGACGCTACACAATTCTATCTAAAAGAATTTTTGTGGAAAATAAACTCTATAAGATGCGGAAATAACTATAGGAACATCTAAATATCCATAATGTCAAGGAGCTGGAAATGTCCATGACGCCACAATACTAAAGGTTCGGAAGAGAAATAACTAATCAATAATCTAGTAGGACATAATCCTACATCATGTGCAACATCTCTGTCACTGAAGTGGATCATCAGCATCACCATCCTCTATCATCACCTCATCTGCATTAATCTAGATGCAGAGAAAAACTCATAAATATAAAAATATTCAGTACGTAGGATCTAACCATAACGATAATTAATAATCAACAGTGCTAGATAAATCAAAGAAAATATGGAGCAATAAATAATATAGCACTGGATAAGACAATATGATAAGAGCTCAATAATCAATAAGACAATATAGCCATAAATCAATAAAGATGATTAGGAAAGGGGTCAATAGACCGATCAATGTCAACAAATAATAATCAATTATCAATTATGCCTGATCATTATGGCACTATCCAATTTAACAATTTCAATTCAATTATCAATATTAGTGGTCATCGGCCAATAACAATTCCTATTCAATTCAATGGGCGGAGGCAATGTCAGTCAATGCCAAAATTCGAATGACAACGATTCAATTCAATTTGATTTCCATTCAATTCACTTCAATTTTAATTCAATCTTTGAAGTTATCCAATTCAATTCGAAGCGCTCGATCAATTAAGGAAAACTCCATGTCTCTTTCATATAGACCAATGGAGGATCAAACCATGGCAAGCCGCCCTCTAATAATAGTGCTAACAATAACTTCGTGATGACCGGGGACCATGGCCATCACAGGACAGCCATAGCTTGCCTAAAGAATGACATCTCAAATCTCTAAGTACAGACAGACCCAACATTTTCCATCTTTTATCTTGCTTACCTAATGGACCTATCTTTAACAATTTAATTTAGGTTAAACAAGGACCCAATCAGGGAAAAACTACTAGATCAATACTATAATGGATAACATGATCTGATGGATTAATAACAACGATAATCTCAAAACCAAATCCAAAGGGTATGACGAGGGTAGATTTGTTAATGATATGATTAGGGATGCTTAAGAACTATAATCCATAATAACTATGCAACTATCCATAACCATATATTCAAAAATATATTTTCTATTCCCAGAACCCGGCATGCGTTGGGTGGAACCCGGGCCGTGTTCAGAGATAATCAAAATCCCCTCGGCTAGGGCAAACCCGAGTTAGGTGTACAGTAAACCCGGGCCAGCTTGGCCGGTTCACTTTCAATCACAATCACAATCACACCTCAACCCGAGTCAAGCCGAAGCCAGACCTGGGCCGAGTTGGACAACCCGTTCTAGTTCCGAGTCCGTCGACGGAGAAACGCATTCTGACTCGACTTTCCGACCATCGTAACTATGTCATATGATGTCCAAACTATGCATATAATATATCAATGGATTCTTGGCACAAAGGAGAAGAGAGTAAGGTTCTATGCCGTGGAAAACTGATGACATAAGGATTCCCCTTACGTACTTAAAGTTGACTGAAAAACCAACTGGATTCCCTCTGCTTGCGCGAGTTGTCCATATGCCGACTTTGGCCGACGATATCTCTCTGTCCACATTCCGAAACTCACGGCCACCACCTGGATGTTCTTCTCCTATATGCCAGCTTCGAAATCAACTGCTGCATGCTCTCTAAAATGCCTCGGTTTGCATGCAAACGAGAGGAAAAAAGAGGCTCGTGGGATAGAATTTTGTTTTGGTCAAAAGGGGGTTTCCAGCCTTTGATGTCTATGTATAGTCCATGATAGGATTTTCAATTCTATTGGGCCTTTGACTCTTTTAGAATCAATCTTGCCCATCCAATAATTAATCTATCCATAATTTGTCAGATTTAATTAAATCCGAATTTACTTTGTAATTCCATGCTTATCTCCATAACTATTCTATCTCTATTCAAATTCTATCTTATTTTTCCAACTTATCCCATAATTTCCATCAATTTCAAAATTATTTAATTCCAGAATATTAAATGATTATTTTCTAAATATTATAAATGAAATAAATAGTCATTTGAAATTATTTAATTCCAGAATATTAAATGATGATTTTCCAAATATTATAAATGAAATAAATATTCATTTATTTATTTTATAAAAATCAGGGTCGTCACATCCAGCCTAGGTTCCGACAACTCAAGTGCGACAACTTTAGTAAGGCCAATCCAATCAAATTTTGGTAAATTTGGCTCAAGTTTCATCATCTAGATTGATTAGAAGTGAATTGGATCGATATGATCCATGTACCCACGCAGCCTAATTCTCTTGATCGAGAGTAAATTGGTAATTTGGGAACCAAGATTTTGAGAGTTGAAAACTTAATTTTAAATATTTATTTATAGTTAATTCTATTATTTATTATTAATGGTTATTCTTGATTATTGTATTATCATAATGATCCTATTGTTGATTGTATCATTGACCTATCACTTTCGCATAGGGTTTTGTCATTCCTAATTGAAAAAAATGATAAACGTAAACATTCTAAATAAATAAAATAGAAAGACAAAAAAAGTGACATATTGAGACTAGTCATGTAATTATGAGTTTGATAAACGTAAACATTCTAAACGCATAGGGTTGATAAATCACTGTGTCTACTTATTGTCATTAGGATTGATTGTTAATTGAATTGAATTGCATGGAATAGATCATGTAATTATGAGTTTGATAGCCTAGCCTCTAACAAAAAATTATGTTTGTCCTATTGTGTGGTCCCTTCCTTTGTCGTACAATAAATTTATTGAATTGAATTGCTAATTATTTCATCTCATATTGAGACTATCATAGCATTGATCTCTCACTACCCTATATAAAAGTGACATAGTATTTTCTCGTAATTACTAAGAGCTCTCCAATTGAATTGGATAAGATAAAAAAAAAGTTTGTCACTTCTACATTGAATAGAATTATTATCGAATTAATCATTGTCATCGAATCAAATTGATATAAATTAATAATCGTTATTCAATTGAATATCGAATTGATAATTGATAATGATTATAGATTATTGTGAATTGTTAATTATTTATTAATAAAGCCATTGAAAATTGATAAATTGTGAATTGTTATATATTGATTCATTGTTGTTAAATTGTTATATTGGTTTTTATTTATTATATTGATTGCCCAATTAATTACTATTCATTATCTTATTTCAATTGAACATATAATTATCTTTGATATACTCATAAATTATTTTTGTATGCGGATTCGTGCAAGTAAACCAGAATAATAGAGGATGATCCGAAAAGTGATTTAGCTCCATGACTCATAGTTTGCAGATGGCATAAGACTCAATCATGAGTACATTGTTTAAATTTTTATTATTCCACATCTTTAGATTGCAAAGTTATAAATATTTTATTTCGATTATTATTATTAGTTATTATTATTTATTCTGAAAAATATTTTATAAAAAAATCATAGTATATATGGGATAACTTATGAGCACGTTAAATAAGTAGCAGGATATTACATTTCCTGTAGAGAAAGTAAAAGAAAAGATCAAAAAATGAAAAGAAAAGAAGGGGGAAGGGGAAGAGGGGGAAAGATTTTGTTGTGATAGAAGTAAAAGGTAAACTAAACTTATCACTATTGTAAATAAAAATATTATTATAAAATTACATTGTTGATGGATTAATAACTATTGAATTGTTATTACTTTATTACATTTGATCTCTCAATATATTATGGATTAAAATTCAAATTTAACTAATGAGAAATTAATTTGACGGTGAGCCCATTCAGTCCGATTATAAAAAAGTTGGTCGCACATTCATTATTAATTGATAATGCACGACTAAAAGGGGTGAAATAATATTTGGATTAGGTGGATGCTCCCCCTAAATCATCTATTGTTAGATGATAGATCTACGATTCACGTACAAGGCATGGTTCGCGGGTGGTTTAGGAGATGGTTCGTGGGGCAAATGACTCAGTTGACGAGTTGGGGAAAATGTAGATCTTGCCATCGCTGCACTCGACGATGCCAACCAATCGTCGTCGCCCTTGAAGTCGACGCCTGCTCACCTATCGTCACCGACCTAGAACTAGACGATGTCTCACTCAATGATGCCTGCTTGCCTTCCATCATCGCCGCCCTCAAACTCGATGATGCCTTCTCACCTGCCGTCAACGTCATCATCGTCCTCGACCTCGCCTCCTCACCCTCAATCATCGATGATGCATGGAAAATATAACATATAATTGGCCATGCATTTAATCACATTTTGATTCATTTTCATATAGCATGCATCATTTTATGGTTTTATTTGCTTTAATTTATAAAAAAATAGAAATCTATCCAAATTCTATGTTTTATTGAAGAAAAAGCAAGAGAACTGAATTACAGGGCCATAGAAATAAACAACACTCAAATCGAAGTTAAAACGGAGTCAGAAAGTGCAAATTAGTAGAGGCTAACAATACTAAAAGGAATATAATGGGTCGCGATATACATGTAACGAACTATGACACAGGGCTGTTACAGGCCCATTACGACCCGTTAAATGTGCAATTTTGGTCCAGAAACTTGCCCAAATTAGGGTCGTAACCAAAATGTTATAGGTCGTTAAAACAACATTTTTACTCTAATTTGGACACTATAAGGACAGTGAAATTCAGTGTTACAAACTGTGAGAAGCCACATTCAAGCCTTTATAGATCTGTTATGGGACGTTATGAAGGTTGATTTCGATCTTTCTTCGACTTTTCTTGAGGATTTCAATTGTAGATCAATTTCAAACTTTATCCTAAGTTCCAGGGATCATTAGGAAACATACTTACTCATATTTGAAGAAGTTTTGGGTGGTTTTAAAGCTCAATCAAACTCCATTCCAAATTTTTTATTATTTTAATGTAAACATACTCCCAATCAAATTGAAACTTTACCAAAACTCTTGGGACACCTAGAGGTATAAATAGAGGCCATAGAAGACAGAAAAATATGTGCTTTGTGGTGCTTGAGACTTGGGAGCCATGCATTATTAATGAGGATGAATTTCAAGTTGAAGAGGATTTTTTTGGGAGCAACTTCAAAATAACTCATCATTTGTGTTTTGAGGCGATCTAGAGATCATCGAAAGCAAAAATTCAGTCTTCTAATCATTGTTTGGATGCTCTTTACTCATACTTTTTATGCTTCATTAATTTTGTAATAGAGATTATTAATCTTTTTGAGAAAACTACATGAACCATTAGTTAGATTTGAATTAATATAGTTATTCGGATTCTTTTGATTATGATTGTTGTGCTTAATGCTTTTTACTGAGATTATTATATTCTGATATAAGACTACAAACCAGGTGTAGAGTAGTTAGTTTTAGGATCCGATAATTCTCAGCGAATCAATTTTTAACTCAAAATTGAAGCAATTATAACACGAAACTAGTAACTCATCGTTTGTATTAGATTTTGTGCGGTTTATCAGCTTTTACCCAGCGTGGATGACTGTTAGTTTAGGACTTACAACTTAATGCATCTTAATATCTTTCATAAGTGAAGATTAATTTAGCGTTTGTGATCCTAAGTTTTGTGAGATTTAAGATAGTTTGATTTACTCAGCGTAGAGGTCATTAGTTTAGATAATCCTAATCCATCTCAAGAACTGAACTTATTATCATTATTATAATTCACTCTTCTTGTCCATGCTAGTTCATCCTTATCTTTGATCATCCGTCATTTTTAGGCTCAACACCCATTTATTTTATTTATGTTATTTAATTTTTTTGCACATTTATTTTCTATTTTTCATATGACAATATCCTTTTCTTCTCTTAGTGAATTATTGAGGTAGATTAGATTTAAATAGTTTCTCATAGGTTCAACACTTTACTATTTACTTTATTACTTGATACGACTAGTGCACTTGCTAGTAATTTATTGTTATAAATTTAACGCATCAGTCGACCTCGCTCAGAGTCCTCGACTGTGGACCTCGCTTGTCGCCCTAAAACTCATTCGCCAACGTTGCCACTCGCACTCGACCTTGCCCGCCATCGCAACCCTCAACCTCTTTGCCACCGACGTCAACCTCACGCACGGGTGCCCTCGCCGTCATCGTCATCGTATCCTAGGGTACAAAAATGACCTTGCTGCTCTCGACCCCCACCTCATCGTCGCCCTCGCCTCATCGTCTCCCTCATCGTACATTCTAGGGCACATTGTGCGTGAACCCCCTACTGAACCGCCCCCAACCCTTGCGAACCGCGACTTGTGCAAGAACCATAGATCTATCATCTGACGGTGAATGATATAAAAAGAACTTCCATTCCGCCTCTTTAAAATGGGATGGACATTCAGTAAATTCATAATATTGTAATTCCTCAAATAAGATTTTATCACGTTTTCTATTTTAAAAATAACATAAACGAGAATATGACCAAGAAAAACTCTTATAAAAAAAACTAGAGCACATGTCAACACTATCGCAGCAAATGGCCATTTACTTGAAGAAGACATGCAGAAATAATTGAGATATAATTCCTCATTATTCTATCAAACACGTGATATCGTAGCATTGATAGATGACCATAATAGCATTCCCTAATGCTCTTAATTTATGTTAAAACGAATTTATTTCACGAGTTTAATTGCTTATTTTCCTTTTAAAACTAAAATAATAATTCAGTATTTAAATTCATGTATTATTGTAATTAAATAAAAAAGGAATATCATTTGAGCCAAATATTATCTAATTAATTATATAGATCGATTGATCCTAGCTCAATGTCGAAGAATTAATGAAACGTTCACGTTAAGTACCTTGTTTTCAAGAGTGAAGTAGATCTTATTAACAAAATTATGTATAAATAATATTTTCTTTTCACTGTTAAAAAGATAAACGAAAAGGAGAGGTATCCTCCTCGATCCATGGTCAAAGTGGTCTGTCATTGTTTGTCATCCCACTTTCTTTTTATTCCTATTAAATTAAGGCACGAATTAAGTATGCACAAATTAACCAAAGTGATCATTGTTCAAGATATATATATTATTATATAGTCAAATTGTGGCAACTTGTCGTATAAATATATATAATTATATAGTATTCTGTGTGGATCGAAAATCTAGCAAATTTTTTTTTAAAACGAAAATAGTAAATAAATCTGCCCAAATTAATGCGTGCAATTTGCGTTCATCGAATCAAGTTTATGTACAAAGGTTCATTTAAAAAAACGATACGATATCCGGCAATCCATTAATTAAGGAAATGAATTAATATATAGAGATTTCCCATAAGAAGATAAGGCTTAACTATATAATCAAAAAGATGATGTTGGCATTCGAGAACAATATATATATTGTTTCCTTACATGATATAAGATAAAAGATGAGGAGAGAGAGAGAGAGAGAGAGAGAGCTTATTTGACTTGAGTATGTGAACAGCACAGAGCCAGATTTCCCACCCTCTTACTCGTCTGCCTTCTATAAATACCTTTCTAAGCCATTCTCCTTCTTCTGCATCCCCATCTCTCTCTCTCTCTCTCTCTCTCTCTCTCTCTCTCTCTCTCTCTCCCCCTCTCTCTCTCCCCCCCTCCCTCCCTCCCTCCCTCCCTCCCTCCCTGTTTCAGTATAGGAAGATGGGGAATATGGACAGAGAAGGGAGGCCATGGCCAATGTTGTTCATCATGCTTGTCCTCTTCTGTTTCATGAAGGTGGGACATGTAGCGGCATCTCACGCCGTGTACAGAGAGCTCCAATCCGTTTCCGCCGGCGAGGTCTCCGGCGAACAGCGGACAGGCTACCACTTCCAACCCCCTAAGCATTGGATCAACGGTACGCTCTTCCTCTTCCTCTTCCTCTTCCTCTTCCTCTTCTTCTTCCTCTTCTTCTTCTTCTTCTTCTTCTTCTTCTTCTTCTTCCTCTTCTTCTTCTTCTTCTTCTTCTTCTTCTTCTTCTTCTTCTTCTTCTTCTTCTTCTTCTTCTTCTTCTTCTTCTTCTTCTTCTTCTTCTTCTTCTTCTTCTTCTTCTTCTTCTTCTTCTTCTTCTTCTTCTTCTTCTTCTTCTTCTTCTTCTTCAAAAAGACTAAAATTCTTGTGATTTATGAGTCGGAGGAGACAGATATAAGTTTGTCCAATTTTGGATCATATATGTTCGTACGTTTGGATTGGCCATTTGCTCAGACTAAAGACAAAAAGCCGTCGTGCCCCACGGCTGATTTTTTTTTTTTAAACCACGGCTGATTTATTACTATCAACTCCTTTGTCAAGAGTACAAGCTGTCAAGATAATGATGTTAAATTTGAATGGTCTGCACCCCACGTATATATAATGCAAGAGAACTTGTAAAAAAAAGAATTGTATCCAAAGATGATGTTAACGTGGGTTGAAGTTGAACAATCAAAGGTCGTTCTGCTACGTAACTTAAAATTGCGTTCATTTCACAGAAATGAGTTGTAGAATCAAATCAAATCAAAGATCTTTCCTAAGTTTATTCCTGGCCTCCAGCAACAGAAGCAGGACATCTATTTCTTTTTGACAACTCAAAGTGGACTTTAGCTATGTCATGGTAACGTGATTGACCGTCTGGTGTGTCCATGTGTTTCTTCATATGCTTTTTTTTTAAATTTTCTTCATTTTTCTTTGTGATCTAACTCGTTTTGCTGTCCCTGTTGTTCCGAGAAAGTGATATTAAATTGAATATGGACGAAAATATTGGTCATCATGATGTTGATTTCTTTAATTACTCTTCTTTAAGCTAACTAAGCTTTTCTTAGTTCATTAGACCATTCTTACTTTTTTTTCGTATGTATATATATATATTATTCAAAGAGGCATATATATATGTATAAAATATGTGAGTTATTATGAGATGTGGTTGAGTCTTAGGATGCATTAATGCATCTACTGTTCATATAATAAGAAAGGGATTGGGGATTGAATGAATCTCATGTGCACTCCAATCGATTGAACAACTCAAAATACAAAATGGAAAAACAAATTGGGTCAGTAAAAAATTGGTTTCTGTTCATCTAATTATCAATATTTATGTCACAATTATAGCATTAAGTTGAATGATGCACAAGTCATATTAGAAAACTACGCCTATTATAAATCTGACATTTACCTTAATTAGCATTTTATTTTTCTGGTCATCCCTTTTTCTATTGATGCAGAAAGCTAACTTCTTTGTTTTCTTCATTCCATGTATATATTCTACTCAAACAACGACCCCGAGAGCAGATCCTAATGGTATGTCCTCTCTCTCTCTCCCTCCTCTGTTTTGATGCATATAATTCCATCCATAAATTTATATAGCTCATTTGATGTGTTTTATCCATAAACAGGGCAGCAAACTGATACATGTAACCTGTAAACATTTTTGTTCTTGGAAAGAATAAATGAAAAGATTGATCCAAGTAATTATTTGGTTTGAATGCTTCACAGGGCCAATGTACTACAAAGGGTTCTACCACCTTTTCTACCAGTACAACCCCAAGGGCGCAGTGTGGGGCAACATTGTCTGGGCTCACTCTGTGTCGAGAGATCTAATCAACTGGGAAGCGTTGGATCCTGCAATCTACCCTTCCAAAGTTTTCGACATCAATGGCTGCTGGTCGGGGTCTGCTACCATACTTCCGGGCAACAAGCCGGTGATCATGTACACGGGCATTGACCCGCAGAACAGACAAGTGCAGAACGTGGCGTACCCCAAGAACCTGTCTGATCCTTACCTCCGGGAATGGATCAAGCCCGACTACAATCCGGTGATGGAACCGAAGGAGGGGATCAACGCGAGCTCCTTCCGGGATCCGACGACGGCGTGGCGCGGGCCGAACAAGCACTGGATGCTGGTCGTGGGCAGCAAGTGGGACAGGAGGGGCAAGGCGATCCTGTACAGGAGCAAGGACTTCGTGCACTGGGTCAAGGCCAAGCACCCACTGCACTCGTCCGCGAACACCGGAATGTGGGAGTGCCCGGACTTCTACCCCGTGCCGGTGGACGGCAAGCACGGACTGGACACGACTCTGTTCAGAAACGGAGTCAAGTATGTGTTGAAGGTGAGCCTGGATGAGACCAGGTACGAGTACTACACGGTCGGGTCATATGACCTTAGCAAAGATAAGTACGTGCCGGACGGCACGTCGGCGGACGACCGCACCGGCTTGAGGTACGACTATGGCAACTTCTACGCGTCGAAGACGTTCTTCGATCCGGCGAAGAATCGCAGGATCTTGTGGGGGTGGGCAAATGAGTCCGATACTAAAGACAATGACACGGCTAAAGGTTGGGCAGGCATTCAGGTCAGTCTTGATCCTGTTTTCTTTCGCTACATAATATTTTAGATTCTATCTTTCGTCACAATCTCATCTTCGATTCAGTTTGACATAAGTTTTTCCGCATTCACTGATCATAGGCAATTCCAAGAGCTATCTGGCTTCAGAGTAATGGCCGGCAACTCGTGCAATGGCCGATCGAGGAGCTCGAGACTCTTAGAGGAAAGGAAGTTTCTTACAAGAGCAAGAAGCTTTCCTGTGGACAACACTTCGAGGTTACAGGAATCAGCGCTGCGCAGGTCGGTTCTCTGAAACCTGAAATTATTCACCATTCTTCCGATGTTAATCTATTCTCATGAAGTCAATTCTCTGGTTTACAGGCGGATGTGGAGCTGACTTTTGACGTGGCGAGCCTTGAGAAGGCGGAGCCCTTCGACCCTTCATGGAGCACGGATGCACAAAAGCTCTGCGGCCAGAAGGGAGCAGACGTCAAGGGTGGCGTTGGACCCTTCGGGCTCTATGTTTTGGCTTCAGCAGACTTGTCAGAGAAAACTGCCGTCTTCTTCAGAATCTTCAAAGCGCAGGGCAAACACGTCGTGTTGATGTGCACTGATCCTACCAGGTACAATTCGCTTAAGATATATCTTATAATCCTATTTTTGGTCATAGATATATTGCATCATATCTGATGATTCTGATGGCTTTGTCTTATGCTCTATGAACAGATCGACCACGAGGCCAGAGATTTATAAACCGACTTTTGCAGGATTCGTGGACTCTGACGTAGCAAAGACCGGAAAGATATCACTGAGGAGCTTGGTAATTGAGTTCATCTCTGGATTTATTTGTGGATCTTTATGTCTGGAACATTTGGATTTATCTCACCTTCGTGCATTATTTCTTGTTTTGTGTTGATGACTACAGATCGATCATTCCGTGGTGGAGAGCTTCGGGGAAGGTGGCAAGACCTGCATCACGTCCAGAGTTTACCCCACGAAGGCCATAGGAAAAGAAGCTCGCCTGTTCGTCTTCAACAACGGGGCAACGGATTTGAAGGTTTCAGAACTTAATGCATGGGAGATGAGAAGACCTCTCATGAATGGAGCTTAATATACGACTGATGTAGGATGAGTTTGTAGTCACACGTTTGTATTCTTGTCATCTCACGAAGGCCATAGTTGTTGTCGACAACTGTGAACGAGTATAAATTGAATAAAAACTGGAACATCGTTGATTCAGAAAATAAAACGAGTGTGTTTCGTTTCCCGATCAGTGAGATTGGTTCGTGAAAAATCATCATGCTTGAGAGGGTCTGAATTAGCCATGGAGGTTGGAGTTCTGAATGGTCCACAGGAAAAGGAAACAATAAAATTGTCACACCGTTTGCATCACCTTCATGCAAAAGGAAAAGAACTGGGGGTCCAATCATCACAATCAATTAAAATTTCACCAACTTGTAGCAGTGGAGGTGGTGTTCATCCTTTTCACCTTAATCATGAACCATTGCAGTCCATTATTATGCACTAAATTATTGAGTGCCAAGTGGTGGCTCTGGAAGGTTTTTTTATTCCCTTTACCTGATATGGTTCTTGTTCTGGAGCGTAAACAGTCCACTGACCTTGAGCAGCGGTCTGGATCAAGGACATGCCAGCTGAGGCTTAATCTTCTGTTCCAAAGCACTTACTGCTGGTGAATACCCATCGATTTGTCTTACCTTCTTTGTACGTCTTATTGTAGATGATATCCTTCCTACGTCCATTCTCCGATGGATTTCTGAATATCAGACAAAAACAAAAAGGGAGGACCATCTAAATGTCATTTCAGAGTAGGAACAGCACGCCTATAATTATAATGAGCCACGCAGGGACTGGACCATGACCTTACAGTATCTTCCACTTTTATTCTTTTGGGATGTGCTCGAGAGGGTTCTACTGAGAGAATAAAATCATGGATTTCCTCATATTTCAGTCCAATTAGAACCGAGTGTTGTGTGAAAAAGATGGAGTAAATCCAACTCCTCCAATTGGCAAAACTGAAAATGAGGCCTACCTTATTTGATCTGAAGGAAGAACAACTCAGGCGGATCGCATATCCTACTGACCTGTGAATATTTTGAACTCCCTCTTTTTTTTGAAAAAATTGAACTGCCTTGCCATTTTTATTTAAAAAATATCAAGATGGTGCAATCATACGAGCTGAAAGACTACTACTCCAGCCGGTCGGACCATCGATCGGATAACAACAAGGACCACTTCAAATTTAAAACCGGAGAGTCTTTTGAACCGATCAAAACTGGATAAAACTAGAAATAGGATGTGGCGACCTATTGGACTCTTTGGGAGGGAAGCTACTGCACGCATGCGATGACGGACAAGAAGTGGAGAGGGTGGGAGGGGGAGGGGATAAACAATTGGGATTTGGGACATTTTAACGAGCGACTTTTGTTTTGAGTGGAAGAGGCATCGTCGGACGGTCGGAGCCAATTGATTTGTTTATCATTATTATCAATTAATTAATCATCCTAGAGATGATAGGCTTTCAATCAAACGGGTAGGATTGTATTCAATAAATAATAATTTATTATTAATCAATTCGACTTTTTTGGTTGGTTGCCCGGTCGTATCTTAACAGATCAAGGAGCAAAAAGTGGTGACCAATGAAGATTGGGGCATAGAAATGATTAACAAAGCCCTGACTCAATAACAAGTAAAAAATTGAATCACAATTTCCTTAAGGTTGTGTTTGGATGCTAAAACTTGTCCAAGTTCCCGCGAATCCTGACAAACACAATAAAAAAATTTGTAGAACCAGAACTGAAGTTGTGGTCAAACATATCATAACTTTAGTTTTCAAGTTCTTGCATTTTGCAAGAACTTGCCTCCAGTGAGAACTAGTGACGTTTTATTTTTTTACTTTTTACTCTTTACATATATATAACATTATTTAGTGTAACAATTTATATACTTATGTATTAATATCTTATTAAAAATGCAAGAACTTGCCTGCAATGAGAACTAGTGATGTTTTATTTTTTACTTTTTACTCTTTACATATATATAATATTATTTAGTGTTACAATATATATACTTATGTATTAATATCTTATTACTAATGTAACAACCTATACAAAAGGATAAAAAAAATCAAAATCAAATCAAAGTCAAACAGCCAGCGTGAGAGATACCCCCACATTCGGGGACCTTCTTCCTCTTAATATCTACCAACTGCAGCAGCAAAGGAAGCATTGATAAAGTGCCAGATAATCTGTGCGCGTGTTGCATTAAATCCATACAAAAGATGCAGTTGGTTCATCTTTCACCCCCAAAAAATGTTGCAGCTCTTTCAGTTTAGCTTCTGGACGGAGGAACTCTGTAATTTCATCATTAATCTATTGGATTAAAGATCTTATTATTATTTTTTCTTCTTTTGTAGTGAACAAAGGAGTAGATAGTATTGATGAATTTCGTGTAGGTTTTGATTATGGTTGTTATGCTTGTTGTTTGATTGATTGTTAGGAAGTAGAAACTAGATTAGGAGGAGATTGTACTAGAGGTTTTTAGGAATTTTTAAATTTTGGAACCCATCAGGACGTTGACCGGTCGACCGGCCCGTATGCATTGCCAACAACCGGTCGACCGATTAATTGAATCCACAATCGACTCGCATGAACCTACCGGTCGACCGACCGAGCCGCCTATCCAACTGACCGATCGATCGATATACCTGTATTACCAGCTGAGTCCTAGGTTAGATTTGTTAAGCCCTCCGGTCGACCGATCGGAACAGATTGATCGACCGATCCATAGCCCACCGTTCGACCATTCTTCAGAACCGGTCGACCGATTTCCGTGACTCTTTTTATCATGTTTACCATTACCCATCCTAGATCTTGATTTGAATCTTGTATATTCTTATTTGATTTATTATAATAATGACTAAATTCATGCTATATGATTTGTTCATGTTCCATCCATGATTCAAGATATGAATTCACAACATGATTCACTCTACCATTGATCCTCCCCGTTTCCATGTCATGATTGAACAATGAATAACAAAATTTCAAAGCCATTAATAAGTTCAGATAGAAGATGAATAATGGGTTGCCAGTCCAAGTCAAGTGTCTCAAGATAAAGGTCGCTCCCTTGGTCATAGTTTGATCACCCATTGACCTGCACAAGGCTGTATCATTTGCTCGGCATACCCCAAGAACTAAAGACACCTAAAATCATCCTGATTTCTAAATATTAACTAAGATTAAGAAGCATGATTAAGACAAATCAAGTTATCGTCATGATTTTCAAGCATGCCATGATTTCAAACTTACTAAGCATCATTTGATTCTAGTGATTTATTATATCCTCTCATTCGTCTCTTATTATGATTTATGATGCTGCCATATTTTCTTTTTCATGTTCAAGCTAAGTATGCCCTTTTACCTCTGATTATTCTATTCATATTATGCATTGTATATTATATGGTTCCCCACTAGGCTGTGAAGCTTACAGGAGGATCTTCTCCCATGTGTCTGATTTTCACAGGACCAAGTCAGTGATGAGGTGGAGTAGGTGTATTGCGATAAGGCTCTGGCGACAAGAAAGCACGTGAACCAAAGGATTATTAAATTCTTTATTAGATTTCTTTTCCTTCTGCATTTATAGATTCATGATGTAGAACCTTATAATATCCCTTAGAGATGATGTAGCCACTTATTAGACTTCCGCAATTAAAGTTATTATTTTCTTTATTTCTCTATTGTTCTTTCTTTCGCTGACGTGTCTCAATTTTTGACTGAGATATGGTCAACATGATGGCCAAAGTCATAGCGTCCGTAGCATCTCCGGGTTGGTATCAGAGCCCAAAGTCAGGACTCTCTTGATGTCTTAGAGTATAGAATAGTATGGTAGTGGTTCATGTACTATCGTCGAGCAGTCGCCACACCCTCCACCGTAAAGTACAAGTAAGATCTTTCTTACTTTGAGTTATTCTTTATTGATGTATTGATATATATTTCATATGAGTGATTGATTCCTAAGGAGGTTATTTTGTATGGTAGGAATCAACTTAAATGTTATTAGTGATTAGACAAAAAGGGTCATAAAGGTTACGAAAAAAATATAATAATAATAATAAGTAATAAACATATGGATGATGATTATCTACATGAAGAATCAGTCCTACAGATATTTAAAGAATAAAATATAAGAAACGATTTTATTTCTTATAATTCATATTTTTCATCTCTTTCATGATAGCCCTGTTCACGGACTTCTTTTACTGATTGCAGCAGTATGAAGAGAAAAATGAGTAGGTATATCATTTGTAAAAAGATGTAGATTTAAGAAAGAAACGAGAGAATTATAAGAGTAATTAAAGGATTCATCTCACACAACACGTAGATGTGAGACGATTTCAAATAGTAGAAGTGAAATCAAGCATGTCTAAGTTATGATTTATCATTATGACTTCTGTGATTCCATTGGTCTACCAATATAGGGGTTTAATAAATTATCTTATATGTTTATACTGATAAATATGGACCCATAATGCTCGTTGTGCCTTAGAGTTCATATAGCCCCCTATATTATGTTGATAAAGGTCCTAAGCAAATCTAAAATAGTTATACGAAATTCTTAGTTGGACTATCTTATGTGTAAAAATAAGAATCAAAATTATTAATTATGTTCAAGTTATGCAATATCTGTATACAAGAGTTTTAAGAATTAGTGAGCTGCCCAAGAATCATGTATAAGGTATGGATGGACAAATATAGAAGCTTAAAGGGTTCAAAAGTCACATTGACTTGAATAAATGTTAGAAGAAATTTTCAATAAATAAGTGACTGTCTGAGTTAATCGAACATTTAGATCTAGCATAGTCATACACATATGTACATATAACATAGTATACTTATAAATATATAAAGATAAATAAATAGATTTGATTAACTTAGTTTAGTATATAGTAGATTTGAAATTTTATTAATATGAAGTATATTTTTTATAGTCATTATTAAAGAATGAATTCTTTATCATCGCAATGTAAATATATTTCCAAAATAGACTAATACGGTTGATAAAAGAATTATATATAAAAACAAGCAATGCATGAAAAGGTTAAATGAATGTGAGGAATTTTGAAAAGATCTAAAGTCTCTTAATTGAGATATGCTTAAGGAGAATATGAGCTCCCAGCCATTAAATATTAAAAGATCAAAACATCAAGTGAGAAAATTTTAGAAAGTATGGGGGGTTAATGTAAAGTACAAGGAATTTTATAAGTCCCCTACAAAGTTACTGAAGAAGTAAGTTATGCGCCTACGAGGGATGATTATGAAGTAAACTATAAATTTTTAATTGATTTATCTTGACTATGGATATATTTATTAGTTTTCATAATAATGTCCAAAATCGTATAGGGTAATTAATCATTTAATCATGGTTGATGGTTCAAGAGGGAAAATAAAACATATATATGTTTAGATAATGGGTTAAGCAAGCCGTCAGATGATACATAGAATTTCCTCTAAGATGCAAGATATAAGATTATACGTAGAATGTTTACTAAGATGCCTTTACATCAATATGATGAAAAATGTTCAAGATTTTATCTTGATCAAGGGGACCGCCCATGATTTGATCATAGGTTTTATATATGGATTGATTTTCCCTTTTCGACCTTAAATTTATTCTGACTCTCTCTCATGTGCTACAAGATATCATTAATGCAAAGGACAATGAAACGATGCACAAAGTAGAAGAATGATTGCTTGTCTTATGTTTTGTAGATTGTGTTGTTTTCATGTCTTATTGTTTGAATTCATTCCATGTGTTCACCTGCACTCATGATGTTTGACTAAGGACTTATATATATAGTGCGCATAAATTGTTTTGTTCATTATGAATTAGATTAGACTATGTAGCGACCCCTCAGCATAGATATCGTTCTACCTTAACATTAATTCAAATGCTTCAAGATACTCGAGGAAAGAACTTGTTGCGGTCATATATAACCACTAGCCTCCTATGAAATTATATGACCTGACATTGCAAGAAACAAATCAATGTAAGTCAATAAGTCAAGATTGAGGGCAACCCCCATGATAAGCATATCAAGTAAAGCATTGATACAAGTGATCGAGACATAGAAAGGATAACAAATGACATTGATTAACGAACCACTTTATTTCAAGTGGTGTAATTATACCAAGACCGATTCGCCCTCAAATGATTTGTAAGACTCTTGATTGATTCCAATTGTCTCAATTGACGATTATCTATCCTAGTACTTGGTTATTTGATCAAAACCGAAGGTAAAGTGACCATATCGCCAAATGACTATCATCGTATTGCATCACTAGATCATTGACATTAGACGATGATAAACGTTGATTTTTCATTGAATACAAATGGATTACTGACATTGAAGTCTGAATACTTATGGATAATAGAGCAAGGACCGTGAATATCAGAGGTAGCTATGGAGGGCAAATGTATATCGGCTTAGTAGCTATATTGTAATTTAAACCCACATGTACGGTAATCCTTAGAACTTACGAAGTTATGAAATAGTGATAAACTTTATAAAGATTCCATAAGAAGAAATGAAATATTAAAAAGTTAAATTAATGGTAAGTATAAGGGCCCAAGATGACAACAAAGAGAAACTAATTAGTTATATTTATAGTACAATTATCATAGACTGAGGTTAGAATGATGATGATGATGATGATGATGATGATGATGATGATGATGATGATGATGATGATGATGATGATGATGATAATAATAAAAGAAATGATAGTAAGTAAATGGGATGTTATATATATATATATATATATACATATAAATGAATGTAATTTCATAATAGATGTAGTGCT
This sequence comes from Pontederia crassipes, assembly GCA_030549335.1. Lineage (NCBI taxonomy): Eukaryota > Viridiplantae > Streptophyta > Magnoliopsida > Commelinales > Pontederiaceae > Pontederia > Pontederia crassipes. The sequence goes on from CM060190.1 coordinate 9,903,537, forward strand.
TGCTCAAGAATGACCACTAACACTCCTTTGAAGGAGGCTAGTGGCTCTAGTAATTGTAAAGTTATACACTTGGGAAATAGTAGAATAAGAAATACAAGGTAATAGAGATGATCCGTTATGTTGGATCAAATTTCAAATACGATTTGGAACCTTATATGGGTGACACGATCGCTCAGCTACTCATTGGGTGAAGTGGGTGAAGAAAAGATCATGAGTATAGAGAAAGTAAAAGAAGTAGTGGAGTATTCAAATAATATTGAAATGGTCAAGAAGATGTTACAGACTGCACAAGGTAGATAGAAAGTTATGTAAATAAGGGTAGACGAGATCAGGGCCTTCAGACTAGTGAACAAGTTCTGCTGAAAGTACTTCCTACAAAAAGGGGTCATGAGATTCAACAAGTGAGGAAAACCTAGCCAATGTTGACAATTGGATGCATTGTTGAGGCTTCATATAAGTTGTCACTACCCTCTTATTCTGAGTGAATGCATGATGCAATCCAGGTTTCCAATCTTAAGAAGTATCGCCACTAGGATGTCAAGATTATAATCTAGTCGCAGACCTCACCTTTGCCAAGTATACGACCCATATTATGAAACGCAATGTACAATATTCAAAGAATAAGCATGCACCCATGATCTAAGTAGTCTTGTGTTCCACCATGACGAAGAGGTAACATGGAAATTCGAGTTGGGAATGCACCAAGAATTCTCTCATCTTTTCGGTAAGTCTTCTACCTAATGCAAAATTCGAGGACGAATTTTCTTTTAAGGGGGCAAGAATGTAAAAGGATAAAAAAAAATCAAAATCAAATCAAAGTCAAACAACCAACGTGAGAGATAAAATAAAAAGTGGGTTTATCCTATTAGGAGTTGAAAACCGAATCTAAGAGAGGGATGTCTCCTATTTGATTTAATTGGATTTAATAGAGATCTAGAAGATAAAAACCAAACGAAATATTAACACCTCCCTTAAACCTCACGAGAACCACCTTGATTTTTCCTTCTGCTTTCTCGCCCATGAGCAGCGAGGAAATTCTCCGATGAGATGACAATATTCCCCGCACCCTGCCGGTCCTGCGGGGAATCCCCGATCGGGGCCCCGAACTCGGAGAATTTTTTCCACGCGTGGTCAGGATGGGGGAATAATTGTCCCCGAATCCTCTTTCGGGGATCGGGGCGGGGGAGTTGTCCTCGCCTCGCGGAGCTCCGAATCTCCACACCCCAAAGAATAAAGTGAGTGTAAAAAATAGTCTCACGTTGATAGCAGTAGCAAAGTGAGAGTAAATAGACAAATATAAATGAAGAATGAGACTAATGGGTTAATATTGAATGTTTATGGAGAAAGTTCAACTTTGGATATTTTTCAAATTTATAATAATATTTTTATCAAATTATTTCTTAGTAAAAAATTAATAAAAAATTTTGACTGAACCAAAAAATGCGGTTCAATCCGATTTTTTCAATTTTGACCAACTTTTTTATAGGTTCGATTTGGTTTAATCCGGTCCAAACTAGTATCAGGCCGCGGGGTTCGGGGTCCCCGCGGGGTTCGGGGTCCCCGCGGGGCCCCGAACCCCCACGGGGATCGGGGCGGGGGATAAAATTTCTCCCGAACCGGAGATTCGGGTCGGGGTCAGGGGCGAGGGGAGTGTCCCCCACCCCGAACAGGGTCGGGTGCCACTCCTACCTCTAGATGCAAGGGCAGAGATGGATCGGAAGAAGCACAGGATTGGAGAGAGCAGAGAGAGAGAGGGAATAGGGAGCGTGTTCAATAGAATTTTTAACGAAGCAAGGCAAGGATTAAATCGTGAACCGAGGTGGGTGAATCGAAATCACCTTGCATGACTCTTAAATAGATTCAAGTTCTGTCCCAAACTATTCTGTTATGAAGAAGACAAGAAGAAGTTCCAAGTTATGAATTGATTGTTTGATTTCTTGATTCTTTGATTTCTTGATGAATTTCGTGTAGGTTTTGATTATGGTTGTTATGTTTATTATTTGATTGATTGTTAGGATGTAGAAACTAGATTAGGAGGAGATTGTATTAGAGGTTTTCAGGAATTTTCGAGTTTTGGAACCCATCAAGATGCTGACCGGTCGATCGGCCCATATGCATTGCCAGCAACCGGTCGACCGATTAATTGAATCCACAATCGACTCGCATGAACCTACCAATCGACCAACCAAGCCACCTATCCAACTGACCGGTCGATTGATATACCTATATTACCAGCCGATCGATCGACCGTTCAATAGAACGGATCGACCGATCCGTCCATCCTAGAGTTAGATTTGTTAAGCCCTCCGGTCGACCGATCCATAGTCCACCGGTCGACCATTCTCCAGAATCGGTCGACCATTTTCTGTGATTCTTTTTATCATGTTTACCAACCATCCTAGATCTTGATTTGAATCTTGTCTATTCTTATTTGATTTATTATAATAATGACTAAATTCATGCTATATGATTTGTTCATGATCCATCCATGATTCAAGATATGAATTCACAACATGATTCACTCTACCATTGATCCTCCATGTTTCCATGTCATGATTGAATAACGAATAACAATATTTCAAAGCCATTAATAAGTTCAGATAGAAGATGAATAATGGGTTGCCAATCCAAGTCAAGTGTCTCAAGATAAAGGTCGCTCCCTTGGTCTTGGTTTGATCACCCATTGACCCGCACAAGGCTATATCGTTTGCTCAGCATATCCCAAGAACTAAAGGCACCTAAAATCATCCTGATTTCTAAATATTAACTAAGGCTAAGAAGCATGATTAAAACAAGTTAAGTTATCGTCATGATTTTCAAGCATGCTATGATTTCAAATTTACTAAGCATCATTTGATTCTAGTGATTTATCATATCCTCTAATTCATCTCTTATTATGATTTATGATATTGTCATGTTATCCTTTTCATGTTCAAGTTAAGTATGCCCTTTTACCTCTGATTATTTTATTCATGTTATGTATTGTATATTATATGGTTCCTCACTAGGCTGTAAAACTTACGGGAGGACCTCCTCCCCTAAGTTTTATAGCCCAGTGAGGAACCATATAATATGTGTCTAATTTTCACAGGACCAGGTTAGTAATGAGGTGAAGTAGGTGTGTTGCGACAAGGCTCTGGCGATAAGAAAACACATGAACCACAAGACTTATTAGATTCCTTATTAGATTTCTTTTCCTTCTGCATTTATAGATTCATGATGTAGAACCTTATGATATCCCTTAGAGACGATGTAGCCACTTATTAGACTTTTGCAATTGAAGTTATTATTTTCTTTGTTTCTCTATTGTTCTTTCTTCCGCTAGCGTGTCTCGATTCTTGACTGAGTTATGCTCAACGTGTCTTTAGGTTGGTCTTCGCCATGTGGCAGGGGGTCGATATGGGGGCGTTACAACAAAACTATTAGAGATAAATTTATTCAGTTCTAATAATCAAAAATATTTTTATTAATTAGTTATAATATTTCACTTAGTATTATTGTATAATAAAATTATAAAAAGTCATATTAATTATTTAAATTGAGTTAAACTTTATAATTTATTTATTGTATTATAATATTAATTAAATAAAATTAATATAAAATCTTATGTATAATATTATATTTATTATAATAAAGTTTATTAATTAAAATGTTCAATTATTTTTAGAAACAAATTATATTATATTTAGATATTAAGATTTACATAAATTCTAATATTAACAACATATCAAAGATTTATGAAAATTAATATTAATATATTACGATAGAACTTATTTTTAATAAAATTTTAAATTTATAATTACATATAATATTTTTTATATGCTACCAATTATTATTTTAATAAATAAATACATATATAATGTTTATTTACTATAATTTTATACCTTATAAAATAATAAATTATATTCTTAGTTCTTACTTTTTATCCAAATACCCACTAAAACTTATCTATCAAACCTAAAGTATTTACTTTTTAAATTCTTATCATTGCATTTTTTATCCAAATATCAAATCTAAACTTTTTAGAATTTTAAAATTTTTATCCAAACACAACTTAGGAATTTGCTGCATGAGAACAAATATTTAGCAGTTCAATAAAATGAAAAACAAGACGTAACATTCACCGTACACGAATTTCCATTCAACTTATAATAATATAATGGATTATTTAAATAAACCTTACTTAAACTATTACGATTTTTCACATCTAATCCAAACTTATTTTTTTATATCTCTAAACTATCTCGACTTCTTCACTTTAGTCTTCTCGTCCATTCTGTTATATTTTTCGTTACTTTCACTTTTTTTATTTATGAAAAGACTAAACTAATACTCCCTCCAAAAAAATATGAAATAATAAATATAAAAAAAAATTAGAAGAATTAAAGTAGTAAATAAAAAAAGTGTCATTTATGAGAAAGACTAAATTGCCCTCCCTCAATTTTTTTTATATTTATTATTTGATGTGTTATGAAGGGAGGGATAATTTAGCTTTTTCATGAATAAGAAAAATTGAAAGTAATGAAAAACATAACAGAATTAGACGGAATGACTAAAATAAAAAAATTGTAATAATTTAGGGATAAAAAAATAAGTTCGTAATTTGATGTTAGATGTGAAAAATCGCGATAATTTAAAGTAGGTTTATGGAAATAACCCTAATATAATTGAATCAAATCATACCAAAAAATTAACAAAATTAAACCAAGGATACAATAGAAAAAATGAACGTAATTCAAACTCAAAGATACCATTGATTGGAATCTTAATTCAGCACTAGCATCACTTTTAACATGTAGCAAGCCATATTAGAGCAGTGTGTATAGAACATAAGCAACGGAGAATGTAACGACTGCATTCATCATAAGGAAATCAATGGAAAAATCAAAGCCATTAATGGAAATCAACTCAGAATTTAATTGGAATTCAAAACGAATTCGAAATAAAAAAAAGGAAAAGGGAACGTTGTAAACGGCAACAGCCGACAGGGGAGGTAAATCCTCCCCTGATTCACGCCCACGATCGGCTGGCCCTAGGGCCGGCCGATGCTATAAAAAGGGCGAAGGGGAGCGCCTTGCAACCCCTTCGACACCCCCGTGCCGCTCCATCTCTTCATGTTCTACGACTCAGGCAGACCGCAGCGGAGCAGAGCAAGGCCGGCCGATGCTATAAAAAGGGCGAAGGGGAGCGCCTTGCAACCCCTTTGACACCCCCGTGCCGCTCCATCTCTTCGTGTTCTACGACTCAGGCAGACCGCAGCGGAGCAAAGCAGAGACGTTAGCAATGTACAGCGAACGAATCGACCTCTTCGACGCACCTCGACCCTCCTCGACGTGCGCAAAGACCAGGCGAACTTCCCTCACCGGCCAGGAGCGACCGACGATCGTTCGAATAACAGCGACGATTCGGCGAACTCGAAAATCGACGAATAGAGGTACCTTAGATTTAAATCCCCTAGATAAGGAAATAGAGATCTATTGTTGCGCATATGGTTATCATAGTGATCATGAATGTTTTAGATGAAATTTTCATATTATGATATGTTCGATCCAACAGCCGGAAGGTCGTCGGAAATATAGAAGATGACCGGCGCAATTCTGCGCATCAGGCACCCGGCCCGAGTTAACTACAACTCGGCCCGGGTCTTGCTTAGTCGCCGTCTGGGTCCAGTTAGACCCAGACCGAGCCATCTCATCGACGAATCGATGAAGGCACGATATCGAAACCCGGCCCGAGTCCAAATAGACCCGGACCGGACTGCTTCGCCGACAATTGTCGCAGAAGCACGGCCGAAAACTCGACCTCGCCGGAGATAAAGAAGATGATCGGCGACGCGATGAAGTCACCATGTTCAGAACCCGGCCCGAGTCGGATATCAACCTATCCTGGATTTCACCGAGTCGGATCGAATGCGAATCCGACTCGAAATTGACCCATGTAATGTCAACAACTTGACCCGAGTCGGATGTCAACTCGGATCGGGTCGTGCATATTCATTCCCGACTGAGACTCGGCCCGGGTCCCCATCAACTCAGCCCGGGTTCTGTCGGCCAGAAACATGAACTTCTCCGTTGTTTCAAATCCTTCGGAAGTTAGGTTCCCTTTTTCATCAAAATCATGTGAAATCTTACCTAAGACTCTAAAGATCACAATGAACCATATCTTTCCCTAAGAAAGATTCAACTCTTAGGGAAAAAGGGATCCTTCCCTTTACTGATTCTGACTTTATTAAAGATAATTAAAGAAAAGCAAAGTAAAGATAAAGATGTGGAATTAGTACGTGCCGCCCCAAAGTATAGAGCAAAGATCAGAGTTAAACTAAAAAAGGGATAGGTAGTTAGCTGTGGAGACGGCGAAGCTACTGATCTTTAATGACCACTATTCCTAATATTTCAGGTCTTCTCCCACCTGTATCTCGAATGAATGGTGATGCAATGGTCACACTCCTTCCCCTCAGAGATTATAGTATTAAGCCAGAGGGACAGGTAACTAGCTGAGGAGACAGTGAACCTACAGATTTCTTAATTGATCATTGTTCCTGGAGTGTAGGTTCTCTCCCACCTACATTCTGAAATGGGTGAGGCTTTAACACCCACCCCTTCCCTTTTTGTGCTTACTGGCTTCAGAGATTCAGAGAGGCACCTCTAGCATCCCAACTTAATAAAGTCGAGCTTGCATAGGACAACTAACTTTAAAGATATCATAGTAATGTAAAAGACGTAGTGCAATTCACAGTAAAGCAAATGCAAATTAAAGTATTGTATAGTATGACAGAGACATTGTAAAGTAAAGTATGGAACACAGTATTGTAAAGATAATGTAGAGTAGTGTAAAGACAAAGTAAAGTTATAGCAAAGTATAAAGCGCGAATATGAATAATGTTGAAGCATAACGTATGGCTCATTATAGTTAATGTATAGAGGCCAAGGTCTACAAGGGTTTACTATTGATATACTGTTTCAATGATGTTCACTGCATCTTATTTCATCGTCTATGTTATATTGTACTGGGCATCTTTGCTCAAGGGTATTTGATGCTCCTGCATTGAGATTTTACAGGTGAGAATGCTAACTGATGGGTGATGGAGGGCACAGAACTTGGAGAACGCTGCACATGACTGACACTTTGTTTAAAGCTTTTCCTTGCTACATTTCTTTCAAGTTGTAATTTGTTAGAGACATCATGTTATTCCGCTCAACGCACTTCTCTTTCACATCCTGAACTTGATACAATTCTGCACTTTGCTATAAGCTATGTTAACCACTTTTCGCCTTGATATTTAACGTTTGAAATTCCGCATTATAGACTATCTAAATTGTCAAATGTTTCTTGACATTCAACCGTTTGAACTTCCGCATTAAAGTCTTTGATTATATTTTCTTATTATATTAATGCCAAGTATGCCATTTTGTTGAATGGTCATGGTCAATAGTGTAGTAGTCAGTGTAGCGCTTCCGAGGTCAACCTGACTGCTTACGTGGCAGGAGGGGCGATTTTGGGGGTGTTATAGTTTGTTATCAGAGCCTAAGTTCTTGGTTCCCTCATTGATCATAGTAGAGTAGATGTGCATGCATGGTATTTATTGTTCATATTGTTACACAGTTCAAAGTAAAGTCATGTGCAAGTTTCTCAAGCATCTGCGACTCCACTCCTCAAGTAAGTAATAAGTACATTCTTATGTGAATTATACTTATGTTATTGAGTTAACTTGTTTTATAGATGCCTCCACGTCGCATGATAACCAGAGTTGTACGTAGAGGTAGGAGAGCTGTTCATATAGTTGGGGCACGTGCACGCCCACTAGATCCTCCTATTTCGGAAGTAGAACATGCACCAAGACGCGAAGATAGGCATGTAATACCACCACAGCTTGCTCCAGGAGAACAGGAGCATTTAGACTTAGAGAGCGTGGGAAGTAATGATCCAGTTACCCTCCCCACGCGACTTCCTACCCATTGAGACACATGATGAAATAAATCAAAGGAGGCACTTGCAGATGGTCGGAGGACGTATTAGTAACCTGATTTGCCTGTCTTCAGATGATGAAGAAGAAGTTCCTGCACCACTAAGAGGATTACAGTTCAGGGACCCAAGTCCTATAAGTCAAATAGATCCAGAGCCATATTGTAGTCTCTGCGATCAAGAAGGGCATTTTGAAGATGAGTGCCCGAATCCTCCGAAGCATAAGCAGAACCCCAGGATTGAACCTGGGGAACCTTCTAGATGTAGTGATTAGTACTTGATGTTTTTTTATGTGAAGGCCTTAGTGTGTCTTAGACAGACATTTATTATTTTTCTTTGACTAATCTTACAGTGATATTAACTTTTACTTTAAGTGGATATTGAGTCATAAGGTCTCAATTTTTATCTAAGATTTTTATTTTGATTAAAGATCTCTGATTATGTGATTTTCTCAATTATTGCCATGGTCTTTTTATAGATGTCATATCAAAGAAAGGAACATGACTCTACTAGTGAGAATGAGACCTACAATGAAGGGGAGACCCCTTTTATTCCCCCACCTCCATCTTATCCACCTCCACTTCCACCTTCTTCTCCTCCACCAGAACCACCAACCCAGCAAGGACGTCAAATCCCTTCTATCTGCACATTACAAGATTTTTGGAGGTCAAAAACCTCCAACGTTTAATGGAGAAGGAGGCATAGAGGTAGCAGAGCAATGGATGGAGGCGATAGAGGACAAGTTTGACATCCTTGGCGTCCTGAAAAATAAGAAGGTGCTGTTTGCTAGAGACACTCTCCAGAAGGATTCTAAAGAGTGGTGGAAATCAAAGAAGGCCACCAGTTTTCCTGAAGTAAGAATTGTTGCCTGGGAAGACTTCCGCAAGGCATTTGAGACGCGCTACTTCCCTAAGTTCCAAAAGGATTTAAAGCAAAAGGAGTTTCCGGACCTAGTGCAAGGGACCATGACAGTGGCCCAATACATGACGAAGTTTGTCAAACTAAAGAAGTACTCCAGGCTGGTCATGGATGAATAGGATGTAACCAAGCGCTTTGTGGATGGACTGAGCCCCGCTCTGAGGTCTCAGACAAGATTTGGAAACTGTAGAACTTTAAAGGACGCTATCAGTTTGGCTACTCTAATTGAAAAGGACCATCAAGACCTGCAGAAAGCTCAGAAAGTCCAACAGACTATAGGGCAGAGTTTCCAGCACCAACCACAATAATATAGAGGGAACAACCGTCAGCATCAATGACGGGATAATCGGCCTCGTCCTTACCCAGCGCCACAACAGTATAACCATCCTCAACAACAACAGTCATACCGCCCTCCACAACAAGCTCCTCCACCACAGCAACAACAACCACAACAACAGCAGTAGAACCAAAGGCCCCCCTCAATAGGCGCAAAGGCGCCCAGCCCAACAGCAGAGGCAACAGCCTCCCAGAGCCCCTCAGGCAGCACCCGCACAAGGTGAGCGGGTATTATGCAATACTTGTGGCAGGACCCATGTAGGGGAATGTCGCATGAAATTTGGAGTATGCTACTACTGCGGTGGGATGGGTCACTTTGCAGTGAACTGCCCAAGACGTGGGCAGCAACAGTTAGTGCAAGGGAGACTCTTCAATTTGGAAGAAGATGCTCCACAGAATGACGCTGAGGTCATTCGAGGTACGCTATCCGTAGCCGAATTACCTATCACAGTATTGTTCGATTCTGGTACTTCTCATTCCTTTATATCTGAAGAATGTGCCAACACATTAGGGTTAATTGCAATGAACCTAGAGCCTAAGATGAACATCTTGACCCCACAAGGAACTCTAGCTACCACAAAATATCTCCCTAATGTACCCATAGAGATAGAGACAAAGAACTTTCTTGCAAATCTTATTATTATCCCTATGAGAGACTATGATATAATTTTGGGCATGGACTGGCTAACCTCCCATAATGTTTCTATCTTGTACAAGCAAAAGAAAGTGATTATAGATACAAAGAGTACAGATAAAGTAATCGTCAGAGGCATTGCATAGAAAGAATCAAAGATTATAGTATCTACTATGAAGGCACAAAAGTTACTTCAAAAAGGGTGTAGAGGTTATCTGACAAGTGTTACCAAGATAGCAGAGCCAGCCAAGACCTCTCAAGACATAGAAGTTGTGAGGAAATTTCCTGATGTATTTCCTGACGACGTTAGTGGTCTACCGCCCAGAAGGGAGATAGACTTCCATATTGAAGTAGCACCTGGAACAGCACCTATCTCTAAAGCTCCATATCGCATGGCCCCAGTAGAGATGAAGGAATTGAAGGACCAAATTCAAGAATTGCTGGACAAAGGCTTTATCAGACCTAATATCTCACCATGAGGTGCACCAGTCCTTTTTGTCAAGAAGGATGGATCGTTGAGACTATGTATCGACTATAGGATGTTGAACAAAGTCACAATCAAGAACAAGTACTCGCTCCCTCGCATTGATGACTTCTTCGATCAACTATCCAAAGCAAAGGTGTTCTCCAAGATCGATCTGAGGAGCGGATATCACCAACTAAGGGTGGCAGAAGAAGACATTCCAAAGACGGCATTCCGATCAAGATATGGACATTACGAGTTCCTTGTAATGTCGTTTGGGTTAACAAATGCCCCGGCAGCATTCATGGATCTCATGATCGAACTTTCCATGAACACCTAGATAAGTTCGTAATTGTCTTCGTCGACGACATCCTCATCTACTCACCAAGCATAGAGTAGCACATGGAACATTTGAGGATAGTATTAGAGATTTTGCGAGCAAAGAAATTATATGCAAAGTTTTCCAAATGTGAATTTTGGCTAAAACAGATGATGTTTCTTGACCACATTGTCTCTAAAGACAGAATTGCAGTGGATCCAGTAAAGGTGGAAGCTGTATCCAATTGGACGCAACCAAAGAACGTCTCCGAAATTAGGAGTTTCCTTGGTTTAGCAGGCTACTACAGACGATTCATCAAGGACTTCCCCAGAATTACTTTGCCGCTGACCAAGCTTACCAGAAAAGGAGAAAAGTTCATCTAGTCGCCCAAATATGAAGAAAGCTTTCAAGAGTTAAAGAAGTGACTCACTTCAGCACCTATCCTGACGTTACCATCGGGCAATGGTGGTTACGTAGTTTATAGTGATGCAAGTGGTACAGAATTGGGATGCGTGCTGATGCAACATGAGAAAGTAGTGGCATACGCATCCAGACAGTTGAAGAAACATGAGGTCAACTATCCCACTCATGATCTCGAACTGGCAGCAGTAGTATTTGCACTCAAACTTTGGCGTCATTATTTGTATGGAGAAGAATTTGTGGTCTACACTGACCACAAAAATTTAAAGTACGTCTTTACGCAGAAGAAGCTAAATATGCATCAAAGACGATGGATGTAGTTCTTAAAGGAGTATGAGTTTGCTATCAACTACCATCCAGGCAAAGCAAACTCAGTGGCAGATGCACTCAGTCGAAAGTGGGAAGGATCTGTAGCCTTCATGTGCCTTCGGCAATTTGAAATGATGGATGAACTTTTTAAGTAGACACCAAGGGTAAGACATGACGGATCATTATTGATGATGCAGCGTATAGTACAAGACATGATAGAGAGAATCATTGAAGCACAAATAGAAGACTCAGAATATCAGACTATGATGATAAAGACTAGTCTTAAAACTACCAATTTCAATGTCTCTTCAGATGATGGTATCAGGTACCGTGATCGTTTATGGGTATCGAATAACCCTGAACTCCGAAGAAAAGTCCTAGACGAATGCCACAAGTCTGAACTTGCGATCCACTCGGGGAGTACCAAAATGTATAAAGATGTGCAGAGGAGTTTCTGGTGGCCAGATATGAAGAAAGAGATAGCAGAATATGTATCCAAATGCATAGTGTGCCAATAAGTCAAGGTGGAGCATCAGAAACACCAAAGAACCTTGAAGAGTCTAGGTATCCCACAGTGAAAGTGGGAAGAGATATCAATGGATTTCATCACTGGCTTACCCCGGACTCAGAAAGGGCATGACGCTATATGGATGATAGTGGACCGACTCACTAAATCGGCTCACTTCCTACCCATCAAGGTAAAACAATCTCTTGAAAGTCTAATGGATCTATATGTGCAGGAGATTGTTAGGCTTCATGGGATCCCATCAACCATTGTGTCTGATAGAGATCCCAGGTTCACATCAAGATTCTGGAAGAGTCTCCATAATGCTTTTGGGACTAGGCTTCGCTACAACACAACTTTTCATCCCAGACCGACGGTCAATCAGAGAGGATGATTCAGACATTGGAGGATATACTTAGAGCATGCACCTTGGATTGGCATGGCAATTAGGACAAACATCTACCTCTCATAGAGTTCTCATATAACAATAGCTTCCATGTTAGCATAGAGATGTCCCCCTTTAAAGCATTATATGGTCGACCATGTCGCTTTCCGGCATGTTGGGGCGAAGTGGGCAAAAGAAAAATTTTGAGCGCAGAATTACAGAAGCAGACCCAAGAGTACACGGAAATGATTGAATTAATAAAGAAAAAGAATGAAGTCTGCTCAAGATCGTCAGAAGGCCTACACGAACAAAAAGCGCTGAGAACATAAGTTCAAGACAGGAGATCAAGTTCTGTTTAAAGTCTTCCACACCAAAGGTATAATGCATTTTAGTAAGCGTGAGAAATTGAGTCCAAGGTATGTAGGTCCTTTTGAGATCTTAGATATGGTTGGAGACAGCTTGCAGGTTAGCCCTACCTCCAGCATATGCTAGAGTACACAATATCTTTCATGTCTCTCTACTCCGGATGTACAAATATGACTATGCCAACGTGATTCAAATTGAGGAACCAAACCTCAATGAGGATCTGACATATGAAGAACAGCCTACAGGGATATTGAATACCAGGAACACCAACAAGGAAAGAAGAATGTATCATTAGTCAAAATAGCATGAAAGCATCACCAAGGAAAAGAGGCGACTTGGGAAGTAGAATCAAAGATGCGCGAAAAGTTTTCACAATTATTCGATAAATCCTAACTCTTATCAAAATTTGAGGATGAATTTTCTTTTAAGGGAGTAATATTGTAACGCCTGCATTCATCATAAGGAAATCAATGCAAAAATCAAAGCCATTAATGGAAATCAACCCAGAATTTAATTGGAATTCAAAACGAATTCGAAATCAAAACAAAAAGGAAAAGGGAACGTTGTAAACGGCAACGGCCGACAGGGGAGGTAAATCCTCCCCTAATTCACGCCCACGATTGGCCGGCCCTAGGGCCGGCCGATGCTATACAAAGGGCGAAGGGGAGCGCCTTGCGACCCCTTCGACACCCCCGTGAACAGCAGCCAACCACCGCCGCCGTGCCGCTCCGTCTCTTCATGTTCTACGACTCAGGCAGACTGCAGCGGAGCGGAGCAGAGACGTTAGCAACGAACAGCGAACGAATCGACCTCTTCGACGCACCTCGACCCTCCTCGACGTGCGCAAAGACCAGAAGAACTTCCCTCGCCGGCCAGGAGCGACCGGCGACCGTTCGAATGACAGCAGCGATTCGGCGAACCCGAAAACCGATGAACAGAGGTACCTTAGATTTAAATCCCCTAGACGAAGAAATAGAGATCTCTTGTTGCGCATATGGTTATCATAGTGATCATGAATGTCTTAGATGAAATTTTCATATTATGATATGTTCGATCCGACAGCCGGAAGGTCGCCAGAAATATAGAAGATGACCGGCGCAATTCTGCGCATCAGGCACCCGGCCCGAGTTAACTACAACTCGGCCCGGGTCTTGCTTAGTCACAGTCTGGATCCAGTTAGACCCGGACCGAGCCATCTCATCGACGAATCAATGAAGGCATGATATCAAAACCCGACCCGAGTCCAAATAGACCCGGACCGGACTGCTTCGCCGACAATTGTCGCAGAAGCATGGCCGGAAACTCGACCTCGCCGGAGATAAAGAAGATGATCGGTGACGCGATGAAGTCACCATGTTGAGAACCCGACCCGAGTCGGATATCAACCCGGCCCGAAATTCACCGAGTCGGATCGAATGCGAATCCGACTCGACATTGACCCATGTAATGTCAACAACCCGACCCGAGTCGGATGTCAACTCGGACCGGGTCGTGCATATTCATTCCTGACTGAGACTCGGCTCGGGTTCTGTCGGCCAGAAACACGAACTTCTCCATTGATTCAAATCCTTCGGAAGTTAGGTTCCCTTTTCATCAGAATCATATGAAATCTTACCTAAGACTCTAAAGATCACAATGAACCATATCTTGCCCTAAGAAAGATTCAACTCTTAGGGAAAAAGGGATCCTTCCCTTTACTGATTCTGACTTTATTAAAGATAATTAAAGAAAAGCAAAGTAAAGATAAAGATGTGGGATTGCTACGTGCCACCCCAAAGTATAGAGCAAAGATCAGAGTTAAACTAAAGGAGGGATAGGTAGTTAGCTGTGGAGACGGCGAAGCTACTGATCTTTAATGACCACTATTCCTGAGATTTCAGGTCTTCTCCCACCTGTATCTCGAATGAATGGTGATGCAATGGTCACACTCCTTCCCCTCAGAGATTATAGTATTAAGCCAGAAGGACAGGTAACTAGCTGAGGAGACAGTGAACATACAGGTTTCTTAATTGACCACTGTTCCTAGAGTGTAGGTTCTCTCCCACCTACATTCTGAAATGGGTGAGGCTTTAACACCCACCCCTTCCCTTTTTGGGCTTACTGGCTTCAGAGATTCAGAGAGACACCTCTAGCATCCCAACTTAATAAAGTCGAGCTTGCATAGGACAACTAACTTTAAAGATATCATAGTAATGTAAAAGACGTAGTGCAATTCACAGTAAAGCAAATGCAAATTAAAGTATTGTATAGTATGACAGAGACATTGTAAAGTATGGAACACAGTATTGTAAAGATAATGTAGAGCAGTGTAAAGACAAAGTAAAGTTATAGCAAAGTATAAAGCGCGAATATGAATAATGTTAAAGCATAACGTATGGCTCATTATAGTTAATGTATAGAGGCCAAGGTCTACAAGGGTTTACTATTGATATATTGTTTCAATGATGTTCACTGCATCTTATTTCATCGTCTATGTTATATTGTACTGGGCATCTTTGCTCAAGGGTATTTGATTCTCCTGCATTGAGATTTTGCAGGTGAGAATGCTAACTGATGGGGATGGAGGGCACAGAGCTTGGAGAACGCTGCACATGACTGACACTTTGCTTAAAGTTTTTCCTTGCTACATTTCTTTCAAGTTGTAATTTGTTAGAGACATCATGTTATTCCGCTCAACGCACTTCTCTTTCACATCCTGAACTTGATACAATTCCGCACTTTGCTATAAGCTATGTTAACCACTTTCCGCCTTGTTATTTAACGTTTGAAATTCCGCATTATAGACTATATAAATTGTCAAATGTTTCTTGGCATTCCACCGTTTGACCTTCCGCATTAAAGTCTTTGATTATATTTTCTTATTATATTAATGCCAAGTATGTCATTTTGTTGAATGGTCATGGTCAATAATGTAGTAGTCAGTATAGCGCTTCCAGGGTCAACCTGACTGTCTACGTGGCATGAGGGGTGATTTTGGGGGCGTTACAGAGAACGCCTTAAATAAAAAAAGAACACATATAATGCTAGAAACGTTTTAATAACAATATTTTTAAAATTGGACCGGTGATTGAACCGATTGACTAATTAGATCATGGTTTGATTAGTTCAAGCGAGTTTGATCGAACTAAACAAATTTTTTATTAAAATAATATTATTTGTATTATTTTAAGAAAATATATTATAAACTAAAGTATAAAAGATAATAAATAATAAAATAAAAACCATATAGTCATCATTTTAAATTAATCAAATAGTAATAAATTAGTTTTATATTTTTAAAAATATATTTTATTTATAATTTAAGTTTATTATTTAATAATTTCATGACAAAGGGCACAAACTTATTAGACTGTCTTAAATATCCGAGATGACATTGATGAATATCATATTAATTAATCATATGCCTTAACTTTTATCTCTATTTTATTTAAGAGTAAAATTATGTAATTTTCTTTAAACTGTATCATCTATTTAAATATTTCTTTATTATATATTCCCACATTTTGTTATATAATTTCAAAATTTTCTTCATATTAACTATTTCCTTTTTCATGTTCATCCAATAAAATTTATTATATATTTATGTTTTAATTTTTAGTATCAATTATTTATAATTTTTTAAATTTTATCATCTTATATAAGATCATGATAATTTTCTCTCTTATTTAAATTTGACTTTATTAGTATCTTTTTACCTTTTATTTTTAAATTCAAATTTTATTTTATTATTACTAATATCCGTGAATGCGAAAAATTCTTGTTGGAGCATCACGGCTTTACTTGTCATTGCTAAGCACACGACGCGGGACGACCTTACCAAATTAGTTGGACTCAATGGTGAACCAAACTTCAACCTGTGAAATTAGTTGGACTCGATAGTAGACCGATTTTTAACTCGTGAACAGTGAAAAAAAATCCTTTTTTACATTCATTCTATACTTCTCTTCCTCTCTTCCTCCACCATTAATACTATAATATATTATTCCTTTTTTTTCCTATTCTTTCATCATTAATACTATAATATACTTTCATTTTTTCTATTTATTTTTTATTAATTCAAATGATTTTACTTTTTTTGAAAAAAAAATCGAATTGAACCTATTTTCTTTAATTGACCCGATTCAATCTGATTTTACATTTCAACCAACAAAACCGAACCGGACCAATGATCGATTCACAATTGAACCAATCAAACCGACAGGTCCAACGCATGGATATTATAACTAAGGATGCTTAGAAACCTATCATCGGGTACCAACAAATGAGAAATAACTGGAAAAGAAATAGAAGTGGGAACTTAGGATGAATTGCTCAATTTAAAACTTGGAGAATTTATGTATTGTAACATATCCGTCAATACTTTACGATGATGAGTTAAAATGAACACTGAGATCATAACTGATACAGGGCAAACACGACCATAAGAAATTGAATGCTTGGCAAATTTACTATAGTTCATGAGCAACACATGTAGAATGTCCATAAATGTAGCATAAAGGACATTGCATAGCAATTTGCACATATTTATCAGTTACATTGACCAAGTCAAGCATGTGAATAGTGAAGCTACAAAACCATCAAAGACAAACTCAACATGGAAAGGACATGGGACAGAAGCCGACTACAGCCTCCTTCCTCTTCTTCCACCCTTTCTGCGAGTGCTGTCTGTGGGAATCGGAGTCACATCCTCTGCAACAACAAACCAAAGTCATTAAAAGAGTGAAAAGAATATAGATCAAAATAATGGAACACATCAGCTTCATTGCATCAATTAGTGTAACCATAAGTTAACAGATTGACTGGAAACAAATCAGACCACTCAACCTACCAATACGGCCAATTTTCATTCCAGAACGAGCAAGCGCTCTCAGAGCTGACTGGGCACCAGGACCAGGGGTCTTAGTTTTGTTTCCACCAGTAGCCCTCAGCTTAATGTGAAGAGCAGTAATACCAAGCTCCTACATAACAGATAATAGTATATAGAAATCAGAATTATAGACATATTGAAGTAGTACAATTCATAATCATATTAAAAAAGTTTGGACCTTGCATCTCTGAGCCACATCTTGTGCTGCAAGCATAGCTGCATAGGGAGATGACTCATCCCTGTCAGCCTTGACCTTCATGCCACCTGAAGGTAGTACACAGTTGTGAAATAGAAAATTGCCACTAACAATGTATAAAACATACATTAAAGTCACAGTGATCAAGACAAATATAGTCATTAAAATTGAAAGTTTTAAAACCTCCAGATTGTTGCGTATGAGAGAATCATCCAAAAGCAGCATAATTGATAAGTCATTCAAAATTTAATACAATAACACATGTCAAGCTGAGCTGAGGAAATAAACCTATTAATCAGTAAGTACAAAAGAACTATGGTATAGTATTTTGGAGGAAAATGTATACTATTATTTGTTTAAGGCATCATTTCTAATTTGACTTCTGTGTCCTTAGTTGCAAAAAAGATTAGAATTCCCTCTTAAATAATAAATCAGCTGGAGTAGCAACGAAAATATTCCCCTCATAACATTTCATACTAGAAATTCATTGAAAATCAATAGAGAAGAAAGTAAAATAATGAACCTAATTAAATATCTGACATCTCAGCCAATATCAAGCTGAGGAAACAAACCTATTAATCAGTAAGTACAAAAGAACTATGGTATAGTATTTTGGAGGAAAATGTATACCATTATTTGTTTAAGGCATCATTTCTAATTTGACTTCGGTGTCCTTAGTTGCAAAAAAGATTAGAATTCCCTCTTAAATAATAAATCAGCTGGAGTAGCAACAAAAATATCCCCCTCATAATATTTCATACTAGAAATTCATTGAAAATCAATAGAGAAGAAAGTAAAGTAATGAACCTAATTAAATATCTGACATCTCAGCCAATATCAAGCTGAGGAAACAAACCTATTAATCAGTAAGTACAAAAGAACTATGGTGTAGTATTTTGGAGGAAAATGTATACCATTATTTGTTTAAGACATCATTTCTAATTTGACTTCGGTGTCCTTAGTTGCAAAAAAGATTAGAATTCCCTCCTAAATAATAAATCAGCTGGAGTAGCAAAGATGAAAACGAAAATATCCCCCTCATAATATTTCATACTAGAAATTCATTGAAAATCAATAGAGAAGAAAGTAAAGTAATGAACCTAATTAAATATCTGACATCTCAGCCAATGTTAATTCACCACAATAGTGAAAGGAAATGTTTTCCTATTCCAGAAGTTAGGCACATAAACTTATCAACAAGAGTTCCAACAAATGAAAGACTATGAATGGGCAGCATAGAAAGCTAAACTCATACATAGCTATAGCATCTGAGGAAAATCAAATGCTGACAGAGGATGCCACACAAATAATAGGAATCAGGAAGGAACCAAAGAAACACTCTTTGGGGACCATAAATCAGTATAGCATGGCTATGACTCGACACACTTCCACAACATAAAAGGAAGGCGATCTTAAGGGCCATGCCTAGTCTTAAATACACATTAACAATTAAGTGATAAAACACAAAGCCAAGGATAGTGGAATAGCATTAAATGAATTCAACAATACGTGTGAACTTAGTCTGTGCTAAGTGAATGAAAAGACATCCAAAAATGGCCATTCTTCTTGGTTTCATGCTGTCAGAATACTTTCAAAGAAATGTGTATAAAATACTTATAATGACAAAATTAAAAGTGCAGTCTTCGCATACAATGATATACTTAAAAAGAGCACATTCTCAAGTGAACAGAATTAACTGGAAAGCAAAAGTATAATTCAATCGTGAAACTGAAATGTAGTGATATTTGATGAACACCTGTGATTCGGACAAGTGTTTCCCTCCCAGACAAATCTGTGACATGCTGGAGTTAAAAAAATGAACAAACTATTAGAAAACAAGATTGTCAACAAGTACTTGCATTAGCAAACATGCATGTTTATATGTTCAACTTACAATAAACGTATCGTTGAAGGAGGCAAAGATGTGAGCAACACCAAAAACGTGCTCTCCTTCCCTAACAGTAGGACCAAGGGTCACGTTCTCTTCCTTGGGTTCCCTGGTCTTCTTACGCCCAGACTGAGGAACAAAAGGAAGCATTTTGATCCAATTATCATTTACTATCTCCCGAATCAACGAATGCATCATAGTCGTTGTCATAAGAAAAACAAATTGGACTTCCAGATAAATTCAATTACTTGAGGCAAAAAGATGTTCAAATAATCTCAGACAAAATCAGCATTCTGCTTAAGGCTTAAGCTACGCATTACCATAGGATTACATCTACGTAATGCTCTAAAAATCTTCTTTCCAATAAAATTGTAATTCCATCAAAAAGATCATCCACTCCACAGAGAAGGATAAATCATTTACCAAGATCTAAAAGAACATTGAAAAAAAGGAACTTGACATGTATCAAAGTGGAAGAAGAGCGAGTAATGTGGATTCGGAACGCTCACCATGGTTGGAGGAGCAAGTAATGGAAGATTGAACGACGGCGACGACGAAGGCGGCGGCGACGGCGCGAGCTGAAAGATTGGCAAAACCCCTAAGTTGGCCGAGTAATCTGCGGGCTTTTATACTCGTCGTGGGTTAAGGCCTTACGGGCTTTGATTTCAAACCCAATTTACCGATATAACCCTTTTCTTGCTCTCGGGCCGTTTCGGTTCCTTAACGGGCCGAAGTATTTGCCAAAATAGTGAATTATCTTGCGTTTTGCCCAACTTTTAAAACTGTTCTAACTTTTTTTATTATTAAAAAAATAAGTCTACCATCATATTTTAAGAAAATAGTTTTGAATCATTTTTTTTACCTGCAATTACATATTTTGTCTAAAATAAATAGGACAAAACATAAAACTAGTCGAAGTCAAGTCCTTTAAATTGCATTTTCTATTTATATATGTCGTTTATAATAAAATAAAAAAAGTATGTAATATAAAAATGAAAACATCATCGTTGCTTTGAGAAATGTAGAACTGTAGTTTAAAATATTTAATGTTATGGAAATTTCATATCCACCATCATACAAGTTTTTATTTATTTGAAACAATACAATCATTAAAAAATGAAAAAGTGTCCATTAATTTAAACTTTTACGACGAAAAATACAATCTATATCTATATATATATATAAAATCAGAAGTAGAAAGTGACACGTATCGAGTTCTCATAAATTGAATATATAATATTATAATCATATAATCATGGATACTCAAACGTTAGTTATTAGAAAAATATATATATATATATTGAAAGTACCACGTGTCGAACTCTCATAAATTGAATGTATAAAAAATAATGTTTTAATTATATAATCATGAAAATTCAAAAGTTAATCATTAAAAATATATATAATTTTATTTTTTTATATTTTAAATTATATATTTATAACTATAAATAGAATGACTTTAAGTTTCATTTATATACTTGATGTCTTCTTTTGAAAGAAAAGTTCGTGCGGACCTACAAATATAGGTCTGTTCATAATAAAAAAATATTTATATATAATTTCTCTCCTTTAATAAAAATATTAAATATTATATGGAGCTTTTAATTTACATTTGTATACGCCTTCTTTGAAGGCAAAGAGTATGTGATGACCCACAAATATAAATTTGTGTACGATAAAAAAATACTTTTATATAATTTCTCTTTGTTTAATAAAAATTAAATATTATAATTTTTATATAAGGAAAGACAAATTTTATAAAGTTCAAGTTACATATATGCATTTCATACTGTTACGAAAAGAGGAAGAGAGGGATCGCACAAAATACAGAAGAACACGAAGAGAAAAAACGGCGGCGACTCTTTATTATGGAATAATGATGATTACAATGATGGGTCTCGGTCTAGACCCCTAGGGAGTTTATATAGGCACTCCCTTTGACAGATGATAGGAATTACATACGAAGTGGGACTCTAAATAAATCTCCTGAAAATAAGACACCTATTCGTGATAAGGAAATAAATCAAATCCGAATCACATAAAAATTTTCGGTCAGGGGGCAGTGACCGGCTCGCTGACCGGGCAGTGAGACCCCGTAGGGCAATTCTGCTGAAGCGCCTAACTATGTAGGGGACCAACTGGGTTCAGATTCAAGGCATTATTAACACATACTCTAATAATGATATCTATTGATGATTAATATAAGTATCATCAAAGTTTTTAATATATAGGATACATATAAGTAGCTATGTATGCAGATATATATCTACATCTTATATATACAAATAAAGATAAGCATATATGTATCTACATCTTATACATCTCCTTATTTGAATATGTGTGCGTATATATATATATATATATATATATATATATATATATATATATATATATATAAGCTTTTTTCTATAGCCAATGATATATGAAATAAATCATATATTTTTGTGTTAATAATATTTATTATCATATATTATTTATACTAATAATTATGAATTATATATATATTATTTTTTATTGTTATCAGGTTGTTATGCTATGAAGGCGATAGAAGATTTACATATATCAATCATTTTAGAATATCAACCAACTAAGATTTGTAATCATGTTATTATTATCGGATAGTTTGTTATAAACCAATATAGGATACATAATTAGTTAATAATAAAATAATCAATTAAACTTAATCATTTTGTTAGTATAATTAATACGTGAAATAATTCATATATTTTTGTGTTAATAATATTTATAATCCTATATTATTTCTATTAATATTTTTTAGTCATATATAGTTTTTTTTTTGTTATGAGATTGGTGTTCTATAAAGGAGATAGAAGATTTACGTACATCAATTATTTTAGAATATCAAACAACTAAGATTTATGATCATTTTGTTATTATTGAATAATTTGTTATAAACTAATATAGGATAGATAATATGCTAATAGTAAAATAATTAGCTAGACTTAATCATTATTTTAATATTATTAATAGTCTTTATATTTATTATTATATGTATATCCATGTGTCATAGTTCATTATAAACAAATGCAGGATGCGTAATTAGCTAATAACAAAAAAATCAATCAAATTTAATCATTTTGTTATTGTTATTTTATCAAGATAAAAGATTTATGCATATCAAGATAGAATATCAAACAAAATAATCATTTTATTATTATTGGATAGTTAGTTACAAACCAATATAAGTTACGTAAACACCTATAACAAAATTTAGTTATTATTTAAATTATTATTTAATTATATTACTTATGATATAGTTTTGTATTGTATATAAGATATAGAATAATATCTATAAAAGTTTATTATCGAATGGTTTCTAATTTAATTATTATTTCTTTATATTATCTACATGAGCTATAAATATCATGATTTTTATGATGCAATGGTGCATATTGCAAAAGCAAGTCATACATTCTATATGTATTGTACACCATGTATAAATAGATGGGCTCTCATTTTTTATTTGCATATTCGACTCCCTTTTTAAAAGCAAAGAGTACGTGCGGGCATGGCAAAATACACACGTGTGTGATAAAAGAAATATTTTATGATAATATCATCATGGTATTCAAAAGTTCATTATGAAATATATATATGTTTATTAATATTTTTAAATTCAATATTTGTAATATGAATAGACGATGTTTCCAAAATAGTATTATACTTGACGTTCTTTATGATATAGAATACCATGTACTGATCTCTAAGTGTATGTCTCTATATACTAACAAAATGTTGTGTGTATATAAAGATATTTAAGTTAAAACTTACATCTTTGATCTTATAATAATAATAATTACATTTATTATTAATAAAAAGCATAATTATTTTTTTATTATTATGATAATAATCATAATGAATTAATATTCATAAAATTATTACTAAGGTAAACTTAATAATATCAATGAGTATCACATCATTTAGTGCTAAATACTTTTTTGTTGGTTATTGAAGTTTACACATTTATAATCATATTTATTTATTTATATAAAAGAAAAGATAGAAGATGCTAAGTATCACTATTTCATTAAGCAGTGTATCATTAAAATTATTTTTTAAATGAAAGTTTATAAAGTATGTTAGTTATGTTATAATATTAAATAAAATAATTTATATTTATAATTAATATATATCATGATGATATTGATTAATATTGAGTAAATATTTATGTTCCTTATATAATATAATTTTAATTTTAAAATTATATTTACTTTATAATAAAAAATAAAATATTATAAAAAATGTAGTTATATATTTATATTCACATGTATCTATATATATATATATATAGAGAGAGAGAGAGAGAGAGAGAGAGAGAGAAGTTGCCAAATGAAAATTCTTATGATGCTACATATGAAATAAAATTATATTAAATAATTATATTTTTTAAAAAAAAATATTATGAACTAGAATTGATCATATACAATAAAATTAGTAATTTTTGTATCTATCTATCAAATATGCTTTTAGTCCCACATTCAAAGTTTTCCAAATAAATGAAAATGGAATCATATTCAACTATGTAATTTAATTCCACATTTGAAGTTTATAATATGAAATAGATAAGATGGACTATAAAATAGGAAGAATTCACAAACTTTATAGCTATCTTTCCGGATTAAGTCAATTTATCAATAATTTTTTTAAGACTTGAAGGCAGAAGCATGTGACGCATAATAAAATAAAAAATAGAAATAAATTCTAATGTTAAGTTATATAGAAGATAAATATAACAATCATATTTCATATCTATATTGTATTATAAAGAATAAAATATATTCTTATTGTTCCATTGAGAGCAACCCAAATGCTGAATAAAAAAATTATATATTAATAATAATGCACATTATATTTGACAGGAAAAGGGATAAATGCCATTTGACACACACAAAATAATCTTTTCAAATTTATTTTTAAATATTATATTATGTATATCTACAATGACAACATGAATAAACTAAATATTATTTATATAAATATATCATATATTTTTTAGTTCCTCATGTAAATATTATCAAATACTAAGAAGTAAAATATATATATATATATATATATATATAAGTATAACCAAAGTGAGGAGTTGCATGGAATTAACTTATGATCATCTTAAAAATTTGACATCTATGCTCAAATAATAATATTAAAAAAATATTACTTATATTTCTTATTAAAATAAATATTGTCAACACCATATATAAACTTTTAGTTATATCAGATAAAATATTTAACTTCAATCATTATTTATATTGAATACATACATAACATGCATATATACACATACTTTAAAGAGAGTTAAAAGTTGGATGTAACCCTATTATGAAGCCATGTAATATAATCTAGATAATTGAATTCTTAAAGTTAGATCGTGACATTAATTAATTTTTAAGAATGAAAAAAAAACAATTGTTTATATAGATTGTTGGAAGAAAACTATAACAATTAAGTATATATTTTAAAATAAATCATTATAAAAATATACTTAATTAAGAAGTGAATGCATTGTGGTGGATATTTTTTAAAAAATAGACAACAAAATATAATTAGCTACAAATAATAACAAAATAAAAGTAATAAAAGAATTTACATATAATTATCGTCTTTGTCATTTCATCATCAATCTCTCCATATAAATTTAGCATATATAATTAATTGGAAAGGTTGAAGTTGACCTATGACACTATTTCATTAAGTCACATATAATGCTTAAAATAATTAAATAATTTTATAAGTCATTTTAGTATGATATATAATAATTTAATTTATTTATGTTATATATCTTTACAATATGACATTTTTACGTTGTCACGTGCAAAATGAAATAGATAAAATAGAAAATAATAGAAATTGTTAAAAATACTAAAATAAATAGTATTTACTTAATTTTAAGACATGATATTATTTTAAAAAATATAGATATCAATTGGTATTTATATCTATATTATTTCAAAATAAAAAAGATATATAGTTTGAAAGGAGGTCACGGTGTTTCTATATTTTCATATATAAATTGACATCGATAAAATTAAAAATTTTAAATAATATATGTTAACAAAGTAACAAAGTTAAGGGGGAACAGATAGAGTAAAACATAATTAAAAAATGAAAAAGAATGTAATAAATTTAAAAAATAATTCCAAATAAATTTAATTTATTATAACATATTTACATATATAAGTTTCTAAGGTGAGAAAATAATTATATAATTTATAAAATTTATATCAAAATAAAATTTCTTATTTTATAATCGAAATTTGTGTTTAATTCTGTCTTCTCCGCGCATCGTGCGGGTCATCATACTAGTTCCATATAATGAATCAACTTGTAATTTCTAAACAGTTAGTCATGATCCTAAAAAAATAATATATATTAATTATGCATTTATTTATTGTCAAATTTTAAAAATTTCAATCAGAAATGTAATTTTTTTTTTCAAAAAATACAGCAAAAATATTAAAAAGAGAAGAGAATTTTCATTAAATTACATCTTTTGTTTAAAATTAAATTTTATTATATAAATATGAAGATCAAATGTCGATTGGTTTACACATTTTTTAAATCTGATATTTTTATTCTAAACAAAAGGAATTTATATAGTTAAATTTAATTTATGAAAATCTATGATTATTTTTCACACTTATATATGATTATTCTTTATTATGAATGAAAACTCTAATGAAATATAAAGAAACTAAATTGTTAAAGTATAA
Source organism: Pontederia crassipes (assembly GCA_030549335.1). NCBI lineage: Eukaryota > Viridiplantae > Streptophyta > Magnoliopsida > Commelinales > Pontederiaceae > Pontederia > Pontederia crassipes. The sequence goes on from CM060190.1 coordinate 9,929,833, forward strand.
CTATGATTTAAAAATTTTAATAAAAATTAATTAGAATGCCAATTATTATGTCAGTGAAAAAAAATAAATGGTGGGACAAATTAAGAGAATATTGAGATAATAATTTAAAATATTATAAATTTGATAAATCACATAGAAATTAGGATGACAGTTTTAAAATTTTAAAATCAATTAAATGGTTAAACAAATTTTTTTTGGATGTCGGCTCGAGTCTATAGGAGGTCTTCGGTGTCCAAGACTATTAGTACTCGACTAATTCGAAGTCGGAAAAATAGAACAGTTGTAACGCCCGAGATTTATTTGGGGAAAATAATTTAAAAGGAGAAGAAAAGGAATATAAAATAAAGAAGAAAAAGATAAAATTTGGGATCAGATTTTAAGAGGAGTTGGTTTCAACCAAACTCATAAATAAGTGACCAAAGCAAAACAAAACCCCCTTTTCGTTTTCCTCACAAGCCGACCCTAGTTCTCCTCTACATGCGCCCTTTTCGATTCTTCTTGTCCCTGACGGCCGCCGCCATACAGGGGACACACCGGAGAACTCGGACGGGATCGGCGGCACGTCTGGACAGAGAGGAGCGGGCAGAGGAAGAAGAGGACTGCAGTAACAGTTTCTTGGATAGAAACTTCAAGGTATGGAATTAGGATAGATTCGTAATAGAATTTTGATTTTAGCCTTGAAGCATGCTCTAGGTAGTTCCTGGCTATTGTATAATGTTCTATGATGTTAAACTGTGCCGGCCATCGTCGGAAATGATGAATAGAACGCGACTGCGCGTCCGCGCAATTCTGCGCAAGATGAACCCAGCCCGAGTTCACCGAACTCGGCCCGGGCAGGTCCTTCGCCGGACCGAATTCATAGGAACTCGGCCCAGATCCGTCATTACCGACGCTTGTCGAGCTCTGCAAACGGATGAACCCAGCCCGGGTTGAAGACGACCCGGATCGAGTTCTGTGTGTCAAGAATTGTCGAGCGCGACAGTCGCCCCGACCCGATGATGACCCGACTCGGCCCGAGTGTAACCCGAATTCGGCCCGAGTTTAACCTGATTTTTCGAAGATGATGACCGACGAACTCGGCCCGAGTTTTCCCCACTCGGCCCGGGTTCCGACATTGATTAAATCAGTTTTATGATGTTTAAATTCTTGATTTATGTTCCTATTCCAGATCTTAATGATGTTTATGATTCTGTTAATGATGCTCATAATTTACTCTCCATGATCATGTCTTTTATCCTGATTTAAAGTTCTTATCAAGATGTGATTTGTTTAATTAAAAGATGCAATATAAAAGACGTCAAACGTTAAATGGAGAGCTCTTTTTATGATGGACTGGTGACGATCAGTTATGAGCTGACTTCGATCAGTTATGGGCTGACTCTACCAGTTAAGATGATGATGATGGACGGGTTGAGACAGGCCTCCCCGTGGGTTGAAATATATCTCAAATAAATCAAAGATGACGAAGAAGATGAACACATGTGAATAAAGAATCTTTCTTATAATGCATGATTTTTGCCTTTTTCTTATGATGACTCTATATGATCTCTTATTCATATATCCTTTTACATGTTATGATCATGATGCACTTTCCTATCAGATGATGATGTTATCTTATAATGTTCTCTTTATGATTCATGTTTAATACCATGATCTTATGACGATATTTATCTTACTTCCATACTGAGTTATAAAACTCATAGGGAGATTCTCCCCTGCATGTTCTTAAATGTAGGCCAAGGTCTCAATGACGATGGTGGCCAACGGTGATATATCGAGCTCGTAGGTGGTTGCACATGGTTATCGAGTCCTTTAGGTGATGGATAGCTTTTTCTTTTCTTTTTATCATTTGATCTATTAGCTTTTCTTTAGACTCCTAAAAAGTCATTTATCAGTCTTTCTCATAATTGATATTACTCTATTTTATTCTTAATGATGATTTTGTTATTCCGCATTTATCATTATCGTGTTGACCTGTCAAAGATCTTATTTTGGTCAATAAGATGTACACGTAAAGATGACCCGTAGCGTCCTCGAAGCGTATTCTGCCACATGGCAGGGTGCAATTTGGGAGCGTTACAATTAGGTATCAGAGCCTAAAGTTAGGTCATTCTCATGTCCTAATGTATGATGTCTCGTCCATGTGCAAGCGCCACGAGCAGTCATCGCACCACCTGAAGTCAAGTAAGTTTATCTTATCTCCTAAGATGTAGGATGTTTTCTAAATATGATGATGTATGATGATGTAGATGTCTCCTCGCCGTGCACCTGTTGCTAGAGCTTGAGGTCAGAGACGATCTCGAGGTAGCGACGGGATTAGAAATCCGCAACAAGAGGGGACGGACCATAATAATGTCTAAATGAGCCAGGCTCGTGCTGTGGAGCTGACAGTTCAGTCCCCACTAGTGCAGCCCCCAACATCATGGCACCAACAGTTCTACCCGTACTGACACCACGTGTTCAGGCCGCACCAGCCATAACGTCATCGGTTCAGCTTCCTTCTATACAGCCTCCGCTTGTACAACCTACCTCATTAGTGTCCTATAAGGATACTATTCAGGCATTCATGAAGTTGCGCCCTCCAGAGTATGATGGTTTAGACGAGTTTGACAAAGCTGAGAAATGGTCGAGGGCCATTAAGGAGAAGTTGCAACAAATGAACTGTGGTGAAGATAAGAAGGTCCTATTCGCCACCTGCATTTTAATTGAGGATGCATTGGACTGGTGGAGGACCGTAGTGGACACCCAGTATAAAGGACAGAATGACATTTCTTGAGAACGTTTTTGTGAAGCGTTTGTGTCACGACCCCAATTTAAACCTTAATTTAAACCGGAGTTCGCGACTCATTACGGACGATCAAATAAAATTGGGAAAGATTGTAGAAAGGTGATGACATTTTTCTTTTTTTTTATAACATACATAAGAATGAAAATATCATAAAATAAATTACACAATTTATGATGATCCTACAGAGCAAACCAATAATCCTTAAGTTTTACATCTCACAAAATGCTTTTGCCTTCTTACAAAATAATACATATGAATTGTACATCACTAAACCCCTCGACATCCTAATAGAAGGATAAGAAGGACTCAAATCTTTCCATCTTACCACGAACCCTTCAAATAATATCATCTCGCATGATTCTCAAGAATTATCTGAAAAAATGTTAGAAACAACAGAGTGAACTAAAATAGCTCAGTAAGTTGATAACTCATAATCTATGTGTTACCAACTAATCAATTTGGAGGAACATAAAAAAACGTGCAATAATCATAATAGCAAAATAAGCATTTTTATATATTTGATAATTACATATAAACATACTAATCAGAAACATCACACTCAACTTGCAATCAATATCATATAAATCATATCAAACATATGTAGTAGGTGGACTCTAGAGGTGGCACCCATCGTGATCAGCGATGTAGCACTTAGCTTCATTCTACCTCATCCCTTTCGGGAAACAAATCATATAGCGATAGGTGGACTCTAGATGTGGCCCCTACGGTTTCTAGAGGTGACCCCCATCGCGACTACTCACGATGTGTCACTTAGCTCCGCATGGCACTTAGCTCCATACTATCTCATCCCATTATTGAGAACAGAATGATGGATTGGACTCTAGTGGTAGCTCCCATCGTGATCAGCAATGTAGCACTTAGCTCCAACCATCACATATGCAGATGCAAGCAGATGCAGATGCATGATTCATCATATAATAATTTCATATCAAAGATCAAAGGATTAACCATATCTTGTAACTCAAATATCAGAAGATAAATCATGTCGAACCTCGATTCAAATGGAATATGATTGCATTTTATTAAATCAATCATTAACATACCACATATGCTTTTCAATTGTACCATCACTCGATCAATCATTTCAAATGAAACAAGATTGCATTTCTCGTAATCCATTCATATCATATCACATATGCTTTTCAAATGTGCAATCATACAATTATTTATATATACTTTTCATAGTTGCATTTCTTGAAATCAATTCATAACCTATCCAAAATATATTTAATACATATAACAATTGATGTCACACCAAATTCAAAAGAGGTGAAAACATAGAGTATGAGAAACCAACTTACCTATAAGAGCTACCAAAAGGTTTTTCCTTTCCTTTTTCGCTACTTTACTCTTCTACTCCTATACAATAATAATAAGAAACACATCACTTCTATGCTATGAACAGAAGCTTATCACACATAAAACACAATTAATTGAAATAGTATATGAACCTTAACCATTTACTCTTTTAACTATTAAACATAATGATTGACCTAATATTATGACATATTGTACACATAGTAAAGAAAATCCGTATCTTCTGGTATACATAATCAAATGACATTATTCCATTTTTTTACTTTTATATTACATAGACATTAATATTTAAAAGTTTCATATCCTATTTCATTACGGTTTGCTCTCATGAAAATCAACATTCAGCCTTACTTTTATGTTGTTTCTATGTTCTGACAAGCTAAGTAACCTTACTTTTATGATTTATATAAAATAATAAACATTCCCTATTCTGGTACTTTGAATTTTCCCAAATAGTAGATATCCTAGGGTATAACTCTTAAAATTACTTGAATTTATATCTATTTGTACTGAGCACAATAAATTTAATCAATACTAACATAATCTGCCCTAAGCTCCATCCTGACAGACTGAGTAAGGTTTGGTAAAATATTTATAACTTTTGCTACACATATTATTTTCTAGTGATTCTAATTGTAGATGAGACATAACATCAATATCTATAACACCCTAAATTATCAAATAATTCCACGGCATATTGGATTTAATACATAATTTACAAATTCGAGTAGCAATTTCGCCGGACAGAGTGATAGTACCTTAATCCTGATGGCATAACTTTCGTTTCATAACTCCTATTAACATGATTTGAAATCTCATATAAACTAGACTCGGAGATCTACATGTTAAATTTCATAATTTTTAAGGACAAATTGATATGAAAGAAAATCTTAAGAAAAACACCATCAGTCTAGGGTTAGAATCTTCACCTTTAATGATCTTCCTTTTCGAATTTCTTTCAACGTCCATGAAAGGATTCATGGTCTGAAATTTTTTGTGTGTTGTCTAGAGAGAAGGATAAGATCATAAGAATTATTTTAGATTTTTATCACTTGAATATGTCGGTTAGAAAAATAATCTAAGCATGAGGTGACAAGCTGCTAGCTTGCTGGCAGCTTGCATATCAAGAGTTGAAATTCTTGTCCAATTAAAATTTAACATTAAAAATCATTAATTTCATCCCTAATTGATATTAATTAGTATAATATAATCCATGTAATTTATTCACATATTTATATATTAATCTTTGTTATACACACACAGATATATATATATATATTTTTTTTTCATATGCCACTTGGCGACATTTGATTGGTCCACTAGACTTAAATCCAATCTTAACAAATCACATGCATAGTTAACCATAAGAGAATATGCTTTATCATAATATAATTATTAGTTATACATTTAGTACTTTAATTAAATTTTATAAATTCTTATTATATCACTACGTGACATTACAACATATACTACAATACATATATTCAATTGATTATAGCCATATAATATAGAATCTAATATGGATTAGATCATGGATATTACATTCTACCCTCAACAACAACAACAAAGCCTTATCCCACTAGGTGGGATATTACATTCTACCCTCCTTAAAAAAAATTCATCATCGAAATTTGAAATATCGTATTAATCACTTAAATATAGATTTTGATCATATATCCCGTATCCGATTTGCCTTGTAGCTTTTTGAATATCATAATACTTTCCACTTCTACGAAGAGTTTACCATAAATCATAGCACTTAAGCTTTTCCATTCAATTCATTATCATGTTGTTTTCTATGTGACATTTGTTCTTATAGCTTCACATATTGAATCACTTGTGATGGGTCATGATCATCTTTTCTTGACATGGATTCATAAAATGGACAATACACACTTCCACATCTTGTAGGACTAAATGGCAAACATCTATCCCGTGTCTTAATGTCTTTAAGGACATATCTTATTATTATACTTTAGTATTCCCTTTTCTAATAGTCAATTTAGTTATAAGGGTTGTCTCACTACCTAATACTTTTGCTACTTTATTAACCTTTGTTGAAGGATATAAAATAAAGTTATTAGTCCTTTGGGAGGTTCATCCATTTTCTTTGTCTTGTATTCAACTTCTTACATATGAGTACATATTTTGGACTCCTAATATGTACTTAGTTCAACCTTACTTATGTGAATGGTGTCTCCAAATCTTGGGTTCTATATAGCAATGGAAAACTTCAAATTATATATTTTGAATATTTCCTGTCATAAGCCTCTACTTATCTTCATGTACATGCCACTATCCGACCATAAAAGGGAATTAATCCATCGAATAATCCCAAATGGACTTACGAAGCTTACAATATGCCCTTATTGTATTCGAAATTGATTTTTTTTATTACTTCTTACTATTAAGCAGGTAGTATCTAAAGATAAGGTCAACTTTTATAAACATATGCACTTTGTATTTGGGCAACTAAGCCATCTCTTATCGGTAAAGGATATTCATCACTATTCAATTTAGCTATTTATGGATAATGCATAGCCTATGAAATTCACCTTTGCACTTGAAAATTAAGATTGGAGTTATGCAGGGTGACATTATGGAATTGAATAAATCCTTTATCAAAGAGTCCTTGTAATTTCTTTTAAATTTATGTTGCCCTGTCATTGAAATAACTCTAAGGATATGACCCATAGAGTCTCTGTTATAGTAAGCCGCTCCTCTAGAAACACATCTAGGAACAACTTTATGATAAGGTAACAATTGCCAATAATCAGATAATCACTAGTTGTAGGCTATAACTTATTGTCTCTTCTAATAAAGGCGAGGGTGTAAACATTTATAAGCTTATCGAGAACAATTATTTTTTGTCCTTACTGATTTGCAATGTTGAAATGTGGGTTCGAGTTCGCGATTGAGGACCAAAGAGGCGTCCCCCTTAAATCACTCTTTCGCTAAGCTCTCAACCAACACTCCGTGATAGCAAACTCTTTGACTCCATTCAAGCTATCGAATGATGACCAGAGGCGGCTACACTCCAATACATCTTTCGATAAACTTTTTAACTCACTTTTTAAACTCTCAAGATTGGTTGATATAATAAAGTCAACAATGAAGAATCATTAATCACCCATAGAAGAGTTACAACATTGATTCCATCAATGAATTATTCTAAATGAGATGGAACAAGTAAGGATGAACTAAGGATCAATTGTAAATTGATGCTCAAAAATGGCAACTTTGAATTAATAAAGATTATTCAAGGATCATTGATGATTCAAAAATTTGTATTTATATATGGTGATTCAATCACCGAGCAATCTGAACTGTGACAAACAAAGAAGAACTAAAAATTCATACTTGAAGATTGAATTACAATCAATAGTGATCAATCATGAATCATCTATGGTTTCAAAATCTAAATGATTCTGATATCAACAATACCAATTCAAGAATTCAAAATACTTTGAAAATTATAAATAATTATTTATATCTACCAATGATAATTTACTGGTCATCAATTGATTTGGATCCTACCAAGTAAGTATCACTTGTCAATATTAAAGAAATTTGATAGTTGGTTTTCAACACTTTATACATGATTTAGTGGTGTTATCTTTTATCTTTCGCACAAATGTTTACAATTCCTTACAATATAGACACCACAATGTCACAATAAAATTATTTCCCTTACTAATAGTTCCCACCAAATTCCCCTTAGCACACAACATTATTCCTTTTCAAGTTTTCAAACTTTGAAATGACAATTCGTAATCATCCTTACACACATCTAACAATGATAAATTCAAATCAATATTACACAAGTATTTACATATATGTAAGATTTTTATAAGTGCCATACTAAAATTTAAGACACATTTCAAAAATTGATTTTTCATATTATTCAGGACACCATAACTACACCTTTAACCTTTCTTCCTATCTTCCAATCCATACATATGATTGGAATGTATTCCGACCTTGTAGAATACAGACTCTAATGTCTATACATGTGGAGGTCGTTCAAAATTTCATAAAACCAAAATGGCCTGAAAATATGTCAAAACATAGGGTGCTCAAATTCATATTGCTTGTCTTTTCCTTTATAATTCGAATATCAATGATATAAAACATATTTATTAGTTGGTTATCATACATGTGAATATATCTCTTCGTTTTAAGTATAATAGAATACATGATGGGTCATAAGTGCCTCTTCTGTCTAAATGTATTAACCACGAAACACAATATTTAATACCACTAGGGACTTTGCAGCATATCATTTTAAGCTATAAACCTTTCTTAACTTATATGTGTGTGATGATCTAAAACTATGGTGCCCTATATGGCAGACCCCCATTCACAAGGGTTGGTTAATACACAGTCACAAAAAACTTATTTGATTCATGTGTTTTCAAGATGTATCCAAGATGCATATCATATCAATTGGGAAGTTAAATGATAACATTTGATTTTAATCACTCATGTATCTCCAATGGCCATGCGTATTGGGACATGATTTATCTTTTCTCAAGATTATCATGATCCATACTATATGGTTAGGACAAAATGCACCCTTATTTTGATACCCACCTTTGTTCTATAGGGATTTTGCAGAATAGGATCCTAGGCTTGCATGACTCTATGAATGAATTAGGGTGACATCAATAAAATTAATTACAATTCAATCAAAGAATGGTTTGAAAATTTGATTCGATTTATAATCCAATAACGTTACCAAGAACTCATAATGATCATGTCATGTTCCAAGTGTACTCTTTGAAGTATACAACTTTCTTTTTAGTCAATGGTATTCAAATCTTAAGTCAAACTTCGAAAATAGAAGAGTACATCATAGTTAACCAAACAAATAACATATTTTCTGCAAGGTATCCCTTGTAGTTACTTGATTCAGATGCCTATAATCAAACTTGAGAACTCATCTGTATTCTTGATGTATAAGATTGATGTTCATGATTATGGGTCAACTAAACTCTCATATGAAGACTCGTATACTTATTTTTGTGTCGATTGAGAAGGACTATTAAACATATGAATAATTTCATAAAGAAGGTCAATAAAGAACTCTTCTTATAAGGGGTAGATCAAATCACTTCTATAAATAGATTTACAACTACTTAAACATGATAACATTGTTTGATAATAAATATTTTCCTTTCTACCCCAAGTAATTCAAGAACCTATGACATCATTTCAAAACAATTTATTGTCATACTATCATAGATTGGAGAACATGAAGTTACTTTCCTACGTCCAATAAAACACAAGTGATGATTGATTTGAAAATAAGAAGGTACCTATCTTCCTATGCCAATTTAAATATATATGCCACACAATTCATCCACATACAAAATCATGTCAAATCCATACAGATACCAAATAATCATACCAATAATCATGTACTTGCCACATTTCTAACTATGCATTATTTGCATACTATATGAGAATACACGATAGTTCTCTTTCTTTTTTCAAATAGTACGCCAAATTCACATATACAAATCAATGTAAAGGATTGCGATGAATGGAGTTACAATTTAATCAAAAGAAAATATCACAATTACATTTCAAAACGTCATACATTAGCCCTTATATAAACTTACTAAAATCTCCAAATTTTCACAATCCAAGCTAAACACCGATAACCCACTATAAGCATAAAAATGACAAACCCACTATAAGCATGACCATGTCATCCTAGACATAGCTATGCAAACTTTGACCAAGGGAAGGACCTATTGCTCAGATACCATAACTGTCATGAACCCAATTTAAACCTTAGTTTAAATCGGAGTTCGCGACTCATTACGGACGATCAAATAAAATTGGGAAAGATTGGGGAAACGTGATGAATTTTTTTCTTTTTTTTATAACATACATAAGAATGAAAATATCATAAAATAAATTAGACAATTTATGATGATCCTTCAGAGCAAACCAATAATCCTTAAATTTTACATCTCACAAAATGCTTTTGCCTTCTTACAAAATAATACATATGAATTGTACATCACTAAACCCCTCGACATCCTAATAGAAGGATACGAATGACTCAAATCTTTCCATCTTACCACGAACCTTTCAAATAATATCATCTCGCATGATTCCCAAGAATTACTTGAAAAATGCTAGAAACAACAGAGTGAGCTAAAATAGCTTAGTAAGTTGATAACTCATAGCCTATGTGTTACCAACTAATCAATTTGGAGGGACATAAAAAAGCGTGCAATAATCATAATAGCAAAATAGGTATTTTTATATATTTGATAATTACATATAAACATACTAATCAGAAACATTACACTCAATTTGCAATCAATATCATATAAATCATATCAAACATATGTATGCAAATGCAACACTCTCATATGAATGCACGGATCACTAACTGGTCAATGGTCGGTAGGTGGACTCTAGAGGTGGCTCCCATCGTGATCAACGATATAGCACTTAACTCCATTCTACCTTATCCCTTTCGGGGAACAAATCATATAACGATAAGTGGACTCTAGAGGTGGCCCCTACGGATTCTAGAGGTGACCCCCATCGCGACTACTCGCGATGCGGCACTTAGCTCCGCATGGCACTTAGCTCCATACTATCTCATCCCATTATTGGGAACAGAATGATGGATTGGACTCTAGAGGTGGCTCCCATCATGATCAGCAATGTAGCACTTAGCTCCAACCATCACATATGCAGATGCAAGCAGATACAGATGCATGATTCATCATATAACAATATTATATCAAAGATCAAAAGATTAACCATATCTTGTAACTCAATATCAGAAGATGAATCATGTCGAACACCGATTCAAATGGAATAGGATTGCATTTTATTAAATCAATCATTAACATAGTACATATGCTTTTCAATTGTACCATCACTCGATCAATCATTTCAAACGGAATAAGATTTCACTTCTCGTAATCCATTCATATCATATCACATGTGATTTTCAAATGTGCAATCATACAATCATTCATATATACTTTTCATAGTTGCATTTCTTGAAATCAATTCATAATCTATGTGTTATGAATAAAAAAATAGCTCAGTAAGTTGATAACTCATAACCTATGTGTTACCAACTAATCAATTTGGAGGGACATAAAAAAATGTGCAATAATCATAATAGCAAAATAGGCATTTTTATATATTTGATAATTACATATAAACATACTAATCAGAAACATCACACTCAACTTGCAATCAATATCATATAAATCATATCAAACATATGTAGTAGGTGGACTCTAGAGGTGGCACCCATCGTGATCAGCGATGTAGCACTTAGCTTCATTCTACCTCATCCCTTTCGGGAAACAAATCATATAGCGATAGGTGGACTCTAGATGTGGCCCCTACGGATTCTAGAGGTGACCCCCATCGCGACTACTCACGATGTGTCACTTAGCTCCGCATGGCACTTAGCTCCATACTATCTCATCCCATTATTGAGAACAGAATGATGGATTGGACTCTAGTGGTAGCTCCCATCGTGATCAGCAATGTAGCACTTAGCTCCAACCATCACATATGCAGATGCAAGCAGATGCAGATGCATGATTCATCATATAATAATTTCATATCAAAGATCAAAGGATTAACCATATCTTGTAACTCAAATATCAGAAGATAAATCATGTCGAACCTCGATTCAAATGGAATATGATTGCATTTTATTAAATCAATCATTAACATACCACATATGCTTTTCAATTGTACCATCACTCGATCAATCATTTCAAATGAAACAAGATTGCATTTCTCGTAATCCATTCATATCATATCACATATGCTTTTCAAATGTGCAATCATACAATTATTTATATATACTTTTCATAGTTGCATTTCTTGAAATCAATTCATAACCTATCCAAAATATATTTAATACATATAACAATTGATGTCACACCAAATTCAAAAGAGGTGAAAACATAGAGTATGAGAAACCAACTTACCTATAAGAGCTACCAAAAGGTTTTTCCTTTCCTTTTTCGCTACTTTACTCTTCTACTCCTATACAATAATAATAAGAAACACATCACTTCTATGCTATGAACAGAAGCTTATCACACATAAAACACAATTAATTGAAATGGTATATGAACCTTAACCATTTACTCTTTTAACTATTAAACATAATGATTGACCTAATATTATGACATGTTGTACACATAGTAAAGAAAATCCGTATCTTCTGGTATACATAATCAAATGACATTATTCCAATTTTTTTTTACTTTTATATTACATAGACATTAATCTGTAAAAGTTTCATATCCTATTTCATTACGATTTGCTCTCATGAAAATCAACATTCAGCCTAACTTTTATGTTGTTTCTATGTTCTGACAGGCTGAGTAACCTTACTCTTATGATTTATATAAAATAATAAACATTCCCTATTCTGGTACTTTTAATTTTTTCAAATAGTAGAGATTCTAGGGTACAAATCTTAAAATTACTTGAATTTATATCTATTTGTACTAAGCACAATAAATTTAACCAATACTAGCAGAATTTGCCCTAAACTCCATCCTGACAGACTGGATAAGGTTTGGTAAAATATTTATAACTTTTGCTACACATATCATTGTCTAGTGATTCTAATTGTAGATGAGACCTAACATCAATATCTATAACACCCTAAATTATCAAATAATTCCATGCATATTGGATTTAATACATAATTTACAAATTCGGGTAGCAATTTCGGCGGACAGAGTGATAGTACCTTAATCCTGATGGCATAACTTTCGTTTCATAACTCCTATTAATATGATTCCAAATCTCATGTAGACTAGACTCGGAGATCTACATGTTAAATTTCATAATTTTTAAGGACAAATTGATATGAAAAAAAATCTTAGAAAAAACGCCATCAGTCAAGGGTTAGAATCTTCACCTTTAATGATCTTCCTTCTCGAATTTCCTTCAACGTCCATGAAAAGAGTCATGGTCTGAATCTTTTTGTGTGTTGTCTAGAGAGAAGGATAAGACCATACGAATTTTTTCAGATTTTTATCACTTGAATAGGTCGGTTGGAAAAATAGTCTAAGCATGAGGTGGCTTGTTGGCAACTTGCATGTCAAGAGTTGAAATTCTTGTCCAATTAAAATTTAACATTAAAAATCATTAATTTCATCCCTAATTAATATTAATTAGTATAATATAATACATGTAATTTATTCACATATTTATATATTAATTTTTGTTATACACACACATATATATTTCATATGCCACTTGGCGACATTTGATTGGTCCACTAGACTTGAATCCAATCTTAACAAATCACATGCATAGTTAACCATAAGAGAATATGCTTTATCATAATATGATTATTAATTATATTTTAGTACTTTAATTAAATTTTATAAATTCTTATTATATCACTACGTGACATTACAACATATACTACAACACATATATTCAATTGATTATAGCCAATATAGAATCCAATATGGATTAGATTATGGATATTACAGTTTGAGGGACACTACTTTCCACCATACCAGCGTGCACTGAAGCAGAGGGAGTTTCTACAACTGAGTTAAGATCAGATGACGGTGACTCAGTACCATGTTAAATTCATTCGTCTAGAGAGGTACAACACTCTCAAGATGAGTGATAGATAAAAGATAGATCATTTCTGCCATGGCTTAAGTCCGACCATCAAGACCAGCACCTTAGCTGGCCAATGTGCTAATGTGCGTCTGGCAATAGAATTAGCAACAACAATGGAAAGGAACTATACCAGAGAACAACAAAAACTAAAAGATGTGAAAGGAAAGGCTCCCGTGCAATCCTCTGATCAGAATCAACCTCGATGGAATGACTGTCGTCGGAATCGAGGAGGACCCGATCGTAGGAATCAACGTCGGGATAACCGAGCAAGGCCATATGAGCCTCGTGAGGCTAATCGCCAACAATAGCCCCAATATCAAGTAAGGATGATGAACATGAAGTTAAAGATGCTTATGATGAAGAAAAATTAAATCATGACCCTTTTTGCAGCCCCAGCAGCAGGCACAGGGTACTGGTGTCTGTCCCCACTATAGGAGATTCCATATCGGGGAATGTAGGATGAAGGTTGGGGTATGCTTGCACTGTGGTCAATAAGGACATTTCATTTGTGACTGTCCTACTAAGAAGGATGATCCCGCACTAGTCCAACGTGACGCAAGAGATGAAAACAACATAGTGCGTGAAAGAGTCTTCCACCTGGAGAAAGATGCAGTACTGACAAACGTCGAAATCATTAAAGGTACACTATCCATAGTCAGTCTCCCTACTACAATCTTATTTGATTCGGGTGCATCACACTCTTTTATATCTAAAGATTGTGCTACTTCTTTAAGTTTACCTCTTTATGATATAAGTCACCCAATGGAGATAATTACTCTTACTCTACGCCATCAAGTACCTTCCTGAGGTACCAGTAGAGGTACATGGCAAGAATTGTTCTACAGATCTGGTAATCATCTCAATGACGGACTACGATGTCATTCTTGATATGGATTGGCTATCCTACCATGGTGTAGTCGTACTGTACAAACAGAAGGTGATCATTGGTACTCAAGATGAACACAAGGCCATCGTTAGAGGTACCAAAAAAAAAGATGAGAAAGTTATCATATCCGCCATGAAGGCATAAAGAATGATACAGAAGGGATGCAAAGATTTTCTTGCAAATGTGATGAAGACGAACAACCTAGGGACCCAACTACAACAACTAGACGTAGTTTGAAAATTTTCGAACGTCTTTCCTGATGACATCTCCGGATTACCATCCCCACGAGAGATTGATTTTCGAATTGATCTCCTTCTAAGCACTGCCCTGATCTCGAAGGCCCCCTACAGGATGGCACCGACCGAGATGCATAAACTGAAGAAGCAAATTCAGGAACTTTTAGACAAGGGATTTATGAGGCCGAATGTATCTCTTGAGGTGCTCCAGTGTTATTTGTCAAGAAGAATGACGGCTCTCTAACACTGTGATTGACTACCAGATGTTGAATAAAGACACAGTCAAGAACAAGTACTCTCTATCGCGGATCGATGACCTCTTCGATCAACTCTCAAATGCCACGATATTTTCTAAGATCGACTTACGAAGTGGGTACCACTATCTTAGAGTCACCGATGAAGATGTACAGAAGATGACTTTTCGATCAATGTATGATCACTATGAATTTCTAGTGATGCCTTTTTGGACTGACGAACGCCCATGCGGCTTTCATGGATTTCATGAACCGGGTGTTTAGACCATACCTGGACCAGTTTGTCATCGCCTTTATAGATGACATCCTGATCTATTCAAAAAATGAAGAACAACACAAGGAACACTTGATGATAGTTTTGGAAAAGTTAAGGCAACAAACTATCAAAGTGTGAGTTCTGGCTTGACCGGATTATGTGAGATTATGTTTCTTGGACACATAATATCGAAGAAGGGCATTTCTGTGGATCCTTCGAAAGTAGAAGCAGTATCCCACTAGCCAAGGCCAAAACATGCTACTGAAATCCACAGCTTCCTCGGATTGGCAGGTTATTATCGTAGATTCATCAAGAATTTTTCAAAGATTGCATCTCCTTTGACGAACCTAACGAAGAAAGGAGTGAAGTACATATGAACACAAAAATGCGGACAGTTTTTAAAAACTGAAGGCCAGACTGACCACTGCACCCATACTCATCATTCTGAAGGGTACAAATGGGTATGTGGTGTACAATGATGCTTGCGGCACAGGATTGAGATGCGTGCTCATGCAACATGAAAAAGTGGTCGTATATGCATCCAAGCAGCTGAAGAAGCATGAGGTGAACTACCCAACTCACGACCTTGAATTGGCAGCGGTAGTCTTCGCATTGAAGATTTGGCGACACTACCTGTATGGAGTACAGTTTGAGGTGTTCGCCGACCATAAGAGCCTTAAGTACATCTTCTCTCAGCGATACCTGAATATGCGACAACAAAGATGGATAGAATACCTAAAGGATTATGAGTTCTCCATTAATTACCATCCTGGTAAGGCGAACTCAGTTGCAGATGCACTCAGCCACAAGTGGGAAAGCTCACTAGCTCACATGATGATGGGTATGTATAAAATGATGAAGGAGCTAAGTCTATGGAAGCCAAGACCTGAAAGGAATAGAGCAGTATTGATGATGCACCAGATATAACTAAATCTGGTGAATAAGATCATTAAGGCTCAGGCTCAAGATCCTGAGTATACAAAGATGTTAGGAAGATGTCAAAAAGAAGAAGAAGATTTCAA
The DNA here is from genome assembly GCA_030549335.1 of Pontederia crassipes. Taxonomy (NCBI): domain Eukaryota; kingdom Viridiplantae; phylum Streptophyta; class Magnoliopsida; order Commelinales; family Pontederiaceae; genus Pontederia; species Pontederia crassipes. The sequence continues at coordinate 9,946,270 of CM060190.1, forward strand.
ACTCTCAATAGATGATGGGATCTGATACATAGGTCATCTATGGGTCCCAAGTGATAAAGCTCTTAAAAGAGAAGTGATTGATGAATGCCATAAGTTTGAGTTTGTGATCCATCCGGACAGCACTAAAATGTACAAGGATGTGCAAAGAACCTTCCGGTGAAATGACATGAAGCGAGATATCGCTGAATATGTTTCCAAGTGCCTAATTTGCCAACAAGTAAAAGTGAAACATCAGAAGCCTTATGAAAAGATCACATCTCTCGTTATTCCACAGTGAAAATGGGAAGATATTTTCATGGATTTCATCACCTGCTTACCCCATACCCAGAAGGGACATGACGCCATATGATTAGTAGTGGATCGGTTAACGAAGTCTGCACACTTCCTATCCATAAAGTCAAAATAATTAGTGCAGAGCCTTATGGATCTATATGTACATGAGATAATCAAACTTCATGGGATTCCTACCTCCATTGTATCGGATAGGGATCAAAGGTTCACGGCCAAATTCTGGAGAGGCTTACAAGACTCTTTTGGAACGAGGTTGAATTATAGTATGACATTCCATCCACAAACGAACGGTCAGACTGAAAGGACCATTCAAACGGTTGAAGACATGTTAAAATCTTGTGCCCTTGACTGGAAGGGCAACTAGATGATCACCTATCACTTATAGAGTTTGCATATAATAATAGCTACCATTCCAGCATTCGTATGGCTCTCTTTGCAGTCTTGTATGGGAGATCATGTCGTTCACCTACATGATGGAATCAGGTAGGTGAAAGGAAGATTTTGGATGCTAAAGAGCTGAAACAATCAGAAGAATATTCAGCAAGAGTCGAGTTGATACAAGAAAGGATGAAGGCAGTTCAAGCTCGGCAAAAGTTTTATGCTGACAGAGGATGACGTGAACAAAATTTTCAGATAGGTGACTAAGTTTACCAACCAAGGGAGTGATGTGGTTCAGTAAAAGAGGAAAGCTTAGCTCAAGATATGCTGGTCCTTTTGAGGTACTTGAGCTGGTTGGAGAGGGTGCTTGCAGGCTAGCATTACCTTCATCCTATGGGCGAGTTCATAATGTGTTCCACGTTTCTATTCTCGAAAGTATAAGCATGATGATACAAATGTTATATGGTGTGAAGAACCTAATCTCAAAGATGACCTGACCTATGAGGAGCAGCTCATTCAAATTCTAGAGACAAAGGTTCAACGTCACAACAACAAAGATGTATCACTGGTCAAAGTGTCTTGGAGCCATCACCGAGGTGACGAAGCAACATAGGAACTCGAGTCTGAGATGCGAAGGGAATTTTCCACATTATTTGGTAAGTACTGACTTCTTACTGAATTCGAGGACAAATTTTATTTTAAGGAGTTTATGATGTAACGTTCGAGATTTATTTGGGGAAAAAGAATTTAAAAGGAGAAGAAAAGGAATATAAAACAAAGAAGGAAAAAGATAAAATCTGGGATCATATTTTAAAAGGAGTTGGTTTTCAACCAAATTCAAACTTCTCCCCTATAAATAAGAGGCCAAAGCAAACTAGAACCCCCTTTTCGTTTTCCTCACGAGCCGGCCCTAGTTCTCCTCTACGCGCGCCCTTTTCGATTCTTCTTGTCCCTGACGGCCGCTGCCATACAAGGGACATACCGAATGACTCGGATGGGATTGACCGCACGTCTGGACAGAGAGGAGCGGGCAAAGGAAGAAGAGGAAGAGGAAGAAGATGACTGCAGTAACAGTTTCTTGGACAGAAACTTCAAGGTATGGAACTAGGATAGATTCGTAATAGAATATTGATTTTAGACTTGAAGCATGTTCTAGGTAGTTCCTGGCTATTGTATAATATTCTATGATGTTAAATTGTGCCGTAAGATGAACAGAACGCGACTGCGCATCCACGCAATTTCTGAGCAAGATGAACCCGGCCCGAGTTCACCCGAACCCGGCCCAGTCAGGTTTTTCGCCGGACCGAATTCACAGGAACTCGACCCAGATCCGTCATTGTCGACGCTCGTTGAGCTCCGCAAACGGACGAACCCGGCCTGGGTTGAAGACGACCCGAATCGAGTTTGTCAAGAATTGTCGGGCGCGACAACCGCCCCGACCCGATGACGACCTGACCCGGCCCGGGTGTAAATCGAACCCGGCCCAGGTTTAACCTGATTTTCCCGAAGATGATGACCGACGAACTCGACCCGAGTTTTCCCCACTCGGCCCGGGTTCCGACATTGATTAAATCAATTTTATGATGTTTAAATTCTTGATTTATGTTCATATTCCAGATCTTAATGATGACTATGATTCTGTTAATGATGCACCTGATTTACTTTCCATGATAATGTCTTTTATTCTGATTTAAAGTTCTTATCAAGATGTGATTTGTTTAATTAAAAGATGCAAGATAAAAGACGTAAAACGTTAAATGGAGAGCTCTTTTTATGATGGACTGGTGACGATCAGTTATGGACTGACTTCGATCAGTTATGGACTGACTCTGCCAGTTAAGATGATGATGATGGACGAGTTAAGGCAGGCCTCCCCGTGGGTTGAAATATACTTCAAATAAATCAAAGATGAAAACTAAGATGATGAAGAAGATGAGCACATGTGAATAAAGAATCTTTCTTATGATGCATGATTTTTGCCTTTTTCTTATGATGACTCTATATGATCTTTTATTCATATGTTCTTTTACATGTTATGATCATGATGCACTTTCCTATCAGATGATGATGTTATCTTATGATGTTCTCTTTATGATTCATGTTTAGTATCGTGATCTTATGACGATATTTATCTTACTTCCATACTGAGTTGTAAAACTCATAGGGAGGTTCTTCCCTGCATGTTCTTAAATGTAGGCCAAGGTCTCAATGACGATGGTGGCCAACGGTGATAGATCGAGCTCGTAGGTGGCTGCACATGGTTATCGAGTCCTTAGATGATGGATAGTTTTTTCCTTTCTTTTTATCATTTGATGTATTAGCTTTCCTTTGGACACCTAAAAAGTCATTTATCAGTCTTTCGCATAATTGATGTTACCCTATTTTATTCTTAATGATGATTTAGTTATTCCGCATTTATCATTATCCTGTTAACCAGTCAAAGATCTTATTTTGGTCAATAAGATATACACGTAAGGATGACCCGTAGCATCTTTGAAGCGTATTCTGCTACGTGGCGGGGTGCGATTTGGGTGCGTTACAACATTCCCTGACCAAGATGATGACTCTAAGACTTAAACCTAGAACTACTAGCACTCACCGAGTTATGCTACCACGACAAATTTGATACAATGTCTTACATAGTTTTTATATGCTTTTGTAAACAAATTGAAATTATCGAGTAAAGGTCCAGGATCAACAAAATTATTAGTTACTTCGGTATTCTACAATTCAAAGAACCAAGTCAATCCAAAGTTCACAAAGGTCATGCACTCACCAACATCACACAAAGAAGTTGGATTTGTTGAACAATATCATGCGGGGGCCCTCCACAACCCCCCGGTGTTTGAGCTCCGAATCCGCCCCTGGCTACAACGTTTCGAAAATGATATCCGATTTAACTTGAACCGATTCAATCAATTTTTCAAACAATAATATCATTTATTCTAATTCGAGAAAATGGAAGTATTTCGATTAATATGTAAACTAAGTAATAGTTCAAACTTCAATATACTGCCAATATAATAATTTTATATATACTACTAATGCATATTCTATTATTTTTTTTTATTTTCTTCTCATAACTCGTTCCATCATTAGTTTCATTTTCTATTTAAATGTTTATGCACCATTATGGAATATGTCTAGATATTGCATTATCTTTTAACTGCGTTTGGCAATCAAAATCATGATTTCGCAAAATTCCACGTGAATAATTGAATTGACAAATTAATTCGGAATGTGTTTAAATAAAGTGGAATATAAAAAATAGATGTGATTAAAAAAATAGATGTGATAGTTAATTTAAAAAATATTTCAACAAAAATAAATTTTATAAATATAAAATATAATTTTATTGATTAAGAGAAATCCATATTATATTAAAAGCAAAGAAGTTTGCAATGATAAGATGACACTTGGCACTTTGATATGATGACATGTGTCACTCAGAATTTATAACTAATTAAAATATTATGCAATCTAATAATTTTTTGAATTCATAATTAGTTAGTAATTTAAACGGTTCATTGTAACCATTCAATTTGTTATGTATTATAGCATTTATAACTAATTAAAATATTATATAAGTCTATTTTAATATTTTAACTTCACGGTTAGTTATTAATTTGAATATTTAATTAACATATAATTTCATAATGAATTAATAGAACTAAGTGAAATAAAAAGTCGGTTTGAATTATTTTCTTTTTAATATATTTTTATGACAAATTCTTAAATGTTTTGAGTGCTTAATTTTATTTGATAATGTTTATATGATTATTATTCATGTAGTTTGTTATTGCTTTGAAGATGAATATGAATACTATATTAAAAGCAAAGACATTTGCAAGGAGATTTTTACATTTGGCAAAAGGATAAAGTGTCATGTGTCCATGATTTTGACAAATAAATCTGATTTGTTATGATATATTAATAATGTGGTATAAATTATTTCCATGCAAAATGTGTTAACCGCCTTTCATGTGTCGGTGCATTTGGTATTTATAATTTATTTCTGTTCTAATATACTAATATATATAGATATTAGATTTTTTTTTAGATGCAACATGTGCTAACCGCTTAGAGCCATATTATTCATATACGTGCAAACTAGTTGTCTATATATTTGATATTTAATTTTTTTCTAATATATTAATTTGTAGTTTAGATTTTTTTTTCATGCAAGTGTGGTATATGGATATATATCTTATATTAAAAAGATAAAGAGGAGATACTAATGAGGAGAGAGTATAACTTGGCACATGTCGTGTGTCATCTAACATATTATAATTAACAAAATTGGACAATTCAAAAGTATGTGTGAATGTTATCAGAGAAAAATCTGTATGAATAATTTAAATATATATATATATATATATATGTATTAACCATCTCATTAAGTAACTAATTAAAAATAAAATGTTTTTTAATAGAAATATGAAATGAGATAATTGTTAGGTAACTACGGAACGGTTATATAAATATGGTTTAAACCACTCATACATTTCACTATAAATAAGGGAATGAAAAAACTCTTTCCACAACTCGGTGAGAGAGAAATCTAAATTTACCTTTTGTCATCATGTTATTTTATTACTTTCCTTTCATAGTAGGATTTCGTATGATATTTTTGCATATTTTATTTTACGCATTAATCCATACACCATATTGAGCTATATGAATTTTTTATTTTAAGTGATAAATAAGTTTTATCACTAAAACCATAGTGTGTATAATAAATATTTGTCATGGAATACATAGATATCATAATAAATTTACTTAAGATTTTAAATACATGCTATGTTTATATTTTAGATTTCTTATTATATTATAACAACTTTCTAAAAAATGACGTATATTGACAATCTATAAATTAATAATTAAATTTTAAAAGAGCAATAGTGTAATGACAATATAAGTTATTTTGATAAAGTTTAAAGTTAACCATATTTATAATAGACAAAAAGAGTTAGTAACTTAGTATATTATCATTTGTAAGCTTTTATATAATGATAATATTATTTTGCCGCGTGTAACTCTTTTATTATTTTTTAATTTCAATATATACATGTTTTTTTCAAACAACATTTAACATAATAATTTTGTTGTAATATTTTATTTTAAATGGTTTATCGTACTTATTTCTTACTTCTATTTTCATCCATTTAGGGACCATTTGGGATCAAAACATTCGAGATCAAACTCTTTGTATCATAGACAACAGTAATATGATTGATTACTAATGAAAATTACAAAGCTAAAAATTTTATAGGACAATTTAACATGTTGAAAACAATATGGGTGTTATGATATATGACAAATATACGTGTGCCCTCTAACATGTTATAACTAATTAAAATATTATTAATATGCCGATTGGATAATTCATTGGTAAGCATAAATGTTTTATGAGTAATTATGAGAGATAATTACAAGATATTATTAACTGTATAATGATGATAATAATAATGATATAACTACACAACATATTAGAGACAAATACACTATAACTATATAATTATACAACATATCATCAATATAAAATCAATTATATTGAATAGTTGTATTGTTAGGTCTTGCCATATTCTTCGGTCAATTAAACTCAACATGATGCAATTTAAATTAATTAGATAAATAGTGATATATATTATATTTTGGTAGAAACTTAATCTTAGATTTGAAATTTAATATTGTGATAGTGAAACGTAACTTGAATGTAGAGTATAAGAGAGGATTTTAAATCTCATGTGAGTAATAAAAATAATAAGGATAATATTAATATGCGTATAAATAAATTAGACAGACAAGTATTTTCACTTTGATAAATTTAGTTAGAGTATAATATTAATATTAAGATATATATTTTATTGAACTTGGGTATTTTTTCTCTTATCTATTCAATTTTCTTATTTCTATATTTCATTCTTTTCATTTATTCAAAAATTATATTATTTTATGTTTTAGTTTATCAATTATATCATTTTATGTTTTAGTTTGTCAATTATATTATTTATTAAAAATAAGTGTGTAATGTGTTTATATGATTACTTTTATTTGTGTATGATGTCGAACCATCTATGACATATTAAACCCAAAGTAATATATAAGGATTTTGCTAAAAAAGTTAAGGATAATTCAATATTTGCATATTATTGTCAAGTACTCGTTGTGTATTTAAAAGTTATCATATTTTTAGATAATTAATACTGATCAAAAAAGATTTAATATATGATTGTATGTATCATTAAATTCATATAAATATCATATAGACTAATAAATTAATATCTCAAACTTAAAAAAGAATATTATATTTTTAAGAAGAGAATAAAATAAATAGAACACAAAGGAAATTAGATAAACTAACAAATTATTTATCTATTTTATAATTATTATATTATTTAAATAATTTTAAAATATATCAAACTAATATTTACTTATATTATTTTATAAAGATATGATTCATTTAATTTCACACTAGTAAAAGTATAAATCTAAAAAATATTAAAAATTTGTTAAAAATATATTATTTAAATATAACAAATTAAAATTTTAATAAATTATATTTAATGAAATAACAAGTAAAAATAATATTATATGAATATTTTATAATAAATATTTTATATTTAATACATAAATTATTTTATAAGAGTAACGAGAAAAAATAAGGAAAGAAAAAACAAAAATGAAAAATGAAACTGAAAAAGTGTCATGTTAAAAAAATAAAAAAATATTCGTTCACTCAACCCGACGAGACTCCTGATGCGGGGTTTATAATTCGTTTTCTTAATTGCGGCTTTCTTTTTTGCAGGTGCACTTAGATTATTGGCTCCAAATGTCCTTTACTCTGAGATTTGGGATGCGTTCATAGTTTGCAAAAGGCAAGGGGGAAGATTACACTCATGTATGGCTAGAATCGAAATGCTACAATTAATCTCTTGTTTCATTTTTTTCAAATGTACACGCTGCTATCAACCACTTAGCTAACTTTGGAAGGAGCGAAGAATCCATCTCTTTCCTTAGATTTTTGTACACCTACAATTCAGATGCCTATATTAATAGATGAATGAAGCTTTCTTTTTAGGAAAAAAATTTTAAAAAATAAAAGATGAAACCAAATGGTGGGAACTAATTGTCACCTTTAGTTCCTGGCACAATTTCACCATCTCGTTTCTGACACGATTTCTTCAATCATCACATTGCGTGACGAAACCCTTTTTTGTGTTGTTTTTTTCTCCATGGGTTGAATCTGATTTACAACTATCGCTGCTGCAATTCCAGTATCACCACCTGTTTGGGTGCCACACTTTGTTTCTGGAACAAAAAATTTTGCCCCCCAAATATTCCTATGGTAGAAACAAGATAGGGCAAAAATGTTCCAAGGGTAGGCGTACATTTTTATCTCTACTTTATCTTGATCTCGCAATGATTACAAGCCGGTCACACACATTGTGTAAAATGGTGGTGCTTGGATGAAAAGTTAGGAACAAAAGGCTAGTTCCTACTTCGCTGGCACAGATACTTACCAATAGCTGACATGGAGCTAGACAGCTAGTAAGCCTCCTCCAATGAGAACTCAAAATTCATAAGCATCATCTGGAAGAAATAAGCTTCCAGTTCATGACTGCTTACCCGGAAACCCATAAAAGCTAGAAACAATATCTAATAAATTGTTACTTCAGCAAACAAAGGGAGAAAAAACTAATGAATTTTACTCAAAAATCTATGACAAGGGGAGCTGATAGAGGAGGGTTGCAAAAAGTAAAACTTGCTCACAATGGAACCACGTGATAGAAATATTGGGATCACTTCTTCCAAGGGATAAATATTCTGCAATGACTATACAAAGGCATTTAAAGTTACAAGCTTAGTTAATTCAGGCAAACCTTTCGTGCTACCGAACATTTTCACCAGTCTTCATCAAGACTAACTCGGTGATAACAAAGAACCGTGCAAACAAGGATAAAGAAGGACGTAAATTCTATCAGCATTGCACCTGTCTCAATCAGATGGGCATGCTTTAGTATTACTGGAATTGCAATGCTCCCCACAGCTGATGCACCAGTCAGAAATTTCGCAGCACTTATCCAACTGAAAAGAGGAGAGAGCTGTCATCTAAGGATTTCCTTCTTTACAGATAATAGAAAGAAAAACAAAGTATAACTTGTGATTCTTCATTGCTTAAAATCAATTATTTTGTTTAGAGGCAAAGTTGCAAGTTTCAGACATTCAACATATACACAAAGGTGCAGTTCATAGTTAAACTCACCCACCACCTTCTCTGCTTGTCAAGAAACGAGTAGATCCATCCCCAAAGAATAGACATGGCATTGGAACTAACACGTACATGAGTGCTGCGGAAATAAAGAGATATTATTCCAACAAAAACATCAGCGAAAAAGTAGACATACTAACCATGTTTTTTTAACTTGTATACCTGATAACATAGGCCACCAATTATTATATAATGCACATGCCTGCATACAATCACCATTATAAATACTTTAAAAAATTAACAAAACATTTGGCACTGTAAGGATATTTTATCCAGAGGAAGCTTAAACTTGATTTTCACAGTAATATAGAACTAAAAAGCCAACCAGCACATATAAACTTTCCAGAAAAATATTAAACTTCGACATAGAGGATATCAATGCAATCCCTCACAGTTATATAAGTTTATCAACAACAACAACAACAAAGCCTTATCCCACTAGGTGGGGTCGGCTCGACGCCATCGTTGATCCATGTTCATGAGATTCGACAGGGTTTTACGCTGGCTGTCGGGGCCTAACACAACTCTCCTCCTTTATCCGGGCTTGGGACCGGCTATAAAACATAGGCGGAGTTAGTTATATATAAGTTTATCATTCTAAAAAATAGAAATTTCAGCAATATGACACTGAAACAGATACTCCAATCTGCAGAAGAAACCACAACAGTCTGCTTACACAATTTGTGTACCATCATAATACCTCAGCTATTCAGATCACTGTCACTGTTTTCACTCAAGCTTTACTTTGTAACGAGACAATCCTCCAAATTTTTAACTATTAATTTATTAACTAAAGACCCTTTTGCCGGTATTACCGGTTTACCGATATTGTTGCCTATGTGACACAACATTAAAACATAAAAGGAATAGAAAATAATAAAATAACATGACTGATTATTATAATAATAATATAAAAACTAATAATAAATTTAGAAAAAAAGGGGCGCTGCCCCACTCTCTCCTCTTTCTCTCTCTCTCTCTCACACACACACACCCCAGAAGCCCGAGGGAAAGGAGGGGACAGCGCCCCCCTCTTTTTATATTTTTTTTATTAGTTTTATATTATTTTTATTATTATAATATTATTTATTCTTTTATATTACTTTTATATTTTAATGATGTGCCACGTAAGCAACAATACTGATAAATGGACCATACCTGTGCAAAACAACATTTAGTGAAATAAGTTAAAAGTTGAAGAACAATCCCATTACAAAGGACATAATTGGGAAAGAAGATAAAGTTCGAGGACAGTTACGAAAATTTACCCAGAAAATTGACAACTGATATACAATTGAGCGAAATTGATAATTGCAACATAACAAAAAGATCTAATTGTTTGAGAAATATTTTTTTAGAAGGATTGCTTCGTAAATTTTAAATGTGAGTTGTGCCACAAAAAAAATTGCAGACAAACAAATCAAAAGATGTTAAATCCAGATCAAATAAAGAGAAGCTTACCAAGATTTGCAATAGAATGCTGGATGAAAACATAAAAGCAAGTCCAGCGAGTCTGCAAGACAAAACAGATATGCATGATAAGATTCATGTATCACAACAACCAGATTATGCATTCTGAAGTGTGAACTTACACTGCAGGAGATGATCCAAGTTCAATGATAGAAAGAGCCCACATTAGCGAGGACGGCAAATAGCAAAACAATACGCTAATCAGTCAGAGCAATCCTTTGGGGGAACATTGGACTTGAAACGAAACTTCGCAAGCAAAACAGACGTGGCTAATTATAATAACCATTGTAGTATTTGTTTAACAAAAAGTGAGTTCTTTGTACAACTCAATTTTTTTTTTGGAAAATAAAGGACATCGAAATCTAGAAGAAAATCAAAAGAAGAGTTCGACGGTGAGACTGGATACCACTGAGGAAGGTTCAAATCAACCAATTTTCAAAGTAATGCTAACACATGTCTCTCTCCTCTCCTTGAATCAACGGCAATTCTTCCCAGCACCAGTTCTTTTCCTTAACCACATAATTCAGATATACATCGCTGAACAGAAAAGAAAGGAACTCTGGTTGCAAAATAACTAAAAACCAAAATTTAATCATCAGTTTCATCGTTCAAGAAGAGAGTTTCAAGAAATCCTAATTTACACATCAAAACCAACACACACAAAAGTAAACCCTAAGCTGACCTCCGAGCGTTCCAACTCGTCATCTAAAACCAAATCCAAGGAAACCCTAAACAATCCCGAACGAAAGGGAAAAAAGTGGAAGAAAAATCGATCCAATATGCGACCATCCATCCGATCAAGGGATTGATAAAATTAATACCTTCGACGGTCATCGCCATTTTTCTCCGCCCCGCGACGGAGAAGACCAAGAACACGATTCGAACGATTCGAACTTTCCCGTTCCCTTTACTAGCGAAACTGCTTTGCGAGCCAGGGACCCAGTACAAGTAAGGCCCATATTTGAGGCCCATTTTATTAGTATCGGTTGTCCTCTTTTAAAATTTGTTTGGAAGTGAAAAGACGATAAGAAGTGAAAAGAGAAAAAAAGAGAATTCGTTCTTCTCGTTTGGTTGAGTTTAAGTTGAAGAGAAAAGTCTCCTTCTTTATCTTTCATTTTCCTTCAATATTCTATTTTTTTCCTTCCAAATCGAGATGAAAAGGAGAGGAAAAATATATTTAGTATGTATTTTTAATTTTGACCAAATAAATTAAACATATAATTATATATATAAAGAATAAAATCGTCTAAATAAATTACTCACTTAACATTCATTTCCTTTCCTTCCCTTTAATGATATCAATCAAACGGAGGTAACTATTCACATTCATTCCCTTCTCATCATTTCTCTTTCCACTCTTTATCTTCCCTTTCCCTTAATGAATTTTGAACCAAACATGCTCTTACTTTTATCTTCAATTATAATAAGTTTAAAAAATTAAAAAAAAGTTTTTTTAAAGAAAATCTTCATTATCTATTGGAAAAGAATTAAAATACGAGAGATACCTGGAGGAGAGCATCCTCCCACAAAATATAAAAAAGGGCATGATGATCGTGATTTGCTGGCCAATCCACCACGACCGCTACATGAGGATATCTAGAGAAAAGACCAAGAAGCTTTCTCCGGGGAATCAATAAGACAACATGTTATATATACAACACTCAATGCATATAGTGGAATTGAATTGATTATAATTTTAATAAGAGTAGTTCTTTTAGCCATGTTAAGCAGCCTCCCTTTCCACTCGGTCACTCTATTAGCAGCTTTCCCCAACAAAGCATGTTGCTCAGAGGAAGGAATGTAGCAGGAGTTAGATATGAGCATACCTAAGTATTGGAATGGAAACTTACCTTGTTTTATGCTTAAGGTGCGAAGAATGGCTTATTTCCTACGTCTGTCAATCTTACTTGGAAAGTAAGCCTCTGTTTTGTTGGGGTTGATATTCTAGTTTATGAGGGCACCATAGATGCTTAGAATTCTGTTGAGAGTTTTGCAAGTCTTGTTATTTGCAGCTAAGCAGAGGAGAAGGTCATCCGCGTATAGGAGATGAGAAAGTTCAAAAGAATGAATCCTGAAGGAAGTAAGAGAGCCATCAAGAACTGCCTTGCCTAGCATAGAGGAAAGTACCAGAGTGATAATGGTGAACAAGTATGGTGAGAGAGGGTCTCCTTGCTCGATACCGCAATAAGAGAGGAAGTAATGTGATTGTGTGCCATTGATAATACAGGAGAAGGAGGGGGAATGAATACAAGCCTTAATCCAATTGATGAATGTATCCATAATTCATGATAGATAGAGCAGTGATAATGGCATCTTAAGATACCATGTCAATGGCTTTGGCTATATCAACTTTGATGGGTAAATTACACGAATGATCCCCAAACTTTGAGTCAATTTTCAATTGGTCCCCCAACTTTATTTTATAACCAGAACGTCCTCCATCTTTCATTTTTTTGCACGCTTAGTCCTCTTGACCGGTGATAGTGGATTTCCCAATTGCCTTGCTTAGGTGACAGATTTTCTCTCTCCTCCATGTCATTTTATGTCCTCCATGTCATTATAAAAATTAAAAAAATGATAAAAATGGATGAAGTTTCCACGTCATTAAAAAATTTTAAAAATAAAAAAAATCAGGAGCGCAGCGAGAGAGAGAGGGAGGGGGCAGTCGTCCCCCTCTCTCTCTCTCCAGCACGAGAGCTTGAGCTCGTCGGATCTCGAGCAGACTGCCCCCCTCCTTCTCTCTCTCGCAGCGCACGCGGTAGAGAGAGAAGGGAGGGGGGCGGTTGCCCCCGGCTGGAGAGAGAGCTCGAGCTCGAGCTCGTCGGAGCTCGAGCAGAGGGGGACGACCGCCCCCCTCCTTCTCTCTCCCGCGGCACGGGAGAGAGAGGGAGGGGGGCAGTCGCCCCCTCTCTCTCTCCAGAGGGCTCGAGCTCTCTCTCTCCAGTCGTGCTGGAGAGAGCTGGATGCCCCCCTCCCTCTCTCTCCCGTGCTACGGGAGAGAGAATGAGGGGGGTGGTCGCCCCCCTCTGCTCGAGCTCCGACGAGCTCGGAGGGGGCGGTCGCCCCCCTCTCTCTCTCCAGCCAGGGAGGGGGCGACCGTCCCCCTCCCTTCTCTCTCCCACGCGTGCTGCGGGAGAGAGAGAGGAGCTTGTGGGAGCTCTCTCTCTCTCCAGCCATGCTGGAGAGAGAAAGAGGGGGCGACCGCCCCCCTCCCTTCTCTCTCTCGCGCGCACGCTGCGGGAGAGAGAAGGAGCCTGTAGGAATAAGGAGTGGGAATAAGGAGCCTTTAGGGGCCACAGATGTGTCCTGCCGTCGATCGCACGATCGACGGCAAGATGAAAAATTTGATGGGGGCGCGATTCGCACAAGCGGTCCAGACACTGAATCGGTTCGCACAGGCGGTCCAAACATTTGATCGGTTTTTCTCACCCCAAATTTTTTACTCCGCGCGCCCGAAAATTTTTTACCCCAAATTTGGACATGTTCTTCGCGCGACCTCCCCTTGTCGCGATCGATGACAAATCTCGCCGATGGCCCCTTTTTGCGATCGACACCACATCTCGCCGTCCGCCCGACCTCCCCTTGTCGCGATCGATGACAAATCTCGCCAACGCCTTCAGACGCTTTCCTTCTTCGCTTGCCGCTCGATCTCCCCTTGTCGTGATCTAAGCCACATCTCGGCGGTGGTGCCTTTTCACGATTGAAGCAACATCTCACCGATGCCTTCACCTACTCTACTTGGCTCGACCTCGAGAAGCTCATCAACTTCGGCCAAGTGCTCCGCTGTCGCCGACTTCGCCTGACTTTTGTTGGCCCTCTTCTCATCTTGTGGTGACTAAGCATCTACCATTGCAGGAGGAGGTGATGGCTGAGCTGAGGTAATCAGTTTGTTTGTGACTTTAAGCTAAGCATGTACTGGGACTGTGATATCCATATCTAAATTCGACTATAACGAGTGATGTTATTGTAACTCTGATTATGATGATACTCGAATTGTTCCGCTTCTGTTACAGGGAGGATGAATCCAAGGGGGCCTCTCCTTCTGTTATTTGGTACTTGAGTGATGTTATTATAACTCTTATGTAGTGTAAGGCATAAAGACATAAAGAATGAAACCCCGGCCACGCTAGTGAGGAAGCTCGAGTACGAAATGGAGACCAACTTATTCGATATGGATGTGGAAGAGGTGATTATCATGCTTGCAAGTCATATACTTTATTTTGCACTATTTGTTCTCGATGTAATGCTTCTGTCATAAACAGGTTGTTACGATCAATGGTAACATTGTAGATAATGAACAATAACAAGAGTCAAAAGAAGCTTTGGACACAGAACAAAGGTATGTATGTGTAAATGCCAATTCATGTATGTTTAACTGGTTGTTTTAATGTTCTAACAGTCTTGCATATTATGATCAGAGATTACCATGATACTATAAAACCATACTTAGGTATGGTCTTTGAATGTGAAGTTCAAGCATATGAGTACTATAATCGTTATGCTAAAATGGTCAGTTTCTCTGTTCAAAAATCTTTTACCTCAAAGAGCAAAAAAATAAAAGAAATTGTTAGAAGATTACTCGTATGTTCAAAATAAGGCCACAAGGAAGTTAGTGAGAAGGACATTGAAAAGCAAGTGAAAAGAAGAAGAGACGTTCGTTCTGATTGTCAGGCTCACTCACAAGTTGCAATGAGAACAGATGGAATGTGGGAGGTGATAAAATTTAAAGAGGAACACACATCTTCTTGCAACTCCTACAAAGATTGGAAGGTTACGCTCACACAACACAATGGCTGATTCGTCTAAAGGAGTAATGACCAACTAATATGATGTTGGAATGGGACCGAGTAGAATTGCTAAAGTTCTTAACTATTCTGGTGAACCATCAAGAGGTAATTGATCATTTGAAAAAAGTTCGAAAGAATAATGTTGGCGCAGAGTGTTTGGGTGTTATTAAATATTTTCAAAATAAAATGGTTGATGACGAAGGGTTTATTTTCAAATGGGAAGTGGACAAGAATAGCATGGCAAGAAGTGTCTTTTAGACAATTTCAAGATCAAGAGATAGTTATTTCACCTTCGGAGACGTTATAAGTTTTGATACAACCTACCAAACTAATAAATTATGCATGTCGTTTGCCCCTTTTACATGTGTAAATCATCATGGGCAATCCATTTTATTTGGTTGTGCTCTATTAGCTGATGAAACTGAAGAAACATTTATCTGGTTATTCGAAACATGTCTTAAATGTATGCATGGAAAACATCGTACGTGCATGATCACGGATCAAGATATTGCTATGGGTAATGCAATTCGAAGAGTGTTCCCAAGCACACGGCACATGTATTGCATATGGCATATTCAAAAGAACGCTATGGCCAATTTGCATGATTTGTATGCTCGAGATGGTTTTGAAACAGACTATAAGAAGTGGATTCATGAGTCTTCAAATATGGAAGAATTTGATGAAACATGGTTACTCTTGAAAGAAAAATACAATATTGAGAAGGACCATTGGCTGGCTATTATGTATGAAAAGCGTCATCATTGGGCATCAACTCATTTGAAAGATGTATTCACAGCAGGCATGCGCACAACCTAGAGATCCAAAAGTATCAATGCTTTCTTTGATGACTATGTGAATTCTAATACGTCTTTAATCGATTTTGTTCACAAATATGACAAAGAAATTCATTCTCGTCATGAGGCGGAAGAGCGAGAAGATTTCAAGTGTATGAATAGCGAGGCTGCGGTAATCACAAGAAATCAACTAGAGCTGCACGCAAGTTCAATCTACACTCAAAAGAATTTTTGTTTGTTTCAGAAGCAATTCTTACATATCTTTGATTATCATTCCACGAAAATCGAATGCACCTCAGAAAAAGTTGTCTATTCAGTTTATTTAGGTGGAAGATAAGGAAAAGAACATTGTGTTGTACAGTGGTCATCTGAATCTTTCAGTCAGTTGTTCGTGCGACAAAGAATTATAACTCCAATCCAGAAATTAGATTACAAGTACAATATGAGGATGACCCCCGAAATGGGTTTATGGTCACCCGATCATTTCGATCTTGCTTCCACACTCGCAGAAGAGTTTGTTCACAAATTAACACTTATTAGTGCACCCTCCATGACCTTGTTTGAAAAGAATATTTGTCCACAAGGACTACATGTTGTTATACATGACCCGCCACGTGTGAAATCCAAAGGTCGGCCTAAAAAATTAGGAAGGATTAAATCCGGTATTGAAGTTTCGTTGTCCCAATCGAAGAAAAAGAAATTATCGAAAACAAACAAAAGCACAAAGAGTCAAAACTCAATCACAGGTTCTTCCTCTCAAGTATTTCTTATTTTTGTACTTATTTTCTTCTTCCTCTTGCGACATTTTTATGAATTCTTTCTTTCTACAGATTCAGCAGACATATATAGAAGAGAATTCTTCTTTAAATCTAGTGCAGACAACTAATTAGGATATGAGATGATGTATTCAGTGCAGGTATGCTTAGATTACGTTTAAAGATTACATTTATATTCTTCACAATTCGTCTTCTGTCCTTATTCCTAAGTTGACATATTTTTGGGCCAAATATTAAGTTTTCAGTTTTGGTGAAGCTGATCATAATTTGTTTATGGCATATGTAGGCTGGCATAGAAACTGACTTTGTATTGGTTTCATGCACAGGTTTTGGAATTGAAACCGGTAGAAGGGAACAGGTTCAACACAAGTTCTTAAAGCTGTTAGAGTTGGAGAATTTGAAGGCACAAAGAAGTTATTTTTTGCTAAATTATGGAATTTTCAGTGTATTTGCACACTTAGATTCCTGGATTTTGTAATACTATATTGTGCCAATCATCTAGTTTATTAATGGACACATATATATGTAATACTATATTGTGTCAATCATCTAGTTCTGGTTGTCACACATAAAATATCTCTCGCTGAATGATATGAATGTCACACAATGAAGAAAGGGCCTTTGAGCTTATATTGCTCAAGAACCGCCTTGTAAGGAAAGTTCATAAAGTAACCACACCACATTTCAATTAGACAACCACACCACATTTCATTCGAACGAGGAAGGAAAGTTCATAAAACAACCACACCACATTTCATGCTTTGGATGTCTCCGCTGAAGAGATTGTTCCCGGAGAGGGGATGCCAATCCATGAAGCAACTCAGACAAAGACATTATACATAAATGCACAATATGCCGTCACACAACTGAATACAACTCAAATAAATTGCACGATACCAAGTTAATGTATAATTCACTCCAGCAAAGGGTAGCGTTCTATAAGACAATAAGTCAACTCTATTACAAACTTTGTTTAATGTTGAGATAAGACATAAAATGATATAACAATACAAAACTAACTAAAGGAACCCCATTTTACACACAGAATAAGCCATTATAAATCCCAATACAAGGTAAAGAAACTGAACATGTTGCAATCTTTGAATCATATTATCTCTAGCCATGATTTGATTGAGCAATCCTTTGTCCTTTCTTTTATCTCCTTTACGTCTCGAGATTCCAATTGATTTAGCGTCATTGAACAATGCTTTTAAAATCATCTTATGCTGATCTTCTATATCTGGATCCAGCCATTGAAAGAATCCACAATCTTTTGAACATTTGGCCTGCAAAGCAAGTAAGTAGCAAGTAAGTAACTATCAAGCTATGAAATTATTATATATAGAACTTGTACCCGATAATTTGGACATCCCCAAAATCGTCTTGTTGGATTTTTTATTGTCCATGACGTGTTCAACTTTGCCTTTTCACCACAAGCACAAAAAGGAGTATCGCCATGTGATGAGTATGAACAACAAGATGTGGTAGACGACATCGTCTCATCAAAGGAATAATGATCTAAATGCAGTCAGAACAATAATTTTCATAAGACTATAAATTATGTAACATAAACAAGGTATAGAATAATGATCTAAATGCAGTCAGAACAATCATTTCATAAGACTAGAAATTATATAACATAAACAAGGTATAGTTAAAGTTTAATTGCAGAGGTAACATTAAGATCTAATATTCAGCAAAGTAAATAAGATCTCGGCAGTTGCATAAGGAATAACAAATTTTGTCATTTACAAATCAACTATGAAGCTAAAATGGAAGTGGTACAATCGTTTGCACCGTGCAACCATGGTCCGTGGAGAACATTTGGTCTGTGAGGAAAAAAATTGTGCAGAAACATTTGGTCTATGCAAAAACATTTAGTCTGTGAAGAAAAACATATTGAGGCAATCTCACATCTTACTTAGTTTTGCGGTGATAGGGAGGTGGCATACGTGAGGCTCCACTGTCCTCAGATCTGCAGTGATGTCCAGCAGCAGCGACGGCTCACGACGGGGAGGCAGTAAACCGCACATGCTACGTGGGGCTCCACCGTCCTCAGATCTGCGATGATGTCCGGCACCGGTGATGGCCCGCGAAGGAGAGGCGTCAAACAACACAGGTGACATGGGGCTCTATTGTCCTGATCAGTCGCCGACCAGCGGCGACGGTAGTTAATGAGGTGGCGGCAAACAAAAAAGGCGTCGAGGACTCCACGGTCCTTAGATCTACGATGATGTCCAGCAGCAGCGATGGCCCACGACGAGATGACCCACGATGAGGAGGCTCCAACCAGCACAGGCGACATCCAGCAACGGCGACATCTAGCAGCGACGACGGCCCGTCACGAGGAGGCAGCAAACAACAAGGCGACGGGGGCTTCGCTGTCCAGATCTGCAGTGACGAAACACGACGAGGCGGTGCCAAACAGCACAGACGATGGCCTGCGATGGGGAGGAAGTAAACAGCACAATCGACGGTGGTGTCCTCAGATCTGCAAAAGTAAGAAGAGGAAAAGAGGAAAGAGAGAAAAAGAAGGAGTCCGACGGCGGTGTCCTTAGCCCTAAGACGAAAAAGGGAAAGAGTGAGTCGGGAATGTGGGACAAAATATTTGGAGAGGAAAAAGAGTCGGACTGCCTGTGCGAACCGGTTTAGTGTCTGGACTACTTGTGCGAACCGCGTCCCCATCAGATTTTTCATCTTGCCGTCGATCGCGCGATCGACGGCAGGACACACCTATGGCCCCAAAAACGGGCCACAGACTCCTTATTCCCATCCAGATAATTCATGATAGATTGAGCAGTGATAATGACATCTTAAGATACCATGTCAAAGGCTTTGGCTATCTCAGCTTTGATCATAAGATATTTGTTTCTTCCTTGGGATAAGGAGTGGGCAATTTCTTGGGCGACTAAGATATTATCATGAATTGAATGACCCTTCACTACAAGAAAATCGAAGAATAGCGATCCAAGAAATGCAACGCTATGGAGGCGCTATTGCGTCTTCGTGACATAGAGCGTCACTTTAGCGTCCTACTAGCGCCGCCTATATGCGACGCCACATATCGGTGGCTAATGGAATCACAATAAAGCCAACAAAAAAGGAGACGCTACTAGCACCAACGATTGATGGTATCTCGATGTTATTAATATGTGTGGTGTTTGACAGGGAGCAGTAGAAATGCGTCGCTAAGTCAATGCTTAAGTGGCGCTAAAGTTGAGGCACTATATCGATGCCCAAGAGACGCTAACGTTATGCGTTAGTTGATGCTATTTTGGCATTGCAGTGGTGCAAATATCATAGTTTTTGCATCATCAATGAGACGCTAATATGGCGCTAAAGACGATATATTTAACATAGCATCGGTATTTGGTGCGAATATGAAGGCGCTAATTGTAATTTTTTTTACCCATAACAGCCACATTTTTTTTACCTTCCCATACCATACAATTATATAATACATATAAATGCATTGATACATTGATATTCATCACATGCATAATACGAAAGCATCAGGCATAATATGAAAGCAATAAATTGATACATTGATATTCATCACAAGCATAATATTTAAGATAATAATATGAAAAGTAATAAATTGATCTAACAAACTATACGTATATTTAAGTCTATAAGTGACAAAAGTATAGTTTCTATCCATGGTTTGTTTCTATCCTAGGTTTGGGAGTTATTGTTATCGTTCCGAACGTTCGATCCAGACGTCACCTGCAATAGCAGAGCCAATTGTTGCGATACCTGCTGCGATATCTGCTCCGGTAGCTACTGCGATAGCTGTTGTGATAGCTACGTTGTATCAAGAGCAACGGATGAGCTCGGAGGATGGGTCGCCTGCATATCCTTTACTCCTCCTAGGTACCTGAGCGACTATGACGAGGCCACATAAGTATCATCCTCGTGTCGTGCCGGCCACCTCCTCCCAAACAGTAGGGTCCTCTACGAAATAGTTACAATCATATAATATATAAATTATATATAAAAAAACACATAAATTAAAAACATGACATCCTTTCTAAGAAACATTATTTGGTGGCTGAGTACTCGAATCATCTCCGTACTTTTTAGCCATTTTTGCATTATACTCATCCTAAAAAATTTAAACATTGCGCGTTTTAAAAATAGTACACTAACGTCAACAACCAAATGAACATGTGATGAGATTTACTAGAAGTCTACGAGCAGTGGACGTGACTAAGTCGTTTGTCTTCCGACTCTTATGCGTGGCCTCATAGACCACCCGAAAGTTCACGGGACCGTCTTCTTTCTCCTCCTAAGATAAAGTTTTAAATTTTATAACATAAGTATACGTCAAAAGTTTGATAAATTGAATTTATATGTAAATTACCATGCACCGTCGATGCTCATCAAATCGCATCGACCCCCTGTGTGGATGTGGGCCTCGGGCTTCAAAATCGGCTAACTCTTACCTTTTTCGACTTCCTTTGCCATCGTTCATCCGTCCTTTATGAACATCAAATACTTAGACTTTCAAAAACTATAAATTTAATAAATATAATTTAAAAGTAAATGTACTTACCACTTCCTACATAAGGACTTTCAAATCGAGTGCCTAATATGCCTTGGGCATCTTTGTATGACCTGCTCCAAAGTGAGGTTGGCGGATGTGACGACCTTGCGAAACTTGTATAATCAATTTCGAAAGCGTTTCGCAGTGACCTCCTTAAAAGCTCTCCTGATCGTCCCTAAACTAATATCCGGATGAAACTGATTTGCCTCCTACAAAATATGTTAAAACTTAGTAATTTTAAAATAATATAAAACAAATTATGTAATTCAAATAGAAGATCGTACCATAAAAGTTCAAAAGATGTCATCCCACACTTGAATTGAGACATCTTTTCAGGATCCGCCCCTTCCGACAAGTGGGAAAGAACGAGAGTAGATGATACTAGTGGATGTAAAAGTGGTCATACCAATTACAAAGAAGAATTAATTTTTAATGATAACCAAAACTATAACAAAATTTGTACAACTTATTTAACTTATGGTCGAGAAATATTATTCACGGTGACCACCCCATTATCATGTAATCTTTCTTCATCACTCGAAGAGGAATCATCATCCGGTGCAGTTGGGGTAGGCTAAGAATGTCCGGCATCATCTACGGGCCCTAATACAAAATAAATTATTAGTGTCATACCAAATTAAAGTTGTGATAATTGATATAGGTATAGTAATGTTCTCACCTCGAGTGATGTCTACCGTAGCATGATCCGTGGCAGTCTGCTCGTCAGATTGTGACGAACTAGGTGCTTGTGCTATCAGTGACGTAGTAACTGACATTATTAAAAAATAATTAATATAATTAATTAAGAAATATAATGTCAATAATAATAAATATATCACCTAGGATAAGATGTCGCTCGTCAATGCTAGAATATGGTGAAGCATCCGATAATCTCGACGGTGGCGTAGCAACTGTCATCATAAGAAAATACATAAAATTTGCCTCATAATCAAAATTATGGAATATACAGAAAATAACTTGGCGTGACACACCGATCGTCGTCGTGCGATCGAGATGTCCCGACTTTGTGCCCCGTCAATGGTGGAGCAACTATCACAAAGCAAAATATTTAGAAAACTCTATCTCCTTCTATGTATCGCCTACAATGTGACACGTACTCGGAGTAATACGCGGAGCAGACCCACCAATGGATCGCCTACTATGTAACGATTCGGCTACGTACTCCGTCGGTGGTGGAGCAACTGATATTATTAAAAAATGAATTTAGCTATTATAATAAATTATAAATAAGCAATTGACAATAAATATATTACCTAGTGGTTGTGATGGCTGACTCATATGAAGTGAACGCTTAGAAGATGACCCAGATGCCCAGAATCAAGTTTGATGCATGCAGTTTGGTTGTGTGCAATAATATCAAGGAGAGAATTCCTAAGTCTATTAGCTAACATTTTAGCTATGATTCTATAGGGTACATTGTGGAGGGCAATGTGTCTGAAATCAATTACCTTGGATGGGTTATCAAATTTGGGGTTAAAAACTAAGTTTGTTTTGCCCTATTCAGGTGGAAGAGTCCTCGTTGAAAAGAAACAGAGGATAGAAGTTGAGATCGTAGGGACAATATTTCTTAAAGAACGCAAGTGTGAAGCCATTCGGGCCAGGTGCTTTTGTAATATCCATGATCTAATTCAAATTGGATTCTATATTAGATGGCTATAATAAATTGAATGTATGTGTTGTAGTACAGATTGTAATATCACGTATTGATATAATAGGAATTTATAAATTTTAATTAAAATAATAAAGTATGATTAATAATCATATTATGATAAAAACATATTCTCATATGGTTTAACTATGCCTGTGATTTGTTAAGATTGAATTTAAGTCTAATGGACCAATCGAATGTCGCTAAGTGGCATATGGAAAAAATATATATGTGTAACAATAATTAATATATAACATATGTGAATAAATTATATGGATTTAATTATACGAATTTATATTTAATAATAATTAATTAACCTTAATTAGGGATGGAATTGGTAATTTTGAATGTCAAATTTTGATTGGACAAGAATTCTAACCCATGACATACAAGCTGCCACCCAAGCAAGCAGCTTGCCACCTCATGCTTGGCCCATTTTTCCAACCGCTTCCTCTAGTGATAAAAATATGAAACAATTTGTGAAGTTTAATATTTCTCTCCAGGAAGCACACAAAAATTTTCAGAGAATGAATCCTTCCCTGGAGTCTTAAAGAAATTCGACAAGGCAACTAGTCAAGGTGATAAATCTAACCCTAGGCTGATAGCTTTCTTCTTGAAGTGCTCCTTTGAATCAATTATTCTTTAAAAATTAATAAATTTAGTTTGTGTTTCTCCCCTCTGACTCTACTTTTATTGAGGTTTGGCATCAACATAATCAGATATCGGTATAAAGAGTTATGTTCTTGTCTTTAACATACTATCAATCTATTCTCCAAAACGTTTACCCTATTTTGAAAATTATGTAGTAATTTCAATATGTCATAGAATTAATTGATAATTTATGGAAAACTAGATTTTGGTGTTACTTTCATTTACAGTTGGAAACGTATGAAAATGATATGTATAGTGAAATTAATAAATAGATAACCGAATCTTACTCAATCTGTCAGAATGAAACTTAGGGAAGATTAGGCTAGTAGTTGTTAAATTTATTATGTCAGTCCAGTGAGATATAAAAGCTATAAATTTTATGAGTTGCAGCCAATGAAGTATATGTTTAGAAAAAAATAAAATAGTAGAAAAATGATGTTTTCTATTTTATATAAATCATAAACCTAAGGTCACTCAGTCTGTCAGAACACAGAAATAATATGAAAGTGAGGTTGAATGTTGATTTTCTTGAGAACCAACTATATGAAATAAAATCTGGAACTTCTATGAATTAAGGATTCTGTAATATGGAGTTAAATAAAATTGTAATGATTCAATTTTATTATTTATATTACGTGATATGAATTTTATGTCATAAGGTATCCAATCTGCAAAAAAGAAAAAAATGTTCGTACTAAATAGGGTTAAGTTATAGGAATTGCATATTGTAAAAGTATTAATATCATTCAATTTAAAGAGTCTATATGATCCATCTAGTACCTTTGCATATTTCATGTCTTAATAGTATTATGAACATATATTATTGTTATAGGAAGAAATACTAAGATAAGTAAAAAAGGAGGATGATCCATTTGCTTACCTTGTAAGAATTTAAAGAGAGCAAGTTAAAGAAAAGGTATGTACGGTGGATCCATGTGCTTTTATTGCTTTTATTGTTATAAGCATTTGGTTATGATATAAGCAACATGAAATTTCATGCATCATTATGGATCCATAATAGATGATTAAATGAATACTTGCACAAATGCTATGCCATATTTTATCCCATATGATAATTAAAAGATCATTATATGGATGTAAAAGAATGTATGAATAATAAACTGATATGATATAGATATGAATAAGTTCTTGCACGTGTTTTTCAAATGTTGTTGTTATTCATAACAACACCATTATATGATTATTGCTATTAAGAAAACTATATATGACATGGCATGACATGATATGATATGTTATAATAGTATATAATATGATATGATACGATATGATACGCCATGACATGACAAGATAAGATAGAAATGGATATGACATGACATGTTACAAGACGACATGATATGACATGCTTGGGTTATGCTCATGCGTTACATCTCATTATCATGCATGTGCATTACCCTTGTCAGGGCGACAGTTTACCCTTGCATAGTTGAAAGACTTGCAAGGCCGACAGTTTACTCTTGCATAGTTGAAAGACTTGCAAGGCCGAAAGTTTACAATTTAACCTTGCATAATTGAAAGACTTGCAAGCCCGATAGTTTACTCTTGCATGGTTGAAAAATCTTGTAAAACTGACAGTTTACCCTTGCATGGTTGAAAAAAAACTTATAAGGCCGACAGCTTACCCTTATACGGTTGAAAGACCTTATAGGGACGATAAATATCCCGAATGGAATTTTAGGTTGCTTGGAGTTAAGTGTCATGTGAACCAGATTGTGGAATCCGTGTGAGCCACATATGAATTCAGGCCACTTCTAGAATCCATCAGCCTCCCCGGCAGGATCGATAGATATCCCGAGAGGGATGCCTCTGGCAGTTGGCAATATGACATGTTCATGCATCATTCTTCTTGCATACATCCCACTTTAAAGAGCATGGCATGTGATGCATTATTGATTGGGATATTGTATAGTTATATGATACGTTTTGATATGAATGATGTGGTAATAATGTTTGTATGTAAATGATTACACATATGAACAAAGATTTTGAGACGGAATGATTATATGTATGAACAAAGATTTTGATATACGATTTTGTTATGACATGTAATGATAACTCATGCATATATGAAAACACTTAAGTATATGAACATGTATTTTGACAAGATAGGATAGGATAACCCATGTGTTTTATGATAAGGATGAATATGTATCAGGTTTTAGGATTCTTCACATGATATCATGATTCTTGATCAATCGAATGTTTCATGTTATGAATAAGTTTTAACTTAAAGTCTTTTAAGAAATACCATTTTGGCCCTACATACGAGCCTTTGCTCATGGAGATTATGCATATATGTGTACATCTATGTACAATATATATGCATATATTTCCCTGTACTTGGATCCTAAGGCCAAAAGCACAGGTGGTCGATGCTCATAACAAGTGATGGCACATGAAATTGAGTGTTGGAGGGTTTTTCTTCAAGTACATTACCTTGTAATAACATCTAAAGATGACAGTATTTGATATATGAATATTAGAGTTTCTTTATGTGAATAATACAAAGAAAAGTTTTATTCTACATGAATTCTATTTTATGACAAGATGTTAGTAGTAGCGATCAGACGCTCGAGTAAAATAGAAAAAATGCTTCCGTTGGCTCGAGGGTCCGGGTCGTTACAGCTTTGCCGGGAGGGAGCCTCCAAATGGTGTCCTTAATATTAGAGTGGGTAAAAGGGGCCAACATATGGCATTGGAAATTTAGAAAGATCAGACTAATTCTTGATGTCATGTGCATAAGAGTGTATGGGTGCCCATAGAGCTTCATAATGGTTGAAAAAAGTATCTAAGATTTGCTTTGGTTCAGAAAAGGGGTTGATCACTGATGTCCTGGATGGAAGAGATCTTATTTTTCCCATGCCTAATTATAGTGGATAAATGAAAATATTTAGCATTCTTATCTCCATCTTTAATCCAATTGACTCTAGATTTGCTCCACAACTTGACACTTATTTGTCTCAGGAGAGCAACATGAAGGTGGTAAAGGAATCTCAAGTTTTGAGTTTCAATGTTATTGAGTAAATAATGTTCATCTTTGGCTTCAAGCACTTGTATTTCTGAGAGTGTTTCTTGGGCTCTGACCTCAAGATTACTAAGACAAAATAAGACAAAATTTGTTCCAATAAGGGTGTGACGTTTTATAAGGTTGAGGGATTCCTGAATGGTGGTGAGGAGATCTAACTGCCCAAATCTGTTTGACAATTTCCCTTGATTCCTTGTATTCTAATAAAAAATATTTGAATTTGAATGATTTACGTTTGTGCCTGTTGAAAGAAGAGTTTAGTAACAAAGGGAGAACGATCAGATACACATCGTGACAGGGCAATTTCTTTAGCATTAGGAAAGGTAGATAACCAAGTGGGATTGACAAGAATTTTGTCCAACTTGCAAAGGATCCTACTTGACCTATTTGTTGTTACACCAGGTTAATCCGGGGCCGAGGGGAGGCAACTCAATTAAACCATGATGCATGATGAGTTTTTTAAATTTTTAGATGATGGGAAGAGATGGAAAGATGACACCCTCATTTGTCCAAGGGGCAGATTATATTATTCATGTCACCCAAGACAAGCTCGGGGGGTGTCCCCAGGATCGACGTTGGTGAGATCTATCCATAAGGCATTTCTTGTTGAAGCTACAATGCTAGCATATATACATGTTAACAAAAAATCAAAGTTACCAATAGAAATAACTGCATGAATTAATTGATTAGTCATACAAATTGGAGTGACCGTGGCATCAGCCATTTGCCATGCTAGGATTAGGCCCCCGACAACACCATTGTCGGGGGACCAACAGCCGTGCCAGATCGAACCTAACCATGAACAACAAAAGTTGAGTGAGGGTCATCTGAGTGTGATTTCAAAAGAAGCAAGAAATCTGGACGAGATTGACGAATAATTGAGAATAATCGATCTCTAACCTTACTAGGATCAGTGATAGTTCCAAGAAAGCAATTTCATTTATCAAAATCCAGGTTATGGCTTGGTACAATATGGGGAAGATCCCTTACTTGAGTCTCAGAGGCCTTATGTTTAGCTTCCTTACCTGCCATTGATTTCTGCTTAAGGGGAAAGGAGGGGTTGTGGCCCCCTGCATGCACTGGTGCTTTCGTTCCGTGCGAGGACGTGACGATAGAAGAAGTTCAACGTCCTCCTCCGAGTCCTCGTCTCTAGTGTCCGAAGAGGGGCAATTCGCCATTTGTGGAGGTTCATGTAAGGTGAATGATATCTTATCCATCAGCATAGCATGATTGTCTTGATGCTTGAGTTGGTATGGAGCAGAGCATGAGTTTTTAGGCCGCAGCGCCCCGAAAGGAGACTATATATGGAGGAGGGGAAGGGGAGGGTAGGAATTGTGACCGGAGTGTGAAGTGTATACCGAGGGGAAATGGAGGTAAGGAGGGGGATAGGTAGGGATTCTGTGTTGGAGCGTGGAAGAGGGCTTCAGAATTGGGGAGAGTGTTGGGGGTACGTGGCGTCCTAGGCATAGGGGTGGGATGTGAATTTCGTGGGTCATCAGATGGGATAGTAGAAGAGTGGTTACGTGGCATTAGATTAGAGTGAGTGGTGGGAGGCAGTTTGATAGGTGACAAGGAGGGTTGGTGGAGGCCAGTTACGCTGGTGTGCATGAGAGGAGAAAGGATGGTTGGTGTGTGTGGACGAGGGAGATGGCGTCGAAGGATGACGACAGCTCAACTGTTTGGGATACCACCGTAAGACGACAGCTCAACTGTTTGGGATACCACCGTAAGCACTCTCTTGCTCATTGACAGTAATAGTTGACGGTGGCCGAGGATCATGTGGGTGTGCACGTGATGAGGAGACATCCAGATGCCGACGAGAGGATGTTTGATGTGCAACACCACCCCACGGCTGTGGCGCAATCATCGTCGGTGGCTGAGGGCTGTTGCCAGATTGTCATTGGTGCGACGAGGTTGCCGAGGAGAGTGCAGCCATGGTCCAAAGAGTAGCACTCCATCATGCCTTGTCGCCGCCATCGAGGCCGAGGGACACGCTTCTAGTTAGTGACCGATTATTCTGCACCTAAAACATAACATAGGTAAATTTTCGTAGGAAACTTGTTGGAAGGATCTTACTGTGGAAGGCAAAATGATCCGAACTCCCTATCTCAATGGTTTGTGGATAGCTCAAGTTCAATACATATTCGAGGAGTAACTTGATCTTGTTTTTCTTTCCCTTCTTCAACCATCAAAACCTTGCCGAAAGTGCTAGAAATATGGCTGATCGCCTAAAGGCCGCGTAAGTCCCACGGAAGCCCAGTGGTGCAGTGGCAAGTTGATCTTCAAATGGGAGGAAGGCGGTGGGATGCAAACATGTAGCAGGTGGCCAGCCACAGTCCACGAGTTGTGAGATAGAACCTGTATCTTGTCATGGTTAGAGAAGGAGAACATGAGGAAGGAATTATCCAGATATTCTATGTGAAAATCGCCAGTT
Source organism: Pontederia crassipes (assembly GCA_030549335.1). Classification (NCBI taxonomy): domain Eukaryota; kingdom Viridiplantae; phylum Streptophyta; class Magnoliopsida; order Commelinales; family Pontederiaceae; genus Pontederia; species Pontederia crassipes. The sequence continues at coordinate 9,975,381 of CM060190.1, forward strand.
AGGCACCACAGAGTAAGCAGCTCAGAGTGAAGAGAACCCAAGTCCTCCAGCCGACCAAGCAGATGTCCTAGGAGGCAGCGATGAAGGATGTTCGAGCGCTCGACAGTGTCGACAGAAGAGATAGATACTTTCTCTGTAATAGCTTCTTTGAAGGAGCGAACTTGATTAGATGAGATGGGGAATCCTTTGAGGTTGGGCTGGTTGGTTTGCTTCCTAATGATGTCCGACCATGAGGAACGCAGAGGGGAAATCAATGGTTTGTGGGTGGGTGGAGGGTTGGTGGAGGAGTCCTGCAGTGGGATGGGTTAAAGTGAGGGGGGTTGCCGATAACGAGCGTGGCACCGCCAGCAGAGGTTGCCGATGAGAAGCTCTCCTTTCTAAAGCTTAGCTCTCTGCTTTTTTATATCCTCTAGAGAGAGAAAAAGAGGGGTAACAAAAAAAGTAAATGCAAATAATTTTCAATAACAACACTCAACTTTATCTACCAAATAGTAACTGAGCTTTATTTTCTATATTATAAAATTATTTTTCTTTTAATCACACCTTCAATTATCACGGATTTTCACATCTAATATAACAAGTTTTAAAATTCCACCTTACATCAATTTTTCAATGTTAAATGCATTTTTACACATCTCTCTTCTCTCCAAAACATCTTTCTCACAATAACATTAAGAACGAGGTCTCTATTCAAATATGACAAATGGGCTCTGTCAGGTCATGTCCATGTTGGCAACCCATTTTGATAACAGATCATGTCATGTTGGACTGATATTATGTCACAATTGAGTCGGGCTGGATCATGACGGCACAGACGATCCATTTTTTTAATTTCAATCTTCGATTTAATTATTATAAATATATATAATATAATATAGAATATAATACTAATATTATTTATATGACTTAGTGACTACTTTAATTATTCTTATATATTATATAATAATTATATATTTAAACTTTTAAGTATGTTAAGTCATTATTAAGTAAATAAATTTGATAACCTAATAACAAAAAAATAGTTATTTATAAAATGAATAATTGAGTTATACACTTATTACTTGTACATAATATTAAATTGTAAGCATTTAATAAATATAATGAATAATAAATAGTAATATATTATATATAATTTATTGCATCAGTAATGATAGTAGAATGTCATATTAGTATAAGTTTAGAACATTAACAATATAGATAGATAAATACCAATGCAAAATATACTAAAAGTAGTAATATACATCGAGATTTATGTGGTTTGACTATTTTAGCCTACATCCACAGAAGTTTTATTATTATGAAATAAGAAAAAAATTAAGTTTACAAAGAATTAAAAACTACAAGTTTATTTTATGAAGAATAATAAGCGCATGTGTTTGTTTCATTATCTTTTATGTATGGTAATATGAATTGTTGACCTTGTGTTCGATAATCTAAATTTCATTCTATTTTTTCTCTCCTCCAATATCCTAAACTTGCAGAAAATATTATTCTAATGTCACTATAGATATTTGAGCAACTAAAATAGGGGAGAGCAAAATCAAGTTCGAATCCGTCTTGACCCAACCCGATTTTTGCTAGGTCCAAATTTAGTACTAGACACAGTCCCGATTGGGACCAGGTCCGAGCTGGTTCAAGAGAAATGGGAATGGGATTGGGTCCAAAAAATATTTTTTAAAAATAAAATAAATATAGAAAATTATGGTAATTAGCAAAATTAAATCATAATTTAATCAAATAAACATAAAGTTATCAAAATATTATGTCAATTATCATATAGTAAGCCAATAACATTTTTTTAACACTTCATAATAAACAAGTAATTATCAAATTATCAAATAATTAGAAGTATATCAATATTGTTAATATTTATTTTATTATAATCCGAGTCGGGTCCTAGGTCGGGTTTTTATATGTTGGACTCGGTCCCGACCCGGAACCCATCAGGTTTTAATTTCTTTGACCCGGACCTGGCCCGATTTATAATCGGACCGAGAATATTTTCCTAAAAACCAGATCGGTGCAGTCCGGGTTCGTGCTCACCCCTAAACTAAAAGATCATGAACTAAGGTAGATACAATTGAATATGTATGGCCATTGAATCTTCACCAGCTCAAGACACATCACTATCACATTCATTTGGGAGTAACAAATAATCTTGCAATTCATTGTACCAAAGGGCAATTGAACTAGATGAACCTCCATCCGAGCTTCTTGATGTGCCCCCTAATAGAAAATATAAATCTAGAAAATAATTTATTATTGGAAGGTTTGGGTACTATGGTGGACATGATGAAGACACTCGCTCTCTACATTAAAATATTATATCATTTATTTTTATATTTTCATAATCATAATTTAGATTAGTGAAATCGTCAACTTGTATTTGAGAATTATTTCTTATATAATGTTCGAGAAAATAATTTTTAATTTCTATTACGTACCATTTAGGACAGATCCTTTGAATTTAGGATCCATTATCATTGCTAAATTTCTCATGAAGAATAAATTATTCTAATAATATAAAAAGTTTAATTCCAATAATTAAATTATTTTAGAAAAATCATTTTATATTGTCATTTCATGAAATTAATTAATTATTAAATGTGAAGTAGAAGAATAAATGACAAGTAATTCTAAAGTAATATAGTAGAAAACTTACAATAATTTCATAACTGCATTAGCAACACCCCATTCTAAATCAGTAATTCGAGTTGTTGGACATTACATTATAGTAAACATATAATTATCAAGTGCATATCTAAATGGAAGACATAATTTAAGTCATAAGTATTATTCCATTTTGTCAGTGTTTAATTTTCTATGCACAATATTATAATGGTGGTAAATTTATTTAATAATTGTCTTCTATGTCCAGAGTGACATAAATTTGTAATGATATCTTTAAAATTTTCAAATACTCTAACAACTACTTTTAAATAATTGTAACACATAAATTAATAATATGTCATGCACATCTTTTATGAAAAAAAAAATCATTTACAGGAAGATTTATTCTTTGAATTAAAAGATGTGCAACGAAATTATTAACACTTGCATTATCAAAAGTAAGATATAGAAATTTATATTTATGACCATATTCTTTAAGTATTTTTTTTCTATCATGTTTGCAATTTGCAAACTATTATGAGGATGTTCAATTTTTTAAAATCAATAATTCTTTTTTGGACTATCCAATTTGTATCAATCCAATATATTGTAACACATAAAAAATCGCCACCATTTAAAGAAGTCTATATGTCACTAGTTAAACTAAACATGAATTTATTAGTACATTTTTATTTTTATATTACAATTTGCATCTTTTTAACAGTCTTTCTATTAACATCTATAAAGGTGCCTTGTATGTAATTTTGTTCATAATTTAAAAACTCTTCATTTTCAACAAAAGTATATGACATTTCTGCATGTATAATATATCTTGCTAAATCTTCAAGCATATTTTTCTTGATGGGTTTAATGTGTGTGTCAAGTGCTTCCCGAGTGAAATGTGTGTTAAGCAACTTTACACATACTTCTCTTTATTTTTTTGATATATTTCTTCATCAATAATTTAGAGGATCATTCATAATAAAAAAACAATTTTATAATCTAATAAGTTATAAAAAATGATTATATATTATGAAGGATAACAATGTACATAAGTTCGTAAAAAATTAAAAGTGATGAATATAATTATTGTATGTTGTTGATGATTTCAATCATATTTTTGTATCATTAATGATCATCTAAACTATTAATGAAGAAATATAAAAAAATAAAGAAAAAAAATATAAATTCGCTTGACATGCATTTCACATGAAAAATGCTTGACATGCACATTAAACCCTTTCTTGATTATAAGCAAATAAAATGCCCTCATTGGGTGCAAGTAGTTGAGTTTTTGGTGATAATTAACTCGTAAAAAATGTTCCCTAATTGTTATAGGGTGTAGTTCTAAGTGTTATTTAAATTGCCAATGCCCGAAGAAGAGACAACAACAAAACTAGCTTACTGCATTTTACAAATATCTTTATATCTTTTTTTGAATTATTTTCATCTATAATTTTTAAAAAAATAATTTCAAAGTTCACTAATTAAATTTGTTGTTCTTTTTTTACCTATTATCTCACATTGTGCGGGAGCATACGAGTCTAACGGCCCTCTGGGTGTCACTGTTGCACCATCTATGGGTCTCACTGTTGCACCATCTCTTTTGAGACCTGTAGAACTTGAATCAATGAAGATTAGGAATGACATGATAATTAACATAAGTAGTTAGAATAATTAGGCAATTAGTTGATAGCGTAATAGTTTCTACATAATCGGATGATTCACCTGCCTGTGCTAAAAAGAATTAAAATCATCACCACTATTAATAAAATATGGTGTACCATATGGATATTGATACTTGAGTATTTATGCATTAATTTTGATATAATTATCAACATAGTAGAGTTATACTTTTTCTTATTTGATTACATATGCTAAAGATTTCGGAGTCTACATCATTTCTTTACATGTTTCAGGGACTTTCGAATATCGACACGAAGGCGTAAAATCACCAGGAAAAGGGAACAATACGGCCAGCCCATATTGTTATTAGCATACCACCGTATTGGAGGTCGCTAGGCCGTATCACATTCGCACCAAAAACGCACCAGAAAATATGATCAGACCGTATTAGGAGATAGCAAACCGTATCAATCAGAAGACGATCATATTATGCTCACATTAGAAAATATGACCCACCCGTATTGGAGCCGTTGCGCCTATATTGTCGCCATCCAGATCGTATCGTCTTGAGGAATATACGACCAGACCGTAGCATCTTTAACCAGGTCGTATCATATGCTTTTCGACCGTATTGGATCAATTTTGAGGATAATTTGGGCAATTTTGTAACCCTAATTTGGGGGACTATAAAAAGGATTTTGGAAGACGAAAATAAGGATCCAGACCTTTTTTTGGAGAAGATCAAGACGGCTGGGATGAAAGATTATATTTCTCTGCATTTCTATATTTTTCTTAGACTTTATCTTATCCTCTTTTCATGAAATCTTATGTTTCAATGATGATTTCCTTCTCTATGCTTGGCTAAATTCCGTTTTCTAGGGTTAGATGAAATCTAGGGATTGGTTATAGGGATTATTTTTACATGATCTGAGAGGCTTTTTGTCATTCATGTTTTCTTGATATGTTTTTATTGGATTGGCCATCTAATGAAACAACTTAAGGTCTTGTGATTATGAAAGTATTTCATCAATATTAGTTAGAATGAATGACATGGAATGTATTATTTCTTAAAAATAAGATTAATCATTTTACTCATGAATCTTGGTTTATAATGAAATTAAAATAAATTAAATGACCACGAAAGTAGGCATTTATTATTTTAATTAGAATTGTGTTAACTTAAAAAGGAGATGCACGAATTTAAAGATTGAGCAGAGCACTCTTCATTTTATTATCTATAAAATCCCTATAATCAAGACCCTAGGTGGATTCAAAATCCTAGAATTTTTATTCTCATTTATTTCTCGTAATCAGTTCTCGTTCTTGCTCGTTAATTTTTGCACTCATTCCGTCACTTTACTTTTATTTAATTTTTATTATTATTTCACCTCTTCTGACCGTTTAGATTTCATTTAGAACACATAATTCTAATACTCGAACTCTTCCTTATGGGACGATATTTTATATACTACGACATTGACTCCGTATACTTGCGAAAGATTTGTCAAGTTTTTGGCGCCATTGTCGGAGAAGAGCGTCAATATTAGAATTTTGATTTTATTTGTTAATGTAGACAAAATTTTCTTTTTTTCTTTTTGTGTATGCTATGCAGAAATAGGGCACGTGAACCATATATTCTTGAGATTGAAAGACAGTGCCGAGCAAATCGAAGGGTAAGAAGAGATCAACAAATGACTAATAACCAAAATAGAATAGCAAACATGGAAGGAGGCCAACAACAACAACAACACCAACAACAAGTGGAGGAAGTTGAACCTCCAATGAGGGACCTAGCTAGAAGGTCCTACCGAGGCACTACGCTGAGTATAGTGGGGCCAAGAATAGCAACCAACAATTTCGAATTGAAGTATGGTCTCATTCAAATTGTGCAATTAAATCAATTTAGAGGAGAACGAATGAAGATTCTTTATCTCACATCAACCGCTTACTCCATATGTCAGCCACCATAAAGATGATTTGAGTTGAAGAAGATGCCATAAAGATGAAACTTTTTTCATTTTCTCTCAGGGATGAAGCACAAGATTGGTTGGACTCTCAACCTCCTGAGCATTTAATACATGGGATGAGTTATTCCAGGCCTTCATGAAGAGATTCTTTCCTTCTTGCAAGTTCATTAAATTGAGGAATGAAATTACATGTTTCAAATAGAAAGAAAATGAATCTGTGGGCAGTGCATGGAAGAGATTCAAGAAGTTGTAAAGACAATGTCCACATCATGTGGTACCCGCTTGGCTCCTGATAGAGACATTTCACAATGGTCTCTCTCCCAGTCTGAAATTTAGCATTGATTCCGCAGCGGCAGGTGGATCCATTATGAATCTTCTATACTCACAAGCTTGCAATTTATTGAATCAGCTAGCCATGAATGACGAAGATTATGAAGAAGGACCACAAGCTTGCAATTTATTGAATCAGTTAGCCATGAATGACGAAGATTATGAAGAAGGACCGTATAGGGCAACTTTTGTGAGGGAAAATGATAATTACATAGAACTAAGTGCCAAGATAGATTCCCTAGTGCAGCTGATGGCTAACATAAATCAAGCTCAAGCAAATCATATTTCAACATCACACGCAGTATGTGATACATGTGGAGGACCTCATAATAGTTTGGAATGCATGCTACCTAAACAATCCGTATGCCACCACATTTAATTCAGGATGGAGGAATCATTCTAATTTTTCTTGGGGAAATCAAACGGGCCATCTTAGCAAGCACGTCGCATTCCACCTCGACCATATTATCAAGACCCATACCAACCACCGTTTCAGCAACAGCCCCAATATCAACAACCACAAATACCACCTTTGGCAGAGAAGAAGCAATCCTGGGAGCTAGTTACAGAAAAACTAGCAAATGCAACAAGTGATAGATTTGAAAAAATTGAGAAAGGGATGGAACAACTCATTACCTCCAACAGAAACTTAGAATACCAAGTGGGGCAAATATCAAGCTCTATGAATTCTAGAGAAGAAGACATCCTACCCAACAAAACTCGAGTGAACCCCCGCGAGCATTGCAAAGCTGTGGAGTTGAGAAGCGGCAAAGTATTGGAGCCATCATCTAAGAAGATCATGGATAAAGGGAAGCAAGTGGTGGACATAAGCTCTGAAGAACCAATTCAAGAACCCTCTGAGCCACCAGAGATCCCATTCCATATGTTCCTCCAATCCCATTTCCACAAAGACTCAAGAAGCCGAAATTAGATAAACAGTTTGAAAAGTTTGTTCAACTATTCAAACAACTACATATTAATATTTCCTTTGCATATGCCATTGCCCAGATTCCAACATACGCCAAGTTTCTAAAAGGAATCATATCAAAGAAAAGATCCTTGGAAGAACACAAGATAATTACATTAACAGAAGAATGTAGTGCAGTGATCCAGAGAAAGTTGTTACCCAAGTTAAGAGATCCACGGAGCTTTTCTATCCCATGCACCATTGTCAATCTGAATAATGCTAAGACATTATGCGATCTAGGGGCTAATGTCTCATTAATGCATCTGCTATATGCAAGAGATTGGGGGTTGACGGAGCTTAAGCTCACCACTGTCTACTTGCAACTGGCGGATCGTTCCATCACCTACCCCATGGGTATATTGGAAAATGTATTGTTAAAGGTTGATAAATTCTTTGTACCTGTAGACTTCATTGTGCTGGATATGGAGGAGGATAGAGAGATACCCATAATTTAGATAAACCATTTTTAGCCATGGCTGAAGCTCTCATAGATGTGAAGAATGGGAAGCTCACATTCACTATTGGGGAGGAGAAAGTAGAATTTGACTTATCCAAATCTTCTAAATTTCCTTCCTTAACTGATCAAGTTTTCTTTGCAGATTGAATTGACGACTTAGCGCAAGAAGTCCTGAAAATGATGGTGCAATAAGGACCCTCTCGAACAAGTCTTAGTGAATTTGAATATGGAAGAGGACAACACTCAAGAGGAAATTTATGCTCTCCAAGCATGCACCAGACAATCATATATAAGAGGTAATAGATATGAAGAGCTGAAAAAAGGTAAAACACTGCCTCCACCATCTCATATCTCAACCCCAACTCTAGATCTAAAGCCTTTGCCATCTCATTTAAAATATGCATTTTTGGGATCTAATAAGTAACTCCCTGTGATTGTAAGTGCAGATCTCTCACATGTTCAGCTAGAGAAATTGTTAAGAGTGTTGAGAGAAAAATAATAAGCCATATGTTGGATCATAGTTGACCTTAAAGGTATCAGTCCTTCAATTGTCATGTACAGAATCCTCATGAAGGAAAACCACAAACCCACCATTGTGTAGGATCCCAAAGGGAACCAAGAGCGGGGGTGAATTGGTGTTCAATCGAAAATATTGATTTCACAAAATTCGTAGTGGAAGGACAAAATCGATTCTTAAAACTTTTACAATTCAGATTATAAACACAATATGAACGGGGGGGAGAGAGAGAAAATCAAACACAAAGACACGATGGTTGTTGATGAGGTTCGGCCACACCTTGGCCTACGTCCCCGCTCCGACTTCTCGACCTCGGGATCGTCGGAGATTTCACTAGCACTTTCTTTGTTCCAAATGGGGCAAGGAAGAAAGTCTTTTACACCACCGCCTTTTTCTCCGTTTCGAGAGGCAAGGGAACCTCTCATCATAGGAAGCTAATCTATTTCTCTCGCTCAAGAGGTAAGATTTTGAATCTCTTTTACACAAGAGCTCTCTCTAATTTTTCTGAACAAAAGTGTTTCTCTCTTTTACAAAGCTAAGCTCACAAGAGAATAAGAGAGAAAGAATGAGAAAGCTACAAAATGAAAACTTCAAAAAATAATATCTCTTTGACAACTTGAAGCTTTTCTTCAATGAATGAATGGGTGCATTTGCTTCTGGCCTTGGCACTCCTTTTATAGTCTTCAATGTGTGAAAAATTCGTCCAGAAATTGTTTCACAAATTTCTCCTTCAAATTTGACCGTTACTGTTCATTTGGCTCGGAGGCCGGTCGACCGCACTTCTGGACCGGTCTACCGGTCTATGTGACCGTTTCTCCATTTTCACAGTTTTTGCACTTGATCGGTCGATCGGACTGTCGATCGGTATGTCGACCGGTATTATCTCGACGTCATCCGAAGTAGGCTCAGTAGTTATCGGTCGACCGCCATCTTCTATTCGGTCGACCGGTACGTCTCGACCGGCTTTCTTTGCGTCGACCGGTAGGTTGACCTACCTGCACTGTTTTGATCATAACTTTCTTTACGGTTATCCAAATTAGATGATCTTGGAGTCTATGGAAAGCTAACATAATTCTCTACAATCTGTGTTCACTTTTCTCCAAAACTAATTAGATCAGTGATAATTATTTAATAAAAGCGTAGTGCATAAAGTTATCCATTTTTCTTTAAACCTTTTTAGCATTTCAACTTTAATCTTTCGAGGTTTGTTTCATCAAAATATAATTTTATATGTCATTAAAACTTTGACCCAACACATTGAACATCAAAGAAGGTTGAATACCAATATGAAGGAAGTGGTAAGAAATGAAGTACTGAAGTGTTTGGATGCAAGTGTCATTTACCCAATTTGTGATAGTTCCTGGGTGAGTCTTGTCCAATGTGTCCCGAAAAAAGGGGGATGACTGTCGTAAAAAATAATAAGAATGAATTGATTTCTACTAGGATAGTCACGGGGTGGAGAGTATGCATTGATTATAGAAAGTTAAATACCACGACCCGAAAAGATCATTTTCCATTACCATTCTTGGACCAAATGTTAGAGAGACTAGCAGGGCATAGCTACTACTGTTTCCTTGATGGTTATTCAGAATATAACCAAATTCATATTGCTCCGGAGGTTCAAGAGAAAACTACTTTCACTTGTCCTTATGGTACCTTTGCATTTAAGCGCATGCCTTTTGGGCTTTGCAATGCCCCCTGCCACATTTCAAAGGTGCATGATGGCCATCTTTTCTAACTTCATTGCGCAAACCATGAAAATATTCATGGATGATTTTTTTGTCTTTGGTTCCTCATATGATAATTGTTTGGATAACCTAATTGAAGTTTTATCCAGGTGTGAAGAGACTAATTTGGTATTAAACTGGGGAAAGTGTCATTTTATGGTACAAGAAGACATAGTGTTGGGCCATAAAATCTCCTCTAAAGGCATAGAGGTAGATAATGTTGAATCCTATGTTTTTATGATAACAAATTAAAATGGACCTAAAAGTTACTAATCTACTCCAAGTGATGATAATACAGGTGTAGGATTGATATGAACAGATTCACAGAAGAATTCGGCAAATTAAAGATTGGAAGAAAAGTTTCAGACCAGACCGGTGGACCGACCATGAGCACTGGTCGATTGATATTCGGTAGAAGGAAAGATGACAAGATGTCGGTCGACATTGAGACTATATCGGTCGATAGACAGATCGACAGCAATATAGATCGGTCGACGTGAAGACATTACCGGTCAGTGTATCGGTCGAAGGATCGGTCGACCGGACAGCGTCAAAGCGCAGGAATGAGATAACGGTCACATAGACCGATCGACCGGCCCATCCCAGCGGTCGACCGATCATTCAGTCAAATGAACAGTAATGACTAGAATTTGGAGGAGAAAATTGGGGGGAACTTTTTGAACGAATTCTCACCTCTAGGAGCCTATAAAAGGAGTGCCAAAGTCTGAAGAAAATTTATTAAAGCAAGAAAGAACATCCTAGAGTTCCTCTCAAGTTTTTTAGCATAGAATTGCAAATTTCTTCCATTTTCTTTTCTTAGTCTTGAGTGTGAGAAATTTTTTTTGTAAAAGAAAAGAGTTATAGGGAACATTTCCTTTCTGAATCTAGTGAGATTGAGAGCTCCTTGTATAGAGGTGTGCCTAGCCTCTTGAGCAGAGAAGAAGGCGTGATTGTTTAAAGAGGGTTGTTCTTTCCCTACAAGAAAAGAAAAAGATAGTGAATCTCCGACGGTCTCGAGGTCGAGAAGTCGGAGCGGGAACGTAAGCCAAAGTATTGGGGCCGAACCTCGTCAACATATCGTGGCTTCTTGTATTTGTTCTTTATTCTTCATCTATGAATTACCCTTATTTGCTTATGATCATTTTTATCGGTTTTCTCCGAAGGTGAATTTTTGAAAAAATTAATTTCACCAATTCACCCCCCCCCCTTTTGGTGCTTTCGATCCTACAATTGGTATCAGAGCCAAGTTGCTCTAGTTTTAAGATTTAAAAATATCTTTAGAGCTATGGCATCAAGTGGTTCCAATTTTTCTGAAGGTCAATCTATTAATCATTCTCCACTTTTTAATGCATCAAATTTTGCATATTGAAAAATTAGGATGCAAGCCTATGTTTGTTCTATTGATAGTGATATGTTGGACATTATTCAAAATGGTTTTGATTTAAGTAATAAAAAATATTTTGAATATATCGAAGGAGAAAGACTTTCAGTAAAATTAGATTGGAAAGGTAAAAATATTTTTTATTGTGCTTTGGATCCTATGGAGTTTAATCGGATTTCTAGTTGTGAAAGTGCTAATGATATTTGGAAAAAACTCATTATTACTCATGAAGAAACGGGTAAAGTTAAGGAGTCTAGATTAAATATTTTAAATCATCAATATGATTTTTTTAAAATGCTTGAAAATGAATCTATTAATGAGATGGTTGTTCGCTTCAATGATATTATAAATGGCTTAGCCACTTTGGGCGAGCCAAGGACTAATCCCCAAAAAGTGAAAAAGTTTCTCAGGTCTTTCTCCTCCAAGTGGCATACAAAGAGGATGGTGATTGAAGAAAATGATTTAAACAAGTTGGACTTTGATGATCTTATAAGTTCACTCTTGACCTATGAGATAGGGATCAAGGAGGATGAAGAAGCAAATACTCCAAAAAGAAAAACACTTGTATTGAAAGCAAACAAAGATGAGGAAGATACAAGTGAAGACGATGAGGATCTTGATGAAAAGAAGCTTTCTCTATATGCAAAGAAGCTTGACAAATATCTCAAGTTCGCTAAGAAGAAGAAAGGCTATTCCAAGAGAAGATCATTAAGCAAAAGTCAAATAACTTGCTTTGAATGCAAAAAGATTGGACACTACAAAAATGAATGTCCAAATTTGGTCAAAAAGAAGAAAAATGAAGAAAGCTCAAGAAGGAAAAAAAAAGACTCTCCAAGCCACTTGGGATGAAAGCGAAGATGAAGAGAATGACTCCAATACCTCTTCCAGTGATGACGAGGAAGCATACATATGTCTAACTAATGACTAATAGCCATGAGGTATCATCTAACTCTAGTAATAGTGAATTCTTCAATGTGCATAAGGAATTTAGAGCTCTTATCAATAAATATGGATGTCTAAAAAAGAAATATGATGAAATAAAAATAGAGCTAAAAAATGTGCAAAAGAAAAATAAGAATGTTAAAGCATGTGAAAAGTGTGATATATTAAATAAAGAAAACTCTAGCTTAGAACTCTCAATTGAAGAATTGAAAACGGAAAATAGTGCACTAAAATCAATATGTAAAAGACAAATTGTAGAAAGTGCATGTTTGAACAAAGAAATTAATCAATTGAAACTTGAACTTGAAAAATTCTCAAATGGAAGTAAAATGTTAGACGCCATGCTTAGTGGATCTAGAATATCTTCAAACAAAAAGGGACTCGGTTTCACCTCTTTTGAAAAGAAGAATGACAAAAGAATTTTATTTGTTAAAGCATCGCATGATTACACAAGATCACAAATTATTTGTTTTCATTGTGGATAAGAAGGACATTATTCTTATGATTGCAGAATTAGGAAAGGAATAAGTAAAGAAATGAAGAAAATTTGGGTCTCGAAAAGGACCATGACTAACCAAGATGGACCCAAACAAGTTTGGGTACAAAAAATATGAAACTCGTAACTTCTTTTTTGTAGGAAGCTTCTATGTGCAATGAAGGTAAATGGTACTTGTATAGTGGATGCTCAAAACATATGACCAGCGATGCCTCAAATTTCATCAATTTGAAAAAGAAAAATGGAGGAAAAGTCACTTTTGGAGACAATAGCAAAGGAAGAGTAATTGGTATAGGTAATATTGGTAAGAATGACAAAGTGTATTTAGAAAATGTTTGGCTTGTTGAAAATCTAAAATATAATCTAATTAGCATAAGTCAACTTTGTGATAAAAAGTAAAATTTGAAAAGGACAAATGTTTGATAGTAGATGAAAATAACAAAGTTTGACATATGGGATTTAGGTACAATAATGTATACAAAATTGATTTTGATAACTTGAAAAATGAAAAATGTCTTAGTGTCATGCATGATGACATAAACTTGTGGCATAGAAGATTAGGACATGTAAATTATAAATTGCTAAATAAATTTTCAAATCATGAATTGGTTTGAGACTTGTCTAAGATCAAATTTGAGAAAAATAATGTTTGTGATTCATGTCTAAAAGGTAAACAAACCAAAAGTTCTTTTAAATTAAAAGGAGCTATTAGTACGCATAGGGCATTGGAACTTTTACATCTTGACTTGTTTGGGCCTATTGATGTGACAAGCTTAGGAGGAAAAAGATATGTATTTGTAATTGTTGATGATTTCTTCCGTTTTATTTGGACAATTTTTCTCGCTAGTAAAGATGAAACACTAAACATGTTTTCCAAATTTGCAAAAAAAGTTCAAAACGAATTTGAACAAAAGATTTCAAAAATTAGAAGTGATCATGAAGAAGAATTTGAAAATCATAAATTTGAATCATTTTGCGAAGAAAATGGAATTATCCATAAATTTTCAACTCCTAGAACACCTCAACAAAATGGAGTAGTAGAAAGAAAAAATAGATCTATACAATAGATGGCTAGAACAATTTTAAATGAAAGCAAGTTATCGAAATATTTTTGGACGAAAGCCGAAAACATATCAAGCTATGTTTCAATAGAATTCTACTTAGACCTCTTGAAAAGAAAACATGTTTTGAAATGCTATTTGCTAATAAACCAAATATCTCCTATTTTAAAGTTTTTGGATGTAAATGTTATATTTTGAATATCAAAAATAAACTAGACAAATTTGATGATAAATGTGATGATGATATTTTTCTTAGTTATTCTAGTACAAGTAAAGCCTATAGAGTGTATAACAAAAGAACATTAGTTGTTGAAGAGTCTATTAATGTTAAATTCAATGAAACTAATGATTTTTTGAGCAAATAAGCACATGATGATGAAGAAATAGTTGAAGTACAAAGACAACTTGAAATTGTGGACATAGAGGAAGCAAAAGCTTACACCCCAAAAGTGGAAGAAATGGAAGTACCTCAAAGAGAAGAGAATCAAATCATCCCAAGAAATTGGAGACATGCCCCATCACACCCACTTGATCAAGTCATAGGTAATTTAAATGAAGGCATAAAAACTAGAAATTCTTTAAAAAATCTATGTGCTTTTTCGATTTTCCTTGCAAATTTTGAGCCCAACAATATAGATGAAGCACTTGAAAATCCAAATTGGATAAATGCAATGCATGAGGAATTAAATAATTTTGAAAGAAATCAAGTGTGGAAACTTGTAGAAAGACCCAAGGACCATCCTATCGTTGGAACCAAATGGGTCTTTCGAAACAAGTTAGATGAAAATTGTGTCATTGTGAGGAACAATGCTAAATTAGTAAACAAGCCCCTCGAGCTTGGTATGAAAGATTAAGTTTGTTTCTAAATGAAAATGATTTTCAAAAAGGGAATGTTGACACCACATTATTTTTAAAACATTTTAAAAATGATATTTTAATAGTTCACATTTATGTTGATGATATCGTATATGGTTCCACTAATGAATGCCTATGCAAAGAGTTGGAAACTCTTATACAACAAGAATTTGAAATGAGTCTTGTAGGATAACTCACTTTCTTTCTAGGCCTGCAAGTAAAACAATACAAGGAAGATATTTTTCTCAATCAAGAAAAATATACAAGGGAACTACTCAAAAGATTCGGGATGAACGAATGCAAACCGAGCACAACTCCTATGAGCACTACTACAAAATTAGATAAAGATGAAAAATGCAAGTCCATTCATCAAAAAATGTACAGAGGTATGATTGGTAGTTTGCTCTACTTGACGGCATCTAGGCCGGACATAATATTTAGTCTGTGTTTGTGTGCTAGGTTTCAATCCGTCCCCAAAAAATTGCACTTAATTGTTGTAAAAAGAATATTGCGCTATTTAAAGCATACAAGTGAATTAGGCATTTGGTATGATAAAAATTTCCCATTTGAATTGCATGCCTACACCGATGCAAATTATGTCGGGTGTAAAGTTGATAGAAAAAGCACTAGTGGAATGTGTTATTTTCTTGGTAGTTCTCTCATTTCATGGACTAGCAAGAAACAAAACTCCATCGCACTTTCTACCGCCGAGGCCGAATATATAGCCGCCGGTAGTTGTTGTGCACAGATACTATGGGTAAAATAATAATTACTTGATTATGGTGTATATTGTTCAAATGTACCCATGAAGTTCGATAACACAAGTGCTATAGAAATGACAAAAAATCCAATTCAACACTCTAAGACTAAACACATTGACTTACGATATCATTTCATTAGAGAACATGTGTCCCTTAAGAACATTGCCATTGAACATGTCTCCACCGAAGTTCAACTTGCAGACATATTTACAAAATCCTTAAGTGAATAATGATTTTGCATGCTTAGAAGAGAATTAGGAATGATTAACTTTTGATTACATATCAATTCAAAGTAAAAGTGACTTGGTTATCCAATATCACTTTTGACATGAATTGAACATTAAAAAGTGTTGCACAACACTTACATTTGTATGATATCTCTGGAATATAATTTTTAAGATTTTTAATGGTTCAAAATTTAAAAAATACAGGGATCGATCGATCTACAGAAAGGACCAGTCGACCGACTGGAGGGACCGGTCGAACGCTATAAAATTCAAATACGCAGACAAGCGATCGATCGACCGATATGATACAACCGGTCGACTTGTATATTACTGTGACCAGCTGACATCGATCGACCGCTATATGCTCTATTTGGAAAAGAAGTGTCCGGTCGATCGCAAGGCATGACCGGTCGATCGGTATATGCCAAAATCGCACGATATAAGCATCGACCGCTCGAACTGGTCGACCAAAACTTTTTTTCATCGCGCGACAGCCGTCCTCCGGTGAACTTGCAGCCACTGTCAACCCCAACGACCGGCCGCCGTCTCCTAGGTCAACCCTATCTCCGGCCACCAACTCCCTTTCTCTCTCCGACCGCTCTTGCTAATGCCGCCTCCTAGGTCAAATCGCCTTCCGCCGACTCCCTTTCCCTCTCCGGCCGCTCTCTCTCTCTCTCTTTCTATCTTCGGCCACTCTCTCCCTCTCTTTCTCTATTTCCGGCCGCTCACTCTCTCCGGCCAACTCTCCGACTGACCTCTCCTTTCTCTACCACCTCTGGCCGATCGTCCCTCTGGCCACATCTTTCTCTCATCCAGTCTCTCTCTATCTCTACGTCCCCACTCTCACTGTCTGTCGGCAACACAAATTCCGGCAACCTGTCGTTCGCCGCCGCTGACCAACCACCTCTTGTTCTTTTAGGATTTCCGCACCTCTTCGTCTCGAAGCCCTAGTCCTATTCTCGGTAGCCCTCTCTCTCTCTCCTCTCCGGCACACTCCTTTCGCCATTCGTCTCAGTTCAGTTCCATTCACTTCAGACCACCATTGTTGAATCCATGACCGACGACGATGGGCATTCACATGTTCGGATGGTCTTTCAGCGTCGTCTTCGCTTCCCCGATTCCGGCGGTACCATTCATATCCTTCCACCAGAACCCGAACCCGAACCCGAACCCGAGCCTGACCGACATGGATGAGGCCGTGGACAAGGACGATCCCATGGACGTACTCGTCAACCATCCTCTCCCGAGTCTACTGAGTTTGATTGTCATCGGTTTGTCACTAGAGACATCTCTGCCAGGTTCCAAACCTTGTATGTTTCTCGCGAAGTCTGGCGTGCCTATACTATTGATTAGGACGTTATGAACATTCCAGATGTTCAAGAGATGTTCGCAACCATCGGTTGGCTGTCACTTCTCTCCCTCACAGAGCGTGTGTACCCTCGTCTTGTTCATCATTTTTATGCGAACATGACAATTAATCGACAATCCATTATTACCTATGTCCTTGGCATGCCCATTCGATTTGATCCAGACCATTTTTGTCGCATCTTTGAGGTTGCGTGCCCATTACCTGATTTTTATTCATTTGTCACTCATGGTTGGCCTTCCGACTATCTTCCCATCTTAGATGACATTCAGACCATTTTTTTTGGACAAGACGTCCAATATATTGTCGAAACGCCCTATCGACATCTTCATCCACTGATGAAAATGGCCCATCATCTCCTTAGCCAAATGATCACTCCTCGAGCCGGGTACTATACAGAGGTCACTCACTTTGATCTCTTCTTTCTTCACTGTCTCTGTATCCATGATGACTCATTTCTTCATTTCGGTCATTATGTTTTCTATCACATGGACTACACCTTTCAGAAGATCTCTTCTGCTGCTCGTGGATGGCACCACTTATATTTTGGTGCTTGTATCACGAAGATTTTACTTCACTTTGGTGTCGACATCCCTGCAGACGAGGAGTACATTCGACCTCATCCCACTGACGTCATTGGTTCCGGAACTTTACACCGGATGGGTCTTAGGTTTAGTGAGCAGGCAGTGCCGGATTCTGACGATAGAGATGATGCCACAGATGGCGAGCCAGCATCGATGGACACTCAGGATGCACCGGAGGCTGGCCCTAGCTTCCCTCCACCATTGGCGCCCACTGGGCATATTGGGCCTTCTCAACACAGTGCTTCAGACTTCCATGGCACCTACGACTTCACGGCTCTTTCACAGCCGGTGGCTGCCATAGACCATCGTGTGACACAGATGGACCATCGTGTGACTCAGATAGATCGACGTGTTCGACGGATGGAGCGTGACTCCCGCTACCTTGTTGGATCGCTATAGGCCTACTATGCATCGCAGGAATTTATTCCGTCTGTAGCTCGTGAGGATGATAGTCTCGATGAGGAGTAGTTGAGTTGTATCCCTCTTTGATGATGTCAAAATGGGGAGAAGTTTAGGACGATATTATATGTTATGTGTCTTAGTATGTTATGTGCTTACATTTGTATCGTGCATATCGTGCACCATTTTGTAGTGACTTCAGTCACATTTGTTAGTACATGATGTTTTATTGACTATGTAATGTAATGACTTTTCTTATGTGATGACTTTTTTTATTTCACCTTTGATTTCATATTTTTTTCTCGTCATATGCTCATATCAATTAAGGAAATATAAATGTCATCGATTTAGGGGGAGAAAAAGTAAAATACGCATAAATGTAGGGGGAGCTTGTTTATTACTTTCTATGTAAAACTTACATTTCATTTCCTTTCTTTCTTCTCCTTATCGTCCAATTAATTTGCCATCATAAAAAAGGGGGAGATTGTTGAATCCTATGTTTTGATGATAACAAATTAAAATGGACCTAAAAGTTACTAATTTACTCTCAAGTGATGATAATACAGGTGTAGGATTGATATGAACAGATTCGCAGAAGAATTCAGCAAATTAAAGATTGGAAGAAAAGTTTCAGACCCGACCGGTCGACCGACCATGAGCACCTGTTGATTGATATTCGATAGAAGGAAAGATGACAAGATGTCGGTCGACTCGAGACTATACCGGTCGAGACATTACCGGTCGGTGTATCGGTCGAATGACCGATCGATCGGACAGCGTCAAAGCACAGGAATGAGATAACGGTCACATAGACCGGTCGACCAGCCTATCCCAGCGGTCGATCGATCATTCAGTCAAATGAACAGTAGCGGCTAAAATTTGGAGGTGAAAATTAGGAGAGACTTTTTGAACGAATTCTCACCCCTAGGAGCCTATAAAAGGAGTGTCAAAGGCTGAAGAAAATTCATCTAAGCAAGAAAGAACATCCTAGTGCTCCTCTCAAGTTTTTGAGCATAGAATTGTAAATTTCTTTCCTTTTCTTTTCTTAGTCTTGAGTGTGAGAATTTTTTTTTTTTTGTAAAAGAAAAGAGTTAGAGGGAACATTTCCTTTCTGAATCTAGTGAGATTGAGAGCTCCTTGTATAGAGGTGTGCCTAGCCTCTTGAGCGGAGAAGAAGGCGTGATTGTTTAAAGAGGGTTATTCTCTCCCTACAAGAAAAGAGAAAGATAGTAAATCTCCGGCGGTCTCGAGGTCGAGAAGTCGGAGCGGGGACGTAGGCCAAAGTATTGGGGCAGAACCTCGTCAACATATCGTAGCTTCTTGTATTTGTTCTTTATTCTTCATCTACGCATTATCCTTATTTGCTTATGATCATTTTTATCGGTTTTCTCCGAAGGTGAATTTTTGAAAATTTTAATTTCACCAATTCACCCCCTCCCCCTTGGTGCTTTCGATCCTACAAATAAGGCAAAGATTGAGTGTATTGAGAAATTACCTCCACCAACTTCGTTGATAGGAATTAGGAGTTTCCTTGGGCATGCAGGATTTGATCACAGATTTATTAAAGATTTTTCAAAAAAATGCAAAACCATTATGTTCTCTGCTTGCCAAGGATACTAACTTTGTCTTTGATGAAGAATGTTCACTTGTGCTTAACAAATTGAATTAGGAGCTCATTTCAGCACCCATTAGGGCAGCACCAAACTGGAGTCTCCCATTCGAGTTGATGTGTGACGCAAGTGATATGCAATCGGGGCAATGATGGGACAGAAAAAGGAGAAAAGAATGTATGACATCTATTATGCTTGCAGAACATTAGATGACGCCCAGCAAAATTACACCACGACAGAAAACGAATTTCTTTCAGTTATTTTTGCTTTGGATAAATTCCGTCCATATCTAATCGGCTCTAAAGTTATTGTATTTACTGATCATGCAACCATTAGGTACTTGATGACGAAGAAAGAAGCTAAACCACGTCTGATCCGATGAATTTTACTCCTACAAGAATTCAACTTGGAGATTCGAGACAAGAAGAACCTAGAAAACACTATCGCTGATGACTTGTCAAGATTGGAAGGACCACGAGAAAAGGAAAAGATCCCAATCCACGAGGCATTCCATGATGAGATGTTACTAGCCATCGCCTCCTTACCTTGGTATGCCGATCTAGTAAATTATTTGGTAAGAAGTTTATGTGGGATGCTAAGCAGTACTTTTGGAAAAAACCATTGTTATCTAAGTTTTGTGCTAATGGAATTATTAGGAGGTGCATTCCAGAAGATGAGGTTTTCATAGTCTTGAACCATTACCACTCATTCCCTTGTGGAGGACATTTCTCCATGAACAAAACAGTGTCAAAAGTCACACAGAGTGGCTTTTATTGACCAACCATGTAGAAGGATGCAAATAGTTTTGTGAGCTCTTGCGATAAATGTCAAATGGTCGACAACATTTTTCGAAGAAATGAGATACCACAACAACCTATCATTGAGGTTGAACTTTTCGATGTATGGGGTATAGACTTCATGGGTCCTTTCCCCTCTTCTTATAACAACCAATACATATTGGTTGCAGTGGATTATGTCTCGAAGTGGGTGGAGGCAATTGCTACCCCAACCAACGAGACCAACGAGGTGCAAAATTTTCTGAAAAAAGCATATTTTCTAGGTTCGGAGTACCTCGAGCGATCATAAGTGATAGGTGGTTCTCACTTCTGCAATAAGTTTCTAGACGCACTATTGGCAAAGTACAATGTTAAACATAAGGTCACCACACCTTATCATCCCCAAGCCAATGGGCAGGTAGAATTAGCCAATAAAGAGTTAAGTCTCATTCTTGAGAAAACCGTAGGGATTTTGTAAAAAGATTGGGCCTCAAAGCTCGATGATGCCTTATGGGCATATCGAACATCCTTCAAAACTCCTTTAGGTATGTCTTCTTATAGTCTGGTGCTTGGAAAGCCCTGCTACTTTCTTGTTGAGTTAGAACACAAAGCTTATTGGGCAATCAAACAGTTAAATATGGATCTTCAACTCGCAGGTGCAGAAAGATTGCTCCAATTAAGTGAATTGGAAGAGTTGAGAAGTGAATCATATGAGAACTCCAAATTATACAAGGAAAAAGTTAAAGCATGAGATGACAAACATATTTATCGTAAGAATTTTGAAATAGGACAATTTGTTCTGTTATTTAACTCGAGAATGAAACTTTTTCTAGGAAAACTTAAGTCCAGGTGGTTCGGACCATTTCAAATCACCAAGATTCTGAAGAATGGGGCTATCGAGATCACGAGTGAAGCTACTGGTTCATTCATAGTCAATGGACAAAGATTGAAGTCATATCTACTGAATGAAGAACTTGAGAAGAAAATGATCATTCCTTTAAATGATACACAATGACAACGAAACTTTGTCGAGCCAACGACGTTAAACAAAAGTGTTTGTTGGGAGGCAACCCAAATTAATAATTCTTTTTCAGCAATCTTTTTTCATTTATATAAAAAAGGAGTATATTGCTAATATACATGTATTTTATTGCAGAAATGAAACCCAAGAAGAAAATAAGCAAGAATCGGCTACTAATACGGCCTAGCCGTAGAAACGAACCCACAATCGTATCACTCAGCGTTGGCTCGTATCAGGCTCGCACGAGAAAATATGATATGCTCGTATTAGTCCATAACTACTCGTATTTTTGAGAGAATAGCCGTATTGAAGGTGCACTGAGAAATACGGTACATCCATATTGAATGAGATATGTCTGTATTGGCAAGAACAAAGCCGTAAAAGACACAGAGGTGGAAATACAGTCGGATCGTAATGAGGGGGCATCCAATCATAATTTATACTTCGTACTCGTATGGATCAATACGGGCCAAATTTTGGGGCCCGTTTTATCAGAGTGCCCATATTATCACGGGTCGAGTCGTATCTATCTTGCTGTGCTCGTAATTGTGAAGACACGCTCGTATCGAGCAGCCAAGAAGTATAAACAACCAAAGTTTCTTTTCTTTCTGTCTGACTAATCATCTCTGATCTTTCTAGGTTTCAGCCGCCCGTGCTCCATGCCGTCATTGCTACAATCGGCGATCTTCCTTCCGGCGACTCCTTCCCTACTTTGCAACCACGATGCCGACGATCATGTTTTCTGCGACCCAAATTTGCTTCTGAAACCACAACATCGGCGGTGACTCTGATCCTGTTTTTGGTGACTCGATCGTCCCTCCGGCAACCCCCGACGACTTCGATTCTACTTCACAACCATGACGTCGACAATCCAGCGACTATATTCGCCGACAATCCACAATCGCTTGCTTCTTAATCGCAATGTCCTTCGCATCTAGAGCTGATCAAACTCCGACCAATCTCCAACCACAAAATCACTATGGCAACACAGCTCTACCACAATCAATGTACTTGCATATTTAAATCATTGTAGTGCAGAGAACATGTAGCACAAACAGGTCAAATCTATTTTGGATCACTTTGACGCCTACTAGGTGTTTGACAAATTGTCTCTGAACATCGTAGCTCATATGGCACCAAAGATTCGTGGTGGATATCGTCAATGACCTCGACCTGCAAATCCAAAAGGTATTATCTTCAGAGACGACAAAAAAGAGAAGCGTTATTTTATATTGAAGATAAGAGAATTAGTTAACACTCGCTATTTGGACGAAAGAATTATGATTGAGTTAGGTCTTCAAGATGATGTGGATGGCCTGATTGATGCACCAGGAATGAATTACCTCATGTATATAGATGGAAAACTTATGTCATGCCGACTCTAGAATTTTTTAGCTCGTTGGATGTCAAGATCCCACTCGCTGAATGTGATACGGGTACATTCTCTTTTCTACTATTTAACTCTGAATTTAAGCTTACTTTGGACGAGCAGAATGATATTTATCAATTTCTGAGGCATGGGATACATTTACATAAATACTGCACTCAGTTTGACAGGCGTTTAGTTAGGTATGGTCTCACACATCATTGTAGGATTCCAAAGGGCACCAAGAGGGGGGTGAATTGGTGTTTAATCGAATATGTCAATTTTACGAAATTCATCGCGGAAGCACAAAATTGATTCTTAAAACATTTACAATTCAGATTATTGACACCGTATTAGAGGGAGAGAGAGTGAGAGAAATCAAACACAAATAGACGCGATGATTGTTGACGAGGTTCGGCCACACCTTGGCCTACGTCCCCACTCCGATTTCTCAACCTCGAGACCGCCGAAGATTCCACTAGTACTTTCTTTGTTCCAAATGGGGCAAGGAAGAAAGCCCTTTACACAACTACCTTTTCTCCGCTTCGAGAGGCAAGGCAACCTCTCCTCCTTGGAAGCTAATCTATTTCTCTCGCTCAAGAGGTAAGATTTAGAACCTCTTTTACACAGGAGCTCTCTCTAATTTTTTGAACAAAATATTTCTCTCTTTACAATGCTAGGCTCACAAGAGTGGAAGAGAGAAAGAAGAGCACAACTAAAATGATAACTTCAAAGAAAATATCTTCTCTTGATTACTTGATGTATTTCTTCAACGCTTGGATGGGTGCTTTTGCTTCTGGCCTTGACACTCCTTTTATAGGCTTTGGTATGTGAAAAATTCGTCCAGAATTAATTTCACATTTTTCTTCTCGAAATATAGCCATTATTGTTCATTTCAGTAATGGACTGACGATCGCATTTATGGGTCAGTCAATCGGACTATATGACCATTGCGCTGATTTCTCTAGTTACCGCAGTTGGTTGGCCGACCGAACTATCGACCGATGTCTCGACCGGTACAGTCTCACAGTTTTGATTTGTAGCCGTTGAGTTGATTAGTCGACTGGTGTTTCGACAAGACTATCGATCGGTATAGTCTCGACGTGAATTTGGCAGCTCATGTATTGATCGATCGACCGGTATCTCAGATCGGTCGACCGGATTATTTTGTTATAGCTTCGATCGGTAAGTTGACCGCCCTGCATTATTTTGAGCATAACTTTCTGCACGATTATTCAAATTAGATGATCTTGGAGTCTATGAAAAGCTAACAGAATTTTCTACAACTCTGACGTTCAACATCAGTGCCAATTATTTAATTAAAATGTAGTGCATAAAGTTATCTCTTTTTCTTTAAACTTTTTAGCATTTTATCTTTAATCATTCGAGATTTATATCATTATATTAATTTAATATGCCATTAAAACTTAGATCCAACAATTGTGACTATGACACTTCATCATCTTGCAAGGCATCAAAACTCCAAAACCCAATGTTTTGATATCTGCTCAGGGTATTAGCATCGACAGTATTTGGCCGAGGAGATAGTGATGGAGTGGTGCGAGATAGCGAGATGTTTTTCTTATGGGCGATGATCAAGAAGATGGATGTCAATGTAGGCACCTTTGTAGCCAAGCAATTACTCAAGCAAGGAAATTCCTCTACTGGTAAGATTGTTATGGATGGTCTCTTTACTTCTATTATTTTGTCACTTGGATTTTGTGTGAATGAACTTGAGGAAGCACAAGGAGCAACCTGCATCAATTTGGAGACTTGTTTGAACATGAAAATGATTAAGTGTGTGGGTGATCTCTATCATTTGACCTTCAAGGATGAAGAGTACACTCATCCATTACCGGATGTAGAAAGAACTATTATTGCCAGACAAGCAAACTGGACTTTCCCAATAGCTGGGCTTGAGCAGTTGAGGCCTACTTATGCAGAATGGCATCGCGATCACCCTACAACATATGATACAGAAGCTCCTCAGCATGACATCCCTGCTGCCACATTCGAAACAAGACAATCCTCAAGTACTCATCATGAAGCCCAATCCATCACTCATGCCGATATGCAACAACTTCTCCTAGGCCAAAGGCAGATCCAAGACTAGTTAGGCAGGATGGAGTCACACCAAGAAGAGATCTACAACATGGTTTACAGGATTAATACATGGCACATCGAGCAGGTGATTGGCCAGCTTCCGCACCCCTAGGTCAGTGAGATTGTGAGATACCTTATCTTCCAATCTAATTTTGTGGTTTTATTGTGACAAACATTGAGGGCAATGTTCATTTCAGGTTTGGGCAAAAAGGAGGTTAGTAAGAGGTTGAGTCATGTGTTGGTCAAGAGTGTCCGCTGGTCTGAGTCTAGTATTTGGGTCTAGTAGTTTGGTTAAGTAATATTTCCTTTTGAGTTGGGTCAAACCAATTGTCATGTATGAACCCTTATCTTTTAATCCATGTGTTTGCTTGTTCTCAGTATGCATAAATGATATATCGTGTTATATATATATATATATATATAATGGTGTGCATGCTTTCATGTCGTCAAGGGAATAATGCATGATATCAAGCATGAATTAGGAAACATTATATATGACATTGTTGAACCCCTCTCACATGATCGATTTATTTTGAACATTCCTGAAGAAGAACATAAAAACATAATAAACTCTGACTCGGAATCAAAGTGAGTGACATGTACACTAATTGCGCACACAACTCTTCCTGGGATTTAACGTTTGTACCCTCCTACATGATGCTCAACTATAATATTTAGCATTGTAGTAATAATTGATTACGTATTAAATTAGTGTTCCACAATTGCACTACTTTTCTTTAGTAATTTGGGGAATGCTTTTATAATTTTTTAATATAAGTCCTAAGTTCCCCACTCTAAAAAAAAAGTGAGGTAATCTATGGGCAACTTCTCTTCTCCATTAATAACTACTCCTCTGTCCCCTCACTTGAGGAAGACAAGAGTATGCCAAAAATGGCACCACTAGCACCCAAGTCGAGTATTCTCGGAAGAAAGGCGAGGTTCATGCCCAATGGAAGTCTTCTTTTTATTTTCAGTTCCCCAAATTACAAAATAAAAGAAGTGATAAAAATGGACCAAATGAAAGGAGGGTTAGTTGAACCCAAGGATAGGTAAGTGTCCTCTACATGCTTAAATCAACATTGGGTATTTATGCAAGTGAGGTGTAAGTGCGAGGTCTTAGGGAAAATTATATGAATGATCAGTTTGCATGATAGATTAATAAGCATCCATAGAGCACATACTTCAGTGATTTCGAGTCAGGGATTAACAAATTTTTAATGTGTAAATAATGTTCAAGTAAGGAAATCTAAGGGCTGAGGAGATATCATGTCACTTATAATGTGGTCAAAGTCTCTAATTTTTGCTTGAGGACAAGCAAAGTTTAGGCTTTGGGGAGTTGATAATTGAGTATTTATGCATTAATTGTGATATAATTATTAACATATTAGAGTTATACTATTGCTTATTTGATTACATATGTTAAAGATTTAGGAGTCTACATTATTTCTTTAAATCGACACGAAGGCGTAAAATCACCAGGAAAAGGAAACAATATGGCCAGCCCATATTGTTATTAGCATACAATCGCATTGGAGGTCGCCAGGCTGTATCACATTTGCCCCAGAAGACAATCGTATTATGCTCGCATTGGAAAATACGACCCGCCCGTATTGGAGCTGTTGCGCTCATATTGTTGCCATCCAGACCATATCATCTTGAGGAATATACGACTTGACCGTAGCGCCATTAACCAGGCCGTATCATATGTTATTCGACCGTATTGGGCCAATTTTGGGGGTATTTTGGGCAATTTTATAACCCTAATTTGAGGGGACTATAAAAAGAATTTTCGGAGACGAAAATAGAGGTCCAAACCTTGTTTTGGAGAAGATCAAGATGGCTGGGACAAAGGATTATTTTTCTCTGCATTTCTGTATCTTTCTTAGACTTTATCTCATCTTCTTTTCATGAAATCTTAAGTTTCAATGACGATTTCCTTCTCTATGCTTGGCTAAATTCCATTTTCTAGGGTTAGATGAAATCTAGGGATTGGTTATAGGGATTATTTACATGATCTGAGAGGTTTTTTGTTATTCATGTTTTCTTGATATGTTTTTATTGGATTGACCGTCTAATGAAACAACTTAAGGTCTTGTGATTACGAAAGTATTTCATCAAGATTAGTTAGAATGAATGACACGGAATGTATTATTTCTTAGAAATACGATTAATCATTTTACTCATGAATCTTAGTTTATAATGCAATTAAAAAAATTAAATGACCATGAAAGTATGTGTTTATTATTTTAATTAGAATTGTGTTTGCCTGAAAAGGAGATGCACGAATTTAAAGATTGTGTAGAGCACTCATCATTTTATTATCTCTAAAATCCATATAATCAAGACCCTAGGTGGATTCAAAATCCTAGAATTTTTATTCTCATTTATTTCTCGTAATCAATTCTCGTTCTCGCTCGTTGATATCTGCACTCATTTCGTCACTTCACTTTTATTTAATTTTTATTCTTATTTCACCTCTTCTAATCGTTTAGATTTCATTTAGAATCATATAATTCTAATACTTGAACTCTTTCTTGTGGGACGATGTTTTATATACTACGACATTGACTCCATATACTTGAGGGAGATTTGTCAGATATGCCGATGGTTTATATTTTATAAGGTGAATGAACAACATAATCACCATATACAGATCCATTGTGATTGATTTTAAATAATAATAATATTTCCAAAATTGCAATGCTCTTCTTAGAATAATATATATTATGCAATTATATATAAGAATGAGATAGTATTCAGATTTGACAAATAGAGAGAGTAATGAGAGAGACATAGAGAGTCAGATAGAGAGTATTGAGAAAGGGAGTGAGAGGCTGAAGCTCTGATTTGTATTATTAACGGTTTGATAAGCGGATAGTGATTTAACAAATGGATAACAGATAGCGGGTAGTGGATGATGATTATCGGTTAGAGGTTGTGACAAATAAGTATTTTGTAAACTTAGAGGTAGAATTAGTTGATGAATATAAAATGACGTAATTAGACATATGATAAATTATTTAATTTAAGCACTATACAAATTCTATTATAATACAATAAATTAAATACTTATATCTTAATTAAATAACATAGAATTTGACAACTAATTTTTTTCTTAAAATATATAAAAATTTATATTGACAATAAATTTTATATAGTGCACCCATGATATAAAAACATTAATTGTGATATTATTTTTTATTCATTGTTAACATATAAATAATTTGTAATTAATTAAGCATGGATATAAAAAGAAATATAATTAAATGATTATAAAATAAAAATGAGAAATAATAAGATAAGTTAGAAAGAAATAATATATTCGAATAAGGATAAAATTGGAAAATTTTATAAAATGCTAACCTCTAATCGTTAAACGCTAGTAGAAGTCTTTTCAATATTTTCATATGAAACATGTCATTTACAAAAAAAAATAGCGTTTGAACCATCAAACGCTACTAGAAGCGTTAATTTTGGCATTGCCAAATAGAGCGTGAGGGTGTTCGTGAAGAAAACGAAGGGAAGGGTGTTTTGTAGGGAAAGAAATAAAAAATTTGGCTTGTAATAACAAAACACAACCCGTTGTCTAAATAAGGTTCGTACCGCACATAACTGTGTTGTCACATCCGTTATGATAATTTCGTTCAAAGAAGACCTAGATCTTCACACATATTTTCTTGATGGGTTTAATGTGTGTGTCAAGTGCTTTCCATGTGAGACATGTGTGACACTTGTCTTGGAATACTCCATGAGCGATTCAGCGGAAATAACCAACGAACGGATGTTGGGGCAATTTCGTCACTCCAATTTTGTCATAACCCAATGCTTCAAACCGTTGATGAAAACTTCCAAAAGTGTGTCTTCGCCCACTTGGGAGTTCTATAGGCTAAGCTCGATGAACTCTTTCATGTACTCTTTCAACATGTTCTTCTTGTTGATATTGAACAAAATGACCTTAGCCTCCAATCACGACTTGGCAAGATAGAAATAGTTGATAAGATATCATCTGAAATCTTCCCACGTCTCAATGGGATAAACTTTTTTCACATTTCTCATTGTCGCAGTGCAATCGCCACTATAAGCTTGCCGCATCTTGTCGGTAGGAAGGCACGATCTTCATCATTCTTACTTTTGAGGTCACATTCAAGCCTCCATGTACCGTTGAACATTTCAGGAAAGTCATTAATCTCCTTTGCCAACCTCTCGCTCTTGTACAACCTCAGCTTTAGCACACCAATTTTTTATTCATGCGGAACGAATGTTTCTTGAGATCGCTCATTCCCTGGGCATCGTCTAAGCTCTTCTCGGAAGGCTTTGAGCTCATTGTCTAGTACATACTTTATGTTCTGAAGCTTCTTGTCCATGGACTCCCTCATGTCCATGATCTTTGCCTCCATCAAATTGTGCCGCACATACAACGATGCGATCTCTTCCTACGCCTTTATGATGTCCATTGAATTTTTTAGCTCTCATTCATGTGTCGAAGCTGGTCTTGAATCTCGTCCATGTCTAGTTGGAACTGGCCGAGGCGTTAATTGAAGACAATGATGATGCCCTTCAATCTGGCACACCCTCACTTTAGACAATCCTTCTCTGGCGCGACTTGCTCTTGAATCATTTTCCAGTCTAATGTCATTTCCTCATGCACGTCAAACATGTCGCTTTGTCTTTCGAGAAAAAATGCTTTGATACCAACTTATCATGGGATCATGTTTACTCGCGACTGACTCGTGTGATGTAATGGTCTAAACAAGCTCTATTAATTACATTTTGCAAAATTTTACTTTATGACTTTTCACATGTCACAATTTATAGGGCAAGATAACACTTCGATGAAGACATATGAGCAAAAAGTTGCCTAAGTAGAAGCTTGGCTGGAATGCTTTATTATGTGGGTCACCACACGCACGCTTGAAACTCGATATTGTATTTACAGAAGCTTTGAAATCTTTGTTCAGAATATGGTTCTTGATTGGGAGAGGACTAGCTACTCTCCCCTAGACGGATGGTAGATTGACAACGTGTGATGTGGATGACAAGCTTGAAAAGCCCACTTCTTTTGAATTCAGAATTACAAGATTGACATCACATGAAAGGTTAATACTAACTTACAAAAGTGGATTGAAGTTTAAAGAAAAAAATAAGATAATTTGATGGGTGGAGGGATGCGTTAGAGGGCATTCGTGACACAGCTTATCTTAATTACGCTGTATGTGTGATCTTGTTATGTCCGTAGGTTACTTAGTGAAAGGATCCAGGGAAATGGAAGGTGATATCAAAGCATGCTGTGGTAAAGACGTTGGCCACCTGAATACAAGTTTTCTTCCTGCGCCAAGAGTCCAACTTGAAAGGAAAAGAAGGATGCTTAGGCATTGATTTCTGAGGTAAGATGCGATGTCATGAACCAGCCAATGTGTCACAGTTTGAAACAATTCAGAAAACAAAGTGTTACACAAAAAAAATACACATGGATACGTTTTTGTTATGAAATATTGATAAATGCAATGATACTCAATAATTCAATCTTGAAGTTTATAAGAATCTCCAATATAAAAAACTCCAATATAAAATAAAAAAACAAAGACCGAAAAAATGAGACGAGCGGTTCGCCGGCCATTGAGCCCGACTAAAGCTTGTTGAAGCATCAAGTTGACACATAAGCACATGTACATGTAGATGCCATGCTGGCAAGAAGTTAGTTACTGTCATTGTAACACTATAAAAGGCAGACTCTTCGTTGTTTCTGTGATTGATTCATTTTGATCACTTTTATAAAATTCTCTCAGTTCCATCTCTGCAATGATAATAGCCCCATTCCTTTAGTTTCTGTATCAATTTCAGTTCTGGATTTATCATTTTATCATGGTAACAGAGCCCTCTTCTTCCACCTCCGAAGTTTGAAGTTTCTTCTGGTGGATCGTTCTTCTTCCAGTTCTGAAGTTTGAAGTTTCTGGTGGATCGCTTGAAAGATTTGTTCACAGTTCAAAATTCTGAAGAGCTCCTCTCATCTTCTTGAAGATCTCAGCCTGGAATCAACAGATTAAGAGTTTGAGCTTCTATTCTTTTCAGATTGTGTTTCTCTGGATTTCTGAATTTCTTAAACGTTGTTGTTGAGTCATAGCTTTTGGTATAAGTTTTTTGTCTAGAAATCTAGTATTCCGATTAAAAATTTCTCAAGAATTTACATCAGAAACTAGCAGAGGATCCCTGAATATAGACATGCATCATCCATTGTTTCTGGTGGTCCAACTAGTTTCTTTCCAATTAACTAGATTAGAGAATTATGCTTTATGGAACAGAGCAATGAAAATTTCTCTACTAGGAAAGAATAAAATTGGATTTATTGATGGTTCTTGTTTTTGTGAATCAGTTGATAATTGTCTGAAAAATCTTTGGGATCGTGTTAATGCAATTGTCTTATCCTGGATTATGAATTCAGTATCACGAGAGTTACTTAATGGAGTGATTTACTTTGATAATGCACATATTGTATGGAAAGATCTTCAAGAACGATTTGATAGACCCCATGGGATAGGGATTTGTCAATTTCTTAGAGGAATCTATACTTCAACACATGGAAATTTACCAATTACAGGATATTTTACCAAACTGAAATTTTATTGGGATGAGATGTCTGCAATGGTTGAAATGCCTTCTTATAATTGTGAGAATTCAGTCAAATATGTGCAGTTTAATCAAGATATGAGATTATACCAATTTCTAATGGGATTGAGTGAGTCATATGCCTCAATAAGGAGTCAAATCCTTCTTATGAATCCTTTGCCCTCTGTAAATCAAGCATATTCAATGTTGTTAAATGAAGAAAGCCAGAGGGGCGTAAATTCAGGAATAGTGCCAAACATTCCATTTGATACAACTGCTCTATATTCAAATTCTAGTCCAAATAATAAACAAAAGAAAAACTGGAACGTAATGTGTGAGCATTGTCATGTTAAAGGGCATGAAAAGAGCAATTGCTATAAGCTATTCGGATATCCAGCGGATTATAAGTTCAAGAAGAAGCCAGTCAAACAAAATGCTCAATCAAACAATGCAGTTATATCTAAAGTTCCATCCACATCAATGGCTGTGACAAATTCAGTTCCATCATTTACACAAGATCAATATGCGCAGATATTAAACATGTTAAACAAGGATGCTATTTTAGAAGAAAAGGCTAATCTTACAGGTGTGTCTGTAGCTCTTAATGGTGTTGCAGAGAAAAATAATTGGATATTGGATTCAGGTGCAACCAATCATATGTCTTCTCTTTTAAATTGGTTGTCAAATATATCCAGCAATAATGCTTCACATTCAATAAGATTACTTGATGGGAGATTATCAGAAGTGACATGCACAAGGACACACGAAATATTTCCTAAAAAAAGTTACATGATGTACTTTATGTTCCTGAGTTCAAATTCAATCTGCTCTCAATCTCCAAGTTAACTAGAGATTTGAATTGTTCAGTAACTTTTTTTTCCAAATTTTGTATCTTGCAGGGTCTCTTCAATGGGAAGGTGATGGAGATTGGTAGAGAGACAGAATGACTTTACTACTTTTTGCCAAATAATGGTGTTGTCAGATCTGCTGAATGGAAGGATTTTTCAAAAGTCAACAATATTCATAGTCCCCAAACTTTGACACCCTCTATTGTATTTGACTCTAGTTCTCAAAATATTTCATCTTCTTTTGTATCTTCCTCTGTAGTAAAAAAGGAGGAAAATACTTGTATACTTTGGCATCAAAGACATGGTCATGTTCCAATACAAAAACTAAAACAAATTACTTCAATAAAGGAGCATGTTTCAGTAAATGAATTTTCAGAATATCATGTGACTGAATGTCTTATTTGTCCACTTGCTAGACAAACAAGATTATCATTTCCTTCAAGTAATAGTAGAGATGCAAAACCTTTTTCTTTGTTACATTTAGATTTATGGGAGCCTTATAATCATCCAACGTATGACCAGAAGAGATTTTTCTTGACCATAGTAGATGATTATACTAGATATACATGGACCTTCTTGCTCAGGCTAAAGAGTGACACTTTTGGTTATCTCCAACAATTTATAACATATGTCAGCACACAATTCTCTGAAAAGGTTAAAAAAGTCAGGTCAGATAATGGATCTGAATTTTTTAACCATCAATGTGATAGCCTTTTTTCTTCCTTGGGAATAATACATGAAAATAGTTGTGTTCATACTCCTCAACAAAATGGGATAGCTGAGAGGAAACATAGGCATTTACTTGAAGTTGCTAGAGCTTTGAGATTCCAATCAGGTGTTCCTATGGCCTATTGGGAATATATACAAACAACAAGCTATCTCATAAACAGATATCCTACTGTTTTACAAGGGCTGACACCTTATGAGCTGTTGTACAAGAAGTCACCAACATATCAGCATTTGAAGGTTTTTGGATGTCAATGCTTTGCCACAAATCTAAATGTACAAGATAAATTTGCAGCTAGATCAATTCCTTCTATCTTCTTAGGATATTCTTCCACTCAAAAGGGTTTAAGCTTCTGAATTTGCAAACAAAAAGGCTCTTTGTTAGTCGAGATGTCATCTTCCATGAGCATACACTTCCTTTCAAAGACAAATTTTCATATGCAAGCTCACTTGAATCCCAACCTAATAAAATTTTTATGTTTTTTTCCTTTGTTTCCTAGTTAGGTTCTAACAATTTTTTTGATATTCCTCCAAGTGTCAACCTTGATATTCCCATGCCTCTTAATAATTCTTCTCCTACTACTTCTTTGGATGTAAATCATTTTCCTCTCAATGTTTCTTCTCTTATTAATGAAAATGTTGAAACTCATATCCAAGACACATCAGATTCTATGATGTCTAATAGTCCAGAAGTTCCTCATTCACCTATCATTGACTCAAATATTGTGATACCAATTGAAAATCCTATTAAAAAATCCAACAGAATGACAAGATCTCCAATTTGGCATAAAGACTATGCTCTCTCTATCATGCCATCTTCTTCTCAAAATAGAGACCAGGTAAGCAAATTATGTGTCATATGAACATTTATCATCTGATTATAAATGTTTCTTATCATCAATATCTGAGTTCAATGAGCCAGACTCATATGAAGAAGCAAAGTTAGATCCTAACTGGATAAATGCAATGAAGGCAGAAATTATAGCACTAGAGGAGAATGGAACTTGGAAGTTAGTACATCTACCAGCAGGAAAGCAAGCTATAGGGTGTAGATGGGTTTTTAAAGTCAAATATTCAACTGATGGTTCACTGGATAAATATAAAGCAAGGTTAGTGGCCAAAGGATATAACTAAAAGGAAGGAGTTGATTACATAGAAACATTTTCACCAATTGCAAAGATGACCACTGTAAGAGTAACTTTGGCATTAACTGCAATGTTCAACTGGCCCATATTTCAAATGGATGTTAATAATGCTTTTTTGCAAGGAGACCTTTATGAAGAGGTTATATGGAATTACCCTAGGGTTTCAACAATGCAAAGAATGATGGATTAGTTTGCAAACTAATCAAATCACTTTATGGTTTGAAACAAGCAAGTAGACAATGGAATCATAAGCTCACAACTACCTTGGTTGAGAATGGATATTGCCAAAGCAGGAATGATTATTCATTGTTCACAAAGAGGATAAAAAATAGGTTGGTTGTTCTAGTGGTTTATGTTGATGACATCTTAATCACAATAAATGATGCTGAACTCATAACAGAATTTAAGACAATCTTAAAAAACAATTTCAAAATAAAAGATTTAGGAGATATGAAGTACTTCTTGGGCATAGAAGTGGCCAGAAATAAAAAAATGATTGTCCTTAATCAGAGAAAATATGCTCTGGAGTTAATTTTTGAAGCTGGTCTGTCAGTAGCAAAACCTTCAGGTACACCATTAGAACAACACAAAGTTTACCTCAAAGGAGTATGATGGTAAATTTAGATGATAAGCTTCTTACATACTCATCTAGTTATCAGAGATTGATAGGTCGTTTGTTATGTCTTACCATGACAAGACTTGATATAATGTTTGCAGTACAGACATTGAGCCAATTTATGCATTGTCAAAAAATGTCACATATGGAGCAGCATTGAGAGTGGTCAAATATATAAAATGGAAACCAGGACTTGGTATTTTTTTGCCTGTAAAATCAAATCAACAAATTAAGGCATATTCAGATGCTGATTGGGCTGCATGCTTAATGACAAGAAGATTTATAACAGGATACTGCATTATGCTTGGAGAAAACTTGGTTTCATGGAAGGCAAAAAAACAAGACATGGTTTCAAGATCGACGACGGAAGCAGAATATAGAAGTATGGCTGCAACAACTTCTGAAATAATTTGGATCCGAGGTTTACTTGCAGACTTTGGATTAGGATTGCCTGAATCTGCTCAGCTTTATTGCAACAACAGATCAGCAATACAAATTGCAAATAATCTTATGTTTCATGAAAGAATGAAACATATTGAAATAGATTGTCATTTCATAAGAGATAAGATTAAAGACAAAACTCTCAAAATAGTGCATGTTTATTCTGCAGATCAGTTGGCAAATGTGATGACTAAAGGTCTTGGGTATAAACAACATGAACAATTGATTCAAAGATTGGGAGTGCTGGATATTCATACAAGTATCAACTTGAGGGAGGATGTTGAAGCATCAAGTTGACACATAAGCACATGTACATGTAGATGCCAAGCTGGCAAGAAGTTAGTTACTGTCATTGTAACACTATAAAAGGCAGACTCTTCGTTGTTTCTGTGATTGATTCATTTTGATCACTATTATAAAATTCTCTCAGTTCCATCTCTGCAATGATAATAGCCCCATTCCTTTAGTTTAGTTTCATCTCTGCAATGATAATAGCCCATTCCTTTAGTTTCTGTATCAATTTCAGATCTGGATTTATCATTTTATCAAAGCTTCGTTTGGTAATGCTTTTGCAAGAAGCTAACTATATAAAAAAGTAGTTATTGGTTGCTTTCATCGAAAGCCACCCTTTTGCAAATAGTCCCAAACACAACCTATATAGGCGTCTGATGATGTAACGTCCCGTCAGTTTTTTAAAAAAAAGTGTAAAAAGTTTTAAAAGGAGAGGGCAATTTGGTCTTTTGGTAAGGAAAAAAATAAAAAAAGGTATGTACGTGGCAAGGTGGAGAGAGAAGATATCTCCCCACCTCCACTATTCACCCGACGACCGCTACAGCGCGCGACGGACCAGCAGTGGCCGCCCACTTCCGGCCGTCGGATCTTTGTCATCTGACCTCCGTTTTTCACATGTGAGGTATCGTTGGAAAGAGCGCGAGGAGACGAACATTTTGACATATGGTAGGAGATGATCGGTCCACCATAGGTGATGCAGTGAGGGCAGAACGCGAGAAAGGGGGAAACTTCTCCGGCGACCCGTTCCGACTCCGATTCGCGCCGATCCTTCTCCCGGTGAGTTGTGCATCATCCTTAGGTCGATTAGGTTCATTTTAAGACGTTATAAATGTTGTTCATTCTTCCAATCTTGTAGATGGCCGAGATTGGGGTTTTTCGGCAATCTTTCTGGCAACTTTTTCGGAGAGTTCGACGAGGGGTTTCGGCCGAGTCCACCATGATGTTATGGTAGGTGCTCGCATCAGGGAGAAATGCATCAAGTTGTTGTCCGTACGAAAATTGACCACAAATTACTTGTAGGTTAATTGATTTCGGTTTCCGACCATCCTCCGACGTTTCCGACGATTCGCCCTCAGAGTTTGATGGTAAGGGAAAGGGAAATGTGCATATTATATTTATTAGCGGTTATGTGAACTGATTTTAAATAATAATATTTATTATTGAGGAAAAGGCGATCGACGATTGTGTTCGACATTTTGATAGGTGCGACATTGGTTTCGAGAGCATGGTTGCGACATTGGTTTCGATAGCGTGGTTTCATTATTGTGGTAAGGATGATTGGTGGCCGAAACTATTTATAAGATTTAATTTTATAATTGATAAGAATTGGTTATAGGGTCTAATTCGAATTATTATATGCTTAATTGGATATGATAGGTGGACGTCCATTGAGATTTGAGTAGGGTGCTATTAGTTGGCGACTTCTTTTCCCCTATCGGTAAGAATGCTAAAAATCTATAGTGATGATCGATTTATGAAAATTAATTTATATGATAGTTATAGTTCATTAATTATGAACTTAGGTAAGAAAATTATAAATTATAACTCTAAGTACCAAGATGTCGTTAGAAATGATTATTATGAAGTGATTAATGAATTAAAAGATAAATGATATTTAGAAGTTATAAATATCTTAAATGATAAGATTATGTTCTTAAATAAAGTTTAAATGGATGTAATAAGTATTTATCCCTTTTGAACAGATTCCGATGGAAGTTAGTTGAGATTTAAGGAATCAAAGGTGAGGAAATTTATCTCAATTGATATGAATTGCTAAACTCTTCGGAGTGATGACATTGTTCCACTCGATGTGGAATGGATTTTCGTGATAGTCTCCTTCATGCATATTCATATATTTGTATGCTTCATATGTGTGTCATCATATGACTTGTGCCATTTTATTATGAATTTTATAAATCCGTCCAAGTTTATTCTTTGTGAAATTGAAGTGAATATTTGATTTTTGAAGGGAAAGTTTATGTGATGGTTTCAATTCTAAACTTCTATTTGCAAATTGTATTCATGTATCATGTGCATTATATGTAAAAACCCGCATAAGGCGAAGTGTTTTCACCTCGGAGGATTAGTCAACTCCGAGTAGACCGGTTGGGGTCCAGTTTGCCCTGTGTCGATATAGTGACATGAGGAGCAGGTTCAACACTCTGTGTCGATATAGTGACACGAATGGTGGAATTAGAATAACCATCCTGTGACGATATAGTGACACGAGGGATGGAATGAAAAAAGAAAAAAACAAGCTTTGTGTCGATATAGTGACACGAGGAGCGGTTCAACGTCCTGTGGCGATATAGTGACACGTGACACGATGAACGAAATTAGAACAACCACCCTGTGATGATGTAGTGACACGAGGAGCGTGTGAAGAAGCACTCGATTGACGAGTGGTATGGATATTCGTGTTTGATGATATTTTTTCAAATCTTACGATGTTATTTTATTATCATGCATGTGCATCTATGGCATTCATTTCGGTATGATCATTATTTAAATGAATTCTTAGTGAAATGAAAAGTGTTTGGAATAATTTTTGGAAATGAAAATGTTGATTTTTCTTTCGTTGTTTTAATATTTGAGATAGTCGTTTTATTCACTGAGCCTCTTTATGCTCATTCCTGTTATTTATATTTTTTTCAGGTATTGAATGAAAGTTTGCGTAGCATAAAATAAGAAATGTAAAGGGGCTAGAAAATGAGCATGGGTGAGAGGCGTGATTATCGTATTGTTAACTTTGCATTTCATTGAGTTTTCCTATTCGAATTTATTCATCGAAGAATGCTTTGAGATATTTTGAAAATGTTGAATTATTGTGTGAAGCGATGTACGCTCACGTTATATGATTTACGAGCATCTGGCTCGTGATTTTAATTTGAGAGTGAGCTTGTCACTCACTATGTTTGGACATGTGTTCTCACTCTTTTGAATTGCTAGTAATGACCTTATAACTATCTGTGATGATTAAAGTTTTGAAGTTATTTATTTATGATGATATATATATATTGTTATACATTACGTATAGACGAATTTACGCATATGTCATGCAAAAATTTTTAAAAATTTTTAGAGTTAATTTATTTTTGAAACGTTGGTTTCTGTTGAAATTTTGAATTCAAATTTAAACGATTGATCTTTCGATTTCATCCGTTGTGACGAAAAATAAAAAATAAAAATAAAATAGTAGGTCGTTGTTTGCCTCAAAGGCAACTCCCATCTGCCCGACGCGCTGGAGCCTGGAGGGAGACACGTCGGAAACAAGAGTACTCTGTTCAATAAAGCTCTTACCACATTCAACTACATGGCACAAGGACGTGATGACTAGAAGACGAAATCAATAAAAAAAATAATAAAAGTTACCTCTTTAATAATTCCATTACATCAACTGAGATAAATGTAAAGTGTTCTTAGTACTTCTTAGCCTCATACAATGCAAACGGAAAGACGCGTTGAATAAATCACCACCTACTCTTCGTCGACGGTTGACCTACGGCTCGTTCTTCTATCAATTGTTACAGTTGGTACAAAGAGAGAAACAGAGGAAGGCTGGCTCTACGTACGGTAGACAAATAAACTGACATAAAATTTGGTCGTCCAAATTGCCATGCTCACGGAGAGCCGCGTGCTTCTTAGGCATGGCGAAGAATCTCATTAACACAAAGACGCAGATGTAGCAATGACAGTAGTAGTTCGTTCGTGTTTTCCCTTCGGACCAAGTTTACCTTCCATTGAGGTGTTTAAGCTTAGTCAGCTCTTTCCTCCTCTTCCTGGCCTCTGCTGCTGCAGCTGCACTCGCAAACTTCTCCGGAGGTCGAGTGCAAGCACTCTGCAGCTTCTCCACCACGCCGGTAGCATTACGGGTCTCACCCTTATCTTCCAGTGAGAGGCCGATGGTCATAGATAGCATGTCGTTCTCTTCTGAAGAAGATGTGACAACCTCCTTCTGCAACCTCTCGGACGCACCTTTGCCGCTCGAGGCACAGTTTTCATGTCGACTGCCAAACGCTGTGAATAGGGTCTCAGGTTTCCTGTCGCTCATACGTGATTTATCATCGCCACCTATTGGGAGATAAGGGTGAAGCATCGCTTGCCTTCTATCACTATCATCGACGTTCCGATCTCCGGCTGCAAGAGGACTCTGCGTCCCTGGAAGTTCATGTACGAAAGGGTAATACCACGCGCAGGGCGGCACGTAGAGCGAGACAGCTGCACCAGAAGAATTGCTGGGGTTGCCATGCTCACATAGAGCCGAGGCGTCTGGCGAGGTTGAAACCCAAGAAGGAACGATGTGTGGGACGAAGGGCGACTTCGCATACATGACGAACGGTGGAGTGCCCGGGGAAGATGGCGACGTCTCTGCCTCTGCAGTTGAAACACACACAGTTTTCTCTGTTTTGGCTATCTGCGCAAGTAATCAAACCCTCTCAAAAGTGTCACTTACTACAATATCAGAATTGACAAAGAGAAGACATTACTGGGACACAGTGAAGAGTGCGATCTCAATGTACCATTCAACCACAGGAATCATACCTGTTCCTTCAACTGCTCATTTTTGTCCCTCAGTGAAAGATACTCTTTTAGAACTTGTTCCTTCTCCTGCATTCGTCCATGATATCATGTTTAAAATACCTGCAGCAAGCTATATGATAAAACAGACTTGGGGAATGGTCAGGCCGTACCATCTTCATATTCTCGTTTTGTATCGACAAATCAGCCACCCTTCTGGTCAGCTCCTCACGATGCGCCTAAAACAGTTAAAAGGACCTTTGTAAGCTCGCTTGATATCTCATTGAAAGTTGGCCAAACAAAATTTATATGTCAACGCCACGCATTATATGTACCTGACGCCTGCGGATGGTCTGCCGAGCTGATTCCCTATTAGCCAAGATCCTGCGCAATCTTCTCGCCTCTTTCTCGGCCTGCTAACGACCAGATCTAACAATGAATCTAAGATCCCAATCATGGTTTGGGAGATTGAAAGTGTTACCTCAGTCATGTTGTGCTTCGCTCTACCCCAGGCGCCCGAACTGTTACTGGCCGGACAACAGACATTTAAGTTGATGGCTTCGGGATTATGCTGCTTCCTCAGCTGTACTCCTTCGATTTTACCTTGGGAATCTACGAAGCCTTCATGTTCACGGACACGAGCATTCAAACGTGAGCCCTGCAGCAAACATGCAAACAAAATCGCCATAGAAAAAGGCTGAAGGTTCATGGAGTTGAGACAGGAGAACTGCATCCCATTTAGGTTCTTTTTTGTTCAACTTCTTCCTTTTTTCAGCCGATTCGACGTGGTCATACAAGTATAAGATTCAAGATCGATATCATTACAAAAATCTAAGGCTCTCCGGATCATTATCTAATAAGACTGCTGCAAGTACATCACTTTCGGCTACGAAAATTACAAGGGATGAAGGGAATAAGACCCCACTCTGCGCTGCTGAACTGTTCTACAAATCAACCCCTATTGTTGCATGCTCCGTATGAAATATGAACAACTTACAAGCCTACAATTGCAAGAAAGAGCAGCTACAACTTGGTATTACCTCCGATTTAGAGCTGTTCGGGTCTTGTGGGCTCCTGTCCTGAGCTCTAACAGGGGACTCGCTCTTGCTCCGCTTCCTGGACTTCGAATCCGAGCTCTCACAGTACTCCCTCTCCCCGTTGCTGCTGTCGGCGCTCTCGGCCCCCGTCACCGGCGGCACCGCCATCCCCGCCAGGTCCGCGAGGGCCAGCGCCGCGTCGAGCTCCACGTCCACCATCGCCCGCTTCACGCCGCATTGCTCTCGCGACGACGACGAGGATGACGGAAAACTCCGGCCGCGGCCCTCCGCACCTTCGAGCGAGGTCGCCATGACCGAAAGCCAGAACCGCTTCTTTACCACCCCGTCCGCAGCGCGCCGCTGTTGGGCCCTTCAAAATATATGAGTTGCCGCCCCCACACCCCCGCCACGCCTAGAGAAGGACAACCGTCGGATCCGTTTGGATCCTCTCGCGGCGCGCCACGTGCTCCCCCGAGTCCCACCTGGAGCTGACTCCACGTCGGCGGCGGGGACACGCGGTGGGCGCCGGGGCCCGGAGGAGGCATGCAGCATCCCGGAGGGCGTGGGGCAATGTCGGGTCACCACGCGTGCGCCCCTGGTTGGGCCGTAAGGCGGGTCCACGTGGCGTCGACTGCCGTCAATGGCGAGCGAAGGACGAGGAAGGGGGCCACGTCGAGTGCGGGCCGCCCTCGCGAGTTCGGTGTGCGGTGCGGCGCTGCCGATCCCGTGGGTTCCGTGTGGGAAGTTTTTGACTGCGGGGTGCAGACGGTTGGGCGAGGGTGGATCCCCGGTGGGGCCCACACAAGAGAGGGCCTCCGAATCTATGAGCTCTGTGTCCACGTCACCGGACATCGGGTGGCATCGGGAGAGCGCGAAAGTTATAGAATGAGGAACTTAATCTTCCGCAAGGGGGATTATCGCCACGTGGCGTGAGAGTACACGAGTGGACTTGGAGGGGAGGTGATGCGGCCAGCAAATCTTATTTGGCCTGTGTGGATATTTTTATGATGATTTGCGTTTCTTTAAATCGTGCTATCTAATCTCTCATGGTATGAAAGAGTGGAGCTGCTGCAAGCAAAGAAGCCATGATTTTAGTCTATTCTTGGCTATTCCAGGTAACTTGTTCATCACACGTTCTCTAATTACTACAGGTGACAAAAACGCTCAACCAGTAAAACTTTCACTTCGTTCATGCTATTGAAGATGCAAAGCAGTTAAACATACTACTGAAAAGCCAGTAACCAAGATTGTGCCGACAAATCTCTCAAAACCCGCAGCACTTCCATTTTCCGCTCAAAGTAAGAAATCTGAATATTCTTGTTCGAGGTGCCTCCAAGGATTCTTCTGCTCTGATCATGGTACGCCTCTTAATTCACAAAGTGATATTCCAATTGACATGCAAAAAACATACGAGCAGTATATTCCTTGCTTAGAAGTTAGAACCTCTTATTTTCTCTGGATCCAGAGACCTGCCGTGCTGGTCAATAAGTGAAATATTGACAAGTTATCCTGGCCAGGTTCACAAGGGGGACCTTCGAAATCAGCCATGGTCGCTAGTGCAGCAAAGAACAGTGTTCAAAATTCTCCTGCTCCACCAAAGTGAGTCGGTCTGGATTATCCGCAGACGTGCCGAAACAACGGATGCGGCAAAACCTTCAAGGAGAGGGATAATCACGAGACTGCTTGTGAATTCCACCCTGGTCCTGCAGTTTTTCACGACAGGATGAGAGGGGTAAACTTCCATATTTTCTTCTCAGTCAATCCGTTTATTGTATTATGATTGAATTCCTAACCAGTTCTTTTCTCCCCCTTGTGCAGTGGAAATGCTGTGACATTTTTGTCAAGGAATTCGACGAGTTCATGGCTACACCGCCATGCACAAAGGGATGGCACACGACGCCAACGCGGATTGATTTCTCATGATCTTGCTTGTATTCCAACCGACTTGTACACTGACATGACAGCAACCGAACAAGATCCCATCGTTTGGTGTTTCCTCCGGCATAATAAGTTAAGAAGCCTTTTCATTTTTCTAGTTTCTGGATGCACGAAAAATGCAAATAAAAAAATCTTTTTGAAAATTCTGATGTATTTTTTGTTGTTCTAATTTGGAAAGGTTCCATCTCGTGGTGTTTCTTTGTCTATCATTTGACCAATTTGCTTTATTTAATGAATCAACGTTAAATATGCAAGCTTTGGTTGAAGACTACTTTCGGTGCTACAAGCCCCAAGACTGAATCGAAAGGCGGTTCAATTCGGTTTTCTAAAAAAATAAAAAAAAAGTTGAATATAGATGGAAAAAATAGAAAATAAGAAAAGTATATCATAACAGGGAATATGAAGGAGACAAAAAAACTGATGATGATTTGAATAGAATATTATAATATATTGAAATTTTTTAATAGAATGAAGGTAATAAAAATGTAGTAATAATAAAGAAAGTATATTTGAATTTCAAAATAAAAAGTGGAAAATAATAATAAAGATAAATTTAAGAAAAAAAGAAAATTATGATGAACTTAAATAACAAGATAATAAAATTTAAGATAACAGATATTTAAATATAAATATATTATTAGATTTTATAGGATGAATTTAAAAAGGAAACAAATGATATGGGAAGAAAAAAGACAATTCAAAATTTATAAGATAGTAATAAGAAAAAATCCAAATAAAAAGAAAATTATTTATATAGAAAATGATAAAATTAAATTATTATAAATAAATAGATATTCCAAAAATGTAAAAAATAATTTATTAGCATTTGATTAATTTGAAATAATAATTAATATGCTTTTATTTTCTTATTCTTTTTACTTTAATACTTTTATTTATAATATATTTTTTAAATAATAAAAAATATTATTTAA
The DNA here is from genome assembly GCA_030549335.1 of Pontederia crassipes. Classification (NCBI taxonomy): domain Eukaryota; kingdom Viridiplantae; phylum Streptophyta; class Magnoliopsida; order Commelinales; family Pontederiaceae; genus Pontederia; species Pontederia crassipes. The sequence continues at coordinate 10,019,625 of CM060190.1, forward strand.
TAAAAATTTGGTTCAATTTGATCGAACCTAATCTTTTCCGATTTGAAAAAAGAAGATAATTTATTATAACATAAAATTCATCCTTTTTAGGCTGCAAAATAAAGAGAGCCTATATTAGGATTAGGACTGTGTTGAAATTTTCCAGAAATAACACACATCAGATATCAGAATTAACTTACCCCCTGAGAAGAAAAGCAGCAGCACCACCATGAGAGATGAGATTTCTTTCAGTGCTCTTAAGAAATTTTATTTAATAAGTAAGACACAAAACCAGAAATATCAATACTATGCAAGTGTAAAAGTGACACTGCTAAGAGAAGACCTGGTGCATTTTACATAGATAAAAAGAGCAATGGAAAAAAAAAACAATTCTGACGGCTTGATACAATAGCAAACAATCAGCAAGAGGTTGCCAACTAATCTAGTACACATCATAAAAGGACTAAAACGTTGAGAAAACTACAGCCAGTTGCAATAATCATTGATAAAGTGAAGATGAGGATCCCTCACAAAATGAGGATTTTCTGTAATATTTTCAAAAAGTAAAATAAAAAGAAAAAGAAAAAGAATGAATAAAAGAAAGTTAAAATATCTTAAGATCCATTAAAAAATTCATTAACCTAATAAGTCCATAAGCTTAAATATAAATAATCTTAAATATCCTAAAGCTCACCTAACTCCTCTCACTTTTCTTTTCTCCCCAAGCTCACCCTCACTCCATTCCATCCTACTCTCTCCATCTCACGACAAGACAGCAAACAGCAAGGAAGAAAGTCCCTCTCTTATTTGCTCACTCTCTCACTCTCTCCGCTACATTGACACGACACTGTAGCTACAGTGACATAACACTGTAGCTACAGTAGTTACATCCTCTCTTCCCACTTCCTATCACACGACCAACAGGAGGTCAAGGAAGATTAGGACAGTTGCAAAGAAAGGAAGAAAAGAGAAAGAGAGGAAGGAAGAAAGAAGAAAGTAAGAGAAAGGAAAAAAAAAAAGAAAGAAGAAAATGATTAGGATTAGAGTTTTAACTTAAATTTTAAAGGTAGGACGGGTCAGACTACGACTCAAGTTATCTTACTTATATTATGTCATTATGTTGAACTCTTATAAAAATCATTTATGTATGGCTTATGGGTCTTATGGAGTCATGTATTTTACTTGAACTCATTATGTTGTAAGAACCTTTTGTTGGTATACGTTAGAGTCTATTAGGCTCATGGGTCAGTATGTTATTTTGGATTTTATTTTATTTATCCATGAAGTCTTTCACTGTTTGTTATTGTCTTAAGTTTTATTATATTATATTTCAGCTGCAAAGATTTATGAAATTAGGTCAAGTCAAAGTGACGTCGTCAGGATTCGGCAACTAAATTGGGATCGAATTTTGAGGGCGTTACAGATGATATCAGAGCCACAGTTTGACTTATATGTATAGATTTTAGAATATGTAAGTCATAGTTTGGCTTGAGTGTTGTAAGTTCTAGAAGTCAAGAGCCATGGTTGAGCTCTTATATGTTATACTATAGTAGATGTAAGTTATAAACTTGATCCATGTCTTAAGTCTTAGGATGTACAAGCCATAGGTTGGCTAAAATATCTAAGTGTAATGTCTAAGTATGAAGTCCATGTGCAATCGTCATGAGGTGTCACCGAACCTAAAGATATGTGTTTTGCTTTAATTGTGTAAAGTTAGTCATTGATGCATGGTTATTGTATGATGATAGATGGATGTGAATTATCCAACGACCGAAGGCACGACTCAAGTTATGGAATGTGATGAAGGCTCGTGCCAAGATTCTTTGATGATGTTTTTAAGCCTCAATCCTCCCATGTTCAACGGTATTGATGATCCGGAGGAAGCCGAGGCATGGTTGGATGCCATCATGAATATCTTCAAAATGATAAAATGTTCGAAAGAAAGTAAACTGGCTTGTGCCACTCATAGCTTGACAGGAAAAACAAAGCAATGGTGGGACATTATCCTTACTTCCTTAGGTCTAAGTATGCCAACGAAGAAAATCTGACATGGTGAAAGTTCGTGATGAATTTCAAGGATCAATATTTTTCACAAAGTATGAGTGAGCAAAGACAAGAGGAGTTTCTTAAACTCCAACAAGGTGACATGTCAGTGGACGATTACGCAATTAATTACTTCCAACTAGAAAAGTCTTGCACTCTTGTAAAGACGGAAAAGATGCGAGTAAATCGCTTTGTGAAGGGACTCAAGTCCGAACTAAAGACTAGGATGTTGTGTCAAGCTCTTAAGACAATGGAAGAAGCATTGGAGTTAGTTGTTGAACTACAAAAGAAGCTCGAAGATGGAGTTGTAATTTCTAATGGTAACACATCAAAGAAGACGACAAAGCAAGGAAAATGGAAGGAGCAAATGAATGGACCCTATATGAGTTCTAAGAGGGGAGAATCACATAGGAGCAGAAGTCAATGCCACCATTGCGGAAGGTTTCATTTAGGCGAATGTCGCTTCAAGATTGGAGCATATTTGCAATGTGAAAGGATCGGTCATTACAAGAAAGATTGCTTAGAGAAATGAGATGTCAATTTCTCAAGAATGTTAGAACAAGTTCACACCATGCAAGTTGAAGAAACTCACCAAGTTTCGGATACGACACAAGGTAACCATCGCGTAACATTTTAATTAAATTATAATGTGCATGCATGATAGACATAAAGACCACCAAGAACATTAGAAAGAATATTCGGAGGAATATTCTAAAGATAAGAAACCAATCACTGTTCTTAAGAATGAAGGAACTTAAGAAAAAATCACCAACGTCATACGAACGAGGGTTAAAAAGTGAAGGGAATTGGGATTATTTTACGTAGACTTACATGACCTAAATGATGACATGACATGATCAGTGAATCTAAATGATTTGACATTTAGATTAAGTTAAGCATCAGAGTAGCGCAACAGAAGCGTGAAGCACGGACGATTTTCATTTCATGAAGTGGAGTAAGGATCCAAGATTCTACTAGAATCTTTAAGATATGAGACAACGTAATGGCATAGTTAGGACCATGACCAAGAACCGTTAGCAAGAGACTATTGAGTGATGCTATTGGAGGCGTACGAGGAAGGCCACATTAGTACGCACGAAGGGCTAAAGATGAATACAGCGATGAGGATGAAAGGATTTCATTTAGGATTAACTTAATGATTAGTGTTGCATAACGAAAACGTGGCTGAAGAACGATCTCAATTTCTTGAGATTGCCTAGAGGTATGAGATTTCCACACAAATCTTGGAATAGCAAGAGTTGGCGATCACCTAGTGAAGATGAAATACAAAGGCTGTTGAAGTGAGACTACCGAGAAATGTTGTCATAGATGGAGAGATCATGTCGATGTATACGAAAAGAGAAAGATAGATGGAACAACGTGGATGAGGAGATTCATTGTATAAGATTCTACAAAATTTGAGGACGAATTTTATTTTAAGGGGGTATATTGTAATATCCTCAAAAAGTAAAATAAAAAGAAAAAGAAATGAATGAATAAAAGAAAGTTAGAATATCTTAAGGCCCATTAAGAAGTCGATTAGCCTAATAAGCTCATAAGCCTAAATATAAATAGCCTTAGATATCCTAAATCTCACCTAACCCCTCTCACTTTTCTCTCCTCCAAACCCCGGCCGGCTGCACACCAGGAAGGAAGACCCCAAGCTCACCCTCACTCCATTCCCTCCTACTCTCTCCATCTCACGACAAGGCAGCAACACCAAGCAGTAAGGAAGAAAGCCACCCACACTCCCTCTCTTATTTGCTCACTCTCTCACCCTCTCTTTTTATGCTACAGTGACACGACACTGTAGCTACAGTAGCTACATCCCCTCTTTTCTCACTTCCTATCAAGGAAGATTTGGAGAGCCGGAAAGAAAGGAGGAAGAAAAAAAGAAAAAGAGAAGAAAGAAGAAAGAAAGAAAAAAAGAAGAAAAGGAAAAAAAAAGAAAAAAGAAAAGGATTAGAATTAGAATCAGGGTTTTAACCTAAGCTCTAAAGGTATGTTTGAGGGGATTCAATCCTAATCTCTTCCCAATGTATAGTGTGAATGTTTGGATTGGGATTTAGGAACAACCTTTGTTTCCTACATATTGAGATTTGATATTCTAGAATTAGGATGCATGATGCTTAATAGATGTTTGTAAAAATGCTATATATGAATCCTAATGTAGGAAAGTGATGCTTATGTTAAAAAATGATATTATAATTCTTTTAAATTAGAATAAGATTAAATAGCAAGTGTAAATGTTAAATAAGTATGTTTGAGGGGATCCAATCCTAATTTCTTCCTAATGTATAGTGTGAATGTTTGGATTGAGATTTAGGAACAACCTTTATTTCCTACATGTTGAGATTTGAGATTCTAGAATTAGGATGCATGATGCCTAATAGATGTTTGTAAAAATGCTATATGTGAATCCTAATGTAGGAAAGTGATGCTTATGTTGAAAAATGATATTATGATCCTTTTAAGTTAGAATAAGATTAAATAGCAAGTGTAAAAGTTAAATAAGTATGTTTGAGGGTTCCACTCTCCCTAATCTTCCCCCTAATGATGTTTGATTGTGTGGATTAGGGATTAAAGAACAAACCTTTGTTCTTATATGAAGATTTGAGAAATGTGCAAATAATTCTTCATGCTTCTCTAGATTACTATTCTATTGCTATCCATGATTAGAATGCCATGTGTTTCAATAGCTTCATGCTCTAATTGCTCATTATGCTTAGTATTAGAACGTTCATTATTGTTATGTGGTGTTATTATGAAAATATTTAAAGCTCACATACATTTTATGATATTGATTAGTATGTTAAATGTCTTTATGTGAAAATCTCATTTGATTCATGATTAGAGTGTTGAGAATGTTATGGAATGACTCATATGATGTTTGAAGTCAATATGTGTTCAAAATGTTGATGTATGTAAGATTTGAAAAGAAATCTTATAAAAATCGTATTTCTGTCGGTCCAGAACGGGCGACCGATAATGTATCGGTCGACCATTCTGGAGACCATTTGTAATCTCGCACTCTGTCCGACGGTCGACCGATTCTATAATGGTCGTCCGTTTTGGAAGGGGCGAACATTCTGTGATTAGAGGGCGACCAAACACTCTGTTTCGATTGTCCGATAGTCATGTAAAGGTCGATCGATATACCAACAAACGTCCGATATGTGTAGTCGAAACACTCGACACATTCTGTGATTAGCGGATGTCCGAACACTTCGATTCGATCGTCCGAAAAGTCATGAACCGATCGACCGATAATCAAATGGTCGCCCGATATGTGTAGTAAAAAACATTCGGAATATTTTGTGATTAGCGGTCGACCAAACACCTTATTTTGGTCGTCCAATAGCCATGTAAATTATGGTCGACCGATATTCCACCGGTCGTCTGATTTAAATAGTCATCACACCTTGTGATTAGCGGACGAACTGAAGCTCAGTTTAGGTCATCCGAAAGGACCATAACGGTCGATCGATAACCCGACCGGTCGACCGATACCCTTCCAATGATCGACCGTTATCCAAACGGTCGTCCATTTTGGAAGCTGATTGACTATGATTGAATGTCCACACATAGTATGATTTGAAGTATGTATGACCTTAAATAGGGTTAAAAAATGCAATATGTATTGAATGATTGTATGTATTGATGAAAGGAACTAAAAGACAGATTGACGTGAAGGTGACTTATTGTAATCGAGGAGGGGAAATGAGTTCCACCCTTCAGTGTGGCATTTCTCAGGGAAACGAGTTTCACCCTTGAGTGTGACGTTTTCATAAGTTGAGATGAGTTCCACCCTTGAGTGTGGCATCTCTATTGGGCCTACGTGGAACCACGAGGCAAGTTCCACCCTTTAGTGTGGCGTCTCTATTGGCCTCCCACGAACCCAATTATGGCCTAACTAGCCATTTTCCCACGAATTCAACATGGTCTTCTTAATCAACAAGATAAGAAAGTATCTAAGTAAAGATGAAAGATGAAACGATGAATGATGAATGACTTGGAATATCAAGTAAATATGTTAAAGAAGTATGATGAAGTATGCACCTATGAGGATGCAATGTAAATGTCCACTTGACACATCATATTATAACATGATGAAAGATGATAAAGTAAAGTAAGATAAGATCATGATATGCATTAGCATAATGATAAGTTATGATATGATTGATTTAAAAATTATGATGTTACATGTTATTTTATCTTGCCATGATGATATGCTCACATGTTATGTAGTATGCATAAGTAGCTCATAGCATGCATATGATTTATGTTCCATGATGATGATATGTATATGCCATGACATGTAGAGATTATGTTATAAGGTCATAGTATGCATGAACCTCAACATACTCTAACGGGAGAAATCTCCTGCACCCCATGAATCCGTGCAGGTATGGATGAGGCTTAGGTTCGGCGGTATGAGCCTCTTGACAAAGACGTTGCACATGAACGAGTCGGACTACGGTCCAAGTTACCTTACTTATGTTATGTCATTATGTTGAACTCTTGTAAGAGTTATTTATGTATGACTTATGGTATCATGTATTTTACTTGAACTCATTATGTTGTAAGAATCATTTGTTGGGTATACGTTAGAGCTTATTAGGCCCATGGGCCAGTATGTTATCTTGGGTTTTATTTTATTTATCCATGAAGTCTTCCGCTGTTTATGATGTTATTGTCTTAAGTTTTATTATACTATGTTTCCGTCGTAAAGTTTTATGAAATTAGGTCAATTCAAAATGACATCGTTCAGGGTTCGACAATTAAATTGGGGTCGAATTTTGGGGACGTTACATTTTCAATAACATATGTGGATGTTCACGACAATGTTTTGAAAAACTAACTTTTCTAATCAAATACTAATTACTTTGATATGGAAAGAACACATGCGATAATTTTATAGAAAACTTTGTTTCTCCGTGCTGAAATTAATACTAGAAAAAAGAAATAAAAAGAATAATAACCAATCCTTTTTTCTCAATTTCACTTATAGGCCATGAAAGGTCGGTAACGTCCTTCCAAGCATATTTCTACAATATCTACATTGTACATTCTGAACATGTGGTTCTTCCTATACACTCCAAGTTCTACAATGCGATGTTATTCGTTAACCTCCATGTGCAACACTGAACAAATAATCATGATGGAAATGCTTTGAACCAAAGAGGACTACGCAGCATGAACAAATTGTTCATAGACAATAAATCACACAACATAGGCACCAAATCAGATGAATATCCTATAATAACCTTTTTAGGAGATCCCACTAGAAAATTTGGCCTGGTGATTTTGAGGGACAGCAGGCAGATGGATTTCCAATCTGCTACGTGGATGCCATTTCTGAACAACTTTGTGAGATTCTAAAGCTGATGGCTTTTCAGGAACAGTTTCTCCAAAGATTTGAAGAAAGTAGATATGTTGGTGGAAAATATTGAATTTCCATTAATCCCTGTTGTATGGAACCGGAACCTGTAGGCAAAGTGTAAATATTGGATAGAGAGGCTTTTGTCGAAACCTGAACCCGGTACGAAAAAGGATAAGAAAGCCTCTGCAAAATCATACACATTTCATTTCCAATTTTCTAAAAGTGCATAAAAAAGTTGCCTCCTGCACCCATATGAAAATTCAGTAACCCTGCATATATTTGTTAGATGGCATGTCTTCGATATTCTATCACATGCACGTCTTCTAGCATTGGCGGACATTCACCAATTCTTAGATATGTAGGATCATCATATACAATAGATGGAATTGCATTAAGGTCAAAGACCTTGTCGGCATTAGAAAAACGCATGCTTAAGATACAAAGTGGTGATAACCAGTTATCTCCACCCGTTACTTCCAAAATCCAACGTTGAATAATTACTTTGCGAACATCTCAAGTTGAACAATGATGAAAACTCAGTTGAATCTTAACTCAGAAAGTCCCATGAAAATCCACAGCTGTCAGATAATTGATCAAGCAAAGAGAATAAATGGCTAACGTAGCAAGAAAAAAATAGAGGCCTGCAAATTCTATCAGCAACAACCATGAACTTCAAACAAGGGGGAAACAGAAAGGTTCAGAAAATAAACAGAATCCTTTACACGATGAGACAGATATTAAGCACGAGAAGCTAATTGACGAAAATACCTCAATAATTTGACATGACAGGAATAATACATGAAGTAAAGTAAGAAATATTGTAACGCCCTCAAAATTTGACCCCAATTTAGTTGTCGAATCCTAGGCGGCGTCATTTTGACTTGACCTAATTTCATAAAACTTTGCAGCGAAAACTTAAGACATTAACATCATAAACAGCGAAAGACTTCATAATTAAATAAAATCTCAAGATAACATAATCTGGCCCATGGGCCTAATAGGCTCTAATTTATACCCAACAATGGGTTCTTACATTATAATGAGTTCAAGTAAGGTACATGACTCCATAAGGCCCATAAGTCATACATAAAAGACTCTTACAAGAGTTCAACATAATTACATAACATAAGTAAGGTAACTTGGATCATAGCTCGACTCGTCCATGTGTAACGTCTTCGTCAAGAGGCTCACACCGCCGAACCTAAGTCTCATCCATACCTGCACGAATTCATGGGGTGTAGGGGATTTCTCCCATTAGGGTATGTTGAGGTTCATGCATACTATGACCTAATAACATAATCTCTACATGTCATGACATATGCATATCATCATCATGGAACATAAATCATATGCATGATATGAGCTACTTATGCATACTATATGGCATGTAAGCATATCATCATGGCAAGATAACATATAACATCATAATCTTTAAGTCAAGCATATCATAACTTATCATTATGTTAATGCATATCATATCTTATCTTACTTTGTTTTATCATCTTTCATCATGTTATGATATGATGTGACAAGTGGACATTTATGTTGCATCCTCATAGGTGCATACTTCATCTTACTTCTTTAACATCTTTACTTTATGTCTCAAGTCATTCATATTTTGATCTTTCATCTTTACTTAGATACTTTCTTATTTTGTTGATTGGGAAGACCATGTTGAGTTCGTGGAAAAAAGACTAGCTAGGCCATAACTTTGGGTTCGTGGGAGGCCAATAGAGACGCCACGCTTAAGGGTGGAACTCGTCTCCTGGGTCCACGTAGGCCCAATAGAGATGCCACGCTTAAGGGTGGAACTCGTCTCAACTTATGGAAACGCCACACTTGAGGGTGTAACTCATTTTCCCGAGAAATGCCACGCTTAAGGGTGGAACTCATCTTCCCTCCTCGATTGCAACAAGTCACCTTCACGCCAAACCGTTTTTTACTTGTTTCCATCAATACATACAATCATTCATACATGTTGCATATTTTAACCCTATTTAAGGTCATACATACTTCAAATCATACTATATGTGGACATTCAATCATAGTCAATCAGCTTTCAGAACGGACGACCATTTTGGATAACGGTCGACCATTGGAAGGATATCGGTCAACCGGTCGGATTATCGGTCGACCGTTATGATCCTTTCGGACGACCAAAATCGGACTTCAGTTCGTCCGCTAATCACAGAATGTGACACTCTTCTAAGTCGAACGATCGCTGGAATAACGATCGGCCGCTATTGGTCTTGTCGGACGTCCGAAATGAGCTTTGGATCGTCCGCTAATCAGAGAATGTATCTGTCATTCAAATCGGTCGACCGATACTTGATTTTCGGGCGACCGAAACAAGGTGCTCGGACGTCTTCTAATCACAGGATGTATCGAATGTTTCGATAATACATATCGGACGACCGTTAGCATATCGGTCGACCATTATATTGCTATCGGACGATCGAAGTAGGGTGTTTGATCGTCCGCTAATCACAGAATGCTCGACTCTTTCCAAAACGGGCGACCATTATAGAATCAATCGATCGTCAGGAAGAGTGCGAGACTACAATGGTCTCCAGAACGGTCGACCGATACATTTATCAATCGCCCGTTCTGGCCAACAGAACCCGATTTTTACATTTTTTTCTTCCTAATCATGCATACGTTGACATATTGAACACATACTTGATTCCAAACATCATATAAGACATTTCTTAACATTCTTAGCATTTTAATCATGAATCATAAAGAGATTTTCACATGAGACATACAACATGCTAATCACACTTATAATGTACATAAGCTTTACCTAACTTCATAATAAATCAACATAGGAGCAATAAGCATTCTAATAGTAAGCATAATGAGCACAAGAGCATTAAACTATGATTCACACGGCATACTAAGCATGATTAGCAAAAGCATAGTGAGCATGATAACATGGAACATATCACATTCTACTCATGATTACCAATGAACATAAATCACTAATGCACATTCCCTAATCATACTTTGATAAGACCTAGTGTGGTCTTAATACCTCTTAATCCACAAAAGCATACATCATTAAGAGGGTGATTAGGGTTGGATCCCCTCAACATACCTTATTTAGCAATGTCCTAATTCCTTAATCTTCTTTCTTCTTTCTCTAGCTCCAAGGACTCTAATGGGACTGCCATGGTGATTAAGAGAGGAAATGGTGAGCTAATCTCTTGCTTACAATCAAATGGAGAGAGATGATAAGGGAGCTTGCTATTGTCCAATGGATAATAAAAGGGGACGTACTGTAGCAGAAAAATTGAGCTTCCTGTTGCTGGTCGTGAGGGACTTGAAGAGGGAGAGAGGGAGGAGCTCACTGTAGCTACAGTGAGGCTTGGGGGAAGCTTTCGGCCGAATGGTGTGAAGTGAGGAAGAGATAGGGTGATTAGGTGGGAAAAGGGAGTTTAGGGCATTGCTTTGTGAGTCTTCATGTTGGGTTTTTGGGCCTTGTGCGTGTGGGCTTGGGCCACATGGGGGAGGCTTAAGTTCTTTTCTCTCTTTTTTTTATTTTTACTTTACTTCAGGATATTACAAATATAAAACCAACACTTTGACACAGCAACAGCAGCAGGAACCAGCTACGGGAAGAGCACCAACAAACTAACCAAAACGAGTTTAACAAGAGGAGAATCCATGCGGATCATCAGTCAAATGAAATAAGAAAGGACGATTGACTGGAAAAAAGAGGGTTTGTTTTTTACAGAGACGTGGTAGCGGCAAGATATTATTAATGCTGCTAATTATTATGGAGGTGAACGTATCAGCGGTTATTGTTTGTAACATTTTGTACCGATACCGATATACGATATATTCTGTTTGTTTCCTCGCGCTCTGATTACCTCAACTATAAAAGTCACATAAGAGATGTATGCATCTGCATAGTTTTTTATCTAATAGAAAACCTGTATCTTCTCCCAAACTCTTGTTCTCGTATGTCTTCTACTTGCTCATACATGCATAGCATCAATGATTCGAGATTAGATCAACATTGTTAACATGGTATCCGATCTGCTACTGTTGCAGGCGCTCATCAGATGATCGATCATTTTCCAGATAAGCGGTTCCTCCAAGTTTCTTAATCTGTATTTGAGGGTTTTTTTGGATCTTCTTATTTGATTCTTAATAGATCTTGGTTTTAAAGTATGGCTTCATCCGGATCTACAAGTTCTTCAAATATGTTTTCATCACCGATTGTAGATGTGATGAATCCATTGTTTCTTAGTCCTTCTGATTCTCTGAGTTTAATTTTGATTCCAAATCTTTTAACTAGTTCAGAAAACTACATGGAATGGAGTGATGCTATGTATAATGCACTATTAGCTAAAAACAAACACATGTTTGTTGATGGATCTTTTACGATAGACAAAGTGGATTCTAACTTACAATTTATTTGGAAAAGATGTAATGCTCTTGTGTTGTCCTAGATAAGTAGTTCTTCAGCTAAAAATATCATAAGCAAGGTTTCTAGTAATCTTAATGCACATGTTGTTTGGACAGATCTAAAGGAGAGATTTGAAAAATTGAATGCAATGCAAATCTATTTAGTAGAGAATGAAGTTTATAATCTTAGGCAATGAGCTCTTTCTGTGGCTGATGATTTCTCAAAACTCAAGAATCTATGGGAAGAGTTAAACGCTGTGGTTCCAAGTTACCCCGAATGGAGGTTCTGAAGGATGTTATTGAATATCAAAATCAAAGAAATATGTACATATTTCTAATGGGACTCAATGAGGAATTTGCACGTGTTAGGTCTCATATTTTATTGATTAAGCCTTTGCCTACTATAAATCAAGCATACTCCTTATTAATTGAAGAAGAACAGAGGATGAAAAGAACTGTTCAGACTAATACAGACCAGTTGGCACTTTTAGGTGCAAAATTAGCAAATTATGTTAAACAAAAGAAAGATTACAATATAGTTTATGATTACTGTAAAATGGCCGACCAACCGTAGTCTTAATGTTACAAGCTGGTAGGATATCAAACCCATTTCAAATTCAAAGGAAATTTTCAAAATTCAGCCAATGTTGTACAATCACAACAGTCAATTCAAGGTTCTGCTCAATCTTCTGCTGAAGCAAACAAATCAAATTCAGGATTAGAAGTGAAGCCTTCACCCTTTACTCAAGAACAATAGAAGTATATCATGCAGCTTTTGAATAAAGATCAACATTGCTCCTCAACTGAACATTCAGACAATATGGCAGGTAATATTTACAAGGTTATCATCAATCTTTATTTTGTAAAGATTGGATTATTGATTCTGAAGCCACAAATCATATGACATCACATACGAATTGGCTTCTTAATGTCAAATCCTTTCCGAGACAAAATATTGTGTCATTGCCAAATGGTGATAGTTCTATGGCAGCCCATCCATGGATTCTTGTGCTCAGTTCTGGGATTGAATTGCATAATGTCTTATTTGTGCCAGATTTTAATTGTAATATCATCTCTGTGGCAAGTTTAACTAATTATTTAGCTTCCGATATCAAGTTCACTTCAGAAAATGTATATGTTCAGGAGCGATTGAGTGACATGGAGAAGCTGATTGGTGAAAATAGAGGAGCCTTATATTACTTGCGAGAGGAACCCAGAAGAAATAACAGTTTTGCAGCTGCTACAAAGATAAATGATTTGTCTCTCTGGCACAGAAGACTAGGGCATCTTCCTTTTGATAGAATGCATTTAATCTCTTCTGTTAAAGGATGTAATTTGAACCCACAAATTCATTGTTCAGTCTGTCCTCTTGCTAGACAAACTCAAGTATCCTTTAAAGTTTCAAAAAGATTGTCTAGAACCTTGTTAGAAGTATTCATATTGATACTTGGGGATCCTTCAAAACTCCCACTTATAATGTATTTCATTACTTTGTTACTATAGTTGATACTTTTTCAAGATTGACTAGGATTTACTTAATCAAGTATATGACAAAGGTTTGTGTTGTTCTCACAAATTTTCTCAGCATGATTGAGAGACAATTTCAATTCAAAATTAAAATAATCTGGTCAGACAATGAATTAGAGTTTAATAATGAAAAAAATCAAAGGACAATTTTTGTCAAAGGAACCATTTATGAAACAAGTTGCATTTATACTACACTGCAGTCCCAACTTTCAAAACATTTCTAGGGTGATTGGTTTAGGTAGCAGATCATATCATGAATAGGTTACCTCTCAAAGTACTAAATAATGCATCTCCTTATGAGCTGGTTTTTAAAAAACAACCTGATCTTACACACCTCAAGGTTATTGGTTGCCTCTGCTATGTAACCAATAAAATTATCTCGAATAAATTTGATGTGAGAACTAAACCTTGTGTCTTTGTTAGATATTCCATGTCAAAGAAAGGATATAAGTGCTATGATTTGTCCTCAAGAAATGTCATTATTTCAATAGATGTATGGTTCTTTGAGGACATATTTTCTTTTGTGAATGAAGTATTTACAAAAGGTTCTGATTCACATTTGAATAGGATTCTGAATCAGCTAATTCATAATTGTCATTCTGATCCTTTTTTCCAAGTTTGCCTATCCAAAGTTCTTCTCCTCCAAATGTTTTAGAATCCTCCTCCTACAGAATTGGTACTTTCAAAATCTCCATCTGCTACAGATAATAATTTAGAAGGGGACAGTTACTACCTGCTAGTCTTGCTGCATGATTATGTTGTTTCATCAACAGTTGATAATAGTGTCAGTACTCCTTATGATATTAAATATTATATGCCCTATGAGTCATGTACTGATCATTACAGAAGTTTTCTGATAGCCTTGTCAAAATTCGAGGAACCATTTAGCTATAGTGAAACAGTTAAAGATATCAGGTGGGTGAAAGCCATGAATGATGAGCTAAATGCTTTGGAGGCCAATGGGACATGGGAAATTATAAATCTGCCTCCAGGGAAAAAATCAGTTGGTTGTAAGTGGGTCTATAAGATTAAAATTACTTCAATCGATGAAATTGAGAGGTTCAAAACTCGATTAGTGGCAAAAGGGTATAACCAAATAGAAGAAATAGATTTCAAGGAATTTTTTCCCCAGTTGCCAAAATTGTCACTATTAGATCTTTACTAATTGTTGCAGCTCAAAATAAATGATTTTTATTCCATTGGGATATTAATAATGCATTTTTAAATGGGGATCTTTGTGAGGAAGTGTACATGACCATTCCTAAGGGTCTTCCTAACTAGGGGGAGCAGGTTGGTAAGGCATGTTGTTTACTCAGATCTTTGTATGGATTGAAACATGCATCAAGGCAATGGAATATCAAAATCACAGAGATTTTGTTGCATTCAAACTTTGTTCAAAGCAAAAATGATTATACTTTTTTTACCAAAAAGAAGGGAGAAGAGTTTGTTGCACTCTTGTTGTATGTTGATGATATTTTGGTTTCAATAATAGTGATGCACTAGTTAGTTTAGCTAAGAGGGCATTAGAATCTAAATTAAAAATGAAAGATCTTGGGGAACTCAGGTTCTTCCTTGGTATGGAAATTCTCATATCCTCTGTAGGCATTTACATAAATCAGCATAAATATGCATTGAACCTACTGTCAGATGTTGGGTTCACAGCAGCTAAACCAGTTTCAACTCCTCTCGAACAAAATGTCAAACTGACTACCTATGAGTATGATAAGCATGTGTTCAAGGATCAAATACTTTCTGATAATCTGCTGGAAGATCCTGAGCAATATCAAAGGTTAATTGGCAGATTGATCTATCTCACTCATACTCGGCGTGATATTACATTTGTGACACTTGAGCCAGTTTATGCATGCACCAAAGAAATCACATCTAGAGGCTGCTCACAAAATTGTTAAATATATCAAGAAGTCTCCAGGACAAGGTGTGTTGTTCTCCTCTAACAAAAATTCTCATGTTTCAGCTTATGCAGATGCAGATTGGGCATCTTGTGTCTTCTCCAGAAAATCAGTTTCAGCTTTCTGCATCAAGATTGGAGATTCACTAGTGTCCTGGAAATCCAAAAAAAAAAACTAGTAGTTTCACGTTCATCGATAGAATCTAAATATCATAGCCTTGCTCTAGTGGTTACTAAACTTATATGGTTGGACAGGCTTTTCAACAAATTACAACTTCTTCTTAGGATGCATTTTCTGGTTTTCTTTGACAGCAAGTCTGCCATACAAATCGTATGATCTTTCACGAGCGGAGCGAACACATTTGACTGTCATTGTATTCAAGACAAGCATCTTGAGAAATTCATCAAACTACAACATGTTCCTTCTTCAGAATAACTTGCAAACATTTTAACAAAACCATTATCACAACATCAACATGATTACTTGGTTAGCAAGCTGACAGAATCTAAATATCATAGCCTTGCTCTAGTGGTTACTGAACTTATATGGTTGGACAGGCTTTTCAACAAATTACAACTTCCTCTTAGGATGCATTTTCTAGTTTTCTCTGACAGCAAGTCTGCCATACAAATCGTAGAAAATTCGATCTTTCACGAGCGGAGCGAGCACATTTGACTGTCATTGTATTCAAGACAAGCATCTTGAGAAATTTATCAAACTACAACATGTTCCTTCTTCAGAATAACTTGCAAACATTTTAACAAAACCATTATCACAACATCAACACGATTACTTGGTTAGCAAGCTGGGGCTTTTCAATATCTTTCAATCTCCAACTTGAGGGGGAGTATTATTAATGCTTCTAATTATTATGGAGGTGAACGTATTTGTAATACCGATATACGATATATTCTGTTTTGTCCCCCCCCCCCCACTCTGTTTACCTCAACTATAAAAGTCACATAAGAGATGTATGCACTTGTGTAGTTTTTTATCTAATAGAAAACCTCTGCAACTTCTCCCAAACTCTTGTTCTCGTATGTCTTCTGCTTGCTCATACATACATAGCATCAATGACTCGAGATTAGATCAACGTTGTTAACACAGGAACCTTCAAATTGTCCTCCTCAGTAAACATGGCATCACACCCAATCCTCTGGCATCGAACAGCTCCCGTCATCGCCATTGCCGATGTAGTCTCCATTGTCGTCTTGCCGCCGCCTCTTCTGCGAAACCTTTATTTCGCTAGGCCTCTGAGCACTTTGTTCTCATCAAAGAGCAAGGAATCCGGTCACTTTTTTATAAGTTAAATAAAAAATTCAATTTTTTTAGAATGATAAGCATTTTTTCTCGCTTAATCTCGAATTCAAATATAAAACACACAAAGAATAAATGCGCTCAGTTAACATGGCACAAATTGGATTGACTGACCACCAAAGAAAAATAAAATCTTAATAGCTCAATTATCACAAATTTGTGGTACACACATTCTTCATGATCACATTAATCATAGTATTCTTTATGATCAAATTCAATTCATAAGTTTAAGTTGTGAGGAAGTTTTTAACTAATCTTATAAGACAATCAAAATGATTTATAATCAATTTTAAAAAAATTTCTCCGTTTGATAACTAAAAAGAAGAATCACTACAAGAAAATAAGTCTTTTATGACAGAATTATTTGTCACAAAAGGAATGAAGTTCGTCATAAATAATTATTTATAACAGACATGTGTCGATATATTTCTGTCACATTTAATCAAGACACAAATAATATTATGATGAAAATTTTTTTCATCACAAACTTTATGTGATGGATTGGTACTCACAAAAGAGAAAAAAGTTCTATCATAATTAAAATAGAAAACCAATTTAGAAATGTATTTATGTCACAAGTTGTGAGAAATTTATGATAGAACAGTGATAAAAATATTTGTGACAGAATTAAAATTTGACAGTAATTGTGATAGAGACATATTAGTGACAACGATTTGTGACATTAGTGACAACATTTGTTGATGTCAAACTTACTTATTAGTGACAGATATGTGATGAAATATTTGTGACCAATGTTGTGAGAGAAAATTTGCGACATTATATGTCATTAATTGCGACCAAAGTTGAAACATGTATATGATGGCTTTATGAGAAAAAGTTTTTAAAATTTTAAATTAATGTCATTTTGTATAATTTGTGAATGGTTGATTTTTTAATTTCAATATAATTTGGAAGCTCAATAAGTTCAATAATATAAAATTTTCAAATAAATTTGACAAACACAAAGTATTTACTAAAACAATTCTATAATTTTTCCAAACAATGCCAAAATGATAGTGCATTATCACAACATTATTCTAGAGCAATTTTTTTAAAAAAAACACTGAGTTTTCAACGCTATCTTCTTGAAAAAAATAACAAATCAATATGACTTCGTTCTTCTCAATTACTCCATGCTAATTGCCTCCAAGATAACCTACAAAATAGATCAAATATAACATAATTTTAAAATAAAAATAACATATATATGAAATTTACACTAACAAGTAACATTCATATAACAAATTGTAAAAGATATTGCATTGAATATGTGTACCAAAACAAGATTCACACACAACAAAAGTTTTTCATATAAAAGAGCAAAATAGTCCTATGAACAATACAAATACTTTCTAGTAATAAAGGAAGCAATTAAGACTTTATATATAATTATAAATGTTTAGCCTCCATACAAAGAAATAAAAAATAGAACAAGAAAATCATAATTTAATATATAATATTGACATAATTGAACATTATATTTTTCAATCAACTTAAAAGACTTAAAGTAATATTTTATGACTTATATGTATAATATTTTTTACATTACCTTACTCGGGAGGAGATGAAGTTTCTGAATGACGTAAATTATTTTCATGTCGAGTAAACTGCAACATCATGACACGAACTTGCTCTTACATTTCTGATTCATGAATCGCATTTGTTTATCCATCTCTTGTTGCATTTTTTTTGTATCTCTTCTCTTTCTTGTTGTATTTCTTGACGGAGTTCTTCACTCACTTCTTCTCGTAAGTGTTATAAGTCATTTTGAAATGTCATATTTGTTGCAGAATCATTTGGATATTGTGAAGTAGTTGAACTTGAATTTTTCATAATAGACATAGCATATTTTCCTTTTCCAAATCCATAAATTCTTCCTTTTTTTGGAGCTCCAGTTGCATCAATCCATGAATCGGGATCAAAATTTGGTTGAGATCAAAGGTCTGATCCATACTTGTTATTAAGAGAAGAGAAATAATCCACCTAAATCAAGCAATTCATTGTACAATAATTAGTTAAAAGCTTACAAATATGCATGACAAGTACACTATTTAATTTAAAGTTCATCTTCACTTACACAAACTCTTTTAAATTTTTTGTTGACGTACTCATTATTACCATCCTTCCCTCGACGCTTATGAACGTATTCAAATACCTCATATTCACTTGGGTCTCTTTCTACCAAAAAGTAAACATAATAATACAAAAGAAAGATTAATAATTTTGGAAGCCTCATATTTAATTAAAAGATTAAGTACATCCACCATACAAGTCTAAGTCTATGTTCGACATTGGGTATTGAACCAGAAGTATGCTTTGTGATCCTTTGTGCCAAATGAAAATAAACTTAAGGTGTCCTAGACATACCAAAGAAAACTTCAACTTATTGCTAAATCCTTTGTGCAGAACTATTCTCAATAACGAGCTGCAATGAGAAGAAAATATCATGCTCCTACTTGAACACAAGTTGTATACAAATGAATGCACTAAAGTAAAAAAATGCAAAGGGTATGGCCCAAAGAAATGAAAGAATCGGTTACATTTTTCATACCGAGACCGCCCTAGGCGACCGCGGCCCGTCGCATGGCGGAGACCCCAGTCGATCGCCTTTGTGCAAGAGGTGACTGCAGCGGCGACTCTTGCACGTAGGCAACCCGTGGCGGCCGCTGTGGGTCGTCCCTCCACAAGAGGAGTCCGCCCTTGCTCCAGAGGCGACTCAGCCAGAGGAGGCGGCCCCTGCTCGATAGGTCGCACGACGAAGACCCCCGATGGTTGACCCTACAGTGACTGTCGTCTCTCGCGTAGGGAGGCCGCTATGGGTCGCCTCCGTGCGAGAAGTGGCTCGGTGGCCGCCTCTCAAGCAGGGGTGGCCGCCGAGCTGCTTCTCGCGCAAAGGCGATTCGCAGGTAAAGGCCACTGTGGGTCACCTCCGCATGAGAGGTGCCCCGCAGCGGCCACCCCTCGTGAGAAGCAGCACGACAGCCGCCTCTTGCGTAGGGGCGACCGCTACGGGTCGCCTCCGCATGAGAAGCGGCCCGATGGCCGCCTCTCATGCAAGGGTGACCACTATGAGTCGCCTTTGTGCAAGAAGCGGCCCGATGGCCGCCTCTCGCGTAGGGGCTGCCGCAGAGCCGCTTCTCGCACGGAGGTGCCTTGCAGCAGTCGCCCCTGTGCGAGAGGCGGTCGTCAGGCCTCTTCTCATGAGGAGGCGACTCGCAGCGGTCGCCCCTACTCGAGAGGCAACCGCGTGTCGCGTGGGCGGCAGTTGCCCTTGCCCATGGCTGCTGCGGGTCACTTTGGCGTAGGGATGCAACTGCGGGTCGTTCTCACGCAGGGACGTGGAGAAGGATCCCTGCGGCTGCGGGTCATTCTCGCAGGGAGAACATAGACGTACGTAGAGAAAAGAAAAGAAAAAGCACAAAATAAAAGAGGAGAGATGAGAACATACAAGGGGACTAAAAATAGTATTAGATTAAAATGAAAGTATTTATATCTTAGATTAAAATAGTATTAGTTGTTACTACGGGGCAAAGGGTGGAGGGAAATTGGCTAAAATAAATATATTTTGTATTCTTATTATAAAAATATAAAATATAAATACTTCATAAAATATTAATTGAAATTAATAGTGATCGTAATGCTTGAAATTAATTTTTTTCCAAAAAGATTAGTGGAGGTAAACAAAAAAATTAAGAGAAATAAAAAAAATATTTTTTTATTGTTTTCAATAAAGTTTTTTATTATTGTTTTAACAAAGCTCTTTTATATATAAAATTATGGAAGAATTAAGAGATACTTTATTTTTTTTACATAATTTTGCAAAAAAAATTGATGGCATGTTATTGTTCATTATCAAGAAATACCAAAAAAAAAGTTCAACTTCACTTTTTAATATAGTTTTATAAGATGATTGACTACATATTTGTTTCCATAATGAAAACATAAAATGAATGATGGATTAGTGATAGAAATATATATGACATAATAAAATGCATCTCTAATTTCTCAATAATTAAATTAGTTATATCTTGCGTCACACATTCGTCACAATCGTTGTGATGGAAATGTGATGGACCTTTTTGTGTCGAGTAATATCATCACAAAATCGTCACTAGTACATTAAATAACTTTTCATTTCTTTCCCTCATTAATTCGACACAAATACGTCACAACTTATTACGAGTTATTTTTCGTAAAAAAAACTGTCACAATAGACTTGTTTGAACTGATAAATGCTTATTTTACTTGTTTATAAATTAGGAAAAAAATTTAGTTTATTTTGTGAAAGAACAATGATGAATTAATCAATAGATATACTAATATATAAATTTTCTTCACGTATTTCATAAATTATAGTATTAAAGATTTTTTTATCATTTGATTAAAATAATATTTTATAAATTTTTTTTATTACTAAATACGTAACTACTTATTTTTTAAAATAAACTTCAGTTATTAAATTACTTATCGATATTTTAATTTATTAATTATTTTATATCAACTAAAGGACCCAAAATATTTCCTACATTGGAAAATAAAACATTTTGTACATAGCACTTTTCATTTTCTCATTATGAAATCAAGAAGGGCCAGATGCCTTTTTAGTTACAAGAAATACAAGTTTAATATGATAGGATGAGAAAAAATTATACTAAATGCCCTCTAACTTTAAGATTTGTTTAATGATGTCCTCCAACTTCACTTTGTAACAGCGATGTCCTTCATCTTTTAACTCATTTCATCCGATGCTTTCTTTACTTGGGATAACTAGTCTCCCGGTCACGGAGCTAATGTGACGCTCACAAGACTTTTCCTCTCTTTTCCATGCTTATGTGGTAATATTAAAAAACATTAAAAATAATTAAAAATAAAAAAATGCCAGGATGGAGGAGGCGCACACTGCCTTCTCCTCGCCGCCGACGTGGGGGGGGGGGGGGACTCGCCCCCCTCCATGACCTCGCCTTCTCCTTGTCGTCAGCACGGGAGAGGGGGGGCGTGTGTCACAAAATTATTTTTCGTTTGACCGATCCTTGCAGCGCCTAGACATGTCTAACATTTGCGCAAGCTCTTTTGAGCGCTTTGTGGAAGCTTGCTTATGCCACTTTTCATATGCTTTTTAGGACGCACGATCCCGAGTGGACGCTTCTTCAGTGGAGGCATTTGTAAACAAATGGGCACCTTGGTGTAACGCTCGATCGCTTTGGGACGCTCTTTTGTGGGTTGCCACTCCACGTTCGAGGCACGGTGCAAAATTTTGGGAAGCTTAAAATCTTTGTTGAGAAAATAGGGATGATTACAATGCTTCAGGAGAACACTAGAGGGTCTCCCCTACTATATCACAGGCCCGGGAGGCCTCTATACGACATGTGATGTGGAGGACAAGCTAGAGGACGCATTTTTTAGGAGTGCAGAATTTATAAAACTGCCACTATCACACTTGAAAATAAAACTAAGTACAAAAGTGAGTTGAAAAAGGGAAAATACATGAAGTAAGATAACTCGACTTGCCCCGGAAAAAGCCCCAGGGACATTCTCCCCCACTCAAGTCAACGACATCCCTGGAGCTGCAGCTTGGAATTCTTCAATCTTCTGCTTGAACTGCCATAAGTCTTCGACTGTTTCCCAACTTGTGTCAGTGTCCGGTCTTTCGCTCCATTGAACAAGATACTCCTTCTTTCGATTCTTCATGTGGACGGCGAGTACTTTTTTTACTTGATCAGTGAACTACTGACGGATGACCGACGGGGCGCGGTCTGAAATCCCATGCCCGGGATCTTCAGAGTCTTCAATGAAAGACTTGAGCAGTGATAGTGATATTTGGGTTTTTTAGTGATAACTTGCTGAAATTAAGTAAAAGGGTCAATTTTTAAATTTTTGGTCTCCCAACTCACTAGCTGCAGGTAAGTTGTAGTAGACTCTGGTTATCGTATCCACAAGAATTTGAAGTCTAAGGCACCCTAAAACAATCTAAATTAGTTCTACTTTAATGACTAAAAACAGATTTTCAAAGGGAAGTGAAAATAGATTTTTAATGAAAAGTGAAATGATAACAGATTTTTGGGTTTTGGAAATTTATCAAAACTGAATTATAAATACTAGAATGAAGTCTAAAAAGGTTCAACTATCAATGATGAAGGTTCTTCTAGGATTTGGGATTCATCTAAATTAATTAAGGATGGAATGGAACAAGTTATCATTAAATGTCCAACTTTTGATTCAACTTGAAAATGACTATTCCCACAGCTCAATTGGCCTCTAACTAAGCAATATATGATTATATAGTTGTTAGCTAGGTTGAATTAAAAGAGGGTCCTCATTGAAAATCAAGTTATTATTGGGCTCAAAAGAAAGTTCAATGCTAATTTTTGCAATTCAAGGAAGTTTGGAATGATAACTTGCAATTGCAATCATAAAAATATGGAATCATTCCAATCAACCAAACCAATATAAAATATACTCAATAATGGTGCTTGTGATCCTTGATTCATCTCTGAATTCCAGGAGGATTTAAAATCAACCTCTCGGTTGCAAAATAAATTGAAATCCACACAAACACAAGTTCAATTGAAAATGCAAAACATATGACCACAGGAATTAACAATTTCCATTGCTCATTGGCCCATCTCTGGATCTCAAGGAAGCCCTTAAAGATACCTCTCAGTAGTGGATTAAAATGAGGGTTGACAATGCAAATCAAAATTCAAATAGAAACCAGAAATAGAAATCAACAAATAGAATTATGCAAATTCAAAAAACTGAAATACTAATCCATGAAATCAGGTTTATCAATTGCTTCTTGACCCATCCCTGGACTGCAAGAATGCCTAAAGTTCATCTCTCAATGATTTAATAAAATCAGAGGGTTCAATTGATAAAATAGTTCCAACAGAAAATCAGAAAACAGATTTCATTAAAGTTCAGAAATCAGATTTGCAATCTGTTTTGAGTCAAAGATAATATGCCAACATCTTAATTCATTTCTGAACAAGATATGAGCAATGACAACATTTCAGTTACTCAATTAATCACGTCCACAATGACAAACAAATTCAAATTGTTCAGGAAATCAGATTCAGGAAAAAATCAGGAAATCAGATTTTAGAAATCAGAATTTTAAATCAATGGAAATCTAACTTACCAACTGATTCTTGACCCATCTCTGGACTGCAAGACATCCCTAAAGTACACTTATCAGTGATTGAAAGAATTTAGGGGACTCAATTGGTAAAAACAGATTTCAATAGGAAATCAGAAAAATCAGAATTCATGTTTTCATTTCAGAAATCAGTGAAAAAAATCTGATTTGAGTCAAATGATTGTCCAAACAATCTTGATTCATTTCTGAACAAGATAGGAACAATAACAACTTCCCAAGGACTCAATTAATCAGATTGTAAGTGAAGAATAAATTCAACAGCCATACAAATCAGAATCAGATTCAGAAATCTTCAGAAAATCAGATATCAGGAAACCAAATCAGAAATCAAATTTGCAATTAAATGGAGTCCAGAAAACTGACATTAACTCTTAATTCACTTCTGTAAGATGATTAGATCAAGTAATACTTCTCAGTCATTGGTTACAATTGGATCTAATAGTAGCATAGCATAAACCAGTACAGAATGTTTCTGAAATCTAAAAATCAGCAATGATTCAGTACAGAAATTATAAAACAGTCCATATCCATCCAAAATTAATCTAAACTACTACCCTATCATAGAAGAAATGGAGTTTAGCTCCTCATGTTTACAAAGCTTGACAGAAAATAGAATGAGAAACAGATACAAATCATAGTTCTTGAAGATGTCTCGGTCAGCAGCAGCTCCCAGCAGCAATAGCTCCAGCCACCAGCTCCAAAACCCTTGCTCAAAACCCCTGAATGGCCAGCCCCCCTTTCCTCCTCTAGAAATTCTAGATTTTATATGAGTCTTGTGCACCCTTAGATCAGCATCCAAATGTTTCTTAGCTTTGATGTGAGCCACCTGTCCTCTGGTCCTAAAATTCCAGCGGTGACAGCTTTTTGGATAGCCAAAAAGCTAGTGGTCGTCCTTTTTCTTCCTTTTTTCAGTCCTATTCCACTTGCTACAAGGGTCAAAACATCAAGCATGAAAGTCTTCTAATAATATTTAAACAACTAAGGATTAGGACAGCAGTTAAAATCAGATCTATAGCAAAAAGAGAATTGGTGTGTTGCAAGAATGAAAACCGATATCAAATTTGCAACTTAAGGAACCCAAAATGATAACCTTTTACATTTCATGGAAAATACTCAAGTGGGAGTGGTTCAAGGCATTGAAGGTTTCAAATGGAACATATAATGGCAATCGAGTGAGGTCAGAAATCAATTATGAATAAGATTTCATAAAAGTGATAACTTGGGTGCCAAAAACAATAACTTAAATGTCTTGAAAATGATAACTTATGATAACTTGAGTTTTGGTTATCCAAATGTGATGAAATTTGACCAGCAATGAGTTAGAACAATAATAAGATGATTGCTTAAGGTCCCTGTGCAGAATTAATGGTTTTGCATGTCAAAATGATAGAATTGCCCTTTAACGATAACTTGGCATTTGAAAAATGATAACTTGTTCAAATGGACTTAAAACTTTGCACAAGTTGAGATGTGACTATCCAAATATGATTTATACATGATAATGATGGATTTAGGGCAAGAAAACCATTGAAAACCAGTTCATTCAAAATAATGATAACTTGAAATATAATAATGATAAATTGTCCTCAAAATGATAACTTGGCATAGAATTTAAATATTAATGGATTTTGACATTTCAGAACCTCTATGCACATGGAATTAAGTATGAAATGAGGAATATCAACTAATTATCACAATGTTTGCATTCCAAGTATAATTGGCCTAAAAATAGGTAAAAATGGGACTCGATATATATGAATTACATCTAAAATGGGTTAGAAACATATAGTGATCAGCAAGTGATCAAGCAGGCTGACATAGAAAATGGGGTGTTGTTGCATCTGAGGCGGGAACTCCAACTTGTTGGCCACCTTGCATACCTTCTTCAGAATCTTGTAGGGGCCCTCATAACGCCTAAGAGGTCCTTGTGTAGATTCTTCCCACTTATCCAAAGATGTTGAACCAGCTTCACTAGGATCAAGTCTCCGACTTCAAAGTTGACGTCCCGCGGGCGGTGTCCGCCCACTTCTTCATGCGCTTCGATGCCTTGTGTAAACATGCTCTCACCATGTCTTCTGCTCATGCCATTCCCTCACCATGCGGTAAGCGGCGAGAACTTTACCACCATAAGAAGTGGCGACGGCCTGCGGCGTAAGAGGTTGTTGCCCCGTCACTATCTCGAAGGGACTCCGATTGGTCGACTCGCTTCATTGTAGGTTGTAAGAGAATTATGCGATGTTGAGTAGCTTCGCACAGCCTTTTTGATTGGCACTCACATAGTGCCACAAATAGATCTCTAGGATATAATTCTCCCTCTCGGTTTGGCCGTCAGTTTGAGGATGAAGTGATGTCGAGAAATGCATGTTGGAGCCCATCATCTTGAACAATTCATTCGAGAAGTTGTCAACGAATCGCCCATCTCGATCGCTGACGATGCTTTATGGTAGGCCCCAATACTTTACTACATGCTTCATGAAAAACTTCGCAAGGACAACTTGGGGAGCCGGCGGCGAAGATAACATACTTGGAGAATCGATTGACGACCACCATGATGGTACTTACCCCTTCTGACTTGGGCAGGCCTGTGATAAAGTCCATGGAGACATTTTTCCATGGACGTTCTGGGATAGGCAGGGGTTCCAGAAGTTTGCCGGATGCTTGATTGAGGTTCTTGTCTTGCTGGCAAACAAGGCATGCCTTCATGAAAGCTTCAATGTCATCCTCCATCCTTGGCCAGAAATAGTTGTCTTCGATGAGTGTCAAAGTGCGACGGATGCCCGGATGTCCTGTCCACTTGGAGTCATGGCACTCTTGCATGATAGTGTGCTGCAAGTTGTCGAAGAGTGGAACGTAGATGCGACATTCCTTGGTGAAGATCAGTTCATCTTCCACCCAAAAGCGGTGTGTCTTTCCCTCCTTTGCTTGCTCGAACAAGTTCTTCACCGTGGGATCTGACTCCAATCCCTTCTTGGTCCTCTCGATGAGGTCGGCCTGAGAGGAGCTCATGGCCACCAATTTTGCACGTCGGCTGAGGGCATTGGCAACGATATTCATCTTGCCAGGCTTGTACTCCAGGACGTAGTCGAATTTCGTCATAAAATCTTACCATCTTGCTTGCTTTAGCGAGCGCTTCTTCTGCGTCTCGAAGTAACTTGTCGCGACATTGTTCGTCTTGATGTTGAATCGCGATCCAAGAAGGTAGTGCCACTATGTTTTAAGGCAATGGGTCACCGCGGTCATCGCCTTCTCCTGAACGCCGTAGCGCCGTTTTCGTGTCGTTGAGTTTGTGACTCTCGAATGTCACGGAATGCCCCTCCTGCATAAGAACTTCTCCAATGGCATAGTCAGAAGTATCTATCTGTACCTCGTAGGGCTTAGTGTGGCCCGGTAGGACGAGCACCGGTTCCTCCGTCATGGCCCTCTTGAGGGTGTCGAATATTTTCTGACATGTCGGCGTCCACTTTCACTTCACATTCTTTCGGAGGAGATTCGTCAAAAGGGTCATCACATGTGAATACCCCTTGATGAACTGCCTATAGTAGTTCGTCAAGCCAAGGAACGAACGCATGTCGGGAACCCATTTGAGTGGCTCTCACTCCACGATGGCCCGAATTTTCGCGACATCCATCTTCAACTTTCCACTTCCGACAAGATGTCCCAAAAAGTGCACTTCCAATTGAGCGAAGATACACTTCTCCCGCTTGACGTAGAGCTCGTTCTGCCGTAACACCTTGAACACTTGCCGAATGTGCTCGATATGCTCCTCCAAGGTGCGGCTGTAAATCATAATGTCGTCGAGGTAGACAACCACGATCATGTCAAGGAATGATTGCAATAACTTGTTCATGAGGGTGTAGAAGGTCACTGAGACGTTGGTGAGGCCGAAAGGCATGACGAGAAACTCGTAGGAGCCATATCTTGTGATGCACGTCATCTTTTGCACATCATCTTCCACGATTCGGACTTGTCAATAGCCCGAACGAAGATCCAACTTGGCAAACTATCTTGCACCGCCAAGTTGGTTGAACAAGTCTGCCACCAAGGAGATGGGGTACTTGTTCTTCACTATAAGCTTGTTGAGCGCCCAGTAGTCGATGCATATCCGAATGGAACCATCATGCTTCTTCTGAAAGAGAACTAGGGCTTCATACGGAGACTTCGAAGGCTGAACATATCCTACATCTAATAGTTCGATGAGTTGCTTACGGAGTTCTGTGAGTTCCGAAGGGACGAGCCGATAGGGAACTCCATGTGAGACTTTTGATTCTGGGATCAAGTCGATGACATGGTCCACTTCACATTTCAGAGGCAATTATTTTGGGAGTTCCGGGGGCATGACGTCCACAAAGTCCTTAAGGATTTCAAGAACTTTAGGAGCTGTTGGAGTGGAGGGGCCCAAATCTTCCAAGATGGCGGCCGCCATGAAGGTGTGCTCCTATTTGCGTAACCCCTTCACCGCTTGCATGACGAAGAGGATCTTCTATTTGATATCTCCGCCTGACTTCACGAGTACGTTGTAAGGTCCCTTGGGGTCGAAGATGACCATCGAGTTGGTGAGCAGGATGACACATGCAGCAATGTGTCGTAGAAATTCCTGGTGCCGCCACCACTTCGTAGTCATCCACTGGTGCCACCATCACGTCGAAGCTTTCCGACCACTTGCCGATGCGAATCTTCACTCTAGGAGAAATTTCTATGGTCGAGATAGACTTCACGTTCACCATCTTGAACGTGGCGTTAGTCTTTTGTAGTGGCAGCTTTAGCTTCTTGAAAGTCACTTCTGATACGAACAACTCCGATGCTCCCATGTCGATGAGGGCGTTGAAGACTTGCCCGTTCAACTCGATGTCCGCATAAAGTCGAGCAGGCGATGAAGGACCCTTCAAGGCGTTAATGATGTGCATCGAACTGAGACATGCCTCCTTCTTCTCTTTCTCGTCAGGGCAATACATTGTGTTGACTGTCGCCTTCTGCGGACAATTGCTCGTCCAATGTGGTCCCTTGCAAATGTAGCAAGGCTTTGGCGGCTTTTCGTCCCTCTTGAATATTTCATTGTTGGGCTTTCTATCTTGGTGTCCCTTGCCTTTGTCCTGGTAGTGCGGCTTACCTCCTTGCGACTTTGACTTCTCTCTCCTACTATTGTTCTTGTTCGAGGGCTTTGGTGGTGGAGCGCTCGCTTTGGCGTACTCCACGAGCGACTCAGCAGCGACGACTAACGAGCGTAGGTTTGGGTAATCTCGTCGCTCCAACTCCGTCCTAGCCCATGGCTTTAAACCCTTCACGAAGACGGCCAGCAACGTATCTTCGTCCACCTGAAAATTCTGCAGGCGAAGCTCGGTGAACTCTTTCACGTACTCCTTCAACGTGCCCTTCTGTCAAATATTAAATAACGCAATCTTGGCCTCCAGTCTCGACTTTGTAGGACAGAAATAGTTGGTAAGTTGCTTCTTGAAGTCGTCCCACCTCTCAATGGGATCAACGATGCCACGCTCCACGTAGTCGCAATGACACCGCCACCATAGACTCGCCGCATCTTGCAAGTAGAAAGATGCAGTCTTCACCATCCTCGCTTCAGACGGCGTCCATGTACCTTCGGACGTTCCACAGGAAGTTGTTGATCTCCTTTGTCGATCGCTCGCCTTTGTAGGGCCTCGACTTTGGTACATCAATTATTGTCTCATGCGAGGCAGGCGTCTCGGGACGCCGCCCATCTTCGTAGCGTCGCTTGAGCTCTTCTCGAATGTTCTTGAACTCTTGCTTCATCTTGAACCGCATATTTGAGACACCATTGTCCAAGGTCTCCCGCATGTCCATGATCATTGCCTCCATGGACTCGAGCCGTGTATACAACGGCGTCATCTCGTCCCGCACCGTTACGAGATCGACGGTCTTCTTCAACTCCTGCTCGTGTGTTGTGAGTTGGTCTTGCATCTCGCCCGCGTCCAATTGGAATTGACCGAGGCGTTGCTCGAAGGTGGTCATGACATCCTTCGAGCGGGCGCGCACTCCCTCCTAGCAGCCCTTCTCCGGTGCGACAAGTTCATTCGTCATCTCCGAGTTCGATGTCATTCTCCTTGATCGCCGAACGCCAACTTGAGCGGTCCCGGAAAAGCCACTCTGATACCAACTTGTCACAGGGTCATTTTTTGCTCGACCGACCCGTGCGGCGCCTAGACGTGTCCAACGTCTAAACAAGCTCTTTTGAGCGCTTTGCGGAAGCTTGCTTATGCGACTTTTCATATGCCACAGTTTTTGAGACGCATGGTCATGAGCGGACGCTTTTTCGATGGAGGCGTTTGTGAACAAACGGGCACATCGACGTAACGCTTGATCGCTTGGGACACTTTGTGACGCTCTTTTATGATTTGCCACCCCACGATCGAGGCACGGTGTTAAATTTTGGGAAGCTTAAAATTTTTGTTGAGAAAATAGGGATGATTACAACGCTTCGGAAGAATAATAACGGGTCTTTCCTACTATACCGCAGGCCCGGGAGGCCTCTATATGACGTGTGATGTGGAGGATAAGCTAGGGGAGTGCACTTTTTACGAGTGCAGAATTTACAAAACTGTCGCTATCACACTTGAAAATAAAACTAAGTACAAAAGTGGATTGAAAAAGGAAAATATATGAAGTAAAATAACTCAACGTGCCCCCGGAAAAGCCCTCGGGACACATGCGCCCCCTCCATCTTGGCATTTTTTTATTTTTTTATTTTGTCACTTAAGCGTGGAAAAGAGAAGAAAAGTTTTGTTAGCGTCACATCGCCACGTCAGCTTCACGACCGAGAAACTAACTATCATAAGTAAAAATGACATCAAGTGAAAGGGAGAGGACATCGAGCAAACTTTACACTGTGTTTGAATTGAGGTGAAAGGAGGGTAAAGAGGGGAGGAGAAGAGAAAAATTTTTTTTTCCCTTGTTTGGATAGAATTTTAAAGAAGGGAAATGGAGGGAAATCTTCATTTTTCTTTTTCATTTGTGTTATTTTGTTTCAACCTTAAATTAGAGTGTAAAATTTTTCTTTCCTTCTTCCATTTTTCCTTCCTTCTCATTCTCTTCCCTTCTTTTTAATGAGCCTTTTGCCAAACACAATGTTAAAGTTAAAGAGTATTTGGAGGACATCACTGAGCAAACCTTAAAGTTGAAAAGTATTCGGTGTAATTTTTTCCACGTGATTATAAAGAAACTACTTTTTATGCATCTAAGTTTTGAGATTAAAAAAACCAAATTTATAATAATGGTTGTAGAAATCATTATATTTATTAAGGGAAAGAATACCAAATTGATATGTAAAAATCCAATTCCCTCTAATATTATCTCTTTTTTCGGGACGCTTGTAACATTATCTTTATTTTCGGCAGTAACAATATTTTTACCTGTAATATTTTTCAAAAATATTTGTTTTAGTCGTATCAAATTCTAAACCACCACCACTTTTCCTCTTGCTCAAGCAAAAGCCGAAGCCATCGAGCAGCGACAACAGAAGGGAAAACAAAAGCAGTCTGAGGTGGCATTTGGAGTGAGAAGCAAAGCAAACCCTAGAAAGTGTTCGAAATCTCGTCGAAGAAAAAAAGGGTGATTGGAAAAAAGCGAAAGGGAAAACCTGTGCATGCTCCGCGATCCGTCTTGCGATCTCTAGGGATCGGATTGGTGGTCGGAGATGCGGCCCATCAGGCTCCCGGAGCCGCCCAGCGGCACCATGGGCATGCCGGAGATATTCGAAGGCGGGGTCAACGTCGTCCGACGGGCAGTCGTCATCGGAAACGGCTTCCCCGGCGCCGAGAACCAGAGTTTGGGCTTGGTTCGCGCGCTCGGTCTCGCAGGCAATCAGACCATATACGTGAGTACTTCGATTTCTGTAGTATTCGAATTTGACCGCTAATGCTAGTAATTTCGGTACAAAGAGATCGTTCGCATTACCGCCTACTCTTAATTTCATTGTTCTATTTACACATTAAGTTTAGATTTCTCAAGTTGATATCTTCCGGGGTTTTTTTGAATGATTATGTTGCAAAATATGATACCATGACGCACATTTAGATTAACCTGCGAGCAACAATAGGAACATCAATTGTCACCGAGTTCTCGTAGCCTGCAATTCTTTTTTTCCGCTTTTGAGCTCAATCTTTGACATATGCATTGATAGAGTCAGGATGCTGCTGCATAGAAATATCAACTCATGGATTTGGATTCACTGTCCTGTCTAGAGTCCTTAGAATTCCTATTAATTTTTCTAACTATGGCGTGTCCACTGATTTTACCAATATTACATGCTTGTTGAATACTTAGGGTTTTTAACAATGATGACTCTATCAATGCTGTCTCCTTTCAAGACATATTCTAAAGACTACTACTTCCAGGAGAGAAAATATTCTAAATAATTTGTTCAAAAGCAAATATTCTAAAGAATGCTTGCTTCCTTTTAACTTTGGAAACTCTAATATAGTGAAGGTGCATCTACAGTTTTTTAGAAGTTTTTTATTCAGGGGTTAACTATTTCTTACTTGTCAAATTATCACATGTTCCTTCTCTGATATTCATTTATTTTCATTTGTTTGTTAATAGATCTTCTCTGATATATGATTCTTGCAATAATAACTAGTATTCTGGATGAACATGCAGCGTGTTACTAGGCCCCGAGGGGGCGTGAATGAGTTGCTCCGATGGCTCCCTGTCCCTTTTCACAAAGCATTGGACACTTTAATCAAACACATATTTGGCAATTCAAGTTTTTCCATGATGCTACGAGGAAAAAAATTGGTGCCATTTCCTGCTCAAAATGGTAGGAACTTTGGTCTATCATCCATTTTAGAAGCTGATCCCAAGAAGATTGCAGCCTTTGCTCATGAAACTTTTGAGAAGTAAGGCAATCTGTCCTCGAAACTGCCTACATCTTTTGTTCCTCTACATTTAGGTGTCTTATCATTTAATTAAATAGAAGGAAAGTGTAAAACATTCCTCGTATAACAGAGGTAAGGAGAGGGAATGTATATGTGCACAGCCTTCATTCTGCTTTGTCAAAGTCTTAGTCACCCGCCATTGTGCCAACTGCCAAGAGTCACCTGCATGAATCTTTTCTATTAGTTTCCAGAGTTTTCACTTGCATTTCTTTCAATCATTACAAGAGGAGTTGTATTCTCTTAAGTTCTTTGCACCTGTAACTTTGCACCTGTAAAATGATCTTATGAAATTAGTAACATGCCTTTTGCTACAATTGTTTGAGTTCAATATTCAGAAGGTATTACAACTGTTCATTTCCTTAGTCCACTTTGTTATAGAAATTGACAGAAGAAAATCTCTCTTTTGAAGGATCCACTGATCATACTATATTGCTGGTCTCATTTAACGTTCTATTCCTTACAAACTCTTGTTTCCTCTATAGTTGAAGATATTAACTACTGCTTGAGTTTGTAAAGTGTATTATTCTTGTTAGCCACCTGTTTTAAGATTGGTTCGAACCTCAATGTGTGTCATATACTCTAGTACATTTTGTATATGGGCTTTTAACCATATGTGCATGGGATTAATTCCACTTGGAAATATGCATGAGATGACTAACTCTTCTAAAAAACAAGGAAAAGAACATGCTCTTAAAAAAAAAAGAAATACTGTTTTCTCATTTTATTGTCTCCATTCTTACTTATTCTGAACTGTGGATCATAAGATGATTTTCTTTCAGAGAAGGTCCCCTTTTGGTTGTTGCATCTGGTCGGGACACAATTTCAGTAGCCAGTTCAATAAGACGGCTAGCTGCAGACAGAGTTTTTGTCATTCAGGTTTGGAACATGAAGTAGCTCCATATAGTCTGCAGTTGTTTGAATTTACAATGCCTTATGCTTGCGTTGTCTTTGTTTTAGATTCAACATCCAAGATCACACCTTGAAAGGTTCGATTTGGTAGTGACTCCTCGCCATGATTACTACTCTTTAACTGCAAGTGGACAACAAGAAATCCCTCGCTTTTTGCGACGATGGATTACTCCCCAAGAAGCACCTAGTAGGAATGTGGTAAGTTGCAACGTAATAACTACATAAGATTTCTTCGAAACATTGAAGTTCAATATTGTATTGCAAAACATATCAGCTAGCAATAATTGGTTTCTTATATGGCATCCTATAATTTATAATATTTCAACTTCAGGTCCTCACTGTTGGAGCACTTCATCAGGCAGATTCTGCTGCGCTGCGAATTGCTGCTAATGCTTGGCATGATGAATTGGCTCCTCTTCCAAAACCATTGCTCATAGTAAATGTCGGAGGGCCTATGAGTAATTTCATTTACTTTCAATTAAGATTTAATTTTCCTTCCATCAAGCCTCGAATGCATTTGACATTCCCTAATCTGAAGTAAGAATAACCTATAATCTGAGAAACCAATCGATATGCAATCCTTTTTTCTCTTGAGGGCGCCATTGAGCAGTTACTAGTAAAAATGGAAAAAAGGCAAAATAACCCAAATTAACCCAACCACAGATTCAATATGGGGTGAAATAATTATAAAATGACAACTGAAAAAGGCTGTAAGTTTTATATCATTCAATGCATGAAACAGTAAATACAACTCAAGAAATAATGTCTTCTCACCCCTCTAACCTATTGACACCAGTATGATTTGTTTACTTGTCTTACTAATTAAATTTAACGTGTAACAGAAATAATCTCTACCTACTAACCTGTTGACACCTTGCTTGTTGATTTTTGGCTTGTTATACCGTCTCTTTGCACATTCCCATTATATGAACAGAAATAATAGGTTCTGGCTTGTCATGGTTATCCTCTCCCTTCCTCTCTCTAGAAATTATCTTCTTCAAAAGGAAAAAAATGTTTCCAATAGGACTATCATGTTTTAACAGTGAGTCCAAATGAAGGATATGCATTGTCTTGAGATGGAGAGTTTTTACTGTTATGGTTTAAGTTTGCTTACGCCAAAATTTGACACAATTTCTGATGTGTTAATAGAAGGGTGATGTCACATGGCTGTATGAAGTCGACATTGCACTTTCTTTTATGGTCTCTGACGTGCATTTGTGTTTAGTACTTGAATGGTATTCTTGTTCAAGTATACTTGCTTTATTCTAAAAGTTGCCCCTAAACAATTTAGTTCTGTCCGGAATCATATAGTGCAATGGTAGCATATGAAGACTACTATTTTTTTTGTCATAAATCTTGGTTTTCACTGACTGTTTATTTGCAGGACATTGTAGATATGGTGCGGATCTTGCCATACAGTTAGTTGGTACACTGCAGAATGTGCTAGCAAGCTGTGGAAGCGTTAGAATTTCATTTTCGAGGAGGACTCCAAAGAAAGTAATTGAAGGAGAACTTAAATCTTTCTATTTCCTGCTGGTCTATGACTGTGTTGAAAATACTCAATAATGTTGGCAGGTTTCTGAAATTATATTGCAAGAACTCGATGATCATCCGAAGATATATATTTGGGATGGTGAAGGTATAATAAACTCCACAAACCCATAATTTAATGCGCTATGGATGGCTGTTGTCTCAGTTTCTAGATGTTCTTCGCAATCACTATTTTGAGGAAACTTTTTGCTTACATATGTTTTATGTGGTAATTTTCAGATCCAAACCCTCACATGGGTCATCTTGCATGGGCTGATGCATTTGTCATAACTGCAGATTCTGTTAGTATGTTGAGTGAGGCATGCAGTACGGGGTATGTTGTAAAGTTGCTCATATTATCATATATGTTCAGGTGGTGATCTTTAACTGTTTGTGTGAACAATTTGCAGGAAGCCTGTTTATGTAATCGGAAGTGAGCGGTGTAGGTGGAAATTCTCGGAATTTCACAAATCCTTGCGTGAGAGAGGTGTAGTTCGACCATTCACAGGATTAGAGGATGTAAGTTCTAGTCATTCCTTAGTTGTGCAGTTTGTTTTTTCTTCAAATGCCTAGTATGACCAAATGCAATATGCTAAACTATGAAGTTAGGTGAGGGGGTTATGAGAGAACTTTGAAGTAATCCTGCTCGGGCCATTGCACATGCTTGTTGATGTGAAAATATAGCCACACTGGTGAAATGTTAACAAAATATGTTGACAATATGAGTATTAAAGTTAACAATGAATCCTTTGTTAATAATGATTTGGAAGTCAATTATATGCATATTTTTGTGGTCCTAAAGCAACTGAATAATCTTGAATTTATCATTGTGTTTAGATTTCCAGTAGTTGGAGCTATCCACTACTCAATGACACTGCTGAAGCAGCTGCACGGGTTCGTGAAGTGCTTGCAGAGAAAGGTTGGTCACTGGGTCGTTAGGAAGGATTGTACGAGAAAATCATACTTCGAGCTGCTCACAGTCATTCAGATCTGTGTTCGGTTCTTTGTTTCTTGATATTCTTCAGAGGTACAAAATAAGATGGCAGCAGCCTCACTTACAGGGAAAAAAAATCTTTTTGCATGATTTCATATATCTACAGTGTGAGCTATGGCTCAATTTAAAGCCTCTTTTCCTTTTTTTTTTTTTTGCTTTTTTCAAGAGTTATATCATGTGACTCCGAAACTTGTGCATTGAACCCATTTCGGGGTTGTACTTTATGCGGTTGCATTGTAATAGCTTCACCCGTTTGTGATTAAATCCAGATGAGTCTTTTCTGCTGAATCAGCTTGAGAAACAAATATAATATAAATTCTTATGTATTTTTTTTGTCCTCCACGGTAGACATGGAGATTGGTCCTTCCGAGTCAGTTTACCCGGTTTTTTTTTGTGTAACCAGTCTACAGTTTTGTTGTTTACATTACCTTACATCTCTAGAATAACCAGCATTTTGAGGTAGTTTTTTTTAGCTTGTTAAAAGTGTCTACCGTTCATATTTCTCATGCCATGATGAGTTATGTCAGGTTTGGGCTTGTGCTATTCAACATAAACTCTTTAATTATTCTACCTTTGCCTGTGTGATGGGAGCCTAAAGTTCTCTTTCTCGCCAAATGTTAACTCAATGTTAAGCAGGTAAAACAAACTATCAGTTATCTTAACATTGTAATCTTCCATCAAATTTATTTGTTTCTTCAATTGTTCCTTTAATTAGGTATATCAGTGTAACGTCTTCGAAATTCAACCATGAGATGATAATACTTGATGCAACATAATAATATTTTAAAAAGTATAGTTCGATATGAGTAGGCACAAGTTTGATAAGAACATGGCAGAAGCATGATTTAATGCAACAAACCATGATATGATAAAGGTGAAAGCGTGAAAGCCCACTGATGATCACAAATACATAATCATACTAAGCGACAATATAACACTAGGACTCTTGCATGTGCAACTTCGTTACGAATCCGCCATGGGCTCATCTCATTTCAGGACTCTTGCATGTGCAACTTCGTCACGAATCCGCCATGGGCTCATCTCATTTCTCTATACCTGCACAAATTCAGATGCAGGAGAAGCTTACCTCTTAAGAACAAAATGAAATAATGACTTTAAACAAAACAGAACAAAATGAAATAATGACTTAAAACAAAACGATGAAAAGAATCCATAATTTAAATCTCATAAAACATATCATTAAAGACCAATTTCAAAAAGACATTACAATTGCATTAAACATTTAATGTTTCATAAATAATTCTAACCATATCGTGGTTCCATAGATCTTCTTATGGATTTTAAGGTTTCCAAACATTACACAATCAATTTAGTGTGCATTCCACGAGGATCAAGTTTAACCAATGACATGCGTATTCAATACACATGTTCATTTTGCTCGTACGACTAAGCATGTGTATTCAGAGTCTAAGTGCATCATTCAATAGCAGGAGAAAACATATCCAAATCAATCTTTCATTTTTAGCACGATGAGAGTCAAAACTTGCCTTCTAGTAAAGAACATATTCATCCATGCATATGATCATGGAAATTGATGAATAATCGTTTACAATCAATAGATAATTCATAATGGATCAAATCATATCACAATTCAACAAAAAAAGGTTTAGGGGACTCTAGCATTGGTCGTGCCAGTGAGCCACATTTCGATAAAACCAAGTGTTAGGAATGACCGTGTCGTGGAAATGTCATGGTTGTTCTAGCAGGGCGCCCAACACAATTTCTACCATCCTCTGTAATGGGCGGGAAGGCCTCCCTTGATAGCTGTTCCAACAAATGGACATTCACGCCCTAATACAAGTGTGTCACTATCGTTCCGCATACGCGTCACGACTAGAGGAGCCATTTTCTCGGTTACTTACCCTTCGATCACACCCGTGATTATCCGCATCACGACCTTTCTCGTGAAGGGTACTTAGCAGTTTTTTTATGACGAGGCTACATGGGTCACGACCCCCCGTGATAGGAAATTTTGGACAGTGTCCCTTGTTTCGATCACACTTTTCCATCTACAATTTGGTGCCATGCGACATAACGAAATGCTATTACCATGAGTTTTTTTATCCTTTTAGCATTCATAAAACCAGAAGGCATGGACATTCTATAGCAAAGGAGGAATCAATCATAAGGGATCAAGACATTCAAGCCTAAAAAAATATATGAACACAAATATCTAACCACTAAAAATTCATCCAAAATCAATCAAAGAACTTCAATCCAAAAGACGAATGATAGGAAAATGGATTTCCTTTTTTTATATACCTTGTGTCCTAAATAAGATTAGTGTTGTTGTCTTCTCCTTCTAACCTTCTTTTCTCTCCAATGGAGCTTGCCCTCGTTGTTAGCTGCCCTCACACTTCCTCTTCCACTAGATGAACTCCTGATACACTAAGAAGAAGGAAACTCCCAAATGAGAAAAAAAGGGGAGGAAGAAGAAAAGACTTTAGAGTTATTTTCTGTTCTTTTTTCCAAAAGTTCAAATGAATCTTTTAGAGATGGACAAATGGGCCATGTTGATATGAACTGCGAAGCTTCCATAAATGCAATTGATGGAAATAAGGATGATCGAGTAAAGTCTGATGATGATCAAGATAATGATGTGGATCTTTGAGATAAAGAAACTGATCAAGAATCCTCATGCCCACTCACAAGATCAAGAGCAAAACAACTTCAGAAGACAATAGAAAATCATTTACAAAGTGGACATGCAACTACAAATCAGATCCAACTTCTCAATGTGTTATAAATTGGGCCGCATGAAGAGTCAGCATAACTCGGGCTTAACCATATTAATTTGGAATTAATTAAATATGAAATATGCTGATGAGGATTGTAACCGAAATTGAATTTGTTATTTTACTAAATTAGTTAGGTTACTTGTGGGCTAAGTTAGGATATTTTCTTTCAGCCCAAATTTTTATTTCTAGAGCCTATAAATACTGCTACTCATTGTTATTTTAGACATTTTTAAATCTATAAACAATTTGGCTTAATTGCTTTTGCTTTGAGGGAACTCCTGCAACCCGTTCTTCGGAAACTTTCGTCATTAATTACAAGGTTGGCTATCTTGTGATTAAATTGATCTATTTATAATATCGATTGCTTGGTTCATTGTAATCTTGAGGTTGATATTCCGCTGTCTTGAAAATTCGTTTGAAATCGTTTCTTTGACTATCATATATTATTCCGGTCACTCAAGGCATTGTTCTTGAGTATCGTATCAGTTGGTATCAGAGCTGCATTTTCGATTCGATTTTCTAGTTATCTTTCATTATCCTAGTTTTCTCCTATTTCAGTTTCTGAAAAAAAAAACACAAAAAAAATCTGGTTTGGTTCTTCAAATTTAGCCGTTTTCCTTATTTGCTTTCTTTTGTTCTTCAAATCCTAGCCGTCGTCATCTTTTCTTAAAAATCTGGTGCAATTTTGAAAAAAAAACCATTAAATCTGGTTATTTGTTGTTGAACCCCTAGCCGTCATCCTTATTTGTTCTCAAGTTTTGCTGCAGTTTCAAAAAAAAAATTCCAAAAATTGAAAAAAAAAGAATGAAAATGAAGTGCAAGAAAGGAGAAGGGAAGACGGGAAAGAAAATGTCTGGAAAAAATTCGAAAAAAAATTTGAAAAAAAAGACTGAAAAGGAAAGTGCAAGAAAGGAGGAAAGAGAATAATAGGAAAAAAATTTGAAAAAAAATCCGAAAAAAGAAAAGAAGAAAAAAAAAGATTCAAAAGAAAGAGAAGAGAAGAAAAAAAAGGAAGGATTATTTCTGGAGAAAAGTGCAAAGAAAATTGAGAATAGAGCAATTTGACTCAAGGAATGATGATCTTTGATTTCATTTCAATTCTGAATTTTTTGATACCTGCCCTTATTTGACAACATTTTCCTAATTTCTATTCCAAATCAACTCACATCTATTCTTATTTGGCAATCTTTTTTCTGGTTTCTATTCTAAAATCAACTTCAAGTATTCTTTTGATCTTGCAATCATATTGATAAATCATGTTGATTCAATCACACATTGCCTTTGTATTGACTTGCATTAGTTCTCCTAGAACTTGTTGGAGGGTTCAAAAGAGGAAAAATGTTGAGTGGTAAGTACAATTGAGAAAAAAAGTCAAATAGAGTTGAGGTAAAATACGAGTGTCACCACTGAGTGCCACCATGTGATGTAGTGAGATTATTTTACTAACTTTTATTGCAGAAATTTCCTACAATGTCGACTAGAAAGGACAAAGAGATTAATCCTAGAAACGAAGAAATTGATCCAACGAGGATGATGGAAGTCATGACGCAACATTTTCAGCGTCTTGAAAATATGATTACTGAACTTCACGATGAAGTAGATGTGCAGAAGGATCAAATTACACAACTACAACAGGTTATACAATCAAACCAAAAAAGAGATCGCCGAAAACACCATGCTGTTGATAATGAAGAGATGGAAGAGGAAGATGACAAAGCCTCTGAGATACATTGAAGAAGGCATAGACGTGTTCAGATTGGAGGTAGAAGAAATGAACGAGAAAGGGAATAAGATAGAGATGTTACTAATCGAAACACAGGTTCAATTAAACTATCTTTCCATACCTTTCAAGGTAAAAGTGATCATGATGTCTATATTGAGTGGGAATAAATGGTGGAAAGTATATTTGATTGTCAGAATTATTTCGATGAGAAAAATGTTAAACTTGTTGTTGTATCCTTTGCTGATTATGCTATTACTTGGTGGAATCAATTAACCATTAATAGGCGCAGAAATCGAGAGCCTCCAGTTGAATATTGGGATGACATGAAAATTATATTGAGGAGAAGATTTGTTCCTCCATCATATTATCGTGACTTACGTATGAAATTACAGACTATGAGGCAATGATCAAAGACTGTTGAAGAGTAATATAAAGAGATGAAAATGACACTCATCCGAGCTGACATAAATGAGGACCGAGAAGACACAATTGCAAGATTCATACGCGGGTTGAATCGAGAGATTTCCAGAGTTGTGAAATTGCAAGAGTATTTGGAGTTGGATGAAGTTCTGCATAAGGCTATAAAGGTTGAGAAGAAATTAAAGAAAGATATTCGTCTAAATAGCAAATCTGAAAGTTCAAATTCTACTTGGAAATCAAAATGGCATGCAAATTTCAAGTTAGTTGATAAGCCAACTCAAAAATTGTAGGAGAAAAATAAGGCTGAATATTCCAACTCAAAGGACAAAGGTATTGCCTCTAATAGTTCACAAAGAAATCGAGATATTAAATGTTTTCGTTGTCTTGGTTCAGGTCATATTGCTTCACAATTGCTAAATAAACATGCTATGATCATGATGGACAACGGTGATATTGCATCTGAAGAAGAGTTATCACAAGAGAGTGCAGGAGAAGAAAGTGGAGAAGAAATTGAAGAAGTTGGAAAAAAATTTGTGATTCTGAGAACATTACATATAAATGTCCAAGAAAACACTGAAGAACTTCAAAGAGAGAACATCTTTTATGCTCGTTATCGTGTGCAAGATCGTACTTGTGGGCTGATCATTGATAATGGGAGTTGTGTTAATGTGACAAGTAAGTTTATGGTTGACAAGCTTGGTTTACCCACTTTGAAGCATCTGAAACCTTATAGGCTCCAATGGTTAAATGAAAATGGAGAGCTCAAAGTTACAAAACAGGTATTGATATTATTTTCTATTGGGAAGTATGCTGATGAGGTGTTGTGCGATGTTGTACCTATGCAGGCATGCCACATCTTACTTGGGAGACCTTGGCAGTTTGATAGACATGCCACACATAATGGTTACACAAATCGCTATAGTTTCCACAAGGACAAGCGACATAGCACACTGGTACCATTACTACCACACCAAGTGTTTGAGGAGCAATTACAAATAAAGAAGTCCATAACCACTTATTACAAGGAACCTCAGAATGCTAGTCAAGTTCAGCCAACACAAAAAGAGAGTGAGAGTAGAGTTGAAAATCAGAGTGGAAAAAGTAACGATGTAAAAGTGAGCATGATGAAAGAAGAGATAGGAAGAGTTGAAAATCTGAGTGCAAACAACGAAAAAGAAAAAGTGGGCAGGGTAAGAGGAGATGAGAAGTAAGTGAGCAGGAAAGATAAAAAAAATGAGTGATGTAGCTAGAGTGAGTGAAAATCAAGAAGTTTATAACTCAATGAGGCCAATGATCTTGTTATTATATAAGGAGGTCTACTTGTCTAATGCTGACACTCCTCTACCTAGTGTTGTT
The DNA here is from genome assembly GCA_030549335.1 of Pontederia crassipes. Lineage (NCBI taxonomy): Eukaryota > Viridiplantae > Streptophyta > Magnoliopsida > Commelinales > Pontederiaceae > Pontederia > Pontederia crassipes. Next base: position 10,061,947 of record CM060190.1, read on the forward strand.
ATTTCTTTATTGCAGGAATTTCAAGATGTCTTGGCTGATGAAATACCTTTAGATTTACCTCCAATTAGAGGAATTGAACACCAGATTGACTTCATTCCGGGCACACAAATTCCAAATCGTCCAGCTTACCGGAGCAACCCTGAAGAAGTAAAAGAGTTACAAAGGCAGGTGGAAGAACTCCTTTCTAAAGGGATTGTTCGTGAGAGCATGAGCCATTGTACTGTCCCTATTTTACTAGTGCCAAAGAAGGATGGGACTTGGCGAATGTGTGTTGATTGTCGTGCAGTAAATAAGATTACGGTAAAATATCGACACCCTATTCCTCGATTAGATGATATGCTTGATGAGTTGCATGGTTCTTCTATATTTTCTAAGATTGATTTAAAAAGTGGATACCATCAAATCCGGATGAGAGAATGTGATGAATGGAAGACTGCCTTTAAAACAAAACATGATTTATACGAGTGGTTGGTTATGCCATTTGGTCTCACGAATGCACCTACTACTTTTATGAGATTGATGAATCATGTCTTGCATGCTTTTATAGGCAAATTTATTGTTGTGTGTTTTGATGACATATTGATTTATAGTAAGTGCTTAACTGATCATATTGAACATTTAAGACTTGTGCTTGAGACTTTAAGACATGAAATGTTATATGCTAACATAAAAAAGTGTGATTTCTGCATGGATAGAGTACTTTTTCTTGGCTTTGTTGTTAGTTCTAAAGGTGTAGAGGTTGATGAAAAAAAAGTCGAGGCAATCAAAGAATGGCCTACACCGAAAATAGTGACGGATGTGCAAAGTTTTCATGGTCTAGCTAGCTTCTATCGCAGATTTGTACCAAATTTTAGCACCCTAGCTTCTCCTTTGATTGAAGTAATAAAAAAGAATGTTCACTTCCGATGGACAGAAGAGCAGGAGAATGCCTTCAATACATTGAAAGACAAGTTAAGTTCAGCTCCTTTACTTGTTTTACTTGATTTTACCAAAACTTTTGAAATAGAATGTGATGCTTCAGGAATTGGTATTGGTGCTGTTCTAATGCAGGAAGGAAGACCAATTGCTTATTTTAGTGAGAAACTCAATGGCGTAGCTTTTAACTATCCCACATATGACAAGGAGCTTTATGCATTGGTAAGAGCTTTAGAGACTTGGCAACACTATTTGTGGTCCAAAGAATTTGTCATTCATTCAGACCATTAATCCTTAGAACATTTGAAAGGACAAGGTAAGCTAAATCGATGACATGGTCACTGGGTTGAATTCATTGAAATGTTTTCTTCTGTTATCAAATATAAACATGGAAATGAAAACATAGTTACTGATGCGTTGTCACGAAGGCATACACTTATCTCATTACTTGATGCAAAATTTTTGGGTTTTGAATATTTGAAGGATTTGTATGAGAAAGATCCTGATTTCTCTGTTGTGTTTAAAGCTTGTGAAAAATTTGATTTTGAAAACTTTTACAAATTCGAAGGATATTTGTTTCACAAGAATAAGCTATGTATTCCGCAATGTTCTTTGCATGAATTGCTTGTTAAAGAATCACATGCGGAAGGATTGATGGGGCATTTTGGAGTTTTTAAAACTTTAGAAGTTTTGAAAGAACATTTCTTTTGGCCTCGCATGAAGAGAGATGTGCAACAAAAATTGCTCTAATTGCATTGCATGCAGGAAGGCTAAATCTAAAATTAGGCCCCATGGATTATATATGCCTTTGCCAGTTCCTAGTCATCCTTGGATTGATGTTTTCATGGATTTTGTTCTAGGTTTGCCCTGGTCTAGAAGTGAAAAAGACTCCATATGTGTTGTTGTTGATAGGTTTTCAAAAATGGCACACTTTATTCCTTGTCGTAAAATTGATGATGTTACGCATGTTGCAAATTTATTCTTTAAAGAGGTTGTGCGCCTACATGGCATTCCAAAAGCTATTGTAAGTGATAGAGATGTCAAATTTCTGAACCACTTTTGACGTGTTCTATGGGGTAAGTTGGGTACAAAATTGATATATTCTACTACTTGCCACCCGCAAACTGTTGGGCAAACCGAGATAGTAAATCGAACTCTTGGTACTTTACTACGTGCTGTGATAAAGAAAAATTTGAAATCTTGAGAAGAATACTTGCCTGTAATTGAATTTTCTTATAATAAAACATTGCATACATCTACCAAGTTTACTCCTTTTGAAGTTGTTTATGGCTTTAATCCATTAACTCTTTTAGATTTGATTCCACTGCCAGTGAAAGAAGTTGCCAATCTAGATAGCAAAAGGAAAGCTGAATTGGTTAAGAAGATTCATGAGGATACTAAGGATCATATTCTTCAAAGGAATGAACAAGTTGCTAGTCGCTCGAATGTCAAGAGGAAGAAGATTATTTTCCAATCAAGAGATTTTGTTTGGATACATTTCAGAAAAGAGAGATTTCCACAAGAACGAAAGTCAAAGTTGCATCCACGTGGAGATGATCCTTTCTTAAGTGAGTTCTACTTTCAATGTTACTGACTTGTCTCCTTTTGATTTTATTGCAGATTCGAGGACGAATCCTTTTGAAGAGGAGGTGAATGATATGAACTGAGAAGCTTCGATAAATGCAATTGATGGAAATAAGGATGATCGAGTAAATTCCGACGATGATCAAGATAATGATGTGGATCTTCGAGATAAAGAAACTAATCAAGAATCCTCACGCCCACTCACAACATCAAGAGTAAAACAACTTCAGAAGACAATAAAAAATCATTTACAAAGTGGACATGCAACTACAAATTAGATCCAACTTCTCAATGTGTTACAAGTTGGACCGCATGAAGAGTCAGCATAACTCGGGTTATTTGGAATTTTCGAAAATAATTAAATATGAAATATGCTGATGAGGATTGTAACAGAAATTGAGTTTATTATTTTACTAAATTAGTTAGGTTACTTGTGGGCTAAGTTAGGATATTTTTTTTAAGCCCAAATTCTATTTCTAGGGCCTATAAATACTGTCACTCATTATTATTTTAGACATCTTTGAATCTATAAATAATTTAGCTTAATTGCTTTTGCTGTGAGGGAACTCCTGCAACCCGTTCTTCGGGAACTTTCGTCGTTAATTACAAGGTTGGCTATCTTGTGATTAAATCCATCTCTTTATAATATCGATTACTTGATTCATTGTAATCTTGATGTTGATATTCCGCTGCTTTGAAAATTTGTTTGATCTCGTTTCTTTGACTATCATATATTGTTCTGGTCACTCAAAGCATTGTTCTTGAGTATCGTATCACATGTCGTGCTTTGCATTGTCGTGCCGACATGGGCCATTTTGAAAATGGGCCGTATTGGGCCACATGATCCATTTTTTACCCCGACACCTTTTGAGCCTAGCCTGACTGGGCCGGCTGGGCCGAGTTGGACGGTCCATTTTTTTAAATTTTTTACCTTTCAATTTGAACTCTTACAAATTTTAATTTACTTATTAAATTATTATATAATATAATTAGTATTAATAATTATTCTATAATATATGATTTAGTGAGTAGTGACTACTTTAATTATTATTATTATATAATAATTATATAGTTAAATTTTCAAATACATTAAGTCAATAATTCATAATTATTAAGTAAATAAATTTATAAAATGAATAATTAAGTAATAACTAATAAGTTATAATCTTATACATAAAATTAATTGGTAAGTATTTAATAAATATATATTAGTAGTATACTAGTATAAATAGTTAAGTACTAATTTACTATATACTAACTTATAAGTAGGTTATACTAAGTAAATTAGTATTTAACTATCTTATAACTAAGCTAAGTTATAACCAAACGAAGTTATACTAAGTAAATTAGTACTTAACTATCTTTTAACTTAGTTGTAACTTATTTAGTAATTTACTATATACTAAGATATAACTAATTAATTAGTACTAAAGTTAGAATCAAATCAAAGGTATTTTTTAAAGTTCAAACTTTAAATTCGTACTAAAGTTAAAATCAAAAGTGTCTTTTAAAGTTCAAACTTTATAATTTTTAATTTACTTCTTATATAATATAATTAGTATTATTCTATAATCTTCAATATATGACTTTAGTGACTTCTTTAATTATTATTATATTATTATATAATAATTATATAGTTAAAATTTCAAATACATTAAGCATTATCCATTAGGTTATTAATTCATAATTATTAAGTAAATAAATTAGTATAAGACTATAATATTAGTAGTATACTAATATAGATAAGTTAAGTTATAAGATAATTCTAATCTTGTGTTCGAGTATCTGCGTCAAACCAAGTTATAAGATTCTATAATGAATCATGAATGTATGAATTAAGATTTTCAAACTTTTATTGAGTAATCATGATAGCATACTCACAACAGTCGTCAATTTCAAAAGAAAAGAGCATCACTCGAAATGGGTTTAAGAGTGACTATTGTAAAAATGCTACCTTTATTATTTAATGAGAGAAGATGAGATTGAACGATAAAATGTGAGACGAGAGAAGATTGAGAGAGAGAGCGAGGGTCCGTGTTCGTGTTGTCAAATTCAAACAATACGAGTCATGTGATTTCAGCGCGGGTCGTGTTTTTTGCGCCATGCACGATTCGTGTCGGTGTGTGAAAAAAATAATTCGTGTCAAAATGAGCCGTGTCGTGTTGCATCCGTATTCACTGTGCTCAAGCTGTGTTATGTCCACCGTGCGAATAGTCAAGTCGACACGGAATGACACCACACGATCCATTTTCTCGCGCGCGGAATTTCATCTTTAGGCTCTTCCAAGTATCTCACTTTTGGGAGTGTTTCGGCCACTCGAAATTTTAGGTTATTACAATCAGATTTATAAATTTTGTGCATAGCAGGTTTCTTTTATTTGTAGAAAATAAAATATATTTAAAATTTAAAAATAAAAAAGAAACTCAATTAAGTTTTTTGTGAAACTTGACATAAGATGATCGAGTTTTCTCTCTTAATATGTAAATTACTTTTACCACGCATCATTTTCTAATTCGACAGTGAACTGAAAGTGGGACTTGACTGAGCATGTGAATAAGTATTGCTCCAAGTCAATACATAAATATAATAAAACAAAATTAGGGGGCAATTCATACCAAAAAAATGTTAATAATATAAAATAAATGATATTACTTTTTCTGAATTTAATTTTTAAAAAAATTAACTTAACATGATATCAAAATCAGATGTTCTGAATTCAAATTTCGTTAAGTTCTTATTAAAAAATAATTTTCTCTCTTGATAATTCACGTATTGAATTTGAGTTAAAATAAAAAATTGTCAACAATTCAAAATTATTTTTTAAAAAATATAAAATAAATAATATTATTTTTTTAATAATTTAAATTTTTTTTAAAAATAATTAGGTCATTAAATTTAAGTAAAAGAATCATCTGTAAAAAATATATATTGGCGTGATTTAGTGCTTTAGTACGAATTTATCATCATACCCTTTTGAAGACCCAAATTCCAGAAGGGGGAAGGACACGAAAGTCCAACGATAGACAGCGACGTGTAACCCACTAAGCCGTCCAAAATGGAAGGATAAGTTTCCCCTCCCTGCCCTCTCCCTCGCCTTCGTACTCTGCCATCATTTGGCACCACACACGCGCCACAGCGCCAAGCCGCGCCGCAGGCAACCGATTCCAGCGCGTGATGCGCACGTGAGATGCCACACGGCCCACGGCCCACGGCCCACGGACATGTACCGGTAGGCCTCGCCGGTTCCCCCCACACTCTCGCGGTGAATATATAAACATGGGAAGACGCCCTCGACGCGTTCGCATTCCGCTCCGTTCGTTCCCCCTCGTCGCCTTCTTCCTCCTCCTCCTGCTGCTCGCCGCTGCTTCTCTCCATCTGCTTCTCTCTTCGCGGACGTATCCGTCGTTGCCCTTCGGGTTCGGACGATTCCAGTTTCGTGCAAGGGAGGTAAGAGACTTGTCCGATTCGCCATTATCTCCTGAAGTTATGTGCGGTTTTTTTTTTTGTTTTTTTTTTTTTGAGAATTTTGCGGTCCTCTTTTGCAAATATCTCTTCTCTCTGGGGGAATGTAGTGTTTGGATGAGTTTTGGGTGCTTGAATTGTTTTGCAAAAGTCGTTTCTTTCCGGGTTTTATGGAGTGTTTACTAATGAAGGTAGGGTTTTGGCAGGCGAATTTGGTTTGGAGAACTGCCTTGGGATTGCTGGAGCTTTTGGTAAGGACTGCTTTGCCGGTAGTTTTCCGAGTAGGAAATCAAAAGAGGGATTTTTCGGACTGATGAGAGTTGCCAGGGGGATGCAGAGATTGGCTTTGGACGAGGAGGAGAGCGCGCAGGGGAGCAAGGAATTGATCACCCGCCAGATTGATTTCTGTGTGCCCAAGGCGAGAACTCGAGATAAAGGGATGGCCCGGGCTTCTAACAATCGAAAAGTTCTTTGATTGGACTTGGCAAAACTGTGAGCTGAAGGAATAGAAGACGGAAGTAAAATGACAAGGATATTCGTACAGCGTGGGACTGGAGGGTCGTCCTCAAGCTCCATCCGGCCTCCCTCCAGCTCTGTTCCACAGTCCTCGGCCACTCAGGTTCCCTCTAGCTCAAAGCCAGATGAGCCTGAAAAGGAGGTTCTTGATGAGCAAACCATAATCGAAGACCTTGTGGAACAATCAGAGGATGTGAATGATGATGTTGGCGTTGGAACATCCAAGGGGGTACAGTCTGATAGTGTGCCCATTGAACAGTTAAATATGGGAAAGTCTTTAGATGATAATATTTTGGACTCTGTAGAAGTCATCCAAGAGATAAGTGGGCTTCAATTTCAAGAAGAAGATTCTTTGAGCTCTGGTATTGGCTCTTCTCAGATTATTACTGGAGGATCTTGCCCTCCACCGCCCCCTGTCCCCCCTCCAAAGCACTCTATAACAAATCCTAATCCGAGGAGAATAGGTTTGGGGCCTTCAAATGCCGTGAGAATAGGCTCTTCAAGGAGGCAATTGGGTTGGCCTGTTATCTCATCAAGGTCTCCATCAGACTCTAGGCCTTCTTCTCCCAGATCATATGGTGAAGGTGAAGGATATAACAGTGCAGATGAGCAAAGCCATTGTTATATATCCTCCTATTATGATGCAGTAAGATATTTTATATTATTTCTTGGCTAGCATGTCAGATGTTATCATCTGATGAATCCATGTGAAACTTTGTCCATGTCAACATTGAATTTATCCATTTTCGACCCCCTAAAAAATGTCTTTTACAGTTTACCTATTATCTTGAAATCTTTCAATAGCTTAATGGTAAACAATTTACAATTTAGGGTCTTGCTGAAAGTGTTCCGTAACACCCCCAGTCTAATCATTTGGGCCTAGGGCCCACACAATTTAAAATGTGTCTTGATAGGTCAAGGGAATAGCTATATATTCCCATGACCAACTCGTGTTTTTGCCCGCATGAGACTATTTAGTTAACACCCTGATCCTTAGACCTCGGGTCGCTACATCTTCTCCTCTTAAGGGGCTCAACGTCCTTGTTGAGCAATCTTGTTGGCCCTTGGTCCGTGTTTTCCACATGACTCAAGTTTGCATGCGAGTTCGACTCTTGTACCATTATGTAATACCCCCGGTCCAATCAAAATATTGTTCACTTTGAGCCTAGGGCCCGCACAAATTTAAAATGCGTCTTGATAGGTGAAGGAAGTGTTTTGCAGGAGTATTCAATTGAACCCTGGTACTTAGACCTTGGGTCATTACAATGAAATGGGATAGCTATGCCTTTTTTATTAAACGTGCTCTTATTTGATCCTCAGTAAGCTTGGATAATTATATGTACCATTGAGCTCGGATGTTCACATTCATCATATTTGACAAGAAAAATCATATGATAAGATTTCGGTGGAAACTTTGCTTTGCTTTTATGTTTTGTTTGTAATCTGGCATCTCATTAATAAAACCTTGGACGACTACCTCCTTGCTAGTCATCCTTTCTCCTCTCGAAAAGATTTCTACTCTAAGCAACTGGTATCCTGGTTTTTTTTATGTTTCTTTTTTTAATATTGATGCTAGGATAAATTGGTTGAACTTTGTAATCGTTCTTGATATTTAAATATAAAAAATGACATTTATTTTCCTCCCTAGGATCGGGAGCGCCTATTTGAAATTGAGATACGACGAATAAAGGGGTTGGAAGTCAAACGAATGCTGGAGGATGGGAATTGTCTGTTTCGTGCTGTTGCTGATCAAGTATATGGTGACCCAGAGGCATATGATTTGACGAGACAGATGTGCATTGACTATATGGTATGTGTATCTATATTAATATGAACTAATTTAGTGTCCATCAAGCAATATGGCAGAATCACCCTCTCAAAAAAAAATGGCAGAATCAATTTCTTCTATCTAGATGTGTTAAAAAGTTGCAGAAAACTTAGAAAATGTCAATATATTCTTAATATGATTTGGTCAATACTTTTCCTTTTAGAACATAGGTAATGCTTTCATTTAATGTATTGATTGCTAAGATAGCAATGGATCAAAATTTAATGAAGTGGCCATATATGACAGTCTGAACCAAAATGCACAAATTTTAGATGCTTTACAAATATTAGGCTGCACATTCAATTTTAAATAATAGTATGCTTTGTATATTCAAATTCTTGAAGTATTTACTTGCTAAGTAGTTTAAACGTTGGATCTACCTTAGCAGAAATATTTTGGCATTTTGATAAACATAAAGTTATTGGGAAAATTTCATAGTTGAGACCTGTTCGGATGAATTATAATCTGTCATTTTTTCAATGTAAATTAAAAAAAATAGATTTAAACTTCTAATCTGTTCTTGACCATTGTTACACTATCGTTCTATGTTTTGGAGGCGCTAATTGTTAAGATATCTAATATCTATGAGGTGATCCTTTCTAGACATTACTTTGTCTTAGGGAGCCTTTGAATAAAATTTTTCAAGGGGAGGGAAGGTAAGATAATAGAGTGGAGTAAAAGGGAATGCTGCTTTCCTTCCCTTGGAACGACCTATTGTGGTTGAAGGAAAATGTCATTTCGAGGGGAATGGCAGTGAAAATTTCACCTTTACCTCCATTCTGATGTTTATCCAACTAGAAGTGAACTTTTCCACTCCTCTTCTCTACCCTTCTTTCACCTCAATGTGAACATGCCCTTGTTGTTTATCGGTCTTTCATAGTCAAATTTCTCAAGGTCATTGAAGTCAACTTTTTTTTTGTCAGTAATCCCACAAGTTTGTAGCATGTGCAGTCACAAAGAAAGTAATGGAGTGAATTTGAGTTTGTGAAATTCAAGGTCGCCATGCAAGAAATCCTGTATTTTGTGATTTATGTGCTAGTCTTATATTCTCACATATAAGAAACTGTAAGGGGATTTTGTTATGAATGGATGAAGTATAGAAGTTGGGGTAAGATCCAGTAGTTTATGGCACCTGGTTGGTAAAGTACTAAAATGTTTATATCTGGATCATCTTGGATAACTGCAAGCAATACTGTCAGCTACTTAAATTCATGTCCATTGTGGTCCAACATTCAGTATAGAATATAGTTATGTTCTAAAAGACTATAGTTTTCTCTCTCTATAATATTGTATGTGATTTGCTTGGGTGCATATTTTATACTGCATTTCAGCAGGAAAATTTCCATACTGTTGACTTTCTTTTACACTCAGGAAGGGGAGAGAGATCATTTTTCACAGTTCATCACTGAAGGCTTTGCATCCTACTGTAGGAGGAAAAGGAGAGACAAGGTGTGTGGTTCAAAAAATTTATCTTTTGTAATAACTTGCAAGATGTTTCGAGTGTGCGTAACAGGTCGGGTATATTTTTGTATAGGGTAAAAATAATACTGCACAAAAGTGTAGCTAGGTGTACGTTACCCATAGTGTTAAAGCATGAAGATGTTGTATAGCTTAAAGCATGGGGTATGCATACACCTAGTTCACCCAGGCTGCACTATTTGTGCCCCCTTGTTTTAAAATATAAGCACATGCAAAAGGAGACTAATGAAAAGTATCGAGACCTAGCCAAGAAATCACTTAAGGTATAATGAATTAATCAAGTTTGTGGTTGTAGTGTTTTTAAGCTGTCTACTCCCACACAGTTGGAAGTTCAAATTGAATGAGTGGCAGTATGAAACTATGGCTGGAGCTGAGATGAATTAGTGTTATATAAAAGTTAAAGCATCCAGCTTGAAGTTGGCTCAGTATTTATCCCAAATTTTAGTTCATGCCTTCACTTCATCTGGACAGGAGTCAAGTTCAAGCCTATTTGACATGAGCCAATCAAGTAACTCAAATTGAGATAAAATTATAGAATTATAGAGTTTATGGGTGCTCTTGTAGTGCATGCATGATTAGACTCATATGATTTTGTTATATGTTCAGCAGTATCATGGAAATGATAAAATGTCATGTTCTGTATCTGAAAAAATGTACGATTATGATCTTCAAAAGATGGGGAGCGGATGGGGCTTGCTTCCCATGAAAGTTTAAGTACGTTTCTTTTAAGTAAGAGCTTTGTTCTTAAAAAACGATGATCTTCTAACATTTAACTGGAACATATTTTATTTTTAAATTCATCCTATGCTTTGCCTCTTTGGGTTGGAAACTTCAACTTATTATATCTTATATCAGGTTTATGGAAACAACGTCGAGATTCAGGCCTTTGCTGAGATGTATAATCGTCCTATTCATATATATTCTTACAGCATAGGTGATGTTCTTATATAAATTGAATGTTTTCAGTCCTCTACGGCCTGGCGATCACCAATTACCAACTTTTATCCTTTTGTTGCAGAACCTATTAATATTTTCCAAGGAAATTACATGACGGATATTCCGCCAATTCGGCTAAGTTACCATCATGGGAATCATTACAATTCACTTGTTGACCCATGCCAAATGACAATTGGTGCAGGCCTCGGGTTTAGTAGTCTTCGAGGGGTATGTGTACAAAGCTTGGAACTGATAAGTGATAACCATATATTAGTTTTGACAGATACCAATTAGGGGCTTCATTGATTTGAAATATACTAGATTTGGTGTTAGAGAATATTTATGTAGGCCCAGGCTTACAAGATTATTGATGATATTATTTCATATGCTTTTGCCTTCTAATTTCACCTATTTGACATTTCTGCCATTTTTCTTCTTAACCAGAGAAACATTGATAAGGACCAGGTGAAAGAAGCAATCAAAGCACAGCAAGATCAACATATCGATAATGCAAGTGACCCTTTTCATAGTTCTTACTATAGTAATTCTTTTGAAATTTGTTCTTCTATTGTGTACTTGGAGGTTTCTGTTTTTATTGTTTTTTTAGGATGAAAAAAGATGCGTCTTTGTTACATTCATCCGGAGTTATTCATCCATGAGCAATGAATTATAGGGTGCCTCAAGTTTATATAAGTCAATAAATGTGAAATAAGGGATTATGCTCCAGCTCTCCAACACTGGAGATCGGCATATATATTAGTATAATGCTTTTTCCCCTGAAAAAAATGCAGACTTTGCACAGAAACCAAGTCACTCACAAGAACCAAGAGACTATCGTCTCCTTGGACTTGTAAAACCGCCAGTCCTGAGCCACCTTGCAACCCTGGAAGGACTGCCGATGATTCCTTGTCTCTCTGAAGCTCATTGGCCTGCGGTTGCCCATACCTCTCGACCCATACATAAATTTTTATCATTTGGAGATTTCTTATTGTTATCTTAAAAGTCAGATCATATTCCCTTCTGAATAATGCATAACCTGTAAAAATGGTTTTTAGTAGGTTTATTTGTCATCGTTTTCATATCAATCACTCACTTTACTTACTGGGCATGTGCTAAGGAAGGTTCTGGCAACTGGTTTAAAGCTATTGATACAGGGTTGAGAGCTTCTTGGTTTAAACCTGATTTATAATAGGTTCTTTATTTTGTTTACTTGTGTGCACAGGCACTTCTAGCTGAGGGACGTTTTTACTCTGATATGGAACTGACGGAGAAGGAAATAGAGCGCATGGTAATGGAGGCTTCACGTGCTGAATATCTAGCACAAGAGAAGTTGAAGCAGCATCCTTCTTTCACAGAGTCTTCGACATCCAGGGCGGAGCCATCATCTTCTGGCGCAAGTATGTCTTTGTTCTCTTTAAAATATGGCGACACTGAAGTCCAATCAACCTTCATAAAAGAAGCAAAAGTTATGAACATAATGTTTGCTTGAACACACAATTGCATCAACAGGATCATCTCAGTCTTTCACAGAAAGTGGTTACCGAAATGCGGTGTCGCCCGAGATGGTTCTCGCCAGCAGCATCCAGACGGTCCTCGCAATGGGTTTCAGCTACATGCAGGCCATTGAAGCATACAGCATCTTTGGGGATGATGCCGAGTCCATGATCTGCTACCTTGTGGAGATGGGTGGCAATAGTGGCACTCCTGGTGGCAGCTACCAGCGCAAAGGGAAAGCAGCAGAGTGAAGACTGATATTTGGAATTGGGCAGGCTGAAATAACAAAGGGAAAGATGATCTTGTCGTTTATATGTTCCATGTCTAAACAAATCCAAGTCTAATAAGTGTTCAAAAGAAAAAAAATTTCAAATCCAAATTATATTTGTACCCTTGTTTATCTATTTTGTTACTTTCTTTCTGGGATAAACGGGCATGCAGTATGCTCGAGGTACACATATTTTGTTTGTGGGTTATTTCCTCAAACATGACGACTTTTTTGTGTCTACTTTTGTCTTTTGAACTCACTGTAGCACCCTTTTGAAGAATTCGTATTTTTCACTTTGATCCATATGTCAAGTTTTATTAAATATTTTGTTATTTTTTCTTTCAATTTATGAAATGATTAAATCATCCTTCTCTCATATGTTTTAATAATTTAAAATATAAAATAATATATTATAATACAAAAGTGCGTGGGAGCACGTTGGTTTGCCACACCCACCCTTCGCGAGCTCGACAACCCTCCTTTTTCCACTTTTGCGTCGCGCGCGTCGTCGGCGACACATCGCAAGAAAAGGGGGTGTTGCCCTCCGCATGCGTCGGCGACATGCGCTCGACACATTTTTTATTTTTATTATAATATATTATTTTGTATTTTAAAATATTAGAATATATGGAATAAGGAAAGTCTAGTCATTCCAAAATCGAAAAAAAAATAAAAAATAATAAGAAATTTAACAGAACTTGATAGATGAACAAAAGTAAAAAATGCGATATAGCGTAGGGGGTGCTACAAATTAGGAGCAGATGCGAAATCACCATTGTCCAAGAAGGTTTGAGGAAATAATTCTTTGTTTATTTATCATGAAGTATATGGACCATGCACTGCACACCCTTTTTTCCTTTAATCTTATTTTTATATTTTGATGTAATAATGTTAGTGGGATTCAAAGATGTGGTTGGGGTACCATGAGACATCATTTATTCATAGATAAATGGTGAGGTAATCATAAATCATACAAAGAGCCCTTAGAGTTAGAACTTAGGTTTTGCGTCACATTTGGAAATTATAAAGCAGTTAAAACATTGGCGTCAGTGTTGTAAAACTCAAATGGGCTTGGCCTGTGGGACTTGTATCCCTGTATAAAAGACATGCCATGAGTTAAAAGAGGATTTGAACCACTTCGGACCGTTTAAATTTTATCAAGATCGAGTTCAACTGATCAAATCGGATCATGAGTCTAAAAATTTTTGTTTGCCCTAGTTGGGTGACAACAATCAGGGTTGGAGTGAATTGGTGACCCAGTCCTTCTTCCAACACTTATATGTTTCCTTGGTCCTTCCATGAATCTTTCATATATCTTAGTTTTTGTTCATGGCAGTTGTGTCCTTTTGCAGCAGCGACAGCACCCATTGCTCCATCCATGGCAAGCCCCCTACAGGTGTGGACATGTCACGGGGTCATTCTCGGACACTAGATCACGTGCGGCGACTAGGCGGAAAGGCACCTAGCCAAGCCTGTTTTGAGTTTGCAATGGAAGTTTTATGGTCGAGACGACTACGCCGAGAGTCACTCTTATAGGCATTCAATCACGGACATGACTAGAGTGTTGGACTACTCGTCACGAGATCGTGGCATTAGCGCGTTGCGGCACTAATGTAGGCGCTTGACCGCTTAAAGTCCGAAGGGGCGACGAAGGGACCACGGGACGCTACGAAGGGACACCGATGTGAGTTGCCACCCCACGCTCAAGGCCATGACACTAGAATTAAAGAAAAGCTTACTTGTATTAAATATGATGAAACATAACATACAATTGGGCCTCGGAAGGCACTAGTGAACTCCTCCCAGTGTACCGTAGGTATAGGAGTCTTGTTACATATTGAAGATGCAAAAGACGTACCCTACGGGAACGTCACCTACTTGGCCATTCATAAGGACGGCCTTACAAGATAAATGCCCTAAGGGCGGATAACTTGGTACTCCGCAATATTACGCAGTGCGGGGCGGCTGCATGTGTTCCATGTTTTCGGCGCTGAGCGACCGAGGGCTATAAGTTGAGCGGCATTGGTGCCGCGAGGCTTCACGCTTCGTGTCACGGGAAACGCCCCGTGACATTCTCCCCCACCAAAGTCGGCGACGCCCCCGACGCCGTTGTCCGGGCTTCCTCGGGGCCTTTGTCTTGAGTCTTGACTTCGCTTATCTCGTTCAATTCTGCCTTCTTTGCCTTGACTTCAACTTCACCAGCATCACGCAACGCCAGGAATGCCCGCTCCTTGGGGTCTCGCTGAGGACTCCTCCCTCAGGCCTGCTTCGCTCGCTGATCCTTCGTCCAATCCGGGGTCATCACTTGTGCAGCGCCAGTGGAGTCCGCCATGTGCGGTCTGACTTCATCAAGCAACTATCCGTCCATCAAGTCTCTGTTGGCTTCACTTCTCTTCAACTTGCGCAGCGTCAACTTGTGTGGTTTGGCTTCTTTGGGGGTGAAACAACTCTTGTATGCCTTCGGGAATACCGCGGAGAAGAGTTGCCTCAGGGTCGTGTAGAACACGATGAAGAGTCTCGCCATTCGACCTGCATGACTTGACTCGATGCCTTCATGTTGCGGATGGCCGCAGCATAAGGTCTCCCTTCCGTCGAATGCGAAGTACATGACCATCTCACCCTCGATGATCATTCTTGAATTTCGACGGCTTGAAACAGCACAAGCTCTCCGATGTCGATGCTTGTAGCTTGTCTGCTTCGAGTGCTTGGGGTCGCTATGATGAGCGACGAGAGTCTTCCCACGGATACTTTGGGACGCTTCAGGTCTATTTGTGGGCTTGACTCAATGTCTCTATGTTGCAAATGATTGCAACGTAGAGTCTTCCATACCTCTGCCGAACGAAAAGCGCAGGACCACCTCCTCCTTGGTGATCACATGATGTTTCGGCAGTCTTGAGGCGGGACAAGGTTCTTTGATCTGACAATCCATGCCTTGTCCATCCAAGTCGCCATAGTGGGCGATGAGAGTCTCCCCACGTTCCCTTGTGGTTCAACTTGCTATCTCCAAGTTGCAGATGGCTGCAACGTTGAGTCCATCGTCCGCCGAGCGTTGGGAACAACTCCACCTTACCATTGGTGGACAAGAGATATCTCGACGGTTTGAGGTGGAGCAAGATTCTTTGGTATAACATTCCGCACCTTGTCCACTCCCAGTCGCTATAGTGAGCGACGATGAGGGTCTCCCCACATGTGCCTATGGTTCGACTCGCTTCTCCTGCTTCGATGGACGATCTTTATCTTCGGCATAAGTAGCTTCCTCCTTGCGACTTGAGCTTCTCTCCCCCCACCATTGCCCTTGCCCAAGGGCTTTGGTGGCATGGCACTTGTCCTGATTGACTTGGCAGCATCGACTAATGAGCGGAGGTTGGACGATCCGGTCGTTCCAACTCCTTCCTAGTCCAAAGCTTCTAACCCCTCTGCTTGAAGAGCACCAACACTGGGTCTTCATCCTCCTGGGAACACTGTAGGCGGAGCTCGGTGATTCCTTTCACTTTCTCCTTCAACATGCCCATCTGGCCGATGCTGAACTATGCGATCTTGACCTTCAGTCCCAACTTGTCAGGGTCTGCATAATTGATGAACTGCCACTTCTTCTGTCCCATGTCTGGGATGCATGTTTGCCACATTCTACATTGTCGCGATGGCAACGTCATCCTGAGTTTGCCACATCTTGCAGGGTTCTTGGGATATGCCTTCTTCCGATCCTGGGACCTCCTTTGAAGCTTTGACAATCCCTTTGGGATATGGACGGGGCGAGATCGTTGTGCTCGTTCACGAAGAGGATGCACCTTAGATGCTCGTCCGTCCGCACCTTGGACAAAGTAATGCCATTGTGCCTGTCATCCTAGATTATACACCTTTGACATACTCGTCCATCGGGCGGCTTGACCCTTGCGAAAGAGTAGCCGTTCCGGGCCTTCACTGATCCGTGCGGATGCTTGTGAAGACGTTCCGCTTAGATAAGCGGACTGCGGTTGGTGAACTCGTGGCATGAGCTCCCAACATTACCTCCATCTCCATTCGAAGGGACGACATCGCCAATGTGTCCTTCAAAACCTTCGCATTGCGATTCTTGGAGGCCGCTTCGATTACTCGAGGCGATGTCCGAAAGGAAAGGGCACTCCTTCCTTCGGTTGGCGGCAGAACTCTTGACAGCAGCATGCCAAGGTTCGCCGATGCTCGACGCTCAGACCATTTGCCAAATTGGTCGCTGAGTTGAGGCGTCGATTTGCGTTGGCATGTATCAGGTTCGTCCCACTCCTCGATGGATGACATCACGCCGCTTGCGGGGCGACACTTGACGAGGCAGGCAAGGCTGACAGCTCGTTCGCGAGTGTTTGCAAGTAATCAATGCTTTGCTCCATTCCTGAAAGTCATCGTGGCGTGGCAGGCGATGCTGCGGCACGACAAGATGCTTGTGATTGATGCTTCTTGGCCGAAGGGATGATATCCTTTGGTCGAAAAGGGACCGTGAACCTTGATATTTATCTTTAAGCCAACTTCTCCCGTGAAGCGGTTGTGCACTTCACGTTGCATGACTGGGCATGTGATGCGACGTTACGAAATACCGAGCAGCGCCAGGTCATCATGATAGTGCATGACCGACAGTCCCTGAATGTGACACGGGTCCTCCGAGTTACACGATGCTCGTGTAAGCGATCTCATGATATGAGCAGCGCAAGACCATCATGCGGAGCATATGGCCACTCTTTGACGCAGCGCGACACTTCAGGATTCCCGACTGTATACCTGGGGTGGTTGATCTGCTCGAGTGAGCGACGCATGATCGTCCCGGTTAGGCGGGGCGATCAATCCGCCATCATGATGCATGACGGACGTTCCTTGACACGACACGGGTGTATGAGGAACATGCTGCGGGGCACGACTGGGCGTGCGGCGAGGAAGTTTGCCATGCATTCCTCATTGGCGTCCACGATCAAAGATCGTGGTACCAATGCGCCTGGGCGTGATGGAATATTTGAGCGGAAGCACATCTCCTACGCCAGGGCACGTTGCGACGACACAAGCGAGTTATCGTGGCTGGGTAATCCGAGCAGGAAGAACTGCTCTGATACCACTTATCACGGGGTCATTCTCGGACACTAGATCACGTGCGACGACTAGGCGGAAAGGCACCTAGCCAAGTCTGTTTTGAGTTTGCAGCGAAAGTTTTATGGTCGAGACGACTACGCCGAGAGTCGCTCTTATAGGCATTCAATCACGGACATGACTAGAGTGTTGGACTACTCGTCACGAGTCCGTGGCATTAGCGCGTTGCGGCACTAATGTAGACGCTTGGGCGCTTAAAGTCCGAAGGGGCGACAAAGGGACCACGGGACGCCACGAAGGGACACCGATGTGAGTTGCCACCCCACGCTCAAGGCCATGATACTAGAATTAAAGGAAAGCTTACTTGTATTAAATATGATGAAACATAACATACAATTGGGCCTCGGAAGGCACTAGTGAACTCCTCCCAGTGTACCGTAGGTATAGGAGTCTTGTTACATATTGAAGATGCAAAAGACGTACCCTACGGGAACGTCACCTACTTGGCCATTCATAAGGACGGTCTTACAAGATAAATGCCCTAAGGGCGGATAACTTGGTACTCCGCAATATTACGCAGTGCGGGGCGGCTGCATGTGTTCCATGTTTTCGGCGCTGAGCGGCCGAGGGCTATAAGTTGAGCGGCATTGGTGCCGCGAGGCTTCACGCTTCGTGTCAAGGGAAATGCCCCGTGACAGACACGCCTTTTGGAGGAAGTGAGCACTGGGCGGAGAGGAGGAGATTGCGGACAATGGGACCGGCGTTGAACTCTATCAATCTTTTTCATTGACTCCACCGTTGCACCGCCTCCGACTCCACCGTTTCATCGTTATGGCCGGAAGCCCAAGAGCTCGTGAGGAGATGTGAGGAGAAAGATGATAAAGACATGGGAGGAGGAGAGGAGCTTGTTGAACATTAAGGCGGCATTTGGTTGCAGGTTAATTGACGGATTGACCAAACACAACATTTATTCTACAAAAAGTACAAAGGGTAAAGTTGTCATTTTTTAAAAAAGTTAATCTCATGAATAGTGAAAAAATGTGAGTTATCGTATTCTTTATATCAAGTGGAATAGAAGTAATCTGGCGCAGACTTCAAAAATTGATTAATCTACCGAATTATATATCTTAACTCTATGCAAACTTAACCTCCAACTAAAGGAAGCTAGAGAACGAAAGGGGACTATTACAAATTTTCATTTCTTATTTTTTTTCCGTCTCCCAAACAAAATTTGTAGAGCATTTTTTGTCTATAGGTGACATAAGATTTCCCATGATAGTAATCTCCTTATTCATTGTACAAAATCAATTATACTTACGCCGACGAGAGTAGATGACAAGTGACAAGAAGCCTCTTTGTTTTATGATTTGCTTGAGCGATATTTGCCAATATGCAATAAACTGACAATAAACAGTTTTTGCAAATATTTATTATCATATATTTTAGTTTAATATATTGTTTGTTAACAAAGATACAATCATTACTTTTCTGTTCTCACATATTTTAGTTTAATATTTATAATATATTATTTTTATTTTACATTAGTTTATTGCATTCCGATTCAACCATGACCCGAAGAGTATTTCAGATCTACAACATTAGTCGCCCGATCACGTAAGCTACTGATTCTACTTCCTTCGTCCCGCGACCTCCGATGCCAATCCTCGCCGCCCCCCTTTGCGACGTCGTGGCCACGGCGCTCTCTAACCGGCGAACTCCACTCCGTGCATCCTCTTTCTTTATACCATATTTTTCTCTCTCCTCTTCTCCCACCTCTCGCCGTCCTGATTCCCTCCTCTTTCCTGATGTTTTCTTCTCCTATGAGACAATAGTCTATCCCATAAGTAGATGCGAGGAAGAAATAACCCTATGAGTAATTTTTTTAGATTATTAAAAATATGAAATTAAATTATTTGGACTCACCATATTATTTTATTTACTTTATTTTAATTTACAGACAATGTAACGTATCTAAATTTTAAGGAAAGGAATAAAAAAAAGGAAATGTCGCGCAAGGAAACGACCGATAGGGGAGGCAAATCCTCCCCTGATTTCGCCCATGATCGACGGCCGATGCCATAAAAAGGGACGCGAGGGCAACCCTCGCGCCCCTTGGAACCCAGCCCTGCCGCCGTTCTCTCTCTCTCGTATTCTTCCTTTCGATTCCGGCGATCGACGCACACGCATGAACAGCAGAACAAAGCGCGACTTCGACGACGAACGATCGACTATCCAACGTCCCCTCGATGCACCTCGACCCTCCTCGATGTGCGCAAGGCCCAGGCATATCTCGCCCACTGACCAAAGAGCACCGGCGACCAACCGGACAGCGAGCAGACCATCAGCGACCGAAATGATGAAAACAATGTACCTTAGCGTTTTAAATCCTAGACGAAGAAATATGGATTGTTTGATGCAAAGAGTTAGATCATTGTGATCCTGAGGTCATTACCTTCATTTTTCCTATTTTCATCGTAATGATTTGATGACTGGAGGTCTGCCAAAATCGAAGACGAAGTTCGGCGGCCCTGTTTCATCGCAAAGACCGGTCGGCCGATTTTGGAAACGGTCGACCGACCTACCTATTATATGACAGATCTAGCCTCACGATCGGTCGACCAATCTTCCAGTGGACGACCGATCCTATGCGCAGTGCGCATTTTGTAAATCATGCGACCGGTCGATCGATCACTAGAACGGTCGACCAATCTAGTAGAGTAACCGGTCGACCGGCTCACGGGTACGGTCGATCGATCCACAGACACCCCACAAAGAACACGACCGACCGATCCACGAGGATCGGTCGACCGGTGCAGAGAACGGTCGACCGATCCACCAAGAACGGATGACTGGTCCGATCAAACCATCCAAGTCAGACCGCCCGGTTCAATCAGACCCATCGGTCTGAACCAACCAGATTGGCCCACTCATAAATCTTAATTAGAGTTTCTAACTAGTTCATCTATATTGATCGAGTCCTATTGTACATAGATTAATGCCAGTTGGACCCTGATTCATAGATTACATAATAAGCAAAGATAAGTAAAGTAAAGATAAAGACACGGGATTGCTATGTGCCGCCCCAAAGTATGGAACAAAGATCAGAATATAGTACAGAGAGGAACATGTAGTTAGCTGAGGAGACAACGAAGCTACTGATCTTCGATGACCACTATTCCTGAGATTTTAGGTCCTCTCCCACCTGTATCTCGAATGAAGGGTGATGTATTGGTCACACTCCTTCTCCCAGAGAACATAGTATTGAGCCAGAGGAACAAGTAGCTAGCTGAGGAGACAGTGAACCTACAGGTTCTTAAATGACAACTGTTCTTGGGGTGTAGGTCCTCTCCCACCTACATTCCGAATTGGGGATGCATTGTCACACCCTTACCCTTTTGGGTTTACTAGCTTTAGAGATTCGAAAAGGCACCTCTGGCATCCCAACTAATAAAGTCGAGCTCTCATAGAACAACTAACTTTAAGGACATTATAGTAATGTAAAAGACGTAGTGCAATTCACAGTAAAGCAATGTAAAGCAGAGTACTGTAAAGTAAAGCATAAAGTATGGTAAAGTAAAGTATGGTGCAGTATAAGATATGGTATAGTAAAGTTTGGAATATAGTATGGTAAAGATAATGTATAGTAAAGACAAAGTATAACCATAGTAAAGAACAAAGCACCGATACTAATATTGTCAAAGAATAAAGTATTGATCCTTTATAGTTAAGGCGCATAAATCATAGTATGGTATTGTGCATCATTGATATATTGATTACATGGTTATCATTGATCCCTATTTCACCATCTATTTTGCTATTGTACCGAGCTCTTTGCTCACGGGTATTCAATTCCCCTGCAATGGAATTTTGCAGGTGAGAATGCTAATTGACGAAGTGTTAGAGGGCACATAGCTTGGAAGATGCTGCACATGACTATTACATTATCAAGCTTACTTCAACTGAATTCAGTGTTATGATTTTTATATTATTCATAGACATCATGCTATTCCGCTCATCAAATTTCTTCCGTCGATCGAACTTCTTGAGATTTATGATCTCCTATTATCTTGTTATCACATGTATGGATTAATTATGTCTTTGATATTCTGACGATTGAACTTCCACATTAAAGTCCTTTATTATATTTTATTATAATATTTATGCCACGTATGCCATTTTGTTGAATGGTTATGGTCAATAGAGTAGTAGGCAGTGTAGCGCTTTCGGGATCAACCTAATTGCCTACGTGGCAGGAGGGACGATTTTTGGGGCGTTACAGTTTGGTATCAAAGCCTAAGTTCTTGGCTCCCCCATTGATCATAGTAGAGTAGATATTCATGCATAATCATTATTGTTCATATTGTTTCATAGTTCAAAGTAAAGTCATGTGCAAGCTTCTCAAGTATCTGCGACTCTACTTCTCAAGTAAGTACTAAGTACATTTTCATGTAAGGATACTTATGTTATTGAGCTAACTTGTTTCTATAGATGCCTCCGCGCCGCATAACGTCCAGAGTGATATGTGGCGGAAGTCGAGTGTTCTGGGTAGTTGAAACAGTTATGCACCCACCCACTGCTCCGGCTCAAGAAGGACGCAAAGGAATGGTGGAAAGCAAAGAAGGCCACCAGCTTTTCGGAAGTCAGAATTGTTGCCTGGGAGGACTTCCGCAAAGCATTTGAAACGCGCTATTTCCCTAAGTTCCAAAATGATTTGAAACAGGAGTTTCTGAACCTAGAGCAAGGGACCATGATAGTGGCCCAATACATGACAAAGTTTGTTCGACTGAGGAAATACTCCAAGCTGATTATGGATGAACAAGATGTAATGAAGCATTTTGTTGATGGGCTGAACCCCGCATTGAGGTCCCAGACGAGACCAGGGAATTACAAAACTCTAGATGAGGCGGTCATGGCTACGCTGACCGTGAAGGACCACCAAGACCTACTGAAGGACAAGACGGCCCAACAGAATGTAGGGCAGGGTTCCCAACAACAACAACAATAATTTAGAGGGAACAACTGTCAGCATCAACGATGAAATAATCGGCCTCGCCCTTATCCAACACCTGAACAATACAACCGTCCGCAACAATAGCCCTACCGTCCTCCACAACAAGCTCATTCCCTATAGCAACAACAGCCGCAACAGTAGTAATAGAACCCAAGGTCCCCTTAGCAAGCACCAAGGCGCCTAGCCCAGCAACAGAAGCAACAGCCTCCTAGAGCCCCTCAAGCACCACCTACACAAGGTGAGCGGGTCTTATGTAATACCTATGGCAGGACCCTTGCTGGGGAATGCCACATGAAGACTGAAGCTTGCTACTATTGCGGTGGAATGGGCCACATTGTTGTAAACTGTCCAAGACGGGGGCAACAACAGTTAGTGCAAGGAAGACTCTTCAATATAGAAGAGGATGCTCCACAGAATGATGCTGAGTTCATTCGAGGTACGCTATTCGTAGCTGAATTATCCACTATAGTATTGTTTGATTCCGGTGCCTCCCATTCCTTTATATCTGAAGAGTGTGCCAATATATTAGGGTTAACTGCAATGAACTTAGAGCATAAGATGAACATTTTGACCCCACAAGGAACCTTGATCACCACAAAATATCTCCCTAATATACCCATAGAGATAGAGAAAAAGAACTTCCTACAAATCTTATCATTATCCCAATGAGAGATTATGATATAATTTTGGGTATGAATTGGTTAACCTCCCACGATGTTTTTATATTGTGTAAGCAAAAGAAAATGGTTATAGGTACACAGAGTACAAACAAAGTCATCGTTAGAGGCATTGCACAAAAGAAATCAAAGATCATAGTATCTGCCATGAAGGCACATAAACTACTCCAAAAGGGGTGTAGAGGTTATCTGGCAAGTGTTACCAAGATAGCAGAGTCAGTCAAGACCCCTCAAGACATAGAAGTTGTGAGGAAATTTCTCGATGATTCCCTGATGACGTTAGTGGTCTATCGCCCAGAAGGAAGATAGATTTCCATATTGAAGTGGCACCTGGCATAGCACCGATCTCCAAAGCTCCATACCGCATGGTCCCAACAGAGATAAAGGAATTGAAGAACCAGATTCAAGAGCTGTTGGACAAAGGTTTCATCAGGCCTAGTGTCTCACCATGAGGTGCACCAGTTCTTTTCGTAAAGAAGAAGGACGGATCGTTAAGACTTGTATCGACTATAGAATGTTGAACAAAGTCACAATAAAGAACAAGTACC
Organism: Pontederia crassipes; assembly: GCA_030549335.1. Lineage (NCBI taxonomy): Eukaryota > Viridiplantae > Streptophyta > Magnoliopsida > Commelinales > Pontederiaceae > Pontederia > Pontederia crassipes. Next base: position 10,085,714 of record CM060190.1, read on the forward strand.
CGCTTCCTCGCATCGATGACTTATTTGATCAGCTGTCCAAAGCAAAGGTATTCTCCAAGATTGATCTGAGGAGCGGATACCATCAGCTAAGGGTAGTAGAATAAGACATTCCAAAGACAACATTTCGATCAAGATATGAGCACTACGAGTTCCTTGTAATGCCGTTCGGGTTAACAAATATCCTGGCAGCATTCATGGACCTCATGAATCGAAGTTTCCACGAACATCTAGACAAGTTCGTAATTGTCTTCGTCGACGATATCCTCATCTACTCGCCAAGCATAGAGCAACACCGGGAACATCTAAGGATAGTATTGGAGACTTTTGCGAACAAAGAAATTGTATACAAAGTTTTCCAAATGTGATTTCTGCACATGTCTATTACATTATCAAGCTTACTTCAATTGAATTCAGTGTTATGATTTTTATATTATCATAGACATCATGCTATTCCGCTCATCAAATTTCTTCCGCCGATCAAACTTCTTGAGATTTATTATCTTCATTATCTTGTTATCACATGTATGAATTAATTATGTCTTTGATATTATGACGATTGAACTTCCGCATTAAAGTCCTTTATTATATTTTATTATAATATTGATGTCACGTATGCCATTTTGTTGAATGGTTATGATCAATAGAGTAGTAGGCAGTGTAGCGCTTTCGGGGTCAACCTGACTGCCTACGTGGCAGGAGTGGCGATTTTGGGGGCGTTACAGACAATCCGTATTGTCTAGAGGGTACGAGGCTACTGTGTAATCTTCGTTTAAATTTTGAGCTAATTTAAACGATCCATATTGATGAGTGAAGTTGTATTGTTTTTCTGGCATCGGCCATTTGGTCAATTTTGTTGAATTACATATGAAATGGTGTTCAACCTATTTTACACTTACCGGAGAAAAAAACTACATTACACTTATTCATTTCTTTTGATCGCAACCGGTGTAAATTACGGGAGAAAAATGACATTTGAGTCTCACACTTTATTTTTATAATGTCCATATGGACTTCTTATTTTATACATTTTATTTTGTTTTTCATGGTTCAAGCCGTGGCTATTGGGCGACACATAAGACGTCTTTGGCCAGTGGAATTAGTTGGAACGGTCCCATATAATATAGGCACCTACGACATTGAATTTGGAACAAAAAATTTTGATGGAACTTGGATATGTGTTAAAGTTTAAGCCTACGATACTGACATAGACGTAAACAAGCCCCAAACAAGAGGGGCCAACAAATGAGATATGTGCTAACATGAAATATTTAATAAGATGCACGCTTTTGGAACAGGCTTGAGTAGGATTTGATTTTTACACATTTTTGCATGCATAGTGTAACCCTAATGTAATCCCCAATTATTTAATTCATCCCTCCATTTAATCCACTCAATCACCTATTAAAATTCTCATTTTATCTGTTGTGCAACCTTCACTCACTCACAATTAAAAAAATATTTTAACTCTAAAAAAATCTTTCCTAAAGTAAGATAATAAATACCATATGGTCTTCCACTTTTCATATATATATATATATATATATATATATATTAGTATATATATATAGCGCCTTAATTTGCCCATCCATTTTATATCTATGATCCAAAATTTTCTCTCTCCTCTCTCTCGTGTTTACTAATCTCCGCCTCCCCTCCGAACGTCGTAGTCGCCGACATCGAGCGCCGCCATCACTATCGAGAACTCTGCAACCTCCTCCTCCCATTGAGCATTGTCATCACGCCTGTAACGTCCCAAAAATTCACCCTAAAAGTTTTGAACATTTAGAAAAATTTCGCGCTGTTAGTCCGTTCGTCATACATCATTCGATAGAGGAAGACTTAAAAATTTAGAGAAAATCATAATAAATAAAAACTTTCCATTAATCAAATAGACTAATATTTCATAAGACATTAAATGTCTAAACTCTTATTACATCTTCAACCTCATTGTTCATTTAGAACCTTAGGACTTATTAAACTCTAAGCATGTGCAACACTTGCTCATGAGCTTGAGCTGTCATCCATCACTTAATCTTAATTATCTGCATGGATCCAGAGTGCAGGATTTACCAATTAGAATATGTAAAAATCATGCATGCCATGATCTCCTATCACATGATACTAATGTGATGCATCATTTATCATCGTAAGAACATATAATATAAATATGTATGCCATGAACTATATCATGATCATTACATTAACATTACATAACACTTACATTCATTCTTTATATAATATTAATAAAACATAAACATTATGTCATACCTGCTTAGCTTCAAGTCCATTATCTGTATGTGCCATACATTAGAAATATGCATTCATATCATTCATCACATACATAGCATAACATATCATTTCATTTCAGTTTCACATATCATTCTAGGAGTTTCTTCATAACTTCTTGATCCTTACTTTTTAACTTCTTTCATACTTTACATTTCCCCGGGTTGCTTTATGACTCTTTGGATCTTATTTTCTTTCTTTATTATGTGATCCTTTGTGTGTCATCTTCCTCCTTCACCTTTATTATATAATAACATCTTGACTTTCATTTCATATCATAAGTGATACTTAAGAATACACACATCATAATAGTGAGGGACTTTATTTTTAGTTATCTTTAAGAATACACACTTTACGATGAGAAATGTTGTTCCTTGAAAAGTACATACATTGATGCAGGGCTTTAATTCTTAGACTTAGATCCCTTTAAAGTACATACATAAGTGTAGGACTTTACTTTATATCTTTACTTCATCATCATCATCTTAACATTCTTTTTTTGTTATAACATACTTTGAAGTTATGTACTTTTCTTCTTTCTTTATCTTATAACATCTTTAATCTTAACATAGTTGCAGAGTCGTATCACATCATCATATGCCACATCTTTGGGAATACGCATATCATAATAGTGAGGGACTTTATTTTAAGGAATACACACACTATAATAGTGAGGGACTTTATTCCGAAGAATACACACTATAATAGTGAGAAACTTTATTCCAGGGAATACATACACTTTCTGATGAGGGATTTTGTTCCCTGAGAAGCACATACACAAATGTTGGACTTTACTTTGCGGGCTTAAGTTCATTTGAAGTACATACATCAGTGTAGAACTTTGCTTCTCAACATTGATGAGTGGAACATTCTTCACCAACTTTAAGTGCATTATGATTTGCAATACATCAATCATTCATATCAAACATTCTTCATATTTTAGCCTAATTACAGCTGAACATACATTTCGTATATCTAGGTGTCATACACATTCATCAAAATCCATAGCATAAGTACTTTGAAAATAAATTTAAATTTATCATATGTTCTTCTTTCAGTCGGTCACGACCGTGACAGAGTGGTTATGCCCGTGACTGTGCTGTGGAATAGTCCTATTTCTCTTTTAAGTGTTGGTCATGGTCGTGCCAATTAGTGTCATGACTGTGCCAGTTAGTGTCATGACCGTGCCACGTCCCTGGCACACCCTTGTCACGGTCGTGCCGCTTTGATCACGATCGTGAGAGAGGATTTTTTTTCATCTACGAGAACAATACGGTCTGCCCATATTTTTGCCTTTTAGTTCGTATTAGGCTCGCACTAGAAAATACTGACAACCCATATTTTTATCCTATTGCCCGTGTTAGCAGCCTCCAGCCCGTATTGAGTTCGCGTCTTGTACATTTTTCAATGAAATTTTGGGAAAATACAATACAAAGCATCATAAAGGTTCTAGGTCTGGTATATATATCAATAGGCATCAAAAGCACATCAAAAACATATGAAATCATCCACTCTTTCAAATCTGGGGTTCAATATGGAACCCTAGCATAAGAATCTAACCCAGAAATTCAAAAACATGAATCAGATATAAAAATCTTCCAGATCTAATGCATAATATGATCCTCAATCACAATCCTTACCAAGGACTAGGGTGTCCTTGGATATTTCAATCGAAACATACAAATATTGAGAGGGGAGATAGAGGTTTGGATCCCCTTTACATACTTATGATCTTGTTCTTCCTCAATGTTAATCCTCTTTCGTTTGTCCATGTCCTCTTCCTCTTTGTCCTTTTCTTTTTTCTCTTCCTTTTTCTTTCTTCTAGGTTGCAGCCGTCATGTGGGAAAAATAAGAAAAAAGAGAAGAGGGAGGGTTTGGAGGGTTTTTATAAAGTGTAATTCAGGGTTTCCTCCAAATGACTTAAATACTCTTATACAAAAATTGAGATTGAATAAACCCGGCCAACGGGCCACTCAACAAGGACATTGAGTCCCCTAAGGGAGGAGGGTGCATAAGGATTAGTCCCACATGCATAAGTTATGAAAAAAATGCTGGATATATATGGTAGCAAGACCTTAACTTGGTTAGACACGTTTTAAATTCGTGCAGACCAATGGTCCAAAATGAATAATATCTTGATCGGGCCGGGGTGTTACAAAATGGTATCAGAGCTGCCCTTCCGTGCTCACTTGAGCTATGTGGGAAACATGGGTCATGGGCCAACACGGACCCCACTCAACGAGGATGTTCGTTGAATCCTTTATGGGGAGAAAGATTGTGATGACTTAGGGTCTAAGGACAAAGATAGTCTCATTGAATAGTACCACATGGGCAAAATACGAAGGTAGTCATAGATTTATATGTAGCTATCTTCTTTATCTATCAAGACGCATTTTAAATTCGTGCAGACCAATAGGCCCAAAGCGAACAATATCTTGATTGAGTCGGGGGTGTTACAAAAATGGTATACTGTAACGACCTAATGTTTAAGGATTAAGATGGTCTTATTGAATAGTCACAAATAAGCAAAACACAGAGGTAGTCATGGGCTTATAGGCAGCTATCCCCTCACTTGTTAAGACGCATTTTAAATTCGTGCAGGTCAAAAGCTCAAAACGAACAATATCTTGATTGAATCGGGGGTTGTTACAAAATGATATCAGAACCAATCTCGCGTGCTCACTTGAACCATGTGAGAAAAACACGGGCCATGAGCCAACACGGATCCTAACTCAACGAGGAGTTGAGTCCGTTATGGAAGGAATATTGTAACGACTTAAGGTTTAAGGACTAAAATGGTCTTATTGAATAGTCCCACATGGGCAAAACACAGAGGTGCTCATGAATTTATAGGTAGCTACACCCTCAACTGTCAAGACGCGTTCTAAATTCATGTGGACCAAAAGTCCAAAACAAACAATATCTTGATTAAATCAGAGGTGTTACAATGCCCATCCACAACCTCCTACGAGTGCTTGCCCTTGCGAGCGTCGACACCCCAATCGCCGCCCTCACGAGCGTTCGACCCACACGTCGTAGATCTCCACGGCACCCCACCTCTACAATCTTTGACATCTTCAATGCTCGACACTAACTGGATCCGATTAAGGTGCCAGAGGGGAGGATGAGGGGAAGAAGAGGGGAGGCCGCATGGGGTCCGGGACGATGGGGGGTGGGATGCAAGACGACGGAGAGGAAGATGAGGAGAGGTTAGTGCGGCCGGCCCTCACAGGAGAGAGGGAATGATCTAGACCGTTCGCTAAATCTAACGACAAATTTAGGTATACACAAAGTTGCACCTAAGAGGTACAACCCATTAATCCATCATAATAAGAAAGCAATTATTTTTGCAGTGATTGAAATTCTAAAGACATCAATTTTTTGGGGTGGCCACAGGCAATGGCAAAAAAGGAGATTCCTCCTCAGGCACATACCGCTTCGATCACCCATGAGCAACCATTCTAGCTGAGCATCTAGGTCAACAATGAAAATTAACATAAAAGTTAACGGAGGTTGACAAGTGGATCTAAGCGAAAAACCAGCACATAATTTAAGAAAGGTATATGGAAAATTCGAAAGTCATGGATAGACATGGAAAAAAATTCATAATTCAGGGGAGGTGAGAGGAAAAAACCCCAAAAAATAATTTAATGCATACTAATTAAAAGAAAACCACATGCATTCTTTAACATTAATTTCATTTTATTTGGTAGTCAAAAAGAAATAAAATCAAAATAAATTGTGTATTCATCACTAAATATAACAATGATATCATTGGAGAATTTTAGGTATGAATGCAAAGAAATGTAACTCATAATTTGTTATTGAGAAGCAAGCAAAAGCAATGAAATGCAGGAGTAAATTACGCCAAATATCCGACAACTTTGGTAGTTTTTCCAATGTTACCCCCAACTTTGCTTTGTAAGATGGTCTTCCATCTTTTAACTTTTTTCACCAACTATCCTCTTCACCTATTATCAATGGTTTATTGGTCACCTGCCGACGTGGCATCATTAATAAAAATAAAAAATAATCCAAACAAGCTCGCCCCCCTTTTTCCGCTGCTTGTGTGAACCAACGACGCAGGCAGCGCAAGAGGGGGGGGGGGGGGGGGGGCGGCAGCGTCACCCCCTAGTGCCTATGTGCGCCGACAACGCAAGCAGCGCAAAAAGGGGGTGGGGGCAGCCGCCCCCTCCTCTTCTTCCTCTGGCACTTAGGCAACCCTTGCCGGCGATGACGTCAGAGAGAAAGGAGGGAGCGCTCCTCTTTTTTTGGGTGGCCACAGGCAATGACAAAAAAGGAGATTCCTCCTCAGGCACATACCGCTTCGATCGCCCATGAGCAACCATTCCAGCTGAGCATCTAGGTCAACAATGAAAATTAACATAAAAGTTAACGGAGGTTGACAAGTGGATCTAAGTGAAAAACTAGCATAATTTAAGAAAGGTATATGGAAAATTCGAAAGTCATGGATAGACATGGAAAAAAATTCATAATTCAGGGGAGGTGAGAGGAAAAAACCCCAAAAAATAATTTAATGCATATTAATTAAAAGAAAACCGCATGCATTCTTTAACATTAATTTCATTTTATTTGGTAGCCAAAAAGAAATAAAGTCAAAATAAATTGTGTATTCATCACTAAATATAACAATGATATCATTGAAGAATTTTAAGTATGAATGCAAAGAAATGTAACTCATAATTTGTTATTGAGAAGCAAGCAAAAGCAATGAAATGCAGGAGTAAATTACGCCAAATATCCGACAACTTTGGTAGTTTTTCCAATGCTACCCCCAACTTTGCTTTGTAAGATGGTCTTCCATCTTTTAACTTTTTTCACCAACTATCCTCTTCACCTATTATCAATGGTTTATCGGTCACTTGCCGACGTGGCATCATTAATAAAATAAAAAATAATCCAAACAAGCTCGCCCCCCTTTTTCCGCTGCTTGTGTGCACCAATGACGCAGGCAGCGCAAGAGGGGGGGGGGGGGGGGGGGGGCGCGGCAGCGTCGCCCCCTAGTGCCTATGTGCGCCGACAACGCAAGCAGCGCAAAAAGGGGGTGGGGGCAGCCGCCCCCTCCTCTTCTTCCTCTAGCACTTAGGCGACCCTTGCCGACGATGACGTCAGAGAGAAAGGAGGGAGCGCTCCTCTTTTTTTAAAACTTTTTTATTATATATTCTTATTTTATCATTTATTTTATTTTTTTAAATAATTTATCGAGTCTGCATGATGATGCCACATCGGATGCCTTACTTGATTGGCGAAGAGAGAACGTCGCTATGTCAACAGGGAAAACTGAGTATTTTCGATCAAAAGGGCATTCCGTGAAATAAATTATAAGATAGAGGATATTCATGTTACAAATTAAAGTTGAAAGGTAACGTTGAGTAAATGTAAAAGTTGGAGGGCATTTGGCGTAATTACTTTGAAATGGTGTATTTATTCTCATGCAAAAAGAGACGAAAGTAGTGGAAAAGTTTGATGTGTGAATGCAAAAAAGGTAACTAATAATTTACTGTAAAATATTAACAAAATTAGTGGAGAAGTTTAAGGAAGGTAAAAAAATTGAAATGGTGTATTCAATGTGTTAAAACTGTTTAAGCATGTGTTGTGTGAATTTTTTTTTTCAAGCTTATAAATATTTCATTATCTCATTCTCCACTTGATTCCACAAATAAAATGGCTCAATTTTTTTAATAGGCCATCATCGCTATCTCGTAATTCAATTATATATGTTGAAGCTATTTTGAAAATTCGTCGATCATCCCAAATAGGATCATTGGATCGTTGAATAATATTTGTTGAGATGCAAATTATCTCCATCAAATTCAGGCAATTATTTTATTTGTAACTTTTATTTATTTCCTATTTCAGTAATTATTGTATTTTATTCATTTACAATCTTTGTGAGTTAAATTCTTACATATATATTAAGGAAGTAAATGAAAGATAAAAAGGAATTATATCCTATTAAGGAAGTAAATGAAAGATGTAACTTTATCTCCGAGTCCATTTATATTATGTTTTAAAATAATGTGTTAGCAATTATATCTATTTAACATATGAAAATAGGACTATATAAAAAATTCTTTACATTTGATATTTTCAATTTTTTCCTTCTTATTCATTTTTTTCTCTAGATTCTCTCCGTCTCCAATTCCATTATTACTTTTTAACATATGAAAATAGGATTCCCCATTCACTCTATCCCCATCGCCGCACTGCACATCAGCCCATTACCATGAGAAAACCGAGATGAGAACATGAACAGAACCACAATTAGGCATTAGTTAGACTAGAGAAGCTTGCAGGTTCACCTTATAGAAGGAGAATTTGTTCATAATTTTTTGGATTTTTTTTGCGTCTACTCACGACTTTGAAATATTCTGCTAATCCCTCCTAAACTTAAGTCCATCTGTCAACCTCTGGTAACTTTCCAATTTTTTTTATTTTTTTATTTATGAAATGACCAAATTGCCCACTCGTGCCATCGCCATGTTCCTGTGCGAACTTCGGGACAGAACACGGCGAGGTGCGCGATCCATCGATCCGCAGAAACGACCGACATCTTCTTCTTGGTCCTCTCTCCTCCTCCCATGGCACAGTTCTTGTTCATCCTCCGGGACGGATTGCGACGAGATGCGAGGCCTCTGGAACTGGACAATTATTTCATCCACCTTTCGTTGGGTGATTCTTGCGCAATCTCCAGGACGAACCGCGGAGAATCATGCCAGCCGAGAGAACGATCAGCCTCCTCCAGCTTTCTCATCGTCCTATGGCGTGACTCCTGTGCAGCTTCCACGACGAGACGCACTGCGATGGCTGAGGCATGTGGTTTGCCTCCTCCTCTCAACCTCGCCGGCGAGTTGCGAGATGGGGGTGTTGCCAACGAGTCGTGGGGGAGGTCCCCCCAGGTCGAGGGGGTCAACGCCCCCCCATTCCTGCGACCTCGCTGACGAAATTGGAGGGGGCGGTGGTGGGGGGTGGGTTGGCCCTTGACACCCCTGACGAATTTTTTTTATAATATATTATTTTATATTTTTCAATATTAAATAATATGAAGGAAGGGTAATTTGATTATTTCATAAATAAAATAAATAAAATTAACGAAAAAGTTAACAGAGATTGACGAATGAACTTAAATAAAAAATACGATATAATTCACAGAGGCCAGCGGAATATTTGAAAGTGGTGGATAGACGCAAAAAAAATTGAAAAAACCCTAATTTTACGAAGGTTGATAACATAGAAGAGCACACGAAGGTTGGGAGCTAAGAAACATAGTTTGAAGAGCAAGTTTCAGAAAAAAAAAAGTTGCATAAACTGCAATTTCAGTAGTATTTTCTAAACACACAAAAAAAAACATAGCATTGCAGTAGTAAATACTATGTGAACAGCTTCTGCTTCATCCTTTCCAATTCCGCCACCACCTCCTAACTGAGTTGTCATAGGAACTTCCGGCATGTTCTTGTTCCAAATCAAATGAGAGGAAGACAAAACAAAAATCTTAGAAATGTTAACTATTTGGGGTTAGATGTGAAAATAACCGGAACAAACAAAAAGCATAAATAGTGAGAAAGTAATTATAATGACATGATAAAACTGGAGACCATCGATTCGTCCATTGAATCCAACGACCTATATTAATTGTTGTATTTTGCAGCTCAGAACCTGAGCTGTACATCCATTGGCCCCTTAAACAAAATGATACAACTTTTGGTGTCCGCCTCGACGTCCATGCTAAAGAAGTACACTATTTCCCGAAGAAAATTCGATTCACGACATCAATAGGCAGGGCATAGGCAGGATCTATCGGCTTCACGCCTGGATACTCCATGAGCGAGAGTCCTGTGTCATCAGGTAGATACAGAAACATTCAACAACAAAAATGCGCAGACAAACAAGTGATATAAAAAGAGTGTATGTTCACAAAAACAGTAATTTGATAGTGTCCAGGAAAATTGCCATGGTACCTGCAACTCCAAAGTATGTATGGAAAACATCAACAGCATCATCTGGTCTATCTGAAATGCCGCCCTTCTCTCTGTCCTGCATTTAAGAGAAAGGAGAGGGCAAATGACATAATAACTGTAAAAAGTATGGATAAATGTCTGTTCTGTACATGCTTCCAAACCTGGCAATTCAAGATGAACCTAGCTAATTTTTCTTTGTCAATCCAGTGCACCCTATCTATCATAATAAGACTGGACAACACCCACCAAGAGTAGCATACCTACAGAATCACAAAATGCAAGTAAAAATATAGAACACAAGTGGAATTCACGGTTCTTTTTTTTCGAGAGGGATGTTGAAGAGAATCTTGATCACACACATCAGCGAGCTTCTCTGGTCGCCCATTCAGACCTCCGTCCTTGCATTGTCGCTCACAAAGCCACCAGCCTAGAAGATCTCTGTCAACATAGTGCAAAGAACCAGTGATTGCAAGGGCACCCACACAGCAAAAGACTGCATGTTAACTCTCAGTCAGGTATGGTAATGAAATACAGCTCTTATAAAAGTAACTTGGTCGAATACATACTTTGCCCAGCATGTGACTCCCCTCCAGGAATACAACCAAATCCACCATCCAGGTTCTTGCAGCTTACAATGTAATTAATGGCCTTCTCCACATTTATCTTTTCAAGATGGTGCAAAATCGACAAGCAACAAATTGCACAATAAGAGAACCTACAATATGAGTTCTTACTAAGGTGGACAAACAGTCATGATATGAATCCAACATACTGACTAAGCAAATAGTATATACCTTGTATCAACCTCACCCCATATATCACCGGAGAAGGACCCATCTTCATTCTGTAGACTCGCCACATCTAACTCATGTTAAGCTTGACAGAATAGTTTGGATGTTAGCAAAGGAGAGAAAAATGTGGGAAACGATGGTTTGTACTTTTAGGTAGAATACATAATAATACTGGGTTAACCAGTAATTTTTTAAGTGAAATAGTATTTATGGCATTCCCCTTCTGATCCTACACCAGAGAAACTTATGATGTAACTTTTAGAGAGTCACACCCTACAACTTATCTACTTGTGACATGTATCTCTCTTCTGAAAAGCAAATCTAGTCTTAAACCTTCTTACTTTACTTTCATGGAGAAGTAAAAATGATAAGGCTTACTGCATAATAGAACTCAGAAAACACTTTCAAAGTTTACAAATCAATACAATTTTCCATATGTGAAGATGAAGTAAACAAGGAGTATATGCATTTTGAAGAAGACATCATCAAACTGTTTCAGTTTACTCATTCGAGAAGGATACAACCTGAGACCTTTTCGACATCCAGAACAGCGATCCTGTCAAAAAGTGCCAAGATCTGCACGGCGCTGAGGGTATACAGAATGTGCGGATCATGCCCAATGTTCCCACCAAATCCTCCTGTCATTACCCAAACAAGCATTACTATCGCGGATAAAATTGACTCTTTTTGGGTTAAAAATCAGAACTTTCCACAGTAAGAACTAAATATCGCAAAATTTATGGTAAACATCAATATCAGCAATCGTAAACCCATAAAATTGCTACACAAATTTCTCAGACGTTGAGGATACGAAGTTTTACCAGAATCTTCATCTTGGCATTGCATCATCCAGGACACGACCTCGTCGACATTGACCGCCCCGAGCTTGTTGAGAAGATCCAGCGTAGTCAGCCCCCAATAAGCACCGTTCATTCTTATATGTTCCATCGCCAGCGACTCAAAGTCGTCATCTTTCTTCTGATACGGTTGATACAGTTGGTAATTTTTTCCCACACGCACCCACAAAATTGTTCTTTATTTCATCACTCGCTCTGGCCGAAGAAAAAGGGGACAAAAGAAGAGAATTCAAGAAACAGAAGTTGAACCTTTTCGGTCGAGAGGATGAACTGCACGTGCTTCTCCGCTTCCAATTCCGCCATTTCCCCGCGAACTGGGAAGACTACCTCCGGCAAAGAGAGAGACGACGGCTGTGCCCGATCGGTCCGCCGCCGGCGAAGGATGGGACGCTCGAAACCTCGCAGAAGTCCTCGAAGAATCGGGCGGATCTCTCGGTTTGGCTTGAGAATTTACGAAAACCGGAGGAAGGGGGAGGAGAAAGAGGGACAGCGTCTATTGAGACTTGAGAGTGTAGAGTTACGCACGATTTCCTACCACAGAATCCATCTCTGCTCAGCGGGCCCCGCTTTAGGGCGGGACTGAGGTAGAAGACGTTCTCGCATGCGTAATATGCGGCGGTCGCTTTAATAGTTAATAAATGAACGCCTTGTGATGGATTGAGCGGACGGCTGAGATGTTGTTAAGACGGTCTTATTAATAGCTCTCGTGCGGTCTCGTTCGCGAGTGAGCAGCGCTCGGCAGCCATGGCGGCAGGTCGTTGCGCTCTGTCGCGCTTCTTCTTCTCAGCTGCCTCGTCCTCCTCCTCCTCGGCGAGAAATGGGAGTGCGATGCTCGGAAGCCCCAACCCAAGTCTCGTCTCTCCTTGTATTATTCCCTGGCAGCTCGTCTCCTCCAGAGGAGTCGCCTCGAAGCTCTTCGTCGGAGGTAACCAAGAGACTGATGATTCTTGATTGTTGAATGATGCCACTGTCTTTCCAATTTCTTTTCTTTTTTTTTCCCCTTTAGATCCTGTGTTTGTTGATTGCTGGAGTTTATTTAACGTTAGAATAGCAGATGATAGGCGGTTCCTGCAGGTCTGATATTTCATCGAACAGCTAACATGCGGTGTCGCTATTGGTTGCGAACTTTATTCGAGTTGATTCTATAGTGTAACTGTGCATGGTTAGGAATGATCAAGCTGCCCTAATGAGGATATTTCTTAGTCGTTTCTCTAGTTACTAAGGCTCGATTCTTCGTTCATCATTAGGAATGAGTGGGTGGTTTGGACATGCTTGATAGCAGCGCTGGGACTGTTAGATGTGATATGAGGCAGGGGGAATTGGTAAAATGCACGTGCAATATTCAAATGCAACTTCATAAAATAATGTAAGTTAAAGGAAAATGTAATTTTTTTAACAATATGATTAATTTAACGATTCAACGACCACAATTTATTTATCATAATGTGATACTTTTTTTATTGTCGAATTAGCCCAATAAATATATACTACTTCATCTCGGAAGTATTTGATTCAGTTATTCATGAATTATAATCATTAAATTATAAAAAAGAAGTGCTTCTTTATACTCATTGACCTCTTTAAGTTAATATAACAAGTAGCATATTAACATACTTGTATTTTTCATGATTTACTGACAAACATATGAGATGTGGAAGTTGCACTGTTTGGCGGATTGAACTCTTGTTCACAAATGATAATCAAGTTTATAAACAATGGTAAAATTGAAATATAATGATGGGAAATGTAGCGGGTTTGAAGCCAAACGACACCTGTTATATCTTCAGTAGCATTGGTGAAGATGTTAGTTTTTGTTGTGTTCTCAAAATCATTTCCTGCAAGTAGCTTTCAGCATGTTAAGGGGATTTAGAAGTGGGAAGATCATATGCCAAGACAACAAAGGTGATAGGTTCTATGGAAGTTGTATGGAGAGTTGAAGATTAGAGCTTGGAACTAGGTCTTGGAAGGAGTCCGAGCCTTGGTATTTGAGGGTACCGTGAATCAGCTCATCCTTAGCCTTCTAAAAAGAAGTTCTTAAGTTCTATGGACAGTTGAATATTAGAGTTGCAACTAGAGCGGGGAAGGCGTCCAAAATTTGGTATATGAGGGGACTATGTCAGTTCTTCATATATTTATGTTAAAATTATATTTGATTGATCAAGCATTGATTAATCCAAGATCTTCGAACTGAGGGTTGATGCACTTATAACACTGGCAGAGAAATTTCTGCACATGGGGAAGGAAAAAAAATATTCAGGATTTCTGATTCTTCATTATAATTAGAATTCACTTCCAGCATCAGCCATTAGGTGGGTGATAATTTATTTCTGCCAGAGCCTGTATAAAAAGAGTAGCATCTATAGTTCAGATAAATGCATGAGTAATAAGTCCACTTAAGCCTGTTTTTCCTAGTAGCTAGTTGACAACAACAACAACCATCTTAATCTACCTTTCTTTTCATATCAAAAAGTTGCAGTTCTCTAGTAGAAGGAACCTAAGTACCTATGACTTCCCCTTGATAGTGATCAGATTGTGAAGTTGGTATCTGATTGTAGTAGTATAACAGCCTTGATCTCATTAATCCTATATAATCATCGCATGAGAGATATCATGGATCATTTCAAATAATTTGTGCATCGAGCTTATGTCACTTGGGTTCACGTAGGAGTTTGCTAAAGACTTCGTAGTAGGTTGGCGTTAGTTAGGTACCTCACGTTTGACATAAGTGAGAAGAATGGTAAGCGGTACATCAGATTTTAACCTGTGCAACATCTTTAAAAATAATGTTTATTATTCTCATTTTGTCCCAGTTATCTTTTGCTGCTCCCCTAATCAGTGAATTCTAATTTAACATACTGATCATGACCGGAAAATAGATTAACATACTGAGCAATCAATCAACTCATTTCTCGCAGGACTTTCATTTTATACAACAGAGGATGCCTTGTCCGAAGCCTTTTCACAATACGGTCAAGTGATTGACGGTGCCTACCTTTCCTGGAACTATTGGGATTTGGCATCTTGATCTCTTTCCATAGAATAAAATGTAAACTTGTCTGAACTGACGAATTTGAGGTGGTTGGATTGCAGCCAAAATAATAATGGACAAGGTATCTCAGAGATCGAAAGGATTCGGGTTCGTCACTTTCGCCTCGGAAGAGGAAGCCCAAAGAGCTGTGGCTGAGATGAACGGCAAGGTAAGAACACAAATGCGAAAATATAATTCTTTGTTGCAGTTGTTCTGGCAATATCATTCTTTTTATTCTGTTTTGCACGCTCATTCCAACAGATCCTCGGTGGACGCGTTATATTCGTTGACAATGCCAAGGCAAAGAAACCGCAATTTGACGATGCTCGCCCAATTGCAAGAGGGCCACCAGAGCAATGAGAATGAATGACAAAAAAGAATTTCCTTTTTGGTACAAAAAAATGTATCCAGTCCGGCAGAAACTTTTATTTGTCAATAGACCTGAAAGCCCAGAAACCAGAAATCACGAAAGTAACCAAAATTTCCTCTTTTTTTTCATTAGGAAAATGAATGTTCTTGGAGGCCGAAACTCCTCATCTTCCTCAATTCAGTAATCTACCAGTGGTTCCCTTCTATGTTAATCTTTGCCGATACATTGTTCGTGATAATAAAACGAAAGCTCCCTTAAAAACAAAACACAAATGATGCCCGACTCATGCTGACTTGACCTTCCGCGGCGGAGGCCGGCGAAACATGGTGATAAGATCATCAAGACCCTGTGTGCGAATTAAATTGTTGTTAGAGGTTCTTGAAAACAAATGCACCAGCCATTGTGTCTAGAGTCAGATCAGACAGGGAAGGATAAGGCTTACCCGTGTTGTGATAACGAGGAATGTGAACAGAACAAATAGATAGGAGCCCACAACGAGCAGTAAAAAGATGTCGAAAGTAACACTCGCAACCTGCAGTGTCAAAACATCCAACATTTCAATCTCCAAACGAACAGTAAGGCAAAGTACGGTTGGATTTACTTAATAAAGTATTTATGCCAAATGTTACAAGGAACGGGTGAATGGACTACAGAGCACCTGATATATGTTTAGTGTTGCTCGAGTAGAGTCGTAGAAATCAAACACACCATCGATTATCTCATGTTGTACATGCACATCGCCTGTGTGATCAGAGAGTTCCTGCAATATATCTAAAATCATTATTTCAAAAAAAAATATCCAGAATTGTGTAAAGTGCCATAGGACATATGAAAGAAAGACACGTAACAGGAGCAGAACCTTGCTCATGTACAAAATGGAAAGCATAAGGAATTTTAATGCTAAACATTTACCATCATGATGCAAATGCTTTGTTTGTATATTATACCATGTGCTGATAAGAAAAACTCTAAGGTCTTGTTCTTAATTGACTATTTCAAACTCAAGGTCTTGTTCTTTTTAAGATGTGAATGCCAATTTGTCATCAATTTCAGGTATGGTTTCAAGAACGTAGATATAGATGAGGACATTGAAGGAAAAAACTCAACCAACAAGATAAAAAATTTCTGACAAACTACAATTCTTGCTTTCTTAGAGCTGATAATTCAGACACATTTCTCTGAATGCAGAAAGAAAAGCTAATAAATCAAACCTTTCTCAGTGCAGTGATTATTGGATCGGTCTTTGAGAGAAACGGTGCTA
Organism: Pontederia crassipes; assembly: GCA_030549335.1. Taxonomy (NCBI): domain Eukaryota; kingdom Viridiplantae; phylum Streptophyta; class Magnoliopsida; order Commelinales; family Pontederiaceae; genus Pontederia; species Pontederia crassipes. The sequence continues at coordinate 10,102,286 of CM060190.1, forward strand.
CTCTGGGTGTTCTTGACAATATATTTAACCATGAATTTACATAATCAGAATTTACAGACAAGCTGCTATTATCTGCAAAAATCTGGATGTTTCTTCCTTGTTGTCCATAGATATGTCTCTGCATCAAAAAAAAACTTTTAATATAGTAGAAAATGGAAGCGTCTATTGTAATGAAAGCCTTCATCATGACTCAAACAAAGTAATAGACAATACTGCAAGACTCTCTGCAACCAACTTGATACTTCTGTAAACTGCAGTCTCATCCACAGAACTCCTATAACAAAGATGGAACTTAATGTCAGAAAGTAGATGAAATCGACACTAAAAAATAACAAAAACTTTAGCATATCACCTTGTATCATGAAGCCCTCCTGTGCTTTGTAGTAACTCAGGTGGAGCAGAAAGTTCAGAAAGAGTCACAGCAGTTACTCTTAATCTTGAAAACTGTTCATGTTCCCATGCCACCTACATCATGGACGGTATTTCTGTCAAAATATATTAATGATTGCATAATTTAAATGTGGAAATTGAATAAGATTTTAAGAGGAAACCTCAAGAAAATGCATCTCCAATACAGAAGTATTCACATTCAATTTTTCATAAACTGATGAAAAATGCATGTTTTCTTACATGGGTCCTCAGCTTATAAAGTAATCATACTGCAATTAGTATAATATATGTTCATGCAAATACATTATAAAGTACTGTTTGGTGTCTGAAATTTAAGCTAGGCAGATAACTACAATGACCACGAAAGTGTGATTGTGGTGTTTTTTTGGAATAACACCTTTGAACTGAGAGGTCTCAGGTTCAATTCTCATTATAGGCCATTTGTTCTGTTTATCTTCTGTTTTTTATTTGAATAATAAAACTCCGCCTATATTTTATAGCCGGTCCCAAGCCCGGATAAAGGAGGAGAGTTGTGTTAGATCCCGACAGCCAGCGTAAAATCCTGTCGAATCTCATGAACATGGATCAACGGTCGTATGATCCATGTAGCCGACCCCACCTAGTGGGATAAGGCTTTGTTGTTGTTGTTGTTTTATTTGGGTAATAAACAACGACAGTGTCAGTCAAACATGATTGTGATTAAAAGGTTAGAGGACTTTCCTTGAATTCGGTTATCTGAGCGTGAGCATATGTGCCGCCAAACAAGGCTAGTTTATTAATGTTATTTTGTACTATAATCACGTTAAAGCCTAGATAAATTGTTTATGTGCTATGACATCATTAGCAACCCTATTAGCTCTGGAAAATCGGAATTAAGATGTATCCTCCCTCAAACAAATACTTAAGATGCTCAAGTGATAAAAAATATTCTGAAACTAAAACAGAATAAAACATGGTTGTGTAACGTAAAATATAGATAAAGCATGAAAAGACTTACTGTATGGACAAATCTTCCAGTGATTGATAAACTATTGAAGATAAAAGCCATCTATTTGGCGGAAATGAACTTACTAAAGAGGTAGACAACTTTTGGGACATACTAAATATAGTTGTGAATGTTTATAATTTCGACAATATTTCTTGAAAGATTGGAAGGCGTCCACTGCAAAACTTTGATGACTGTAGTAAAATGTAAGTCTCAGGGAATTTACTCACTCGTGGATCAGATATATTAATCTTCTTATGCTTGATTCCAATCGTGACACCCAGCTCCTTTCCGACTTCTGACAAACTCTACCATTCACATAAGACATAAATAATAAATTGTTCCAATATAAAATTTAGACTATAGGCAGCAGTTTGATCTGACATTCAACTTACTTCATAAACTTGTTTTATGTACACATTTTCTGGTGGTTTTGAGGCATGCAACCATAACTCATTGTTCCAAGAACCAATACTGTTCAAGCAGATGGCATAGTCAATGCTCTCTCTTATGCGTTGATCAAAACTCTTAAGCCACTGAAATGTAACGTAAGAACAGGGGTATAAGAAAAGTGATTCATTATTTTATTAGAACAGAAGAAGGGCATAAGTACATAAGTGACCTTCATAGTTCCATTATAATTGTAGGGTCCACCAGATGTTAACCCAAAGAGAAGATTAAATCGACCTCGGGTCATTGGATTAGAATAAAGTCGTGAAAAAAGTCTTGCTATCTCCAAGAGTGCCACCACTCCACTCCCATTACTATCACTTCCCACAGCAAGTGCCTTATAAGAACAGAATATTGAACCGTTTAGTTTTCTCATATGAAGATCCATAAACTAGCAGTTCAAGTATGATCACATACTGGAGCAGCACCAAACGTGTCATAAGACGCAACCACAGCAATCGTAGGTAACTGACTAGAATCACCTTCACTTTTCAGACCTGGCAACCATCCCTGTAAGATGACATCCCATAAGCTTGAAAACAGTTATCTATAGAGATAAACAATTAGGTACATTTTTGAAGAATTGAAGGTCAAAATAACTCACATACAGAAGAAAGAACACAATTTAACAACTCATAAGCATATAGTGCTCTTGTGGCTAAGACCCAACCAAATAAATATTTAATATTGAATCATCAGTGTGGCATAAAGCTCTAATCACCTTTAAAACTTAAGTGACTCCTAAATAATGAACATTCTCAAATGCAATAAGCAATTTTAACTGAAAAAGACATAGTCAGAAGGGCCTAAACAAGTTGATGGACCTGTCTGACATTTTGTTTTCTTCAACATAAGAAGAAAGTGATATGATGCAGACATTGCATGAATAAGCACTGCTTATTTAATCCTAAAAGGAAGGGAGAACTGCTGAAGCTTCATATAAGCAATTCATCAGCTTATAGAGACTACGTCACAAATGCAGTCAGCAATCCTGTTTGTACTGGGGTTCCACCACGTATACCAAATTTCACAACTCTAAAGAGAAGAGATCTCACCTGAATGTTTATCATTGCTGGAGATGAGATTTTTTTAGGCTCTGGTGATGACACAACCAACTTATAGCTGCAAATACAAGCACTACTTTAATTATTTATCCCACAGAACTCATTAGATACAAGCCATAATTTTTTAAAAAAATACAAGAACATTATTTATCATAAACAGCTCTACTGAAAATTAAGCAGCAGAAAATATAGTGCTGGCATATTTGCAAAGACTTGGGCTATACAAGGAGTTAGTTCCACTAGCGACCTAGTTATAATATTTTACCAAATGTAGTTTCAATTTGAGATATGCAAAGAAGATAACGAGATTGAATTGCCATTAGTGAATAAACTAACCCGCCGGTTGTTGCTGAAGAAGGCTGAGCAATTGCATCTCCTCTTTGAATTTCAGCTACTACATTATTAATCTTTTCGTTCTCGTAAGTAAAATAAACAGGATACTGCAAGTAATAAAAAACGTCATTAATCAACAACAACAAAGCCTTATCCCATTAGGTTAGGTCGGCGTCATTAATCAACAAACAACTAAAAATTTAAGATGACATGCCCCATTATAGATATGAAAAACATATTAAAGTAAATCTAAAAGAAACAAGATTGATCAATGAGTTATATTAGTGTGCATTCAGCCCTCTCCCTTTCAGGCTTGACTTCATTCCCACCTGAAGGTCAGCATCTCAGGTTGAGCATATTGTACACCATATCTCCGAGAGCCCACACATGTACATGACTTCCATTCCATAGTTATATATATATATATATATATACATGGATGACAACCACAAGCCTTGATCGTCATCCTTTTTCTTCTCAAAAAGAAAAAAAAAACATATAGAGTGCATTCATAAATTGTGAATACACAAAGTATACACACTGTCGGATCAGCATGATTTTGATTCGGCAATTTTTGTGCTTTGGATTTCCGGATCAAAAGTGCTACTGATCCAAGGGTTCAAAGAGTGTTTATGCACAATGCAATCATAATTTGTGAATGCATGCTAATGTGCCTCTTGATAACCAGTAAGTCTTTTGTTTCATTTGGAACTTGTCAGATGAAAAGTGCCACTTTTCGGAGGGTCCAAAGCGTGTGTATGCACAGTGCAATTACAGTCAGTGAATGCATGCTAGTACGCCTCTTAATAATTAATATCTTATTTCATCTATTGAAATACAATAAGATAAACCTCTAAGGCCAACCTTTTTGTGGTAACAAGAAAATACTAAAAAGAAACACATAAACAATAACCCAAATCCATATTTCACAGGATTTATTTATTTATACATGAAATAAGCTTTTCACTATGACGGATGAAACTTTGAGAACATTAGATACAACATTGACAAGTACGAACAAACAACAACAACAACAAAGTCTTATCCCACTAGGTGGGGTCGGCTACCAGTAAGTATGAACAAACATCTTTGAAATTTGCATCTTTGAGAAAATCCACATAGGTTTTCAAAAGGTATTGCTGTTACAAGATTACTGATCATGCATGTAGTTACTACTTAATGTCCTTAATTATGATCAAATTTTTTTCAGAAGATAATTATGATCAAATTACAATGATATTTCTCAAACAGAAAGGGTGTTTGAAGATTATAGTAGAACTTCTCCATGCAACAAAAATAAGGAGCAAACATTTAGTGTCGCGTAATAAGATCCTTTTCAGCATCCAAATCAATGTGATCCTTTTCACCGCAAACAAATTAAATGTAGGTATAAATGGGTAATTATGATCAAATTTTTTTCAGAAGATAATATCAAATTACAATGATATTTCTCAAACAGAAAGGGTGTTTGAAGATTATAGTAGAACTTCTCCATGCAACAAAAATAAGGAGCAAACATTTAGTGTCGCGTAATAAGATCCTTTTCAGCATCCAAATCAATGTGATCCTTTTCACCGCAAACAAATTAAATGTAGGTATAAATGGGTCCAAGTAACTGAAAACTTGGAAGTGTTTATTTTTCTTCATTTCGATAAGGTAACCACAGTCAGAAAAATGTCACAAAAGACTGATAATATTTTTGAACAAATTATATTTTGTCATATTACACAAGTGTATCGTGATAGTTATTCCCAATTTAAGACAAATAATGGACGAAATTTAAAGAATTGCAGTTGTCCTTTTTTTTGTTTCTTTTTGAGAAGATGTCCTTTTTGTTAGAGGAAGAAATGTCACACATGGTAAAGCATGCGGCCATCTTCAAATGTAGAACCCATAAAGGCACTTGTCTACTAACCAGATGAAATGGATGCATCGAGATCTTCAATTAATTGTGGAAAATTTTATGTAACATGCTAAAGACAGTCAACTAGGCCCTTTGAAATTTGGTTGAAAAAAAATTGTCATGATTCAAGTAAGAGCAACAACCGTTAAAGTGGAGAGTAATATCACTAGTAATAAATTTAAGATGCTTCAAATGTCTCGATGCAAGTGGCAAAAACAACAAGAGTTACAAAGCATAACAAAAGAAAAGGCTGGTATAACCAATTATTGTTCAGCAGAAAAGAGAACCGTAATTCACTTACAGGTATATTGGCGTGAATAAGCAAGTTTTCCAGATCAACCAATATGTTTTTAAATAATCCGGAGTCTCCGCCTTTATTCCCATCATTGATCTTGTTACCACCAAGTTTTTGAGGAAGCAAAAGTAGTAAGCCTCCAAGCGGCTGCTTGCTAAAGATGTATTCTGAATTTTTTGGGGTAAAAAGGCAAAGAAACTCAGAAGGCCATACTATTGACTACATGAACAAGAGTACTTCTATAAATTGATAAGGCATGAAATGAGCATCAATGCCAGACTTTGTTTAAATACACATTTTAGCAAACCTAAAAACCAAACTTAAGGTAATGATCGTGACAAAATTGTATAGGAACTTACTTGTTCATAATCTCTTCAAAAGAAACATAACAGTTCATAGTGTTTTCTTAGAATCAGTCCATAGCTAGTGTTATTCTTGGAATGCCCAATAATTTAGTGCCACTCCACTTGGCAACCAAGAACTGCACTAAATGAGGCATTTTTAAGCTTGGATATAAGCTAAATCAAAGCCCTCCAGTGTTAACTTTAGCTCAACGTTACGTCATTTGTTAATATTTAGTCAATATGTAAACATCTGATTAAGAAATTATTGTTGAATGCGACATTTATTTGTGAGATCGACTTTTCTAGCAAGTACTACTTCACACAGTGCTTAATCACGGGAACGGAAGAAATCATAACTATCCAAGGCTCCAAACCGTCAATATTGCGGCAACAGCAAAGCACCAAGTTTCCTCAGACGGGAATTCAAGACTGGTACTGACCCTGGATTAAGCTGAGATTGAAATCCCGTATGGGAGCCACGAGGACGGTGCGGGAGAGATCGGCGCCGGGAGCGAAGGGCGCAGCGCCGGCGTGGTGGTTGAGGCCGGCGAGGCGAGATCCGTATGGTGCGCCGGCGAGATCGTACTGGATGAGCCGGTAGACGTCGACGGCGGTAGCGGCGTCGCCGAGCTCGACGCAGGCCATGAGGACGAGGGCCAGAGCGAGCACAGAGTAGATCGTGCCCATAACCATGGCTCCTCCGACGCCGCTCCTCCGCCTACCCACCGCCATTAGCGCGAGCGCACGGACAGAGAGCTCTTTGGGGCCTCGTCCCAGCAGACGGCGGAGAAAGCGAAGCGGCTCTGGAACGCAGAGTTCGTAGTGGTCGGGGCCGCCGGAGGCCTCGGCGAGTCGAGTTAAAGTTTTGACGCAAGAATGAAGGTACGGTGCTCCGCGGTTGAGCGGCTCACGAAACGAGTGGCGTTTGATCCGATGAAGTTTTGCTCGTCCGCTTCTGCTAGAGAAGCGGTTTAGAAATTAGTTCCGGAGGAGTAAGTTAAAGTTAAACGAACGTGCATGTCACGTGATGGGTCTGTGGGCCGTGGGGATGATATGATTTGATTAATTAGCTAATAATTAGGGTAATTCATGTCCAATGTGCATATTTAGCTTGATTTTTTTATTTAAATAAGATGAAAGTACAGTTATATACTCATAATAATTACAAAACAGATGAATTTTATTTTGCTTCACGGCATATTATACGCAAAAGAAAAAAGAATAAAAGGGTAACATGTTGATGTTGGTCTAAATTAGGCATTTGAGTTTGCTCTGACTATGATCTGCTCCAAGGGACGCTGGAGCAAATCGCACACGAGACCGAGAATGCCGACGATGGCGCAGGCGGCTCGTCGCTGCAACTTTCCAAACATGCTCTATCAAGTCTCAAAGGTAAAACCAGTGAAGTAGATTTGACTCACCCAAAAAAGCTATCAAACAGTTCGGTTTTGATTTTGCAGATGTCGTGTTTGACGAAATTCCATAATCCATGCTAAGACGAATTCTATTCTACATGCACTCAAACACAAGAAATAAGGTTCGTCAAGTTTCAATGAAACTGCGTGAATATGAAATGATGAAGGAATTAAACATGTGGAACCCGAATGACAAAGCCCTAAAAGAAGTATTAGATAAATGTTTTAAGCTCGGGTTGTGATCCATTTGGGATTATACCTTATAAAAAAAAGTATTAAAAGAATATTATAAGCATGGGTTACGATTCATTTAAAAAGTACAAAGATGTAACCATAAGTCTGAGTTGCGATCCATTTGAGAAGGACAAAGATGTATAAGGATAAATAAATAGAAACGATATGAAATATGGATATACAAAAGTATGTTCTAAGTTTCCAGCATGTCAATGTGGAAAAAATAAAGCATAAAAAATTTTATGAAAAGATGATACATGATGTTAAGAATTCTATATAAAGATGACCTTACTTAGAAAGATAATTCTATCTAATGATGCCAATGTTAATCCTAATGATCTTTATGACCATGTATAAGATTATACGAATTATGATCAATTTTATAAAAATGGTGACTACCAATGATGATGGATTATACTTAATGACCCTCATGATAAGTTTCTCCCACCATGGTAGGCTATGCCATTGTTGATCTTAATGATCCATAGGATGACCACCCCATAATAAAGGAATGATCCTCTAATGATGATATCTTTTGATGCCAAATAATCAATCTTCTTGATTTTCTTATGATGTCCCATGGTTGTATAATCAACCATATCATATGCTACCTTAATGATTATTTTTATGGAATTAATCATGAGCTAAGGTTTTAATTTTTTCATCAATCGATACTTATCGATCCTATGTCATTATTCATGATGACTTTTATTGTCAATAAGGAATTATGTCATTTGCAAGATTTCCTTCGAGATCTTATATATGATACCATACTGCTTACTTACATGTAGAAATGAGGTAGGTGAAAAGAAGTTTCTAAATGCCAAAGAATTGAGATAGACAAAATGAACATGCCAAGAAATTTGAATTGATATAAAGAGGATGAAGATAGCTCAAGCATGATAAAAGAAAGATTGATGTAGATGGAATTTTTTTAAAAAAAACCTAATGATAAAGTTGTATGAAAGGTAACCTCATCCAAGTCCCTCCTACTAAGAAGGTGTTTGATCGAAAATTGAAATATGTCCAAATGATGTCATGTCATGACATCCTCAAATTTTCTCATGATGATTAAAGCTGATTTTGTTTGTAAAAGTCTTAATTAATTCCTTGTGACCAAAAGTTAGGAGGTTAGGTCAAGGAAGATGCAAAATGAAAAGAGAATTGTCATGGCGTATTTAAAGAAGAGTTTAAAACTTTATATGAAACAATTCTCTAATTGACATATGGATGATTTAAATAGCAACACATTATAGTATTGGTTGAAGTAGATTTTATTTCCCAATTATACTGAAGACAAAATGAAAAGATGAACTATATGATGAAGAAAAAGATGAAAGAAATGTTATATGATGAAATGAACTTTGCCCTAAGGTATATTATGGTAAAATGACTCATTGTCCTAATGCATATGATAACAGAAGGACTATGTCTTTAAGATGATGAAGATGAAATGATGAAGAACAAATATTTTTCTAAGTGTGTGATGGACCATCGCATGAATGATCAAGAAGTTTCCTTTGTCGCTAGTAAGCTCCTATCCAACGACTAAATTCGAGGACGAATTTTATTTTAAGGGATTTATAATGTAACGCCTGATTCGTTGAATGAAAAAAGAGAGATAAAAATAAGATATTCAAATCGGATAGAAGAGAGAGAAAAGAAAGAAAATGGGAATAAAGATAAAACCAAATCAAGGAAGATAAGTTGGAAACAAATCTGAAAGAAATTTAAATCCAATAACAACTCTTATTCATCCCCTATAAATATGAGGCCAAATCAAACAAATCGGCCCATTTCTCCCTACGAGCCAATCCTAATTTTTCCTCTCCTATTTTATGCGCCCCTTCATTATTTCGTCCTTGATCCATCGTCATCAACAAAATACTCGTTGGAGGGGATGGACACCACCGGACGCACGCTAAACCGAGAGGAGCGGGCAGAGGAAGAAGAAGAAGATGAAGAGGAAGAGGAAGAGAAAGAAAAAGACTGCACGAATAGTTTCTTGCATAGAAACTAAAATGTATGGAAATATGATAGATTCTTCTTAGAATCATGATTTTATACTTGAAGCATGCCCTAGTTTATGCCTAGTATAAAATAATATTCTATGATGATAAGTGATGCCGGCCATCACCGGAAAAGTCGAACGGAACGTGAACTGCGTGTCTGCATAGTTTCTGCGTAAGAAGAACCCGACCCGGGCAATCCGTCATTGTTGTGCTCTTTGAATTCTGCAATCGGACAAATCCGGCCCGAGTTGAGAATGACCCGGATCGAGTTTCATGCGCGACGAATAGTCGGGCACGATGGCTGTCCGACAAGAAGATGACTCGACCCGACCCAGTTTTCCTTGATTTTTACCGAGGATGACCATGCATGACCCGACCCGAGTTTTACCCAACTCGGCCTGGGTTCCGATACTATCAATATTATTTTTATGATCTTTTGATCCCTAATTCATGTGCATAGTCATGATTTAAGTCGTGATATAATTATGTTATTTATGCCCTTAATGATGATGATGTCTATTACGACCTTATGATGACTTAATTTAAATCCAATCATATCTATGATGACATTGATCCATATTCATATCTATCTTATGATAATGATGATGATTATGATGTTTATATATTTCTGATTTCTCTCCATAATCCTATCTTGTAGTTCTAATTAAGTCATATATATATAATGATGATGATTAGGACTCTCGATCAGTATGATTCGTTGATCCTTTCTTATGATGACCAAATATTAATCATGATTCTTATGTCCTAATGAAAGATAAATTAAAAACTACAAGATAAAATATGAAAAATATTAAATGGAGAGCTCTTTTTATGATGGACTAGTGACGACCAGTTATGGGCTGACTTCGGTCAGTTGTGGACTGAGTACGATCAGTTATGGGCTGACTTTGTCAATTATGATGATGATGGACGGGTTGAGAGAGGCCTCCTCGTGGGTTGAAATATACCCCACTATAAGTCAAAGATGAATAATAAGACAATGAAGAAGATGAAGCATATTAATAATGAAATCTCTTTATGATGATTATCGGCTTTTGTTACACTTAAGTTGATTTTTTCATGATCTCCTTATCTGTTATTAATATGCTTTAACAAAGAGGATTCACTTCATGATTATCTATGCTCATACGATGATTTCTCCTGATTCTTTATATGATGATGACCTCATAATCATGATAATTGGCGCTTGCCACTTAATGATGATTTATTATGATTTATTTTGATTTTATGATTCCAAGAAGATGACATCTTAATCTATTGATTTCTTATGATCTTAGTGATTTTCTATCCATATGACATGTTACTAAAATCTTTTACTTATATCATGATGATGTCTATTTTTCTTTTATATGATGATGATATCTTTATGATTCTTGTTTAGTATCATGATCTTATGATTATTTCTATCTTACTTCCATACTGAGTTGTAAAACTTATAGGGAGGTTTCTCTCCTGCATGTTCTTAAATACATGATAATATCTTAATGATGAAAGTGGCCAACGATGATAGATCGAGCTCGTAGGTGGTTGCACATGAGTATCTTGAGTCATTTAGTTTGATGTACTAGATTCCTTTTGGACTCATATGAAGTTCTATATCAGTCTTCCGCATATTAAGATATACTCTTTTTATTATTTAATGATGATTAAGTCTTCCGCGTTTATATGATATTTGAGTTGACCAGTAAAAGTATTACTTTTGATCAATATGATGTACACGTAAGAATGATCTGTAGCATTCTCAAAACGTATTCCGCCACGTGACGAAGAACGATTTGAGAGCATTACAAGAGCTAAATGCTGAATCTTGTTGCCGGTTTTGCTCTGGATAGGATCTGTCCCCGCGCGTCAATCTCAAATGGCAATCTGTTGTGAAGAATAAGATCAGTGGAAAACCTTCCCAAGTTGATGACAAGACTTAATCTTATTTGTTGAGTTGATTCTAGGAAGAACAAGCGTCAGAAGATGGATGAGGTCCAATATGTTCCGAGTCTACAAACGTTAATTTTTAATAGTGATATACATGTGTTTCTTTCTTCCTTTCTTTCAATGATTTTATTTTCTTAATTAATTCGTTATCTATAATAATGTTGATTAACAATCTAACTTGCAGATACTAACATATCTTCCATTTGTAAACTTGTTCAGCTGAAGGGCCTGAAAACACTTGGTGGCTACAATATAGCAGTAAGCTTTGATATAAGACAAAAATATGGCGGGTATCACATTATGGTCTGCCTTGCTCTGATCTATATGAAAATTTCATACCCTCATAGGCTCATAAAAGCCAATGAAAAATATGTTTAGACGGGGCCAATGTGTACATGTGTTAGGCTAACAAAGGATGGTACTACAGTTGCATAATGAATATGAATTCTCTAATTGTAGATCATATGAGGTGGACAGAGAAAAAAATGCTAATGTGAGTTGAAATACTAATAAGAAAATTGAGTTTCTGTTCTTCATAACTTTTGTCAATTAAATGCATTTATATGTACTTATTCTTAAAGTTGTATGGTTGTGGTTTTGATTATGTACCCTTCTTTGGTTTAATAATTTTTATCATCAACGATGTAAAGAGTAACTCAATTCTTTTATATTAAGAAAAGATTAGGTAGGTTGGTTTCCTACTCTAGAAAGTGGTAATACCACTACCAACACAGTAGAAGAAATTAACGTCACTGAGGAAGCATGCTTGACTAGGAGCATGGGAGAAATATTATGTTGTATTTGATAATGATAATTCTTTTACTTGTAACGTCTTCCAAGATGCCAAGTACAATCCGTTGTTCACTCTAGTTATTATGTTTATTTGACACTATACAGTAGTTCTAGTTGGCATGAATGTAATGAAGATGGAGACTATTAGTAATTATCTTATGTTACACACTTCTGCCTGTTCCTGTACACACGATGCTCTTGAACTGTGACAAAATCTAGTTTTCATGTCAATTATTTTTGTATACGTCATACAGTTCTATCTCGAAATCTATTCATGATATTGGTCTTACTTTTTCCTAATTCTTCTTTTCACCAAAGCATCAAATTCTCTGTTGTTCCTCTCTCTTCCTAGTTCTCGTGTTAATAATGCCTTGAATATGAATTCAGTTGGTCCCCTACATAGTCAGACGCTTCAGCAGAATTTTTCTACGGGGGTCTTGCTGTCCGGTCAGCGAAAACTTTTTAGGAGTATTCTGTATGTGATTCAGATTTGATTTATTTCCTTATCACGAGATATGTGTCCTATTTTCAGAGGATTTATTTAGAGTCACAGTCCGTATGTAATTCTAATCATCTGTCAAAGGGAGTGCCTAGGAGTGCCTATATAAACTCCCTAGGGGTCTAGACAAAGACCCATCCTTGTAATCATCGTTATTCCATAACAAATAGTCGCCGCCTCTTTGTGTTCTTCTGTGTTTCGTGCGATCCCTCTCTCCCTCTTTTCGTAACAAACTGATATCAGAGCCTTAGGGTTTGTCAGCGATTCTCGGTCAGCAAGGAGACGACGTCGCACAACGTGAGCGTGGAGAAGTTCAACGGCCGAACAGTTTCGGGTTATGACAGATCAAGATGCGGGCACTTCTGAAGCAACAAGGAGTCTGGGCGCCGCTCTCAAACGTGTCGAAGAACAAACCAAAGGAGGAAGACTCGAAGGGCAAAGAAAAAGAGATCGACCTCGCAACTTTGGCGGCACAAGAGGAGAATGCGCACTCGATGATCCTGTTGTGTCTGGCGGATGATGTGATAATCGAGGTCACAGATGAAGAAAAGGCGGCCGGTTTGTGGTTGAGACTCGAGAGTATGTATATGACGAAGTCTCTTACCAACAAGTTACTATTGAAGCATACCAACAAATTGCTGTTGAAGCAACGTCTGTTCTCTCTCTGCATGCAGGAAGGTACCCCTCTGAAGGAACATCTTGATCAGTTAAATTCTTTGTTGATGAAACTCAAAAATATCGATGTTAAGATCGAGGATGAAGATGCTGCCCTAATTCTGTTAGTTTCGCTTCCTCCATCATATGAAAATTTTGTTCAGTCTATGATTATCGGGAAGGAAACTATAAGTCTGGAAGAAGTAAGATCGAGTCTCCATACTCATGAACTTTGGCATAAGGCATCTGGAAATTCTACAGAGATTCAGGCCGCGAGTTTGATATCGACCGCAGAAAGGGACAGTCCTCGAATTCAAAAAAATCCAAGCCGAAGAAGAAGAAAATCACTGCGAAAGACATCTGTAATTACTGCAAGGAACCAGGTCATTGGAAAAAGGATTGCCCGAAGAAGAAAAAGGCCCCTGTCGTCGCGGTGGCACATGAAATTGGAAATTTCGAAGATGATTTGGTTTTGGCTATTTCTGATCAAGGATGTCTGGAGGATAGTTGAGTTCTGGATTCGGGGTGTTCCTATCACATGACTCCGAATAAAGAGTGATTCTCAACTTATCAGAAGATTGATGATGGAAACGTCATCATGGACAACGATGCAGCCTGTCAGATAGTTGGGATCGGTTCTGTGCAGATCAGGACTCATGACAATCTTGTGAGGACGCTGACAGATGTCCGTCATGTTCCGCAACTGAAGAAGAATTTGATATCACTTGGAGTCCTCGACTCTAAAGGATGTCAGATCAATGCTGCTGGAGGCATCCTCACGGTCATGAAAAGTGATGCTACGGTTCTAAAGGGAGTCAGATAGAAATCCTTCTATATATTACAAGGCAAGACAGTCTCTGACGTTGCTGCAGTGGCTAGTTCGTCCGAATCAAAAAGGTCTAGGCTGTGGCACATGCGTCTTGGGCATATGAGTTAGAACGGGATGAATATTCTTAGCAAACAAGGTCTTCTGGGAGGTCAGAAGATATCTGAAATTGATTTCTGCAAGCATTGTGTATTCAGCAAACAACGAAGGCTTCAGTTTGGCAAGGCAGTGCACAGGACGAAGGTGACACTTGACTACATCAACGCCGATTGTTGGGGTCCCTCTCGTGTTCCATCATTAGGAGGTGCCAGGTACTTCCTATCTATGATTGATGACTACTCGAGGATGACTTGGGTATTCATGATGAAATACAAGAGTGAGTCCTTCAAGGCCTTTAAGTAGTGGAAGATTCTGATGGAAAATCAGACGTCAAAGAAAGTGAAACGTCTTCGCACTGACAATGATTTGGAGTTCTGTTCTGCTGAATTTGACCAGTTCTGCAAAGATGAAGGTATTGCCAGGTATCGCACAGTCAGATATACTCCACAGCAGAATGGAGTTATAGAACGAATAAACAGGACACTTCTGGAGAGGGCAAGGTGCATGCTCTCTAACGCTGATCTGAATAGGACGTTCTGGGCTGAAGCTGTTAACACGGTTTGCTACTTAGTGAATCGAAGTCCGGCGACTGCGATTGATCTCAAGACTCCAACTGAGGTATGGTCAGAAAATTCTGCTGATTATACTTGTATGAAAGTTTTTTGTTGTCCAGCATACTATCACGTTAGTGAAATGAAGTTGGAGCCAAGGGCCAAAGAAGGAGTGTTCATGGAATATGGTGCAGAAGTGAAGGGCTACAAAATCTGATCTCCTTTAGAACACAAAGTCATCCATAGCATAAGCGTGACCTTTGATGAAGCATCAATGCTTCAGTTGAAGGTGGAGGGAAGAGAGTGTCAGTAAACAGGTAAAGATTGAAATCACTCCAACTGAGGATGATGCTGAAGGATCACAACAAGAACAAAACCAGAAAGTGAAGAATCTGATGAGCAACCTAAAGAGGAGTCAATTATTGCTAGACATCCTCGCAGAGAAGTGGGTCCTCCTAAACGATATGATTTCGAGGACATGGTTGTTTATGCACTATAAGTAGTTGAAGAGGTGGAGTCTCTGGAGCCGTCCTCTTATAGGGGTGTCATCACATGTGCCGAATCTGAATAGTAGATCGCTGCTATGGATGAGGAGATGGAATCTCTTCACAAAAATCAGACGTGGGAGCTGATCAAGCTGCCTAAAGACAGAAATGTTGTTGGCTGTAAGTGGATCTTCAAGAAGAAAGCTGAAATTGCAGGAGTTGAAGGCACAGGATACAAAGCATGACTGGTTACTAAAGGTTATAGTCAGAAAGAAGGTGTGGACTACAATGAGATATTCTCACCTATTGTCAGACATACTTCTATTAGGGTGCTACTTGCTCTTGTAGCACATCAGAATCTAGAGCTCGAGCAACTAGATGTGAAGACTGCTTTCTTCTATGGAGAACATGAAGAAGACGTTCTTATGAGCCAACCAGAGGGATTCTCCATTCCAGGAAAGGAGAATCAAGTTTGCAGTCTGAAGAAATATATGTATGGCTTGAAGCAGTCTCCCAGACAATGGTACAAGAGGTTCGACAGCTTCATGATCAGTAAGGGATTCAGCCGAAGTCCCTATGATTGCTGTGTATACCATAAGAAGTTGAATGATGGCTCCACCATCTATCTGCTCTTGTATGTCGATGATATGTTGCTGCCAGAGACATGACAGACATTCAGAATCTGAAGAAGCTCGTCAGTGCAGAATTCGACACGAAGGATCTTGGTGCAGCACAGAAGATTCTGGGGATGGAAATTCTAAAGGATCGCACATAGGGTAAACTCTTCTTATCTCAGAAAAGTTATATTGAGAAGATTTTATCCAAATTTGGAATGTCAGGAGCGAAACCTTTGAATACCCCATCAGCTGCAAATGTTCATCTTTCTATTGCATTCGCACCAAAATAAGAAGCAGAGAAGGAGTACATATCTCGAATTCCATATGCTAGTGCAGTTGGAAGTCTGATGTATGACATGATTTGCACAAGATCAGACATAGCTCATGCAGTCAGTGTTGTCAGTAGGTTCATGAGCGATCCAGGAAAAGAGCACTGGCAAACAGTGAAGCGAATCTTTCAGTATCTGAGAGGAGCATCTGATATTGGCCTCATCTACAGAAGTGATAAAGAGTGTTTGGTTGCAGGGTACTCGGATTCAGACTATGCTGGAGATGTTGATGGAAGATGATCTATGACAGGTTATGTCTTTACTTTGGGTAGTTCGGTTATTAGTTGGAATGCCACACTTCAGCCATCAGTTACATTATCCACCACAGAGACTAAATACATGGCACTAACAGAAGCTGCCAAGGAAGGCATCTGATTAAAAGGCTTGATTGGAGATCTCAGATTACATTAAGAGCAGGCTATAGTGCACTGTGATAGTCTGAGTGCAATATGTTTAGCCAAGGATCAAGTACATCATGAAAGAACCAAACACATTGATCTCATGTATCACTTCATCCGCACTGAGAAGATGATTAAGGTGAAGAAGATTGGCACTGAAGACAATCCAACTGATATGTTCACCAAATTTGTTCCTCATGGCAAGTTCCAACATTGCTTGGACTTGCTTAACATCAATACTTGGTAATAGCCCCAAGGTGGGACTGGCGTCGGCGTGGTATGGTATTGAAATTTTTTGTGCTCTGAAGATAATTCAAGTCAAGGTGTAAATTTATTAATAATGTCTTGAATCTGAACACAGTTGATCCCCTACATAGTCAGGCGCTTCAGCAGAATTTCCCTACGGGGGTCTCGCTGCCCGGTCAGTGAAAATTTTTTAGAGGTGTTTTGTATGTGATTCGGATTTGATTTATTTCTTTATCACGAGATAGGTGTCCTATTTTCAGAAGATTTATTTAGAGTCTCAATCCGTATGTAATTTTTATCATCTGTCAAAGGGAGTGCCTATATAAACTCTCTAGGGGTCTAGATAGATACCCATCCTTATAATCATCGTTATTCCATAAAAAAGAGCCGCCGCCATTTTTTCTCTTCGTATTCTTCTGTGTTTCGTGCGATCCCTCTCTCCCTCTTTTCGTAACATCTCGCATTATCGCTGCCAAATCCAGAATGTTGGGTCATCTCTAACTTCATGCCCTGACTTAAAGGAAGTCACGTTCTGCTTGAAGAATCTAGCATATATATGATTTATTTGATTCTATGTGAAGTTGTCATCTCTTCTTTTTTTAAATCTTGTTACAAACCTTAATGTTCCTAATTTTCAGTGATTTCTAAAATCCAGCTTTTCTAGTTTTTAAGCTAATCTAAATGTAGACAAAGGATGAAGAAATCAGGACATTTTCCATTCAACTAAATGTAATCAGACCTGATTGCAATAGTGAAGAATTGTAAAGCTCCATCCAGTCCTTTTTGCAAGAAAGCTTTGGATATTCCTCCTCCAAGCTATTTATTCACCCAACTTGACATCATTTTCCTAAAATAATCTGCAGATAATATTATCCAATTCTTAGAGGTCAACTTCTTGCAATAAGATGAGAATGAAGCCTCTTAATCAGAAACTGTTTCTAATGTGTAGCATGTTATTCCACTGCGATTTCACATGCTTACCTACTCTTTTTTTTATATATGCTTACCTACTCATATACTTCACAATTGTCTCCAGCAAGTTATTAATATAGCGAGTCACACTCAAGTGTTTAGGATGCAAAATTGAGTCAACTCTTATCAGAACGGAAAAAAGCAAACTCGGGTGACTCATGAATCAATTCGTTAAACTCGGTCGACTCTTACGAGTCTACTTGTAGAATTTGAGTTTTCATGTGAGAAATGATAACATAAGCTTGGATTTAAAGATATTAATTGATAAAGATGAATATCATTGTTTCTCTCCTAAGTATTATTCCTATCATAGTAATTGAATATCTTCATTCCTCTAATTACAAAAAAAAAATATGTTGTTACCCTTAAAAATTGATATTGACGCAACTAATTCAACTTTATAATCGCTTTATACTTTGTCTCACTTCATTTAACTCAATGATACTCAATGTTATAATTGTTTATTATATTAATTCACCCTCATGTACACATCGACTGGCCCTTATCAATGGTATTTCATGATCGAATTTTCTCTTTATTCTATATTACTTTATTCCTATAAATGTCACTTCAGCTATTTTGACTCTATCATTCTTATATTTTTTTAGGGGATAAATTTCATAAAAAAAGTTCGGACTTTGATTTGATTATCAAATCTAGTCTAAACTTGCGCTAGGGCACCCAGTGACCACGATGGGAGATAACGTGCGCTAGGGCACCCAGCTGCCTAGGGCCTCCGGCCCACCGCATGCCATCACCGGCGACTCCCTTCGACGGTGCCGTTACCGTCTCTGGCGGCCCCCGTCGGCGGCGTCACTGACGATGAGTCTCGCCTCTCTTTTTTGGCTATTTTTTTGTCCCCCTACTTCCTCTTCGCCACCTCACCCACTTTCGGCAGACCCTGTCCCCGGGCAATCCCTGCCGGTGGCGCCACCTCCATTCGTGCCTCTGCCGTCTCCGATGGCCCCCATTGGCGAGGCTTCACCGACGTCGAACTTCGCATCTCTTTTTTTGGCTATTTTTTGCTCGCCGCTTCCTCGTCGCCTCCCCACCCACTTGCCCCCT
This sequence comes from Pontederia crassipes, assembly GCA_030549335.1. NCBI lineage: Eukaryota > Viridiplantae > Streptophyta > Magnoliopsida > Commelinales > Pontederiaceae > Pontederia > Pontederia crassipes. The sequence continues at coordinate 10,121,194 of CM060190.1, forward strand.
GCTTCCCCCTTGCCACCTCACCCACTTCCGGCAGGCCCTGCCTTTGGCAATCCCTATCGGTGGCGCCCGCTGTCGATTCTCCTCTTCTAAACCCACATCTGGGCGTGGCGGCTCCTTGGCATGTTCGGGAACAGCATGGCCCGCTTTCGCAATGTGGTAGACCATGAAGGCTGGTCCAGGAGATCTGCAACGAGGGCTGTCCCTCCATCTGGCTTGTGGGACACGATCTACTTTCGCTGTCACGACCGCGACCATCTTCAGCGAAGCTGCAGGGAACCATTGCGCTGCCTCCGTTGTCACGGACTGGGCCACTGACGCGCCACCTGCCCGTCCAGTCCACACTAACAATTTGAGCAGGCAGCTCCTTTGGGGCAATCCTCCACCTGTTTGGACAGCCACGTGCCTGCTCCGGTGATCTTTGTCATCGACGCACCTTGGGGGCCAGATTCTTCTGCCATACGAGATTTCTTGTCTCAGTGCCTCATCGGGAGACTGTCTTCCTCGAGCACGCCCCTGGAAAAGATTCAAGAAGGAGTCGAGCATCAGTTGCAGGCCCACCTTCGCCTCTTCCCATCTCTGCTTTCTAGCCAGAGTGTTCTCCTCTGGTTGAGAATACAGGAGCAGCGTGATAGGTTGGTCACGGAGTCGACAACGGTCGGGGATTCACATGTCCCCTGGTCTGTGCGGTCGCCTACACTTGGGGCCACAAATTCCGATGAGTTGGACAGGGTTTCCATCATTCTATCCGGAGTCCCTCTGCACCTGCGATATGTTGAGGTGCTGTCTGCCATCATCAGGCCTTTCACAACCCTCTGTGATGTTGTGGTGCCAGCCATTAGAATTGCTGATATTGTCGATATTCGCGCTTCGATTTCAATCTTGCCTCATTTGCATCCCTCATGCAGTGCTCCTACGTGCTGATGGTCGGATGTACCGTGTCTCCATTGCCTGCACTAATGCTCAGAGTCACTGAAAGTCATGGTCGGAGATCACTGTCGACGGTGGCCCGCGACCGCCGCCGACTTCTCGATGGGGGTGGCGCTCGAGATCCCTGCCTCGATGTGTGGACTCCTATGCGAAGGTTGAGGCGAATCCCTCTCTGGTTGTGGGAACCGAGGTGTAGATACCACGTGTTCTAGCAGCTTCACCTCGGCCAGATGAAGATATCACCTTGCATATTACTGAGAATACTGAGGCACCTGCGCATGATCTGTGTTATCCTACCAAGCTAACTACAACGGCGTCCCAGCTGCAGTCTTCTAACACGTCTCACGGGAGATGAAGCATTTGCCTTGACAATAAACGACAATTTCCTCCCTCTTTCTGCTAGAACGAAGTCTGGGGATGCTCATGGCTTCTGCAATGATGCAAAATCTTATTTTGCAGAGATAGTCCACTACTTGGGAGCTGTGGGGCCCATGGCACCACCTTTGGAGAATGCCCCCTAAGGAAGTGGCCCGGCCTCCTTCACTAGTGGCGCTTGTGGCTCCGTCGTCTGATGGTCGCTCTACCTTTCCTTCTGGATGGTCAAACACGATGGATCCGAAGGTGGCGGACCCGGAGGGGTTCAAGCACATCCACCGTCGACATGGTGCCAGACTTGGCACATCTCGATGACATTTGGCGATAGGCCGGCCGGTCCAGCGCTTTCTTAGGTACTCACGGAGTTGTGTAAGACGAAGGACAGTAGCGGGCAGGGGCTCGCCCACCCACGAGGTGACTATGGCATCCTTATGCCAACCTTGCAAGAAGAATGACAACTCAATGGAGGATCAACGGGCAAATGATGGGGAAAAGCTTATCGTAGGTCCTGCCCCATCTCTTGGTCTGACAGACGTAATGATTGCATTGGGGACAGGCGTGATGAATTGGAGCACTAGACTTGTGAAGTTGGCTAAGGCATCTTGTGCCACAGATGTAGCGGGTGACGCTGTGGTAGTCGCTGAAGCTAACCCCACTCTGATATACGACCCTGACGAAGTTGCCTTGGTGGCTCGGGCTTGTGGCATCAGGTGTCCAGAATCCTCGCCCAAATGTAAGGGGTAATCTGTAGCCGGATGTCGTCCAAATGTGTGGGGCATTCTGGCTTCGTGGCTTTTGATTGATGTGCACTTTTGAGTGATGGGAAAGGTGTGATGGTGGTTAGTGGTGCATGTTTTTAATTTTGGTCTATGGGGTGTGGCTCTGCGTAGTCATTTTTTAGATTTGAGGTAGCGTGTTGATGTCTTCATGTCTTGGTCGGGTGCCGCAATGTTTCTGGTGGCCTCTCTATCAACTTACTATAACCCCTATTATTATTAATGGAACTCCTGGATGACTATCTTCTTGTTAGTCATCCTTTCTCGTTTCAAAAAATACTTTTAATTTTTGTGTAAAAAATTATGAACTTTGAGTTTATTTTCAAATCTAGCATAAGCTTTTATTTTTGCATAAAAAGTCTTGAAATTTAATTTAATTCTCAAATCTAAGTTAAATATTTATTTAAAATTTTAAATTGATTATAAATATAAGCCTATTATTATATTTTTTATTGAAAAAATAATTCAACAATCATTACATAGACAAGTTGTAGAAAAATAACATATTACTTATAATTAATTTAAAATAAAAAATTAAGCTAAATTTGAGAATTAGATTAAAGTTCATGATTTTTACACAAAAATAGAAGTTAGACTAGATTTGAGAACAAACTCAAAATTCATTGACTTTTTACACAAAAACAAAAGTTCACACTAGATTTAAGAATAAAATTGAGCTCGACTTTTTTATGCAATTTACACAACATATAATATTATACATTTTATAATATATATACATTTTCTTTGCATAACATCTTTCATTGGAGACAACTTCAGCGATGCTAGGTCTCCGGTCTTGAACACTTGTTCTCTTCTCTTCCGGTCAGCATAACTTTTTTGTCTGAACTGTGCAGCCTTCATTCTCTTCCTGATAATGTATATATTGTGATTGCATACTCCTAAGTTTGGACATCAACTCCTTGCTCATCGCTACTTTCTCACCGACCTTATTCTAATGTGTAGGATATTAGCAAGGTCTCCCATACATTACCTCAAAAAGTGACATGCCAATGTTGGAGTGAAAACAGTAGTTACATGAGAATTCAATCAACGATAGGTGTTCATTCCAGCTACCATACCAATCAAAGGGTGCAAGTTCGAAGCATATCCTCCAAGAACTGAATCGGATTGAGAATTCAATCAATGATAGGTGTTCATTCCATCCGTCGGAGGATGAAAAGTTGTACTATAGCTCAATTTAGTGCTAATTTGCAAGCTCTTACAAAACATTGATGTGGACTAGAGGTCATGGGCCGACACAATCGAGATTGAAATCCCATAAAGCTGAATGATTTCTCGTACATACAACTCGAGTAAGCTCTCCATCGATTGCTTCCATATGGTCGCTCGTTCTCTGGTTTGACCTACTGATGGACAAGGCATTTGCAGATGTAATCAGTATTTGTTTCTGCGGGCGAGTAATTTTCACATATGGTCCCTTAACTTTGATTGATTCCCATTTTGGTTCTCCAACTTAAATTTGTAACCAAAAGGTACACAAACTTTGCACGATTTTCGTCGGAGGTCCCTTTCACCTGTAATCATAAGTTTTTTTTATTTTTTGTTTACATGGCTTGTCGAATAATATAAACAAATAATAGTACGAGTTTAAATTTAAAATGTAATCTTCACGTATGGTCCATCAACTTTGATTAATATTCATTTTGGCCCCTCAACTTATATTTGTAACTAAACAGTCCTCAAACTTTACATAGTTTTCACCGAAGGTCCTCTTTTTGAAATAACAAATTTTTTATTTCAATTGACAAATGATAAAGAGAACCAATAAAAAATATTGAATCATATAGCAAGAAAGATATGTGAATACCTTAACCATTAAAAAAATTGTTCAATTGAGTAAAAAAAATCTAATAAATGTGTCTTAGTAAAAAATTGGTCAGTTCCTCAGTTAACCATTAAAAAGAGTGTTCGATTCACCAAAAAAATAAATATTTGCCATTCTTAAATAATTCATTTATAAATAATTATCTTTCGAGACATTCGTGAAGAGAAAAGAGATGAACATAAAGAAAAAAATCTTTATGAAAATAATTCTAACATGGTGAAAGTGGAGTCAATCGAAATTAGATCTTTTAACATTCGAGTGTGAGGAAGTGAAGTAGAAAAATGATGTGAAGTAAGGTTAGAAAAAGGATTTCGTAGGAACAATTGAAGCATGCTCAAGTTGAAAAATGTATAATTTAGGAGACACATCCATTAGATATTTTTTCGACTCAACTGAGCAATTTTTTTATGGTTAATATATTCACATATCTTTATTGCCATATGGTACAATAATTTTTATTGGCTTTCTTTATCATATGTCGATTGAAATAAAAAAATTGTTATTTCAAAAATAGGACCTTCGGTGAAAATTATCTGAAGTTTGGGGACTGTTTAGTTATAAATATAAGTTGATGGACCAAAATGAATATTAATCAAAGTTGATGGACCATACGTGAAGACTATATTTTAAATTTAAACTCATAACTTTTATTTTTTATATTATCCGACGAGCCACATAAGCAAAAAATGGAAAATGATTATAGGTAAAAGGAACCTCCGACGAAAATCATACAAAGTTTATCTACCTTTTGGTTACAAATTTAAGTTGAAGAACCAAAATGGAAATCCATCAAAGTTAAAGGACCATACTTGAAAATTACTCTTCTTGGGGCACATCCTTTTGAGTTGCTAACTCACTTTGGAAGCTGAATCTTGTGTTCTGCTTGACATTTCCTATTGTGTTGAATAGGCAATCTCCAACATTTGCATCCGTAACCATTGCACCACCCTCATCGAGTTACTAGGCAACCGGTCCAGGTGGCCATGATGGATCCGTGGCATTCTATCTGACACACAGCTCTCACTCGACATCATCTCCATTATTGAGCATTGCTTTAGAGAAGCAAATCGACTTGCAAACTTTTTGGCCTCTTTGGTAAGAAATAAAAATGGCCAATTTTTTGGAACGACAATAGTCCACCTCGGAGACTAGATAGTCTTTCGTACTTGGACTCCTTTGGAGCATTTTATAATAGATAATCTTCTTATCTTAAAACAAAGGTTGACCCCTGCTCAATCTAAAGCAACAAAAGAGTCACAAAAGTAAAAAGATGTTGAACTAAAAGCAAGTGCAGAAAATGATCAGACATGTTCAACCAATGATGGAACAAATTCAAAATTGACATGTAACGCCCCCAAATCGACCCCCACCATGTGGCGAAGATCAACTTGGAGATGCTACGACATGCTATGACTTTGACCATAATGTTGACCATATCTCTGTCAAGAACCGAAACACGTCAGCGAAAGAAAAATAATAGGAGAATTAAAGAAAAGTATAACTTTAATTTACGAAAGTCTAAAAAGTGGCTACATCATCTCTAAGGAATAAAATAAAGTTCTACATCATGAATCTATAAATGCGGAAGAAAAAGAAATCTAATAAGTCCTGTGGTTCATGTGTTTTCTTATCGTCAAAGCCTTGTCGCAACACACCTACTCCACCTCATCACTGACTTGGCCCTGTAGAAATCAGACACAAGGGAGGAGGTCCTCCCGTAAGCTTTACAGCATAGTGTGGAATCACATGATATACAATGCATAACATGAATAGAATAATCAGATGTACAAATGCATACTTAACTTGATTGTGAGAAGGATAACATAGTAGCATCATAAATCATAATAAGAGATGAACAAGAGAATGCCATAAATCATGAGAATCAAATGATGCTTAGTAAACTTGAAATCATGACATGCTTGAAAATCATGACGATAACTTGACTTGTCTTAATCATGTTTCTTGATCTTGGTTTATAATTAGCAATCAGGGTGACTTTAGGTGCCTTTAGTTCTTGGGGTAAGTCGAGCAAACGATACAGCCTTGTGCGGGTCAATGGGTGAACAAACCATGATCAAGGGAGCTACCCTTATCTTGATGCACTTAGCTTGGACTGACAATAAGATCAATCTTGAAATAAATCATTAAAAGAATCAATCTTGAAATCATAGATGGATATCTGTGAGAATAGAAAATAGGATCAGATCTACACATGCAATATTTAGATGGGGAAGTGGATTAATTGATAAATCTAGTAAAAAGAATCACTAGAAATTGGTCGACCGGTTCTGGAGAATTATCGATCCGTTGGCTTCGGGTCGGTCGATCGGTCTGCTTGGATTGGTCGACCGGTAGATTCAGCAAACCTAACTCTAGGACAAACAGATCGGTCGATTCGTTCTATTAAATGGTCGACCGGTCGACAGATGGGGTTCGAAGATCGATCGACCGGTCAGGTCATAATACGGGTGGATCGATCGACCGATTGATATATAAATGAAATCGGTAGAGGGATCGGTGAATCGGTCGACCGGTGGTTAACAATGCACAAGGATCGGTCGATCGGTTGGCGTCCTGCAGAAACTCCAAATCACGAAAATTTCTTAAACCCCTAGCATGATAACATCCTAACTTAGTTTCTAATCCCTAGCAATCAATCAAACAGTAATATAACTACAAAGATAAAAACCTAATTGCAATTCCTCAAGAAATCAAATCAATCAAGAAATCAAATAATCATAACGTTAACCTTGGAACCTTCTTTTTGTTCACTTCTTTACAAAATCATTTAGGGCAGAACTTAATTCTATTCAATGGTCATGCAAGGTGATTTCGATTCATCCACCTCTGTTCGCGATTTGTTTTTATGGCATAGGGGCTTCCCTTCTGATTAATCTCATATTAATATGATAAAATCTTATCCCCCATAGATTCGATCGATCTTTATTTCCTTAATTCTATTGGGCCAATTTGTTTCAATCGAACTCAAATTCTCTTTTTCTCTTTTCTTTTCTTTTTTTATCTTGGTTTGTGTCAGTTGTTACATGGTAAATAAAAATTCTCAAGAAGATTCAAGAACTACAGAGGACCAACTGAAAAGGTAAGAATCCATGGGCAAAGGAGGAAATCAAATGCATGCATGGGAGTGACAACATGGAAACACCATTTGCAGCAATGTTATCACGATCAGATCGGATAATGAATTGGAAATGTCTCCATTTCAAGTCAAATCGATCGATCAGACTAATTAATAATAAAATACAAATTATCAAATATTATAGTTATTAATTAGAAAAAATAGTAATGACATTATGACACTCCCGAACCAACTCATCACGACCATCCCTAGATTCTCACCTGAAACCTACATGTCGATCAACCGATGCATCACCACTCACCAGCACCTTCTTCTCAGCCAACCAACGAAGCGACTCAACCACTTAGGCCGATGACAAGGCTGCAGCTGCTGTGAGCGCAGGCAACACATGCGCAGGTGCCACCGCGAGCAAATGCACCGCGCAGAGACTTGTCGTGTCCTACCCACCTCACTGCCTCTCATGCCCATGCCAATAGGAGATCGTCGATGAAGATGAGAAGCACGAAGAAAGTAGTAGAAAATAAAACATAAAAGTTTACTTTTGGTTGGCCACAGGATTGGTCGATTGCCACTAGAGATTGTTCGTGTCGTGGTTCGCCTTTGCCACAACAGGAGTCGTGCGATGGATTTGGGGATTTTGTCGTTCATCTTCATCTTTGTTTACTATTTTGCGGCCGCAACAATGTTTGGAGTCGGACTATAGGACTTTTGGTTTTTGTTTTTAGTTTCTTTTACTTTTTTTTTCAATCGGCTGGTCTGTTTGAAATGCGGTTTGATTCGGTTTTTTTTCAATTTGATCCGATTTTTGACCAAGGTCCAATGGAATTCCTAGTTTTAGATTTCATAGTAGGCCGAACAGTCATTGATCTGGTTTGATTGTGACAATACTGATTCACAGGCATTATTGTCTCTAATAAGACTAGTCAAAGGATGAACGTGAATGAGAACGATGGACCAACTGCATTCAGTCGACCATTTGTCCGGCGGCGTTGTGATTGACCATACAAAACAAGGGCAATCAGTCTCTTCACGTTTTGCCCAAAGCAGCAGGATTGGATGGGCCATCAGCGTGGCGAGTGACCAAGTGTGTAGCCACTGAATTCCTCATCTCCCATTTAATTTTTCATGAAAATTTTTTATCATCCATGGAAGAACTTGCTAAATTATCCTGGAATGCTAATAGGAATTCTCTGTTTCACATGTTCTGTTAATAATGCTTTGAATCTGAACCCAGTTGGTCCCCCTACATAGTCAGGCGCTTCAGCAGAATTCCCCTACGGGGGTCTCGCTGCCCGGTCAGCGAAAATTTTTTAGGGGTATTCCGTATATGATTCGGATTTGATTTATTTCCTTATCACGAGATAGGTGTCCTATTTTTAGGAAATTTATTTAGAGTCTCAGTCCGTATGTAATTCCTATCATCTGTCAAAGGGAGTGCCTATATAAACTCCCTAAGGGTCTAGATAGAGACCCATCCTTGTAATCATCGTTATTCCATAACAAAGAGCCGTCGCCATTTTTTTTCTCTTCGCGTTCTTCTGTATTTCGTGCGATCCTTCTCTCCCCCTTTTCGTAACAAACTGGTATCAGAGCCTTAGGGTTTGTCAGTGATTCTCGATTAGCAGGGAGATGGCGTCGCACAACGTGAGCGTGGAGAAGTTCAATGGCAGGAACAGTTTCGGGTTGTGGCAGATGAAGATGCGGGCGCTTCTGAAGCAACAAGGAGTCTGGGCGCCGCTCTCAAATGTGTCGAAGAACAAACCAAAGGAGGAAGACTCGAAAGGCAAAGAAAAGAAGATCGACCTCGTAACTTTGGCGGCACAGGAGGAGAAGGCGCACTCGATGATTCTGTTGTGTCTGACGGATGAGGTGATAATCGAGATCGCAAATGAAGAAAAGGCGACTGATATGTGGTTGAGACTCGAGAGTCTATATATGACGAAGTCTCTCACCAACAAGTTGCTGTTGAAGCAACGTCTGTTCTCTCTCCGCATGCAGGAAGGTACCCCTCTCAAGGAACATCTTGATCAGTTAAATTCTTTGTTGATGGAACTGAGAAATATCGATGTTAAGATCGATGATGAAAATGCTGCCCTAATTCTGTTAGTTTCGCTTTCTCTATCATATGAAAATTTCGTTCAGTCTATGATTATCGGAAATGAAACTATAAGTCTGGAAGAAGTAAGATCGAGTCTCCATACTCGTGAACTTCGACATAGGGTATCTGAAAATTCTGTAGAGACTCAGGCCGCAGATTTGATATCGGCCGTAGAGAAGGGACAGTCATCGAATTCGAAGAAATCCAAATCCAAGAAGAAGAAAATCACTGCGAAGGATATCTGTAATTACTGCAAGGAACCAGGTCATTGGAAGAAAGACTGTCCGAAGAAGAAGAAGGCCCCCGTCGCTACGGTGGCACATGAAATAGGGAATTCCGAAGATGATTTGATTTTGGCTGTTTCTGATCAAGGATGTCTGAAGGATAGTTAAGTTCTGGATTCGGGGTGTTCCTATCACATGACTCCGAATAAAGAGTGATTCTCAACTTATCAGAAGATTGATGGTGGAAACGTCATCATGGACAATGATGCAGCCTGTCAGATAGTTGGGATCGGTTCTGTACAGATCAGGACTCATGACAATCTTGTGAGGACGCTGACAGATGTCCGTCATGTTTTGCAACTGAAGAAGAATTTGATATCACTTGGAGTCCTCGACTCTAAAGGATGTCAGATCAATGTTGCTGGAGGCATCCTCACGGTCATGAAAGGTGATGCTACGGTTCTAAAGGGAGTCAGACAAAAGTTCTTGTATATATTGCAAGGCAAGACAGTCTCTGACGTTGCTGCAGTGGCTAGTTCGTCCGAATAAAAAATGGTCTAGGCTGTGGCACATGCGTCTTGGGCATATGAGTCAAAACGGGATGAATATCCTTAGTAAATGAGGTCTTCTAGGAGACAAGAAGATATCTGAAATCAACTTTTGCAAGTACTGCGTATTCGGCAAACAGCGAAGGTCTCAGTTTGGCAAGGCGGTGCACAGGACGAAGGTGACACTTGACTGCATCTACCGATTGTTGGGGTCCCTCTCGTGTTCCATCATTAGGAGGTGCGAGGTACTTCCTATCTGTGATTGATGACTATTCGAGGATGACTTGGGTATTCATGATGAAACACAAGAGTGAGTCCTTCAAGACCTTCAAGCAGTGGAAGGTTCTGTTGGAAAATCAGACGTCGAAGAAAGTGAAGCGTCTTCGCACTGACAATGGTTTGGAATTCTATTCTGCTGAATTCGATCAGTTCTACAAAAATGAAGGCATTGCCAGACATCGCACAGTCAGGGATACTCCACAGCAGAATGGAGTTGCAGAATGAAAGAACAGGACACTTCTGGAGAGGGCAAGGTGCATGCTCTTTAACATTGGCCTTAATAGGACATTCTGGGTTGAAGCTGTTAACACAGCTTGCTACTTGGTGAATCGAAGTCCGGCGATCGCGATTGATCTCAAGACTCCAACTGAGATATGATCAGAAAATACTGCTGATTATACTTGTCTGAAAGTTTTTTGTTGTCCAACATACTATTACGTCAGTGAAAGAAAGTTGGAGCCAAGGGCCAAAGAAGGAGTGTTCATGGGATATGGTGCAGGAGTGAAGGGCTACAGAATCTGGTCTCCTTCAGAACACAAAGTCATCCACAGCAGAAGCGTGACCTTTGATGAAGCATCAATGCTTCAGTTGAAGGTGGAGGCTGAAGAGAGTGTCAAGAAACAGGTGAAGATTGAAATCACTCCAATCGAGGATGATGCTAAAGGATCACATCAAGAAGCAGAGCCAGAAGGTGAAGAATCTGATGAGCAACTTGAAGATGAGTCAATTGCTACTAGACGTTCTCGCAGAGAAGTGGGTCCTCCTAAATGATATGATTTCGAGGACATGGTTGCTTATGCACTACAGGTAGCTGAAGAGGTGGAGTCCCTAGAGCCGTCCTCTTATAGGGATGTCATCACATGTGCTGAATCAGAATAGTGGATCGCTGCTATGGGTGAGGAGATGGAATCTCTTCACAAAAATCAGACATGGGAACTGGTCAAGCTGCCTAAAGGCAGAAAGGTTGTTGGCTGTAAGTGGATCTTCAAGAAGAAAGCTGAAATTTCAGGAGTTGAAGGCACAAGATACAAAGTACGACTGGTTGCTAAATGTTATAGTCAGAAAGAAGGTGTGGACTACAATGAGATATTCTCACCCATTGTCAGGCATACTTCTATTAGGGTGCTACTTGCTCTTGTAGCACATCAGAATCTAGAGCTCGAGCAACTAGATGTGAAGAATGCTTTCCTCCATGGAGAACTTGAAGAAGACATTCTTATGAGCCAACCAGAGGGATTCCCCATTCCAGGAAAGGAGAATCAAGTTTGCAGTCTGAAGAAATATATGTATGGCTTGAAGTAGTCTCCCAAACAATGGTACAAGAGGTTCGACAGCTTCATTATCACTAAGGGATTCAGCCGAAGTCCCTATGATTGCTGTGTATACCATAAGAAGTTGAATGATGGCTCCATCATCTATCTGCTCTTGTATGTCGATGATATGTTGCTGTCAGAGATATGACAGATATTCAGAATCTGAAGAAGCTCGTCAGTGCAGAATTCGACATGAAGGATCTTGGCGCAGCACAAAAGATTCTGGGGATGGAAATTCTAAAGGATCACACATAGGGTAAACTCTTCTTATTTCAGAAAAGTTATATTGAGAAGATTTTATCCAGGTTTGAAATGTCTGGAGCGAAGCCTTTGAATACTCCATCAGCTGTAATTGTTCATCTTTTTGTTGCCTTCACACCAAAGTCAGAAGTAGAAAAGGAGTACATGTCTCGGGATTCATATGCTAGTGCAGTTGGAAGTCTGATGTATGCCATGGTTTGCACAAGACCAGACATTGCTCATGCAGTCAGTATTGTCAGTAGGTTCATGAGCGATCCAGGAAAGAAGCACTGACAAGCAGTGAAGCGAATTTTTCGGTATCTGAGAGGAACATCTGATATTGACCTCATCTACAGAAGTGATAAAGAGTGTTTGATTGCAGGGTACTCAGATTTAAATTATGTTGAAGATGTTGATGAAAGACGATTTATGACAGACTATGTCTTCACTTTGGACAGTTCAGTTATTAGTTGGAAGGCTACACTTCAGCCATCAGTTACATTGTCCACCACAGAGGCTGAATACATGGCACTGACAGAAGCTGTCAAGGAAGACATCTGATTAAAAGGCTTAGTTGGAGATCTCGGATTACATCAGGAGCAGATTATAGTACACTGTGACAGTTTGAGTGCAATATATTTAGCCAAGGATCAAGTACATCATGAAAGAACCAAACACATTGATGTCAGATATCACTTCATCCGCACTGAGAAGAGGATCAAGGTGAAGAAGATTGACACTGAAGATAATCCAACTGATATGTTCACCAAATCTGTTCCTCATGATAAGTTCCAGCACTGCTTAGACTTACTTAACATCAATACGTGGTAATAGTCCCGAGGTGGGACTGGAGGTGACATGGCATGATTTTGTGTTCTCCAAAGATGATTCAAGTAAAGATGGAGATTTATTAATAAGACCTTGAATCTGAACCCAGTTGGTCCCCTACATAGTGAGGCGCTTCAGCAAAATTTCCCTACGGGGGTCTCGCTAGGGGTCTAGACAGAGACCCATTCTTGTAATTATCGTTATTCCATAACAAGGAGCCGCCGTCGTTTTACGTTCTTCTGTATTTCGTACGATCCTTCTCTCCCCTTTTCGTAACACGTTCTTTTGGCAACTTTTTTGCGTGGTCATCTCTATTCACCGACTAAATTTTGACAGACGTAAATAGCTGGAATCGCCATCTCTCGTTTGACTAAATCTAAAATCTGTGTGTGAATATCTGCGGAGTTCACATCGTTGAAATCTGAGCACTCTAAAAGCAATTGAAATCTGAGCACAGTTCTCTGTTAAGTCGTATGCACATTCTTCACTTGGAGGAAATCTTATCGTCTCATGTGTTTTTTTACCCCCACTTCTTGTCGTAGTCTCTGCATTAAGAACACGTCCTCCGAGTTCTCCTCCAAACTCATCAGGGACTTCATTCGTTATGCACAGACGACATTTCATTTATTGGACTTCCTAGTTCTTCGTCATCACCCCATTCTGACACACAAGAATCCTTCAGCTATAGTCCCCAGTCTCGACCTTAAGTACAAAGAAAGAAAAAAAAGGACTCAACATTTCATTTACTGCCCACGACATAAATGCCAAGTATTGCTAGCAGAGAAAAGACCAGACACATTTGACAAGACATATGCAAAAGCTTACATGATTAATCTTTCTTGTGCATTAATCATTTTGTACAATTGGGATACAAATAAAATTCATGCATGTTTTTTTTTTAATGGTATTCCTTCAACTTCAATAATGTCCAAAACGAATATGTGGGACTAATTATTTTTCTGTTATTGACATGTTTGCAAAAGAAAAGGAAACCTATGTATAACAATCTGACCCCGGTTCGGTTCCAACCGCGGCTGCGGTGCCGGTTCATTTGAAGACGACGAGGACCAAGAAGGCGAGGAACGCGGCCGCGCCCAGGGCGGTGCAGGCCAAGTCCAACGCCCCATCCCGCCGCGCGGTCCTCTCCTTTCGCCGCCGTATCCGGCCGACGAACTCCTCCCACCGACGCCTCGCCGCCGACTCCCCCTCCCAACGCCGCCTCCCCCCGCGCATCGCCGCGTGGAGCACCGCCAGCGACTCCCTCCCGCTCAGGCACACCCCGTCCACGCCCTCCACCGTGAGGCTCACCTCGCGGACGTGGCCGGTCTCCTCGCCGCACGTGACCATCGCCGTCACCGCGCAGCCCTCTTCCCCGATCACCGTGGCGAAGCGGACCACCGTCTCCCCCGTGAACCAGTGCCGGTCCACCGCGACGGGCCTTCTGCTCGACACGTCGACGGCCCGCCCCACCGCCGGGTCGACCACCACCCAGCTCAGCGTCAGCTCATCCGGCGATACGGCTGGCTCCATCGCCTGAGCCGGCGAAGGCGCCGACGGGTCCTTGCGTTCGAGGGCGTCGATGCGGAAGGGCGAACCCTTGAACCAGGGCGTGGAGGCGTCGGTCTCCACGACGCGGGAGAAGACGGGGGAGCCGTTGTGGTAGAGGTCCACGGCTGAGATGAGCGCCTCCATGGAGGGACAAACGCGACCGTCGGCTCCCTCGTCGCCAACGCCGGTGGCGGAAGGACAGGGGAAAGCGTCGGAGAAGAAGGAGCGGTGCGAGTCGGAAAAGGAGGTGGAGATGAGGCGGAGGAGGCCAGGGTGGGACTGCAGGGAGGGCCACGTGGCGAAGCAGAGGTGGCGCCAGAGGTCGGGCTGGGATGCGAGGGAGCGGAGGCGGGCGCTGGCGCAGCTGACGGCGGCCAGGGCCGGGCCGTCCAGGAGGCGGAGGGCGCGCGCCACCACATCCGCGTGGAGGTCATCTATGCTGGTGGAGCTTCTATCTCCGCCGTCGCAGTCGCCGTCGCCGCGACGTCCGATGCTGTCGCTCATGTGGGCCAGCGAGTCGTCTGACGGAGTTTTTTGAGGTTTGGGCTTCGAAAGCGGTGGCAAGATATTTATTTTGGTTCAGAGGAGGAGGAGGAGGAGGAGGAGACTTCGCAGAAGAGCTGTGAATGAAAGGTGACGTGCTTTCTCTCTCCTCCCTCTTCCTCGGCTTCTAATCTTATGATATATGCAGTTATACATGTTTGACCAAACATATATTATCAATTAAAAAGTATTAAAAATTCATGATATTTTTTTATCAAAATAAATTTCACTTTTAGTTTTAGCCTTTTAGGTTTTTTAAAATTATATTTTTTCATAAATATTTTTATCAATTTTTAGCATTATACACCTTTTTCCAAAAGAAAATTAGTCAGTGCGTAATTTGTGTGTGCGCGTGGAAAATCAACTCAAGAAAAAAAAAGCTTGCCACAAAATTAGAAGGATGGGGACTCCCTCTTTCCTCCCTATAGCCATGGAGACTTGTGGATCAACATTTTTTTAATATATATTTTTTTATTAGTCAAGTGTCATTTTCTTTCTCACGTGTGTAATATGCATGTATTGATTGATGACAAAGGAAAATCTTCTTATTTTTAGTGATGTCAAGTTAAGTGAACATTTTAAGCAGTTAGCATCAACTCAAACTGACTAATCCCGGTACTAATAGAACCCTAAACACCACCAACAACACCAATACAATAGTGATGTACTAATTTATATTTATACATAGGGTTATTTTTTTAAACCACCCTAAATTATCACGGTTTTTTAGATTTAATATCAAATTATGAACTTTTATTTTTTGAGTCTCTAAATTATTATGATTTTTCAATTTGATCCGTTAATTTTTTAATTATTTTTTATTTTTCATATTTATGAAAAGTCCATCATACTCCTCCTTTAAGTGTTAAACGGGTCGTGTCGTGCCGTGCCCATGCCGGTCAACCCGTGTTTGACCGTGCCGCGGGCCGTGTCGTGCCCGACACGGCCCATTTTCAAAATAGGCCATGTCGTGCAAAACGGACCGTTTTCGACTCCGACACGGTCTGGACCCGACCTGATCGGGCCGACCGGGTCGGGTCGTGCCGGGTCGGGCGACCAATTATTTTTTCAATTTCAACTTTTTAAATAATAAAATAAATTTAATTATTAAATTATTATAGAATAGAGTATAATGAGTATTATTATTTATTCTATAATAAACAATTGATAATAACTATATAGTTAAAATAAGATAATTATTAAGTAAATAAATTTGTAAAATGAATTAATGATTAATTGAGATTTGAGTAATAACTAATAAGTTATAACTTTATATATAAAAGTAATTGGTAAGTATTTAATAAATATATATTAGTAATTAATTGTATTCTAGTATTCTATCCAAAGTGAGAGTGTGAGTTTGAGAGAGAGAATATAATATACAGTACATTAGTACTATTGTACTACATTATATATAATTTATTGTATAATGCATAAGTAGTATAGATATTAGATAATTAGGTACTTAGGTAGTATACTACTATACTATAAATAATTAAGTACTAATTTATTATATAGTAAAAATAGTAATGGACACCGAGATTAACGTGGTTCGGCTATTTTAGCCTACGTCCACAGGAGTTTTAATATTTTATTATTATTAATTATTATGAAATAATCAATAAATGTAAAATTAAAAAAATTAAAAATTATATCTTGTACAAACAATTATTTTATGAAAAATTATAAGCGGAGGAGACATCTGTTTCATCATCATCTTCTATGTATGGTAATATGAATTCCTGACCTTTTGTTCGAGTATCTGCATCAAATCAATCTTTTAATAATATACAAACCTCCGTCGACTTAGAGCTCAATCTATTTCTTCTCTCGTCCAAAATTTTCGAACCTGCAGAAAAATATTGTTCTGATGCCACTGTAGACATTGGAACAGCTAAAAGATCTCGAGTTAAGGTGGAGAGAATTGGATACGTATGATCATTTAATCTTCACCAGGTCAAGACATCGATTTTACTATCACATTCATTTGGATGTGATAAGTAATCTTGCAGTTCATTATACAAAGGGGCAGCTGAATTGGATGAACCTTCATTCGAGCCTCTTGATGTGTCCCCCCTAATAGAGGACATGAATCTAGAAAATGATCTATTATTGGAAGGTCTAAGTGCTACTGGTGGACGTGATGAAGATGCTTGCTCTCTACGTACACCAAATTTTGTTTCATAAATATTATATAAGTTATTTATTATATTTTCGTAATCATGATCTGGATTAATAAAATCGTCAGTTTGCAATTCTGGATGATTTCTTATATATTGTTCGGGAAAATAATTCTTAATTTCTCTGGTGTACCATTTAGGACCGGATCCTTTAAATCTAGGATCCATCATCATTGCTAAAATTCTTATAAGAGACAAATTATTCCAATATTCTAAAAATTTTGATTCCATCAATAAATAATTTCAGAAAAATCATTTGATAATTCACATTTTTCATTAAATGAACTTGTCATTTCATAAAGTTCATTAATTATTAAATGTGAAGTAGTAGAATAAATGACAGATAATTCTAAAGTAGCATTATAAAAAACTTGTAACAAATTCCATAACTTCATTAGCAACATCCCATTCTGAATCAGTAATTCGAGCTGCTGGACATTGCATCACAGTTAAAATATAATTATCAAGTGCATGTCTAAATGAAATACATAATTTAAGCATGTCGTAAGTACTATTCCATCTCCTAGACACATCAGTGCTTAATTTTTTATAAGGAATATTATAACGATGATAAGTCCAGAGTGACGTAGATTTACAATTACTGCTCTAAGAGTTTCAAGTATTCTAACAACTACCTTTAATCCTTTTTTAACACACAAATTAATAATATGACATGCACATCTTTGATGTAAAAGAATTCCATTTAAAGGAGAATTTAATCTTTGAATTAAAAATTGTATAGCGGAATTATTAGCACTTGCATTGTCAAGAGTAAGACATAAAATTTTCTCTTTAAGACCATATTCGTTAATTACTTTTTCTATCACGTTGACAATTTGCAAACTATTATGAGGATGCTCAATTTCTTTAAACGCAATAATTCTTTTTTGCACTACCCAATTTGTATCAATCCAATGAACTGTAACACATAAGAAATCATCACCATTTAAAAAAGTCCATATGTCACTAGTCAAACTATACATGAATTTAGAATCTAAAAAATAATTAATTAGCTCATTTTTCTTCTTATGATATAATTTAATCGAATCTTCTTTAACTATTTTTCTACTAACATTTCGAAAGGCACCTTGTACATAATTTTGTTGATAATATAAAAATTTTTCATCTTCAGCAAATGTGTAAGGTATTTTTGCATGTATAACATATCTTGCTAAACCTTCACGTATATTTTTTTGATTATAAGCAAATAAAGAGCTCCCGGCAGTACCACGATCGGGTGCAACTAGTTGAGTCTGTTGCGATAATTGACCCGCTAAAAATTGTTCCCTAATAGTTATAGGATGTGATTCTAAATGTCGTTTTAAACTACTTGTGCCCGAAGAAGAGGCGACATCATAACTAGCCTTGCAAATTTTACAAATAGCTTTATCTTTTTTTGGATAATTTTCATTTATAATTTTTTCAAAATAATTCCAAACTTCACTAGTTAACTTTGATGTTCTTCTTTTTTTACCTATTATCTCACCTTGCGCGGGAGCATATAAGCTTGACGGACCTGGAGGTGTCGCTGTCGCAGTTGCACAATCTCCTTCGGAACCTGCAGAACTTAAAGCAATATTAAGATTAGGAATGACAGGAAGATTAACATATGTAGTTGGAGTAATTGGGCAGTTAGTTGATGGCGCCGCAGTTTCCATATAACCCGACGAATCACCACTTAGTTGTGCTGATAAAGAATTAGAATCACCACTACTATTAGTATTATATGGTGTACCATATAAATATGAAGGTAGTGGTTCATAAGGTGAATAAGCAGTAAAATCACCATATAGACGAAAGGGATCTCACGGGTCCATTATGCAGTTATATATAAGAAATTAAGAGTGAATAATAATATAAAAATACTACTAAATAAATATTATAATATAAATATAAATTAAAAGTGAGAGAGTTTGAGAGCAGAGCACGAATGAAGAGAAGAAAAATGCAAAAAGACTGAGTCACTCAGTGTGAGAGAGGCAGAGAGAGTCACAAAAAGCACTATGGAAGATTGGAAGACTTGGAACTTGGAAGTAGAGGGATTTTCCAGTGGAGATTGGAGAATGGAGAACGAATGAAATCGATCGTGCCTTTTATAGGCGGAGGAATGCTCCAACACGGCCCGTGTTGAAACTAACACGGTCCGTGTTGAACCTTTTGACCGCATACCTATGTTCGTGTTGTCAAATCATGAATCTCGTTTAAAAATAGAAAAAATGAGTTGTGTTTGATCAGCGCGGCCGTGTTGAAGTTTTAAATGACCGCGGGCCGTTGTCCTATTCTTAACACGGACCGTGTTAGAGCACACACGGTCCGTGTTGGAGTACAAATACTGCATCCGACGCATCCCATCATCGAAGTACGTGGATCGTGCTTATATTATGCGGACCGTGCCAAAACGGGCCGTATCGTGCTGGATCCGTATTCACCGTGCTCGGACCGTGTCGTGCCAACAGTGCGGATGGCCGACTCGGCACGGTATGGCACGACACGGCCCGTTTTTTCGTGCGTGGGCCGTGTTCATGCCGGGCCGAGCCAGCACGGATTTTAGACAGGCCGGTGGCGTGCCGGGTCGTGCGGCCCGTCCGAAATTCCATCTTTAGTAATATGCATGTATTGATTGATAACAAAGGAAAATCTTCTTATTTTTAGTGATGTCAAGTTAAGTGAACATTTTAAGCAGTTAGCATCAACTCAAACTGACTAATCCCAGTACTAATAAAACCCTAAACACCACCAACAACACCAATACAATAGTGATGTACTAATTTATATTTATACATAGGGTTATTTTCTCAAACCACCCTAAATTATCACAGTTTTTTAGATTTAATATCAAATTATGAACTTTTATTTTTTGAGTCTCTAAACTATTATAATTTTTTCAATTTAATCATTTCGTTCAATTTCGTTAATTTCTCAATTATTTTTTATTTTTTATATTTATGAAAAGTCCATTATACTCCTCCTTTAAGTGTTAGTCTATTTTTACTTCAAATAATATAATGGACTTAAGGGAGGGGTATAATGGACTTTTTACAAATGTAAAAAATTAAAGATAATCGAGAAGTTGACAGAATATTGGACGGAAGGATCAAATTAGAAAAATCGTGATAATTTAAGGATTCAAAAAATGAAGTTCGTAGTTTGAAATTAGATCTGAAAAATCAAGTGTTGGCGAGAATGTGAATTTTACTTCTTTCATAATTTAATTTAATTTAATTTTAACATAAAACAATAAAGAGGAGAGAGGAAAAATAAGTAAAAAAAAAGCGTATTAAAATTGTAATATTCTCTTAGATTTTGATAAGAGCCTAATATTTTTTGTTATCATCGTAGTTATTCAAAGTAATTTGATAAAAAATAAATAAATTTCATCTAGTTTACATTATTTCAAGTCGACATTTAGAAATGATGGATGATCCTCATAATGAAAAAAATTTCAGATACAAAAAACAAATTGAAAATCTACTTAAAGCGGTGAAATAAGTGTCACTACATCATTTGAAGATTGAAATTTTACTTTTCTTGCGTGGACCTTTCTTTATAATCGAAAAAATATATATCTTACATGTTGATTTCTTTGTTTTAATTTCTTCTCTTTCACGTTTCAAATATATCTTAAATTAGGGAACTACTAATTTCATCGTCTTTTCAATTCAAAATTGAAAAAAGCTTGACGCTCGCCATTTGGTCAGACCAAAATAGAAATGCGAAAGTCAACGATCGGAAATGCACAAAATGCAATCGATATTAAGTCCATCGCTAATAATTGTTGGATCTAAATTGAGGTCCATTTTGACCAAAAGAAAGATACCCAACTAGCAAATTAGGTGGTGGTTCTATGCACAAACTTCGTCTTCTGATTTCAAAGTAGGACAATGCATGCACTTTAATACCGATTGGATTATTCGTGTTGAGACTTTAATACTTGAGTTTTGTTTTATCTTGTTATTTATATCTATATTTTTTTTTTCAATTTTGAGGGTCGACACTCTTTGTGCCAAAGAAAAAGATCCATACCTCAAGTTAAGGAGAGATCCCAAGGTTTTAGGCTCACGTTATTTTGGTGGCTTTTAGTATAAAACCTCATGAATTTTCAATATTGTGTAATAATAATAATTATTATTATTATTGTTATTGTTGTTGTTGTAGGCAAAGTAAGACCGGACGGAAAGCTTAATATCTGGTTAGGATAAAAGCATCATAAACAAGAGTATCGTGAACTTTTTGGAGGCCAAATATGTGTAACACATCCATTGATTGGATGTCATATATATATTATTGTTATTACTAATATGGTTAGTGATAAATTCAACATATGATGCGATGCATGGCACAAAAATAAAATTGAAAAATTCTATTTGGGTATTAATTTTGTCATTCCTGCACGAAGTCACGCGTTGACGGTGTGATCGAGCATTTCGGAGCGAAATCCGCACACGTTGTAAGTCTTGAAGACTCTATTAATTAGTTCATTACATTTATTAATTAAAAAATTGTCAAATATATATAATATAATATAATATAATAATAATGAAATGATCCAAACAAATTAATTTTCATAAACAAAAATATTCAAACAAATAAATTTTAAGAACGAGTCACTATGTTACTTCAATATTTGTCCCTCGAAATCGAATAATGGATTTAACGGGGGTTCAGGCGTATGACCCCCATATACCTATCTGCCACCGTCCGATTAGATCAGACGGTGAGCAGGAAAGCGTGCTATCTCCCTCCGTTTCGATGGCGTTCCGGTGGCGCTCTCTCCTCCGATGGTGCTCTCTCCGGCGGCACTCCCTCTCTTGCTCCCCCTCTCGCAATCTGGCCAGATCTGGCCGACCCTTTCCCTCACCCTCGATCTCCCTCTCCCCTTTCCGCCTCTGCGATGTGGTCGGCGGCCGCCTGATCTGATCGTTAGGCGGCTGATCCGGCCGCCCGCCACCTAAGACGGCTTTCTTCAGCCGTGAGTGACCAACCGATGATGGTGGATGATGAGGCGACGGCGACGATGGCTGCTGCGACGACGGCGGTGGCGAGATGATCCAATCTCTCCCCCTTTCTCCCAATCTGGCGATGGCAACGTTGACGGTGAGGGATCCGGCGAGGCGAGGGCCTCGATCTACTCTCCCCCTTTCTCTCCGATCGACGGCGAGGACAGCGAGGGAAAGAACGATGAGAGAGATCGACAACGACAGCTGCTGCTCAGGCGGCGATGGCTGCTGCTTCTGTCCTCCCCCGACAGGCGAACGCGAATCTCCTTTCTTCCCCGGCCGGCCTGCCCTCAGCCTCCTCCTCCTCTCATCCTCCCCGCCGTCCGTCTCCCTCGCAACCAACATCCCCGCTGACGATGACTCTTCCGCCGCTGTACCGCCGGTGTGCTGGCCGCTGTTCTGCCTCACATAAGCAACGCCCACCGTCCGATATAATTGGACGGTGGCAGATAGGCGTATGGGGATCATTCGCCTGAGCAGGCATATATATGACCCCATTAAATCCAATTGTTCAAACTTCTAGTTAAATGCTAATATTAACATTTTTTTAAAAAAAAAAATCTATTTCACATGCGTGTTGGATCTTGCAACTCCATTAATTGTCGAGCCAGTCGGTAGCCAAGTTTGATTAATTTATATATCTCTACCTAATGGTGGTGGTAACATAACATAAATGAGAACCGTGTACAGGTAAACGTTACATTTCATTGACGTTGAGAGCCGTTAGGGGGCCCATCGAAGTGTAACTATAACCATAACTATTACTATAAGCTTTAAGCAATATAAATATACACAGATAACCATAAACTTGTTAATTTATAATTATTTATTGTGGACTCAATGGTTCCATTCCATACAACAAAAGAGATGAAGACCATACACATGCATGCATATCTGGATTGTTGTGTGTATTTATATTTTATGATCACCCAACTTGGACATGATGCATGGATTCTTCCTTCTTTTTTTTTTCAATATTCTTAAGAGCTTGGCACATGAATATTTAGAAGGTGTCCCTCGGTTGTTATTTAGTAAGCCTTTAGTTGGGTCATGGGTGGGGTTGTCCAAAACATACATTGTTATCAACAACGTGACATGATCCAATTTGGAGTCCCACACATTGCGACCTGTACGTTCTAACATGGGTCTTGGTTACCTGCCCTTTTGAAGGACCAGAATCTCTAGCTCATCTAATAAATAAATAAATAAATATATATATATATAGTTGACTATAATTCAGATGACAATAAAATTTGAGACCCGGAATTGAGATGCATATTAGATCATGAGCGTGAGTGATTCAAAGTGGTATCTAATTTAACGTAAATTTTTAATTAGCCTACAGTTTTGAAGTGTTTAATTTTTACGCTGAACTTTACTCTCTTGGATGAAAGATTTGAAATGTTAAGGGGCCATTTGGTTGCGAAATAGGCTTTCGGGGATTAGTCTCTTTATTCTTTGTGAATGGGTATTCCGGCGTCTATTCACTCGTTTTATAGTTATCCAATTCCGTGCCAGCGTTTGTTTGACACCGGAATATCTGACAACCCAAAACACGTCTCTGGCCCTCGGCCATTTTCGGATGTATCAAAACAAAGTATAAGCCACTCTCGCACGTGCAAAATTGGAAAAACCCTAGCGGCACTCGACGCATTCCCGATAGCAAAGGGGAACCAGCATTAACGGGTGCGTGCTCCTCTACTCATCTTCGTCGTGAGCTTCGTTCCTTTTCCTCACATTTCCCCCGATCCCCCTCTTTTTCACTAGTTCCCACTCGTCGACGGCCCAACCGCGGTGAGCAGTAGTGGTTGCCCTCGTCGACAACTCCGTGCATGCGTCGTCATTGTCATCAACGTCGTCGAAGAAGAAAATTAACAACACATGGAGACCCCGAACTGTCACTGCGGAGACTCGTGCATCTTAAGGATGGCGTGGACCTCTGCAAATCTGGGTAGAAGATTCTGGGCCTATCCACATTTTCAGGTTGGTTACTAGCTTGTTGAATCTTTGTAGCCGTCTTTCCATCTCACTAGATTTCTTCGGTCGTGCACACAGAGAGACAATCCATTTGGTGATTGCGAATTCTTCAAATGGGCTGATACAATCATAGAACCTCGTGTGATCGTCGTAATCTCTGATCTAGTGAAAGAAGTGCAACACATTGGGAGCAGATGTGAAACGCCTCCGACGAGATAGAGTCCTCTGTTTTTTCTTAGGAATCATTATTGCTTGCGTTGTCATGAACTACATGTGATTTTAGTTAGCTCTGTGCCTTCAGAAGGGGTGGAAGCCGGGTGTGTTTGTATCTATTGGCGTCGTAATAGGTTGTTGCACATGAGTGTTTTGGGAGGTTATAAGAAAGTCATGGTGCAAGGTATTAGCATGTGAGCATGTATGTTGATGGCAAGCAATGTTGAAAAATAATCCCCAGGTCAAGTTGTCGAACTGCAGGATCTAACTACATAGGTAAATTCTTTCCACCCTTTCTGAGGGCTATCCAATGACAATGTCTTAACAATTATGTAACAATTATTGTTGTGTTTGTTTATCATCTTCCTATGTAATGCATATCGAAAGTTGTCGTTAATGCATATCGAAGGTTAAGGCATATGGAAAGATATCAGTTTTGGAGTGTTGGAATTGGATAACTTGTTGTCGAACAATGTAATATAATAAAATCGATGTGGCATTGTAATATAACTTATCTCTATTGTATCGTTAGAATAGAAGTTTGAATATAAGTGGTTGTACACGATAAGATTACTACAATCATCACAATAGCAGCGGTCGAACTAATCTCAACATCAACACAAAAGAAACAATGCATGCAGGTACACAATGGCAACGCTATATAAGATGGTCCCAACTAGAATTCTTCATACAACAATGAATCAGATGCGAAATCTCATCAATCAAGTGGAATAAGATGGTCATGCACACTTGAATCAAATGCAAAATCTCATCAATCTATTGGAATAAGATGGTTAAAACTCCTATATTGAGTAATTTCCTAGCAATAGGAGCAATGAATATTGAAAACAAACGACTGCTTTATTGAGTAATGTGGTCCCAATTTCCATATGACTTTGCACTTCAAATGCGTGTACATACGTGTGGACGCTGACACGGGGACAAGTTACGAAAGAATAATGCAAAGTGTCCACTAACGACTTCAAATTAATATGTAAGAGTGAAATACAACGAGGGAAAAAAGGTGCATGTCCTCAAAGGAAGGCACAAAGGGCGCCCTTGGCTTCAACAGCATCAAACCGAAGCAGTCTAAGTCCCAACTGATATAGCTAGTCCACACTGTAAACAGGGAAATTAAATGGTCAAAAGGATACACAATGACACAGAGGAAGAATGAATCTAGAATGCCTATGAATGTAATGAAGCTTAGGAGCTTAGGTCAATTAATTGGTTGCGGTGATCAATGCATGTGGCGTTAAGCATATGGCATGTAAATGGATTGCACAAAGACAAATGAGTAATATGCAACTGTGTTGGCATTCGCTCACAAGGCCAAAGGTATCCCTACGTCATGTGTCATCTCATTGCGCTGCATTACCTACGTATTAACATAAAGTTAGTCTTTTTTCACACATAAGTTAGTGAGATTGCAAATCACATGACTTACCTCGACGGTTCTGATGAGGAGCCCAAAGCTGGACAACAAGGGCACTTCGAATCATGTCACCCCTTTAGCATTCTATGGTTCCCAATTGGACATTTGAAGTTGTTCCATTGACATTGTTATTGTCATCAGGTTGGAGTCTTGGGTAGCTAAAATATTCGTATGTTCCTTGATAACGCTTAATGAAATTGTGCACGACACAACATGCTGATACAATCTTCTCTTGGATTCCTATAGGGTACTGCATAGTGGTCCGAAGGATTCCAAAACGAGACTTTAAAATACCGAATGTCTTCTCCACACAATTTTTGAGTTGTGCATGCCTATGATTATAAAGCTCCTTCGGATTGTCATACTTTTTTGTCAATTGTTAAACTCCGACAAGTGGTACTTCACCCCCACGATATGGGGCGAGGAACTTCTCGGAGTTGGCATATCCAAAATCCATAAGATAGAATTTACCTATTACACATTCAATCCTTCAATTGATAATTAAATGTCAAGATCATGTATACACGAATAAGTGGTAAATTTGATACCTTCAGGAACAACGAAGCTTGCATTTTCCACGCACCAACGGAGAACTCTCATATCCGCGGCTGATCCCTCCCATCCGGTGCACACATAAAGGAACGAGTGGTCAAAGGAAGTCACCGCATCACATTCTGAGATATGAATCCCTTTCGATTCCTATAACGAGGCTAGTCGGCCTTTCGGACCATTGCAAGTATATAGGTCCCGTCGATAGCCCCAATGGCATTCTACAAATCATAGATATTGAATTTTGGAGTACCCTCACTTCAGATTTTGCACCAAATAATCGATATCAATTCAATATTGGTGTGGCTTACTTACCGCAAAGTGTGGAAAGAATTTGTCACTATTGCGAATGCGCGTATGCACCTCTTCACTCCTAGTGGGTAGTACAATGAACTCTTTAGCAAGGGAACATATCGCCCTAAGCATATTATTAAAATGCCTTGATATTGTTTCGCCTGAATGTTGGAATTGCTCGGCCAGGTTCCTATTGGTCATGCTGTGCCCAAGACAATGAAGGAAAAAAGCAAGTTGCTCACACGCCGTTGTATGTTGTGTACCATGTATTAGGCTCCTCGACGTCAGTAGCTCCTCCAACTTCAGAAACATCATTGGGGACAATGTAAATATGTCATAACAACGTTGTGGGTGACCACCCTTAAGGATGTTTACGATGACCTGATGCCCTATGTAGGGATGAGTCCTGCACGAAACTCTTGGAATTGGTACTCGCAGATCCACTTCAATTGTGCCACTTGTCGTTATGTTGTTCATCAAGTCCTCGTGGAATTTTTCTTCCTCAATCACCAGTTGTATCAACGCACGTCTATTCGTCTGATGAAGACAACTTGTGGTGAAATTAGATAAGTAGTAAAGACTACATTGTTTGTTACAACATAAAAGATTTCGTACTGTCATATAATTTGCCCACATGGATAAAAAATCTGTGACCACACAACACCATATGATATTGTAACTGCTCTTACATGTCATGATGCCAAAAGAAGGTTCCAAAAGTGACAACACCCATGTTGTGGTCTACACATGATAAAGATACATGACTTATGGGGAACAAGAAGCCCCTGCAGAAGTGGAGGCCCTGCTGGGCGAAGAACGAAATACGAAATCCATGCAAGTACCCATTGCTGTTGTAGATGCGAACTGAGAAGACACTACTGGTGGAGCGAACATGCTGCGGATAGAAAATGTAGTTGCTGAGACATTGCCTTAGGAGATGAAGCAAATGTCACGGGTGGTATGATCGAACCAAAAAAGGTGGCCGAAATACGCAGGGACGTCAATCGAAAGGCTACTGAAGGGATTGATTATGAGGATCCAACTGTGAAATTAGAGGTAGTACATCCAAAGTAGGTAGACCCCAATCCTCCTTGCGGATGCCTCCTTCTGTATTCTTCTAACTGCTCCAACAGCCACGACTCCAACATGTCATCGCCGCAAGTCATAAAAGCTCAACAGTTGCTCTCATCCTTGAAAGCTTCAATCATTGCCAATTTGAACTCAAGAGTGCAATTAGTCACTTTCTCCCGTAGCTTTGTCCAACATTCTGTCTTGGTGTATGGGCTGGCCTCCTTCTCGTGCTGGAAAATCTCGTCCATCAAACGGAGTCTCCGCTTTCCTTGTTGTGTCATTTCCTTCATAATCTCCATTGCGTCACCACTGTCCACCCTTCCCTTTCTGTTCCTATTTTGTTGTCCATTAGATCTGGCCCTCTTTCTTGAACTCAGTGTAGGACTCACTCCAGCGAAGGGATCTGACGATGGACTATCGTAGGTGGCTTCGTTTGCGAAACCACCACTTGGGTCATTGCTATTACCAACAGGGGTAAAGTTCAAACGTTCTAGGGGTATGTCAACCTCTTCTACGTCATCGTCCTCAGTTTTCTCACGGTCCTCTGATGGCATTCCATCCATGGTTGTCGCATAGGCTCGGCTACCAGTGGAGGTGTTCTTAGAGTAGATGAAGTCCAAGTCATCGTAAACAGGAAATGACTTATCCTTAATTCTCCAATACTCTTTGTTGGCCTATTACACGAAGGAAGAGAAGAACATTAATGACATGTTAAGAAGGGACCGATGGATAATTGATGGTGACACAGGCCTATACGCTTACCGCTATAACCTCTTCCCATAGGGCAGCTTCACCTAGGCTAGGGATTTTCTTAGCAGAATCCCATCCCCAGCCGCTTTGATTAATTAGATTTCTGTAAAGTAGGTACGACTTCCGCAATACTTTAAGCCTACTTTTCAAATTTTGCATATCGTAACCCTTCCCTGTGGTCTCATTAAATATAGTCAATATGCACTTCCATGTGTCCGATGTGAAGGCACCATTGTTGAAGTTCCCATCTAGATATTCAACTTTCATGACACCAACAAATACTTGATCTAACTCATCATTCTAATTCATGAGACGCTTCTTCCGGAGGGTGCCATCTCTATTTCTAGAGCCGATCTCTTGGAACATTGCGGCTACAAGTGGGTAGAACATAGGATTATTAACAGTATAAATGAACAAGAAAGGAATAGGACGACTAGGAATTCGTACAAAGTCTTTGTAGAAACAAATGATTGGTGTAATGTAGCGTATAAAATGGATAGTACGTACGATAGGTTGCTAACCGCACATAAAACTTGTATAAGTTCAAACATGGAAATAAATAACTTCATATCTAATTACAGGGTTTAGGTGAGCATGATACGGTGATTGCAAAAGTTAAATTTGCTATCGTAAGCATGGAGAACCTATAACTAATAGCAACATGCACATACTATAAATGGCAGATTCACAGGTAGCAGTTAATATGGAACTAACAAAATCTTTCGCACCTCTCGGATGTGATGTGCTACAACAAGTGCCTACAGATTCTCCAGAAGACGGCGACACGATGCCTGCAAAATAACATCGTGGTGTCAATCAAGAGGAATAGTGAAGTAAGATCCTCTCCGAAGTGGAAAGAGGTGAATCGAAAAGGGCCAGGGCTCGGGGTGCAGGGGGTTGTACCTATGTTTGTAGACGGACCTAGCCACAAGCCTTCCAATATGATTCTCGCAGACTTCGATTGCTCCGACAGGATGCAGTGTGCAGCTAGGAGATTTGTACCGGATTCCTAGGAAAGAAAGCGGTGTCAAAAATCTGCCTTGCAAAATGTCGAAGGTGGTTGGACACAAGGGATCACGATGAAAGGAATGTTTACCATACCTATTTTGGAAGTTTGAAGTATCATGGAGCGAGTAGACGACGTCCCAACTGATGGAACATAAAAAGCGTAAGATGATGAAAAGAGAGCGTGGCATGCACAATGGACAGGTGACTATCGCTGGAAGGGAAAATAGATGGGAAAGAAAACAACAACGACCGTAAGAACAAATCTCTGGAAGCGTTGAAAGACACCACACAATGGATCGATCGAAGACTCACCTAATGCGAAAGGTTGATATGAGCAAATGCCGGAAGATCGATCGAAGACATGCGATGGATCGGTCGCTCGAAGGCGTCTAGGGCATAGAAGGCATCTAGGGCATAAATGGGAAGGCAACCGAAATTTTTTTTTATTGAGATGTGAATCGGGTATAGGGCACGACGACATCGAACAGTAAATTTACAAAAGTGACCCCGCAAGAAATGGAGAATAGGCAAAATTCCATCCGTTTCGCAGAATTTGAAATTCTCAAAACACGTCCCCGACATGGATAAACACGTGTTGGAGTTCGCAAAAATTTTGTCGGCAGCTATTTCTATTTTGATCATCATTTGGCCTTATTGTGTAGAATAAAGATGTATTCCACTACTTATTCCACAAACAAACGGCCCCTAAAATTGGATTGGAACAAATACGGAATTCGAAAACTAATTTCTCGCCAAATTCTTTCAAAACAACACTACAAAAATTATTTCTGCTTAGCAAATATTAGAAATGCAAAGAAGAAATTCCTCACCAAATTAATTTCATCCAAATTATTATGTATGTTTGAGAATCATGATTACACAAAGAATTTGAAGTTTCACTCATCATTAGGAGTATTCATGAGTCAGATTTAACTTGATTCATGAACAAATCACTCAATCCGGTCGTAAGTTTGGTCAGGTCGGATTGAGTCGGGTTTCAATTTTTTGAAGTCATGATCCGACTCAACCCGACTCGAATCGGGTTAAGTTGGGTCGGGTCGGATAGTCGGGGGTTATCCGACCATTATTTTTTATTATTTTATTTTGTTTTTAATATAAACACATATTTACTATTTTTATTTTAAATGTAAAATAAAGAATTTTAAATACCAATTTTTTAAAATATCTATATATTTTCTATATTTAAAATATTTTATTTTGTATTTTACAATTTTAAATGATATAAAATACTTAATTAAGTAAAAAATCATTTAAATTTTTTTAAAAATAAAAAACTCAGGTCATGAGGTCTATAGACACTACTTTTTTTCACTCTTACTTTAACAATAAGAAACTTAACTTTAATGTACCTTAATTTTGTCATGTTCTTATTATTATTGAAATATAAGACTGTCACCATTGTCACCAAAATATAAGATAGGTTTTTTAATACCATCAACTATATGTGACAAAATTTCACAGTCAAATTTTCTAATTAGATGCCTTATAACACATAATGACTTCTACTTCTATAGTTGAAGAGGGTAGCTATGCATGCATTTTACAACCTATAATTAAGTTTGTATTTATGCGTATTTTGTGTAATTTGATCATAACATGCATATATTTTTATATTCATTTCTTTAAATTATTTGAAGTAGCAATCTACCTCCAGTTAGTGTTGTAGGAATTATCGATGAAAAATGACAAAGGAAGGGAATGAAAGAAGAATCACACAAAACGAAATCAAATCGACTTTTGAAAAATATAAGTTCAAGTTTTACGGGCCGTGATAACCAATGTTGTAAAACCCAAATCGGACGTCGATCCAGAAAAGTTTTTGGGTCCGATCGAATCGGTCGGATCGGTTAACTCAGATGGTCGGACCGGATGACAATAATGTAAAAATATATTCATACTAATAACATATATTCATTGATAACTAATATAAAATATACTTATAATAATAATAATAATAATAATAATAATAATAATAATAATAATAATAATAATAATAATAATAGATTTTAATAAATAAATTAACAGAATATTTTTACAAATATTTTGTTTACAACATTCTTGAACATATAAATTAATATATATCAACTTATAATTCATGTGATTAGTTACTAATATTTATTTAAGGAGAATAAGAAGTGCTAAAATCTAAACAAAATAAATGAATTATCTTACATTTTATTTTTATTAGATGTTGAATTATTTTTTATTCCAATATTTAGATATGATTAAAAATGAAACTAAATAAAAATAATTTAGTAAGAATTAAATCATATGTTGTAAAATGGCATACTGGATGGTAGACCTCTTAAATAAGAAGAGGTCAAAAATTCAAATTTCACCATCCTTCTCATTTTTAGAATAACTTTAAAACTATTGGTCACGATCGTGACAACAGCTGAGAAATTTTATGGGTTGTGACATATTTCTCATGGCCGTTAAAGCTGGTCTTCATGGATCGCGCAGTTTCACGGGTCGCGAAAAAATATCTTACGTGCCGTTACAAAGTCTTCATGGATATCAGAGAAAGATTGAGGGATATTTTTATTTTGTATTGGGTCATGAAACATCCATAACGGATATCATAGAATGTTTACGAATGAAGAAAGTAATTTTCACGATCCATGACAATTGCGTTACGGGCTGTCAAATTACTTAAGCCATGCAGCTAAATAGAAACTTGGGCCTTTATAAAAAGGAACGCGTGGCTGTCAAAAACAATTTATGCTAGGGCATGCACCCAAAGTTTTTAAGCCAAGAATGAAATAGCACATCTAAAGAATAAAGGAAAATATTTTTTAGCAGTATACTTGCACGGTATACTCGGGCGAGGATTATGCAATGGTTCATCATCGTTTCTGAAAGAGTATTCTTTGTTCTACATATTGTTGGGTTGATATTTTAGACTTTCATGTTCTATCCATTAATTTGAATTATTAGTTTTCATTTTATCTTTCAGCTTTAGTTGTAAAAGTTTTATTATTGGAACAAATTCTAGATTCTAAATAATAGATAATTTAGTTTTTATTAACATGATTGTTATACTTAATGATTTTCTTCATATTTGAATGACTTTGGGTTGATTGTTAACTAGATAGTGTAATCAATTTTTATTTCATAATTTATGCTAGAATTGATTATTAATTTTTATGTTGAAACCATTTCATGTCATAGTCTAATAAAATTGAGTGGAAGATTAAATTGTGTGGTCTACTTAATTGACCCGAGTAGATGATTAAGTAGTTTAGAAATTACAACACATAGCATCTTAATTTTAATTAAATTGATAGTACATTGGGTTGGAGTACTTTCATATTTTTATTAGTTTAAGATAGTTGATTTACCCGGTTAAGGAGATCATATCTTCAGTGTTTCTAATATATTTAAAGATTGAATTTGAATTTATTGTTTACAATCAAGTTTACAGAGGTTACAAATTGTTCTAATCACTATAGATCATCCTAATGACCTATTTATTTTTCTGAACATTTTTACACCAAATTTTATGATACCTCCTATTATCCTCTAAAATTTGATAGATAAGTAAAATAGTTTATCGTGGGATCGATAATCTTTAATATAATATCTCTTATTACTTGAGCACTAGTGCACTTGCTAGCTTATATCGTCATCGATTTTTACGTCAGTAGCAATTAATTGTTTGGCTCTCTTCCATGATATAACATATCCTATAAATATTTGAATTTATTCATCCTATCTTGGATGTCAGACAAAATCAAACTTTGAATACCCATCTCAACTTGATCTATCTTCCAATATATCAACTAATCCTTTTGTCCTTTGTAAAATATTTGAATTACTTAAATATTTGACTCTTAATTGATTTCTCCTCAAAGATAATGTTTCTTATATTATCTCCCATAACGCCCCAAAATTCAACTCCACCACGTGGCGACGCGGTACTTCCATGCTCTTCTTTCCTTGGTCATATTGACCCTTTCGTTGACCAAGGCGATCAAGAAGGGTGCCATTTAAGCGGAAGACTTTAGAAAATAAAATATACAACTTTTAAAATAATAAATGCAGAAGTTGAATAGGTAGAAGTCCATAAATGCAGATACATAATGCGAAAGCTCGATAATTATAAGAGGTACATCACGTGACATAATAAGGCCTCCATGGACCACGCCATAATACAAATACACATAGGTCTCATGTACAACTCGATGACATAAAATAATGAAGACCAACTACTATATTCGTAACAGTATGAGAAAGGCCTTACTCAAGGTCAGGTGCTTTCTCGAGGGAAGTACGACAAATAATAAACTATTCATCTATGTAAGCATGGCATTCCACTATTTCGTCTTTTATCTTTATTAACCTATTGATCTATATTCTAATCACAAGGATCAATCAAGGGTTTGAGAAACAAGGTTCACTCGAGGTTAATGTTCGTAATCATAGGTGTGAGAATAATCATGTGGACATGAGCAAATCATAGCATATTTTTGTAATTAGAGTCACACCATTCTCTGTCCACTTTCGGACGCCCGAGAGTCAAACAATCATCCGGTCCATAGGTTTATCGGGCACCCAAAGGTCAAACGGTCGCTCGGTCGTAACATGTCATTCGGTCGTTCCAAGACTTGACACAATTCGGACGCCCAAAAGGTTGGGGGTCACCCGATTTCTCCTTGAATAAAATGTGAGTACTCAGTTTGGAGTTTTCAATCGGCCGAAAGTCCAGCGACCTTCCGTTTTACCCAACTCACATAATCACATCTCATTGGTCGACGAAGAGGGTCAGTCGGACGGCCGACAACATATAGAAATATCAAAGCGGATGCCCGAAAGAGGTTCGGTTGTCCGATCCGACAGTCCACTATATTCTACCTTTCGATAACGGACACCCGATCCAAGATCGATCGACCATTTCTACTTGGTAGAACCGATGGTCGTTTGCGGAAGTCCTTATATTTTCAAATAGTTTCTGAAACACAACATTCTATAAATAATTCTAAGCTATATCTAAGTTTAACTAGCATCCAAAGAGCATACAAACATAGTTCATATTCGGTTAATCATTTCATGCATCATGTCTTCTTTACTTCATCCATTGCCATAACATACCATGACCAGTCTTACTAACATACATTGGTTCATTTTTCATACACATGTACAATCCAGTAACTTAGCATTAACATATATTCATCTTTTAAACATGTAACAATAGCCATAACTTCATGCATGTCCTTCTTTATCATGCTTAGACATATAACTAGACCACAGCTAATAATAAGCATTCCTAAGCATCATGAAGAATTAGCCATAATATGAAATTCTAAGGTTAACATGCTTGACCACATGAATAATCTTCAAATAAGAGAAACAAACCAACATACATGGCAACAACTTGTCAATTTACTCGGCATCATACAATAGCATATAGGCATTCATATCATCATAATCTATCATGGCATAAACTACTCAACCTTTCAGCAATTACATTCATAATTTCAGTGATCATCCAATTCATAAGTGATAACATAAAGCACCATTCATATCCATCGTCAAACTATTTATCAAAACATACTAATAAGATCTTAACATCAAGCACTTTTAGGCATCATAAGATGGGAGCTATAGCCTAACTTCAAGATCTTTAGCATGCATCCTCTCATGTAGATAATCATCATATAAAGTCCATAATCATGTTATTCATGGTCATAAAAAATCAGCATGTTAAGAATTCAAATCATTCATTATATAAGTAGCATACAAGGAGGTAATCAAGACAATAATTCATGGCATCATTCTACCCACTTCCTAGCATGAATCTAAGACAAAATAGCCCTTAGACAACATACTAAAACCCCCTTGAATTAATCTTATAACTCATATTCCATTAACTCACCTTTTTTTCGATGGATGAAGAGAACTTAACCTTGACAGAGTACTTGTCGAGGTAAACAAATGACAACCTCTTCCAGTTCCTACTTTCTCACGATCAGCGCTTGTGGATCCTTCTCTAAAAGCTTCTGGCCGAGCCCAAGCAATGGAGTACAACAAGAAGAATGGTGGAAGATAAAAGGATGAGAAGATGAAGTGAAAGGGTGCAAATGAGGGGTGGCTTGGTTTATAAAGGAAGTGAAGATGGAACTTTGATCTCACATAATCCAAGAGGGATGAACATGAAGAGTCACACAAGTTCCCAGGAGTTGGATTGAAGAAACATGAGTCAAAATTTGATTTGACTTCATATTTAAAATTTAGTGGTTGCGCACCGGGCGCTCGAAAATATTTCAATCGACATGTGAGCCGAGACTAGAAATTAATGAAACTTTTTAATTTGTACAAAATTTTGAGATGTTATATCATAATACCCATCGAAAAAAGTTTGTCCTCGAATCTTGCACGATGTAGGATTTTCCACTAAGTAGGAAGAACTTTTCTATCTGTTTCGATCTTTAGTCCATTCCTAGTCTTGATACTCTATTTTCTACCATTATTGAGTATTTAAATCCATTCCTAGTATGGTACTTCTTAAGGATGATAAATTAGGTAACCAAGTTCCTTATCATGCTCAAATAAGACACTTATAACAAATTATTGTCATTGTACTATATGTTACCAATTCAAATATTAAACCTCCTTTGGACTGCCCAATATAACTAGTAATATGTAGATATATTTATTAAGAAGGTGGCTAAAATGTTGTGATTATATTGGTCAAATAACAAGATATATTTGCTACAAATGTTTAAAGACATGCATGAAAGTTTCTGTTGACACCAAAGATTTTATTTTTCTACAAATTACATTTTTAAGTCAAATGTTTAGTACAATATCCTATTATTTGCTATTATTATGCAATATGTTTGATTTAAATGATTCATATGATAAATTGAGGAAGAAGATAAAAAAATCATGTGAAATGTGAATCATGAACTTTCAAAGTTTGAGGTCAAACTCTTTTCATCCTTCCCCAAGTAGGAGTGGCAAAAAATTTTTAGGGTCATATGGCCTACAGGGAATCTCTGATTGGGGCTCCACTCGGGGGTGGGGGTGTGGCTAGGGGTCACTTCGGGGAGTCTGGGCGGGGATATATGTCTTTGCCTCATGGCCCCATCCTCAAATTTATTATCATCTTTTAATTTTAATACTAATTTAATATTTGTATCTTTTAAAAACTATTATATGTGATTCTTAATATTCTATAATAAAATATCGTGTTGTATTGTTCTTAATTAGTTATATTTCATGGTTATTATATATTATTTTATTATTTTTAAAAATAATATTTAATAAAAAAATGGTGGGTAATCGAGATCCTTATGGAAATTGGGACCTACGAAGATCGAGCAATTGGGAAATAATATTTTATAATTGACATTCTCAATATAAAAAAAATAAGTTCCTAATCAATGTCAAATTACAATTGTGAGAATCTTAATTGATTTCTCCTCAAAGATAATGTTTCTTATATTATTTCCTATAACGCCCCAATATTTGACTCCACCATGTGACGAGATCTCCTCTCGGAGCGGTACTTCCTTGCTCTTTTTTTCTTTGGTCATATTGACCCTTTCGTTGACTAGGGCAATCAAGAAGGGTGCCACTTAAGCGGAAGACTTAAGAAAATAAAATATACAACTTTTAAAATAATAAATGCAGAAGTTCAATAGGTAGAAGTCCATAAATGCAGATACATAATGCGAAAGCTCGTTAATTATAAGAGGTACATCACGTGACATAATAAGGCATCCATGGACCACGCCATAATACAAATACACATAGGTCTCATGTACAACTCGATGACATAAAATAATAAAGACCAATTACTATATTCATAACAGTATGAGAAAGGCCTTACTCAAGGGTAGGTGCTTTCTTGAGGGAAGTACGACAAATAATAAACTATTCATCTATGTAAGCATGACATTCCTCTATTTCGTCTTTTATCTTTATTAACCTATTGACCTATATTTTAATCACAAGGATCAATCAAGGGTTTGAGGAATAAGGTTAATGTTCATAATCATAGGTGTGAGAATAATCATGTGGACATGAGCAAATCATAGAATATTTTTGTAATTAGAGTCACATCGTTCTCTGTCCACTTTCGGACGCCCTAGAGCCAAACAATCGTCCGGTCCATAGGTTATCAGGCACCCAAAGGTCAAACGGTCGTCCGGTCATAACATGTCATTTGGCCATTCCAAGACTTGACACAATTCGGACGTCCAAAAGGTTGGGGGTCGATCGATTTCTCCTTGAATAAAATGTGAGTACTCAGTTTGGAGTTTTCAATCGGTCAAAAGTCCAACGACCTTCCGTTTTACCCAACTCACATAATCACATCTCATTGGTCGATGAAGAGGGTCAGTCGGACGATCGACATCATATAGAAATATCAAAGCAGATGCTCGAAAGAGGTTCGATTGTTCGATCGGACAGTCCACTGTATTCTATCGTTCAATAACTGATACCCGATCCATGATCGATCGACCGTTTCTACTTGGTAGAACTACTGGTCATTTGCGGAGGTCCTTATATTTTCAAATAGTTTCTGAAACACAACATTCTATAAACAATTCTAAGCAACATCTAAGATTAACTAGCATCCAGAGAGCATACAAACATAGTTCATATTAATTTAATCATTTCATGCATCATGTCTTCTTTACTTCATCCATAGCCATGTCCATTGCCATAACATACCATGACAAGTCTTAATAACATACATTGGTTCCTTTTTCATACACATGTACAGTCCAGTAACTTAGCATTAACATATATTCATCTTTTAAACATGTAACAATGGCCATAACTTCATGCATGTCTTTCTTTATCATGCTTAGACATATAGCTAGACCACAACTAATAATAAGCATTCCTAAGCATCATGAAGAATTAGCCATAATATGATATTCTAATGTCTAAAACATACTTGACCACATGAATAATTTTCAAATAAGAGACACAAGCCAACATACATGGTAACAACTTTTCAGTTTACTCGGCATCATACATAAACATCATACAATAGCATATAGGCATTCATATCATCATAATCTATCATGGCATAAACTACTCAACCTTTCAGCAATTACATTCATAATTTCAGTGATCATCCAATTCATAAGTGATAACATAAAGCACCATTCATATCCATCGTCAAACTATTTATCAAAACATACTAATAAGATTTTAACATCAAGCACTTCTAGGCATCATAAGATGGGAGCTATAGCCTAAATTCAAGACCTTTAGCATGCATCCTCTCATGTACATAATCATCATATAAAGTCCATAATCATGTTATTCATGGTCATAAAAAATCAGCATGTTAAGAAATCAAATCATTCATCATATAAGTAGCATATAAGCATGTAATCAAAACAATAATTTATGGCATCATTCTACCCACTTCCTAACATGAATCTAAAACTAAATAGTCCTTAGACAACATACTAAAACCCCCTTGAATTAATCTTATAATTGAGATTCTATTAACGCACATTTTTTCGATGGATGAAGCTCAAATCTTTCCTTCTCCTTCCTCCTGTCCTCCTTCATGATCAGCGCTTGTGGATCCCTCTCCAAAAGATTCTGGCCGAGCCCAAGCAATGGAGTACAACAAGAAGAATGGTGGAAGAGAAAAGGATGAGAAGATGAAGTAAAAGGGTGCAAATGAGGGGTGGTTTGATTTATAAAGGAAGTCAAGATGGAACTTTGATCTCACATAATCCAAGAGGCATGAACATGAAGGGGCACACAAGTTCCTAGGAGTTGGAGTGAAGAAACATGAGTCAAAATTTGATTTGACTTCATATTTAAAATCTGGCGGCTGCACACAGGGCGCTCGAAAATATTTCAATCGACAGGTGAGCTGAGAATAGAAATTAATAAAAGTTTTTAATTTGTACAAAATTTTGAGATGTTATATTATAATACACATAGAAAAAAGTTCATTCTCAAATCTTGCATGATGTAGGATTTTCCACTAAGTAGGAAGAACTTTTCTATATGTTTCGGTCTTTAGTCCATTCCTAGTCTTGATACTCTATTTTCTACCATTATTGAGTATTTAAATCTATTACTAGTACGGTACTTCTTAAGGATGATAAATTAGGTAACCAAGTTCCTTATCATGCTCAAATAAGACACTTATAACAAATTATTGTCATTGTACTATATGTTACCAATTCAAATATTAAACCTCCTTTGGACTGCCCAATATAACTAGTAATATGTAGATATATTTATTAAGAAGGTGGCTAAAATGTTGTGATTATATTGGTCAAATAACAAGATATATTTGCTACAAATGTTTAAAGATATGCATGAAAGTTTCTGTTGACACCAAAGATTTTATTTTTCTACAAATTACATTTTTAAGTCAAATGTTTAGTACAATATCCT
The DNA here is from genome assembly GCA_030549335.1 of Pontederia crassipes. NCBI lineage: Eukaryota > Viridiplantae > Streptophyta > Magnoliopsida > Commelinales > Pontederiaceae > Pontederia > Pontederia crassipes. Next base: position 10,160,717 of record CM060190.1, read on the forward strand.
ATTATTTGCTATTATTATGCAATATGTTTGATTTAAATGATTCATATGATAAATTGAGGAAGAAGATAAAAAAATCATGTGAAATGTGAATCATGAACTTTCAAAGTTTGAGGTCAAACTCTTTTCATCCTTCCCCAAGTAGGAGTGGCAAAACTTTTTTAGGGTCATATGGCCTACAGGGAATCTCTAATTGGGGCTCCACTCGGGGGTGGGGGGTGTGGCTAGGGGTCACTTCGGGGAGTCTGGGCGGGGATATATGTCTTTGCCTCATGGCCCCATCCTCAAAATTATTATCATCTTTTAATTTTAATACTAATTTAATATTTGTATCTTTTAAAAACTATTATATGTGATTCTTAATATTCTATAATAAAATATCGTGTTGTATTGTTCTTAATTAGTTATATTTAATGGTTATTATATATTATTTTATTATTTTTAAAAATAATATTTTATAAAAAAATGGTGGGTAATCGAGATCCTTATGGAAATTGGGACCTACGAAGATCGAGGGTGGGGATAAAACTAGCCTTGACCTAGGGATTGGGGACAGAGGCAGGAGTGGTCCAAGGGCTATATCCCTTGCCCCCAAACAGGGGTGGGTGCCACCCCCACCCTCAACATTTATCTCTCTTTTTTCTTTCTCTCCCATTAACATTTACTACTTCATCAAGTTCCATTGTTGATCTTCGACGTCCACTAGCAAGTGCAAGAAAATGACGACAGTGACAAATCTCTAATCATTGCTACATCGATTGATCTTAATGTCTCGACTAGATTGTTATCTCCACCAATAAGATGTCTTGGTTTGTGTTATCATTTGGGTTTTTTTGTTTATTATTACTGTGACTTCAACATCTTATTGGACTTTGTACCGCTTCAATGTGCAAGTAAAATGACATGCATGTTATTGGCCAGTTTCATGGTGTCAATACACATTTAAATCTACATGTATATCCCTTCTATCTCTGTTTTATTTGTTCATAGAGTGTTCTTCAGTATGTAATTGAGCATAGCTAAGAAAAGAAGCCCTTCTTTTGCATATTCCATGATTTCTTACTGCTTAGTTCATTCTTTTGTACATGCTTCGATACATGATTAAGTGACATGCATGTTTTTGTTAGTTCCATGATTCATGATAACATTGTAATCTAAAATTACTCTGAATTGTACTACTAAGAATGCATTTAGATAAAAGTAAATAGCCTTGTAGCTTGTCATATGCATATTAATTAGTATACTGTTAATTCATCTATAGTTTGTAACTCATTTCAAACAATTTTGTTGCTCTCTAAACTTCAAAATTTTCATTAAAATAATATTTATTAAAATTTCAATTGCATTTAAATCTGAAGTATACTTATTAATAACATTATTTATGTTAGATACCCTCTTGATTGATGGAGCATTGAGGAGTTCTAGAAATTAAAGTACTTGGAGATCAACAAACAGGGTAGTAGTATAATTAATAACTTCTGCAATAACTTTTAATTAATTGTTATGCTATAAGAGCTTTCATATTTAACTTTGTCATGATTATTTTCTTAAAGTACCCAAGTCCAAGAAGAGGATAATGATAACGATATCAACATTAACAAGTCATATATTGAAATGAAGTTTGATACGGAATGTGATACGTATGATTTTTACAATAAATATGCTAGACCAATAGGGCTTTCTATGTCACGATCTCGATTTAAACGGTGATTTAAATCAGAGCTCGCGACTAATCACAGACGATCAAATAAATTCTTTTTTAGAGAAAATTGTGCATAACTCATTTAGATAATACAAGAAAATGATAACACATATAAGCAAACAACGCAGTTTATATTGATCATTCAGAGCATGTAACAACCCTAGGGTTTACACCACCACATAATCAAAAAAGATTTACATTTTACAAGATATAAAATTACTTTTCATACATAGCACATATCAAACTATCTCCATATCTCAACAGAGGAACATGAGGACTACAAGTCTTCTATCTAACACGGGCGGGGGGCACATGACTTCTCAATATCTTAGCAGCAAAAAGAATTCATACCCTGCTAAAGCTGTCTCTCGAGCTCCCAAAAGTTCTACTGATCTGAAAAAGTGTACATCAACACTGTGAGCAAATAATAGCTCAGTAAGCTGATAACTCATAAGCTATGTGTTACCATCTAATAAATTCGAGGAGACATAAGCATACATGCATTAATCATAATATCAAAGTCAATATCCTCATACATTTACTAAATACATATATAACATCCCAATAAAAAACGTTGCACTCAATTTACATTTATTGACACATAAACATATCAACATGTGTATGCAATGCAACACTCTCATATGTATGCACGAATCACCAACTGGCCAGTGGTCAGTAGGTGGACTCTAGAGGTGGCTCCCATCGTGATCAGCGATGCAGTACTTAGCTCCATCTTATCTCATCCATTTCGGAGAACAAATTATATAACGATAGGTGGACTCTAGAGGTGGCCCCTATGGATTCTAGAGGTGGCTCTCATCGCGACTACTCACGATGTGGCACTTAGCTCCGCATGGAATTTAGCTCCAGCCTATCTCATCCCATTATTGGAGAATAAAATGATGGATTGGACTCTAGAGGTGGCTCCCATCGTAATCAGTGATGTGGCACTTAGCTCCAACCATCATATATGCAAATGCAAATGGATGTCGATACATGATTCATCACATAACAAACATCTCCTGAATATTAAAAGATGAATCATATCTAATACCATTTCAAAATGAACAAGATTGCACCCATTTAACCCATTTAACACTCCCTTTTCTAGTACTTTTAATTTTTCCAAATATTATACATCCTAGAGTGAAACTCGTAAAATTGCTTGAATTTATATCTATTTGTACTGAGCACAATAAATTTAACTAATACTAGCATAATCTGCCCTAGGCTCCATTCTCACAGACTGAGTAAGTCTCGGTAAAATATTTATAACTTCCGCTACACATATCATTTTCTATTGATTCCAATTTTCAATGACATCTAACATCAATGTATATGACACCCTAAATTATCAAATAATTATACGATATATTGAATTTAATACATAATTTACAAATTCGGGTAGCAATTTCGGCGGACAGAGTGATAGTACCTTAAATGTAAGAACATAACATTATCTATAGAAATCATATTAACTTGATTCCAAAGCTCAATGAAAGTAGGCTCATAGGGGATTAATCAAAATAAATTTCATAATTTTTGGATCACTCGAAGGCATAGAATTATGTAGCTAAAAATTCATGAATCAATTGAACATGGTTAGGGTTAATCTTACCCATGAACAACATGAGTTTTGCCCCATGTTCAAGTAAAATCCAAAAATTAATAGGTGAGACAGGTTCAGAGAAACCCTAATTAGGAAGTATGTAGTTAAAATCTAAAGGAAATTAAGTAGGAACTTACCAAAATCTAAAACCCTAGTTGCCCCTTCTCTTCCTCAAATTCCTTCAACAACTATGGATGTTTTTGTTCTTGCCTTAGGTGTTCGGCCAAAGTGGTGAAAATGGCAGAGAATATAGTAAAAGGTAAAAAGGATAAGTATTATAATGAAGGGGGAACCGACTTCAGCCGGTGGAAACCATAGTTCCAAAAATACCCTTTGTTATATGGCTTATTCACAAGTAAATGACTTTTGTATTTTTCATTTATTTATTTATTTACTTAAGACATTACATGTAAATAAGGAACTACCCCCCATTTGGATTCAAATAAAATATTTAGAAAAATAAATAATTAAGGAATCGAAATCTAAATTTTTTTACGAAGAACAAAAATCGTGATTTCACAGATTTTTCGATTTTGTGTCTACGTTTTACCTAACTCACACATCTCCTAAAAATTCTTAAAAATCACTTTTAGAATCCTTTCATATATAGGAACAATTACCGGGACTTTAATTTTTCACATTTTCACTTTTCCGAAAATTACATTTTCATGCCTTAAGTAAATTTTCATCGCTTTCGCACTTTAGTTGATATTAAAGTGTAAGTCTTAACACCACATTCATAGAGATTATCAATAAGATAATATAACATCACATTCATACAACTAATCATGCATGGTTAACTTAGGGATATTACATTCTACCCCCCTTAAAAAAAATTCTTCCTCAAAATTTAACGTACCTTAATAACCAAACAAATATGGATATCGCTCACGCATGTCTTGCTCAGTCTCCCATGTGGCTTCCTCAACATTATGATGTTGCCACAAGGCCTTCACCAAAGGAATCCTTTTAGACCGCAGCACTTGTTCCTTTCGATCCAAAGTACGAATCGGTTGTTCGATATACGACATATCTTCTTTCCACACAATGGGCTCATATTCGATTACATGTGAAGGGTCTGGCTCATACCCTTGAAGCATAGATACATGAAATACATCATGCCTATTTTCCATATGAGGAGGTAGAGCCAATCGATAAGCAACGGATCCAATTCGCTCGAGTATTTCGAGTGGTCCTATGTATCGCGAACTTAGTTTTCCTTTCTTTTCGAACTTTGTGACACCTTTTGATGGCGACACCTTTAAGAAAACATGATCTCCTTGTTGAAACTCAAGAGATCTTTGATGATTATCAGCATAACTTTTCTGTCTATTCTGTTCCACTTTAAGCTTTTCTTGAACAACTTTGATCTTTTTGGAAGTGGTTTGAACTAATACTAGACCTATTAATTGTTTTTCACCAATTTCTTCCCAGCAAATAGGAGACCTGCAACTCCTTCCATATAATGCCTCATATGATGCCATTTCGATACTACTATGATAGCTATTGTTATAAGCGAATTCTGTAAGAGCTATATGATCATCCTAATTCCCACCAAAGTCCAAAACACATGAACGAAGCATATCTTCTAGGGTCTGAATAGTCCTTTTCCGATTGTCCATCCGTCTTAGGATGAAAAGCAGAACTAAACTGCAGCTTTGTGCCCAAAGCTACTTGTAACGCCGTCCAAAAACGTGATGTGAAACGAGGATCTTACTAGTTGGAACTCCATATAGTCGAACAATCTCCTGAATATAAATTTGTGTCAACTTGTTCAAGGAATAGTCCATACGAATAGGTATAAAGTGAGTCGATTTTGTTAATCGATCCACTATCACCCATATTGCGTTGTGCCTTTTACTATTCCTTGGTAGTCCTTGAATAAAATCTATGTTTACGTCTTCCCATTTCCACTGAGGAATAGGAAGTGGTTGTAATGTACCTCCAGGTTTCTTATGCTCTGCTTTAATTTGTTGACATGTCAAACATTTCGATACAAATTCAGTAATATCCTTCTTCATGTCACTCCACCAATAATGCTTCTCCAGGTTCTGGCACATTTTAGTATTTCCTGGATGCACACTATAAGGTGTTCGATGTGCCTCTTCTAAAATCACTCTTCGCAACTCAATATCCTTAGGAACGCAAATCCTGTTCCCACACATTAGTATCCCATCTTCATGCATCTGAAAGTCTGGATTTTGTTCTCCTTTTCTTGTAGTTTGCAATGCTAACAACTTAGGATCCTTTTGCTGAGCTTCTTTGATCCTTTGTATCAATGTGAGTTCCACCTTCATCGTAGCTAAAATTTCATTAGGAGTCTTCTCTGTAAATTTGAAACCTAAATCACTTAATTGTTCCAAAAGTTTCCACTCGCTAACCATTATGTTAGTCAAAAAGGCTAACTTTCTACTCAATGCATCTGCTACTTTATTTGCCTTGCCCGGATGATATTGAATAGAGCAGTCGTAGTCTTTTAACAAATCCATCCATCTTCTCTATCTCATATTTAATTCCTTTTGTAAAAACAAGTATTTCAAATTTTTGTGGTCGGTAAATATTTCAAACGTTGCTCCATACAAATAATGTATTCAAATTTTCAATGCAAAGATTATGGCCGCAAGCTCCAGATCATGTGTAGGATAAATTTGCTCATAATCTTTTAGTTGTCTGGATGCATACGCGACCACCCTACCATTTTGCATTAAAACACAACCCAAGCCCTTCCAAGAGGCATCACTATATATAACAAACTCCTCAGTGCCAGATGGAATTGTTAAGACAAAAGCGTTTGTAAGTCTCTTCTTGAGTTCCCGAAAACTTCTCTCACATTCATCGGACCATATAAATTTTGTACTCTTACGTGTCAACTTTGTGAGAGGAGTGGCAATAGAAGAAAATCCTTCAACAAATCTTCTATAATATCCCGCTAACCCCAAGAAACTTCGGACTTCAGTAACAGTAGTTGGCCTCTCCCAATTAATTACAGCTTCAATTTTCGATGGGTCAACTGATATGCCTTCTTTGGATACAACATGGCCTAAGAACACCACCCTATCAAGCCAAAACTCACATTTTCTAAACATGGCATATAACTTTTGTTCTCTAAGCGTTTGTAGAATGGTCTTCAAGTGTTCTTCATGTTCTTCTTGGCTCTTGGAATATATCAAAATATCATCAATGAAAATGATCACAAACTGATCCAAAAATGGCTTGAATACTCGATTCATCATATCCATGAAAGCAGCCGGTGCATTAGTCAATCCAAATGGCATGACCAAGAACTCATAATGACCATATCGTGTTCTGAATGCAGTTTTTGAAATATCAGCTTCCTTAATTTTAAGTTGATGGTATCCAGATCTGAGATCGATCTTGGAGAATACCGAGGCACCTTGTAGTTGATCAAACAAATCATCTATTCTTGGTAGAGGATATTTATTTTTCACCTCACCTGATTCAACTGTCTATAATCAATACACAACCTGAGAGACCCATCTTTTTTCTTAACAAGTAACACCGGAGCTCCCCAAGGTGATACACTTGGCCGAATAAATCCCTTATCTAAAAGTTCTTAAAGTTGTCCTTTCAATTCTTTTAGTTTTGCAGGGGCCATACGATATGGAGCTTTAGAAATGGGAGTCGTTCCAGGAAGAAGATCGACAGAGAACTCTATCTCTCTATCAGGAGGCAAGCCTGGCAACTCCTCTGGAAATACATCTGAAAACTCCTTAATAATAGGCACATCTTTCAAACTTGTTCCTTCTTTTTTTGTTCTCGACCAAGAAGACTAAGAATCCCTCACAACCCTTCTTGAGTAACTTATTGGCACATATATAGGATATTAGTGAACATCCACTTGATGCCCTCTCTCCAACAAAGTTGAATGGTTGTTCATTAGGGGGCGAAAATGTAACTATTTTCTTTCGACAATCAAGGCAAGCATGATAGGAGGACAACCAGTCCATACCCAAAATAACATCAAAGTCATGCATATATAAAACAATCAGATCAGTAGTCAAAAACTTATCTTGAACTTTAACATCACATTATTTGTATACTAAATCTGAAGATAGAGTATTGCCATCGGGAGTTCTAATTGCCAAACAGTATCCCAATGGTTCCCTTCTTGTCTTCAGATGACATGCAAACTTTGGACTTACAAAGGAATGTATAGAACCAGAATCTATCAAAGTATGTGCCATGGTGTCACAAATAAGAAGATTACCTGTGATCACCGCATTCGAAGCATCCACATCTCTTTGAGTCAAGGCATAAACTTGTCCTTGTGCTATTGGTTGTTTCCCTATTCCTATTGCTCTATTTGGTGGTTGTGGCTGCTATTGTAGTGGGTACTTTTGTTATTGTTGTTGCTGTTGTTGCATTAGCGGGCAATCTTTGATGTAAACCTCCTGTCATCCTATAACATGGGGCATTGTCATGGGAATTTTCACACAATCTGCATTGTTGGAAACATTGTGGTTGTGGTTGTTGAGGTCTGCGGAAAGGCACATTGTTCCTTCTCTTCTTAAAGTCAAAATTTCTTGGCCTGAAGTGTTGAAAAGTAGGACCTTTATCTTTCTTATTTTCCTCTTGATTTGCTTGGGATATTTGTAAATCCTTTTCTACCAATTGAGTCCTTTTATACACATCTTCATATACTCGCAACTTGAGTGCGACAAGATTACTCTTATTAGCTGGCTTGAGTCCTCTCTCGAACTTCTTCGCCTTTTTCGTTTCATCAGCCACTAGGTGTGAAGTAAATCTTGATAGTTCAGCAAACTTTGCATCATATTGATCCACTATCATATTTCCATGTTCCATCTGGAGAAATTCAATCATTTTCTTGTCCCGAGCACAATTTTAAAAGTATTTTGCAAGAAAAACTTCAACAAATTTCTTTCACGTCAAGTTTGGGTTGTCAGCCAAAACTCTAAGCTTAGTTGCCTTCCACCAGTGCTCAGCGTTACCTTCAAGCATAAACTTAGCAAATACTATCTTTTCTACATCCTCACAACCTAAGGCAACAAATATCTTTTCTAGTTTGTTTATCCAACTCTCGGCCTCCGCCGGGTCACCAATACCTTTGAAAGCAAGAGGACCAAGTTTCTTAAACTGCTCAACTGTACATTTACGACCACCTTCAACTTGTTCAGCCCTAGGTTCATTGTTTCTTGTATTCTGTTCATTTTGCATCCTCAAGATATTACTCATTTCTTGCAAGGCTAGCAAGACACCCTCCAACTGAGGATCTTGTTCCGCATTATGATTTTGGGATGAGCTCTCCCCTCTTGTCATCATGATCCTAATTAAATCTGTATACTTCAAATTAATAATATGAAAGGTCATTCCTTAGACATAAACAAACGTAAGACAACATCCTAAACCTTAAACAAACCTAAAGCATAACCATGTCATCCTAGACAAGATCATGCAAGTTTTAACAAAAGGGTAACACCTATTGCTTTGATATCATAACTGTCACGAGTCCGATTTAAACGATGGTTTAAATCAGAGCTCGCGACTAATTATAGACGATCAAATAAATTTTTTTAGAGAAAAATTGTGCATAACTCATCTAGATAATACAAGAAAATGATAACACATATAAGCAAACAACGCAGTTTATATTGATCATTTAGAGCATGTAACAACCCTAGGGTTACACCACCACATAGTCATAAAAGATTTACATTTTACAAGATACAAAATTACTTTGCATACATAGCACATATCGAACTCTCTCCATATCTCAACAGAGGAACATGAGAGCTACAAGTCTTCTATCTAACACACGCGGTGGGACACATGACTTTTCAATACCTTAGCAGCAAAAAGAATCCACACCTTGCTAAGGCTCTCTTTCGCGCTCTCAAAAATTCTACTGATATGAAAAAGTGTACAACAACACTGTGAGCAAATAATAGCTCAGTAAGTTGATAACTCATAAGCTATGTGTTACTATCTAATAAATTCGATGAGACATAAGCATACATGCATTAATCATAATATGAAAGTCAATATCTTCATACATTTACTAAATACATATATAACATCCCAATAAAAAACATTGCACTCAATTTACATTTATTGACACTTAAACATATCAACATGTATATGCAATGCAACACTCTCATATGTATGCACGAATCACCAACTGGCCAATGGTCGGTAGGTGAACTCTAGAAGTGGCTCCCATCGTGATCAGCGATGTAGTACTTAGCTCCATCCTATCTCATCCCTTTCGGGGAACAAATCATATAACGATAGGTGGACTCTAGAGGTGACCCCTACGGATTCTAGAGGTGGCTCCCATCGTGACTACTCATGATGTGGCACTTAGCTCCGAATGGCATTTAGCTCCGGCCTATCTCATCCCATTATTGGGGAACAAAATAATGGATTGGATTCTAGAGGTGGCTCTCATCGTGATCAGCGATGTAGCACTTAGCTCCAACCATCATATATGCAAATGCAAATGGATGCCGATGCATGATTCATCACATAACAAACATCTCCTGAATATTAAAAGATGAATCATATCCAATACCATTTCAAAATGAACAAGATTGCACTCATCACAATCCATTCAGATCATATCACATATACTTTCCATAACTGCATTTCTCGAAATCAATTCATAAAATTTCAAAAAATATTCAATACATATAATAATCGATGTCACACCAAATTCAAAAGAGATGAAAAGATAGAGTAGGAGAAATCAACTTACCTATAAGGGCTAGCAAAATGTTTTCCTTTCCTTGTCCACTACTTTATTTTTCTACTCATATAACAATAATAGTAAGAAACACATTACTACTATGATCTGAACACAATCCTATCACACGTGAAACATAATTAATTGCATAGGTATATGAACCTTAAGTATTTACTCTTATGATTTAAGTAACTATTAAACATAGGGATTGACCTAATATTATAATAGATTGCACACATAGTAAAGAAAAATCCATATCTTCTGGTATACATAATCAAATGACATCATCCTAATTTTCTTTAGTTTCATATTTCAGAGATATTAATCTGTAAAAGTTTCATTTCATATTTCATTATGGTTTGCTCTCATGAAAATCACCATTCAGCCAAATTTTTATGTTATTTCTATGTCTTGACAAACTGAGTAACCTTACTTTTATGATTTATGTATAATAATAAACACTCCCTTTTCTAGTACTTTTAATTTTTCCAAATATTATACATCCTAGAGTGAAACTCGTAAAATTTCTTGAATTTATATCTATTTGTACTGAGCACAATAAATTTAACTAATACTAGCATAATCTGCCCTAGGCTCCATTCTCACAGATTGAGTAAGTCTCGGTAAAATATTTATAACTTTCGCTACACATATTATTTTCTATTGATTCCAATTTTCAATGACATTTAACATCAATGTCTATGACACCCTAAATTGTCAAATAATTATACGATATATTGAATTTAATACATAATTTACAAATTTGGGTAGCAATTTCGGCGGACAGAGTGATAGTACCTTAAATGTAAGAACATAACATTATCTATAGAAATCATATTAACTTGATTCCAAAGCTCAATGAAAGTAGGCTCATAGGGGATTAATCATAATAAATTTCATAATTTTCGGATCACTCAAAGGTATAGAATTATGTAGCTAAAAAATCATGAATCAATTGAACATGATTAGGGTTAATCTTACCCATGAACAACATGAGTTTTGCCCCATGTTCAAGTAAAATCCGAAAATGAATAGGTGAGACAGGTTCAGAAAAACCCTAATTAGGAAGTATGTAGTTAAAATCTAAAGGAAATTAAGTAGGAACTTACCAAAATCTAAAACCCTAGTTGCCCCTTCTCTTCCTCAAATTCCTTCAACAACTATGGATGTTTTTGTTCTTGCCTTAGGTGTTCGGCCAAAGTGGTGAAAATGGCAGAGAATATAGTAAAAGGTAAAAAGGATAAGTATTATAATGAAGGGGGAACCGACTTCAGCCGGTGGAAACCATAGTTCCAAAAATACCCTTTGTTATGGCTTATTCACAAGTAAATGGCTTTTGTATTTTTCATTTATTTATTTATTTATTTATTTACTTAAGACATTACATGTAAATAAGGAACTACTCCCATTTGGATTCAATTAAAATATTTAGAAAAATAAATAACTAAGGAATCAAAATTTAAATTTGTTCGAAGAACAAAAATCGTGATTTCACAGATTTTTTTATTTTGTATTTACGTTTTACCTAACTCACACATCTCCTAAAAATTTTTAAAAATCACTTTTATAATCCTTTCATATATAGGAACAATTATCGGGACTTTAATTTTTCACATTTTTACTTTTCCGAAAATCACATTTTTCATGTCTTAAGTAAATTTTCCTCGCTTTCGCACTTTAGTGAATTGAAGTGTAAGTCTTAACACCGCATTCATAGAGATTATCAATAAGATAATATAACATAATATTCATACAACTAATCATACATGGTTAACTTAGGGATATTACATTCTAGAAGGATGGATTATTTATATAAGTCTAAAAAAATAAATCAGTAATAGGTAAAATGTTAGTATGTTCAAAATAAGGACATGAGGATCTTAAAAAAAGATCTGAGGCACGAATGTGAAAAGAAGAGATGTGAGAGATGATTGTACTTCTCACCTATTTGTCAAGGTTGCAAATGATGGCAAGTGGGAGACAAAAAATTTCGTGAAGAGCACACACATCCTTTTGTTTATTCAATTGATGTATCAAGATTGTGTTTGCATAATAAATCATCAAGTATAAAAAAAGAAGCAATGGATGATATAAGAAAACTGGGATCGATCATTCAAAGACAATTAAATATCTCAAGATGTCTGGTAAAAATTTATAACATCTTAATATTGCATTGACTGCATCAGAGCATCAGAGAAGAATTATGTTGTTAAAGAATGCATGATTGTGATTTCTTATTTTGAAAAGAAATTAGAAGATGATGAATCTTTTTTGTTAGAATGATGGTCAATGAAAAAAAATATTTCTAAGAGTTTTTTCTGTATATACATCACATAAGGTCATAATTGTTTTATACAACATACTCAACAAGTAATTTAAGTTGTTATTTGCACCCTAAAGAGGTTTTAATCACCATAGGCAATGGATATTAAATCATGACTAAAGGGAATAAATGGAAAGAAACATGCGCATATCATAACTAATCAAATCGTGGCAATGGGTAATGCTATTATCAAAATATTTCTTGATGCATGACATATGTGTTGCATATGACATATTATGAAAAATGTTATAACACATCTTTGGAATTTATATACCTGCGACAACTTTAAAAAAATACAATAATTATTTATTTTTTTGAATCCTTAAACATCCACAAGTTTGAAGAAAAATGATTGATTTCAAAACACAAATATGATATTTTAAATGAACATTGGTTGGAACAAATGCACAAGAAGCACCATCACTGGATACCAATTTATTTAAATGATGCTTTTTGTGAAGACATGCAATCCACAGAAAGATATTATAATACAAATTCTTTATTTGATAGAATTGTGAATACTAATACCTTCAATGGATGATTTTGTGTGTCAATGTTACTTAGCTATTTTTACTCGTCATGAGACAAAAGGTATATAAGATTTTAAGTATTTGTACTTTCTTGATGTCATAGCTTAAAAGGTCCTTTGGATTCATGTCGTAAAAGTTTATACGTAAAAAGTGTTTTTATATTTCAAGAAGAATTTAAGAAAATTATGCATTTGTGATAACAAATTATCACAAGATAGTGAAAAAGTTGTTTACTTGGTGTATTTGTTAGGAGAAGACAAATAAAGAATTATTGTTGGGTACAATATACAATCAAACATTTTAGTGAAATATTCCTACAAAATATTTGAACGAGAAGTCATCTTGTGTGCACATGCATTTATCTATTCTTAATGAAAGAGCTTTGTGCTTAATAGAGTAATATATTCTCCATCATTGCACAATGAATGCATGGTATTCAACTGTAATCATGGGATCGGTGATGGGTTTATAAGTGGTGAACATGTTTTATCACTTCTTTACGAAAAATGAATTTTAAAAGAAACTAATAAAAAATGGTGGAAATGAATTTGCATTCATCAGAACATTTGTTTTTTATTTTGAAGCAAATTAAAAATTAGTATGTATCAAAATAAGTGATGCATTAAGGGTTCTTTAGTTTAAAGTTCTCAAATTGTGATACATAACTCATGTGCCATCAAATCAAAGGGGTGGACAATACATCTACAAAGAATCAAATCTAACGATGATATTTTCATGTCACAAAGTGGGCCTCAAGAAAAGAATATGCAATTACTATTTGATACAAGGTGCAACGCCCCGAGATCTTTTTTCCTTTTGTCTACCCAGAAGGTTATCTCGACGACGCCACTTAATTCTATGACTTAACTATGACCAATTAACATGTTGGTTTACAATACCGAAAGACTTAATTTACAATAATCTTTATAATATGCGAAAGCTATTTATACAATATCCAATAACATGTGAGTTAGGGTCTAAGTCTATACAATAATGAACCATATATCCATATGCATGTCACTCGTCAGAGGAGCCATAAACCGTCTCACAATTGCTATCACGATCACTTGTACGGATCCAAGTACAAGAGCAAAGCCCAATGAAAAATCTCAGTAAATAGAGTCACCCATAATAATCATCAATATAACGAATGATCAATATCAATATCAATATCAATATCAATTCTATCAATAAAAAATTATCTATAAACAATCTATGATTGATCCATTAACAATAATTGATCATGACAACTATATATCAGTTAACAATAATCAATTGATCAATCAAAACAAATATCTATATCATTAATTACTAATGACCAATATCTATTCAATTCAATTCAGTTAACTTAAATAAATTATCAATTGGCCATAAGTTAGTGAAGGCCACAATCAACAATTATCAATTATTAATTCAATGAACAATTTATCGATTCAATTATCCATCATCCATTATGGAGTAATTCAATTATTAGTCAATCACTAGAGCAAAATCAATTATCTTTCCACCTCTAGGGCACAATTCAATTAACAATTCAATTTAGTTCGATTATTGATAATCAATAATATCTCAATTCTATTCAATAATGATTGTCAATTCAATATCAATTACCTTTAATCAATCATTCATTGGCCATTGATTAGTGAAGGTCACAATTTGATAATTAACAATTTACAATTTACAATTAATGAATTTCCAATTGACCAAAGGTCAATGAAGGCCACAATAATAATTATTAATTTAATTCTATTAATAATTTATTAATTCATCTATCAGGCCGCAGTTTATTATCCATCAGTTATAAAGGCGCAATTAGATTATCCATCAGCCATGAAAGTGAAATCAATAGTCTACCAACTACTAGGATGAAATTAATTGTCCATCAGCCACTAGGGTGAAGAATTAGGATTTACGGCATAAGGTGAAGGGGATTTCTCGGACGTAAAATCCAGAAGAGGTGAGGGCGTAAGGTGAAGGGGATTTCTCGGGCGTAAAAATCCAGAAGAGGTGAGGGCGTAAAATCCAGCAAAATTCACCCATTAGTCTCTCTTTATTTTGATATGAACATTATTGATTTCCTTATAATTCCAACATGACCTCTTTGTCTTGATTTACCTCATACCGATCATATTTCCTTCATCACATGATACAAAGAATGAAAAGATACTAAAAGAGATTAATAAGTTCAGATGAAAGATTAATGATGGGTTGCCAGTCCAAGCCAAGTGCATCAAGATAAGGGTCGCTCCCTTGGTCATGGTTTGATCACCCATTGACCCGCACAAGACCGTATTGTTTGTTGGGCATACTCCAAGAATTAAAGGCACCTCAAAGTCACCCTGATTGCTAATTAATAACCAAGATCAAGAAGCAAGTTCAAGTCAAGTCAAGTATGCCATGATTCCAAGTTTACTATGTATTATTGATCCTCATGATACATGATATCGCTGATCTTATTCTTATTATGATCCATGATACTGATATGTTATCTTCCACGTTCAAGTTAAGCATGATTATTTACCGTTGATTATTATATTCATGTCATGCATTGTATATCATGTGGTTCCTCACTAGGCTGTAAAGCTTACGGGAGGACCTCCTCCCCTGTGTCTGATTTCCACAAGATCAGGTCAGTGACGTGGTGGAGTAGGCGTGTGGTGAGGGGGCTCTGGCGATAGGACAGCACATGAACCATAGGGCTTTTAGAGTGCTTATTAGTTTTCATTTACCTTCCGCATTTTAGATTCATGATGTAGAACTTATTTTATTTCTTAGTAATGACATAGCCACTTTTAAACTTCCGCAATTAAAGTTATCATTTATCTTTATTTTGTTTTCTTTCTTCCACTGACGTGTCTCGATTCTTGACTGAGATACGGTCAATATTATGGTCAAGTTATAGCATACCGTAGCGTCTCCAGGTTGGTCTTCGCCATGTGGCGGGGGTCGATTTGAGGGCGTTACATTTATGTTCAATTAACAATTCAATTATCAATTCATTTTTATTCAATTCAATTATCAATTCAATCTTGAGAGTTACAATCAACCCTTTCGGGTGTAATATGAGAGTTCTTTATTATTAGGAGACATCATGTCACTTCATGTTAATTAATAAGTTCAGATATAATGGAGGACGAAGACCACACTCGGGACAATCATAATTTTTTACGCTATCTGCCCAATTCAATGCAATTATCCATCGGCCCGAAGGTACAATTAGCCCGAAGGTCCTATCAATCCGAATGTGCAATTAGCTCGAAGGCCCTATCAGCTCGAAGGCGCAGTTAGTTCGAAGGCCCAATTAGCTCGAATGCGTAGTTAGCCCGAAGGCTCAATATTAGCCCGAAGTTTCTATCAGCCCGAAGGTGCAATATTAGTCTGAAGGTGCAGTTAGCCAAAATGCCCAATCAGTCTCAGTGGCAATCAGTAGATATGGGTTCAATAATTTTTAACTTTTATCTCAATTACCTAAGATGTCTATCATTAACAATTATCTTAGGTTAAACATGATCCAATAAAAAAATCACTATATGATCAGATATGGTGACGATCAATCGGATACGATAATAATTTGATCAAGATCAATCTAATAAGGTCAATGGATCAATATCATAATCAATATCATAATTGAGTGTAATGACAATAAAAATCAATATGATGACAATCTTATCAGGTATGATCATATTAAAATTAGGGATGTTAATCAAATGATTAACAATCTTAACTATCCAATAAACTATAAATTAATTCATAAATATTTTTTCTATTCCAGAACCCAATCCACGTCAATCATTACCCAAGTTATGTTAAATGGACGAGCTGAATTCTGTCACCATCAGGAATTGTATTTCCGACATAATTTTCGACAATACTATGTCATTCGATATTCAATCGATGCAAACAATATATAATCTATGTATAATGGAGAAGAGTCCTAGGGTCCATGTCGTGGAAAACTGATGACATGAGGATCCCCCATGTACCTTAGATTGGTTAAAAAATAAACTATGTTCCTGTTGTCTGTGGACTGCACGAACGTCGTGATTTTGGCCGACGATTCCTCCCTATTGACATTCAAAGATATTCGGCTACCACTTGGATCTTGTTCTTCTCTATCGAGACTTCAAAATGGTATATGGTCCGCGCTCTCAGGTACCTCGGTTTGAAGGAGAAAGAGGAGCTCTCGTGCATAAATTCGGTGGAGACAAATAATATTTTCTAGCCACCTTTTAGGCCTTATTTATGGCTCTCAAGTAAGGTTTTTTACTCCTATTAGGTCTTGGGTTATTTCTCTATCAATCATGACCATCCATCATTAATTATCATCTCTTAAATATTTAGATTTAGTTAAATCCGAATTTCATTAATGTATTCTATAATCATGCTTAACAAAATCCATGCAAATTCCTTTTTATCCGTCCCATAACTTCTCTCATTCCAACTCTATCTCTATCTTTTATTAATAACTTATGTTAACCAAACTGTACCATTATTTTATCTTTTTATTTTCTTGATCTATCTAATTTTTGAAATTAATTAATATAATAATATGTTTTCACTAATTTTCATATTAAAATAATGGTTGGAATATTTTTTAAGCCATAGAACTCTCAATCTTATCATATTTGGGGTCCTATAATCATTAAACATTATTTTGGATCTCAAATCAAATTGAAATCTCTAATCACAATTTCTACTCCCAATAAGATTCAATCTTTCTTTCTTTTCCTTTTTCCTTTCTAACCATACTTTTAATTTGTAAATTACTTTATTGCCCCTATTGAAATCTTAGGGTGATACACAAGGATTCACTAAATCAACACAAGTAAAGTTACATACATTATAATATTAGTTTGTATGATTTTTTAAAGGTACTTATATGGCAAAATAAGTTCAACAACATAGGAGTACATAAAATTAACAATTTAAGAATATTTAGTAACCTTTTGCATAACATTGTTATTAGGTATGATCTTTAAGCATCCACAAAATTCAATTATTTTTTATAAAGCATTTGTTTAGAGAATTTCTTATAAACATTTGTACACTCTTCACAGGATCTTAGAACTCATAATGAGGGAGAGAGAGATTTTAGGAGTGCCCTGAAATGTGTTTGATGGATGAAATCATCTCTATCTGCTCATTGAATCATTATATTATCTTTTTGTATGATGTTAATTGTTATTTTATATTATGAATGATGAACAAATTAAAATATAAGTACTTTGATGGTTTCATTATAGACTTACTTTGGATAGACTATTTGCCCTGAATTATACTTTTGTGTGACGATTAATACTACTCCTTGCCATTTCATTAAATTGTAATTAGATGGATTGTTGGATATTAGAATGATTTTTTTTCCACTATTAATTGTTAGATATCAGCATTTGATGGTGCAGGTAGCTACCGACCATTGTTGAGCAATGATGAAACCTTGATATTTTATTTATTTTTATGCAATCATAAGAGGAAATTACTATAAAAGGAAACAACATCTCTCTCGCAGATTCATGGCAATCCATGAAGCAGCCTGAGCACACTCTCACGACAAGGGATCCACTGAGTTTGAGTATTTTTGTTACTATAATTCGATGGTTGTAGAGCAAATTTAATGTAATTCGACGCTCTTTTACTTATCGTGGAGTATTGATGATATTTTTCCAACTAGTATAAAAAATTTATCCTAAGGATTTTTCTAAACATAAGATGTCATAATTGAGAATACAAATTGAGCATTTTGATCACGTTAGACAACTTTCTAGTTTTGAAGAATTATTAGCTATATCTAATCTTAGTCAATGGTCATTGAAAATAAGAAAATAATAAATTTATCCTTTTGTATATAGAATAGTGACCCTTATTTCAACTCTTCTAGTTTCTACAACTACTACAGAGTGGTCCTTTTCAGCAATGAAGATAATAAAAAGTAAGGTTTGCAATAAGATTAAAGATTATTATTTTTATTTATATCGAGAAAGAAATTACAAAAGAAATTACTGTTGATTCACTTATAGATGATTTTTGTAATTTAAAAGAGCGTTGTGCTCTTTTTTGACATGACGAATGCATAATACGATTAGTATTATTAATAAAGTTATCTTTTTATTTGATGAGTTATGATATTTTCTCATTGCTCCATCCTTGAGATAAATCCATCATAACAGGACATAGCACTAGCATTATGTCTTCATTTTTTAAGTAGGACGTAAAGATAATATCAAACTACATGATGCATATTCCAAAAAAGAAAAATCATACGACTAAGTTATCACCAAGACCATAATTAGTACAAGTAAGAAAAAAGTTAACATTTTTCAGAATGACGAACAAGATTCACATCTTGAATTCTTTTTTTTTATCATTTCAAGTTCCTACTTCAAGTGTAGGATTTAACCTTCATTGTCCAATCTATTTATTTTGTGTAGTTATCCACTAGTGATATTATTGTAATGAGCTTCAAGAGATCTATACATCCAACAAAAAATAGACATGCTTCAATCAGCTTCAAAAGTTGAATTTTAAAATGGATTTAGTCTTAGTATCATATAATAAACAAAATGAAAAATAATAAATTAAGCTTACTCCAAGGTTCATGTAGTCATAGAACCTTCGCCCAGGGTTGACTTCTATCTAGGATGCTTTAATTGTCACTTCTTCTTCACTACATTGAAGCAAACCTTCAACATATCACTTACATTGTCAAATTAGAAATAGTCATATTTCAAAGTCTATCTACAATGGACAAAGGCACAAGAAGCACCGACAAAGAAGATTTAAGGGCACCAAGATTTATCAAACTAGAAGAAACACAAGCAAGTACCAACAACTATTATAATGGATAAAGGCACAAGAAACAAACATATATACCATAATGAATAGCTAAATTTATTGCCACCGCCAGCAAGATCATCATGGGTGTCATCACTAACACAAACACCCGCAAAGTGTTTAAGAAGCAAGTGACAAGAATATGTTGTAGCCAGCTACATAAACAAAGACCAAAAAATAGAATACATAAAAAATAAGACAGTGAAAAGAATATGTCGTAGCCAACTACATGAACAGGTGTCAGATTTTTCTTACCAAGTGACAAGAATATGTTGTAGCCATCAAAATCATTATACACGCAAAAGTCAACCTCTCATGACTTCTGATTCCTCATTTTGGATCTACTATCATGGCAAGAAAGAAAATTACCAAGAAAGGAAAGACCATCAGAGGATGCCATAGATATTTAGTAACTAGAGGATACTAAGCTTGTTGATAGTATTTGATGCGTGAAATTTGTTAGAAACATGATTTGATTTCGGTGAATTCCGTCAAACGATGTGACGTTTGATGAAATTAGTGTTAAAATCTGATGTGAGAATTGAGGATCATGTGACCGCTCCTTCATTCCACCTTTTTTGTGAAACCTGGCATCGTTTCACTTTTTAAAAATGGTTTTTGACATAACAATTTCTTTTTTCTTTCTTTCCTTATTTTCTCTCTCTTATATCTCTCTCACAAAATAATTTATTGATCAAATATGTCATATTTTTAATATTAGTTATTACTCATCATTTCATTAATTTTTAATATTTTGTTAAATATAACTTGTTATATTTAAAAAATATATTTTTAACAATTTTTTAATTAAAAATTAATTTATGCTATTATTTTTATTAATTAATAAAATTATATTTTATATTTAAAATATCTATTCTTCATTCAAATACCCTAAAATTAATCTACCACGATAATGTTTTTCATATCACATTAACTTTTTAATTCTTTCACATTACGTTCAAATCCATCCAAATATAATACTCAACCTGTCAATTCAACTATTCATGTAGAATTCAGAAAAAACTACGATTCTACTTTCCAAATATTGCCTAAAGATACTATGACTAGATCACAATGAGGTGGAGATGACAATCTGGTTGCAACAACCGCTAGGGATGGAGATCTTGTCAACGCTACCATCTTCCTACACTCACATATCATTGCAAGATGCAGGCCGTGCAACAACCATCGAAGGAGGAAGAGAGAAAGGTCAGGAGGTTAAATGACAATGCTCATTCTATTTCTCCCCAGAAAGACAATAGTCAGAGATTTTCCTAAAGGGCACCAAGAGATGGGGGGTGAATTGGTGTTAAATAAAAAATGTCGATTTCACAAAGATCATCGCGAAAGCACAAAACCGATTCTTCAAAACCTTTTAAAATAAAGCAATTCAGATCATAAGCATAATATGAACGGGGAGAGAGAGAGAGAAATTCAAACGCAAAGACACTGTGATTGTTGACAAGGTTCGGACACACCTTGGCCTACGTCTCCATTCTGACTTCTCGTGAGCATCGGAGTTTCTACTAATCCCTCCCTTTATTTCAAATGGGGCAAGGAAGAAAGTCCTTTACATCAACCACTTTTTCTCCGCTTCGAGAGGCCGCGCAATCTCTCCTCCCTAGGAAGCTAATGTTTTTCTCTCATTTAAGAGGTAAGATTTAGAACCTCTTTTACACAAGAGCTCTCTCTATTTTTTTTAAACAAAATGTTTCTCTCTTTTACAAAGCTAAGCTCACAAGAGTGGAAGAAAGAAAGAAAGAAAACTCTAAATGACAACTTCAAGAGAAATGATCTTCTTTTGATTTTTTGAAGTTTTGCTTCAATGCTTGGATGGATGCACTTTCTTCTGCCTTTGGCACTCCTTTTATAGGCTTCAGCAAATGAGAAAGTCGTCCAAAAATTATTCCATAATTTTTTCCTTCAAATTTGATCGTTATTGTTCATTTGACTCGGAGGTTGGTCGACTGGTACACTTTCTTTTATGAAAAAACATGACCGTTGGTGAATTCTGCAATGTTCGGCCGACCGATATTTTGGACCGGTCGACCGGTACCTCGACTGGTACAGTCTCGACATTCTGCTTATTGAAATTGGGCATTTTCTACACTGACCAATCAACCTGTGTTCTGGACCGGTCGACGGTGTTAGCAGGCAGGTCGACTGGTGTTCCAGCCGACAAGTCGATCACCCTGCACTATTTTAAATATAACTTTTTGCACGGTTATTCAAATGAGATGATGTTTTATTCTATGAAAAGATAACAGAA
Organism: Pontederia crassipes; assembly: GCA_030549335.1. Lineage (NCBI taxonomy): Eukaryota > Viridiplantae > Streptophyta > Magnoliopsida > Commelinales > Pontederiaceae > Pontederia > Pontederia crassipes. The sequence goes on from CM060190.1 coordinate 10,182,699, forward strand.
TTATCTACAACTTTGATATTGATGATTAATCTAAAATTTAATAGTATCATAGTCAATTATTTAATCAAAATTTAGTGCATAAAGTTATTCTTTTTTCTTTAAACTTTTTTAGCATTTTAACTTTAATCTTTCGAGATTTGTATCATCAAAATATAATTTTATATGTCATTAAAACTTAGATCCAACATTTCCTTCACTATTTGGATGAGGCATATGAGAGCTGCTTTTGATTCATGGATGATCGACTCCACGTTCTTGTGATATTGTGTGAAGAATCACCTACTTGGCAACTTTAATCTACCCATAACATAATTAGATTATGACTTTGTTTGGCAAAGTTAGTATACTGATGAGAGATTAGTGGTCTAATTAAATGATAGCAGTTAGATATGAGCGGATAACATTTATAAATTTAACAAAATTCTTTGATAAATATACCGATTGAACTATTGTCACTACAAGAAAGCTGGAATTTTTCGATGGACATTTTTCGACGGACAAAAATTCTTCGCAATTTGTGATCAATTTTGCGACGGATATGGATCCATCAGAATTTTTTACAGTTACAACCGTCTAAAATTAAAATAATAAATTATGAAATCTATAATATTATTATTTTATTTTTTGACATCTATGAACGTTGAAAGTTACGATGGATACATGTCCGTCGAAAGTTTCGATGGTCCAAACCCTCGGTAAGTGAAAATAATAAAATATAAGCGATATTTTATTAATATAATTATCATCCGTTGAAATCATCGAAATTTTTGACGGTCTAAACCGTCGGTAAGAGAAAATTAAATACTGTATGATGCAAGTATACTTACACAATTTACCGACAGTCCGAACCGTCGGAAGTTTCGACGGTCAGGATCGTCGAAATTGTACTGGCGGTCTGGATCATCGAAAGTTTCGACAGTCCGGACTGTCGGTAAACATTTCTGACGGTCTCGACCATCGGTAATTAAAAAAATAACTCTCCCGCACCTTTTTTCTCATTTTCTCTCTTTCCCTCTTTAATTTCTACCCCTATATATATATATATATATATATATATATATATATATATATATATTATATGTCTCCTTATCTCTCCTCTCATCTGTATCTCTTACCCTCTCTCATCTCTCTCTCCCTCTCCACGACTATCTCTCCTCTCTCTCTCTCCCTCTCCCTCTCCTATCTTGCTCGCGCGATGACTTCTCGGACGACGACCCATGGGGGGCAGATCAGGTCGGATCTGGCCACTGGCCGCCTGATCTGCCACTGGCGGTTGGCCGTCGGATCGGCCGCTAGGCAGCCGGATCTGGTCGCTGGCCGCCGGATCGGCCACCAGCGACCGACTAATTTTTTTATATTATAAAAATTCTTTACGACGGTTGCGACCGTCGAAAGTTTCAATGGTCGCAAGGACCGTCGAAAGTTTCAATGGTTGCGACCACCGTCGAAAATTTTGACGGTTTCGACGACCGTCGAAACTATCGACGATCGCGATTGCCGAAAGTTTCGACGGTTGCGGCCTCTAGACTTCCGACGGAACTTCCGATGAGTTTTTTCCACCCATCAAAAATCAGTTTGCGATGATTATTTTTTCGACGGATCGGTTCTGTCGAAAAATCCATCGAAAATCATCATTTTTGATAGTTTTTGAGAAATTATAGATGGTTTGGACTGTGTATAATTGGCTTTTTTCTTGTAGTGTGTACAATTATATAATGACAAAAATGAATGTAAGAATATAATTCACAATTATTCTTATAATATTCGTAATGATTAATTATATTTAATTGGGAATAAGGAAGCTGTGGACCCTAAAAAGGTTCCACAGCTGTGGATCGTCGTTGATCTCACGATCGACGGCAATTCATAAAGTGCTAACGGTTCAGTGTTTCCTTGATTCGGTTCACAGTGATTCGTTTCTTTGGTTTGGTTCACAACCATTCCCCACACTCTGATGTTCACTTCTCCGCCTCGGACGCTGCCACCGGTAGATCGCTGCTACCCCAAATGATGCTGCCGTCGGAATTGTGCTACCCCGGACGCCGCCGTCGTCGGAATGCGCCTGCCCTGGAGCCTCTGTCACTTTCACCCAATCATGAGATTTACACTGTGTTTGGATTGAGGTGAAAGGAGGGTAAAGAGGGGGAGGGGAAGAGAAAAAAAAAATTTCCCCTTGTTTGGATAGAATTTTAAAGGAGGAGAATGGAGGGGAATCTCCATTTTTTTCCCTTCCTTCCCCTCCATTTGTGCTATTTTGTTTCAACCCCAAATTGAGGTGTAAAATTTCTCTTTCCTTCCCCCATTTTTCCTTCCCTCTCATTCTCTTCCCTTTCCCTTAATGAGCCTCTTGCCAAACACAGTGTTAGGGCATCGAACAACAAAGGGCATCGAACAATAGTTCCTTTCTTCGATGCCGCACTTGTAGTTAGATTTACACATATAGATCCAGGTAGAAAAGATAAATCAAAAGAATGGAAAAAAGGCACGATGAGGATGGAGAGGCCAACAAAGGCGACGAAGAGAAGGGTTGAGACAATGATGGAGGTGATGCCATCCTCGGCGGCAGTTGGAATGAAATTCCAAGCCTTCTCCACCACAGAAAATAAATAATCCTCAGGAGCAGCTGAGACCCTCCACAATCTGACACCTTTTGATATGGGATTTCCTTCTCCATCTCCAACATTTAGCTGGTAAGCAGCAGAACTTATTTGCAGATGAGGAAGACAAAAAGCATGAGAGAACTCTGGGCACAGTGGCAAAGAGGAGGGATCATGGCGACGCAGTGGCTGTGGCCATCTTGGTCTTCCTCTTTTGTGCTGAGACTGAGATGGAGAAGTTGAACGCAAGGGGAGAGAGAAAGCCCTATGCCGCGGCCCTTCCCATTCTTCCGCTGTACGCCGTCCTTCCATTCGTCTTGGACGATGCCGTTGTTTGCCAGCCCCTTTCGTCCGCCTCGGATGAAGCTGTTGTTCGCCAACCCCTTTGTTCACCTTGGACGATGCCGCCTCTGCTATTGCCTTGGACAACACTGCTGTTCGCCAGTCCCTTCCCTCTATCATTCTCCCGTTGCTACCTCTGCCATTCGTCCGATGCCACCTCTACTATGAACCGGACATCAACCACGCTGAACCAGATCAAAGAAGACATTGAACCGCGCCTTTGGAGTGCATTCAGAACTGCCGCTGATCTCACGATCGACGGTGGACCGAAGCTGTGTACCCTTCCTTATTCCTTATTTAATTTTGGATACTAATGTTTTTCAAAGTATTATTTTAATATAAAATTTATTGATTATTTTAAGATAAACTTGTATTCATGTTGTAAGTAAAATTAAAGAAGTGAAATTTTAATTTAAATACTAGAACAATGTGTTTAAACTTTGAATAAAATTTTCTATTAAAATGAATTAGGATACATAGATTTTTATAATCTATACTGTATAAGTTAGTAAATTAGTTTATAGAATTTTGTGTTTAAACTTTTAAACTTTACTTTGCAAAAACAAAGACCTATAGTAGCACTTTGACAAAATACTATTCGCTATTTAAAGCATTATTTTTTTACACGTCAAATAGTGCCTATGCTTTTAGCAGTAAAATAAATGCTTAGATTTGATACTTAGAAGAGTTTTATAATCTATTAAAAGCTGACATCTATATGAAAGTATTACAATATTATAACAAAAAGCGAGACTTTAATTGCATATTGTATTAAGTACAATCGAGAAATATATGAATTTTTTTACTGAATTACGATTCAAACCATTATAATCCTATGTTATTTTTTTTATATTAGAAGCCATTTTATAAAATATGTTTTACATTCAACAACAACAACAAAGTCTTATCCCACTAGGTGGGGTCGACTATATGCATCATACGATTATATTCGTTGATCCATGTTCATGAGATTGGACAGGGTTTTACGCTGGCTGTCGGGGCCTAACACAACCCTCCTCCTTTATCCGGGCTTGGGACCAAAACAAAGCAGCAACGGGAAACAAATAATAATTACTTGTGCCAGTTTCCAAGAGTCAAAATTTATAATACATGGCACATTAATCATCATAGTCGTGTGAGATACCAAGCCAAAAAAACTTTGACACAGCAAAAGACCACAAATACCACGTAATATGATAATACCATACATCACCTTCGCCTTTTCCACTTTTTTTATAGATCCAACAGCATCATTCTTCAATACCATACCACGAACAACAGAAGAGTTGTGCAAACCACCTCCGATTAGCTTAGCCACACGAACATTATCAACATTAAAATTTGCTGGGTTCTTTGGACAAACTTGAATGCATGCATCAGCAATGAGAGGAAAAGGCGAAGGCGAACTTTCCACCAACGTGGGCATTAATTAGTACAATGACAGAAATAATGGGTAATAAATGCTATCCATATAATTCTTTAAAGCAATTAATGTTATTTAATTTTCCTAGGTTCTCGGTAATGTTGTGCACAAAATATCAAGCTCGCTCCCTCGTGATATGTAGACAATGTTCAAGTTATAGATTCTGGAACTCATATGAGAACAATAATCGAAGTATAGAAATAAATATTTTTAAGGTTTCCATAATAGGTTAAGCAATACCTAAAGGTTTCACAAAGCACCTGACTTTAAATGGAAACTCTAAAGTTTTAGGTGCACAGTTATCAGTCAACTAGAGAAATCAATCTTTCCTCAGTAGATAGGACAAGTTTGAGATGTGTAATTAAATTGTATTACTGGAAATGGTGCAAGATAAAAAGCAATCACAAATTATAATGTTTGCATCAAATCTTTTTTGGGTTTGCAAAAGGCATCAAATGTAATTATATAAAACAATTTGGACTTTTCAAGTACAGGGAATCAGAATTTTTGGGAGTACCTAACAAGCTAGTGATAATCAAAATGTGTCATGGGAAAAATCCCATAGCAACTATTTGCATCACACAGTGATGATAAACTAAGTGCAACGATGCAAATGCTGGTGTAGAATCAAGAGATGGTGGCCACAACCTGAATATACAACAACAACAACAACAAAGCCTTATCCCACTAGGTGGGGTCGGCTACATGGATCACTTTTCATATTCGGCCACAACCTGAATATGAATGTGCAAAAATTGTTTGTAGTATGAAAGTAACTTCACTTTTCTTAAGCCTTATTTGCATCTCTCAATTGATTTTGGCGCAAAGAAATCCGATGAATTCCCTTTAGGACACTTTAGAACGCACCAAAAATATTTTGCACTAACAATCTTAGTTATTTGATAAAAATTCTGATTATTATTTTAAAAATAACAACAGAAGATCTGAGTGGTACATACCTTCGCTCATGACTATCATCTTCATCTTCATTTTCATCTTCTGCATCATCATTGACTTGCTCATCATCAGGAGAGGTATCGGAAGAAGCTGCTTCCAACTCCTCATCAAGAAAGGCAGCAAAATCATCACCGCTACTTGAAGAGTGCACCAGGGAATCTGAATCTACACTCATGCAGTAAAATATGTTTTACATTCATTTAAAGAAATTTTGTATTCTTTTTTACAAATGGTCCAAAAAAGGATCTAACTTCCAGGACGGGATCCAGATATGAATTTTTTTCATCAAAAACATCGTATCGTTCAACCGTTACTGTCTATCTATTCTGTTGCCATAGCCCATGGCCAAAAGATGCGCATAGAGGAGGTGATTCCAGGCATCAGGCACGCCCGGGAGGCACCAGTGGCTGCAATCCTCCGGCGCGTCCGCCGGCGTCCCCGGCTCCCGATGACTCGAAGGGTGGCCGTCCTTCCTCAGTTCAGAAACATACGTCACGTTAAGAAGTCGTACCTTCCGCCGCCGCCTCCTCCTCGTCATCCTGTCGCGGTCGCCGCCGCCGCCTTCTATGTTCATATCTTGCACCACGTCGCGTATGAACTCGTTTTGCCAAGGCTCAGGCCTGAGCGCACCGGAGTCCGTCTGGGGCTCCGCTTCCGCGGCACATGAGCCGCCGCCGTTCCAGGCGCCGTTGCTGCGCGCATGCACCGCCATGGAAAGGAACTCATTCTAGGTTGATGTACGTATGCAGTACATGGGATAATCGATCACTTGCCTGTAATGCCTCGGAGCAACGCTCCGGAGGAAGACGAAGCTCTTCTGCAGCTGCGGGTTGCCGAAGAACCAGAGCTTTATGGTGGCCAGACTCGTCCGGAACGCTTCCTTCACGCCCATGCTCGTGTTCACGATCCCGCCGACCAGAAAATAGTTTCCCCTGAATCCAAAGGCCTGCACGCGATTATTAGGCCGTTCAGGCGCCCCATGGATGCTCGAGTTCACGTTCTGCGCGCAGTGTGACTTACGCTTTAGTGGTCTTGTCCTCCTCCCACCAGTGCCCGGAATTAAGGACGAGCACGTCGGCGTCCGCCCAGCTCTTGGACCGCCAGTGCAGCGCATCGAGGCTGAGGGCGCCGCGGACCTCCCCCGGGGCCCCCGGCGGCGGGCGACCGAGGGGGACGAGGAACGGTGCGCGGTAGTACTCCAGGGACAGGTTGTAGTCGTGGAAGACGATGGAGAGGAAGCCCTTGTGTTTGGTGATGGGGCTCCCGTACCGCTCGTACACCGCGGACTTGTTCGAGACCCCCGCGGCCAGCATGCACACCAGCGACTCCCACTGGTTTCTGCCGATCGAATCCCCGGCGAAAACTATCTTCGCGTTCCTGCTCCTCTCCAGCAACTCCGTCGCATTGAATCTGATCATGAACTATCTATAAAGTTAACGATCGATCCAGAGTCACCTGATAAAATTAACTATCTATAGTTCATGCGTGCGTCCCTCAAACCTGCGTACCTCGGGAGGTCACAGCCATGAGGCTGCCATCCCCAGTGCAGGTAGCCGGTGTCGTTGCGGCCGTTCCGCCGGCACTGGAATCCCGGGTCTAGGAACGGGCAGTCCTCGGTGTAGGGGACGAGCAGGGAGACGTTGCTGCCGTTGCGCATCTGCTCGGGGACCCATGTTCCGTAGGCGTAGTCGCAAGCCTCCTCGGCGGCGGTGGCGCCGTCCGTGTCGTACCACACGCCGCGGAGAATGGAGAGAGGCTGCAACGGGGTCAGGAGCTGGAGGAGGAGAAGCGGAGACAGGAGCAGGAGGCATGGCAGGACGATCCGCTTCGGGAGGAAAGAGGACGACGTCGACGGAGGTGACAGCTGCAGAAGGAACGGAAGGACGCCTTCGTGATGGCGGTGCAAGGATCCGTCGTCGGCGGTTCCGAGCCGATCCATCGTCCTAATTAGCCGGTAGAGATCGTAGATACATGAATTTAAAAAGTTCTGTAACTGCACGTCCTCAAACATCGGACTACCACTCGATTCCTACGAAGCACACACACATCATGGCGACGAACCAGAACCCAAATAGACAGTGAAATTATGGATGGATAAAAAAAAAGTTATAACTTCCTTCTGGTTATAGAAATTAATTAAACTCGACGGTTATAATGCTTTTTTTTTTGAAAAAAATCAATATATTGGGTTTAGACAAAGGAAGTTGAGGCAAGTATTTCGGATTGGAATCTTTTGAGGACTGAAAATGAACACCGAATTAGTTGGCCTTGGACGGACTTTCCAATTAATTGGCAGTGTGCTTTATAATACCCATTATTTTGAAAATCAGACTCGATGGATTCAATTACGAACAATTCGATTTGATTTTGCTTGAAAATTAAAAATGATTAAAAATTAGATTCAACCAGGTTGAACCGCGCAAAATCAGTTTAATTTGATTTTTTAAAATTTTTGCTCTAAAAGAAGCAAAATTAGAAAGTTGATTAATAGATTCAAATGAAAAGAAAAATGAAAATCAGTCCGGTTGGCTTTTTATTTTTGCATTAAAGAAAATGTAAAATTGGAATTTGAATGATAGAATCAAAAAAGAAAGGAAAGGAAAGGAAATAATTAATTGTGAAAGGAGAAGAGGAAGGTGATGGTGTATAAATATAGTGAGAAATTTAAGGAGAAGAATGAAGTGAGAAATTTAAGGAGGAAAAGAGGAAGTGAGGGAAAAAATAAAAATGAAAAAAATGAATGAAAAAAATAGAAAGGATAAATGATTTAATAGAAATATATGAAAAGAAGGAAATTTATTAATAAAAAAAGGAAAATAAATGATACTAATGGGACAAAAATAAAAGAATACAAATATATTGTTAAATAAGAAAAATTGAGGTCAATGTCACTCATAAGTTTTTCTTGATACATTTTGTTAAATAATGTATTCAAATTTTCTATAATATTTACATTATAAAAGTAAATTTAAATAAAATTAAATCATTCAACTTTATACATTTTAAATATAAATAACATGGAGTTCAAGAATTAACATATTTTTTCTTATTATTTTAATATAATGAGCCTACATTTTCTTTTTATATTAAATTTATACAAAATTATAATATATTTTGGATAAATTAATTTTAAAAAATAGTGCAGATATGGTTTAGAAAATAAGATATTTAAATTAATGTTAAATATTAAATATATATTTAAGTATTCTATATATTCTTTTAGATTATTATTCATAATATATCTTTGAAATTATAGGGTATTTTAATAAAAATTATAATATATCTTTGAAATTATTATAGAAAATAATATTTTAATAAAAATCTGGTTCAATCCAGTTGTATTCGGTTAACCGGTCGAATCACGACTCAGTTGGTACGCCAGTTCGGTGACCGGTCTGATTTTAAAAATATTGATAACACCAGACGAGTTGGATGATCGACGTCGCTTTTCAAATATCAGGGTTAGTAATAAAAAAGAGGTTGATGTGTACGTAGAGCACTCCGCCCTACACTTTAGTGTAGAGCACTTATTTCTCATTATTTAATTAATTTAATAATTATAATTCATGATTAGATTAATCATATACTTTTTAGATGAAGAAATGTATATTTATTAAGATAATTTGATAATAAAAAAAATATCATCCAAGACTAAATAAATTACTATCGTTGAATTAATCATATTTGTTAAAATAGTTTGATCATGATCATCAAATAATTTGATGATTTTAATCTTAATTATATTTATTATTTAACATATATTTTAACTTAATATATATTTATTTTATTAATCCAATAAGTAAAATGATTGTTCCTATACATTTTCCTCTGAAAAAATTGCATATTGTGAAATCCTTCGTCTTCTATACTTTCACCGGTAAACTTTGGAAACGCAAAGTTGATAACACGAGCCCATGGGCTTATACACACAGCACGAATTAAATTATCATATAGGCCCACGGGCTGGCTAAAAAAGAATGATCGTTACGGAACCATTTTGATTTTATAATTACTATTTTTAAATGGAATATTTTTTTGTCAGATAAAATTTATTATAATAAAAGGAAGAGGAATCGTTCTGGAATTATTCTTTGACTTGCTTCTATATTTTTTTATTTTAAAATTTTATCTGATAAGGACAGCAAATGATAAGCTAATCGTCCAGCTGTTCTTGGCATTGAACTGGTGGAGAGTGAACTCGGAATCAGGAATGAAACACGTCCAATTCCCGGGGCACTGTAACTTCAAATGAATAGGAACTTCGTTTGTCGCCGTAGTCGATCACATAGCTTTTCAAATTTCGTGTGAGAATTATACTCTTTAGAAGCCATCCGATTCTAACTTTTTCTAAACTTTTAGAAAGAGAGAAGAAAGTAAGGATTAGGGAGGTGGGTGTGGCCCCTCTTTGGCTGTCAGTGTCTTGGTTCTTGATCCTTGCTGCTTGGAAACTCAACAAAACAGTGGATTGAAAGGACGTGCATGATCTCAGATCATGGCATGCAAATGATCAATCACACATTTGTTAGGATACAAACCACACAAAGATTCCACTGGGAGTTGCTTCAACTAATTGAAGCTTCTCCGTAGTACTGTTGCTGAGGAACCGGCCCGAATTCCAGTTAGCTTGGAATGCTGTTCTGGCAGCTTGGAACTAACAGTGGAACGATACGGACATGCATATATTGCTCTCTTTACAATAAATTCAACCGTTAGAGATGTTCCAGAAGCTCCTCAACTGTGGTTGGTGTGCATAGCATATTTTGACTTACATCTCAACTGCCACAGTATTAATTTGTTCTCCAATGTCTACAAGTTCAAGCATTTGGTTCTGATCATAAAGGTGGCAACATAGCTTGAAAGGTCTTTTTTTTTTCCCTTTTCTTCTCTGCAGTTCCCTTGTTGAGTGGCTGGGAGAAGGCCAATCAAGGAACAAATCATGTTAGCGTAATCTAACGATGACTACGAGAAGTGATTTATAAATAAGACAAGAGAGATTAAGATGGCGACCTCTAAAAAAAAGCAGACACCTAAAGATTTCTTTTCTCTCTCTAGAGTCCTTTGGTTGCTGCTTCTCACAGGATGCATGCATAAGGTGTTTAATTACAAGACAAAGGAAAGGTTTAAAGTATACTACTAAATTTGATTAGCTCATATATATGAACCAGTTCGGATCATAAGTTGGACAGCTGCTTCTAAGAGTCCTCGTTAATTTGATTAAAATTTATCTTTTCACTTCCATTCCAGTACTGAATTAGTGCATGTTCAGATGGGCCGTTTAGTTTGGAGAGTTTGGAGTGAACTTTAGCACAATTCTGTGTGCTCCCTCAAACATCAAAAACTGCCATTGATGCATCACCCAAAAAAATTAAAAGCAAAGAGATGCTCCCTCATTTCTATATAGACTTTGGAGTCTTTTTTAGCTATCAATAAACTCTATGATTTGATTTTGAGACTTTTGCTTAACCTTTAGAGTCTTTTCATTATGACATGCAACTGCGTTAGGATTTAGGAATATATTAACATATGGCCTCACCTTCCTAAAGGCCAAATATTTTACCAAAAGATGTACCTAAACAAATATTCCAAGATTAGACTAATTCTGTTATATCTTATCAGCAGCATCATATATATATATATACATTCCAAGAATACATATGTATACTTGTGTTGGATAATTTTGATGGGAAAATCCGAGAACAAGGAGAGGAGATCGCAGAGAGATTGCAGAAAAATAAAGGAGACACACGAAATTACCCAGGTTCACCCTTGAGATGAGGGCTACGTCCTGCAAAGAGGTTCCACTATATCGTTTAGGTTTACAGCCGCCACACCAAATTACATCAGAAATTAGGCTATTAATAGCCTCTCCAAACCGGGTTTAAAACCCAAACAAACAGAGAAAAAAACATAATCCGAACCACACGGGCCGGCTAAACAAAAGCCCAAAACCCGTCTAGGTTTCGGGGGCGCTGCCCCCGAACCCCCGCCCGCTCACCGGCGAGCGGGACCGCCGTCGGGGGGCGGGGCCCCCCGAACCCCCCCTTTCGTTCGTACGCCAGCAATACTGTTAATTGGGTAATACTCAGATTCCCCTAAGCTCACGTGGGCGAACCCGGTGTGAGAAACAAGGGGCCCTGAAGTATTCACCAACTCTAACAAATTTGTGGATAATCAAGGAACAAAGTTGGACGTTAAATGGACAGGAAAAAAAAGAGAGTGATACGTCCCATCTTGTCTTGATCACCTTGCAAAGTAGGGGATTTGAGCACATGGAGGATCATTTCACCTTCATACCGGAGAAAATTCTTCTTTGTAGTGCTGATTGCTCAACAACAAATTGTGCCAACAACTTGGTATGGGGGGGTGAGATATATTGATGATCATGATGATACCCACCAATTACATAAATGATTGATCCATCCGTCCCCATATCTCCATTTCCTCTTTCTTGGTCTATGATATATTTATTTATTGGCCTATCCCTTGGGGTGCTTACTTTTCAGTTGTGTTAACACGAACTGAACCTTTTTTTTTTCCCCGGATCTCCTTTTGAATGTTGTTAATCGACATCTTCTCGCCACTAACAACATACGGCAACGCTAAAAGAACCTAGTGATCATAATCTTCAGCTCTGATCTTTCTGATAGCGTTTAAGGAAAGGCAACTGTATTAGATATAAATATACATCCCTGATTCCTGCCCAGATCACGACTCCACTTTCAGATGTTTGATATCTATAAGCATGAAAGAGAAAGATGTGGTGCTTAATGTTGATTACTCAAATCCGGTTCAATCAAAGTTGATCTTTTATTGATAATTTGTTTCAAGAAAAAAAAATGTAGTATGGAAAATAATTCTGGCACTTCTCAGTCAATAGTTTGATATTTTTTTTTATAAGTACATATTTCTTTAAGATGAATGAATGTGCCAAGCATTTTTTTTAATCTTCTGTTCGTTATATTCATGAAACTACCCAATAAAATGTTCCTATTACAGAGATGTCTAATATCTTCACTTAGTTCAAATCTGAAAATAAGGGATAGGTGAACAATAGATGAGAACAATTTGACATACTCATCACATACCAACATACAGAATGAGATATGCTTCACACAGGTATTAAACTCAATTTTTAATATATCTCGCACTTCTGTATGTAATATACATATGCATATTATTGTTCTAGTTATACAATCAGATACAGGAAATGAGCTAATTTGTGAAAAATATTAGCTAGAGATTTTTTTAATCATTCTTCATTTTGTGAATGAAGTTGGAAGTAGCATTCAGAGGAGAGAGGCCATGAAGAAATGAAGGACAACCTTGGAACTTGCACAAGGACTAAGGGGTTAGGACAAATAGACCTGCTTGCACAGTCTGCACTCCTGGAAATGGGACCTGGAATTTGCTTCCGGATGCAAGCGGATAAGATCACAGCACGATTTTAAGGATGTGAATGGAAAGATATTACCATCTATTGGTTCAGATGCTAAAGAATGTGAACTTTCAATTTTCCTAGCACTCAATTTTATCACTGTGTGGAATATGGATAGGTTCCAGCATAGAGGGAGGCCATTGGGAACTGCAACACCAAACTCCAATGCCACAAAGAATTCATATTTTGATTAGAAAAATAATATGCAACAGTAATCAATGAAGGAGAAGAAAGAAGCTAACAGCTCCCATCATATATATCCATCCATCTGTATTCTGCATATTGTGAATGGATAAGATAGCAAAGGAGGGAGGAGCAACAAGAATGGCTGTGTTTTGCACCACTGATACTGCTGAGTCTTGCAGATTGGAGTGATCAACTTTTGACTAGAATTCCTGAACAAGAATTTATTCTGTTTTTTTTCCCTTATGGCACTGCATTATTTTTGCATAATAAATGGACAACCTCTGACACCAAGATTAAGGTGCATAAATTATGCTCGAGTTGGAGCCGTTTCATTGACCAAATTAATTAAGGATGGGCGGCCATTTCTGCTGCACTAAATATATACGTTCCAAAGGTCACTCTACTTGGACAAGTAAATGACCTATCAGCAGCTGTGTTTTCTTTGTTCTTTCCTCGTCATGTTCTCTCGTATATGTCCTCTGCATTATTAATGATTCTGACACCAACTAAATCAATCCACGAACTGCTAAAAAAAAAATTAGTTCTTGCGAGGCCACAAGCTATCAACATGGCGAAGTTTTCAATCGTTGAAAGCAGAACAGAATACTAATACTATGACGAATCTAATGCTTAAAAAAATATTTCCTACGGTACAGAGATCAACACGACGACGTCCCGAGGCACAGGTGCAGCTGAAACGCCGTTATCCCTTCTAAGCTCCCCGGCGTCTGCGCTTATCTACTAGCTGTCCACACGCCGGTCGACACGCGTCACCCTCGAATCTATCATAGGAGCCTGCCACGTCAGCGTCCGCCGCAGTAGTGGCGCGCACGCGGCCGGAGGGCCAGAAAAGTGCGGCCATGCGAAACTGCGGCGCCTGCCTGCCGAGAGATCTCAGTACAACAACAAGTCACTGCGCCTTCTGGTTCAAGCGCCAATTCAGCAAACCGAATGAACACATCGGCCAACCAAAGCGAATAACTAGGGAAATGGGAACATGCGATGTCTCCACATGCACCACCCAGGCCCTCGCCTTTGCGCGCTGTGGGCTACGCATCATGTACAATTCTGTTTCATGCACGATGAGGTGTTGTGTGCAAGCGCGAGCGAGCGCAGCGCGAGTGATGAGAGAGAAAGAGTGTGCGTAGTGATGTCCTTTTAGAGCTGTTGCAGATTGAAGCGAGCAGTCTTGTGCACTTTCTTGTGTCTTAAAGGGGAATGATGGTGGTGGAGGTTTTTTTGTTGTACAGATTTGGGCATCATGCGTAAAGCGGGCGCAGGACGTTGTGCCGAGGCACATGGCGCCCCAGCACCGTGAATGCAACATGGCACAACACCATGTCGTGGGCAGTGCCCACCCCCCCTCCTCCCCAAATCGACCAATCGGTGGCTCATATTATTTCTCTCACCATCTCTCCATCAGTCTCTCTCATCGCTAAACATTTCAATATTTCACCGAGCAGGAAGACAGACCCCCGGAGGAGGTATCGTGTTACATGCAGCAAGACAGACATGTGCTCCTGATGCCATCCCAGTAGCAACTGTTGCACCAGTGCTTGCTTTTTTTCTGCTCCCGAATTGTAGATGATGTGATAGATTTAAACAATTATAAAAGCTTTGATTATTTGAAATCTACACACAGGGAAAAAAAAGGTACAGCTACCTGTTGTTATTGAGTTCCAAAGAATGTGATTCTGATCTTTTTAACATATTCTTAGTTCTGTGCTGCTTGGAGAAATAATAGTATTGCCAATATGCTCGCAGTAGATGTGGAGTTTGTTCATTTGCATGGGGGGGAGAGAATGAGAGAGAGAGAGAGAGAGAGAGAGAGAGAGAGAGAGAGAGAGAGAGAGAGAGAGAGAGAGAGAGAAGGGGAAAAGATTCAAATCTGGTACTTGGGGTTGGCATCCGGTTGATGCTGACCATGTTCTTCTACGAGTGTGTCAGAGAGAGAAATTAGAACAAGACCCTCCCCCTATTTGTATGGTGGAGGAATTTTGCTAGATATATCTAATCCACAAACATTTTTAGCATCTTGCACAGTTGCTTTTTGCAGTTGGTCTTTGAAGTTTGATCTTTTCATGATAAAAGTTCGTGGAGGCAGGCAGACACATGTTCTTCTCATGCACGTTCCATGGACAAATAAAAAAAATGCAAGTACAATGATCTTGTTTGATACAAAAAAAAAAAAATGGCATCAACTTACTGTAAACTTCTGCTTAAAAGGAACAAGAAAACGTATAATCTTGACCTTACAATATATTACACTTCAATAAAAAAATTGGGATTAGTATATCTTTAGAACATCTTTCAGATGGATGGTGGCATCTCAATTACTGATTTAGAATCTGATTAATGATTAAATTTCATCATTTAAAATATCACCTTTGATAATTGAGACGTCCTCTGCATTCCTCCTCATTAATCTCTTTTGTGGATATTTGGTTGGAATATTTAATATTCTTAAATTAGGAACATAATAAATGAGAGCAATTATTTTGGCCTTGGTCAAGAATTAAATGTTTTTTTCTTTTTTTTTCTTTTTTTCAATCTACAGACAAGGAACGTAAAATAATTATTGGAACGAGTCTTTGTTCTTATCATTATCCTCATATCAAACACTCGTTTGACTTTTTAGCGCACTAAAATAAAACATATATATATACCTTTCTACGAGAAATAATCTAGATTTTTGTTATTATTGTTTCATCTTAATTAACTCGTAAGACGAGATTGGAAATAATAAACGAAATACTGAAAGTGCAAATTTGAACTGTAGAGAACATACAATGATATGCTTGAAAATTTCTTATAGTTCCAGTCTATATATACCATAATAATACTATACAAGAAGGCACAAAAACACACACGCACACACTTTCCCCATCTCCGGCCAGTCACGGATATTTAATATTCAGCTATCAGCATTTCATTAATAATAAATTATGGTTAAATGGATGATTAAAACATTATACCTAAAATAGTAAGTTATTAAGTTCTGTTAATTTTGAAATATATAACTCGGCTGACCAACTGACTTGATTAGGTAAAAATTTAAGTCCAACTATGTACGTTTGCGTAGCACATCACCATCCTTTTAACACATGCATATTTTTTATTTATGTATCACAATATTGCTGTCCATGAGAAATAGGAGATATATTTTTTTTTATCATGGATCATTTTTCTGCTATTATTGTTTTATTTTTTATTATCAATTTTTTTTACCAAAATGAGATTGAAATAATAAAAAAGTAACCCAAAATGCTGATGAAAATACGAACTTGTTGGGAAAAATGAAAGGTAAAAGAATTGTTTCGGTCTCCAACCATTTATATCTTATTTTTAGTATTAATAGCTAACATTTGATTAACTCACAAATATCTAGCTCACAGGCTAAATAATAATTTGGTTAAATTAATGATTTTAAAATAAAATTAAAAAAGTAAATGATTAGATCCCGTTAAAATAAATTTCACTAAATACCCTCTAACTTTAGCATTTTTTCAATTCTATCATTCAACTTTACTTTATAAATACACTGCCTTTCAACTATTAAGTTATTTTACTAACTACCTTTTTCGTCGGATATAGGCCCGATCATTTTACTTCGTGACAAAGCATTAAAAAATAGAATAAATACAAAATAATATTAAAAAACTAACATAATAATTTAAAATTTTAAAAGGATCTGGGGTGGTCGGTCACGAAGGGTGCTCGCCGGTTGGTCGCCAATAGGCCGGGGGTCACTAGTAAGCGGGTGCAAGACGACGATTGGGGTTGCGTGCAGGGGTGCTCGTCGAAGGAGCTGGGGGTGAGCAGTCGCTAGCGGGGGTTGCAGGGCGGCAGATGGGGTGCTCTCAAATCTACTCAGGATCGCTTCCCGAGGTAAAATCGTAAGGGCTTTAATGATAAAGGATTGTAGGTTCGCATCGAGAATCGTCATATCCTACCTCATGAATTAAAAAATAATATAAAATAATTAAAGTAATATATTTATTCATAAAATATTATAATTATATATAAATTAATTAAACATTTACCGTTAATATTTTATTCATATTTTTAAATCTAATATATATTTTTTATATCATGTGAAAGATAATATGATATATTCTTAGAAAATACTAAAATAACAATATATAATATTTGATCTTAATAAATATGCCTGAGCAAAATCTGGTTCGAGTCCGGGTCCACAATGACCCAGACCCGACCCAGTTTATACTCGGTAAATGAAGAATAAAATCGGGTATTAAATCGGGTTCAAATAATTATTACAGAAATTTAAAAAAATATTAAAAAGTTTATACAATTAGCAAAATTAAATCATGATTTGATTAAATAAATATCAAATTAGCAAAAGATTACATAATTTATCACATAATAAGTCAACAAAATTATTTTAAACATTTCAAAATGAAAAAATGAACCGTCAAATTAATAAATAATTAGATTTAGGTAGCATAATTATGATTTTATTATTATTACAATCGGGTCAAGTCACGGGCTGACCCAAAATTTATCGGGTTTTCTATTTTTTTACCCGGCCGGGAGTATTTTCCGAATAATCGGGTCGGTGCGAGCCGGGTCGACCCGGCCCGTGCTCAGCCCTATTAATGAACTATAATATTTATTAAAATGCAATATAATTCTTAGATTCATAATAAAATTGAATGTTTAATTCTTAGTATATCTGCAATAATAAAACTTAAATTTGATGAAAGATAATATAGTGTTAGATTCATAACATAACATTAATTTATTAGAAGATATTAAAATTCATGAAAGTGGGATTAACATACACAATATATATAAATAAAATAGTTAAATTATGTTTTCTCTAGTTTACTTTTGATGTTTTATCAAATAAAAAAATTGTACCAATATCGCAAGATCATAAGATCCGACTATAGATCCGATATAAATTATATGTTTAAGATCCTCTGAATGGAATTATGATCATTTTCTGTCTGGAGAGTCGTAAGATCGTAAGATCTTACTACTCGAATCGCGATCCTAACAACTGTGCTGCTCGGCGAGTTCACAAACGAGGGGGAGAAGCTTTTGCGACCGGGGGTGGTCGCAAAGGTGCTTGACCAACGCGGGTGGTGGAGAGCTGCTCACCGATGAGAGGGAGAGGGGGAACAGTCGATACCTCCCCTTGCAGGCACGATTGCTAGTGGTTAGAGAGAGAGGAGGAGGAGGAGGAGTAGGAGGGGGCAGCACCCCTTCTCTTTTTTAAGTTTGAGCAAAACTGGGTTCGGGTCTGGGTCCACTATGATCCAGACTCGACCTAATTTATATCGGGTCTAAATTTTTTAGACTCAATACCGATACTAATCCTGACTGCTATCGAGACCAAGTCGGACCCGATAAATCGAGAATAAAATCGGATCTAAATAATTATTATAAAAATTTTAAAAATATTAAAAAGTTTATACAATTAGCAAAATTAAATCATGATTTGATTAAATAAGCATCAAATTAGCAAAAGATTACATCATTTATCACATTATAGGTCAACTAAATTATTTTAAACATTTCAAAATGAAGAAACGAACCATCAAATTAATCAATAATTAGATTTAAGTAGCATGATTTTTATTTTATTATTATTACAACAGAGTCGGATCACAGTTCGAGTTTTCATATGTTGGACCCGGTCCCGACTCGTTTTATAACTGGGCTAAAAACATTTTTCGAATAATAAGACTCGTCGATCCGGCCCGTACTCAGCCCTACTCTTTTTTCATTATTATATTTTTAAAATTATTATATTTTATTAATTTATATTTATTTTATTTTTTAATGATTTATCATGTAAGTATAATGATTTATAAATTATTTATATCCGGTGAAAAAATAGTTGGGGAAAAGACAATATGATTAGAAATTAAAGTTAGGAAGCTAAAACTGAAAAAAAAAAGCGTAAAGATAAATGATATTTGGTAAAGTTTCTTCGTTAATCTTGATATTGTAACTCCGATGACTCAAAGTAACTTACGTTGGGATAAAAATGTGGGTCCAAGTCCAACTGCTATGCAAGTGAATTCCATTTTAATTAATAAATAATAGTCTTAATCGATGACTATCAACGATTAGAGTGTAGATGTTGGGTTAAGAAATTGATAGATAAATGCGTTTATTAAATTTAGCAATTGAATCAATTGATAAGTAGTATATTTATTTTCTAAAATTATATCAAAATTGAAAATATTTTTTTGGTTGAATTGCACGTAACATATGTTTCAAATTATTTTTTTGTTGTATATTTATAAACAATTAATAAAGTACTAATTTTATTTTTATATTAGGTTTATTCAGTAGTGGATTTTCTAGACAAAAATATATGAGAAGAAATAAAGGAAAAATATATTAAAATTACACCAAAAAACATATAGGAAGAAAACAAAGTTAAGAGGGAGGCTAAATTTAGGGAAAAAAAATAAAGATATCCAATATATATGCTAAATGCTTATTTAAGTAGACTATTATCAACTTCTAAGTTCTATCGTCGAGTACCATTGTCAAAATTAATTTATCAAATATTTTTATTAGCATTTTCACCAAGACAACTCGCTAAACTTTTTTTATTAGTGGGGCAAGAAAAGCCTAAGATTAAATAATTAATTATATCCAAACTTTTTTTGCTTGTTTTCATAATAATAGTATTACCTATTGAAAATATCTATGTCAAAAAGACTGCTCCATCATTGTTACTTGATTAATAGTATTGTACCAATTAATATTTAATGGATATATTTTATAAGAAAAAATCAAAGTTACTACTAGTGCAAATAGAAAATGGATTTACATAAATATGTCAATCTTTCCTCAAGATAATTTTGAGACAATGTAATTAAATTACGTACTTAAACGGAAGGAAGGAGAGAGGAAGGAAGCACGCAACGTTGACCCAAAAAGGGAGCGGGAAGAGTTAAAATGGTGCATGAGTTCGCTAGGAGCTTTCTCTTTCCTCTTTCTTTCTCCCCCTTTCTCTTTTCTCCTCCTCTTTTAATTATATCGTACATGAATCAAAATCACATGAAAGATGTATATTTGGAGGCAAGAGTCAAACTCGGCAGTCCATCGTATTAACTCATCCACACACCTTAAGTTGTCATCTCAAACTAAGTGCTCTCTCTTTCATCTGTTTTTTTTTTTAAATTCCCATTGCCCTGCCATAATTTCTTTGTGTAATTCTTTCTCCGAATTTTATGAAGTTTCGTGTATATTCTTCTTCTTCTTCTTCTTTTATGGACCCATATCCAAGTCTATATTCTATCTTAGATTCTTACATTATCGGACAAGATCTCTGCCATATTCCCCATGGAGATGGATGAGAAGTTCTTCTTCTTCTTTGAATCTTTATAATGTCATTAAATTAAAACAATTTGTCCATAATTTCCCATATTTTTTCCCTCCTCATAACTCCTTTAAATAGTTAAATAAATACACCGAAACTTATTTTATTTTATTTCCTACGTGTTATTTTAACATCATGCCGTTAGCGTTCACCCTTCTCACACCCCTCAGCTCAGCTCAGCTCTATGTCCACTCTATTTAATGCCCCTTCTCTGCCTTAGCAACACCCCCAGACAACGCCGAGAGAGATAAAGAGAGAGGGGGAGGGAAGGAGGGAGAGAGAGAGAGAGAAAGAGGCCGAGATGGAGACTCCAACGACGTCCGTCGCCACCGCCACCTCATCATCATCGTTCTCGAGCCTCCGGGCGTACGGGAGGGCACTGACAGAGACGCCACGGCGGCTCGCGCGCCGGGCTGGGTCCGTGACCACCACCTACGAGGAGATGAGCCGAGTGCGCGCGCGCTCCGGCGCGGACATGGCGCGGTCCCTCCGCTGGCCCGACCTAGTCGGCCTGGGTCTCGGCGGGATGGTCGGCGCCGGCGTGTTCGTAGCCACCGGCCGCGCCGCCCGACTTTACGCCGGACCCTCGATCATTATCTCTTATGCCATTGCCGGCCTGTGTGCGATGCTCTCCGCCTTCTGCTACACTGAGTTCGCAGTCGACATGCCGGTCGCCGGCGGCGCTTTCAGTTACCTCAGGGTCACCTTCGGTGAGTGAGTGGGTGAAGGGCCTACACGCCCGCAATTTGCCCTTTTCTTTCTGTTAAAATTTCCTCCTTTTACTTCCAAAGGTAGCAACTTTTGAAGCACTTCAGATGGATATTGACGCCTTAATTCTTATCTGCTTTATCCGTTTGGAGGATTTTGTGCGTCATTTTGTTTTGGTTATGCTCAGTTCTTTTTAATCTGTTATTTAGCATGTTTGTTCAGAGGATCAAATTGGAGGCACTGTTACAATCAATCCACGTTCTTATTCTGAACTTTGTCGTTGTTACTGACTGTAATATCTGCTTCTGTTTTTACTCTGTAGTCTGCATACATCTTTCTGCCGGAGTCCTTTTAAGATTCCCAATCTCTCGTTTTTTCTTTTCATTCTAAGAACAATCTTCTGATTCCTTTGTCGTAGTTTTCTCTTTCGTGTGTATCTTATAATCAGCAGCACCGTCATAATCATTAGTTTTTGCGTTGCGACAGGTGAATTCGCTGCCTTTTTGACGGGTGCGAACCTACTGATGGAATACGTGTTCTCGAACGCCGCCGTGGCCCGGAGCTTCACGGCGTATCTGGGGACGGCCATCGGGGTCGACACGACGGCCCGCTGGCGTTTCACTGTCTCCGGCCTCCCGGAGGGATTCAACCGCCTCGACCTCCTAGCCGTCGCAGTCATCGTGATCATATCCGTCTGCATTTGCTACAGGTACTCGTTATCTCCCTCGGACGGGTCCTTATTTCCCGCAACCTCCGCTGTCGGTTCCAAGTGTTGCCCTGTTCTTAAGAGTCATTTGTCGCTTTTAGAAAACGTAACCTCCCCTCCCCTGTTTCTGTACTTCTTTTTCTCCGTGTACTCCTCTCGCCTTTTTACTTCTCTTGTCTCGGCTCGCACAGTTGTTCTTATCTAACCACCTGCTGCGTTATCCTTGTAAGTTTCTACTTACTCCTCATCTCTATGCCTCAGAGGTCGCATCATCCATTTTTTTTTAAAAAAAACCCAATTTTTATCCATCCAGAAGGCTTTTGTCTCAGCTTTCCTGCTGCGTTTTCGTCTCCAAATTTTGGTGCTTGTCTTGGTCCCCAACCTCTCTTTTATTTGAGCCAAGGGCCTCTCCTTTACCCGAAAAAGGTCCGTGCTTTTTACCAGTCTGCTGACTCCCGTGGGATGTTGTGCACTGCAGCACGAAGGACAGCTCGGTGCTGAACATGGTGCTGACGGCGCTCCACCTCGCCTTCATCATCTTCATCATCGTGGTCGGGTTCTGGCGTGGCGACGTGAGGAACTTCACGCGGCCGGCGAACCCAGCGGAGCACCCCGGCGGATTCTTTCCCTACGGCGCGTCCGGCGTGTTCAACGGCGCCGCCATGGTGTACCTGAGCTACATCGGCTACGACGCCGTGTCGACGATGGCCGAGGAGGTGCGGAAGCCGGAGCGCGACATCCCCATCGGCGTCTCAGGCTCCGTCGCCCTCGTCGGAGTGCTCTACTGCCTCATGGCCGCCTCCATGTGCATGCTCGTCCCCTACGACGCCGTAAGCCCTTCCCTCGCCAAGATCCACGTATTTTTTAACCCATTCTTTCTCAGTTGTAAAGTCACGTCCGCCGATTAGAGTTCTGTACGTCATGGGCCCCGCGCAAGTGCGTTCGTTTTTCGCGTGCGTACAAAAACATACGAGTCCACCGGAAAATGCAACCCGAACGCGGTGGATACGGTCCGCGTAACTGACGCAGGGATACGGTCGTGGGCCCAGTGGCCTCTGTACCTGTGGGGTCCTTTTCTGGGGAAGTCTGTGGTGGGGGGGGGGGGGGGGGGGGGGTGTTTCCTGTCAGCGTCGTCGGCGGGACCACCCAAATCGCCGCCGTATAATTAATGCATCTCGCCAACGTTTCGCTTCTTTCGCATCTTTTTTAAATCTAATCTTATTATATTATATTATATATATGATGAAAAATTATTTATATCTATTTTTTATTATAATTATGAGTGAAGTTTCTCATTTCGTTGCGTTTGATTGGCTGGATCGTTTGTTTCGTGTTCGCTGCGCAGATCGACACAGAATCGCCGTTCTCTACGGCCTTCAAGGGATCGGACGGTTGGGAGTGGGCATCGAACGTGATTGGTGTTGGGGCCAGCTTCGGGATCCTGACGTCGCTGCTGGTGGCCATGTTGGGCCAGGCCCGCTACCTCTGCGTCATCGGCCGGTCAAACGTCGTGCCTGCGTGGCTCGCCAGGGTCCACCCGAAGACTGCCACGCCGGTCAACGCCTCTGTTTTCCTCGGTCAGCTCCCAAATTTGCCATCTATTCTTTTCATCCTCTCTTCCTTTTCTTTTGAAATTTTTTCTTTTTCTGGATTTATCACAACTATGTCAAGATTCTTCTGCATAATCGTATGCCCACGAGGGGTAACGGTAAAGCCATGACGATTTAGATGCAAATCCTACGAGAATTTCCCTTCGTTAATTCGACTTCTTCCCGATATAGGTTGTAAAATAATTTGTCAAACCTTTTGATGGTGTGCGTTCATTACCACTTTACTTTAAAGGTGATTGCTATTTTTTCTTCCTCTCACTTGCTAGATGAGCTAATGGAGCCATCCCCTAGATGTTTCTTGACTGTTGTTGTTGTATCCTTTGATGCTTTTCCGCTGTTTCGTCACTTTTGGCATTGGAGTCAGTCTTCCGCATGATTGCATCTCTGCTCACGTCGACTTTTCACTGTTTTCAGCAAGTAAAAAGTAAAAACTAAGAACTAGAAGGAAAGATTTTGCTTAACGCAGTCGTTGACCTTATTGCTTGTTTGCTCCAAAAGTATGCTGAATTTGGCAAGTTAACGCGGGCGTCTGATACCTGCAGGAGTTTTTACAGCAGGCCTTGCACTCTTCACAGACCTCAACGTGCTCCTCAACCTCGTCTCCATCGGCACCCTGTTCGTCTTCTACATGGTCGGCAACGCCGTCATCTACCGGCGATATGTCGCGGTCGACTCCACCAACCCTTGGCCGACCGTGTCGTTCCTCCTCTCCTTCTCGGCCACCTCCCTGGCCTTCACCCTCGTCTGGAAAGTTATGGCCCCGGGGCTGGCCAAGACGCTGCTCCTCGCCGGATGCACCGTCGTGGCCGTGGCCGTGCTCAACGTGTTCCACTTCATGGTCCCCCAGGCGCGGAAGCCCGAGTTCTGGGGCGTGCCGATGATGCCGTGCGTGCCGGCGATCTCGATATTTCTCAACGTGTTCTTGTTGGGCTCTCTGGATGGAGCTTCCTACGTGCGCTTCGGGTTCTTCACGGCGATGGCCGTCCTCGTCTACGTCTTCTACAGCGTTCACGCGAGCTTCGACGCCGAGGAAAAAGGCGGCCTTATGCACAAAGTTGGAGATAGCCAACAACATACGAAGGAAAGAGAATGTGACAACATCAAGGTGTAATTAGAGAAAAAAAACAGATCATACTCTTTTTGCGGGGTATTCCTTTTTTTCTTTTTTTCTTCACCCTTTCAGATTGGAATCTGATTTGGAATCTAAGGGGTGTTGGTCGGATCGTTCAATGAGATCCTAACAGGCCAATGAACGAAAGAACAAAGGATAGGAAAGAACAGGAGAAAAAAAGTTGTAGTGAGAAAAGCATGCAAACATCAATTGCATTCTTAGCTTCCATTTGAGTCAACTTCATTGTTTTCCTTTTTCTACAAGTTCACCGTTATTAACGGTGCTTCCAGTCGGCATAAAAAAAAAAGTCTGGAACAGTAGATATATATATATCTGTACTATGCATTTCTCTGGATGGGCTCTGTAATATGTATTTATTTCAACGCGGAATGAAATGAAAAAAGCAAAACAAAAAAAAAAAAACAGCACGCGATTGTGCTCATGCCATGCCTTCCGTATGTATAACGTATACTTCAGGTCAGGGACCAGGGATCAGGGATGCCAAGCAGAGACACCAAGCAAGATTAATTTGGACCATTTGGAATTTAAAAGGGAAAAAAAAAGAAGAAGAGGAGGGGGGCAGATTCTTTTGCACTGTTCAATGCACTTTGGACGTCGTGCTCATCAGATTTCTATCAACAGCTGAACAGCATTAGCACGAGACTGCCCACTACCACCCCCTCTAAACAGCCCCCGGATCCACCAAACGATAAAGGAAGAAGAACATAAAAAAAATATCTTTGCAGAAAACTTTAGTGGCTACAAGAGAGATATGAAAGTCAAATAGCCACTAGGTAGATTCAGAAGCATTTTTTTAAGATTTTGGAACCCGTGGCTTTACGAGGATCACAAAGACTGGTCCGTGCACGCTCCCAACTTGCAGAATTTTTTTTGCATGTAGAGGTGCTAACACCATGATGGCTTCAAAAGTTGGAATTAATTAATAGGATAAGATTGCACTAACGGCCCAACATCAGCCTTGGGCCGACATCAGCGTTCGTCCCATCCGAATCCCATGGGCCAACGGTGGACTCCATTGGTGTTGTGCATTCCAAGGCGAGGGGGTGATTGGAGAGGGCTAACCAGATCTCCATCTATCATTCCTACATCTTATCGATCTCATCGTAGGTGCAAGATGATATTACGATTTTATTTGATTCTATACGATTTATTAATGTAATTATTTAAATATTAATTAAAATATATTTATGATAATAAAAAATAATTTAGAAGAACATCCTGCTCTTTAAATCCAAACTTTCCATTTAAACATCAAGGGCTGAGATGTTGTCTTCGATTGCGCTCGTCTGATGCAACATCTACGGGTCAGATGCGCCGAATAATTTTTAATTTTTTTCCGATAACCCTACGCACGAGCTCGCTGCGCACCCCCATTTTGTAATTTGTTATTCTCTCTCCTCTTCGTCTGCATGCCAAGCCCGTCCACCCATAGATCTCGGCGAGAGAGAGCCCGCCCACCTGCGATCCGGCCGCCCTCGGTGCGACCTCCGGCCAGATCTCGCGCAGATCTGCGTCCCCCACCCGCCGCCGTCGAGCATGACGATCTCCACCGAACTTGTGACCCACCGCCGCCAAACATGACCATCTTCGCCGATCTCGCGACCTGCCACCGCCGAGCACGACGATCTCCGTCGATCTCGCGATCCGCCGCCGCCGAGCATGAGGATCTTCATTGATCTCGTGACCCACCGCCGCCTAGCACGACCATCTCCGCCGATCTCGCGATCCGTCGCTGCCCAACACGAGATCTCCGCCGATCTCGCGACCCGCCGCCGCCGAGCACGACGATCTCCGTTGATCTCACAACCCGCCGCTGCCCAACACTACCATCTTCGTCGATCTCGCGAACCTCTGCCGCCGAGCTCGCGCCTCCCCGGCAGAGCTCGCTGCCCGTCAATCACAAATGTTAAAATTTGATTAATATTGGTTAGTTAAACTTGTGTTAGTTGATTAAAGTTTCATTAATATTCATTAGTATGGTGTTGCCACCAAAATGTTATTGTGGAGAAGAAGATGTGATAAAAGTTTTTTGGACTCATCGAAACCCGGGTCGAATATTTTATGGATGTCTAGAGTTTGACATTTGTTATACTTTTAATTTTTATTTCATTTATTGCATTTTTATGATTTGTCATACTTTCTTTGTTGGCAGTAACAAGGCACTCGTCAATATTTCGAATGGATGGATGCATCCTTTGAATCAAGATCCACACAAATTATAAATGGGCTATTGCACTAAATTGATCATATGGAATTTGAATATAGAGTTGGAGAAGTTGAGAATAGCAATGATAGAAATGGAAACAAGTTATGTTTCAAATGCTTTGTTATATTGATTCTTGGCATCATTGTCTTTATTTTCATATGAAGATATAATATGTGTTGAATGTAATGTGTGCCCTTTGGTGTATGCCCTTCTGTAATGTATGCTGTAGACCTTCTGTAATGTGTCTTTATTTTCATATGCTGTAATGTATGTTGTAGACCTTCTATGTCTTTGAGGTATAAGTGTTAGACCTTCAATAGTTGCAACTCAAGATTGAGATTGCCCACTACTTTATGCAATTTATTTTCCTTCAATTATTGCAACTCTCTCTTGTGGTTGCACACTACTTTCTTGAATTTCTTTTCCTTTAATCTCTTGAGATCGCACGCTACTTTGTGTGATATCTGTGTCCCTTTAAGATAACCTCATCGCCGTAGCGATTTCGATGCCATCTCCATAAGCCTTGAGATAATCAAAGGGATTTCTAACAACCTCATTGCCATAGCGATTTCGATGCCATCTCCGTTAGGGGAATGGGTCTTTCTTTCATCTCCTCCATGGAAAATTCAAAATGTAATTGTATTGCATTTAACTCTTCAATTTACTATATATTTTTCTTTTGCATCTTATCGATGAAGCTGGATGACCATCATCCTTCCTTTTGGCCTTAAAAAAAAAGTTCATATGGAAAAAAAAAAGATAAAGCTAAATAAACAGCCTTGAGATAAAGCCTTGCCACACAACGATTAGATTCAGTAGTAACTAGTTCAACTTTCGTCAAAGCCTTGAGATAAAGCTAAATAAACAACAATAAATAAACAGAATAGAAAGTAGCAAGAAACAAAAAAGTTACACTTGAAATATTTTCATCATTTTACCAAGGTTAAATACTCAACACAAAAGCACCAGAAACATAATGCTCGGTCTGTGGAATAAAATGCAGTTGCATTACATCAGCCATTTTTTAGTGATTAAGAAAACATCTCAAAATTAAAAGGGAAAATAGAAGTTGACACAATACTGAATCTAATCATTATTTCTGTTACAAACAGCCCTACATTTGCCATACATCGAAAACCTAAGCTTGCAGCGTATTGAAGACACACTATTACTGCTTCCTCCGAGCTAGCCTGGGGCGATGTTTGAGCATCATTTTTTTCCATTTCACGATCAGGTAGCATAGTGTGAAGAGAACATTAACTGCATAGTAAGTACTTGGAGTTTAGATTAGCACATACTTGGAAAAAGACTTCATTTAAAGTTTTGCGCAATACATCTTGATTTAACCCATCTCTCAAAATGCTTTTTATCTCAAAAAATCTGTCTTCTATGTAGGGAACAAAGAACAAGCAGAATGAACACTAAATGCCCACACCTACCTAAATAGATCTCAAACCTAATGATCTACATGCCTTCTTGGTTGTCTTAATCTTTAATAGTCTACAAAATGAGAATGAATTAAAAATGATTATATTACAAAATATATCATACCTTAATCAAAAGGCATTTCTGTTTGTCATGTCCACTTTTTCCACAAGCTCCACAATTTCTCTTCCACAATGCCATTGCCGAGGAACTCTATTCATAATTCTTAATCTATCTCATATAAGCTATTTTGAGAATATTTTTTTTCTATTTTACTTCACTTTTTTTAGTGTTGTGTAAGCTTTTCAGGAACTAACTTTGGTACACAACTTGATTATCAACGCTCACATCATTATTCCATCAATGACAAAGAAGAAAATGACTACCACTTAACAAATTGAGGGAAATAATATTGTTGTCCAGCAAGATGAAGCCGAGGCAACATCATCAATCCAAAGCACTACAAGAAAGCCTCAACAAGCTCAGAATGAAAAATTATAACAAGATCTATTTTTCATGCTCAAACAATTATTAGATCCTATGTTGTAGAAACTCTCCACCCAACATTATCAAACTGAAAACATGGAGAAGCAAATTCACAACATCAGGCTATAAAGTAAGAGGACAGAGAGAACTATTACATCAATACTTGAATCTTCATCAGAGTCAACAACCAGCCTCTATGAGATATTTAAGCAATTCAGTGCAACAATCAAAGAGAAGTTCAAAGCACAAGATCAATTAATCAACAACTTGGAGGCCGAATTGACTCAACTTAAAAGCCAACACATTGCTAGTAATACAACATCTCCTCCTTCCACATTCAAACATTTAAATCAAATTTGAAGAGATGGACACCAAAATCTACACACTTGAGAAGCAAGTTGCAGCATTAACTCTTCAAGTTTTCAGCACATATGAAAATAATTAGAGGAGAATTCTGCAATCATTTTATGCCCATGTCACTATTAAGAAAGATGGAGGCCACAAATAGATTCTTATCTAGAAAGGTGAACAACGACATGGCATGTGAAAGAGACAAGTCCGTACATAATTGAGGATGGACAAGTATGAAGGAGGCATACACCTTCGAAAATTCCAGCCAACATAATGACAACATCTCAAAGTCATAATCCACCAACGAAAGAGATGAGTGTTGCATCCATGTCAGCGACAAAGACCGTGTCATTACAATGGAGACCAAAGAGTCCACCGCAAAAAATCCAAATCAAATTTTCATGTTCAACACCAAATCAGAGGAGTCCACATTCATATCCAAAAATTCTAACAAAATAATGGAAGCCTAAGAGTCCACATTCAACTCCACCTCAGGAACATTTGAAGGCTTCTCCATCATTGAATCAATTAATGACTCTTACACCATCGTAGAAGCAAACAGGACCTCCAGATGAACAATGTCATTCAATCATCACACTCCAATCTACAATGACAATTGAAGTTTCTACCAAAGGGAAAGAATTGATATTCTAGATGGACTGCGACTTCTAAGTCGATCAAACTCAATCTCTAGCACTAAGAGTATTCATGATCACACAAAACTCTTTTTTTCTCTTAGTGGATTATTGAGATAGATTAGATTTAACTAGTTCCTCGTGGGTTCGACACTCTACTTTTTACTTTATTACTTGATACGACTAGTGCACTTGCTAGCAAATTTATTTATTACAATGCATCGATAATAATTGAGTTTAAATAGGGAAAAGAAAATGCGAGGTTGTGCCTTCCGTTCCCAAGAGTTAAGAAAAGGAGAGGTTTTTTAAATCCCCAAGAGTCATAAAGTTGAAGAGGTATCTCAAATCTCTAAGAGTTGAGATGGAAAAAGAAGAGGAGAAATCAAATTTGTCTTATTCATCCCATGGGTCATGAAAGTGAAAGATCATCACAAGATTCCAAGAGTTGTAGTGTGAAAAGAGGAGTCAAAATTGAATTTGACTTATCTCTTTTATGTGTTGGCGGCTTAATGCGGACTTAGAAACACTAGTAAGTGCACTAATCATTTAAGTAATAAAATGATGAGTATAAAGTATCGTTCCCACGAGGACAAGAAATAATGAATAACTTCTCTTACTTATAAATTAAGAAGAAAAAAAATAACTCCGTGTTTTGTAAAAATAAGAAGAGTAAATAATATAATTATAGAGTTATGATCAATGGGGTTTAAAAGTATAGAATTGATAAATAGAATTTATCTTAATTAATAGCACTACTCATGTACGTATTCTAGACAAAAGATGATGAATTAATAAAGTAAAATTTCTAAATTGATTTAACCAATATTTCAAGCTTTAAATCCTATTTTGAAATCAACAAAAGAGATTAACTCTATCGGTTTTTAATCTAATTTATTCGATCTCCAAATGCATTCAACTGAAATATAAAGTTAAGAGCTTTCTCAAGTCACCTTAATAACAACACAATTGGGTCTCTTGCGATTTCCCCAAAAGTGACATGTAAGAGAAAAATCAGAGAAAAATTCTAGAGAATCTAAAAACTTCTTTTCAGATAATAAAAAGATTCAAAAGAATAAATCTCAGGTAACAATTAATAAAATCATCAAACATGCTATTGATCCATCAACTAATCGTACGAAGAATTTATAAAGAATAGAGTTCAATTAAGAAAATCCTAAAGAACTACTCCATAAACCTAGAGTACATCAATCTAAATAATGTTTCAGGAAAATGATAGAGAATAAGAGGAAATACTTCTATTTCTACCGTCCTCTCTCGAGTTTCCAATAGAACTTTGTTGTCGCCTCTGAATCTCCTTCACCAAGTCTTCAACTTGTGATTTCTGCCCTCCAAAGATGTTCTTCCAGTTGATTTGGGGTCTTCTTAAATAGTTTTTCTCGTAGCATGGCTCAACAACCCGAAATCTTATAAAAAATATGGATAAAAATGACTTTAAACTGCCTAACAGACCGTCGTCACGATCGTGAAAGGCTCTGTCACGGTCGTGATAGAAGACTGTCAAGACTGAAAAATACTTAGCCAATTTTTTTTGCTGGAAATCTCACTGTCACGGCCGTGACAGTAACTTAACCAAATTTCTGCTTGCAGGAAACTTTCTGTCATGGCAATGACAAAAACTGTCACGGCCGTGACAATCTTCTGAACTATTTTAGACATTTTCTTGCCTTGATTTCGACGTTTTCTCGTATCCTATCATGAATAATTTTTAGACTTAGGTAGAAATCAAATCTAAATGAAATTATATGAAAATAAATCAAAACTCCACCATTTCTAAACATAAAAAACATTCTAAAATGTTAATCAAATGGCCTAAACTAATGCATAATTTTGCGTGCATCAAATATTCCCAAGCTTAATATTTTGCTTGTCCTCAAGCAAATTTCAGATAAGGCACAGTGCTCCATCATAAAACTAATATTTTTATCCTACTGTTCTTTTACACGATCATCACTAGAGTATCTATTCTCAACCAATACTCAGCCTTGCAGAATTCTTAGCATTCAAACATGTCTTTTCTGCATATCTACAAATAATATTAGTCAATCTCATAAGAGTATCAATATTGAATCACAAGTCTTTAATGAACTTATTTTCATACTATCATCATTTCACATTTTAAAATTATGAATTTTTTTCTTCTTTTCACTTAAGAATTCAGTAATCTTTCATATTACACAAAGTGGTTTATGTAATGGGCTTTCGATCGATGGATCCCAGAGCAGATGCCTTTATGTCGCCAGGCAAGAATCCCCTACGAATTTAATTACCCGAACACACCAAGATTCCAGAGAATACTTTATACTTTTCACTTAACTGTTGGGGCTCAACTAGCCCTCTTTTCATTCACTTTAACATTAAAATTAATTAGCATAATTATAAGCTCCAAAAAGATTTAATGTTTTCAATAAAGATGCAATTATAATCAAGACTAATATCATAGTAAATAATAGATAAATTCATTATTTAAAAGCTAGTCCTTCTACTTAGCAATAAACTCAATCCAAATTCCAATACTCTAGTGATATTCGATAAAAAGAAACAGTGATTGAATTTCATAGATTAAGCGATGTTATGAAAA
This sequence comes from Pontederia crassipes, assembly GCA_030549335.1. Classification (NCBI taxonomy): domain Eukaryota; kingdom Viridiplantae; phylum Streptophyta; class Magnoliopsida; order Commelinales; family Pontederiaceae; genus Pontederia; species Pontederia crassipes. Next base: position 10,214,866 of record CM060190.1, read on the forward strand.
TAAACTTAAAGACAATAAAATAGTAAACAAAGAGAAATGAGATGTCACTTAATTTTTTTTAAATTATCATAATTAGATGCATGCCAAACAAAATAAGATGATAGACTCAAAATATTTAAATTAGACATGCCATGCAAATGAAACAACACTGTCCATAATACCCCCAAGCTTGAACAACTAAGAGAAGAAAAATACATAAGTGAAAAAATATAAAGGAGAAGAAACGACCAAAGCTTAATCTTCTGGAGGTGGCGATGGCGAGAAGGGTGTTCTGTGGCCAAGTCTGTGATTTAGGTCTGCAATATAAGCAGAAAATGGTAAGGCCATATCTCTACCCTGATCGAGACAGAATGAATATCCTTCAGGTATTGAGAACGGTTGCGAAAGCAACCGTAACCGAAGTTTTTCCTGAACATGAGCATAACTAAGTTAATATCAAATCTAATCCACAACTAAGAAACTAAAAGAAGTAAAGAGAAAAGGGTTTAGGCAGTGTAGTTCTAAATTATAGTCGTTAGCTTGACTTTTAGCCTTGTCGCCTTCAAAGGTCTAATAGGGGCACTGAGTGGCCACTTATTAAGATGATTGAATTCACTTGCTCTCTTGGATTTTTCTTTGTATTGCTAGGCAAGCTCCTTGGCTGTCTTTCAGATACCATGTTTGTCAATTGTTCGATCTGTGTTTCTAAGTTTCTGATTAATGCATTTTGATTAGTAAACTTGGTCTCAATAGTGAGGATGAACTTTGATAAGACATTTTTCAGATCACTTTTTGGTTCGGCATAAAGTTGATAAGCAGGGGTTGTGCTAAACTCCTATTATTCAGCCAAGGAGGAGCCCTTAGCCCACCGTTGTAAGTATTTCCTCCAACATGTTCCTGAAAGCATTATTAGAAACAAAGTTAGCATCCTCAAAATTTTGCTGATTAAAATTTATACCTACTTGGTATTCATGATTAGGATGTCCCCCTCCATACTCGAAACCTTGTCGATAGATCTTTGAGTCATCAACATATCCATTTTCTTTACTAAGGCATCTAACTGGGCTTGAATGTGGGTAGCCTTGTCAACTTGATAAAGTCCAGGGGATCTATCAGCAATGGTTCCTCCAGCAGCGGTGTCGATCTTGTCTTTTATCTCTGATAAGGCCCCATTGTGAAAGTGTTGGATTTATTGGTAAAGAGGGATATTATGATTTGGAACTTTGACGAGATCCTTGAACCTATACCAAGTTTCGTGCTTAGTACTTGTTAATAAATGCTTCAGATAAGCATCTAGTAGCTTTTTATGGTGGACAGTACTTGTTAATGAATGCTTGATGCATTTCTTCCCAGTTTGTTATGGTTCGTGTCGGCAATATAGTGAGCCAAGTATAAGCTTTTTCTTTCAAGAAAAAAGGAAAAAGTCTTAGACGAACTGCATCATCGCATAATTGGGCAGATTTCGTAATGTGACCGAGTGGATCTTCATCTATATCTCCTCTAAATTGTGTGTTTGATATCATTTGAACTGTTTCCTGCTGGATTTGAAAATTGTTAGCACCAATTTCAGGGAGTGTAATACTCCCTCTTTCATCAATCATTGGTCCCATGGTGTAATCTCTCATAGTTCTATACACAGGTGGAGGTGGTGGTAATTGGTTCTCAATCTGCCTTTGTTGATCTGCCATCTCAACGATAGTAGAAATTTACTTCTTCAGTCTTCTGGCAGTTCTCTCTATTTCAGGATCAAACACTAGTGGTTCGTCTGAACTTCGTGTATTATGCATATGTCCCAAGGCACTAGTGCTAGAATCCTCCAGGATGTGTGGATTATGAACTATTCAATTCCTGCAACCACACCAATACAAATGAATGGTAATAATTCTCAAATTAATAAGTAAGATAAGAAATTAATTATTAACGAGTCCCCGATAACGGCGCCAAAAACTTGATGTAGACTTAGAAATACAAGCAAGTGCACTAATCATTAAAGTAATAAAATGATGAGTATAAAGTATCGTTCCCACGAGGACAAGAAATAATGAATAACTTCTCTTACTTATAAATTGAGAAGAAAAAAAATAACTCTGTGTTTTGTAAAAATAAGAAGAGTAAATAATATAATTATAGAGTTATGACCAATGGGGTTTAAAAGTATAGAATTGATAAATATGATTTATCTTAATTAATAGCACTACTCATGTACGTATTCTAGACAAAAGATGATGAATTAATAAAGTAAAATTTCTAAATTGATTTAACCAATATTTCAAGCTTTAAATCCTATTTTGAAATCAACAAAAGAGATTAACTCTATCGGTTTTTAATCTAATTTATTCGATCTCCAAATGCATTCAACTGAAATATAAAGTTAAGAACTTTCTCAAGTCACCTTAATAACAATACAATTGGGTCTCTTGCGATTTTTCCAAAAGTGGCATGTAAGAGAAAGATCAGAGAAAAACTTTAGAGAATTTAAAAACTTCTTTTTAGATAATAAAAAGATTCAAAAGATTAAATATCAGGTAACAATTAATAAAATCATCAAACATGCTATTGATCCATAAACTAATCGTACGAAGAATTCATAAAGAATAGAGTTTAATTAAGAAAATTCTAAAGAACTACTTCATAAATCTAGAGTACATCAATCTAAATAATGTTTCAGGAAAATGATAAAGAATAATAGAAATTACTCATATTTCTTCCGTCCTCTCTCGAGTTTCCGGCAGAACTACGTTGTCACCTTTGAATAATTTGATTTGGGGTCTCCTTAAATAGTTTTTCCCGGAGCATGGCTCAACAACCCGAAATCTTATAAAAAATATGGATAAAAATGACTTTAAACTGCATAACAGACCGTCGTCACGGTCGTGACAGGAGCCTGTCAATGCCGAAAAATACTTAGCCAATTTTTTTGCTGAAAATCTCTCTGTCATGGTCATGATAGAAACTATCACGGCCGTGACAGTAACTTAGCCAAATTTCTGCTCACGGCCGTGACAGTAACTTAGACAAATTTCTACTTGCAGGGTCTTCCTGTCACCGTCGTGACAGTCTTCTGATCTGTTTTAGATTTTTTCTTGTCTTGATTTCGACGTTTTCTTATATCCTGTCATGAATAATTTCTAAACTTAGGTAGAAATCAAATCTAAATAAAATTATGTGAAAACAAATGTTAAACATTCTAAAATGTTAATCAAATGGCCTAAACTAATGTATGATTTTATGTGCATCATGGCTGCACAATGGGCGCCCATTCCATGGAGCAGTCGACCGTTGGGTCGACATCAATAAATAAAGTTTTAAATTTTTATGAATTTTTGGGATGTTACAAGTTTTGTTAAGGAAAAAAAGAATATCAGGCAAGGTATATTTTTGACACTACTTTCTTTCATAAATATAATTACGAATGGAGATGTAAATCCAAAGTTAATTTAAATATGCTAGAAATACACTAGTAAATGGACTAGTCTGTATTAAATATGTAAGCAGACACGTGTGATGGAGAGTATTCATGATATGATCATCAAAATGAACACCTCCTATACAATAAACTTTCAGACAAGAAGTTCATGCATGCAAGATTTACTATCGCCTTGAGAGGCGTGCTGAAGAGCAACTGTAGTGTGAAGATCAAATAGATTTCCTTCAAAATTTGCACTAGATTAAGATGTTTAACACCAACAGTGTAACACCAAAAAAATAAAATAAAATGCACAAAATGGGAAAACAAAATGGCCAGCTGGGATATGACTGCCATTACTCCTATTGTCATGAAGAGAATAATGGTAGCAGTTATGGGGGAACCAAGGGATTATGATAGGACCGTTTTGAGTAATGAGAATTTATGAGAAATCGATCACCAGAAAAACTCTAATCTTCTTCCACCTTGGTAGAAACCATTCGGCCTTGACCTCTGCACACCTAACACATCTCCAAAAAATAAAATTCTGCACCTTGAGCCTACGTCCAGTAAGGATCAACCGAATGCTTTTCTTTTCTCGTTCACACATCTGTCGAATTCCTGCAACACTCCTCACATTATTTTTCTTGTGTCCTCGGTCTGACCGCAGGTGAAGGTCGATGGGATGAACCACTACAGCACGAAAGTCCTGGGGAGGCGCAACAACCTTGAGATACGAAGGATGGACAAAGAAATATGCCGGCTAACAGGTTGGTGATACCAAAAATCACCTTGAATACTCTTTCTATAATAGATGTGGCCATATAGATTGATACATGTTCAAGCTACTGGTCCATGATGCCTAAATCGTTATAGAGATGTTAAGGATAAAAGATTTGATGTTGTTCTTCATGCTTGATTGATTGTTCTTCGTGTTGTGTATGATCAATTGCACTATCTGCATTGTTTATTATTCATCATATGATCCTGATTGTGCTGTTATAATTAGATTTATTGGTTGGTAGTGTAGATCCATTTCATGCCTTAATGTTGCTAATCATGTCAAGTATGAATATATTAAGATCATGTTTAATGCACGTTATGATAATGTATCGGTGTAGATGTTAAGTTGTAATCGATTGACTTTGGACATTCTGTATAAATCATAAGCCCGGCCCGGACTACCGTGGACCCGGCCTGAGTTCATACGAAATCCAGCCCCGACAGCACTACGCCTGATCCATGTTCGTGGAATCTAGCCTCGTTCATCATAAACCCGACTCGGGTTAACGAATGACGATATGACCAATCTCTTGACATTTCGATACCCGACTCGAGTTACACTGAACTCGGCCCGAGTTTGATCCGCGTTGACCTCGAAATTTTGTGACATTCTCACGAGTCCGGCCCGAGTGCATTTCACACTCGGTCCGGGTTCATGTTAGGAACCCGACCCGACTTACCCTATACCCGGCCCGAGTTATAGCTTCATTTTTTCTTTCAATGATTGTGATTATTATTTGAAATTTTCGATCGTTGTGACATGACTTTTACTTGATCATAGACATTTGATTATGTCCTGATTTACGATAAGAATTGTCATGTTGTCATCATATGATTATACCCATGATCTAATCCTTGATTTCATATTGGCATTGAATATTGAAAACATAAGATATTAAAGTGAATAATAAGATAAGATGAAAGATAATCACTAGATCGTTAGCTTATGCCAAGTGCCTTTATGTTGGTCATGGCTTAATCAACCATCGACCCGCACACAGTTGTATTGTTTCACTTAGCGCACTCCATAAGTGAACAAGGATCCATCCAATGATAAATAACGGATGAAGGATTTAAAGACACCTTAAAGTCACCTGATTGCTAAATAAGTTATAAGATAATGAAGCAATGTCAAGCAAATAAGTATGAATATCGAATCAAATTACCGATATCACATGTTATCACGATTATTAAGCATGTTACCCATATAAAAAATGTCATGATTATCAAGCAAATTATCAAGCAAGTTATTAACTTCAAGTTCATCATGTTTCATGATATTACATTGCTCAATTATTATCTATTATTATCTATTGATTTCCTTTATCTTTCACATCTTCTGAGGATGTGTAAATAAAATGCATTGTGTTAGATGATAGTTATTTACCAACATTCTACATGTTGACTAATTCCTACATGATAGTCTGCAACTCCATCAATCAGCTCTTAACAGAACCAATTTCTGACCTTACTGTCTTTTGTTAGAAAATTCCATATCGAATCTCTCTGCAACAAAGTTCCAGAGGTTAAAAGTTTGGAAATGCTTGAGGGGCTTGAACTGAAGGTGGTGGCCACTTGAGAGTTAACCAGGGGAACGGGGTCCAGATCACAGGGTTTTCAGTATCTTGCTTACATAAGGTTCTGTGGAGCAGTTTGGAGCTGGCCATTGCACAGTCCCTGCAAGCACGGCATGGCCTATCATCCTCGTCCTCATCATCTCTCTCCTCCTTCAGAAGGGAATGGGAACAACAGCAGCAACAAACACATGCATCACACAGAGGACCAGGAACAGACCATGCGGCTCTGACATTAACTACTCTCACACAAAACTCCAGTGGACCCTTTCTCCCACGTACGCAAAGGCGAGAGCTCACCGAGCATCATCCTGATGGCTGGTGACATCAGATTTCAGTCGTAGGACGCAGCACCAGGTGTTGTGTCACCTGAGACACCAAAAGCTGGGGTCAGGTTCCCTGCCCCGGAGCTCTCTGGGATGCTAAGGTGCCATCCATGCTCGGCATGTGAGTGCTCCGTCCCCGTCCCTCCTCACCTCACGTTGCCTTCTGTGGATTGGTGGCCACCTGCAATGGTCCAGAAGGCGTAAGCTTCGCAGGTGATGATCGTGCTGAATCTAATTGGCGTTAAGCATATCATTGACTGACTGACCATTAAGCGTCCTTAAAATCAGATGCTAAGATCAAGAGGACAGCGCTTGGGTGCCTTTGCTGTCCAATAAAGAGACCAACTCCGCCATCTGCTTTGTCCAAAGAAGTCCATTGGCAGACCATGCTACCAACTGCGCAGACTCGGTTAATGTTCCCGGATGTTATATTTCCAAAGGTTACGGTTTACCAGATGCATGACCACGCGAACAGGAACGCCCCTGGTGCATCTGCACCTTAATTGATTCATGAATAATTGAGCACTATTTGTGTGCTGGAGGAGGAAGGACCCTGAGCTTTCATTGCCCTCAGGCCTAGTGCTAGAACACCATGTGTCTTTCTCCCTACATCACAATGCTGGTAGTATTACACTGTTGATATGTCAGGTGCCCCAAGTCCCTTACGGGAAATTAAGAACTGCCACCACCCTAGTGATCTGGTTAAAAATAAATAATGGAATCAATCTGATGTTAACTTACTGAGGTGGTCATGCATAAAAGATTTGCGTGTTGCTGGAAGAGGAGTTGGTGGACATTTGATGCCACGTCTTACCTGGAACTTATTTGCGTAAACCTCTTGGTTTTCTATATACAATTTGATCATGCATCCCTGTTGCCACCCATAGGCGACATATGCTTCTGCTGTTGCAGCTCCACTCTGCTGCAGGTAACCCTTAAAAAATTTACCTTCTTGTCATATTCGAAGCATAATCTAGCTCAATTAGACAAGAGACCCCAGAATACACATAAAAAGAGATGATGGTGTGGAAGTTCTACATGTTCTCTAATTAGTTCATGCACCTTTAGCTATTGACCCTCATCGATTGTCCAAGCGGAAACAGCATGTCATCAACATGAAGCTCACGTACGTGGCCAAACCTGAGAGCACTACTGTGCACTATACAATTATAATATCATGAACTATGTCCCTGCGCTGCATGGAAGCAGGACAGCATCCACAGCAATATCCCATAAATTAAATCCCAAAAGATACCCATCAATTAACTCATGTGCTCCCAAAAGAAAACACATCGTCCTGGCCCTGAGATATCATCGAATGCAGAATAATGATCCTCCAAGTGTGCTATCATCTGACCTAACTCAAGAATGGGGGAGGGAGAGAGAGACAGAGAGAAGGTTGTCTTGTTTGAGCACACCAAACACAAACAACAGCAGGGGAGGAAGAGGAAGGACTGGAGTTTTTGGCACAACTGTGAGGAGTCATTTTGTACACGCCAAGCAATGAAAATTATTGGTCAAAACCTTATCATCTTTGTCCATCTCGTTGGAAATTGCAGAAGGGAACCTTCACCAGAGAGAAGGCTCATCTCTTATTCCTTCTCCTTTCTCTCTCCTCGTAAAATACTACCGATATCTGGCCCTCCAACAGATAAGAACCAATAATGCCTCCGGTCCACGTGGGGGAATAGCTCCACAACCCTTGTCAGCAGTACTCCAATTCTTGATCATGCTCTTGTTTCTTTGGTAGTCTTTGATGTGACGATGACATAAACACCAGTCTTAAATTTTATCCTCTACCATGCAACAAGTTGCAAGTCTATTGACACATTTTGTAATCGGCCTTGTTTGTTGGTTGCCAAGTGAGACGAGAAGAGGATGCATAATAAAATTGTTGGTCAAGGTTAGGCTTAGGAGGCCTATATGGATACCCTCCTCCATCTCTGCATCCTGTTCTGTACCTTGTGGGGCTCTGTTCTACCTGGAAATTTCAGTAGGTGGAGTTATCATCTTCTCGATTTCAGATTGGCCACAACCAAGGTCATACGTGCCGTCTCTGAGAGCTCCTCTCAGGTGCTAACAGGCCCACTAATAATGGAATCTTGCATTCAGTGATCCACACAAGCACACATACAGGCTGTTTTCAGGTCAAAAATTGACACATAATTTCTGGTGATGGTGGTCACTCTACCTCTCTAGATTGCCCATTCGTTCCTTCAACTTTCCTTGTGCTAACTGGCTTTGGACCAGTGCTCCACAAAATGCCTGCATGAGGGGTGGTGATAATTATTAGTGGAGATTGGTAGGAAATGGTTTCAGGAAAGTCATCTGTCTGAAACAGGAGGGTAGGTCTGCATCAAGCTGAGAGGAACAGTTAGTTTGCTGCCTGCCTGCCAGCAGAGAGAGAATAAAGGCCCTGACTCTAGTCTTTTGCGAACGAAAGGTGACGTACTTGCAAGAGTTGAGAGGAAGGGAGGGAGGAAGAGAAAGAGAAAGAGAGAGAGAGAGAGTATTGGTTTGCATGGAGGCTGAAGGCTTTAACAATTGCCCTACAAGCACAGAGTGGAAGGTTGAGATGAGGCCACATTGGCTGCTTCAGATTTCTAAATTGCCACACCACCTGATCATTCCTCATCACCCCCCTCATCAGAATACATACAACCCTTTTAGAATGCATGTTGGTACATCACTTTGTTGTCTGTGCACAGAAAACATTTGATATTTTTAAATCATTGGAAAATATTATAGATTTCTATTTCCTATTAGGGCAATTGTAATAGCAATGCATACAAGTAGAATATTAGGTTCAATCAAATTTTATAGTAAATTACTTTATATGCTAACAAAAATCATATTTTTCCAAATTGTCCTTGTTCTAAGTTATGGCATCATTATTTCACCATAACAATAATTGTGCTATGTATGAACTTTTGAATCCAACGATACCAAATTTTATTCTTAAAATATTTCAATATAATCAGAAAATTTTACTCTCAAAATAATCTTTATCATCATAACTACTGATAATGACAACATACATGTGGACTTGGACTAAAAAAAGAAGTCATACATTCTTTAATAAAAGGCAAATTAATTGGAACTTCAAACTCCAGATCGATTGAGCTCAGTTAAAACACAGTAACATGACTGTAATCTCTCTCTCTCTCTCTCTCAGACACACACAGACATGTACAACTAAATATATCTGTCTATGTGTTTGGCATTTTCTCCTGATTGTACATTGAAGTCATCCTTGTAGGCTATAAATGCGTAGTGATAATATCTACATGCTTCTCAGCTCCTACACCATCATCATCACCATCTCCACATGCACTACTAGTAACTTTCCACGCCTTCTTTTATCTCCCCACTTCCTCTTAAAACTCTTTACCTCTCCTATATCACCTTCCTCCGCTCGCTATCTACAGGCCACCCATGTCCCTGAACCCCATGGCTCAGCATCACCCACAAGCTTGGTACTGGGAGCCGTCCGTGGCGTCCTTCCACCATCCCTACCTGCAGGTTGCAGAAGAGCAGCTAATTGAGAGGGAGCACATGTTCGAGAAGCCTTTGACCCCCAGCGACGTGGGCAAGCTTAACAGGCTCGTCATACCGAAGCAGCACGCCGAGAGGTATTTCCCCCTCGACGGCGACTCCTGCGAGAAAGGCCTGCTGCTGAGCTTCGAGGACGAGTGCGGCAAGACCTGGCGCTTCCGCTACTCCTACTGGACGAGCAGCCAGAGCTACGTGCTGACCAAGGGCTGGAGCCGCTTCGTCAAGGAGAAGTGCCTTGACGCCGGCGACGTCGTCCTCTTCGAGCGTCTGCGTGCTGGGGGCGACCGCCTCTACATCGGTTGCAGGCGACGTGCCGCAGACGAGAGCGCGGCGCCATCTCGGCGCGCTGCGGCGCCCTGGGTCTCCGCGTGCTACGCCGCGGGCTACTCGTATCCGTTGAACCCGAGCTGTCCTCCATGCGCATCCCCCAGTTCGGTGCAACAAGATTACCGCCATGATGCAGGTAAAAACTGAGCGACCAAAATTTATGCAGCATTATTCACTGCAACTAAATCGAGCAAGAAATGGAACGACTCAAGTGCATCACTCCTAAATTTTCTTCGTTTATAAGTGGCAGGGGAGCAGAGGGAGGAAGTTGCCGAGAGCGCAGCGATGGAGACACCGACGAACTCGAAGCGGCTGATCAGACTGTTCGGCGTTAATCTGGACTGCGGACCGGTGTCCGAACCCCAGCAGACTCTGAGCTCGTCTTCATGGTTCTCAGAGCAGCTCTGAGAAGCTTGCTGGCTCATGGCGGCCAATTAATTAAACAATATGTTAGGTTAATAGCTCCATGTGTTTCCTTCTGCTTACTGTTGGAAGCTTAATATTACTGTTGCTTGCGTTGCATGATAACAGTAACCGGAGGGGTCTTGTAGTACAATCAGAGACTTGGGAGATGGAAATCTAAGACCACTGTTGCCCAAATCCCACCGACCGATCACTCTGCTCATCTCTCTCTTTCTCTCTCTTCCCCTCTTCCTCTCCTTCTTTCTCTGTCTTTCTGCGTGGAGTGACTCCTTCTGATTGACTTGTGAACTGTGGAGGACCCAAACACGACGACAGCAACAGGAGCGGAGAAGAGGAAAGCAACAAATCAGAGCGAGGAAAAGGGGAAGAAAGAAATCCCTGGTTTTCCGGACAATTTCCATATTTCTCCCTGATTTGTCTTTGTTAAATATTCTTCTTCCCTTCCTTCTTTTTCTCTTTCGCTGAAAATTTTACATGCACTGTACTTGGAGGAGGGGGGCACCATGTCTGGTGATGTGTATCTCATGATGGATGGGATCTTGGAGTGAGGTTTCAGGATACATCAGATCACAAATCACCAGATTTGATCTTGCTGGACCCACATTCGTAAAGAAAAGTATGTAATCTTTTGATGAGAATTGAGAAAGCAAGGAAATGATCGGAAAAAAGGAAAAAAAAAAAGAACAACCAATTCTCTGTAATGGTTTTTGCTTGAAAATTAAGTTCAACTTCTGTCTCACAATCAATTAATGAGATGATGAATGAAGTGCATATTTGCCATTGCCTGGGTGATGTCCATGTCCCAGGCTCTCTTCCTTGTTGCTTCTCTGCATGTCTGCTGACTGGTCTCCCCCTCTCCTTTTTGTCCCTTTAGAAGTGAAGTGCCTGACCTGACTTTCAAGGTGAACTCACACCACAGATAGGAAAGATGCATGCACTAATAGTTTTCAGCTCATTGTTTGGGGAATGGCTCACAGACAGAAAGATCTATAGTTTTCAAAAAAAGGAAAAAAATAAAAGAAGCTAAGATTCCAAAGCCGTTTATACGTTCTTAGATGCCATGGGGATGTATTAGTTCGAGTCTTATTATACCACTAATCACTTATGTGGAAAGTCTAAGCACGTATAATCAACCGTCAGAGCATGAGACGTAGATCACGTTCACAAACTATCACTTTAAGAAAGGATCAAGTCATAGGCAGAGAAATTTAAGGCCTCAAATAGTGATAGAATAAGAAATTTAAGCATGAAACTTGTCCATTGTACAGGAAGCAGCCATGGGTCCGTTCATCTGAGAGTGAGGCTAATGGCAACAGTGCAAACACCAGTTTGCAGGATAATTATCAGACCATATCATCAGCGAGATATCCTGTCTGCTAATCATCAAAAGGACCATGTGAATGAGGCCCTTTTTTCTATTAGCACCAGTAATCCAATTATCACATGCACAAAAACAATGCACCACCCCCGCAACTCTGCATGCAACAAAATTAAGAAGCAGCTAAATCATCTACAGGAAGCTTTGGATTACGTTTTAACAGCTCCAAAGCTGTCGTTGGCCTTTTCGCCACTACAACTGTACAACAGTTCTGCTACAGGTGCAAACTTTTCCTGTTAGCACAATGAGCATACATTTAAAATTACAGAGGAAGAGCCAGTCTTTGCATGACTTTGGGGATAAGATGAAGCAAACGTAAGGATAAAGAGGAGGCATTTAAATCTCAGGGAGGTGGGGATGATGATTGCATCAAATGATATAGCTGCAAATGCCTTCTAATAATATGCCATCAACCTTCTCTACATTCAAGGTATGCTAGGCAGAGGAAAGATAAAAAAAAGGACGACTCGGTAATCAATCAAACTATTCTTCCTTTTGGTGTCACTGCTGCAGACTTTTTTTGCAGCTGGTCATCCGTGTTCCAGTGATGCAAGCCTTTATTTTTTCTTTACAAATTTCATCCTCCGATAATTGGGCTTATTTTAGTTCATGTTAATTAAATTTCCTTCTTAGACCTTTTCCTGACCCATTTGTAATGGTCAAAACTCTACGCATTTTTCGAAGGAATTTACGACAAAAAAAATATCCTACTAAAATACCGACGAACAACGTGTTCATCATCAATACCAAAATCAAGATTTCGTCGATATTTAAATTTATAATAAAATATTAATGTAATATTAATATTTTAATATTAAGATAACCAACGGTTCTATCCTTTAGACAGTCAGTAATACTGAAGGTTAAGACCATCGATAACTTTAATAATAAAGATTACTGACAATATTAACCTTCGATATTATCGACAAATGAAAATTTATTGGTAATACAGAAGGAATTTATAATAAAATCTATTATTTCATACCGACAATCCTGGTTTCGATATTATTGATGAATTTTCGTCTATCGGTAAACCGAAGGCCAAGTATTAAAATTAATAATAAAATATATTATAATTTTATATAATAAAACATGACATCTTAACAATTGGTTAGAAACATGAAATCAATTGAAGAAACATATGTTTATGAAATTTAAATGTTTAGTTAGATAACAAATATTTTATTGTGATTAAAAAATTCTAAAAAATCAATCACATGATTTTTTCTAGAGAAGAAAAAATTGTCATAAAATCTTATGTCTTTGAAAAGTTGTGTAAATTGATGAGCATATGTCTTCCTGGTCGGGAAGAATCAGTAGGATGAAATAGAGATTGTGCTATAAATGATATTCTTACAATGAAATTATGTAATTTATATGTTTTACACATAACTTATTTCAAGTTTCAATCCAATTGGAACTACTCCAAAAGAAGCTGAATGGTAAAAGATAAAAATATTGCTACATATATGTCTATTAGATTTTGAAAGAGAATTTATGTATATCTCACCATGTAAATTTTTAGCATTATATTAGACAATAAAAAGTTGTGTGTTTATGTTGAACGGACTACTATCATGCAGGCTACCAAAACTATTACTTGAGATTGTAAATTAGTTATTAAATCTTATGTCTCACATAATTATTTGATTATTTAGGGTTCCAAGGATACTAATGTAAAGCTTCATCTCTAGTTGGAACCAATGTTATTAGGACCGGACCGGACAAAGATCCGGATAGGTGTCCGTTTCAGGTCGAACCGGTCGAATCGATTGGACCGGTCGGTCGGATCGGATAGTAATAAAATATTAAATAATATTTATCATATTAGATAAATTAGTTAGAGATGAATGGTGCAAACTTCTTTGATATATGTATAATATACAATAAAACTATAGCATACATAATATAGTATAGTATTATATATATTTAAATATATACACACAAATTTTAAATTTCTTTAATTTAACATTAATAAGTTCAAATTTAATAAATCACTAATTATACTATATATTTATTTATAGAATATATAATCTTTTCATAATATAATGGAAAAAATATTTATAAAAAATTTAAAGAATAGAAAATTTATATATAATAATAAGATTCCATAAGATTTTCATTTATTAAGTGTATAATAATTTTAACATCAAATCTTAAATTTAAGATTTAAGATTGTTGTTTTTTTACATAATTACATTTTGATATAGGTATATATCCAAAATATAATAGCTTAATTTAATATATCATATTAAATATAATAAATATATAATTAACTTATATTATAATATACATTTATGATATTAAACTTTTGAATAAAATAATAATTCATAAGTTAAAGTTTAAAACTTAGTAAATTTTAAAAAAGAGCAAGTAAGGTCTACAAATATAATCCCACATTCATAATACTAACAACATAAGAGCAATGGTGCATCTATAAATAAAGGAGGACACAAGTGGGCCAATGTATTTTTTTATGGAGAAAGTTCATTTACGAATATTTTTTAAAGTTATAATAATAAACTTTATAAAATTATTTCTTTTGTTCAGAAATAATAAAAAAATTGGGCTGGCCTAAAATCGCGGTTCAACTTGATTTTGATTGGTTCTTGATTAGTCTCGATCAATTCAACTAGGGGTCCGATTTTAAGGTTTGTATCAAACCATCTTAGTAGCCGGTCGACGGTCCGACCGGCCGGTCCGGCCCTAATAACATTGGTTGGAACCGCTTGAAAATGAGAGGTGTAGGTCGAAAGAAAAAATCTCTATTTGATGGGGCTTCTTCCTATACCTATGAATTCCATTGTATTCATAAATGAGACATTGGAACCTTTTCTTCTGTATGAATCGATATTATTACATTCCTATTCCTTCCCGATACCTTTCAAGACATGTTGAGCTCCACAAACTTTTTGTACATTAAAAAAGGAATAACGATTGGACATGCAAAAAAAAACTTTTTCTTGGATAAAGGAAGAGATGGTTCGATTTATTTCTGTAACAATCATGATATATGTAATAATTCATGCATCTATTTCAAATGCATATCTCGTTTTTGCACAGCAGGGTTATGAAAACCCACTGCCAAAATGGAATCTAGAGAAGAACATGATACCGCTTGTTAAAATTATTGTGCTTGGTACAAAGTGACATAAATTTTAAGAATTTTACTCTAGTTATCTAGAAAATAGAAAGTTCTAGAATAGGAATTGTATAGTAATTGAAATAAATCATACAAATAAAGCCACTCAATCTGTCAGGATATCAATATGAAATTTAGGTTGGATGCTGATTTTCTTAAAACATCATACAAATAAATCATAAAATATAATTAGTTTAAGTTTCCTGTAATATGGAGTTAAATAAAATTAGAACTATATGATTTTATTATTTATGTTAAGAGTTATGAATTTTTTAATTAGGTGTACAATTAGCCATAATAGAAGATAACTAGTTGTGATGAATTGAATTGCTGGAGCAATATAGAATGTGTAAATGACATATAATCTTTGATATGGTTGTATACATTATTTTGAAACTTGTGCCTTATCAATAATATGAATCTATATTATTGCTATAGGATTAGATGAGTGATAAGAAAAAAGAAATGAGAAAATACCTTGTGTGGTTGCTTATGTCAGATAAGTTGATTTCTCCTATTTTATATATTCACCTCTTATGAATTTAGTGTGATATTTATTACTATATGTATTGAGTATGTCTTTCGTTCTTATGAAAAGTATATTTGTTTGATTGATTAGTTGTCATTTGAAATGCATATTTGATATGTTATGAATTAATTTCGAGAAGTGTAATCATATTCCATTTGAAAATAGTATTTAATATGATTCAATATTTGAAATACAATTGTCACATGATGATTTATACATCGACATTTGTTTGTAACATGCATTTGCATGTATGATGGTTGGAGGCAAGTGTTACATCGCTTATCACGATGGAAACCAACTCTAAATTACAATTCATACTTTGTTCCATGAAAGGAATGAAATAGGATAAAGCTATGCTATGCGAGACTAAGTGCTACATCATGAGAAATTATAATGGGAGCCACTTTTGAAATCCGTAGGGGTCACCTCTATAATCCACCTATCACTAGTTGATGTGTTTTCCGAAAGGGATTAGGTAGAATGAAGCTGCTATGTGGAGTTAAGTTCTACAACGTGAGAAGTCAAAATGAGAGCCTTAATGATTTTTATTAGAATGTTGTATAATATTCAAATATATAAGAATACTGATTATGATATTATAATTATTGTATGTCTTTTTATGTCCCTTGGAATTGATTACATGCTAAACACATATGTTATGAGTTATCAACTTAGTAAGTTATTTTGCTCACTATGTTATTTCTAATACTTTTTTTTTCAGATCAGTATAGCTATTTGAATCTTACGAGCTCATAATTTTAGCAAGTTTTATCTCCGTTGATGCTAACTTGCTAAGGTGTTGAGGGGAGTTTTTCTCTCGTATTCTTTTATTAGGATATAAATAAAGTTGTTATGTATATTATATATATGTCATTTTGTATTTTGTAAGAAGATCAACTAAAGGAGGTTTGGCAACTTTGAATGATCATCATAAGTTGTTTAGTTTACTGAATAATATTTTTATTCCTTATATTATATCTAAAAAATTATATCATGTTTCTATTGTCATGACCGCCAATTTAATCTATGAGTTAAACTAAAGTTTGCGACTCATTACGAACGATCAAATACAATTATGAAAAAAAAAATACAGAAACGTGATGCAATTTAATCTTCTTTTATAACATAAGATTAAAAGTATATCATTAAATAAATTACACAATATGTGATCATTTCAGAGCAAACTAATACATCTTAAGTCGTACAATAAAATGACTTTATTTTCAATACAACTTATTTTGACATAAGTAATAAACACGACTAGCTCTCTTGACATCTTAATAGAAAGATACGAGAGACATAAATCCTCTCGTCATATCACTAAGGATGTTATAGAATCCTTTTACGACTATCACCTCGCACGATCTCCAACGAGCTATATGAATCTGAAAAATATTAGAAACAACATTATGAGCAAAAATAGCTCAGTAACTTGATAACTCATGGGCTATGTGTTACCATCTAATAAATTCAGGGAAACATAAAAATACAAGCATTAATCATAATATCAAAATTAATATTTTCATACATTTGATAAATACATATATAACACTCCAATCGAAATCATCCCATTCAATTCACAATCATTGTCATTAAACCATATCAAACACGTGTATGCAATGCAACACTCTCATATATATGCACGGATCACCAACACGTGTATGCAATGCAACACTCTCATATATATCAAACACGTGAACTCTAGAGGTAGCTCTTATCGTAATTAGCGATGTAGCACTTAGCTTCATTTTACCTCATCCTTTTTAGGAAATAAATCATATAGCGATAGGTGGACTCTAGAGGTGACATCTACGAATTCTAGAGGTGACCCCCATCGCGATTACTCACGATGTGGCACTTAGCTCCACCTGACACTTAGTTCCAACCTATCTCATCCTATTATTAGGGAACAAAATGATGGATTGGACTCTAAAGATAGCTCCCATCATGACCAGCGATGTTGCACTTAGCTCTAACTATCAAACATGCAACGCAGACAGATGTAGATTCATGATTCATCATATAACAATTATATCTCGGATATCAGAAGATGAATCATATCAAATATCATTTCAAACTGAACAAGATTGCACTTCTGATAACCCATTCATATTATATCACATATACTTTTCAAATGTGCAATCATACAATCATTCAAATATATTTTTCACAATTGCATTTCTCGAAATCAATTCATAACATTCTAATACATATTCAATACACATAATAATCGATGTCACACCGAATTCAAAAGAGGTGAAAATATAGAGTAGGAGAAATCAACTTACTTATAAGAACTACCAAAAGATTTTTCCTTTCCTTTTTCACTACTTTACTCTTCTACTCCAATACAATAATAATAAGAAACACATCACTTCTATGATCTGAACAGAAGTCTATCACACATGAAACACAATTAATTGAAGAGGTACATGACCTTGAGTATTTACTCTTATAACTTAAGTAACTATTTATCACAAGAGTTGGTCTACTATTAAGACAAATTGTATACACAATGAAAGAAAATTCGTATCTGCTTGAATTGATAACCAAATTTCTTCATTCCAATTTTTCTTACTTCCTGCTTACTAATACCTTAATTCATAAAAGTTTCATATCTTATTTCATTGTGGTTTGTTCACAGGAAAATCAAAATTCAGCTTAACTTTTAGAGTATTTCTTTGTTCTGACGGACCGAGTAACCTTAATAATACTATTTATATAAAATAAGAAACATGTCATATTTGGATACTTAAATTTCGTATAAATATAGATTTCATAAATTGCAACTCATAAAATTCCTTGAACTTGTATCTATCCGTACTGATCATAATAAATTTAACAAGCACTAGCACAATTTACCTTATGTTTCATCCTGACAAACTAAGTGAGGCTCGGTAAAATATTTATAACTTTCCCTACAAGTATCATTTTTGAGTGATTCAAATTTTCAGTGGAACCTAATGTCAGTGTCTATAACATCCTAAATTATCAAATAATTCCATGACATATTGGATTTGATCCATAATTTTCGGGTAACAATTTCGGAAGATAGAATGATAGTACCTTAAAGTTAAGCACATAACTTTCTTTACAGAAATAATATTAACTTGATTTCACAGCTCAAAGACAGACTCATAGGGGATCAATGAGAGTAATTATCATAATTTTTGGACCACCCAAAGGTATGAAATTATGTAGCAAAATATTCGAGAACCAATTGAGCATGATTAGGGTTAATTTTGCTCATGAAGAACATGAGTTTTGCTCCATGGTTAGCTAAAATTTGAAAGTGAATGAGATAGAAAGGGTTCAGAGAAATTCTAATTAGGAAGGTATGAAATTAAAATCGAAAGAATGTAAAGTATGAACCTTTCTCTTCTTTCAAATTCCTTCACTAGAAGCACATGATCCTTTTGGTCCTCTTGGATTTTCGGATGGGTCAAGTGAGGAGGTGAAAAGATGTGGTAGATCATGTAGAGGGTAAAGATAAGGCATGTGGAAATCGACCTTAGGTCAGTCAAATATAGAGGTAAGTAATTGCTCTTAGTATTGAGCTTATTTACATCTAATGCCATTTAAGTAAATGGTTACTTAAGAAATTACATGTAAATAAGGAACTACTCTCAATTTGGATTCAAATAAAATATTTATAAAAATAAATAATCAAGGAATCGAAATCTAATTTTTTGTCCGAAGAACAAAAATCGTAAGTTCACAGATTTTTCGATTTTGCATCTATGTTTTACCCAAGTAAAACACCTTCTAAAAATTGTTAAAAATTACATCTATAATTCTTTGATATATAGGAACAATTACCGAGACTTTAATTTTCTTAATTCTAATATTTTCAAAGATCATGTTTTCATGTCTTGAACAAATTTTCACCAAATTTTAGCAATCAAACACTATGAGTTATAACTCATGCCTTAACACATATATCAATAATACGATATAATATTAACCCATGTGATTACATGTGAATTAAATTTGGGATATTACATCTATAACCTTTCTCAATTTTATTTGATCATATCTTATGAATTGCGAACTTCGAATTAAACTAAGGTTTAATTCGGGGTCGTGACAAAAACAACCCATGAAACTTCAATATTCAACTGTAGTGTCCATTGTAATGGGCGTGACTATGAAGTCACAGCCCGTGAAATCAATAATTTCATGTTTCGAAAGAAATTTTGACTCAAATCTTTTTGTAATTCTTCTTTTGGTCCTTTCTCCACATCTTTTAGTAGTTTTTTTTTGTATTTTTGGCAGTCATTTCAGATTTCACAAGTCATGTGACAAGGTGTTACGACTATGTTATCACATGTGAAACATCAAATAATTTAACATGACCTCACTGATCAACCTGCTACATACACATAACGACATGTGAATTTGAAAATAACCCTCGTGGCATGAGCATAACGGCTAGTGACTTTTTGTTTTGAAGATTTTGACCTGCAATGTTGGATGATAAGTTAAAATAATAATAATAATAATAATAATAATAATAATAATAATAATAATAATAATAATAATAATAATAATAATAATAATAATAATAATAATAATAATAATAATAATAATAATAATAATAATAATAGAGTAAAAGAGAGAAAAAATTTAAAAAATAAATTAATGAAAAAAACTAATTTAATTATTTGAAAAAAAATAAAATCTAAACTAAGAATTAGAGTTGAGAAAATATAGTTCTAATTGTAAGCACTAACCTACATGTGCTGACATTAGGATAATATACATAGATGTGCAATTAAGGAACAATTTCACCGGTATTATTAGATGTCATCTTGAATGTTTCATATGGTGTGGCTCAATTGTAATGCCTCAAAATTTTACCCTCCTGTTGATGTGACATTTAGACTTATTTGGGCCAATAATCTCTTCTTCTTGAACTTTTTCTTACATAAGATGCGGAAGCCAAACAACTATTCATCTTTCTTTAACAGAGTGCGGAAGTGACTTTTCTTTCTAACTATTCTTTCATAATAGTCCTTCAAAGGCAATTTAACTTTACATCATATAACTATAGGAGTTCTAATTGACTCAAATTGTGCAATTTACATCACTATGAATATTGTTATTGTCCACGCATCCATCCTTACTTTTCGTTCATCTATCTATGAAATTCAAATACAGTGAAATAGAATTTTTATGAGTATAAAATACTCACTACATAAGATAATGCAAATGGATAAGAAAAATTAATAAAAATAGGCAAGCGGTATGAGAAAATAATTCTATTCTTTCCTTTCTATTTTTTCGCTTTCTATTCTATGCCATTCTGTTCTTTCTATTATGTTCCTTTCTATTCTTTTATGTTCTTCCTCTTTTATGTTCTTCCTCTTTTATGTTCAGTTTTTTTTCATTTTGTTCTTTCAATTCTGTTCACTTATGTTCTTTTCCGTCCTTTCAATTCTTTTTCTTTTATGTTCTTTTCATTACATCTTTTACTTTAATAATTCCTATGAACTTCTATATTCGTTGTCCTAAATGTGAGCTCGACTTCTTTTATTATGGATCAATATGGTCATGTGACTATGACATTGGGGGCAAGGCGGATCAAACCAGGACCATGTGAGCATTTACTTACTCACAAAAGACGAGCTTTGCATATCCACTCAAGTAGGATTGCAAAGATCCTTTTTTTTAAATCACCACAGTAGGATTATTAATACCCACCTCATGACGTTACCTTGGTGGGACTATTAATATCTACCTTTTGGCCTATAACAATAAGTGCACATGAAGATCCCATTTTATAGCTTTTATCTTTTCCTATTTAGCTATCTTTTCTATTTAGTTCATCACATGACAATAGAAGGCAAAAAAGGTCTTCTATACAAACCAATACAAAATTAAGTCTGTAATCTATGCAGAATTCGAGCCGGACATGATCAAACTCGGGCCAGGTTTAGTCTAAACTCGAGTCAGGTCAAGGGCGACTCAGACCGGGTCCTTTCCAATTCAACATCTTAAACATTTCTTCGTTGAAACTCGGACCTGATTCCTACATGACTCGATCTAGGTCACGTGAAACCAAATCCTTCATTTCTATTCTCTACAACCCGGACCGAGTATACACATAGCTCGGGCGAGTTGTCGAAAAAGAAAATCCAAATACTCGAAAGCAGTCATGGCAGAACCTAGGTCAGATTGCCTGGAGCTCGGGCTGGGTTTATTCGAATTCTGATCAGATTTGGAGAAGCATTGCGCCAAGTTTGAACTTTACAGATAAACTCAAGCCGGGTTCATCTCTACGTGGGTCAGGTTTGTGATGTCAGAACTCCGGTGGTTTCTTTTTTGAGACTTTAATATGTAAAAAATTTCGATACACTTTTCCTTTTGGCACAAGAATGATCTAGAATCATTCATGCATTATAGGAGAACATAATCCAAATCTAATTCATCCATAATCTTATCTATTCCATTAAAAAATCGTATCCAAAAATGAATCTCAAATCTTACGTACCTTTATTGTTTCGGTCTACCTAAAACTTGAGCGCAATTTTCAATGAGATCCGATGATGAGTAACCACGAGGCCAGCACACACGTGCACCGAGAGAGAAGAAAATATAGCCCAAAGATGAAAGAAAAACTCAAGTAGAGAAGGGGAGAAAGATATCTTGGAGAAGACTTTTGGGGTCATATTTATAGGATAAAGTCTCACAAGTGTTATTCTAATTAGAACTCCTATCTATACTTCTTATCTATAATTTATCTTTTATTTTCCATGAACTTTCGATTTAACTAATTAATTAACAACACTATTTATTGATTTTCATAATTTAAATAATAATTTATTATTATTTTATCTCCTAAATATTTTTATCCTTAAAACTCCTCATTTCAACCTCTTAGGAGTACTAATTCAATCCTTCAACGGACTTTAGCCCTAATTCACTTCTAATTATCCTTTCTTTATTTTATATATTATAAATATAATTATTCTTGAATTTCATAAATAAATAAATAAATATTATTCTTATATTTTAATTTTTGAAATAAAATAAAAATAATGTTATTTTATCTTTCAAGTATTTCTGGACATAAAACTCTTATCTTAACTCTTATTAGGACTCCTTTATATCCTAAACTTATAGTTAGATTCAAATTAAATTTTGAATTCCTAATCTCATTATGACTTCAACTCCTAATCTAATTAGAAATCATCTTTTCCTACCTCTTATCTAATAAGACTTTTTATTCTCATTCAAACTTTTCTTATCTTATCTTTTTCATCTTTTCTTATCCTTCCTCTAACTATACTTTTATTTCTTTCCAAACTTTATTTTCCTTTAACAACTCCTAAATTTTGGATTTATTATAATTATGAAAATTAATTTTTAATTTGAAAAAAATTTAAGAGTGTTGCATCGGCAAATGCGATGATGAATGACACCTAATGTTTCCACCTTTGTATCATCGCTCAGTGGTGGAGTTTCTTCAAATACATCAAGTTTCTAGGATTGAATTTGGAGGTTGCACTGCTAATTATTATGAATTTCCGAACAGTTCAAGTCTTCATTGAACTAATGTACTTGGTATTTTTTGTGTTGGTTATGTGCTTCTCTTCTTTTATTTAATTTGTCGTAGTATTTGGAGAAGTTTCTATACATGTTGGTGATGTTCTTTTTCTCCTAGACAATTTCTTAGTTTGTGAAGGTGTGGCAATTGGTGTTGATGATGACGTGGACGTTAGTAATCAGTGTCTCCAAAGATGAGCTCCTCCATCGAAGTTTTTCATCTTCAATAATGTATGCACTTGTCTCCTTTACATGTGATTGAGTAGTCATTGTCCCTGTTGAAAACCTTGTTCTAGGATGTCACTTTCTTTGGTAAAGGCACGAGCATAAAATAATAATCAGACTCTCAACGATGTGCTTTAGAGATTAATAATTTATAGAAGTCAATTGTGCAACTTGACTCTCTAATGCATGTAGCTTTGCTTCCAAGGCATTCGAATCATCGACTTCGATTTGCTTCTGATCTGGTTCAACTAGCCTACCAAATTTTGGATATATTGGTCTTGTGTTTGAAGCTTCCTTCCAATTATTGTAATGAGTTTACCCACCATATCTTCAAGGTCAACTTTTGGCTTAGCTAAACCCTTTGATTTGAGAAGTGATGTAACTAATCCTTAGTCTCTTCATTTGATTCCGCAGGTTTGAGATTTGGCTCTCCAACATTTTAATTTGATAGGATTTTTTTGGAGAGTTGCTTCCACATAGGATTTAATATATTTGTAATTATGTTTTCTAGATCTAGCAAGAAGTTGTCTTCATAAAGGCATCTTTATATTGCTTCCACTTGATATAGCCTCGACATGAACTTTATGTTGTTGCACAACAATGGTGTTTCCCTCAACTTGTTTATTGGTGGGCACTTTCTTCTTTGCCATTGAAGGTGTGATGATATGTGCATGATGATCAAGTCATGTACAAAAGATGGAACATGAAAACTTTACACAACTAAAAGAAAAGTAAAGTGACAGAAAAATAAAATCTCAAAGTAGCGTGAAATAAGAGTAGTAAGTAAATTTTTATTCCTTGACGAAGATTGATAACAATATATAACTAGAAAGTGCACTAGTCACTTAAGTAATAAAAGAAACTAATTTCAAAGGCTGATAGGAGATAATATGGCGACGATAAAAGAGAATATGAAAAGTTAAATAACAAAAAATAAATGTTCTATTAAACTAAACTACTGATAATCTAATGTCCTTAGGATGGCTTAAGATGATTAAGAATAAACTTTTTAATTTTTGTAGTAATTGATTTAATCAAAGATAATTAGGTTCAAATTTTATACGGATTAGGAGCACATAAAGTATAATGTTCCTAACCGGGTATATAAACTATTCTTAATCCTAATGAAATAAAAATATTTCATTCAGTTCTACTCCTCATATTAGAATGTTATGTGTTGTACTTCTTACACTAACAAATGTCCACCCATGACAGACCACACAATCTAATACTCCTTCAGGCTTTATTAGATTACCACACAAATTTCTTAAAAGAAAATTATGAACTAATAGATTGATTACACTTCCTAGTTGATAATCATCTAATAATTCAATTAAAACTAATGAACCGAGTGATGATTATAATAAATAGCACGTTCTTAAAAGTTAAACTAAATATAATAATCGCTAAGAAATAATAAAACTTTTGCATAACTAAAATTGAAACTGAAAAATTAATTTAAATTATTATATTATAGAGATAAAAATATACTCATCATGATTGATCATCAACCTAAAACATCATCCCAACATAAGTTAGAATAGGTAGTACTTTTCAAATACGACGATGAACCACTACACAATCTTTCCTTGAGTGTACTGTGCAGAAGTCTTCTTCTCATTTCTTCATAAGTCTCCTTGATTCTTGGATTGAAAGATTTGGTTGCAAACTCTAACATGCTCTCTTCAGGTTATAGAAGGTCTCTATTTATAGCGGTTATGTGATCAGATAAGAAACAAAAACTTTTTCTATGCAAAATTAGAAAATTTTGGAGTAGAATCAATTTTAAGATTTTGGCCTAGTCGAACTTTGAATTTTTAACCATAATATATTTCCAATTAATCCATGGGATATATGGTATGTGTAGGAGTTCTTGTAGATGTGAAATTCCTTCGAAAATTCAACAAAAAATTGAAATTAAATTTCATCGCGAGTGGTAATAGTGTTGTCATGGCTCAAACTGTGTCCGAAAGGCTATAAATGAGTTTTCATGGCCCATGACGATATTTTTCATGCCCTTTATAATGTTCGATTAAGTGTTGGAAAGAGGAATTCACAAGTCCGACAACTTTCATAAATTGAAATTGAGCATTTTAACTGTTTGTTACGAAGATTTCACGGCCTTTTGTCACGGAATGTGATAGAACTGTCATGGCTACTCGTGACAATCAAAATTTCAACCATTGACAGTTTCACTATTTCATTTTTTGACTTTATTTTAATACAAATTTGAGTGCAATTTTTTAAAGGGACTTAATAACTCTTTCTCTTGCTTCCTAAACAATAAAATACAACATTTCAGTAGATTTTTATTTTTACAAAATTAAAGCATACATGCGATTCGAAAATGAATTGAAATGAGATTAAATACGCTATTAATTATATGTTGGAATATGTATGCACCAGTAATGGAATTGAATGCAGATTTTGATGACAAAAAAATGGAAACCAAGTAAATTCCAATCTTGAAAAAGGATATAGAAGGAAGTGCAAAATTTTCAAATTAGTCTCACAAAGATTTGAATTCTTAGCAAGATAAGAATCATTTTGAAATCAAATAGAGAATTTCCTAATTTCAACAACGTGAAAGGAAATAAATCACTACACACATAAATCAAATGTTTAAATCTGAATTCAAAATTTAGATGAAAGGGATAATAATGTCGATGATTATATTGAGGATTGAATGAACTAGAATAATCGTGAAGTATTTCCTTTTTTCTTGCACGAGATTTATAGTAAAGACAAATGCAAATTTTGATTATTTATGTTTTTGCGACAATTTTGATTAAAAAATAATATATTTTGATATGATTGTCAAAATACAATATTTCTGCAAGCAACAAAAAAAATTAGATCCAAAATTTTGAAACTTCAAGCTCTAATATCAAATGATATGATATTCATTAGGAAACTTATCCTAATAACCAACAATCAAGCATAAGTGGACAGTCAAAGAAATTTTACTCAGAAAAACAAATCAAGAAAGTGGAAATATCGACCAATATGCTAAAATATGCATAAGAATCAATATCAAACTGATGGAATTCAAATGAACTGCAGAATAACAATTACTTGCAATCCAAGTCGGAGTTCACAAGGAACAAAGAAGAGATTCCTTTCTACCAATTGACCTTAAAGGTGAACTAATCCAATGGTAAAGGTGCTATTCACATTCATAGGATAAGGTGACAACACTTGTATGCGAGATGACATCATTTCGAACAAATATGGATTGAGATCCACTAATCTTCAAAGTGACTTGAATCTGTCCATATGGCACAAATATAACGGCTAGCCATTTCACATCACTGGATTTTGTGAATCTAGTGAAACTTGTTTGCAACATGTCAATTTTGAAAGGTATTATCCCGAAATAAGACTTGTAGGATTGAAGCCATCATATTATCCAAGTCATGGAAGATGATACACAATAATATAACTCTATTAGAGCCCAAAAGTATGTAGTTCTATTGTTAAAAATTCATACAAGGTTGACCCAACAATTCATCTATCTTTTACATTAATTCTTTGTGTGGAGTCTTTTCGATTCAGCATTTTCCTTCTCCTTCTCTCTCATTGGCGGTCCTTGATGGTCCCCCTAGACCCTAGTTTAAAGGCAACTTGTCCTCGTTGAGGGGAAAATAGGAGAAAGAATGAAGAGGAAAACAATGAAAAGAACATGAAGAGGCCAATTCATGTCCATAAACTCTTCATCTGAATTATCATCTTGCTTCTTTACATGTCCTTGGCATGTTCCACTATGTGCACTAGCATTTTCATGTTTTTGGAGATTTGATTGTCATGAGGCTATGGAGAAATGGAGAAAATATAAAGGCCAAAATTGGTGGGGAGGAGGAGAGGTAAGTAGTTAAATAGAATAACAAATTAAAAGATAAAGTTTGTTGTAACATTTCAAGAGAAATGTATTTATGATCAATTTTAATTCTCAAAAGAATATTCTGAAATTTGTTTTCTATTATACGGTGGTTGTCACATTAATTTATAAAATTATAGTTAAGTTAATAAAATAGTTTAATGAATAATATCAAATTATCTTTATTCATAAAGCCTCATGTAACTATACTATTATATAATATTTATAATATTTAATATTAAACTAATTAATGAAATACTTATTTGATAATTTATTTTCATAAATGATATTTATTTCATTATAATAGCTAAAATGTACTAAAAAATATAATTGAACTTGAAATATTCAATTAATTATCAACTTATTGATTTAGTTAATTATCAACTTAGACAAGGAACAAGATAAATTTATTTTGATAATATAGGAAATATTATATTTAAATAATATTATAATTAATTCTTATTTCAATTAATATAAAATAGTTTAATAAAAATATTAACAGTAATTATTAACTAATAATATTTTACTATACTATAATATTACTTAAAGTATAATAAATAATTAAGAAAATAATTATTTAATATTGGAATAAATTAATAATATATTTTTTAATTTATTATTATGTAATACTAAGTTAATTATAATAAATAGTTAATAAATACTTATTTATTATGAGATCTAAATAAATTTATTCTATCATTTTTGTGATAATGCAAATTTAAATTAGTAATTATATACGTACATATATAATATAATATAATATAATATACATGTATAATATATTTATTATTAGACTAATAAATAAAAGAAAAAAAAAGAAAATGAACCATATGCTAAAAGTAAAAAAAGAAAGAATGTGCATTGCAGTCCGAACTTTGAAGTTCTCAACGTGAATGAGAACTTTTCATCAAGAACATGTCAAAATCACTTGCATTGATCGGAACTTGAGTTTCGGTGGACCTCATCAGAACTTATGTCGCTGTTTGGCAAAACTGAGCTTAGTTTTAACGAAAATTTCTCATCCGAACACAATCTAGAGGTTTGCTATCTTAGGTACCAAAACTTAAATTACAACTTGCCTAAGTGTCAGATAGTTCATCCAAGCATGATTCAAGAAAAAAAATGATGACCACAACTAAAATTCAGACCAACATGTAATGTGAGCGAAATTTTAGAACTTCAGTTCTCGTGGACGTCACCTTTTGTTTTTGCTTTTTTTTTTACTTTCAATTATTTTTAATGTACATTCAACTTATAAAATAAATTATTTAATTAAATATTAAATATTTTGGATTAACTATTTATTATATTTTAATTACTATTATAGTATATTAAATATTCTAAATAAATATTTACTATTAATATTAATTATTAATCAATTATTATTTATCTTATTTTTAATATAATATTTGTTTATATTATAAAATAAAGTTATCTCTTTAATTCTTAGTTTTTATCCAAGTACTTATTAAACATTATCTATTTAGTCAACTTTTTAATTCTTTATAATTCCATTTTCTATCCAAAATTCAAATATTTTTTGTCTAATCGATTAGTTTTTAAGAACTAATTAAAAATTAAATTCTTACATCCAAGTACTCTTAGTTATTATTGTGATGCTTAATTGTTGAGACTAATGAATGTGACACCTTAAAAAAAAATTATTGACATCTAACATTATGGTGGATTTTCCAATTATTGCATGTATAGTAGAACACAACTTATACCTAAAAAAAGTTACAAGATGAAAAAGGAAACTGGTAAGAATTGAGTTTTAATTTATAATATCATTATAAGAAAAAACTTTTAAAAAAACAAAATGAACTCTCATATCAACATTTGTTTTTCTTTACATAATTTCTCCTGGAATATTAAACATAGACAAACGAGTGCTTATAAAATATTGATAAAAAATGCAAATCAAGAACAGAAAATCACAAATAATTGGAAAACAAATGGAGATTGATTCAACATATTCTTTTTCCTCATTACATAGTGAAACTATTTCAATGTCATATGATAATTTTTCTTTCCACTTGACAATGCCAACAAAGGGAAAAAGTTCTTTTTTTTTTCTTTTTTGCCCTTGCATTAGAATAAAAACTGATACAAGTAAAAGGAATAAAAATGATGAGGATATCTCTTTAAATTTTGGGCCGATCCGTTCTAATTTAGGAAACGCCAACCATGGGCCGACCCAGTCTTAACAGCATACGCACCCAATTGCAAAAGATCCGCGTCGAACACTTTGCAACAATTCGCCCGCCAATGCGACTTCGCTTATGAGCGCTCCCCGCCGGCTCTCCGCCACCGCCGCCGCCTCCGGCGTCACGAACTCCTCCCTCTCGGCGGCCTCACTTCTTAGCCGGTGCCGCTCGCTGTTCTGCCTGGAGCAAGTCCACGCGCAAATCATCCACAAGGGCCTCGAGCAGCACCCCGTCTTGGCCGTTCGCTTCCTTTCCCTCTGCTCCGACCTCGCTGCCCCGGCCTACGCCTCCGCGGCGTTCGCTCGCATTTCCTCCCCCAGCCTCATCCTCTGGAACGCACTCCTCGCTGCCCACGCTCGCCATTCCCCGGTCCCCTCCGCCGTCTCACTGTTCAACCTTCTGCGCGCGCGCTCCCCGCTGCCCCCGGACGCTTTCACGTTCCCCACCCTCCTTTCCTGCTGCTCCCGCGGAGGCCCTTCCACCTTCTCCGTCGGTGCTTCCGTCCATGCTGCCGCGCTCCGCGGAGGCCTCGAGGCTGACGTCTACGTCCGCACTTCCCTCATCGATTTTTACGGAAAGTGCCAGCAAATAGAAGCCGCAAGGAAGCTCTTCGACGCCATGACTATCAGAAATGAGGTTTCTTGGACTGCAATGATTGTTGCTCACTTGATTTCTGGAGATTTGATTTCCGCAAGATTGGTTTTCGATCAAATGCCGAAGAGAAATGTAGCAACATGGAATGCCATGATCGACGGATATGTGAAGACAGGGGATTTGATAAGAGCCCGCTGTCTTTTTGACAAAATGCCGGAGAAGAATGCGGTCTCCTTCACGTCTCTGATTGATGGATATGCCAAAGTTGGGGATTTGGCATCAGCAAGGGCCTTGTTTGAACAGTCTGAGTTCAGGGATATCTTCTCCTGGTCCGCGATGATATCTGGATATGCCCAGAATGGTCATCCCATTGAGGCCTTGAAGATATTTCTCGAGATGTACAATGCAAATATCAAGCCTGATGAGTTCATTCTTGTAGGTTTGATGTCAGCATGCTCGCAATTGAGTAGCATCACCTTAGCCAAATGGGTAGATTCTTATGTCATTGGGAGCTCAGTTGATGTCAAGAAGGCCCATGTCTTGGCTGCTTTGATTGACATGAATGCAAAGTGTGGCAACATAGGAAGAGCTGTCAGTCTGTTTGAGTCAATGTCAAGCAAGGATGTTGTGTCATATTGCTCTTTAATGAAAGGGTACTCCATACATGGTTTTGGCGCAAAGGCTGTTGAGCTTTTCCCTCAGATGCTCAATGAAGGGATTGTACCCGATGAAGTTGCTTTCACGGTGGTACTAGCAGCATGCAGTCATGCTGGCCTTGTTGAAGAAGGAAAGAAATTTTTTGACTTGATGAAGAATCACTACTTGATTGTTCCTTCTGCAGATCACTATGCGTGTATGATAGATATCCTAGGTCGAGCAGGGAGATTAAATGAAGCATATGATTTGATCGCATCAATGCCTGTACAGCCCCATGCTGGAGCTTGGGGAGCGTTATTAGGGGCTTGCAAGCTGCACTCCAATATTGCACTTGGTGAGATGGTTGCAAGAAGGCTTTTTGACATAGAACCACAAAATGCTGGTAACTATGTCTTGCTATCAAACATTTACGCAACAGCTGATAGGTGGGCAGATGTTTCGGAAGTAAGAAATTTAATGAGAGGGAAAGGGATTAAGAAAATACCTGGTACAACTTGGATCTAGTTGTACAGATGACTAATGTTCTAATGTTTTTGGTATATGAGAAATCTATTGGTACCAGAACAATGATTTGACTATTCCTAATGGTTAAAATTTCAAGCAACATTCATGAGATGTTGTCTGGAGGAGAAGAAATCTTCAGATGCATCAGTGTGGGAGTAATTTGGGCAAAAACATTCTAGTGATGCAAAAGGAGTGACAGTGTTAAGCAATATTATGCACTTAACCACTTCTCTTTCACCTTGAACTGCTTCGGTGCTGCGTTTTGCATGCTCCGGAAGAAATTTTGGTTCATTAAGATGGTTTGATCATTTGATAAAGGATATTAAGTTACTGACATGAGACACAAGTGGTTTTAAGGTGATGACTGTTGGATTCTATTGCCATCTTTATTGCATTTGAAGCCCTTGAATACTCCTGCTATGAGGTGAAGCCCTTAGTTTCCATGAAGAAAGGTTTTCCTCAGTTATATTGCAGAAGATTGAATCATCTGTCACTAGAATTGTTCTCTTGCAGCAGTTTGTGGTCCATAAGAATTATTTATGAATGACCTGGAACAATAGGTACGACTTTAAACCAAGACAATTTGCTTCACTGTTTGTTAGGCATATGCAAGACATGTTTATCTTGCAATGTAATTCCATGTTTAAAACTTTATTCATTTTGGTAAACTATGTAGAGTAGTTCTCTTCTTTCTTGTCTGTCAACCAACATCAGAACTATGTCTTCTAAATCCTTGTAAAGCCTAAATTAATTTAACATGGTGGAAATGCAACTAGATAAATACTTAAACAAGGTACCAAAGGGAAGATGAGTTTGATTGTGACATTGATCATGACTTACATTAGCATTTTTTTTCGTGTGATCAGATAATCGGGATCACAGCGAGAGTGCACTTGCTTGTCCTGGTTGAGGCCGTCTTGCAGACTAAAATTGAAGAACTGGAAGTTCTATAACTCAAGGAGCAAAGGAATAGATGACAAAGTATGTCGACTTTTTGCCAGAATCTTGGGAGGTAATGAGTAACCAAAGTCTGAACGTGGAACCTCTCAGTATTATTGAATTTTGATACCACAGTACATATGATTCATATGAAGCAAGCACCTCTTGCTTTTTTGCATGTTGATTCTGCCAAAATTTACATGCTCGTAAATCTTGGTGCCTTGTCATGAAGAAGGTAAATTAATTGAATACTGAGGTGATTATTGTTTTGTTTGAAGTGATCTCTAGATGAAACTTTGGGTAAAATACGTTCTGCCAAAATAGAACATTATACATTTTCTATTCTGTAACAAATATGGGGGAATCAATTATTTTTAACAGAGGATGCTAGAAAATACTTCCCCGTCTGTTTGGGGATACTTTTTTCTTATAAATTTGTGTCTTTTGTCAGTTTGAAAATGTTCTCGTCCATAAACTTTTTATTGTTTTCGATATTTATAATTTTTCAATCTCAGAAGTAAAAAAATTCTAAGCTCTCACTTTATCATCCGCTAGTCCTGCCAATGCCAGAAGCCACCGCTTCAGCAGTTCAGCTATCAAAGACAGCAGCAGATGGAACGGAGCATCGAGTACGACATTGCTGACAACTACGTGATATCTAACATAATCTTCAGTACCAAAGGACAATTTAATGACCGATCATGTTGGTTTAGACTTTCAGGACCGTTTGGTACGTAGTAATTCAAAAATATTAACGATTATTTTATTTAAAATTTTCAGAGTCATCGTATTATTTCGTTTGGCTGTAATTGATTATCGATAATTTTAATTGTATTTTAATATCACATCACTGATAATTCAAATATCAGATAGGGAAGGTAATTTTTCAAATTACTAGTTGTTTGGCATATTTTTGTCAAAAATATTCATTTCATAAAATTTTTAATTTTAATATTTTGTTATTAAATAAATATAATCTAAACTCCGCCTATATTTTATAGCCGGTCTCAAGCCCGTATAAAAGAGGAGGGTTGTGTTAGGTCTCGACAGCCAGCATAAAATTCTGTCGAATCTTATGAACATGGATCAACGAATATATTATGTTAATGCTAGGTCGTTACCCGTAAGTAACGCGCTGTACAACTCGGGTACAATGATAAGAGAGCAAGAGCCGCTGCATTCTCGCCTGAATGCAGTGTTAAATGAGCAAGGGCTACCACACTCTAATGGACGGAGGCGGTTAAAGAAGCTAGTTCATGAGACTAAGGTCAGATTAGATTCTTGGAACATTGGGACGTTGAATGGGAAGCGCCTCGAGGTGGCACAAGTAATGGACCAGCGTAAGATTAGTATCTTATGCTTGCAAGAAACTAGATGGGTAGGAGAAGGAAGTAAAGATATTAGGTTAAATGGTTCCAAACTTTGGTACACCGGTAAGGTAAATGGAAGGAATGGTGTTGGTATTATCGCGGATGCAGAATGGAGAGAGAATGTTGTGGAAGTTAAAAAGATTGATGATCGAATTATATCCGTGAAAGTAATTATTGGAAAGAAAACTATGAACATTATTAGTGCATATGCACTCCATGTAGGAGCAGAATCACATCTCAAGGACAAATTTTTGGCAGATATGAAGGGTTTGATTGAAAGTATACCAACAACCGAGAAAGTTTATATTGGGGGAAACCTTAATGGACATGTTGGTAAAGAGGCAGGACCACATGCAAGGGTTCATGGTGGTTTTGGTTTTGGGGAGTTGAATGAGGAAGGACAAACTATTATTGATTTTTCTTTAGCATACGACCTTAAGATTATCAACACTTGTTTTAGGAAGAGAGAGGAACATTTAATCACATACAAAAGTGAAACTCATAGGTCTCAAATCGATTTTTTCTTGACAACAAATATTGATAAAAGACGTTGTACTAATTGCATAGTAATTCCTAGGCATGAGGTGACTACACAACATAGATTGTTAGTTCTTGATATGCAAATAAAATGTATAAAATCAAAATCTCGAACAATTTTTGATCGAAAGATCAAGTTGTGGCAGTTAAAGGGGGAGAAGCGAGAGACTTTTAGAAGTAAGTTATTAGAGAAAAGTGTGTGGGAGTTAGAAGGAGATGCTAGTATCATGTGAGAGAATGTGGCAAAAAATGTTGAAATGGTTGCTAAAGCCATTTTAGGAGAATCAAAAGGTTTTGGACCACGAGATAAGGAGACTTGGTGGTGGAATGAGGAGGTCCAAGAAAAGGTGCGTAATAAGAAGAATTGTTTCAAGGCGATACACTTGGACAATAGTTTTGACAATTGGAAAAAGTATCGTTTGACGAAAAGGGAGGCTAAGAAGGCAGTTAGTGATGCTCATGCTAAAGCATATGAGGGGTTTTATAAGGAGTCAGGGACAAAGGCTGGTGAACAAAGGATTTACAAAATTGCAAGGAATAAAGAGAAGGAGTCGAGAGATTTGGATCAAGTAAGATGCATAAAAAATGAAGTTGGCAAGGTTTTAGTTACTGAAGGAGATATTAAGAACAGATGGGAAGAGTATTTCTATAAGCTATTTAATGATGGATGTGAAGGTTTCCGTTGTGATTTGGAGGACTTGACAGTTAGCGAATGTGAGCTTAATAGGTCATTTTATCGTAGAATTAGAGTCTCGGAGGTCAGCGAAGCTCTTAAGAAAATGGAGAATGGTAAAGCTGTTGGACCGGATGGTATCCCGATTGAAGTTTGGAAATGTTTAGGAGAAAAAGGTGTGTTGTGGTTATGTAAACTATTTAATGAGATTTTACGATCGAAAAAGATGTCTGATGATTGGAGATTAAGTACATTAGTTCCTATTTACAAAAATAAAGGGGATATTCAGAATTGTGCAAATTATAGAGGGATTAAACTTATGAGTCACACAATAAAATTATGGGAAAAAGTGATTGAGCATAGATTGAGAATGAAGACTAGTATTTCTGAGAAACAATTTGGGTTCATGCTAGGAAAATCCACTACAGAGGCGATTTATTTACTAAGGGGGATGATGGAGAAGTATCGAAGTAGGAGAAGAGACTTACATATGGCTTTCATTGACTTAGAGAAGGCGTATGATCGGGTACCAATGGATGTACTTTGGAAAGCTTTGCAAAAGAAGAGGGTGAGTATTGCTTACATTAAGGTAATACAAGATATATACGATGGGGCATTGACTAGGGTTAGGACACCCAAAGGTGAGACAAATGAATTTCCTATAGGAATTGGCCTACATCAAGAATCAGCTTTAAGCCCGTATCTATTTAACTTAGTTATCGATGCTATAACCGAGAGTATCACAGAGAAGGTACCTAAGTGCATGCTATTTGCAGATAATATAGTACTTTTAGCGAATTCAAGAGAAGAGATTAATACAAAATTGAAAATATGGAGAAATACGTTAGAGTCAAAGGGTTTTCGTTTAAGTAGGAATAAAACAGAATATATGCATAGCAATTTCACAAATAAACAACTTAGAGACGATTTGAAAGTTAGGCTAGGGGAGGATATAATTCCTCAAGTGACAAAGTTTAAATATTTAGGATCAATTGTAAGACAAGATGGTGAGATTGATGACGATGTTAATTATAGAATTCAAGCTGGTTGGTGTAAGTGGAGGAAAGCCACTGGAGTTCTTTGTAATAGAAAAGTACCAAATAAAGTTAAAGAAAAATTCTATCGTACTGCTATAAGATCAGCAGTGTTATATGATAGTGAATGTTGGGCTATGAAGGGACAACATGAACGTAAAGTTGGGATAGTCGAAATGAGGATGTTGAGATGGATGTGTGGTCATACAAGATTAGATAAGATTATGAATGACCATATACGTGAACGAGTCGGAGTGGCTCCTATTAGTGAAAAATGGTAGAGAATCGTTTGAGATGATTTGGTCATGTTCAGAGAAGACCATTAGATGCATCAGTAAGAAGAGTAGATCAAATAATCTGGAACCCGATTAAAAGAGGGAGAGAGAGGCCAAGGTGGACACTTGGCGAACTAAAAGAGCAAGATCTATTGGTGAATAATATACCGAAAGGTTTGGTTACTAATAGAGCGGAATGACGTCGTATGATCCATGTAGCCGACCCCACCTAGTGGGATAAGGCTTTGTTGTTGTTGTAAATAAATATAATCTAATTGCATCTCTTTTATTATTTGAATCTTTTATAAATAACTCTTATTTTTTTTACTCATCTTATTTTATATATATTTACTTTTTTATTTTTTGCTTTATTTATTTAGGATATTATATGATGAGCGTATAAAATATTTTTTAAGAGTATTTTGATAATTTGTTCTTTAATTATTTGAGCGATTATTTATATTACCAATGCTTGTCAAATAATATAATATAATATTATTGATAATTTAAATAATGATAATTTATTTAAGTGGTGATTTAAATTATCGGTTAATTAAATTGATAATGCATCAAAATATTCATGATCCATGATGTGAGTTATTTTAATATTATAAAAGAATAAATTGTATAATCGAAACAAGAAAGTTCTTAGCAACAAAGTTTTCGCATTTGGCGTTAACCATCATTTTTCAATAGAAAAAAAGGTTTCTCATGCAGTAAAACGTGTTTTATTTTGATCATACAAAGGTTCAAATTTTCCATCCTAGGGGTTGAATTTTTTTATGACCATATGTTCTTTATATATATATTTGTATATATATTAGCTCATCATGCTCCTTTCTTCTTAACGCGACAAATTTGGACAGAACTATTATTATATGATTACGGCATTATTCAAAGCAACATCATTGCGACAAATATCTCCGTTGGTAAGAAAAATGTATCAAGTTTCGAAAAAAAATGTTTACTTGCAAACAAAAAATTTGCACATAATAAGCATTGATTACTAATTAATATGCGTGGGAATTCTATTATCCACTAATGCAATTCGGACCTTCCACCTAACAAATGATTCTAATTACTGCCGTTGAAAGCGGTAACTTGTCGATGTATTCATAATGTTTTTATACTTTTTAAAATTTTAAATTTGAAAATATTAGTATTCTAATTTGGGGCTCAATTATTTATTTGTTCTTATAAATACATTTTAGATTATTTTCTTAAATCTTTCCTATTTTTTTCACGATTTTTCCAAACAATTCAAAATACTTTTGACTCTTTTTAGAACCCAAGGATCAAAATTGGAGAAATAATATTCAATGGAGAAACAATATTTTCTTTTTTTCTATTTTTTTTTTACAAAACTGTACTAATTTGAAGGTGTGTCTTATCATATTCCTAAACTTTACTTTATTTTTTACTTTAATTCTTTCGTTATTTTTTTATTTTTTCATTGATTGAAAGACTGAACTTTTATATTATTATTTTATTCTCTTTTAAGCACCAAAATTATATATATTTTAATTATTATGTGAAGAGGGTACTTTAGTTATAAAAATGAAAAAAATAAAATAAAAGCTAACAGAATTTGACGAACTAAAGTGAAAAATGTGTTAGGGGTTTAAGAAAATAACTCATTAATTTATATTATTATGAATTGAACAATGGAGAAGGTGGGGGGTGGGGGTGTTACCAAAAGCACAATTTATAATCGGACGATTGGGCTGCCGCCTTCGGCAAGGCGTCGCCATCTGGTAAAAACAGTTCGAAAACGAATCCCTAAAACTTCCCCCAAACTATCACCTCAATTCGTCGGGGAAATCGATTTCTGCGATCAAAGCCCCCATTGTTTTTCTCTTAATCGGAGGAGATCGCGCCTTTTTCTGCCTTATGGCATGCCCGGTGAGTTCTTCTCTTTCTTTACTCCGTCTGTTCTTCTTAGATTTTAGTCTCGGAAATCAAGTTTAGGTATTCATTATTGATTGACGATCATGGATTGAAACCTAAATCGACGGAACAGGGCTTCTATCTTATGGGTTTCGATTATCTTAATTTAGGATTCCTTCAGTGGAATTGGTCGAGTTGAAGTGCTATGGATCATAATTGTTTCATTCGATTGCGTCAGTGATGTTAAAGTTTAGTTTTTTTTTTATTGCGGGAATTTAATATGCTAAGATTTTGTGAGTTTCCTCGTTGTTATCTGATGCTTATGCTACCTCGATGTCAGGTTTGTAGATAGTGGATTCCTATGATGTCGAGGCCGGTGGTGCTTGTGTTTCTACTGGTCATACTAATAATTACATCCCAGTTCGAGTGGAAGCAGCAGCTCATGAATGAGATCGAGATGTCTCCAAACATCTCTCAAAAGCAACAACACATTTTGAATAGAGAGGAAGTTGTCAAAGAGAAGGCAAGTCTTTAGTTTTGTACATCAATTTTCCTATTTTGATAGTGACAAAATGGACGATGCCTGTGATAGGATAACCAAAAGTTAGCAGCACCCATTCATTTTAAACCATCAGTTCCCCTAGCCTGAAATTGAAGACCTATGAGCATGTATTAGTTTTTAATGAACGAGAACTATAATGCCAACCAAAACCGATAGAGAAACAAATTCTCTTACGAATGGGAATTGGTGTTGTGCTCTATCACTACATTCCATACTGTTGAATAGCCCATGCCTTCAGGCTGGTTAAGTCCTGTATTGGTAAAAGGAATATTGACTTGTATTGACCTTAAAATCATTATCAATTGAAATTTGGATCTTTCAATAATGTCCGTTATTATGTTCAGCCTTCAAATGTTACCGTGGTCATTCATGCATGTCTTGCTCTAAGATCTTTCTTCTACTAATTGTTGATATTTATAATATCGAAGCGACATCATCTATTTCGTGATAGCATCTGCTTTTTTGCCAAAAGTTTCTTTTACAACTTGGAAAGTTCTTAGCATATATTTTTCTGCACAGATCCCAAGTTTTACGGCATTGTTGCTACCTCATGCTAAATTCTTGTTGTGGCAGATCATATTATCCCAAGAAAGGAACATTCAGCGGTTACATGAGCTTGTCCAGAGCCTTCAGCTGCAGCTACTTCAATGCCGTGGGGGTAATGATACCGCTGCAGACGACGCTGAAAGTTCTTTGACAGCTGACCTTAATGAGATTGCAAGGCATCAGATTTTGGACTAGTCATTCCTTAGAACTTGTTCAAATGGGTACGCTAACAGCGAATGTTTAATCTCAAAGCTCCTGTTGTTCTAAAAGGCCATAAAAAGCTGGACTTGGTTTCTAACTACGACCTAAGTAACCGATGCACTCCATCCATTCTCAGGGAGAAGTTTCCCCATTCTGGTTTTTTTCGCTCTTGGCACTTCAACAGGATCCAAGTACCAATGCCTCAGCGAATAGCCGCATCAGTGTGATCAAATACTCGTGTAAAATAAAATAATTCCTGGTACTATGATCTTTCAAACTTCTACCCTGTGTGCTATCATCGCGCATTTTAGCTTCAATCTCAAATTGTTGCCTGATTACTTGACTTCGCTACATAATAATATATGGAGTTTTAAGGATGAATAAAGGATTGATTCCCTTAAATTAAGTTGGAAACTAATGATTAGATTATGTTTAATTTAATAGTTTTTTTTTAAAAAAAAAATTTGTTATAGAAATTTGTTCCCATAATTTTTTTTGGTAACGTGAGAGGTGATGTGAGTTTTTCCTTCGTGCAAACAATAATCATGAGTCTGGTATCAGAGATTGTATATGAAAAAAAAAATTGTAATTTTTTCATAAATTATTCGGAGGCAAATAAAAATATGAAGTTTATTTTCATCTTGGAAAATGGTTATTTTGTAAATTCTATCGCGGGAATTATGTACCTTTTATTTTTAAATTATTTATTTTAATAAAAAAAATTAAAATAATCTTTCGGAAAAGGTGGATAAATTACATGGATCGTCTTTTAACTTTGAGTCAATATTTTAACGGTCTTTCACTACTTTAATTTTTTTGGGCGTTTCGTGCACTTGATTGTTGATGGTGAGTTTTTCGGTCGCCTCCTTTATGTAGTCGTCACACACCATTTCTCTTTTTATCCACGTCATTCAACAAAATAATATAAATATATAATAAAATAATATTAAAAATAAAAATAAAAAATGAAAAGAGGGGCGGTGGCCCCCTTCTCCATTCGTGACGGGTGGGGGCCCCCCTTTTCTCTGTCATGGCCGATGAAGGGGCAAGGGCGACGTCGGCTCTCTTGTTTCTTCCTCGTCGCTCATGAGGAAGTCGCGAGGGGGGTCGGCCCTCGTTTGGTCGTGCTCGCCGATGCCAACGAGCGGCACCTCTCCATTTTTATTTTTAATATTAGTTTAGTATATATTTATATTATTTTATTATTTTTTAGATGATATGAATGAAAGAAAAAAGTGGATGTGGTGGCCACATAAGCAAAATATTCGGGAAACACGATGTCAAGTGGATTAAGTTGTTATCACACCCAAAGTTGAGGAATAATTTGTGTAATTACCCAAAGAGACAAAAACCACCCGTAGCGAATATCGGGGCTCCAAAAATGGGCCGAGTAACATCTGTTCCTCTAATGATATTCGTTTTGATATTAGGATGATTGCTATTTCAAAGTTAGTTTTTTTATCATTTGATTATTCATAAGTAATTTTTGAAAAAAATGGATTATAGTTTAGACCGAGATTTAAGTTATTATGCAGAATGAAATTATCATTTATTGTCAAATTTTAAATATTTTATTATATTATCCTATTTTCATGATTTTATTTATTATTACATCATTATATAATATTAGTTATTCAAACCCTTTTGATTGATTACTCCATAATAGGGTAAATTACACCCAATACCCTTCAACTTTGACGTTTGCTCAGCGATGTCCTCCAACTTTACTTTGTAACACGAATGTTCTCCATCTTTTAACTTGTTTCACCCGATGCCCTCCTTACCTATAATCGCCGATTTCCCGGTCACAGCATTGACGTGGCGCTGACGTGGCATCTCTATCTCTCCACTTTCACATGCTATTAAAAAAATAAAATAAAATAAAAAATGCCACGTGGGCGCAGCTCGTCGGCGCGCGCAGGTCGGGGGGGTCGCCCCCCTCCCCGCGACCTCGCCGAGGTCGCAGGGAGGGGGGACGACCCCCCCACCTCCCCTGTGCTCGTCGGCGAGCGCACAGGGGAGGTGAGGGGGGGGGGGGGGGGGTCGCCCCCCTTCCCTGCGACCTTGCCGGAGGTCACAAGGAAGGGGGGCGACCCCCCCACCTTCTGCTACGCTCGTCGGCGTGGCGCAGCGGGGTGAGGGGGGTCGCCCCTTCCCTGCGCGCTCGTCGGCGAGCGCAAGAGAGGTGGGGGTCGCCCCCCTCCCTACGACCTCGCTGGAGGTCGCAGGGAAGGGGGCGACCCCCCCTCCCCCCACCTCCCCTGTGCGCTGACGTGGAGGTCGCAGGGGAGGTGGGGGGTCGCCCCCTTCCTTGCGACCTTGCCGCCCCCTCCTCCTCCCCTGCGCTCGTCGACGAGCGCGCAGGGGAGGTGTGGGGGCACCCCCCTCCCTGCGACCTCGACGGAGGTCGCAGGGAAGGGGCGAACCCCCCACCCCGCTGCGCTGCGCCAGCGAGCACAGCGGAAGGTGGGGGGTCACCCCCCTTCCCTGTGACCTCGCCGGAGGTCGCAGGGAAGGGGGGCGACCCCCCACCTCCCCTGTGCGCTCGCCGACGAGCGCAGGGGAGGTGGGGGGTCGCCCCCCCTCCTTGCGACCTCGGCGAGGTCGCGGGGAGGGGGGACGACCCCCCATCTGCACGCGCCGATGAGCTGCACTTGGCATTTTTTATTTTATTTTTATTTTTTAATAGCGTCAGTAACGTGAAAGTGGGAGACAGAGATGCCACGTCAGCGCTGTGACCGGGAAATCGACGATTATAGGTAAGGAGGGCATAGGGTGAAATAAGTTAAAAGATGGAGGACATTCGTGTTACAAAGTGAAGTTGGAGGGCATCGCTGAGCAAACGTCAAAGTTGAAGGGCATTGGGTGTAATTTACCCCTCCATAATATTAGTTTATGATAAAATTTTAATGTATAGACTTTTTTATTTCCATTATAGTTCATTTATTTGGCATCGAATATGAATTTTGTACACTTTTTATTTAGCCGCTATTCACTATACTTCCAATCTATTCGTGTTGCAGTTGGGGCCCTTACGAGCAGCAGTGTAACAACGGTATGGGTGAAAGTACTTCAGATCAGATCGGGTATTCCGTCGAAAAATTCAATCATTATTTTTCTAATCAATTTTTAAAATGAAAAAAAAACCATCTTAAAATCATTTTTTAAAAAATAAAACCATCTTTTAGCAGGTCAATTTTTTCAATTGATTTTTTCAAAGTCCTACTTTTATAATTATATTTTAAAAATCTATAGAATAAATTAAAATTAATATAAATAATATTTAATTTTATATTAAATATAAAATATACTACTAAAATTTTAAACTTATTAAATTAAAGATTAATAACATGATAGAAAAATATGAAATTTTATACAAAAAATATTCTCTCTATAATAAAAGAATTGATAACATATGTATTAATTATATAAATAAAAAAT
Organism: Pontederia crassipes; assembly: GCA_030549335.1. Taxonomy (NCBI): domain Eukaryota; kingdom Viridiplantae; phylum Streptophyta; class Magnoliopsida; order Commelinales; family Pontederiaceae; genus Pontederia; species Pontederia crassipes. Next base: position 10,257,365 of record CM060190.1, read on the forward strand.
TATAAATAAAAAATGAGCTCCACGGTCCCTACGATTTTTTCAGGTCGGACCCTAATTTTAGCGGGTGAACTTTAAATTATTAAAATCTAGCCTAAATTATTTTCAGGCTCCTAATTTTTTTAGTTTTTTAGGTCGAATAGCCTTTTCGACTTGGTCAAGTTTTTTTACACCCCTAAACAATAGAGAGTTTGTTCACTTCAAATAAGAAAAAATGCTATAATATCTCATATCCTTTCGGTGTGTTACTGTTCTTTGACTTCACCCTTTTATTGATCCTATTGGTCAATAAGAATAACATATATAAATGTTACAAAAAATAAATATAAAAATGTGAAAGATAAAATGATAAATGCATTGAAAAAATACATCACTATAGAAGTCTGATAACATAAGCTATCACACCCAACTTCGAATTAAATTTTAATCCTAATTGTTATAGTCCTTAATTTTATTTAATAATTTTAAAAATAAAATCGATAAAACTCTTCGTTTACTTATTTTGCATTATTTGTCAAATACATACAATAAATGCACATATATTCATCAAAAGTGTAATCAAAAGGCATAATGCATTCACTGACACTATTATTTCATACACCATCTTACATATAATACCCTATTTGATCAACTTCTATACAATATTACAAAAAGTTTTTAATAAACTCTAGGCAATTTTCATTCAACTTAAGCGATATTTTTCAATATGATCAATCAACTTCACTTTGTAACGTTTCAACTACGGTCATCATGGCCACGTCAATATTTTATCTCTTCTCCATGTCAAATTTTTTAAAAAAATTCATGTCAATATTTTCTCTCTCTTCTACTCAATCTTAACTTTGTATTTGCATGACCATTCAACTTTTTAAAATTTTTGAACATAGTCATTCAACTTTTTAAAATTTCATTCATGGTAATTGTTAAAAAGTTAAAATAATATAAAATAATAATAAAAAATTGATGGCACTTAGATTGATAGCACGACCCAATCGGGTCGGCCTGCCCAACTCTTTTATTTTATTAAATATGTATATTATAATAATCATTAAGTATTAAATTAGGTAAATAAAAAATTAGAAAAATAAAATACAGATTGCAATTTTTTGCCCTAAAGTATGGACTAATAAAAATGTTATAATTATATAAAAAAATTTCTCATGTGAGATTTCAACGGGCCTAAGCCAAATCCTACTGGGCCGTTAAGGCGGTGCTAGGCACGACCCAACATCCAACGGAGTGCTAAGTCAAATCGTAACACGATATCATTTATTTATTTTTATATATTTAAAAATTATAACTATCTTGTATATAAAATAATTTTATTATATATCTAATAATCATAATATCATATATTATAGTAATAATATTTTTTTGTTAGTCCAAATTTTAGGGCAAAAAAGTGTGTCAAATTTTTTCATATATCATAATATTTTTTATTTTCAAGGCAAAAAATGTAATCGATATTTTATTTTTCTACTACTTTTTTTATTTCCCTAACTCAATAATATTAATTATTATAATAAATTAGGCGGCTCAACCCATCTCAATCGTGCCCAAACTGTGTCAAGTCGGTCAAGTGCCTTCAGTTTTTTATTTATTATTATTTTAAGTTTTTGATGATGATCATGACTAAAATTTTGGAAAAGTTAAAGGTTTTTTTTAATAAATCTCTCATAAACTATCATGATTTTCCGCATCTAACTCTAAACTACGAACTTATATTTTTATATCCCTAAACTATCACAAATTTTCCACTTTAGTCCTTCAGTCTATTTTTATTATATTTTCTGATATTTTTTTTATTTTTTCATTTATGAAAAGACTAAATTACCTCTCCCTCCACAACACATCAAATAATAAATATAAAAAGGAAAAAAAATCGGGGGAGGGTAATTTAGTCTTTTTCATAAATAATATTTTTTTATTTACCACTTTAACCTTTCTAACGATTTTTTTTATTTTTTGTATTTGTTATTTCATATTTTTTGGAGGGAGGGTAATTTAGTCTTTTCATAAATGAAAAAATTAAAAATAATGAAAATATAATAGAAGTGGACGAGAGGATTAAAGTGAAAAAGTCACGATTGTTTAGAAATAAAAAAAAATGTTTGTAGTTTGATATTAGATTTGAAAAATTGTGATAGTTTAGGGAAGGTTTACGAAAATAACCTAATGACCATGTTTGAAAATTATTGAACTTCAATGATCATGCAAGTACACAATTAAGTTTGAAGATAGGAGAGAAAAATGATGATGTGGATTTTTTTTCAAATTTGACGTAGATTATAGAGAAAATGATATTGACGTAATGCTATGTAACCATCCACGTCAATGCTACATCAGTGATCCACTAGTTAATAAAACCAATCATGATGACCACAATAGAAACGTTTCTTAAGTTTGATAACAGTGATGTTATAAAATAAAGTTATGTGACCATATTGAGAATACTTCTTAAGGTGGATGATCGTTATTGAAATTTAAACATATGTCTCTCTATTACATGCATGCTTTTAAAAATAAGTGAATGAGAAAACAAAAGTGTTTCAAGGCTCGACCTCTTAAGTAATAAATAAGTTTTGAGTTGACTCAATTTGAGAACTTACAAGTATTTGAAAAAATTAAAAAGGGTAAAATAATAACAACCATTATCTTAGTGAGTGCAATAAAAGTATAACATACAGAACAATGTGTCTATATCATTTAAATTACCATATTCTATATGTGAGAAAAAAATTTAAAGCATATCACATATAACATAATTATCAAGTCATATGAACCTTTATACAAATATAAATAACCCAAAATACAATCATGTTTACAATCAAACTCCACACCTGTCATAACATTGGTCAATACAATCACGCAAAGCAAACTGGGTCAATATACATCATAAAGCTCAATGATCATGTGCAATACAATTAAGGAGAACTTTACAATCATGTGTCAGTACGAATATGCATAGCCTAATATGGGTCAATGATGCGAGAATTGATAACAATTAAATTCTAATAAGTGCACTAGTCGCTCAACTAATAAAGTATAAGAGTAGAGTGTCGAACCCTCGAGAAATTAACTTACTAAACTAAACTAGTTTGAGGGGCTAGTAAGAGACAACATGGTTTAGGTAAAAGAAGTCACAGAAAATAAAATTACAGAAAAGTAAATGCTAAAATTAAGCTAATCTAATATACTCATGCATAGGACTTAGGATGATAAAAGGAATTATAGATAAACTGAATTGACCAAATATTATAAGTTAGTTTCTAACGACAGATTATAATCTACTCAAATTACTGATTTCCATCTAGGATCAATCAACCTATCTTAATTAAAATTAGATTAAAACTACTCCATCATGGATCATAATATAATCAAACCTGAGATTAAGATGCATTAAAGTGTAGTCTCTAAACTATTATCACCCATAACATGGTAATGATTAATAGACCGCACAACTAGTATTCTGTCAAGGATCGTACGAGTTGTGACATGCAATACTTGGACTTAAAAGTCAAGAATCAATTCCATAAAAATTATACAATCAAAAGTAACTACTCCTACAAGGATGATAGCTAACTATAGAAGACAACCAATCTCTGAAAAAGCATTAATAATAACATGCATATTCGAAAGATAACTGAACTATATTCGATTATGAAATAAGGTTTAACAGTTTGTCTTTATCGATTAAAACTATTGCAATTGTCTAAAATAAAAAATAAAACTAAATGATCCAAATTACTATAGATAGAATAATGTATCAATTAAACATAAAATCATCGCAATAGAAAGTAGAGTGGAGAATACTCTCGGGAATCACCGATGAACGACTGCTGAATTTTCGTTTAGAGTTGATCCAACAGAAATCTTCTCAGCAATCTTTTAGAGTCTTCTCACGTTCTTGACTTCAAGGAACAAGTTGCAAGTCTTAGCATCCTCTCTTATGGATGTAAAAGACCTCTATTTATAAGGGTTCAGGTTTTCATATGATTGGAGAAGAAACGAAAATCTTTTCTATGTGAAATAAGAAAAATTCGAATATGAATTAGTTCTAAAATTTTGGCCTTGTTAAACTCCAAAATTTGGGTCATAATATGCTTCCAAATCATCTTAGGAGCATATAATATGAGTATGAATCCTTGTGCACTTCAAATTCTTCCAAAAATCCATTCAAATCTCGAATCTGGGGTTTGTCACAAGCTGTTACATGGTTTTAATGGCTTAAACAGAGTCTGAATCGGGTTAGAAATGAATTTTCACGGACTGTTATAGGTTTTTATGACCCTTACATCGTTAAAATTGTGGATTTCATAACCCGTGGAAGCCTGTTTACGACTGTGACTCGGGATGACTGAAAAATCACATTTTAACGGTCTATTAATAAGTTCACGGCCCTTTTCATAGCCCATTAGAATTCCTCCATGGCCCGTTAAAGTGTCATTTCAGCCTTGCTTCACTATTTTTCACTTTTTAACTCTGTTTTAACTCCGATTTGATCGTGATTGTCTCCGTTGGCTTCGTAATTAAGTTTTTTTGCTTCTTAAATAATAAAATATAACATTTGGGTAGATTATTATTTTTGTAAAATTAATGTAAATAAGTAGCCGACCCCACCTAGTGGGATAATGCTTTGTTGTTGTTGTTGTAATGTAAATAAGTACATAAAATGATGCATGCTATTAGAAAATAATTTGAAATGGGATTAAATGCATGTCTAATTATATATTAGATTTTGCATACATCAAACTCCCCCAAGCTTAGATATTTGCTTGTTCTCAAGCAATGTTCAAAACAAAGCTCCAACCAAGAAGGTTAATCATCACTTCTACCCTGTTAGTCAACTATTTTTCTTAGCACTAGTTTTTATACATCGATTGCCAGAGTATCTTTTCATCATTCCAATGACCCATCCTTGTAGAATTTTTGAATATTAGACATATTTAAACTCATCCAAGTTCAACTCACGCAAAAAACATACAGTCTATCAAATAAGAGTCTCAATGTTGAAAACATAAGTGCATACTGAGCTTATGTATTTTCTCTTCAAAACTTCTTCACTTTAAAAACTCTTCACTTTAAAACTTTTGATATTTTCATTCATACTCTTTTTTGTTGATTTAGTACTTATATGATTTTCTATATTGCACAAGGTGATCCATGTAATGGGCTTTCGATCGACGGATCCCAGAACAGTTGCCCTTACGTCGCCAGGCAAAAATCCCCTACAGATCTAATCACCCGGACACACCAATGTTCCGGATAACACTTTGTACTTCTTTATTTTGTTTTGTTAGGATTCAACTAACCCTCTTTTAACTTTTTTTACTTTTTGCACACAAAAATACTTAAATGTTCAACAAAGAGGCAATTATTATCAAAACTAAAGAAAAATAAAAAAAAGTGCATGAACAAGAATTTGTCATCCAAATATTCATAGTTTTACTTAGCAACATACCCAATACTAAGACGATAAAAGATAAAATAATAGTGCTTCGAATTTCGTTAATTAGCAGGATGTCCTTGAATAATATTTGAAAATAAGAAAATATTAAGAATGAGACAGAATGATATGGAATAAAATATGATAAGAATGTATACATGTAATACAATATAAGATGTTAGGCATGATGCATGAAAATGCAAACTCCCCCAAGTTTGAACTCAACACTGTCCTCAGAGTTGAAAATCAAATCCAGAAAAAGGAGTATAAAAATAATAAAGAAATCATAAAGAGAGGAACTGAAGAGAAACAACCTGATATATCAATGTGATGGATGTGGAAGCCATAGAGAGAAGCCAATGGATAGTTCGGATGTCAAATCTAGTGAAGTTGTCGATGTCGAATAGCCTATGTGTTGATCAAAGGTATGAGGCGGGTCATGAAGGTCGTATAACGGCTCTTGAATTGTTGGTAACGAATGATTATCATGTTTATGCTTCTTCTAATTTCACGCATCATGATAATGAAGTAATGGCTCGCTGATCGCTCATGTAACTGGCCATATAAGATAGGTAACGACCCTGTGAATTGTTTTGCTTGGTTGGTAATCATGGTTGTTGCCTTGAAATAACGGATGGTGAACACTGTTTTGCCAATATTACGGCCATTATGTACGTGTAGCGTCCTTCTTCATAGGTCATTATACTGAGGTAATGACTTTCATAGTGTGTTGCATTCCTTCGCTAAAGTCTCAGCCGTGACAGTAATCACTACAGGAAAATTGCCATTTTTCGACGGGCAATTTGCGATGGATTTTGCGACGAAAATGTTTGCAACGGATTTTCCGACGGTTACAACCGTCGGAAATAAAAATCATAAATTATGTAATTTCTTATTATTTTATTTTTTGATGATTAGGAACCATCAATATTTTCGAAGGATTTTTCGATGGTTATGACAATAAAAAATGAAAATAATAAATTATGTAATTTGTTATATTATTATTTTATTTTTTGACGATTAGGAACGTCGATATTTTCGACGGATATCCAATTTCCGATGGATTTTTCGACGGTTACGATCGTCAAAAATGAAAATAATAAATTATATAATTTATTATATTATTATTTAATTTTTTGACGATTAGGAACGTCGATATTTCTGACGGATATCCATCCGTCGTAATTTTTGACGGATTTTCCGACGGTTACGACCGTCGGAAATAAAAATAATAAATTATGTAATTTATTATATTATTATTTTATTTTTTGACGATTAGGAATGTCGATATTTCTGACAGATATCCATTCGTCGCAAAATCCGCCGCAATTTCGGCGGTTGTAATCGTCGGTAGATGTATAATAATATAATATGAGGAGTATTTTATTAATATAATTAGCGACAGTCCAAACCGTCACAATTTTTTACCATTTCGATCATCGGTAATAATTAGCGACTGTTCAAACCATCGGTAAAATAAAAAATAAATATTATATATAACTAAATATAGTATTTTATTTTTATAATTAAATATTTTTTTATGGTCACAATCGTCGATAATTTAAAAAATAATTAATATTTGCTTTTTCGACGGCCAGAGCCGTCGGTAATTAAAATTTCATTATCTCGCTTTTTTTTTCGTTTTCTCGCTTTCTCATCTTTCCACATATATATATATATATACCCATTATTTCTTTCCTCCTCTCCTCTCTCTCTTCCCCTCCCCCTCCCCTCCCTCTCCCTCTCCCTCTCTAGGTCGGCGAGCCTTTGATCGGACGTCAAGCGTCGACTTCCGGCGACCCTCTCCCGCTGGCGTCTCTCTCTCTCTGGCCCGGACCCCCAGGCGGCCGGATCTAGCCCCCAGCAGCCGGATCCGGCCGCGAGCATTCGGATCCGGCCCCCAGCTGTCGGATCCAGCCATTGGTGGCCGGATCCAGCCTGTGGTCGCCGGATCTGGCTGCCTGCAGTCAGGATTTGGCACCTGGCCGTCGGATCTGGCCGCGGACGGCCGAATCTAGCACCTAGCGGCCGGATCTGGTCGCTGCTTGTCGGATCTGGCAGCCAACAGCCGGATTTGGTCGGGGGTGGCCGAACTTGGCCGTGGGCGGTCGGATCGAGCCACGGCTCAATCCGGCTGTTAAATTTTTATTTTTAAAAAAATTCTTTGCAACAGTTGTGACCGCCGAAAGATCGAAAATTGTAACGACCGTCGGAAGTTTCGACGATTTGTGATCGCCGAAAGTTTCAGCGGGTTGCGACGATCGTCGAAAGTTTCGATAGTTGCGGCCGTCGAAAACTTTCGACGGTTGGAACTGCCGGACTTTTCGGACGGTTACAACCGTCGGAAACTTTCGACGGTTGGAACCGACGGGACTTTTCGGACGATTAGAACCATCGATATTTCTGACGAATTTTTTTTCAACTGTCGCAAATCGATTTGCGACGACCATTTTTCCGACGGATCGATTCCGTCCGAAAAATCATCGAAAAGTGTATTACCAATGATTTTTGGGTTGATTCAGTATTTTTCTTGTAGTGAATGACTCTAGCTTGAATTATGGGTTCATGAGCCGTTACATGTTCGTAACGGCCGTGAACAGTTGTCCTCTTCCTCTATGTCTGCGTTTATCGTCATTCGGAGAAAAAGCAATTGAAACTGCTAGGATTGTGAGGCTCAGGGCATTCACTAAAGTTGCCGTCGTGTATGTCAAAGAAGGTTGCTGAAATTGCCAGCCGAACGGATGAATTCAAGCTATCGCTGAGAAGGAAGCCAACGAGGTCGAAGAGGTCGCCGGCGTGACTAATCGGGGCGCGCGCTGAGTCGTCGGAGCTGAGAACAAAAATGTATTTGTTGGAGCTCGCCGAAGAGAACCAAGCTTGTCGGGGCTGGTCTTAATGCTGCAGCTGTCAAGTAGAGAGAAGAAAGGGGTGGCACTACTAGGTCGTCGGTCGGAGATCGTCGACAGCGTGGAGGTCCCTACCAGCGTGGAAGAGGTCGATGCATGGAGGTCGCTGTGTTCCTTTCCACTGGTAGATGTCATGCTAGTAGGCCTCTGGTTGGAGAAGACGATTGGAGCACTGGTGCTGGTTAGATGATAGGGCATGAAGGAGCGGCGTCACATACTTGCTTACAAAATAAGAAAACAAAGGGGCTGTGAACAAGATCTCAGGGGCGTGAGTGATGGACATGAGTTGTATGTTGCCAAGAAAGATAGCTCACGTTCCTCATGGCCCGTGAAAAAGTAATGATGCCCCATGAAAATAATGTTTAACAAATCAAACATATGCAGGGTCGTGAGTCAGGTAGAACATGGGCCGACAAGATTACGGAAGCCACTTATGACCCGTGAGATATATTTAACGGCATGTGATACTTAGATGCGTAGAATGTTGAACTCACCATGAGTCCCGTGAATTTATTCTAACGACTCGTGATACGTAGACACATGGGATGTTGAACTCACTGTGACACCCATGAAACTAGTCTAACGCCCCGTGACCAGTTGAGTACGTGGATAAGGGCATTTTTTGAGACTCATGCAAACTTTCTAACGAACTGTGACTAGTCGGGCATGTGGATTGAAAATTCGTGAGACCCATGAACCTATTCTAACGACTCGTGATGAGTTCTGTGAGAACAATTACGCCTATTGGGTGACTCGTGAGATGTGTAACGACTTGTGATAGATTAAAAGGTCAGATTTAAACCTCTTGTGATACTCGTGACATCTTGGTAACGCCCCATGAAACTTGAGATTTACATAAAAATAGTTACGGTGCCCCTCGTGATGGATGATGCATGACCTGTAAGTATAGAAATAATGCCCGTGATATGTAAATAATGGCCTGTGACACATTTTTTTAAACCTGCAAAGGATGATAAATAAAAAACAAAAATAAAAATAAAAAAAACTAAGACACTAAATTAAGAAAAAGAAAAACTAATCTAATCAAATGGAAATTAAAATCCAAATTAAGAGATAAAGGTAAGAGAATAATTCTAATTTAAGGTCATTAGTTTGACTTTGACATGCATATGCTAAGAATGATATAAGATAATCAATTAGAATAAATATACGATTTTGCAGTTAAGGAACAATCTCAATGGAATTATTTGATGTAATCATGAATGTTCAATGTGGTGAGGCTCAACATGTGTAGTGGTGGATGATGCCCAATGTCTCCACCCTTGTGTCATCGTCCGGAGGTGTTGGGAGTTGTGTTGCTTATTGTTGTGGATAATAGAATGATTCTTGATTTGCCACTGAACTGAATTGGTTGGTGTTTTTGGCGTCGGTGATGTGCTTATTTGTTTTCCTTTGATTTGCCACTGATGTGTTGTAGTCGGAGATGTTTTTGTTGAAGTTGGTGACGCGCTTTCTCTCCTTTGTAACTTTTGAATTTGTGAAGATGTGGTAGCCGATGTTGATGGTGGCGGTGTTGTTAATGATGATGTCGTTGCTGGAGATGAAGTTTGTATAATAAGGACCTCCGAAGGTCAGCTCCTCCTTCATACTTGTCCATCTTCAATGAAGTATTCACTTGTCTCCTTTACACGCCATTGCGTAGTTGCTGTCCTTACAGAAGTCTTTGTTCTTGGATGCCCTATTCTTTGATATGAATCTTGATGGTGACATGGGCATATGATAATCGTCGGGCTCTCGTCGATTTTCTTTGGTGTATGAGAATTTAGAGAAGTCAATTGCTTAGTGAGTTGTTTCATCAGGAGATTCAACTTGCTTGTGATGATAGTTTCTGAGTCCAAAGAGAAGTCTTCATATGAAGATTGTTGAGGCATCTTTCTGTTGTTGTTACTTGATGAAGCTCCGATGTGAACTATATCATATTGGACAACAAATTGGTTTTCCTCAATGTGTTAATTGATAGTCATTTTCTTCTTTGTCATCGAGGATGTGATGGTATGAGAGTGATAATCAAATTGTGCATAAAAGATGTAGCCTCAAAACTTTACACAACTAAAAGAGCAAGTGAAAGTAATGGAAAAGTAAAGTCTCAAAGTAGCATAAAATAAGTGTAATAAGTAAAGAATTCTCCGGCAACGACATCAAAAACTTGATATGAGAATTGATAACAATTAAATGCTAGCAAGTGCACTAGTCATTCAACTAACAAAGTGTAAGAGTAGAGTGTCGAACCACGATAAATTAACTTACTTAACAAAACTAATTTTAAGAACTAATAGGAGACAACATGGTTTAGGTAAAAGAAGTCACAAAAAATAAAATTATAAAAAAGTAAAGACTAAAATTAATCTAATCTAATGTACTGATGCATAGAGCTTAGGATGATAAAAGAAATTGTAGACAAACTGAATTGACCAAATATTACAAGTTAATTTCTAATGACATATTAGAGTCTAATCAAATTATTGATTTCCATTTATGATCAATCAACCTATCTTAATTCAAATTAGATTAAAACTACTCCATCATGGATCTTAGTCTAATCAAACATGAGATTAAGATGCATTAAAATGTAGTCTCTAAACTATTATCACCCATAACATGGTAATGATTAATAGATCACACAACTAATATTCTGTCAAGGATCGTACGAGTTGTGATATGTAATACTTGGACTTAAAAGTCAAGAATTAATTTCACAAAAATCATGCAATTAAAAGTAACTACTCATATACGGATAGCTAACTATAGAAGGGAAAAAACATTAATAATAGCATTCATATTCGAAAGAAAATTGAACTATATTCGATTATGAAATAAGGTTTAACAGTTTGCCTTTATCGATTAAAACTATTACAATTGTCTAAAATAGAAAATAAAACTAAAGGATCCAAATTACTATAGATAGAATAATGTATCAATTAAGCATAAAAGCATCGCAACAGAAAGTAGAGCGGAGATTACTCTCGGGAATCGTCAATGAACTATTGTTGAATTCTCGTCAAGAGTCGATACCGCAGCAATCTTCTCAACAATCTTTCAGAGTCTTCTCACGTTCTTGACTTCAAGGAACATGTTGCAGGTCCTAGCATCCTCTCTTATGGCTGTAAAAGATCTCTATTTATAGGAGTTCAGGTTTCCATGTGATTGGAGAAGAAATGAAAATCTTTTTTATGTGAAATAAGGAAAATTTGAATCTGAATTAGTTCTGAAATTTTGGCCTTATCAAACTCCGAATTTGGGTCATAATAAGCTTTCAGATCATCCTAGGATTATATAATATGAGTAGAAATCTTTGTGCACATCAAATTCTTCCATAAATCCATCCAAATCTCGAATCTAGGGTCAGACACGGCATGTTACGTAATTTTAATGGCTTAAATAGAGTTTGAATAGAGTTAGAAATGAATTTTCATGGCCTGTTACATAGTTTTAATGGCTTAAATAGAGTCTGACTCGGGTTAAAAATGAGTTTTCACAACTTGCTAAAGGGTTTTCACAGCTCTTAGTTAAAATTGTGGATTTCACGGGCCGTGAAAGCCTATTTATGGTTGTGACTCGGGATGGCTGAAAAATCGCATTTTAACGAACTGTTAACAAGTTTACAACAATTTTCACGGCCCGTTAAAATTTCTTCACGGCATGTTAAAGGACCATTTCAGCCTTACTTCATTGTTTTTCACTTTCTGATTCTGTTTTAACTTCGGTTTGAGCGCAATTTTCTCCGTTGGTTTCGTAATTCAGTTTACTTGCTTCCTAGATAATAAAATACAATATTTGTGTGGATTTTCATTTTTGTAAAATTAATGCAAACAAGCCCATAAAATGATGCATGCTATTAGAAAATAATTCGAAATGAGATTAAATGCATGTCTAACTATATATTGAATTTTGCATGCATTAGTCAATGGGTGTCATAGAGCAATAATCACAGATCAACACATATAAACAGAGCAACCATTAAAGGACAAAGACACATAATATATGCTCCAAAGTATCATATATATCAAATGCAGTCCCAAAGTTCTTTTTCAACAAATATGATCAATAAACACATGAAGTTTAATAGTAACAAGGTAAACATGTCATAATTACATATCCATATTAAGTAAAACTTATTTTAACATCACAAACATTGTTCGCTAAAAATATTTTCATAAAATAATTTGGATAACTTTATCTTGTAAGGAACCCTTGAGCTATAACATAGGTACTTTTCATAGCTCAATGTGTTCTTCAAAGGATATATAATAATAGTAATATGTGCTCGAGATATTAATATAAATAAACAAAATAGCATATACCATTTTTCTATGTTGTAAGTATACACGTTGACCTTATTCTTTACTCTTTCAAGAAGGTTTAATAGATTTCTTCCTTTTCACTTGTAACTTAATATTTCTTATAAGCAATAATGCCCTTTTACTTTTTAATTACTAGTAAAATAATATGCAATGGATGTTCATGAATGCTTATGCATCTTAAAATTCATATAATGTTTTCTAAATATTCATGTTTAATTTTAGTATTTATGTTCATATGCTATTTCACACTTGGAACTAATCAGTCTTTCAAAACTTGACTAAATGTTGTCTTAAAATTCTAGATCGAGTGTCTATTAATAAATAACTCATAATTTTTTAACCATGAGGTAAAATTTTATTATGCATGAATTAGAAATTATACTTACTAATATTTCCAACCTATAAATATCATTATCCAATCCCTTTGAGTAAATCATAAGAGTTTAAACTATTAGACCTAGGATTTGTGTTCTAACAAACTCTGTGTCACTGAAAGAATAATTTATTCTTCCTCAATACTGGCCCATTTGATGATGTCCTAATTTTTCCAAAATGTATACTTCAAAAGTATTTACACTACTAGAAAAACACTCATTACCGATGGTCCAAACCGTCGATAATCAGCCCAAAAATCGTCGGTAACGTAATTCTCGACGGTTTTTCCGTCGGAATCGATCTGTCGAAAAAACGCTCATCGCAAATCGATTTGCGATGGTTGCAAAAAATCCGTCGAAAAAATCGACGGTCAGAACCGTCGAAAAAGTAACGGTTGCAACCGTCGGAAAAGACTGACGGTTCGAACCGTCTGAAAGTTTTCGACGGTTGCAACCGCCAGAAAACGCTGGCAGTTCGAACCATCGAAAGTTTTCGACGGTTGCAACCGCCGAAAAAGGCCGGCGGTTCGAACCGTCGAAAGTTTTCAACGGTCGCAACTGTCGGATCTTTCAACGGCCGTCGCAATTGTCGATCTTTCGGCGGTCATAACCATCGCAAAGAATTTTATAAATATAAAAAAATTAGCGGCCGGATCGGACCGCGGCCGTCCGCCAGCGGCGAGATCCGGCCGCCAGCGGCCTTCGGCCGGAGAGAGAAAGAGAGAGAGAGACGTCGACGTCCGGTGTGGTACGGGAGAGGGAGAGGGAGAGGGAGAGAGAGAGAGAGGAGAGGAGGGAAGGAGGAATTATATATAAGGGGAAAGAGAAAGCGGGAAAAGGAAAAAAGAAAAGGCGGAATAATAAAATTTTAATTACCGACGGTTTCGACCGTCGAAAATGTAAATATTAACTATTTTTAAAGTTACCGACGGTTGTGACCGTAAAAAATATATTTAGTTATATATAATATTTATTTTTTATTTTACCGATGGTTTGAACCGTCGGTAATCATTACTGACGATCGAAATCGTCGATAATTATGACGGTTTGGGCCGTCGCTAGTTATATTAATAAAATACCCCTATATTATATTATTATACATTTACCGACGGTTACGACCGTCGGAAATTGCGGCGCATTTTGCGATGGATGGTATCCGTCGGAAATATCGACGTTCCTAACCGTCAAAAAATGAAATAATAATATAACAAATTATATAATTTATTATTTTACTTTCTGACGGTCGTAATCGTCGAAAAATCCGTCGCAAATTGCGACGGATGGGTATCCGTAGGAAATATCGACATTCCTAACCATCAAAAAATAAAATAATAATATAACAAATTATATAATTTATTATTTTACTTTCCGACGATCGTAACCGTCGAAAAATCCGTCGCAAATTGCGACGGATGGGTATCCGTCGAAAATATTGACGTTCCTAACCGTCAAAAAATAAAATAATGATATAAATCATTTCCGACGGTCATAACCGTCGAAAAATCCGTCGGAAATGGAACCGTCGAAAAATCCATCGTAAATTGCGACGGATTTCGAACAGTCAGAAATTACCCGTCGGAAAATCGCGATTTTCTTGTAGTGTTAGCCATAAAATTTGTAGAATTTATCTCCTTGTATGTACTTGTAGCAAAAATAGTCAATTTGGTTTATGTTATTTCAATGTTATGAAACCTGATAGAAGAAGTCATACGAAATGAAAAATTTATTTCTCCATATATACAAGTCCAAATTAGATTATTCCACTTCTCACTATATATACAAGTTCAAATTCTAATTTATTCTATGCTAATCATGACCACATTTATAAATCTGACTGGGACATAGTGATTGACCAACGAAACTAAATTCATAACTTCCTCTATGAAAATCCTTTTTAGGTGATTTCAGTTACCGTAGAAAGACTACTTCTAATTTAGCAACTATACAAAATTTCAGAATTTATGTTAGTGAGAACCACGAAGGAATGATCCTATAGAAGATCAATTTCGAATTAGGAAACTCACCTTATACAACCGACCTTTGTGAATTTCTAGCTTCAGCCAGTTCAAACTCTAGTAATTTTCCGATCATGAAAAGATAAATATTGGTATCTTATATATGTTTTTTTAAATTTTTTGAGGCCATATGATGGTTTAGAGAAATGTTTCATTAAACAACTATTGAGCTATCTCCTTCAGATGCTTGGAACCCTAAGTGATAATATCTATGGTCAATCACCTTATTTATTATACCATGTGTTTTTAACTCTAACTAAACTTACTTAATCCTAATTAAACATGTACATTATGATATTTATGCATTTGATAATTTATTACTAATAACTTTATATAGTTTCTTTATTATGTTTATCAATAATTTAATAATCATTATGGTTTAATCAGAATATTAATTGCTATATGATAGCATGACTATATGAGCATCTAAACTAACTTAATATGTTAATTAGATGTATGGTAATGCACAAATGAGCTTTGTGAAGCATGCCTGTGACATAAAGGTGCATCATGTAATATGTATAGGAATATAAAAGTTCATGCCATAATACATCACATAGGTAGGTCCCACAAACAACTCGGTAATATAAAAGAACTAGACATAAGCTCCATGATAACGATGTGTACATGCCTAGGCAGAAATCGCTGCACAAACATAAACCATGCCACGAAGGATAATCAAGCACCTATGTAGATAAACACAAGGGAGGGAACTCTCCCATTAGCATTAAGATAAGTGTGAAATCAATATATGTCATGAAGACAAACCATAATTATGCATGAAAGAAAATTATGATAACATTAATCATATAAATCATGAGGATCATCATAAGGGAACAATGTCAATTAAAGTTCACTTCACGTTCATTCATGGCATTTATCATCTTTCACTTGGAAAGGCATAATTGTTCATGTCATTGCATAAGGACATAGTCTTTCCATTTTTGTTATCCATTCTTTCATATTTTTATTTACTTAGAAGAGCTTTCCACTTTTAGTGAACACCATACAAACACATAAGTATGTACCTACCTAAATCATGGATGGGTAGTGGGGGATTAGTGACACAACAGTGACCCAAGAACAATGAGTGGCTCACACAAAATTAATAGCCTCCACAAGGGGAGCGCCTTACATAACCTCCCATTTATGTTAGCAATGATAACCCTCAGTTTCATCATTTTATTTTCATTAACTATCAACTTATCTTTTGATCATATAAATCAATCAAGTCTTTAGAGAGCAAAGATGACTCTATATTATCATGAAGCATCATAGGAGTAGAGGCAATCAGGTGGATAGAGATTAATCAAGTTACAATTAGATGCAAGCCGAGTCGAACAATCGTGCATTTTGCTACGGTTCATCGGTCGTACATTGTGTAGGGCGGATGCCCATTCTAGGTACATCATTTGGCCATTTAAGAGTTGGGTTCGATTTATACGCCCGGTAGTACGAGCCATCGTTCGATATCGCTTGAATCGAAATTGTGAACTCTTGACCGAGAGTTTTGGATGCCCAAAACTTTGACCAATCATCTGATTTATCCAAGTGGTTTCGGTTCATGATTCCATTGACGAGTGAGAGTTCACGATGACCGTTAGGTCATTTTTTAACCTAGGCATTTTAGATCGGGCACTTGATCCTTGGATCAAACGTTCGATTCAGTAGCCACTACCTTTTGCCAATGAGAAATCAGATGTTCGATATGGGATCAGTCGTCCGTTTTATTCAATAGAATCGCAGGTCATTATAATGTCCTTAGTTCAATTACTTTTTCCACATAAAATATGCATCTAAATCTAGCAAACTTATTCCTAACATGTAGCCTGATTCATTGATCAA
Organism: Pontederia crassipes; assembly: GCA_030549335.1. Lineage (NCBI taxonomy): Eukaryota > Viridiplantae > Streptophyta > Magnoliopsida > Commelinales > Pontederiaceae > Pontederia > Pontederia crassipes. The sequence continues at coordinate 10,274,270 of CM060190.1, forward strand.
TATTAAACATAATCATATCCTAGTTAATCATGTGCATCAATCAATTCTATCTCATTTTTATCTATCATCATAGACCATTATAACCATGAGCCTACTCATCTTAACATAAAGCAAATCCTAACAATTTATAGAATCATCTTAGCTTGAAAAATATGCCCAACTTATCTTCTAATCATGAAAATCATAGATCCATAATCATCGAGCAATTCATGGCACACTAAACTAATTTGCATCGCTCAGAATGAACTCATCATAATGCAAGACATCATACTTAGCCACACTAAACAATCAAGCATAACACTACCAATACTAGGACGGATATTAAGCTTAGCATGGTCCTTAAAGCATGCAAATTCTTCAGAAAAAATTATCTCATGACCTAAATCTCAAAATCACATATTTTTTAGCGATTTTCGATTGATTCTTCAAAGCTTCATGCCCTACGTTCCTCCTCCATCTTCTTGTGTTCTTTACGCCCTCCACACCTGAGTTGAGCTAAAATAATGATGGAACACAACAAAAATGAGGAAAGAAAATGAAAAGAGGAGAAAATAAATGAGCTTTAAAAGAGCAACGTTGAGTGGATTTCGAGATCGTTTGACTTAGCTGAAGTAAAATACTGATAAATTGAAGTGTTGATAAGTAGTTTAATGATTGAAATTGATTTTAAAAAATAAGCAGTTACGTGTTTAATAATAAAAATATTTATAAGTTATTATTTTAGTACAATGACTAAAAAGTTCTTAATATTATGATAGATGAAATATATGAAGAAAGTTATGTATATTATAAGAATAAAATAGTACATTCATTCATTAAACTGATTAATTTTTTTTATCACACAAAATAAGTTAGGTCCCCTTTATTTTTTCTAACTTATAAGTAATTAGAATAAGTGTTTATCAGCTCGTTTTATTAATTACCAAATAGAAAGATATTTTTAAAATTGCTTAGTGACTTATAAGCTTAGTTAAATAGGCCATTAGATCCCAAGAATGAGGTTATTGGGTGTCCTTTGTCGTCGGATGGTGCTCCATCATGTTGCTGCTATTACAAGCGTCTTCCGTAAATTGGGCGTCCAATAACCGACATCAACATACATTATTTAAAAGTTATAAATTTTATGCTATATATAGTTGCAGGGTCGTTTCGTGAGATCGTCTACAACACGATGTTTTACCATGATTTTCCGCCGAAATGATATGGGATGTCAACGTGTAGATTTGACTTTATTTTTGTTTTGAATCAGTCCGAATTTTATATCAAGTCTGGTCATATACACTAACTTTTTTGAATAAACATAAAAAGGAAATATCATTAAAACTAAAATACATGTAAAAAAAACGGAGTAGAATAAATTTTCGTATAATGATTTTTAGACGGATATAACATATAAGTAAGCTTCGATCAAACTACAAAATGCAAGAACTAAATCCGAAATTATTAAGTATATAGGTACCATCTGAGATCAGTCAACTTTGATTGGTGTAGTTAATTAGCAGTGGGAGGGAGGGAGAGTTGGTCAAATGCGCATTTAAATGGCTGCATGGGATCGAGGAAGTGGAAGAATCGCACTTCAAATTTGCTTCCGTTTGATACTCGAGATATGAAATGAATGAATGAATGAATAGCTGCAATACAAATGTTAGTATTCAATGAGCAACAGTGTTGATAAGGATCCATCCATCCTAGAGATAAAAGCTCCTTCAATGTTCTTTAATGTTTTGTTTGCCCCCTCATCACCTCTCACTTCTCATCACCCACCATCACCACCTCTCTCTCTCTCTCTCTCTCTCTTTAAAATATATATATATATATAATGTATATATACACATAAAATTACATATATATATATATATATATTATATACATGTCACATGCTCGTCATTTGGGGCACTCACGGTCAACCCCCCAAGGCTCTTCTCTTCTGCTTATTGGGAAACCATTTGGCAGCAGCTAGCACTGAAACTTGACTGTAAATATCAAGGGTGTGGGGGATCCATCCAAGACGTGCATCATGCATGGTAGAATTCGAAAAGAAACACACGTACAACGATATCGAGCAAATTAAGGGGGTCCGCTGGATCCTTGAACAGAAGAGCAACATGCACGGACACGACGATGTGTATGGGAATCTGGCTCTCCCATGAATGGTCCCTATCAGAGCTTCAAAACACAGAGCAGCAGCAGCACAGCAGAAGCAACAGCGGCAGCGACGGCGACAAGAGGAACAAGGGGACCATTGTTGAGCCAAGGATATATATGATCTTGCAGTGTCCACCAAGTAGTCTAACAAGGAGACATGGAAGCTCTCTTCACCTCGTACATGGTACAGACCTTGACACCTTAAGACCGGACTATAGATAGAGGCAGATATGTTGGCCCATGCGTATATGGATTTAATTAATTTGGACTTCCTCTCGGTTTGAGCATCGCTTGTAACCAAACCACAGCAATCTGGATCATGTATCATGATTCATACATCAAGCCAAACTCCCCACTCACACATTGCATGCTCTCTCTCTCTCTCTACATATTTATTATATTATTTTAATAATTCCATTATATATATAATATGGGGCTATGCGCCTACATGGCATAACAAAATTTCACTTCTACAATAGGCCGATGGACCTATTTTAAATTCTCTCAAATATATATATATATATATATATATATATATATAATTAGTAAATTCACTTTCACTTCGTGCAAATATAAATTTTTTATTAAAATAATTTTTAAATATAAAAATATATTTATGAATTGGAATTGGAATTAGAATGCCAAGAGATTATGAGATATTAAATAATGGGTCAAAATGATTAAAAATTTAAAAGAGTTAAAAGAATTAAGAAAAAGACAAATATGAATGAAAGCTCTACAATATTTTGGAAGCCTTAGCTTTATATAATGATAAGAATATATACACTTCCTTCAATCCACGTCCTTCGATCTTCGAATCCACGTACTGATCAAGCAAGGGAAGAGGTAGATCGAAAGAGGGAAATGAAAAATCGAGTGAGAAAAGGCAAATGACCCTTCTTCAATAACTTGTGAGGTCACTTTCAAGCGTGCGATCGCGATCGGACGGGTGTCTCCATCCCCACCACTGGATCACGATTGGACGATCCTCCATCCACTTTACGCGCATTACCCGCTTCATATATACATTATATCTCATATAATATATATATATATATATATATATATATATATATATATATACACACACATGAGCTGAACAATAACAAAGCAAAATAAAAATAAAATATTAAGAACAATAAAAAAATGAGGGTGCCCTTCATATTCCCATTTCCCACTCCTCTTTAATCTTTATTCATGATGCCCTCTAATTATATAAAATGAGAAGATGAAATGTCTTTTTCTTAACTAACTATAAAAAATATATGGTACTACTTCATCATATTTTTATAATTACTTTTATTCCTAAAATATTTATTTGTTCATTGATAAGAATATTTTATTTTATTCTCAATGATAAATAAATATTTGATTTCACCTGATAAATTCATCATGTTTTATTTGTTTTCATTACTTATTTGTGTGGTTATTATTTTTTAGATTAAATTTAGTGTAAGTATAAATTCAATAATCACATTTCATACTTACTCAAATATACAAAAAATATTTCAAAATTATTGATTATTGTAAAAAAAAATGAAAATATGTGATTGATTTCTCTTACTCAAAGATGTATTGATTATTGTAAAAAAAACAGAATATATGTATTGATTATTGTAAAAAAATGAAAATATGTGATTGATTTCTCTTACTCAAAGAAAATAAAAATATATCTTATTATTTAAATAAAATATTTATAAAAATGTAATTAGAAAAGTATATAATATGATTGATAGTGTTTTGTGTTCATTAAATGAGTATCATAAAGAAACTTTCATCTCCTCATATTTTATATTATTTAAAATAAAGGTATAATATATAGATATAGGATTTCAATTAATGGCAACCAAAAGATAATTCCATCAGATTATGAAATATTATTTGTTTTACTGAGGTTTAAAATTAATAATATTCGACTGATGTTAGATGAAATGAAATGGTAAATCAATAAACCATAAATCGAACTGAAAGGCTAGTAGCTCACGTCGATCCTAATATTATATAACCAAACTTTATTAACAAATAATGGATCGATGTATGGCGGAGTAAAATATTGAATTAATGTTGTCACTTTTCTTAAGCCCGTTTGGATTGGAAATTCGGGTGGAATCGGGCCTCGATTCCATCAAACGCAGTTCACGATTTCGTCAAACGTGGCTCATGGTTCCGTGAAAAAAAGGCAAAACTGTGAGTTAAAATCGGGGTGCACGTGATTCTAATTCCAACGCTCCAATTCTATCCTTTTAATAGAATCGATGCTATGTAACGAAACCGTAATTTTTTTACGTCATTTTTTTAATTTTATTTTTCATTTTTCTTTTCATTTCTTATTTTCTATCTCACACACATTTCTCTTATAAAATAATATATTGATTATATATGAAATATTTGTAATAAAGGATTAATATAATATTATTTATTACTTATTATTTTATTGAAAACTTAATATTTTGTTAATTATAATTAATTTTAATAATTGTTTTTTATTTGAATACTATATTTTTTAACAAAAATTTTTCCATAAACAATTTATAATTTATTATTAATAAAAATAAAATTATAATCATAATTATAATAAATATAATTCAAAATTCATTCTCGTCATAATTACGTTCCACTCCATTCAAATATATCTCAAACTAATTTATCAATTTAACTATTTATCAAAAATTTAAAAGAACCCCATTTCTATTTTCAAACGCGGTTTTTGTTCCGTTCCTTTGGGCTCTACGGCAAGCTACCATGGAAAACGCTCGCTCACTTCCTTCCCACGTTTCTAGACGATGTGTGTACTTTTCCATTGAATGCTCTCTTCAAACTAATTAAAAGCATATGTGTAAATTAAATATGCATCTCCGTCCTTAATTAAAGTTGTCTAACATCTATAATCAATGCCCTTTAAAGCTCGCAACCATATCATATTATTTTCATTCCAACACTAATTCGATTTATAGAACAAATCAGTTGAAGAAAACGAAATCTGTAATGATAATTCATAATTATGCAAAAGAGAATTAATGTAAAGCATATATACGTATAAGATCTTCACAAGTAGAAAAAGAAATTAGGTACATGATTTTTTTTTATCAACTCAATTAATCAATTCTATATATATCACACTCCACCCCAAATAAATAATCTTCTTTATATCTCTTTCAATGGGTGTTTGTAAATCTAATAGAATATGATATCATGATCCCCAAGTAATTAACTATCCTCCTTAATTAATTAATTATAACTTGCTTGCGTTAATGCGCTATAAATGTATCGTGATAGAGTGTGGAAAAGATTTTTTTTAAAACAAGTTTTTTATTAGCTCCGGCAAGCTCGAAATAAATAACATTGACTTGAGATATCGGATGCAATTATTGCATTTGGCATCCAAAACATTAATTGGGACCTTTAATGTTTGCTCCACCATTTTGCAAATCCAAGATAAATAAACTCGGAACTTATTGATTTTTTTACTTCGCCGCCCTCCTACTATGTCGACATCATGTACCTACGTTTTTATTTCTATTCCGGCCTCTAAGGTTGCATATTTCTAATTAATTTACTGCATATAATCATTAAGGAATTAGAAAATATCCAATTATATACGATGATTCATATGATAGAACCCAAAACTGTGCATTTGCGAAAGGGGGAGGAAAATCCTTTCCAAGCACCGACTGCGAAAATGTTTGTCGAAAATCCATCGACAATTCCACGACAGTCACCTTCAGAATTATTGACGAGTAGGACATTCGTCAGTAATTTCAAAGAAACGGTTCATCCATTGGTAATTATATTTATAATAAAAAAAATATATAATATAATTTAAGCATCTGATTAATATTTTTAATATTAATTATTTTGATGGATCTATTCTTCAAAATTATCGACGGATCAAAATTTATCGATAATTTTGAAAGTGTGATCAGTCGGTAACTATATTTATAATAAAAAATATATAATATAATTTAAGCATATGACTAATATTTTAGTATTAATATATTTTCGACTAAATCATTGACATGGTGTGAACACTAATTCTAATAATCGATTCTTAAACTTAAACTTGTCATTTATATATCATTAGAACCATTCATATTATTAGAGCTATTCATACGTGATCACCGATCTAAAATTTGATTGGAATATAATGGTAACGAAGGAAATTCACTCAACTCATTCTAGCATATATTTTTTACATAATTATTTTCTTCAATTCATTAGTGTTTTGATGGGCACAAAACAAATAAATCGTAATTACACTAATTATTTTAATATAAGGTAGCAATGAGAACCGGCATATATCCATGATATCAGCGGATTAACTATATTGAGATTATACTAAGACCAACATGTAAAAAGGAACCAAATTAGAAAAAGGTGGAGTTGAACACTGTAGTCAGATAAACAAGTACGAGATACTTTGGACACTCAGTCTTTGTCTTCATATCTTTATACCATTAGCTTAAAATCCTCTATGCACAAAGGTCAAAATTTTGCTTTATATTTATTAATATCCTAATTTCAACTCCAGGCCACTAATTAACAAAGGATAAAAGGTGGCACTGGTTTGTACAAAGTATAAAGCACACCTAGTTCAATATCCAAATAGACAAAAACTTAAAGATGAACTTAATGGGATGGTTTAGATGGTGAGGTGTAATGATATGAGGTTTAGAACTAAGGGTACCAATAGATGTTACATAGTAGTATCTCGCGTGCAAATTTGAGTTATGTGAAAAACTCAGATTAGTCCACTCAATGAAGACGTTGAACCTCATAAGAAGAAAAATATAATGACCCAAGTTTAGAATCAAGAATACTAATAAATAATTTCACACGAGCAAAATATGAAAGTTTTAGAGCGAACAATACGTTGATCGGGCCAATGATGTTACATAAGGGATCGAGAAAGCGGAAGTAACGTACAATTAAGATGCATTATATTGATTTAGATAAGAAGGGATGAGAGTGAGAGCTCTTACGTGCATCAAACAAGTTTGATGTTATCTTATCACTTGATCACTGGGAGCAGCTGCAAATTGCAAAACATGCACCTAAACAAGCTCCAATTATTTGGCAATAGATTTGGGCGAGGAGAAAATGGCAATATAGAATTCCATCCCGGCTCCCACTTAAACTAATAATACATGTCAAGGCCTCTTTCCTCATCCTCAAAGGCAATCAAGTTACTGTAGATGATACCTTGTTGCCAGCCTCCAACCATTATCATAGAAATTAAAGGTTAATTAATTAGCAACCTTTAGCAATATATATATATATATATATATATATATATATATTTGTTGGCACGAATGGTGCTTAAACGTGCCGATGGACAAAGTATAGGTGATTAAGTTTTACAATAAATTCCCGGATTGAATAAATTTTCAAATTTGAACTCAAAATTATTTACACGTAAAAAAATATAAAAAATGATAAAGTTCAAAATAGACATTTCTTATACTTCTTTCCTAACATTCAATGTCATCAAGTTAAAATTGTATTAATAAAAACATAGAAATAAATTCAAATTGACAAGTTTAAGAGGATCAAGTCAATTCAAACAAGGCTTATGAGGGGCAATTAATTAGAAATGCAATAATGCCTTGGTGTGAATCACATAAGTGCCTAATAACTCCCGGGATGCTGTGATTTTGACAAGTAGAGGCCAAACTCGCGTGGATCGAGGGAAGATGAAAATAAACAAAAGCTTTGATGTTATGTAATATTAAAGACACATTTCATTTTTGTTGACATCATGAGATATGTATTATTATTATAATCCGTAGCTTGATGTTAATAAAGTTGGTATAAATGTGGACAGATCATTTTCCCAATTAATGCTTCCACGGATTTCAAACCTTGGATCACATATTATGTATATATGTAAATGCAAAGCTTCAAACGAGCAGTGATGGCTGATGAGACTTGAATCATCAATGCTATTAATGCCTATACATTCGCAAAAGGAGAAGAGAAATAGATAGGAAGATATTATATGTGTGAGCCAAAGTTATGGATCAACATCGGAAGACCATGATGCAATTATACATATATATGTGGGCATAAGTTTGGCCTAATATTGATCCTATATTGTTTGTTTCTCTTGTAGCTATTTGAATTCCACCACCGGGGCAAATAAATGATGCCACGTTGGAGGCTCTATAGCTGATAAGATATGATGATTAGATTAATTACTATTTCATTAAAAACTTCCACAATATTTCCACTCTCCAAGCACTGCTGAAACCTTGTGCACTGTTGTCTCTTTTTTAATTTAGATTCTTCTTCCTGATCCATCATCTTGATTCCGGTCAGTACTAGTAACACACAAATACACCCACACACACTCTCTCTCTTCCCCCTCTCATCTGCACTACTCTTCCTCCTCTTTCAATACTGGGAGGGAGGGGCTTTAAGAAATGGGAAAAAAAGGATGGGAGAGATGGAGGAATTAAAACTTATTTGTTGCCTTGTATTAAAGGTGAGTTTAATAACCCCCATTGACTCTCCCCTCCAATTTCCTTTATATAATGGCAGTGGAGGTGGTGGTGTTGTCTCACAACTCAAACTCCACAGCACAATTCATACATGCTTCCTGCAGCTTAATTCTTCCTCCTCCATCCGATATATATAGATATATATAAACTAGCAGGCAAGCACTCACTGCCTTGGCATACAGATTTGGAGAGATCACCATATAAGGTTCCAAACTCGTCTACTTTTATATTATCAATATGCATGTAGAGAGTGCAAGTTTTCTTATCATGTTGCTTTGTTATATCTAGGAGGAGGAATTGAAAGAGAATTAAAGATGAGTCGCCGGAACAACGGCAAGGGCCACAACAAGCTGGACCTGAAGCTGAACCTGTCGTTGCCGGCGAGGGGCGACACGTCGAGGAGGACAGCGGTGGAAGAGGAGGAGTCTTCCCCGAGCTCATGCCTGTCGTCGGAGAACGAGCAGGGTGGCAACAGGAGCCTGAACAGCCCGGAGGCGACGTCGATGGTCCTGGCCGCCTGTCCTCGGTGCCTCATGTACGTCATGCTCTCCGAGGATGACCCCAAGTGCCCCAGGTGCAAGAGGGCTGTCCTCCTCGACTTCCTTGATGGCACCGCCAACATCAACAACAAGAACTCCAGGATGATCTGAATTATTTGCCTGCAACAGTTGGTGCAACTCTTCCAATTTGCGCAAAGGATCCTCTCTTTCTCTCTCTCTGTCTGTCTGCCTGCTTCATGGATGGGCCAGTACTGAGTAGCCCTGACTTCCATTAGGAACTCTTTTAGATAGCAACTTTCAATGTTGCGATGTCTCTGGTAAGTGATAATATAATGGTTTATGATGTATGAGTTGACCATTATTTCTCTACTTTGTGAGATAGCAATATGAGATTACTGACGCAACTGCACATCAGCAAAAATTATTAGACACATACAATTTCGCCAACTTTTTTGTTGCAAAATCTATGTGAAAGTGCTGTGTGTGTGTGAGTGAGTGAGTGAGTGAGAGAGAGTGAGAGAGAGAGAGAGAGAGAGAGAGAGAGAGAGAGAGAGAGAGAGAGACGGGCTATGGGTGGTTAGGGAGTAGGGACATTGAAACGTTGGACTATTTTTGCATTGGAATACCAAAATATTCAAATTTAATGCACAAGTAATTGAGACAGTTGAGAGTAGAGGGTGGGATATTACATCAGACGATAAATAACCATTTATTTCCACTCCACGCCTCTCCATTTACTTCCCCCTGTGAATAGATACAACACAACATAATTGCACCACTAAATGCAAGACCCATCATAGTTGCCATACATGCATCAAGTTGGACTTCATTATAGCAACCCCACCCCCACCCCCACCCCCACCCCCACCCCCACCCCCCATCCTTTTCACCTCTTCATTAACACTTTGCTGCCAACAATTGAAGTACCAACTTCCAAGTGATGATGAAAAAACAATATAAATACAGCTTCTTCCCCTGCTGACATTTGTTATAAATGGAAGAGGAAATAAACATTGCTGGTGCATGTGTCATTTTCTTCTTATTTGATGATGCCAGAGGGTACTACAAAAAAGTGCAAATCAATCTGCAAGAGAGACAAATAAGAATCAGAAAAGAAAAATGAAAACTTCCAAAATATAGGCTAATTTATTTGAGGGCACATAAACATTTGCTCACAGGATCTTCGCCAAAATAATGCAGAAATGTCACTGCTTTTTTTATCCCAGGCCGGCCCCAAACCGAATCATAGTCATGACCAATATTATCTGGCATTAACCATACAAAACTTTGGTATCTAGTCGGTAAGCAGATTGAGGCTAATAATTAACAACAAGATCAACAATGCCAAGTAGGTAAAATTTTCACATGCAGCGTCAAGATAACAAGGAAACTAGAAACTGAACAATCTATTGCCAATAAATGGACACATGAAGATTGTTTCTAACTAGAATGCACATGATGGATATGCACAAATAAACAATAAATACATGCAAATTATAAACGTTTGAAATATAAGAACCAGGTTACTGCTTTAGCACGTCAGGAACAACGATCTGCATTCCAAAAACGGTGGCCTACCTTGAACTGTTATCTCAACCAAAGCTATCCAGGTAAATACATCATGTTTAAGTCTCAATAGAGGAATTGTGTAATCAACTTAAGAGAACAAGGAATTCATTCATCGGGTTATAGGCGATTGCAACAAAAGTCTACATACCATCGCCCATCATGCAGCGACATGCTCAAGAATATACAATGACGAGGACAAAAGGCAGAACACAAAGCAGTTATTGTAATTCATCTATTTTATCAGGGAAAGTTGTAAATCATCTTTAATTGAGTTTTCCATAACAATTGTTGTTCCAGATAATAAGTACCCACAATACAGAATTATTATTTTTAATGAAGCCGCATGACATACTTCTCAATGAGTACTGGACCCTGTCTAATCATTTTGTTCCATATTGCAAGCTATTTGACCTTCTTCTGTTCCTTGTCCATAATGTCTCAGACCAGAGAAATTCTTGGCTTAAGATACCCGTTGAAAGAATGCTGTGGCCACTGTTTCAGAGAGACGAATTTCAAGCAGCTTGAAGTTTGTGGCCAAGATAGAAAAGAAAGTTACAACTATGAAACAACATCTTTAATATCAATAGTGAAGGTGGAATTTGAGCTCAACTACCAGTCCACCAATGCCTCCAGGTTGCTGTGCTCCACATTCTTCTCGTCATCACCCCAATTGAAATGCTTGGATTTTCATCTTCCACTTATAAGAATAATCCATTCGGGAGTCTGAAGAGCTCTCTCTGCATCTGCCTAAGATTCATGCACCGAACCAGATCAATCTTTCAGTTTTATCCCACAAAGTAGGAGTCTCTGAAGAAACTGCAGAGGATCTTCTGGCCCAAAAAGAGGTGAAAAACACCACATGCAAAGGCATCTGCAAGTAAGTAAATGGAAATAAGTTTCACTAAAACATTAATGAATCTTGGTGGTTCAATTTCATGACTAAGTGATATGACATTCTATCAGATGCTGCGGTTGTGCAATTTATATTATATTAAAGAGAGAACATGACATTTAGCATTAGAATACAAAATACATTGACAAGTGTTCTTAAATATCTAATTATAAATAAAAATCATTGATCAGTTATGTTGTAATAGCATTTTAATTTAATTATATATATTCTTTAATTTAGCCGACCCCACCTAGTGGGATAAGGCTTTGTTGTTGTTGTATATTCTTTAATTGACTTTTTATAGCACTGAAATAATTGACTTTTTAAGCTTATCTAAAAATATTTTGAATGTAAATCTATTGAAAACTAACATGCACGAAGAGTTTTTCATGGATGAATATGGCAAAAGCAAAAGAGGAAGTGCTTCAAGTAAATTTATTTTCTCTTTTTTAATATGTTTTCATGGTAGATATCTATATTATTAATTGTCTTGATTAAGTATTTTTTGTCGATATTTTTTTATGAATTTTTAGCTTTCTTCATGCAATGCATTATGATACACTACAAGAAAACTTGGTTTATGTGACAATTTATTTGTGACGATAAAATTCTGTCACAATTTGTGATCATTTTATGATTGATTTGTGACAATAAGATTTTTTAATACTTTAATAACTGACTTGTGACAAAATAAATCATCACAATATTATTCATCACAAGTCCGTCATAAGTTTGTGACGAATCTGTGATGATATATTTAATTAACACGATTAGTGATATAAAAGTGACGGACTATAAATTATCACAATTAATTTTGTCACATTTTTATCATAAATAATTAGTTTTTACTCGATCATCACAAATTTTGTCACAATATTATTTTCCCTCCATCTCACAATATTATTTTCCCTCCATTTAATAAAACTTGTGGCGCCAAAACTAAAAAGCCCTAAATTTTCTATTTGAAACAAAAGAGATTTAGATAAACAAATTTTTTTATCTCTTCTTCTTCTCCCATATACATTCAAAATAATTAAAAAAATCATTATTGCAGAATTTGCTTAGGGTTTGAGTACTCAAACTTCTCTAAGGTATTTTTTTTCTCATCCTCCATGTTTTTGTCGTCTACTTTTTTCCTTTGATTCTCCCAATTTTTGTTTTCCTTCTCGTCTTTCGTCTTCTGCCAATGACAGCAACCCTGCCACCGACGGCAGGTGTGCGCAGGGGCCAGCCAGCGATGGCAAGGGTCATCCAAGGACCCTGCGCGCAGGTCGGTGGTGTGCGCAAGCGCCGCCGGTGACCGGCGGCGCCTGCGCACGTCGGCGACCCCTGAGGTCGCTGGCGACGCCTGCGCACGCCGCGCCGCCGACCTGCACGCGCAGGGGCTGAAGGGATCGGTCCAGCCCCTGCATGCGCAGATCGGTGGCGTGTGCAGGCGCCGCCAGCGACCTCGCTGGCTCGCTCATGTGTGCAGGGAGTCGGCCTGCGCGCAGGGGCGAGCCAGCGAAGTCGCTGGCTCACCCTGCGCGCAGGTCGGTGGCGTGTGCAGGGGCGAGCCAGTGAGGTGCTGGCAGCGTCTCCGCACGCCACCGACCTACACGCAGGGGCTGGGCCGATCCCTCTAGCGTATGCAGGGAGCCGGCCTGCGCGCAAGGGCGAGCCAGCAAGGTCGCTGGCGGCGCCTGCGCACGAGCAGGCCACCGCCGGCGACCCTTGTGGTCGCTGGCTGCCCCTGCACAGAGCAGGTCGCCGCCGGCAACCCCTATGGTCGCGGGCGGCCCCCTGCACATGTGGAGGGAGCCGGCCTGCGCGCAGGGGCGAGCTAGCAAGGTCACTGGCGGCGCCTGCGCACGAGCAGGCCAGGCCACCGCCGGCGACCCTTGTGGTCGCTGGCTGCCCCTGCGCAGAGCAGGCCACCGCCGGAGACCCCTATGGTCGCGGGTGGCCACCTGCACGTGTGGAGGGAGCCGGCCTGCACGCAGGGGCGAGCCAGCAAAGTCGCTGGCGGCGCCTGCGCACGAGCAGGCCGCCGCCGGCGACCCTTGTGTTCGCTGGCGGCCCCCTGCACGCAGGGGCGAGCCATATGTTTTATATTTATTTATTTTATTGTATTAGAATTATAGTTATATGTTTTATAATGGAACATGCAATTGAATACTGCTAAATGACGAGCAAGAATGATGGAACAGTAGAAAAGCTGATCATTAAAAAATATCATAATTAGCACAAATAGCAATGGAATTAAGATTATTCTCATTGCAGAAAACTTTTCCTCAAGTGAGATACCATTAGAATTTGTATAAATGCAAGAAACCAGCCTTGATTAATTAATTCAAATAGAAGCCCAGAAATAGTTCCTTCAAAAAATAAGATATATTAGGTTTTCTAGTTATTAAAGATTAAAATTATAGTTAAGGTTAAGTATCTTTTATTGTATTAGAATTTTAATTACTTCTCCTAGAAATAATTGATTAATGTTAATACTAAAATTATAGGACTTGGAGGAGTTTGCAACTTCATACCTACAGTGCGCACACTCCTCTCTTGGGTGAGTACTTTTTTCATCATATCTTAGTATTTTAATTATTTCTTATTGAATTTGTATTGATTGTATTAAAATTTTGTTTACTATATGTTTATAGTTAAATTGAAATTGTTTCTTACTTTATTTGATATATGGTTCTCCTATTTTTCCTTATGAAATTCATAATTGTTGCTTCCAACATGGATGATTTGCTTGACATATAGATATACTTTTATTTGATAAGTCAAGTATTGAATTTACATGTTACAATATTTATATGAAAGAATGTCACCATATTTCTATTTCTCATCATTTTCAATTGGTAAAGACTGGTGGGCTGTATGCAAAACAAAAGCAAGAGGAAGAATTGATATCCCATCCGATGATGTAGAAAATGATGACTCAATTCCTACAATTGATGGATATTACCAAGAAGATAGAGATGTCTACTTCTACTTTAGTTCAACCGACTAATGAACTTGATGAAGAAAATATACTTGTTGATATAGAACATTTTGATTATGTGGATGAATTAGAAGAAATAAATGAAGATGGGGGGGGGGGTGTGAAGAAGAAGGGGAGGAAGAGGATAAAGAAGAGGAGGGTGACGAATACAATGACGATAATGATGACGACGATGATGATTCAATTTCCTTTAGTGATGATGATATGCAAGAATAACTTGATTTTGTATGTGCTAATTTCTTAAAAAATTATTGTTTATTATGCACTTGATAATTTACATTCATCATTTTGCAAAACATATTCTTTTAACAATTTAATAATAATCACGTGCTTAATAATTTACTTTAGAAATCAATATTTGTACGATGTTTAATTGACTCCTTTTTTTAGTAGGGACAATGGTGAGAGGCGGTGCATCGCGGAGAGGGCGAGCGAGAGGGTAAGGAGTTGGCTTGGGCAGAGATAATGAAGAAAATTCTGTAAGGGGTTCAACAAGTTCAACTCCTCAATGTGTCATGGATTCAATTCCTTTACAAATGAATGAGAATCAAGATCAAGCTATTCCTATGCGTGAAAATCAAAATGATGTTGATATTGACGATGGATCATTGTCATCAAGGACGAGGGGTGTGAATCACGGCACTGATCCACCTAATGATGAAGCAGATCAAAAGTTAATTATACTTAAATGTGGCAGGTAAACTTTTTATAGCATTGTTTTTTTAAAAAAAATTCAACATTTTCTTGTGTAACATTTGTGAAACTTGATTTGTGCATGTTTTTTTGTATATTATAGTTTCTTACCTAATACGGTTACTCGAACAATTGGTACTATCGTGAGGGATTCAATGAAAACTTCTTGTATATTCTGGAAGAAAGTGCCACAAGAAACTCGTGATAAGATGTGGGAAAGATTTCAGGTAACATTATATAATTTTGCTAAATTTTTTTTGTTGAAGTTAATTTTTATCTTTCTTACTCTAATTATTTTCAGGCAACATATGTTTGGAAACAATCAGACAATCTAATTAAGGAAGCATTTTTTAAAAAATGTGGCAACCTTTATTCTCCCACATTGTACCATGCACGGTGTCAAGTGATGAAGCAACATAACAAACCACATATAAGTGAGACTAAGGGTTTTGGACCTTCATGGTTACGAGGAGATGTATGGAATGGTATGGTTGATTTGTGGATAGCAGATGAGTGGCAACATAAATCTGAAGCCGCGAAACAAAATCGTCTTACTGAAAAGGAGGGTGGAATCATGAATCATACTATTGGTTCCATATCAATGACAGAACATCGCATAAGACTTGTACATTAAAATACTTCTTTAATATTCATTTTTGTTAAATTGGTCATGTTTTTTTAACTAACATTTTTTCATAATTTTTTTGTAGGCGCAAAAGTTAGGCAGAGAGCCAACTGAATATGAAGTATTTGAGCATTGTCATAAGTGCTGTGGTAGGGAAAAAACTGGTGAATATGTTGATGGAAAGTCAAAAAGAGTTGGTGTAAGTTTTTGAAATTTCTTACAATGCATGCTTGTAATTATTTAAATGTTTCATATCTTATGTGTATGCATGTATTATGAATTTATGTATTCAATTCATAAAAAATCATGTGCATATGATGGATTTATTTTCTCAATTTAGGAGGATTATTGTGCATTCTTAAGTAACAAGTATGGTTCAGATTTGAAATCTCAACCAGGGTTTGATCCATCTCTATGGATGGATGCAGTAGGAGCTTCAACAAAAGGACATGTATATGAATTTGGCACAGGACAATATGCTCAATCATTGTTGACCAATTTTGGTTCTATTACATTAGAGTGTGTTGGTAAGCTTTCATCAAATGTGGCAAGTGACAATGATTTGCAACGAATGCGAGAAGAAGTGCGTGAGGAAGTGCGGCAAGAGTTGCAACAAGAGTTAGATGAACGTCTACAAAAGGCAAATTCTGAAATGGAGGGACGTATCTGTGCGATTGTGTTGCAAATGACTCAACAAGGAAATAGTCAATCATCTTCTTGAGGTTATAAGTTTTACTTTATTAATGCGATGTATTTATAAATTCGTTTATAATGTCTTATATTTTTTTCCCAAATTGAAATATTCATATCTGACTTTTTTTTAACATATATTTAATTTAGGTTTGATCCGTTTTACATGAAGAAGTCACGATGATGGTCAAGCAATGAAGTTTTCTTATTGTTTAGATTTAACATTTGGCATGAGCAAGCTATTTGAATGATAAGATCGTGTTGTAAGGTGTAGAACATGTTTCACATTATCTAGACAGCAAGTTTCATGTTATTTTTTAATAGCAAAAACTTTGTAGTGAATCTATCTTTTTGTATCTTTTGAAGTATAATTAATGTTCTAAACTATATTTATTTGAGCAAAATGATCATTAGTACATATGTTTTTTAAAAAAATTGTCCTAGGACAATATGTGAAAATGTTTTATATGCATGATTTATTATTTCTATTGATATTTAATCAAATTAATTATTACAAAATTGATACAAATTTTCAAAATTGAATTACTCACAAATAAATTATATTTCGTCACAATATTGTCACAAGTTTATTACTTTTTCCATTACAAATTTATCACAATATCATCACAAAATATACATTGAATTGCTATAAAGATTTGTCATAATTCCATCACAAATTTTAAAAAAAATCATCAAAAGGTTGTCACAATAATTTTCGTCACAATATTATCACAAATTATCATGATAAATTTGTCATATATTTATCACAATAAATATCCGTCACAAGTATGTCATCAAAAGTCCATCACAAAATTGTCACGATTGTGACAGATTATTTGTTTTTAATTTTATTTATATATAATTTTGTGACGGCTTCTTTTTAATATTGTGATGGAATGATCCGTCACAAATAATGTTGTGACGGAAGACGTTTCATCACAAGACTATCTGTGGGTCAAAATTTAGTGATGGAAATGGTTCATCACCATACTGTCACAAAAAACTATCAGCGATGAAAATTAGATTTTTTGTGACGATATTTTGCGTCACAGAAGTCTTATTTTTTTGTAGTGATAATGAAACTTTTTATTATAATATAAATTAATTAATGTGATTTTAAAGTGTGTATTAGGTTATAGTAGATTTTATTTCCTACGAAATGATTACATTATATTCTCTCCACTCTCATATGAAGCTCTAACTTCCTTTTAACTATTTTTTTACATTTTATCATTTTTATTACTAATTAGGATGGCTACAAAATGTTAGTTTTTTAATAAAAAATTAATACTTTATCATAATTATATACGTGCCAACTTTTTATTTAGTTTATGTATACGTGCCTACATATAAAATATTTTTTTTCTGCATGTTTTATATGGTAGTAATAAATGGTGGTGACATGTTTCAGTCTTATGCAATATGTGAGGAGGTCAAGATTCATCTTTTTGTGCCTGTAATCATTAATTTGAATTTAAGAAATATTAATCATATCTTACACATAATATATATACCTATTATAGTAATTATAATAGTACGGGTGTAATTATCTTACACAATGGCAATGGATTTGTTGGTTGCTTTTTTGTTTATTTTAAAAATTAAATATCTATATTTATATACCATGCTATAGTCGTATCACTAATTTCCAAGGGAAAATTTTAGTATAGATGTTCTTTTCACTTATAAATGTTATAAGTCTATAAAAAAATATGATACATTGAAATAAATAAAAAATTATTATTTAAGAACACACACACACATATATATATATAAGAAATATATATATATATATATATATATATATATATATATATAAGAAATAAAAATATATCAATCTAAATATTTGATGTGGTTATTTCAATAACTAATTTTAACATGTACAATTTTTATATTGATGAATTATTTCTTAATAAGCTATCACAAAGTTCTTAAATTATTATTTAAAATTATAATAAGTATTCATTATGATAGAGTCATAACTAATCAATAATATATAGTATATCAATGCATACATAATACACGCATACGTATACACCATACTAAAATATGAGTAGCCTCATGCCCCACGAGACGCCCTCAATTTTTAATAAATAAAAATAACAATTTAAAATAAACCATAAAATTTGATTAAATTTCATAATTTGAAATAGACCATAAAATTTTAATAAAAATATTTAAAATTAAAAAGTATTCAAGAATAAATGATTAAATTGGGTATTGCAAAAACATATTTGTGAATTCATTAAAACAAAAAGGACTCAAAAGTAATTTTTGTCAACAATTATTTTTTATATACATGTGAAATAATTATATTTATATTTTACTGATATATTAAATATAAAATTTCAAATAGAAAATTAAAATGATAATATTCTCACGCCACATAAATGAAAAATGGTGCACAAACTTAATTAATAATATAATAATCTATTTATATTCGACATATTAATATGTTTCCACCCGTATTTAAAATTTATCATTTTTATTTAAATAATTAGTAGACATAAAAGTATTAAAATAATATGAAATAGAAGTTTATGAATTAACTATCTAACCGTTTTGAATGTAAGAAATTAATTATTTATTGATAACTTGACTAATGGTTATAGATGTTTAACACTCACAAAAATTAATTTTTAAAACAAACATTTCAATAATATATATAATTTGTGATCAAATTTATTTTTTTATTAAAAAAATTATTTTGATATTCACCGCACATCGTGCGGGAACTTATACTAGTTATATTAAAGAGAGAACATGACATTTAGCCTTACAATACATAATACATTGATAAGTGTCCTTAAATATCTAATTATAAATAAAAATCATTGATCAGTTATGTTGTAATAGAATTTTAATTTAATTATATATATTCTTTAATTATTAACAAGGAGCGTCAGTTACTAGATTCATTAATTATAATGGTTGAACATTAATTAATTATTAAAGATAATTTGTGGGAACAGTGAATCACTTATCCATAACGTTTGAACAATGAACATAATAATATTTAATTATCAATGAATTAAATATTTAACTTCGAAGATGTAAAAATGTTATTAGTGATATGAAATAATTAAGAAAATAGTGGGGGTATGAAATAAGAAAAAATAATGTTAGTATGAGATATTGGTTGCACATTCCCACAACAGTTATCTTTTAAATTTCCTAAGATCACAATAATATAATAACAACAATATTAATACTAAATAATGATAGTTTTTATTTCCAGAACTTTGTAGGATATGTTTTTACTAATAAATTATCATATTATATAAATCTGAAATTAAAAAAATATTAATGATGACATCAGAAAAAAATTAGATATATGATTATTATATTAATGATGGCATCACAAAAAAGTCTAAATATGAATATTACATCATAATAATTAAAATATTAACTGATTATCATAATATTTTGATTGGATGATTAATTAATAACCTCATCTTTATTTCATGTATAATGCCACCTAATCTGTCTATTAGCAACTTCTTTTTCTTTTTATTAGCGACCGTGTCCATCTTATCAACAGTTTTCACTTATTGGAATTAAAAATATTCATGCAACATACAATGAAAAATAAATGGGAAAAATATACGCATATCTATTTGCCAATTGATATATATATATATATATATATATATATAGCGGTTAACGTATAAGAGCAGTTACCAAATTTGTGGCAACTATTTTCATTGTATGTATCAAGTGTCGTCCTATAAATATCTACATCGAGAAAAAGCATTTCAATTGTAATGCTTTCTATACGTTCGTAATTATTGCATTTTACTATTTGGCTCACAGTTAACTCTTAACCAAGTTTTTTTTCTCTAAATGAAATTATTACATTGCTTTATTTTTACCTTGCTAACAAATATCAAGTGAAGAATTACTTGGGATCAAATGACATATTCAAATGTTATCCTAATTTAAGTGGTAATCAATTCTTTACTTACTTTTATTTAGGATTTATTATTTATTTATTTTTTCCATGATAAATGCATTGTTAAATACTTTAGGCAATATGTTTCTCTCATTGAATAACTATATGAATAAGATTTTTTTTGTCATTTCCCTTCCTATATTTTTTTCAGTTTTGTGAAACACATTATTACTTTCAATGATGAATGTTATGAAATATTTATTAATTAAGATATGTGTGTGAGACATCTGTCACATTATTATGATGACACAAGTCCTTTGGAATTTATAACTAATTAAAATATTACATGATCTATTATAAATTTTTTAGAGCTTATGGTGAGTTAGAAATTTAATTAGTTAATTACTAATCACTCTATTTATTAGTTATGACTAATTAAAATCTTTTGTCATCTATTATATTTTTAATTCATAGTTAGTGCATAATGTGAATGGTGCACGGTTAATTAGTAACCGCTTCCTTTCTTATTTATTTCACTTTATAAATAGCAAGAAGAAGTCAAGCCCGTCCCTTCATATCATTTCTTCTCTATTTTTTTCATGTCTTTTTTTATTTTTTTAAAGAGAGTTAGTTATGTTGTAGGGTTAGTTATATTTTTTAAAATTTTACATAACACCAATTTGTTTAAATTATATTATTTAGATGGAGAACTATGTTATATTATAATTTAAAATTAAATTTATTTGATTATGTTGATGGTTATATTATCGTACATTGGGTTCTGCCTTCCCATATTCTTTCTCTAATTATGTTATGGTTGGATAAGAGGATGCAATTTAAATTAGTTAATAAATAAACATTAAAAAAATAATATTAGATTTGTAGGCTCTGAATTATTGTAAAATTAATCTTCATTAAAGATTTGATTGAGAATGAAAATTTAAGATACTATAAAGTTCATTTCGTCTAAAATGTATTTAATGTAGATATATAGCATTATTTTTTAAAAAATAAATTATTCCTATTTTATTTTACATTATTTAAAAGAACATTAATATTATTTAAATAACTAATAAGTGATATCAGTAGTTATAGAATTATATAATTTTATTAATAAAAATAGCAATCACAATAAATTATATATTTCACTCAAGAAGATGCTATCATATGTTTAAATTAATTAACTCCATAAATGCAATAGTTTAATTGGAATTTTTCGTGCTTCTAAATATATAATAGAATTAATTCGAATGATTTAATTAATTTAAATATTAATATATCATAGCTCTTTAGTGGATGGTTAGTAACTCCATAAATTATCTAATGGTGGTTATTTTTTTAGTGACCGCCTATTTTTAGATATATTATCACCTTATAAATTTCACTTTAGAGACACACATAATGACATATGAAATATTGTTGTAGGTACAATGGTAGACTTCGGCATGTTAGAACAATTGTATAAAATAAGTTTTAACATGTTTATCATTTGAATTTGCTTCTTTTTGAAATGACTGTCGTTATTATATGCATACATGCAATTTCACTAATGCATACATATGTGGCACGCTATTTTTTTATATGGGTACATAAGGCACTATCTAATATGCATTTAAGGAAAAATAGTTTATGCCATCATCATCATCATATATGAGTTCAATTTTGGTGTTCCCTACCTCACCTTGTTCTCTTCATCCAATAGTTCATGATTGAATCTCTCAAATAGTTTATCATTGTTGTATGAAGATACGATGATGAAGATGATAGGGAACAAGGTGAGGTAAAGAATACTTAAATTTTTCCATATATATATATATTAAGTAGCATGCAATTAATTTTTTTACAACCAATATTATCTTTCACATATTATTTTATATATAGAGAGAGGTTAAGTTTTAACCTTTTGGTTGCATATTATTTTATATATATTACAAATATTTAATTATTTTTTTAAATATAATTAATTAAAATTAAATTATAAAATTAGAATGAAATAAGATCTTTTAATATTATATTTATTTCATCATTCTCATATCATTTTATTTAATCGACTTTACATCGTGCGGGGCATATTTTATTTTCATATTAATATATTAATGCTAAAACATAGTAAAATTATTTTATTTATATACAAGTTTAAACTGATGAATTATTTTGATTCTTAAAAAATACATATTCTTTATACTTTTATTTTCTGTATATTTCTAGAAATAGATCAGCATAGTTTATATTTTGTCATAAAAAAATAAATAAATAGATTCAATTATGTCACTTTTCTGTATCTAACGTTCATCACACATGACACATGTTTGACATTTAATTTTAATCTATTGTTTTATGTTAAAATGTCCTGAAATCACACTAAATATTTATTTGTTCCAAACTTAAATGTGTTATTGTGATATTATTTATTTTTTAAAGTAATAAATGTGTACGTTAAAATTAAACTAATAAATTTTAATAATTTATTTTATTTATTTTCAATATTATGCACTTAGTTATAACTTTATCTCAAAATTGTTCCTTTTTTTATTGGATCACCTATCTAAATTAGTTTAATAATGATAAAAAGCTCTTTAAGTCAAATATTCTAAGAGGAGTTGATTGAAAAAATTACATGAGGGGATAAAGATTATCATTGTATATGTTTTTAGATATAAAGTGAATTTTTCTATTTTTGTATTTGGTTATTTATTGTATATTGTGAATTTTATTCTATTTGCTATTTTTGAATGAAACAACCACAAATGATCACTTGAAATAATTTAAGTTAAAGTCAAGAAATTATATATATATAAGAAAATTTTAATTATTTTATAAACATATAATTATTATTATTTATTTAAATGAATATATAAAATTGTAATTATAGAGGAGACATATTTTATTTTTATACCATACGCATATCGTGCGGACTCCACACTAGTATGCATGAAACACAGTGTTAAAATAGTTCAGATGCAAACCTGCCTCTTATATAGACTTAGTTACATGGAAGAAAACCTAAATTCGTTGTTGAAGATACTAGATAATCCATTTCCTATCTAACAATAGAATCACCTAAACGTTAGAAGGTAATTAGGTCATTTTCGACATTGCTAGTTCGCTATGATTAAACAGTAATGCAGCGAAAAATAATATTAATTTAAAATAAAATAAAATCATCATCTATTTAGTGGAAGACTTTAAATTAAAACATCAATAAAACTAATGTCATAAAACATAATAAAAAACACTATCCATATTCATATCTAGAACAAACTCTAGTGACTCATGACTCCATCTATTTTTATGCTGTGTACAACTTCACCACCATGAGTTGATCAGTCATTTATCCAAGTATATCAGTTAGCTACAAGCATATCAGTGACATGTAAAAGTTATGTTGTGTATGTGATGCATCCTATGCAGAATATTACATGACATATGTATATTATAGTTTCATAATAAAAAGGGATCATGCGTGTCATGTCATATTCATAAAGTATACAAGTCAGTGGTTCATATCATAAGGTCATCAGGAACAGTAATGCCATTGACATGTAACTATTATCATAATTCCATCAGTCAATTAGTCAGTACCAAGCGACTATCACTTGTTCTTACCTTGCCTCAATAAAATCTTAGGGTTGCTTCATAACCCGTTGGATTCCACGCTCGTGGTCATCAATCATTTTAGTTCAGTCTTTGATCTTATCAGTAATTGAAGAATTAAGTCGTTGCCCTCCAGTAAAGGCTAGTTAAGTTTTGGAGCCGAGACTCTGTCACCCGAGGGCGAATGGAAATATACATACTATTGCTGATAAGATACGGTTATTCTCCCAAGAAATACTAACTCCAAAGTGCAGGGCACAATAATTTTCTAAGGAAAATTCTAATATAGTGGAGCAGGGCACAGTATTTTCTATCATCAGTTTGAGAGACAACAAATAAAAGTATTCTTCAATTAGGTTCATTATTATCACAATCAACAAAATAGTTTACGTAGCTCAGTCTTCAAATTTTAACATATTACGATTGTCCATGCATTTCGTGTATCTAGGTTCATACACAATCATTAAAGAGTAATACATAATAGTAAATACCTTAAATATAACATAAATTTTTTTTTGGTCTGTCGTGGCCATGATAGGATTCATCACGGCCATGATAGAAATTGGATTTCCTTATGCCCCTCTATCACGGTCGTAATAGACATGGTCACAGCAGTGATGATCTGTCACAGCCGTGACAATAGTTTTCACGGACATGACAGAATGTTAGATTTCATCCCATCTTTTCGCTCTTCTATCACTAGCGTGACGTGGTTCATCACGGCCGTGACAGAAGCCCAAATTTTGTCAATGGCGCCGTCCGCTCCGGCCCCTTTGTCACGGGCATGACATGGCTTGTCATGGCTGTGATAGAGGCCGCCGCCGTTAGCCCGATTTTTATCCAATCTTTGTCCAAATTTGATCAAAACTTTGTAGAAAATCATCTTGAGCATTATAAACAATTTTTACATATTTTACATACAATAAAATATCATAAAGCAGATAAAAAACATGCAAGATCATACATTTTCTAAGGATATAGGGTTCCTTTCTTCCCAAATCATAAGAACGTAATTTTTACAATAAAAATCATAGCACATGGACCATGTTCATATAATACAATTCAGGTCTAATGAACTATAGTAGATCCCTCATCAAAATCTCTACTAAGAACTAGGGTGTTCTTAGATCTCTCAAATCATATAATCAAATCCATTGAGAGGGGAGAGAGGGGTTGAATCCCCTTTACATACCTTTCAATCCGTGTTTGAGCTCCTCCTCTTTCTTCCACTTTTTTCTTGCTCCTTAGATCTCTGTTCCTCAAGCTCTAGCCATCAGGAGATTAGATAGAGAAAAGAGATTAATAAGAAGTCTTGGGGGGTTTTAAATAGGGGGACATTAGAGTTTTGGGTCCAATATAACCATCAAGCTCAATATACCATTTTTAAAAAATCAGGCATATTACATCCTCCCCCCTTAAATAAAAATTCGTCCTCGAATTTTATACATACTAAGAATACTTCCCAAATGGTTTTGGAAACTACTCTTTCATTTATTCTTCTAAACATACTAAGAATACTTCCCAAATGGTTTTGGAAACTACTCTTTCATTTATTTTTCTAATCTTCAGCATTTTCACCACTTTGTTCCTCAATCATGCTCACCATACTCTAGTATCTATGTAGGATACTCCTCATAAGTGAGGTCTTCTTGAATGGTTGGCTCTTCAATCACCACTACATGAGAGTTGTTATATGTGTACTTGCGAAGTATTGACACATGGATTCTGACATATGAAAGAGACAATGCTAACTTGTATGTTCCTTCTCTCACATTCTCTAGAATCTCAAATGGATTGATATATTGAGGAGTCGATTTACATTTTTTTGCTGAATCTCATGACTACTTTGGTAGGAGATACATTCGTTGTACATGGTCCCCAACCTAGTAGATCTGTTCCTTTCTTTCCCTATCCGCATAACTTTTTTAGTGGCTTTGAGCTGCAATCATCATTTCCTTGATCAGATCCACTTTCTCTGTATACTTTTCTACTAGTTCGGGTCCTAATAGTTTTTTTTCACCAACTGCACTCTAACATATGGGAGACTTATAAGGTCTTCCATACAGAGCTTAAAATGGTGCCATCTTTATGGAGGAATGATAGATGTTGTTGTAAGCAGACTCAACTAAGGCTTGATAATCATTTCAGCTGCCTTGTCAATCTATAGCGCATGCTCTCAACATATCCTTTAGAGTTTGGATTGTCCTTTCACTTTGCTCCATCACTCTAAAGGTGAAAAAGGTAGTATTATAATGCAATCATGTGTCAAAAGCATGTTGCAATCATCTCCGGAATGTTACTGTGAACCTCGTATCCCTATCCGATATAATGGATATGTAACCGAATAATCTCATTTACATGCAACTGTACCATGCTAGCAGTTGACTGTCTCACATTATATGGTAAGCTCACTTGGTCAATCTGTTCATGACAACTCAAATAGCATCATGTCCTTTCTGTGTTCTCAGGAGATCTACAATGAAGTCTATTGTGATTTCCTCCCACTTCCACTGAGATATGGGCAATGAGTTTAGCAAACTTGGTGACTTCTGATGTTCAATATTGACCTGTTGGCAAACTAAGCACTTAGAAATATATTCCGCTACCTCTCTTTTCATATCCTTCCACCAAAATGTTCTTTGAAGGTCCTTGAACATTTTGGTAGTTCCTGTGTGAATATCAAATTCTGACCTATGACACAGTCAAAATTTATTCCTTAAGTTCCTTGCTCTCAGGTACCCACAGTCTGCTTTGGAATTAGATAGTTCCAACTTTATCAGTATTATAGTCTGGGTGTCTCTTCTCACATAGGGCTTTCATATCCTTAATTATATTATGGGTCCTCCTTCTATGCCTGTACAATCTTTGTCACCAGTTCAAGCTGAATGACACAGTGCATCATCAGCTTTTCCTGTATGCTTCCTTCAATTTGAGTCCATTTGTAGACTCTTCATATTTGTAAACTCTCAGACTTGTAGACTCTTTATATTTGTAGACTCTGCCTAGAGCATCTGTCACTGAGTCAACATTCTCTGGATGATAGAGAATACCAAACTCACAATTCTTTAAAAACTCGAGCCATCTTCTTTGTCTCATGTTGAGTTCTTTTTATGACAACACATACTTGAGACTCTTGTGGTCAGTGTAGACTTTAAATTCTTCTCTGCCAAATCCAAATCATGAGTGGGGTAATTTATCTCATGAGTTTTAAGTTGTCTTAAGGCATATGCAATCACTCTTTCATATTGCATAAGCATACATCCCAGTCCAGTGCCACTAGCATCATTATACACTGTCTAGTCTCTAACTCCAATGGAAATTGTCAGCACTAGTGCAGAAGTCAATCTTTTTTCAATTCTAGAAAGCTTTCTTCACACTTTTGGTTCTAGTTGAACGTCTCTCCTTTCTTGATTAGTTTGGTCATTGGAGAAGCAATTTTGGAGAAATCTTGGATGAAACTTCTGTAGTAGCCGACAAATCTCAGAAAACTCCTAATTTTAGTTACTGTCTTTGGTCTTTCTCAATTCATGACTGCTTCAACTTTGCTGGGTTCATATGAATGCCTTCCTTTGAAATGACTCAAAAACATCACTTGTTGCAACCAGAATTCACACTTGGGGAACTTTGCATACAGTTGATGTTGCCGCAAAGTTTCTAGAACAATTTGTAAGTGTTTCTGGTGTTCCTTCGTACTTAATGAATATATTATTATGTCATGCACAAATATTATCACAAACCTATCCAAGTGAGGCTTGAATATTTTGTTCATCAAATCCATAAATGTTGCAAGAGCATTTGTCAGTCCGAAAGGCATAACCAAAAATTCATAATGATCATACCTCGATTTGAAGACTATCTTCGCTATATACTCATTAGCCACTCTGCACTGATGGTATCCACTTCTCAAGTCAATCTTTGAGAAGACTGATGCAAAAGATAATTGATCAAAAAGATCATCTATTCTGGGTAGTGGGTACTTGTTGTTGATGGTCACCTTGTTAAGCATCCTGTAATCTATACACAATCTCAGTGATCCATCCTTCTTCTTCATGAATAGGATAGGCACACCCCAAGGGGGCACACTTGTCCTGATAAAACCCCTTTCCAGTAATTCCTAGAGTTGTGCCTTCAGTTCCTTCATTTCTGCTGCTGCTATCCTATAGGGAGATTTGGAATTTGGAGCTGTCCTTAACATCAGCTCAATATGAAAATCGATTTCCCTTTCTAGAGGTAATCCTAGGAGCTCTTCAGTAAGTACATCTGGAAAGTCCTTCACCACTTCAAGTTTTTGTAGTGACTTGAGTTGAAAATTGCTCTTGACTACACTCGTCAAGAATCCTCGGCAACCCATGTTCAACATCTTAGTTGCTTTAGCTGAAGAGATCACTATCTTTCTTTCCTTCGATAAAATTTCGTGAAAGATCACAAAACTATCATCCTTCTTATTGATCTTGACCTTCTTTTGCTGGTACATTTTGTAGGAATCATGGTATGACAACCAATTCATGTCCAATATGACATCATAATCCATTATAGGTAGCACTTTGAGATCAACAAAGTAATTAACTCCTTTTATCATCACCGGTGTGTAGGATCCCAAAGGCACCAAGAGGGGGGGGGGGGGGGTGGGTGGGTGAATTGGTGTTTAAGCCAAATATGTCGATTTCACAAAATCGATTCGTTAAACTTTTTCAATCAATGCAATTCATATCATAAGCATAATATGAGAGGGATAGAGAGAGAAAGCAATCACAAAGTGCATGGGTGGTTGTTGGGGATATTTGGCCACACTTTGGCCTACGTCCCCACTCCGACTTCTTCACTACAAGAAAATTGTCATTTTTTGACGGATAGAAATCCGTCGCAATTTGCATCAGATTTTGCGATAAAAATATTTTTGACGGATTTTTCGACGGTTACAATCTTCGAAAATAAAAATAATAAATTATGTAATTTTTTATATTATTATTTTATTTTTCGACTATTAGGAACGTCGATATTTCTGATGGATATCCATCCGTCGCAATTTTCGACGAATTTTCTGACGGTTACAACCGTTAAAAATGAAAATAATAAATTATATAATTTGTTATATTATTATTTTTCAATGATTAGGAACGTCGATATTTCCGACGGATATCCATCCGTCGCAATTTTTGACGGTCATAACTGTCCGTAAATGTATAATAATATAATCGAAGGAGTATTTTATTAATATAATAAGCGACAGTCCAAACCGTCATAATTTTCGATGATCACAACCCTCGGTAACTTTAAAAATAATTAATATTTGCTTTTCCAATGGTCAGAGCCATCGATAATTAAAATTTTATTATCCCATTTTTTTTTTGTTTTCCCGCTTTCCCTTCTTTCCACCTATATATTATATAATATATATACATATCTATATATACCCAACCCTAAACCCTTTATTTCTTTCCCCCTCTCATCTCTCTCTCCCTCTCTCGCTCTCCCTCTCCCTCTCCCTACCGGCGAGCTTCCCGACCGGACGTCAACCGTCGATCGCTGGCGACCCATCCCGCCGGCGTCCCTCTCCCCTTCTCTCTCTCGCTCTCCCTCCCTCTCTCTCTCTCCGGCCCGCACCGCCTGGCGGCCGGATTCGGCCCTGGTCGGCCAGATCGCCGCCTGGCGACCGGCCCGCGGCCGGATCCAATCGCAGCGGCCGGCCAATCGCGGGCAGCCGAATCTAGCCACGGGCGGCCGGTTAGCGGCCGGATCTGGCTGCTGGACCGCTGGCAGCCGAATCTCGGCCGCTGGCCTTCGGATTGGCCGTCGGCAGCCAACGACCGGCTAATTTTTTTATATTATAAAAATTCTTTGCTACGGTTTTGACTGCCAAAATTTTTGGTGGTAGCAACCGCTGATATTTGCGGCAGTCGTGATCGTCGAAAATCCGTCGAAATTTTCGGCGTTTCTTTTCCACCCGTCGAAAATTGATTTGCGATGACCATTTTTCGGATGAATCGATTCAGTCGAAAAAATCATCGGAAACATCATTTTCGATGGTTTTTAGAGAAATTACAAACGGTCGAAAGCGTCTGTAATTCCCATATTTCTTGTAGTGCTCGACCTCGAGACCGTCGAAGATTCTACTGAACTCTTTCTTAATTCCAATTGGGGCAAGGAAGAATGCCCTTTACATCAATCACCTTTTCTCCACTTCAAGAGCTAAGGCACACCTCTCATTCTAGGAAGCTAATCTTTTCTCTCGCTCAATATAGGTAAGATACAAAACATCTTTTACATAGGAGCTCTCTCGATTTTTTCTGAACAAATTGTTTCTCTCTTTTACAAAAACAAGCTCACAAAAATGGAAGAGAGAAAGAAGAGAAAACTAAATTGATAACTTCAAAAAAGGATCTTCTTTTGATAACTTGAAATTTTTTATCAATGCTTGGATGGATGTCTTTGCTTCTGGCTTTGGCACTCCATTTATAGGCTTGTATGTGTGAAATTTTGTTCAAATTTTTTTTTCACATTTTTCTCCTTGAAAAAATAGTTGTTACTGATCATGTTAGTAGTGGACCGATCGATCGCATTAAAGGACCAATCGATCGATATAGACCATTGCGCTTATTTTCTCACTGACCACAACTGGACGATCGACTAGACTATCGACCGATGTGTCGATTGATATAGTCTCACAGTTTTTATTTCCGCCCGTTGAGTTGATCGGACCAGTGCATCGACCAGTCTATCGACCGATGTAGTCTCGACATGGATTTGAGCAGCTCATGCATTCATCGATCGTCCGATGCCTCGGATCGGTCATTTCTCTCAACCGACCATCTTTACTTCGACCGACAAGTTGACCGACCTGCACTAGTTTGTACATAACATTTTGCACAATTATTCAAATTAGATAATCTTAGATTCTATGGATAGCTAACAAGATTCTCTATAACTTTTATATTAATCATTCATCGAGAATATGATAATACCATAGTCAAATATTTAATCAAAGTTTAGTGCATAAAGTTATCATTTTTTTTTAATTTTTTCAGCATTTAACTTTAATCATTCGAGATTTGTATCATGAAAATATAATTTTTTATGACATTAAAAATTTTCTCCAACAATCTCCCTCTTTTTGATGAAGACAAACCGAGAAATATGAAAAATATATAAGTTGCAAAAAAGTTGTAATATTTTGTAAAATCAATTTTACTCCCCATAAAACTTAGTTTTCTTACAATGATAGATATTCACATAAGTACTAATTGTAAGGTATACTTCATATAAAGTTATATTTATATCATATTTCTCCTATATTTCTCCTTTTGTTTCATAAAAAAGTAATTTGCTCTTGAAGGACATATATGTAATTTCCCCTTTAATCATGTTGTCTTTGAAAATTTATTCTCCCCTTTTGTCATAAATATATAAAATATTACATCATAAAATATGCAAAAATAACTCCCCCTAAATTTATGACTATTTAAGTGAAAATAAAAAGTTACAAGTAAAAAAGATGTGTTGTGAATCAAAATATGGCATAAAAATTTGATACCACAATTATATCAATGATATGTTAAAAAATAAGGTTGAAAGATTTAACATGCTCCCCCTATCACTATGACAAATTTCTTTTCTTTTCAAAGAAATGATGATTTTGAAGTTTTGAGAGAAATAAAAAAATAGGCTTAACATTTAAGAACCAAAAGTGCAATAGTATAATCAATTTGAGTAAATGATACTTTATCATAATCTTTGTGCCTTCATATTTTTATTTTCACTCATCTTTAGCTTTACATGTGAGGCACACCTGAAAAACAATTATGTAACTTTTGGTACCCAAATTTTTTTAGGTCATATTTTGTTAGATAATATTTCTTTTGGAATCTAAATCATGTCATGTTATGATGATTTTCTTATTTTGCATTTATATGTGTAATGGCCTTAAAATCCATGTGTAAAACATTTAAAATGTGATTTTCTATCATAGGAATGATTAGATTTCCAATGAGAGTTTTTATGTCCAAAATAATTCCTAAAATTATTTTTTGTTACATGAGGAACAATCTTATCATTATTTTGTGCATTTTTCAAAAAGGTATTCTTTTGTTTTACTTTTTCTAAAGAACATGCTAGTTTTACAATTTCACATGTATGTGTAATTCTCAAAGTTTCAATTTCATTCTTGAGATTTTTATTTTCCATAAAACTTGTATCATTTTCTTCTTTTAATTTTTCAAGCTCATGCAATAATTTTTCATTTTCCTCTTTGAGTGCAAGATACCTTTTTATAATAGAAGAAAGTTCTTTGTGCACGTCAATTGAAATATTTTCTTCAAAAAAGCTTGATGAGCCATTTTTGAATTTGAAGAGTTAAAAGTTACCTTATCATTGTGTACCATTACGCATAAGTATGCATCTTCACTTGAGGAACTTAATGAGTCATTTGATTCATCTTCACTTGACTCTTCATACTTTTTCTTCTTCCCTTTTTGAAATGTCTCTTCTTTGTCATTCTTTGTGAGACTTGAGTTTCTTTCTTGGTGATGTTTATGTACTCGTCTTTTTGGCTTCTCATTCTTTTCTTTATTTTTCACCAACTTGAGATACTTATTTAACTTTCTTATATAGCATGCGAGTTTCTTTTCATCTACTTCTTCTTCACTTGAGTCTTCTTTCAAGTTATTTGCTTTCAACGCTAATGTTTTCTTCTTTGGAGCATTTTCTTTTTCCTCTTCTTAGATTCCGATCTCATATATTAAGAGTGAACCAATTAGATCATCAAAATCCAGACTATTCAAGTCTTTTTCTTCAATCATGGTCTTCTTTGTGTGCCATTTGGAGGAGAGAGTCTTGAGGAACTTTTTCACTTTTTAGGGTTTAGTTCTTGGCTCACCCAAGGAGGCTAAGCCATTCACAATATCATTAATGGATTGATTTTCTAGCATTTTGAAGGAGTCATAATGGTGATTTAAAATATTTAGCCTACATTCTTTAACTTTATCCGTTCTTTCATAAGTAGTAATAAGTTTATTCCAAATCTCATTTGTACTTTGACAATTGGAAATCCGATTAAATTTCGTAGAATCCAAAGCACAATAAAAAATATTTTTAGCTTTTCAATTCAATTTTGAAAAAAATTTTTGTCATTCGTCATAGTCTGAAGGTAATTTTTCATGTAAATAATAACCTTTTTCAACAATGTCCCACATGTCAATGTTAATGGAACATATGTATGTTTGAATCATAATTTTTCAATAAGCAAAATTTTATGCGTTGAAAAGCGGAGGACGGACAATTGATTGACCTTCGAAAAAACTAAATCCACTTGATGCCATGGCTCTAAAGATGGTAAAATCTTTTAAACAAGATGATTAAAAATCAAACCAAGAGCAATCCTGTAGGATCCCAAAGGCACCGGGGGGGGGGGGGGGGAGTTAATTGGTATTTAAGTCGAAAATGTCGATTTCACAAAATGTGTTGCAAAAGTTTAAGATCGATTCGTTAAACCTTTTCAATCAATACAATTCAGATCATAAGCATAATATCAGAGGGATAGAGAGAGAGAAAGCAAACACAAAGTGCATGGGTGATTATTGACGAGGTTCGGCCACGCCTTGGTCTACGTCCCCACTTCGACTTCTCAACCTCGAGACCGTCGGAGATTCCACTAAATCTTTCTTAATTTCAAATGGGGCAAGAAAGAACGCTCTTTACATCAACCACCTTTTCTCCGCTTCGAAAGGTAAGGCACACCTCTCCTCTTAGGAAGATAATATTTTCTCTCGTTCTCTCGTTCAAGAGGTAAGATATGGAACCTTTTTTACACAAGAGCTCTCTTAATTTTCTGAACAAATTGTCTCTCTCTTTTACAAAAACAAGCTCACAAGAATGAAAGAGAAAAGGAAGAGAAAGCTAAATTGATAACTTCAAGAAAATGATTTCTTTTGATAACTTGAAGTTTTTCTTCAATACTTGGATGGATGCCTTTGCTTCTAGCTTTGGCACTCCTTTTATAGGCTTGTATGTGTGAAAATTTCATTCAGAAAATTTTCCACATTTTATTCCTTGAAAAATAGCCGTTAGTATTCATGTCAGCAGTGGACCGGTCTACATGGCCATTGCACTTATTTTCACACTGACCGTAGTAAGTCGGTCAACCGGACTATTGACCGATGTAATCTCGCAGTTTTGATTTCCGCTCGTTGAGTTGATCGATCGGCCTATCAACCGGTGTAGTCTCGACATGAATTTGAGCGGCTCATGCATTCATCGATCGTCCAGTGTCTCGGATCAGTAGACCGGCATTGTCTCGATTGGTCATCTTTGCTTCGATCAGCAGGTTGACTGACCTGCACTATTTTGAGTAGAACTTTTTGCATAGTTATCCAAATTAAATAATATTTGATTCAATGGATAGCTAGCAAGATTCTCTATAACTTTAATATTCATCATTCATCCAGAATATGATAAGACTATAGTCAATTATTTAATCAAAGTTTAGTGCATAAAGTTATTTATTTTTCTTTAAACTTTTTTAGCATTTAACTTTAATCATTCGAAGTTTGTATCATCAAAATATAATTTTATATGACATTAAAATTTAGGCTCCAACATGGTGTCTCTAAGAGGTACTCCCTGATGGAAACCCTCTCTAGTGGTGTTGCTATTTCTAGCTACCACTTCAGACTTTCCATCTTAAGAATCATGCAATAAACTTTCTATTTGCCTTTGTGAAAAGTGAATTTCACTTGGGTTTCCGTAGTTTTTTCATAATCCTTGGATTATGAAAACTTGTTCAATTGTCATGAACAATCATGTATATAATTTTAGGCAATTCCTTATCATATGTCCATCATTCTTAAAATTTACAATGAGATTCACACATCTCTTGTTACATATTGCCCTCAATCAATTTGACAAATCAAATTTGGATGCACTCATTAGCATACCTATCAGAAGACTTTTCGCTTTCATCCTTACAAAACAGTAATTAACCAATATTAGATGATTAATATAAAATATTCATTCTTATGTCACAAAACATACATACTCTTTACTTTGGATGACTCGTCATGACAGTTGCACATGGACTTAGACACTTAATAGTTTTATGACTTACTTAACATAGGTCCTAACATATGCTTTGATACCAACTATAACACCCCGAAATCCCCATAAAACTAGAGGGCACTTAGATCATTTTCAACAGTGCTAGCCCGTTCACCATCACATAATCATAATAATATGATTAAACAATAATGCGGCAAAAACTAATATTCATTTAAAATAAGATAAAATAATCATCTATTTAGCGGAAGACTTTAAATTAAAACATCTTGTCATAAAACATAATAAGACCACTATCCATATTCATATCTAGAACACTTCATCTATTCTTATGTCATGTGCAACTTCACCATCGTGATTTGATCAGCCATCCATCCAAGCATATCAGTTACCTGCATGGACCCAGGGTGCAAGGTTGCCTAATTAGAGTATGTAAAGGCCATGTAGTGTATGTGATGCATCATATACAGGATACTACATGACATATGTATATGACAGTTTCATAATAAAAGGGATCATGCATGCCATGTCATATTCATAAAGTATACATGTTAGCGGTTCATATCATAAGGTCATCAGTAATAGTTACATACCTTTCAATCCTGATTTGATCTCCTCCTCTTTCTTCCTCTACTTCTTCCTCTTCTTCCTTGCTCCTCCGATCTCTTTTCCTCAAGCCTTAGCTGTCAGGAGATTAGGTGAAAAAAAGAGATTAACAAGAAGGCTTGGGGTTTTTAAATAGGGGGACATTAAGGTTTCGGACCCAATATAACCATCAAGCCCAATCTATCCTTTTTAAAAAAATCAGAGGTATTATAGTTTATTTATAGAATTCACCAAGCTGCACTTTATCATATAGATGGATTTTTTTGAGAAATTTCTTTATTTGTGTTTTAGCTTACCAGAATTAACAACTTGAAGCTCTAGCAAACTCGCGGAATATGTTATTCGTCAATTAACACTATTCCAAAATATGCTAATTGTTTAGTTACCATAAAAGTGCCATATGAAGTAAATTAAGTTACTAAAAAGTTAATTAATGATTTCCTTTAATGTAGAAATGTAAGAAGAACCATGTCTTGCAATCGGGGGTGAAAAGAGGGTAAAGGAGGAGTAACTCATGTCATCTAAATAGAATTAACTAAATGGATATTTGACAAAGTGTAGAAAAAAAAAACAAAAGAAAATCCATCTGAAATATTTATTCAACTTCAGAAGCCTGCGATACCTCATCATTCTCCTACCTTCATGTGTTACCACATTCTTCATTTGTCAGACATTGCAGAAAAGTTCATATTTCCTATTGCGTATGAACTATTTGGATAATAGTATAATGATTCAACTACTAGTTGTCCATATGGAAGAGAGAGAGAATGATGATCCAAACAATTAGCTCAAAATATTCTTTCACATTTTAAAAAGACGAGATCTTTAACGATCACCCGAAATTCATTCTAAAAGTTTTGATCATTTAGGACAATTTTGCACCATTAGCCTGTTCGCCATACATTATTTAACAGCAAAAGACTTTAATATTTTACTGAAAGTCATAATAAATAAAATTTTATTTAAACCATATAAAATCTTTTTCAACTAATAAGTCATGTGACTTTAAATGACTAAAGACTTTAATACATAGCATCAATGTTCAACTAGAACTTATTAAACTTAAACATGCGCAATATTTTGTCATGAGCTTCCATCAATTAATCCTAGTTACTTGCACAATCTAGAGTGAAGGATTTCCTAATTAGAGTATGTAAAAGTCATGCATGACATGATATTCTATCACATGATACTACATGCGATGCATCATAATAATAACAATAACATACAAACATGCATACTATGAACTATATCATGAATCTTAAATGACATTACATCATACTTACATTCATTCTTCATATAACATTCATGAAATATAAACATCATGTCATACATGCTTACTTCAGATCCATCATTTGCAAGTATCATAGAATGGAAACATATACTCATATCATTCATACATAATCATGACATATAATTTTATTTCACTTTCCATTGTCATGTATATCTTAGGAGTTTTTTTATAACTCTTTAATACATATTTATTAGTTAACATCTTCATATTTTATATTTATTTAGAGTTTCTTTATAACTCTTTGAACATTCTTTCATTCTTGTTTCTGTCTTTGTGATTCTTCATGTGTCATATTCATATTTCATCCTTATCACATAATATCATCTTGACTTTCATTTCATATCATATCTTAGGAAGACACACATCATAAAGGTGAGGGACTTTATTCCCAGTCATCTTTAAGAATACACACACTTTATGATGAGGAAAGTTGTTCCTTAGAAAGTACATATACAGATGCAGAACTTTACTTCTTAAGCTTAGGTCTCCTTGAAGTACATACTCCATCTTTACTTCTTCATCATCATTATAACTTTCTTATAAGATATTTTGAAATTGAACTTCACTTTCATTCTTACTTTATCTTATAACAACTTTCATTTTTACATTGGCAAATTTCAAACACCTTTTAAGTGATGACATTATTTCCCGAGAAGTCTCAACCATCATAAGGTGAAAGACATTTACTTCTCATCTTTACACTCAATACTTACTTTTATTATATTCATCATATACCATGCTTCATCTTTGTTTAATAATCAATATATGGTGACATCATTACATTAGTTAATATGGAACTGAAAAATCTCAAATACCTCTTGAGTGATGGAATTATTTCTCAAAGAAGTCACAGTCAATATAAAGTGAAAGAAATTTACTTTTGAAAAATCTCAAACACCTTATGGGTGATGATTTTATTTTTTAAAAGAAAGTCTTAATCACCATGAGGTGAAAGTCATTTACTTCTTACCAATCTTCCATCTTTACCACATCATTACATTAGTTCAAAGGGCAACGAAAAATCTCAAACACCTTTTGGGTAATGACATTATTTTTCAAAGAAGTTTTAATTATTATGAGGTGAAAGACATTCACATCTTACTCCATTATTCATATTTACCACATCATTATATTAGTTCATAGGGTACTGAAAAATGTCAAACACCTTTTGCGTGATGACATTATTTTCCAAAGAAGCCTCAATTACATTGAGGTGAAAGGCATTTACTGGAAGCCTCATTCTTCATCATCTAGAAGCCTCTAGGTCTTCTTGTTCTTTTCCTAGAAACCTTGATCTTCTCTTTGTTGATCTTAAAATATAGTCACCATGAAGAATAGGGCTCTAGATCTCCTAGCCTCAGAGTTTTCTTGGTGGAGAAGAAAAAAAGAGAAGATGAGTTGATGGCTATATTTTTAGGGAATTAATAGGGTTGTTGGTCCTTTATATAGGATTTACATTAGGATTTTGATCAAAAGGCCCAAATACCCTTGGCACAATATTTCATGCTATTACAATCACTAGCATCAAATTTCAAGTGCAAGAGGATCATTACGATAAATTGTAGAAATTGTTAATGTAGAGGAAATGATTCAAAATTGGATAACTCAGTGACTATAAGACACTCCTCGTTCGATTTTATTGCGAAGATCCAATTAAGGAACTCCTCATATGATTGCTGTGTGAGGATCCAATTAAGTAGTCGGTCAAACCTTCAAAACGCTTCCAACTCAATAGTAGAACCTGGCATTGACAAATTCTTAGCATGAAGAAATAGAAATAGAATGTAATCCACATTGTTCTCCAATCATATCATGCTCTATAGAATAGAAAAAAAAGATCCATATTCACCAGTAGGCTTTCAACCATTGGCGCCGGTATCTATCCAACAAACATGTTAAAGTTACAAATTCATCTAGTTGTAATGACATGTCAAATTAGTTGTAAATGTCATATGGCAGTTATAACTATCATCATATAAATAGTGCTTTGTACTTCACACTTTGTAATTTTTCCATAATCCCAATCATAGAAGACTTGACGCTTCCTGCTTCTATCCCACTCTTGATTCATTCTTTTGTGGTTATCCTCTATTCAATCTACATGATGCTAATGAACATGGTGTCAGAGCTCGGATTTGTAGAAGATGGGGTGAGTAGCAACAAGAAGAATTGATTAAAGTCAAGATCTAGATAAGATTCATTTCTTCTATCTGAATTGAGATCGATGAATCTTGTTATTTCTAAATTTATGGTCTTGATTGAATTTCTATGTTTCTGGACAAAATGTCACAAGAAATGAATCAGATTATAATTGATCAAGATCATATGTTGTATTTGAGTTCTTCAGATAGTCCAGGAAGATCGATGGTTTCTTTTCAATTGATTGGATTAGAAAATTACCCTTTATGGAGTAGAGCTATGCAGATTTCATTAATTGGGAAGAATGAATTTGGTTTTGTTGATGTAACATTCAATCGTGATTCTGTGAATGACAATTTGAAGAGACTTTAGGATAGAGTTGATGTTGTGGTTCTTTCATGGATTATGAATTTATTTTCTAAAGATTTAATGAGTGGAGTGATATATTCTGTGAATGCAGCTTCTGTTTGTGTTGACCTTATTGATAAGCCACATGGAACCAGAATTTTAGTTGTTAAAAGGGATTTATATTCAAAATTAGGATAATATATCAATTGCTGCTTATTTCACTAGAATGAAATATTTTTGGGATGAAATATCTGCTTCAAGATATGTACAATTTAGTAGAGATTTGCAATTGTATCAATTTCTCATGGGATTGAATGATAGTTATTCTCAAATAAGAAGTCAAATCTTGCTATTGAACCCACTGCCTACAATTAATCAAGCATATTCTATGTTATTGCAAGAGGAAAGCCAAAGATGGATTAATTCACTCCATTTGACTCTGTTGCAAATTATTCTACGACTACAGGAAAAGTCAAAGAAGAATTGGAATTTTTTTTTGTGATCATTGTAATATGAGAGGACATGAAAGAAAGACTTGTTATAAGCTTGTTGGTTATGCACCTAATTATAAGTTCAAGAAAAGGGGAATGATAAGCAGCAAAGGATTCAAAATTATAAAGGTTCTTAAGTTGGTAATGTTAATAATGTTTTAGAAACAGCAGGTGAATCTGCAATTATAAATACAGACATGAAAGCTCACTACAAGGAAACTACCAAACAACAACGCAAATTAGTGTCACAAAACTTACGTTGACGCTAATAGCGTCTCCATAGCGATGACATTGGGTCAACTAAATGAGACTGCCTCTCCATGGCTTCAATTTAGTATCGCATTGAAGTTACAAAGTGTCGACGCTAACTGTGGCACTATAGAGACGCTATTTCGCCGTTGTTATCATGTGCGAAAATGAGAAAATGCGCGCGATTTTAGCATTGTATTGGCATCGATGTTTTGCGACGCTAGGTTAGCATCACCGATATGACGATGCTAAATCGATGCTAAAGGCGGAGTCGATATGGGCATTGCCTAATTGCGCTATATTGGCATCAATGTCTTACGACGCTAATTAGCGGCACAGAATATGCGACGCTAAATAGACGTTAGATTAAGAGGCGACATTGGCGTCAGCACCTAACACTCTTTTGGATTTGACATGGGAGACGTTAAGTTAGCATCACGACTATCGTGGCACTGAGGAGACGCTGATTGGGCATATTGCGATGTATGGCGTGATGAAAGTGATGCTAACTATATTCATTTGTATTTAAGTAGGCAATGTTAATTTGTATAACTATATATATTACCTATACTATAGTTTAAATAATAAATAGATTAAATATTCTTAATTAAATTATGTTTTACCTACACATATATTCGTATACTATATGTTATCTATATTGTATGTATTACCTACTGTTGGTGTGCCTTGAATTATGTACCCTGTACCCAAAATTATGAAAGAAAAAAAATGAAAAAGGAGGAAAAATGAGAATCTGTGGCGGAAGCGGAGGGCGAAGCCCGCCGCGGTATGGACCTTTATATATGAGGGTTAGGGTTTTATATGATGTATATTCTCTTTTGGCTCATAGTGAAAATTTCTGGCGGCGGCCTCCTTTGCCCGTGGATGTTTCTCTCTTGTTCACATTGATCAAGAGAGTCTTACCACGTTAAATCTCTGTGTTCATCTTCTCCTTCTTTCATTGTTTTGTTTATTCATCGATCCTCGGTGTTCTATTCCCAACAAATTGGTATCAGAGCCGAGTTTCTTTCCGCAAAGATGACTACAACGAAGTTCGACATCGAGAAGTTCGACAGGAACACAAATTTCAGTTTGTGGCAGGTTCGGATGCATGCCATCCTGGTTCAGAATGGGTTGAAGAAGGCGCTTTCGGGTCAAAAGCCTGACGCCATGGAGGCGTCCGCCTGGGAGGATCTTGACGAGAAGGTCATGTCTGCGATTCAGTTGTGCCTGACGAACGATGTTCTTCAGGAAGTTCTCGCAGAGAAGACGACGGCCGGTCTTTGGACGAAGTTGGAAACTCTGTATCTGACAAAAACCTTAGCGAATCGGCTTGTGTTGAAGCAGCGGCTGTACACCTTTCGTATGGCCGAAGGTACGTCGATCAAATCACATATCAGTGAGTTCATTGCCCTAATCAATGATTTGAAGAACGTAGATGCAAAGGTTGATGATGAAGATCAGGCCCTATTACTTCTTTGTTCTCTGCCATCTTCATATAAAACCTTTAAGGAGACGATGATCTACGGTAGGGACAAACTCACGTTTGAAGATGTTAAGGGCAGACTGCTGAATAAAGAAAAGTTGGATAATGAATTGGGATCAAGCAGCAAATCTGATGATCAAGCCTCAGGTCTGATCGCAAGAGGCAGACATCAGACGAAAAATCAAAATCAAGATAGATCCAGATCCAAGTCGAAGAACAGAGATAAAGTCTGCAATTATTGCAAGAAGAAGGGTCATATCAAAGCAGAGTGTTACAAATTACAGAATAAGAATAAAAGGATTAACGATGGCAACGAGAAGGGAAATCAGAAGGCTGAAGTTGCAGGTGCCGGTGTAGCAGAAAGTGATAATGAAGATGTTCTGTTGGTAACGGCATCAAACAAATCCAGATCATCAAGTGAATGGATTCTCGATTCTGGATGCTCATACCATATGTGTCCCAATCGAGATTGGTTCTTCACGTACAAATCTGTTGAAGGTGGAGTCATTCTTATGGGCAACAATGCTGCCTGTAAGACTGTTGGTATTGGGTCCATCCAGATTAAGATGCATGATGGGATTATTAGGACATTATCAGAAGTCAGACATGTTCCTGATCTGAAGAAGAATCTTATCTCTCTCGGTGTCTTAGACTCAAATGGTTGCAAAGTTGTTATTGAGTCTAATGGAATGAAAATTTCCCATGGTGCTCTTGTGTTGATGAAAGGCCTCAAAATCGGTAGTTTGTATGTTCTCCAAGGTTTGACGGTGATAGGTTCAGCAGCAGTCTCATCTACCTCAGAAGAAGATTACACAAAGTTATGGAACATACATTTGGGCCATATGAGTGAGAAGGGCATGCAAGTTATCAGTAACAGAGGTCTTCTTCCTGGTGCAAAAGTTGGAAAGTTAGAGCTGTGTGAGCATTGTATCTTCGGAAAGCAGAAGAGAGTTAGTTTCGGCTCAGCCATTCATAAGACGAAGGGAACCCTTGATTACATCCATTCAGATTTATGGAGTCCTTCTTAGGTTCCTTCGAAAGGAGAAAATAGGTATTTGTTGACATTTATTGATGATTTCTCTAGAAAAGTTTGGGTCTATTTTCTAAAGCATAAAGATGATGTATTCGAAACATTCAAGTCATGGAAGACTTTGCTAGAGAAGCAATCTGGAAAAGTTGTGAAGAGGCTGAGGACTGATAATGGACTAGAATTCTGTAATTCT
This sequence comes from Pontederia crassipes, assembly GCA_030549335.1. Lineage (NCBI taxonomy): Eukaryota > Viridiplantae > Streptophyta > Magnoliopsida > Commelinales > Pontederiaceae > Pontederia > Pontederia crassipes. Next base: position 10,317,238 of record CM060190.1, read on the forward strand.
AAGTTCAATGAATTCTGCGACAAAGAAGTATTGCAAGGCATCACACAGTTGTGAGAACTCCACAGCAGAATGGAGTCGCAGAAAGAATGAACAGAACTCTACTAGAAAGAGCACGATGTATGCTGTCAAATGCGGGACTTGGCAAGGAGTTTTGGGCAGAGGCTATTAACCTGGCATGTCACTTAGTGAATCGGTCTCCTCACCGATCCTTAGACTTAAAAATTCTTGAAGAAGTGTGGTTAGGTAATTCTCCTAATTACTCACATTTAAGAGTTTTCGGTTGTCCTGCATATGCACATGTTAATGATGGAAAGCTGGAACCTAGAGCTAGGAAGTGCATATTTCTTGGTTATAAATCTGGTGTTAAAGGTTATAGATTATGGTGTCCTGAAATCAAGAAATTTATTATAAGTAGAGATGTTACTTTTGATGAATCTGTGATGTTTCACTCGAGAAAAGATTTGTCTATTATTGGTGATACAGAAAAGCAAAAAACTTTGGAGAAGGTGGAGTTAGAACTATCAAGTTCTTCTGATAAAAAGAATGATACTCCTGATGCTCCTGAAGTTCATACATCATCTCAAGTTCAGCAGCAATACATGTTAGCTCGTGATAGACCGAGGAGAGAAATAAAAGCACCTCAAAGGCTCGGATTTGAAGAACTGGTCGCTTATGCATTAAGTGTTGCTGAAGATATTGAGTTACCTGATCATTCCTCCTATTTTAAAGCTATTCGAAGTCCTGGTAGTAATAAGTGGTTAATAGCAATGCAGGAGGAGATGGAATCTCTACAGAAAAATGGCACTTGGGATCTTGTAAAACAACCCGTGAATAAGAAGATTGTTGGCTGCAAATGGGTGTTCAAGAAGAAAGAAGGGATCAATAATGAAGAGACAAAGTACAAAGCAAGATTGGTGGCAAAAGGGTACAGTCAAGTGGAGGGTGTTGATTTTCATGATGTGTTCTCTCCAGTTGTGAAACATACTTCTATTCGTACTTTGCTTGCTATTGTTGCTTTGCAGAATCTTGAACTTGAGCAATTAGATATTAAGACTGCATTCTTACATGGCGATCTAGAAGAAGATATATATATGGAGCAGCCAGAGGGTTTTCATGTTGAAGGTAGAGAAGATCAAGTTTGCCATCTGAAGAAGTCCTTGTATGGACTTAAATAATCTCCTCGGCAGTGGTATAAAATGTTTGATTCATTCATGTTGAGTATTGGTTTTGCTAGAAGCAAATATGATGTGTTTATTTGAATCAACTTGTCGATGGTTCATTCATTTATTTGTTGCTCTATGTTGATGATATGTTAATTGCAGCGAAAGATATATCTGAAATTAATATTTTGAAAAATAAGTTAAGTTCTGAATTTGAGATGAAGGATCTTGGAGCAGCAAAGAAGATTTTGGGAATGGAAATTTCTAGAGATAGAAGTTCAGGAAGACTATTTCTGTCTCAGCAGAAATATATTGAAAAAGTCTTGGAGCATTTTGGAATGCAGAATGCTAAGACTGTCAGTACACCGATTGCAGCACACTTTAAACTCTCAGCTTCATGTTCACCTCAAACTAATGAAGACAAAATGTATATGTCAAAAGTTCCTTACTGTAGTGCAGTTGGTAGCATTATGTATGCAATGGTTTGCACTCGTCCAGATATATCTCATGCTGTCAGTGTTGTTAGTAGATATATGTCTAATCCAGGAAAGAAGCATTGAGAAGCTGTTAAGTGGATACTGAGATATTTAAGAGGTACTTCTGATGTATGCTTGGAATTTGGTAGAAATTCAGCTGGACTGGTTAGCTATGTTGATTCAGATTTTGCAGGAGATCTTGATAGAAGAAGATCCCTAACTGGTTATGTTTTTACTAATACTGATTGTGCTGTGAGTTGGAAAGCTATTTTGCAGGATACAGTAGCATTATCTACTACTGAAGCTGAATACATGGCCATCACTAAAGCTGTGAAAGAAGCTATCTGGTTGAGAGGATTAGTTGGAGAGCTCACTATGAAAGAGGAAGCTACTGTCATATATTGTGATAGTCACAGTGCAATACATCTTACAAAAGATCAAATGCATCATGAAAGAACAAAGCATATAGATGTGAGATATCATTTTGTTCGAGATATTGTGAAAAAGCAAGATGTTCAAGTTCAGAAGATTAGCACACATGACAATTCAACAGATATGATGACAAAGAGCTTACCTGTTGCCAAGTTCGACTATTGTTCAGACTTGGCGGGCGTTACGCAAAGATCAAGCTAGGCCCTCATGGGCCATTCGGCAAAGGAGAGCATGTTGAGCATTTTATTTTTGAAAGTTTTGTGAAATTAAAGTCAAGGTGGAGATTTGTTGGTGTGCCTTGAATTATGTACCCTGTACCCAAAATTATGAAAGAAAAAAAAATGAAAAAGAAGGAAAAATGAGAATCTGTGGCGGAAGCGGAGGGCGAAGCCCCTCGCGGTATGGACCTTTATATATGAGGGTTAGAATTTTATATGATGTATATTCTCTTTTGGCTCATAGTGAAAATTTCTGGCGGCGGCCTCCTTTGCCCGTGGATGTTTCTCTCTTGTTCACATTGATCAAGAGAGTTTTACCACGTTAAATCTCTGTGTTCATCTTCTCCTTCTTTCGTTGTTTTGTTTATTCATCGATCCTCGGTGTTCTATTCCCAACACCTACATATGTATTTCTATAACATATGTTACATATATTATGTGTTACCTACATATATATTCCTAACTATATATGTACTTACAATATGAATTCCTAAATATAGATGTATTGATGTATGTAAACACGAATACACATACATATATGTGTGTGTGTATGTATGTGTGTATATATTTTATATATATATAGAAAGAATATTAACGATCTACATGTATACTTTATATATATGTAGAACATAATACACATACCTAGATGTGTATGCACACATGTCAATATATTACATAAAATATATATATATATCATATCTTAATTATAGATAAATTATTTTTATACTCTTAATCATGAAATTATGAGGGTTGAATTAAGTGACATGATTTCAGCAATGGAGAACTTGTTTGACAGTAATGTACAGCCCCAACCGTGTTGATTTAGCGTCACAGTCTCCGACGATTCTTCAGCGTCACATTTATGTGACGCGATACCGATGCTAAGTTGTCGCTATTGTTTGTAGCGACTCTTTTGCGTCGCACTTGCAACTCCAGGTTGCGTCCTTTGATTATACATATAGACTTATAGTTTATATACATATACATACACATATATACTTATATACACACATACACACACACACACACACATATATATATATATATATATATATATATAGGAAAAATGGGGGTCATTTGCCCCTCTAAAGAGGGGACACCGTGTACCCTTTTAATGTTAGCCATTGGATCAAAAGTGTTGCTTCAGATTGATTCTTGTCGGCTAAAAACAAATTGATTGAAAAAAACCGTTGAAAAAAAAACCGGCGCCTCTCTTCCAAAGCTGACCCACGTCTCTTTTCTTTTCTCCGTATGTCTCTCTCTACATCGATCAAGTCTCCTTCCTCCTCCTTTCTGTCTTTCTCAAACTCTCCCTCCATCTTCGTCTCCCTCTCTCCATCTCTCTCATCTCCCTCCCTCTTTTTGTCTCTCTCAACCTCTCTTCCTCTCTGAGTTTCTCCCTTCCTCTTTTTCTTGCTCAATCTCTTTTCTTCTTTACCTCTCTCACTCTCTATCTTTCTTTCAATATCTCTCCTACAATTTCCATTCCCATTCCTCTCTCCCCCTCTTTCCCTCCAATCTCCTCTGCCGCTGAACATGACTCCCTAGTGTCGACGAACTCGATGCCCCAGTTCCACCGACCTTGTGCCGCCCCGCCCCATGAACAGATCTCCAATGTCGTCGCCCAACAACCCCCACACCACCTGCACCACTGATCCCATGGATCATCACTACCTACCGCCCGCCGATCTCGACGTCGTCCGGCCGACCCCGTGCCGCGTTTATGTCCTTGATGCCATCCCCACGCCTCACCGCTACACATGCCCTAGCACCACTGTCATTGCCGCCCTCTAGCTCGACCCCAAGACACACCGCCGTCGGAGAGGTGGCAGGGCTCTTGTTGGAGTAGACACGGTAGGGCGAGATTCTCGGCGACCGTGGAGGACTATGCCCGTGCTCCAAGGAGCTCGGGCTAGAGGAGTGGCTTCGAGCAGTGGCCATTGGACGGGCGGTGACGAGTCACAGTTTGCGAGTGGTAATGAGTCACAATTCGGTCGATGGGGTGCTCAGACAAATGGATTGATAAAATTCCTTTTGTTTGTCAATTAAGATGCATTGGGAGGACTTTGCATACTTCTATTTGATAATTTAAAGCAGAGTTGTATATGATAATATGAGCGGAGAAGGAGAAGAGGAAGACTTCTTTGATTCAAACAAAAAAAAATAACTCTAAAGTCGGCTCATCAAATTATGAAAATAATGAACAAGTTTAGAGTTTTATTTGATTGTTTGAATTGGCAAGAAGGCAAAGAAATCTTGATTTCAAGACGGAGAAGGTGAGTAAATATTAAAATAGAGTAATGCACTTGTACAAAATTTGAGCAGTATACTTTAACAAAAATCAGATGACTATTTCAAAATTAAGATCATAAGATTTTGAATTGTTCTCTAGCTTCAATCTCATCCTCCATTTGACAAGCTTTAGCCAATCCTAATTTGACGTTCTCATCATGAGCTGTACATAAATGGATGAAAAGTGATCATAAAACTATTTAAATAAATTACAATAATGATTAGACAATATACTCAATTAAAATATTTAGTATTAATGAAATTTATGATGATATGCAAATTTAATTTAATATAAAAACTTAACCTCTTTTACGATTCAAGATAACTTTGCTAGTTATGTTGGTCATGTTGGTTTGTCGTTATGTTCTGTCGCATTTCCTATGCATGGCAAAAATATAATCAATAAAATAAAAGAATTACACTAAGAAATGGTATGAAAAAATTTACTTTACCTTTAATTTTGGATAATTTCTTTTATCATGTCCTTTTCTTTCCACATACACCACAGGTCCTCTTCTTGGATTCATTTTGAGATATAGAAATTTTTATGATGGATTTAATTCTTCCTGCATTTCTTGGTCTACCCTTGGCCTTCACACGAATAGGAACATGTATAACAAATTGTGATGCAATTCAATACAAGTTAAAGGACCACTCGTAACAAGTGGTTGACTTGTTATATCTATAAGGTCGAAGGCTGCAAATTTTTTTAAGACATCATCTAAAATTGGAGCTGCAAATTTTAATTGTCTACCAACCAAAATTTTCTGCTCTCCAAATATTGACGTGCTAAGTTGATCTGTGCAAGGGAGTAATATCATCTTCATAAATGAATGTTGTATCACATTGTTTCATTTGTGAATATCTTGTATCTATTGTCCAACAACGAAGAACATATGCTTCAGGTAAATTTACAACTCCCTTCTTGTAAGAAGACAACAAAATATGTCTTCTTGTTCGAATTTCTTGCAAGAACATCTCACGATGTAGGTTAAACTCAACAATATTTTTCTCTCATCTACACCTTGTAATGGATAATCTGAGTAAAAAGCAGTGTCACCATCATTATGATACATCTAGTAATCTTTCTGATTGGATCTTATTTCACCTAAATTAAATTGTTAAAAGATAGACGTTTTAAGTAAACAAGATAAAAGTTATGTGGCTGAGATCTGCTCAATTTCATCTTGGAATTTGCAAAATATATTCTTTGTATATATTTTGCTTGCATGCTCCTCTAATGGTTACTTGCTTATTAACACAAACTTCATGTTCATAGTTAGAAAGTCCTCTCGTTCTTCAATTCGATGATGAGATTCAATAACTCTGTCATATTGCTGTACAAAATCAGATAACTAGGTGTTTGAATTGAAAAATCCATCGAAAAAGGCATTAATACTTTCTTCTCTCTGAGTAGTATGCACACCTGCAGTAAAAATATTTTTAAAATACAATGGCACTCATTGTCTACGCTTGTTGTACATGTTTTGTAACCAATGATCATCTAAGATGTTATAAGTATGCTTTTAAAGAAAGCGAAGACTCTTCAAACTCATCCATTGTAGCTGATTTATAGAGCCATCTATTGTAATCTTGTTTAAACATGGATTGCACATATAAGCTCTGAAGATGGTTCGCATTCCTCCCAATATGCCAAGTACAAAATATGTGTTTATTTTGTGGAAAAACTTTGCATATAGCCTCATTCATTGCAATATCTTGATCAGTAATGATACACTAGGATACTTTCCATTCATACATTCTAATCATTTTTCAAACAATCAAATAAAAGTCTTATCAATAAGTAATGCACATCCAAATAAACATGATTTCCAGTGATGATTAATCCAGTAAATGGTGCAAATGACATTATTAAATTTTTGGTCCTTTATGTTGTATCAAACACCACAATGTCGCCGAAGGTGATATAACTATCTCATGCTCTGTCATCGATAAAAAAAATTCATTACCATGACACTTTTATCTAATTCCCATCTATTAAAGAAACCTGCATCATCAGAAGTCTTATTTTGAAGATAATTTATGTCATTAAGACATTCTTTCCCAAGATTACTTGTCCTTTTAGGCATCAAATAATCAATAGAATCTTGAGCTGTGATGTGTGGTTCACTAAAAAAATTAAGCGTCGAGAAATATTTGATGGACCATACCATTAATGCGTAGCTTCTCGATGTCCTCTTTAGAAGCTTCTGATATTGGTGGCTTATGTGAACGTAGATTTGGTATCTTTGATGGTATTGTCAAATGATGAATGTGTTCTTCATGAAATTGCCTTAATTTGTTATCTTATCTTACACTAATATATAAGTGAGCCAAATAGTCTTCCCTAAGTTCTCTTTTATCTTGTCGATACTTCGCTTCAAATCTTTATGTCCTTTCGAGCAAACAATTTTCCTATTTATGATATTTCCTATAACCTTTGACTTATGCATTTTTTATTTTCTAATAGAAAAACCAATCATACTAGCCTACATGCTATTATACTTCTATGCTTGATCCTCGCTATCAAATGTCATGCCAAGATGAGGTTTAGTCAAGTGATGAGATTTCGTGTTCGTGTAGCTTCCTTCTTCACCTTCTAGAATATTAATATCCTTATTAGTTTCTTCTTGAATATCTGCAGTTGAATCCATGTCTACAGATGTACCTTTAAGCGAAACATAATTAATATTGTTAGCAAAGAACGAAATGTCAAAAAAAAAAATCAAAGCAATAGTGTGAATAATCTGAGGAATAGCAAAGTGCACAACCTGATAGTGCACCTCTATTAGAGGTTGGTTTGTGAACTTAAAATTTGTGCACAATAGCTGATGAAATTTGTGAACTTGAAATCTTCCAATGACCCCAAAAGGAAAAACAATTATGTCTATGAACTTGCTGCTCCAGTCAATGATGAACTTGAATTGAAAGCTTATAACAAGGCAATGCTTAAATAGTCATAAAGCCAAAATCTTTATGCAATTTGCTACTGTAGGAAGAAATTATGTTAAAGGGAAGGTTTGTCAGCAGAATTACAAATCTTTATGTCCTTCTTTCGAGCAAACAATTTTCCTATTTATGATATTCCCTATAATCTTTGACTTATGCATTTTTTATTTCCTAATAGAAAAACCAATCATACTAGCATACATGTTATTATACTTGTATGCTTGATCCTCGCTATCAAATGTCATGCCAAGATGAGGTTTAGTCAAGTGATAAGATTTCGTGTTCTTGTAGCTTCCTTCTTCACCTTCTTCAATATTAATATCCTTATTAGTTTCTTCTTGAATATTTGCAGTTGAATCCATGTCTACAGATGTACCTTTAAGCGAAACATAATTAATATTGTTAGCAAAGAACGAAATGTCAAAAAAAAAATCAAAGCAATAGTGTGAATAATCTGAGCAATAGCAAAGTGCACAACCTGATAGTGCACCTCTGTTAGAGCTTGGTTCGTGAACTTAAAATTTGTGCACAATAGCTGATGAAATTTGTGAACTTGAAATCTTCCAATGATCCCAAAAGGAAAATCAAGTATGTCTGTGAACTTGCTGCTCTAGTCAATGATGAACTTGAATTGAAAGCTTATAACAGGGCAATGCTTAAATAGTCATAAAGCCAAAATCTTTATGCAATTTGCAGTTGCAGGAAGAAATTCTATTAGAAGGGAAGGTTTGTCATAGCAGAATTACAAATTAAAATCAAAAGCCAAATTAAAGTAATGATTTGTTGAACTTTGATATGACAATCAAGCTAAATCGAGAACTGGCAACATCCATTGCAAGGTGTCACACATGACGTGATGATCGACAACTCTGACGACGCCAACAAATGCGACCGCCGGGAACTTCCCTGATGCCATCCGACCCCGACGCTGCCTTTGGCCTCCTCCTTTGACCCCGACCGCCATCGACTCATCCGACCGCCCTCGACTTGTCCGACCTCGCCAGCTCCTCCTCTGACCCCCTACGACCTCCTCCTCTGACCTCGACCGCCGCCTACTCTTCTGATGCTGCCGCCTCATCCTCTGACGTCACCTCCTCATCTGACCCCCACCTCCTATGACCCCTCTACCTCTGGCCTCCGCCTCTAACCCCGACCGCCGCTGACTCCTCCGACCCGGCCTCCTCCTCCTCTGACCCCGCCTCCTCATTTGACCCCCGCTTCCGGCCTCCTCTAATCTTGACCTCCACTTCCTCCTCTGCTCCTCTGCCTCTAGCCTCCTCCACCGCCCTCCTCCGCCGGATGCCGCCCTCCTCCAGTGCCCTCCTCTGACACCCTCCTCCACTACCCTCCTCTGACCCCGTTGCCGGACAATGCCCTCCTCCGACCCCACCGCCGAACGCTGCCCTCCTTTGCTAGACATCGCCCTCCTCCGTTGCCCTCCTCTGCCGCTCTTCTCCAACCCCGCTACCCTCCTCCGCCGCCCTATTTAGACACCACCACCGGACGCCACCTTCTGAGCCTTCGCCGCTCTCCTCTGCCAGACGTCGGCCTTCTTCGCAACCTTCAAGATCCTCTCAATGCGCGATATAGTAAATCCCTTTTTGTTAATTAAACAATACTATTTTATTGTGCTTGATTTTTGTTAACTTGAAAAGAATTTAGTTTTTTCATGTTCTCAATTATGCCCCAATTTAGATGAATACCGTGACTTGAAAAGTAGATAAACAAACCAACTATATTGTTCTTAATTATGCCTGCAACCATGTTGTTCTTAATTATGTTTCCAACTAGATTAACATCATCATTTGAAAATAGATGAACAAGCAAATTATATTATTCTTAACCCGACTTCCAACTATATGAATATCGTGACTTGAAACATAGATGATTTTTTTAAATTTATTACTACTTGAAAAATAAATAAACAAGCTAATTATATTGTTCTTAATTACATCTCAAATTTATATTCGATGAGATTTAACTTGAAATCAAATACTGATCAATTTTATTATTAAATTTTGGTCTCGTCGGTCATGTTCTCATTTTGGTTGACAATAATGTGGATCAACATTCTTGGTAAATAAAATGTGAATATTTTAAAAAAGAGACCAGAATATGATAATTCATTGACCATAAGAATTTATTGACATATGCCTTAATATTGTCCATTACAAAAATGACAAAGCCAGATCATAGTTGAATTTTTTGTTGGAAAGATAAACTTGACGTTATAATAAAAGAATATAAGGATGATGTTGATGAATTTATCAAGGTGGCATGTGGAAATGAAGGTGTTGCTTCTTCATGTGGCAAAATCTTATGTCCATGATGAAATGCAAATATTATCAATGGAAACTAAAATATGATGTGGAGAAGCATTTATATTACAATGATTTCTTACTAAAGTACACTAATTGGTGTTTCATGATGAAGAAAAATTGAATATAGAGATAATAGTTGATGCTAACATAGATACCGATGTGGGAAATTCGAGCAATCCATAAAAGGACATGATACGAGATGCAATGGAAGCAGAAAATGTTGGCAAAATATTTGATAAAAAAGATCCAAATCCTTCGGCTTCTAATTTTTATAACCTTCTTAAAAAATCTGACGAACCTTTATAGGATGGATGCATAAGCAAAATACACTTTCTGTAGTGACACAACTAATGAACTTGAAATCAGAATTTAACATGAGTGAACATTATTTTGACCGGATGATTTTTCATTATCAAGAGTATGCTTTTGGCATCAGAGAAATTACTAGGAAATGTTTACTAGTGAAAAAGATTGATGAGAAATTTACCTATTAAGTTAACTCAGAAGTTTACTTCAAAGGAATATGATAATCACTTCGGGATCAATTAGGATGATAAACTGTTAGCACATCCCACAACTTATCAAAGGCTTATTGCAAGGTTATTGTATCTTACATTGACTAGACCTGCTATCTCGTTCGCTATTCAAACTTTAAGTCAATTCATGCATGCTCCCAAAATATCACATTATGATGCAGCAAAAAGGATTATCAAGAATAATCTAAGTCTCGATATTTTTCTATCTGCAAACTCAGAATATCAGATAAATGCTTACAGTGACTCTGATTGGGCCTCTTGTAAGATTACAAGGAGATCAGTCACAAGTTTTTGCGTGATGCTTGGAAGAAATTTAGTTTCATGGAAAGTTAAAAAGCAAGAGACAATATCGAGATGTTCAATTGAAGCAGAATATAGGAGTATGGGGTCTTCAACAGCTAAAAATATAGGGATTCAAGCAATATTAAAAGAATTTGGTCCTGAATTCTTGCCATCTTCAACACATTTATTTTCAAATAACAAATCAGCCCTTCAGATTGCAACTAATCCCATGTTTCACGAGAGGATCAAACACATAGGAGTTGATTGCCATTTCATCAGAGAAAAGATAGAAAAAGAGATTTTAAAGTTGTTCAGTATATCAATACAAAAGAGCAATTAGCAGACATTCTAACGAAAGGGCTTGCCCATGGGCATGATTGATATACATAGTGCACATAGTCTTTTTGCAAATGTGAACTTGAAGGGGATGTTAAAGTTACAAGTTCATCCAGCTGTAATGACATGACAGATTAGTTGTACACGTCAGATGGTAGTTATAAATCATCATACAAATAGTGCTTTGTACTTCAGACTCTAATTTTTCCATAATCCCAATCATAGAAGACTTGACGCTTCCTGTTTCTTTCCCATTCTTGATTCATTCTTTTGTTGTTATCCTCTATTCAATCTACATGATGCTCACGAACAAAAAACAACATTAACATGGTTTTCCTGCACCGACAAACAAATGACATCAACGCTTCACTTGTCTAATTACAAATATTACGTGCATTGCATTATGCATTGGAGGCTTCTCAAACACCACAAAAAGGGCAAGGAATCAAATAACTAGACCTTAAAAATGTAAACGAACAAAAAAAATAGGTTGTTCAATTTGAGTAAAGGATAAATGTAAAAGGTCGTGAAGAACGAGAGGACACAAACCAAGAAAGAGTTGGTCTCACTACAACAAACTTGATTTATAGTTACAAATTATTTCATGAATATAAGCGATTATAAGTTATTAGTCACGAATAAAATTGTGGCAGCAACTCGTGGATATTGATGGCATTGCAACTGATCAATAGCCACAAAGATTATTTTTATGCCTATAAATATCGTAGTAACCACAAATATTTATGTAAGTATTAAATATAACAAATGTGAATAATGACATCATTCGTGGCAAATAATATTGACAACAAAAGTTTCGTGTGCGTTATTGATTGACTTTCTTGACTAATTATATTTAGGCTATTAGTATATTTTGTTTCCACAAGAATATTATGGCTAATTATATTTGTGGTTGCGCGGAGGTTGTACTTGCATAGGATATGGTCTGATTTGGATCTTAGCCCGCACGTTTGACTATGATATCATATGTAACATCCTTGTACTTTCATAAGATATTGTCCTCTTTGGGTCTCGGGCGGCACGATTTCACCAAAATACATCCTACCAGGACAAGACTTCCCATATATACCTAACCTCTCTCCCATGACTTGTGCATGTGAGATTAATCAAGGCATGCCTCATGCATGAACTTTAATTAATCCAAATTCTTCAAATTATTTCACTTGTTATTGGCTTAGTTTAGTTGACTAACCCTTATCGAACCTCAAGTCATAAAGTCAATTTCAATAATTATTATGAAAATAAAAATTGTGGCAATTACTTATATTATTTGTCACAAAATAAATCTTCATAACAATCGCTAAACCATTATTGCCATGATATAAATTATTTGTGGCTACAAACTCATCAATACTTACAAAAATAATAATCATGACTATAAGCTATGATTATTACCATGAACTTACATATTGTGATTATTAATTTGTGACTATAAACCAGATCTGTTGTAGTGTCTCTAGCGCAATATCACGCATATGATGGAATCCAACACCTCGGACGGAGGACAGTGGTGACATGGACGTGAGAGTGCAACAATCCTATAAAATTCAGACCGGATATGTAACAATCCAGATTTTTAATTAAATGTAATTTATTCTTTGAGTCAAATCCTCATCACCTCCCCTATATAAAGACTTAGAGTTCTCTTGTTAACCTCTTTTCTCCATTTGAATATTTTACAACTAGAATTTGAAAAAGGAAAACTTGAGGAATAAAGAGGAAGAAGAGGAAGGGGAACAAGAGGAGAGGAAGAAAAAGGAGAACTTGAAAATTAAAGTATGTAAAAAGGATCCAACCCCTCTCTTGCCTCTCAATGTATGCATCTTTGGATTGACAAATCCAAGGACATCCTAATTCTTGGCATGGATTGTGATTAGGCATTGCATTATGCATTAGATGCTTAGATCTATGTGCTAGGATTTCATGTTTTGAGGATAACCCTAGATTTTTATGAATGAATGATTTTGTATCTTTTAATCTACTTTTTTATGCATAAATTCTTATAGATCAGGCATGAATTGTTTAGGATATTTTGTATTATTTTCCCCAAAGTTTCATCCTAAAAACCATGAATTTTAGGCTAGACGATGAAACTCAGAATGCTGGCATGACCGTGTCAACCCCAGAACGGCCATGTCCAAGTAGCTAGAAATCGACCAAGAGAAAAGACCAATGTAAGCATCCATGACGGATTCTATCATGGCTGTTACAAGGAAGGCATGACCATGACCAACCTGGTCACAACGGTGAGGGAGAAGACTGCAGGAATGAATTCATTATAGCGATCATTCCCCATGCTAGTATGGCTATGATGATAACTTGGCACGACCGTGGCAACCCAATTATGACCATGACTAATACTTAGAAAACCTGAGGGTTATTACGAGGCCACTGTTATGGATGTGAGAACCTTGTCACAATCATGATCGACTGATGATGGAACTTATACTATTTTAAACCTATTTTCAAGATATTTATGTTATATAATTATATTTGATGATTTTATATGACATATAGTTATATGAGATTACAACCGTAAATAGGTGAAAATATGAAGATTGATGAATGTAATATCATTTAGTGATTGTAAACATAATGAACCCAATTGAAGAATATTGTTACTTATCATTCCTCAACTCATTGTTAGGAAATCATGTTGCTCTGCACCTTGCGTGTAAATATTTTCTTCGAAAAATAATTGTGTTATGCACTTTGGTGTAAGTATTTCCTTCATGAATAATTGTATCTTATCGACAACAATATACACATTCCTAATTGCCTTCGGGTGATGGGAGCCTTGGTTCAGAGGCATACTGTGAGGGCAACGACAAGATTTTTCAATTAGTGTAAGATCAAATATTGTAACTATAATGATCGAGCTATAAAGACTGATGCCACGAAAGTGGAGTTCAACGGGTTATAAAGTAGCCCCGAGGAGAGTTATTGATGCAAGGTAATGTTTAGTGCATGATGAAATTGAATGATGGCTGATGTAACATACTGTTATATGATTATGATGATTACATATTATCTTAATGCTACTGATATTGATGCATGATGATGTTATGACATGAATGATTGACATGTAGATCATACTCTTACGTACATGACATACATGCATGTTTCTTTTATAATATGAAACTGCTTATATAAGTCATGTAGTATCCTGCTTAGGATGCATTTCGACCTTTACATATTCTAACTAAAAAACCATGCACTATCGATCTGTGCAAGTAACTGATGAATTAGGATGGATGGCAACTCAGCTCATGACGGTGATGTTGCACATGGTATAGGCTATAATAATTCATTATTATGTTGAGTCGATTAGATCACTTATGATGTTTTAAAGATGTTTATGAGTAATAATTTTTGTCTTCTATTGTATGACATTAGTTGTCAAGTGTTTTATTTAAAGTCCTCCGTTGAATATTGGTTTTAAACTATATTATTGATCATAATTTCTCCTGCATTGATTCATAATTATTTCTTTATGATTATATGATGGCAAAATAGGCTAACACAACCAAAATCCATAATTGACCTTTAGCTTTTAGGGTGGATTTTCGTAGTGTTACATCTTAGTATCAAAGCATGCTTATGACCTATGGTAAGTATGTCATAGAATGTTAAATCTCTAAGTTCATGTGCAATTGTTATGAGCAGTCGTACAAGTCAAAAGTGTGTGAGTTTTATGCTATATGAATGATTGTTTTATATTAACCATATAATGTTGGTTGATTACTATTATGTGAATGATGAAATCAAGATGTCCTTAAAACACTTTAGGAGACCAAAGGGAATTGATTGAGTATGATCCGCATGGCTCGAGCAATGCAAAGGAGTGCAGGATCGAGGCACTCTGACCGTTCGAGTTCAAGTATTGAGAGGTTCCTAAAGCTGCATCTCATTACTTTCAATGGGGATAAAAATTCATATAAGGCTGAAGCTTGGTTGGACATTATCACAGAGAAGTTCAGGACCATGGACTGCTAACACAAGCACATGATTAATCTAACAACCCATCAAGCTTGTCAATAGTGGAAGTTAGTAATTAGAATCCAATTTGAAGATAAAGTCATCTGAAGGAATTTCAAGAAGGCTTCGAGAACTTATTACCTTCCTCCACATATAAGAGGGAAGAAATAAGTTGATTCATGAATTTGCAACAAGATAGTATAATAGTGGAGGAATTATGGGATCAAAAGCACCAAGAGGGGGGGGGGTGAATTGGTGTATAAAAATCTTATTGTGAAATCAAATTTCGGAAAGCTGATAAAACCAATCACAAGCAAATAATGATAAAGAGTAAAATAAGAGATAAGGAGCAAACATAAAGGAACATGATGTGTTGACGAGGTTTGGCCCAACTCTTTGACCTACGTCCCCGCTCCAACTTCTCATCCTAGAGATTGCCGGAGATCTACTAGCTTTTTCTTTTCTTATAGAGAGAACAAACCTCTTTACACCACACGTCTTCTTCTCCTCTCAAGAGACAAGGCAAACATCTTCTTACAAGAAGTTTTCAACTTCAGTAAATCTCACTACAAGGATTTCCTCTAACTCTCTTCTTTTACAACTAATGTTCACACTTAAAATATGGAAGAGAAAGGGACGATTTGCAAATTTTTTTATTCAAGATGTTTTTTGGACTTAGGCAAGGCTTTGAAGTGCTTTCTCTTGCTTGGATATTTTTTCTTCAGGCTTTGACACTCCTTTTATAGGTTTCTTCAAGTGTTGATTGTATCCAAAAAAATCTTGTATAAATTTCTCCTTGAAAAATAATCGTTACTATTCACTTCAGCTTGTGGCCGATCGACTTCATTTATAAAGCAATCAATATGACCGTTGCACATTTTCTATGTTCTATCAGATCGATCGACCGATTCCTCTACCGTCATGGTCATGACATTTCTTGAATTCATCTTTGAGTTGGTCAATTGACTACTGCCATGACTGAAAAATTGATTGTCAACTGTCACAGTCGCAACATTCTTCAAATTATTCTCTTCTACTAGACTGTCGATGGTGAGATGGCCGAACCAACGACCATCATCTTCACATCGTAAATTGGATTTGACATTTGCATTTGATCGATCGACCAGTTTTACGACCGGACTAATGACCGATAAATATTCGACAATTTTCCTTTGTTGTCAATTAGCCGATCCATCTAACCAATCGACCGGTTGGTTGACCAGACAGTGTAAAAATTTTCTTTTAATTTTTATCTTAACAACTTCTTCAACACATACACTTCTTTTGATCTTACACTTGCACAATCATTACTCAAGCATAGATTAGTAACTTTTTGACTAATTTAATTTGTTATTATCAAAACATAAAATTCAACAATCTTCCCCTTTTTTATGATGATAACTGATTGGATGATAGAGAAGAAACAATGAATTGTAAGCATAGAGAATGAATAATAAGCAAGCTCCCCCTACATTCATGCATGTTTCAGATTTCCTCCCCCTGAATAAGTGGCATTTATGTTGTATAATAATATGAAGCAATATAAACATATGACATCATAAGCTATAGGCACAAGATAAATATAAGATATCAAAGTACAAACATCATGAAACAAAAGTTATCACATTATATTCATAATCAACACATCCATCATGTGTTCATTCAAGATTCGTCCCTAAGTTGTAATCTCCTCTACTTTACTATCCCCCGCTGCGTCAAGGGAGGATATTATAATTTTTGGATGAATCCCAAAAGAGGTTGATGGTTCAAAAACACCACCAATAACTTGATAAACTAGGAATCCACCGAGAAAGAAAACTATGTAGATTTATGGAATAATTGGATAATGATTGAACAATCAATAAGAAAAGAGCTCATGCCTATTTGTAGGCATTTTACAATCAAATCTAAACTAATTTAAAATCTAAAAAGATAAAATAACAATAAATAAGAATGCTAACTAAGAAAATCTAAGTAATCTAAAAGGATAAAGATAACAATAAAAACTAATAAATTATATCTTATTTATCCTACATCAATTTCTTACTAATTGACGCTTGTTGATTCATGAGTTGAAAATAAAACTAAAGTTTAAAATTGATGTGCACTTAATCAGTGCTGTGATTGTAGGTGAGCTTTCAATCCATAGCATGTATTTATTTATTATTCAGAAGTGTCACATTTATTTGACTGATGATATAGTGCGTTTGATAATTGCGTGGTAAGTGATAACTTGAGAGATTCATTCTTTTAATCCATTCACCTATTAATCACCACAAAACTAAACTGCAACCAATAGTCTTAGGTCAATAAAAGAGTAGTTCTAGAAATGTTGAAAGATCATGCTTTGTATTGATGTCTACATAAATCATGATTGAAATAATATTTTTTTTAGAGAGAAAGAATTGAGTATTATTTTTAATTATACATTTTATTAAAGATTGTTATATTACAAATGTACAAACAAAATTCTGACACATTGGTCTTTTTGATAAAATCCAAGGTCTTATATATAAATTGACAAGTTATAGAAGAGAAAAGACTTTTCGTTGTGTTTTACATAAGATACTCATTTCCCACATGTGCCATGGTGTCCAGAGAATATTCCTTAACTTTACAAGGTATTCCTTTATACTTAATGTACCATGTAACAACTTAATTTTCTTTTATTTTTTAGGTCGATGTTTGGTATTGATGAATGATGATGCATTTTTCTTGAAACAATTAAGAGAATTTGGATGGATTCAATACTTTAAAATTATTTGAGTTCAACTGTATTCATAACATAACATAACATCAATTTGTTATATAAAGGATTATACATTTTAGTATTAAAGTTCTATACAGATGAACTTGTGAATACTTTTAGTATTTTGTTTCACTTATATGAAATATTATCTTTGTTTTGGATTTGTGATATCTTATCTACTTTTTCCTATTATGATCTTTTTTTCTCTTTTTATTAACTATAATTGATGTGGAGAAATTATATAATATTTTTCATTTATGTTCAGAGTGCATTTATCTCATGTTTTTTATATCTTTTCATGCTTTATTGTTGAAATGCAATTTTTATGATTTCTCCACATTTATCTTATGATAATCTGCATTTCTATGATATTATTACTTGTTTCGATTATTTTCCATGTAAAAATCCCAGCCAAAAAAATATGGGGGCATGCAGGTATATGCTCCACACACGCATGCATAGGGGGATACAAGTGTATACCCCATTGATGTGAAAATTAATAATAATTAAATGCTAACAAGTGCACTAGTCGTTCAGGTAATAAAGTGTAATGAGTAGAGTGTCGAACCCACAAGGAATTAACTTACTTAACTAAACTAATTTCAGAGGCTAATAGGAAATGGCATGGTTTTGGGCAAAAAGGAATTGTAGAAAATAAAATAATAGAAAGATGAGAAAACTAAATTAAACTAATCTAATCTATTGATGCATAAGGCTTAGGATGACAAAAGAAATTGTAGACAAACTGAATTGACCAAATATTACAAACGAAGGATTAGAGTCTACTTAAATTATTAATTTCCATCTAAGATCAGTCAACCTATCTTAATTCAAATTAGATTAAGACTACTCCATCATGGATCATAATATAATCAAATCTAAGATTAAGATGCATTAAAATATAGTTTCTACACTATTATCACACATATCATGATAATGATTAATAAACCGCACAACTAATATTCCTTCAAGGATCTTACGAGTTGTGATAAGCAATACTTGGACTTAAAAGTCAAGAATCAATTCCACAAAAATCATGCAATAAAAAGTAACTACTCCTACAAGGATGATAGTTAACTATAGAAGGCAATTAATCTCTGAAAAAACATTAATAATAACATGCATATTTGAAAGAAAATTGAAATATAATCGATTATAAAATAAGATTTAACAGTTTGCCTTTAACGATTAAAACTATTACAATTGTCTCAAATAGAAAATAAAACTAAAGGATCCAAATGACTAAAGATAGAATAATGTATGAATTAAGTATGAGATCATTCCAACATGAAATAGAACAGAGAACATTCTCAAGAACGCCGATGAACTGTTGTCCGCTCCTCGTCTAGAGTCAATTGTGCAGAAATATTCTCAATGAGCCTTCTGAATTCTCTCACATTCTTGGCTTAAGCTTTGGTTACATGCCCTAACTTGTTCTTTTCTGGTTGTAGAAGGCTCCTATTTATAGGGGCTTGAGTTTTCATGTGATTGGAGAAGAAAGGAAATCTTTTCTGTGTAAAATAAGGAAAATTCGGATATGGATTCATTGTGAAATTTTGACCTTGTCAAACTCCGAAATTTGGGTCATAATTTATTTTTAAATCATCTTGAGATCATATAATAAGAGTAGGAATTCTTGTGCACTTCAAACACTCCCGTAAATTCATTAAAATCTGGAAACTAGACTTCATCACAACCTGTTACATGATTTTAATGGCTTAAAAAGTGTCCGAAACAAGTTAGCACGGGATAGGCTTTTGACGGCCCTTACAGTATAGAAAATATAGTTTTCAAGGTCCGTGACGGCCTGATCACGGCCCGGGGCAACTTTTTGTTTCAAACAAACACATTTTAACGATTTAAAACAAGTTTCACAGTGTTGTTTCATGACCCGTGAAATGCTCATCACGGCTTGTGATCGCCAAATTCCAGCAATGGCTTCCTTGTTTTTCACTTTTTAACTCTGTTTGAACTCCGATTTGAGTGCAGTTTTTTTCATTGGCTTCGTAATTCAATTTTTTTGCTTCCTAGACAATAATATTTAGGTGGATTTTCATTTTTGTAAAAGTAATGTAAATAAGCCCATAAAATGATGCATGCTATTAGAAAATGTTTTTAAATGAGGTTAAATGCAATACTAAATATATGTTGGCTTTTACATGCATCATCCATACTTGAACACTTAGGAGAATTTGAGATCAGATAACATACTTCAAGAAGTTAGTTCATCTAAAGCAGCAAACACCAAGAGAAACATGTGTTTCCACGTTATGCTTGTAGATTCCCTTCTTCTACACCTTTATGGACAGATGTGGAAAAGCTGGACAAGTGGCAAGCCGAATAGAGGTGGCTAGGAAGGACAACAAGAACATATTTCTTTTTCTGGAATAGTGGTCAAGTGGCAGTTAAGAGCGAGCGGAACCACAAGATTCTTTTGGTTGGAAACCTGGCAGAAAAAGATGAGGGACTTTGTGAACAAAAGCTGGACATGTGGGACTAAAAGTCTATAAAAGGGCTTGGAGGCTGCCCATGGAGGGGTACGAATCTAGCTTTGGAGCTGAATCTCCAAGGCATTGCTGCTACTAAAGGAAGATGGAGGAGGCTGCAACAGCCTCCCCTCTACCTTTCTTTTCTTTTTCCTTTTTCTTCTTTTCTTGTTTTCTTTTTTCTAATGTGTAGTTGAACAATGGCTGGTGGCCAGAGGATGTGCTTATTTGGTATGTTTTGTTCTCTGTTGTTTATGATTTTACCTTGTATGCTAGAATGTTCAATGTCTCTATTGTTCTAATGAATCATTTCCTATTTCATCTTGTTTGACTTGCTAAAATTATTTCGTTACTGATTGATTTTTAAAGCTTGCTTCAAATGCAACCCGAGAGGGAGTCTCACCCTCTGTTCAGCTAAATGCTAAGAGGTACAAAGGCTAAACAAAGTTACCTTCCAGCAAATCATTGGTGTTTTTGTGATGGTGTTTGGTTCTCTTTGAGTTCAGGCAACATATGTTCATTGGTTCCACGACCGAGAGGGATGTTTGCATGTATGCCGAGAGGTGGGACAGGGGCTCAATCATCAAGAATGATTTATGAACTGTGTTTTGGAGTGGACATGATTTGCTCTTCACTTTGCATCACCTGCTTTCTTTTGCTTTGGTTCTGTTTTATTAATTCGGTGACGTCCTACCCGAGAGAGATCTTCTATCCTCTATGTATGTGGAGGATCTGGGAGCACACATAACTGCATATCATACTTAGAGAGGCCACCGAGGGTCACAACCTTCAATTTTAGATAGGACTTTACTCACCTAAACTCATTCGGTTTTGCGCAACTTTCTACCATAAATGTTCTCACCCGAGAGGGTTGTCTTTACAAATAGAAGAGGTCGATTTGGATCTTTTGTATCATCTAGAGAACCCAGCAAGCTAAGATTGCTGAGATCCAGTTCAATCCCTACTGAGAGAAATTGATTTCTTTACTTGCTCAGTGGACACGAGAGTGTTATCCAAGCAGGATATTAGATCCCATAAGCATGCGCAAACTGAGCCATCCGTGTACACGAGTGCCATTGATGACCAAAGTGATGTCTATCACGAATACATACCTATGTGCATGCTGAGGGGCAGATCTTAACCATAATTTAAAGCACGGAGAACACTAATCCCGAATTAAAACATCTACTAGTCCTAGTGTTTATCTACACTAATTTGTCTACTTTTGCATTAAAAAATCATAAAAAATAAAGTAGTTTCATTTGTTGCGATTTCTCATTTGTAGCATTTCACTTTCTCATTTTCAACAACACCTATAAACTTTGCTTTTCCTTCAAATAGTTTTAGTTAAGTGTGAATATTTCAACTTTGTCCCTGTAGATCGACCCTCGCATGTGATTGTGTTGAAGAATTTTGAATTTTAAACTTTAATTCAATATTTTTTTTGTGAAGTAAGAGTAGTTGTTTGTGTGGGGGTAATCATACGTCTATGGGTAACTACTCTTAATACGTGACCCTTTTCATACGAAATGTGTTGTTTTTATTATTCTAAGCCCTTCACATCACACGATTTTCAACAATGTCAAGTTTTTTGCTCCATTGTCGGGGACAACTTTTGATTTGTCACACTGAACTTTCTTTAGCTAAGTCTTATTTGTACAATATTTGTTTATACTTCATTTAGCTAATTTCTTATCTTTTCTTTTGGTAGATTTTAGGTATCAAATCTCATATTTTAGTTTTTTGCACATGTCCTAAAAATTTCATTTTGAGTCTTTATTCTGCAGAAATATTGCTGAACATCCATACACATTGTTGAAATTGCATAACATACCTTGCAGAAGAATTTCTATTTATACATTCTTAATCCTTACATGTTTCTATCACATTTCTAGTTTCCAATTTTAGATATCTGATTGTTGATTTCATGTTTCAATTGTCAAATTTCTGCACTTATTATATGATCCTAACCTCATATTGTGCAATAACATTATTGAATATGCATTTTTATCTTTGAATGATCATATCAGTTTCATATTTTTTATTTCAGATTTCTGATTTCAAATTTCAATCTTCTACACTTATTACATGATCCTAAACTCCTATTGTGCAGAAATATCACTGAACATGTCTTTTTTTATCGTTGATTGTTTATATCAGATTTCATACGTCAAAATTTTATATTTCATATTTCAATTTTCATGTTTCATATTTATGCACTTACACTATAAATTGCATTACAAGTTTCCAATGTGCAAAAATAATTTAGATTTCGAATAGTGTTATTTTCTAAGAATTCATCAATCATGTTTGAAGATTGAAGTAGTGATGGATCTAAATTTTTCAAGTTTGATATATAATGTGCAAAATTCTTGCCATCCAAGTGAAGTGCCAAAATATAAGCGATGGGATAACTTAACCTCTACAGTTGAAAACGTAGTAGGAAATGCAATGCACTCTTACATTCAACATGAGTCATATGAGCAGTTTCACATGGATAATCATAGCATCAAATGGGAAAATAATTTTCCTAGTTTATTTGCCCAAGATTCAAGTCCATGAAGTTTTCAAGAAAATCTATTTTACAAGGGACAAACATCATCAACCTTCAAATTATGGTCAACTTCAAATGCACAATGTATACCATCAGTTGTACACTCAAGTGAAATCACCTCTTCCAACCGAATTTACAATGTCACCCCACCTGAATGTTGGCAACAATATCAGCCAGAGAAAACACAAACTGAAGATTATGATGAAAACACAAACTACTAAAAGAAGTAGAATGAGAAAATTAAGGAGCTTCTTATCAAGGTGGAAGATTTCCACACACAATCAAGAATGTTGGAGGCTAAATTTTAGCAATCAGACTTCTCAAAATCAGCCAACACAATCAGTAGTCCCCTTTGAGGAAAAGTCCAATATGGAACTGATGATGAAGAAGTTGATTAAACAAGTGCAAAATGAATCAATGAGGGATTTGTTCAATAAGATTGAAGGCTTAGCAGCTGAGAGCAAAATCATAGAAGAATAAATTGTCCATCAATCCTACTCTCTACCTAAATCACTTGGCACTTTTCTGAACTAACTGAAGCTAGGCCTGAGGAGAAAATTCAAGTAATGCAATCTGAATGTGAAAGACAATTGAAGGCCCTCTACTGTTGAACTTTCTATAGAAGTAAAGATTGAAAATGCTGAGAAGATCAACTTTGGCAATGAAAAGAAGAGTACTGCAAACAAGAGTGCAACTCAACAATCAGAAATCCTTAGCACCCAAAGCCAACTCCATAGCTGTCCCTGCCTGTACAGATACCGAAGACACCTTCTGCACCAACCAGAAAAAGACCATCAAAGCTGAAGCATGTCAGCCTATCAAGACACACATTGCCTTGAAGAAATGCAGATATAAAAAGTTGATGAAAATTATCTTATTATATGAGACAAGGTTCAAATCAACTACTTCAAAAGATGACAACAACAACACTTGAAAATCAAGAAATGGTTGCTGAAACAAGATGGGGATTCTAGAGAATCTAAAGTCTCATGTCAAGAGGAAGAGTTTTTGAAATTGAAGATAGACTCATTTCAGACATTTCTAATGCTTCATCACAAAGCATTGCAGCCACACATCAAGACCTATATGCACAATTGAATACACCCTTTGCTTGTGATGTGTTGTAAAGCCTAAAGTCTCCCATGAAAATAGTAACTTGCATGAAGAGATTCAAGTTGAAGATGGAAATCAGCCATTCAACAAAGGCTTAAGATACTTTTGAAGAAGTTGAAGATTAATTGGTCCAATATCTTCATATTCAAACATGGACCAATGACCTTTGTATTTGATAGAGGAAAATTGTCCAAACATGCTGGACACCAACTGAAGATCCACTGAATTGAAGACATGGGTTTGAGGCACCAAGTATAGTGTAAGATTATAAACAATGCCGCCTGTTGGGAGGCAATCCAACATAATAAGTTCATTTTATTTTTTCTTTGTGTTTGTAGGAATCAAGTAGCCCCAACAATGTCTAAGGAGTCGCCGACCTTTGAAATCATAACTATTGAACCTTCCCTCATCTATAGAGATGCCACTGACTTCACACATTCTTATCAATTTTAATGACTTTTACTTATTGTGCAAACCTAACAAGTGATCTAATATTTTACTGTGCACACAAGGAGATTAATATTCACTGATCTATATTTCATAAAGGTGACATAGTCACGAAAGAAAACTGAAGAAACTGATACTTGCCCCTATCCACTCGTCTCCCCCATCCAAAGATAGTCTCTCCTAGCTTAATCAACACTGATCAAGACAACATTGAACTTAAGTTTGGGGGAGTCCAATGGCATGATTATCTGAACCTAACTACCTTTACTTTTCATAGAACATACCATTGTGATTTAGTTCTAAAAAAATTTTCTAATCTTTTTTTTCTAAAATTTTATCACTACAGCTTTCGAAAAACCCCACTTAGACTTATGCATGTAATCAATAATAGATTAGGAAACATTATGCATTACATTATTAACCCTATATCCTTCATGACTAATCTGCCTTGAACATTTCTGAAGTAAAATATAATGACATAAATGACTCTGACTTGAAATCAAAGCATACGATATGTTGGTTGGCCCTCCACATAACCCCATTCAGGATCTTGCACTTGCACCTATTTGCATGATGCCAAATTATGATTTGCTACAGTGTAATAATAATAAGTTATATAGTTTGTAAACCCTCATTTCTGCATTTCTCTCTTTTGTGTATTGGGAAATGTTTTTTTATCTTTCTTTAATAAAAGTTTTAAATGCCTTATACGAGTATTCTAAGAAGAAAAGGTGAGGAAAGTTGAGGGTAGATTCTCTATCCTCTCACTTGAGAAAGATAAGAGTATGCCACGTATGGCACCACTAGCATCCGAGTCGAGTATTCTTGGAAGAAAGACAAGGAAAATGCTAAGTGGAATTTTTTTTTCTTTTCAGTTTCCCAATGTACAACTAAAGAGGAGGTTGCAACAACAAGTAAAGAAATAAGGGCGAATGAAAGAAAGTTATTTTAATCATAATAAGTGTTCCCAACATGTGTAGATCAACTTTTAATGTCAATACAAGTCAAGGGAATATGCATGTTCTTGGGTGAGATTGTGTATGATCAGCCAATAGGGTAGTCTCATTTGATACCCATGGAGCACTTGTTTTAGTGATTACTGAACCAAGGGTTAAAAAAACCTTAAACGTGTAAATAATGTTCCGATAGACTGAGTCTAAGGCTAGGGATATGTAGTGTTATGCATAATGTGACCATGAAAACTCGAAAACTTTTGACCATAAGTTCCTAATTTTGCCTGAAGACAAGCAAAGGTTTATGTTTGGGAGAGTTTGATGCAAAGAAATTATATATATACTTCTCATTTATGTTTAGCGTGCATTTATTTAATGTTTTGATAAGTTTTTATACTCGAACACATGCTTTAATATTAAAATGCAACTTTTATTATTTCACCACATCTATCTTATGATAATATGCATTCTTGCGATATTATTACTTATTTTGATTATTTTCCATATAGAAATTTTAGTCGGAAAAATATGGAGGTATGCAGGTATATGCTCCACACACACACTCATAGGAGCATACAAGTGTATACCCCATACTTGGACAATTAGGCAGATTCGAGACCAGACAACATACTTCAAGAAGTCAGTTCGTTCAAAGCAACAAACAACAAGAGAAAGATGCCTTTCCACATCATGTCAGAAGATTCTCTTGCGCAAGAGGAAGCTTCCTTCCTCTGTACCTTTATGGACAGATGTGGATAAAATAGTAGCTGAAAAAGTTGGAGAGGTGGCAAGCCGAAGGGAGGCAGCCAAGAAGGACCACAAGAACATATTCCTTTGGCTGGAAGAGTATGCAAGTGGCAACTAAGAAGGGGAAGGACCACAAGATTCTTTTGGCTAGAAAGTTGGCAATAAAAGTCAATGGAGTTGGTGAACAAAATCTTGACAGATGGCACTACACTACGAGTCTATAAAAAGACATGGACGCTGCCCATGGAGTGAGCTCGAATTTGGCTTTGAAGTTGAATCTACAAGCCATTGCTACTACTGAAGGAAGTTGAAGGAGGAGGCTGCAACAGTAGCCTCCCTTCTCCCTTTCTATTTTTTTTTCATCTTTTCTTGTTTTCTTATTTCTAATGTGTAGTGGAACAACAACTAATAGCTGAGGGATCTACTTGTTTGGTATGTTTTATTCTCTATTCATTTTCTAATTTTCCCTTGTATGTTAGATTGTTCGATAGTTAAAGGAAAATTCTATCGTACTGCTATAAGACCGGCAATGTTATATGGTAGTGAATGTTGGGCTATGAAGGGACAACATGAATGTAAAGTGGGGGTAGCCGAAATGAGGATGTTGAGATGGATGTGTGGTCATACAAGATTAGATAAGATTATGAATGACCATATACGTGAACGAGTCGGAGTGGCTCGTAATAGTGAGAAAATGGTAGAGAATCGTTTGAGATGGTTTGGTCATGTTCAGAGAAGACCATTAGATGCGCCAGTAAGAAGAGTAGATCAAATAATCTGGAGTCCGATTAAAAGAGGGAGAGGGAGGTCAAGGCGGACACTTGACGAACTAATAGAACAAGATCTATTGGTGAATAATATACCAAAAGGTTTGGTTACTAATAGAGCGGAATGGCGTCGTATGATCCATGTAGCCGATCCCACCTAGTGGGATAAGGCTTTGTTGTTGTTGTTGTTGTTGTTGTTGTTGTTAGATTGTTCGATGTCTCTATTGTTCTAATGAATCATTTCATGTTTCATCTTGTTTGACTTGCTGAAATGATTTCGTTACTAATTGAGCTTCAAAGTTTGTTTCGAATGCCACCTGAGAGGGAATTCTCACCCTCTCTTCAGCTGAATGCCGAGAGGAACAAAGGTTGAACATAATTACCTTATGCTAATATGACTTTGGTGTCTCTGTGATGGTGTTTGGTGCTCTTTTAGTTCAAGCAACGTGTGTTCATTGGTTCTCCGTCCGAGAGGGATTTTTTCCAATGAGATCTTGTATGCGTGCTAAGAGGTGGAACAAGAACTCAATCATAAAAAAAATGAATCATGAACTGCGTGTTTTGGAGCTGAACTCGATTCGCCCCTCACTTTGCATCACCTTCTTTCTTTTGCTTAGGTCCTAATTTATTGATTCGGTGACCTCCTACTCGAGAGGGAGCTTCTATCCTCTTCATTTATGGAGGATTCGTGAGGGCATTGAGTCTTACTTAAAGAGATTGTTGGGGGTCACAACCTTCATTTTTAGATAGGACTTTACTCGCTTGAACTCATTTGGTCATCTTTACAAATAGGCCGAGAGATTGATTTGGATCATCTTATCATCTAGAGAATCCAGCAGACTGAGATTGCGGGAGACCCAGCTCAATCTTTGCTGAGAGAAATCAATTCCTTTACTTACTTAGTTCACACTAGAGTGTTGTCCAAACTGGATATTGGACCCCATCAGCATGCGCAAACTGAGCCATAGTGTGAGCCAAGTGATGTCTATCATGAATACATACCAATGTGCATGCTAAGGGATAATTTGAAATCTTAACCATAATTTAAAGCACAGAGAACACTAATCCCGAATCAAAACATCCTCCGGTCCTAGTATTTATCTACGCTGATCTTTGTCTACTTTTAGAGTAGTTTCATTTGATGTGATTTCTACTTTGTTACATTTCACTTTTTCATTTTAAACAACACCTATAGACTTAGCTTTTCCTTGAAATAGTTTTAGTTAAGTGTGAACATTTCAACTTTGTCCTCGTATACCGACCCTGAAGCACTACAGTGTACTTGTAATTCTCGTCGAGATTGTGTTGTGAAATAATAAATTTTAAAGCTTAATTCGATATTTTCCTGTGAAGTAAGGGTAGTCGCTTGTGTGTGGATGATCATACTTCTAGGGTAACTGCTCTAATACGTGATCCTTTCATAGTTTTTCTATTATTCTGAGTTCCTCACATAACACGATTTTTTATGTGTCAATAATTAATAACAAATTCATACAAACTTAAATAAATAGATTTAAACACAATGTCATCACATTTCTTTATTCAAATTTTGTCATAATTTTACATGAATAAGTAACATGTTATCAAGTAGGTTCATCACAATTAAATCACTCACAAAATTATTATATTTGTCATGGTACTATCATAAAAGAAAAGTGTCAAAAAAATTTCGCAGATATATTCATCACAAATTTATCACACATAAATTCATCACGCATATATTTTGTTAGAAATTCATCACAAATAATTATCATGATGAATTTTAATTTGTAGTTCTTTTTTTAATTGTGTAATTGTGATCAATTATTTTGACTTTGTGATGAAAAGATTTCATCACAAAAAATTTCTTACAACTAAATTTTGTCACAAAAAAAATTGTGACTTAATCAATTATGACTATCATTTTCATCATAAATTGTGACTAAAGTTATGGTCACAAAAGCTCTTCAATCATGATGCCACCAAAAGGATTGCCAAAGTAATTAATTAGATTGTATACTATAACTATAAGGGTGGTAAAATAAAATTAAAATGAACTGCAATTAAGGATATATATGCTTCTCAAAATTACAAAAGAAAAAATCGTGATAATGTGCTAATGCTTTTACTTGTTTATACAAGGTTCACCTTGCAAGAAGGATGATGCATATCATGATCTATATTTTAGGAATTAATTCAGAGTATCAATCGGTATGAGATTCTTATCGTATGTAAAGGGAGTGCTTATGTAAACTCTTTACAGGTCTGAACATAAAGCAATCTAAATTGTAATCTTCTTTTGTTCCCATCGAATAAAATTCTGCTCTGTTTTAAATTTCTCAAGTTTTTTTACGTTACATAATTGCTCTCGTGTAGAAATCCTAATACTAATTTCAAATTCTCATTTTATATAGGGAAAGGTTTGGTGAGGTCAGTGCTTTTTGGCCTCACCAAATGGCGACTGAATAAAATCTATTGATATTTTGATGTGTGATCAGATATCAATTCCGCCCCAAACCATTAATGATAAAGGTAGTGGTTTTGATTTCGTTCGTGAGTTCTAAGGTTATGATTTAATCACATATCTCAACTGTATCAAATTCCTTTTTCTCTTTCTCTCTCTTCACGTCTTAGACAATAGGGTTCCAATGAGATCTAGTATGGCGGCTTCTCACGACGATTCAGGAGCAGAGTTGTCGCGATGCTTTCCCACAATGGTCCACGATCGTATTTTGTTTCGTTGTGAAGGTTTCTCAAGTGATCTAGAAGTGCTCACGAAGGAATTCGTCTTTCACAAGTAAGAGATCTTGCCTTTTTGGTGTTGTTATCACCTTGGTAACTAGAGAGATATAGAGATAGAGAAAGTGGAGAGATGCATATGGAGAGGGAGAGAGAGACCCAAAGCACCATAGAGAGTGGAGAGATGGAGGGCGGCAGGGAGACACAAGCACGTGGAACGAAGATCTATGTATAAGTTTCTTTTTTTGCCTTTAATTTTTCATACTTCTAAATTTTTTTTACAGTTTCTTTATTCAGAATAAAAATGGATTGCTAGGTCACTAGTTGTCATATAAACATTAACATTGATCGTTTGTCCTACGCTATTTTCCTATCGGTCATTAAAAAAAAATCATTCATCCATTATGCAAGTCATCCTTTGTCCACTTTGATAATTCAGAACTAATGGAATTCTCTATTTATTGTTTTCAAAATGTTAATATAAATACACCTTTCTGATTGAAGAAATATAAAAAAAGATTTGACCATAAAAATTTTATGCTAATTATCGACATTGTTATTTTTGTTGTGAAAGTCTTTATTAGTTGAAGTAAAGCACATCAATTCTTGAATTCAAATTGATAAGTATATGTTATTTGAAATATCAATTATGGTGCTAACATAGATTGATTTCATTGTTGAGTTACTAAATACGTGTATCATTTCTTTTCTTACAGGTGTTGAGACTTCCAGCACTGACTTATGGATTTTCTAGAAGAATCCTGTAGCAAGTAAACAAATATAGTTTACTCTAGAAAATTCTACATAAGGTTAATCGTGTGGTTAAGATTTGATGGCTTCTTGTGCAAGCCATGCTACAGTAGACATCTTGTGCCTATAAAAGGGCATCACAGCTGTCATTTTGGGGTATGAAGCAGCAGTACATCAAAAGGCTTAGTGTAGGTTACGTGCAAGTGTGATGAGGGAGTGTAAGTGAGTGGTGCAGTGTCCTTAGGTGGTGTAGAATGAGGTGTCCTTGAGTGTTCTAGTTGATTAGGGTGTGAGTTTGGGTTAGTTGTGCATGCATGAGTGAGTGCATATGAACTTAAGTATAATTTAGTATGAACTTAAGTATAATTTAGTAGTTAGTTTTATTTATCAAAATCTTTACAAGTGGTATCAGAGCATGTGGGCCCGTGGGGAGACTCTATCAGTTCGAGGTCTTGGAAGATAAGTTACACGGAGACAATGTCGGTTCGAGAACGCGCATGAGGAGGTTCTGGGTGCAGGTGCACAATCTGGGATTATGAGAAGTCTTGCAAGATTAAGGTACGTGGAGACTCTGCCAGTTTGAGGTCGTGTAAAGTCAAGGCACGAGGAGGTTCTGTCAGTGCACAATCTGGGATTGTGAAGTGTTTGAGTCAGGGACTGCACTTACTTGGTTGATTGCGGGGCATTCATCAAAGTCACATGGTGGATATTTTTGATATGGCAGGTGGAGTAAGAAAATTGAATAATAAAAAATATAGTTATTGGAAGACATGCATAAAGTCTTACTTGCAAGGACAAGATTTATGGGATATTGTCGACGGGGCCAATACAATAACGCCTATGGATGTTGAAGCACGGAGGAATGGCGTATCAAAGCAGGCAAAGCTATGTTCATTCTCAAGACGACAATAGAGGAGGAGTTGCTGGAGCACATTAAGGACGCTGAGAACCTAAGGCTGCATGGGATGCGCTTGCTGCACTATTCTCCAAGAAGAATGACGCTCGACTTCAGTTATTGAAGAATCAACTTATGACAGTATTGCAAGGTGATATGATGATTAGCCAATATTTCATGAGGGTAAAGTCTCTTTGCCGTGAAATATCTCAATTAAATCCTGATTCTAAAGTTAGTGATGCTAGAATGAGATGTATAATTATTCATGGCTTGAGACCCGAATATAGCGAGTTTATAGCTGCCATTCAAGGTTGGCCTACTCAACCAACCTTGTTAGAATTAGAAAATTTATTGGCTAATCAGGAAGCGTTGGTTAAACAAATGGCCGGAGTATCAATCAAGAGTGAAGAGGAAGCACTCTTTTTCTCTAGAAGAAAAGAGCAAGCACAAGGATGTCAACAAGGCTGGCAGAGGTGTGGTCAAGATAGAAGTTCACAACAAGGGGGAGCTGATCAAGAATCGGATAAAGAAGAGCAAGAAAAGAAGACATCTTATCGACAACATGGTCGTTGGTACAATTGTTACAAGAAGGAAGGGCAAGAGAAGAGCTCTTGACGATAAGAAGGTCATTGCTACAATTGTGGTAAGAAAGGTCACTTTGCACATGATTGTTGGCATAGACGTGAAGAAGGAAATGTGGCGACTTCTCACGAAAATGAAAGTGAAGAAGAGTGGAATTTTGAAGCGTCCTTGGCCATTGAAGAAGATACTATCCTCGGACGAGAACGAGAGATGGAATTTACAATGTGCAGTATCAAGGAATACGAAGTTGGTTATGATAGAGAAAAAGAATGGGATATGGTAGCTCTTTCAGTGGCAGAAAAAAGATTTTGAAGAGAAGTTCGACTTCGCACATGAAGCTGATCAAGATAACTTTGAGATGGAAGTGATGTCACGGGAGAAACTTGAAGAAGAGAATGAGGAACAAAAACAAGCAATCAAAGAATGCTTAGAAGAGTCGGCTGATGAAGAACATAGTTAAAAATTGTAAAGGTTTGATGATCGTGTACTAAAAGATGATGAGCTCAAACACCTAGAAGAAGAGACTTCACTTGAGGAAAGGCTTAACACAATGTATGATAACATTGCTCTAATCAAGATTTTAGAATATTTAAAAACATATGAAGATGATATGATCTCAAAGCAGAAGAATGAGTTATTTACAAGGAAAGAAATCTTTTATATGATCTGACTATAAGGTACAAAGTGTAGGATCCCAAAGGGCACCAAGAGGGGAGTGAATTGGTGTTTAACCGAAAATATCGATTTCACAAAATTCATTACGGAAGCACAAAACCAACTCTTAAAACCTTTGCAATTCATATTATAAACACAATATTAGAGGGAGAGAGAGTGAGAGAAATCAAACACAATGAACACGGGTGATTGTTGATGAGGTTCGGCCACAATTTGGCCTACGTCCCCGTTTCGACTTCTCGACCTCGAAACCGCCGAAGATTCTACTAAGCACTTCCTTTGTTCCAAATGGGGCAAGGAAAAAAGCCCTTTACACAACCACATTTTCTTTACTTCGAGAGGCAAGGCAACATCTCCTCCTATGAAGCTAATCTTTTCTCTCGCTCAAGAGGTAAGAATTGAACCTCTTTTACACAGGAGCTCTCTCTATTTTTTTGAACAAAATATTTCTCTCTCTTTATAATGCTAGGATCACGAGTGGAAGAGAAAAAAAATAGCACACTTAAAAAAATAACTTCAAGGAAAAATATCTTCTTTTGATTTCTTGAAGTATTGCTTCATGGCATAGATCGGTGCCTTTGCTTCTGGCATTGGCACTCCTTTTATAGACTCTAGCATGTGAAAAATTCGTCCAGAATTAATTCCACATTTTTCTCTTTAAAATATAGCCATTACTATTCATTTCAGTAATGGATCGGTCTACCGCATTTCTGGACCGGTCGACCAAACTATCAACCAGTCAGTCGATCGACATAGTCTCGCAGTTTTGATTTTCGCCCATTGAGTTGATCAGACGGCCGGTGCATCGATCGGTCTATCGACCGGTGTAGTCTTGACATGTATTTGAGCTCTTTATACATTGACTGATCAATCGGTACCTCCGATCGGTCGATCGGACTATCTCGACCGGCCTTCATAGCTTCGACCGGCAGGTTGACTGACCTACACTATTTTGGGCATAACTATTTGCATAGTTATCCAAATTAGATGATCTTAGAGTCTATGAAAAGCTAACAGAATTCTCTACAACAATATTCATCCAAAACTAATAAGATCAGTTCCAATTATTTAATCAAAGTGTAATTCATAAAGTTATACATTTTTCTTTAATCTTTCAAGGTTTGTAGCATCAAAACATAATTTTATATGTCATTAAATCTTAGATCCAACAATCTCTCCCTTTTTTATGAAGAAAAACCAAAAAAATATGAAAAATATGTAAGTTGCAAAAAAGTTGTAAAATTCTTGTAAAAACAATTTTATTCCCCCTGACACATAGCTTTCCTTACGATGGTGGATATTCACATGAATATTAATTCTAAGGTACTCTTCATATAAAGTTATATTCAGATCATATTTCTCCTATACTTTTCTCCCTTTTGTTTCATCAAAAAGAATAATTTATATATGAAGCATATAAGAAATCATATGTAACTCTCCCTTAATCAATTTTTCAAAAAATTTATTCTTCCCCCTTTTGTCATATAATAGACATGTAGAGTATTGCAAGTTTTGGAAAATAACTCCCCCTAAATTTATGGCTATTTTATAATGAAAACCAATTTATGAAAGCCATATAAAAATATGTCAAAATATGGCATAAAACTTTGATACAACAATGATATTCATGATATGTCAAAAATAGAGTTGAACATGCTCCCCATATCACTATGACCAATTTTCTTTTGTTCCTTTCTTTTCTTTAAGAGAAATAGTCATTTTGAAATTTTTGAGTGAAATTAAAAGAATAAGCTTAACACTTCAAAAATGCAAGAGTATTCCCAATGATACTTTTACCATAACTTTTGTGCCTTCACATTTCCATTCGTCCTTTGCTTTACATGTGAGGCACACATGAAAAATAATCAAGTAACTTTTGGTACCCAAACTTCTTTGAGTCCTATTTTATTAGTCAAATTCCTTTTGAAACCCATATCATCCCATGTTGTGAATATTTTCTTACTTTGCATTGATATGAAAAATGGCCATTAAATCCACATGTAAAACATGCAATATGTGATTTTCTATCATATGTATGATTAAATTTCCAATAAGAGTTTTCATGTCCAAAGTGTTTTCTAAGATTATTTTTTGTTACATGAGAAACAACTATTTTTTTCAAAGAGACATTTTCCTTCTTTTTTTTTCTAAAGAGCATGCTAGTTTTACAATTTCGCATGCATGTGTAATTTCCAAAGTTTCAATTTCATTTTTGAGATTTTCATTTTCCATAAAATATGTATCCTTTTCCACTTTTAATTTTTCAAAAACATTTTTCATAATATGAAGTCAAGGTTTCATTATGAATTAGACAAGCATCTCTTTTCTTTTTCAAAATACCAAGGTCATCTTTTATAATATGAAAGTCATACATCAACTTTTTATTCTTTTTTTTAAGAATAAGATATTTTCAATTAAGAAAGAAAATTCCTTATGCACGTCAAAATCGATATTATCATCCCCATTATCAGTATCACTATTAGCATTTGAGCAATAAAAAGAGTTGGAGGATACCTCATCATTATGTGCCATTAAGCATAGATATGCATCCTCACTAGACAAATTTGATGATTCATTTGATTCATCTTCACTTGACTCTTCATGCATTTTCTTCTTTCTTTTATGAGATGTCTCTTATTTGTGATTTTTGTACGATCTTCGGGTAGGCTTCACATTATTTTCTTTCTTTTTCACAAATTTGATATGCTTATCGAGTTTTCTTGTTTAGCGAGCGAGTCTCTTTTCGTCCACTTCTTCTGCCCTCGAATATTATTTTTTTGCATTTGCTTTCAATGCCAATGTTTTCTTCTTGAATTGAGATCTCATAGGTTAGAAATGAACCAATTAGATCGTCAAAATCCAATTTTTTCAAATTTTTTTCGATCACCGTCCTTTTTGTATGTCACTGGGAGGAGAGAGACCTGAGAATTTTTTTCACTTTTTGGAGGTTAATTCTCGGCTCATCCAAAGAGGCTAAGCCATTCACAATATCATTAAATCGAGCAACCATATCATTTATAGATTCATTATCATACATTTTTAAGGAATCATATTGATGATTCAAAATATTTAATCTAAATTCTTTGACTTTATCCGTTCCTTCATAAGTGGTAATAAGTTTCTTCTAAATTTCGGTTGCACTTTCACAACTAAAAATCTGATTAAAATCCGTTGAATCCAAAGCACAATAAAAAATATTCTTTGCTTTCTAATCCAATTTCGAAAAAAATTTATATCTTTTGTCATGTTCGGAAGGTAATTTTTCATGTAAGTAATAGTCTTTTTCAACAATATCTCACATGTTTATATCAATAGAACATATGTAGGCTTGAATCCTAATTTTTCAATATGCAAACTTTGATGCATTTAAAAAGGGAGGACGACTAATTGATTGTCCTTCGGCAAAAATAAATGCACATGATGCATAGCTCTTAAGATTGTTAAATATTTAAAAAAGACAATTGAATCTTAAAAATGATTAGATCTAGAATGATTAGATCAAGAAAAAAATGAGAAGATTCAAAAGATCAAAACAAGAGCAACTCGTGTTGATACCAATATTAGGATCTCAAAGGGCACTAAGAAGGGGGGTGAATTGGTGTTTAACCAAAAATATCGATTTCACGAAGTTCGTCACGGAAGCACAAAACTGATTCTTAAAACCTTTGCAATTTAGATTAAAAACACAATATTAGAGGGAAAGAGAGTGAAATAAATCAAACACAATGAATACGGGTGGTTGTTGACGAGATTCGGCCACACCTTAGCCTACGTCTCCGCTCCGACTTCTCGACCTCGAGACCGCTGGAGATTCCACTAATCACTTCCTTTGTTCCAAATGGGGCAAGGAAAAAAGTTCTTTACATAACCACCTTTTCTCCGCTTCGAGAGGCAAGGCAACATCTTTTCTCTCGCACAAGAGGTAAGATTTGAACCTCTTTCACACAGGAGCTCTCTCTATTTTGCTGAACAAAATATTTCTCTCTTTACAATGCTAGGCTCACAAGAGTAGAAGAGAGAAAGAAGAGCACACTTAAAAAGATAACTTCAAGCAAAAAGATCTTCTTTTGATTTCTTGAATTATTGCTTCAATGCATAGATCGGTGCCTTTGCTTCTGGCATTGGCACTCCTTTTATAGACTATAGCATGTGGAAAATTCGTCCAGAATTAATTTCATATTTTTCTTTTTGAAATATAGCCGTTACTGTTCATTTTAGTAATGAACCGATCGATCGCATTTATAGACCGGTCGACCGGTCTATATAATCGTTGCGCTGATTTCTCCAGTTGCCGCAGCTGGTCGATCGATCGAACTATCGACCGGTCAGTCGACTGACATAGTCTCGCAGTTTTGATTTTCACCCGTTGAGTTGATCGATAGGCCGGTGCATCGATCGGTCTGTCGACTTGTGCAGACTCGAGATGGATTTAAGAGTTTATGTATTGACCGATCGACCAGTATCTCCGATCGGTCGACCGGACTATCTCGATCGGCCTTCATAGCTTGGAAATTAGATGATCCAAATTATTTTGCACAGTTTTGAGCATAATTTTTTTGCACAGTTATCCAAATTAGATAATCTTGGAGTTTATGGAAAACTAATAGAATTCTCTACAACAATATTCATCCAAAACTAATAAGATCAGTGTCAATTATTTAATCAAAGTGTAGTGCATAAAGTTTTCCATTTTTCTTTAATCGTTCGGGATTTGTATCATCAAAACATAATTTTATATGTCATTAAAACTTAGATCCAACACAAAGATCAACTGAATACTAGAGAAGTCGCTTGTCGAAATGAATATAACTACAAAGAGATATATAATCAAGCAAGCGAGATTACTTAATACAGAAAGAAGGAAAAGTTGATGCTGAGGGGGAGTGTTGAGACTTTCAGCACCGACTTATGGATTCTCTAGAAGAATCCTGTAGCAAGTAAACAAATGTAGTTTACTCTAGAGAATTCTACATAAGGTTAATCGTGTGGTTAAGATTTGATGGCTTCTTGTGCAAGCATGCTACAGTAGACATCTTGTGCCTATAAAAGGGCATCACGGTTGTCATTTTGGGGTATGAAGCAGCAATACATCAAAAGGCTTAGTGTAGGTTACGTGCAAGTGTAGTGAGGGAGTGTAAGTGAGTGGTGCAGTGTCCTTAGGTGGTGTAGAATGAGGTGTCCTTGAGTGTTCTAGTTGATTAGGGTGTGAGTTTGGGTTAGTTGTGCATGCATGAGTGAGTGCATATGAATGTTGTATTATTTTGTATGAACTTAAGTATAATTTAGTAGTTACTTTTGTTTACCAAAATCTCCACAATAGGTAACGATAAAATTTAGTTGCCTTGCCCAAGTGCTACTGGAACCAAAAACATATTGGATCGAGAATAATGCAGGTGGAATGTCTTGCGATTTCGATTAGGACCAAAAGATTGAGTAATCAATGAATTGACAGAGACGATTGAACAAGAGAGGAGAAAGAAAAAGTATTCCAAGTTTGTGGTGATGATATTTGTACTCACCTTTGTAATATCCATATGATTTGATGTGTTGGCCGCACAGTGATGGACCATGTTTGACATGGTTCATCGATCATGCCAGGCACGGCCTGACATCATGCACATACCATGTTGCTGGCCTTGCTCAAGGCCATGCCACATGATCTCAAGGACATGCAGTGGCATGGCCGATCTCCCCTCGGTGCTTGGTCTTATGTTGCCAAGCACCTCTATAAAAGGGGCACCAAGGTGCTGCCTCATAGGATATGAAAAAAAGAATGAGTTCCCTTAGTATGTTGAGTGTGGTGCTCTCCATCTATTTTCCACCTAAGTGCTCTATTCTTTTCCGTGCATTTGAGTCGTGGCATTGTGTTCCATTTTCACATGATTTGATTTCTAACCACGCGTACGAGTGCAACCCACAATCCGGTCGTGAAGAAGCTGCGTGGATGATCCACTTCCATATTGAGGTACTCTGTGAACCTCCATATTATGTTTATTAATTTCTACAATTGGTATTAGAGGTATGTCGGCTTCTCCCGAAATTTTTTTAAAAAAGTGGGAGAAAACCTCTCGGCTGTCAAAAAAAAAGGAGAAGAACAGCCTCGCACGTGGCCTGCTGGATGCGCATTGGCGTGTGGCCTAGCACCTTGCAAGCACGCATGGCTTGCGGCCCAGCAGCGCACTCAGCCGCACGGCCAGCGAAGAAGCGCGGGCGCACGGCCCGGCAACGCACGCGAATGCAAGGCCCAGCGCGCCGCAACATAGGCCAGTGGCGCACGTGTGTGTCACGGGACGTTTTCCCATTACACGAAGCATGAAGCCTCGCAGCACCAGTGCCGCTCAACTTATAGCTCTCGGCCGCTCTGCGCCGAAACCATGAACACATGCAGCCGCCCCGCACTACGTAATATTTCGAAGTAACAAGTTATCCGCCCTGGGGGCATTTATCTTGTAAGGCCGTCCTTATGAATGGCCAAGTAGGTGACGTTACCCGTAGGGTATGTCTTTTGCATCTTCATTATGTAACAAGACTCTTATACCTACAGTACACTAGGAGGAGTTCACTAGTGCCTTCTGAATCCCAATTGTATGTCATGTTTCATCATATTTAATACAAATAAACTTTCTTTTAATTCTAGTGTCTTGGCCTTGAGCGTGGGGTGACAACCCACATCGGTGTCCCTTCATGGCGCCTCGTGGTACCTCGGCTGCCCTTTCGGACTTTAAGCACCCAAGCGCCTGCATTAGCGCCGCAACGCGCTAGTGCCACGGTCCCATGATAAGTAATCTAACACTCTAGTCATGTCCGTGATTGAATGCCTACAAGAGCGACTCTCTGTATAATCGTCTCGACCATAAAACTTCCGCTGCAAATCCAAAATAGGCTTGGCTAGGCGCCTATCCGCCTAGTCGCCGCACGTGGTCTAGTGTCCGAAAATGACCCCGTGACATGTCACGCAGTGGCCCAGCACGGGCGTGCGGGAACGAGGCACAGTAGGCCACTGTCCGCAACTCAGCAAGCACATCCCAGCAAGTAAATGGGGACTGCAGTGCATGCGGCCGCGAGCCCGAGCGCGTGAGAGTGCGGCCGCGGCTCAACGTGCGATCGGGCCCAGGCGCGAGAGTGCGGCACGCGGCCTAGTAGCGCGCAAGCTCGCAGCCTAGCGGCCGCGCGGACGCGCAATCCATCATCGCGGCCCGCAAGGCTGGGCTTGACCTGTGTGTAGCCCAAAAAGTTTTTTTTTATTTTTTCCTAATTCTGAAAAGTCAGAAAACATCATAAATTGCTAGAAAATTATGCAAGTAACGGAAAAATGTGAAAATTTTTCCTAAAGTCTTCTTTTCATTTTATGAAATATTCTAGAAATTTTAATTGCATTTTCTTGCTTTGTAACAATTTATGCAATTAAATTACCTCGTTGGAAATTGATAGAAAATTATGGAAAATGACGATAAATGTGAAAATCGTTTTCTAGAAATTTTCTATCAGAATATAAATTCATATATAAGTTTAATTGCATTTACAGTTTAGTGCTACTCAATGCAATTAATCTCATGTGAAATTGAACATATGCATGAAAGAAAATTAATTACATAAATTTTCAGTATGTAATTAATTGTATATGATTTTGCAAAGGCATACATGTTTTATAAATTGTATGATTTATATAGTTTTTTCCCTTAGTGGAAAATACAAAAGAGAAACATGCCACATGTATTATGTGTGAAAATTTGATAATTGGTTAATTTTCTCTATCATGTTTTCTCATAATAAATAATCATGTTTCATCAAACTTAGAGAAATAAATTTATGCTAATTTTCTCTAAATTATTTAGATATAGAA
This sequence comes from Pontederia crassipes, assembly GCA_030549335.1. Classification (NCBI taxonomy): domain Eukaryota; kingdom Viridiplantae; phylum Streptophyta; class Magnoliopsida; order Commelinales; family Pontederiaceae; genus Pontederia; species Pontederia crassipes. Next base: position 10,357,515 of record CM060190.1, read on the forward strand.
AATGAAACATGAAGTGGTTAGTATGTCTAATTACTTGAGAAAACATAAGACATAATATTTTTGGATTATCCGCTTATCCAAAATTTGGAAACGATTTGTCATATTATTAATTTAATAAATGGTAATTATCCTTATGATAGTGAAAAATGAGTGGGAGCATAACGACCTCTCGATGTCATTATCCTTGGATTATGTCATTTATTATTTTGAATGTTTGTGACAAATTAAGACATGCATAACATAATTCCTCCTCTTCTCTTAATGAACATAAACTATTGACCATGGCATCAAAGTCCATAATTGCTTACCTAAACAAAGGGGATAAACTAAATGGTGAAAATTATGATATTTGGCATCGAAAAGTTTAGTATCTCTTAGAGGAACAAGATGTTTTAGAAACCATCAAACATGTCATACCACAGCTGGCACCTGGTAATACTATCCAACATAAAAGGGATGCTGAGACATTCGAGGCCTAGCCCAAGAAGAGTCGCATTGCTCGCATTCTGTTGCTGAGTACAATGGTAGACTCCCTTATGTGCGAATTGAGGTTTACCAAATAGCATTTGAAATGTGGGCAGTTATCTAGAACAAGTTCGGTATCACATCAACTTCCAAGTTGAGTATGTTGACTATCAAATTTGATTCCTATATGATGCAGGCTAATCACACGATGAGGCAGCACCTAAGGGAAATATTGAACATGATACGCGAACTCAAGAATGCCGGACATGTGCTCACTGATGAGCAACAGGTGCAAGCAGTTATCCACTCTCTTCCCAAATCTTGGGAACACATGCACGTCAACTTGATGCATAATGACAATATCAAGAATTTTGATGATGTGGCCCGTCACCTAGAAATAGAGGATGAGGTACTGGAATCTCAGAAATTCTCCAGTCAAGCATTAGTTGCTGAAATAGGTGGACGAAAGCATGGCAAAGGTTCCACACGCAAGAGGTCACGTAAGTCACACCCCAGCCAGAGGAGCGGATATAGTGGACAACAGAAGGTTCAGCACCAACAGCGCAAAAGGAAGAAGTGCGGTGGCAAAGTGGATAAAAGCAAAGTGAAATGTTACAATTGTGGTAGTCGTGGTCACTTCGCTCGTGAGTGCATCGAGCCAAAAAAAGGTTTGTCCTGACCATATTTCCTTTGCATATGTTTCTAGCTGTGTTCTGGTTGCTGAAACTCATCCTTCGTGGATTGTAAATTCCGGAGCAACAGACCGCGTAGCCAAGGAACGTGAGACTTTTGTCGAGTTTCATCGACTTATTGCGGGCTCTAAGTACATCTATGTAGGAGACAATAAAAGAGTGGAAGTCAAAGGGATAGGAAGTTGCAAGTTAGAACTTAGCAATGGAAAAACCCTCTACCTCCACGATGTTTTGTATGCCCCAGATTTTTTATGAAACTTAATATCTGTATCCACTCTTGATGCATATGGATATGTAATGACTTTTGGCTCTAAACATCTGAATGTCTCAATGGATGGTCTTCCTATATGCATTGACTTTCTTGAAAATGGTTTCTATGTTCTTAATATCACATGTGTTGCTAGTAGTTATTCATTTATATCATCAGTTGATGTGAATGAAAGTACCAAGACTAGCCATGTCAGGCTAAGACATATAGGACAAGATCGAATGAATAGACTAATTAAAGAAGAGCTCATAAACTCTCTCACTAAAGTCGATCTGCCAATTTGTGAAGAATGTGTAGCTGGCAAGCAAAACCATTTGGAAAAGAAAAGCGTGCTGAGTTTCCATTGCAATTAATCCACTCGGACGTGTTGGGTCAAAGTTTTAATGATATATAAAATTATATTTTGATGAAACAAATCTCAAAAGATTAAAGTTAAAATGCTGAAAAAGTTTAAGAAAAAGAGAAAACTTTATGCACGAACTTTGATTACATAATTTACCATGATATGATTATATTTTGAATGAATGATACATCAAAGTTGTAGAGAATTCTATTAGATTTTCATAGACTCCAAGATCATCTAATTTGGATAACTGTACAGAAAATTATGATCAAAACAGTGCATATATGCGGTCGACCGACCTCCCAGTCAAATAAACAATAACAGTCAAATTTGAAGGAGAAATTTTTGGATAAATTTTTTACACACTGAAGGCTATAAAAGGAGTGCCAAAGACAGAGGCAAATGCACACATTCACTCATTGAAGAAAAACTTCACGTTATCAAAGAAAGATTATTTCTTCAAGTTTTCATTTCATAACTTTCTCTTTTTTCTCTCTTATCTTCTTATGATCATAGAATTGTAAAAGAGAGAAACACTTTTGTTCAAAAATTGATAGAGCTCCTGTGTAAAAGAGGTTCAAAATCTTACCTCTTGAGAGAGAGAAATAGATTAGCTTCATTGGAGGAGAGGTGTGCCTTACCACTCGTAGCGGAGAAAAGGCAGTGGTGTAAAGGGCTTTCTTCCTTGCCACATTTAGAACAAAAGAAGGGATTAGTGGAATCTCCGACAGTCTCGAGGTCGAAAAGTCGGAGCGAGGACGTAGACCAAGGTGTTGCCGAATCTCATCAACAACCACCGTGTGTTTGTGTTTGTGTTTGATTTTCTCTCTCTCTCTTACTCCCTCTCATATTTTGATTATTATCTGAATTGCTTTGATCTAAAACAATTAACAAATCGATTTTGTGCTTCCGCGATGATTTTTGTGAAATCGATATTTTTTATAGAACACCGATTCACCCCCTCTCTTGGTACCGTTTGGGATCCTACAATTGATATCAGAGCGGTTGCTCTTGTTTTGAATTTTTGAATCATCTTGTTTTCAGATTTGATTATCTTTAGATCTAATCGTTTAAGATTCAATCATCTTGTTTTCCGATCTAATTGTCTTTAAATCTAATTGTTTTAAGATTCAATCATCTTATTTTCAGATTTAACAATCTTCAAGAGCCATGACATCAAGTGGATTTGATTTTGCCGAAGGACAATCAATTAGTCGTCCTCCCCTTTTAAATGCATCAAGTTTTTAATATTGAAAAATTAGGATTCAAGCATACATTTGTTCTATTGATATCGACATGTGGGACATAATTGAAAAAGGTTATTATGTTCATGAAAAGTTACCTACTGATTCTAAAGAAAAAGAAAATATTTTTTCAAAACTTAATTGGAAAGCAAAATATATTTTTTATTGTGCTTTGGATTCAACGGAGTTTACTCGGTTTTTAAGTTGTGAATCTGCAATCGAGATTTGGGAAAAACTCATCACCACTTATGAAAGAATCTAGCTTGAATATTTTAAACCATCAATATAATTCTTTTAAAATGCATAAAAATGAATCTATAAATGATATGGTAGCTCGGTTTAATGATATTTTGAATGACTTAGCCTTCTTGGGCGAGCCAAGATCTAACCCCCAAAAAGTGAAAAAGATTCTCATGTCTCTCTCCTCCAAATGGCATACGAAGAGAACTGTGATCGAAGAAAAGGATCTGAATAAATTAGATTTTGATGATATTATTGGTTCACTTCTAACCTATGAGATCTCAATCCAAGAAGAAAAAGCCCCCAAGAAGAAAACATTGGCATTGAAGACAAATACAATAGAAGAAGAGAAAGTGAAGAGAAAGTGGATGAAAAGAAACTTGTACTCTACACAAGAAAATTAGATAAGTATCTCAAGTTGGTTAGAAAGAAAGACAAGAACGAGAAGACAACAAGAAAATCATACAAACACCACAAAAAAAAATTCCAGAAAGGTAAAAAGAAAAAATATGAAGAGTCTAGTGAAACAAGTATTTCATCAAGCTCCTTGAGTGATGAAGCATACATATGCTTAGTTGCACGCGACGATGAGGTAATTTCTAACCCTTCAAATTCAAATTCTGACTCATCGAACTCTTCCGAAATTTTTTTTCCTTAGATGTGAATAAAGAACTCTCTTCTCTTATAAAAATATATTTTTCAATTAAATAAGAAAATGAAAAATTAATATGTGAAATTGAAAAATTAAAAGAAGAAAAGAATGCTTGTTTTTTGGAAAATGAAAAACTAAAAATTGAAATTGATACTTTGGAAATCACGCATGCATGTGAAGTTGTAAAACTAGCATGTTCTTTGGAAAAAGTAAAGAAAGAAAATGTCTCTTTGAAAGATACACAAAATAAAGTTATTTCTTATGTAAAGAAAAATAATTTCAGGAATCATCCCTATGATAGAAAATCACATTTTAGATGCTTTACATGTGGATTTTATGGGAATTATGCATATCAATGCAAAATGAGAAAATCAACACAATATCGCATGATTTGGGTTCCGAAAGAAACATTATCTAACAAAATAGGACCCAAAAAAATTTGGGTACCAAAGATTACATAATTACTTTTCAGGTGTGCCTCACATGCAAAGCAAAGGACAAGTGGTGCACAAAGATTATAGTATCACTTACTTTTTTATTTCACCCAAAAATTTCAAAACAACTATTTCTTTAATAGAAAAGAGGAATATATAAAAGATTGGTCACAGTGATAGAGGGAGCATGATTAAATATTATTTTCACATATCATGGATATCACATTGTTTTATCAAAGTTTTTTATGCCATATTTTTAATATATCATTGTTTTGACTTTCATAAATTAGTTTTTATTATAAAATAGTTATAAATTTAGGGAGAGTTATATTTCAAAACTTACAACTACTCTACATATTTATTATATGACAAAAAGTGGAAGAATTTTTTTTTTTTTGAAAATCGATTAAGGGGGAGTTACATATGGTTTCTTATATGCTTCATTTACAAACTACTTTTTTATGAAACAAAAGGGGGAGAAATATGGAAGAAATATGACCTGAATATACTTTATATGAAGATTACCTTACAATTAATAATTATATGAATATCTCCCAATGTAAGGAAAGTTAAGAGTTAGAGGGAGTAAAATTGTTTTTTACAAGATTTTACAGCTTTTTCGCCAACTTATATATTTTTCATATTTCTCAGTTTTTCTTCATCAAAAGGGGGAGATTGTTGAGTCAAAGTTTTAATGACATATAAAATTATATTTTGATGAAACAAACCTCAAAAGATTAAAGTTAAAATGTTGAAAAAGTTTAAGAAAAAGAGATAACTTTATGCACGAACTTTGATTACATAAATGACTATGATATGATTATATTTTGGATGAATGAACTCAAAGTTGTAGATAATTCTGTTAGCTTTCCATAGACTCCAAGATCATCTAATTTGGATAATTGTGCAGAAAGTTATGTTAAAAAAAGTGCAGATGTGCGGTCGACCGGCCTCCCAGTCAAATGAACAGTAATAGTCAAATTTGAAGGAGAAATTTGTGGAGCAAATTTTGGATGAATTTCTTACACACTGAAGGCTATAAAAGGAGTGCCAAAGACAGAGGCAAATGCACACATTCACTCATTGAAGAAAAACTTCAAGTTATCAAAGAAAGATTATTTCTTGAAGTTTTCATTTCATAGCTTTCTCTTCTTATGATCGTAGAATTGTAAAAGAGAGAAACACTTTTGTTCAAAAAATTGAGAGAGCTCCTGTGTAAAAGATGTTCAAAATCTTACTTTTTAAGCGAGAGAAATAAATTAGTTTTATTGGAGGAGAGGTGTGCCTTACCTTTCGAAGCGGAGAAAAGGCGGTGGTGTAAAGGGCTTTCTTCCTTGCCCCATTTGGTACAAAGGAAGGGATTAGTGGAATCTCCGATGGTCTCGAGGTCGAGAAGTCGGAGCGGGGACGTAGGCCAAGGTGTGATCGAACCTCGTCAACAACCACCGTATGTTTGTGTTTGATTTTCTCTCTCTCTCTCAATCCCTCTCATATTATGTTTATTATATGAATTGCTTTGATCTAAAAGAATTAACAAATCGGTTTTGTGCTTTCGCGATGATTTTTGTGAAATCGATATTTTTTATAGAACACTAATTCACTCCCCCCCCTCTTGGTGCCCTTTGTGATCCTACAGGACGTATGTGGTTCAATGACTGTCCAAGCAAGACACGGTTTTTTATACTTCATCACATTTATTGATGATTATTCACGCTATGGGGTCGTATACTTTATCTCTCATAAGTTCGAGGCTATAGATTACTTTGTGTGATTTATGAACATGGTTGAGAATCAATTAGATCGCAAGATTAAGGCCTTGCGAACCGACCGTGGTCGTGAGTATCTTTCAGATTTATTCAAAAAGTTATGTGATGAAAAAGGAATAGTTAGACAACTAAATATTCCAAGAACTCCACAATAAAATGATGTTACAGAAAGTAGAAATCGTACTTTACTCAATATGGTCCAGTCTATGATGGTACAAGCAAACCTCTCAATTTCGTATTGGGAAGATACATTGCTTATAGCTGCCTATATACTCAATCGTGTACCATCAAAGTCTGTCTCTTCCACTCCCTACGAATTTTGGACAGGTCGTAAGCCTGACCTAAGTTACTTGCATCCATGGGGATGTGCAGCCTATGTCCTTGAGAACTCCCATAAGTATGGGAAGTTGGGCCCTAGAGGTAAGAAATGTGTCTTCATTAGGTATCCTGAAACCTCTAAAGGCTATGTGTTCATAGGAGAAAGGGATTATGGAATTGTTACAGAAATTGTGAGTAGAGATGTGACATTTATGGAGGAAGAATTTCCAAAGCAAGGTGAGATTGATAGAACATTTCACTTAGAGTAAGTCAGGAATCTCGAAATGGCGACATCTGTGAATCACAGTGTAGAAGAGTTTGTCCCTTCATCACCACCACCTAATTCGAGTAGGAGCATTTCGTCGCCAAACGAGAATCTAAAGTGCTCATTTCGAAGAACTACTAGAAAGAGCATTCCACGCCGATAATTTGACATCGAAGGAATTCATGAAGCTCATATAGTAGGTCCTGAAAAAGAGCTTGAGCCTAATTCAATCAATGAGACTCTCTTGTCTTGTCATAAAGAAAAGTGGATTAAGGCAAAATGGAAGAAGAATGATAGTCTATGAAGGTAAATCAAGTCTTGGACTTGGTTGATCTCCTGCCTGGCCATAATGCAATTAGGAACAAGTGGGTTCTTAAAATAAAATGAGGTGGTGATGGCTCCATTGAGAGGTACAAAGCTCGCTTAGTGGAGAAAGGCTTCACCCAAGAGGATGGTGAAGAAACCTTTGCTCCAATTATAAGGTTTTTTTCTATTCGCCTTATCCTAGCAATTGTCGCACATATGGACTTGGAATTTTATCAGATGGATGTAAAGACTGCATTTCTCGTTGGAGAACTAGATGAAGAAATTTGCATGAAGCAACCTGAAGGCTTCATAGTAAAAGGAGAAGAGCGCAAAGTTTGCAGACTGTGCAGGTCCATTTATGGACTCAAACAATCATTTAAGCAATGGTATATTAAATTTCATCAATCAATCATATCATATGGTTTTGAAATGATTGATGAAGACCATTGCGTGTATGTCTACAAATCCAAGGATATGTTCATCATTATGACGCTATATGTAGACAACATCTTGATAGCTAGGAACAATATGGAGTTTTTGGTCACCATTAAGAAATGATTGTCCTCTGTCTTTGAGATGAAAGACATGGGGGAAGCAGCCTTCATACTAGGTGTGAAAATTCAACGAGATCGTTCTAAGAGATTTCTTGCTTTGTCACAAGAGGCATATATTAACAAAATTTTAGAACGATTTCGAATGGATGGTTGCAAACCCATTGATACTCCTATTGCGAGATGCGAGACTTTGAACCTCAATATGTGCCCAAAGACTGTAGAAGAACAAAGAGAGATGTCTTCAGTCCCCTATGCAAGTGTGGTCGGCAGCCTGATGTACGCTATATTGTGTACTCGGCCGGACATATGTTATGTAGTGGGTCTAGTGAGTCGATATCAGGCAAACCCAGGATGCCAACATTAGAAGACGATGAAGAGAATCATAAGATACCTCAAAGGTAATGCTGACTTTGCTTTATGTTATCACGGAGGAAGCTTAAGGCTAGTTGGATATACGAACGCTGATTGGGTAGGCGACATTGATGAACAAAAATCCATCTTTGGATATGTCTTCTTGCTCAGTAATGGTGCTATCACATGGAGCAGTAAAAAGCAATAATGCATAGCATTATCTACGATGGAGGCTGAATTTGTGGCATGTTCAGCCGCAATGCAAGAGGCCCTATGGTTAAAAAGATTCCTTCAACATCTACAGTTTTCATATGTTGCAATGAAAAAGGTGATTTTACATTGCGACAATCAAGCAGCGATTGCCTATGTGAAGGACGAAAAATATCATTGCAAAGGAAAGCATATCGACATCAAATACAAGTTTATAAGAAATGAAGATATGAAAGAGGAGGTCTTTGTTGAGTACATATCTATGCACAACATGATTGCTGATCCGTTCACCAAACCACTACCTAGAGATGTATTCTTGAGACAAGTACATGCACTAGGACTGCGTAGAATATAAAAAGAAATATGTACTCAAAGTCAATCACATTAATAAAATATGTTTTTCATAAGAGAATTATGTTATGCATGTGTTAAGTGTATCCATCAAGCATGAGATTACTCATTCACATGATAATCGCCTCCGGTGCTTATGTGATTGCACGCGGGGAAGAAATGGTTTAGGCGTAGATATTTCTTATAAGAAATGACCTAAACCACTTTGATGCGTTCAAGATGATGCAAACATGAGTCTGGTAACTCGGTGAAGCCTGATGATGATAGCCAGATGTGAGACTTTAGCTTTGATGCCCAGTGATGCCAAGCAGTTAGGTGTCTCAGGTCAGACGCCAATGGAGGGTGCAGGAGAATTGTCAAGGGCGACTGGACTTAAGTCCGTGCGGTGTTAGAGTTAGGCACACGCTTCCTTAGTGAAAGTTTTCATCGCAATACTTGTGTTGTATAACAAGTATGCTAAGTTGACCCTGAGAAATGACGAATCAATGTTGATCCTCGTTGTTGTGTGAGTCTCTCTAGACCTAACGGTCTAGTTGTTGCTCTTTGAACTTTGGCTATATTTCAAATTAATGATTGGTGTTACTACTTTAGCATGATACTCCAAGACCCAAAGTGAAAAGGTCCGTTGAGTCATGTCTAGGAAAGCAGCCGACCTGAACTGAGAAATACGAGTGCAAAGGAAAGATTTGTTGAGAGCTGCACGAGAGTTCTGCATGCAATTGGCCAGCTATTCTTCTTGTATTGGATAAATAGTTTTGCATACAAAATTAATTACTGCGATGTCAGACATGAGGGTGTCTAAATGATGCAGCAAGACAAATCGGGGGCATAACAAGTACACGATGCTTGAGCGATTGTGTAAGTCACGATTTGGCTCGAAAGATAAAGCCATGTAAGTCATGATCATAGCACATGCGATGAATATCGCACAATATGTTGAGCAGCTATGTGAGACATAGTTATGGCTCAAAGATCGATTGAGCAACATGGATCCATCATAGGTCATGGTCTTAGCTCTCGAGGTGGTTGAGCGATTGTGCATCCTTAATCGGTCACAATCAAAAGCTCCCACATTTGAATTGTGCTTGTACTCGTGGGGCGCATGACTCATTTGCTTTCACGAGATATAAAGAGATTGAGCATAAACATTGTGCCCATCATGTGCGAGTGGAAGGTTGTTGGCCGCACAGCGATGGACCATGCTTGACATGGTTCATCGACCATGCCAGTCATGGGCTGACATCATGCACAGTGGCATGGTCAAATGACCATGCTACTGGCCTTGCTCAAGGCCATGCCATCTCCCACTCGCACATGATGGGCACAATGCTCAAGGCCATGCAATGGCATGGCCGATCTCCCTCGGTGCTTGGCCTTATGTGGCCAAGCACCTCTATAAAAGGGGCACCAAGGTGCTGCCCCATAGGCCATGAAAAAGAGAATGAGTTCTCTTAGTATGTTGAGTTTGGTGCTCTCCATAAGGTGTAATGTAAGGTGTTTGAGGTGTGTTGTGCTTGTGTAGCCACTTCCTCCATCTATTAGCCACCTAAGTGCTCTCTCTTCTTTTCCTTGCATTTGAGTCGTGACATTGTGTTCCATTTCCACGTGATTTGGTTCCCGACCACGTGTACGAGTGCAACCCACAATCCGTTCGTGGAGAAGCTACGTGGACGATCCGCTTCCACATTGAGGTACTCCGTAAACCTCCATATTATGTTTATTAATTTCTACATGATGCATTCATTGGTTTAATTGTTGTGTTTGTATTTTCCACATGTAACTAAATGAAATTATAAGATTTTAAAAGTTTAAACAGTCATAACTTTATTTTCAACTCGCCAACCTTCTCTCTTGTCATAAAAACTAGCCTTCCATCAATTGGCAATTTGCCCAGAGAGCAAGAACCACTTGCAGAATCTTTTAAGGTCAATAAGGGAAGAGAGCAATGGCAAACAACCGTTAATCATGAAGTTTTACTTTTTGCTTATGAACAGGTTTTACAATGACAATGCCAACCAAACTCATTCTACAAGGAAATAACTTAAAGATAGTAGAAAACAATTCCAACGATAAATGGCAAAGTTAGCAGTATTCTAAACTTTTTACACACAAATTTTTCAACAAATGATAGCGACTACTTATTGTGAATAACAACTGTAACGCTCCCAAATCGACCAACGCCACGTGGCGAGGATCTTTCTGAAGGCGCTACGAAAACACTATTACCTTGACTAAAGATTTACCAAAACTCCATTAAGACAGTGACATGTCAGCAATAGAAATAAAGAGAAAAATAGAATATCAAAATAGCGGAAGTTTCAAAGTACTAAAAAATCTCCATAATAGTAATCACATCTGAGTTACATCCAAGTTCATACACGCGGAAGATAGAGAAAATGATAACTAGGTCCTTTTTTAGTTCATGTGCTTTATTATCGCTCGAGCTGGTCGTGGCACACGATCTCAACACCATCACTGATCGGGCCCTGTGAAAATCAACACGGGGGAGGAAGTCCTCCCGTAAGCTATACAGCCTAGTGGGGAATCAATATACTACTCAATGCATAACAATAAATAGAATTAGTCAGAATCAGTAATCACTTATATCAAGATCATATAGAGAGCATAAGATCATTCAATTAGAGATATCAATAGATAAAGGAGATCAAAGATCATATAATCATGAAAGGTTCCAATAATCATGCTGGATTAATAATTATACTTCACTTATCATTATCATACTCATATCATTTGTACATACTCTTTATCCTTGTACTTTTTCATAGTCTTAGTGACTTTATGTGCCTTCAACTTTTGGAGTTTTATGCCGAGAAAAATGATACAACCTTGTGCAGCCTATGGGTGATCAAGCCATGGCTAAGGGAGCGACCCTTCACTATAGCATTGGCATGGGCTGGTCACCCATCCTTTTATCTTTTCATCTTTCTTACTTAATCACTTTAGCAATTCATCATTCTTTCATTCTATAAGAGGATTGGATCACTGGACATATCAATAACAAGACAAATGATTCAGTCATACCATAATTCAATCAGTAGGGAATAGCATATCATAATCATGGAAAGAATCTAGATCAATCAGCAAACAAAATGAAATCAGGCTTAAGGGACGGTCGATCGATTCTCCCTGATCGGTCAATCGACTTCTAGGCACCGGTTGGCCGATATTTTTGGATCGGTCGACCGATGGGTCTATGTCTGTTCAATGGAGCTCGATCGGCCGGTTAACTATCACCGGTCGACTGATATCTCTACATCGATCGACCGATGGGTCTGTATATGTTCAATGGATCTCGACCGGTCGGTCGGCCGAACTAAAAAGATATCGGTCGACTGGTCGGCGTGAAAATAGAATAGAACAGGCATCATAATTTTGAGGGTTTTCATTCCTAAATGAAATCACTACTTCCAGATGCTCATCTAAACATGAAATCATGAAGGGAAACACATACTTAATAACCAAACAGTAACAAATCAGAAATCAACCACACATTTCCAATCAAATCAAACAAATCTTTTTCTTTTCCTTTCTTTAATTTTCTTTATTCAAATAGGGATCACATTTTAGAAAAAATCACAGTCATTATTCTGCCCTAATTCTATTTAGGTTATGCAGAGGGATTTCAGATTCACCCACCTCTTCCCTTGGTCGATCCTTGCACGAAATCCTTCCGGTCATCAGCGGTCGTCCCCCCCTTGTCGTTCCCCACCTAGGAAGCAATCCGATTGGAGAAGAAGGTGAGGGGCAGCATGATGGTAAGGAAGCAAATAAAATGGAAGGTGGCTGTCCAAGGAGGAGGGCCCTTCTTATAGGGGTTGTGGTGGGAGGAATTTCCAAGATTGCCCCTTTTGATCTTATCCACTCATAGTTGTCACCTTCTATTTGATCTTATCCACTCATAGTTGTCACCTTCTATTTGATTTTATCCATTTGTTCATTTATTTATTCTTTTTTCGGGTGTTACGTCATTACCCCCTTAAAAGAAAATTCGTCTTCAAATTTTGCACTAAGTAGAGGTCTTACCGAATAGGTGCGGGAATTTTTTGCGCATCTTTGATTCGAGTTCCCATGTGGCCTCATCACCGTGATGAAAACGCCATGCTACTCTGACCATAGGTACATCTTTATTCTTCTGGCGTTGTACTTTGCGTTCCACAATATGTGTCGGGTACTCTGCGAAGATCAAATCAGCAGCTAGATTTGGCTCTTCAATCTGTAAAACATTGGCAGCATCATGCTTGTACTTCTTAAGCATGGATACATGGAACACATTATGCATTCGCCCATATGAGGATGGCAAGACTAATCTGCATACCGCTTCACCTATTAACTCCAGTACCTCGAATGGTCCCACGTACCGAGGGTTGAGATTTCCTTGTTTACTGAACCTCATAACTCCCTTCATAAGAGACACATTCAGCAGAACTTGATCACTAGCATGGAAAATCTGCTCACATTTGCCCTTATCAGCATAACTCTTTTGTTTGCCCTGAGCTGTTTTCATTCTCTGCTTGATCAGCTCCACTTTCTCGACATATTCTACTGCCTCCTTCACTTCTTCTTTGCTCATGATTTTCTCTTCTCCTACTTCACCCTAGTGAGCAGGTGAACGACAAGGTCTGCCATATAAAGCCTCGAAGGGCGTCATACCGATACTGGAATGGTAGCTGTTATTATAAGAAAATTCGATTAGATGAATGTGATCTTCCCAGTTGCCTTTCCAATCTAGTGCACATGCTCGCAGTATGTCATCTAATGTCTGAATAGTCCTCTCAGACTGCCTGTAGGTCTGAGGGTAGAAAGCTGTGCTGTAATTCAGCCTTGTGCCAAATGCTTGCTGCATGCTCTTCCAAAAGCTGGCAATGAATCTGAGGTCTCAGTCAGAAACAATCGATGCTGGAATGCCATGTAATCTAACCACCTCTCTAACATACAAGTCCAATAAATTCTCTACCGATTGCTTCCACCGGATATGGATGAAGTGTGCCGCCTTCGTGAATCTGTCTACCACCACCCATATACCATCATGACCCTTCTTGGACCTGGGCAAGTTGGATACAAAATCCATAGTAATATTATCCCACTTCCAGTGTGGAATATCTAAAGGCTTCAATTTCTCATATGGCTTCTGATGCTCAATCTTCACCTGTTGGCACATCAGACATCTAGACACATACTCAGTTATCTCCTTCTTCATGTCAGGCCATCAATAGCTGTGATGTACATCTTTGTACGTCTTAGTGCTCCCAGGATAGATGGCAAACTCAAACTTATGGCACTCATCCATAAGAAGAGAGTAGTATCAACCTATGTGCAACCTTGCCGACTAATTTTAATATTGAAATGGTCCATACCAGTGAGGACTAATTACTCCTTACTTATCTGCATTACCTCTTTCGTATAGAAAGCTTTCAGTAACATTTGATCACCATCATTAACGATATATTTTCGTATACCTTTATTTGCATAGCTCTTCTCCTTTTAACCTTTTTCTTAATTCGTTCAACCTTTTTAACATATCTTCTTTGTTCATGGTTTCTCTTTGCCTATTTCACTCAATTGAGTGGGGGATAACAAGGTTGTCAATATAATCGAACAATATTCTAAAATATTTGATTGGTTGTCATTATCATAAGTAATTTTGATCACATGTAAATGGTCATTCCAGTTACCATGCTAATTAAGTGTACATATCCCCAACATGTGATAATTGTAGTTAGATACAAACAATTGATTACACTCTGATCTTATCTTAGGCTTTTATCTTTACCATCAATTATGCTTTTAACATTTTATCCTTTCCTTTGAAACTTTATTTTTTAAAATTGTTTAATATTGGGATTCAAAGGACAAATCTATCACTTTTTCATAACCTCGTGATCTCCAAGGATCATTGCATATGTGAGTTTAATTACAATATAGCTATCGATCTGATATCCACCTGGCATCTATTGCCATTGGTCTGTCGACCATAACGATACATGATTCAATGTTAGTAATTTATTTGGATTCAGTGAAAATCAACGTTTAACGTCGCCCAATGCCGATGTTCTTATGATATGGTATGATGATAATCATCTAGAGGTATGGTCACTTGACATTCGACTTAGATCATATAGCTTGAGGGATTGCACAAAGTACAAGAATAAATAATTGTCCAATGTGACAATTTTGTTTGGAATCAAACAAAAGTCTTATAAATCATTTGGGAATGGATTGTTCTTGGCTATCTAGAATAAGATGATTCATTAATCAATGTCATTCAATATTTTTCCTATGTCCCGATCTTCTATCAATACTTTGTTCGCTAATTTAATCATGGGAGTTGCCTTCAACTTTAACTTCTTAGTTTACCTTGCATTGTCTTCTATTTATTTATCTTTCCATTACAATATCATATCATATACTTTCATAGAAAGCCGGTGGTTATATATATATCACCACGGCAAGTTCTCTTCTTTTGGAGTTGAGTGTCTTTCTCTCCATGTATAGTGGAATAAACCAATATAATTATCTTAAGGGAGTGAGAAGCACCCCAAATCAAAGTTACGGTTACGATGATGATTCGATTAGTCGATGGAACACATGGTAAAATCCAATCCATAATGAACCCAAATAATTTATGCACACTACATAACATAAGTCCTTAATAAACATCATGAATGCAGGCAAACACATAGAATGAATTCAAGCAATAAGGTAGGAAAAAACAAAGCAATCACCAAAATACAAGACAAGCAATCATCTTTATCTTTTGCACATTGTCCATTTTCGTAACCTACCATAGTCCATTTTCATATCATACTTTAGTCCATTTTCATATCTTGCATTGGTCCTTTTTCATACAATTGTCCATCTTTTAACTTGGCATCAATAATAAGAATCATAACTTCGTACATGTTCATCCTTATCATTCTCAGACATATATCAATATTAAACCTTTAAGAAAAATCATGGGTAGACCATCACGGACCAGTGGGGGATCAGTGTCACGGCAAGCTCTGTTAAGTCAGATGACTTTGCACAAGGCGGAAACATCTGTGTGGATGGTCTCGCACTAGACGGCAACATCCCTCATTGGAAATGACCTCGCCCTAGGCGATAACATCCATAAAGATGAGGATAATCTCGCACTAGTCGAAAACATCCCTCAGAGGAGATGATCTCGCACTAGGCCATAACATGAGTGAGGATAAACCTTGTTCTAGGCGGAAACATCCCTCGAAGAAGATGATCTCGCTACCTTGTGCTAGGCGAAAACATCCCTCGAAGGAGATGATCTCGCTCTAAGCCAGCATAACTTTTCATCATTATAGTGGACCTCTCTTTCGACCTGTAGTTAGATCAAGGTTATATTAAGCATAGTTTCGAATCATTTTTAAGTTCGTTTCACTTCATAATGAGTCGGGTGGGCAAAGGCTTAATAAATCAAAGGATTCGATTAGGATCGAATTTCCTTCATCCACATATCGGACACTTACAAGTCAAACGGTCGTCCATTTTTTATTCATTTAGCGATCGTCCGAAAGGAGGAGTGGACGCCCGTTTGTCAATGTCTTTCGATCAATTGAAAAGGGGTAGCGGTCGACTGTTTGGTATTCATTCTTCAATCCAATGTAACCTCTAAGTCTTTCAAAATTCTATGTTTATTCGTCCATATATCTAACTCTTAACTCAATATGAGGTAATAAGAATTCATATAACTAGTTTGTATTTTCTTAAGACTTTTATCAACATAATATAGAGGCCATATGAAGTATAAGGTACAACAAGCATTACGGGTGCCTACTTATCAATATAACATATAAATAAACCTCTATCTTGACAACCTCATGGAACCACATAAATCATAACAATAAATCATAACTTAGGCATGCTTGGTTTCCTATAAAATTCACTTCTATTATTTTGGAATCCATCTCACACCTACTTATTGTGTGAGGCAATTCTTTTATTTATTCTTATAATTCCCTCATTTCTCTCATAAATCTACATCTCTTTGCAATATGCCTACTCATTTCCCTCTTCATACTGCTGCAGTCAGTAGAAGAAGTATGTGAGTAGGATGATCATGAAAGAGATGGAAAAACATGAATTGAAAGAAACAAAATTGTTTCATATATTTTATTCTGTAAATATCTATAAGACTGATTCTTCATATAGATATAATCATCTCCGTGCATTACTTATTCTTTCTCAATTTTTCATAACCTTTATAACCCTTTTGCATAATTACTAATACTCTTTAGGTTGATTCCTACCATACAAAATAACCTCCTTAGGAATCAACTACTCCTATAAAATAAGCATCGATACATCAATAAAGAATGACACAAGGCAAGAAAAAACTTACTTATACTTTACGGTGGAGGGTGTGGCGACTGCTCGGCGAAAGCACATGAATATTACCATACCATCTTATACAATAGGACGTCAACAGAGTCCTAACTTTAGGCTCTGATACCATAAATGTAACGCCCCCAAATCGATCAACGCCACGTGGCGAGGATCTCTCTGAAGGCGCTACAAAAATACTATTACTTTGACTAAAGATTTACCAAAACTCCATTAAGACAGTGACATGTCAGCGATAGAAATAAAGAGAAAAATAGAATATCAAAATAGCGGAAGTTTCAAAGTACTACAAAATCTCCATAATAGTAATCACATCTGAGTTACATCCAAGTTCATACACGCGGAAGATAGAGAAAATGATAACTAGGTCCTTTTTTAGTTCATGTGCTTTATTATCGCTCGAGCTGGTCGCAGCACACGATCTCAACACCATCACTAACTTGGCCCTGTGGAAATCAACACAGGGGAGGAGGTCCTCCCGTAAGCTATATAGCCTAGTGGAGAATCAATATACTATTCAATGCATAATAATAAATAGAATTAATCAGAATCAGTAATCACTTATATCAAGATCAGATAGAGAGCATAAGATCATTCGATTTGAGATATCAATGGATAAAGGAGATCAAAGATCATATAATCATGAAAGGTTCCAATAATCATGCTGGATTAATAATCATACTTCACTTATTACTATTATACTCATATTATTTGTACACACTCTTTATTCTTGTACTTTTTCATAGTCTTAGTGACTTCAGGTGCATTTAACTTTTGGGATTTTATGCCGAGCAAAATGATACAGCCTTGTGCAGCCTTTGGGTGATCAAGCCATGGCTAAGGGAGCGACCCTTCACTATAGCACTTGGCATGGGCTGGCCACCCATCCTTTTATCTTTTCATCTTTCTTACTTAATCACTTTAGCAATTCATCATTCTTTCATTCTATAAGAGGATTGGATCACTGGACATATCAATAACAAGACAAATGATTCCATCATACCATAATTCAATCAGTAGGGAATAGCATATCATAATTATGAAAAGAATCTAGATCAATCAGCAAACAAAATGAAATCTGGCTTAAGGGTTGGTCGACCGACTTCTGGGCACAGGTCGACCGATATCTCTGGATCGGTCGACCGATGGGTTTATGTCTATTCAATGGAGCTTGGTCGATCGGTTAACTATCACCGGTCGACCCATATCTCTGAATCGGTCAGCCGATGGGTCTGTATATGTTCAATGGATCTCGGCCGGTCGGTCGGCCGAACTAAGCGGCCCTGAAGGAATGATCGGTCGACCGGTCTCTATCGGTCGGTCGACCGATTTCCACATCACTGGTCGACCGATATCTCTGAATCGGTCGACCGGTCGGCGTGAAAACATAATCGAACAGGCATCATAATTTCAAGGGTTTTCATTCCTAAATGAAATCACTACTTTCATATGCTAATCTAAACATGAAATCATGAAGGGAAACACATACTTAATAACCAAACAGTAACAAATCAGATATCAACCACACATTTCCAATCAAATCAAACAAATCTATTTCTTTTCCTTTCTTTCATTTTCTTTATTCAAATAGGGATCACATTTCAGAAAAATCACAGCCATTATTCTGCCCTAATTCTATTTAGGTTATGCAGAGGGATTTCAGATTCACTCACCTCTTCCCTTGGACGATCCTTGCACGAAATCCTTCCGGTCACCGGCGGTCATCCTTCCCGTCACCGGCGGTCATCCTTCCCTTGTCGTTCCCCACATAAGAAGCAATTCAATTGGAGAAGAAGGTGAGGGGCAACATTGTAATATCCATGACTTGATCCACCTAAGCTTATATAATTTAATCATATATTATTGATTGATATGAATTTTGATAATTGTGTTAGCATATGTTCATTAACTTCATAGAATCCAATATCTTAAATTGATGACAAATGACTAAGGACAAGGAAAAATGACTTTTCAACCATATTTGTCATGACCCCGGTTTAAACCTTGGTCTAACCCGCAAGTCGCGACATAAAGCGATCGATAAAATTCTTAAAGCGGAAGCATCATATTATCATGTAAAGACATGTGAGATAAGGTTATCACACCATTGTTCACAACCCACTTATATTTAAACTCATAACAAGTACACACTCTAGTTCAAACTCATACATTTTAAAAGGTTTCTGAAACATTTAACTTTTACACACCACATAAAACATTAAAAGGAGTCACACATCCCCACAAAAAGACATCAAGAAACTAAGTCTTCAAAAGTGCTTCTAATCCGATAGGGGATTTCCAAGCATGGCCACATGACTGGTCTACTGATCTGAAAAGGTGTTAAAATAATATTATGAGCAAACAACTGCTCAGTAAGTTGAAAACTCATAACCTATGTGTTACCACCTATTCAAATCAGATAAACTAATTTAGCATTTTAAAAACTTATAGGAAACAAGCTGACATCTTATTACTTATGAACAATTATCATATAACATCTTTAGCATATCACATAATGTCTCACATATTTGTTTTACTTCATATAACATTTCACATATCATATCATGTATCATGTCATATCTATCATGTATCATATCATATCATGTATCATGTCATATATCATATCATATCATGTATGCACGTATGCATGATGCACATGTCATATTACCAACTAGTCAGAGAAACATATTATCCCGTAGGGTTTCATATCATCCCAAATCATGAGGTACATTTCCTGCAGAAAACATATCATCTCTAACCAGAGGCATCATATCATCTCTACCGGGGAACATATATTATCTCGTAGGATACCATATCATCACATAAAAATGGGGTACCTTTCCTGCATAAGACATATCATCCCGGCAGAGGAAATGCAATGCATGACAAATAAGATGCATAATGCATGCATTAACCATATCATATCACTTAGAATACATATCATACAATTGCATAAAAAATAATCCACTCACTTTTTGATCCTATAGAACATATAGTCAGATCAAATGACATTCCAAAGGACATAACAAGAGCTATAACAATGATGGGTTACTTCTAGTGCACTTTGGTACACTAGGAATTCGTGTGGTGCTAGAAACATCATGCATAATAATAATTAAACATGTGACATTAATACAATTATAATTTTTGCATCATAACAGTCTTCACGAAGCCTAATCTTTTAGAAATTTCCCATTTAAGGTATATTGTATAGGGACTCTAAAATTTCATCAAGACAACCATATTCTTCACCTACCCAGTTTGCTGACAGATTGAGTAGTGTCATATGTAAAATTCATAACTTCTGGAATACTTATGATAATTAAGTAATTATAATTTTCCATGAAACTAAACTACCCAAGGTCTAACCCATATAAATGTCATAATTTTATTACTCATATATGATTCTCAGAAAATCCAGAGATTTACCTCTGTTCTCTTCTACTTTTCTGTTCTGACAGACTGAGTGAGGTTCACTTTAAAACTCATAACTTTCGTTGTACATGGTCTATAAACGTGATTCCACTTGGGTTACAAAGATAACTTTAACATCTTTAATCCATATAAATTTCATATATTAAATCTAAACATTTAAATTACTATAGTATTTACAATTCGGACTACTCATCCAAGTAAACAGAAAGGGCGACTTAGTGTAATTGACTCATAACTTTTCATATAAAACTCCAATTAACCTGATTCCAGATCCTATGGAAAGAAGACTCAATTATAGTTCATCCTACAAAATTTCATAATTGTTTAAGCAATCTAAGATGTTGAGAACATGTTTACAACTTTCGGATAGGATTTGGTGTCCAGCAAGGAGGAAACTTCATGTAGGTGAACTAGGGTTTGATCCACACCACAAGAACATGGACATAGAAGCATAAAGAGATCTTGGAGGCTCGGGAGAACATAGTTCCATCTGAATTTCATAGGGATAATTCATAGAAAAGGAGTAGACAAATTACCTAAATGAAACCCTAATAAGTAAACATTGATTTCTCCTCTTCCTTTCTTCTTATCTTCCTTAGCCTTAGTTGTTGCCTTGCTGAAGTTGAATGGTTGTTCCCATGGGGTAAAGAGATAAAATTTTAGGCTATACATATCTTGGATACCGACCTATAGTCGGTTGGAAGTAAGTTTCCAACTTTGCCCTTAGAGTTCACCTTATTTGGATTACATGTAAATGGCTTATCATTTATCCTATTATTTATTTTATTTATTCATTTACTTAAGACATTACATGTAAATAAGAAACTACCCCCAATTTGGATTCAAAGAAAATATTTAGGAAATTAAATTTTCAAAGAATCGAAATCTAATTTTTTGTCCGAAGAACAAAATCGATCATTTTTCTGATTTTCCAATTTTGCGCTATCATTTAACCTCACTAATACTTTACTTAAAAAATATTAAAAATCATATTTAACATACTTTCATATATAGGAACAATTACCGGAATTTTAATTTTCTAAATTCTAATATTTTTGAAAAGTCATTTTTCCTTGTCCTTAGTCATTTGTCATTAATTTCAGGTGTTGGATTCTATGGAGTTAATGAACATATGCTAACACAATTATCATAATTCATATCAATCAATAATATATGGTTAAATTATATAAACTTAGGTGGATCAAATCATGGATATTACAAACATGATGGTAAGGAAGCAAATGAAATGGAAGGTGGCTGTCCAAGGAGGAGGGCCCTTCTTATAGGGGTTGTGGTGGAAGGAATTTCCAAATTTACCTCTTTTGATCTTATCCACTCATAGTTGTCACCTTCTATTTGATCTTATCCATTTGTTCATTTATTTATTTATTTATTCATTTTTTTTGGGTGTTACAACAACACTGAAAGTCATAGTTTAAACATAATTAATAGATAAAAGTTCTTCAAAACGGCAATGCTAAAAGTCTTCGACTTGATTTTTTAGGTTTTATCTACTAAAATTTCTTCACTTTAGAATTGAGGTGCTTTCAAAGCTTGGCAGCAGTGTAACATCATGATTCCTGTCGAAATCTTGGGATCATTCTATGAAAAGGTTTTCATTGAGATACATAGTACTGATCTGAAAAACAAAATCCATAAGACATGATGCATTTCACGATGTCAATAAATGCCTATAAAACTAAGTGAATCCAAAAATAATAATATCATTTGATAAACCTAATCAAAAACCAATGCACAAGGTTTATTTCTTACTCCCTATGCTTTCATTGATACAATACGTTGTATTGCATATTATCTACACACACAATTCATGAAAATCACCGCCAGAAAGATATTTAATTAGATAACATAACAAATTTGTCTTGCATTGTGTGACAATTCGGACTATTGTTAAGGACAAAAGATCATTTTTTTAATCCATTGCACGCCTCAAATCTAAAATGGCTTAGAAGTAATCTAAATCTGTAAAAGCTGAAAATGATACCATCCAAAAAGAACAATAGAAAATGTACTGCTTCGTGCTCCATATTGTCAAAGCTCCACGATGCACAAAAAGACGGAAAAAGTTCTTTAATAGAAAATTGAGTAGTAGAACAAAGTTGACCAAAAAACTGAGTAATGGATCATAAAATTCTTGATCATGTGTTGACTAATTAAATTTGTCGTATTTAAGATAGATGTCTACATGAGAGCTCTTGGATCGCTCGAATAATCATGGATCACCCCCAATGTTACGAATCTGCTAGTAGGATGCCTCCGTGACGAATCTACCTACAGGCTCCTTATGGATCTTCGAAGACACCACGACAAATCTATCCATTGATTGCCTTCGGCATCACCGTGGAAAGCCCTAACAATTTTCCAAACTTTGGAGAGAAAAAAAATTGGAGATTTTGATACTATCGAGATGAGTGGCTAAATCTAAAATCTCAACCTTAAAACTCAATCTAACTGAGGAGATCAAAACCATTAATTTTATCATCCACAATTTGGAAAGATATTTGTATCTAGCCACACGTTAAAACATCTACGTACTGGCCTCACCAAACATTTCTCCATATGCATGTGCAACATCCATGATGTCTATTTGCATTGATGATTTCAGTATTTAGTGCACTGGTGATGTGTTGCACCAAAACGGACATGTCACGCATGGAAATGCATATGGAGCATTTTAGCACATGTTACAATACATCAGCACGATACTGTAGCTAGAGTACTATACATACATAACAATATATAATATCTAACATGTTCTAACACTATGAAAGTCATAATTTTATTTAGTCCCCCGTCACATACTTATTTATATTTTTATAAATATAATGATTTCTTTCTTCAAAATCATAATTTTCTATTATGCCATTTTATCATCTATCATTTATCAATCTAACGGAGGAACCACTACTTTTACCATCCGCAGTTTGAGAAGATATTTGTATTTAGCCACTCATCAAATGATCAACGTACTGACCTCACCAAACCTTTTCCATATGCATGTGCAACATCCATCATGGTGCATTAAACGCAGGAAAGGGGATTTCTTATTGGTGCACTATTTGCATTGATGATTTCAGTATTTAATGCACTGGTGATTTCAGTACTTGATCGAAATAGTTTTCGACCCGCCATAGTAACAAAAGACACAATTACACTTAGTATGGGTGCCGTTTACAGATCTGAGCTTCTGTGATCAAAAGATGGCGGAGAAGAGGGAGCTCACAGCTGTGGACGCCGACATGATAATCTTAGACATCGAGGGAAAACTGCAGAAATTGGATGGCCGAACAGGCACGAAGGGCAGGTGCACCATATTTCGAGTCCCCGATCACATCTCTCGCGGCCGCGAGGAACTGTTCCGCCCTTTCATGGTCTCCATCGGCCCCTACCACCACGGCAAGAAGGAGCTTAAAGAGATGCAGCCAGTCAAGCTGCAGTTCCTCCGAGAGCTCAAAGACCAGACATCCGGTGACTTCCTCAAGACCTGCATCGGAGAGCTCATGCGTTTGGAAAAGACGGCGAGGTCACGTTACTTCAATTCCGTCGACTTCAAGCCCCGAGAGTTCGTGGAGATGTTGCTTCTAGACGGTTGTTTCATTGTTTTGATGTTGATCAAGATGAAGGAGGAGACATTCAGTGACACCTACGGCAAAGTTTATTGGCACCAAAACATGATAATACACGATCTCTTCCTGATGGAGAACCAGATCCCTTACTTCGTTCTCCAACCTCTGTTCGACCTGATCAGCCAAGCCCGAGGCATTACCACGATCACTTTGCACCAGATGGTCGTCAACTTCTTAATGACATCGAAGGAACTCACGACAAAGTTGCCCGAAGCTCATGAATTCCGGAGTGACATATGTCACATGCTTCACCTCTGTCACTTCTGCTACACTCATCGCAGGTCGCAAGCAATAAGTCCCAGTCATGGGAATTTCCTTCGCAGGTTGGTCCTGAACCCTGCGAGGCTCCTCTTCTCCTTGATATGTCGTTCTCGAGCAAAAGACATGACAATCATGACAACCCCGTCCGCCACCAGACTTGTGGAAGCCGGCGTGACCTTCCGGAAAAAGATGGTGTCGAACAACTTCTTGGATGTGGATTTCAAAGACGGGGTTCTGGAGATCCCTTCCATTACAATCAATGAGGAGACGGCCTACCGCCTGGCCAACCTTGTCTTGCTGGAGCAGTGTGGCGACATGGGGACAGACATCACCAGCTATGCCTCGTTCATGGACGACGTGATAGACACGCCCGATGACGTCGAGATCCTCCGACGCGGAGAGATTCTCGAGAAGATGATGCCGACCAACGAGGACATGGCAAAATTCTTCAACCAGCTGTGCGTTTATATGGTAATCCAGGATAAGCACTACCTTTCGGATGTGCTCAATGAGGTCGATGACTACTGCAGCTTGAACTGGAATGAGCAGAGGGCGAGGTTGGCACGCGACTACTTCAGCAACCCCTGGGCATTCATCTCCATGGTGGCTGCGGCGGTGCTCTTAATCCTCACCTTCATTCAGGCGGCCTTCTCAGTTATTTCCTACTTCAAGCCACCATCTTAATAAATTTATTAATATGTTTCGAATTAGGAAAGAATGGGGCTAGTAATATGAGAATCTTTATGTAAATACTTAATTTGATATCCCATCATCCAAGTTTGTTTTAAACTTCTAGATCAAGATCGATTGTCAAACAATTTTTCATTCATTGGCATACACATATGTATATGTTAATAATGTCTTGAAAATCTGGAAACTCATTTAGACCTAAACTTCGAAACAAAATAAATTTGTATGACATTTTTTATATTTCCTTATTTTCTTATCACAAGATAAGTGTTCTATTTTTAGAATAATATAGAGTCCCAGTTAGTCTGTAATTCCTATTAAAAAAAAGTGCCTATATAAACTCTCTATGGGTCTAAAGAGAAAGCAATTTGATTTTGTAATCCTCTTTTGTTTTTCATCAAATAAAATTTTGCGCCACCTTAAATTTTTCGAGTTTTTCTTGCGATGCATAATTTCTCTCGTCCAGTAATTTTTCGCGGTGCATAATTTCTCTCGGATGATCTTGAAGTCATGAGAGGAGTCAGACAAAAATACTTGTGCATATAGTAATTTCTAGTGTGACTGCGGTAGGTAATTCATTCATCTAATTTGTGGCACATAAGACTTGGACATATGAGTCAGAAAGGGATGGACATCCTCGGTAAGCGCAATCTTATTGATGGTCAGAAGATAACTGAAATTAGATTTTGCAAGCACTATATTTTGCAAGCAAAAATGACATCAATTCAGTAAAATCGTGCACAAGACGAAGGCAACACTCGATTACATCCACGCTGATTGTTAGGGCTCCTCTCATGTTCCATCTCTAGGAGGTTCTAGATACTTCCTATTTGTGATAGATGATTACTCAATGATGACATGGATATTCACGATGAAGCACAAGAGCAAAGCATTCAAATCTTTCAAACAGTGGAAGATGGAGTATTAGACATCAAGAAAGGTGAAACATCTTCGTAACGATAACGATTTGGAGTTCTGTTTGTTTGAATTTGATCAGTAGTTCTGTAAGGATGAAAGCATTGCGAGACATCACACCGTCAGAGATACACCACAGTATAATGGTGTAGTAGAACGTGTGAACAGAACTCTTCTAGAGAGAGCATGGTGCATACTCTCTAATTCTAATCTGAACAAGTCATTCTGGGCAGAAGCTATTAGCATAACATGCTACCTTGTCAATCGGAGTCTTGCAACTACGATCGATCTGAAAATTCTCATTATGGTCAGAAAATTCTACTGATTATACTAATCTGACAGTATATTTACTGTCCACCATACTATCATGTCAGCGAATAAAAGTTGGAACCAAGGGCCAAAGGAGTTTTTGTTGGATATGGTGTAAGTGTAAAAGACTTCAGAATCTGGTCTCCTTCCGAGCACAAGGTTATTCATTGAAGAAATATATCGTTTGATGAGATGTCTATGCTCAAGCAGAAATTAGATGTTGTTGTCTCAACAGAGGAGGGTGTCAACAAACAGACGGAGTTTGGATTAACTCTAATTCAGAATGGAGCAGAAGATTCTCATCAAGTTGAACAATCAGAGTCCGAGGAGCAAACAGAAGAAGCAATGACGAGTCTAGCTGTTGAACGTGCTCGCAGACAAGTAGGTCTTCCTAAGCATTATGGCCTTGAGGATATGATTGCATATGCATTCTAAGTAGTCGAAGAGGTGGAGTCGCCAGATCAAGCTATAAAGATGCTATCGCATATGCAAAATCAGAACGGGGACTAGCGGTGGCAGAGAGTGTTAAGAGATTGTTAATAGTACCTTTAATCCTATTCCAACTAGAAATCCATCTTGACCCAAACTTCAAAATAAAAGGAAATATGTCTAACATATTATGTATATTTCCTTATCATTGGATTGTTGATGAATTAATTTATTTGCTTATCGTGTCCTATTTTTTAGATTAATATAGAGTCCCAGTTGATCTATAATTTCTATCATTTATAAAAGGAAGTGCCTATATAAATTCTATCGGTTCAAAGAGAAAGTAATCTGATCTTGTAATCCTCTTCTGTTTTCCATCAAATAAAATTTTGTATCACCTTAAATTTCTCGAATTTTTCTCATGGTGCATAACTTCTTTCGTGCAGAAATCCTAATAATATATTCAAGTGTGGAATATCATTACTCAATCACTCATGTCAATCTAAACAAGATATAGAGGGACCTGAACTAGGTGAATTCGATGACTCCACCCCAACTCGATGCGATCTGATGATCCAATATATATATATATATATATATTACTTAGTTTTAATTTTATATTTGATTTATTTTTAAAAAAATCAAAATATAATATGAAAATAATATTTCAATATTGAGAAAGCTTATTTTATGTCTTAAAATAAATATTAAATAATTTTTTTATATT
Organism: Pontederia crassipes; assembly: GCA_030549335.1. Taxonomy (NCBI): domain Eukaryota; kingdom Viridiplantae; phylum Streptophyta; class Magnoliopsida; order Commelinales; family Pontederiaceae; genus Pontederia; species Pontederia crassipes. The sequence continues at coordinate 10,384,763 of CM060190.1, forward strand.
TAATAATATAGAAAAGAAAGGAAATTTTTAAAGAAAAGAAGGGAGGAGGCTGGTCAAGTGACTTCATCACTCAATCCGAACCGGGTCATGTTGAGTCGGATTTACTGTAAATATGAAGTGACCTGATCCGACCAATGGACATCCCTAATAATATAATATATGTGTATATATAAGGGTTAAGTGATATACAACCAAACATCTGTAACCTAAGAACCACCTTGGTATGCGGCTGAGATTGTTAGTCAACTGATCCAAGAAAAAAAATTTAAATTAATAATTTGGTTGAATCTTTCCCTTTCTCTTCTAATCAAGTTAAATACCCTTTCCCCGAAAAACACTCTCTACTAATTGTTCTCCCTCATCAAAACCTTTCTCTCTTTTGATCATATTGTTCTTCGTGTTACATTGTTTCCCTCATCGTGATGATTTTGTGTCTCCCTCATTTTGTTGAACCTTCCCCTCTCAACTTCGCCGAACACAACCTCAAAAACCCCTCATTAGAAATCTGCCTTTTCCTGAATGATCTCCATCGTTGCCCTCGTTTCGTCGAACAGATTTCCCATCACCCATGCCGTGGCCAAGAGTCGATGGAACAAATCAGCCTCTCCAATGGTTGTTATGCTCGTTTGTCCTCGTCATGACTTCGCCCCAAGCGATCCCACAATGATAATCATACAAGTTATTTTAGATCCCCTTTGTTCTTAGCATTCCTCGAGCGAAATGATTTGCGAGACATCACACCGTCAGAGATACACCATAGTATAATGGTGTAGTAGAACGTGTGAACAGAACTCTTCTAGAGAGAGCATGGTGCATACTCTCTAATTCTAATCTGAACAAGTCATTCTGGGCAGAAGCTATTAGCATAACATGCTACCTTGTCAATCGGAGTCTTGCAACTACGATCGATCTGAAAATTCTCATTATGGTCAGAAAATTCTACTGATTATACTAATCTGACAGTATATTTACTATCCACCATACTATCATGTCAGCGAATAAAAGTTGGAACCAAGGGCCAAAGGAGTTTTTGTTGGATATGGTGTAAGTGTAAAAGACTTCAGAATCTGGTCTCCTTCCGAGCACAAGGTTATTCATTGAAGAAATATATCGTTTGATGAGATGTCTATGCTCAAGCAGAAATTAGATGTTGTTGTCTCAACAGAGGAGGGTGTCAACAAACAGACGGAGTTTGGATTAACTCTAATTCAGAATGGAGCAGAAGATTCTCATCAAGTTGAACAATCAGAGTCCGAGGAGCAAACAGAAGAAGCAATGACGAGTCTAGCTGTTGAACGTGCTCGCAGACAAGTAGGTCTTCCTAAGCATTATGGCCTTGAGGATATGATTGCATATGCATTCTAAGTAGTCGAAGAGGTGGAGTCGCCAGATCAAGCTATAAAGATGCTATCGCATATGCAAAATCAGAACGGGGACTAGCGGTGGCAGAGAGTGTTAAGAGATTGTTAATAGTACCTTTAATCCTATTCCAACTAGAAATCCATCTTGACCCAAACTTCAAAATAAAAGGAAATATGTCTAACATATTATGTATATTTCCTTATCATTGGATTGTTGATGAATTAATTTATTTGCTTATCGTGTCCTATTTTTTAGATTAATATAGAGTCCCAGTTAATCTATAATTTCTATCATTTATAAAAGGAAGTGCCTATATAAATTCTATCGGTTCAAAGAGAAAGTAATCTGATCTTGTAATCCTCTTCTGTTTTCCATCAAATAAAATTTTGTATCACCTTAAATTTCTCGAATTTTTCTCATGGTGCATAACTTCTTTCGTGCAGAAATCCTAATAATATATTCAAGTGTGGAATATCATTACTCAATCACTCTTGTCAATCTAAACAAGATATAGAGGGACCTGAACTAGGTGAATTCGATGACTCCACCCCAACTCGATGCGATCTGATGATCCAATATATATATATATATATATATTACTTAGTTTTAATTTTATATTTGATTTATTTTTAAAAAAATCAAAATATAATATGAAAATAATATTTCAATATTGAGAAAGCTTATTTTATGTCTTAAAATAAATATTAAATAATTTTTTTATATTTAATAATATAGAAAAGAAAGGAAATTTTTAAAGAAAAGAAGGGAGGAGGCTGGTCAAGTGACTTCATCACTCAATCCGAACCGGGTCATGTTGAGTCGGATTTACTGTAAATATGAAGTGACCTGATCCGACCAATGGACATCCCTAATAATATAATATATGTGTATATATAAGGGTTAAGTGATATACAACCAAACATCTGTAACCTAAGAACCACCTTGGTATGCGGCTGAGATTTCATCTCGTCTTGAAGCGAACATTGTTAGTCAACTGATCCAAGAAAAAAAATTTAAATTAATAATTTGGTTGAATCTTTCCCTTTCTCTTCTAATCAAGTTAAATACCCTTTCCCCGAAAAACACTCTCTACTAATTGTTCTCCCTCATCAAAACCTTTCTCTCTTTTGATCATATTGTTCTTCGTGTTACATTGTTTCCCTCATCGTGATGATTTTGTGTCTCCCTCATTTTGTTGAACCTTCCCCTCTCAACTTCGCCGAACACAACCTCAAAAACCCCTCATTAGAAATCTGCCTTTTCCTGAATGATCTCCATCGTTGCCCTCGTTTCGTCGAACAGATTTGCCATCACCCATGCCGTGGCCAAGAGTCGATGGAACAAATCAGCCTCTCCAATGGTTGTTATGCTCTTTTGTCCTCGTCATGACTTCGCCCCAAGCGATCCCACAATGATAATCATACAAGTTATTTTAGATCCCCTTTGTTCTTAGCATTCCTCGAGCGAAATGATCCCTTTTGTTTTATCATTTTAGACCCAGGAGCGAACCATTCCTACATGTCACACTAGGAATCTGTATTATGATAGCTTTTCCATTGGAACATATTATCTTCATAGTTAAAAAGGAAAATATTAAAGTTTACAACTATGTCAATCAGATCTTGGCATTCGCAATATTGGATCAAACATTAAGATTAATTTTACCTGTTCATTACATGACAAGATGGTTCATGTCGAATGTTTGCTCAAATTGTTTTATGTTCATATAATCAAATTGAGTTCTTGAATTATAAATTCCTTCCACAAGATCAATAGGAGTAAGCATGAGGCAATCTATCAAGATTGAGATCAAGAAGTCGGGGAAAGAATGGGTTCACAACAAAGGTATATATCAAAAAATTTTGGTTGAGGTTTAATGTCATATGTTTGTACAACATTTTTTTATCAACATTGGGAAAAATGTTGGAGAAAATGATGGTCTCAAACTAGTTCTTGAAATGGTATTTGAATCTCATGATTAAGCATATGATTTTTATAATTTTCTATACAAGGTTGATTAGTTTTTCTATATGGAAGCATATTTTTTATAAGGCAAGTGAGAGGAGAAAATTTTCAAACATGGTGTTTCCATGCTCTAAACAAGGAATAAAAATCCTACATAAAATGTTGGAAAAGAAGTCAAATGGAGAAAAAAAACGAGGAATGATTGTGGTGCACATTTATTTATTAGTAAAAGACAAAAGTAGGTTGTAAAAATATTGGAGAAAAGTCATAACCATTATTTAGCCACTCCTTAGTGAAAATGTAGTCACATCATACGTTATCTCATACTTCAAAAAGGATCATTATAGAACTTACTTGAGCCAAAGGCAATCAACAGAGGGCAATCACCAAGACACATTGATTTGTCGAGATGAAGGATGAATCGCTGCAAATCGGGTGAATGTGTCACGGACGCTTTGCAACGCTGATGCAAGAACTGGTAACAATTAAATGCTATCAAATGCACTAGTCGTTCAAGTATAAAGTATGTATTAGAGTGTCAAACTCATAGGGAATTAATTTAATTAAATTAATTTCAGAGACTAATAAGAGATAACATAGTTTGAGAAAAAGAGTTGGAGAACATAAAATAATAGAAATTTAAATAGTAAAAATAAGATAAACTACTGATGTCTAGGGCCCTTATGCTGGGTTTAAATGATTAAGAACAATCTTTTTCACTTCTTTAGCAATTGAGTTAGTCGAAAGATGCTCAGATTCAACTTTTAGATTGATTAGGAATACCTAAAGTATATGATATTCCTAACCAGGCAAACCAACTATTCTTAATCCTAATAAAATGAGAATAGTCCACTCAGCTCTACTCTCAATCTTACTCAGCTTCAAATGTCATGAGTTGTGGTTCCTATGCTACCAAATTGTCCCAGGGTCAACTCGATAAACCACGCAATCTACTATTCTGTCCGACTCTATTAGATTACAACATGAATTTCTTTAACAAAAATTATTAATTAAAAGAGTGATTACGCTGGCCAGCTAATAATTCAACAAAATAAATAATTAAACAAAACAATTATTATCTTAAAAGCTAAACAAAATACAATCAATATTAAAGAAAAGTTCATAAGTTGTCTTAACAATAAAACTTTTGCAAAAATAAATTAACTAAAAACTAAACTTAAATAATCCATATTACAAATATTAAAGTGATGGAACTTTTAAGCATGAATTGATTCATCCCAACATAAAATAAAATTGAAAGTACTATCTAGAATGAGCAATCATTGCACGATCCTCATCCAAGATCACCAGGCAGAAATCATCTCGTTTGTTCTTCAATATGCTCCCACGTTTTTGTCTTCAAAGCATATGTTGCATGCCCTAAAATCCCCTCTCCAGGTTGTAGAAAGGTTCTATTTATAGGAGCGAGTTTATGTGATCGAAAAAGAAACGCAAATCTTTTCCATCCAAAATATGGTAAAATTTGGAGTAGATTTGATTCAAATATATGATTTTGGTTTTTTCAAACTCTAAATTTTGATCAATTATATGTTTCCAAATCATCTTAATGACGATCATATGAGTAGGCTTGTGTACTTCAAATTCTTCTAAAAATTCATTCTAATCTCAAATTCAGTCCGTCATGGGTTGTAACAACATTTTCACGAGCCTAAACAGAGTTTGAATTGGATTAGAAATGAGTTTTCATGCCCCGTGATAGACATTTAAGGTCTTCATAGTGTGTAAAAATATGAATTTTATGACTTGTGAAAGGATAATCATGGTCGTATCTCAAAAAACTTTTTATAATGAAAAATACCTTTTAACGGTCTGTTAAAGATGTTTCATGGCCCACTTTCACGATCGTGATAAATCTCTCATGGTCCCCGTGATTTCTCACGGTCCCCATGATTTCTCACTTTCTAAGTCTTATTTGACTCCGGTTTGAACGCATTTTTTTAGTGGCTTCTTAATTCATTTTTCTTGCTTTTCCTGGACAACAAAATATAACATTTGGATAGATTTTTATTTTCTTGTAAAATTAAAGCAAATAATGTAATATCCCTAACTTAATCATACATGATTAGATGTATGAATGTGATGTAATATTGTATTATTGATAAGTATTATCAATGTCATGTTAAGATACAAGCTTCAATATTGATTATTGAAGTGCGAAAGAGAGAAAAATTTTAATAAGACATGAAAAAGTGATTTTCAAAAAAGTCATAATTTGGAAAATAAAGTCATGGTAATTTTTCTTATATATCAAAGAATTTTAAAAGTGATTTTTAACAATTTTTAGGAGGTGTGTGACTTACGAAAAATGTAGACACAAAATAAAAAAAAAACCTATGAAATTATGATTTTTGTTCTTCGGAAAAAAATTAGATTTTGATTCTTTGATTATTTATTTTTCTAAATATTCTATTTGAATTCAAATACGGGGTAGTTCTTATTTATACGTAATGTCTTAACTAAATGAATAAATAAATGAAAAATGTAAAACCATTTACTATCTAATCCTTACCCTTCTACCTTTTACCATCTTCTGTTATTTTTACCACCCTTGGTCGAATATCAAAGGAAAAAGAAAATACCTTCTACCTCTTGCGAAAAATTGGGGAAAGAGAAAGGAATAAGGGTTTCAACTAGTAAGTTCATACCTGATTCTTTTACTCATTTTAATTACCTAATTCCTTAATTAGGGTTCTTCCAAAATTCCCCCATCTTGTTCATTCTTGGATCTTAGGTAATCATGTGGTAAAACTCATGTTGCTCAAGCAAGAGTAACCTTAGACATGTTCAATTTGTTCTAAAAAAATTAGTTACTCATTTCTATACGTTCGGTGCTCCAAAAATTATGAAGTTTACTATGATTGATCCTTTATGAGTCTGCTTTCATTGAGCTTTGAAATCTATTTAATCAAATGTTTGTAGAGAAACTTATGTTCTCTTCTTTAAGGTGCTATCAACTTGTACGATGAAACTATTACCCGACTTTGCGAATTATGTATTAAATTCAATATGTCATATAATTATTTGATAATTTAGGAGATGAAATATGGAGATGTTTATATAAAATTGTAATCACCAAGAAAGGATATGTCTGGTGTAGGTTATAAATTGTCAACTAAACCTTACTCAGTGTGTGATGCGTCTAAAAATGATAGGAAATGCTAGCAAGTGCACTAATCCTTCAAGTAATAAAATAAATGAATAAAGATATCATTCTCATGAGGACGATTAATAACTTAGATTCTATTTTAACCTTATTAATTAAGAAATCAAGAAAAGTTTTTTTCCAAGTACAAATAAAATAAAATGATGAAATAAAGGAAGTGATCACTTGGAGAAATAATGATTTGATGATTAAGGCACTTAAGTATCACACCTAAATATAATAAAATTTTCAAACTTAGAATTAGTTGAACAAAGTTGAATTCCCAAAATTAGTTAATTGATGTTTTAGACTTTAACGACTATTTTAAGAATTATTAGAATAAATTAATCCTCTCAGTTTTTAATTTATTTAATTAATCAAAAGATGCATTGAATTGGAACTAAGGACTTTCTCAAGTCACCTTAATAACTACACCAATTAGGTCTCTTTTAATTTCCCTAATTGTGACATGCAATTAATATGATAAATCTTAAAAACTATTATGGAAATAATCACTTCTTCTCATATAGCAATCAAATCATAAATCACAGAAGAGAAATGATATAGCCTCTTAAACTCATCAACCTAATAATTTTCCTAACAATGTAAAGTTGACATGTGGCACTAGCAAACTCTTTTTAAGAGATTAAAATATACTTTTATTTTACTTCAAACATACCCTTATCTCTCTCTCCGACGTCAAATCTACTTACCTTTCTCTAATTTTTCTTCTCACGCCCATACCTTTCTTCTTTATCTTTCTCTCTCTTCTTTAATTTTGCATTCCTCTTTTTTCCATCTTATGTCCACACATTTTGCCATTATAATAAGCTAAAGAAATTAAACTCCATTTATTTAAGATTATGTACTGTAAAATTTTGTAATTCATATTTTTTTTATTTTTATAAGCACCACTATTTGAATAGTTTACTTATAGTGAAATGTTACTACTATTCTTCGGCAATGTTTTTTTCTAGATACTAAAATTGGTTTTATTTTTAATGCCTAATGATAAAGAACTTTTTTTCTAAGCGTGATACATTGAATTTGGTCTTAATAAAATACCCTAGCTAGGTGAATTTTCCTATTCATTATGGATATAAATAATTAGATATATTCCTCGTTGCACAATGTTTTATCGACAATAATGTCATTTTAATTTTATTTTTGTGATGCTTTTCTATGCAAGTTAATGAAGTAATGTAACGCCCCAAAATCGACCAATGCCACATGGCGAAGATCAATCTGAGAATGCTACAAACACTATGGCACTGACCATTATATTCACCATGTCTCAGTCAAGAGCCGAGACACATCAGGAAAGGAAAGAATAAAATAAAAAAAGATAACATAAATTGCGGAAGTTCAAAAATGACTACATCATCTCTGAATGAATATCATAAGTTCTACATTAAGAGTTTGTAAATGTGGAAGGAAAAATAAATAACTAAATAGGTCATGTTGTTCATCTACTTTATAGTCGCTCGAGCATCGTCGCAGTACACCAACGCAACATCATCACTAACCTAACCTAATGAAAATCAAACATAGGGAAGGAGGTCCACCCGTAAGCTTTACAATCTAGTGGGGAACCAGTAAGAGGATACAATGCATGACTTTAAATAGAATAAATCAAAAGTGTTGATATAACTTATCTTGGCCAGGGATTAAGCATGGAGTCATCAACATAATAAAAGTCAGTAATGTCGATAAGCAGTAAGATCATGATGGTATATAGTAAACTTGAGATCAATAGTGGGCTTTTTAATCATAACATAAATCATCCCGATACTTGACTTAATATTCATGCTTGCTTTACTTGAACATACTTCTTAATCTTGAATTATGCTTGCTTTACTTATCCATACTTCTTAATCTTATATTATGCTTAGAAATCAAGTGACTTTGGGTGCCTTTAGATTCTTGGTGTATGCCGAACAAAAGATACAGTCTTGTGCGGATCAATGGGTGATCAAATCAAGATCCTAGAGCGACCCTTATCTTGAGGCACTTGGCATGTGTCGGCATCCCATTATTCATCTTCCATTTTAACTTATTAATCACTTTAGAAACTTGTTGTTTAATGTTCATCATATAGTGCAAGCAATTGGATTAATAAGAGAGGAAATCCTAAGAAGGGTCCATATCTTAATCGGGAATAGATTTTGGTGAGAGCATGTAATTAATTCAGTCATAATAATAATCAATTATAAGGGGAAACATACAATATTCAAATCAAAATCAAGGGAAAATAGACAAATGTAATAAAGGGCACTGCTCTATAGTTTGGCACAATCGTGACATACTAGTGGATGCGGATGGCTCGGTCGTGCCTGTCATGTGGCACGGGCATGTTAGTAGGGTATGGGCATGGATGGAATGGTACGAACATGCCGTAAGATGGCACGGGTGTGCCCGGACGTGAGGGCGGTCGACCAATTTAGTGGATCGTTCGACTTCATACGGCCAGGTTAAGGCACGGGCGTGCCAGAAGGGTGACACGACCATGACAGGAAGGGAGCACGGTCGACCGATTTAATGAGCCGGCTGACCGGTCTTTGGTTAGATTCGGTCAAGTGATGGCACGGGCGTGACAGAAGGATGGCACGCCGTGATGGCGGCGGTTCCAACCGATTCGAAGCGAGGTGTCAACCAATTTTTAACATGAAAATTATAGAAAATCATAAATCATCATCATGGATTAATCCCTACATCCCAGCAATCAACAAAGTAAATCAAATAAAGCCACAATCGAATCCAAATAGCAACCAACTTTACAATTACACAATCAGAAAGAACAAATTAGAGGTTTTCATGAAATTTCTTCATATTCTTCCTTAACGAGATCAGAGCATGGCAATAGATCCGATCTATTCAAAGTCATGAGAGGTGATTTCAATTCACCCACCTTGTTTCATGTTTGTTCCTTGTTTGATTCGCCTATTCACAGTTATCGCGCCCCCCTGCATTCTCCCTGCACTAAGGTCTCTTACCTTGGCCGATCACCACCTTCAGGTAGTCCGGATCAAGCAAGAGCGTGAGGATGGAGTGCAAAAATCTAATAATGCGATAGGAAGGAAAGGAGATCCACTACCCTTGCTATTGGGGACGACAGGGTGAAAGTTCCCTTCACAGCGTGTGGACGAGATGCTAGAACGAAAAGGGAAAAGGAAGAGAGGATCCCTCAGCCAATTCTTTAGATCCGATTTTCAGCCCTTATCTCCTCATTATTTGTCTGTTATCTCACCTTAATGGGGTTCCTAATCTATATCTCCCTAGTTGGTCGTTTAATGAATATCTTTATCTCTTCTTTTTTTTACCTTCCTAATTTCTTGTGTCAAAATCTCAGGGAATCAATGAGGCAATAATGTGGCAATAAAACTCCCAATTTTTAAGGCCAGGTAGCAATTAATTTGCATTCCAAATCCCCCATTTTGTTGGGATTTTATCTTGTTGGATCTAGTTGTAACAGTCCTGTAATTATTCCATTTTTATTTTATTTTTTTTGTTGTTACAATTAAGATCTAATGAACCATTGAGTTAGGAAATATATCTACCAATTTATATATGAATTAAAAATTATTGGTTTTACGATACTCTTTTAACTTTTGATGAAAACATAATTAATTTATTGGAAATGTATAGATTTTTTTCAACAATATATATACCTATTTAGCTAATTATTATTTTAAAACTTCATTATTATTTTTTTGGTATTTAGTAATTTTTCCATTGGTAGAATAACATGCAAAAAAACACAATAAATAAAGGCAAGTATGAAAAAGATAAAGAAGGCAACATATCGATACATGGTACAAAAGAAAACCACAATAAATTAAAGCTTCATAAAAAATATTAAAAATAATATAATGGGAAAATCAAAGCATGGTAAATGAAGAGGAAAAAATATTTAAAGTGATATATTAAATGAGGCAGCATAAAAAATAATATTTAAGGTGAAAGATAAGGTAGATGGAATTCATGTGGAAGAGAGATAAGGGCATATTAGGAAGTAAAATTGAAGTTATCTCAACCTTTTAAAAATACACCGTCAGTGTCACTTGTCAACTGTGAATTCTTAGGAGGATTATTAGGTGTACGAGTTTAGGAGGATATAGCATTTCTCATCTCGGAATAGAAGAAAAATATTAAACACGAAATTACAATGTTATTAAAGAAATAATATCAAAAAATACTAAAATAATATCAAAAAATTGCAATGTTATTCAAACTAAAATAATATCAAAAAATTCTAAAATACAAATAGGGTTCAACTAAGATGATCCTAATAAAGAAATAAATTTAAGAATAATAACATCAAATTTGATATAAAAGAGTAGAAAAAAACAAAGAACTTTTGCAGCCGTTATGCACGTACTCTCTCAAGATTTTAGCAAAGTTTCGCTATTGTTCCCACTCTTCTCCTCTTTCTTGACTTCAAATCTATGCTCATGGATCCTTTTCTAAATCCTCTTCTGTTCTCTTTTATAAATTTTCTCGTCCCCAAAAATACTACAAGAAAATGACTAATTTGTGACGGATATTTTCTGAAAAATATGAATCCTTCACATTTTTCGATGGCCATTGCGGTAGATTAAAAATTCCTCTGAATTACTGAAGGTCAAAAAGTCCTTTACTACAGATAGCAAATCCCTGTCTATACATTACAGCCAAAATTATTGAAGGATTTAAATTTATCGATATTTTCTATGACTACACCCGTCGGTAATTTTAATATATATAAATATATATTCACTATTCTATTATTAAAATATTATTTTATTTACTTAAGGATAATGCTTTTGAAATTACCCAAGGATTTGACATCTATCGATAATTTCGAAGGAACTATCTCCATCCGTAAATAAAATAATATAATTAATTATAAATATTTATATATATAATAATAATAACATTAAACAATAATAATAGTATATGGATTTAGATTAATTATATATATGATTATAAACATTAGTAATATAATATTATATTATAAATAATTTAAGTAAATAGAGGAGAAATATGTATTATATTATACACATCAATAATATATTTTTATTTTATTTACCAAAGGATAATGCCTTCGAAATTACCAAAGAATTTATCCGTCGGTAACTAAAATAATATCATTTATTATCAATATTTATATATATAATATTATTATTAAACAATAGTAATGGCATATGTATTGATATTAATTATATGTATTAATATATATATAATTATAAAAAATAGTAATATAATATTATATTATAAATCATGTAAGTAAATAGAAGAGAGATATATATTATATTATACACATTAATAATATATTATTATTATTTTATTTACCGAAGGATAATGACTTCGAAATTATCGAAGGATTTAGCATCCGTCGTTAATTTCGAAGGAATTATCCATCTATAACGAAAATAATATTATTTATTATCAATATTCATATATATAATATTATTATTAAACAATAATAATAGTATAAGTACTTATATTAATTATATATATTAATATATATATGATTATAAACATTAGTAATATAATATTATATTATAAATAATTTAAATAAATAGAGGAGAAATATGTATTATATTATACACATCAATAATATATTATTATTTTATCTACCGAAGGATAATGCCTTCGAAATTACCAAAGGATTTAACATCCATCGGTAATTTCGATGGAACTATCCATCGGTAACTAAAATAATATTATTTATTATCAATATTTATATATATAATATTATTATTAAATAATATTAATAGCATATGTATTTATATTAATTATACATATGATTATAAACATTAGTAATATAATATTATATTATAAATAATTTAAGTAAATAGAGGAGAAATATGTATTATATTATACACAATAATAATATATTATTTTTTTATTTACCAAAGATAATTCCTTCGAAATTACCAAAGGATTTAACATCTGTCGGTAATTTCGATGGAACTATCCATCGGTAACTAAAATAATATCATTTAGTATCAATATTTATATATATAATATTATTATTAAACAATATTAATAGCATATATATTGATATTAATAATATGTATTAATATATATGATTATAAACATTAGTAATATAATATTATATTATAAATAAGTAAATAGACGATAGATATGTATTTTATTATACACATTAATAATATATTATTATTTTATTTACCAAAGGATAATGCCTTCGAAATTATCGAAGGATTTAGCATCCGTTGATAATTTTGATGGAACTATCCATCGGTAACTAAAATAATATCATTTATTATCAATATTTATATATATAATATTATTATTAAACAATAGTAATAGTATATGTATTGATATTAATTATATGTATTAATATATATATGATTATAAACATTAGTAATATAATATTATATTATAAATAATTTAAGTAAACAGAAGAGAGATATGTATTATTTTATACACTTTAATAATATATATTATTTTATTTACCGAAGGATAATGCCTTCGAAATTATCGAATCCTTCGGTAATTTTGAAGGAGCTATACGTCTATAACAAAAATAATATTATTTATTATTAATATTTATGTATATTATATTATTATTAAATAATAATAATAGTATACGTATTGATATTAATTATCTGTATTAATATATATGATTATGAACATTAGTAATAAATATTTTATTATAAATATTATATTTCCATTATGAAAAAATGGGAGTGTGCCCCCTCTAAAGAGAGGACACGGTGTATGATAATTGAGTATTTATGCATTAATAGTGGTATAATTATCAACTTATTAAAGTTATATTCTGATTATTGGATTATATATGTTAAAGATTTCGGAGTCTACACAATTTCTTTACATGTTTCAGGAACTTCCGAACATCGACGAAAAGGCGCAAAGACACCAGGAAACGAGTCCAATACGGTCAGACCGTATTATCAGCGTGTCAACCGTATTAAACGTCTCCAGGCCGTATTGCACTCGCACTAGTAATTATGGCCCAATCGTATTGAAGGAGAACAGACCGTATTGGACGTCTTCAGGCCGTATTACACTCGCAGTGGAAAATACGACCTGCCCATATTGGAAGTGTGGAGCCCGTATTGAAGCAACTCGAACCGTATCGTCTTGAGAAAATTACGATCAGACCATAGCGCATACGATCGGGTCGTATCCTATCGACTTTGATCGTATTGGATTGATTTTTTAAGTATTTTGGGCCTTTTTATAATCCTAATTTAGTGGGACTATAAAAGGGATTTATGAAGAAGAAAATAGGGGTCCAGACCTTATTTTGGAGGAGATCAAGACGGCTGGGACGAACGTTTATTTTTTCTGCATTTCTGTATCTTTCTTAGACTTAAACACATTCTCTTTTTGATGAATTCTTATGTTCCAATGATGATTTCCTTCTCTATGCGTGGCTAAACTTCTTTTTCTCGGGTTTGATGAAACCTAGGGTTGATCTTTAAGGAATATTTTTATTGGATCTGATGTGTTCTTTGTCTTTCATGTGCTTCATGTAATGCTTATATTAAATTGGCCACCTAGTTAAGCGACCGAAGATTTTCATGATTACGAAAGTATTTCATCAAGATTAGTTCAAATGAATGACATGAAATGTATTATTTCTTAGAAATAAGAATAATCATTTTACTTATGAATCTTGGCTTATAATGCAATTAAAATAATCTAAATGACCACGAAAGTAGGCGTTTATTATTTTAATTAGAATTGTGTTTACCTGAAAAGGAGATGCATGACTTTTGAAGATTGAGTATGACACTAATGATTTTATTATCTCTAAATTCCCTATGATCAATACCCTAGGTGGATTCAAAACCCGAGAACTTTTACTCTCATTTATTTCTCATAATCAATTCTTGTCCTTTCTTGTCGTTTCCTGCACTCATTTCGGCATTTCACTTTTATTTAGGTTTTGTTATTATTTCACCCCTTTCTAACCGTTTAGATATCAATTAGAATCATATAATTCTAATACTTAAACTCTTCCCTGTGGGACGATATTTTATATACTATGACATTGACTCCGTATACTTGCGGGAGAATTGTTAGTGCACCCTCTTTATATTAGTCATTGGATTAAAACGCATGCTTCAGATTAATTTTCGCTAACTCCCCAAAAAAATCATGCAATGAAGAAAAACCGGCAGTTCTCCTTCATTGATCTAAAAATAAACCGACGGCTCTCTCTCCCAAAAATACGTCTCCTCCTCAATCACTCTCCATCTCGCCGTCTCTCCCTAAAGACCTTTCTCCTTCCCTCTCTATCCACTCACAATCTCTCTTCCTCTCTATCTCTCTTCCCCTCCCTTTCCCCAATCTCCACCGCCGCACGATGCCCCAGCGTCGTCGACCTCGTGCCGCACTACTGCACGAATCGATTTCCACAACCGCCGAACATGATGCCCCAACGCCGCTGACCTCGACGCCGTTCGTCCCGACCTCGTTCCGCGCCATTGCACGAGCCCATTTCCACCACCACTGACCTCGACGCCATCCGTCCCGATCTCGCGCCGCGCTGTTGCACGAGCCGATTTCCACCATCTCAGACCTCGACATCACCCATCGCCGCACCGCTGCACGAGCCGATCTCCATCGCCGCCGTCTGTCCCGACCTCGTGCCGGGCCACTACACGAAGCGATCTTCAACGGTGGGTCCAGGAACTGCAAATGGAGGGATCGCCTTCTCGTCACCATAAATCAGACGAACTGACTGAGCAATTGCAGAAACATTAGGAGGCAACATTGATGGCAACTCAGGTTCTGGTAGTCTGGATGGAGGACCTTTGACAGCTTCTTGCAGCCAATGAGACAATTTGTTTGATTGTGATTTACCAACAGCAACTCAAGTTCTGGTAGTCGAAGAGACTGCAGGTATCAGAGGCAGATGAGAGGAAAGACCGGCGGCCATTGGTCAGGTGGAGATGAGTCATAGTTCGATCGATGAGGTGCTCAGATAGATGGATTGATGTTTTTTTAAATTAAGATGCATTGGAAGCACTTTGCACAATTTTATTTGATAATTTAAAGGAGAGCTCCATATGATAATTTAAGTGAAGGAGAAGATGAAGACTTCTTTCATTCAAATAAAAAATAAAGATTGCAAATTAGAGTACTAATTCATTGATTATCTTCACCTTCATCTAGTTGCTTGATAGTGTACCCTCACTGTTGTGGAATGTACGCTCTTTTTTTTCTTTCTCTACGTGTGTACTTTTTTTTCATTTTGTTTCATATAAACTTTATGTAGCCTCACATGTCCAGCAAGACTGCATCCGAGAAATGCAATAACATTGTGAAATGAAGGAATGTATGTACAAAATTAACTCCAAAGTCAGCTCGTCAAATTACGAAAATAGTGAACAAGTTTCAGAGCAGATGTGCTGCACAGTTTTGTGATTATTTGAATTGGCAACAAGAAGGCAACGAAATCTTTGAGACAGCCTCACTCCAATGTCAGCTTTAGACAACTTGTGTTCCCATCGATCTGTACATAGATGGATAAAAAGTGATAAGAATAAATAAATTACAATAATGATTAAATAATATACTTAATCAAAATATTTAATGTTAATGAAATTTATGAAGATATGCAAATTTAATTTAATATGGAAACTCAACCTCTTTTGTGATTCAACATAGTTTTGCTGGCTGTTTTGATCATGTTGGTTTGTCGTATTCTTCTGTTGCGTTTCCTATGCATCACAAGCATATAATCAATAAAATATAAGAATTACACTAAGAAATGATATGAAAAATTTGTTTTACCTTTAATTTTAGACAATTTCTTTTATCATGTCCCTTCTTTCCACACACACCGTAGGTCCTCTTCTTGGATTCAGTTTGCGATATAGAAATTTCAATACCAAATTTAATTCTGCATTTCTTGGTCTACCCTTTGCCTTCACATGAACAGAATCACGTATAACAAATTGTGATTCTTGCAAGTCAGTAGAAGTTAAAGGACCACTCGTGACATGTTGTTGACTTGTCGCATCTATAAGGTCGAATGCTGCAAATGTTTCTAAAACCTCATCTAAAATCGAAACTGCAAATTTTAAATGTTTACCCGAAATCAAACCAAATTTCTCTGCTCTCCAAATATTGCTTTGCCAAGTTGATCTTTGTAAAGGAGTTATATCATCTTCATAAATGAAGGTTGTATCACATTGCTTTGTTTGTGAATATCTTGCATCTATTGTCCAACCACGAAGAATATATTCTTCAGGTAAATTTATAACTCCCTTCTTGGTAAGAACATTTAAAATATGACAACAAAATATGCCTTCCTGTTAAAATTTCTTGCAAGAATATCTTACAAAAATTTTTTGATATCGGTTG
Organism: Pontederia crassipes; assembly: GCA_030549335.1. Lineage (NCBI taxonomy): Eukaryota > Viridiplantae > Streptophyta > Magnoliopsida > Commelinales > Pontederiaceae > Pontederia > Pontederia crassipes. The sequence goes on from CM060190.1 coordinate 10,401,600, forward strand.
AACTATAGTGGCAATATGCTCTCTGAGTAGTATGCATACCTGCAGTAAAAATATTTTTGAAATATAGCGGCACCCATTGTCTACACTTGTTATACATCTTTTGTAGCCAATGATAGGATGTTATAATTATGCTTTAAAGAAAGCCAACACTCATCAAACTCATCCACCGTAGCTGATTTATAAAGCCATCTATTGTAATCTTGCTTAAACATGGCTTGCGCATATAAGTCCTGAAGATGGATCATCACATTCCTTCCAATATGCCAAGTACAAAATATGTGTTTAGTATGTGGAAAAACTTTGCATATAGCCTTACCCATTGCAATATCATGATCAGTAATAATACAACTAGGATACTTTCCATTCATACATTCTAGCCATTTTTCAAACAACCAAATAAATGTCTCCTCCGTCTCATCAGTTAGTAATGCACACCCAAATAAACATGATTTCCAGTGATGGTTAATTTCGGTAAATGGTGCAAATGACATTCTTAAACTGTTGGTCCTATATGTTGTATCAAACACCACAATGTCACCGAAGGTGATATAACTATCCTGTGCTCTGCCGTCGGCCCAAAAAAATTCATTACCATGCCACTTTCATCAAATTCCTATCTATGAAAGAAACCAGGATCATCAGAAGTCTTATTTTGAAAATAATTTATGACATTAAGACATTCTTTACCAAGAGAGCTTCTTCTTTTGGATCTCAAATAATCAATACAATCTTGAGCTGTGATGTGCAGTTCACTAGAAAAATTAAGTGCTCGAGAAATGTTTGATGGGCCCATACCATTGATGCGCAGTCTCTCGATGTCTTCTTTAGAAGCTTCTGATATTGGTGGTTTATGTGAACGTAGCTTTGGTATCTTTGATGGTATTGTCAAAGGATGACCGTGTTCTTCATGAAATTACCTTACCTCCCACTTGTTATCTTGTCTTAGACCGATATATAAGTGAGCCAAACAGTCTTCTCTAAGTTCACTTTTATGTTTAACCATCTTGCCGATACTTCGCTTCAAATCTTTATGTCCTTCTTTCGAGCAAACAAATTTTCTATTTATGATATTCCCTGTAACCTTTGACTTATGTGTTTTTTATTTTCTAATAAAAAAAGCTAGTCATACTAGCATACATGTTATAATACTTGTATGCTTGATCCTCGCTATCAAATGTCATGCCAAGATGAGGTTTGGTCTAATAACATTTCGTGGAGCTTCCTTTCTCACCTTCTACAATATCAATATCCTCGTTAGTATCTTCTTGAATATTTGCAATTGAATCCATGTGTATAGATGTACCTTTAATAAAAAGTAATATTCTTAGCAGAGAACAAAATGTCAAAAAATCAAAGTAGCGGGTAATAATCTGAACAACCTTTCCGGTGGAGTTTTTATTATATATTTGATTGCTATAATCTGAGTTGCATAATAAAACAAGAGGCTAATAATTATGAATTAGTATAAATAACAGTTCTCTGATCAACTCTTAATCTTTCATATAAAGACTAAAGAATGTCTACATAAAGACCATGAAGACTGAAGATAGTCAAAGAGTTATGGTTATTATCATAGTCATCATGCAACTAAAGAGATTTTTTTCCCCCGATGTTGGAAAGTGCTACAGCTAATTGCTAAAGCTGAATCCGCTTATTGCTTTTCTTTTGGATTTCTCTAATCAACATCCATTACAGGGTGTACAAATATCACAAGAGATGGACTTACACCACTCATGGTTATCCTCAAGTATTTAAGAACAATAATCTGGCATCAATTATTGCTATATAAATGGTATAAGCAACAAGACTTGGAAGAGAACAATGTATTGGAAAGATAAGTGCCAAAACACCAGCCAAAAAAGAATATAAGAATAACGTATTTAATATGATGAGTAAGAATAAAAAAATACACATAAATGTAGATCCACATTTTCAAATACAATGAAACCTAATATTTAGAGAAGTGTTGCTGCAAGGCTCTGGCCAAAGAGACCAGGAGGAGTAAATGTGTCCATGTCAGGGACCATGCAAAGTTAGTGCCGCTGTTTGTTATTACCATTGTCATGCGACGTATTTGACACTTGGCTCTATCATCTATAGTAACGCTAAATATATTCTAAAAATCATGTAATTGGCAACATACATCAATTGTGTAAAAAAAAGGTACATACAGATTGTCTTGCGCCATAAGGAGATTTTTTTGCTTTAACAAAATGATACATACGAAGGCATATGGAATTGGAATGAAAAGTTAAAAGGGAACGGCACCGGAAAGAATACAATATTTTTGCTATGAGATGAAAGGAATACTAAGCAAATATACCAAAGGGCGACCAAATATCCGCTGAGCGTTGCGAGGAATTGGGATGGCTACTCGTACTCGGGCAGCAAAACTAAAGAAAGAGAAGGGAGAGAGAGTCAAAGAAAGAGAGAGGCGAGGGACGGAAGAATGAGGTATTTTGCTGGGAAAGGAGGCAAGTCTTGACGCCGGTTTTTTTTTTAAGCCACTGTTGAATGAAAAAGAAGTTGAATTAATTTTAACCACTCTTTTTAATCCAATGACTAATATAAAGAGAGTACACCGTGTCCCCTCTTTAGAGAGGGCACACCCCCATTTTTTCCTTAAGTAAATAGAAGAGAAATATGTATTATATTATACACATTAATAATATATTATTATTTTATTTGCCGGATAATAATGCCTTCGAAATTATCGGAGGATTTAGCATATGTCGATAATTTTGAAGGAACTATCCGTCAGTAAAAAAACTATTATTTATTATCAATATATATATTATTAAACAATAATAGTATATGTATTGATATTAATTATATATATTAATACATATGATTATAAAAAATAGTAATATAATATTGTATTATAAATAATTTTAGTAAATAGATGAGAGATATGTATTATATCATACACATTAATAATATATTATTATTTTATTTACCGAATGACAATGCCTTCAAAATTATGGAAGGATTTAGCATCCATTGATAATTTCGAAGGAACTATCCATCAATAACAAAAATAATATCAATTATTATCAATATATATAATATTATTATTAAACATTAATAATAGTATATGTATTGATATTAATTATATGTACTATATATGATTATAAACATTAGTAATATTATATTATATTATAAATATTTTAAGTAAATCGAAGAGAGATATGTATTATATTTTTAAATATGAATGTTTATAATATAATACATACTCATCTTCCATATTTATAATATATATTATGATTATTAATGTTTTAGTCATTTATGTTAATATATATAATATTATATTATTTAAGAATAAAATTTCTTATATAAACATTGCTAAAAATATTATTATCTTATTTACCAATGGGTAGTTCCTTCGGAATTACCGACGGATATCAAATCCTTTCATAATTCTGAAGGATATACCCATCACGACGGATCCAACTCACAGGCGCCGGATCCGGCTCGCAGGCGGCCGATCCGGCTCACGAGCGGCCGATCCGGCACGCGGATGGCGGATTGCATCCGTGGCTGCCTCCCCATCCCCCTCTCCCTCTCCCTCTCTCTCCGGCCTCCCCATCTCGATTCTGGCCGCCTGCTCCAGTGTCGATCCGATAGCTGATGGCCTATTTTTTTATATTTTTAAAAACTTTTTTACGGGCATATCCATCGCACTCCAGGCCTGTGAAGGAGCTTCCGATGAAAATATTCAGCAGATGTTTTGAAGGACGACTTTTCCTTCGAAACTTTTGACGGATTCTACCAGTAAAAATTCTAAAGGCAAGTTTTTCGTCGCAAACTTCCGTCAAAACTTTTGAAGGAATATTTGAGGACCGTCGATAAGTTTTTTCCGACAATAAAATTTCCAACAAACCATTATCCGTCGAAAAATCCATAGCAAAGGCATATTTGCATCAGATTTTGAAGGTTTTGCGATGGATATATCCATCGCAAAATAGCAAAATTCTTGTAGTGAAAGGAAGAAACCGAAACTCTATTCGAAAAGTGGATAAAATATGCTCCAAAACGTCCCAACCATCCATCGTCACGGTCATGAAAAGCTCGATCACGATCATGATCGAGACATCTTTCGGCTTCTAACTCCCGCTCACGGCAATGACAGGATATGTCACGGCCGTGACCGAGATGATATGTTTCCGGCTTCTTGTGCTCATGACCATAAAAGATGACCGGCACAGCCGTGATCGAGACGCATTTCAACTTACACGTGCTTGGCCGTGAACCCGGTGGAACGGCCATGGATTGAAGCACGGCCGTCACACTTGGAGGAACTACCGTGACCATGCAAGTGATGAGCACTCGAGTGACATGACCATGACCAAGTTTCCATGTTTTCAACCATTTTTCTTGACGTTTTGATTTCTTGCAATAAAATTATCCAAATTTTGGTAGAAATCAAATCCTAAATAAATTTTATGAAAATAATTCATTTTTTTTCCTTTCTTAACCACAAAATACTCTTAATATGTAAATTAATTGGTCTAAACTAATACATGATTTTTCGTGCATCAGTGTGGCAGAATGCATCTTAAGACATATCATGTTAGAACTTGTTAAATTTATTGTGCTAGTCCGAATAAATATAAAATATAGGAATTTTATGAGTTATACCCTTATTTAGAGAAAATTTAAAGTACCAGAACAGATGGTGTTTACTATTTTATATAAATCATAGAAGTAAGGTCAGCTCAGTCTGTTAGAACGCAAAAACAATATGAAAGTTAGGCATAGTTTTAATTTTCCTGAGAACAAATCATAATGAAATAAGATAAGAAACTTTTACTCTTTAAGGTTTTTGTAATCTAAAAGTAAGAAAAATTGGAACTATGAAATTTGGTTATGAATGTCAAGAGATATGAATTTTCTTTATTAGGTATGAAATTTGTCATAATACTAAGCCAAACCTTGTGATAAATAACTACTTAGGTTATAAGAGTAAATGCATGAGTGCTATGTAATTTTTGTAATTGTTTATGTATCACATGTGATATGATAGTGTTCAGATCATAATAGTAATGTATTCCTTATTATTATTATTATTATAGGAGTAGAAGAGTAAAGTAGTGAGAAAGAAAAGGAAATTGTTTGTTAGCGCTTATAGGTAAGTTGATTTCTCATACTCTATGAATTCATATTTTTTGAATTCGGTATGACATTGATTATGATATGTACTAAATATATTTTGAATATGTTCTTATGAAAAGTATGATGGAATGATTGATTGTTTGATTCCACGTTGAACAACTTATGTGTTATGTCATGAATTGATTTTACAAAATGGAATTGTATTCTGTTTGAATGAGTATTTGACATGATTCATTTTCTATCGAGATACAAGTGTTATATGATGAATCATGCATCTACATCTATTTGTATCATGCATCTGCATGTATGATGGTTGAAGCTAAGTATGATTGATCCACGATGGAAGCCACCTCTAGAGTCCAATCTATCATTTAGTTTTCTCAGAATTGGGATAAAATAAGATGGATCCAAGTGTCCTTCGGAGCTAAGTACTACATCATGAGAAATAATGATGGCCGCCACTTCTAAAATTCGTATAGGCCACCTCTGGAAACCATCAATCACTCTTTAATTTGTTCCCCAAAAATGGGATGAGATAAGATGGAGATAAATGCTACATCGTGAGAAATCATGATGGGAGCCACCTCTAAAATCCGTATGAGCCACCTTTGGAAGTCATTTATTGATTATACAAACTGACTAGTTGGTAATCTGTGCATTCATATGAGAATGTTGCATTTTGCATTGAACCGTTTGAGATTTGTTACATGATTGCAAATGTGAATTGAATGTTGTGTACCTTCTATATGGTTATAAAAGTTGTTGTTATGTATGCCATTAAATATTTCATATTATTACGAATGATTAGATGGTAGCACATAGATTATAAGTTATTAGTGCACATTGAGCTATTATTTGTTCATAGAGTTTATTTTTTTCAGATCAGTAGGATTTTTCAGAGCGTTGAGTGGTTAGCCTTAGTTGGGTGTGGATCCCGTTTGTTGCTAAGGTACTGAGAAGTGTGCTCCACCACATGCAATAGATAGAAGGCTTGTAACTCTCGTATCTGTTGTGAGAGTTTGATACGTGTTAACTACAAAATGTAATTTTGTACCTTGTAAAATAAAAATCTTTTATGACTATGTGGTTGTGTCAATCTTAGGGTTTGTTACATGCTCCGAATGACCAATATAAAACATGTGGCTTGATTATTTATTCATTTTCATGTGTTATCTAGAGGAACTATACACAATTTTTATACATTTATTTGATCGACCGTAATGAATTGCGGACTCTAATTTAAATCATGGTTTAAATCAGAGACCTAACAGTTATGGTATCAGAGAAATAGGTCACCCTTTATGAGGTGTGGCATGGCCTTGTCTGGGATGACATGGTTATACTTTAAGTTTTCTAAGGTTTAGGATATTGTCATGCGTCCATACAGGTCCAAGGTATGACCTTTCATATTATTAATCTAAAGTACACATTGTGATTGATTTAATTAGAATCATTAGGAAAACAAGGGAGAGCTCATCCCAAAATCAAAGTGTTGAGCAAGATCCTCGATCGGAGGGTGTCTTGCAATCTCTGCAAGAAATGAGTAATATCATGAGGATACAAACTGAATAGAATAGTAGAAACAATGAACCTAGGGCTGAACAGGTTGAAAGTTGTCGTAAATATACAGTGCAAAAGTTTAAGAAACTTGGTCCTCCCGTTTTCAAAGGTACTGGTGATCTAATAGAGGCCGAAAGTTGGATAAACAAGTTAGAAAAGATATCTAATGCTTTATTATGTTGGGAGCAAAAAAAGATCATGTTTGCTGAGTTTATACTTGAAGATAATGCTAAGAACTAGTGGAAGGAAATTAAACCAAGAATTTTGACTGACAATCCCAACTTAACTTGGAATAAATTTGTAGAAGTCTTTCTTGCAAAGTACTTTTTAAATTGTGCTCGGGGCAGTAAAATAATTGAATTCCTTCAGCTGGAGCAAGGAAGTATGAAAGTGGATTAATATGAGGCAAAGTTTATTGAACTATCAAGAAGTGCTTCACACCTAGTTGCTGATGAAACGGAAAGGGCAAAAAAGTTCGAGAGAGGACTCAAGCCAACAATCAGGAGTAGCCTTGCTGCACTCAAGTTGTGAGTATATGAAGATGTGTATGAAAGGGATCAATTGGTACAAAAGAATTTACAAACATCTCAATCAAATCAAGAGCAAGACAAGAAAGAGAGAGGTCCTACTTTTCAACACTTGATGCCAAAAAAAATTTTACTTTAAGAAGAGAAGAAACAATGTGTCATTTCGCATACCTCAAGAGTCGCAGCCCCAATGCTTTCAAAATGAAAATTGTGTGGGAATTTACATGGCAATGCCCCATGTCATAGGATGATAGGAGGTTGTTTTAGGTGTAGAAAAATGGGCCATTACATCAAATATTGTTCGCTAATGCAGCAACAGTGACAACAACCACAGAAGGAACAACCACAACAACAGGCACAACCATCGAATAGAGCAAATGGAAAAGGGAAACAATCAATGGCACAAGGGCAAGTTTATGCTTAAACTCAGAGAGATGTAGAGGCTTCAAGTTTACACGTTCCTTTGTGAGTCCAAAGTTTGCATGCCATATGAAGACAAAAAGAGAACCTTGGGGATGATACTTTGGAAATTACAACTCCTGTTGGTGGCATTTTACCTTCATATTTAGTATACAAATCATGCAATGTTAAGGTTCAAGATAAGATCTTGATTGCTAATTTGATTATTTTGCATATGCATGACTTTAATGTAATTTTGAGTATGGATTGATTGTCCTCTTATCATTCTTTTCTTGATTGCCGAGAAAAAATAGTTACCTTTTGACCACCTAATGAACAACCATTCAACTTTGCCAGAAGAGAGCATTAAATGGATGTTCTCTAATATCCTATAAGCATGCCAATAAGTTACTCATGAAAGGTTGTGAAGGATTCTTAGCCTTCTTGGTTGAGAACAAAAAGGAAGGAACAAATTTGGATATGTGCCTATTATTAAGGAGTTTTCGTATGTGATCCCAAAAGGAGTTGCCAGGTAGAGTTCTCTATCGATCTTCTTTCTAGAATGACTCCTATTTCTAAAGCTCATTATCGTATGGCACCTACAAAATTAAAAGAATTAAAAGGGTAGCTTCAAGAACTTTTAGATAAGGGATTTATTCGGCCAAGGGTATCACCTTGGGGAGCTCCAATATTATTTGTTAAGAAGAAAGATGGGTCTCTTAGGTTGTGTATTGATTATAGACAATTGACCCAGGTAACGGTGAAAAATAAATATTCATTGCCACAAATAAATGATTTATTTGATCGACTACAAGATGCCTCTGTATTATACAAGATCGATCTCAGATCTAGATACCATTAACTTAAAATTAAGGAAGGCGATATTTCGAAGACTGCATTCAAAACACGATATGGCTATTATGAGTTCTTGGTGATGTCATTTGGGTTAACCAATGCATGAGCTACTTTTATGAATATGATGAATCAAGTATTCAAGCCATTTTTGGATCATTTTATAATCGTTTCATCGATGATTTTATTATTTATACCAAGAGTCAAGAAGAGCATGAAGAACACTTGAAGGCTATTCTATAAACACTTAGGGAACAAAAGTTATATGCCATATTTAGCAAGTATGAGTTTTGACTTGACAGAGTAGTATTCTTAGGCTATGTTGTATCCAAAGAAGACATATCACTTGATCCATCTAAAATTAAAGTTATAATTAACTAGGAGATGCCAACTACTATTACTGAATTCAAAAGTTTCTCAGGGTTAGGTTGATATTATAGAAGATTTGTTGAAGGATTTTCTTCTATTGCCACTCCTCTCACAAAGTTAACACATAAGAATACCAAATTTATATAGTCCGATGAATGTGAGAGAAACTTTCAAGAACTCAAGAAGAGATTTACAAGCACTCTTGTCCTAACAATTCCATCTGCCATCGATGGGTTTATTATATATAGTCATGCCTCTCGGAAGGGCTTGGGTTGTGTTTTAATGCAAGATGGTCGGATGATCACGTATGCTTCTAGACAATTAAAATATTATGAGCAAAATTATTCCACACATGATTTGGAGCTTAGTGCCATAATTTTTGCACTAAAAATTTGGAGACATTTTCGTATCGAGCAACATGTGAAATTGTCACGACCCCAAATTAAACTATAGTTTAATTCGGAGTTCGCGACTCATTACGAACGATCACATGAAATTAAGAAAGATTGCCGAAACATGATGTAAATATTCTTTTTAAAGTATAAGAAATAAAATTATATCATTAAACATATTACACAACATGTGATCATTCAAAGCAAATCAATACACCTTAAGATGTACATTTCACAAGATGACTTTATTTTCGGTACACTTATTGTGACATAAGTAATAAATATGACTAGTTCTGTCGACATCTTAATAGAAAGATACGAGAGACATAAATCTTCTCACTATAACATTCTTTTAAGACTATCACCTCGCACGATCCCTAAAGAGCTATATGAATATGATAAAATATTAGAAACAACATTATGAGCAAAAATAGCTCAATAAGTTAATAACTCATAATTTATGTGTTACCATCTAATTCATTCGGAGAGACATGCAAAGATATAAAATAATTATAATATCACAGTTAATGTTTTCATATGTTTGAAAATAATATATACAATTTTCTAAACAAAATCATCACACTCCAATTGTAATCAATATCATCAAAACATATCAAATAGATGTATGCAAATGCAATACTCTCATATGAATGCATGGATCACCAACTATCCAGTTTGTATAGTCGATAGATGGCTTTCAGAGGTGGCCCATATAAATTCTAGAGGTGGCTCCCACCCTCATGGTGTAGCACTTAGGTCGCACGGTATTTAGCTCTACACAGCACTTAGCTCCATCTTATCTCATTTCATTTCTGAGAATAGATCAGAAAGCGATATATAGCTTTCAGAGGTGACCCATACGGATTCTAAAGGTGGCTCCCACCTTTACAATAGCACTTAGCTCCAACCATCATATATGCAGATGCATGATTCATCATAAAAATTTCATATCAAATATCAAAAGATGAATCATATATTGTAACTAGAATATTAGAAGATGAATCATGTCGAACACTGATTCAAACGGAATAGGTTGCATTTTATAAAATTAATCCTTAACATATCATATATGCTTTTCAATTGCACCATCAATTGATCAATCATTTAAAATATAATTTTCATATTAACTTGTCGAAATATGCATTCAATACATACAACAATCAATGTCACACCGAATTTAAAAGAGGTGAATACATAAAGTAGGAGAAACCAACTTACTTGATATTAGCGATAGCAAAAGACGTTTCCCCTTTCTTTTCCATATATTTCTTCTAATCCTATACAATAATATATGTTCTTGTCAATATTACACCAACAATTCTATATATTAGTGATTCCTTCAATCCTATATCTTAATTAATTGACCAAATAATAAGAGTTTATCTTATACCCCCAACATACCTAGTAAAAGAAAATTCATATCTTTAAATTTAAATCATTAAATCTCATGGTTCCAATATTCTTAGTTATGTATTACGATAATGCTAAGTGAAAAAACTCCACATTATATCTAATTAGGATTGTTCTCCGAAGAAAACCAACATTCAACCTATATTCTATGTTGTGATAGATTGACTAACATAGGCTGTAAAGTTTATAATATTTTTTATATAGATGTCCAAATCATCAAAACTTATTTTGTTTAACAGAGACATTTCTAATATATAACATATAGTAATTTCATATATTCATTCATTGTAACAATTTCATTCCTATGATAGAACATCCCATGTTTTTTTACACGTGCAAAAAGTGAGAGATCCCATTCGTTCTGCTCATAGCTCTCCTCACACACACTATTTTGAGGTGATCCAAATTGAATTATAACCCTAGTTCACACAAGATTTGGACCAATAAGATTCATAATTTATTTCTAAATATATAATTTATAATCACTAAAAAAATTAAGCATTTTAACAATTTAATTTAAGAATAAATTAAGCATTCAGCTACTAAACTTATGATAACAAATTGTTTTCCTAATTTTAGTTGTTCATACCTCTAAATTATTAATCAAGTTTTCTTATTATTCAACCAACATGATAATCATGAATTTAAAGTTTAAGCTACCACAAAAATAAGAAAAACAATAATTCAAATCCACCTCATACATACCTTATACTTTTCTTTTCTTTCTTTCCTTTTTTCTTTGGTGTCATGTTGTATTTCTTCCCTTCTTTGGTTCGGCCAACTTCAACAAAACTCTCAATGAGGATGCTAGTAGCCGGATCCGGCTGGATATGGTCAGCTGTGTGAGGGATCCACCCGAACGTCGTCTAATCCCGCGCCAGGGCCCCGATCTGGTCAGATTTGCCCGTGTCGGTGGTGCTGAAATAAAAATAGTAATGGCATCTGAGAAGAAGGGGAGAGCTTCTCACCTCGTCACAAGAAGGAGACGGATCTTCTCTTTGCCATAGGCTGTCAAGTGTTTTGGTGAGAGGAAATTACCGATGTAGCTGACGCTGGAACCTCCTTTGGCGTGTCTGCGAAGGCCTTTTTAACCTCCCTTTTTTTCTATTTGTCCTTCTGGCCATCCACATGAAAGGAAGTAAAATCTTTCTTTTATTTTCCCCTTGAGTGATCATGCAAGGTAAGTCGGTAATCACGTAGCTGGGATTCCATATATATATATATATATATATATATATATATATATATATATATGCATGGTTTGTGGGGACGTGGCAGATCACAATTTAATTTAAATTCTTGTGAGGTGAGGTGTCCTGCTAAGTGTTCTTCTCTCATGTTTTTTTCTTAAGTGAGTCGGTACAACCAAACAGGTGGGTGTCTATTGTCATTCCAAACCTAATTAGTTATTTTAGGTGATTAATTACTCTAATTAATGAAGCCTATCATGTGAGGATGATCAAAATTGGTACTATCACAAGTACTAGCCACTTAATTAATTAGCATAATTAGTAGATGATTTGCTTAACCCCTATAAGGAAGTTAATTCAAATTTATTGAATAATGATATTAATATGAGTAATCTTAGCAAATCTTATTTTGCTACATGGATGGATGGTAATAAGTCAATTAAAATGCACTTCATCAAATCATTTCTATGTATTTAGTACAAGAAGATGAGGATAATACATATATAGATAGGACTAGTACACAGCTAACTAATTAATTATTCTAATAAACACTTAAGCATATTAATGCTAGCTTTATATTAATCCAATAATATTCAATTCAACTTGATGATATAATATTTTATGAAATTTGCCATTAGAGCTCATTAATAATTTACTTTAAAAAATCACCATTAAATTGAATTAGTTAAAGAAATATTTAACTTTGGATATTACATTCTTCCCCCATTAAATAAAATTCGTCCTCAAATTTTTTATACAGTCCTAGAATTATCTCCTTGTAAATTGAATTTTTTTTCAGTTTGAAAGATTTGAACGATCAAAGGGAACACGTGCTAGGTGTTTATGGGAGGTATGGTTGCATGTGACTTGTATTTTCCTATTCTTTTAGTATTAAAGTGAAGGCATCCAATTGCCTCTTAATGTGCGTAATCGGGTAACATCGTGATAATGATCACTTAGCTCATTTGTAGCACTCTCGTGCTCTTAAACAGCTCAATCTACGCATGTTGTAAGGTTCATTTATGCGATTCAAGTATCACTCTCGTGTTCATTAAATGAACGAGTCAAACTTTTTTACTATCAAGATTGATTTAAGCTTTGCATCATTCTAGCTCTGTTATGTCCTTAGAACGAAATCCATAGACATGAGACAACCTCTCGGCCTGAATCAATCCCTGGATAATATGGATAACCCTCTCGTGTTGAATTACAGAGGCTAGCATTGTGCTGAGCAAATTGCGCATGGGATGATTTTGAAAATCTAGTTTCCAGTTGGCTACGAGATTACCACAAACTCCCTAAGAATAACTCCACTATTACATGCCCTCTCAGGTCTCCTGCAGTAACATAGGAGTAGATCTCCCTCTCGGCTAGGAATTCGTGGAGCTTATAAATGTTGGATTATGAAAGCGAAGTAATGGCAAGAAGAAACACGCAACAGAAGAGAACGTAGTTTGAGAGTTCCTTTATAATGACTAAAGCCATGTCCCTGCTCTCGGAGCACATATAAGAGGCCAGTGTGCATTTGTCCCTCTCGGGCTAGAACTCAACGAACATACAACGCCCGCACATGCAATACAACAGAAGCCATTACCAATGCAAAAAATCATATGAGAACCATCTTGCCCGCAAAATGATAACCTTACCCAGCTTTAGTTCCTCTCGGTGTTCAGCTGAGCAAGATTTGAGGATATCCCTCTTGGGTTTGCAAATGAAGATTCACTAACTCAATCTCTCCACAAAACCATCTAACATTTTTTTACGTGAAATAGAACCAAATCATAAGATGGTTTTGTTAAAACAAAAGCAAAGTTCGATAATTAGTAAGCAATGAGAACACCAAGAAAAACTAAGAATAGGGATAATAAGTCACGCATCAACACCTCACAGCCCCAACTGGACAGTTAGTTACAGTTCATGGGTGATCTCCCACCCATCAATGAAACAGTAACCACAATATAAAACATTGTTTCCTTGGAATCACTCCTCTTCCCCTATTGAAAGTGCCTTCCTGCCCTAAGTAAAGTGCTCCCTTCTTTCCGATTATGAATCCCCCTCTCAGCTACAACCTCCTCCTTAAAGCTCTTCTCTGTCAGTCATCCTTTTCCAATTGCTGGTAGTGCAACTTTTGTCTCCCCCTGCTCTAGTGGTCCCCCTCTCTCGCAGGAAGCATTCTATGCCATAAGCCCGGTTCGGATTGGTCTATCCCCAATGATGGAGTGTATTTTGCTTGTTGTTTTGGCCTTGTCTTTCGGATGCATTCTACTCATTCGTTAGTGCAGAGAACAGCATGTGGGATCAACTCCATCCACCCCACCTGTCAGCCATGTCGTCTTCCTAAAAGAGTTGAGATTTCAGAGAAAATCATAAAAAAAATGAAGCTTCAAATGGACAAGTTGATGCTCACGTAGAGAATGCATAAGTTTGCTGCATTCTAGTGTCGTACAAGCATTTAGAGCTGAAATTCGAGTCATGTGAAGATGAAATGCATGCATATTGATAGCAAAAATATATACAAATATTCTCTACATCAATTTCCCCATACTTGAAACTTTGCTTGTCCTCAAGTAATAGCTGAGAACTTAGGATAGAATCACATTATAAGCCTACATCATAGTCCCCACCTCTTGCTCTAACCTTGCTTGGATATCACTTAACCAATTCATGAACGTTTTAGAGTTCTCTGACTTTGACACCACTAAAGCCCTAGTAGTAATAGGACTCGAAGGTTCCTTTCTGGATTGCCTACTACATGTAAATTATCTAAGAACATGCATGCATCAATGGCTATTATCATACTAGAATATTACTGCTAACTTTTATCAGGAGACTCCGTGTCCCCGGGACTCACTAGCTCCTCTTTTCTTGATCGTGCATTGTTATGTTTATATGCAATTGTTCTGCAGCTGCATGTTGGGAACAAAAGAAAATGGAAAAGATAGCGGATTCCATTCAACAGTCCCTAGCTTTTCTTCCTGAAATACTAGGCATAAGCACTAGTGGTGCCTTGGGGGCATACTCCTACCTTCCCCAAAATGGGAAAGACAGAGTAGTTATTCACTAAGGATTTTTCTTGAAACAAGTCCCACAGACTTCACCACCTGTACTTCCTAGAATACTAGGATGGGGCACTTGAGTTTTTATTAAAGATAAAACAGGTTCTCAGCATGCAAAAGAAGAGCAATGCAAATAAATTTAAGATCAGTTTATTAAAGTTTTTCAATGTCAATCAGCAAGTTTCAATAGTTACAAAGCATATGTATGCATGATCCTAGGCAACAACATGTAGAGGGTTATCCAGTATCTAGTGGTGGGCTTTGGTATCAAGTCAGAGCTGCATTAAAAAAATCAAAATTTTCGGTATAGGGTATCTAGATAGGTCAAACATATGAAGTAGGGGGTAGACAATACAAAGTATAATGCTCCTCAGTTAGGACTAGAGAAACAATTTTTTTTTTTTTTGAAAAAAAAAATTGTATGCATTTTCAGTATAAGAGTTTGAAAAAGAGATTTTTCGGGGCACGACAAAGAGTGGCAACGAAAGATCTACAGTTATGTTCACAATGGTATGTTACAAAGATTAATTACAAAGTTTGAAACAGGGGAACTTACCATTGTGCCCCACCCCCCACTCCCACCCCTCATACTTGAACACAATACTATGCCCAGCGTTGACTAAGCCAGGGCGGGAGCCACTCTAAGAGGAGGCAGACGGTGTGGGGGGAACTAGCGGGTTCCCCCAGACTTGCTTGGATGTCTGAGAGGGTGGCTGTCTGATTGCGTAGCATTTTCTTGAGCTTGATGTTGTTGCTTCCTTACCCGTAAAGAGAGGTCAAAGATTAGATTCTGAATGTCGGTAGGGCTAGGTGATGGATCATGGTTGGGCTCAGGCATTGTATCAAGCTCTGGGGTGTTTCTCTTCCTAGTTGCACTGATTGATGCGACATTCGAAGATTAGTCTTTTTGAGTGTATCATCTCAGTCCAGATGTGCAGGAGTGATTTTCTAGTTAGACTCAAAATGCAATCAGACCTTAGCCACGTTTGGAAGAGAGAGTTTCCTTTTCGTGCCTTTGATTATCAGGAACTTGTGGTGCCCATGGACTTCAATGAACTTCCATCGTTGGAGAGTCTTCATATCTATTGCCTTGTGCGATATCGAGAAAGCCCAGATGCAAATTGTAGTAGATTTCAATTGTGGTGACAATGCCACCAAAGGCTATCCCTCTCGACATGAATTGAATGCACCGATGCCAGTTGGCCAGAAGGTGCCCAAGGAGGTTCACTCATTGTGTTGGATCACAAGCACCAAGGGGTGTGAATTGGTATTTTACCAAAAAGACCAATTTCACAAAAATCATCGTGGAAACTTAAAATCGATTCATTAAACTTTAAATCAATGAAATAATAATCAAATCACATGCATAATAAGATAAAAAGGAAAGGGAGAGAGAAAGATAAATACAAGGTGCATGGTGATTTGTTGATTCGGCCACACCTTAGATTATGTTCCCGCTCCGACTTCTCGACCTCGAGATTGCAGGAGATTTCAATAAACGCCTTCCTTTGTTTCAAATGGGGCAAGGAAGAAACGCTTTACAACATACCACCTTTTCTCCATTTTAAGAGATAAGGCGCACCTATCCTCCTAGGAAGCTTTTACCCTCGATTCTCCTTCCAAAAGATAGGCACATCTCTTTTAGAAAAGAAAACTCTTGATATTTTCTCTAGCCCAAGAGGTAAGATAAAACCTCTTCTTCACAAGAGTTCACACCCAAGTCTCTAAGAAAATATTTCTCTCTTTTACAATATCAAACTCACCGGAAGAGAAGAAAGAAAGAGGAGAAGATTCAACAATATGACTCAATAACTTTAAGAAAATGATTTTCCTTTGATGCTTGATGTTTCCCTTCAATACTTGATTGATTCTACACCCCTTCGACCCCTTTATAGTCCTCTTTGAATAATATGATAGTTGCCTTTTAGTTTGGCCAAAAACTAATCGTTATAAGTTATTTCGCCTGCAGTCCGATTGACCGGGGCCTCCAACCGGTCTACCAATCTTCAAAATATTGCGATTTGGGTCTCTCTATTGAAATCGGTCGACTGGCTCGCCAGACCGGCTAATCGACCACTCTACACTATTTTGCACATAACATTTTGCACTAATATCGGAATGAGCTGATTTTTTATTCATTGGAAAGATAACAAGATTATATACAACTTTTATATTCAGCTATTAGTCCAGATATGAATGAAACATATTCAAATATTAAATTTAAGTTTAGTGCATAAAATAATTCATTCCGAAAAGTAGGGTCTCCTTTTATTGATTTTCCTTGTAAAAGGAAAAAAAGCGAGTTAGAGACATTTAATGGTGCGTAAAGATTATATTCTTGAGAATTGATTCTTAGAGACATATAATGGTGCTTAAAGATGATATTCTTGAGAATTTGATTCTTAAAGTATAATTATATAAGCATTTTTGGAAGGAGAAAAGAAGCAGAAGAATGCATTAGGACCACCAACAAAGGGATTGGATTATGATTCTCTTAGTAATAGATATTCCATAAATATTTCGAAAAAAGGAATATACTTTATGCTTATATGCTGCAATATATTAAATGACACGTCCATAACTAAATAGGAGGTCGATAAACATGCTATAGTTCAGAACTTATCTCGCACTTTAAATATATCGCTCTGATTATTTGATGTTTGTATCATCAAAATATAATTAGATATACTATAAAAACTTTGTTTCAATAATCTCTCCCCTTTTTTAGGAACACAAACCGACAAGTATGGAAAGTATATAAGTTGGGAAGGAAAGGTTATCAAAGTTGAAATTTTACTTTTTCTAAAACTAAGCTTTCGATACAATGGTAGATATGAACATAAATCTTAATTGTAATATACTTTTCATATAAAGTTATATTTATGAGGTCCACATAATTAATTGGGGATTATATAAGTTGAGGTCATATATAAATTTCTTTTATATTCTTATCATATTTCTCCCCCTTTTGTCTCATCAAAAAGTAGTTTACACATTTAACAAAAATTAGAGACAAAAGTTTATTCCCCCTTAATCATATATTATTTTCATACTCCTCTACTTTCATTCTTTTGACCATATCATGAAAAATGAAAGTATAACAAATGTGAGAAACAAAGATAACTCCCCCTAAGTCCATGATAAATTCATAAATATGAAATCAAATTGATTTAGGGCTAATTAATTACACAACACTTATAATGAATGAAAATATTGTATAAAACTTTGAGACAACAATGATACATCAAATTTAAATTGAATTATATCAAATAGTCCAAAATTTGACATGATGCGTAAAAATTAATCACATAGCAAGATTATACCAAAATAAATGAGAAGTAACATTTTTAACCTTTAAGTATGCTCCCCCTATCATTATGGTTATTTTTAGTCATTTCTACGTTCTCCTTTTCTTTCAAAGAAATAGTAACAATTTTAAAATTGTGAATGAGAGGTCAAAACTTTATTTTCATAACATGAAGATTTCAAATATAAAACATGAGTCATGATAATAGAGTAATTCTACAAATAATGGAAATGTAAATTCATGTTCATGGAAGTCAAAAAATTGATATTTTTCATGGTATGACATAAATATATGAAATGTAAATACATTTTTACATAGGTCATAAAGTACTACATATATTTTCATTTGTCCAAGAGAGATATCATTTCAACATCATTTCAAATTTGATGATCATGTGCCATACTTGAATACTTAAATGATAATCAGTCGCAATCATATAAATTTATTCACACTAATCTTATAGCACAAGGGTCATATGACAAGACAAATAAAAAATTGAAGTATGTGATGTTTTTCAAAAGTTCTTCAAATTTTAGGTAAAGTTTCAAGTGTTTGACTTATTTCAGTTGCAAACTGACAAAATCTCAAATGTTTAAATGAAAACTAGTAAGAGTATAACCAATTATGCATGCTCACAATTTTTAAGTATCAAGCATATGTATACAAAATAAGCAACATAAGCGTTTTCAAAGTTACATAAGCAAAATAATGCAACTATGCACAAATGTTTTTACTTTTATTTTTAAAAAACATAATAAGTTTGTGCACAAAATATGATACCAAATTCATAACACAAACAAGTGGACATCAAATTAAGTCTATATTTTTATTTGTAAGTTCAAAATGATACTTTTGCCATGAATTTTGTGCCTTCACACTTTAAAATCCACTAACCCTTTGCTTTACATGTGAGGCACAGCTGAAAAACAATTATTTAACCTTTGATACCCAAACTTCTTTTGGTCCAATTTTTAGTCAATGTTCCTTTTGAAACTCATATCATTCCATATTAAAATGGTTTTCCTACTTTTCATTGATATGCATAATGACCATGAAATTCACATGAAAAACAAGTAATATGTGATTTCAAAGATTTATCATAAGAATGTTTAGATTTCCAATAAGAATTGTCATGTCCAAAATATTTTCTAACTTTTCTTTGCGTGAAAAATAGTCCTGTTATTATTTTGTATCTTTTTCAAAAAAGCATTTTCCTCGTTTACTTCTTCCAACGAATATGTCAACTTCAAAAATAATTCGAAAGATGCATATTTAAGTTCCAAAGAATCGATTTCATTTTACATTTCATAAAACATGTATCCTTTTCTTCTTTTAATTTCTCAAACTCATGTAGTAATATTTCATTTTTCTTTTTAAGTACAAGATACCTTTTTATAAGAGAGGAAACTTTTTTGTGCATATTAAATGAAATATCATCTTCATCATTATCTGAATTTGAAGAGTTAGAAGTTATCTCATAGTTATGTACCATTAAGCATAAGTATGTATTTTCACCAGAAAAAGAGCTTGATCAGTCACTTGCTTCACTTTTGCTTGACTCTTCATATTTTTTCTTCTTCCCTTTCTAAAATATTTCTTTTTTATCATTCTTTGTGAGACTTGAGTATTTTTCTTGATAATGTTTACATAATCTTCTAATTGGCTTGCCATTCTTCTCTTTATTATTCACCAACTTGAGATATTTATCAAGCTTTCTTGTATAGTGTGTAAGTCTCTTTTCATCCACTTTCTTTTCACTTGACTCTTCACTTTCTTCTTTATTAGATGCCTTAAAAGAAAGAGCCTTCTTTTTTATTGAGCTTGTTTTTTCTTTATCATAATTCATGCTCATCTCTTAGGTTAGAAGTGAACCTATAAGATCATCAAAATCTATCTCATTTAGATCTCGCTCCTCTATCACAATTCTTTTGACGTGCCACTTTGAAGAGAGAGACCTAAGAAAGTTCTTTACAATTTGAGCATTATTTCTAGGCTCGCCCAAGGAGACTATGTCATTAATAATATTCTTGAATATAACAAGCATATTATTTATGCATTCATAATCAAACATTTTAAATGAGTCATAATGATGATTCAAAATATTTAGTCTAGATTCTGTAACTTTATCAGTGTCCTCATGAGTAATAATATTTTTTTTCCAAATCTCATTTGAAGTAGTGTAGGATTGAAAACACCAAGAGGTGGTGAATTGATGTATAAAAATCTTTTCATAAAATCAATAAAAATGATCATACAAATAACGAGAAAGCGTAAATGAGAGATAAAGGGCAAACACAAAGAGATACGATATATTGATGAGATTCGGTCTCAACTATTTGGCCTACGCTCCCGCTCCAACTTCTTGACCTTAATACCGCCAGAGATCCACTATCTTTCTCTTTTTTTGTGGGGAGAGAACAACCCTCTTTACACCACACGCCTTCTTCTCCACTCAAGAGGCAAGGCACACCTAAAGCTCTCAACTTCACTAGATCAGAAATAATATTTTCTTCTAACTCTCTTCTTTTACAAAAATTTTCTTACACTCAAAGCTTAAAAGAGAAAGGGAAGAATTTGTAAATTTGGGCTCAAGAACTTGAAAGGAGCTTTAGAATGATCTTGCTTGCTTTGATAATTTTCTCTTCAGGCTTTGGCACTCCTTTTATAGGCTTCTATTAGTGAAAATTTCGTTTGAAAAATCTTTCACAATTTTCTCCTTGAAAAATAGCCATGATCGGCCGATCGCTTTATTTGGTCGGTCAATTGATCAATATGACCGCTGCGTCATATCTAGGTTTTGATCCACTTTCTGGTCGACTAGTGTAACGATCGACTAGTATAGTTTTGACATTTCTTGAATGCGTTCTTCTATTAATCGACCAGTGTAACGATCGGAATGTCGATCGATATAGTCTCGACATTCCTAGAATTTATCTCTGTATTGATCGGTTGACCAGTGCAACAACGAACCATTAACCGGTATAGACTCATCATTTCTCCCACTTGATATCGATCGCCATGGTCGGTTGACCAGTGGGTCGACCAGTTGTGTGCAGAAACTTTATTTTTATCATTTTGACTTTTGATGATTTCTTCTGCGAATGAGGTCATATCTAAGGGTGTTCACGAGTCGACTTGGACCTGACCCGTGAACAAACCCGACCCGACCCAATCAAATTTGGTCGGGTCGGGTCGGGTCGTGTCAGGTCAAGGGGCTGGGGAGGGCTAAATCCGACCCAACCCGACCCGATTCGGGTCGAGCTGGGTCGGAACCCGACCACCTAATTTTCTATTTTCTCCTTTTTTCTTACTATTTTAATATTTTATTTAATATAAAAATATTATTCTAAATCATAAAATAAGTTTTCTAACTATTTAATATTATTTTTGCACTTAAAATATTTTATTTTAAAATTTTTAAATCAAATATAAGATTAAATTTAAATTAAAAAATAAAATTTTAAAAAAATAAAAAGTTCAAGTTGATTGGGTCGGGTGGAGTCGACTCGGGTTGAAAAAATCCAACCCGTAGGGTCAGGTCGAGTTCGGGTTGGGTCGGGTCCGACTTGACCCGACCCAAATCGGTTCGGCTTCGGTCAGATCATCAGGTTCACGGGTCGACCCAAGCCGGTGAACACCCCTAATCATATCAATCTTCCACTTGCATTATCATCACTTGAGCGTAGATTAGTAACTTTTATATCCAATTTAATTTGTTATCATCAAAATATATGATTCAACAATCTCCCCCCCCCCCCCTTTTTTATGATGACAAACTAGTTGGACGATAGAGAGAAAAAAATGAATTATAAGTAGTATAGAGAGTAAGGAGTAAGCAAGCTCCTCCATTTATGCATATTTCACATTTTCTCCCCCTGAACAAGTGGCCTTTGTATTGTCATAATAATATGAAACAATATGGATATATGATATAAACAAAAGCACAAAATAAATATGAAATTAGGTGTTTAACACATTCATCATGAAGAAAAAGTCATCACAATATATCCATAGTCGATACATACATCATGTGTTTATACATTGACAAATATGACTATAGACACTACAAAATGGTGCACGACACTAGTACAAACATATAGCAACTAAAGAATATCGAACTAAAAACAAATAACATCATCCCAAACTTCTCTCCCATTTGATGTGGCAACCTAACTACATCTCATCGGGACTATCATCCTCACGAGCTACAGGCAAAATAAATCTGTGCGATGCATAGTAGGCCTACAATGAGCCAACAAGGTATTGGGAGTCATGCTCCATTCGTTGAACACGATAATCCATCTTAGTCATGTGACAGTCTATGGCATCCACCCACTATGAAAGGGTCATGAAATCATAGGCATCATAGGAACCGAGGCTGCGTGCTGGAAACATCCAAAAGGCTCAGTGGGTGCCAAAGGCAGAGGGACGCTAGGGCCAGCCTCCAGTGCATCCTGAGTATCCGTCGGCACTAGCTCTCCATTAGTGGCATCATCTCCATCGTCAGTGCTGGCTCTCCCAACATAAGATGCTTTTGGTGCAAAGTCGTGAATTCGATAATATTAGTGGGGCAGGGTCAGATGTACTCCTCGCCTACAGGGACGTCGATATCAAAATTGAGTAAATCTTACTTATTCAGGCTCCAAAATATAAGTGATACCGACCACGAGCATCAGAGGAGACCTTCTGGAAGATGTAATCCATGTGATAGAAAAGAAAATGGCCAAATGGAGAAACGAGGCATCGCGGATACAAAGTCAATAAAGAAAGAATAGATCAAAGTGAGTGACCTTTGTATAGTGCCCGTCTCGATGAGTAATCATATGATTTAGAATGTGATGAGTCATTTTCATAGTTGGATGAAGATGTTGATGGGTCGATTTGACGGTGTAGTGGATATCCTGTCTACCAAAAACCATATGAATGTCATCCGCAATCGGAAGATAATCGAAAGGCCAACTATGGATGACAAATGAATAGAGATCGGGTAATGGGCACGCAGCACCATAGATGTGACAGGGATGATTAGGATCAAAGCGAATGGGTATGCCAAGGACATAGGTGAAGATAGCCTCCCGAGTGATCGTCATGTTGGCATAAAAATGATGAACAAGACAGGGATACACACGCTCTGTGTGAGAGAAAAATGGCAGCCAACTGATGTTTTCAAACATCTTCTGAACATCTGAAATGTTTAGAGCATCCCAATCAATGTCGTAGGCACGTCGGACATTGAGAGAGGTGTACAGAGAATCAAAATAAACAGAGATAGCCCAAGTGACAAAGAGGTGACGATCAAAATCAATAGGGTCAGTGGAAGGTGACTGATGAGCACATCCGCTGGATCATCCTCGTCCACGGTCTCATCCATGTTGGATAGGTGTGGGTTTCGATTCTGGGTTGGGTTTGTTTGGGAGGACTTGAATGTGATGTGCACTGAAATCATAATGATGACAGCGCTAAAAGACTAGCCGGAGGGGTGGAGTCCCTTCATCGTCATCCATGAATTCAACAATGGTGGCAGTAAGGAAGAAGAGGGATCTAATCGATTGTTGTTCCGATGGTCGGAAGTGGCGCCAGAAGGGAATCGATGGTGGCTATGAGGGGGACGATAGGGAAATGACAACAATGACACTGAGAGAGGGAGAGAAGAGGTGCTAGCGACAGTGGTGGACAGCAGCGACGGCGTTGGTGGCGAATGGAAGAGAAGAGAGAAGGGGGCACGGGCGACAATGGTGAAAGAAGGAGGCAGTGATGGTGATGAGGAGATGACACGTAGGAAGGATGACATCGGCAGTCGGTAGGTCAATGGCAACGTCATAGAGGAGGACGGGCGATGGCGATGGCCGGAATGATGGCAGGCAGAAGAGAGAGATGGTGGTGGTAGGAGAAAATGAGGGAAATAGACGGCTGTAGCAGTCGACGATATGCAATCAAGATTCAATCATTCCTAATTCCCTTCTAAGCACGCAAAAATATTCTTCACTCCGGGGTTTTGCAAATATATTTGCATGTTGAACTTCGGTGGACAAATATTCAATGGCAATGTTCTTAAGGGTCACATGCTCTCTAATGAAATGATATCGTAAGTCAATATGTTTAGTCCTAGAGTGTTGAATTGAATTTTTATCATTTCTATAGCACTTGTGTTATCGCACTCCATGAGTACATTGGAACAGCTCACACCATAATCAAGCAATTATTATTTTACCCATAATATTTGTGCACAACAATTACCAACGGCCATATATTCGACCTCGACAGTAGAAAATGCGATGGAGTTTTATTTCTTGCTAGCTCATGAGATGAGAGAGCTACTAAAAAAGTAACACATCACACTGGTGCTTTTCCTATCAACTTTACATCCGATAAAATTCGCATTGGTGTAGGCTTGTAATTCAAATGAAAATTTTATATCATATCAAATGCCTAATTCGCATGTATGATTTAAAAAGTGCATTATCCTTTTAACAACAATTAAATGTGATTCTTTGAGAGTGGATTGAAACTTAGCACACAAGTATATATTAAACATGATATCTAACCTAGATGTCATTAAATAGAGCAAGCTACCAATCATACCTCTGTATATTTTTATCAATAGATTTGTCTTTTTTATCTTTATCCAATTTTATAATAGTGCTCATAGGGGTTGTGCTCGGCTTGCATTTGTTCATCCCGAATCTTTTAAGTAACTCCCTTATATACTTTTCTTGATTGAAAAAAATGTCATCCTTAAATTATTTTACTTGTAGGTCTAGAAACAAAGTGAGCTCTCCTACAATACTCAACTAAAATTGTTTAAGAGTTTGAAAATCTTTGCATAAGAATTCATTAGTAGCACCATAAATAATATCATCAACATAAATGTGAACTATTAAAAAGTCATTTTTCACATGTTTTAAAATAATGTACTGTCAACTTTTTTATTTTGAAAATCATTTTAAATTAAAAATGAATTCAATCTTTCATACCAAGTTCGAGAAGCTTATTTCAATTCATAAAGAGCTTTTTCAAATTTGAGAACATGATTAGGAAAATTTGAACTTTCAAAATCTTGAGGTTGTTCAATATAAACTTCATCATTTATAAAGCCATTTAAAAAAGTCGATTCTCCATCCATTTGAAAAATCTTAAAACCTTTATAACATTCGAATTGCCTCAAGTCTAGCAATAGAAGAAATTTTTTTTTCAAAATCAATCCCTTCAATTTGTGAGTTACCCGGTCACTAATCTAACCTTGTTCCTCACAATGACACAATTTTCATCTAACTTATTTCGAAAGACCCATTTGGATCCAATGATGGAATGGTCTTTGGGTCTTTTTACAAGTTTTCACACTTAATTTCTTTCAAAATTATTTAACTCCTCGTGCATTGCACTTATTCAATTTGGATCTTCAAGTTCTTCATCTATATTGCTAGCCACATAGATTTTTTAAAGAGTTTCTACTTTTATACCTTCATTTATATTACCTATAACTTGATCAAGTGGATGTAATGAGGCATGACTCTAATTTCTTAGAATGATTTGGTTCTTTTCTCTTTGACGTTCTTTCATTTCTTCCACATTTGGAATGTCAACTTTAGCTTCTTCCAAATTCTCATTTTGTACATCATCAAGTTGTCCTTGTACTTCAACTATTTCTTCATTGCGTGCTCATCAAAAAATCATTAGTCTCATTGAATTTAACATTAATAGACTCTTCAATAACTAATGTTCTTTTATTATACACTCTATAAGCTTTACTTGTATTAGAATAATCAAGAAAAATATTATCATCACATTTAGCATCAAATTTGCCTAGTTTATCTTTGGCATTCAAAATATAGCATTTACAACCAAAAATTTTAAAATAAGAAATATTTGGTTTCTTACCATATAACACTTCAAAACATGTTTTCTTCTTAAGAGGCCTAAGTAGAATCCTATTAAGAACATAACATAATGTGTTTACGATCTCCGTCCAAAAATACTTTGATAATTTACTTTTATTTAAATTGTTCTAGCAATTTCTTGTGTAGTTCTATTTTTCTTTCTACTACTCCATTTTGTTGAGGTGCCTTAGGAGTGAAAAAATTATCAGTAATTTTATTTTTTCTCACAAAATAACTCAAATTTATGATTTTCAAATTCTCCTCCATGGTCACTTCTATTTTTTGAAATTTTTTGTTCAAATTCATTTTGCAAATTTAAAAAACACTTTTATTATTTCATATTTACTAGCAAGAAAAATAGTCCAAGTGAAATGAGAGAAATCATCAACAATAAAAAATATATATCTCTTTCCTCCTAAACTTATCACATCAATAGGTCCAAATAAATCAAGATGTAAAAGTTCCAAAGACCTGTGTACTAATAACTCCCTTTAATTTAAACGAACTTTTGGTTTATTTATCTTTTAAACATGAATCACAATATTATTTATCTCAAATTTAACATTAGGCAAACCTTTAATCAATTCATGGTTTGAAAAATTATTTAGTAATTTATAGTTTTCATGTCCTAATCTTTTATGCCACAACTTTATATCATCATGCATAGAACTAAGATATTTTTTTATTTTTCAAGTTATCAAATCAATTTTGCACACATTATTTCACCTAAATTTCATGTGTAAAACCTTATTATTTTCATCTAGTATCAAACAATTGTGCTTTTCAAATAAGACTAAATAATTTTTATCACATAGTTGACTTATACTAATTAAGTTATGTTTTAAATTTTCAACTAGTCAAACATTTTTCAAATACACTTTGTCATTCTTACCCACATTACTCATAACAATTACTCTTTCTTTACTATTGTCTTCAAATGTGATTTTTCTTCCATTTTTCTTTTCCAAAGTGATGAATCTTCAAGCCACTTGAGATGAAAGTGAAGATGAAAAAAATAACTCCAACACCTCTTCAAGTGATGATGAAGAAGCCTACACATGTCTAATGGCTAATGGTCATGAGGTATCATTTAACTCATCTAACTCTAGCGATAGTGAAACATTTAATGTGCATAATGGATTTAGAATTCTTATGAATAAATATGGATGTCTAAAAAAGAAATATGATAATCTAAAAATAGAGCTTGAAAATATGCAAAAGAAAAATAAGAATGTTAAAGTATGTGAAAAGTGTGATGCATTGAATGAAAAAAAAACTCTAGTCTGAAATTCTTAATTAAAGAATTAAAAATGGAAAATTGTAGACTAAAATCATTATGTGAAACAAAGTGTAGAAAGTGCATGCTTGAACAAAAAAATTAAGAATTTAAAAGTTGAACTTAAAAAATTTTCTAATGGAAATAAGATGTTAGATGTCATGATTAGTGGATCTAGAATATTTTCAAATAAAAAGGAACTTGATTTCAACTCTTTTGAAAAGAAAAATGATAAAAGAATTTTATTTGTTAAAGCATCGCATGATTACACAAGATCACATATTACTAGTTTTCATTGCGAATACGAAGGACATTATTCTTATGATTGCAGAATTAGGAAAGGAGTAAGTAAAGGAATGAAGAAATTTGGGTCCAAAAGACCATTTCTAATCAAGATGGACCCAAGCAAGCTTGGATATCAAAAAAATGAGACTCTTAATTTCTTTCTTGTGAAAGCTTCAAAGTACAATGAATGTAATTATTTATGTATCATATGTGATATGCTAGTGTTCACATCACAATAGTAATGTGTTCCTTATTATTATTGTTATAGGAGTAGAAGAGTAAAATATATAGTGAGAAAGGAAAAGAGAATTTTTTTTAGCACTTATAGGTAAGTTGCTTTCTCCTACTCTCTATAATCACTTTTTTTTTTAATTCGGTGTGACATTTATTGTGATATGTACTGAATATATTTTGAATATGTTCTTCTGAAAAGTACGTTAGAATGATTTATCAATTGATTGTACATTGAACAACATATTTGTTATGTTATGGATTAATTTTACAAAATGCAATCCTTATGTTACATATGTTATCCTTATGTTATATCATGCTTCCGCTATATCTTATATTATTTTCGTTGCTCATGCATACTATGTTTTATTAACATTACATTGTTTATGTATGGTCCACGTGATGCACTTCGGGATCCGCTTGTCGTGAGGTAAATTTCGGACGCATTACACCATGAGCCATAAAGGAGTAAGCCATCCTTTTTTGCCAACAGAAGCCCATCCGCATTGTGTCTCGGTAGACACTGATCCAAATGAAGCCCAAACTTGTAGTTGGAAGGTTTTCATAAGTTACTCTCAAACCATTTAGCAGTGGATCCAAGTCCCATGCTTCATCGGACGAGTAAATCCAATTCTATACATACCCTTGCATATTCGATCTCCTCTTTTGTCATGTATTCATCTAATTTGGATGGGTTGTTATTCTCAAAATGGTCTACTCACTACTTAATTCAAATGGCAACCACACCATAGAAGTCGAAAAAAGTTCATCGTATGGCTGGAAAAATGTACGGCTAGAAAAATGCCTTCGCCTAGCAGACGTTGAGGTCCCATTTAGCAGTCAAAGAAATATATCCAACATTTTAAAATTTACAAAGGAATCCATTTTTCACTTTTAATTAAAATCTTCAGTGCTATTTTTTTTCAACATCTTGTTTGAAAGTGCAGAGATGAAACCAATGTTGTATTCCATCACCTTTAAACAACACGGGCAGTTCGCGTCCAATCCCCACTCCATCTCCCAACCCCTTCTATCTTCTTCTCTCGTTCGTCGCCCACATCCTTCCAATTCAGGAGTATCATGAGGTCTAGTGCGATGTTTCGCAACCAAGCGTCGTCGGCCTTATGTTGCGCGGACGAGGCCGCCCTCTGCGACCACCACGTGCACCCCGGCAAGCAAGCACCTGTGCTTCTCCCTCCTCCACCTCAACTCCTCCCACTCCTCACTGTTCTGCGACATATGCCAGGTGCTTGTCCTCAGTGTTCGTTGTCATTCCCCTATCTGATTTTTTTTTCTTTTTCCAACGTCTGAAACTGTTGGATGATTCTGCAGGCAAAGAGAGGCTTTGTGTTTTGCATGGAGGATCGTGTGATCTTGTGAAGCGACTGTAACGTGCTGGTGCACAGCACCAACAACCTCACCATGAGGCACAACAAGTTCTTGCCCATCTCCTCGCCACCAAGTCGCACATCTCCCACCTTTGTCCACCCTCCTCTTTGCCACCAAACATGATGTCTCGTGAGCTTCACTCACCAGCAAAGTTGGCAGGAACCTTGGCAATGAAGATGCCACCAGAAGCCAAGATGAAGTAGCGAAGGTTCATACAAGACGGCGGAAGAAAAAAAAAAGTGGAGAAATGAAAAGAAACAAAGAACAAGTGTGGCGTCACAAGAAAAAAAAAAGAGATCTTATCTAAGTTTTTTTTTTCTTAAGTGATGTTCTTCCATTGTTTTATTTTCTACTCAAATTGACATACAAACGATCATTTTGAACTTTTTCCAATCATCGAAAAGAAAGCAACAAAAGGACTTCATTCCAATGGATTATGCCGCATCCAAACAGGCCCTAAGCATATTTTTGGTCGATGTTCGAGGGTTCCTGGTTAAAACATTTTATCTTGTTAATTTCATTTACAAACATACATAGAAGATAAATTTTATCTATAATTTTCAAAGATGAGGAGAGCTCCCTAATCGCAGGGAGATCTGATTGGACCTTGTCCACCATGTTACATTTCTGGCAAAGCAAACCATTAGGCATTTCTGTAGTTCTCCCCTAGCAACTTCGTCTGACATAACAATGACATCATCGGATGAGACCGCCTAAACAGCTTTAAGATGCTTCGGGGAGACCCGGGGGGCGCAGCAATTTTTTTTTTTGGAAAGAAAATATTACATTACTTATTGAAAAGACTCATAGACTCACAGTACAAAATTCTATCGAGATCAAGAGGAGGACTATCGACCTA
Organism: Pontederia crassipes; assembly: GCA_030549335.1. Lineage (NCBI taxonomy): Eukaryota > Viridiplantae > Streptophyta > Magnoliopsida > Commelinales > Pontederiaceae > Pontederia > Pontederia crassipes. The sequence goes on from CM060190.1 coordinate 10,431,691, forward strand.
AAAATACTCGTCATTTTGATGACCTTTTAAAAAGTATGCAGCCGAGTTACAAGTTCTAGAGCAAAAAAGAACAGAACAGATGGCGAGAGGCTGTCGATGGTGCTCCGAATATCAAGGATGATGCTGCGAATCTGTCAAAGACAAGCCTGGGTGTCCCTGACGATGTGAACCAGGGTCTTCAAGTCGGAGTAAATTTTGACGTGAGTGATCCTACGGGAAGCACAAGCGCGGACAGTAAGAAGCAGCGCCCAGACTTCAGCGTGGAGGGCGAAAACAGCAAAGATAGTACCAGCACATACAAAAATAAAATTACCAGTATTAGTCCGTAGCAGAAAACCGTAGCCCCCACCAGAGCTGGCTCCACAGAAGGAGCCATCCGAATTGAAGATAACCCAATTCGAAGGGGGGCCCTCCCACTAAACCCGCTAACAATATCATACCACCTTGCTTGAGAGTATGAGTAGCTGTGGGAGATAAGATGAACAGGATGGTGGAAAATTAATATGGGTTATTTCTTTTTAACACTCCTATTATAATTTTTTTCACGTTTAATTTTAAATTATAAATTTATAAATTTTACTCCTCTAATTTATTTAAATTTGACACTTAAATCTTTCAATTAAATTTAATTTAAAATTTGTTAAGTTTCTTTTTCTAATAACTCTGAAATATCATTTTTACCTCTTATTTTTAACATAAAAAATATTAATATTATATTAAAAACATCAACATAAATATAATATTATATAAAAAAATATTATTATCAATTAGTACTTTTACTTGCATTGATTTTTTTCTGTTTTTAAAAAAATTATTGTAATATGAATATAAGGGTAAAAAGGACATTTCACAATTAAATTTAATAAAATTTAATAGAAAGACCTGTGCGTCACATTTGAGTATGTTTGAGAATTAAAATTTGTAAGTTTATAATTTAAGATTAAATGTGAAAAAAAATTATAGCCGAAAAGAATCAAAAGATGTCAAAGGAAATAACTCAATTAATATTGGAAGAGAGGAGGAGATAGAAGGGAGCAGAGGATTTGAAAGATGTGGAGGTCTTGGGGCCCCGCTTCGGATACTTGAACAGAATGTTTTCAAATCTGAAAGAAATATTGCCTTTTATTATGTGATAACACGTAAAAGTTAAAGAACAATGTCACAGGTAAATCTTCCGATAATTTTATATTGGTTAGTCATTTATCATGGAATCTTACATCTCACTCAGCAGAACTAGAAAACAGTAATGAGAAACTAAAAGATCTATTGCTAGCCAAATTTAAAGTCGTGTTACACATCTTGCTCAATATCCTCCGTTCGACTTGTGCAACTTTGACATGTTTGTTTGGTATCAGTGAAGGACATTAAATCGTCCGCTGACAGAAGCATAATCTGGGACCCGATCAACTGCAATCAGATGAGGAACTTCATAAAATTTTCGGGCTTATCCAAGTTGTTCAAGATAGAGAGAATAGAGAAAAGAAATTGACCATCTCCCCATGATGCCATCGTGAGCCGCGTTGACAACATCTTCTGAGCCATTACCGTGAGATCGTCAAGAGTCAACTCATCTAAGTGCCTCAAGAAATGCTCCACCGGTTTCCTATGCAATAGCAAAGGGTTGAACTTCTGCCATAATTGAATTTTAGAAACATGAGTGCAGCTAATTTGTCGAAAAACTCGATACTCACCGACACCCGTATGTCAATATTTGTCTCCCAATGTCCTCTGCCACAATTGCCTGAAAATGATAAAATGTATCATAAGCAACTTGGATGAACCAACAAAGTTACTCTTTAAAAAGAATGCAGAACTTCAAATGTATTATTAAAATGAAATAACCCTGGATTCCAGATTCATCAGAACAGCTGATCTTGTTGCATTTTTGGCGCGATTCAGCTCAGGTTCTGAAACTGAAAGTCATTGAACAGGTACAAATGAAATCGAGTACATTACACTATCTAGTGAACTCGGTCTATATTGGAAAAGACATGACTTCTTACTAGTGCCAGGTGTAGCAATAGCCACAAGCTCCTCAGTTGCAATATCCACTGCCTTTGCCACAAAATCAGATTCCTGCATTCATAGAAGTTCCAAAAAGTTATGGTTGAAAAAATTGGTCAATAGGACATGATTTTTTTTTTAAACTGAAATCTAAATCTCCCACATGATAAGTGATAACATCTTTTTTCGGAAAGGGACACCATCAGTTTACAAGCTGCTCCAGAGGACTTATGAGCTTTCTTGTACCAAAAATTTAATTTCTTCGCGTGCCATGTTAGAATGTAAGCCGACCCCACCTAGTGGGATAAGGCTTTGTTGTTGTTGCCATGTTAGAATGTAGGTTTTAGCATGCCATGTTATAGTGTCTGTTTCTGATAATATCTTAAATTTGATGTTATTCTCTCATTTCATCGAAAAATTTCAAGTTCTCTCATGTGAACACATGTTAAGTTCCCTTATTGGCTTACATGATAAGCTCATTGACTGGAACTAGACAGAGGTAATTGGAATTTATTCTCAAGTCACTGACAAGGTTGTGATAATCATGCATAGGGGAAAATATTTGGAATCATTGGGCAGGGTTTTCATCGAAAAATTTCAAGTTCTCTCATGTGAACACATGTTTAGTTCCCTTAATGGCTTACATGATAAGCTAATTGACTGGAACTAGACAGAGGTAATTGGAATTTATTCTCAGGTCACTGACAAGGTTGTGATAATCATGGATAGGGGAAAATATTTGGAATCATTGTGCAGGGAAATTGTTTCTGGAATCTTATGGTCTCACTTCTGTTCAAACTTTCTGGTTTCTGATGGAGAACATAACCAAGCAGAAATGTCAAATGGGTGTTATAACCGATAATAAAGATACTTCTGTTGGGTTAGTAACTTACTGTAACCGAATAAATGCCGAAGAGGCCTGTTTCATTGTACATGCTACAGAATGCAATAAAAGACTGCAGTTCTTGGTGCTGTGTTAATACCCTTAAATCTGCATAATCAAATCAGTTTGAATAAGATATGCATTACAAGATCGAGTTTTTGGTCCAGCTGATAACATGCATGTATCTATGTGAGAGAAATTCAAAAATGACAAAAAGAATAACTTTGATCAAATGCTTTAGCAACAAAATATGACTAAAGGAATAACAACAGATTTCCATGATAAAAAAGATCCATGTTTGCAGATCCTAGAGAAGAATTTCTTGGCAGCAGATATCGAAAGTCGATGGTCTGCCATTAAGAGATATTTAAGAATCTTGATCAATAAGATGTTTAAGGATTTCAATGAAGAGTAATAAATAAAATATAATAATTGCAAAAGAAAAAAAAAGTGAAAATTGTTGATCACCCTCGATTTCAAGGAAATGTCTATAACACAACTAAATAATTTCTATATTATTGACATTTAAAATGAATAAAATTGTTGATAACCCTCTGATCAAAAGCCCATTGATCACAAGTTAAGCCATTGGGTCTCTCTGTCCATATTATATCTTCATTTTCTGGCGGTAACTATAACTCCACGCTCAACTGATGATACCAACACTTTCTTGATCCACCCAATTTAATCAGCAAGCTATTGATCAGAAGGTGCTCAGAAGTTTCCACAATGACATGTAGCAAGTTACAAAAGTAACTTGGAGGTGGCGAAAATGTCATGTGCCATAAGCAAGCTCTAGCTTGCTACATATACGCCAGCTTCTTTTAAACTACTATTTAATAAACAAAATGATACAAAAAGCTTAGCACTCTAGCATCATTGCTAAGATATACCTGATGCTCTTCATAGACTTAATTTCTTATAATCAAGGACAAATACGCAGTATATGTATTTTGCCTAAAAAAACCAAATTCCTAAACCAAAGGAAAAAACAACTTTTTGGAATGTGAAAGAATTAGTACAATCAAGTACTCTCTAGATACATTGGAGGATGGAGTTCCTAACTTAAAGAGATAAAAAGCTAAACAGAAATATACTAAAAACAGAGAAATTGGATAGCAAAGCATGGAACTCACAATCAGAACAGGGATTATTGCTTCTCTAAAAAAAGTGAGTAGTTGAGCACTTAAACTGGTTGTAATAGAATCAATAATATAGGGAAATTAACTTTCCTGCTGAAATATGTAATACTCGCTATAACAACCCCAAAATTGCAATATTTAAAAAAGATGGTGAGTCTCATCAAACAAAAAGAACAGGCAACAGAAAAGAAATCCAAAGAAAGTAATGTAACACGAACTGAACTATGTAAGAGTTTCAAAAGGAAAACAACGAAGAAAGTATGAAGAATAGTGTGTTGTGTTTATGACTCACAAAGCCGAGAGTGCATTCCTTTCCCTGGACCACCAGTTGAGAATGAATGACCACCACCCATCAGAAACTACAATGATTCAGGTAACTTTAAGATGACAAAAAATGTACATTAAAAAAATCTACATAAAACATCCAAGTTGGAATTTTTTTCTTATTTCAAGAGCAGAATCATGCATCAAATAGAAATTTCAAGATATTAACTAAGTAAAATCTATCTATCAGCTAATATCAAAACATTCTCTTACAATATTCCACATATGTCTCAGTTTACAGATCAAATGGCCGTTGAACCACTCAGCCATATTTTATAGCTCTCAAAGGATGTTATTATTATTATTAGGGTGACATGATGTCTCATGCATGCTGAAGATTTTTTATTGTCTAATATGTGTACAAAATAAACTTAATATGCATGTGATCAACTTAATACTAAGATTGGTCTATCTTAATTCATCTTAATATATATCGAGTAGTAGGATCAGTTATCTGGTTCTCGGTGGATTTGCAAATCTTAGGGTCTAATTTTTCAAGGAAATTCTTCTTCATAATTTGTTGTGCTTACATATATATCTTCCTTATTTAGGGTTTTTGATATTTAATTGGGTCATATATATAGGATTTTGGGTAAAATCTCCCAAGCAGTGATATCAAAGAAAAAAACCTTTGCATATACAATATAATATTTGCTTCCCCATCTTGCTGATAAACTAAAATATGATCAATTTTTATACCTGCAGAACTGTCAGGATTGTTGCATCTTTTTCTTGGTGCCAACCACCTGGGACTTCAAAAGCCAGCATCACATGTGTTTTCTACCATGAGCAAGGTAGATTAGACACTATATAGATGAAAAAAAAAGAATGATGACACAAAATCCCAGGAAGATTATCACTATATTACTTCTGTGTCAACTTTGTGCCTGAAATCACCACCAGTATAGATGGATTTTGGGGCTTCCAGAAGAGGACCTCTTTCTAGGTCATACAATAGAGGTTCTGCAATTGCTAATAGGTCATCATGATCCACACCATACGCTGCTAAAACCATCCTATCAGCAGTATAATTTTTCTGAGAAGTATTATATGCGCAATCAGTGTGCCAACCCTATTACCTATAGCATATATGATAAACAGAACCTATGAATCTTACATGAAAGAACTTGGCAACAGTAGATGCATCCATTCTTTCCAAAGCATTCTCTGGCATTATAAGTGGATTTCCTAGTGCACCAGAATAACCTTTAAGATGAAGTGCTTCTAAAATACACTGCTGGGGGTCCTTTGCAGTCTCCCCAATTTCCAGCTTAACTTTCATCATCTGTAGAGCAACATTAGAGCATGATCAGCATTGTGAAACAGAAAATACAGAAGAATAGAGTCCAGAAAATTTATTGAAGATATAAATCACATCCTTTTTTTTAAACTAACCTGTTCCTCTACCTCACTGTCTAGAAGTAATGGGTTCCTAACACAGTCAATTAGCAGCTCGACGGCTGCAGGCAAGCAGGCCTTCAGTGTATCATAAGTATAAGCCATCTGCTCGCGTGTTGCCCCAGCAGAAACATTACCTCCTGTTGTCTCAACATCTTGTACCACACGTAAATGGCTCCTATTTGTAGTACTCTTGAAGGCCAGTCTCTCCAAAAGATGGGTAGCACCCATATATTCCTCCGTTTCATAAATGGAACCAGAGTCAACATATAGCCCTATAGAAACAGCAGGACCCTGTATTGAAACAGATTCAAAGACTAGCATCAGATCAGACAAGTTTCATAAAGCACAATTACATAGGATCAGAAACTAATAAACAAAGTTGACAAGAAAAGATAATTTGCCCTAACCAAACAGGTCAAGAACACTAATTCCTTGGGAACTTGCTTTCTAAGTATGGTACACCATCAAGGCATGCCACCATCGTCTTGCAACTTGATGGTATATATTTGAGAAACAAAAAAGCCAAGAAAAACCATAGAGATACAGAGTATGCACTTACCACAGCATTTTCAGAAGCTATCTTTAAACCATTTGGAAGCACTGTTATTTTAGTAGGATTTTGTTCTATATAATCGTGGAGTGCATGAGGAACCTTGAAACCTGGTGGAGACTGATAAAGTGGAACATGCTTCATGTAGTCAGAAGATGAAGTTTGTTGATGTGCCAGAAAGCGGGTGCCAACATCACAAAGGGGTGAATCTCTTGTGTGCAGAATGTTGCAACCCCTACCATTTTTTACATTCTTCAGGACCTACCAGCATCAGAAAAGAACAAAATAGAGATTTGAGAAGCTTGATTCCATATCTCAAATGCATGTCCATCCAAATTAGCAAAATTTACACCACGATGCAATGTTTAATACATTCCACTCAAGTAAAATAGTAATGCTTGGACCTTGGTGTGTGGTTCATTAATTATATGCATGCTTGAACTAACCCATATTCAGAATATCATATATGATTAAAGCAATCACCAAGCTATGCCATTCTCCTGAAATAAATGCACCAAGTATTAGTGTCATACCTACTAACCAAAATTACTAGTCTTCACCATCCCAACCAGCACCAAAAAGGTATTATTGTTCTTTGAATTCCAGCATTTTCTGTTGAGTTTTCTTAAAGTATTGAGTAATTTTTTCAGACATGCAAAATTTCCCAAGATCTGACAAATTTCAATTAAAGAATAGAAAATCAAAAGAGAGGACAGAGCCAAAATCTCCAGCCTCCAACGAATTTTATCTATGTCCACTTTAATTATCTCCAGCCTCCAATGAATGCACAAGTGCACACGATATCTTTGCCATGGCAAGAGTGTTTCAAAGATCTATGCCTCATCTCCTGTCACATGAAGTAACTCACATAGCAGAGGAGAAAAGGAAGATACTCCCCACAAGTCAATGCTAAAGCATCATTTCCAAAAAGATTGCAACAATAGGAAGAATGCAAACCCTGTGATCACTGCCCTAAACAGTTCCGTATATTAGTATTTTACTTTCTTAACTAATTTATCTCCGTCAAAATTTTACCTTTCATCCATCATTTGATCAAACACAATAATATCACAAGTTGCCACAACAAATTTTAGCTGATTTCTCCGTCAGCACCTCCTCAAATGGGACTACAAGAAAATACTGGTGTGCACATATACTATATGCATTTATACATCATAATATCCACCTGGACGGGTATTTAAAAAATTCTCTTTCTTTGAGGAAAGTAATCGAACAGGAAATGAGCAAGTGAAGGAAAGGTTGATACTGACAAGAAGGACGCATTAAAAGTAAGGCATCCAGGTTACCTTTCCAAGAAGAAGACGATTTGGAGATCGAAACATTTTGATCAGAAAATTGGGAACCACAGGAGGGAAAGGTAAACCTCCCCACCAACACCCGAACAAGAGGGGTTTTGAGAGGGTTCTGGGCGACCAAACAACACACGGACACAGCACTTCAGAGGAAAGGTAAGGCTGCTTGCTGTGACAGCCTAACGGGCTTCTCACAATAGGCCCAAAACCTTTCTAAGAAGCTAACATGGCCTATATTTTAGAAGCGTGGAAACGAGCTCAGTTCATGTGGGCCCATTAGGATTTTAATAGTTTACAATTCAGAATTTAAGGATTTAATAGACTATGTAATATATTTCATCGCAAAATGACTTATAATATAAAGTGGAATTAGAATTATTGCAAAAATATATTATAAGACTCTAAAAAACTATTTAAAATGCTAACAGTGAAGTATTGTAGATAAAAATAAAGTTAAAAAAAAAGAGTGAGCGTCAAGGGTGTTCACGAGTCAGGTAGAAACTATTTAAAATGCCAACAATGCAGTATTGTAGATAAATAAAATTAAAAAAAGTATGAGTATGGGAGGTGTTTATGGGTCTTACGTCAAACTCGTAAATAAATCCCACTAAACTCAACTTGTCAAAGGACCTTTTGAGGTCAAATCACGACTCAATATGATTCGGTTCGAGTCTGATGAGATCAGGTCGAGTCACCTGACCATTCAATTTTTTTTAATATTTTTTCTTATTTATTTTATATTTATTGATATAAAACAAGTTTTTAACTATTTAAATATTATTTCTTACTTAAAATATTTTATTTCATTTTTTTAGAAAAATTAAATCAAATATAAACTTAAGTTTAAATAAAAAAAATAAAAACATCGGGTCGTTGGATGAGATCAGATTGAATCGAGTTGAAAAAATTCAATCCGTACCCGACCCGATCCATAACCGAATCGAGTCGGATCAAATTGAGTCCAACCCAATTCGACCCAAACTAGATCGGGTCGAGTCATTGAGCACCCGTCATAAATATGAGCAATCTAAATCATCATTTGTTCCTATGTAATCCAAAGAAATTGACAACATGAAATTCAATGATATTAATTTTCTTATAAAATAAGTGAATCGTCATATTTTAATTGAATGTACACTATTGTCAAAATGCATTTCAGTCTGTTAGTAATAAGGATGCACAAGTTTCATAGATATTATTAAAAAAATTATCATGTCTATCGAAGAAAATGCTCTCAAGTAACACATGCGTAACAAGTTTACTGCAATATAATGAAAAGAAAATACTAATTATTCAAAGGCACAATATTTGAGCCTTTTTACAAAATAAATAAATATTTTTTAACGCTTAATTTTTTTAACACTCATTGATCTATATATGACTAGAGGCTTTTTACAAAATAAATAAATATTTTTTTAACGCTTAAGGTTTTGAACACTCATTTATCTATATATGACTAATGAAAATATCATGTTCATTTTTTGAAATACTCTGTTTTTATGGAACAAGAAAAGTCAGCTACAAATGATATGCGTGCTATGATTAAGGCATACTTGTGAATATCATGTTCATTTTTTGAAATACTCTGTTTTTATGGAACAAGAAAAGTCAGCTACAAATGATATGCGTGCTATGATTAAGGCATACTTGTGAATATTTGTGACTTGCTTCGCTGCATATGTTACACGATCATGGCATCGTTATTATGTATGAAGGTTTTAATAACTAAGAAAACCAATCTCATTGGAGTGAAAATAATTCAAAGGTTCTTTCATATTACTCCTGTATGGAGACCGGGACGACGATCACACTGTAAAGATGACACTATATCACGATTCAAAGGACCTACACGACTATTACAGAGTTTCGACAGACTTTCACATATGCATACCAAAACAATTCTATTCATGGAGTTTTTTGTCAACAGTTTGCTTAACTACTTATAATGTAGTTTACACAACTACATGCATGTAACTACATGGAGGGAGTTTGGACCAAAACTGCATCAGTACAATTTCTCTCGTATGGCCCATTAAGGATGTATGTCCAATAATTTGTCAGGCGCATATAATGAGTCATTTGTGATATCTTATTTATGCGAATGTTCTTGAATAGTAAATGAATCGTGTGATCCACGAATACATCAACAACACAACATGAGAGAATTGTGACCTATTAAATATACACAATTACTATCACTTGAGAGTATATACCATGATCTGTCAAGAATACATAGTGCTCAATCAACTTCAGAGCCAAGAGTACAACTTGTTAGAAATTAATAGTCGCGCAATCAATGTGCGAGCCAATATTACATTCTCGTATAGTCGCTCGAGCATCTCTTGGCCTTAGAAACACATTGCATGCACAGGCTAGACGACTCGCGTCTAATTCCATGATTCAATCAATTTTATATGCATACTTAATAGTTGGCCAACAACATATAAAATTTAAGCATCACTAATGAATCTTTCTCGGTTCTAAGTCAACTACCTTTCTAGATGTGTCTCGATGGACTGCATACAGTTTTAGCCTTTGAGTACCTTGTTAAAGTAGTAACACCAACATATTACCTTAAAATATAGTCAAGAGTATAAGGACAATCTCCAAAGTTATTCAGAACTTGATCGCACATGTGACAAAGACTTGATAAACTATTTGTCACATAGAGTCGACTTAGCATACTTGATAATACACTCAAGTAATGCAGTGAAGACTCCCATTGAAGGAGCATAAGCCTTTACTCAATAACATCACATGAACTTAGTCCAATCGTCTAACTACGGCGACTAACTTAAGTTCTCCCACTAGTCGCTCAAATTTTGGTGCTATAAATAAGATCTCATATCTACCTCCTCTTATCAAGCCTCATTGAATTGAAGTAAAATTATGCTTGAATCCTCCTGAACAAATCAAGGAGGTTCTGGATCATATTATAAATCTAAATCATTTCATCCTCGCTCACCATGTTAAGCATCAAAGGTGATGGGTAAATTATATCCGTCCATCAACTTTAGGTGTGGTAACAACTCGGTCCTCTAATCTCAATTTGTAACTAGAATGTCCTCAACCTTTAATTTTCTTACATGTTTGTCCTCCTGACCGATAAATAGCCAGCTTTTTGTTGTAGTGCTGATGTGCCACAATCTCACCATGGAAAGGGGGGCCGACGCCCCCTGTGCGACAGGGAGAGCCGGCCTCCCATTTTCTCCCTCGCCGCACACGAGGAAGAAAGGGGTTTCAGTGCCCCCTGTGCGAGCTCGTGCACCAACAATCTTGTACAGCGGGGCGCCAATCCCCGCGCCCCCCCCCCACCATTTTCTCCCTCATCACGCACGTGTCGACGCCCTTCTGTGAGAGCTCGCGCGTCGACGAATTTGCATGGGGGGCGTCGGCCCCCCTTTTTCTCCCTCTTTGCACGTGACAAAGAAAGGGGGGGTGGCGCCCCCCCCCCCCCCCCTCTCTAAATCTTGCGTGCCAGCGAGCCAGCAAGGGGGTGTCAGCCCATCTTTTTCTCCCTCGCCGCACGCGAGGAAGAAAGGGGGGTTGGCGCCCACTGTGCAAGCTCGCAAGGGGAGTGTCGACACCCTTTTGTCTGCGCCCCCCTATGTGAGCTCGCATGCCGACCAAGGGGGCGCCGGCACCCTTTTGCCTGTGCCTTCCTATGCGAGCTCACGCGCTAGCGAGCTCGCATGAGATGGCACTGAAGGGTGTATTTTTTTATTAATTTTATAGCAATATAATCGAGAAATTGGTTATCACTCGTCAGGAGGACGATGCACGAAAGAAAAATAAAGTTTGGGGACAATTTAGTTACAAATTGAAGTTGGAGGACCGTTGAGATATTGATTTAAAGTTGGGGGATGATGTGTGCAATTTATTCGAAAGGTGATTATTCGTGTGATTTGATAATCTCGTGCATGACTAACATACTACTTATGTATAACAACTCATAATAATTTAAACAAAAAAATCTTTTATTTAACTACATGAGTTTAAGTATAATTATGATCACATAATCGCATAGTGTTTACATGTCGATAATCCTTTCTAAACATCTACATTTTGTGCAAATTTATATTTAGTGTCAATGTGCTTTCCTTTATAATGATATTTCTCATCTTTCACATATGTAATGGCACATTGATTATCACAGTATAGACTAGTCATTGAAGTGTTATCAGCTACCTTAAGATGACGAAGGAATTTGCCTAACTAAAAACCTTCTTTTGTAGCTTCAATACATGCCACAAATTCAGCTTACATTGTTGATAATATTGTTTTTTATTGCTCCATGTCACAATGACATTGCTAAGCAAGAAGATATAACCGAAGGTGGATTTGCGCTCATCAACATCGCTAGCCCAATGGGCATCTGTACATTCGGTTAACTTTAATCTTCCTCTTTTCTAGCGTAGTGCATATTCAACTTTGTCATTTAAGTATTTGATAATTCTCTTGACAACTTCCAATGTTGATGTCCTGAGCTTAGACTAATATCAATCGACTAGACCGATGACATGTCATATATCGAGCAGAGTACATAACATTATGTACATTATATTTTCAACTACATTAGCATAAGGAATAGAGGCCATAACTCTCTTTTCTTCTGAAGTGACACATATTAAGACTTAAAGTTTCACATTTCACTATAGAAGTATCAATGTGTTTGTAGTTATTTATTAAAAAATATTCGAGTAACTTTTTAATATAGGTCTTTTGTGAAAGAATAACGAATCTCTTTAAACGATCTCATTAAATCTTTACACCAAGTATATGTTGTTTCACCATTTCTTTCATCTTAAAGATAAATGATAATTATTGTTTAATGATATTTATATGCTCCTTATTATTCACAACAATTAAGATATCATCAACATACAAAGTTAGATATGCATACTTATCTTTGGAGCCAAATATATACACACATTAGTCTTCAACAATCATAGAAAATCCAACTTACATACATCGACGGAATTTCAAATATCATTGCCTAAATTATTGTTTTAGTCCATATATCTACCGTCGCAACTTACATACTTTGTGCTTTGATCTTTTACAATAATGTGGGTTTCTTCACATAAATTATTTCATCTAGTTTTCCATTTTAAAAAGCTATGTGTACATCCTTTTGATGTAATTTTAAATCGCAAATATAGTTAGGATTAAACGAATTGAAGAAATATTTGCAATTGGTGTAAAACTTTCATCATAATATATACCCTTCTCTTGGGTATATCTTTGTGTAACAAGGCGAGATTTGTATCTTTCTACATATCCAATCCGTCTGGACAATTTTTTACTTTGACAATTCATTTATTTCTTATTGGTCTCCTATCGGATGGGATGCCCCAAATTTCAGGTTTGATTATCTCTCATATACTTCATTTCTTCTTCTATTGCTTGCATCCATTCATCCATGGAAAGACACGAGAGAGCCTCCATAATTATTTTAGTTTTATGTTCATCTTTGGTACCAACTATTAAAACTTCCCCACAATCTCAAAACGATAATTTGGAATACTTCTTTAGTCTGATGTAAATATTCTGATATATCTCATTCTATAGTTGGTGATTATTCTCTTTTAATCTGATCAAAATTTTGGAGTAAGGAGACATACTTCTCAGCAGATTGATCCATTAAGAAGGCCAACTCATGATCTTCTTTCACTTCTACATAAAATATCTTTATCTATTTCACCTTGCCTAAAAAAGTCATCTTCCAAAAATGTGGCATCTTTACTTTATATCCCTTTTATACTTCCATCATATTTTCATCTATGAAGACATATCCTTTTGAGGTTTCAAAATATCTTATGAATATGCACTTTTCCTTTAAGATCTAATTTTTCATACTTATTAGAAATATTAAGTATATAGGTAGCGCACCTAGGATCGTAAATAACTAAGTTCAATCTTTCATCATGTCTAGAGTTCATAAGGAGTGGAATCTACATATTTTGATCAAGCACGATTCAATATATAGCCTGTAGTCAACAAGGAATCACCACAAAAGGAGATAGAAATATTCGTTTGTGCCATCATTGATCCGACTATATTAAGTAGAGTTTTATTTCTTCATTCTAGAATACCATTTTATTGTGGAGTTTTAAGAATTGTTAATTTTCTTTCATCACACAATTTTTTAAAGAGAAAGGATAAATATTCAAATCACAATCTATACACAAGATCTTAACTTTGTAATCCAATTGATTCTTAGTCGTATGTAAGAATCTTTTGAAACACTCTAATGCCTTATATTTATGTGTGATTAAATAAATCACACCATATTATGAATAATCATATATAAATGTAATAAAATAAGAGAAACCATGTGTAGTCTTAATATTTATGACCGCAGATATTAGAATGAATTATTTTCAAAGAAGAATCAACATGTTTTGCTTATTTGCATATGTAATAAAATAAGTTTCTTATTTGCTTTACCAACATGACAATTTTCACAAGTGAGCAAAATAACCTTATCAAGATTGCCTAAAACACCCTATCTAATTAGTCTTGTAATGCCTTGAAATTTTTTTTCTTTTACTTGTCCAGAAGGCTATCTCGACGACGCTACTAAATTCTATAACTTAACTATAACCAGTCAACATGCTGATTTACAATAACGAAAGACAATAATTGATACAATATGCGAAAGCCATTTGTATAATATTCAAAACCTATGGGCAATGACCCACATCTATACAATAATGGATCATATATCCATGTGCATATCACCCGTCAGAGGAGCCACCAATCGTCTCATCATCGCCATTATCATCACATGTACGGATCCAAGTATAGGGGCAAAGCCCAATAAGATAATTCAGTACGTAAGGTCACCTATAATAATTATCAATATGAACCATGGAACAATATCAACATCAGTATCAATTCTATCAATAAACAATCTATGATTGATCAAGAAAACTATATATCAATTAATAATAATCAATTGATCAATCAAAATAAATATTTATACCATCAATTATTGATGACTAATATCCGTTCAATTCAATTCAGCTATCTTAAATCAATTATCAATTGATCATAAGTCAGCGAAGACCACAATCAACAATTATCAGCTATTAAATATGTGAACAATTTGTCAATTCAAGTATCTATCATCAATTATAGAGTAATTTTAATTATTAGTCAACCGATAGGGCAAAATCAATTATCTATCCACCACTAGGGCGCAATTAGATTAACAATTCAATTCAGTTCGATTATCTAAATTATATTCAATAATAATTATCAATTCAATATTAACTACCTTTAATCAATCACCAATTGGCCAGAGGTCAATGAATGTCGCAATTCGATAATTAACAATCCAGTTAACAATTAACAATTGATCAATTTGCAATTGGCCAAAGGTCAATGAATGTCACAATGGCTATTATCAATTCAAATAACAACTGATCAATTCTCAATTGGCCAAATGTCAATGAAGGCCACAATAACAATTATCAATTCAATTCTATTAATAATTTATCAATTCATCTATCAGAACGAAGGCCATAGATTATTGTCAATCAGTCTTAAAGGTGCAATTAGATTATCCATCAGCCACGATGGCAAAACCAATAGTCTATCAACTACTAGAGCAAAATTAATTGTCCATCAGTCACTAAGGTGTAATTCAATTATCAATTCAACTCGATTCAATTCAATTATTAATTCAATCTTTGAAGTTACAATCAACTCTTTCAGGCATAATACAAGAGTTCTTTATTATTATGGGACACTATGCCACTTCATGCCAATTAATAAGTTCTGGTATGATGGAGGACGAAGGATCACACTCAGGACAGTCATATTTGTTTTGCTATCTGCCCAATTCAATTCAAATTATCCATTAACCCAAAGGCATAATTAACCTGAAAGCGCAGTTAGCTCGAAGGTCCTATTAGCCGAAGGCGCAATATTAGTCTGAATGCCCTATCAACCCGAAAGTGTAATATTAGTCCGAAGGTCCTATCAGCTCGAAGGCGTAGTTAACCCGAAGGCCCAATCAATCCGAAGGTGCAATACTAGCCCAAACGCCCTATCAGCCCGAAGGCATAGTTATGGCAATCAGAAGACATGGGCCCAATAAATTTTAACTTTTATCCAAATTACCTAAGATTTTTATCTTTAACAATTATCTTAAATTAAACATGACACAATCAAACAATCACTATATCAATATATTCATTATGATCAAATATGATGCCGATCAATCGGATATGATAATAATTTGATCAAAATCAATCAATAATAAGGTCAATGAATTAATACCATAATCAATATCAATATCATGTATCACCTACGTACTTTAAGTTGGTTGCAAAAGTAACCATGTTCCTATTGCCTATGTGCACGTCGCGATTTTGACTGACAATTCATCCCTATTGACGTTTAAAAACCTTCGGCTACCACTTGGATTTTGTTCTCCTCTGTCGGGGCTTCAAAATGGTATATCATCTATGCTTTCAGGTGCCTTGATTTGTGAGAAAACGAAGAAAAAGAGAGGCTCTCGTGCAAAAATTCTGTGAAAACAAATAATACTTTTTAGCCACCATTTAGGCTCTATTTATAGCTCTCAAATAAGGTTTTTTACTCCTAATTGGGCCTTGAGCTATTTCTCCATCAATCATGATCATCCATCATTAATTATTACCTCTTACATTCATATTTAATTAAATCCAAATTTCACTAATTTATTTCATAACCATGCTTAACAAAATTCATCTCTATTTAAATTCTTTTTTATTCTTTCCATAACTTTTCTGTATCTCTATCTCTTATCAATAACTTATGTTAACCAAACTATACCTTTATTTTATCTTTTTATTTTTTTCATCTACCTAATTTTTGAAATTAATTAATATAATAATAATTTATCACCTAATTTTTTTAATTAAAATAATTTTATTGAAATATTTTTTTAAGCCATAGGACTCTCAATCTTATCATATTTGGAGTCCTATAATAATTAAACATTATTTTATATCTCAAATCAAATTGAAATCTCTAATCACAATTGAATTATAATTTCTACTCCCAATAGAATTATTTTTTTTTCCTTTTTCCTTTCTAACTATACTTTTAATTTGTAACTTACTTTATTGCCCCTATTAAAATCTTGGGGTGTTACAAGTCTATTCATATGATCTTACCCAATATGCTCATGTCTGATATGTCAAATTTTGACATCAACATTTTATTAGAAAATGATATAAATGAACAACTAGAATTTTGAAAATGTTTAATTTTTTTTAAGAATAATAGAAACCATTATACTTACAACCAGTGCAAATGCAAACATTGTTCAACATCACATCAACATAATTGGAACCAAATATTACTACATAGCCAAGTTCATTTAAATAAGAAATTAAAACTAAATTTCATCGAAAATCTAAAGCATAGACATCATGAAGTTACAGGACATATCCTTCGCAAAGGTCCAATTTACATGTACAAATGCCTTTAACCTCCACAATTGTGTTATTGACAGTATAAATCCATTTTGTTCCAACACCGAATTGATAAAAATTCACAAAGAACATCATGTTCCTTTATTGTGTGGTTTGTTGCTCCTGAGTCTACAATCCATGAATAATAAGAGTCGACAACTAAACTACAACTAGAAACATCAATCAAAGTTTGTTCATAAAAATATACATGTCTTCTTCTTTGGCTTAGTGCACTCACGAGCGAAGTGTCCACGCTTGTTACAATTGTAAGATTTAACTTTACTTTTATCAAACTTTTTATCGTGCTCACCTTGTTTGTGTTGGTTATTAGCTCTTTTATTTTCAGTCTTGCCTTTTCCCTTCTCATTGTGCGGCTTTTTATATTTTGAAATTTTATTATGCCTTTCTTACTACATCTGTAACATATGCTTGACCGGAAGGTCAAGCTACTTTAAGGCGCTCTTTTTCCAATTCCAAACGGCATGCAACATCAGTAAAAGTTCAATATCATGTGATCCCAACGTTCGGTAAGAGACTGTATCTGCACTTGTTGGTCATCAATAAGTGTAACAAGTGCACTTTTAACCCATGAATCATGTTCGACAATTTAAGCAAATGTGCATCAGGTTGTGATTTGCACGTACGACATGAATCAAAATTAAGATTAAATAACCTCAAATTTGTGGTTGATGCACTTGCAAATCTTTCATTCCCACATGGCTTTAGCAGTCTTATGCACCACATACTCACACATTAAGAAATTATTCATATTGTTAAAATGTAATGCGAGCCATTTTATCTTTCTTTATTCAATCATTATTGGCATCCAAATTTCTTCTTTGTTGAGATGTAGGGTAAATTACACGAATGGTCCCCCAACTTTAAGTCGATTTTCAATTGGTCCCCCAAGTTCCTTTTATAATCAGAACATCCTCCATCTTTCATTTTCTTGCATGCTTAATCCTCCTGACAGGTGATAGTGGGTTTCCCGATTGCCTTGCTTACATGACGGATTTTCTCTCTCCTTCACGTCATTATAAAAATTAAAAAAATAATAAAAATGGATGAAGTTTCCACGTTATTAAAAAAATTTCAAAAATAAAAAAATCAACAGCGAGAGGAGGGGGGCGACCGCCCCCCTCCCACTCTCTCCCACTTCAGCACGAGAGCTCGAGCTTCGACGAGCTCGAGTAGAGGGGGGCGACCGCCTCCCTCCTTCTCTCTCCCGCAGCGCGCGCGAGAGAGAGAAGGGAGGGGGCGGTCGCCCTCTCTCTCTCCAGCACGGCTAGAGAGAGAGCCCGAGCTCGAGCAAAGGGGGGCGACTACCCCCCTCTTCTCTCCAGTCGTGCTGGAGAGAGAGAGGGGACGCCTGGAGGGAGAGAGGGGGGTGACCGCCCCCTCCCTCTCTCTCCCGCGCTACGGGAGAGAAAAGGAGGGGGGGCGACCGCCCCCCTCTGCTCGAGCTCCGGCGAGCTCGAGCTCTCTCTCTCTCCAACCGTGCTGGAGAGAGCTGGAGAGAGAGACAGGAGGGCGACCGCCCCATTCCCTCTCTCTCCCGCGCGCTGCGGGAGAGAGAGGGAATGGGGCAGTCGCCCCCCCCCCCCCCCCCCCCCCCTCTCTCCAGCATGAGAGCTCAAGCTCCAGCAGAGGGGGGCAACCGCCCCCCCCCCCCCCTCCTTCTCTCTCCCGCAGCGCGGGAGAGAGAGGGAGGGGGGCGGTCCAGCTCTCTCCAGCATGGCTGGAGAGAGAGAGCTCGAGCTCCGACGAGCTCGTCGGAGCTCGAGCAGAAGGGGGCGGTCGCCCCCTTCTCTCTCCAGTCCCCCTTCTCTTTCTCTCGAGCTCTCTCTCTCCAGCAGAGGGGGGCGACCTCCTCCCTCCCTTCTCTCTCTCCCGCGCGCACTATGGGAGAGAGAAGGAGGGGGGCGGTCGCCCCCCTCTGCTCGAGCTCGCCCTCGTTCTAGAGAGAGAGAGGGGGCGGTCGCCCCCTCCTCTCTCTCCTCTCGCTTTTGATTTTTTTTAAAATTTTTTTTAATGACATGAAAACTTCATCCATTTTTATTATTTTTTAAATTTTTATAATGATGTGGCGGACATAAAATAACGTGGAGGAGAGAGAAAATCTGCCACGTAAGCAAGGCAATCGAAAAATCCACTATCATCGGTCAGGAGAACTAAGCGTGCAAGAAAATGAAAGATGGAGGACGTTCTGGTTATAAAATAAAGTTGGGAGACCAATTAGAAATCGACTCAAAGTTAGGGGACCATTCGTGTAATTTACCCTTGAGATGTAATGCCAAATTCAAGTTGCATTCAACGACTTCCTCCCTTTCGATGATGTATTACACTTTCCTATGTCAAATGTCATAGTTGTCGCCATTCAACATTTCACCTTCACCTTTTTTACATTCAACAATTATTTGTTTGGGTGTCATTTAGTCCAAAATCATGTTAAAAAATAAATGATTGTTAGAACATTATACATAAGTTTTCTTGTCGCATATATTCCAAAATAATAAAATGATAATATTTTAGGGTAGTGACATCAAAATGGTAGCAAATTTCCACACATCTCCCACTATTCCAAAAATATTACCAAGTTATTAAAATCAACATTATTGCGTCAAGATACTATTATACTAATTTTGAAAAAAATGAAATATAAAATTATTTAAAATATATAATGAATTAACATACTATTTTCAAAAACTTTGGCGAGGACAATCAAAAGTTATGTGATGGGGGCTCTTCCTTGTCTCTATAAGGTGCCAATTAGAAAATCATCATCCCTTCGTTTTGACACCAAAGCAATTGAAAAAGAAGGCCAGGAGGGTGTAGTGCATGATTGGACTGCACCTGGTGCAGCTCCACATCTGACCATTGGATTTTGATCCAAGGGTTGTGCCAACAAATTTTTTTTTTCATTGTCACATTGGGTTCTTCATTGAAGCTTCGTAAGCAAATGGAGATCACTATCATCAAGCAGAGTTGGGAAAAAAATTTGAGCACGGTACTTAAAAGGTGATGACTCATGTGTTGTCACATAGAGTTCTCCAACGAGATTGAGAGATGCTTTGCATTTTGCAAGTGCCTGAGACTCATTGGTGATCCTTTGCTTGATTGTAGATTTTGGTGTCGATATTTTATGGATGCCTACTCATGATAGGTGTCCTCGAAACTCATTGGCAAAGCATTACTAGGGCTTGCGAACTCTTCAGAAAATCTCTTGCTGGCGATGCGCTTTGAATTGCAAGCTTGCCCACATCTCTGGGCGAGCATCCATGACCTGCCCGACGTGTGTGCCAAAGGGCCACGTCAACATGCTCGCCATGTCGGTTCTACTTCTCCAAGGTCACCGTCTATGTTGCAAGAGTACAGGTACGGTACCAGTACCGGGTACGAGTACGGGTACGGAATTCGTCAAATTCTAAAAAATTAGGGTACGGGTATGACAATATATTAAATATATAATATATATATATAATAAATTTTCATAAGATTTCTAGTGTCTTCATATTATTTAAATTTTTAAAATAAGTAATTAGTTATTCTCTTTACTATTATGTCTAAACGAGGAATTATTAATAATTTTCTTTCTCCTTATGACTTTTCATCTTTAACATCTATAAGTTTTATTGTTCACATTTGATAAAAACGTAGCAAAATATATGTGTATCATGTTCTCTAATATTAGTGCTTTCATGATCATCAATTATTAATTATCTTTTTTAGAATTTTATCTGACAAAATTTTGATATGGAGTACCCAGAAGTATAGGTACGAGTACCCACTGAAGTACCCATTTTTTTAAAAAATATTTTATTATTGAATACGTATGAATACGAGTACCCACAAGTATTCATGAAGTACCGATACCGGATACGTACCCGCTACGAATACGTTAAGAAAATTAGAGTACCCGTGCATCATAGGAAGCTCGCCTGCAACACTACCTCTGTCTGCAAAGCCCATTGGCTAAATAATGACTGCTACAAGCTTGCCATTTCCTTGAGTTCTCCGTGCCTGAGAACTTGTGCGTCCCTTGTTTATCTAATCACAAGTGGAGAACAAAATAGACTTGAGAAAAAGTGACCTTCCTGCTATAGAGGAATTTGAGTCTCAATGTTAGCTCCTCGTTGCCCACCCCCACGTCCTTCCCAAGCTCCTTCAGCTCCACCGTCCTCGACCTCAATGCCTCTTTGAGCGTTGTAAAGACGACCCAAACAAGGGGCTCCACACCGAGACCTCGAAGGAGTTGACACCTACATCGGAACAAAGAGCATCACGCAGTCATGATGTTGCAGGGAGCTTTCGCCACAAGCTTGTGAGCAGACAAAAAAAGTGATGGTCAAAGGAGGGAACATTGTTCACCGTAAAAAAAGGATGACAATGACGCAATCACATACACTCCATGGCCAAGAGCCATTTGATTTCATCCAATGTCTCACACTGATGGGTTGCACGAGGTGCAGTGCACCTTCCTTTTCCCATTGAAAAAATATAATCATATCAGGTGAACATAAAAATTTTTAGAAACTACGTTAACAATAGTCCATAGAGAAATAGAGTACTAAATTTTTCATGTATAATCTATTTACAATACTAGCATAGATATGCGCATATCATACACCACTCAATAAAAATTACTATTGTATAATTTAAATTTCTTAATCTTATTTGAACTACCTATATTTTATTATATAAATATTTAACTTAGGTTCAATTTAATTAAATTCCTTTTTTAGAAGTATTTAATTAAATTTATATATTCACGAAATATGTCGCATTCATAATTTTCACATTTATACGCAACACAAAAATATAGCATAAAATGAATTATGAATTGCAAAGCATACAAATAATTATACAAGTCATTTATCATAAGAAAATAAAATTAGTTGTCAAATGCTTTTTAACATAATATATGCATGATAATAAGCATGGTTATAATCAATTCATACATTTACATAAAATGTAAAATAAAGTCACATGCTTAAAATACATATATGCATAACACAAGACGTTTAAAATAATTAAAAAGATCAATTTTCATAAACGTTGAAAAATATTTTTTTCACATGCCTTAATTCCATATATGTAATGAAAATGTTCATACAACAATAAAAAAATAATGTTGTAATATCAAACATATACTATTGATTCCATAAATTTAATACCTAAAATTAAAAAAATATGCAATATCATGTGAAAATACACTTGTTACATCCAAACTTTTTAATTTTGGTAACAAAAAATATATGAACTCCAATTATTATTTTTTAAATAAATAAAAATATTATTTATAAGTTCCATATCACATAATTAACTTTAAAAATAATGATGTAGACGAATTTTATTTTTATGTGTATAAAATTTCATAATGTAATATAATTATGTTCATAACATAATATCAAATAATATTACAGCATGATATATTTAAATTTTGCACATATTTCATATAAAAAATGTCTATAATTTATGCCATACAAGTTTTTGGAAATTTCTGTAAATTCTCTAATTATCATATCATAATTATGTGAAAAACATTTCAAATAAAAATATTTCACATTATAGCATGACATAATTCTTTAACAAACATAATAATGAAAAAAAAAATAAAATTGCAGATTTCAAGTCACGGATAAACAGTGGATTTTCAGACAATTTTCCAAAATTTTATGAAGCAAGAAACAAGCAGTTTTCATTTTACTATGATTTTCCCCAGACTTTCCTTAAACACACTACATCTAAAGAAAACAATTGTTCTGTGTGGGCCGCTTCACAGGCCCAATAGACTGCGCGCTGCATGAAAATCCACGCGTGTGGGCGTGTGCATGTGCTACAGGCCTAAAGCCTGCGCGCTACAGTGCGCGGCACTCTTCACAAATACAATTTTTTAAAAACAATTATGGGAAAAATATTAAAATTCAATATCAAATTTTCTGTGAATTCAATAGATAAGGATAACAAAAAAGTTCAATTTTTTGTTCCTTGATTATGTACTTATAATAAAAGGTGCAAAAATATTCTTTTTTGCACAATTCCCAAATTACTAAAAACGATAAGCAAAAGAACTTATGGAGACTCTTATACCAATTGAAGACTTTAATAAATAAGAAAACCAACCTCGTTGGAGTGAAAATAATTCGGAGGTTCTTTCATATTGTTCTTGTATCGAAGTCAGAACGACGATCACATTAGAAAGTTGTCACTATATAATGATTCGAATTACCTATGCGACTAGTGTTGCTCACCGGGTTGGGTCGATTTGGTGAACCCAATGATCCGACCCGACCCAAAGCATTTTGGGTCGGGGTCTTGTGTCCCGAACTGAGCCGAATCAAACTCGATCATTTGTGGGTCGAGTACATATGGATTCATGTTTTTCTAACCTGACCCACTCACCCGATGACTCAGCTCAAGCCGACCCATCCATACTACAACACTACTCAGTACTCATTGAGGTCGAAGAATACTCCAACTATCGAACATCCTTAAAGGCAACTTAGGGCGAACAATACCGGCACGAGAAGATTCATCCTACCCTCAACAACAAATGCTCAAAGCGATCCTTGATCTCGACCTCCGACCTCCCCCTCCCATCGACGTCTACATTGTCAATGACGAGGAGAAAGGTGCTCCCTCCCTTCCCCTGTCCCTCTTTCTCCTTATTGAAGAAGCCACTTTCGCAGTCTCGCCCCTTGCTTCGCAACCCTCCCCTACCATTGAAGAGGTCATTGGTCTCGCTGCACTTTCGAACGCCCTTGGCCTTTGTGAACGCAGTTCCTGCCACGGTTGAAGAAGCAGCCCTGGTTTGGCCCTAGTCGCCCTTGTTGCCCGAAGTCTCGAACCCAATGTTCTTAAAACCGAATCGGGCTGAATCAGTTCAACCGCAAACCGATGGCAGGTCCGATTCGGTTCAACATTAAAACCAAAATCAGCTTTGAACTGGCCAATAACCGATTGAATCAGAAAAACTGGTGAACTGGCGAACCGGCTAAAAAACCGGTTCAACTTCAAAACTTAAGAAATTCAAAAAAAATGATATGGAAATAAAGCCAAAAAAGAAAAGATTAAATGAAAAAGAAAGGAAAGTTGTTTGGCCGATCTAACCATACATAAATAAAGTTTCACCTTTATATCGGCCAAAAAATTTTCTTACCCTTTTAACCATGGGAAAGAGATTTTAATGGAAATAGATATGGCAAAATTTATGGGTAAAGAAATTTTAATGAAATAAAAAGGAAAGTGTAAAAAAATAAAGAGAATATGAGTAATTTATGGTAGAAGGATTTAATATTTTATCAATACAATATGAAAAATGATATGATATTAGCTAATTAAAATAAAAAATGATTAAAGATGAAGAGATCAAAATTAAAGGAATCAATAAAATTAATATTAATATTTCAATATCAATAATTTTAGAGTCAATCTTTTATGAATATTAATTCTTAAGTAATATCTTTATGTTGTTATATTATTATTACTAGGTTATTATTATATTTTTATATGTTATATAATATTAATTCATGTTATAATTTAATTTTTTATAAATAATATTATTTTAATAAAATTTGGTTCAGCTCGATCGAACATGATCCGACCGATCCAATCGCGACCCAATTGACAATCCGGTTCGATCTCCGATCTAATTATTAAAACATGGCTTGAACCCCCCTGCACAGCCCTCCTCTCTTGCTGCTCTGCTTCTTTGCGAATGCATTAAATGAATGGCAAAAAAGGGATAAACCGAGTACCCGACTCAAACTAGGTCAAGTTGAATTGATTCGGATTTACGAGTCAGATTCTTCGCAATCCTATCCAGCCCAATCCAATCACTTTAGATCGAGCTAGGTCGAGTCCGTGAACATCCCTATATGCGACTAGCACATAGTCTCGATAGATCTGCACATATGAGTACCAAAATAACTCTATATATAGAGTTCTGTCATAAGTTTACTTAACTGTTGTTTACGTAACTACATGCATGTAATTTATAGCAAAGAGAGTTTGGAGCCAAAACTGCATCATAAAATCAAGCACTACAAGAAAAATACAAATTATAGACGGTTCCGACCGTCTTTAATTTGCGGAAAACCGTCGGAAATTATGATTTTTGATGAGTTTTTTGATGGAACTGATTCGACGAAAAAATGGTCGTCGCAAATCATTTTCGATGGTCGAAAAAATTCGTCGATAGTTTCGACGGTTATGACCGTCGAAAGTTTCGGCGGTCGTCACAAAGATTTTTATAATATAAAAAAATTAGCACACCGCCAGCGATTGGATCCGGCTGCCAACATTCAGATCCGGACGTTAGCGATAGGATTTGGCCTCCAGGCGGCCGATCCGGCCGTCGGCGGCCAGATCGGACTGCGAGGCAGCTAGGCGGCCGATTCGACGCCCGCGGTCAAATCCGACGGCCAGGCGGCCGATCCGGTGCCCGGGGCCAGATTTGGCCGCCCGCAGCCAGATCCGGCCGCCAGCGGCCGATCCGGCTCCCGTGGCCGGATGACGGTCGATCAAGCGCCCGCTGCTAGATCCGGCCGCCAGGCAGCTGATCCAGCGCCCGCAGCTAGATCCGATCGCCAGGCGGCCAATCCAACGCCCGCGGCCAGATCCGACCGCTCGCGGCTAGATCCGTCGCCTCACGATCGATCCAGAGAGAGAGAGGGAGGGAGGGAGGGAGGGAGGGTCGCCGACGAGTCATCGTGCCAACGGAGAGAGTCGTGGACAGGGAGAGAGAGATGAGAGATAGAGACATATATATATGTACCCGCGAAAATGAAGGAGATTTAAAGATGAATTAAAGATGAAAGCGGGAAAATAAAAAAAAAGTGTGAAAGATTTTTTTTATAATTATCAACGGTCGGGACCGTCGGAAGCATTTACCGATGATCTGAACGGTCGAAATTTCCGACGGTCTTAAGCCTGTCGATAAATATAATGTAAATATACGTACATAATATAATATTTAATTTTATGTTACCGATGGTTCGGACCGTCTGAAATTTTGACAATCTAAACGGTCGATAATTATATTAATAAAATACCACTTATATTATATTATTTTCCAATTATCGATGGTTTGGACCGTTTCGACGTTTATAAATGTCAAAAAATAAAATAATAACATTATAGATTTCTTAATTTATTATCTTAGTTTTTTACGATTGTAACCGTCGAAAATTCCGTCAGAACCATATCCGTTGCAAAATCTGTCGCAAATTGCGAAGGATTTTCGTCCGTCGCAAACTGCCGTCGAAAAATCTCAATTTTCTTGTAGTGAAGGTAGTTAAACCCGGCCCGATCGTGACCCGGGCATCTAATTGATCCATGAGTCATGCTAAATTGCACAACATGTTGAACCGATTTGGCCCAATCAAGAATTGGATTGGACCGTACCCAAACAGGTTGAATGAACCGACGAATGGTTCATCTTTATTTCAAAAATAAAGATGAAGTGATATGGGCAATAGGTATTGAACCCATGACCTATTCAACCAATTAATGTGTACAAACTACTATGTTGCACTTATTGATTGAGGTGTTCATGGGTCGGGTTGGAACCAACACGTGAACAAATCCGATGTGACCAAATTAGGTCGGGTCGGGTCAAGGAGGCTTGGGGGGCCGAATTCGACGTGGTCGGGTTAGCTGACTACCTAATTTTTTAAAAACTTTATTACTTTTTTATATTTTATTTTATATAAAAATATTATTTAATATTATTTTAAAAGCATAAAATAAGTTTTCTAACTATTTAATAATATGTTTGCACTTAAAATACTTTATTTCAATTCTTTAAAAAAAATAAATTAAATATAAACTTAAGTTTGAATAAAAAAATAAAAAATTTGAATTGATCGAATTGGGTCGGGTCATTGGGTTCACGGGTCGACTCGACCCGGTGAACACCCCTACGTATTGTCTTTAATGACAAATTATTGTATATTATACAAAGCTTATCGTCATTCATATATCAAATTATTTTCTTTTATATTATTTTAAAGAAAATTTATACTAATTGTTAAATGCCAAAACTTAAATATGAAAAGATTAATTACCTAATTAAATTTTTAAAAATAGAAACTATAATAGATTTTCTAGTTTAAGTTAATATTAATAGTTAAATTTGAGAAATATGAATTTATAAATTATAATTGAATATATTAAAATCACATAAAGCTCATATCAATAATTAAATATGTCACATTTGATTTCTTAATTTTAATTAAAATTTTTAATCATATTAGTGTGCTTTGATATAGAAATATATTAATTATTAATAAACATATGTAAGTATTATAGTTGATATTTTTATATTATTTTATTAATAGTCGGTCCGACTATTCGGATTAATCGATTCGATTAGTCCAACCTGACCTAATTGATATGGTCGACGTTCAATTCTGATTTTACAACATTCTATAAAATATGACCATGGTTTGGCATCATAGGTGGAGGGAGTTGCTCCGGTATGACCCATTAAGGGCGTGGCGTACGTCCAACATGGTCCATAAAATGTTCATGTGCATTTTATCATATTATATTATAACCTCATTCTATCATATTTATGTATCATCCTTAGTAGCCTCCCTAATGTTGGAGCCTCTCTAACAAACGACAACCCCTACCCAATTATGTTCCCAATCAAGTGCATAATTTTATCATCTGTGTAAAAATTATTCTATTTATTTTCCCCTCATTGATCCGGACGTGACCTTCGAGGTGGTCGTGTTGTCTAATTGACACCTTAATTATTGTCTCTACTTGAAAGAAAAAAAAATGACCTTGGTTTGGCATCATAAGCGATATCCATATCACAATTTTTAATCCTATTAGCTTAACATGACACAACATGCAAGTCTTTCTATTTTAATGGCATGTACATGTTTTGCTGGATAAGCATTCTCAAAAAAAAAAAAAAAAAAAAGAAAATGTAAACATTTAGAAAGGTCATATAACGGTAGGCCAATAAGATTCTTTTCCCATATGCAAATCACACATTCTAGCAATGCGGACGCCTTTAAGTATAATATATAATTTCTTAAAGTTTTATTGACGTATCTTGAGATATGATACTCTTGTACTTAAAATTATGGAAAGAGGTAGGAGACTGAACTCCGTGATGTAGGAGGAATGCTAAAGTGGCCAATAAGCTTGAGGATTGATACAGGGGCTCACGGAATATAGAAGACAAAGACTTTCTCAAAGTGATCATGGAAGTGGACTCTAAAATCTTAGTGAACATTACAACAAGAGAGCACAGAAGCTCACGACGAATACAAAACATTATGACAGCCATATGAAAATTGGTCCAAGCTTTCCGAGCATTTCAAATACAACATTGTAATAAAACATGTAATAGAACCGTAGATTTTTTAGTTAATATTGGTAGAACTCATAAAACTAATATCTTACCCGAGGGGCATCTTTCTCAAAACCTTCTTATCATTTTGTACCGGAACACTTTTTTTGGCAATATAAATGATAGCTAACTTTTTATTAAAAAAATTATGGAAAGAAATAAAATGAAAGAAAATTAAAAATAAATGAAAGAGGAGGACTTGAGTCGCTATGATTTATTATGAAATTCTTGTAACATCGGCATTTTCGATATTCACTCAAAATTTTGTATATACTCACTTGAGTTGTTACGATTTATACTCACTCGAAATTTTCGATATTTAAAATTATTAGCACATCAATAAAGAGATTTTATGGTTAATTTTTTATATTTCCTTTTGTCTATTTTGTATATTCATGGCATATTATTTCCAACAATTATATATTAACATCAAAATCAAGATTTAGTCCCTAACATAGTTTGATTGGAATTTCAAGCATAAAAATACTACTACTGGATGCATACGAGATTAAAAGAATATAATCAGAAGTTGCTCCACCGTGGGATCATCTTATTCTATGTGACATTGAGAATTCACAAATCCTCTTAATCTTGTTGTCGTTTGTAGTGAGCTCTGCACGACTAAAAGTAGAACTGTTTGGATAAAAAGTCTGAAAGAAGTCCTTGCTCGAGAACTTAATCCTAATCCAAACGAGGGATCGGAAGAAGATCAGATATTATCAAATCAGGTTAAAAGTCCAGATATTCATATTAGGTTACGAGTCTATTCGTAAGATTATTGCTTTCAGTATCCAACAATTTATCCTGTCACATTTATTGTTAGCTGATGATATGTTAATATACCTAAAAGCAACCAAGAAGAATTGCAAGAATATTAAGAAAATTTTTGAAGTTTACAAATATTTGATTGGGCAAAAAGTTAACGCGCAGAAATTTGAACTTTACCTTCCACATTCAAACACTAGACACAAGAATATGCTCAGAGATGCTCTTGATTTCAAGCTAGGGCATTTTCCTTTCTTATACCATGGAACTCTTATTACTCCCGTGAGCTCCTAATTTGGGACCAACACTAGATCATCGAGAAATCTATTGCTAGGCTCGCTAGGTGGAGTCGGCGTATCCTGAATCAAACTGGTCGCACTACTCTAATAAAATTCATATTATCAGCGATTCATATTCATTGGCTCAGCATCACTTGTCTTGCAAGTGACATCATTGAATCTTTAGAGAAACTATTCAAATCTTTCTTTTGGAACTCTGTACCAAATCACCGTAGCTCATACCTTATCAATTGGCATACTATCCAACTACCAAAAGCTGACGGTGGCCTCGGGATCAGGAACCTCCAAGCAGTGCAAACCTCTCTTATGGCCGAATGTGTTTTATCATTGTTAAACCAAAATAACTCGCAATGGATTCAACTCTTTAATGCTATGTACGAAAGTTTCAACCTTTGGAACACACCCTCTCATGCTCCAAAGACCTCTCCAATCTGGTGTAGAATCTTGCATTCTATCTGTAACGCTCCCAAATCGACTCCCACCACGTGGCGAAGACCAATCTGGAGACGCTACGGTATGCTATAACTTGACCATAATATTGACTATATCTCAATCAATGACCGAGACACGTCAGCGGAAGAAAAGAAATAAAGATAAATTATAACTTTAATTTGCGAAAGTCTAAAAGTAGCTATATCATTGCTAAAGAAATAAAATAAGTTCTACATCATGAATCTAAAATGCGAAAGGTAAATGAAAACTAAATAACACTCTAAAAGCCATATGGTTCATGTGCCGTCTTATCGCCAGAACTTCATCACCACACGCCTACTCCACCACGTCACTGACCTGGTCCTGTGGAAATCGGGGAGGAGGTCCTCCCGTAAGCTTTACAGCCCAGTGGGGAACCATATGATATACAGTGCATGACATGAATATAATAATCAGCGATAAATAATCATGCTTAACTTGAACGTGAAAGATAACATATCAGTATCATGGATCATAATGAGAATAAAATCAGTAGATATCATGAATCATGAGGATCAATAATATATATTAAACTTGGAATCATGGCATACTTGACTTGACTTGAACTTGCTTCTTGATCATGGTTATTAATTAACAATCAGGGTGACTTTGAGTGCCTTTAATTCTTGGGGTATGCTCAGCAAACGATACGGCCTTGTGCGGGTCAATGGGTGATCAAACCATGACCAAGGGAGCGACCCTTATCTTGATGCATTTGGCTTGGACTGACAACCCATCATTAATCTTTCATCTGAACTTATTAATCGCTTTTAACAACTTGTGGCTCTTTGTTCTTGATTTCATGGATACGATAAGATCAATGCGAAATAAATCAATAAGTAAGTAAATCATGTAAATCAGTGAGGGATCTCTGTGGGGTCAGACAATAGGATCAATCATATATATATAAATAATATTTGGATAAAAAGGAAAATAATTAATAAGTATAATGAAAGATTTTCTGGAAAATCGGTCGACCGGTTCGGGGGAACGGTCGACCGGTAGTCTGTTGATCGGTCGATCGATCTGAACCGGTAGGTCAAGTCGGGTTTAATTGGTTCAGTCGATCCGTTCGATTGAACGGTCGACCAGTGGGCAAGGATCGGTCGACCGGTGATAGGGATCGGTCGACCGGTTGACATGTGCAGAAAGCGTCTGTCCGCAAGTTATCGGTCGACCGATTGCCGCGATGCATGCGGGCCGGTCGACCGATCGGCGTACAGAAAACTTGCAGAACCCTCGAATTTCGCAAATTCTTCGGTGAAATCTCCATCTAACCTAATTCCTATCACTAGAAAATCAATCACATAACAACAGATCAACAAACAATGAATTATGCATGCAAATAAAATCAATCAATCAATGAATTCAAGAAAATCAATCAAGGCAAAACAAGGAACTTGAACCATCTTTTCCTCTTCTTCTTTACTTGTACGATTAGGGCATGATTTAACGTTATTTAGGGGTCATGCAAGGTGATTTCGATTCACTCACCTATTCGCAATTTCTTCTTGCCTTGATTCGCTAAAATCCTATTGAACACGTCCCCTATTTTCACCCTTGTACTCTCTTGGTTCTCTCTCTGGATTGCTGTTCGCCTGCACAACCCGACGAAGATGATGTGAGGAGAGGCAATAAAAATTCATATACGACAGCAAGGAGGGCACCACTCGGCTGCCTTCGTACCTGTGGCCGAAACTTTTGCCTTTGCTCACTTACGAGGGAGGACGAACAAGGGAGCTTCGTGAGATTTTTTTTTGGGGGGAGAGAGGGTTACAAATTCGGTTTTGATCTATTTAAGTCACCTCTCCTTTCAAATCTGATTGGATCAGATATTATTTTCCTTTCCTTTCAAACTCCGAGTGGAATTTTTGTTTCTTTTTATCTCTTTGTGCTTTGCTCGGCCGCCCATCACGGTTTGTTTTCCTTTTTTTTATCTTTTCCTTGGTTGTTACACTATCATAGACTTTTGACTCGGCTTTCAAAAATAAATTGGCACTGGAAAAAAAACCTCGCTTCTTTTTTATCCTTGGGTAAGTCAAGTCCCCTTAAGCAAATGGCCTACTTACATTAATACCTCGTAATCCCTTGACAACCTCCTGGTAAGTGACCTGATCGAAAATGGAAATTGGAAAGACAACTTGCTCTCTACTTTTTTTTGACCTGATCTATGTGTTTTGATAAAATGCATTTACATTCCTGATGATGCATGGGTTTGGGTGATTGATACCCATGGATGTACCAATTTATACGAGGACTCCAACGGAGCAATTACTTAATGAATACATAAAACCATTTGAAAAAATATTAGGTTTGGTTGTCTCGAGGAATCTGCTCAGCGTTAAATTTTTCAATCAAACGAGAGTGTACTGGATTTAAACTTGTCCCGTGAACACTAAATTAACTAAAAAGGGATGAACTTTTTCATCAGACATTCACATACACACAAAAAAAAATGATTGGCCAATGGCCAATGGGAAATTATATGCTTTTATTGCATGATGTGTTATTCTTGAATGCGAAGTGAAAAAAAAGAGATGTTGCATATCATGAATGACACTCTAAATAGACTCATTGCCATTACAGGCCATTCAGCTTTTCATGTTTCCAACAAAGGAACATGGAAGCCATAACTTGTATCCATGGCTCCCCTTATTTGAGCACAGCTCGTTGTCCATTGCTTTTATAGAAACTTAGAAAGTTTTTCCTTTCAGATGACCATCCCACGTTGCCTCGTACTACGTACCTATGTCACGCAGCGTTTTCTCATGATATGACACGTGAAACCTCGTGACACCAATGTCGTTCAACTTAAAACTCTTGACTGCTCAGGCAGCAGTCCCGCACTGCGTTATATTACAGAGTACCAAGTTATTCATCCTTAAGGTATTTATCTTGTAAGGTCATCCTTATGAATGGTCAGATTATGTGGCGTTATCCATACTTCAATATGTGATAAGACACTTCTTCCTATAGTATACTGGGAGGAGATCACTAGTGCCTTCCGAGGCCCAGATGTATGTTATGTTTTACCATATTCAATACAAGCAAGCTTTTCTTTAATTTTAGTGTTATGACCTTGAGCGTGGGGTGGCAACCTACATCGGAGACCCTTCTCAGTGCCCCGTGGAACATTGGCTACCCCTTCGAACTTTAAGCGCCCAAGCGCCTACATTTACGCCGCAACGCACTAATGCCACGAACCCATGACGAGTAGTCCAACACTTTAGTCATGTCCGTGATCAAATGCCTATACGACTCTCGACATAGTCATTTCGACCATAAATCTTTCGCTGCTACTCAAAACAGGCTTGGCTAGTGTCTATCTACCTAGTCGCTACACGAGGTCTAGTGTATAAGAATGACCGTATGACAAATGGTATCACAACAGTTCATCCTGCTCGGATTACCTAGCGATGATGACTCGTTTGTGTCATCGTGAAGTGTCCTGGTGTAGAAAAAGTGCTTCCGCTCAAAAACTCTACTACGCACATGTGCACTAGTGCCATGGTCTTTGATCATGGACGCCAACGAGAAATGCATGGCAAGCTTCCTCGTTGCACGCCTAGTCGTGCCTCGCAGCAAGATCCTTATACATCCATGTCGTGTCAAGGAACGTCCGTCATGCACTATGATGTCAAATTGATCGCCCCGCCTAACCAGAATGGTCCTACGTCGCTCACTCAAGCAGATCAACCACCCTAGGTATACAGTCGGGAATCTTGAAGTATCACGCTATGTCAAGAGTATCCATATGCTCCGCATGATGGGCTTGCGCTACTCATACCAAGAGGTCACTTTACACAAACGTCGTGTAACTCGAAGGACCCGTGTTACATTCAGGACTATTGGTCATGCATTATCATGACAATCTGACGTTGCTCAATATTTCGTGACGCTGCATCGCATGCTCAGTCATGCAACATGAAGCGTATAACAGCTTCACGGGAGAAGTTGGCTCAAGGTTAAGCATCAAGGTTCATAGTCCTTTTTGGCTAAGGAATATCATCCTTTCGGCTATGGAGTATCATTCAAAAGCATCTTGTTGTACCGCCAGCATCGCCTGTCACGTCAAGATGACTTTCACAGATGAAACAAAAGCGTTGATTACTTGCAAACACTTGGGGACGAGCTGTTAGCCTTGCCTACCTCGTTAAGTATCGTCCTGCAAGTGACGTAATGTCATCCATCAAGGGTTGGGACGAACCTGCTACATGCCAACGCAAATCGACGCCTCAACTCAGCGACCGATTTGAAAAAAGGTTTGAGCGTCGAGCATCGGCGAACCTTGGCATACTACCGTCAAGCGTTCGCCGCCAACCAAAGAAAGGAATGCCCTTTCCTTTCAGTCAGCGCCTGAGTAATCAAAGTGGCCTCCAAAGATCACAATCCAAAGGTTTCGAAGGATACACTAGCGATGTCGTCCATTCGAATGAAAATGGAGGTGAAGTTGGAAGCTCATGTCATGAATTCACCAATCACAATCCGCTTACTCAAGCGGAGCGTCTTCACGAGCATCCTTGTGGATCGGTGAAGACTCGGGACGACTATTCTTCATAAGGGTTAGCCACTCGGTGGACAAGTATGTCAAAGGTGCATATTTTTTGTTAACAAGCACAATGATACTACTTCGTCCGGATTGTGGAGGGACGAGTATCTAAGGTGCATCATCTTCATGAATGAGCATAAGGATGTCGTCTCGTTCATACCCATCACGACATTGTGGAATGTGACAAATATGGATCCCATTGGTCTCAGAGACAAGAGGTAGTTCATCAATTATGCAAGTCCTGACAAGTCAGGATTGGAGGTCAATGTCGCATTGTTCAGAATTAATCAGAAGGGCATGTTGAAGGAGGACGTGAAAGGCATCACCGAGCTCCTCCTACAGTCTTCCCAAGTGGATGAAGACCCAACGTTGGTGCTCTTCAAGCAGAGAGGTCGAAGCTTTGGACTAGGACAGAGTTGGAATGATGAGATCGCCAACCTCCGCTCGCTAGTCCTCGCTGCCAAGTCATTCGTGCCAAGACAAATGACATATCACCAAAACTCTTGGATAAAGGCAATAGTGGGGGAGATAAGATCAAATCGCAAAGATGAAGCTATTATGCTAAAGACAAAGGCAAACCATCGAAGCAGAAGGATTGAGTTGAACCACAGCGAACGTGGGGAGAATCCCGTTGCTCACTATAGCGACTTGAAGTGGACAAGGTAGAGAGTTTCATATCATAGAACCTTGCTTTGCTTCAAATTGTTGAGATACCCAAATGACCGCCAAGGATAAGGTAGTCCTACGCTCTGCACTCGACGGTTGAAGGACTCTACGTTGCGGCCATCCGTAATATGGAGATAGTGAGTTGAGCCACAAGAGAACGTGGGAAGACTCTCGTTACCCACCATAGCGAGTCGACGCGGACAATGCATGGAGTGTCATATCGAAAAACCTTGTTCCGCTTCAGACCGTCGAAGATTCGAATGATCACCGAGGGTGAGGTAGTCCTGTGCTCTTCATTCGACGGAGGGATGAAAGACTCTACTTTGAAATCACTTGCAACATAGAAACATTAAGTCAAAGAGACTCAAAGCGTCCTGAAGCGTCCGTGGGGAGACTCTTGTCGCTCATCATAGCGACTCGAAGTAGACAAGTTGAAAATGTTAGCATCGAAGAGCTTGTGCTGTTTCAAGCTGTCGGAATTCCAGAATGACCATCGAGGGTGAGATGATCCCATACTTTATATTCGACGGAAGGAAGACCTTATGTCGCAACCACCCGCAACATGAGGACATTAAGTCAAGTCATGCAGGTCGAATGACGAGACTTTTTATCGTGTTCTGCACAACCTTGAAATAACTCTTTTTCTGAGTTATTTCTAAAGGCATACATGAGTTGTTTCACCCCATGAAGACAAACGAAACAAGTTAACACTACGCAAGTCGAGAGAAGTTGAAGCTAATAAAAAATTGATGGACGGATAGTTGCTTGATGAAGTCAGACCGTACAAATGATGGACTCCACTGACGTTGCACAAGTGATGATCCCGGATTGGAGAAGGATCAGTAAGTGAAACAAACCTGAGGGAGGAGTCCTTAGCGAGTCCCAAGAAGTAGACATTCATGACGCTGATGAAATAGAAGTCAAGATAAAGAAGGTGGATTTCAAATAAGACATGCGAAGTCAAGACCGAAAACAAATGCCCCGAAGAAGCCTGGGCAGCGGCGTCAGGGGCATCGCCGAATTTGGTGGGGGAAATGTCATGGGATGTTTCCCGTGACACGACGCACGAAATCTCGCGGCAGTGCCGCTCAACTTAAAGCTCTCGGTCGCTCAACGCCGAAATCATGGAACACATGCAGCCGTCCCGCACTACGTAATATTACAGAGTATCAAGTTATCCGTCCTTAGGACATTTATCTTGTAAGGCCATCCTTATGAATGGTCAGGTTATGTGGCATTACCTGTAGGGTACGTCTTATGCTTCAATATGTAATAAAACACTTCTACCTACGGTATACTGGGATGAGTTCATTAGTGCTTTTCGAGGTCCAGATGTATGTTATGTTTTATCATATTCAATACAAGCAAGTTTTCCTTTAATTTTAATATTGTGACCTTGAGCGTGGGGTGACAACCCACGTTAGAGAACCATCTCGATGTCCCATGAAACATCAGTTGCCTCTTCGGACTTTAAGCGTTCAAGCGCCTGCATTAGCGCCACAATGTGCTAATACCACGGACTCATGACGAGTAGTCCAACACTTTAGTCACATAAGAATATCTATAAGAGCGACTCTCGGCATAATCGTCTCGATCATAAATCTTTCTTTGCCTAGTTGCCGATCCGTCTAGTTGCCGCACGAAATTTAGTATCGAGAATGACCTCGGAAAAAAAAAAGACCAGCTGAAGAACCAAAGCAGGTGCAATCAACTCACGCTGCATTACACTGATCATTACGACAGAGGAAATCGAACGCTGCATTAACTCTTAAGGAGAGCAAGTTGTGTTTTTGTCACATAGGTCATTTAATTTGCAGCATTTTTATTTTATGTTTCATCCAATCACCATGTTAACTGGCACAGGATTCTTTGTCTGCAAATAAAAGCATTAGGTATGCATATTTTTGGATTTTGAAGACGTAATCTTCTACGTCCGTGCCAAATTATGATTTACACACATGAGGTTTCGGCCCTACTCAAGTAAATGCAGACCAGGAACAATGGTAACAAACAAAGTTCATGGTGCAGTCTTGAATTGTGCCTCTGAGGAAGCACATAATTGCTATTTCTTTATACATCCCCTCCAAAGTTTAACAATGTCTTAATCTCTTAATCCACATTCTTTGTCACGTTCGAATATATATATATATATATATATATATATATATATATATATATATATATATATATATACGCTGAAAAATCAGATAACCTGCAATAAAACTTCCTTGACAGAAGCAGGAGGAAATTCTGAATGAGACAAGCAGAGGATGGTGGTCCTTCTGCTTAGATGTTGTACCCTTCAATATAAGTAGCCATGTGAATTTATGCAGTCTGCATTAAAATCGATTTGAACCAAATCTAATAAGTTTAAAATCTAAGAAAATGCAACAATCCGGTAGTTCTTTTTTTTTTAAGAAAAATTCATTAATATTAAGTAATAGCTCGATTAAATGTTGAGTACAAAAATTGAATAAGACCATGAGGTGTTCCGTCCATTCAAAAGTTCTCACAATGCTGTTGTGTGCGACCAAAATGCGTAAGATCTCGATTAGCATCACCCAGATGTGATCCATCAATGTTCATTTGGTGCCCTGACAGAGTTGAAACTTCCCAAGATCAACATTAGCTAGTAGCAACAACAAGATGTCGCAGTAATCTGTTCGAATTGATGCTTGCAAAAGCTCCAACTCCCGTTCAGCTTCATATATATGTGACTCAGCAGTGGCTGTGTCAACTAATCATATTTCCTTTGATTGGAATATTGAGAGGCAGTAGCATTTCAGTGAATTTTGAGATACTTTTCTCTGTCCAAATTGAAATATTTAAATAGTACAATTCTCTTTTCTGGGTATATTGTAGTAACATACTCGCATATGATTATGATTGTAATATATGGTGTTTTTCCTCAAGGAATGAGATTAAAAATTTATAATGCCTGGAATGCTGTACAGTAACTCCATTTGCATGGGATGCCAACTTCCAGATTTAACTCTCCCATTAATTTCTGGTTAAAGAATTGTGTTTGAATTTTGCCACAGAAACATGGCAAGTTGGATACCACATGCCACTTAAATTTCTGCACCTAAATTACCATAACAATTGAACAGAGTTGGCGTCAAATTAAGAGGGTTTTTTTTTATGACAGGTGCAAAACATCCAGCGCTGGAGTTGGTGATTCGTTGTCATAAATGAGGTGAAACAGACTAAGCAAAACTCCTGACTAGTAGTTTTTCCATCTTCTCCTTGTCGCAATTGCAGCAGGGAATTCAAGAACATAAGAAGAAATATTGAAGGATCAAAAGCAACTTCTATTAATATCATATGGCTCTACTTATGTGCATGTCAGCTATCAAGGGGATAAATTGACCTTCCAATTAACTATCCAGGCATAAACAGAACATAATTTATGTAGTTCTTAATATCTGTTCTAATAATATCAAGACAGCCTACACATGCAAGTCAAGTGACAGCATATATATATTCACAAACTTCAAATATTTCACAAAAATTCATGCCCCTGGTAGACTCATTTATGAGCCAAGGTTTTGAAATCGAAATCCATGTTTGCAATGCCATTGTCTGCTTGCATGTTACCAGCAATGTAATTAATGAGTGGCGACTACAGTACAAGCGGTCATCCCTCGATCACCTCTGCCATGTTGCAATATATTAAGCATTTTGATTTAGTTTTCAGATGTCTAATTAACACAAGTAATTTGAACGGCGAAGCATTTCTAAATTTTGCATCTTTTTTTTTATATATCTGCTTCTGAAAGTACTATTGCATTATTGTCTGTACCCTTTTCCTGAGTTTATGTCTTCTGAAAGTATTTGTTAATAATACATACCTGAATTCTTCAGACTCTCTAGTAACAAGAATTAGGAGTCATAACCTCCTCTGAATTCTTAGATTTTGTCTCCTAAACAGATCAATCCAGAATTGTACCTGATAAATCTTTTTTTTATGCGCAGTAATAGTTTTGAAGGGAGTGGTGAATGACCATTCAACTGTTGAAGCCCCTCCCTCCCTCCCTCCCTCCCTCAGCTGCATGCAGTGAATGCACGCATGAAGCGACCCCACCCTTCTTCCCTTTCCCTCCCTCGCAGACCGCTTTTGAAAACACAAGAAGGGAAGGGAAGCCCTCAACATAACATAATATATATATTACGCACACAGACACGCGCAGGCGCACCCTCGCATTAATGCCACACCTAAAGGCACACACCTCCATAAAAGTTTAAACCAAACCCTCTCTCCCTCTCCTCCTCTCACGTTTCCATCTTCTTATTCCTTCTTTCTCTCTCTCCCTCCTGCTAGAGCAACCACTCCTGAAGCGATGGGAAAGAAGAAGCTTGGCTTGAGCTCTCTACTGTTCAAGTTCAGGGACGCGCCACCAAAGCCTTCCTGTTACTCCGCGGCCTCGCCCACCCTCTCTTCTTCCTCGTGGCCTTGGCCTTCGTGCAGGCACCCGAAGACCGATTCGTTCCGCGACGCCGGCGGGGGTGCCGCCATGTACAAGACCGTGAACTCGGCCTACTGCGATTCCGCCGACTCTTGCTTCACTCGATGGTCGTCGGAGGAGGAGGGGGAGGAACAGGACAGCTTCTCCACTGTGTCGGAGGAGTACTGCTCCGCAAACGGGGAGCCCCATTCCGTGGAGGCGATGGTGCGCGGTCTGCGCTCGGATAGGCTCTTCTTCGAGCCCGGGGTCACGAGCTCGATACTGGAGGAGGCCAATAAGGGCGGGGATGCCGGAACCACCGCCGGCGCCCGGAGGGAGTTCTTCCGGGAGAGCGTCGCGCTGGCCATGGAGTCCGACGACCCGTACCGCGACTTCCGGACATCGATGGAGGAGATGGTGACCGCCCACGGGCTCCAGGACTGGGAGAGGCTCGAGGAGCTGCTGCTCTGGTACCTGAGGGTTAATGGCAAGAAGACCCACAGCCTCATAGTTGTAGCCTTCGTGGACCTGCTCGTAGGCATTGCAACTTCGTCCACTCCTCCTTCCTCCTCAACTTGTTCTTCTTCTTCTTCCTCCTCCTCGCCGCCTCCTTCTTCTTCTAATATCTCTTTCGAGATTGAGGAGATTATAGACGAACGCAAGGAAGAAGAAACTGGTTCAAGTAATTAACATCTACGTACGAGAGCCTCTTTTTTGTTTGTTTTCGTTGTTGTTGATTAATTACGATGTATACTATTAGATGCTCATGATTATTATAACTCAAAGTAATGCTAGTTCTTCCTCTATTACAAATTACACGCACGGATAGGTTCCGTGTTCTACAGTGCATTTGTACTGAAAAGTTTGCATGGTGTCATGGCATGATTGTATTTTTCAGACCTGCTACATCCCTGCATATAGTTGGAAATTTATTGGAATACCGAAAAGGCCAAAGTATATGTTATGCATATGATTAATGGCCATCAACAAAGGTGGTCGTTGATGACATCTTTTATTTTATGGTTGGGAGCTGCAGCTGCCGGTCCAATAGTTGTGTATGCATTGGTTGGCATTATATTAGAGTATTAATGTAAGCTTGGAATGAGACGATACATGTAGACTTAGACTGTTTCAAGGATCACTGCATCGTGACCACAACTCGCACAAGGATCTAATTTTGGATTCGTTCCCGCACGAGTTTGAACTTTGAAACACCATTTACGAGAGTCTGAATCTTTTCACAACGTCCTCCGCGATCTGTCCCTCGATGGCAAAATCCAAACAAAAGATTTGGCATCTTTTGGTTGTGCAATCTAACGAAAGATTAAACGGAAACAAATGAGTAATTAAGGCACCTCCAGCAGCAGGAGCAGCAGCAGCAGTCTTGTCTTTGTGCACTGGATCGGAGTACACGGCAGATTGGCCACCCACAAACTTCAAGGCATCTGTTGCAGGCCGGGCACTTGGCACCTTGTCTTAATTTTGTTTTTGTCTTGTCTAGCTATGCATCTTTCCCCCAGTTCAAAAAAATTATTATTATTAGGTCCTACTTTCCTTTATTTATTTTTAATTATCGTCTTTCGTACTGAACTTAGTAAAATTGATGATGAACGTTGCAGGCAGTATTTTATAGGTAATATATTTAAGAAAAAAACATGGCGAGCTGAAAAGGTAGATATTGATGGGAAAATCCGAGAACAGGGAAAGAAGATCGCAGAGAGATTGCAAGAAAAATAGAGGAGACACACGAAATTACTCAGGTTCACCCTTGAGATTAAGGCTACGTCCTGCAAAGAA
This sequence comes from Pontederia crassipes, assembly GCA_030549335.1. Lineage (NCBI taxonomy): Eukaryota > Viridiplantae > Streptophyta > Magnoliopsida > Commelinales > Pontederiaceae > Pontederia > Pontederia crassipes. Next base: position 10,473,141 of record CM060190.1, read on the forward strand.
GTTCCACTATATCGTTTAGGTTTTCAGCCGTCACCCGAAATTACATCAGAAATTAGGCTATTAATAGCATCTCCAAACCAGGTTTAAAACCCAAACAAACAGAGAAAAAACCTAATCCGAACCACACGGGCCGGCTAAACAAAAGCCCAAAACCCGTCTAGATTTCGGGGGCGCTGCCCCCGAACCCCCGCCCGCTCACCGGCGAGCGGGACCGCCGTCGGGGTGCGGGGCCCCCCGAACCCCCCCTTTCATTCGTACGCCAGCAATACTGTTAATTGGGTAATACTCAGATTCCCCTAAGCTCACGTGGGCGAACCCGGTGTGAGAAACAAGGGGCCCTGAAGTATTCACCAACTCTAACATTCTCCAACTTGGTGGATACTTCACACCAATGAGAGCCTTGCCAGCAGCATTCTTCTTCAATCCGACAGCAGTAGAGCACCACTCAAACTTTACACCTGTAACTGCTTTAGTCAGAAAATCAGAACTATTCTCTGTTGTATCAACCTTTTCAAGCTGAACATCTTTCTTTTCCACCTTTTCCCGAATAAAGTGGTATTGGATGTCAATATGCTTTGTGCGTGAGTGAAATGCGGGATTCTTAGCTAACTGAATAGCACCTTGATTATCACATCTCACCTCTATAGCACCTTGCTCAAATCCGAGCTCCAAGCACAATCGTCGTAGCCATATCGCCTCTTTTGCAGCATGAGTAAGAGCCATATATTCTGCTTCTGTAGAAGAAAGTGCTATCACGCTTTGTCTCTTGCTCATCCAACTTAGTGCATATCCGCTAGTGGACCGTCTACTATCAATGTTTCCACCCCAATCAGCATCTACATGGCCCACAATATCAAGCATCTTTCCTTTTTTCTGCACCTTCAAAGCACAAAGCAAAATCTGAAGTTCCACGAAGGTACCTGAAAACTCTCTTGATAGCATTCCAATGTTCCCTGCCTGGGTTAGACATATACCGACTCAAGACTCCCACTGCTTTGGCTATATCTGGACGCGTGCAAACCATGGCGTATATCAAGCTGCCCACTGCACTTGCATATGGCACACGGTCCATCTCTTCGGCTTCTTCATCCGTCTTCGGGCATTGCTCTGCAGAAAGTTTGGTTCCTAGAGACATAGGAGTACCCACTGGCTTGCAGTCCGACATGTTAAATTTCTTCAACACTTCTTTTATGTACTTCTCCTGTCCTAGCCACAACTTTCTCTTCTGACGATCCCTTCTAATCTGCATACCCAAAATAAAATTCGCTGGTCCCAAGTCTTTCATCTCAAACTTCTTGGCCAACAAACCCTTCACTGAATTCACCATCTTCATACTGTTTCCAATCAGCAACATGTCATCCACATACAGTGTAAGAATGACAAACTGATATCCAACTCTCTTCACATAAACACAATGATCTGAATCTGAACGTACAAACTTGAGTTCGAGCATGTACGTATCAAACTTCTGGTACCACATCCTTGGCGACTGCTTCAATCCATACAAAGACTTCTTCAATTTGCACACCAACTTCTCTTTACCTTGAACCTCAAAGCATTCTGGTTGTCTCATATATATCTCTTCCTCCAAGTCCCCATGAAGGAATGCCGTCTTCACATCCATCTGCTCTACCTCAAGATTATATGCTGCTGCCAGAGATAGAACAAATCTGATTGAAGTCATTTTCGCCACGGGAGAAAAAATCTCATCATAGTCGACTCCCTCAACCTGAGAGTATCCTTTAGCTACCAGCCTCGCCTTGTACTTCTCTACAGACCTATCCGGTTTCAGCTTTCGCTTGAACACCCATTTGCAACCAATTGCCTTTCTATCCTTAGGAATTTACACAAACTCCATGTTTCATTCTTATCCAGTGACTGCATTTCATCTGCCATAGCAAGCTCCCACTGTTTTGCATCATCCATAGACCTTGCATCTTTTACAGAACTAGGTTCTTCTCCGATGATGCTCAAAGCATGAAACGAACTCAAAGCACTAAGAGAGTATCTCAAAGGTGCTCTTCTTTCTCGTGTCGATCTCCTGAGAACTGGTATGGTAGTACCAATATCTGGGTCTTAATCTGAATCTGCATCTTCAACTTCATTAATCGAGTCCTCTTGATCCAGTTCTATAACAGACTCAACTGAAGTATCTTGTGCATCCACCTCTGAAGTTTCAGAATCAGAATCTTCTTCAAGCACTATCACTTTCTTAGGTTCATCACCTTTTTAAACTTCAACTTGGGAACGTGATTCACGGAAAACAACATCCCTGCTATAAACAATAGTCCTTGACTTTGGATTCCACAGTTTGTAGCCCTTGATCCCTTCCTTGTATCCGACAAATATGTTCTTTTCAGATTTACTATCAAGCTTACACCGCTTTTCCTTGGGTATATGAACATATGCGTCACATCCGAACACCCGAACATGAGACAAATTTAGCTTCTTCCCAAACATTGCCTCATAAGGTGTCTGATCCTTCACTGATGAGGTCGGTGAGCGGTTCTTCAGGTAGTTTGCTGTGGCTACAGCTTCTGCCCAGAATTCTTGCCCCAATTCAGCCCAACTCAACATACATCTGGCCTTCTCTATGAGTGATCGATTTAACCTTTCAGCTACTCCATTCTGCTCAGATGTATATGGAGTTGTCTTCTGCCTAGCAATACCATTATCCACGCAGAAATGCTCAAACTTATCTGAACAAAATTCACCTCCATTATCTGTACAAAGGACCTTGATCTTGCAGCTCAATTGATTTTTCACCAAAACTTTAAATTCTCGAAACTTATCGAATACATCTGATTTATTCTTGATAAAATAAATCCAACTGTATCTCGAAAAATCATCTATAAAAGAAACATAGTACCTGGACCCTCCAATAGATGGAGTCGGAGTTGGTCCAAAGACATCACTATGAATCAGTTCGAGAATCTTCGTTGCTCTTGAACCTGTGTGTTGAAAACTGACTCGGTTCTGTTTTCCATGGAGGCAATGTTCACAGAACCCGAAGCCCACAGAACAATCGGAACTCCTTCTACTATCTGACTTGATGCTATAATGGAGAGTCATTTTTCACTGATATGGCCTAATCTCCGATGCCACAACATAGATTTGCTGTCTTCATCTTCTTTGGCCTCTTCAGAAATAAATCCGCAGCCCACAGATATTGTCTCTCCGAGCAACTTGTACAACGTGCCATAGCGAACCCCTCGTGCAATTACAATCGACCCTCTGATCATCTTGCACGAATCCTTATCGCAACTGAATATAACACCCGAGTCAGCCATTGTACCAACAGATAATAAACTCCTGCTCATAAGTGGTATATGCATCACATCTGGTAGAGTCTTCACCGTGCCATCATTCATCCTCAACTTCACCCTGCCACGTCCAACAATCTGAACCGCAGTGTCATCTCCGAGCATGACATCCCCACCATTATACTCCTCATATTCACAGAACCAGTGTTTATGAGGCGTCATGTGGTACGAAGCACCAGTGTCGATAAGCCAGACATCTTTATCTGAATGTGCCGTACATGCAGAAGCCATATACATATCTCCTGCCTCAGCCTCCTTTTTGTCCGAGGTTGACTCAGCTTCTTTCTTATGAACCGGCTTGTTTTTGCAATCTCGCTTCAGATGGCCCCACTCTTGACATCTCCAGCATTGCACCTTCTTATCCTTACTCTTCGAACGCCCACGAGATTTGGATCTCCCTCTCTGATTTTGATTCCTTTCTGGTTGCCTTCCTCTGGCCGCCAGCGCCTCTTTATCAGAACTTGCTGATCCCTTTCTCCGTATTTCCTCTGATAACAAGGCAGCACATACACTTTCATACGAAAGTTCTTTATCCCCGCCACCAATCACAACAATCAGATTGTCCCATGAATCCGGCAGCGAACAGAGCAATGTTATTGCCTTATCATCATCTTGAAACTTAACACCGATTGATACAAGTTGACTGATCACCGTGTTAAAGTTATAAAGATGAGTAGAAAATGAGTCACCCTCCTGCATCCGAAGATTGTACAATTTCTTCCTCAGAAATAACTTGTTAACCAATGACTTACTTTGATATAGGGATTCCAACTTCCTCCACAGATCTCTGGCAGTAGGTTCGCCCATCACATTCGTAAGAATTGAATCCGCGAGACACAGCCGAATCAAACCCTTCGCCTTTTTATCAATCTGATCCCACTCTTCGATCGCCTTTGGATCTGCCTGATTGGAGGATGCCTCGTCCGTAACCTTCGCCGCCTCCATGCCTGGTCTCTCCTTCTCGATTGCCGTCCAAAGATCTCGATCACAAAGGAGATCCTCCATCTTCATCTTCCAGAGATCAAACCGTGTTCCATCAAATTTTTCTATCTCGATTCGCGATCCTCCTGACATCTCGAATAAACCCTAATTCCTCGAACAACCTGTGCTCTGATACCAATTGATGGGAAAATCCGAGAACAGAGAGAGAAGATCGCAGAGAGATTGCAAGAAAAATAGAGGAGACACACGAAATTACCCAAGTTCACCCTTGAGATTAGGGCTACGTCCTGCAAAGAAGTTCCACTATATCGTTTAGGTTTTCAGCCGTCACCCGAAATTACATCAGAAATTAGGCTATTAATAGTCTCTCCAAATCGGGTTTAAAATCTAAATAAACAGAGAAAAAACCTAACAGATTCCCCTAAGCTCACGTGGACGAACCCGATGTGAGAAACAAGGGACCCTGAAATATTCACCAACTCTAACAGATATGATGGTGTTCTCCTCGTCGTTGTTTGGTGCTCTTTTGGAAACGTAAACGAGACAAAGGGCAATAAATGGCCGATCGATCGGCTTGGGAAGTGTTACGAAATTAAAATCGACGGCTAACTAATAAATGGCTTCATTTAGCCCCCTCTCGCAAAACTTTGAGCTTTATCCAAAACCTACGCAAATATTAATTTGACAAAGATCGCACATGGAAACCGCTATCAAATTAAATGCACCCCATCTCTCTCTCTCTCTCTCTCTCTCTCTCTCTCTCTCTCTCTCTCTCTCTCTCTCTCTCTCTCTCTCTCTCTCTCTCTCTCTCTCTCTCTCTCTCTCTCTCTCTCTCTCTCTCGTTCGTTTAAGTGGTGCCACTTGCCATGCAAGGATACTTGCTCCTCTCTCTCCTCTCTCTCCCTCCCTCCATGCAAGGATACTTGCTCTTCTGATAGCCACTCTCGAATTTAACCTTTTACTTTAGGTCCTTATTATTACTTCTCGAATTTTCATGTTAATCTTATAACGTTTTAAGCTAATTGTACATTTTTACTAATTAGTATTACAAAAGAATGATAACCACTATATATGATAATAAACGAGTGAAAATCAAAATAGTAAAAATTATAAAAAAAAAACAAGACCAAATGACGGGGTAAACTCCTATCACATAATTATATCATTCCATCATATTTTTCTTCTATTTATAGTTTTATGTGGTAATGAGCTTTTATGTGTGTGTAAACAATATATAACGAGCAGAATTTTTTACTTTTAAAATACTTTAATCAAAATAATAGTGTATGCTTGGCTTATTAACATTTTATGGTTCTAATGATTATGAATTTTTTTATGTTGTTTTTCTAATAGCCTTTAGACAAGTCATTTTATTTTTCTATGGTTAATAATTTTATTTTCCTGAGTGCACGCACATATGAAAAAAAAAAAAGAATTCGGCAAAGTCCACGAGTTTATAAAAAACAGTCACGTTTTTGTGATGATATCTCTTACTTTGCATAAGTAAATAGTTATAGAATATGACCTAGGAGACCAAGCAGCATAATATATGCAATTGATGCAGGTCATTAAGAGGTCGAAATGGCAGCTTTAATTATTTGCATGTTCAAAGCACGACAACTTTTCTTTATTTCATGGGCAACTCGTCACCCTTTGCCGAAATGCTCGGAATTGTTGCCGTTGGGTTGCATTTTTAGGGTGGGCACACTGATGTTAACAAAGAATTAATTGTGACATCTCCTCTTGTCTCTAGCTACTCGAATTGCATTGAAAGATGTCATGCAGTGGGTCTCCATGCATGGTGCTGTCTGATTGAGCATTGAGATCATCAAAATTTATTGATGTTTATTAGCAATTATTATTTTGTGCTGGTTGTTTGATTTCATAATCTTAATCAACATAGAGCTCTACGTTAAGGAAAACATTATTATTAGCCCATGCTTTTAGTTTGAGAATAATCTAATCCTTAACTTTTGATTACACATTTTAAGTAAAGGGACTCGGTGCATGAAACCTCTTCTTAATTATTTTTTTACTGTAAAAAAATATTTATTTTATAATCACTCAAATATTTATTTAGGAGGAGTCACATATAGATATAAAACATTGATTAGGGCTCTATTTGACACTATTTGTTTGACAAGGGATAGCAATTTGATAGCGGATGATGATTAGCAATTAGGGGTTTGAACTAACAAATAAGTTTTAAAATAAAATTAACAGAAAAATTAGCTGATAAATATAAAATGTCATAATTTGATATATGATATTTAATTCAAGTATTATATAAATTCTATTATAATGCAATAAATAAATTATCTATATCTCAATTAAATAAAATAAAATCTCACAATTGATTTTTAAAAATATATAAAAGTTTATATTGACAATAAATTTTATATAGTGCACACATATGATATAAAAATATTAATTATTAATTTAATTTTTCTATTCATTGTTAACGTATAAATAATTTATAATTAATTTAGCATGAATATAAAAAGAAATATAGTTAAATGATGATAAAATAAAAATGAGAAAATAATAAGATAAATTGAGAAAGAAATAATGTATTTGATATTTTTATATAAATAATTTCTAATCACTAAACGCTAGTAGAAATAATTTTTCAATATTTTCATATGAAATAATAAATGCTACATGTTTTTGCATATACTAAAAATAATTAGCGTTTGAATCATTAAATACTACTTGAAACGTTAATTTTGATGTTACTAAATAGAGCCTAAATTAAATTAAGCCTAACAATTTCTTTTTATATTTTATGTACATTTTTTTAAAAATTATAAATTTTATTTTCATGAACATTTAAAATATTTTAAAAATAAAATACAATTAAAATTTTCAAAATAAATAAAATTGAATATCAAGAATGAAACTTGATTTTATTATTCAAGTGGATATATTACTTTAAAGAAAATAGAACCCAAAGTATTGCGAATAAAAGAAATAATAAGTAGAAGAAACTCCATTATAAGTATAAGATAATTTAAAACTTATATATTAAGATAAAATTTGAGTGTTCCTCTTGTAAAGAAAGAACATCATGTCTTTTATCTTTCAAATTGCTAAATTCGTTTGATTTGTTTTAATATATTTTTAATCAGATGAATAGGAAAAAAAAAAGAAGAGACAATAGTACACTTTTGACAATGATACATCAACATTAAGCCTTACGAATTATGTAGTGACAATTTGGATGTAAAGAAATGACCTAATGTAAAAATAAAAGGTAAAGCATTTTTGTGTGAGTGTGAAAGAGTAGTAGATGAAAAGGCAGAAGATAAAGTAATTCAAATAAATTTAACTTAAAGAGTACGTATTTTTTAAAAGATGGCATTTTAAAGGGAAAATAGATAGTTGGAGAATGTCCTGGTAACCTTTGATGAATTATTTATTATCCATTAGAGAACAAAAAAAAATATGGAACAATTTTTTTATTTCACATATAAAACATCATTGATGCTACATTAAAAAAAGTGAGCCACATTATTCATAAAGACTATTTGTTAGAAATAAATTTAGTTTGACTATTCATCCTATTGATACATGGAAGAGGCTTTTGGGGCCTACGTCCCACATGCACGAAGAATCGGAATTAATTAGTTGATTAGATTATATGAATACATTAATTAACTAAGATGTAATCACAATTGAGGAATCAGATCATGGAGTGGACTTGGGGTGCTTGGAAAATGATGTGCCTCCAACCTCTTGATCTTCTTGGACTACTCGGAAAGCGAATATCGATCCAACACCAATTTGAAAATACGAAAGTTTTTTTTAATGAGTGTTCGAACCCCTGATTCACAAACAAATTCTAATCCCACATAATTAAAATTGATCGGTCGGATCGATATTGTCTTGAGGGTCAAGTCCGACCTGGCCAAAGTTCGCCGAATCAATTCGGATCAATTCGAGTCGGATTACTTATGAGGAATTCTTCTTTTTTTTAAAAAAAATTCTCACTATTTTATATTTATTTAATATATAATATTTTCTAATATTTATTTGAAAACATAAATTAAGTTTTATAAATAAAAAATATAAACATTATTTTCATACTTAAAATAATTTATTTATTTTTATTTTAAATTTAAATTAAATATAAATTTAAGTTTAAATAAAAAAAGTTAAAAAAATAAAATAATATAAAAAATTGGATCATCGATTGGATCAACTTAAATTGAAAATTTTCAATTCGTACTAGATCCGACTACTCTTTAAATCATGGTTGAGTCGAATCAAATTTTCAGGTCGATCACCCCTAGCTTTTTGAGTTTGTGACCTCTCAAATAGGCAAACACCAGATAGGAGAATTTGTAAGTATTATAAAAAACATCAGGAAAACACATTTCTTGTCACATTGATGGTACTCATATTTCTTTGTTCATGTTATAAAACAATTGTCGTAACATATACTCAATAACATATTTTATTTTGGGGTCACGATGGGGCCAACTGACCCTATAAAATGTGATGATACTTATTATTATCTAATTATATATTAATATTTATAAGTTATATACATTTTAAATTTGAATAAAATGAAGGTGTTTTCTTTTTAAAGGAAGAACTCTCATAATTTTTATTCATTAGATTAAAAACATATAGACCAAATTAAAAGTTCTTAAATAAAAATAAATCAAACAATTATTTAATCCAACGATTAAAAATATAAAGGACACGATGTTCCTCTTGACACCTACACTTTATTTAAAATTCCCTAAAAATTAAAATCTTATAAAATAATTTCACATAATCAATTTTCATATATTCCAAACATATTCTAGTACATAATTTATTCACATTGCCCTTTGGCTCGGTTTTTCTCTGCATTTTTTTATAATGTTTCCCTCTTCGAGAACTATTTCACTCTTTTATACAAAAGATCGATTATATTAAAAGGTGGAAAAGAAGTATTGGATCATAAACTTATGACATATTAAAGGAATCTTCTAATTTATAGTTTTTTTAGAAATTCAACATAACAAATTTATTTATTTTTAATTTAGTGATCCGAAACATACATAAACCTTAGTACTAATTGAAAATGACTCATAATTACTTTTGTTTTTACATTTTTGTTTAAGTCTTTTTATTAGAAATTATAAAGTTATTTATCTGCATCCACGTGATTTAAGGTTGTAAATATGTCCCTGCCTACCTAGTATAGTGTTGCGTTTATTAATTGGAAGTCGAGCTAAAAAGTAAAATGAAATTCTTCTCAAATTTAATAATATTAACACTTGAACATATAACTAGAACCTCAGTGGATCTTGTAAGTCCTTACTAAATATGTAAGTGTGGAAGATTCGATTTTATATATTTTGCATTGATGCTCGCTCTTGGAACAAATTGAGGAGCTTACATATATCATGTTCAATTCGTGACTCGCTATCACAATTTGTGGTAGCATCCTAGGTCCACATATTCAAAACCATCCAATTTGATGTGTGCCCGCCAATTGAGGAGGGCTCGTCTAATTCGAGAGCTTTGGTTTGCATGGCAGACGTCTATTCGCGCCTCTACCCTCTTTGCGTCGGCGAAGTCGACGACGGCTCCGGGCGACGGCCGGCGACAGAGTTCCGACGAGAAAGGGAGTTGACGCTGTCGTTGATATGTGAACACCAATCTGAAATGTGTGATTGCCGTCATCAATCTATGGCCATCAGATGTCGTCGAAGGAGGATTGCCGGCGACCTTAGCGTGAGAGAGATTGGGCGTGAGAGAGAGAGAGAGACAGAGAGAGAGAGAGGTAGAGAGATCGCACAGAGAGAGCAGCAGGAATCTTTCCTTAGCTCGAGCAGGCGAGCATTCATGACGAGAGATCGAGCGTGCAGAGAAAAAGAGGGCATCAGCCCTAGCGTGGCAGCGAAAAAAGGGGGGAGAGGAGGAGACGTGTTGCAAACCGTGTGAGAGGGGCGCGTTGCGAATGGAACTAGAATGTGAGAGGAGACGTGCCATCATCATAGTCGGTTCAACGCGTCATGATCATAATCGTCTATCTCAGATCAGATGACTCTAAAATAATGGACACGCATTGCTACCATTTTGTATGATAGCACACTAATATTCCTCCATATATATAGAACAAAATCCTTTGCAATTTTTTATAACGAGAAAGATATTTCTAAATATCGACAGACAAAACGTTCAACGCTAATACCGACGACACAAGCCATCGGTATCTTATCCACAATGTTCACCTTCAGTACCGAAGGTTACATCCATCGGTAACTTTTCTATAATATAATATAAACATACGATTAATATTTTAATATTATCATTTTCAAATAGTCTTCACCTTCAATATTATCGGTGAATCTCAATTTATTGATAATACGGAGGTTACATCCGTTAGTAATTTTTCGTAATATAATATAATATAAGCATACTATTAATATTTTAATATTATTATTTTCGACGAGTCTAACCAGCTTCGGTATTATCGACGAAAGCTGCATCCGTCGGTAGATTTTTTATAATAAAATATACATAATATAGGCATATAATTAATATTTTATTATTATTTTCAACGTGTCTAGTCTTTTGTATTATCGACGGTGGAATGAGATCAGTCGATAATGCCGAAGACTACATCTGTCGGTGATTTTTTTATAATAAATTTATATAATATAATATAATCATACGATTAATATTGTACTATTTTTATTTTCTACAGATCCGACCTTTAGTATTATTGACGGATTGAGTTCTGTCAATAATATTAAAGGCTACATCGATAATTTTTATGATAAAAAATATATAATACAATATAAGCATACAATTAATATTTTTAAATTCTATTTATTGATGGATTTCATAAGATTTTTGACAGAAATCCTTAAAAATGTTGTAGTGATATATGTCTATTGTAGTGTAGTAAATTGTCGAAAATTACCCGTGGAGGAGTTCTTTAAAGTTTGAAAATTTGAAATGAAGTTATAACTAACAAGAAAAGACGATGCATGCGTTCATGAGGTTCTCATGCACTTGAGATGAGATGAGATGAGATGATATATAGATCTATATCTACGACGTTGCGTCTGCTGTGACCACAAAAAGTGGACTCGTGAGCTCTTCTTCGTGTTCAAGGACGAATTCAAATGCACCGTGGTCGAGTAGTAGTTCTATATATATATATATATATATATAAAGTTACAGACGTGGTAAATCAAACATGTCGCCCTGCTGCTGCTGCAGTTGCTGCTGCATCCATTTAATAAGTTACAGACGACGGCCGGCCGTGGGATTTTACTACCTCAAAAAAGAATTTATCCCTATAAAATTCACTCTCGTAATTACATTTACAGGTGTGGCGCATCTTCAATATCCCTCACATTTTTTCCTTGTTACACCCATAACTCTCATCACTAACGGAATGTTAAGTAATAATATAATGGTAATTAAGATAAATATTTCAAATATCCCATCTGTCTCGCGTACGCTTTGTAACGTGCAGATTTCTTGCCCGTCCCCTCCACGACATGAAAGTTGTCGCATGGAATTGCAGGGGCGTCACCCGCCAAAGTTGGCGATCATCTCCTGGAAATCAACCAACTACGGCGCCCCGATTTTCTTGTTACGGCAGAAACACACGTCCCTCTCTTTCGTTCCTTTGGAATTATCAAGAAACTTGGTCATGACAGTGTAACAACGAGTATTTAAGTAAGGTAATTTTAAGAAACCTTGAACTAAACTCTATAAAAATCCTCCAAACTCTTCCTCTCCACTTTTTTCTTATTTCTCCCACGTGACAATTGCAATATAGAAGGAGGAAAAGGAGGAGAACGCGGAAGAATGATAGTATATAATATGTAGATACACATAACGTATGTTCAGCCATAAATAAGCTAAAAGATAAAGAATGATTGATATGAACGATTGTTGTATTGTAAAATATAATGCACCTAAAGTTAAAGAAGAATGTCTTCATCACTCATCATGGTGATAAGCAAGGTCTTGCATATATGTATGTACTTCAAGAGGATTTAAGCCTGCAAGTAAAGTCATGTATTTGTGTATATGTTTTTCAAGAAATAAAGGCCCTCATCAGAAAGTGTGTATTCCCTGTAATAAAGTCCCTCGCTATTATAGTGTGTATTCTTCGGAATAAAGTCCCTCACTATTATAGTGTGTATTTCTTGAAATAAAGTCTCTTACTATTATGATGTGTGTGTTCTTAAGAATGTGACTTAGATTGTCAATGTGATGATGTGATATGATTCTTTCAACTATTTTAAGATCAAAGATGTTATAAGATAAAGTAAGAATGAAAGTAATGTTAAAGTATCTTATGACAAAGGAAGAATGCTAAGATGATGATGATGAAGTAAAGATGAAAAGTAAAGTCTTACACTTATGTATGTACTTCAAGGAAACCTAAGCCTGAGAAGTAAAGTTCTGCATCTGCGTATGTACTTTTCAAGGAACAATGTCCCTCATCATAAAGTGTGTGTATTCTTAAAGATGATTAGGAATAAAGTCCCTCATTATTATGATGTGTGTTCCTAAATATGACATGATATGAAATGAAAGTCAAAATAATATTATGTGATAAAGATGAATGATGAAGATGACACATGAAGGATCACATAATAAAGAAAGAAAAGAATGATGAAAGAAGATCCAAAGAATTATAAGACAACTATGAGGAGATGTAAAGTATGAAAGAAGTTAAGAAGTAAGGATCAAGGAGTTATGAAGAAACTCCTAAGATGTACATGATTATGAACATAAAATGAAATGATATGTTATGCCATGTATTTGATGAATGATATGAATGCATATTTCTAATGTATGGTACATGCAGATAATAGATTTGAAGTTAAGCAGGTATGACATAATGTATATTACATGAATAGTATGTGAAGAATGAATGCAAGTGTTATGTAATGTCATGTAAGGATCGATCATTGATATAGTTTATGACATGCATGTTTACATGTTATGTTATTATGATGATAAATGATGCATCACATGTAGTATAATGTGATAGGATATCATGGCATGCATGACCTTTACATATTCTAATTGAAAAATCCTGCACTCTGAATCCGCGTAGATAATCAAGATAACTGATGAATGATAGCTCAAGCTCATAACGAAGTGTTGCACATGCTTAGGTCTAATAAGTTCTAGTTGAACATTAATGCTATGTAGTGAAGTCTTTAGTCACTTCAGATCCCATGACTTATTAGCTGAAAAAGATTTTATATGGTTCAAATAAAGTTTTATTTATTATGACTTTCAGTAAAATATTAAAGTCTTCTACTATTAAAGGATGTATGACGAATGGACGAACGGCGCGAAATTGCCCTAAATGACCAAAACTTTTTTGATGGATTTTCGGGTCGTTACAGGCAGAGAACCTCATGCGTGGGTTCTAGTGCCGCTGGCGGCACCATTTTGTCTTTGGTGCTCTCATACTATCACTTTTATTCCAATTTTCTCTTATGGGTGCTGTATGTGATTGTCCGGCGTGATGGATTTACATTTTTTTTATTTCTTGCACTTATGATTGTGTTATGTTTGTAATTCGTAATGCCTTGTGGCAAAACTTAAGGACTTTTTATGTTGCGGACCTCTCTCGCCCTCTGAAAAGGAAAAAAAAGGTGGAATCGCTTTTCACAGGTCTTCTTATTTCGGATCACTCCTTCCATTTATCAACGCACATGGTTTCATTGACTATCCGTACAGAATGCCAAATACACTTGGTGTAATAACCGTAACGGTCTCATTAGCATACATTGCAAATTGGATTGTGTCCTCCTCTCACATAATTGGTTCACCAAATTTTGAGCCATCAACCTCTCTACTCTCAAGCTCTCACGCGCAACGCGTCACACCATTTCCGCCTACTCCTTATCATTGCCTTAAATATCCGCCGGTCTTCCACTTTCAAATACGAGCATTTTTTGCTCGAGTCCTCTGAGCCTAGGGAGATTGTTCAGCGACACTAGTTTGCTACCCCTTATAATGTCCCTATCTCTCATATTCTAAGACTAATTAATAAAGACACTATTGCTTGAAAATTGACAATCTTCGGGATCCCTGCGCATCAAATCAACACCTCTATTCAAGCTTGGGGAGCCTAGGACGAGTGGGCCTCTCTGAATCAGAGCTTAGCCTCCTTCGATCAGCTTACAACATGCATGTCGCTTTATTACGCCAAATAAATCACAAGTAGTGGAGTAAGGCCCATACCAACTAGCTCCAATACAAAGACTTTAATACCAAATTCTTCCACAACTAGAAACATTTTCATTCCAAAAAAAGATAGGCCTCAGAATGTTTTTTATTATCGCCCCATATCATTGTGTAATGTGATTTAGTGAATTGCATCTAAAATCCTAGTCAACTGTTTACGACCCACTTTGCCTAATCTTATCGACCAAGCTCAGTCCACATTTATTCCTGGCTGGTCTATCCAAGACAAGTTATTAATTACCCAGGAACTTACCCATTCACTATCAAGGGGTATAAGAAAGCACATATCAATCACGACAAATCTAGGTAAAGCATTCGACCAGGTTTCTTTGCTACTATCCAACATGTGCTAAACCTAATGAATTACCCTGCGACCTTAATTACACGAATTATGTTGCGTGTTCGCTCACCAATATTTACCTGCTCTATCAATAGTGTAGATTTTTAGTCCTTCCGTAGCCACCGGAGCCTTCAGTGTTGGAGCAAAGTATTAATGCCATATAAAATTATATTTTGATGATACAAACTTCGAAAAAACTAAAATTATATGAAAAAGATTAAATAGAAATGGACAACTTTATGAACTAAATTTTGATTGAATAGTTAACTATAATCTGATTAGATTTTGGATAAATAACAAAGTTGTAGAGAATTCTGCTAGATTCCTACAGAATCTAAGATTGTCTAATTTGGATAACCATGTAGAAAGTTATGATCAGAATAGTGTAGAGCTATCAACCTACCGATCGAAGCAATGAAGACCGGTCCACACTATACCGATCGACCGATCGGAGATATCGGTCGATCGGTCAATGCATGAGTTGTCCAGATCAACGTCGAGACTACACTGGCCGATAGACCAGTCGATGCACCAGCTGATCGATCAACTCAATGGGTAAATATTAAAATGTCGAGACTATATTGGTCGACCGATCAAGCGCTGACACTGAAGAAATCGCGCAATGGTCATATAGACCGGTCCATTAGTGCGATCGATCGGTCCCTGGCTGTGATGAATAATAATGACTAGTTTTGAATGAGAAAATTATGAAAAAAATTTTGGGCAAAATCTTCACAAGAAGAAGCCTATAAAAGGAGTGCCAAAGTCAGAAACAAAGACATCCATCCAAGCATTAAAGAAAAACTTCAAGTTATCAAAACAATATCATTTTCTTGAAGTTATTGTTTTAATTTCTCTTCTTTCTCTCTTCTCTTCTTGTGAGCATGATATTGTAAAAGAGAGAAATCATTGTTCAAAAAAATTAAGATAGCTCACGAGTAAAAGATGTTCAATATCTTACTTCTTGAACGAGAGAAAAGATAAGCTTCTTAGTAGGAGAGATGTGTCTTACCTCTCGAAGCGGAGAAAAGGTGATTGATGTAAAGGGTTCTTCCTTGCCTCATTTGGAACTAAGGAAGAGTTTAGTGGAATCTCCGATGATCTCGAGATCGAGAAGTTGGAGTGAGAACGTAAGTCAAGGTGTAGCCGAACCTCATCAATGACCAACTTGTGTTCTTGTGTTTGCATTCTCTCTCCCTCTCCTTCTCATATTACGCTTGTGATATGATTTGATTTGTTTCGGTTTAAACATTGTTGAATCGATTTTAAGCTTTCGTGACGTATTTTGTGAAATCAATAATTTTGATTTTAAACATCAATTCACCTCACCCTCTTAGTGCTTTGGGATCCTATAATTGGTATTAAAGCAAGGTCGCAATTTTTCTGAAGGACAATAAATTAGTCATCCTCCACTTTTCAATGTATCAAATTTTGCATATTAAAAAATTAGGATACAAGCATACATATGTTCAATTGATTTTGACATATGGGATATTATTGAAAAAGGTTATTATTTACATGAAAAGTTACCTTTAGAATATACCAAAATAGAAAAAATTTTCAAAACTTGATTGGAAAGGTAAAAATAATTTTTATTGTGCTTTGGATTTAATGAAATTTAATCAAATTTCTAGTTGTGAAAATACAAATGAAATTTGGAAGAAACTCATTACTACTTATGAAGGAATGAATAAAGTTAAATAATCTAGATTAAATATTTTAAATCATCAATATGACTCCTTCAAAATGCTAGAAAATGAATCCATTAATGATATAGTTATTTAGTTTAATGATATTGTGAATGGCTTAGCCTCCTTGAACGAGCCAAGAACTAACTTTCAAAAAGTGTAAAGT
Organism: Pontederia crassipes; assembly: GCA_030549335.1. NCBI lineage: Eukaryota > Viridiplantae > Streptophyta > Magnoliopsida > Commelinales > Pontederiaceae > Pontederia > Pontederia crassipes. The sequence continues at coordinate 10,489,833 of CM060190.1, forward strand.
TTTCTCAGGTCTCTCCTCCAAATGACATATAAAGAGGACCGTGATTTAAGAAAAAAACTTAAGTAGTCTAGATTTTGATGATCTAATTCATTCACTGCTAACCTGAGATTGCAATCTAAGAAGATTAAGAAGAAAAAGCCCCTAAGAAAAAAATATTGGCATTGAAAACAAACGAAATGGAAGAATATTCAAGTGAATAAGAAGTAGACGAAAAGATGCTAGCACACTATATAAGAAAGTTTGACAAATATCTCAAGTTGGTAAAATCCAAAGAAAAGTATGAGAAGTCAAAGAGAATACTATATAAAGAAAGAAACTCAAGACTCTCCAAAAATGACAATGAAAGAAATTTCAAAAGGGGAAGAAGAATAAGTATGAAGAGTCGAGTGAAACAAGTGATTTATCAAGCTCTTCTGATGAAGCACACTTATGCTTAAGGGTACATAACAATGAAGTAATTTCTATTTATTCAAATTCAAATAATGACTCATCGAGTTCTTCCAAATAAAATCTTTCTTTAGATGTGAATAAAGAACTTTCCTCTCTTATAAAAATATATTTTTCACTTAAAAAGGAAAATGAAAAATTACTACATGAATTTGAAAAATTAAAAGAACAAAATGATATATATTTTGTGGAAAATGAAAACTTGAAAAATAAAATTAATTATTTGAAAATTATACATGAATGTGAAATTGTAAAAATAACATGTTCTTTAGAAAAAATAAAGAAGGAAAATACTATTTTGAAAAATTCACAAAATAATAAGGCTAGTTCTTACACAAAGAAAATTAATTTTAGGAAATACTTTGATCATGAAAATTCTTATTAGAAATCTAACCATTCTCATGACAAATTCTTAAAAAATTCACACATTACTTGTTTTGCACGTGAATTTCATGGTTATTATGCTTATCAACGCAAAGTTGCAAACCCATGCCAACATAGAATGATATAGGTTCCAAAAGGAACCTTGACTAACACCCAAATAAATTTGGATACCAAAGATTAAATAGTTATTTTTCAGATGTACCACACATGCAAAACAAAGGATAAGTGAAATTAAAAATGTGAAGGCACGAAGGTCATGGTGAAAATATCATTTATTTAAAAAATTATGAGCATTGGTTATACTCTTATATTTTTTTTTGTAAATTTACTTTACTATCATGATTCTTAAGTGTTAAGCCTACTTCTTTTATTTCTCACTCAAAATTTCAAAATTATTATTTCTTTGGAAGAAAAGATGGACATATAAAATAGAAAAAGAAAATTGGTCATAGTGATAGGGGGAGCATGTTAATTTTTTTTTTTTGAAATATTATGTCATTCACTCGCCTTAAAAATGTTCTAGTGTTAAAATATTGAATATTTGATGTAATCCAACTTAATTTTGACATTTCATTGATATCATTGTTGTCTCAAAATTTTATGCAATATTTGGATTTTTAATATTTTTTTAATCTTGTGACTTTCATAACCTCTAGATCAATTTTAATTTCATTTTCTCATTATAAAATAACCATAGATTTAGGGGGAGTTATTGTTTTCCTATTGCATATTTCACAACCATTTATAATGTAATACTTTCATGCTCATTACATGGGGAGAACAAAGTTTTTCAAAGATAACATGATTAAGAGGGAATTACATATTATTTCTTATATGCTTAATATGTAAACTACTTTTTGATGAAACAAAAGGGAGAGAAATATGATATGAATATAACTTTATATGAAAAGTATCTTACAAATGATACTTATGTGCATATATATTCTTGTAAGAAAAACTTAAATTTTAGGGGGAGTAAAATTGATTTTATAATTTTTTCACATTTTTAGCAACTTATATAATTTTCATATTTCTTGGTTTATCTTCATAAAAAAGAGGAAGATTATTGGAGAAAGATTTTAATACCTATAAAATTATATTTTGATGATACAAATTTTGAAAAACTAAAGTTCTATGAAAAATAGAAATGGACAACTTTATGAAATAACCTTTGATTGAATAATTGACTATAATCTCATTAGATTTTGATAAATTATGAATATCAAAGTTGTAGAGAATTTTGCTAGCTTTTCATAGAATCTATGATTATCTAATTTTGATAACTATGCAGAAAGTTATGATCAAAACAGTGTAGAACGATTAACCTACCGATTGAGACTATACTGGTTGACCGTTCGGAGATATTGGTCGACCGATCAATGCATAAGTTGCCAAGATCAACGTCGAGACTACACCGATCAACAGATTGATCGATGCATCAGTCGACTAATCAGCTCAACGGGTAAAAATCAAACTGTTGAGACTATATCGGTCAACAAATCAAACAATTGTCCGATCGACCGATCAAGCGCTGATACTAAAGAAATCGCACAACGGCCATATAGACCGGTCGACCGGTTCTTAGTTGTAATGAACAATAACGATTAGTTTTGAATAAGAAAATTGTGAAAAAAAATTGACAAAATTTTCACATACAAACGCCTATAAAAAGAGTGACAAAGTCAGAAGCGAGTTATCAAAAGAAAAACTTTAAATTATCAAAAGAATATCATTCTCTTGAAGTTATTACTTTAGTTTCTCTTCTTTCTCTCTTCTCTTCTTTTGAGCACGATAATATTGTAAAAGAGAAAAAACCATTGTTCAAAAAAATTAAAATCTCCTGTGTAAAAGATGTTCCATATCTTACCTCTTGAGTGAGAGGAAAGATAAGCTTCCTAAGAGGAGAGGTGTGCCTTACTTCTTGAAGCAGAAAAAATGTGATTGACGTAAATGTTTCTTCCTTGCCCCATTTGGAATTAAGGTAGAGTTTAGTAAAATCTCCGGTGATCTCGAGGTCGAGAAGTCGGAGCGGGAACGTAGGTCAAGGTGTGGCCGAACCTCATCAACGACCACCTTGTGTTCTTGTGTTTACATTCTCTCGTCCTCTCCTTCTCATATTATGCTTGTGATATGATTTGATTTATTTTGGTTTAAAGATTGTTGAATCAATTTTAAGCTTCCACGACGTATTTTGTGAAATTGATAATTTCTATTTTAAACACCAATTCACCCCTCTCCTCTCTTGGTGCTTTGGGATCCTACATTCGGTAGGGTGACCTGATATCTCCATATTTATTTGTGCTATCTACATAAGTTCTTCCCTCTCTCCTGATTCAATAAATCAGCTTGCAGCCTATTAGGCCATTCACTATTGTTAATTTCTCCATTAATCATATTCTCCTAGCCGATGACCTCCTTCTATGCATAAATGCCACCAAAGCCTCTTGTAAAAATCTTCTTCTAACCCTCATACTATTATTTTACCTTACAAACCTTAAAGTCAATCCCAACAAATCAAATATCTATTTTCCACCCGCCCTTTGTTGCAGACGTCGAAACCTCGTCTTTGATATTTTGGGGCTCTCGACGGACAACTTTTCAGACACTTATTTTGGCACTCCTATATCCCTTAGGTCCTTACACTACATGACCAAGGATACCTTTCACAAGGCCTCAGCTCGGCTCATCGGCTAGAGGCGAACAACCTTATCCATTGCTGGACGAGCAACCTTGATAAAATCTATCCTCAACATGCTTCTTATCTACTCACTTAGTGCAATGCCAATCTCTGCTGGTACTCTGGAACCATGGAGAGACTCTCATGTACCTTCCTCTGGGATTCTCATTAGACGGTGTGGTGCCCACTTTGTTGATTGACGCACCGTCCAACTACCACGCTATCAAGATGGACTGGGGATTTGAAATCTCACCAATGTTCGGCAATCCTTAATCACAAAAAGAGTGCTTGATATTCTTAATATAGACAAACTCCTTGGACCCAACTCGCACTCAATAAATATGCGCAGCCACACCCTTGGAAACTCTCTTAGGATACCATTTCCCAAATCTGCCTTGGTCTCATAAAGTATATTGGTTATGGCTCTACCACTTCCATCCTTATGGACCCATGGATATTCCCCATCCCTCTATAATGGAATCATACGTTTATCAACATCAACTCTCCTCGACTCGATAGTATCCACTATGCTCTCCAATAGCCACTAGGACCACTCGGCACTCTCCATCCTCTTTGGCCTTGCTTTATGTGATGCTATTGAATCTATCCATGTCCCTCTTACAACCAATGATGACACGTGGATATGGGTGATGGATACCCATGGGTAGGCAACAACCAACATATCAGTTTATTAGTCAGCGCTCGCGCACTTTGCTATCTGGATGACAAGCCTGGTCTCTAGTGTGGGACATTCTTGTGGTGCCTCAAATTTGCTTCCTTTTGTGGAAGTTGCTACACTCGCGACTTCCCACAATTGATTATATCGTGTGGTTCTGTTCAGTTATTGATCCACTCTGTTGCCTCTATGGTCATGCCCTCGAAACCATGTCACACATTTTTTTTCCAAAGCTCCTTTTCATTGCAGCTCTAGGCGATCCTTCAAAGTAAACTTCAATATACCATCCAGGTGGGCCTTTCAGGATTGGGCCTTTGTGAGCTCAGATGAGGTGGGAGGAGCAAAATATCTCTTGCAAACTGATACGGATCAATTTCTTTTTGCATGTGTTGCTGCTCTCTCAACGGGATCTGTCCTCGAGGTAGAGGTGCGTGCACTTTTGCTGGGTATCCGTAGCTGTGCTAATCACAGAATCATTAGCATCGCCATCTGCTATGATTCGGTCATCCTTGTGAAAGCAATCTTATAACTCCTGAACATTGCCCCTGAATCCTACATAATATTTGGATGACGCTACTAGAATACCTTCTTATATTGTGCAGCACTATCTCAGAAATTCTAATCATGTTGTTGAGTTTTTGGCTTGTTTTGCTCGAAATCATATGGGTAGTTTTTTTATTAGATATAGTTCCACCACCCGGAGTGATCCAATATCTATACCAGGATGTTATTGCAGCTCATATTAATAGATAAATTTTTAGTTTAATATATACATATACATATACATATATATATATATATTAAAAAGAATATACAACTTATTTTTCAACGATAAATTATAACACTCAGAGTAAGTCAATCAATCTATTGTTGTTGGAAGTGATCTTATCGTAGCCTTCGTCATTGTCTCCAGACAGAGCTAAAGGAAGCAGTAGCAGGCATTGTCGAGTTTTTTTTTCATTTCTCCTAGCGGTCAATAGTGATTTACTATTTTAATTGTTTCTTGTATCAGAGAGAGAGAGAGAAAGGTCTAAGTTTAAATCCCACTAATTAAATTTTGTGGTCAAATAACATATTAAATATATTTAAGGAGGGTCAAATTTAACTTTTAATCTAAAAAATTATATTTCAAATATAAAACTAATAACATTTAAAATTATGGGGGTGGGGCCTTTCAACGTGAGTATGCTCATATATATATCAGCGTACACCAATATAAATAATCATGGTTTCACTAATTTAATGTTTAGATCAATATTTTTTTACACACAACATATGTCTTAGGTTGATTGTTTTCAAATTATGCATAAATAGTAAATATTATTCTTTTATACAACATGATATCATTCTATGATGAGAGAAATAACGTAGCTATATATGCACATAAGCATCTCATAGTTCATGTCATTCAAATAAAAAAATGCTAAAATTTTTATCATAATGCAATCCATGACCTTTCATTATGCATTCAATTAATCATATGATCTATCGTCAATTCAATTAGTAAGCAATTTCCTTCTATTCAATTATGCACAACTAGACATAATAAAGCTTTCTCGTGGTATGCAACATGCTTGTATTTATTATGCACCAAATATGTAATCTGAATAATCATAGAAATTGCATAGCATATAACAATTCATTTTCTTTAGGTGTATGTTAGCACTTATGTTTTAACACATATTCACATAGCATTTCGTTTAACAAATTCACTTCACAACATGAATGTATACTTTAATCCATACATGCACAAATATCATAAGAAACTACTCGTTCCTACCCACACTCAAAGTTGAGGAAAAACTAATTTTGATTGAAGAGAGTTGAGAGAAGAAGAGACCTTATTTATAGGAGTTAATCATGATTTTAGTTTAACTAAAACTCTTAATTATGAAATTAATTTATTTATGGTCTTTTATCTTTCCCTTCTTACTTTCTTTTCCTTACTTCTTTAACTCTTATTACCTCCTTGGAACATCCACTTATATTATAAGGTTCACCTATTTTCGTAGTTCAATAATAATTATTAATTTTAAAATTAAAAATAAATTATTTTTATTAAATAAATATTTATCTTAAAAACTCTTAATCTAAGCGCATTATGAGTGCTAATTCAATCTTACTTAAAATTTCATCCCTAATCATTTTTTCTTTATTCTATCTCTCCCAAACTTAATTATTTATGATGTTTTAAATAAATAATAATATAAAATTATTTTATATTCTAAAAATTTTTAAATTTAAAATTCTTATTTTAACTCTCCTGAGTGTTTTTACATCCTAAACTTATGGTTTGACTTAAATTAAAATTATTTTTTTTATTTTAATATAAATTCTAATTTCTATTTCAATTAGGATTTATCTTTTTCTCCTTCTTCCTATTATTTATGTAAATATACTTCTATTTTTTAAAACTTTAACTATTCTTAATAAATCCAAATGTGAAAATTATTTTTTATTTACGAAAAAATTGGGATTTTACAATCAATTTTTTTTTACTTATTTTACCAATTTGACAATCACAGTTGTTCTCCTTATATTCGTTGAGAATGTCGGATAAGTTTGATAAGAATATACTAATACATTCGATGAGTTTAATCATGATGCGTGACATACTATTTTTATATCCATATTAAATATGAAACGTGATTTGGTGAAAGAGCAAAATAAGAATGATTTTAATTAAAACTCAAGAAATAATGCTTTACAAAATGAAATACCTAAATGTTAAAGACCAGTTATTCACATCATCACAAAAAAAAATCCAAACAGCCAGGCCCAGTTTTGAATTCAGTATATTTATGTTCCCTAAGACAACATGCTTGGCCCAATACTCTATTTACTGCCCATTAAGGGCCCACTTACTTGTTGATTTTCGGTGGGGGTATAATTGGCAACAAAACTGGGCTTCTCAGCGGTCGTTGTGTCATTTAAGGAAAAAAAATATAATATTCAAGATTTTATTTTATTTTAATATATATTATTTATTTGATCAGATAGTGGGACACAATATCTTGACGTAAATATTAAACTCAATAACGATCAGCATCGGTAGTTGGGCTGACGAATATATATATTTTGAAAAATGATACATCCTCCTAAAATTTTAGTCTAATAATCCTCCTACCATTCCCATTTTTAAAATACTCCTAAAAGTTAATTAATTTACCATATATGTTGAGATGATTAGGAGGATATATCATCCTAATTTAGAGGATATAGCATTGCTCATATAATTTTTTGTTCTCTGGGAAAAAGTATTTTTATATAATTTTCTACTCACTTTTTTGTTTTCAGATTATAAAGTTGCACATGGACTTGAAACAAATAAAAGAAAGAAATCAAAATGTACATAAAATTTCATGCTGAACGTTAAGCTTCAAATTAACTTGTTAAAAGCACAGCAGAATTGTACATCAATGCACTACAATTTTATTACATTACAATTTCTAATGGAAATTCCGCGTTTTGAAATAAGAAAAAAAAGAGCTAGGATTTCAATTTTTTTATTTTTTTTCGATCCAGTTCCACCCATTTTTAAAATTATTAGCATCTAATTAATCTTATGTTCGAACACGGGCGCGATATGAATAAATCATATTGGCACCCGGCCGCGCACATAATCCCAACGTAGAATTCTCTCTCATTAATTATTTGAATTCAAACAAAAGTAGAATTCAATTAATTCTTGAATTAATTTAAGAAATTTTGATGCAAAGTCTGAAACCTCCGATGAAGGCCAAGTTGTTTCAGGCTTTCAGCAGGCAAAACTCTTAAAACCAATATACTTAAATTATCATTTTTTTCTGAATTGGAAAAAGGGTTTCACTTTTTAAATTCAATCATTATAAAAAGATAAAACTACGACTGAAGTTTGAGTGAAGATTTTACTACAATATTCAGAAAAAAAAAAGACTTGTGATGAGTTGAGAGTGTTAAGCACTTATATAATATCATATCCAAATAATTCAAGCGGCACAACAATCAACTCTTGTAATCAACTTCAAATGTAACCAATATATCATATCAGCAATTATAAGTTGCTATATCAATTGCATATATATATCAATCATGATATCAACGAGATATTGCGTGCGTTTGAATTACAGAGAGATTTGTATTTGCTTTTCATTATTATATATATATATATATATATATATATATATATATATATATATATATATATATATATATATATATATATACTTCGTGTGCCTATTATTATCTGTCTTACTGATAATATATTGGGTTTATGAATCTCCATTTGTAATGTTCTTATATAGTTGCATGCCTATCATTTTACTTGATAAAATAATATCAACGTTTATAATACTTTATTTAGTTAAAGGTAAAAAAAGAAGAAGAAGAAGAAGAAGCAGTGCATAGTAGATTGGAAATTTGCATGCAGTTGAGTTGAGGTTGAGGGTTGAGGTTGAGGTCGACATGGACACGCCTATAAATGTTGCCCACACGCAGAGAGGACGACAGGAGGAGGCACGGGACTTTGGCAAAACATGAACTCACATTCAATTCAGTGTTGTAGTATTAGTAGTAGTAGAAGTAGTAGGGACGCCCCAAACTCACATGCATGCCTTGTGCTTTGGTTGAGAGTTGAGAGGCTCACGGACTCTTATTATATCTCATTCGTTTGCATGGTTCTATTAATTAATTTATTCAATATATGATTTCCCATTTTATTCGTCATCTCATCCCCCCTATGCATGTCCCAAGTTAATGTGTGTGTATACATGTTGTGGAATGTGGTGTGTTTCTCAGCTTAACTCTCGTGAAAACAACTGCACATAAAAGGAAAAGGAAGAAAGAAAAAAAAAAGTGCACAAATATATGCTCCTTCCTCACACTTAATTTGTTACCTTATAGGAGGAGCGAGCATTGCCAATTATGTAAGTCAATTGTTAGATGCACAGCTTAACCATTTATGTAATTGTATTAGCTTAATTAAACTGAATTTGTTAAGATCATATAATTGACTGTGGGAGACAACAAAATAAACCAACTTTTTCAACGTTTCGAGAGAAATAGAAAAGACAACGTGATTTGGATGGCTCCCAGCCACCCTTCCCAATTAACTTTAAGCTTGTGCATGTGAACTTTTTGGTATTTGAATCTTCAGTAAAGTTTTTATTAATTACTATTCTTTTTGAATGATAGCTACACCATGGTTTTCATTTGCAGATACCGTAGTTCCCAAAGAAAAGTATGTTTATGAGTGACAGGGCATGTTGATGCTGTAACTATAGCATGCTTTTAATCACCGAAACAAAAAAAAACTCTAGCATGTTTTTTTCTTCTCTATGCAGAATCTGAATAAGATCCTGAGATTTGCAGTGATCCAAAATAATCTCTCCAAATGCAATCTTAGGGCTGTGTATGGAGCAACACTTTTCATGCTTTCATTAGTGTGTCTTTTTTTCCTCGGAAGAAATTCAAAAGGTAGTTCCCTCACAGTAAATTGTGAGATAAATTTTAGGTCATTCGATGCATGCTCAAGAGATTTATGGTTCTCAATACATACATGAACAAATGGCTTCGGACGACATTTACATGTTGCATGCATTGGATCAAGTGATAGGAAGTAAAGCTGTCACTATATATCTCTTACGTGCAAAGACGAGAAGCTAATTAATTAAGCCCATTGATTGCTAACTTGTAGCCGGGCAGATCATCATGACTAGTACCTAGCAGAGCTGGAAGTAAGCAGTGATCGAAGATCCATCGGGAGATCTCCCTGTGCATGCCCAAAATCATGCACAGTGCATGCCATCAGATTTTTGCAGGGTCTTCAGACATTTACGTACGTACCCCAGCATCATCATGGATGCATGCATGAATAATGCATGGATGATGTTGGAGAAGGAGGTTGTGATAGAATCAATTATAGCTGTTTAACGACTTAGTTTCTACATGGGGGATGAGATCTTGCCTTTTGTGATGGTTGGATATCATTAATTAAGTCCACTCCATGATTGCTCGAGGCATCAAAAAAACACCATTAATTATCATCTCTCCCCATCACAGCTGCATGCACTCGAGACCATTAACTACTATCATAAAGCTCACAATTGAGTACCTGCATGGTTGCCTGGTACTTGCCAAGCAGATTCATTGCAACTTCCAAGTTCGGAAACAAGGAGACTTGTCAATTCATGGCATTAATTAATTTAACGTCAACTTAACTTCACCTAGAGGAAAACAACACGTACATATAACATCGATCAAGCCCCAGAAATTACATAAAATAAAAGAAAGCTTAATTTCTGGTGCTTCTCCAGCTCTGCAACTACTAGCAGGTTAATTAATTAGCACATAAAATTAAAAAAAAACGGACAGGAGTACGTAGTAATTACTTAATTAACATTTTTTTAATTACTAGCGGGGACTTGAGATCCTATTACCACCCGGTGGGCTTAAACAACCTGGTGGTGACAGGATCTCAACTCTGTCGTCTTTCTACCGAGCACGCGCGCGCGCGCGGCAGGGTCACCGCCGGCCACGGCGGACGCCGGAAGTGGAGGAAGCGGGGAAGAGAGCGTTGCAGATCTCCGCGAAGGCCTGGAGGATGAGGTGGTGGTGGTAGGGGGAGTTGAGGGCGAGGAAGCGGTGGAGGAGGTCGCGGAGGTCGTCCCACGCGTAGATCTCCATCTCCACGATCATCTGCAGCATCGACTCCTTGAAGTCCACGTACGGGTCCGACGATTCCTTCACCACCGCCACGCTCTTCTCCACCGCCACCTTCTTCTCCTTCGTCGTTGCGATCTTCTTCTTGGCGCTGTTCTTCGCGGCGGCCGTCGGCGTCGTCGCGCGGCTGCTCTCCATCTTCCTAGTCGCCGGCCTCGGTTGGCCTCTCGCCGCCTTCGGCTTCCTCCTCGGGCTCCGCGGAGCATAGGAGGCCGGGGAGGGGACATAGTCGTAGCGGGAAGGGGAGCTGGTGGTGCCGGTGAAGCTGGTCCCCCAATGGGAAGCGCTGGTCGTCGTTGTGGTCGTCGTGGTCGTGGTGGACGCAGAGAAGTAGCTGGGGGTCTTCGAAAGCTTCGGTTTTGGCATGGAAGAGAAGAAAGACGGCAGCTTTGGCCGCCGGCAGTTGCAGCCGATGTCCACCACCACCGGGTGTCGGACGACGAACTTTCTCCGGCCGGAAGACATCTGCAGAGGTGAGAATTCGCTCTAAGGACCGATGGAGAGGTGAAAAAAAGATGCGATTTTTATAGCCAAACAGGAGGCGACAGAAGACAAAGGGCCGAGGAAAAAGGTGGAAGGAAGATTACAGAAACAGAAGTAAGCGCAGCAAGTAAAAAATGACACCTTTGGGGATCTGAGAGGATGCAGAGGCCGTGGATATGCAAAGGGAAAGCTACAATAATAGTATGGATTTTAGTAAAGCTTAAAGAGTTGTCGACAAAGAAAGGACTACAGACAGTGCAAGTTCTTGGCGCTTAAAGAGGGCAGAAGATAGAGAAAAATAAAAGAAATAAAGAAAAGAGCAGAGGAACGGAAGATGCTGAGAAAGAAGGGTCATGGATAATTTAGTGCAGGCTTAGAGAGACACAAAGGACAAAGCACACGAGTACCATTGGGAGAGAGACGGAAGCAGAGATATATATAGAGGTGGTAAAAAAGTTTCAGGCTTTCAGCTGGGGAAGATGGATAGACAAAGTGGAAGAGGAAGAGAGAGGAGTTTGGGGAAGATGAAAAGATGTACGGGTTGCTGTTGCTTGAGATGAAAAAAGGAAGGTTCTTTCTAACATTTACTTTGTCCATAGAAAGTCTTGAGCTTTAAGCAGAGGGAGGAGGGATGGAGTAAATTGAGCACATAGGAGGAGGGATGGGGGGTGAATTAATTGTCCATGTGAGCTTTGTGTGGGGGTCCTCCTCTTTCATGGGGCGTCCTGTTAATTTGACACAACAATCCAGTATGAATTACATAATATGAAATGGATGCTTGGGGAATAGATCACTGCTAGGGATCATGTGACACGAGATTGGAGAATTAAATGCCAATGTTTTGAATCGAGCAATTTATGGTCATTGTCATGTACAAGATATAAGTCCAATGGAGTGATTGAGATGGTTTGAGAATCCAATATTTAGCTTTTGTTTTTACAGGGCCTGTTCTGAAAGACGAAGATTAAATGCTTGCAACTTCGAGGCCTACACTCTATCACATATACATAAATCCACTGTAAGGGAGCATCTACCTAAAGCCATACTTCCAGCTCATAACTTGCACAGTCCAATGATGAATGCAGCAGCAAATGAAAGAAATAGTTTATTCTTCGTGAAGTCAACAGGCACATACAACAATCATGGGGCAGATTTATTAAACCAAAGTTATAAACAACTGCAATTGTGTAATAATCCTCAAAGTTTGCTATCAGAGCTCTGATTAATAGATTTTTGAGGATGATAGTTCAGGCAGATGATGTATAGGCAATTCTTTTCTTGATATTTTATCAGGTTGCAGAGAAAAAATTGTTGACAGTGTGGATGGCCAGTCAAAAAATGAGAATAAACAATGTGGTATGTAAGTGCCAAGCCGCCAAATTGACAGATACATTTTACTCATCAGAGAGTTGAGGCACAGATCTATGGATCCAAAGTTAAGATTGGCAATCAAATAGTAACCACTTGTCAGAGGGCTGGCAGCATTTTCCTGTTCATCAAGCTCCGCTGCTGAAACTCCAATGAATCCTCCTCGGAAAACAGCTATTGACGCTCGGCGAGCATTTGACTAACATATTTGATGTGCAATTGATCAGAGTATCTTATACAACAATTTTTATGTACCCCCCTGGCATGTAAACAAATGTATTTGGTGCATGCCATGTGATGGATGTCTGCTTTGTTAGACAGTGGTGAAAGCTTTATGATGTCATAAACACAAATTAACATTGTTTTCTACAAGGTGATTCTTAAGCACAAAACTCTGCTTCTTGTTATATGAGCTCCTCGATACGAGATGCTCAATTCTCTAGCAAATGCTGCTCCTCCAGTGGTGACTACAGCAAAAGTCTGCAAAAATATAAATATTGCACATTTCTTTCTTATCATAATTAGAGATAAATTATGTAAGATCTGTTACTATTAACAAAGTTATTCCTCATTCTGTTCGAATGGCAAAACATTAAGATGTGATAAATTAATGGCTCTATTCTTAAAAATGAACCTTTTTACTATAATAAAAAAAATATCGGATTGAATTTTTCGCGATCGATCAACGTGGCACCTAGACATGTCAATCATCTAAACAAGTATGCGCTTTGCGGAAGTTTGCTTCGCGGCTCGTCAATGTCACGATTTCTGGGCAGAGGGTTCTGACTCTCGGAGTGAACGCTTCGTTGGAGGTGTTTGTAAGCAAACGGACATTTAAGCGGAATGCTCTTTTGTATGAGTTATTATGCTATGTATAAGATTCAACGTTGGAATTATGGAAGCTTTGATAATGTTAAGTAAATAAAATGCTCCATTACAAAAGCTTCTGATAAAGACATAATGACTTCTCTTGATTTCAGATGATACTAAAGTCATTCAATCAATCAATCGAACCCAGAAGATGATTAGTCATTGTTAACTGCAGCAAAATAAATTCTTGAAGGCATGAAAGAGACGTATCAGGCAGCTACCGACCTAATTGAATTTTGGCTTCACAACAAGATTCAATCAAAATGGCACCGGGAACGTATGAAAAATGCAAGTTGGCAGAGGGAAGAGGATTCGATCAGCCATCGGGTGGGGGACCTGAAAATGGCTCCATCAGACGTTACATAACATCGGCAATCGCACACCGTCCAAATGTTTCAATCATTTTGTGTTTTCCATTGAATGAATAGTATATAAAAATAAGGGTCCCAAGCAACTGTTGATGTCCGTTTCTTGCTGTGGCTGAGTCTGCTGAGCTCCTTCTAACTGCTCCTGGATTTGGCAAAAAGCCTTGGGCCCTTTCAGTTCTGGAACACCTCTCCCTCCCTCTTGATTACGATCAAGAACAAAGAATTCTTCATCATGATCGGGAAAAAAAAGAACACTTGTGCCCAGTGGTTGTTTATAATCCTTGGTGACACGAAACATATGCATAAAAGAGACCTTTAAACAGACAATCCCTTTGTTCTTCAAGTCCTTACATTTTGCTTTCGAGTTAAGAATAGATGAAAGAAGGCCCAGAAATATTAATCTTCCTGGACGCCATGGCAGAGTTCTGATCAGGCACAAGTGCTGCCTGTAGATCTTCCTAGGTGCAAACAACCCCATGCAGCATCAAATCATTGATTACAAACAAAATCCATTTGACTCTGACCCGCCAAAATTTGTTGGCCCCAAGGCAGGTGTGCGTGTTACATCAACCCAAAGAATATTCTTTGGTTGTTTCTTGGATAATCAGCCACAGCATCTTACAAACTCTAACATATTTCAGATTTCAGTGACCAACAACAATGATCCCCAGTAAAATTTTTTCACCATGATTAACACTGTTCTCTTTAAATATGAGAAGTTTAATCAATATACATGTAGTCCAGCAAAGCACCATGAACATGCTATGACACCCGGAATCTATCACAAACCAACTTATTATTATGGATGGGAAATGATAATCAGGCAGCAGTAATTCATTATATCTGGTACATGTCATCTTCTGACGAAAAAATAGCAGAAACAGAAAACTTGAAGCATTTCATCTCTCAACTTGTTTCTTGATAACAGTTGCTACGTAGCGACCCACCCAGAAGGAACCAGACTCGGTACAGCAGAAAGCATGGGTGTGGCCCTCTCTTTCAAGCGATAGACCAAGATCAGGGGCCTGCCTTGAGGCCTGAAAATCATGCTCCAAATATCAGGTACGGAGTTAAAAGTTTCTCACATTAAATCATGATTCAAACAACTCAGTGATTCACTCTTCTTTTTTATAGTTGAGATTACTGAAGATTAGTTCCCTTGATAATGAACTCACTTATATTCATCATGATTCAAAACCATCGTTCTATTTTGATGTTTTCTGAGAAACCGTAAAATTACTACATTAAAAGTATCCAAACAACTTTTTTCCTAGACCTACTCTATTATACGAAGATTTACATATCTAAGAACAGCCTTTATTGTCTCCAGGCAATTTGCTCTATGCCTTTCCACTAGATTAGAAAAAATAATAATACGAGATGGAACTACCACATTTTCCAGACTTCAGAGTATCATGATCAGTTGCTCTGTTTCCCCTAATTTGTCAGTATTTTTATGGGAAGCCTCAATGAAAAAGGTTAAATAATTACATCTGAAATGGAAGAATGAATGAAAAAAGGAAAAAAAAAGTTTCAATGATCTTGACATTCAGGAGTAGTCAACGTGAATTACCAATTGGCATTGCTTGAATTTAATACGAATAAGACGAGAACTGCACTGGTATCAAACACTAAAAAGCAATTGATGAAAAAACTACAAAGGGTGTGATATATTTCTTTTCTATTACAAAAGGAGGTTCTTGAGCCTGGTACCTGGAAGGATAAATGAAAAATAAAGGAAATTTCACCAAGGACTCAAATCTATAATCTTTACTAGAAGAACTGAGGTTCAGTCAGTTCATCTATGAGCTTATTGACAAATCATTAATAACTTTCACTTGACAAACATAGTCAGAAGTGGCAAATATGAGCCAGAAGAGGAGACATGCCAGGGAATTTGAAGCCATAAAATGTAGACTCCCAAAACTAGTCCAATTTCTTTTTTCCTTCCAAAAGAGCAATATCAAAAGTTGACTCTGCTATGCAACTGTTATCTATCAGGTCTGCTATATTCTCTCTTCTTATTCCCTATTCCCTACCAGATAACAATGTTTAAATCTAGATGGAAACCACAATGGTGACCATCCTTTTCCCCCTAAAAAAAACAATGTTTAAATGTCTTTGTTTAGTTTCTTGGGCACTATATCTGTTTCGCAATTTTTTAGATGGCAGCTAGCAAAGAGAATCTGCAACCGGAAGATTTAAATATTGATCAATTTGAATGGGTTGGAAGATTTTAGATTTAAGCTAAATTACCATCAGAGTTTACCAGGAAAGTTTGAAATGACATTCTAAGATCATGCAAGCAGATGTTCGATTCTGATTGGGATAATGATCTACAAATATATTTCACTGGTAAAATAACAATTATCTCTGCCGATTTAAATATACTTGCAATATGTACCTCTTCACAATGTGATAGTGGGCCCCAGTGATCGTCAATACCAAACAAAAGTGAAATTTGCTTTTGCTTTCTTTTCATAAATGCCCAATCTGGCTCTTCCGAAAGCTAAATACCAAGTGAAGGAGCAATTAATTTTAGCATAACACATCCTTGATAAAGACAAAAGAACGAGATAAATAGATATGTGCTTTGAAAGGATAACCTCCTCGATCTATATCAATGAAATAAAAAAGTATTTCCGCTCATGCTGTCCATCTTTTTTTTTCTTTCCTTCAAGAGAAAAATAAACTGTCTGTTGGAAAGTTTATTTTTGTGCATTGGAACCCATCTTATTTTATTTTCTTTCTTTTGCTAATGTTAGGGATCATGAAGATAACCAATTGGCAAGTGATAAACAGTGAAAAAAGAAAACATGATGTATAAACTACAAAACAGCTATGGTGAATCAAAGGCACAGTTTGATAGAGTACCATAACATGCCTACAAATTTCCACATATAATGCATCCCTGTGCCAAAAAGTTGTCTATTTATTCAATCACTGTGCTATACTGAAGGTTACCCTTTTTTCTTGAGAGGTGGAGGTTACCTTTTTAAATTCTGTCATTGCCATGAAGAGCACATTTCGCATTGTATGATACTGCACATGTTGTAGGAGGTAGTTAGATGACAAGTCCTTCAGGATTTTGCATTACTAAACCAGTATCATTATAATCGCCTAAGCTAAACTTGGAGTTAAACTTGGAAAGGAGAAGAGTCAGAAGGAAGTCCACAAGATCAACTGAAAGGAATATAATCATGACGACTGCTTTGCATGCAGTTTCATCAATCAAATGGCAGAGGCCTGGTATGGAAGATCTTTCCTAGATATTCCATGAATAGTGACAATAGGAGCAGAAAACAAACCTGCAAGAGGTGACTGCATGTGGCATCAACTGCAGTACCAGACCATGACTGCCCAAGGAACTTTCTCACTAGAACACCTTGAGCCCGTGCTGGTAAGGATCCCAACAATGACACAAGAGAGCTAATGGATGCACTTAGAAGAGAGGACCTGAAAAACTTCTAGAGAGTAATTTTAGCAGACAGCCTAACACAGTGACCATAGTATGCTATCTAGAGTAAAATCACATACAATGTCCATACATTTGAGGCTAAAAGGATATATACAGTAACCAATAAGGACCCTGGTAATGGTCACAATAGTTAAAAGAGAAAAGATTACCTTGCTACCAATCCAATCAATGATTGCTTGTAAGAAGACTTGTTCAAAGTCAAAAACGGATATAGACCTATAACATGTTTTACCTGTAAATACAATTTAATGTGCGACTGAGACATACAAAACAATGTTTTATTTTACATGAATTGTTAAGCACCAATGACAATAGGTAAGACAAAGAACTACAAATTTTGGATAGAACAGTTCACCTGCTTGGGAAACCTCTTGAAGAGTTCAATGCTTATATATGATCCAATTGAATGTCCAACCTATTGCAAAATAATAGATAAATTAATATTCAATTATTTGGCTTAATCCAATCAATTTTAAAGTAAATATTTCTTTGGATCGATAAGTGTTAACAATCCCACACAAACATTATGGGTTTTCAATGGAACACTTATCTCATCTTGGCAATGTTTTGCATATATTTGCATTACAATGATGTCTTAAGATTGCCAACTTCTACTATCTTGGGAGTTGGGAAATGCACCTTGGAATCAAATAAATTCCAGCCTATATATATAGTTTTGATGAGATACTAAAAAGGTGTTGTACCAACATTCTAAATGATGACTCTTTAAAAGCTGAATGCAATCTGTTCATTCATACATTCATATGTCTTTGCCAAGAATCAATGGTTGCACAAGATGCCAGCATAAGCTTGACAAATAAAACAGATACAAAGAAAATTAAGGGGCTAAGATTCATGATGTAAACTAAAATCTGTCTAAATTACTCTGTTATGATATTCTGGTTTAAATGTTCTTCAGTGTTAATTCTGGTACAAAACTTTATTCATTTACCAGAACTAGAAAATGTAAATTTCCAAGTACTAAAAGAAATGGACTCTTGGTGTAAACAACATCTAGCTATATAATAGTAAGAAATGTTGGAAATATTGTTGCAAAGCACGGTAAAATGAAATAATACCAATATAAATTGTTGTTCGCTATTTCTGAACTCTTGTCTGATGAAGTCCACCTGCAATGCCAGAAATGGCATTTGATGATCAAATCTGGCAATAGTAAAAGTGAAATTACCAGTAAGGCGGAAAAAGCTAACGCCATAAGTCGTCTAATATGCTGAGGACAAAAGATGGATTAAATTTCATATATACCTCATGTAAAGCAAATGTATGTCATAAAGACTAAAGTGAACCAAATGATAAAAACACTGAAAGTAGTTATTGTATTTGTACCATTAGCTAATACACTGTACAATCTGTGGGTCAGTTTGACCCATACCCTACTGGACTTCACCATTCAATATGGCTAGTGTGTTTATAGAAAATGTTGGATTATTTTTTTCTCTGGTCAATCAGTTGGATGCTGCCTGCTGGTCAAGTACAAACAGCTCAATCAACATTATGTATTTTATGTAAACACGTCTTCATCTGGAAGGTAACACTTGCAGAAGCTATAAAATTAAGCTATATTTACTTCTCAAATAATAAAGACCGGAGTTTTCTAGAAAACATTTCAACACAATGTTGCCATGTACTAACATAATAGATGATATGAACAAGGATATAACACATCCCATAAACCTTAAGAAGCTTGTAATTGCAGACAGAAACATGAAATTTGAACAAAACCTTATGATCAATTTGTTCTTGCAGGGAAAACATCCTTCCACATGCCATGTCCTGATGGGAAATGACACCAGAAACATTAGGAAATTTGTTAGAAAGCAATAACAGAAATGTTACTGATACAAACTGAAAATACATCTAGGATAACTATCATTAATAGTAAAAATGCAAGAATCTTAAACACAATTACTACTACTAACTTGTCAATTCGAGATGACAAATCTCCATAAGTCCGTATGGAGTGGACCAATCTCCAATTACATAATTGATCAATACATTTCCCAAGGCTTTCCTAAATCTAAAACCCATGCATGTATTTATAACATGCAAATACAAATATAACTAACCAGCCACTAACTCATACAACTTCTAACTACCCACTACTTAATTAACCAACCACTAACTAATACAATATGGTATCTTATCAGTACACCCCTCCTAAAATTTCGCCTTGCCCTCAAGGCGGAGAAAAGAAAATTAATAATAATATTATACAGGTGCAGTTGAAGCCATCAAACTTAAATAACTCCATCTTTGAGCCAAGAGAGAAATATTTGAACCAATATGAACTTCCAGCTTTTGTTCTTATGAAATGAGCTTTCACTTGTAAAAGTTGATTTCTCCTGAATGAATGTTGCTTCTTTGTGCTTTGCTACAAGGATTTTTGAGGCTCCGATACCAATTGATACAAACTGAAAATAATCTAGGATAACTATTATTAATAGTAAAAGTGTAAGAATCTTAAACACAATTACTATTAATAACTTGTCAATTTGAGATGACAAATCCCCATAAGTTCGTATGGACTGGAGTGGACCAATCTCCAATTACATAATTGATCAATACATTTCCCAAGACTTTCCTAAATCTAAAACCCATGCATGTATTTATAACATGCAAATACAAATATAACTAACAAGCCACTACTTTCTAACCAGCCACTAACTCATACAACTTCTAACTACCCACTACTTAATTAACCAACCACTGACTAATACAAAGTGGTATCTTATCACTGTCTCATGTAATTTAAAAGGTATTATGTAAGCCTTCAAATGTCACATATTGGGCCAAAGAGTGAAAATTGAACTATGCGCATGAAATTATGAAAGAAAAACAAAGTATAGCAACTTATGATATCATGTGCTACGAACACACATCCACATATATACATATAAGATGGTTCCTTTATCGGTTGGTTGGATAGTTTGTTTGGTGATGACAGTAAAATCACCTAAATATGGAAGTTGAAATCACAGTAAAGATTGATAACAATTTTATCATATTAGGATCGATACCTTCGCTGAATGGGAAATATGCCCAATAGCTGAATCAAGAAAGCAGATATCAAAAACCAGAGCACAATTTTGGAATCATAATTCTTCAAGTGCCTAAATATCATGGCCCTCACCCATTATTGATGCTTTGCCATCAAGAAGTTCATACACTGCTTCAATAAAATTTTTGTAATACGAAACAATACCTGTCATTTAGTTCCAAATCAGATTGTAATCCACCAAAGTGACAAACAAAAAAGCAACAATAGAATTTTGACAACAAGAAGCATCAACAAGTTATCAGTTTACAAACTAAGAAAGAAATTCATCAATTTTTACCAGGGTTTCCAGGGATGAAAATAACGTGCAAGGAGGATTCTTCAGAATGTATTTCTAGCAACTCGGTCGAAAAACTACAAAAGTATATGCCATAATTGCCATCATAACCAAAAAAGTTGTTACCTTTGTGCCACAAGACGTTCCAATTTACAGACGTCAGTAGCTCAACTAAGCAAGTAAATCCTCCAGTACATAGAGATAAGAAGGAACCGGGAGAAGCTATACCCAGAGACAACACAAGTCCTGGCAGTTGCTTGCTTTCCGAGAGCTGACGCCAGCTTCATTCCGCCCATCGTCCCGCTAGATTTTGAGGTGAAGCCCTTCTCCGACAACCTGTAATTGTTAGGTTCCTAGTCCAACTAGGATCCTAATTAGATCACTTCGAGGGGATCAAGCCTCCAATAGACCACTTCGAGGGGGTCAAGCCTCCAAGATAGTTGCTCCAAGCAAATATCAAAAGAAGATTGTATTCTCATATATGTGATTAAAAAGAGTTCCAAGGGGGCCCTATTTATAGGGTAACCCAAACAAGTCCTAATAGAACTAGAAATAAAAGAAATAGAGTGCTAATCAAACTAGGAAGTAAATAACTAGAGTGCTAATCAAAGTAGAAGCAAATAACTAATCATAGTTAAAGAAAATAAACTAATCCTATTATTATTAGGAAATAGGATCCTATCATTCCCGCCTCCTTTAAATTAGCCTTGTCCTCAAGGCTGAGCAGCAACAAACTCAGGAAACTTTCTTTGCAGAGATTGATAACGTTCCCAAGTAGCATCTTCAACTGGCGAATTCTCCCATTTAATCAATCATTCAGTAACTGTATGCTTCTTTTGTTGAATAAAACGACGCTTCAAAACCATTTCAGGTATTGCACGAACATTGCCTTCTGAATCCAATTCAGGAAGATGATGTAGCGCAGAAATATTATTCCCAAGCTTCTTCTTAAGACAAGAAACATGGAACATTGGATGAATACGAGATGTTGAAGGTAGATCAAGACGATAAGCTACTGGCCCAATTCGCTCCAAAACTTTATAAGGCCCATAAAATCGAGGTGCTAATTTCATTGAACTCCGAACAGTAACAGAAAGTTGTTTATATGGCTGCAGACGTAAATAAACTAAGTCTCCAACTTGAAATTCCCTCTCAGTTCGCTTTTTGTCAGCTTGTTGTTTCATTCGAGATTGAGCACTAGTAAGATTATCTTTTAATAGCCTTAGTACGTGGTCTCGATCACGTAATTCAATATCCACAGCATTAACAGTAGTAGCGCCCGTTGAATATTGGGCAATAGCAGGAGGAGGATATCCATACATAGCTTCAAAAGGAGTAAGTTTTGTTGAAGAGTGAAAAGTTGTGTTGTACCACCACTCTGCCCAAGGAAGCCACTTCACCCAATTTTTAGGCTTATCACTTGAAAAACAACGAAGATAAGATTCCAAACATCTATTGACAACTTCAGTTTGTCCGTCCGTTTGAGGATGATAAGCGGTGCTCATTGTCAATTGGGTTTGTTGTAAACGACAAAGTTCCTTCCAAAATTGACTAGTGAAGACTTTGTCTCTATCACTTACGATTGATCGTGGCACCCCATGCAACTTGACAACATTTTCAACAAAAACATTAGCAACAGTAACTGCCGTATATGGATGAGACATGGCACAAGAGTGGGCATACTTAGTAAGGCGATCCACTACCACAAATATTGTAGTTTTTCCATGCGAAGAGGGTAAACCCTTAATGAAATCCATAGATATATCTACCCATGCTTCAATAGAAATTGGAAGTGGCTGCAATAAACCTGGACTTGCAATTGTTTCCCCTTTATGACGCTGGCAAACATCACATTCAACAACAAATTTCCTGACGTCATTTTTCATGCATGTCCAAAAGAATTCTCGAGAATTACGCTTATATGTGCGAAGTACACCAGGATGCCCAGCCATTAGGGAACCATGAAATTCCTTTAGTAATGTTAACTTATGAGCTGAGTTTGCCATTAAAACCATTCTACCTTTATATAGAAGATTTCTAGAGTGCCAAGAATACGGTGAAACTGAAAGAGGTTCATCTTGTAACCTTTGAATTAAGGTCTTGATAGCAGCATCCTCTTGCCATTCTTGATGAATAGAATCCAAAAGGACAGTGGACAAAATAGATATAGCAGATAAGGTTCCATGCTCAGGAAGACGAGAGAGAGCATCAGCCACAAGATTTTCAGTTCCTCTTTTATAAGTAATCTCATAATCATATCCCAATAATTTAGAGACCCACTTTTGTTGTAGCATAGAAGTGATTTTTTGCTCTAATATATGTTTTAAACTATTATGATCTGTATGAATCTGAAATCGATGACCAATTAAGTAAAGTCTCCATTTAGTGACAGCATGAATAATGACAAGCATCTCTTTATCATACACAGACCAATTGAGATGTGTTTTTATCAGAGCCTTGCTAATATTTGCAATTGGTCGTCCTTCTTGCATCAACACAGCACCAATCCCGACTCCTGAAGCATCAGATTCAATAACGAATAATTTATCAAAATTTGGCAAAGCTAAGACTGGGGTTGTGGACATAGCAAGCTTAAGTTGATCAAAAGCCCTTTTTGCATCATCATTCCACTTGAAGGAATCTTTCTTCAGCAAAGATGTCAGTGGTGCACTTATCTTACCATAATCCTTCACAAACTTGTGATAGTATCCTGTTAAGCCCAAGAACCCTCTAAGTGCCTTAACTGTATGAGGAACGGGCCACTCAAGCATTACTTGAATTTTAGATTGATCCACTGAAACGCCCTCATAAGAGACAATATGACCAAGGTACTCTACTTGCGGTTGACCAAAACTGCATTTAGATTTCTTAACAAATAGTTTATGCACCCGAAGTATAGTAAAAATTATCTTCAAATGTGATAGGTGCTCCCGAATTTGATGATACCCAGAACGCAGGTCAAGCTTAGTGTATAATTTTGCACCTCCAAGTTCATCAAGCAACTCATCGTCCACTGGAATAGGGTATTTGTCCTTAATAGTGACTCTATTGAGAGCTCTATAATCCACACACATACGCCATAAACCATCTTTCTTTTTTTCCAATAACACCGGAGAAGAATAAGGACTAACACTAGGATGAATTATTCCTGCTTCAAGCATTTCTTGAACTATTTTTTCAATTTCAGCCTTTTGAAAATGAGGATAACGATATGGCCGAACATTAGTCGGAGAAGAGCTTGATAAGAGGGGCATTCGATGATCATGTGATCGTTGAGGTGGCAGTTCTTCTGGTTCTGCAAATATATCTGAAAATTCTGAAAGCAAGGGCTCAAGTCCATTATCAACAGTTGACGGTAAATGTGTTACTCCCATAAGTTGGAGTTGAATAATATAACCCCTTTTTTCCTTCCGAAGTATTTTTTCCATGCGATGATTTGATATAGAATTGACTTTGCAACGTTTTCCTTTTAATATCACATTTTGGCCTTCCAATTCAAATTTCATTATTAATTTTGAGAAGTCCCAAGTGATTTCTCCCAATGTACGTAACCACTCAATACCGAGCACAACTTCCTCAAGGCTATACAAAAACATGTGAGAGAACTTTTCTTTTCGATGCTTGATCAGACGAAGTCTCTTGATAACTTGAATAAAATAGAGATTCTTCTTCAGAGAGTAGCTTTGACTATGCATCGGTAGCATTGGAACAAGCTTGCATTCGTTGAAGAAAGAGAATTTGAAATTGATCAAATTCTTTTCGCATGAATAAAATTGACCTTGAGCCTTCTGAGTACCGCAATCTTCAAATTTTCTTGAGGCTGAGTTAACCGTCATGAATAAGTCCTTATTAATATATGATTCTTCAATGTATTTTGCACTAGATTCTTCAGAAGTTGTTTGCTCCTTTGGCGGTAGAATTATAGATGTCTCATTTTTAAAAGACGTCTCAACAGATGAATCTGAAGCTTGATCTTCGACTGAATTTTTTTCAATATCCTTCGCTTCTTGTTGAGATAAAGTTTTCGTAAAAAATTCTGAAGAAATTGAAGTGTTGGACTCTTCTGCATTTGATGAAAATATTATTGCACTTGTGCTTCGGAGTGATTTGTTCAAGTGTCGACTTGATCTATGCCTCTCTTCATTTAAACGTTCTTCTTCCCATCGAGCAAAAGAAATTGCAGCAACTATAGTAATTGGTCGTCGAGCTTTTACTTCTTGTCGAAGATCGGGGAGAAGTCCTTCAACAAAAGTTTCCACCAATCGATATTCGCTCCAATTTTTAATTTGACTTGATAATAATTCGAAACGAGTCTGGTACTCCTCGACCGTACTTAATTGTTGAATATTTGCAAGCTTATCTTCTACGTGATTTCCCTTGTTTACTCGTTGATATTTCTTGTCGTCGTTGAATACTTGTAAAATTTGTTGAAATCGTTCTTCGATTCGAGTAAGACGATCAGCTAGTGTTAAAATTTCTGAAGTCGATAAATCCTGTGAAGCCATAGATTTTTCCTGCACATTTGAAATATTAGATTAAGAATATTAGTAAGCGGTGGTGATGGCGATATAGTGGCAGCAGCGGATGCGATAGATGGCAGCGGAAGACGATAGATGGCAGTGGAAGATGGAGATAACTAGGTTATTGGTCCAACCAAAAACCCGAGATATCACAATTGTCCGAAAAAGATCGAACAGCTCTGATACCAATTGTTAGGTTCCTAGTCCAACTAGGATCCTAATTAGATCACTTCGAGGGGATCAAGCCTCCAATAGACCACTTCGAGGGAGTCAAGCCTCCAAGATAGTTGCTCCAAGCAAATATCAAAAGAAGATTGTATTCTCATATATGTGATTAAAAAGAGTTCCAAGGGGGCCCTATTTATAGGGTAACCCAAACAAGTCCTAATAGAACTAGAAATAAAAGAAATAGAGTGCTAATCAAACTAGGAAGTAAATAACTAGAGTGCTAATCAAAGTAGAAGCAAATAACTAATCATAGTTAAAGAAAATAAACTAATCCTATTATTATTAGGAAATAGGATCCTATCATAAATGCAACTAGTAAAAGGTCGCACACGGATCAATCATCCCTAAAACAACTCACAATGAAGATATCCACGAAGTGTTTGTTGAAATGGGCAAAAAAATAAAGAAAATCATTCCTGGCGATAATTGTCAAGAAATAAAATCGTCGAATAAACAAGACGAACGCGACAATTCGGATTCGGCAGAAAAAGAACGTAACTCAAATTCCGTTAACACGATAGTTCGACCGAAAAGCTGTAATTGGTAGCAAGAAAGGAAGAACTAATGAAGCAGAGGGAAAAAAGGAACGTACGTACTGAAACTTGATTTGGGGACGAGGCGACGGACTCAGCGGAGGCGGTTGCGGCGCGACGGCGGCGGAGGGTGGGCGGAGCACGGCTGCAGACGACCAAGCGACGCTGCGGTGCATCACTTGTTTCAGTTGTTCGACGCTGTCGAGGCACGGCGGCTTACGTCTGCGCTTGCGCTTCGATTTCATCGAACACTCTTGTCCGTTTGCGCCTGTTGCAGCATACGTCAACACGTGTCCAGTGATGAATGGACGGCTAATGAGCCGAGCCCAGATAAATAATAAACGGGCCTATTTTTCTTGTTTGGGCCTTCGCGCCACATGATCTCTCTCCTTTTATTCACTACTCGTAATCAAATTAAATTTACATTTCAAATTTAATCTTTGTTTTATTTTCAGTCTTGCAAATATTATTAACTAATTTGACAATTTTTTTTATTAATATTTTTATTTTCTCTAAATAAATACGAAAACAATTATGCATTAAAGTTCATATTTTCATATTTAATTTTAAATTATTTTGTTTTTATCAATTTGAACCTATTAAGACTCCTCTTTCTACTCAAATTATTTTATTTATTTTCACATAAAATTCCATTTATTTTGAACAAGTTTATGGTGTTGTATAAAAAATATTATTCATCTTTTTAAATTTACAAATCAGAACTACTCCTAATCAAATTGGATTTACTTTCTAAATTTAATGCTTTTTATCTTCAGAAATGTTATTACCTAATTTATCAATTTTTTTATAAGATATTTTTTATTTTCTGTAAATAAATACGAAACAATAATATGATTAGATTTACTCATACAAAAAATCCATTACAAATCTGAAAATCTTACTCCTAATCAAATTAGAATTACCTTTTAAATTTAATATCTTTTCTATTATAAAAAATTTTATTACCTAATTTAATAAACTTTATTACAAGATATTTGTACTTTCTGTAATAAATCTAAAAATTATAACATGATTAGTTTACTCGTACCAAAAATCTTGCTCATAATCAAATTAAATTTAGCTTTTAAATTTAATCTTTTTTCTATTTTATGTCTTACAATTGTTATTATGTAGATCCAAAATAATAAAATTTACTTTTACTTTTAATTATTATTAATCTTTTAAATCTCCAAATCCAAAATCTAATATAACTCCTGCAATTATATTGATTTAATGTGGTAGTATAAAAATATCATCATATAAGAAAGAGTTTCAAGTACTAAGGTTATATTATTTCAAATGTTATCTAAATGGTTAGGTAATGAGTGAACAGTAAATAAAAACAAAATAAAAATGAAATAAAAAAATGAGTGCACAAAAGGAGAAGAAGAATTGTTTAAAGATTAAAATCAGAATAAAAGTTTTAGAATTTTGATTCCGCCTATAATATTGGTCATAGAAATTTTAAATAATAATAAAATCATGAGAGCTCTACTTGATTTCTTTAAAAACCATGCATCTGCTTTTTAGTCTAATATAATTCTAATTAAAATAATAAATGCCTACTTCCATGTTCATTAAAATTATTTAATTGCATTATAACTTCATATTTCGCGAGTAAAATGATTATCCTTTTTTTAATAATTAATGCATTTCTTGTCGTTCAATTGAACTAATCTTAATAAAATACTTCCGTAATAAAAAAAAGACCTTAAGATTGCTTAGATAGATGACCAATCTAATTTAACATATCATCAAAACCATGATCGACAAAAAAAAACATATCAGTTTGTATAAAGATTACCCCTATAATCAAACCTTAAATTTCATCTAACCCTAAAAAAAAGAATTTAGCCACGCATAACGAAGAAAGTCGTCATCAAATCACAAGATTGCATTGAAGAAAATGAATTAGATCTAAAAAGGGTACACAATTGCAGAGCAAATGAAGAACACATCCCAACCGGCTTTTTCTCCAAAAAAACCCAGGAACCCTCAATTCGGCTCCCAAAATTCTCTTTTATAGTTCCCTCGTTAGGGTCAAAAATAATATTTCTAAAATACACACAAAATTAGTTCAAAACGGTCGAAATGCATTAAATATAGATGAAGCGAGGGTGTTACAGACAGACCGTATTTGACAATGTGTGCTGTATGAGGGCATGGTACGGCCGGTGATTCCTCAATACAGTCGGCCGGTATTTCCTTGTGCGAGCACAATACGATCATAATTTATTAAATGTGGGATGCATGTTTTCAATATGATCGCCCTTAAATGCATTGTGCGAGCACAATACGACCTGGAGCAATCATATTTGAAAAGTACGTCTTGATCGTATTGGGTGATTTTTTTGTCTTTTCTCTATAATTTTAAGATTCTTGAAATATGTAAACAAATAGTGTAAATTTTGAAGTCTTTGATATAAAAGATGTAATATTATAAAATATAGCTCTATTATGGTGACAAGCACAATATAATTACTCCATAATTACACAATTATCAATTCCCCCAAACATAATTCTTTGTTTTATCCTCAAACAAAAATTAAGAACTTAGGTTCAATAAAAAAAATCTTCAAATTCTCGTACCACATTTACAGATGATATTGTATCTTCTTAGCCCTCCAACTTCTCTATATAAACATTATTTACTCATTCAGAACTTGTTAACACATAACATTAGAACCACTAATAAGGTTATCCTACTCCTAAACAAATTAGCTTTACCTTTTAAATTTAATATTTTTAATTTTCATAAATGTGTGCTTAGTTTAGAAAATTTGATTATAATATAATTTTATTTTATGTAATAAATTATTAAATAATAATAAATTATATTACTGTTTAAAACTGATTGTACATATTTATAGACTAGGGTTGAATTATGGTTAGGATTAACACAATAGAATTAGTTATATTATATATATATATATATATATATATATATATATATATTTATGAGGCTATGCGTGCCAACCGTTGCATGTAGTGCTATGGTGTTTTTATCTCTGCTTTATTTTAATTTTTTTTAGTCATTTATTTTAATTTTTGAAAATAATATATCAACTTTAAATTAGGAAAATTATTAATTTTTGAAAATTTTCATTAACTTTTAAAAAGGAAAGATTATTTTCAATTTGGATCAAATTGCATTCTTTGTTTTAAGTTATATTTTAATTCCAAAAATAATATATTATTTTAATTTTTTGAAAGGAAATATTATATCTTTCAGAAAATAAATATTATTTATTTTAATCATACTCAAATTGTTTGTTTTTTAATCCAAAAATACATTATATTTTAAAAAGAAATATTATTTATTTTATTGTACTTATCCATTATTTTTTAGAAAGTCAAGGTTAAACTTAATTGGACTCAAATTGAATTATTTGTTTTAAATTATTTTTAAATTCCAAAAATGCTGTCATATTATGACATTTGTTGGGACCTCTGCTTTGTTTTAAATTATTTTTAGTCATTTCATTTTTAATCCTGAAAAAAATATTATTTATTTTATTATGATTGTCCATTATCTTTTCATAAGAAAAAAATTTAATTGGGCTTAAATTGAATTCTTTATTTTAAGTTATTTTTAATTCCATAATAATATTATTATTCTTTAAAATGAAAATATTCTTTATTTTATTATTTCAAATAAATGACACATGTTGCCGTAATATTATGTCACTTGTTGCAACCTCATACATTTGCCTCTGCTTTTATAAAAATATAAATTCTTCATTTAAAGTTGAAAACTATAATTGGATATTTTCATCCTTTTTGTTTAAAAAGAGTCAAAACAAAAGTTGAAGCAATATCTAAAAATAAAAAAATAGGGGAATAAATAAATTACTCAAATATAGAAAAATATTAGAAGATGTTTGGCAGGTCAAAATGCTTTGTATTCTTTTACCTTTTTTACTTAATTGATAAATAAATGTATGAAAACATAAATTCTTATTTTACTAACTTACAAATAAAGAATAAGTAAAAAAAATCACATCTTATGCTCGTTTTACTATAGGGAAACATCATACCCACTCAAATGGTAAAAGACTCCTACTTATCAAGCCATTCGATAAAAAAATGGATGGTAGATCTATTTAGTTCCATAGGTGTTCACAACCCAACTCCAAATCCTATTCAACTCAATCAATTTTGTTCGAGTCAAATCGGATGATCGAAAAAATCATTTATTTAAAAAAATATATATTTTAATTTTAAACATTTTTATATAAAATATATTTTATTATTTTATTTGAAATCAGTAAAATAATGTTTTATTTGTTTGATATTTTTCTATATTTTACAGATTTTATTTTCATACTTTTAAAACTTTGTATTGCATAAAAACTATAAATTAAATAAAAAATAAAAAAAATAAAAAGTTGGGTCTTCCAATCAAGTACCTTGGTCGGATTATGTTCCGACCCGACCACGTTTTATTAGAGACAACGCCATGCGTTTTATAGTCATTTTCCATGCCTAAATGTTCATCATATGTGCTGTGTGTCGTGATGCATTTGGGGATGTTAATAATGCCTTGAATCTGAATCCAGTTGGTCCCCCTACATAGTCAGGCGCTTCAGCAGAATCTCCCTACGGGGGTCTAGCTTCTGTCAAAGGGAGTGCCTATATAAACTCGCTAGGAGTCTAGACAGAGATTCATTCTTGTAATCATCATTATTCCATAACAAAGAGCCACCGTCGTTTTTCCTCTTCGCGTTCTTCTGTATTTCGTGTGATCACTCTCTTCATCTTTTCGTAACAAACTGGTATCAGAGCCTTAGAATTTGTCAGCGATTCTCGATCAGCAAGGAGATGGCGTCGCACAACGTGAGCGTGGAGAAGTTCAACGGCAGGAACAATTTCGGGTTGTGGCAGATCAAGATGCGGGCGCTCCTGAAGCAACAAGGAGTATGGGCGCCGCTCTCAAACGTGTCGAAGAACAAACCAAATGAGGAAGACTCGAAGGGCAAAGAAAAGAAGATCGACCTCGCAACTTTGGCGGCACAGAAGGAGAAGGCGCACTCGATGATTCTGTTGTGTCTAGCGGATGAGGTGATAATCGAAGTCGCAGATGAAGAAAAGGTGGCCGGTCTGTGGTTGAGACTCGAGAGTCTATATATGACGAAGTCTCTCACCAACAAGTTGTTGTTGAAGCAACGTCTGTTCTCTCTCCGCATGCAGGAAGGCATCCCTCTGAAGGAACATCTTGATGAGTTAAATTCTTTATTGATGGAACTCAGAAATATCGATGTTAAGATCGATGATGAAGATGCTGTCCTAATTCTGTTAGTTTCGTTTCCTCCATCATATGAGAACTTCGTTCTATCGGGAAGGAAACTATAAGTCTGGAAGAAGTAAAATCGAGTCTCCATACTCGTGAACTTCGGCATAGGGCATCTGGAAATTCTGCAGAGACTCAGGCCGCGGGTTTGATATCGACCGCAGAGAAGGGACAGTCCTCGAATTCGAAGAAATCCAAATTCAAGAAGAAGAAAATCACTGCGAAGGACATCTGTAATTACTGCAAGGAACCAGGTCATTGAAAGAAAGACTGTCCGAAGAAAAAGAAGGCCCCCGTCGCTGCGGTGACACATGAAACAGGGAATTCCGAAGATGATTTGGTTCTGGCTGCTTCTGATCAAGGATGTCTGGAGGATAGTTGGGTTCTGGATTCGGGGTGTTCCTATCACATGACTCCGAATAAAGATTGGTTCTCATCTTATCAGAAGACTGACGGTGGAAATGTCATCATGGGCAATAACGCGTCATGTCAGATAGTTGGATTGGTTCTGTGCAGATCAGGACTCATGATAATCTTGTGAGGACGCTGACAGATGTCCGCCATGTTCCGCAATTGAAGAAGAATTTGATATCACTTGCAGGCCTCGACTCTAAAGTGTGTCAGATCCATCCTCACGGTCATGAAGGGTGATGCTACGGTTCTGAAGGGAGTCAGACAGAAGTTATTGTATGTATTACATGGCAAGACAGTCTCTGGCGTTGCTGCAATGGCTAGTTCATCCGAATCAGATAGGTCCAGGCTGTGGCACATGCGGCTTGGGCATATGAGTCAGAACGGGATGAATATCCTCAGCAAACGAGGTCTTCTAGAAGAGAAGAATATATCTGAAATCAACTTCTGCAAGCACTGCGTATTCGGCAAACAGCGAAGGTCTCAGTTTGACAAGGCAGTGCACAGGACGAAGGCGACACTTGACTACATCCACGCCGATTGTTGGGTCCCTCTCGTGTTCCATCATTAGGAGGTGCGAGGTACTTCCTATCTGTGATTGATGACTACTCGAGGATGACTTGGGTATTCATGATGAAACACAAGAGTGAGTCCTTCAAGGTCTTCAAGCAGTGAAAGGTTCTGGTGGAAAATCAGACGTCGAAGAAAGTGAAGCGTCTTCGCACTGACAATGGTTTGGAATTCTGTTCTGCTGAATTCGACCAGTTTTGCAAAGATGAAGGCATTGCCAGACATCGCACAATCAGGAATACTCCACAACAGAATGGAGTTGCAGAATGAATGAACATGACACTTCTGGAGAGGGCAAGGTGCATGCTCTCTAACGCTGGCCTGAATAGGACATTCTGGGCTGAAGTTGTTAACACAGCTTGCTACTTGGTGAATCAAAGTCCGCGACTACGATTGATCTCAATACTCCAACTGAGGTATGGTCAGGAAATCCTGCTGATTATACTTGTCTGAAAGTTTTTGATTGTCCAGCATACTATCACGTCAGTGAAGGGAAGTTGGAGCCAAGAGCCAAAGAAGGTGTGTTCATGGAATATGGTGCAGGAGTGAAGGGCTACAGAATCTGGTCTCATTCAGAACACAAAGTCATCCATAGCAGAAGCGTGACCTTTGATGAAGCATCAATGCTTCAGTTGAAGGTGGAGGCTGAAGAGAGTGTCAGTAAACAGGTGGAGGTTGAAATTACTCCAACTGAGGATGATGCTGAAGGATCACATCAAGAAGCAGAACCAGAAGGTGAAGAATCTAATGAGTAACCTGAAGAGAAGTCAATTGCTGCTAGACGTTCTCGCAGAGAAATGAGTCCTCCTAAGCGATATGGTTTCGAGGACATGGTTGCACTACAGGTAGCTGAAGAGGTGGAGTCACTGGAGCCATCCTCTTATAGGAATGTCATCACATGTGTCGAATCTGGACAGTGGATCGCTGCTATGGGTGAGGAGATGGAATCTCTTCACAAGAATCAGACGTGGGAGCTGGTCAAGTTGCCTAAAGGTAGGAAGGTTGTTGGCTGTAAATGGATCTTCAAGAAGAAAGCAGGAATTTTAGGAGTTGAAGGCACGAGATACAAAGCACGACTGGTTGCTAAAGGTTATAGTCAGAAAGAAGGTGTGGACTATAATGAGATATTCTCACTTGTTGTCAGACATACTTCTATCAAGGTGCTACTTGCTCTTGTAGCACATCAGAATCTAGAGCTCGAGCAACTAGATGTGAAGACTGCTTTCCTCCATGGAGAACTTGAAGAAGATATTCTTATGAGCCAACCAGAGGGATTCTCCATTCCAGGAAAGGAGAATCAAGTTTGCAGTCTGAAAAAATCTCTGTAAAGCTTGAAGCAGACTCCCAAACAATGGTACAAGAGGTTCGACAGCTTCATGATCAGTAAGGGATTCAGTCGAAGTCCCTATGATTGCTGTGTATACCATAAGAAGGTGAAGGACGGCTCAACCATCTATCTGCTCTTGTATGTCGACGATATGCTTATTGCTGCAAGAGACATGACAAACATTCAAAATCTGAAGAAGCTCCTCGGTGCAGAATTCGACATGAAGGATCTTGATGCAGCACAGAAGATTCTGGAGATGAAAATTCTAAGAGATCGCGCACAGGGTAAACTCTTCTTATCTCAGAAAAGTTATATTGTGAAGATTTTATCCAGATTTGAAATGTCAAGAGCGAAACCTTTGAATACTCCATCAGCTGCAAATGTTCATCTTTTGCCTTCGCACCAAAGTCAGAAGCAAAAAATGAATACATGTCTCGGGTTCCATATGCTAGTGCAGTTGGAAGTCTGATGTATGTCATGGTTTGCACAAGACCAGACATTGCTCATGCAGTCAATGTTGTCAGCAGGTTCATGAGCGACCTAGGAAAGGAGCACTGGCAAGCAGTGAAGCGAATTTTTCGGTATCTGAGAGGAACATCTGATATTGGCATCATCTACAGAAGTGATAAAGAGTGTTTGGTTGCAGTGTACTCAGATTCATATTATGCTGAAGATGTTGATGGATGACGATCTATGACATGCTATATTTTTACTTTGGGCAGTTTAGTTATTAGTTGTAAGGCTACACTTCAGCCATCAGTTACATTATCTATCACAGAGACTGAATACATGGCACTGACAGAAGTTGCCAAGGAAGGCATCTGGTTAAAAGACTTAGTTGGAGATCTCGGATTACATCAGGAGCAGGTTATAGTGCACATTCTGAGTGAAATATGTTTAGCCAAAGATCAAGTACATCATGAAAGAATCAAACACATTGATGTCAGATATCACTTCATCCGCACTGAGAAGAGGATCAAGGTGAAGAAGATTGACACTGAAGATAATCCAGCTGATATGTTCACCAAATCTGTTCCTCATGGCAAGTTCCAGCACTGCTTGAACTTGCTTAACATCAATACTTGGTAATAGTCCCGAGGTGGGGCTGGAGGCGGCGTGGCATGATTTTGTGTTCTCTGAAGATGATTCAAGTTAAGGTGAAGATTTATTAATAATGCCTTGAATCTGAACACAGTTGGTCCCCCTACATAGTCAGGCGTTTCAGCAGAATTTCCCTACGGGGTCTAGCTGCCCGGTCAGCAAGCCTGTGAGGAATCAAGTGGGGATCCCCCCTGCGTGGGTTGCAAGGGGGCGGAGCCCCCTGAGCAAAATTTTTAGGGGTATTCTGTTTGTGATTCGGATTTGATTTATTTCCTTATCACGAGATAGGTGTCCTATTTTCAGGAGATTTATTTAGAGTCCCAATCCGTATGAAATTCTTATCATCTGTTAAAGGGAGTGTCTATATAAACTTCCTAGGGGTCTAGACAGATATCCATCCTTATAATCATCATTATTTCATAACAAAAAGTCGCCGCCGTTTTTCCTCTTCGCGTTCTTCTATATTTCGTGCGATTCATCTCTCCCCCTTTTCGTAAGAGGGGATTTACAAATATTAAACATTTGCTTTCCTTTTGTAATTAAGGCAAACCATATATAAATTATATATGCTTTCCAGTGTCTGCATTGCGAAAGAGTAGTGCCTTCGTACAAATATATATACACGAAAAGTGCATTATTTATCACATGTGTCAATGTTTAGGATTCGGCTAAGAATCATATTTCAGATGCATATCATAATTGGTAATTAAGTTGATTAATTGTCTACTTTATTAGCTACTAATTAATAGCTCGCTCACCTTAGGAAATTGGTTCGAAATAATACCAACCTACCATTTCATTGTTTCTTATTTAGATAGAGTGAGCTGGTTGCTTTTTATCTATCATTTTCTCGACTTCACTTGTTGCTTTTTTTTTAAGTTTAGTTTATTAACAAAAAATGTCTCAATTAAATATTTTAGTTTAGTGTGTGTAAGTTAAATTTTGATAAAGGCCATGCAGCATCGGAATATATATTTTTGTTGATGTAACGCCCTAAGACCCACACGACTATCACGTGCTCAGAGTCGTCCCAAAAGCGCTATACAATTCTATGTAAATAATCTTTGCGAAAATAAAACTCTATAAAATGCAGAATTAATAATAAGATCGCCTATGTCCATGATTCCATCGTACTAAATATGCGGAAAATAAAAGCTGATCCAATTAATTTAGTAGAACTAAATTCTACATCATGTATAATATCTTTGTCACTGAACCTGACCACCTGCATCACCATCTTCTATCATCTCACATGCATGAATTCAGATGCAGATAAAAACCCATGAGTATAAAAATACTCAGTACGTAGGATCTAATCATAACAATAAGTAAATCAATAGTGCTCAAAAATTAATACTCAATAATGAACAATAATTAATAGAGCACATGATAAGACCATAAACAATTATCAATTATGTCTGATCACTATGACACCTATTCAATTAAACAATTTTATATTATCCATATTTGTGGTCATCGGTCAATTACCAATTTCTATTCTATTCAATAGGCGGAGGCAAAGTCAATCAACACCCAAATCTGGATGACCAAGGTTCAATTCAATTCAATAATGAGCGCTCAATTAAGGGAAACTCCATGTCTCTTTTCGGGTGTATGGTGAACCCAGGCCGGTCGGTCGGTTCACCTTCAAACCAATCACGTCAAGTCCGAGTCGAGCCGAAGCCGAACTCAGGTCGGGTAAATAGGAATTCGGGCAGGTTTGGACAACCCGATCCGATTCCGACTTCAATTCGGTCCGAATTCAACCAAATCTGGGCCGAAGTGCATTCCGACGTGACTTTCCAACCATCATAACTATGTCATACGACGTCTAAACTATGCACATGATATATTAATAGAATCATAGTACAAAGGAGAAGAGATTAGGGTTTCATGTCATAAAAAATCGACGACATAGGGATTCCCCCTACGTACCATAATTTGACTAAAAAACCAACTGGATTTCCTTCTCTAGAAATATGTACGAACGTCGAAATTTGGCCGGCGATTGCTCTCTGTCCTCGCTCCAAAACTCGCGGCCACCACCTAGAACTTCTTCTCCTATGTGCAGGCTTCGAAATTAGCCGCAACACATTCTCGGGGTACCTCGGTTCGCGTGAAAATGAGCGAAAAAGTGGGCTCGTGGGCAGAATTCTGTTTGGCAAAAAAAGGGGTTTCCAACCACCCTTTAATGCCTATTTATAGGTGCAGATTTGAGATATCAATTCTATTAATTCTTGGACTCTTTTAGAATCAATCTTGGTCATCCATCAATGACTAATCTTAATTATTAAGATTTATTTAAATACAAATTTACTTTTTAAATCCATGCTTATCTCCATAACAATTCCATCTTTATTCAAATTTTATCTTCTCCTTCTTATCTCATAATTTTCATCAATTTCAGAATTAATTAATTCTAGAATATTAACATTGGGATTTTCATATTCATTAAATAAAAATAAATATCCTTTATCTATTTTCTAAAAATCCGGGTCGTTACTTCATAACCTTCTTAAAAATAAATTCGTCCTCGAATTTGTTTAAGGAAAAATTACATCAACTATCTAAATAATTCTGGAAAGTCCTTCCTCATTTCATCTTCCAATGCCCAAGTAGCGCTTTCGTCTCCATGATATGTCCATGCCACTTTCAGTACCATCTTATTCTTCAAATGCCTAGTCTGGTACTCCAATATCTCTATAGGTTGTTCTACATATGTCAGGTTCACATTCAAGTTTGGTTCTTCCATATTCATTATATTAGCATCACCATGCTGATACTTGCGCAACATTGACACATGAAAGACATTATGCACGTGTCCATATGATGGCGGTAGCGCCAACCTTTAGGCTGCATCTCCAATCAATTTCAGTATCTCGAATGGACCAACATACCTAGGGCCCAGCTTGCCTTTCTTGCTGAACCTCATTACTCCTTTCATCGGGGAGACTTTCAGCATCACACGATCTCCAACCTTGAAGATATGTTCTCTCCGTTTCTTGTCAGCATAAGTCTTCTGTCTGGTGAATGCCACTTTCAATTTTTTCTAATGAGACGAACTATTTCAGCATCCCCCATGGTTTGCTTCAACATTTTCTCTAACAAGAACTGTCGTCCTCCTATCTCACTCCAACAGATAGGGGAGCGGCATGGTCTTCCATATATGACTGCAAAGAGTGTCATGCCAATACTAGAATGGTGGCTATTATTATATGTGAATTCAATTAGTGGGAGGTGAGTGTCACAACTGTCACTCCAGTCCAAAGCACATGCTCGGAGCATATCTTCCAATGTTTGTATGGTGCATTCAGACTATCCGTCCGTTTGAGGATAGAACGTTGTGCTGAAGTTCAATTTCATTACAAAGGCACTTTGGATGCTCCGTCAAAATTTCGTCATAAATCGCGGATCTCTATCCGACAGAATGAAGACTGACACTCCATGTAGTCGGATAACCTCCTTAATGTAAATGTTCATCAGGCTTTCGATGGACTGCTTCCATTTGATGGGAATGAAATGGGCCGATTTGCTAAATCGGTCCACCACTACCCATATTGCATCGCGGCCCTGTTGTGTTCTTGGAAGCCCTGTAACAAAGTCCATCGTTATCTTTTTTTCATTTTCATTGTGGGATTCTAAGCTCTTGCAGTACTCTATATGGACTTTGATGCTCAACCTTCACTTGCTGGCATACTATGCATTTTGCAACGAACTCTGCTATGTCCTTCTTCATATTGTCCCACCAAAAGGTCCGTTGCAAATCCTTATACATTTTCGTGCTTCCGGGATGAATGACGAATTCTGATTTGTGGCATTCATCAAGCACTTGTCTTCTTAATCAATCATGGTCAGGGACCTACAAACGTCCCCTGTATCTAACGACTCCATCCGAGATTGTAAAGTCGATAAGAATCTTTTCGCACAACTTGAGTAGGTGGTTGTACTCATTGTCATTCAGTTGTGCCTTTCCAATCTTCAACATTAATTCGGGTTGTATGCCGAGGTATGCCATAATTCGTACACCATCACTGCTGGTCACTGGACTGACTTGTATAATGCAGTCAATCATATTCTAGCGACTCACTCTCAGACATGCGAGCGACCCTATCCACTTCCTGCTAAGTGCGTCAGCGGTCGAGTTTGCCTTTCTCGAGTGGTAGCTGATGGCAAACTCGTAATCCTTTAAAAATTCTATCCATCTCGTCTGATGTATGTTCGGATCATGTTGAGAAAAAATATACTTCGGACTTTTGTGATCTGTGAAAATCTCGAACTCTTCACAATAGAGGTAGTGCCTCCAAATCTTGAGGGCAAAAACTATCGCTGCTAGTTCGAGATCGTGTATCGGGTAGTTCTTCTCGTGTTTCTTCAATTGTCTTGATGCGTAAGCGATGACCTTCCCATGTTGCATCAAGACGCATCCCAAGCCGGTGCCACATGCATCGCTGTATATCACATAATCTCCTTGGCCTGAAGGTATGGTAAGAATATGCGCCGCCGTCAATCTTTTCTTTAACCCCTAGAAGTTGTCTTCACACTTTCGTAACCACTCGTATTTAATGCCTTTCTTTGTGAGATTCGTCAGTGACGACGCGATCTTGGAGAAGTCTTGTATAAATCTCCGATAGTATCCTGCCAGTCCGAGGAAGCTCCTGATCTCCGATACGTTCTTTGACTGCTCCCAGTTGGCAACTGCTTTCACTTTAACAGGATCCACTAATATAGCATACTTGCTGATGATATGCTCAAGGAACATTCTCTCTTTCAGTCAAAATTCGCACTTCAAAAATTTGGCGTACAGCTTGTGCTCTCGAATAGTCTGTAGCATAACTCGTAAATGTTCCTCATGTTCCTCTGGACTCGACGAATAAATCAAGATATCATCGACGAAAATGATCACGAACTTATCCAGATATGACCTGAACACCCGATTCATCAAATCAATAAAGGCTGTCGGGGCATTAGTCAGTCCAAATGGTATCACCAAGAACTCGTAGTGGCTATATCTTGTCCTGAATTGCTGTCTTCGGCACATCATCACCAGCTATCATAAGCTGATGGTAACCACTCCGCAAGACGATCTTCGAGAACATCTTTGCCGAAGACAATTGGACGAACATGTCATCAATTCTCGGTAGTGGGTACTTGTTCTTTATTGTGACCTTGTTCCACATCCGATAGTCTATGCACAGTCACATAGATCTGTCATTCTTCTTTACGAACAGTACCGAAGCGCCCCATAGGGAGACACTTAGTCGGATGAATTCCTTATCCAACACTCTTGGATTTAGGTCTTTAATTCTAACATTTCTGCTGAAGCCATTCTCTATAGTGCTTTCGATATGGGTGCAGTACCCGGCACCAAGTCGATGCGAAAGTCGATCTCCTAACGTGGTGGTAGTCCTGAAACATCATTCGAAAAAACATCCGAAAATTTCTTCACCACCTCGATGCTATCACGATCTATTTCAGCCTGGTCCATCTTGACTATGCTTATCAAAAATTCTTGGCATCATTTCTTCAGTAGCTTATAGGCCTTGATAGTTGATACCAAGACCTTGCCCAGCTTTAGTGGCGTGCCTCTGACGATAGTCTGAGGTCCTCCTGATGCTCCGATCACAATCTTCTTTGCTCGACAGTGTAAGTAGGCGTCGTGGTAGGACAACCAGTCCATGCCCAACACCACGTCGTAATTCCTGATCGGGATGATGATTAGATCCGCCGAGAAGTTCTTGCCTTCCACTTCGACTGACACCTGAGATATGTACTTTTGGATGACAATGGACCTCAAAGTGTGCCGATGTCGAGTGGGAATCTCGTTGCTTGTGGCTTCATACTCAATAGTGGAGCAAATTTCTCTGAAATAAAGGAGTGTGTAGCTCCTAAATCAAACAATATGTTAGCATGAATGCCATCAATTTTAAGCGTACCTTGGATGGTGTTATTTGCTCTCTGCTCGTCAGTAGGTCGCACATTGTAGACTCAGCCTAGCACCATCTTCGGTGGCCCATCATTGCGCCGAGGAGGTGGTGCAGCGCGCCTTAGTTCCTTACACTCTCGGGCGAAGTGGCCCACCTTGCCACAGTTCAAACACGCGCCCATCGTTCGGTACCACTCACCGGGATGGAATCGATGGCAGAAGTCACAGGCCTTCTACTGCTTCCTCCTCTTGGGGTAGGGTCTGTTGTCATGGTTGTCATGTCTGCTGTCATGCCTATGATCTCTACGGTTCTGGTGTTGTGGTTGATTTGTAGGTGCATGGTGCTATTGTTGGGCTCCTGTTTGGTCGCCATCCTCCAAATATATGACGAACTCTTCAGCAAATTGGAGGGTCTGACAATTCCCTCCTTTGACTCTTTTCCTGAGGCTGGGCTTCAGACCATCCACCCAGCGCTTCACGCGAACTGATTCCATCTTTGCAGGGTAGAGTACCTTTCCAAGTTCAAGAATTTAGTCAGGTACTGCTTAATAGTCAGGTTGCCCTACTGCAGCGTGAGATACTCCTTTTGCCTCTCGCCCCTTTCGTAAGCAAGGATGAATTTTTTAAGGCCTCTTAAAATCCTCTCAGGTGACATAGTCCTAGCCTGAGAACGTTGTCAGCTTAGCGGCCTTCCACCATTCTCTGGCTTTGCCCTTTAGCTTACGATTGGCGTAGAGCAGTTTGCGGTCCTCACCGCAGTCCAGTTCAAGGAAGATTTGCTCAATCTCGTCGATCCAGCTCTCAACATCTTCAAAGTCGTCCTTCTCATCAAATTGAGGAGGCTGCAACTTTAGGAACCTTTCAATAGTATCCTTTCGATCCTGAGCAAGCTGCCACATGTAACTCTCTGAGTGAGAGTACGCAGTGTGAGCAGAGTGAGGTCCATGAGGCACAGACCCCTGCTTCAACTATTCCTCCTGAGGTCCATTGATCTGAGGTTCTTGGATCTGCCGGTCACTAGCTTGTGAGGCTTGGGTCTATTGGAGAGCCCATTGTGATCCACTTTTGGGGGTCCGTGGGATATGATCCGAAAAGGCCATATAAGCTGCTCCAATATAACAATAACAATACAATTCAATTAATATGAGCTCCATAATCCATATCTCAATTCAATACTTACTTGACTCTACTTGATGGCTGCAGTGGTTGCTCGTGACATGAACTCAACTCTATCTATTAGAGACAACTAAGAAGTGCATCTTCTTAGGCTCTGATATCTTTTGTAACACCTCAAGACCCATGTGACTATCACGTACTCAGAGTCGTCCCAAAGGCGCTACGCAATTCTATGTAAATAATTTTTGCGAAAATAAAACTCTATAAAATACGAAATTAATAATAAGATCGTCTAACAATATATAACGTCAAAGAGTTGAAAATATCCATGACTTCACAATACTAAATATGCGAAAAATAAAAGCTAATCCAATTAATATAGTAGGACTAAATCATACACCATGTGCAACATCTCTGTCATTGAGCCTGATCACCTGTATCACAATTTTCTATCATCTCACTTAATGAATCCAGATGCAGAAGAAAACTCATGAGTATAAAAATACTCAGTACGTAGGGTTTAACCATAATAATAAGTAGATCAATAGTGCTAAAAAATCAATAATGAACAATAATCAATAGAGCACATGATAAGACCATATAAGAAGAGCTCAACAATAAAATAATAGATCAATGAGAGCATGAATCAATAAGAGGGGATCATGTTAAAAATCAATGGATCAATCAATATCGATTATCAATTATGTCTGATCACTATGACACATATTCAATTAAATAATTTTCTATTATCCATATTTGTGGTCATCGGTCAATTACCAATTTCTATTCTATTCAATAGGCGGAGGCAAAGTCAATCAACGCCCAAATTCGGATGACCAGGGTTCAATTCAATTCAATAATGAGCGCTCAATTAAAAGAAACTCCATGTATCTTTCATGTAGGGCAGTGGGAGATCAAACCACGGTAAGCCGCCCTCCAATGATAGCGCTAATAATAACTTTGTGATGACGGAGGACCATGGCCATCACAGGACAACCATAGCTTCTCTAAAGGATGACGTCTCAAACCTCTAGGTACACTATCTGCCATATACAATACTATAATAATAATGGCCTAGGAGGCTTAGAGACAATCGAAGAACATGAAGACCTAGCAGTTTTTATCTTTTATCTTGTTTAACTTAAAGACCTATCTTTAACAATTTACTTTAGATTAGACAAGGACCCAATCAAGGAAAAACTACTGGATCAATAACATGATGGATAATAGGATCTGATATGATAACGATGAAAATAGTCTCAAATGAGATCAAATCTACCAACAATAAAATCAGGAACAATTATAGTAACAATTCAATTCACATATCATAATTTACGTTTTCTATCCCCAGAATCCGGCCCTCGTCGGGTGGAACTCGAGCCGTGTTTGGAAACGTTCAATATCATCTCGGCCAGAGCAAATCTGAGCCGGGTGTATGGTGAACCCAGGCCGGGTCGGCCGGTTCACCTCCAAACCAATCGCGCCGAGTCTGAGTCGAGCCATAACAATTTAAATCTAAATTTACTTTTTAAATCCATGCTTATCTCCATAATAATTCAATCTTTATTCAAATTCTATCATCTTCTCCTTCTTATCTCATTATTTTCATCAATTTCAAAATTAATTAATTTCAGAATATAACATTAAAATTTTCAGATCCATTAAATAAAATAAATATCCTTTATTTATTTTCTGAAAATTCGAATCTTTACAGTTGACGTATACTTTTTAAACCTTTGTAAGTAATTCTAATAATGATGCTGTAAACATGATTTGGGATTAAATTCACAATAATCAAATCCCAAACAATGCTAAAACACCAAACTCCTACTAAAGTAAAAAAAACAAACAAACAAACTCGTTGCACCTGACAACATATGCAATATTTCATCAGCGTGACAAAATTGAAGTCGAATGATATTGGTCAAGAATGACACGTTGCATCACATTATCCAAATATCAATTGGATTGCTGCATGCATGTGCATGTATAGTCCTGCCAATGTACCAAGTATAATATAACTTTGTATCCCACCTCAGGTGCAGTGGTAATTCTTATTTTATCATCATATGAAACAATAATTTCTGGAATGGAAATGTAATTGCACAATGCAACAGCCAACATGACATGACTGGTTAGTTAATTATATACACTCCCATCAAGTCAATAGGTCATCAATACACAGGACGATAGCTAATAATTAATTCATTACCCCATATATATATATATATATATATAAGTTCCATGAACGTAATCAGTCTTAATACGTTTTTCCCTTTTTATATAGTTTTCCTTA
The DNA here is from genome assembly GCA_030549335.1 of Pontederia crassipes. Lineage (NCBI taxonomy): Eukaryota > Viridiplantae > Streptophyta > Magnoliopsida > Commelinales > Pontederiaceae > Pontederia > Pontederia crassipes. The sequence continues at coordinate 10,533,951 of CM060190.1, forward strand.
ATTATAGGTCAAAAGACCGTTCATGATACTCCAAATAAAATAATATTGTACACGCTAATTATATTTATTATTTTATTTTTTCTGAATATTATTAACTCTTGAATAGAATGATCCTTTTACAATTGACTATGTCATAAGATTAGTTTTTAATCTAGTCAATAATGACTTAAGGCCTCTTTGATTGGGATGAAAGGAGGGAAAGAGAGAGAGGAGTATCTTTCTCTTATTTGTTTACATTTAAATTGAAAGAGAATGAAAGAATTTTTTTTTTCTTTTCTCTCCATGAACTCAAAAAAATTTAAGAGGGATCAAAATAATATTTTAAAAATAAATTAGCAATTAATTAATAATAAACTATTAAATTAAAATAAAAAATATTTAATTTATTAATTTTTTATTTAATTTAAGAGAGTCTAATGTTAAAATTTTAAATATTATATATATATCCGAAAGAAATATATTTAAATATTATCTAAACTTATTATTTCCTTTAATTTAGGATCCATCCCCATTCCCTTCTAGCATTTTATTTTTCTTTCAATCTCAAATCGAGATGAAAATAAGATATATATATACATACATATATATATATATATATATTAATTAATGTACCTACAAAGTATCTTTCGTTTTGTAAAGATTTTGAGTGCATCTCAACCGTTGATCCATCGATCAACGATTGAGATAATTGATATTTTTAAATTATGGAATTTAATTATTTTTTTATTAGATTCATTGATAAGTAGATTAACGATTAAAATGCGTTCAATATCCCTACAAAATGAAAAATACTTTATAAGTACATTAATCATATATATATATATATTTAATTATATAAATTAAACATATAAATATACGTATAAAAAAAATTTCATTTAACATTCGTTCGTTCCTTACCAAAAAATATTTCTTTCCATTCCTTTATCTTTGTTTTTTTCTCAATGAATTTTGAACCGCACACGCCTATGATACGAGTTCGATGGATTTGGCATTCATGGAGAGGAATCATTTAATCATCCGAGTTACAAGTTCATTTCATCATCCTCGTCTTTGGTCAATGGGGCTGCCAAGTCAACCTCTAATTATCCCCCCTCTCCACCAATAAATGCAAGCTTCAAGTCAACAGCCGGGAGTATAAAAACCCTTTATTTATTTATTTCACTATATATAATTATATATTAACTACTAGAAGAAATTCAGAAAGAGCACAAGAGGAGATTCATTTCTTTTTTTATTATTAAGCTTTGTCTTGAAGATCATGCTCTCAAAAATGAATAATTGAAAGTTTAAGTTGGAGTCGTAAAGTTTCGGGTAAAAATAATAATCTTTTTTTTTTTCAAAAGAAAACTATGGAGCAGATTATATTTTTTTCACCCTATTATAATAAATAGTATTTATTTAAGAAAAATAGTTCTATAGTAACAAGCCAAAACGTGTCTAGTAATATCATTAAACATAAGATCTAATTAACTTTGACCAGATCAAGTAAGAGCTCATACTATGTAAAGATGTACAATATCGTAATAATAAACATTAAAGAAATATCATGTTGACTAAGAGAGAAGGAGAAGACTTATGAAATAAAGTTGGACCTTAGTTTAACAATATTTTTTTAATTAAAAATGCTCTTAATTTTAAATAAAGGTCGTTTTCTACCACTCAAAGAATGAAAGAAATATCTTATAAGATTTTTTCCCACTACAGAGTAATTACTGATACATAATTTGTTATACTAAATGTATTTGTGCTTTATAAACATTGGGTTTAAATCCGTAATTACTCATAAAAAGTCGTGTTTTTAAGCGCCCGCAGCAAAGTTAAATAAACTATAATCACTCAATGCGGCATCCTAATCATTTGCATTATTAAATAAAATATTAAATAATTACTCGTAATAATTATGCGCCAGTAAGAAGAGTAGAGCAAATAATCTGGAGTCCGATTAAAAGAGGGAGAGGGAGGCCAAGACGGACACTTGGCGAACTAATAGAGCAAGATCTATTGGTGAATAATATACCGAAATGTTTGGTTACTAATAGAGCGGAATGGCGTCGTATGATCCATGTAGCCGACCCCATCTAGTGGGATAAGACTTTGTTGTTGTTGTACTCGTAATAATTAAGTCCACTTCAACAAGGCATGTACCTAGTTATATTTTGTATCCATCCAAATTTGTCCCCCATACTCGTGGTGGGATTGGACCCGGTCAAATGAGCTGGTCCGATCCGGTCCAGGCACCAAAACTCTATTAACTCTGAGTCAAACCGAACCTGACAGCGAGCCTATAAGAAGAGCCAAACAGCAATGCCACGTTCCCCGTCGAAGTCAACCTCCCGGGAGTCACTGGTCCGGTTCATGATTCGGTTAATCGTGAACTTGATCGAACCGGTTCGGCCTATTTGATTCTAGACACGACAAGATCCCAATGTGATGTGATTACAGAAATTGAAAGACTTTGATACCCCGTGAAACAAATCGGATTACAGTTCGATCGTAAATATAATGGGGGAGTTTTGTTAAATGTTTAGGGTAATAACGGAATTTAAAAGAGTTTATTTAAAACATAGTATTTTTCTTCTACGAGCTTTACTACAAATTAGTCGGAAATATAATTTCCGAGAAAAAAAAACCCGGTTTGTTTCTTGCTTGCAAAATTTAGCGGGAAGGTGTCGAGCCAAGAGCAACCGAAGCTCCAACCACCATATCTATACATCTTCCTCCCTCGAGATTCAACTTCTTGTCGTTTTTTTTAATCCGCCATTTCTAACTCTGCGGTTTCATCACACAATCTGGAGAAAGGATTCAGGTTTGATTCGGAGCTTTCTGCCATCTGTTTAGGATCTTTTGGTTGCATTGCTGCTTGTTGTTTCTGATGTTTGCAGCTCTCTCTCTCTCTCTCTCTCGCAAAGTGCAGGGCTCGGTCAAAGGGAAGTTAAAGATGCTGCCGGACTTGATCACCAGATTGCTAGTGTAAGTTCCAATCAGGATTCGATGATGAAAAACAAAATTCTCTATTTAGTTCGTTTCTTCTTTTATTTTTTCTGTTCTGTGTGTTCTCAGAAGCTTTCAGCCATGTTCATGTTTGATGAGAGAGTAATCGTAATGGATTGTCAATCTGCAGGCTGCTGTTCGGGTACGCTTATCCGGCTTTGGAATGCTTCAAGGCGGTGGAGAGGTATCCGCACACCAACCGGCAGCTCAAATTCTGGTGCCAGTACTGGTAAATCTATCACACTCCGGCAGAGCACACACCAAGAATGGATGGCTTGTTAATATTTGGTTTCTACCAGTTCTGATTTCCATGTCGATTTGATTCTGATTTCCAAATATCTTTCTCTCCTTTTCTTTCCGCTTTCACCTGAGATTTCCATGTGAAGTCAATTGGTTTGCCAAAACCTGTTTCTCCTATGTGTGTGCATGACTGTGCATAGAACACTGACAAGAACGGACAAGTGTCTCCCTGCTCCTTCCCTCACCTGAATCATTACACAACAATTATGCTGATTAATCAAACTGAATTGTCTCGTTTTCAGTTTTGTTTCCTCTTAGTAACTCGCATGAAGACATCAACCTTTATATTTGTTGACCTTTGGCCAGGGTTTCTAAGCCAAATCTGGTAAGATTTCTACCTGGGTTAAGAACCTGCAGCAGATCACCTGCCTCCAAGCTTAATCATACTTCTACGGTTCCATCATCCTATATTTCGATCTGCCATGTTATTTGATCCATCACTTTGAATTGACCAGGAATATCCCCCAAGTTCCAACAAGAGATCCTCATCAGTGAGCAGCATTAACAACTAATAAAGTCTCTTTGCTGACAGTAGAACAGTGGTAGGAAACTTGTCAATTAAGTCAGGATAAGACCAAAATATTTCTAGAGGAACCTGATTTCACCTTAATTTTCCTCTCCCATTCTTCAAAATTGTTTATTTCTCCGGAAAATTGCCCAAAGACCATTTTTTTATCTGAATCTAAACCAAAAGGCCCATATCAATGATGCAATAATTCTACTTTTAAGACTCGAAAGTAATATGGCGCAGCTGGGCCATCCTGGACTTGAACCAGAGACCTCGCCTGTGAAGTAAATCATCGCACCAAATTAGAGTTCTCAATTCTCTACGGCGTTTGGGAGATACCAGAAGTGATTTTGATCATTCAAGAATCGAAGTCGATTTGCTTTATAAAAAGAAGTACTCCAGATACAAAGTAAGGAAAGGTGTCTATAACCTCCCCTCCCGGACCTACCCCCCAACCTAGAGTAGCTCATTCAATGAGCAATTCAATAACAGATTACACTTTACATGTTTCTGAAAGCCATATTTCGACCCGGACGCTTTCGTAATGCCCCTAATAACCAACGAATGGCAAGTGCTTCAGGGGATCAGAAAGAAATGGACTGCTTAAATCCTGAAAGAAACTTTTTTGCAGCACTCGTGTATGATGTGACCCCCTAGTTTTAACTCTATATGGATGCATTGCTTAATTTTAAAGGAAGACTTCATTATTATTTCACTTCTATTACTCTCTTTCTCTTTATGAAAGGAAGCACGAGCACAAATGACCCACCAACACCATTTTATTAGTTGTGAATTTGATAACAAAAAAATAAAAGCTAGAAGAATTGTCAATATAAAAAGATCAAAGAAAAATATTGGTGATATCATGCTGTTCCACTTGCAGAAACAAGGCAGTGGTCATGCCACTGAAATTAGTTAAAGATATAAAACAGTAATATCTGTGGGCCTCAACAGTGTTCCTCCTTTGCTACTGATGCATAATTCACTGGTGGAAAAATGTGTGGTCGATAGATCAAACTTGGAAAAATAGCTCCCCTCCCCGCATTGTTTATGCACACTGATGCTTTCAGATGCATGCAGAAACGAAGAGCTGGGGGAAACAGTTAGAATCTCATTCACAACATAAATTGTTATCTGACTACTTCTTGATAAAAATTTGGATACAGCTATCATTCTAGCTTGATACTAGTTGTGACATGCTGGAAAGACTTTATCAACTTGGAAAAAAAAAATTTGCAGGGTCATTGTTGCAATCGTGACAGTCATCGAGAGGGTTGCTGATGTTTTTATTTCATGGTAATGGTCACAACTTATTGTCTCATTTTTCCTCTGAAATAAATGGATTTTAAAATATTGTTATCTTCAATGATTACTCACTAATATGTTTTGTTTCCAAACTTTGAAGGCTGCCAATGTATGGTGAAGCTAAGTTGGCCTTTTTTATCTACTTGTGGTACCCAAAAACAAAGGTAGCTAACAGTGAAAAAAAAAACTCTCTAATGTATGGAATTGTTTCATCCAGGAACTCATTTATTCCTTTGATTATGGATTAAACAGGGGCAACAGGGCACTGATGTTATTTATCACATGTTCCTTCGTCCATTCGTCATGCAGTATGAGCATGAAATAGAACAGAGGTTCCGGATGTTGAGGGCTAATTCAGGACGGCTACTCGTCTTCTACCTCAAAAATTTCACAGACAAAGGTTACTTTCTGTTCATGGAAGCTCTACGATTTATAACAGAGACCTCGGAGGTAAATTCTTCTACCCAAAGAAATAATCAGTTGTGTTTTATGTCATACATCAGAGCTCACCAACTTTATCATGATCAGTTATTTTGGAAAGATCATGGAGTCTACTTTCTCTAAAGAGCTTAAAGGAATTGAAAACTACTGCTAAGTGTTTCCTGAGTTAGCTTTTGCCACCAGAAAGATTAAAGGTTGTAACAAAGTGGCCTCTTAACCACTAATCAGAGAGAGAGAGAAAAGGTCTTCACTAGGTTCATTAACATGTATAAGCATCATCCTACACTAATCCTATCTGCCAAGCCGGCTTCAACTTCCATGCATGAGCCACTGCAATTTATATTGATGATATAAAAGCTAAAACCGAAGCACGTGACGTTGGAAAAGCATAAATAATACCAACAAACCTGTCATTTCTCAAAAGGGAAGCTACCAAATTGAACCACTTGACAGAATTTTCACATATTAACTGTCTTAAACAAAGGGAAGCTTTTTTTTATCCTCTCTTGGTAAAGCTATGAAAATTTTATTAAGATGATTTCTCTTTCTCTGACTTTAAGTTTGTATTATAATCATGTAACTAAGGAGATTAAATAAGTGTCACAGTTGTGTTCTGATATTGTTGCAGAAGAGAAAACAATCTTTGTCACTGTTGTGTTCTGAATCTTCTGATATTGTTGCAGAAGAGAAAACAATCTTCATCTTCTTGGTGGTCACGGAAATCGTCAAAGTCGTCGGAGTCGGACATGCAATTCTTTGAACATTTGAGGCACGAGGATGCAGCAGGCAGAGACGGAAGGCACCGTCGGCGCAGGTACCAGTAGATCAAGATTGCAATGAAGCAGAAGGAGAAGCACTGTACATAGATATCACTTTTAGAAGGTAGCCGAATAGTTGCCCAAGTATATATATATATATATATATATTTGTGTATGCATGTGCCTGAAAGATGACACTGGAGAAGAGCTCCTCAACATGACACTTTTAGTTTCCTTAACCATTTCCATGTATGTAGCACCCAAGTGCAGCTACTTTTTTTACTCCATTAACCAGTTAAGTGCATCAATTGATCTGATCATCTACCATCTTAATTATTGACATTTATAGTTCATCTGGCATTCCTAAATATGAATCATAATAGAGGTCCTATGTCTCGAGGAAAATGGATAGGAGAGAGAAATACTAATCGAAAGGATATAAGCACCAAAATTAGGATCACGTGATCCTAATTTTGGTCCTAGGTGATTTTTTTTTTCAGTTTTTTATGTGACAACATTTTATTTTTTTGTTTTGTTTTTTGTTTTCCTTATTTTCTTTCTTGTATAGTTTTTTACAAAATAAATTACTTATTAAATATAACATATTTATTATACAAGAGATTAATATAATATTATTTATTACTTTATTATTTTATTAAAAATTAATATTTCATTTAATATAATTTACTGAAAAATACTTTTTATATTCAAATAATATATTTTTAATATGAAATTGTAATTTTTACTTTTATTTTATTAATTAAAAATTATATTTTATATTTACAAAGCATATTTTTTACTCAAACATTTACTAAAATTAATGTGTCACATTTATTTTTTTATCACATTAATTTACTGATTCCTCATGTCAATTCAATTATTTCCCTGGCCATTTTAATCTGTAGTCTTAAAGTTGCTCCAGCAGTGGGTTAAAAAAAACGAGTGTTTGGATAAAAAAAAAAGGGTTTGTTTTTAGTTTGCTCTCATACCAAACGACGTTGTCAATGACTTCTCAAGGGAAAGTAATTAATTCTACTAAAAATAATTTGGAATGCAAATGAATCAAGCTTTCTTTCAGAACAAAAAATATGAATTTGATCGAGATCTGTTAAAAAAATTTCGACGTAATTTGGTTCAAGAACAAAAATGCAGAATAGAAGTTTATTCTACTTTATTCTGTCAAATAGGACGATTAATTCTTAAAAAGAATGTAAAGATCAAACTTGTCATTAAAAGAAATTAAACTCGTGAATAATAGATTTTGTAGAGATAACTTATTCTAAGAAAAAAGGAATATCATTTATTCTTAGCGCAAGTTTCAAAAAAATATTAATCTAACAAAATAAGCTCTTTCATCCTATGAACAATTATTCATGATCCAAACTCTAACGCTCCCAAATCGCTCTGGACATGTGACAAGATCCAATTTGAGGGTCGCTATTGATAATGCTATGCTCTGACTAAAATACTGATTTTGACTCTTTCTTTGACCATAACATATACAAGCAGAAAACTAAATTAATATATCAATGAAATAATAATAAAGTGGAAGTCTAATGAAATATCTAATACTAGTCATAGCTGAAGTGGAAGTGTAAAGAAACATCTATGACATAATAGCTAAAGTGAAATGAGGACAATATCTTAAGATCATTTCATGTGCACATCACCATCACGAACATCATCAGACGTTCAAGCTCATCCATCATTATTCTGATTACATGTAGGATCAATGCACGAGAAATAATGACTCATGGGTTTCATAGTCCAATAAGTGGATAATAAATTAATGGATAAATATTAATAATAAATAAACATGGGGTTAGTACAAACATAATAATCATCAATAGCATAATTAATGAAAAGAAATCTAAGACTATACTTTAAGAAGAATCAATGAAACGTATCAATGTTATGCTCTGAGTATAATATCAGTGAAATAAATCAATATTATGCGTTGAATAAGATCAATAAAAAGATCAATGTTATACCCTGGGTAGAATCAATAGAGTAAATAATACTATGCCCTGGATAAAATCAATGGTGTGGATCAATGTAACATCTGATACTGTACAATGATTTGGATGGTTCATTAATATAATATCTATGAGTAAAATCATAATCCTTGATAAACACTATTGAGTATTCAACAGAAGAAATCAATATTCTGATTATCAATGGATAAATATCAATGTACTGTTTATAGGTAAAATCAAGTTGAGTCTGAGCCATGTAATAAATCATCGTGTAAGAATAATAATAATCTACTAACTGAGCAAGGTCAATGAGATAAATCAATTCAAATGCTCTAGATTACTTTGCTCTATATTTCGATGTGTTTTAAATTAATGTGCATATTTCTATGCTCTAAGTGTGTTTTCAATGCTCTGACTGGAAGTTGTAATCAATTTATTTATCTCTTGTAATGTCACTGGTTAATGTATTCATTGCGATGATGTGCCATATACTTCATGAGTAGCCAATAATTGTGCATATCATGATGATCATACTCTCTACAGGAGACGATGTCATCTTTCGTTATATGATGGGGAGAAATTGTGCAACGGAGACAAATTATGCCCCAACACTGACTGTATTATATCATGAGCTCACGTCAATCTATAACATGAGCACCCTAGCTTTTATCTTTAATTAATTAAATTCTCATATTTGCCCATATTGGGACTTAATCGTAACAATGTAGTGATAATACCAAGATCAAACGATCATGTCATCATTGAAATCAGAGAGGAGTTAATTCTCAGATTTAATCTATGCAATGAGACAATAAGATCAGGTGAATAAAATTCTGGATCTAATGATAATGTGGGATAGTAATAGATTTCAGATCATGACCCGCGAATCAGCAATTAACGATAAGACATAAACTAATCATTATTTATGATGACAATGCTCTAAATCATGATATAAATAGGGTCACATAAATGGCCAATTGTGAATAATCACTAATACTATAATCAAATGATGATATCAATATAAATTATGTTTCGGTGAAATCAAATGGATAATGGATCATAGATCAATAACAAGCTATGTAGTGCAATACTCTGGATAATCAGATTGACAGCAAGTGACGAATCATCAGCAAGATAATAATAAATTGCACCAGTTTCTATGGTATGGACATCTCGGTCGTTGCGCGGACCGGGCTCAGGCCGGCTTGGACTTTGGGTGGCAGGGGTGCGAAACTCGAGCCGAGACACAAGGAGACCAGGCCAGGTTCCGATGATGCACACATGTCGGCATCGGCCCGAGCATGGCAACATTGAACTCGGGGCAGATCCAATGCTTGATTTGCTCGACGCTACATGTACGCGAGGGTTGAGTTCTAAAGTTCCAACGAGCATGGTGGCGTTGACTGCTCAATTTTCAATGTAGTTTTCTATATCCTACACAGAGTCAAGCATGGGCCAAGCCCGAGTTAGACTCGGCTCGCGTTGCGGTCGAGATGTCCATATCACATAACTCGGCCCGGGTTCTATGAGACTTGGCTCGAGTTCTATCAGATCGAATGTTGTGTTATTATTTTTTATTTATTATTATCTTACTCATGATCCATCATCCGCTATCAATTCGATTATCCAGAATATTGTATTGCATAGCCTGACCTGTTCTTATTGATCTATGATCTATTATCTATTTGATTCCAACAAAATATAGTTTATATTGATATTGTCATTTGATTATTGTATTATTGATTATCCATAATTGGTCATCTATGTGACCTTATTGATATCATGACGTAGAGTAGTGTCATTATAGAAAATGAATAGTTTATGTCCTATTGTTAATTGTCTATCTGCGGGTCATGATATAAACTCTATTCAGAACTCTATTTATCTAATCTCATTGTTTCATGGCATAGATTAAATATGAGGTTACCCTCTCTTTGATTCCATCGATGACATGATCGCTTGATTTTGATTATTATCACTACATTGTTATGATTAAGTCCCTATTTGGAAAAAGATGAGAACCTAATTAATTAAAGATAAAAACTTAAGTGCTTATGTTACGAATTGACGATAGCTCATGGTATACATAACAGCCATTGTCAGGACATAATTTGTCCTCGTTGCATGATTTCTCCCCATCATATAACGAAAGAGGATACTCTCCCCTTTAGAGGGGATGATCATCATGATGTGCACAGTACTCATGAAGTGCATGATACATCATTATAACGAATACATTAATCAGTGACATTGTATAAAAATATTAGATATAAATAAGTTGATTACAACTTCTAGTCATAACATTGAAAATACACTGTGATTCAGAGCATAGTAAAGTAATCAAAAGTATTGAACTGATTCATTCCAATGATCAGAATCTCTATCTTATATTATTATTGTCCTCCTTCAATGGTTTATTGCATTGTTCCTACTCAGTTTGATTTTACATATAGACATCACATTGATATCTATCCATTGATATTAAGGATATTGATTTCTTCCATTAGATCCTTAGTGGTGTTTATCTTATATTATGATTTTACTCATAGACATTATATCGATGAACCATACAGAGCATTATCCTTAATTAGATATTATATTGATTCACTCAGGGCATAACCTTGATTCTTCCATTAATTTTATCCAAGGCATAATATTGATTTAATCTATTGATTATAGTCAGAGTATAACATTGATCTTAGTTAGTGCATACTATTGAGTCATTCCACGAATATTAATTAGAGTATAATATTATTTATCCATTTGATTATACTCATAGTACAATATTAATATGTTTCATTGATTCCTATTTAAACATGGTCTTGATGTCTTTTCAATGATGATTATGATTACACTAACTCCATACTTCTTTTTTGTTACTATTTATCCATTAATTTATTATCCATCTATTGGATTGTGTAAGCTCATGGATTATTGTTTATGTTGCATTGAATGATGATGTGCACATGAAGTTGTCTTAGGATATTGTCCAGTTTAGCTATTATGTTATAGATATTTCTTTACTTTAGATTTCCGTCCTAACATCTCATGATTATTGACATTATGATTCATATTAGTGATTCTATTGGACTTTCACATTTATTGATATATTTAATAGTAGTTCTTTTAAGTCTTTTGCTTAACTGTTGATCAAGGAACAATTTGTTAGTAGCAACTCTCAAGTTGACTTTTATCACGTGACAATGACAATTTGAAGTCGTTACACAAACGTCATCTTAACATAAATTACTAGGGACCTTAAATTATTTGTAATTTCAAATCAAATTATTCTCTCCCTTTCATCCAGTTGTATCTGTTTTAATTACATATATATATATATATATTGTGTTTATTACAAATTTATATTTATCTCTCATATTTTAAATATAATTTTGAGGTTAATATTACACCTATATAATAAATTTTATCTATACTTATTTTTAATTTATCTCTTATATTTTATTTTTAAACTAGACGAATAAAATAGTTACAAGAGAAAATAAAGAATATAATTAAAAAAATTTAAACAGTGAGTGAAAGAAAATATAGAATAGTAAAAAAAGGGAAAAATTAATTCATGCTGCATATATGTTTATATATAATGATATATTTATATTATTTATATTAGTGATTCTATTGGACTTTCACATTTATTGATATATTTAGAAGGAATTCTTTTAAGTCTTTTGCTTAACTGATGTTCTAATCAAGGAATAATATTTTGATCAAAGTATACTATTATTAGTAGCTACCCTTAAGTTGAGTCTTGTCATGTGACAAGGATAATTTGTAGGCGTTACACAAACGACATCTTAAATGAAATTATTAGGGACCTTAAATTATTGGCAGCCTAAACCAAGCGATTGACTCGTTGGTCCTTGGGCTGGCACTCATTGTAATGTAGATTCTAAAAAATTTATATGTTTTCCCTCCACCCCGGGCGCCAACCGAAGAAAAAGCATAAATAATTTCAAATTAAATTATTCTCTCCCTTTAATCCAGTTATATCTGTTTTAATTGCATATATATATATATATTATGTTTATTATAAATTTATATTTATCTCTCATTTTTAAAATATAATTTTGAGGTTAATATTACACTTATATAATAATTTTATCTATACTTTATTTTTTAATTTATCTCTTATATTATATTTTAAAACTAGAGGAATAGGAATAGTTACAAGAGAAAATAAATAATATAATTAAAAAAATTTAAACAATGAGTGAAAGAAAATATAGAATAGTAAAAAAAGGAAAATTTAATTCATGCATTATATAGGTTTATATATAATAAAAGAAAAAGTTGATTTGTATATAAAAAAACAATTCTTAAATTCAATATCCTACAATATTTATTATTCAAAAATATATTTTTTTTTTACTAGTACTCGCATGACGCGTTATTAAGAGTCGGTCCGTTATGAAACTCATTTAATTTAATTAGATGAGCTCGAGTCACGTAGAAGCGTTTTCTGCATTATCCTTTTACCATCCCACCCTCTCTACTCTATTGATATTCAAACATGAATTTGCCAATGAGAAACCAAGTGCTATGCTTCCACGTCACACCAGACTACACTTTCCAAATCTCTCACCACAACCCCCCACCCCATACTCTACTCGGACGATGTTTTATTAAGAAGAAAAAAATTAGTGGCCTCAACTCGAGTGAAAAACGAGTGCGGTGGCAGAACCCAGAAGCAAATTACTTGGGACGTACGATCGGCATCGAACGACCGGAATCCAACGCCATCTTCGATATCCGACCCACTTCCTCCGCTCTCTCGTCAGCGACGCGCAGATGGCCACGACTCGCTTTCTCATCTCTCCCTCTCCTGCGGAGCCATGGCGGCCACCATCTCTGCCCCCGTCCGCTCCCGCACGGGCACGCCCGCCTCGCCTCACTGAGGCAGCGTCGTTCTCTCATGCCGCCCCGCGCCGTGCAGGAGACCAAGGAAGGAGGGCAAGCGAAGACCTCGTCGGCCGAGGAGATCACCGAGAAGTATGGGCTCGAGGTTGGCCTGTGGAAGGTGCGCCGTTCTTTTCTGCTCAAATTCTTATGCTTTTTTCCATGAGCTCCCGCGAGCTGTTCGAGTTGAGTGTTTTCTTGCTCTTCTTGTGTTATGTTTGCAGATATTTAGTTCCAAGGATGAAGGAAACGCAAACGGAGCAGCAGGTGGAGAGAAGGAGAAATCAAAGACTGACCAGGCGAAGGAGCTGTTGACCAAGTACGGGGGCGCTTACTTGGCCACCTCCATCACTCTCTCCATCATCTCCTTCTCCCTCTGCTACCTTCTCATCAGTGCCGGAATCGATGTCCAGGCCCTGCTTAACAAGGTACGTACCCCAAGCTTTTCTTTTCTGACTGAACGATGGCAAAAAGGATGCATCTTTGATCAAACTCTTTCTTTGCAGATCGGCATTGCGACGGACGAGACCGGAGGAAAAGTAGGCACCTTTGCATTGGCATACGCTGCTCACAAGGCTGCGTCTCCCATCAGGTTCCCGCCGACGGTGGCGCTCACTCCGATTGTGGCCGGTTGGATCGGAAAGAAGACCACAAAGACCGACGATTGATCGGATGCAACCCTGATCACACCGCAAACATCGTCTGCCCGTCTGTAAAGTTCCATCTGTTGCATCACCAAATTTTGAAAGCCAGAAACCAGTAGATCAATACGTCACCTTGGAACTCTAATCTGTATGTATAATTTCGGGTTGGAGCAAAGTTAAACTTTTATATTACAAAACTCCAGCTTTGCAACCACATCATATGCAAATAAACAGAATGTGACCACTTCAGATCTGTACATCTTGTTGCAGAAAGGCATATATAGGGCTACAAGAATCAAGAACCATAACCTTGGAACATTGCACATGCAGCGCAGTAAATATTACTAGCTAACATGACATAATTTGACTTCTTTTTGTTCACTTATAACAAAACAATCACCGGAGACTGAGAAATGGCGATTTAGTAGTACTATCGGTTTCTCTTGAACCCAAGAGATGAACCAGAGAGGCCCTTGAAAACTGAAATGTCGGACCCAATTTCAAGTCGTTCTTGCAGCATTGAGTTGCATTCCTCCACTTCGCACCATACTTCTTTTACTTTAAGCGGAGTGCAATATTTTAGGAGTAGACCGCGTGTTTCAGCTTTGAGAACGGAGGCCATGAAGCCAAATAGCTTACCTTAATCATTCCAGCTACCGCCTCGTATTAAAGTTTTAACTCGTTCTAGGTTCATCTTTACATAGTATTTAAATTTGAAGGAGCACCAAGAACGGCGGATGGTGAAGTTTGTGGCCGAGGTGTACTTGGCTCTCCGGTAATGAAGTCATCTGGGTTAATGCTACTCATTCCTTCCCACTGAGCCTCGGCTGTTGCTCAGTTAAGCATTTAAAACAAGCAGTTTAAGCTCAATAAATTAACAGGAAATATCCAAAGAAAGAAAAACATAAGGGAGTAACTCGAGAGAAAATATAAACGATGTATTGTAAAGGATACGTGCCGCCTTCCACATATCTGTAATGCTAACTCCAGAATCTGACAGCAGCCAGTAATCAGCATCGGTCTGCATAAAGATTGCCAAGTAGTAAACTTAGGTAATCAGGCAACAAGCAGTAATATATGTGGTTTAGGAAAACCTTCTAAAGCTCAAAGACTAAGAGAATGAAAGTTGTATCATATTTTTCTTGACGTCCACTTTTTGATACAAACTTTATCATTCTATTTTTTTATGGGTCTGCGTGTTCAATGCCCTTGGATCTGTACGCGCACAAAATTTGTGCATGCAGTTTGTGCACAGATCTTGTGCGCACACAGATTCAAAGGCAATTGTGCAGCGCTGTATAATAATTTTAGCCCTTTATATCCCTATTGTTCTAATATTATATTCATACGGTCTTACGTCAACATCAGAAGGAACTATCTTCATCATGCCACCAACATCCTGTGAAGAACTGACATCAGTGTATATCGTCTGAATGCTTTGAGCATTGGGAGCGATATCATTCCTTATGTTGTCTTCTGTGTCTGCCAGTGAGGAATTCTCAACAGGACCTATATCCGAAGTTGGAGGAAGCACTGGGGGTGTCTCCACCCCACTCATCTCCTCAAATTTCTCTTCAAATTGGCTGAAAGCAAAATAACACATTAAGAGGAATTACTAAGAAAAGTAATCTTACTTGCCATCACTAAATGACAAGTTAAAATGTTCGCCACTTTAAAAAAAAAAAAGTTAAAATGTTCGCATCACCTCACAAGGTAAACATCTATTGGGCCCATGGTGCTTCTGAGGACAATTCTATATCTCCTTTGAGGATATTCACCAGCCTACATGCAAAGTATGAGAGTTTTCTGATACCAATGTATTGAGCACACCAAAAGGCTCTTTGAATAGAGGCATTTCTCACCTCATCAGGGTCCGGGACTTCCAAGGTTGTACCATGAGGTGCTTTGATAGCTATTAGTGTTTCATTCTGCATCAAGTGGCAAGGATAGAATATTGACGTAGTAACCAAAACAAGTGGAACAGAAAACATGATAAAGGCTTGACAATTGAAAATGTGATAGACAATATTTTTGTAACAAAAAACTGTACCTGAAAACAGGGAAGACCCTTGATGTCATCTTCAGTCACATAAAGCCACCTTAAGGCATAGTAACATGGCAATTAAGCATCATGAAGATGGTTATCTAACACGTCTATCATGTAAACAGATAAAATCATTCACCTTGAATTATTTTCATCTTCTGTGAGTTCCCTCAACCTTCCTCGCATTTCACTGGTGAGAAAGTATGTTCTGTTATATGATGAAATAGTTGATGGAAATACTTCAGCTATTCCACTAAACCTCACCTAATATGTGCATCTAAGCTGCTCTCTTGTGTGGTGAGATTTTCAACTTCACTCTGAAGAAAATCAAGATGAAACATTCATATGAAGATAATTATAGATCTCCTAAAAAAGATAATTAAAGAGCATACAAGAGACACATAGATCAATGTTGATCATTAACAATACTAAAGTGGCTTCTTGTTCCATATACTGCATGTCTAAAACATACCTGTAAAATAGAAATGTCATCATTGGCATCTCCTGATCCTGAATCATCAATTCCCCTATCATGCAAGGTCTTGTTAGTTAGAGAAAGACAGACATTTTGACTGCAAGGATAGATGGAGGTAATTAGAATAAAAATATGTATGTACTTCCAACGAATTCTGTTCTTAAGTTTCTTTTCTATTAAGCCAATCCCTTCAAGGACATTGGTGATGTCATAAATCCGCCTCTTTTGCACCTACACGCCACAAAACTTGCATTAATTTTTTTTATGAGAAACTTGCATTAAATTACATGAAGGCATTATACTTAAGTCAATCATTATCTGCAATCTTCGTTACCTCCAAAGTTTCTGCAGCTTTATTCAAATCAAGGATGCCATCCTGTGCATGTTTGAGCAAATTTATGAACTTCTTCGTCAAGAGACCTGGAAAACCAAAGAATGTGACTTTCCATAGGAAACACACCAAATGAGGAAATTAGAATTTCTGCAAGATATGAGTTTGAGCATGTTGCAATCACCCAAAGAGCTGTCATAACGGCAAGTGCTTGCTGGAGTGAGATTATTGCCTGCAGGTGAACCTGCATGAATCAGGATGAAACTGATCATCAGTGAAAGTAAGTTAGAGAAGAATGCAACTTTCCTCAAGTGGATGCAGTAAAGATATGAGAATGTGATTGAAGAGTCATCAACATGCAAAACCACTAAAAAGAGGACAATAGAGAATATTCAAGTAGAGAAGAAGCAGTAAAATCTTCTGTGGATAAAATTTCTATAGATTTAGAAGGAAAATATGCTGACCAACATTTGACACGGGGGTTTGAGGTCCGGATTTGTTGTACTTTGTTGCCTTTGACCTGCCATAAGTCTTTGCTCCTTTTCCAGACACTGGCGTAAGAAGTGGGGTGCTGAACCCTTCACCATACCCAGGGCTGGTGACCCACTCATTTGATTCAGCACCTTCATTATCTTCTTGCCGACGTTTCCGCTTCAACTATATATGAAATTACTTATCCCTTGTATTAAATCAGTATAAGAAAAATCAATGAAAAAAACTTAAAATAAATTGTAACCATCTAACTTAAACCAACATTCTTACTAATCACCAAAGGACCATATGATATAATGAAACAATAGAAACAAACTTTCATGCTCGACAAAAATCAATGGACAGTCTCTCTCCAACATGGATATCCCATTTCCAAATATTTTTCTTTCTTATCCTTGAAAGGCCAACTCCTACAAGTTTGTAGGGGAAACCAATCCCTCCATGGTCATTATTTCTTCAGTTATCTATTTCCTATAAGTTCTCCACAGGGATTGATGACGTATCTTCTGCAGATTCTTGGGAGCCAGAAAATCAAGGAGGAAGACTTGTAATTCTGTTGACTTTTCTCCAAGCAAGAATCATTAGACAACAGATCGCAGTCAATGCATCCTCTCTGCAACAATCTAATCATGTGAAGCAGTCATGCCGTGTAGAACCATTAATTCAGACATGACTGAGAGTACAAAAACTTTTTGGTTTCTAGTTCTCTCATAAGCTCAAGCTTAAATCATTAGTGCCTTTTAAGTCTCAATAGCTTGGAATTAAGCATCACGAGGGAGATGTTTAGTGAAATTCGATCTTATGGCCAATGAGAGTAGAGTGTACGAGCTGACTTCATCGGACTGACAACAACCAGTTCATAGTATTAACGGATCAGAACCTTTCTGCATTGATACCCCTAATTCAAGAGCTTTTCAAAGCAGGAAAAGAGTTCATGCTAATAAAGATGCTAAAATATTTTTAAAAAATTGCACACATTTGGACAAAGAAATAAAAAGCACTAACAATTCCGAAAAGCATAGACTTTTAAAGCGTAGAAATCATTCACATCACAACCAAGCGAAACATCCAGGCTTCACCATCCCATGCCCGAAACCATCTAAACAGGCAACAGAACGCAAAATAAAAAAAAAACCATGCGCAGGAAACTCACAGGAGTCTTAATTATGAGCGCCTCGGCCGCCTCCTCGATGTTCGTGGCTGTCCTCCGACTCTCAGACACTGTTGAGAAACGGTGGTACTCGTCGTTTCCCCCGAACGGCGGCCGTGCGTAGGGGAACGTCAGGTCCTTCCTCAGCGGACGAACGATCTGCTGCTGCTGTGGCGGCGGCTGGGGCGGGCGGTTTCCTAGCGCTCGGCCTCCGGACATCTCCGCAGACCCAAACCCAGACACTCAAATCGGAACAAAAGCCCACCGATTGGGCGGGAAAGGACGAAGAGATCGTCCAATCGGTAGTCAAGAGGCCTCGATTGGAGCGGGAACGGAGCGGATCAGAGGGTACACTGGTGAGGCTGCCGGAAGCCGGCGGCTGGAGCTAGGGTTCTGGATCGGAGATCGGGGGCTCTGGTCCGTCGGAGCTTAAATTTCCCTTCTTGGTGGGAGGAGGAGGAGGGAGGCGCCGGAGACGAGTTTTTGGGGCGGGTTACAAAAGAGGAAGGCGAGAAGAAGAGAAGAGAAGAGAAAGAGGGAGCAGGAAACGAGGGAAATTATAGGGGAGTAGATATGGAGGGAATGCGTGAACTTTTCTTCACAAATTAATTTATTTAATTCTCTTATATAATGGGAAAAAAAAACCTACCCACTTTGCGTAACTTATCAACGAAACCAAATTAAATAAATTTATTGCAAGTGTATTCAAAATAATAATTAGTATTTAGCAGTAATATATACGATAATAATAGTAGTGGTAGTGAAAAAAAAAAAGAAATGCAGAATGCGGTGAATCGAACGGACGACGTGCCATTTGAGGGATGAGGAGTGCGGTGGACGGTGAGGATGGGATCCCTTGGAGCTCGTCAAACGATGGAGGTGGTGGTGGTTCGAACCGGCGATTTGCGCGCTCTCCTCGCGATTGATTAATTATCCTTTCTCCGTGGAAGTCCTAAAGAGGACAGCCCATGAAGGATTACAGTTGGCCGGCCCGCATTGTAGAATATTATAATGATCGGGCCCGAGACTGCGGTGTCAAATCCAAATTGCAAGTTTTTTTATGAGTTAATTTCTTAATTTTTTATGAATTATAACAATTTTTCATATATGTGCCTACTATATGACTTTATCGTAGTATTTCTCTAAATTATATCACGATTTTTATTTTAGTTCATTTGTCATATTAACTTTTTCATTATTTATTATTTTTATTTATTAAATGATCAAAATATCCTCTTATGATTTAAAATAAATGTTCACCTTTTTGCATTGAGAGTAATTAAGTCATTTGACAAATTGAAAAAAAATCATATATTATGGATGGGAGGAGAGATCTAAGGAATTAATTTTTTTATTTATAGCTTACAAGTTGTTATGAAAATAATTATATTATGATCAATTTTATGAGAAAATAATATATATATATATATATATATATATATATAAAGCTGATGCATTGAAAAGGCTCTCATTTTATCATTTGATTTTATCTTTTTTTCTAAATGTTTACCTTTTATTTCTATCATATTGCAATCTCACTTTCATCCTCTATCAAAGTTTTCACTTAATGTAACTTCCACTCATCAATTTTGTTTTCCGTGTAACTCCATCTCATGCATCCACCTAATGTGACATTATCTCTTTATGATCCACTAACTAAATTTAGAAACCGATGATATAAAAGTTTATTTTCATAATGTTAATAAATAGCCGGCTCCACGTATAATGATGTGTGTTATCTTCATTTATCTTATTTTTATATCAAGCTGTGAAATTACAGTTTCAAATTCTTCTCAAGATAGCATTGCTATTTATCTCTTTTTTTTATTTTTTTCATTTATCTTTGTTAAAATTGTTTTTGGAATACGAAGAGATATTTAAGTCAGAACATTTATTTGTATTCACCAAAGGACAACTATTTTTTTTTCTCATGACTCCAAACGACAATCGTTGTTTTCTCAAGTGAGTTTAAAAGAGGACAACGACCACATCAAACGTCGATCCAGAGTTTGCACATGCAGCCAGGAGTTATGATACAACACCATCTTAGTTCTTCTCATAGGAAACATGGAAGATGCATACATCGCCATAGACGCTCTATCCGTATGGTACATTTTATGAACACACAACCGAGTAATATGCACAGGTAGCATTATGTAATTTGATAGATTTTTTTACGCATGCATATACCTTCGCAGTTTGAACATTAATGGCTGGGAGATGATGATATCTATTGGCTTCTTAGCAGTTGCAGGGTAATGTTTTGTTTTTTTTTTTCTGATGTGATCTTACAGGGTGCAAGTGGCTAATGAACTGGGAACATGAAGCACGAAGATGGTGAAGTTTGTGATAATGAACGTGGTCATGACATCATTAATCATCAACAGCCATGAGGTTGCAAGAGCAGTTGATGACCTTTCTCCCCTGTCTGCCTTCTCCCTACTCATGAACAACGTTCAACCAGTGAGCAGAATTTCCATTACATCCGGAACAATCATATTATGAGAAGAAAGTATCAACATATATTAGTCAGATTTCTTAACTAAAGGATTCCTGTCTTATTCTAAACTTAATCTGATTATATATTTTTCATTCATTCATAGACGTCGCCAAGGTTGCAGAATGCTGCGTACGTGAACATTACCCGTTACTATGTAATTGCAATCCCTCAAGGAGCCAAGGGGTTGTGCTTGGTTATGCTTGGTCTCCATTTCAAAGTAAAATCATATCATATACCCTGTTCCATGTACCTTTGTCTGTAACATCCCCAAAATTCGTCCTTCCGCCATGCTGACAGTCAGACTAACCAAGGGAGCGCTACACTGCCTATAACTACTTTGACTTTGACTTTGACCGGCCAACATATGACCCACGTGGCAATAGAAATGATAAAGAAATCACAGTGAAATGAGAATGCGGAAGAGATATCATTGAAAATCAAAGGATGTCACATGACATAAGATAATTCAAGAAAAATAAGAAAACACAAATAGTTCGAATAGTTCTAGAAAATATCAACATATGCAAGGCTGAAAAGGGAAATTAAAGTATCTTATATATACAAAGTCAGATAATTCAAAATGCAGAATTAAAAGGCGGAAAGCTGTGGTTTTGTAGCAAGTCATGTGCCGTCATCCTGGAGCTCTACATTTTTTCACTTCCTCCCTATGCAGGGTTCTCACCTGCAAAATCTCAAAACAGTAGCATGAAATGCCCGTGAGCTAACGTCCAGTGCACATAGAATCATAGATGATGAAATGATAATCAATAATTAGTTACTTTATACATTGGTTCCAATACCTTGATCTTTATAGGTTATAGATCATACATATACAGTTCTGTACTTTATCCATTATCTTAACAATACCTTGTACAATACCATACTTTGCAATACTTTACTATGTTCATTACCATGTTTTGTTATTCAATATTATACTCTATTATGCTTTGTGTGGTACTACGTCTTTTATATTACTATAAGGTCCTTGGTGTTCGTTATCCTATGCGAGCTCGGCTTAATTAAGTGGGAAGCTAAATGTGTCTCTAAACAATATATTGTTAGGATGCCCATGAAAGGGAAGATGTATGCCCAAGCATAACCTTTTTGGGATACAGGTGAGAGATGACATGCACCTCAGTACAAAAAATAGTGGTCGTTACGGACCTGTAGGTTCACTCTCTCCTCAGCTGAGCTACCTGTCCCTCTAGCATAAAGCAAAATAATCCATGTATGTCCCCGTGAGGGAAGAGTGTTCGATGCGTCACCCTTATTCGAAGCACAGGTGGAAAAGGACATGTGGTCCAAGAGCAGTGGTAGTTAATACCGATAGGTACACTATCTCCTCGGTGCAACTACCTGCCCCTCCACTGTACAATACTCTGATCTGTACTCTGAACAACACATAGCTATCACATTCTTTTATCTTTACTTTACTTATCTTCTTTATAAGTGTGGGTTTCGGAATCATGATTCAAAGAAGGGGTAAGGTCTGGTCCCCTTCCTACAGACGAAGGGTCCGTTACTTGCCTCGCTATATTGGGTATGGCCTACAGTGGGCCAGTCGAAGGTTTTGTATTGATTACAGGTGTTCTGGCCACTCAAGGGCATTTTGGTCATTTTACATTAAAGTTTATGATTTTTTCTCTCTGAACCGATCGACCGTCCTATTGGACCGGTCAACCGATATGGCCGAATCGGTCGACCGGTCAGGGAGCCGATCGACCGATGATGTTCTCGGCCGCATACTTTCTCTTAATGAATCGGTCGACCATTCGATGTGAATCGGTCGGTCGGTCATTGTTGCAGGATCGGTCGACCATTCTAGGAATCGGTCGTGGTTGCAGGATCGATCGACCATTCTAGGAATCAGTCGACCGATCGTATGCGATCGGGCTCGACGGGTTCCGTCAGATCGATCAATCGATATTTCGAATTGGTCGATCGGCCCTGAGTCGTGACCTCATAAGTCGAAGATCGGTCGACCGATATAGGGAAATCTGTCGATTGATTCTTCACGCGAACAGAGTTGCTGGTCAAATTTTTTCATTTTCGGTCGGTCTCTGTTCGTCCATTCGCCATGCACATAACACGAAAAACATTCCTACATGTCTCTAGGTCATAATGGAATCGAAATTTACTACATTTGATTTATATTTCTTCATTTAGGGGATTGCACATCTACGGTACCTCTATTAGTTGGATTCCGATCGCTGCGGTCGCCGTCAACGATCTGGTCGATCGTCAGTCGTACACAGCCGGTGGGAATGCGCGCGGACACTTCGCAGAGGGGTCGCGGGGTTTGGGTTCATCCTATGTGCGTCGTTCATGCTCGTGTGGTTCGCTGTCTGTTCGCTGATCACCGGAGAAGAAGCTGACGAAGAAGAAACGATAGCGAGGGGGGTTGCGGCTATGGCAACATATGACGAAAAGGGGAGGGAGTCCACCTTACTCCCTCCTTTATACTCCTTGACAACACTCTCTCGTGAGGGAGAGAGTCATGGGGGGAGTGGAGTGAGAGGGAGGGAGACCGATTCTTTCGTCCCATTTTTTTTATATTTCGAATTTTGAATTTTAATTAGAGAAAGAGAGAGGTAATGAGGGCCATTACATTACTACCCCCTTAAAAAGTAATTCATTCTCGAATTTAGATGAAAGTCAAGGCTTATCGAATAGTCTAGAAGATTTCTCTCGTATCTCTGTCTCTAATTCCCACGTGGCCTCTTTGCCTTGGCGGTGCTTCCATGACACCTTGACCAATGTCACTGTTTTCTTTCCTTGTTGGGCCTCTTGGTACTCTAATATCTCTGTGAGCTATTCCTCGTACGTTAAATCTTTCTTGGGGTTCGGCTCCTCAATTTGGATGACGTTGGCATAATCATGTTTGTATTTTCGAAATAATGAGACATGAAAGACATTATGCACTCTGGCATATGCCGGAGGCAACACCAACCTACATGCAGAATCACCAACCATATCTAGAATTTCAAAGGGACCCACATACCTTAAGCTCAATTTCTCTTTCTTGCTAAATCTCATAACATCCTTGGTTGGTGAGACATTGAGTAAGACTTGTTCACCGACCTTGAACGTGTGCTCTCGTCTTTTCTTGTCGGCATAGGCCTTCTGCTGATCCTGAGCAAACTTCATCACTTTCTTTATCAATTCAATTCGATCAGTGTATTCTTATGTCTGCTTACGAAGCTCAGTGCTCAGTAGCTTTCTTTCGCCGACTTCTCCCCAGCATGTCGGGGAATGACATGGTCTACCATACAGAGTTTCAAACGGGGACATCTCTATGCTTGCATGGTAACTGTTATTATATGAAAACTCAATAAGAGGTAGATGGTTATCTCAATTATCATGCCAGTCCAAGGCACATGCTCGAAGCATGTCTTCTAGTTTTTGGATTGTCCGTTTAGATTGGCCATCCGTCTGTGGGTGAAATGCCGTACTATAACGCAGCCTTGTGCCAAAAGCATTCTATAAGCTTTTTCAAAACTTGGTAGTGAATCTTGGATCTCTGTCGGACATGATGACTGAGAGAATTCCATGAAGTCGAACAATCTCATGTACATACAGATCCATTAGGCTATCCAATAATTGATTTATCTTGATGAGTAGAAAGTGGGCCAATTTAGTAAGTCGATCCACTACTATCCAAATGGCATCATGCTCCTTCTGTGTCCGAGGAATGCTGTGATGAAGTCCATAGAGATTTCCTCCCATTTTCACTGGGGAATTCCAAAACTCTTCAGGGTGCCTTGCGATTTTTTGTGCTCCACCTTTACTTGTTGGCAGACTATGCATCTGGACACGTACTCTGTTATTTCCTTCTTCATGTTAGGCCACTAGAAGCTTCTCTACACATTCTTGTACATCTTCGTACTTCCAAAATGGATCGCAAATTCGGACTTGTGGCATTCATCCAAAACTTCTCGTCGCAGAGCTGAGCTATTGGGTACCCATAACCGGTCGCAGTACCAAATGCTACCATCTAATGAAACCTTGAAATCATTTCCTTCCAAACTTGTTTTGATCATCATTGCCTAATAGTGAGAGTCTTCCACTTGCGCCGCGATGATCCTTTCAATAAGATCGGGCTCGATCCGCTGCATCATTATGAGTGAGCCATTAGGTGTTACCTATGGAGTCCACTTGAAGAGTTCTTCCATCATCTCATATTGTCGGAGACGTACGAAGGCCATAGAACCTTCCCACTTCCGACTAAGAGCATCAGCTATCGAGTTTGCCTTATCGGGATGATAATTGATAGAAAACTTGTAATCTTTCAGGAACTTCATCCATCATCTCCGGCGCATGTTTAAATATCTCTGTGTGAACACGTACTTCAAACTTTTATGGTCTATGTACACTACGAACTGTTCCCCATACAGATAGTGTCGCCAGAGCTTGATAGCAAAAATTACAGCTGCTAACTCGAGGTCATGTGTAGGGTAGTTGACCTCATATTTCTTCAGCTGTCTTGATGCACAAGCTACCACCTTTTCGTGTTGCATTAAGACACATCCCAGTCCTGTGCCGTTAACGTCACTGTAGATTACGTACCCACCACTGCCTGATGGTTATGTGAGCATAGGTGCGAAAGTTAGCCGCTTCTTCAGCTCTTGGAAGCTTTCCTCACACTTTGTGGACCAAATAAATTTTTCACCTTTCCTGGTGAGCTTGGTCAACAGTAGTGTCAATCTGAAAAAATCTTTGATGAATCTTCTATAATATCCTGCCATACCGAGGAAACTTCTGATCTCTGAAACATTTTTCGGCTGAATCCAATTTGACACTGCCTCGATCTTAGTCGGGTTCACTGATATCCCATCTTTGGAAATAATATGTTCAAGGAACATCATTTGGTCCATCCAAAATTCATATTTGGAGAACTTTGCATACAACTTCTTCTCACGCAATATTTCCAAAATAATTCTTAGATGTTCCTTGTGTTGTTCCACACTAGATGAATAGATGAGAATGACATCCACAAAGACGATCACAAACGTATCGAGATATTCATTGAACGTCCGGTTCATCAGGTCCAAAAATGCTGCTGGAGCATTAGTCAAATCAAACGGCATAACTAGAAATTCGTAATGCTCATACCGTGATCTGAAAGTCGTCTTTGGAATGTCCTTCTCTGCTATTTTGAGTTGATGGTAACCGCTCCGCAGATCAATTTTGGAGAATACTTTAGCATTGGCAGCTGATCAAATAAGTCATCAATGCAAGAAATGGGGTACGTATTATTTATTGTGACCTTGTTGAGCATTCGGTAATTTATGCACAGCCTCATTGTTTGGTCCTTCTTCTTGACAAAAAAGACCGGAGCGCCCCATGGCGAGACGCTGGGTCTGATAAAACACATGTCCAATAACTTCTGAATTTAAGTCTTCAGCATCTCTGCAGGGACCATGCGGTACGGAGCCTTGGAAATTGGAGCTGTCTCTAGTACTAGTTCGACGTGGAAGTCAACGTCTCTCTTCGGAGAACATGTCTGGAAATTTCTTTACAACGTTTATGTCTTACAGGGTCTTGGTAGGAGTTTCAATTTTTGTTACGCTTGCCAGAAATCCTCTACAACCTTGCTTGAGAAGTTTCTAAGCCTTCATTGCTGATACTACGATCTTGGGTTCTTTTCGGTGTATACCTCTAACTGTGACTTTTTCTTTGATATTTGCTCCTATCACCACTTTCTTTTGCTTGCACATGATGGAAGCATCGTGACGAGTTAGTCAGTCCATGCCCAGTATGATGTCATAATCCCTCATGGTATTATGATCAAGTTAGCAGGAAAGTTCTTTTTATTAATTTCTACTAATACCTCAGCTAAGTATCTAGTAGTCCGTAGTGTTTCTTGTGGGGTAAGAATAATCATGCTAGGTTCTAGATTCATAGCAAGTAACCCCAGGGTTATAGCACACTCTTCTGATATGAAAGAATGAGTGGCTCCAGAATCAAATAAGATGATAGCAGATAGCTTGGCAATACAGAGCGTACCTCGAATGACATCAGATAGTTGAAGAGCCTTCCTTGCACTAGAGGCTTGCACCGTGAACAGTCCCTAGAGATGTGGCCCACTATGCCATAATAAAAGCATGCGTCGGTATTCATGCGAATTCTCCAACATGAGTCCTGCCGCAAGTGTTACACAAGACCTTCTCACCTTGCACATGTTGTGCCGGAGGAACTCTGGGTTGCTGGGGCTTCTATTGTGCCGGTCGCCTCACCGGCTATTGGGGTTGCCTCTGCTGAGGTTGTTGTTGTGTTGGTGCTTGCTGAGGCTGACGAGGTGGTGGTAGAGGCGGTCGGAGCTGTTGCCATAACGGGGCCGATCGGGTTGTTGTGGAGCAGGGTAAGGTCGGGGACGATTATCCCATCACTGGTCCCGCCGCTGATGGTGGTGATTGTTCCTTATGAACTATTGTGGTTGGGACCCTATCCCACTTCCTGTTGTCCCCTTTAGGTACGTTGTAGCTTTAGCTGGTCTCTTTTCATTAGAGTGGCCAGTTGAATCGCATCCGCGAATGTCTTACAATTGTCGGGTCGTGTTTAAGCTCTCAAGCCCGGGCTCAATCCTTCGATGAAGCAATTGGTTTTCTTCAGCTCATCCATAGTCAACTTTGAGTACTTCTACAGGCGGACGTAGTTGGTTTGGTACTGGGACACAGTCATTGTCCCTTGGGTCAGGTTAAGGAACTCCTGTTGTTTCATCCTCCTCTGGAAGGCAGGAAAGAAACAGACTTCAAATAATCTTCAAAAATCTGCCCATGGCACCACCCTAACACCCACGAATTCGGTTGCCTTGGTCACCTTCCACCAATCTTTCTCGTCCTTGGTGAGGGTGTCAGTGGCGAACATCACCTGTTTGTGATTCGGGCAGTCCAGAAGTTCGAATTTGTCTTCCATGGTATCGATCCACTGCTCGGCCACATCTATATTTTCGTCGCTATAGGTTGACGGCTTCATGTATGGTGCACGAGGAAGGCGTTGGTCGTTCCTAAGGTCCTAGCTGAGGTGGGGAATTCTAGACCCCTTCGTCGTTACGACCCTTGACTTCATCGATTGGCTATTGCATCTTGCTTAGAGGAAAGGTTTCTGAGAGACAACACAATTGATGATAAATTATAATGGAAGCTGTTCTTTAAATTCAAATAGTTATCGTTCCTTTATTGTCTTTGCTAAACAAATGAACAATGTGCTTCACACGATGACAAACCCATCATAGTGAAGTCTTATTTCAGAAGAAGGAAAACAAACTAAACATCTAAAAGTGCCCTTGATCCCATACTACTCATCGTGTCAGGAAGTCTCCCCAGGTTCATCCTTGGAGATCCTTCTGCGCTTAGCATAATTTAGGCATTCACATTCGAAATGTTCAAATTGTTCACAATAACTACAATATGGCTCTGGATCTTTTGGCTAACTTATAGGGCTGTCCGGGCGTGCTAGCGCATCATCCTGCACCAGACTTTGCAATTCTTTGTCTAGTTCATGTCCTTCAGGCACCTCAGATGATGGAGGAGACATCACTGAGGAGTTGCTCCTGACACTTTCTAAGTCAGATTGTTCCTGTACTTCGGGAGCTGGCGGTGGTGGGATCGAGCTGCCACGGCTACGTTTATGATCCTGTGCTCGTGCTTGCACCTGCTCTGGAGTCAATGAAGTTGGGGGTGCATAACGGATTCCGCTACCCAGAAGACTCTGCTTCCACCACATACTATTCTAGAAGTTATGCGGCAGGGAGGCATCTATAAAAGCAAGTTATCTCAATATAAAATAATTCACATGAATAATTCAACTAGTACTTACTTAAGGAGTGGAGTCGCAGTTGCTCAGGAAGCTTGCACATGACTTTACTCTGACTATGAGACCAATGGACAATGTAATGACTTATACTCTTGCTATGATTGACAATGACATTGATCTATACTCTACTATGAACACTAGGAGCCAAGAACTTAAGCTTTGATATCAAACTGTAACACCCCCAAAATGCGTCATTCCGTCACCCTGACAGTCAGACTGGCCAAGGGAACGCTATACTGCCTATGACTACTTTGACTTACACTTTGACCGGTCAACATATGACTCACGTGACAATAGAAATGATAGAGAAATCACAGTGAAATGGGAATACAGAAGAGATATCATTGAAAATCAAAGGATGTCACATGACATAAGATAATTCAAGAAAAATAAGAAAACACAAATAGTTTGAATAGTTCTAAAAAATATCAACATATGCAAGGCTGAAAAGGGAAATTCAAGTATCTTATATATACAAAGTCAGATAATTCAAAATGCAGAATTAAAAGGCGGAAAGCTGTGGTTTTGTAGCAAGTCATGTGCCGCCATCCTGGAGCTCTATATTTTTTCACTTCCTCCCTATGCAGGGTTCTCACCTGCAAAATCTCAAAACAGTGGCATGAAATGCCCGTGAGCTAACGTCCAGTGCACATAGAATCATAGATGATAAAATAATAATCAATAATTAGTTACTTTATACATTGGTTCCAATACCTTGATCTTTATAGGTTATAGATCATACATATACAGTTCTGTACTTTATCCGTTACCTTAACAATACCTTGTACAATACCATACTTTGCAATACTTTACTCTATTCATTACCATACTTTGTTATTCAATATTATACTTTATTATGCTTTGTGTGGTACTACGTCTTTTATATTACTATAAGGTCCTTGGTGTTCGTTATCCTATGCGAGCTCGGCTTAATTAAGTGGGAAGCTAAATGTGTCTCTAAACAATATGTTGCCAGGCTGCCCATGAAAGGGAAGGTGTATGCCCAAGCATAACTTTTTCAAGATACATGTGGGAGATGACCTGCACCTCAGGAACAGTAATCGTTACGGACCTGTAGGTTCACTCTCTCCTCAAGTGAGCTACTTGTCCCTCTGGCATAAAGCAATATAATTCATGTATGTTCCCGTGGGAGAAGAGTGCATTCGATGCACCCTTAATCGAAGCACAGGTGGAAAAGGGCATGTGGTCCAGGAGCAGTGGTAGTTAATACCGGTAGGTACACTGTCTCCTCAATGCAGCTACCTGCCTCTTCACTGTACAATACTCTGATATGTACTCTGAACAACACATAACTATCCCATTATTTTATCTTTACTTTACTTATCTTCTTTACAAGTGTGGGGTTTGGAATTATGATTCAAAGAAGGGGTAAGGTCTGGTCCCCTTCCTGCGGACGAAGGGTCTGTTACTTGCCTCGCTATATTGGGTATGGCCTATAGTGGGTCAATCGAATGTTTTGTATCGATTATAGGTGTTCTGGCCACTCAAGGGTATTTTGGTCATTTCACATTGAAGTTCACGATTTTTCCTCTCTGGACCGGTCAACCGTCCTATTGGACCGATCGACCGATATGGCCGAATCGATCGACCGGTCAAGGAGCCAATCGACCGATGATGTTCACGGTTGCATATTTCGTCTTGATGAACTGGTCGACCATTCGATATGAATCGATCGGTCAGTCGTTGTTGCAGGATTGGTCGACCATTCTAGGAATCGGTCGGTCGGTCGTAGTTGCAGAATCGGTCGACCATTCTAGGATTCAGTCGATCGTTCTTATACGATCGGGCTCGGCGGGTTCCGTCGGATCAGTCGACCGGCCCTGAGTCGTGATCTCATAAGTCGAAGATCGGTCGACCGATATGGGGAAATCGGTCGATCGATTCTTCACGCGAACAGAGTCGCCGGTCGGATTTTCCATTTTTGGCCGGTCTCCGTTCGTCCATTTGCCATGCACATAACATGAAAAACATTCCTACATGTCTCTAGGTAATAATGGAATCGAAATTTACTAAATTTAATATACATTTCTTCATCTAGGGGATTGTACATTTACGGTACCTCTATTGGTCGGATTTCGATCGCTGCGGTCTGGCCGGTCGTCGGTTTGGTCGATCGTCGGTCGTACTCAGCCATTGGGAATGCACGCGGACACTTCGCAGAGGGGTCACAGGGTGTGGGATCATCCTATGTGCGTCGTTCGTGCTCGTGTGATTCGTTGTCTATCCGCTGGTCGTCGGAGAAGAAGCAGACGAGGAAGAAGAGGGAGCGGGGGGGGGGGGGGGTTGTGGCTATGGCAACAGATGACGAAAAGGGGAGGGAGTCCACCTTACTCCCTCCCTTATACTCCTTGATAGCACTCTCTCGCGAGGGAGAGAGTCATGGGGGCAATGGGGTGAGAGGGAGGGAGAATCGGTCGCTCGTCCCATTTTTTTATATTTCAAATTTTGAATTTTAATTAGAGAGAGAGAGAGGTAATGAGGGTCATTACATTGTCACCTTTGGTCTCGTTCTAAGATGATGAGATAGTGACTCACGAGTATGCATATTGGCCAATATGGGAGTAGGTAGAAGCACAATGACTGATTATCTGAAAATTCAGTTGCTGCATATTTATTGAACTGCAAAACAGAATTATATTGCATTCTCTGAATTTGTTTCAATACTCGCAACATGGATTTTTGGATTGGCATGTTGCTGGGTACATGCATTCAGACTTTGGTGTTCTTTACATAACTTGGACAAGTGATTGGGAAAAGCAAGCACATAACCACAAACTTATCTGTTCATGCCTTTTCATCGTCAAAAGACGGACTTAGGTACAATTTCATGCAAGATGGTGTTTACTGATTCATCATGTTGGTGATTATATGGAGCAAGTGGTTTTGGCCAAAGAGAGATTGAATAGATTGTTCATGGACAAATCGAGAAAGCAGAGGGTGCCGCTCAAGGCTTGGTGGCTGCTATCGCTCTTGAGGGGACATAGGGCACCTTCTATTTTTCCTTCTCCACATCAGTTATTTAAACCTTTACGATATCGGGTCACTCTACATGAGTTATTTAGACCTTTAGACGATCCCGGGTCTCATGTCTAAGTTAAATATGCAAAATTATTGTGTATTTTCCCTTTTATATTCTTATTTTCATCCTTCCTTGCAAAATTATAATAATTCAATGAGGAGATGAAGAGATTATTATAGCAAATGAAAGCATTTTTCTCGATAAAATATTAAAAAGATTTTAAAAACCTCCAAACTTAAAAAATAATATATAAAGTCACCAATCAATTTTAGGAAGATGGATTTGTATAATGATGTGATTAGTTCAAGATGAATAGGTTTTCGTAAACCTCTACTCATAGTTAAACACCCAATAACATTATCGTGGAGAGAGCATAATCGTAATTTATTCATTTTGGATAAGACAACAAATTTGTTCTATTAATTTGATGCTTTTTTATTTTATCTTGCCTAAGGATATGGTTTAAAAATTGAAATATTTAAAGTTGAGGCATTATGGTAGTTTAGTAATTAAGAATTAGATTGTTAATAAATTTTTAAGAAGTACATTAAAAAAATCATGTGAACACTATTATATATTATGGATATTTAGTAAAAGATATATTTTTATTAGTAAGTTTCATAAAAAAAATTGTGTTTTCTCCTTTTGAAATATTTACTTATCTTTTAATTTTTTATTTATCTTTTCTCTATTTCCTTTTATTTATTACCTCATTTAAATTTTTTACGGTCCGTGTATGCAATTGCAGCCCTCTTTGATTAATAAATTAAAACACTATGACTTATATGTGATTTATGTAATTATTCATTATTAATAAATAAATAGCTTAAGTATTTATTTGATCCAAGTTAATATTTATTTATTTCCCACTTTTTTCTAAAACGTTATCAAAATATCATTAAATAAAAAATTTTCATTACATTCAATCCCTTTAAATAAAAAATTTTCATTACATTCAATCCCTTTAAATAACTATGATTATATCAGTGATGGACCCACGCGGGTGGGCCCAAGTTTTTTTACCCTTGGCCTTGGGATACATAAAATTATATATAAATATTCAATATTAAGTAAAGGGTCCCCCAATTAAGTTAAAATTATTGCATAAGATAATTATTAGAGATGTTTTTTATATGTGTAAAATATTTTTATTATTTTTTATAATATAAATTTGGCTCAGTCTCCAAAAATTCTTCTCTCTTCTTGGATTAATACATCCTATGTAATTCTAATTTTCTAAAATATTTAAATAACACATGAGAAGTAGCATCCATTTTATTTTTTATAAAATTGATTAATACCCATTAAAGTTTCTAATAAAATACTCATTAATACAATAGTTAATAGTTTACATTTTACCAAAAAAATATCAATATATCTATTAAGATTTCATCCTTGAATGGTATAATATTTCTAAGGTAAAAGGCAGTGTTTTACTATATTGTTACAACTAGGAAAATATTATGTCCAATGATTAAGGCCAACCTCACTACATACAATAGCTTTACATTAATAATTGTTAGTTTAAGTGTTATTGCATGATTTTGTTCCCTAACATATGTGACATATTATTTCACAAGAAAATGCTATGTAAAATGATTTTTTGTACAATTATCAATCATTATATAATTTCACTAAAAGCATATGTTAATATTTAAATTTATAAATAATGTAAAATGATTCATTATTTACTGTAGTGAAAAATTAACTTTATGAAAAAAATTGATCTATAAATGAATAACAAAACTACAAGTTATTTTCAAACAAAATTATTAATATATTTGTAAATGATTTTATGTTATATGTAAGTTATAAGTAGGTTTCTATTTAATCTTATAATTTTTTTAGAATTGAGTGCAAGGCATTAGATTTTCCACATTAACTAATATATATATATATTAATAGTATGATATAAAAATTAGGAAGTTCCTAAAATAAAATACTAAAAGAATTTCAAATATATATAAAAGTATTTGTATTCTTATTGTAAAATATCAATTTATAAATTATTTTAAGTATTTAATGAAGGTTTCCTTTTTTTAGAAGAAGGGATATGCTTTATCTTTTTATTCATCGTATCAAAATTATACATATTAGATTAAAACCTTTTAAATGAAAACAAATTAAATGTCATTCATAAATTTTTAATTCGTTGATTAAAAAATTAAAGAACACGACACTTCCATTTTATTTTAAATTTAATATTAAATATTTATAAATTTATTAAAATTGCGCCAAGCGTGAGAACGTTCCGTAGTTTTAAAATAAATGCTGTGTAGAAAAACACATCTGAACATTTGTGTCTGGTACATTAATTTCGTCATAAATTTTTTCCCGTGTGGTCCTCAAACTCGTTATCTCGTTCCCATGGAGACGAGTGGACGCCCTTCCGTCGTCCTGGTAATTGTCGCCTTAATCTCACCGCGAGTGCGCGTAACCCCCACGCCAAATCCTACATCTCCGGCTGCGATTAGCCATTTTAAAACCCTATCATCCCCATCTCTCTCTCTCTCTCTTATCCAGCCTCCACCTGAATCCACCACTCCAACGAGCGCGGGGAGTCGAGGGGAATAGCTCCGAGGTCTGCCGCCAATGGCGTCTTGCTCCGTCCCGTCCATCGTTGCCGCCAAGCCATCGGCAGCTCCCATGGTCTCCTCGGCGCTTTCCGCGCCGTCCTCCTTGGCCATTCCCAAGGGATTCCACGGGCTGAGCAGGAGCAGCTGCGGCTTTCGCCAGCCTCCTCGCTCTGCTCGTATGGCCGCCGCGCCCAAGTCCTCGCACAAACGCAGCTTCGTCGTGAAAGCCTCTTCCGGGGTTTGCATTTTGCACTTCTTTTTTGAGCCTTCTCTTTAATTTAGGCGTCTTTTTAGATACCGTTGCGTAAAGACTATAAGTGAAGCCTATTTACTCCGAAGTGAACTATTTTTTAACGTTGAGCTCAGGAGAAGACATTGTTTTTCGTTTTTTTTAATCTTGTTTGGACGCTGGTAATTTGGATTTACACTTTTTAGTTCAGCGATTGATCTGCTTCTGTGCAGGATGCTCCGTTGGTTGGGAATGTAGCACCAGATTTTGAGGCAGAAGCTGTTTTCGACCAGGAATTCATTAAGGTGTCACATCTCTATTGGCAATGATAACTTTGTGAGCTTGTTTGTTAGTTTCAAAGTAGGCTTCTCATGGGCAGACAATTTCATATTTCCTAGGGACCAACCAGGATTGTTACCACCATACCATTTTGTGATAGTCGGTTTAATTCGTCACTTGGGCACTTGAATGTTTGTCCTCTAACTAGTAAAACAAAACCTGCAATG
Source organism: Pontederia crassipes (assembly GCA_030549335.1). Lineage (NCBI taxonomy): Eukaryota > Viridiplantae > Streptophyta > Magnoliopsida > Commelinales > Pontederiaceae > Pontederia > Pontederia crassipes. The sequence continues at coordinate 10,568,946 of CM060190.1, forward strand.
AATGACTTTGTCCATAATTGTCAGAATTCATAAGTTGTTCATCTAAGTATGACTTCCAATAGTCATATCATAACAGTTTCCAGAAATAAAAGAAGCAATTAACAAAACCCTTGCATGCTGTCCAAGAAATATTTATCTGAACCCATATTGCAGGTTTGCTGTCAATTCCATTTGCTGTTGGGTCATATTTTCATATGTTCATATGTATGATGGGTGCATATCAGCGAACATAAGGGATTCTATTGGTGCAATTTTTGTCTTCGCTGATTTTATTTTATGTTCAAAAGTATTAGATGCTTATATCTTTTTCATATACAGTATGATATACTAATGTCTTAAAAGAAAAAACATTTTTTAGAATATATTTTGTCCATTATATTTACATCTAGATGCACCTAAGGACTTAAATCTCATGCAGCATATGAGGTGAAGCAAGCCTTTGAACTTTCATGAATACATCCACATATGTGATGGGTTACCGTTGCCCTATGTTTAAGATGTTTCCTCTTTGAAAGACAATCTATGAAATCAAAGCTCTTGGGAGGTCATATATAAGTAAGAGATTATTAAATATACTGCAGGACTGTATACTGCATAGTTTAGCGTATGGTATACATAAACTATGCATATCACAAGATCTATATGTCTAAAATTGCAGTGTATATACAGCTGCAGAAAGCTCTTTTTTTTTCTTTGCACATGTGCACACATATATGAGTGAACTCTACTGTAATGTGCTTGCTGCATAAGTGCATTCTCTTTGCTTTTTATATGTTTTTCACCCAAGTAGGTTTAACCATTGATATATTCTGGCAGGTCAAACTATCCGAATATATCGGGAAGAAATATGTGATTCTGTTCTTTTATCCATTGGACTTCACATTTGTTTGCCCTACTGGTAGGTTTGTAGCTGCTGGCATCTGATGCAAAATTCATATTACAAAGATGATTGACTATTTTGTTTCCTTGACAGAGATTACTGCCTTCAGTGACCGATACTCGGAATTTGAGAAGCTAAATACTGAGATATTGGGAGTTTCAGTTGACAGTGTGGTAAAGTATTTCTCAAATTTACTTGGATTTTGGGTGCTATCTTCAGATTTAATCTCCTTGTCTGCTTAATCTTTGTTTCCCTTATGGGAGAACATTGAACAAAAGAATCATTTCACAATTGTATCTTCCAACTCTCGTTTCTAAGTGGAGAATCTATTTCTTCTCTGACTACCTGTAGTACGCCTCAGTCCTAATCACGAGATGGGAACATTGGAAGTAGCAGTAAAACTGTTCTTCTTTGTACTTGTTTTAAAATTCCTTTTTCCGTTATGCTTGCTTACTGCAACTACTTGTTTTGCAATGTCGTACAATTGATGTTGCCAATGAAATTGAATTTTGCTACCGTAAAAGAACTGATCTTGGTGCCTTGAAAATAATTGCATGGAGTTTGTATTAAGGGATGAACATAAAGTACTCAAATCGGTGGACAGTGGCATTTTGGTTTATGGTGCTTTTTCTTTAGTGCTAAATTGGGCTTTTACCTCATCATTCATCATGATGAAACTACTATGTTGCATGCAGTTCTCTCATCTCGCCTGGGTTCAAACCGACAGAAAGTCTGGAGGGCTTGGTGATCTGAATTATCCACTTATTTCTGATGTCACCAAATCAATTTCAAAATCTTTTGGAGTGTTGATTCCTGATCAGGTATATGTTTTATGTTTTTTATTCCAGCCAACAATGTTGAGTTCTGTCTATTTAAAGCGACTTAATACTGCTCCTAGTCCCATTCCATTATAATCATAATCTAACATATAAGTTGTTTTGAGTTTATAGATAATTTGTACTGATATGGTCTAATGATACGACAGGGTATTGCATTGCGAGGACTATTCATCATTGACAAGGAGGGAGTGATTCAGCACTCTACCATCAACAACCTTGCCATTGGCCGTAGTGTTGATGAAACCTTGAGGACTCTTCAGGTAATGAAAAGGAAATTAATGATCCTTGTTTGTCTTAAGCTGCAGTTCTGATGATAATTTCCTGCTAAAAAATTTCCGGTCCTTTCTGTCTCTTTAAAGGTGGATAAATAATCAGAGTTTGTTTGCAGGCCTTGCAGTATGTGCAAGAGAATCCGGATGAGGTTTGCCCTGCAGGATGGAAGCCTGGGGATAAATCCATGAAGCCAGATCCCAAGCTCAGCAAAGAGTATTTCGAATCTATCTAAGAGCACTGTATTTGCAGTTCCTGCTGTTTTAATGTTTGCAAGAGCTAGACAGGGAGTTTTGAGAGTGTGAGTAGTGAAGATGTGTACTATAAATTTATTTGCTACATCTGGGTTCTCTAAATAAATAGAGGGAGTGCTTACTCTTCTCATTTTCAATGCATTCTGCTTTTCTCACTCTATCTTGTTTATAGGAAAATGTCATCAAGGATCAGCTTTATGTCCGTATCTATTTAACTTAGTTATCGATGGTATAATCGAGAGTATCACAGAGGAGATACCTAAGTGCATGTTATTTGCGAATGATATAATACTTTTAGTGGATTCAAGGGAAGAGATTAATATAAAATTAGAAATATGGAGAAATACGTTGGAGTCAAAGGGTTTTCGTTTAAGTAGGAATAAAACAGAATATATGCATAGCAATTTCACAAATAAATAACTTAAAGACGATTTAGAAGTTAGGCTAGGAGAGGATATAATTCCTCAAGTGATAAAGTTTAAATATTTAAGATCAATTGTAAGATAAGATGGTGATATTGATGACGATGTTAATCATAGAATTTAAGCTAGTTGGTGTAAGTGGAGGAAAGCCACTGGAGTTCTTTGTGATAGAAAAGTACCCAATAAAGTTAAAGAAAAATTCTATCGTACTGCTATAAGACCGACAGTGTTATATGGTAGTGAATGTTGGGCTATGAAGGGACAACATGAACGTAAAATGGGGGTAGCCGGAATGAGGATGTTGAGATGGATGTGTGGTCATACAAGATTAGATAAGATTAGGAATGACCATATACGTGAACGAGTCGAAGTGGCTCCTTTTAGTGAGAAAATGGTAGAGAATCGTTTGAGATGGTTTGGTCATGTTCAGAGAAGATCATTAGATGCACCAGTAAGAAGAGTAGATCAAATAATCTGGAGTTCGATTAAAAGAGGAAGAGGGAGGCCAAGACGGACACTTGACGAACTAATAGAGCAAGATCTATTGGTGAATAATATATCGAAAGGTTTGGTTACTAATAAAGCGGAAAGACGTCGTATGATCCATGTAACCGACCCCACCTAGTGGGATAAGACTTTGTTGTTGTTGTTGTATAAGCAATTTCATAAAATATGAATGTTTGATAATTGGTATTTTTTTAATTATAAATTTGTAGGATCCACAATTTTAAAACAAACTAATAAGCACGAGCATCCTTCGTTTTCCAATCGACATTTATTGTCATATGTTGAGGATCCAAGTCTTAAGTGGCAAAGTTTCTTCTTAGGATTGCTATGACGAATTGACATTTTCGTTTTTATTTTTTGACCAAAAGAATCTTTGAAAGGTAATACATAAGTGACAGACTTAATTAGTAACATACTCAATTTATACAAGGCAAAAATAATAACAAAATGTAATACATTAACACGACTGTTCAATAGTCGTTAAATTAATATTCAGGACATTACTTAACTATTCCGAGTACAAGGTTGTAAACTTGTAATACAATATCACATTAAGTACAGAACAAAATTAAGAACTCTATCTATGTGCACTCCCCGTTCAAGCAATATTTGTCGCGTACACCACAATCAACTATAAAGGCTATCTTGTATTTGCGGCCATCAACACAAGAAATACTTATCCTCTAAGAAAAAAGAATATGAAAATAATTCGCTGGAGGGTGATTTTAATTTTTTAGAACAATTTTAGAATGATTTTTTTAATTTTAAAAATCAATAGGAAAATAACAATTGATTTTTTTGATCGAAAATTCAATTCTATCTAACCGACCTAACTACTTTCACCCATATTGAGTTTTATGAGAAAATAATTTTAAAATAAATACTACATAGAAAACAAATCTTAACATTTGTATATAATTTCCAATGTTATTAAACCGGATCAAACCGGAAGGTTCAATCGTAAACTGACCGGTAAGCCGGTCTGATTAGGCATTTAAAATCATTTTGGCATTGAACCGAGCGGTTGAACTGGGCTGGTTGAATTGGTTCAACCCGGTTCAAAGCAGATTTTAAATTTTTTTTAAAATGATAAAAATAGGAAAGTTAAATGAGAAAAAAGAAAAAAAATATAAGGAAATTTAAAGAGGAGAGAATATATATGTATACAATTAAATAAGAATTGAAATAAAAAAGGTAGGCATTTGAAATTGAATAATATTAGAATAGAAACTGATCAAAGGGCATAAAATAAAGGAAATTATTAAAAAAAGGAATGAGAATAATTTAAAATAAAATTTATTAATATAACATCTATTATCATTAAATAGTAAATATTAAATTATTAATAATCTATTTATATTATCATTATAAAACTTTTAATTAATAAAATTATGTTATATTATTTTTAATAAGTCATTAGTACAATATTAATATACTATATCATATAACTTATACTATATTTTTATAATTATTATAAATAATATTATTTTAATAAAATAAGGTTCAATTCGAACGCATCCGATCCGACAATTTTAATCGTGACTTAGTATTGAGTCCGGTCCGATTGTCAATTCGAATATGAAAACATTGATAATTTCTTGCCCTATTTTTTTTTTCTGGTGTGATCCTCAAACTCATTATCTCGTTCCCATGTGAAGACGAGTACCTGGTAATTGTCGTCTTAATCTCACCGCGAGTGCGCGTAACCCCCACGCCCAAACCCTACGTCTCCGGCTGCGATTAGCCATTTTAAAACCATATCACCCCCATCTCTCTCTCTCTTATCCAGCCTCCACCTGAATCTATCAATCCAACGAGCGCGGGGAGTCGAGGGGAAGAGCTCCGAGGTCTGCCGCCAATGGCGTCTTGCTCCGTCCCGTCCATCGTTGCCGCCAAGCCATCGGCAGCTCCCATGGTCTCCTCGGCGCTTTCCGCGCCGTCCTCCTTGGCCATTCCCAAGGGATTCCACGGGCTGAGCAGGAGCAGCTGCGGCTTTCGCCAGCCTCCTCGCTCTTCTCGTATGGCCGCCGCGCCCATGTCGTCGCACAAACGCAGCTTCGTCGTGAAAGCCTCTTCCGGGGTTTGCATTTTGCACTTCTTTTTTGAGCCTTCTCTTTAATTTAGGCGTCTTTTTAGGTACCGTTGCGCAAAGACTATTTTTTAACGTTGAGCTCAGGAGAAGATACTTTTTTTCGTTTTTTTTAATCTTGTTTGGACGCTGGTAATTTGGATTTACACTTTTTTGTTCAGCGATGATCTGCTTCTGTGCAGGATGTTCCGTTGGTTGGGAATGTAGCACCAGATTTTGAGGCAGAAGCTGTTTTCGACCAGGAATTCATTAAGGTGTCACATCTCTATTTGCAATGATAACTTTGTGAGCTTGTTTGTTAGTTTCAAAGTAGGCTTCTCATGGGCAGACAATTTCATATTTCCTCCATTTTGTGATAGTCGGTTTAATTCGTCACTTGGGCACTTCAATGTTTGTCCTCTAAGTAGTAAAACAAAACCTGCAATGAATGACTTTGACCATGATTGTCAGAATTCATAAGTTGTTCATCTAAGTATGACTTCCAATTGTCATGACAGTTTACAGAAATAAAAGAAGCAATTAACAAAACCCTTGCATGCTGTCCAAGAAATATTTATCTGAACCCACATTGCATGTTTGCTGTCAATTCCATTTGCTGTTGGGTCATATTTTCTTATGATCATATGTATGATGGGCGCATATCAGCGAACATAAGGGATTCTATTGGTGCAATTTTTGTCTTCGCCGATTTTGTTTTATGTTCAAAAGTTTTCGATGCCTATATCTTTTTCATATACAGTATGATATACTAATGTCTTAAAAGAAAAAAAATATTTTTTGCTTCATCTTTGAACTTTCATGAATACATCCACATATGTGATGGGTTACAGTTGCCCTATGTTTAAGATGTTTCCTCTTTGAAAGACAAATCTATGAAATCAAAGCTCTTGGGAGGTCATATATAAGTAAGAGATTATTAAATATACCACAGGAATGTATACTGCATAGTTTAGCGTAGGGTATACATTAACTATCCATATCACAAGATCTATATGTCTAAAATTGCAGTGTATATACAGCTGCAGAAAGCTCTTTTTTTTTCTTTGCACATGTGCACACATATATGAGTGAATTCCCCCTCAAAAAAAATATATGAGTGAACTCTACTGTAATGTGCTTGCTGCATAAGTGCATTCTCTTTGCTTTTTATATGTTTTTCACCCAAGTAGGTTTAACCATTGATATATTCTGGCAGGTTAAACTATCCGAATATATAGGGAAGAAATATGTGATTCTGTTCTTTTATCCATTGGACTTCACATTTGTTTGCCCTACTGGTAGGTTTGTAGCTGCTGGCATCTGATGCAAAATTCATATTACAAAGATGATTGACTATTTTGTTTCCTTGACAGAGATTACTGCCTTCAGTGACCGGTACTCGGAATTTGAGAAGCTAAATACTGAGATATTGGGGGTTTCAGTTGACAGTGTGGTAAAGTATTTCTCAAATTTGCTTGGATTTTGGATGCTATCTTTAGACTTAATCTCCTTGTCTGTTTAATCACATTGAACAAAAGAATCATTTCACAATTGTATCTTCCAACTCTCGTTTCTAAGTGGAGAATCTATTTCCACTCTGACTACCTGTAGTACGCCTCAGTCCTAATCACATGATGGGAACATTGAAAGTAGCAGTAAAACTGTTCTTCTTTATACTTGTTTTAAAATTCCTTTTTCCGTTATGCTTGCTTACTGCAACTACTTGTTTTGCAATGTCTTACAATTGATGCTGCCAATGGAATTGAATTTTGCTAGCGTATTGGTGCCTTGAAAATAATTGCATGGAGTTTGTATTAAGAGATGAAAGGAAAGTAGCCAAATTCGTGGAGCATTTTGGTTTATGGTGCTTTTTCTTCAGTGCAAAATTGGGCTTTTACCGCTTCATTCATCATGATGTATCTACTATGTTGCACGCAGTTCTCTCATCTCGCCTGGGTTCAAACCGACAGAAAGTCTGGAGGGCTTGGTGATCTGAATTATCCACTTGTTTCTGATGTCACCAAATCAATTTCAAAATCTTATGGAGTGTTGATTCCTGATCAGGTATATGTTTTATGTTTTTTATTCCAGCCAACAATGTTGAGTTCTGTCTATTTAAAGTGACTTAATACTGCTCCTAGTCCCATTCCATTATAATCATATTCTAACATATAAGTTGTCTTGAGTTGATAGATAATTTCTGCTGACATGGTCTAATGATTCGACAGGGTATTGCATTGCGAGGACTATTCATCATTGACAAGGAGGGAGTGATTCAGCACTCTACCATCAACAACCTTGCCATTGGCCGTAGTGTCGATGAAACCTTGAGGACTCTTCAGGTAATTAAAAGGAAATGAATGATCCTTCTTTGTCTTAAGCTGCAGTTCTGATGATAATTTCCTGCTACAAAATTTCCGGTCCTTTCTGTCTCTTTAAAGGTGGATAAATAATCAGAGTTTGTTTGCAACTTAACTCAAAGCCTGATGTCCTTGCAGGCCTTGCAGTATGTGCAAGAGAATCCGGATGAGGTTTGCCCTGCAGGATGGAAGCCTGGGGATAAATCCATGAAGCCAGATCCCAAGCTCAGCAAAGAGTATTTCGAATCTATCTAAGAGCACTGTATTTGCAGTTCCTGCTGTTTTAATGTTTGCAAGAGCTAGACAGGAGTTTTGAGAGTGAGAGTAGTGAAGATGTGTACTATAAATTTATTTGCTACATCTGGGTTCTCTAAATAAATAGAGGGAGTGCTTACTCTTCTCATTTTCAATGCATTCTCACTCTATCTTGTTTATAGGGAAATGTCTTTTTGGAAAAAAAAGAGGAATCGTGCATCATTTTTTCTGTGATTGAGTCACACAATGAAATTATGGGAAAAAGTGATTGAGCATAGATTGAGAATGGAGACTAATATTTCTGAAAGACAATTTGGGTTCATGTCAGGAAGATTCACTACAGAGGCGATTTATTTATTAAAGAGGATGATGGAGAAGTATCGAAGTAGGAGAAGAGACTTACATATGATTTTCATTGATTTAGAGAAGACGTATGATCGGGTATCAAGTGATGTACTTTGGAAAGCCTTGCAAAAGAAGAGGGTGAATGTTGTCTACATTAAGGTAATACAAGATATGTACGATGGGGCATTGACTAGGGTTAGGACATCCGGAGGTGAGACAAATGAATTTCCTATAGGAATTGGCATACATCAAGGATCAGCTTTAAGTCCGTATCTATTTAACTTAGTTATCGAAGCTATAACCGAGAGTATCACAGAGAAGGTACCTAAGTGCATGCTATTTGTGGATGATATAGTACTTTTAGCGGATTCAAGAGAAAAGATTAATACAAAATTGGAAATATGGAGAAATACGTTGGAGTCAAAGGGTTTTTATTTAAGTAGGAATAAAACAGAATATATGCATAGCAATTTCACAAATAAACAACTTAGAGACGATTTGAAAGTTAGGCTAGGGGAGGATATAATTCCTCAAATGACAAAGTTTAAATATTTAGGATTAATTGTAAGACAAGATTGTGAGATTGATGACGATGTTGATAATAGAATTCAAGCTGGTTGGTGTAAGTGGAGGAAAGCCACTGGAGTTCTTTGTGATAGAAAAGTACCCAATAAAGTTAAAGAAAAATTTTATCGTACTGCTATAAGGCCAGCAATGTTATATGGTAATGAATGTTGGCTTATGAAGGGACAACATGAACGTAAAGTGGGGGTAGCCGAACTTGGGCAAATGACACCATTTCCTCTCTTGAAAGAATGCAGTCACTAGAGGACAAAACCATTGTATTGATAGACATGCATATTTCTTTTCAGCACACGCTAGAAGAGTATAAGAAGACAAAAGAGTTGGTGGAAAGGATACACAAAATCATAGGACTATAAAAGGAGAAGGGATGCGGTCAAAAAAAGGGGATTGACACGTTGGAGAAGAAGCCAATGAGGAAGAGGAGCTATTGCAAACTTTTTTATTTTTTGTTTTCAACAACGATGAACACGGATGCTACATCACCTTTCTTTATGATGAGTAGTTAATCATCCAACTAGGGTTGGAGAATTGTCTATGGAAGTTGTTTTTAGATATTTACTTTTATGAACTTATGTAACGCATCAAAAAAAAAAAAATTCAAAGTTCAAATCCATTTCATAATTACTAATATTGAGTAACTCACGTCCCCATGATTCATGGAATCATGAATTAATGAGCACGATACCCATATTGATGATCTTAAATCATGATATTTGTCCCTTCCTCCCCTCATACTCACCATTTCCTTTTTGCCTCATTTCCAATCTTGTTTGTGCTCGGCCAGAGGAGGGAAGAAGTACACCGACAAGTACTTCTAGCGACACAGAACACAAGGGAAGAAGCTAGTACGATCCATTTGAAGATCCAACCGAAATTCATTCGAAAAAGGTGTGTGTTGATGGGATCTAACTCATAGATTATTTTTCCTGAAAGATTTATGCATTTTCGGGATCTATCTAGATCTAAAATTCATCAAGAATAATAGGGAACGTACCAAAGTTTCCTCTCGGCAATACATCATTTTGATTAAAAACCATCTGACCTTTATTTGTATGATGCAATCCATCATGCGAATTTTTCCTTCAACATATGTTAATCGTTTTGATCATGTCTTACTTTAGTACTCATTTTCGTTGGCCTTTAATCTCAATGGGGTAATATGTGTACGAAGTATCATTCATTTCTTACAGTGCATATGACAAATTAGGGATTTATTTTAGATCTCTGTCAAAAGCAATGTAACACATGCCCACCATTTTTTTATCCACGTATTTAGCACCTAAAACATGTAGGAATCAAGATGATACATTTTACAATTACTACACATGTACCTGGGAAGGGCCACTTGCAAGTGACATCACCTGCTAAAATGCATCACGTGTCTGGTGCACTAAATTCCCACCAGCATGTGTAAATACAACTTAATTGTAGGTGTATAAATCATACTAATTTAAGTGCTTTTCTATTATAAGGTATTATGGAAGTTAGTTATCATGCGCATGTAGCATGTGATCCGTCATCTTCTCAAAGTTACATTATTCATAGTGTTGATCTTAGTGGTTTCAGTTTTATTATTCCAATTAATTTTATTGTATTCTTTTTTTTTCTATTCATGTCTGCTTAATATTTGACATATATTAATATGATAAATTGAGATTTAATGAAAGTTGTTTCGCCTCTCGGACAACCACTTAATGAACTCCAATCGGACGATCGCTCGACCTTCGGGCATCCGATTTGTGAATAGAAAGATTTCGACTTTAACCTAAACACTTTGATTTCGATAAGTTTCTATCCACTTGATTGATAATGAAAGATATGGACCTAAAGATGATTTGGAGCTTCCTCTGCTCCCTACGGCCTTGATTGATCCGAGGGATCAAAAGATAGGTCCATGAAATATAAGAAGGAGGGTTATCAATTGCCTATCTAGATGAGAGTTTCTCCCCTACGGATGTTTCCGCTTTATGCGAGGTCATCTTGCCCGACGGGGCACTCGCCGTGGCACTGATCTCCCACTGGCCCACCATGGTCTAAATAGATGCACGCTGGTGTGCCTGCAATGATATTCCCTAAAAGAAGAATAGCTCTTCTAAAATATAAATATGATGAAATAACATGAATGACAAAAGACGAATGAAAGGACTTTGTCCTTATGAACATGAATATGAACAATGAACATGAGACTGAATATGAAAAGAAAGAAAATGAAAAAGTATGAACTATGATTCTTCTTATCGACTCCTCCATCATGATTCATTCTTATACTTGATTTTCATGATTACCTCATGCTTATTCTGATGGAACTAATATATGATTTATACGAACTCACACTTAGCTTTATGCTAACGGTTGAGCTTGCTCCCCTGTGTGATCCCCACAAGTACTTGATATGGATGCGTGCCATGTTGATGTGTGTGCGGCGACTATAGCTTGGTGGTGTGTGCACATGGTTATCGTGTGGTCTAGATGGAGTCTTTATCTTTCAGCATATCGAGTTGTATTTTTATTTGGATGGAACCTATAGTGTTGTATTATGGCATGGACCTTTATATGCCTATGTGAGACATTGATGTACCTTTTGTTTATATCACTTCCGCATTTCTTTATATTATTGTGTAATATTTTATTATTTAAGTCTTCTGTTTACTTGTCACTCTTCTTGACCATTTGAGTCAATAAAAGAGTCAAAGAAAGACCAAAGAAAGTAACGACCGAAAGGAGATCTCGCCACGTGGCGAGGTCGAATTTTGGGACGTTACAACTTATGTTATGAAACAACCATTTATCTTACTTAGTTTATTTCATTGTTTTATTGTACTCATGTTTTTTTTATGATGTTGGATCACTTCTCCTTGTTTGTCTCATGCTTCCTCACTCTAAAGAGTAGTTTCTCCCTCAACATAGGTTATGTCGAGTCTAAATAGAAAGATGCACTGAGATTCAATTGTTGATTTCCCCCTTTCCTATTTTCCTATGTCATTTCTCTTTGTTTGAGCAACTTTATTTATTCAGTGACCTTCCCCCAGAGGGTACGCTTATTCCCCAGCTGCCTCATGCAAGTTGAGAGGCTATGTTGCAATTGGGTTACGTCAAAGAGATAGCTGATGGGTTATGCCAAGTAGGGCCGAGAAGAAAACTTGGAGCATTTTCAAAATTTTCTTCTATTTTGCTTAGTTAGGTCTTGGGGATCTCTTCTCAAGAGGGATCTTTTCCTTCTCTGATTTCTCTCAAGCTTCTAATCGAATCCCTGACTAGATTCTGGATGGGAAGATTCCCCTTCACTAGTATGAGGGCTTTCCCTGTCACTATTTGACATATAAACAAAGTTAGTGGGATAGTATATAAACAAAACCCATGAAAAGGAAGAAACATGGTTTTGACAAAGTGGAAAACCAAAAGGAACTAAAGGGTGAAAAACTAAGAAAGCATTTGAATGAAAAAGAAGCTAAGTAATGTATCAAAAACAATTATTCATACAATGTAAGAAAAATATAAACAAAGTATAGGCAAAACTCTACAGATCTCATGATTGAGATCATAATTCAACATCGATGATCCCCGACAATGGTGCCAAGAACTTGACTTACGATGTGCGTGACGTGAGATAAATGACGTAAAAAACATGAAAGATACGATTCCACGAGAAATTGATGATTATGGGACTAAATGTCCCTATATGGGATGCCCCCACGTGGGGATGTGCCCCCACTCCGTAGAAAAATTTGATTAAGCTTTAAAATTTATAAAATTATTATCGCAAACGATGAGGCTGCAAACGCACAACACTCAGCGTAATACTTAGGCTGTGTTTGGATGAGAATTTTAAGTTCTTATTAGTTCCTGAGAACTAATGGATTAGATAGAAAATTTTAAGTTTGATGTTTGGATGAAAAATATAATGATGATGATTTAAAAAGTTAATGTGATAGATACAATTGATATTTTGATAAAAAGTAAAAACTAAGAATATAATTTTATTTTAGAATATAGAAATTATTATTTAAATTTATCTTATAATTGATTATTATTTAATATAATATAAAAGATAGCTTAATAAATAATGTTAACAATAATTAATAAAAAAGTAACATTTACTTAAATAATTTAGTTTATAAGATGAATCATATGTATTAATAAATAAATAATTATATATGCATTAAAAATAATTAAAAACAAAAATAAAGGAAAGAAAAAAGTTAAGAAAAAAGGGGAAACTTTTGTTCTTGCTTCTAGTAAGAATTTGGAAAGTTCTTGCCGAGAGCAAGAACTTTAAAGTTGGAACTTTGATCACGTGAATTCTGGTCAACACCATCTTTTTTTCGTGTTTGCTCGAACTAGCCGAAACTTGGACAAGTTCTTGCCTAACTTCTTGCATTCAAACAAGCCCTTAAGGTTCGTCCTAAAAGAGTACAAGTGAAATCCGATGTGAAAACATTGCCACAATCGAGAAAGATCGAGTCCAGAGAGGAGGTAGAAAATGCAAAAGCAAGACACTTTCGCATAAGCGATGAAGAATACAAGCTACATTAAATGTTAGGGGTTTTTAATATTAAGCAAAAGATAAGATCATGAATTGGAAATAAGCGTGGACAAATATCAGAGTAATTAAACACTAGTGATTAGGGAGATTGATTCAAGAGTTCTATTTCTTAAACTACTATAAAACCAACAAAATAACAGTTGATGCCCCCATGAATGGGCGTTCGCACCATCGTAGCAGATGTCATCCAGCGACCGGTCACTCTCGTGCTCACCATTTGCTGGACTTACAATAGGATAATCATCTAGAATGTACCCGTCATGTTCTCATGATGATGAGATGTTTTAAAATGTCGAGTACCTAGATAGGAGCATGTGCTAGCATATCCTCACCTCTAAACTTAAAGGAATCATGATTCAGAAGCCGGTTCTTAGCCAACCTTTCGGCCCCCACTGAGTCCAGACAAGTCATTGATGCGTTGTATTTGTAACAATAAAATTTGCTAGCAAGTGCACTAGTCGCTCAAGTAATATAGTAAATAGGAGTAAGAGTGTCAAACCCACGAGGAATATTATTAATTCAATATCTGAATTTATAAATTAATAAGAGAGGAAAAACATGAATTTTTGGAAAGAAGTTTTATGAAATAAAATAAAGAAAATAAGATAAAGATAAGATAGTGGTGTTGAAGTTAGGCCTTAGGATGAAAATAGATCAAGATAAATATTTGAACCATAAAAGATAAATTTAATCCTTAAAGATGGATTAGAGTCTCCCTAAAGTAATCAAACATGATTAATTTGTGGTCTCCACGACTGGCATCCCTCAATCTAATAATATAGAACTATCTTAATTTAATAAGAATTGAAGTCTCCACGACTGGTACCCCCAAAATCATATTAAAATTAAGATGCATTAAATTGAATTCTCTAAACTATTAATCACTCCACAAACTGGTATAGATTAATAGACCACACAAACTTGACTCTCCACACACTAGTTATCAAATTTATGTCAATTATTAATTCCAAATAAAATCAATTAATTTAATTAATGAATTCTGAAATCAAATAATCCACAAACTGGTAAGTACTCAATTTAGAAATCTAAGTAATTAAATTAAAAGCATTAAGCACAATTAATAATTGATCAGAAAAGATTAAAACAAATAAAGTAGGGTCCAAACATTTCCCTTCAATTAATAATCTCCTAAAATAATAATCCTAAAAACATGGAGTTCATCCTAGAAATTCTGGAGAGATAATAACAAAATAACAATAATAATCGAAAGAATTACACCCAAAATAGAAGTAGAGCTCTCGAATTGGGCAGACAGTCGGGCAGCCTCTCGGATTTGATCAGGGTCGCGTTCAACTTCCAGCCGTCGCACCTCTCTCCTCTTGGTCGTAGCCTGCAGAGCTCACGACTCGCCGTGAAAGAAACCTGAACTTCAGAGTACACATTGAAACGATGGATTCTTCACGTATTTATAGGGTGCGGACGACCTTCAATTTGATCTCGGCCGTAACATCGTACGGATGAATTTAAATTTACGAGATAAACTCGGCCAAAGATAAATCCTTTTATCATTACGCCCAAAGATAAATCTTTCTTATCTTTACATCTTCATATACCTTGTTACGCCCAAAGATAAACTCGGCCAAAAGAATAATTTCATTGCCATTACCCCCTCCCAATCTCGGCCGTAACAAAGAATTTAAACTTGTTACTCCTTTTGAATCTCGGCCGTAACGACTTGGGTGTAAAGCCAAATCTCGGCCGTAATGATAAATTCTTTGAAATTTTGGCCGATACAGCACAATCCATTTTAATCTCGATTTTTCCTGCAAAATAATTATCAAAATTTAGTTAATCCATCCACAATTAAAATATTCAGAGAATTTAATAATTAAAATTGATAAATCCGGAATTATGATTAAAAGTGACTAAAAATGATGCATGCCATGATCAAATTATAGAAAATTTAATTAAAATAATTAACTAAAATATGTTGTATTTTGCATGCATCAAACTCCTCCAAGCTTAAAGTCTTGCTTGTCCTCAAGCATAAATTCAAAGCAAGGCTCAAGAAAGTTCCATCATAGCCTCCACATTGTCAACTGACTAATTTTCTCACAAAATTCTTCTGCACATCTACTACTCAGCATCTTATCATTTTCCATGCACTTAGCTTCATAGAGGTTCTGAATGCTACACAAATTTAAACAATCTCAAATTCAACCTTGTGAAAAAAAATAAATTGTCTATCAAATAATAGCATTAATATTGAACACATAAGTACTAATTGAGCTTAAAACTTTTTTCTTTTTCTTTTCATTTTTCATCTTTATTTTTAATCATTTTAAAAGTTCTAATCTTTAAGCAGGATTGCACAAGGAAGTCCATGTAGCGGGCTTTGGACTGATGACTCCTAGACCAGATGGCCTTAGGGCACCAGGTGATAAAGCACCCTCGAGTTTACTTGCCCGAACAACCAAGGTTCTGAATGAAGAGTTCGAACTTAGCCATGGTTCAGTACTCCTGTGCTTCTCCATATTCCACAAGATGGTCCATGTAGCAGGTTTTCGATCGACGGATCCCAGAGCAGTTGCCCTTAGGTCGCCAGGCATGAACCCCTACGGATCTAATTACCCGAACACACATTGGTTCCGGATAACACTTTTGTACCTACACATAACTTTATTCAACTTTATTATTATTATTATTATTTGTTGGGGTTTAACTAACCCTTCTTTTTTTATAAGCTCAAAAAGTACTTGATATGGTCAATAAGAAGTCTACTATTATCAAGACTTAAAAGAAATAAAAAGACATGAATATGATTTTGTCGTCTAGTCATTCATAATTCTTCTTAGCATAGGCACATAGTCCATAAGTTTGATACTAAAATAGCAAGTGATAAGAAAGAAAAGCATTCAAATTTCATCAATTAACAATATGTCTTTGAACTTCTACTAAAAGATAATTAAAACAATAAGACAAGAGTTTATAAGATGGTAGCAAAAATAAATGCATGCAATGATATTTTTTAGAAAATTTTCAAAATTTTCAATTTTTTTGGATTTTTTTACAAATAGATGCAAACATAAGCAAATAAAAAGAAAGAAACATGCAATGCATGGAATGCAAACTCCCCTAAGCTTGAACTAGACACTGTCCTCAATGTTAAGCCAGCAAGGGAAAGAGAAAAGACAATATAGAAAAGCTAAAGAAATGAAAATAAAGAAAAGGGAAAAGATACAACCGGATTTATTTGTGTAGAGATGCTCGGCCTCAATATATATATATCGATGAAGGTGTCGACCGCAAATGGTGTCGGTGAGAGGAGATCTCGGCCGATAATGGAGAGTCTCGGCCGTAAAAGCTTGGCCGCAAAATTTTGTTGATGAAGATCTCAGCCGTGCAATCTCGGCCGTAAGGAGTAGATGTCGATGAATAACCTTTCCACACCGCCTTCGTTTTCTTGGTCGTAACACTGGGCGTAATGTGAGAGGGGCGGTGTAACTTCGGCCGTAAGGAATAAAAGGCGTAGTCACTTCGGCCGAAAAGAAGGAAGGGCGGTATTGCTGGTGTTCGGCGCTCGTCTGGGCGTAAGGAGTCAGCTCCGGTGGAAGCTTGGCCGTAACGCACAGGGCGTAAGGGAGCGGCGGTGCGCGGTGTTGAGACTTCGGCCGTAAGGGCTTTTAGTCATGGAGACTTCGGCCGTAAGAAACAGAATGGAATAGAGGTTCGGCCGTAATGCACAGGGGGCGTAAGGATCGGCGGTGAGACTCGGAACTTCGGCCGTAAGAGATGAAGATCGGCCGTACGAGTAAGAGCTTTGGAACTTCGGCCGTAAGGAACTGGCGCGGCGCTTTTGGTCTGCACAAACACGAGGTGTAAGAATTTATAGATACAATTACGGGCGTAAACTTACCTTTCCCTCATGATGCACAGTGAAGGGTCACATCAAATTCAAGCAGCGCAGCGATCGGCCAATTCCAAGGTGATTTTTCCTTTCGCCTTGTCATGTCCGAGATGAACCCGACGTGTTAATTCATGTATCGCTCGGTCCACGTATCCGAAGAAATGATTAGTCGAGTTCCTCTCCGTGCACAAAAAGAAATATCGATTAGATGACTCCTTAAACTATTAAAATGCCAATCAAATAACTAATTAAATAAAAATAATAAAATAAAAAATTAACTTAATTAAAAAAAATGTAAATTAGTAAAATCTTTGGTTGTGATTAAATATTCAATTCGTCACTGCAACAACCAAGTGTCAGAAAAAAATTAAATAAAATAAAAAATTAACATCTGATCAAAATGTGTGACATATAAATTTATCCAAAGGATTAACTTAGTTGTGATTAGATTTTCACTTAAGTGCTGCAACAACTAATTTTCAGTAAGAGAGATAAAAGAATAAAATACAAATATATACAAGAAAAAAGAAATACAGATAATAGGTCACGAAGAAATAAGATTTTAACAAATAGAAAGTCTTTCGGCCTTAAGAATTGAGAATTCGTCATTAAAATTAATTTCCGAAAAGAATTTATCAGAAACCTAATTATGGCCGCCAAACGCACTACAAACCAATTCAAATGCCAAATAACTCGATCGAAAGTAAATCAAATAGATAATCATAAAATCAAGCACTCGTTCGGCCGTAAAACTTGGAAGAATACAAAACGAATCAGAACTAATTTGCGGCCGTAAAGTTAATAATTAGCAAAAAAATATTTTCAGAGAGGAAATAAGATTGATCGGCCGTAATACAGAAATAGATTTACGGCCGAAATTAGATTAGTAATTCGAAGCTCGTTCGGCCGTAAAAATATTGGCACAGTGTCGAAGGCGTAAACCAATTAAATTACGACAGCAACAAACTAGTTATCATGGAATTTCGGCCGTAAGACAGAAAACTAAACAGGGTGTTTGATCGAAATAAAAAATAAGAACGCAACGTCGACGATTTTTTTTACGGCCGAAGACGAGTAAGATTCATATCGGTCGTAAATCGATGAAAATTAAGTCGAACGTGAGGTAAAACATCAACACATATAAATCGGTCGAAATGAGATTAAATCAAACTTATTCATTCAGAAATATATTACGGCCGAATTGAAGTTGACAACCTTTGGCCGTAAAACAAAATTGGGTCTCGGCCGAAACAAAAATAGAATTAAACTTATTCTTCCGTCAAGAGAAGAATCATTATGGCCGAAAAGGAGTAAAATCCATATCAAATAATCATTACGGCCGAAACTGAATTAAGTCGATTCCTTACGGTCGTAAAACAACGAAATCAGATCAAATCCATATGAAAAGTTCAAACAATTAAAATGTTACGGCCGAGAATGAAAGTTGAAACTGATTCGAATAGGGCGTAAAAAAATTTAAACCATCGATAAACCGGGCATAACAAAGTCAAATCAATATCCATTACTCATGGCGTAAAACAACGTTCGGATAAAAATATTACGGCCGTAAAGATTGAAAGTTTAGAATTCGAAATCATTCGTTGCGAGGCCGTAAAATTAATAAAGCCGACATATCAAATTAAAGTCGTAAATCCATAAGTTGACAGTGTAATTCGGAAAATCCAATCGACGTCGGATTTTAAACCGAAAGTAGATAAATTAAAAAAATGTTGTGACCTTTATCTGCAAAAGAAAAAATTAGATTATTCACAAAAATAATTAAAACAATTAATACATATTTCTAAAGAATTATTTACACTTTATTTACATCTCCTAATAATTCATAAAAATCAGAAATTAATTAATAAAATATTCCCCGACAACGGCACCAAAAACTTTATGCGTTGTATTTGTAACAATAAAATTTGCTAGCAAGTGCACTAGTCGCTCAAGTAATATAGTAAATAGGAGTAAGAGTGTCGAACCCACGAGGAATATTATTAATTCAATATCTGAATTTATAAATTAATAAGAGAGGAAAAACATGAATTTTTGGAAAGAAGTTTTATGAAATAAAATAAAGAAAATAAGATAAAGATAAGATAGTGGTGTTGAAGTTAGGCCTTAGGATGAAAATAGATCAAGATAAATATTTGAACCATAAAAGATAAATTTAATCCTTAAAGATGGATTAGAGTCTCCCTAAAGTAATCAAACATGATTAATTTGTGGTCTCCACGACTGGCATCCCTCAATCTAATCATATAGAACTATCTTAATTTAATAAGAATTGAAGTCTCCACGACTGGTACCCCCAAAATCATATTAAAATTAAGATGCATTAAATTGAATTCTCTAAACTATTAATCACTCCACAAACTGGTATAGATTAATAGACCACACAAACTTGACTCTCCACACACTAGTTATCAAATTTATGTCAATTATTAATTCCAAATAAAATCAATTAATTTAATTAATGAATTCTGAAATCAAATAATCCACAAACTGATAAGTACTCAATTCAGAAATCTAAGTAATTAAATTAAAAGCATTAAGCACAATTAATAATTGATCAGAAAAGATTAAAACAAATAAAGTAGGGTCCAAACATTTCCCTTCAATTAATAATCTCCTAAAATAATAATCCTAAAAACATGGAGTTCATCCTAGAAATTCTGGAGAGATAATAACAAAATAACAATAATAATCGAAAGAATTACACCCAAAATAGAAGTAGAGCTCTCGAATTGGGCAGACAGTCGGGCAGCCTCTCGGACTTGATCAGGGTCGCGATCAACTTCCAACCGTCGCACCTCTCTCCTCTTGGTCGTAGCCTGCAGAGCTCACGACTCGCCGTGAAAGAAACCTGAACTTCAGAGCACACATTGAAACGATGGATTCTTCACGTATTTATAGGGTGCGGACGACCTTCAATTTGATCTCGGCCGTAACATCGTACGGATGAATTTAAATTTACGAGATAAACTCGGCCAAAGATAAATCCTTTTATCATTACGTCCAAAGATAAATCTTTCTTATCTTTACATCTTCATATACCTTGTTACGCCCAAAGATATACTCGGCCAAAAGAATGATTTCATTGCCATTACCCCCTCCAAATCTCGGCCGTAACAAAGAATTTAAACTTGTTACTCCTTTTGAATCTCGGCTGTAACGACTTGGGTGTAAAGCCAAATCTCAGCCGTAATGATAAATTCTTTGAAATTTTGGCCGATACAGCACAATCCATTTTAATCTCGATTTTTCCTGCAAAATAATTATCAAAATTTAGTTAATCCATTCACAATTAAAATATTCAGAGAATTTAATAATTAAAATTGATAAATCCGGAATTATGATTAAAAGTGATAAAAATGATGCATGCCATGATCAAATTATAGAAAATTTAATTAAAATAATTAACTAAAATATGTTGTATTTTGCATGCATCAGTCATATTCTCTCTCGGGTGGATTGCTTTAAGTTCGGTTCAAGAGAAAACAAGTAATATCGTAACAAAGCTTCAAGCGAACCTATTGGGTCTACTTGGCACTAGCCATTGGTAATCCTTTTGGCACAACTCAATTGTCATCCCACTTTTCGGCACGCATGTGATAGTTTAGAAATAGATTACCATATCAAGCGAGGGTCACCAACACCTTAAAAACCAAAAATAGTTTGGACGAGAAAAGGACAACAATAGAAAGATTCAAGAAATGCTCTTGGCCTTGTTCAGCACTAACCATTGATGACCTTTGAAATAACTCAATCGTCACCCTACCATTCGGCATACATGCGACGAATAGGGAATGCTCCGAGATTGCCTTTCGGCCTTGCTCGGCACTGACCAACAACATCTCCTACACGTAATCCAATGGTCACCCCATCTTTTGGCATGCATGCGCTTGTTGGAAAATAATGCGCCCCTTAGGTGAAAGATGTCGTTGTCATCTAATGCACTTGATGCTTAAATCATAAAATCATTCAGACGAGAAGGGAACTTCAACAAGAAAAGATACATTGGGGCACTTTGGGTTTGCCTCTCGGCATCACTTCAGCACTAACCACCAACACCTCTTTGTCATAACCCAATAGTTGATCCCCCTTTCGACACACATGCAACTGATTGAGAATGAAGTACTCTCTCGGGTAAGAGGTCCTAGCGTCTAAGTGCATTCAAAGTTCAAATCAGAAAACCATTTTTTGAAATAAAAGAAAAGCAAAGAAAGCTATAGTGCTTCCTCTATATTGAACTCTTGGCGAGTGGTGATCCCTTGACATATCCTAGCACTGACCCAATCTCTCAGCTCACATGCCTTAGATTTGTTAATAATGCCTTGAATCTGAACTCAATTGGTCCCCCTACATAGTCAGACGCTTCAGCAGAATTCCCAGGTGTCCTATTTTCAGGGGATTTATTTAGAGTCCCAGTTCATATGTAATTCTTATCATCTGTCAAAGGGAGTACCTATATAAACTCCCTAGGGGTGTAGACAGAGACACATCCTTGTAATCATCATTATTCCATAACAAAAAGAGCCGCCGCTTCCTGAGGACGTAACCCAATTTAGGGTGAACCTCATAAATCTTCGTGTTCTTCTGTATTCGTGCGATCTCTCTCTCCCTCTTTTCGTAACAAACTGGTATCAGAGCCTTAGGGTTCGTCAGCGATTCTTGATTAGCAGGGAGATGGCGTCGCACAACGTGAGTGTAGAGAAGTTCATCGGCAGAAACAGTTTCGGGTTGTGACAGATCAAGATGCGGGCGCTTATGAAGCAACAAGGAGTCTAGGCGCCGCTCTCAAACGTGTCGAGGAATAAACCAAAGGAGGAAGACTCGAAGGGCAAAGAAAATGAAATCGACCTCTAACTTTGGCAGCACAGGAGGAGAAAGCGCACTCGATGATTCTGTTGTATCTGGCGGATGAGGTGATAATCGAGGTCGCAGATGAAGAAAAGACGGCCGGTCTGTGGTTGAGACTCGAGAGTCTGTATATGACACCAACAAATTGCTGTTGAAGGAACGTCTGTTCTTTCTCCGCATGCAAGAAGGTACCTCTCTGAAGGAATATTTTGATCAGTTAAATTCTTTGTTGATGGAACTTAGAAATATCAATGTTAAGATCGAGGATGAAGATGCTGCCCTAATTCTGTTAGTTTCGCTTCCTCCATCATATGAGAATTTCGTTCAATCTATGATTATCGGGAAGAAAACAATAAGTTTGGAAGGAGTAAGATCGAGTCTCCATACACGTGAACTTCGGCATAGGGCATCTGGAAATTTTGCAGAGACTTAGGCCGCGGTTTGATATCAACCGTGGAGAAGGGACAGTCCTCGAATTCGAAGAAATCCAAGTCCAAGAAGAAGAAAATCACTGCAAAGGACATTTTAATTACTGCAAGGAACCAGGTCATTGGAAGAAAGATTGTCCGAAGAAGAAGAAGGCCCCCGTCGCTGCGGTGGCACATGAAACTAGGAATTTCGAAGATGATTTGGTTCTTCCTACTTCTGATCAAGGATGTTTGGAGGATAGTTGGGTTCTGGATTCGGGGTGTTCCTATCATATGACTCCGAATAAAGAATGGTTCTCATCCTATCAAAAGACTGACGATGGAAATATCATCATGGGCAATAACGTGTCATGTCAGATAGTTGGGATCGATTCTATGCAGATCAGGACTCATGACAATCTTGTGAGGACGCTGACAGATGTCCATCATGTTACGCAACTGAAGAAGAATTTGATATCACTTGGAGTCCTCGACTCTAAAGGGTGTCAGATCAATGATGCTGGAGGCATCCTCACGGTCACGAAGGGTGATGCTACGGTTCTGAAAGGAGTCAAATAGAAGTCCTTGTATATATTGCAAGGCAATATAGTCTCTGAAGTTGCTACAGTGGCTAGTTCATCCGAATCAAAAAAGTTCAGGCTGTGGCACATGCGGCTTGGGCATATGAGTCAGAACGGGATGAATATTCTCAGCAAACAAGATCTTCTGGGAGACAAGAAGATATTTGAAATCAACTTATGCAAGCACCGTGTGTTTGGCAAACAACGAAGGTCTCAGTTTGGCAAAGCAGTGCACAGGACGAAAGCAACACTTGACTACATCCATGCTGATTGTTGGGGTCCCTCTCGTGTTCCATTATTAGGAGGTGCTAGGTACTTCCTGTCCGTGATTGATGACTACTCGAGGATGACTTGGGTATTCATGATGAAACATAAGAGTGAGTCCTTCAAGGCCTTCAAGCAGTGGAAGGTTTTGGTGGAAAATCAAACGTCGAAGAAAGTGAAGCACCTTCGCACTGATAATGATTTGAAGTTCTGTTCTGCTGAATTCGACTAGTTCTGCAAAGATGAAGACATTACCAGACATCGTACAGTCAGAGATATTCCACAGTAGAATGGAGTTACTGAACGAATGAACATGACACTTCTGGAGAGGGCAAGGTGCATGCTGGTCTGAATAAGACATTCTGGGCTGAAGCTGTTAACACAGCTTGCTACTTAGTGAATCGAAGTCTGACGACTGCGATTGATCTCAAGGCTCCAACTGAGGTATGGTCAGGAAATCCTGCTGATTATACTAGTTTAAAAGTTTTTTATTGTCGAGCATACTATCACTTCAGTGAAGGAAAATTGGAGCCAAGGGTCAAAGAAGAAGTGTTCATGGGATATGGTGCAGGAGTGAGGGGATACAGAATCTGGTCTCCTTCAGAGCACAAAGTCATCCACATCAGAAGACCTTTGATGAAGCATCAATGCTTCAGTTGAAGGTGGAGGTTGAAGAAAGTGTTAGTAAACGTGTGGAGGTTGAAATCACTCCAACTAGGGATGATGCTGAAGAATCACACCAAGAAGCAGAACCAGAAGATGAAGAATCTGATGAGCAACTTGAAGATGAGTCAATTGCTGCTAGATGTCCTCGCAGAGGAGTGGGTCATCCTAAGAGATATGGTTTCGAGGACGTGGTTGATTATGCACTGTAGGTAGCTGAAGAGGTGGAGTCCCTGGAGTCGTCCTCTTATAGAGATGCCATCACATGTGCCGAATCTGAATAATAGATCGCTGCTATGAGTGAAGAGATGGAATCTCTTCACAAAAATTGGACGTGGGAGTTGGTCAAATTGCCTAAAGGTAGAAATGTTGTTGGATGTAAATGGATCTTCAAGAAGAAAGCTAGAATTCTAGGAGTTGAGGGCACAAGATACAAAGCACGGCTAGTTGCTAAAGGTTATAGTCAGAAAAAAGGTGTGGACTATAATGAGATTTTCTCACCTGTTGTCAGACATACTTCTATCAGGGTGCTACTTACTCTTGTAGCACATCAGAATCTAGAGCTCGAGCAACTAGATCTGAAGACTGCTTTCCTCCATGGAGAATTTCAAGAAGATATTCTTATGAGCCAACCAGAGGGATTCTCTATTCCAGGAAAGGAGAATCAAGCTTGCAGTCTGAAGAAATCTTTGTGTGGCTTGAAGCAGTCTCTCAAACAATGGTACCGATAGCTTCATGATCAATAAGGGATTCAGTCGAAGTCCCTATGATTGCTGTGTATATCACAAGAAGGTGAATGACGGCTCTACCATCTATCTGCTCTTGTATGTTGATGATATGCTTATTGCTGCCAGAGACATGACAGACATTCAGAATATGAAGAAGCTCCTCAGTGCAGAATTTGACATGAAGAATCTTGGTGCAGCACAAAAGATTCTGGGGATGAAAATTCTAAGGGATCGCACACAGGGTAAACTCTTCTTATCTCAGAAAAATTATATTGAGAAGATTTTATCCAGGTTTGGGATGTCTGGAGAGAAGCTTTTGAATACTCCATCAGCTGCAAATGTTCATCTTTCTGTTGCCTTCGCACCAAAATCAGAAGCAGAGAAGAGTACATGTCTCGGGTTCCATATGCTAGTGCAGTTGGAAGTCTGATGTATGTCATGATTTGCACAAGATCGGACATTGCTCATGTAGTTAGTGTTGTCAGCAGGTTTATGAGCGATTCAGAAAAGGAGCACTGGCAAGCAGTGAAGCAAATCTTTCGGTATCTGAGAGGAACATTTGATATTGGCCTCATCTACAAAAGTGTAAAGAGTGTTTGGTTGTAGGGTACTTAGATTCAGACTATTCTTCACTTTGGACAGTTCAGTTATTAGTTGGAAGACCACACTTCAGCCATCAGTTACATTGCCCATCACAGAGGCTGAATACATGGCACTGACAGAAGCTGGCAAAGAAGACATCTGGTTAAAAGGCTTGGTTGGAGATATTGGATTACATCAGGAGTAAGCTATAGTGCACTGTGACAGTCTGAGTGCAATATGTTTAGCCAAGGATCAAGTACATCATGAAAGAACCAAACACATTGATGTCAGGTATCACTTCATCCGCACTGAGAAGAGGATCAATGTGAAAAAGATTGACACTGAAGACAATCCAACTGATATGTTCACCAAATCTGTTCCTCATGACAAGTTCCAGCATTGCTTGGACTTGCTTAATATCAATACTTGGTAAAAGTCCCGAGGTGGGGCTGAAGGCGGCGTTGCATGGTTTTGTGTGCTCTGAAGATGATTCAAGTCAAGGTGGAGATTTGTTAATAAAGCCTTGAATCTGAACCCAGTTGGTCCCCTACATAATCAGGCGCTTTAGCAGAATTCCCCTACGGCGGTCTCGCTAGTATGTAATTCCTATCATCTGTCAAATAGAGTGCTTATATAAACTCTCTAGGGGTCTAGACAGAGACCCATCCTTGTAATCATTATTATTCCATAACAAAGAGAGTTGCCGCTTCCCGAGGACGTAACCCAATTTAGGGTGAACCTCGTAAATCTTCGTATTCTTCTGTGTTCGTGCGATCTCTCTCTTCCTCTTTTCGTAACAAATAGAGAATCTGATCACCCTCTTGGATGAGAACCACCAATGACAAGAGTTACCCGAACTGAATTCAAAGGTTTCGATGAAAATAGGAAATGAAGAGTGAAAGGTTGAATCACATTGTGCCTTTATGAATAAACTCAACTAAGAAATGGACGAATCAATCAACAAAAACACATTCGACAATCCAAGACAACATCATATAATCGAAGTAAGCAATAGAATAGTGAACACATAATATAGGTAAACTGTTGCTTAAACATAAATTTAGAAAAGATAAGTTCATAAACAGAATCTCCATCATAATCTTTCCAGTCGTAACTAGCTAGTTTAGTTACACATCTATAAAATGAAGGACAAAGCGTCCATGTAACGTCCGATCACTTCAAAAAAAAGGTGTAAATACTTTTCTAAGGAGGGGGCATTTTGGTCTTTTTGCAATCAGAAAAAAAAAGAAAGAAAAAAGGGGCCACGTGGACAAAAAGAGGAGAGAGAAGATCACTTCTTCTTCTCCCTTGTTTTTCCCGACTGCTACAGTGCACATGGGAGGAAGAAAGAAACAGCAACGGCCGCCCTTCTTCCGGCCATCGGATCTCTGCCATCTGACCTCCATTTTTTGTGTGCGAGGTATCGTTGGAAAGAGCGCGAGGAGATGAACATTTTGACATATGGTGTGAGATGATCAGTCCACTGTGCACGATGCAGCAAGGGAAAAACATGAGGAGGCCGAAAAATCTGGCAGCGATGATTCCGGTTCCGATTCGCACCAATTCTTCTCCTGGTGAGTTGTACATCGTTCTCAGGTCGATTAGGATCATTTTGAGGGGTTTTAACCATGTTTTTGTTACAAATCACATAGGAGGCCGAAATTAGAGCTTTCCGACGAACTTTTTCGACGAGCCGTTGGGGGGCTCCGACTGACCTTACCATGACATCCTGGTAGGTGTACACACGAGAGAGAAACATATTGGGTTGCTGCCCGTGAAAAATTTAATCATAAATTACTTGTAGGTTCATCGATTTCGGATTCCGATCGTCGGACGATATTTTCGATGACTTATCCTCAATGTGTATTGGTAAGCGAATGAAAATGCACAATAAATTTGATTTTAGATATGAAATTGATTTTAATTAATTTTATTATGCTACTAATGAAGAAGGTGACGTTTAACGTTCGGCGGGTATGATTTCGATTTAGAGAGCGGGAGGGCCTCGTTTATTGTGGTAAGGTTATGATTGGTGACAGAAACTATTTATATGATTTAATTTCATAATTGATTAGAATTGGTTATAGGGTCTAATCCGAATTATTATATGCTTAATTGGACATGATAGGTGGTTGTTCGATGAGTTTTGAGTAGGGTGCTATTAGTTGGCGATTTATTTTCCCCTATCGGTAAGAATGCTGAAAATCTATAGCGATGATCGATTTATGAAAATTAATTTATTTGATAGCTACAGTTCATTAATTATGAACTTATGCAAGAAAATTATAAATTATAACTCTAGGTACCAAGATGTCGTTAGAAAGGATTATTATGAAGTGATTAATGAATTAAAAGATAAATGATATGTAGAAGTTATAAATGCCTTAAATGATAAGATTATGTTCTTAAATAAAGTTTAATTGGATGTAATAAGTATTTATCTCCTTTGAACATATTCGGATGGAAGTTAGTTGAGACTTAAGGAATCAAAGGTGTGGGAACTTATCTCAAATGATGTAAATTACTTAACTCTTCGGAGTGGTAACATTGTCCCATCCGATGTGGGGCGGATTTTCGAGATCGCTTTCTTCATGCATAATCATACTTATTTGCGTGTTTCATATATATGCCATCATATGAATTGTGATGTTTAATTAAGAATTTTGGAAGCCTATTGATTTTGATAGAAGTTTCTATTGTTTTCCTGAATAAAATATTCGGTTTTAAAATGAAATATTTTGACGTGATAACTTCAAGCTCCAAATCTTCACCTCGAATATGCATTCATGCATCATATGCACTTCATGTAAAAATCCGCATAAGGCAGAATATTTATACCTCGGAGGATTGGCCAACTCCGAGTAGACCGGTTGGGGCCCGGTTTGCTCTGTGTCGATATAGTGACATGAGGAGCAGGTTCAACACCCTGTGTCGATATAGTGACACGAAAGGTGGAATTAGAACAATCATCCTGTGACGATATAGTGACACGAGGGATGGAATGGAAAAAGAAAAGAAACAAGCTCTGTGTCGATATAGTGATACGAGGAGCGTTTCAACGTCCTGTGGCGATATAGTGACATGAGGGACGAAATTAGAACATCCACCCTGTGACGATATAGTGACACAAGGGGTGTGTGAAGAAGCACTCGATTGATGAGTGGTATGGATATCCGTGTTTGATGATGATTCCCCAATTTATATATTATATATGTATGATTTCACCATACATGTGCATACATGACATTCATTTTGCATGATCATTATGTGAATGAGTTCCTTTTGAAGAAGGGTGGATTTAAATATTTTCTAAAAATAAGATGTCAATTTTTGCAACGATTTTCATACTTGAGATAGTCGTTTTAACTCACTAAGCTTAATCCATGCTCACCCCTTTCTCTTTTAATGTTTACAGGAAAGAAATATATATACTGCATGGTTGTTTGGAAATGGGTATTGATTCAAAAGGGATAGTGTGTGAGATTCTGCGAAAAACGTATATGAAAATGTTGTTCTGTTGATACTTATCATTCATTTAAACTGACTATTATGATTTTATTTATCTTCGTCGTCTGATTTTGGGTTGTGACCCATGATTTCTTGTGGATTTAAATTGGTCGATGGGAGCGGAGGCACCATGATTTATAGATGAGATGATATGGGCGGGTCCCTATCATGGAACTGGATATGGGCGAGTCGCTATCATGGAATTGGATAAGAGCTTGAGTCTCTTAATGGATTTTGACAAGCATTCGATATGTTTTGTTTGTGTAATAGTTTTGTGACGAAACTCGTATGTTGTTATAGTTCAAAAATTTTGGGCTTGAGTCCCATATTATTTGATAATCATAAACTGTCAGTGATGTACATATTAAATTTAATAAATTGCATGTGATGTGAATATTATGGATAAATGTTGTATTTGATGCATGAACGAATTTACGCATACGTCATGTCGAAATTTTTGGAAATTTCCAGAGTTAGTTTATTTTTGAAACATTGGTTTCTGTTGAAGTTTTGAATTCAAATTTAAATGATTGAGTTTCCGATTTCACCCCATGTGGCGCCAAAGAAGTCGAAGGACGTCACAAGTTATGGTATCAGAACTTAGGGACAAGATCCAATTCACGGAGTGTGGGTAGGAATGGGTAGTTGTATGTTAGGTTTGTGCATGTTTCATTGCATGTGAAATTGTTGTTATGAAATTGTAATTTGAAATTAGTGCAAGGTGCACATATATGAACTAGTACCTAAGAGCCAAATTGTGCTTATACTAAATGATTTTATGTTATGCTTATGTGGCAAAAAAATGGTATTTACATGCATACGGGATGGTATGCTAGATGCATAGTTGGGTGAAAGCATGTTGTTGAGCAATTGAAGGTCTTGTAAGATATTTTGATGGGCATCATAGAATGATTGCAAACTTAATTGATATATAAATGCCTCATGATACTAATTGGATGTCCTGTGATATGCTATGGTTGAAAAAAAAATCATTTTTACCTTATTGATTAAAATAAGCAATGAGGTGCATAAATGCACATCTATTGTTACTTTTGTTATCCTTGTCGCATGATAATGCCATGACATATAGTAGAGTACAATTTATTAATTGCTAATGTTTCAAACTTGGAGAGTTGGAGAACATTTAATGTAGGATGTATGTCATGTAGAAAATGTTGTTCTGGACAATTTAAAACAAAGACAACGTGTTTATTTATGTTGATGTATGCTCATGTATACGTGGTACATAGTCGTGTATAAATATGCATGATAAATAATATGCGACATTAATGTTGTATAAAAATCACAATTAAATTAGGTCAACTACGAGATAGAGAGGGTCATCTTAAAGTTGGCTAGTTCATTATTTGGGTACAATTGTATGTTTCCATCATATTGAGTTAAATCAATGAGACAAAATTAGTGAAGACAGCACCATCCAAATTTGTGATAATAAGTTGATCTTCTTAGGAGTGTTGTGTTGTTTTGCTAGCAAAGTGAGTCAAGTGAACATAATAGTGATAACTATAAGTGTGAATAAGATTAAAAAAATCAATATTTTGATAGGGAATACCCGAGTGGATATTCAAAAGGAGGCGATTGGACAAAAAAAAATGATAATGTGAAGGGACACATTTAAGATTCGTATTATTTTGGATTTAAGGGAGTATAAATAAGAAATGTGTAGACGAATTGAGAATTCAAGTAAGATGGTTAATACATAAAAATAATTAATAAATAAAAATGTTGGGTCAAAGATTCACTAGGTTCCATTGGAATTATTATGGACGAGGAAAATGAAACCATGAGCACTGATTTAAAAAAATGATGATTATTGAGTATCCATAGATTAGCATCGAGTAGTAAAATCCTTTATATAAATTGGTTGTCTTGTACGACCTACCGTATAGTTGAAGAATGCTCTTGACAAATCATTTACTGATGAAAAAAATAATAAAATGAATAAGTGAAGTGCTCACACAATCTAAATGCTCATTGATTCATTCACAAATGTTATGAATAGTGGTAAGTTAATGATTTTTGGTCGACATGGTTAGCCGTTACGAGTGACATATTGAATCGTGATGGATATAGGTACCTTAAAAAAAATTTGTATGACCTTCGATAAATATATGGACTTGATAATAGTGAAGGTTTTGGTAATTATTGGTAGCTACTAAGGGTAAAGGTATAAAAAAATTATATGTCCACATGTTGACACGTGAAGGGAATCAAGTGTAGCAATGAAATTGTAGAAAGTGAGTATGACAATATGACAATAGAACCTTTGAACACATTGCTAGTCCCTTGATCATCTCAATGTAGGGACCGAAACCTAAGAATAATAATCCCTCATTCGTATTCATACCGATAAGTATCCAAATGCCAAAATATCCTTAGATTATGGGAAATAATTTATGAAGTCAAACGTAAACTCGACATAAATTAATTTGCTTAAAGAAATTATTAAGCTAAGAGTATAAAATTCATTTTTGTAAGTATGACTTGAGTGACTTTCGAAAATTTTGGAGATAGTCAAGATAATAAGAAAATTTGTATTCAATATGAATGACTCATATCAAAGATAGTATAATGTATGTGGATGTGTAGATTACTATCCAGTTGTGAATCTTTGGTTATAAATCGACTTAAGCGGTGATAATAAAATATTTCAGATGGTGTATAGT
Organism: Pontederia crassipes; assembly: GCA_030549335.1. Lineage (NCBI taxonomy): Eukaryota > Viridiplantae > Streptophyta > Magnoliopsida > Commelinales > Pontederiaceae > Pontederia > Pontederia crassipes. The sequence continues at coordinate 10,600,427 of CM060190.1, forward strand.
GGAAAATAACTTAGAACGATAGATGAAGCATCTCGAGATTTGTGAATTTTGAAAATAAAAGAAGGAAATTATATATTGATAAGGGAGAATTTGATGAGATGGAAAACATAAATTAATATTGTGTACAAAACCTTGAATGAAAAGTTAAATGGATAGAGGTCTTTAATAGAGTGAAATTATCCAATTTTTGAAATAAGTATGTTTCTATGGATGTTGAATTTGGAGTTTTGAAAAAAACAAAAGATACAAGTGATGTGGAAAGAATTTGATGAATTAAATTTATACAATTGCATTGAAGAGGATGGATGATAGTGGTTCATACTAAATTGTGAATAGATGGAGAACGATATAAGTTTTATAGTGGTGCAACCTATTCTATCCGTCTTAAGTTAGTTGATTGACCATATTTACGTCTTGATTATCACCTAGAGTATGCTGAGTTGGGTTTTCGAAAGATTGATTAGGGTGGGACGCCCTCTAGTCATCGATCGAAAACTCGAACCTAACGGTAGATGTGCTGATTACAAACTTATTGGTAGAGCAATTGGAGTGGGACGCCCTTCAATCCTCAATCGTAAGTTTGAGTTAATACATCATGTGTTATAGTTGGTAGATGAGGAGTTGTTTCAGTATTACTTTTAAGTTGAGACAATTTATGATTTAATATTGGAGAATACAAGATTATGAATTTTCTTCGTTAGTCTCTAAAGAAGGTCGATGGAGGAGAATTTCAAATAATTTAAAGATTGATGGATAACAAGATGAAATTGGTTAGATTCTTATATTAAAGTTTGTGGGATTTATCAGTGAAGAAATTCTTTCGTGGATGGAAAAACCATATTCTCAGTTTAGGATTAAAATAGAATTTTAATAACACTGTTGTATATAGATATACATTGGTTTTAATTTTTGTCAACAACAAAAAAATCGAGAACTGTGGTTGTGTTAGAAGGATTCTTTAAAATGAATTTCGGTGGAAGTGAAAGATAAGTCTCATAATTGGAATTTTTGTATTGTCATTATAAGTCTAAATATGTCCGTGCTATAGATGGTAGTTTATCGAGTTTCATGGATGTTAAAACTTGTGGAGGTAAGATTCAATATGGCGAACTCTGATTTGAAATTGCAATCAATCTTTCTTAAAAAGCTTGATCAATTGTGATAGATAAAATTTAAAAAAAAATTAATGAAAATAAATTTGATCCCAAAATTTATGACGATTTGAAAAAAAAAATTGATAGAATAAAATTTTAGCTTGAATTCGAATTCGACTTAAATTTTCCTTTTGAAGGAAATATTTATTTTTAAAATTTTAATACAAGCATAATGATAATAAGAAGTAAAAAAAATTCCTTTTAGATGATAATTAGAAGAGTCAAACAATATATCAATTCTAATATAATTAATTATTACAAATTTCGAGGACGAAATTATTTTTATGGATGTTGTAATTGTAACGTCCGGTCACTTAAAAAAAAGGTGTAAATACTTTTCTAAGGAGGGGGCATTTTGGTCTTTTTGCAATCAGAAAAAAAGGGGCCACGTGGACAAAAAAAAAAGGAGAGAGAAGATCACTTCTTCTCCCTCATTTTGCCCGATTGCCACAGTGCACATGGGAGGAAGAAAAAAATAGCAGCGGCCGCCCCTCTTCCGGCCGCCGGATCTCCGCCATCTGACCTTCATTTTTCGTGTGTGAGGTGTCGTTGGAAAGAGCGTGAGGAGACGAACATTTTGACATATGGTGTGAGATGATCAGTCCACTGCGTGACACAGCGAGGGAAAATATGAGGACGCCGAAAAATACGTTGGCGACAATTCCGGTTCTGATTCGCACCGATTTTCTCCTGGTGAGTTGTACATCGTTCTCAGGTCGATTAGGATCATTTTGAGGGATTTTAACCATGTTTTTGTTACAAATCACATAGGAGGCCAAAATTAGGGCTTTCCGGCGAACTTTTCCAGCGAGCCAATAGGGGGCTCCGACTGACCTTACCATGACGTCCTGGTAGGTGTACACACGAGAGAGAAACATATTGGGTTGCTGCCCGTCAAAATATTAATCATAAATTACTTGTAGGTTCGTTGACTTTAGGTTCTGATCGTCGGGCGATATTTTCGATGACTTGTCCTCAATGTGTATTGGTAAGCGAATGAAAATGCACAATAAATTTGATTTTAGATATGAAATTGATTGTTAATTAATTTTATTATGCTACTAATGAAGAAGGCGACGTTCGACGTTCGGCGGGTATGATTTCGATTTAGAGAGCGAGAGGGCCTCGTTTATTGTGGTAAGGATATGATTGGTGACCGAAACTATTTATATGATTTATTTTCATAATTGTTTAGAATTGGTTATAGGGTCTTATCCGAATTATTATATGCTTAATTGGACATGATAGGTGGTTGTCCGATGAGCTGTGAGCAGGGTGTTATTAGTTGACGATTTATTTTCTCCTATCGGTAAAAATGTTGAAAATTTATAGTGATGATCAATTTATGAAAATTAATTTATTTGATAGCTACAGTTCATTAATTATGAACTTATGCAAGAAAATTATAAATTATAACTCTAGGTACCAAGATGTCGTTAGAAAGGATTATTATGAAGTGATTAATGAATTAAAAGATAAATGATATGTAGAAGTTATAAATGCCTTAAATGATAAGATTATGTTCTTAAATAAAGTTTAATTGGATGTAATAAGTATTTATCCCCTTTGAACATATTCGGATGGAAGTTAGTTGAGACTTAAGGAATCAAAGGTGTGGGAACTTATCTCAAATGATGTAAATTACTTAACTCTTCGGAGTGGTAACATTGTCCCATCCGATGTGGGGCGGATTTTCGAGATCGCTTTCTTCATGCATAATCATACTTATTTGCGTGTTTCATATATATGCCATCATATGAATTGTGATGTTTAATTAAGAATTTTGGAAGCCTATTGATTTTGATAGAAGTTTCTATTGTTTTCCTGAATAAAATATTCGGTTTTAAAATGAAATATTTTGACGTGATAACTTCAAGCTCCAAATCTTCACCTCGAATATGCATTCATGCATCATATGCACTTCATGTAAAAATCCGCATAAGGCAGAATATTTATACCTCGGAGGATTGGCCAACTCCGAGTAGACCGGTTGGGGCCCGGTTTGCTCTGTGTCGATATAGTGACATGAGGAGCAGGTTCAACACCCTGTGTCGATATAGTGATACGAAGGGTGGAATTAGAACAATCATCCTGTGACGATATAGTGACACGAGGGATGGAATGGAAAAAGAAAAAAATAAGCTTTGTGTCGATATAGTGACACCAGGAGCGGTTCAACGTTCTGTGGCGATATAGTGACATGAGGGACGAAATTAGAACAACCACCCTGTGACGATATAGTGACACGAGGGGTGTGTGAAGAAGCACTCGATTGATGAGTGGTATGGATATTCGTGTTTGATGATGATTCCCCAATTTATATATTATATATGTATGATTTCACCATACATGTGCATACATGACATTCATTTTGCATGATCATTATGTGAATGAGTTCCTTTTGAAGAAGAGTGGATTTAAATATTTCCTGAAAATAAGATGTTGATTTTCGCAACGATTTTCATACTTGAGATAGTCGTTTTAACTCGATATTTATCATTCATTTAGACTGACTATTATGATTTTATTTATCTTGACACCGTCTGATTTTGAGTTGTGACCCATGATTTCTTGTGGATTTAAATTGGTTGATGGGAGTGGATGCTCCATGATTTATAGATGAGACGATATGGGTGAGTCCCTATTATGAAACTAGATATGGGTGAGTCCCTATCATGAACTTGGATAAGGGTTTGAGTCTCTTAATGGATTTTGACAAGCATTCGATATGTTTTGTTTGTGTAATAGTTTTATGACGAAACTCGTATGTTGTTATAGTTCAAAAATTTTGGGCTTGAGTCCCATATTATTTGATAATCATAAACTACCAGTGATGTACATATTAAATTTTATAAATTGCCTGTGATGCGAATAATTATGGATAATGTTGTATTTGATGCATGAACGAATTTACGCATACGTCATGCCGAAATTTTTGAAAATTTTTAGAGTTAGTTTATTTTTGAAATGTTGATTTCCGTTGAAGTTTTGAATTCAAATTTAAATGATTGAGTTTCCGATTTCACCTCTTGTGGTGCCAAAGAAGTCGAAGGACGTCAAAGTCCATGTCCATGAACACACAAAATATCAAACTTTTACTAGCTTGTCTTCTTGAAGCTTATGTTAATATAAAACTAAATTCATGAGATTTGATTATGTATAATAAAAGATATTAATTTTATGATTGATCACAATAAACACTTATGATTGATCAATTGCTTAAGCTCTAGGATTGAAGGCATGAACAATATATAACCTTGATCATTACTATATCCATGTATGATATATTGGCATCCACATCATAATTGGATACAATAATAGCATACAATATTGTTATAGGATTAGAAGAATAATGAGAAAATGAAAAGAAAAAGCTTTTCATTATCGCTCGCTTTAGGTAAATTAATTTCTCCTACTCTATGTATTCAGCTTTCTTGAATTATTATTTGTACTGAATATGTATTTCGTCAAGTTCTTATGGAAAGTATATAAGGAATAATTGGTCATCTGGTTGTGCATTTGAAAAGTATAGGTGATATTATAAAAAAGTAATCTTATTTAATTTAAATAAATGTTTGATAGGATTCATCTTTTGATATTTGAAATAGAATTGTTATGATGAATCAGTCACTTACATATATTTGTATCAAAATGTGAGCAACTGTAAAGCCCAATTCATCATTTTTTTCCCTTGAATATGGAATGAGATATGATGGAACTAAGTGTTATGCGAAAATAAATACTACATCGTGAAAAATCATTGATAGAAATGATCTCTAGAATTCGTAAGGGCCACCTCTATTCTACTTGTACCTACCTAGCCACGAGCCCTTTCAGATCTGTCCCCAAACGTGGGATGAGGTAGAATATAGCTAAGTACCATAAGTGCTGCTTCGTGAGAAGTCATAGTGTGAGCTAGTTGTAGAATCCATAGGAGCCACCTCTATAATTCGTAGGAGCCATTTTTAAATCCACCTACTGACTACAAATTGATAAGTTAGTGATCCACAGATTGCATATGCATACATATGTTTAATATATTTTAAATGATATGGATCATAAATCGAATGTGATGCTTCTTATAAAATATTGTATACGTAAGTTTTAAATATATGAATATATTTGCTATTGATATTATAATTATTTGCCTAATTATGCTTCATTGAATTGGTTAATTGGTAATACATAGGGTATGACTTATCGACTTATGAGCTATTTTGATCATTCTATTATTTTCACCGTTGTTTTTCAGATTAGTATAGCTATTTGAATTGTGTGAGTTGATTATTTTAGTTGGATTTATTTCGTTTGATGCTAAGGTATTGTATCCTTTTATTAGGATGTTGGAAGAGTTCATTTATTTGTATTGCAAATGTAATTTGTATCTTGTATGGAGAATAAAATTTAAGGAATATCTTGTTTGCTCTAAAAGGTCAATATGAACTGCATGATTTTTATTTATATTGTCATTCCTTATTTTATAACAAATGTAACTACTACATGTTTCCACAATTTTATTTGATCGCCCGTGGTCATGATAGCTTGAACTTCCTTCTTTACGAAATCGATCTAACAATTCATAGAAATCACATAGTAGTCATAAGAGTTCATTACTCAAATATGTTTATTTAGATAACCCAAGTAGTAACTTGGAATCCTACTCATGCAAATCTTATAATGTTATGCATGTATGTTAGAGTAATTTTTACCACCAGTCCCCTGACTTTCATTCGATCTCGTTTTAGTATCGAAACTTTAGTTTATAATAAATGAGTTCCTCATTACAAGTTTGTAACAAAAAGGTCCCCTTAAATGCAATAACTGTTTCCAGATTAATGTGTTGTTCAGGATGTTGGTGTGACACTAAACCTAATTAAAATATTATTTATTTGTTAAAAAATATAATTATTTATTGTAAAATAATAAAAAAATTAAGAAAAGAGAGGGGGCAAAAGGATGTTGAAATTATTTATAACTTGAATTGAAATAAAATGAATTATATTTATTAAAAATGTATAAATATTCATAAGAAAAGTAGCATATAAGGTTATTTAAAAAGTTTTAGGAGAGAGGGTGCAACAATTTTCTCTTTTCTTATAATATTTATATATTATTTTAATCAATATATTTTATTTATTTTAGAGTATGCCAAGGTATTGTCTTAATAAAAAATTAATATAGTATATTGATATTTTTATGAGCCCTGATAAAAATAATATATAAATTTTTACTTATAAACAAATTAAAAAAATAAAAGAGAAAGAGAGGGGGAGTTGCACCCTTCCTCTCTCTCATTTTTTAAATTTTTTTTCTAATATTTTAATAAATATATTATATTTCATTTGTCATATAGAATAATTTTCATCATGACATGACAATTGAACACAAATAAAATATAACATATTTATTGAAATAATATACAAAAAAATATTTAAAATAAATAACTATTTTTTAATACATATATAATATTTTATTTGAGTTTAATATTATATTAATATCATAGTCAACACATGTAGGATTTTTTGGTATGATTAAATATAAAAATGGAAAAATTAATTTTAGTAGGAGTAGGAACTTTCAAATGATTAAATAACTAATGAAACTAAGATATAACTGAAAATCAGAATAGATAAATTCAGAAGAAATAAATTTAATTTCACTAAACTAGGAGTTTTGACATTTTAAAAACCAAATTAACCAAATTAAAGGATTTGTTGTTATATAACACAATAATACATGTTCCATTTAAATGGGATTCATGTGGAAATAAATAAAGTTAGTTTCAGCAAAAGTAGGTGTCTTCATAAGTTTAGGGTATGTGGTTTAAATAAAAAAGAATTGTGTAGAAGTTCCCACTTTACTGAATTTGAATATTACGAATTAAACATAAAATTATTTGCGCAGAAGACAGAAGTAGGCATTTTAAAAATTTTCCTTTGGTTTCTAAACTTTTGGATTTAGTTAAAACAAAAAGGATTAACAATTAAAGTATTTTATCCAGCAATGGAAGAAATATCGCATAGATGATTTTATATTAATATCAATAATACATTTTTTAAATAGAAATAGTCAAAATTTATTGTTAATATTTTTTATTTATATTATATAGAAATTTTTATTTCAAATAAAAATAAATAAGACGTGAATTTATTTTTTAATTAATTATTTAATTATATATTAATGAATTTAATTATAATTACTAATAATAATCATAATAGTTATAAGTTATATAATTTTATTGTAATGGTGATTTTGGAATAAAAAGATAACCGGAAAAAGTCATGTGCCAACATTAATATATTTGAAGAAATAAAGATAGAATGCGATTCTTTGCTTGTGTAAACATGAATTCAAGTTGAGTATAATTATGAAAATAAATCTTTTCATAATTTATAAAATAGTGTTTTTATTGTCGTATTTAAAAAATAATTTGAAGGTGTAAACTAAATTTTGGTCATAATTAAGATAAATGAATATTTTTTTCTTATAAGAAAATAGTGTATTATTCTGATGAAAAAAATTGAGAAATATTTTTTCCTTTTATAATAAATAAAGCATTATTTTTGGATTAAAGACTAATAAATTGATGAATCCGTGCCATGATTTAATAAATATTAATATTAATAAACTAATTTCTTTCTAAGAGTTATATTAAAAGGTCAAGTTTAAGTAAAATGGATAAATGAAAATAAAATATTATTATTAGTGAAAAAGTACACGCAACTTGAGTATAATTAAGATATTAATTATTTTCCTTTTTAAACATATAATTTACCATTTTTTTGTTTCAATAAATAACTTTGACAAGACATGTGTCAACATTTAATAAAAATAGAAATGATCTGATTTTATTTATTTTAAGAAATAAACTAAATACAAAGTTTAAGTAAAGTGAGAGTCCTATATAATTAAAGATAATATTTGAGAATAGGTAAATTCAGTTTGAGTATAATTGAGATGAATAACTCTTTTCCTTTTTAAAAAAAATAATAGTATATTGATTCAAAATAAACTGTTATATTATTCTTAAGTGCTGAAAAATCATAGAAGAATACTTAATTAGTAAATCGTAGTATTCTCTTATTTGGTATTTTAGATCTTTTCTCATTGAATCTAGATTCACTTGTTATTTTTTTATCATTTGAACTATTAAACATCACTTTTTTTAAAAATTCCCATTTAAGAAGAATAAGACAAAATGTTCTAGTGGAATTCACTTCTTTTCGCTCTTACTATTTATGTGAACGACATCTAAGGGTCGAGTTGGAGTCATCAACAAACTCGACTTCATCAAATTTGGTCGGATTAAATTGAATTGGATCGGATTGAACCCTTATAAAGGTCAAATTTGATCCAATTCAATACGAGTTGGGTCTGGGTGGTTGAATTATTCGATAACTAATGTTTTTAATATTTTAAATTTAATAATATTTTATTTTAGTATTGTTTAACATTTTAAATTAAATGTAGTTTTAATTAAATAACAAAGTTAAAAATATAAATAAATAAATAAATGGGTTTATAGATCAAGTCGAGTTGAGATTTCCCAAGTTGTTCTCGACCAGAGGTTAGAGAATCCGAAGGTCATTAGGTCTGCCCGCTGAACACCTTAGTCCACGTTTAAAAAAATAAATTCTGTTGTCTTTTTACTGGGGTCAACCAATCATCTTAAATCTTTATCAAACTATTAATTCCATAATGATATTTTTCCTAAAATAGAATACATCTTAATCTTATATGGAAGCACGAATTGTTCATCTTAATGCACCAATCAAGCACTTATTCTCGGCATCACCTTAAGATGGAAACAAATATCTTCACATGGAATCATACGAACAACTACAAATAGAGGCCTCCTCCTGCAACTACTCCGGCCATCGTACTCCGTGCTAATCTGAGAGAGAGAGAGAGAGAGAGAGAGAGAGAGAGAGAGAGAGAGAGACGTGATGGTGAGGCTTTTCGGCGTGACGATCTCCGAACCAACGAAGGCGAGGGATGTGAACGTGTTGAAGGAGAAATTGCAATTGCCGCGAGTTGCGGCGAGGCGAGGTAACTTTTATTTTATTTTATTTTGTTTGCCCTTTTTTTGTATGTCTTCATTTTTTTTCTTTGTTTGAAGGAGAACGTGTTCAATCTTTTTTCTTTGGTTGCTTGTTTCATATTTTAAGTTCAAATATTTTATCAATTCACCGCTGCATAAGTTCTTTGTATGCACATACTATTTCGCACTTAATTTTGTGTATGATTGAACTCGACTGAAAAAATTAATACTGTATACAGCATGAACACTAAAACTTAATTATTTGCTTTAAAGAATTGCAAATTTGAGATCAGATTGTACTTATTTTATTTTATTTTATAAACGAGTTGCCGCGAGGTGAGGTAACTTTTATTTTATTTTATTTTTTGTTAATTAAAAGAAACGAATTTATTTTATTTAAAATAAGTTGGCGCATGCACTTATTTTGTCAGATGCCAATTTCTTTGGTTGTCCATCTACACTTTTCTTTTCTTTTTCGCCAGTCCTTTTTTTTTGTGCAGGTTCGTTCAATCTTTTGCTTAGTAATAGCGCTGCATATATATTAGTTTTGGATATGGTCAAATTCGACTTAAAAAAAATACTATTTACAGCATAAACATTGAAACTTAGTCCCATCTGACATTTAATTATTTGCTTTAAAGAATGCAAATTTGAGAGCAAATTAAATGATTCTTTTAATGTTCATGTTCACTACTACTCCAGTAGAATCCAAAGTTCAATTTGTTTCTCTAAATAGAAAAATAGATTTAACCCTCTGATCTATGATTTATTTATATTATAACATTCAATTGAACTGATTTTAATAATAGAGATGTTGCAAATTAAGCCGTTTACAAGGAGAAATCAATCGAAGCAAATTTAACGTTATACGTTAGGTACAAAAATAATTCAACAACTCTTTTGAAATTGCAGCATAAATAATACAAATCTACATGCATAAATAAAAAAAAAATTGACAGGGCGAGACTTTATCTGCTGATTAATTAGAAATAATGTTTATTTCATCTTAGAAAATATTGAATAAAGTATCTGCTTAAATATTACCAATAATAAATTAAGGTGTACTTATATATTTCTATTTCATTTTCTCCTTACTCGTGAATCAGTTATAAAAATGGATGGGTCGCTATGTGTTTTCTTCTTGGAATGAATATCCAAGTTTTGATATGAAAATACACGTGATCATTTGCTTTGGAAAAAGTTTCCAAATGCCTCAGCGGAATGATGGACGCGTGCAGGAAAATCATGGACGAAGGAAGAACACGGGAGGTTCCTGGAGGGTCTCAAGAATTTAGGTAAGGGCGACTGGAAGGGCATATCAGCGAGGTTTGTAAAGTCCAAAACTGCATTGCAAGTCGCAAGCCACGCTCAAAAGTATTATATGAGACACAACAATCAGAGCAACTGCAGGTCCAAGTTCGATACAATGTCCATTAATGAGCCACAGCCGCAGGTATGTATATAATATAATACTAGAGTCGTTCCGTCCCTGCATGCAGTTTTGCATGTCTCATCGATCAGCTTTTTTCTTCTTCTTCTTCTTCTTCTTATTATTATTGGAGTTGATATATTCTTCGTTTGTTATAACATACGGACTCACACTCACGGTTTTCTTCCTTCAAATGCCAATCTTGGTTTCCAAGACATGCCATGAAATAAATAAAAAAAAATGCCTTTTTTTCTTCCTTTTCCATATATGGTTGATGCATTTACTTTTGTTTTTTGTTGTGTAGGTTTTGATCGCTCAAACTCCTGGAAAACAAGTTCAAGAAGATCAGAATGTCAATCCAACAAATTCAATTGATCAAGTGGCCCTTCAGAAGAGCAGTTTAAGCCATTCGCAGGGTTTTGCTTCCGCAAACGCCAACCCAGTGCTGCTGGTATTTATAGAAGCGGATTTGTTATGCAAATGAGAAAAACATATGAAAATATTTAATGTTTCTAACCACGTACATATTGCAGTTCAAAATGCATCAACCCGAAGTGCCAAGGACTACAACATCAATGCTGGATTTTCTGGACCAAGCAAATATTGCTGCCGCATCTCGTCATCAGTTTAGCCACGATGGTCACCTCACAAATCGGCTTCATCACGTTCAGCTGCCACAAACTCATTGCAGCAGTCCAGCTCATGTGTCCGAGGAAGAATGTGATCTAGAGCTCAGGCTAGGACCAAGTAGGCAAAAATGCCAGGGAAAATAATCTTCAATAATTCGAGATCATCATGTTATTATGATCTGGTAGTAGCTAATATGCATTAGTCATTGTTTCCCAGCGCAGGCCCTTCTTTGTCTTCTTTTTCTTCTAATAGCATTTTGCTCAACAATATTGAGATGGTAATGCGACTTTCTTTTGCTTTGGAGTATTTATAGTTGGAAAAATAAACTAGTTCTCATTTTTATTTCAATTAATAAAATTTTACAATGATATATATATATATATATATATATATATATATATATATAGGAGTATTAGTTGAATCTAAGTAAAAAAGAAACACTCCCGAATAATACATGTATAATTAAAACTTAAATGAGATTAAATATAAAAATAATTTGACTAGAAGCTTCGGATGAGTCAAATGGAGAAAAATATGATATATATATATATAATTATGACTACTTAGTGGCTGTTGCTTCTCTTATATATATATATATATATATATATATATAATTTTGACTATTAAGTGACAGTTGCTTCTCTTTCCTTCATTACTATTTATTTATTTATTATTCTCTCCTCAGTGACACTCTCTTCCTGTCCAATATATTGTCTTATAACTACTGACGCTACTAATCTATAAATATATAATCCTAAGGATTTAATGGCCCTTTCACCATCTACATTTATCTTTTTTCCTAAATTTTTGAATTATTTATGCTTTTATTTTTCTTTCATATATGCTTTTATTTTTTCCTAAATTTTTGAATTCATATACTCTTGCTCCAATTATAAATGTTCCACGATCATTTTAACTTCCTAAACTAATGTACATCACCCACTAGTTATAACTGCAGCAAATTATATATGTAACCTCCTCTCTTTATCAATTGTAACCTCCTCTCATTTTATATGTATTTCCGTTCATTTTATATACTGCTATTTGTCTTTTTTTCTGATTGTTTCTATTTTTTTTTCATTTTCACCACCTCTTCTAATTATCGTAACTTAAACTTATCTCTTTTCGGTTACTAAAATTATAACTTACCATAAAAACTTTTTTTCAGTTACTAAATAAACTTTTTTCAGTATCTTCCCACGTCTGACTTCCCCTCCTTACCCACCATATTTCTGCTTTCCAGTGTAAGATAATTATAATTGTAACTGTTGATCCATGAACTCCGAAGCGACACCAATTTTCCCTCGTCTTCCAACTCAAATGACGCCCGTCTTTTTAATTGCTTCCAACTCCATCACCCAGTCCGCTACCACGAGCAACACATCATGTTCGTCTGTAATACATTGAAGTTAAATTCCTTTCTTTTCATGTTTCAATTCAGAAACTGAACGAGGAGGTGCACAAACTAATCTTTCATGTAATTACAGATTTCAAACGTGAACCATGCCAAATGCTTCGGAAAATGCGCAGAGTTTTGGTTCACGAGATGCTGGGACCTTATCCAAATGTCAGGTTAATTGCAAAGCAAGTGTTCGGTAAGGCATATCTTTTCTCTTTTCATGGCAGAAAGTAGACACCTTATGTTCGAACTCTTTTCTGGGACTAATCAAAATGATTAAGAAAAAAAAGTGATTCTTAAGTCTTTCTTCGATGTTACAAGTTACATCCTCGTAAAATTGATTACTCTAATGTATTTTGCAGATCAAGATGATTGAGCGGTCTCTGATGTTCATCTTAATAGTCTGAGTGCTTATTGCAATTATTTTGACTTGTCAGATCTAGAAGGTTTGATATTTTAATAACAATTATGTAAAATTTTAGATTGTCTTGATGTCGTACATATTTTAATAACAGTTAGGTAAATTTTATGATTATTTTGATGCCATGACTTTAAGAATTTTAGAAAATCTTTTGATGATTAATAATTAGGCACACCTTTATATTGCAGATCTTTTATCTTCTGAATGATTTTTGTTTTCTTTCATTATTTTGTCATTTAATAAAGAAATAGTAATAGGATTGATCACGGGTCGGGTCAACCAGCCCGCACTAATATGATTAATTCGAAAAATATTCTCGGCCCAATTATAAATCGGGTCGGGGCCGAGTCAAAATAATAGAAAAGCCGATGAATTTCGAGTCAAGACCGGATCTAATATATGAAAACTCGACCCGTGAGTCAATTTGATTGTAATAATAAAAAAATAATAATTATGCTACATAATTCTAATTATTTATTAATTTGACAGGTCATATCTTCATTTTAAAATGTTTAAAATAATTTTGTTGAGTCTTTTGTTAATTCTATATATTTATTTAATCAAATCATGATTTAATTTTGCTAATTGTATACACTTTTTAATATTTTCATAATTTTTTAATAATTATTTGGACCCGATTTAATTTCTAGTTTTATTCTCGATTTACCGAGTTCGACCGGTACCGGTACCGAGTCCAAAAGATATAGACCTAGCATAAATGGGTCAAGACTGGGTCACAGTGAACCCGAATCCGAACTCGATTTTGCTCAAACCTAAATAGCCAAAAAAAAACAAGAAGAGGCAAAGGTTAAGGTTCTAATAACCATAATATAGGAACTTTTGTGTTCCAGTTAAATTGAAAAGGAGCAAACATGCTTCCCTTTTGTAGAGCAACCTGGCTTCATATTGCTAAAAAGGCTCTTAATGTTCTCTTGGCCAATGTTGTCATGGCTCAAACAGTTCTCAAGCATGCATAAGCTGAAAAGGAGGGCATCGATAGTTTGTTGGGACATTAGTCTTTTGAATTCTCTTGGCCTTATCCAGTGATCTGAGTAACCATCATAATTTAAAATTTAGTTTTTTTAAGAAGTATATCTTACCTACATTAAATATACATTTAAATATAATTAAAATTTATTTATATAAAAAATAATAATATTTTTCATCGCGCAAAGCACGATGGTATTCACTAGTCATAGATTATTTCTAATCCACTAACGCATCGTAGCTGCGTACAATCAACTAATTATTTGTAACTCAAAAAGTAGAATACTAAATAATTATAACATATTTTCTTTTTCTTCCATGCTTCAACTGCCGGTCATGTTTCATTTTTTCCCTAGATACAATTCCTACATTTATGTGGAGGAATTGGAGGAACTTGTCAACCCTCCATAGCAAAGAAGCGATTCTCTCCGAGACCTTCTAGTATGCGCAGAGCGAGTGATAGGCAGGCGGCGAGTGCGAGACGCTTGAGCAGTGATAGGCAATATATTTATGTTCCTACACGAGGAGATGCCGACGCGATCGTCAGCGGTGGTGGAGGTGAAGAGAAGGGTGAGAAAGAGGGCGTGGAAGGTGAAGAAGAGATAGTAGAGGAGGAACGCATTGTGCCTGATGAAGTCCATGCATCAAGAGAGCCTTTGGCGGAGAGGAGGAGATGACCGGGGCTCTTGGATTTCTGTGTCAGCAGTGGTAGAGGGCAGTAGAGCCTTTGGCGGAGCTAGAGAAGCTAAAAAAAGTTGCTTGCTATTTCTGCTTTTGTGAGGGGGTCTCCACGACATGAGTGTTCTCGGATTCTTCTGTAGATGTTAGGGGTCCTGAGACCACCATCTGTGAGGGCTTTTGAAGATGAGAAGAATCTAAGCATTACCTACCTAATAGTTATTCATCATCATACTTAAATATATTAACTATTTTGGCTTTGGATAAAATTTTATCACACTACAAGAAAATCGAAGAATAGCGACCCAAGTAACAAGACGCTACTGTGGCGCTATTAAGTCTTTGGAACATATGGCGTCATTTTAGCGTCCAAATAGCGCCGTTAAAATGCGACGCTGGTAGTCGGTGGCTAATGGCGTCACAATAGAGCCAACAAAAGAGGAGACGCTACTAGCGCCAACGGTTGATGCTATCTCACATTACTAAGACGCGTGGTGTTCGGCTGGGAGCAGTAGACAGATGTCGCTAAGGAGACGCTAAAGTGACGCTACAGATGAGGCGCTATTCCAGTGCTCAAGAGATGCTAATATTATGCGTTAGTTGAAGCTATTTCGACGCTTCTAGGAGACCAACATCGGACGTTAATGTGACGCTAAGGACGATATATTTAATATAGAGTCGATTATGTTGGCGACGCTACCGAGGCACTAATTGCAAATTTTTTTGATCCATTATAACCACATTTTTTTCCTTACCACACCATACAATTATATAATGTATATAAATGCATTGATATTCATCACAGGCATAATATGAAAGCATCACAAGCAAAATATTTAAGATAAGAATATGAAAAGTAATAAACTGAACTAACAAACTATACGTATATCTAATAATAAGTCTATAAGTAACAAAAGTATAATTTCTATCCATGGTTTATTTCTATTATAGGTTTGGGAGTTATTGTTATCGTTCCGGACGTTCGATCTCGACGTGCTCAGTCCATGGCCTCGCGGGGATTGATTCTACGTCGAGATCAATACTGAATCACCTGCAATAGCGGAGCCAACTGCTGTAACAAATGCTAAGACACCTGCTGAGATATCTGCTCCGATAACTACTGCGATAATTATTGCGATAGCTGCGTCATATCAGGTGCAATGGATGAGCTCAGAGCAGATGGACCGTCTACATATCCTCCACTCCTCCTAGGTACTTGAGCGGCTGTACCGAGGCCACGCAAGTATCCTCCTTGTGTCATGCCGACCACCTTCTCCTAAACAGCAGGGTCCTCTACGAAGTAGAAAAATTATACTATCATATAATATATAAATCATACATAGAAAACACACAAATTAAAAACATGAATCCCTTCAAAGAAACATTACCTGTTGGCTGAGTACTCGGATCATCTCCGTACTTTTCAACCATTTTCGCATTATACTCATCCTAAAAAATTTAACATTGCGCATTTAAAAAATAGTGCACTAATATCAACAACCAAATGAACATGTGATGAGACTTACTAGAAGCCTACGAGTAGTGGGCCTGACCAAATCGTTGATCTTCCGGCTCTTATGTGTGGCCTCGTAGACCATGCGAAAGTTCACATGACCGCCTTTTTTCTCCTCCTACGATAAAGTTTCAGATTTTATAAAATAAGTATAAGTTAAAAGTTTGGTTAATTGAATTTGTATGTAAATTACCATGCACCATCGATGCTTGTCAAATCACATCGACCCCCTGTGTGGATGTGAGCCTCAGGCTTCGAAAGTCGGTTAACTCTTGCCTTTTTGACTTCCGTTGCCATCACTCATCCGTCCTTTATGAACATCAAATGCTTAACTTTAAAAAACTATAAATTTAATAAAAATAATTTAAAGGAAACACACTTACCATTTCCTACATAAGGACTCCCAAACCGAACGCCTAATATGCCTAAGGCATCTTTGTATGCCCTGCTCCAAAGTGAGGCTGGCGGACGTGATGACCTTGCGAAACTTGTATAATCGATTTCGGAGGCGTTTTGCAACGACCTCCTCAAAAGCTCTCCGGATCATCCCTAATCTAAGATCCGGAGGAAATTGATTTGCCTTCTACAAAATACATTAAAACTTAGTAATTTTAAAATAATATAAAATAAATTATGTAACCCAAATAGAAGATCATACCGTAAAGGCTCAAAATATGTCATCCCGCACTTGAATTGGGACATCTTTCCAAGATTCTGTCCCTTCCGATAAGTGGGAAAGTACGAGAGCACTGAGATCCTGCACGGTACTAGCGGGCATGAAAATGGTCCTGCCAATTACAAAGAAGAATTAATTTTCAATGATAATCAAAATTATAACAAAATTTCTACAACTTATTTAACTTACGATCGAGCAATATTATTCACGGTGACCACCCCATTATCGTGTAATCTCTCTTCATCTGTCGAAGAAAAATCATCATCCGATATAGCTAGAATAGGCTGAGAAGGTCCGACATCATCTACGGGCCATAATACAAAATAAATCATTAGTGTCATATCAAATTAAAGTAGTGATAATTGATATATGTACAGTAATGTTCTCACCTCGAGTGATGTCTGCTGCTACATAATCCATGGCAGTCCGCTCGTCAGAATGTGACAAGCTAAGTGCTTGTGCTATCGGCGGCATAGAAATTGACATTATTAAAAAATAATTAAGGTAATTAATTGAGAAATATAATGTCAATAAAATAAATATATCACCTGGGGTAAGATGTCGCTCGGTAAAGCTAGAATGTGGTGAAGCGTCCGATAATCTCGGCGGTGGCGATGGCGTAGCAACTATCATCATAAGAAAATACATAAAATTTGCTTCCTATTTAAAATTATGAAATATACAAAAAATAACCTGGTGTGATATGCCGATCATCGTCGTGTGATCGAGACGTCCTGACTATGTGCCCTGTCGACAGTGGAGCAATTGTCACAAAAGCAAAATATTTAAAAACTCTATCTCTTACTATGTGACACGTACCTGAAGTGATAAGTAGAGTGGACTGATCATTAGCTGATCACTATAGTTTTTTTTATCCCATTTTAGATGCATTTCACTCCTATCGAACCCCTAATTGCCCAACTTTTGGCCAAATATGTTTGAAATGCATAGATTGTGATAACTAGTTGATATTCTTCATTCTATACCTAATTCCATGTGTATAGAGTTTCTGGAATGTCAAAATCCATAAATATTTAAATTCTATGCCAAGTTATCACTTTTAGGACAAGTTATCACTCCAATATGTCAAGTTATCATTATTTTGAGTGAACTGATTTTCAATGACTTTCTTGCTCTAAATCCATTATTATCATGAATGAATCATATTTGGATGGTCACATCTCAACTTGTGCAAAATTTTAAGTCCATTTGAACAAGTTATCATTTTTACAATGCCAAATTATCGTTAAAGGGCAATTCTATCATTTTGACATGCAAAACCATTAATTCTGCACAACGGCCTTAGGCATTCATTATATTATTATCTTAACTCTTTGCTGTTCAAATTTGATCACATTTGGATAATCACAGCAAAAGTTATGACAAGTTATCATTTTTAAAACAAACAAGTTATCGTTTTGACACCTAAGTTATCATTTCTATGAAATCATATTTATATTTTATTTCTGACTTCACTCACTTGCCACCCTATTCCATTTGATGCCTCTAATGCCTTGAATCACCTGCATTTGGATAATTCCCATTATTAGTGCCAAGTTATCATTTCCGGGTTCCAAACCATTAGTCTTTCATGTTTATTTCCACCCTTTGTATAACACCAAACTCTTTTTTATTATTGAGCTCAATTTACTTGTTGTTCTTACCCTTATTTGTTTATTTCTTATTAGAGGACATTGATGTTTGTTGTGTGGACTTTCTAGCAGGGAAAAGAGGAATGGATTAAGCCAAAAACAAGGGGGGGGGGGGGACCACTGTTTTGGCTACCCAAAAGCTGCTGCAGTCAGCTGGAATTTTCAGGACCAGTGGACAGATGGCTGCAATCAGAGAGAATAGAACATTCTGATGAGGATCAAAGGGTGGAGATAAAACATATAAAAGCTAGAATTTCTGGAGGAAGGAGGGGGCTGGACATTGAGGGTTTGGAGCAAGGGTTTCTGCACTAGGGAGCTGCTGCTGCTGGAGTTGCTGCTGGTTGCTGAAGATCCTGCCGAGAAGCTTCAAGCAAGGATGAATTGTACTTGTTCTCCATTCCATTTTATGTCAAGCTTTGTAAATATGAGGAGTTAAACTCCATTTCTTCTAGGATAGGGTAGTAATCTAGGTTAATTGTGGATGAATATGGAATGAAATTAATCCTGCACTGCAATCATTTCTGGTTTTCAGATTTTAGCACTGTTTTGAATTGATTCTTGCAATTGTTAGATCCCATTGTAATATATAACTGAGAAGTATAATTTGATCTAATCTTCCTTCAGAAATGAATTAAGAGTCAATGTCAGGTTTCTGGATTCCATTTTATTTGAAAATCTGATTTCTGATTTCTGCTTTCTTGATTTCCTGGTTTTCTGAAATTTCTGAATCTTATTTCCAAGGCTGTTTGAATCTGTTTGTCATTCTCAATCTGATTAATTGAGCAACTGAGAGGTTGTTATTGCCCCCCATCTTGTTTAGAAATGAATCAAGATGTTTGGCATACTTTTGATTCAAATTAGTTTGCTCTTCTGATTTCTGAATTTTAATTCTGAAATCTGTTTTCTAATTTCTTTGGAATCTGTCTTGACAATTGAACCCCTGATTTCATTCAATCACTGAGAGGTGAGCCTTAGGGATTTCTTGCAGTCCAGAGATGGGTCAAGAAGCAATTGGCAAGCCTAAATTCTATTGATTAATATTTCTGATTCCTTGAATTGCTGATTTCTGTTTTCGGATTTCTTTTTGAATTCTGATTTCCATTGTCAAGCTTCAATTTAATCCACTACCGAGAGGTAGTCTTAATGTCTTCCTTGAGAGTCAGAGATGAACTAAGGAGCATTGGATAATCACTGAATTCTCCATTTTAGATAGGATGTCTTTTAACCCAAATTAATTAGAGTTTATGTGGATTTCATTTTCTTTTGCAACTGAGAGGTTGATTTCAAATCCCCTGAAATTCAGAGATGAACCAAGGAGCACAAGCACTATTGTTGGATAGATTTCATCCTAGTTTAACTAATTGAAGTGATTTCATTATATTATGATTGCAATTATCACTTCAGATTTCCTTGAATTGTAAAAATCAGCAATGAACTTTCATTTGAGCCCAACGATAACTTGATTTTCATTGAGGATCCTCTTCTGATTCAACCTAACTACAATTATATGATAATATGTTGCTTAGTTAAAGGCCAATTGAGCCGTGAGAGCAGTTATATTTTAGGTTGAATCAAAATTGAACTTTTAATGATAACTTGATCCAATCCATCCATAATTAATTTAGATGAACCCCAACTCCTAGGAGAACCTTCCTCATTGATAGTTAAACCTTTTTAGTCTTTAATCTAGCATTTATAATTCAGTTTTGACAAATTTCCAAAACCTAAAAAATAGTTATCATTCTGCATTTCATTAAAAATCTGTTTTCACTTCTAATTAAAATCTATTTTTGCCATTTTAAATATGATTAGTCTAAATTATTTTTAGGTAGTCTAGGACTTCAAATCACTGTGGATACGACATTTAGGGTTACTACAATTGACTTGTGCACTACAGTAGAGAGTGAATTAGGGAGTTGGAACAAAAATTGAAAAAAATTGACTTTTGACTTAAAAATCAGCAAGTTATCACTAAACCTCCCAATTGCACTTATCAAGTTTTTGGCGCCATTGCCGGAGATTTGATGTCAATTAGGTTAACTTAGATAGTTTAGATTAGTTTTAGATTAGATTTTAGTTTATATGTTAGACAAATTTTCAGTTTTTGCAAGTTATCATTTTCAATTTTTCACTTTTGTCTAGTTTTCATTTCTTTCTTGAATTTGATACTTTTGAATCTCTTTATGCAGGACTTGGACCATCAAGATGATTTATATCTATCAGAACCTCAACCAGAGAGGAGGTTTAACAGAAGGAGAAGAATCCAAAGAGAAGAGGCCAGAAGGAGGATTTTTGAAAAAGAGGCACACAATCCTGGATTTGAAGAAGTTGCAAATCAGAATATGGCAGCTCCTAAGACTCTTAGGGACTGCTACTCACCAAGTAATGTCAGGAATCAATCAGGGGAAGGAGCCTTAGCACCTGTGGCAAATTTTGAAGTCAATCCAGCCTTGATTTCAATGATAAGGCAATATCAATTTTTTGGACTTGGGGCTGATGATCCAGCTTCTCATCTGGACAATTTCAAGGAGATTTGCAGCATAGTACACTTCAATAACATTTCTATGAATGCAGTCTACATGAGATTATTTCCCTTCTCACTCAAAGACAAGGCCAAGACATGGTACAAAGGTCTAAATCCTGAAGAGGTGGCCACTTGGGAATCAATTGTCCAATTGTTCTTATCTGAATTCTTCCCTCCTAGCAAGACTGACAATTTCAGAGATCAGATTGTGAGGTTCTATCAATTGGACCAAGAGAATATCTGTGAGACATGGCAAAGGCTCCATGGGCTGTTGAGGGCATGTCCCCACCATGATTTTGAAAAGTGGCTGCTAGTCAACTATTTTCATAAGGGATTGAATTACCCTAGTAAGATGGCACTAGACACTGCTGTAGGAGGCATCTTTGCATCTAAAAACATTGATGAAGCCTATCAACTCATTGAGAACATAGCCAAGAATCATCACTTTCTTACCCATGATAGGACCAGGAGGCCACCCATGGATAATATAGTGAATCACTTGTCAACTCAATTTGAAGAGGTGCTGTACAAAACTTTGGAGAGGCTGAACCTAACTTCCAATGTCAATAGAGCCTCTACTCCTGAAATCAGATGTTGTGTATGTGGTAATCAAGGCCATGTGACAGAGAATTGCAATTTAATTATGCAGCAAGTGGAGCAATCTGTTGATCAAATCAATGCTGTGGGCAACTATGGAATCAAACCTCCTACTGACTTCTATATTCCAAAGAATAGGAACCACCCCTACTTGTCCTAGAAGGCCAATCACTATCAAGGGCCTCCTATGCAAAATTCAAATTGGCAGCCCAAAATCCTGCCAAGGAATCAGCCACCTCCCTTTGGAAATCAGGGCCAAAATGCCCCAATTCAGAGAACTCCATATGAGCTACCACCTCAAGTCCAAGCATCTCAATTCCAAACTGAAATGAAGGAGATGTTCCAACAGATATTGAAGAAGCAGGACAGTCAAGGAGAGGAGATATTGAAAATAAATTCTAGAATGGATGCCACTAGATTGGATGCCATGAATGCAAATCAGAAAATGTTGAAAAACCAAATTGCTCAGTAGGCTAGTACATCATCTAGACCTCCTATGTTCTTCCCTGGATAGCTAGAAGTGAACACAAAGGAGCAAGCAAATGCCATCCAACTCAGGAGTGGAAGAATGGTGGAGGAACCAATGAAGAAAGCTGAGGATAATCAAGTCAATTCAGATTCAAAAGTTGCTAAAGAGCCAAGTGAAGAACCTGTGATGGAAATCAGGAATTCAGGCCCTCAGATTGAAGCAAAAGCCAGGATCTTTGACAAAGTTCCCTTCCCTCAAAAGCTAATAAAGGCAAGACAGGACCAACAATATGGAAAGTTTTTGGAAATCCTGAAGAAGCTATACATTAATGCGCCTTTTGTTGAAGCCATTCAGGAGATGCCTTCATATGCCAAGTTCCTTAAGAAAATTCTAACCAAGAAGAGAAGAGTATTAGAGCATGAGACAATAGCATTGACTAAAGCGGCTTCTGCAATTATCCAAAATAAGTTGCCTCCTAAGCTAAAGGATCCAGGGAGCTTCTCAATTCCATGTGAGATAGGAAATAGGAAAATCCAAAGAGCCATGTGTGACTTGGGTGCCTCTGTGAGTGTCATACCACTATCTTTATGCAGGAAACTTGAAGTTACAAATATGTCTCTTCAGCTGGCAGACAGATCCATCAAATACCCACATGGGATCATTGAAGACATACTCCTCAAAGTGGGTAAATTCTATATACTAGTGGACTTTGTGATATTGGACATGGATGAAGATGTGAATACCCCCATTCTGCTTGGGAGGTCCTTTCTAGCCACAGCTGGGGCTGTGATAGATGTAAAGGAAGGGAGATTAACCTTCAAAATTGGAGATGAGAAGATTGAATTCAATTTGGCACATGTTATCAGTAGGCTAAGTTTTTAGGAAAATGATTTTAAAGATGGGCAGCTAGATCAAGTGGTAGAGCAAGCTTCAGCTATAATTCCTATTGAAGATCCATTGCAAAGGTGTCTAATGTTTGATCATATGAAAGAATTGGAGGATCCAGAGACTGCAGCATACCAATCTGCATTGAGTTTATCCAAATCAGTAGAAAATTCAGAAAATTAGCACCAATTGCAAGAAGTTATCACTGTTGAGCAAGGCAACTCAACTCAAGCCAATTCTTCCAAATTGGAACTCAAGCCTCTCCCCAATAACTTGAAGTATGAATTCTTGGGGAGAATTCAACATTTCCAGTTATCATCAATGCAAACCTGCCCAAGAATCAAGTTGATGAGTTGCTGAAAAAACTAAAGCTGTACAAGGAGGTGATTGGCTATTCTATTGATGATATCAAGGGTATTAATCCCTCAATTTGCATGCATAGGATCCCAATGGAGGACAACTACAAACCCTCCAATGAATGCCAAAGAAGACTCAATCCTGTTATGAAGGTAGTGGTCAAGAAGGAAGTATTGAAGTTGCTGAATGTTGGGATCATATACTCTATTTCAGATAGTGAATGAGTCAGCCCTGTGCATGTGATGCCAAAGAAGGGAGGGATCACATTAGTGAAGTCAGATTCAGATGAATTGATATCCACCGGGACAATTACAGGTTGGAGGATGTGTATTGACTTCAGGAAGTTAAACAAGACTACAAGAAAGGACCATTTCCCATTGCCCTTCATTGATAAGATGTTAGAGAGGTTGGCTAGACACTCTCATTTCTGTTACCTAGATGGATACTCAGGCTTCTTGCAAACCCCAATTCACCCTCAAGATCAACACAAGACTACTTTCACATGTCCATATGAGACTTTTGCTTATAGGAGGATGCCCTTTGGCCTATGCAATGCACCTGCCACTTTCCAAAGGTGCATGATGCCCATCTTCTCAGATTTTATTGAAGACATAATGGAAGTATTTATGGATGACTTCTTAGTATATGGAGATTCATTTGAAGCTTGCTTAGAAAATTTGACAAGGGTCCTACAAAGGTGCAGGGAATCAAATCTAATTCTTAACTGGGAGAAGTGCTATTTTATGGTCCAAGAAGGGGTTGTCTTAGGACATGTCTCAAGCAAAGGGATTGAAGTGGACAAGGCAAAAATTGAGGTGATTGAGAGGCTACCACCACCTACAAATGTCAAGGCAATTAGAAGCTTTTTGGGGCACGCAGGCTTCTACATGAGGCTTATTAAAGACTTCTCAATGATAACTAGGCCCCTTACCAAGTTGCTGGCCAAAGATGCTGAGTTCCATTTTGATGAAGAGTGCATGAAGGCATTCAAGAAATTGAAAGAAGGCCTCACCTCGACCCCTATAGTGCAGCCACCTGATTGGATCTTACTTTTTGAAATCATGTGTGATGCCTCAGATCAAGCTGTAGAGGTAGTGTTGGGGCAAATCAAGGACATAAAGCACCATGTCATATGCTATGCCAGCAAAACTCTAGATGAGGCTCAAAGTAATTATGCAACCATTGAGAAGGAGCTACTAGCTGTGGTGTATGCATTTGACAAATTCAGGCCTTACTTGGTGGGTAGTTATCGGTCGACCGGCATCTTATGTTCGGTCGATCGGTATCTTCTCGACCGACCTTCTTTGCGTCGACCGACAGGTTGACCGACCTGCACTCTTTTGATCATAACTTTCTGCACGGTTATCCAAATTAGATGATCTTGGAGTCTATGAAAAACTAATAGTTATTCTCTACAATTTTGACATTATTCGTAAAAACTAATGAGATGAGTGATAATTATTTAATCAAAGCGTAGTGCATAAAGTTATCCATTTTTTTAAAACTTTTTCAACATTTCAACTTTAATCATTCGAGGTTTGTTTCATCAAAATATAATTTTATATATCATTAAAATTTTGACCCAACAATCTCTCCCTTTTTTATGAAGATAAACCGAGAAATATGAAAAAGATATAAGTTGGCAAAAAAGTTATAAGATCTTGTTAAAACAATTTTACTCGCCCTAACACTTAAATTTTCTTATAAAATATATTCAGGTCATATTTCTCATATATTTCTCCCCCTTTTGTTTCATCAAAGAATCGTTTGTAATTGAAGTATATAAGAACCCATATGTAACTCCCCCTTAATCAAAATTTCAAATAAAATATTCTTTCCCCTTTTTGTCATATAATAGATGTGTAGAGTATTGCAAGTTTTGAAAGATAACTCCCCCTATATTTATGGCGATTTTATAATGAAAATCAATTTATGAAAGCCAAAACAAAAATATATTAAAAAATATGGCATAAAACTTTGATAAAACAATGTGAAAAAAATGAAAATAATGATATGTGAAAATAATGTTTAATCATGCTCCCCCTATCACTATGATCAATCGTTTATACATTCCTCTTTTATGTTTAAAGAAGTAGTAGTTTTGAAATTTTTGGGTGAAATAAAAAAGTAAGTGATACTTTTACCATAACCTTTGTGCCTTCATCACTTGTCCTTTTCTTTGCATATGAGGCACACCTGAAAAGTAATTATGTAATCTTTGGTACACAAATTTCTTTGGGTCCTAATTTGTTAGACAATGTTCCTTTCGGAACCAAAATCATGCCATGTTATGTTGATTTTCTCATTTTGCATTGATATGCATAATGCCCATAAAATCCACATGTAAAACATTTAAAATGTGATTTTCTATTATAGGGATGATTCCTAAGATTATTTTTTCTTGCATAAGAAATAATTTTATTTTGTACATCTTTCAAGAAGACATTTTCTTTCTTTACTTTTTCCAAAGAACATGCTAGTTTTACCACCTCACATGCATGAGTGATTTCCAAACTATCAATTTCATTTTTTAGTTTTTCATTTTCTAAAAAATATGTATTATTTTTCTCTTTTAATTTTTCAATTTCACGTATTAATGTTTCATTTTTCTCTTTAATTGAAAAATATATTTTTATAAGAGAGGAGAGTTCTTTATTCACATCTAAAGAAAGAATTTCTTCGGAAGAGTTTGATGAGTCATAATTTGAGTTTGAAGGGTTAGGGATTACCTAATCATCATGTGCCATCAAGCATATGTATGCTTCATCACTCGAAGATCTTGATGAAATACTTGTTTCATTAGACTCTTCATATTTTTTCTTTTTACCTTTTCGAGATTTTTCTTCTTTGTGATGTTTGTATGATTTTCTTGTTGTCTTCTCATTCTTGTCTTTCCTTTTAACTAATTTGAGATACTTATCTAATTTTCTTGTGTAGAGTGCGAGTTTCTTTTCATCAACTTCTTCTTCACTTAAATATTCCTCTTATTGTATTTACCTTCAATGTCAATGTTTTCTTATTGGGGCTTTTTCTTCTTGATCTTCTTGGATTGAGATCTCATAGATTAAAAGTGAGCCAATAAGATCATGAAAATCCAAATTGTTCAAATCCTTTTCTTCGATTATGGTTCTCTTCGTATGCCATTTGGAGTAGAGAGACCTGAGAATCTTTTTCACTTTTGGGGGGTTAGATCTTGGCACGCCCAAGGAGGCTAAGCCATTCAAAATATCATTAAATCGAGCAACCATATCATTTATAGATTCATTTTCATGCATCTTGAAAGAATCATATTGATGATTTACAATATTCAATTTAGATTCTTTAACTTTATCGGTTCCTTCGTAAGTAGTGATGAGTTTATTCCAAATCTCAGTTGCACTTTCATAATTTGAAATCCGATTAAAATCCATTGAATCCAAAGCACAATAAAAAATATTCTTTGCTTTCCAATTCAATTTCGAAAAAACTTTCTGTCTTTTATCATATTCGGAAGGTAATTTTTCATGTAAATAATAGCCTTTTTCAACAATATCTCATCTGTTTATATCAATAGAGCATATGTAGGCTTGAATCCGAATTTTTCAAGATTGAAAATTTGATGCATTTAAAAGGGAAGGACGACTAATTGATTGTCTTTTGGCAAAAACAAATGCACTTGTTGCCATAGCTCTTAAGATTATTAAATCTTAAAACAAACGATTAAATCTGAAAAATGATTAGATTTAAAATGATTAGATAAAATAATGAGATGATTCAAAAGATCAAAACAAGAGCAACCCGCTCTGATACTAATTGTAGGATCCCAAAGGGCACCAAGAGGGGAGGGATGAATTGGTGTTCAATCGAAAATATAAATTTCACAAAACTCGTCGCGGAAGCACAAAACCGATTCTTAAAACCTTTGCAATTCAGATTATAAACACAATATGAACGGGGGAGAGAGAGAGAAAATCAAATACAAAGACACGATGGTTGTTGACGAGGTTCGGCCACACCTTGGCCTTTGTCCCCGCTCCGACTTCTTGACCTCGAGACCGCCGGAGATTCCACTAGCACTTTCTTTGTTCCAAATGGGGCAAGGAAGAAAGCCCTTTACACCACCGCCTTTTTCTCCGCTTCGAGAGGTAAGGCAACTTCTCCTACTAGGAAGCTAATCTATTTCTCTCGCTCAAGAGATAAGATTTTGAACCTCTTTTACACAGGAGCTCTCTCAGTTTTTTTGAACAAAAGTGTTTCTCTCTTTTACAATTCTATGCTCACAAGAAGAGAAGAGAGAAAGAAGAGAAAGCTATAAAATGAAGACTTCAAGAAAATGATCTCTCTTTGATAACTTGAAGCTTTTCTTCAATGAGTGAATGGATGCCTTTCCCTCTGGCTTTGACACTCCTTTTATAGCCTTTAATGTGTGAAAAATTCGTCCAGAAATTATTCCACAAATTTCTCTTTCAAATTTGACCGTTACTGTTCATTTGACTCAGAGGTCGGTCGACCGCACTTCTGGACCGGTCGATCGGTCTATGTGACCGTTGTACGTTTTTTCAATTTTTGCACTTGATCGGTCGACCGGTCTATCGATCGATACATCGACCGGTATCGGCTCGACATCATCCAGAGCAGGGTCAGTAGTTATCGGTCGACTGGCATCTTCTGTTCAGTCGATCGGTATCTTCTCGACCGTCCTTCTTTGCGTCGATTGGCAGGTTGACCGACCTGCACTCTTTTGATCATAACTTTCTGCACGATTATCCAAATTAGATGATCTTGGAGTCTATGGAAAGCTAACAGAATTCTCTACAATCCGACGTTCACATTCATACAAAACTAATGAGATCAGTGACAATTATTTAATCAAAGCGTAGTGCATAAAGTTATCCATTTTTCTTTAAACTTTTTCAACATTTCAACTTTAATCATTCGAGGTTTGTTTCATCAAAATATAATTTTATATGTCATTAAAACTTTGACCCAACAAAAAGTCAGTTAATATGGCGCTATAGGGACGCTAATGAGTCGCTAAGATTATTTAGCAACACAATAGCGTTGCATTAGTGTCCCAATTATCTTAGTGTCTCAACAATGCGACGCGATAGAGACGCCAATAGTGCCTCTGTAGCGTCGATAATCATTGCGGCTCTATTGTGGCGTTACATAGATGCTATTAGGTCTCCATGGCGGTGCTAAAATGGACTATTTTGTAACAAATCGTCACTTAATTCAACCATCATAATTCATGATTAAGAATATAAAAATAATATATGTATAATTAAGATATTGTACATATAGTATGCATAAGTAACATATATAATGTTACTTAAGTAATTATGTAGGAATACATGCATGTATATGTTGAAGGTACACATATAACATTTAATTTATTTATTCATTAAAGTATATTATTGATAATATATATTAACATATATGGGGTTGCGTCAAAATAGATAACATATAGTTATATAAATGTAGATAGCGTATAATTAATCTATTTCTTAATTAACATATGTGTAATATAAAAAATAATATAAGAATATATATAGTGCTAATTAAGCGTTGTATGTGTTACAAGTGTAGGCGACTAGATATGATATATATTGTATGCATATATAAGTAATATATATAATATAGGTACGTAACATATATTTATTTAGGAACACACATATGATAGGCATATATAAGTAATTATATAGGGATACATATATATGTCGAAAGTACAATATAATATATATTAAAGTATATGGGGTTACGTCAAAATAGATATAACATATATTGATATATAACGTATAGTTAATCTATTTCTTAATTAAAGTAGTGTTAAAATAGTACCAAGCATGGGCGTTGTAGGTAGCATTTGTTGACGTCGATTGACCAGCTTCCCAGGTAAGATCTTTAATTACACATACATACATACATACATACATACATACATACATACATACATACATACATACATACATACATACATACATACATGCATACATATCTTTGATATTAGGTATTATTGTGTCAGGTGATCGAATATATTTTTATATTGGCGTCTACATAGTGCCGCATTACCTGTGACGCCACGTAGCATCGCACATCGCGGCCTCTCAATAACGCCACATTAGCATTTACGTAGCGTTTCCCAAAATAGACGCTAATGTGGCGTTATTGAGAGGCCAGTATCGTCACCATTTTGTGACTCAATTGAGATGCTATACCGACGCTAATGGCGTCGACTTAGCGTCACTAGCATTGGAGATGCTATATTGCGTCGCTAACCCACAGTTTCCTTGTAGTGTCAGATCCGAGAAATTTTGTTCGAGCATCCCGACACCGAAGGTGGTGATCCACAGAATGAAGTTCGCAAGAGTTTCATCTTTCGGGTTTGTTATTGCCGATGGAGCAACGAAGATTCTGTGACGATTGTGTCTCAGAAGTAAGGTTGCGACTGCCACTAAGGAAAAGTGAGAGCACATGTATCGAAGAACCCTGAAGCCCAGGCAAACTAGGCATAAAGGAGGTAGGTGGAGAGGTCGATGTGGATGGACTTGAGGTGGGCGGCAGATCGGGCGGTAGATGCAAAGGCACACAACGGGAAAGAAAGGGAGAAGCATCGGGAGGCGGCAGCCACCATGGCCATCTGATGTCGATGGAAACAAGGAGTGTGAGAGAAAAGTAGTAGAAGCAGTGTAACATCCTCAAAATCCGGCTTCAATTTAGTGACCGAATCCTAGGTGGCACTACTTTAACCCAATTTTTCTTAACCAAATTGCATATAACATCGTAGCAGAAACATAATAGTATAAATAACATAAAACATCGGAGGACTTCTAAACATATAAATTCCAAGATAACATGCCCGGCCCATGGGCCACATAGGCTCTACATATGATCCAACATAGGGTTCATAATACATAAATAAGTTTATATAAAAGTACATGACTTTAAGACCCATAGGCCATACATACTTGACTCGCTAAATTTTCGATAATCATACTATAAAGTACTATAAGATAACTTGGGTCGTGGTCCGATGTCACATGTGCAATTTCTCCATCACGAGGCCTCCACCGTCGAGTCTATGTCTCGTCCATACCTGCACGAATCCATGGGATGCAGGAGATTTCTTCCATTAGAGTATGTTGAGGCTCATGCATGATATGGTCTTATAACATGATCTCTACATGTCAGGACATATACATTGCATCATAATGAAAACATAGAACATGCGCATGCTATGAGCTATATATGCACTCTGTATGGCACATGAACGATCATCATGACAAGATAAGATAAGCATATAACATCATTAACAAGGTTATCAATATCGAGAGTCTAACTAAACTCATTTTGGGTCTCGTAAACTCGTATCATAAATTCGTAGAGTCTATGTTCCAAATATATTTAATTGAAAAATAATTATAATATTTTTAATAACATTACCACCTACGATATATAACAGTTAGTTATGGTGAGCATGATAACTTTATTCGTTAAATAACTTATTCCATGCAATTAGTGCCTAAGTGAAAACAATCATTAATGAAGATTAGCATAAATTAAACCACAAATTTAGGATTTTTGGTCGTCACAGCTTTGAAAAACTGTCATAAGACTCATAACCCATGATCCCTTATTTGTGAGGGCTGTGATGAACATCTTCACAGCTTGAAGGATGCATCTTTCTCCTTCACGCCCCGTTGTTTATGGCCATGATTGAAGACATCAAACACAACTGATGTATGCAAAAAAAAAACATATAATTAGCAATACATTTAATCACATTTGGATTCTTTTTCATATAGCACGCATCATTTTATGATCTTATTTACTTTAACTTTATAAAAATGAAAATATATACAAATTCTATGTTTTATTGCAGAAAAAGAAAGAAAGTTAACTTACGAAGTCACCAGAGGGAATCACATTCAAATCGAAGTTAGAAAGTGAAAATTAATAGAGGCTGCCAAGATTTAAATGAATATAATGGGCCATGAGAGGATCGTAATGGCCGTAACAGTAGGGCCGTTAAATAGTAGGGTCGTGAAACAGCTGTAACGACCCATTAAAATGCCAAATTTTGTCCAGAAACTTGCCCAAGTTACGGGTCGTGACCAGAATATTACGGGTCATGAAAACACAATTTTACTCCAATTTGGACACCGTAAGGGCCGTGAAATCACTATTACGGGCCGTGAAAACCTATATTCAGGTCATTACGAAACTCTTATGGGGTGTTATGAAGATTGATTTCGAGTTTTCTTCAAATTTTCTTGAAAATTTCAATTGCAAATTAACTCCAAATCGTACCATAAGTCCTAGGGATCATTAGAAAACATATGTAATCAGATTTGAAGAAGTTTTGGATAGTTTTAAAGTCCAATCAAAATCTATCCCAAAATTTTATTATTTTGACATAAAAAACTCTCAATCAAACTAAAATTTTACCAAAACCTTTGGGACACTTGGAGGTTATAAATAGAGGCCCTAGGAGACAAAATAATGTGTGTTGTGGTGTTGTGGTGCTATGGTGCTTGGTGTGCTTGTTACTACAGAAGAAACATATTCAAGTTAAAAAAGATTGCTGGAGAAGCAGGAGAAGCAACTCAGCGTCAGGGTTCCGAGATCGTTTCAGAGATCATCTAAAGCAAGAATTCTTGTTCTCTCCTTATTGTTGGACGCTTTGTTACTTCATCCTTTTTATTCTAATTCTTTAGTTTGTAATAGAGAGTTTTAATGTATTGAGAAAATTGCATGAACTCGATTGTTAGATCTGAATTAATATAGTTATTTCAGTTGCTTTTGATTATGATTATTGTGTTTAATGCTTTTTACTATAAGTATTATATTATGAAATAAGACTACAAACCATGTGTGGGGTGGTTAGTTTTAAGATTTGAAAATTCTTAGAGAATCGATTTTTAATTTAAACTTGAAGCAATCATAACACAAATCTTGTAACTCATTGTTTGTGCTAAATTTTTGCGATCTATAAGTTTTTATCCAACGTGAATGATTATTAGTTTAGGATATACAACTTAATGCATCTTAATATCTTTCTTAACTGAAGATTAACTCAACGTTTGTGATACTAAGTTTTGTGAGAGTTAAAATAGTTTGATTTACTCAGCGTAAATGTAATTATTTTAGGTAATCCTATTCCGTACTAAGAACTGAATCTATTCATCATTATTGTAATTCTATCTTCATAGTTTTTCATGTCAGTTAATCATTATCTTTAATCATCCATAATCCTTGACCCAACACTAATTTATTTTATTTTCTGTTATTTAATATTCTGCACATTAATTTTTTGTTTTCATATCAGAACATACTTTTCTTCTCTTAGTGAATTATTGAGATATATTAAATTTAACTAATTCCTTATGAGTTCGAGTCCTTGTGAATGCATACAATTTTTATTAGAAGCCTCACCTGCCTTGGCGACATAATCGTATTAGTTAGGCTCGGTGTGAATGCATAAAATTTTTTTTGGAAGCCACTTTCAGGTACGCGATCCAAGGCAATATAACCGTATTAGTTGGGCTCGATGGTGGACCGACCTCCAACTTGTGGATAATGCACTCTTTAGCCCCGCACGAGTTGAATCGTCGACACCAGTTCCTAGATATGGACTAACTACCAAAAAATATATATATGAAAATTATACTTCATGATCTATCAAACCATATATTATTTATATTTTTTGAATGATTAAAATTACTCAAAGGCTTAATTAGAACAAAAGATAATAATAATCTTCATTTTTTCTTAAGGGAAATTAAATGTCATTCATGGAAAACACATTTTATCAAGAACTATATGAATAACATTATATGTTTTAGCCGACGAAAGCTTCGGTTTCGTCCGTGGGATCGACGGGGTGACGAGGAACGAAGTACGTCTCGACTCTCGACTCCCCATCCCGCCGGCGCAGCGGAATCCGGCGGGCGTCCAGGCACTCTCTTTGTCCTCCTTCGGTCTTCGCCTCCCGTAATGATGACGAAGAAGACTCCTAAAAGGTAACAAAGGTGCAGTTAGGTACCGTCTTTTATTCAATCCTGCGTATTATGATATTTATATTTCGCCTTTAGGTTCTGTCAATTCGATTCTTGAATTGACTCACCTGTTTGAGGAATTGCGGATGCTGTTGATTCCATGGACGCTCAAATTTCAAAATTGCCATCTCCGCCTTTAAAAAAGTTAGGAGAGAATTCGGATTGGCACCAACCTTGGAAGATGATAGTTTTTCTTCTTGTTTTAGTTGGAAAATAATGGAACGTGGAGTTGGAAATCTTCTAGGGAGAATGCTAACCTAACATTTTTCTGTATTGTTTGGCTGTTCCCTGTAAAAGCTCATTGATTACTTGTTTATGCATTACTAAGAATTGACTGCTCGAATGAATTTCTTTTGGATATCAAGATTACATTAATAGGTTCCCCTATAAGCATCTGTGCAAAATGCTTATTTTTTAATCCTAATACCTCAACTCCCTAATATTTTGGTATTCTAATGTTGTGGAATTTATTTTACTACAATGGATATGGAATCTCTTTTTATGGATATTTTACCTCTCTCTCGCTCGTCTTCTAGACTTCTAATTACCTCGAGAGATCAAGCGGCGGCGTTTCTTGCGGCGATGGCGAATTCGGACCCCGACAAGCTCATGATCAAGGCCGACAAGCTGTAACTTCTCTTCCTTTCTTTCTCTCCCGGATAGATTATGTTCGTCTCAGTCTCTCAATTCCTGTTCCTGTTCCAACGCGTTTGTTCTGGTTGCAACTTTTTATGGATTCCAAAAAGTTAGGTTCATTTTCTTCTTAAATCGACGGCATTTCGAGTGATTCGAACTACGTTTTGAAGTGAACAGTGTGGAGAGCCCTAATTTCTTCATGGCTTCCGTGGGATCTTAGAAAAAATGTTAGGACTTTGTGATGCCGATGATAGGGTTTAGATCATTTTTAGGATGCGTCAATTGAAGAATGTTGTGGCGTTTGTTCTTCTACATCCTTTTTCTATTCTGGGATGGATGACTGATGACGCACGACAAAGGCGACATTGGAACATTTTGTCGGTGTGTATGGATGTCTTATTTGCACGATCGTTCTGTAACTGAACTTGTTGAAGGATAATCATGTGTTGGCAATGTGCCATTGCGCAATTGTCTATACTCTATACGATGTTGAATAGATGGTGTTTAATTGCTTTGGGGCTCTTCGTCAGTGCTGCAGGAGACAGATAATTGGGGACTGATGCAGGGTGTTCCGACCTGTAGAAAATTGGTTTTTTCAGAATATTTGGAAGAAGTCGGCTCAGATAATTTGGTGCGGATGTCTACAGGGAGGACAAATGCCCTTGGAAGATCGTAAACATTTTGCCTAACATCTGTACACCGCTGCTATCATTTTCAATGCAAACATATTTTCCCGTTAACGGATCAGGCTGCATATTTTTTGGCAAATTCAGGACAGCTTGTCTACTGTCGTTAAAGATGGTCGCCCTCTAGGTCTCCTATCGCTTTTATACCCAAACATTTCTTGTTTCTCTTTTAAGTTTTAATAGATTGTTCTTTTCACTAAACAGAAGAAACAATGTTATAAGTTTCTTTGTATGCATGATCTATGGGTTTTGATTTTTGGTCATAAAGTATGAGTTTAGTGAACTTCTACTTGTGGCAAATAAGATTAAATTACTTGATTTGGGTCGAACTGTGTTATGTGAAGCTCTGGTGAACCACTGTTTTTTTGCCATCATCAAAGTGAAAAAAATGAACCATTTTACAGAAAATAAACCACATTGGACTGAACTGCAACCTTGGAGCTGGTATCCATTAAGTCCCTTGTAATGTGAATTTGAAGGCATAAGACAGCTTTATATCTTTTTGAACTTGCATTGTTAAGAAAGTGGCACAATGTAGCAGTAACTAAAAGTGTCCCTCACTTTTTTTAGTTTGTTTTATATTTATTCTAGAACCAAGCTAAGCTTCACTAGATGGACTGCTGATTGGAGGTCTGCTACTTCATTATATGAGCAAGCTGGTCAGCACTTGATATTGTTCTCCATTCTTTTTATGAACAATGTTTATTACTTGACTCACGCTGAAATATTTTGTCTTTGTGAAGCCACTGCCTACAGGTTCAGGAAATCTAATGAAAAAGCCAAAGAAGCATTTGAGAAGGCTTCCAAGGCTCAGGAAATGATCTCGTCGTATCCTAACTCACATTTACATTTTAATAGGATGTCTTTATTATTTAACAAACTCCGCCTATATTTTATAGCCGGTCCCAAGCCCGGATAAAGGAGGAGGGTTGTGTTAGGCCCCGACAGCCAACATAAAATCATGTCGAATCTTATGAACATGGATCAACTGGCGTCGTATGATCCATGTAGCCGACCCCACCTAGTGGGATAAGGCTTTGTTGTTGTTGTTGTTGTGGATATGGAATCTCTTTCGACTACCATCAGATAAGCATTTTAAGACAGGAACTTGGAATATATAGTCTCCTTGTATGTTTGACATTTTCTTAGAAGCTAATGCTTCGAGGGGCAACTTTGGTTTGAACGATACTATAAAGTAAAAAAAAAACCAATTCCTCCACCCCTCTCTCTCTCAAGAAGAAAAACTTGTTCTAGCTGTCATTTATTTTGGAAATAGAATAATAAGTTTGAAATGGTACTTGATATCATTTTATGTGAATTGTTATTTTGTGTTGATTCTTTATGATTGTTAAGAATATAAAATCATTTATTTAACAATGATTATTTAATTCTGATTGCAGTTGAAGTACATAGGTACACTTATGAAGACAGCAAAGAAACACAAAATGTAGCGTGAGGTAGTATGTGAAAGGAAACCGTTGAAGGAGAGAAGTATGGATGACTACCTCTTTGCTGGAAAAGAAAAAATTGTAACAATTGCCAACAAGAAGAAGCTTGCAGAACAAGCAAAATGGTTGGAGGAAGAGAAGCTTCGACAAATGCATGAAGAACAACAGGATGTAGGTGTAATTAATTTGTTAAATTATGATGGAATTTTGTTTTATTTGTTTATTATTCATTTTTCTATAGTGCAATCTCTGAATGTTTGAATAATAATTATGATACGGAACCTTCCATGACGATGCATAACTTTTTATTATTCTTCTAGTTGACTAGCTAACCTTATGATTTTGAAAATCTAACATTTGTAGAAGGTCATTTCTATGGCAGGATGTAACATGAAAAAAACATAATGTTATGCCAAATGCTTGCGGGCCAACATCCCTGATTATGCTTCATATTGTACCTTTATTTTGTCTTCTCAAAAAAAAAAATAAAGAAAGAAAAGAAAAGAAAGCAAGGATAATTACCAGCATAACATTTCTTATCATAATAGCAGATGTATATTAAGGACAACAAAATCATCGTTGTTGCACTGTGTAGTAGATCACTAAGCATTAATTATAGGGTTTTCCATGTGGTATGAGTTATGTGACAACTATATTAAGCATTCATACTTTATCCCTAACTCATTGTACATTGATATTTAATTTTTTGGAACTCTTACCAAGGGCCTAGTATGGAATCCCCTGCACGGGCTTACAAAAAAATGTGCTCTTAGATTTGGAGAGAAAATGCTTGTACATTGTGATCTTTCCTTCTGGAAGAAGATACATCATTGTAGCTTCATGCAGTATCTTTAGCAATTCCCCTCAAGAATAACCTTATATGCTACTTCTCTTGTGGATTTACTGCGTAACGGTTTCCATCTATGTTACTGTTCCCTGACTCCACTGATTGAGTGCATGCTTGCTTCTTGTCCTAAGGAGATGAAGCTTCTTTATACAGAGTCTTATGGAATTTGCCTATGTTCATAAAGAGCTAACTGTAATGTAACATTATTTTGGTATTCTAGGTAACCAAGAGTAGTGACTTGAGTGATTTCAGCATTGGGCGCAACTAGATTGTAACTTAGGTGTACGATCGAAAGAATTTACCAAGCCTACTAGACCAGAGCGGATAAAAGATAATACCGAAGAAAATGAACATCAAACATCTCTTACAGATTCTCTTTACTCTGCCCATGTGGCGAAAGATAATAGCAGCTACGGGGAGAGTTCGTATCACGGTCAGGACCCAGGAAGTGACTGTAAGAGAACAAGATGCCCATTTCAGAAAACCAGTTGCCATTGGAATACATCTGAAAAATAAAAGGAACGAAGATGAACAATTTCCATCGGTTAAAACAACTGAACAATATAAGAGGAGAGGATGCATTGGCAGTGGCAAGAGAGCGTTTTTTGGCTCGAAAGAGAGTGACAGAATAATTGTGAAGTGGATTTATCATGAGCCGACTTGCATTATTATAAATCTGTAATTGTAGTTCATAATTTGATAATTAATTTCTCTTGTAAGTTTGTTTTTGCGATCACCCAACAACAAGAAAGTAAACTTCAACTTATCTCTTAAAAAACCTGTTAATGTCTTTGGGTTTCAATCTGTGAAATGTTTTCTTTCCAAAAACATTAGTACTGTGTCCGGTCCATTGGCCAATTTTACTAACTAGTTTTGTTACATGCAGTCCATATGATCAGGGTTCAGGGGTTTGCCCATTGATTCAGACAGCACTGACATAACATTGTCTTCTGTAGATTAATATCGGTTAAACCCAAATTCTTGAGTTTTTGCCTTGTCACAAAATGACATCTAATTCACTCATTGTTTGTTACTAAATGTACATTTTTAAGTTGGGTCATGGTTTCATGTAATTGAGAAAGCTTTCCAGACCTTTCGCCATTTTCCTTTTTAAATTTGTTGTAGAGCATAATTTGTGGCCTGAATATACTTGACACTTGTGTCCAGATGTGAGGGATCATAGCCCTGTCTATAGGATTAAAGATCGAACTTTCAATGTCAGATGATTAACTCAATTGCACCTGCCAATTCAGAGAATATAAGAATAGTTTCGTGCCCATATGCTGGAACTAATACAATGAGGTTAGTATAACTTGTCGCAGTACAATGCAGTTTTCTGTTAATTTCCCTCTTGTTTCATCAGTAGGGTTCAGATATCAAACTAATAGTATATTTCGCCATAAAAGTATTTTTCATCATACAATCATTCGCTAAGAACCACATGGTAGTCTTGTTTTTAGAATAGCCAGTTTCTCTGAACCAATTTCTAATAATAAATAACACAGCTCTGGAAAATATTTTCTTCAATAAGTTCGACAGGGCTAATGGGCTATGTTTGTTTGCATATTCTTGAATTTTGTTGATGGGAGCTTCATCCTTCTATTCTTTTCCTTCTTATACAACAAAAGTGCTTCTTTTCTAACTGTTTAATCTTTGTTGTCTCTCTCTCGCCTGATCTGTGGTCTTCTGTGATTGGATTCTAAGCAACTTTTGACTACTCATCTTAACATGTTAATCATTTTACTGAGAACAAAATTAACTTGTGAATGTTATAATTAACTAGAACTTGGCTGAGGAGTAAAGGAAATAATTGTAGGACTGGAATGCAAATCAGCAGTTTAGCAAAATATCTGTTAGGAGATTGGAGAGTGATAATGTAGTTGAACGAAAAGAGGAAAACGGAGTTCGAAAGGAAGATATTTAGGGTGTCTATGTGGTCAACAACATATCTAGTCATGTTAGAGGACTTGATGAGTAAATACCAAGAGAATCAAGCTTTGGTTATTGAGCTCAGTAATATTTTTGTTAATATGTAATCATAAACTTGATTTCCTCTTAGTTCTTGATCAATAAAATATATGGTTATCAATTGGTGGTGCATGGTGATTCTTACTATCACATGGCCACTTAAGCATATAATTCCCATATATGCTTTCATAAGGTAGCATTAAAATCAGAAAGTTTAAGCAGATAATGCCACATGATGCTTTTAGTGTTGCTTTCTGATAGGTGCTACACTTTAAAGACGAGCCTAGAATGGAAGAATGATTTGGGAACATAAAGCGAATATTGTAAGGTACAAAGCTGCCTTGATCTCTTGTTAACCTTTAAGTTGTATATTCTTTTTTGTCCCTAGCTTTTATTTATTTATCTTTTGAGAGGATGTCCCAAGCTTTTAATATGGTTCGCAACAGTTAGGAAAGGATTTAATAGGCAGTTCCATGTGTTTCACTTAATTTTGGGCAGTTTTTCCCCTTCCATCAAGCACCCCTTTTCATAGAATTGCAGGGTACTTTTACCTTTCTAATTATTAGAGCTGTCTATTGTGTCTTTTGGACCGTATAACACCATAACTTTTGACTGTGACTGAGACTGATTCAAAAGAAAAGCACGTAGTTTGGAAGCCATATCCTTCAGAATTCAATTAGGAGTTCAGACATCCTGATTCATCTTGGGTGCAGCTATATGTGAAATCCAAACTTCGTGACATACTACAACAACAACAAAGCCTTATCCCACTAGGTGGGGTCGGCTACATGGATCATACGACGCCATTCCACTCTATTAGTAACCAAACCTTTCGATATATTATTCACCAATAGATCTTGCTCTATTAGTTCGCCAAGTGTCCGCCTTGGCCTCCCTCTCCCTCTTTTAATCGAACCTCAGATTATTTGATCTACTCTTCTTACTGGCGCATCTAATGGTCTTCTCTGAACATGACCAAGGCATATCAAACGATTCTCTACCATTTTCTCACTAATAGGAGTCATTCCGACTCGTTCACGTATATGGTCATTCCTAATCTTATCTAATTTTGTATGACCACACATCCATCTCAACATCTTCATTTCGGCTACCCCCACTTTACGTTCATGTTGTCCCTTCATAGCCCAACATTCACTACCATATAATACTGCCGATCTTATAGCAGTACGATAGAATTTTTCTTTAACTTTATTGGATATTTTGTTATCACAAAGAACTCCAGTGGCTTTCCTCCACATTGTATGGTTATTTGTTCATTATTAAAGTTCCTGACATAAAGTGAAAAAATGGGGACATTGTATGGTTATTTGTTCATTATTAAAGTTAAAATACCTTTGGTGACTACAAATAACTGGAGAAGGAAGCGGAAAATATGGAACAGAGAAGTTCAGGTTCCAGCTATTCATTTAAATTGCTACAATTGTTTCAATATGCCAATAACCTCAAAATAATACCTTTTCTCATTCGTCCTCTTTTCTTCCTGGACAGGATAGTGTAGTATTGAATA
This sequence comes from Pontederia crassipes, assembly GCA_030549335.1. Lineage (NCBI taxonomy): Eukaryota > Viridiplantae > Streptophyta > Magnoliopsida > Commelinales > Pontederiaceae > Pontederia > Pontederia crassipes. The sequence goes on from CM060190.1 coordinate 10,640,989, forward strand.
CTCGTATCATTTGTGCTCCTTCTCTTTTGTCTTTAAGCAGCCATTTTTCTTTTTCCTTTTCCTTCCTTTTTTTTTCCCTTTTTTGATCCTCTTTATTTATGCAGACTAGTTGGTGAGCTGTGATATTGATTTGATCTGTGAGTTATAACAATAGCAGATGATTGAGGAATAGGAGATTAAAAAATCTCTTGGAAACTGTGCTAAGGCATTCTATTACCTTCTTTTATCTCTATCATGAAAGGCAAACTTGCAGCTCACCTTTCCATAAAAATGCATGCCGAAGAAGACCAATGGATACGGCTGGAACAAGTTAAGAATCCTCTGAAGTATCTCTCGGGTGCCATGGAATAGTAAAAAAGTATATTGGAAGAAATCAGAAAGGAGCCAGAAGATGCATTCTATCTGTTGCAATACGAAGCTGGTATCCTTTTCTATCACATGATTCTATTTTCTCCTACTTAAGCAGCTGGGTGTTTTTTTGTTAGCAATCATTTCCTCATATATACAGATTTGTTTGTGTGTTCGTCTCAATATATATGGGTGCTGCTTGTATTTGTCTCATGTACAGTGAGCAGTTAACAGCTAAGGCAGGAAAATTAATATCAGTTTTTGTTCTGCTAAGGATCGGTCTTAGTGTGTGACTACTCCTGTCCAGTCATGAGTCCACCTTGAAAGTTAAACTCAGTTATTCTATGCACTTAACCTTTTCTGGGTTTTGTTGAAACAGGGACATTCAAAAGCCTGCACTTTTGTGGATGAGGAGGTGTTGGTGTGTGATCACACACAGAGCGCGCACTTTATTCCTTGTGCCTCGAGTCCTCAGGAAATAAGCCGTACACAGTTCCCGATTCTTTGAGGGCCAAAGCAGGAGCTGCCTGCCCACTCCTCTAGTTGCAGGAGATTAGATGTTTAGAAAGAAGGGAAAAAAAGAAATTTGAGGGGGGAGAGAGAGAGAGAAAAAAAGAGCTAAAGATGAGAGGTCACAAGGCCCACCGAGATGGTCCTATCATCCAGGCATATCATTGTCTCAGTATCCGTCTCCTACACTGTTTTCGTTTCCCCACCCTGTTGTTTTATTTCTCACCATTTTGTTTATTTTTTTCCTTTTCCATACTGCTGGTCGACATCATAATTGTAGAAGTTCACATGAAAAGGAAACAAGAGGATTCATAAAAATGACATTAAGAAATCTGTATTATGTGTGGTATATTTTATGTAACAATGATGTCGTTTTTACCATCAAACAGAAGGGTGGCCTCATCATCCAAAAAGAGACGATAAAAAGGTTAAAGGTGGTCAATGCTTTCAAGAATGATCGTCTTTAGTTTGTGCATAAATATAGAAAAAAAAAACTCAATTTGTGTTCTTGCATGGTTGCTTTGTCATTAATGTTTGTGAGGTGGACTTGGTACTATTATTATGTGTGCTACAATAGAAATTTCTCCAGTTTGATGTGGGCTCTCTCGGCCATTAGATTCTCTCTTCACAAGCCATAAGGTCACATTTCAATGGCACATACTAGTTACTTATTCATCTATATATATCTTGAAAATATGAAAGAAAAAAAAGGAAGAAGAGTAGATGGCATGATTCAAACTCATCGTTGCAGGAACTCCACTGCTGTGGACGATCAAGATGAAGCTTCTGGGTACAACTCTCCAGTTCAAACAACTTTATATCTGTTTTTTTTTCTGAAATATAAACCTATAATACATCGAGAAGCAACTTGTTCTTCTGAAGTCATAAATTCTAAGCAAATACAGAGCTAAGGTGGAGTTAGAAAATAAATAAATGAGACCTCAACTCGAACCCTCCAGCAAGAGATATTGATTTGTATATGTCATCTTAAAGAACGTTAACTTTAGTTTAGTCTTGCTAAACTCCATCCTATGTAAAAATCTCTTATAATTGTTGAAGTAGCTAGAATATACATGGCTACCAAAAAAGAATCTGATGAGATAGATATATTGCACAGAGACCTTATAAAATCTACACAAACACAGAACAAAACGTGGATAATCCATTAGTGATTATTTTTCAACTCTATATGAAACTTTTGTTGGCAATATTAGCACATTTCTTTTATAATGGCATCTTATGCATTCATTGCTGTTGTTCCATGTCGTTTACAGGTAAACAGCCACAGAGTGGCGAACACAAAATTTCTTTGCACAGTGTTTATATAAATATATACTTTCTGGTCGTAGATTCGAACATAACATATTGATTGCCCTTTGGATGCTGCTTGTCATGAGCACATGCATTCCACTTTCTACTAGAAAATCGACTTTGGACCTCAATTTTACTCCCTCAACAAGAAAAGCACATCCCAAAAATCCATAAAACTTCACATTCCCCTCACAGCCTCCAAAAAAGCTCACAACCAAAAAGAAGCCACAAAAACAAATTAAAAAACGAAAGGAAAAAAAAAACACTTGCTTTTCCCTCCATGGCTCTGTTCATATATACACACACATATTAGCCCTCGATCTGCATGCTGTACCCTGCCCTCATACACTGTTTACATTCTTCTCGTACACCACCAAACAGCAAACGAAGTTGACAGCCCACCTGAACACACACACACACACTTTCTCTCATTGCATCACCATTCAGGTTTCAACTCTGTGGAATCTTGAAAGGCAACTGTGTTGCACCCTCTTCATTTGATCCATTCTCGGTTTCTCGATACCCACCGTCACAGTCTTGAATTCTTACACCGAGTCGTCGACGCGGTCGACGGCATTTTAAACGACAGAGGAGCTGCCGAAGATGAGAGCAGGAGGTTGCACCGTGCAGCAGGCGCTGACCCCGGAGGCCGCCGGCATGATCAAGCAGGCCGTAAGCCTCGCCCGGCGCCGCGGCCATGCGCAGGTGACGCCCCTCCATGTGGCGAGCACCATGCTCTCCTCTCCCACGGGCCTCCTCCGTGCTGGCTGTCTCCAGTCGCACTCCCACCCGCTCCAGTGCAAGGCCCTGGAGCTTTGCTTCAACGTCGCCCTCAACCGCCTCCCGGCCTCCACCGCCCCTTCGCCGATTCTCGGCCACCACTACGGACACCACCACCACACCCCGTCCCTCTCCAACGCGCTCGTGGCCGCCTTCAAGCGCGCGCAGGCGCACCAACGCCGGGGTTCTATCGAGAGCCAGCAGCAGCCGCTGCTAGCCGTCAAGATCGAGCTCGAGCAGCTCATCATCTCTATCCTGGACGACCCGAGCGTGAGCAGGGTCATGAGGGAGGCCGGCTTCTCTAGCACTCAGGTCAAGAACAACGTCGAGCAGGCCGTCTCGTCTTCCTCTCTGGAGATGTGCGCATCCACCACTCCATGCTCGAGTCCCCGGAAGTCCAAGCAGGAAGCTGCCGTCGGTCCCTTGGTAGCAGCGGCGCAAGTGACCAAAGCAAGGCCTTCGTGTGGCGCTGGTCAAGCCAAGGCCGAGGACGTGGCGTGCGTCGTGGAGGCCTTGTCTAGCGGGAGGAAGAGGAGCATCGTCATAGTAGGCGAGTGCTTGGCCACCGGCGATAGGGTCATTAGAGGAGTAATGAATCGTGTGGACAAGGGAGAGGTCCCTGAGGCTTTGAGGAGCGCTCAGTTCATCAGCCTCCCGCTCTTCTCCTTCAGGGGCATGCCCAGGGAGGAGGTGGATCAGAAGGTCGGGGAGCTCAAGTGTCTTGTGAAGGGCCGGTGTGCTGGTGGCAGGGGAGCTGTCTTATACTTGGGGGATCTCAAATGGCCGGCTGAGTATATGGCCATCAGCTTCGGGGACAAAGGGAGGAGCTATTATTGCCCCATTGAGCATGTCATCATGGAGATCAAGAGCATGATTTTTGGCGGAGAGAAGAATTATGGCAATGGGGGATTTTGGGTCTTGGGGATCGCCACGTACCAATCCTTCGTGAGGTGTAAGGTTGGGCACCCTTCACTAGCAACCCTTTGGGACCTGCAACCCCTCACCACACCTTCTGGCACCTTGAAACTTACTCTCAACTTCGACAGCAGCAGCAGGTACGTGCTTCAGTTTGACGCCTGCCAACTTCTACCTCTAATTTGACCATGACAAAGAATTAAGGTCGATCTCTATAGAAGCCGTTTTATGCATGTTATTGTGTTAGCCACAGCATTAAGTTTAGATCCTTAATTACAAACAGTTCACGTTCATATTTCTATACAGCATTTTAGTTTTTCAGTGAAAGATCCTCCCAGTGCAACATATACGGCAACGAAAGTGGAATTAACAATGTAAAATATAAAAAGTTCCAAGACAAGGCAAAGCTCCTACAACAATCATTACTAATAAGTCTTGAAAAACGGTTGAGGAAAGAGAATTGCATCTTGATCTTGCAGTAGAATTATTTGCATGACAAGGTAATCACTGTCTGTATGACTGCAGTGATTCACAGAGCACATTGAACAATAAGATCCATATTGGAGATGGAGAACTTTGGAGCACAGCCGAGGATGCTGCGAGGAGCCAGTTGACTTGCTGCGAAGATTGTTCTATTACTTTCGAAAGCGAAGCTCGGAGCCTGCCAATCATTTCTCGCAGTGCTCGTAGCTCAGCTGCTTCAACTCTACCTTCATGGCTCCAGCAGTACAAACAAGAGAGCCGCAGCTTGGACGCCGAGCAGGTAGATATCTAGCGCAAATTAAATTCTCATGATCAGCTATCATATATATAAATGTGCTTCTCCTGTGAATCGAACGCTCAACTTCAGTGGTGCAATTTGCTTCCTCTCAGGGCTGCCTCGAGCTGAAAGATCTGTGCAGGAAATGGAACAAGATATGCACCTCCGCCCACAAAAGCTGCGATCACCCATCTGAGATCACCTTCAACTTCTCTTCGGCATCGCCGTCCTCTTCTTCGATATTATCCTCCTACGACCAAAGGTATCCCAGCCTGCAGCACAGCCACCACCCTTGGCTAATACCCCTCGACGCCAAGTACCCATGGAGGGAGCACCGGCTCTGGATGCGGGAGAACGCCGACGAAGGCCACGAGCGTGACTCGAGAAGCGCTGCCGATGCCGGAGAGGATGTGGAAACAAGGACGTTGCCTTTGTCCTGGCCCGCTCCGGCGTCCAACCTTAACTCGGCTTCCACTTCCAGCGGCACAATGGAGGTGGAGCGCCCTTCCAAGTACAAGGAGCTGAACGCAGAGAATTTAAAGACCCTCTGCGCCGCGTTGGAGAAACGAGTGCCGTGGCAGCAGGACATGATACCAGAGATAGCGAGCACCGTCCTGAAGTGCAGGTCGGGAATGGTCAGAAGGAAGGACAAGTCGAGCTCAGCGCCGGGGAGCAAGGAGGAGACGTGGCTGTTCTTCCAAGGCGGCGATAACGACGGCAAGGAGCGGGTCGCTCGTGAGCTCGCGAACCTCGTCTTCGGCTCCAGTTCCAAGTTCGTGTCGATCGGGCTTAGCGACTTCTCATCCACGAGGTCGGATTCCACTGACGACAGCACGAGGAACAAGAGGACGAGGGCCGACACGAGCCACGGCTGCATGGAGCGGCTCTTCGAGGCCATGAGCACGAACCCGCGCCGCGTCGTGCTGATCCAAGACGTGGAGCAAGCGGATTCCCGCACTCAGGCCGCGATCAAATCCGCGATAGAGAGAGGAAAGATAAGGCGTTACGATGGCGAGGAAGTCGGCGTCGGGGACTCCATCATCATCCTGAGCTGCGAAAGCTTCGACTGCAGGTCGCGCGCTTGCTCTCCGCCGGTGAGGCAGAAGACGGAGACGAGTGATCAAGACGCGAAGGAAGAAGGTGGCGACCGCAACGACGGGGAGGACGTGGTGACGAATTGCCTTTCACTGGATCTGAACCTTTGCGTGGAGGACCAAAACCTCGACGACGTCGAAGGCGACGCCGAGGGCGGCGGCTCCTACCATAACGTGGGGCTCCTGGACTTGGTTGATCGGGCGTTCTTCTTCAAGATTCCCAGTTCTGATTTGTGATGTGTTGCGTCATGGGTAGATCTCAATTTCTCACGCTCAAATCTTACATTTCTTCCTCGTTTTCTTTGTGGATTAAGAGTTTGGGAGGAATTAATGTAAAAAAAAGTTGGCGATTGGTTGATTAGGTACGTACTTTTGCATGCATGTTGGGGGAGCGTACACTTGTATATTCGTTAGCAATATTTGTGGAATTAATTATTGGTCGTTTACGTGTTAAGTTTTCTTGGTTACTTCCATGTTTGTTAAATTGGGAATTCCATGTGATTTTAGGATTGCATTGATGTTTGATGTATTTCCTTTTCTTTTGTCTTCTTTTTTCCATCCTTTTAAGTAAGATTGCCATGATTTTAATTTTAATCGCATGAGATTATGATCTTATTCAGTTATATACTTTCTCATATATAATAAAAAAATATCTCATGATGCAAGTAATTTTTATAATTTAATATGTTTGTTTTTTCTCTTTGACATAGTTTGATCTAAGAATTTAGAATACATGTGTAATTTAAGAATTGAGTATGGAAAAAATATAAAATATATTTTTGGTTATGTTTTAAATTTATTTTTTAATAATTACAATCCGACGATGCTGGAATTGAACTTATATATGTTTTTCGATCTTATATAAGATCTCCATCTTCACAACTTTTATTAATGAATCTCTAATATTTTGATAAACATCAAGTTAGTTGTTAATAGTAGGTTGATCTTACTAATGGAAGATATTTCAATGTTACTTCATCTAATTGGATTGCCAACATCTAATGAAATGGATTACACAGTACGAAAATAAATCAATTTAATTTGAATTTTTAAAAAGGTCTTCTCACTTAAGTAGCTGTGAGAACAATTATTTTTTTAAAAAAGGGTGGTCAGGTCAATAATTCTCTTCAATGTTTCCATATATACATTTCAAATGACAGAAGCATTCCTGCTTACGTTATATTAATTGAAATCAAATCAAACAAAGCAAAACTAAAAGCAGGGAATATGTTAACTTCGGCAATCAAATAAATTAAGATGAACACGAGGTAACACAATAATAAAAAGAGGAGAGAGAGGGGGCAGAGAAGAAAGAGGGTGGAGGGAGATCGGGGGAAGTGGTTTAGTGGTTAGAGGGAAGTAGTTTAGTGATTTTGATCTGAGTCGTAAATTTGAAATGGACGACGATGATAGAGGTGTTTCACGATGCTTCATCCGATGGATGTTACACGCTCGTTAAATCATATATATATATATATTTATGTACGTGCATGGAAATATTTTTATAGGAGTAAGAAAAAAGGATCATTATAATACGTGACACTGTCCACCAGGGAATCTTGGTCGCCTCAAGAATTAAAGTTTGTCTCCCGTGTAGGTGCGCAATAAAGAAATACACATAGTGTAGGCATATAATATTAAGTTATTTTTTAATATTATTTTATTAATTTTAACTTTTAATATGATGCTACGTCAGCGAGAATATTAATAAATTTGTGATAGCTGATTAAACGACCAATTAGTAATTAAAGGATCATTTAGTTATAAATTAGAGTTAATAAAGGATAGAATGAAATTTGTGGGCAATTATTAAACTTTGTCTCCCACCTATTTCATATTTAAAAGAGAAATAATTATATAAATCAATGTATGAAGAGATAAGATAATATGACTAAATCGAAAGAGTTGGTTCGCAGATTCTGCAAGAATACTATATTAAGTTTAAGATAACCTAGAAAGTTCGACAAGTAATATACCTGGTCAATTTATTTATTTAAGTTCTTTACTTATCGAAAAAATAAGCTTTTTTCTCACTCGATGAATTATTTATATCACTTTTTATTTATATTTACTAATCACTTTTTCCATTATTTATTAACTATATATATATTAAGGTGCATTCACATAATGTCATCCGTCGAATCTATTCGCTGAACCGGAGTGCGTGCGCGATGCGCATAATCGGAGGGCGTTCATGATGCGCTGAACCACGATCAACCATTGACGGCAAGAACAGGTAACCGCAAAAGGGGGTAAATCTCGAAAGGTGAAATCACATAGAGCGGTGAAATCGCTCACGAAAACTCCAATACTCTTTCTTGCTTCACCTCCGACGCGATCCAACCCCCTCTCTCTCTGCGCCTGCAACCTGTTCAACTAGGGCTCTCTATGATCTCGTGAACCTCTAATGCTCCGGTGGACCTCTGACGATCTCTGCAGAGGTACGCTCTCCGACGCTCTCTCTCTCTATGCTTGCGACCTCTTCAATGCGCGTAGGGCACGAAGGATCCTCCGACCTCTGCAACTAGGGCTCTTTGCGATCTCACATACCTCTGATGCTCTCTAGTGGACCTCCGACGATCTTTGCACCTAGATGATCTCTTCAGCGCGCCTAGGACAAGAAGAATCCTCTGCCCTCTTACCCAGCGAAGCAGAAGATTGAGGTGGTACCTTCTAATTTGTATTGCAGGAATGGGTCATGGAGGGGCTCCTCATCCCAACTTCGTATTGCTTCATTCTTTAAGTTTAGTTCAGATTTGAAGAAAGAAGAACAATATTTTAGCTTCACTTGCAAGATAGCGTAGAATGAAGTGTCTCTGTTGATTAACAAGTGATTTGTATTATATACTTGAGTGATCAGACGATAATGCACCTTTGTCCATATAGTAATTTAACTTGGCAATCTTGTATGTGATAGAAAAGATATTGCGAGCAATGATATAGTCATTTTTTCCCTCTTTGCATGTTAATTAAGAGTTATTTCATTTAAACCAAAATTGGCCCTAACTGATTGCTGCAAAGGATGCATGTCATCTTGAATACTAACAATAATGTCATCCCACACTCAAATTGGTTTAACGATGGATCTCGAAGAAAGATAATAAATTGTTGTTCCAATCTTTCACATTACTTATTTGTTGACTCTAAAATGAATGATGACCCTCATTATTGAAATATCACACAGTGTGCATGCCACTGAGCAATATACTAATATTTGCATTGAAAGTATAATTGAGGATCATGAACATTTGCATAGTATAGCTGGAAAACTGTTTGTTGGGATGACATTTGATACAGATGATGCAACAAATAATTTTTATCTAGAACAATTGGTTTTTTAATAAGAAAGTTATTATCTATAAAGACTGATGAAAGAAAAAAGTTTGCAAGCAGAATTTTTGTTTGTTCTAAGGAAGGACATAAAGATATGAAAAGAAATGTTGGACCCGATGTGAAAAGAAGGAGAGAACAATGGACCAGTTGTGAAACTCATCTATTTATTACTAAAGGAAAGGATAAAAAGTGGTTTGTAAAAAGATTTCGTGAAGAACATAATCATTTGCTAACCACTCCTTCTAAAGTTGGGACATTGCGATCACATAGTAACTTATATATGTGATACTTCTAAAAATCTAATTACACAATTTCATGGAGTATGGATGAGTCCTTCTAGTATTACTAAAGTTCTCAATTTCCTAGGTGCTCCAACGGCTACCACACAAGATTGCATAAATCATTTGATTGTGAAGAGATAAAACAATGTTGGTAAAGAATGTATGAGCGTCGTTGCTTATTTCAAACAGAAGAAGAATGATGATGTCGGATTTTGTTTTGAAATAGTAGTGGATGAAACTAACATTGCAAGAAATGTGTTTGGGCAGACAATAGATTGGAAGATAATTATGCCACTTTTGGAGATGTCATGCAGAACAAATAAATTTTATATGCCATTTGCATCCTTTACGGGGGTTAATCGTCATATGTAATCAATTTTGTTTGGATGTGCTCTGCTTGCAAATGAGGTAGAAGATACCTTAACTTGGTTATTTCAAACATGATTAGAGTGCATGAGAGGAAAGAAGTCTATATGTATCATTACAGGTCAAGATATTGCCATGGGAAACGTCATACAAAAAGTATTTCCAAACATAAGACATCATTTTTGTATTTGACATATTTTGAAAACAATGCCCGTGGTAACTTTATCAAAGATTTCAAAAAGTGGATATATGGATCAACGAGCACCATTGAATGTGAGGGGAAATGGGTCATGCTGAAGCAAGCTTATGAAATTCTAGATGATCATTGGGCAGAGGTTATGTTTAGTAAGAGTTACTTTTGGGTGCCAATTTATTTTAGTGAAATTTTTTTTGCAGGCATGTCATCATCACAAAGATCTGAAAGTATTAAATCTTCTTTTGATGGTTTTGTAAATTCTCATACGTCTTTAACAGAAGTTGTAAAACAATATGACAAGGCCCTTCATTCTTGAGAAGCAGAGGAATGAGAAGATTTTAAAAATCTAAATTCCGCACTTGCTCTCAGTTCGAAAAATCTTTTGGAGGCACACACGAAAAAGGCACCTACTCTCAGTTTCCGATTGAGTTCATTTTCTTCAACATAACTTGGTGAGTACATTTCCGTTCGATAATATTCCTGTTAAAGTTCAAGATATATAATAATATATAGAGCTTGGATTTTGATGATCTAAGTATACTTTTGTTGTAAAATTGCAAAATCATCTAACTTCTCCAAATGTATACTTTAAATGGATGCATTGCTGATGATTCATTTGTATCATCCTTTGTATTGCCAGTATGTTTGCGGTCTTAGTGGGAGCTGCAGCCTTCCAGAATGGATTGGAAGTACAGACCAGAATGGATTTTGATGCCTTCAAGTAGTTCTTAGTGTTCTTATGCAAGTCCTGTTCAGACATATGTGGTGGTCTTCTTGAGTTAAAACTGATGCCCTTTATGCTAAATTATTAGATGTTGTATTATGAACTACTTTTATTCTCATTTTTATGCTCCTGTGTATGGATGGGGATTTCATCAATGAAATTTGTCGTACAAATCCTTCAATTATCTATTTTGACTCCTAATTTGTCATACAAATCATTAACTTCTTTTAGCATCTTGGTTGCTTTTGCATGTACTATCATACTTACCTCTAATGGCACGCACATTCTTGGCCGCTTTTGTAACTTCGTTCAGTGTTCTTGCTTCCAGCTGCTTCTACTATGTTTTTGAGATCATCGGACTTGTCATTTAGTTCTTGCACTATGAAAGAGGGATTCATGATCCAGCATTGTGATCTAAACCTAACAGCTGATACAATTTCAAATATTTTAATTGCAAATATGTTTGCCTTGTCCTATACATTCGGACTGTGTATCCAAACAAAACAATGAGTAGATGCATATTGCAGGATCATTTTCTTTCATACTCATGATCTATAAGCAATTTGATAACATGCATCTTCTGATTTCCTCTAAAAAGGAATCTTTTTACCATTCAATCATGACATAGTCTTACTTTTACCACCTTGAAGTCAAATTGTATTTATCATAAAGAATTTTTGTCTTGAATCACATAAGTGCTCTCATCATAAGGATTTGAATAGTCAATGTTCCAATAGATTTGAAATTGCCACCAAAACATCAAAAAGGAAAAGGAGATCAATCATAAGGATTGAACGAGATGCGTGTGCTACAATTTCAACGACTTACACAACCAAAACTAACTCAAGCACACTAAACTAAAAGAAACACAAGAAGGTTCATAATACAATTCTTTGACAGTATCACTTACAATATAAATTAAACTATAAATGCTCTCTAACGATTTGTCAATGAGCAGCTCATATACAACTCATTTCAATACATCATATATAATATTACTACTACCAAGCACATAGTTATAATCCTAAAAGACCTACATTTTCTTCTTTCATCCTCGATAATAATTTGAAACTTTTTCCTTTTATCTTCAATAATCGCTTGAAACCTTCTCCTTTCGTCTTCGCCATTGCAATCTAATTCTTTAAGCCTCCTCAGCAAACCATTGAGAAGGGTTTGATATCGAGATTTGACTTCTGGATCTAGCCATTGAAAATACCAATAACCTCCATTTGGCTAACAAAAAAAATTAGATCAACTTAAAGGAAACTAAATTAGCAACTTTTAAGATAATGACATAGAAAATAAGTAGAAGCATACTTTGTAATATTTATAACCAAAAAATTTACGAGGTCCATGAAGTCTTAATGACAACTTCTTCGTGGCAATGACAAATTGGTATAGGTGTGCCTTTAACCTTCGACATTATAACTACTATGTAGAAAAAATAAAATGGACTGAATCACTAATCTAATTACAACTACTTAAAACACTAGAAGTAATAGACAATTATAAGCAAGTAGTTCTCGGTTGGAAGCATACATAACTATGTATAAACTAAATTACATGATAACTAAATTACATGTCTAAAGAAGATTGGCAGCCATACAATTGTCTAAAAAAGAAAATGTAATTTTTCTTCTAAATTTACTACTCGGTGCCATGGCAACATACATAAGTAATTATAACAGAAAGGAGCTTCCTTCGCCCCTAGTTGAGATCGGCAAATGCGACCAAGTGATTTTCTAACTTGTTAAAAGATGAAACAAAAATCTGCATAATCTTAGAAACTCAAAGGATTATTACTAATAATTCTTTATTGTAACAAGAAAACGGAAGAGATAATTATGTGAACCTTCGTGCCTAGTTGAAGAGGTTCTTCAATCTTCAATCTTCACCACCAATTCTGCACAAGTAGCGTCGGAGTCCACCAAAGCATCAAAGGCTAGTGAAATCGTAGAGAACGCTAGTTGCAAAAGTCGTTGCAGCAGAAAGCGCAAAAGGGTTCCACTACACCAGAGAGCGTTGGAGGTCCACTGGCACGAGATCCCCTTTCGTGAGAACGAATGCCAAAGGTGAAGGTTGAACCTCTACGCCTAGGGCAAGAAGTTCACACTGCGGTCTCCCTCTCACTATCTTCTCTACAAAAAGCCCTAGTTGCAGAGGTCGCTGCGGTAGGAAGCCCAAAAGGGCAGAGGTTGTAGGCGCAGCCACCGGAGAATGAGAAGTTTGAAGATCCGCAAGATGGCACAAAGTGTTGAAGCTTGAACCTCTACGCATAGGGCACGAAGTTACGGGACGATCCACGGCGTTGGAGCTGGGAGGATACTTTGTGCTTTAGCTCACAGGTCGCGCGGAGGGGCGAGGAGGATAATTTGTGCCATAGCTCACGGGTTGCGCGTAGATAGTGGAAAGTTTCGATATCAGCGCACACACTCCAGTTCAGCGCGGAAGCCATTCGATAAAAAAAGAGCAGATTCGACGGATGACATTGTGTGAATGCACTGAATGCACCCATATATATATATACACAAACACATGATGTTCCATGAGATATAAACTTAGAGAACCTCTTAAATATTGACGAACCTTATACTAAAAATAATATGGAGAGTGACCGGTCATTCTTATATAGTTGAATTTATCATTGTCTTATGATAGAGAACAAATATTTATATGATGGTAATACCTGAAAACTCTGAAGGTTATAAGAGTAAGTTAGGTGATTTCACCAAATCAATTTTAAGCTAAGAATATTAATATACATTGGGCTTATCTTAGCATACTTATTATTTTCAGTTATAAGGCTCTTGGATTTTATAATTTATAAGTAAAACAGATGACTTATCAAAATACATTTATTTTCTAAAGCTGTAAGTTTGGTCTACTTTTAAGTTTAGCCAGACACCCTCCAAAATTATAAATACATTATATTTATATTTTCTAAAAGTTTAAAGTCTTAAAATAAGTTAATAGTACATTTAAGTTAACGTGGTATCGGAACATAATATCTTCTCTTCTTTTAGTTGTCTTCTTGATAGCAGGGATCGATATAACAAAGTTCACACAATGTGATCGTAAATGCAAAAAGTCTATCAGTTCATTATTTCAAGATGATTAATTAGCGTAATTCAACACATATTTTTAAAATTAAAAATGCCATGCCGAAAATATAATGTATATAACTCATTTCATATTTCCTTTTCGGATAGTGATCATTAATCCATGATCATTATTGATTATCTCAAGTATCAATATTGTGTAACAACAGAGCTTTTAAATTTTGTATATAATGTTTATGTTTCCTATAATCTGCAACTAATTAAATAACATTAAGTAAGTTTATAGCATCACATACATATATATTATAAATGCATACATATATTCATAACTTAATGTTGCGCAAAGTAGGAGCCACTTTAGAAGGCAAAAGCTACAATCTTCCTTAAGAAAATATCAAAAAGGGGCACTACTTTTTATGCCCTGTTTATTCGGTTCGAAAAAGAATCCATTTTTCTTTGCTTTATGTTTTCAATAAACACACAATTCTCATCTCTTTTGGAAAGTAATGGAGGGAGACTGGAAAATAAAGGAACATGAAAAAACATATATATAAACGATATGAAAATTTCAAAAAATAAAGATGAGTACTCATGCCATTGCAACCTTAAAGTTCTCTACTTTAGAATCGTGTAAAGATTTATCTTTTCTACGTGCGATCAATTAATCCCTGCACAAAAGCACGAATACAGGAAAACAATTAAAAAAGGAAACAAATTGTGTCACTGTGTAGAAATTTACAATCTGTTGATTTAAGGCATGCATCAGTGACCGAGTCTGTGTGTTTCTACAATGTCAATAATGTTGGAGAGCCGAAATTAGCAGCAGCATTTCTACATTCATCATTTCACTGCCGGTACCACATATACTTTACATAAAATAATAACATGTAGCTTATTTCTGCATATTTAATTTCGAATCATGAATGACCAAAGTAAAATTAAAGGATGTCATCTTTTACTCCATTAATATATATTAGTTGCTATGATCAGTAATTTCAGTCCACTTTTTGTCATAATATTGTAGTAGTCATGTGTATATGCTAAATCTACGTACACTATGCAGCATATTCCGGAGAAAAAGCCAAAGCATTATGATCTGAATCATATGTTTGGCTCACTAATAAAACCTGAGGAAATGGATCCACATGCCATAAACACGTCAAACTGCTACCTTTACAACAAGACTAACTCAAGACACGGATGCTCTTAAAAATATAAAATTATTAATGTTATTCTTCTTATAACCACTTCATTTTTTAGGAATATTAATTAACACATAAGATTTTAATATAATAGCTATAAAGGTCAAGAGTTCAAAGTTTAAATCTCTTATTTAAAAAATATTTTTCTCCCTTAATTAAATTGTCACGTTAAAATTGATGTGCTAATCAATCTTTCTAAATACTTCATCTATTATGAAAAGTAACATCAATCATTTTATATTTCATATTAAAATTTGATGATCTTCATAAAAATTTAAGTCGTTAGAAAAAGTAATAATTTTTTATTCTTTAACACATACAACAATCAACAGCCAATTGTATTCTGATTAAAATGAGTCCGGCTCAGGTTTGATTTCTACAATCATTATATAATTGCTTCCTTAATGTATATCATAGGTTTTCATGCAGTATGTAGATCTTTCTTAAACCGTATGCTCATGTATTATTAGATAATTACACAAAGGCCGTCCAGTGTCCAAGCTGTCGAACTTTTCTAATGCCCCCATCATCTCTAACGCGTTTTAGGGAATATATACTGTATGTCTCAGTAGACATGCATGCATCCAATTATATAAGATGGCTACGTAGAGAAATTATTAGCATCTAAGCCTTCTTCTTTCTGAACTATTATACAAAAGGAGATGCCTTGTTAGCATGTTCACAGGGAAAAAATATTCTCTCATGTCATATGTATGCCTTTTTTTCTTTCATGGCAGAACCCTTTTGGTGGACTACTTATCTTGAAGGGCCCCCTGTGGTCTGAGCACAAAGAAGAAAAGCTCCAAAATCTCTTTGGATCATGTAACCTATATGAATGAGACCTTCTGGGTTGTTCCCTCACCAACTTTTTGTATGCTATTTCAAGCTGCATTGTTTTCACATAAGAAGAAGGGAGTACAACTTCCTTGACTAGGGTTAGGTTTCCTTCTTGGAGCATGGAATGACATGAGGGGCACTACCCCTAGCGCTTTGCAAGGAGAGACATAAAGAAAAGGAAGTGCCACTAAAGCTTTGGGTCATAAAGATGTATTTAAAGAAACAGAGAATAAGCATACTCAATAATAGAGAGACACACACACACCATCTTCACCATGCAGTTGAAGAGCCTTGTACAGTAAGCAGCTTGATGCATAGTTCAAAGTTATTGATGGAAAAATTCGAGAATAGGTAGAGAAGATTGCGAAGTGATTACAGGAAAATTAGAGACAACATACGAATTTACCCAGGTTCATCCTTGAGATTAGGGTTACGTCCTGCAAAGAGGTTCCACTATATCGTTTAGATTTACAATCGTCATCCAGATTACATATGAAAATAAACTATAAATAGCCTCTCCCAAACGGGTTCAAAACTCAAACAAAACAGAGGAAAAATCTAATCCGAACCATACGGGCCGGCTAAACAAAAGTCAACGAGACCGCCGTCGGGGGGCGAGACCCCCCAAACCCCCGCTTTTGTTCGCACGCCAACAACACATGCAATTGGGTAATACTCAGATTCTCCTAAGCTCACGTGGGTGAACCCGATGTGAGAAACAAGGGGCCCCGAAGTATTCACCAACTCCAACATTCTTCCACTTGGTGGATACTTCACACCAATGAGAGCCTTGCCAGCAACATTCTTCTTTAATCCGACAGCAGTAGAGCACCACTCGAACTTTGCACCTGTAACTGCTTTAGTCAGAAAATCAGAACTATTCTCTGTTGTATCAACCTTTTCAAGTTGAATTTCTTTCTTTTCCACCTTTTTTCGAATAAAGTGGTATTGGATGTCAATATGCTTTGTGCATGAGTGAAATGCGAGATTCTTAGCTAACTGAATAGCACCTTGATTATGACATCTCACCTCTATAGCACCTTGCTCAAATTCGAGCTCCAAGCACAACCGTCGTAGCCATATGGCCTCTTTTGCAGCATGAGTAAGAGCTATATATTCTGCTTCTGTAGAAGAAAGTGCTATCATGCTTTGTCTCTTGCTCATCCAACTTAGTGCAGCTCCAAATAATGTAAAAATATATCCGCTAGTGGACCGTCTACTAACAATATCTCCACCCCAATCAACATCTACATGACCCACAATATCAAGCATCTTTTCTTTCCTTGTACCTTCAAAACACAACGAAAAATTTGAAGTTCTACGAAGGTACCTAAAAACTCTTTTGATAGCATTCCAATGTTCCCTGCCTGGGATAGACATATATCGACTCAAGACTTCCACTGCTTAGGCTATATTTGAACGCGTGCACACCATGGCATACATCAAGCTGCCCACTGCACTTGCATATGGCACACGGTCCATCTCTTCGGCTTCTTCATCTGTCTTCGGGCATTGCTCTGCAGAAAGTTTGATTCCTAGAGACATAGGAGTACCCACTGGCTTGCAGTCTGCCATGTTAAATTTCTTCAACACTTCTTTTATATACTTCTCCTGTTCTAGCCACAACTTTCGCTTCTGACGATCTCTTCTAATCTGCATATCCAAAATAAAATTCGCCGGCCCCAAGTCTTTCATCTCAAACTTCTTGGCCAACAAACCCTTCACTGAATTCACCATCTTCATACTATTTCTAATCAGTAAGATTTCATCCACATACAGTGTAAGAATGATAAATTGATCGCCAACTCTCTTCACGTAAACACAGTGATCTGAATCTGAATGTACAAACTTGAGTTCGAGCATCTACGTATCAAACTTCTGGTACCACATCCTTGGCGACTGCTTCAATCCATACAAAGACTTCTTCAATTTGCACACCAGCTTCTCTTTACCTTGAACTTCAAAGCCTTTTGGTTGCCTCATATATATCTCTTCCTCCAAGTCCCCATGAAGGAATGTCGTCTTCACATCCATCTGCTCTACCTCAAAATTATATGCTGCTGTCAGAGATAGAACAAATCTGATCGAAGTCATTTTCACCACGGGAGAGAAAATCTCATCATAGTCGACTCCCTCAACCTGAGAATACCCTTTAGCTACCAGTCTCACCTTGTACTTCTCCACAGTCCCATCCGATTTCAGCTTTCGCTTGAATACCCATTTGCAACCAATTGCCTTTCTATCCTTAGGCAATTGACACAAGCTCCATGTTTCATTCTTATCCAGTGACTGCATCTCATCTGTCATAGCAAACTCCCACTGATTTGCATCATCCATAGACCTTGCATCTTTTACAGAACTAGGTTCTTCTCCGATGATGCTTAAAGCATGAAACGAACTCAGAGCACTAAGAGAGTATCTCAAAGGTGCTCTTCTTTCTCATGTCGATCTCCTGAGAACTGGTATGGTAGTACCAATATCTGAGTTTTTATCTAAATCTGCATCTTTAACTTCATTAACCGAGTCCTCTTGATCCGGTTATGTAACAGTTGTGCATCCACATCTGAAGTTTCAGAATCAGAATCTTCTTCAAGCACTACCACTTTTTTAGGTTCATCACCTTTTTGAACTTCAACTTGGGAACATGATTCACGAAAAACAACATCCCTGTTGTAGACAATAGTCCTTGACTTTGGATTCCACAGTTTGTAGCCCTTGACCCCTTCCTTGTATTCGACAAATATGTTCTTCTCAGATTTACTGTCAAGCTTACCCCGCTTTTCCTTGGGTATATGAACATATGCGTCACATTCGAACACCCGAACATGAGACAAATTTGACTTCTTTCCAAATATTGCCTCATAAGGCGTCTGATCCTTCACTGATGAGGTCGGTGAGCGGTTCTTCAGGTAGTTTGTTGTGGCTACAGCTTCTGCCCAGAATTTTTGCCCCAATTCAGCCCAACTCAGCATACATCTGACCTTCTCTATGAGTGATCGATTTAACCTTCCAGCTACTCCATTCTGCTCAGGTATATATGGAGTTGTCTTCTGCCTTGCAATACCATTGTCCACGCAGAACTGCTCAAATTTACCTGAACAAAATTCACCTCCATTATCTGTACGAAGGACCTTGATCTTGCTGCTCAATTGGTTTTCCACCAAAACTTTAAATTCTCAAAATTTATTGAATACATCTAATTTATTTTTGATAAAATAAATCCAACTGTATCTCGAAAAATCATCTATGAAAGAGATATAGTACCTGGACCCTCTAATAGATGGAGTTGAAGTTGGTCCAAAGACATCACTATGAATCAGTTCGAGAATCTTAGTTGCTCTTGAACCTGTGTGTTGAAAACTAACTCGGTTCTGTTTTCCATGGAGGCAATGTTCACATAACCCGAAGCCCATAGAACAATCCGAAACTCCTTCTATCATCTGACTTGATGCTATGGTGGAGAGTCCTTTTTCACTGATATGACCTAATCTCCGATGCCACAACATAGATTTGCTGTCTTCATCTTCTTTGGCCTCTTCAGAAATAAATCCACAGCCCACAGATATTGTCTCTCCGAGCAACTTGTACAATGTGCCATAGTGAATCCCTCGTGTAATCACAATCGACCCTCTGATCATCTTGCACGAATCCTTGTCGCAACTGAATATAACACCTGAGTCAGCCATTGTACCAACAAATAATAAACTCTTGCTCATAAGTGGTATATGCATCACATCTGGTAGAGTCTTCATCGTGCTATCATTCATCCTCAACTTCACCATGCCACGTCCAACAATCTGAACCGCAGTGTCATCTCCGAGCATGACATCCCCACCATTATACTCCTCATATTCACAGAACCAGTGTCTATGATGCATCATGTGGTACGAAGCACCAATGTCGATAAGCCAGACATCCTTATCTGACTGTGTCGTACATGCAAAAGCAAGATACATATCCCCTACCTCAGCCTCCTTTTTGTCCGAGGTTGACTCAGCTTCTTTCTTATGAACCGGCTTATTTTTGCAATCTCACTTCAGATGGCCCCACTCTTGACATCTTCGGCATTACACCTTCTTATCTTTACTTTTCGAACGCTCACGAGATTTGGATCTCCCCTCTCTGATTTTGATTCCTTTCTGGTTGCATTCCTCTGGTCGCCAACACCTCTTTACCAGAACTTGCCGATCCCTTTCTCCATATTTTCTCTGATAACAAGGCAGCACATACACTTTCATACGAAAGTTCTTTATCCCCGTCACCAATCATGACAATCAGATTATCCCATTAATCCGGCAGCGAACATAGCAATGTTATTGCCTTATCATCATCTTGAAACTTAACACCGATTGATACAAGTTGACTGATCACCGTGTTAAGTTATAAAGATTAGTAGAAAATAAGTCACCCTCCTGCATCCGAAGATTGTACAATTTCTTCCTCAGATATAACTTGTTAACCAACGACTTACTTTGATATAGGGATTCCAACTTTCTCCACAGATCTCTGGCTGTAGGTTCGCTCATCACATTCGTAAGAATTGAATCTGCGAGACAAAGTCGAATCAAACCCTTCGCCTTTCTATCAATCCGATCCCACTCTTCGATCGCTTTTGGATCTGCCTGACTGGAGGAAGCCGTATCTGAAGCATTCGCCGCATCTGCAGCCGTCGCCGCTTCTTTGCCTGGCCTCTCCTTCTCGATTGCCATCCAAAGATCTCGATCATAGAGAAGATCCTCCATCTTCATCTTCCAGAGATCAAACCGCGTTCCATCAAATTTTTCTATCTCAATCCGCGATCCTCCTGACATCTCGAATAAACCCTAATTCCTCGAATAACCTGAGCTTTGATACTAATTGATGGTAAAATTCGAGAATAGGTAGAGAAGATCGCGAAGAGATTGCATAAAAAATAAAGACAACACACGAATTTACCCAGGTTCACCCTTGAGATTAGGGCTACATCCTGCAAAGAGGTTCTACTAGATCGTTTAGGTTTACAACCGTCTCCCAGATTACATATGAAAATAAAGTATAAATAGCCTCTCCCAAACAGATTCAAAATTCGAACAAAACAGAGAAAAAACCTAATTCGAATCACACGGGCCGGCTAAACAAAAGCCAAGCGGGACCGCCGTCAGGGGGCGGGACCCCCCGAACCCCCCTTTTGTTCACACACCAACAGCACAGGCAATTGGGTAATACTCAGATTCCCCTAAGCTCACGTGAACGAATCCGATGTGAGAAACAAGAGGATATGAAGTATTCACCAACTCCAACAGTTATTACATTCCCTCCGGTTTGGGCTGATCCACGAATGAGATAATTAGAACGACATGAAAAGAGAGGTTGGACCGGTCATCTTATGATCAGATCATATGCTCGTTAATAATGAGATTTAGTCTTTGTCTAGAGGAGATAATCGGTGCTTCTTGTTGGGACGTACTCTACTTTCTGACTTTACAAAGTGCTGTCACCCTAATTAGAGCCTCGACACAGCCGCCTTGACGAGGATATATAAACTGCTTCCCATCTAAATATGGCCACAGATATCTGCAAGATGTTAATCTCATTAACTAAAGCATTAGAATTGGGTTGGTATACTTGGGAAAGCACATCAACACAATTTAATAACTACTTACCTATACATATTGTCACACTCCAGCTTCTGATGCTTTATTAATATAAGAACGTTGAACAGAAAGATAAATGCTTTATCTTTCTTTTTTTTTTCATCCACTATCGTTTGGCTAATTTATGTCATTTTGGATTGCACGTCTAGTTATGTCACGTAAAATTCCAAACAGGATGTTCTGCATATGGTAAGTGCTCGATCTATCTCGTCATTTACTTATATAGCAGTTTCTAGTCAACTAGCAACGATAGGGGCATATGCTAGTGCAATCAGCTAATTAAAATGGGATACTTCACATTGTGTTTTATGATCGAAAAGAAATTGCAATGGAAAATCCTACCTTAAAACAGTGAAGAACGTACGTAGATTTTCTTCTTTTGGTCTGTTCTTAAGGATGAAACCCAAAAGAGGAATAAGGGTTTGCCATAGCATGTTCTGATCAGCAGGTGAGAACACGGAGACGTTAAGTAGGAATTTGCAGAGCCATCCGCAGAGAGACGTGCACGAGATAGTACAAGTTATCATTTCAACTGCATGACTACAGTACCCTTCAACGAGACTACTCCATAACACAGGACTGAAGACAAAGGAAAGATGCACACACATGCTCTTTTAGAACCTGAAAATTTGCAGCCTTAAGCATTACAGTCACACATAAAAGGTTCATAACATTCAATGTTTGCCATCAAAGCCCACTCAAATCCATCCTTCGCCCCCCTTTTGTTATTTAGTCTCTAACAAGACAAGTTGCCAAAATCTCTCAGTACTCTCTTTCCCCTCAAAGCTCGCAAAGAAAAGAGCCACCGTCGGCATCAACAAAAGACACACAAGCATGGAGACAAAGTTTCCACACCAAACGACCTTTTGCAGTCTTTAGCTAAAGGATGCCTTGCTGCATTGAAGGCATTCTTTAACTTTTTCCCACATCCGGCCCTCCAGGGCTCTCCAATTGTTTCCTCTTTGCTTCTTTTGCAGGAGTGCCCTGCATGGAAGTAAGAGAATTCTCGGATCTGAAAGCCCTACAATCTGCACTCACTGCTAGCCCATCCAGCCCCAGATCCTCATGTCTTTGATCACAATTCAATAATTCATCATTTGAAAGTGATGAACGAGGGATCCGAGGAGATAGGGTTCTTTATGCGATGCTTGATTCAAAGGAGGGAAGGGCCAGCAGTCCTGTGCATGGCACAGATCCATGTGCTTGCTGCCTTCTTTTCCTTCACTGTTGTTCTTTTGTTCGAAATCGTCCAAGCTAGTTGAATATTGAGGTGGTGGGGTGGTCAAAAAAGGGAGAGGATGCAGCTACGGCAGCGAGAGTAGTGTGTTTTAGTGACTACAGACATGGTGCATGCATGAAACAATAGAGATATTGCATGGGGCATCATGCATGTTGCTTTTGTTTGAAAAATTGACATATATAGAAGAAGAGTTGTCTCTTTTCACTTTTCCTTCCTATTGTTCATGATCACTGGTGTGCGTGGCATGTGGCAAGCACCTCAAATTGGTCTATGGCTAAGTGATGTGAGAGAGAAAGGGCCTGATGATAGGCGCTATATGTAGGCACTGAAGAGATCCATATATGTTGAATTAATAGACCAAGAGAAGTAATCAAATCCCTATGCAGCAGAAGCAGCAGCAGGCTGACTGTTGTATATGCTGATCACACAGTGACCCGAGCAGTTTTGTCTGATAGTTCGATGGCTGACGGGATTCAATTGATTTGATTTATTATTAATTCTTGAGAAACTCTAAAAATAGACAATCATGCATGGCTAGGGTTTCATACATAAATTCATTTACAAGGAGTTCGATCGTAGCATGTATTTACAGAACAAGCTGTTTAACTGGATGCATGATGGAGGAAAAGGCCATAATCCTTCCCTGGTGCATTTTTCGTTAGGTTATAGTTATGCTTCAGACTACATTGCACGGTGAGGGCAGTCTATAGTAGGCATGGAGGACAGGAAATTTCTCAGTATGCAACCAGAACATTGGATTGTGCTGTGTTTGACAATAGCCTAGAACTAAGGCCTGATACGTGTCACATTTGATGAAATCCAAGTGAGAATTCAAGATGGGAACTGACGGTCACGTGACGTCGGTTCCACCAAGCATTGTAGCACATTTTTTTTCTTTTTCAAAATTTTAGGTCCTTTTTAAATCAGTTTTTCTTTTTTTTTTCTTTCCTTATTTCACTATAAGAAATTTATCGATTAGCGACTCAAGCAAGGCGTCGCAATGAGGAGACACCGGCATTAGGCAGCTGTTAGTGTCGCAATGGCGCCAAAGACAAATGACGATGCTACTAGCGTCACATGTTGACGCTATTACGACGTTATCGATGTAAAAAGTATCGTCGATGCATCTCTAACTCGACGCTAAGTTAGCACTAAATCATGCGACGTTATTCCGAAGCTAAGGTGGCGCCAAGTTTATCCTTTATGTGACACTATATTGTGATGCTATGTTGACACCCAGAGGACGCTAAAGTTGGATGCTACCTTGACACTATGATGTCGTGTAGTGTCTTTATTACGATGTTAAATTGACGCTAAAGCTGACAACACTAAAGGAACATTAACGTGATGCCAATTATGATATATTTCAAATAGCGTCCAACTACTTGGCGTCGTTAATGCGACGCTAATGGGACGCTAATTTTTGATAATTTTGTCCCATTCCAATCATATTCTTGCCTTCCCACATCATACAAATTGTACAGTACATATATATGCATTCTTCACATTCATCACAACAATAAAAGAGTAATGCATATGAAGACTAATAAACATTACAAGATATAATATGAAATTAAAATTGACTAGAACTAAGGCATGACACTGATCGCCAAATAATGTGACATTTAATGAAGTTGAAGCGAAAATTTGAGATGGGAACCGACGATCACGTGACACCAGTTTCATCGAGCATTATAGAACATTTTTTCTTTTATTTTTCAATTTTTAGGTCCTTTTTTTTATTTTTTTCTTTCCTTATTTTCTCTCTATTACATTTCTCTCACACAATAATTTATTTATTAAATATAATATATTTATTATACAAGAATTAATTCAATATTATTTATTACTTGTCATTTCATAAAAAATTTAATATTTTGTTAAAAAAGTTATTAAAATATAAATTTGTTATATTTAAATAATATATTTTTTTAAAATATAATATAAAATTTTAACTTATACAATTATTTTCATTAATTAACAAAATTTAATTTTATATTTATAACAGGGTTATTTCCTCTAATCACCCCTATACCATCGTGATTTTCCACATCTAACCCCAAACTACGAACTTCATTTTTTGAGTTCCTAAACTTTTATGATTTTTTCAATTTGATTCTTCTGTCCAATTTCGTCGACTTCTCCGTTATTTTTTATTTTTCACATTTGTGAAAAGCCCATTATATCCTTGACTTGTGTGGTAGTTCACTTTTACATAAAATATGATATATAATAATAGATATAAAACTAATTAAAAAATGCCATGTGTCGGAGGGGGTCGCCACCCCCCTTACATCCATATATGGGGGGGGGGGGGGACCCCCCTCGCTCTCCCTGCGTACCCCCTGTGTCCGACCTTCTCTTTCCCTACGCCGGCGCGGGCGTAGGGAAAGAGGGGAGGGGTGGGGGGGGGGGGGGGGGGGGGGGGGGTCGCCGCCTCCCTCTGCGTCCAACGACACGAACACAGAGGGTCGGCGACCCCCCCTCCCCCCCTCTCTATGTACGGACGTAGAGGGGGCGGCAACCCCCTCCGACACATGGCATTTTTTAATTAGTTTTATATCTATTATTATTATTATTATATTTTATGTAAAAATGAACTACCACTCAAGCTAGGGGTATAATGGACTTTTCACAAATGTGAAAAATAAAAAATAACGAAGAAGTCGACGGAATTGGACGGAAGGATCAAATTAGAAAAATCATGAAAGTTTAGGGACCCAAAAAATAAAGTTCGTAGTTTGGAGTTAGATGTGGAAAATCACAATAGTTTAGGGGAGGTTAGAGGAAATAACCCTTTATAATACCTATATTTGATTCAAACATACAGTAAAATTAATTATCACATCAACTTTTTCATATCACAATAACTTTTTTGTTACTTGTCATTATATTACACTCTATGCAAACACACACAACTAATATGTCACTCAACTATTCACATATAATTCGGAAGAATTATAGTTCTACTATCCAAATGCTACCAAGACATGTTTGGTTGAGGGTGAAAGAAGTTAAAATAAGAGAAGAGAAAGAAGCAGAATAAATTTGTCATGTTTGGCTCTATTTGAAAAAGTTAGCGGTTAACAACAACGATTCGACTAGAGGATAGTAATTTGATTAGACAATATCGGTTAGCTATTAGTGGATAGCGATTTGTTTAAAAATTTGATAAAAAATTGTTTGATAAATATAGTGGTTGAACTAGTATATAGTTATATAATGACAAAAATAGACATAAGAATATAATTTAGATTTATTCTTATAAGCATCATATCGATAATAATTAATTTAAAATATTTTATTTTGAATAGTAATATTTTAATACAAAATACTCATTATTTTAAAATAAAAACTTTTTTCATTTTAAGTAAAATTAAATATGTGATATATTAAATAAAAATAATATATGATACTTAAAAAATTAAACAAAATTCCATATTAAAAAAATGAGGGTATAATAGGAATAAATACAAAACCCTATACTCTATAAGCTAGTAGGAGTAGTTTATAATGTTTTATCCTAAAACTTCTAAACGGTACTTTAAAAAATTTTACCAAACACTCACAATAGCATTTTAACTCGGCTATTCGCTACTTAACACTCTTCTTTTTGTATGTGTCAAACAATGTCTTAATTTAGAGGTGCGTCAAGGGTCAAATCACTCAAGCCATGGCCTTGAGGCCCGCCTGAGATCTACTAATATATATATATATATATATATATATATATTAATTAGTACACTACTTAATAAGAGTCATAACATTAAGCTATTAATGGTATTGGATTTGATTTCTTAGTGGCAATATTAATTTATTAAAAATCTTGGATTTGGTTTATTATAGGTAAACTTGATTAGAGGAATATTTTTTAATTCCTAATATTAACTTGAAATAGTGGGATACTGAGAGCTTGAGTTGGTATGAAAAATATTAATGTTAGATTATAATTGATTAACTAATGATAAGTGGGCATGTTATCTAAATTGTCAAATTAATCTTATTAATCATGTATGCAAATAATAATCAATTTAGAACCAAATGTAGTATGAAGATTTGATTAGTTATTTAATATAAATAATATAGTTAAAAATATTATTTTTTATTAATATTAAGATGTTTGTATTGTTTTGTTTCTTTAAGATGGTCCAACTTTGATTGAATTTATAATAAAAGAGCAAGAAAGGCAAAGCCCCATCCTTTCTACTTCATTCTTCTTCAACTTTCTAATTTTCTTTTAACCTCAAATCGAGATGAAAAAGAATGGAATGATATGATTAACACACTTTTTATTTTTAACTTTATATAGTAAATATATAAAATATACATCCGAAATCATCTAAAGAAAATTGTTCTTCTCTTTCGTTTAGTCATGCCATCCAAATAGAAGTAATTATACCTCTCAATTATCTCTCTCCCATTTTTTTTACATCTTTTTCCTTCCACTTACTTCCATTCCCTTTCCTCACTCTCCAAAAACCAAATAGAAACTCAAGTTGTAAATCCCAAATTTTGGACCAAGGGTATTTGGACCTTTTGACCAAAACCTAATATAAATCATATATAAAGGACCAACAATCCTATTAATTCCCTAAAAATCTAGCTGTCAACTCTTCTTCTTTCTTTCTTCTCCACCAAGAAAAACCTAAGACTGGGAGATCTAGATCCATATTCTTCATGGTGGCTATGTTTTAAGATTAAGAAAGAGAAGATCAAGGTTTCTAGGAAAATGACAAGAAGACCTAGAGGCTTCTAAATGATGAAGAATGATACAAGATGATTAAGAAAAAGGATTTTAGATCTAAAACCTAAAGGTATGTAAAAGGGATCCAATCTATCCCTCCCCCCTTAATGATGTTTTTGTTTGATTGAGTCTCAAGAATATCTCGTTCTTGATTGAAATTTTGATTGAGGGATTGCATTGATAGAATTATTAGATTTGAATGATACTTATGTCTAGATTTACATGCCTGGATCCATATTAGATTGTCATGATTGGATCTATGTGTTCTTTACGTCCTAAATATTTCTTTAGATGAATTTGGGAAAAAGTCCTAAATCTTCATAATGAATGGCAATTGAATGTTTTAATGTGTTCTATGATGCATAAATGCTAAGAGATCATACTTGCAATCTTTATGGTATTTTATATTTTTTTAATTGAAGTATTGATTTCAAAAATCAATATTTTTTAATTGAAAATCAAAATTCCAGGGCATCGACACAGTCGTTTGTGTCGATGCCAACCTTAGGAATGGTCGTGACCGAGCGGACGAGGTCGAGACGATTAAAATCTCTCGGTCACGTCCATGACACCACTGTCACAACCATGACAAGGCCTACGATCGTGACCAACTTGGTCACGATTGTGAGTGAGAGCGATGAACCTAAAATTTGGTTAAAGTTGGGAATGGCTATGAAAAGGCTGAGCACGATCATAACAACTCTGGGCCTGGCCATGATAAGGGCAGGAACGGCCGTGACTTTAATGGGTATGACCGTGACAATGCTGGACATGGCTATGACATTTTTAGGCACGGCTGTGACACTGAAAAATGCCTTGTAAGATGTATTGAACCTATTTTTTATGTATATAGATTATGTATAGATGTGTATTGATTGTATATGACACGTATATATACGTAATGCATGCTTAGTCGTAATTAGACTAAAATATGAAGAATAATTGATGTATTGCAAAGCATAATGCACCTAAAGTTAAATAATGTCTTGTCACTCATCATTGGTGGGAAACAAAGTCATGCACCTATGTAAGTATTTCAAAGGATTTTTTTTAAGCCCGTGAAGTAAAATTGTATGTGCTTCTCAGGAAACAAAATCTCTCATTAGAAAGTGTGCGTATTTCTTAGAATAAAGTCCCTCACTATTATGATTACGTATTCCTTGAAATAAAGTCTCACTATTATGATGTGTGTGTTCTTAAGGATATAGCCTAGCTAACCAATGTGATGATGTTGATATGACTTTTTCAACTATGTTAAGATTAAAGATGTTATAAGATAAAGTAAGAATGAAAGTGAAGTTTAACTTCAAAGTATCTTATAACAAAGAAAGTTCAGATAATGATGAAGTAAAGATGGAAAGTAAAGTTATACACTCATGTATCTACTTCAAGGGGATCTAAGCTTGAAAAGTACAGTCCTATTTTGTGTATGTACTTTTCAAGGAACAATGTCTCTCATCATAAAGTGTGTATTACTAAAGATGAGTAGAAATAAAATCCCTCACTATCATAATGTGTGTGTTCATGATATGGTAAAGATGATGTTATGTGATAAAGTTGAAGATGATACATTAACTATCACATAATAAAGAAAGGAAGAAGAATGATAGAATTTCCAAATTAAGGGTTATGAAGCAACCCTGAGTGAATGTAAAGTATGAAAGATGTTAAGTAATAAATAAGGATCAAGAAGTTATAAAGAAACTTCTAGAACGTACATGACAATGAAAGTGAAATGAAATGTCAAGTTATATGCCATGATTGTTTTTGAATTATATGGATATATATTTCTATTGTATGATGCTTTAAATGATGAGCCTAATTTCCTAAAGTTAAGCAAGTATGCCATAATATTTATGTTGCAAGAATGTTATATGAAGAAGGAATGCAAGCATGATGTAATATCATGCAAAATTCATGATATAATTTATGGAATGCATGTTCATATGTTATTGTTATCATTATGATGATGCATCGCATGTAGTATCATGTAATAGGATATCATGATATGCATAATCTTTATATAACTGTAATTGGAAAACCCTACACTCTGCATTCATGCAAATAATTAAGATTAAATGATGGATGATAGCTCAAGCTCAAGATGAAGTATTGCACATGCTTAGGTTTAATAAGTCATGTAGTTCTACTTGAACATTGAAATTAATGATATAATGAATGTTTAAATATTTAATGTTTTTTGAATTATTAGTTATGATATGATTAACAGAAAGTTTTTATTTATTATATTTTTTTTCTAAGTTGTCAAGTCTTCACTATTAATGATGTATGACAAACGGGCTAACGACGTGAAATTCTCTAAATGATTAAATTTTTAAGATGGATTTTAGGTCGTTACACAAGTTCAGACATATTGAGCAACTAGTTCTCAAGCCATTGCAGTATACATAAATGTATGCTTCATTATACTTGTTATATTATTATTAGTAGCTTTTGCAATCCCGGCCTTGTAATATTAATATAAGGGGGTGTTTGGTATGATGTAAGTTAGATAGATTATTGATTATTTTATTTAAAATTCTATGAGTCCGTCACTGTTTGATTGTGTTTGACTAATAATTTTGATTGCTTCGGATTATCATGCATTGATAATTCAGGTAGAAAATAAGAGAAGTGTCTTTCTAGATTATAAACTTAGTGAAATACATTTTGAAAAAAAATATTCATTCAATCAAAATTTAAAATTTAAATATTTTTATTAATAAATAAATAAAAATCAGCATTATCTTCTTTATTATTCAGATTTTTTCTTTAATCACTATTTCTATTTTTTGCTATGTTTATTTGAAGTAATATGATTAAACTATAAATAATTTTTAGAGATATTTTGGCAGTTTGATCTCTCACTATTTTAACTATTATTTATATTATTAGTACTTGTCAAATACAAATAACTATGTTTTGTAGTAATATGATTAGGGTAGGGGCCTTATCCCCTTCCCCCATCAAATTTTATTTTTATTATATATATATATTAAAATATAAATTTTAGGGAAAAAAGTTATATTTTACCCCCCCCCCCCCCCCCCCCCCCCCCAAGTAAAATATGTATTCCGCTTTGACAAAAATATTTTTTTTGTCTCAATCTGTCACTGAATGTGATATTATTGGTAAGTTAAATATTGATATTTTATTTTAATGGTGATCGATAATGCATCAAATGCATTAACCATATGAAAATTAAAAAATACGGATCAAGATATCATGTGCACAACTACCTAATCCAAATTCAAATGAAAGAGTTGCTACTTTCTTTATTCCTGAAATTAAATGGGCCAGATTCTCAGGCCCAATCGTTTGATTAAAACCCTTTTAATTATCTTTTTTTCCTTTTTTTTTTCTCCTTAAAGCACTACTATTAGAAACCGTCAGTAGAATAGGAGGACCTTCATCAAATACCCAATTTGACTACATATTAGCCCCAAATTTACCAGGTTCAGTAATATATAATTTTTGCTCGAATTTATCATATGGCTACAGATAAGTCAGGCAAAACACAACAACAACAACAATAATAATAATAATAATAATAATAATAATAATAATAATAATAATAATAATAATAATAATAATAATAATAATAATAATAATAGCTACAAAAACATTATTTTCGATAAAATTAAAGAGAAATTTGAATTAGTTGGTTTTCTTCAAATAATGGACCATTAGTTTCCCAGCAGCCTTGTGCTATTATCCAGCCCAATCCTTTAATTCATTTTCTTTCTTTCTTTTTGGTGTTTCTTTTTTTTTTCGTCTCACACAATTATAGTATTCTCACCTAATTGTAAAAATAAAATATCTGCATTTTCAAAGAAAAAAATACGCTCTTTTTAATAAAACATTACCTTAATACAACGAACACTTTTGTGAGAAACTATCATTATCATTGAATATTCATTTTTGTACGACTAAAAGTGTAACAACCCTAAATTTTGAACAATATTTGAGTCCTTTGATCAAAATCCTAAAATAAATCTTATATAAAGGTCCAACAACCATATTCATTCCTAAAAAATATAGTCGTTAACTCATTCTCTCTCTTTTCTTCTCCACCAAGGAAAATCTAAGACTAGGAGATGTAGAGCTTCATTCTTAATGGTGGCTATATTTTAAGATCAATAAAGAGAAGATCAAAGTTTTTAGAAAAATAACAAGAAGACTTAAAAGTTTATAAATGATTAAGAAAGATACAAGATGATTAGGAAAAAAATATTTTAAATGTAAAACCTAAAAATATATAAAAGGAATCCTACCCCTCTCTCCTCTCCCAATGATTTACATATAATGAATTGAGAGTTTGAGGACACATTATTCTCATCATGAATTGTGATTGGGGTTGCATAAATTCATTGATTAGATTTATAATTTTTAATACATGATCTATTGTTTTATCATGTTTCATGATCTAGATATAAAATTATGTGATTTTAGGGAAAACATTAAAAGATGTATTTTCATAATTAATATGATTTTGCTAGCATTATTTTTATGTCCATATTTATGCCCTAGAAGTGTTCTACATGATTTATATGTTTTCCCTTTGATTTCACCTCAAATATTGATATTTTCGAATTAGAAGTTGAGATTTTCGTGACAACCCAAGGAATGACCGTATTGAGCAGAGTGATCCAATAAAAGGGCTCCCGGACACGTTCATGACACCTTTGTCACTGTCATAATCAATTTGGTCACGACCGTGGGCGAGAGCGACAAAGCCAATTTTTCGCTAATGCCGGAAATGATTGTGAAAAAGGTGAGCATGACCATGACAATTTTGAACACTATTGCGACAAGGCTCGATATGACTATGATGATGTTGACCACGATCATGACAATTATGAGCACAACTGTGACAATTTTAGGAATGTTGTGACCGCTGAAAAATGCCTTTTAAGACGTATTAAATTTATTTTCTAATGCATATAGGTTATGTACGAATGTGTGTTGATTGTATATATATGACAGATAGATACACGTAATGCATGTTCAATCGTAATGAGGCTAAAATATGAAAAATGATTGATGTATTACAAGGCATAATGCACCTAAAATTGAAGAATGTTTTGTCACTCATTAATGGTAGAAAACAAAATTCTGCACTTATGTATGTACTAGCTCACGAAGTAAAGTCTTGTATTTGTGTATGTCCTTCCCAGGGACAAAGTCCATCACAAGTGTATGTATTATTTGGAATAAAGTTCCTCACTATTATGATGTACGTGTTCCTAAGGATGTGGTGTAGCATCAATGTGATGATGTTGATATGATTTTTTAATATTGTTAAGATAAAAAATGTTATTGGGAAAAGTAAGAATGAAAGTGAAATTTAACTTCAAAGTATCTTATAACAAAGAAAGAAAATTAAGATGATGATGAAGTAAAAATGAAAAGTAAAATTCTACACTTTATGCATATACTTCAAGGGGACCTAAACCCGAGAAGTAAAGTTTTGCATCTATATATCTACTTCCCAAAGAACAATGTCCCTCATCATCATAGAGTGTGTGTATTCCTAAAGATGACTATGAATAAAGTCCTTTACCATTATGATGTGTGTTCTTAAGATATGACTCATGATACGAAATGAAAGTCAAGATGATATTATGTGATAAAGATGAAATATGAAGATAACAATATGTGTCACATAATAAAGAAACAAAAATAAAAGAATGTTCAAAGGGTTATAAAGCAACTATAAGGAAACGTGAAGTATGAAAGATGTTAAATAACAAGTAAGGATCAATGAATTATAAAGAAACTCTTAAGAGGAAAATGACAATGAAAGTGAAATGAAATGATAAGTTACCTGTCATGATTGTTTGTGAATTATATAAATGAAGATTTTTATTTTATAATACTTTGCAAATGCTGAGTCTAAAGTTAAGCAGGTATGTCATGTCAAGAATATTAGGTTATGTCGAGAATGTAAGCATGATGTAATGTCATTTAAAGATCATGATATAGTTTATGGCGTACTCATGAGAAAGTGTTGCACATGCTTATGTTTAAATAAGTTTTAGTTGAATATTGTTGCTATGTACCAAAGTTTTTAAACATTTGAGGTTCCATGACTTATTAATTGAAAGGATGTTATATATTTAATAGAAAGTTCTTATTTATTATGAATTTCATTAAAATGATAAAGACTTCTGATGTTAATTGATGTATGGTGAATGGGTTAATGACGTGAAATTTTTCTAAATTTCCAAAACTTTTAGGATGAATTTCGGATCATTACAAAAACTTTAATGGGATTAATGGGTGTGCTACCCATTGAAACGTGTAGCAATGTGCTACCTGCTTCGAGAGCCATCCGACCTTTAATGGATGATGATCCTTCGACATGCAATTTAGGCAAGTTCGAGGCACCGGTTGAGCGATTCCCATGAAACTTTGATGGGTTCAAGAGCTCTGTCAATCGTCAAATGCCTTGCACAACCTTTTGGTGAATGCAATCGTCATCGGCATCCGTAGCGCACACTTGAACACACCTAAAGGCCGCCTAGGTGCTCACCTCCACTAGGTGACTCCCCGACCTCTTCCTCTTGTGACGCCCAATGAGATACCAAGCACAACAAGTATAGTATTATAAAGAACATAACTTAGTGTTCTTGTGGAAGAGAGGAGAATAAACAAAAAAATTAGGTCTCGCTCAATTGCTAAGCTTTCTTGTTTTAATTTACAAGTACATGTAGTTATACACCTAGACTAGTTAGGACAGTTGTACAAATGATGTCATTGTAAGAAGATGACAGTTATAATTGTCAAGTATAAAAACATGACTCGAAAGACTCTGTAATATGATTTTTCTTCTTCTTAATTCTTCTTCTACAAGTCTATACTTTCTCTCTGGATGCTACGATCTATTCTTTATTTTTCTTCTTATCATGGTATCAGAGCAAGGAATCACAGTGAGTAGCTACTGATCCTGCGATTGACAGAATCAACTTCATCATCACTAGAATCTGGTCTATTGTTTTGGGATGTTTCTGATTCATTGCTGAATCGATCTTTTGAATAGCAACTACATGACCTAGGTTAATGATTCATCTCATCCCATTGATAGAGCTGCTCGTTTGATCATCTTTGATTCTTCATTTGAATCTGCCGAGATTAATGATCTGAATCTTAATCCGATCTGAATCTTGTATGATTCTTTTTTGATCTCCTGAATTCTTCATTTCTGAGATCTTAGTTGTATCATATCTAAATCTTGTTTTTGAATCCCTTGAATCTTTTAATTCTGGAATCTCGAGTATTGTTAGCTTTTTCTTTGAATAACTATTTTTGAATTTTCTGGTTGAATTATGGCTCAAGAATCTAGGAATTCTTCAAACAGAAGCATTATTAGCATTGATCAGATGAGTCCATTATATCTTAGTATTTCATATGGGCCTGGAACTCCTTTGATTTTTTTCAACCTAATTGGTCTTGATAACTATGCTTTATGGAGTGGAGCAATGAAGATTTCTCTGCTTGGGAAAAATAAATTCTCTTTTGTGGATGGATGTTTTAATCAAGAATCTATTGATGAATCTCTTAAAGGATTATGGGATCGTGTAAATGCAATTGTTCTATTTTGGATTATGAATGTAGTATCCAATGAATTGTTAAGTGGAGTGATTTATTCTGAAAATGCATCTCTGGTATGGGCAAATTTAAAAGAACGTTTTGACAAGCCTCATGGAACGTTATTTCAAATTCTAAAAGGGATTCATACATTACATCAAGAGAACATGACAATCTTCATATTTTACCAAAATGAAATACTATTGGGATGAAATTTCATCTATTATCGAGATGCCTTCCTATTCGTGTGATAAATCTGTTAGGTATGTACAGTTTAATCTTGACATGCATCTATATCAGTATAATGAGATTAAATGACGCATATGCCTCAACAAGAAGTCAAATTATACTTATGAATCCTTTACCATAAGTTAATCTGTCTTATTCCATGTTGCTTCAAGAGGAAAGTCAGAGGGGAATCAATTCTGGTATTACTCCAGTGATACCATTCGAAACTTCAGCAAACTATGCATCTAAGGCAAAAAGAAAGTATCACTCGAAACTTCGCAAACTATGCATCTAAGGCAAAAAGAATTTGGAATACGATTTGTGATCTTTTTCATGTTAAGGGTCATGATAAAAAATCCTGTTATAAGCTGATTGGTTATCCTCCAGACTACAAATTCAGAAAGAAATCAGTTAAACAAAATAGTTCTGCAAATAGTTCTGAAGTTGTTATAGAATCTTCTGAAAGTTCCAACTCATTTAACAAGAATATATAGGGTTTCACTCCAGAACAGTATAATCAAATACTCAGAATGCTGATTAAAGAGTCAAGCATAGAGGATAAAGTTAATATGGCAAGTGTATCAGTGGCATTAAATGCACCAGCAAACGAAGGAGGTTGGATTCTAGACACTGGTGCCATAAATCATATGTGTTCATCTTCAGATTTGTTAACAAATCTTACAACTAAAACAATCAGATCATGTAGTGAAACTGCCAGATGGTAGCTCCACCAAAGTTAGACATATAGGATGTCATATGATGCATCCATAGAAATTGATAACTAATGAATTATGTGTACCCAAATTCAAAGTTGACTAGTTATCAGTTTCACAATTATGCAAGGATCTGAAATGTTCAGTAACTTTTTTTTTCCAATTCTTGTGTGTTGCAGGACCTCTCAGATGGAAAGGTGATGGGGATTGGTAAGGTGAAGAATGGTCTTTACTACCTAATGCATGGGAAGAATGATGGACATGCAAATAGTCTTCAAACCTTACTCCATATTGATGACAATCATCGACAACATTCTTTGCATTGTCCTCAACCTTTTGTTTCCCTTGCTTCACACAATTCATCTTGTAAACTTTGGCATCTCAGACTGGTCATACATCTGTTTCCAAGCTGAAACTTTTATCTTTTCTTTCAGATTCTATTGCAATGACTAAAACATTGGAATGCTCCATTTGTCCATTGGCTAAACAAACTCGTTTACCATTTTCAAACTTCTCTTGCTAAAGAACCTTTTAATTTGTTGCATATGGATGTGTGGGGACCATATAATTGCCCAACCCATGATGATAAAAGGTATACTTGGATTTTCATGATGAAATATAAAAGTGATATCTTTTTTTGTCTTCAATAGTTTGTATCATATGTTCATACTCAATTTCAAGGAATTGTTCGGAAAATAAGAACTGATAATGGGTCAGAATTCCACAATTCCCAATGGAATACCTTTCTATCTTCTCTTGGTATAATTCATGAAACTAGGTGTACCTATTCCCCACAACAAAATGGTATTGTTGAAAGAAAACATAGACATCCTCTTGATATAGAAAAAGCATTGAAGTTTCATTCTAATGTTCCTTTGATTTTTCGGGGAGAATGCATCCAAGCAGCAGCCTATTTAGCAAATAGGATTCCTTCTTCAATTCTGAACAACCTTTCACCATATGAGAAACTATTTCATAAAGCCCCACAATATATTAATCTAAGAGTTTTTGGATGCCAAGCTTTTGCTACAGATGTCAATGTCCAAAACAAATTTGGAGCACGAGTTATATCATCTATTTTTCTGGGTTATTCTTCCACTCAGAAAGGATATAAACTTTATAATCCACTTCTTCATAAATTCTTTGTTAGTCGAGATGTTATCTTCCATGAAAACGTGTTTCCTTTTCGTTCCAAAACTAAAGTTTCTCCCACTTCTTTGGTCTCCAATGATGACAGTCTTTTATTCACAAAATTGATAATTCTACTACTGATGTTTTTTATGATGATATTATCTTTGTGACTGTTGATGGTAACAATGTTAATTCCTCTTCTGAAACTCCTATTGATAATACCATAAATGTTCCAAGTTCTTCTATTTCTCCTTCTATTTCACCACTTTCAAATTCATCTTCTTCTATGTCTGATCCATTACCTTGTAGTCCTTCTTCTTTAAACCGTTTGCCTGCCCATTCCATTGATAATCAGATTGTCTCAATAGAGGATTAAGACAGAAGACCAGTCAAGCATACCAGACCTTCCATTTGGCATAAAGACTATGCTTTCACCTCTGTCAGACCCACATCTTCACAAAAAAGGGGAAAAGTAACTAAAGTACTATATCCAATTGCCAATTATGTTTCTTACATACATTTGTCTCAACAATATCAATGTTTTCTAGCTTCCATATCTGAAATAAAGGAGCCACATACTTATGAGCAGGCCAAAACAAATGACAATTGGATTCAAGCTATGAAGGATGAAATTAAGGCATTGGAGATGAATCAGACATGGACTTTAACAAACTTACCAGTGGGCAAGCAAGCAATTGGGTGTCGATGGATCTATAAGGTTAAGTATTTTGTTGATGGTTCATTAGACAAAGACAAAGCTAGATTGGTAGCATAGGGTTATAATCAGCAATATGACACTGATTATAATGAAACTTTCTCACTAGTAGCAAAAATGACAACAGTGAGAATAGCCCTAGCATTAGCAGCTATGAATTCTTGACCTCTTTTCCAAATGGATGTGAATAATGCCTTCTTAAAGGGAGATTTAGAGGAGGAAGTATATATGGAACTTCCTCAAGGGTTTCAGCAAAAGGAAAATCAGCAACTAGTATGCAAGTTGGATAAATCATTGTATGGACTCAAACAAGCTAGTAGGCAATGGAACTATACTTCAGCTTTGATTAAGAATGGTTATGTTCAGAGTTTAAATGATTACCCCCTTTTTACCAAAAGGGATTGTGATAAATTTGTACTAATGCTCATATATGTTGATGATATTCTTATTCATTACAAGAAAAACGTTGATTACCAACGGTCAAAACCGTCGGTAATCAGCCCAAAAACCGTCGTTAATACAATTACCAACGGGTTTTCAGACGGAATCGATTTATCGAAAAAACGGTCGTCACAAATCGATTTGCGACGGTAAAAAAAATTCGTCGGAAATATCGACGGTTCTAGCCGTTCGAAAAATCCCGGCCGACGGTTAGAACCGTTGAAGTTTCCGATGGTTGTAACCGCCGAAAAAGTCCGACGGTTCCAACCGTCGAAAGTTTTCGACGGTCGCAACTGTCGAAGGCGGTCGCAACCGTCGCAAAGAATTTTGAAAAATAAAAAAAATTAGCAGCCGGATCGGGTCGCGGCCATATCCGTCCGCGGCCAAATCCGGCCGCCCATGGTCGCCCCCGGCAGGATCCGGTCGCTGTGGGCCGGATCCGAATGCCCGCGGCCGGATCCGACCGCTGGGGGCCAGATCCGAACGCCCGCAGCCGGATCCGGCCGCCAGCGGCTAGAGGGAAAGAGGGAGAAAGAGAAAGAGAGAGAGAGATGCCGACGAAGAGAGAGAGACACCGGCAGGAGAGGGTCGCCGGCGGTCGACGCTTGACGTTCGGTCAGAGGCTCGCCGGCCGGGAGAGGGAGAGGGACAGGAAGAGAGAGAGAGAGAGGAGAGGAGGGAGAGAGAGGAGAGGAGGAAAGAAAACTGGGGTATATATATATATATATATATATATATATAGGTGGGAAGATGAGAGAAAGCGGAAAAATGAAAAAAAAAGCAGGATAACGAAATTATAATTATCGATGGCTCTGGCCGTCGGAAAAGTAAATATTAATTATTTTTAAAGTTACCGACGGTTGTGACCATCAAAAAAATATTTAGTTATATATAATATTTATTTTTTATTTTACCGATGGTTTAAACAGTCGGTAATTATTACTGACAGTCGAAACCGTCGTAATTGCGATGGTTTGGACTGTCGCTAATTATATTAATAAAATATTCTTCGTATGATATTATTATACATTTACCGATGGTTCCTACCGTCAAAAATTGCGGCAAATTTTGCGACGGATGGACATCGGTCGAAAATATCGACGTTCCTAATCGTCAAAAAATTAAATAATAATATAACAAATTACATAATTTATTTTTTCATTTCCGAAGTAACCATCGAAAAATTCGTCGGAAATTATGACGGATGGATATCCGTCGGAAATTTCGACGTTCCTAATCGCGAAAAATAAAATAATAATATAATAAATTACATAATTTATTATTTTCATTTTCGATGGTTGTAACCGTCGAAAAGTCCGTCGCAAACACTTTCGTCGCAAAATCCGTCGCCGATTTCTATCCGTCAGAAATTGCCCGTCGAAAAATAGTAATTTTCTTGTAGTGATTACTGGGAATAATATTAGTCTAATAAATGAGTTGAAGAATGTTCTAAAGAAGAATTTCAGAATTAAGGATATGGGAGAAATGAAATATTTCTTAGGGATTGAGATTGCAAGAAATAAGACTGGAATGGTGTTGAATCAAAGAAAGTATGCACTCGAATTGATATCAGAAACAGGATTATTAGCAGCAAAACCAGCAATCACTCCATTGAAAGTCAATAAAATTTTACTTCTATTGAATATGATAAGTTTCTTAACATCAATATAAAGGACAAAGCCTTGATTGATATATCTGTTTATCAAAGGCTAATGGGGCATTTACAATATCTAACCATGACCAGACCTGATATAGTGTATGCTGTG
The DNA here is from genome assembly GCA_030549335.1 of Pontederia crassipes. Classification (NCBI taxonomy): domain Eukaryota; kingdom Viridiplantae; phylum Streptophyta; class Magnoliopsida; order Commelinales; family Pontederiaceae; genus Pontederia; species Pontederia crassipes. The sequence continues at coordinate 10,680,906 of CM060190.1, forward strand.
CAGACTCTTAGTCAATTTATGCATACACTTAAGGAAGATGCTACCAAAAGAGTTGTCAGATATATTAAAGGGACACCGGAACTTGGAATTCTGTACAGAATCAATACAAATAACCGAATTGAAGCATTCTGTGACTCAGATTGGACCTCATGTCCAATATCAAGGAAATCAGTAATAGGATATTGTGTCAAGTTGGGAAACATTTTAATTTCTTGGAAAGCAAAGAAACAAAAAAAAGTTTTCATATCACCTACAGAAGTATGATAGATACAACCTCAGAAATCATTTGGATTGAAGGAATTCTTAAAGATATTGTATTATTTTTTCACAGCCATCCAACCTTTTCTGTGATAGATTGCAACCAATCCAGTATTCCATGAAAAGACAAAATATATTGGCACAGATTATCATTTCACTCGTGGGATAATCAAATTAAAATTGTTACAAGCATATTACATCCCATCAAAAGACCAATTAGCTAATGTTATGACGAAGGGATTGTGCTCAAGGCAACATGAAAAACTTATTAATTGTATAGGAATGTATGATATACATAAATTGTGTCAACTTGAAGGGGGTGTGTTGTAATATACAAGTTGTACATGTAGTTATACACGTAAACTAGTTAGGACAGTTGTACAGATGATGTCATTATAAGAAGATGACAGTTATAATTGTCAAGTATAAAAACATGACTCGAAAGACTCAGTAATATGATTTTTCTTCTTCTTGATTCTTCTTCTACAAGTCTGTGCTTTCTCTCTGGATGCTACGATCTATTCTATATTGTTCTTCTTATCATTTCTTTTTGTAGTATTAGCAGTAGACGAATTGTACAAGAAGCTGCCATGGTAAGATTGGGATAGGTGGTGTCTCTTTGCATTTCTGGAGTGCTGCCAGCCAGCACCGCCATTGCCACCATGCTTGCCACCTTGGTTTGCTTCTCCGTCGCGTTCGCATTGCGACGACATGGCAGCTGCGGTGATGCCCGCGGCACATTGCTGTTGTCGCTCCCGGCGAGGATCCATGTTGTAACAACCAACAAAGAAAGGATAAAAAAAGAAAAGAAAATAAATTAAAATTTAGATAGGAACGGCGGTTGGGGAGAAAATCCAATGCAAATCAAACTCTCCACCAATCATGGAATTGATCTGTTTACCTTAAATCAGATTTGGATTTAAAAGAGAGGAGATCTTATAGATAAAATAGAATCCTATTAACCCTCTCTCCCAACCATCACGGCAGTTCGTCTGTTCGTCCCTTTCATGCGTGAGCAGAGGCAGAATGGATTCATCCTCTGTTCCCAAGTGCAAGGGTAGAGATTGAGAGGAAGATCAGCGAGAGGGCAGAGAAGAAGAACAGGGCACCACACGTAGGAAACATGGAGAAAATAGGGGACTCGGCCGTTAATCAAATTTTCGACGAACCGAAGAACGAATTAACCGCGAACCGAGGTGGGTGAATCGAAATCACCTTGCGTGACCTCTGAATTGTTCTAATCCATACCTAATTGATTACGAAACGAAAAGGATCAAGAAGTTTTCCTAGGATTCTTGTGTGATTATTGAATTCTTGTTTGAATTGTTTGATTCCTGATTTGCTTACTATTTGAATTAATTCTGTTTGTTTTATTTCTGTCTTATTGATTGCTAGGATGTAAGATTTAGTATGTTAAGGATCCATGTGATTTTCAAATTGAAACCGGCTGGAATCCATTGCCATCACGGCCGTGCCACCCTCTGACACGCCCGTGCCATTATTGTTATGGCCGTTCCATGCCATGTGCACACCCGTACTATGACCCGATGAAACTAAGTAAAAAACCGGTTGAGGTCGGTCGACCGAGTGCTCAACCGGTCATGACCGTGCCACTCTTCCAGCATGGTCGTGCCATGACTAGATGCCTAGCCGCACGATCAGGATAAAATCGGTCGACCGACTCTTGAATCGGTCGACCGATCTCACCCTCTGTCACGGTCGTGCTCTCTTATGACATGCCCGTGCCACCTACGTAGAACCCGATCTTGCCATTCAGATCGACACGGCCGTGCCAATAGGTTGTCACGGCCGTGCCCGGCCACAACAGCCCTTGATTTTTCACCCATCAGTCTTCCTTTATTTTGATATGAACGTTATTGATTACCTTATGATTCCAACATGAACTCTTTTTCCTGATTTACCTCATACCGATCTTATCACCTTCATCAAATGATACAAAGAATGATAAGTTACTAAAAGTGATTAAATAAGTTCAAATGAAAGATTAACAATGGGTTACCAGTCCAAGCCAAGTGCTGCAAGATAAGGGTAGCTCCCTTGATCATGGTCTGGTCACCCACTGACCCATACAAGGCCGTATCATTTGATCGGCATACCCCAAGAATTAAAGACACCTAAAGTCACCCTGATTTTAATAATAATCCAAGATCAAGAAACATGTTCAAGTCAAGTCAAGTATGCCATGATTCCAAGTTTACTAAGCATCATTGATTCTCATGATTCATGCTCTATTCTGATTCATATTCTTATTCCTATTATGATCCATGATACTGACATGTTATCTTTCACGTTCAAGTTAAGCATGATTATTTATTACTGATTATCATATTCATATCATGCATTGTATATCATGTGATTCCCCACTAGGCTGTAAAGCTTACGGGAAGACCTCCTCCCCTGTGTCTGATTTTCACAGGACCAGGTCAGTGACGAGGTAGAGTAGGCATGTGGTGATGAAGCTCTGACGATAGAACAACACCTGAACCATAGGCTTTTTAGAGTGTTTATTAGTTTTCCTTTACCTTCCGCATTTTAGATTCATGATGTAAAACTTATTTTACTTTTAGAAATGATATAGCCACTTTTAGACTTCCGCGAATTAAAGTTATCTTTTATCTTTATTTATTTCCTTCCGCTGACGTGTCTCAGTTATTGACTGAGATATGGTTAATATTATGGTCAAAGTCATAGCATGCCGTAGCGCCTTCAGGTTGGTCTTCGCCACGTGGCGGGGGTCGATTTGGGGGCGTTACATTTATGGTATCAGAGCCTAAAGTCAGGACACTCTTGACGTCCTAGTGCATAGAATAGTATGGTATTGGTTCATGTGCTATCGCCGAGCAGTTGCCACACCCTCCACTGTAAAGTACAAGTAAGATCTTTCTTGCTTTGAATTATTCTTTGTTGATGCATTGATATGTATTTCACATGAGTGGTTGATTCTTAAGGAAGTTATTCTGTATGGTAGGAATCAACTTAAATGTTATTAGTGATTAGACAAAAAGGTTCATAAATGTTACAAATAAATTAGAATAGAATAAGTAATAAGCATGTGGATAAATATACCTACGTGAAAAAAATGAGTCTTATAGATATATTTCCTCTAACCTCCCGTGAACTATCGTGAAATACCACATCTAACCCCAAACTACGAACTTCATTTTTTGGGTACCTAAACTATCGCGACTTTTCCAGTTTGGTCCTTCCGTTCAATTCCATGAAGTTTTCTGTTAATTTCGATTTTTTTGATTTGTGAAAAGACCATTGTGCCCCTTCCTTAAGAGTTAGTCTATTTTTACATCAAATAATATACAATAATAAATATAAAAAACATGACTACCTTGGGCGGTCGCCCCTCGTGTCGCTAGAGCGAAAGGGGGGCGCCGGCCCCCCTGCGCGAGGGACAAAGGGGGGCCGGCGCCCCCATGAACGAGCTCGCCCGCCGGCGCTTAAAGAAGGGGTACAATGGTCATTTCACAAATTAAAAAAATCGAAATTAATAGAAAACTTCACGAAATTGAACGAAAGGACCAAACTGGAAAAGTCGCGATAGTTTAGGTACCCAAAAAATGAAGTTCGAAATTTGAGGTTAGATGTGGTATTTCGCGATAGTTCAGGGGAGGTAAGAGGAATAACCCAAGAATAAAATATAAGAAACGATTATGTTTCTTATAATTCATATTTTTCATCTCTTTCATGATCGCTCTATTCACGGACTTCTTCTGCTGACTACAGCAGTATGAAGAAGAAAATGAATAGGCATATCTGTTGCAAAGAGATATAGATTTAAGAAAGAAACGAGGGAATTATAGGAGTAAACAAAAGATTTGCCTCACACAACAAGTAGGTGTGAGATGATATGAAATCAAGCGTGCTTAAGTTATGATTTATTGATACGACTCATGTGATTCTATTGATTCACCAAGATAAGGGTTTAATGAATTATCTTATATGTTTATATTGATAAGTAGGGACCCATAACGCTTTTTGTGCCTTAGAATTCATATGACCCCTATATTATGTTGATAAAGGTCCTAAGCAAATCCAAATTAGTTATACAAATTTCTAGTTAGATTCTCTTATATTGGAAATAGGAATTAGAATTATTAATCATGTTCAAGTATGTAATATTGATTAGACAAGAATCTAAGTATTAGTGAGCTGTTCAAGAATCATGTAGGGATGGCAAATATAGAAGTTTAAAAGGTTCGGAGGTCACATTAATGTGAATAAATGTTAGAAGAAATTTTCAATAAGTAAGCGACCGTCTGAGTTAATCGAACATTTAGGTCTAGCATACTCATACACATATGTACATATAACATAGCATACTTATAAATATATAAAGATCAATAAATAAATAGACCTAATTAACTTAGTTTAGTATGTAGTAGATTTGAAAATTTGTTAATATGAAGTATATGTTTTATATAGCCATTATTAAAGCTCTATCATCGCAAAGTAAATATATTTTCAAAATAGACTAATATGGTTGATAAAAGAATTATATAAGAACAAACAATGCATGAAAGGGTTAAATGAATGTGAGAAATTTTGAAAAGATTTAAGGTATCTTAACTGAGATATGCTTGAGGAAGATATGAGCCTCCAGCCATTAAGTATTAAAAGATCAAAACACCAAGTGAGGAAATCTTTAGAAAGTATGGGGGGTTAAGATAAAGTATGAGGAATTTTATAAGTCCCCTACAAGATTTCTGGAAAAGCAAGTTATGCACCCGAGAGGGATGATTATGAAAATTTTAATTGATTTATCTTGATTATTGATATAATTATAGTTTTCATAATAATGTCAAAACATATAGGGTATTTAATCATATAATCATGGTTGATGGTTCAAGAGGGAAAATAAATCATATATATGTTTAGATAATGAGTTAAGCAAGCCATCGGATGATACATAGAATGTCCTCTAAGATGCAAGATATAAGATGATATATAGAATGTTCACTACGATGCCTCTACATCAATATGATGAAAAATGTTCAAGATTTGTCTTGATCAAGTGGAGCACTTATGATTTAATCATAAGTCTTATAAATGGATTAGTTTTCATTTCCAACCTTAAAGTTATTTTGACCCTCTCTCATGTGCTACAGAATATCGTTAATGCAAAGGACCATGAAATGATGCGCAAAGAAGAAGAATGATTGCTTGTCTTCTGTTTGTTGATTGTTTTGTTTTCCTGTCTTATTGTTTGATTTTATTCCATGTGTTCACTTGCATTCATGATGTTTTACTAAGGACTTATGGTAGAGAATGTGCACAAATGGTTTTATTCATTAAGAACTAGATTGTACTATATGATCAACCCCTCATCGTAAATATCATTCGACCTTAACATTGATTCAGAGTGCTTCAAGATGCTCAAGGAAAGAACTTATTATGGTAAAATATAACCACTGGCCTCCTATGAAATTATATGATCTGACATTGCAAGAAACAGATCAATGTAAGTCAAATAAGTTATGTCTTCCACTCAAAAGCTAAATGATTATGATGATGACTCTTAATCCATGATATTTGATTATGTTAGATCCTTAGGATTCTTTCTAAATGATCCAAAATTCATGATGATTAAGGATGAAGTACTCTATGAATATAGGATGATTCCATGGTGTGACCATTGGCATACTTCTCATATGGCCTCTTCATATCTTTTTCATATCACACTTACATTATCCATACTGTTAAGATGATGAAGTATTGATTACTTGATCAAATATATACCTATTCTTCATCTTATATGTGATCCCCTTTTGTATCATTGATCTGATCATCAATCAAAGAAGTATTCTTTTTTTTTATGGTGATGTTTAGAGTAAGGTCACATCAAATATAGGTCATCGTGAAAGTTATTGATCTAAATAGACATGATTCCATTATCAATTTTATCAAATCATATGATGATGCCATTATCTACGATGATGGACAACGTTCTTAGTGAGCCAATTGATCCTTGCACGACATATGCTATCCAATAAGAATGATGACCCTATGGAAATAACTTCATACCATAAAGTCCATGCTAGTGATACTAATGACGATTGAAGATAAGATCTTTTCCACACATCGGTTAGAAACTTTTTAGGAGTATTGTGATGGGATTCTTATTTGATTCTTCCTCCTAAGATGTATAAGTATTATGCAAAAAGAAGAAGATAGTTACCAGTATTCAAAGATCTAGAAGTTATAGTTAGAAGTTGAGTGTCATATCGACATCCTTTCAAGCATGACCTTGATTTCCAAGGCCTCATGTCACATGAACTGAAAAGACAAGTTTAATAACTTTAAGACAAGGGGTTTATGAGACCGAGGGTCTCATTTCTAAATGTTCCACTTTTTCTGTAAAGAGGAATGATGACTCTATGGATCTAAAGATTTATTAACAAGTTGGTAAATAAAACAACCATCAAGACATAAGTGTCTGTTACCATGCAAAGATGACCTATTTAAGGCTAGGTGTTCTCAAGATCAATCTATGGAGTGAGTACTAGCAATTTCGAGTTGTTGAAGAAAATATAATGAAGATAATAAATTGAGCGATGCCATTGGACTAAGAACATCCCTCAAACCTTTAGGTTCTTATGAACATTGTGTTCAAATTATGGCTACATTTATGTAGAAAAGATTGAAGTGTTCATCAATTTAAAAAGTCTTAGGTATGCTTTCTTTTATTAGTATGCTAATATGTGACAATGAAGATGACATGAAGTTTGAAAGATTCTGAGTTCTCCATGAAGTGCCATTTTGGTAAAAATGAACTCGGTTACACATATACTCAAACACAAGTGATATCCGCTAGGCTTCATGAGGCTGCGTATGAAATGATGAAGGAACCAAGCATGTGAACCCCAAATGATGAAGTCCTAAAGAGAGCAATACTAGATGAATAATATAGGCCTAGTTTGCGGTCCATTTAGGAATAAGTCTTATAAGAAGTATTAGATGAATATTATAAGTCTGGGTTACGATCCATTTGGATAGTATATAGGTGTATAAGGATAAATAAATAGTATTGACATGAAACATGGGGATACAAAAGTATGTCCTAGGTACACATGGTCAGAGTAGCTTGGCATTTCCATCATGGCGATGCTGCGATATGGGAAGTTGAATCAGAAAGGCGCCAAGAATTCCCTCACCGTTTCGGTAAGCTCTCTACCTAGTGCAAAATTCGAGGACGAATTTTCTTTTAAGTGGGTAAGAATGTAACAACCAACAAAGAAAGGATAAAAAAAAGAAAAGAAAAGAAATTAAAATTTGGATAGGAACGACCGGTTGGGGAGAAAACCCAATGCAAATCAAACTCCGTCTACTAGAGAATTTCCACCAATCATAGAATTGATCTGATTACCTTAAATCAGATTTGGATTTAAAAGAGAGGAGATCTTATAGATAAAATAGAATCCTATTAACCCTCTCTCTCTCAACCCTCACGACGGTTCGTCTGTTCGTCCCTTTAATGCGTGAGCAGAGGCAGAAGGGATTCGTCCTCTGTTCCCAGGTGCAAGGGCAGAGATTAAGAGGAAGATCAACGAGAGGGCAGAGAAGAAGAACAGGGCAGCACACGTAGGAAACAGGGGACTCGGCCATTAATCAAATTTTCGACGAACCGAAGAACGAATTAACCGCGAACCGAGATGGGTGAATCGAAATCACCATGCATGACCTCTGAATTGTTCTAATCCATGTCCTAATTGATTACGAAACGAAAAGGATCAAGAAGTTTTCCTAGGGTTCTTGTGTGATTATTGAATTTTTGTTTGAATTGTTTGATTCCTGATTTTCTTACTGTTTGAATTAATTCTGTTTGTTCTATTTCTGTCTTATTGATTGCTAGGATGTAGAATTTAGTATGTTAAGGATCCATGTGATTTTCGGATTGAAACCGGCTGGAATCCGCCGCCGTCATGGCCGTGCCACCCTCTGGCACGCCCGTGCCATTATTGTTACGGCCGTTCCACACCATGTGCACACCCGTACTATGACCCGATGAAACTAAGTAAAAAGCCGATCGAGGTTGGTCGACCGAGCGCTCAACCGGTCATGACCATGCCACTCTTCCCGCATGGTCGTGCCATGACTAGATGCCTAGCCACACAATCAGGATAAAATCGGTCGACCGACTCTTGAATCGGTCGACCGATCTCACCCTCTGTCACGGTCATGCTCTCTTATGACATGCCCGTGCCACCTATGTAGAACCCGATCTTGCCATTCAAATCGACACGGCCGTGCCAATAGGTTGTCACGGCCGTGCCCGACCACAACAGCCCTTGATTTTCCACCCATCAGTCTTCCTTTATTTTGATATGAACGTTATCGATTGCCTTATGATTTCAACATGAACTCTTTTTCCTAATTTACCTCATACTGATCTTATCACTTTCATCATATGACACAAAGAATGATAAGTTACTAAAAGTGATTAAATAAGTTCAAATGAAAGATTAACAATGGATTATCAGTCTAAGCCAAGTGCAACAAGATAAGGGTAGCTCCCTTGGTCATGGTCTGATCACCCACTGACCCGCACAAGACCGTATCGTTTGCTCTTCATACCCCAAGAATTAAAGGCACCTAAAGTCACCCTGATTTTAATAATAATCCAAGATCAAGAAACATGTTCAAGTCAAGTCAAGTATGCCATGATTCCAAGTTTACTAAGCATCATTGATTCTCATGATTCATGCTCTATTCTGATTCATATTCTTATTCCTATTATGATCCATGATACTGACATGTTATCTTTCACGTTCAAGTTAAGCATGATTATTTATTACTGATTATCATATTCATGTCATGCATTGTATATCATGGGGTTCCCCACTAGGTTGTAAAGCTTACGGGAGGACCTCCTCCCCTGTGTCTGATTTCCACAGGACCAGGTTAGTAAAGAGGTGGAGTAGGCGTATGGTGATGAAGCTCTGGCGATAGAACAACACCTGAACCATAGGCTTTTTAGAGTGTTTATTAGTTTTCCTTTACCTTCCGCATTTTAGATTCATGATGTAAAACTTATTTTATTTTTAGAAATGATATAGCCACTTTTAGACTTCCACGAATTAAAGTTATCTTTTATCTTTATTTATTTCCTTCCGCTGACGTGTCTCAGTTATTGACTGAGATATGGTTAATATTATGGTCAAAGTTATAGCATGTCGTAGCGCCTTCAGGTTGGTCTTCGCCATATGGCGGGGGTCGATTTGGGGGCGTTACACTTGTGCTCTTGGCTAGCTAGGGCATCTAGTAGTGGAATCATCTTGAACCTGCGTGATGGATCGGTGTGTGCGAAACCAGTGACCAAAGCCTGAATCACGCCTCCAAGGATCGTCGTCCATTAAAGATTGGACTACTATTAATCTTGAACTCTCGAAGTGAGTAGCACATTGTGCTTCCCATTTGAATCGGTAACACGCCTATTAATCTCATTAATGAATAGACAGCAAAAGGGAAATTTTCATCCAATACTCGAATGACACACACTCTTGGAACTTCTCCCAAGCGAACTAGAAGAGCATTGTGGCAAATTTTGGCCCATGTGAGAATTTTACTTGGTAGATTAGCTTAAAAAATTGATCATCATCTCACTTGTGTTCGCCAAATGGATTTGGGCAAAAAAAATACTTATTTTGTTATGTGAAGTGAACTTATCGTAGTTATAAAATTTTGGATTCTCACACAAGAATTAATTCAACTCATGTTTTAATTTTACTCAAGAGTTCACGTAACTGCAAGTGCACAGGTCGTGTAGAAACCCTGAGTGTCGTGACCCCATTGATTTAGATTAATTGCTTATTCTACTTATATCCCGAAAGTCATCATGAAATTATAAAAGAACAAACCAGATGAAGGAATGAACATGGATTAAGGATAAGAAAGTAAGGTAAGAAAATATCAAGAAGTGAAGGAAAAGATTCCCTCGTAATGAACTCGTTGATGCTATTGCAATTGCCGTATCCGACTTACTTATTTTATAATCTCACTCTATCTCTCAGCCTATTGGCGTATCTGTAAATAAAAAAAAGAGTAGCTGCTAATCATTAAATTAAGATCACTGATTAATAAGATTCTCATCCTTAATCAGAAGAAGAGTTCGATCTCTTATAACTCATTCTTTTAATCTTAATTAAGTGATCAAAATGCAGTTGACACTCACACGACTGTATGGATTCTCATGTCATAACACTCACTATAGCAGATCTCTCGATCTTTAAGAAACAGTAAACCAACAATTACTAGAAACATAGCAAGCAATGTGGCTAATTTCTCCTCTCGGATGAAGTTAGCTAAAGCAGAAAAATAATTGATCTCTCGATCTAATTGAAATCAAATATAAATTATAAACAACCATGCATCACGTAAATAGAAATGAGGAGTCAAATTCACGATATCAAACAAAAATCAGAATAAAAGTCAGCATCAACAAAGTTTCATCACGAGAGAATCTAGAATCTTCTTTAGTTTTTCCTCATTCTTCCGAGCCTTCGTCTTCTTTTCTTTCACTCCCTCCTCTCGGATTCCCCTGTTCAAAATTCAAATTTTGAAAAGTGGTTAGTCCCCTCTTTTACTCATTCAACTTCTCCACTAAAAAATGATAAAAGACATTTAAATATGCTCAACTTTTACGTAAATTCGTGGATTTAATTGCAGTAATTATAAGTACATAAAAGAGGTGATCAAATTCTCCCAAGCTTAACTTTTTGCTTGTCCTCAAGCAATGTTCAAGATAGGGGTGACCTTCATTTTGCTTTCCCGCCAACCTTTTAATATACCAACCTGATATTCTTTGCCCAAGTGCCCTCTCTATTCTTTCATTCCCTGACTTTAATGAAGATATTAACAACAAGACATTTTTAACTTCCTCTTTTTATCTCAAGCCAGAGAATTCAAATAAGAAAAACAGATAATTAAGAGTGTTAATGCTAAATCCACCGGTGCAGTATAGGCTTTCTTTGAATTCCTATTTCTTTTTCATTTGTCTAGTACTCATGTGATTATCCATAATGCTCAGGGGAATTCATGTAGTAGGTTTTTGATTGGCACAGCCCAGGGCAGTTGCTCTTAAGGTACCAGGCATGAACCCCTATGGATCTACTCACCCAAATTCACCTTGGCTCAGGAATGCACCCTTTTTGTACCTTCTGGGACTCTCTTGGTCCTCTTTTCTTTTGCTTTTAACTTTTTGTTTTACTTATTGCCCTTTTTTCATATTTTTTTCTTTTCTTTTTCTTTCATACTGCATTGGAAAATATTAGTATTAACAATCTTATTAATAGTTATTTGAATTAAGAAGCAAGCTTAAATAAGATTGGTCGTCAAGCTCTTAATATATCAAAATAGTCACTTTCCACTAGCCCTTGCCCTTTTCACTTTAAGCATTGAATTTGGTTGCAAAATATGTTAAAATGTTAGGGGCTAGCAAGATGTTCTTGAACAAAGTTTCAGGAGGTTGAAAAAGTGGTTATAACTACGAGATGAGTTTGAAATCTCTATCTGTACTACATGTTGTTAGCATGGTGCAATGTCAATTTATAATGTGAAAATTTGAATGTAAAATTATGAAAAATGAGAGTTAAATAAAGAGTATAAATGTACCATGTTGCCATCTCCCCCAAGCTTAGTATCGACTCTGTCCTTAGTGTCGATCATGCCAGGAAGAGGGACCCGGAGTTGGTTGAAGTTCAAGTATACGGTCAGTGACTTGCTGGATGCCACTGAGGTAGTTAGGACCGAATTCTGGACATCTTCCACTCCTTGGACTCGCTGTTGGTGCACTAAGTTCTGTTGTTCCAGTTTATGCAATTGATCTTTAAGCGCTTGGATATCCTGGTGATTACGGGTTGTGGCTTCCGCAAGTTTTGTCACTTGTTCCAAGATAAGGTCCAATTTGTTGGATGTGGTGAGCGGTAAAGATGGAGAGGCATCTGGGGCTGATGAGGAGGAAGAAGAGACAATGCATTTTCGAGGAGTTTTGGAACCATAGGGGAGTTGCGAAGTGGTTTTGTATTCCAAAAGTAGTGGGGTAGTGTTGGAATAGGCCTTGTGACCTGAATGAAATCATTCATCCACCAATTTCGGCCTTCCAGGATTGAAATCCGTCGAGGGTCAGGTAGTTGCAAGAGGGCAGAGGGATTAGATTGTCGCCAAAATTGTTGGCCGTTCACCACGAGAAGAACTCCTTCCTTGGTCAGAAAATCCAAGTCTATTAATGTTGCAAGTGTGGGGGTGATGTCTGCTAAGAACACATAGTGTTCTGCTAAGGGTGTAATGAGGTTGCTACAGAGGATTGGACTAGTTTCGCGGGTTGACTCCGTAATCAAACTTTGCATGAAGAATGCAACTTCAAGAAGGGATGTTCTGTTCTTATACTCTCGCACCCTCTTTTTAAAAGTTCGATCTATTTCAGGGTCTAGTTCAAGAAGTTGGCTACGGATGTTTCTGGGCATATACTAATCCTTGAAATCAATGAAAAAGATTCATCCGCGAATAGCACTTAAATAAACTAAGCAAGGATATAAACAGAAAATAAATAATCTAAATCCCCGGCAACGATGCCAAAAACTTGACGCGAACTTATCGTAGTTATTTGGATTCTCACACAAGAATTAATTCTATTCACGTTTTAATTTTACTCAAGAGTTCACGTAACTGCAAGTGCACAGGTCGAGTAGAAACCCTGAGTGTCGTGACCCCGTTGATTTAGATTAATTGCTTGTTCTACTTATATCCCGGAAGTCATCACGAAATTGTAAAAGAATAAACCAAATGAAGGAATGAACATGGATTAAGGATAAGAAAGTAAGGTAAGAAAAGATCAAGAAGTGAAGGAAAAGATTTTCTCGTAATGAACTCGTTGATGCTATTGCAATTGCCGTATCCGACTTACTTATTTTATAATCTCATTCTATCTCTCAGCCTATCGGCGTATCTGTAAATAAAAAAGAGAGTAGCCGCTAATCACTAAATTAAGATCACTGATTAATAAGATTCTCATCCTTAATCAGAAGAATAGTTCGATCTCTTATAACTCATTCTTTTAATGTTAACTAAGTGATCAAAATGCAATTGACACCTCACACGACTGTACGGATTCTCATGTCATAACAGTCACTATAGTAGATCTCTCGATCTTTAAGAAACAGTAAACCAACAATTACTAGAAACATAGCAAGCAATGTGGCTAATTTCTCCTCTCGGATGAAGTTAGCTAAAGCAGAAAAATAATTGATCTCGATCTAATTGAAATCAGATATAAATTCTAAACAGTCATGCATCACGTAAATAGAAATGAGGAGTCAAATTCACGATATAAAAAAAAGTCGGAATAAAAGTCAGCATCAACAAAGTTTCATCACGAGAGAATCTAGAATCTTCTTTAGTTTTTCCTCATTCTTCCAAGCCTTCGTCTTCTTTTCTTTCACTCCCTCCTCTCGGATTCCCCTGCTCAAAATTTAAATTTCGAAAAGTGGTTAGTCCCCTCTTTTACTCATTCAATTTCTCCACTAAAAAATGATAAAAAACATTTAAATATGCTCAACTTTTACGTAAATTCATGGATTTAATTGCAGTGATTATAAGTACATAAAAGAGGTGATCATTATGCGACATTGGTTGTGCACAATATATCAAAACGTGATAAAAGGAAATTTCTTTGTTTACGATAACGCCATAATAAATCCTCTTGTAATGTCAAAACGGATAATGAAAAAATTATCAAAATACCCTTGAAAATTATTTTAGATTTTAATAACATGTTATTATAAATAAACAAAGTAAAATAGAAAAGTGAATATATATAAAAAAGATGAGACAAAATCAAGAGTTAATTGTAAAAGATTCCAAATAATAAAAAGATGAAGTTAAATACTATTTATTTATTAATAAAATATTTAAAATAAAAATTTAATTGAATTGATATTTTGTCAAAATGCATTTCCACCGGCTGGTAATATGAAAAGACACCTCCCCTGCATGCTATCTAGATTACCAGTGAGGTGGTAATCAAGATTATTAGAGTAATTAAAATTATCGATAATTAATCACAGCCAAACGAAATAATATGGTGAACCTTGAGAATTTTAAATAAAATAATCGATAATCTATTTAGATTATCTCATACCAAATGGCCCTTAAGGTTTTACAACCAATATGTAATGTCTTCATCATAAAATTTGATCAACAAATACTTAAAGCCTTGTGATATAATATCTTTGTCATAAAATATATGACCAAAAATTAAGTATTTAAATCATCCTGATCATTGCGTGGTTGTTTAGCGCTTTATCAATTTAATTAATTAGTAATTTAAATTAATACTTAAATAGATTATTATTATTTAAATTATCAAAAAAGTATTGCTAATAGTTAAAATAGTTAGAGAGCAAATTATCAAAATACTCTTAAAAATTGTTTTACATTTTTATCACATAAATAAACAAAGCAAAAAATTGAAAAGCCGATATAAATAAAAAAATATGAGACAAAACTAGAAATTATTTGTAAAAAAAATTCATAAAGAAGAGATATTTATTTACTAATAAAATATTTAAAATATGATTAAATAGATATTTTTGACTAAATACATGTGATAATTTGGAAAGTCACTTTCTCTTTTTACTATTTGAATTATCAGTGGGATGATAATTAAAGTTATCATAACAATTAAAATTATCAATAATAAGTCATAACCAAATGAGATAATATGATAAACTCTTGAAATTATAAATAAAATAATTAATAATCTATCTAAAGTATCTCGTATCAAATCTCGTACCAATTACGTGATTATGATGCAACAATGGTCAATGGACAAATCAAATAGAGCTAAATATATTAATTGCTAAAGGCAAAGTCAAGAGCGTAATTAATTATTATGCAGTTTTTTTGTGTGTACAATTGCATGCGATTCTGTGATTCAATTTCTATTAATTTGTTGAATCAATGATGGAGCCCAGTAATCAAAGGAGTGTTTCAAAATTTGAATTAACATTCTTGTCTTTAAACGAAATCTTAGGTGTGTGCATATCCATGGATTTTTAAGGATTTTAGATAATTATTACTTAATATAAGTTGTCACATATATATTAGTAAAAAAAGGAATATATGCATGTAACTTTTGAGTATTAAAATACCCAAAGCTACAAAAAAAAAAATAAATGTTATCTGCATTGTTTCTTTTTTTTTTTTAGTGAATGGCGTTTGCTCCACAAATATTACATATATAATTATGATCTTACAAGTCCTTAACCTTCTTATTAAGAGAGTCCCAAAAAATTTGGAAGCCTTAAAAATTTGTAAAAATTTAAAATGCAAATCTGTTAATTTAAAATTAATTTATTTTCCTACTCAACAAATAAGGAATAGTTTCTACATATAATTTTGTTGATTGTGAAAACAAAACCAAATATTGAAAATAAATAAATAAATTATTATGAATTAACGAGATTTGAGAATAAGGTAAAGCAGCTGTTTGAGCGGCTTGGTTATGATATAAACTATAATATGAATAATATAATATAAGTTTATATGTATGATAACCCATACATGAAAGGTTATATTTCTCAGAAACAAGATTAAAGGTTTGCTTTAGTTATTTAAGTTATTAAACAAAACATTAACTTCAAATAGTAAAATAAATATGGGAATATCATATTATGGCGAGGTAAAATGTCCAACTTTGGACTTTCATGACTGATACTTTTCAAGTCCATTTTATTTCCAACTTCATTTTCTTGTAACCCCCGGCAAATAAATAATAATGAAATGTTATTTATCAAATAAATTAGAATAAATATCATATAAAAATAAAAAAAATTAATTTTCCTGTTTATATGTTCACACTAATATTAATGATAATTAGTTTAAGTGAAATACTCACTGTTATATTTCTCACGTTCATTTATTTGTAATTTACTTTTCAACATTATTAGGCCCACAGAAAAAAAATGCTTCTCTTTTTTTTTAAATCCGTTAAATTCAATAACAATTAGGTAACATATTATTTTATGGATATAAACCCGCGTTTGGCTGCATCGCACCCCCACCAAACTCGATAATAAATCTCTCTCCCCTCTCTCTCTCTCACCTCCTATCTGCTCTCTGCTTCCTCGTCCGACATGAGCAACGTTACAAAGCTGCATTTGGTTCTCATCCTCGTCTTCGTCTTCTCCCTCTCAGGCTTGGCTGTGGAGCTTATCTACCTCCTCCGCTGCCGTCGCCGTAGCCGACGTCTCCCGTGCCAGGCCCACAGTGACGCCGTCGCCGACCCGGAGCTCCAGAGAGACAACGGCGCCGAGGACCACTTGAAGTCGTCCAAATGGACGCTGATTCACACACTCTGCTTCAAGAAGCAGGCGTCGTCCCGCGTCGAGCCCGCCTCCGCGATCCCATTGCCGGCAGCCAAACCAGCGGCGGTCGTCGCGGCCTTGGCCGAACGGAGGACATTCGAAGCGGCGGTGGACGACGACGAGGAGGACTGCGATCTGGCGCAGTGGCGCGAGATGTGTCTGGGCCCGTCGCGGGCGCTTTACACCATCGAGGAGGATGAGGAGGACGACGCAGCGGCCGGCGGCGGCGGCACACCGTTCTACACGCCGGCATCTTCTCCCCCCCACCCGTCGGAGGAAGCGAGAGACCCGGTCGCCGGAGAGATGCCGCTGGCCGGGGAGTTAAGGTAGGAGCGGCCGGCGAGCGGTCCAAGGGCGCAGACTGTACGGACGGGCTCACGAAGTTAATGGGCATTGATTGCCATAACTTTTCTTTTTTCTTTTTGTAAAAATTGTATTTTTATTTTTTTTTTACTCACATAGAATGACACTGTGAGACCCTTTTTATCCCATTTTCTTGCCCTTTTATTTTAGTTTCAGAAATCAGAAAATGAGAAAAATGTTACTTGAATGGTAGGTAGTAGGGGCCATAATGGTGGTCATGAGAGCCGAGCTCGTCTTGAGGCAGTAACTGCAGCTCCTTATATTCTCACCATTCAATGCTTCTCCTTTGCCATTCCTTAATTTTGTGAGTTCTTGCATTTTTCTCGTAAAATGTTGTGTCATTTCTTTTAAATTAATTTACCTTTATATTATAAAATGTTTTATATATTATCAAGATGTTTGATAGCCAAAATAAATAAAATAAATAAAATTCTTCTTTAAGACTTTAAGAGTGGCAATTATAGGATTTTTTTTAAAAAAAATATGAGATTCTTTTTTCTGAAGAAAGACTTTTACTAAATGTTTTGTTGCATAGATTTTCAAATCTTAGCGAACACCTTCATTTTGTCTTCTTGCAGTTGACCTGAAGGCCGCTCACGACACCTGCATTCTGGCAGCAGGTCCACAGTGTGAAGTTTAGGTGGGTGATGATGAACACTTGAGAGGCATGGATGGTGTCTTCACAGAGGACATGAAAGAACTCCGTTGCATGCTTTTGGACACCAAATGCAGCTTTTCAGCCTTTGTTCATGGTCGTTGTCCAAGTCCTCTTCTTCCAATTTTGATTTGAATGCCATCTCTCCTCTCCCTCTCTGCCATGCTTGAACTTTTGCTGCAGCACTTTTGTGCTTGTCCTGATGCATCTTTCAACAGCACTGTGCTCATCGTTTGGTCAAGTGTAAATTAAGTGTCTGATTTGTTTGACGCGATGATTACTTTTGACAATAAAACAAATAGAAACACAAGATGTGCTGTCAGCAATTGCGAGAACCCTTCTGTTTCTGCTCCTCTCGAATAGAAACAACTTGTTTCTACTCCATGAATTCAGAAAGGATTTTTAACTGGGAAAGCCAGAGAATGTTAAAGTTACGCATAGAGATTCTTTCAGAACTGTTTCCAACGGATACCGGAAAAATGTACCAAGTCATTCAGACTTTTACTGTACATTACACTGTTGCAATCCTTATTTCTTATAGACAATTCTTAAATAACTTAAGTAGATATGAATGCATCTTTATTCCTATGGTATTGTCTCTTACACAGACATCTCTAACAAGTGATGGGGCCATCTTGGATGTTGTTGTCTGCAGCAGCTTCATGATGCAGTACACTCCGACCTGCGAGATTCACGAACTAGATCTTTCACGGTTTAATTGTTTGGGTCCTTGCCAAAACTCATCATGGCATGAGTTGCAAGCATCGAACCCCTGCGGGTAATTTCTGCAATCCGGCCGAGGAACGGTAGCTGGACGGAGTCTCTGTTCTTCAAAGGCTTCCCGTCCCACCTACCATTCAGCCGTTGTGTTCAGAAATCAGAGCTAATTGTTTTTTTTTCTACAGTATGAGATTTCAAATATCATGAACTAACTTATTTCTGTAAAAGGTTAAACTGATAGGAGTGAACTGTGAAGTAACAGCAGAGATGTTAACACAAATAAGACTAACCAATCTTCATGGCGGACAACCTTCCCTCCCTCGACTTGCAGCCTGACAAGTGAATTCAGATCACGACTTTCCCAAATATTTTGTAATGCTGTTTGTTGTCGATTAGAATCTGAAGCAAACCATCTTAGTTATCCAACTTATGGATGAAATCATCAAAAGAAAACCATTCTATGCAAATATTAGATCGTAATTATATCAGACCTCAAATTGTCCTGGTGCTGTTGTATTTTCTTGGATTGTATATTGTACAATCCTGGATTCACTGAAGGCCTGAAAAAAACAGGCTCTCAAAGCAAGAACGAAGCACAAGTGGACTACCAGCCTTACACTGAGAAATAGCTGAAGTCATGCTCCATAGCATGATGATCTGATATATGATCTACTAATATATACTTGTTTTTTTCAACTAATAAATCATGTATAACAGCTAAACCTGAAAATTTTGAATGGCTTCGTAATTTACGGGGGACAGGAAATAAAAGCGCTGATATAATCTATGCCTCAAAAGCATCAAAAGATAGTCGGATGGCTCAAAGACAACAACAATTGTCCTGAGGAGTCGACAACACGCATGGCTAGGTATCACTTTACTCCATCTCACCTGTGTTACCCTGTAGGTATTTAATACAATAGCCTGTATAAAACGACATGCACACGCAATATATATTCTTCTGTCAAGTCCTTGCAGAGATTTTTAAGATGTTTCAGTTGCAGTTCTTGCAGAGATTATGTAATGAAGGCTCATCCATAGAAGACTAGACTGAAGGAAACAAATTAACCTTTGGGATTGAGTAGAATGCCGATTTGATCTGATTCACCCTGCAGCGTAGAAAAGCATGAACAGGTAAACCCGATCGAACACGCGTACAGCACCAGGAGGGCATGCAGTTTGCTTGAAGGCACGCGTGTACAGTTTCGAAGGACTCACCCATGAGCAGACATGAGAGGGTCTTCGAAGGTGGCATCCGGGGCGTAGATCTCAAAGTCTCGAGCCGTCGCGCATGATGCATATCTACGTACGTACGAGAAGATGGATTAACTGTGTATGAAACTGTATGCATGCATATGCATGCGATCACAGATCGATAGACTTAACAGATTGAGGAGGTGGGACATGATGGCCTCCGAGATTCCTCCTCCTCCTCCTCCAGGTTTACGCGACTTGTGGTCGTCGAATTCCTTGGCCTGACGCTCTCTTGCGGTCTGCTCGACGGCGACGTCGTATTTGTCCATGACCGGCAGCCAGAGTTTCCCTGAGATCAACAGAAGTCAGCAGGCAAGGCGAGGGGAAGTGGGAGATCGATCGGAAGCCTGTGACGTAGCAACTGAGAGAGAGAGAGAGAGAGAGAGAGAGAGGAGCGGCAGGAACAACGGGCATTTGATGGACGCGCGAGCGCCCAGGTTGGGAAGACGTGCACATGGCGCGAGTTCGTCGTCCTAAAATTTAACTAGAAATCTAAAATTAGTTCAATTACCATTAATTTTCTTAGGAAAAATATGTTAAATTTTTGTTTTGATAAAATAAATTGATTTGACTTACTGAAAATTCAGTGTATGCAAAAATTGTTAAACTACTCGTTTTTCCCATTTTTGATAGCACATTGAGGTTTGTTGGGATGTAAGCTCTGCGTATTCAATGCCTGGTTTAACTCTTGACCAAGGAGGATTGTTTCTGAAGTTGCACTGCACATGATTTCTTATAGGCATTTCTAAGTAGTCTCTCATGTGCAACCAATGAAAGGAACTCCGAATCATGACATTATTGTCACTACTAATTGATTGCATTCGTGAATAAATCCGACCACGTTGGATCGGTTCAAGGTTCCTAGGGGCCGAGTCGGATGGTCGGATCATCCGACTACCCTTTTTTCTTTTAATTTTACTTACTTTTTATATTTTTTAATATAAAAATTAGTAAATAATTATTATAAAATATATTTATTAAATATTTGAGCATTATTTTCATAATTAAATGTTTTATTTTAATTTGTTTAACATTTTTAATAAACTATAGGACTAAAATTAATTAAAAAAGTAAAAATAATAAAAATAATAAAAAAAGTCAGGTCATCGGGTCGACTCGGATTAGAATTTCTCAACCTGTACCAATCTGAACCTCCATCGGGTTAGGTTCGGATCGGGTTGGAATCGACTCGACCACCGACCTGACCCGACCCAAATTAGGTTAGGTCGTCGGGTTCATCGGGTCGACCCGACCTGGTGAACACCCATACCTCTCTCAATTGTGAGTCACAGTAAGAGGAGATGACCGAACTAATCTAGCTCATTAGAAAGTAATAATGTTTAAGTTATAAACAAAATTAACTTAGGTGGTGTCTTCTTCTACTTAAGCGTGTGTAGGGGGCATTTTTCTGTCACACAATGGGCAAAGTCTCGCGATGTCAATGTCACCCAAAACAAACTTGTGGCTCTTTAAAGCCATCTAAGAAATACATGCAGTCGTCCCATAGTACATAATTTTGCGGAGTACCAAATATGGCGCAATCTTGTAAGACTATCTTTTTTAATGATCAAGTTATTCGTAGTGCATTAGTCTTTTACATTTTCACTTTTGTACATAATCTTATCAAAGTTGGACAATGACAATTTTGTAATATTGCAGATAGGTAAAACTGCATCTTCGGATACTATTCTCCATCTCACATGTCGCCAATCCAACCCTCATAAAAATGATACATTAAAGAGGTGTCCACTAGTACTTTTCCAAGCCCATGTATATATTATATTTCTGCCTAATGCAAGCAAGCTTTATGATTCTATTGTCTAGTCTTGAGTGTGGGGTGGCAACTCACGTCATTGACCCTTCTCGGTGCCCCATGATTTTTCATATGATCATTCGGATATCAAGCGCTCAGACGCTCGCATTGGTACCTCAACACGCTAGTGCCAGATTCCTTGACGTCTCATTGAACACTAGTCATGTCCATATTTGAAAGCCTATAAGAGCGACTCTCGTCAAATCATCTTGATCACAATACTTTTGCCGCATCATAACAGATTTGGCTAGGTGCTCCTTCGCCTAGTTGCCGCATGATTTCCTCTATCAAAGAATGACCCTATGACAAGTGGTAGCAGAACAATTCATCCTGCTCGGATCTATGCGACGATGACTGACTCTTGTCACCTCAATGTGCCTTGACATAGAAAAAAGTGCTCACTAGTGCCCCTTGATCGTGGACACCAACGATGAATGGTTGGCAAGCTTCATTGTCGCATGTAACACTTAGCAACCTTTTCTTGTAGCCTCTCCACGATGTCCACAATGTCCTTATAACTTACTATAAAGGGATCTTGAGATGAAAATGTTGTCGACTTAAATCTTTTCCACTTGTGCATGGCGGCAGGAGAGGGAGAACACCATTGCACGCTTGGATATCGAAGGAGATGTAGGGAGAGAGGTCGTGACACAGTTCTGTAGGATCGAAAGCACAAGAGGGGGGGGGGGGAATTAGTGTATAAAAATCTTTTCACAAAATCACTTTCGAAAAATAAAACCGATCACAAGTAAATAATGATAAAAGATGAGTAAAAGAGCAAAGACAGAGAATCACAATATGTTGACAAGGTTCGACGTTAACTCTTTGGCCTACATCCTCACTATCTTTCTCTTTTCTTGTAGGGAGAGAACAACCCTCTTTACACCATATGTCTTCTTCTCCGCTCAAGAGACAAGGCACACCTTTTTTACAATGAGCTCTCAATCTCACTAGATCAGAAAGAAAATGTTTCCCTCTATCTCTTTTCTTTTATAAAATTTTTCTCACACTCAAAGTTTAGAAAAGCAAAGGGAAGGATTGTAATTTTGGGCTCAAGAAATTGAAAGGAACTTTGGAATACTTTTGCTTGCTGGGATAAGTTTTCTTCACGCATTAGCACTCCTTTTATAGGCTTCTGCAGGTGAAAATTTCATCCAAAAATTCTTTCACAATTTTCTCTTTGAAAAATAATCGTTACTATTCATCTGGCACTGTGACCGGTCAATATGACTATTACGGCATATCTATGATTTCATCTATTGTCCGATTGACCTGTGCTTTGATCGATACATCGATTGGTAACGTCTCAACGCCAACCGGTATATCTTGAAGTCGACTAGCACATCGTCCAGTATAGTCTCGACGTCAATTGGTATAGTGTCGCAATTTCTGAATTCACTATAAAAATGTACTAACTAGTCCATCGGTACAATGACCGGACCTTCGACCAGTATTCTCTCGTCATTTCTTTCGCTGTTATCAATCGACCGCTCTCCATGGCCGATCGACCGGTCGTATGCTGAATTTTATTTTTATCATTTTAACTGACGATTTATTTTGCAAATGAGGTCATATCAATCTTACACCTGCATATCATCACTTGACATAAATTAGTAACTTTTATGTCCAATTTGATTTGTTATCATCAAAACAAGGGATTCAACAAGTTCGTCCGGTCACATAAAAAAGGTATGAGAACATTGTTGTGTGTACGATCTACTTCACCTATCATTCGGTCCACACCATACCACTGAATTGAATGGCAGTGTAAAACTTTTTAGATTTAGCACAAATGAATTTCATTAGTTACATCAAATCATGCCTGTCAAAGTTTAATTCTCACATTAGTGCCATGTCATTGATTTTCACCATAATTTACATTCTAAAGGGATCATACCGTTATCCTCATGTCTCACTCAGGTTGCATTTTCCAACCACAACCAAATCCTGACTATTGATCCACTGGGATGTAACATCATATATGTATACTAAGTTTTAAAGCACTATTTGCTAGAGTATTAAATGCATCAAATTGGTGCATTCTTACGTAATGTGTCATTCTGCACATCTGATGTGCATTTAGACATCATTCCATGGTGCAATAAATACACCATTTGTAGGAATAGAAAATGCATTGAAATAAGACAAGTATCACACACATCTGATGCATTTCACGCATATCTATCACCTCGGTACTGTAGCATGGAATAATTATGTCTGTAATCATAACTTTGTTTCTTTTCAATTGTACTGACATCTAATAATTTCCAGTTGATATTTTCTCTATTTAATTCTTGGTTTGCTCGGTGACATCCTTACCTAGTAGTCGAGATATTAATATTTCTTAAATGCCACACGAGCTATGGGCTATCGTTATCTTTGATCATATTTTGATTCATCTAATTTTGATTATGTTACCTATGACATTTGATTTTTGAACTTAAAAAATAGTTATAGAATAAGCAAGATAAAAGACAAAAATTGTAATGAGAGAGCTCTTATGTTTTGTTGATGACAGTCTTTAGGGAGTTGAAAGATATTCCATCAGCCATTAGAGAGTTGAAAGACACTCCACCTTGGTCAAAAGGGAGTCAAAAGATACTCCACAACCCATATTAGAGGGAGTTGAAAGAAACTCCAAAATAAATGTAACATAATGAAAATGAAAACATGACGATGGGTAATGTCTAATGATATTATGATCTTTTATGATGATGATTTTAAATTCATGATTGGCAATGCCATACGAATTTATTGATTATTATGCTATTCCCTTGCTATACTTATCATGTCATCATTCATATTATGTCTATTTGATTATGATATTATCATATTGATTATGTTCACATGATCTTCTTTATGATGTTACCATTATGATTATGTCCACATGATCATTACCGTCATGTTGCTATCCTTTATGATTATGTCCATATGATTATTATGTACTGGGTATCAAAACTCATAGGGAGATTTATCTCCCTTGTGTATTCCTGGCTCAGTAAAATGATGATGGCACAAGTGATAGATCGAACTCGTGGTGTTCTTTGCACATGAAGTCAAGTCTCCTTAGTTTCCTTTTTATTTTTATCGAGTTGTATCTATCTGATGTGAAATCTCATGTTTATGTTATTTGAGACTCGGTTATGTTATTTTGTTAAGACTTCCACACTCTATGATTATATCTCTTTTTATTCGAAATTATGCCTCTATTGTGTTGACCAGTCAAAGTCACATTTTTTTGTCAAAGTATTGTATATGTAATCAATGTCCCGTGACATCTTCAAGGTGTATTCGGTCACGTGGTGGAGTACATTTTGAGGATGTTACAGTTTGATATAAGAGCCTACAATCAGAGTATTATTATGTTTTGAAATGTTAAGTATGTCTATGTGCAAAGAGCCATGAGCAGTCACCGCACCAACCAATGCCAAGTCAAGTAAGAAAGTTATGATGTGTAATATTGTAGATGCCTCGACATGCACTACCACTAGTAGAGGTCATGGCCGAGGCTGACCAAGTCGTGATAGAGTAACTAATGTTGAACAAGAAGGGACAGATTCTGTGATCAGAATGAAGTTCAATTTGGATAGCCTCCACCAATGCATACACCATAGGTTCAACCTCCACCGATTCAGCCTCCATCGATGCAGCATTTGTCAGGCAGCCTCCACTAGGGCAACTTTAGCTGATGCAACCTTCGATTGTGCAGCTCATACCAGCGCCACCACAGGACACCATACAAGAATTCTTGAAATTACATCCCCCACAATTCATCGGCACCAATGATTTCGATAAGGTGGAAAGGTGGATCCTCAGTATGATGAAAATTTTCCTACTGAGGCATTGTGGGGATGACCGAAAGGTCTTGTACGTCACTATTCGTCTGATTGGTGAGGCCCTTGATTGGTGGAGAAGTACCAAAGCAACGAAGTTTGGAAACCAAGACGTGATTCCCTGGAGTAGCTTTTACGAGGCGTTCGAGGAATACTATTTTCCAGAGTATGAACACATTCAGAAATAGCGAGAGCTTCTACAGCATAGTCAAGGGTAGATGACTATTAAGTACCACATCCAATTCATAAAACTGGAAAGGTATAACACCATTCACCTTAGTCAGAAGCAGAGGGCAGATCAATTTGCCCAAGGTCTAAACGCCACCATCAGGTCCATAACTTTGTTTGAAAGAGGTAGTTGCGCTAGCAACTACCATGGAGCGAGACCACTTAAGAGAATTGGAAGAACAAAAAGGGAAGGCCCCTATACAAACCCTTGAGCATGGTCGACATAGGTGGAATGACAAGCGTTCAAATAAGAGGGAGCACCGACATTACAATCATGTGAGGCCATATGAGCCTCGCAACGCTCCATGCCAGCCACCACCACAACAACAACCCTATCGTCAGGTGAGAAGTAAAGTAAATAAATAATTATAACTATGCAATGATGATGACTAATGAATAAACGATTTCAGCCTCAACAGCGACAAGCACCGCAGTAACCCTAGCAAGGTAATAGAGCCTACCAAAATGGTGGAAAGTTTCATCCAGAGGAATGCTGATGGAGAACAAGTGCATGTATTCACTGTGGTCTGTAGGGCTACTTTATCCATGATTGTCCTAAGAAGGCAAGGGAGGAACAAACTCAGCGTGGCGCCGAAGGTGTTAATACTTTATTGCAAGGCAGAGTTTATAATATGTAGATGGATACTACGCCAGCTGACATCGACATCATCACAAGTACTTTACGTATAGCAGGCATGCCTACTATAGTATTATTTAATTCAGGTGCATCACATTCATTTATCTCTCAGGATTGTACTACCATTTTGAGTTTGCCTCTGCATGATATGACATGCTTCATGAGTGTGGCAACCCCTATGGGTACTCTCTACACCACGAAGTACATCTGAAAAGTACTAGTGATGATCGATGGCAAAAATTTCTTTGTAGATCTAATCGTGATCCCCATGACAGACTACGGTTTCATACTTGATATGTCATACCATGATGTCGTAGTAGTATGCAAGCAAAAGAAGATTATCATTAGTACTCAAGGCAATGCGAAGGCCACTATGAAGGGCAATACCGACAAGGAAGGCAAGGTGATCATTTCTTCAATGAAGGCACAGAAGATGTTGCATAAGGCTCCAGAGGCTATTTAGCTAGTGTTGTGAAATTAAATGCTCTAGTTTCAGACCCATAGTAGATGGACATAGTTAGAGACTTTCCAAACATCTATCCAAAAGACGTCACTAGATTGCCACCATGATGGGAGATCGATTTTCGCATCGACCTCCGTTCGGGCACCGCTCCTATCTCTAAAGCTTCATACCGAATGACTCTAGCTGAAATGCAAGAACTCAAGAAGCAGATCCAAGAGCATTTAGATAAGGGGTTTATCATACCCAATGTTTCACCATGGGGTGCACCAGTGCTCTTCAAAAGAAGAAGGATGACTCCCTCAGATTATGTATAGATTACAGAATGTTAAAGAAAGTCACAGTGAAGAATAAGTACCCACTGTCATGTATTGATTATTTGTTTGATCTGCTGTCCAAAGCTTCTGTGTTCTGCAAGATAAACTTGTGGAGTGGTTATCACAAGTTACGAATTGCAGAAGAAGACATCTCGAAGACTGCTTTTCGATCGAGATATGTGCATTACGAGTTCTTGATTATGCCTTTTGGGTTGGCGAATGCACCTACATCATACATGATTCTAATGAATAAGGCATTTAAGGCTTATTTGGATCAATTCATCATCACCTTTGTTGATCACATATTGATCTATTTAGAGAACTCTGAGCAACACAGGGAGCGTCCGAGGATCGTATTGGAAATAATGAGGAATCACAAACTCTATGCAAAGTTATCGAAGTGTGAAGGGTATTTGTCACACCCAACTCCATAACTAAATCTTAATCCTAATTATTGTAATTCTTAATCTTATTTAATTAATTTAAAATAAATTTGGCAAAATCTCCTCCCTTATTTGGTGTTGTCACTTATTAATGCAAATAACAAATACAATTGTATTCATCAAATTTTTATCAAATGATATAAAACATGTCATTCACAAGTCATCACTTGATTTCACATTGTACCCAACATATAGCACTCTAATTAGTTAAGTGTCATATCACCTCACAAATTATTTCTAGTTACCATCTATTATAACACTTAGGTTTATATAACACATGCACACTTTCAAAAACAAAGCAAAGCTCCAGCGGTTCGACCTCTTCTATATGCATCAAAGACAAGCTTTGAGTTAACTCAAGTCAAGAACTTAGAATTATCTGAAAAAATCAACAAGGATAATGTGAGTAACAATCATTTGCTTAGTGAGTGAAATGTAAGTACAACATAGGAGAATAATATGAGTGCATATAACATTTAAATAATTAGATTTTCCATATAGGAAAACATTTAAAGCATAACTTATATAACATAAGTTGCTAAATCATATGAACTTTTACATAAATAAAAGTATTTCAAGATATCACCATATTCACAGTTAAACTCCACACATGTGTCATTGCACATACTCATCATGGGTGAATACATATCCCTTCATGATTGTGTGTCATACAGTTAAGTAGAACTTCACAATCATGAGTCTTAGATACGCAGAGCATATCATAGGTCAATATGTACACACAGAGCAGCCTCCAAAGTGTAAAGACACCCGATATACGCCCCAAAGGCTTAATGTATATCGAATGCAGTCCCAAAGATCTTTTTCAACTAGCATGACTAATGAACACATGGAGTTTAACAATATCAAAATACACATATCATAATCACATATCATTATTAAGTAAAACTTATTTTAATTTCACAAACATTGTTCCTTGAAAACATTTTCATGTAAGAGGTTATTCTATCTTATATGAAATCTTTGAAACATATCATAAATGTTGGAGCAAAGTTTTAATGTCATATAAAATTATATTTTGATGATACAAACCTCAAAATATTAAAGTTAAATGTTGAAAAAGTTTAAATAAAAATGGATAACTTTATGCACTAAATTTTGATGAAATATTTGACTATGGTCTTATTAGATTCTGAATGAATGATGAATATCAAAGTTGTAGAATTCTATTAGCTATCCATAGAATCAAAGATTATCTCATTTGAATAACTGTGGAAAAGGTTATGCTCAAAATAGTGCAGGTCGGTCAACAAGCCGATCGATGCAATGAAAGCTGGTCGAGACAGTCAGGTCGATGATCGGAGATATCGGTCGATTGGTCAATGTATGAGCTTCCAAAATCCACGTCGAGACTATACTGGTCGACAGACCGGTCGATGCACTGGCCGACAGACCGATTGATGCACCGACCGATCGATCAGCTCAACGGGTAGAATCCAAAATCGTGAGATTATATCGATCGACGTACTAGTCGGTAGTCCAGTCGACCGACTAGCTACAATTGTTGAAGAAATTATGCAACGATCATATAGACCATTCGACTGGTCCATTAATGCGATTGACCGGTCCATTAATATGGTAGACCAGTCCACTATTGTAATGAACAGTAATGACTATTTTTTAAAGAGAAAATTGTGGAAAAAAATTTTAGATGAAATTTTCACACATACAAACCTATAAAAGGAGTGCGAAAGCTAGAAGCAAAAGAGAGAAACTAATCAATCCAAGCTTTGAAGAAAAACTTCAAGTAATCAAAAGAAGACTTTTTCCTTGAAGTTATCATTTTAAGTTTTCTTCTTTGTCTCTTCTCTTCTTGTGAGCATAATATTGTAAAAGAGAGAAATAATTATTCAAAAAAATTGAGAGAGCTCATGTGTAAAAGAGGTTCCATATATTACCTCTTGAGCGAGATAAAAAATAAGCTTCCTATGAGGAGAGGTGTGTCTTACCTCTCGAAACGGAGAAAAGGTGGTCGGTGTAAAGGGTTTCTTCCTTGCCCCATTTGAAACGAAGGAAGGGTGTTTAGTGGAATCTTCGATGGTCTCGAGGTCGAGAAGTCGGAGCGAAGACGTAGGCCAAGATGTGGCCGAACCTCGTCAACAACCACCTATGTTCTTGTGTTTGCATTCTCTCTCCCTTTCCTTCTCATATTATGCTTGTGATATGATATGATTTGTTTTGGTTTGAAGATTATTTAATCGATTTTAAGCTTCCGCAATGATTTTCGTGAAATCAATATTTTTTATTTTAAATTCACCCTCCCTTAGTGCCTTGGGATCCTAGAATTAATACTTTTCATAGCTCAAGATATCTTTCAATAATAATAATAATAATAATAATAATAATAATAATAATAATAATAATAATAATAATAATAATAATAATAATAATAATAATAATAATAATATTATTATTATTATTATTATTATTATTATTATTATTATTATTATTATTACTACTACTACTACTATTATTATTATTATTATCTTTGTTTGAGATAATACCATAAATAAAAGAACTAACATATATCATTTTGCTATGTTGTAAATTTATCCAATCACCTTATACTTTATCCTTTCAAAAGAGGTATATTAGATTTTTCTTCTTTCACTTGTAGCTTGATGGTTTCCTATGAGCAATAATACTATTTCACTTTCCAATTACTAATAATAATAATATGCAATGCATGCTCATGATGCATAAACACTTGTTCACCTTAAAATGCATATAATCCTTTCTAACACTATTGTGTAATTCCAAGTGTTTATATTCATATGCTACTTCACACTTGCAACTATTCAATCTTTCAAAGCTTAACTAAGTGCTGTCTCGGGATTGGATAAAGTAGAAACTATACATACTAAGGTTTCTAACCCCAAATATCATTAACTAATTCTCAGCGAGCAAGTATAAAATCCAAGGCGATCTGACCTAGAATTTGTGTTCTGACAGATTGTGTGTCACTGAAAGAATAATTTATATCTTCTCAATATTTGTCTATTTGACGAGATCCTAATGTTTTTAAAAACTACACTTCAGTTGGGTTTATACATAAAAAATGTAGAATTTAACTCCTTGTATGCCCTTTAACAAAAATAATCAATTCGTGTCATGTTCTATCTATGTCCAGAAACCAGACAGAAGAAAGCATACGAAATGAAAAATTCATTTCTACATGTCTATAGGTCTAAATTGGATGATTTCACTTCTCACCAAACTAGGTGAAGTCTAATTTAACATATCTAAATTTCAAATCCTAATTCTATTTATCCTAATCATGACCAATTTACAAAGTTGACTTGTCTCTGGATCGGGACAAAGTGAGCGACCCATCAAGCTGAGTCCATAACTTACTCTATAAAAGTTATTTTGAGGTGAGACCATGGAAAGCTAACTTCGAAAGGATGGACCATATAATATTTCAGAATTTATGAACAAAGAAATATGAATATATGATCTCATGAACAAGAAGACCAGTTTCGGATCTACAGATTCGCCTTACATCAGTATCCTTGTAGAATTTCTTCAAGACATGCGGCTAGGTCTTTTCCCCTGAAATTTTTTTGCTCTCCAAAGATAACATTATGTAATTTATATATGTTTTTTTGTCAGATTTTTAGCATGTCATATGGTGGTCTGGAAAAATAGTTTTCTAAGCAACTAGTGAGGTGTCTGCTTTAGCTGCTTGAAACTCTACTAGTTGAAATAAATGTCCAATCATATTATTTTATTAAAAGTTAGTGTTAAACCTCTAGTTAACCTTAATTAATAATTGTTAAACATATTTATTATAATATTACAAATGTTAAAATTTATTCCTAATAATCTTATATAATTTCTTTATAATGTTTATCGATAATTTAATTATTATTATGCTTTAATCCAAAAGTTAATTGTTACATGCAACCATTACTATATAAGCATCTATACTAAATTAATATGCTAAATTAGATGCACGATTACATAAAAATGATGTTTGTGGAGTACGTCCGTGACAATATTTCTATTGATTCAGCGAAAGTAGAGGCAGTGACAAACTAGACTCGATCGAGGAATGTGACCAAGATACACACTTTTCTTGGATTAGTTGGATACTATAAGCAATTCATAAAGGACTTCTTGAAGATTGCTTCCCCAATGACAAAGCTGACAAAGAAAGGTGAGAAGTTTATCTGGTCACGATAGTGTGAAGATAGGTTTCAGGAGCTGAAGACTAGATTGACTACAACACCGGTACTCACCATCTCTTTTGGCAATAGTGGGTATGAGGTGTATAGTGATGCTTGCGGCACAGGATTGGAATGTGTACTGATGCAACATGGTAAGGTGATTGCATACGCATCAAGATAGTTGAAGAAGTACGAAGTGAACTATTCGACACATGATTTGGAGTTAGCAATAGTGGTCTTTGCTTTAAAAGTATGGAGACACTATTTGTACGAAGAGGAGTTTGAGGTGTTCATTAATCACAAGAGTCTAAGGTACGTCTTCACTCAGCGAGACCTAAACATGAGGCAGCGCAGGTGGATGGAGTTTTTGAAAGACTATGAGATCGCCATTAACTATCATCCAGGTAAGGCGAATATAGTTGTTGACGCAATGAGTCATAAGTGAGAAGGCTCATTAGCATTTATGGGGCTCTGAGTGTTTGAGATAACTGATGAACTCAATATGTGGAATTCCAGGCCATGCACAAATGGAGCTATATTGATGATGCACCAACTTCAGTTGAACTTGGTTGATAGAATCATTAAGGCACAATGAGAGGATGCAGAATATGTCAAGATGATTAGTAGGTATGAGAAAGAGACAGAGGACTTCAAGATATCAGCTGATGGCAAAATTAGATATAGGGATGGACTGCGGGTACCTAATGACGCTGAGCTCAAAAGAGAAGTGATAGATGAGTATCACAAGCTAGAGTTCATCATCCATCTAGGCAGCATGAAAATGTACAAGGATGTACAATGAAGTTTTTGGTGACATGATATGAAATGAGAGATCGCTGAATATGTCTCTAAGTGTCTAGTATGTCAGCAAGTGAAGATCGAGCATCAGAGACCATATGGCAAGCTTAGCTCCTTAGGAATCTCGAGGTGGAAATGTGAAGAAGTTTCCATGGATTTCATATCATGCCTACCCCACACACAGAATGCTTTCGGGACAAAACTAAACTATAGCACAACCTTTCATCCTAATACAAATGGTCAGTCAGATAGGACCATCCAGATTGTAGAAGATATTTTTAGGACATGTGGTTTGGACTAACATGGTAGTTGGGATGATCACTTGGCTCTGATCGAGTTCACCTATAATAATAGCTATCATTACACCATCGACATATAGCTCCATTCGAGCACTATCCCCTTTGTATGGATGAGTGCATAATATTTTTCATGTAAAGTATAAGCATGATGGAGTAAACATTAACATATATGAAGAGTCGAATTTAAAAAAGATCTCACCTATGAAGAGCAGCCACTCGGAATCTTAGAATTTAAAGTTCAGCGTCACAAGAATAGGAATGTGCCACTAGTTAAAGTTGCATGGAGTCATCACTAGAGAGATGAAGTGACAAGAGAACTAGAGTCAGAAATATGTCAACCATTTTCCAAATTGTTTGGTAAGCCCCTACACTATACATAATTCGAAAACGAATTTAATTTTAAGGAGTTTATAATGTAACACCTGGAAATTAAAAAAATAATAATAAATTTGACCTTTTCTCATAACCTCTCCACGACGTCCACGATGCCCTTATAATTTACTATAAAGGGATCCTGAGATGAAAATGTCGCTGACTTAAATCTTTTCCACTTGTGACGGCTTCGGGAGAGGAAGAAAACCGTCGCATGCTTGGACATTGAAGGAGATGTAGGGAGAGAGGTCGTGACACTTAGTTCGGCCGGTCACATAAAAAAGGTTCGAGAACTGTGTGAACGATCTACTTCATCTATCATTCGGTCTACACCATCTTACTGAATTGAATGGCAGTGTAAAACTTTTGTAGATTTAACACAAATGGATCTCACTAGTTACATCAAAATCATGCCCTTCAAAATTTAATTCTCACATTAGTGTCATGTCGATGATTTTTACCATAATTTGCATTCTAAAGGAATCGTACCGTTGTCCTCATCTCTCACTCAGGTTGCATTTTCCAACCACAGGCAAATCTTGACTATTGATCCATTGGGATGTAACATCATATATGTATATTATGTTTTAAAGGACTATTTGATAGAGTGTTAAATGCATCAACTTTGTGCATTCTTACATAATGCATCATTTGGCACATCTGATGTGCATTTAGACATCATTCCAAGGTGCAATCACCATCTATAGGAATAGAAAATGCATTGAAACAAGACATGTAGTACACATATCTGATGCAAGAGAGGTCCCATTATCAGAAGACTACAAATCCTATGGTGGTCAGGCCCATCATTGGAGGATCAAGTCAAGTCCACAACGAACATGGAAGACTCTCATCGCTCTCAATAGCAACTCGAAGTAGACAAGTTTCGTGCCCCATGGAAGAACTCTGCTCTGCCTCGAATCATTAAGATCTCACATGAACATCAAAGGTGAGGTGGTTCTATGCTCTGCATTCCATGGATGGATGACCCTATGTCGTAGTCATCTGCAACATGTAGATATTGAGTCCAGTCATGCTTGTAAAATGGCGAGACTCTCATTGTGCTTTTGTCATAATCCTGAAACAACTCCAATCTACTTATGAAGTCATCCAAGAGTTGTTCCTCCCTAACAAAGCCAAACAAACTAAGTTGACAACTACGCAAGTTCAAAGAAATTGAAGCCAATAGAAACTTGATGGGCAGATAGATACTTTATGAAGTCAGACCGCTCATATTTCGGACTCCGCTAGTGCTGCATAAGTGATGACCTCGAATTAGACAAAGAATCAATAAGCGAAGTAGACGAGGAAGGAGTCCTCAACAAGTCCCCAAACAACACATGCATTCCTATGATAGGTTGACGCTA
This sequence comes from Pontederia crassipes, assembly GCA_030549335.1. Taxonomy (NCBI): domain Eukaryota; kingdom Viridiplantae; phylum Streptophyta; class Magnoliopsida; order Commelinales; family Pontederiaceae; genus Pontederia; species Pontederia crassipes. The sequence goes on from CM060190.1 coordinate 10,715,301, forward strand.
ATGAAGTAGAAGTCAAGGCAAAGAAGGTAGACTCCAACTGGACAAGCAAAGTAAAAAACTAAAGATGAAGACCTCGAAGAAGCTCAAACAATGGTGTCAGGGGCATCACTGATTTTGATGGGGAACAATGACAGGGCGTTTTCCTATGACATGATGCGTAAAGCTTCGCGGTGCTAACGCCATCCAACACAAGCTTGCGACCATTCAAAGTTGTCGAAGAAATACATGCAGTCGACCCCCACTGTGTAATCTTGTGAGGTAATATGTTATCTTTTTGTATGGTACAACCTTGCACGGACATCCTTTTGAATGATCAAGTTATCAATATTGTCTTAGTTTTTTACATTTTCACGTTTATACTTAGACTTAGCAAAGTTGGACAATGATAATCTTGTAATATCCAAGACAGTTGAAATTGCACCCTAGAGACTATTCTCTACATCACATGTCGTCAACCCAACTCTCATGTCGTCAACTCAACCCTCATACCTACAATATATTAAGGAGGACTCCACTAGTACCCCCAAGTCCATATGTATTTATGTTTCTACATAATTTAAGTAAGCTTCTTAATTCTAGTGTTAGGCCTTGAGTTGTAGGGTGACAACCCACATTGTTAACCCTTCTTGATGCCCATGATTCTCCGATTGATCATTAGTTCCTCAACGCACTAGTGCCACAATTCTTTGTCGACTCATTGAACACTCGCATCATGTCTATGTTTGAAAGTCATCTCGACCATAATACTTCCGTTGCATACTCATAACAAGCTTGGCTAAGTGCCTCTTCACCCAGTTGCCGCACGAGATATTGCATTCGAGAATGACCCTATAAAATGTGCACCTGCCGACACACAAAACAAAAGCTTTCTTTCACTTGAAGGAGTGCAGTTGACCAAGATTTTTCTACAAAGGAAAAAGAAAATTTCTTTTTTCCAAGTTTCTGACTTCGAGAGTTATAGGAAAAAGAAAGAAGTGTTTTTTTACTAGAGAATATAAAAAAGAAGACATAAAAAAGAGAGTAAAAAAACACAATTTTTTAAAATAAACTATTAAGAACACAATCATATTAAAACACTTTTGAGTTCTTTTTTAATATCGATTGTTCCGGTAGTTTTTAAAGAAGAATGTCTTCTCCTTAGATTATTGTTCGAGTTTAAACAAACTTTAAAAATATTGTACTTTATTATTGAGATAGAGATATTGCTATATGACTATTTCATTTTTTTCTCATTGAAGAAATTTTTATGTAAATTTGAATTTTTTTTATTATTAATTCTATGAATCATGCTTGATTTTATTATTTAATTGACATGATAAATTAAATTCTCAACAAAAAGAGGGCTTCTTTTCTTTGGAAAGAAATGAGGAGAATGGGGTGGCATCCCTTCCCTCTCTTCTTTTCCTCTCTCTTTCTTCATCTATCTTTGGTGAAAGGTGGCAGCTTGTTTATGAGTTGTTGCCTTTGTTTATTTAATTCCTTACATTTCACTTTTTTATTAATTTAAAATTTGATATGGAGATGAGATAACTCACATTAGCATTTTAATTGATAAAAGTTCTCTCACCGGCAACAACCGTTGCTGCAAGAATATTAAAATCGGATAATCATTTGGTAACCAAGTTCGGAAAGGGTTTATAGTTGGATGACTATTTGTAAACTTTATTTCATGCAGTCTTCTCTTGGGTAACCTACTCCTCCTTCCTCGATCTAAGATCACATTTATTCTCTCTCCCTCTTTCTTTACGTCACAGCAAATTTAGTAGTGATGTTTAACAAATTAAACAGGATACTAATAATCTAGGTTAATTAGGTTTTGATAGGAAATGGAATGGCCAAACAAGTCCATAATTAATTTAATGAGTTATTATCGGACCAACTAATAGACTTTCAAATTTATTCAATTTGTTAAGGTCTAATAGACTTTAATGGATGGATTGGCTAATGATGAACAGAGAAGTCCATTTTTTTGAAAAATAATTTATTCTTTTAATTTATTTTTACATTTGATATTTCTTTTTGTAGATTTTCATATATTCTTTTCTTGATCTATTAATAAAATAAGATAATAAATGAAGGGTTAATTCTTTAAACCTCTCATAAGCTATAGTGATTTTTCGTGTTTGCCCTTAATATATGAACTTATCGTAGCATTCCCTAAACTATATCACGATTTTCACTTTAGTCCATCCATAATATTATATTAATTTTCTTGTTATTTTTTATTTATTAAATGACTAAATTTCCCTCGATGAAGAAAAAAAGTAGACATTTATTTAAGTCACAAGAGGAAAGTTTAGTCATTTAATAAATTTAAAAAATAAAAAATAACCAGAAAATTAATAGAATATGATAGATAAATTGAAAATCATGACATAGTTTAGGGGGTGCTACAGTAAGTTCACTTATTAGGATAGACGCAAAAAATCGTTACAGTTCAAGAGAGGTTTAAGGAATTAACTTTAAAATAAATCTTGGGTTATTGAAGCATTATTTTTTCTTTAGTTTTCTCATAATTTTCTTTAATATTTTATCTTACATTTTTTCACTTTAATTTTTTCATTAATAATAGAACAAATAAAATTAATAATTAATATGCATTAACTAATCAATAATTGATTATATTTAAATACTTAATATAATTAACAAATTAACGATGACTTATTAGACGGCTTGTCAATTAACGGATGAGTATCATACAAATATCAGACTATCCGACATTGAGTAAATGACCCAAATATAATGTTTGACCCATTATTCGTTCGAGCTCAATAATTTATTGGATGAATTTGGGCCATGCACGTGTGAACTTACCCTTTAGTCAAACAATGGAGGTCGAGTTGTCTAGTCTAATAAACATGATTTTAGTCTGATAAACACCCCTACAAATAACTAGCTATCCCACCTTGAGTAAACAACTCAAATATAATGCTCGACCTGTTATCCATTCAAGCTCGATAATTTATTGGATGAATTTGGGCCATGCACGGGTGAACTTACCATTTAGTCAGACAATGAATAGGTCGAGATGTCTAGTCTAAATTATAGGCTCTCTGTTAATTCATAATATTAAGTATGTAAATAGAATTAATTATTTCTTATTTAATGCCTATTATTAATAGCTAATAAGCTTATATAATAATATTTACCTAATAATTGAATACAAGTAGATTATCTGTTATTAATTTGATTTTTTCTATCATTATAGAATCAAATAAGTAAAAAGATAAAATATTAAATAAAATTATGAGAAAACTAAAGAAAAATAATGATAACTTATTTATTATATTATTTTGTTAATGTATCAAGAAAAGAATATAAAAAATATAAAGATAAATATCAAATCTAAAAATAAATTCAAATAATAAATGATCTTTTAAAAAATAATGAAATCTTTTTTAGCTAATAAGTCATGTGACCTCAAGTGGCTAAAAATTTCAGTACATAGCATCAATGTTCAACTAGAACTTATTAGACCTAAGCATGTACAACACTTCGTCATGAGCTTGAGCTGCCATCCATCAGTTAATCTTGATTATCTGCACGAATCTAGAGTGCAGGATTTTTTAATTAGAGTATATAATGGTCATGCATGCCATGATACCCTATCACATTATACTACATGTGAAGCATCATTTATCATCATAATAACATAACATGTAAACATGCATACCATGAACTATATCATGATCCTTACATGACATTACATAACACTTACATTCATTCTTCATATAATATCCATGTAATATACATTATGTCATACCTGCTGAACTTCAGGTCCATTATCTGCATGTATCATACATTAGAAATATGCATTCATATCATTCATCAAATACATGGCATAATATATCATTGCATTTCATGTTCATAACCATATACATCCTAGGAGTTTCTTCATAACTCCTTGATCCTTACTTCTTACACTACAAGAAAATCGCGATTTTCCGATGGATAATTTCCGAAGGTTTTAAATCCGTCGCAATTTGCGACGGTTTTTTCGACGGTTCCGTTTCCGACGGATTTTTCGACGGTTATGACCGTCGGAAATGATATTATTATTTAATTTTTCGACGATTAGGAACGTCGATATTTCTGACGGATATCCATCTGTCGCAATTTCCGACGACTTTTCCGACGGTTACGACCATCGGAAATAAAAAAAATTAAATTATGTATTTTTTATATTATTATTTAATTTTTCTGACGGATTTTTCGACGATTATGACCATCGGAAATAAAAAATTAAATTATGTATTTTTTATGTTATTATTTAATTTTTTAACGATTAGGAACGTCGATATTTTCGAAGGATATCCATCCGTCGCAATTTTCGAAGATCGTAACCGTCGGTGAATGTATAATAATATCATATAAAGAATATTTTATTAATATAACTAGCGACGGTCCAAACCGTTAGTACGGTTCAAACCGTCGGTAAAATAACCATCGGTAAATGTATAATAATATCATATAAAGAGTATTTTATTAATATAACTAGCGACGGCCCAAACCATCGCAATTACCGACGATTTTGACCGTCGGTAATGATTACCGACAGTTTTGACCGTCAGTAAAATAAAAAATAAACATTATATATAACTAAATATATTTTCGACGGTCACAACCGTCGGTAATTATAAAATAGTTAATATTTACGTTTTCGACGGCCGAAATCGTCGGTAATTAAAATTTCGTTATCCTACTTTTTTCCCCTTTTCCCGCTTTCTTTCCACTTTTTCCCTTTATATATATTCCTCCTCCTCCCTCTTCTCTCTCTCCCTCCTCCCTCCACTCCTCTATCTCTCCCTCCTCTCCTCTCTCTCTCTCCCGGCTGCGAGCACCCTCTCCCGCGTCGGACGCCGGCGACCCTCCCGCGCCGGATGCCGACGACCCTCTCCCGCACCGGTGACCCTCTTCCGCGCCGGACGTCGGCGACCCTCTCCCACACCGGCGACCCTCTCCCGCGCCGGCGTCTCTCTCTCTCTTTCTCTCTCCGACTCCGCGCCGGCGTCTCTCTCTCTCTCCTTTTCTCTCCGGCCAAAGGCCGCTGTCGACCGAATCTCGCCGCTGGCGGTCGGATCCGGCTGTGGCCGTTCAAATCGGGTCGTCGCCGTTCGGATCCGGCCCCCAGTGGCCGATCGGCCGCCAGGCGGCTGGATCCAGTCTCCAGGCGGCCGGATCGGGCCTCCAGCGGCTGGCTCGACCGGCTTGCGGCCGGATCGGCCGCGGGCGGCCGGATTTGGCCGCGGCCGGAGCTGGCCGCGGCCCGATCCGGCCGCTAATTTTTTTATATTTAAAAAATTATTTGCGACGGTTGCGACCATCAAAAGATCGACGGTTGCGATGCCCGTTCAAAGTTTCGACAGTTGCAACCGTCGAAAAGTTGCGACGGCTAGGACCGACGGCCTTTTCCGCCGGTTGCAACCGTCAGAAATTTCGACAGTTCGGACCGCCGGCCTTTTCCGGCTGTTGCAGCCGTCGAAAATTTCGACGGTTCGAACCGCCGGGGACTTTTCCGGCGGTTGCAACCGTCGGAAAATTTTGACGGTTCGAACCGTCGGGGACTGTTCCGACGGTCAGAATCGTCGATATTTTCGACGAATTTTTCTCACCCGTCGCAAATCCGTTTGCGACGAGCATTTTTCCGACGGATCGATTTCGACTGAAAAACTGTCGGTAATTGCGTTACTGACGGTTTTCGGGCTGATTACCGACAGTCCGGACCGTCGGTAATCAGCGTTTTTCTAGTAGTGTTAACTTCTTTCATACTTTAAAGATTAATCGTACGAGAATAAAGAGAGAGCCCGGCGCATCTTCTCAGAGTTGTTTTATAAATCTTTGGATCTTTTTTCATCATTCGTTTCTTTCTTTATTATGTGATCCTTCATGTGTCATCTTCATCTTTCATCTTTTATTACATAATATCATCTTGATTTTTATTTCATATCCTGACATGCTTAGGAACACATACATCATAATAGTGAAGGACTTTATTCTTAGTCATCTTTAGGAATACGCACACTTTATGATGAGGGACATTGTTCCTTGGAAAGTACATACACAGATGCAGGACTTTACTTCTCAGGCTTAGGTCCTTGAAGTACATACACAGATGAGGGACATTATTCCTTGGAAAGTACATACACAAATGAGGGACATTGTTCCTTGAAGTACATACATAAGTGTAGGATTTTACTTTCCATCTTTACTTCATCATCATCATCTTAACATTCTTTCTTTCTCATAAGATAATTTAACTTCAATTTCATTCCTACTTTATCTTATGACATCTTTGATCTTAACATAGTTGAAAGAATCATATCACATCATCATAGGCCAAAACTTTGGAACATGCACATCATAATAGTGAATGACTTTATTTTAAGGAATACGCACACTATAATAGTGAGGGACTTTATTCCGAAGAATATGCACACTATAATAGTGTGAGACTTTATTCCAGAAAAAACGCACACTTTCTGATGAGGGGCTTTGTTCCTTGAGAAGCACATACACAAATGCAGGACTTTACTTCACGGGCTTAGATCCCCTTGAAGTACATACATAGGTGCAGGACTTTGCTTTTCACCATTGATAAGTGATGAGGACACTCTTCTTCAACTTTAGGTGCATTATGCTTTGCAATACAATAATCATTCATATCAATCATTCTTCATCTTTTAGCCTAATTACGGCTGAACATGCGTTACATGTATCTACGTGTCATATACAATCAATACACATCCATACATACCTATATACATAAATAAATAGGTTTAAAATAACTTGGCTTTCATTTCTGATCTGTCATGGCCATGATAATTGCGTCACGTCTGTGACAGTGGCCTATAATTCATCCACATACAGTCACGGTCGTGACATGCTTTGCCACGATCGTGCCGAGTCGTCATCACGATCATGACCTAGTTGGTCACGGCCGTGCCCCACTCCATTAGGACGTGACAATGTTATCACGGTCATGACAGAGTGCTGGTTTTACCCATCTTCTATCACCGCCATTTCGAAACTTGACACAATTGTGCCAGCGTCTTGGAAGTCCGATCTTTCATCTGAAATTCTTAATTTTTGAGATTAAAACTTCAATAAAAATAATCTGAAACATCATAAATATTTCAGGTATGATTTCTTAGCATCTATGCATCATAGAACACATTAAACCATGCAATTTTCATTCATTAACAAGAGTTGGGGCTTTTTCCTAAAAATTCATACAACTACCGAAATTCATTCTCTATACTTAATTCATTCTAGCAGCAGTCACTAAAATATTAATAACTTAATTTATACTTGTTCTTTTCAGATGACTCTAATTTTCAAAGAAAGATAAATAAAACGTTAACTTGGAAATAAATTTCAAAGCCTAATTTAGTATCTTCAATTTACTATACGTTTTACAATTTGGTCTCGCTGTTACCCGAGACAGCATGACAACAGTCCGATATTTGGATCATAACTATTTGTATACAAATCTAAATCATATGAAACTAATTTCTATGAAAACTAGACTTCGAGGACTTCCATTCTTCTATTATTTGTAATTTTCGGATAAGTAAAACTTATGTTAATAATTATTACAAGACAGTTATGAATTTAATAGATTTATGTAACACAAATCATGCAACCCTCGATCAAAATTTTGATCAAGAACAGGATGTTCTTGAAACTCTCAAGAGGAGTTTGAATTCCCTTTTGATATCTTTGGATTTTAGATCTAAAATCTTCCTTTTCCTAATCATTTCATCTTCTTGTTTCTTTTCTTCTTCTTATTTTCCTCTCCTTTTTCTCCTCTTTTTACTGTTGCTGTCCGTGCTATTCCTTGGAGATGCTGTCCGTGCTGTTCCTTGGAGAGGAGGTGCTGGCCGTGAGTGGGAGGCAAGAGAGGGAGAGATTAGTTGAGAGAGGAAGAGAGAGGGGAAGAGAGGCTGTGTCGGCTGAGGTGTGGGAAAAAAGTGAGAGAAGTGAGGTGTTAGGTGATGATTAGGGCATATTTAAGCATTTATACTTCGGTTTGATGTTTAGTAAGCTAATGGGTTTTAATATGGGTCTTTCATGACTATAGTTTTCTTTTATTTCTTTTCATTTCTTTTTATTTTATTTATTTTTTTGAGAGTATTACAATCCTAAAGAAATGTTCTTCTGCGGACAAATAGTTATGAATACCAAATTACACAATAATACTATTAGAATTAACACCGAATGATATTAATTAAATTTAATAAGTAATCTACCAATTATGATTTTTATTTGATTGTGATATAAAATATTTATAAAGTCTCAGTCTCAGTTGCAAGGGTTATGAGGTGCTTGCTAACGGTGAAGTGCTAAGAAAATGCTTATAACACGTTGTAGCTAGTAAATTTTGCATGTAAATTATGTAGTGGTCTTCAATTGATCAGAGTTTTTTTATAATCAGTTTTCGATATTTAAGAAGCGGTGTCAATAATTCAATTTACGCGATGTTAAAATTGGACGCAACTAATCTAATTAGGTTGTCGCGCGTCATGTATAAGCTCCCTACAAAAAAATTTTAAACTCGAATCGGTACAAATGACCAGAGTTTGATTCCCACCTTGCTTGGTGCAGGGAAATTCTCGGTATACGTCCATTGTCATTACTCAACGCAAGGGTTTCTTTTTTTCAATCCTTTAGCTAGTTCACGTGAAGCAACGAGTAAACAACAATGGATGCCATTGCTTATGAGTATTTTGAGATATATGCGTGGTTGAGCCACAGTATCTTCTGATTCAGAACATTAACAGGCTACGATTTTTGTGTATTATGTTTGTAGACTTGTATTTTCATTTTGATTGCCTACTCTGTCGGAGTAGAATTGTCTGTCTTTAGCGTCATGACTTCATAACTCAATATAGTAAAATATTAAGAGAATATATATATATAATTAAATAATGGAATATATGCCTGAGAAAAATCATCGAATGACTTGATATTCTTATTCGAACTTGAATGACAGAATTTGATGGTGTATTCTTTTCTAAAGAACTGTTCGCCCAACTTTCGAACTTACATTTTATCAAATATGTATTGTAACAAAAAAAAAAAGACGAAACGACCAACTAAGGGGGAAGGAATAAATGCCATAATCCCTGATATCAATGGGATGCAATATGTCAATAATGATGAAGATTTGCACAGCAGTTATGAGGGTCATTTTAAATATTAGAACATTAATAGGATTAATGCCATAATCCCTTCAAATTCGTCAAGATCTTCTCCGATGTCCTCCCATTAGTAAAAATTGATTTCTCGTAATCGTTCACTTCACACGTACCTACACATTGGGAAGGGATTTTGTTGTTTGATTTTCGTCAACTGAGGATCAGGTTCTCAGGTTTCCTTCCTATCACTCTCCTCTTTGTTATGTTCCTCCTCACATCCTCTTGCGATCTCGGCCGCCCTATAAGTGATGATTGACCGGGAGATGGTGTAGTCGCGCCAGGGCAGCAGGGAGGTGACAGATCTTCCGCAAATATACAGAGTCAATGTCGTAGTATATAAAATATCATTCTGTGGGGAAGAGTTCAAGTATTAGAATTATATGATTCTACTAAATGGTCAGAAATAGGTGAAATAATAATAAAAATTAAATAAAAATGAAGTGTCCAAATGAGTCCTAAAAACGATGAGAAAGAATAAGAATTGATTACGAGAAACAAATGAGAATAAAAGTTATAGGGTTCTGAATCCACCTAGGGTCTTGATTATAGAGATTTTAGAGATAATGAAATGATGAGTGCTCTACTCAATCTTTAAACTCATGCATCTCCTTTTCAAGCAAACATAATTTTATTAAAATAATAAATGCCTACTTTTGTGGTCATTTAATTTATTTTAATTGCATTATAAACTAAAATTCATGAGTAAAATGATTACTCTTATTTCTAAGAAATAATACATTCCATGTCAATCATTCTAACTAATCTTGATGAAATACTTTCATAATCACAAAGACCTTAAGTTGTTTCATTAGATGACCAATCCAATAGAAATATATCATGAAAACATGAATGACAAAAAACCTCTCAGATCATGTAAAAATCATCCCTATAACCAATCCTTAGATTTCATCTAACCCAAGAAAATGGAGTTCAGCTAAGCATAGAAGAAGAAATCATCATCAAAACGTAAGAGTTCATGAAAAGAGAACGAGATTAAGTCTAAGAAAAGTACAAAGACGTAGAGAAAAATAAGAGTTCGTCCCAGCCATCTTAATCTCCTAAAAAATAAGGTCTGGACCCTATTTTCGACTCCAAAAATCCCTTTTATAGTCCCCTTAAATTAGGGTTACAAAAATTCCCAAGATACCCCAAAAATTAGTCCAATACGACCAAAATAGGTCCAATACGACCTAGGATGAGGCGTTACGATCTGTTGGATCAAGTCGTATTGATTTTGGAGTGCGATATGATTTGGAGGACTTCAATACGGGCAAAGTGGCTTAAATATGACTTGCTCGTATTTTCTAGTGCGCGATCAATATGACCTAACTGGCTTTAATACGAGAAAAGTGGCTTAAATACGGCCTATATTTTCTGGTGCGAGCTCAATATGACTTGAAGGGCTCTAATACTGACTGGAAGGCTTTAATACTGGCTACCCATATTGATTCTCTATACATGCGTTTTTGCCAAACTTTTGCTAGATTTTCATGGTACCTAAAACGAATCAAACAATCATGTAGATTCTGAAATCTTATGATGGTTAAAGATGAAATAATATAAAACACATCAATCTTGACGATAATTATGTTAAAATAATTGAATAACTACATCATTATCAGGAGGGCGTGACATCTAAGAGGAATAGATCAACGAGGGATCAAAAGTGAAAAGAGGTGGGTGATTCCAGAAATCACCTTGCATAATCCCTTAGAATAGATCTAGTCATTTTACTTGTTTTCATCCAAGATTAGTGCATGTTCTATAAGAAAAATGACCCGTGAATGTCAAGAATGATCGAATAGATGCATGTCCATGATTATTGATCTGATTTGCTTTCATTGTCATGCTTTGAATCATATTAGTTTTCATTATAAGATTTTGTGATTTAGTCATTGGTAAATTTGTTTGTAGGATCCTGTTGATTGGTCTTCTTTGCATAAATAATATAAGCATGATCACGTTCAAGGCGCTAAATAACTAAAGTATCATTTTACATATTAGTTAGCAGTAGATTAAATCTTGACATTTTGTGAAATATGTAATCTGGCCCGGATTGGTATGAACCTAGCCCGGGTTCATACTAAATTTGACCCAGGCAGCATCTCGCCCGACCGGAGTCCGTGGTAACCGACTTGGTTCGCCCTAAATCCGGCTTGGATTAGCGGATCCCACTTCTGTCGAACTCTCGACATTTTGAGTACCCGACCTGGGTTCCACTAAATCCGGCCCGAGTTCGTCCCGTGTCAATTCCGATGTGGCACAACTATTTTCACAAGGCTGGCCCAATTGAATGGTATACTAGTCCTGGGTTCATGCCATGAACTCGGCCCGAGTTACCTTATAATCAACTTGGGTTATAGTCGCAGAATGCCCATTTTTCCTTCTCTTATGATTGTATGTGGATATGGAACTTTCTGATCTTTACTACATGATTCTTATTTGATCACAACCATCTGATCCTGTTCTGATCTACGACGAGGTTGTTCATGTTAATATTATATGATTTTACTCTAAATTATGATCAGCATTCTTATGTTTGATTTAAGCTCATCGTCGAACCATTGATTCTGGATTTATGTTGAACAATGAAACATAAGTTTCTAAAGTGACTAATAAGATAAGGTGAAAGTTAATCACTGGGTCGTCAACCTATAGTAAGTGTCTTTATGATAATGGTCGCTCTCTTGATCATAGCTTGATCAACCATTGATCCGCACACAGCTATATTGTTTCGCTCGGCGCACTCCACAAGTGAACAAGGACCCATCCTATGATAAATAAAGGATGAAGAATTTAAAAGCACCTCAAAGTCACCTCATTACTAAACAAGTTACAAGATAATGAAGCCGAATCAAGTTACTAGTATCGAATGTTATCACGATTATCAAACATGTTACTATATCGAAATGTAATGACTATCAAGCAAGTTATTTAATTTCAAGTTCATCATGTTCCATGAGATTATATCCTTCCATGTTATCTATTGCTTATCCTTTGTTCATGGTATCTTTATGATGATTTTTATGGTTATATCTCTAACAAAGAATGATTTAATCATTTTTCAATTTATTCTAATTGAATTATGCATTGTATATTGTTATTGACTCTCCACTAAGCTGTAAAGTCTACGGGAGAATTGCCTCCCTTGTGTTTGATTTTCACAGGTCAGATCAGTGATGGTGTTGGGTCGATGTGCTGCGATGATGCTCGGGTGATGATAAAGCACATGAATCGAAGGGCCTAACTATTTATTTTCCTTACATTCCACATTTATGAACCTTTGATAAATGACTTGAAATTATCTCAATGTGAAATATGAATATATGTGCATACATTGCTGTTATTAAATAAATGAGTACTCTATCATTGCAATAGAAATATATTTCCAAGATAAATTAATATGGTAAGTAAAAGGAGATAAAAGAATTAGATAAGAGCATGCAATGCAAGTAAGGGCTAAAGGAACGAAAGAAATTTTGAAAGAAAATAAAGTCACTTAATTGAGATGACTAAGGAAGATATGAGCCCCCTACCATCAGGTATTAAAAGATCAAACCATCATGTAAGCAAATCTTAGAAAGTGCTGAGGTCAAGATAAAGTATGAAGAATTTTATGAGCCTTTCACGAGGGTACTAATAGGGAGAAGAAAAATGATCATCCTAGATGGATGATTAGAAATTAAATTATAAAGTTTGAATGAAATTACATCTATTGATATATTTAAAATTTTAGTAAAAATGCTCAAGTGTATATGACAATTAAGAATCGATAGTTCAGGTGAAAGATATATTTCATTGAAATCCTATTATGGTTACGATGTCTTCAAGATGTCTCGATTTCATATGATGAGTAATTTACTTAAGTTTTATTCCAATTAATTGGAGCATCCATGATCATGACCATCCTCTTTATATATGGATTGATCTCCCTATCGACTTTAGGGTTATATTTGAATCTTCTTCAATGTAATGAATGACATCATTAATACAAATAGCAATGGGATAATAATACAAAAGAATAATGAACAATGTGTACATGATAAAGATGATTGTTTCTCTTTTTATTTTGATGATTGTTTTGTGTTATTTTAATGTTGTTCCATGATATTTGTTATGTCTGATCTTATTGATATATTGATCCATAGAATAGCATTGCATTGCATGGTCAGAAGTCTTAATCTGGGCGAAGATGAGAACCTAATTAATTAATGAAGATAAAAGCGTGGGTGCCCATGTTACGGATTGGTGGTAGCTCATGGTATTATTTTCATCAAATTGTTGGGGCACTGGCTCAGTCTCGTTCCCGTTCAAGATTTCTCCCCATCGTGTGACGAAAGAGGATACTCCCCCCTATGGTGAGGATGACTCGCCGATGTGCACAATCACTGGCATCATGAAGTACATGGCACCTCATTGTAACCAAAACGTTCATTGATAATATTGTACAGATGACATTGATCTAGAGCAATAATTCATCTTCCATGGCACATTAATCTTATCCAGAGCATAGCATTGACCTACTCTATCGATTCTAATATAACATGGCATTGATTATATTCCCTTTGATTATCCTATTGCTCCCTATGCCCATTTGTTCCATGTTTATATATTATTAATGTTTATTCATTGGTTTATTATACACTTATTGGTCTACGAAGCTCATGGGTTATTGTTTCTCCTACATTGATCCTACAGGTGATAATCAAGGATGAGTTGCGAATGACAACGCTCATAGTGCACATGTAGTCTCTTAGTGTTATTTCTATTTCACTATTTTAGATACTTTGAGTCCATGTTTAGGCTTCCCCACTATTTTGATGTTTAGTGATGTTTTAACTATTTTGAATTATATTAAAGACTATTATTTAGATCTTTATTTTTATTGTCGTTAAGTCTAAGCGCCTAGAAGAGTGGGATCCACCTGAAGCTCGACCTCGTGTAACTATGCCTGAAAAAAATTTAGATACTTAGTAAAAAAAATTTAAATATATTTAGATACTCAGTGAAAAAAATTTAAATTTGTTAAAACAACCACGAGATTCAATCGCTTGTCTCGTATTCTGATTCGTCATCGTCACTATAATCTTGAATCGAGTCATCATCAATTGCTTGAATTCATTCCATGTGTTCGCTTGCATTCATGATGTTTTACTAAGGACTTATGTTATGTAGTGTGCATAAATTATTTTGTTCATTATCAATTAGATCTTACCATGTGTTTCATCGATCGGTCGAATCATCATCGTAGCTATCACCCAATCTTAACATTGATTCAAAGTACTTGTCACTCCCCTATGATTATTATACCGATTCATTCCCTTATGCATGGAGTTAAAATATACTCCATTCAAGAAGAAAAGAACTTGTCTTGGTAATATGTAACACTGGCCTTCTAGGAAATTATGTGATATGACACTGCAACGAAAAGATCAATCGAAGACAATGTAAGGTAAACCAAGAAGTTAAAGTTGAAAGCAACTAACGATCAAATTGTGGAATGAAAAAAAGCATTGAAACAAGGGATCGAGACATAGGAAGGACATTGATTAATGAATCATCTTATTCCAATGGCATAGATTGCTAATAACAATCCATCCTCAAATGATTTATAAGACTTTTGACTAATTCCAAATATAGTTGTCTCATTTGAGAATTACCTATTTTTGTACTTTGTTCAATCTCTCAAGATATCTGATCTAAGTCAAAAATCAAGTGGTCATATCTCCAAATGATGATCATCACATTATACCACCAGAACATCGACATTGGATGATGCTAATCGTTGATTTTCATTGAATCAAAATAAATGACGAATCTTGGATTCTTGTGGATGTCAAATCAATAGCTATGGATGTTAGAGGTATATCTAATCAATAGCTATGGAGGTCAGATGTATATCAAATTAATATCTATATTATAATTTAACTCATGTATGCAACGATCCTTAGTAAGCAAGCTTACGAAGTTAGGGAATAGTGATAAATTTTTTTCGAATTCCAATATTAAATGATTAAGAAATGTAAAGATTCCATAAGAAAGAATGAAATGCTGAAAAGCATAATTGATGGTAAGTATTAAAACCCAAGATAATGTCGATGTGCGATCAATTATTTGTATCTAACTATAATTATCATAGATTGGAGATAGGTTAAATCTGAAGATAAAAGAAATGATAGTAAGTATATGTGATGTTGAAAATTATAATTGAATGTAATTTTAGAAAAAAATAAATATAGGTGTTTGTTCATTAAGTTCAAATATACTCGTAATAACTATGTTCACTAACACTCCTTTTAAGGAGGTTATTGACCCAAACAATTATAGTATTATACACTAAAATTTTGGGAGATAAGAGAACTATCCAGACTTCGAAAGATATGCTGAGAGTATGTACACTTGATTGGCATGACAACTAGAACGATCATTCACATTTGATCGAATTTGCTTATGATAATGGTCACCATTCAACATTTCATGACACCGTTTGATTGTACTAGTGACCTTGCTGTTCAGCGGCTCAATTGGGTGAAATAGACAAAAAGAATATCATGAGTAAAGAGGATATGCTAAGAAGGTTGAACTGATTGAAGACAAAAGAGCTACGCAGATGAAGGTTGAGAGCAGATTGTTAATGATGGTGAGCAGATGCTACCGAAAGTTTCCTATATGAAAGAGGTAACGTAGATGGGTAAGCAAGGAACGATTAGTCCTCACTACAATGGATCATATAAATATTGAA
Source organism: Pontederia crassipes (assembly GCA_030549335.1). Lineage (NCBI taxonomy): Eukaryota > Viridiplantae > Streptophyta > Magnoliopsida > Commelinales > Pontederiaceae > Pontederia > Pontederia crassipes. The sequence goes on from CM060190.1 coordinate 10,731,240, forward strand.
GTTAGTCGGCAAGACTACATATAGGTTGACACTACCCTCTTCGTATATACAAATGCATAATGTATTTCATGTATTCACGCTCAAGAAGTACAAGCACGATGCTATGAATGCCACTCGGATCAAGAAGCCACAGACCTTACAATTGCCGAATATCCCATGCACATCATGGAACGAAAGGTGCAAAGTTGGAAGAACAAGGAAGTACCCATCGATAGAGTAGTTGGCATGTCCACAATGACAATCAAGTGACATGAACAATCAAGTCGGAGAGTCATCAAGAGTTTTCAAATCTCTTAGTAAGCCCCTATCTCGTACAAAATTTGAGGATGAACTTTTTTAGGTAGGTTATAATGTAACAACAAAAAAAAAAGAAATAAATTAAGATGAAACGGCCAACTAAGGGGGAAGGAATAAATGCCATAATCCCTTATATCATGGGATGCAATATGTCAATAACAATGAAGAATTGCACAACAGTTACGAGGATCATTTTAAATATTAGAACATCAATAGGATTAATGTCATAATCCCTTCAAATCCACCAAGATCTTTTCAGATCTCCTCCCAATAGTAAAAATTGATTTCCCCTAATTAATTGCCCGTTCACTTCACACACACCTGCACATTGGGAAGGGATTCTGTTGTTTGATTTTCATCAACTGAGGATCAGGTTCGCAGGTTTCTTTGCTATCACTCTCCTCTTTGTTCTGTTCCTCCTCCACACATCCTCTTGCAATCTTGGCCGCCCTATAGGTGATGATCGACTGAGAGATGGTGTAGTTGCGCCGGGACGATAGGGAGGGTGCGACATCTAAGGGGAACAGATCAACGAGGGATCAAAATCGAAAAGATATGGGTGATTCCAGAAATCACCCTGCATAATCCTTTAGAATAGATATGGTCATTTTACTTGTTTTCATCCAAGATCAATGCATGTTCTATAAGAAAAATGACCCATGAATGCAAGAATGATCAAATAGATGCATGTCCATTATTATTGATTTGATTTGCTTTCATTGCTGTGCTCTGCATCATATTAGTTTTCATTATAAGATTTTGTGATTTGGTCATTGCTAGATTTATTTGTAGGATCCCGTTGATTGGTCTTCTTTGCATAAATAATATAAGAATGATCATGTTCAAGGCCCTAAATGATTAAAGTATCATTTTACATGTTAGTTAGCAGTAGATTAAGTCTCAACATTTTGTGAGATATCTAATCCGGCCCGGATTGGTATGAACCTGGCCCGGGTTCATACTAAATCTGACCCAGGCAGCATCTCGCCCAACCCGAGTCCGTGGAACCTAGCCCGGATCGCCCTGAACCTAGCCTAGGTTAGCGGATGCCACTTCTGTTGAACTCTCAACATTTTGAGTACCCAACCCAAGTTCTACTGAATCTGGTCCGAGTTCGCCCCATGACACCTTTGACGTCGCACAACTATTTTCACAAGTCTAGCTCGAGTGAATGGTACACTCAGCTCGAGTTCATGCCACGAACCTGGCCTGGGTTACCATGTACTCGGCCCAGGTATAGTCACAGAAATGCCCATTTTTCCTTCTCTTGTGATTGTGATGCGGATATGGAACTTTCTGATCTTTACGACATGATTCTCATTTGATCACAACCATCTAATCTTGTTCTGACCTACGACGAGGACGTTCATGTTAATATTATATGATTTTACTCTAATTTATGATCAACACTCTTATGTTTGATTTATGCTCATCATCAAACCATTGATTCAGGATTTATGTTGAACAATGAAACATAAGTTTCTAAAGTGACTAATAAGATAAGATGAAAGATAATCACTATGTCGTCAGCTTATGCCAAGTGCCTTTATGATAAGGGTCGCTCCTTTGGTCATGACTTGATCAACCATTGATCCGCACATAGTTGTATCATTTCGCTCGACGCACCCCATAAGTGAACAAGGACCCATCCTATGATAAGTAAAAGATGAGGAATTTAAGGGCACCTCAAAGTCACATGATTGCTAAACAAGTTACAAGATAATGAAGCATTATCAAGTAAAAGTATGAATATCGAATCATGTTACTGATATCACATGTTATCATGATTACCAAGCATGTTACCATATCGAAATGTCATGACTATCAAGCAAGTTATTAAATTTTAAGTTCATCATGTTCCATGAGATTATATCTCTCCATGTTATCTATTGCTTATCCTTTGCTCATGGTATCTTTATGATGACTTTTATGGCTATATCTCTAGCAAAGGTATGATTTAATTATTTTTCAATTTATTCTAATTGAATTATGCATTGTATATTATTATTGGCTCCCCATTAGGTTGTAAATCTTACGAAAGAATTGTCTCTCCTGTGTTTGATTTTCACAGGGCCAAGTCACTGATGGTGTTAAGTCGGTGTGTTGTGATGATACTCGGACGATGATAACGCACATGAACCGAAGGGCCTAACTATTTATTTTTCTTACATTCCGCATTTATGAACCTTTGATGTAGTCATTATGACACTGTTACTTTGAGACCATGTAGTAATTCTTCACCTTCCGCATTTTTTTTATTTATATCATTTCTATTGCTGACATGTCACGTATGTTGATCAAGTCATGGTCAAGTGTATAGACAAAGTCATAGCATTCGTAACGTCTCCATGTTAGTCCTCGCCATATGACGGAGGTCGATTTGGGGCGATACAAATATATTTGCAAACCTATTTTCATTAATACATATATACATGCACAATGAAAATTACAAATAAAAAATTTTGATAACTAGGGACACTAAGCACATAAAACAATATTTAGCATAAAATTGGATAAGAAATTAAGTTTACACTCACATTTGCTGGAACTCGACCACCAAGGTCCGTCCCCTGCCGGCGTTCCCGAACCAGAGGACCGCGGGACAGCTAATGGCGAGGTGGTGCCGTCGGGACATCCACAGGCCGAACTTCCATCGTATCTAAGCATCCAACTTCACAGTGAGGACGATGTTTATCATCCTCGGCCAGGGCTCCAAACAGGTGGGGTGCCATGGGCACTTGGTAGCCCGCAAGGAACGACATCGACAGGATCACACGGACGCCCTTGTGGCCCTGGTACAGTGGTGGCGCCTCCCCGGTTGTAGTGAGCTGCTGGTCCTTGTAGGTTACGGAGAAGGCGAAGCACTCATGGTGAATGCCAACGGCTCAGTTGATGGTGAGGGAGGAGATGGTAGGAAGGACGGCGACGGAGGCCTGGTAGTTGTCGGGCTGGCCGGCGAGCTCAAATGGGTCGACAGCGAGGTTGAGGAGGACAAATTGGGGGCACTATGGCTGGAGGAGGGTCTTAGATGTGAAGGTGATGGTCACGGAGATGGTGATGGCTATTGTAACGCAACGGTTAAAAAAAAATAAAATGAAAGCTGACGACCGACTCTTCAATTCTTCCTTTTTGTCCCCATTCGTTTTGTCCCATCCCTTCTTCTTCTTCCTTGTCTTCTTCCCCTGGTGTTTCTCCCCTTCGTTCTTCTCTCTCCCGGCCGGATTTGAGCCAGCGGATAGTGGATCCAGCTGCCAGATCCTCTCCATGTCTCTCCCTCACTCCATCAGCTGACGCCCCAATGACAGGCCGTTGCCACCTGATCCGGCTTGCCACCGGATCTGCCCGGCCACTGAGACGGAAGGTGAAGGGTCGAGCCTCCCCCTTTTCTTCTTTCCATTTCTCTCCTTCTTAACGCCGAGCCCACCTCTTAATCGCCTTCTTCCTTTCTCCTTCGGGGGCGAACAGCAGGGGACGAACTTGTAGTGCCGGCGGACATCTCCAGCCCCAGCGACGTAAGGGGTGAAGAGAGGTATCGACGCAGTACCTCTCCCTTCTCTATTTTTTCCTTCATTCTCCCGACTCTGTCTCGCCCCTCACTCGGTTCTTCTTCTCCTACGCGTGCGAACAGCAGAGAGCGAAAGGGGCAGCGCTGGCAAGCAGCTTCAACTCCGGTGATGTAGGAGGTAGAGAGAGACATTGACGCACAAGGCGCGAACCTGAGGACGAACCCCGCGCGAGCAACTCGGAAAGAGCATAGGCAAAGAGTTGTGTAGTTCGGGATCTATTTCATGGGTTATGTTTCATATGAATCATGTGCATTTTGAATCAAGTGGATACTGAACCTATGTTAAGAAGGATGTGATTTGTATGTTATGATTTCTCAATCGCATCTACCATGTTCGTTGAAAACATCCGATTGTTAGAATGTATGATTTCATGTTAACGAATGGCACGATCGCATACATAATGACTTAGTCTATTCACCATATTTTAGAAAATATATGATAATCTTTTTAGTATGATATCGGAAGGATCGTCGAAAGAAAAATGGAACTGAAAATGCATTCGGCAAGACAGAACAAGGCCTGGGTTCATTGCAACCCGGACTGGGCCCTGCCCGGCTGAATCGGGTTCCGCTAAGCTCGGCCTAGGTCCGCTATGGACGTTGAGCTCAAGCTCAGTGTGAACTAGGTACCTGGACTGGGTCACCCACGACCTGGCCCTGGTTTGTCACAGAGAAGACGATCGGCAGAGACAACTCTCCCGACTCGATCATCCTCCGGACTCGGCCCGAGTATGACCCGCACCCGACCTAGGTTTACTCCTCGATCTTCCAAGATTTGGCCGAGACTAATTCGGAAGGGACTCAGCTCGGGTCCCACTCTGCCCGGATTGGGTCTCGACCACATAAATGATTTACGATTTTTGGATCTCTAATTTATGTATCCGATTTTAATCTGTTATATTATAAATCATGTCCGTCGACCTCTTGCATTTATATTACCCCAATGCCTTTTTACATGAATATGATTTCGATCTCCCATCACAAAACAAATAAAGTACGCCCATGATCTTTATGTAATGAATGATGATGGCTTCTCTCCACCCTTTAACAAGAATGATCATGCCTCTGTGAACCTTTATGATGAACCGTTATGTGATGATTAAGAATGACAAGAAGCGGCGACTGCACCCCCTTCGGTCGTCCGATACATGATAACGACGGACGTCCGCTTCCCTCCGGACGATCTCGAATGAACCAAGGGCAGATGACCCACGATCTTTGGGCATCACCTGATCTAAAGTAAATCAGACAAACCTTAAGAAGATGTTTTGAGAGCAATGCTCTCTAGGGCCTTGATCGGTTTGCAGATCGAAAGACAGGTCAATGTATGATGGGGGGAACTTGTTATCGCATCACAATAGACACTTCCTCACGAGTTACCATTTGCTCTATCTAGGTGGGAGTTCTTCCCATACGGATGTTTTCGCCTAGCGCGAGGTCATCCACTTTCTGCACGACAGAGCTAGCCATGACACTGATCACCCACTGTCCTATGATGGCCTAGATAGCTACACCGTACATTGCTTGTAATGGTATTCCCTTAAAGAATGAAAAGCTCTTCTGATGTATGTAAGTATGAAAGTAAGAAAGTAAGTAAGCATGTATCATACTAAATTTTTACTCATTTTCTATCCTAATTCATGTGCATATATGCTCTGAAATCTTCATATTCTAATTATTATGTTTAATCTACATGTATTTATCTTCTCAGCATAATGTTATCTTATATTTGCACATTTGAGTTGGATAATATACTAATTTAGTTATTTTTTGTCTAATTTTCATTTGAAGAATTAATGCTTATAGTTCATATTGTTGTAGGATCAAAATCAAGTAGAAAAGATAAAGAATCCTACTTGAAAAGGAGAAGGGGACCACTTGCAAGCTGCCTAAAAGGTTGCAAAAAGGAATCTTTTGGCAGAGAAAAAAGAAAGGATCAGAGGACAGATGGCAAAATCAGATGGAATAGAAGGTTTTGATGAAGATCAAATGGTGATGATAATGTCATATATAAAAGGAATATTCAGGAGCAAAAAGGGGGATATTCTCTCATGGCCATTTGGCTAGAGGTCAGAGGGTTTTTCTTGTTGGAGCTGAGGATTTTTCTTGATAGTTTAGGATGTTTTTTATTATGTTCCTCATCTATTTTGTATTTATTTCATTATCTATGAGGAGCTAAATTTTAGCTCTCATAGGATATGATAGTAGTTAATATCTGTTTGTGGATGGATGATTGAACAACACTTTTGCCACTAATGTTAGTGTAGCTTGCCAATGTTTTTGAATAAGTTTTTTGTTGATGTGAATCCTACTTTACAATGGCAACTGAGAAGTTAATGTTTGATTCTTTTCTTGCTCAGAAATAAGTAAAGAAAATTAGCATGTTTCTAGTTCTAATCCATGTCAAGATCTGAATGCACATGTTAATGTGAATGTTATCTTAATTGTAGGATCTCAAAGAACAACAAGAGGGGGAGGGAGTGAATTGGTGTTCAATTCGAAATTATCGATTTAACAAAACTCATCGCGGAAGCTTAAAATCGATTCTTAAAAACTTTTAAATCATTGCAATTCAGATCACATCAAACACAATATGAGAGGGAGAGAGAGAGATCAAACACAAATAAACACGATGGTTGTTGATGTGGTTCGGCCAAATATTGGCCTACGTCCCTGCTCCGACTTCTCGACTTTGAGACCGTTGGAAATTACACTAGAATCCCTTCCTTTGTTCCAAATGGGTAAGGAAGAAAGCCCTTTACACAATCAACTTTTCTTCACTTCGAGAGGCAAGGCAAGCCTTTTCTCCTAGGAAGCTAATCTTTTCTCTCACTCAAGAGGTAAGATTTGAAACATCTTTCACACAAGAGCTATCACAATATTTTTGAAAAATGGTTTCTCTCTTTTACAATAGAACACTCACAAGAAGATAAGAGAGAAAGAAATAAAGCTCAAAATGATAACTTCAAGGAAAAAGATTTTCTTTTGATTTCTTGAAGTTTTGCTTCAATGCTTGGATGGATGCCTTTACTTCTGGCCTTGGCGCTCTTTCTATAGGCTTCAGCATGATCCCTTGTCAAATGAACAGCAATGGTTAGTTTTGAATGAGAAAATTGTGAAATTAATTGGATCGACCGCATTTATGAACCGGTCGACTGATCTATATAACCGTTGCGCTGATTTTGTTTTGACCGCAGCTAGTCGGTCGACCGGTACTTCGACTGGTAAGTTGACTGGTTTCATCTCGGCATCATCTGGAGCAGCTCTTGTATTTATCAGTCAACCAGTATATCTAGATCAGTCGACCGGTATTGCTCGATTGGCTTTCATTCTGTCGACCGACTGATTGACCGACATGCATTATTTTGAACATAACTTTTTGTACAGTTATCCAAATTAGATAATATTAGATTTTATGGATAGCTAACAAGATTTTCTATAACTTTGATATTTATTATTCTTCTAGAATCTAATAAGATCATAGTCAATTATTTAATCAAAATGTAGTGCATAAAGTTATCTCTTTTTCTTTAAACTTTTTCAACATTTTAAATTTAATCTTTCGAGGTTTGTATCATCAAAATATAATTTTATATGTCATTAAAACTTAGATCCAACAGTCTTCCCCTTTTTTTATGAAGACAAACTGAGAAATATGAAAAATGTATAAGTTGCGAAAAAGTTATAAAATCTTGTAAAATCAATTTTACTCCCCATAACACGTAGCCTTCCTTACAATAGTAGATATTCACGTAAATATTAATTGTAAGGTACTCTTCCTATAAAGTTATATTCATATCATATATCTCATATATTTCTCCCCCTTTTTGTTTCATCAAAAAGAATAATTTGTATACAGAGCATATAAGAAATCATATGTAACTCCCTCTTAATCATGTTATCCTTTATTTTAAAAAAAAGTATTCTTCCCCTTTTTGTCATATAATAAACATGTAAAACATTGCATCATAAACATGTAAGAAATAACTCACACTAAATTTATGACTATTTTATAATGGTAAAATGGAAACAATTTGATGGAAGCCAAAGAAAAATATATTAAGAATCAAAGTATGGCATAAAAACTTTGATATAACAATGATATATATGTAAAAATAAGATTTTAACATGCTCCTCCTATCACTATTACCAATTTTCATTTATATGTCTCTCTTTTCAAGGAAATACTGATTTCGAATTTTTGAGAAAAAAATAGATGATACTTTTACCATAACCTTTGTGCCTACAAATTTCTAGTTCCACATGTCCTTTGCTTTGCGTGTGAGGCACACCTGCAAAAACAATTAAGTAACCTTTGGTACCCAAATGTTTTTGGGTCCTATTTTGTTAGATATTGTTCCTTTTGGAACCCAAATCATACCATAATGTGGTATTTTTCTTCTTTTGCATTGATATGCTAAATGGCCATAAAATCCGCATACAAAACATATAATATGTGATTTTCTATCATAGGAATGATTAGACTTCCAATAAGAATTTTCATGTTCAAAGTATTTCCTAGAATTAACTTTCTTTGCATAAGGGCTAGTTTTATCATTATTTTGTGAATTTTTCAAAAGTTCATTTTCCTTCTTTACTTTTTTTAAAGAACATGCTAATTTTACAATTTCACATGCATGTGTAATTTTCAAAGTTTCAATTTCATTTTTTAGATTTTCAATCTCCATAAAACATGTATTCTTTTTTTCTCTTAGATTTTCAATCTTATGTCGTAATTTCTCATTTTCCTCTTTAAGTGAGTTATATCTTTTTATAAGAGAGGAAAGTTCTTTATTCACATCTAGAGGAAGATTTTCTTCGGAAGAGTTCGATAAGTCATTATTTGAAATTGAAGAGCTAGAAATTTCCTCATCGTTATGTGATATTGGGCATAGATATGCATCCTCACTAGAAAAGCTTGATAATTCATTTGATTCATCTTCACTTGACTTTTCATGCTTTTTCTTCTTACCTTTTCGAGAAGTCTCCTTTTTGTGATGTTTGTATGATCTTCTGTTGGCTTCTCATTCTTCTCATTCTTTTTTACCAACTTGAGATACTTATCTAGTGTAGCGGGCGAGTCTCCTCATTTTCGTTTGCTTTCAAAGCCAATATTTTCTTCTTGGGAGCATTTGATTCTTCTTCATCTTGGATTCCGATCTCATAAGTTAATAGTGAACTAATTAGATCATCAAAATTCAGACTATTGAAGTCTTTTTCTTCAATCATGGTCCTCTTTGTATGCCATTGGGAGGTGAGCGAACTGAGAAACTTTTTCACTTTTTGGGAGTTAGTTCTTGGCTCGCCTAAGGAGGCTAAGCCATTCAAAATATCATTAAATCTAACAATCATATCATTTATGGATTAATTTTCATGCATCTTGAAAGAATCATATTGACGATTCAAAATGTTTATTCTACATTCTTTAACTTTGTCCGTTCCTTCATAAGTAGTGATTAGTTTGTGCCAAATTTCTTTTGCACTTTCACAACTAGAAATCTGATTAAACTCTGTTGAATCCAAAGCACAATAAAAAATATTTTTGACTTTTCAATCAAGTTTTGCAAATACTTTCTCTCTTTCCGTATATTCGGAAGGTAATTTCTCATGTAAATAATAGCCTTTTTCAACGATATCCCACATGTCTATATCAATAGAACATAATTTGATGCATTGAAAAATGAAGGATGAACAATTGATTGACCTTCGGCAAAATCAAATTCACTGGATCCCATAGCTCTTAAGATGGTTAAATCTTAAAAAAATAATTAAATCTTGAAAAGAGATGATTAAAAATCAGAACGATCAGATCTAAAAATAATTAGATCTTAAAATAAGAGCAACCCGCTCTGATACCAATTGTAAGATCCCAAAGGACACCAAGAGGGAGGGGTGAATTGGTGTTCAATTCGAAATTATCGATTTCACAAAACTCATCATGGAAACTTAAAATCGATTCTTAAGCCTTTTAAATCAATGCAATTCAGATCACATCAAACATAGTATGAGAGGGAGAGAGATCAAACTCAAATAAATATGGTAGCTGTTGACGAGGTTCGACCATACCTTGGCCTACGTCCCTGCTCCAACTTCTCGACCTCGAGACCATCGGAGATTTCAGTAAATATCTTCCTTTGTTCCAAATGGAGCAAGAAAGAAAGATCTTTACATAACCATCTTTTCTCCGCTTCGAGAGAAAAGACAAGCTTCACTTCCTAGGAAGCTATTTTTTTCTCTCGTTCAAAAGATAAGATTTGAAACCTCTTTCACACAGGAGCTCTCAGAATCTTTTTGAAAAATAGTTTCTCCCTTTGACAATAGAACACTCACAAGAAGAGAAGTGAGAAAGAGAGAAAGCTCAAAATGATAACTTCAAGAAAAAAATATCTTCTTTTGATTTCTTGAAATTTTGCTTCAATGCTTGGATAGATGCTTTTGCTTCTGGCTTTGACACTCCTTTTATAGGCTTCAGCATGTGGAAAAATTCGTCTAGAATTAATTTCACAATTTTCTCATTCAAAACTAGCTGTTACTGTTCATTTGACCAGGAGACCGGTCAACCGCATTTATGAACCGGTCGACCGATCTATATGACCATTGCGCTGATTTTATTTTGATCGCAGCTGGTCGGTCGATCGGTACATCGACTGATAACTCGACCGGTATCATCTCGGTATCGTCCGAAGCAGCTCATCTATTTATTGGTCGATCGGTATATCCAGATCGGTCGATCGGTATTGCTCGATCGGATTTCATTATGTCGATCGGTTAGTTCACTAATCTCAACTATTTTGAACATAACTTTTTGTGCAGTTATCCAAATTAGATAATCTTAAATTCTATGGATAGCTAACATGATTCTCTACAATTTGACATTTATGATTCTTCTAGAATCTAATAAGATCATAATCAAATATTTAATCAAATTGTAGTGCATAAAGTTATCTCTTTTTCTTTAAATTTTTTCAGCATTTTAACTTTAATCTTTCTAGGGTTATATCATCAAAATATAATTTTATATATCATGTCTAATAGTAATGGCAGCTGAGAGGCTGATTCTAGATTTTCTTGTTATTCAGGACTAAACAAAGAGCATTAATAATTAGTTTCTGGATTGATTTCATTTGTGATTTTTGTTGACTTGGTTTCCTAGTTCTAATCTTTCCATGCTGAGAATTGATTCATCCATTTAGCTTTTGTTGATGTAAATCTCATATTGAAATGGCAACCGAGATGTTGATTCTAGATTCGCTTGATGTTTAGAAATAAATCAAGAGCATTAGCACTAGTTTGTGGATCTAATTATATTTATGCGTTGAGTTAGAGGTTTCATAATAATATAATATCAGATGAAACCCTTATTGAATCAACCTAACTAACATTCATATGAAAGTATGATACTTAGTTCTAACTTTAATGCACTGTGAGATCAGTCTTTATAGGTTGAATCTAGTTTGATTTGTATTGCTAAGTTATTTAATCCATTAGATAATAGAATATTAGATGAACCCCATTCCTAAGAGAACATTTCATTCTCTGTAGTTATCATTTTATATGAATCACCTTAAAACACCGAAAAAAGTTAACTTAGTCTAGGATTATTTTAGATTAGTTAGTGAATCTTACATTTCAAATCACTATGGATACGCATTCAAGTTAGCTACTTCGATCTGTGCACTTGTTCAGTAAAGTGAGGAGTGCATAGTCTATGCCTAGACCTTAGTCTTTTGCATTTTGTGCATCGAGTCCAATCAATCAGTAGGTTAATCACACTCCCCAATATTCACATCATGTTTTTGGCGTCGTTGTCGGGGATTTGAGGCTGATTAAATTCACTTTTTATAGTTTAGATTAGTCTACTTTCAAAAGTTGTTTTCTTTTCTTTAGATTAGCTTTTGTTTATATTTGTCTTTGCTTTGTCTTATGCTATCATTGTTTATATCACATTTCATTGTTTATATTCAGTCCTATTTTTGTCTATCATTTTTCTTATTAGATTAGTCCTTTTTGGAATTTTCTTTTTCTGCTATTAATCTTATCTTAATCTTTGTTTCATTTCATGTTTACTCCTGCTTTTGATATCTTTGCACTTAACCTCATTGTATGACAAGTTTCAACGGTGCAGATGAATTTGACCTCTCAGATAGATTAAGTATATAATGAATATGAGTTGGCAGACTTGGCCTCAAGACTATTATCAAACAAATGAAATGCCAATCAATTAGGACGAATTATATTATGAAGTTGATGATGTCGTGTTCAAAACTCTACAAAAATATGGTTTTGATGTTGGAGAACCATCATAAGTTCATTGCAATCAAAGATCATCACAATTTCAATAGTCATCTAATGCTTACATGTATGTCTCACATGGTCATGAAAGTTTAAATTACTAAAATTGTGAGGAAGACTTCTCAAGAAGTAGTCATTATGTTTCAAATTACTAGAATGCTAAGCAATACTTCTCAAGCAATAGTCCTTATGTTTATGATTCACAAAGTCGGTCATGTTGCTATCACAATGAAAGTCAAGTGTCATGGGTATTTCATAAAATCAACAAACACTTAATCAATCCATGAAAGAGTCAAAATTAGAGATTATGTTAGAGAAATTCATCAGGAAGCAAGATGCAATCTTGGAAGAGCAAGATGCATACCGGGAGAAGCAAAATGCAATCCAGGAGAAGCTACATATGACAGAAGATGCTCTTGAAGCTTAGCTCCAAGTTTTAAAGGCTAAACTTTGTCTACAGTCTAGTTTAGAAAGTCCACAAACTCAATCTGCCCATTTGAAAGGAGAAATTCAGGAAATGAAGATAGAAAATTGAGAGAGATATATATATGAAGAGAAAGAAGTGTTAATGGAGGCTGAAGTTGAAAAGGAAGTTGTCATACTTAAAGCACAAGCCAACAAATAAGATGAAGTTGCTGAAGTTACTGAAAAAGCTACTCCAATGATACGAGCAATGAATCACTTTGAAGACCCACTCATAAGGCAACAAGTTATGACAACAAAGCCACATGTTGAGACTGAAATGGCCAAGGAGGATACAAAAGCAGAAGAAATTTCTTTCCAAACAGAGAAAGTTATAGCAGAATTCAAATTTGTAGATTAAATTGAAACATTCAATGAAGAAAGATCAATGTTTGCCTACTGAAGATTTATATTAAGAATTCAAAAATCTTTCAATAGCGCTGCATGTAAAGAGGCCATTAAAGAAATGGTTGCTTAAATAAGATGATGACTCAGGAAATTCAAATGTCATAGATGAGAGGTTTTAGTATGAGAAGTTATTAGATTTTTGGTACAGCGAAGGAGGGATACATCAAACTGAAAAATAAAAGTCAATCATTGACAAACTAAGAGGTCCATACTTGATAAGTGAAGCTGTTCACAAATTGAGATATCTACTTGATCACATGATATTATTTAAACCTCTTTGAAATAAAGAAGTTGTAACAATGTCTAGCCTAAGACATTAAAGTAGGCGCTTCTTGGGAGGCAACCCAAGTCTTTTCACATTTAATTTCCTTTTGTTTTTTGCAGGAATAAATCAGAGAGGAACTTGATTTAAATTCAATTCAGCTCAGGGAGTACTCTTAAACTCACAACTTTGATTTTCCACTGAGATGCAATTGATAATTGATTATCATAATTATCCTTTCTTAGTTCGTGTTATGATCATCATAATGATAACTGTGATTTCATGTTCATATCAGTTGTCTATATTTGATTTGTCAAATTTGAGTGAATTTTCTGTAATCCTTATTGAATTTTACTGATTGCTAAATTGATCATTCTCTAATTGATTGCAAATTTGATTTCAATACTTGAAAGAGTTGATCACTACTACATTTTTTTAACCATTGCTGATATCAAATGTTGAAATGAGAGACCCAAAGAAGAAGTGAAGTTGATTTTAAAAGTTGAATACCTACCAAATCCTCTCCCTTGCTTGGATTATTCATCTTTGGGGACAGTGGTGATGATAAGCTTCGGGGAGGTACCTTGTATTTTTCTACACTCTATTTGCATGCTCTAATTCCATTTTAAAAGTTAATATCATATCTATAGCCAGATTATTATTGTTATCATTGTAGTTCAGCTCGTCATATTATCATGTGTGCTCTTCATTGTTAAGTAGAAATCTTTTAGTATAATAGCTAGTACACTCCAACACCAAGTAATCATCAATTTGATTATTAATCTTTTTGCTTCAATCAGCTCATATTCAGATGCGTTTGAACTCAATTCAGTTAATTTTTTTTTGTGGGTAACACTAGCTAACACTCATGGGTTGGTCAGAAATTAGAAGATGTCTAGAATGGAATCAAGGCTTTTGCAATTATCAGGTTTCAAACCTATTTATTTGCATTATCATGAATAAAAGTCAAGTTTCAAACCTGTTTAAGCCATACCAAACTCTGTTCATTAGGAGATTGGCAGTTCAACCATTTTAGTAAAGTTGAAAATTCCTAAAATTCAAATTAGTTATTGTTAGTACTTCTTTCATGGCTTAAATTTGTTTTAGCCTCTGTGATTCCTTAACTACAAATTGGAAATTGGAAAGAATGGCAAAGAGTGTTAGCAAAGTTGGAAACTCATTTGATTCTAACCAGTTGAATCTAAATTCATTTGTGAACTATTTGATTCAATCATTGTTCTTAATATCTGAATGTTTTGTTTGAGGACAAGCAAAAGACTAAACTTGCAGGAGCTTGATCACTAGCTGATCATACTAAATTTCTACTCATTTTCCATCTTAATTCATGTGCATATATGCTCTGAAATCTTCATATTCTAGTGATTATGCTTAATCTACATGCATTTATCTTTTTAGCATAATGTTATCTTATATTTGCACATTTGAGCTAGATAATATACTGATTTAGCTATTATTTGTCTAATTTTCATTTGAAGAATTGATGCTTACTCTTCATGTTGTTGCAGAATCAAAATCAAGTAGAAAAGATCAAGAATCCTACTGGAAAAGGAGAAGGGGACCACTTGCAAGCTGTCCAAAAAGTTGCAGAAAGGAATCATTTGGCAGAGAAAAAGGAAAGGACCAAAGGACAAATGACAAAATCAGATGGAATGAAAGGTTTTGACGAAGATCAAATGGTGATACTAATGTCATATATAAAGGGGATATTCAAGAGCAAAAAGGGGAACTTCTCTCTTGGCCATTTGGCTGGAGGCCAGAGGGTTTTTCTTGTTGGAGCTAAGGGTTTTTCTTGATAGTTTAGAATGTTTTTTATTATGTTTCTCATCTATTTTGTATTGATTTTGTCATCTATGATGAGCTAAATCTTAGCTCTCTTAGGATAGGATAGTAGTCTAATTTTTATTTATGGATGGAGGATTGAACAGCACTTTTGCCACTGATGTGAGTGTAGTTTCTGAATTCTTTTGAATAAGTTTTCTATTGATGTGAATCCTATTTTACAATGGCAACTAAGAAATTGATGCTTGTTTCTTTTCTTACTCAAAAATGAGTAAAGAACATTAGCATATTTTCTGGTTCTAATCCATGTCAAGATCTGAATGCATCATTTACTTCTTGTTAATGTGAATCTTATCATGTAATGATAGCTGAGAGGCAGATTCTAGATTCTCTTGTTATTCAGGAATGAGCCAAGAGCATTAACAATTAGTTTCTTTATTGATTTCATCTGTGATTTCTGTTGACTTGGTTTCTTGGTTCTAATCTTGCTATGCTGAGAATTGATTCATCCATTTAGCTTTTGTTGACGTGAATCTCATATTTAAATGGCAACCGAGATGTTGATTTTAGATTCTTTCGATGTTTAGAAATAAACCAAGAGTATTAGCACTAGTTTGTGGATCTGATTGTATTTATGCATTGAGCTAGAGGTTTCGTGATAATCTAATATCAGTTGAAACCCTTGTTGAATCAACCTAACTAACATTTATATGAATATATGATACTTAGTTCTAACTTTAATGCACTATGAGAGCAGTCTTTACAGGTTGAATATGGTTTGATTTGTATTGCTAAGTTGATCTAATCCATTCCATAACAGAATATTAGATGAACCCCATTCCTAAGAGAGCATTTCATTATATGTACTTATCATTTTATATCAATCACCTTAAAACATAAAAAAGAGTTAACTTAGTATAGGATTATTTTAGATTAGTTAGTGAATCTTACGTTTCAAATCACTGTGGATACGACATTCGAGTTAACTACTCCGATATCTATACTTGCAGTTCAGTGAAGTGAGAAGTGTATAGTCTACGCCTAGACCTTATTCGTGCATAGTTTATGCCTAGATGTTGTTTAGTTTTCATTTGTGCATAGTCTATGCCCAGACGTTAGTCTTTTTCATTTTGTGCACATAGTCCAATCAATCAACAAGTTAATCACACTCTCCAATATTCACATCAGTAAGTACGAAGGATGAACATGACAACGAATGCGTAAAAGAATCAGACGAGGATTGAAAGCATACAAGTATGAAAGATAAGCATGACAATGAATACGTAAAAAAATTAGTGGAAGAAAAGAAAAGTACATGAATAATATGTTTCCCTCAATGATCCGATTTTCATTATGTTTCACTCTCTCATTGATGATGTATTTCCCTTCATGATATCTTCCGACGGGATCAATCCATAATGACCTCACTATGAAGCTGATATGTTCACATTATGCCGCACTTCTATTGAAACTGATTTATGCTGACTCTTGCTCTTACTCTTATGTTGTTTATTTGCTCTCTCATCCCATGCTATATTATGAAGGAACTGATCTATGATTTATACAAACTCACACTTAGCTTTATACTAACGGTTGAGCTTGCTCCTTGTGTGATTCCCAAAAGTGTATGATGGCATTCCATGATGTTTTGATGCACGTGCGATGATCTTGGCAAGGGTGGCTATTGCATATGGTCATGATCGAGCGTAGTAGGAGTCGATTACTTTTACGTTTTATTGGTTGGTGTATTTATGCAAATGGGACTTACCGACTACTTGTGGACCGAAGTCATTTCTATATCTTGCCTAGTGTTGTACTTTTGAGTTGCCAAATTTTGGGATGAACGGTCGTACCTTTTTGGCTTCCGCACTGTGACTAATAATGAGACTATTCCTCATACTAAGTCACCATTTGGATGTATGTGGCTCCTATGTTTTTGAATTCCTATGAAAGCCAATTGAAGTGCATTTATCTATCAACTTCTGCATTTACTTCTCTTTTTTCATATTGTATTAATTTATTTAGTCTTCCCCTATTTGTCACTTATGTTGACCCTTTGAGTCAACAAAAGAGTCAAAGAAAGAAGGGAAGAAGAAAAGCAGCGCAAGAGAGGAGGTCGCGCTACGTGGCAAGACCGAATTTCGGGATGCTACAGCTATGGTGCACTTGACGGCTACATTTACTTGACCTTGAGCTGTTGCAGCCGGAGTTGTGGCCCGACTAGAGCAGCCATCCTTTTCCATGGTTGCCGCAGTCAGCCTACACCATGTCAACAAGTACTGCAAATGTCACCACTGCTGCAGTTGGTGGTGGTGGTGGTGGTGAAGAGACGCTGCAGAAGCTTAGTGGTTCAAGAAAGAAGAGAGAGAATGACTTTATATGAAAAAAAAACTTCACTATTTAATTACTGAAATAAATATAAATATTTTATAAATTAGCATTGCCTTGTATATACACGATGTAACATCACGAGACCCACGTGACTTTCACATGCTCAAAATTGTCCTGCAGGCGCTACACTATTCTACATAAATAACTTTTGCAAAAATATAAAATAAAAAATGTTGAATTAATAATAACAATATCTAAAAATCCATAATATCAAGGACATGAAAATGTCCATGACTCCACCATACTACATATGCTAAAAAAGAAAAACTAATCCAGTAATATAGTACAACTTAATCCTACATCATGTGCAATATATCTGTCACTGAGCCTGACCACCTACATCACCATCTTTTATCATCTCATCTGCATGAATCCAGATGTAGGGAAAAACTCATGAGTATAAAAATACTCATTACGTAGGGTCTAATCATAATGATAATCAATAATCAACAGTGCTAGAAAAATCAATGACAATATGGAGCAATAAATAATATAGCATTGGATAAAACAATATGGGGAGATCTCAATAATCAATAAAACAATATGGCCATAAATCAATAAAGATGATCAAGAAAGAGGGTCAATGGACCGATCAATATCAATTAACAATAATCAATTATCAATTATGCCTGATCACTATGGCACTATCCAATTTAACAATTTCAATTCAATTACCAATCTCAGTGGTCGTCGGCCGACAACAATTTCTATTCAATTCAATGGGCGGAGGCAAAGCCGGTCAACGCCAACATCCGAATTACCATGATTTGATTCAATTCAATTCCATTCTATTCGATTCAATTCAATTCAATCTTTGGAGTTATTCAATACAATAGGGAGCGCTCAGTGAATTAAGGGAAACTCCATATTTTTTCATGTAGGCCAATGGGAGATCGAACTCAGGCCATGTTCGGAACCACTCAATATCACCTCGGCCAGAGCAAACCCAGGTTGGGTGTATGGTCAACCCAGGTTGGGTTGGCCGGTTCACCTCCAAAACAATCGCGCTACGACCTGAGTTGAGCTGAAGCCAGAACCCGGGTTGGACTTGGCAACCCGATCCGGTTCAGGGTCTAATTAGGTCTAGATTCAACAAAATCTGGGTCGTATGAAGCAAAATCCGGGCCAAGTTCTATCGCCGATGGAGAAACGCATTTCGACGTGACTTTTCGAACACCATAATCATGTTGTACGATGTTCAAATGATGCATACAATATATCAATAGATTCTCGGTGCAAAGGATGAAAGAATAGGCTTCCATGTCACGAATAATTGATGACATAGGGATTCCCCACACATACCTAAAGTTGGCTGAAAAACCAACCAAAATCTCCTGCCCGTGCGAGTTATCCAGAAGTCGACTTTGGCCAGCGATATCTCTCTATTCACATTCCGAAACTTGCGGCCACCATTGGATGTTCTTCTCCTATATGCTGACTTCAAAATCAGCTATCGCATGCTCTCTGGAATGCCTCGGTTCACGTGCAAATGAGAGGAAAATAGGCTCGTGTGATTGAATTTTATTTTGGCCAAAAGGTGATTTCCAACCACCCCTTTGATGTCTATTTATAGTGCAGGGTAGAATTTTCAATTCCATTGAGCCTTGGACTCTTTTAGAATCAATCTTGTTCATCCATCAATAATGAATATATCCATATTTTATCAAATTTAATTAAATACGAATTTACTTTATAATTCCATACTTATCTCCATAACAATTCTATCTCTATTCAAATTTCATCTTATCTTTCTAATTTATCCCATAATTTCCATCAATTTCATAATTATTTAATTCCAAAATATTAAATGTTGATTTTTGAGATAGTATCAATGAAATAAGTATTCATTTATTTATTTTATAAAATTGGGGTCGTCACATCATAACCTCTTTAAAAATAAATTCGTCCCTGAATTTGATTAAGGAAAATTACATCAATCTATTTAAACAATTCTGGAAAATTCTTTCTCATTTCATCTTCCAATTCCCAAGTGACATCTTCATCTCTATGATGTGTCCATGCCACCTTTACCATGGGTATCATCTTATTCTTCAAATGCCTAGTCTGGTACTCTAATATCTCTATAGGTTGCTCTACGTATGTCAGGTCCACATTCAAATTTGGTTCTTTCATATTTACTATATTAGCATCATCATGTTGATACTTGTGCAACATTGACACGTGGAAGATGTTATGCACGTGTTCATATGATGGCGATAGTGCCAACCTGCAGGCTGCATCCCTAATCAATGCAAGTGTCTCAAATGGACCAGCATACCTAGGGCTCAGCTTGCCCTTCTTACTAAATCCCATCACTCCTTTCATTGGAGAAACTTTTAACATCACTCGATCTCCAACCTTATAGATCTGCTCCCTTCATTTCTTATCAGCATAAGTCTTTTGCCTTGTGAAGGCTGGCTTCAGCATTTCTCTAATAAGGCGAACCATTTCAGCATCCTCCATGGTTTGCTTTAGCACTTCCTCTGAATGAATTGTCGTCCTCCCACTTCACTCCAATATATGGGGGAGCAGCATGGCCTTCCATACATGATTGCAAAGGGTGTCATGCCTATGCTAGAGTGATAGTTGTTGTTGTATGCAAATTCAATTAGTGGGAGATGAGTGTCCCAACTGTCACTCTAGGCCAATGCACATGCTCGGAGCATATCTTTCAATGTTTGTATGGTGCACTCAGATTGCCCAACTGTCTGGGTATGGAACGTTATAATGAAATTCAATTTCGTTCCAAAAGCACTCTAGATGCTCCGCCAAATTTTGGCCGTAAATCGTGGATCTCTGTCCAACACAATGGATACCGGTACTCCATGTAGTCGGATAACCTCCTTAATATAAATGTCCATCAGGCTTTCGACGGACTGCTTCCATTTGATGGGAATGAAGTGGGCCGCTTTGCTGAATTGGTCCACCACTACCCATATCACATCGTGGCCCTACTAGGTTCTTGGAAGTCCTGTGACAAAATTTATCGTTATCTTTTTTTCATTTTCATTGTGGGATTCCAAGTTCTTGCAAGATTCCATATGGCCTCTGATGCTCGACTTTCACTTGTTGGCATACGAAGCACTTTGCAACGTACTCTGCTATGTCCTTCTTGATGTTGTTCTACCAAAAGGTCCGTTGTAAATCCTTGTACATTTTCGTGCTTCCAGGATGAATGCAAATTCTGATTTGTGACATTCATCAAGCACTTGTCTTCTTAATCCATCATTATCAGGGACCCACAAACGTCCCCTGTATCTGATCACTCCATCTGTGACTAAAATGTCAGCATCAATCTTTTCTCACAACTTGTATGGGTGGTTGTACTCACTATCGTTCGGTTGTACTTTTCCAATCTTCAATAGTAGTTCAGGTTGCATGCCGAGGAGTGTCATAATCTGTACACCATCACTGCTAATCACTGGACTGACTTGTATAATGCAATCGATCATATTCCAGCGATTCACTCTCAAGCATGCAATTGATCCCACCCACTTTTTGCTGAGTACATCAGCGACTGAGTTTGCCCTTCCGGGATGGTAACTGATGGCAAACTCGTAATCCTTAAAAAACTCAATCCATCTTCTCGAACACATATTTAGGTCACGTTGGGAGAAGATGTACTTCAAGCTTTTGTGACCCGTGAAGATCTCGAACTCTTCACCGTAAAGGTAGTGCCTCCAAATCTTGAGGGCGAAGACCACTGCTGCTAATTCGAGATCGTGCGTCGGGTAGTTCTTCTCGTTTTTCTTCAATTGCCTTGATTCGTAGGCGATGACTTTTCAATGTTGCATCAAGACGCACCCAAGCCGATAACACATGCGTCGCTCTAGATCACATAACCTCCTTGGCCTGAAGGTATGGTAAGAATAGACTCCGTCGTCAATCTTTTCTTTAACTCCTGAAGTCTATCTTCACACTTTCGTGACCATTCATATTTGACGCCTTTCTTTGTGAGATTTGTTAGTGGCGATATAATCTTGGATAAATCTTGTATAAATCTCCGATAATATCTTGCCAGCCCGAGGAAGCTCCTGATTTTTTATACGTTCTTTGGTTGCTCTCAGTTGACAACTGCTTCCACTTTGGCAGGATCCACTGATATTCCATCCTTGCTGATGATATGCCCGAGGAACATTATCTCTTCCGGCTAAAATTTGCACTTCGAAATTTTGGCGTACAACTTGTGCTCTCACAGGATCTGTAGCACAACTCGTAGATGCTCATCGTGTTCCTCTAGGCTCGACGAATAAATTAGAATGTCATCGATGAAAATAATCACAAACTTGTCCAGATATGGCCTAAACACTCCATTCATCAAATCCATAAAAGCTGTCGGAGCATTGGTCAGCCCAAATGGCATCACTAAAAACTCATAGTAAGTCAAATCTTGTCCTGAAGGCTGTCTTAGGCACATCGCCATCAGCTATCCAAAGCTGATGGTAACCACTTCTCAAGTTGATTATAGAGAACACCTTTGCCAAAGACAATTGGTCGAACAGGTCGTTGATTCTTGGTAGTGATTACTTATTCTTTATTGTGACCTTGTTCAACATCCGGTAGTCTATGCAATCTCATAGACCCATCCTTCTTCTTTACGAATATCATCGGAGCGCCCCATGGGGAGACACTCGGTCGGATGAATCCCTTATCCAATAACTCTTGAATTTGGTTCTTTAGTTCCATTATCTCCACTGGAGCCATTCTATATGGTGCCTTCCATATGGGTGCGGTACCCGACACTAAGTCAATGCGGAAGTCGATCTCCCACCGTGGTGATAATACCGAAACGTCATTTGGAAACATGTCCAAAAATTCTTTCACCACTTTGATGCTATCTCGATCTATCTCAACACTATCTGTCTCGATCACACTTGCCAAAAAACTTCGGCATCCTTTCTTCAGTAGCTTCTAGGCTTTGATAGCGAGCACCAGGACCTTGCCCTGCTTTTGTGGCGTGCCTCTGATGATGATCTAAGGTCCTCCTGGTGCTCCGATCACTATCTTCTTTGCTCGGCAATGTAGGTAGGCATCGTGGTAGGACAACCAGTCCATATCCAACATTACGTCGTAATTCCTGATTGGAATGACAATTAGGTTTGTTGAAAAGTTCTTGCCTTCCACTTCGACTGACACTTTGGGAAAGTACTTTTGGGTGACGATGAACCCCAAAGGTGTGCCAAGGTCAAGTATGAATCCTGTAGCTTGTGGCTTCATGCTCAATAGTGGAGCAAATTGCTCTGAAATGGAGTGTGTAGCTCCTTAACAAACAATATATTCGCATGAACGCCATCAATTTTAAGCGTACCTTGAATGATGTCATTTGCTTTCTGCTCATCAGTAGGCCGTACGTTGTAAACTCGGCCTTGCATCATCTTCGGTGGCCCATCATTGCGCTGAGGAGGTGGTGCAGTGCGCCTTGGTTCCTTGCATTCTCGGGCGAAGTGACCCACCTTGTCACAGTTCAGACATGCGCCCGTCTTCCAATAGCACTCACCGGAATTAAATCGATGGCAGAAGTCGCATGGCTTCTACTGCTCCCTCCTCTCTGAATAGTGTCTGCCCCTATTCTGGTCATTGCGGTGACGATTGTCCCGTTTGCTGCCATGTCTACGATCTCTATTGTGATTCTGCTGTTGCGGCTGATTTGCATGTGCCTGATGCTGCTGTTGGGCTCCTGGTCGCCATCCTCCAGACATATGGCGAACTCTTTAGCAAATTGGAGGGTCTGACAATTTCTTCCCTTAACTCATCCGATTCCGTCTATTGTAGGTTCGAGTACTTTTTCAAGTTCAAGAACTTGAGCAAGTACTACTTTATATTCGTGTTGCCTTGCTACAATGTGAGGTACTTCTTCTACTTCTTGCCGCTCTCATAGGCAGGGATAAATCTATCTCTGAAGGCCTTCTTGAAACTCTCCCAGGTAACGTGGTCCTGCCCTGAGAACGTTATAAGCTTAGCGGCCTTCCACCAATCCCTAGCTTCACCATTCAGCTTGCGACTGACGTAGATCAGCTTACGATCCTCGCTCCAATCCATCTCGAGGAAGATCTACTTTACCTCCTCGATCCATCTTTCAACATCCTCAAAGTCGTCCTTCCCGTCAAACTGAGGGGGCTGCAACTTCAGGAACCTTTCTATGGTGTCTTTACGTTCCTGAGCAGGCTGCCACGCGTAACTCTCGGGGTGAGAGTACGTAGTATGAGCTGAGTGAGGTCCATGAAGTGAAGACCCCTGGCTCAACTGTTCCTTCTAATATCCGTTCATCTAAGGGCCTTGGATCTGCCGTTCACTAGCCTGTGAGCCTTGGGCTTGCTGGAGAGCTCGTTGCGATCCACTCCTAAGGGCTCGTGGGATATGATCCAGAAAAACCATAGTAGCTACTCTAACATAACAATAACAATAACAATTCTATTGATGTGACTCCATAATTCATATCACAATATAATACTTACTTGACCCTACTTGATGGCTGCAGTGGTTGCTTGTGACTGCACATGGACTTAATTCAATCTATTAGAGATAGCTACGAAGTGCCTCTCCTTAGATACTTTCTGTAATGCCCCGAGACTCACGTGTCTTTCACATGCTCAGAGTCGTCCTAAAGCACTACACTATTCTACATAAATAACTTTTGTGGATATATAAACTATAAAAAATGAAATTAATAATAACAATATCGAAAAATTCATAATATCAAGGAGCTGAAAATGTCCATGACTCCACCATACTACATATGCGAAAAAAGAAAAGCTAATCCAGTAATCTAATAGGACTTAATCCTACATCATATGCAACATCTCTACTTGACCACCTACATCACCATCTTCTATCATCTCATCTGCATGAATTCAGATGCAAGGAAAAATTCATGAGTATAAAAATACTCAGTATGTAGGGTCTAACCATAATGATAATCAATAATCAATAGTGATAGAAAAATCAATGACAATATAGAGAAATAAATAATATAGCACTAGATAAAATAATATGGGGAGATCTCCATAATCAATAAAACAATATGGCCTTAAATCAATAAAGATGATCAAGAAAGGGGGTCAATGGACTGATCAATACCAATTAATAATTATCAATTATGACTGATCACTATGGCACAATCCAATTTAATAATTTTAATTAAATTATTAATATCAGTGGTCATCGACCAATAATAATTTATATTCAATTCAATGGGCGGAGGCAAAGCTAGTCAACGCCAACATCCGAATGACCATGATTTGATTCAATTTAATTCCATTCTATTCGATTCAACTCAATTCAATTCAATCTTTGGAGTTATTCAATACAATAGGGAGCGCTTAATCAATTAAGAGGAAACTCCATGCCTTTTTCATGTAGGCCAGTGGAAGATCAAACCATGGCAAGCCACTCCCCAATAATAGCGCTAACAATAGTTTCGTGATGGCGGAGGACCATGGCCATTACAGGACAGTCATAGCTTCCCTAAAGGATGACGTCTCAAAACTCTAGGTACACTATCTGTCCCATACAATATTCATATCAATAATAATATGACCCAGAGGGCTTAGAGACAATCAAAGAACATGAAAACTCAACAGTTTTCTTCTTTTATCTTGTTTACCTAATGGACCTATTTTTAATAATTTAATTTAAGTTAAACAATGACCCAATCAAGTGAAAACTACTGGATCAATATTATGGTTAATCACATAATCAAGTAAATCAATAAAATCAATAATCTTGAGTCAGATCTAAAGAGTATGATGAGATCAGATCTATTAACAATTATGGTCATAGCTGATTATGGACAATTAACCAAATAACTATTCAAATATCTATAATAAAACACTCAAAATTATGTTTTCAGTCCCCAGAACCCGGCCCCCGTAAGGTGGAACCCGGGCCATATTCGAAATCGCTCAATATCACCTCGGCCAGGGCAAACTTGGGACGAGTGTATGGTGAATCCGGGCCGGGTTGGCCAATTCACCTCCAAAACAATCGAGTCGCGGCCCGAGCTGAGCCAAAGTCAGAACTTGGGCCGAGCTTGGCAATGCGATCCGGTTCCAAGTCCAACTCGGTCCGGATTCAAGGAAATCTGGGTCGGGTTCTACCGTCACGGAGAAACGCGTTCTGACACGACTTTCAGTCCACTATAATTATGTCGTACGATGTCCAAAAGATGCATACAATATATCGATGGATTCTCGGTACAAAGGAGAGAATATGGTTCCATTTTGCGGAAAATCGACGACATAGAATTCCCCCTATGTACCTAAAGTTGGCTGAAAAACCAACTGAAATCCCCTGCCCATGCGAGTTGTCCAGATATCGACTTTGGCCGGCGAAATCTCTCTGTCCACGTCCCGCAACTCACGGCTACCAGTTCGATGTTCTTCTTTTATATGCCGACTTCGAAACCAGCCATCGCGTGCTCTCTAGAATGCCTCAATTTGCGTGCAAATGAGAGAAAAAAGAGGCTTGTGAAACATAATTCTATTTTGGCCAAAAGGGGGTTTTCAGCCACCCTTTTGATGTCTATTTATAGTGCAGATTAAGATTTTCAATTCCATTGGGCCTTGGACTTTTTTAGAATCAATCTTTGCCATCCATCAATAATTAATTTATTTTGCCAAATTTAATTAAATCCAAATTTACTTTATAAATCTATGCTTATCTCCATAACAATTCTATCTTTATTCAAATTTCATCTTATCTTTTCAACTTGTCCCATAATTTTCATCAATTTCGAAATTATTTAATTCCAAAATATTAAATGATGATTTTCCAGATAGTATCAATGAAATAAATATTATTTATTTATTTTATAAAAATGGGGGTCGTAGTACACGAAGTGGTGGAGTTGTGTCCTTTGTGTGTGATAAATAAATAAACGTTTGTGTTTCATATTTGATATCAAGCTTAATTACTTACAGGTGTTATTGTCTTTAGGTAAGGAAACATTGACCAAATTGATACCTCCGAGGACACGAAACTTGTAATAAAATATTTCCTATGCATAAAAAAAAATAAACTCTAAATACTATTTAATTAGAAACATTATGTTTGATGTAAAATATTTACATTATAAGTTTCGAACTAAATTAGACAACAAAAATATTAGGCTTTTGCATATAAAATTTGATAGCGAAAAGATATGCAACTTTAGAGGAAAATATAAAACTGTATTATCTTTTTTTACATATTCTTTGATGCAGAGTTAATTAAATAACGAAAATCAACTTTTCTTCTTAAAAGAGTTTTTCTCGTAAATGAAAAGTATGCCATCGTTACAGATGGCATTGGACTCTTGATCTCATCGATTTATATATATATAGGGATTAATGGAGGTCTAACACTTTTTTAGTGAAGTTTGATGCAACGCTTACATCTCAATCAACCATGATCGCCGGCGAGATAGCCCATCCCTCTGTCACCCCGACCTCCCCATTCGACGACCCTCCGGCGCACCCCCGACTCCACAAGCACCGACAGTCCTCGACGTCCTATTGAGCTCGACATATCCTAATAATATTGCACTCGTCCAACAACTTTGTAAATGAGAAACGTTTTTGTTATTGCGGATGAGTTTGCACTATATGTTCCAGAATTTTCCTAAGTACTCTTCTGTTCATTTGTGTTAAGTGTTAGTTGTTCACTTACTGGTGATTTCAGAGAAGTGATTTCCAAGGACTTCACATTAATCGAGTTCTCTTAGTTTCTCTTTAGTTGGCAGAAGCAGGATTGGATCCACATCCTATATACCTCATGAATATTCCGACTTGAAAGTAGAAATGGCAAACATTATGTTTAAGCTTGGAGTAAACTTATTTGAGGTTGCCTATGGGTCGTTCAGCTGAAAATATAGGATGCAGATGAATTAACATCAAATTCTTACCTGAATTTATGAATGAAGGTCAGCATTGAGTTCCGTGTATACTAGCTCTCTTCTTGGGATTTACCGATCTTGGACTTTTTGCAGCAGAAACACCTTGTTCAATGCACTATAGTTTGCAAGGTACCGTTAAGTTCCGGAAAAAAAATGTGATATATGATATATAAGTCATAAGGTATCTCCTAGTAAAAGTAGAAAAGCTTTTAGATAATCATACAAGAAACCAAATTACGTAAATTCTACATGCTTTTCGGACTGCCCCTTCCATCTCAAATATGATTACGAGTTTGTCAATGTGAGACCATAAAAATACAGCTATTCAACAAAAGCTTGACTACTCCAAAAACAGAAACAAATTTGAAATTGCCTCTTAGCTTTAACTGTGACGACATAGCATAAATGGTGGAAAATCAGGCCAGACAAATTTGTTGGAGCTGGACAATGGAGATGGTGTCAGATGATGATTCATCTAAGTGTATGCTCCAGAAACAGAAAGGGTACATGATAATCATGGTTTGATCCTGCCTTTAGGAATTCAATACCGTAAGATAAGAATTGACAAATTCATATAAATGAAATGTTTTCATAGATACATTTTAATGTATCATAATGTCACGAGATTTCCAAACCTGAAGAAGATAGCTGTGTAGCCAATACAATGTCTGCGGGAATGTTGTTGGAGAAACGTTTACAACTGTCAAACCCTGCTCTCTAAAGAGAGATTGTTACGGACACGCACCGAAAGAGAAGACAAAAAACTACCATCATTGAACTATTATTTTTTTATTCAAATGTTCTACTATATCAACGTCTCAAAGTACAAGGAGAATTGATTCACAAATACCAACTTTATTTTTGTGGATTATGAACACAAATAAACAACAGAAATTTTCTGACATAATATAAATGATGTTAAATATGCATCCAAGTTGTCTATACATGCATTTACATATTTGACAAACTAAGTTTTCTCTAATATCCCAGATTTTCATAAAAGGGCAAATTAGTCTTTTGGTCAAACCCTTATGATCTCTCTTATATAAAGATCCAAATTTTTCTTATTAACCACTTTTGTCAAATCTGTCATATGATGGCTAGGACTTGAGGAAGAAGAGAAAGAGGAAGAAGGAGGAGGAAGAAGAAGAGAAAAGAAGAGAAGGAAGATCTAAGAGAAAGATATGTAAAGAGTATTCAAATCTCTCGCTTCTCTCTCAATGTTCTTCTTGTAATAGATTCAGAGCAAGAGGACAACATATTTTCTTATTGAATTATGAATGAGGGTTTTTAATCATGAAAATTATTAGGTCTATGCATGTATAGATTTTTCAAGATTAGATCTATGCATGAATAAGTTTTTCTAAATAGATCCAAAAGTTAGGGTTCATATGTTCTCATTGTTTATGAATTGGGATGAACCCTAGATCTAAGAATTTGATGTTTTTGCATAGTATTTCATGTGTTTTTTTATGCCCATTAATATGTGGATCACACTTAGAAATTTTAGGATGCTTTGTATTGTGTTTTCTTAAAGTTTTATTAAAAAAGTGTAGAATGAGAGCTCAATACGGGCAAAAGGGTGTTAATATGGACAAGAAGGCTTTAATATGAGCTGCCAATATTTTTTGGTGCGAGCTCAATACGACTTGAGGATCGAAAATACGACCTAGAAGGGAAAAATATGAGCAGGCTATACTGAACTCGCAAGTGAAGTGTATCTCACAGTCGTGATCAGGATGGCACGGTCATGACAAAGTCCTAGCACGGCCGTGACACTAATGGGCACGGCCGTGAACAATACTTAGAAGCAAACCAGGGCCCTTTCATAGCACAGTCACGGGCGTGATCACTCCGTCACGGTCGTGACCGATCAAAAGATGAATATATGATATAATTAAAATTATTTTCAAAGTATTTATATTATGTGTTAATGCTTGACGATTGTATATGAACCTAGATACACGTACATATATGCTTCCCACATAACTAGGTTAAAACATGAAGATTGAATGATGTAAATGTTTGTTGATTGTAAAGCATAATGAACTCAATTATGGATGATGTTACATGTGGACCCTCTATGGCCCGTTATCGAAAAAATTATTTGGAATGATCGTTACATACAACGACAATGATGTGTGCATTCTGATGTCACCTTCGGATGAGAGGGGAGCATTGTCTCTGTGGCTTAGCTAGCATATTGAGAGGGCAACGACATAAATCCCAACTATCAGAAGATATAATATTAATAGGAATGGACTAATGATCGATGGAATGGAACAATGTCTTACGAAAGTGAAAGACAAAAGGTTATAAAGCAACCCTGAGAAGAGTTACGAAGGCAATGATTATAATAAGTGTACCCCACTTATATGCTATGGATTGAATGAATGATTGAAATGAATGCCCATATTTTATGCATGATGATATGATTACATATTTGTCATGCTATTATTATAATGCATGATGATGATAAATTGATATTGATGAATAACATGTAGATCACATAATAAGTACATGACATGCATATTATTTCCTTCTTATTTTTATGAAAATGATGATGCACATCATGTTGTGCCCTGGTTAGGATCATGGCATTGTATTACATGGTCTTTACATACTCTAACTGGAAAACTCCTGCATCCTTGATCCGTGCAAGTGCATAAAGTTATGGATGATTGCGGCTCAGCTCATGACGAATAAAATTGCACAATGATCTAGGATGTTAAGAATCAATTGTCTTAGAGTCTTTTGACTATATTTTAAAGAGATGTTTTGACTATGGTTTCCTAATGTTTTAAATTGTTTTTTTAGAGATGATGGTGAGATGTGTTTCAATTCTATAATATTACTTTTGATGTTTTTATGAAGTCTTTCGCGATGTTTCAAAGAGTTATTTTATCACTTTTTAATTGTTTTAAACTTCTGCTGTATGAAAAGAAAAATCATATTTTATTATAATTATATGATGAAGAATGGACTAATACAGTCGAATGACCTAATTGCCTTGACAAATTAGGGATAAAATTTGGGGTGTTATATTTTCTGTCAATCACAAAGGAATGTCCAGACCTGGGATGAGAAAATATAAATATGAACTAAAGTTTGCACACAAAAAATCACTCGAGAAAAATAAGTCCAAAAACAATGTGCGTGCCACTATTTCTCGACCTTGTTGACACAATTAATATTTTTAGGACAAAAGAAAACATTGCTGAATAAGATTTCTATCATGAATTCAAATCAAGATGGAGAGAAATGTCACAAAAAAGAATAATCAAAAACTTTTTCCTGCTAGCGTTTAGTAATCAAACCATTAGACAAGTAACAACAAGACCTTTTTATTCAAGGAGAAATCATATGTGCAGAGTTACAAAGATTGTCAAAGAATTTATGCTACATGAGAGAAGTAACAAACCTAGAAGAAAATACAAATTCTCAAGAAGATAGAAAGGTCTAGACTTCATAATGGAGTTTAGAAATGTTTAGTGCATAATATTAGTAAACATCCTCATGTTACTACTACCTAACCGCCATAATGAAATGGAAGTTCAAGCACATTAGCATATACTTTTTTCATCGGTTACCTTTATGAGGGAAAGATATTACTTAAATTGAATACTGTAAAGAGCTTGCCTCAGACTGAAAGGAGCAAAGATAATCCTAAATAGTTTTAAGATTGCCCGTAAGCTTATGTTGGTTCTAAGCAATAGCAAACATAAAGAAAACTTCGTATCAGAGCCTGCATAGCAATGGTCCAAATTTACAAAATTAGAAATGTTAAAGTCAACTTCAAAAGTGTTGCAAGGAAACCATTAAGACTTCCAAGATGCCTACTATGTGAATATAACAGTTTGAATAAAATCATATCTAATAGTTTAAATATTATTTAAAAATCAGTTTACAAATGCCTGACTAGAAAATTAAAGTATATGCAGGCAAGTAAAGATAGTGTTATCATACCATTAAGAAACCCCATTAGCCAACCTTGTTAATCAATTCCAAGACTTGTAAGACATAATCAAAGCATATAATGTATTCGGCCATAGAAAGTCAATTATTCACCTGTACCAGGCGTTTATCTGTGAATGTTTTAGTTGCTATCCATTCCTCCAGCAATGCCTGCATTAAAGCAAAGGGGCATTAGATGCCTATATCAGTTAGCTGAGGACATAAGAAGACATTCAATGAAAGAGTAAACAAATCGAAGACACGTTCAAAAGAAGGTAAGATAATCATAAGGTAAAGAATTGAAAGAGTGTTGGAAGATTCAAGGTTGGGATAAAATCTCAATTCAACAGTAACAAGTACAATAGAGGGGAAATGATCAGGGGCTTGTTAATATTTAGCCCCAAAAAGGAGCAAGGATAATAAAATAGTCTACTGCATCAATTCTCTATCGTATAAGTGGCAAGTATAGAACAAGAAATAGAACCGGAAACAAAAGGAAACAGTGAAACACAGAATTCGAATAAGTGGTAAGACCTAAGTGGTTCTTACACGTGTTAACATTTCATAGATGACTCAAAGCTGAAAAAAAATTCCCTGACCTAACAAATCATGTTGAAAGAAAAGCAGCGACTACGCAAAGATGAAATCCTGCTAGAACAGAGATATTCAACATGCAAGTTCCTACTTAACATATAATAATATAAAAACTTTCAATGTATATGTCCCAACGGCATGTAATGAAAAGAAAACCAGCAAGAAACCTTGTGGTCAAACTCAGCCATCTTCAAAACTATCATTAGATATTTAAATTCAAGTACCCTTAGTTAAGTATAAATAAAAATTACACTAATTTATAAAATATTCAAGCAAAATTGAATTTTTTGCATACTTCATAAAGGGTAATCCTAATTAATATCAAACTAATGGTGAATAAGAATTAATTATTATTAGATACTAATAATATTCTTTATCAAAATAATAATTGATAATAATATTATTAGATACCATCTTCACTTATTGAATATTAT
The DNA here is from genome assembly GCA_030549335.1 of Pontederia crassipes. Classification (NCBI taxonomy): domain Eukaryota; kingdom Viridiplantae; phylum Streptophyta; class Magnoliopsida; order Commelinales; family Pontederiaceae; genus Pontederia; species Pontederia crassipes. The sequence continues at coordinate 10,763,570 of CM060190.1, forward strand.
TATTAGTTCCATCTACTATTGATAATAATAATGCTTATTCTTGATTTGACCATTACTTTTATCAATAATGGCACTAGTAATATTGCTCACCAACTAAGACTCTATTATAATATTTACATTTACATAGTAAGTTATAGATACTAGCCGGTTATGTCTGCAATGTTAGTAGTGATTGTTTAAGATTTGAAATCATCGTAAATATTAGAATTTTTATCTTATGATTATACGTAATTGAAAGATCCACCTTTATATTGGTCAAGATTGAGGGATCAGCTAATCAATCCAGTTCTAATCTATCAATTTCTCAGCTAAATCCTTGTCATTCGAAGCGAGATTGACGGGTAGAGGGGAAGAGTTAGTAATGCATGAATGAAGGATCGAGAGATCGTCAACCTCTTTGAAGAGTTTATGTCAACAGTAGATGTACCATAGAAGAGGCCTTTTAAATTTGATCATCTTAATTCTTTCAATTGTCCTTTTACTGTCTTTTATTAGTCGATATTTGTGACACTTCGAGAAATATTTAGAAGACAATTAATTTAAATCAATGGAGTTACGACACTCGTGATTTCTACTCGACATGTATACTTATTTATACGTAGACTCTAGAGCATATTTTTTATTTGAATGACATTTAGTTGGTACGAGAAATTGTATCATATAAAGTCTGCGTCAAGTTTTTGGTTTTGCTGGGGATTTAGATTATTCTTTTATATCTATTTCTCTCTTCTACCCATTTCCTTGGAAACATTTTATAATTTTCCTTAATTTCTTTTTCTTTTTATTCCAGAATCTTTATGCACAGGGCTAATCGCAAGAAGCCGCTTGAATTAGATCCTGAGATTGATCAAACTTTTAGAAGGAGAATTTGTGAACATAGAATTCAGACACTACAAGCCAAAGACGATTGCCATATTCAACCTGCAAGAGTTTATCTGAATTCTTACTTTGAAGAACAAATGATGGCTGAATAATAACCTCCAGTTCTGGCACTTGAAGAACTCTATACTCTCACCATAGATGGATTGGAATCAGCTATTCTAAAACTAGCCATTCAAGCTAATAACTTTGAATTGACGTCAATCTTGATTTCCACTATTCAACAGAATCAATTCAAAGGAACTCTCAATGAAGATCCAAGTCAGCATCTGAAAGATTTCTTAGAGATATGCGAGACAACAAAGTTGAATGGAGTCTCAGAGCATTCTCATTTTCATTAAAAGGAAAGGCAAAACAATGGCTCCAATATCTTGAACCAAAGAGTTGATACATGGGAGTAGTTGGTGAGAGCATTCCTGTCTGAATATTTTCCTCTTAGTAAAATTCATTGCATTTGCCCAAAAAGAACAAGAAACCTTGTACGAAGCTTGGTAGAGGTTTAAAGCTCTACTAAGATCATGCCCTCATCATAGACTTAGTAAGTGGATTCTAGTCCAATCTTTTCACAATAGACTAAACTATCCTTCTATGATTCTAGTCCAAAAGTCTTTGTAATCAAGCACTCTATTTTCAACAAAGATTTCAAATTGTCCATAAACCTAACACAAGGACTCAAGTGTGATGTGTCAACCCACATAACATGGCGTTAAGATAAAGTAGAATGTCCATTTTCTTACAAACACCTTCTCCGAAATGTTCATTCGGAACCATCGCCATAGAAATCGTAACATTTGGTAAAGCACAAAGAAAATTTCACTAAACACAATCAAAAGAGCTTGTTTAGACGCTTTAACACGTCTCACAAGTCAGTCGCAAGCGAAAACAATCCCGTGACAATCGCACACCACTATACAAAGAGAGCCAACATAATTCCAATATCATATATAACAACCCCATGATATTTCGAATTGAGGTTTGAGCTTCACATTTATTTTTAAAATGCTTGGCACAATGACCTATTACCTTTAGAGTATTTCGCTCTATATAATACTCTTGGCTTTGGGTTTGGACTCATAATATATATATGTTGGATGCCGCAAAAAGTTATTTGTGTTTAATGTGTTATATCCTTATTCTTGTAACTAAAAAATAATGCCCATGCCCGTACCTCCGTCATTTTTTGATGTAGTTAAAGAATCTTATGAGCCAACAATTCATATATAGATATGCTTAATTGTTTAAGTATAAAGGATTCAATGTAACGCTCCAAAATTTAACCTCGTCATGTGGTGAAATCTCCTTTCGGTCATTACTTTCTTAAGTCTTTCTTTAACTCTTTTATTGACCAAAATGGACAAAAAAAGAGACACGTAAGCGAAAGACTTAATAAATAAAATATTATAACAAATGAAAAAAAGTGCAGAAGCCAAATAGATAAAGGTACATCCAGATGTCTCAACTAAGACATATAAAAGTCCATGTCATAAGTACAACTCTATAGGTCTGATCATAGTGCAAGTACAACTCGATGAATAAAGGAGAAAAAAAGACTCCAATTAGACTCTACGATAACCATGTGCACACGTCACCCGAACTATAGTCGCCGCAATTGCTTGATTATGGTATAAGTTGATCAAATGTATCTATGAAGTGCGATAACACAAGTGCTATAAAAATGACAAAAAATTCAATTCAATATTCTAGAACTAAACACATTGACTTGTGATACTATTTCATTAGAGAGCATGTGACCATTAAGGACATTGTCATTGAATATGTGTCCACTAATGTTCAACTTGCAGACATATTTACAAAATCCCTGAGTGAAGAATAGCTTTGCATGCTTAGAAGAAAATTAGGAATAATTGAATCTTGATTGCACATCAATTTTAAGTAAAAGTAATTTGGTTATGCAATATCACTTTTGACATTAATTAAATATTAAAAGTGTTACACAACACTTACATTCATGTGAAATATGCCTCTGAAACACAATTTTTTTCATGCTTAAAATTTTGAAAAATGATGAAAAATCATTTATCAAGGCACAATCAGTCGATCGGTAGGCTCTATCGGTCGATCTATATATGACAGAGACCAGTCGACAGTATGGATATCTTTCAAATTGCAAACCAAGTTTTGATCGTTCGACCGCTTGGCCTAACCGGTCGACCAGTATATACAAAAATCGTAGACATATAATACTTGATCAGTTGTCCTTCTTTTTCTTTTGTTTACTCGACCGTCGCCCTTCCTCCTCACTACCATCAATCGTGTGCTGTCGTCGATCTACCGGTCGCCGATGTCGTCCTCTCTGTTCAGCATTTCTTCATCGATCACCGTCGCCATTTTTTCTTTCATTCTCTCCACTCGCACCACCCTTTCTCTGCTTCCTCTTCGCCAGCGATATCTCTGGACATCGTCCCCCCCTACTCGCCACCTTCGCCCATCGTGCAACATAGAGGACTATTAGTTATTAATAATAATAGTATAATAATAGCAATTAATTAACCATAGTTTTATAACTAATAATAATATAATTGCACCCTTGTTATTATCAATTATTATAGCAGTATAATTGCTTGATTATGGTGTAAGTTGATCAAATGTACTTATGAAGTACGATAACACAAGTGTTATAAAAATGACAAAAAAATTAATTCAACATTCTAGAACTAAACACATTGACTTGCGATACTATTTCAATAGAGAGCATGTGATCATTAAGGACATTACTATTGAATATGTGTCCATTGATGTTCAACTTCACTATAAGAAAATTGACATTTTCCGATGGGCAATTTCTGACGGATAGAAATCCGACGCAATTTGCAACGAATTTTGCGTTGGAAATATTTCCGACGGATTTTCCGAGGGTTACAACCATCGGAAATGAAAATAATAAATTATGTAATTTGTTATATTATTATTTTATTTTTTGATGATTAGGAACGTCGCAATTTCTGACGGATTTTCTGACGGTTACGACTGTCGGAAATAAAAATAATAAATTATGTAATTTGTTATATTATTATTTTATTTTTTGACGATTAGGAACGTCGATATTTTCGACGGATATCCATCCATCGTAATTTTCGACAGATTTTTCGACGGTTACGACCGTCAGAAATGAAAATAATAAATTATTTTATTTGTTATATTATTATTTTATTTTTTGACGATTAGGAACGTCAATATTTCCGACGGATATCCATCCATCGCAAATTTCGACGTAATTTCTGACAATTACAACCATCAAAAATGAAAATAATAAATTATGTAAAGACTTATATTATTATTTTATTTTTTGACGATTAGGAACATCGATATTTCTGACGGTCATAACCGTCAGTAACTATATAATAATATAATATGAGGAGTATTTTATTAATATAATTAGCGACAGTCCAAACCATCGCAATCCGACGGTTTCGACCGTCGGTAATAATTAGCGACAGTTCAAACCATCGGTAAAATAAAAAATAAATATTTTATTTTTTTAATTAAATAATTTTTTATGGTTTTGATCATCGATAACTTTAAAAATAATATAGTATAAGTAAAAATAATAATATAACATATTACCGACGGTTCGGACCATCGGTAAACTAAGAAATATATATTATATAATAATTTAACCTATTACCGACGGTTTTGACCGTCGGGAACTTTAAAAATAATTAAATATTACATTAATATATATAAATCTTTACTAATTTTTCGACGGTCATAGCCGTCGGTAATTAAAAATACTCTCCCCCCACTCTTTTTTCGTTTTTCCACTTCCCAACTTTTTACCCTATATATATGCATTTTTACTTTCCCTATCTCCATTCTCCACTTCTTTCCCTCTCTCCTCTCTCTCTCTCTCCATCTCCTATTTTGTCGGCACGACCTGTCGGCGACCTCTCTCGGCCGGCAACCCTCTCCCTATCGGACGACGACCCGCCGGCGACCTCTCCCTCCCACCCTCTCTCTCCCCCCATGGCCGCCTGCGATCCGATCCGACTGCTAATTTTTTTTATTTTTAAAAATTTCTTTGCGACGATTGGGACTGCCGAAAGATTGACAGTTGCAACAACCGCCGAAACTTTCGATGGGTTGTGACCGTCGAAACTTTCGACGGGTTGCAACGACCGATAGTTGCGGCCATCGAAAACTTTCAACGGTTGGAACCGCTGAACTTTTCGGACGGTTGGAACCGTTGGGACTTTTCGGACGGTTGGAATCGTCGGCCGGGACTTTTCGGACGGTTAAAACCATCGATATTTTCCGACGAATTTTTTACAGTCATCGCAAATCGATTTGCGACGACCGTATTTCCGATGGTTCGATTTCGTCTGAAAAATCGTCAAAAATTGTATTATCGATGATTTTTGGGCTTATTACCGACGGTTTTGACAGTCAATAATCAGTATTTTTCTTGTAATGCTTGTAGACATATTTACAAAATCCTTAAATGAAGAACGGTTTTGCATGCTTAGAAGAAAATTAGGAATGATTGAATCTTGATTGCATATCAATTCTAAGTAAAAGTGATTTTGTTATGCAATATCACTTTTAACATGAATATTAAAAGTGTTGCACAACACTTACATTCATGTAAAATATACCTTTGAAACACGATTTTCATGATCAAAATTTTAAAAAATGATGAAAAATCATTTATCAAGGCACAATCAGTCGATCGCTAGGCTCTGCCAGTTGATCGGTATATGATGGTATATGACAGAGACCGGTCGACAGTATGGGTATCTTTCAAATTGCAAACCAAGTTTTGATCGGTCGACCGCTTGGCCTAATCGGTATATACAAAAATCACGGACATATAATACTTAGATCGGTCGACCTTCTTTTTCTTTTGTTTACATGATCGCTACCTTAGCTGCTGCTCCTCCCTCTCCACGATGCCGTTGCCGACCTTCCGGCCAACGCCATCGCCCTTCCTCCTCGCTACCACCGATAGTGCATCGTCGTGGATCTACCGGCCGCAGATGTCGTCCTCTCTGTTCACCATTTCCTCCCGCCGCCCTTTATCCGCTTCCTCTTCGCCGGCGATATCTCCAGACATCGTCGTCTTCTCTACCATCGACATGGTCCCCCTCTACTCACCACCTTCGCCGATGGTGCAATATAGAGGACTATTAGTTGTTAATAATAGCAGTATAATAATAGCAATTAATTAATCATAGTTTTATAACTAATAATAATATAGTTGCACCTTTATTGTTATCAATTATTATGTAATACAAATTTATATCTCTATATATAATTAATTGGCATCCATTTGTTGATCTTCTCTTATTCGCTAATATCTTGCTTTTCTAATTAATATTTCCGGCCATGGCGTCCATTCTTGACTGTGTGCTTCGTCCATTGATCAGTATGTCACTGGAGCTTCTGGCGCAACATGTCACCTACGTGAAGAAAACGTGAAGGATCTGGAGAATCATTAAGATGGCAGACATGAACAACTTATACCGTGATATATATTAACAGGGATTTAAAAGAAGCCCAACGGGATGAAACTCCACGGCGCATTGAACTACTGGAAGGGTAGTTGAAGAGAGTTCCTCCCACGGCGAATGAGGTAAGTGACATAAAAAAAGAAACTAATAACTCAGGAGTGTTAAAAGTTAACAAGCAACTATCCTGGTCGATTTATCACCCTTGAAACAGTATGAGATAACAAGCATATATGCATCCTTTTTTTTTTAAAAAAAAAAGGAAGCAAATTAGGACACCGTTTGGAAGATGTTATGTCGTCTTTTTGCAGTCAATGTTATTTTAATACAAGTGTTTTAGTAGGACCCAGAAGATAGAGAAGTAGTTCGTCTCATTAACATGATATGAGACGTGCTACCTCTCTATTAATTCCATTTGTTGTTATGTACGTACATAACAGCAAATGAAATTAATAGAGTGGTAGCACGTCTCATAATGGCATACACATGCAGTTCGCGTTGTATAACTCAAGTATACATTGTGGGAAAATTATACAATTGATATATTTAATATCAACCAAGTATCACTTATTCGCACTAATATTGCAATATTTATACATTTAGACCATTAGTTGAATTCAAGTGATTACTATTTTAAACTAACATCTGGTGATATATAAAATTAATTTATTAAATTGGTTTGATCGTTTCCATAGTAACGAGCATTGCCACACGCGTCACATATTTTTCTTTATTTTGATATTTTTCTTCATGACTCACTTTCATACATAAGACTTTGCAGTCCTCTCAGCTCAGCTTGCATTTTCAATGTGGTTTACCTACTCACTTCATTAGGTTACGGGGTTCAGAACATAGCGATGAGCTACGGTGGGAACTAGAACTAGGTCTCGATCACGATCTGAATTTGAATATAGGGCATAGGAACTGGACCAACGGACTAGCAAAAGTTCTTCGGGGATGAGTCTACTTCTTAGCTGCTCTTAAAGTTAGTGCTTTCTGCTATTAATGGATCATGATAATAAAAACATGATTCAAATTATTAATAATATTTATAATTATTTTATTTTCAAAATATTTTTTATTTTTTGCACATTATATAATTATTTTCTATATTTTTTATGTTATAAAATTATTTTTGTTACCATTCCTTAAATTATTAATAAAGAAAGATGTAAAAAAAATATGCGTAAAAAATCATTTTACAAGCTCATTTATTTATATATATTATATTACTCTCAAATAATTGTATATATAATAATATCATATATAAACCCGGTTGAGATATTAAAACTCGATTGAATCAACATTGAGTTGACATGGGATCCCACTTCCTATTCAATTTTTAAAATATTGCTTTCAAATGAAGAAAACTAGAAAAGTTGAGATGGTGCATTTCTTTTAGTTTCATTTAATTAACTTACTTTGGAAAAAAATGGGTAGAGCAAAATCTATATGTTGGCCAGGTTCTTGCATCATGACATTGAAAAACTTGAATTCCACTTATTTTAAATGTGATGGGTACAATTGCATTGTCGTCGAACATTGACTTGATAAATATATTACAGGCCATCAAGCTCGAACATTGACTTGATAAATATATTACATGTCATCAAGCTAATTATACTACTATATGCAATCTTTTATTTCCACTTTTTTGTTATATTAAAATATTTAATTAAATGCAGCTTATCCAATCAATTCCCGACAATGTAATCAATAGGATCTCAGGGACTGTTCGGTGCTCGTGGGGTCGGGGGTGCGCTGGAGGGTCGCCAACCAATGGTTGAGAGCCAAATGGGGAGGTTGGGTGACAGAGGGATGGGCTGTCCGGCGGGCCATCCGACGAAAGTGATTCGAGTCGGATGGATTTTAGGTTGAAAAAAATAGATCTTTAAATTTTGGGATCTTAAAATTTTTTTTCGAAGAAAAAAACTGACCTAAATGATCTCGGTTTTTTCGGATTGAGAACTTACTTAAAATAATAATTTTTTAAAAAAATAATAATAGATATTAAATAAATCGCAAACTATATTTTAAAAAAATAATATTTAATTCTAAATTCATAAACAAACTAAACTAACATATTATCACGTTATAATTTAACACATTATAGTAAATTTTATACAATTTTTATTAAAACAAATTAATAACTTGATGATATTCAAGTTTAACTATAACATAATAAATCAACAATATACTTAATCTAATGAATATAGGTAAAAAATGTAACACTTTAAAATATTATTTGAAAGTTGAGATAATATTTTAATTATAATATATTTTATAAAATATATATTTGGTTCGGTTCGGACTCTTTCGATTTTTTTGTTTAGGAGTCTTAATTTAAACGGGTGATTTTTATTATTCTAAAATACCAACCTAATTTTTAATCGGAGTCCGAGTTTACGATTTTTTTGGGTCGAATTTTTCAGTTTGATTAGGTTTTTTAGATAGGTAGATATTTTCTTACACCCCTGATAAGCGTTGCACCAAACTTCACTCAAAGAGTATTACGCCTCTATTAATTCCTATGTGTATATAATATTTTACATCAAACATAATGTTTCTAATTAAATAGTATTTAGAGTTTAATTTTTTAATTTATACATAGGAAATATTTTATCACAAGTTTCGTGCCCTCGGAGGTATCAATTTGGTCAATTTTTCCTTACCTAAAGACAATATAACACCTGTAAGTAATTAAGTTTGATATCAAATATGAAACACAAACTTTTATTTATTTATCAAACACAAAGGACACAACTCCACCACTTCGTGTATATATAAGGCAATACTAATTTATAAAATAATTATATTTTTTTCAGTAATTAAATAGTGATTTTTTTCTCGTATAAAGTCATGCTCGCTCTTCTTCCTTGAGCCACTAAGCTTCTGCAGCGTCTCTTGACTACCACCACCACCATCACCAGCTGCAGCAGCAGCGACGTTGCAGTACTTGTCGACATGGTGCAGGCGGACTGCGGCAACCACGGAACAGAATGGTTCTGCTGGTCAGACGACGACTCCTGCTGCGACGTAAAAGTGGGTTTCAAGTACACCTGCGCCATCACCATCTCCGTGACCATCACCCTCTCCATCGCCTTCTCCATCGGATTCACAGTTAAGACCCTCCTCCAGCCGCAGTGCCCCCAGTTCGTTCTCCTCAACCTCGCCGTCGGCCAGTTCGAGCTCGCCGGCCAGTCCGACTGTTACCAGGCCTCCGTCGCCGTCCAGCCTACCATCTCCTCCCTCAACATCAACCGGGCCGTCGGCATCCACTACGAGCGCTTCGCCTTCTCCGTGGCCTACAAGGACCAGCAGCTCACCGCAGCCGGGGAGGCGCCACCGCTCTACCAGGGCCACAAGGACGTCCGTGTGATCCGGTCGACGTCGTTCCTCGCGGGCTACCAAGTGCCCGTGGCGCCCCACCTGTTCGGGGCCTTGGCCGAGGACGATAAGGCCGGGAACATCGTCCTCACCGTGAAGTTGGACGCTCAGATACGGTGGAACTTCGGCCTGTGGACGTCCCGACGGCACCACCTCGCCGTCAGCTGTCCCGCGGCCCTCTCGTTCGGGAACGTTGGCAGGGGACAGACCTCGGTGGTCGAGTTCCAGCAAACGTCGGCGTGTAGCGTCAGCTTGTGACGTGATGGTGTCACTGTTCACATATATGCAATATCGTGTTCTCTTGCTTAATCGATTTCTTTTTCTTATTTAGTTTCTCAATTTGTTCAGCTCTTATTAATTGGAGGAGATGTATTTAGCTTTCTTATTACTGTTAACTGAAATATTTGAATAAAAAGTGTAAACTTAATTTCTTATCCAATTTCATGCTAAATATTGTGGATAAGCTCAGCGTCCCTAGTTATCAAAATTTTTTATTTGTAATTTTCATTGTGCATGTATATATGTATTAATGGACGTAGGTTTGCAAATATATATATCTCTGATAAAATGTAAGTTCGAAAGTTGGGCGAACAGTTCTTTAGAAAAGAATACACCATCAAATTCTGTCATTCAAGTTCGAATAAGCATATAAGTCTTTCCATGATTTTTTTCAGGCATATATTTCATTATTTAATTATATAATCATTTTTAACGCACCGTGCGCTCAACTAATGCCGACCGTAGGATTACATCCCACTTTCTCTCCTTTATTTTTTTTTTTACTCTCTCTCTACTTTCTCTCATTCCACTTCCCTTTTGTGCCCTAGCATCCGTATGCCTGAGAGGACAACTCCCAATCATGAGATCATCGTTGCAACTGTGCTTCAACTAAGAGATAATTATCATACTCTTCAGCATAAAAGCATCACTTGATAATTTCTTTTTCTCTCCATCTCTTCTAGTCTACATCACCTCAAGCCAACCACAAAGCTCAGGCTCTAACGCTAAGGTACCTAGTTCCTTTTTATATTTTTTTTTCATTTTGGTATTCTTTTTTCATAGAATCATTTAGTATTTTCTTAATCTCGAGGTAAAAAAAAAATAGTCCAAATGTAGTGTTTTTTTTATTTCTCTAAATCATGAACACATTATTTAGCTAGACATTTCTCCTTTTATAAAAGCAAAAAGTATCTAGATAAAAATAAATAAAATTAAACTCTTGTACTACACAACACCTACAACTAGTTTGATAAATATTTTGAAAGTACTTATATTATTTTGAACAATATTGTAGTTGAAAGACATGGAACCGAATCATACACTTTCAGACATTGAATTCATGGAACAAGTTGGATTCTCAAATGAAAGGTATATATCACAACCTTTTTCTCACAAATTCAAAATACTTATTTACTTAAATAATATAGTTTTGTAACAGCTTTGAAAATATAGTTGAAGAAGTTAATAATGAACTAATGCATGTTGATAATTGACAGGAAGTTGTAAAGTTGACACAAAAGTAAACTTGACAGGAAAAGTCTTCAACACAAAAGTAAAGTTGACAGGAAAAGTTGTAAAGAAAAAAATTGTTTGTTCAAAACAAGGTCACAAAGATTTGAAAAGAAGTTTAGGAAAGGTAATGCAACAAAGACGAGAAGTTAAGGATGATCGTCTTGCACATTTATTTGTTGTTGAAAGAAAAGATGAAAAGTAGGAACTGCGACAATTTCATGAACAACATTCTCATTCTTTAACAAGTCCTTCAAATATCTCATGCCTACCTTCTCATAGACAATTCTCAAGTGCTTCTAAACAATTTATTATTACACTACATGGGCTTGGAATTGGCCCATCAAATATAGCTAAAGCGCTTAATATGTCTGGTGAGCCATTGATAATAGCTCAACAATATATAGATCATTTGAGAAGGCAAAGAAAATGTAATATTGGTATGGAATGCCTCAATGTCATTGCTTATTTTCAAAGCAAAGCAAATGATGATCAAGGTTTTTTTTTTCATAGTTGGGAGCTAGATCAAGATGAAATTGTAAATGAACTTTTTCTGAATAGATGGTAGATCAAGAGATAGTTATATGAATTTTGGTGATGTTGTAATCTTTGATACAACATACAGGACTAATAATTTAGGAATGTCACTTGCATTATTTACTAGAGTTAATCATCATAGAAAATCATGCTTATTTGGTTGTGCATTACAAGCTAATTGATGAAACTGAAGAGACTTTTAGTTAGTTGTTCGAAATATGACTGAAATGTATGAATGAAAAATACTCTACATGTATTATCATTGACCAAAATATTACGATGGACAATGCTATTCATAAAGTCTTTCCGCACACACGATACATATATTGCATTTGGCATATAAGAAAGAATGCACTATGTAATCCTTAAGATTTATATTCACGAGGCACTTTTAAAGAAGATTATGACGCATGGTTGAATGACTCAACATGTACAAAAGAGTTTGAGGACAGGTGGCTTTCTTTAAAACAAAAATTTGATATTCCTGATAGTCATTGGTTAGATTATATGCGCAATAAGTGTCGGCATTGGATACCACTATATTTTCACGATGTATTTACTGTAGGAATGCATACTACCCAAAGGGCTGAAAGTACAATGCACTTTTTGATGGTTTTGTAAATGCATATACATCATTACTGGTCTTTTACAATAGTATGATAGAGCAATTCTAACTCATCGTGAAGTTGAAGAACGAGAAGATTTCAATACAATGATCTCCAAGGCTGCGTCAATTAGTAGTCATCCATTACAGATTCATGGTGGAAAGATATATACACAAAATGTGTTTCGCAAATTTCAAGAAGTGATCATTAAGTGCTTATCCTTATTTGAAAGAAAGATGTCCAAAGATAACAGCAAAATAGTATATTACGTATATCTATTAGAAAATGGTGACCAAGGGAAGAACACCGTGGAGTATAGTTATCATCAAAATAATTCTGTGTGCAAGAAGCTAAAACAAGATGGTATCTTGTGTTCACATATTTTATACATTTTTAAAAAGAGGGGAGTGATGAATTTGCCTGAGCAATATGTTCTTTATCACTGAACGATAGATGAAAGATATTTAAAGGCACGTGCAGTACATGATAAGGCATTTAGAGTCTGTTTGGTTGAGAGTGAAAGGACGGTAACTCCTCGTTTGGTTGAGTTTAAGTTGGAGGAGAAAGTCCCCTCCTTTACCTTCCATTCCCTTCCAATGTTCCATTTTTCTTTCCCCTCCAAATCGGAGTGGAAAGAAGGGGAAAGACATAATTAGTATGTGCTTCTAATTTTGATCAAATAAATTAAACATATAATTATATATGTAAAGGATAAAATCGTCTAAATAAATTAATCACTTAACATTCATTCCCTTCCCTTCCCTTTAATGATATCAACCAAATGGGATAACTATTCACCTTCATTCTCCTACATTCTCTTCCCATCATTTCCCTTCCCACTCTTTACCTTCCCTTCCCCTTAATGAATTTTGAACCAAAGAGGCCCTTAGAGAAGTTCAAGACATTGTGACTCCCACACAAAAATGGGCTTGGCTAAGTAATATCTGGAAAATTTCAGAGTTAGGTTTGACTTCAAGTCAACATCTACAGATTGGAGCACCCCTTATAGAACAAGTTATGAATAAGCTTGGAACCATTAAGGCTAACGAAGTTGCTGATGTCGCTCCAAAAAGTTTAATTGATGTTCCTTCTACCTCTACCAATTTACAAGGATCTTAGTTTGTCATACGAGATCCTTGTCGCATGAAGGCTAAGGGTAGACCCAAAAAAATAGGAAGGATTAAATCTATAGTGGAAATCTCGATGTCACAAAATGATCCTAAGAAGAGGAGTTGTGGTAAATGTGGAAACAAAGGACATGATAAAAGAAATTGTCCAATTAAGGTAATTTTTTTCTTATTACTTCTTATTTCACATTTATAAGTTTATAGTTTTATTTACTCATTTATTTTTCTTATTACTTCTTATTGAACCCATCCTGAAAGTTAACATGAAACATCATTAATGTCTAAATTTAAGTTAGTGACCACAACTAAAATACAAGTAAACATTCAATAATACAAGTCATCTTGCTAGGAAACATCCTATAATACAAGTCATCTTACCACATTTAGTGTCAAAGTGCATCTTAATGTTAGAATATTGTTGCTAGGAACATTCTAATACAAGTCATCTTGTTGGAAAAAACCATCACAGATATGTAGGCAATTAAATTGGCTAGTGGACTTATGATACAGTCAAGGACTAATAAACAATTATGAAAGATGTATATTGGCATGAAAGAATTCAATGACTCTAATTGCTTAATGTCATAATAAAATTTTAAAACTTACCAAAACTCTTTTTTCTCACTCTTTATTCTTGTTAACTCGATATCTCTTGTTGGTTTGGTTGGTCTTGTTGGCTCCATTGTCCAAAGATAAATAAATGAGTAAATAAAACTATAAACTTATAAATGTGAAATAAGAAGTAATAAGAAAAAATTACCTTAAGTGGACAATTTCTTTTATCATGTCCTTTGTTTCCACATTTACCACAACTCCTCTTCTTAGGATCATTTTGTGACATCGAGATTTCAACTCTAGATTTAATCCTTCCTATTTTTTTGGGTCTACCCTTAGCCTTCACGCGACTAGGATCTCGTATGACAAGCTGAGATCCTTGTAAATTGGTAGAGGTAGAAGGAACATCAATTAAACTTATTGGAGCGACATCAACAACTTCGTTAACCTTAATGGTTCCAACCTTATTCATAACTTGTTCTATAAGGGGTGCTCCAATCTGTAGATGTTTGACTTGAAGTCTAACCTAATTCTGAAATTTTCTAGATATTACTTAGCCAAGCCCATTTTTGTATGGGAGTCACAATGTCTTGAATTTCTCTAAATGCCTTACCATGTACTGCATGTGCCTTTAAATATCTTTCATCTATCGTTCAACGATAAAGAATATACATTACAAGAAAATGGCGAATTTGCGATGGACATTTTTCAAAGGAAATGAATCATTCTCATTTATTGATGGCAGTTGCGACGGATATGAAATTCCTTCCGGATTACTGAAGGCCAAAACGTCCTTCGTTATTACGGACGAAAAACACCCGTCGATAAATTATCGACGGGTATAGCCTTTGAAATTACCGACGGATGTATATATAATAAAATATAAATATATATTCAGAATTCTATTATCAAATTATTATTTTATTTATCGAAGGATAGTGCCTTCGAAATTATCAAAGGATTTGAAATCCGTCGATAATTTCGAAGGCACTATCCTTCGATAAATAAAATAATAATTTGATAATAGAATATTGAATATATATTTATATTTTATTACATATATTGTTATAATATTACCCGTCGGTAATTACCGAAGGAAAATGCCTTCGAAATTACCGAAGGATTTGCATCCATCGGTAATTTCGAAGGCATTATCCTTCGGTAATATATATAATAATATTATTATTAAACTTTAATAATAGTATGTGTATTGATATTAATTATATATATCCTTCTAAATTAATTATATGTTATATTATCAATATATTATAAACATTAATAATATACTATTTTGTTTACTGAAGGGTAGTGCCTTCGTAATTACCGAAGGATTTAGCATCTGCTTGTAATTTCGAAGGACATTACCCGTCGATAATTACCAAAGGAAAATACTTTCGAAATTATTGAAGGATTTGCATCCTTCGGTAATTTCGAAGTCATTATCCTTCGGTAATATGTATAATAATATTATTACTAAACATTAATATTAGTATATGTATTGATACTAATTATATATATATTAATATACATAATTACAATCATTAGTAATATTATGTTATATTATAAATATTTTATAAAAGTGGAATAAAGAGATGTGTTATATTATAAATATTTTACCAAAAGATGGTGCCTTCGAAATTACCGAAGGATTTAGCACCGGTAATTTCGAAGGACATGACCCGTCGATAATTATGAAGGGTTACCCGTCAGTAATTTCGAAGGACATTACTCGTCGGTAATTACTGAAGGAATATGCCTTTGAAATTACCGAAGGATTTGTATCCATCGGTAATTTCGAAGGCATTATCCTTCGTTAATTAAAATAGTATAATTTATTATCAATATTATATATATAATATTATTACTAAAAATTAATAATATTTATAATATAACATTATGATTATTAATATTTTTAGTCAAATATGTTAATATATATAATATTATAGTGTTTAATAATAAAATTTCTTATATAAATATTGATAAAAATACTATTATTTTATTTACCAACGGATATTTTCATCGCAATTACCGACGGATACTACATCCTTCAATAATTCTGAAGGAAATATTCGCCGTAAATTCTAATTTTATCCCACCTAATTTTTCCCCCTCCCGCGCTCTCCACTCTCCCTATATTAACCCCTCCACCCTCATAATTTTCCGCTCTCTCTCTCTCCTCCTCTCCCCCCCTCTCTCTCTCCCACGGCGGCACACCAACTCTAGTGGCGGAAGCAACTCCCGACTTCAGAGATCGTGGCCACCGGCCGCCCTCACCGACTCCCTCTCTATCTCTCCCTTCTCTCTCCGACTATACTGGGCGTCGGTTCCGGCCGCAAAAGACCGGATCCAGCCCCTGTGCGCCGGATCCGTCCGCAGATGGCCGGATCCGGCCCCTGTGCGCCAGATCCGGACGCAAGCCGGAACCAACGCATGCGACCGGATCCGATCACAGGCGGCCGGATCCGACGCCTGCGGCCGGATCCGACACCTGCAACCGGATTAGGCTTGCAAGTGGTTGGATCCAACGCCTGAGTTCGGATTCGGGTCGCAGGCGGTCGGATCCGATGCCTGCGACCGGATCCGACGCCTACGAGTCGGAAGGCCGCCGGATTCGATCGCAGGCGGTCGGATCCGATCGCAGGCATCGGGTGCGACCGCCTGTGATCGGATCAGCCGGACCCGATGCCTACGATCGGATCCGGCGTAGGTGGCGGATCGGGCTTGTTGGCAACGGATCGGGCCGCCCACGTCCTAGGCCTCCTCCCCATCCCCTCTATCTCGATTCTGGCCGCCTGCTCCTTCTCGGCCGCCAGCGCCATTCCGGAAGTAGGCGGCCTATTTTTTTATATTTTTTAAAATTTTTTGACGAATGTCTCCGTCGCACTCCGCCGGTGCATGCGACGGGAACAGCCCGTCGAAGCTTTCGACGAGTGTTTCCTGCCAAAGGTTTCGACGGGTTGAACACATCGAAGCCTTTAGGTCCTCAATCGTCGAAGGTTTCGACGGGTCGAACTCGTCCGCCGAAGGTTTCGATGGGTCAATCCCGTCGATGGTTTCGACGGGAGTCCTCCCATCGGAACTTTCGACGGACAATCCATCGAAGTCGATCGCAACTTGGGAAGGGGGAAACACTCCTGCCTCTGGCGCGATAGTTAGATTAGGAACTTCCGACGGATTTTGCCGTCGGAAGTTCCGAAGGATATCCTTTCCTTCAAAAGTTCCGATGGATTTTATCCGTAAAAAATTGTGAAGGCGAGTTTTTCGTCGGAAGCGTCCATCAAAACTTTTGAAGGATTATTTGAGGACTGTCGATAATTTTTTGCGACGACAAATTTTCCAACTAACCGTATCCGTCGAAAAATCAATCGCAAAGACATATTTGCGATGAATTTCGAAGGTTTTGTGACGGATAAATGCGTCGCAAAATCGCATTTTTCTTGTAGTGATATTGCTCAGTCAAATTCATCACTCCCCTCTTTTAAAAATGTATAAAATATGTGAACACAAGATACCATCTTGTTTTAATTTCTTGCACAAGGACTTATTTTGATGATAACTATACTCCACAATGTTCTTCCCTTGGTCATCACTTTTTAATGGATATATGGAATATACAATTTTGTTGTCATCTTTGTACATCTGTCTTTCAAATTAGGATAAGCACTTAATGATACCTTCTTGAAATTTGCAAAACACATTTTGTGTATATATCTTTCCACCATGAATCTCTAATGGATGACTACTAATTGACGTAGCCTTGGAGTTCATTGTATTGAAATCTTCTCGTTCCTCAACTTCATGATGAGTTAGAATTGCTCTATCATATTGTTGTAAAAGACTAGTAATGATGTATATGCATTTACAAAACCATCAAAAAGTGCATTGTACTTTCAGCCCTTTGTGTAGTATGCATTCCTACAGTAAATACATCGTGAAAATATAGTGGTATCCAATGCCGACACTTATTGCGCATATAATCTAACCAATGACTATCAGGAATATCAAATTTTTGTTTTAAAGAAAGCCACCTGTCCTCAAACTCTTTTGTACATGTTGAGTCATTCAACCATGCTTCATAATCTTCTTTAAAAGTGCCTCGTGAATATAAATCTTAAGGATTACATAGTGCATTCTTTCTTATATGCCAAATGCAATATATATGTCGTGTGTGCGGAAAGACTTTATGAATAGCATTGTCCATCATAATATTTTGGTCAGTGATAATACATGTAGAGTATTTTTCATTCATACATTTCAGTCATATTTTGAACAACTAACTAAAAGTCTCTTCAGTTTCATTAGTTAGTAATACACAATCAAATAAGCATGATCTTCTATGATGATTAATTTCAGTAAATGATGCAAGTGACATTCTTAAATTATTAGTCCTATATGTTGTATCGAAGAACACAACATCACCAAAAGTCATGTAACGATCTTGATCTACCATCTACCCCAAAAAAGTTCATTACAATTTCATCTTGATAACGTTCATTACAATTCCATCTTGATCTAGTTCACAATTATTAAAAAGACCTTGATCATCATTTGCTTTGCTTTGAAAATAAGCAATGGCATCGAGGCATTCCATACCAATATTACATTTTCTTTGCCTTCTCAAATGATCCATACATTGTTGAGCTGTCATACCGGACATCTTAAGCGCTTTAGCTATATTTGATGGGCCGATTCCAATCCCATTAGTGTAATAATAAATTTTTTAGAAGCACTTGAGAATTGTCTATGAGAATGTAGGCGTGAGATCTTTGAAGGACTTGTTAAAGGATGAGAATGTTGTTAATGAAACTGTCGCACTTCCTACTTTTCATTTTTTCTTTCAACAACATATAAATGTGCAAGACAATCATCCCCAACTTCTCGTCTTTGTTGCATTACCTTTCCTAAACTTCTTTGCAAATCTTTGTGAACTTGTTTTGAACAAATAATTTTTTTCTGTACAACTTTGACTTTTGTGTAGAAGATTTTCGAACCGAAAAGCCCACTGTTCTAGCATAGATATTGTAGTAATTATATGCTGCATCATTTGCATCAAATTCCATGCCAACATATAGTTTGCGAATATTTTGAGATCTTATGTAACGCCCGAGATTTAATTGGGGAAAAGAAAAGATATAAAAGGAAGATAAAACAAATAAGGAAAAGATAAAATCTGAAATCAAATTTTATGAGGAGTTGGTTTCCAACCAAACTCAGATTTCTCCCCTATAAATATGAGGCCAAATCAAACAAATCAGCCACTTTTCTCTCTACGAGCCCGCCCTAGTTTTTCCTCTCCTATTTTGTGCACCCCTTCGTTATTTCGTCCCTAATCTGTCATCTTCACCAAGAGACTTGCCGGAGGGGGTGGACGCCGCCGGACGCACGCCTGAATCGAGAGGAGTGGGCAGAGGAAGAGGAAGAGGAAGAGGAAGAGGAAGAAGAAGACTGCAAGATTAGTTTCTAGACAGAAACTAATAAGGTATGGAACTAGGGTAAATTCTTCCTAGAATCATGATTTTAGACAAGAAGCATGTTCTAGGTCGTTCCTGATTATTGCATGATGAGTTATGATGTTAATTGATGCTGGCCATCACGGGAAAAGATGAACAGAAAGCGAACTGATGCGCAGTTTCTGCGAAAGATGAACTCGGCCCGGGTTCACCCAAACCCGGTCCGGGCAGGTCCTTCTCCGGACCGAGTTCGTAAGAACTCGGCCCGGATCCGCCATTGTTGCGCTCTTCGAGCTCTGCAAATCGGTCGAACCCGGCCCGAGTTGAAGATGACTCGGACTGAGTTCCTTGCACGATGAGCAGTTGGGCAAAATGCCGATTTCGAGAAGAAGAAGACTCAACCCGGCCCGGGTGTGACCCGAACCCGGCCTGGGCTGTTCTTTGTTTTTCGAGAATAATTTCTGCCTAACTCGGCCCGAGTTTTTGATACCAATTATGATGATGCTATGATGTTTAAGCCTCTGATTCATGTGCTTAATCCCGATCTAAGTCATAATGATGATTAAGATGTTATGTACATATGATTCCTCTCCATGATCCTATCTTGTAGCTCCAATCAAGTCTTATGTAACGATGATGATGATGATTAGGACTCTTCCGACCCGGCCCGGGTGTAACCCGAACCCAAACCCGGCCCGGGCACTCTCACCTGATTTTACCAAAGACGAAGATGTATGAACCCGACCCGGGTTTCTCCCTACTCGACCCGGTTTCCGACCTAATCAAGCATATAATTATGATTTCTTAATCCTTACTCCATGTGATTAATCCTGATCTATTATGATGATGATGATGTCGATCTTATCCCTGATTTACTCTCCATGATTATGTCCTTTATCTTGATTTAAGCTCTTATCAAAATATGATTTGTTTAATTAAAAGATGCAAAATAAAAGACGTAAAATATTAAATGGAGAGCTCTTTTTATGATGGACTGGTGACGACCAGTTATGGACTGTCCTCGGACAGTTATGGGCTGACTTCTGTCAGTTATGGGCTGGCTCTGCCAGTTATGATGTTGATGGACGGGTTGAGGCAGGCCTCCCCGTGGGTTGAAATATATCCCAAATAAGTCAAAGATGAAAATTAAGATGAAGAAGAAGATGAACACATGTGAATAAAGAATCTCTCTCATGATGTTGGCTTTTGCCTTTTTCTTATGATGATTATTAATGATCTTTATTCATATGTCACTTTTCATGTTCTTATCATTCCATATTATGATCATGATTCACTTCCTTATCTGATGATGATGTTATCCTATGATGCTATTTTTTATGATTCATGCCTAGTATTATGATCCTACTATGATGTTTATCTTACTTCCATACTGAGTTGTAAAACTCATAGGGAGGTTTCTCCCATGCATGTTCTTAAATGCAGGCCAAGGTCCTAATGATGATGGTGGCCAACGGTGACAAATCAAGCTCGTAGGTGGCTGCATATGGTTATCGAGTCCTTAGATGATGGATAGATGTCTCCTTTCTTTTTATCATTTGATGTATTAGCTTTCCTTTGGACTCCTATGAAGAGTCTTCCGCATTTCAAGATGTTACTCTATTTTATTCTTAGTGATGATTTAATTATTCCGCATTTATCGATGTTAAGTTGACCAGTCAAAAATCTTATTTTTCAGTCAATATGATGTTCACGTAAGGATGACCCTTAGCATCTCCGAAGCGTATTCTGCCACGTGGCGGGGTGCGATTTGGGGACGTTACATCTTACACTATTGGCATTTATATCTTGAACCTCCTTACCAATATTTTCCTCATATTTGTCATTGTCAACTTGCATTTGTTCATTATTAACTTCTTCAACAATATTTTCAGAGTTGTTACAAAACTACGTTATTTAAGTAAATAAATATTTTGAATTTGTGAGAAAAAGGTTATGATATATACCTTTCATTTGAGAATCCAACTTGTTCTTTGAATTCAATGTCTGAAAGTGTATGATTCGGTTCCATGTCTTTCAATTACAATATTGTTCAAAATAATTTAAATATTTTCAAAATATTTATCAAGCTAGTCGTAGGTGTTTTGCAGTACAAGAATTTAATTTTATTTACTTTAATCTAGATACTTTCTGCTTTTATAAAAGGAGAAATGTCTAGCTGAACAATGTGTTCATGATTCAGAGAAATAAAAAAAATGTTACATTTGGACTATTTTTTTTACCTCGTGAATAAGAGAATAATAAATTATTTTTATAAAAAAAGAAGACCAAAATGAAAAAAATATAAAAAAGAACTAAGTACTTTAGCGTTAGAGCCTGGTGAGCTTTGTGGTTGGCTTGTGGTGACGTAGACTCGAAGAGATTCGGGGAAGAAGAAATTATCAAGTGATGATTTTATGCGATAATCATCTGCTAGTTGAAGCGCAGTTGCAGTGGTAATCTCTCGTGATTGTGAGTTGTCCTCTGAGGCACACAGATGCTAGGGCACGAAAGGGAGAAAGTGGGAGAAAGTAAAGAGAGGGAGAGAGTAAAAAAACGGAAGCATCTTACGGTTGGCACTAGTTGAGCGCACGGTGCGTTAAAAATAATGGCCCACAAACATTATTCTCATATATATATATATATATATATAATTAAATAATGAAATATATGCCTGAAAAAAATCATGGAAAGACTTGATATGCTTATTCGAACTTGAATGACAGAATTTGACGGTGTATTCTTTTCTAAAGAACTGTTCGCCCAACTTTCGAACTTACATTTTATCAGATATATATATTTGCAAACCTACGTCCATTAATACATATATACGTGTACAATGAAAATTACAAATAAAAAATTTTGATAACTAGGGATGCTGAGCATATAACAATATTTAGCATGAAATTGGATAAGAAATTAAGTTTACACTTTTTATTCAAATATTTCAGTTAACAATAATAAGAAAGCTAAATACATCTCCTCCAATTAATAAGAGCTGAACAAATTGAGAAACTAAATAAGAAAAAAAAATCGATTAAGCAAGAGAACACGATATTGCATATACGTGAAGTGTGACACCACCACGTCACAAGCTGACGCTACACGCCGACGTTTGCTGGAACTCGACCACCGAGGTCCGTCCCCCGCCGATGTTCCCGAACGGGAGGGCCGCGGGGCAGCTGACGGCGAGGTGGTGCCGGCGGGACGTCCACAGGCCGAAGTTCCACCGTATCTGAGCGTCCAACTTCACGGTGAGGACGATGTTCCCGGCCTTATCGTCCTCGGTCAAGGCCCCGAACAGGTGGGGCGCCACGGGCACTTGGTAGCCCGCCAGGAACGACGTCGACCGGATCACCCGGACGTCCTTGTGGCCCTGGTACAGCTGCGGCGCCTCCCCGGCTGCGGTAAGCTGCTGGTCCTTGTAGGCCACGGAGAAGGCGAAGCGCTCGTAGTTGATGCCGACGGCCCGGTTGATGTTGAGGGAGGAGACGGTAGGCTGGACGGCGACGGAGGCCTGGTAGTTGTCGGACTGGCCGGCGAGCTCGAACTGTCCGACGGAGAGGTTGAGGAGGACGAACTGGGGGCACTGCGGCTGGAGGAGGGTCTTAGCTGTGAAGGCGATGGAAAAGGTGATGGTCACGGCGATGGTGATGGTTATGGTGCACTTGACGGCCACATTTACGTTGACCTTCGTGGAGCTGTCGCAGTCGGAGTCGTGGCTCGACCATGGGAGCCATCCTTTTCCGTGGTTGCCGCAGTCCGCCTGCACCATGTCGACAAGTACTGCAAACGTCGCGGCTACTGCAGCTGCTGGTGGTGGTAGTGAAGAGACGCTGCAGAAGATTAGTGGCTCAAGGAAGAAGAGAGAGCATGACTTTATATGAGAACAAATTCACTATTTAATTACTGAAATAAATATAATTATTTTATAAATTAGTATTTCCTTACATATACACGAAGTGGTGGAGTTGTGTCCTATGTGTTTGATAAATAAATAAATAAAAGTTTGTGTTTCATATTTGATATCAAACTTAATTACTTACAGGTTTTATTGTCTTTAGGTAAGGAAACATTACCAAATTGATACCTCAGGCTACGAAACTTGTGTTAAAATATTTCCTATGTATAGAAAAAATTAAACTCGAAATACTATTTAATTAGAAACATTATGTTTGATGTAAAATATTTACATTATAAGTTTCGAACTAAATTAGACAACACAAATTTTAGCCTTTTGCATATATATAAAATTTGACAGCGAAAAGATATGCAACTTTAGAGGATAATGTAAAACTGCATTATCTTTTTTTTTTACATATTCTTTATTGGAGAGTTAATTAAACAACGAAAATCAACTTTCCTTCTTAAAAGAGCTATTCTCATGAATGAAAAAATATGCCATCGTTGTTGATGGCATTGGACTCTTGATCTCACCCATTTTAAATATGTCAAAAAACGATTCCCCTTTTATATATACAAAAAACGTTAACATCTCAACCGTTGGATTCAACATACGGATGAGATCGCCTACCAGATAGTCCATCCCTCTCCCATTAATTCTGATCCCCGATCCACCCCCGACCTCCCCATCCGGTGACCCACCATCGCACCCCCGGACCCCAACTAGCACCGATAGCACCCGACGTCCTCTGTGAGCATCGACATCTCCGACCGTCGACACCCTCGACTATTATTCGACATTAGAATACCCTGAAATTCGTCATGACAATAATATCCTAAAAATGATCCAATAAAAGATCTTAGGCCACATGATCGTGAACCCTCGAGAGGATGTAAAAATATAAATAAGGGGACAAAACGGATAAAGTAACATATATATGGACAATGTGGAGAACACATGCACGCACGATGCCACCAGGGCAGATAGATAAAAATAAGTTTTTTCTTCACGAGGAAATAATTGTTTTAGATAATGCATATGCAATTAAATAGTTAGCAATTATATATCCTAGGAATATATATGCGACAAATAAAACATTTCCATTCGGGGGGATAAAATATAAAGTGTGTGTAACGCCCCCAAATCGCACCCCGCCACGTGGCAGAATACGCTTCGGAGACGGTACGGGTCATCCTTACGTGAACATCATGTTGACCGAAAAAATAAGACTTTTGACTGGTCAACTCAACATCGATAAATGCGAAATAATTAAATCATCACTAAGAATAAAATAGAGTAATATCTTGAAATGCGGAAGACTAATAACTGACTTCATAGGAGTCCAAGGGAAATCTAATACATCAAATGATAAAATGAAAGGAGACAGCTATCCATCATCTAAGGACTCGATAACCATGTGCAGCCACCTACGAGCTCGATCTGTCACCGTTGACCACCATCATCATTAGGACATTGGCTTGCATTTAAGAACATGCAGGAGAGAAACTTCCCTATGAGTTTTACAACTCAGTATGGAAGTAAGATAAACATCATAGTAGGATCATGATACTAGGCATGAATCATAAAAATGTAACATCATAAAATAACATCATCATCAGATAAGAAAATGAATCATGATCGTAATATTGAATAATAATCACATAAAAGGATATATGAATAGGATCATAAAGAGTCATCATCATAAAGGCAGAAGCCTGATATCATAGGAAAGGTTCCTTATTCATATGTATTCATCTTCTTCTTCATTTTAATTTCATCTTTGACTTATTTGGAGTATATTTCAACCCACGGGGAGGCCTGCCTCAACCCGTCCATCATCATCATAACTGATAGAGCCAGCCCATAACTGACAGAAGTCATCCCATAACTGTCCGAGGACAGTCCATAACTGGTAGTCACCAGTCCATTATAAAAGAGCTCTCCATTTACCGTTTTACGTCTTTTATCTTCCATCTTTTAATTAAATAAAATATATTTTGATAAGAACTTAAAATCAGGATAAAAGACATAATCATGGAGAGTAAATCAGGGATAAATCGACATCGTCATCATCATACATAAATTAGAATTAATCACGTGAAACATGGATTAAAAGATCATAAGCATAAGCATAATCTGGTCGAAACCCGGGCCGAGTAGGGAGAAACCCGGGCCGAGTTGATCGGTCATGATCTTCGATGAATCAAGGGAAAGCCCGGGCCGGGTTCGGGTTACACCCCGGCCGGGTCGAATCATCCTCGAGTCGGAGAGGCCGTCTTGCCCAACTATTTTTCGTACATAGAACTCAGTCCGGGTCATCTTCAACCCGAGAGCATCGGCAATGGCAGATCCGGGCCAGGTTCCTCCGAACTCGGTTCGGCGAAGGACCTGCCCGAGCCGTGTTTGGGTGAACCCGTGCCGGGTTCATCTTTCGCAGAAACTACGCGTCACGCAGTTCACATTCCGTTCGTCTTCTCCGGTGATGGCTGGCATAAATTAACATCATACTTCATCATACAATAATCAGGAATGACCTAGAACAAGCTTCAAGTCTAAAATCAAGATTCTATTACGAATCTATCCAATTCCATACCATGAAGTTTCTGTCCGAGAAACTTTACTGATGTCCTCTTCTTCCTCTTCCTCTTCCTCTTCTTCCTCTTCCTGCTCCTCTCTGTCCAGATGCGCGGCCGATCCCGTCCAAGTCCTCTGGTACGTCCCCTATATGGCGGCGGCCATCAGGGGCAAGACAAATCGAAAAGGGTGCACGTAGAGGAGAATTAGGGCCGACTTCGTGAGAAAATGAAAATGAGGTTTTGGTTTGATCTGGCCTCATATTTGTAGGGAGAGGATCAGAGTTTAAATCATAATTTAACTTCTCCCTGATCAAATCAAATCCAACTTAGATTTTATCCCCTCTTTATTCTCCCTTTTATCTTTTTCTTTTATTCTTTTCTTTTCCTCTTTTCTGTTAAAAGTCTGGGTGTTACATCATAAATCCCTTAAAATAAAATTCATCCTCGAATTCAGTCAGAAGTCAGGACTTACCAAAAAGTGCGAGAAATTCCCTTCGCATCTCAGACTCGAGTTCCCAGATTGCTTCGTCACCTCGGTGATGGCTCCAAGCCACCTTGACCAGTGGTACATCTTTGTTGTTATGACGTTGAACCTTTGTCTCTAGAATCTGGATGTGTTGCTCCTCATAGGTCAGGTCATCTTTGAGGTTGGGTTCTTCATATCTTATTACATTTGCATCATCATGTTTATACTTTCGGAGCATAGAAATGTGAAACACGTTATGAACTCGCCCATAAGATGGAGGTAATGCTAGTCTGCAAGCACCCTCTCCAACTAGCTCAAGTACCTCAAATGGACCAACATATCTTGGGCTAAGCTTTCCTCTTTTACTAAACATCATTACTCCCTTGGTTGGAGAAATCTTCAGGAGTACTTGATCACCTGTCTGAAAACTTTGTTCCCGTCGTCCTCTGTCAGCATAGAACTTTTGTCGAGCTTGAGCTGCCTTCATCCGTTCTTGTATCAGTTCGACCTTTGCTGAATATTCCTCTGTCTTCTTCAGCTCTTTTTCATCCAAAATCTTCCTCTCACCTACCTCATTCCAGCATGCAAGTGAACGACATAGTCTCCCATACAAGGCTGCAAAGGGAGTCATACGAATGCTGGAATGGTAGCTATTATTATAAGCAAACTCTATGATGGGTAGGTGATCATCCCGGTTACCCTTCTAGTCAAGGGCACAAGCTCTTAACATGTCTTCAACTGTTTGGATGGTCCTTTCGGTCTGACCGTCCGTTTGTGGATGGAATGACGTACTATAATTCAGCCTCATTCCCAAAGAGTCTTGTAAGCCTCTCCAGAATCTGGCTGTAAACCTTGGGTCCCGATCTAACACAATAGAGGTGGGGATCCCATGAAGTCTGATGATCTCTTGTACATATAGATCCATAAGGCTCTGCACTGATTGTTTTGACTTTATGGATAGAAAGTGTGCAGACTTCGTTAACCGATCCACCACTACCCATATGGTGTCATGTCCCTTCTGAGTACGGGGTAGACATGTTATGAAATCCATAGAAATATCCTCCCACTTCCACTGTGGAATGGCGAGAGATGTGATCTTTCCATAGGGCTTCTGATGTTCCACTTTCACCTGTTGGCAGACCAGACACTTGAAAACATATTCAGCAATCTCTCGCTTCATGTCATTCCACTAGAAGGTTCTTTGCACATCCTTGTACATCTTAGTGCTGCCCGGATGGATCGCAAACTCAGACTTGTGACATTCATCCATCACTTCCCTTTTAAGAGCTTCATCACTTGGGACCCATAGACGATCTCTATATCGGATCCCACCGTCTGCTGAGAGTTTGAAATCTTCTTCTTCTTTCTGACATCTTCCTAACATCTTCGTATAATCAGGATCCTGAGCTTGAGCCTTAATGAGTATATCCACCAGATTCAATTGTATCTAGTGCATCATCAGTACTGCTCCATTCCTTCCAGGTCTTGGCTTCCATAGGCTTAGCTCCTTCATCATCTTATACATACCCATCATCATGTGAGCTAGTGAGCCTTTCCACTTACGGTTGAGTGCGTCTGCAACTGAGTTCGCCTTACCAGGGTGGTAACTAATGGAGAACTCATAATCCTTCAAATATTCCATCCATCTTCATTGTCGCATATTAAGGTCTCGCTGAGAGAAGACGTACTTGAGGCTCTTATGGTCGGTGAACACCTCAAACTGTACTCCATATAGGTAGTGTCACCAAATTTTCAACGCGAAGACTACCGCTGCCAATTCCAAGTCATGAGTCAGGTAGTTCACCTCATGTTCTTCAGCTGCCTAGATGCATATGCGACCACTTTTCCATGTTGCATGAGTACGCATCCAAGTCCTGTGCCGCAAGCATCACTGTACACAACATATCCCTCTGTACCTTTCGGAATGGTGAGTATAGGTGCAGTGGTCAGTCTAGCCTTCAGTTCTTGGAACTGTCTTCGCATTTTTGTGTCCATATGTACTTCACTCCTTTCTTCGTTAGGTTCGTCAAGGGAGATGCGATCTTTGAGAAATTCTTAATGAACCTGCGGTAATAGCCTGCCAACCAGAGAAAGCTGCGAATTTCAGTGGCATGCTTTGGCCTTGGCCAGTGGGATACCGCTTCTATTTTAGAAGGATCCACAGAAATGCCCTTCTTCGAAATTATGTGTCCAAGAAACATAATCCGGTCAAGCCATAACTCACACTTAGATAGTTTTCCGTACAACTTGTGCTGTCTTAACTTTTCTAAAACTATCTTCAAGTGTTCCTTGTGTTGTTCTTTATTCTCCGAATAGATCAGAATGTCATCTACGAAAATGATGACAAACTGGTCCAAGTATGGCCTGAACACCCGATTCATGAGATCCATGAATATTGTAGGGGCGTTCGTCAGTCCAAAAGGTATCACCAGAAATTCATAGTGACCATACCTTAATCGAAAAGCCGTCTTTTGTACATCTTCGCCGGCTACTCTAAGCTGGTGGTACCCACTTCGTAAGTCAATCTTAGAAAATACCGCGGCCTTTGAAAGTTGATCGAAAAGGTCATCGATCCGCGGTAGAGGGTACTTGTTCTTGACTGTAGCCTTATTTAGCATCCGATAGTCGATGCACAGTCTTAGAGAGTCGTCTTTCTTCTTAACAAATAGCACTGGAGCTTCCCAGAGAGATACACTCGGCCTGATAAATCCCTTGGCTAAAAGTTCTTGAATTTGCTTCTTCAGTTTATGCATCTCGGCCGGTGCCATCCTGTAGGGGGCTTTCGAAATCGGAGCAGTGCCTGGAAGGAGATCGATCCGAAAATCAATCTCTCGTGGAGGTGATAATCCGAAAATGTCGTCAGGAAAGACATTTGGAAATTCTCGAACTACATCCAGTTGTTGTAATTGGGTCCACGGGTTGTCCATCGTCATCACATTTGCGAGAAAACCTCTGCATCCCTTCTGTATCATCATCTGTGCTTTCAAGGCAAATATGATAACCTTCTCATCCTTTCTTGTGGTACTTCTAACAGTGGCCTTACGTTCACCTTGAGTACCAATGATCACCTTCTTCTGTTTGCATAGTACGTCTACGTCATGGTAGGATAGCCAATCCATACCAAGAATGACATTGTAGTCCGTCAAGGAGATGATTACCAGATCTGTAGAAAAATTCTTGCCTTGTATTTCCACTGGTACCTCAGGAAGATACTTAATGGCGTAGAGCATTCCCATAGGAGTAATTATCTCCATGGGATGGCTTATATCATGTAGAGGTAACCTCAAAGTAGTAGCACAGTCTTTAGATATAAACGAGTGCGACGCACCCGAGTCGAATAAAACTATAGTAGAAAGACTTGCTATGGATAGTATACCTCTAATGACTTCGGCATCCGCCGGTACTGCATCTTCCTCGAAGTGGAAGACTCGTCCACGCACCATGTTGTTTCCACGCTGAGCTGATGCGGGTTCATCCTTCTTAGTAGGACAATCACGAATGAAATGTCCTTGTTGACCACAGTGCAGGCATACCCCAGCCTTCATCCTACACTCCCCAATGTGGAACCTCCTACAGTGGGGACAGGCACCAATACCCTGTGCCTGTTGCTGGGGCTGCTGACGTTAGGGTTGCAAAAAGAGGTCATGACTTAGTTCTTCTTCATCATAAACATCTTTTAACTTCATTTTCATCATCTTTATCTGATATTGGGTCTGTTGTGGGCGGTTAGCCTCACGAGGCTCATAGGGCCTTGCCCGATTATCCCGACGTTGGTTCCTACAATCGGGTCCTCCTCGATTCCGACAACGGTCATTTCATCGTGGCTGGTTCTGAGCAGAGAATTGCATGGGAGCCTTTCCTTTTCCATCCTTTAGTTCTTGTTGTTCCCTGGCATAATTCCTTTCCATGGTGGTGGCAAGCTCCACTGCTAGACTCACATTAGCACATTGGCTAGCTAAGGTGCTGGCCCTGATGGTTGGGTTCAAGCCTTGGCAGAAGTGGTCTGCCTTCTGCCTATCACTCATCTTGAGAGTGTTGTACCTCTCTAGATGAATGAATTTGACATGATACTGAGCCACTGTCATCTGATCCTGGCTCAGTAGTAGAAATTCCCTCTGCTTTAGTGCACGCTGATATGGTGGGAAATAGCGTGCTTCAAATGCTTCGCAGAAACGTTCCCAAGGAACGTCATTCTGTCCATCATACTGTGTATCAATCACAATTCTCTACCAGTCTAAGGCATCCTCAGTTAATACGCTGGTGGCGAACAGAACCTTCTTTTCTTCACCACAGTTCATCTGTTGCAGCTTCTCCTTCATTGTCCTCAGCTATCTATCAGTCATGTCAAACTCGCTCAAGCCATCATACTCGGGTGGACGTAACTTCATGAAGGCCTGAATGGTGTCCTTAGATGGCACTAGAGGTGTAGGTTGTGCAGAAGGAAACTGCACTGATGGCATCATCACGGGTACGACCTGAACCGATGGTGTCGGTATGGCCAGAACCGTTGGTGCCCGTGATGGTGGGGGCTGCACCAGTGGGGACTGCACAGTCGGATCCACAGCTCGAGCCTGACTCATCTGAACATCGTTCTGGTCCGTCCCCTCTTGTAGTGGATTTCCCATCTCGCTGCTATTTCGAGGTCGTCTCCGACCCCAAGCTCTAGTAACAGGTGCACGACGTGGAGGCATCTACATCATCATACATCATCATACATCATCATCTTAGAAAAACATCTTACATCTTAAGAGACAAGATAAGCTTACTTGACTTCAGGTGGCGCGATGACTGCTCGTGGCGCTTGCACATGGACTTGACATCATAACTTTAGGACATGAGAATGGCCTAACTTTATGCTCTGATATCTAACTGTAACGCCCCCAAATTGCACCCCGCCACGTGACAGAATACGCTTCGGAGATGCTACGGATCGTCCTTACGTGAACATCATGTTGACCGAAAAAATAAGGCTTTTGATTGGTCAACTCAACATCGATAGATGTGGAATAATTAAATCATCACTAAGAATAAAAAAGAGTAACATCTTGAAATGAGAAAGACTAATAACTGACTGCATAGGAGTCCAAAGGAAAGCTAATACATCAAATGATAAAATGAAAGAAGACATCTATCCATCATCCAAGGACTCGATAATCATGTGCAGCCACCTACGAGCTCGATCTATCACCATTGGCCACCATCATCATTAGGACCTTGGCATGCATTTAAGAACGTGCAGAGGAGAAACCTCCCTATGAGTTTTACAACTCAGTATAGAAGTAAGATAAACATCATAGTAGGATCATGATACTGGGCATGAATCATAAAAATGTAACATCATAAAATAACATCATCATCAGATAAGAAAATGAATCATGATCGTAATATGGAATAATAATCACATAAAAGGACATATGAATAGGATCATAAAGAGTCGTCATCATAAAGGCAGAAGCCTGATATCATAGGAAATGTTCCTTATTCATATGTGTTCATCTTCTTCTTCATCTTAATTTCATCTTTGACTTATTTGGAGTATATTTCGACCCACGGGGAGGCTTGCCACAATCCGTCCATCATCATCATAACTGGCAGAGCCAGCCCATAGCTGACAAAAGTCAGCCCATAACTGTCCGAGGACAGTCCATAACTGGTCGTCACCAGTCCATCATAAAAAAGCTCTCCATTTAGTGTTTTACATCTTTTATCTTGCATCTTTTAATTAAACAAAATATATTTTGATAAGAACTTAAAATCAGGATAAAAGACATAATCATGGAGGGTAAATCAGGGATAAATCGACATCGTCATCATCATACATAGATTAGAATTAATCACGTGGAACATGGATTAAAAGATCATAAGCATGAGCATAATCTGGTCAAAACCCGGGCCGAGTAGGGAGAAACCCGAGCCGAGTTGATCGGTCATCATCTTCGATGAATCAAGGGAAAGCCCGGGACGGGTTCGGGTTACACCCGGGCCGGGTCGAATCATCCTCGAGTCGGAGAGGTCGTCTCGCCCGACTATTTTCCGTACACAGAACTAGGTCCAGATCATCTTCAACCCGGGCCGGGTTCGTCCAGTTGCAGAGCTCCGAGAGCGTCGGCAATGGCAGATCCGGGCTGAGTTCCTCCGAACTTGGTCCGGCGAAGGACCTGCCCGGGCCATGTTTGGGTGAACCCGGGCCGGGTTCATCTTTCGCAGAAACTGCACGTCACGCAGTTCGCGTTCCGTTCGTCTTCTCCGGCGATGGCCGGCATAAATTAACATCAAACTTCATCATACAATAACCAGGAACGACCTAGAACAAGCTTCAAGTCTAAAATCAAGATTCTATTACGAATCTATCCAGTTCCATACCTTGAAGTTTCTGTCCGAGAAACTTTACTGATGTCCTCTTCTTCCTCTTCCTCTTCCTCTTCTTCCTCTTCCTCTGCCCGCTCCTCTCTGTCCAGACGCGCGTCCGATCCCATCCAAGTCTTTCGGTACGTCCCATGTATGGCGGCGGCCATCAGGACAAGAAGAATCGAAAAGGGTGCACGTAGAGGAGAATTAGGGCCGGCTTCGTGAGAAAATGAAAAAAAAGTTTTGATTTGGCCTCATATTTATAGGGAGAGAATCAGAGTTTAAATCATAATTTAACTTCTCCCTGATCAAATCAAATCCAACTCAAATTTTATCCCCTCTTTATTCTCCCTTTTATATTTTTCTTTTATTCTTTTCTTTTTTCTCTTTTCTGTTAAAAGTCCGGGCGAAATTATTTATCTGTTTCCTTTTTATGTGTCTTTTGCATCGAGGTAATGGAAGATCCTCCTGTTTATGGTGCGACCTGTGGATGGTAGGTTGATGTACTTGGCAACTCCTTTTTGTTTAGGTGAACATACACACATATGACTAATTATTAAATTAAACTTATGACCAAATGAAAATTAATTTATTTTGGCTTTTAGAATTTGTTTTTTTTAATCTTCCACTTTAGTAAATGTTGAGAGAGAGAGAGAGAGTTCTAATCTAGCATGTTAACAATTGGCATTCTCCTTTTCACAGACCATCAAATATGCACGAATTGTAAAGTACAATATAAACTTAACAACCCTGTCAATTCACAATCAATTATTCTACAGGAAATCAAATTGTTCAGTTGTTTTTGTTTTTTTGGCAAATTTAAGTCGCTCCACATTTTTCTTTTTTGAGAGGATGACTAATTTCCTTCAGGTTTCCTCCATGTATTAAGACTCCTTTGATATCTTAATTAATAATTAGTCTCATTTAATTTCAAAAATGTGCCATGCCACATGAACAACTTTGCATTTCCATTTTCCCGTATTTTTTAAACAATATATATATATCTTATCCCTATAAATTAAAGCTCTTGAACATCAAATATATAATTTTGTTTTGTTCGAGCAGTTTTAATTTTGATATTTTTTTTAAAAAATATGGTTTGACCTCTACTCAGTCGGCCATGATGGTCCTAATAATTAAACAGAAGAAAACATAGGAACCACGTCAACTATTGGATGGTGTTGGAGGTGAAACCTCCGAAATTTTTTTTGTACATCTAGAACTTATCGGACGATGCTTTTATTTTCTATTATTCAATATCATATTTTTTACCAAATAAGTTCTTTATTATGTCTATGTAACAACCTAGATTTTTAATTAGGAATAGTTAATTTGTTCTTTGGATCAAACTCTCGTAATCTTCCTTATTTCAAATTCAAAGTTTCTCCTGTCAATCTCTTTTCCCTCATGTTTATAGGACTTGAAGAAGGAGAATGAGAGATACAAGTAGAAAGAAGAAAAAGGAAGGAAAAGCATAAATATTAATAAGGATTAATCATCTAAAGGGGGTTCTAATATCTCTTCCCTCTCAATAGCTTGCAGAGTTTGGATTGAGAGTTTCAAAAACTTTCTAGTTCTTGGTAGGTTTGTGATTGAGGGTGTGTG
Organism: Pontederia crassipes; assembly: GCA_030549335.1. Lineage (NCBI taxonomy): Eukaryota > Viridiplantae > Streptophyta > Magnoliopsida > Commelinales > Pontederiaceae > Pontederia > Pontederia crassipes. Next base: position 10,797,980 of record CM060190.1, read on the forward strand.
TTAAGAATCAATAGATCTAATTAATGTTCATACCTAAATTTGAATATTTAGGGTATATTATAAATATATGTTCTTAGATGTATTTGGAGAATGAAACCCTAGATCTCCATGATGATAGTGTATGCATGTTTTGATATGTTATAATGTACATGCTTAGAAAACATACTCTATTATGTTCATAATCTTTATATGTTTGTCCCAAAGTTGACTCAAAAACACCTATTTTCGGGTAGAATATCGAGTCTCGAGAACGCTGGTATGGACGTGTCAACAATACAAATAGTCGTGAATGAGTGAACAAGAACTGACGGAATGTCATGACAATTTTGTCACTGCTGTTACGAGGCTGAGAACGACCGTGACCTACCTAATCACAACTATGAGTGGGTGAAAAATGAACCAAGGGAAGACGATCTCTCTGTAATGCTCGTTACGGTACTATCATAGCCGTACGTGGTCTGAGCATGACCGTGATAACTTCATCATAGTCGTGACCATGAAATGGAGAAAAGGGTGAAAATCAGTAGCTCTATAACACCCGTTAATCTTAAGGTTCACGACTGTGACCGCTTGGTCACGATCATGACAAAAGTTGAAGACTATGTATGTTAATTTTAAACGTATTTTCAAGATATATATGCTATATGTATTGGTGTTTGATGAATGTGTATGATATATATCTAGATATACAAAATGCATGTACAATCGTAACTAGGTTAAAATAAGAAGACTGAGCAACATAATATTATTTGATGATTCACCACTATTTGATGATTCAAAACATAATGCACCCAGTTGAAAAAGATTATTTCTTGTCGCCCCTCAACTGAATAACTATTTCTTATATCGATAACGGTATGTGATCCTAGTCGCATCTGGATGAGAGGAGCATTGTTTACAAAGCCTAATTAGCCTATTGTAGGGCAATGGCATGGTTCTTTCTCCTCAGTGTAAGACTAAAGATTATTACTAATAAATATTGAACTGCAAAAATTAATGTCCACAAGAGTGGAGTCCAACAAGTTATGGAGGAACCCTGAGGATGTTTACTAAGGTAATGTATAATAACTACAAGTTACGTAATGTGGTTACTGATGAAAAGACTAAATGATAATGTATGTACCATACTTTTATATGATGATGATGATTGTTACATGTTATTTTCAATGCTATTGATGTTAATGCATGATGATATATGTTATGATTGATTGACATGTAGATCATCCATATCATGTCTTTATATACTCTATGTTGCACATGACCTCGAGTTCAATAAAGTCATGATATTGTCATTTTGCTAAGTCTATTAGAAAATGATGGTTTCAAAGGTGTTTCACGAATAATGAATATTATCTTATATTGTATGTCATTTGTTTTCAAATGTTTTAAAGACTTCCACTGAAAACTAATTTTTATCTTATATTATTGATTATATTTTCCGTTGCATTGATTAATAATTATTTACATATGATTATGTGATGGCGAACGGGCTAACACGTATGGAAATTCTCCTAATTGTCTCCAACTTTTAGGGTGGATTTTCGGAGTGTTACAATTATAATAAATATTATAGTTTCCTTTTATATGTAATGTTAAATTTCAAACAAATATTGTGTTGAGAAATTAAAGTGTACTATACAAAAAAAATCATTTCCTAAATTATAAAATATTTTTAAATCATTTTAGATCTAACACCTTTATAATACATACACATAATATGATTTTTTTGTGAGACTATGGATATAAAAAATACTACAATATATATTAACTATTAATTATGAAATTGTACAATCAAGTTTTTTTAATAGGGTTTAATGGATATCCTCCCCCTGTAAAGGGAAAGGATGGTTCTCCCCCCATCTGCAGCCGTTGGATCCGCATTTCAAGGCCATAGATGATGCACATGGTTCATGCGTAAGGAGCGCGGCTCAGGGCAAATGAGGGCATGGTTCACGATGAAAAAATCGGAGAGAGAAGATGCAGCACAGACAATGACGAAGAGGTCGCCATCATCGTCGGATGGGTCGAAGAAGGTCGAATCAGAGGTGAAGAGTCGTCATCGTCACACGATCTTCGCCGCACGTTGCTCGCGAGGTCGCCGCTCGCGAGATCGCTGCGAGGTCTCAGTCGGCGTGATCTCATCGTGAAGTCGCCATCCCCTTGAGGTGCTCCTTTATCGCTGCGAGGTCGCCATCACCATCGGATGGGTCGAAGAAGGTCGAATCGGAGGCGAAGAGGTTGTTATTATCGCACGATCTTTGTCATCACCGCGAGATCTCCGTCGCCAATAAACACGTGGGCTTTAACAATATCAAAATATACATGTCATAATCACATATGATTATCAAGTAAAACTTATTTGAACTTTACAAGTATTGTTTCCTAAAAATATTTTTGTATAAGAGGTTATTCCATCTCATATAAAATCATTGAAACATATCATAACTTATTTTCATATCTCAAGATATGTTTCAATAATAATAATAATAATCTTTGCTTGAGATAATATCATAAATAAAAAAACTAACATACAACATTTTTCTATGTTGTAAATTTACCCACTCACCTTGTACTTTATGTTTTCAAAAATGTTTACTAGATTTTCCTCCTTTCACTTGTAGCTTGTTGGTTTCCTACAAGCAATGATGCTATTTCACTTTTCAATTACCAATAATAATAATATGCAATGCATGCTCATGATGCATGAACACTTGTTCACCTTAATTTCAAGAGTTTATATTGATATGCTACTTCACATTCCCAACTATTCAATCTTCCAAAACTTAACAAGGTGTTATCTCAGGATTTAAGATTGAGTGACTATCAACAAATAATTCATAACTTCTTAATCACATGGGAAAATCTTATGATTCTGTATAAATTAGAAATTAGACTTACTAAGGTTTCCGTCATTCACTAATTCCAAGTGATCAAGTCATAAAATCCAAAGTAATCTGACCTAGGGTTTGTATTCTGGCAGACTATGTATTAGTAAAACATTAATTTATATGTTTCTAAATACTTGCCTATTTAACTAGATCATAATTTTCTTTATAACGCTTATCAATAATTTAATTATCATTATGCTTTAATTCAAAAATTAATTGCTACATGCAACCATGACTATATAGACATTTATAATAACTTAATATGCTAATTAGATGCATGATTACATATAAATAATGTTTGTGGAGCACGTCCGTGACAATTCTCCCCTCTTTAGAAAAAAAATTTGTCCATGAAATTTAGATACATATTTCATGAAATAAGAATGGATACTTCTTTCTTATCTGGCCATTCTCACTTTCAAGTTGCCTCCTTTCTTGAGTGATTTATTTAGAGTACTAAAAATAAAGGAATTTTTCATTTCCAAAGTTCCTTTTCCTTGATTCTTATAATTTGTACTCTATTTTCTTCTTGACACCAATATTATTATACTTGAATAGATTGAGTTGCTCTTTATGTGTAGAAGGTTGCTCTACAATTTATTGATGGTACAATCCTTAATTTTCAATGAGCAGAAGGTAATTGTATGTACTATTATTTGTTGATGTTCTGCTCTCTTTGATATTTGCTTTAACGCATAGCATACCGGAATATCATATCCCAAAAGAGATGAGAAAAGTTGGTTATTGCATCAACCTAGATGAGTTAGCACCCATTGCATGTGGACTCTTTAGGATTGAGTGGAATAAGGGAGGAGATTCTTGAACGAAGAAAATGATCCAATTAATTACTTAATAACAAGGTTTTGAAGACCAATGGAGGACTAAGTGGAATAGTAAGGAAAATCTCAGTTTCAATTGATGATGACATAATGACCAATAGAATATTTTGATTTTTTTTGTGTCAACAAGTATGTCAAAAAATCACCAAAAAGCTTCTAGATGTTTATTTGGGATGCTTTACAAGATTCGACATTGATCATTCTTATAATTTGCACTTTGATATCTGTAGTTGTTGGACTTCTATCTTAAGACCGACCAAAGGGTGCATACGATGGTTTATGAATCTTAGCATATTCCTAGTTGTTATAGTACTATAAGAAGTCATTGTAGTTTAAAGACATAGACAAGGAAAAGAAAAGATCTTAATCTAAGTGACACATTGAAGCTTGATGATTTGTTGATTGATAAGCTTGTCTGCCAAGGGTTTGATCAATATCTTCGAAGCATAGAAACATTGAAAATATCGTGAATACACAATATATCTAGTGGTGGAACTTAACAAATAAACAGTTAACCCAATACATGCCAAAATCTCATATGGGCCTATGTATCATGGACATAACTTTCCTTCATATTTTTTTTCATAGGTAATGTTGTCCTTGTAAATTCAATAGAATGATCACTTTTTTATTTTTCTTGACATTTCATAATAATCCTACATTTATTATATTCTTTCGGCTATAATTGTTTCTCAATGTGTGTATTTAAATTTCATAAAAGAATTAATACTTTCATCTAATCTTGTTACCCATGGTTAATTTTATACAAAGTTCCCATAAATATAAGTTCCAAGATTATGAGTGAAACACTAATTGTAAGGAAATCTTCAAATATTTGACAACATTTATGCATAACAAGGATTATGGGTAGAATTTCAATAATTATAGAGTCTATCATGACAAGCGAAAGAAGATGACACATTATAGATGAGGGAAATGAGCAATGATTATCATGTATTCGTAGGTTAAATGCTATCACTATCATTCGTAAGTTAACTGCTATCACTATCATTCGTAAGAATGATGGTCGGTGTGAGTAACAATGAAATTTGTAAATAAGACTTTCCTTCTCTAATTGATTTACAATGTTGAAATGTCAATTCGAGTTCGTGATTGAGGATAAGAAAGGCGTCCCCCTCTACACTCATTTGCTAAACCTCCAACCAACATTTCATGATTGAAAAACACCAAGTTAAAGTTCTCGATGGACGACCAAAGGATGCATTACTCCAATAATCTTTCTAGAAGCTTTCTCACAATTCTTTTAAACTTCTAAAATTGATGGACGTACTAAAGTCCGAAAGGACAAATCATTCATCACCTGTAAAGGAGTGACAATGGTGAATTAATCCATCACCCTAGATGAGATGTGATAGATAATGAGCTAAAAATAACTTCCCAAATATGAGGGATTGCAATTGATAACAACTAATCAAGAATTGCCAATGATTCAGAATGTATAACGATGAATGTTGTTTGACAACGATGGATTGAAAGTTGACAATAATTCTGATATCAATAATAGCAATTCAAGGTTCCATAGTGATTTCAAAATCACTGATAATGATTCACATTAGACAATGTTACTTTAATGATCATCATGTATGAATCCTATCAAATAGCTATCAGTTTTCAACACTAAATTGATTTGATGATTGGTTCTCCAACCCTTATGCGTAATCTAATATTATTATTCATTTCTGTAAAATGTTTACAATTTCTTATTAATATAGACATCTCATAATGTCTTAATAAGATTACAAGCATATATTCTCGTACTGATTGTCCCTACAGAACCTTTAATATCTCGTATAATCATGTTAAGATTTGATGTTCTCAAACACGAAGAAGAAAAACACATAATTTACTATTTACACATCCAGAACAAGTAGTTTCCAATTTCGTATTAAAGATCATTCATATATATATATATAAAGTTTTCATGATCATCATATTCAGATTTTAGTTATATTATTTATGGCACATTTTGCCAATTGACATGGAAAGGCTATTCAAAACAACATAACAATACTTTATTCCGATTTTTTCTATCTTCTTATCCACATATTTTATTTAGATCAATATCAATCTTGTAGAATTAAGCTTCAAAGTCAATTTATACATAGGTTATATCAAAATTTTGGATAACCATAATCACTTGAAAAAGTCAAATAATTATAGTGTTCAAATTCAAAAAGTTTTTTTTTCTTTGAATATCCATGATGTAAGACATAACTATTATCTAATTCTCATACATATAAATAATCCAATGTATGTTAAATACAAAATTATTAATGGTGGCTTGTAAATATTCTCTCATCGCATTTTCATAAGGTTTAAATGTATTTATTTCAAAACACAATGTCTCATTGCAAAACTTTTATAACACAATATCTTAGGATGTGACTTTTCTTATCTTTTTTATTTTCTTTTTACTATAAGATGCAAACTAGTTGTTCTTTATGTGACAAGTTCTTGTTTCAATGAACAACCTTATTCATACGCAATCATAAAATGATACTTCATATTTTCTTAGATTGGAGACAAGAGAACACATCATACTTCCTTTTTATATTAGGAAGAAAGGTTGCATGATAAATAATTGATCAAAATCATTTAGATATATCAGATGACCATACATACCAAGGACATGATTTGTTTTTCTTAGAATTGAAATGATCTAGTATCATGAGGTCAACCCAAAACTCACACATAATTTGGCTCTTAGTTGTATTTTCCCATAATAATTTTATAAAATAGTGTTTAAATATCTCTCATGATGTGCACGACTTTCAGAATTGAGAGATCATAAGTTTATGAGTAGTTTGATGGTGAAAAAAATCATAATGATCATATCGAGTTCCATGTAGATAGAGGTTGAGATATAACATTCTTTAACTTTAGCTAATGGTATCCATATCTTAAAGTCATTTTTGAGAATCTAGTAGTACCTATAATTGATCAAGTAAAAACACATTCTTGATAAACTATTTTTCATAATCACCTAGTCTGAACGTCTATAATTGATGTCCATTTAAAGAACTTATCTTTCTTTTTAAAGAATAAATCCGAAACTCAGAATTTTGATTGAAAACAAACCTTATCGAAATGCTCCTATAGTTATTTTAATCCTATGGGTGTTACACGATAAGGAGTCTTAGAAGTAAGAATAGTTCTATGGACTAGGTCCATAAAGAATTCCCTCTATCAGCTCGGTCATAATTTAGGAAGATCTTAATATTTTAACAAATTCAGATATGATTGGAATATCTTCCAATCGTTAACCCATTTGCCTTTATCTCGACGACAAAATAAAAGTAAGTTTCTCATCGCTTCCTAATTAACTTCTCTATCATTACTATATAAATAATGCAAGAGAGGATAATTCTAACATTTATCAGAAAATGTAACTATTGATTTTCTTGATAAATCAAAAATAAATTTTTTTCTTAAAATAATGTGGAGTGGTATGATGACGAACTAATCAATCCATTTCAAGTAAGACATCCCAGTCTTTGATATTTAAAGGAAGGAACTCTATCATCATTTCCCACTCAGCCACTTTCACTCCATATTCATTTATATCTTTTGCAAGTACTACTAGTTTGATTCGTAGCATTACCATCATGAAACATTATTGATGGACCCATTATGATCACATCATCACATAGGGAGGATAATTGTTGGCATCAACTATCACACCCTATACTAATGCATGATGCATGAGATGAAAATGAACTCCTAATAGGTTGACGGTCCGACGGAGCAAATTGACAAATGTCAATAATATCTAATTGGCCCTCACCACATTACTCATGTGGCGATAGGTTTACCGTTTCAAAAATAAAATAAGGAAAGTTATTAAAAGCATGCACTATTAATCTAATGCAGATAATATCACCTAACCTTAAACTTAAGTCATACTGTCTACATAAACTTATAACCTATGCTCTAATATCAAACTATGTCACACCCAACTCTATGACTAAGTCCTAATCATAATTATTTTAACTCACTTATTTAAGTATTTTAGCATAATTTTGACAAAATATCCTCCCTTATTTATCTTACGTTATTTGTCAATACATATAGTAGATGCATATAAAAACTCATGAAAGTTTAATAAAAAGTTATAAGACATAACACTTACACATTATCACTATTATTTGACAACCCATTTCCCATTTAACACCTCACAAGATCAAGTTTTATACAACCTTACAAAATGATTCTAATAAACTCTAGTACAACTCTCGAGCTTGTCCATTACATGCATGCTTTTTAAAAATGAAAGTGAAGGAAAAATAAAAGTGCTTCAATGGCTCGACCTCTTCTATATGCGTCAAAGGTAGGCTTCGAGTCGACTCAACTCGAGAACTTAGAATTATCTGATAAATTCAACAAAGGTAATATGAGCAACCATCGTTTGCTCAATGAATGAAAATAAAAGTACAACATAGGAAAACAATATGAGTGCATAGAATATTTAAATAATCACATTTATTTCACATGAGAAAACATTTAAAACATAACTCATATCATGTAAATTTCCAAATCATATGAACTTTTAGATAAATAAAAATTACTCAAAATATCATCATATTCATAATTAAACTCTACACACGTGACATCGCACATACTCATCATGGGTCAATACGTATTCCTATATAGTTAAGCAGAGCTTCATAATAAAGAGTATTGAGTACGCAGAGCAAATCATGGGTCAATATGTAATCCTTTATGATTATGTGTCATATAGTTAAGTAGAGCTTCACAATCAAGAGTCTCAGATTTGAATAGTAAATTATGGATCAATACGTATCCCTTCATCTGAGATACGCAGAGCATATCATGGGTCAATATGTACATGCAGAGTAGCCCCCAAAGGACAAAACACTCGATATACGCCCCAAGGCTTCATGTATATTGAATGCGATCCGACCTTTTTCAAATAGCATGGCCAATGAACACATAAAATTTAACAATATCATAATACACATATCATTATCAAATAAAACTTATTTTAACTTTACAAGTATTGTTCCCTGAAAACATTTTAACTTCACTCAAGATTTCAGATTGAGTGACTATCAATAAATAATTCATAACTTCTTAACCACATGGAAAAATATTATGATTTTGGATAAATTAGAAACTAGACTTAATAAGGTTTCCAACCCCCAAATGTCATTCACTAATTCCAAACGATCAAGTCATAAAATCCAAGGCAATCTGACCTAGGATTTGTGTTCTGATAGACTGTGATTAATTTATATGTTTCTACATACTTGTCTATTTAACTAGATCATAATTTTCTTGAAAACTATACTTTCTTATTGGGTACCCATAAAAATTAGAAAATTTAATTCGTATAACCTTATAACAAAAATAGTCAATTCGGATCGTGATCTGTCAATGTTCTAGAACTTGACAAAAGAATTACTATGAAATAAAAAATTCATTTCTCCACATCTACACATCCAAATTGGATGATTCCACTTCTCAATGAACCCTTGTGAAGTATAATTAAACATATCTAAGTTAAAGTCATATTTTGTCTTATCCTAATCAAGCCTTAATAGACTTAAGTTATCATAATGAATGAAGTCAAAGATAAATAATAAAATAATTCAAAAAGGAGGAAGGGGATAAATTATGTGGGGCAAAAACTGACACATATATATGGGTCACCATTGGATGATAATCTGACGGCTCATAAATAAGCATCTTCAAGATTTCTAAAAATAATTTCTTATTTGTGGACCATCAGATCAGGATCTAACGATGGCCCATATATATGGGTCAGATTTTTACCCACATAGTCCATATTCCCATATCTCATAATTAAGTGTTCATATCACTACAACAGAAATAGTCATTTGTAATGTTTGCTAAACTGTGACGAAAGATTGACTAACCGTTACAAAAAGTCTTTGGTAATGTTTCATAAACATTATACTACAAACGTCACCGAAAGTGTGTTACGAAAAGTTTTCGTAACGTATCAATATCGAATGTTACTGGAAGATTAAATGTTACCGAAGGCATCATATTAGTGACGTTTAAACGTCATAAAAAATTACTCTTTGGTGACGTTTAAACATTACCAATGGTTGTCTTTAAGGATGTTTAAACGTCACGAAATAATATCTTTTGTGATGTTTAAATGTAACTAAATATATGATTTGGTAACATTTATATGTTACAAAAGATAACATTTGGTGACATTTAATCCGTGACAAAAAAATAGATATTAGTAACATTTAAACGTTACCAAGGACTTGTCATAATTAAAAATAATAATTATATTTATTTTATAAAACATTATAAAAAATCATTAGCTTTTATTTTTTTTTCCTGACATTACTAGCATTTATATTTTACAAGTGCACTAAAGACTCAATTAAACAACCAAGTAAAAATGTTTTTTATAGTTTAAAGTTTCAGACCCCACAAAATTTTACAGTTTCAGACCCCACAAAATTAATAATTCCTGCTCTTGAAATTAGGATGCTCAAGATCCCAGATAATGAAAGAACTCAAACTGCAGGAGGCTAATGAAAGAACTCCTCTTTTCCATCTCTATTAAACTTGTGTTCAAACTTGTTTGTTCTTTGAGACCATCCATTTTCGAACAAGTTCCTCATCTGCCTGCGTTTATGATTTACCTTTGCCTTCCTGTTGAGGTCTTGACGAGCTCAGGATCATCCTCCCGTCCAGTAATGTGTTGTGCAAATTGTCAATCCAGGAATTATGTTATGCAAAACATGTTGAGTAATAGAAAAAGAGAAAGAAAGCAACGCAGTTATATAGACAGCAGAACTTCTCACCGGAAAAGAAAAGACAGCAGAACTAAACTTGCTACTGATGATAAAAGTCCAAGTCACACATTAATTAGACGAAGCAGGAAGTTCAAGAAATCTGGATCACCAAATAGATGAACAAAAAGTAGAGGCAGATAGACAAGGCGACCAAAAGGCTTGCCTTTTCAGAGCTCAAAGTGCAGCTGGGTGCACAGAGGTCGTGTACTGCCAGTTATATTTCTAGTTAATGAGACCTGATTAGGTCTCAAATCGTTTTTTTCTTGTCAAGAAATATTGATAAAAGACGCTGTACTAATTGCAATGTAATTCCTGGGCATGAGGTGACTACACAACATAAATTGTTAGTTTTTGATATGCAAATGAAATGTATAAAACCAAAACCTCAAACAGTTTTTGATCGAAAGATCAAGTGGTGGTAGTTAAAGGGGGAGAAGCGAGAGACTTTTAGAAGTAAGTTATTAGAGGAAAGTGTGTGAGAGTTAGAAGGAGATGCTAGTATCATGTGGGAGAATATGTCAAAAAGGTTGAAATGGTTGCTAAAGTCATTTTAGGAGAATCAAAAGGTTTTAGACCACGAGATAAGGAGACTTGATGGTGGAATGAGGAGGTTCAAGAAAAAGTGTGTAATAAGAAGAATTATTTCAAGGCGATACACTTGGACAATAGTTCTGACAATTGGGAAAAGTATCGTTTGGCGAAAAGGGAGGTTAAGAAGGCAGTTAGTGATGCTCGTGCTAAAGCATATGAGGGGTTTTATAAGGAGTTAGGGACAAAGGCTGGTGAACAAAGGATTTATAAGATTGTAAGGAATAAAGAGAAGGAGTCGAGAGATTTGGATCAAGTAAGATGCATAAAAAACGAAGTTGCCAAGATTTTAGTTACTGAGGGAGATATTAAGAACAGATGGGAAGAGTATTTCTATAAGCTATTTAATGATGGATGTGAAGGTTCCCATTGTGACTTGGAGGACTTGACAGTTAGCGAATGTGAACTTAATATGTCATTTTATCGTAGAATTAGAGTCTCAGAGGTTAGCGAAGCTCTTAAGAAAATGGAGAATGGTAAAGCCGTTGGACCGGATGGTATACCGATTGAAGTTTGGAAATGTTTAGGAGAAAAATGTGTGTTGTGGTTATGTAAACTATTTAATGAGATTTTACGATCGAAAAAGATGTTTGATGATTGGAGATTAATTACATTAGTTCCTATTTACAAAAATAAGGGGGATATTTAAAATTGTGCAAATTATAGATGGATTAAACTTATGAGTCACACAATGAAATTATGGAAAAAAGTGATTGAGCATTGATTGAGAATGGAGACTAGTATTTCTGAGAGATACTTTGGGTTCATGCCAGGAAGATCCACTACAGAGGCGATTTATTTACTAAGGGGGATGATGGAGAAGTATCGAAGTAGGAGAAGAGATTTACATATGACTTTCATTGACTTAGAGAAGGCGTATGATCGGGTACCAATGGATGTACTTTGGAAAGACTTGCAAAAGAAGAGGACGAGTGTTGCCTACATTAAGGTAATACAAGATATGTACGATGGGGCATTGACTAGGGTTAGGACACCCGGAGGTGAGACAAATGAATTTCCTATAGAAATTGACCTACATCAAGGATCAGCTTTAAACCCGTATCTATTTAACTTAGTTATCGATGCTATAATCGAGAGTATCACAGAGGAGGTACCTAAGTGCATGCTATTTGCGGATGATATAGTACTTTTAGCGGATTCAAGAGAAGAGATTAATATAAAATTGGAAATATGAAGAAATACGTTGGAGTCAAAGGATTTTCGTTTAAGTAGGAATAAAATAAAATATATGCATTGTAATTTCACAAATAAATAACTTAGAGACGATTTGGAAGTTAGGCTAAGGGAGGATATAATCCCTCAAGTGACAAAGTTTAAATATTTAGGATCAATTATAAGACAAGATGGTGATATTGATGACGATGTTAATCATAGAATTCAAGCTGATTGGTGTAAGTGGAGGAAATCCACTGGGGTTAGAAAAGTACCCAATAAAGTTAAAGGAAAATTCTATCGTATTGCTATAAGACCGACAGTGTTATATGGTAGTGAATGTTGGGCTATGAAGGGACAACATGAACGTAAAGTGGAGGTAGCTAAAATGAGGATGTTGAGATAGATGTGTGGTCATACAAGATTAGATAAGATTAGGAATGACCATATACATGAACGAGTCGGAGTGACTCCTATTAGTGAGAAAATGGTAGAGAATCGTTTGAGATGATTTGGTCATGTTCAGAGAAGACCATTAGATGCGCCAGTAAGAAGAGTAGATCAAATAATTTGGAGTCCGATTAAAAAAGGGAGAGGGAGGCCAAGGCGGACACTTGGCGAACTAATAGAGCAAGATCTATTGGTGAATAATATACCGAAAGGTTTGGTTACTAATAATTGCTTGGATCTCACTATCACGACTAGGATCTACCTGCAAATATTTTTAGTTGGATGCCACCACTTTGATCTAGCCAAGTTGATCGAATCAAGAGAGTTAGCAAGATATCAGGTTGTTGACGATCATATCTCACTAACGCTAGTTGAATCTAGCCATCGCCAGTTGGAGATGGCCATCGCCGATTAGATTTGGTTGCCATCGCCATTGGAGGGAGCAGACGAGTCGAATTAGAGACTTAAAAAGAATATAAATTAGAAGGGGCAAAACTAAGAAGTAACATTGGATTAAGCATATCTAACTAATAATTTATTCGCAAACGTAACTAATATAATTAATTTGGTAATGTCTAAATTACGCGTTACTCAAGATTAATTCTTTTGTAGTGTATATTACATATTGATTCTTTATATTACAATATATTTTTATTTATAATAATAAATGATAATATATAAATGCACTATTTGTCTAATTATATTAAAAAAACATTTAACATTATCTTATCTATGTCAATTGCACTAAGCGCGATGGTTTCTCTAGTGTGCGAGGTAACTTGTGAACCTTGATCTGGACTGTAAATGTTTAATCATCATCTTGTACTATCAAGAAGTTATGCATTTACGTAGCAAAGTAAGCATGTCACTACAAGAAAAATGCGGATTACCGACGATCCGAACCGTCGGTAATCAGCCCGAAAACCGTCGATAACGCAATTACCGACGGTTTTTCAGTCGGAATCGATCTGTCGGAAAAACGCTCGTCGTAAACGGATTTTCGATGGTCGAAAAAAATTCGTCAAAAATATCGACGGTTCTGGCCGTCGGAACAGTCCCCGGCGGTTCGACCCGTCGAAATTTTCCGACGGTTGCAACCGCCGGAAAAGTCCCCGGCGGTTAGAACCGTCGATATTTCTGACGGTTGCAACCGCCGGAAAAGGCCGGCGGTCCGAACCGTCGATATTTCCGACGGTTGCAACCGCCGAAAAAGGGCGGCGGTCCGAGCCGTCGAAATTTTCGACAGTTGCAACCGCCGGAAAAGACCGACGGTCCGAGCCGTCGCAACTTTTCGACGGTCCCAACTGTCGAAACTTTATATGGGCGTTGCAAGCGTCGATCTTTTGACGGTCGCAACCGTCGCAAATAATTTTTTAAATATAAAAAAATTAGCGGCCGGATCCGGCCGCCTGGCGTTCGGATCCGGCCGCTGGAGGCCGGATCTGCCGCCAGGAGGCCGGATCCGCCGCCAGGAGGCCGGATCTGGCGCCAGGCGGTCGGATCCGCCGCCAGGCGCCACGGCCGGATCCGGCCGACAACAGAGAGAGAGATGCCGGCGCGGAGCAGGAGAGAGAGATACACCGGCGCGGGAGAGGGTCGCCGGTGCGGGAGAGGGTCGCCGGCGTCCGGCGTGGGAGGGTCGCCGGCGTCCGGCGTGGGAGGGTCGCCGGCGTCCGGCGCGCGGGAGAGGCCGATCCGGTGCTCGCGGCCGGGAGAGGGAGAGAGGAGAGGAGGGAGAGAGAGAGAGGAGTGGAGGGAGGAGGGAGAGAGAAGAGGGAGGAGGGAAAATATATAAAGGAAAAAAGTGGAAAAAAGCGGGAAAAGGGGAAAAAAAGCGGGATAACGAAATTTTAATTACCGACGGTTTCAGCCGTCAAAAACTTAAATAATAAATATTTTTATTTTATTTAGTTATATAAAATATTTATTTTTTATTTTACCGACGGTTACGACCTTCGGAAATTGCGACGGATGAATATCCGTCGGAAATATCGACGTTCCTAATCGTCGAAAAATTAAATAATAATATAATAAATTATATAATTAATTTTTTAATTTCCGACTGTCACAACCATCGGAAAATCCGTCGAAAAAATTTAACAATAATATTAAAAATATATAATTTAATTTTTTTATTTCCGACGGTCCTAACCGTCGGAAAAGTCGTCGGAAATTGCGACGGATGGATATCCGTCGAAAATATCGACGTTCCTAATCGTCAAAAAATTAAATAATAATATAATAAATTATATAATTAATTTTTTTTATTTCCGACGGTCACAACCATCGGAAATTCCATCGAAAAAATTTAATAATAATATTAAAAATATATAATTTAATTTTTTTATTTCCGACGGTCATAACCGTCAGAAAAGTCGTCGGAAATTACGACGGATGGATATCTGTCGAAAATATCGACGTTCCTAATCGTCGAAAAATTAAATAATAATATAATAAATTATATAATTAAATTTTTTATTTCCGACGGTCGTGACCGTCGAAAAATCCGTCGAAAAAAATTTAATAATAATATTAAAAAATATATAATTTAATTTTTTTATTTCCGACGGTCGTAACCGTCGGAAAAGTCGTCGGAAATTGCGACGGATGGATATCCGTCGAAAATATCGACGTTCCTAATCGTCGAAAAATTAAATAATAATATAATAAATTATATAATTAATTTTTTTATTTCCGACGGTCGTGACCGTCGGAAAATCCATCAAAAAAATTTAATAATAATATTAAAAAATATATAATTTAATTTTTTATTTCCGACAGTCGTAACTGTCGGAAAAGTCGTCGGAAATTACGACGGATGGATATCCGTCGAAAATATCCATGTTCCTAATCGTCGAAAAATTAAATAATAATATAAATTATTTCCGACGGTCATAACCGTCGAAAAATCCGTCGGAAATGGAACCGTCGAAAAATCCGTCGCAAATTGCGACGGATTTAGAACCGTCGAAAATTATCCGTCGGAAAATCGCGATTTTCTTGTAGTGTGTGAAGAAAAAAAAAATGCAACAACAGTTTGATTAAGAAATATATCAAATGTTTCTATACCATCTCACCTCACACTAGCCACCATGTGACTCAATAGCTGAATTCACTAGATATGGTCTGCAAAATGTTCCACCAAAATTAAACCTTAAAGCTCTAAAAAGGCAAGATTTGGTCTGTCTTACTTAGCAATATTTGATCCCATACTAATTCTTTCTTCTTATAACCTAAGCATTCAATTAAAAGTTGATTTTGACCTTCTTACAGTTACACTACAAGAAAAGTGTGTATAATCTGACTGTTAAATCCGTCAAAAATCTGGGCATGCAATGGTTACGACAGAATGTCAATACTCTCAATATTTTTGATGAATAGAGCCGTCGGACCTTTCAAGGGGCTTGCTCCCTTTGGAAGTAGAAACAGCACACCAGGGGTTCGTCATTGGTGAAGCAACAACAACAGCGGGGGTTCGTCGACGGTGAACTAGCAGCAGTAGACAATAAGGGTTTGTCCACGATCAAGCAACAACAATAATGGGTGATCGTGAGGGGGGTAGCAGGCAGCAATGACAGTGAAGCAGCAGCAGGGGTTCGCGGATGGTGAATCAATAGCAGATCGCGGTGGCAGACCAATAGATCATAGCGGTGGCAGAGATCGTAGTGGCAATGATAGAGCGGCAAATCATGGCAACTGGCGACGGCAGCGCAACAGATTGCAGCGGCGACGACGATGGCAACAGATGGTGGCAGCAGGAGTAGCAAATCGTCGGCTCGTTGAAGGTGGGGTTGGATTGTCAGTAGTCGAAGGGGGAAAAGGGTTTTGGAGGAAGGGGTTCATCCACAAGAGGCCTCAAACAAAATAAAATAGATATATATATATATATGTAGGATATAATGGAGGTGCGCAGCGGCCAACTCTTCGCACCGTGTCATGCATGATCTCATGCGTCCAACTGAGATCCGATGGCTACACGAATGCGTGTGTTCTGAACTATCCAGATGAGATCCATCGACTATCATCGATCTCACGAGAATTTCTCTCCTATTATCTATCTCTCTCCCTTTGTCTCTGGCGAGTGCAAGTCCCTCTGTGTCTCCAACGAATGCAACACAATAACTATGAGGGAACACCCCATTCTCGCTCTCCTGGGACTATAGGTAGGACAAACTGGGTGCGGCGGCGAGGGAAGAGGGTGGCGAGGAGGCACAAATCGAGATGTTACACATCGGAATCAATATCGGTGCCTCAGGCTAGGTACATATTTGGATACGCCAGCCAGAGAAGGAGAGAGTGAGTTTTCTAATATGGAAGTTTCGCCAATGGAGGTCTGCGAATCTGCCCGGAGTTGGTGGTAAACGAAATTTCCATGTGTTTGTGTAATATGCTTCATGGCTCCATCTCTTCTCATCCTCATCCTCCTCGTCATGACGACACTGTGCTGCTTCTCTTCCTCATCCTTCTCGTCGCGATGACACAACTGCCACCGTTGATGCTTCATTCGACCTTGTTGCCCTAGAGCACGTCATGGCCCTTAACACTGCCTACCTTTTTGATGGTGCCTCCTCTCCTCTGACCTCGAAACCTGCTTCCACAATCTAAAATCCTTGCTCATGGTTGTCCCCAAAACAGTCCCATAGCTCCATCGTACTCTCCCAGAGTATGAACACATCGAGTGTAACACTTGGGATTTTTAAATCAAGGGCAATATGGTCTTTGGGTGAAAACCCACATGATCTCCCCTATTTAAAGCCCAAATACCCCTTTTTCCTCACATGTGCATCTGACGGCTAAATTTGGAGGACGATCAAGAGGAGGCACAAAGAGGAAGAAGAGGACGAAAGAGAAGAAGAGAAAACTATGATTGAAAGATATGTAAAGGGAATCCAGACCCCTCCCTTCCCTCTCAATGTTTGTATGATTGGATTGGGAGATCCAAGAACAACCTAACTCTTGATAAGAATTATGATTGAGGGATTACATGTGCATCTCTAAAATCTGATTTGGTTTTTATGCTTAAAATTGTATAAATATAATGGTTAGGTTTGTATGTTACATGATTAAGGGTTACATCTTAATCTGCATAAATTCATGACTATATATGCAATAATTATTCGAATAAGTTTTACTTATGGAAAAAAATTACAACTAATATAACCCTCAAAGTCTACTTTTCTTGAAAATTAATTTTATTCTATTTAAAGGTGTATAAAAATAGTTATGATCAGAAAAGTGAACTGCTATCATGCTATCTCGGGTGATAGTGAAACAAAATTGTAAAATGTGTTATAAATTGGAAATACTGAAATAGGATTTAAAATTTATTTTTCAGGTTAGAGATTGATTATATCTTTCTATAAAATTTGGAATCATCTGCAAATAATATGCATAGAATACATTATTAATATTTTAGTGTCTGCCTCCAAAATATTATGTTGAAAATATATTTTGATACTTGTATGAATTTCTAGAATTAAATGACAAAAAGATAAAATCATAGATTTTATATGTGATTACTATTAATGTCTAGTTTGCTAGAAAATTGAAATTAATCAGAAAGAATGTCTATATATATAGTTATAATTTTTTATTGACGATACGCTAGAATTGTCAAAAGGGGAAAGTAACTTATTATATTATTTATGTCAACTTTGTTATATCAATATTATGCATTATCTATAAATGTTGATGCGTTAAATGATTTGTGGATGTATAATGTCTCCGGATGTTTTGTACATTATCTATAATTTGTTGTATTGATTATCACCTAGATACACGAATTGCATGGACAGTCGCAACTAGGTTAAAATCTGAAAATTGAGCGACGTAAACTATTTGATGATTGTGATAATAATGAACCCAATTGAAAAATATTATTACTTGTCACCCCTCAAACTAGAGGTGCGAAGTTGCCAACTCTTCGCACCGTGTCATGCGCGCTACTGACCATCCCTCATTGGATCAACAGTAGCGTGTCTCATTTCGTTATGTTCTCACATCCACAAAGTCCCCCCCTCTCTCTCCTTCACCCTTCTTTTCCTTCTATTCTCACACGTGAATACCCTCCGACTGAAGGCAACGACGTATGATGGCGACGTTCACATCTCTCTCTCTATCATTCCCCTTCTTTACATCCTCCGACCGAAGGCGACGACGGAAGATGGCGATGTCCTCCAATGACTCCACTCTCTCTCTCCCCCTCCCTGTTTTCGTTCTGTCCTCTGGCCGGAAGCCGACGACGTCCTCTGATTGGAAGATGGCGACGTCCTCCAGCAACTGCTCTGTCTTTCTCACCCTCCCTATTTTCATTCTGTTCTGACACACGAAGATGTCCTCTGGCTGGAAGGCGACAACATTCTCCCATTGGAAGATGACCGACAGCTGCTCCATCCACACCTACACTCACCAGAGAGAGAGAGAGATCGAGCGCCGGCAGCGGTCCTTGCTCGCCAAGAGAGAGGTCGGGAGCAACCAGAGAAAAAGAGATATCTGGAGAGAGAAACGCGGGAGCGCAGGAGGGAGAGAAGGATAGAAACGCGGGAGCGTAGGAGGGAGAGAAGAAGAGAAATGTGGGAACACATGAGAGAAAGTGCGAGAGAGAGGGAGAAAGAGAGAGACGATAGAAACACGGGAGCACAAGAGGGAGAGAACGAGAGAAAGTGTGAGAGAGTGGGAGAAAGAGAAAGAGAGAGACGTCAGGTTAAAATTGGAGGAGCGTTCAATCTCGTTGATCCAATGATGGACCATCAGTAGCGCGCGTGACACGGTGCGAAGATTTGGCCGCTTCGCACCTCCATTTTACCCCATATATATATATATATATATATAGTTTATTTTGTTCATGGTCTCTTGTGGACGAACCCCTTCCTTCGAAACCCTCTTCCCTCCTGCGAATGAACCCTCTTTCCCCAAAATCCTTTTCTCTCTTGTGATTTGTTTGTACCGTCTCTGTCGTGATCTACTGCCGCCTACCCCTTTCCCCACCAAATCCCTTTTCCCGCTTCGATGATCGACGATCCAACCCCACCTTCAACGTGCTGATGATTTGCTACTGCTATGGCCACCATCGTCGCTGCTGCGATCTGTTGCGATGCCGCCGCTAGCCGCCGTGATTTACTGCTCTATTGTTGCCGCGACAGAGCTAAAGTAAAAATCTGGGGGAGGGGGGGGGGGGGGCAAACAATGTATTTATACTACAATTTAAATTTTCTTAACTAAAATCTTCATAAATAATTAATAATTACAAAAATTGGGAGGCAGATGAATGTGGCTCCGTCTCCGGTTGCCGCTATGATTTGCTGCTCTACCACCAAAATCTGCTATTGCTTCACCATCAGCAAAATCCCTGCTGCTGCTTCACCATCATTGGTGCCTGGTACCCCCCTCATGATCACCCCTTGCTGTCGCTGCTTGATCGTCGACGAATCCCCCTCTGCTGCTGCTAGTTCACCGTCGACAAACCCCCCGCTGTTGTTGTTGCTTCACCATTGACGAACCCCCTGCTGCTGCTGCTTTCGAAGTCTCCATTTGGGTGAGGAATAAGCCTCATTCCTCATGTTTTAGCAAATAGTTCTTTTCGTAATCCAGTGGGGCCCACCTCATTTAATGCGGGAGGAACAAAAAATTGGGAGCAACAAGTTCTCGACTGAACTGGGAACACCTGCTCTTGCTGGATTAAGAGCCTGGGAGCAACTTATGGAACACAAAATCCTATTCTGATAGGCATCCAAATGAGGCCGAGGGGAGCAAGCCCCTTGAAAGGTCTGACGGCTCTATTCATCGAAAATACTAAGAGTATTGACGTCCTGTCGTAACCAATTTCCAACGAGAAATTTTTCAATGATCGCATGCCTAAATTTTTGATGGATTTAACATTTAGATTATAAATACTTTTCTTGTAGTGTAACTGTAAGAAGGTCAAAATCAACTTTTTAATTGAATGCTAAGGTTATAAGGAAAAAGAATTAGTATGGGATCAAACCTTGCTAATTAAGAAAGACCAAATCTTGCTTATTTAGAGCTTTAAGGTTTAATTTTGGTGGAACATTATGCAGACCATATCTAGTGAAGTCAGCTGTTGAGTCACAAGGTGGCCAGTGTGAGGTGAGAGAAGGTAATAGAAACGATTTGAGATATTTCTTAATCAAACTGTTGCATTTTTTTTCTTCATATGCTTACTTTGGCACGTAAATGCATAACTTCAGAGAAGAAGAGGGTTCTACAAAGGAAAATATGGCATGCATGATTGCTGAATAAGACCAATTCCGATATGTAGGGCAGCTTGTTGAAATGCTGACTGAAAACTGTAACACATTATGCACTGCTCGAGTAGAGCGTTGGTGCAATTTGTCAAAATAAACGTACCTTGCTTGCGAGTATAATAAATAATGGAGGTTATTGTGTTTCTCGCCGATCGAGCAAATCCGATTATAATCATACAAGTCATTTTGACTTCCTCACATGCTTCCCCAAAGTCAACTAGAAAAATTCCAGCCACAGAGAACCCATGCACGGCCTTCATGGAAAAGTGTTGTGCTCCAATTATTGCCGTCTTCCTCCGATCGAGTCCAAGATCCAAAGTCAACTGTTCTATTTTGACAAAGTCAAATTTACAGTGAGTGAGAACCCACCACGGCCCCTTTTTGAAACTTAATTTCTCACCGGTTATGGTGATCATAATTGAAAAAAAAATATTAATACATACAACTCTAGAACTTACCTTTTATCAGATATATTTGGAAAAATATGTCCATTAATACATATGTTCGAATTAGGTATAAAAATCTAGATAAACTAGGGACGGTTAACATGTCATCAATAGTTAGCAATCAATTGGATAAGAAATTAAATTTACATTTTTTATTCAAATATTCCACTTAACAGTACTGAACAAGCTAAATACATCTTCTCCAATTAATAAGAGGTGAACAAATTAAGAAACTAAATAACAAAAAAACGATTGAGCAAGAGAATTAGATACTGCATATATGTGAAGCTGTGTGGCACTCTCACGTCACAAGCTGACGCTACACGCGGACGTTTGCTGGAACTCGACCGCCGAGGTCCGTCCCCCGCCGACGTTTCCGAGCGAGAGGGCCGCGGGGCAGCTGACGGCGAGGTGGTGCCGGCGGGACGTCCACAGGCCGAAGTTCCACCGTATCTGAGCGTCCAACTTCACGGTGAGGACGATGTTCCCAGCCTTATCGTCCTCGGCCAAGTCCCCGAACAGGTGGGGCGCCACGGGCACTTGGTAGCCCGCGAGGAACGACTTCGACCGGATCACCCGGACGTTCTTGTGGCCCTGGTACAGCGGCGGCGCCTCTCCGGCTGCGGTGAGCTGCTGGTCCTTGTAGGCCACGGAGAAGGCGAAGCGCTCGTAGTGGATGCCGACGGCGCGGTTGATGTTGAGGGAGGAGATGGTAGGCTGGACGGTGACGGAAGCCTGGTAGTTGTCGGGCTGGCCGGCGAGCTCGAACTGGCCGACGGCGAGGTTGAGGAGGACGAACTGGGGGCACTGGGGCTGGAGGAGGGTCTTGGCTGTAAAGGCGATGGAGAAGGTGATGGTCACGGAGATGGTGATGGCTATGGTGAACTTGACGACCACTTTTAGGTTGACCTTCGTTGAGCTGTCGCAGTCGGAGTCGTGGCCCGACCAGGGGAGCCATCCTTTTCCGTGGTTGCCGCAGTCCGCCTGCACCATGTCGACAATTACTGCAAATGTCGCTGCTGCTGCTGCTGCTGGTAGTGAACACTAGATCTTGTGGAAGCTTAGTGGCTCGAGGTAGAAGAGAGCATGACAAATTTGTATGACAAAAAAATCACTATTTAATTAATAAATAATTAAACAATATATATTGAAGAGAAAAAAAAACTCTGGCACTTTGACCTTGCGATATTAGAATATATCTTATAGTAATAATATCCTATAAAGGATCCAATAAAAGATGCCAGGGGGCACATGATCGTAAACCCTCGAGAGGGTGTAAAAATATAAACAAGGGGACAAAACGGATATAGTAATATATATATGGACGATGCGGAGAACACATGCAATTAATTGAATAGATGCACGTAATTTTTTTTCTCACGAGGCAATAATTGTTTTAGATAATGTATATGCAATGACTATTCATCTTAATTGTTACTAAAAGAGGGAAGAGAGGGATCGCACGAAATACAGAAGAACGCGAAGAGGAAAAAAAAATAACAGCGGCTTTTTGTTATGGAATAATAATAATTACAAGGATGGATCTCGGTCTAGACCCCTAGGGAGTTTATATAGGCACTCTATTTGACAGATGATAGGAATTACATACGGATTGAGACTCTAAATAAATCACCTGAAAATAGGACACCTATCTCGTGATAAGAAAATAAATCAAATCCGAATCACATACACAATTCCCCTGGATCTCCCCTTGACCCCCTACAGCCTCGCTGACCGGACAGCGAGACCCCCGTAAGAAAATTCTGTTGAAGCGTCTGACTATGAAGGGGGACCAATTGAGTTCAGATTCAAGGCATTATTAATAAATCTCCACCTTGACTTGAATCATCTTCAGAGTACAAAAAATTTCAATATCATGTCACGCCGCCGCCAGCCCCACCTTGGGACCATTACCAAGTGTTGATGTTAAACAAGTCCAAGCAATGCTGGAACTTATCATGAGGAACAGATTTTGTGAACATATCAGCTGGATTGTCTTCGTGCCAATCTTCTTCACCTTAATCCTCTTTTCAGTGCGGATGAAGTGATACCTGACATCAATGTGTTTGGTTCTTTCATGATCTACTTGATTCTTGGCTAAACATATTGCACTCAGACTATCACAGTGCACTATAGCCTGCTCCTGATGTAATCCGAGATCTCCAATCAAACCTTTTAACTAGATACCTTCTTTGGCAGCTTCTGTTAGTGCCATGTATTCAGCCTCTGTGGTGGACAATATAACTGATGGCTGAAGTGTGGCCTTCCAACTAATAACCGAACTATCCAAAGTGAAGACATAGCCTGTCATAGATCGTCTTTCATCAACATCTCCAGCATAGTCTGAATCCGAGTACCTTGCAACCAAACACTCTTTATCACTTCTGTAGATGAGGCCAATATCAGATGTTTCTTTCAGATACCGAAAAATTCGCTTCACTGCTTGTCAGTGCTCCTTTCCTGGATCGCTCATGAATCTGCTAACAACACTGACTGCATGAGCAATGTTCGGTCTTGTGCAAATCATGGCATACATCAGACTTCCAACTGCAGTAGCATATGGAACCTGAGACATGTACTCCTTTTCTGCTTCTGACTTTGGTGCGAAGGCAACAGAAAGATGAACATTTGTAGTTGATGGAGTATTCAAAGGCTTCGCTTCAGACATTCCAAACCTGGATAAAATCTTCTCAATATAACTTTCCTGAGGTAAGAAGAGTTTACCCTGTGCGCGATCCCTTAAAATTTCCATCCCCAGAATCTTCTATGCTGCACCAAGATCTTTCATGTCGATTTCTGCACTGATGAGCTTCTTCAGATTCTGAATGTCTGCCATGTCTCTGGCAGCAATAAGCATATCATCAACATACAAGAGCAGATAGATGGTGGAGCCGTCCTTCACCTTCTTGTGATATACACAACAATCATAGGGACTTCGACTGAATTCCTTACTGATCATGAAGCTGTCGAACCTCTTGTACCATTATCTGGGAGACTGCTTCAAGCCATACAGAGATTTCTTCAGACTGCAAACTTGATTCTCCTTTCCTGGAATGGAGAATCCCTCTGGTTGGCTCATAAGAATGTCTTCTTCAAGTTCTCCATAGAGGAAAGCAGTCTTCACATCTAGTTGCTCGAGCTCTAGATTCTGATGTGCTACAAGAGCAAGTAGCACCGATGATAGAAGTATGTCTGACAACAGGTGAGAATATCTCATTATAGTCCACACCTTCTTTCTGACTATAACCTTTAGCAACCAGCCGTGCTTTGTATCTCGTGCCTTCAACTCCTGGAATTTCTGCTTTCTTCTTGAAGATCCATTTACAGCCAACAACCTTCCTACCTTTAGGCAACTTGAACAGCTCTCACGTCTGATTCTTGTGAAGAGATTCCATCTCCTCAACCATAGCAGCGATCCACTGTCCAGATTCGGCACATGTGATGACATCCCTATAAGAGGACGACTCCAGGGACTCCATCTCTTCAGCTACCTGTAGTGCATAAGCAACCATGTCCTCGAAACTATATCGCTTAGGAGGACCCACTTCTCTGCGAGGACGTCTAGTAGCAATTGACTCCTCTTCAGGTTGCTCATCAGATTCTTCACCTTATGATTCTGCTTCTTGATGTGATCCTTCAGCATCATCCTCAGTTAGAGTGATTTCAACCTCCACCTGTTTACTGACACTCTCTTCAGCATCCACCTTCAACTGAAGCATTGATGCTTCATCAAAGGTCACGCTTCTGCTGTGGATGACTTTGTATTCTGAAGGAGACCAGATTCTGTAGCCCTTCACTCCTGCACCATATCCCATAAACACCCCTTCTTTGGCCCTTGACTCCAACTTCCCTTCACTGACGTGATAGTATGCTGGACAACCAAAAACTTTCAGACAAGTATAATCAGCATAATTTCCTGACCATACTTCAGTTGGAGTCTTGAGATCAATCGCAGTCGCCGAACTTCGATTTACTAAGTAGCAAGCTGTGTTAACAGCTTCAGCCTAGAATGTCCTATTCAGATCAGCGTTAGAGAGTATGCACCTTGCCCTCTCCAGAAGTGTCCTATTCATTCGTTCTGCAACTCCATTCTGCTGTGGAGTATCCCTGACTGTGCGATGCCTAGCAATGCCTTCATCTTTGCATAACCGGTCGAATTCAGCAGAACAGAATTCCAAACCATTGCTAGTACGAAGACGCTTCACTTTCTTTGACGTCTGATTTTGCACTAGAATCTTCCACTGCTTGAAGGCCTTGAATGACTCACTCTTGTGTTTCATCATGAATACCCAAGTCATCCTCGAGTAGTCATCAATCACAGATAGGAAGTACCTCGCACCTCTTAATGATGGAACACGAGAGGGACCCCAACAATCGGCGTGGATGTAGTCAAGTGTCGCCTTCGTCCTGTGCACTGCCTTACCAAACTGAGACCTTCACTGTTTGCCGAATACGCAGTGCTTGCAGAAGTTGATTTCAGATATCTTCTTCTCTCATAGAAGACCTCGTTTGCTGAGGATATTCATCCCGTTCTGACTCATATGCCCAAGCCGCATGTGCCACAGCCTGGACCTATCTGATTCCGATGAACTAGTCACTTCAGCAACGCCAGAGACTGTCTTGCCTTGTAATACATACAAGGACTTCTGTCTGACTCCCTTCAGAACCATAGCATCACCCTTCATGACCGTGAGGATGCCTCCAGCAGCATTGATCTAACACCCTTTAGAGTCGAGGACTCCAAGTGATATCAAATTCTTCTTCAATTGCGGAACATGGCAGACATCTGTCAGCGTCCTCACAAGATTGTCATAAGTCCTGATCTGCACAGAACCGATCCCAACTATCTGACATGACGCGTTATTGCCCATGATGACATTTCCACCGTCAGTCTTCTGATAAGATGAGAACAAATCTTTATTCGGAGTCAGGTGATAGGAACACCCCGAATCCAAAACTTAACTATCCTCCAGACATCTTTGATCAGAAGCAGTCAGAACCAAATCATCTTCGGAATTCTCTATTTCATGTGCCACCACAGTGACGTGGGCCTTCTTCTTCTTCGGACAGTCTTTCTTCCAATGACCTGGTTCCTTGCAGTAATTACAGATGTCCTTCGCAGTGATTTTCTTCTTCTTGGATTTGGATTTCTTCGAATTCGAGGACTGTCCCTTCTCTGCGGTCGATATCAAACCCGCGGCCTGAGTCTCTGCAGAATTTCCAGATGCCCTATGCCGAAGTTCACGAGTATGGAGACTCGATCTTACTTCTTCCAGACTTATAGTTTCCTTTTCGATAATCATAGAGTGAACAAAGTTCTCATATGATGGAGGAAGCGAAACTAACAGAATTAGGGCACCATCTTCATCCTCGATCTTAACATCGATATTTCTGAGTTCCATCAACAAAGAATTTAACTGATCAAGATGTTCCTTCAGAGGGGTACCTTCCTGCATGCGGAGAGAGAACAGACGTTGCTTCAACAGCAACTTATTGGTGAGAGACTTCGTCATATATAGACTCTCGAGTCTCAACTACAGACCGACCGTATTTTCTTCATCTGCGACCTCGATTATCACCTCATCCGCCAGACACAACAGAATTATCGAGTGCGCCTTCTCCTCCTGTGCCGCCAAAGTTGCGAGGTCGATCTCCTTTTCTTTGCCCTTCGAGTCTTCCTCCTTTGGTTTATTCTTCGACACGTTTGAGAGCGACGCCCAGACTCCTTGTTGCTTCAGAAGCACCCGCATCTTGATCTGCCACAACCCGAAACTGTTCTTGCCGTTGAACTTCTCCACGCTCACGTTGTGCGACGGCATCTTCCTGCTGATCGAGAATCGCTGACAAACCTTAAGGCTCTGATACCAGTTTGTTACGAAAAGATGGAAGAGAGGGATCGCACGAAATACAGAAGAACGCGAAGAGGAAAAAAAATGGTGGCGGCTCTTTGTTATGAAATAATGATGATTACAAAGATGGATCTCGGTCTAGACCCCTAGGGAGTTTATATAGGCACTCCCTTTGACAGATGATAGGAATTACATACGGACTGAGAATCTAAATAAATCCCCTGAAAATAGGACACCTATCTCGTGATAAGGAAATAAATCAAATCAGAATTACATACAGAAGACCCTCCACAGGCTCGCTGACCGGACAGCGAGACCCCCGTAGGGAAATTCTGCTGAAGCGCCTGACTATGTAGGGGACTAACAGGGTTCAGATTCAAGGCATTATTAACATAAATTATTTTACATAATTGATTTTTTATGGTGCGACCTGTGGATGGCAGGTTGATGTATATGACATTTCCTTTTTGTTATTGGTGAACAGGTTGATGTATATGATGGATTAAACTAGACCCAACTAACAAATATTTAAAAATAGCGTTAAGATTATAAATATAAAAATATTCATATTCTTAATAGTTTAAGCTATTAAGAAAAGATAAAGATAAATAGGGTAACGGCATAAAAAAATAGGACCAACAAATAAAGAACAAAAGATATACTAGTATACTACGATGCTTAAGCTTATTATGTTGGAATGGCTAAGGATTGCAAACACTAGCTTCCTAATCCTAGCACAAAGTTCTTATTGTGTTAGCTAAGTGAACTCAAAGTTTGCAGCACCATGAAGCTTCCAAACATTCTGTCTTATCTAAACAAGCTGTCCCAAGAAAAAAATGCAACACTATAAACATCCATCCCATACCAGTTATGACAAACATTTCCAGGAGACTTGTCATATCGCACAGAAAATTAGATGTAATTTTTGAAACAGGAACAATATTGTTCTGCACTGAATTAATGCATTAGAGATGTGCCAACACTTACGATATCAGCAATAGAAATGCAAGGCAATTGTTCTCCAGATAGCAAGGTTCCCCATGAAAGATGGTGCCATTCCTCCGGAGCCAAAGGCACCAGATGTGAACAAGCAGAATTGCCCTGGCCTGCATCTTTGTATTGCTGCAATGATGAAATAGTCTGTTGTGTCATGTGCGCCTCCATTTCTGAAAGTCTCTCCAAAAGTTACTTTCATTCGACGTGTCAATCCAACCCTGCCCAGCTTGGATCCAGACCTGCTTGGTCATCTAACAAGACTAACATTCAAAGAGAAGGTGAGATCCCTGCCCAGCTTGGATCCAGACCTGTTTGGCCATCTGACATTCAAAGAAAAGGTGAGATGTGGTTTCAGCGACATCATCGCAGGCTGCAGTTGGTGTCCGCCCTGGGAATCCCCTTAGTTCTATATGCTTTAGTTAGGATGCACCTTGTTCTCAGTAATCAGGCAAATTTTTGTCGGAACCTTTGTTTGCCAATACGTTCTGCGAACCGAGAAGGTGCCATTAGACCATTGCCAGAAATCTTCATTGTGATTGCACATAAAGAGTTCCCTGATGAACCCAAGCAGCGATAGCAAGTCCTGGAACCATGCAGGCTTCAGAGAGGACACATGCAGAAGAAGGCATCCAGTCCCCTCCCCTGAAGCCATCTCCTGTAGACCAGCATTCCCGGACCCGGGCATGATGATTAGATGCATAGTCTATTCTACAATAACTTAATTGATATATAACAATCAGAGTGACCATTATTTGAGGTCTACTCAACAATCAGAGTGACCATTATTTTAGACTCATAATATCCCTCAAGAGGTGCAGATGTAGGGCAACTAGGCACATATCGACTTTATTTATTTATGAGTTTTCTTTCCATGAACTATTTTCCTTTAGTTTGCATTTTGATTAGTTTTTCTTACCTTTTTTTGGTTTCCTTGTTATTTTGAAACACATCATGTAATACTCCTGATTTTTCATTAAGAGTAATTTGGACTTTTTGTTCAAACCCTCGTGGTCTCCTCTGTGTAAAGCCCTTTATTCCTATTGTTTCACTCTTTTCTCCACATCTTGATGGCTACGATTTGAGGAAGAAGAAAGAGAAGAACAAGGAGAAGAAAGAAGAGGAAGAAGAAGAGAAAGTAAAAGGAGGAAAAGTTAAAAGAAAAATATGCAAAGAGGATCCAAACCCCTCTCTCCTCTCTCAATATTCTTTTTGTAATGGATTGAGAGTTTGATGACTCATTATTCTTAAATCGGATTGTGATAAGGATTGTTTTCATTGAAATCGATAGATGTATGTCATGGATAGAAAAATTGATTAGATCTATTATATGCTTCATGCTCATGATTTAGGGATGAACTATAGATCTTAGAAATTTATGAATTATTATATTTTTTTAAATGTTCTTTTGATCCTAGAATGCCTAGAAAACGTATACGTATTGATTTATAATGTTGTATAATGTCTTCCTTAAATTTTTGATAAAAAATCGTGTAAAAATTGAGCTGAGGGTGTAATTTCCGGCGCTCAGTCACGATCGTGACACGCATGTCACGCCCATGATAGAAAAGCTAGAAAACGGCGAAAAATAGGGCCTCTGTCACGCTGTGACAGTTTATTTCATGACCGTGACAGAGGAGGCACAACCGTGACAACTGGAGGCACGGTCATGACGAGTGGATAGTATTTATGGGCTTCTGTCACAGCGGTGACGGCCTGTATCACGGCCATGACTGTGACAGAAAGTTATTATAGTATTTTAAAAAGTTATTTTGAAGGTATTAATACTGTATTGATGTTTGTTGATTGTATAATAAACTAGATACACGTGTATGCATGTTCCCCACATAACTAGGTTAAAATATGAAGATTGAGCAACGTAAATGTTTATTATTTGCAATGCATAATGAACCCAGTTGTGAATGATGTTACATATCAACCATCTATGGCCCTTTATCGGATATTTGTCCGGAATGATCGTTACGCATATTGGCAACGGCGTGTCATTCCGATGTCACCCTCGGGCGAGAGTCCAGAATGATTGTTACATACGTCGGCAACTGTGTATGCATTCTGATGTTACCTTCGGGTGTTATGGATGAGCATTATTTCCATGGTTTAGCTAGCATATTGAGAGGGCAATGACATAAATTCTAACTATCAAAAGATACAACGTTAAAAGGAAAGGGTCAATGATCGATAAAATGGAAAGATGCCCCATGACAGTGGAAGTCCGAAAGGGTTATAAAGCAATCCTATGAAAAGTTATGGAGGCAACAATCATGATAAGTGTACTTCACTTATATGTCTATGAACTGAATATATGATTGTATGAATGTCCATACCATATGTATGATAATTTGACTACATGCTTTCATGCTTTATATTACTGCATGATGATAGATTGTTATTGATGATTGACATGCATATTCTTTACTTCTTTTATATAAAGATGGTACATATCATGTAGTATCCTGTATAGGATCATACTATCGCATGCATGACATTTACATACTTTAACAGAGAAACCTCTGCATCTTGAATCCATGCAGGTGCATAATGATTGGATGGATGGCGGCTCAGCTCATGACGAAATGATTGCACACTGATCTAGGGGTCTTAGAGTCTTTACGTTTAGAGTCTTTGAGTATGTTCTTCAAGAGATGTTTTGACTATGGCTTTGAGATGTTTTAAATTGCTATTAGTGATGATGTTTAGATATGTTTTCAATTCTATAACATTACTTTTGATGTTTTCACAAAGTTTTTTTGCATTTAATGAACGATTCTTTTACCTTATTTAATGATTTTATGCTTTCTCTGAAATTAACTGAGTCATATTTTATTATCATTATGTAATGGTGAATGGGCTAACACAGCCGAATGACCTAATTGTCCTTGATTATTTAGTGGTGAAATTCAGGATGTTATAGTTAGGTATCAGAGCATGCTTAAGACCTAGGCTAAGTATGTTATTGAATTATTGTTTAGTGTCTAAATCCATGTGCAATCATCATGAGCAGCCATTCAAAATTAAGATTATGTAAGTATTGTGCCATTGATTGTATTGTTAAATTGACTAACTTATGTTGGTTAATTATTATTATGTGAATGATGGAACACGATGGTCCCTCTAATGCTTCGGGAGATCAGAGAGAGAGCTCATTGAGAGCATGACCCACATGGCGCGGGCAATGGAGCGAAATGTGAACTTGGGCCACTCCAGCAAGTCGAGTTCAAGGATTGAGAAGTTCCTAAAACTGCATCCCCCTACCTTCATGGGGATAGAGATCCAGACAAGGTTGAAGCTTGGCTAGACATGATCACCGATAAGTTTAAGGCAATGGATTGCTCTGAAAGGCACATGGTCAATTTAGCCAGACATCAATTGACTGACCAGGCTCGTCACTAGTGAAAATCAGTGACCCAGATCCAATTTAGTGACGAAGAAGAGATCACTTGGAGGGAATTCAAGAAGACTTTTCAAGGACCACTACCTTCCCCCTCATATACAAGGGAACAAGGCTGTTGAATTTATGAATCCGCAGCAAGGAAGCATGTCTGTTGAAGAGTACCTCAACAAGTTCTTGGAGCTTGAGAGGTATAGTCCTCTGAAAGAAGATGAGAAGATCAAGGTGGACCATTTCTGAAGGGACTGAATCCTCGCTTGAGAAAAAATGTGAAGTGTGGAGACCCTGAGACCATGGCAAAGACAATTTCTCTAGCAACCAACTTGGCTAGAGAGATTTATGAACAGAAGAAGCATGAACAAGGCAAAGAGTCCAAGGAGGATTAGAAGAGAGACAAAGGCAAGAAGTATAGGGACTCCAAGCCTTACTCTAGAGGCGACGGTGGACGATGATGCAAGCCTTGTTCCTTCTATTCCATCCTAGTGAGTGTAGGATGAAGTCAAGAGTATGCCTGAACTATGACAAGATGGGCCATTTGTCAGAGACTGCACCGAGAAGAAGCCCGAGTACAAAGACAAGGGCAAGGGCAAAGCTGAGGGCCAACAAAGAGAATCTTGAAGGGTCTACACTATGCAAGTGGATGAGGCCCATAAATTCAATGACGTGATTCAAGGTAACCTTCTTATCGCTGATCACTATGCAAATATATTATTTGATTTCGGTGCTACTCGCTCTTTTATATCATCTGCATTTATTGATCTGTTAAATATTAAGAGAGTGAACATGAGGTGGCAGTTAGACATATCAACTCCACTTGGGAGGGTCTCCACCAGGCAGTACCTCCCAGAGACATCTGTTATAATGAAGGAGTAAACTACTCTACTGATCTGGTAGTGCTACTTATGGTAGACTATGATGTTATTCTAGACATGGATTGGTTATCTTACCATGATACTTATTTGAGATGTCGAGAGAAGAAAGTCCAGATAGACATGAAAGATGACAGTTCTATGACCTTTCGCGGAATCCTGTCAAAAGGAAAGAAGATAATGATCTCCTTGATGAAGGCAACTAAGTTGCTAAACAAAGGCTGCTGAGGATTCCTTGCAAGCATCGTCAAAAGTGACTTTCAACCCAAGCCACTAGAAGAACTTGAAGTGGTTAAGGACTTTCTTGGTGTATTTCCCAATGAGCTCCCTGGATTACCTCTAGAAAGGGAGATCGATTTCCACATTGATCTAATGCCAGGGACAGCTCCCATCTCAAAACCTCCATATAGAATGGCACTAGCAGAGATGAAAGGGTTGAAGTCTCAACTGCAGGAACTGCTGGACAGAGAATTCATCAGGCCAAGTGTATCCCCATGGGTGCACTTGTCCTATTTGTGAAGAAGAAGGATGGGTCACTGAGGTTATGCATAGATTATAGAATATTAAATAAGGTGACCATCAAGAACAAGTACCCTCTGCCTAGAATCGATGATCTTTTTTATCAATTGACTACGACATCGATCTTCTCAAATATTGATTTGAGAAGTGGATACCAAGCTACGAAGATATTGCAAAGATGGCCTCCAGGTTCAGCTATGGCCATTATGAATTTTTGGTTATGCCCTTTGGACTAACAAATGCTCCTGCAACATTTATAGATCTGATGAACAGGATTTTCATGCCACATCTTGATAGCTTTGTCATAGTTTTCGTGGATGATATCATAATCTACTCATCAAGTTCAGAAGAACACCAGAAGAACATACACATAATTTTGGAGACATTGAGGTAACACTAGATGTATGTCAAATTCTCCAAATGTGAATTCTGGTTGGAGCAAGTTATGTTATTGGGCCACATAGTGTCCAAGGAAGGAATCTCAGTGGACCCTGGCAAGGTAGAGGCTGTCATCAACTGGGAAAGGCCTAAGACGGTGATAGATATCAGAAGTTTCTTTGAATTGGCCGGCTACTATAGAAGGTTCATCCAAAACTTCTCAAAGATTGCAACCCCTATGACAAAGCTGACCAGGAATGGAGAAAAGTTTAATTGGACACAGAAGTGTGAAGAAATGATTGACCGACAATTCTCATAGGAGTTGGAGCAGTGTACAATGATGCTAGTAGAACTGGGTTGGGCTGTGTGCTGATGCAACATGGAAGAGTGATAGCATATGCCTCTAGATATCTCAAGTCACATCAGAGGAACTATCCTACTCATGAGTTGGAGTTGGCAGTAGTAGTGTTTGCTCTGAGATATGGAGACACTACTTATATGGAGAGGAATTTGAAGTCTTTATTAACCATAAAAGTTTCAAGTAAGTGTTCACTCAGAAAGAGCTCAACATGAGACGGAGACGATGGCTAGAGTTTTGAAGGACTACGAGTTGGCATTCTCTACCATCTGGGGAAAGCTAACTCTGTAATAGATGCCTTGAGCAGAAAATGGGAAGAATCAATGACGTGTCTAAGAGTCTACAAGTGGACTCTCATTGAAGAAAGTACTCAAAGAAAGTTGATGATATACTGTGTCATTCAACTTGATCTAATGGCAAGGATAGCACAGGCACAAAAGGACTTGAAGGGTCTATGTGAAAAAGGTCACCTAGACTACAAGATGAAAGAAGATATGACTGTTAGATTTCAAGACAGGTTATGAGTACCTGAAGATAAAGAGCTCAAGGAAAAAATCCTGACTGAGTGCTAAAAGTCAAAATTTGTGATCCATCTTGGAACCACCAAAATGTTCAAAGACCTACAAAGGACATTTTGGTGGAGGAACATGAGAAGAGAGGTGGCAGAATTTGTTTCCAAGTACTTCGTCTGCCAACAAGTCAAGATTGAGCACCAGAAGCTAACAGGATTATTGAACCCACTACCCATACCACAATGGAAGTGGAAGGAGATCATAATAGACTTCATTGTGGGACTCCCAAAGACATAGAAAGGTTATGATGGCATCAGGTCATTGTCGATAGATTGACTAAGTTTGCTCACTTCTTACCTTACAATATGAGATAGTCAGTTGAAAGTACGGTAAAGTTGTAGGTGGATGAGATTATCCGATTACATGGGATTTCTGTTTTCATAGTATCGGATAGAGACCCCAGATTCACAGAAAGGTTCTAAAGAGGGTTGCATTATAGCACTACATTTCACCCTAAGAGTGATGGGCAAAGTGAAAGGATGATCCAGACTTCGGAGGACATGCTCAGAGCATGTGTAATAGATTGGCAAAGCAGCTGGGATGAACATCTCACTCTAGCTAGGTTTGCCTATAACAACAGCTACTCCACCAGAAATATGGCTCCATTTGAAGCACTGTATGGAAGACCTTGCAGGTCTCCCACATGTTGGAGTGTTGTTGGAGAAAGAAGGCTATTAGAACCAGACCTAGTAGAGAAATTGCTGAGATGGTTGATTTGATCAGAGAAAGAATGATGGCAGCTCAGAGCCATCAAATGAGTTATGCAGATAAGAAAAGAATAGAACAAATTTACCAAGTCGGAGATCATGTGTTGATGAAGGTATCTCCTACCAAAGAGTCATGAGGTTCAGCAGAAAAGACAAGCTGACTCATAGGTACATAGGCCCCTTTGAGATTTTGGAAAAAGGTGAGAGAAGGAGCATACAAGTAGGCATTACCTCCTTCATATGCCAGAATCCACAATGTTTTCCATGTGTCAATGCTTTGTAAGTACACATATAACAGTTCATATGTGGTGGTGTTTGAAGAGCCAACCATCAAGGGAGACCTCATCTATGAGGAGTATCCTATCGAGATACTAGAGTATGGTGAACGTCGACTGAGGAACAAAATGGTGAAGATTGCATTGAAGCACCACAATGGAACCGAAGCGACGTGAGAATTGGAGTAATAGATGAAAGAACAATTTTCAAGATTATTAGGGGGGAGGATGTAATACTCCTAATTTTTCATTAAGGATAATTTCGACTATTTGTTGTTCAAACCCAGTTCTATGGCGCTTCATCAGATATTTGGCCGGAATGATTGTTACACACATCGGCAATGATGTCTCATTCTGATGTCGCCCTGGGGCGAGATTTCAGAATGTTTGTTACATACATCAGCAACGATGTATGCATTCTGATGTCACCTTCGGGTGTTACAGGGGAGCATTGTCTCTGTGGCTTAGGTAGCCTATTGAGAGGGCAACAACATAAATTTCAACTATTGGAAGATATAACGTTAATTGAAAAGGGCCAATGATCGATGAAATGAAAAGATGTCCCACGACAATGAATGTCCGAAAGGGTTATAAAGTAACCCTGAGGAAAGTTATGGAGGAAACAATCATGGTAAGTGTACTTCACTTATATGCCTATGAACTGAATGTATGATTGTATGAATGTCCATACCATATGTATAATGATTGACTACATGCTTTATATTATTTCATGATGATAGATTGTTATTGATGACTGACATGTAGATTTCATGTATGGAGCATGCATATTGTTTACTTCTTTTGTATAAAGATGATGCATATCATGTAGTATCATGCATAGGATCATAGCAGTGCATGCATGGCCTTTACATACTCTAACAGGAAACCTCTGCATCTTGGATCCGTGCAGGTGCATAATGATTGGATGGATGGCGGCTTAGCTCATGATGAGATGTTTGCACACTAATCTAGGGGTCTTAGAGTCTTTATGTTTAGAGTCTTTAACTATGTTCTTCAAGAGAAGTTTTAACTATGGCTTTGAGATGTTTTAAATTGCTATTAGTGATGATGTTTAGATGTGTTTTCAATTCTATAACATTATTTTAATGTTTTTACGAAGTTTTCCACATTTAATGAAAGATTCTTTTATCTTATTTGGTGATTTTATGATTCCTTAAAATTAATTGGGTCATATTTTATTATCATTATGTAATGGCGAACGGGTTAACACAGCCAAAAGACCTAATTGTTCTTGGCAATTTATGGGTGAAATTTGGGGTGTTACACGTGATGTTTCAAATTCTATACAAAAACCTGTATAATTTGAGAACTTAGTTTGTTGAGTGAGTATTATTACTTTAGGCTTTTCACAAGCAGAAGACTATAATTCTTAATTTTTTAGAAAGATTTTTTGTTAAGGTCTAATTCTTAATTTGTATATTTCCATCGGGGTGTTGATTACAAACACCTAGGCATTAAACAATTCAGTTTATAATTAGAGTGGGGACATCATTAATCGTTGGTGGATTGAAGTCATTGATGTCAACGAGTGGGCTGATGGCGAACTTGAGCATCATATGCATTGAGCATCATATGAAATGCTAATTAAACTTTTATATGGCCTTATTGATGGAAAAATTCGAGAACAAGAGTAGAGGATCACGAAGAAATCATAGAAAAATTAGAGGAGACACACGATTTACCCAGGTTCACCCTTGAGATTAAGGCTACGTCCTGCAAAGAGGTTCCACTATATCTTTTTTATTATAGTCGCCACGCAGATTACATCTGAAAAGAAACTATAAATATGTCCTCCCAAATGGGTTCAAAACCTGAACAAAATAGTGAAAAAACCTGATCCGCACCACACGACAGCCATTGGGGGGCGGTGCCCCCCGAACCTCCCCTTTTGTCAGTACGCCAGCAGCACAGGTAATTAAGTAATACTCAGATTCACTTGAACTCACGTGGGTGAACCCGGTGTGAGAAACAAAAGGTCCTGAAGTATTTACCAACTTCAACACTTATTTCATATAAAAACACAATACTTGATAATCATGCACTTTTCATTACCAAAAGAGACTGTATGGAATATCATTTAAATAAAAACACTAGTAATTTTAAGTGTGACAACTTTTCCTAATCTTGACCTTATGTTGTGATCAATGAGCTTAAATGTCACAACTGAAAACATTTATTATTGAAGAAGTACTTAGGAGTGTTTTCCTATAAGAAATCTTTCTAAATTATTGATAATTTAATGTTAAATTATTTGGGTCCACGACATTACTTTGTTTATTTTGTTTTAATTTATAGACAATCCGAATTCAATGTTATTAAAACTGAATTGGCTAGTTCAACTGGTTCACCGGCGAGCGGGATCGTCGTTGAGGGGCGGTGCCGCCGAATTCCCCCTCTTGTCAGTACGCCAGCAGCACAGATAATTGGGTAATACTTAGATTCCCGTAAGCTCACATGGGCGAACCCGGTGTGAGAAACAAGGGGTCCTAAGTATTCACTAACTCCAATATTTTCCCACTTGGTGGATACTTTACACCAATGAGAGCCTTGCCAACAACATTCTTCCTCAATCCGATAGCAGTAGAGCACCACTCAAACTTTGCACCTGTAACTGCTTTAGTCAGAAAGTCAGAACTATTATCTGTTGTATCAACCTTTTCAAGTTGAATCTCTTTCTTTTCCACCTTTTCTCGAATGAAATGATATTGGATGTCAATGTGCTTTATGCGTGAGTGAAATGCATGATTCTTAGCTAACTGAATAGCACCTTGATTATCACATCTCACCTCTATGGTACCTTGCTCAAATCCGAGCTTCAAGCACAATTGCCGTAGCCATATGTCTTCTTTTGTAGCATGAGTAAGAGCCATATATTCAGCTTCTATAGAAGAAAGTGCTACCACGCTTTGTCTCTTACTCATCCAACTTAGTGCCGTCCCAAATAATGTAAAAATATATCCGCTAGTGGACTGTCTACTATAAATATCTTCACCCCAATCAGTATCTACATGGCCTACAATATCAAGACTCTTTCCTTTCCCTGTACCTTCAAAACACAAAGAAAAATATGAAGTTCCACGAAGGTACCTGAAAACTCTCTTGATAGCATTCCAGTGTTCCCTACCTGTGTTAGACATATACCGACTCAAGACTCCAACTGTTTGGGCTATATTTGGATGTGTGTACACCATGGCATACATCAAGCTTTCCACTGCACTTGCATATGGTACCCGGTCCATTTCTTCGGCTTCTTCATCCATCTTCGAGCATTGCTCTACAGAAAGTTTGGTTCCTAGAGACATAGGAGTACCAACTGGCTTGCAGTCCAATATGTTAAATTTTTTCAACACTTCTTTTATGTACTTCTCATGTCCTAGCTTTAGCTTTCATTTCTGACGATCCCTTCTGATCCGCATACCCAAAATAAATTCGCCGGCCCCAAGTCTTTCATTTCAAACTTCTTGGCCAACAAACCCTTCACAGAATTCACCATCTTCATACTATTTCCAACTAGCAACATGTCATCTACATACTGTGTAAGAATGACAAATTGATCACCAACTTTCTTAACATAAACGCAATGATCAGAATCCGAATGTACAAAATTGAATTGGAGCATGTACGTATCAAACTTCTGGTACCACATCCTTGGCGACTGCTTCAATCCATACAAAGACTTTTTTAATTTGCACACCAAATTCTCTTTACCTTTAACTTCAAAGCCTTCTGGTTTCTTCATATATGTATCTCTTCCTCCAAGTCCCCATGAAGGAATGCCGTCTTCACATCCATTTGCTCTACCTAAAGATTATATGCTGCTGTCAGAGACAGAACAAATCTGATTGAAGTCATTTTCGCCACAGAAGAAAAAATCTCATCATAGTCGACTCCCTCAATTTGAGAGTACCCTTTAGCTACCAATCTCACCTTGTACTTCTCTACAGTTCCATCCGGTTTTAGCTTTCGCTTGAACACCCATTTGCAATCAATTGTCTT
This sequence comes from Pontederia crassipes, assembly GCA_030549335.1. Taxonomy (NCBI): domain Eukaryota; kingdom Viridiplantae; phylum Streptophyta; class Magnoliopsida; order Commelinales; family Pontederiaceae; genus Pontederia; species Pontederia crassipes. Next base: position 10,837,395 of record CM060190.1, read on the forward strand.
TCTATCATTGAGCAATTTACACAAGCTCCATGTTTCATTCTTATCCAGTGACTGCATTTCATCTGCCATAGCAAGCTCTCACTGATTTGCATCATACATAGACCTTGCATCTTTTACAGAACTAGGTTCTTCTCTGATGATGCTCAAAGCATGAAACCTACTCAGAGCACTAAGCGAGTATCTAAGAAGAGCTCTTCTTTCTCGTGTCGATCTCCTAAGAACTTGTATGGTACCAATATCTGGGTCTTCATCTGAATCATCATCTTCAACTTCATTAATCGAGTCCTCTTGATCCGACTCTAGAATAGACTCAACTGAAATATCTTGTGCAACCACCTCTGCAGCTTCAGAATCAGAGTCTTCTTCAAGCACTACGACTTTCTTGGGTTCATCACTTTCTGAGCCTCATCTTGGGAACGTGATTCACGAAAAACAACATCCCTGTCAATACTCCTTGACTTTGGATTCCATAGTTTATAGCCCTTGACCCCTTCCTTGTATCCAATAAATATGTTCTTCTCGGACTTACTATCAAGCTTACCCCGCTTTTCCTTGGGTATATGAACATATGCGTCACATCCGAACACTCAAACATGAGATAGATTCGGCTTCTTCTCAAACATTGCCTCATTAGGCGTTCGATCCTTCACTGATGAGGTCGGTGAGCGGTTCTTCAGATAGTTTGCTGCGGCTATAGCTTTCGTCCAAAATTTTTGCCCCAATCCAGCCCAACTCAGCATATATCTGGCCTTTTCTATGAGCGATCGATTTAATCTTTCGGCTACTCCATTCTGCCCAGGTGTATATGAAGTTGTCTTCTGCCTTGTAGTACTGTTGTCCATGCAGAACTACTCAAATTTATCTGAACAAAATTCACCTCCATTATCTGTACGAAGGATCTTGATCTTGCTGTTCAATTGGTTTTCCACCAAAACATTAAATTCTTGAAACTTATCGAATACATTTGATTTATTTTTTATAAAATAAATCCAACTGTATCTCGAAAAATCATCTATGAATGAGACATAGTACCTGGACCCTCCAATAGATGGAGTCGGAGTTAGTCCAAAAATATCACTATGGATCAATTCGAGAATCTTCATTGCTCTTGTACCTGTGTGTTGAAATTGACTCGATTTTGTTTTCCATGGAGATAGTGTTCACAGAACCTGAAGCCCACAGAACAATCTGGATCTCCTTCTACCATCTGACTTGATGTTATGGTATAAAGTCCTTTCTCACTAATATGGCCTAATATATGATGCCACAACATAGATGTGTTGTCTTCATCTTCTTTGGCATCTTCAGAAATAAATCCGTAATCCACAGATATTGTATCTCTGAGCAGCTTGTACAATGTGCCATAGCGAACCCCTCGTGCAATCACAATAGTCCCTCTGCTCATCTTGCACGAATCATTGTCAGAACTGAAGATAACACCTGAATCAATCATTGCACCAGCAGATAACAAATTCCTGCTCATAAGTGATATATGCATCACATTTAGTAGAGTCTTCACCATGCCATCACTCATCCTCAACTTCACCATGCCACGTCCAACAATTTGAACCGCAGTGTCATCTCCGAGCATGACGTCCCCACCATCATATTCCTTATATTCACAAAACCAGTGTCTATGAGGTGTCATGTGGTACGAAGCACCAGTATCAATTAGCCAGATATCCTTATTTGACTGTGCCATACATGCAGAAGCGAGATACATATCCCCTGCATCAGCCTCCTTTTTGTCCGAGGATGACTTAGCTTCTTTCTTGTGAACCGACTTATTTTCGCAATCTCGATTCAGATGGCCCCACTCTTGACATCTCCAGCATTGCACCTTCTTATCTCTACTCTTCGAACGCCCACGAGATTTGGATCTAGACCCTCTCTGATCTTGAGTCCTTTCTGATTGCCTTCCTCTAGTCGCCAGTGCCTCTTTACCAGAACTTATCGATCCCTTTCTTCGTGTTTCCTCTAGTAACAAGGCAGCACACATACTTTCATACGAAAGTTCTTTATCTCCATTACCAATCACGACAATCAGATTGTCTCATGAATCCGACAGCGAACAGAGAAATGTTATTGCCTTATCATCATCTTGAAACATAACACCGATTGATACAAGTTGACTTATCACCATGTTAAAATTATAAAGATGTGCAGAGAATGAGTCACCATCATGCATCTGAAGATTGTACAGAGGTCCCTGATGAACAAGAAATTACGAGTTTATTGTTGTTTCCTTGACAATAGCTGGCAAGGGCGTAGAGGAGTTACCCCCTCCCCCTCTATGTTCTCACAAATGATGCGTAGAGGAGGGGGAGGGTGCCGCCCCCCTCTTCCTCTCCACTCAGCGCCAGGGAGGGGGGGGGGGGGGGGCTGAGCATCAGTCGGAGGGCGAGGGAGAGGGGCGTACCTTCCTCTTTTTTATTTTTTTGATAAATTTATTATTATTATTTAATATTATTATTATTATTAAATAATATGCCACATCAGCAAAATAATCAAGAATAGCCGAAAAGGTAGTTGGTGAAATAAGTCAATAATTAGAGGATTGATGCATGCATTTTACAACATTTAATTTGAGTTGTTAGGTTTATTCTCGTAAATTTTCCATGGCATGCCTCAATTTTGTTTTATTTATTACAATTATATTCTTCAACTCTCAGACTACCTAGATGTGTGTTATTTTGCAAGAAAAAAATCTCTTAATTTGGTGAAAATCTCGAAGAAAAATGTTTGAGCAGAAAAGGATGAAAATCAATCTCAAAAGCAGAAAATATCATCCTTCACGTGTCGTAACTCCAGCATCACAGCCAGAAGGTCAATTTCACGGGTCGTTATAGTGTTCTCACGACCCTTGTAGAAAGGATATCAGACACGCTATGATTCATCACCGACCACAGTAGCATTTTAATGACCTGACACGAACCATGATGGAGAGCTAACGGATCTCACAGAAACATACTCGGGCATTAGAAATTAGCTTACGGGTCATCATAATGTCTTCACGACACTCACAAAACCATCACGGATATCACAGAAACATAATCTCAGCCGAAGGAGTATATAACGGGTCGTCACCTGAATTTCCTGACCCGTATTAGAGTTCACCAGCCTTCATCACCGGCCATAACATTTTGTTAACGGTTCACTCAGAATAGGTTGAAAGGTAAGCACATCAATTTTACGGGGCGTAGTGGCACCATCACGATGCATACATAATGGTCGTAAGCTTTTGACAGAGACGTTACAGGCCGTAATGAGGTATTAATGACCCGTAACATCAGAGGATATAATGACCTTCGTGAGTTACGCCCGTAAAGAAGCAGTCTAAGTTGAATCGAATTCATTACTAGCCGTAAGCGAGTTATAACGGCCGTAACTTATGAGACATAAAGAGATGAACATGGAGTATACAAAAGTTGAATACTAGACTTGTTCGAATTACGGGCTGTTATATATTTGTTATGTGTCGTAAGAACTTTACAGACACTCCGAATTAGTGTTGGATTTGGCCGTGAACAGCTCATTATGGGCCGTTAAGTGTGCTGATTTTTTGCTGATTGTTGATTTTTTGAACGGATTTTGATCGGATCGAGATTCCAGGGCGGTGCTCAACCTTCTAGAACTTAAATTTGATGATAAGTGTTCAAAATTGAAGATAAATTATGAGATTTTTAAGTCAATAAGTAGTCTAAACCAAAATTGTTATTTGATAATGTTTGGTCTCTCAACTTATCGGGAACTTGTAAAGTTATAAATAGAAAACTTTAGAGACTTGAAAATTCATGCTTGAATCTTGGGAAATAGTGCATTACTGTTGAGAAGAAGTTTTGAAGCCATAAGATCGGTGAAGGAGAAGGATTGTACAACAACTCAACAATTGGGCTGCGCGATCGTCTAGAGATTCTGAAGGTTGCAAATCATTCTTCCATTATATGTTTGGATGCTCTTTTACTTGATTCTTACAGTTCATTAGTTCTGTAATAAATATTTTATATTTGTTTAAAAAAGGAATACTTTTTCGACCTCATTCTTAGTTAAGTTAATTAAATTGTTCAATTCTTTTTTATTATGTATGTTGAGTTCATTGCTTTTTGATAAGTAGTTTTACTTCTGAGATTAGATTACAAGTCTATAAGAGGAGTGATTAGTTTCAGAATGTAGTATTACTTTGATGATTGATCTTTTAATTTTAAGTTGAAACATATATAACATGTATTCGGCAACTCATTGTTTGTGCCGAATTTCATGCGATTTATTATTCTGCCCAGATTTGTGAGTGAATAATAGTGTAGGAGTTACATATTCTTCCATCTTAACTTTCTATGAAATCAATAATTGACTCATCGTTGGCGATTATTAGTCTTATCAGAAGTTTAGATTGATTTACTCGTCGTCTAGAGAGATTAATACCTTAGTACTCTTAATTTCTCTCAAGGATAGATCATAGTGTTTTTGTTATAATTTCACTAGTACAAAGGTTAATACATGTTTATCTTTGCATTAATCATCAATAATTCTCAAGGCTCATCACCACTTTATTTTTAATTATCAATAATTTAGTTTCTGCAATGTTTATATTTCTATTTTACAAGATAAGACACTTCTTCTTCTCTTAGTACGTCTTTAGGACAAAATTGATTTAAATAGTTCCTCTTTGGATCGACAACTCTACTCTACACTTTATTACTTGATACGACTAGTGCATTGTTACATATTTTTTCGCATCAAGTTTTTGGCACCGTTGTCGGGGAACTAGTACTAAAATTGTTAAAGTTCTGTCCCAATTAACTACTTTGAGAATCTTTTCTTTTTGTAAATTTTTATCATTTTGATACGTTTCTGATTTGTGGTTGTGCAGGACTGAACGAAGGAATTAATAAGCAATCACCGAACTTGGAGGATTCGAGCACATGCACAACTCTAACACAAAAAGTTTGAAAGAACATTTGTTTGATTTTGAAATTGAAAGGACAACACGCAGGTTGAAGAAAAACTTGCGGAAGATGGCTGAACAAGCACATAATAATCAACGCCAAGAGCAATAGAAAAATGAAATAATTCAGCCACTAGACGTGATGATGAACAAGAGCTGTCCACGAGAGAGTATGTTTCAGCCAGACATAATGATCGGGAGTCATGTATCGGCTCGAGATTAATGCTAACAACTTTGAAATCAATTCAGGAATTGTGAGGATGATTCAATCTTCTCAATTTGGAAGAGGACTGCATGAAGACCCGCACGACCACCTTGACAGATTCCTATCAACTTTGAGCACTTTTTAAAACCACAATGTTTCGATTGGCATTATTTGTCTACTTTTATTTCCACAATCCTTACGAAACAAAGCTTCTACTTGGTTTAAAACTTTACCTATAGGATCTATACATACATGGCTGGAGATGGTGGAAAGGTTCATGGGGAAATATTGCCCACCTCAGAAAGTGGGCAAATATCGAAGAGAACTCCGAACTTTTGTTCAGGATGATGATGAGCCACTTTATGAGGCATGTGAGTGCTATAAAGAGTTACTGTCATGGATTACGCTCATTGGATCAAGACAAGTTAGATCAGTCCGCCGGAGGAGCAGTGTTGGAAAATAAAAGACAAAGTAAAATTCACAACATAACTGAAGTAGTGGCATTGAAAGTCCAGTCAAGAAAGAAGACCAGACCGACAGACTCATAGTGTGCATGCGATTGAAAGTATTAATTATGAAGTAGTGACTCATCTGGAGTTGCTGAATAAAAAAATTGAGAAGATGCTAACTATGATGTTGCAATCATTGTGGTGGAGGACACTCAAGTCATGAGTGTTCAGCAGGTAATATTTCCGAAATAATTCAAATTAAAAACGCTATGTTTCCAATCCTAATTTTAGGGAGCTAAATAACGATATGCATGGAGGAATAACCTGAAGTTTTCATATAGACGAAACCAGGGACAACAAATGCCACAAATGCAACCACCGTCCAATTTTACATTCCTTCGAAAGCAACAAGAAGCTCCCCCACAACGATCAACTAATTCATTAGAGGAGATGATGACAAAGGTCATGGATACGGTTCAAAATATGCAGAAATCAATGGAGACCCGCGTCAACAATCAGGAAGCCTCGATTTGGAATCTAGAAATGTAGATGGGACAAATGGATAACCTTATGGCTGGACGTGCACCTAGATCACTTCCCAGCAACACCAAGAGGAATCCAAAGGAAGATGCGAAAGTTGTCACATTGAGAAGTAGTAAAGAACTTCAGAATTCAACTCACCACACATCCAAGATGATCTTGATGAGGAAGATTTTATGGTTACAAAGTCTAAGGTTGCTAATGAAGGGAACTCTAAACTCCTCCACACAAATAGAAGAAAGAAAGTCACTTTTTCTTATGTGCCAAAACAAATTGGAGAACTCCCCTTTCGGCAAAAAATTTCTCAAGGAACAATTGGATAAGCAATTTTCTCGCTTCATTAATATTTTAAAGCAACTTACTATCAATATACCTTTTCATGAAGCCTTATAGATGATGCCCAGCTATACAAAGTTCATTCATGATGTTCTCTCCTGAAAAAGAACGATTGAAGAAGCAGGGATGGTTAAGATGACATCCGAATGCAGTGTCATTTATGGTCAGGACATTCCTATGAAAATGAAAGATCCTGGCAGCTTTACTATACCATGCACAATTGGGAACTATTATTGTGTAAGAGCATTATGTGATTTAGGTGCAAGTAGAAGCTTTAATGCCGTGTACCATTTTCTTGCAGCTAGGGTATGGAGAACTTGAGGACACATCGTTGATGCTGCAATTTGCAGGTTCTTCTATCAAGAAACCAAGGGGTGTGCTACGAGATGTCCTCGTAAAAGTGGATAAATTTGTATTCCTCACATATTTTATTGTGCTAGAAACGAAAGTAGATGACAAGACTCCAATTATACCTGGAAGACCATTCTTAGCAATAGGGAACATGTTGATTGATGTGCAGCAAGGACGGTTGACCCTTCGAGTGAATAATGAAGACATAAGCTTCAACATCACTGATTCCCTAAAGAAACACTACAAGAAAATTGGCGATTAGCGACTCAACATAGGAGACGCTAGGGAGGCGCTATTACGTCTCCGTTGCGAAGAGCGTCTCTTTAACGTCTAACTAGCGCCGCAATATTGAGACGCTGAAAATCGATGGCTAGTGGCATCGCACTAGAGTCAAAGTTATTGAGACGCAACTAGCGCCCCTTGTTGACACTATATCGACGTTATTAAGACGCTACCTTTGGGGCTGTGCGAAGTAGAGGAGCGTCGCTCAGTCGACGCGCAAGAGGCACTCTTTTTGGCGCGCTATTCTGGCGCCCACGTGTCGCTACTGTAGGCGCTAGGAGGGCGCCAAATTGACGCAAGTATTATCGTGCACGCGTCGTCAATGAGATGCTCAAAGGGCGCTAAGTGCAATATATTTAAAGTCGCGTCGACATGTTTCGCGACGCCAATGAGACGCAATGGAGTCGCTACTTGCACATTTTTTTACCCGTCCCAGCCTCATTTTTTCCCTTCCCACACCCATACAATTTATAATGCATCTCAAAATACATTGATATTCATCACAGGCAATATAAAAGTATCACAGGCAATATAAAACCATCACAGGCAACATAAAACCATCAAAGGCATAATATATAACATTAGAATACGAAAACTACTAAACCAAACTAACAAACCATATGTATGTGTAAGTCTATAAGTAACAAATGCATAGTTTGTTTTCTATCCTAGGTTTGGGAGTTATTGTTATCATTCCGGATGTTCGACCCAGACGTGCTCGGTCCATGGCCTCGCGAGGATGGATTCTGCGTCGAGATCAATCCCTGAATCGCCTGCAATATAGGAGCCAACCGCAGCGACAACTGCTGCGATATCTGCGTCGATAACTGCTGTGATAGCTGTTGTGATAGCTGCGTCATATTAGGTGTAGCGGATGAGCTCGAAGCAGATGCACCTCCTGTATATCCTCCGATCCTCCTAGGTATCTGAGCGGCTGTGCCGAGGCCACACAAGTATCCCCTCGTGTCATGCCGGCCACCTCCTCCCAAACAGAAGGGTCCTCTACGAAATAGAAAAATTATACAATCATATAATATATAAATTATATATCAAGAAACACATAAATTAAAAACATGACTAAACCAATGAAGAAACATTACCTGGTGGCTGAGTACTCGGATCATCTCCATACTTTTCAGTCATTTTCGCATTATACTCATCCTATAAAATTTAAACATTATGTATTTCAAAAATAGTGCAACAACCAAATGACCATATCATGAGACTTACCAGAAGCCTATGAGCACTGGGCGTGACTAAGTCGTTCGTCTTATGGCTCTTATGCGTGGCCTCATAGACCACACGAAAGTCTACGGGACCGCCTTCTTTCTCCTCCTACAACAAAGTTTCAAATTTGATAACATAAGTATAAGTCAAAAGTTTGATAAATTGAATTTATATGTAAATTACCATGCGCCGTCGATGCTCGTCAAATCGCATCGATCCCCCTGTGTGGATGTGGGCCTCAGGCTTCGAAAGATGGTAATTATTTATAAAAAAATATTTTCAGGGAACAATACTTGTGAAGTGGAAATAAGTTTTACTTTATAATGATATGAGATTATGACATGTGTATTTTGATTTTATTAAACTCCATGTGTTCATTAGCCATACTGTTTGAAAAAGATCTTTGGGACCGCATTCGATATACATGAAACATTTGGGACGTATATCGGGTGTCTTTGCCCTTTGGGGGCTGCTCTGCGTGCACGTATTGACCCATGATCGCTCTGCGTATCTGAGAATCATGAAGAACATCAAATACTTACACTTTAAAAAAACTATAATTTTCATAAAAATAATGTAAAAGTATACATACTTATCACTTCCTACAGAGGGACTCCCAAACCGAGCGCCTAATATGTATTGGGCATCTTTGTATGCCCTGCTCCAAAGTGAGGCCGGCGGACGTGACCACCTTGCGAAACTTGTATAATCGATTTCGAAGGCGTTTCGCAGCGACCTCCTCAAAAGCTCTCCGGATCGTCACTAAACTAAGATCCGGATGAAACTGATTTGCCTCCTACAAATAGAACGTTAAAACTTAGTAATTTTAAAATAAATATAAATCGAATTATGTATCCAAAATAGAAGATCGTACCGTAAAGGCTCGAAACATGTCATCTCACACTTGAATGTGAACATCTTTTCAGGATCCTGCCCCTTCCGGCAAGTGGGGAAGAACGAGAGCACTGACATCCCGCACGGTACTAGCGGGTATGAAATTGTGGTGAAGCGTCTGGTATTCTCGGCCTAAGATGTCGCTCGCTAATGCTAGATTGTGGTGAAGCGTCTGGTATTCTCGGCGATGGCAGTGGGGTAGCAACTGCCATCATAAGAAAATACATAAAATTTAGCTCCTACATAAAATTAAGTAATATACAAAAAATAACCTGGTGTGACATGACGATCGTCGTGGTGCGATCGAGACGTACCGACTATGTTCCCCGTCGACGGTGGAGCAACTGTCACAAAAGTAAAATATTTAAAAAGCTCTATCTCCTACAGTCTATTGCCTACAATGTGTCACGTACTTGGAGTGATATGCTGAGCAGACCCACCAATGGATCGCCTACTATGTGATGATCCGGCTACGTGCCCCGTCGGCGGCGGAGGATCTGATATTATTAAAAAAGGAATTTAACTATTATAATCAACTATAAATAAGCAGCTCATAATAAATATATTACTTGGTGGTTGTGATGGCTGTCTCATCTGGAGTGAACGCCTGGAAGAGCGAGATGACCCAGATGCTCGACCCCTATTAACCAACAACAACAACAACAACAACAAAGCCTTATCCCACTAGGTGGGGTCGGCTACATGGATCATACGACGCCATTCCGCTCTATTAGTAACCAAACCTTTCGGTATATTATTCACCAATAGATCTTGCTCTCGACCCCTATTAACCATGACTGAAAAAAAAAGAAAGAAACTTCTCTTATCATCGGTAACCATATATAACTTAAAAAAAGTAAAAAGCTTATGTCATTAGAATACTACGGGATTCATTCGCTTGTTTCGTATTCTGATTCATTTTCATCATCTTCATCATCATCGCTATAATCTTGGTTCGAGTCATCGTCAACGAAATTATCAAAGTTCACATCCAAGAGGTCATTTGAATTGAACTCTTCCATTGGCTCAGCGTCATCGACCAATTGAAAATTCTCAACTCCATCGGCCACATCAATCGTCTCATTCACTCTATCTTCTTGATAGTAATCGTCCATGGGCACATCGTTGTGTACGAATGATGTTTCATTGTCATTTATCACTGTTTTTGCTAAGAATAGTCTACTCCTCACCTTGCATGACGCCCACCATTCATCATTGGTTCTATTCGATGGATACTTAGTGTAGTACACTTGTTGTGCTTGTTCCGCCAATACGAATGGATCGTATGACTGAAGTCTCGAGCGAGGGTTAATATCCACCAATTTAAACTTATGATCGATCCGAACTCCTTTCTCTGGATCGAACCAACGTCATTTTAGCACCACGACTTTGTTAGATTTTCCCAAATAAGATAATTCTAGGATGTCTTCTATAACACCGTAGTAATCAAAGTCATCGTCCCCGTACATGCTTCCTAGAACACATATGCCGCAATTAATAGTTGAACGTTGTCGACTATATTCTTCTGTATGGAACCGATATCCATTGACTATGACGCCGCAGTAGCTAAGAACTTGTTTCTTCGGGCCATGACCGAGATCTCGTATTTTGTTCTCTATGATTGAGCCATTAATAACCTACAAAAAAAATAGCTAAAAATTTTATTAAAAGTTACGAACTTATAACAATTAAGAACAAGCGGAAAGATTTCTCACTTCACATCTCAACCAATCGACAAAATGTTCGCCTCATAGTTTCAATAACTCATCGTTTGAAACTAACGGATTGATTTCTCACTATAATTCTTCGAATTTCCTGAATTCATAGTTTCAATTAATACAATCATATAGCAACAATTAGCTTTAAATTATATAATAAATTAGAACAAATTGCCTTACTCGAGATATGGCATCACTTCGAGACAATTTGCAAGAACATAATTCTCAACGACGGTGAGATCTCTGTCATTCAAGATAACTTTGCGTCCTGCACCAAGAAGTCGACATGGGTACTTGAAGATGGATAGAATATTCATGTCAACTTCTCCTTCACCACCATCTTCGTTTCTTGGAACTTGGGTGTGTCGTGATTGTATGTGTGGCTCAAAGTATTTTGAAGTGAAGTTTGACACTCCTCAATGAAATATGCTTCACATATGGAGCTTTCAATTTTTGCCTTATTCTTCGGCTTCCTTTTCAAATATAACATGCACCTTTCGAAAGAATACATCCATCGATACTGAACCGGACCAGCAATTTTTGTTTCATATGGAAGATGTACAATCAAATGTTCCATCACATCAAAGAAAGAAGGTGGAAATATCTTTTCAGCCTTGCACACGATAATCACAATAGAAGCCTCTAACCGAGATATGTCTTCTTTCTGAACGATGGATGCACAAAGCTCTTTAAAGAACATAGACAATTCTGTTAAAACCTCCCAGATGGCCTTTGGCAAAAGTTCTTTAAAGGCAATTGGAAGCAGCCTTTGCATAAAAATATGACAATCATAACTCTTCATCCCGTGTATCTTCCCATTGTCCAAGTTAAAACAACGAGATATGTTTGATACATATCCGTCAGGGAATTTCAATTACTTTACCCATTCAAAAATCACTTTTCTTTGATCATTGCTCAAGACATAAGTAGCTTTTGGCCTTTTGCATTTATCATTTTGAAGATGAATGATATCTAACTCTGGTCTTTTACATATTAATTTCATGTCTTTGCAAGCCCGTATGCTATCTTTTGTTCTTACTTTAACATCCATAATAGTGTTGAAGATGTTGTCAAATACGTTCTTCTCCACATGCATGACGTCCAAGTTATGACGTACCAAGTTTGAAAACCAATAATTTAGGCAACTCCCAAAAAATACTTCTTTTCTCCTAATTATGTTCACTTCCAAACCCAATTTGCTTATAACTACCGGCCTTCAGTCCGAATGAGACTTCACTAAGCTTGTTTACTTGCTCTACCAATTCTTTTCCTGTCAAATGAGTTGGACACAAAGTGTTCTGATAAGTGATATTTGGGTGTTGGGTGATAACTTGCTGATTTTTAAGTCAAAAGTCAATTTTTCCGATTTTTATTTCAACTACCTAACTCACTCTCTACTGCAGTGCACAGGTCAATTGTAGTAACCCTAAATGTCGTATCCATAGTGATTTGAAGTCCTAGACTACTTAACAATTTAGACTAATCCTATTTAAAATGGGAAAAATAGATTTTAATTAGAAGTGAAAACAGATTTTTAATGAAATGCAGAATGATAACTATTTTTGAGGTTTTGGAAAGTTGTCAAAGCTGAATTATAAATGCTAGATTAAAGACTAAAAAAGTTTAACTATCAATGAGGAAGGTTCTCCTAGGAGTTGGGGTTCATCTAAATTAATTATGGATGGATTGGATCAAGTTATCATTAAAAGTTCAATTTTGATTCAACCTGAAATATAGTTGCTCTCACAACTCAATTGGCCTTTAACTAAGCAACATATTATCATATAATTGTTAGTTAGGTTGAATCAGAAGAGGATCCTCACTGAAAATCAAGTTATCATTGGGCTCAAATGAAAGTTCATTGCTGATTTTTACAATTCAAGGAAATCTGAAGTGATAACTTGTAATTGCAATCATAAAATAATGAAATCACTTCAATTAGTTAAACTAGGATGAAATCTATCCAATAATAGTGCTTGTGCTCCTTGGTTCATCTCTGAAATTCAGGGGGATTTGAAATCAACATCTCGGTTGCAAAATAAAATGAAATCCACACAGACTCTAATTAATTGGGGTTAAAAGACATCCTATCTAAAATGGAGAATTCAGTAATTATCCAATGATCCTTGGTTCATCTCTGACTCTCAAGGAAGACCTTAAGACTACCTCTCAGTAGTGGATTAAAATGAGGCTTGACAATGGAAATCAAAATTAAAAAAGAAATCAGAAAACATAAATCAGCAATTCAAGGAATCAGAAATATTAATCAATGGAATTTAGGCTTGCCAATTGCTTCTTGACCCATCTCTGGACTGCAAGAAATCCCTAAGACTCACCTCTCAGTGATTGAATGAAATCAGGGGTTCAATTGGCAAGACAGATTCCAAAGAAATCAGAATTAAAATTCAGAAATCAGAAGAGCAAACTGATTTGAATCAAAAGTATGCCAAACATCTTGATTCATTTCTGAACAAGATGGAGGGGCAATAGCAACCTCTCAGTTGCTCAATTAATCAGATTGAGAATGACAAACAGATTCAAACAACCTTGGAAATCAGATTCAGAAAATTAAGAAAACCAGGAAATCAAGAAATCAGAAATCAGATTTTCAAATAAAATGGAATCCAGAAACCTGACATTGACTCTTAATTCATTTGTGAAGGAAGATTAGATCAAATGATACTTCTCAGTTATAGATTACAATGGGGTCTAACAATTGCAAGAATCAATTCAAAACAGTGCTGAAATTTGAAAACCAGAAATGATTGCAGTGCAGGATTAATTTCAGTCCATATTCATCCACAATTAACTTAGATTACTACCCTATCCTAGAAGAAATGGAGTTGAGCTCTCCATATTTACAAATCTTGACATAAAATGGAATGGAGAACAGACACAATTCATCCTTGCTTGAAGCTTCACGGCAGGTTCTTCCACAGCCAGCAGCAACTCCTCCAGCAGCAACTCCTCCAGCAGCAGCTCCTTATGGTCTAGAAACCCTTGCTCCAAATCCTCAATGTCTAGCCCCATTCTTCCTTCAGAAATTCCAGCTTTTATATGTCTTATGTCCACCCTTTGATCAGCATCAGAATGTTCTACTATGCCCTGATTATGCCATCTGTCCGTGCTCTAAATTTTCTGCTGCTGCAGTAACTTTTTGGACAGAAAAGGTAGTGGTCCCCCCCACCTTTTTGGCTTAATCCAATCCTCTTTTCCTGCTAGAAAATCCACAACAGCAAACATCAATGTCCTCTAATAAGAAATAAACAAATAAAGGTAAGAACAACAAGTAAACTCAGCTCAATAATCAAAAGGAGTTTAGTGTTATACAAAGGGTGGAAATCAATATGAAAAACTAATGGTTTGGAACCCGGAAATGATAACTTGCACTAATCATGGAAATTATCCAAATGCAAGTGATTCAAGGCATTAGAGGCATCAAATGGATTAGGATGGCTAGTGAGTGAAGTCAGAAATCAAATATGAATATGATTTCATAGAAATGATAACTTAGGTGCCAAAACGATAACTTGTTTGCCTTAAAAATGATAACTTGTCATAACTTTTGTTGTAGTTATCCAAATGTGATCAAATTTGAACAGCAAAGAGCTAAGACAATAATATAATAAATGCTTATGGCCTTTGTGCAGAATTAATGGTTTTGCATGTTGAAATGACAGAATTCCCTTTAACGATAACTTGGCATTGGAAAAATGATAAATTGTTCAAATGGACTTAAAATTTTGCACAAGTTGAGATGTGACCATACAAATATGATTCATTCATGATAATAATGGATTTAGGGCAAGAAAGTCATTGAAAATCAGTTCACTCAAAATGATGATAACTTGACCTATTGGAGTGATAACTTGTCCTAAAAATGATAACTTGGCATAGAATTTAAATATTTATGGATTTTGGCATTTCAGAACCTCTATGCACATGGAATTGGGTATAGAATGAAGAATATCAACTGGTTATCATAATCTATGCATTTCAAACATATTTGGCCAAAAGTTGGGCAATTAGGGGTTCGATAGGAGTGAAATGCATCTAAAATGGGATAAAAACCTATAGTGATCAACTAGTGATCAAACTCCCTCAAGCTTAGCCTTTTGCTTGTCCTCAAGCAAAACATTCAGAAATTAAGGATAAATTTGAATTTACCATCCACAAATGAATAGAAGAATCAGCTGAATAAGATCTAAATGAGTTTCCCACTTTGCTAACATTCCATCCCATTCTTTCCAATCCCAAATTATAGCTGAGGAGTCGCAAAGGTTAAAGCAAGTTTAAGCCATGATAGAGGTACTAACATTAACTGATTTGTATTATAAGGATTGTCAAATTTACTAAAAAGTTTGAAACACCAATCTCTTCATGAATAGGCTTTTTCTTTTTTATTGCTTAAGCAGGTTTGAAAACCTGACTTTTATTCATGAGGATGCAATAGACATGTTTGAACCTAATTTTTATTCATGCTGGTCACATGATAAAAATCCTAGCTTTATTCAGGAGAGGTTCCTTTTTGGAATTTTCACTCTCTTTATTCATGTATGCATGCAATGCAAAATGCAACTTTTCATTTTTCCTTTTTCCTTTTTTTTCTTTTTCCATTATGTTCATGAAGTGAGCAATGGTTCAAACTCAAGTATAGATTAGATCTTTAAATGCAAATAGTCAAGATTTCCTATTTAACATGGCAGCAAGATCCTTGACTCCTTTCTAGACATCTTCTACTTTCCAATTAGTCCATGAATGTCAGCTAGTGTTACCCACAAAAAGAAAAAGTTTCAGCTGAAAATTCATTCAAATGCATCTGAATTTATAATGCCTATTAAAGAAAGAAGGCTAATGGCCAAGTTGGCCACTTAGTATTGGAGTGTACTAACTGTCATATAATATATTTCACCCATTTTAGAGTCAAAATAAAGGCAAGACTTGAATTGGACTCGAATAGTGATAACCAATGATAACTTGCAAAACATACTGATAACCTGATATGATTTATGATATGAACATTAAAATAGATTAAAAACATGGAGTAAATGTTAGAAAAGCTCCAGGTTTCCTCCCCCAAGCTTAGCCTCAACAATGTCCACAGTGTTGGAAAGTTAAGGCAAGGGAGAGGGTTGGGAGGGTATGAAATATATGGAATTGGGCACTTGATTTCTTGCCTTTCAATCCAAGTCTTCAGGTGTTCCATACTTCATGATTTGCAATAATTCCTGCAGAGAAACAAGAGATATCAGTGAAACTTGCAATGTTAGAATTTTAGGGTGCACAATGCAACAATGCAATGAGATTCACTAAAGTGGCACTGAAATTCAGCTAAGATAGATTGGGACAACTGATATGCATGATGATTCAGATATTAACATGAAGATTTCAGCATGAATGAAAAGATAATATCAGTTATCAATAGGATTTCAGTGAGAAGAATTAAAATTAAGGGTAGGGATACTCCCTTCTAGTCAATTTGTGGATGGATCTGATTCTTCCCTTCTTTATTCTTGCAAAATAGAAAGGTTAAGTATAAAAGGCTTGGGTTACCTCCCAAGAAGTGCCTTTCTTTAATGTCTTAGGCTAGACATTGTTACAACTTCTTCATGTCAAGGAGGTTTAAATAGTATGATATGATCAAGTAGAGATCCCAATCTATGGACAGCTTCACTAATTAAGTATGGATCTCTTTGTTTGTTAATGATTGGCCTTTGTTTTTCACTTGGATGTACCCCTCCTTCATTGTCCCAGAAGTCTACTAGCTTCTCATCTCTAGAATCCTCGTGTATGATATATGAATCCCCTAGACTAGGAAGAGGTTTCAGCTCCAATTGGGAGAAAATGTCCTGAGTTGAATTGGTGTGGGGTTCAGAAGTGAAAATCTCCAACACCACATTTTGAAATTCTGAATCCCCTACTGATTGGAGTGCATTCATAGCTGATTTATATGCTTTGGCTTTTGGATCCTCTAATTCTTTCAAATGATCAAACATTAGGCACCTTTGCAATGGATCTTCAATGGGAATTATAGGAGAAACTTGCTGTACAATCTGATCCAACTGCCCCTCTTCAAAATCATTTTCCTGAAAATTTGGCCTACTAATAACTTGTGACAATTGGGCCTTGACCAATCTTTGTAGGAATGGTACTCTATCAAAAATTCTAGTCTTGGCTTCACATTGAGGATGTTGATTCTGATTTTCCAACACAGGTTCTTCATTTGGCTCTTCAGCAGCCTTGGAATTGGGATTGACTTGATTATCTTCAGCTTTCTTCATTGGTTCTTCCACCATTCTTCACTCCTGAGCTGGACAGCATGCGCTTGTTCCTTGGGGTTCAATTCTGGTTGTCCAGGAAAGAATATAGGGGGTCTTGCTGAAGTGCTAGCCTGCTGAGCAAGTTGACTTTCAAGCATCTTGTGATTGGCACTTAAGGCTTCAAATCTAGAATTGATTTTCAATATTTCCTCTCCTTGGTTGTCCTGCTTCTTCAAGATTTGTTGTAGCATTTCCTTCATTTCAGTTTGGAATTGGGAAGCCTGACTTTGAGGAGGTTGCTCATAAGGGGTCCTTTGTATTGGAACATTTGAGGGTTGAGTTGCATATGTAGGTGGTTGGTTCCTTGGCAAAATCTTGGGTTGCCAATTTGAATTCTGCATTAGTGGCCCTTGGAAATGGTTGGCCTTGTAGGAAAGATAGGGATTATTCCTATTTTCTGGAGTGTAGAATTCAGCAGGGGGTTTGATTCCATAGTTGCCCATAACATTGATTTGATCAACAGATTGCTCCACTTGCTGCATAATTAAATTGCAATTCTCTATCACATGGCCTTGATTACCACATACACAACATCTGGTTTCAAGAGTAGATGCTCTATTGACATTGGGAGTTAGGTTCAGCCTCTCCAAAGTTTTGTACAGCACCTCTTCAAATTGAGTTGACAAGTGATTCACTGAATTATCCATGGGTGGCCTCCTGGTCCTGTCATGGGTAAGAAAGTGATGATTCTTGGCTATGTTCTCAATGAGTTGATAGGCTTCATCAATGTTTTTAGATGCGAAGATGCCTCCTGCAACAGTGTCTAGTGCCACCTTGCTAGGGTAATTCAATCCCTTATGAAAATAGTTGACTAGCTGCCACTTTTCAAAACCATGGTGGGGACATGCCCTCAACAGCCCCTGAAGTCTTTGCCATGCATCACAAATGTTTTCCTGATCCAACTGATAGAACCTGACTATTTGATCCCTGAAATTATCAGTCTTGGAAGGAGGGAAGAATTTTGAAAGAAATAATTGGACAATTGTTTCCCAAGTGGCCACCTCTTCAAGATTTAGACCTTTGTACCATGTCTTGGCTTTGTCTTTGAGTGAGAAAGAAAATAATCTCATGTAGACTACATTCATAGGAATGTTATTTTAGTTTACTGTGCTACAAATCTCCTTGAAATTGTCCAAATGAGAAGCTAGATCCTCAGTCCCATGTCCAGAAAATTGATACTGCCTTATCATTGAAATCAAGGTTGGATTGACTTTAAAATTTGCCACAGATGCTAAGGCTCCATCACCAAGTTGATTCCTGACATTGCTAGGTGAGTAGCAATCCTTCAAAGTCCTAGGAGCTGCCATATTCTGATTTGCAACTTCTTCCTCTTCTTCAAATATCCTTCTTCTTGCCTCAAGCCTTTGCAATCTCCTTCTTCTTAGAAATCTTCTTTCAGGCTCAGGATCTGATTGGTAATGTTCCTCTTGATGGTCCAAGTCCTGCATAAAGAGATTCAGAAGTATCAAAATGAGAAAAGAAAGAAAACTAGACAAGAATGGAAAATTTGGAATGATAACTTGCAAAAACTGAAAATTGGCCTAATAAATGGACTAAAAATTAATCTAAAACTAATCTAAACTATCTAAGTTAGTCTAATTGACCTCAAATCCCCGGCGACGGTGCCAAAAACTTGATAGTGTGATATTAAGGTGTTGGGTGCTAACTTGCTGATTTTTAAGTCAAAAGTCAATTTTTCCGATTTTTATTTCAACTCCCTAACTCACTCTCTACTGCAGTGCACAGGTCAATTGTAGTAACCCTAAATGTCGTATCCATAGTGATTTGAAGTCCTAGACTACCTAAAAACAATTTAGACTAATCCTATTTAAAATGGGAAAAATAGATTTTAATTAGAAGTGAAAATAGATTTTTAATGAAATGCAGAATGATAACTATTTTTGGGGTTTTGGAAATTTGTCAAAACTGAATTATAAATGCTAGATTAAAGACTAAAAAGGTTTAACTATCAATGAGGAAGGTTCTCCTAGGAGTTGGGGTTCATCTAAATTAATTATGGATGAATTGGATCAAGTTATCATTAAAAGTTCAATTTTGATTCAACCTGAAATATAGCTACTCTCACAGCTCAATTGGCCTTTAACTAAGCAACATATTATCATATAATTGTTAGTTAGGTTGAATCAGAAGAGGATCCTCACTGAAAATCAAGTTATCATTGGGCTCAAATAAAAGTTCATTGCTGATTTTTACAATTCAAGAAAATCTGAAGTGATAACTTGTAATTGCAATCATAAAATAATGAAATCACTTCAATTAGTTAAACTATGATGAAATCTATTCAATAATAGTGCTTGTGCTTCTTGTTTCATCTCTGAATTTTAGGGGATTTGAAATCAACCTCTCGGTTGCAAAAGAAAATGAAATCCACACAGACTCTAATTAATTGGGGTTAAAAGACATCCTATCTAAAATGGAGAATTCAGTAATTATCCAATGCTCCTTGGTTCATCTCTGACTCTCAAGGAAGTCCTTAAGACTACCTCTCGGTAGTGAATTAAAATGAGGCTTGACAATGGAAATCAAAATTCAAAAAGAAATCAGAAAACATAAATCAGCAATTCAAGGAATCAAAAATATTAATCAATGGAATTTAGGCTTGCCAATTGCTTCTTGACCCATATCTGGACTGCAAGAAATCCCTAAATTGAATGAAATCAGGGGTTCAATTGGCAAGACAGATTCCAAAGAAATCAGAAAATAGATTTCAGAATTAAAATTATGAAATCAGAAGAGCAAACTGATTTGAATCAAAAGTATGCCAAACATCTTGATTCATTTCTGAACAAGATGGAGGGGCAATAGCAACCTCTCAGTTGCTCAATTAATCAGATTGAGAATGACAAATAGATTCAAACAGCCTTGGAAATCAGATTCATAAATTTCAGAAAACCAGGAAATCAAGAAATCAGAAATCAGAAATCAGATTTTCATATAAAATGGAATCCAAAAACTTGACATTGACTCTTAATTCATTTCTGAAGGAAGATTAGATCAAATTCAAAATAGTGCTGAAATCTGAAAACCAGAAATGATTGCAGTGCAGGATTAATTTCACTCCATATCCATCCACAATTAACCTAGATTACTACCCTATCCTAGAAGAAATGGAGTTTAGCTCCCCATATTTACAAATCTTGACATAAAATGGAATGGAGAACAGACACAATTCATCCTTGCTTGAAGCTTCACGACAGGTTCTTCCACAGCCAGCAGCAACTCCTCCAGCAGCAGCTCCTTCTGGTCCTGAAACCCTTGCTCCAAATCCTCAATGTCCAGCCCCATTCTTCCTTCAGAAATTTCAGCTTTTATATGTCTTATGTCCACCCTTTGATCAGCATCATAATGTTTTACTATGCCCTGATTATGCCATCTGTCCCTGCTCTAAATTTTCTGCTGCTGCTGTAACTTTTTGGACAGAAAAGGTAGTGGTCCCCCCCACCTTTTTGTGGCTTAATCCAATCCTCTTTTCCTGCTAGAAAATCCACAACAGCAAACATCAATGTCCTCTAATAAGAAATAAACAAATAAAGGTAAGAACAACAAGTAAACTCAGCTCAATAATCAAAAGGAGTTTGGTGTTATACAAAGGGTGGAAATCAATATGAAAAACTAATGGTTTGGAACCCGGAAATGATAACTTGCACTAATCGTGGAAATTATCCAAATGCAAGTGATTCAAGGCATTAGAGGCATCAAATGGATTAGGGTGGCTAGTGAGTGAAGTCAGAAATCAAATATGAATACGATTTCAGAGAAATGATAACTTAGGTGCCAAAACGATAACTTGTTTGCCTTAAAAACGATAACTTGTCATAACTTTTGTTGTGGTTTGCATGTCGAAATGACAGAATTGCCCTTTAACGATAACTTGGCATTGGAAAAATGATAACTTGTTCAAATGGACTTAAAATTTTGCACAAGTTGAGATGTGATCATCCAAATATGATTCATTCATGATAATAATTGATTGAGGGCAAGATAGTCATTGAAAATAAGTTCACTCAAAATGATGATAACTTGGCCTATTGGAGTGATAACTTGTCCTAAAAATGATAACTTGGCATAGAATTTAAATATTTATGGATTTTGGCATTTCAGAACCTCTATGCACATGGAATTGGGTATAGAATGAAGAATATCAACTAGTTATCATAATCTATGTATTTCAAACATATTTGGCCAAAAGTTGGGCAATTAGGGTTTCGATAGGAGTGAAATGCATCTAAAATGGGATAAAAACCTATAGTGATCAACTAGTGATCATGTTCTCGGATATATTCTTTTTAAATGAATGGCTCATCGAATTCTCCAATGGCAGAAACATCCTATGACATTCAAACCAGCAAACTTTCCTACAATTTTTCAAATAAAAGGATTTCGTATTCTTTCCACATATGGGACAAGCAAGTTTTCCTTTTGTACTCCAACCACTCAACATTCCATATGCCGGAAAATCACTTATGGTCCACATTAATGCGGCTCTTATAATAAAATTTTACTTTTTAGATTTGTCATAGGTAACCACGCCATCCTCCCACAACATCTTGAGTTTGTCAATCAAAGGTCTTAAGTAACTATCTAAACTTTTACCAGGAGATCGAGGACCCGGGATGATACAGGTAAGCAATATATTCTCTCATCTTATACACATGCTTGGAGACAAATTATACGGTGTCACAAAAATAGGCCAACATTAATGAGCAGTATTCGATGAGCCAAATGGGTTGAAGCCATCGGTGCAAAGTCCTAATCTAACATTGCGTGATTCTGCAGAAAAATCCGGATGAAGTGCATCAAACCGTCTCCATGCCTCCGCATCCGAAGGATGTGTA
The DNA here is from genome assembly GCA_030549335.1 of Pontederia crassipes. Lineage (NCBI taxonomy): Eukaryota > Viridiplantae > Streptophyta > Magnoliopsida > Commelinales > Pontederiaceae > Pontederia > Pontederia crassipes. The sequence continues at coordinate 10,859,518 of CM060190.1, forward strand.
ATTGAATTTTGATCTTCACGTGCCCCTTCTCTGTGCCACCTCATAAATGATGCAGTTTTTTCAAAAAGAAATAGTCGTTCTAATCTTGGAACAATCGGAAAGTATTAAATATTGCATTTGCCACATTTTTTTTCGAACTTTGAGAATTCTTTTTCGGCTTGAATCTGGGCTCGCCACAAATAGAACAACTCATAAGTGAGTTATTTTCCTTGTAGTACAACATGTAATGATTGCAGCATGCATCAATCTTCTGATATTCCAACCCTAAATCTCTCATCAACCGTTTGCACTTGTAAAAATTTTCCGGTAATTACTCGGAAATTGGACGCATACTCTTAACAATGGCAAGCATCTGGTCAAAATAACTTTCACTCATATTAAATTCTGATTTTAAGTTCATTAGTTGTGCCACTGCAGAAAGTATAGTTTGCTTCACGCATCCATCCCATAAAGGTTCATCTGCCTCTTCGAGAAGATTATAAAACTTAGAAGCCGAAGGATTCGAGTCTTCTTCAATCGATATTTCGCCAATATTTTCTCCTAACATTGCATCTCGTATCATGTCCCTGTACGGATTGTTCGAGTCGCCCACAACGGTATCTACATTACTTGTTTCTTTAGCCCATCTTTCTTCGCCATGAAAGAACCAATTGGTGTATGTAAGTAAGAAACCGTTGTAATATAAATCCTTCTGCACATCATATCTTACTTTCCACTGATAACATTTGCACTTCCGGCATGGACATACGATTTCTCCATATGAAGAAGCAACACCTTCATTTTGATATGCCACATTAATGAATTCATCAACATCATCCTTATATTCTTCAGTTATGATGTCATGTTTATCCTTCCAACGACGAATCCAACTACGATCTGGCTTTATCATTTCTGTAACGGAGAACAATAAGCCATGTAATTAAATTCGTGTACTTGAAATGTGTCATTTTGAACTTACGAATTAAGTCCAAAATCACATGTTTCAAGTACTTCATCGTTGAATCATAAGCTCATTTTATCACCAAGTATGTGGAAGTACATGAATTAGTTCATAAGTTGACTTAATAATTAACATAAGTTAACTTAACTTAAATAATACTTAACTTAAGTAACACTTAACTTAAGTACTACTTAACTTAATTCAAAACATGAATACATAATACTTAACTTAAGTAATACTTAACTTAATTCCTAAGAGATGATACTTAATATTATACTTAATAAGTAATACTAACTTGATCCAAAGAGATGATAATTAACTTAAGTACTACTTAACTTAATTCATAACATGAATAAGTAATACTTAACTTAATTCCTAAGAGATGATACTTAATATTATACTTAATAAGTAATACTAACTTGATCCAAAGAGATGATAATTAACTTAAGTACTACTTAATTTAACAAGATAATAACATGAATAAGTAATACTTAACTTAACATGAATAATTAACTTAACCTAACTTCATATATTAATAATTAACTTAATTTACATGGTGGCGGGCTAGTACCTTTTTAACCGGACGACGGCGAAGGGCGGAGGGCGGCCGAGACGGCGGTGGAGGCGGAGGGCAGTGGCGGCGGACATCGGCGGCGGTGGAGGGAGGATGCGGCGGAGGGCGGACACGGCGGCGGTGGAGGCGGAGGGTGGCGGAGGTGAAGGACGGAGGGTGGCCGAGACGGCGGTGGAGGCGGAGGGCAGTGGCGGACGGAGGCGGTGGTGGAAGGAGGACGCGACGGAGGGCAGACGAGGTGGCGGTGGACGTGAAGGGTGGCGGTGGAGACGGAGGGCGGACGACGCGGCGGCGGAGGCACCCTACGGTGGCGGTGGAGGGCAGTGGAGGCGGAGGAAGGTGGATGAGGAGGCGAAGGGCGGCGGTGGAATGAGGAGGGCGGCGGTGAACGCGGAGGGAAGAGAAGGACGAGGCGAAGGGCGGAGGGCGGCGGTCGAATGGGGAGGGCGGCGGAGCCAAAGGGCAACGGCGGCGGTGGAGGGCGGGCGTCGGGGAGGGAGGAGGAGGAGGAGGAGGCGAAGTGCGGCGGTCAAATGCGAAGGGCGGCGGAGGCGAAGGGCGGCAACGGCGGTGGAGGGCGGTCGTAGGGCATCAGATGTCGGGGAATGGCGGAGGTGGCAGTGGAGGGCGTCGGAGGTCGGGCGTCGGGCGACGGGCAGCGGAGGTCTGGCGGCGGGGTGCGTCGGGCGGGACGATGGTAAACAGTAAAGGTGAAAATGAAGAATAGGAGTTAGGGATTTAAGTAGTTTTTTAGCGTCGCAAAGAAACGAGATGCTACGTAGACGCCATGTAGGCGCCAACACTGTCACAATTCAGCTAGAGCGACGCTATAGAGAAGCTAATGTGTCGCTAAGATAACGTAGCGACACCATAGCATCGTTGGGGCGTCTCAATGGTGTAGCATCTCATCATGGCGATGCCATTGAGACGCTCATTAAAAGTTTTTTTCAAATTTTTTTAGTATGTATGTAATTTTATTTATCAATGTAACGTCTCATCGCATTATGCCCCGTTCCAATTATTTTATTTTCTTTCGATAATCTATCATGTATGTATACAAAATTATAAATATGTATGTATATGTGTACAATTTTGGTGTGTATATATATACATATGTAATATATGCATATGTATATATATGTCTACGTGTGGGAGATTAAGTTACAACAATGTGTTTATCTATATGTATTATAAATATATATGTATATGTATTCGAAGTGAATATATATGTGTATTTGTTTATATGTGTCAGATTAGGTTATAATAATATGTATATATGCACTTATTATATATAAGTATCAACATATACGCGTATTTATATGTCTATATGTGCCCGATTGAGCGAGGGGTAAAAAATCGGCTTAGGAGGTGCAATACAGACGCCATTGAGTCGCTAGATTCATTTAGCGACACCGTAGCGCCGAACTAGCGTCTAAAATAATATGACATCTCGAACATGCGACGCAAGAGAGACGCCCCTAGTGTCATCATAGCATCGACACAAGCTGCGGCTCTCGTTAAACGCTAGGTAGACGCTATTGATTGTCTACTGTGACGCTAAAATATCACTCACTTAATCAACCATCGTAATCCCATGATTAGGTTTATAATAATAGTATATGCATAATTGAGATATTATATATATTATATGTATAGATAACATAAATAATATAGGTAACAACTTATATATTTAGGAACACTCTTATCATGTAAAAATACATATATATATATATATATAATCATGTAATTAATAGATATATATGTTGATATTATGCTATTGATAATATGTTGATAATCGTGTAATTAATATAATATTTAATGAATTTATTGATTGACATATAGTATATATAATATAGTGTTTAAATATATATAGTAGCGTCTCATTAGCATCTCCTTTGTTTGAGACGCCATATAGCGTCGCTTTAGAGTCTTCAGACATGAGATGCTAGTGTCGCGCCTAAAGTGGTCGATGACAGAACGGCGCTAGGTGCTGCCACGCATTTGCGGTTCGTGGTGCGAAATAATAACGTCTACGTAGTGTCTCGATTGCGCTAGAGAGTTAACGTCAACCCGCTGAATAGCTAAGAAGACGCATAATTAAGATATATGCATAATTAAGATATTATATATATTATATGTATAGATAACATAAATGTTACGAAAAGAGGGAGAGAGGGATCGCACGAATTACATACGGACTGGGACTCTGTAGGGGAATTCTGCTGAAGCGCCTGACTATGTAGGGGGACCAACTGGGTTCAGATTGATGCGTTGTAATTGTAACAATAAAATTTGCTAGCAAGTGCACTAGTCGCTCAAGTAATATAGTAATAGGAGTAAGAGTGTCGAACCCACGAGGAATATTATTAATTCAATATCTGGATTTATAAATTAATAAGAGAGGAAAAACATGAATTTTTGGAAAGAAGTTTTATGAAATGAAATAAAGAAAATAAGATAAAGATAAGATAATGGTGTTGAAGTTAGGCCTTAGGATGAAAATAGATCAGGATAAATGTTTGAATCATAAAAGATAAATTTAATCTTTAAAGATGGATTAGAGTCTCCCTAAAGTAATCTAACATGATTAACTTGTGGTCTCCACGACTGGCATCCCTCAATCTAATCATATAGAACTATCTTAATTTAATAAGAATTGAAGTCTCCACGACTGGTACCCCAAAATCATATTAAAATTAAGATGCATTAAATTGGATTCTCTAGACTATTAATCACTCCACAAACTGGTATAGATTAATAGACCACACAAACTTGATTCTCCACACACTAGTTATCAAATTTATGTCAATTATTAATTCCAAATAAAATCAATTATAATTAATATAATAAATTCTGAAATTAAACACACTCCACAAACTGGTATAGCCTAATTCGGAAATTTAATTAACTAATATAAAAGCATTAAGCATAATTAATAATTGATCAGAAAAGATTAAAACAAATAAAGTAGGGTCCAAACATTTCCCTTCAATTAATAATCTCCTAAAATAATAATCCTAAAAACATGGAGTTCATCCTAGAAATTCTAGAGAGATAATAACAAAATAACAATAATAATCGAAAGAATTACACCCAAAATAGAAGTAGAGCTCTCGAATTGGGCAGACAGTCGGGCAGCCTCTCGAACTTGATCAGGGTCGCGATCAACTTCCAGCCGTCGCACCTCTCTCCTCTTGGTCGTAGCCTGCAGAGCTCACGACTCGCCGTGGAAGAAACCTGAACTTCAAAGCACGAATTGAAACGATAGATTCTTCACGTATTTATAGGGTGCGGATGGCCTTCAATTTGATCTCGGCCGTAACATCGTACGGTTAACTTTAAAATTATAAGATAAACTCGGCCAAAGATAAATTCTTTTATCATTACGCCCAAAGATAAATCTTTCTTATCTTTACTCCCTTAGAGTCTCGGCCGTAAGGAAGTTATTTTATCTTTACTCCTTTCCATTACTCCCAAAAGATAAAAATCCTTTTATCTTTACGCCTTCATATATTTTGTTATGCCCAAAAATAAACTCATTTTTATCTTGTTACGCCCAAAGAAAAACTCGATTGATTGTTACACCCTTCATCTTCATGCCATTACGCCCTCCAAATTTCGGCCGTAAGGAAGGGATTTAATCTTTGTTACGCCCAAAAGATAAAATCATTTATCTTTACTCCTTCAAATCTTAGCCATAACAAAGAATTAAATCTTGTTACGCCCTAGAAATCTCGGCCGTAATGATGAATTCTTCATCCTAATCTCGGCCGTAATGATAAATTCTTCAAAATTTTGGCCGATACAGCACAATCCATTTAAATCTTGATTTTTCCTGCAAAATAATTATCAAAATTTAGTTAATCCATCCACAATTAAAATATTCAGAGAATTTAATAATTAAAATTGATAAATCTGGAATTATGATTAAAAGTGACTAAAAATGATGCATGCCATGATCAAATTACAGAAAATTTAATTAAAATAATTAACTAAAATATGTTGTATTTTGCATGCATCAAACTCCCCCAAGCTTAAAGTCTTGCTTGTCCTCAAGCAAAAATTCAAAGCAAGGCTCAAGAAAGTTCCATCGTAGCCTCCATATTGTCAACTGATTAATTTTCTCACACAATTCATCTGCACACCTACTACTTAGTATCTTATCATTTTCCATGCACTTAGCTTCATAGAAGTTCTGAATGCTACACAAATTTAAACAATCTCAAATTCAGCCTTGTAGAAAAATAAATTGTCTGTCAAATAATAGCATTGATATTGAACACATAAGTACTAATTGAGCTTAAAACTTTTTCTTTTTCTTTTCATTTTTCAACTTTATTTTCAATCATTTAAAAGTTCTAATCTTCAAGCAGGATTGCACAAGGAAGTCCATGTAGCGAGCTTTAGACTGATGACTCCCAGACCAGATGACCTTAGGGCAACAGGTGATAAAGCACCCCTCGAGTTTACTTGCCCGAACAACCAAGGTTCTGAATGAAGAGTTCGAACTTAGCCATGATTCAGTACTCCTGTGCTTCTCCATATTCCACAAGATGGTCCATGTAGCAGGTTTTCGATCGACGGATCCCAGAGCAGTTGCCCTTAGGTCGCCAGGCATGAACCCCTACGGATCTAATTGCCCGAACACACCTTGGTTCCGGATAACACTTTTGTACCTACACAACTTTAGTCAACTTTTTTTTTTTAACATAATTATTTGTTGGGGTTTAACTAACCCTTCTTTTTTATAAGCTCAAAAAGTACTTAATATGGTCAATAAGAAGGCTACTACTATCAAGACTTAAAAGAAATAAAAAGGCATGAATATGATTTTGTCGTCTAGTCATTCATAATTCTACTTAGCATAGGCACATAGTCCATAAGTTTGATACTAAAATAGCAAGTGATAAGAAAAAAAAGTATTCAAATTTCATCAATTAACAATATGTCTTTGAACTTTTACTAAAAGATAATTAAAACAATAAGACAAGAGTTTGTTAGATGGTAGCAAAAATAAATGCATGCAATGGTATTTTTTAGAAAATTTTCAAATTTTTCAATTTTCAAACATAAGCAAATAAAAAGAAAGAAACATGCAATGCATGAAATGCAAACTCCCCCAAGCTTGAACCAGACACTGTCCTCAGTGTTAGGCCAACAAGGGAAAGAGTAAAGATAATATGGAAGAGCTAAAGAAATGAAAATAAAGAAAAGGGAGAAGATACAACCGGATTTATTGTCGGTGGAGAGATGTTCGCCCTCAATATATATATCGATGAAGGTGTCGGCAGCAAATGGTGTCGGTGAGAGGAGATCTCGGCCGATAATTGATGGATCTCGGTCAATAATGGAGAGTCTCGGCCGTAAAAGTTTGGCCGCAAAATTTTGTTGATGAAGATCTCAGCCGTGCAATCTCGGCCGTAGGAAACTGGCCGTAATGGTGAGAGGATGAGGGACCTCGGCCGAGGTGATGATTTTGTAGATTTCGGCCGTAAGGAATTGGTTCGGCCGTAATAAATGTCGGTGTGCGGTGGAAGACCGGCCGTAACGAACCCGGAGCGTAATGGGTCATCTCCGGCCGTAAGAAATGGCCGTAATGCACAGAGGGCGGCGCGGTGTTGAGGCTCCGGAACTTCGGCCGTAATGTACAGTAGGGTTGCAACTTCGGCCGTAAGGAGTACAGGTGGCATGGAACTTTGGGCGTAAGGATCGGCGGTTGGCGTTTGAGACTTCGGCCGTAAGGAACAGAGGCTCGGCCGTAATGGCTTTTCGTTCGTCCGTAAGTCGATGAAGAACCTCGGCCGTAAGAAGTAAAGCTCGGCCGAAGATTTAGATCTGTAAAGATGTGGAAGTGGTCAAAATTTATAGATGAAACTTCGGGCGTAAACTTACCTTTCCAACGTGAAGGGTCATGTCGTAAGAGCTTGGCCGATTGTCCGAGGTCTCTCCTTCCGCAGATGACTCAACAAAATAAAACTATTATCACAAAATAAATAAAAAGGATAAAAATAGTTCTGATTTATAGTCGTCAGCTTGACTTAGTTCTGATGAAAATTTCACACATCATAGAGAGTGATCATAGAAAGGTTATCATAATAAGTGCCACCATGATAAAGTTTCAATCTATGTCCATTCACTTTGAGTCTTTGTTTTTTGTCTAATGATTCAATCTCAAAAGTTCCATAGGGTGAACAATTAATTATAACATAAGGTCCGGTCCATCTTGATTTAAGTTTTCCAGGAAATAATCTGAGTTTGCTATTATAAAGAAGTACTTGTTGACCAGGTAAAAATTCTTTATGTTTGATATGCAGGTCATGTAAATTTTTTGTGCGTTCTTTATATAGCTTACTGTTTTCGTATGCATATTGTCTAAATTCATCAAGCTCATTTAATTGTAATAACCTTTCAGATTGTGATGATTTTAGATTCATATTTAAAAATTTTATTGCCCAATAAGCCCTGTGTTCTAGTTCTACAGGAAGGTGACATGCTTTTCCAAAAACTAATTTATAAGGAGAAGTACCTATGGGTGTTTTAAAAGCAGTCCTATATGCCCAGAGTGCATCATCTAATTTCAAAGACCAGCCTTTCCTAGATGAATTTACAGTTTTCTCTAGAATCCTTTTTATCTCTCTATTTGAAATTTCCACTTGTCCACAAGATTGGGCATGATATGGTGTACTCAAAAAATGTTTGACTCCAAATCTATTAAGAAGAGTTGACATTATTTTATTGCAGAAATGTGTTCCATTGTCACTTATGATAGTCCTAGGTGTTCCAAATCGAGTAAAAATATTTTTTCTTAGAAAGTTGGCAACTACCTTGGCCTCATTTGTTGGTGTGGCTACAGCTTCTACCCATTTGGAAACATAATCAACCGCCACTAAGATGTATTGGTTGTTAAAGGATTTAGGGAATGGTCCCATAAAGTCGATGCCCCAAACATAAAAAATATCGCACTGTAAAATATTTGTGAGAGGCATTTCATCTCGACGAGAAATATTACCTGTCCTTTGACATTTGTCACAATACTTACAGTAGTTTCTTGCATCTCTGTAAATGGTTGGCCAATATAGTCCACATTCAAGTACTTTAGCTGCTGTTCGATTGGGTCCAAAGTGACCTCCAGCTTGTCCATCGTGGCAATGACTTAGGATATTATCAATCTCATCTTCGTGAACACATCTTCGAACTATTTGATCCTTTGGAATGTAATGTCCTGCAAGGTAATTAGCAAAATCAGCGAACCATGGAGTAGTGTCAGAAATTTGAAAAATTGTAGAGATAGAAAAAAGTTTCTCGTCTGGGAATTCTTCAAGTATGTTTGTGACTTCTCTTGGAGATGGCTCCAACCGAGATAGGTGATCAGCTAATAAGTTCTCAGTCCCTTTTTTGTCTTTTACTTCCACATCGAACTCTTGCAAAAGTAGTATCCATCGGATCAGTCTAGGTTTGGCATCTTGTTTGCTCATCAAGTGCTTGATGGCTGCATGATCTGTGTATACAATAATTTTTGAACAAATTAGATATGATCTAAACTTGTCAAAAGCAAAAATAATAGCAAGAAACTCCTTCTCTGTTGTTGCATAGTTTAGTTGGGCAGCATTCAATGTTCGGCTTGCATAATATATGACATGAAATGTTTTATCCTTTCTTTGCCCCAACACAGCTCCAATAGCACCATCACTCGCGTCACACATCATCTCGAATGGTAGAGACCAGTCTGGTGCAACAACAATAGGTGCAGAAATTAGCATTTCCTTTAATAAATTAAAGGCAGCAAGACAATATGAATTAAAATCAAATTTTGTGTCCTTAGCAAGAAGATTAGTTAAGGGTTTAGCCATTTTTGAAAAATCTTTGATAAAACGGCGATAAAATCCTGCGTGCCCAAGGAAGCTTCGAATGCCCTTCACATTGGTTGGAGGAGGCAGATTTGCAATAACATCTATCTTGGCCTTATCCACTTCAATTCCTTTTTCTGAAATTTTATGGCCAAGAACTATACCCTCCTTAACCATGAAGTGACATTTCTCCCAGTTAAGGACCAAATTCGTTTCTTCACATCTCTGCAAAACTAGAGATAAGTTATCCAAACAATTATTAAAAGAGCTACCAAAAAGTGTAAAATCATCCATGAAAACTTCGAGTATCTTCTCATTCATATCTGCAAAGATTGACATCATGCATCTTTGGAATGTTGCTGGAGCGTTGCATAGACCAAATGGCATCCTTCTATAGGCAAACGTTCCATATGGACATGTGAACGTTGTCTTTTCTTGATCCTCAGGTGCTACTGCTATTTGATTGTATCCAGAATAGCCATCTAGAAAACAATAAAAGCTATGACCTGCAACACGCTCCAACATTTGGTCAATAAAAGGTAATGGAAAATGATCTTTGCGGGTAGCATCATTAAGCTTCCTATAGTCTATACAGACTCTCCAACCTGTAATTGTTCTTTGAGGAATTAATTCATTATTTTTGTTACTTACCACGGTGATTCCTCCTTTCTTAGGAACTACCTGCACAGGACTTATCCATTAACTATCAGAAATGGCATATATAATACCTGCATCAAGGAGTTTGATGACCTCCTTTCTTACGACTTCCTTTAAAGTTGGGTTGAGCCTTCTTTGATATTGAGCAATTGGTTTGGCATTGTCCTCCATCAAAATCTTGTGCATGCAAATTGTAGGAGAGATTCCCCTGATATCTGAAATAGACCAAGCAATTGCTTTCTTGTGTTGCCTTAATACTTCCAGAAGTTTATTCTCCATGTCATCTGTCAAGTCAGCAGATATGATAACTGGGTAAGTGTTATTTTCAAGAAAAGAATATCTTAAATGAGATGGAAGTTCTTTAAGTTCGAATTTTGGAGGACAATCCAATTTTTCAATTTCGTCCTCGAATGTCTCTGTTGTTATTGGCACATTATCCTCTCCCACAATTTCTCTAGAATCCTCCATCATTTCCAAAGCTTCCTTAGCATATGGATCCGAAACAAAATCTGCAACAATATCATCAAAAGCATCAGTCGTGTCATCTTCTATAGAATCAATAGCATAACAGGATGAGTGATCAAAAGGTTGTTTGAGAGAACTTTTTATATTGAAAGTGATGTCTTCGTTGTTGACGCGAAGTGTGAGCATCCCTTGTTGAACATCTATGAATGCGTTTCCTGTTGCTAGGAATGGTCTCCCGAGGATGATGGGGGTTTTTTCATCTGCCTTCATATCCAGAACAATAAAATCTGCAGGAAAAATAAATTTATCAACTTTTACCAAAACATCTCTTAATATTCCTTGGGGTCTTTTGCATGAAGAATCTGCAAATTGAAGAGTAATGCTTGTTTCTTCTAGTTCTCCATAACCTAGCTGCACAAATATAGAGTAAGGCATTAAACTTATACTAGCACCAAGATCACATAAAGCTTGTGCACAAAAGAATTTTCCTATAGTGCAAGGTATGGTGAAGGTTCCCGGATCCTTCATTTTTTTAGGTATATCTCGATCATAAATGGCACTACACTCCGATGTCAACATTACTCTCCCAGTGTTTTCAAACTTTCTTTTTGAGGATAATATATCCTTCATGAATTTAGCATAGCTCGGCATCATCTGTAAAGCTTCATGAAAAGGAATATTAATAGATAATTGCTTCAGAATATCAAGAAAGCGAGAAAATTGCTTATCTAGTTGTTCTTTGCGAAATTTCTGTTGATAGGGCAGATCCTTCATGTTGGTATTTTTTGAATTGTCAGTTTCTCTTTTCTTCAGATTGATATCTACTGTAGTCTGATCTTGTGTCTTTGATGCTTCAGTTTCTTCTTTGTGATCAATTACTCTTGGCGGGGAATCTGATCTCAGACTTCTCAATTGTTTCCCACTTCTAAGAGTCACAGCTTTGGTCTCTTCTTTAGGATTTTTCTCTGTATTGCTTGGAAGAGTCCCTGGTGCACGTCCTGCCATCATATTGGCCATTTGCCCTATTTGCATTTCTAAATTCCTGATTGTAGCATCTTGATTGTTTGCCCTTGTTTCCATTATCTTCTGCATGGTTTGCATAGTGTCAATGACTCTTGCCATCATCTCTTCCACAGGATTAGTCGATTGTTGGACATGAGCTTCTTGTTGCTTTCTCAAAAGTGTAAATTTTTGTGGATGAGCTTGATTCTGAAATTTCTCAAAAACTTGTCCTTGATTTGACCTGTAAGGAAACTTCTGATTGTTCCTCCAACCATAGTCATTATTCCTGAAAAATGGATTGGAGACAAAGTTAGCATTTTCAATATGATTAGGATTAGAAATGTTACCTTGAGGACAATAATTGCTCGCATGTCCTCCTCCACAGTTGTTGCACACCATTAATGACATCATCTGCTCAAATTTTTGATTAAGTGACTCCAGCTGAGTCACTACTTCAGAAGAATTTTTACTTTCTGTAGCATGCACATCATGAGTTCGGCGAGATGGTCTCCTTTCTTGGCTCGACTTGAGGGCTACAGCTTCAATTATATCTTGTATCTCACTAGGACGTTTAGATCCTAGTACTGTCCCTCCTGCTGATTGATCGAGCTTATCTTGATCTGCAGATCGTAATCCATGGTAGAAATCTTCCATTACTTGCCATTTTGGAATTCTATTGTCAGGAACTCTGGCCAGCAGTTCCTTATATCGTTCCCAGGCTTCATATAACGTCTCGTTATCGTCTTGAACAAATGCCCTCAGCTCTCTTCGATATTTGCCTACCTTTTGTGGTGGACAATATTTTCCAACAAACTTTTCTACCAGCTCCAACCAAGAATGAATCGATCCTGCAGGCAAAGTTTTAAACCAGGTGGAAGCTTTGTCACGTAAAGATTGAGGAAATAATAATAAACGAATAACTTCAGAAGAAACATTATTATTTCTAAAGGTGCTCAGAGTGGCAAGAAATTTATCAAGGTGATCGTGAGGGTCTTCATGAAATCCTCCTCCAAATTGGGATGCTTGTATCATCCTCACGATTGCGGGATTTATCTCAAAATTATTTGCGTTAATATCAGGCAGCACGATGCATGATTCTCGGTCACTGTATCTGGCCGAGACATATTCTCTCATAGAAAGTTCTGCTTCATCTTCTCGCCGATTATTATGTGGTGGAACCCGTTCATTCTGTTGCTCCAGTCTCTGATTGTCGCGTGCTTGTTCCGCCATTTTTCTTATATTTCTTCGTAATCGACGATAGGTTCTTTCAATTTCAGGATCAAATTCCAACAGTGGATTTGAACTCCTAGTGCGCTTATCAGAAGATTCCAAGATTGGCTGTGATTTAATCTTCAATGAGTACCTGCAACAACCAATTTTCAGTAAGATAAAAGAATAGAATAAAATATATACAAGAAGAAAGAAATTCAGATAATAGGTCACGAAAAATGAGTTTTTTACAAATAAAGTCTTTCGGCACGATAGAATTTGAAAATTCGTCATTAAAATTAATTTTCAGAAACTTTATTAAATTATTTTCAGAAATAATCAGATTTTATAATCAGAAATAATCAAAAATTATTTTCAGAGAAGAAATAAGATTGATCGGCCGTAATACAGAAATAAATTTACGGCCGAAATTAGATTAGTAATTCGAAGCTCGTTCGGCCGTAAAAATATTGAAACAGTGTCAAAAGGATTCAACGTGAAGGCCGTAAAAATTAGCATGGCGATGAATTATCTCGGCCGAAAAAAAATTGAATGAAATGTTGCCAAATGAATCATTACGGCTGACAAAGAATATAATTCATATCGGCCGTAAAACAATGAGAGGTAAAACATCAACACATATAAATCGGCCGAAAAGGAGTAAAATCCATGTCGGATGATCCATTACGGCCGAGACAAACTAAATCACTTCGGCCAAAACAAAGTCAAATCAAAAGTTCAAACTATTATAATGTTACGGCCGAGAATGAAAAAATCACAATTGGGGTCGGAAGATGGCGTAAAAAACAAATGTTCAGAAATTTTACGGCCGTAAGTGAATTAAGTCAATTCCTTACGGTCGTAAAACAACGAAATCAGATCAAATCCATATGAAAAGTTCAAACAAAAATGTTACGGCCGAGAATGAAAACTGATTCGAATAGGGCGTAAAAAATTTAAACCATCGATAAACCGGGCGTAACAAGGTCAAATCAATATCCATTATTCATGGCGTAAAACAACGTTCGGATAAAACTATTACGGCCGTAAAGATTGAAAGTTTAGAATTCAGAAATCATTCATTGCGAGGCCGTAAAATTAATAAAACCGACACATTAAATCTCGGTCGTAAAATCATAAGTCGACAGTGTAATTTGGAAAATTCAATCGGCGTCGGATTTTAAACCGAACGTAGACAAATTTTTTTAAAAAAATTATCGTGACCTTTCTCTGCAAAAGAAAAAAAAATGTTAGTTTATTCACAAAAATAATTAAAACAATTAATACATATGCACAGAGAATTATTTACACTTTATTTACATCTCCTAATAATTCATAAAAATCAGAAATTAATTAATAAAATATTCCCCGGCAACGGCGCCAAAAACCTGATGCGTTGTAATTGTAACAATAAAATTTGCTAGCAAGTGCACTAGTCGCTCAAGTAATATAGTAATAGGAGTAAGAGTGTCGAACCCACGAGGAATATTATTAATTCAATATCTGGATTTATAAATTAATAAGAGAGGAAAAACATGAATTTTTGGAAAGAAGTTTTATGAAATGAAATAAAGAAAATAAGATAAAGATAAGATAATGGTGTTGAAGTTAGGCCTTAGGATGAAAATAGATCAGGATAAATGTTTGAATCATAAAAGATAAATTTAATCTTTAAAGATGGATTAGAGTCTCCCTAAAGTAATCTAACATGATTAACTTGTGATCTCCACGACTGGCATCCCTCAATCTAATCATATAGAACTATCTTAATTTAATAAGAATTGAAGTCTCCACGACTGGTACCCCAAAATCATATTAAAATTAAGATGCATTAAATTGGATTCTCTAGACTATTAATCACTCCACAAACTGGTATAGATTAATAGACCACACAAACTTGATTCTCCACACACTAGTTATCAAATTTATGTCAATTATTAATTCCAAATAAAATCAATTATAATTAATATAATAAATTCTGAAATTAAACACTCCACAAACTGGTATAGCCTAATTTGGAAATTTAATTAACTAATATAAAAGCATTAAGCACAATTAATAATTGATCAGAAAAGATTAAAACAAATAAAGTAGGGTCCAAATATTTCCCTTCAATTAATAATCTCCTAAAATAATAATCCTAAAAACATGGAGTTCATCCTAGAAATTCTGGAGAGATAATAACAAAATAACAATAATAATCGAAAGAATTACACCCAAAATAGAAGTAGAGCTCTCGAATTGGGCAGACAGTCGGGCAGCCTCTCGAACTTGATCAGGGTCGCGATCAACTTCCAGCCGTCGCACCTCTCTACTCTTGGTCGTAGCCTGCAGAGCTCACGACTCGCCGTGGAAGAAACCTGAACTTCAAAGCACGAATTGAAACGATAGATTCTTCACGTATTTATAGGGTGCGGATGGCCTTCAATTTGATCTCGGCCGTAACATCGTACGGTTAACTTTAAAATTATAAGATAAACTCGGCCAAAGATAAATTCTTTTATCATTATGCCCAAAGATAAATCTTTCTTATCTTTACTCCCTTAGAGTCTCGGCCGTAAGGAAGTTATTTTATCTTTACTCCTTTCCATTACTCCCAAAAGATAAAAATCCTTTTATCTTTACGCCTTCATATATCTTGTTACGCCCAAAAATAAACTCATTTTTATCTTGTTACGCCCAAAGAAAAACTCGATTGATTGTTACACCCTTCATCTTCATGCCATTACGCCCTCCAAATTTCGGCCGTAAGGAAGGGATTTAATCTTTGTTACGCCCAAAAGATAAAATCATTTATCTTTACTCCTTCAAATCTTAGCCGTAACAAAGAATTAAATCTTGTTACGCCCTAGAAATCTCGGCCGTAATGATGAATTCTTCATCCTAATCTCGGCCGTAATGATAAATTCTTCGAAATTTTGGCCGATACAGCACAATCCATTTAAATCTTGATTTTTCCTGCAAAATAATTATCAAAATTTAGTTAATCCATCCACAATTAAAATATTCAGAGAATTTAATAATTAAAATTGATAAATCTGGAATTATGATTAAAAGTGACTAAAAATGATGCATGCCATGATCAAATTACAGAAAATTTAATTAAAATAATTAACTAAAATATGTTGTATTTTGCATGCATCACAGATTCAAGGCATTATTAACAAATCTCCACCTTGACTTGAATCATCTTCAGAGCACAAAAGCACACCACGCCGCCGCCAGTCCCATCTTGAAGCTATTACCAAGTATTTATGTTAAGCAAGTCCAAACAATGTTGGAACTTGCCATAAGGAACAGATTTGGTGAACATATCAGCTGGATTGTCTTCAGTGCCAATCTTCTTCACCTTGATCCTCTTCTCAGTGCGGATGAAGTGATATCTGACATCAATGTGTTTGGTTCTTTCATGATGTACTTGATCCTTAGCCAAACATATTGCACTCAGACTGTCACAGTGCACTATAGCCTGCTCCTGATGTAATCCGAGATCTCCAACTAAGTCTTTTAACCAGATGCCTTCCTTGACAGCTTCCGTCAGTGCCATGTATTCAGCCTCTGTGGTGGACAATGTAACTGATGGCTGAAGTGTAGCCTTCCAACTAATAACTGAACTGCCCAAAGTGAAGACATAGCCTGTCATAGATCATCTTCCATCAACAATCTCCAGCATAATATGAATTTGAGTACCCTGCAACCAAACACTCTTTATCACTTCTGTAGATGAGGCCAATATCAGATGTTCCTCTCAGATACCGAAAAATTCGCTTCACTGCTTGTCAGTGCTCCTTTCCTGGATCGCTCATGAATCTGCTGACAACACTGACTGCATGAGCAATGTCTGGTCTTGTGCAAACAATGGCATACATCAGACTTCCAACTGCACTAGCATATGGAACCCGAGACATGTACTCCTTTTCTGCATCTGACTTTGGTGCGAAGGCAACAGAAAGATGAACATTTGCAGCTGATGGAGTATTCAAAGGCTTCGCTCCAGACATTCCAAACCTGAATAAAATCTTCTCAATATAACTTTTCTGAGATAAGAAGAGTTTACCCTGTGCACGATCCCTTAGAATTTCCATCCCTAGAATCTTCTGTGCTGCACCAAGATCTTTCATGTCAAATTCTGCACTGAGGAGCTTCTTCAGATTTTGAATGTCTGTCATGTCTCTGGCAGCAATAAGCATATCATCAACATACAAGAGCAGATAGATGGTGGAGCCGTCCTTCACCTTCTTGTGATATACACAGCAATCATAGGGACTTCGATTGAATCCCTTACTGATCATGAAGCTGTCGAACCTCTTGTACCATTGTCTGGGAGACTGCTTCAAGCCATACAGAGATTTCTTCAGACTGCAAACATGATTCTCCTTTCCAGGAATGGAGAATCCCTCTGGTTGACTCATAAGAATATCTTCTTCAAGTTCTCCATGGAGGAAAGCAGTCTTCACATCTAGTTGCTCGAGCTCTAGATTCTGATGTGCTACAAGAGCAAGTAGCACCCTGATAGAAGTATGTCTGACAACAGGTGAGAATATCTCATTGTAGTCCACACCTTCTTTCTGACTATAACCTTTAGCAACCAGTCGTGCTTTGTATCTCGTGCCTTCAACTCCTGGAATTCCTGCTTTCTTCTTGAAGATCCATTTACAGCCAACAGCCTTCCTGCCTTTAGGCAACTTGACCAGCTCCCACGTCTGATTCTTGTGAAGAGATTCCATCTCCTCACCCATAGCAGCGATCCACTGTTCAGATTCGACACATGTGATGGCATCTCTATAAGAGGACGGCTCCAGGGACTCCACCTCTTCAACTACCTGTAGTGCATAAGCAACCATGTCCTCGAAACCATATCGCTTAGGAGGACCCACTTCTCTGCGAGGACGTCTAGCAGCAATTGACTCCTCTTCAGGTTGCTCATCAGATTCTTCACCTTCTGGTTCTGCTTCTTGATGTGATCCTTCAGCATCATCCTCAGTTGAAGTGATTTCAACCTCCACCTGTTTACTGACACTCTCTTCAGCCTCCACCTTCAACTGAAGCATTGATGCTTCATCAAAGGTCACGCTTCTGCTGTGGATGACTTTGTGTTCTGAAAGAGATCAGATTCTGTAGCCCTTCACTCCTGCACCATATCACATGAACACCCCTTCTTTGGCCCTTGGCTCCAACTTTCCTTCACTGACGTGATAGTATGCTGGACAATCAAAAACTTTCAGACAAGTATATTCAGCAGAATTTCCTGACCATACCTCATTTGGAGTCTTGAGATCAATCGCAGTCGCCGGACTTCGATTCACCAAGTAGCAAGCTGTGTTAATAGCTTCAGCCCAGAATATCCTATTTAGGCCAGCGTTAGAGAGCATGCACCTTGCCCTCTCCAAAAGTGTCATGTTCATTCGTTCTGCAACTCCATTCTGCTGTGGAGTATCCCTGACTGTGCGATGCCTGACAATGCCTTCATCTTTGCAGAACTAGTCGAATTCAACAGAACAGAATTCCAAACCATTGTCAGTGCGAAGACGCTTCACTTTCTTCGACGTCTGATTTTTCACCAGAACCTCACACTGCTTGAAGGCCTTGAAGGACTCACTCTTGTGTTTCATCATGAATACCCAAGTCATCCTCGAGTAGTCATCAATCACAGATAGGAAGTACCTTGCACCTCCTAATGATGGAACACGAGAGGGACCCCAACAATCGGCGTGGATATAGTCAAGTGTCGCCTTCGTCCTGTGCACTGCCTTGCCAAACTGAGACCTTCGCTGTTTGCCGAATACGCAGTGCTTGCAGAAATTGATTTCAGATATCTTCTTCTCCCCTAGAAGACCTCGTTTGCTGAGGATATTCATCCCGTTCTGACTCATATGCTCAAGCCGCATGTGCCACAGCCTGGACCTATCTGATTCGGATGAACTAGCCACTGCAGCAATGCTAGAGACTATCTTGCCTTGTAATACATACAAGGACTTCTGTCTGACTCCCTTCAGAATCGTAGCATCACCTTTCATGACCGTGAGGATGCCTCCAGCAGCATTGATCTGACACCCTTTAGAGTCGAGGACTCCAAGTGATATCAAATTCTTTTTCAGTTGCGGAACATGGCGGACATCTGTCAATGTCCTCACAAGATTGTCATGAGTCCTGATCTGCACAGAACCGATCCCAACTATCTGACAGGCTGCATCGTTGCCCATGATGACGTTTCCACCATCAATCTTCTGATAAGTTGAGAACCACTCTTTATTCGGAGTCATATGATAGGAATACCCCGAATCCAGAACCCAACTATCCACCAGACATCCTTGATCAGAAGCAGCCAGAACCAAATCACCTTCGGAATTTCCTGTTTCATATGCCACCGTAGCGACAGGGGCCTTCTTCTTCTTCGGACAATCCTTCTTCCAATGACCTGGTTCCTTGCAGTAATTACAGATGTCTTTCGTAGTGATTTTCTTCTTCTTCGACTTGGATTTCTTTGAATTCGAGGACTGTCCCTTCTCTGCGGTCGATATCAAACCCGCGGCCTGAGTCTCTGCAGAATTTGCAGATGCCCTATGCCGAAGTTCACGAGTATGGAGACTCGATCTTACTTCTTCCAGACTTATAGTTTCCTTCCCGATAATCATAGACTGAACGAAATTTTCATATGATGGAGGAAGCGAAACTAATAGAATTAGGGCGGCATCTTCATCCTCGATCTTAACATCGATATTTCTGAGTTCCATCAACAAAGAATTTAACTGATCAAGATGTTCCTTCAGAGGGGTACCTTCCTGCATGCGGAGAGAGAACAGACGTTGCTTCAACAGCAACTTATTGGTGAGAGACTTCGTCATATATAGACTCTCGAGTCTTAACCACAGACTAGCCATCTTTTCTTTATCTACGACCTCGATTATCACCTCATCCGCCAGACACAACAAAATCATCGAGTGCGCCTTCTCCTCCTGTGCCGCCAAAGTTGTGAGGTCGATCTCCTTTTCTTTGCCCTTCGAGTCTTCCTCCTTTGGTTTGTTCTTCGACACGTTTGAGAGCCCAGACTCCTTGTTGCTTCAGAAGCGCCCGCATCTTGATCTGCCACAACCCGAAACTGTTTCTGCCGTTGAACTTCTCCACGCTCACGTTGTGCGACGCCATCTCCCTGCTGATCGAGAATCGCTGACAAACCCTAAGGCTCTGATACCAGTTTGTTACGAAAAGAGGGAGAGAGGGATCGCATGAAATACAGAAGAACACGAAGAGGAAAAACGACGTCGGCTCTTTGTTATGGAATAATGATGATTACAATGATAGGTCTCGGTCTAGACCCCTAGGGAGTTTATATAGACACTCCCTTTGACAGATGATAGGAATTACATATAGACACCCCCTTGCAACCCCCGCAGGGGGGGATCCCCCTGGATCCCCCCCTTGACCCCCCACAGGCTCGCTGACCGGGCAGCGAAACCCCCGTAGGGGAATTCTGCTGAAGCGCCTGACTATGTAGGGGAACCAACTGGGTTCAGATTCAAGGCATTATTAACAAAAAAATATAGGTAACAAATTATATATTTAGGAACACTCTTATCATGTAAAAATACATATATATATATAATCGTGTAATTAATACATATATATGTTGATATTATGCTATTGATAATATGTTGATAATCGTGTAATTAATACTATTATAATATTTAATGAATTTATTGATTGACATATAGTATATATAATATAATGTTTAAATATATACAGTAGCGTCTCAGTAGCATCTCCTTTGTTTGAGACGCTATATAGCATCGTTTTAGAGTCTTCGGACATGAGACGCTAATGTCGCGTCTAAAGTTGTCGATGCCAGAACGACGCTAGGTGCTGCCGCGCATTTGTGGTTCGTAGCGCGAAATAATAGCATCTCGATTGCGCTAGAGTTAACGTCAACTCCCTGAGTAGCTAAGAAGACGCGAATGAGACGCTATCGAGAGGCAAGTCGCGTCTGATTCTTGTGACGCGAAGTAGACGCAATGGAGGCGCTAGTGGCGTCTATATAGCGTCACTATTTTTGGAGGCGCTACATTGCGTCGCTAATCGCCAATTTTCTTGTAGTGAAACCATTTGAATTTTCTTCTTGTATTTCCATTGATACTTTTAAGGATGACACTATTTGATGAGCTTGCTAATGTTATTTCAGATATCATTGTAGATCCTTACGATGAGACGAAAGATTCAATGGAAAACAATGAAGAAATCATTAACGCTATCGTGGTGGAAAAATTAGAAAAAAGGAAAGCTAAATTACAAAGAGAAGAACATGCCATTCCACCTCCAAAACCTGAACTAAAAGAACTATTCTTTATTAGAAGATTATTCTTACTTAGTAATTATTTCTGCTGATTTGACAGGTGACATGGAGAATCAAGTAAACTTGATGTACTAAGGCGACATAAGAGAGCGATAGCCTAATCCATAGGACACATAAAACACATTTCTCCCACCATATGCCAACACAAAATCTTGATGGAGGAGAATGTCAATCTGTTGCTCAATTCCAATGACTAATGGAGGTAGTCAGGAAGGAGATTATCAAACTAATGGATGCAAGAATTATTTATGCAATCTCATATAGCCCCTAGGTCAGTCCTATTCAGATATTACCTAAGAAAGGTGGAATGACGGTGATAAGTAACAACAACAACGGACTCATACCCTGACGAACGGTTACATGCCGGAGGGTTTGTATTGACTATAGAAAAATGAATGATGCAACATGCAAAGACCACTTTCCTCTATCATTTATTGATCAAATGCTTGAGCGTATTTAAGGCCATAGCTATTATTGTTTCCTTGATGGCTACTCAGGATATAATCATATTGCTATCGCACTAGAGGACCAAGAGAAGACAACATTTACATGCCCATATGGGACGTTTGCTTATCGAAGTATGCCATTTGGATTGGGCAACGCCCCAACAACCTTTCAGAGATGCATGATGTCAATCTTCGCAGACATGAACGAAATAATCCTTGAAGGGTTTATGGATGACTTCACACTATTCAGGAGTTCATTGTTGATTGTTTGAATAATCTTTCTCTTGTTTTGCAGTGATGCAAGGAAACTAATTAAGTACTCAACTGGAAGAAGTGCCATTTTATGGTGAAGGAAAGAATTGTGCTTGGTCACAGAACTTTTGAAAAAGGCATCAAAGTGGACAAGACCAAGATAGATGTCATAGCGGATCTTCCACCATCAACTAACGTAAAGGGCATAAGAAGCTTTCTAGGACACACTAGATTCTATCGACGATTCATTAAAGACTTCTCCGCAATTGCAAAGCCACTGACTAATATCCTTGCTAAAGTTTCCATATTTGATTTCCCTACTGAATGTCTTTCTGCATTCAAATTATTAAAGGAAAAACTAATCTCTGCCCCTATTGCACACTTGATTGGAATCTATTGTTCAAGCTCATGTGTGATGCGAGCAATGGTGTTGTGGGAGTTGTATTGGGACAATGGATACAAAAGATGTTCCAGATCATATACTATGCGAGCAAGATCTTAAATGCTGCCCAATTAAACTATGCAATCACTGAGAAAGAATTTCTTGCTGTCATTATTGCATTTGATAAGTTTCGTTCCTACTTAACCTGTTCTAAAGTTATTGTGTTCACATATCATGCTGCTATAAGACACCTAATGGTGAAACAAGATTCTAAACCACACCTCATCTGATGGATCCTTTTACTTCGAGAATTTGATATTGAAGTAAAGGATAAAAATGAGAACCTCATGGCTGACCATCTGTCTCGGCTAGAGCTCTCTCCTGTTGAAGAAACAGAAATAATTGAAAAATACTCCAATGAGAAAAATTTTTGCCATCTCAAAAGTTTTTAAATTTACATATTCTACACCATGGTATGCTGACTTTGTCAATTATCTTATAGGAAATTTTCTTCCAAGGAATGAGTCATCATCAGAGAAGAAAGTTCTTTTCTGATGTAAAGAACTGTCATTGGGAAGACCCGTACCTCTTCCGATTATGTGTTGATCAGATCATTCGAAGATGTGTATGAGATGATGAAATTGATAACATTCCGAGACATTGTCATGATGCACAGGCAGGGAGACACTTTGGGCCAAATAGGATAGCAGCCAAGGTATTGGAATGCGGACTTTACTGGACAACACTATTTAGAGATGCACGGAATCATTGTAAGTCATGTGATCAATGCCAATGGTCAGGTAACATCTCGAATAAGAATGAAATGCCTCTTAACAATATTCAGAATTGTGATCTTTTCGATGTTTTGTGGATTGATTTTATGGGTACAATTCCAAAGTCTTTGGGAAAAGAATACATTCTAGTGGTTGTAGATCATGTGTCTAAAATGGGTAGAGGTTGAGGCTACAATAGGCTACAACCACAATTGATGCTATGACAGTAGTCAAATTTATTAAGAAAAACATTTTCACTAGGTTTGGCACACCTGGAACCATAATCAGCGATAATGGGACACATTTTCGAAATAATCTTTTCTCTTACTGACCAGGTTTGGAGTCATGCACAAACTAAGTACACCTTACCATGCACAAACATGTGGGCAAGTTGAAGTGTCAAATAGGGAACTCAAACGAATTTTGAAAAAGAACGTCAGTTGCCGTCGACGATCTTCTTCTATTACCAGCCAACTCCTTTTTCTCCGGCGCCACATCTTCTTCCATCATTTTGCACTGGCGTGTTTGATGACGGTGGGAAAGACGATCGCATTTCAAGCTAAAGAGTCCAGATCATCACCGGCATTCTTCAGGACCCCCAATAGAGTTGTAACCAGCATCTTATGGTCCGTGCTCATCATTTGCGACCTATGAATGACCCTTCATGATCGGTTACTCTCCACATCTTCATCTTGCCCGATCACGACCTGTTACATCACACAGAAGGACCATGACGACAGTATTACGATCTGTTAGACCATATCACGGGCTGTTTTTGTTCCTCACACGCACCGCTTCTCTTCATGGCTCCGGGCCAAAGCTCCCATTCGTCGTCGTCCTTCCACATTTGACAATTTATCGAGCACGATCCCGCCCCCATTCGTATTGCACCTCCGAAAGAGAGAGAGTGCCTTTCTGAAGAAGCCCAAAAAAAGAGCAAACTTTGATCTTCTTGCCCATCACACCGACCCGATTCGCAGACCGAGGAGCTATGCTATCCTGGAATCTTCATGACTTCATCATCCGCCTCTTCTCCAATATCGGCATAGGGCATTTCCTCCAGCAGTGGTGGCTCACATATTCTGACCTCGGTAGACCGAGGAGCTATGCTATCCTGGAATCTTCATGACTTCATCATCCGCCTCTTCTCCAATATCGGCATAGGGCATTTCGTCCAGCAGTGGTGGCTCACATATTCTGACCTCGGTAAAGAATTCTTACGTTCCTTATAGGTCGAACATCTTGAAGACACGGGTCTACTTTTCACTTCTCTGAAAACCCATGCGGCACGACACCTCTCCTTCTCGACACGTCCGTTAAGACTCCAAGAACTCTACTGAACAGACCCTTTCTGAAACATCTCTCACCAAGCCAAACTCATGCCCGCTTAGAACACACATAGGAGAACATACATAGACATCTCTCACCAAGCCAAACTCATGCCCGCTTAGAACACACATAGAAGAACATACATAGAAGATAAAGGGTAAATGATGCGTATGAGATGATGTAGCAAAATAAAATCGCTAGCAAGTGCACTAGTCGCTCAAGTAATATAGTAATAAGATTAAGAGTGTCGAACCCACGAGGAATATTATTAATTCAATATCTGGATTTATAAATTAATAAGAGAGGAAAAACATTGATTTTTGAAAAGAGGTTTTATGAAATAAAATAAAGAAAATAAGATAGTGGTGTTGAAGTTAGGCCTTAGGATGAAAATAGATCAGGATAAATATTTGAACCATAAAAGATAAATTTAATCTTTAAAATTGGATTAGAAATTTTCCCAAGTTATTAATTTACAAGATTAACATCACAGAGTCCACAAACTGGTAATTCTGCTATTTAATCCGGTAAATCAAACAATCTTAAATTTAATCAAACCTAAAGTCCCCAAAACTAGTATTCGTCAGATAAGATTAAAATTAAGATGCATTAATATGAAAATCCTAGACTATTAATCACTCCACAAACTGGTATAGATTAACAGACCACATAAACTTGATTCTCCACACACTAGTTATCAAATTTATGTCAATTATTAATTTCACATAAAATCAATTAATTTAATTAATGTATTCTGAAATTAAATAGTCCACAAACTAGTAATTACTCAACTCAGAAATCCAAGTAATTAAATTAAAAGCATTAAGCACAATTAACTAATTGATCAAAAAAGATTAAAATAAATAATATAAGGTCCAAATAGTTTCCCTTCAATAATAATCTCCTAAAATAATAATCATAAAAATATGGAGTTCATCCTAGAAATTCTGGAGAGATAATAAAACAATAATAAAAATTGGAAGAATTACACCCAAAATAGATAAAAGTCGAAGCTTCGGATCACGGGCAGACAGTCGGGCAGCCTCTCGGACTTGATCAGGGTCGCGATCAATTCCAGCCGTCGCACCTCTCTCCTCTTGGTCGTAGCCTGCAGACTCACGACTCGTCGTCGAAGAAACTTGAACTTCCGAGCACACTTTGGGACGATGGTTTCCTCACGTATTTATAGGTGCGAACGGCCT
Source organism: Pontederia crassipes (assembly GCA_030549335.1). NCBI lineage: Eukaryota > Viridiplantae > Streptophyta > Magnoliopsida > Commelinales > Pontederiaceae > Pontederia > Pontederia crassipes. Next base: position 10,884,943 of record CM060190.1, read on the forward strand.
TCAATTTGATCACGATGTACGGTCGAATTTAAATTCAGGGGATAAATCTCGGCCAAAAATGATAATTCTTTCAAAAGATAAATCCTTTTATCTTTACCCCCTCTGAATCTCGGCCAAAACGTCTTTCTTTTATCTTTACGCCCTATAGATCTCGGCCGTAATAAAGAATTAAATCTTGTTACGCCCAAAAGATAAAATCATTTAATTGTTACTCCTTTTGAATCTCGGCCAAAAAGTGATCATCTTCATGCCATTACGCCCAAAAGATAAAATTCATTTTATCTTTACCCCCTTTTAATTTCGGCCAAAACGTCTTGGGGGTAAAGCCAAATATCGGCCGTAAGAAATAAATTCTTTATCCTAATCTCGAATTTTCCTACAAAATAATTATCAAAATTTAGTTAATCATCCACAATTAAAATATTCAAAGAATTAATAATTAAAATTGATAAATCCGGAATTACGACTAAAAGTGACTAAAAATGATGCATGCCATGAACAAATTACAGAAAAAATAATTAAAATAATAATCTAAAATATGTTGTATTTTGCATGCATCAGTAAAAGCTCTCATATTCATGGATCCAAAATAGGATTACAAACAACCCCTCTAGGATAATCTCTACTCGGATTTTCGGAGGTCCAAACCCTGGATGGCTCATGTCCTACACGACATGACTAACACCTCTCAAGTCCCAAATGACTTGAGCCTCTAGATCCTTAGCCCCACATGGCTAGAGGATTTCTAGATGGGTGCCATCCCTTGGATGATTGATGCCCCCAGGGTCTCAAGTCCCCCTGACCCGAGCCTCCTCTCAAGTCCTCCTCGACTTGAGGATCTCAGGACCCCTTGACTTCTACACAACTCAATTCTGGGATCCTTCAACCATTGGATGTCTCCTCAACAGCCAGCTTATATGAGTATTTACAGGGGAGCACTTTATTGCTCCTTTAACTAGAACTCCTGCTCTAGTTGTACAAGATCATGCAAGACTTTGCCAGGTTCAAAATTGAAGATAAAATATGAGATTTTCAACTCAAGAAGGATTCTAAAGAAAAAATATTATTTGATAACATTTGGACTCTCAACTTATCAAAACTTATCGGGAACTTGTAAAGTTATAAATAGAAGACTTCAGAGACTTGGAAATTCATGCTTGAATCCTAGGAAATGGTGCATTACTGTTCAGAAGAAGTTTTGAAGGCAGAAGAACTGAAGGAGAATGACTGTACAACAACTCGTCGATTGGGTTGCGCGATCATCTAGAGATTCTGATGTCTGCAAATCATTCTTCCATTATATGTTTGGATGCTCTTTTACCTGATTCTTATAGTTTATTAGTTCTGTAATAGAGATTTTATATTTGTTTCAAAAAGGAATACTGTTTGGACTTCTTTCTTAGTTAAGTTAATTAAATTGTTCGATTCCTTTCTGTTATGTATGTTGAGTTCATTGCTTTTTGATAAGTGGTTTTACTTGTGAGATTAGATTACAAACTTGTAAGGTGAGTGATTAGTTTCATATTCTATTTTTACTTTGATGATTGATCTTTTAATTTTAAGTTGAAACATATATAACACATATTCGGTAACTCATCGTTTGTGTCAAATTTTGTGCCGTTTATTATTCTATGCAGATTTGTGGGTGAATAATAGTGTAGGAGTTACATATTCTTGCATCTTAACTTTCTGTGAAATTAATAATTGACTCATTGTTTGTGATTATTAATCTTATCAGAAGTTTAGATAGTTTGATTTACTCGTCTAGAGAGGTCAATACCTTAGGTACTCTTTACATTAATCATCCATAATTTGATTGTCTGATTGTCTGTCTCAAGGATCGATCCTAGGATTTCCATTATAATTTGTGTTTATCTTTACATTAATCATCCATAATTTCCAAGGCTCATCACCACTTTATTTTTAGTTATCAATCATTTATTTTCTGCAACTTTTATATTTATGTTTTACAACATAAGACACGTCTTCTTCTCTTAGTAGGTCTTTAGGACAGAATTGATTTAGATAGTTCCTCATGAGATCGACAACTTTATTCTACACTTTATTACTTGATATTATTAGTGCACTTGCTAGCTATTGCGTTATTACATATTTTTCGCATCGAGGATAGTCTATTACAAGTAAAGTTGGAGAATGACAGTGATATTTGGGATTGAGTGGTGATAACTTGCTGAAATTAAAGAAAGGGTCAAATTTCTAAATTTTTGGTCTCCCAACTCACTAACTGCAAGTGCACAGGTAAGTTGTAGTAGACTCAGGTTGTCGTATCCACAAGAATTTGAAGTTTAAGACACCCTAAAACAATCTAGATTAGTTCTACTCTAATGGCTAAAAACAGATTTTTGATTAGTAGTGAAAACAAATTTTTTTATGGAAAGTGAAATGATAACAGATTTTTGGGTTTTAGAAATTTATCAAAACTGAATTATAAATGCTAGAATGAATTCTAAAAAGGTTCAACTATCAATTAGGAAGGTTCTTCTAGGATTTGGGGTTCATCTAGATTAATTAAGGATGGAATGGAACAAGTTATCATTAAATGTCCAACTTTTGATTCAACTTGAAAATGGTTGTTCCCACAGCTCAATTGGCCTCTAACTAAGCAATATATGATTATATAGTTGTTAGCTAGGTTGAATCAAAAGAGGGTCCTCACTAAAAATCAAGTTATCATTGGGCTCAAAAGAAAGTTCAATGCTGGTTTTTGCAATTCAAGGAAGTTTGGAATGATAACTTGCAATTGCAATCATAAAAAGATGGAATCATTCCAATCAACCAAACCAGGATAAAATATACTCAATAATGGTGCTTGTGATCCTTGATTCATCTCTGAATTCCAGGAGGATTTAAAATCAACCTCTCGGTTGCAAAGTAAATTGAAATCCACACAAACACAAGTTCAATTGAAAATGCAAAACATATGACCACAGGAATTCACAATTTCCATTGCTCCTTGGCCCATCTCTGGATCTCAAGGAAGCCCTTAAAACTACCTCTTAGTAGTGGATTAAAATGAGGGTTGACAATGCAAATCAGAATTCAAATGGAAATCAGAAATAGAAATCAACAAATAGAATTATGCAAATTCAGAAAACTAAAATACTAATCCATGAAATCAGGTTTATCAATTGCTTCTTGACCCATCCCCGGACTGCAAGAATCCCTAAAGTTCATCTCTCAATGATTTAATAAAATCAGGGGGTTCAATTGATAAAACAGTTCTAGCAAAAAATCAGAAAACATATTTCATTAAAGTTTAGAAATCAGATTTGCAATTTGTTTTGAGTCAAAGATAATATGCCAACATCTTAATTCATTCCTGAATAAGATATGAGCAATGATAACATTTCAGTTACTCAATTAATCAGGTCCACAATAACAAACAAATTCAAATTGTTCAGGAAATCAGATTCAGGAAAAAAAATTAGGAAATCAGATTTTAGAAATCAGAATTTTAAATCAATGGAAATCTAACTTACCAACTGATTCTTGACCCATCTCTGGACTGTAAGACATCCCTAAAGTACACTTATCAGTGATTGGAAAAATTTAGGGGACTCAATTGGTAAAAACATATTTCAATAGGAAATCAGAAAAATTAGAATTCATGTTTTCATTTTAGAAATTAGTGAAAAAATCTGATTTGAGTCAAATGATTGTCCAAACAATCTTGATTCATTTCTGAACAAGATAGGAACAATAGCAACTTCACAAGGACTCAATTAATCAGATTGTAAGTGAAGAATAAATTCAACAGCCATACAAATCAGAATCAGATTCAGAAATCTTCAGAAAATCATTAGGAAACCAAATCAGAAATCAGATTTGCAATTGAACGGAGTCCATAAAACTGACATTAACTCGTAATTCACTTCTGTAAGATGATTAGATCAAGTGACACTTCTCAGTCATTGGTTACAATTGGATCTAATAGTAGCATAGCATAAATCAGTACAGAATGTTTCTGAAATTTGAAAATCAGCAATGATTCAGTGTAGGAATTATAAAACAGTCCATATCCATCCAAAACTAATCTAAACTACTACCCTATCATAGAAGAAATGGAGTTTAGCTCCTCATGTTTACAAAGCTTGACAGAAAATAGAATGGGAAACAGATACAAATCATAGTTTTTGAAGATGTCTCGGCCAGCAGCAATAGCTCCAAAACCCTTGCTCAAAAACCCCTGAATGACCAGCCCCCCCCCCCTTTCCTCCTCCAGAAATTCCAGATTTTATATGAGTCTTGTGCACCCTTAGATCAGCATCCAAATGTTCCTTAGCTTTGATGTGAGCCACCTGTCCTCTGGTCCTGAAATTCCAGCAGTGACAGCTTTTTGGACAGCCAAAAAGCTAGTGGTCCCCCCTTTTTTCTTCCTTTTTTCAGTCCTATTCCACTTGCTACAAGGGCCAAAACATCAAGCATGAAAGTCTTCTAATAATATTTAAACAACTAAGGATTAGGACAGCAGTTAAAATCAGATCTATAGCAAAAAAGGGAATTGGTGTGTTGCAAGAATGAAAACCGATATCAAATTTGCAACTTAAGGGACCCAAAATGATAACCTTCTACATTTCATAGAAAATACTCAAGTGGGAGTGGTTCAAGGCATTGAAGGTTTCAAATGGATCATAATGGCAATCGAGTGAGGTCAGAAATCAATTATGAATAAGATTTCATAAAAGTGATAACTTGGGTGCAAAAAACAATAACTTAAATGTCTTGAAAATGATAACTTATGATAACTTGAGTTTTGATTATCCAAATGTGATGAAATTTGACTAGCAATGAGTTAGAATAATAATAAGATGATTGCTTAAGGTCCCTGTGCAGAATTAATGGTTTTGCATGTCGAAATGATAGAATTGCCCTTTAACGATAACTTGGCACTTGAAAAATGATAACTTGTTCAAATGGACTTAAAACTTTGCACAAGTTGAGATGTGACTATCCAAATATGATTTATACATGATAATGATGGATTTAGAGCAAGAAAACCATTGAAAATCAGTTCATTCAAAATAATGATAACTTGACATATAGGAATGATAACTTGTCCTCAAAATGATAACTTGGCATAGAATTTAAATATTAATGGATTTTGGCATTTCAGAACCTCTATTCACATGGAATTAAGTATGAAATGAGGAATATCAACTAGTTATCACAATGTTTGCATTCCAAGTATAATTGGCCCAAAAATAGGCAAAAGTGGGACTCGATATGTATGAATTTCATCTAAAATGGGTTAGAAACATATAGTGATCAGAGAAGAGAATTGAAAAATTGAGTAAAGTTTGAATGTATTTAGTGAAATTTATCCAATGCTCGTGACCTCAAAAAGGATAATATCTTGCTCTGATGCTGTAGTCTAAACCCTTCGTTTCATTAACAGCGCCTTAGAGTTAGCGACGGGCTTTTGGATGAATGGGCAGTCCAAAGAGACCCAGCACCAGTCCACCGGCATAGTCGTCGCATCTATCCAAACTTTCATTTAAAAAATAACTTTCATCTTTTAGTTTATGAAATTAAATAGTTAATCAATAATTATTTGCTTCGTACTTAGTGACTTTGTCTTATTGGAACAATCTATTTTGTTATTACATAATCCCAAAGTATATATATAACTAATATAATAAAATCTATTTTATTTTTGTGGTTAAGCATACTTCGGACCTAATTTTGAACCCCCAGGCTTGTGGGTGGTCACTGCTCGCATCTACTCTCATGTGGTCAGCAGTCACTGCTCGCTCGAAGTTACTCCACTTCCTACTTCATCTTGCTTGCTCCATTTCTCCCTCCCTCCCTCTCTTGGCTCCTCCACCATCTCGACATTGGCAGTCGTCGAGCACGCCCCTTACTCATTGCCTATTTCATCGAATCTCATTTTTTGGTATTATGTGTAAACCCTAAGTCGTTGACATTCTATATGCACTAGTGCCTATAATTTCTAATTCTTTGTTTATTATTCCACGGTGTTTGTTGTATGAAACTACATTCTAGGTGGGCTTATGCTATGTCTTCTCCCTAATTCGACATATGTAGAATAATAATTTCTAATTGAGGCACTGTCAGGTGCTAGCTCTTCTCCCTAAATCTAAAGATGAGCCAAATAGGAGGTGTTGAAGCATCAACATTAGCAACATACCTTGGTGAGTTGGGGTCTTGTTAATTCTTCTATTGCCGAAGATTATGTTATCAATACATTGTTGATTAATTAATTTTTTGCTTGATAGTATTTTTAATAGTTAATTATTATAGTATTTTATCATTTTTAGTATTATAGTATTTCATAGTAGTTAATTATTATAGGTGTATAACTTGTTAATTTTTCATTAACTTTTTGTAGATCCCCAGCACTTTGATCTTCATTTATAATGGAGATGAAAATGAATATTGTTGTCACAATGTTGACATTGACATATCATAAACATTGATCCAGAACTGATGTTGTTGATGGAGTTTGACCATTTTATGAAACATATTGGCGTTATCGTCTATGTGATCTCAAGAATGGACTGATATTCAAGGTGAAATGCTTGGACACTGGTACAATTGTTATAAAAATGTGTGCATAAGCAAGCAAACTTGAACGGATGAATATATATGTGCGGCATCTTCAAAGAAGATAACTTGAACAAACCTTCAGCACACCTCCGAAGAAGGGAGTTATCATTGAAGAAATAATAACAGAATTAGAGAACAAAAAGGTTCTTGATGCCCGAGTTATGGAGGGATGAATGATTCAAAAGAGGAGCATAACATCGTTGATAAGAAACAAGATAAGATAAACACTGATGATGAAGATGAAGATACATTCCATGAATAATACTACAACCTTCTTATAGATGATGATGATTTAGTTGAAACAATTTCCTTGGAAAAAAAAAAGCCAAGGTTGTTGATGAGGCAACTAAGGGATCACCAATTATATGATGAAGAAGTAGCTCAGGAGATAATCGAGGAGGCAATACAAGGGGTTGAATAAGAAGTAGAAGCGGGGCAAGATGAGTAGACACAAGAGCCATTGCAAGGGCTAGTAGCAGCATAAGTTGAGGAGATATAAGAGGGACACACAATGAGGACGTAAATCAAGAACTAGATCAACAAGCAAATCAGCATGTTGCTGAGGATGCTGAAGATGACAATGAGGCAGAACATATAACCAAGAATACACATGATCTCAATACCATTTCGGCCCCCAAGCATAGTAGTAAGAATTTGGTACGAACAGTTGGAGGAATTGGGCGCAACTTCAGACATAGATTATGAACGTGAGAAGAGAGTGAGAGAACTAGTTTTTAATGCTGAAAGAGATATGAGTGATCCACATTTCGATATGAGCTTCACAAGAGTTCATTGAGGGTTGCAGAAACCATGTGATAAAGAACAAATATCAAGTTTATTACCCATGGAATGGTAAGAAGAGGGAAGTAGCAATTTGTTACAAAACGTGTGGATGGAGAGTCATGGCTTCACCAAGAAATATGCAAGACCCAAGTGATGCGACTTGGACCATTAAGCCCGTGCAATTGAAGCACACCTACGCTAAGGTGTTCAAGAATTTCCAGTTAACAAACACCAAATTGATAGCTAAATATGAATATCAATTTTGGAGTTCACCTGCATAGGAAATCCATGCACTGATTGGTCAAGTGAGGAGGGTATATATTGTACGATTAATAGAATGACTATTTGGAGGGCTAGAGATCTTGCCTTGAAGAAGATCCATGGTGATGTTGCTGAGCAGTGTACCATACTTCACAAATATCAAGAAGAGGTGCTGAGAACCACTTCGCGACAATATGGTTCAAGGTCTTTTTCAAGACCTGCAATGGAAGGGCGTATATATTTACCTAAAGACCCTTTCTTATGGTTTTAAATCTAGTTGTAGCATGCTTATATGTCTTGATGGATGCTTTTTGAAGGGCAACTACTTGAAAAGAAATGGATTTGTACTTGAACGAGTTAGATAGTAAGTCCCCTGAAGCCAGAGAAAGAATCAGAGAGAGGTCATGCTCTAACTGAGTAGGGCTTGCTTGTCAAAAGTCCCAAAGCGTGACACGTTGATCAATAATATGTGTGAGTGTTTCAACAAGTACATCTTGAATGTTTATCATCACAATGATGGAGATGATACATACGAAATTGATGAAATGATTGTGGAAGAAGAAACAACTAGTCCATGATGAAGAAAATTTTTGGGAGGTTGTGTCCAAAAATCAACAATCTAGAAGAGATTGAAGGCTGGACAGTGATATAGGAGCCTACCTATTCATATGGTCCTAGAGTTCAGTTGAATTTAGAGGATGCACAATACGTCATCAACATGGAGGAAAGGACATGCAGTTGTAGATGATGTAAATTAACATGGATTCTTTATGTACTTATTGTCACAACTATTTTTGGCAGCAACGATGATTCATAGCTATACATTGATAAATACTACTGAATAGAAACATATTTAAATTTTTATGATCATATTATAGAACCATTGAATGGGAGGGAGAAATGACCAATTGTTGAGGAACCCACCTCAATTGTCAATAAAAGTAGAGGACGAAAGTAGAAAGCACGAAGAAAAGGAGAGGAAGAACCCAAGAAGGCCGAAGTAGTTAAGAACAAACTAAACAAGAAAGGGAGAGTTCACATGAAGTGTAGTAAATGTGGTGTGGTTAGACACAATAAGAGATTCCATGTAAGTATTAAAGTATGTTATGTAGGATCGAAAAGTTTAATTTGTTATCATCAAAACATAGGATTCAATATTCTACTCATTGTTTATTTAATTGAATTTTCACATACTAAATTATACATACTAACATGCAGGCAAGAAGCTCAAAAGTTGGACTAATTGATATTGTTGTTGGTGACGATCACATACTGACAGTTCACGAATTGGATAATCTCAGTTTGTTGTTGGCACTTCAAAAGTATATCAGAGGAAGAAAAGAAATGTTGTTAGCAGTTCACAACAATTCAATGTATCCAAGCAACTATTCAGGTACATTTTTCACTTTTTCTTTCACAACTCCGTTACTCTGATCTAAACTAATGTTACTCAATTGCATTTATAGGAAATGCCATCCCAATCAGGTCGGTCGACTAAAAGAAATGACCTTCGCTCCCAATCAAAAGAACAAACCTCAAAAAAGAAGCAGGAGAACATGAAGAGTGTGTGAAAATATTTTGTAATGGTCCCTTCCCTGGGACGACCTTGGGGAGGGTCTTCCATCATAAGCCCGCGATGCAAGACGTGATGGCCGATCGATGCCAATAGTGGCCGTTCCAGGATCCTTGGCGCAGTAGGGATCTTCGACAAAGTTGGCACTGGGAACATTCCAGCTTTCGACCCAGGCGACTCTCGATGAGAGGCACACTGGTCAGATCTTCCTTGGGACGTCGACAAGGAGGTCCTGTCCCTGGCACTACAAGAAAATGGGCGCTTAGCGACGCAAGGTAGCGCCGCCAAAAACCGTGACGCTATATAGACGCCACTAGCGCCTCCATAGCGTCTACTTCGCGTCACGCGAATCAGACGCTACTTGCCTCTCGATAGCGTCTCATTCGCGTCTTCTTAGCTATTCAGTGGATTGACGTTAACTCTAGCGCAATCGAGATGCTACGTAGATGCTATTATTTCGCGCCACGATCCGCAAATGCGCGGCAGCACCTAGCGCCGTTATGGCGTCGACCACTTTAGACGCGACATTAGCGTCTCATGTCTGAAGACTCTAAAGCGACGCTATGTGGCGTCTCAAACAAAGGAGACGCTATTGAGACGCTACTGTATATATTTAAACACTATATTATATATACTATATGTCAATCAATAAATTCATTAAATATTATATTAGTATTAATTACACAATTATCAACATATTATCAATAGCATATTATCAACATATATATGTATTAATTACACGGTTATATATATATATATGTATTTTTACATGATAAGAGTGTTCCTAAATATATAATTTGTCACCTATATTATTTATGTTATCTATACATATAATATATATAATATCTTAATTATGCATATATTATTATTATATACTTATTCATGAGATTACGATGGTTGAGATTACTTATTTAGCGTCACAGTAGACACTCAATAGCGTCTACCTAGCGTTTAACGAGAGCCGCAGCTTGTGTCGACGCTATGGTGACACTATGACCGTCTCTCTAGTGTCGCATGTTCGAGATGCCATGTGGTTTTAGATGCTAGTTCGGCGCTACGGTGTCGCTAAATGAATCTAGCGACTCAATGGCGTCTGTATTGTGCCTCCTAAGCTGACTTTTTATCCCTCGCTCAATCAGGCACATATAGACATATAAATACGCGTATATGCTGATACTTATATATAATAAGTGCATATATACATATTATTATAACCTAATCTGACACATATAAATAAATACACATATATATTCACTTCGAATACGTATACATATACACGTTATCTATATATATATGACTCACACATGTATAGACATATACATACACATATATATTTATAATACATATAGATAAACACATTGTTGTAACTTAATCTCCCACACGTAGACATATATATACATATGCATATATTACATATGTATATATATACACACACAATTGTGTTATATACACATATACATACATATTTATAATTTTGTATAAATACATGATAGATTACCGGAAGAAAATAAAACAATTGGAATGGGGCACAATGCGATGAGACGTTACATTGATAAATAAAATTTCATACATACTAAAAAAATTTGAAAAAAAACTTTTAATGAGCGTCTCAATGGCGTCACGATCATGAGACGCTACACCATTGAGACGCCCCGACGACGCTATGGTGTCGCTACGTTATCTTAGCGACACATTAGCTTCTCTATAGCGCCGCTCTAGCCAAATTTTGACAGTGTCGGTGCCTATATGGTTTCTATGTAGCGTCACGTTGTATTGCGACGCTAAAAAATTACTTAAATCCCTAACCCCTCTTCTTCATTTTCAGTTTTACTATTTACCTTCATTTCATCCCGCCCGCCCGACGCCCGACGCCCGACCTCCGACGCCCTCCACCGCCGCCTCCACCCTTCGCCCGATGTCCGATGCCCGACGACCGCCCTCCACCGCCGCCGCCGCCCTTCGCCTCCGCCGCCCTTCGCCTCCGCTGCCCTCCGCATTCGCCTCCGCCGCCCTCCGCATTCGACCGTCGCCCTTCACCTCCTCCTCCTCCTCCTCCTCCCTCCCCGACGCCCGCCCTCCACCACCACCGCCGCCCTTCGCCTCCGCCGCCCTCCACATTCAACCGCCGCCCTTCACCTCCTCCTCCTCCTTCCTCCGCCTCCACTGCCGTCCACCGCCGCCGCCTCGTCCGCCCTCCGCATCCACCGTCGCCCTTCGCATCCACCGCCGCCTCGTCTGCCCTCCGTCGCGTCCTCCCTCCACCACCGTCGGCGTCCGCCTCCGCTGCCACTGCCCTCCGCCTCCACCGCCATCTCGGCCGCCCTTCGCCGTCCTCCAGTTTAGAAGGTACTAGCTGGCCACCATGTAAATTAAGTTAATTATTAATGCATGAAGGTAAATTAAGTTAATTATTCATGTTAAGTTAAGTATTACTTATTCATATTATGAATTAAGTTAAGTATTACTTAAGTTAAGTATCATCTCTTTGGATCAAGCTAGTCTTCGCGGAAGAACAGAAATTATAATATTAAGTATCATCTCTTAGGAATTAAGTTAAGTATTACTTAAGTTAAGTATTACTTATTCATATAGTAACGATGAAGTTAACTTATGTTAATTGTTAAGTTAACTTATGAACTAATTCATGTACTTCCACATTCTTGGTGATAAAATGAGATTATGATTCGACGATGAAGTACTTGAAACATGTGATTTTGGACTTAATTCGTAAGTTCAAAATCACACGTTTCAAGTACACGAATTTGATTACTTGGCTTAATGTTCTCCGTTATAGAAATGATAAAGCCAGATCGTAGTTGGATTCGTCGTTGGAAGGATAAACATGGCATCATAACTGAAGAATATAAGGATGGTGTTGATGAATTCATTAATGTGGCATATCAAAATGAAGGTGTTGTTTCTTCATATGGTGAAATCTTATGTCCATGCCGGAAGTGCAAATGTTATCAGTGGAAAATAAGATATGATGTGCAGAAGGATTTATATTACAACGGTTTCTTACTTACATACACCAATTGGTTCTTTCATGGCGAAGAAAGATGGGCTAAAGAAACAAGTAATGTAGATACCGTTGTGGGCGACTCGAACAATCCGTACAGGGACATGATACGAGATGCAATGTTAGGAGAAAATATTGGCGAAATATCGATTGAAGAAGACCCGAATCCTTCGGCTTCTAAGTTTTATAATCTTCTTGAAGAGGCAGATGAACCTTTATGGGATGGATGCGTGAAGCAAACTACACGTTCTGCAGTGGCACAACTAATGAACTTAAAATCAGAATTTAATATGAGCGAAAGTTGTTTTGACCGGATGCTTGTCATTATTAAGAGTATGCTTCAAGTTTTCGATAAATTACCGGGACATTTTTACAAGTGCAAACGATTGATGAGAGATTTATGGTTGGAATATCAGAAGATTGATGCCGCAATCATTGCATGTTGTACTACAAGGAAAACAACTCACTTATGAGTTGTTCTATTTGTGGCGAGCCCATATTCAAGACGAAAAAGAATTCTCAAAGTTCGAAAAAAAATGTGGCAAATGCAATATTTAGATACTTTCCGATTGTTCCAAGATTACAATGACTATCTCTTTCTAAAAAAACTGCATCATTTATGAGCTGGCACAGAGAAGGGGCACGTGAAGATCAAAATTCAATTACACATCCTTCGGATGCGGAGGCATGGAGACGATTTGATGCACCGCATCCGGATTTTTCTGCAGAATCACGCAATGTTAGATTAGGACTTTGCACCGATGGCTTCAACCCATTTGGCTCAACGAGTACTGCTTATTCATGTTGGCCTGTTTTTGTGACACCGTATAATTTGCTTCCAAGCATGTGTATGAGACGAGAGAATATATTGCTTACCTGTATCATCCCGGGTCCTCGATCTCCTGGTAAAAGTTTAGATGTTTACTTAAGACCTTTGATTGACGAACTCAAGATCTTGTGGGAGGATGGCGTGGTTACCTATGACAAATCTAAAAAGCAAAATTTCATTATGAGAGTCGCATTAATGTGGACCATAAGTGATTTTCCAGCATATGAAATGTTGAGTGGTTGGAGTACAAAAGGAAAACTTGCTTGTCCCATATGTGGAAAGAATACGAAATCCTTTTACTTGAAAAATTGTAGGAAAGTTTGCTGGTTTGATTGTCATAGGATGTTTCTGCCATTGGAGAATTCGATGCGCCGTGATCGAAACTCATTAAAAAAGAATACATCTGAGAACACTTTGTGTCCAACTCATTTGACAGGAAAAGAATTGCTAGAGCAAGTAAACAAGCTTAGTAAAGTGTCATTCGGACTGAAGGTCGGTAGTTATAAGCAAATTGGATTTGGAAGTGAACATAATTGGGATAAAAGAAGTATTTTTTGGGAGTTGCTTTATTGGTCTTCAAACTTGGTACGTCATAATTTGGACGTCATGCATGTGGAGAAGAACGTATTTGACAACATCTTCAACACTATTATGGATGTTAAAGGAAGAACAAAAGATAGCATACAGGCTCGCGAAGACATGAAATTAATATGCAAAAGACCAGAGTAAGATATCATTCATCTTCAAAATGGTAAATGCAAAAAGCCAAAAGCTACTTATGTCTTGAGCAATGATCAAAGAAAAGTGGTTTTCGAATGGGTAAAGCAATTGAAATTCCCCGACGGATATGTATCAAACATATCTCGTTGTTTTAACTTGGACAATGGAAAGATACACGGGATGAAGAGTCATGATTGTCAAATTTTTATGCAAAGGCTGCTTCCAATTGCCTTTAAAGAACTTTTGCCAAAGGCCATCTGGGAGGTTTTAACAGAATTGTCTATGTTCTTTAAAGAGCTTTGTGCATCCATCGTTTGGAAAGAAGACATATCTCGGTTAAAGGCTTCTATTGTGATTACCGTGTGCAAGGAAGCCGAAGAATAAGGCAAAAATTAAAGGCTCCATATGTGAAGCATATTTCATTGAGGAGGTGTCAAACTTCACTTCAAAATACTTTGAGCCACACATACAATCACGACACACCCAAGTTCCAAGAAACAAAGATGGTGGTGAAGGAGAAGTTGACATGAATATTCTATCCATCTTCAAGTACCCATGTCGAGTTCTTGATGCAGGACGCAAAGTTATCTTGAATGACAGAGATTTCACTATCGTTGAGAATTATGTTCTTGCAAATTGTCTCGAAGTGACGCCATATTTGATGCATGCAAAATACAACATATTTTAGTTAATTATTTTAATTAAATTTTCTGTAATTTGATCATGGCATGCATCATTTTTAGTCACTTTTAATCATAATTCCGGGTTTATCAATTTTAATTATTAAATTCTCTGAATATTTTAATTGTGGAAGGATTAACTAAATTTTGATAATTATTTTGTAGGAAAAATCGAGATTAAAATGGATTGTGCTATATCGGCCAAAATTTCGAAGAATTCATCATTACGGCCGAGATTTGGCTTTACACCCAAGTCGTTACAGCCGAGATTCAAAAGGAGTAACAAGTTTAAAATTCTTTGTTACGGCCGAGATTTAAAGGGGTAAAGATAAATGGAATTTTATCTTTTGGGCGTAATGGCATGAAGATGAAGATGTTACGCCGAGATTTGGAGGGGGTAATGGCAATGAAATCATCCGTTTGGCCGATATATGAAGGTGTAAAGATAAAATTGTTTGGGCGTAAAGATAAAAGGATTTTTATCTTTTGGGAGTAATGAAAAGGAGTAAAGATAAAATAATTTCCTTACGGCCGAGACTCTAAGGGAGTAAAGATAAAAAGGATTTATCTTTGAGCGTAATGATAAAAGGATTTATCTTTGGCCGAGTTTATCTTATAATTTTAAAGTCAACCGTACGATGTTACGGCCGAGATCAAATTGAAGGCCGTCCACACCCTATAAATACGTGAACAAATCCGTCGTTTCAATTCGTGCTCTGAAGTTCAGGTTTCTTCCACGGCGAGTCGTGAGCTCTGCAAGCTACGACCAAGAGGAGAGAGGTGCGACGGTTGGAGGTTGATCGCGACCCTGATCAAGTCCGAGAGGCTGCCCGATTGTTTGCCCAATTCGAGAGCTCTACTTCTATTTTGGGTGTAATTCTTTCGATTATTATTGTTATTTTGTTATTATCTCTCCAGAATTTCTAGGATGAACTCCATGTTTTTAGGATTATTATTTTAGGAGATTATTAATTGAAGGGAAATGTTTGGACCCTATTTTATTTGTTTTAATCTTTTCTGATCAATTATTAATTGTGCTTAATGCTTTTATATTAGTTAATTAAATTTCTGAATTAGGCTATACCAGTTTGTGGAGTGTTTAATTTTAGAATTCATTTTACTAATTATAATTGATTTTATTTGGAATTAATAATTGACATAAATTTGATAACTAATGTGTGGAGAATCAAGTTTGTGTGGTCTATTAATCTATACCAGTTTGTGGAGTGATTAATAGTTTAGAGAATTCAATTTAATGCATCTTAATTTTAATATGATTTTGGGGGTACCAGTCATGGAGACTTCAATTCTTATTAAATTAAGATAGTTCTATATGATTAGATTGAGGGATGCCAGTCATGGAGACCACAAATTAATCATGTTAGATTACTTTAGGAAGACTCTAATCCATCTTTAAGGATTAAATTTATCTTTTATGGTTCAAATATTTATCTTGATCTATTTTCATCCTAAGGCCTAACTTCAACACCACTATCTTATCTTTATCTTATTTTCTTTATTTTATTTCATAAAACTTCTTTCAAAAAATTCATGTTTTTCCTCTCTTATTAATTTATAAATTCAGATATTGAATTAATAATATTCCTCGTGGGTTCGACACTCTTACTCATATTACTATATTACTTGAGCGACTAGTGCACTTGCTAGCAAATTTTATTGTTACAAATTTAACGCATCAAGTTTTTGGCGCCGTTGCCGGGGAATCTTTTATTAATTAATTTCTGATTTTTATGAATTATTAGGAGATGTAAATAAAGTGTAAATAATTCTTTATAAATATGTATTAATTGTTTTAATTATTTTTGTGAATAATCTAATTTTTTCTTTTGCAGATAAAGGTCACAACAATTTTTTTTAATTTATCTACTTTCGGTTTAAAATCCGACGCCGATTGGATTTTCCGAATTACACTGTCGACTTATGGATTTACGACTTTAATTTGATGTGTCGGCTTTAATAATTTTACGGCCTCGCAATGAATGATTTCTGAATTCTAAACTTTCAATCTTTATGGCCGTAATATTTTTATCCGAACGTTGTTTTACGCTATGAGTAATGGATATTGATTTAACCTTGTTACGCCCGGTTTATCGATGGTTTAAATTTTTTTTACGCCCTATTCGAATCAGTTTCGACTTTCATTCTCGGCCGTAACATTATAATAGTTTGAACTTTTGATTTGACTTTGTTTTGGCCAAAGCGATTTAGTCTGTCTCGGCCGTAATATATTTCTGAACGAATAAGTTTGATTTAATCTCATTTTTGCCGATTTATATGTGTTGATGTTTTACCTCACGTTCGACTTAATTTTCATCGATTTACGACCGATATGAATCTTACTCGTCTTCGGCCGTAAAAAAATCGTCGACGATTTTTTTATTTCGGTCGAACACCCTGTTTAGTTTTCTGTCTTACGGCCGAAATTCCACGATAACTAGTTTGTTACGGCCGTAATTTAATTGGTTTACGCCTTCGACACTGTTTCAATATTTTTACGGCCGAATGAGCTTCGAATTACTAATCTAATTTCGGCCGTAAATCTATTTCTGTATTACGGCCGATCAATCTTATTTCCTCTCTGAAAATAATTTTTTGCTAAATGTCTGATTATTAACTTTACAGCCGCAAATTAGTTCAGACTTATTTTGTGCGGTTTGTTACATCATCATAAATTCTTTTGGTCGATATTAATATTTGGTATTCGTATTGGTTTGAAGAATTTCTGAAAAGTTCCTCTCGAAAATTAATTTTAATGACGAATTTTCAAATTTTATCAGGCCGAAAGACTTTATTTGTTAAAATCTCATTTCTCGTGACCTATTATCTGTATTTCTTCCTTCTTGTATATATTTTATTTTATTCTTTTATCTTACTGAAAATTGGTTGTTGCAGGTACTAATTGAAGATTAAATCACAACCAATCCTGGAATCTTCTGATAAGCGCACTAGGAGTTCAAATCCACTGTTGGAATTTGATCCTGAAATTGAAAGAACCTATCGTCGATTACGAAGAAATATAAGAAAAATGGCGGAACAAGCACGCGACAATCAGAGACTGGAGCAACAGAATGAACTGGTTCAACCACATAATAATCGGCGAGAAGATGAAGCAGAACTTTCTATGAGAGAATATGTCTCGGCCAGATACAGTGATCGAGAATCATGCATCGTGCTGCCTGATATTAACGCAAATAATTTTGAGATAAATCCCGCAATCGTGAGGATGATACAAGCATCCCAATTTGGAGGAGGATTTCCCAATTTGGAGGAGGATTTCATGAAGACCCCCATGATCACCTTGACAAATTTCTTGCCACTCTGAGCACCTTTAGAAATAATAATGTTTCTTTTGAAGTTATTCGTTTCTTATTATTTCCTCAATCTTTACGTGACAAAGCTTCCACTTGGTTTAAAACTTTGCCCGCAGGATCGATTCATTCTTGGTTGGAGCTTGTAGAAAAGTTTGTTGGAAAATATTGTCCACCACAAAAGGCAGGCAAATATCGAAGAGAATTGAGGGCATTTGTTCAAGACGATAACGAGACCTTATATGAGGCATGGGAACGATATAAAGAACTATTAGCCAGAGTTCCTGACAACAGAATTCCAAAGTGGCAAGTAATGGAAGATTTTTACCATGGATTACGACCTGCAGATCAAGACAAACTCGACCAATCAGCAGGAGGAACAGTGCTAGGATCTAAACGTCCTAGTGAGATACAAGATATAATTGAAGCTGTAGCCCTCAAGTCGAGCCAAGAAAGGAGACCATCTTGCCAAACTCATGATGTGCATGCTACAGAAAGTAGAAATTCTTCTGAAGTAGTGACTCAGCTGGAGTCACTTAATCAAAAATTTGAGCAGATGATGTCATTAATGGTGTGCAACAACTATGGAGGAGGACATGCGAGCAATTATTGTCCTCAAGGTAACATTTTTAATCCTGATCATATTGAAAATGCTAACTTTGTCTCAAATCCATTTTTCAGGAATAATGACTATGGTTGGAGGAACAATCAGAAGTTTCCTTACAGGTCAAATCAAGGACAAGTTTTTGAGAAATTTCAGAATCAAGCTCATCCACAAAAATTTACACTTTTGAGAAAGCAACAAGAAGCTCCTGTCCAACAATCGACTAATCCTGTGGAAGAGATGATGGCAAGAGTCATTGACACTATGCAAACCATGCAGAAGATAATGGAAACAAGGGCAAACAATCAAGATGCTACAATCAGGAATTTAGAAATGCAAATAGGGCAAATGGCCAATATGATGGCAGGACGTGCACCAGGGACTCTTCCAAGCAATACAGAGAAAAATCCTAAAGAAGAGACCAAAGCTGTGACTCTTAGAAGTGGGAAACAATTGAGAAGTCTGAGATCAGATTCCCCGCCAAGAGTAATTGATCACAAAGAAGAAACTGAAGCATCAAAGACACAAGATCAGACTACAGTAGATATCAATCTGAAGAAAAGAGAAACTGACAATTCAAAAAATACCAACATGAAGGATCTGCCCTATCAACAGAAATTTCGCAAAGAACAACTAGATAAGCAATTTTCTCGCTTTCTTGATATTCTGAAGCAATTATCTATTAATATTCCTTTTCATGAAGCTTTACAGATGATGCCGAGCTATGCTAAATTCATGAAGGATATATTATCCTCAAAAAGAAAGTTTGAAAACCTAGAAGAAACAAGCATTACTCTTCAATTTGCAGATTCTTCATGCAAAAGACCCCAAGGAATATTAAGAGATGTTTTGATAAAAGTTGATAAATTTATTTTTCCTGTAGATTTTATTGTTCTGGATATGAAGGCAGATGAAAAAACCCCTATCATCCTCGGGAGACCATTTCTAGCCACAGGAAATGCACTTATAGACGTTCAACAAGGGATGCTCACACTTCGCGTCAACAACGAAGACATCACTTTCAATATAAAAAATTCTCTCAAACAACCTTTTGATCACTCATCCTGTTATGCTATTGATTCTATAGAAGATGACACGACTGATGCTTTTGATGATATTGTTGCAGATTTTGTTTCAGATCCATATGCTAAGGAAGCTTTGGAAATGATGGAGGATTCTAGAGAAATTGTGGGAGAGGATAATGTGCCAATAACAACAGAGACATTCGAGGACGAAATTGAAAAATTGGATTGTCCTCCAAAATTCGAACTTAAAGAACTTCCATCTCATTTAAGATATGCTTTTCTTGAAAATAACACTTACCCAGTTATCATATCTGCTGACTTGACAGATGACATGGAGAATAAACTTCTGGAAGTATTAAGGCAACACAAGAAAGCAATTGCTTGGTCTATTTCAGATATCAGGGGAATCTCTCCTACAATTTGCATGCACAAGATTTTGATGGAGGACAATGCCAAACCAATTGCTCAATATCAAAGAAGGCTCAACCCAACTTTAAAGGAAGTTGTAAGAAAGGAGGTCATCAAACTCCTTGATGCAGGTATTATATATGCCATTTCTGATAGTTCATGGATAAGTCCTGTGCAGGTAGTTCCTAAGAAAGGAGGAATCACTGTGGTAAGTAACAAAAATAATGAATTAGTGCCTCAAAGAACAATTACGGGTTGGAGAGTCTGTATAGACTATAGGAAGCTTAATGATGCTACCTGCAAAGATCATTTTCCATTACCTTTTATTGACCAAATGTTGGAGCGTGTTGCAGGTCATAGCTTTTATTATTTTTTAGATGGCTATTCTGGATACAATCAAATAGCAGTAGCACCTGAGGATCAAGAAAAGACAACGTTCACATGTCCATATGGAACGTTTGCCTATAGAAGGATGCCATTTGGTCTATGCAACGCTCCAGCAACATTCCAAAGATGCATGATGTCAATCTTTGCAGATATGAATGAGAAGATACTCGAAGTTTTCATGGATGATTTTACACTTTTTGGTAGCTCTTTTAATAACTGTTTGGATAACTTATCTCTAGTTTTGCAGAGATGTGAAGAAACGAATTTGGTCCTTAACTGGGAGAAATGTCACTTCATGGTTAAGGAGGGTATAGTTCTTGGCCACAAAATTTTAGAAAAAGGAATTGAAGTGGATAAGGCCAAGATAGATGTTATTGCAAATCTGCCTCCTCCAACCAATGTGAAGGGCATTTGAAGATTCCTTGGGCACGCAAGATTTTATCGCCGTTTTATCAAAGATTTTTCAAAAATGGCTAAACCCTTAACTAATCTTCTTGCTAAGGACACAAAATTTGATTTTAATTCAGATTGTCTTTCTGCCTTTAATTTATTAAAGGAAATGCTAATTTCTGCACCTGTTGTTGTTGCACTAGACTGGTCTCGACCATTCGAGCTGATGTGTGACGCGAGTGATGGTGCTATTGGAGCTGTGTTGGGGCAAAGAAAGGATAAAATATTTCATGTCATATATTATGCAAGCCGAACATTGAATGCTGCCCAACTAATTATGCAACAACAGAGAAGGAGTTTCTTGCTATTATTTTTGCTTTTGACAAGTTTAGATCATATCTAATTTGTTCAAAAATCATTGTATACACAGATCATGCAGCCATCAAGCACTTGATGAGCAAACAAGATGCCAAACCTAGACTAATCCGATGGATACTACTTTTGCAAGAGTTCGATGTGGAAGTAAAAGACAAAAAAGGGACTGAGAACTTATTAGCTGATCACCTATCTCGGTTGGAGCCATCTCCAAGAGAAGTCACAAACATACTTGAAGAATTCCCAGACGAGAAACTTTTTTCTATCTCTACAATTTTTCAAATTTCTGACACTACTCCATGGTTCGCTGATTACCTTGCGGGACATTACATTCCAAAGGGCATGACCACTCATCAAAAAAGGAAATTCTTATCTGATGTCAAGAATTATCACTAGGAAGATCCTTATCTTTTTCAATTATGTGCATATCAAGTAGTTCGAAGATGTGTTCACGAAGATGAGATTGATAATATCCTAAATCATTGCCACGATGGACAAGCTGGAGGACACTTTGGACCCAATCGAACAGCGGCTAAGGTACTTGAATGTGGATTATATTGGCCAACCATTTACAGAGATACAAGAAACTACTGTAAGTATTGTGACAAATGTCAAAGGACAGGTAATATTTCTCGTCGAGATGAAATGCCTCTCACAAATATTTTACAGTGCGATATTTTTTATGTTTGGGGCATTGACTTTATGGGACCATTCCCTAAATCCTTTAACAACCAATACATCTTAGTGACGGTTGATTATGTTTCCAAATGGGTAGAAGCTGTAGCCACACCAACAAATGAGGCCAAGGTAGTTGCCAACTTTCTAAGAAAAAATATTTTTACTCGATTTGGAACACCTAGGACTATCATAAGTGACAATGGAACACATTTCTGTAATAAAATAATGTCAACTCTTCTTAATAGATTTGGAGTCAAACATTTTTTGAGTACACCATATCATGCCCAATCTTGTGGACAAGTGGAAATTTCAAATAGAGAGATAAAAAGGATTCTAGAGAAAACTGTGAACTCATCTAGGAAGGATTGGTCCTTGAAACTAGACGATGCACTTTGGGCATATAGAACTGCTTTTAAGACACCTATAGGTACCTCTCCTTATAGATTAGTTTTTGGAAAATCATGTCTCCTTATAGCTTATCGGGCAACGAAATTTTTAAATCTGGATCTAAAATCATCACAATCTGAAAGGTTATTACAATTAAATGAGCTTGATGAATTTAGACAATATGCATACGAAAACAACAAGCTATATAAAGAACGCACAAAAAATTTACATGACCTGCATATTAAACATAAAGAATTTTTACCTGGTCAACAAGTACTTCTTTATAATAGCAAACTCAGATTATTTCCTGGAAAACTTAAATCAAGATGGACCGGACCTTATGTTATAATTAATTGTTCACCCTATGGAACTTTTGAGATTGAATCATTAGACAAAAAACAAAGACTCAAAGTGAATGGACATAGATTGAAACTTTATCATGGTGGCACTTATTATCATAACCTTTCTATGATCACTCTTTATGATGTGTGAAATTTTCATCAGAACTAAGTCAAGCTGACGACTATAAATCAGAACTATTTTTATCCTTTTTATTATTTCTTTAGATTTTGTGGTAATAGTTTTATTTTGTTGAGTCATCCGCGGAAGGAGAGACCTCGGACAATCGGCCAAGCTCTTACGACATGACCCTTCACGTTGGAAAGGTAAGTTTACGCCCGAAGTTTCATCCATAAATTTTGACCCCTTCCACATCCTTGCAGATCTAAATCTTCGGCCGAGCTTTACTTCTTACGGCCGAGGTTCTTCATCGACTTACGGACGAACGAAAAGCCATTACGGCCGAGCCTCTATTCCTTACGGCCGAAGTCTCAACGCCAACCGCCGATCCTTATGCCCAAAGTTCCATGCCTCCTATTTTTTACGGCCAAGCTTCCACCGGAGCTGACTCCTTACGGCCGAGCTTCTACGGCCGAACACCAGCGCCACCACCCAGTGCGTTACGGTCAATCTTCCACGCCGCCTTCATTTTACGACCGAAGTTTCAACGCCCCTCTCACTATTACGCCCTGTGCGTTACGGCCAAGCTTCCACGCCGCCACCGCTGCTCCCTTACGCCCAAAGTTCCACGCCTCCTATTTTTTTACGGCCGAGGTTCTTCATCAACCAGCTCTTACGGCCGAAGTCTCACCGCACACCGCCGCTCTCTTACGTCCAATCTCCGGCCGAGCTTTTCTCTTTACGTCCGAGACGTCAGCTGCCATCACCACGGTCGTCACCTTACGAGCATCTCTCCACCGACAATAAATCCGGATGTATCTTTTCTCTTTTCTTTATTTTCATTTCTTTAGCTTTTCCATATTATTTTTACTCTTTCCCTTGTTGGCTTAACACTGAGGACAGTGTCTAGTTCAAGCTTGGGGGAGTTTGCATTTCATGCATTGCATGTTTCTTTCTTTTTTATTTGCTTATGTTTGCATCTATTTGTAAAAAAAGAACAAAAAAAAAAAGTGAAAAAATTTGAAAATTTTCTAAAAAATACCATTGCATGCATTTATTTTTGGTACCATCTTACAAACTCTTGTCTTATTGTTTTAATTCTCTTTTAGTAGAAGTTCAAAGACTTTCGTTAATTGATGAAATTTGAATACTTTTCTTTCTTATCATTTGCTATTTTAGTATCAAACTTATGGACTATGTGCCTATGCTAAGTAGAGTTATGAATGACTAGATGACAAAATCATATTCATGCCTTTTTTATTTCTTTTAAGTCTTGATAGTAGTAGCCTTCTTATTGACCATATCAAGTACTTTTTGAGCTTATAAAAAAAGAAGGGTTAGTTAAACCCCAACAAATAATAATAATAATAATAAAAAAGTTGAATAAAGTTATGTGTAGGTACAAAAGTGTTATCCGGAACCAAGGTGTGTTCGGGTAATTAGATCCGTAGGGGTTCATGCCTGGCGACCTAAGGGCAACTGCTCTGGGATCCATCGATCGAAAACCTACTACATGGACCATCTTGTGGAATATGGAGAAGCACAGGAGTACTAAACCATGGCTAAGTTCGAACTCTTCATTCAGAACCTTGGTTGTTCGGGCAAGTAAACTCGAGGGGTGCTTTATCACCTAGTGCCCTAAGGTCTTCTGGTCTGGGAGTCATCAGTCTAAAGCCCGCTACATGGACTTCCTTGTGCAATCCTGCTTGAAGATTAGAACTTTTAAATGATTGAAAATAAAGTTGAAAAATGAAAAGAAAAAGAAAAAGTTTTAAGCTCAATTAGTACTTATGTGTTCAATATCAATGCTATTATTTGACAGACAATTTATTTTTCTGGAAGGCTGAACTTGAGATTGTTTAAATTTGTGTAGCATTCAGAACCTCTATGAAGCTAAGTGCATGGAAAATGGTGAGATACTAAGTAGTAGGTGTGCAGAAGAACTGTATGAGAAAATTAGTCAGTTGACAATGTGGAGGCTACGATGGAACTTTCTTGAGCCTTGCTTTGAATTTTTGCTTGAGGACAAGCAAGACTTTAAGCTTGGAGGAGTTTGATGCATGCAAAATACAACATATTTTAGTTAATTATTTTAATTAAATTTTCTGTAATTTGATCATGACATGCATTATTTTTAGTCACTTTTAATCATAATTCTGGATTTATTAATTTTAATTATTAAATTCTCTGAATATTTTAATTGTGGATGGATTAATAAATTTTGATAATTATTTTGCAGGAAAAATCGAGATTAAAATGGATTGTGCTATATCGGCCAAAATTTCGAAGAATTCATCATTACGGCCGAGATTTGGCTTTACACCCAAGTCGTTACGGCCGAGATTCAAAAGGAGTAACAAGTTTAAAATTCTTTGTTACGGCCGAGATTTAAAGGGGTAAAGATAAATAGAATTTTATCTTTTGGGCGTAATGGCATGAAGATGAAGATGTTACGGCCGAGATTTGGAGGGGGTAATGGCAATGAAATCATCTGTTTGGCCGATATATGAAGGTGTAAAGATAAAATTGTTTGGGCGTAAAGATAAAAGGATTTTTATCTTTTGGGAGTAATGAAAAGGAGTAAAGATAAAATAATTTCCTTACGGCCGAGACTCTAAGGGAGTAAAGATAAAAAGGATTTATCTTTCGGCGTAATGATAAAAGGATTTATCTTTGGCCGAGTTTATCTTATAATTTTAAAGTCAACCGTACGATGTTACGACCGAGATCAAATTGAAGGCCGTCCATACCCTATAAATACGTGAAGAAATCCGTCATTTCAATTCGTGCTCTGAAGTTCAGGTTTCTTCCACGGCGAGTCGTGAGCTCTGCAGGCTACGACCAAGAGGAGAGAGGTGCGACGGTTGGAGGTTGATCGCGACCCTGATCAAGTCCGAGAGGCTGCCCGATTGTTTGCCCAATTCGAGAGCTCTACTTCTATTTTGGGTGTAATTCTTTCGATTATTAGTGTTATTTTGTTATTATCTCTCCAGAATTTCTAGGATGAACTCCATGTTTTTAGGATTATTATTTTAGGAGATTATTAATTGAAGGGAAATGTTTGGACCCTACTTTATTTGTTTTAATCTTTTCTGATCAATTATTAATTGTGCTTAATGCTTTTATATTAGTTAATTAAATTTCCGAATTAGGCTATACCAGTTTGTGGAGTGTTTAATTTCAGAATTCATTTTACTAATTATAATTGATTTTATTTGGAATTAATAATTGACATAAATTTGATAACTAGTGTGTGGAGAATCAAGTTTGTGTGGTCTATTAATCTATACCAGTTTGTGGAGTGATTAATAGTTTAGAGAATTCAATTTAATGCATCTTAATTTTAATATGATTTTGGGGGTACCAGTCGTGGAGACTTTAATTCTTATTAAATTAAGATAGTTCTATATGATTAGATTGAGAGATGCCAGTCGTGGAGACCACAAATTAATCATGTTAGATTACTTTAGGGAGACTCTAATCCATCTTTAAGGATTAAATTTATCTTTTATGGTTCAAATATTTATCTTGATCTATTTTCATCCTAAGGCCTAACTTCAACACCACTATCTTATCTTTATCTTATTTTCTTTATTTTATTTCATAAAACTTCTTTCCAAAAATTCGTGTTTTTCCTCTCTTATTAATTTATAAATTCAGATATTGAATTAATAATATTCCTCATGGGTTCGACACTCTTACTCATATTACTATATTACTTGAGCGACTAGTGCACTTGCTAGCAAATTTTATTGTTACAAATTTAACGCATCAATATTTCGAGTACGGCAATTTGTTCTAATTTGTTATATAATTTAAAGCTAATTGTTGCTATATGATTGTATTAATTGAAACTATGAATTCAGGAAATTCGAAGAATTACATCAAGAAATCAATCCGTTAGTTTCAAACGATGAGTTATTGAAACTACGAGACGAACATTTTGCCGATTGATTAAGATGTGAAGTGAGAAATCTTTCCTCTTTTTCTTAATTGTTATAAGTTCATAACTTTTAATAAAATTTTTAGTTATTTTTTTGTAGGTTATTAATGGCTCAGTCATAGAGAACAAAATACGAGATTTCGGTCATGGCCCGAAGAAACAAGTTCTTAGCTATTGCGGCGTCATAGTCAATGGATATCGGTTCCATACAGAAGAATATAGCCGACAACGTTCAACTATTAATAGCGGCATATGTGTTCTAGGAAGCATGTACGGGGACGACGACTTTGATTACTACGGTGTTATAGAAGACATCCTAGAATTATCTTATTTTGGAAAATCTAACAAAGTCGTGGTGCTAAAATGTTGTTGGTTCGATCCAAAGAAAGGAGTTTGGATCGATCATAAGTTTAAATTGGTGGATATTAACACTCGATTGAGACTTCAGTCATACGATCCATTCGTATTGGCGGAACAAGCACAACAAGTGTACTACACTAAGTATCCATCGAAAAAAACCAAGGATGAATGGTGGGCGTCATGCAAGGTGAGGAGTGGACTATTCTTAGCAGAAACAATCGTAGATGACAATGAAACATCATCCGTACACAACGATGTGCCCATGGATGATTACTATCAAGAAGATATAGTGAATGAGACGATTGATGTGGCTGATGGAGTGGAGAATTTTTAATTGGTCGATGACACTGAGCCAATGGAAGAGTTCAATTCAAATGACCTCTTGGATGTGAATTTCAATCATTTCATTGATGATGACTCGAACCAAGATTATAGCGACGATGATGAAGATGATGAAAATGAATCAGAATACGAAACAAGAGAATGAATCCCGTAGTTATTCTAATGACATAAGCTTTTTACTTTTTTTTAAGTTATATATGGTTACCGATAATAAGAGAAGTTTCTTTCTTTTTTTTTCAGTCATGGTTACTAGGGGTCGAGCATCTGGGTCATCTCGCTCTTCCAGGCGTTCACTCCAGATGAGTCAGCCATCACAACCACCAAGTAATATATTTATTGTGAGCTGCTTATTTATAGTTGATTATAATAGTTAAATTCCTTTTTTAATAATATCAGTTCCCCTGTCGCCGACGGGGCACGTAGCCGGATCGTCACATAGTAGGCGATCCATTGGTGGGTCTGCTCAGCGTATCACTCCAGGTACGTGACACATTGTAGGCAATAGACAGTAAGAGATAGAGTTTTTTAAATATTTTGTTTTTGTGACAGTTGCTCCACCGTCGACAGGGAACATAGTCGGTACGTCTCGATCGAACGACGACGATCGTCATGTCACACCAGGTTATTTTTTGTATATTACTTAATTTTATGTAGGAGCTAAATTTTATGTATTTTCTTATGATGGCAGTTGCTACCCACTGCCATCGCAGAGAATACCAGATGCTTCACCACGATCTAGCATTAGCGAGCGACATCTTAGGCCAGGTGATATATTTATTGTTATTGACATTTCTCAATTAATTATATTAATTATTTTTTAATAATGTCAGTTGCTACGCCGCCGATAGCACAAGCACCTGACTCAATTCATTCAGACGAGCGGACTGCTACTGATCATGCGGTACACATCAATCGATGTGAGAACATTACTATACATCTATCAATTATCACAATTTTAATTTGGTATGACACTAATGATTTATTATGTATTAGGGCCCGTAGCTGATGTCGGACCTTCACAGCCTACCCCAGCTGTACCAGATGATGATTCCTCTTCGAGTGATGAAGAGGGGTTACACGATAATGGGGTGGTCACTGTGAATAATATTGCTCGACCGTAAGTTAAATAATTTGTATAGATTACTTGTTATAGTTTTAGTTATCATTGAAAATTCATTCTTCTTTGTAATTAGCAGGACCACTTTCATGCCCGCTAGTACCGTGCGGGATGTCAGTGCTCTCGTTCTTCCCCACTTGCTGGAAGGGGCAGGATCCCGGAAAGATGTCCCAATTCAAGTGCGAGATGACATGTTTCGAGCCTTTACGGTACGATCTTCTATTTGGGTTACATAATTCGATTTATATTTATTTTAAAATTACTAAGTTTTAACGTTCTATTTGTAGGAGGCAAATCAGTTTCATCAGGATCTTAGTTTAGAGACGATCCGGAGAGCTTTTGAGGAGGTCACTGCGAAACGCCTCCGAAATCGATTATACAAGTTTCGCAAGGTCGTCACGTCCGCCGGCCTCACTTTGGAGCAGGGCATACAAAGATGCCTAAGACATATTAGGCGCTCGGTTTGGGAGTCCCTCTGTAGGAAGTGGTAAGTATATATACTTTTTATATTATTTTTATGAAAATTATAGTTTTTTGAAAGTGTAAGTATTTGATGTTCACAAAAGAACGGATGAACGATGGCAAAGGAAGTCGGAAAAGGCAAGAGTTATCCGTCTTTCGAAGCCCGAGACCCACGTCCACACAGGGGGATCGATGCATTTTGACGAGCATCGATGGCGCATGGTAATTTACATATAAATTCAATTTATCAAACTTTTGACTTATACTTATGTTATCAAATTTGAAACTTTATTGTAGGAGAAGAAAGAAGGCGGTCTCGTAGACTTTCGTGTGATCTATGAGGCCACGCATAAGAGCCGGAAGACGAACGACTTAGTCACGCCCACTGCTCGTAAGCTTTTGGTAAGTCTCATGATATGGTCATTTGGTTGTTGCACTATTTTTGAAATACATAATGTTTAAATTTTATAGGATGAGTATAATGCGAAAATGACTAAAAAGTATGGAGATGATCCGAGTACTCAGCCACCAGGTAATGTTTCTTCGTTGGTTTAGTCATGTTTTTAATTTATGTGTTTCTTGATATATAATTTATATATTATATGATTGTATAATTTTTCTATTTCGTAGAGGACCCTTCTATTTGGGAGGAGATGGCCGGCACGACATGAGGGGGATACTTGCGTGGCCTCGGCACAGCCGCTCAAATACCTAGGAGGATCGGAGGATATGCAGGAGGTGCATCTGCTCCGAGCTCATCCGCTGCACCTGATATGACGCAGCTATCACAACAGCTATCGCAGCAGTTATCAGCGCAGATATCGCAGCAGGTGTCATAGCAGTTGGCTCCTCTATTGCAAGCGATTCAGGGATTGATCCCGACACAGAATCCATCCCCGCGAGGCCATGGACCGAGCACGTCTGGGTCGAACGTCCGGAATGATAACAATAACTCCCAAACCTAGGATAGAAAATAAATTATGCATTTGTTACTTATAGACTTACACATACATATAGTTTGTTAGTTCGGTTTAGTAGTTTTCGTATTCTTATGTTATATATTATGTCTTTGATGGTTTTATATTGCCTGTGATGCTTTTATATTGCCTGTGATGCTTTTATATTGCCTATGATGAATATCAATGCATTTTGAGATGCATTATAAATTGTATGGGTGTGGGAAGGGAAAAAATGAGGCTCGGACGGGTAAAAAAAATCTGCAAGTAGCGACTCCATAGCGTCTCATTGGCGTCGCAAAACATGTCGACGCGACTTTATATATATCGCACTTAGCGCCCTCTAAGCGTCTCATTGGCGACGCGTGCACAATCATATTTGTGTCAATCTGGCGCCCTCCTAGCGCCTACAGTAGCGACACGTTGGCGCCGGAATAGTGCCTCAAAACTAGCGCCCCTTGCGCGTCGATTGAGCGACGCACTTTTGCTTTGCACAGCCGCAAATGTAGCGTCTTAATAAAGTCGATATAGCGTCAACAAGGGGCGCTAGTTGAGTCTCATTATCTTTGACTCTAGTGAGACGCCACTAGCCACTTATTTTCAGCGTCTCAATATTGCGGCGCTAGTTAGACGCTAAAGAGACGCTCTTCTTAACGGAGACATAATAGCACCTCCCTAGCGTCTCCTATGTTGAGTCGCTAATCACCAATTTTCTTGTAGTGTGGGCTGAGCAACAGCAAGGCCACGCACCAGAACTTTCAACAGGAGCGAAGTTGGAAGTGGTCCTGTTCATGGGACAATGACGAGCAGGTCATGTCCATGTGAAGAACATGGGATGACAGATGTCTAGGGGCGCTTGGAGGAGGCCGGTTCCCAGGATGATGACAAGTAGGTCGTGCACTCGGGGCACATGCAGGAGGCCATACCCTTGAATCTTCAACGGAGTGAAGATTGAAGAGGTCCTATTTTGGGACGATGACGAGTAGGTCATGTCCCCGGGATGTGCACAAAGCGGATGATGTCATGGGACGCTGGCAGGAGGAATGATGACATCATGCACTTGGGACGTAGGCATGGAGGCCTTGTCCCATGATCTTCAGCAAGGAGAGTGGTGCGAGGCATCATCGGACTGAAGTTCTGCAGGCATGACGATCCTACCATGTTCCTGGATGATAGCACGGAGGCGATGTACCTGGAATGATGACAGACAAGGTGATGGTCCTAGGACCGTGGTAAG
This sequence comes from Pontederia crassipes, assembly GCA_030549335.1. NCBI lineage: Eukaryota > Viridiplantae > Streptophyta > Magnoliopsida > Commelinales > Pontederiaceae > Pontederia > Pontederia crassipes. The sequence goes on from CM060190.1 coordinate 10,915,855, forward strand.
AGGCCACATCCCAAGATATTCAGCAATGCGAAGAGCGAAGAAGTCCTTTTCCCGTGAATGAGACGATTGATGTAGCCGATGAAGTTGAGAATATTCAATTATTCGATGACGCTAAGCCAATGGATGAGTTCAATTCAAATGACCTTTTAGAAGTGAACGTTGATAATTTCATTAACGATGACTCGGATCAAGATTATAGCGACGACGATGAAGATGATGAAAATGAATCAGAATATGAAACAAGTGAATGAATCACGTAGTTCTTTTAATAATTTATAAAATTGTGTGTTTCTAACTTTATAAATTAAATATATAACAATAACACAAGCTTGTTATTTTTTTTAGTTATGGTTACTAGAATCGGGCTTTTGGGTCATCTCGCTCTTGTAAGCGTTCACTCCATATGAATGAGTCATTACGACCACCAGCTAATATATTTATTGTCAGTTGCTTATTTATAGTTGTTTATAATAATTATATGAATTTTTTTAATAATGTCAGTTGCTTCGCCGTCGACGAGGCACGTAGCCGGATCATCACATAGTAGGCGATCCATTGGTGGATCATCTCCATGTATCACTCCAGGTTATTTCTTATGCATTTAGTATATCATATACATGCAATTATTCTAATTATTTTGTTATTGTGACAGTTGGTCCATCATCGATGGGACATATAGTCGAGACGTCTCGATCGCACGACGACAATCATCATGTCACACTAGGTTATTTCTTGTATATTCAATAAATTTAAATACATGCAAGTATTTTAAGTATTTTTTTTTATGAAAATTGCTATGCCACCGCCGAGATTATCAGACACTTCACCACATTCCAGCGTTGGTGAACGGCATCTTACCCCAGGTGATATGCAACAACAACAAAGCCTTATCCCCCAAGTGATATATTTATTATTATTAAATTTATATTTCTCATTTAATTATATTAATCATTTTTTTCTAATAGTGTTAGTTGCTACGCCACCGATAGCACAAGCACCCGACTTGTCACATTCTGACGAACCGACTACAACGGATTAGGCAGTAATAAATATCATTAGTTTAATTTGGCATTGCACTAATGATTTATTTTGTACTAGGGCCTATTCATGATGTCGGATCTTCTCAGCCTACCCCAGCTGTAGTGAGTGATGATTCCTTTTCAACTAACAAAGAGGGATTAGGGGTGGTCACTGTCAACAACATTGCTCGGCCTTAAGCTAAATAAGTTCTAAAAATTTTATTATTGTTTTGCTTATCATTGAAAATTAATTCATCTTTGTAAATTGCAGGACCACTTTCATACTTGCTAGTACTGTGCAGGATGTTAGTGCTCTTGTTCTTTCTCACTTGTCGGATAGGGCAGGATTGTTGAAAGATGTCTCAATTCTTGTGCGCGATGACATCTTTCGGGCTTTTATGATATGATCTTCTTTTTGGGTTATATAATTTGTTTTATTTTATTTTTAAATTACTAACTTTTATAACATTATTTAGGAGGCATATTATTTTCATCCGGATCTTAGTTTGTGTAAGATCTATAGAAATGTTGAGGAGGTGGCTGTGAAATGCCTCCGAATTAATCGTATAAGTTTTGCAAAGTCGTCATGTCCGCTGCCCCCAATTTGGAGCAAGGCATACAAAGATGCCCAAGGCATATCAGACACCCGGTTTGGAAGTCGTTATGTAGGAAGTGGTAAGTAAGTTTACATTTGAATTATTTTTATTAAATTTATAATTTTTCAAAGTATAATTATTTGATGTTCATAACGGATGGATGAATAATGGCAAAGAAAGCCGGAAAAGACAAGAGTTAATCGATTTTCGAATCCTGAGGCCCACATCCACATAGGCGGATTGATGCGATTTGACGATCATCAACGGCGCGTGGTACTGTAGATACAAAATCGAATAATCAAGCTTCTACCTTATACTTTTTTTATGAAATTTGAAAATTTATTGCAGGAAGAGAAACAAGGCGGACTTGTGGACTTTCGCATGGTCTACGACACCACGCATAAGAGCCGGAAGACCAATGAGTTGGTCATGCCCATTGCTCGTAGCTTCTGGTAAGTTTCATCACATGTTCACTTGGTTGGTGACGTTATTGTAAATTATTTTTTTAAATGCGAAATGTTTAATTTTTTTAGGATACGTATAATGAGAAGATAGCTGAGAAGTATGGAGATGATCCGAGTACTCAGTCACCAGGTAACGTATCAAAAAAATGATTCATGTTTTTAATTTATATGACACCTTCATGTGTATATGTATTTTTTGATGTTATATAATTTATATTATCTATAATGTTTATATGATTGTATATTTTTTCTATTTCGTAGAAGACGTTGCTGTTTGGGAGGAGGTGGCCAACATGACATGAGGAGGATACCTGCGTGGCCTAGGTACAATCGTCATATACCTAGGAGGAGCAAAAGATATGCAGACAACCCATCTACTCCGAACTCATCCGATGCACCTGATGTGCAGCAGCTATCGTAGCTTTTGGATCCCTTCTTGCAGACAATTCAGACAATGATCTCGTCACAGAATCAATCCCCACGAGGCCAAGGACCAAGCACATCGGGATCGAATGTTCAAAATGACAATAACAACCTCCAAACTTAAGATAGAAACTTTTGCATCATATTAGATATACTTTTTTTAGTTCAGATTATTAGTTATACATTTGTTATTAGATATACATGCAGCAGTTATACTTTTGTTAGCTCAGTTTATTAGTTTTCATATTGTTATCTTTGTTATGACGCCTGTGATGAATGATGAATGCTTTTATATGCATTGTATAATTGTATTGTGTGAGAAGGAAAGAAAATATGACTGTAATAGGGCAAAATTGTCAGCAATTAGCGCCTTTTTAGCGTCACAATGGAGACGCATTTATTGTCGACGACATTTTAAATATATCGTCATTCCCATCACCTTAGTATCGACATGTTTAGCATCACATTACCGTTGCCGTTGAGACCCACATCACATTAGCGCCACAATAGCGTCTAACTAGCGTCGGCTTAGGTATAACTATAATGTCACATGAGTGTCGGTATAGCATCGCATGTTTCTACTTTAGCATCGCTTTAGCGTTGCAACTCAATTGTTCACAACGACACTTTTCATGTCATCTTAACATCGGTTTAGTGTTGACTGTTGACGCCAGTTGTGACGCTATTAACTACTGATTTTAAGCATCTCCTGTTATCGGCTCTATGTCGACGCTAAAGCGACATTATTATTTTGAACCACGCATTAGCGCCGCAATAGTGTCTCAGAGCCTGTATCGCTATTTGGCAGTTTTCTTGTAGTGATCGCTGGCGGCTATGTCGACGTCTCCTCGTGTAGGAACATAAATATATTGCCTATCACTGCTCAAGCCTCTCACTTCCGCTGCCTGCCTATCACTTACTCTGCTTGTACTGGAAGGTCTCGGGGAGAATCGCTTCTTTGCTATGGAGGGTTGGCACCTCCAATTCCTCCACATAAATGTAGGAATTCTATCGTAGAACAAATGAAACGTCCCAAGTTTAGCTGACACTTAAAGCATGGAAATAAAATAGAATATGTTATAATTATTTAGCATTCTACTTTTTCAGTTACAAATAATTAGTTGATTGTATACTGTTAGGATGAGTTAGTGGATTAGAAATAATCGATAACTAGGTAACTCCCTCGTGCTTCGTACAATTTAAATATAGTTTAAAATATATAATTAAAATTTTATATTTTATTATAATTTATAATATATAAGTAGTATTTTTGCGAAATACACTAATATATGTAAATATAAAACAATTTGAATTAAGACAAATGTTAGTTAAGTTTATATTGTAAAATATTTAATATAACTATAAAAATTGTTGTCATTCATAACATTAGAATAAGTACTATTTAATTGAATTCTTAATTATTATTTAATATTATGTCTTCCATTATTATAAAAAATAGAGTGGAATATAAAGAGTCAACATGTACTTTGTGAAAAGTTTAATTATGTTGTAAAATTTTAATATACATAAAGATGCATTCATATATTTTAGGAACTAAAAAATATAATAAAATATAAAGCGCCAGCTTATAATTTATGAAAATTAATCATGAAGTAAAATTTAATAGACATTCATTAATAATGTTGTTATATATTATTATTTGTTATTGTAAACAAAAATCGAATATAAAGAGCCAATATGTAATTTGTAATGTTTAAACTTTAATACACAAATTAGTAGGACAAGTTTATGCCTTGACTCAAAGAGATGTGGATGCTTCAAATGCTGTGATCACATGTAATCTTCCTATCTGTGAAACTATGGCACATACTTTGATAGATTTTGGCTCTACACATTCCTTTGTGAGTCCAAAGTTTGCATGCCATTTGAAGACAAAAAGGGAACCATTGGGATACTGTTTGACAATCAGAACTCCTGATGGCAATACTTTGTCTTCGGATTTAGTACACAAATCATGTGATGTTAAAGTTCAAGATAAGTCTTTGACTGTTGATCTGATTGTTATGTATATACATGACTTTGATGTGATTTTGGATATGGACTGGTTGTCCTCCTATCATGCTTGCCTTGATTGTCGAAGGAAAATAGTTACATTTTCGCCTCCTAATGAACAACCATTCAACTTTGTTGGAGAGAGGGCATCGAGTGGATGTCCTCTAATATCCTATATATGTGCCAATAAGTTACTTAAGAAGGGTTGTGAGGGATTCTTAGCCTTCTTAGTCGAGAACAAAAAAGAAGGAATAAGTTTGAAAGATGTGCCTATTGTTAAGGAGTTTTTAGATGTGTTTCCAGAGGAGGCTTGCCTCCTGATAGAGAGATAGAGTTCTTTGTCGATCTTCTCCCTGGAACGACTCCCATTTCTAAAGATCCCTATCGTATGGCCCCTGCAGAACTAAAAGAATTGAAAGGACAGCTTCAAGAACTTCTAGATAAGGGATTTATTCGGCCAAGTGTATCACCTTGGGGAGCTCCGATGTTATTTGTTATGAAGAAAGATGGGTCTCTCAGGTTGTGTATTGATTATAGACAGTTGAATCATGTGACGGTGAAAAATAAATATCCTCTACCAAGAATAGATGATTTGTTTGGTCAACTACAAGGTGCCTCAGTATTTTCCAAGATCGATCTCAGATTTGGATATCATCAACTTAAAATTAAGGAAGCTGATATTTCAAAAACTGCATTCAGAACACGATATGGTCATTATGAGTTCTTGATCACGCCATTTGGGTTAACTAATGCACTGGCTGCCTTCATGGATATGATGAATCGAGTATTCAAGACATTTTTGGATTAGTTTGTGATCATTTTCATTGATGATATTCTGATATATTTCAAGAGCCAAGAAGAACATGAAAAACACTTGAAAATTATTCTGCAAATGCTCAGGGAACAAAAGTTATATGCCAAGTTTAGCAAGTGTGAGTTTTGGCTTGATAGGGTGGTATTCTTAGGCCATGTTGTATCCAAAGAAGGCATATAAGTTGATCCATCTAAAATTGAGGCTGTAATTAATTGGGAGAGGCCAACTACTGTTACTGAAGTCAGAAGTTTCTTAGGGTTAGCTGGGTATTATAGAAGATTTGTTGAAGGATTTTCTTCTATTGCCACTCCTCTCACAAAGTTAACACGTAAGAGTACAAAATTTATATGGTCAGACGAATGTGAGAGAAGTTTTCACGAACTCAAGAAGAGACTTACAAGCGCTCCTGTCTTAACAATTTCATCTGGCACCGATGGGTTTGTTATATATAGTTATGCCTCTCGAAAGGGTTTGGGTTGTGTTCTAATGAAAAATGGTCGGGTGGTCGCGTATGCATCAAGACAACTAAAAGATTATGAGCAAAATTATCCTACACATGATTTGGAGCTTGCTGCCATAATCTTTGCACTGAAAATTTGGAAGCATTATTTGTATGGAGCAACATTTGAAATATTTACCAACCACAAAAGTTTGAAATACTTATTTTCACAGAAGGAATTAAATATGAGACAAAGAAGATGGATGGATTTATTAAAAGACTATGACTGCTATATTCAATATCATCCGGGCAAGGCGAATACAGTAGTAGATGCATTGAGTAGAAAGTCAGCCTTTTTATCTAACATGATGTTTAGCGAGTGGAAACTTTTGGAACAATTAAGGGATTCAGGTTTCAAATTTATAGAGAAGACTCCTAATGGAATTTTAGCTATGATGAAGGTGGAATCCACATTGATACGAAGGATCAAAGAAGCCCAGCAAAAGGATCCTAAGTTGTTAGCATTTCAAACTACAAGAAAAGGAGAACAAAATCCAGACTTCCAGATGCATGAAGATGGGATACTAAGGTGTGGGAACAAGATTTGCGTTCCTAATGATACTGAATTACGAAGAATGATTTTAGAAGAGGCACATCGAACACCTTATAGTGTGCATCCAGGGAATACTAAAATGTACCAGAACCTGAAGAAACATTATTGGTGGAGTGACATGAAGAAGGATATTGCTGAATTTGTATCGAAATGTTTGACATGTCAACAAATTAAAGCAGAGCATAAGAAACCTGGAGGTACATTACAACCACTTCCTATTCTTCAGTGGAAATGGGAAGATGTAAACATGGATTTTATTCAAGAACTACCAAGGAGTAGTAAAGGGCACAATGCAATATGGGAAATAGTGGATCGATTAACAAAATCAGCTCACTTTATACCTATTCGGATGGACTATTCCTTGAACAAGTTGGCACAAATTTATATTCAAGAGATTGTTCGACTACATGGAATTCCGACTAGTATTACTTCTAATCGAGATCCTCGTTTCACATCACATTTTTGGACGGCATTATAGCTTTGGGCACAAAGATACATTTTAGTTCTGCTTTTCATCCTCAGATGGATGGACAATCGGAAAGGACTATTCAGACCCTAGAAGATATGCTTCGTACATGTGTTTTGGACTTTGGGGGAAATTGGGATGATCATATAGCTCTTACAGAATTCGCTTATAATAATAGCTATCATAGTAGTATCAAAATGGCACCATATGAGGCATTATATGGAAGAAGTTGCAGGTCTCCTATTTGTTGGGAAGAAATTAGCGAGAAACAATTAATAGGTCCAGTATTAGTTCAAACCACTACCGAGATGATCAAAGTTGTTCATGAAAAGCTTAAAGTAGCACAGAATAGACAGAAGAGTTATGCTGATAATCGTCGAAGACCTCTTGAGTTTCAGCAAGGAGATCATGTTTTCTTAAAGGTATCGTCATCAAAAGGTGTCACAAGGTTCGGAAAGAAAGAAAAGCTAACTCCGTGATACATAGGATCATTTGAAATACTCGAGCGAGTTGGATCGGTTGCTTATCGTTTGGCCCTACCTCCTCATATGGAAAACGTGCATGATGTATTTCATGTATCTATGTTGCGAAAGTATGAGCCAGATCCATCACATGTAATCGAATATGAGCCCATTGATTGGGAGGAAAACATGTCCTATATCGAACAACCGATACGTATTTTAGATCGAAAGGAACAAGTGCTCCGGTCTAAAAGGATCCCTTTGGTGAAGGTATTGTGGCAACATCATAATGTTGAGGAAGCCACATGGGAGACTGAGCAAGATATGCATGAGCGATATCCATATTTGTTTGGTCATTAAGGTACGTTAAATTTCGAGAACGAATTTTTTTTAAGGGGGGTAGAATGTAATATCTCTAAGTTAACCATGCATGATTAGTTGTATGAATGTGATGTTATATTATCTTATTGATAATCTCTACGAATGTGATGTTAAGACTTACACTTCAATATCAACTAAAGTGCGAAAGCGATGGAAATTTACATAAGGCATGAAAATGTGATTTTCGAAAAAGTGAAAATTTAGAAAATTAAAGTCCCGGTAATTGTTTCTATATATGAAAAGATTTTAAAAGTGATTTTTAAGAATTTTTAGGAGGTATATGAGTTAGGTAAAACGTAGACACAAAATCGAAAAATCTGTGAAATCGCGATTTTTGTTCTTCGGACAAAAAATTAGATTTCGATTCCTTAGTTATTTATTTTTCTAAATATTTTATTTGAATCCAAATGGGGGGTAGTTTCTTATTTACATGTAATGTCTTAAGTAAATATTTAAATAAATAAATAAATGGATAAATGCAAAAGTTAAATGAATAAATAAATGGATAAATGCAAAAGCCATTTACATGTGAATAAGTCATACTTCAAGGTCATTTTGGGAAGAACCACATGCACAAGCTAAAGTCGGTATCTCCTTCACTTTTAATACTTATCCTTTTACATTTTCTTAATTTCTTTTGTGTCCAAAGTTACCCACTTTTGTTCAATTGTATTCTCAGGATCATCATTTTAGAGGTGCAAAGCGATCGAATCGAAAAAGGACGCAAAACGGAGCATAAAGAGCACATATGATTGAGTTCAAGAGAAACCTGAGCCGAGCTAGCAACATACTCGGACCGGGTTGACGTTAAAAACCAAATCCGAATAGAATTCTGCCCGAAAATAAAATATGAATTGAACACGGCCCGAGTTGGATCAGACCCGGCCCGAGTTAGTACAAATCAGCCAAACTGGCAGATCGCGTAGTTTTTCGGCCGACTTTAACTTGGATTTAAATCTCGAACTCAACTTGGAACCCTAAAATGCCGCCACCCCTATAAATATGGATGTACCACAAAGCCAAGGAGTATGCAATCTCGGATTTTGAAGCCCTAGCCGCACCAAAAATGAGGGACGAAGTTCTACTGCGCGCCACTGCAAATCAATCGAAGAAGTAGAGATTTCGTAGTTTCGGGCGATTTTTTGGAGCATAGTTTCCGCCAAAGCTTGTTTCAGAGACGTCCACCACTTCTTGGGAGTTTGATTTATAATTTCTAATCTTTATTTTATATTTTCTCCCTCGAATTTGATGTTAATTCTTCCAATTATGGATTAGTTTAGTTGTTAGAGGAAGACTACGTTGAACCTTGATTTTCTCTTAATATATTTCATTATTTAGACTTCTGAGAACATAGTTATGATGTGTTTTTCATGCTTTATATGAGTTGAACAGTTTCTTGCATTAATTTTATATAAATCTTTCATGATAATCGCAAGAAAGATTGATCGGTATTCTTCTCTATGAAGAACCCGGGCCGGGTTACTTCCTTCTTTTCCTGAATAATTTCGTGAGTCAGCTCGGGCCGAGTTCCTTCTGACCCGGACCGAATTCTGTTAGTTTGATATTTTTTTTAGTAATTTATTTTTAATTGCTAATAAATATATAATTAAATAGAGGTTTGGAACTTAAAGCATCTAAGATAAAGTAAATTAGAGTTGATCGAATTTTCGACGTCTTTGATTTTACTTCTATTTAAGATAGTTAAGTTCTCAAGTTTTTGAGTCATTGACTTCAAGCAACCGTTCATATTAATGCATCTTAGTTTAGAATATATTAAAGTGGATTGAGTTTTCAACGTGCTTTGATTATATTCTTTACTAGGGTAGTTAGGTCCTCAAGCTTTTGAGTCCTATATCCGTTTATTTTCTACAAGAAATCTATATTTGATTAATCATTAATTAAGATAATATGATTGGGATACGAAGTTTGAACTCTACTTTCTCTCACATTATTAAGGGCATCATTATCTCTTATTGTCATCAATTCGGATTACTTTTATCTCAAATCAATTCTTGTCATTCTCTCGATTAATAAACTTAAGTTAGAAAAATAAGAATTTAGACTAGTCCTCGTGGGTTCGACATCCTATTCACTCTTTATTACTTGATATGGTCTAGTATACTTGCTAGTATATTTACGCTTAATTTTCACGCATCAACTGCGTGGTTTGCTTATATGTGTTATTATTTTCTTGTATTATCTAGAAGAGTTATGCACAATTTTTTTCAAAAAATAATAATAATAAATTTATTTGATCGTTCGTAATGAGTCGCGAGCTCTGATTTAAATCACCGTTTAAAGCAGGTTCGTGACATCCACAATGACGACGGCCAATCTTCCGTCTGCGCGACCATCGCTTGGCTACGGCGGCCCATGTTGATGCCCAATCGCAACCTAGCGTAGGTCGCCGTCCCACCAAGCAGCCAACGGCAGCTTTGCCCCGTTTTCATTTTATTTTATTACAAATTAGTAGAATATATATAATCATATATATATAATTTAAATCCAATTAAAATAGTTTAATAGTGTATTCAATAGAGTAACGAAAATACCAAAACATCTAGATTAAAAATATTAAAATCTTGATTAAATCATATTGTTCGTCTGATACTAATTGAAGGTAATAAAAATGCATATATATATATATATATTCTCATATTTTTAAATTATTTCACTTTGACTTCATTATAAATTTATTTAATGAAAAAATATGATAACTTAATTATATTAATTATTCTTAGTTAATTGTGACAACTCATAATTATTATTGAAATTTAAAAGTCACATATTTATTTCTACTTAACATTAAAGTAGATATGAAGAGATATAATTATTTTTAAATTTGAAATATCACATATGTTAATCATATCACCATTAATTATTATTTAGAGCAGGATTTGAAAAATTAAAATATTTTCTTATAAACACAAGATATTACTTTAGATAAAATATGTATTAATTACCCATAGAAAAATTGTAATTATATATATACACATGCATGAATGTAAAATAATACTTTTCCAATATTGTGAAAAATATGATATTTTTATAAACATCTTAAATGTTTAAAATATAAACTTAACTAATATTTGTCTTAATTCAAATTGTAAGATATTTATAGATGTAATATATATTACAAAAATAGTATTTATATATTATAATTTATAATAAAACAAAAATTATATTTTATTAACAAAAATTTATAACAAAGATATTTATATATAATATATTTTTTAGATATATTAAAATTGTGCGAAGCACGATGGAGTTAAACTAGTTATATATATATAGATAGATTTTAGGGTCAGGTATAAGATGATAGAGTTTACAGGAGGAGAGTGTCAGGGAGAGAACATAAAAAAAATTAGAAAAATTCAAAAACTCAAGAAAAAAATAGAAATGGAGGAAGGAGGGCCAACTTGAGTATTTACAAAATTGCAACTAAACAGTGAGAATTACATATATATATATCTATATATATATATATATATATATATATATATATATATATATATATATATATATATATATATAGACTCATCTGAAACTTCTACTCATTTTTTTTGTATTTAATCTCATTTAATTGTTAATTATACATGCATTTTTTTTTGTTTTTACTTAAATTCAACTAATACTCCTACTTAGACATATATCATTGTAAAATTTTATTAATTGAAATAAAAATGAGAACTAGTTTTTTCTCCAACTATCAATACTCCAGAGCAAAAGAAAGTAGCATTACCATCTCAATATTGTTGAGCGAAATTCTATTAAAAGAGAAAGAGAACAAAGAAGCGCCTGCGTCAGAAACAATGACTAACGCATATTAGCTATACTGTCATACCATAATAACATGATGATATGGAATTATTGAAGATTTATTTTCTCTGGCATTTCTGCCTACTTGGTCCTAGTCTGAGCTCTAGATCACATTCTTCCTCGGAGAGATGAGCTGGACTGGTGCTATGAGGTTGTGGCTGAACCTGAGGAAGTCGATTTGTGAGGTGACCATCGTGGCTAAACTGATGACGAGATGCAGCAGCAATATTTGCTTGGTCCAGAAAATCCAGCATTGATGTTGTCGTCCTTGGCACTTGGGGTTGAACAATTTTCAACTGCAATATGTGGTTAGAAACATTAAATATTTTCATATGTTTTCTCATTTGCATAAGAAATCCTCTTATATAAATACCAGCACTGGATTGGCGTTTGCGGAAGCAACACCCTGCGAATCGTTTAAACTGCTCGTTTGAAGGACCAGTTGATCAATTGAATTTGTAGGATTGGCATTCTGATTTTCTTGAACTTGTTTTCTAGGAGTTTGAGCAGTCGAAGCCTACAAAATAAGAAAAAAGCTAATCGATGAGACGCGCAAAATTGCATGCAAGGACGAACTCTACAATATCGATGAGGACAACATGTATTATATACGTACCTGCGACTGTGGCTCATTAACGGGCATTGCGTCGTACCTAGACCTTTTCTTCCAGTTGCCCTGATTGTCCTGTCTCATTTGATACTTTTGAGCGTGACTTGCGACCTGCTTTGCACTTTTGGACTTTACAAACCTCGCTGATATGCCCTTCCAGTCGCCCATACCTAAATTCCTGAGACCCTCCAGGAACCTCCCGTGTTCTTCTTTCGTCCATGATGGACATTTGGAAACTTTTCGCAAAACAAAGGATCACTTATACTTTCATATCAAAACTTAGATGTTAATTCCAACAAGGAAACATATAGCGATTCATTCATTTTTATAATTGATTCATTTTTATAACTGATTCATGAGTAAGGAGAATACCAAAAATATGTAAGTTTCTTGTTGGAAATAATTAAGCAGATATTTTATTTAATATTTTTTAAGATAAAATGAAATAAACCGCCGAATTTAAATATATCTCTAATTAGGAGTTAAGTAGATTTGTATATTTATGCATGTAGATTTGTATTGTTTATGCGGCAATTTCAAAAGAGTTCTTGAATTATTTTTGTACCTAATGTTAATTTTGTTAGGATAGTTTTTTCCTTGAAAGCGGCTATATTTGCAACCATCTATTATTAAAATCAGTTCAATTGAAGGTTATAATATGAAAAAAATCGAATTGTGTTATAATATGTTATTATACAAGAGGATTAAATCTTTTTTTTTATTTAGAGAAACAAATTGCTCTTGGATTTGATTAACTAGAGTCATTTATGCTATGTGGCGGATGTACAATCTGATCTCAAATTTGCATCCTTTAAAGCAAATAATTAACTGTTGGATGGGACTATGTTTTAGCTGTATATATATAGTGTTCATGTTGGATGAGACTCATGTATATAGTTTTCAGTCGAGTTTAATCATATACAAAACGAAATAGTATGAAGCGGCGAATTGATAAAATATTTGAACTTAAAATATGAAACCAGCAACCAAATTAGAAAAAAGATTGAGCACGTTCTCCTTTAACCACGAAAAAGGACAAACAAAATAAAACAAAAGTTACCCTTCCTCGGGGCAATTCGCGGCAACTGCAACTTGTCCTCCAACACGTTCACCTCTTGATCCCTCGCCTTCGTTGGTTCGGAGATCGTCACGCCGAAAAGCCTCACCATCACGTCTCTCTCTCTCTCTCTCTCTCTCTCTCTCTCTCTCTCTCTCTCTCTCTCTCTCTCTCTCTCTCTCTCTCTCTCTCTCTCTCGTGAAGATCAGCAAGGAGTACAATGGCCGGAGTGCTTGCGGGAGGGGGGCTCTATTTGTAGTTGTTCGTATGATTCCATGTGAAGATATTTGTTTCCATCTTAAGGTGATGCCGAGAATTAACTGCTTGATTGGTACATTAAGATAAACAGTTCATTAGTTTGATAAATATAGTTGACCCCAGTAAAAAGACGTCTAGAATAGGAAATCCCAAAGGAATTCAAATTTGATAAAGATCTAAGTTTGATAATGATCAAATTGGATTATTCTTTTAGGCCTCAACGTTAACATTGAAAAAAGAATAATTGATTTTGATTTTGGTTTCAGATAATCTTCATGAGGTGATTTTTCTTATGATTTCAGTGATGCACATTACCATGATATGTATAGACGTACAATGATAATGTCAAGACAACCATATAATATTCATCGTGGATAGTGATATGACAATTAACAAATAGTCATTTATTTAAATACGTACTTACTTATGAACCGTCAATCAGTGACCCATATATGTGATCACTTTTTATTTCACATAGTCCTTATTCTCTATTTAAATTAAATATCATCTCAAGGAGTACAAGCTAAATGATAGTTGTTTTTTTTTTTTTCTATACCGTCGGAGGGTTTACACTTGACTAATATGGATCGAAGGGATAGGTTCCCAATTAAGATATTTGTATACACAAAAATTTAAACTCTTGAACCAATTGTGTCAATCTCAGTAGTTGAAACACAATGGAATGATAAGCCCCCTCAAGTCCACCAAAGATTATTGTGAAGAAACTGTTTGTACCCTACCCATAGAAATTGCATCACTATTAGAAAATCGTCAGTTTTCGACGAGCAATTTCTGACGAATACAAATCCTTCATAATTTTTGACGAATTTTGCGATGGATAAAAATGTTTTGTAATTTTTGACAAATTTTTCGACGGATAACAATCCTTCATAATTTTCGACGGTAATATCCATCGAAAATATCTGTTAGAACTACTGACGATCTAGTTCATCAAAAGTACCGACGAAGATAAATTCGTCGGTACTTCCGACGGACTCAATCGTCAATAATTAAATAACATATAAAGTAAAATATGATACACTAGATAATATGTTTTATATATTATTATTAATATTTTCGACAGCTCCAGTTGTCAAAAGTACCGATGAATAAAAATCTATTCGTACTTTCGATGGTTTGAACCGTTGATAATTAAATAAAAAATCATATAATAGATAATATGTTAAAAATATTATTATTATTTCCAGTGGTCACATCCGTCTATGGCCTTAACCGACCGTAATTAAATAAAATATGATACAATAGATATATGTTTGATATATTATTATTATTATTATTATTTCTAACGGTCACAACCGTCGGAAGTACGGACAGATAGAAATCTATCGATACTTCTGAAGGCCTGAACCATTGGTAATTAAATAAAATATAAAAAAAATATGATGAAATAGATATTATTATTATTATTATTTTTTACAATCCAAGTCGTCAGAAGTACCGACAGCCGTAACAGTCGCAAACTCGAAAATCCCACCTATCTTTCCCCACGTCTCTCTCTCCTCTCCTTTCTCGCGAACTCTATTTATTTCTCTCTTCCTCTCTTACTTTTTCTCTCACCCTTTCTTACTCCTCTCTTTCCCGCTTCCTCTCACTCTCTCCTTGTCTCCCACTCTCTCTCTCACTCAACTCCGATGACCCGCGCTCCAACGATGGCTGCCATGTCCTCCCTCTCTCTCACCCTCTCCCTCTCTCTCGACTTCAATACCCTCTCCCTCTCCCTATCTCCCTCACTCTGTCTCAGCAGGCGATCGACCTTTGGCTACTCGTGGCCCGATTGGTCCGCGGAGTGGCCGATCAGGATGCAAGAAGCCAGATCTACCCGCCAGGCATTTGATCAGGTTGCGGACAGATGGATTCGGCTACCCACGGTCTGATCGGCCTCTCGGCACCATGCTATCGATCGGTCGATCAGCCTACGGGTGGCCAGATCTGGCCGCCAGGCATCCGATCGACTGTGGGCAGCCAAATCTGGCCGCCAAGCATCTGATCGACTGCCAGGTGGCCTAATTGAATCAGCCGCCTGGACGACTTAGCTGTGGGTTTGGATCTGGCCGCCAGGCATCCGATCGATTGCCTGGTGCCTGATCAAACCCATAGTCGGATCTGGCTCCTAGCAGCAGATTCGGTTGCGGGCGAGCTTTTTTTTTAATATTTTAAAAAACCTTTCCATTGGCTGATTAGACCATCGAAAAAGTATATACCCATTGAAATTTTCGACGGTGTCAATCATCGAAAGTTCCCTAGCCGTGGGAACTTCTCACAGGCCAAGCCGTGGCAAACTTTCCCACAGCTCGACCCATGGGACATGGCCGGATCCGGCTCCTGGCAGCCGATTCAATTGCGGGCGGCCAAAGTGATCGTTCTACCAACCCGGCAGGGTGTGTTCAGGGTGCGTCCCGCTGCCAAAGTGGCCAGTGCCCTGTCCCTGGGACATGGAAGAAACTGGGGCATTGCATCCTCCCCCACCCAAGCCATTGTCGCCCTAGCAATGCCTTGTTGCTTCATCCAAGAAGCCACTCGCTCCTTGGTTGAACTGTTCGGAAGGTCTCCTCGTCGTCCGACTTGGCCTACACCTTCTCTTGTGTCTTCGGTCACGCTCGTTTCACTGTGCCACCTTGCTGTCCAAAGGTGGCAAAACTTCCTTCTTGCTGCCTCGGGATACGGCCGGTGTGCCATGTCGCCAAACTTTCCCTCTCTCTCACCCTCACCTATGCTTCACTGCCTGGAAGATCTTGAGACATAGCTTACCAGCTGTTGTCCCTGGACATGGCCTGCATGCCACATCCCATACTTCTATCATCGTGCCTGTGCCGCACCTACATTCACATCTGAAGTCTACTCCCACCAACCAAGATGTCGTCCCACAACATCCTAATGCCAAGTGTTGTCCTCTATCCGAACTAAACCATTTGAGGTGCTTCTCAGGGAAGACCCGATTCGAACAGTGCCCCATCACGTCCCACCTTATTGTCCGAAGGTGTTATCTTGTCCGCCAACGCTTGACTGCCATGATTTTCACTCCTTTGAAGATCTTGGGACGCCAACGCCCCGCTGCATCCTAGGGATGCAGCCTACGCACCGCATCCCGAGGACATGACCTCTGTGCCATGTGTTCGCCTTGCCTAGATGTGTCCAGTGCACTTGGCCACCACTCTCCCAATCCTTGAAATACTTCATCTCGCTGCCTAGATTCGATGCCACCTTACTATCCGAAGGTGCCACCCCGCTGTAGTCTTCACTCCGCTAAAGACCTTGGGGCATGGCTTCCTTGCCTACGTCTCGACGTCATCCTAGGACACGGCCTCTGTCATCTTCCTTAAATAGGTCTACTTCAATCTCCACTTCGCTGAAGATCCCGAGACATGGCTACCTGGCATTGTCCCACAACCCATCCGTCAATGTTCTAAGGACATGGCATGCGCCATTGTTCCCGAAATAAGACTGGATCCTCCGACTCAAAGGCTCCATTTTAGGGATGAACCGCACCACCACTACAACAAACTTGATTTATAGTTACTTATAAGTTATTAGTCACGAATAAAATTATGGCAGCAACTTGTGGATATTGATTGACTTTCATGTCTAATTATATTTGTGGCTATTAGTATATTTTGTTTCCACAAGCATATTATGGCTAATTATATTTGTGGCCGCGCGGAGGCGACTCCTTGTACTTGCATAGGATATAGTCTGCTTTGGGCCTTAGCCCGCATCGTTTGACTCTGATACCATATGTAACATTCTTCTACTTTCATAAGATATTATCCTCTTTGGGCCTCGGCCCACATGGTTTTACCAAAATGCATCCTATCAAGTCAAGACTTCCCATATATATCCAACCTCTCTCCCATAACTTGTGCATATAGGACTAATCAAGGCATGCTTAATGTATGAACTTTAATTAATCCAAATGCTTCGAATTATTTCACTTATTATTGACTTAGTTTAGCTATTAACCCTTATCGAACCTCAAGTTATAAAGTCAATCAAAATACACTACTAAAAAATTGCCATTTTCCGACGGGCAATTTTCGATGATTTGAAATCCGTCACAATTTGCGACGGATTTTGTGACGGATCCATTTCTGACGGATTTTCCGACGGTTACAACCTTCGGAAATAGAAGTAATAGATTATGTAATTTGTTATATTATTATTTTATTTTTCGACGGTTAGGAAGGTCGATATTTCCGATGGATACCCATCCGTCGCAATTTACGACGGATTTTTCGATGGTTACGACCGTCGGAAAGAAAAATAATAAATTATATAATTTGTTATATTATTATTTTATTTTTCAATGATTAGGAACGTCGATATTTCTGACGGATATCCATCCGTCGCAATTTGCGACGGATTTTTTGACGGTTACACCTTCGGAAATATAAAAATAAATTATGTAATTTATTATATTATTATTAAATTTTTCGACGATTAGGAACGTCGATATTTCCGACGGATGTCCACCCGTCACAAAATCCGCCGCAATTTCTGACGGTCGTAACCGTCGGTAAATGTATAATAATATCATATGAGGAGTATTTTATTAATATAACTAGCGACGGTTCAAACCGTCATAATTATCGACGATTTCGATCGTCAGTAATAATTACCGATGGTTCAAGTCGTCGGTAAAATAAAAAATAAATATTATATATAACTAAGTATTTTTTTTACGGTCACAACCGTCGGTAACTTTAAAATAATTAATATTTATGTTTCTGACGACCGGAGCCGTCGGTAATTAAAATTTTGTTATCCCGCTTTTTTTCTTTTTCCCGCTTTCTCTCATCTTTTTCCCTTTATATATATATATATATATATATATATATATATATATATATATATATATAATACCTCTATTATAATTCCTCCTCTCCTCTCTCTCCCTCCTCTCCTCTCTCTCTCCCCTCTCCTGGCCGGCGAGCCTCTGGCCGGACGTCAAGCGTCGGCCGCCGGCGATCCTCTCCCTCCGTGTCTCTCTCTTCGCCGGCCTCTCTCTCTTTCTCTTTCTCTCTCAGCGGCCGGATCGGCCGCTAATCTAGCCGCGGGCGGCCGGATCGGACGCTGGCGGCTGCATCGGCTGCCTGGCGGCAGGATTCGGCAGCTGGAGGCCAGATCCAGCCGCTGGATTCGACAGCTGGCAGCCGGATTCGACCATTGGCGTCGGATCCAGCCGCGGGTGGCCGGGTTCGGCCGCTGGCGAAGGATCCAGCTGCGGGCGGCCGGATTCGGCCGTTGGCGACAGATCCAGCCGCCAACGGCCGGATCCGCCCCAGCGGCCGGATCGGTCGTGGGCGTTCGGATCCGGCCGCTAAATTTTTTTATTTTTAAAAAATTCTTTGCGATGGTTTCGAACGTCAAAAGATCGACGATTGCGATGACCGTCGAAAGTTTCGACAGTTGAGACCGTCGAAAATTTTTGACGTTGGAACCGCCGGACTTTACCGGCGGTTATGCTATTGTCAAAAAATGTGATGGACTATAGGGTTGGTAGGCGAAGGTGGAAGAGCTTCCAGAGGAAGATATGTATCTTTGGGGTACTAGAATTTTCCATAAAACTTTCCCCGGTTGGTTGTTAGGAGAACGTTGCGGTAAAGAGCGGCGATAAACAAAGTTATAAATTGAGTTAGCATTAGCTCGTCCATGGGTATCCGTCACCCAAACTCACGTGACATCATTGTCGTGAGAGGGAAAAATTCGACGAATGAGACAACAAGTATGGATACCAAACATTGATTCCAGAAGTGGGACGTTCCACGTGTCAGAGGCTAAGAGAAGGTCGACATTGAGGCCATCCAGTGGGATATGCATATTTAGAAATATGGGCTTCAATATTAGAGGGATGTCAAAAATCCAAGAATCGTGAAGAATTGATGTCGAGTTACCCGAGCCAATGACCTTGCGGAATCCAAGCCTAAGATCTCTAAGGGAATCCAGAATGAGATGCCAGGAGCACGAGGATCTCCTGGGGATGGAGTTAAAGTTCCAGAGCTGGAAAGGGCCATACTTATTTGTCACTAGATTGATCCAAGGAGAGTTGACATTGTTCAACAGGTCAAGGATGCGACGCCCAAGTAGGGCGCTATGAGTGGCTCTTAGGTTTCAAATGCCCAAGCCACCCTCGCTCGGGGGAAGCTAGGAAATGGACTAGTTGATGAGGTGGGCCCCCTACCACTCTGTGCCGGGATCCAGAGGAAGGCTCTTGAAAGTTTTTCCAAAGAGTTATGTGTGCCAGTTGCAAGAGGCGAGGTTCCCAGAGAGTAGATCGGGATGGATGACAAATAGACTTGATCGCTGTAAGACGCTTTGCTTAATTCAGGGTATTGCTTTTCCATCCAGCAATACATAAGGACACCTTATCAATTAGAAAACATTGTTCCTTTATTGGGATGTGGTTGGGAAAGATGGGTGTGTCGAGATAATTCAGGGGAAAGGTGCCTAAATGAAGTTTGAGCAAAGTTTTAATGAGTTTCTTCTGTCGAAGGTTAATAGAGTTAGGTAAGTAGAGGTCATATTTGAGGGGATTGAGCTTTTGGTCAGTGAGATAATTATAGATGTTGAGTTTTTTCTTTATGAAATGACAGTTTCTCTTGGTCGCTCTAAGAAAAATGAGTAGATCATCGGCGAAGAGGAGGTAGGTGAGTAAGAAGGTATTTATTCAGAAGGGAGAGATATTACCAAGGTCGCTATGAAAATTCATAAGCGAAGGGAAGACATGTGAAACAAGAATGAAGATGTAAGGTGATAGGTGATCACCCTGACTTGTGAAACATTAACTATATGATCGATCTTTCAATGAGTTGTCGGCATTATGTTTCCTTACTTTTTCTCTCTTTCTACACATTATTTGAGAGATATGTGTGTCTTAGTTGTGAAGTTGATACTTTATTCATATCAAAATTTTATGATTCATTTTAGGTTAAATGGATCAAAGGAGTAAACTAATTGTTATAATAAGACGGAGAGAATTATGTAGATGGGTTGTCGTAAGTGTTATAGCATTGAGTTTTTGTGGGTTCATCTTAGAATATAATCATGTCAAAATGTCTAATCAATAATGATATCTATTGTGAACAAGAAAAGGTCCGTGAAGAGAATAACAACGAAGCATTCAAAATAATTTGAATGCAACCTCAAACTTTTTAAGAATATGCAATTTGTTGAGAGGGATGGTGGTCTAAAATCAACATGAATAATGTGTTTCGAGGAGTAAGGGCTAAAGAATCCTTATATATTAACGTGAAATGCTAAAAAATGTGAATTTCAATTTTGGTTACATAAATTTGGTGAGACAATAAATTGACATTTTCATAATGCATTGATTTCAATTATTGAACTACAAAATGGATTAAAAAAGTTCCCTTTCTTGGAAGCAATCCATTCTACCCGTATCATAAGGTGAATATATTTAATATTCCACTTTAACAAAAAAAATTGTTCATTTTATATAATAATATTAATTATTAAACATAAACTTCAGGATTGTGTATAGAAAATTGATTGCACACATATGTGTGTTAAAGCATGTAGTGCTTATGCTCTTAAATATCATGGTAGAAAAGATGTTCTCACGTTAAATACTCTAGTTGAATGTGATTTTAACATGAGAGACATACCCTTTTTGGATGGGAAGGAACATTTTTAATAGAGAATTATAAAAAATGTATTAGGAAAGGAAAAAAACTCTTAAGATCCGTCGAGGTAACAAATGCATTAAAAATGATACCAGCCATTCTCCACCGCTTTATGCTTTCCCTTCATTAGTTACGCTTTCGGAATGAACTAGTAGGTGAAAAATGGCGTGTTATTAATAAGATCACGCTTAAATAATAAAATATAAAAAATATGAGTTTGAAAATGTAAATTTATTTATTTAAATGTCACTATTATCATTCATTATATATAAATTAATTACAAACATTTAACGAATAATGTAATTATATCATATAGTTAATTTAGTTTCTCTTCTAGTTTTTGTTCACCTATTTTTTATATTATATTCTTTATTTTCTTTAGTAACTATTTTATTCATTTATTTTTTTAGAAAAATAGAGATGGTATAAATTAGAAGCAATCATAAAAAAATTATGTAATACTAACATGAGGGAATGAAATTTTAAAATTTAAAATAAAAGATACATTTAAATTAAAAATATAAACAAACGTTATTTTACTAATGTAATACAAATTATTTTTAAAAATATAACACTTATTTTTAAGAAAAAAAATTTAACTCTTCAAAATAGAACTCAATCCTTTCGACCACAAATCCATCTTTGTCCCGCCCGCCGCCCGCGCAAGTGTGTTTGGTCACGGGCTCGCTCGTGCGTCACCAAGCGCCCGTACGTGCGAGCAAAATGGTGGCTGGGAGCACGCGGACCCGCTTGGAAAATTTTGGTCACGTTGATCCGCTGACGTGGCCTCGTAGATATTTCCGTCTCCTTCATCCCCAGGCCACCGGTTTCGTCCCTCCGCCTACACCAACACCAACACCAACACCAACGTCAGTCGAATGCGAGACCCACCTCTGCGCCGCCCCATGGATGCCTCGCCGGACGCAGCGAAGGAGGCGACCGAGGAGGACGCAGGCGGCGACACCGCCGCCGCCGCCGCTCCCGCCACGGGGGAGCTGACCGCCGGCAACGGCGTTCGCCGCGCCGAGGATCCCAGCTCCCACCGCCAGACGATCCGGTGGGACCAATTTCTCCCGAGGAGATCGCTCCGCGTGCTCCTCGTCGAGCACGACGACTCCACACGCCACATCGTCGCCGCCCTTCTCCGCAAATGCAGTTACCACGGTAGCGTCCTTGGCCGCGGGGCTCGTAACTTCGACTGCTTAAAATTAGTTATTTCCTCTCGCATTTCTTTGTTTTTTTTTAAGTAGGGGATTTGTGTGGGAGCAGTTGCGGCGGTGGCGGATGAGATGAAAGCTTGGGAAGTGCTGAAGGATAAGCACTACAATTTCGATCTCGTCCTCGCCGAGGTTGACATGCCTTCCCTCTCCGGCATCGGGTTGCTGACCAAGATTGTGGCCTCTGAGGAATGCAAGAACGTTCCGGTGATCAGTAAGTTCCTTTTTTATCTGTCCTTGGGGTTCTAAATGATTGATTTACTCTGAATCATGAAGATCATATCTTTATGACAAAATTGTGTCGATATGTGGTTTTCTCCAGCAGTGATTTTCGCAAGTAGATGGCCACTAACTAGAAATCCCACAATTCACCTAACTTTAGCGTTTTGGGTAATCGAATTAGGTACTTGTTAAATTTAATTTGAATTTGATTTAATTGGTTGTCACTGGAGATTCTGAGTTTTCTTGAATGTACCCTAAACTTTATGCTGATAATTTGGGGAGCTAAATTAGCTATCTTTTGTTGTAAGACTTGCAAAGTACAAAGCATCCAGATTTTTATTTCCACTAGATGCTTAAAGAGTTTCAGATAACATTGCAACAATTTTGGCAATCTACTTAGCAACTCTAGCCGGAGGCCAACCGAAGACCTGAGCCAGCACCTAAAAAAAATCTCTAGCTGGAGGCCGTTGTTTTTCCCATCAAATTAATAGTTGTTCAAATACAAGAAAGCAATGGCATTGAGTAATAACTTTTATATGTTTACTTTCAAACTCTTTTTTTAAGGAATACTCTATATCTCTTAGCTGGTGTAACCTTTTCTTCCATTACGGCAGTGATGTCTTCTGAAGATTCTATTGGCATTGTGCTCAAGTGCATGTTAAAGGGAGCTGCAGATTTTCTTGTCAAACCAGTGAGGAGGAATGAACTCAGGAACTTATGGCAGCATGTCTGGAGGAGGCACTGTGTATGTTAGGAGCCATTACTAAATTTTCAAACTTAATTTCTGGTTCCAATGTTTTATTGTGCACTCAAGAAGTCTCCTGTTATTATTGCTCGTTGACTAGAAGTTGTTCACAGATGCAGTCAAATTACATCGGTAATGCAACAGGCAATCATGCTGCCAGCAATCATTCAAGTGCCAATGCTCGGGTTGAGTCCAAAACTGGCGAAAACAGTGAGAAGGGTGATGCACAAGTAAGTTCTTCTCTCTTTTCTGGGTATATTTGGATTTATTGAGATTCTAAGTATCCATGAAAATATCTACTCAGATATTAGTACTGGTGTTATGGCTAACCAATTAATACATAGTCATCCAATTGGGATTTTAATCCCAAGACATGATTAACCTTCTAAAGCTATAAATTAATAGGAAATCTCCAAATTTGAGCATCCCTAATGCTTCTTTGTTCTGTTGTTTTACTTCATTCCACCCTTTCCATCTTTCTATGTGCAATTGATCACTAAATCTTTATTATTTTGTCCGAGTAATTTCAAAATTTTGATGAGATTATACTTTACAATTTAATTGACATTTTATTTCTTTCATGTCTACAGAAAAAGAAAAACAAGGTAGAAATATGATTACAAATTATCATAAACTATATCCATAATTCCCTTTAGAAACCTGTATCCATAATAGTTCAGACTTGAGAGAAAAAGATTAAATGAAACTGTGATAATGAATCACTATAACTGTGAATCTAACATAGATTTTCCGAGCTATGCTTATTTTTTTCATAAAATAGCCATCCATATCAGCATTAAAAATGGAAACCATGTCATAGGAGTTTTTACACGACTAGAACAACCATCTCAAAAGAAAAACCTAGAAAAATACTTGTTATGTCATTCATTTATTTCCTTTATGCGTGAACAATCATATCGGCTTTGCCCGCACTTGAAATCTTTGGCCTTCCTCATGTCTGTTATTCATTCTCTGATTGGAGATTTTGTGTTGTCATTCATAAAAAGAAAGTACTCTGTGTTTTCACTTAAAAATTTGTATCACACATCATCTCATCTTGTTAAATGCTATAAAGGTTATGGTTATAATTTATCTACATGTGATTTCCCAATTGTTGAATGCATTTGATTTGCTAATTATTAAACATGATTTTGTAGAAAGCTTAGTATTTATACTATTTTTGTTATAAATTATGTTTCACATTAGCAGAGTTCAGCTAGTAAGCCAGAAATAGAAACTGAGAATACCGAAGGGCACAAAAAGGCCCCTCATGCTCAAGCAGGAAGTTTCAGGGCAAGTGAAACTAGAAGAAGAGCTGCTTGAGAATGACTCAGAATTTCAGGGAAATAAACTAAAGATCGATGATGAAACCCAAGCTAGAGGTTTGTTGTTTGATGCCTGACAAGCTTTCTTCTTTTCTGAAAACTGATAAATAATATAAGTTTCAAATTTATAGATGAATCCAGCATGCTTGCAGCTGAAATGAATCAGTCACTGGAAGGGCCATTATTGCCTCAACAAAGCCAGGATAAGAATGACTCTTACAAAGTCCGTGAGAATGGGGAGGAAGAACCACAATATTCAAAGCACAAAGAGCATAACGATGCTGAGCCCTTTTCATGTCAAAGAGAAAATGCTGCAAATGATTTAGCACAAGGTATGATTGATTGCAATGAGACCATAATAAGTAAAGGATGCTTTTCCATATTGTTAAGGAATAATTATGGCCATGAAGCCTTGTGTGAAACATTGACATCGCCTCATAAAGATTTTACAGCTGAAAATTGTTCCTCCTCCCCTCTGGCCTCTCCGAAGAGATCACAACTCCGTGGATCTGTTAACATTTCAGTTGGACTAAATCATGCTTGGAACCACTCTGATGCCTCTGCCTTCTCCAGGTACAGATATGTTCATTCTGAATCCTGATAGGAGCTGGAAATATAAATGACTACATAACTATGAAACTATCTGCTCAAAAAAAATATATGAAACTAAAAATAAAATAAATATTATTGATAGCAAAATTAAGTAAAGTGCAAGAATTTTAAACATAATCATTATTAATAACATGATAAATTTCCATAATAAAATAGTCTGTATCGAATGGACCAACTTCAATTGCATAGTTGCTAAACACATTTAAAAAATGTCCTAAATCTAAAACCCATACACCCATGTATTTATAACATGAAGATGGTTGCTACAACTGTAACAAAGCTGCTAATAGAAATTGTTCACTGTTTTCTTAGCCAACATATTATTTTGTTAAGTTAATGCAAATTACTATCATAAGAGTTCCTCAAATAAAAATGTGAGTTGCTTATATATAATACAGTGATTTAGATTTTATCATGGGATAAATGATCATTTAGATAGATTTATAACCTAAGTGATTGGAATTGTTAGTGATAAGATTGCCATGGTTACGCAACATTTATCATTTAATATGCTTCTAGCTCCACCTGCCATTATTCTCTTTTAGAGACACCTTTCGTTGTCATAGGTAATATCTTAACTAATATTATTATATTTTGAAAGAGTAACATATTATTCCAAGTAATTATTTATTAGAATTTCACAGTTTTCTAAGATAAACTTCATCCGGTTGTTCATAATCGAATATCACAGAAAATTTGGATACTTCTACAGAACTGCATGGAACATTGAAAATGGAGAATTCAACTCATGATTTTGTCTAATTTGTTTAGTTTATATGAATTATATCATCTCCTAGGAATATTAATGATGTCAATTTCCATTTTTTTTTTCTTCCCGAGATTTGTAACAACTAGCAGTTGAGAAAGGTGCTTTTGAAAAAGGAAAAGTAAAGTTAGGAACAGCCTTTCATTTGTGCTAATATTATCATTAAATTTATGCTATATCTCGGACTATACCAGTGCTTCACGAAAGTGGCAACATTCCAACTTTGTTTCTTAGATTTCAGATGTCATTTTTTTTTTCTATGTATAAACCTTTTGATTGTTCCTCAAAAGATAAAAAATATTCCTCCTGATTTCTTGCATTTTAGGTATGCCGGGAAAAGAATGCTTGAGCATTCATACGAAAAACCAGTTTCTTCTGCCTTATACATTGGAACCAGTGAATCCTTTGATATGTGTTGCTCACGTATTGGCGGTAGTCATGGATCTTTTAATGCGGAAAGTGGTTCCTCTAAAGAACCATTATTATCTCATCAAGAGAATGCAGTTGGAACAGCAATGTACTTACAAGTACCTTCTGACAACAATAAGGAAAATGCTTCTCGTTTTGCTTCCAGCTCAGAAAGAGAAGCTGCTTGTGTTGCTCAACCCTCAAATGGTGTTGATTTTGTGTATCATCACTCTCAGTTTTGCTTCATACCATTGCCAATCCCTGTTGGTGCAATGCCTTTTCAGAATGCAGGTTATCATTCTAGTTTGCAACCAATGTTCCATCCTGAAAGCTCCTTGCATCCACAAAATTCATGTGCACTTGAGAAGGGAATGATTCCTGTTTTGTCTGATCAAAGTTGTGACCCTGAAAATGTCATTAATCATCAGCACATTGAATATGACCAACATAAGGAAACCCATCAGTCTATCCATTGGGGAAAACAAACAGATGTAGAACAAAAGCATCCAGGGGAACCTCCACTTGCTTCTATGAAACATCCTAATGAAAGTGCTAGCTTTAGCCAGGATATCTACAAAAGCTATGGCAGCGAAGGATGCAATGAAACAATAGATACTGTTGCAAATGTAGGAACTACCCTAGAAAGTGGAAATGAAAGCGGTGTTCAAAATTATATTAGGAAAGAGTTAGATCAAGATAGATCTCGTCGGGAGGCAGCCTTAATTAAATTCCGATTGAAAAGGAAAGACAGGTGTTTTGAGAAAAAAGTAAGTGACCTTTGAAGAGACATTTGACATTGCTGGATAAATTTGAGTATTTAACTTGAAGGAACTTAAATGGAGTTCAATGATGTTTTAATTCCAAATGTTTTCTTTTACAAATCAGCAATTCTACTAAAAGAACCATCTTCAGCAGTTGATTTTGTGACGATAATCAATAGTGATAACATATCATAGTAACATCATGTGTTCAGTATGGATAAATTGTGCATTTTTGTACAAGATAAATTAGCTTGAATATTTTAGGAAATTCAACTTCTCTTGTAGACTCCAAAGTGCATTTTATTTGCAATAGAAACTTGAATTATCCATTGATTGGAGGGAGGCGTAGGGGCGTGGGATCATGGAACACTACTGCATAAAGAATTGATCATAGAAATTGGCATTATGATCTGTTTCCCCTGCTTCATGCCTCTTATTAGTTGTTTTTCTTAAACAGGTTAGGTATCATACTAGGAAAATGCTCGCAGAACAAAGACCCCGAGTTAAAGGACAATTTGTACGCCAAAAAGGCTCTGACCCGCCACCCAAAACAGATGTGGAAGACGTCTGAATAGCCTACTGTAAGCTCACATTGAGGCTTATTTTTTGGGGGGAAAAAAATTTGAGGTACAATTTAAATATTTAATTTTTGTTATTTCTCTTATCTATTTACTCATTCGTGTCGTTGCTTAGATCTCAGCCACTTGATGTGTTTGCATACAAGGGGTTGCATCAGAAAATGTTCATACTAGTGGATTATGTTTTGCATGAAATCAGAATTGCAATTCCTTTCAATTGTGTGGTTAATCAAACCTTTCATGGCTGATGCAATTTTGACAACTCAAATTCAAATAGTTGGTATGAGTACAGTTTTAACCAGCTTTGACGCTGCCTGTATTGGTTGAAATCTTGGTAAGTAGAGACTTTATAATTCTTGGTCCCTCTTTGTGATATCCTTTTTCAGTTAATGACCTTTTATGTTGGATTATTCGCAGGCCATTAAGATCCATCCCATCCCTTCCTCAGGCATACACATGTGTGAACCTTGGACAATTCAACCTAGCAACCAGCATAGGTTGTCCTGCCGCTGCTCGATTTATCTACACTTTTGCACATAAATTGATTATCAATATCTTAGTAAAATGTGACAATGTGACATAGTAATTCTCTTTATTCTTTTTTTTTTACTTTTTACTACGTTTCTACATGTAGGCTATACATAACAAGGATAGCAAGGAAAGAAGATTGTGCTTGTGCCCTAATTTTTTCAAAAAAGTTATTGCGAGTTATGGAACTTGTTTATTCTCTTTTCTTTCCCTTTTTTTCCTCCCTTCTGGACTTTTTATCTTCATTTTAAGGTGTCGAACTATTATCTTCAGTACTTGAGAATTTTGTTTATGCATCAAAATTACTTGCTCGAGTGAGGACTGATCCACCAAGGGCTTGGAGTACTTGTGTTGAACACTATTTCAAAAAAATACCCATCACTTGTCTTTAATTCTTGAATCTTTGTTGGACTTCAGCAGACCCAAACACAAGGAACTGAAACAAACAAGTGCAGGAAAGATGAGGCTAGAATTTTTCAGCTAATTCAAGGCATGCGTTGGATCCATGCATGTGTTATACCGTGTCTTCTTTCCTGAATCTTAGCAATCCTTGCTTGCAAAAGAAAACGTGCCAATCACAAGCAAACACAGAACAAAAAGATTTGTGACTTGGATCAGGAGGATAGATCTCCAATCCAGCACTTAGGATTCCATTCTATCCATCCATCTCTCAACCCAAATATAGTAGTACATCTCAAAGGTAGATTGACATCCGAGTACCATGCTCTTCCATGATATCTTACAAAAGACTCGGAAAGCAAGCACCGGGGATGATATCTTATGAGGAATATTAGTGTGCTACCACATCTTTGTGATAGCACTGTGTCCCGGGTCATCCGATCTGAAATGAGCGGACAAGATAAAGGCGTGTCGATTAGTTGATGTGCACGGTTCAGTTCGAGCATTCCCAACACTTCGGTCTCCCCTCTGGGAGTGGCAAATTGGGCTGCTCTCACACGCGAAATGCCTCCTTCGATCAGGTCGTGCAGAGAAATCTCTCCCTCACAACGTCTCCTCTATCGCGTAGATCGTTCAATGCTCGCCAAGCTCGCATCACGTAGATCCATCTCTCCCTTCCAATGTCACCTCCTTTTTCACGTCATGTAGAGAAAGGCGAAGGAGGAGGAGGCCACCTTGTTGTTGCCCTAGATGCTCCCTGTAGAGGAGAGAGGCGAAGACGAAAGCGAAGGAGAAGGCCATGGATTTGTATTGTTGCCACGGATCTATGTTGTAGTCGCTAGGATTATGCGATCCGCATCAGGTCGTCGCCGCCCTCTACCTGTCGCTCATCCTCCGCTCGCCACTCACCCTCCTCTCGCCGCTCGTCACTTGCTACTCATCGTTGCCCTTCGCTCGTCATCCTCCGTTTGACATTCACCACCATCATCATCCTCCTTCGCTCTCCATTTTTCGTCGTCTTGTGCCCTTCGACATCCGCTCGTGTCACATGACATTTTTTCGTGACACGACGCGGTAGCCTCGCGGCACCAGTACCGCTTAACTTAAAGCTTTATGTCGCTCAGCGTCGAACCAAAGAACACATACATTCGCCCCGCACTGTACCAAGTTATCCGTCCTTAGGGAATTATCTTGTAAGGCCATTCTTATTAATGGTCAAGTTACCCATAGGGTACGTCTTTTATATTTTTCATTTTGTAATAATACTCCTCTACCTACGGTACATTAGGGAGGAGTTCATTAATGTCTTCTTGGCCCAGATTTATGTTACATTTCATCATATATAATACAAGCAAGATTTTCTAATTCTATTGGCTGGCATTGAGCGTGGGGTGACAACTCACATCGATGGACCCTTCTCGGTACCCTGTAGTACCTTGGCTGCCACATAGGATTTTAACTGCTCAAGCGTCAGCATTAGTGTCTCAACGCGCTAATGCCACGGACTACTCTGGTCATGTCCGTGATCGAATGCCTATAAGAGAGACTCTTAACATCATGATCTCGACCATAAAACCTCCACTGTAATTCAAAACAAGCTTCGCTAGGTACCCCTTCGCCTAGTCCCTGCATGAGGTCTCATGTTCGAGAATGACCTCGTACAAGTGGTATCAGAGCAGTTCATCGTATTCGGATCCATGCGATGATGACTCATTTGTATCGTCGTGATGTGCCCTGGCATAAGAAAAGTGCTTCTGTTAAAAAATTATGCTACACCAAAATGCATTTGTCTGATAGTCCTTGATTATGGACGCCGATAATGAATGCTTGGGAAGCTTCATCGCCGCACGTCCAGTCGTGTCCCATAGTAAATTCCTCATACACTCGTGTCATGTCAAGAAACATCCATCATGCACTATGATGATGAATTAATCGCCCCGCCTAACCGGGACTGTCATGCGACGCTCACTCGAGCAGATCACCACTCCAAATATGCAGTCAGGACGTCAAGAAGAGTGTCCTCATGTTCAGCCATGATAGTCTTGCTTTACCCATACTACAAGGTCGCATTGCACAACCATCGTGTAACTCAGAGTACTTGTGTCACATTCAGGGACCGCCTTCATGCACTATCATGACAATCTAGCATGCTTGTATTTTGTGATATCGCATCGCATGTCTAGTCATGCAACGTGAAGCGCAAAATTGCTCCACCGAAGAAGTTGACTCAATGTCAAGTATCAAAGTTCATGATCCCTTTCAGCTACAGAGCATCATTCACAATGCTCTTGGCGTGCCACTAGCCCAAGTCATCACGGAACATGACTTCCACAAATAGGGCAAAGCGTTGATTACTTACAAACACTCAAGGACGAGTTGTTAGCCTTGCATGTCTCGTCAAGTGTCATCCCGCAAGCGGTGTAATGTGACCCCTCGAGAGTTGTGATGAACTTGCTACATGCCAACACAAACCGATGCCCCAAGCCCAATGACCAATTTGGCAAATGATCTCAGCGTTGAGCTTTTGGCAAACATTGTCATGTTGCTGTCAAGTGTTCTGCCGCCAACTGAAGGAAGGTATGCCTCTCCTCTCGGCCAACGGCTCGAGCAATCGAAGTGGCCTCCAAAGATCAAAGCCCAAGGGTTCGAAGGACATGCTAGCAATGTCGTCTTGCCGAACGAAGATGAAGGTAAAGTTGGGAACTCTTGGGAACTCTTGCCATGAGTTCTCTAACTCCAATTCGCTTGCTCAAGCGGAGCATCTTCACGAGCATCCCCGCGGATCGGTGAAGACCTGGAACGTCTATTCTCTCACGAGAGTTAGCCGCCCGGTGGACAAGTATGTCAAGGGTGGATGATATTTATCGACAAGCACAACAACATCACTTAGTCCGAACTATGGATGGACGAGTATCAAAGGTGCATCATCAGTGGTGTTGCCGAAGCTTCAAAGAAGGTCCGATCGAAAGAAGACATATGCCAAGAATCCTGCAAGCTGTGACAAATTATGATGATGATACCATCACGACAACGTGGAATATGGCAACATTGATCTCATTGAGACATGGGATGAATGCAGACGGTAGTTGCCTTGCCAAATTGGGACTGGAGGTCAAGATTGCATTGCTCGAAGGATGTGAGAGGTATCATCGAGCTCCGTCTACAGTGTTCCCAGGCAGATGAAGACACAATGTTGACAGTCTTCATCAAAAGTTTGAAGCTTTGGACTATGACAGAATTGGGACGAAGGGATTGCCCCAACCTCGCTCGCTAGTCACCGCTGTCGAATCACTTGTGCCAAAATAAGTGTCGTACCATGAAAACCCTCTGACAAGGGCAATGATATGGGGGAGAGAAGTTTAAGTCTCAAGGAAGGAGCCACACTATCAAGACAAAAGCAAAGCTCATCAAAACAGGAGGATTAAGTTGAATCACAATGAATGTGGGGAGACTCGTCACTCACGATAGAGACTCGAAGCAGACAAAGTGTAAAGTGTCATATTGAGGAATTTTGTCTTGTGTCAAATTGTCGGTGTAACGCCCCCAAAATGTACCCTGCCACGTGGACGAATACATTCTGGGGACGTTACATGACATAACTTATGTGTATAATATTTCGACCGAAATATGACTTTGACTGGTCAGCATAATGGAAGCATAATTGCGGAAGGAAAAATAGTTATTATTTGATTAAAAAGAGATATAATAGAGAATGAGTGCGGAAGTCTTAATAAAATAACATAATGAGTCCCAAATAATATAAGCATGACAGTTTGGATAAGATAAATACAACTCAATAATAATAGAAGGAAAACTGAAGAGACTAGACATCATGTGCAAAAGGACACTACGAGCTTGATTTATTGCCTGCGCCATCATCGTTTTTACTGGGATAGGTTATTACCTGTGACATTGAATACACAGGGGAGATGAATCTCTCTGTGAGCTTTGACGTCCAATATATAGTAATCATACAGAAATATAAGCAACGATGGCATCATAAAGATAACCAAATGAGCATAGTCATAAATGATAACATTGCGTGGACATAATCAATAGTATCATGGCCAAGAGATATGAAATAGAGTGGCATGAAATGATGACAACATGATAAGTGTAACAAAAGAATAACATAATCATCATTAAGTTTATATGGCATAGCTGATTATGAGATTTAGAATCATAAAAGATCATAATATCATTGGACATTGTTCATCATCATAATCATTGTCATCTTTACATTTTCATTATGTTACACTTATTTTGGAGTGTCTTTCAACTTCCTTTAATATGGGGCCAGTAGAGTACCTTTCGACTCCCTTGCGGCCAAGGTGGAGTTTCTTTCAACTCCCTAAAGTGAGCCGGAGTATCTTTCGACTCCCTTGTGGCCAAGTTGACCATCATCAATAAAAGAGCTCTTCATTTATGTTTTTTGACTTTTATCTTATTTACCTCCATAACTATATTTAAGGTTTAAAACTAAAAATTTGATGGGTAATACGATAAGAACATTTGATTTGGGATAAAAGCATATGATGATGAAATTTAGAAAGGTGAACATCTTAAGTTAAATGTCGAGATCATTAGATAATGTAAGAAAATGGAAGACCATAAAATTGTAGAATAAATATTTATAAATCTATAGAAATAAATCAAAATATTTATGCTTTGATAAATAGCGGCAAAATAGAAATTGGAGATTATTAGAGAGTATTGTAATAGGGTACACCCTCTGTTGTAGCAGATATGATGACATGATGAGTATGTATAAGTACATTTAAGGGTCTGTGTTGACTGCTAAAGGCATCAAATGCATCTACTGCATTAATTTATAAAAACATCGTTTCAGGGCATTAAATGCACCCTTAGTGATGTTTGCATATGTAAGATGCGTGGGAACCATACAAGATAGATGTGACTGTACACGTTAATATGTTCGGCATAAAATACGAATGGATGCCATCTCTAATAATGTGATTAAAATAAATACTAAATAATCATCAAATCAATAAGCTATTCATACGAATTGATAGCTTGAAATAAGACATCAGCCATTATCCACATGAAATAGTATAAATGTAGCGCCCCGAAATTCGACCCGCCACGTGGCGCGATCTCCTTTCGGAATGCTACCCTATTCTTATCTTTGTTTGACTCTTTAGTTGACCCAAATGGTCAAGGAAAGTGACACGTAAGCGAAAGACTTGTCAAATAAAATAGTACAATAATAAGGGAAGAATGCGGAAGCAAAAGGGAATAAAATATGACAAATTGTCTTGATAAAAAGCATAGTGCGGAAGCAAAAAAGAGATACGTCCCATAGTCTCATGTCTGAAGTAGTAGAGGTAAAAGTATGAGTACTAAACATAAAAACGACGACGGTCAAACATGACATGATAAGACCCATCTGAGTAGATATGCCACTTAGTTTAACGGATAAACACACGACTCATACTAGACGTAATCATGACCACATGCACATGCCACCCAGAGCGAAGCCGCCGTACGCACACCATCACGTCATGAGCAACCATCATGTACCTATGGAGATCACACAGAGGAGCAAGCTCAACCGTTAGCATAAAGCTAAGTGTGAGTTCATATAGGTCATACGATGATTCCATCATAATAAGCATGGAGTAAAGCATGTAAATCGTATATGATGGAAAATGGATCAATGTAAATGATCAATAAACCATCATGAGCACTTGCTCATCATTCAAGTTCTTTCATTCATTTGGGACCATTCATTCATTCACATTTTCATTCTTTCATTTGTTCAATCATTTCATTTCCATTCCATTTCCATTGGAAGAGCTCTTCATTCTTTTAGGGAAAAACCATTGCCTGCACTCGTAGTGCTACTATCTAGACTATGTGGGCCAGTGGGTGATCAATGCCACGGTCAGCCCCGTCGGGCTGGGATGACCTCGTACCATGAGGACGCATCGATAGAGGAGAAAAACTCCCATCTAGATAGGACAAATGGTAATCCGTGTGGAAGTGCCTTGCTTAGGGCTCGCATAACTTCCCTCGTCATAATGAACCTTTCTTTCAATCCAAAGATCGATCAAGGTCATATAGAGCATAGCTCCGGATCATGTGGAACTGTCTTCAAATTCATAGATTTGTCAAGGCCGTATGGAGCAAAGCTCTAGATCTTCTTTAAGTTCATTTAATTCTTTAACAAATCAGTTGGACAGAAGGTTTATAATTCAGAGGAGTTCAATTTAAGTCTGTCCACATAACGGTCGACCATTATTAAAACAGTCGCCCATTATAAGCCACATAACGGTCGACCATTAGTAAAACGGTCGCCCGTTATAGGTCAAAATCAGCGGTCGTCCTATTACATAAAACGGACGCCCGTTTATCAGTCTTTCGGTTGACTGGAAAGGTAGCGGTCAACCATTTGATGCTCGTTCTTTATTCATTTCGTAATCGTACTATCGGTCGACCATGAGTAAATTCGGTCGACCGTTATGAACAGTGTCATCTTCTCCGTCGACGATCAGTCGGATTTCTCCGTCGACGGTCGAAAATTATCCCGGCGAGGAGACCCAGATTGGTCGACGTTAATGATATTGATCGCCCGATTGGTCATGTCGAGTCTCGACATTTTCCAATTCGATCGTCCGAAATGATATCGGACTTCCGTTCTGGTCTATAACGGTCGACCGTTATAGAAACAGTCGCCCGTTATGGCTGTGACAGCACTCTTGCCGAACTGAATCGGACGCCCGAAATGGTATCGGTCGACCGTTTTTGTTCAACAGAAAGTTGAATCCTCAAGTTTTCAATCAAATTTCACTACAAACAATCCTAAGCTTGTACCAATATGATTCCTAACATTTATAATGATTCAGGAACGTATTCTAATCATAGATTTCATACTTAAATCATACTTCCGTAAAATGGACATAACATCACGAAATCATTCGGTATTATCATGGAAACATAAAGAAATCAATCAGCATCATTACTCTAACTACATAACGTGATTTCTAACCATTCTATCATGAATTCTAAGCTAAATCAAGTCCTTAAAGCATGCAAATCCTTCTGGAATCAACCCATGACCCAGATCTCGAACAACACACCTTAATGCCTATGAATTTGTGGTTCGTCCGCGCGTATGCTACTGCTGCTCTTCGACGTTCGCCACGTCGTCCACGCCGTCGAGTCTCGTCGGAATACCGCTGCCCGCCTCTGCTGCTCGTGCGCGCCGGAGGAGGAACAGAGAGTGTGAGAGAGAGAAGAGAAGAGAAAGAAAATGTGAGAAGGAGTGGGGGAGAGGAGTTTTATAGAGTGGTGTTGTCCCTTCATCTCCCTCCCCCATCTGAGAACTGCTCGGCGATTGGAGATGGGAGAGGAAGGGGAGAAGGTAGAGAAGAGGGAGAGGAATGGCTCGGCTCTTCCCCTTCTTCTCTCTTTTTTTTTTGTTTTTTTTGTAAAACTGGCGAGCATTACAATAAATAAGGCAGACTTTAGCACCAGAAATCATCTCATCTGACATCGATCAGATCATGGTAAAAAAGTAAGACAAAATGCCACATACGACGATAGCAAATTTTTGTGTACCTTTTGTAAACGACGAACGTGATTTCACAGTTGACGGCCTGCACATCTCCTTTGGTCACGGCGTCTCGACGCTTCTCTTCCCTCCTCTCCTGCCGCGATGCCAAGATGGAAAATCATTTAGGTCAGCGTGTAGGTCACAAATATAAGGGCATGCATAGTGGTGCTTTGTCAATGTAGGAGACGATTACGAATGAGTCCATTTTTTTTCTTTTTATTTTGAACGTTACCGTCCTCGAATTATGTATCATGTAGGAACTTATCAAATAGTTCAGGAAATTATTGTCGCATTTCTGACTCGAGTTCCCAAGTCGTTTCATCGCCCTAATGATGACTCCATGCGACTTTAACCAGTGGCACATCTCTATTCTTATGACGCTGAACTTTTGATTCTAAGATTCTTGGTGGTTGCTCTTCATAAGTCGAATCTTCTTTAAGATTTGGCTCCTCATACCTGATAATGTTTGCCTCATCATGTTTATACTTTCGGGACATAGATACATGAAAAACATTATGCACTCGTCCATACGATGGGGTAGCGCTAATCTGCATGCTGCCTCTCCGACTAATTCCAGTATCTTGAACGGACCCACTTACCTCGGGCTGAGCTTGCCATTCTTACTGAATCTCATGACTCCCTTCGTCGGGAAGACTTTTAGCAGTACTTGAGCACTTGCTCGAAAGATTTGCTCCCGTCGGCCCTTATCTGCATAAGTCTTTTGGCGAGTTTGTGCTGCTTTCATTCTTTGATGTATTAATTCCACCTTCTTGGCATATTTCTCAGTCTCCTTTAATTCTTTAGCACTCAAGAACTTTCGTTCGTCAACCTCATTCCAACAAGCTAATGATCGACATGGCCTCTCATACCATACCTCGAATAGAGCCATGCCGATGCTGGAATGATAGCTACTATTATAGGCGAACTCGATCAGAGGCAAGTGATCGTCCCAACTGTCATGTCAGTCCAAAGCACATGCCCTTAGCATATCTTCTATAGTCTGGATGGTCCTCTCGAATTGACCATCTGTCTAGGGATGAAAACTCGTACTGTAGTTCAGTCTTGTCCCAAAAGCATTTTGCAAACTCCTCCAAAATCTAGCTGTAAAGCGAGGATCTCGATCTGGCACTATGGAAACTGGAATATCATGCAATCTGATAACCTCCTGAACATATGTATCCATCAATCTCTCGATTGATTGCCTCCATTTGATTGGTATAAAATGTGCAGATTTTGTCAATGGATCATGTCCTTTCTGTGTGCGGGGTAGACATGATATGAAATCCATGGAAATGTCTTCTCATTTCCACCTTGGGATTCCTAAAGAGCTAAGCTTGTCATATGGCCTCTGATGCTCGATCTTCACTTGCCGGCATACCAAACACTTAGAGGCATATTCTGCGATCTCTCGCTTCATATCGTAACTTCGTTGTACATCTTGTATATTTTCGTGCTGCCTGGATGGATGGCAAACTCTGACTTGTGGCATTCATCCATCACTTGTCTCTTGAGCTCAGCATCATTAGGGACACACAAACGGTCCCTATGTCTGATACCTTGAAGTCCTCTATCTCTTCCTCACACCTACTAACCATCTTGACATATTCCACATCCTCTGGTTGTGCCTTGATGATTATGTCAACTAAGTTCAACTGAAGCTGATGCATCATTAATATAGCTTCATTTATGTCTGGCCTTGGATTCCACATATTGATTTCTTCAGTCATCTCAAACACTCGGAGCCTCATAAATGCTAATGAGCCTTCCCACTTACGACTCAATGCGTCAGCAACTGTGTTCGCCTCACCTGGATGATAGTTAATGGCGAACTCATAGTCTTTCAAAAGCTCCATCCACCTGCGTTGCCTCATGTTTAAGTCTCATTGAGAGAAAATGTACTTTAGGCTCTTGTGATTAGTGAACACCTCGAATTCCTCCCCGTACAAATAGTGTCTCCATATTTTGAGAGCAAAGACCACTGCTAACTCCAAATCATGTGTTGGGTAATTCACCTCGTGCTTCTTCAGCTGTCTTGATGCGTATGTAATTACCTTACCGTATTGCATCAGTACACATCCTAATCCTGTACCGTAGGCATCACTATACACCACATATCCACCACTGTCAGAAGGGATGGTGAGTATCGGTGTTGTTGTCAATCTATTCTTCAGCTCCTGAAAGATATCTTACACTCTCATGACCAGATGAACTTCTCGCCCTTCTTTGTCAGTTTCGTCATTGGGGAGGCTATCTTCGAGAAGTTCTTTATGAATCGCCTGTAGTATCCAACCAATCCAAGAAAACTGCGTATCTCGATCACCTCGGTCGAGCCAAATTTGTCGCTACCTCTACCTTCGCTGGATCAATAGAAATACCCTTCTTAGAGACAATGTGTCGAAGGAATATTATTTTTTTCTAACCAGAATTCACACTTCGACAGCTTTGCATAGAGTTTGTTCTGCCTAAATGTCTCTAATACGATCCTTAGTCCTTGTGTTGCTCGGGGTTCTCTGAATAGATCAATATGTCATCAACGAAGACGATGAGGAATTGATCCAAATAAGGCTTGAACACCTTGTTCATCAGATCTATGAATGTTGGTGCATTCGTCAACCCAAAAGGCACAACCAATAACTCGTAATGCTCATATCTCGACCAGAAAGCCATCTTCGGATTGTCTTCTTCTGCAACTCGTAGCTGGTGATAACCACTTCGCAAATCTATCTTAGAGAACATAGAAGCCTTGAACAATTGATCAAACAAATCATCAATACGTGGCAGCGGGTTTAGCATTCTATTATCTATACATAATTTGAGGGAGCCATCCTTCTCCCAAAATGAACATCAAGGGTGAGGTCGTACTTTATCCTGCATTCAACGAAAGGAAGACTATATGTCGCAGTCCTCTGCAACATAGAGACATTGAGTCAAGTCATAGCTAGAAAATGATAAGACTCTCAACGTGTTTTCTCACGATCTTGAAACAACTCTTTTTCCGAGCTATTAATGAAGTTATTAAAGTGTTGTTTCACCCCAAGAAGCCAAACCAAACCAAACAAGTTGACAATGCACAAGTTCAGAGAAGCTAAAGCTAATAGAGACTTGATGAACGGATAGTTGCTTGATGAAGTCAAACCGCACAGATGGATGACTCCACTGGCGCTATACAAATGATGACCCCGGATCGAATGAGGAATCAATAAGTGAAGCAGGCTTGAGAGAGGAGTCCTCAGTGAGTCTCGAAATGATGTTGACATTCTTAGCGCTGACGCTGTTTGATACTGGTGAAGTAGAAGTCAAGGCAAAGAAGACGAAATCTAATTAGACATGCAAAGTGGAGACTGGACGAAGACTTTGAAGAAGCTCGGACAACGACGTCAAGGGCGCCACCGATTTTGGTGGGGAGAATGTCATGGGGAGTTTTCTCATGACACGATGTGCTAGCCTCACAGCACCAGTGCTGCTCAACTTAAAACTTTTAGCCGCTCAGTGTCAAACGAAAGAACACATGAAATCACATTGCACTGCGTAATATTACGGAGTACCAAGTTATCTGCCCTTAGGTCATTATTTGCAAGGTGATGGGTGCAAATTAAGCGCAAATATACTAGCAAGTATACTAGATCGTATCAAGTAATAAAGTGTGAATAGGAGTATCAAACCCATGAGGACTAAAGATTAATAATCTTTTTCTCTACAAGTTATTGTGAAAAATCAATCGAGGAATCAAATTTCAATTTATCAAATTTAACAAATGAAAATGGTGCCCAGCAGAGGAAAAATTAATAATAATAATAAGTTAAGGTCCAACTTTGTATCCCCCTGTTACCTCTCAATTAATCAATAAATCATCAATCAAACTTCTAACAAAAGGAGTTGCTCATCAATATTGATCTCAAAAACTTGAGAATCAAACTAATCCGATAAAAGTGCTATTAAAACCGTTGAAACCTCATTCAACTATTATTTCACTTTGAATCGAATTGCTTTAAGATGCAACTTATAAACATAAATATAGTACTCAAAAATTTGAGAAACTAATTATCTCAGATTAAAATAAGATTTTGATTCTTGAAAACTCGAGATATAAAGAACTCAAAATATCGAGAACCTAACTATTCCAATCAAGACTAAGTCCAACCAGTTGAAAACTCAATCGAATTGCACATAACCATGATCAGGATGCAAAGAGTACAAATCCTTCTAGATCCACAATTAGCAATAATCAAATTCGAATTATAGTGATTAGAAATCCCAATTTAATGCTCGGCTTGAGTTATTCAGAACTCGGCCCAGGTCTGAAAAGTTAAAAGGTCAATCCGGACGAGAAAACAATCTGACCCGACCTGGGTTCTGTAAAACTCGGCCCGGATTAGACAGAAACATCGATCCACCACTGCACAATCAACACGACCCGAGCAGAGAAGAAGCAACCCGGGTCTGATAAACTCGGCCTGGGTACAAACAGCTCGGTCTGGGCTCCACATAAAAGAACAAACAACGATTCAATCCGAGATTAGAATGCAGCCCGGCTTTAGAGATACCCGGTCTGGGTTCTATGATTGCAGAATTCGTGAATCAAATAGAATTTTGGAAGAAAATTTAACGGTTAATCATGCAAAAACTTACAGAACAATACGACATGAAGATTATCCAATATTCTAACATTAACCATGCACGAACTGCAATTTAACAGAAGTCTAATATCCAAATAAATTGAGAGATAAACAGTGTTCAACTTAGTTTTCCCCTAACAATAAAACTACTCCATACGGAATTGTTTTGACACCAAATCAATAATGATAAACATAAATTTCATCAGAAGTATTACTAAATTTTGCTTCCAGGAGTCCGATGATGCCTCTGTCACGAGCCTCGATCGTGTGTTCATCTCAGGGTTCGCCGGAATGACTCCAAGTTGCTTCAGAATTCAGCAATGCAGAACTTCTCTCTGAAATCGTGTGGCTAGGGCACGAGAATTCACGAGTCAGGGGATGCGGACAAAGCCCCCAAACTATAGTATTTGTAGGGGAGAACTTCCCCTAGGGTTGAACGCTGTTTTAAGACGTTAACTTCGTGTTAAACAAGGTGAAGATCTGAGTCATTTGATAATATACGTCTGATAAGAAAACTCGGCCCGGGTTACAATGTACCCGGTCCGGGTTCGTTTGTCGTGCAAAGTTCGACTCGAGTTTGGTCTAACGATCGGCCCGGCCCGAGTATAATGATGACCCGGCCGAGTTCTTCTTCAGAATAGTGATCATGACATTTTATGCTTCGATTTCCGTGCTCTTTCGGGACAATCACTCTGCACCTCCAACTTGATACTCCTGAGATCAAAATACAGCAAAAGTTGGTAGCTTTTGAGTCTAACAAATTTTAGAAAATTAATTAAGAAAAGAGATGCATGCCATAATAAAAAACTACGAAAACGAGCCTATATAGTGCATGTAAAACATGTATGAAACTCCATTCATCAAATTCCCCCAAGCTTGAACTCTTGCTTGTCCTCAAGCAAGTTCCAAGGCTAGACTCAAGAACCATAAATGAACCATCATAGTCTCCACCCCATGACTAATACTTTTCCACTACCATAGTTTTACAAGTCCATTGTCAAAGTATCTATCCACAATCCATAACCAGCCTTATAAAATTTCTGAATCTTAAACAATTTAAACTTAT
This sequence comes from Pontederia crassipes, assembly GCA_030549335.1. Taxonomy (NCBI): domain Eukaryota; kingdom Viridiplantae; phylum Streptophyta; class Magnoliopsida; order Commelinales; family Pontederiaceae; genus Pontederia; species Pontederia crassipes. The sequence goes on from CM060190.1 coordinate 10,957,765, forward strand.
TCTAGTTCAGCTCCGTGCAAGAAAACATATAGTCTATCAAATAATAGCATTAATGTTGAATGCAAAAGTATAGAGCGAGCTTAATTTTACTTTATTCAGCTTCTTATTGTTATATAGAATTGATTACTCATGTGCTTCTCCATATTGCTCAAGGCGGTCCATGTAACAGGCTTTCGACTGACGAATCTCAGACTAGTTGGCCTTAGGCCACTAGGCAAGAATCCCCAACAAATCTAATCACCCAAACACACCAAGGTTCCGGATAACACATTTATGCGTCATTTAAAACTTGTCCCTTTTACTGATTTGGCAATCTTATGCTTCTCCATATTGCGCAAGGTGGTCCATATAACAGGCTTTCGATCGAGGAATCCTAGAGCAATTGCCCTTAGGTCCCTAGAAAAGAATCCCCTACGGATCTAGTCATCCGAACACATCTAGATTCAATTATACCTTCTTATAACCTTTGGGGTTCAACTAACCCTCTTTCAAATTTATTTATTTTAAGCTCACAAAATACTTTATGCATTCAATAAAAAGGCTACTACCATCAAGAGGTAAAATAAAAAATAAGAAATGAAATGCGAGCATGAACAAGAATTGATGGTTTAAGTATCCATAATTTAACTTGGCAACATACACTTTCCAAATTGCCCAATACTAAGGTGATGGAACATGTAAAATTATTGCAAGAGAAAGGATGGCTGTGGGTGCTGTGAAGGCCCCTCGTCTTACAGAGGTACTGGATCCTCATCATCTGGAGCTGGATGTGCATGAGGGTCTGCTATGTGGCGAGGCTCCACCTGTTTCAAAGAAGGAAAGTATATTCAGTTCGCATGATCAAAGATAGTAAAATGAACAGCATTAGAGCACGGCAATGTCTCAATTCTATTGTGAAACTTGAAGACCAGACCACCTGAAGTCCTCTTGACAAGGTTCATCTGAAGAACCGTGGTCATCCCAATAAATGTGGGTTCGATAGGCTCAAGAGTGGACAGGTCAAGTCCTAGATAGAGGGCTATAGGAGTAATCAGGCCACCATTGATAACTTTGCTTGAAGTCTTGGAGGTCTATCTCTGAAAATTATCGGCTAAGATGGTGCCTATATTAATCTGCCTTCCTTCCATCATAGCCCACAATATCTCCAGTTCTGTAGTATTAATGGCACCCTCGCTTTCTCCTTTACCACATATGGTATAAGAGATGATCTTGTGAACATATAGAAATACTGGATTTTGAATAAGACTCACCTTTGCACGGGAAGGAAGGAAGGGCTCATCATTTGTGATGACTTTCCAAAAGGCAGCACCTTGAAACTCAGGAGAAGTAGCAAAAGACTCCAGTAGGGTAAATCCATAAATAGAGTTAAATTCGAGCATAGAAAAGCTGTATTCATTATTAAAAAGTCGGAAGCTAACTCGATGGCGCCAAGCAGAGCACTCATAAGCATATGAACTAAAGAACTCATGGCACAACTTCTCGTACGTCGGCCACCGTTGATTCAGAAAGGTCCGCATCCCCACCCTCTCGAAGAGTAACATAATATCAGCATCGATATTTAGATCTGCCATTATTTTGAGACATGCATACCGGGTGGGAGTAATATTGAAGAAGAACGTCTGTTGGTAGCATTTGCATTAGGTAGAATTTCCAAACTCGAGACTGGTGGGTCGTGGCGGTCGTTCTTCCAATCGGGGAGCTTTAGTGTCATGGGAGCGATGGACAACAGACTTCCGGCGAGGTTGCATTGTGAAATATGGTTGTTGACTCGAACTGCGTAACAACCCAGCCCGGATTGAAGGTTGCTCGGCCCGGGTTTGTAATAGATGCAGCTGAATGAACACTCGGCCCGGGTATAATGTTGACGCGGCCCGGCGGGCGATAATGTGAAAGCTGGCGGCTGAATGATGAGCCCGGTCTAGGTGTAATGAGGGCGCGGCCCGAGTTATAGAGGAGCATGGTCGCTAGCCGGGCTGATGAGAGGCCAACCACGGGCTGGGTTACGCGGAACGAGGCCCAGGTACTAGAGGTGGCGTGGGTTGGGCATGGACGATCGACGTCCGGGTTGAGCGTCGGGTCTCGGGATCTTTGACAGAGGGAACGATGGCGGCGGTGTGGTGCTAACGGCGAGGAAGAGCAGAGCGACATCGATGGTTGTGACGCATGCGAAAAATAGATCTGGTGACCGGTGCTGAAGTAGAGATGCGACGGTGCGGATCGAATTGTCGATGTTGAACAGAGCCCGGCTGCAGTGCAGCACAGAGGTGATAGATTTGGGGCGCGGCCGGTCGAGGGCGAGATAGAGAAGACCGCGGCGGTGGCGTTGACTCTTGGTAGCCGTGGCCAGTTGAGACGCCGTCGATGTTCGTGATGGAAGGCGTGAAGACTACAGGCGTCGAAAGAGGAGGAAGGAGATCCGGCAATGTGGACCTGCAATAGCCGCTGCCCAGGTTTTTGTAGACAAATCCGACCCGGGTAGGTGGTCTTCTGCTTCAAAAATTGCACAAAAATAAATGCCCCATCTTGATGACGGGTGGTTGGTAGCTCAACGGCAAGATTTGCCATCTTAATGGCGAATGGAAAATATGTTGAGTCATCATGTGCAGCCTAAATGGCCTGATCCGAGTTCATAATAGCCTGGCCCGAGTATGTATACCTGTGATGAGAAAAGAAAACAGGACACGCCCTGAGTTTATGATGTGATCGGGCCAGGTGCGATATAGGCATCGCGTTTGCCCAGCCCGGGTCTCTGTCAACCCGGCCCAGGTGTCATATACTTGTCATAAGTTCATGGAAAGCATGCTCGGCCCGGGTTCAATGTGGCATGGGCCGGTTTTGGCAATTGAAAAAGGTGAGTAGTAATTAAAGAAATGCGTAAATTGATGTCAAATGACTCAAAGATAAGAAGACCAAATTCAATGAAATGAAATTGAAAAGCTATGAAAAATAACTAAGACACAATAAAACTATATACTAAAGGATAAGGGTTTAGGCAGAGAAGTTCTAAGTTATAGTCATTAGCTTGACTTTGTTAGCCTTGGCTTATGGCTCGTGCAGAATCTTGTAGTTAACTTTTGCAGGTTTGACACCACTCAAATAGTGCTTGAGCATGTGTCCATTGATTGTAAATGTGTGTTTTCTGTTTGGTGATCGTATCTCTACAGCTCCAAAAGGCTAACTACTATATATGGCCACGTCCATCTGGACTTCAGTTTACCCGTAAACAATCTAAGTCTGCTTTCATAAAGGAGGACTTGTTGACCAGTTTGAAAGTCCTTAGTTTGAATATTTTGATCATGTCATCTTTTTGTTCGCTCCTTATAGATCTTACTATTCTCATAAGCATTCGAGCTCGTTAAGTTTAAGTAGTCACTCATTGCCCGACAAAGTTGGGTCCAAATTAAAAAATTTTGTAGCCCAGTAAGCCTTGTGTTCCAATTCTACAAGTAGATGGCACACCTTCCCATAAACTAATCTATATGGTGACATACCTATTGGTGTTTTAAATGCAGTGCGATAAGCCCACAAGTGCGTCATCTAGCCTGAGAGACCAATCTTTCTTATTTTTTCCATGATGCACTTAATTTCTCGATTTGACATCTCTACTTGGCCACATGACTGAGCATGATAAGGGGTACTCAACTTGTGGGTGACTCCAAACTTAGCCACTAATCCTGCAAACAACCGATTGCAAAAGTGTGTGTCATTGTCACTGATGATAGCTCTAGGTGTACCAAATCGAGTAAAAATATTCTTTCTTAAAAAATTAACAACTATCTTAGCGTCATTAGTGGGAGTGACAATCGCCTCAACCCACTTAGACACATAGTCCACAGCAACTAGAATGTATTCATTGTTCATTGACTTAGGGAAGGGCCCTATAAAGTCAATGCCCCAAACATCAAATATATCACAATAAAGAATATTGTTCAGAGGCATTTCATCACGTTTAGAGATATTACCTGTCCTCTGGCAACGATCACAAAACTTACAAAATACATGTGCATCTTTGAATAGGGTTGGCCAATACAACCCGCTTTATAGAACCTTGGTTGCGGTGCAATTGGACCAAAGTGTCCTCCGGCTTCTCCGTCATGGCAATGTTCCAGAACACTTTGAACTTCACTTTCAAAGATGCACCTGCGGATTATCTGATATGCACAAATCTTAAACAAGTATGAGTCCTCCCAGAGATAACGGGAGATGTCAGCGCAGAAATTTTTTTTTTGTGTGGTCCATCTAGAGGGAATCCATTTTTTCTGCAAAGAAATTGGCATAATCAGCAAACCATGAAAGTTCATCACTTGCCTTAGCCTCCTCCAAAAGGGAGATTGAGAAAATTTGTTCATCAGTCCGTCAATGGGTGTTGACTCAAGTCGGGAGAGGTGGTCTACAACAATATTCTCTATTCCATTCTTGTCCTTCACTTCGACATCAAACTCCTGAAACAAAAGTATCCATCTTAATAATCATAGTTTTGCTTCCTTCTTGACCATCAAATGTCGAATTGTCGCATGATCTGTGAACACAATAACATTAGAGCAAATCAAATATGATCGAAATTTATCAAATGCATATATAATAGCCAAAAATTCTTTCGTTGTAGTCGCATAGTTCATTTGAGTGGGCATGAGAGTGCGACTGGCATAGTAAATGACTCTGAACACCTTGTCCCTCATTTACCGAGAACTGCACCTATAGAGCCATCACTGGCATCACACATTAGTTCAAAAGGCAAGCTCCAATCCGGTGTCACTACCACTCGGGCAAATATTAGTTTCTCTTTGAATGTTTCAAAAGAAAATAGACAATCATAATCAAATAAGAATTTGACATCTTTAGAGAGGAGGTTAGTGAGTGGCTTGGCAATTTTTGAAAAATCCTTTATGAATCTCCTGTAAAAACTGACATGACCAAGGAAACTTCGCATTGCTTCACAGATGTGGGGGGAGGCAACCTTGTAATGACATCAATTTTAGCTTGATCAACTTCAATCCTTTTTTCAGAGATTTTGTGACCCAAAACTATGCCCTCCTTTATCATGAAGTGACAATTTTCCCAATTAAGAATTAGGTTCGTCTCCTCGCATCACTGTAATACAACAGAGAGATTAGTCAAGCAATTTTCAAAAGAACTTCCAAATAGAGTAAAATCATCCATAAAGATTTCAAGAATTTTCTCATTCATGTCTGAAAAGATCGTCATCATGCATCTTTGAAATTTTCCATAAGGACATGTGAAGGTTGTCTTTTCTTGATCTTCAAGACAATTTGGTTATATCCTGAATAACCATCTAAGAAGCAATAGAAACTATGCCCTGCAACACACTCAAGCATTTGGTCAATAAATGGTAATGGAAAATGATCTTTTCGTGTAGCTTCATTTAGTTTGCGATAGTCTATGCATACAGGCCAACCCGTAACAATCATGGTAGGAACTAAATCATTGCTTGCATTTTTAATAACAGTAGTACCCCCTTTTTTAGGGACAACATGAATAAGACTTATCCAAGGACTATCAAAAATAGCATAAATAATACCTGCATCTAAGAGTTTAATCACCTTCTTCTTTACTATCTCTGTGAGTTGGGGGTTAAGACGGCGTTGGCATTTGGCAGTTGGCTTATAGTTATCTTCCATAAGGATCTTGTGCATGCAAATAGAGGGCGAGATGCCCTTGATGTCAAAAATTGATCACGCAATGACTTTCTTGTGCTTTCTAAGGACAATTAACAATTGGGCTTCCATATCTTCGGTGAGATCTGCAGAAATAATAATAGGAAAAGAATCAGTGTCTAGATATGCATACTTTAAGTGAGAAGGTAATGCTTTAAGTTCAGGGCATGAGGAAGAATTTTTCAATTCTTCTGCTGTGGAGGATTTCAGAGAGAATTTTTCCACCGTCTTAGGTTCTTTGACCACCTGAGAATTATCCATCAAATCTTCATCATAAGCATACGAATTTATCACCACTTCAGGAATAACTACATCTAGCTCATCAGAGGTATCAACATCTAAAGTGCCAATAGAGTAACATGAAGAAACGGGAAATTTTAAAGAATATAAAATTTTAAAACATAATTCCTCATTGTTGATTCTCAAAGTCAATTGGCCCTTTTGGACATCAATCAATGCATTGCCTGTAGCTAGAAAAGATCGGCCTAGTATGATTGGAGTGTCAAGTTCAGAATCCATATCTAGAATGAGAAAATCTACAAGAAAAATAAATTTATCAACTTTAACAAGTACATCTTCCAATATGCCTCTAGGTTTTTTCACAGAATGATCAGCAAATTGTAACATAATTGAAGTTTCATTGAGTTCCCCATAACCAAGTTTTAGGAAAATAGAATAAGGCATTAAATTGATACTAACACCTAAATCGATCACATTAAGCCTTAGAGCAATAAAAATCTCCTATAACACATGGTATAGTAAAACTCCCTGCATCCCTTGCTTTTGATGGAATGTCTTGTTTGCACACCAAACAACTTTGTAGTGAAAGCTTAACCAGATCAGTCTCTTCAATCTTCCACTTGTTGATCAGGATTTCCTTCATGAACTTGGCATAGGTAGGCATCTGTTTAAGAGCTTTAGGCAGAGGAATATTAATATGAATCTACTTACAAATATCGAGGAAATGAGAAAATTTTTTATCAAGTTGCTCCTGACGATGTCTCTGGGGGTATGGCAGATTCTCTAGTTTTGCAGGAGTAGTAAATTTCTCAGCTTGCTTGTCTGCCTTCAGTGGTGGTAGTGTTGGAACTGCTTCATGTTGCTTTCCAGTGATTCTTCCATTTTTTTCTTCAACCACTGGTTCAGATTGAGGTTGTTGTGGTTCTTGAATTTCCTTGCCGCTTCTCAAGGTGATTGCCTTTGCGTCTTCTCGAGGGTTCTTCTTTATGTCACTTGGGAGTGAACCTAGCTGACGACTTGCAATTATGTTAGCCAGTTGTCCTACTTGGTTTTCCAAATTCTTGAAGGATGCCTCAACGTTATTAAACTTAGAATCAAAAACAAAAAAATAAATTTTGCAAGAATATCTTCTAAGTTTGATTTAGGTTCAGGCCGAGGTCGTTCTTCATTGCGTGATTGGAAACCAGGGGGAGCCATCCCCTTATTGTGTACCCAAGAGTAATTGGGTTGAACCTTTAAACCAAATCCATATTTGTAGGGATCCTAATTATCCCTGTAAGAATTGTTAGTAACATAATTCGTGTTCTCAAATTGAGTTGATGAATAGTTGCCAGTTGGGCATTCATGATTGGGGTGCCCTTCACCACAAAAATCACACATGATAATGTTATGAGCTGCTTTGACTAGAGCATTATTTTTATTTACTAGGAGTTGTTCCACCTTTTTATTGAGAGCTTCTACCTGTTCAAAAAGATATGAAGAGTTGTCTTGTCACGGTGCTTGATCTCTGTCATTTTGCCAATTATTGATAACCAAATTTTCGATGATCGTGTAAATGGCTTCGGGTGACTAGTCCAACATCGAGCTATCTGTAGAATTATAAATTTTATCTCTAACTTGTAGAGTAGCACCATTATAAAAGTTTTGGAACTGTCCATAAAGTGGCATGTGATTATGTGGAATTCAGCTTATCAGCTCCTTGAACCGCTCCCAAGCTTCATACATTATTTCTACAACCTGTTGATAAAAATATTTCACGTCAGCAATCAGTCTGGCTGCCCTTTTGTGGAGGACAATATTTATTATAAAATTTGTATTTCATATCGTCCCAAGTGGTAATAGTTCCAAGAGGTAATGTTGTCAACCAAGTAGACGCTCGACCCCTGAGAGAAAAAAAGAAATAAACATAGCCTCACGACATCATCAGTAACATTATGAAATTTAAAGGTGGCATATAATTGTAAAAAATTTCGAACGTGACCAAATGGGTCCTCTTATTTGTTACCACTAAATTGATCATTTTCTACCATTTGAAGGGTACCATGTTGGATCTAGAAATGGTTAGCAGCTATATCAGCAGAATAATGCTATTTGGCCCATCGTGAATTTGACCCAACATATAGTCTCGCATCGTTTTGTATAGCGGTGGATGATTTAGGTTGAGGTTCTGATTAAGATTCACATTGAGCTCTTGATTTTGACGTTGATCTACCATTTCTTCACTCTTTTGAATTTTTCTAGACTGTCGCAATGATTTTTCAATTTCTAGATTGAAAAGCAAAGGTCCTTTCGAGCTCTTGGTATTATATCGCCTTATTTCAGCGGAGGCTCATAGGAAGAATCCAGGACGTGACCTGTTCAAAATTTTCAATCCCCTACACGATCACAAAGAAAAATAGAAAAAGTAGTAAAACTAAAAATAACTAATAAAGTAAGAAGAGTTAAAATCTAAACTAATCCCCGGCAATGACGCCAAAAACTTGATGGGTGCACATTAAGCGGAAATATATTAGCAATTATACTAGATCATATCAAGTAATAAGTGTGAATAGGAGTGTCAAGTAATAAGTGTGAATATCAAGTAATAAGTGTGAATAGGACTAAAGATTAATAATCTTCTTCTCTAAAAGTTATTGCGAAAAATCAATCGAGGAATCAAATTTCAATTTATCAATTAAGAAAAAGGAAGTGAGAAAACAAATGAAAATGGTGCCCAGCAGAGGAAAAATCAATAATAATAAGGAGTTAGGGTCCAATTTTGTATCCCACTTTTATCTCTCAATTAATTAATAAATCACCAATTAAACTTCTAATGAAAGGAATTGCTCATCAATATTGATCTCAAAAACTTGAGAATCAAACTAATCCGATAAAAGTGCCATTAAAGCCGTTGAAACCTCAATAAATTATAATTTCACTTTGAACTGAATTGCTTTAAGATGCAACTTATAAACATAAATGCAGTACTAAAAAACTTGAGAAACTAATTATCTCAGATTAAAATAAGATTTTGATTTCTGAAAACTCAATACACAAAAATCCAATTTAATTGAGATGCATTAAGCATGAAGGAGGATCGTTAAATATAAGGGATTCAAAATATCAAGAACCTAACTATTTTAAACAAGACTAAGTCCAACCAGTTGAAAACTCAATCGAATTGCACATAACCATGACCAGGATGCATAGAGTACAAATCGATTTTAATAACAATCAAATCTGAAGTATAGTGATTAGAAATCCCAATTTAATGTCCGGCCCGGGTTATTCAGAACTCAGCCTAGGTTTGAAAAGTTAAAAAGTCAATCCGGATGAGAAAATAATCTAACCCGGCCCGAGTTCTATAAAACTCGGCCCAGATCAGATAGAAACATTGATCCACCGCTGCGCAATCAACACGGCTCGAGTAGAGAAGAAGCAACCTAGGGTCTGATAAACTTGGCATGGGTACAAACAGCTTGGTTCAGTTCCACAGAAAAGAACAAACAGCGATTCAATCCGAGTTTAGAACACAGCTCGGGTTTAGAGATACCCGGTCCGGGTTCTGTTATTGCAAAATTCGTGAATCAAATAGAATTTCGAAAGAAAATTTAACGGCTAATCATGCAAAAACTTATAAAATAACACAACATGAAGATTATCCAATATTCTAACATTAACCATGCACGAATGATAGTGATATTTGGGTTTTCTAGTGATAACTTGCTGAAATTAAAGAAAATGTCAATTTTTCATTTTTTTGGTCTCCCAACTCACTAGTTGCAAGTGCATAGGTAAGTTGTAGTAGACTCAGGTTGTCGTATCCACAAGAATTTGAAGTCTAAGGCACCCTAAAACAATCTAAATTAGTTCTACTTTAATGGCTAAAAATAGATTTTCAAAGGGAAGTGAAAACAGATTTTTTTTATGGAAAGTGAAATGATAACAGATTTTTGGGTTTTGGAAATTTATCAAAACTAAATTATAAATGCTAGAATGAAGTCTAAAAAGGTTTAACTATCTATGACGAAGGTTCTTCTAGGATTTGAGGTTCATCTAAATTAATTAAGGATGGAATGGAACAAGTTATCATTAAATGTCCAACTTTTGATTCAACTTGAAAATGGCTGTTCCCACAGCTCAATTGGCCTCTAACTAAGCAATATATGATTATATAATTGTTAGCTAGGTTGAATCAAAAGAGGGTCCTCACTGAAAATCAAGTTATCATTGGGCTCAAAAGAAAGATTCAATGCTGATTTTTTGCAATTCTAGGAAGTTTGGAATGATAACTTGCATTTGCAATCATAAAAAGATGGAATCATTCCAATCAACCAAACCAGGATAAAATATACTCAATAATGGTGCTTGTGTTCCATGTTTCATCTCTGAATTCAAGGGAGATTCAAAATCAACCTCTCGGTTGCAAAATAAATTGAAATCCACACAAACACACTCAATTGGAAATGCAAAACATATGGCCACATGAGTTCATAATTCCCATTGCTCCTTGGCCCATCTCTGGATCTCAAAGAAGCCCTTAAGACTACCTCTCAGTAGTGGATTAATATGAGGGTTGACAATGGAAATCAGAAGTTAGAAAAATGAGAAAACAGAAATCAACATTTCTGAAAAAAAATCAGCAATGTGGATTGATGGAATTCAAGTTTGCCAAATGCCCCTTGACCCATCTCTGGACTGCAAGGGATTCCTAAAGTACACCTCTCAGTGATTTGAATAAAATAGGGATTAATAATTGACAAATTAGATTCCAAACAATCAGAAAATGGAATTAGAATCAAACTAAGAAATCAGATTTTGGAAAAAATCAGATTTGAATTCTGAATTATCAAAGATCTTGATTCATTTCTGAATAAGATCAGGGCATATATTAGCCTCTCAACTATTCAATTAATACAATCCTTGATGACAATCAGATCCAAAGCCTAGGAAATCAGATTTTGGAATTCAGGAAACCAAAAAATCAGCAACTCATTCAATTCATTCAAATCAGGAAAAACCAAATCAGATTTGAATCATAGGAATGTCAAAGCTTCTCAATTCATTTCTGAACAAGATTGGGATAGATGTTAACCTCTCAGTTGTTCAATTAGTTCAATCCCCAATGACAATCAGATTCAAACAGCCCAAGAAAATCAGAATTCAGATTTCAGAAAAATCAGATTTCAGAAAATAGAAATCAGAATTCTAATTGGGTTTGTATCTAGAACTTGGCATTGATTCTTGATTCATTTCTGAACAAGGGTTAGACCAAATGATAACTTCTCAGTTATAAATACAAATAGGGTCTTCAAATGACAAGATCAGACTTATAACAAATCAGATTTCAGAAATGTAAAACCAGAAAAATCAGATTTCTGATTTCTGTTCAGGAATTAATGGAAAATCTGGTTTGAGTCAAATGATTGCCCAAACAATCTTGATTCATTTCTGAACAAGATAGAGACAATACCAACATCCCAAAGATCCAATTAATCAGGTTGAGAATGACAAACAAATTCTGCAATTCAGGAAATCAGATTCAGAAAAAATAGGAAATCAGATTTTCAGGAAACCAAATTCATAAATCAGATTTGCAACTAAATGGAATCCAGAAATCTGACTTTATCTCTTAATGCATTCTGAAGGGTGATTAGATCAAATAACACATCTCAATCATGGTTTACAATGGATCTAATGATAACATGAATCAGTGCAGAAAAGTTCTAAAATATGAAAACCAGAATTGATTTCACTGCAGGATTACAAATTAGTCCATATCCATCCAAAACTAATCTAAACTACTACCCTATCCTAGAAGAAATGGAGTTTAGCTCCTCATAATTACAAGATTTGTCATGAAATGGGATAAGAAACAGATACAATTCAAGGTTGCTTCAAGCTCTCGGCAGTAGCTCCCAAAAATCCAGCAGCCCCCTTCCTTGCCTTGCTCCAAACCCTTGAATGACCAGCCTCCCTTCTCCTCCAGAAAAATCCAGCTTATATATCACTCCTTTCCACCCTTTGATCAGCATCTAAATGTCCTAATCCTCCTGATTAAGCCACCTGTCCATCTGCAGAAATTTCAGTAGTTGTGCAGGAAAAAGTAGTGGTCCCCCTACTTTTTCCACCTTTTGGCCACCTTTTCTTCTTGCTACAAAAACCCAAACAACAAGCATCAAAGCTCTTGAGTAGTATTTTGACAAATAAGGATTAGGATAATGCTGGTAACTAGTTCAATTATAAGATGGGTTTATGTGTTGTGCAAGAATGAAAACTTATATCGATATGAATGAATTCAAGGGCCCCGAATGATAATTTTATGGAAATCTTAGAAAATGTCCTAGTATGGGTGGTTCAAAGCATTTCATGCATCAAATTGATTAGAGTGACGAGTGAGTGAGGTCAGAAATCAAATATGAATGAGATTCCTAAAAGTGATAACTTGAGTGCCCCAAAAACGATAACTTATATGACTTAAAAATGATAACTTGCCATAACTTGAGTTTTGATTATTCAAATGTGATGAAATTTGACCAGCAATGAGTTAGAACAATAATAAGATGATTGCTTAAGGTCCTTGTGCAGAATTAATGGTTTTTCATGTCGAAATGATAGAATTTCCCTTTAACGATAACTTGGCACTTGAAAAATGATAACTTGTTCAAATGGACTTAAAACTTTGCACAAGTTGAGATGTGACTATCCAAATATGATTTATACATGATAATGATGGATTTAGGGCAAGAAAACCATTGAAAATAAGTTCATTCAAAATAATGATAACTTGACACTTAGGAATGATAACTTGTCCTCAAAATGATAACTTGGCATAGAATTTAAATATTAATGGATTTTGGCATTTCAGAACCTCTATGCACATGGAATTAAGTATGAAATGAGGAATATCAACTAGTTATCATAATGTTTGCATTCCATGTATAATTGGCCCAAAAATAGGTAAAAGTGGGACTCCATATGTATGAATTTCATCTAAAATGGGTTAGAATCATATAGTGATCAGCAAGTGATCAAACTCCCCCAAGCTTAGCCTTTTGCTTGTCCTCAAGCAAAACATTCAGAAATTAAGGACAAACTTGAATTAAAAGTCCACAAATGAAGTAAAGTCTAGCTGAATTGAATCCAATGAGTTTCCCACTTTGCCAACACTTCATTCTTTCCAAAAACTCAATTTCTAGCTAGGGAATCACAGAGGCTAAGGCAAATTTAAGCCATGGAAGAAGTACTAGCAATAACATGTTTGAATTATAGGAATTGTCAACTTTACAAAGGGGTTGAACTACAAATCTCTTCATGAACAGGTTTTCAATTGATTAAACAGGTTTAACACCTGACTTTTATTCATGAAATGCATATAAACAGGTTTAGCACCTGATTTTTATTCATGCTTTCTTTAGGAGAGATTCCTTGGGAAGTTTTGCTCTCCTAAATTTTTTTTTCTTTTTGCATTGAAGAGAGATTCCTTTGGAAGTTTTGCTCTCTTCCTTTTTTCCTATGCATGTATATGACTTTTTACTTTTCCTTTTCTCATTTTTCTATCTTGTTCATGAAGTGAGCAATAGTTCAAACTCAAGTATAGTTTAGATCCCTTTATCCAAAAAGTAAAGTTTTCCTATTTAGCATGGCAGCAAGAGCCTTGACTCCCTTCTAGACATCTGATATTGCTAATTCAATCCATAAGTATCAACTAGTGTGACCCACAAAAAGGAAAAATTTTCAACTAAAAACTTCATTCAAATGCATCTGAATTCATAATGCCAATTAAAGCAAGAAGGCTAATGGCCATGTTGGCCACTTGGTATTGGAGTGCACCCACTGCCAAAATAAAGTATTCTACCCATTTCAGAGTCAAAATGAATTCAGAATTGTGTTGGGTCCAAAAATTGATAACCGAGTGATAACTAGTGATAACTTGTGAAAACCAATGATAACCTGGTATGAATTATGATATGAACATTAAAATCAATTGAAAACATGGTGTAAAGGTTAGAAAAGCACCAGGTTTCCTCCCCCAAGCTTATTCTCAACACTGTCCTCAGGGTTGAAGTAGAGGCAAGGGAGAGGGTGGGATTGAAATGCATTAAATTGGGCATTTGAATGCTCTTGGCACTTCATCCAGAAACTTTGGGTGATCTAATCTTCATTAGTAGCAATTGATCCTGCAGAGAACCAAAGGATATTAGTGAAATAGTGAAATCAGAGTTTTGAGTGCATAATTTCAACAATGCATTGGAAATTTCTGAAGTTCACTGAAATTAATCTAAAACAGATTTGGATAACTGAAATGAATGTTAATTCAGATGATGATATGATCAATGTATCATAATGAAAAAGATATTATCAGTTATCATTGAGTTTTCAGTGGAAAAATCAAAAGTAAAGGGTATGGGTACTCCCTAAATTTGAGACTTGTGAATTGAACCTATTCCTCATCTCTTATTCCTGCAAAAACAGAAAGATTAGGTTGATAATGGCTTGGGTTACCTCCCAAGAAGTGCCTTTCTTTAATGTCTTTGGCTAGACATTGTTACAAGGTGAAATCAGCTAGGTGGTAGTGGCAAATCAACTAGAGTCTGCTCCTCCTTTGCAGAATCCATGGCTGTGGGATTGTAAAGCTTTAACCTCTATCCATTTACCTCAAATATGTCATCTTTGTCATTCAGAAGGTCCACAGCACCAAATGGATATACTTTATGAATTTTGAATGGTCCACTCCACCTTGACTTCAACTTTCTTGGAAAAATCTTTAATCTTGAGTTGAAGAGTAATACAAGGTCTCCAACCTTGAAATCCCTTTTTAGAATCCTTCCATCATGCCATCTTTTAGTCCTTTCCTTGTAGAATTCTGAATTATGGTAGGCATTTAGCCTAATTTCATCAAGTTCATCAATTTGGAGAAGCCTCTTTTGCCCACATGCATGCATATCATAATTGAGTGCCTTGACTGCCCAATATGCCTTATGCTTCAACTCAATTGGCAAATGGCAGGTTTTTCCATAGACAAGCTTGTAAGGAGAAGTACCAATTGGAGTCTTGTATGTTGTCCTATATGCCCAAAGAGCTTCATTCAACTTCAAACTCCAATCTTTTCTTGTCAAAGAAACTGTTTTCTCCAATATGGCCTTTACCTCCCTATTTGACACTTCTGCTTGGCCATTTGTTTGGGGGTGATATGAAGTGGAAACTTTGTGCCTCACTCCATATTTAATTAGGAGATTTTCAAAACACCTTTCAATAAAGTGGCTACCCCCATCACTTATGACCACTCTAGGAATTCCAAACCTTGGAAAGATAACTTCCTTGAACAACTTGATTACTGCCCTGGAATCAGCTACAATGGTGGGAATGGCCTCAATCCATTTGGACACATAGTCCACAGATAGAAGAATAAACTTGTAACCACATGAACTAGGGAAAGGCCCCATGTAGTCAATTCCCCAAACATCAAATATTTCCACTTCTAGAATTCCTTGTTGTGGCATTTCATTCCTTCTTGAAATGGAACCAGCTCTTTGGCATTGATCACAACCCTTCACAAAGATATGTGCATCCTTGAATAAACTTGGCCAATAAAATCCAGATTGGAGGACTTTGGCAGCAGTCTTGTGTGTGGCTCCATGACCTCCATAAGGGGATGAATGGCATGCCTCCAAGATTTCTTGAAATTCAGATTGGGGTACACATCTTCTATACATGCCATCAGGAGATTTTCTGAATAGAAAGGGATCATCCCAATAATAATCTTTCAAGTCATGAAAGAATTTCTTTCTTTGCTGATATGTGTAGTCAGGAGGGGTAATTCCACATGCAAGATAATTGACCAAGTCAGCATACCAGGGAATTTGATTAATTGCCACAGCCATCAAACTAAATGCATCATTGATAGGAAGTGTAGATGATTCATGTATCCCTTCCATTCTTGATAGGTGGTCAGCTACTAGATTTTTACTTCCCCTTTTGTCCCTGATTTCAACATCAAATTCTTGAAGCAATAAGATCCACCTGATTAGCCTTGGCTTGAATTCTTTCTTGTTGATTAAGTGCCTCACAGCTTGGTGGTCTGTGAAAACAATGACCTTGGATCCCACCAGGTATGGCCTGAATTTGTCAAATGCATACACCACAGCAAGAAGTTCTTTCTCAGTAGTTGCATAATTGATTTGTGCTTCATCTAAAGTTTTGCTTGCATAGCATATGACATGTTGCTTCTTCTCCTTGGTTTGCCCCAGCACAGCTCCTACTGCCTGGTCAGAAGCATCACACATGATCTCAAAAGGGAGAGTCCAGTCAGGTGGCTGCACTACAGGGGCTGAGATGAGGGCTTCCTTCAACTTCTTGAATGCCTTCATACACTCTTCATCAAATTGAAACTCAACATCCTTGGCCAGCAACTTGGTGAGGGGCCTAGTTATCATGGAGAAATCTTTAATAAATCTCCTGTAGAAGCCTGCATGCCCCAAAAAACTCCTAATTGCCTTGACACTTGTGGGTGGTGGTAGTTTTTCAATCACTTCAATTTTTGCCTTGTCCACTTCAATGCCTTTGCTTGAGACCACATGTCCTATGACAACTCCTTCTTGGACCATAAAGTGGCATTTCTCCCAATTGAGTATCAAATTGGATTCCCTACATCTTTGTAGCACTTTTGTTAAATTGTCCAAGCAAGCATCAAATGAGTCTCCATACACTGAAAAATCATCCATGAAGACCTCCATAATTTCTTCAATAAAGTCTGAAAATATAGACATCATACACCTTTGGAAAGTTGCAGGGGCATTGCATAAGCCAAAGGGCATTCTCCTATAGGCAAAAGTCCCATATGGACAAGTGAATGTAGTCTTGTGTTGATCTTGGGGGTGAATTGGAATTTGCAAGAAACCTGAGTACCCATCAAGATAACAGAAATGGGAATGCTTAGCCAGCCTTTCCAACATCTGATCAATGAATGGCAATGGGAAATGGTCCTTTCTTGTGGCCTTGTTTAACTTCCTGAAGTCAATGCACATCCTCCAACCTGTAATGGTTCTTGTGGATATCAATTCATTAGAATCTGACTTCACCATTGTAATTCCTCCCTTCTTTGACACCACCTGCACTGGACTGACCCATTCACTATCTGAAATGGAGTATATGATTCATGCATTCAGCAACTTCAATACTTCTTTCTTTACCACTTCTTTCATGGTTGGGTTGAGTCTCCTTTGACATTCAATGGAGGGCTTGTAGCTGTCCTCCATAGGGATCCTATGCATGCAAATGGAGGGATTAATACCCTTGATATCTTCAATTGAGTAGCCTATCACCTCCCTATACAATTTCAACCTCTTCAGCAGCTCTTCCACCTGATCCTGAGGCAAATTAGCATTAATGATAACAGGAAAAGTTGAATTCTCCCCCAAGAATTCATACTTCAAATTGCTAGGAAGAGGCTTGAGTTCCAACTTGAAATTGGCTTGAACTGGATTGCCTTGGCATTCAGCAATGATAACCTGTTGTACCTCACCTTGAATTCCTGCATTTTCCACTGGTATTGAAGAGTTCAGTACTGATTTATATGCCATAGCCTCTGGATCTTCCAATTCTCTCAAATGGTCAAAAATTAGACACCTTTGCAATGGATCTTCAATAGGGATTATAGCTGAAACTTGCTCCACCACCTGATTCAATTGCCAATCTTCAAAATCATTTTCTAGAAAACTTGGCCTACTGATAACTTGGGCCAAATTGAATTCAATCTTCTCCTCTCCAATTTGGAAGGTCAATCTCCCTTCCTTAACATTAATTACAGCCCCTGCAGTGGCTAGAAAGGGCCTCCCAAGGAGAATGGGGGTGTTCACATCTTCATCCATATCCAGTACAACAAAATCAACTGGAATATAGAATTTACCAACTTTGAGGGGTATGTCCTCAATAATCCCATGTGGATATTTGATGGATCTGTCTGCCAGCTGAAGGGACATATTTGTTGGCTTCAAATCTCCAACTTCAAGTTTCCTACACAATGATAAGGGTATGACACTCACAGAAGCTCCCAAGTCACACATGGCTCTTTGAATTTTTCTATTGCCTATCTCACATGGAATTGAGAAGCTTCCTGGATCCTTGAGCTTTGGAGGCAACTTATTCTGGATAATTGCAGAAGCCTCTTCAGTCAATGCTATAGTCTCATGCTCCAATACCCTTCTCTTCTTGGTTAGGATTTCCTTTAGAAACTTGGCATATGATGGCATTTCCTGGATGGCTTCAACAAAAGGAACATTTATGTATAGCTTCTTCAGGATTTCCAAGAACCTTCCATATTGCTGGTCTTGTCTTGCCTTGATTAACCTTTGAGGGAAGGGTACCTTGTCAAAAACCCTTGGATTTGCTTCAATTTGAGGGCTTGAATTCCTGATTTCCTCACTTGGTTGTTCACTTGGCTTTTCAGCAACCCTTGAGTCTGAATTGGCTTGATTATCATCCACTTTCTTCATTGGTTCCTCCACCATTTTACCACTTCTGAGCTGGATGGCCTTTGCTTGCTCCTTTGGATTTACTTCTGGCTGTCCAGGAAAGAATAAGGGAGGTCTAGTGGATGTACTGGCATGTTGAGCAATTTGGCTTTCCAACAATTTCTGATTTGCATTCATGGCATCCAATCTAGAATTGATCTTCAATATCTCCTCTCCTTGGCTGTCCTGCTTCTTCAGAATCTGTTGGAGCATCTCCTTCATTTCATTTTGGAATTGTGGTGCTTGGACTTGAGGTGGTGGCTGTTGCTCAAGAGGAGGTCTTTGCACTTGAACACCTTGGGACTGATTTGGATATGGAAATGGTTGGTTTCTGGGCAAAATCCTTGGCTGCCAACTAGGATTCTGCATGGAAGCTCCTTGATAGTTGCTGCCCTTGTAAGAAAGGTATGGATGATTCCTGTTTTCTGGAGTATAAAATTCAGCAGGAGGTTTGATTCCATAATTGCCCACAGCATTGATTTGATCCACATTTTGGTCCACTTGCTGCATAATTAAGTTGCAATTCTCTGACACATGGCCTTGATTCCCACATACACAACATCTTGTTTCAGAATTGGAAGTCCTATTGCCATTGGGAGTCAAGTTGAACCTCTCCAAAGTCTTGTACAGCACCTCTTCAAGTTGAGTGGACAATTGATTCACTGAATTGTCCATGGGTGGCCTTCTGGTTCTGTCATGGGTAAGGAAGTGGTGATTCTTGGCTATGTTTTCAATGAGTTGATAAGCTTCATCAATGTTTTTAGATGCAAAGATGCCTCCTGCAGCAGTATCCAATGCCACCTTGCTAGGGTAGTTCAACCCCTTATGAAAATAGTTGACTAGCTGCCACTTCTCAAAACCATGATGGGGACATGCCCTTAATAATCCTTGAAGCCTTTGCCATGCCTCACAAATATTTTCTTGGTCCAACTGATAGAACCTCACTATTTGATCCCTGAAGTTATCAGTTTTTGAAGGAGGAAAGAATTTTGAAAGGAACAATTGATTCCCAAGTGGCTACCTCTTCAGGATTCAATCCTTTAAACCATATCTTGGCCTTGTCCTTGAGTGAGAAGGGAAATAATCTCATATACACTGCATTCATGGAGATATTATTGAAGTTCACAGTGCTGCATATCTCCTTGAAATTGTCCAAATGACATGCTGGATCTTCAGTCCCAAGTCCAGAAAACTGACTTTGCCTAATCATAGAAATCAAGGCTGGATTAACTTCAAAATTTGCCACAGGTGCTAAGGCTCTTCCCCCTTGTTGATTCCTTGCATTGCTTGGTGAATAACAGTCCCTAAGAGTTCTAGGAGCTGCCATATTTTGATTCATAACTCTTTCAAATTCAGGGTTGTATGCCTCTTCCTCTTCTTCTTCAAATATCCTTCTCCTTGCCTCAAGCCTTTGCAATCTCCTTCTTCTTAAAAATCTTCTTTCAGATTCAGGATCTGATTGGTAATGTTCCTCTTGGTGGTTCAAGTCCTGCATAAAGAGATTCAGAAGTATCAAATTCAAGAAAGAAATGAAAACTAGACAAAAATGAAAAGTAAGAAATGATAACTTGCAAAAACTGAAAATTAGCCTAACAAATAAACTAAAAACTAATCTAAAACTAATCTAAACTATCTAAGTTAGCCTAATTGACCTCAAATCCCCGGCAACGGCGCCAAAAACTTGATAGTGATATTTGGGTTTTCTAGTGATAACTTGCTGAAATTAAAGAAAATGTCAATTTTTTCATTTTTTTGGTCTCCCAACTCACTAGCTGCAAGTGCACAGGTAAGTTGTAGTAGACTCAGGTTATCGTATCCACAAGAATTTGAAGTCTAAGGCACCCTAAAACAATCTAAATTAGTTCTACTTTAATGGCTAAAAATAGATTTTCAAAGGGAAGTGAAAACAAATTTTTTTTATGGAAAGTGAAATGATAACAGATTTTTGGGTTTTGGAAATTTATCAAAACTGAATTATAAATGCTAGAATGAAGTCTAAAAAGGTTTAACTATCTATGAGGAAGGTTCTTCTAGGATTTGGGGTTCATCTAAATTAATTAAGGATGGAATGGAACAAGTTATCATTAAATGTCCAACTTTTGATTCAACTTAAAAATGACTATTCCCACAGCTCAATTGGCCTCTAACTAAGCAATATATGATTATATAATTGTTAGCTAAGTTGAATCAAAAGAGGGTCCTCACTGAAAATCAAGTTATCATTGGGCTCAAAAGAAAGATTCAATGCTGATTTTTTGCAATTCTAGGAAGTTTGGAATGATAACTTGCATTTGCAATCATAAAAAGATGGAATCATTCCAATCAACCAAACCAGGATAAAATATACTCAATAATGGTGCTTGTGTTCCATGTTTCATCTCTGAATTCAAGGGAGATTCAAAATCAACCTCTCGGTTGCAAAATAAATTGAAATCCACACAAACACACTCAATTGGAAATGCAAAACATATGGCCACATGAGTTCATAATTCCCATTGCTCCTTGGCCCATCTCTGGATCTCAAAGAAGCCCTTAAGACTACCTCTCAGTAGTGGATTAATATGAGGGTTGACAATGGAAATCAGAAGTTAGAAAAATGAGAAAACAGAAATCAACATTTCTGAAAAAAAATCAGCAATGTGGATTGATGGAATTCAAGTTTGCCAAATGCCCCTTGACCCATCTCTGGACTGCAAGGGATTCCTAAAGTACACCTCTCAGTGATTTGAATAAAATAGGGATTAACAATTGACAAATTAGATTCCAAACAATCAGAAAATGGAATTAGAATCAAACTAAGAAATCAGATTTTGGAAAAAATCAGATTTGAATTCTGAATTATCAAAGATCTTGATTCATTTCTGAATAAGATCAGGGCATATATTAGCCTCTCAACTATTCAATTAATACAATCCTTGATGACAATCAGATCCAAAGCCCAGGAAATCAGATTTTGGAATTCAGGAAACCAAAAAATCAGCAACTCATTCAATTCATTCAAATCAGGAAAAACCAAATCAGATTTGAATCATAGGAATGTCAAAGCTTCTCAATTCATTTCTGAACAAGATTGGGATAGATGTTAACCTCTCAGTTGTTCAATTAGTTCAATCCCCAATGACAATCAGATTCAAACAGCCCAAGAAAATCAGAATTCAGATTTCAGAAAAATCAGATTTCAGAAAATAGAAATCAGAATTCTAATTGGGTTTGTATCTAGAACTTGGCATTGATTCTTGATTCATTTCTGAACAAGGGTTAGACCAAATGATAACTTCTCAGTTATAAATACAAATAGGGTCTTCAAATGACAAGATCAGACTTATAACAAATCAAATTTCAGAAATGTAAAACCAGAAAAATCAGATTTCTGATTTCTGTTCAGGAATTAATGGAAAATCTGGTTTGAGTCAAATGATTGCCCAAACAATCTTGATTCATTTCTGAACAAGATAGAGACAATACCAACATTCCAAAGATCCAATTAATCAGGTTGAGAATGACAAACAAATTCTGCAATTCAGGAAATCAGATTCAGAAAAAATAGGAAATCAGATTTTCAGGAAACCAAATTCATAAATCAGATTTGCAACTAAATGGAATCCAGAAATCTGACTTTATCTCTTAATGCATTCTGAAGGGTGATTAGATCAAATAACACATCTCAATCATGGTTTACAATGGATCTAATGATAACATGAATCAGTGCAGAAAAGTTCTAAAATCTGAAAACCAGAATTGATTTCAGTGCAGGATTACAAATCAGTCCATATCCATCCAAAACTAATCTAAACTACTACCCTATCCTAGAAGAAATGGAGTTTAGCTCCTCATAATTACAAGATTTGTCATGAAATGGGATAAGAAACAGATACAATTCATGGCTGCTTCAAGCTCTCGGCAGTAGCTCCCAAAAATCAAGCAGCCCCCTTCCTTGCTTTGCTCCAAACCCTTGAATGACCGGCCTCCCTTCTCCTCCAGAAAAATCCAGCTTATATATCACTCCTTTCCACCCTTTGATCAGCATCTAAATGTCCTAATCCTCCTGATTAAGCCACCTGTCCATCTGCAGAAATTCCAGCAGTGACAGCTTCCCTTTTGTGCAGGAAATTCACCTTTTGGCCACCTTTTCTTCTTGCTACAAAAATCCAAACAGCAAGCATCAAAGCTCTTGAGTAGTATTTTGACAAATAAGGATTAGGATAATGCTGGTAATTAGTTCAATTATCAGATGGGTTTATGTGTTGTGCAAGAATGAAAACTTATATCGATATGAATGAATTCAAGGGCCCCGAATGATAACTTTATGGAAATCTTAGAAAATGTCCTAGTATGGGTGGTTCAAAGAATTTCAGGCATCAAATTGATTAGAGTGACAAGTGAGTGAGGTCAGAAATCAAATATGAATGAGATTCCTAAAAGTGATAACTTGAGTGCCCCAAAAACGATAACTTATATGACTTAAAAACGATAACTTATCATAACTTGAGTTTTGATTATCCAAATGTGATGAAATTTGACCAGCAATGAGTTAGAACAATAACAAGATGATTGCTTAAGGTCCTTGTGCAGAATTAATGGTTTTTCATGTCAAAATGACAGAATTGCCCTTTAACGATAACTTGGCACTTGAAAAATGATAACTTGTTCAAATGGACCTAAAACTTTGCACAAGTTGAGATGTGACTATCTAAATATGATTTATACATGATAATGATGGATTTAGGGCAAGAAAACCATTGAAAATAAGTTCATTCAAAATAATGATAACTTGACACTTAGGAATGATAACTTGTCCTCAAAATGATAACTTGGCATAGAATTTAAATATTAATGGATTTTAGCATTTCAGAACCTCTATGCACATGGAATTAAGTATGAAATGAGGAATATCAACTAGTTATCACAATGTTTGCATTCCAAGTATAATTGGCCCAAAAATAAGTAAAAGTGGGACTCCATATGTATGAATTTCATCTAAAATGGGTTAGAATCATATAGTGATCAGCAAGTGATCAACGAACTGCAATTTAACAAAAGTCTAATATCCAAATAAATTAAGAGATAAACAGGGTTGAACTTAGTTTTCCCCTAACAATAAAACTACTCCATACGGAATTGTTTTGGCATCAAATCAATAATGATAAACATAAGTTTCATCAGAAGTATTACTAAAGTTTGCTTCCAAGAGTACGATGATGCCTTTGTCACGAGCCTCGGTCTCAGGGGTTCGTCGGAACGACTCTAAGTTGCTTCAGAATTCAGCAATGCAGAGCTTCTCTCCAAAATCGGGTGGCTAGGGCACGAGAATTCACGAGTCAATGGATGCGGACAAAGCCCCCCAAACCATAGTATTTATAGGGGAGAACGTCCCCCTAGGGTTGAGCACCATTTTAAGATGTTAACTTCGTGTTAAACAAGGTGAAGATCCGAGCCGTCTGATAATATAGGTTTGATAAGCAAACCTGGCCCGGGTTACAAGGTACCTGGCCCAGGTTCGTTTGTCATGCAAAGTCCGACTCAGGTTTGGTCTAACGATCGGCCCGGCCCGGATGTAATGATGACCCGGCCCGAGTTCTTCTTCAGGATAGTGATCATGGCATTTTATGCTTCGATTTCCGTGCTCTTTCAGGACAATCGCTTTGAACCTCCAACTTGATACTCCTGAGATCAAAATACAATAAAAGTCGGTAGCTTTTAACTCTAACAAATTTTAGAAAATTAATTAAGAAAAGAGATGCATGCCATGATAAAAACTACGAAAACTAAACTAAATAGTGCATGTAAAACATGTATGAAACTGCATGCATCACAAGGCCGTCCTTATAATGGCCAAGTTACTCGTAGTGTACGTCTTTTACATTTTCTATTTTATAATAAGACTCCTCTACCTACGGTACGTTAAGAAGGAGTTTACTAGTGTCTTTCTGACCCATATGTATGTTATGTTTCATCATATATAATACAAGCAAGCTTTTCTAATTCTAGTGAGCGTGGAATGACAATCCACATCGATAATCCTTCTCGGTAACTGTGCTACCTCGGTTGTCCCTTCGAAATTTAAGCGCTCAAGTGCCTACATTAGTACCGACACTCTTGTCATGTCGACATAGTGGTCTCGACCATAAAACTTCCGCTATTATTCAAAACAAGCTTGTCTAAGTGTCCCTTTGCCTAGTCACTGCATGAGATCTCGTGTTGGAGAATGATCCCATGACACTCGTAGCTCTCTCAAATCGGCCAATTTTATTTGTGCCTACGTATTGAACAATGACTCATCTTGCTCGAAGCGAATCGATTTACATATGATCTTCATTTTGTTCGTCGACCCATCTCAAATTAGATGGCTCTGAATTTGTGGGCATATAGTGCTATCACAAGATGTGGTAACATAGTAATATTCCCCCTACAAAGCTCATGTGGACTAATAGGAGTTGGAGTGGAGTGGTAAGTGGCTCCTTCTCGTTTAAGTAATGTCTTGAGTTTGAGTCTTTGTGAATGTAAAAAAATTATGTTGGGAGGCTCACTTGCCACTATTAACTATGTCATGCGAGACGATCTAATCGGATTAGTTGAACTCGATGATAAGTCAATCTTCAACTTGAGGATAGTGTGCTCTTTAAAACAGTGCAAATTGAACCTTTTCCAAACATCAAGGGATGGCTAAAAGAAACTCGTGTGGGAGAACATATGTGGGGTCGAACACATACAAACAACATTCATACATGTAAAAAAGAAATATGAAGTTGAGTATGGACTACGCTAAATAGTGTGTGCAGTGTATCCACACGGTGGACTCCGGTCTATGGATATATTGTCACACACATCGGGTTTATGCTTATGCCTACTTAATTTTAACGCATCTTGAGTGTACCTAATGACTAGCTTTAATTATACAAAAATGAGACCCTTCACTTAACTTGTTGATGGGTGTGCAACTCATGCTACATCGACTTGGATTTCGTAAGAGGAACGTAATGGTCGAATTTTAGAATGTGTCCTCACTAAAACATGGGAAAATTGTCGCAAGAAGTTGCATAAATAATGAAAAGTATATTATTTGTAAACATTTAATTACCATTTTTTTAATCGTACATTTAATTACCATTTTATTGTCACAAAAACATTTTTTTTGAATTGTAACTTTAATTACCATGGTAAAACTCTTAATGAGAAATATATTTAAGAATTTGAATTTCTCAAGAGAAAATAGAACGCTTGGTCGAATAAACATGGAAATTCTATTTCTAAGTCATTAAAATGTACTTCCAAAGTTCTGGCCTGAAGTCTGTATGATGCATAGTAAAGAACATGGCAAGCTGAGCATGTCAAAAGTGAAGCAAGTGGCAGCAGCTTTCATTGTGCTCCATACTTTTCTTTAGGAAGAAGTAAATTGCATTAGTTAAATTATACAAAATACGTTGAAGACCTGAAGGTGGATTCTCCAACCAAAAATTGTCGTGGGCACAACACATATTAGCAAAAAAATCAACAGCAGTGTTCGTTTTCCTGGTCAGTGAAGACATTTGAAGTTTTCAAAGGATGATATACATTGATTATTTCCGCAAAAAAAATCAACGTATTCTTCATCTCTTGTTGATAATGTCTACCACAGTTGATGAGCAGGTGCTCCATACTTTTTGCTTGAACAAGATTGCACATAAATTATTGTAATGTAACAAGTGAATTGCTTATATTTCAAATAAAGTAAAATAGTATCTCACTACCAATAATTTCTATCGAAGTATATAAAAATTCATATTTACAACAAATTTTATATAGGGCATGTATTTTGATATATAATCATAATGAAAACATTAGTCGCAAAATTAAATTTTTTATCCATTTCATAATAAATAAATAATTTTATAATTCTCTAATCTATAATGACTAAACATTAATTGAACTATTTTTTTAATATTTTCATTTAAAACTTTAATATTTTCTAATTTATGTCATTTTATAAAATAAAAATTTTAAATTTAAATTGCTAACTGTTATCCTAAGTGCTACTTGTGAAAACACTTGTACACGAGGAATTGCACTTGCACATTCCTCAAATCCTATCTCGGATATCGCTGTCACAATGTGAAAGAATTGCACTTGCACATGTCCAAATGAAATGCAGAGTTATAAAACAAAAAATACAATGTCGGCCTTGAGAAAATATTATTTTCGCATAGCAATTTGATGGTCAGCAAATCTATTTATATATATGTGAAAAGGAAAGAGGTCTTAGGACAAAGTGGTGTTAAAATTATGTCTTAATTGCATTATAAATTTTAGCAATATCTAAATTATTTTAGAGTTTGTTGAGATAATCATTGTTAGGCAAAATATTTTGCATAATGTCTAAAGAATTTTATAGTTAAGATATGACAATGTATATTATTAAATAAATAATAAAAAAAATTGAAATTTGACTATAAATTTAAAAACTATTATTTGTGTTATTACTTTGGTTCCACATTTGAAGTTTGCAAGATCAAAAGGAAGAGTGGCAATATAAGAGATGAATTTATAAACCTGGTAGTTATCTTATGGGATGAAGTCAATTTTTTTTATCAATAAGGTTCAGAACTGTGATAGAAAATGTGTTTGATACCAAAAATAAAAATTTATTTACGTAAGTTTTAATAATTATTGATATAAAAAATAAACATAATATTCATCTTATCTATATTATATTATAAGAAAAATTGAATTTATGCATTAATTATGAAATCAAGTATATATATATAATATTGTACATATGTAGATGTATATATTTGTATATTTCTCTTTCTAAAATAAAAATATCAAATATTATAATTTATTGAAAATATCATATTATGAATTGCATCTTTTATTCTGATAATAATATTTATATTAATTATTAATAAAAATTAGTATTATTTTATAATAATAATAAATAATGAATTATTATTCATAAAATAAATAGTATGATAAATTTGATAATGTCAATGACTATTACATCATTTAGTACTAACATCTTTTGTTGAAAGTTATATATATATATATATATATATTATATAAGGAAAAGTTGAAAATACTAAGTAGCTTTTTCTCATGAAATTATGTATCATTAACATCATGTTTTAAACAAAAATTATAAAAAATGTTAGCTATGATAGATAAAAATTAATAAAATAATTTATATTCATGATGAATATATATTACAATAATATTTTACTGTATTTAATAATATTGTATATAAGTATATTTTAAAAGTGTCAAAAGGTACCCACTCATGAATCCATATATAAAACAAAATTATTTGAAATATTCTTTAAAATTATAAATATATGGTATGAATGAGTTTTAAGATATATATATCATAATAATGTGTTTTCATGCAGTTATCCAATATATATTGTTAATTTTTTTAAAAAATATCAATAAATAGGCATTAGTTTTATTTTTATATTCTTTAATCTTTAATAATAAATATGATACATAGAAGGTGCAATATTGACGTTTCCAATGACATATTCTACTTCTTTTCTAAAGAAAAGAGTAAGTGAAGTCTGCCATGCGTCAAGCTCTCACGACACGTCTTATTCATAATATTTTATAATAAAAAATTCAAATAATATTAGTTATAAAAGTTAACAACAGAGAAATTATAAATGTTATTCGTGTTAGATTCATAACAATATATGTTGGTGTAGTTATCCAATATATACTATAATATTTTCAAAAATTTATTGTCAAATAATTATTACTTTACTGTAATATTATCATGATATTCAAAAAATAGTTATGAAAAATACATAATTTTGTGTATTCATATTTTAAAATCTGATATTTCTAACTATAAATTGAGGGCGGCTTTCAAGTATATATCTAATTATAAAAATAATTTATATTGCATGTAAAAGAGGTAAAAGATGTTATGCGGCACTTTTAAAATAATTAATTTTAAAAATAAATTACATGTGATATATAATTTATTATGCATATTATTAAACTAAAAAATGACAAATATGTTGGTTATAAAATGATTTCAAATTGAAGGAAAGTAATTTTTATATTTAATTAGCCCCACATTTGTACAATAATGGCAACAACAACAACAACAACATAATAATAATAATAATAATAATAATAATAATAATAATAATCTATATTAAAAGTATAAAATCTATTTATATATAAAATAAAAAAGTCATTTGTCCAATGGCATGCCCATAATATCATAAATTTTCAAGTAATGAAAATACATGAACATTGATAATAATTTTGTTAAACATATAATGTAATGCTTCCAAATTTACCAATGCCATGTGGCGAAGATCAATCTGAAGATGCTACAAACGCTATGACTTTGACCATTATATTGACAAAATCTAAGTCTAGAATCGAGACATGTCAGTAGAAGAAAGAATAAAATAAAGAAAGATAACATAAATTATGAAAGTTCAACAATGGCTACATTATTCTTGAATGGATGTCATAAGTTCTACATCAAGAGTCCATAAATGTGGAAGAAAATAAATAACTAAATCGACCCTGTAGTTTATGTGCTTATCATCGCCAGAGCTTTGTCGCAGCACAACAGCTCAACATCATTACTAACCTGGCTTTGTGAAAATCAAACAAAGGAGAGGGGGGTCCTCCCATAAGCTTTACAATCTAGTGAGGAAATAATAAAGGTATACAATGCATAACTTTAAATATCATAAATCAAATATCGAATGGTGTACTTACCTTGAGCAGGAGATGGAGCATGAAATCATAATAAGTCATAATATGAGATATCAATGAATGCCAATAATCAATAGAGTCAGACGATACATGGTAATATTAAATCAATAGCATGCTTGAAAGTCATGGCATAGATAATAATGATAATTTGACTTGATATTCATACTTGCTTTACTTATTCATACTTTTAAATTTTGCATCATGCTTGCTTTACTTATCCATACTTCTTAATCTTGAATCATTCTTAGAAATCAGGTGACTTTAGGTTCCTTTAAATTCTTGAGGATAAGTCGAGTGAAATGATACATCATTAACGAATGATCAAACCATGATCAAGAGAGCGACACTTATCTTGAGGCACCTGACATAGGCTGGTAACTCATTATTCATCTTCCATCTTCACTTATCAATCACTTTAGAATCTTGTTATTTATCATTCTTCGTACAGTGGAAGCAATTGGGTCAATAGTAGAGGAAATTAAAAGAAAGGTTCATATCTTAACTCGGGAATGGTTTTTCAATGGAATCATATTATCAATCAGTCATAACGATGATCAAACATAAGAGGAATAGGTAGTATTCATATCAAAATTAAGGGTAATGTCGAGCATGATAGGAAATGGTTGGTTGATCGATTCTATAGCCTGGCAAGGTTGTGACAGTCATGTCACGTTGGCACGGGCGTGGCAAGGCCATGACGGCGGTGGCACAGGTGTGCTAGAAGAGTGGCACGGTCGTGGCTGAGCGTGAGGGTGGTCGACCGATTCAGTGGATCGTTTGACCAGTCTATGGTTACTGTCGGGTTCATGTGGCCAGGTTATGACACGGGCGTGCCATAAGGGTGGGACGACCGTGACGACAAAGGAGGACGATCGATCGATTTAATGAGTCGGCCGACTGATCCTTAGTTGGATTCGATCAAGTGATGGCACGAACATGCCAAAAGGGTGGCACGGCCATGACTGTTGTGGCATGGGCGTGCTAGAAGGGTAGCACAGCCATGACGGCGGGGGTTCCAGCCGATTTTCAGTTTGGAAATTAAAGTAAAAACATCAATAGTCTCATCACAGATTAATCCTTACGTCCTAACAATCATCAAGGAAAAATAACAAGAAAGATAGTCAAATTACTACAAGAAATCAATCATACAATCATCTAATCAGGAAGAAACAATAATCAAATTCCTTTCATGAGACCATAATTTTTCATTCGTTTAACATGATCCGACCATAACAGAGAGGGTTTGATCTATCAAAATCATGCAAGGTGATTTCAAGTTTCACCCACCTCTTTTCGTGATTGATCCCTCTCTACTGATCCTGAATCAATGGTTGCATCCTCTTTGTTGTCCCGGCATGAAATCACCTTCCCTTGACCGATCACCACCATGGGTGAGTCTGAATCGAAAGAGGGCGTGAGGAGATGTAGAAATCAGGAAAGAAAAGAACATTTGTTACCTTGCACTTGTAACAACAGTGAGAAATTCTTCCTCACACACGTATGAGATGGCAAGCCAAAAAGAAAAGAAAGAGAATGGATATCAAGAAAGGAAATCAGCATTAATCCCCTTGATTTCCCATATCCGAATTTCATTACTCAATACCCCCTTTTCCTCTCTTAACTGTCTCCATGATATGATGGATTTGGGCATTTGAATTTCCCCTAATCTTAACCATTCATACCTTCTTTTTATCCCACATAAATGCTGCCCGCATTTCCTCCATAACAATAGGAATCCTAGCATTAAACCTCTCAGTTGGCTGTTTTGATTTGATTCTTTTTTTTTTTTGGATGTTACATATAATATTTTATACTATAACATATAAGGAGAATAAGATATTTGGCGAATTCAAATGGTCATATAAAATGTTATAACTAATTAAAATATTAATTTATACATGGTAATGAAATGGTTTAGTGATAGGTAAAAAATTATTGGATGAATAATTATAAGAGATAATCATAAGATATGATTGACTATATAATTTATCAATTATACTAGAAGAATAAGATATTTGGCAAATGTCAAACAGTCATATAAAATTTTATAACTAATTAAAATATTAATTTATACATGCTAATGAAATGATTTAGTAGTAACTAAAAAACTATTAAATTAATAATAATAATAATAATAATAATAATAATAATAATAATAATAAGAGATAACTATAAGATATCTATATAATTTCTCAATTATATTACATATGTACTAGATATGGTTATATAGTAGTCTGTTTTTATCATTTCACAATCATTATATTTATATTGTACCTTAGTTATTTAAGAACAAAGTCCTCTATATTGAAATAAATCTTTTCAATGTAAATATTTTAGCAATAACAAATATAAGATATAATTGAAAACACTAAAAAATATGTTATATATAATAGAAATAATATAAGTATTGTTTTTAAAAGTATAATAGTAACAAAAAAGATATATATATATATTATTTTCAATTTTGGTGTTCTCTACCTCATCTTATTTCCTATCCTTTACATCATCAGATCTTCATCCAACAGTTCATGATTGAAGCTCTCAAATAGTTTATCATAGTTGGATGAAGATGAAGATCTGATGGTGAAAAAGATAGGGAATAAGGTGCAGTAGGGAACACCTAATTTTTTTTCCTATATCTACACACAATTAATGAACTATAATTATAATTTTAAATAAAATTTATAACAAACTTAGGTTGTTTCTTTTATTTTAATAATATGAGATTATATAAAGTCATAAAACCTGTTGAAATAATTATTGTTAGGCAAATTATTTTTTATAATGTCAAAATAATTTTATAGTTTAAATATGATCTATAATATATAATGTATATTACTGAAATAAATAATACAAATTTTTAAAACTAAGTCTAACTTCAAGATTATAAATTGATATCATTTACTTTAAGCCCGCATATAAAGTATGCAAAGTCAAAAGGAAAGGGTGCCACTATCAAAGATGAAAAAATTATAATTTTGATAGCTACATTATCGGATGAAATTTATTTTTAAAATAATGCTCATAACTTCCATAAAATATTTGTGATCGATAATAAAATTAAAATATTTTTATAATTTTTTATAATTATTTGTACAAAAATTAAACATAACATTCATAGTAGAAGGAAGATAGACTTTATGTGTTAATTTTGTATGAAGCCAAGTATATACCTAATTATAATAACAATTTATATTATATATAAGGAGAGCTAAAAGATGTTTGGTGTTACTTTTAAAATAATTTGTCTATGATATATAATTTATTGTGTATACTAGAAAAATGAACAATGAAAAAAATAACTTGATTATAAATCAATTTCAAATTGAAGAAAAGTAATTTATATTGTTTAATTAGTCCTACATTTGTGAAATAATATATATATACATTAAAAGTATAATATCTACCTTTATATATAATAAAAATAGCCATCTGTGCCATGGCATGCTCATAGTATTTATGTAATCAATATATGAATGCTTAGAATAATTTTTTAAACATATAATATATTATACTATAATATACAAGGAGAATAAGATATTTGGAAATTGTCCAACAGTCATATACAATGTTACAACTAATTAAAATATTAATTTATACATGCTAATGAAATGGTTTAGCAGTAGCTAAAAAAATTAGATTAATAATTACAAGAGATAACTATAAGACATCATTAACTATATAATTTCTCATTTATACTAGATATGATTATATAGTAGCTTTTTTATCATTTCTCAAGCATTAATATTTGCATTTTATCTTAATTATTTTAGAACAAAGTCATGTATATGCAAAAAAAAAAATTATTAGGGATTTGTTTGATAAATTTATGAGTTTTATCAGATCTGAGATCATTTTTTTATGGATTGATGATTAGATCTAGATGTTAAGATTGCACGATTTAAGTTGCATAATCTGCCTAGATTCGTGACTGTATTTGCAACAATTATTCGGATAGGTTTTTTCTTATCTAAAAATTACAATATATGGATAGAAAGCTCTCGAAATCTAGTTTTCACAGAAATTGGTTTTGTATCATTTGAAGATCAGTACGAATAGTTATGATCAAAACACCGAACTGTGTCGTACTGTCTTGAGAATTCGAGACTGTCTTATAATAATTATTCGGATAGGTTTTTCTTATCCAAAAATTATAAACGATATATGGATGGAAAGCCCTTGAAGTCTAGTTTTCACAGAAAGTAGTTTCATATAATTTGGAGTTGTATACAAATAGTTATGATCCAAAAATCGGACTAGTATCATTCTGTCTTGGGTAACAGCGAGATCAAATTGTAAAACATGTAGTAAATTGGAAATACTAAAGTAGGTTTCGAAATTTATTCCCAAGTTAAATGCTCATGTTATCTTTCTATGAAAATTTGAATCATCTGAAAAGAATAAGCATAGGTTAAGTTATAAATATTTTAGTGATTGCTGTTAGAATATTGTGTAGAGAATAAATTCTAGTAGTCGTATGAATTTTTATGAAAAAGTCTCAACTCTTGTTAATGAATGAAAATTGCATGTCTTAATGTGTTTTATAATGCATAGATGCTAAGAGATCATATCTGGAATATTCGTGGTGTTTTAAACTATGTTTATCGGAATTGAAATCTCAAAAATCGTAACTTTCGGGTGGAAGATCGGACCCCCAGGACATTGTACGGTCGTGCCAGTCCCGGAACGATCTTGATAGACCGAAAGACTGATTTATGTTATAATTATATTATTTTTAAGATATTTACTAATATTTATTACTGATTGATGATTGTATATGAATCTAGATACACGAATTGCATGGACAGTCGTAACTAGGTTAAAATATGAAGATCGAGCGACGTAAATGATTGATGTTTGAAAAGCATAATGAACCCAGTTGTGGATGATGTTATATGTCGCCCATCTATGGCCCTTTATCGGATAATTGTCCGGAATAATCGTTACACACATCGGCAACGGTGTGTGCATTCCGATGTCGCCTTCGGGCGAGAGTCCGGAATACACACATCGGCAACGGTGTGTGCATTCCGATGTCGCCCTCGGGCGAGAGTCCAAAATGATCGTTACATGCATCGGCAACGGTGTGTGCATTCTGAGGTCACCTTCGGGTGATAGGGGAGCATTGTCTCCTAGGCCTAGCTAACCTATTGAGAGGGCAACGACATAACTCTCAACTATCGGAAGATATAACATTAATAGGAAAGGGTCAATGATCGATCGAATGGAATGAAATTCCACGAAAGTGAAAGTTCAAAGGGTTATAAAGCAACCCTGAGGAAAGTTATGGAATGATGTCCCCATGGGTTATAAAGCGACACTGAGGAGAGTTATGAAGGCGATGGTTATGGTAAGTGCATCCCACTTATATGCCTATGAATTGAATGAATGATTGATATGAATGTCCATACTTTATGTATGATGATGTGATTACATGTCTTCCATGCAATTACTTATGTGCATGATGATAGAATGATGTTGATGTTTGATATGTAGATCATATGTTAAGACATGACATGCATATTATTTATTTCCTTTATATGAAGATGATGATGCATATCATGTAGTATTCTGTATAGGATTATACCATCGCATGCATGGCCTTTACATACTCTAACCGAGAAACCCCTGCATCCTGGATCAGTGCATGTGCATAAAGTTATGGATGATGACGGCTCAGCTCATGACGAATAAGATTGCACAATGATTTAGGATGTTAATAGTCAATTGTCTTAGAGTCTTTTGACTACGTTTTAAAGAGATATTTCGGACTATGGTTTTAAGATCTTTTATTGGTTATTGATAACGGTTTAAATTCTATAACATTACTTTTGATGTTTTACTGAAGTCTTCCGCTATGTTTTCAAAAAAATTATTTTATCTTATTTAATGGATTTATGCTTCCGCTGAATTTATAGAAAATCATAACAAAAATTTATTATGATTATGTGATGGCGAACGGGCTAACACAGCCGAATGATCCAATTGTCCTCGACAATTTGGGGGTGAAATTCGGTTAAACTATCTAACTTATCGGTTAAAAACATATCTACATTTTTATAAATATGAAACTATTTTTTTAGTTTAATAAATTTACTTATATTATTTTATATGAAGGTTTCAAAATAAATGGAGAGAAAGAAAAGTCAATGGTATAAATATTTTTATGAAAAATATATTTTATTATAAGTTTTGTTTGTACCATCCGCGCATCGCGTGGGTTATATACTAGTTTTATTTTTTTTAAATAAAAAGATTAAAAGCAGGACACATGTTATATGTGCAAAATATTCTTCAAATATAAAAGTTTTTTTTTTGTGTTTGCATCTCTTAAAGTATTAACTGTGTTTTGAAATTGCTTCTAAATTTTTTGTACATTTCTAATTAACTTCAAATTTTAAAATAGTTGACTTTTCTATTATTCTATATTTTTAAATACATTTGTACCCCTGAACAATAAAATAGGTAAAGCATGAAAGAAAACACCCTCCATCAAACAAAGGCCACTTGGACATTTATGATATTTTCTTTTTTCCTATATTTGTAGCAGTATAATTTAATTTATGATATAAATATAAATAATAGACAATTTTAAAGTTGTCAAAGAATTGGGATTAAGTCCATGTCCTGTTTGATAAAGAATTAATAAATTCTGGAAGAACTTGTATTTGTTCTCATTGGGGGCATTTGCATGGTGAAATTATAGTTCTTTGGGGTTCTACGCGAAGAATTGAATTGATAAATTAGTTCGGAGTGTGTTTGGATAGAATGAAACGTAATGATGAAGAATTAAAAAAATAATGTGATATGAAAAAGTTAATATGATAATATACTTTAGTAGGTGTAAATAAAAAATGCGATTTAATTAATTAATAAAACTAATAATAAAAATTATTTTGTTATTAAAAAATTTGCTAAAATATATTACTTAAATATATCATTTTTAAAATAAATTATATTTAATGAAATATTAAAATTTTAATGAAATACCATAAAATAAATATTATTTCGGTGATATTATCGCATAGATAATAACCAATATGAATATGATATAAGCGTGTTCTTATTTAGGAAGTATATGATGAAAACTATTTATCATCAAAAAAAGTGATTAGCATAATCTCTAAGTTATAGAAATTCATGAATATAGCATAAATTTCATATATTCATGATATATAGATAATCCAACTATGAAAGAAAATTAACAAAAAACAAAGATGAAATAACAACAAATTCATAAATATGAAGTTCGACATACCGATATGAGGATGTACAATTCGGATAAGACTTTCAGGACTAACAACAAGATAGTTGAATAAAATAAATTCAAAATTCTTTTGTTGGGTTGTGGAAGGGTTTTCTTTGGAATCTTATTTATAGTAGTAGTGTGTGATTAGTTCGAATAAACCGTGTCAACACAACCGTCCAACAATTTTTTTTATCAACACTGATCAGTATATCAGTTACTAATTAATTTTAAATTAAAATATACTATGATAGATTATTTAATATTTTGGTGATGTCATAATTAATACTTTATTTATTTTGGATTTATATAACATGATAATTTACGAGTGAAAAGTCATCCTACAATGTCCGAGATATAAAAACTATTATTGTATGAGTGATACTATCGCTAGTGTTAGATTATTATGATATTAGAAAATTTAGCAAGAATATAATATGGATAGATTAGATGCCTATAGTATTTATGTGAGTATACTTTATTATATTAATATGTTATAGAATATTAATTAGTTATGAGCCTATCACAATAAATACTTAATTATCATTTGAAATAATATTTAAGATTACTCAGAAAATAATTAATCAAGATAATCATAACAAAAAAATTTACCTGAACATCAATACAAGATTATACCGAATGCCATTCTCTTCTTCAATACTAATTACTATCATCTCTCTAATAATATATAGATATAGATAATTCAATAACAACTATTTTTTATTATTTTTAACTTATTAGATGCTTATAGTAATTATATGAGTATGATTTATAATAACAATATGTTAGAATATTAGTTACTTATGACTCTATCACAATAAATACTTAATTATCATTTAAAATAATAATTTAAGATTAGTTTCTATAGTTGTCATATTTTATAACTATAACTAATACTTTAAAGTTATAATAATTACTATTTCTAGGGACCTTCAAAATACTCTCTCTTTAATATAATATAGATATAGATAATATAGATATAAATCTATATCTATATAAAGCTGGTGCATTTGAATCATTGTCAGCCCATCTTCCTAATATTCATTTCCTATCTTTTCATGCACAACAATATTTATTTATCAATTAATAAAAACTTAAATTTTATTTAATACATGGAATGACCAAGAGATTGATAAGAACATCTCAATATGCACTTAATTTCATCAGATAACGCAGCTCAAAACTTTCAACTTCAATTCCTTTAATTCTTATTCCTATTGAAAATATGTTTCAATGCATGGCCCGTAGTAATTTATCAAACCTCCATAAATAGTGATCAGAAGTGTATCCAGTAACATCGTCACTCTCCTCTCCTCTCCTCCCCCTCCTCATATTTACAAGAAACAGGTGGGATGTCTCACACTACTATTTTTTTGTAAGTACTTTTTCCATCCGAATATCTTTTATCTATCTCATAGTTCCAATTTTATCATTATCTTCATTCTCTCATTATAACCAATTTCCATTCATTTGCTTATATATGTTTCTCTTTATTTTTTTTTCTTTTGTTCTGTCGATTCATCCATGTAATTTTCTTACATTTGTCCACCATATTTCTTTTTGGATTGCTGACATGTTTTTTTTTCATTTCTCTTGCAAAAAATCATACTTCATAATAGTCGTTGTATCTATCAATCTTTAGTATATAATTAAAAGGTTGATAAATACATCCTTTCAACATTTGAGCTATTTTTGTTGTCAAATTAACTATTTTTAAAAGTTTTACGTTGTTTCTCTCCTTTCCCTAATTAACATGCAATAATCATGCAAAAGAAATGAGTTGTTTTAGTTTTCTTCTATTTCTACCATTATGATCCTTCTCCTTTTATTATATTAGTTAGTATTCTTTTCTTTCATTTAACACTTCCCTCCTAATTATTTTTAGCCATCCAAATTAAGTTCCGTATTTTGTTTTTTTTTTCTCCTTACTATTTTCTTCCTCTTCTAAATTAAACTGGTACAATTATGTTGAGTAAAACAACATACACAAGGCAATTCTAAAGTTATTTTCAATTCATCGGTCTCATGTATATAACTTTATCATTTCTATAGTTAAATCTCACATTGTCATTTAATGCTATTCTCATTATTTGTTAACTTGATATTGTTTTGTTCGATGGTTGTGTAACATCATGGTTGTATATGAGATATACGTACTACACAAAAAATGCTCATTTACTGTAGCCTCGAATCTGTCCTCGCCCATATAGATATATGGTGATATTGAATATCGTATGCAAGCAATCGGATTAAACATATCGAACAACTTCATACAAAGAACTTATATATGCACCGCTGAACTCATAAAATATTTTAACAAGCAACCAATGAAAAAAAGGACAAACAAAAAAGAAAGAAAAGTTGCCCTTCTTCTGGGCAACTCGTTCTCTCTCTCTCTCTCTCTCTCTCTCTCTCTCTCTCTCTCTCTCTCTCTCTCTCTCTCTCTCTCTCTCTCTCTCTCTCTCTCTCTCTCTCTCTCTCTCTCTCTCTCTCTCTCTCTCTCTCTCTCTCTCTCTCTCTCTCTCTCTCTCTCTCTCTCTCTCTCTCTCTCTCTCTCTCTCTCTCTCTCTCTCTCTCTCTCTCTCTCTCTCTCTCTCTCTCGTTCGTGCTTACGGGAGGGGGTTCGTATGATTCCATGTGAAAAAAATTGTTTCCATCTTAAGGTCATGCCGAGAATTAAGTATGTTGGATTTATAACAGATATAAATTATGGAGCTTACGGAATACCTCGGTTGCAGAATACCTCTTGCAGTGGAAGCAGATCGTCGAGGCTTATTCATGAACTATTGACGAACGCATTTGCACATTGGGATCAGGGACCCAAACTCGGGGAACGGAACTCTTTGCCACAGCATAAGTACCTCTGGAAGAATCTCCTCGAAAGCGTGTTTAGGACCTCTTGTATGAGTCCCATTTTATAGTGTAGGGAGACTTGGGCGAGAAGTTAGGCAGAACGCACCACGCGCATCCATCACACATGATGATGTGTCCGTGCGTGCGATCGCACAGTGCGCGCGCGATCAGTGCACTCGGCACGCCCCGTGCACGGTCGACGTGTGGTTGTGCACGCGGGACGTCCGTTTGCGCGTGTCTCAGCCATGAGGGCCAATGCGCGGCCCATATGCCCAAAAGGGCATATTTCTAATAATTTTCCACTTGCCCACATTGGGCATTGTACTTTCATTCGTCCACAATCACTAAATGTGTCGTGTAACCTACGAGTACAAGAACGCTTCTTTATAGGAGCTAGAAAGATACTTGTTAAGGTTCAATCGCTCAACTATCTCTAGAGCGTAGGTCATGTCCGTTAGGAATTCATGACAGCTCACACATGAGCCAACAAATGCTCAATAATGTAACTCGTTATGCCCTAGATCTATCTTGCAGCATAGCCAAGGCAACGTATGTCTTGCTCCGCGATAACTATCTTTCACATACACTATATTTTTAACATAACAAAAATAGTTGGTCAATTGTACGTGAAAGTTTGATGCAGCTCATAACAATTCTTTCTCTCACTTTCATGTCTTTTAGTAGTGAACTAGCTACTTTCCTAAATGTGACTTGACATGCTACTTTACTTTTCACCTTTGAGTACCCCACTAAAGTAGCAAGCACTAATTCCATTCATTAAGACATAGTTAAGAGTCTAAGAGTACGTGCAGATGAATCATCTATCAGAGACTCACACCATAATGACCATTGAACTAATCAATTCATCATGTCTTTAGGTCGACTTTACATACTTAGTACTAAACACAATACTGCGGTGGAGACTCATACTGAAAGAGCATATGTCTAGCTTTGTTTAAATTATACACCACACAGAGTTAAGTCAGTCGCCACTTTTTAGCGCTTGACCCGAATTTTCAAATTGCTCGCTATCCTATAGTGCCAAATTTAAATCTCGTATCTGGCATCTCTCTCTTAATCAGGCAATATTGAGTTACTAAAACTCATGCTTTAACATATTTCATAAATTGCATTGTGATTCACATTGTTTCATTCCCGCTCGCTACCTTCATAAGCGTCAGAAGCATTTGTTCGTGTGAGTGAACAAATTTAGGCCTGATCGACATACTTTTCACATGCATAACAAAACTTTACAATAATAAATTTATCAATGAAAAATCATCTTTTATTCATTGAAAATTTGAGTACATCATTCCATTTATAATCTACGCAACCCTAAAGCATTTACATGTCTCAAGAATGCCTCTCTTGGTGGTTTGGTGAACGGATCAACAACCATTTTGTTCGTTGATATGTATTCAACTGAGATCTCCTCTTTGACTTTTTGATTTCGTACAAATTTGTACTTTGTGTCGATATGCTTTCCCTTGCAATGTTATTTTTCGTCCTTCACATAAACAATGGTTGCTTGATTATCAGGATCATCTTCTTCATTGCATTCTCAGAAATTCTCAAGTTTTGAAGGAATCTTTTAAGCCATAAGGTCTCTTGTACTACCACTGAACGTCAAAATTTTAAAATAATATGAAAATAGAAAATATCTATT
This sequence comes from Pontederia crassipes, assembly GCA_030549335.1. Lineage (NCBI taxonomy): Eukaryota > Viridiplantae > Streptophyta > Magnoliopsida > Commelinales > Pontederiaceae > Pontederia > Pontederia crassipes. Next base: position 10,998,643 of record CM060190.1, read on the forward strand.
ATAAAATCTCAAAAAATTAGAAAATATATATATTTTTTTCCTTATAATTTTTTTTCTGAAATATTGCATGCAATTTAATGTTCTTAAAAGAAAATCATTTGTTGATTTAGTGCATTAGTTAAATCATTAGATTTGCATGTCAATCACAAATATTGCCTAATAAATGAGTTATCATCCGTGAATTAAATATTTCCATTTTTGTATGTCATAATGATATTTATTGTTGTGATCTAAATTTTGACTATGTGTTAAAATTAAAATTTTGAATTTAAAATCAGTATGTCCAGTTTTGTTAAGTATGATAACTTGCCTAGAATTTCAAATTGTTTTGAAATTGTATAAGTTAAAATTAATTCCTTTTGTGAGAATTAATTAACATGAAAATATTATTTTTGGCTATGTGTTGAAATCCATGTTTCATGCAAGCCTATAATAAAAATTATTAGCTGGTCTAATTATATAAACTATAGGTAATTAAAGAATACATGAAACATAGGTAGTTCTTTTGTAGGACTAAGGCACCTTGAGATTCAAACATCGTCACAATAACAAATGTCTTTCTGTTGAGTGGTACGTGATTTGAAATGCATGTTTAGAAAAGTTCCGAGGAATTGGCCTGGTGCATGGTCGACGCAGTCTCCAGAAATAAGGTTGATGTATGACAAAGTAGCACAATTTTTTCTTATGTGATGTCGAGACGAAGGACAATGCATGATTATTTAATTATCACCCCTCGGGGAAGAGCCCTCATTGCACTAGTCCTTATTGTCCTGGTCATATTAGAAATAATTTGGTGCACCACACGAAATGAATTTCGATGATTTTGAATTATAAGTTGATTCAAAATGTATGGAATAGAAAATTTTGAATTATGTGTTGACTCAAAATTTAAAAATTTAGATTAATTTTGTCGTATTGTTAAAATAATGAATGATAATATTTCTTGGAGATAGTGGGAGATGAGTGGGAGTTTAACAACCTCTCGATGTCACTACTTCATGAATATTGTTATTTCATTATTTATGTTATTTGGGGACAAAATTACAACATGCATAATACTGATTTCTCCTATTTTTTGTGACCAAACTAGACCATGGGTTCCAAAAATAATAATTGCTGACTTGAATAGGAATGAAAAGCTCAATGGTGATAATTATGATATTTGACACCACAAGGTCCAATATCTTTTAGAAGAACAAGAGATCTTCGAGACCATCAACAATGTTGTCAATAAACCTGCACTTGGAAATAATACCCAACGCTAGAGGGACATGGAGGCATATCAGGCTTGGACCAAAAAGAATCTCATTGCTCGTATTACATTGTTGAGCACGATCAAGAATTCCCTCTTGTGCGAATTTGTAGTCTATAAGACAACATTCGAAATGTGAGGGCACTCCGCAATAAGTATGGAGTCACCACGACCACTAAGCGTCGGATGCTCACGATCAAATTTGACTCTTATCGAAAGCGACCAAATCACACTGTGAGAGAGTATATCCAAGAGATGTCTAACATGATCTATGAACTCAAGAATGCGAGACAAGCGCTCGATGACGAGCAACATGTGCAGGCTTTGATCCGCTCTCTTCCTAAAAGTTGGGAACATATGCGTTGTAACTTGATGCACAACAAAAGTGTCAAAACTTTTGACCAAGCTGCTTGCCACATTGAAATGGAGGATGAGACACTTCAAGCCATGAAGCATTCGTTGCTGAAAATGATGGACAAAAAGCTAGTTCTCAATCCAAGAGAAAAAGATCACATAAGTTGCAACCAAATAAAAAGAGCGGAGATGCTGGACAAAAGAAAGCTTAAGGACATTAGCGCAAATGTGGAAAATGAGTCGGCAGGGCATATATGAATAACATAAAATGCTACAATTGTAGCAAACGTGGTCACTTTGCTCGTGATTGCACTGAGCCTAAGAAGGTTTGTCCTAACTATGATTCTTTTGCTTATGTCTCTAGTTGTGCCTTAATTGCTGAAACTCATCCTTCGTGGATTGCAGATTTGGGAGCCACTGACCATGTAGCAAGATATCGCAGAGTCTTCATGAAATTTCGCCGAATAAGTGCAGGGAGCAAATAGATTTACGTTGAAAATAACGATAGAGTTGAAGTTAAGAGCGTTGAAATGTGCAAGTTAGAACTTAGCATCGACCAAATTTTTTACCTTCACGACGTTCTATATGCTCCAACTTTTAGACGAAATTTACTTTCTATGTCAGCATTAGACAAACTTGGTTATGTAATAAGTTTTCATAAGAAACAAATGACAATATATTTTGACAATTTTCTTCTATGCAATGATTTTCTCAATAATGGTTTCTACGTTTTAAATATAGTATATGTTGGTGATAGTTATTCTTTTATATCATATGTTAATATGAATAAAAGGTCAATATTTGGCATGCCAAATTAAGACACATTGGTCAAGATCGAATGAATAGACTTGTTCGAGAAGGCCTCATGGAGTCTCTCGCAAAAGTTGATCTTCCAACTTGTGAGGAATGTCTAGCTGACAAGAAAACAAGAATATCATTTGGGAAGGAAAAACGCCCGAGTGTAGGATCCCAAAGGCACCAAGAGGGGGGTGAATTGGTGTTTAAGCCAAAAATGTCTATTTCACAAAATACGTCGCAAAAGTCTAAAATCGATTCGTTAAACTTTTTAAATCAATGCAATTCAGATCATAAACATAATATGAGAGGGAGAGAGAGAAAACAAACACAAAGAAGAAGACTCAAGAGAAGAAGAAGTAGACGAAAAGAAACTCCCACGCTATGCAAGAAAGTTAGATAAGTATCTCAAGTTAGTGAAAAATAAAGAAAAGAATGAGAAGCCAAAGAGACGAGTACATAAACATCACCGAGAAAGAAACTCAAGCCTCACAAAAAATGACAAAAAAGAGACATTTCAGAAAGGACGTTCTTCCTTGCCCCATTTGGAATTAAGGAAGAGTTAAGTAAAATCTCTGGCGGTCTCGAGGTCGAGAAGATGGAGCGGAGACGTAGGCCAAGATGTGGTCAAACCTTGTCAACAACCACCATTTTCTTTGTGTTTGCTTTCTCTCTCTCCCTCTCATATTATGCTAGCTTATGATCTGAATTGCATTGATTCAAAAGGTTTAACGGATCGATTTTAAACTTCCGCGATGCATTTTGTGAAATTGACATTTTCATCTTAAACACAAATTCACCCCCGCCCCCTCTTGGTGCATTTGGGATCCTACATCGAGTACCCGTTACAATTAATCCATTTGGACATATGTGGTCCGATGAATGTTCACGCAAGTCACAATTTTTCTTACTTCATCACTTTTATAGATGATTATTCACGCTACAGTGCTGTATACTTGATTTCTCATAAGTCTACAGCTTTGGATTGTTTTGTACAATTCATGAACATGGCAAAAAATCAAGTAGATCGCAAGATTAAAGCCTTGCAAACCGACCGTGAACGCGAATATTTCTCTGACTTGTTTAAAACGTTATGTGATGAAAAAGGTATAGTTAGGTAACTAATAGTACAAGAACTCTACTGCATAAAAATAGAATCGTACCACTTATTAGATATGCTTCGATTCATGATGGTGCAAGCTAATCTTCCAATTTCATATTAAGAATATGCACTATTGACTGCTGCCTACATTTTAAGCCGTGTACCATCAAAATCTGTTCCTACCACTCCTTATGAACTTTGGACAAGTCGAGAGCATAACCTTAGTTATTTGCTCCCTTGGGGTTGCGCAGCCTATGTTCTAAATAACTCTCACAAGTATGAAAAGTTGGGTCCAAGAGGGCAAAAATATATCTTTATAAGATATTGGTATACCTCCAAGGACTACGTATTTATAAGTGAAAGATAATATGATACGATAACGAAAATCAAAAGTAGATATCTAACATTTATAGAGAATGAGTTTCCTAAGCAAGGCGAGATAGACAAAAGACTTCTCCTAGATGAAGAAGAAGATCTTCGAGTTGACGGCACAAGAGGATCAACCCATTGAGAAGTTTGTCTTCTCCGTTCCATAGCTTGATCTGAGTGGGAGAGATTCGCAACTACCAACTGACCAACCTGAAACTTTCCTTGGACGGACTACTAGAAAATATGTTCCGCGCTGACGATTAAAATCGAATGGTTGCATGAATATGGGCCTCATGAGGACTATATTAAGTTTGGAAGATGAGCTTGAGCCCAAATCTATCAAAGAGGCTCTCTCGTCTCCTGCTAAGGAAGAATGGATTAAGGCAATGGAAAAAGAATTAGGGTCTATGCAGAAAAATCAAGTCTGGAACTTGGTTAATCTCCCATCAGGCCATAACGCAATTGGGAACAAATGGGTTTCAAAATTAAACATGGCATGGATGGATCAATTGAAACATATAAAGTCCGCCTAGTGGCGAAATGTTTCACCCAAACAGCAGGTGTTTATATGGGTTGTTTCCTTAAACCTTCGCTAAATTATCACGATTGTTCGCATCTAAGCCCAATGTATAAACTAAGATTACGATATCCCTAAGCTTTATTGAATTTTCCACTAGATATTCCATCTTATTTTGTTAACTTTTCTGTTATTTCTATTTTTTATTTGTGAAAAGACTAAAATGCCCTCCACAAACTCTTCTCTATTTTAATGTTAAAAATACTAAAAAGTAAAATATATATAATTTTTTTCTAATTTATTATTATATATTAATGCCCTCTCTCAGATGAAAGTTTCTATTTTTTTAGTTTTTATATTATTTTTTAACATTAAAAGAGAGAAAAGTTCGTGGAAGGGCAATTTTGTCCTTTTAGAAATGAAGAAAAAGCAAAAGTAACAGAAAATTTAATAAAATCAGATGAAAGGATTAAAGTGAAAAATACGATAAAGTTAAGGGAAGGTAAGTTTATACTTTGAGGTTAGATATGAAAAATTACGATAGTTTAGGAGAAATTTAAGGAAATAACTATAATAAATAACTATATATAAGTGCATCCTTAATTAATGTGGACTAAAATTTTCGGCATAATGATTAGTTTTTTATAAATCACAATATGACTCTTTAAAAATATATAATAGGACAAATTATAAAAGACATAATTGGTTTTTAATAAATAATTTTATCCATATTTGGTTTTTTTTAATAAATATTTCTTGTATTAAGATATTAAATATTAAAATGACACTACATAATTAGTAAAAAGTAACTTAATAGAATTGTGAATATAATTAATTGAAAAAACATAAATTTATAAATTTATAATTAGGGTGGAAAATTTATAACTAATTTTGTAATGTTAATGTATATATAATACTAATATAAATAAATATGTTTATATAATTACAATATTATATATTTTAATATTATTCTAAGGCACATATATCTTAATCTTAATCTTAATCTTGATCAAGACTTATCCTAAATTTTTTCTTTAAAATGTTTAAAAATTATGCTGAAGACTTATCCCGATCCTATGTTATTAATCGATATAGAATTTGAAGGGTATGTTCTTACTTTTCAGGATGTTGTAAATTAGTGCATAGTCTTTAAAACATATTGATAAAAAATAGATTATAATGTTTAAAAAATTGTAAATGTACTTTTTACAAAAACAAACATTATTTTTTGGGAATTCAAGATGTAATCCAAAATTTATACTTATGATTAAAATTAGTTATATTACGACTAAAATTGGTTATATAACATGTTTTATTTTTATTTCAATTTTATATATTTTATATTCAAAATTTATTTATAAACTATATTCTATATCTATAAATATATTAAAAGGAAATGAATAAAATGATAAAATATAAAAGACAATTATGAGAAAATGAAAAATAATGATAACTTATTTAATATATTGTTTTATTAATGTATTAAGAAAAAATATAAGTACATGTAGAAAGAGAAATATGTATTATATTATACTATAAAATTAGTAATAAAATATTAAATTTAATTACTGATAGATCTAGCCTTCGAAATTTTCCGTCGATAATTCTAAAGGCTAGTCCGTCGGTAATTTTAATAATAAAATATTAAACATATACTTATATTATATTATATATATCTTATTATAAAAATAATTATCAACCAGCCTAACCTTCGAAATTATCAATGGATGTAAATTTATCGATAATTTCGAAGGCTAAGTCCTTCGAGAACTTACCAATGGAAAATTTTCATTGGTAATAGCAAAGAACTTTTTGGTCTTTGATATTTAGAAAGATTTATTCTATCTGTCGCAAATGTCATAAAAACATACGAAGAATTTTTGTCTATCAAAAATTTTTTTCTATCTTTATATTTGTTTTAACTGTCCATCCTCCCTTTTTTTTCCTTTTTATGTTCTGTTTCAACTTGATTTCTTCTTCTTCTTCTTTTATGGGGCCGGGCGTTAAACATTTACTTTAGATTGCATTGTATTTTCCTTGTTCGACCTATATGAAATGCTGACATCTATTTTAACTACGATAAATGTTAATTAAATTGGCCACTAAAAAATTAAAAATTGAGATTATCCCACCATAGCTTTTACACTTTAAGTTGGAGCCAATCAATTATGTGATTGCGTTTTTGTCATGAAAAGAAAAGAAAAAAAAAGAACTAGTATATGCACAAGAAAGAATAAGGCCATGACAGCGCTGACAAATTAGTTGATGGAGGACTCGATTCATTTGACTCTTTTGGAATTTGGTGGAGACCCCAATATAATTAGTAGGTTTAATTAGTGTTTGACATTTCTACTGATAACCAGTCAAAAAATTTGGAAAAAAAAGGTGCCCGCCTCATACATAAAATATTAAGTGGATACGAAAACAAATTTATCATGCCAAAGTTGAATGCTATAGAAAATTTGGTTACCTTGATCATTGTTGATTGAGAAAATACAAAATGTTTGATTTGATATTTGTTAGTTAATATTTCATGCATGCAACGAGACTTATAGGTAGTATATAATTAACTTAAAAAGTTTTCGTTCATTTTTCGGTTGTTACTAATATTATTCTCTTATATTTGTAATCATATATTTTATTTCATGGCTATTCTTTCATAAATGTATAAATCACATCGCGTCCAGTTTGATCATAAGAACGACATATATCAAGAAAAGGAAGTTGACTTTTATGTAATTTTAATGGATTCTGTACCTATAGAAAAATAAACTTGAAAATTTTAATATTTGTTACAAGAATTATAAATATTGCAACAACAATTGGATTTAATGCACTCCTCGGATCATGATCCGATGCTCCCTCTTCCTCTTCTCTTTTTTTTGTTCATTCCTTCGCCAGCGATGGCGATGCGTAGAGGAGAGAGTGTCTATGACAGCGCACGCGACGCACCTCAAGCTAGTGGCCTCGAGGGAGAAGAGAGAGGAGGAAAGGCGACACCAGTGGCAGATTAACGTGCGTGAGACAAGAGAGAGAATTGCATTGCTGGCAATGATTGCCGCCGCCAAGCACTGCCACCCACTGAGTCGAGCGCCATCATCGACTGCGAGCGCCACCGCCGTCGATCCATATCCAAACCTAACCCCCTCATCATCGAGCCCGTGCCCCCTCATCGTCGAGGGGGGAGGGGAGGTCGATGGGGGCAGCAGTCGCAGGAGAGAGAGAATGGGGAGAAGGGGGCGACAGTCGCAGACGAGAGGGGGCCGAATAGAAGGCAAGAAGGGGAGAGTCCCCAGAATAGAAGGCAAGAAGGGGAGAGGCCACTGCCTATGGAATGAACAAAAAACAAGAGACGAGGAAGAGAGAGTGTCGAATCGCAAAACCGATACTCTTAGTGTGCGACGGGAGGAGGGGGGCGTCTCAGCGTTGCGACGCGCATTAAATCTACAACAATTTATTGTACTATAATTAATTAGGGATTATTTTTCATGGATGGAGGAGAACAATATGATGCAAAACTTTTAAGAAAAATTCAAGGTGAATGGCTCACTCGTCCTCGTGCATAAAATCCATTTCGTGGTGGACATATACTGCGTTTGATGATGCGGCAACTTCACTTTGTCTGGCACTAAGAGGACATGATTAATTTTCATGATCCTCCTAATCTTCACTTTGCTTAATTATTCCTTAACTTCCTACATATTACTTTTGGCTAGATGTCAAAGCTGACCAAATATTTCTTCTTAATTAAATGCATGTTGGGATGAGTTAGTAACTTATCTTTTTTTTTCAAATATTCTACAATTATGTTTATGCTTGTTTTTTTCTTCTTAATTAATTATCCAGTTTAATTAATCTTATGATCGTATATCCAAAATTTTCTAAAGTTTAAATATAACCATTGCCTCGAGTTTGAATTTTCAGTCATTGTAGCATAATGGATAATATTTCAAGTTCTAATTAATGATAATATTGCCTTGACCTTTAATTTAAAAACTTGATGTGTGTTCCACATGAAAAGTACACGATATGTTCATTAACGCTGCTTGACACATCATGTACACATTCATCAAACTCTAGACATAAACCCTAATAAATATGCATGTAATCGATTATTCATCGTACTTGTGTAAGTACGGATTCACCTTAGGAAAATAAAAGACAACAAATGGAGAAAAAACTGTTAATAGTTAAACTTATAAGTTTTTTCACATGTACTAATTAGCTAAATTGATCACATGTACTAATTATGATGTTCTATTATGGTACATGTAATACATGTAGAATCGATACATTTTTTTATCATTTCCTATTAGTATTAGTTTAATTGATATGTACTTACCAACTTCTAGTGATATTAGCTAAACATCATTGAGTCCCTTTATTTTAGGGCGTGTTGTGAATACACATCAAATTTAAAGTAATTGAATAAGGCTCTGATTTGGTATACTAAAATTAAGGTTTTAAGTAGCATTTAGCGTTTTAAATATTAATTGTTTTGCTTGGTAAATGATAAAAATAAGTAGCCTTTAGTATTTAAAGCTATATCTATTAATATTTAGCGATTAGAGGTTAGCAGTTATATTTTTTTCTCAATTCTATCTCTATTCAAATACATTATTTCTTCTCAACTTATCATATTATTTTGTCATTTTTTTTATCATCATTTAAGTATAGTGCTTGAATTTTTTAAATAATTTATCATATATTCAATTACGTTATTTTATATTTATCAGTTAATTATACCGTACGTTTAAATCATTAATCATCATTCGTTATCCGCTAGTTAAAATCGTTGTCCGTTATCAAACCCATTATCCAATTATCAAACCGCTAATAATACCAAATAAAGCCATGTCAAAATTTGTCGATTGATAACCTTTATGATGTTTGATAAAAGTTATGACTCATTTATGAAACGGCCTAATGAACTTAAAATATTATAAATTAATTCGTCTTTTTATATTCGCTTAAGCTTTTAGTATTCAGGATTATTAGCATATGATTTAATTCAAAGTGGAAGTAATAAATATAACGATATTCTCCTAATCAAACAGCGACTCTCAAAATAGAACATAGTTATTAACTCACAACAACTCATTAGGGCACAACTCTACTAATCAGTCGTGCCAACCAAGTTTGCTTATCATAAATTATCTTTGATAATGTGTAAGCATTTCGAACTTAAACGAACAAAATATTATTTTGAGTTCTTTCAGTTTTTAAATCGATGTGTATTTCACTTTTTTTAAAATATTCATTTACATTATTGTAAACCACTCTTGTATTTTTTTTGATAGATATATAAAAGATCCAAACATAGCCTTAATAGAACGGTCCAAATTATATTAATAAATTCTTGAGCACTCACAACATCTTGTGGTCCTAGAAGCCACTAAATTTTGCATGTCTTTTTCATCTTTAGTTGGTTTATACCTAAGGAGGCAAATATGTGCCCCAAATTGTTGATGTGGTGACATGATACTTTTGGGAGAAATGATTTCCCAAAGAAAACTTTTCCTTTGCCCCGTTTTGTCCCATTAGGCAGCTGCTGGCTCTCTTAGGACCTTTACTTATCAACCGTGCAAAGATAAATGCACTTGCTTATATGATCTTGACCATTTGCTCTCTGCACCATTCGTCTCAGATATCAGCATCATTAAAGGAGAGCTAAGTGCAATCCATTGACCACACCTAGGCAACTTTGTCTAGATTGATCCATTGAGGTGGCTAAACTCATCATATATTTATACATACATAACATGTCACTAGGATCATATAATTATCATGATATGTAAGCTCTAAAGCACTGCTGCAATTATATTGATGGCTAAATATATATGAGTTAATGTTATTTTACGTTCACCTCATCGTCTACATTGCAGCAGCTTCAGAGAATCTTTCTAGCAAGTCATAGAATGATGCTGAGTTACATGCATGTAAAGAGAGGCATCTTCAACTCATAGTCTCATGACTAGGCACCAAGAAATCTAAGAGCCATTTTGGCAATCTTTGCAAGCATTTTTTTTTTCTTTTTGGAGTTCAAAGAAGATGAGACTGTTGTGTAAAGCAAATTTGCTATAGAACAGATTAAAGAACATGCATGCGACAAGGAGAACATCGAAGGGAGCAGAAATGAAAGGATGGCGATAGAGTTCATGTCTACATCTTTCGTTTAAGACAGAGAAACAACTCAGAGCAAGGCTGAGAATATTTTCTTTCTATCTTCGTTTTATTTGCTACATGCTGTCAGTGTACTAATGTTCCCTGCACCAATGCAAGGATATCACAGGAATATATTCTCATATTCTTGCATTTTCATGATCCTTTAGCTTGTTTCTAGACCAGTCATTTCTGATCCAATTAAATCAGAAATATTGAAAGGAATAAATACAGTAGTAGGCATGCAATAAGAAAAGGAAAGGGGGGGGGGGGGGGGGGGGGGGGGGGGGTTTACATTCTACGCTTTTATTTTTGCAGCAGCGGGCGATGTCTTTGCGGATTATGCACTGTAGCTGAAATCTGGGCACTACTACTTGGTATCCGTGAATGCGAGAACCGTCGGATCATCCATGTCAAAATCTGCACAGATTCGGAGAGCTTAGTCCACATCATCGCACTCGCAGTTATCCGTGACGGATCCGTAGTATTGTAGAGGACTGGAACTGCATTAGCAATTTCACCCCATCATCAATTGTATTTTGCCTAAGAACTATAAACTCCGCCGCTGACTTTTTGACTAATTTTGGCCACTGGGTCGATGGTGGTCTCAACAATATTTTGTACAATGGTTTACGAGTCTTTTCCATTGAGTAATGATATTTCTATCTTTTCAAAGAAAAAACCTGTAAACTGTAGCAAATTAGAACCATAATCATAATTTGTACTGCAAAATGCACAGTTTCTTCGGACAGTTTTAAGTGCAGCTGCAGAAGATAAGCGAGAACTTCTCATGTGGGTGGAATTCTGTTTCTGACCGTCTTCCTTTTTACCTTCAACTTGGAGATTTTTGTTTCCTCTTGAACTCGGAACATGCAAGAGTTGATAAAATCGACTTTATTTTCTGTCATTTTTCTTATGCTGATGAATCCATGGATCATCTATATGTGAAGTTGATCAGAGTTCATGCGGAAAGAATAATCTACATATTTGAGCTCTAGTGCGGGAGTGATGCATGGCCTGATGCAGCTACAGGAAATCCAGTTAGTCAGGCTATCAGACTCTTTTCTGCAGTGTCAATTAATTAAAATGTTCTCCAAAACCTATCTCGAAAGTTCTTTCCCACTGCTTCCATTTTTTTTTCATGCTTACAACAGAAGCATGAATTGACATGAATCAAAATTAGCAATTTAGACTGACTACTCGATAAGATCGAACTAAAGTCAGTGTTTTCTTTTTCAGTTTCTCATACGGGATCGTTGCTTCCGGCTAATCTGAATTATATTTATAACTTTTTATACGCCAAAGAAACTAAACTTGAAATATTATTCGGCAGACTGTGAACCAGTTAAAATCAGAGCTAATACACTGTTCGATTTAACATTCCCTAATTATATAATTATCTGCTGTACTCCTCCGTTTTCTTTTTCATGAAAGGCTCCTAGTGTCCCTCCCATTTAAGCTCCTATATAAGGAGCATTTAGCAAACATATCCATGCCATCCTCAGTGAGCTCTGTTTGGTCCCTAACAGCGGCGGAAGAAAACACAACATACAGATCTGCACCTGCATATCCAGGTCGATTAATGGATATCGTGTCAGAGAACTCCGAGAAGGTTGGATTCTGGTCTCGATGCCTGAGCTCTCTGTCGAAGAAGACGGCCGACATCATTGTCGGGATATCGGACAAGGTGAAGAAGGCCGGCAAGGATGATCCCAGACGGATAGCTCACGCCTTCAAAGTTGGACTAGCTCTCACGCTGGTCTCCGTCTTCTACTACGTCACGCCCCTCTTCCAGGGCTTCGGCGACTCCACCATGTGGGCCGTGCTCACCGTCGTCGTCGTCATGGAATACACCGTCGGTACGCACGCACGCACGTAGTCTATCAAGCTGCATGCAGCTGCATACACATGCATAATTTCCTCCTCGCTAATATATATGTGTTGGGGGCTTAATGATTCGACAGGTGCCACGCTTAGCAAGGGCCTGAACAGAGCGTTCGCGACATTGCTCGCCGGTGCACTCGGAGTGGGCGCTCACCAGATCGCTGTGCTGTGCGGCGAGAAAGGAGAACCGATACTGCTCGGTGTCTTCGTCTTCCTTCTAGGTGCGTATGATGCAAACTTCTACACATGCTCCATCCGGTTAATGGACAAGCATTCAATCCGTTCATGGCGTTTGCAGCTGCCGCGGCGACGTTCTCCCGGTTCATACCGGAGATCAAGGCGCGGTACGACTATGGAGTGACCATATTCATACTGACGTTTAGCCTCGTGGCCGTGTCGAGCTACCGGGTCGAGGACCTGATGCGGATGGCTCACCAGCGCCTCGCGACGGTCGCCGTCGGCGTGGCCACCTGCCTCTTCACGTCCGTCTTCGTGTTCCCCATCTGGGCCGGGGAAGACCTCCGCCTGCTGGTTGCCGGCAACCTGGACAAGCTTGCCGCCTTCCTTGAAGGTATCCTCGATCTCCTGAAGTCTCCCTCATCAGCAGTGCTGCAAGTAACATCTTCGTCGCTGAGACGCTAGCTGACCCTCCGGCCACGTCCATGCATCTGCGTCACTGTCAAATCCAATTACAAACACTTCAAAAGATCATGACGCCAAAAATGTTGAAAACAGTAACAATTAAAATATTAAACCACAAAATAAATGTGTTAGAACATAATAGGATAACATTTTCTTACTCTTTTTTTTTCTATATAATACATAGTGAACTCGTCATATGCATGCATGAATAATTAATAGATCCACTAATCAATCAATCGACTGGAAGTTTATGTCTTCTGATAGAAATCGATTATCAAATTCCTATCTTTTATTTTATTTCTTTAATTGCATAGAATTAACTTTGATAAGAACAAAGTATAATTCACGAATGTGCAGGGTTGGAATCCGAGTGCTTTGGCGAGAAGGGGGGAGCCGAGAGTAATGTGGAAGGCAAGCCATTTGTTCATGCCTACAAGGGCGTGCTCAACTCCAAGCCCACTGAGGACACTCTGGTAACTTGACTATTTTTTAATAATCAATTATCTTATCGAAAAACGTAAAAAAAAGCTATCCCAATTTACAAATTTTGTTAAACTTATAACATAATTGCTTTGTTTGTGAAACTAACGTAAAGTTGCATGGTTCCAAATTTGCAGTACAATTTTGCGAGATGGGAGCCGTGCCAAGCTCCATTTAGTTACCTCCATCGCCCATGGAAGCAATACCTAAAAATTGGAGCTTACTGCCGCCGATGTGCCTCCTCCATGGAAGCTCTAACAGCTTATGTCATTTCCACTTCGTCAAAGATTAAGGTACTACTTGTCTCTTCTTCTTCTTCTTCTTCTTCTTCTTCTTCTTCTTCTTCTTCTTCTTCTTCTTCTTCTTCTTCTTCTTCTTCTTCTTCTTCTTCTTCTTCTTCTTCTTCTTCTTCTTCTTCTTCTTCTTCTTAAAAAAAAAAATAATAATCATCTTAATGTGTGTATACTTTGATTAATTCATATGATGACCATATTACTATTAATGCGATGCGATTAATGTTTCGATACGTTACAAAAATTTGTGCAGTCTTCCACGGATCCGGAGCTCTGTTTACGGATCCGAACCGCATGCAAGGAGATGAGCTCCGAATCCGCCAAGGCCCTGAGGGAGCTCTCCGCCACGGTCCGAACTATGGCGGTTCCCTCTTCGGCCGGCTTCCATGTCTCGGCAGCTGTATCGGCCAGCGAGGAGCTGAGAGCGGCTCTGGCTGAGGATGTGGCTCTATCCGAGGTCCTCCACGTGGCAACTGCCGCCTCCCTTCTTGCTGACTTGGTGCTCCGGATCCAGGAGATCGCTGGTTTGGTCGAGGAGCTGGCCCGGCTCGTCCGGTTCAAGAACCACGAAGCGGCTCACAAGGGTTCGGTTTATGCCTCTATGAGCCCAAGCCCGGCACATGTCGTGATTAATGTGAAATATTGATAACAACAAAAATGTCCTAATTAAAGAAAAGAGAGTATAAATTGATGAATAATAATGGCCACAGGAATATATTTAATTATCATATGAGGGAGTAAAATAGTTGTCACGGTCCTTACAACCTACAACATTCTTCATCTCGGTATGCGTTTTTAGCGGCTCCGTGTGGAGAATTTTGTACCAATTTCACGAACTTTTATGTAGTCGCATTGGTGTTTCAAAATCATTCGAACATATATCCACTGGGAATAATTCGAACCAGAATTTTCTCTGTCCATAAATCTACGTGTGCATTTGCATTGCATTATCTTACTTCTCGAGCCACTTTATCATGTTGGAATTAATAACAAAATGTGTGAGGATTCTGTACGAAAAAATTTATGTATCGCAAAAAAAATTGAGAAATTTAAGATGAAACAAAGTTTTATTTGATGGAAAATACAAAAGGATTACGAATTAGATTATTTTCTATTTGGATCCTAGGGAGTTTATCTAGACATTCCCTTTTATAGACAATAAGAATTATAAACCGATTAGAACTTTATATTATTCTCACAAAAATAGGACATCTATCTTGTGATAAGAAAATAAATCAATTCTTTACAATCTCATGATAAAGAAATGGATTTTTAGTTGAAGTAGAATTTAAAGTATTATTAACAATCTCCACTTTGAATTGAATTTTTCAATTAGATATTTAACACTCTCTGTCACTGCTAGTCTCAACTTATGACTATTGCCACCTATCAATATTTAACAAGTCCCAATAATATTGAAACTTATTAATAGGAATCAACTTGATGAAAAAAATATGTCCGCTGAATTATTTTTTATGCCGACCTTCTTCACCATGATCATCTTCTCAATACGGATGAAGTGATACTTGACATTGATGTATTTGATTCTTTCATGATGCACTTGATTTTTGACTAAGTATATTGCACTTAAATTATCACAGTACACTATAGTCTGATCTTGTTGTAGTTCAAGATCTCCGACAAAGCCTTTTAATCAGATATCTTCCTTAGTCAATGTCATGTACTCTAACTCCATGGTAGACAATATAATTAATGGCTGGAGTGTGACTTTTCAACTATAGCAGAACTGACAAGAGTGAGAACATAACCTGTCATTGATCTTCTCCCATTAATATCTGTAGCATAATCTGAATCTGAATAACCTATAACCAAACACTCTTTACCACTTCTGTAAATTATGCCAATGTCAAACGTTCCTCTCATATAACGAAAGATACACTTTATTATCTGTCAATGCACTTTCCCAGAGTTACTCATGAATCTGCTGATCACACTAACGACATGGGCAATATCAAGTTTTGTACATATCATAGCATATATTAAATTTCCTATTGGATTGTCATATGAAACTCGAGACATGTACTCATTTTCTAAATCAGACATAAGTGTAGTTGTAGACAGATGCACATTTAAAGCTGATGAGTACTTAAGAACTTCGCTACGGACATATCGAACCTGAATAAAATCTTTTGAATGTAACTTTTATGAGACAAAAAGCGTTTACCCGTTATACGATCCTTGTAAATCTTCATCTTTAAAATTTTCTTTGTTGTACCAAAATCCTTCATATCGAATTCTGCACTAAGGAGCTTCTTCAAATTTTGAACGCCTTCCATATTCCTGGCAGCAATCAATATATCATCAGTGTACAAGAACAGATAGATGGTGGAATCACCCTCCACCTTCTTGTGATAGATGCAATAAGAATCACCCTCCACCTTCTTGTGATAGATGCAACAATCATAGGTGTTCCGTTGAATCTCTTACTGATCATAAAACTATCGAATCGAATCTCTTATACCACTATTTTGATGATTGCTTCAAGCCATATAATGACTTCTTCAACATGTAAATTTGGTATTCTTTATCTGAGATAGAGAAATCCTCTAGCTGATTCATGAGGATGTCTTCTTCAAATTCTTGTAAAAAAGTTGTCTTCGTACGTCTAATTGTTCAAACTCTAAATTTTGATGTACTACGAGGGCAAATAGCACCCGAGATGAAAGTGTGTCTGACAAGATAAGATCTTGTTGTAATCTACTCTCTCTTTCTGACTGTAGTCTTTAGCAATTAGACGTACTTTCAATTTGATGCCTTCAACTTTTCAACTTCCAACCTTCTTCTTGAAAATTCACTTGCATCCAACAACCTTTCTACCGTTTGGTAACTTGACTAACTCCAAAGTCTGATTCTTGTTAAGAGACTCCATCTCTTCACTCATTTTCGCAATCGAATGTTCTGATTCTACACATGTGATAGCATCCTTGTAGCTCGATGGCTATGACTACTCCACCTTTTCAGCTACTTGAAATACATATGCAACCATGTCCTCAAAATCATAATGCTTAGGATGACATACTTGCCTACAAGCACGTTAGACTTGTTGTTGCTTTTTCTGTTTGCTCCTTAGGTTTTGGTTATTCAGTCTGATGAGAATTTTTCACCCTATTTTGAATTGGAGTTAATACAAACTCCACAATTGTGTTGACACCCTTCTCTATTGAGTCAATAATATCTGATTTCTGCTTGTGTATGGACGTCTCATCAAATGACACATTTCTGTTGTGAATAACCTTGTGCTCCGAGGGAGATCAGATTCTAAAACTTTTTACACATGCATTATATCTTACAAAGTCTCCTTTGATCTTGGTTCCAGCTTTCCTTCGATGACATGGTAATATGCTGAACAACAAAAAATTTTCAAATTAGTATAATCAACTAGATTTCCTGACTATACCTCAATAATTGTCTTGAGATCAATCACGGTTGCAGGACTCCAATTCACTGAATAACATGCTGTGCTAACGGCCTCAGTCCAGAATGACTTGTTCAGACTATAATTTGAGAGCATGCACCGTGTCCTCTCTAGAAGTGTTCTATTCATATGTTTTTCTGCAGTATATCTCTAACAGTGCGATGCCTAGCAATGCCTTCATCCTTACAGAACTGATCAAATTCGGACGAATAAAACTCCAAAACGTTATCGGTACAAAAGTGTTTTACCTTTCTCAATATTTGATTCACCACCGGAACCTTTCATTGTTTGAAGGCTTTGAAGGTCTTACTCTTATGTTTCATCATGAATACTCATATCATCCTTGAATAATTATTTATCATAGATAGAAAGTATCTAGAACCTTCTAGAGATGGAACACGATAGGGGCCTCAATAGTCATCGTTGATGTAATCGAGTGTTACCTTCATCTTGTGCACGACTTTGTTGAATTGTTGTCGTTTTTATTTGTCAAAGACGTAGTGCTTATAAAATCCGATTTCATATATCTTCTGACCATCAAAGATGCCCATCACTTTCTTACTCATATGTTCAAGTTGCATGTACCACAACTTGGATGCTTCTGATTCTAATTTGAATGAACTATCTACTGTAGTCACACCATAAATTATTGTGCCTTGTAGAATGTACAAGAACTTTTATCTGACTCCTCTCATGATTTCAACATCACCCTTAGTGACTGTGAGAACACCTCCTGCAACATTTATTTAACATCCTTTGAAGTCCAAAACTCCTAAAGATATTAGATTTTTCTTCAACTGCGGAACATGGCAGACCTCTATTAAAGTCCTTACTCGATTGCCATGAGTTTTGATCTGAATTGAGTCGATTCCAATTATATTACAGGTTGCATCATTGTCCATGATGATGTTTTCGTTATCAATCTTTTGATAATTGAAAACCATTCTCTATACAGAATTATATGATAGAAATATTCTGAATTCAAAACTCAACTCTCCTCTAAACATCTCTGATCAGACATATGAGAGTCAAATCATCATCATCAGATTCACTACTCTCCTCTTTATCTATGGAGTCCTCCCTTTTACATCTACATTGTCGCATTTCGTCCGATTTGCCTGGTCATCATGCGCACAATCCACTCCAGTCAGACAAGTGCTTCTCATGCCTCATCGAGCTTATGACCATGATGGTCCTCTAAATTCATTTATCTCGCTCAAATATTAAAATAGTTAGAACATGATGAATTATAAAAAAAAGTGAGTATTGCCCGTTCGAATATTCCAAAGTATTAATTTTGACATGACTATTGGAACATCTTACGAAATATTTATGGAATTAAAAAAAATAAGAAGAAGAAAAATTAGTGATATTGTTGGATTAAAGTGCTCATTCATGTCCAATTGATAATGCCATGTCAAAAGTATATAAAGGAGTCAATTTTGGGTTAGAAATTGGAACACAAAAGTCGCCCCCACATTTTCTTTTTTTATCATATGTAACGACTAATGCCTTCTCATAAAAGAAAACCCTAACGCAACATGGGTGGAGAGATTTTTTTAGTTTAAGAAAGATAATTCTATATTTTTCTGATGATTTTTAAAAAAAATTAGGCAAATTTTATCAATTTCTTGACTGCGACACTCAATTTCTATAATTTTATATTTTTTATAAGAGATTATAAATTAACATATATCAAATTTCATATATTTTAATATGGTATGTATGGGTTATAAGAGTTTTTTAAGCAAACAATTTTTGAGTAATCTTATATATTCAAAATATAATAAAATAATAGTATACTTTACATAATTTTATTTATGCAGGTTTCTATCGGACTTCACAAATTATTTTTAATTTAAAAAACCATCAAACTTTTAAAATAGCAGGAAAAAACTTTTATTTAAGTTTTGATCGGATCAATTTTTAACTTTTCTTTAGATGTTTCTATTTCTTCGACTCCTACCTCGAATACTTCATGCACTCAAAATTGGTTTCAACATTCTTTTGAAACATGTTCACTTGATTAGTCACCAATAATATTTTTAAAATCAGATCAAACAAACCTGTCTGATCGGTTTAATACACTGAAGCTTGTGTTTTTTTTTAAAAAAAGGATATATACATAAATCATCCATGCGACTTTTCGCATCTAATATCAAAATACGAACTTATTTTTTTATATCCCTAAACTATCATGATTTTTTTATTTTAGTCCTTCCGTCTATTTATGTTACATGTTTTGTTACTTTTGATTTTTCTCATTTATGAAAAGACTAGATTAACCCTCCCTCCATAACACATCAAATAATGAATAAAAAAATAAAAAGAAAAAAAATTGGGGGAGAGAGTAATTTAGAATTTTTCATAAATGACAAATTCTTTTGTTTACCACTTTAATCCTTCAAATGATTTTTTTATTTTTTTATTTTTTTATATTTGTTATATCATATTTTTCTAGAGGGAGGAATAATTTAGTCTTTTCATAAATGAAAAAAAATAAAAGTAACGGAAAATATAGCAGAAGTAGATGGAAGGAATAAAAGTGAAAAAATCATGATAGTTTATGGATAAAAAAATAAGTTCGTAATTTGGTATTAGATGTGAAAAATCATGATAGTTTAGGGGAGATTTATGAAAATAAATTCGTAGTTTGGGATTAGGATGATCTGGTTGGAATCGGATAAAATTGGATTGAACAAGAAAATTGATTCAAATCAGTTTTTCTAAATCAATAAAATAAAATTTTATATATAAAGAACATACAAAATAAGGAAAGTTTAATAATGAAATAAAGATGGAAGAATAGAGAATATATAAATTATGAAATTAAATTAAATTATGGATTATGAATTAGAAAAATATAGTAATAATAAGGAAGTTAGATTTGAAATTTATTGCGAAAATAAAGGTGAAAGAATATTAAAAAAACAAACAATAAGGAAATTTTACTTGAAAATTTTGAAGAAAAAATAGTAAAATAGAAATAAAAATATGGAGATAAAAAAATTCACAAAAAGTCTAAACAAAATATTTAACAGTCAGAAACCACTTTATTAAAATTATTATAATAGATATTTGTTGGAACTTTTGTATTGATGTTTAATTATGTTAATTAAATGATTATTAATATGTAATTATTTAGTTTTTTACACTTTGATTTGTAATTTCTATTTTTAAAATAAAATTATTATTTTAATAAGCATTTTGTTCAATCTGATAATTTGAATTCGATTAAATCGAGCTATGAAGAGTTGCGTAACTAGTTCAATGACCTAGGGGTGAAAACGGGCCGGAGCGACCTGCACTGATCAAGATTCTTCAAGTTTTTTTCGACTCAGTGGATAATTGAGTTGGGATCGAGTTCTGATCGAATTATAAAAACTCGTATCTCATTCCAACCTGATAAAATATAGTAAATTATTTTACAATATTATATTTATGTTTATTTTAATTGAAGTTTCATATTTTATTTTATTATATCTTAAATATACATTATATTATACTATTATTATGTATAATGTAATTGATAATTATCCATATTTATATAATAATATTAACTTTCTTTATTATTATATTTATTTTTAAAATTTTATTGTTAAATCGAAACAACGGAAAACTTTTAGTGGGGAAAGTCTGATTCCGGCCAGAATTGAATTTTTTTTTCAAAAACTCAGAGTAAATTGGGTCGAAACTGAGACGGCCGAATCCCGTCGCGAACTCGGATTTGGCCCGGCCCTACAATGACCATCGATCTGATTTGGGATGTGTTGTTATACTTAGTGACCAGCAGCAGATGTTAGACTTGAGATGTGTCGTTATAATTGCGAGCAGCCATGAACAACCAGGCTGCTTTTTGGGGTCTTCGTTAGCCTGCACAACGGTTGGAACTTGGAACAGTAGGTGGAAAGGAAGCGCAGACGTGATGTGATCTTTCTTTCAGAGCTGTGCCCCACAACAAGGCAGGCAGGGAGGCAATGCCGACAACCCTGCTCGATCATAGGACAAAGGTGTCCATACGAAGTTGCTTACATATATATAACTCGATGGCCTCAACGTTGTTCCATCGGTGCCCTTTCTCTGTCCTCCCGGAGTTAATTGCATGCATAAAATTGGTAAGGTAAACGATTCAACCTCTGTCTGAGCAGCAAATTACTCCCCATGATCTCCACTCACCATCCACTTCTCAGCATCGTAGGTTCAGTGAGATCTTGGTTGGGGATTATATATATTGTCCGATTGGTTACACTGTGACTAAGTGTTGATTTCAGCATAGGGTAAAGATGGTCTGCCTCTGCCTGCCCCTGTTCTAGATATCTTGCTTTACCTACTCCAACTTTTGTTCCTTTTTTTGAATTGTCCTGCCTACTCATTTGTCATTGCTCCCCAATAAGTTAGGGTGGTGCAAAAAGGATATAATGAAGTTTGAATCTATGATTGTGATTTTTTATTAGAACTCTTAATATATGGATTAGTGTTAATCTTTTATATGCATAATAATTCTAGTAATGAATTACAATCTAGTGATTGGAATTAAGATTCACATTTGTGGTCATGGAGAACAAATTAGCGGAGTAATCCCACAGTCGAGGGATGATAAGGAGATGCAAAGAAAGAAATAGACAATCTGGGTAAATGCAGAGACTTCTTCCATCTTGGCTTCCTTTGCATGCTTACTTTGGGCACCCACAACGATAGTAGGCACTCCAGAGTCCAGAGTATGAAGCAAAAGAACCAAGTGCCGAATGAGTCATGGTTCCACATTCTACACCAAAGCTTTTGGAGATAGTGAAAGATTCATTAATAATAAAGTCCCCACAGTCAAAAATAGGGTAGGGATGGTTCTCAGGCGTGTGCCCTCTCCCTCCGCTACAAACTTCAAGTGCCACAGTTCCATATGTCAGTCAACTTTTCACTATTCCTACTGTATCCCACTCTACTGTGGCATCAAACCTTTTTTTTTCTGTTTTTGCTCCTACTCGTACTTCCCAGTACTAACTACTGTCAGCGCAGCCAAACCAAAAATGTATCGCCAACTTGCTTAAGAAATAGCCAGCAATAAGCATGAAGCAAAATGTTTTTCTTTTACCTTTTTTTGAAATACAGCATGAAGATGCCAATTAAAGATCTAAGTGATAAGAAGCGTTTGACGCAATTAGACGGCGGAGTTAAGTGTCTTGAAATCGTCCGATATTAGTTGCTCCGAATTCAATTCTCAAAATAATCACGAACATGATTTAATCTTATTCTTATCGCCTCAGCTTAAACAAAAGTGTTTCAATCCTGTCTAAGAACGTCAGATGGATTCTGCATATAAGCATTATGTCCTAATACTCAATCTCCAAATTAAATTCGTAAAATAAACAAACAGTAAATACATGCAATTCATCATTAATCATGACACTGTCTATTATCAGAATTTCGAAAGAGTACACAACATACAGCGACTGAACTATCTCGCACGAAAATAAGTGTAAGGATAGAGTTTTGATGTCCTTTATTTTCACAAGGGATCAGAACCGAAAACAAGTAGTGCTCCTGCTTTTGGTGAACTAGTGACCAGAGTAAAATTAGATCGAAATATAATCAGTAATCCAACATGAAGCATTTTATCTCACCTTCCTTTTTTGGAAAAAACAAAAGCATTCTTGTTTTCTACCACACAAAACCTAGTGGCACTAAATTTTCAACAGTACTGATCAACACACATCCACAAAGCATTGACAACAGAAAAACAAACTGAACATTCACTCTGCCTTATCTAGTAGCTGCATCTTTAACTTGCTAGCATGCCACATATGTAACAAGTTGAAAATTAACAAACCCCGGGAGATGGTGTTACCTGGTAACCTTCCAAATCACGTTTTCGTCATCAGTGGCTCTGCTCTGTATAGGTTTTTCTTACTTGAGAGAAGGCAGAAAGAAGACAAATTCTATTTTTATGCCAGCAAATAATGAAAAATCATATTATTGTAGTGGCTGTGGCCTTTGGAATGTGTCACCCTATGCTACAAAATAATATACATTTATAGATGCTGAGTGAAGTAGACTTGGCCTCACCAGCCATACACGGGATTTTCTACATGAGGAGGCAAGAGATGCAAGTCTATACAATGCTGCTTACTGTAGTCCCTTGTTCCAGGTATTGCTCCTGAAGTCAACCTCAAAAGTTCATTACCTGTGAGACAATAGTGAGCAAATGCTAAACCTCCATCGACGGCATCTGATAAAGTAGGCATAGATATCGACTTCTTCATCATTGTCTTGCTGGTAGCATTGACACTAGCTGTTGAATCATCATTGTTCAAAACTTTGTCAAGATCAGAATACTCCATAAATCTCTGTGTTGCAGCCTCCCATGATAGGGTATATCTCTGCTCAGGAGTGAGTGGTTGGGGTTCACCTGCCATTGCCTCTTTTACTCTTGCCACGAAATCCTCAGATGTCTTGTAAGTCAAACAGTTAGGGAATTCCTGGAAGAAAGCATTTGATGGGTGATCTGCACAAATAACGAACTTCCCCATGGCAAGAGCCTCTGCTGTTGCTGTGCACAGGACATCACTAACGCTCGGATTTATGAAAACCTTGTACCTAGTACAATCAAATGGAGAAAGATAATTCTTCTTCCATCCACCTTAAATTTAAAATGGTACAAAGAACAAAGTACATAAATCTAAATCTTTTTTTTAGAAGACATAAATCTAAATTTAAAGTGATACTCACCCATGAAGAGAATCATCTGCATGATCCCTTCCTTTAAGAAAGTTCAGGTTCAGTTCCAACTTCTTAGCAGTAGACTGGACTTCTTGTGAGTCTTCACCGTTTCCATACACATCTAACTTAAATCCTTCCAAGTCATTTTTGTGCTTCGCCATCAAATCTAATAATTCTTTGTAACCTTTTGCCCAAACCATTTTCCCTAGGAAGTATGCACCTTTGGAGAATGCCTGCTGCCCTTGTTCCCTATCTGCTGCTATTTTCTCTCCAATTTTTAGAAACTTGGGATTGACACCATGAACATTGCAGACAACAGACTTTGGCAAATCTTGTGTTGCAGCGGAAAGGCGCAAAACCTACAGAATGGTCAACGTCATTAAACTGAGTTATGAAATATGAATTTGTCTTGCCTGTTCTTAAATTATGATATTTTGTCAACAATATTGCAGGCATACGATCATTTAAACTCATTTGAAAATCTTTTTTTAAGTATCAAATTTTAAAAAAACACATAAGATGAACTAAAAGTCATACCTTATGGCAGTATGCTCTAGCTACCCAGTTATTAATATGTTTGACAAGGAATGCTTGAAAAGCTCCATACTTCTCCCTTTTGATATACTCCAAATAATTCGTGTGAACAACACCAACAACATGATTAAACTTATCCGTCCAACGCTTCCCATGATGATACCAATTTAGGTGCTCTGGCTCCTCCAGTATTGCAATATCAGCCTCCTTGGAGGGAATGAACTGTGTAGTATCCCCAGTAGGTATTATGCTGCGTCTTTCTTTTGAGAACTAAAGTCAAGACAAAAAACGTTAGAAATGTCCATAATATAAAAGAAACTTGTATTTCTAAACACATAGTGAACATAAAATTACCTTTCCTGGATAGAAAGAGATCTTGAAATCTGCCTTAAAGCCAACCCGTTCTTCAAGCCAATTTCTTATGTATGCTTCCTGCTCCTCTGGAGAGCTGAAACTCAAACTATTGGGATATACCAGTTCCTGGTCCGATTTGCAAAGCCAAGGAACCACCAATGTAACATCTTGCTTTGCAGATTTAGCCAAATATGCAGCTCTGAATAATGGATTCACAGCAGTTCCCGTCATCCATGGAAGGCTGGCAGTTGTTACAATTGCAACATGATGCTTCTTGTCCTCTGGTTCATGCTTTATGAAGTTACCCCAAAAACTTCCTTCATAATGATGCCCTGTGCTTTGGAGCACTCTGGCTATTCTCAAATCAAGATCATCACTTCTATTCTCAATTTCATGCAGAGATGTTTCATTTGCAGAAAGAGAATTGTACAAGATCTGATCTTTACGCTTGCTGCATAAAGTTTCCACTAATTTGTCACATATGTCTGCACCAACAAAGAAGAAATGTGATTCAAACTTCGAAAAGATGAACTCGAAGAATGGATAAGGAAGCAAGAAAGATGTCATGTCGTCATTAGGTTGAATAATCAAGTCATGAAAAAATAATTTATGTTTCATTTGCAATCTGGATTGATGTTAAGGCTTGATAACAAAATCATGGATATATGTAGGATTTTAGGTTACTTTCATCTTCTCTGAGAAGAATTGCAACAGAGATTACTCCGAGGTAGAATGCCAGTGTGCTGCTAAACGCTTTAGAATCAAACCAGTTCTAAGGATCATATGGCTATTACAGTCACAAAATCCCATAGCTTCATTGCATGTATAAGATGGTGTGATTCCATTCAACTCCAAAGACCAATTACCTTAATTTGGCTGAGAAGATTTCACCCTCATCTTGTTACCAATATTTTATTTAATGTTTTGAGACTCTATTGGCTTGAGATGGACAGCATTTTGCTTTCCATTTGGAAAGCTTGGATGAATGCAACTATACAAGTTTTTATGGTCATCTTTTACCTCTAAAAAATAACTGACTAAGATTATGAGCAATTGCATGATTCAAGCTTTCATTTCACAACATCATTGATCCTCTCAATTCCACACTCATATGAGAGAGATAATAATGTTTGTTTTTTCTGCTCTTGAATGGTCATATCCTGCCGCCATTGTACAGCTGATATTGCTTGACAAAAGGTAGCAAGACCTAAATTGGATGTGCTGATAAACGCAGATCAAGAATAAGGTTTGTACCTCTACGTATTCCAATTTGGTCAAATAATGGCCCAGATTGTTTAACGAAGTATGCCAAAAGCTCTGATAGGTCCAATGGAGGAACCTCCTGCATCGGGTAACCAATTATTACTCAGCTAGTTCCCATTTGGAAACTAAAAAGAAAAACAAAAGTAAGCAATAACCATATTTTGCAACATATGGAATAACAAAAATCTGATGTTGAAAGGCTCTCATCCTGAGATCCTTGATGCTGCATGAGGAAAATGTCTTAAGAATTGAATGATAGCAAACAAGGCAACTGTGACATACTGCAGAACCAATCTTGGATTCTTCTGGCTCCTTGTAGATTGCTTTCTGAAAGGAAAAACGAAAGATAATAATTTAGAATATGTCAAAACAGGTTTAGAAGAAAAGGAAGTTGAAATGATGATTCTTAAAGTCTTTGCTGCCACACATGGAATGCGCCGTCTACTCAGAGTGCATCTAAGTTTTATGAATGTGATAAGAGACTATTGGTTTGAATACAGATATAGCAAGTATCTTTTACATAACATAAAAAAATATAAAAGGAGTCTTCCCAGGTCCTATCGAAAGCAAGCCTAGATATCATGGATTCATATATTTCACAAGTTCATGAATTAAAGTAATATTCATCAGTCTTTTCAATGCAGGGAAATATCTTTCGTGGCCAATTTAGACATCTCATCTATCTTTGCTTCATAACTAAAGATACATAATGTTGTGCTAATTGTCAAACAATTTAGACTTCATGAACAATTAGTCATTAAAAAACAATCAGTACGATCACTCATGCAGGCAACGGAAAATCACAAAGGCCAAGAAGAAAGAAAAACGATACACTGCGTAAGGCAATTACCAGGTTGCAAATAAAGGGAGCTTTGGCTCAGTAAACAAATCATTGGTTTTTTGTCAAATAAAGCAACTCAATTTTCCTTCAAACAATGCCAAGTTTAATTTGTGTTATTGATCTTTTATGTGACACCTGACAAAGCTTGCAACTAAAAGAGGTAGTTATCCTTGCATATTACTATTGGCTATATATATTCCACAACTAAGAATAGTAAACAAGAAATTATAGCACGTAACAAGAATGAATGGATAAACCAGGTCAGAACACAGAGCACTTGTTTTTGGCATCTCACCAGGCTCAATTTCACTTTCTCCACGAACTCGCTGCTCCCAAAATTCCCAAAGATGTCGCTTGATTGGCTTTTGCGCTCGAACTCCTTCAGCCCCGACTTGAGCTTACGAAGGGGCTCCCACTCCTTCTCATCTCCATCCTCCACCTCCTCCCTCGCCTTCCACCGAACGCTCCTCCGATCTCGTGCCCGTTCCCCGTCGACGTCCAGAACAGACCCGACCTCGTCGACCTCGGCCACTATGGCGTTGCGGATGGCGGACAGGTCGATCCGGATGGTGGCCTTCGGGCTCCACCTCTCGAGCACCTTCCGGCTGAAGTCCGGCGAGGAATAGGCCCGCCGGATCTCGGATATTTTGGGCTGGATCCGCTTGACGAACTCGAACTCCGCGATGGCCGACGAGGTCGGGACGGCGACGGCGCCGCCTCCGCCGGCGGCGGAGAAGGGGGACGCGGAGTTAAGGAAGTTCTCCAGCTCCCGGTCGGCAAGGGACTTGAAGGAATTGGCGCGGGCGCGCATGAGCTGGAGGTCCTCGCGCCATCCTTTGGAGAGGAAGGAGAAGGCCTTCTCCGCCGTGCCGCCGGCAGCGGCCGCGGATGCCGACGTCGACGGCCGGCTCTCCATCCCCAGATTGATCATGGCCGGTCTCCGGCGATGGAAGCCTTCCGAATTAGCGTAAGTGTAAAAGCTCCCGCGTCGGAATCGTGCGAGGAAGGCGAAGGGGGGAGAGGAGAGAGACGGAAGGCAGAGAGAAAGAGAGGTGGAGACGAGAAAGAGCAGAAGAGGGCCGCGAAAGAGATGGGGTTACGTGGGGGCCACCCGTATGAGAAAGATTGCGCAGGGGCCACCTGGAAAGTTGATGACGTGGAGAGCAGAGAGCGCGTGGATCACGTGATCAGTGACGTGGACGGCCACGATTGGGTGGAGCGGATTTGGCGTTCCGGGAAGGGGAAGGGAGTGAAGACTAGGCTTCGGCTGTTCTTTTTTAACAGCATACAGGGAAAAGGCGAATCTTATTGGTTTAAAGTAGTGGGTCCCAGTGCGGGTCCGGTTTTTCGACAAATCGTCGACGTCCTTTTGGTGTCCAAATGCGGGGAAGGGGGCAGATGCGACGGGAATATTCTGGAACGCCGGGACATTTTGGTCTAATGGACGGCCGAGAAGAATGAGACCGGATGCGCCCAGGGGTGTGTAATTTGTCGTGACTATTTTCTTTCGACTCAAGAAACACCAAAGATGGATTTTACGAAATATTTATAATTATGATATTATTTTGAATATTCTCGAATTAGAAAGAAAATATAGAAATTCCACTATTTTTTCGGCAATAGTATGTATAAAAAGAAAAAGATAAGTCGGTTTTAGGTTCAGAGTTTGCCTTAACATTATAAATTAAGTAGTGAGTAGTGATTCAATAAAGGAGTTATGGTTTTGATATAATAACAGTTTAGCTTGAAATTTAGCGAAGAAAGTTAAGAATAACACACAATAAATAAACTTAAATTATTATCGTAATTCATGTTATTACTTATTAGCATAACTTAAAAGAGGGTCATAAATGGCTGCTTCCCGATAATAATTCAGCTCAGCTTTTGGATTTAGTCATTATAAACATTATAAACGACGGCAGTTCCCGAGACTTCTAGCTTTCTCCAATCTCCTGCCACAGCGAGCACGGTATAAACATTTCATCCAGATTAACTTTTTACACTCTTTCCTTTACATTTTTTTTTTACCGGTCCGAGTTTTAAAAAGATTTTTAATGTCCGAAATTATTAACGTCCCACTATAAACACAACTCTATTATCAGTCAACCAACCAATTAGCTTTTAAAATTAAATTAGTCGAAGGATTTCTTAGTCTATTTTCTGTTCCAATAAAACCAGACAAAATTAAATTAATTAGAGGGAACAGTTTTTAGGAACACAAGCAACGTACTCGTAGAACCAACTGAGTTGGCAAAAGTTACTCCTTTTTTAGATGCATCCAAAGGGTTGGTGTTACTGAGCATCTCCTTCTTGCTTTCTGCTAAGCACACGACCAGCGGGCAGACGCAACCAAAGCTCTGCTCGCTTCAGGGCCACATGTCATTCCTGCCGTCTTGTAGTGGCGTGAATTGGGGACGCTCCATTGGATTCAATTCCTGCCTCTAATTCACACTGTCAGGGCCCCCCAAATGTCATCCATTGCCATCAAAGAATAAGATACAATCTCTGCAGAGCAAGCATTTTTATGATCCAAAGCCCTCCAAGACTGTGGGGCTTCTGCTCGCCCAGAAGCTTTTAGCTTATGTAGTCCACAGGCTTGAGCTAGTGCCATCAACTGTGTCGATATGCAGCTTCTTTCACACATTTTGAAGAGCAATAAACAGATAATTTAATGAGAATTCGTGTAATTGATCACCATGAATGTGTACTGGAGAGTTGTCGACGTTTCTGTTTGGCCTTTACTGGTCACTGCACTGATTGGAGTCTCAAGAAGAAACAGCTTATCATGTGCTCACATACATGAGGAGAGAGAGAGAGAAATGAGTGGCATCCTATGGCAATGAATGAAACAAAACATATAGCATAAATTCCGACTGATAAAAAAAAGGATAAGCCGGGAGCAAGATTATGATACTTTATCATACAGCTTTTAACCCTTGAATAAAAAGATTACAAGTCTTTTAATGTGAAGTTTTTGTACCCATGTATTTCATATTTATTTATTTATTTATTTGTAGCAGAGACCCATGAGCCCTCCGCTTTCAACTAAATAAAGAATAATGGATGACCCATCTGCAATAATATTCTTTTCAGTAATTGTTAAAAACGAAGGGTGCATCTATTCAAATGGTGTAAACTTTACAACTTTAAAGGATACATGTTAATGTTGTAAGCAAGACTAATTCTTATCTGATAGCAACTTCAGGAACAATAGGCCCAAGAACGTACATAGATGCCCGTAGTGTAATTGCTGTCCTAGATTACTCACCTTCTCAGTGCATAGGAAAAAAGCATATCCTCTATGCATATTTTACGTACATGCATCACGCTATCCTGAAACAAATACTTGTTGGAGTCGAACAGTTGAGAGAAAAGTAAGGTAAAATTATGCAACTGACATAAAAAAAAAAAAAACTTACCCAAGGGCATAATTAAACCCCAATGAGGTAATTATATAATTTCCCAAGGGAAAAGAACTCTGACCAGTTTGAAAAAAGAATTGCAATGCCAATAAAGAGAAACCAATTATCATATTCTCCTTGTCTGAGTCTAAATTCAATCAAGAACATGTTAATTAGATTCTAGACGGTCTGAATGGTTTATGGATTCCGAACAAGTACATAACTATGATTGACAGCAGCAACAAAGCGATATCACTTACTAAGTAATCAGTACTTGGACATGAATTTGTAAAACTCTTAAAATTTATGAATAGATAAGCCAATCCTATAACTCACATACTGTAACAAAGTCAAAACATAATAATTAATATGCATTTGGCACGGCAGCAATGAGCAGTAGCCATCATCAAGGAAACAATTCTCTATGGCTGTGTTTGGCACGAGAATATTGAGAGAACTTTTGTTCTCGAGAATTAATTGATGTGATAGAAAAGTTTGAATTGGTGTTTGGATGAAAAAGTGTAATGATGGAGATTTAAAAAGTTGATGTGATGGATAAGTTTTAGTGGATGTTTGAATAAAAAGTAAGAACTAAGAATATAATTTATTATTTTATGAGGTATAAAATTATAGTAAATAAGAATATATTATTAATATTATAATTTACGTAAATCATTATATTATTAATATTATTTTTTATTTATTTTGATTAAATATTTTAAATATTATTAATATTACAATTTACGTATATTTTAAGATCCAAATATAATATATTTTTTAAAAAAATAATTGAATAGTTTAATTAATAAAATATTTATTAATTATTAGAACTAATTATTTTATAGTTTTAATTAATAATATTTAATAAATTATTTTATAAGATTCCTAATAATGTATCAATATATTATAAATTATATATACATATATTATAAAATAATTAAAAAATAGATGAAATTAAAAAAAAGTCAAAGATTGCGACATTGAAAAAAAAATAAATGTTCTTGCCTTCGACAATGTTAACATTCGAGAATGCATGTCCAGTAACATCTTAATCTTGGGCTCATATGTGCCTGCTGAAAGCATGAGACAATTCGGATCGGAAGCTGCAAAGGCTCACAAAAAAGAACTACACCGAGGGAATTCCATTCATGGTCCAAAATTTTACCTTTCCTCCAGCAATTTGTTGGCAATTTATGATCATCATCGGAAAAAAAAGGAAGAGCACCGTTAAATGTGATCCTCGAAATCGTGAAACGTTATTAATAGGTGATTCATACAAGGTAATAATTTTGCAGACGCGATCAATGAGTATCGATTGGTGTGATCACATGCGTCGATGAACAGTGCCCATAAGAAGGACGTAGTCTCCTTGGGTATGATCCACCCCCAAAAGCAATTCTAAGTTACACAATTCGGTGCTTTGGATGACGAAAGAGTGGTATCTTCAGTTGATGAAAATGGAGACATAACATTTTATTGGTCATCGACTGCGTTCCTCCAACTAAAACATGCACGGCTTCTCTGTCGAACTTGTTAAATTCCTGCTGTTCCTTTTCATGCTCTCAACTCAAACCATAAAGTTGTTGGGATAGAGTTTTATTATAGATTTCTTGTGGCTGACTGCAGGTGGCTTTAGTAACCGTTCTCCTCAATTGCTTGGTGGTGTAGAAGTAGAAGGGAATTACATGTCTGCAACCAATAAAAATAAGCTGTGCAATGTACAGAAACAATTGCACAAGCAGATCTGCATACAGCATATATGCAACCATCGTTCGCTGGAAACTAACCTCTTCTTTTGAAAATTTTCTTCTTGGACTTTTGTATTCCAACTCAGACTTTAATTAATTTAAGCATCCTTTTTTTCTTAAAAAAGCCTGTCACTTGTGCAGATGTTCCTGTATACTGAGAGAACAAACATATTAGAGAGACTTTTTGTAACACCTGATATTTTAATAGGAACAATAAAGTAATTTGTTAATTCAAAATATGATTAGAAAGGAAAAAGGAAAAAGGAAAAAAAAATTAATCTTATTCAGAATAGAAATTGTGATTAGAAACTTCAATTTGATTTTAGATATAAAAGAATATTTAATGATTATAGAACTTTCAAATAGGATAAAATTGAAAGTCATATGGCTTAAAAAAATATTCCAACCGTTAAAATAATATTTATTATTATTTTAATCCAAAAATTAGGTGATAAAATATTATTATATTAATTAATTCCGAAAATTAGATAGATGAAGAAAATAAAGATAAAACAAAGATATAGTTTAATTAACATAAGTTATTGATAAAGGATAATACAAAGGAATTTGAATAGAGATGAATTTTGTTAAGTATGGTTATGAAATAAATTAGTGAAATTTGAATTTGATTAAATTTGAATATTTAAGAGATGATAATTAATGATGAAGGATATGGAGAAATAGTCTAAGGTCCAATAGGAGTCAAAAAATCGTACTTGAGAGTTATAAATAAAGTCTAAATGGTTGCTAGAAAGTATTATTTGCCTCCAAAAAATTTTTGCACGAGAGCTCTTCTTTCTCCTTTGTTTTCTTACAAACTGAGAGCGCGAGTGATATACCGTTTCGAAGTCCCGACAAAGGAGAACAAGATCCAAGTGGTAGTAAAAAATTTCTACATGTCAATAAGGAGGAATCATCGGTCAAAAACACGACGGCCGTGGAGTTCCAAACAATATGAACATAGTTAATTTTTCAACCAACTTAAGGTACGTAGGGGGATCCCCATGTCATTTATTTTCCACGACATGGACCTAGGACTCTTCTTCATTATACATACATAGATTATATATTGTTTGCATCGATTGAATATCGAGTGACATAGATAAGATTGTCAAAAATTGTGTCGGAAACACAATTCTTGGTGGTGACATTATTTGGCTCGGGTTTTGTCTGATACAGTCTGTATTCCATTTAACACGATCCGGATAATGATCGACGTGGATAGGGTTCTGGAATATAAAACATATTTTTAAGAATTGATTTATAATATATTAGATAATTAAGATTGTTAATTATTGTCGATCATTTAATTCATATCCCTAATTTTAGTACGATGATCAGATTATTTCATTGTCATTGCACCCAATCATGATATTGATTATGATATTGATCCATTAACCTTATTATTGATTGATCCTAATCAAATTGTTTATCGTATATGATTGATCGATCGTCATCATATCTGATCATACCATTAATTAATATATTAATATAGTGATTTTTTGATTGGGTCATGTTTAATTGAAGATAATTGTTAAAGATAGACATCTTAGGTAATTAAGATAAAAGTTAAAAATTATTGAGCTCATGTCTACTGATTGCCACTGGGACTGATAGGACATTCGAACTAATATTGCACCTTCGAGTTGATAGGGCCTTCGGACTAATATTGCGCTTTCGATTGATTGCGCCTACAGGCTAATATTGTGCCTTCGAGTTGATAGGACCTTTGGGTTAACTGTGCTTTCGGGCTGATTGGGCTTTCGGGCTAACTGCATCTTCAGGTTGATTGAACTTTCGGGCTAATTGCACTTTCGAGTTGATGGGACCTTCGGGCTGATGGATAATTGAATTGAATTAGGTAGATTGTGTAAAAAACTATGAATGTCCTAGGTGTGATCCTTCGTCCTCCATCATACCCGAACTTATTAATTGATATGAAGTGGCATAGTGTCCCTTAATAATAGAGAACTCTCGTATTACGTCTGAAAGGGATGATTGTAACTTTTAAGATTGAATTAATAATTAAATCAAATCGAATTGAACTAATAATTGTATTATTAATTGAATTACACCTAGTGGATGATGGATAATTGATTTCGCCCTAGTGGTTGATAGACTATCGATTTCGCCCTTGTGATTGATGGATAATCAAATTGCGCCTCTATGGCTGATGGATAATAAGTTGCGGCCTTTGTGCATGATAGATGAATTGATAAATTATTAATAAAATTAAATTGATAATTATTATTGTGACCTTTATTGACCTTTGGGCAATATGAATTGATCAACTGTTAATTGTTAATTATCGGATTGTGACCTTCATTGACCTCTAGACAATTGGTGATTAATTAAAGGTAATTGATATTTAATTAACAATTATTATTGAATAGAATTGAGATAATCAAACTGAATTGAATTGTTAATCGAGTTTGCGCCACAGTGGTGGATAGATAATTGATTTCGACCTAACGATTGACTGACAATTGAATTACTCCATAATTGATGATGAATAATTGAATCGACAAATTGTTCATAGAATTAATAATTGATAATTGTTGATTGTAGCCTTCATTGACTTATGAGCAATTGATAATTGATTTAAGATAGTTGAATTGAATTGAATTGATATTGGTCATCAATAATTAATAGTATAGATATTTATTTTGATTGATCAATTTATTATTGTTAATTGATATATCGTTATCCTGATCAATCATAGATTATTTATAGATAATTGTTTATTGATAGAATTTTTATACTAATGCTGATATTGTTCCATGATTCATATTAATAATTGTTACGGGTGACACTATGTACTGAATTATTTTATTAAGCTTTGCCCCTGTACTTGGATCCGTACATGTGATGATGATGACGATGGTGAGATGGTTGGTGGCTTTTGTGACGGGTGATACGTACATGGATATAGGGTCCATTATTGTATAGACATGGGCCCTAACCTATAGGTTTTGGATGTATAAATAGCTTTCTCATATTGTATAAAAAATATTGCCTTCCGCTATTATGAACCAGCATATTGGCTGGACATAATTCAGTCATAGAATTAAGTGGCATCTCCGAGATAGCTTTCGGAGCAGGCAAAAGAAAAAAATCACGAGGAGTTACACTTTTGGCGAGAAAAAGAAAAAGAAAAAAGTAACTAGAGTTTTTCGCCATACCAATAAGGTTCCAAACAAGCTACTTATTATCTGAATATGAAAAACGAAGCACATTTTGTTGACATAACTCTAAAAGGAAAAATAATAGACTAATTTTGTGCTCATCGGATTGTTTTCTACATTATTTGTCCTATAAATAAAAAATCAAACACCTACGTATTTGATTAATGCTACAAAGAGTATTCTGATATTAACTCGTGATGGCTTCGTTCTTAATGAAGTCTGCATTAGACTACTAAGGTTCTTTAAGCCATTATTCCTCGCTTACGTAAAGTCTCTAATTTGAGTTTGAATAATGCATAATATTTCAGTTAGGTATGTCGGGTGATTTTATCAAATTAGTTGGGCCGGCGGGCCGGCTTTCAACCTTTGAACGGTGTGTATAACCATTAATGCTGCGCAACTTGAGCCATCGACACTATTTTCAAACATCGAAAATTGACAATAAAAAATAGGTTCTCTGAGTCTCAATTATCCCTAAATTAGAACTATATCTCGGTTCTAGATCTGTCACATGTGCTTTTGTAAGACATTCACATTTTCGTCAATACCTTGACCGCATTAATATTGTTTTAGTGGTTGTTATCTTACATTGCCACAAGATTTAATACTTAAAAAATGTTTATTAGTCTATGATTTTTGTTGATGCACAATGCAATAACAAATATTCCAAACTAATGTCAATATCGGAGTGGAAAACAATGTTGTAAAATCCAACTAGACCATCGACCCGGTCTTTCAACCGGTCGGATAGAGTCGAATCGAAGGGTCGGACCGGATCAAATCGATCGATTGGATGGAATAATATAATTGGTTATTGATAATTTTAATTACTTTGATAATATTAATTAACACCTCATTAATAATACAAATAACAAATATGAAAAGTGTCTTGCTATATTACTAGTTGGGTGAAATACACTTTGAAAAAAAATATCCATTCAAACATTTTTAAATTTTTTATTAAAAAATATCATTCAATTTAATCTTCTTTATTTCTTAAAATATTTTACAATTAACTTTTTTTTGTCTCATCTTATTTTATCTATATTTACTTTTATTTTTACCTTGATTATTTGTATTAATATGTGATCAAAATCTGAAATGTTTTAAGGGGTATTTTGATAACTTACTCTACAACTATTTTAATTATTATTTATATTTTATATTATCAGTACTTACGAAATACTATAATGTGTGATCTAAATAGTGGTAATTTATTTTAGTGGAAATCCACTAAATTACAAACCGATAATACACCAAACGTTCCCTAACATCTCATGCTTAACTAGCTCATTTAACCATTAAATGAAATTAAGTTTTTTAACAAGTTCATTCATATTTCAATTCGTGCTTATAAATGGATAAATGTCATAGCATCCGCTCAAACATATTCACACATCAATTGTTAGATTTTATCAATAAACAATAACGTTACTATACAAGCTTACTTCCTCAATGGTTGCTCATGATTTTGCATATGGACGTAAAACCTTACCAAGCAATGCAATTTAAGACCAAATACAATAACCTAAACTTCAACCAATAAGCATAACCTAAAGCCAAGAATTTTAGATTAATCTTAATTAAGTAGCCAATAATTGTTGACTCTAATACCTTCTTTTTAGATGAATCTGAATCTGTAAAAAGCTAATTTAATCACCTATCTACTAAAAAAATATAGCAAAATTTGTATGCTCAAATTTTAGTGCATTATACAAGTAGATTGTAGTGCTACCCGAGACAATTTGATAGTAGGTCAATTCTTTAAGTCATAATTTTTCACACAACTTCCAATGGAATAAAATCAAATCCCACAAAAAATAAACTTCAATATCTACCCAAACATATTATTAACATTTTTGGACAAATAAAACATATTCAAAAGATAATTAGAATAGTGGCACAAATTTGAACAAAACAACAATCAATATGTTTTCCAATTTTTGGATACATTATCTTCATCATGAATCAATTAATCTTAAAAGGCTTTGCTCTATATAGTGAATAATGATTAGGGCACATTATTAATTTAAAATTTCTTATTCATAATAATAATAAAAAATTTTGATCATGAAGAAAAATTCAAGCTCTCATTCAAAATGTTCACCCGACTACATACCTAGGTTTTTTTTTATCAAATTTTTTAAATCCATCCTTCATTTTTTTTCCTCACGTAGGATCCCTAGAACTTTTTATGTCATACTTTTGTAGCCCTTGGCCTCTCATTCCTCTTTTTCTTGAAGAGCGAATGAAACTTCAAATCTCTACCTTAAGGGCATTTAGGATTGTGGCTGATTTGTGAGAGGAAAAAATAAGCGGGATTTAAGATTTTGGAGCTCTTATACTTTTCTTCTTTAGCCAAAAGATCAATGCCTTTCCACTTAAGGTCATGCTCATACTTTTATTTTAGGATTTTATAGTATATCCCCTTGAGAAATATTTCTTCTCATTTTTTTTATTAAGATTATAAATATAGCCTACATGTCATCTTAATCATTAACATTTAACATACTTTCATTGCACACTCTAACATCTCATGTCTTAAGATAATAATAATCACACAAATGATTAATACATCATCTAACCATTAAATGAAATAAAATTTCTTAGCGAGCTATCCATATTTCAATTCATTCTTATAAATGGATAAATATTCAAGCATTTCCTCAAACATTTACCAATCAAACATTAATTGTTAGATTTATCAATAAACAATAACTTAGTCGTACATGTTTATTTCCTCGGTGGTTGCTTATGATCACTGCACATAAACTTAACACTTAACCAATCAATGCATTTAAAATCAAAGACATCTGAACTTCAACAAGTAAGCATAATATAAATTCATAAGCTAACCATGGAGCCAAGAATTGTTGGCTCTAATACCTTCATTTGATATCAATCCAAATTCTATAAGAAGCTAATTGAATCATGTGAGTACTACATAAATTTCATTGCAAAATTTGAGAATAACAAATTTTAGCGTATTATACAAGTTGACAACGCCTTTTTTGACCATAACTTTCCACACATA
Organism: Pontederia crassipes; assembly: GCA_030549335.1. Classification (NCBI taxonomy): domain Eukaryota; kingdom Viridiplantae; phylum Streptophyta; class Magnoliopsida; order Commelinales; family Pontederiaceae; genus Pontederia; species Pontederia crassipes. Next base: position 11,037,003 of record CM060190.1, read on the forward strand.
GATTCAAATGGAATGAAATCAAGGCCTACGAAAGCTAGATTTTAATACCTATCCAATCCTATTTTATTAATAGTTTTTGGATAATTAAAACATATTAAAAAACTAATCAAAATAGGAGGTAAGAATTTGAATAGAACAACAATCAATATTTTTTCATTTTTTTGGGTACATCATCTTCATCATGAATCAATTAACCCAGTAAGGATTTGTTCTACATGTTCAATAATAAGTAAGGCATATTATTCATCTAAAATCCCAAATTTCATCACAATCAAAATAATTTAATTATGAAGAGGAATTCAAACCCTCATTCTAAATGATATCTCCTTCCACTTCTCCTTGAAGAGCTCCAATCATGAAAGATGAATGGATCTAGTGTGTGTGTGGGTGTTGGGGGGAGGGAAAGAGGGGTTTGGAAGTTGGTAAAGACCCACCCCTTGTTTAAGTCAGAATGAGTCCCTTGGACATTGGCTTCCGCCAACAGTGAACTATTAAGGATCGCATCCCGCGCATATTCTACATTATAGCCAGCAAGTTGGTCTCGATCTCAACAAATGAAAATAATCTCTTGGAATTGTGGGGGGGGGGGGGGGGGGCTACCAGAAGTTGAATCCGGGACCGCCTCTCCAACTTAATCAGTTAAAAACAACCGGGCATCTTAATCTTACAAGAAACACACACGACACTCGATACTTCCTCTTTGGTTGCTTGACGTTTAGGTAACATGTGACTTCACTAGGTACGACCTCCTCCGGGGAATAATATTAGGCTGGAAACATAATGTTATACAGATAACTCAAATCACAACTTCACACTGGCTACTAAAATTTCTTGCCCTAAGTCTACATTCATTACCTAGATGTGCCTCTGATCATAACCCTATCTTATTCAAATATAACACAAAGGTGCAAAAATCTCACACTTTTAAATATGAGGCTTTCTAACTTGAGTATTATGAGGCAAGACAAATTGTTCTAGACATATAGAATTCCAAACCCCCACATAAACCTCTATACGCATTACTCAAAACTATTAAAAAAAACCCCCTCTTCTGGAACAAGCACAACTTGGGCAATTGGAACAGAAAGTGCAAGAAATCAAAGGACATATCAACACACTTGAATTAAAAGATGAGAGCATTGGATTAAATGATCCGGAACTAGACAAATTAAGATCTCTCTACCACTATCATGTAGCAATTCTCAGGCAAATAACACTTGAATACAATTTTTTTTTCATTTGAGCACCATGATTAGATATAAAAATAATCATATCCAATCCATTGATACTGACGCAGGGGTAAAACTTCAAAAAAACCAAGAAAAATTAGGCGCCTTTGTTGATCATTATAAAAATTTGTGGAAACCTTACTCACAACCCCAAATACCACTTGATTCTTGGCCAAACCTGTCCAAATTAGATCCCACCTGGTATGCCTCATTAACAACACCCATTATTGGAGAAGAGATCTATAGTAGTCTATGTCCCTTCTTCCCGGGCAAGGCTTCGGGGCTTGACGATTTCACCCTTGAATTTTACAAAACATATGGGGATATAATATGAGATCCAATCCTTTTTTACAATTAAAAAGCTCCTTAGTGACTTGACACAGACCTCTTTGATTTTTATCCCCAAATTGTCCTCTGTAATATCCTATGTTGAGTCATTTCTAGAACACTTGCAACAAGATTAAAACCAATACTAGAAAACTTAATAGACACATGTCAATCTGCTTTTCTCCCTGGAAGATTGCTCACTCAATTAACAAGGGTAGAAGAAAAAATATGATAATTAAAATGGATATGTCCAAGGATTTTGATAGAGTAAGTTGGAATGCTATCAAAACACCCTAATCTGTATGAATTACCCACCACTATTTATTGACTAGATCATGATGTGTGTGGAATCTCCACTTCTTTCTTGCCACATAAATGGCAACTCATCCCAATATTTTCAAGATCACTGTGGGGTCGGACAGGGGGATCCCCTATCTCCATACTTTTTCATTATTGTTACCCAAGTCCTCTCCATTTTAATGAATCATGCTATTGCAAATAGATCAATAATCTCCTTTCAGATAAGAAATTTCTCTCTTAGTCACATTATGTATGCTAATGACCTACTATTCAATTGCTGCCAATATTAAGAACTGTAAGACATTAGAAAAAAATACTCAAAATCTACTATAGTCTCACAAATCAACTGGTAAACCCACAGAAATCTGAGCTATACTTACCTAGAGGACTTAACAATAGAAGAAAGCAAGCTATTGTGAATCCCTCTAGTATAAAGAAAGGAAAATTATCCTTCCCATACTTAGGTGCCATTATATCAAACAAATACATTATCATTGCTCAACAATAGACCCTAGTGGATAAATCTTCCTGTCGCATTGCTGGTTGGAAAACTAACATACTTAACATGGCAAGCAAAATTATTCTTATCAAATATGTAATTAACTCCATTCCAAACCATGCTCTGGGAGATATGTACATTGCAGATGGTCTTTGACACTTTGAATAAATTGGCTAGGAACTTCTTATGGTCCAAGAGGGGCGGTAAAAGAGGAATGCATATGATTGCCTAAAACACTATTCAACTACCTATGGGTGAAGGTGGGCTTGGCGTTAGAAACAACCACCATATTCATACTGCATTATTAGCTAAAATAATTTTGTCTTTGGTCAACAATTGTTCTACACCATGGGCAAGTCTCTTTGTAGACAAATATGGTAATCTTCATCCTTGGTCACATAATCAATCAAATGGATACCTTTCTTGGTGCTGGCACATGCTACTTAAGGTTCAACAGGACATCAGGCTAGGACTTAAGAAATATATTGGAAATGGTTGTACAAATGACCCTTGGGTATTTTTAGTGCCAATAAACTTAATCCCAACCTATTTAAACATGGACCTTCAATACGACAACACAACTTGGACCTTCAAATACAACAACATGACTGTAAATGATTTAATGATTAATAATGCATGGAATGTACAATTAGTGAATCTATTTTTTGACCCATTACTTGCTGTTGATATTTTATTGATTTATCTTTCACCTACTGCCAGGGATGATCGATGGATTTGGATGAATAGCCCACATGAGGATGCTTGCTCCAAGTCTATTTATCACTCTCTATGTTGTCAAGTTGTACCTTCACTAAGGTTAGGAAGGCCTGCCTGGAACTATATTTGGAAGCTCTCAGTCCTACAATGTATCAAAATTTTCTTGTGGAAATTAATTCATCATAGACTTCCCACTCATGATTGACTAGCACACTTCAATTTCAATTTTAACCCACTATGCCCTATTTGCGGTATTGCACTTGAGACCATTGACCACCTTTTTTCTGTACTGCTCCTTGTTAGAAAACTTTTGGTCACTTCTTCAGTCACAAATAAATTATGAGTTCAAGTTAATGCAATCGTGGATGAATGGGGATTGGACTATGGAGGGAGATAATCTTACTACTAACTCTAATTGCTTCAATTTTAACCTTTTTCTTTGCATTCTCTCATTGCTTTTTCTCTATGGGCTATATGGAAAGAAAGAAGTGAGACTCAGTTTAGTCCCAGGAGGGCAACTACCTCTGTGCTTTGGGAAAAAACTTTAGCCTGGTATTCAGAATATGGCAGACACTACCGTGCTGAGTCAATCTAAACACTTGCACACTCTAACCTCAACGACCTTCGGGTCGGCATGTGGGAGCCCCCGCCCTCCTCTTGGGTCAAAATCAATTCCGATGGCTCTTTTTGTCGTCGTACATTTACTGGCGGAGCAAAGTTTATTATTCGAGATTCTAATGCAAACTTTATCTATGCATATGCTTTTCCTTGCAATCAATCGAGTATACTGCAGATCGAGGCACTTGGCGCTCTATGCAGATTAAAGATTGGAAAGGACTTGGGACTTCAAAATATCATATTGGGAGTGGATTCCTACAATTTGATGGATATCATCACCAGGAAGTGCAAAGCTCCATGGAAACTCTGGTCGCTGATTGCAGAAATTCATAGTCTAGCAAATTTCTTTGTAAACTTTTAATGTACTTTTTGTCTAAGATATAAGAACAATGCAACTGACTATATGGCTAAATTAGGTAGGAAAAGTAGTGAGAACATTTAATTTTCATAATTTAGTCAAATACTAGAAATAAAATAATAATTAAAAAAATATGTCAACTATGAAAAATACAATAATATGACTCCTAAAATGAACTTGAACCCGAAATCACAGCAATAGCGTTTTTTATGAGATATATGAAGGTGTAAATTCAAAATTTAATGGTAGATGTCCATTTAAATTATTTGATAATCTTACCATGACAAGAAACAACTGAAATTTTCATAATTTTCTATATTGAGATCCATCATCATATTTCAATTTAATGATTGGATTATACATGTAAATTCTTTGAATTTGCACATGCATTTTTTCTCTTTTTTTTATTATGAATAAAAAAACCAAATTCACATACCTGATTACAGCTGTAAAATGGCAAATCCTAATTACGTGTTTCATTTTTCTGCTGGCCATGTTGAAGTTTTAGTTAGAACTTAATAAACAAACTAAGACCATGTCCAATCACATAAATAAACCCTTAATCACAAGATAAAACTTCAATTTAGAGTTAAAAAGGGGATGAAGTCAAAAAAAAGAAGAAGGGTAAAGTGTACTCAAAGGTGACTACTTTTTTCTTTCTTTCTTTATTTTTTCCTTGTGCTTCCAAATGGAAAAGAAATATTCATACTACTTTATACTACATTTATACGCGTACAAATACATCTTTAGATGTACTCCCTACCTCCCTCCCTCACTATAAATGTGCAAAATAAACGCATAATTTTTTCTTTGTTTGTTTCGCTTTCTTGTTCGTCTTCTCCACTCCAACTATGGAACGCGCAGCGGAACCAGAGCAAGGGGGAATCAGAAACAAAAAAGGCGCAGTTTTTCTTTTCTTCTTTCCTCGTATTTTTCCGCCTTATTTGGCTTTTACGATGATTTATCGGCACAATGCCGATCGATCCTATTGACGCTTCAATGCTTCCAATCTGCTTCTGACTAGTTTTCTTACTTTTTGCTCTTCTGCCGATCGGTATTTCGGTCCGGTTGCTTCGATTTTTGTTTTTTGTTCAGTTTCTGTTCTTTGTTCTTGTTTGTGTAGAGGCTGCGATTTTTTGTTGTTGCGGCCCTTCTTTTTTCTTCTTCTTCCTTTTCTTGCGCCACTAAAGAAGTTTTGGGCTGGGGACGAGGGGTGGAGTGCGGTGAGAAGTTAGGGTTACTGTTGCATTGCGCTTGTCTGGTTGGCCTGTTTCTTGTTGTTGGATAGCAGTTTTAAAAATGTCCTTCAATATGTGTTTCTTAAGATGTTTTAGGGTTGTTTACTTTCCCAATCCAGGGTACAGCGTGACCTTGTTGTCCAGTTATGCTTTAATGGTCTAGTAGCCTGTGTGATTGATATATTTGGTAACAGATTGCTGATGATCGACTTAGAAGTAGAAGTATTTCAGAGGTTAAGGGAAACTTGAGGATTTCATATGAGGTTTTCAGACAATGGGAGTTACTGTGGTGAAAAGGATCGCTGAAAAAAATCGAATCTGTTGGTTTGCGGACGTACATTAAGGGCATTATTGCTGTATATTGACTCTTGTACTTTGAAATGGATCTGGATGTATTTTTCTTGGATTGACACTTATATTTGTACGAGATCCTAATTCATTAATGCAGCCTTTTCTGTTCCTGCATGCATGTTCATGTATCTGGTTTTGGGTTTTATTACAGAAGCAAAAGGATCCATGGATGGCTTCTAAGTTGGAGATAGAGAAGTGAATGCCTACAAGTTTATCTCGTTATGTCTCGCCCAGCACACCTTCCCCCTCGCTGCCCCTTGCAGAACAGGCTATCATTGGAGTCGGATTCTTCACCTCAAAACTCAAAGAATGATAATAATTTCTCCTTGCAGCGCCAAAGATTTCCTTCATATGGCTCTCTCTTAGATGGGCAGCCATCATGGGTTGATGACCTGTTGACTGACAGGGATGCTAGTCCTCAAGGGGTGTCCCTTCGGCGGTCCTCGAGTGATCCAGTAACATTGTTGGATGCTGCAACGAGTTTCCATTGGCCTATATTACCAATCAATGAAGAGGAGGATGAATCTGGTTCTGAAGAGACTGACAATGGAGCAACTGATAGTTATTGTCAGTTTCAGGCTGGAAGCTGTGTGTATGGACCTAACTCCCCTAGGTACAAAAGTAAATTAACAAAATCAGAGAGCAAAATGGTGTCTGCTGTCTTGGAAAATGTCCCTTGCAACCCTCTGCAATATCTAGCCATGGATTCAAATAATGTACCCATTGCTACCCAGCATAATGGGAAGGAAGAGGTTCATGCAGCTGCCAGTGACCACGATTCTGAGAAGTTATCCAGAAGGTAAGCATATTCTCCTCTGATTCAATGTCTTTTTTGTGTTCGTTGCTTGTTCATGGACAAGTGACTGGATTTTAGCTTTCGAGATACATGCATTGTTTATTGTATTCACATTTATTATTCTGACCTTGAAACTGAATATTCTAGGTTTGTGTCATTTTAAAAAATGTGATAATTTGATAAACAAATTCACTTCATATTGAAGTTTAGTATAACTTTGGATATCCTCATAATTTAAGCCTTTTCTTCACCTCTTTCCACATACGTTGTCTGTTATCTGGTTCACTGTTAGCTTTTTTTCCAACCTTTCATCTTCTTTCCTAACGCTGTTTATCTGTTCTGTCAATTCTCTTTCTTCTTCCAGCTGTTTTCATATGTGACCCTATTTGTTTACTTAAGTATATATCTATTCCATGTTCTCTCTGATGTTTGTTTCACTATCAGAAAGGAAAATATGTCACTCTTGGTTAATCCCTTCATTGATTTGCGTTTTCCCTTCATGGTCAACTAAGAAAAATATGTCACACCTGCAGTTTGTTAAGATATATGCTTGGTTTCCAAAGCTCATGTAACAATTTCATTTGTTTTTTTTAGACGCAATCTTATTCATTTTGCTCGAGACATCTTTATCTTTCCCTTTGTTAGATCCTTGAGCACATATTTCCACTATGATTGAAGTAAGTGAAATATTAACAGATGATTAGTCTAATGATAAGGTGTTTCTTGGAGTTCTCTTGTTGAAAAAAATGGTCATTTTGAGACAAAACTTAATATACATAATACAAATTTTATCTTATTTAAGTGTGTGATTAACATCTAAAAGGTTCTAAGGTACTTCTCAAGTTTCCAAGGTTCATATTTTTGAGAGAGATTTCCAAGGTTCATATTGAAGCTAAATTTTATTTGATCTAGGAATGTGGCCTTACTAAAGCCACTTTTTTAAAGGGGATAGCACCTTGATTTTGTGGGTTGGCATCGGCAATTTTAGTATTAGCTGTGGATTTGTTTTCTTCATTTGATAATCAGATGGTTAGGGTCCTTGCTGCTCTCTTATTACATTCATTTATTATTTAGTGGAAAACATTTGTTGCACACATAAAAAAAACATTAGAGTTATAAATCACTCATCATGTCAAGAGCATTCTCTTCATTTGATAATCAGATGGTTAGGGTACCTATTTATCATGTCATGGTAAAACCACAAAAAAATCTAACTTTGTGGTTTTTGGCGTAATTGGTCGGGGGATGGGGGTGGGAGCAGACTCTTAACCTTAAAAATTTATATGATATCTATGATAATATAAAAACCACAAATTTAGGGGACATGGGTCTGTCATTTATTAAACTCAAATATTTTTTTTGAGAGAGATAAACTAAACTATTTTGTCATATGACAATGTTTTTATGATAGATGGTGCCTCCTTAGTAGTGTTTTGACATTTTGCTCAGCTCTAGTATCTTTCAGAATTCAATTAATGCACACAGAAGTTAAAGCTGTGTTTATTTTTATAAAATTAACCACCTAGAATATAAATTCTTTTTTGTGGAGAGAGCGGAATATGAGTTATTTGGAAGGTGAATTCTAGGAAAGTGGTTCATTTTCATGTTTTTGGCAGATAAGTAACAAGTATGGAAGGAAAGTGGTCCTGGAAACAAAGAAATTTATCAAGAATCCATACAAAGATATTTGTGAAAAGAAAACGATTTCCCACTTTGAAAAGTCAGTATAATTCATCTTCCCAAGTCAACCTTCTGTTCCAGTCAATAGTAAATTGTTTACTGTTGAACAATCTATTTTGGGTCACCAAACAAGAGAAAGGAAGGGACTCATCCTTGAATTTTTGTGGGACGTAAACTTGAATTATCTTTTTAAAAAACATAAATATGATGATTTAGGTATCTCGCCTAGTTTAGGTGTTTCGTTAATCCTTCATCTACCATGTCCATTATGCATTGAACTTCTTGTAAACAGAGCGTAACAATATATTAGCTGAACTTCCTGCCAATTTTCTGCTACCAAACTTTTCTACCTTACATCTAAGAGATATTTCTCGGCAGGCGCTCTGGGCAAAGATCTAGGGTACGTAAACTCCAATATATTGCTGAACTTGAGAAGACTGTTGATATGTTTCAGGTAATCTTCTTCCTAACCTATGCATTTAATGAAAAGTCAGTAGCGGTGATGCCTTCTCATAAAAGATATTTTGCGGTGACTTCATGTGATCTAGTTGTTTATGTAGACACTGGGTGCAGATTTGGGGGCTAGAGTTGCTTCTATGTTTCAGCAACGTGTCGCTTTATCCATTGAAAACAATAGTTTAAGACGGCAGATTGCTGGCCTTCGGCAAGAGAAAATTCTGAAAGATGGTAAGCTGTTAGATTTTTCTTCCTATTCATATGAGATATATGTTTTGTCGTGGAAGGCCTTGAGAAAGTTGGAAGCATCTTCAACATTGGATCAATGAGTGACCATATATTTTTTAGAATAATAAATGACCATATTATACTGAAATTTGCCAACAAACAAATGAGTTGTTGTCTAGGAATTTAAATTTTGAACTTCTACATGTTATTAACAATCATGCAAATTACTATGATATTATTTTATTTGCAGACTTGCTTGTAGTGGATACCTTGTTAGCTAAAATCCATGTCAATGGTTTTTCCTGCGCATGCTTATCCCTGCTGTCAAACTGCTAAAACTGCTGTTACCTCATATTTATTGAGGCAGTCTAGTAGACACAAGCAGCACCATCTTATCATCAACCAGTTTGTGTAAGACCAATGCCCTTGTGTGTTTCCTTACTGTTTTAATTAAATTATTATTACATTGTGCCACAGGTGAATATCAATCTCTGAAGAATGAAGCTGAGAGGTTGAAGGTCATTGCTGGGCGCCATCGCAGAAGCAAGAGCGCTGCCTCCTGTTTTGAGATGAGCCCTTCGGTGATAGATCCGACACCAATCAATTGGCAGATGTTGAACATGGGAAAGCTCAGTCTTGGAGGGGCCGCCCGGAATCCTTGAAACATCGGTTGACACTAACAAAAATACTACTCTTTGTTTTCCTATTTCCAAAGATCGTTTGCTTCTTCTGCAGACGATGTGCCCCACTAGTTGCGGTCTCCTACGATCTTTTATACCTAACGTAGACTTACCTCACCTCACCTTAATGTTAGGATGTGATAAGAAGAAATGCTTGCTCTCCTTTGATCGGGTTAGCATTCTGATTTAGCTTTTGCTAATTTGGTACTGTGCTGATTGTGCACACATCAAGTTATGGTGGTAGAAAATAGTTCACACATCGTTAGTTTTGTTTATGGAAGAAAGAATATCATGTACAACACGCCTTATTGGGATGATGTGTACATGCCATACACACCCCTCAAATCTTGTTAACATTATCAAGTGTCCTCTCATCTTTATCTGATTTCTAACTATTTCTGTAGTACGCGAGGAGGAAGAATTTCCACGTACCTTCCTTCTAAGCTATAAATTTGTTAATTTTAGTCTTCTAACTTGTTCAAATTTGACACTTATATTTCATCCAAAAGAATTTGATTAAGTTATTTTTTGTATTATTTATGAAATATTAATTTTATCATTAGTTTTTATATATAAATTATATAAAATAATAATATTATCATGAGCAATACAATATGATTATTATCTCGTATTATTTTTGAAATATTTCATTGTAATAAAAACGGCTAAAATGGTATTTCATAATTATTAAAAAAATTAACAAAATTTTGGATGAAATTTAATGAAAAAAGTTAAGTATTAAATTTGACCTTTAAATTTAGAATTTAAGATTATTTATGCAAAAAAGTTATAGACGAATGGTTGAAGAAAAAAACTTGTTTTTCTTGTTGTAGTATGTTTTTATTATTAATGGCCAAGGTGCATAAAAATATGAGGGGTTAGTTTATTAACACATGCTGGACTATAATTTTTTCATATATATAAAGTTAATTATAATTTCACAGATTTTAGTCAAATTATCTTATTTTTAATATTTGTAGAATATCATTTTTGTTTTTTTACTTTCTTTATATAAAAAACTATGAAAATATAAACATTAGCATAACATTGTATAAAATATTATTATTGAATAACACTTTTATTCATACTGGCTACTTTTTATTTTAAAATTTTAATACAATTATTAAACTCATGACAATGTCATCCAGAAAATTCAGAACAGATAAAAAGACTTGTAAACAAGAACCGGTTACACCAGGAAGCAATATTGATAACTAATTTATTCACATAAAAGTCCAGATAATAACAGGGCAACAATAGCATGAGACAGATGAAGTACTACGACTGAACCACTGCCATGTATCTCCATATGCAAAGTTCCCCACTCTTTTTTTCCACTCAATCTTCCATCCTTAACTGCTTCTACTCTCAGAGAACTTGATGTAAATCCAGGTACTCTCGAGCAATGTTGTCAAACACGTAAAACGGACACGACACGGAGGGTCGGGAAAAAACGTAAATCGTGAACACTTAACACGACTCTACCGAATTATTTTTTTAATATATTAATTAGCACAAAATTGAATATAATATTATAATAAAGCAAAATTTTCGCACAACGAAGGAATTTAAACAATATCAAGTTCAAATTTGTAAATTTATAATTAAAAATTATACGTGCACAAGAATTATATGTTTCAAGGTCTTCGTTATAACCCAAAATATGAAACGCACATCCAGCGAAAGAAGAAAAAAGAAACAGGCATAAGAGTGCAGTTGGCTTCGCTTGACTCAACCAAACAAAGTTAATAGTACATATAAAAACAAACTAGACATTACATGCATGGCAACAAGGGCCGTTTGGTTGACAAATAAACGGCAGAATATTAGTTATTTCAAAATTCGTTATTATCGATACCACTTTCAAAATTGTAAAAGCACCTTGTTATTTCATGAAATCCGATATTTCATAAAAATGAAAGAATAATGTTATTCTTATCGTTTCCATCTTTTAATAATTTTTTTTATAATTTAACAATATATTACTATATTATTATTTTTATAATAATAAATATTAAGTATTTATAATAAAATATTATATATTTGAAATTTATTTTTTTTAAATTAAACATGTGAGAAAATAAGAAGACTATCAAATTCTTCCAAATATTTTTTTTTATTCCTTACCAAATATTCTTCATCCAAACGCCAAAAGGTATGGACCCTTCTTTCATTGCCTTGCCAAGCGTGCAGCTGACGGCAGAAGGAGCTGCAAAAGCTCTTCGAGTCTGGTTGCATGTTGTTTGATATCTCAAGGAGTCTGAGGCCTCTTAGGGATGCCACCGTTGTGGTGCAAGGGGTCAGGGCCCGCGGGCGCCAATCTCAACTCCGGCCTTACCACGTTGCCGCCGTCGACCACCGGCGCTGAAGGACTCAGTCTGCCGTTCGCCTCATCATCATCTGTTGCACTTGCACCATGACTGATTACATGCATGCGTATGGAATAGAGCATATTTATATATTCGTCGAAATGTTTAATCTCAGAAAAGAATGCAAGCCCGTCTGACCATTATGGTCCCCTGCATATCTGATGGAGAAGCATGCGTCTGGTCTAAGCAGCTGCCATTAAGTTCACCTCTGCAACCTGTCAATGGTGCTATCAGTGTATACTGTGGAAAGATCAAACCGTGTACTGTGGAAAAACAACATACTAATTTACGTTCAGAAACGGACCTGGACGTCCTTCCACTGCCGTGCTGCAACAAAATACCAGGACGGAGCACCAGAACGCCACTCGAAGAGCTAACACAGGTGCAGCCATTGTTGAACTGCTACCTCTAAAGTTCATCAGCAGTTTTGTTCTCTGAACTGGCATGTACTTATAGCAGGACCAGCAACTAACCAGGGGGTGGATGCCTGTACATTACGAGGAGCTATGTGACTGGGGAGAGGGATGGAGAGATTTGAGAGCAAAAAAATCATGATTACATGATGCAACAGCCAGTAAATCATGGCAGGCCAAACCAAGAAGGGAAAGAAACACATTGATATAAGATGGCGATTTGATATCGCTGGCGGCGCCACCGATTCCAATATATTTACTCGCCTTCAACCACTCGACGTCATGCACCTTTAAATCAGAAGTAGGAAGTTTGAATTATATATGATGTCACAAGTAAACTTAAATACTTTTGCCCCCTTCCTCAATATGTCATCTGCCATTATTAACAAATATAAGAGTCCGTATCTGTCTGCCATGATTAAAACAAAAACACGCCACAGGCAAGCAAGCATCCTAGTAAATTAGAATTTAATTATATGTACGTACGTATGTCTATATATATATGTAATTAAAAAAATGAAAAAAAAAAATCATACTTGCAATTCGAAGTGATTTAAGTTATAGCCGGCTCCCCACGAAGAAAAATGAAAAAAGAATGCATAGCAAACTTGTAAGTCTTTTGCCTCAGCTGCTTCTGCTAACTAAAAAGATGAGATATTTCCTTCAACGAAGAAATAGAAATGTTCAATTTCATTCATATTAAACTAGGCCAGAGGGTGTGAAGCAGGCAAAAGAAAGAATTAGATAAACAAGACAAAGAAAATTACTCTAAAACATGATGAATTTAATGACGTGAAGATGATGGCTGAATTAACTAAAAGCAGAATGCATGACAGAAATGGGTCCTTTCGGATGTGCAAAGCAAATGATAACTGTTGTGTTGAGGTGATGTCCCCAGTTAATTACTTAAACGTCCACCACCTCCGTCATCATCATTATCACCCTCCTCTCCCTCTAGCTGGCAGAGTTGGATGGACGCCATTAAAGACGAGTCCATCCGACCTTAGGCTCTTATCATGCCAAGTGAAGTAACGAGACGTTCGTCCAGTACACCAGTGACGTATTCCCCTGCACGTCCACGTAGAACTATACGGCCATTGTCTCAGAAAAAAAGTGGAAAAAAAATTCAAAACAGTTTTCAGTCATCACCTCAACTGTGGTTTACAAGATCGTGCTCAAAACCATGGTAGTTAAATGTTAATAAAGTAGAGATTACATGTAAATTTTCACAGTGAAAGCATGGAAGATGGAGGAGAAAAAATGGCAAGATTCTTTATGTTATGATTTGAAAACAAACACTGACATTGGACTCGGACAAAGGGATCTGCCAATTCGTGATGAAACCAGCATTGGATTTCTCTTTTCTTTCTCGGAGCAAGAAGTTCATGCTATATAGACAATCAAAAGAGATCATAATGCAATATTGACAATGAAATTGCATATTCATACTCGGCTTTGCCCATGCTGTTTCTCAGCTGTCCTGTATCAATTTCAGTATTGGCTTGGCTTAATGTGGTCCACTCCCATTAGTTTTCTCGTCCTTCCTACAAACAGGTCCCTCGACCTGATCATGCCGGGAAGAAATCCAGTAAGGGTTCCAATTGGGAGCTCTGCCACCGCATCTTTCCTTCCCAAGGTCACCATTGTTATAGGCACTCCGGGCTTGTATTTCAGGAGTTTACTCTCTTTTCCTCCCTTGATCATTAACTTCAAGTTCTTGGAAACCATGATGGCGTGACACTGTGCATTATATCCTTGCTTAGCCTCCTGCAGAGGAAAAATATCCCTTATGAATAAATTAACATAAACCATTACAAGTGGCAATTGCTGTTGTGTACATAGGAAACGTGTGGTCATTTGTTAGCTATGAAGGTAACATGGAGGAAATCATCCTGCTCATTTTGATGTTCACCACTATCAACATAAGTGTCTTTAAGGTTAGATGGTTATGGTAGAGTAAAAAGATATTTGCAATATGGACATCAATGAATTTGCACCATGAATTACATAATTCAAACGTAGTACAAAAGTGTTCCACACATAAGTAAGGTCGGAGATCAAACTTACTGCAACATCAGTTATGTCTCCCACAGCAAATATGTTCCTCAATCCTCCAACTCTCAAGTTCCTGTCAACCATCAACCTCCCATTCTCATCCAGGTAATCCCTTAAGATGGTCTGCTGTAACCAGGAAGAACCCACTGGACGACCTACACACACAAAATGGCAGTCCGCTGTAATAGTTTCTCCTGCTGATGTTGTGTATACTCTATCTGCCTCTGATATGGTGTCTATGTCAATTGATTGATCAAAGAGCACTTTCACGTTTCTTGACTTCAACCATGTCAGTGCCTTATTCGAAGCTTTTTCTCCAATGAATTCCAGCAATCTTGGTCCGTTATGAACCAGAGTTACCTTCTTCTCTGGGTAATCTTTTGCAATCTCTGCCGCAAGTTCAACACCAACAGGCCCACCTCCAATAATTAGGATGGAAGCAGAATATTTAATCTTTTGGTTATCTGAAATGAAAAAAAAAACCAGTGGAACGATGAATAAGATTTGGAAAAATATTAAGCACAACAAAGTTACTGGATTTCCCATTTAGAAAGTCCACATATCCTTGGGTACTAGACATAGGTTTTGCACTTGTTAAATAGATACATTTGAGATGGAAATACAATAGTTGCAATACGTTCATACAACCCTTACCCAAAAGATATGAAAGTAACCCTGTCAACACATGATAGTATAGATGTTCTAATAATGGCATCAAATCCTGATTGATGCTCACTAATGAAATCTTATCAGGCATGGTCTCTATTGTAAAAATATCAAACAAGAAACATATCTAAATCTAGAAACATACCTAAATATTAGAGTATATTTTTTATATGAAAATTAAGTAAGAAAGAATTTTTTATATAATGATATTATTTATTTCAAGACAAGTTTTCAACTTTTGAAATATAGCTTGCATGGAAAGATAAAAATGTGATAACAGTACAATTTGGTAATAGTTGATCCTAAAAATCATCAACTTGAAGTAATTTAAAATACCTCCTAAAAAAGTATTTAAAATACATTAAGAAAATGTGTGCAGCTGAATAAATATCGAAGTACACTGAGATGCAACAAAAAAAGTGTACTGAGATAACTTTGGAGACTAGTAAGTGTGAAGATCATACAATGTTGCCTTCACAAAAAAACTACCTTGTGCATTTATATATAATAGTTGCCAACTAAGAACAAACAAGGACTTTTTTTAACTTATTTACCTTGGCACTAAAAGTACTACGAGATCAAGGTTAAACATCCTAATCTGACAAGATGGTAAAAACACAACATATTGGGCAGTACAAGAACTAGTTACCTTGCTTTACTATTTACTGAGTAAAACCTAAAGTGTACTCTTTTTTTCACATATAGTAAAACCTAAAGAGTACTCTTGACCTAACAGAAGCTTAAAACAAACATAAAGAAAGTACAGTGACTAATGGCTTCGCAAGTTTGCATCTTGGAGCATTTTCTAAGTCAAGTTTGTTTTGTTTAGGCTCACAACTTGAAATGAAAGACATGAGAAAGATTAAAGCAGGAATAAACTGATAACTAGATCAGCCATTTGTTTTGCTTTAGAACCACCAAGACATGGATCATAAAAATCAATAGCACAGTCACCTTCTTGGAATTTTTCAAGCTTATCCCTTCTGCATCTGGGACTAACATTCATATGGCCAGTGGCAATTGCAAGATAGTCATAAGCTATCACATGGCCAGCTGAAGTTAAGACCTCTGTCTCTGTGATGTCTGTAGCTGTTGCGGTAATAATTCTCCCATTGGTCAAATAATCACTGTGATTAAAAATTGCTCTCTCTGCAGCTGATGGTTCCACCTTAGCTCTCAAGTTTACCCATTGAATCTCAAAATATTCCTTCCTGGCGTCACAAAGGATGATATGATAAATAAATTATCATTAGCATTAGAAATGAATACTTGTAAACTATATGCCCCAACTTAGATATGGTTTCTGCATCACATGAGCATCATATACGATCCGCTTCATCCCCTGGAAACTCTAATCAGAAGATAGTATCCTGGACCTATATGGATGATTCTTTGGTTTCTCAAGGCAAAAAGAGAGGATGTGCTTTGATTAGCAATGAGCAATGACATGCATGCAAGGTGATGAATTTACTGCTGGAACCTCTCAAGGTTGCTAGAACTTATGACGGCATCCAATGAATGATATATAGATTTCAGCTAGAACATGAAAAAGGGTACTGTAACGTATTGATTTTGTATATACACTTATGGAGGATTAAGGGAGCAAATAAAAGTGATATAATATGCATTCCCTATTTCGAAGATTGCAAAAAAGACGATTTCTTTTTTTTGTCTGATCAAGCACGCCACATTGTCAGATTCCCTACGCTAAGCGTCATATGTTTGTTATAATGCAGCACAGAATGATCTACACATGATGCAATGTATTAGATATATCTAGAAACCAGTTAGCACAAAGGACACGAGATCGACGAATGCTCCGTATCGATTGTGTGCGGCAGTTGAAACGGCAGAAAGACACCTTCTTTACGCATTCGCCGGTCAAATTCAACGATAAAACAGAAAAGTCGAGGGAATGCGAAGGTAAAAAAAAGGAAAACGGACTCACGGATCAATCAAGACGACGTCCGCGACGAACTGCAGGCGTTTGGCGAGGAGAGCACCCGCGATGCCACCGCCGACGACTACCACCCTGTTCCCCCTCTCACATCCACCGCAGCCACCTTCTGCTGCTCCTCCTCTTCCCCCCATAGCGAAGAGAAGAAGGAGAAGGAGAATGAAGGGAAGGAGAGGGCGACGAAGAGGGCGTGAGGTAGGAGGCCATTGCGACGTTGCGGCTTAAGAAGGGGAGACCAACGAAATCGCGAATGGACGTGAGACAGTTTGGGGGCAGTTGCATTGCCCAAAATTAGCTTAACCAGAGGAGCAGGGAAAGTGTAACGGTAATAATATATATAGGGATTAACGGGGGTAACACCCCACGAGTGAAACATGACGAAGCGTCCAAATCTGGCCGTCGATTTTAGATCAATAATCATTCAGATCCTCTCTCTTCTCTGCCGATTTTAGGAATTTAGTTCTTAACTAGAAAAAATTATCGCCCTTCGTGCAATTTAATATTTTTTTATCATTAACTATAATTAAATTTTGTTGAGATTTTTATAGTAATTATTATTCATAAATAAAATAGAGTTAAATAATCTTATTTATAAATTACATAAATTTTATTCATTTATTGACAACAACAACAACAACAACAATTTTAAATCGATGTTCCCCTATTTTTTTTATCATACTATTCGAATAATAAAAAGACAGGAGGGACTTCCCCACAGTTTATAAATCATAAAAATATAACTTCAATACTTTTATTTTTATTATTTTTATGAAATATATCGTTATACTGAAGTTCTATTCTTTTTCAACTATATGAAATAATTATACTATGACAACCTAGTTGATATATAATGTATTGTCTTCTGATTATGACAATAGATTATTGACAATTTAACTTCTTTTACTAATTTTAATTTCTGCCTCACTTGATAAATATAGACGGTAATCCTCTCGCGCTTCGAGCAATTTAAATATATTTCAAACTATAAATTTAAACATATTATAAATATACTTATATATTTTTATTAAAATTTATAATATATAAGTACTATTTTTGTAACATACAATATATCTATAAGTATCTTACAATTTGGAAAAAAATAAATGTTACTTAAGTTTATATTTTAAAATATTTAATATGACTATAAAAAATATTACGCCTTTCATAAAATTAGAATAAGTATTATCTCATTTGAGAAATATTAAGTATTATTTTAAAATTGTGTTTTCCATTATTAAAAACAATAATGGAATCGAAGAGTTAATATGTAATTTGAAAAAAAAATTAATCATGGTGTTAAATTTGTAATAAACATAAAGATGCATTTATATTTTTAAAATAAAAATATAAAAAAATATAAAAAGCCAATTTTTAAATGATGAAAAATTAATAATATAGATTAATTAATAATGCATTATATGTATATTTTTATTTAATTATAAATAATAAAAATTATGGAATATAAAGAGTTAATCGCATAATATGTAACTATAATGTTATATTATATTTTTAACATTATATTCTTAATTAATCATGATAATGACACTATAATGTTTTAAATGGTCCAATAATGGAAGACACATACCTTCCTTACTGTTCATCTTGTCCATTAAAAATTGTACTTGAAAATGATCAATAGAGTGGAAACATTTGACCTTGTCGTGTAAAAGCGTTACAGAATGGAAGAGGAGTTGCAACTCATCTTGCGAGGTCGCTGATGCTGATCGCATCACCAGCGGGGATGAAGAACCCTAGGGAGAAGCTTAGCTCCTCCGACGGCATTGAGTTCACATATACACGTGGCTGAGATGGTGCAACTGAGCGCCGGCGCAGGAAGAAAAGTTGAACCAGATGCTGTTTTCTTGGTTGATAAACTCCCGCTCACAGTTGATCAACATGAGAGCAGTTCGCCGATGTAGCTCTATTTTCGCCAAAAATTCGATCTCATCGTACTCACACAGTGCAAAAAAAAACTCCAAAACTGGCATCGATGGATGTGTCTTGTCGATAGTTTGGTGGTATTCGGTGGTTGGCCGGTTATGCAGTGATGAAAAAATGAGGCATTTCCATTTGATTGCGCGAATAAGAAAAATGGAGTGTCGTTAATGCAGAAGCGAGATCATGGTCGTTGTTTGATTCGCTCGTGTCCTCATCCTTGATGCCCAGCGTCCTCCCTCTCATGGTAGACCCTCTCGCCAACCGCAAGCTCATCGACTTTTCGAAGGCCTACGGTGCAAAAGACCTCATGACCATCGGCCTCCGCCACTGTTGACGCAAAGGGAGAAGAAAGTGAGAGAAGAGAGAAGCTGGAGAAAGGTTTCCACTAACTGTCATTTAGCGACGCAAAATAGTGACGCAAAATGACGCGTCGCTAATTCGTCGCTACTAGCATCTAAATAGTGATGATATTGGGTCGACAAGATGAGATGCTAATTGCCTCCCAGTAGCGGCGACTCAGCGTCGCATTCACGTTACAAAAAAATGATGCTAAACTCGACGCCATCGCGACACTATGTAGACGCTATTATGACGTGTCAAGACTAGAAATTGCGTGATAAATTAAAGCGTCATATTAGCGTCAACAAGACGCATCACAAGTTGGCGTCAACAACAGTGTAGCGTAAATCGACACAAGTTCAGGAGGCAATTTTGGTGACTGCAACTTGCGTTGTATTGACGCCGACCAGGTGTGGTGCTAATGAGCGTCACAAAGTTTGCGTCGGTAATGTGAAGCTAATGCGGTGCCAACATTAGAATTTTAAGAATATACAAGTATTTATATAAGTAAACTTAATTATTATTCGTATTTAGGTAATGTTAATTTGTATACATATACATATACACACGTACATACATATACATATACATATACATATACATATGCAATAGCCATCACGACGCTACTTCGCATACATATACATAATATACAATACTATATACTATACTTAACTATATTATACTATATTATACACCTTACTATACTATATTATTCTATTATATAATATACAAAAACCATGCTATACATACATTATACTATAATTCTCAAATTCTGAAATTAGGAGAATAGTGCTTCTTCATTTTTCATGGGATTCAAATGGTGATTATCGAAGATCCGACCGTCAGATCATCGTGAAATTTGTACCTCTTGTAGATCATGGCAACATAGATTTTTCAGTATTATTTGACGATTTTAGGAGATCGGATGGAGGAGTTAAGAACCTAAGAAAAGAAAGACTTCTGACGATCATCAACGTGAGTCTGGCGGGAATCTGTCAAAATGAAAATTAGTAGAGAATGACGCAAGCTGTTCACTCGCACAAGAATCGCGGCGATCGAAAGTCGGAAGAAATTCAATAAAATGGACAAAGTTTCGAAATAGAAATAGTCGGTTCTCCACGGTCCTAACTCGGATCTCAATGAAAAATAGGTATTTCAAAGGGATCGGGAAGGTGGGGCAGCGCAAATATTTTATGTTTCACGTCTTTTTCCTTTCCTCTGATTCTCAAAATACCCATTTTTCGTAATTCTAAAAATTCATCAAAACTTCTGCCTCCCCTAAGAAATCTAAAAATATGCGTTCGTGAAACCTTTCGGTAGTGCTCGGAATGGTCCCCTTTAGTCGACATAGAGTTTTCAAATTTTTTCACGAAATGCTGATTTTGTTAGAATTTTTTTGCATCCAAACTTAATAGTGGTCTATTTTGCTTTGTACACCTTAAAAAATATTAAAAATTACTTTTCTAGAAAATCGGACTACTCGGGACTTCATAAAATGACCTCATTTGGTTGCCATATAATTCGGGCGACATTGATATTCTTCTCTAATATATGTTATTTGTACTCAATATATAACATATATACATATTACATATATAACATATAAATATACATATACATTCACATATATGTTGATATACATATACATATACATTCAATCAATTATTTTGGCGCCACGCAGGGTCGCAATAGTGACGTACTCATCCTAGCGTCACAGTCGCGTCACAATCGCGTCTCCTATTTGCGACGCCACTCTTTATAGCGTCATAATAGCATCACCTGTTTGGATGCTAATTTTAGCGTCTAAACATTGCGATGCTAATGAGACGCGTTATTCTACTTTAGCGTTGCGACATTGGAGGCGCTAAAGTGCGGCGCTATGCGACATACTTTAGAATTGAATTAAAGGGCGTTGCCGTAGCGTCACCATAGGGCCGCAATAAAGTGCGTCGCTAATTGGCGATCCATGTGCCCATTGAAGAACGAATCCTAACCATTCATTTTCTTTTATCCGATGCTCTTTGCACGTTCGCCATCTTCTATGCCCACTTGGTCGCATAAAGCATGGATGCCACCTCTTCTTCCTTCTCCTGCTGCTGCTACTGCCTCGACGCTGCCTCCTTCTCCTCCTCCTGATGGTGCTCTCCTCCTCCTGTTGATGTTGCCCGGACACCGCCTCCTCCTCCTCATGCTGCTGCCTCGACGCTGCCCAGATGCCACCACCACCACCTCCTCTACCTCCTATTGATGCTGCCCCGAAGGACGCTGCCTCGACACCGCCCGGATGCCACCGCTGCCTCCTCCTCCTGTTGCTGCTGCCCCAATGCCGCCGCCGCCTCCTCCTCCTCTGATTGCTGCTACCCCACCACCTCCCCCTCCGATTGCCGCTGCCCCGCCACCTCCTCCTCCGATTGCTGCTGCCCCGCCACCTCCTCCTCCTCCGATTGTTGCTACCCCATTGCCTCCTCCTCCGATTGCTGCCGCCGCCTCCTCCTTCGATTGCTGCTGCCCCAACGCCGCCTTCTCCTCCACCTCTTGTTGTTGCTGCCTCAACACCGCCCGGATGCCGCCTCCTCCTCCTCCTATTGCTGCTGCCCTAACGTAATTTGATGTAATGGAAGTTGTAATTGAATGTAAACGATGTAATTTGATGTAATGGAAGTTGTAATTGAATGAATTTGATCTAATATAACATTTCTTTCATTGAATGATATCAACAATATGAATGTAAACGAAAGAATTAGCGACAGTTGTTGGCGCAATGCCATTTCATTGAATGAAGATATCGTAATTAGTGTCTCTTTCATGTCGTAGTGGCGTCTCAGCTCTTAGTGTCACATTAGCGTCGCAATGGCATTGAAACATCGTAGCGCTACAGTAGCGACGCAATAGAACTAAAAATAGCGCCATATTAGAGTTGCACTATAGCGTCATATCGGCGTTGAGGTAGAGTTGACAGATTCAGTGTTGCTTTAGCGTCAAAATAGCGACGCATATTAGCGTTTCACGACATCAATTTTTGGGTCATTACAACGTCGCAGTAGCATCATCATTCGACGGTAATAGCGTCGGCAAAGTCGACGCTATTAGCGTCGTAGGTTTTGCGTCGACAAGCCTATGGCATGAAGTTGACGCTAATGAGTCGCTACTCATTAGAGGTAGCGACGCATTAGAGGCTATTTTGTTGCGTCTCTAATCAATCTTTTTCTTGTAGTGTTCGCAGGAAGTTGTCGTTAATGAAGCACTGAGCGATTCGACTCCATTGGATCTCCGGGGTTCAGTTGCTCGAGTCCCAATGAAACATCGATGACGGCTTGTATTAAGATAGGGCGAGGAACAGGGGAAAGACACGATCTCCCACTTGCGCGAGCTCCATTAAGTCATTGTTAGTACTTTAAGTACGTAGAATTTGGATAAGCAACTAAGGTGATTAGCTTATATGCGAGGTCCAGTTCGATGATTTTGTGACTGTAGGTCGATACACATATATGAAGGTCGATGCACATGCTTGTGGAGGTCAGCAGTCCTTTTAAACTCTCATCATCTTAAACAGCGCAAATAAAGTCAAGGTACGGTAAAAAAACTCTTCATATCCCATAAATTTAGAAAGCAAACATCTCCGTTTAGCATGCACACCTTAATTATTATGATAGCTGATGAGTTAGACGTTCTCTTCCTTTTTCACAAATAACTGTTGTCATTTTCAAACATAACATATGAGAGAGAATTGGAGAAGAATGCAAATAATTAAAATGAAAAAATCCATAAAAAAAGAGAAACAACAATGGCTAAAGCACATGAGTTTGAAACTGCAAGTTGAAGTTTAGCTTTTTATGAATATAAGATATAAGATATTAGTAGGAAATAAGTAATTTTTCTTTGATTGAATTAGCTATTTACTTCCTAATTTGATTAGCACTCTTTTCCTTTTCTAGTTTTACTAGGTCTTGTTTGGATTTATCCTATAAATAGGGCTCTTGGAAACTCTTTTTAATGATATATGATAATATAATCTTCTTTGATAATTACTTAGAGCAAGTATCTTGGAGGCTGACCCCTCAAAATGGTCTATTGGAGGCTTGATCCCCTCGAAATGATCTAATTATGATCTTAATTGGACTAAGAACCTATCAGTTCCCACTGCCGATTGACCACCTCCTCCTCTTCTTTCATCTTCATCATCGTAGCATGGACCCCACCGATGTGCCCATCCCCGACCCCTTGTGAACTCGCATGTCGATCGCCAATCTAGATCTGTCATCATCAAGCCCAATCGGCGCCCTTGACGAACCACTTCCCGTTGTTGACGATCGCAGAGAGAGGGATGATCGCCACCCACCAGATCTCACCGTTGAGGGTCGTCACTCAGAGGGGAGGGAGAAGGTCATCCTCATAGGGGAGGGAGGAGGAGGCGGTGGCGTGGCGTTCGGAGTCTAGGTTCATCTCGTCGAGAGAGGGACCGTCGATCAGATGAACACTCCCACGGGGCACTCTTGGCCAACGCTAGGAGGTGGTGCTCCTGGCTGGCGACGCTTGCAGATGACAGAACACAGATGGACCGTTCGATTACCTCTATGGGATTTGATCTGGACCGTTGGATTAGGACATTACATGAATTGCACCACTAATTGGTTTAATGAAGTGCTACCCATTTAAATGAGTTGCACCATGCTACTATAGTTAGCTACCATTAGATTAAATATGAATGGCTGATCAAAGTTTCAATATAATGCTTAAACTTGTTTATTTATGAAATATTAATATTTTCTTAAACCCCACTGCAAATCAAGAGTAAATTTAAATATTGCCCTTAAACTTTTTATTGATGTGTCTTGAGTTATGTACCCTGTATCCAAAATTGTGAAAAAATAGAAAAAAAAATGAGGATATGTGAGGCTTATGCTGTTATGACCTTCATATATGAGGGTTAGGATTTTAGTACTCTCTATTGCTCGTAGTGAAATTTTTCTGACGGCGACTTTCTTTATCCATGGATATTTTTTTATTGTTCACATTAATCAAGAGAATTTTATTACATTAAATTGTTCATATTTTCTCTTCTTCATTGTTTTGATTTCATTGATCCTAGGTGCAATATTTTCTAACACTTTCCTTTCTTTCTCAGCTCACTTCTCAAAGTTTAATTCATAAATAATTTGTCCTTTGACTATTAAATTATTTTGTCAGCTAACCTTTTAATTGGATATAACCGATATAGAGGTATTTTTTCTTACATGACACAACATTAAAAATGAAATTTATAATACTATAATATAAAAAAATAAAAATGGCAGCCCTTCACTGACTTCGGCGAGCAAGCACAACGAGCGGGGGTGTTGCCCACTTCCTGCGCGCGATGCCCCCTCTTTGCTCACCACACACCCTCTCTTCGCACAATGATCATTACGCACAGTGAGGGGTGAAGTCGGGCGCCCCCCTCCCCTCCCCCTCACCTCCTCTTTTATTTAAATATTTTTTATTTTAATATATATTATTTAACTATTATTTTATTATATTAAAGTAATTTTATTTTTAATGTTGGGATTATTTTCATAAATTATTTCTAAATTATCATGATTTTTCACATTTAATCTTAAACTATAAACTTATCTTTTTGGATCCTTAAACTATTACGATTTTTTTAATTTAATCCTTTGATCGACTTCTGTCAATTTTTCTATTATTTTTAATTTTTTTCATTTATGAAAAGTTAAAAATACTTCTCAGAGTTGTAGAGGTCAAAACGAAAATATAAAGTTGAAGAGAGGGATATTTTTGACTTTTCATAAATAGAAAAAAAATAAAAAATAACAAAAAAGTTGACAGAAGTCGACAAAAAGATCAAATTAAAAAAATCGTGATAGTGGAGATCCAAAAAATAAGTTAATAATTTAAAATTATATGTAAAAAATCGTGATAGTTTAACAATGATTTATAAAAATAATCCCTATTATTGTGTCATGTAAGCAAAAAAAAATGATAAATCCATGATATCCGGTCAGAAGGATAATTGATAAAAATAAGTCAATAATTGGTGGCAATCTTATTACAAACTAAATTTCTAACTAAATTTATCTTGTTTTTATATATCCCTTTAAATATAATCTCAAATTTAAATATCTATGTCTTCTTATTCAACCAAATAGATAATCAATGTATGATCGATCATTCATTATTGCCTCTTCACTTTTTTTATTTTAAATAGTTATCGTCTCTTCACGGTTTTAAAGGTAAATTATACTGCTTATTTTGTAAATACAATTAAAAGTCGTTAGTATGTTATCACTTGGCAGTGTGTTAAACAAAATAAAAATTAAACTCATAAAATAGAATGTAAATAAAATAACAGTAGAAAATTGCAAAGTTGGCTACATCTATAACTTCTCAACCATAAAATCGTTTCAGTTTCACTATCTATTTTCTTAATTCAAAAAAAGATAACTCTGCCGAACACACTCTATCCGAGGATAACATAAGCTAACATTTTTTGTCACAATAATAATAAGACAATCTCTCTATTAGAAGCTTTCAATCTTATAAGAGTTACAATTTTTTCAATACTAGCTAGCGTTTACAATATTTCACTCAAGTACAAAGGAGAAAGAAAATTTGTAAATTTTAGTACAATCAGTTTTTATGATTATCCTATGTATATTGATATCTCAAGAAAAGCCTCACTTTACTTTGCCCCTTTGAAAATTTTTTATAGGATTTTTTCATCAATAAAACCATCGTTAGTCATTTAAATAAAAACTTAGTCATCATATTTTCTTTTTCCTCTCGTATCCCCTTAATGTTTTGACCATAACTTTCTTGCGTATGTATAACATCTCGAATTTCATTCTCAAATGCCAAGGGCAATAGGATCATTCGGCTGTGTTAGTTCGTTCGCCGTCATATAATTAAATCATAATAAAATATAATTATCTATTGATTCAGCGGAAGCATAAAATCATTAAATAAGATAAAAAATCATTCAATTAAATACGGAAAACTTCATGAAAACATCAAAAGTATTATTATAGAACTAAAAACACATATAAACCTCATCACTAATAGCAATTTAAAACATCTTCAAGCCATAGTCAAAACATCTCTTTAAAAACATAGACTAATAAACCCAGTAACACATACTCTAAAACTCCTAAACCATCCAATCATTGTGCACCTATACGGATCAAGATGCAGGAGTTTCCTTGGTTAGCGTCCGTAAAGGCCATGCATATATGATCCTATACAGAATACTACATGATATGCATAATCATCTTTGTATAAAAAGGTAAACAATCATATTTGTGAATAATATGAACAAATCATTAAAAACAATGAAGAATGTGAATAATAGAACTCTTGATTTTGTATAAACCTCATCACTAATAACAATTTAAAATATCTTCAAGCCATAGTCAAAACATCTCTTTAAAAACATAATCAAATAAACCGAGTAACACATGACTCTAAGACTCCTAAACCAGTGTGCAATTTTTTTTTATCATGAGCTGAATCGCAATCCATTCAATCATTGTGCACCTACATGGATCTAGATGCAGGAGTTTTCCTGGTTAGAGTATGTAAATGCCATGCATCTATGATCCTATATAGAATACTACATGATATGCATAATAATCTTTATACAAAAAAGTAAACAATATGCATGTCATGTCTTAAACTACATGTCATTCATGTCAAAAGTAAAAGCATGGAAAGACATGTAATCATTATCATCATACTTTTAGTATGGACAATCATTAATTCAATCCATAGGCGCATAAGTGAAATACACTTACCACAACCATCGCCTTCATAACTTTCCACAGGGTTACTTTATAATCCTTTCGGACTTTCACTTGTGTGGGACATCATTCCATTCGATCGATCATTGGCTCTTTTCATTAGATTATATCATTCGATAGTTGGGATTTACGTCGTTGTCAGCTAATCCATGAAGACAATACTCCCCTCTCACCTGAAGATGACATTAGAATGCACACACCGTTGCCAATGTATGTAACGATCATTCTGAACTCTCGCTCGAGGGCGACATCGGAATGACAAATCGTTTCGATGTGTGTAATGATTATTCCAAGTAAATATTAGATAAAGGACCATAGAGGGTCGACATGTAGCATCATAAGGTTTTAACCTAGTTACGTGAGAAACATACATATACGTATATCTAGGTTCTTATACAGAATCTTGGAAAATGCCCTTTTATCATGGCCGTGCCAAAATGCAGTCACTGTCATGCTCGAGCTTTGTCACGCCTATGACATAGTCTGTCATGGGCATGATAGAAGCCTGATTCTTGGCAGACTGACCATTCTGTCGCAGGCATGACAAAAGCCCAATTTTTGGCAGACCAGCCATTCTGTCACGGGTGTGACGGGAGGTGTCACGGTTATGACAAAACTCTAGAGTTCCGCCGCCAACCCGATGTTTACACGATTTTTCATCAAATTTTTAGGGAAAATGATATACAACCATAAGAATCAACACATGTATTTCCTAGGTATTCTAGAATCAAAAGAACATTAGAAAACATACTAATCCATGAAATTTCTAAGATCTAGGGTTTATCCCTAAATCATGAACAATATGGAAAACTCATGAACCCAACAATAGATCTAATCATAAAACTTAAGCATGGCACAGATCTATCCATGGAAACATATACCTGCATAGATATAGAACAATAACCCTCAATCACAATCCATTGTGAGGACAAGGTGCTTTCAAACTCTCAATCCAAAATAGGAAGAACATTGAAAGAGGAGAGAGGGGTTTGGATCCCTTTTACATACCTTTCTTTTAGATCTTCCCCCTCCTTATTCCTCTTTTTTTCCTTCCTCAATCCCTAGCCCCGGGGAGAGAAATTTTACAAAAGAGGTCAACAAGAATATTTGGAGCCTTTTTTATAAGGGAGTTTATGAGGCTTTGGGCAAAAAGTCCAAATTACCCTTAATGAAAATTTGGAGTATTACAATATGTGTCCAAACGAATTGACTTTTAGTTTTTTTTAAAAGCTAATAAAAGTATCTATAAATTTTGTATCCATGCGAGTTTATATTTGATGGAGACTACTACAAATATTTCGTTGAAGTTCAAATTATTAAAAAAAATAGTCGTTATAATATTTAACTTGATATCACTGAACTCTTTTGATCATAACTTATAGCATATATATATCTATTTTGTGAAAAGCTAATAAGATTCTATAAATTTCATCCATTTACATATCAATTTAATATAATTAAGAACATAGTCAATTATTGATTTAAACTAGATGTGTATCTGAATATATATATATATATATTCAAGAATATTAGGATGTATACATGCACCTGCGAACATTGCATCACAACCATCATCACGCGCATGCGTGTTCAGCTCCATAGGGATTCATCTTCCACTGCCCGCCTTTGCCCAAAGGCATCTCTGTGTTTGTCATCGACGTCGTGGGATTCGTCGACTATCACATCTCCCTCACCTTGCACCAGCGCGAGGATGGCGTCACCAGCCTCGACAACTTCGGCATCTCTGAAGAAGGCGCGCAACACGCTGCAGGCATTGTGCGCCTTCGTTGCCCTCCCCCCAACCTCCGCCTCCAGCGCTGGGCTGGCTGCATCTCGCCTTTTGCAATTTTTATATGTTCATGAGAAGAATGATTGCCTGACCTCGTCCCATTTCATGGATTAGGAACCTTGTGCCATTTCGTCCAAATTGACTTCACAGATGATTCAAGGGGACTGTGGGATTCATCATCGAAGGCGACATTAATGACGGCCACATTTTTGCAAAGCTCTTCGACATCACTCTTCAACCTCGTCGGAAGACCGGCGTGTAAGGGAAAAGACAACTTGGCATCGAAGGGAAAAGAGGAGATTGCGGAAAGGGGAAAGAGAGAGGAGAGGTCAGAGGGTGGCGAAGGACAAAGAAGATGGTCGATGGCCGATGGCAATAGAGGTCGGCGGAAATAGAGGAGGTCGGTGGTCAACGACTGAAGTCGGCGATCAGTGGAAACAGTAGAGAGTCTCTGCCATCGTTTTTTTATTTTGAACCAAGTTTTTTTTGTTGAACCAAAATTGTGACAGATGATTAAATCCCAACCATTATATCTAAAACTATTTTAATCTCGTGGCTCAAATGAAGTGTTCGCAGGTGTATGCACTCTAATATATATATATATATATATATATATATATATATATATGTATGCACCATACAATCTCACTATATCAATTGTCCAATCAAAATGAATGGTTGAGATTAAGCAAAATTAAAGGTGCACAATTTAATACTACCAGTTTTAGAGGACTCGATTCAACACAAAACGAAAATACAATCCTTCGACTGACTCAAGTAAGACATTATTCTCGCCTTTCCCCCTCTCTCGAGTCCCCTTCCTTGCTCTGCAAGCGCCCGCCTTTCTCCCTCTCCCCAGTCCCCTTCCTTGCTCTGCAAGCACCATTGCCCCTTTGCTGTCGGGAAGTGAGAGGCTGCCAAGAGATCTTCCCTTCACCTTCTTCGCTCCATTGCAAGCGCCTACCACAAGGAGGGCATTCTTCCCTTTCTTTCTATTTCCCTCAGGCTCCCCCCGTCCCCCTTTCTTTGCTCACGTCTCTCAACTACACGCATCATGTCTCACTCTCTTCGCGCACCAGGCTCTACTCCAATGGGCTTTTCTTTACAGGCTTGTAATCTCTTTCCCTCCCCACCCCCTCTATCCCTCCCCCGCTCCCTTTCTGTCTACCAACTACCACGACATAGGGCAAAGCTAACACATAATCCAACTATATTTTATCATTTGTTATTGCGATGGTGCAACATCGTTGAATTTTATTGTTATTCCAGTATGTCCCATCCATTAGCGCAATCTTAGATATGTGCCAAATAAGGAGAATGGTTCAGGTTCTATCTAGTGTACTTAGTAATGATTATAAGCTCACTTGAAATGCATGAAATTAGAACATACATTATGGATCTCCATTGGGTCCCGAACAAAGGATAGAACAATCCTCTCTCAGAGAAAGAGAGAGAGAGGAAACATTCTGATAACTAATCCCATTCCTTTCCAAAGAACATTAATAGATCCAATTGAAGTCACATTATTAATCATATATAACAAGATGGCTGATCAATTTGAAAAAAAAAATCATCATTCAAGAAAAATGAAATGGGGATCGAGGCCTCCAACTCTGGCTTCCCCATCTCATCGATCTCTGACATCTGTATTTTTGCTAGATTCACCTCCATCGCCAATGAATTTGAGGCTGTAGTTTGGGTTTTCTTTCTCCATCTTCAACCATGCTAGAATGCCACATATATTATTTGCCTAAGATGAAAAAATAAAAAAAAACAAATAGCCCTTGCTTCCTAGCAGCAAATGGAAGATACATGCATGGTAGTGCTTGCAGTAGGAGTAAGGAACAAAGAAGGTGATCGGTGATAGGGGGAAGGAGAACGATGCCCCAACTAAGCCGGTAAGGATTAAATTCTTTTTGTGCTGACAGATCTACACAACCCAACCCACTGTTAAATTGTGCTCCTCAACTCTATTTCATCTGAGTCATCCATTTGGATTGAACGAGTGTAATGATGAGATTGCAAGGTGCATACACAAATCCTCTCCCTCTTTGTGTATATATATATCAATTCCATAAAGTGTTTTGAACCTCACTTTTTTTTTATCTTTTTTCAAACTACACTCTCACTTTTATATGAACTTTTTGGTATCCTTTACCCTAACCTAGTATCTAGGTTTGATTATGCTCCTCTAGTTATCTTTTTCTTGCAAGCACTCAGGGAAGAAGAAGAATTTGAATGACACAAGTTCACACAATTGAAACAAGTCTACAACAACCCTGCATGAGCTCATTTTGAAAACATAAAGTCCAAAATGTGGATCCAATATGTCAAACTATCTATCTTTTGAATATCTTCTGGGCAACGATAAAACCTTCTTTGTAAAAAAAGATGGACATGAGGTCGAAAGAAATGTGTACAAGGAGATGAAGGAACCCTAGAAAGAAGGGGGATGAGATGGCTTGCGAGGAGAGGGGAGGTCCTATTTTTAATGTGGCAATGAAGAAGAAAGCAACATTGGATCCTATTCTACTAGTTTTCATGGATTCAATATTGTTGTTGTCTAATTTGTGATGTGATGGAACTTAATTTGGCTCTAAGTTATTCCATAACTTCAATAAGCTAACAACCTTTTAGTTTCAGAGCTAGTGTAACCCATCTCACATGTGTTGATTCAGACATGCTAATTCTTACATTTTTGTTATTAACATTTCATATGTTTCTATATGCATCGACTCTCTACTTTTAATATAATGTTTTGAGTGTATTTTTATTGTTAATTGAATTGAGAGATTGAGAAATACTCCTTTCATATATCCTATTCGTGTTGCTCACATAATAACACCTTGAGAAAGGGTTAACTCTTTGTGATTGAGTTTTTTTCATAACTGCAATTTATGTTCATCAACTCGTGAGGCATTGACGATTCATGTTTTGTTATTGTACTTCATAAGATATTGTCATGGTGACAATCAAGAGGAGCTTCCATCTTTATCAAAAGATATTATCTCAATCTATGAGAGTAATTGAGGTGATATCTTTAGCAACGCCATTTATAGTGAGAGTCGAAATGGTTGATTTGTAAATGCTACTTTTCTAGCATGAGCTATTACTATCTTTGGATCGCATAAGACTAGTTCCGAAGCTATACTCCTTTTGTCAATTTAGTGACTCTAGATCTCATCTATAGCCGCAATCCTTAAATTCATCTTTTGTTGATACATTAGTCGCACATAATTTGGTTTATTTAGCTTCTATATTTAGTTGTAACTATTTTCTCACCGTGGATATGACATCCTTAATATTACAATTGATAATATTGTGTGCTTGTGATTAATTCAATTAGTATGGAAATTTTATTAAAACTCTAAAGTGAAATACTTTAACTGTTGTTGAATCCTAATTTCACACCTTTGCACAACTTCACTAATAGGCGTTAGCATAGATCAGCACACTCTTGGGTAATGTATAAATGCAAAAGTTGATTTTCTTGTTCATGTTTTTTTTTACCTAGCATGATAATCACTTTTAGTTCACATAAGTAACTCTTGATAAAATAATGTTTAATATAAATATAACTTGAATTTAGAAACTCAACATGCATTCAATGTTTTGTATATAACCTTTCGAACAAATATTGAAATGAGATGATTATTTATTCTTTAGAAAGTTAAATTTATTTGAAAGATATCTATTTATGGTTAAACTCAGATCTAATGGACATAGTAACATATTGAGTTAAAGTTTAAGAAATATTTATTTGGTTTCTCTCTTATAATATATAATATTTCATATTATCTTGTGGTTGATATAAAATTTATTTAAGACACATGACATACTATACCTTATACATATATATATATATATGTATACACATATATATATATATATATATATCAATCTAGAAAATAAATTAAGATACTTGAATTTTGAAGTTAAATTTAATACACAAAATTATCTTTTTACATTTTTAACTTTCAACCCTTCAAATATATATAATAATAATCATTCTAGATTTGGATAAACAAAATATAGTTTATTAAGATATAAAGTCTATGTTCCAACACAGAGTAGTCAATTTGTTTTTAATGTTTGATGGAGTGAAACATCTCAAATATTAATATTAATTCTATAAAATATATTGTACTAAAGAGCATAATCCAAAATAGGAGTTAAACTTTACAAATAATATGCATCACATCCCTTGATTGTTATAACATTTTTCACTAATACATGTGACTTCTACTTAAACTAAATTAAAAATAATCAAATAAAATAAATTATAAAAAAAGAAGCTTAAAGGACAATATTTCTTGAAAATGACAATCACAATTTCCATTCATCGGCTCTACAGAGTATCATGAACTAGTAGATTATCACATTGCACAGTTAATAATTAAACTAATAATCAAATCAAAATTGAAGAAAACATTACATATAGCAATCATGTTCATTACACTAAATTAATTATAATCAACGTTAGAGAAGACACAAGTTTGCTTTAATAGTAAAATTATTACAAAATTGACTTGAAAGATAAATACAATGTTAAAGTATTCATATTACAAAGATTATAAAGGTAAAACTTTTAAGCATAAATAAATGTAAGATAAAACATGTACTCTAACAAAATGATGAACTTTTGCATGATCCTTCCTCGAGATCACCATAAAATATTCTCGACAGCTCTTCAAGATACTCTCATATTTTTTTCTTGAAAGACCAAATAGGGGACCTTTTCTGGCATTGAGTGACTCTAGCTATGTGATCCACCAACTAGGATAGGCCTTTTTCGCAAGTGGTGATAAGTTGTAGGCCCTAACATATCATTCTCAAATTGTAGAAGACCTTTATTTATAGCTGTAAATGCACTATAATGATTTCTTCTGTTGCGTACTATTCACATGGATTAGTTACATATATATACACGTAACAACAAGATTATCACATAACAACAAAGATTATCTAAGGTAATATCGCTATCTTATGTGGTTATAAATTCTGTATCTTGTTGAGATAATATTTGATTTAGTTATGCAAATATTCTCTAACAGTCCCCCGCAAACTAATCAGGGCATTTGCGCACTTTTAGTTTGTCTCGCAGAGGTCTAAACCGAGGGCCACCAAGTGACTTTGTCATGACATCAGAAACATTGTCCTGGGATGAAATAAAACAAACTTGCATGTGCTTGTTGGAAACTTAGTCTCGAACAAAGTGATAATCTACTTCAATGTGCTTCTTGTGAGCATGAAAAATTGGATTAGTTGTATGGTATGTGGCACCGAAATTGTCACACCATAAAATAGAAGGTGAAGAGGACTAAATGTGGAGATCACACAACAAGGAGCGTAGTCAAATAAATTCAGCTGTAGCATCCACAAGAGCTTTATATTCAGACTCGGTTGAAGAACGTGAAGCTGTGCATTGCTTTTTGGCAGACCAAGAGATGAGGTTTGGACAAAAATAGATTGTAAAATTGCCAAGTGATTTATGATCGATGTATCCGCTTTTGAAAGTGCATGTGGTGAATAATGTGGGGTTGTAGTAGACTACAATCCACGCGACTTAGTGTTGTTGAGATATCGTAGTATGCGCTTAACATTTTGCCAGTGATCTTCAAGTGGTTGATGTAGAAATTCGCTTGCATGATGCACAACGAATGCGATGTCTGGTCGAGTCGTTGTGACATACTGCAATTTTTCGACAACATGGCAGTATAGAAAAGGATCTGCACAAGCCTAAGTTGAAAGTTGAGAATTTGTAGAAGTTGGTGGAGGAGGCGTCTGAACTGCTTTGGATGCTAGCATATTTGTCGTACCTAGGAGGTCATGAATATTCTTTTGTTGTGAGAGAATAAGACTATCATCTGGTTGAGTCACAACTTCAATACCCAAGAAATAGTGAAGCCTGCCAAGATCTCGAACAAAAAAATGAGTCGCAAGATGTTTAACTATAGCATCAATGAGGAAGGGATCAGAACCTGTGATGATCAAGTCATCAACATACACCAATGTGTATAAAAGAGAACCATTAGTCTTGAGGACAAATAAGGAGGAATCGGCTACCGATGATTTTTTCTTCTGTTGAACATCAATCGACTGGTTGCCTTGGCCGATCGATCTGTCGTATGCTAAATCTTTATTTTTCTTTCTTCTGTGAATGAGATCATATCAATCTTACACATGCATTATCATCACTTGAGCATAAATTAGTAACTTTTATGTCCAATTTAATTTATTATCGTCAAAACATGGGATTCAATAGCCTATATCCAATTGGCGCAAGGACCACTGACATGACACAATGATAGATAGCACCAAACGAATGGTAGTTGATTTGATAATAGGACTAAAAATATCAAAGTAGTCGATACCAGGTTGCTGGTGAAACCCTTTGGCAATGAGACGAGCCTTGTGCCTTTCAAGGGATCCGTCAGCATTATATTTTATTTTAAACAATCACTTGCAGCCAATGATAGACTAAGTAATAGAGTGTGGTACCAAGGTCCATGTACCATTAGCAAGTAAGGCATTGATTTCAGATGCCATAGCATTATGCCATTCAGAAGATTTGTTTGCCATAGTAAAGGAAGTGGGTGGATGAGTGGAAGACGTAGTCGGAAGTGCTTTGGTAGACCGAAGGCCAGCGAAGGCGCGATAGTCAATAGGACGTCTGGCTCGAAGGGTCATTTGTGGAGGAGGAGAGTGATTTGGTGGTGGATGTGGGACAAGGTTTGGTAGAGGACTGGTCAAAGATGTTGGTGGAGGAGAGCATGGTAGAGCTGCAGGTGGTGTAATTGAAGCACCTATAGGAGTTGATGAGGGCAACCAGGTGGTGGGAATAGTTAACCAAGGTGTGGAGGAATATACACTAGACTAAGAAGGACCACAAGGTGTGTGGATTGAGAGGTATGGAAATGAAGACTCATCAAAGGTGACATGACGTTGAATAAAAATGCAACCAGAGGAGAGATCAAGGCAGCGATATCCAAGATGTCCCAAAGGGTAACCCAAAAATACACATTTGGAAGAATGGAAAACAAACTTATGATGATTATAAGGGTGAAGAAACGGGAAGGCAGCACAACCGAATACTTTAAGAAATTTATAATCTGGCAGGCATTTATATAGGGTCTGATAAGGTGATAAATTCGAGAGAATATGAGTCGGCAAATAATTAACTAAATACACAGAGGTTTCTACAGCATAATGCCAAAAGAAGTATGGAATAGACGAATGAGCCAGAAGTGTGAGAGCAGTTTCAATAATGTGATGAATTTTGCATTCGGCAGATCCATTTTGTTCATGAGTGTGCGCACATGACTTGCAATGGTGAATGCCATTGTTGGGAAAAAAATGGGTTAAGGCTTGGTATTCACCACCACCATCTATCTGAAAGGAAAGTATTTTGGACTGAAATTGACACTCAACCATATTATTGAAATGAATGAAACATGAGTAGACTTCATACTTCCATTTTTTCGGATACAACCAAGTGAATTTAAAAACAAAATCATCTAGGAAAAACACAAAATAACAATGACCTTCAGAGGACATGACTAGAGCAGTGCCCCAAACATCACTGTGAATTATTGCAAGAGGAGATTGAGCATGAGTGAGAGTTGGATGTAAGGGTGACTTAGCAGCTTTGCCAAGCTTGCAGGCTTCACAAATTGTTGATGCTGAGGATGTTGGACCAAAGTTGAGAGACGGGAGAAGATGGTTAAGAATTCTGCGATGTGGATGCCCAAGTCGAGCATGCCAATGTCAAGAGAGGGAACAAGCAAGTGCTGTTGGTTGACGCTCGAAGGGCAGCATGGAGCAAAGAGAGTAAAGACCATCTTTAGTGTTGCTGCGAAGAAGCACCTTGTGACCGACTTGATCCTTGACAACAAAGTAGCCAGGATGAAATTCAAAGAAGCATTTATTATCATGAGTGAATTGTCTTACTGAAAGTAAGGATTTAGATATAGAAGGGACATGTAAAATGTTAAAGAGTTGAAGAGGATGAGATGCAAATATGGCTGAATGACCGGTATGTGCTATGTTTAAGAGCTTACCATCACCTACTTGTAGATGATCATGATCTTCATAAGGCTAAGAAAATTGCAACGCCTGGAAATTATTTGTGGTGTGATGAGTTGCACCAGTGTCAGGCACCCATTCAAAGTAAGTGCCGAGGTCAAGCAGATTGTACAAGACCGATTGTGGGACATGATGTGCAGATGCGGCATATGCTTGCGGAGGAGCAACGTGCTGAGGAAATCACTGAGGTTGTGGGCTAGGCATGGTAGCCGGAGGTCGCAGGTGTCACAGACAGGACAATGTCAATGATCAATTGAACATCTGGCATGCCCGTGCCCATTACCTCGAGAAGGCAATGGTGTCGAAGTCAGAGCGCACAAAGTGTGCACTCGGTGTGGAAACAATATCTGGCGAAATGACATTGTGTCCAAGACGTATTTCATGGCTGACTAATAAGCCGTTGAGCTCGACAAATGTGATAGGATCGGGGCGAGCAGACAACGAGGACACCATTTTATGATAGGATGGGCCTAAATTGTTGAAGATGATGGCATTGAAGACTGCTGTAGAGAGCGGATGGTCGGCTGCTACAAGTTCATCCGCAATGAACTTTATTTTGCGAAGGAAGGAGGTAATAGATTCATCCCCTTTCTTTGTATTTTGTAACTGCATCATAAGTTGCAAGATGCGAGTGTGAGATGGTGATCCAAATGCATGATGAAGGGTAGTCCACACATCGTATCATGTGGATAGGCCAACCACATATGGTAGAATGTCTTCAGATAAGGAAGAGATTAACCAACTCATGAGGACTTGATCCTTGCGAAACCAATCAAGATATGCTGGATTGGGAATGTGAGTATCTGCTGCTAAGGATGTGGCAGTGCTGATAACAGTCGGTGCTGGGTAGCTGATGGTGCCATTAATAAAGCCTTCCAAGTCAAAGCTACGGAGTAGCGAGAAGTTGTGTACGCCACAATAGATAGTTGGTATATGTAAGCTTGATTGATAGGTTGTGATGGACTTGGGTGTATGATGGCAATATTAGTGATAAGGAGCTAGCTACTACTGAGTTTGGTGGAACTATTGATGAAGAAGAAGAAGAAGAGGAAAAGGACGTCATAAGGCTTTGATACCATGTAAATGCAGGCTATAATGATTTCTTCTATTGCGTATTATTCATTTGGATTAGTTACATATATATACACCTACAAGTCTTTGGATAACTATCATGTAACAACAAGATTATCTAAGGTAATAGTGAGATATTATGTGGTTATAACATTCTATATCTTGTTGAAATAATATTTGATTTAGTTATGTAGATATTCTCTAACAATAGAGAGTTCCAATCTTCATATGATTGGAGAAAAATGAGAACCTCTTTCCATTCCATAATAGGGATCATTCAAAACAAATTTAAATATGAGGTTTAGTCCTATTCAAACACTCCTAATATGTGTCAAATTAATTCTTAAAACATTGATAAGTGTGGGAAACCTTTTACATTTGAAAATACTTCAAACTTTGCAAATCAAGTGATGTCACACCCCATGAAGTCTATGTAATGACTTAATTGGATCAAAGTTAAAAAAGTGAAATTCGTTGCTCATGAAATTGAAATCACAATCCATGAATCAGGGTAATTCAAGTTCATCTTCATAACCTATGAATTTCAAGGTCATGATATGATAACGACTTGTGAAAATCTCATACCATCACTTTTTTGTAACATGTTCCACGAAATATAGTGTTACACCCGTTATTATAATGTTCTGACCCATTGTGTTGCAATGTGCTTTTTTTCTCCAATGCGTTGATATTTTTGTGATATTTGTGTAACGAGGCATGATTTCTAAAAGTTACAATTGTGATGACCGTGTATTGATTCATGAAATCTTAAATCTTGCAATGTGATAACATTGTTGAAGGTGTGATCATCTTATGATAGTTTGTCAAGTTTCACGTATAATGACCATGACCAGATTGTCATGCCTCATGAATTCTTATTATTCAATATTTCAAAAACAAAGTTAACATTATTTCATGTGATTCTTCATCAAGCCTTCTTCCACCTCTTACAAGTGATTTTCCTATAAAATACTGCAACAAAAATAAGTAGATTAGCGACTCAGTAAAATTAATCAAATAAAACCTATGAATAATGAATGCTACGATAAACTAACTGAAATAAAACTAAATGAAAAAAATAATTATATATTGTGAATTCTCCATTTTCCTGAATAAATCATAGACACAACATCATGTGGTTCCAAAATTTCATTTATACACATATTTGAAAAGATTGTATTTTCAAACATCAAATGTGTAGAAAGCTGCATATGTAATGAGAATTATGCATTCAAAGGTGTTACAATTTCTGTACGAGAGATATTACACATCGAATGAACGTAGGAGAAATTAAGGTGACATGGAACTTTATTAGATGAAAAATAGAAGAGAATTATAAATCCGATTATTTTCTGTTCAAGCTTTTAGAGAGTTTATATAGGTACTCCCTTTACATGTGATATTAATTACAAACTGAAGATGACTCTGAATTAATCCCTCAAAATTATAAGACTTATCTCGTGATAAGAAAATTAATTCTTAATCACAAATAGAATTCATCCTAATATTTTGGCGAGGGCGCCTTTTACTTCGGAGTGTCTTGAGGACTAGATAATTTTCCAATTGGTAGGATTCAAGGCATTATTAATAAAATGATATAAATTATGCTTGAATACATTGTCAAAAGCTAATAGTTATGCATATTCACATGTCTGTCATTCTAAATAAAGTCATATAGGATGATGGAATGAACATATAGGTGCACCTATTTATCATTTGTTGTACTATTATTTGTTATCTTATTGTTTAAGCAATAAAGATAATTCATAGATTAGTGCTAAATTCTTAACCACGTGATGAATAAAATGTCACAAACAAAAACTAAGAAGAACATGCCTAATTTTGTATGCACACAAGAGAGGAAGGATAATCACCACCTTCATTACCAGCATTAGGATATTAGCACCCCTCCACCTCCACACTTGTTATTTGAAATATGAGAGCCCTCACCAAAGGATGGAGAGGATGAAGTGGCTCCTCCCTTCTTGTTAGGGGTTGTTTGGAAGTGGATTACTTATCAAAAAGTGCCAAGCACTAGGTAGAATACGATTCAAGCCATAGTTTTCTTGCACAAATTACAACTGCTGCTTATTCTTGTCAGGAGGTTGTCCGTAGGATTATAACATTCCTTCAATACAATGGAATATAAGATATTTCATCTCAAGTTTGAAAGTCAGAGTGGTCATTTTACTGCAGCTATACATAGTGATTGTTATAAAAAGATATTTTTACTCTAATATGTTTTCTTTTCTCTTTCCACTATTTTATATAGCTGTATTTATTTTTATGTGTTTGGCTGCCCCATATTTTACTCTCTTTAATGCAATTTGTTTTTTTTCCTTTGTGCTCACGTTGATTTATTGTATACATGGATAATTTTTTTGCATTGACTATCTTGAATTATTTTTTTTAGATTCCTTGAATGAAATTAACTAAAGGCCAAAAGAATTTTTCCAAAAGGAAATTAAAAAAACATTCATTATTTTTAAAATTAATGTAAAGGATACACTGGTCATTTTATAACATGTGTTCTTATCATTTTTTAAATAAACCAAACACTATTTAGAATAGAATTTTCATCATTAGTATAATATAACAATTGAATGAAAATAAGAACAACTATAAGGAATACCATATTCAATAGAATATAATCATGTGGTCCTTTCATTTATATTTTCATACCAAATGGCCCTTAAGAGTGGAGGGATCGGGATTACCCTTCCTCATCTTAAAAAAATAAGAGGGAATAAAAAGATGCCCATCCTTTGTCGAGGAGTCATGCCCTCTTCTCCTTCATACTTTTATTCTCAAATAAGAGAGAGCTAAGGGTTGGTGCCCGCTTCTTTTTTTAGTGGAAATGTGATTGTCATCCCTTTTCCTTTCTTAGAGAATAGGAAAAGTTACCCCAACTCTCTATGATCAATAAGAGGATGAAGTGCTCCCTCCATGGACAACCTTCTCTTTATTTTGTTATCTTTAGATGGCCACCACGAGAGGAATGTCTCTTTCTCCCTCCTATTTCAGAGCAAGGAGAAGAGGGTGGACTGTCATTTTTCATTTTAAAATTATTTAATTAGATAAATCGGCATGTTACATAGGACAAAAAAGAGTGAATTAGATGACAAAGTGTGATGGTTGGTCAGTAAAATTGTGTGAACCAGAAAAGATGTAAATCATCAAATATGAAATATAATTTGACAACCAAATTGATTAAACAAGTTGAAGTTCAGATTTTTTTTATCATAATTACCCTGATCCATAAGTATTTATAAATTTGTTTTTAGTGGATTGTGTGTTTTTTTGGAGTTTACTTTCATAAATAAGCATCTATGTATATAACAAGAAATACTAATTTTGTATGCTATCAATATATACTATGTTAATTACATTTTGGTTACAAATATAATATCTCATAATAGTTTCCCCAATTTTAGGACACCAGATCTATATATGTATGTGTGTGTTTAGCATGTTAACTTTTATAATTGTTGTTATCTTTCCAATGAGAAGAAGAATGTGTATGCTTAATATTTTACG
Source organism: Pontederia crassipes (assembly GCA_030549335.1). Taxonomy (NCBI): domain Eukaryota; kingdom Viridiplantae; phylum Streptophyta; class Magnoliopsida; order Commelinales; family Pontederiaceae; genus Pontederia; species Pontederia crassipes. The sequence continues at coordinate 11,078,492 of CM060190.1, forward strand.
AAGGAAATGGTTTAGAAAAATAAGGTTCAAGTAGTCCATTCAAAAATTGAAGTTGGAAACCAATGACTGTGAGGCCCATAGGTACTCCCAAAAATTGGTGGGGTGTGTGAAGCACAAGAAATGTCATCAAAGAAGATGAACAAGAAGCTCACTTACTCATATATATTGACAAACAAAATTATCAACGCACAAGTCATCTACTCACACTTCATCATGTGATACTTCACCATTATTTTTGCTTTGAATACCTTTAATAAAATAATATGCTAAGTGCACAAAAGATGTGTAATAATGTTTGTCATGCTTTTTAGTGCAATTTTTTCCCTTCCATCATTAACTTATCAGTGAAAAATATTTTTCTTAAAATTAATATTTTGAATGTTCACATCATCAACGCGTGCATCGCTGTAGTTAGAGGTAAGAGCCGCTTCCGGATGAGGTGTGCATCATATGTTCGCCCTGCTATCCTACCTGATTCCGATCCTCACACCCAATCCTTTGGTCAAGGAGACTTATGTCACATTCCTTGATCTCTACAAATCTTCAAGCCTCAGCAAATATTTTGATAACACCCAAGTGCTATTAAGAGATAGACCTATTCGAAATGAAGAACATGTTAAATATTTGAAGGCTATTTACACCATGCTAAAAATATTTTAGTGCAATACAAATTATATGGCTATTACAAAAGGACAACACCAAATATTTTGGGCTGACTTGATGAAATCTAACAACCAGCCAATCTAATTTTAATTGGGTAATTCGAACTAACCCGAACAAAATTTTATCATCAATGGGTTGGTATGAGTTTCAGTATTTCTAACCAGACTTGACTAGATTTCCTAGCTATTTGGTGCATTTCATTTGTAAAATTGAATTAATGGGATCTAATTTAAATTTTATATTACTTTCAAAATTCAAATATATTAAAATAAAATATTTTTATATATGAACATTATCTTATATGTTGGGGAAAAACTTATATTCTTGCTTTTAACTATTATAGTTGATATAGAAAAGAAGAATAAAATTGAATTGGATATTTCGATGATTCAACTTGATCCAATGAGGTTCGGGTGTCAAATTTGTTGACTTTTTTATTCCTGACATGATCCAACCAAAACTAATCGGTTTTGAGTCCATGAACACCCTAACTAATGAATTTTTGTGATGTAACATGCTAGAATTATTTTATTTCATTATCCTCCATTGATTCATATTTACCTTTTTCTATAAACAATTATTCCCCATATTTTTAAAATTTAATATTATATTTACATAGATAGACTAACTATCACATAATCTTTGACGTATTTGAAGTTTTAAATTAATAGTTTATGAAGGAATTGGTATCATAAAAATATAAGTGGTACTTTGGAATATCAGTGCATCGTCGAAGACTTTTCTACATTGTGTTCGGACTCGTTATCGGAAATTCGATCACATACGGAAGGGGAACATATGTTCACAATCCAATCTACTTTGGACAACGTCAGAAACCTTGTTGCAAGATCGAGAGCCTTGTGCACCTTCGGCCTTCTTACAACAGTCATGCAGCATGTGAGACAATCACACTAATTTATATACATGAATGTCAATTGCATGCATGCAGTTTATCTAACTGTTTTCACTTCATGAAATTGGTTTTCAGTTTCTTTCATGTGGGCTTCTTCATGCTAAGTCCTATCAAGGGCTTAAGTCCAACAAATTCCTACTCGCATTAATGGGCTATTATTCATACTAGTGTGATGGCCCGTGCGATGCGCAGATGATGCGGAATTAGACGAATCATATGTTTAAAAAATAAGTATTAGTTTGATATATTTTAATATTACTTAAATAATATGATAATTATGAATTTGAAAAATAATTTATTAGTATATTTAATTTTCTCTATGTCCATTTATTTTCCTCTATTCTTAGAAAATAGTATTTTCATGTAAGTTTATATTTAAATATTAATTTATTAGCCTATTTCGTATCTATCTGAATTTCATGACACATGTAATAATTTATTCTATTTGCCTTGATCACTACTTTAATTATCTAGAAACATGTTATTGATTTAACTCATAGACTTTATGTAAAAAAAATGACTAACATAATAAAAAGTATAGCACTTGCACAATAATGGCATATTTAATTAGAAATAAAAATATCAAAATGCTATTAAAAAATACCATAATGTAAAAGATAGATAAAAATAGGATCCTTTTTTGTTACATATGGAGGTCCATAGACATAATGCAAGAAAATTAAAGGCTAAAACTAAAAAAAGATTATTTACAATAAATAGAAATCATACAACAATGACAATTTTCTATAACAATTAAAAGGAGTTATTTTATAGAAATAAAAATATGTTAAAAATTGTTTTTTGTCAGTAATTAAATTATTTGTATTTTTTTAGTTCTTGACTTGTAAAACTTTGCTAAAAATAATTATTTTCTTGCATATACTAAAAGGAATTATTTTATAGAACATAAAATATGATTATGGTCATGAAAAATTAGAGTTAGTAACATCTTTGTATTTATTTACTACATGGAATATATAATTTTTATTTCTCAATCTCCAAGTACATGTGGCTAAAAACAAAATAGTTCTTTTTCTTTAATATCTTAAGCCCCCTTTGATTGAAATAACATAAAGATTGATATCTTACTATTTTTATTCTATAAGAGAACATAAAATTATTTAACTTTGTATATTTAAATAATTTTACCACTTATATAATTACTTTTGTTTTCAAAATGACATAAATAAATTGTAATTCTGTAAATTTGTAGTTAGTTTTATATTTATGCAATTAATGTTTACCTTTTTGAACCAAAGGATCATACTTCTATGCATAAATTTTTAATAGATTTTGATGTCGATAGTTTTATTTGTAAATATGTTTTCATGATTATTTTTATATTTTTATATGTGAGAATTGTAACTCTAACAAGAAGAAATGAGTGTCTTTCTAACATTTATTTTCATTTCTTATATTATCCAACAATTAATAAAAATATGTATTAGTAAGTTATCATCCTTTTAGCATTTGATCTTATTTTTTTATTATTCATACCCAAAAATCTTATATGTAAATTTTAATTATATTTTAAATAAATAAAATATAAAAAAATTACAAATGGCATGTACTACATTTTCTATATATATATATATATATATGTGTGTGTGTGTGTGTGTGTGTGTGTGTATTATGTAACTTAATTTTGATTCTAATAATATTTTCTCATTCTAATAATTTCTTTGAAAAATAGTCTTAAATAATACATTAATATGCATAATTCAAAAGGAATAAAGGAAATAACCCTATAGCAGGACCTGCATGGTCATTTGATAAAAAATTTATGCATAAAATATATATCATGTCCAATATGATATAGATATATATCAAAATTTGTATAATAAAATATGTATGGTATTGTTGTGTGGTCCTAATTATATATACAGTTGCGCATTCACCCATTATGATATGTATTTTCAAGAAATGATATATATATATATATATATATATATAGAATAAGCATTTATATTTATTTAATAGTTTGCATAATAATAAAATTGTAATTAAATAATTTATGAATAATTAAATACTATTATCCTAAGTCCTAAAAATTATGGATAATTGCTATCTATTACTCTAATAAAGTTATATAATTAATAATTATATGACTAATGCATATGGTAATAATTGTAATAGTTAATCATTAAAATAGTTATAAATTAATATTTAGTATTTTAATTAAATAGAACAATTTAAATAATGGACATTTATGGCTCATGAATTTGTTTGATATAATCTTCCCATTCTAAATTATTTTGTTTTAATAATTGGCATGTTATTTATAAACTATAGTTACTATATAGATAATAAAGTTATATAGTTATTGTAATCATATATATAATAAAATTATTATTTAAATTAATGCGCTCTCATTGGAGCGTGCAATTACATATTTTAGACTTTTGAATCAGTATCATTTTAACTTAATGACCAAAATATAAGCAATTTGAATCGTTTAATCGTAGTTATATACCTAAACTATATAATCATTATATAACTATCATATTTTTATAATTATGACTTTTAATAAATTTTATTTTATAAGTAATATTTTTTAAAGACATTTGCTATGTCAAAGTCAAGTCTTCCTTCCTTACTACTCCTTTTTTAAGCATAGCATAGATGTTATTCAATGATTTCTAAATCTTTAGGACAATATTCTGTATGTAGTATTTGCTTAATAAATAGTTATATATGTTATTTTAGTTATCCAAAACTAAAAACAACGGTATTTGCGACGACCTGCTCCTACCCACCTGGGGTATTCTAGCATGTCGGGAATCGAGGGGGGACATACTGGACGTAACAACTCCGGTCGGTCCAAAAATGTCCTCATAATAAGTTAATATTTGTATTTTTTGTTATATAAGCAAATTCGATATTTACACTTTTTGAACTTAAATAAAGAATCTTTTTTCTTTATTGACTATAAGTAGTATTACTACATAGGTCATGTATATTTTATTTTTAAAATTTAACAATTAAGAATTCAGGTTAAACTTTGACACGTAGTATAAAAATATATATGAATAATAAAATAAGTATAAGGAGTAATTAAGCAGATATATTAATTATGTGTAAACTTAAAATTATTTGATCGCTTTGGTATAAATTTTACTTAGATAGTTTTAATTAAAAATGTCCAACTCTTCAACTGATGTCAATTCAAGTAGACAATTGATATTTAATATATTTCAGATGGAATAAATAAATGAAACTAAAAATAAAATAAAATGATTGCTTATGGAAAAATAAGATAAAATAATGATATAAATTTGTCATGTAAATTGATCTAAAGGCCTTGAATACGATTATATTGCTTAAGAAAATTAATTTGAGTAGCTAATATAAGAAGTCTCCTTTTGACTTCTTGACATCTTTTATCTTTTTTTATCCAACCATGCATACATAGAAACAAATTGAAAAGTAAAAAAAAATCACATTCACCAAAGCCATCCACGCTATATATTACAATTAAAATATAATATAATCCCTCCATATGATAAGTAATTATATACATGCATAACATAGAGAGCATATGAATATCCTTTTGTGAGTTAATTGTATATATTCAAATGCACACAACAAAGAATGTTTATTGCATACTAATGCAAAAAATCTAACACAAAATTATACCAAAATATTAAGGGAACATGTCGAATATAAATAATAATATGGAATGATTTTATCAAACCTTTTCTTTAGAGCATTCATGATGAGATTAAATATGAGCCTCATGCGTACTACATTCCACAATAGAGTGAGAAATAGCATAAGACTGCAAATCTGATCCCATCTTACCTTGTCAAAAGAATAGGGAAATGCACTCAATATATAAAAAAGAAATAAGGAGATCACATATGGAGAGAAAGAATGATAGGTGAGAGTAATGGTTATGGAGGATGCATTTATAGACATCACCAAGCCTTAAAAGTCAACATGGATTTAAAAATGTAGTGCACTGATGATTCGATGTGTTAATTGAAATTAATGTGCACACATGTAACTAAAAGGTGTTAATGCATGCGTAGGGGTGTATAAAGGAGACATAATGAAATGAAAATAATTATGCATTTATTGACCTAGCAATCAAAATCTATATTATATTATTATTACTAGTACAAGTTCCGCATGATGTGCGGTGAATATAAAAATAAAATATGAATTATTATATAAGGAAACATTTTTTTTAGAAACAAAATATTTTATCTTGTTTATTTTAATAGATTCTAAAATAATATGTGAAACTTCCAAGTTTAATTATTCATTTTATTAGTTTTAATTTATTTAAATATATTTATTGATTCCAATTTATGATATATTTTTAATTACTAAAACGTAGTAAACTATCCATATGTCACTCAATTTTTACTATCTTTTTTGTATGTACCATTTAAGTATTGTTTCAAAACTCATGATTAAAATATTTCATATAAAAGTTTAGGAATATAATTAATTATTTTTTAAAAGAAAAAAAGATTGTGCTACATTTTAAGTGCTAGCACCATCTCTCCTATTAATGAATACGTGGATCGAAAAAAAATTAATTAATAGATCCATCATCCAACATGAAAAAAAATAATTCAACATCAATCATGATGCATGTCATTAAAACTTTAATGAACTAATTTATTTCATCGCTTAATGTTATAATAAAAAAATTCTATACTCATAGGACCAAAAAATGTCATCATGAAATAGCATGTAGATTATTAATGGATGAACAATAAAATTAGATGTAAACTAATATTATAATTAAAATGTATTAGTCATAGGTCAAGATAAATCTAAGAGTGATTTATATGGAAAGTAAGAAATGATCAACACATTTACTATAAGATATTATCTTCAACTAAAATTTATAAGAAAATTTATAAGTACTTTAAATGAGGAGAAAGATACATAAAAAATTGAAGGAGAAGGAGAAAAAGTATTGTTCATTCAAAATAAGAATCTACACAAACAAGTGGGGGTATGCATTCAATCCCCCATATTTCATTAAAAAAAATAATCATAAATTTAAATTTAGTTAAATATTATTTGAGTGTTTAACATTTTATGATGACAATTGTGTTAAATTCAAATAGTTTAGTTAAATATTATTGGAGAGTATATGTTTTTGTGGTGAGCTATAAAAAAATCATCAAATGATAAATTTTGGATATATCTGTCTTGCTAATAAGAAATAAAAGAAAATGTTAACAACATAGCGTCTTCTTACCCAAAGAGACAAAAAAAAACTGTGCATAAGAAGTAGGTAAAATGAAAAAGAATATGAGTATAATATATTTAGTTTCTCATCTTATAGGGGTTTAGATTTTTCATGTGAATCTTCGCACTATGTACACTTTAATTTTTTAATATTATATTAATGGAAATCTGTGATGAATTTTTCGTTATAATATGCTGCAATTGATCATGATAATATTAACAATAATAATATAATTTGTGAAATAAAATTATCTACTTAGGACTATCCAACGTATGAAAAGAAAGAAATACATTGTCCGTCTCCGGAAAACCTATGCCATATACATTTGTTTGGTCGATAGCATGCACCACATTTATAAAATATATTTTAGGTGATTAGAGTGAACTGAAAATGTAACTAAAAGTTAATGTTTATGTATCGGTATTTATCATTTTCATGTCTTATCCAAGCAGTTTATAGATGGCATGTTAAAATTCAGATGAATGAAATGTGGCATGTTTCAAATACATATAGATAATTTGTTTATATTTAAATATATGTATTGTAATTTAATTCATTGAGAATAAAGTAACTGATATAATTATATATAAATAATATTATTAAGAATAAATAATATTAAATAGTTATGCTCTCGATCATAAAATGGTACCAAACAAACTGTCCAGTCAACGTGTTAAAAATATTTTAATTAATTATAACATGTTAAGAGAACATTCAGGAATTAATATTTGTGTCTAATGTCAATGATATTGCTATTTTCTCTTATTAAGTTTTTTTTGGCTTGAAACTTCATTAGTATACTTTATTTTTTTTCTCCTATATGTCAAATATTACATAATAATTTTACCATGTTTTATATCAATTGTAAGCATACTTTATAAATTTTAAAAATAATTGACATAATTTCATGTGTCATTACATTATCTCCATTTAAAATTTTAATTATTAATTAAGGATTCTAAAAACAATAATACAATATTAACATAGGTTATTTGCTAAATAAATGCTATAATATAATCAAAATTTTATGATAAATATGTAGCATGCATTTAAAACCTTAAATAAATTAATTATGGTAGTTATGTATTTTATAACTAATATTAAATATGATGTGACTATGTTTTTTATTCATAGGTATAACATATAACCTCTTTATAACTAAAAATAGAGTGATTCATATAATTCCAATAAAATACATGAAGTCCATATAATTATTACACAAAGAATCCTAGTACGAAATGAAAGTAATACTAAATAACAATTTTTTTCACAAACACTAAATTTAATAAAGATGTGTGCTTGGCAGCGTTTCTTGTACTCCCAATGCTTGTCATCCAACCATTTGAGAGCAAAATCGCTTGGGAGCCTAACACCTCATCTGCAAGATTAATGTTTTATTTCGATGACAATTACATATTAAAAAGGAAACATAACAATGAAATATGAAGATATAATATTAAATTATTCTTTTTATAATAAATATATTACATTTAATAAATATAATATTTTGTGTGAGAGAAAAATCTCAAAGGAAAAGAAAGGTTGAAAACACAGAAAAGAAAAATTGTCACATAAAAAATATTAAATAAAAGGTCAATGAACCAAACCATTTGAATCCTTAGTTTATCCTGATTTCATTGAACGGATTCCACCTCACGTTTGACGAAATTAAATGAAGTTAGTCCCTAATTTGAGTAGTTAAACGTCTCCACTATGTTCTTAAGTATCTTTATTTTTGTCTTTTTCTGCAAAACTAATGTTAACTTGTCTTTAAAACTAGTGTTTAGCAAAAAGTGTGTTGCTCTTGTGAGGAGAGTCCGGTCATCGATAATGAAAATTTAAAATCACACCGGCAAAGACAAATCAAATGCGCACATGAATATGTCGGTATTTCATGTGTGGTGCAGCCATTAGGATGTGGAACACCAACTGTCAAAAAGAGTATACAAAAGACTCCTCATTGGCCAGGCATGGTGAGGATTTCATGTAACGTCTCGAAAGTCGATCCCACCACATGGCGTGCACTATTTTTTTGATATTTCTTTGACTCTTTCGTTGATCTAGATGGTCAAGAAGAGTGATACATAAGCAGAAGATTTTAGAATAAAATATTACAATAAATGAAGCAAATACAGAAGCTAAATAGAAACAAAAATGCATCAAGTTCATCATCTCATAAGGCATATAAATGTTCATGTCATAATACAACTTGATAGGTCCCACCATAGTGCTAAGAACAACTCGATAAAATAAAAGACTCAACATGACTCTAGATAATCATGTGCACACACCATCCGAATTATAGTTGGCGCATACACATTAACTGGCTTGCATCATCTCATGTACCTATGGAGATTACACAGAGAAAGCTCAACCGTTAGAATAAAGTGAAATGTGAGTTGTATATATCATAAGATAATTTTATTAAAATAAGCATTAAACAAATAGAAGATGGATATAAGAATAATAAATAAATGGATCATCACAGTTTCATGTTTTCATTCTCATATTCATAGTTCATTGTTCGTAATCCATATTCATGTTCAATGTTCATGTTCATAAAGATAAAATCTTTCCATTCATCTTTAGCCATTCATATTCTTTCATCTTATCCATGGGTTGGATGAGCTCTTCATTTTTAGGGAATATCATTGCAAACACACAAGCGTGTACTATCTAGACCATGGTGGGTCAATGCGGGATCAGTGCCACAGCCAACGCCCCGTCGAGCAAGATGACCTCGCGCAAGGCAGAAATATCTGTAGGGAGAAACTCCCATATAAATAGGCAATTGGTAAACCCCTTTTATCTTATTAATCATGAGCCTCTCTTTCGATGAATCAATTAAGGTTGTAGGGAGCAGAAGTGACTCCAAATTATCTATAGGTTCATGTTAATCAGTATCAATCAGGTGGACAAAAACTTATTAAATAATAGGGTTTAGATTAAAGTTGTATTCTTTCTATCTACAGATCATATGTCTGAAAGGTCAAGGTGTCATCCGTTTGGTGTACATTCAGTAGTCGTTTGAAGGAGCGGACGCCAATTGTTATCTGTGTTCATCGGTCGATCGAAAAGGGAGCGGTCATCCATTATGAATTTATTTGTCAATCGTTCCAAGGTCATAAGTGAACCAGTCGACCAAAATATTTTTGGTCATCCATTATAACATAAGGAGATTCTCGGACTTTTGATTGAGAGTTTCGGACGGTTGAAACTTGATCGATCATTCGTTGGAAATAATAATCTTCCTTGATCGATCGGAGATGGTCCGTCTACCATCAGAAATTCCTCCGGCGTGATAATCTAGATCAATTCAACTACCATGATTATCGTCGCCATTTTTTAATCTCGAAATTTTTCAGTTTGGTCATCCAAAAGTGTTTCGAACTTCCATTCTAGTCTATATCGACCGCATGATTGAGTTTCGAGCGTCCGATATCGATGTCGCTATACTCTTGCCGAGCTGAATAGGATGCCCGAAAGGTGTTTCGGTAACCGCATGTCATTGTGAAATCCTCATGTTTTCGAAAAGTTTTTCACACAACATATGATCTAAACGTTCTAAGCATATTTCCTAACACATGGCATGATATAACGACTGATTCATGGCATAATCATTACAATTTTCATCATGTATGTTACTTGAACATGAATCAAGATCATTCTCTTGTATTATGACAAAAAATCAGAATCATATTGCAATCTATTTCATATCAATTTCTCAGATATATGGCATGGAATGATATTCTTTTTATCAAGTATAACATGCATCAAACAATCCAACAATCTAGCATATCAAACATAGCATGTAGTCAATCTTGCACTACTCGGCCAACATCAAAATTATCATGAAACGAAATCTAAACTTGTTAGAAATCATAAGCATCATTTCTACTTGTAACTAGGATGAATCCTAACCTTAATCCGCCCCCTAAAATATGCAAAAATCATTTGAAACTACCCTATGATCTTCTTTGATGTCATCTGATTCTTCTCCTCGTCGGATCGAACTCTAACCATATCCTCCACTTCCTCCTAAGTCGCCTGCACCCAAGGTACCTACCAGAGTCACTCCACTATCTTCTTGCCGAGACCAAAAAGAGAGCATGGACAGAGGAGAAAAAATAGAGAAGATGAGATGAAAAAAGGGGAAAAAGAGGGGATGTGGTTCTTAAAAGAGTATTCATTTGGGGGTTTCATTCATGCCATAACTCTTCATATCATGAGTGAAGAGGAGATAATAAGATTCAGAAATTATTATGGTTAATGGGGAGGTGAGTGGAAAATTATTTTCCATTTCTATCCGCTGAACTTTCGGATGTCCAGTGAAACATTGGTTGAGACCGTCGATTCATCACGATAATGGGTGTCTGTTCTAATTTCGAACATTCGATGTCAACTTATATAAAAAAATTTTAAATTTTATGAAAATTTGAATAAGCATCCGTTTTGGTTTCGGGCGTCGACAAATCTGACGACAACTTAAATAAAAAATTTAAAATTTTATGAAATTTGGATGTCTTACATTTGGAAGCACGGGCCTACCCCCAGCTTTAGTAAGCAGAATTGAATGCTCTATTGCCTGATTTCTGCTATCCATCCATGCTTGCATTTAAACCCAAAGCTCCAAAAGCAGGAACAGGAAAGAAAAAGAGAGCGACTAAGTCACTGAGATCATAAGTGGCAGTCTGCTCTGCCACTGCCAGTATATTATATGTATTGCATTGAATAAACAACAAGCACCAACGAAAAGAGAGGAAAGAAGATTATGCCATCAATCAATCGAATATTATGATATGCTTGATTTATTTTATTAAATTTATATGAAATATGTATACAGCCCAAAAGCAGAGAGGACTAGAGACAAAGAAGAAAACATTTCAAATCCTCTTCTACTTCTACTTGTTCACTCATGCTGTTGAGACACAAACATATTATTATTATTATTATTATTATTATTATTATTATTATTATTTCAATTTGCCGTAAACACTCTTCCTTCACCCCCTCCATTTCTTCTTGTGTTTATTCATCTAGACAAGAAGAAAACAAAAAAAGGAAGGTGTCTTTTTCCCACAGTCACAAGGGACTGTGGGGGCAGATGCAGGATGGAGGAGGGGGTCTCTTTCATTTTTCTCCTCAGTAGGTCCAGTCTTGTGGCAGCCCCATCTCAGCTGCACTCTGATATGGCACGGCTTGATGCTTCTTCCACACAGCCACTGCACTCTTTGTGTTTTGCAGATGCTGCTCCCCTCCACCTCCTCTCCCATCTGCAGAACAAACAAGGTCATGAATCAGTATACAATTACACTACTTCACTCACTATACAGAGTTCGATGAGTTCTTAATAATGCAAAGTTAGAAAGCAAAGTGGAAATAGATACAGTTTTTTTTTTTTTTTTTGAGAAGGTAAGAAAGATACAGTTAAATTACAGCTTTAATTCAATAAAAAGGACCACCACTCTAAATGATGATACGGTCATGTGCAATTAAATGTTTTGGGAATTTATAGTAAAAACATAACTGGTTTTAACAAATAACAAGGATTACAGGATGCCTTAAGCTTCATAATCGATATGAAACCTCGCATTAACATCATAAATGAAAGCAAGCAAAAATCAGAACAGATGTTCTTTGGAAATGCAACCATTAATATTTTGTTCATTCAAGTTGCTGCACCCAACACAGCAAGACCTGTAAGAATTTCCATCATTATTAAATTTTGTGCAGGCACTAGAAGTCATAATAAATTGGCTTTAACTGCGAGGAAGAAAGAAAGCTGGAACTTTGAACAATTGTGCGTTCTTTTTTAGTACTCACGATGCTTTTTCTTGGCATCGCCATTGCTGTTTCCGCCGGCAGCACTCGACACCCGAGGAAGGAACACGCCGGTCCCTCCGCGCACCCTGCCGAAACTGGCCCCCACGTGCACCGGCACGAGCCGGCCGCCGACGGGCTTTGGCGGCCGCTGCATCGCCTGGGCACGCCCCTGTTAAAAAATGTCATTTTTCCAAGTGATAAAATGAAAAGAGGGAAATGACGGGGGGCCGCTTCGTCCGGTACAAAATTACCTGTCCACGAACCGGCTTGGCCAACCCGGACGGAAACGCACCACGGCCTGGTTCTCCGGCAAGGGGAACCATCGTCTTTGCGGGAGGACGGAACCCATCGTGGATCACACCGGCGACCGGTGGCGGCAGCGGCTCGAATCGCCAAGCCGGTTCACCGCCCTTGAGACCCTGTTTCCATAAATGGAAAGACGTGCGTTAGAGGAAAGAACAAAGGCGGCGCCAGCGAATGCAAGGGCGCCGAGGGGAGAGAGATAGGACACACACCTGTAGGTTGGAGGACGGCTTCATGGCGGCTACCGACGCGTCGACGGCAACGGCCGAGGACTGGAGCATGTAGGTGGGGTCAAGCAGGCCGAGGGCGATGAGTCGGTACGCTAGGTCGTCGACGTAGGCGAAGCCAGCGGACGAGGCCTCCACAGGGAGGGAGGGAGGAGGGTGGCGGCGTTGCGAGCGGCGGGTGACGGCGCCGACGTCTAGGATGACGTCGGATGGGAGCCAGAGCTCGCCGTCGTCGAGGTTCGGCGGGAACTGGGCCATGGACGGAGGCGGCGGCGTTCCCGGCATCCAAACGTTCACTACTCCCGGGCGGAGGAGAGAGAAAGATACCACGGCATGGAGGAGGGAGGTAGGAGGAAGAGGAGCTTCTATATATAGAACGGAGGGCGCACCGGAAGGGTAGTTTCGGGATTTGGTGCAAGGAGTCCGGGAACCAATTAATGATGAGCAAATTTGTACCACGATGTAAGAAAACCGCCGTTACGTTACGGACAGGTGTTCAAAAGAGATTGGCTGCGTCTGTGGGGGCAAGGGAGTCGTGGACGAATTTGACGTGACAGATGCAAAGGGGAGGCTCAAATCACGTGACCTCGTGGGCTCCGCGGCCAATCGGGTTCCACAACCCATGTCTGCTAAATGACGTAATTACCCTTCAACTTTCGTAACGGCGCACAAAGGGAGAGAGCGCGGACGATTTGAAAAGAATATATATATATATATATATTAATATCTCACAAAACTTGAAGAAACGTGAATGCTTTTAAATTTGGTATTTTTTTGAACAAAATCTGTCAAGAAAAAAATCATGTGTGAAAATAATAATTACTGTAAATCATTGTGCTGAAGTTTCTTATATTATTTACAACTTGAGTAGTTAATAATGTGAACACAATTAAGTAACTAATAATTTAAAAAAAATAGAAATGTAGTTTACTATTTGACATAATTAATTTAAAACTTATAAGATACTAAAATACACATCTTATTAGAAATGTACTTTATTATATAAGAGGAAGAATGTAAGTTTTTCTTCCCAACAATGCTCATAGATATAAGTATTTTTATTTTAATATGTTTCAATTTTAAAGAAATCTACATATTAAATTAGATGGAACTAATTCAATTCTAGAAGTAAAATACACTAATTAGTGGGTCATTTGGTGGTCGGATTAAAAATATTGAAACTCGTGCCAACCCGATCATTTTCCTTCATTTCGAACTTTTTTACTAGGTATAATACATATAATGATTAATGAACTAATTAATTGATTACTATCCAATTATAGTGTATATTGTTATTAGTAATAATGATAAGAACATTGTTTCCTAATATAATATATCAGCGTTCGTGTTTTGAGAACGTAAATATAATCGCTAACTCCGATATGTATTGTTTGTGTCCGGGTGCATTTTCCATAGGACATGGGCAATTTTGGAACATTATTTCTTTCCTATTACATTATTCATGTGCCTTTTTTTGGTACATTTACATTACATGAAGCTTCAAAATGAAGGATCATTTTAGATTTTCAACTACATCTATTGTCATTATTGTAAATGATAGTTTGATTACATAAAGATTCTAATATGTAATTCTTAAGGTAAAAATATTTTATTAACAATTAATTTAGGAAAACTTGCAAAGTAATTTATTATTTGCCAAACTAGTTTATTATTTGACACAATTAATTTTAAATTTAAATAACATGAGTAGTTAGGCTATCCATTTTCATATTCAAACATGTTATTTTGAATGCCCAAATGATGGCAACCAAGCTCAAAGATTTTTTTTAGATAATAGTGAAATAATTGATAATAAATAGAAAAATTCCAATATGGGACATCCTAAAAACTCTTTTTAAAGAGTGTTCATAGACTAAAAAATGATTAAGTTTAGTGGGGTCAATTCGAGAATAAAATATTATAATATTTTATCAAACTCATTGGGTTAGGTCATCAAAATACCCGATTGAAATTATTATTTTTCTTTTCATTTTTAAAAACATTATATATTAAAAGAAGACTAGAAGTTTGCTTCCCAACATATGAGATAGTATTTATAGATATAAATATTTTATTTTACTATCAAAATTTTAAATTAGATAGCGCTAATTCAATTTTTAGTGCAAGTGAATCCACGAAAAATTTGAATAATTATTAGTCATTCATTATAAAAATATCTTGCTCTTTCGCTCTGTTTGGCAATGTCAAAAATAACGTTTCAAATAGCATTTAGCGGTTAAAACGTTATTTTATCTGTTTGGTAGCACACATAATCAAGTAGAGTTTAACATTTTGAATGAAAAAATTGAAAAATTACTTCTACTAGCGTTTAGCTTTTAGCGTTTAGAGGTTCATATTTTTTTCTCGATTTTATCCTTATTCAAATGTATTATTTCTTTTTAAATTTATCTTATTATTTTATCACCGTTCAATAATATTCCTTTTATATTCATATTTAATTAATTACAAAACATTTATTTATTAATAATGGATATAGAAATTAATTTAATAATTAATATTTTTAGATCATGTATGAACTATATAAAATGTATTATAAATATATTTTTTATATATTTTAGTAAAAAAATTTACTTCTGAAATTTTATTTTATTTCTTTGAGATATTAATTAATTATTTATTAAATTTTAATAAAATTTGTATAACGATTGGATTGAATATTTATTGTATATCCAATTATGTCACGTTATATTCATCCGCTAATTTCACCATTAAGTTTATCAAACACATATTTATTAATATCCTAAATGAACCGCTAACCGCTAATCATTAGCTACTATCTGCAGTCAACTATTTAAATCGCTATCCGCTCGTTAAAGTGCTATCCGTTCGACAAACTGCTAATTATGCCAAACAGAGCCTTTGTCCAAGTGGTTTCGAAGGTGCCGCCCCATCTCAGCGCACCGCAAGCTCGATCCTTTTGTCAAGGACAACATTTTTTGTACTTATTTCCTTATGGTTAAGTGGTACTCATCTCCTTATCTACCAAGACAGGCTGCCCCTTCCACATTTTTGTTTTATTATCATAAGAAAGTATTAACTTTCAAAAAAATAATTATATTTGTAATACTTATCTATACATATTTTATTTTGTATATTTTTTCTACTTATTTTATTTTAATATTGCTATAACTTTTAGCAACCAAAAAGGTTACTAATTTTTTTATTAATTGAATTATAATTTACTTGTCATATTGAATCACTAATATCCAATTATTCTCCTATTTTAAAATATATTAGTAATCATATAAATAAGTTGATATATTTTGTCTCTTATTTAATTATGTGCTTTATAAAAATTCCTATAGGGATATGAAATTTATGAGTAAAAATATAAGTTATATTTATATTATTTAATTATGTGATAATCTAGAACTTTTATATTTTTTTATTCAACTTTCTTTCCTTTTAACATTGTTATAACTTTTGGCAACCAAAGGTTATTAACTTTTACTCATTGAATTATAATTTACTCTTCATCTTGAATCATTAACATTTAATTATTCTCCTATTTAAAATAAATCATTATCATATTAACCAATTATGTCATTTTATATATTTTTCTGTCTACACAAGTTATTTTTAAATTTATGAGTGCAAAAAATTATAAGAAGATATAAGATCCATCATAGAATTTATAAAAACATTTAGTTAATAACAAGCAGTAATATAATGATATATGTTTGATAATTATTTTAAAAAAATTAATCAATTAGAAAGTTAAGTACCTATTATATATATATTTGTCAAAATTTCTAGCTCCGCCACTACATTGTGGGTATGGGGCCCTTCCTCAACCACCAACTTTTTTTTATATATTTACTAATTATAATGTTTGATTTATTAAATCAATTAATTACTATCCAAATATAGTATTTTTTGCTATCAGTAATAATAATAACTTGTTTCCTAATGTATTGTATCAATGTTAATTAGTATATTGAAAACGTAAATATAACACTTCGTCGGTTTTAGCATGTATTGTCTACTTGTCTAAGCCCTAGTGAATTTTTCATAATATATGGAAAATTTTGGAACATTTTATCTTTGCTTTTATATTTTTATGTGTTTTTTCTGGCACATCTTTCATTTTTCTTTTACATCACACAAAGCTTCAAAATTAAGAACAATTTAAATTTAGTATTTTTTCAACTTCATCTATTGTCATCATTGTAAATGAGAGTGTGATCACATAAAGATTCTTATATTATTAATAACTTTAATATTTTGTAATGTAGCGTATATCAATCAGGCATGAGATTATGGATAATCGTCTTTGGCACTTAGTGTATTACGAGTGAAAATGAAATGATTTAGATTCATATATATATATATATATATATATATATTATGATATCGCCCTAATACACAAGGGATGAATGAACACAAGTTTATTCAAAACTCTATGTAGCATGATAAGAGAAATTAGATGTGAGATCTCATAGCGTCAATCTTTTAGGCGAGTAGTGAGAGGACTCAAGTGATCAAGTGTCATGGGTAACTGTAGATTTCAATTTGTATGGTGTTATGAGTTTATGGCATATGTTCCCTAGTGGAAGTCTTCACCGTAGTAGTTGATTATGTACCAAGTATAAGTCGATCAGACGAATAACTTATAATTATTCGTCAGATTGTGAGTTTTTAAAGATTGAATAAGTCCGGAGATTGTCCTTGGACTTGACTATGTTGCAAGGTAATGGGTAGTGTTGTTACTTTAGTGAGTTAATCAAAAGTCAAAAGTGTATGTGGCCCGTGGAGCCACGATTAGGAAAGAAACTAACTTAAAATTGATAAATATGAGGGTGAGGGAAAGATTCATTGGTGTTGCATAAAATTTGGATAGAGAGTCAGCATAAATGTTCAAAGTGTGCTTTAGATGTAGTGTATGTTTTGAGGGAGATGTTTGTATATTTTTAACACAATTATTAGACTACTTTATCTTGATCACGATAACACAATATCGAGTTAGTTATGATCTGCACTAGGCAAAAGTTAGTTTATTTGTCACAATTTATCTTGTAAGTAATCTTTCATTTTTTCCTTAAATTAATAGTTAGTTAATATATTCCTAGCTTTCAATATATTTTTTTAAATACTTTTAGATTTAAAAATAGAAAATTAGTTTGGAATTTTCAAATGCTTAAAACTAAATTAGTCTTTTATAAACTCATTTTAAAATATTGTCTATTTTAAATTCTGAAAGCTAACATGCAGGTAGAATTTTGCATGGATGGACATAGCAACATGGCAAAAAAAAAAATCTTCGGGTAAATATTTCATCTCTTAATATGTGTCCATCATAGATATCTATATTATTAATTGTCTAGCATTAGTAATTTTTCCAATTTTTATGGTTTTTAGCACTATCCATTCAATGTGACAATGATAATAAATTTTACTAATGATGTGAACTAATTAGTGTAATTTTAACGTTCATATTTAGGTTGCGGCAAAATTTGTATCCTACAAAATTGTTATATAAGAATATGGATGAATATTCTTTCTACTTTCATATGACTTCCTTTTAACTATTTTTAAAATTTTTTTCCTCATATGTACGTCTAATTAGGATGCTTGCAAAAATGTCATTTTAGGATAATTATTGATATTTTATGATAACTTTAACTGGATAAGCTTTTTTTTTATATATTATTATACGTAACACAATTTATATCGGGTGAAACATGTTAGGATAACATTACATTCTGCAAATAAATATTTTTGTATAAACTATAAATAAAAATTATTAATTAAGTACACATGTAAAAATTAAACAACACAAACAAGTCATAACCAATGACTATTATTAGTACAATAGAATATTATTATTTTAGATGTATTCTAATTAAGATATTAATTTTTAATTACTTCAGAAATGATTAATTATCATAATTAGTTGTAGAATATGGACAATTATATAATTTTATTAGAGTAGTAGATAAGTTATCCATAAGTGTATGAATTCATTTATTGTAATTTTTTAATTAGTGATTAGTTAGCAATTTGAATTAATTAGTAATTGTCCCCTAGAAATTTAGAATTAATTTATTTATCTATCTGTTATATCTCTATATTATATTCCTTCTCCAGAGAAATTTACATTTGGCATGACAATTTTCCCAAAAATAATTAATAAGAATTGTCTTCTATGATTATCAAATTTTTATTAATTATTTTTGGGAAAATTGTCATGCCAAATGTAAATTAATTTGATCATAGAAGACAAATTGGGAATAATTAATTTGATCTTATTAATTGTCTTCTATGATTATAATTTATTATCCATACAATTATAATAATTATAGATCTTTACTATTTATACGGTTATAATTTTGAGAGGACTACTTATACAGTTATATAGTAATCATAATATATAATAACATAATCATTATGAAAAACAAAATAGCTTAAAATAGAATAATAATCTAAAGTAGAATAAATATAATAAATTAATGTGAATAGATGTAAACATAAGTTTTTTAAAATAAAGTAAAAAATGGAAGACTAACAAAAGAGGGTAAAAAAACTAAGGAATCGCCTCTTAAATTTCATACTCTTATTTTAATATTTCAATTAATTATAGTATGTTAATTATTGGACACCTGTGATTCAATTATTTGCCAAATGCTCTTGGGATTATTTTATCATTTTAATTATTGAATAATCTATCTATATTTTTATTAAAGAAATAATATATAATAAGTAAGGACATGATGACATTTGGCATGAAGTGCCGCCACAACAACAATAATAATAATATGTAACCAATAATGTTATAACAAATAACATATGAAATAATGATATATTTTTGTAATATTCTAATCACATATTATTTATACTAACAATCTTTAGTTGTATATATTTTTTTTTGGATGTTATCAGGTTGTTATTATATCAAGATATAGAAGATTTATGCATATAAATAATTTTATAATATTAAATAAAATAATTATTTTATTATTATTGAATAGTTATATATATATCTATATATAAAAGTAGAGGTCGAAAGTGCCATGTATCAAGCTCTCATAAATTGAATATATAAAATAATAATATTTTA
Source organism: Pontederia crassipes (assembly GCA_030549335.1). Classification (NCBI taxonomy): domain Eukaryota; kingdom Viridiplantae; phylum Streptophyta; class Magnoliopsida; order Commelinales; family Pontederiaceae; genus Pontederia; species Pontederia crassipes. The sequence continues at coordinate 11,098,711 of CM060190.1, forward strand.
ATTATATAAACATGGATACTTAAAAGTTAGTTATTAAAAATAGACAATGTTATTATTTATAATTTAAAATTCTATATTTGTAACTATAAATAGAGAACTTTCAATTGTTCATTTGCATACTCAACGCATTCTTTGAAGGCAACGAATATGTATGGGCCTACAAATATAGGCCTGTGCGTGATAAAAAAAATTTACTTATATATAATTTCTTTTCGTCCAAAAAAATGTTATAGGAAAAATTATTACATGTAATTTATTTCTAAAAAAATGTTAAATGGCATGAAGGGCTTTCAGTTTTCATTTGCATACTTGACGTCCTCTTTGAAGGTAAAGAGTATGTGCGGACCAAAATATTATGTCATGATATGAAATTGGAGTTAACAACTTGCATTTCATACTCTAATGAATATAAACACAAGCTAAAGACATTATTCAACTATTATAAATTAAATATTTTTGCTATAACAAATAATATATGAATAAATGATATACTTTTTGTGTTATTTATAGCCATATATTATTTTGACTAATAATTTTTTTTAGTTGTATATATTTATTTTTTTTTGTAATCATGTTATTATTGTGTCAAGAGGATAGAAAGTTTACATATATCAAATATTTTATATTGGATAGTTTGTTATAAACCGATATCTAATAATAAAATAATCATCCAAGCTTAATCATTATGTTATTATTATTATTAATATTTAGTTAATTTATTATTATATGTATATCTATATGTCATAGTTTCTTATAAATAAGTAATCACCTAATAATAAAATAGTCAACAAAACTTAATCATTTTGTTATTACTATTAATAATTAATTTATTATTATATGTATATAAAAATATGTGTTAATAATATTCATAAAAATATATTATTTCTACTAATAAGTTTTAGTTGTATATAGTTATTTTTTATTGTTATAATATTGTTATTCTATGAAGGAGATAGAATACTTATCTATATCAATCATTTAACAACTATGATTCTTAAGCATTTTAGTATTATTGAATTTATAAACCCATATAAAATATGTAACGAACTAATAACAAAATAATAAATCAAACTTAATTATTATGTTATTATAAGATATGTAACAAACTAATAACATTTGTCTTTTATTGATAGCACGTAAGTTGTATATGATTAAAAATTATTTAATAAAGTAAATACCTTTTTAAATGTTTTTTTACTTAGTATGACTGAAAATATTGACTTTATCTCTTATGTAAATATTACTAAGATGCAATGAAATCTCAAAATTTGTGTAATTAGATTATACAATGTTCTCAATTATTATAATCCCAATTATACGCATTCCGATGAAATGATATTAGAAATTGAGAAGGTATCAATAGAAATATATTATTATATTAAAAATATAAAAGTACATTTTAAAATCTATAAATTTTGGACTACCTGTTTTTATTTTGCAAGGATGTCGCATTCATCATCTCATGTGTGATTATTTCTAAAAAATAAGTGTTTATACATGGACAATGAGTTATTTCACATGTGACAAATAAAAAAGGTCTTAAAATTTTGTCGCGTGATGATGATAGACAAATAATAAATGAGGTCACAATTATATTATACAAAAAATTTAAAATTTATATTGAGGCATTATAATATTTTTTATTTGTAATAGTTGCATGACTTTGTTGTACCATTAATATTAATTTTAAACTTTTTATATGATCAATTTGTTATACTCCTGTGCATCGCACGGGGCCTTACACTAGTATATATAAAAAGAGAATAGTATGCAAGGAGAAGATGACATTTGGCACAAGCATGGGATGCCACATGTCTTCTAATTAGGATATTAACTAGAGAAAGCCCTTACACTTCGTGCAATTTTAAAATATTAAATTAATATGTATTTTTATTATAAAAAAACAAAAATTATTTTCATAGATATAATTATTTAAATATTTATATTAGATAAAGTTTTATATCTTCTATTTTAAGTTAAAAAAATAGAAAGTTTTATATTTTCTATTTTATTTCAGAAATTGTGTTCAAATTAATTTTCACAATTGAGTTTGTAAAAGAATTATTCTCATATTTAGTGAAGGTCAACTTCATTTGTGAAAAATGAATAAAAATGTCCATGTATAAAAAATATTTGAAGGATGAAAAATATTTCTTTGATCATTTTTTTATTATGATACGAAATGAGAATAACAAATAATATGCATTTTCATGTCTTTTAACTTTCACTTAAAACTAGTAGCCGTATTAGCTGACTTTATTACACTCACTTAATCGAGTACATATAGACATATAAATACACATATATACTTATATATAATACATACACATATATATATTATTATCACTTAATCCTGCACATATAAACATCATACACACATACATACATACATACATATATATATATAATGTGTATATGTATTATATATATATATTTATAATGCATATACATATACACATTATTATCACTTAATTTCGCACATATATAGACATATACATACACGTATATGTAGGATCCCAAAGGGCACTAAGACGGGGGGGGGGGGGGGTTAATTGGTGTTTAACCGAAAATGTCTATTTCACGAAATTCGTCGAGGAAGCACAAAATCGATTTTTAAAACCTTTGCAATTCAGATTATAAATACAATATTAGAGGAAGAGAGAGTGAGAGAAATCAAACACAAATAGACACGAGTGGTTATTGACGAGATTCGGCTACACCTTAGCCTACATCCCCGCTCCGACTTCTCGACCTCGAGACCGCCGGAGATTCCACTAATCCCTTCCTTTATCCTAAAAGGGGCAAGGAAGAAAGCCCTTTACACAATCACCTTTTTCTCCGCTTCGAGAGGCAAGGTAACCTCTCCTCCTAGGAAGCTAATCTTTTTCTCTCGCTCAAGGGGTAAGATTTGGAACCTCTTTTACATAGGATCTCTCACAATCTTTCTGAAGAATAGTTTCTCTCTTTTACAATAGAACACTCACAAGAAGAGAAGTGAGAAAGAAAGAAGGCTCTAAAATGATAACTTCAAGAGAAATGGTCTCCTTTTGATTTCTTGAAGTTTTACTTCAATGCTTGGATAGATGCTTTTTCTTCTGGCCTTGGCACTCCTTTTATAGGCTCTGGTATGTGGAAAATTCGTCAAGAATTAATTTCACATTTTTCTCCTCAAAATAAAGCCGTTACTATTCATTTCAGTAATATCGACCGGACTATATGACCGTTGCGCTGATTTCTCCAGTTACCACAGCTGGTCGGTTGACCGGACTATCGACCGATGTCTCGACCGGTACAGTCTCGCAGTTTTGATTTGTAGTCATTGAGCTGATCGGTCGGCCATTGCATCGACCGATCTGTCGACCGATACAGTCTCACAGTTTTCATTTGAGCACTTTATGCCTTGATCAGTCGACCGGTATCTTCGATCGGTCGACCGGACTGTCTCGATCAGCCTTCATAACTTCGACCAACAGATCGATCGTCCTGCACTATTTTGAGCATAACTTTTTGCACAGTTATCCAAATTAGATGATCTTAGAGTCTATGAAAAGCTAACAGAATTCTCTACAAGATATTCCATATTCATCCAAAACTAATAAGATCAGTGATAGGTATTTAATCAAAGCATAGTGCATAAAGTTATCCACTTTTCTTTAAACTTCTTCAGTATTTCAACTTTAATCATTCGAGGTTTGTTTCATCAAAATATAATTTTATATGTCATTAAAACTTTGACCCAACAATCTTCCCCTTTTTGATGAAGACAAACCGAGAAATATATAAGTTGACGTAAAAGTTGTAAAATCTTGTAAAAACACTTTTACTCCCCTTAACACACAACTTTCCTTACAATGGTAGATATTTACATAAATATTAATTGTAAGGTACTCTTCGTATAAAATGATATTCAGATCATATTTCTCCTATACTTCTCCCCCTTTTGTTTCATCAAAAAGAATAATTTATATATGAAGCATATAAGAAATCATGTGTAACTCCCCTTTAGTCAATTTTTCAAAAAAATTATTCTTCCCCCTTTTTGTCATATAGTAGACATGTAGAGTATTGCAAGTTTTGAAAGATAACTCCCCCTAAATTTATAGCTATTTTATAATGAAAACCAATTTATGAAAGCCAAAATAAAAATATATTAAGAATCAAAATATAGCATAAAACTTTGAAATAACAATGATATCAATGATATGTCAAAAATAGAGTTGAACATGCTCCCCCTATCACTATGAGCAATTTTCTTTTGTTCCTTTCCTTTCAATCAAAGAAATTTTTGAAAATTTTGAATGAAATGAAAAGAATATGCCTAATCACTTAAGAAATATAAGAATGCAACTAATGATACTTTTACCATAACCTTTGTGCCTTCCCAATTTTAATTGCACTTGTCCTTTGTATGTGAGGCACACCTGCAAAGATGATTATGTAACTTTTGGTACCCAAATTTCTTTGGGTCCTATTTTGTTAGATGTTTATCCTTTCAGAATCCAAATCATGCCATTTTGTGAAGATTTTTTTATTTTGCATTGATACGCAAAATAGCCATTAAATCCACATGTAAAACATGTAATATGTGATTTTTTATATGTATGATTAGATTTCCAATAAGAGTTTTCATGTCTAAAGTGTTTTCTAGGATTATTTTTTGTTACATGAGAAATAGCTATATTTTTCAAAGAGGCATTTTCCTTCTTTTCTTTTTCTAAAGAGCATGGTAGTTTTACAATTTCACATGCATGTGTAATTTCCAAAGTTTCAATTTCATTTTTGAAATTTTCATTTTCAATAAAATATGTATCCTTATCCACTTTTAATTTTTCAAGCTCATTTTTCATAATATGAAGGTTATCCATCATTTTTTTATTCTTCTTCTTAAGAGTAAGATATTTTTCAATTAAGAAAGAAAATTCTTTATGCACGTCAAAATTGATATTATCATCCTCATTATCATTATCACTATTAGCACTAGAGAAATTAGAAGAGTTGGATGATACCTCATCATTATGTGCCATTAAGTATATATATGCATCCTCACTGGACGAATTTGATGATTCATTTGATTCATCTTCACTTGACTCTTCGTGCATTTTTCTCTTTCTTTTGTGAGATGTCTCTTCTTTTTGATTTTTGTATGATCTTCGGGTAGGCTTCATATTCTTTTCTTTCCTTTTCACCAATTTGAAATACTTATCGAGTTTTCTTATGTAGAGGGCAAGTCTCTTTTCGTCTATTTCTTCTTCGCTCGAGTCATCTTCATTTTTGCTTGCTTTCAAAGCCAATGTCTTCTTTTTGGAAGCATTTGATTATTCTTCTTCTTGGATTCCGATCTCATAAGATAGAAGAACCAATTAGATCGTCAAAATCCAATTTGTTCAAATTTTTTTCTTCGATCACCATCCTTTTTGTATGCCATTGAGAGTAGAGAGACCTGAGAATCTTTTTCACTTTTTGGAAGTTAGTTCTTGGCTCGCCCAAAGAGGCTAAGCCATTCACAATATCATTAAATCGAGCAACCATATCATTTATAGATTCATTTTCATGCATCTTGAAGGAATCATATTTATGATTCAAAATATTCAATCTAGATTCTTTAATTTTATTGGTTCCTTCATAAATAGTGATGAGTTTGTTCCAAATCTCAGTTGCACTTTCATAATTTGAAATCTGATTAAAATCTGTTGAATCCAAAGCACAATAAAAAAATATTCTTTGCTTTCCAATACAATTTCGAAAAAATTTTCTGTCTTTTGTCATGTTCGAAAGGTAATTTTTCATGTAAGTAATAACCTTTTTCGACAATATCCCACATATTTATATCAATAGAACATATGTAGGCTTGAATCCAAATTTTTCAATATGCAAAATTTGATGCATTTAAAAGAGGAGGACGACTAATTGATTGTCCTTCGGCAAAAATAAATGCACTTGATGCCATAGCTCTTAAGATTGTTAAATCTTAAAAAAAATAGTTGAATTTTAAAAATGATTAGATATGAAAATGAGAAGATTCAAAAGATCAAAACAAGGGCAACCCGCTCTGATACCAATTGTACGATCCCAAAGGGTACCAGGAGGGGGGTGAATTGATATTTAACCGAAAATGTCGATTTCACAAAATTCGTCGCTGAAGCACAAAACTGATTCTTAAAACCTTTGCAATTCAGATTATAAACACAATATTAGAGGAAGAGAGAGAGAGAAATCAAACACAAATAGATGCGGGTGGTTGTTGACGAGGTTCGGTCACACCTTGACCTACGTCCTCGCTCCGACTTTTCGACCTCGAGACCATCGGAGATTCCACTAATCCCTTCCTTTGTTTCAAATGGGGCAAGGAAGAAAGCCCTTTACACAACCACATTTTTCTCCGCTTCGAGAGGCAAGACGACCTCTCCTCCTCGGAAGCTAATCTTTTCTCTCGCTCAAGAGGTAAGATTTGAAACCTCTTTTACACAGGAGCTCTCACAATATTTTTGAAGAATAGTTTCTCTCTTTTACAAAAGAACACTCACAAGAAGAGAAGAGAGAAAGAAAGAAGGCTCTAAAATGATAACTTCAAGAGAAATGATCTTCTTTTGATTTCTTGAAGTTTTGCTTCAATGCTTGGATTGATGCTTTTGCTTCTAGCCTTGGCACTCCTTTTATAGGCTCTGGTATTTGAAAAATTCGTCCAGAATTAATTCCACATTTTCTCCTCAAAATATAGTCGTTACTGTTCATTTCAGTAACGGACCGGTCGACCACATTTATGGACCGGTCGACGGGACTATATGACCGTTGCGCTGATTTCTATAGTTACCGCAGCTGGTCGGTCGATCGGTACAATCTCACAGTTTTGATATGTAGCCATTGAGTTGATCGGTCGGCCGCAGCATCGACCGATTTGTCGATCGGTACAGTCTCACAATTTTCATTTGAGCACTTTATGCCTTGATCGGTCGATCGATATCTCCGATCGATCGACCGGACTGTCTCGACCGGCCTTCATAATTTCGACCGATAGGTTGATAGCCCTGCACTATTTTGAGCATAATTTTTTGCATAGTTATTCAAATTAATGATCTTGGAGTTTATGAAAGCTAATAGAATTCTCTACAATTCTGAGGTTCCACATTCATCCAAAACTAATGAGATCAGTGACAGTTATTTAATCAAAGCGTAATGCATAAAGTTATCCACTTTTCTTTAAACTTTTTCAGCATTTCAACTTTAATCATTCGAGGTTTATTTCATCAAAATATAATTATATATGTCATTAAAACTTTGACCCAACAGTATATACTTATAATACATATACATATACACATTGTTGTGACTTAATCTCGCACACGTCGACATATACATGCACATATATTAGATATACATATACACAAATTTGTCATATACACATATACATATAGACTTATAATTATATATATATATATAATAGAAAAATACAATAATAGAAAATATACATATATAGACATATACATACGCTATCTTGAATATATAGACCTAACATACATATAATAGAAAATTACAATATATAGAAAATCTATAATAGAAAATTAGAATATAAAAAACCTATTGGAATGTAAACTTATAATATAATATGAACAAAATAATATAAACCTAGCCAATAAAAAAATCACATGTTTGTGCCATGTTAGCATCTATGTAGCGTCGCATTATGATGGGGCACTAAAAGCTTACCTTAAATACCTAAGTCTTTTGTTTACTTTTTACTTTTACTATTTAACGCCCGACCCTCCGATCCTCTGACCCTGCCTCCGGCCTCCTCCTCCGATCCTGACTCCGACCCCGACCTCCGACCGCTATCGATTCCTCCGACCTTGACCCTGCCTCCGGCCTCCTCCTCGACCTGACCCCACCGACCGACCGCCACCTCCTCCTCCGACCCTGACCTCGACCCTGCCCACCTACCGCCGGCTCCTCCTCCGAACTTGACCCCGCCCACTGACCTCCGCCACCTTCTCCTCCGACCCCGATCCTGGCCGCCGACCACTGCCGACTCCTCTGACCCCAACACCGCCTTTGGCCTCCTCCGACCCAACCCCCTGCTCTCTCTGCCAAACGCCGCCTCGTCCGCTGCCCTCTCGGCCACTCCTCTGCCGAACGCCGCCTCGTCCACTGCCCTCACTGTCGGACGCCACCCTCCTTCACCGCCTGTTGTCGCTCCTCCGCTCGCAGCCGGACACCGCCCTCCGCCAACCTCCGCTGCTGCCTCCGCCCGACGCTGCCATCCTCCGCAGCCGGACATGGCCCTTGTCTGCTGCCCTCCCCAGTCGTTTCATCGCCAGGCGCTGCCCTCTTCGGCCACTCCTCTCTCTGTCGCAATCGGATGCCGCCCTCATCGGCTGCCCCTCCTCCTCCGCCCTCGGCCGCTCCTCCATCGGATTAGCCCTCCTCCGTCTTCTGTTGCCCTTAGACGGACGCCCCGCCGCCCTCGTCTGCCGCTGCTCCTCCGCAGGACGCTGCCTTCCTCCGCCGGACAGTAAGTCCCTTTTGTCAATTGATTTTTGTTAACTTACAATTGAATATGGTCATGTTTCTAATTATGCCTTAATTTAGATGAATATATGAACAGACTAAATTGTTTTTTTAATTATTCCTTAATTTAGATGAATATATGAATTTATGTTCTTAATTATGTCAAATTTATGCATCCAATTAGATGAACATCATGACTTGAAAAACAAATGAACAAATTAACTATATTATTCCAAATTATGCATCAAATCTATATTCGATGAGATTCAACTTGAAATCAAATACTGATCCATTATTATCAATTTTTTTGTCTTTTTGATCATGTTCTAATTTAGTTAACAAGAATGTGGATGAATATTATTGTTAATTAAAATGAGAACATTGAATAAATGAGACTAGAATATGATAATTCATTGACCAGTAATGACAATCAAGTACTTGAAACATGTGATTTTGGACTTCATAAATTAAAAATCACATGTTTCAAGTACAAGAATTTATTGACATATGGCTTAATGTTGTGCGTTACAGAAATGATAAAGCTAGATTGTAGCTAGATTCGTCACTGGAAGCATAAATGTGACGTTATAACAGAAGGATATAAGGATGGTGTTGATGAATTTGTTAAAGTGGCATATCAAAATGAAGGTGTTGCTTCTTTATATGGCAAAATCTTATGCCCATGCTGGAAGTGCAAATGTTATCGGTGGAAAGTAATCGTATCTATTGTGTATGATCCTCTAGGTTTCACTCAAATATGAAGATGATCGGCCCGTTGAAGGTAAAGGCATCGGTAAAAAAGTAATAGATAAGCTAAAACAAATGTATGAAAGAGAACTATGGAATAAGAATTTTGCGTAGGACGGTGAGAAGAGTTTATTCACACCGGGTGCTCTTCCTCAAGTAAACAATGAGTTTGTTGTGGTGCTGGAGAGGTATTTTGTTAGTTAGAGTACATTACAACTTTTGTTTTTTGTAATATGGTCTTTGATGCATTGTTAATATATTATCCTAGGAATGGTGGAGATGGAAGCCCAGGACGAAACAATCCTAGTTACTAATAATAATACAAGTTTTTTACTTTTTTTCTGTCATGGTTACTAGAGGTCGAGCTTCTGGGTTATCTCTCTCTTCTAGGCGTTCACTCCAAATGAGTGAGCCACCACGACCACCAAGTATTATATTTATTGTCAGTTTCTTATTTATAGTTGCTTATAATAGTTACATTCATATAAACTTTTTAATAATTGATGCATGTAAAATATAACATATTTTAGTTTATTATTTTAATCAATTTTTCTATAATTTGATCATGGCATGCATAATTTTAGATCATTTCTAGTCGTAATTCCAGATTTATCGATTCTAATTATTAATTGAATATTTTAATTGTGGATGGATTAATTAAAATTTGATAAGTATTTTGCTGGAGAAGTAGGGTATATGATTATCAGGGGATTATCACCTACATACATCAACCAGACGCCAAGTTGTTAGCTTAAGTATATCAGCCGCAATTCAGATGTAAAGAGATTATTGGCCGTGAAAAAGGATTTAATAATATTAGATGATGCTTTATCTTTGGGTGCAAAACTCTATCATTAACCAAGGATTACGACTCAAAAGCCAATTCACGCATTCATCATGGGGCGCAAAACACCATCATCAATCAAGTTTGTCGGCCACAAAATCAAACCATGTAGTTTTATCCTTAACCAACATTTGAGTATTACCGACTAAGAACATTGGGCGCAAAAGCCTATCATTAACCAAGATCATGGAGATTATCGGTCGTAATATCCAACCATAAAGAGAATCATTGGACAAAGAATTTTTATTCTTAACTAATACGTAGTAAGAATTATCAATCATGGGGCGCAAAACACTATCATTAACCAAGGCGATGATCATTTCGTGCCCGAGAATGAAGAGAAGTTTATCACCAGGAGCAAACCGGATAACTTTTTATCATTAACTAAAGTTTTATCAGTGACGTAAAGTTAATCTCGCGAAGTTAAACGAAGCCGTACGATATTCACGACCGTGATCAACATGAAGACCGTACACACATATAAATTGAGGAGGAAGCCATCATCCCAATGTGTGCTTTGAAGTCCAGGTTTCTTCCACGTTTAGGTTATGAGTTCTGCAGGCTACGACCAAGAGGAGAAAGGTGCTACAGTTGAAGTTCACGAGGCTGCCAACTGTCTGCCCAGATCTGAGATCTCTACTTTTGTCTTGGGTGTAATTCTTTCGATATTTTTATGATCTGTATTTTATTATCTCTCCAGAATTTCTAGGATGAACTCCATGTTTTAGATCTTTTATTTTAGGAGATTATTAATTGAAGAGAAATTATTTGAACCCTATTTTATTTGTTTTAATCTTTTCTGATCAATTCTTAATTATGCTTAATGCTTTTACGTTAGTTAATTAAATTTCTGTATTAGGTTATACCAGTTTGTGGAGTATTTAATTTCAAATCCATGATGCTAATTTTAATTAATTTTATTTGAAATTAATAATTGACATAAATTTGATAACTAGTGTGTGGAGAATCAAGTTTGTGTGGTCAGTTCCAATTTATGGAGTGATTAATAGTCTAGGGAATCTAATTTAACGCATCGTACTTTTAATATGATTTGATGGGATGCCAATTGCGGAGACTTTAATTCTTATTAAATTAAGATAGTTCTGCATACTTAGGTTGAGGGGATGCCAGTCCTAGAGACCGCAAGTTAATGATGTTAGATTACTTTAGGAAGACTCTAATCCATCTTTAAAGATTAAATTTTTCTTTTATGGTTCAAATATTTTTCCTAATCTATTTTCATCCTAAGCCCCACATTTCCTTCCAACTATAAAGGCAACCTTTCACACTGACTCTAGAAGATTTTAACAATATTTATGGATTTCCCACTATGGGGCTCGTTCTGTTCCTACTGACTTTCATGTTGAAGATTTTTGGAAACAGATAACCGAAGAAGACCAATTGGTCTGGAGCACAGCTGAGGAAAGCACAATTCAAAATCCCGTCCTGCTCTTTATCCATTGCATGCTAAGCAACACCCTTAGCGGACAAAGTGATAGTGATGGAGTCGTCTCAAAGGGAGAGTTATTCTTGATCCACAGTATGCACAGGACACAGGTCAATGTCGGTGCCTTCCTCATCCGTCGTGTTCAATGATGTACTACTCATTGGAGCGGAAGCATCAATATGGGTGCCCTTATCACGCCAATAGCTCTACACTTTAGACTTGACCTAGTTGATCTTCAAGTTGTCCTAGGAATTGTCCACCTCGACCGACGAACCATTTTGGCCATGGGCCTCTCCAAGGCCAACAATTCAAGAGTTAAAGTTTTTATTTTTAAATAAAGTGATCTGGAGGTGCCCTGCAGTGATCGAAATGCATTTACACCAATTAATCTTGATAACTGACTACTTTTTAGGCAGGTCGCAGCTCCACTAATCCCACTTGCAGGACCAACTACATCTGTCGGTCAGCCACCCTAGGATGAAACCTTCTCCTGGTTTGATTCTACTGATTATGCAGCAGCCCAACAATACTTTCAGCAGCCACAAGTATTCCAAGCTGCATCACCGGTAGCTTCCCGACATGAGGCATCTGCCATTTCACCACACATGCCGATGCCTTCTCTGATTCCAACTCCAGCACATGAGAGCTCTTCCGATTCCTCATCCATATCAGCCACTCCTTATGAGGAATGATATCTGACGAAAGTGTTTGCCCCTCTGCAGAACTTGAGCCCACTTATTTGTCTTCACATGAGTCGACATATTACACACCCCCGCCGCAGCCTCAACTGACACAACCTGTGCAGAATTACTTTCTAGCACCAGAGCCCACTTTTACTTCAACCCTGGAGCAGCCTTACTATCCAACCCCGCCACCTCAGCTTGCTATGCTTCCATGCAAAACCTATGAAAATCTATGTATGATGAGCAGCTTCGCTAAGCAGGGGAGTTACATGCTATTTGAGAAGAGCAACACCGACAGGGCCGCTTCGAGTCCCTCCAAGATCAGTAGGTTCGCATGACGAGGCGCATCCATGACTATCATATGCGCCATGGACATTTCGGCTACCATCCACCCTCACCACCACGTAAATAGCAAATCTGGTTATATCTTTTTCCTTTTCTTTATTTTGCCTATTCTATTGAGTCTGTATCTCTTTTCCTTGTTGGGCCATAGGGCAATGTTTAGTTTTTCTTCTTTATTGTTCTTTTTATTTGCCTATTTATGCATTTATATCAAAGGTCCAAAAAAAAATGAAAAATTGAAAATAATTCCCAAAAGTACCATTGCATGCATTTATTTTTGCTACCATCTTACAAACTCTTGTCTTACTCTATTAAGTCTGGATAGTAGTAGCCTTTTTATTGACCATATTAAGTAATCCTTGAGCTTAAAAAAAATGTGTAAAAAAAGTGTGTTTGAATAAATTTATATGTACGGACAAAAGTGTTATATGAAGCCAAGGTGTGTTCGGGTAATTAGATCCGTAGCGGTTCATGCCTGGCGACCCAAGGGCAACTGCTCTAGGATCCGTTGATCGAAAGATTACTACAAGGACCATCTTGAGGAATATGGCAAAGTACAGGAGTACTAAATCATGGCTATGTTCAAGCTCTTCATTCAGAACCTTGGTTGTTCGGGCATGTAAACTCAAGGGGTACTTTATCACCTATTGCCCTAAGGCCATCTGGTCTGGGAGTCATCAGTCCAAAGCTCATTTCATGGACTTCCTTGTGCAATCCTACTTCAAGATTAAAACTTTTAAAATGATTGAAAATTAAAGTGAAAAAAGAAGAAAAAAAGAAAAGTTTTTGGCTCAATTCGTACCTACGTGTTCAATATTAATGCTATCATTTGGCATATTATTTATTTTTTCTACATGACTGAATTTGAAATTATTTAAATATGTGTAGCATTCAGAACTTCTATGAAGCTAAGTGCATGAAAAATGATGAGATGCCGAATAGTAGGTGTGCAGAAGAATTGTGTGAAAAAATTAGTCAACTGATAATATATGGAAGCTGTGATGGAACCCCTGTTCTTGAGCTTTGCTTTTGAATTTTGCTTGAGGACAAGTAAGACTTAAGCTTGGGAGAATTTCATGCATGTAAAATATAACATATTTTAGTTTATTATTTTAATTAATTTTTCTATAATTTAATCATGGCATGCACCATTTTACATCGTTTCTAGTCGTAATTATGGATTTATTGATTCTAATTATTAATTCTCTGAATATTTTAATTATGGATGGATTAGTTAAATTTTGATAAGTATTTTGTAGGAAAAGTAGAGTATATGATTATCAGAGGATTATCACCTACATACATCAACCGGACGCCAAGTTGTTAGCTTAAGTATATCGACCGCAATTTAGATGCAAAGAGACTATCAGCCGTGAAAAAGGATTTAATAATATCAGATGATGCTTTATCTTTGGTGTAAAACTCTATCATTATCCAAGGATTACGACTCAAAAGCCAATTCATGCATTCATCATGGGGCGCAAAACACCATCATCAATCAAGTTTGTCGGCTGCAAAATCCAACCATGAAGTTTTATCCTTAACCAACATTTGAGTATTACCAACTAAGATCATTGGGCGCAAAAGCCTATCATTAACCATGAGCATGGAGATTATCGACCGTAATATCCAACCATAAATAGAATCATTGGGGCGAAGAATTTTTATCCTTAACCAACATGTAGTAAGCATTATTAATCATGGGGCGCAAAACACTATCATTAACCAAGGCGATGATCATTTGGTGGCCGAGAATGAAGAGAAGTTTATCACCGGGCGCAAAATGGATAACTTTTTATCATTAACCAAAGTTTTATTGGCGATGTAAAGTTAATCTCGCGAAGTTAAATGCAACCGTACGATATGACCGTGCTATGAAAACCGTACACACCTATAAATAGAGGAGGAAGCCATCGTCCCAATGTGTGCTTTGAAGTCCAGGTTTCTTCCACGTTGGAGTCGTGAGCTCCTACAGATGAAGTCCACGAGGCTGCCAACTGTCTACCTAGATATGAGATCTCTACTTTTATCGTGGGTGTAATTCTTCCGATATTTTTATCATTTATATTTTATTATCTCTCCCAAATTTCTAGGATGAACTCCATGTTTTTAGATCTTTTATTTTAATATATTATTGATTGAAGAGATATTATTTGAACCCTATTTTATTTGTTTTAATCTTTTCTGATCAATTATTAATTGTGCTTAATGCTTTTATGTTAGTTAATTGAATTTCTGTATTAGTCTATACTAGTTTGTGGAGTGTTTAATTTCAGAATTCATGATGCTAATTTTAATTAATTTTATTTGAAATTAATAATTGACATAAATTTGATAACTAATGTATGAAGAATCAAGTTTGTGTGGTCTGTTAATCTATACCAGTTTATGGAGTGATTAATAGTCTAAGGAATCCAGTTTAATGCATCTTAATTTTAGTATGATTTGATGGGATGTCAGTTGTGGAGACTTTAATTCTTATTAAATTAAGATAGTTCTGCATGCTTAGGTTGAGGAGATGTCAATCGTGGAGACTACAAGTTAATCATGTTATATTACTTTAAGGAGATTCTAATCCGATCTTTAAAGATTAAATTTATCATTTATGGTTCAAATATTTTTTCTAATATATTTTTATCCAAAGGCATAACTTCAACACCATTATCTTATCTTATTATTATCTTATTTTCTTTATTATATTTTATAATTGCAAAACTTATTTCCAAAATTCCATGTTTTTCTTTTCTTATTAATTTATAAGTTTAGATATTGAATTAATAATATTCCTCGTGGGTTTGACAATCTTTACTCCTTTTACTATATTACTTGAGTGACTAGTGCACTTGCTAGCGGATTTATTTTGCTACATCATTTTATCCATCATTATGTCGGTTGCTCCGCCGCCGCCGAGCCATGTAGCCGGATCATACATAGTAGACGATCCATTGGTGGGTCGTCTCCATGTATCACTCCAAGTACGTGTCACGTAGTAGGCAATACATAGTAGGCTATACAGTTATCTAATTATTTTATTTTTGTGATAGTTGCTCCACCGCCGCGGCACATAGTCGGGATGTCTCGATCATATGACGACGATCGGCATGTCACACCAGGTTATTACATGCAAGTATCTTAAGTATTTTTTATGATGACATTTGCTACGCCACTGCCAAGATTACCGAACGCTTCAACACATTCTAGCGTTGGCGAGCGACATCTTACCCTAGGTGATATATTTATTATTATTAAAATTATATTTCCCAATTAATTACATTAATCTTTTTTTACAAGGTTAGTTGCTACGCCATTGATAGCACAAGCACCCGGCTTGTCACATTCTGACGAGCGGTCTGCCACGGATCATGCAGAGATAGACATCACGCGAGGTGAGAACTTTACTGTACATATATCAATTATTATAAGTTTAATTTGGTAGGACACTAATGATTTATTTTGTACTAGAGCCCCTAGATGATGTTAGACCTTCTCAGCATACCCCAGCTATACCTGATGATGATTCCTCTTCGATGGATGAAGAGGGATTACACGATAATGGGGTGGTCACCGTGAATAATATTGCTCGGCCGTAAGTTAAATAAGTTGAAGAAATTTTATTATAATTTTTCTTATCATTGAAATTTAATTCTTCTTTGTAATTTGTAGGACCTCTTTCATACCCGCGAGTACCATGCGGGATGTCAGTGCTTTTATTCTTTCCCACTTGCCGGAAGGAGCAGTATCGTGGAAAGATGTCCCAATTCAAGTGCGGGATGACATCTTTCGGGCCTTTATGGTATGATCTTCTTTTTCGGTTACTTAATGTTGTTTTATATTATTTTAAAATTACTAAGTTTTAAAGTATTATTTAAGAGGCAAATCAGTTTCATCCGGATTCTAGTTTGGGGACGATCTGGAGAGCTTTTGATGAGGTTGCTGCGAAACGCCTCCGAAATCGATTATATAAGTTTCGCAAGGTCGTCACATCCGCCAGCCTCACTTTGGAGCAGGGCATACAAAGATGCCCAAGGCATATTAGACGCTCAGTTTGGGTGTCCTTATCTAGGAAGTGGTAAGTATGTTTACATTTAAATTATTTATTTATTAAATTTATAATTTTTCACATTCTAAGTATTCGATGTTTATAAAGGATGGATGAACAATAGGAAAGAAAGTCAGAAGAGGCAAGAGTTAACCGATTCTTGAAGCCCGAGGTCCAGTTTGATAAGTATCGACGACACATGGTAACTTATATATAAATTCAATTAATCAAACTTTTCACTTATACCTATTTTATAAAATTTGAAACTTTATTGCAAGAGGAGAAACAAGGTGATCCTATGGATTTTGCATGGTCTACGAGGCCACACATAAGAGTTAGAAGATCAACGACTTGGTCACGCCCACTGCTCGTAGGCTTCTAGCAAGTCTCATCACATGTTCACTTAGTTGTTGCTGTTAGTACAAGCTATTTTTAAATGCGCAATGTTTAAATTTTTTAGGATGCGTATAATGCGAAAATGGCTAAAAAGTATGAACATGATCGGAGTACTCAGCCACCAGGTAACATTTCTCGAAGGCGATTCACAATTTTAATTTATGTGTTTTTTATTTTATATAATTTATAATGTTTATATTATTGTATATTTTTTTTATTTCATAGAGAACCCTACTGTTTGGGAGGAGGTGATCGTCATGACACGAGGAGGATACCTGCTAACCTCGACATAGCTGCTCAAGTGCCTAGGAGGAGCGGAGGATATGTAGATGACCCATCTGCTTCGAGCTCATCTGCTACACCTGATGTGACGCAGCTATCGCAACAGATATCACAACAAATGTCGTAGTAGATAATGCATCAGGTGTCGCAACAACTGTCGCAGCAGTTGGCTCTATTTTTATAGGAAATTTAGGGATTGATCCCGCTACAGAATCAATCCTCACAAGTCCAAGGACCACGCGCATCGGGATCCAACGTCCGGAACAACAACAACAACTCCCAAACTTAGGATAGAAATTTTTGCAACTATAATTTTGTTACTTATACACTTCTTATTAGATATACATATAGTAGTTATACTTTTGTTAGTTCAGTTTATTACTTTTCATATTCTTATCTTAGATATTGTGCCTGTGATGATTACTCTTTGATATTATGGCTATGATGGATATCAATGCATTTATATGCATTATATAATTGTATGGTGTGGGAAGGGAAAAAATATGACTATAATGGGGCAAAAAAATATGACATTAGCGCTTCCATAGTGAAGCGCCTCCATAGCGTCACACTCATAGTCGATGCTACATTAAATATATCATCCTTCACGTCGTCGGAGCGTTACAGTAGCACCGAAATAACGTCAATTAATGCATAAACTTAGTGTCTCTTGAGCACCGAAATAGCGCCTCACACATCTACGCCATGATAGCGTCGACGTAGCGACGCCTATCGACTGCTCATAACGATACATTACGTGTCAACTTAACATCAAGCTAGCATATACTATTGATGCTAGTAACGTTTCCCTCTCCTTCGGCTCTATTGCGATACTATTAGCTACCGATTACTGGCGTCGCATGTTGTCGGCGCTACTTAGATGCTAAAGAGATGCTAGATATTCTAGAGACTTCATAGCGCCGTAACAAGGTCTCCTCCTTTGGGTCGCTATTCACCGATTTTCTTGTAGTGTTGACAGGGCAAGAGTGTATCTGCTAATTAGAAATATATTTAAAACATATGGTTTATTTCATCTTAGAAAATATTAAATAAAGTATTTGCTTAAATATTACCAATAATAAATTAAGTGTTGGAGCAAAGTTTTAATGCCCTATATAATTATATTTTGATGATACAAACCTCAAAAGATTAGAGTTATATGCTGAAAGAGTTTAAATAGAAATGGACAACTTTATGAACTAAACTTTGATTGAATAATTGACTATAATCTCATTAGATTTTGGATGAATGATGAATATCAAAGTTGTAGAGAATTCTGTTAGCTTTCCATAGAATCCAAAATTTCTAAGCTGGATAACCATGCGGAAAGTTATGCTCAAAATTGTGCAGGGTGATCAACCAGTTCGTCGAAGAAATGAAAGCTAGTCGAGGCACTAGTCAATCGATCAAACATAGTCTACACTAGTTGATGCCCCAGTCGACCGATCAGCTCAAAGGTTAAAAATTAAAAATGATGAGACTATACTGGTCGACAGTCCAGTCGATGCACCGGTTGACCAATCAGCTCAAAGGCCGAAGATAAAATATAACGAGATTATGCCGGTCGACACACTGATCGATAGATCAGTCCCAGGTTGAGGTGAACAGTAACGACTATTTTTTAAGGAGAAAATTGTGAAAAAAATTTTGGACCAAATTTCCACATATAGAAGCGTATAAAAGGAGTGCCAAAGCTTGAAAAAAAAAGCATCCACCCAAGCATTCAAGGAAAACTTCAAGTTATTGTTCAAGCTTCTCTTCTTTTTCTCTTCCTTTTTAGTGAGCATGATATTGTAAAAGAGATAAGTTTAGAAAGTTAAGAGTGAGCTCCTATGTAGAAGATGTTCTATATCTTACCTCTTGAGCTAGAGAAAAGATAAGCTTCCTTGAAGGAGAGGTGTGTCTTACCTCTCTAAGCGGAGAAAATGTGATTTTGTAAAAATGGTTTCTTCCTTGCCCCATTTGAAATGAAGGAAGAGTTTAGTGGAATCTTCGGTGGTCTCGAGGACGAGAAGTCAGAGGGGGGACATAGACCAAGGTGTGGCCGAACCTCGTCAACAACCACCGTGTTATTTGTGTTTGCATTCTCTCTCCCTCTCCTTCTCATATTGTTACGCACATGATATGATTTAATTCAAATTGATCTACAGTTTAATGAATTGATTTTAATGTTCCGTGACTTATTTTGTTATTTTCGATTTAAACACTAATTCATTCGTCCCCCTCTTGGTGCCTTAGGACCCTACAACTGGTATCAGAGATAGGTTGCTCTTGTTTTTAAGATTTAAACGTCTTGAGAGCTATGACATCAAATGAATTTAGTTTTTCCGAAGGTCATTCAATTAGTCGTCCTCCATTTTTTAATGCATCAAATTTTGCATATTGGAAAATTAGGATACAAGCATATATATGTTCTATTGATATTGACATATGGGATATTGTTCAAAAATATTATTATTTACATGAAAAATTACCTTCAGAATATATTGAAAGAGAAAAAATTGTTGCAAAACTTGATTGGAAAGCTAAAAATAATTTTTATTGTGCTTTGGACTCAACGGAGTTTAATCGGATTTCTAGTTGTGAAAGTGCAAATGAGATTTGGAAGAAACTCATTATTACTTATGAAGGAACATATAAAGTTAAAAATGCATGATAATGAATCCATAAATGATATGATTGTATGATTTAACGATATTGTGAATGGCTTAACCTCCTTGAGTGAGCCAAGAACTAACCCTCAAAAGGTGAAAAAGTTTCTCAAGTCTCTCTCCTCCAAATGGCATACAAAGTGGACCGTAATTGAAGAAAAAGACTTGAACAACTTAGATTTTTAATGATCTTATTAGTTCACTCTTAAGCTATGAGATTGGAATCCAAAAAGATAAAAAATAATGCCCCCAAGAAGAAAACATGAACATTGAAAGTAAACAAAATGGAAGAAGACTCATGCGAAGAAGAAGTAGACAAAAAGAGACTAGCATGCTATACAAGAAAGCTTGGTAAATATCTCAAGTTAGTGAAAAATAAAGAAAAGAATGAGAAGCCAAAGAGAAGATTATGTAAACATCACCGAGAAAGAAACTCAAGTCTCACAAAGAATGACAAAGTAGAAACATTTCAGAAAGGGAAAAAGAAAAAGTATGAAGAGTCAAATGAAGGTCAAATGACTCATCAAGCTCTTCTAGTGAGGATGCAAACCTATGCTTATAGATAACTTCTAACTCTTCAAATTCAAATAATGACTCATCAAGCTTTTCTGAAGAAGACATTTCATTTGATGTGCACAAAGAATTTTCCTCTTATTAAAAAGGTATCTTGCACTTAAAGAGAAAAATGAAAATTATTTCATGAGTTTGAGAAATTAAAAGAAGAAAATGATACATATTTTGTGAAAAATGAAAACTTGAAAAATGAAATTGATTCTGGAAATTACTCATGCATGTGAAATTTTAAAGCTGGCATGTTCTTTAGAAAAATCAAAGAAGGAGAATACTTTTTTGAAAAATTCACAAAATAATGATAAGGCAAGTTCTTACGCAAAAAAAAGTAATTCTAAGAAATACTTTGGACATGAAAATTTTTATTGGAAATTTAATCATTCTTATGACAAATCCTTGAAAAAATCACATATTACTTGTTTTGCATGTGGATTTCATGGTCATTATGCATATCAATGCAAAGTAGGAAAACCATTTCAACATGGAATGAAATGGGTTCCAAAAGGAACCTTGACTAACAAAATTGGACCCAAAGAAGTTTGGGTACCAAAGGTTAAATAATTATTTTTCATGTGTGCCTCACATGTAAAGTAAAGGAGAAGTGGAGTTGAAAATGTGAAGGCACGAAGGTCATGATAAAAGTATCATTTACTTAAAAAATTATGAGCATGCAAAATGGATTATTCTCTTACATGTTTGTAGAATTACTTTATTCTTAAGTGTTAAACTTAAAAATCTCCATATTTTGAAAACCTTTTGATTTCTTACTCAAAATTTCAAAATTATTTCTTTAAAAAAAAGAGGGACATATAAAAGACTAAGGAAAGATGGAATAGAAAATTGGTCATAATGATAGAGGGAGCTTGTTTTAAAAATTGACATCATTAATTCACTTTAAATATCATATAGTTACCTATATTGTTAAACTCTTGATTATTTAATATAATCCAATCTAATTTTGACATACCAGTGGGTGGTATCATTGTTGTCAAAGTTTTATGCAATATTTTTTATCCTTTATGATATGAGACATGGTATACATTTGATTTCATATTTTGCCATTATAAATCGGTCATAAATTTAGGTGGAGCTATTTTTTAAACTATCACATATACTATACATGAACCCATTTTTATGATGTGATACTTTACATATGTCCTATATGACAAAAAGGGGGAGAATAAATATCTTTTATGACATGATTAAAGGGAGATTTACATATTGTTACTTAAATGCTTTAGGTGCAAATTACTTGTTGATGAAACAAAAGAGGAAGAAATATAGGAGAAATATGATAATAATATAGGAGAGATTTATATAGGAGAAATATATAACTCCTAAGTTATAATTCGCAGACAAGAAGGGGGATACACCAGAGGGGGGAAGAGAAGAAGACGAAAAGAAAAGAAGAGTGCCTATGTCTAAAAACTTATTGACTTTGTTGGAGCCTATGTCTAGCTAAAAACTATGATTCCCTTGTGGTGATATTGTGTTGATGCTACTGTTTTGAGTTCTCTGATATTGTATTTCTAACCTCTAGTTTCTTGTACTTTTGATGCATTGCAATTTCATTACCTGCATTTAATCCTTATCAGATCGAGTTGTCATTACCTTGTCCCATTCGAGAGAAGGGATAGGTTACTTCTCTTTGCAGTATATCATTAGTACAGTAAATTCCAGCTTCAAGCGGCTGAGAAGTCCATTTTCCCTCTATTGTGAGGCGAGAGTCCATAACAATGACTAGAAGTGTTAGATTCATTCTAAACATTCGAATTAGGATAAAAGAATTGATAATTAAAGATCGAGAGGTCAACTAATTCACCACAAGGGAGTCTATTTTCTTATTCTAGTTTTCTCTGATTATTATTTCTCTAATCTACTTTTATCTTTTGGATTTATTGTGATAACTTCTGAGATATAAATAGATTGATATTAGATTTAAATCAATGGGGTTACGACTCTCGAGGTTTCTACTCGACCTATGCACTTGCAATAGTGTGGACTCTAGAGTAAAATTAAATACGACTAGAACTATATTGATTGGTGTGAGAAAATCTCATATACTAAAGTTCACGTCAAGTTTTTGGTGTCGTTGCCAGGGATTTAGATCATTGCTCTTTATTTTATATCTTTTGCTATTTTCTTAACACTATAGCCTTTATTGTTCATCTTTAATCCTCTAATTTCAAGAAACTCGTATATGCCTAGGATTAGATCTTGAGATCGATCGAACTTTCAGAAGAAGAGTGCAAGAATATAGGGGCAGAACACCTCTGGCTGAAGAAATCAGTCGCACTCACTCGACAGAATTCGAACTGAATTTTGATGGCTCAACAACAAGAACAACCTCAACCTCTTATTCCCTCCTTAGAAGAACTCTACACCCCACTGCGGATGGATTGAAGTTTGCTATTTTGAAGCCAGCTATTTAGGCTAACAACTTTGAATTGATATCTTCTTTGATTTCTACGATTCAACAAACCCAATTTGGAGGAACTCCAAATGAGGATCCGAATCAACATCTTAAAGATTTTCTATAAATATGCGAGACAACAAAGCTAAATGGAGTCTCACCAGAAACACTAAGATTGAGAGTCTTTTCTTTTTCACTAAGAGGCAAAGCCAAACAATGGCTACAATCACTTGAACCATGGGAATTAGCTACTTGGGAACATTTGGTAAAAGCTTTTTTATTGGAATACTTTCATCCATGTAAGACAATTAAGATAAAAAACCAAGTCATCGGATTTGTTTAAAAAGATCAGAAAACACTATATGAAGCTTGGCAAAGATTTAAGACATTATTAAGATCGTGTCCCCATCACGGTTTAAGCAAGTGGATTTTGGTCCAGTCCTTCCATATGGACTTAACTATGCTTCAAAGATGGCGCTCGACAATGCTGCAAATGGTGTATTCATAAAGAAAAATGTAGACGAAGCATACCAACTTATAAAAGAAATAGCAAGGAACCAACACTTCTTAGCTCACTCAAGGTCCAATGAGTCCATTGCTTCTACTCAAACATGACTGGATGGTGAAGATTTTATTCCAAAGTGGAGTACATCGTTCAGAAGGCGATCAGTAGGTTAGGACTCAATGAAGCAACTCTTACCATCAATATGATAACCAAGTACTGTGAAATATGTGGTTCATCTGATCATATATCTGTACACTAAAAATTACTGAAGCAGTAAGGTCACCAACATCAAGCAAACGCAATAGGCTCTTATGCCTCTAATAATGACCCATATTCCAACACATTTAATCCTGGATGGAAAAATAATCCAAAATTCTCTTATAGAGGCAACTATCAGCAAGCTCAAGCTCCTGCCTGGCAAAATTGATCTAAATCAAAGAACACAACCCCAGAACACTTCGCTTGATCAAGGACCATCCTTCACAAGCAAGCTTGAATCGATGATGGAGAAGTACATGTCTAAACAAGACACCCTCATGCAAAAGATGTTCGAGAACATCGAAAGCCTCTCCATTCATAACAAGATGTTGGAAACACAAATAGCTCAACAAGCAATATCATCCTCAAGGCAATAGGGAATTCTACCCAGGAACCAGAGCAGAACCCGAAGGAGTAAGTCAAGCTGTGACACTGAGGAGTGGGAAAGTAATCGAAGACACTAAGAGAACAAGATCAGAAGTCTCGATACTAAAGAACGTCGAGACTTCAGGACAAGATGAAATAGCTCAACGAGAGGCTAAGTTAAAGGAGCAAAATGAAGCCAAACGATAGAAGACCTTAGAAGGACCTCCCGGCTACTCTACACGGGTACCATTCCCTAAAGCTCTTGAAAAATCTAGACAAGATCAGTAGTCTGGCAAGTTTGTTGAAATCCTAAAGAAGCTTTATATGAACGTACCCTTTGTCGAAGCCATTCAAGAGATGCTCGCCTATGCAAAATTCCTCAAGAATATCTTATCAAAGAAAAGAAGGATACAAGAAAATGAAACAGTCGTGCTTACTGTTGAAGCCAGCACCGTAATTCAAAATAGGTTACCTTCGAAACTCAAAGATCCTGAGAGTTTCTCTATTCCCTGTAAAACTGACAACAGAAGAAAAGGGCTTTATGTGACTTAGGTGCTTCCGTCAGTGCCCAATAGTTGTCGGGATCCCGATCTAGATAGTAAGATCTTATGATCTTACGATCCTCCGGACAAAAAACGATCTCGATCCTATCTAGAGGATTTTAAATGTAGAATCTATACCAGATCTTAAAATCGGGATCTTATGATCCTAGCGATCCTATCGATCCTACAATATTAGCACAACTTAATTTATTCAAATAAAAAAATAGAAGTAAACATAAAGGTTCTTGAGAAAATTAGATTTAATTATTTTATTTATATATATTGTATATCTTAATCTCGCTTTCATGAATTTTAATATCTTATAATGTTATGTTATGAATCTAATACTATATTATCTTACATAAAGATTAATTTTTATTATTGCACATATACTACTAAGAATCATATTGCACATTAATAAATATTATAATTCATTAAGATCAAATATTATATATTATTATTTTAGTGTTTTTTAAGAATATATCATATTATCTTTCAGATGATATAAAAAAATTATCTATTAGACTTGAAAATATCAATAAAATATTAATGGTCAATGTTTAATTAACTTATATATAAATATAATATTTATGAATAAATATACTACTTTATTATTTTTTTAAAAAAATAATTTTTTATTCATGAGGTAGGATCTTATGATCCTCGATTCGATCCTACGATCCTCGATCCTCGAAGCCCCTTATGATCCTACCTCGGAAAGCGATCTTAACAACTTTGGTGTCCACTACAAGAAAATTGGCGATTAGCAACGCTTAGTAGCGTCTCCAAATATGGTGATGCTAAATCGATGCCGCTAGCGCCGTCGTGGCATCTCCGTTGAGTCCCAAATAAGAGACGCTACTTGCCTCTCAATAGCGTCTCCTTAGAGTATTCTTAGCGTTTCAGGAAATAGATGCTAATGCGCAATAATAGCGTCTACCTGGCGTCTATAAGGCGCCTTCAATAGCGTGTCCTTAGCGTATTCTTAGCGTTTTAGGAAATAGACGCTAATGAAGGTGCCTTACAGACGCCAGGTAGACGCTATTATTGCGCACCATGAAGCGAAAGTGCACGGGAGAACCTAGCACTATTCTTGCGTCGACAGCGTTCGACGCTCACCTCGTGTCGCATGACAAGCGATGCTATGGAGACGCTATTTGGCGTCACATACGAAACGACACTATGTAGATGTCAATATGATTACTTGGAAATAGATAACTATATATAGGTTATCTATATTTATATCACTATATGTTTTATATTTAAACCCTAAACCCTATATATTATCTATACTATATGTTAATCAATAAATAAATTAAATATTATATATGTATCTTCAACATATATATGTATTCCTACATGATTACCTATATTATATATATGTATTACATGATTACATATATATGTATTTCTACATCATAGGAGTGTTTCTAAATATATAATTTGTTACCTATATTATATATGTTATTTAAACATACAATATATATCATATCTTAATTATGCATATATTATTTTTATATTCTAAATCATGAAATTATAATGGTTGAATTAAGAGAATGATTTGCTACAAATTATCCCATTTTAGAATCACCATGGAGGCTCAATAGCATCTACTTAGCATCCAACTAGAGCTGCTAACATTGTCGACGCCAGAGTGACACTATTGGCGTCTCTATAGCGTCACCATCTTGAGACGCGAATAAGCTTTAGACGCTGGTTCAGCGCAATTGGGTCGCTAAACCGCTCTAGCGACTCAATAAGGTCTGTATTGCGCCACAATAGTCGACTTTTTATCACACTCGCTTAATCGGGCACATATAGACATATAAATACGCGTATATACTTATACTTATATATAATAAGTACATATATACATATTATTATCACTTAATCTCACACATATAAATATATACATACATATATACCTGGAATACATATACATATACACGTTATCTATATATGACTCTCACATGTATAGACATATACATACACGTATATACTTATAATACATATAAATAAACACATTGTTGTGACTTAATGTCCCACACATAGACATATACATATGCATATATTACACACACACACACATGCACACACTTTTGTTATAGACACATATACATATAGACTTATAATTTTATATACATACATGAATAATTATATATGCATTCCATAATTTTTAGATTATGGGAAGGGAATAAAATAACTGGAAGGAGGCACAATGCAATGAGGCGCTATATTGATAAATAAAATTATATACATAATAGAAAATTAGAAATAGAAAAACAATTAGTGTCTCTCTGGCGTCACAATTGTGAGACGCTAAATCCAAATCGATGCCACAACGACGCTATGGTGTCAATACAATATCTTAGAGACACATTAGCCTCTCTATAGCGCCGCATTAGCCGAATTTTTATTTTCCTCACTTAATTGGGCACATATTGACTCATAACTCGTGCACGTATACATATTATTATCATTTATTCTCCCACATATAATGTTAAATTAGGAAGAAAATTCGATATAGCATCTCGACAGCCATGTAATAGCGTCTCAGTTTGGCGCCTATCTAGCGTCTACGTAGCGATGCTAAGCAATTGACCTAAATCCCTAACCACTCTTCTTCGTTTTCACTGTTTAGTATTACCACTCCGTTTTCACCGCGCCGACGACGGCGACAGTCAACGGCCTCCGCTCCGATGCCCGACATCCGACGGCCACTGCTCCTCCGCCCTCTACTTCCTCCTCCCGCCGTTCGACGCCCGACGCCGACGATCGACTCCTCCACCGCCTCTGCCTCTGCCGCCTCCGCCTCCTCTGCCGCCCTACACCGACCTCTGCCGCCATTCGCCTCCGCCTCCGCTGCCCTCCGCCTCCTCCGCCTTCAGCCTCCTTCGCCTCCTCTGCCTCCGCCTCCGCCTCCTCCATCGCGCCCCTCTGCCTACTCCACCGCTGCCTTCACCGCGCCCCTCCAGAGCACTCCTCTGCCTCCTCCGCCTCCACCTCCTCCACCGTGCTCCTCCGCCCCTCCACCGTGCTCCTCCGCCTCCGCCGGCCTTTGCCTCCTCAGCCTCCGCCGGCTCCTCCTCGGCCTCCTCCGCCGCCCTCCGCCTCCTACGACGCCCTCCGCTTCCTCCGCCCGCCGACTGTGCCCCTCTGTCGGGTGTCGGCCATCGCCCGCCGCCTTCCTCCACCGCCGCAATGTTAAGTTAATTACTTATACATACATATTTCTCCGGTTAAGAAGGTACGAGCCCGCCACAATGTTAAGTTAATTACTAATGCATCTTAAGTTGATTACTAATGCATGTTAAGTTAAATACTACTTAATTACTTGAAACTATTGTTGTTAAGTTAATTACTAATGCATGGTAAGTTAAATACTACTTAATTACTTGAAACTATTATTGTTAAGTTAGTTACTAATGTAATACTACTTAATTACTTGAAAGTAGTGTTGTTAAGTTAGTTATTAGTAAATTACTAGTGCAGGTTAACTTAATTACTAGAGCATCTTTTTGATAAATTATTAGTGCAGGTAAAATTTTTTTCATAATTCTAGAACCTCTTTTTCATCATGTTCTCATAAATTTTACTAAGGATGTACTTCGACATTCTTGGTGATAAAATGAGATTATGATTCGATGATGAAGTACTTAAAATATGTGATTTTGGACTCTGTAACTTCAAAATCACATGTTTCAAGTACACGAATTTATTGACATATGGCTTAATGTTATCCGTTACAGAAATAATAAAGCCAGATTGTAGTTGGAAGGATAAACATGACATCATAACTGAAAAATATAAGGATGATGCTGATGAATTCATTAATGTGGCATATCAAAATGAATGTGTTGCTTCTTCATATGGCGAAATCTTATGTCCATGCCGAAAGTGCAAATGTTATTAGTGGAAAGTAAGATATGATGTGCAGAAGGATTTATATAACAACGATTTCTTACTGACATTCACAAATTGGTTCTTTCACGGCGAAGAAAGATGGGCCAAAGAAACAACTAATGTAGATACCATTGTGGGTGACTCGAGCAATCCGTACAAGAACAACTAATGTAGATACCATTGTGGTTATCATTGAAATTAATTCTTCTTTGTAATTGGAAAGACCACTTTCATACCCGCTACTACCGTGCGGGATGTCAGTGCTTACGTTCTTTCCCACTTGCTGGAAGGGGTAGGATCCTGAAAAGATGTCCCAATTCAAGTGCGGGATGACATCTTCGAGCCTTTACGGTGTGATCTTCTATTTGGGTTACACAATTGATTTATATTATTTTCAAATTACTAAGTTTTAACGTGTTTTGTAGGAGGCAAATAAGTTTCATCCGGATCTTAGTTTAGGGATGATTTGGGGAGCTTTTGAGGAGGTCGCTGCAAAACACCTCCGAAATCGATTATACAAGTTTCGCAAGGTCATCATGTCCGCCGGCCTCACTTTGGAGCAGGGCATACAAAGATGCCCAAGGCATATTAGGCGCTCGGTTTGGGAGTCCTTATGTAGGAAGTGGTAAGAATGTTTACTTTTAAATTACTTTTTATTAAATTTATAGTTTTTGAAAATCTAAGTATTTGATGTTCATAAAGGACGGATGAAGGATGGCAAAGGAAGTCGGAAAAGGCAAGAGTTAACTGTCTTTCGAAGTCCGAGGCCCACATCTACATAGGGGGTTGATGTGATTTGACGAGCATCGATGGCGCATGGTAATTTACATATAAATTCAATTTATCAAACTTTTGACTTATGCTTATGTTATCAAATTTGAAACTTTACTGTAGGAGGAGAAAGAAGGCGGTCCCATAGACCTTCGTATGGTCTATGAGGCCACGCATAAGAGCCGAAAGACAAATGACTTAGTCACGCCCACTGCTCGTAGGCTTCTGGTAAGTCTCATGACATGTTCATTTGGTTGTTCACGTGCGCTATTTTTGAAATACACAATGTTTAAATTTTTTAGTATGAGTATAATGCGAAAATGGTTGAAAGGTATGGAGATGATCCGAGTACTCAGCCACCGGGTAATGTTTCTTCATTGGTTTTGTCATGTTTTTAATTATTTGTTTCTTGATATATAATTTATATATTATATGATTGTATAATTTTTCTATTTCGTAGAGGACCCTGCTGTTTGGGAGAAGTGACCGGCACAACACGAGGGGATACTTGCGTGGCCTCGGCAAAGCCGCTCAGATATCTAGGAGAATCGAAGGATATGCAGGCGGTCCATCTGCTCCGAGCTCATCCGCTGCACCTGATATGACGCAGCTATCGCAATAGTTAGTGGAGCAGACATCATGGTAGGTGTCACAGCAATTGTCGTAGCAGTTGGCTCCGCTGTTGCAGGCGATTCAGGGATTGATCCTGATGGAGAATCCATCCGCGCTAGGCCATGGACCGAGCACGTCTTGGTCGAACGTCCGGAATGATAACAATAACTGCCAAATGTAGGATAGAAATAAAACATGGATACAAACTATGCTTTTGTTACTTATAGACTTAGATATACATATTAATTGTTAGTTCAGTTTATTACTTTTCGTATTCTTATCTTAAATATTATGCCTATGATGCTTTCCTATTATGCCTGTGATGCTTTCATATTGCCTGTGATGCTTTCATATTGCCTGTGATGAATATCAATGCATTTATATGCATTATATAATTGTATAGTGTGGGAAGGGGAAAAATGTGGCTGATATGGGTCAAAAAAATCTGCAGGTAGCGCCTCCATAGCGTCACATTAGCATCGCTAAAACAGTAGACACTAAGTTAAATATATCATTCTTAGCGCCATATTCACGTCTCATCTATGACGCAAACACCATAATGCTAGCGACTCTTGGGCATCGGAATAGCGCCTCAGCTTTAGCGCCACGTGCGCGTCGACTTAGTGATGCATTTCTACTGCTCCTAGCCCCACACTACGCGTCTTAATAACGTCGAGATAGTGCCAACAAGTGACGCTAGTAGCATCTCCATTTGTGTTGGTTCTATTGCGACACCATTAGCCACTGATTTCCAGCGTCCCATGAATGCGACGCTAGTTTGATGCCAATAAGACGCTCTACGACACGAACACGCAATAGCGCCTCCCTAGCGTCGCGTTTCTTGGGTCTCTATTCCTCCATTTTCTTGTAGTGTCCATTCCTCTCTCATTATGCAGAAAACTTGAAATGGGCGATATTAAGCCCACTAATATATCCCTCCAATTGGCGGATCGGTCCATCAAAATCCCACAAGGAATTCTGGAAGATATATCAATCAACGTAGGAAATTTCTACATACCAGCTGACTTTGTAGTCCTAGACATGGATGAAGACAATCAAACCCCCATTCTTTTGGGAAGACCTTTTCTAACCACTACAGGAGTAGTAATTGATGTCAAACAAGGTCGTATCACTTTTCAAATAGGAGATGACATAGTGGAATTCCAGTTAAACCAAATTATCAACTATCCAAATATGGAGGATTATTATCTCCAACCTGAGCATGTAGATCCTATAATACAGAGAGTTACATTAGTTAATGATCCCTTAGAACTCTCCCTCGGAGCCCAGGAACCATCATTATGGACAGAAGAAGGAGCTGAAATTTTCACAAGCCACATGTTCCCAGCATTCATACAACATCCAGACAACCCACAAGAAACTCAACCTATTGAGCTCGGACAACACTCTAGTTTGAAGAAACAACTTAAACAAGATTTGAAGAAACTCCCCAAAACCTCACATATGAATTCCTAGGAGAAGACTCTACCTATCTAGTGATTGTCAATGCAAATTTAAAGTCAAGCCAACTTTAATAGCTGCTCGACAAACTAAAGGCTTTCAAGCATGTCATCAGTTATACTCTAGATGATCTCAAGAGAATCAATCCTTCTATTTGCATGCACCGCATTCACATGAAAAAATATTTCAAACCATCCATCGTAGGACAAAGAAGACTTAATCCAATAATGAAGGAAGTAGTAAAGAAAGAGGTGATTAAACTTCGGGACGATGGAATCATCTATCCCATGTAGGATCCCAAAGGGCACCAAGAGGGGGGGGGGGGGGGGGGGGGAGGGTGAATTGGCATTTAACCAAAAAATATCGATTTCAGAAAATTCGTAGCGGAAGCACAAAATTGATTCTTAAAACCTTTGCAATTCAGATTATAAACACAATATGAACAGAGAGAGAGAGAGAGAAAATCAAATACAAAGACACGGTGGTTGTTGACGAGGTTCGGCGACACCTTGGCCTACGTCCCCGCTCCGACTTCTTAACCTCGAGACCGCCGGAGATTCCACTAATAATTTTCTTTGTTCCAAATGGGACAAGGAAGAAAGACCTTTACACCACAGTCTTTTTCTCCGTTTCGAGAGGCAAGGCAACCTCTCCTCTTAGGAAGCTAGTCTATTTCTCTCGCTCAAGAGGTAAGATTTAGAACCTCTTTTACATAGGAGTTCTCTCTAATTTTTCTGAACAAAAGTGTTTCTCTCTTTTACAATTCTATGCTCACAAGAAGAGAAGAGAGAAAGAATGAGAAAGCTATAAAATGAAAACTCCAAGAAAATGATCTCTCTTTGATAACTTGAAGTGTTTATTCAATGAGTGAATGGGTGCCTTTGCCTCTGGCTTTGGCCCTCCTTTTATAACCTTCAATGTGTAGAAAATCTGTCTAGAAATTGTTCCACAAATTTCTCCTTCAAATTTAATCGTTACTGTTCATTTGACTCGGAGGTCGGTCAACTGCACTTCTGGACTGGTCGACCGGTCTATGTGACCATTGCACATTTTCTTTAATTTCTGCGCTTGATCGATCGACCGGTCTGTCGACCGATACATCGATCGGTATCGGCTCGACGTTGTCCAGAGCAGGGTCAGTAGTTATCGATCGATCGGCATCTTCTATTCGATCGACCGGTATCATCTCGACCGGCCTTCTTTGCGTCGACCGGCAGGTGGACCGACCTGCATTATTTTGATCATAACTTTCTGCACAGTTATCCAAATTAGAGGATCTTGGAGTATATGGAAAGCTAACAGAATTCTCTACAACATTTATCCAAAACTAATGAGATCAGTGACAATTATTTGATCAAAGCGTAGCGGATAAAGTTATCCATTTTCTTTAAACTTTTTAGCATTTCAACTTTAATCTTTCGAGATTAGTTTCATCAAAATATAATTTTATATGTCATTAAAACTTTGACCCAACAATCTCCCCCTTTTTGATGAAGACAAACTGAAAAATGTGAAAAAGATATAAGTTGGCAAAAAAGTTATAAAATCTTGTAAAAACAATTTTACTCCCCTTAATACTTAACTTTTCTTAAAATATATTCAAATCATATTTCTCCTATATTTCTCCCCTTTTTATTTCATCAAAAAGTCGTTCGTAAACGAAGTATATAAGAAACCATATGTAACTCCCCCTTAATCAATTTTTCAAAAAAAAATATTCTTCACCCTTTTGTCATATAATAGATATGTAGAGTATTGCAAGTTTTGAAAGATAACTCCCCCTAAATTTATGGCTATTTTATAATGAAAACCAATTTATAAACAAAATATATTAAAAACTTTGACAAAACAATGTGATATCTATGATATGTGAAAATAATGTTTAATCATGCTCCCCCTATCACCATGACCCATCTTTTATGTATTCTTCTTTTCTTTTAAAGAATTAGTAGTTTTAAAATTTTTGGTTGAAATAAAAAAGTAAGTGATACTTTTATCATAACCTTTATGCCTTCACCACTTGTCCTTTGCTTTGTATGTGAGGCACACTTGAAAAGTAATTATGTAATCTTTGGTACCCAAATTTCTTTGGGTCCTAATTTGTTAGATAATGTTCCTTTCGGAACCCAAATCATGTCATGTTGTGTTGATTTTCTCATTTTGCATTGATATGCATAATGCCCATAAAATCTACATGTAAAACATTTGATATGTGATTTTCTACCATTTAGATGATTGAATTTCCAATATGAATTTTCATGTCCAAAATTATTCTTAAGATTATTTATCTTTACATGAGAAATAGTTTTATTTTGTGAGTTTTTCAAAATGTCATTTTCCTTCTTTACCTTTTCTAAAGAACATGCTAGTTTTACAATTTCACATGCATGCATGATTTCCAAAGTATCAATTTCATTTTTTAATTTTTCATTTTCCAAAAAATATGCATTATTTTCCTCTTTTAATTTTTCAATTTCATGTATTAATGTTTCATTTTCCTCTTTAATTGAAAAATATCTTTTTATAAGAGAGGAGAGTTCTTTGTTCACATCTAAAGAAATGATTTCTTCGGAAGAGTTTGATGAGTCATAATTTGAGCTTGAAGGGTTAGAGATTACCTCATCGTCGTGTGCCATCAAGCATATGTATGCTTCATCACTAGAAGAGCTTGATGAACTACTTGTTTCACTTGACTCTTCATATTTCTTCTTTTTACCTTTCCGAGATTTTTCTTCTTTGTGGCGTTTGTATGATTTTTTAGTTGGCTTCTCGTTCTTGTCTTTCTTTTTAACCAACTTGAGATATTTATCTAATTTTCTTGAGTAGATTGCGAGTTTTTTTTCATCCACTTCCTCTTAACTAGAATCTTCTTCTATTGTGTTTGCCTTCAATGCCAATGTTTTCTTCTCGGGGGCTTTTTCTTCTAGATCTTCTTGGATTGAGATCTCATAGGCTAAAAGTGAGCCACTAAGATCATCAAAATCCAATTTGTACAAATCTTTTTCTTCGATCACGGTCATTTTCGTATGCCATTTGGAGGAGAGAGACCTGAGAATCTTTTTCACTTTTTGGGGGTTAGGTCTTGGCTCGCCCAAGGAGGTTAAGCTATTCAAAATATCATTAAACCGAGCAACCATATCATTTATGGATTCATTATCATGCATTTTGAAAGAATAATATTGATGGTTTAAAATATTCAATCTAGATTCTTTAACTTTGTCAGTTCCTTCATAAGTAGTGATGAGTTTTTCCCAAATCTCGGTTGCAGTTTCACAACTTGAAATCTGATTAAACACCGTTGAATCCAAAGCACAATAGAAAATATTCTTTGCTTTCCAATCTAATTTCAAAAAAATCTTGTCTTTTGTCATGTTCGGAAGGTAATTTTTCATGTAAATAATAACCTTTTTCAACAATATCCCACATGTTTAAATCAATAAAACATATGTAGGCTTGAATCCAAATTTTCCAAGATTGAAAATTTGATGCATTTAAAAGTGGAGGACGACTAATTAATTGTCCTTCGGCAAAAATAAATGCACTTGATGCCATAGCTCTTAAGATTGTTAAATCTTAAAAAAACAATTGAATCTTAAAAATGATTAGGTCTAAAATGATTAGATCTCAAAAATCGAGATGATTCAAACGATCAAAA
The DNA here is from genome assembly GCA_030549335.1 of Pontederia crassipes. Lineage (NCBI taxonomy): Eukaryota > Viridiplantae > Streptophyta > Magnoliopsida > Commelinales > Pontederiaceae > Pontederia > Pontederia crassipes. The sequence continues at coordinate 11,133,700 of CM060190.1, forward strand.
CAAGAGCAACCCGCTCTGATACCAATTGTAGGATCCCAAAGGGCACCAAGAGGGGGGGGGGATGAATTGGTGTTTAACTAAAATATCGATTTCACAAAATTCATAATGGAAGCACAAAACCGATTATTAAAATCTTTGCAATTTAGATTATAAACACAATATGAACGGGGAGAGAGAGAGAGAAAATCAAACACAAAGACACGGTGGTTGTTGATGAGGTTCGACGACACCTTGGCCTACGTTCCTGCTCCGACTTCTCGACCTCGAGACCGCCGAAGATTCCACTAATCACTTTCTTTGTTCCAAATGGGGGCAAGGAAGAAAGCCCTTCACACAACCCCCTTTTTCTCCGCTTCGAGAGGCAAGGCAACATCTCCTCCTAGGAAGCTAGTCTATTTCTCTCGCTCAAGAGGTAAGATTTAGAATCTCTTTTACACAGGAGCTCTCTCTAATTTTTCTGAACAAAAATGTTTCTCTCTTTTACAATTCTATGTTCACAAGAAGAGAGGAGAGAAAGAATGAGAAAGTTATAAAATGAAAACTCCAAGAAAATTATCTCTCTTTGATAACTTGAAGCTTTTCTTCAATGAGTGAATGGGTGCCTTTTGTAGGATCAAAGGCACCAAGAGGGGGGGGGGGGGGGGGGGGGGGGAGGTGGGGGGGGGGGCATGGTGTGAATTGGTGTATTAAAAAGTCTTCTCAAAATTCACTTTCGGAAAGAACGATAAAAAGCCGATCACAAGCAAATAAAGATAAAGAGAAAGATAAAGATCAAACTCAGTGAGACACAATATGATGACGAGGTTCGGCCATATCTCTTTGGCCTACGTCCCCGCTCCGACTTCTAGACCTCGAGACAGCCGGAGATTCACTATCTTTCTCTTTTCTTGTAGGGAGAGAACAACCTTCTTTTACACAATCAAGCCTTCTTCTTTGCTCAAGAGGCAAGGCACACCTCTTATACAAGGAGCTCTCAATCTCACTATATCAGAAAGTAAATTTTCTCTCTAACTCTTTTCTTTCACAATTTTCTCTCACTCAAGGCTTAGAAAAGAAAAGGGAAGAAACTTGCACTTTTATGCTCAAAAACTTGAGAGGAACTATAGAATGCTTTCTCTTGCTTGGATGCTTTTCCTTCAGGCCTTGGCACTCTTTTTATAGGCTCCAGGAGGTGAAAATTCGTTCAAAATTATTTTCACAATTTTCTCCTCAAAAATTTTAGTCGTTACTGTTCATTTGACCGAGAGGCCGGTCGACCGCTGGGACGGGCTGGTCGACTGGTCTATGTGACCGTTGCTGCTTTTTTAGACTTTTGAAGTTGTCCGATCGATCGGTCTATCGACCGATATATCGACCGGTAATGTCTCGATGTCGACCAGTATATTTGCTGTCGACCGGTATAGTCTCGACGTCGACCGGTGTAATTTCGTCTTTCCTTCCACTAAATATCGATCGGCCGATGCTTATGGTCGATCGACCGGTGGGTCGACCGGTCGTGTCTGAAAATTTTTTCTTGCAGTTTTAATTTGCCGATTTCTTCTGCGAATGTGGTCATATCAATCCTACACCTGCATTATTATCACTTGAACATAGATTAGTAACTTTTATGTCTATTTAATTTGTTATCATCAAAACATAGGATTCAACAATCTCCCCCTTTTTGATGATAGCAAATTAATTGGACGATAAGAAGAAGATGGAAAGAAAATGAAATGTAAGTTTTACATAGAAGGTAATGAACAAACTCCCCCTACATTTATGCATATTTTACTTTCTCTCCCCCTAAATCAATGATATTTATATTTTCATAATTCCTTGGGATAATAGGAACATATGGCGAGAAGGAAAGTGAATAAAAAAAACTTTGGAACCAAAGGACATTTCATTATGAAGAAAAAGTCATCACATTACATTCATAGTTAATGATACATCTATCATGTGTTCATGCACTAAATAAATACATCCATCAGTCATTACAAAATGGTGCAGATGGTGCAGACACAAATGAAAAACACACAAATGAAAACACACATAGCATAAACATATAACCTACACATAAGAGCAAAATATCGTCCTAGACTTCTCCCCCTTTTGACATCATCGAAGAGGGAAACAACCCAACTACTCCTCATCGGGATTACATCCTCACGAGCTACGGGCAGAATAAATCCCTGCGATGCATAGTAGGCCAGTAGCGATCCAACAAGGTAGCGGGAGTCACGCTCCATCTGTCGAACACGTCGATCTATCTGAGTCACACGATGGTCCATCTGTGTCACACGATGGTCTATGGCAGCCACCTGCTGTGAAAGAGCCGTGAAGTCGTAGGTGCCATGGAAGTCTGAAGCACAGTGCTGAGAGGGCCCAATATGCTCAGTGGGCGCCGATGGTGGAGGGAAGCTAAGGCCAGCTTCCGGTGCATCCTGAGTGTCCATCGGTGCTGGCTCTCCATCTGTGGCATCATCTCTATCGTCAGAATCTGGCGTTGCCTGCTCACTAAACCTAAGACCCTTCCGGTGTAAAGTCTCAGAACCAATGACGTCAGTGGGATGAGGTCGAATTACTCCTCGTCAGCAGGGATGTCGACACCAAAGTGGAGTAAAATTTTCGTGATCCAAGCACCAAAATATAAGTGGTGCCGTCCATGAGCAGCAGAAGAGATATTCTGAAAGGTGTAGTCCATGTGATAGAAGACATAATGACTGAAATGAAGAAATGAGGCATCACGGATACAGAGATAGTGAAGAAAGAAGAGATCAAAGTGAGTGACCTTTGTATAGTGCCTGGCTCGAGGAGTGATCATTCGGCTAAGGAGATGATGAGCCATTTTCATCAGTGGATGAAGATGTCGATAGGCCGTTTCGATAGTATATTGGATGTCTTGTCCAGCAAAAATGGTCTGAATGCCATCTGAGATGGAAAGATAATCGGAAGGCCAACCATGAATGACAAATGAATAAAGACCAGGTAATGGTCATGCAACCCCAAAGATGCGACAAAGATGGACTGGATCAAATCGAATGGGCATGCCAAGGACATAGATAATAATGGCCTCTCGAGTGATTGTCATGTTCGCATAAAAATGACGAACAAGACGAGGGTACACACGCTTTGTGAGGGAGAGAAGTGACAGCCAAACGATGGTTGCGAACATCTCTTGAACATCTGGAATGTTCAGAGCGTCCCAATTAATGGTATAGGCACGCCGAACTTTGCGAGAGGCGTACAAGGTTTCGAACATGACAGAGACGTCCCTAGTGACAAACAAATGACTATCAAACTCAGTGGACTCGAAAGAGGATGGTTGACGAGTACGTCTACGGGATTTTCCTCGTCCACGGCCTCGTCCATGTCGGACAGGCTCGGGTTTGGGTTACGGTTTAGGTTCTGGTGGGAGGATATGAATGGTACCGCCGGAACCAGGGAAGCGACGACGACGCTGAAAGACCATCCGAACATGTTAATGTCCATCGTCATCGGCCATGGATTCAACAATGGTGGTATGTAGTGAATGGAAGGTCGAAACTGAATTGAGACGAGTGTCGAAAGGAGTGTGCCGGAGAGGAGAGAGAGAGGGCTGCCGAGAAGAGAACTAGGGTTTCGAGACGAAGAGGGGCAGAAATCCGGAAAGAGCTGGAGGTGACGGAGTGAGGGAGATGGAGGTGAGAACGGAGGTGGTTGGGCAGCGGCGGTGAATGAAGGTGTTGCCGATGAACAATGAGAGAGGAGAGATACCGAGAGAGAGTGATGTGGCCGGCGGGACGGTTGGCCGGGGGTGGCAGTGCGGTTTGCCTGGAGAGAGGCGAAGATAGGAGAAGTCGGAGAGACGGTCGGCCGGAGAGAGGTCGGCCGGAGAGTTGGCCGGAGAGAGAGAAAGGGAGAGAGCAGACGGATAAGGAGAGAGTGGCCGGAGATAGAAAGAGAGGGAAAGAGAATTGACCGAGGAGGCGGCGGCCGGCGGAGGCGGCGGCCGGCGGATGCGGCCGATCAAAGAGAGTCGACCGAGGAGGCGCGGCCGGCGGATGCGGCCGGTCGCTGGAGTTGATGGTGGCTGTAGGGTTAGCCGGAGAGCGGCTGGCCGGATTGTCGAAGGAGGACAAGTTCCAGGAGGCAGCGGTCGCGCAAAGAGAGAGGGTTTGGTCGACCGTTTCGAGCGGTCGATCGCTTATATCGTGCGATTTTGGCATATACCGGTCGACCGATCATGCCCCACGATCGATCGGACATTTCTTTTCAAAATAGATCATATAGCGATCGATCGATGTCAGCCGAACGCACTAATATACCGGTCGATCAGTTGTATCATATCGATCGATCGATCGTTTGTCTGCGTATTTGAACTTTATAGCGTTCGACCGGTCCTTCCAGTCGGTCGACCGGTCCTTTCTGTAGATTGACTGATCCCTGTATTTTTCAAATTTTGAACCATTAAAAATCATTTAAAATCATAAAAATTATATTCCAGAGATATCATACAAATGTAAGTGTTGTGCAACACTTTTAATGTTCAATTTATGTCAAAAGTGATATTGTATAACCAAGTCACTTTTACTTTGAATTGATATGCAATCAAAAGTTAATCATTCCTAATTCCCTTCTAAGCATGCAAAATCGTTCTTCACTTAAGAGTTTTGTAAATATGTCTGTAAGTTGAACTTCGGTGGACACATGTTCAATGGCAATGTTTTTAAGGGACACATGTTCTCTAATAAAATGATAGAGTAAGTCAATGTCTTTAGTCCTAGAGTGTTGAATTGGATTTTTGGTCATTTCTATAGCACTTGTGTTATCACACTTCATGGGTACATTTGAACAATTTACACCATAATCAAGTAATTGTTGTTTTACCCATAGTATTTGTGCACGACAACTACCGGCGGCTATATATTCAGCCTCGGCGGTAGAAAGTGCAATGGAGTTTTGTTTCTTGCTAGCCCATGAAATGAGAAAACTACCAAGAAAACAACACATCCCACTAGTATTTTTTCTATCAACTTTACACCCGGCAAAATCCGCATCGATGTAGGCATGCAATTCAAATGGAGAATTTCTATCATACCAAATGCCTAATTCACTTGTATGCTTTAAATAGCGCAATATTCTTTTTACAGCAATTAAGTGTGATTCTTTGGGGGCGGATTGAAACCTAGCACACAAACACACACTAAACATTATGTCCGGCCTAAATGCCGTCAAGTAGAGCAAACTACCAATCATACCTCTGTACCTTTTTTGATCAATGGACTTGCCTTTTTCATCTTTATCTAATTTTGTAGTAGTGCTCATAGGAGTTGTGCTCGGCTTGCATTTGTTCATTCCGAATCTTTTGAGTAGTTCCCTTGTATATTTTTCTTGATTGAGAAAAATGTCTTCCTTGGATTATTTTACTTGTAGGCCTAGAAACAAAGTGAGCTCTCCTACAAGACTCATTTCAAATTCTTGTTGCATAAGAGTTTCAAACTCTTTGCATAGGCATTCATTAGTGGAACCATATACGATATCATCAACATAAATGTGAACTATTAAAATATCATTTTTAAAATGTTTTAAAAATAATGTGGTGTCAACTTTCCCTTTTTGAAAACTATTTTCAATTAGAAATGAACTTAATCTTTCATACCAAGCTCGAGGGGCTTGTTTCAATCCATAAAGAGCTTTTGAGAGTTTAAATACATGATGGGAAAAATATGGATTTTCAAAACCTTGAGGTTGTTCAACATAAACTTCCTCATTTATAAAACCATTCAAGAAAGCAGATTTAACATCCATTTATAAAACCAACAGGAGCAAAAGTTTCATCAAAATCAATCCCTTCAATTTGTGAGTAACCCTTGGCCACTAATCTAGCCTTGTTCCTCACAATGACACCATTTTCATCTAACTTGTTTCGAAACACCCATTTGGTTCCAACGATAGGATGGTCCTTGGGTCTTTCTACAAGTTTCCACACTTGATTTCTTTCAAAATTATTTAATTCCTCATGCATTGCATTTATCCAATTTGAATCTTCAAGTGCTTCATCTATATTGTTGGGCTCAAAATTTGCAAGGAAAGCCGAAAAAGCACAGTTTTTTTAAAGAATTTCTAGTTTTTATGCCTTCATTTAAATTACCTATAACTTGATCAAGTGGGTGTGATGAGGCATGTCTCCAATTTCTTGGGATGATTTGATTCTCTTTTTGGTACTTCCATTTCTTCCACCTTTCGGGTGTAAGCTTTTGCTTCCTCTATGTCCACAACTTCAAGTTTTCTTTGTACTTCAACTATTTTTTCAGCATCATCATGTACTTATTTGCTAAAAAAATCATTAGTTTCATTGAATTTAACATTAATAGACTCTTCAACAACTAAAGTTCTTTTGTTATACACTCTATAGGCTTTACTTGTACTAGAATAACCAAGAAAAATACCATCATCACATTTGTCATCAAATTTGTCTAGTTTATCTTTGATATTCAAAATGTAACATTTACATCAAAAAACTTTAAAATAGGAGATATTTGGTTTTTTACCAAATAGCATTTCAAAACATATTTTCTTTTCAAGAGGTCTAAGTAGAATTCTATTGAGAACATAGCATGATGTGTTTACGGCTTCCGCCCAAAAATATTTCGGTAACTTGCTTTCATTTAAAATTGTTCTTGCCATTTCTTGTATAGTTCTATTTTTTCTTTTTACTACTCCATTTTGTTGAGGCATTCTATGAGTTGAAAAATTATGGGTAATTCTATTTTCTTCGCAAAATGATTCAAATTTATGATTTTCAAATTCTCCTCCATGGTCACTTTTAATTTTTGAAATCTTTTGTTCAAATTCGTTTTGAACTCTTTTTGCAAATTTGGAAAACATGTTTAGCGTTTCATCTTTACTAGCGAGAAAAATTGTCCAAGTGAGATGGGAGAAATCATCAACAATTACAAATACATATCTTTTTCCTCCTAAGCTTGTCACATCAATAGGCCCAAACAAGTCAAGATGTAAAAGTTCCAAGGCCCTATGCGTACTAATAACTCCTTTTAATTTAAAAGAACTTTTGGTTTGTTTACCTTTTAGACATGAATCACAAACATTATTTTTCTCAAATTTGATCTTAGGCAAGCCTCTAACCAATTCAAGATTTGAAAGTTTATTTAGCAATTTATAATTTGCATGGCCTAATCTTCTATGCTACAAGTTTATGTCATCATGCATGACACTAAGACATGTTTAATTTTTCAAGTTATCAAAATTAATTTTATATACATTGTTGTACCTAAAATCCATGTGTAAAACTTTGTTGTTTTCATCTAGTATTAAACATTTGTCCTTTTCAAATTTGACCAAATAATTTTTATCGCATAGTTGACTTATGCTAATTAGATTATGTTTTAAATTTTCAACAAGCCAAACATTTTCTAAATACACTTTGTCATTCTTATCAATATTACCTATACCAATTACTCTTCCTTTGCTATTGTCTCCAAATGTGACTTTTCCTCCATTTTTCTTTTCCAAATTGATGAAATTTGAGGCATCGCCGGTCATATGCCTGAGCATCCACTATCCAAATACCATTTACCTTCATTATACATAGAGGCTTCCTACAAGAAAGAAATTAAGAGTTTCATCTTTTTGGTACCCAAACTTGCGTGGGTCCATCTTGGTTAGTCATGGTCCTTTTTGGGACCCAAATTTTTTTCATTCCTTTACTTATTCCTTTCCTAATTCTGCAATCATAAGAATAATGCCCTTCATATCCACAATGAAAACAAACAATATGTGATCTTTTGTAATCATGCGATGCTTTGACAAACAAAATTCTTTTGTCATTCTTCTTTTCAAAAGAGGTGAAATCAAGTCCCGTTTTGTTTGAAGATATTCTAGATCCGCTAAGCATGGCATCTAATATTTTACTTCCATTTGAGAATTTTTCAAGTTCAACTTTCAATTTATTAGTTTCTTTGTTCAAGCATGCAATTTCTACAATTTGTCTTTTACATAATGATTTTAGTGCACTATTTTATGTTTTCAATTCTTCAATTGAGAATTCTAAGCTAGAATTTTTTTCATTGAATATATCACACTTTTCACATACTTTAACATTCTTATTTATCTTTTGCAAATTTTCAAACTCTATTTTTATCTCATCGTATTTCTTTTTTAGGCATCCATATTTATTAATTAGACCTCTAAACTCCTTATGCACATTGAAAGATTCACTATCACTATGGTTAGAGGAGTTAGATGAAACCTCATGGCTATTAGCCATTAGACATATCTAGGCTTCCTCGTCATCACTAGAAGAGGTGTTGGAGTCATTCTCTTCATCTTCGCTTTCATCCTAAGTGGCTTGGAGAGCATTTTTTTCCTTCTTGAGCTTTCTCCATCTTTCTCCTTTTTGACCAAATGTGGACATTCATTTTTGTAATGTCCAATCTTTTTGCATTCAAAGCAAGTTATTTGACTTTTGCTTAATGATCTTCTCTTGGAATAGCCTTTTTTCTTCTTAGCGAACCTGAGATATTTGTCAAGCTTCTTTGCATATAGAGAAAGCTTCTTTTCATCAAGATCCTCATCGTCTTCACTTGTATCTTCCTCATCTTTGTTTGCTTTCAATACAAGTGTTTTTTTTTTGGAGTATTTGCTTCTTCATCCTCCTTGATCCCGATCTCATAGGTCAAGAGTGAATCTATAAGATCATCAAAGTCCAACTTGTTTAAGTCATTTTCTTCAATCATCGTCCTCTTTGTATGCCACTTGGAGGAGAGAGACCTGAGAAACTTTTTCACTTTTTGGGGATTAGTCCTTGGCTCGTCCAAAGAGGCTAAGCCATTTATAATATCATTGAAGTGAACAACCATCTCATTAATAGATTCATTTTCAAGCATTTTAAAAGAATCATATTGATGATTTAAAATATTTAATCAAGACTCCTTAACTTTATCCGTTCCTTCATGAGTAATAATGAGTTTTTTCCAAATATCATTAGCACTTTCACAACTAGAAATCCGATTAAACTCCATTGGATCCAAAGCACAATAATAAATATTTTTAGCTTTCCAATCTAATTTTACTAAAAGTCTTTCTCCTTCGGTATATTCAAAAGGTTTTTTCTTACTTAAATCAAAACCATTTTGAATAATGTCCCACATATCAATATCAATAGAACAAACATAGGCTTGCATCCTAATTTTTCAATATGCAAAATTTGATGCATTAAAAGTGGAGGACGATTAATAGATTGACCTTCGAAAAAACCGGAACCACTTGATGCCATAGCTCTAAAGATATTTTTAAATCTTAAACCTAGAGCAACTTGGCTTTGATACCAATTGTAGGATCAAAGGCACTAAGAGGGGGGGGGGGGTGAATTGGTGTATTAAAAAGTCTTCTCAAAATTCACTTTCAGAAAGAACGATAAAAAGCCAATTACAAGCAAATAAAGATAAAGAGAAAGATAAGGATCAAACTCAGTGAGACACAATATGATAACGAGGTTCGGCCACAACTCTTTGGCCTACGTCCCTGCTCCGACTTCTCGACCTCGAGACCGTCGAAGATTCACTATCTTTCTCTTTTCTTGTAGGGAGAGAACAACCCTCTTTTACACAATCAAGCCTTCTTCTTTGTTCAAGAGGCAAGGCACACCTCTTATACAAGGAGCTCTCAATCTCACTAGATCAGAAAGTAAAATTTTCCTCTAACTCTTTTTTTTCACAAATTTTCTCTCACTCAAGGCTTAGAAAAGAAAAGGAAAGAAACTTGCACTTTTATGCTAAAAAACTTGAGAGGAACTATAGAATGCTTTCTCTTGCTTGGATGCTTTTCCTTCAGGCCTTGACACTCCTTTTATAGGCTCCAGGAGGTGAAAATTCGTTCAAAATTATTTCCACAATTTTCTCCTCAAAAATTTCAGCCGTTACTGTTCATTTGACCGAGAGGCCGGTCGACCGCTGGGACGGGCCGGTCGACCGGTCTATGTGACCGTTGCTGCTTTTTTAGGCTTTTGAAGTTGTCCGATGACCGGTCTATCGACCGATACATCGATCAATAATATCTTGATGTCGAACGGTATATTTCTGTCGACCGGTATAGTCTCGACGTCGACCGGTGTAATCTCGTCTTTCCTTCCACTGAATATCGATCTTTCGGTGCTTATGGTCGGTCGACCAGTCGTGTCTGAAAATTTTTTCTTGCGGTTTTAATTTGCCGATTTCTTCTACGAATGTGGTCATATCAATCCTACACCTGCATTATCATCACTTGAACATAGATTAGTAACTTTTATGTCCATTTAATTTGTTATCATCAAAACATAGGATTCAACACCTTTGCCTCTGGCTTTTGCCCTCCTTTTATAGCCTTCAATGTGTGGAAAATTCTTTCAGAAATTATTCCACAAATTCCTCCTTCAAATTTTTTCCATTACTGTTCATTTGAATCGGAGGCCGGTCGACCGCACTTTTGGACCGGTTGATCGGTCTATGTGACCGTTGCGCATTTTCTTTAATTTCTGCGCTTGATCGGTCGACCGGTCTGTCAACCGATACATCGACCGGTATCGGCTCGACGTCGTCCGGAGCAAAGGTATATCGATCGATCGACATCTTCTATTCGGTCGACCGGTATCATCTCGACCGGCCTTCTTTGCGTCGACCAACCGGTTGATCAACCTGCACTATTTTGATCATAACTTTCTGCACAATTATCCAAATTAGATGATCTTGGAGACTATGGAAAGCTAACATAATTCTTATCCAAAACTAATGAGATCAGTGACAATTATTTGATCAAAGCGTAGTGCATAAAGTTATCCATTTTTCTTTGAACTTTTTAGCATTTCAACTTTAATCTTTTGAGGTTTATTTCATCAAAATATAATTTTATATGTCATTAAAACTTTGACCCAACATCCCATCTCAGATATCCAATGGGTGAGCCCTGTGCAGGTCGTGCCAAAAAAGGGTGGAATGACCGTGATAAAGACCGACTCAAACAAGTTCATCTCCACATGAACTGTCACAGGATGGAGGATCGCATCGATTATAGAAAGCTGAACAAAGGCACCCAAAAAGATCACTTTCCCCTACCTTTCATTGATTAGATGCTAGAAAGACTAGCAAATCACTCTTATTTCTGCTATCTAGACGGATTTTTTGGATTTCATCATATCCCCATTCATCCAGATGATTAGGAAAAGACCATCTTTATGTGTCCATATGGAACCTTCACATACAGGAGAATGCCATTTGGGCTATGCAATGCTCCTGCAAGTTTCCAAAGGTGTATGATGTTAATTTTTTCGAACTTTATCGAACAAATCATGGAAGTCTTCATGGACGACTTCTCAGTGTATGGCACCACTTTTGAAACTTGCCTGCACAACTTTTGTAAGGTATTATAGAGATGTGCTGAGTCCAATCTAGTGTTGAATTGGGAGAAATGCCACTTCATGGTAGAAGAAGGCATAGTGTTGGGTCACGTTGTTTCAGGCAAGGGCATTAAAGTTGATAAGGCTAAGATAGAAGTCATTAAAAAGCTGCCCCACCTCCAACATCAAAGGAATCAGAAGTTTCCTTGGGCACGCCGAATTTTATCAAAGATTTATTAAAGACTTTTCTCTCATTGCAAGGCCATTAACAAAACTCCTATCCAAAGAAGTAGACTTTATATTCGATGAAGACTGCCTAAAAGCTTTCAACACATTGAAAAGAGCATCGTGACAGCCGTAATCATCCAACCACCCGATTGGTCTCTGCCATTCGAAATCATGTGATCAAGTTGTTGGAGCAGTGTTAGGACAATGAAAAGATAAGAAGCAACACGTGATTTACTATGCCAACAGAACTCAAATGAAGCACATATCAACTATGCCACAAATTCTAACAGTAGTGTTTGCAATGGATAAGTTCATATCCTACCTAGTAGGCTCTAAGGTTATCGTATACACTGATCATCAAGTCATCCGATACTTGATTTCCAAGAAAGATGCCAAACCCAGATTGATCAGATGGATCCTCTTGTTACAAGAATTTGACCTGGAGATCAAGGACAAAAAAGGAGCAGAGAATCAAGTTGCTGATCACCTCTCTCGACTTCAACTATTAGAGCAGGAAAATAATCTTGTCAATTATCGAGGTATTAACGATTCTTTTCCTGACGACCAATTGTTCTCAATTCAGGATGCACAACTTCCCTAGTTCGCAGACTATGCTAACTATTTAGCCTCAGGAGTCCTACGGCCTGATCTCTCTTATCAACAAAAGAAGAAATTCTTCTCCGACATCAAACGTTATTTCTGGAACGAGCCATTCCTTTTCAAAAAAATATGTTGATGGAATATATTGAAGATACATTCCAGAAGAGGAGCAACTTCCTATACTACAGGAGTGTCATTCATCCCCCTATGGTGGTCATGGAGGACATTAGAAGACAGCCTCCAAAGTTCTCCAAACAGGTTTTTATTGGCCTATTCTGTTCAAAGATGCAACAAATTTTGTGAAGTCTTGTGATGCTTGTCAAAGGATTGGAAACATAGGCAGAAGAAGCGAAACACTCCAACAGCCGATACTTGAGGTAGAAATATTTGATGTTTGGGGAGTCGACTACATGGGACCTTTTCCGTCCTCATGCAGATACAAGTTCATACTTCTAGCAGTAGATTATGTTTCAAAGTGGATCAAGGCAATTCCCACAATCACTGTGGATTCGAAGTCCATCATTAAACTCTTTAAAACTATCTTTCCAAGATTTGGGGTGCCCAGTCTAGTCATCAGTGATGGAGGCTCACATTTTATTGAACGAAGTTTTGAAAACCTATTGCTTAAATATGGAGTCAAACACCGAGTCTCTATTGCATATTACCCTCAGACTAATGGACAAGATGAAGTTTCGAATAGAGAGATTAAAATGATTCTAGAGAAGACAGTTTCAGTAACAAGAAAAGACTGGAGTAAGAAACTCAATGAAGCATTATGGGCATACCGCATTGCATACAAAACGCTGATAGAAATGACACCATTCAAGTTGATTTACGGCAAGCACTGCATTTACCTGTGGAATTAGAACATAAAGCTTTTTGGGCAATCAAAGCGCTCAATTATGATTTCCAAGCGGCTACCAGTAGATGACTACTGTAGCTCAATGAGTTAGATAAACTAAGGCTAGATGCTTACAACAACTCTTGCCTCTACAAAGAACGAGCAAGGAAATGGCATGACAATCGCATACTGAAAAAGGACATTAAAGAAGGTGACCAAGTCTTGTTGTTCAATTCCCGATTACGATTTTTTCTAGGAAAGCTGTGGACTAGATGGTCAAGACCATTCATTGTTGTGAGAGTCTATCCTCGTGGACCAGTGGACATGAAAAATGACAATTCAGAATTTTTTAAAGTCAATAGACAAAGGTTGTAACATTATAATTCTGGCACTAAAGAATTCAAAGAAGTTTTGTATCTACAGTCGGAACATTGAAAATTAAAGCCGCAATGTCGAGCCAACGACTTAAAAAAAAGGCGCTATAGGGAGGCAACCCAACCAAATAAACGGTCATTAGCCACGTGAGCATCCATGTAAGCCTAAAACCATTAAATACCACCTGAAAAGTACACCATATAGATTTGGTTGAGAATCCCAATAGAATGTAGTACCATATCTACCCAACTGCCCACGCCTGCGACGCCTCGATTCCCCACATACCCACGATCTCCCTACATCTACACTCCATTTATACGACGGTCTCTCAATCCCCAATCCTCCCAAATAAAAAAAGCCCCTTCAACCCTTCCTCGGCATGTCCGACGAACACCCTAAGCTTGTCGCATGATACGTAAAATGATGTAGCAAAATAAATTCGCTAGCAAGTGTACTAGTCGCTCAAGTAATATAGTAAAAGGAGTAAAGAGTGTTGAACTCACGAGGAATATTATTAATTTAATATCTGATTTTATAAATTAATAAGAGAAAAAAACATAGGTTTTGAAAATAAGTTTTGTATTTGTAAAATAAAATAGAGAAAATAAGATAATAATAAATAAGACAATGGTGTTGAAGCTAGGTCTTAGGATGATAATAAATTAAGGATAAATATGTGAACTAGAAAAGATAAATTAAACTTCTTAAGATGGATTAGGAATTTTTTTAAATTATTAATTTACAAGATTAAAATCACAGAGTTCACAAACTGGTAATTCTGCTATTTAATCAAGAAAATCAAACTATCTTAAATTTAAGCAAAATTGAAGTCCCACAAACTGTTATTCATGCAGATGAGATTAAAATTAAGATGCATTAATATGAAAATCCTAGACTATTAATCACTCCACAAACTGGTATAGATTAACAGACCATACAAATCTAATTCTCCACACACTAGTTATTAGACCCATGTAAATTTTTAATTTCACAATAAATCATTTAATTTAACTAAAATAATCTAAAGTCAAGTAGTCCACAAACTTGAAATTACTTAACTCAAAAATTCAAATAATTAAATCAAAAGCATTAAACACAATTAAAATTTGATCAAAAGAAATTTAACAATAAAAATATGTGTTCACAGAAATTCCCTTCAATAATAATCTCTTAAAATAAAAGAACTAAAAACATAGAGTTCATCCAAGAATTGTAGACAGATAATAACAAAACAACAATAATAATTGGAATAATTACACCAAGAATAAAATAGGATCTTCGGATGTTGTTGGAGCATCTGGATCAGTCGTCCCATAAATTCTCTCTCTTGGTCGGAGCCTGCAGACTCTTGACACACCGTAAAAGAAAACCACACTTCAAAGCACGATTTGAGATGGTGGCTTTCGTCCTCTATTTGTAGGTGCGAATGAGTCTTCATTTGATTATAGGCGTAAATCGTATAGCTGGATTTAAATACACTAGATAAAAGTTGATCACAAACTCTTTGGATCTCAGCCAAAATGATAATTTCTTCTAAACATTATGCCCAAAATGATAAACTCTTCATATCTTTACACCCTTTTATACGTCATTACTCCCTTCTGTTGACCAATAAGTTTCGACCATGTATGGATCTTCATGTCATGCCCATAAAAATCAAGTTGCATTCCTTTTACCCCCAAAGAAGTCAGACATAAAATTTACCCTATGAAGGTGATAAATCAGTTTTTATGCCCTGAATGTGATCATCTCGGAAAATGTGATAAGATCTTGGGGTAAAGATACTTCCTTCACACCTATTTTTCCCAAAATATCTTTGTGATGTGGATTACACCGATAACAACTTTGCAATTATCTTTTATGCCCAAAGCCTCTAAATGATATCCAAATTTGATTTTACTCCTTATTTCATTTACACCATGACTGAATTAATCCATACGTTACTTCGGCTTTCCCTACAAAACTATTTATAAAAATTAAGTAAATACCCTCTTAGTTAAAATATTCAAAGCATTAAAAATCAGAATCGATAAATTCGGAATTATGACTAAAGATGATCTAAAATGATGCATGCCATGATCAAAATACAGAAAAATAATTAAAATAATAAAATAAAATATGTTATATTTTGCATGCATCATCGCACCTCAGAGCTGGTGGACAATATGAAGCGTACGCGGACATCTTCTGACTCTGACACCAACAGTTCCTCAAAATCTATCAGACGCCGCCCACGCTCAAATGGTCTCCTATGAAAGTCTTTGCACTTGAGACAACCGGAAGACAGCATAGAAGCACATCACCTATTGAATAGCCATTGCAGAAATTTCTTCTCCACCAGATTCTTAGATCTTCCAACCCTCGAACCCCTCGGTTTGTTTGATGACATTAGAACCCTTCTACACCGGGCACGTTTAATGCCCTTCTTCATGAAATGTTGGGACCTCTATGAAGAGGTGGCAATAGAGTTCGTCGGAATGGTGTTCTACATCCATCGTGAACGACGATGGTGTTTCTGATCACATTCATTTCCATCTTTATAACCAAAATTTCTCTATAACCCTTGACACCTTCGCCTGTTTCCTAAATCTCTCGAACACACATCACAAAACCCCTCCACCTCTGTTTATAAAGTCTGGTATCAATTCACAGGACAACGTACCAGCAACCTCCTCCAACTTGTCGTCCGCTACCTAAAAAGCCCTATTTTTCGATACCTCCATATCCTCCTTATCAATACCATCCTCATTCGTCCGAATGATTATGACATGGACCTTGTTTCTGCAGACGAACTTTTCATCATCTGGTGTCTCCTATCCAACTCAGAGGTTAACTTCGCAGCTTTCTTCTTGTAAACTATACTCAAGGACTCTACCCGTGAGTATAACCCAATTCTCTATGGCAATCTCATCTCACAGTAATTGAAATAACAAAATTGCAGATGAAGCAAATGTATCACTAACTAAATAACAAATAAAAGTAACTTGTACTTCGAGTAAAAGAGTGTAAGATAAACTACTAACTATCTATTAAAGAAATACTAAGAAAGAGAAAAGGTAGAAGAGTTCTAGAGTTATAGTCACTAGCTCGACTGTCCCCTTAGCGTGCGCTAAGGTTTCTGTAGGTCTAGAAATTGAACAATGGATGGAACATCGCCCCCAAAGTAAGGCTTAACGCGATGTCCATTAACTTTAAAACTTTTGTGGCTATCCTGTGTTACCAATTCAACTACTCCGAAGGGTGATGCACTGATTACCGTGAAATAGCCCGTCCATCTAGATTTAAGCTTTCCCGAAAACAATCACAGCCGACTATTATAAAGAAGAACCTTTTGTCCTGGTCAGAATTCTTTTTGCTTAATATGTTTGTCATGAAGTCATTTGGTTCATTCTTTATAAAGTTTGTTGTTTTCATAGGCCTATTTTCTAAATTCGTCAAGTTTGTTTAAAGTTAACAATATTTCGTTCCCAACAATATCTAAGTTATAATTTAGAAATTTTGTGGCCCAATATATTTTATGTTCTAACTCGGCAGGAAGATGATAGCCTTTGCCAAAGACTAGTCGATAAGGTGATGTACCAATAGGAGTTTGAAGGCTGTTTTGTAGGCCCAGAGGACACCATCAAGTTTGAGTGACCAATCCTTCCTAGAAGCATTAACAGTCTTTTTCAGAATTCTCTTAAGTTCCCTATTGGACACTTCTACTTGACCACAGGTTTGTGCATGATAAGGTCTACTTAGCCTATGCTGGATCCTAAACATGTGCATGAGACTAGCTACAGTTTTGTTGCAGAAATGTGTGCCATTGTCACTGATGATGACTCTAGGTGTATCATACCTTGTAAAAATATTAGTCCGTAAAAATTTAACCACCACCTTAGCATCGTCGGTGGGGGATGCAATGGCTTCTACCCACTTGGAAACATAATCGACAGCAACAAGTATATACTCATGACCGAAGAATTTAGGAAACGGACCCATGAAATTGATGCCCCAAACATCAAATAAATTGCATTGCTGGATACTATTTAAAGGCATTTCATTTTGGCGTGAGATGTTACCTGCCTGTTGGCAATGATCCAGACTTACAGTATTCTCGGGCATCCTTGTGAAGTGTCGGCTAGTAAAATCCACATTCCAAAACTTTAGCAGCGGTTCGGTTATGCCCAAAGTGCCCTCCTGCAACGCCATCGTGACAATGCTATAGAATGTTGGGCATCTCATCTCCTCGGACACATCTTCGGATCACCTTACCTGCACACACTTGAAACAAATATGGATGTTCCTAATGATAGTGTTTAAAGTTAGAGAAAAACTTATCTTTTAATGCATAGTCCATCCTTAATTTGGGGATCCACTTGCTGGCAAGATAGTTGGCAAAATCTGCAAACCAAGGAGTTAGTTCAGACTTATGAGTAATTGCAAATATGACCAGAATCTTTACATCGGGGAACTCATTCCAGATGTCAATGTCTTCTTCTGGGGCTGGTCCAGACGAGAGAGGCGAACAGCTATTAAATTCTTTATCCCCTTTTTGTCTTTGATTACGACGTTAAATTCCTGTAACAATAATATCCAATGAATTAATCTGGGTTTGGCATATGTCTTCACCAAACGTCGGATGGCTGCATGGTCGGTATAGACAATAACTTTAGAACAAATTAGAAAAGGTCAAAATTTGTCAAATGCCTAAATCATACCAAGAAATTCTTTCTCCGTTGTCGCGTAGTTGATTTGGGTGGGCGTGAGTGTGCAGCTGGCGTAATAGATGACACGAAAAATCTTATCATGTCGCTGTCCAAATACTACTCTGATCGCTGCATCACTTGCGTCGCACATAAGTTCGAAAGTGAAACTCCAATCTAGGGCGACAACAACATGAGAAAAGATCAATTTCTCTGTTAAAAATTATATGCCTCTAAACAATCTGAGTTGAAATCAAATTTGGCATCTTTAGTAAGGTTGGGAGTGAGTGGTTTTGAGATCTTCGAGAAATCTTTTATGAAACGACGGTAGAAGCCAGCATGTCCGAGGAAACTTCTGATGACCTTGAAATTTGTAGGAAGAGGAAGGTTGGCGATGATATCAATTTTAGCCTTGTCAACTTTGATCCCTTTCTCTGAGATTTTGTGACCAAGAACTATACCTTCCTTCATCATGAATTGACATTTTTCCCAATTCTGGACGAGATTAGTTTACTCACATCTCTGCAAGACTAAGGATAGGTTATATAAATAGTTATCAAAAGAGTTGCCAAAAATAGTGAAATCATCCATGAAAATTTCAAGGATTTGTTCGTTTGTATTAGCGAAAATCGATATCATGCAACGTTGAAAGGTTGTTGGAGCATTGCAAAGTCGGTAAAAAGGTTCCATATGAGCATGTGAATGCTGTTTTCTCCTAGTCTTCGGGTGCAACTACAATTTCATTATACCCTGAATATCCATCTAAAAAACAATTGAAGTCTTGACCTAAGATACGCTCAAGCATTTGATCAATAAAGGGTAAAGGAAAGTGATCCTTGCGTATGGCGTCATTCAACTTAAGATAATCAATGCATACATGCCAACCGGCCATAGTTCTCTGCGGGATAAGTTCATTATTTTTATTTTTCACTACCATCATATCTCCTTTCTTCGGTACTACCTGAGATGGCGTAGATGATACCGGCATCAATGAGCTTGATAATTTCCTTTCTAACGACCTCCTTTAATGCGGGGTTAAGTCTTCGTTAAAATTGAGCAACTGGATGTCCATCTTCCTTCCTCTGTCAAGATTTTAGGCTGACAAATAGTAGGGGAGATACCTTTAATATCCGAGATCGACCATACTAAGGCTTTCTTGTGGGTTCGTAGCACCTCTAGAAGTTATTGTTCCATATCATCTATAAGAGCGGAGGAGATAATAACACGATATGCATCATTCTGAAGAAAAGCATATTTCAGATGTGAAGACAATTATTTAAGTTCAAGTTTCGATGATGAAAGTGTAATCTCCTCTTGTTGTATTGCGAGCTCTTCTTTATCTGGATTTCGTATCTCGGTAGTTGTATCTTCAACATCAATATTTTTTACACCTGTATATGGATCATTAACAATGTTAGAGACCATGTCATCAATTTCATCATGAATTTCATTTTCTAAACTTTCAATAGAAAAACATGAGGAACTTGAGGAATAGTCCATAAAATTCAGAATTGAGGTCTTCATATCAAAGCTAAGGTCCTGATTGTCGACTCGAAGTGTAAGTTTTCCTTGCTGAGTATTGCCCTGGCCAAGAATGGGCATCCCAATATGATGTGGACCTCTGGTCCAGCCTTCATATCCAGGACAACAAAATCTGCAGGAAAGATGAATTTGTCTACTTTCACCAAGACATCCTCCAGCAATCCTTTCGGTTTCTTCACAGATTGATCAGCCAATCTGAAGTCACACAGAAGTAGGAACAAGTTCTCCATAACCTAGCTTTAGGAAAATAGAATAAGGCATTAAATTTATGCTTGCTCCAAGATCACAAAGAGCCTTGGCACAATGATAATAACCAATTGTCCAAAGTATCGTAAAACCGCCCAGATCGCCCATCTTTGTCAGAAGGTTTCTTCTTTGTAAACTGCACAACATTGGGGCGTCATCTTTACTATGCCTCCAATATCGATCTTCCGTTTATAGGACAAGACATCTTTCAGAAATTTTGTGTAATTGGGCATCTGTTCTAACACTTCATAAAAAGGAATGTTAATGCGCAATTGTTTAAATATCTCAATGAAGCGAGAGAATTGCTTATCCAATTGTTCATTGCGCAGCTTTTGTGGGAATGGAAAGTTTCCTAGTTTGCTCGTATCTCGATGGTTGCTCATTCTTTTCCTTTAGAACTACGAATTGGAAGTGTGGAGCTCTCTTCTGCAATGGTAAGATCATGTGAAGCTTCAATTTCAGCCTCTTTGCTAGTGTTTTCGTTTGATGTTAGGAACGCTGGTCCAACTAGAGTTTTTTCGCTTCGTAAGGAGATAGACTTGGTTTCTTCTCTTGGATTTTTCTCGGTGTTACTTGGAAGAGCGCCTGGTGTGCGTCCAGCGAGAACATGTGCTATGTGTCCCATTTGAATTTCCATATTGCAGATAGAAGCATCTTGATTGGAAACTTTGATTTCCATGGTCGACATAAACTTTGTCATCAACTTTTCAAAGTTCAGCTTATTTTGAACATGTGTTTGTGGATGGAGTGGTCGCTGAAATTGTTGTCGTTGGAAGTTATTTTGTGGAGGTCATGGCGTGTCCTCCTCCACAAAGATCACGTGGATTATTATTGCTCAAAAGCATATCAAACTTTTTATTGAGTGACTCTAGCTGAGCCACTATTAATTGACTTTCAGCTTTATTTACTCCTCTTCTTTGCTGGTTGCATTTAGATTGCCATGAATTTAGGGCCGCATCATCAATGAGATCATATAATTTTTGTGACTTCTTCTTGTCCATTACCATTCCTCCAACTGAGGAAGCTTGTCTTTATCAGTTTGACGTAGACCATAGTAGAAGCCTCCAAGTTTCTTCCGTAGTGGAATTCGATTGTCGGGAACTCCGGCCAAGAGTTCCTTGAATCTATCACATGTCTCATACAGCGTTTCATCATCATCTTGTCGAAAATATCGGAGTTCGTTTCTCAACTTTGTTGCTTTCAGAGGTGGGCCATATTTGTTGATGAACTTGTCTACAAGTTTTGCCCAAGTTCTGATTGATCCTGCAGGAAGAGTCTTCAGCCAAGTAAACGCTTTGTCTCTCAGGGAGAAGGGGAATAAAGTTACGCGAGACGCATCACAAAAATGTCAGAACTCTTAAAATTGCTGCATATGCGAAGAAATTTATCAAGATGATCATGAGGTTTCTCATGGAAAGCTAACCATGTAAGTAATGGCGGGGTTTAATTCGAAATTATTTGCTGTGATTGCTGGAATCTCAATGCTGGATTTGGTGTTCAAATATTTGGTTGAGATGTAATCCCTCACGCTGAGTTGTTCTTCTTCCTCTTCTTGCTCAACTTGACATTGTTCCTGTTCAATCTGGCGGCGTTCTTGTTGTTCAGCAATCGTGTTCTTTCACACTAGCCGGGCCGTTCGTTCAATCTCAGGATCAAATTCCAAAGGTGCTTTGGAACTTCGAGTGTTATGTCGAGTGTCACGGTCCAAAGGCTCCAAATTAGATGGCTTGTGAAAGAATCGTGCTTGAAATATGCACAACCACCAAACGAAAAGGAAACAAAAAGTAAAGTCTCTCAAAGTAGCATGAAATATGAATGGAAAGTAAAGAATAGTTCCCCGACAACGGCACCAAAAACTTGATGCGAAAATTGATAACAGTAAGCTAGCAAGTGCACTAATCGCTCAAGTAATAAAGTGAAAAGTATAGGTTGTCGATCCCATGAGGAACTAATTTACTTCTCTATCAAATCTCACAGGCTAATAAGAGATGACATAAAATGTTGGGTAAAAGTTGTGCAGAAAGTAAAAAAAAAATAGAAAAGTAAATTCTAAAACTAACGATGCGCAGGTCCTTAGGATGATCTATAATTATAAGATCAATATGCATTTTTTGTTAAATCATGTATGTGTAAAGCTCAGATTTAGTTTTCAGACAGATTAAGGACACTAAAGATATGATCTCCTGCACCGGTAAATCAACTATCTTAATACATTAATAACCTAAAAGTATTCCTCATGGATATGCCTTCAGTTATATTGAACTTAAGATGTGATGCATTGTAATCCTTAAACTACACAATCGTCCGCATGGGTCAATTCATGCAGACTGTATAATCTAATATTCCGCGCAGATTCTGCTAGATTTCGACATGCAATGCTTCAACATAAAGCTAAGAATCGATTCAAATAGAAAATGATGAATTAAGGATTGATCACACTGCACAGTCAATAATCATCATAGAAATCATTAAATTCTGAAGAAAAGCATTGCGCACAACAATCACGTTCATAAAAACTAAACTAATTATTTGATTAATCAGAAATCAGAAAATGTTCATACAATAAAACTCTTTCAACTAAAGCAGAAAGGAAAAATTATAACTAATAAACTAGAGAGCTACACTAGAAAGATAAAACATGAAAAGCCAAAATATCTTCCTAAAATGATATAGAACAAGAAGTACTCTGCAGAAATGATGACAAGTCACTGCACAATCCTCGCACGAGTCTACTGTGCATAAGTCTTCTCCTTCGTTCTTCAAAAGTGCTCCTTTATTCTTGGCTTGAAAGCTTCGGTTGCAGGCCTTAGCATGATCGATTTTTGTTGCTAGACATCTCTTTTTATTGGGTCTCCGATTTCCAAGTGGTTTGGGAACAAAAGGAAATATTTTCTATGTGAAATAAGGTAAATTCGGAGTCCCATTGGTTTTGAAAGTTTTGCCTTGTAAAATTTTGAGATTTCAGACCTAATTAATTTCAAATTGATCCTTAGGACATACAGTAAGAGTTGGAGTCCTTGTGCATTGAGAATTCTTCCGAAAATGTATTTTTGTCTCCAATTAGGTGTCTACCATGCCCCTTGAAACTGTTCTAACGGCCAAATAAGAGTCGAATTAGAATTTTCTGCACCATTCATGGGGGGTGAGATGGATCTCACGGCTGTGATTCGTGTTGTTTTCCTTTGATCTCGTAGCTTCGTCTAATTTCACAGTCGGTGAGAAAATACTAACGACACGTGAAGAGTAATATGTCGATTTGAAACCTTCTCATCAACCCGTTAGGAATAGGTCACGGCCTACTAGTTGATGGTTGTTGATGCCAGACCTTCTATGATATTCGTGAGTATTGTGTAACGATCGGTGATAGATCTACTGGAGGGATTTAACGGCCCATTATGCTTTACTCACGGCCCTTTAAACTTCTATATCCGATTCGATGCAGGAGCTGTGAGACTTTATTTGATCCATGAGAATTTGTAGTAACGGCCGTGAGAAATTCTTCAGGCCCATAAGTTGTCATCATTTGAAGCATGCATTCCTTCGGTCCATGAAATGCAATGGTTGGCTTGATATTTGGTCTTCACGGTCCTGAGATGTACTTCGTTGCCCGTGAGATTACTATTCTGCTTCTGCCAAAGCTGTGAAGATGGGCATTTGAGGCATGAGTTAGTGTCTCACGGGTCGTGACAGATTACTATTCTGCTTTTGCCAGAGCCATGAAGATGGACGTTTGAGGCATGAGTTAGTGTCTCACAGCTCGTGATGGAGTTGTCACGGCCCATGAGATCGATTTCGTAAAAGAGGTTCTATATCTTACCTCTTGAGCTAGAAAAAAGATAAGTTTTGTTGAAGGAGAGGTGTGCCTTACCTCTTGAAGTGAAGAAAGGCAGTTTTGTAAAAAAGGTTTCTTCCTTACCCCATTTGTAACGAAGGAAGAGTTTAGTGGAATTTTCGACGGTCTCGAGGTCAAGAAGTCGGAGCGGGGATGTAGGCCAAGGTGTGGCCGAATCTCGTCAACAACCATCATGTTATTTGTGTTTACATTCTCTCTCTCTCCTTCTCATATTATTATGCATATAATATGATTTGATTCACATTGATTTAAAGTTTACGAATTGATTTTAATCTTCCACGACTTATTTTGTGAAATCGTTAGTTTAGGTTTAAACACCAATTCACCTCCTCCCCCCCTTGGTGACTTGGGATCCAACATTAAGATGTATTTATATATTTCTATTTCATATTCTCCTTACTCATGAATCAGTTATAAAAATGAATGAATCACTATATGTTTTCTTCTTGGAATTAATATCCAAGTTTTTATATGAAAGGATAAGTGATGCTTTGTTTTGCAAAAGAGTTTCCAAATGCCTTAGTGGAATGATGTACGCGTGCAGGAAAATCATGGACGAAAGCAGAACATGGGGGTTTCCAAAACTGCATTGCAGGTCGCAAGCCACGCTCAAAAGTCATCATATTAGATAGAACAATCAGAGCAACTGGAAGAACAGGTCCAAGTTCGATACAACGTCCATTAATGAGCCACAGCCGCAGGTATGTATAATACATGTTATCCTCGTCGATAGATCACAAGCTTTGTAGAGTTCGTCCTTGCATGCAATTTTGCACGTCTCATCCATTATTTTGGAGTTGATATATTCTTCGTTTGTTGTAAAATACAGACTCACACAAACAGTTTTCTTCCTGCAAATCCCAATCTTGGTTTCCAAGACATGCTATGAAATAAAGAAAAAGAACTCCCTTTTTTCCTTCTTTACCATATATAGTTCATGCATTTAATATTGTTCTTGTTTTGTAGGCTTTGATCGCTCAAACTCCCGGAAAACAAGTTCAAGAAAGTCAAAATGCCTATCCTACAAATTTAATTGATCAATTGGTCCTTCAAGAGCAGTTTAAACCATTCGCGGTGTTGCTTTCGCAAATGCCAACCTAGTGTTGGTATTTATATAAGCGGATTTCTTATGCAAATGAGAAACATATGAAAATATTTAATGTTTCTAATCACATATTGTAGTTGAAATTGGTTTAACCCGAAGTGCCAAGGATGACAACATCAATGTTGGATCTTCTTGATCAACACTACAAGAAAAATCATTATTTTCGACGGCTTGAACCGTCATAAATTTTGAAAACTCCATCGGAAAGATAAGTTTGCAATAGATATTCTGACGGGAGAGAACAATCGAAAAATTGCTCGTTGCAAACAATTTTTTACGGCTCTTTCAAAGTTGTCGAAAGTTTCCACGAGTCGAATCATGGGAAATATCGGCTAGGCCAAATCGCATGGGCGGGAAAGTAGCAGGGGATCGAGGGCGGCCGTGATCTGGCCAGATCGCGAGAGAGGGAGGGAATGGGAGATGGAGCCGACGGAGAGGGAGAGGGAACCGCTGGATGCAGAGAACGCCGGAGGGAGAGATCATCGCCAGAGGGAGAGAGCGCCGCCGGAGGGAGAGTGAAGGAGAGGGGAGAAAGATATAGAGGGATGTGATGAAAAAAGTGGCGGGGAGTGCACACGAGAATGAAATTGGACGGTCTAGACCGTTAGAAATATTAAAAATATAAAATTAAACATATTATATATAAATTTATATTATTAATTTAAATACTGATGGTCCAAACGTCAAAAATATCGGCAGTCTGGACCGTCAGAAATATTAATAATAAAATACCAAACGTAAGCATTATATTAGATTATATATAAACTAATTATTAATTTAGTTACCAACGGTCCGAACCGTCGAAACTTCTCACGGTGTGGGCCGTGTGGAAGAAACTTTTTTCAAAAAAATATTCAGAAAAATTAAATAAATAAATTCAAAAAATTTAAAGTTTAATAAATTAAATAAATTTGAATACTTACAGTTTTTTAAAACTAAAAAAATTCTAATTTTTGGGTTCATGCTCGTCATCGTCAACATCGTCCTGCTAGACACGTATCATTCGGTGCATCAATTTTTTCATTTCTTTCTATTGTCGCCGCTCAAATGCTTGTTCTCGTTGCTCATATTCTTGTTGAACCTCTTCTCGGACTTTTGTTAGTCGGCGTTCACACATGTTATCAAGTACTTGTCACACATTTTGTCTTGGATAACTGAATATTGATTTTCGGCCATATCCAATATCCGCATGACTAACGGAGAATTCAAGACTGTAGATGTGCCACTTCTTCACTCGGCTACGGCCGTGGGAAAGTTTTTTTTTTTAAATTGCCCACGTATAATATAAAATGGAAGTAAAATAATATTTAAACTATCCCACGGCCGCAACCTGAGCGCGTTGGAAAGGCTTTTTTTAATTTGACCATGTATAATATAAAATGGAAGTAAAATGATATTTAAACGTGGGAAAGGCCATTTTTTAAATTCACCATGTATAATATAAAATGGATGTAAAATAATATTTAAACTTCCCATGGTTGTAGCAGTGGGAAGTTCTGATGGCTGTGGCCGTGGGAAGTTCTGACGGCTGTGGCCATGGGAAAAGCTTTTCTTAATTGAACGGCGTATAATATGAAATGGATGTAAAATAATATTTAAACTTTCCCACGGTTGCAGCCGTGGGAAGTTCTGATGGCTATGGCCGTGGGAAAGGCTTTCATTTTAAAATTTAACAACGTATAATATAAAATGGATGTAAAATAATATTTTAAATTTCCCAGGGCTATATCCATGGGAACGCCTTCTCGTATAACATAAAATATATTTTAGTTTTCCCATGGCCATAGGAATTTTTGAAGGCTACGTTATCACAAAAAGTATTCTTAATATGACCGGGGAGCTATCATAAAAAATATTATTTTAGTTTTACCATAGCTAGAACAGTGGGAAGTTTCGTTGGCTATATTTTTTCGACGGTCGTAGCGATCGAAACTTGCGATGGTTAATGAGCCGTCGGAAGTTGTGACAGTTTAGGTCATGGAAAATATTTTCATCATTATTTTAGAAGGATATCATTAGCCGTCGCAAAATTCGTTGAAAATTTTGAGGGATATTCGACCATCGGTAATATTCATCGAAAATAATGATTTTTCTTGTAGTGCAAGCAAATATTACTACTACATGTAACACCCTTGGCCCAGTCAAGATATTGTTCACTTTGGGCCATTGGCCCGTACGAATTTAAAATGCATCTTAATAGCTACATATAAGCCCATGATCACCTCCGTATTTTGCCACTATTCATCAAATCATCTTGGTCCTTAGACCTTAGGTCGTTACAGTAATATCCCAAAGTTAACCATGCATGATTAGATGTACGAATGTGATGCTACATATAAGACCATGACCACCACCGTGTTTTGCCACTATTCATCAAACCATCTTGGTCCTTAGACCTCAGCTCGTTACAGTAATATCCCAAAGTTAACCCATGATTAGATGTACGAATGTGATGATACATTATTTTATTGATAAGCTCTATGAATGTGATGTTAAGACTTACACTTTAATGTCAACTATTGGAGTGCAAAAGCGATGGAAATTTACTTAAGTCATGAAATGTGATTTTCAGAAAAGTGAAAATTTGGAAAATTAAAGTCCTGGTAATTGTTCCTATGTATAAAAGAATTTTAAAATTATTTTTAACAAGTTTTAAGAGGTGTATGAATTAGGTAAAATGTAGACACAAAATTGAAAAAAAATCTATGAAATCACGATTTTTGTTCTTCGGACAAAAATTTAGATTTTGATTCCTTGGTTATTTATATTTTAAAATATTTTATTTGACTCCAAATGGGGGGGGTAGTTTCTTATTTACATGTAATATCTTAAGTAAATGGATAAATAAATAAATGAAAAATACAAAAGTCGTTAACTAAAGGTATTTTTTGGAAGAATGACTTCCACCAGCTGAAGTCGGTTCCCCTTCCTTCTACTACTTATCCTTTTAATTTTTACTATCTTTCTCTGCCCTTTTCACCACTTTGGCTGAACACTTAAGGCAGGAGCAAAAACATCAATACTTCTTGAAGGAATTGGAGGAAGAGAAGGGGCAACTAGGGCTTTAAATTTTTGGTAAGTTCCTACTTCATTTTCTTTGGATTTTAACTACATAATTCCTAATTAGGGTGACTATGAACCTTTCTCATCTATTAATTTTCGAATTTTACTTGAACATGGGACAAAACTCATGTTGTTCATGGGTAAGATTAACCCAAGCCATGTTCGATTGGTTCCCGAATCTTTAGCTACATAATTCCATACCTTTGGGTGGTCCAAAAATTAGGAAATTTATTCTAATTGATCCCCTCAGAGTCTACATTCATTGAGCTTTGGAACCAAGTTAATATGATTTCTAAAAAGAACGTTATGCTCTTATCTTTAAGGTACTATCACTCTGTCCGCCGAAATTATTACCCGGATTGTAAATTCTGTATGAAATCCAATATGTCATGGAATTATTTGATAATTTTGGGTGTTATAGAAGTTGATGTTATGTTTCATTGGCAATTAAAATAACTTGAAAATGATATGGATAGAGAAAGTTATAAATGTTTTACTGAGACTTACTCAGTTTGTCATGATGAAACTTAGTGCAGATTATGTTAGTATTGATTAAATTCATTGTGCTCATATAAATAGATATAAATTCAAGTAATTTTATGAGTTGCACCACAGGAAGTTTACTATTAGGGAAAATTAAAAGTACCAGAACATGGAATGTTTATTATTTTATATAAATCCTAAAGTTAATGTCACTCAGTCTGTCAGAACATAGAAACAACATAAAAGTTAGGTTGAATGTTGATTTTCATGAGAACAAACCATAATGGAATAAGATATGAAACTTTTAGAGATTAATGTTAATCTGGAACTAAAGAAAATTAGAATGATGCCATTTGGTTGTGTATACCAGAATATATGGATTTTTCATTACTATGTGTGCAATCTGTCATAATATTATGTCAATCCTTATGTTAAATAGTTACTTCAGTTATAAGAATACTTAAGGTTCATATACCTTTGCAATTAATTATGTTTCATGTGTGATAGGCCTGTGTTCAGATCATAGTAGTATTCTGCTGCTTACTATTATTGTTATAAGAGTAGAAGAGTAAAGTAATGAAAAAGGAAAGAAAAACATTTTGTTAGCCCTTATAGGTAAGTTGATTTCTCCTACTCTATGTTTTCACCTCTTTTGAATTCGGTGTGACATCAATTGTTATATATATTTAATATGTTTTGGATAGATTATGAATTAATTTTGAGAAATGTAATTATAAAAAGTATATATGAATGAGTGTATGATTGTATATTGAAAAGCATAAGTGATATGATATGAACGGATTACGAGCAGTGCAATCTTGTTCCATTTGAAATGGTATTTGATATGATTCATCTTTTGATATTGAGACATAATTGTTACATGATGAATCATGAATTTGCACCTGCCTGCATTGCATGTTTGATGGTTGGAGCTAAGTGCTACATCGCTGATCATGATGAGAGCTACCTCTAGAGTCCAATCCATCATTATGTTCCCAATAATGGGATGAGATAGGCCGGAGCTAAGTGCCATGTGAAACTAAGTGCCACATCGTGAGTAGTCATGATGAGAGCCACCTCTAAAATCCATAGGGGCCACCTTTAGAGTCCACCTATCGATGTATGATTTGTTTCCCAAAAAAGATGAGGTAGAATAGAGTTAAGTGCTACATCACTGATCACGATGGGAGCCACCTCTAGAGTCCACCTACTGACCATTGGCCAGTTGGTGATCCGTGCATACATATGAGAATGTTATATTGCATACATATGTTTGATATGTCTAAATGACGACGATTGTAAATTGAGTGTAATGATTGTGATTGGAATGTTATATATGTATTTATTAAATGTATGAAAATATTGATTTTGATATTATGATTAATGCATATATTTTTATGTCTCCACGAATTTATTAGATGATAACATATAACTTATGATTTATTAGCTTACTCAGCTATTATTTGCTTATAATATTGTACATCTTTTTTACATTAGTAGAACTTTTGGGATCGCAAGGGACAGCCTTAGCAGGGTGTGAATGAATCCTTTTTGTTGCTAAGGTAATGAGAAGTCACGTGCCCCACCACGCTCACTAGATAGAAGACTTGTAGCTCTCATATTCCTTTGGGATATAAAGAGTTTGATATGTGCTATCTATAAAAAGTAATTTTGTAACTTGTAAAATATAAATCTTTCATGACTATGTAGTGGCGTAAACCCTATGATTGTTTCATTATATGTGTTATCACTTTCTTGTATTATCTAGTGGAATTATGCACAAATTTTTTTATAAAAATAAGGAAATATATTTCATTGTCCGTAATAAGTCACGAGCTCTGATTTAAATGACTATTTTAATCGGGTTCATGACAGTTATGGTATCAGAGCAATAGGTCCTACCCTTTTGTTAAGATTTGCATGTTCTTGTCTAGGATGACATGGTAGTGCTTTAAGTTTATTTAAGTTTTCGGATGTTGTCTTACGTTTGTTTAGGTCTAAGGAATGACCTTTCATATATATTAATTCGAAGTATACATTGTGCTTGATTTAACTAGTAACATGGCGACAAGAGGGGAGAGCTCATCCCAAAATCAAAATGTGGAGCAAGATCCTCGGTTGGAGGATGTCTTGCAAGCCTTGCAAGAAATGAGTAATATCATGAGGATGCAAACTGAACAGAATACAAGAAACAATGAACATATGGCTGAACAAGTTGGATGTTGTCGTAAATGTACAATGGAGCAATTTAAGAAACTTGGTCCTCCCATTTTCAAAGGAATTGGTGACCCACCGAAGGCCGAGAGTTGGATAAACAAGTTAGTAAAAATATTTGCCGCTTTATGTTGTGAGGAGCTAGACAAGATAGTGTTTGCGGAGTTTATGCTTCAAGATAATGCCGAGCACCGATGGAAGGGAACTATGCCTAGAGTTTTGGCTGTCAACCTGAACTTAACATGAAAGAAATTTGTTGAAGTTTTTCTTGCCAAATACTTTTTAGATTATGCTCGGGATAAGAAAATGATTGAATTCCTCCGGCTGGAGCAGGGAAATATGACAGTGGATCAATATGAGGCAAAGTTTGATGAACTATCAAGATTCGCTTCACACCAAGTGGCTGATGAAATGAAAAAGGCAAAGAAGTTCGAGAGAAGACCCAAGCCAACTATTAAGAGTAGCCTTGCCACGCTCAAGTTGCGAGTATATGAAGATGTGTATGAAATGGCTTAATTGGTAAAGAAGGATTTACAAACATCTCAAGCAAATCAAGAGGAAAATAAGAAAGAGAGAGGTCCTACTTTTCAACACTTAAGGTCAAGAAATTTTGACTTTAAGAAGAGAAGAAACAATATGTCTTTTGCAGACCTCAACAACCACAACCACAACATTCCCAACAATGCAGATTGTGTGGAAATTCCCGTTGCAATGCCCCATGTTATAGGATGATAGGAGGTTATTTTAAGTGTGAAAAAATGGGCCACTACATTAAAGACTGTCCACTAATGGAGCAACAACAACAACAAAAGTACCAACCACAACAACAACCACAACCACCAAACAGAGCAATAGGAAAAGGAAAACAACCAATGGCACAAGGATAAGTTTATGCCTTGACTCAAAGAGATGTGGATGCTTCAAATGCGGTGATCACAGGTAATCTTCCTATCTGTGACACCATGGCACATACTATGATAGATTCCAGCTCTACACATTCCTTTGTAAGTCCAAAGTCCGCATGCCATCTGAAGACAAGAAGGAAACCATTGGGATAGTGTTTGGCAATCAGAACTCTCGATGGCAATACTCTGTCTTCAGATTTAGTATATAAATCATATGATGTTAGAGTTCAAGATAAGACTTTGATAGCTGATCTAATTGTTTTGTATATGCATGACTTTGATGTGATTTTGGATATGGACTGGTTGTCCTCCTATCATGCTTGCCTTGATTGTCGAAAGAAAATAGTTACATTTTCACCTCCTAATGAACAAACATTCAACTTTGTCGGAGAGAAAGCATCAAATGGATTTCCTCTAATATCCTATATACGTGCCAATAAGTTACTCAAGAAAGGTTGTGAAGGATTTTTAGCTTTCTTGGTTAAGAGCAAAAAGGAAGGAACATGCCTGAATGATGTGCCTATTGTTAAGGAGTTTCCAGATATCTTTCCAGAGAAGTTGCCTGGCCTACCTCATAATAGAGAGAGAGAGAGAGAGTTCTTTATTGATCTTCTTCCTGGAACGGTTCCGATTTCTAAAGCTCCTTATCGTATGGCACTTGTAGAATTAAAAGAATTGAAAGAGCAGCTTCAAGAACTTTTAGATAAGGGATTTATTCGGTCAAATGTATCACTTTGGGGAGCTCCATGTTATTTTGTTAAGAAGAAAGATGGATCCCTCAGGTTGTGTATTGATTATAGACAGTTGAATTAGGTGACAGTGAAAAACAAATATCCATTGCCGCAAATAGATGATTTGTTTGATCAACTACAAGGTGCCTCGATATTCTCCAAGATTGATCTGGATATCATCAACTTAAAATTAAGGAAAATGATATTTCGAAGACTGCATTCAGAACACGATATGACCATTATGAGTTCTTGATAATGCCATTTGGGTTAACTAATGCACCGGCTGCTTTCATGGATATGATGAATCGAGTATTCAAGCCATTCTCGAATCAGTTTGTGATCATTTTCATTGATGATATTTTGATATATTCTAAGAGCCAAGAAGAACATGAAGAACACTTGAAGACTATTCTGCAAATGCACAAGGAACAAAAGTTTAGTAAGTGTGAATTTTGGCTTGACAGGCTAGTGTTCTTATGCCATGTTGTATCCAAAGAAGGCATATCAGTTGATCCATCTAAAATTGAGGTTGTAATTAATTGGAAGAGGCCAACTACTATTACTGAAGTCAGAAGTTTCTTGGGGTTAGCTGCGTATTATAGAAGATTTATTGAAGGATTTTCTTTTGTTGCCACTCCTCTCACAAAGTTAACACGTAAGAGTACAAAATTTATATGATTAGATGAATGTGAGAGAAGTTTTCAGGAACTCAAGAAGAGACTTACAAGCACTCCTGTCTTAACAATTCCATCTGGCACTGATGGATTTGTTATATATAATGATGCCTCTCGGAAGGGTTTGGGTTGTGTTTTAATGCAAAATGGTAGGGTGGTCACATGTGCATCCAGACAACTAAAAGATTATGAGTAAAATTATCCTACACATAATTTGGAGCTTGCTGCCATAATCTTTGCACATTATTTGTATGGAACAACATTTGAAATATTTACTAACCATGAGAGTTTGAAATATTTGTTCTCGCAGAAAGAGTTAAATATGAGGCAAAAAAGATGGATGGATTTGCTAAAGGACTATGACTGCTCTATTCCTAATCATCCAAGCAAGGCGAATATAGTAGCAGATGCATTGAGTAGAAAGTCAGTGTTCTTAGCTAACATGATGGTTATCGAATGGAAGCTCTTCGAAGAACTAAGGGATTCAGGTTTCAAATTTATAGAGAAGACTCCTAAAGGAATTTTAGCTACGATGAATGTGGAACCCACATTTATATAAAGGATCAAAGATGCTCAGCAAAAGGATCCTAAGTTGCTAGCATTGCAAACTACAAGAAAAGGAGAACAAAATCCAGACTTTCAGATGCATAAGGATGGGATACTAAGGTGTGGACAAATGATCTACGTTCTTGACGATATTGAGTTGTGAAGAGCAATTTTAGAAGAGGCACATCGAACACTTTATAGTGTGAATCCAAGAAATACTAAATTGTAGCACAACCTGAAGAAGCATTATTGGTGGAGTGACATGAAGAAGGATATTGATGAATTTGTATCAAAATGTTTGACATTGACACAAATTAAAGCAGAGCATATGAAACCTGGAGGTATATTACAACCACTTCCTATTCCTCAGTGAAAATGGGAAGATGTAAACATGGATTTTGTCCAAGGACTACCGAGGACTAGTAAAGGACACAATGTAATATGGGTGATAGTGGATCGATTAACAAAATTGGCTCACTTTATACCTATTAGGATAGACTACTCTTTGAATAAGTTGGCACAAATTTATATTCACGAGATTGTTCGGCTACATGGAGTTCCAACTAGTATTACTTTTGATCGTGATCCTCGTTTCACATCATGTTTTTGGACGGCATGACAAGTAGCTTTGGGCACAAAGCTACAGTTTAATTCTGCTTTTCATCCTTAGACGGATGGACAATTGGAAATGACTATTCAGACCTTAGAAAATATGCTTCGTGCATGTGTTTTGGACTTTGGGGGGAATTGGGATGATAAGATAGCTCTTGCAGAATTCTCTTATAACAATAGCTATCATAATAGTATCGAAATGGCGTCATCTGAGACATTATATGGAAGAAGTTGCAGGTCTCTTATTTGCCGGAAAAAAATTGGTGAAAAACAACTAATAGGTCCAATGTTGGTTCAAACCACTACTGAAAAGATTAAGGTTGTCCAAGAAAAGCTTAAAACGATACAGAATAGGCAGAAGAGTTATGCTAATAAAAAGCTTAAAACGGCACAGAATAGGCAGAAGAGTTATGCTAATAATCGTCGAAGGCCTCTTGAGTTTCAGCAATGAGATCATGTATTCTTAAAGGTATCGCCATCAAAAGGTGTCACAAGGTTCGGAAAGAAAGGAAAACTAAGTCCGTGATACATAGGACCATTCGAAATACTCGAGCGAGTTAGATCGGTTGCTTATCATTTGGCCCTACCTCCTCATATGGAAAATGTGCATGATGTATTCCACATATCTATGATACGAAACTATGAGCTAGATCCATTACATGTAATCTAATATGAGCCAACTGACTGGAAGGAAGACATGTCATATATCGAACAACCGATACATATTTTGGATTGAAAGCAACAAGTGCTCCAGTCCAAAAGGATCCCTTTGGTGAAGGTCTTGTGACAACATCAGAATATTGAGGAAGCCACATGGGAGACTAAGCAAGAGATGCATGAGCGATATCCATATTTGTTTCGTCATTAAGGTACGTTAGATTTCGAGGACGAATTTTTTTTAAGGGGGGGTAGAATGTAATATCCCAAAGTTAACCATGCATGTTTAGATGTACGAATGTGATGTTACATTATCTTATTGATAAGCTCTATGAATGTGATGTTAAGACTTACACTTCAATGTCAACTATTAGAGTGCGAAAGCGATAGAAATTTACTTAAGGCATGAAAATGCGATTTTAGAAAAAAGTGAAAATTTGGAAAATTAAAGTCTCGGTAGTTGTTCCTATATATGAAAGAATTTTAAAAGTGATTTTTAACATTTTTTAGGAGGTGTATGTGTTAGGTTAAATTGAAGACACAAAACTAAAAAATTTGTGAAATCGTAATTTTTGTTCTTCGGACAAAATTTTCAATTTTGATTCCTTGGTTATTTATTTTTTAAAATATTTTATTTGACTCCAAATGGGTGGTAATTCCTTATTACATGTGAATAAGCCATATACCAAGGGTATTTTTGGAAGAATGACTTTCACCAGCTGAAGTCGGTTCCCCTTCCTTCTAATACTTATCCTTTTACTTTTTACTATCTTTCTCTGCCCTTTTCACCACTTTGGCCGAATACTTAAGGCAAGAGCAAAAACATCAATACTTCTTGGAGGAATAGGAGGAAGAGAAGCGGCAACTAGGGTTTTAGATTTTGATAAGTTCCCACTTCATTTTCTTTGGATTTTAACTACATAATTCCTAATTAGGGTGACTCTGAACCTTTCTCATCTATTCATTTTCGAGTAAAGCCAAATGGCGAGATAACCCCAGGACATGAAATAACCTACAGTCGAGAAGTGACGATCATCCATGCAAAATCTCTAAATCAGTTTTAAAATTTATAAATTCTAAACACACAAATTAAGTCTACAAGCGCACAACTATTAGAGTAGTACTTGAGGGTCGATCTACGAAAAATGCTAAGTTACTACACTTGATCTAATGCTACTTTAAATGAAAAGCTAAATCTAGGGATTAAAAGTAGTAAATGTAAATGTTCAAAAACTAAAATTGCAAAAATAAGAGTTAATCTATTTTTAAGGGGTTTTAAAGTTTAATCCAGAGAAATAACAAATAAAAAAAGGAGAAGAATGAACTCAAATTTTCTAGCAGCAATGATGAACACAAGGATGAATCATCAACTGATATAAAGAACTTCTTTTGGGCGGAGGATTATTGACATGCATAACGAAAACATTCCATTATATCCATTAAATGAATGGAAAACATGCTACTTGGTTCCCTTGTTTGAGATCAACCTATCTCACAAAATAAAATCCACCACAAATGAAAATTTTTATTAATATGGAATGTCAATTTCATGACCAAGCGGCACTCAACAGGACACTTCAAGTCAGGTGTAACCCCCCCCCCCCCCCCCCCCAAAAAAAAACACATCATGAAAAGTAACTTGAAATCAAAAGTAATTACATGTATTGGCCATAAAGAGAACGTGTACATGCATCATGTTATTCTTTTTTTCAGTTTTGACGTCTAGGCCTCATGGAATAAGCAAGTTTGATTGATGTTTTGAGTTAACTGTTAGAATTACTAATATGATAATGTTTGCCCTCCCTGATTAGGGGAGGGGTAGATGAAAATAAAAAAATCTGAATAATATGGTCACGGGTCGAATTCGCCCATAAACAAATTCGATCCGATCAAATTTAGTTGAGCTTCGTCAAAATCGACACAATCTGATTGGTCGAGTCGAGGTGGTTGGATTACCCGACACCAATAACTTTACCCTTTTATATTTTTTAGTATAAAAATATTATTTAATATTTATTTTAAAGTGAAAAAATGAGTTTTATAATTAAATATTATTTTTATGCACTAAATTAAATATAGGCTTCAAATTATATAAAAAAGTAAAAAAAATTAAAAATAAATAAATAGTTGTGTCTAGAACTAGGTTTGAGACTTTCTAACGTGTGCCCAACTAGATCATGCTTTGGGTCGTGGTCGGGTCTAATCGGGTCGTCGGGACCCGTGAACATCGTCGGTCTAGACGTCTCAAAAGCTAAATTTTGTTGTCTCTTCTATAGACAGTGTTGTAAGACTCGACCTGGCCAGGCCAGGCCGATTGGTGTCCGGGCACTAAAACGGCCCGCAGGTCGTCGAAAACTCGGCCATAGAGTTGACCTACTTTGACTCGATCAAAACTCAAGTTCGATCGGCCCACCCGGTGGGTTTGGCCGACTCGGCCACGTCGAGTTATAAAATATAAATAAATAAAATCTATAAAAAATATTAATTTTTTTGTAATATCATATATATATATATATATATATATATATACTTGAAATTTATGTTTCAAGATTCTTCTTTATCACATATATAAAATTTCATTCATATCTTTATTTTTTATAATTACTCACAAGATTTAATATTCATTTGATGATTTACTTTATTATATTATTTTATCTGAATTAGTTTATTATATTATATTATATTTTTGCTAAATAATATATTACATATTAATAATATTACAATAGTCATTTTAACTTATTTTATTTTTTATTAATTTATATTATTCGGTTCGATCATTAAATTCGACCCGATCCAACCGGTCTAACCTAACCTGTTAGACAATCTATGTTATAACATTGTCTATAGAGGTTAATCCACAATCTTAAATGTTTATCAAACTATCAATTTATTTTTCCTAAAATAGAATACATCTTAATCTTATATGGATGCAATGGATTCATCTTAATGCACCAATCAAGCACTTAATTCTCGGCATCACCTTAAAATGGAAGCAAATATCTTGACATGGAATCATACGAACAACTACAAATAGAGCCCCTCCCGCAAGCACTCCGGCCATCGTACTCTGATCTGAGAGAGAGAGACATTATGGTGAGGCTTTTCGGCGTGACGATCTCCGAACCAACGAAGGCAAGGGATCAAGAGGAGAACGTGTCGTCGGAGAACTTTTTGCAATTGTCGCGAGTTGCCGCGAGGAGAGGTGACTTTTGTTTTATTTTTTTGTATGTTTTCATATTTTTTTTCTTTGGTTGAAGGAGAACGTGTTCAATCTTTTTTCTTTGGTTGGTCGTTTCATATTATTTCTCGGCTAATTTTTGGACCGGATTGCTAGTGGCTTTTGTATATGATTGAACTCGACTGAAAAAAAAATACTATATACAACATGACACTAAAACTTAGTCCCATCTAACAGTTAATTATTTGCTTTAAAGAATGCGAATTTGAGATCAGATTGCCGCCGCATAGTATGAATGAGTCTACTTAATCAAATCCAAGAACAATTTGTTTCTCCAAATAAGAAAAAATTTAATCCTCTTGTATATATCTGTACATACACAATGCGAATTTTTTTTATATCCGATGATCTTTTTTCATATTTAACATTCAATTGAATTGATTTTAATAATAGATAGTTGCAAATTAAGCCGTTTTCAAGGCGAAAAACTACCGTAACAAATTTAACATTAGGTACAAAAATAATTCAAGAACTTTTTTTGAAATTGCAGCATAAATAATACAAATCTACTTCAACTCCTTATTAGAAATATATTTAAAGTCGGTGGTTTATTTCCTTTCATCTTAGAAAATATTAAATATAATATCTGCTTAATTATTACCAACAAGAAAGGTCTATTGCTTACATAATTTCTATTTCATATTTTCCTTACTCATGAATCAGTTATAAAAATGAATGAAGCCCTATATTTTTCTTCTCGGAATTAATATTCAAGATTTGATATGAAAGTATAAGTGATCCTTCTTTTTGCAAAAAGTTTCCAAATGACGGAATGATGGACCCATGCAGGAAAATCATGGACAAAAGAAGAGCACGGGAGGTTCCTGGAGGGTCTCAGGCAATTAGGTAAAGGGGACTGGAAGGGCATATCAGCCAGGTTTGTAAAGTCCAAAAGTGCAACGCAAGTCGCAAGCCACGCTCAAAAGTATCTTATCAGACAGAATAATCAGAGCAACTGGAAGAAAAGGTCTAGGTACGATGCAATGCCCATTAACGAGCCACAGCCGCAGGTATGTATATAAAACATGTTGTCCTTGCATTGCATGCAGTTTTGCACGTCTCATCGTTCAAATTTTTTCTTGCTTTCTAGGCTTCGATCGCTCAAACTACTGGAAAACAAGTTCAAGAAAATCAGAATGCCAATCCTACAAATTCAACTAGTGAACAGGTTCTTGAAAACAGCAGTTCAAACCCTTCTCAGGATGTTGCTTCAACAAGTAACCAGTCCAGCTCATCTCCAGAGGAACAATGTGATGGAGAGCTCAAACATGGACCAAGTAGGCAGAAATACTAGAGAAAATAATCTTCAACAATTTCAGATTATCATATTATTATGATCTTGTAGTAGCTAACGTGCATTAATAACACTTCTTTTGCATTAACTTCAGAAAATAATCTTCAATAATTTACTGGCGCAGGCCCTTCTTTGTCCTCTTTTTCTTTTACTAACAATTCGCTCAACATCATTGAGATGGTAATGCGACTTTGTTTTGCTTTGGGGGATTGATATTAGGAAAAAAACTAGTTCTCATTTTTACTTCGATTAATAAAATTTTACAATAATATATGTATAAGTAAAAAGAAAAGCATGCCCAGATAATATATCTATAAGTCAAATTAAATGAGATTAAATACAAAAAAAATTGAGTAGAAGTTTCAGATGAATCAAAATTAGAAAATTTCTGAGAAAATAAAAATAAAGAAAGAAATATGTCATATTTCTCTCTGAAAAAAATTAAAATTTAATTCCTTTTATGAAAACTATGCCTTTAAATAACGGAATAATGATAAAAGAATATTGTCTTATCTATTTATACATATCAATTTATTATATATAATAAAAAATAAGAGGTAATTTAATATAATTTTTAATATTTGCCTTTTGATTTGAGTTAGTGGTGTAATTTATTTGTTTATATCAACTAAATTATTATTTTTAAATAGAGTAACCCATTTATTAAATTAGGAGTTCATAATATGATTGCATAATAATTAATTCTTGAATGTTCATGTATGGCATGGGTCTTAAGAGGGACGAAACTACCTAGGGGTGTTCACGGATCGAGTTTGACCCGACTCGTGAACGGATCCGACCCGACCCGACCAAACTTGGTCGGGTCGGGTCGGATCGGGTTACTCTTTTTTTGGGATCATGACCTGACCCAACCTGACCCGGGCCAGGCTGCGTCGGGTCGAGTGGTCCGATTACCTGACCACTATTTTTCTTTTTTTATTCTTTTGATATAAAAATAATTATTATTATATTTTAATACAAAATAAAGTATTTTAAATACCAAAAATATTATTTTAAATATCTATATACTTTTTTGAATTTAAAATAATTTATTTTATATTTTTATAAAAATTTTAAATCATATATATAACTATTAAATTAACTTAAAAATCATTTAAAATTAAAAAAAAAAGAAAAAAACCGGGTCTATGGGAACGGGTCGGATCGACTCGGGATCCAACCCGAACACGAACCGACCCGATGAACACCCCTAAAACTATCCCTTTTGGGCCAAATTTAATTAATTAATTAAATTTTATTTATATATTTTACAATATATGTCCCCCCCTCCCCCCAATTCCAAAAAATTTCTTCTAGTTCCGTCCCTAGATCTTAAAGGCTATGTTTAAAAAGAGAATTGCGGTTTCTCTAAAATTATTGAATAGTTCAATTGATATATTAGTCCAAGGTGTGTTTGGATGGGGTGGAACGTAATTATAGAAACTAGAAAATTTATGTGATAAAAAAGTATAATTATTTTAATTATAAAGTATAATTTTATTATAAAGTATAATTTTATTATTATTATAATTTATTAGTATAATTAAAATAATAATAATGGTGTTGAATTTAAAATAATTATTTTAATTATAAAGTATAATTTTATTATTAATTAATATAAAAATTTATGCAAACAATTTTGTTAAAACAATATTATTTAAATATAAAAAATCATTTTAAAATTAATTATATTTAATGAAAGGATTTAATGGTTATTATATCCCTGCTCAGGCGTACAATGGTCATATGACTTAGCGCCCACTGTCAGATCTAACGGTGGGTGCTACTCATTTTTTTTTCATCACTTGATTATATTAATAATCCAAAACCAAACCCCCATTTCTCTCTCTCCCCCTCC
The DNA here is from genome assembly GCA_030549335.1 of Pontederia crassipes. Classification (NCBI taxonomy): domain Eukaryota; kingdom Viridiplantae; phylum Streptophyta; class Magnoliopsida; order Commelinales; family Pontederiaceae; genus Pontederia; species Pontederia crassipes. The sequence continues at coordinate 11,174,800 of CM060190.1, forward strand.
CTCTCTCTCTCTCATACATGGTCAAGAAGCATTTTTCTACCTCTCTTCTTGTCGTCCATTGGAGGCGGAGCGGCGGCCGACGTCAGGGGCGGAAGGGACAGAAGTGGAAGCTGGAGGAGTCCTTGTCAGCGGGGACGCCGGACATGAGGGAGACGGATGGCGGGGAGGAAGTGGAGGAGGAGGAAGAGGAGGAAGCTGAGGGCGGGGCCACCGTGGGAGGACAGGAGATTCATGTTTGCCTCTCTCGTCCGATGATCGCCATCGAGGTGTTTTCGTGACGCTCTGCCGATAGGACCGCTGCCAAGTGCGTCACCCACATCCTCGCCGAGCTCGCTAAGAACAATGCATCGACCCACGAGTCCTTTCTTGTTTTTGCCACCCTTATTACTAGTGGTCTTCAAGAGGACAACGAGGAGTTGCCGTCCGAGAGGGAAAAGCTTATCAGCCTCCACGTCCACGATATCATCATCACCAAGACTATGCAGGCCCTCATCGAGTCCAATGTCCTTTACGTGATCCGTAGGGCATTGTCCATGCAGGAGCTCCTCCGAACCACGACGGAAGCAAAAAAAAAAGAAAAGAAAAAGGGAGCGCGCACTAATTCACGTGCGCTCAAGCGCCCACCATTATAGACGGTAGGCGCTGAGGCGTATGGCCATCATACGCCTGAGCAGGTGTATGATGCCCATTAAATCCTTAATGAAATAATAAGTAATAAATAATATTATATTAATCCTTTATTAAAACTATTTTATATTTATTAAATAATTTATTCTATAAGAGAAATCTGTGAAGAAAATAAAATGAAAAAAGTTAAACCAAAAACAAAAAATGTCACATCGACAAAAAAAAGTTGGTTCGAATGCCCTGGTTCAACCAAAAAGGTGGAACTGGAATCAGGTCACGATTTGACTCCAGCCCACGATTCCTCTAGCCGCATTTGGGGAACAAATCGGAACTAGGCCGCAGTTCCAACTTGGTTTTCTTTCTAAACGCGACCAATATGCACTAATACAACTCCTAGTTAAGGATACTAATTAAGGAATCAAAGACATCAAGATTAATGAACTTTTGGTGTTTCCTATATGAGTGAGTCTAATTAGGAGGTCTACATATTTGTTCATCTCAATCACTCTTTCCTTAATTGTTGTTGTACAATTTATCATCTCATAAATTGTTGGAACCATCATTTGTCATTCACAATATATATTTATGTCAACTGATTGAGTTATAAGCACAAGGTCGACACAATCCTTAATCATCAGTTACTATAAATTCCATGATCAGTTTGATTTTTGTTAAGAAGAGCACCAAATCAAGGGTCCACGAAACATTTTCACAATAGATCTATCGGGTAAATTACACGGATCGTCCCCCAACGGTAACAACTCGATTCCTAACTTCAATTTATAATTAGAATATCCTCAACTTTTAATTTTCTTACATGCTTAGTCCTCCTGATCTATAATAGCCAGTTTTTTTTTATAGTGCCAACGTGGCACAATAAAAAATAATATAAAAATAAAAAAATTTATAAAAATTCATATTAATGTTTATTTCGTCCACTCAGTCTGTGGATGAAAAGTCATACTAAAATATAACTTCATCCGTAAAGACTCATGTAACTTCTTCCAAAATCTGGATGTGAATCTAGAATCTTAATCCGAACTAATGACTTTCAGTATGCCATGTAACCGAACAATCTCATTAATGAACAATCGTGCCAACTTCTTCAATGAGTGGCAATCTATCCACTATCACTCACATAGCATTGTGACCCTTCTTAGTGATTGGCAAACCTGTCATAAAATTCATATTAATCTTTTCCCATTTTCACTCAGGTATAAGTAATGGATTCAACTTACCACAAGGAGCTTAATGTTCAGCCTTAACTTGTTGACATACCAAACAATGAGATACAAACTTAGCCACATTCTCAGTCATTCCTGGCCAAAAATAATTTTGACCCAATTTTTTGCACAACTTGGTGCAACTTGGATGTAGTGAACATGTTGCATTATGACTTTCTTGTATCACTTTTGCTCTGAAGTATATGCCCTAGGTACAAATAATCTATCTTGAGACACGAGAGTCCCATCTTTGCTTACATGATAGTGTTTTTCATCACGACCAGCTTTTAGTTGATCCATAAATCAATACCTGTCGAATCCTCTCCAATAACACTGGCTTCACACGGATGTTGCAAAACAAACCTCCATAGCCATCCACTCTCAAGTGGCAAATCAACCTTGTAAACTCCTCAACAGGAGAAATCGCCTAAGTCATCTGGTGTCACACCATCCTTGAACTTTCGGCTCAACGCATTAGCAATTACATTTGCTTTTTCTAGATGATACTCCATAGTTAGGTCATAATCTTTAATAAAATTCATCCATCCTCCTTGTCTTTGATTAAGTTATTTTTGTGTCTTCAATTCTTTCAAACTTTTGTGGTCAATGATAATCTAGAAATGCTCACCATATAAGTAATGCCTTCATATCTTCAATGCAAATACTATAGCTGCCAACTCTAACTCATGAGTAGGATAATTGACTTCATATATGTGGTTTCAACTTCCTCAATGCATAAACAATTACCTTCCCATGCTGCATCAAAACACATCCAAGTCCCTGACGTTAAGCATCACTATAAAACACAAAATTTTCTCTAACCTCTGGTGAAGTCAAAATCAATGCAGTCACCAATCTATTCTTCAGCTCTTGAAAGTTGTTCTCGCATTTGTCTGTCCAAACAAACTTGATATTCTTCCTTAGCAATTGGGTAAGTGGTTCTGCAATGGTAGACAGACCCTGCACAAACCTCCTGTAATAACCTAGCAATCAAAGAAAACTATGAACTTCTCTTGCATTTCTTGGGGCCTCCCATTTCACTGCATCTTGTATTTTGGAAGGATCAACTAACACTCCATCAGATGATATCACGTGATTCAAGAATACCACTCTATCAATCCAAAACTCGCACTTGGAAAATTTGCCATACAACTCTTGTTCTGCCCCAAGGTCACCAACACTGCCCTCAAGTGTTGTTCGTGCTAGTTTTTGCTGGATGAATAGATCAAAATGTCATCAATAAACACAATGACAAATACATCAAGAAAATCTCGAAGCACCATGTTCATCAAACTTATGAATGCTGTAGGAGTCAACCCAAATAGCAACACAAGAAACTCGTAATGCACATATCTAATGTGAAATGCGGTCTTCTTAACATCCTCATCTCTAATCCACAATTGATGAAATCCATACCTCAAGTCAATCTTGGAGAAGACTTTCGAACCACGTAATTGATCAAACAAATCATCCATCCTCGGTAAGGAATATCGATTCTTTACGGTCACCTTATTAAGCTATCTATAGTCAATGCACATCCTTATTGAGCCATCTTTCTTCTTCACAAACAGTACTGGAGCTCCCCAAGGTGACACATTTGATCGAATAAAATTCAAATCAAGCAACTCTTGTATTTGCTTCTTTAACTTCTCAAGCTCAACAGGTGTCATTCTATATGGAGGAATAGAGATTTGTGTTGTACTCGGAATCAACACTATTTCAAAATTCATCTCTCTTTGCGATGGTAAACTAGGCAATGCCTCGGGGAAAACATCAGGAAACTCCTGAACAATCGGCAACTCTTCAAGCTTAGGTGGCTAATGATTCATCATGAATATAAGCTAAGTAAGCAACACACCCTTCAAGTAGCATTTTTTGGCTACCATAGTAGTTATCACACCCTTCAAGTAGCATCCTCTTATCACTCTTGAAAATTACCTCCTCACTACATGGTAACGTCAGTTTCACTTTCTTAGAAAAACAATCCACCATCGATCGGTAAGTGGAAAGTCAATCCATGCCTAGAATGATATCAAACCGTGTATGTCTATAGCAATAAGATTAGGAAAAAATTTCTTATTACATATGACAAGTACACACTTCTTGTATACTTGTCTCGTAATCAAAGCATCACTTGAGGGTAATATAACAGACATATCAATAGATAAGGGAGAAAGCTTCATATCCAACAAGAATCCACATGCATATGAAACAAAGGAATATGATGCACTAGGGTCAAATAAGATAGTCATGTACTTCTTATTGATGAGAATCATAGTCATGTACTTCTTATTGATGACAAACAAACCTATAACCACCTCAGGATTGGCGGCTGCCTCCTCACAAGTCATGGCATAAACGTACTCTAGGTTTTCCTCTCGTACCAACTCTCTATCCCCTAGCTGCACTAACAATAACTTTGCTCTTATTCAAGGAACTAGTAGATGGAGTCCTCCCTGATGTACTAGCTTGTCGTGGGGCAATCCGTGGTCCACCACAGAAAACTGAGTAATAGTTGTTGTCTGGTACATTCATATTTCTTGTGTCCTTTCTCACCACAATTATAGCAAGTCACTGCTTTACTCCCATTTGACGAACATCTACCTGCATCTGCATGATGCTTACCAGAAGTGGCTCACAATACCGCATCCCTACTCTGATCTCTCATCTGAAATCCCTAGTCTTGAGTCTTGAATTCAGCCCTCTAATTACCTCATCCTCCAGTGAAGCTAGGTATCCCTCTAAATGGTGGTGACTGAAAGAAGCTACCTTAACCCATTTCTTGTCGATTTTTGTTGTGATTTGCCCACATTTTAATTTCCTCCACATTCTTTGCTTCCACATATGTCCTGCATTCGGTACAAGCAATTTGAGTTTTAATTTTGTATGACAACTTCTCCATATAAATGATCTTCTTTTCATAGTCTGTGGACACTAATCCTGGACAAAACTTACACAATTGTTCAAATTTGATAGTATAAGCTGAATCATCCACTTCCTAAAATTTATAAAGTCTTTGACCTTCAGCACCATGTGAAACTGGGATGTAAAAATTGCAAAAATCTTTCATGAACTCATCCCATGCCCAGGTGGGTCCATAAGCTTCATATTTGTCCTCCCACCGGGACAAAGCACCCTCAGTTAGGAAAAACTCAATGTATGACATCTTCTTATCATCATCTAATCCCATCATTTTGAATACATGTTCAATGGTTTCAGTCATACCTTAGCCTTAGCAGGATCTTGCTCTCCTTCAAAATCAACCACACCATTCATCTTATTATGGCATACAAGTAAGTCAATGCGACTAGGCAAAGCATCAACATCGGGGACAAGTGACATAGATCCTCTAAACTGTGTTTGTGGCTCAACTCGGACCTCATCACGAGTTCCTCCCGCATGGGAGCCAACTCCGGTCCCAGATCCTCCTGAACTGTCCACTCCAACACGACTTTTCTACCGAGTCATGGGTGCCATGCTGCAATTGATATCACAAACTTCCTTAGCATAATTCATAAAATCTAAGCTCACAAGGCAATACATAAAGGCCCCAAAAAAATTAATTTTATACATCATATTTCCTAATAATAGTTCCTTTAGGCATTTTAATATGCAATCTCATTCATAATAATATCCCCATGAAAATTATTTACTAACATTTCCATTCTAGATTCACAATTTATCGGCTTTACTATTTCAAATTAACATATATTCACATAACATATAAATATGCAACAATCCATGTATAAACATAACATGCAACTATCCACACTCCGTGAATTGGATAAAAAACCCAGTGCTCTTATACCATAACTTGTGACACCCAATTACTCCTTTTGGGGCCACAAGTTGTGAAATCATAAAATCATTCGCTTAAATTCGAATCCAAATATTCAACGGAAATTTAACTCTAAAAATTTTGACATGACGTATGCATAAATTCATCCATACGTCATATACAACACTTCATATATATCTCATCACAGATAATTAACTTCAAAATTTAATCATCGAAGGCAATTATAAGGACATTCATGGCAATTCAATAAATAGCTAAAAGAGTGGGATATATGCCCAAAATACTGAGTCACAAGCTCAATCTCTAATCAAAATCATGAGCTCATAAACCATATAACGCGAGCGTCCATCACTCCACACAATAATCCAATATCTCCAAAATCTTTCAAAACATTCTTCGAGCAATAATCTGTATAGCAAAAACTCAATGAAATATAAAGTTAGCAATTCAATGGTCACGCTTCTCACATATGCTCATTTCCTTGCCCCTTTATATTTTATGCTATGCATGCTTTCATTCATTTCCTGTAAAAAATATTTAAACAAGAGGGGTAAGCATTAAGAAGCTCAGTGATTAAAAAGACTATCTCAAGTATTAAAACAGCGAAGGAAAACTAACCTTTTTGTTTCTAGAAATTATTCCAAACCTTTTTCATTTCTTCAAGGAATTCATTTAATAATGATCAATACCGAAATGAATGCTATGACTACGCATGCACGGTAATAAGATAACATCACAAAATTGGGGATACATCATCATACACGGATATTCATACCACTCATCAATCGAGTGCTTCTTCTAAAATTGACAGCAAACGCTAGCAAGTGCACTAGTCGCTCAAGTAATAAAGTGAATGAATAGAGTTATCGTTCCCACGAGGATTATTAGTAACTTAGATTTTATTTTAACCTCGTTAATTGAGAAATTAAGAAAATATAGATTTCATATGTGAATAAAAAGAAAATAATAAAAATAAAGAAAATGATCACCTGGAGAAATAATATAAGGCACCTAATTATCACCGCTAAAATGTAATGAATTTTCTCAACTTAGAATTAGTTGAATCAATAACAAAGTGAATTCCCAAAATTAGTTAACCAATGTTTCAGGCTTTAACTACTATCTTATGAATCAATTAGAATAAATCAATCCTCACAATTTTAAATTTATTTAATTAATCATAAGATGCATTAAAATGAAATTATTATTAAGGGCTTTCTCAAGTCACCTTAATAACTACACAAATTAGGTCTCTTTCGATTTCCTAATTGTGGCATGCAATAAAGAAGATCAATCTTGGAAACTATTCTAAAAATAATCACTTCTTCTCATATAGCAATTAATTCATAAATCATAGAATCAAAGGAAAGCATTAAACATGAAATTGCAATGCTATTAAAAATTTAAATTAAACTAATATTAAGAAAATTTTAAAACATAAATAGGGTTCAACCAGAATGACCCTAATGAAAGAATAAATCTAAGAATAACAACATCAAATCTAATGAAAAAGATTGGGAAAAGAAAATGAAGAACTTTGGCAGCCGCTGTGCACGTGCTCTCGCGAGTTTCCGACAGAGCTTCGCTGTTGTTGTCGCTCTTCTCCTCTTTGTAGGCTTCAAATTTATGCTCTAGGGATACTTTTCCAGGTCCTTTTCTGCCTCCTTTCATAGATTTTCTCGACCTCCAAAGGAACAAATCAAAAATCTATACGAAAAGTGAATAAAATATACCCTATAACCACCCAACCGTTTGTCATCACGGCCATGACAGAACAATGTCCAGGCAACTCTCGCTCACAGCTATTAAGAATTCCAACACGGCCATGACAGAACCATCAGATCTTCTAGACATATAGTCATGACCGTGACATACACTCAACATGGTCATGATAGAGTCATCTGGTTTCTCTAAGGCATGACCATGAAGCACATTGGAACGGTCGTGCCAGTGATTTTCATGCATTCTTAGGAGAACGACCTTGACAAAGGGAGGCACGACCGTGACAGAGGCTTTTGTTGAGTTTCAATTGGGTTTTAGGTCATTTTCTTGTCGTTTTTATTTCTTGCAATGAAATTATCACTTAGGTAGAAATAAAATCTTAAAAAATTATCTAAAAATAAATCAATTCTCTCTTCCTTGAACACAAAAGACTCCAAAGATATGAATTAAATAAACTAAATTAATACATGATTTTCCGTGCATCATTCACCCACCCACTGTTGTTCTAATTCCATCCCTCCTATCAGTATATCACAATAGTATCTTGAACCGCTCCTCGTGTCATTATATCGACACATAGCTTGTTTCTTTTCTTTCTCCACTTCATCCCCCATGTCACTATATTGTCTGTTTCTAATTCCACCCTTCATATCACTATATCGACACAAGGTGTTGAACCTGTTCCTCGTGTCACTATATCGACAAAGAGCAAACCAAACACCAATCGGTCTACTCAGAGTTGGCCAAACTTTCGTGGTGAAAAACACTCCGCCTTATGCGGATTTTTACATTTAAGGCACATGATGCATGAATGCAAATCCGAAGTGAAAGCCTAGAATTAGAAGTCATCATATAAATATTTTCTTTTCAAAATCCCAAATATTTATTTAATTGCACAAGGAAAGACTCCGACGGATTTCCTAAATTCATAATTAAAATGTCACATATAAAGCATACAAATACGTATGAATGTGCATGAAGGAAAACAATCTCGAAAATCCATCCCATGTCAAATGGGACAACGTCACCACTCCGAAGAGAAGTAATTAATATCATTGGAGGTAAGTTTTCTCACCATAGATTCGTCGAGTCCCAAGCTATTTCCTTGTCCGAATCCAATCAAAAGTAAACACAATGTATCATATCCATTATTTTATTAATTCATATAATAAAACTAAAATTTAATAATTCACTCTTCACAACAACTCGTCGTGTGTATCATTAACCAAGTCCTATTATGGATTTTCTAGTAGGAAGGAAATGAATGCCTCATCAACTAGTAGCAGCATAATCGAATCTCAACCAACAACGAACTGTCGCCTTCCTATTAACAATCCCTATGAGCAAAATTCAAATCAATCTTTAAGACAACTTCCAATTGGAACGACTTCAACTACATTATAAAAATTTACTTTCAGTTATCCAAACATTCATACCACAACAATCGTACCCACCACTCTCTCAGAACCACTGTCGCACCTATCGAAATGCCAAACAACCACGATTGCCTTCTTCATCAACAATAAAATAAAATTACTAAAACCAGTTCACATATCGGAAATCAAATTTAATGTGCATTTCTATTACCAACTCTGATCTGAGGATGAGTCATCGAAAAAGTTGTCAGAGAATGATCAGAATCGAAGCCCATGAATCTAAAATGGATTAGTGGTTAACTTTTATTGGACAACCATCCGAACCTTTTCTCTCTCACATGTGCACCTACTAGAATGTCATGATGAGCTCAGGTGGAGCTCCCCGTCGGACTCGTTAGAAATGCCGTCGAAAAAGTCCAACTCAGCCACCTACATGATTGGGAGCAAGAACACTTTTAAAACACCTCCAAATCATTCTAATCGACCTGAGGAAGATGTTAAACTCTCTAGAAGAAAGATCGGTGCATGCGAATCGGAGCCGAAATAGGTCATTGATGAATTTCCCCTTTCCTCGCATTCGAAGCTTACTGCATCGTCTATAGTGGATTGATCCTCTTTTAACCCATGTCAAAATATTTCTCTCATCGCCCTCTTTCCATCGGTACCTCTCATGTGAAAAACAGTGGCCGGATGACGGAGAACAGGTGGCCGAAAGTGGCGGCGGCTGGAGGCGTCTCGCGTGGTCACTATAGCAATCGGGGGTGAATAGTAGCCGACCAGGAAGGAAGAGAAAGAGAAGATGAATCTTCTCTCTTCTCCTTTCCACATCACTTTTTTTTTATTTTTTATTTTTTATTTTTTTTGCTGTCCAAACCTGTACAAAGACCAAAAGGCCCCTCCTTTTTAAATTAAGTCCAACTTTTTTTTTTAAATGTACAAATGTTACACCCCCCCCCCCCCCCCCCTCATGCGAGCTTGCGCGCCGGCGAGCTCACATGGGACATCGGCGGCGGCTGTATTTTTTTATTTTTTCTATTAATTTTTATTATATTTTTTAAAAATTTTAGAATATTTTATTATTTTATATTATGCCACGTCAATAAGATAATTGAGAAACTGACTATCACCAATCACGAGGACGATGCATGCAAGAAAAATAAATATGGGGAGAATCTAGTTACATATTGAAGCTGGAAGACCATTGTGATATTGACCTAAAGTTGGAGAAACGATCCGTGTAATTTACCCTAGATCTATCCTAGAGTACTTATATTGCGGTTACACATTCCATTCCTTCGAGGATCGCTCATGATAGTGAGATTAAGCCAAGTGTTGCTAATGCATGCAAATTAAATACAAATATACTAGCAAGTATATTAGATCGTATGAGAGCGAATAAAGTGTTGAACCCATGATCGGACTAATCTAATTTTTTATTTTTCAATCAAGTTTATTAATTAAAAAAATAACAATATTTGAAATCAAATAAAAATAATCCAAATTGATGACAATAAGAAAGAATGATGCCTATAAGAGAAAGTTACAATTCAGACTTTGTATCTCCAGGATTATCTCTTAATTATCAAAGGGCCAAATTTAGACTTTGTTTTTAAAAGAAATAGATAAAAAAATATAGGACTCAAGAAACTTGAGAACTTAACTATCCAAATTGAGAATTAGATCAATGCACATTCAAAATTCAATCTATTTCAATTCATTCTCATTTAAGATGCATTAATGTTCAAAGTTTGCTTAAAACAAATGACTAATCTTAGAACCTAACTATCTTAAATAGAAACAAAATTAAATATGTCAAAAACTCGAACTTACTTTACCTAAGATGCATTAAGTTGCAAACCTTGGTTTAATGGCCAAAAACTAATTTACTTACAATAATATGACAAAGACAAAACTCGACCTGGGAACTCGGACTGGGCTATCACTATGATTTCAAGAGCAACAACTAATGAAGGAATCAGACACGTGGGAAAAAAATTCATAACCTCTTCAAGAGATATTTGTGAAAACTTTAAACTTATATGTGCTGAAATGAACACCTCTCTGCCAAGGCATGCCCATTAGGTATAAGAAATAATTTCCCTTTGGATACAAAAATTCAATAACCCAGATCCAATGTTTAATCTCAATGCCTCAGTGATCAAATTAGGAGTTGCAAAATTTAGGTCATTACATTATATATACTTGGCCAGAGATATCTGAATGTTTTAATCTAGGAAAACCAACCTTTCAGTGGAATTAATATAGAGTTCTTTTACGTTGTTCTTGTAATGAGGACGAGATGACAATCACTCCGAAAAGTCAACGCACTATCACGATTCAAAGTACCAACATAGGATTCAACAGAATTTCGACAAGGATGATAAGACACGTACATGCATCCAACCATGCAGAATTCTAACTCTATTTATAGAGTTTAGGCATTAGTTTATGTAACCACATATGGAGGGAGTTTACGTAACTGCATGTATCCATGTGGAGGGGGTTTGGGCCAAGCTGCATCACCACAATCGTTATGCCATGGCACATTAAGGGCGTAGGTTCAACATTCTCGCACTCGCACATAATGGGTCATTTGTCGTATCTTATTTCTACGAATATCTGTGAATAGTAAATGAATAATGCGACCCACGAGTACATTCACAACACAAATACGAGAGAATTGTGACTTGTTAAGAATACACAATTATTCAACCACTTGAGAACATATACTATGACCTGTTAAAGATACATAGTGCTCAATCAACTTGAGAGCCAAAACTATAATTTGTTAGAAATTTATAGTCGCTCAATCAACATGCGAGCCAGAACTATATTCCTATATAGTCACTCAAGTAATCATGTTACTCTCTCTATCTTAGAGACACCTTGCTTGCATACTCACGTCTAACTCCATGGTTACTCAATTTTATATGTATATTTTATAGCTGGCCAACAACATATAAAATTTATGCAGCACTGGTGAATCTTTCTCTCGCCCTCATATTTCTCGGTTCTAAGTCAGTTGCTTTCCTAGACATGGCTTGATGGGCTGCACACAATTTTAGTTTTTGAGTACCTTTCTAAAGTAGCAACACTAACATATCACTTTAAAATATAGTCAAGAGTTTGAGGGCAATCTCTAGACTTGTTCAGTCCTTAAAAACTCACACATGTGATGAAGACTTGATAACTATTCCTCACATCTTAGGGTCAACTTAGCATATGTGGTGAAACATTCAAGTATTGCGGTGGAGACTCCACTGAAAGAGCATATGCCATTGCTCAATAACATCGCACAACTTAAGTCCAAACGTCGATCTATGGCACCTGACCTAAGTCCTCCCACTAGTCACCCAAAATTTCGGCGCCTTAAATGAGGTCTCATATCTGGCTCCCCTTGTCAAGTCACATGTAGTTGAAGTAAACTCGTGCTCGAATCCTCCCGAACAAATCAGGGTGGTTTTAGATCATATTATGAATCTAAACCATTTCTTCCCCGCTCGCTATACTCTAAGCGTCGGAGGTGATTATCCATGTTATTTGATAATCTCGTGCCTGACGTACTCTACTTGTGTATAACAACTCATAATAATAACTTAAACAAAGAAGTAAAAAACTTTGATTAAAAAACAAGCATTTAAGTACAATTAGGATTACATAATTTTGTAGCTTTTATATGTTTAATAAATATGTCTCTCGGAATAAGCTTCGTAAATGGGTCAGCCACATTCTTATGTGTAGACACATATTGAATCATGATTCTTTTCTAAACATTTTTATTTCATACAAATTTGTACTTAGTGTCGATATGCTTCCCTTTACAGTGATATTTCTCATCTTTGACATATGCAATGACAGCTTGATTATCATAGTATAGGTTAGTCTTTGAAGCATCATCACCTACTCTCAGATGACGAAGGAATTTGCCTAACTAAAGGCCTTCTTTTGTAGCTTCGGTATATGCTATGAATTCAGCTTCCATTGTTGACAATACTATGCAATCTTTTCTCTTGTTGTTCCACGCTACAATGCCATTGCTAAGCATAAAGATGTAACCGGAGGTAGACTCGCGTTCATCAACATCTCTAGCCCAATCAGCATCCGTATATTTGGCTAACTTTAGACTTCCTTCTTGATAGCATAGTGCATAGTCAACTGTTCCCTTCAAGTATCTAAGAATCCTTTTGATAGCCTTCCAATGTTGATGTCCTGGATTAGACAGATATCAACTGACTAGACCAATGGCATGACATATGTCGAGTCGAGTACACAACATGACATACATCATACTTTCGACTACGTTGGCATAAGAAACAAAGGCCATAGCACTCTTTTCTTCTAAAGTCTTTGGACACATGTTAAGACTTAAAACTTCACCTTTCGCTATAGGAGTATCAATGGGTTTGCAATTATTCATTCAAAAATGTTCGGGGACTTTTTCGATATAGGTTTCTTGTGAAAGAGTAATGAATCTTTTTGAACGATCTCGATGAATTTTTACTCCAAGTATATATGATGCTTCACCCATGTCCTTCATCTCAAAAATAGAGGACAACCATTACTTAATGATATTTATATACTCTTTATTATTCTCAATTAGCAAGATATCGTCGACATACAGAGTTAGAAATGCAAACTTGTCTTTGGAGTCACGTATATACACACAGTGGTCTTCATCAATCATAAAAAAATTGAAGAAAATTATTCATCGATAAAATTTTAAATACCACTGCCTAGATTATTATTTTAGTCCGTATATGGACCGTCGCAATTTACAAACTTTGCACTCTTGACCTTTTACAATGAAGCCTCCTGGTTGCTTCATGTAAATTTTTTCATCTAGTTCTCCATTTAGAAAAGTTGTCTTTACATCCATTTGATGTAGTTGTAAATCCATATGAGCAACTATAACTAGGATTAAGGGAATTAAAGAAAATCTTGCAACTGGTGCAAAAGCTTCATCATAATCTATACTCTTTTTTTTTATATATCCTTGTGCAACAAGATGAGCTTTATATCTTTCTATGGATCCATCCGCACCACGTTTGACTTTGAGAACTCATTTATTTGCTATTGGTCTTCTATCGGATGGGAGATCAACCAAATCCTAGACTTGGTTATCTTTCATAGACTTTATTTCTTCTTTCATCCATTCTTTCGTCGCAGGACACGAGAGAGCCTCATCAATTATTTTAGGCTCATGTTCATCTTCCTGATCAACTATAAAAGCTTTTCCTTCAATCTCAAAACGACAACGTGGGATACTTTTTCTATTAGTCCGACGTATTGAACGTTCTGGTGTATCTCGTTTTTGAGTTGGCGATGATTCTCTCCCACACAGATCAGTATTTTGAGATAAGGAGACATACTCCTCAACAGATTGATCTGTTTGATGAGTCAACTCATGATCTTCTTCCTCTATGAGGTGAAGATCTTTATCTATTTCGTCTTTCTTAGAAAAATCATCTTCCAAAAATGTAGCATCTCGACTTTCTGTCTCTTATAGTTCCATCATCCTTTTCGCCTACGAAAATATATCCATTGGAGTCTCCGAATATCTTATAAAGATACACTTTTTTTTTCTCTACGACCCAACTTTCCATACTTATGAGAAATATGAAGTACATAGGCCATGCACCCCAGGGTCACAAATAACTAAGTTCAAACTTTTGACCTGTCCAGAGTTCGTAAGGAGTGGAACCTACAGATTTTGATGGAACACGATTCAATATATAGGTTGCAGTTAATAAGGAATCACCCCAAAAAGAGATAGGAAAATTTGCTTGCGCCATCATTGGTCGCACCATATCAAGTAAAATCCAATTTTTTTCTTTCTGCAGCACCATTTTATTTCAGAGTTTTAGGAATTGTTAGTTGTCTAACAATCCCTTTTTCATCACATAATTCTCTAAATAGATCAAATAAATATTCACGATCATGATCTATACGCAAGACTTTAACCTTGTGATCCAATTGATTCTCAGCCATATGCAAGAATCTTTTGAAACACTAATGCTTCATATTTATGTGTGATTAAATAGGCCACACCATATCATGAATAATCATCTATAAAAGTGATGAAATAAGAGAAACCATGTCCAGTCTTAACATTCATAGGATCACGAGCATCAGAATGGATTATTTCTAAGGAAGAATCAACATGTTTGCCTACTCCAAATGATTTTTTAGCTACTTTACCAGCAAGGCAATCTTCACACATGGGCATAATTACTTTAGATTGCCTAAAAGGTCTTCTCTAGCTAGTCGATTCATACGATCTTGCCCAATATACCCAAGTCTGGCATGCCAAGTTTTGACATCAACATTTTTCTCCTCTCCCTCTCTCTCCCACAGTGGCAACGACTCCCACGGCTCCGACGACTTCTAATGACTCAGGCGATCCGAACCGTCCTCCCCCTCTTCCTCTTCCTCTCTCTCTCTCTCTCTCTGCCGCCCTTCCCCACTACCTCTCCCTCTCTCTCGACTCCGGCAGCCAGGTGGCCGGATCCGACTCACAGGCTGCCGGATCGACAACATGTTCATCGAATCCAACGCACAAGCGGCCGGATTGGCCGCATGACGGCTGGATCGGGCGCATGACTTCCAGTCCGATGCTTCCGGTCGGATCTGGTGCTTGTGGTCGAATCCAACGCACAAGCGGCTAGATCGATCACATGGCTGCTGGATTTGGCTGCAAGCGGCGGATCCAGTGCACAGGCGGCCGGATCCGGTCGTAGGCACTGAATTCGGCACACATGTGGCCGGATCTGGCCATAGGCGCTGAATCCGGCGCACAGGCAGTGGGATTGGGTACTCAGGTGGCCGAATCCCGCGCTGGTGTCCAGATCTAGCGCACAGGTGGCTGGATCTGGCACAGTGCTGTCAGATCCGACCGCTTGCGATGGAGCCAATGCACAGGTGGTTGGATCAGTCGCGGATAGCTCCGAATCGGTGGCGTATGGCTAATGATTGACCTGGATTCGTTCGCTGGATGATGCCTCTCTCTCGCTCGCTCACCTTCTCTCCTGATCGACCTGCACCATAAGATTGGGCCGCGTGGAGGCCGATCCGGCAGCGTGGTAGCTGATCCGGCCACGTGGCATCCAATCCGGCCGCAGGTTTGATTTTTTTTTATATTTTAAAATATGTTTGCAATGGGTTCTTCCCGTCGGAACCTTTGATGGTAGGGCCCTCCTTCGGAACCCATGGTAGGTGCATCACGCTAGAGCTTTCGACTGTAGGCTTCCTTCGAAAGCTTCATCGGGTGATTGCCCTCGAAAATTTCGATGGTAAGCTTCCGATGAAAGTTTCGTTAGACGTATGCCGTCGAAATCTCTGCTGGGATGTTTCTGCCGGAGGTTCAGATGTGAAGTTACATCTATACCTACGATGGGCAACATCAGAAGGTCCTTCGAAACCTCCAATGCATTTTGTTACCAGTCGAAAATTTGTTACTGATGAGCTATTTTTCTATGATCGTCTTCCCGTCGTAAAGGCTATTTTCCATCGGATTTGGCCGTCGAAAATCACGGAAATTCTTGTAGTGTATGAAAATGTGGATTTCGAAAAAGTGAGAATTTGAAAAATTAAAGTCCCAATAATTGTTCTTATATTTCAAAGAATTCTAAAAGTGATTTTTAATATTTTTAGGAGATGTATGAGTCAGGTGAAACATAGACAAAAAATCGAAAAATTCGTAAAATTATTATTTTTGTTCTTCGAACAAAAAAATTAGATTTTGATTTCTTTGTTATTTATTTTTATAAATATTCTGCTTGAATTTAAATTATGGGTAGATTCTTATTTACGTCTTAAATAAATGAATAAATAAATAAATAGAGAAATGCAAAATCATTCTTATCCTTACCTATTATCACCTTGGCTGAAACATTGGCGTGGAACATTTTACCTATTACCTTCTCACCACCTTTTACCTTTTTTACCTATTAGCTCCAACCATTGGCGTGGAACATTGGGAGCGTCCACAGGGACGTGGGACGTGGGACGCCTGGGGACGCACCGGTCGATGAGGAAGTCTATGGTGGTGCCGGAGATGTAGTTGAGGACCATCGGATCCCACTCGCTCTCTGGCCTGACCCACCGGAACTGTGGGTCCCCCATGTTCATGAGCCTCTCCTAGGTGAGGTTGCTAATTTGGTGACCACCGTCTCCTTGTTCGTAGGAGTCCCCATTTTTTATTACATAGTTTTAGAGAACATAATTATTAATGATGATCTATTAATAATCAAATTATTAATAAAAAATGTTATTTATGTTCTTTGGCATCCAAAATCATTTTTATTTCATTTTATCATCGGACTAGATTGCTTGATCAACATTTTCTTTATTTGTTTCCCCTTTACATTGTCTTCCTATTTCTTTTGTTTTGTTTTTCAATTTGACCTCTTTCAGCCTACTGACATCTTGATTTTTATTTTACTTCAATTCATAATCATCATAACGTAAATTTTTACTTTTATTTAATCCTCTTAAATTGGATGCATTAATTGGCTTTTTCATTATTTAAAGGGATAAATGGGGTGGGGTGCGCTGTGCTCTGCATCCCATGCGGTGCGGACTCTCAGCCGTCAGCAATTAATTGATGGTCGGATCTCAAATTGCAAAAAAACTCAGAACACGGGCTTCATCTTGATCGCCAAGATACAAGCAACGGCTACGCTTGATTCATCTCATGTTGAACACATGAAAAACTCTGTTCATTTCTCTTCACAATTTTCTCTCCTTGTGATCGGTTCGTTCTTTTCAGTTCTACCTAGTCATCTTGATCTCCTCGACTCATCAACGATGATGCCTACCTTACACCAGGGAAGGAGCTCCTCATTCATGTGCTGCTGCTTCCTCTACATGTCATGATCGTCCGAAATAAAAAATAATAATGAATTATAATATATGAATATAATTAATATTTTAATATTAATGTTGCCGATGAATCTATGGTTCACTAGCACCAATAGATTTTTATCCGTCGGTATTTATAATAATTAATCACACTTTGGTTTAAAAAAAGAGTGGACTCATCAAACTAATATTTTAATATTATATAAAATATAATATACAATATATTATTATTTTAATATTATTAGAAAAATAATTATTATGTTAAAATTTTAATCCACATTCATTAAGGATGCATTTCTATATAATTATTTATTAGTATAAACAAAAAATAATGAATTATAATATAAGAATATGATTAATATTTTAGTATTAGTGTTATGATTAATATTTTAGTATTAGTGTTACCGTCGTCGGTAATATCGAAGGGTAAGCTCGTCGGTAATATTGAAGGATAAACATTTCGATAACTATTATTATAATATTATGTATGTATAATATAATATAATATATATGATTAATATTTTAATATTATTGTTATAAAAAATGACGAATTTTTATCCGTCGATAATACCGAAGGATGCACCCATCAGTAACCAATATTTTAATATAATATAATATAATACACAATAAATTATTATTATTTAATATTAATATTACCGACGGGTCTACTCTTTGTACTGACAGATTTTTATCCGTCGGTAACTTTAATTTTTTCCCACCGAATCTTCTCTCTCTATATCGTGACTCGTTCACCCCTCTCTCTCCCTATATCTCTCTCCTCACTCATTCCCCCCTCTCTCTACCAATATCCCTTTCTCCCCCTCTCCCTCTCTCCCATGGTGGCAGCGACTCCCCCAACTCCGGCAACCTCCCATGACTCTAGCTCTAGCTATCCTCCTCTTCTTCCTCTCTCTTGACTCCGGCCTCCCCCTCTCAACTTTTGCCATTAGGTGACCGAATTCGGCTCACAAGGATCTTGTGTTGGTAGCTGGATCTCGCGCAGAGGAGGCCGAATGAGGCGCATGGTTTCCGGATCTGCCCGAATGTGGCCGATCAGGATCTGACCGATCCGGTGCACTGGCGGCCAGATTGGTCGCATGGCTGCCGAATCCAGCACCAAACGCTCGAATTTGGCGCAGGCCGCTGGATCCGGCATGAGGCGCTCGGATCGGCCACATGGTTGTCAGATCCAGCGTAGGCGGCCGGATTCGGCACTAGGCAGTTGGATAGGACGCATGGCTGCCCAGACCTGGTGCGGGCAACCTGATCTAGCACCAGGCACTCAGATCTAGTGCGGGCGGCCAAATCCAACGCCGATTCGGCTCAAGTTGCCACACCCGTCGATCGATCCAACAGACATGCAATTTATTTTATATTTAAAATAAACATTTTCGACTAGCGTACACATCACAAACTTCAACAAGAAGACTCCTGCCGGATAGTCCAATGGACCTCTGCAGAAGCATGTTTGGGACCTCTGCTATGGGTCTACTTTTATAGGGGTGGAAGACTTGGGCGAGAAGTTAGGCAGAACGCATCACGCGCGTCCATCGCGTGTGATGACATGTCTGCGCAGTCCACAATCCTCGCTGCGTGATTAGCGCGCGTGAGCAGCGCCCTCTGCGCGCGATCCACGTGCGGTCCGCGCGCCTCGCGTGTGGTCAGCGCCTAGCGAGCGGTCCGCACGCCTAGTGCACGGTCTACACGCCTAGTGCACGGTCCGTGCGCTTGCACCGTCTCGCCCTTGTGGGCCGTGCGCATATATCCAACAAGGGCATTATTCCAACAATCGTCCACTTGCCCACATTGAGCATTATACTTCCGTTCATACAGAATTGGTAAATATGTTCAGAATTGGTAAATATGTCATACGACCCACGAGTACAAACACGCTTCTTTATAGGAGCTAGAAAGATACCTGTTAAGGTTCAATCGCTCAACTATATCTAGAGCATATGTCATTCCCATAAGGGATTCATGACAGTTCACACATGAGCTACCAAATGCTCAAATAATGTAACTCATTATGCCCTACATCTGTCTTGCAGCATAGCTAAGATAACGCATGTCTTGCTCCACGGTAACTATCTTTCACATACACTATTTTCAACTTAAGAAAATAGTTGGCCAATTATACGTGAAAGCTTAATGCATCTCATAACAGTTCTTTCTCTCACCCTTATGTCTTTTAGTAGTGAACTAGCTGATTTTCTAAACGTGGCTCGACAAGCTATTTTACTTTTCACCTTTGAGTATCCCGCTAAAGTAGCAAGCATTAATTCCTTTCCTTAAAGCATAGTCAAGAGTCTAAGGGCACATACAGATAAGTCATCTGCTAGAGACTCACACCATGATGACCATCGAACTAATCAATTCATCATGTCTTTTTAGGTCGACTTTTCATACTTGATATTAAACACAAGTACTACGGTGGATACTCCCACTGAAGGAGCGATGTTTAGCTCTGTTTAATTATATACCACATAGACTTAAGTCCAGTCGCTACATTTTAACGCCTGACCCGAGTTTTCAAAATTGCTCGCTATCCTATAGCGTCAAATTTAAATATCGTATCTGGCATCTCTCTTTTATTCAGGCAACATTGAGTTACTAAAATTCATATTTTAACAGTCACATCATGACTCACATGGTTCATTCCGCTCGCTATCTTCGTGAGCGCCGAAAATATTTGTTCGTGTGAGTGAACAAATCTAGGCTTGATCGACATACCTTTCACATGCATAACAAAACTTCACAACAATGAATTTATCAAAGAAAATAATTTTTTATTTATTGAAAATTTGAATACATCATTATGTTTATAATCTACGCAGCCCTAAGGCATTTACATGTCTCAAGAATGTCTCTCTTGGCAATGGTTTGGTGAATGGATCAGCAACCATATTGTGCGTTGATTTGTACTCGACTGAGATCTCCTCTTTGACTTCTTGATTTCATACAAATTTGTACTTCGTATCGATATGCTTTCCTTTGCAATAGTTTTTCTCGTCCTTTACATAAGCAATGGCTGCTTGATTGTCATAGTGAAGGATCTTCTTCTTCATTGCATTCTAAAAAATTATCAGGTTTTGAAGGAATCTTTTAACCATAAGACCTCTTGTACTGCCATTAAACAAGTTATGAATTCTGCCTCCATAGTTGACAATGTCATACAATCTTATTTCTTGCTACTCCAAGTAACAGCACCATTGCTGAGTAAGAAAGTGTATCCAGAGGTGGAATTTCATTCATCAATGTCACTAGCCCAATCGGCATCGATGAATCCAACAAGTCGTAAATTTCCTCCATGATAGCATAGTGCGAGATCTACAGTATTCTTGAGGTATCTCATGATTCTTTTCACTGCCTTTCAGTGTTGACGTCCTGTATTAACCTGATATCGACTAACTAGACCCACGACAAAATATATGTCCGAACGAGTACACATCATAGCGTACATCAGGCGGTCGACCACACTCGCATAGGAAACATTGGACATTTTCTTTTATTCCTCTGGAGTTTTATGGCACATGTCCAAGCTTAAAGCCTCACCTTTCATAATAGGAGTGTCAATGGGTTTGCAGTCATCCATGCATAATCGTTCCAAAACCTTCTTTATATATCTTTCCTGCGACAAAGCAAGGAGTCGTTTGAAACGGTCATGCAGGATTTTCACACCCAGTATGTATGTTGCTTCACCCATGTCCTTCATCTCAAACATGGAGGACAACCATTGCTTAATGGTAATGACATAATTTCTATTATTTTCAACTATTAAATGTCGTCCACATATAACGTTAAGGTAGAAAAATTATCCTCAAACTTATGAACATACACAGTGATCTTCATCAATCATGTTAAAATCGTACGAAATGATTGATTGATGAAATTTTATATACCACTATCTATATGATTGTTTGAGTCAATAAATGGACCGACACAACTTGCAAACTTTGAGCTCTTCTCCTTTTACAACGAAGCCTTGAGGTTGCACCTGTAAATTTCTTCATCTAGTTCTCCATTGAGAAAAGTAGTTTTTACATCCATTTGATGTAATTCCAAGTTCATACGTGCGACTATAGATAGTATTAGGAGAATTGAAGCCAATCTTACAAATAGTCAACACCGGTTGTTTGGGTGAAACATTTTGTCACTAGGCGGACTTTATATCTTTCAATTGATCCATCAATGTCACGTTTAATTTTGAGAACCCATTTGTTCCCAATTACCTTACGTCCTGGCGGGAGATTAACCAAGTTCCGAACTTAATTTTTATGCATGGACCCTAACTCTTCTTTCATTGCCATA
Source organism: Pontederia crassipes (assembly GCA_030549335.1). NCBI lineage: Eukaryota > Viridiplantae > Streptophyta > Magnoliopsida > Commelinales > Pontederiaceae > Pontederia > Pontederia crassipes. The sequence continues at coordinate 11,196,714 of CM060190.1, forward strand.
ATCCATTCTTCCTTAGCAAGGACGAGAGAGACTCTTTGACAGATTTGAGCTCAAGTTCATCTTCCAGATTTACTATGTTAACCTCATGTGGTCCATGTTCCTGCAACCATTCGATTTCAAATCATCAGCGCGGAACATGTTTTCTAATAATCTGTCGAAGAGAACTTTCAGGTTGGTCAGTTGGCGGTTGCGAATCTCTCCCACTTGGATCAAGTTGTGAGACGGAGGAGACCAACTCCTCAATGAGTTGGTCCGCTTGTGCCATCAACTCGAGATCATCTTCTTCATCTAGGAGAAGTCTATTGTCAATCTCGTCTTGCTTAGAAAACTCATTCTCCATGAATGTCACATCCCTACTTTCGATTTATGTTACCGCACCATCTTTTCTTTCTCCTATGAATACATAGCCCTTGAAAGTTTCACAATATCTTATAAAGATACATTTTTGCCCTCTAGGATCCAACTTCTCATACTTATGGGAGGTGTTTAGAACATAGGCTGCGCAACCCCAATGGTGCAAATAACTAAGGTTAGACTTTTGACCTATCAAAAGTTCGTAAGGTCTAAAGTTCATAAGGTGTGGTAGAAACAAATTTCTATGGTACAGGGTTTAAAATGTAGGCAGGAGTCAATAGCGCATCTCCCCAATACGAAATTAAAAGATTAGCTTGCGCCATCATGGATCAAACTATATCAAATAAGATACGATTCCGTATTTTTGCAACACCATTTTGTTGCAGAGTTTTCGATACTGTTAGTTTCTTAACTATACATTTTTCATCACATAACCTTTTGAATAAGTCAAAGAGATATTCGCATTCACGATCGGTTCGTAAGGCTTTAATCTTGCGATCCATTTGATTCTCTACCATGTTCATGAATCGTATTCCGTATTTTTGCAACACCATTTTGTTGCAGAGTTTTCGATGCTGTTAGTTTCTTAACTATACATTTTTCATCACATAACCTTTTGAATAAGTCAGAGAGATATTCGCATTTACGATCGGTTCGTAAGGCTTTAATCTTGCGATCCACTTGATTCTCTACCATATTCATGAATCGTACAAAACAATCCAAGACTTCAGACTTATGAGAAATCAAGTATATAATGCCGTAACATGAATAATCATCGTTAAATGTGATGAAGTAAGAAAAATCGTGTCTTGTGTGAACATTCATCGGACCACATATGTCTGAATGGATTAATTGTAATGGGTACTCGGTGCGTTTTCCCATCCCAAATGGTGTTCTTATTTTCTTGCCAACTAGTCATTCCTCGCAGGTCTGAAGATCAACTTTTGCGAGAGACCCCAAGAGGCCTTCTTTAGCAAGTCTATTCATTCAATCTTGATCAATGTGTCTTAGTCTAACATGCCAAATGTAGCCACTTTCATTCACATCAACAGATGATATAAAAGAATAACTAGCAATAGATGCTATATTTAAAACATATAAATCATTATTGAGAAAATCATTGCATAGAAGAACATTGTCATGACATATTATCATTTGTTTCCTCCGGAAACTTATTATATAACCAAATTTGTCTAATGCTGACACAGAAAGTAAATTTCGTCTAAAAGCTGGAGCATATAGAACATCGTGAAGGTAAAGTATTTGGCCATCGCGAAGGTCTAACTTACATTATCTAATGCCTTTAACTTCAACTCTTTCGTTGTTTCCAACGTAAATCCATTTGCTATCCGCACTTATTCGGCAAAATTCTACGAAGACCCCACGATCTCTTGCTACATGGTCGGTGGCTCCTTAACCTGCAATCCACGAAGGATAAAATTATAGTCAGGACAAACCTTCTTTGTCTCAGTGCAATCACGAGCAAAGTGACAATGTTTGTACAAATGTAGCATTTTACTTTATTCATGTCTACCTTGCCGCCACGCTTCCCACGTTTGCACTAGTGGCCTTGGGCTTTCTTCTATCTAGCATCTCCGCTCTTTTTATTTGGTAGCGACTTATGTGACATTTTTCTCTTGGATTGGGAACTAACTCTTTGTCCACCATTTCAATGTGACGAGCAGTTTGGTCAAAAGTTTTGACACTTTTGTTGTGCATCAAATTACAATACCCAACTTTTTGGAAGAGAGCGGATAAGAGCTTGCACCTGTTGCTCATCATCGAGTACTTGTCACGCATTTTTGAGTTCACGGATCATGTTGGACATCTTCTAGATATGCTCCCACATCATACAATTTGGTCACTTCCGATAAGAGTCAAACTTGACCGTGAGCATCCGATGCTTGGTGGTCACCCCAATAGTTATTGCGGAGCACCGTCCATATTTCGAATGCTGTCTTATAGACTTTGAATTCGCATAGGAGAGAATTATTCATCGTGCTCAGCAACGTGATGCGAGCAAGGCGATTCTTTTGGTCCAAGCCTGAAATGCCTCCATATGCCTCTGCGTTGGGCATTATGTCTAGGTGCAAGTTTATTGACAACATGATTGATGGTCTCCAAGACCTCTTGTTCTTCTAAAAGATATTGAACCTTGCGGTACCAAATATCATAATTTTCGTCATTGAGCTTTTCATTCGTGTTCAAGTCAACAATTATTATTTTGGAACCCATGGTCTAGTTTGGTCACAAAAATAGGAGAAATCAGTGTTAAGCATATTTGAATTTTATCTGCAAACAACATAAAATAATGAAATAATCATATTCATGAAGTAGTGACATCGAGAGGTCGTTAGACTCCCACTCATCTCCCACTATCTCTAAGAAATATTGTCATTCATTATTTTAACAATGCGACAAAATTAATCTAAATGTTTGAATTTTGAATCAACACATAATTCAAAATTTTGTACTATATACATTTTGAATCAACTTATAATTCAAAATCACTGATATTCATTTCATGTGACCAAGACAATCAGGACTAATGCAATGGGGGCGCTTCCCCGAGGGGTGCCAATTAAATAACTACATACTATCCTTCGCCTCGACATCACATTCGAAAAATAATGTGCTACCATTGTCACACATCAACCCTATTTTTTGAGACTGCATCGACCATGCACCAAGCTAGTTCCTCGGAACCTTTCTAGACATGAATTTTGATCATGCACCACTCAATAGAAAGAAATTAGTTATTGTGATAATATTTGAATCTCAATGTGCCTTAGTCCTACAAAAGAACTACCTATGTTTCATGTATTCTTTAATTACCCATAGTTTGTATAATTAGACTAAGTAATTATTTTTATTATAGGCTTGCATGAAACATGGATTTAAGCACATAGCCAAAATTAATTTTGCTATCTTAATTAATTCTCACAAAAGGAATTAATTTCAATTTAATCAATTTCAAAACAATTTGAAATTCTATGCAAGTTATCATGCTTAACAATATTGGACATATCAATTTTAATTCTAACATATAGTCAAAATTTTAATCACAGAAACAAATATCATTATGACATACATAAATGAAAATATTTATTTCATACATGATAACACATTTATTAGGCAATATTTGATATTGACATGCAAATCTAATCATTTAATTTAATGCTTTAAATCCACAAATGATTTTCTTTTGATAACATTAAATTGCATGCAATATTACAGAAAAATTTATAAGGAAAAAACAAAATTTTTCTAATTTTTCGTGATTTTATAATAGATATTTTCTATTTTCAAAATATTTTAAAATTTTGACAAAAATCAGAAAAGCAAAAAAAAAAAAGAAAACTATTTATTGGACCTCACAGCCAGCCCAATTGTCACTTCTCACATGTGCAACTATCTTGCACTCAAACTGGACCTTCCAGCAGGCTGTATGTCTGTTAGAATAATTTTCTTTTTTTTTTTTGCTACAACATATGTAGAAAAAAATTCAAAAAAATCCCCAAAAAATATTAAAATAAATCTGAAAAATATATTATGATCTAGGTTCATCCATAATATATTTGTGATGACAAACTTTACTTTATCCCTAGTTGTGGTCATACAATCGAGGTGCGCAAATCACAAAAATAATAACAAATATTATTTTTTCGACGCAATCACGAGTTCGAGAAAAATCTAAAAAAAACTCTGATACCAATGTTGAAATTTATAACAGATATAAATTCTAGAGGTTGCGGAATACTTCTTGCAATGGAAGTAGATTATCAGGGTTTTTTCACGAACTCTTGATGAACGCACTTGCACTTCGGGATCGAGGACCGAACCTCAAAGGAATGGAACTATTTACTACAGCACAAGTACTTCTGGACGAACCTCTGCGAAAGCGTGTTTGGGACCTCTTCCCCTTTTATAGGGGAGGAATACTTGGGCGAGAAGTTAGGCAGAACGAAATACGCACGTCCATCATCCGTGATGACGTGTCTGCACAGTCCACAATTCTCACTACACGATCAGCACGCGTGAGCAGCGCCCTTTAATGCGTGATCCACACGCAGTCAGCGCGGTCCGAGCGCGATCAGCGCGAACCATGCGCCTCGTAATAAGGGCATTATTCCAACATGCGTGTTACTAACAGTTACACACGTTCAATCAAGGTCGACTCATCATAGAACTCAACTAATTTAATTACATCACGTATCTAATAATGACAAGTGGATTTGAGTTCAAGACCGAGGAGGAGTCGCTTATCACTATAGTCAATCCTTGTTGATATAAATTCATCCTTTATATCATGATTTTGCAGGAGTTATTATGCCGATATTATGGGTGACTTTGGATATTAGAACCGATAATATAATGACCAATTAGATCAGTAAAACTTGACAGCAATCGATCCAAAATCATCGTTCCATTGCTCATTTTCATATGTATATTTTGATCCCTGATTTATATATTTGATTTTAATCACTCTTATGATGATGATTATTTATGATTATGTACTTCTGATTTTTCTTCATATTCATGATCATATCTTAGGACTCTTGATTTAAGTCCTTTGTGATTATAATGACCCCTAATTATTTATTATCTTAAGGTCTTATGACCTTTCTCATGGTGCTTCAAATCTAGATTTTTGTGATACTCTTATTATTTTATTTCTTTCTTTATATTTATGATGTCTTTATTCCTAATTTACTCAGTGAGTGCCAAAATTCGTAAAAAAGTTTTATCTCCCATGTATATTCAAATGTGCATGTGTAGGTCTCGATAATTTTTTTTTTGTAACCGGCCCCTGGTATCTAGGAAGCCATGCCGATGACTCAACTCGCGTGACACTAAAGAGCACACTGTCTATAATAATTAATATGTTTGACAACAACACATTGAGCTTGTCATATGTGAGTCCTGAATCCTTTATTTTATGTCTTAGTTACCTCTAATGTTATTAGGGTGATGTATTAGCTGAGTTACTCAAGTTTCATATGATGATTGTTTTTTTAGTCTTTCACATATTATAATGATTATATTTTCTTTTTATTTAAAAAAAAGATATTTACTTTTGTGCATATGATTTTTATTCTTAATTGATCAATCAATCTTTATTTTGATCAATATGATGTCCACGTATGTATAATTTGCAGCTTCCCCTAAAAATGTAATCTAACATGTGGTGGCATTTAAGGAGTTAGAATAATTTTCGTGTATCATGAAATATTGAATATCATTTTGACTAAGAAAGAATTATATTAGAAATTCTTGATTAAGGGCTACAACTCTGCCAGAATAGGGAAAACAACAGAAAGAAGAAAGGAAAATTGGTTCATTGATGCCCAAATTGAAGAAATCCATTATTACAAAGTCTCATCAATTTTGTTTTTAGCTGGGCCTCAACCCATATTGAAGAAAATCCATAATGAAACGTCTTTGCAAAATTGATGTGAGAAAGCCCAAAATGGAGGCCCAGGTCGCCTTTCATATTTCTTCTTTTTTCCTTTCTGTTGCATTCATCTTTTTTTTTTTAAAGCAAAATTTAAATATCGTACAGAAATTTGATTTAAATTACTAAATTATCATCCAAACAATTCCTATATTAGAAAAAAAACACTGAGCAAAACTTTTATGGTCAATCAGTTGATAGATCTTAAAGAATAAAAAAAGATAACTGCATATTATTTTATTAGCATCCAATATGAGGAAATTCAAGCGATTATAGGGCACATAATTCTTCATTTAATTAATGTTCCTCAATACGTGCGTAACAATTAATTATATGAAACTTTTGTACGATAGATGATATATTGTGTAATCATTAATCATCCTAGAAACTACTAAATTCGAACTCTAGTAACAAAGCATTACATAGAGGACTTAATTTTAGATTCAAATTGTAACATCGTATATAACAAGTGATTGCGCAATGGTCTAGGTTTTAAGAGTCATGATGTCATGAAGTCTTTTTATTATGTTTTCAAAAGATATATACGATGTCCTCATGCTCTCAATCCAATAAAGGAAGAACATGATAGAGGATAAAAGGATTTTGGATCCCCTTTATTTTGAATCCTTCTCTTTCTTCCTCTTCTTTCTCCTCTTTCTTCCTCTTTTTTTCCTTCCTTAAGCCCTAGTCGTTAAGTGAGAAATTGGGTAAAAGAGATTAACAAGGGGATTTTGAATTTTTAAATAGGGGAGAGATTAGGGTTTCAATCAAAAGATTAAATTGCTCATGGATGGGGATGAGATGTAACACTCTTGAAATCCACCACACGACACATGTCACGAGTGGGTCTTGAGATGCGTCACTTAATGACCAATGTGATGTACAAAATAACATCAATGAGATATAATGCAATACGAGTAGCGAAAATGTGAGCAATTTGTGCATTATCAATAACACACATGTCGGAAAGTGGGCCGAAGTGCATGTCTCTCATAAGTACACTGCTGTCAATTTCGTTTTATTCTGACTGAACTTCGAAGTGGCTTGGATTTTGAATTTGTGGTGGTCGTCCGACGTTGAACCTCAATATAAGAACAATTTGAAAGAACTTCTAAATTATTTCTATTATGACGAGGTTGATTATCTTGATTAAAATTTCAATCGGTATATATTAGAGTCTCTATAAGTTATTTTTGTTATCTCTTTTTATTTCTATAGGTTGATTATCTTTAGTATTTTTGTTATCTCTCTATATTCAAGATTGTGCAAAAATTAATACTTTTGCACCTTTGATTATGTCCATAGAGATAGACTTTCGGGCCTACTCGATCGTCTTTGGGTTAATCAAATTGAGTTTGACTCTCGAATCGTGTCGAACCAATACTGTAACATCCCCTTAAGATATTATTCGTTTTGGGCCTATTGGCTCGTACGAATTTAAAACGCGTCTTAATAGGTGAAGGGGCTAAGCTACATATAAGCCCATGACTACTTTCGTATTTTGTCCATGTGGGACTATTCAATGAGACCATCTTGGTCCTTAGACCTCAAGTCGTTACAATCTTCCCCTAATAAAGGGCTCAACGTCCTCGTTGAGCAGGGTCGTGTTAGCCCGTGGCTCGTGGCCCGTGTTTCTCACATGGCTCAAGTGAGCACGCGAGGTCGGCCCTGATATCGTTCTGTAATACCCCCGGCTCAATCAAGATATTGTTCGCTTTGGGCCTATTGGCCTGCGCGAATTTAAAATGCATCTTCATAGGTGAAGGGGTAGCTACATATAAGCCATAATCACCTCCGTGTTTTGCTCATGTAAGATTATTCATCAAACCTTCTTGATCATTAGACATCAAGTCGTTACAAATATGGCCTGAAATCGTGCCATTTCGAATCGTGCCGGCAGACATTTCGAGTGACCTAGACGAGTCATGCCTCCCATTTTTTTCTTTCTTTTTACTGTAGGTATTTCATATATTAAAAAAATAAAAATTTTAAAAATAAAAATTGCTCACATCATTTTTGTCCTAAAATTTTGACTAATAAAAATAATAAACATAATAAAAAATATTATAATTATATGATAAAAAATATATGATATTATGATTATTAGATGTATAATAAAAACATTTTATATATGATATAATTATAAAATTTATTATATATGATTAAATATATTTATAATATCTTTATAAAACTTATAATATATGATTAAATATTTAACAATATAATAAAAATAAAAATAAAATGTTGTGTTCTTTTGGCCCGACAGAAAATCGTGAGGGTCGCGTGCACGATTCTCCTTCTTTATATGTCCATTATCAAAGAAATAAAAAATTGAACCCTGCACTAAGTTCAACAAGAATTTCTGTACAAATTTAATATATTTTCCCGAACTTTCAAAAAAAATTTATTTTATTTGAAAAATTGTAGGAAAGTTTGCCGGTTTGATCATCATAGGATATTTTTGCCATTGAAAAATTCGATGTGTCGTGATCAAAACTCATTTAAAAAGAATACAATCGAGAACACATTGCCTCTAACTCATTTGACAGGACAAGAATTGCTAGGGCAAGTAAACAAGCTTAATGAAGTCTCATTCGGATTGAAGATTGGTAGTTACAAGCAAATTGGGTTTGGAAGTGAACATAATTAGGAGAAAATAAGTATTTTTTGGGAGTTGCATTATTGGTCTTCAAACTTCATATGTCATAACATGGACGTCATGTATGTGGAGAAGAACATATTTGAAAACATCTTTAACACTATTATGGATATTAAATGAAGAACAAAAGATAGCATACATGCGCGCGAAGACATGAAAGTTATATGTAAAAGACTAGAGCTAAATATCATTTAGCTTCAAAATGGTAAATGCAAAAAGCTAAAAGCTACTTACGTCTTCCATGCGTGTAAATTTGATAGCTAACATTAGCAAGTGCACTAGTCGCTCAAGTAATAAAGTAAATGAGTAGAATTATCATTCCCACGAGGACGGTTAATAACTTAGATTTTATTTTAACATTATTAATTAAGAAAATATAATTTCAGATGTGAATAAAAAGAAAATAATAAAATAAAGAAAATGATCACCTGGAGAAATAATGATTTGATTATTAGAGCACCTAATTATCGCCACTAAATGTAATAAATTTTCTCAACTTAAAATTAATTGAATCAATAATAAAATGAATTTCCAAAATTAGTTAACCAATGTTTCAGGCTTTAACTACTATCTTATGAATCATTAGAATAAATCAATCCTTTTGATTTTTAATTTACATAGTTAAATCATAAGATGCATTAAAATGAAATTAATATTAAGGGCTTTCTCAAGTCACTTTAATAATTACACAAATTATGTTTCTTTCAATTTCCCTAATTGTGACATGCAATAAATAAGATCAATCCTAGAAACTATTATGAAAATAATCACTTCTTCTCATATAGCAATCAAATCATAAATCATGGAATCAAAGAAAAACATTAAACATGAAATTGTAATGCTATTAAAGACTCAAACTAAACTAATATTAAGAAATATTTTGAAACATAAATAGGGTTCAACTAAGATGACCCTAATGAAAGAATAAATCTGAGGCTAACAACATCAAATCTAATATAAAAGATTGGGAAAAGAAAACGAAGAACTTTGGCACCCGCTGTGCACGTGCTCTCGCGAGTTTCCGGCAGGGCTTCACTATTATTCTTGCTCTTCTCCTCTTTGTACACTTCAAATCTATGCTCCAGGGATGCATTTTTAGGCTCTCTTTTGTCTTCTTTTATAGGTTTTCTCGTCTCCAAATGAAAGAAACCGAAATTCTATCAAAAAAGTGAATAAAAATGATTTTAAAACTGCCTAACCGATTGGCGTCACGGCTGTGACCAAGTCCTTCATGGCCCTGATAAAAGGCTGTCAAGGCTAAAAAGTAAGAAATTTTTCTGGTGAAAAATATTTCTGTCATGGCCATGACAGTGACAGATTTTCCTGCTTGCAACATCTTTCTGTCACAGCCATGAAAAAAATTGTCACAGCTGTGACAGTCTTCTGAGCTATTTTAGGTATTTTTTTGCCTTGATTTTGACATTTTCTCATATCCTGCCATGAATAATTTCCAAACTTAGGTAGAAATCAAATCTAAAGAAAATTATACGAAAGCAAATCGAAACTCCCATTTTTTAAACATAAAAACATTCTAAAATGCTAATAAAATGGCCTAAATTAATGCATGATTTTTCGTGCATCAAATATCCCCAAGTTTAATATTTTTCTTGTGCTCAAGCAAATTTCAAATAAGGCATAGTGCTCCACCACAAAATCAATACTTATCTCCCATTCTTCTTTTTTACACGACCATCACCATAGTATCTATTCTCAACCAATACCCAACCTTGCAGAATTCTTAACCTTTAATCATGTCTTTCCTGCATATCTATAAATAATAGTAGTCAATCTCATAAGAGTATCAATATTGAACCACAAGTCTTTAAGGAGCTTATTTTTATACTATTATTATTTCACATTTGAGCATTAAGATTTTTCTTTTTTTTACTTAAGAATTTAGTAATCCTTCATATTCCACAAAGTGGTCCATTAACAGGCTTTCAACCGACGGATCCTAGAGCAAATGCCCTTAGATCGCCAGGCAAGAATCTCCTACGGGTCTAATTACCTGGACACATCAAGGTTCCAGAGGGCACTTTATACTTTTCATTTAACTGTTGGGACTCAACTAGCCCTTTTTTTCATTTTCATTTTAACATTAAAATTATATAGCATAATTATAAGCTCATGAAAGACTTTGTGTTTTCAATAAAGATGCAATTATAATCAAAACTAGCATCACAGTAAATAATAGAGAAATTCATCATTTAAAAGCTAATCCTTCTACTTAGCAACAAACTCAATCCAAATCCCAATACTCTAGTGATACTCGATAAAAAGAAACAATGATTGAATTTTATAGATTAACTAATGTTCTGAAAATAAACTTAAAGACAATAAAATATTAAACAAAGAGAAATGAGATGACACTTAAATTTTTTTTTGAAATTATAATAATTAGATGCATTCCAAACAAAAGATGATCGCTTCAAAATACTGAAATAAGACATGCCATTCAAATGCAAAACGAATTAAGTCTCTCCCTCAAGCTCGAACCTGACACTGCCCTAGTGTTAGGCCCGTACACATAGTAAAAGAAAGGAAAAATACATAAGCGGTAAAATGTAAAAGAAAGGAGGAGAAACAACCCAAGTCTAATGCTCTGGTGGCGGCGATGCCGGGTCTGACACAAAGTGTCCCTGCCTCATATGATAGTCGTACATCCACTGGGTCATCCGCTCTGTCCGACGTTGGTGCGTTGTTAAGACGGTGAGGCTCTGTCTTTGCTCCTGGAAGAACTCCTATTGTTGAACCTGCATAGTCATAGGAATGTCATGAAAGCTAGTGAAATCATAAGTCAGAGGTGGCTGAGGTGGATCTGTGTCCATCTGAACTTGTGGAATAGTATATGAATGGCCCGCCTCTGCATCATAATCCTCTGGAATAATGGGAGGGGCCTCCTGTCCTACTCCCAATGCCGAGAAGAATAGCCAATTATCACGATTGAACATCGTGATTCTATCAATATCCACTAAAGAAACGAGGATGGAAGAATATTTGAACTTGAATACATATCCCCTAGATTCTAGAACCACCATCTTCATAGAACTGACAACCGTCTTATCCAAAAAGATAGAACCTGATACTCATGTGGTGTGCTCCAAATCAATCTCTAAGTGGCATGCAATCGGGATAATCAAACCACTAGCAGTGATTTTGCCTTTGTCCCATGTGGCATTCTTTTGAAAATGTTGAATCATATAATACCCCATATGTATAATAACATTATGTAACATGGCTCACATAATAAATAACTGAAATAAAGTAATTGATCCTTCACTATCGCCTCTAGGGAATAATAACATGATAAAAATCTATGAACATGTCTAAGGATAGGATTTCGAATACTTGTACTCTTACCACTGTGATCTCTTTCCAAAATGTCGAACCATTGAACTCTCTATGATAATCCTGCAAGCCTTCACTGGGGAAATTATAAATATCACTAAGCTGCTCACATGTAAGTTGGAACTCCCTGTTATGCGTCCTGAAACTAAGAAATGAAAACTTCTCGTCAATAGCAAAGGAAGATAAAAATTCAATTGTGAGCCTCTCATAACTATTCTAGGAACTCATCATAAATGAGTACAAGCCAATGTTCTCACACATCAAAAGCACATCATCATTCATATGGAACTCTGTCATAGTTGCGTTATGCAGAAATCGCGTGGGAGCAAGTGGCAATTGTTCAAGTTTTCGTACACGAACCTGTTGCTCCCTATCTTGGTACTCGGTCTGATCTGGCTAAGCAATAAAAGACTCTCCAAGCCTTGGTTGCTTTCGAGGGTGGCTCACGAACTTCTTTCGGCGAGGTTGGGACATCGTTCAGCAATTTCAAGTCACTGTCATGACAGTTCTGGGATTTTTCGCGACTGTGCTGGAGTGTGGAGGTGATCCGCGGCCATTCCCTTGTTCGTCACGATCGTACTTGTACACAGATTAACTACCAGGCCATATATAACCTGCAATCGTTGCGCAGTTGATCGAAAGTCGGGCGATGCTACCGGAGTTTGCAGGGCAAAGGCGGCTGATGGCAGAAAGGTCGGTGGATGGCGATGGGATCGGTAGCTGCAGGTGGCGGCGGCGTGGACGACGGCGGTGGCGGTTGCGCTAGAGTAGGACGGCGACCCGAGGTAGGCGATCTGAGCCAGAGGTGATGTGTTGATCTGTCGGCGTCGGAGAAGATAGGTGGCGGCGACGTGATGTTCTGCTGATCGTCAATCGTTGCTAGAGGATCGGCAAATGTCAATGTCTCCTTGGCATCTTGGTCGCGGACTGAGGCACCGACGGTGTAGTCGAGGCCGGCGAGATCTAGAACAACCGGTGGTGGGCGATCGATGGTGGTGGCATTCGCGAAGATGCGTCATCAACAGAGTTGTAGAGAGCCCGGCAACGGATGGAACCAAGGCGACCAACGGATCTTCGCGAACAGGTTGGCGACTCCTACATCTGGTGATTCTCTGGGCATTGACAGCGTCGTCGGAGGATGATCGGTGAGAGGTGGGCAGGGATCAAGATCGGAGTTACAGGTGGCACGGGGGTGGAATTTAGGGGTCATGCCGGTGCTACTCGTAGAAAAAAATGGCAAACGGTCAGATTAAAATGGTCGGATGTACTATCCTCTTCGTGTCGTGCCACGTGTCATGTATAAAAACAATTCGATTATAATGTTGGCATGCCCGATATATTCGGCCCATAACGGTCGTGCTTGAGTTTGTATCGAAAAAGCGGTGCGTAATGTCGTGGATCGTCACGGCTGTGACTTTAGTTGGGAACGGCTATGACAGAGGCGTTGGATGTGCATGCAATGGAACGGCCGTGCCATGATAGAGGCACGGCTATGTTAGTATCCTTCCAGGAGCAATATGCTAAAAAATTAATAATAAAATAAAATAAATCTATTGACTAATCTAAACTAAATAATTCAATACTAATGCAAATTAATGAAAACTATGGGAAAAGTCTAACAGAAATTTAAAAGAGATTTATAATTCTAATGCAAATACTGAAACTAATCTCATGCTAAAAACTAAGGGGACAAGTTTAGGAGTAGTTCTAAATTATAGTCATTAGCTTTACTTTTACCCTTCGGTTATCTCAAGTGTCTGAAAGGGATTCGAAGTGACCTTTTTTTATCTTACCTCTGATGTATTGTTCAAGGCATTGTCCCTGCACTTTGAAAGAATTACCTAGATCTTCTTGTGGAGCTTGATCCCTGTGCTTCCAATGCATAAAATTTTGTGATGTCTGAGATGATGATGGTGTGTTCCCTTCTACCAGTGAGTGATTTGAAGGTAATGGTGGGATGGTTGTTAGACTTTCTGAAGGTAGATTTCTTCTTCGCACTTGTCCATCTTCCATAATATATTCACTTGTCTCCTTGATCCTCCATTGAGTAGTCCATGTCTTTTGATAATTCGGTCATCATCTTCTTGGATTAAAATATTGTAAATAACATGGGCATATAATAGGTACAGATTTATCCATAATATTATCCCCTGAGACATAAGCAATCTAAGAAGCCAACTCCACTTTCTTCTATAATGCTTGAAATTTTGCCTGCATCATATCAAGCTTAACATTAAAATTTGGGGATTGAGGAGGAGAAGAAATAATAACTGGTTGTTGATCCTTCAACTGTGCCAACTGTGATTGTAAATTGCTAATGAGTTGATCTTGTAGGATAAATCATTTCTCTATAACTCCAATCAATTGGCACAACTTTTCTTTGATGTTGGAATTTGACTCTGAGTGGGTGATTGGAGGAACATCATTTTTCACTTGAATCTTAGCCTCCAATTGCTTTACTTGTTCTAGCAACTTCATGAAGGTTTTTTTCTTGAAGTTGAAATTTTTCCTCAGCAATTGTCATAAACTTTAACATATGTCTTCAATTGTATAATTTTCTTGTACCATGGGAATGAGTGGGATACTGTTATTTGCAAGTTGCAATATTTGTGCTTCATGATCCTCAAACATCTTTCTTTGTTCTTCCAAATAATAATCTCCCATAGTCTTTGATTTTGTTGTCATTTAAAGATATTTCTTGATCACACAACATAAAGGAATATGAAAGTATGTGAACTAAAAAGAATTTGCCTGGAATTTAACAGAAAAATAAAAGCTCTCTAATAATAAGTAAAATAAAAATAAAAGTTATTAAACACCATCCCCGACAACAACGCCAAAACTTGATGCGTGTAAATTTGATAGAAAATACTAGCAAGTGCACTAGTCGATCAAGTAATAAAATAAATGAGTAAAGTTATCGTTCCCACGAGGACGGTTAATAACTTAGATTTTATTTTAACCTTGTTAATTAAGAAATTAAGAAAATATGATTTCAAATGTGAATAAAAAGAAAATAATAAAATAAAGGAAATGATCACTTGGAGAAATAATGATTTGATTATTAGAGCACCTAATTATCGCCACTAAATGTAATGAATTTTCTCAACTTAGAATTAATTGAATCAATAATAAAGTGAATTTTCAAAATTAGTTAACCAGTGTTTCAGGCTTTAACTACTATCTTATGAATAATTAGAATAAATCAATACTTTCCATTTTTAATTTACTTAATTAAATCATAAGATGCACTAAAATGGAATTAATATTAAAGGTTTTCTCAAGTCACTTAATAACTACACAAATTAGGTCTCTTTCGATTTTCCTAATTGTGGCATGCAATAAATAAGATCAACCCTAGAAACTATTATGAAAATAATCACTTCTTATAGCAATCAAATCATAAATCATGGAATCAAAGGAAAGCATTAAACATGAAATTGCAATGCTATTAAAGATTCAAACTAAACTAACATTAAGAAATATTTCGAAACATAAATAGGATTCAACAAAGATGACCCTAATGAAAGAATAAATCTGAGGCTAACAACATCAAATCTACTTTAAAAGATTGGTAAAAGAAAACAAAGAACTTTGGCAGCCGCTGTGCACGTGCTCTCACGATTTTTCGGTAGACCTTCGCTATTGTTCTCGCTTTTCTCCTCTTTGTAGACTTCAAATCCATGTCCCAGGATGCTTTTTCAGGCCCTCTTCTATCACCTTTTATAGGTTTTCTCATCTTCAAAAGAAAGAAACCAAAATTCTATCAAAAAGGTGGATAAAAATAGCTTTAAAACTGCCTAACCGACCGCTGTCACGGCCGTGACCGAGTCCTTCACAACCGTGACAGAAGGCTGTCAAGGTTGAAAATACTTAGAAATTTTTTTGTTGAAA
The DNA here is from genome assembly GCA_030549335.1 of Pontederia crassipes. Taxonomy (NCBI): domain Eukaryota; kingdom Viridiplantae; phylum Streptophyta; class Magnoliopsida; order Commelinales; family Pontederiaceae; genus Pontederia; species Pontederia crassipes. The sequence continues at coordinate 11,212,424 of CM060190.1, forward strand.
AATTTTTCTATCACGGCCATGACAGAAACTATCACAGCCGTGATAGTGACAGACGTTTTTTTGCTTGCAAGATCTTTCTGTCACAGCCATGAAAAGAACTGTCACGACTGTGACAGTCTTCTGAATTGTTTTAAGCATTTTCTTGTCTTGATTTCGACATTTTCTCATATCCTGTCATGAATAATTTCCAAACTTAGGAAGAAGCCAAATCTAAAAGAAATTATATGGAAGCAAATCAAAACTCCCATTTTCTAAACATAAAAACATTTTAAAATGTTAATCAAATGGCTAAACTAATGCATGATTTTTCGTGCATCAATCTTAAGCAATGAACAAAAAAATGTGGTTTCGAATGGGTCAAGCAATTAAAATTTTCCGACGAATATGTATCAAACATATCTCGTTGTTTTGAAATCGATTGTACATGTTTCGCAATATCATCATGTCCGTCGGCCTCACTTTGGAGCAGGGCATACAAAGATGCCCAAGGCATATTAGGCACTCGGTTTGAGAGTCCTTATGTAGGAAGTGGTAAGCATGTTTACTTTTAAATTATTTTTATTAAATTTATAATTTTTTAAATTCTAAGTATTTGATGTTCATAAAGGACGGATGAACAATGACAAAGGAAGTCGGAAAAGGCAAGAGTTAATCGACTTTCGAAACTCGAGGCCCACATCCACATAGGCGGGTCGATGCGATTTGATGAGCATCGATGGCGCATGATAATTCACATACAAATTTGATTAACCAAACTTTTAACTTATACTTGTTTTATAAAATTTGAAATTTTATTGCAGAAGGAGAAACAAGGCGGTCCTGTGGACTTTCGCGTGGTCTACAATGCCACTTATAAGAGCCAGAAGACCAATGACTTGGTCACACCACTGCTCGTAGGCTTCTGGTAAGTCTCATCACATGTTCACTTGGTTGTTGACGTTGGTGCAATATTTTTTAAATGCGCAATATTTAAATTTTTTAGGATGAGTATAATTCAAAAATGACAGAAATGTACGGAGATAATCCGAGTACTCAGCCACTAAGTAATGTTTCTTAGAAGGGATTCACATTTTTAATTGGTGTTTTTTGATATATAATTTATATAATCTATAGAGTTTATATGATTGTATTTTTTTTATTTCGTAGAGGACCTTGCTGTTTGGGAGGAGGTGGTTGGCACGACACGAGGAGGATACTTGCGTGGTCTCGGTACAGCCGCTCAAGTCCTAGGAGGAGTGGAGGATATGCAGGCGGCCCATCTTCTTCGAGCTCATCCACTGCACCTGATATGACGCAAGTATCGCAGCAGGTATTGGAGTAGATATCGTAGCAGGTGTCGCAATAGCTATCATAGCAGTTGGTTCCGCTATTACAGGCGATTCAGAGACTAATCCCGATGCAGAATCAATCCTCGTGAGGCCATGGACAGAGCACGTCGGGATTGAACGTTTGGAACGACAATAATAACTTCCAAACCTAGGATAGAAACAAATCAAACTATACTTTTGTTACTTATAGACTTGTTATTAGATATACGTATAGTTTGTTTGTTCAGTTTATTACTTTTCATATTCTTATCTTAAATATTGTGATAATTACTCTTTCATATTATGCCTGTGATGATTACTCTTTCATATTATGCTTGTGATGGATATCAATGCATTTATATGCATTATATAATTGTATGGTCTGGAAAGGGAAAAATATGGCTGTAATGGTTCAAAATAATTTGCAATTAGCGCCTCCGTAGCGTCACCCTAGCGTCGCCAACATAGTCGACTCTATATTAAATATATCATCCTTAGCATCGCTTTAATGTCTCCTTAGCGTCAAAGTTCTCGCGTCACGTTTGCGTCTGATTGACGATGCAACAAACATGATACTGGCCTCACAGTAGCGCTGCAATTGCGTCAACTAATGCATAAAGTTAGCATCTTTTGAGCGTCGGCATAGCGCCTCAGATGTCACACCACTTTAGCGTTTTGTCAATGCTATTTAGATGCTAAAGTAACGCTATATGTTCTAGAGACACAATAGCGTCACGTTAGCATCTCGTTCATTGGATCGCTATTCTTCAATTTTCTTGTAGTTGATTGCAAGATTTTCTTCAATTCTCTTAATCTTAACCATAATTGCTCATATGGATTTATAATTACATCAAATGAATGTAAAAAAAACTTTTTAAATGAACTAGATGAAAAAAAATCTACATGAAGCAATCTAAAGGCTTCATTGTAAAATATCAAAAACACAAAGTATGTAAGTTGCAACGGTTCATATATAGATTAAAATAATCATCTAGACAGTGGTATTTGGAGTTTCATCAATCAATAATTTTCTTTAAATTTTCTATGATTGTTGAAGACCATTGTGTATATATGTGGCTCCAAAGATAAGTTTGCATTTCTAAACTCTATTTGACAATATCTTGCCAGAATAATAAGGAGTACATAAGTACCATTAAGCAATGGTTCTCCTCCATTTTTTAGATGAAGGATATGGGTGAAACAACATATATACTTGTAGTAAAGATTCAATGAGATCGTTCAAAAATATTCATTGCTTTTTCACATGAGACCTATATTAAAAAGGTTCTCAAACATTGTCGAATAAATAACTGCAAACTCATTGACACTTCTATAGCTAAATGTGAAGTTTTAAGTTTTAACATGTGTCCAAAGACTTCAGAAGAAAAGAGTTCTATAACATATGTTCCTTATGCCAATGTATTCGGAAGTATGATGTACATAATGTTATGTACTCGGCCAACATATGGCATGCTAATGATTTAGTCAGTCGATATCAATCCAACTTAGGACACCAACATTGGAAGGCTATCAAGAGAATTCTCAAATACTTGAAGGGTACATTTGACTACGCACTATGCTATCACGAAGGAAGTTTAAAGTTCGCCGAATATAAGGATACTGATTTGGGCTGATAATGTTGATGAATGCAAGTTTACCACTAGTTACATGTTCCTGCTAAGCAATGGCTTTGTGACGTGGAGCAGAAAGAAGTAAGATTTCATATAATTGTCAACAATGAAAGCTAAATTTGCGACATTTGCTAAAGCTACAAAAGAAGGTCTTTGGTTAGCATTGTCTGCCTTGATTTGCTCGAGATGATTCAAGCACGAGTTTATTTCAACTTAGTGTGACCTAACAAGGGGAGCCAGATATGAGATCTCATTTAAGACGCCAAAAGTTTGAACAACTAGTGGGAGGACTCACGTCAGGAATCATAGATAGGCAATTGGACTTCTTTAGTGAGAGTTTTCATCATAGTACTTTAGCTTATCAGCGAGTATGCTAAATCGACCCTAAGACGTGACGAATAATTTATCAAGTCTTCATCACATGTGTGGGTCTTTAAGGACCGAATAAGTCTGAAAATTGTTCTTAAACTTTTGACTATATTTTAAGGTAATAAGTTTGTATTGGTACCTCATTATTAATGAGGTACTCAAAGGTTAAAATTGTATGCGACTCATCAAGCCATGTTTAGAAAAACAACTGGCTTAGAATCGAGAAATATGAGGAGAGTGAAAGATTTATTAGTGCTGCATAAATTTTATATATTGTTGGCCAACTGTGAAGTATGTAGGATCCCAAAGGGCACCAAGAGAGGGGGTGAATTGGTGTTTAACCAAAAATATCGATTTCACGAAATTCGTCGCGGAAGCACAAAATCGATTCTTAAAACCTTTGCAATTCAAATTATAAACACAATATTAAGGGGAGAGAGTGTGAGAGAAATCAAATACAAATAGACGCGGGTAGTTGTTGACGAGGTTCGGCCACACCTTGGCCTACGTTCCCGTTCCGACTTCTCGACCTCGAGACCATCGGAGATTCTACTAATCCCTTCCTTTGTTCCAAATGGGGCAAGGAAGAAAGCCATTTACACAACCACATTTTTCTCCGCTTCGAGAGGCAAGGCAACCTCTCCTCCTAGGAAGATAATCTATTTCTCTCGCTCAAGAGGTAAGATTTAGAATTTTTTTTTACATAGGAGTTCTCTCTATTTTTCTGAACAGGAATGTTTCTCTCTTTTTCAATTCTAAGCTCACAAGAGTGGAAGAGAGAAAGAAGAGCACAACTAAAATAATAACTTCAAGAAAAAGATCTTTTTTTTATTTCTTGAAGTATTGCTTCAATGCTTGGATTGGTACTTTTGCTTCTGACATTGGCACTCCTTTTATAGGCTCTGGTATGTGAAAAATTCATCCAGAATTAATTCCACATTTTTCTCTTTGAAATATAGTTGTTACTGTTCATTTAAGTAATGGACCAGTCGACCGTATTTATGGACCGGTCGACCGGACTATATGACCGTTGCACTGATTTCTCTAGTTACCATAGCTGGTCGGTCGATCGAATCATTGACCGGTGTCTCGACCGGTATAGTCTCGCAGTTTTGATTTATAGTCATTGAGCTGATCGGTTGACCGGTGCTTCGATCAGACTGTCGACTGGTATAGTCTCGACGTGAAGTTGGCAGCTCATGCATTGGCCGGTCGATCGGTATCTCCGATCGGTCGACGGACTGTCTCGACTGGCCTTCATAGCTTCGACCGGTAGGTTGACCGCCCTGTACTATTTTGAGCATAACCTTCTGCACACTTATCCAAATTAGATGATTTTGGAGTCTATGGAAAGCTAACAGAATTATCTACAACTTTAATATCCATCCAAAACTAATAAGACTAGTGTCAATTATTTAATCAAAGTGTAGTGCATAAAGTTATCTCTTTTTCCTTAAACTTTTTCAATATTTTATCCTTAATCATTCGAGATTTGTATCATCAAAATATAATTTGATATGTCATTAAAACTTTGATCCAACAAAGTATGCATATAAAATTGAGTAGCTGTGGAGTTAGATATGAATCATCTAAGATGTGCAAGCAAAGTATTTCTAGGACAAAGCGAGTACGAGAATATAATATTGGCTTGCATATTGATTGGGAGATTGTTACTTCCTAACAAATTGTAGTCTTTTGACTCTCAAGTTAATTGAGCATTATGTTCTTAACAAGTCATAATATATGCTCTCAAGTGGTTAAGTGATTGTGCATTTCTAACAGGTCACAATTCTCTCGTATTCTATTATGAATGTACTCGTGAATTGCATAACCATTTACTATATTCGGATATTTTCTAATAGTATATGGGTAATGACCCATTACATACGAGTGGAAGATTATTGAACCATGCCCATAACAAGCAACTTACTCATGTAAAACTTGCACGACTACAATAATTGCATGGACTTACTTTAGCGTTTACGTGAATTCAAATGACATGCATGGTAAGTTAAGCAATTAAACTGCACATGCAACCGAGTGCATTCAGATATGACTTCATCTATTATATAATAGAGTCCTCTGATGTGATGAGGGCGTTGCTGACTATAGATGCCCCTATAGTGCTATTCATTTTGTTTTATTCTGTCGAACTTCGAAGTACTTGGATTGTGAACTCCGTAATCGTCATCCTAGCCTCGATACAAGAATAACGTGAAAGAACCTCTAAATTATTTTCTCCACAATGAGCTTGGTTATTTTGATTAAAATCTTCACAAACGTCATTAAAAATATGTGTAAAAAAATTTATTAGTCAGGATTAACTTTGTTTGATTTAAGATATCATCCTTTCCATAGCATTATTTAAATTTCTCTCAAATATTAGATAATAGAAGGAGTATATATATTATTTTATGGTTTTTCTCGTTATGAATATATATATATATATATATATGTCGTGTTATAAATATATATAATTGTAATTGTACATTTCCATTCTTGCCTGCATAGAGATGTATACTTTTATTAAAATGTTTTACCTTTATATATATATATATATATATATATATATATATATATATATATCGTGTTATAAATATATATAATTGTAATTGTACATTTCCATTCTTGCCTGCATAGAGATGTATATTTTATTAAAATGTTTTACCTTTCCTGGTTGGTATCTTTTACTTGCAATTTCAATTAATATTTGGTTCCTTATACTACTGCCACAACCCATAGAATGATCACATTTTTTCAGTTATCATGACTTATTTTAATATGTAGAAAAATATATCTATTTAATTAAGATAGTAAAAATATTCAGCATAATTTTCTATTGAAATGTTAACCACATTAATGTTTCAATGTGCTATTGTTAATTTGTTAGGTTCAATAATAAATATTATAAGACTGAAGTGCATATCCTTTGATATTGATAATATAATAGAACTTGAAAATTAATTCATGTTGATTCCTTGTGACTATATTGTTGTAGTATTTTCCTGATGATTGAAGCCAAGGTGTTTTAAAAAGTTCTGAAATTTCAAAAACCTTTGTGATCAATATTAAAATTGCATGAAATGCAATGGTGTTTACTAGCCAATGCATAATGCTACGCATAATACAATGGACATTAATATGATTATATAATTAAATTTGTATCTGCTTCGTTGTGTTAACATTGAGAAAACTATCACAACTTTTTTTTTACTGTTCATAGGCTATGTATTGAATATGTAATTATTTTTGTGTCATTATTGACTTGGGCGCAATACAGACCCAGTGGTGAAGACGGTGGTTTGCTTTTGAAAGACAACTGTGAGCTGGGTGGGCATACAATCCTTTGTCTATCCAATCATAGTGTAAAATCTGAACTAAATATTAATGCAGGTAAATGTATTTTTTTTTGTTTATCTTGATCATTATTCTGTACTGGTTCTCGTCAGAGTTACCTCAGGCATGCAATAATCCTTTAAGCATAATAATTTTTTTAGATGCTCTGTGAGTGAGTGTTTCTTCTTGGTGAGTGATGATTTCATCTGACTGCTTGGACTGACTATACTGAAAGGGGGTAACGGAGGCGTGCGAGAACAAAATTTGGGCATGATTTGCAGTAGAGGTACTATAATCCCGTCTTCGACTAGTTTGTTCATCTCGGTTTGGATCTGTTTGTTCACATGCACTTGGCACACTTTTGACTTGGCATTTCATTTCCGGAACTACTAGGAAGGAGGACTGAGGCAGGGGCATGTGCTTGATGGGCCAACAAGGATGCGGCGAAGATGGTGATATCCTTGCACTCGTAAGATTATTATATTATAACCCAGTGCTGGAAGCAGAATAGCACCAGAATCTGTTGGTGGTATTACCATGGTTTATCGAACTGTCACCAATTTGTCTGACCATCTCCAGTGAAAAATGGCAAACATCACATCATTAGATGTCAGCCTGCATGTTTTGATAAGAATTCTATTATCTTGCAGTGGCACCTGATTGACAGCTTTGCAGTGCTACTGTCGTTTTATCTTGCACCCTTACCATTTGTAATTGCAGGATTCCATCAGTCTCTCCATTTGTAATTGCTGGATTTGTAATGAGCATAAATTGGGGTACATTTTAGTGACGAGGTTGGTTTATTTGCCTGTAATTCCTGAACTCACTGGGTGTGGGGAAGCAATCAGATTTTCAATATTGTAGCTTGAGTGCATTTGCTCTTCATGGTCCCTTTGTACTGGTTGAACACTGTAGATTTGGTGCATTTGCTCTTCATGGTCCCTTTGTACTGGTTGAACACTGTAGATTTGGTGCATTTGGGTCATGCAGTTCCTTTTTTTTCACTCAAATTCTACGTATATGCTTTGCACTGCACAATTATGGTCTTTTGGATGCATGCAAATTGTTACAGTTGTATGTCAAAACTTCAGGGGGGAGGGATGCCCTACAAAGCACAGACAAATATGACATGTGCATGAAACCTGTACGCAAAATTAAGACTGCTGCATCATCTATGGCTCTAATGGTGAGAAGTCACACACACATACACAGAGGCAACCTCCAAATTAATCAGAGTAGCCACTTCCTTTTCTCCCTGGTTCGCTTGTCTATCCATGATCCTCTATCCATCCTGGAATGACATAGCTAACCATCTCAAGTGGCACACAGAAGTCTTGGTGGCGGTCCCCCTCTCTCTCCCTCCATCCATCTTTCTCTCTCTCTCCCCTATTCAATCAGACAACTCCTCGTGTCGTCGGATTGGCCACATCCACAACTTTTCTGCTTAATTATTGCAGTACATTTGTCTACCGAACGCTGAATCACCTAAGATGCCATATTTATATATTCAAAGTTTGGCGTGGCCCTACAGCTCGAGGTCTTTCCCCCCATGATATCTGTCCTTGTCCTGGACAATGATCCATACGTGAAACCAGACACAGTAACATATGATCCATATGTAAATTTAATATTAGCATGCAAACAAAGTAGAAGTCCAAGGACCTTGCATCATACATTCGTGACTTAGAGGAAAAAAGATTCTGTGTAAAAACCTTCCACATCGATGATTGGTAACTGTCTCAAATGAGTTAATCAAATATACATTTCTCAGCCTTATGTACTAATTCTAAGGGTGCATAAATCCTGTACTTTTCTTCTATACATTGCAAACTTTGCCACTCCTACAAGCACTCAACTGAAGGAGAAGAAAGAGACAGAGAAGCCTAAGCTTCGTGTCCTCCCTTGATATATATATGTATTGTATATATAAGCAGATACTTCTACTAGTATACAAACGAGATACTCGCACTTATCTATATATATACTGTATTTGGATGTATTTAGGATACAAAGTCTGGTAGCAATTGAGCGGCAAACCTCTTTCTGTTCTGGAGATCAATGCTGTCATAGGCGTTGGAAGAGTGTGCAACTGTTGCATTATTGCTGAGACCGCGGTAGTCGCCGGCGGCCTCGTTGCTCATCTCAAGCCTCCTCCCCAGCTGCATCTCTTCATTGGACAGAAATGATGATTGTGCAGCTGACAGGGAGAGATTCTCACAGTGAGGAAGGCCGAGGGTGAGGGAGACGCCATTGCCGGGGAACCGAGAAGGTGCGCCAAATTCCTCCACGTCGAACCTCGTGAGCTCTCCAATCGGGTACGAGCCGTAGCTGCCTCCATGGCTTGTGGTGCCTGATATCAAGGGGTATCCTTGGTTGTCCACCCTCTGCCTCGCGTCCATGAACTTGAGCAAGAAGTCCTGGTTGCTTGATTGGTCCGGCTTCGCCTCGATGCTGATGGAAGGCGGCACTGGATTTCCATGAAACGACTTGGTGCTCCTCGTCTTCTTAAGGTTTGACTGCAGGTTTGCTTCGTCGTCGTAGTAATTAGATTGGATCGAACCATTGAACAGGGTCGATTGCTGCACTTTGGCCAAAGGTTGGCTGGGTTTGCTCCTGAGGCTGTCGACAGGCCCCGCCCCTGTTGGACTGCTGTCCTGCTGAGCACTGGACTTGGGCGTCGAGCTCCCGTTCGCGTCGCTCTTGCTTGTGTTCTCCTCAGTGTTGTTCTGCTCCTGATCTTTGAACTCCTCCGAATACATCTCTTCCACCATCGGTTTCCAAAGTCGGACTCTCGCGTTTATGAACCAATTGGAAACCTGTGATCAACAATAAAATTAATCTGAAGAACTTAAAAAGCAAATTTGTATGTGGTTTCTCTCGGACAGCAGTATGAATAATGGCGAATCGTCAAGTACCTGACTCCTAGTGAGCCCTGTTTGCTTCGCAAGCATGAGTTTGTCTGAGTCCTTTGGGTATCTGCAATCCGCACAGCATGTTAACAGAAGAACAGGAGCAGGAAGCAGCAGGTTGTGTCCTGCTTGACGATATCAGGGGACACAATTTGTCAAGAGCTTGTGGTTGTGATCATGAACTTACGGGTGGAGGAAGTGCTCGAAAAGCCAAGCTCTGAGAATGGAAACAGAGCGTTCGGGCAGCCCCCTCTGGGGCCTCCATGCGTTATGTTGCATCATCCCTAGCTGCTGCAGGGCTCGCTGCTGCCTCAGGTGGTGGTCGACGAAGCGCAACCTCGAGCCGCCGGTCTTGGGGTCCTCCTCCCCCAAGCTCTTGCTGGTCGCGCGAATCTGGCCGGTGATCGCGTCCCGGAGGCACCGGAACTGCTTCGATATCGTCTGCAGGGCGAGCGCTGTGTACGCCTTCGCCGATCCGTATCCTGCCACGGCCTCGAATGAAGAGACCACAAGCTGCATCTGATGGTGATACTGTCTGTACCTGTGCTCCACCTGGCAGGTTTATTGCAGAACATATCATGAATCAGACTGAATTTTAAAAGAAAAAAAATAGTGTCAGACGATTGGTAGGAGAAAAAGCCTTTGAATATTTACTTCCCCAATTGCTTAAAAGTAGACATAAAAATCACTTTCGAATTCTATAAGAACATAAAAAGATGAACCTTTTTGTGCTTCTCTGTTCTAAGAGACTGCGAACCGCCAAACTAGCAAGTCGGTTGTGCAATCATATTCTTTTCTTTTTTATCATTTAGGATCAGAATTTTTGTTGAAACAGTATGCGATCAAATTTGTTCACATCACTTCGATATCTCTTAAGGTCAGAATCATATCAAATTCTAAACTTAGATAGCCTTTTTTTCTCTTGACCTCTGGTAATTATTCTATGTCATCTAAGGTACCTCATCTAACATGTTGACGAGCTTTGCCTTCTTCATCTGAAGCTCCTGCCTCTCTGCTGTGGTGAGGTCAACCCCTCGCTTTGCGTTCGCTTCGTCCGCCGCAGCTCCGGTCCCCTCCGTGCCTTTGTCGGTACTCTTCATGGGGTTCTTCGAAGTGCCGCCCTTCTCTGACTCGTCTTTGTTCCCTTTGCCGACGTTAACAACCTCGTCCAGCAGCTGCTGGGTTACCTTCAAGTACTTCGATCCCAGCAGGAAGCTCTGCAGGCTGGCGACGCCGTTGCAAGCCGCCGTGGCGGAGGACGATGGCGTCATCATGGCCGCCATCTTGGCCTCGTTCGCACCGACTGGAGACATCTGCGCCATCGCCGCCGGCCCAGGCATGTCCCGAGGGGAGAGGCTAAGCGACAGGGCTTGCTGAGAGGGGGCCGCCACGGTAACCGACCGGTGGCGTGGGCTGAACTGGGAAGCGACGTCGACAGCGTTGTTGGACGGCTGCGTCCAGAGGTTGTACTGAGTAGGGGCCGTGGCATCAGACGAAGCTTGGAGTGGGATGCCGACGAAGTGCTGCTGCTGATGGTGCGAAGCTGATAATTGGTCAGTCTGCACAAGGTTCATCGGATTCACCGAGTTGAGGAGGACCATGTTGGCTGCCGGTGCTGCGGCGTCCGTGTAGCTGACGTAGCCGGGGTTCATGAGATAGAGTGTCTGCAGGCCGTCCGGCTGGATCTCCGGCGTGCCGGGAAAATACGTCGCCATGGCGAAATCGAGATGGAGATCAAAGTCCCCCGGGAGCACAAAACAGTAGGTGAAAGGTGCTCTTTTATATTATTCGCTTGTTGCTTAGCCCGTGGGGATGCACCAAACAAGTTTAAGCCTCGCAAGAGCGTATCCCGTCTGTGTTGGTCTAAACTTCACCTAAACAATAACAAAAGAAACAATACATACGGATTAAGATCAAACATATAAGTAACTGTACAGACCAAGAACTCACAAAGAAACCCTAATTCACGTCCGTTAAAGACTCAGAAAGGACACAAGATTTAGCCACAGCAAAACAACTACCAAGAAACTGATAAGTTTTGGACACTGTATGATCCCCCCAGTGCTCAAACCCCAACTGAAAATTAAAAAGATATATAAGAGGACTGACCGGAGAATCCGATCGATAATCGGAGCCGAGCTCCGACTGCGGAGTTCCGATCAGTCCACTGCAAGGATCCATTCTGCAAGAGTTTGCAGCTCATCAAGAGGAGGGAACGAAGAGCAGATGGGGGAATAAGCAGGAGAGGAGGTGATAAAAGAAAGAGTTGCCATCTTCATCAAGTGATATAACGAAGCATTCCAGTGGTCATACCTGAGAGATGTAATCCCATGAGCACGTGGGGGATGATATAAGAATAGAATTTTGTTAGTCTCCTTTCCTTCCACCTATTCTTACGAAGGAGAGAGAGAGAGTTCTTAGAACCTCATCATCATCAACGATAGAGAGAGATCCCTCTCTTTCATGGAGGAAGTAGTGATAGTAGAGCTGAGAGGTACTCTAGATATATCTTACGGGTTAAAATGAGGAAATGGAGAGCATATCACACTTATGTCAGCCTCTTCTCTTCCTCTCCAATTGAAAAGGAGAAGAAAATAAAGACAACATTTGACAAGAGGATCCCAAGGAGAGAGAGAGAGAGCCCATCTTTTTCTCAATTGTAGCTGTGGCTACCATTATCCACGCAAAATTGTCAGGAATTAATAATCCTTCTCTTCCTTTTATTTATTTCAATAAATAATGACATAATCAATATTGGCCTGTATAGGTGTATGGGTACATGAGGACGCAGTGGTTTCAGCTGCACAACAAAAAGATATGCTTGGAGTAAAAATTAAGATTGGAAATTACTTGAGGTGTAGAATAGTACCATGGAAAGGATGAAGAGAAAGCGAGGTCGAGCTGATTTGACCCTATCTTTTTCTCATCATTAGATGCCGGAGCCACTGTACATCTCCTCATTGGAAGGAGAGAGAAACAGGAGACCTATGTTTTTGAGAGAGAGAGAGAGAGAGATGGAAGGATTGAAAAGGGTTGGAAAGCTATAGATAGATGGACACGGATACGAGAAATCTATGTATTCTCTATCAAAGACATAAAACCTCTGAGCATGGGAGAGGGGAGGTGGGGAGGAGGAGGAGGAGGAGGAGAGAGAGAAAGAGAGCTGTTTTGTGAACTGACTCGAGTGTCAGAAGCGAACAAACAGTGGACGAACGAGGAAGTGACGTCAACTTCCAAAAGCTGATTTAATATGTTCGCTGCGTGGAAAAAGATCGAGATCAGCGTGTCGTCGAAACAAATAGCATTCTGTTATATAATTCCCTGAAAGCTTCTCCTTTTTCTCTTACCACATTTGTTCTTCAGTTGCTCAGCCTTTTCTTTTTCCTCTTTGCTTAATTCATTGTCCTTGTATATATGGTGCAGTCTCATTTGTCTCCATTGATAAACCACTTCTCTCTCTCTCTCTCTCTCTCTTTATACCTAATTGTTATATTCTTTTTCTATGGTTGCTGGGTTTGGAAGATAAAGCAATTGAAAGCTAAGGAACCCAACCACCACCACGAGTACACCAACTGTGTGTATGTGTGAGAGCGAGAGAGAGAGTACATTTGCAAATTTTAAAGACGAGAATCAGTAGATTTGACACAGTACACTGTGTTTACCAACTTGGAGACTTCATAAGAAAAAAAAATATATGCATACAATGTGGCTTCGGTTGTGAAGGAGACCGAAGAATAGTACTCGAGGTATCACAATTGAGAGGGGCCCCGGACCTTTTTATCTAACTACTGTGACGTCCTTTGTGTGCAAAGAATTGATGGTGGCATTTAATTACCTCTCTCCCTCTCTCTCTCTCTCTCTCTGTCTCTCATTCTCTCTCATGTTGGACAGGTACATCAATGTAATATCTAACTTTCTAGCGTCGACCCTACAACGTCAGCTTCTCTGTCCTATCATTCCATTGTTTTACTACAATGATCTCTCCTTATTTTTTATGATACTTTGAAAGAGGATGCATGTAGTATGCCAAAAGCTCGAAGTATGATGAGATTATTATTTCCTTTTGTGTGTTTAACAACCAATTAGGAAGCGTAACAGCATCTAAAGCTAAAGCACCACCATTTCCCTGTCTCAATGTCATCATCAGGGATCACATGCAAACTATGATGCTAGTAAATATATAACTAGAAGATTTTATGGAGGAAGCATGCCATGGAATCAGGCAGAAACAAGACGACCAGTGTATGATAGAGAAGGCAAAGGGAAGTCACCTTTTTGTCAATGTCTCAAACTGCAGCAACGACGATGGTAGTCGAAGGTCTTGCTTCATCTTCTTACAGTAGTTTTTTTTCTATTTAATTGAAGTTAGCATATTGAACAGTACTGCAAGTCGTATATATCCTGCTCAAACTAAGTACGTATCTCTCATTAATTTATGCACGCATCACTTGACCGAAATCCATGTCAAATCTTCTATTATGATTCCAATGGAAAATCTCTTAATTACACTTAACTTTTATGCATTTTTTGTATATATTTGTCTCTAAGAAAAGAAAGAAAACAGGTATCATACTTTTGGTATTCATCCAGTGACATCTGCATGCAAATAAAGTATCCCTTGCAGGTAGTATGATCCTCCTTCGCATCGTCAAATTCAGCACTTAAAGATTCAATCATGAGTGCAATTTTTTTCCACTCCAACTTCTTTCCAATGACTCAAACATAAAGTTTACAAAAGCAATCAATAACAATAACAAAGCCTTATCCCACTAGGTAGGGTCGGCTACATGAATCATACGACGTCATTCGTTAATCCATGTTCATAAGATTTGACAGAATTTTACGCTGGCTGTCGGGGCCTAACACAACCTTTCTCCTTTATCTGAGCTTGAAACCGACTATAAAATATAGGCAGAATTTTACAAAAGCAATCAATCCTTTTATATTTCTCTTATAATTTTTACCCTCTCGTTGTATGCGAGATGCATGCTTTAGGCAGGCCATGATGTTGAATATTAAAAGTATAATGGACCCAAGCGTTGTCCAATTGTTCGACTATATACAATTAACAACTAATCAGTTGAATTCACATTTTTCTTCACTCCAACCTTCCTTGTCTTCGCAGTTTATGATCAGTTGTTCAGAAGCATTATTTATTGGCCATGGTCGTCAGTTAGATGGTGGGAGTTTCAATCTTCCACACTGACAACTAATTATGCACTCAGTAGGTGCATGGTGCCGGAAATTATTATTATTATTATTATTATTATTATTATTATTATTATTATTATTATTATTATTATTATTATTATTATTATTATTATTATTATTATTATTATTAGCCAGGCTCCTCATATTAAGACTGCTAATTCTATTAGCTGTGTACCCTTATCGCCAACTTCCTTTGGTTATTACTATTGCTAATTGCTGTAGTCTTTTCTTGTTGTTGCTATTATTGGGTGACATATGCCATGCAATATCACACACGTTGGATATTCTTAATTAGCTAGGAGATTAGCACATAGACAACATTTTAGTTTCCTTGAAAATTAAATATTTCGTGCAGGAAAGATGTAAACGGAGAAGGTGGTGGGAATCAAAAGTGGGGGCCTTCCACTTCATTCATTAGCGAGAAGATGTGGTAGTAAATGGCATGTCCTTATGTGCTGCTCCCTTCCTCCGTCCTCCTAACTTTTCCTTTATGAAGTCCTCTTCAAGACGCAACCTCCTTTTTTTTTTTCTTCTCCAAATCTTGTGATGCATATTTTTTATCTCTCTTTCCTTCTTTTGTGCTTTTGGCATGCATCAAAACACATAGCCACAAAAAACACACGCACACACTTGGATCAATCCGGTCGATCGATCCATCGACCACTTGCCATCTTTGCACCACTATTGATTGATCTTTCAGCTTTGAACCCCCACAAAGCTCGACTTTTCTTATGAGGGTCCTCTTTATATCCTCCTCCTTTTTCTCTCCTCTATCTTGTTGGCTTATAGTCATGGTCAATAAATATGGCTCAAGGAACTAATGATTCAATTATTGGTAGGAGTTGAGCACCCATTGAAAAAAAATCATAATCAAATTAACAATGATTAAACTAAATAGTTAAAGGTATTAATAATTTTGTTAATTAATGCCGACACACATCCGAAGATAATCGTTGAGTTTTTCTTTATAATCGAAAAAAATGTGTTGGTTTAGTACTGCATTAAACATGTATGAAAAAGATAGCAGGAATAATAACTATCGGTATAACTAGAGTAAATATCAGTTAGGGTTTATTCGGGGTCATCTGTTTTTTTATTTAGATGTCAAATTTCATGCATATCCCATGCAAGGTCAATAAAAAATTATCCATTGCGAAATCTTGGAGATGGTTTGAATGTCGGCTGTCTGCCAAATAATTGAACACAGCAACAAGAGTTGGTTGATCCAATTTGGTTAACGGGTTGAATAACATATCATTTATATTAATTTTGAATTGTCACTAGATGCTTCGAACTAAATGATTATTCAAGGTTATGTTGTAGTAGTAGTAGTAGTAATCTATTTAAAAATATAAATTGAATCGGGCGCTCATTGGCCATACTTGGTGTTAGTGGTAGGTAATCATTATAATTAATTAAGCACAAGCGTCGAGTTGCCTTGCTGTACGTAAACACACGTACCAATTAATTAGTAGTTGATTAAATGGTGAGGAAGGGTATACTAAAGTTATTAATTTGAGAGCCTTGAGCAGTCATGTTCTTAACATCTTTTGATAAGTTCAGACAGAGGAGATCGACCTGTCATAAAATCAAAGACCAACCTAGACTAATATGGACAACTGGGAACATAAAATATATCTTAATTTCATGTGGAAGCAAGTAATAAATACACGTGGAGTAATTTAGATTGGTCATACTCTAGTAGATATTTGTTCGCAGATCGTAGAGAATTCTCTCTCTTCGTATATGTATTTATATATTCACGAAGAGAGCGAGAGAGGAGGAAACTTTATATAGTGTGGGAAAGAAGTGTATGATACTTCCCCATTACACTTGTAATCGAATCCTGACCTATATGTCTGATCGACTAATGAATTAGCTGATTCTATCTGTAATTTGACATTTTCTTTGGGTAGCCGATCCCGGTGTCTCGGAAGTCGTGTTCACGGCTCAATACTACAAGACTCGTGCATATTAGGCATGTCACTTAGTGTCTCAAAAATGATGACTTTAAATTGACGCTAACAGCGATGAAACAGAGACACAATAGAGTCGGACAAGATGCGAGGCTATTTGTCTCACATTTATCTCGAATTAGGGTCACATTAGCATAACAAATTTTTGTTGTCAAAGTGGGCGCCCAGGAGCACTACAAAGACACTAAATATGCACGTGAAAACGGGAGAATGCATGCTAAAACATAACGCGACCTTGGCGTCGACATCTGATGATGCTAAATAGTGATGCCATCGCTTTGGCTCGATCGAAGGCGCTGTAGTGGCCCTAATATTCTGCAATGCCATGTTGTGAAACCAAGCAGGCATCAAGGTGACGCTAATGCGACGTCCCTACTATGGCATCATATTATGAATATTGTTGATGCGACTTGAATTATATACCATGTACTCAAAATCATGAAAGAAAAAAAAAGAGAAAAATGAACAACGAGGATCTGTGATAGAAGCGAAAGGCTTGGGCCATTAGGGTTTTATAATGTTCTCGATTTTTGCTCGGAGGGAATTTTTTTTTACAGCAACCTACTTTACCTATGAATATTTCTATCTTGTTCACATTAATCAAGAGAGTTTTATCATACTAAATCTTTCATCTTTTCTTCTATTTCTCTACATCGTTGTCTTCATTATTTATCCTCGGTGTAATATTCCCAACAAATACATACATACATACATACATACATATATATATATATATATGCATGTATGTATGTATGTATGTATGTATATACAAAACCACATATATGTATATACAAATACATATATATATTGATTTAAGTTGGTAATAGTATATATATATATATATATATATATATATATATTGTTAATATAAAAAATATACACATGTATAACATAGTTCATCTAATTAATTATCATATCAACACACACACACACACATATATACATATTACATATATAAACATGTATCACATATCTATGAATCCTTTTGTTAAATCATACGATTATCAGTGTGGAATTAAGTGATATAGTTTTCTTAAATTATAAAAAATTTGTACATATCTAGAATTAAAGAAGAATGTTACTTTAAATGTAGTTTATATCTATCGTGTGTGTGTGTATATATATATATATATATATATATATATGTATATAAAAATAATATATATATGATTTAATTTTATCATATCTTAATTATCTCTTCAAATCATATGTAGTTAAAATCATATGATTTTCTCAATTGTTTAATTAAAAAAAAATGAAATGTTAAACATTAGTATTGATATTTAGTGCCACCATACAGATATAACAGAGTCAACATAATAAAGTCTCTTATGTGCTTCACCGTAGCGTTTCTTTAGCATCACAATTTTGTCGATGCTAATTTGGAGTCACTACAACGCCATGTTAGCATCGTAATTAATTCGACTTGGGTCAGGTGCCACCATAGCTTGAGTTAACGTCGAGAATTGCAAAAAATAATAGACTTTCAAAATCTGAAGCTCACATTCATACAAAGTGGGTCTATCCGATTTGATGAACATCGTAGGTGCATGACAATATATATATGTATATATATATATATATATATATATATATATATATATACAAGGAATAATCAAACATTTATCTTATACTTACTTATTTTACAAAATTTAAAATATTATCGTATGAGGAAAAAGAATGTGGCACTATGGATTTTCTCACAGTCTACGAGCCCACACATAAAAGTAGGAAGATCAATAATATGGTCATGCCAACTGCCCGTCGCATTTTGGTAAGTTTGATCACATGTTTATTTGCTTGTTCGCATTAGTGAAAATGATTTCTTAAATTTGTGATGTTTAAATTTTTTAGGATGTGCATAATAAAAAGGTGGCCTACAAGTATGAAGATGATTGTAGTAGTCAGCCATCAAGTAACTATCTCAAAAGTGATTCATATTTTTAAATATTATATACCACTTTATATGATTTATCTATTTTTAGAGGACACTACTGTTTGGGAGGAGGTTGTGTCGAGGAAGAGGATACCTGAAGGGTCTAGGAATAATCGCTTAAATTTGTAGTAAGAGTGAAGGATATTTTGGCGGTCCATCTACTCCAAGTTCAGCCGTAGCATCTGAGTTTACACTGAACAACATTCGCGAAATTATTTTTGAGCAACTTTGTCAGCATCTATCCTTCGATCTCGCAGACTATTCAGGCCATCGTATAGTTGCATATCCAAACCCCCACATGTCCAAGGACCGCGTACGTCATCGTCGAATGTCAGGTATGACGTGGATTACGATCATGTTGTAGAACAATAGAAATTTTTGTAACTCTGAACATAATTAATTTTGTAACTCCATATGATGATGATACTTATTTTATATTATTACTTTTGTGGTGATGTTGTTTCTTTACTTTGAGGCATTGTATTCTAATTTATATTGTTATGAATGTGTAAAATACATATATACATATGCATTGTAAATTGTATGGAGAAGGAAGGGAAGAATTCAGTTTGACAAGTGAAAAATGTATCTACATTAGCATAGATTAGCGTCACCATGTCTCACAATTAGCATTGTCATAACGTCGCCTTAGCATCGCCAAGCTAAAACATTGGCATCTCATTAGCATCATTGTAGCATCTCATGTTCGCACCAAAATAGTGTCGCAATAGCGACACAACATAGAGTCATTTTAACGTCACAATAGTGTCGCACAAGAAAATAGAAATGGCCGATGAGATGATGGATTTTTTGTCTGAGTAGTGTCACCATGGCATCAGAATGTTTAGCGCCACTTTGGCATCAATTTGTGTGACGCTAAAAATGTTGCCCCCAGGCAACAAAAAGAGTCACCATAGCGCCGCTTGTTGACTGTAATAGCGTCGATGCTTGGTGGGCACGATTGTGATGCTATTGGAGGTAGAGTCTAATATGCCTATTTCTTGTAGTGCAATACACACAGTCTACAGAGCACACTATCCATAGGTTGATGGTCAGTCCACCATTGAGCTCAACTAATCCATCTCACGTCGTGTACCTAATAGTGGGAGATGAGATTCCTAACAAGAATTTTTTTCATTCACATACATCCTAGAGAGTATATATGCATGTATTGTAGAGGATGCATGACAATAATTATCATTCCCTTTTAGTTGGTGTCATACGTAAGTGTATGTATTCCAAACATTCAACATTTTTTACGTGTAGTAGCATGTGGCACATGTAGGTTTTCCCTATAACACAGGCAGATTTAGAGAAATATGAATTTTGTTATAATTCGATTTTGATTTTGAATTAAAAAATTCCTAAAAGTAAGGAACATTCTGAATATCTAGGGTGGTATAAGGCACAAGGCGTAATAAAATGCATTATTAAAAAAATATTTTTGATTTTCGTTCTCTCCCAATTATTTTTTAGCCAATCTTACATATCTCGTCCTTGTTTTCTTTTCCCTACACTGGTGATAAGATTGGAAACTTCATATGTTTAATGGAATCAAAAGAGTAGCAAATATTATCAACTCTATGCTCACTCAGCAAAATCTTAGAAACCAATACTCTTATGGGGTACCCGACTTTCAAGGGAAAAAATATTTAAGCTAAGTGACTCGCAATGTGTGTGATGTTAGTATAGTGACGTAAAGCAACACAAAAATCACATTTGCGTGGGAAAAATGGTGATTCAAGGGACTGGATGTCCTTATGCTCCTGAGTGCCCCTGCGTAAGGACATGCCGCTACTTCACATAAAAAACCTCGAATAAGTTTTAAAATTTATAAAATTCTTAGCACACACAACGATGTTGCAGGCGCACAATAATCAATGTAGTACTTAGGATTCGTCCCAAGGGAGTACTCGTAGATTCCAATATGAGATCCTTGTCGAAAATGATGAAGCTGAATTTAGTTAATGAAATACTAATACCCTAAAAGTTGCGGAATATAAGGTTATACTAATTTTTAATGGCTTTTAGTGAAAATTGAAAAACTGAAACAAGGGATCGAAAATGCGTGAAGTCGACTATTGGTATAAGTAAACACTAGGGTTTAGGGGGATTGTTTTTAAGACTTCTATTGCTTAAGATGATGATAAATTTGTGAAATAGCAACATATGCCCCCATGCACGAGCATTCTCACTCTCATGACGGATGCCATTTAGCGACCAAGTTGCTCTCATGCTCATTGGTTGCAGGACAGGACTTGTGCACATGGGGTCATTATCTAGAACATGATCGTCATGCTCTCGCAAGGCGGGACATTCCAAAATGCTGATTACCCAAATTGGGGCACGTGCAGGCATGCCTCCATCTCCAGACATAGGGGGATCCTGAGTCCTAAGTCGGGGCTCAGCCAACCTATCATCATGCACTGAGTCTCGACATGTGATAACCCCTCTCGGGTGGATTCCTTTACGTCTAGTTCGAGAAAACTCCAGGCAAACCTCTCGGCCCTATTTCACACTAGTCATTAATGACTCTTTAAACACAACTCAACTACCGCCCTACCTCTCGACATGTATGCGAAAATTGAGAAATATGTTACCTTATTGGGTGGGATTCATCGACACTATGAAACAAAAAAAAGCAAGTTAGCCAAAGGAAAGGAACACCAATGGAAAAGTTTAGAGAAAACTCTAAGCTTCCCTCTCGGGCTTGTTGGCACTTGCCATTGGTGATCCTTCTGACATAACTCAATCGTCACCTCACCTCTCAACATGCACTAAAAGAAAATTAGCGAATAGCGAGACAACAAGTGTGATGCTATTGCGGCGCTATGGCATGTTTGAAAACAATAGCGTCGACTTAGCATCGAACATTTGAGACGTCAGCCGGGAATAGATGGCTAATAGCATCGCAATAGAGCCAAAGCAGAAGACGACATGACTAGCGTCAACAGTCGACGCTACCTCAATGTTAAGATGACACGTAAAATGTCATTGTGAGTAGTCGAGTTGCATCGCTAATGTGACATGAAAGTGGCACTCAAAGTCGAGACGCTATTCCGATGCTCAAGTGACACTAAATTTTGACGTTAGTTCGGCGCTACTGTGACGCCAACATCATGTCTATGGGGTCACCAAGGCGACGCTAAGGTGACATCTAATATGTTGACGCCAACATGACGCTAAGGACGATATCTTTAATGTAGCATCAATCGTTCTTTTGACAGTATTTAGACGCTAATTTCAGATATTTTTTCCCATTACAACCATATTTTCTTTCTTTCCCACACCATATAATTATATAATGCATATAAATGCATTCATCATTCATCACAGGCACCATATCAAATATAACAATATGAAAAGTAATAAACTGAACTAACAAAAGCATAACTACTACATGTATATAATAACAAATGTATAAGTAACAAAAGTATATCTAATATCATGCAAAAGTTTTTATCCTAAGTTTGGGAGTTGTTATTGTCATTCAGGATGTTCGATCCTGACATGCTCGATCCTTGGCCTCGCGATGATTGATCTACGCAGAATCAATCCCTAAATCACCTGCAAAAACGTAGCCAACTACTATGATAGTTGCTGTGACACTGCTGTGACATCTGATGTGATACCTGCGTCACATTAGGTGTAGCGGATGAGTTCGGAGCATATGGACCGCCTGCATATCCTCCGCTCCTCTTAGGTACCTGAGTGGTTGTGCCTAGGCCACGCAAGTATCCTCCTCGTGTCGTGCCGAGTACCTCCTCCTAAATAGTAGGGTCCTCTACGAAATAGAAAAATTATACAATCATATAAACATTATACATTTAGTAAATTATACAACATCGAAAAACACAAATTAAAAACGTGAATCATTTTCGAGAAACGTTACCTGGTGGCTGAGTACTCGGATCATCTCCGTACTTTTCAGCCCATCTTCATATTATACTCATCCTAAATAATTTAAACATTGCACATTCAACAATATTGCTCGACCATAAGTTAAATAAGTTGTAGAAATTTTATTATACTTTTGCTTATCATTAAAATTAATTCTTCTTTGTAAATTGCAAGACCAATTTCATACGCGTCAGTACTGTTCAGGATGCCAGTGCTCTTGTTCTTTGCCACTTGCCGAAAGGGGTAGGATCATGAAAAGATGTCCCAATTTCTGTGCGAGATGATATATTTCGGGCCTTTACGGTATGATCTTCTTTCTAGGTTACATATTTTTTTATATTATTTTTAAATTACTAACTTTTATAGTATTTTTTAGGAGGCAAATTATTTTTATCCGGATCTTAGTTTGGAGATGATCCGGAGAGCTTTTGAGGAGGTAGCTACGAAACGCATCCGAAATCAATTATATAAGTTTCGCAAAGTCGTCACGTCTGTCGGTCTCACTTTGGAGCAGGACATACAAAGATGCTCAAGACATATCAGTCGCTCGGTTTAGATGTTCATACAGGATGGATGAACAATGTCAAAGAAAGTAAAAAAAATGCAAGAGTTAACCGATTTTTTAAGCCCGAAGCTCACATCAACACAGGCGGGACGATGCAATTTGATGAGCATCGACGATGCATGGTAATTTGCATACAAAATCGAATAATCAAACTTTTATCTTATACTTATTTTATAAAATTTGAAACTTTATTACATGAGAGAAACAAGATGGTCATGTAGGCTTTCGTGTGGTCTACGAGGTTTCACATAAGAGCTAGAAGACCAACAAGTGCCACCTTAATAAATTTATCAACACCGTCCTTATATTCTTCTGTTATAATGCTACTTATCCTTCGAATGAGGAATCCAACTACGATTTGTCTTTGTCATTAAAAAAATCGATAACATTAAGCCATATGTTAATAAATTCTTGTACTTGAAATATGTGATTTTGTAATTATGAAGTTCAAAATAACATGTTTCAAGTACTTGATCTTCATATTTAGAATCGACCATAATATATATTTTTAGTACCAAATACTGATAAATTATTTTTGTCATATTTTATGTCTCTTATTTTATTGCTAAGAATGTGGATGTACATCTTAGTAAAATTTATGATAATATGATCAAAAAGAGGTACAAGAAGTATGAAAAAAATATCAGTATTTGATTTCAAATTGAGTCCAACCTCAAATTTGATTCTTTTTATAAAATTAACTTATTTCCTGGCATATGCCATATGGATCATATTATTTAGCATAAGAATTAATTGCTTATTTCCTAGCATAATTAACATAGAATATTATACATCTACATAACATTACAATAATTATCATAACACTACAGTAATTAACATAGCATTACAATAATTAACATAGGATTACAGTAAATAGCATTATAGTGATTAACATAGTATTATTGTAATTAACATAATATTACTGTAATTAACAAAGTATTACATTAATTGAAATAGCAAATTAACTAGGCATTACATAGTGGCAACGGGGCTCGTACCTTCTTGCAAGTTGGCATTCGAACAGTAGGGCAGCGGCCAAAGCAGTGGGCGGTAGTCAGAGCAGAACGGACGAGGGCGGACGGCATCGGGGCAGTGGGCAGCCGAACAGCAAGGCGGCGATTGAAGTAGTGGGCGGCAGCCGGAGCGGAGTGGACGATGGTGAACGATGTTAGAGCAGTGTGCGGCCGGAGCAGAAGGGCAGCGGCCGAAGCAGTGGGCAGAAGGTGGAGTAGAGTGGACGAGGGCGGATGACCTTAGAGCAGTGGGTGGGCGGTCGGAGCAGTGGGCAATCGGAGCAGAGCGGATGAGGGCGGATGACCTCAGAGCAGTGGGTGGCCGGAGCAGAAGGTCGTTGGCCGAAGCAGTGGGCAGACGGAGCAGAATGGATGAGGGCGGATGGCATCGGTGGAGGCAGGGTCAGAGGACGATGGACGATGGCTTCAGAGGAGGTGGGGAGGGCGGGTTCACAGGGGAGGGTGGATCGGAGGAGGCGGGCTCTAACAAGGGTGGATGTTGACATCGGAGGAGGCGGGGAGGGCAAGCGTCGGATAAGCAGGGCATTGGGTGTCGGAGGAGGTGGGGCGTCGGAGGTCGTGGTAAAAATGATGAGCGAGTAAAACATTGAAAACGAAGAAGAGGATCTAGGGATTTAACCTTGAATTTATCGTCTTCTCAGTATGCATCGCTACCTAGACGCTAATGACGTGCCAAATCATGCGTCGCTATTCCGTGGCAATAGTGACTCCACCTCCTATATTATATTATAAGTTTGTATATTATTTAAAGTTTATGCATTATAACTATATTATAAGTTTATATTATATTAAGATTATATTGAAATAGGTTTATATGACAATAATGTGTATATGTATTATAAGTATATATGTGTATGTATATGTTTATATGTGCGATATTAAGTGACAATAATATGTATATGTATGTGTATTATAAGTATATATGTGTCTGTATATGTCTATACGTGTGAGATTAAGTGACAATAACGTGTATATGTATATGAATTATAAGTATATATGTGTATATATATATTATGCGAGATTAAGTGACAATAATGTGTATATGTATACGTATTATAAGTGTAAGTATATATGTGTATGTATATGTCTATATATGCCCGATTAAGTGAGAATAATAAAAAGTTGGCTAAATCTATAGTGATGAAGTGAGAATAATAAAATGTCGGCACTAATGAGTAGCTACTGTATATTAGCAACCATCTAGCGTCGCAGCGGCGTCTCAATCCACTTAGCGTCGGAGATGCGTGACGCTATATCGATGCAAGTAATATCGATCTATAGTGTCAACTATCCTTGCGGCGAGTGTGATACTATTGAGTTGATTCAACCATTAATTCAATCGTTATTATTTCATGGATAAGAATATAAAAATAATATATCTATAATTAAGATATGATGTATATTTTACGCAAACGTAACATATATAATATAGGTAACAGATATATATTTAGGAATACATATATAAGCAACACCCATAAATATGATGTAGGAATACATATGTTGAAGATACATTTATAATATGACATTTATTTATTCATTAATGTATACTATATATAATATATATAGTAACATATATGAGGTTATATGAATTATCGTCAAAATACATAACATATAGTTATACAAATATATATAGAGAACATATATTTAATCTATTTCTAATTAATTAACGTATATGTTAACATGTAGTGGCAAAATAGCGACAATTAATCTATTTCTTCAAACACATCGGCGAAGTAGTGTCAAAATAGCATCAATTAAGTGTTGTGTGTGTTACAGGTAAGCATTCGAATACATATGTAGGCAATATATATATTTATTTAGAAATATTTTATTCTTGTAATGTATACCTAGCGTCAACATAGCGTCTGGATGTTTGAGATGCCAAGTGGCATCGCATTTGTTGGCGCCAAGATAGTGCAAACATCCAACGCCTATATCGACTACGTTTGTAGAGTCAACATCGCATCTCAGTAGATGTGACACTGGTTTAGCATCAACGACGTTAGACACTAGTACAGCGCTACGATTCGTTGCGCATTTACCCTACCTTGTGCACAATAATACCATCGCAGTAGCGTTCCCTTGGCGCCACAATTAGCGTCAATTTATTGTAAACGCAAAGATGACATGCATGTGATGCTATTGGGAGGCACGTAGCGTCGATTTATTGTGACTCCACGTAAATGCTATCGGGACACTCGGCGTCGATTTAGCATCACCTTCATATGAGACACTATATTGCGTCTCTATTCACCAGTTTTCTTGTAGTGATGTATGCGACGATTTGAAAATTACACACCCTCTCGGGCAAAGGTTATCAACGCTAAAAATTCATACCATCATAACAGAAAGTCGCTTCTCGAAATCAAAAAATGGGAGAACAATGACTACATGCATTCCCCATTCAAATGGTGATCTCTCAACATATCCTAGCACCGATCCAACCTCTCTACTTTCATGTCTTATCTAGGCAATAAGATCATTGTAAAGCCCCGAGATTTTTTTTCTTTGCCCGCCCAGAAGGCTACCTCGATAATGCCACTCAATTCTATGACTTAACTATGACCAGACAACATGCTGATTTAAAATAGCGAAAGACTAAAATATAATAATTTTACAATATTTGGAAGTATTCTATACAATATCTAAGTATCTGTAGATTATGGGCCTATAACTATCCAATTGGAGATCTTATCATTGTCCATATCCAATGTACATATCATCCATCAGATGAGCCACCAACTATTTTATCATCTTCATCACGATCACTTGTACAGATTCAAGTACAAGGGCAAAGCCCAATGAGAATACACTCAATACGTAAGGTCACCCATAAAAATAAACAATATGAACCATGTTAATAGAAATGATCAATAATATCAGTACTATCATATCAATGCAATCTCAATTATGAATATGCATTATCCATCAGTTTTAATGAACAATTGGCTGGAATCAATAATTCTATCATCCTTTATCATCAACCATAAAAGTTCACAATAACAATTCTATTAACTATAGCATCAACCATACAAGCTGCAATCAATTATTTTTAACAATCAATTAATCTTTACTTACTTTACTTCAATCATAGAGGCTATAATTTAATAATCTTTTATCATACTTTAACCACAAAGATTGCAATTCAATTATTTCTTTTCAATTAATTATCTCTCTATACTTCAACCATAAATGCTACAATTTCAATTCACTTAATATTAAGATCAACCACAAATGCTGCAATTCAATATCAATCAAATTATTCGTTCTTATTCTTCAACCATAAAGACTGCAATTCAATATCTTTAACATCAACAATAAAGGCTGCAATTATCTTTTTATCTTTAACTTCAACCATAAAGATTACTTCAACCACAATAGTTACATTATACTTCAACCATAAAGACTACTTCAACTACAAGGGTTGCTTATTACTTATTCTTATATTTGGAGTTATCCTTCAACCACAATGGCTGCTTCAACCATATAGGCTACTTTGAGAGCTCTTCCAATTTTAGGTGTCTTACCTCTTTTATCTTGATTAACTTATAACGGTTATTTTTGCTTTTATTTAAACTTCCTTTCCAATCTTTAGACGCACAAAACATCAATCAATATATCATAGTCATAGGATTAATATCATCATAATGAGGTCGAAATCATAATAATATGATCAGATATAATTAATAACATAAACATCACAATTACCTATACTTTAATAACTTTAAATCCACTTTTCTATCTTCAGAACCAGGGTTGGTTGAGGAGAAACCCGGGCCAGTTCCTATGACCAATCAGACCCATCTTTCTTATAGAACCTAGGTTGTTTCATCGGGTGTTGACTCCTATTCCAATTCGATCAATGTAACCCGGGTTGAGTGGACGAAACTCGAGCCGAACCAATTCCATTCAATCCAATAACATTTTCTTCACAAAACTCGGGTTGGATTACTCGAAACCCAGTCCGGATCCTATTTCATTTTCATCCACCAATTAACATCAATGGAACTCGGGTTGAGCTAGTCGAAAACTAGTCAGAATTCTTCATAATTCCATCATGTCACTCGGGTTACTCAACCCAGACCGCAAACCTTTAAACTCGAGTCGGGTTCTTATGAACTCGATTCGGTCTATCCAAGACCTACCTTGATTCTACCAAACTCGGGCTCCAGGTACTATAGTATATGGGTAGTCCTTCACGGAGCCATATTTTCAACATGACATTTTTACCCCGTTTCAATGCGATAGACAATTTTATTCTATTCATAATTCATCTAAATAATAACCAATACTTAGGACAATAATCCCGAGGGTCTGTACTAACGAAAACCTTCGATATAGGGATTCCCTACGTACCTTAAATTGGTTTAAAGCCAATCGGAATCCTGTTTACTAGAAATTGGACAAACATCGAAGTTTGGTTGACAGTTCCTCTCTACTGACGTCCAGAAATCCTCGACTACCACTTGAATCTTGTTCTCCTGTGTCGGAGCTTCGAAATGGTATATCGGTCGTGCTCTCAAGTATTTAAATTTGTGAGAAATCAAAGAAGTAAGAGAGGGCTCTCGTGCAGAAATTCTGCGAAGGCAAATAATACTTTTTAGTTACCCTTGGCCCAATGTATAATTCTTAACTAGGGTTTTTTTACTCCTATTGGACATTAGGCTAATTCTCAGTATAGCCTCCTATTGGGCATGGGGGCGCTCTACTGTCGAGCTTGACTGGGGTTGGCATCATAGCGGGGACCTCTATCGGTAAGCGAGGACCTCGTGGGGGGGGAGAGAGTTGGGAGGTTCTGCAGGCGAGCTGACCAGGAGCCGATGTCGCAGGGGAGGGTGCGGGTGGGCACAGAGGGCTCTACTGAGCTCATTAGGGAGCCAGTGTCTGAGGGGGTTGCCACCGTCGAGCTCGCTGGGTCGGCGATCTCGCGGTCAAGCTCATTGGGGGCCGTAGGTGTGGGCTCTGCCATCAAGCTCCCTGGTGTCCGGTGTCGTAGGGGGCCTATGCGGAGAAGGGGCACTTCCTCCCCTCTTTCTGATGCCAACAAGGTCAAGTTTTATTTTTATTTTTATGTATTATTTTAAATTTTTAAAGATTAAATGAGAGGAGAAGGGTAATTTAGTTTTTTTAATAAATAGAAAAATTAGAAAATTAGAAAAGTTAATGGAATTAGAAATATGGACTAAAGTGGAAATTGTAGTATGGTGAGTTCATATATTAAGATTAGATACGAAAAATCATGATAGTTTAAGAGAGGTTTAAGAAAATAACTCTATTAGTAATAACTGACTTGGGTAGAGCAGAAACTAGCTTTGGATATGACAAGCTGGATTCAACCCTGAAACCCTATAGTCAAATAACTTGGCTTAGGCCAGCAAGGTGCAACCTGCATTGGATTTAGAACTCAGCATGTGTACCGAACTCGGCTCGGGTTATATGTTATCATATTCTAACACATGTTTTTATCAATTATCATGTACAAAAATCATTCATAACTATTGTGGATATGATAAATAACATTTAAATTCATCTAGTTATAATAAGAGCATTAAGCAAAAACCATACACAAGTTCATAGAATTTTAAACCATAAAATAAGTTAAGAGAAAAATGTTATTCGAATTTAAGTCTTTCCGTAATGATGAAACTACTTCATAAACTAATAGGATACGTTTCATTAAATTCCCTCCAATTCTACACGCTTTCCAAATCTATCCTCAAACTTTATTTTATAATTCGGCTACCCAGCAATTATTCAATTCTTTCACTAACTATCCTTTTCACCATATAGAGGAGGTTTACCAATCATTCTGCTTACGCAAAAAGTCATTAAAAATAAAATTAATGATAATAATATAATTAAAAAATAATAAAAAAGAGAAGGGGTGCCCCCTCCCCCTCAATGTTCAACGACCTCATTGTTGAAAGACGGAGGGGACGACACCCCTCTCCACAATCACCGGCACTCGGGGGCATGGCCCACCTATGGGATCGCCGATGACAAGAAAAAGGGGGACGTCACCCTCCTCCCCCCACCCCTCCCCCCTCCCTCTTTTTATTTTTTAATTATAATAATATGGTATTTATTTTATTTTTTAATGGCTTGTTACCTAAGTAAAATGATCGATAAATCATCTATATTCAGTAAAAAGGATAATTGGTGAAAGACGTCAATAGTTGGAGGGCAGTCTAGTTAAAAAATAAAGTTAAGGGATAGAGTTGGAATAGCAAGTAAAGTTGGTAGGTATTTAGTGAATTGTACCCTAAACTAATAATTTGATATTAATATCGAGAAAAATAAAAAATGTAAATCAAATTCCCAAGTAGTGAATGAACGTCCGTTAAATGATTCCTAGTCGAGATTACACCAAAAGTGATCACATAAAATATTGAGTTCTTCATTTCTTTGATTGATTTGTCTTGAGACATAGGACTCTAAATAAATATATTTTTAATTAATATTTTAATTATTATATTAATCGTATAGGATCGAATAAAAATCATATAATCGCATGATCAAAATTAAGATCATATTAAAATCTTACGCATAAGATTTTCAAGATAAGATCGAGATTGGTAAGGACAGTGCGTTCATAAAATTGATATTAAGATCTAAATCGATATCTTGACTACATGGTATGTACTGTGACATGATGAGACAGCTTGCAAATGTGTTTTAGTGTTTAGATGTTTCTTCCTTTTCCTTAAATAATAAAATTACAACAGTTATTGAATAAGTTAATATGAAGAATGATCTAATGCATTCCCGCTAATAGTTGAGATGTTTTTTTTTATTTTGTATAATGAAATTGTAATAGTTATTAAAAAAGTTACTATGAAGACAAATCTCACTCCATATATACTACATGTGTATTCTCGTTCATGTATGACAAATCTATAAGCTAATGCTGATCTCACTCCTTTTGTTATTTTGTATGTAGACGCCTTTAAAATTACAAGAAACTAAAGAGTACGAAATAATTAAGGGTTTTCCGGGCTCTGTTAATTTTTTTTTGTAAAAATAGATTTCAAAGTTCGTGAATCTGATAAATTAATTAATTAATTAGTTCAAAAAAACTACGACAAACTTGAGACTTGATCAAGCAAAATCTCTCGTATGATCACATATTATGTGTACAATTATAGGATGTAACAGAAAAAAAAATTATATCGTAATATTATATATATTTATACATTAAAATAAATAAAGTGTACCCTTTTGCACGAAATATATGAAATATCGATGTATGAATGGCACCCCAACTAATTCATTTTTGTTTTGTTTTTTTTTTTGTTGTCCAAGAGAGAGAGAATTATGAGTAGAAGCGTATGACTAATTTAATTGGATGGTTATACTGAACATTTAAGATGATTCTTTTACATTTGTTTTTTTATGTAATATTAAATACAAATTTAGAAAACTTTGTCAAAATATCATGTTATATATTAAAATTTTGCCATCTTAATCTTCAAAGCCGAGCTCGATATTATGCTAGGATTTTACATGTAGGCTCTGTTTGGCAACACTAAAATTAACATTTCAACTATCGTTTAGCGGTTCAAACGCTAATGTTTTTATTTGATAAATGACAAAAATAAATAGCGTTTAGCATTTCATGTGAAAATATTGAAAAAATACTTCAACCAGCGTTTAATGTTTAGAGGTTAGCGTTTTATAATTTTTTCAATTTTATTATTATTTAAATACATTATTTCTTTCTAACTTATTTTATTATTTTCTCATTTTTATTATATAATCATTTAACTATATTTCTTTTTATATTCATGCTTAATTAATTGCAAATTATTTATATGTTAACAATGAATAAAAAATAATTTCACAATTAATACTTTTATATTATACAAAAATTATTGTCAATATAAATTTCTATATATTTTAACAAAAAATTTATTTGTGAAATTTTATTTTATTTTATTAAGATATAAATATTTAATTTATTTGTATTATAATATAATTTGTATAGTGCTTAAATTAAATAATGTCATATGTCTGACTATGTTATTTTGTATTCATTAGCTAATTTTACCGCTAAGTTTACTAAACACTTATTTGTTACAACATCTAACCGCTAATGATCATCCGCTATCCGTTATCCGCTAGTTAATCCGCTATCCGCTAGTTAAATCGTTATCCGCTTTTGAAACCGCTAATAATATTAAATAGAGCCGTAATGTCTTATTTTAATTTGACATTATATCCGACGTCATGTAATAATAAATAATAGTAAAATATATAGATACAGTTTAATATTTACCTCATTATTTTCACTTTTCTCCGGTTTTATCACTTTTATGCCATGTTTGACATCATTGAAAAATCAAAGAAATTTGAGATTCTGCACTATAATTATCTTCTCAAAGAAAAATTTATAATTGAATGTTTGGACATTAATGTAAATGATAAAATCTTACGATCTTTTGTAAATTCTGTAGGAAAATTTATGAAATTTCACCTCTTTAAATTTTCCTATGACAGCCGAAAGACATTAATCATCTTCATATCATTTATCTATTATCATTTGGTTTAACCTTTTTATTTTTTATTTTTACTTTTGTAAGAAAATTTCTACACCCTAATGAAATTTTCAAGCATGATAAGACATTACCTGACTCTTAAATTTTAGAATTATTTTCATAAATCATCTTTAAACTATTTTAATTTTTCACATTTAATCTTAAATTATAAATTTATTTTTTTTATCTTTAGACTATCGCGATTTTTTTAATTTCAACCTTCCGTCAACCTCTATCATCTATTTTGTTATCTTCAATTTTTTTTCATTTATAAAAAGTTAAAAATACTCCTCCAACATTAATTAAAAAAATAATAAAATAGGAAAAGATGGGAATCGCCGGCGAAGACCCCGGTCATAAGGGGGAGGCAGGGTGGGGGGCGATGAACCCCACCTTTTTTCTTGTTTTTTTAATTAATGTTGAAGGGGTATTTTCAATATTTCATAAATGGAAAAAAAATAAGGATAAAAGAAAATATTTCAATATTTCAATATTTCTTCCTTTTTTCCCCATTTAGGCAATTATTATATTATTTATTTTTTAATGATGTCATATCAAAGCGTGGAAGAGAGAAATAAGTTGTGTAAACACTATGTCAGCAATGGAACTTGAAAACAACCAATAGTTGTTCAAAAAAAACATTTGGCGAAAGATGTTAGGACCGTTTAACGTATTATCGATTTAATTAACTAATAATTTAGATCGTCACTTAAATAGATTATCATTATTTAAATTACTAATAATAACATATTATAGTGTTTGATAATTATTGATAATATAAGTTATGATTAAAATAGCTAGAGAATAAATTAGCAAAGTACCCTTAAAATTATTTTAGATCTTAATCACATGGTATTATAAAGAAACAAAACAAAAAATAAAAAATTAATATATTAAAATAAGATGAGGCATAACTAAAAGTTATTTGTAAAAAATTAAATAATAGTGAAGATGAGATTGAATTATATTTATTTAGTAATAAAATATTTTATATTGAATGAAGATTTTTGTCAAAATACATGTCTAATATAAAAAGTCACTTCCCTAGTGGTAATTAAAATTATCATTGAAATTATACCGATAATTTGTCGCAATCAAATGAAGTAATGTGACGGACCCTAGTAATTTTAGATAAAATAATTACCAATCTATCTAGACTACCTCATACAAAATGGTCGAATTTAATTACAAAATAAAGTTAAAGGATAAGATTAAAAAAATAAATAAAATTGAAAGACATTTAGTGAAATTTACGTGCAATTCATTTTAAATTCATCCCATCTGTTTTTCATTTTTTGTGCTAAGGAAATTATTGTACCATTATATATTGTACATTTTGCATTATAAATTTTGAAAGAAAAAAAAGTCATTCAGCGCTTAGTTTTAAATGGTACAGGGAAAAGAGAAAAATCATTCATTTCTTACATGACGTTTATTATATTACCTTTCTACGTTACCCAATAATCTATATTATATTACATAAAAATTATCGCTTATTAAATTATCAACAACATGTATTACCTTATTTATTATGTATCAGTCATGTCTTCAGCAATTGACACTATTTATAATAAATATTAGGTAATGCACATTTTTTATTAATTACATTTTATCATTAATATCAAGTTAAAATTTATTTAATCCGATTAAAAACTTAAAAGTTATAAGATTAATAAATTAAATAAATATAGCTGTGTATATTTTATACATTTTTAAATAAAAATAATGGTAATACATATATGTAATATTCAAAATAATAATTCATAATAATATCTAATTCATATAAATAACCATTAAAAATAATAATTTTAATAAATTAGATATTGTTAATTATGATATAATTATAATAGTAATAATTTTTTATTCTTATATTATTTTCTTAAATTTACATTTTATTTTGCTAAGATTGAAAAAGATATAAACGAAAAGTAGAT
Organism: Pontederia crassipes; assembly: GCA_030549335.1. NCBI lineage: Eukaryota > Viridiplantae > Streptophyta > Magnoliopsida > Commelinales > Pontederiaceae > Pontederia > Pontederia crassipes. Next base: position 11,247,066 of record CM060190.1, read on the forward strand.
AAAATTATATTGTCATTGATATTCTCTTTTTACTCAATGTGAATTATTATTTTGATAGACAATATGCTATTTATTAATTTAAAAATTAAAATAAAATAAACAAGATCAAGAAAACACCTCCTTAATTTTTTTCGATTGGCTTCTGAAACAATAAAGCAGAAAAGTAAATGCCATAGAGCACTTCTTTTAAATGCACGTTCCAAAATTTTTACTGATTATTAACAAATCAAAATAAAAAGAAATCGATATTTGGTATATGGTAGTTTTTTAAAACTATGTTAAGAAACTTTAATATCTTAAGATAAGAGAGTTACAAAATTTTAAAAGAAAATTGATGAAATAATAATAATATTAATTAATAATAATAATAATAATAATAATGATGTGGTGGCTCCACGTACCCGTCATGCAAACCAAACGTCCGCCCAATAACGAACTGGATGTGCCCCACGCACCTGCCAATATTAATTAATATATATATATATGGCATTTTTCTCGTGTCAATATCGTCGACCGACGAAACGTGATATCTTCCACCTTCGACGGTCCCACTTCCGACACGTGTCTTTTTCTTGACGTCACGCCTCCCTCCCCCTCCTCCTCCTCCTCCTCCGCCATCGTCTTCGTACCAAACTCCGCTACTGGCCAACCGGAACACGAAACGTTACAGCTTAGCGCGCACCGTGTGCCCGCTCTCGCAGCGGATCCGAAGGCCAAGGGAGGTGGTCCCCGGAGAGCGGGGCGGAAGCACGTGGGTCCCAGACGGAGTGGGGCCGAGGAGCGAGAAAAGGTCAAGACGGCAGCCAATGGGAGGAGAGACCCCTCGAGGAGGTACAGATCGGAGCGTCATATTCGCGGGGCCCGCGGCCAAAGCGTCCCCGGTCTTTCTTTCTTTTTGAAATTTTAACTATCACAAATTAAAAGTTTCGAAATTATTTTTTTAAATAGTCAACTTAATTAGTTTTTCCCCAAATATTAAATTAATGAGATGTTAAATAATATTTTCAGAGTCGAATCAGATTGAACTGATTTTTTTTAAATGATAGTTTTATAATAATTTTAAAGATATGGTATAATTTATATGATGTAACATAATAAATATTGTACTAATAATTTATTAATAATAAAAATACTAATATAATATAATAATTATTTGAAATTTTAATAATAATAATAAATAGAAATGGCCAAATAATAGGTTATTATTAAATTATTTTCATTTTATTATTTAATGATGATAGAGATTGCATTAATATATTTTATCTTATTTTTTTTTAGCATTTCATTTTTTGTCATTTAATGATTTCCTTTTCAATATTATTCAAATTTGAATGCTTACCTTTTTGTTTCTATTTTTATTTAATTTTTTTACATCTCATTCTTTCCTTTTCTTTTTACATCTTATTCTTCTTTAAATTCTAACTCAAATCGGATTGAACTGACTGAATCGTTTCTTCAGTCTTTCTGATTCAATTGATTTTTTGCTAGTTTAAAATCAAAATCGAATTTTATGTCAAATTAGACCGAATCGACTATCGATTTGCGATTGAATCAGAGAGTCCGATCCATATTAATAATCCTATACATCCATGGATTTAGAACCAAAAAAATTTAGAAATTTCACTTATTAAAGGCATGAATTAGAGTAATAAAAAATATCATATAACAAGAGAAAAAATGTTAATGTTCCAAATAAAAGGCATTAAATATTAGTCTTTTGCCTAACAATATATTTTAAAATTCTAAACTATTAGTCAACTCCGATTGTTAAGTTTGTTCATCTCGCATCGTTCTTATCATTACCTATAAATTAACCATAAGTCATGTCCAAATGGCCACGGTGTAACACCTATAAATTCTAAACTATTAGTCAACTCCGATTGTTAAGTTTGTTCATCTCGCATCGTTCTTATCATTACCTATAAATTAACCATAAGTCATGACCAAATGGCCACGGTGTAACACCGGCGATCAACAAAAAAAAAGATAAAAAAGGAAGATAAAAAGTTCAAACCGAATAGGAAAAAAAAAGGAGAGAGTAAGATGGAAAGATAAACATTAAAAAGGATTTTGGTTTGAAACCAAACGTGAGTTGGATAAAGATATTTTATCTTTTATGCTACTCTAATTCCAACTCCTCTCTCCTATAAATATGTGATTAAAATGAATTAGACAGTCCTTTTCTCCCTGCAAGCCAGCCCTAGTGTTGCCCCTTAATTTCGTACGTCTTTTAGTTGTCTTCTCATGTCGAGTTGCTACCGGACGACATGAGGGGAACCAGAGGGCGTGGATGACGCGTCTGGACAGAGGAGAACGATCGGAATAAAGAGAAAGAGGAGGAGGAGGAGGAGGAGGAAGAAGAAGAAGAAGAAGAAGAAGAAGAAGAAGAAGAAGAACACGAAGAAGAAGAGAAAGGATGTGAGGTTTCAACGGAAACTTCATAAGGTATGAAACTAGTATAGATTCGTGATAGAATCTTGATTTTAGACTTGAAGCATGTCCTAGTTAGTCCCTAGTCATAGTATAATATTCTATGATGATGATTGGTGCCGGCCACCGCCGAAAAAGATGATCGTAATGCCCTTTGCGTGTCCGTATAATTTCTACGTAAGAAGAACCCGGTCCGGGTTCACTAGAATTCGGCTCGGATCCGTTATTGCCGATGATTCTAAGCTCTGCAACTAGTCGAACCCGACCGGGTTGAGGATGACCCGACCCGAGTTTCACGCACGACAAAAATGTCGGACGTGACGACTGCCCCGACTCGACGATGACCCGACCCAGCTCGAGTGTAACCCGAACCCGGCCCGGGTTTAACCCAGTTTTTCGAGAACGATGTCCTATGAAGTCAGCCCGGGTTCCACTCCTACTCAGACCGGGTTTCGATATTGTTTATATGATTTTTATGATCTTTTAATCCCTGATTCATGTGGTTAATCCTGATCTAAGTCATGATAATGATTATGTGATTTATACCTTTACTAATGATGATGGCTTACCTGGCTTATGATTTTATGATCTTATTTTGATGACTTAATTTTAATCCAACCATATCAACGATGACACCGATTCGTATCAATCAATGCTGATATGTTTATGATGATGATTAAGATGATTGTGCGCATCTGATTTCTCTCCATTATCCTATCTTGTAACTATGATTAAGTCTTATATAATGATGATGATGATTAAGACTCTTGATCAGTATAATTCGTTGATCATTTTTTATGATGACCAAATTTGATCACGATCATTATGTCCTAATAAAGATAAATTAAAAGTTACAAAATAAAAGACGAAAAAATATTAAATGGAGAGCTTTTTTTATTATGAACTGGTGACGATCAGGTATGGACTCACTTCGGTCAGTTATGGACTGACTACGGCTAGTTATGGGTTGACTCTATTAGTTATGATGATGATGATGGACGGATTGAGACAGACCTCTCCGTGAGTTGAAATATACTACAAATAAGTCAAAGATTAATAATAAGATGATGAAGAAGATAAACACATATGAATAATGAATCACTCTTATGATGATTGACTTTTGCCATCCTTTTATGATGATTTACTTATGATTATTTTGATATCTGATTCATATGTCCCTTTGCATGCTTCCATTACTTTTATGATAATGATTTATCTCTTTCATAGGATGATGATGTTCATATTCATTCTTGTCTAATATCATGATCTTATATGATGATATTTATTTTACTTTCATACTGAGTTGTAAAATTTATAGGAAGGTTTTTCTCTGCATATTCTTAAATACAAATCAAGGTCAGAATGATGAATGTGACCAACAGTAACCGATCGAGCTCGTATGTGTCTGCACATGAGTGTCTTGAGTTCTGTTCATGTGATAGATTTTCCTTTTCCGCATATTAGTTTGATGTATTAATTTTCCTTTGGACTCCTATAAAATTCTTTATCAATCTTTCGCATATTATAATGTCTCATTCTTTTATTATTGAATGTTGATTAGAATTTCACTTTATATGATGTTGAGTTGATTAGTTAAAATCCTATTTTTTGTCAATATGATGTACACATAAGGATGACCTATAAAATTTTTGAAATGTATTTTGTCACGCGGTAGGATGGTTACACACGGACCCAACAAAAAATAATGGGATTCAAACGCTAGCCATTGGATAAAAATTTGTATGCTGTAATCATTCCGCCAACCTAGCAATCATGTTGAATTCTATCTATCGTCGATACTTATTACAACTTTCAAGAAGGCGCTTGGCTCCGCCTTTGATGGATGCCTAAAAAATCCATAATATGTGGTCGCACTTTTAAATTAATTTTATGGGCAAATGTAAACCACTTTGCTCGGATTGCACTTGTACCAGTACTAATGTTTCCTACTTCAAGTGTCATCACAATAAAATATTCGCCTTAGTGTTAGTTAATTAATATTCTCATGGAAACTAGGTTGCTTAGTTGAAACTAAAATATAAATAATAATTAGAAGATATTTAAAAAAAGAAAAAATTTTGGTCACTGAACTCTCTCTCTCTCCCTAAGGACTTGTTTCGCAAATAATAAATTATAAAAATGTGGGGTGAGATAACGAAATTATTATTTGTGTAAAAGTCATTTTTACTTTTACTGTATATTAAACTATTTATAATATTTAATGGCTAACAATTATTGTATCATATATCACTTAATTAATTCCTTTTCTTTTTTTCTATTTGACATATTTTTTTATTTTTATTATATTATTTTTTTCTATAAATAGTTTATTCATCTATTTTAAAAGTTAAAAATGAAAATAAATATAAACTAAAAATAGAATATAAATACAAAATTATTATAATATTTGTTTAGGAATATGGATGAGAGGAGAGACTAATGAGAGAGAAAAGAAAAGAGGGAGGAAGAGAAAGAAGTAGGAGAAAGGATTAATTTGATATATAATTAGTAACAACTTTTTATTCCACTAATTTGATTGAATAAGAAATATGCATTAGAATTTAGTTATTCAATCTATTCCTCCTAATAAATAATTATTCAAACAAAATTTATACTTGATATTCCACCCCACCCTCTCAAAACTCTGTATCCAAGTCCTAATAAGTCCACCTCGAAAATAGAATAATGAGCATGAGTTGTATGCTGCGGATGGAGGAGAATATCCTGCAACAAAAATCAAATGTAGGATTCATGCCCAACCAGATCCATTATTTTGATCACGTACCAGTACTAATTTATAGCTGATGCATCTCCATTTGCACATGCTTGCAGTACTAAGCCGTCACCCAGCCATAGAGACGAGGACTGATGTACCCTGCTGATATATGGCTTACTTACCTTGGGCGGGCGGGGGAGGAGAGATATATAATATATTCTGTGATCCTAGGACCAAGAAAACTGTTTGAACCAAGTCGTGATCATGTTGGTCTGCATTCAGATTTTGCTTCCTGCAGAAGGAGCAAATATTTGATTCCGGTGTCTCATATTTTTAATCTGAATGGCCACAGTTTTCACATGCCTCCATTATACACGATGGCAGAGACCCTACTAGACAAACAAATTTGTTTTTCTTCTTCTATTAAGGCACAGCAATGTACGAGAGTTGGCAACCGGCGAGCGGAGTGCTGTCGTCCCTTCCATGGTTCTCACCGTCATGAAAATTCTCGGACTCCTCGAAATCTCTCGATACCTCCCTCCAACCTCACATTCAATTTGATGTGCTAATTAATAAAAATAATATGAATAATTTATATTTTTAATACTTCCTCTCACAGGTTCGCTAGTGAGAATTTTGATTTAATCAAGACCATCACTTGAACAATAACTAAATGATGAAAATACTTTGATAAAAACTTAACTAAGTTTGAACTCTCGGTATTTGACTCTAATACTATGTTGAAATTGATGTGCTAATTGATATTTTTAAAAACTTAAGTCATTAGGAAGTCCTTACGTGTGGACCGGTGATAATTTTGATTTAATTAACTTCATCACGTGGACAATAACTAAGGTAAGGAGATATTTTAATAAGAGCTTCATGATATTCGAACTCTTGACTTCTGGCGCATGATATGAACATTGATGTGCTCTCTAATCTTTCTAAAATTTCAAGTCATGATGTACTAACTAATTTTTCTAAAAGCTCAAGTCATTAGGAAAAGTAACATTAATGATTTTATATTCTTAATGCCCTTTCCTTCTCCTCCTCTCCTAAACAAACATTCATTATTCCTCACCAAGCCTCTCTTCTAGATGTCCCTGTTGCTGCTTCTCATCCATAGCCCCCTCTCCCGCTCTATAGGCAGCACCCAAACAATCGAATCTTCTACCAAACAACCAACATTGAAACCTCCACCCCACAATCCCAACGACACCCATCATTTGGTTGCAGCAAATCCACGAGATCCAAGCTTCGATCTTCAAGGAGATTGTGATCCCCATCGAGGAAGTTGCGCCATGTGTCAAAGAAATTTGATGGTCTCATGGGACGGTTCTTGGGTGGCCCTGAGACCATTGCTGCACTATGGGAGGCTCTCCCTTCCTTTAGGATTCGGTCATCGCAACTCAAAGACATTGATAACATATTCCTTTTGTTTTGTTTGGTTGTCGGGGCGCAAAGATATTGGTAACAAATTTCTTTTATTCGTCTACTCGTTCTTTGGCGAAGGTTCATCTTCGGGCCGCATCTGCATAGAACTGGATCTCTTTGTGCCACTTAAGCAAGGCACTTGGATTTGACTTCCTGATGGCTCCCATTTTTTAGCACGAAATGTATGAAAACGTTCCTTTATTTTATTTCAGATGCAGCATGTTGGGTCACCAACTTGAGGTTTGCCCTATGCTTCAGGAGATGGACAGTGACAAGGGACCTGGTGGAACCCTATCACAACCTTGGATGCGCGCTTTGTCCTCTAGTGGAACCTTATCACAACCTTTCTGGGACTCAGGAATTTGCCGACACTTTGAGCCATTGGCCCCACTCGATATCAACCACCAAGCGAATCTTATAATTGTATATTATGGACTATTTATACAATATTGTATCCAAAGTGCCCATCATTCACCCATATTATTGGACACATGTGCCAGGACCCATTGTCCTAGGATCTTTCGATATGAACATTTTTTACTTCTTCATCCTAAAGCCAAGGAAATTGTCAGGAGACATTGGTGGTTTGCCACCCTGGCCGGATTGTTCCCCAAACTCCAAATTCCATTAAAAAGCATACCCTTAAATGGAACTATGAGGTACTTGGCAACCTCGAGTCTAGGGCCGAACAAGCTTTGGAAGACATTCGACCTCTGCTGTCCCTTGATGAGTCTCGTAGTCTCTAATGTAAAGCTTCACTCTGCTTATCACCTCCACTCTTCCCTATTACACCAAATCAACATCAAATGGTGGCCCAAAGTTAGAGTTAACTGGCTTAATAAAGGAGACTTGAACACTCATTTTTTTCATCTTAGTTACCTTATGCATCAACATAGGAACAACATATCTTCTATCCTTGGTCCTGATGGCCAACGTCGATAATCCCCCGAGGCGGTTCTATCAACCTTTATTGATCATTATCATGCCCTATAGGCTCCTCAGATCTGCCCACCACTAACCCCATCCTTTGGCCTAACCTATCTAAATTTCAATCCCCGTCCCATAACTCCCTTACGCAAGTGTTAGCCGTGAGGAGATTCGGTTGGCCTTGTGGAGCATGTTGCCTGGTAAGGCTCTTGGACTAGATGAAGTCACCTCAGACTTCTAGTGATTATATTGGGATGTCCTTGGACCCAAAATTGTCAGCTCTATCCAAGCTTTCTTCGCTCATGGCACTTTCGCCCCTAAATAGGGAGACACATGCCTTATCCTTATCCCTAAGAAAGATCTTTCTCAAACTGTATCAGACTATTACCTTATTTCATTATGTAACATTATCGATAGGTTAGTCTCAAAGATCCTAGTTAATCGTATCAGACCTACTTTACCCACTCTCGTAGACAGAGCCCAGACTGCTTTTATCACTAGTCAATCCATCACGAAAATGTCCTAACCACGCAAGAGCTTGCATGCTCTCTTCGAACGGGAAGGACACACCATATACTTATAAAGGCAGACATTGTGAAGGCCTTTGTTAATGTATCTTGGCATGCGGTCATTCAAGCCTCAACTCTCATGAACTTCACCTCCATCTTCATAAATTGGATACATGCATGTCTGATATCTCCATCCTTCACATGTTATATTAATGATAGGCCTTCCAATACCTTTAGAAGCCATCAAGTCTCCATATCCCCTTATTTGTTCGTCGTCGTTTCTTAGACATTCTCATCCATGATTAAAGAGCAAGTCACCATTAGTTGCATAATCCCTTTTAAGTTTGGACCTTTTTCACTTAGTCACCTATTATACGTTGATGACCTCCTTATATGAATCGCTGCTACTAAGTTAAGCTGCAAAAGTCTTACTGAGGTTCTCCAAATCTTTAAACTACTCACAAACTTGTAGATAAACACCAACAACTCCCATTCTCCGACCCATCTCCAACAAATTCATGCCCACTGCATAAGATCCACTTTGGAATATTACGATTGAGCCTAAGATCCACACCTTCCTGTGAAAGCTCCGGAGGCTCCCCATTGAGATCTAATCTACAGATTCAATCAGACTATTGATCTGACTTGCTTCTTATGTGGATACGCCATGGAAACCTGTGGTCATCTCTTTTTTGAATGCAACTTCGCCACTCAATCGTGGAACATTTTTCAACAACAAATTTTCTTTTCCTTTTTTCACATTCTTGGCCTACTAGTTCCTAGGTCCATGAGGGAGCAAGTCTGGATAATCAGTACAAACGAACCTTCCTATCTCTTTTTGCTTATTGTTTGTGGAGAATTTGGCATATGCGAAATGATGCCCACTTTAACTCAAGACATGCAATCGTAGAGGCGATATGACATCATGTCTTCGCATGGCATGCAGAATATGTAGACACTCACATGCCTGAGACCACCTCCCTTTTTTTTCTCCTTCTCTACCTATCTCCCCTCCCCGCTCTTCTGTCTCCTTTCCTCCTTCCCCTTGGGAGCCACCCAGCCAACCTACCCCCAATCAGGGCACAGTGGGAGCCTCCCCCTTCTTGGATATGCCTCAACTCTGATGGCTCATTCATTGACAAGGGGCTGACAGGAGGTGTACACTTACTACACGTTTTCTTTTTGCAGGAGGCGCTCCTTGTAACTTGGATTCAACCTTGACCACAGAGGCATGGGCCTTGCTTCAAGGGATAATTTGTTGTCACCATAGGAATTTATCTCGCATTATCACCTAGACAAATTCAAAATTGTTGTGTCAGATCATCAATCGCTATGCCTATTGCCCTTAGACTCTGCGGGACATCATCACGGATATTTTGGCCACCTTGGAACACTTACCGCCTTATAAGATTGTACACTATCGACGACAAGCAAATACCGCCGCTGACCACCTGGCTTCTTTTATTAAAACTATTGAAATTTGAAGGTTTCAAATTAAATATATTACTTTGTGAACATTAAAAATGAGTTCATACTAATTAGTTAAATATGAAATACAAACATCACATCTTTTCATCCAAGAAGTGTTATAATATTGAATGAAAAGACATATTCATATGTGTTATAAGTAAAATAGTGTCTTGGATGAGTTATCTCATTAATGATAGGATATTCTTAGATGAAGAATTGTATCCTTTCATTATAAGGTGTCTCTTGAGACATGTTCACATGTGTGTCCTTTCGTTATAAGGTGTCCTTATATGAAAAAGTGAATTATTTCATTAATTGATATATCTTTAGATGAAAAGATCAGGTGCATCCCTTCGTGAAGCATCCATTCAAACTTATAAATAGACTTCCCCTTCATGCATTTTCTTGCAATAAAAGCAACAAGAAGGGATGAGAAAATATTGAAATGCAATGAATATTATGTGTACAATATATGAAAATACATCTAAGTCATTGTAAATGATTAGAATAAGAGACTGCGTTCCTCAAGGCGAATTTGGTGACTTCGTTGTATAAGTGTTAATGTCACAAATCTAATAGCAAACTTCGTATGGGGACAAATAATTCTCTAAAAATAGTGATTCATCGTGCATGATCTTTATTTTTTCTATTTTCATCTGCTCATTGTTTTCGACAAGAACAAATTTTGATGTATACTTTTGAGAGTATGCCTCGTATGGACTCCTCCATTTTTTGTTGAAGTCACCTAATTAATATATGCACTTACCCTTTAAAAAAAAGTTGACATATTTTCTTTAACTTCATCAGTCCATCAGGAGTAAAAATGTCAAGGTCTAACTTCAATTCATGTCTCACATCCAATTTTTTTGATGTTAAATGTCTGAACTAGAGCAAGGAAATTAAGAACGCTTTTGAATTTGCAACAGGTCTCCTTTTATATTTATCTATGTATTTTTTATTTTCTGGGTGACTTGTGTCATGATCCATGAAAGGAATGAGTCATACTGAGGAGGCAGAGACAAGTCCTCCATGTCTCATGAGGGCCTGTCGGACAAGTAGCAGCTGGATGGATCTACGCAGCCACTCACTCCATAGTACATGTACATGTCATTGAAGCTTCCACTCCTTGTTGCTGCTCAATTTGCACTTTGTTAAAAAAAAAAAAAATCTCTGTCCTTGCACAAGAAAGGTATCATGGCATTGATTCTTAGTTTCAAACGAAACCCACCACTCAATCATGGATTTCATTATCTCATGGCCAGTTCAGAAAGATGCTCATCATCATCTGATACTTTTGGGACTAAAAATCAATATCTCATTCAGTCCTATCAAAACTTTGAAAAAAACGTCATCCGATGCATCAGCAGATTATATAAGTTGCTTTCTTCTGCTTCTTTTTTTATTTTCAAATTCTACTGTCCATATTTACAACGACCTCGAGAAGCATTTACACCACATGGCAGCATTTTGTTCCGTTTTTTACCCTCTTCATGCATGACATCCAACGAAGTTTATATTCGAACCAGTTGAACACATAATATTTGTTCCTTAAACATGACAATTGGGGTATCACAGAGTGTGCTCCAGAATAATTTTATTTCAAACAAAAGGTGATTCCATCACACTTTAAGAATAGAATAATATATATGGCTTTTAATCGAACCATTAGGTAGATATATACTCAGAGTGGACAATGTTGGAAAAAAGTTGAAATTTTACATTTTCCATTGCAAAAAAAAAAAAAAAAATATATATATATATGTATGTATTTATACCAAAAAAACGTGTCACATGTTTTTCATGTCCTTTGCGGATTGATCAATTTAAAGCACAGTAAGTTTACTATTTTATCTTTTTAGTCATTGTCTATAGGATCAATGTTAAACAATAATTCAAATCATCAACAACAATAATATTTATCATTTCTAAAATAAATTGACTTATATATATATATATATATATATATATATATATGCTACCATTGAATGATCGTGTGACGACTCATAAATAAGCATCCTCAAAATCTCTAGAAATAATTATCTGTTTGTGAACGATCCAACGATATCCCACTTTTAGCCCTGCATGATCCTTATTTTCCATAATGAATAAAAGACATTTTTATAATTTATTATTATGTAAAATTACTTTTTAAACATCATTAATAATTCTCTAAACTACTACCACAAAAAATGAGAAAAGTATGCCCAAGATAATTTGACATGCACATGATATTAATCATTACAAGAAAAATGAGATTTTCCGACGGATAATTTCCGACGGATAGAAATTCTTCACAATTTGCGATAGATTTTATGACGGACAGCAATCCGTCGAAACTTCTGACGGTCAAGATCATTGGAAATAAAAAAAATAAATTATGAAATTTCTTATACTATTATTTTATTTTCTGACGGTTTGGAACGTTAGAATTTTCGACGGCTCTCTTTCCGTCTCAAGTTCCGATGGTCCGGATCGTTGATAATTATAAAAATAATAAAAATATTATAATCTTATATATCATAATACATGATATAGTCAGTATCTTATTATTATAAAGTTCGGACCGTCGATAATCGTAAAAATAATTAAATATTATAATCTTATATATTATAATATATGATGTAGTCAGTATTTTATTATTATAATTACCGACAGTGCAGATCATCGCAAGTTCAGACGGTCCGGACCATCGCAAGTTCAGGCGGTCGGATTTGTCACCTGCTGATGGATATGGTCGCGGGCTGTCGAATTGGATTCGATTGTGGGTGGTCGGATCAGATATAGCCCGTCTGCGACAGATTTGGCTAATACGGTCGCCCGCCCGCGGTACAAGACGATCGGCCACCTGGCGGCGGATAAATTTTTTTATATTATAAAAATTCATTGCGACGGTTGCGGCCGCCGGAAGAAGACTGCTGGAATTTTTGACGGTGGAGACCGCTGAGACTTTCGACGATTGTGACCGTCAGAATGTTTCGACGGTTGCCACCGCCGAAATGTTTCGACAATTGTGACCGTCGAGATTTTTTCGACGGTTAGAACTGTTAAAACTTCCGACGGAATTTTTTGAGACGTTGAAAATGATTTGTAATGCCCTCTTTTTCGACCGAATAGATCCGTTTGTAAATCCGTCTGAAATGTTCCTTCGATTTTTAGACGGTTTTGAGCGTATGAAAATAGTATTTTTCTTGTAGTGAATGCCACTCCCACTTAGACTATTTTACCCTTTCAATATTTTATTCGCATAAAAAAACATAACAATTATAATATAAAATCGAAGGGAATACAAAACGTTCCAACTCATCTCCTTTATGCATTTTTTCTTCACAAATCTGAGAGGTCTTTTCATATAGATACAAACCTCGAAATCACCCAAGAAAATTTGTCCCCAGCTAAGTAAGCTTTAACACAATTTTTGTTTCAATTTTTGGATTTTATTAAACAAGATATTCTTTGAACTCTATACAATATTTAGATTTTTTTTACTTATTATTCTTAAGGTATTCGTTTTCGTTATTTTTTTTGTCTTCAAATTTTATGTGCTTAGTACTTTTTAACTATTGTAATAATTAAATATTTTATAATATATTAATATTATGCATAGTTAACCATACTACATCATTAATTAACTAATAATTTTTAATCTAAATTTATAAATCTCGAAGCCGATTTTTTATAAGTTGGCATGGGAATTTTTTACTGTTTGAATTGATTTTATTCTACGACTTTTTATAAGTTGGCATGGGAATTCTAGTTGAGATTTATTCCTACAGTGAGGCCCAAATGACCGGAAAAGTTGTGACGAGCTCCAAGTTTAAAACGGGGTTGAAAGGTATAATATAATACATAAATCTATCTTTTGGGGTTGCGTGGATTAAGATCTCTAGCTCTCTCGCTCATCGTTTGATGCGTGATTTGTGCAACGCCATTATTTTATTTGTCTCATAATTTATTCATCATGTTAAAAAGAGATATTTTAACATCTCTTTGATCAGTACTCGACCTCACATCAATAAAAATGTGCAGAAGGTTGAACAGTATGAGAGTTAAGCCTCCAACAGGAGCATCTGTAGAAAATCAATTTTGATATAAGATTTTCTTTATTCACAGCTTAAATAAATGATAAAAGGAGTGAAATATGTGTGTATACTGTAAGAACTGAAAAGAGAGAGAGAGAAAAAAGAAAGGGGCAATTATAAAAGGGAAAAGGAAAAAAAAGAGGCATCATTGGGCTTTTCATATGGCCCTCAACAGTTAGGCTCTTCAACAATTTTTACCCCAAAAGGAGTTGAAGACTAAGACCAATCAACTTTGTTTCATATTGATATATAATGTTTGTTTTCCCTGTCATGTATACAAGTGGATAAGACAGGATAAGTTGGTCCTTGTTTCTGTTTTAAAATATTTTTGTTTCTAAGATAAATAGAATCTATTAAGTATTTTTCTCGAGAAAAAGCAATTCAATACTCTAAATTCTTATCAGAAAAAGAAGAATAATTATTGGCCATATAAAGTGATACAATACGTTTATGGAAATTTTTTTCTAATTTACCATCAAATATATAGAATAATAAGTTTGGACACTAAGGCGACATTTGTTTGCGGAACTGGGGCAAAATTGCGCCATTTGTATTACCCCAAATTTTTTTAATAAGGATAATTTGAACTTTTATTCAAACCCTCATGATTTCCTCCTATATAAGATCTCTCTTCTCTCTCTTTCTCTCATTTCTCCACATCTTGACGGCTAGAGCTTGAGGAAGGAGAAAGAGGAGAACGGGAAGAAGAAGAGGAAGAAAGAGAAGAAAAATTCAATATCAAGATAAGTAAAGGAGATCCAAACTCCTTTCTCCTCTCTCATAATTTTCATGATTGGATTGAGAGTCTGATGGTACCTTGTCCTCATAATGAATTTTTATTGAGGGTTTTTGTTCTAGATCTATGCATGAATAGGATTTCATGATTAGATCTTTGCACATCATGAGTAGATCTATGCCATGTGCAAAGATTAGAATCAGATTTATTATTAGAGTTCATGTTCTCCCTATTGTTCATTATTTGAGGATGAATGAAAATTTGAATGTTTTTACATAATTTTTATGCCTTTTTGATCCTAGAATGCTTAGAAAACACATATATATATATTGATTCATAATGTTGTATATCGATTTCCTAAAGTTTTTAATGAGAAAAAATCGTGAGGCGGCGTAGTTTTCTAACGCTCGGTCACGGTCGAGACACACATGTCATGTCTATGACAGAAAGGTTGAAAAATGACTAAGACATGGCCTCTGGCACGATCGTGACAACTTATGTCACGACCATGACAGAGTAGGCACGACCGTGACATTTTTCGGCACGATCGTGATGAGGAATGGATTTGTTAGTGCTTGTGTCAAGAGCCGTGATGGCTTGTATCACGGTCGTGATAGAGACAAAAATATATTATAATCTTTTAAAATGTTATTTTCAAGGTAATATTAGTATGTATTGATGCTAGATGATTGTATAAGAACCTAGATATGCATGTTCCCACGTAACTAGGTTAGAACATGAAGTTTGAACGATATAAATATTTGTTGATTGTAAAACATAATGAACTCAGTTGTGGATAATGTTATATGTCGACCCTCTATGGCCCTTTATCGGATAATTATTCGGAATGATCATTACTCACATCGACAATGGTGTGTGCATTCCGATGTCTTCCTCGAGCGAGAGTTTGGAATGATCGTTACTCACATCGGCAACGGCGGTGCATTCCGATGTCGCCCTCGGGTGAGAGTCCGAAATGATTGTTACACACATCGGCAACGGTGTGTGCATCTCGATGTCGTCCTGGGACAAGAGTCCAGAATGATGATTGCATTCTGATGTAACCTTGTGAGAGGAGAGCATTGTCTCCACGGCTTAGCTAGCCTATTAAGAGGGCAACGACATAAGTCCTAATTATAAGAAGATATAACATTAATAGGAAAAGACCAATGAGCGATAGAATGGAATGATGTCTCATGAAAATGGAAGTCCAAAGGGTTATAAAACAATTCTGAGGAGAGTTATGGAGATAATGAAATGATGACCCACGAATGTGGAAGTCCGAAAGGGTTATAAAATAATTTTGAGGAGAGTTATGGAGGCAATGATTATGGTAAGTTTACTTATATGCCTATGGATTGAATAAAGGATTGTTATGAATGTCCATACTATAAGTATGATGATGATTACATGTCTTCCATGCAATTATTTATGTGCATGATGATGGAATGATGTTAATGTTTGACATATAGATCATATAATAAGACATGGCATGCATATTGTTACTTCTTTTATATAAGGATGATGCATTATCATGTAGTATCATGTTTATGATCATCACATTACATAGCATGACCTTTACATACTCTAATAGGAAACCTTTGCATTCTGAATCCGTGCAGGTGCATAGTGATTTGAATGGATGATGGCTCAACTCATGATGAATAATATTGCACACTGATCTTAGGATATTGAGTCACATGTTTAGAGAACTCCGATTATGTTTTCAAAGGAGTTGTTTTGATTATGACTTTGAGATGTTTTAAAATTGCTATAATTTGACGTTTAGAGATGTTTTCAATTCTATAATCATATCATGAAGTTTTCCGCATTTTATTGAAGGATTCTTTTATTTTATTGAATGGATTTATACTTCCGCTGAGTTTATTGAAGATCATATTACTTATGATTATATGATGACGAACGGGCTAACACAGTCGAATGACCAAATTGTCCTTGACAATTTAAAGGTGAATTTCGTGGTGTTACACCTTTGTTCTACCCAGTTTCGCCAATCGTGAGCTGAAACCATAGTACCGTACGAGGAACTAGATGAGTGGAACCAGGGTCACGTGACATATTACTGGAGGTGGAACTAAAGGTTATCTCTTTTTTTTTTTATTTGACACGACATATTACTTTTTTTTTAAATTCGTTTTGTTTTTTATTTTTTTCTCTCACACCACAAACTCCATAAAATAAATTATTTAGTAAATATAAAATATTCATAATAATGAATTAATATAATATTATTTATTACTTATTATTTCATAAAAATGTAATATTTTTATGAAATATAATTAATTTTAAAAAAACGATTTATATATTTAAGTAATATATTTTTTAACAAAATTTTTCTCATAAATTTTTTATTTTATAAGTTTATTTTAATTAATAATAAAATTATACTTTATAATTATAATAACCATTTTGAATTCAAAACCCATAAAAAATTCATTCATCACATCTACTTTTTCCTATCACATCAATCACCTTATTCTTCATCATCAAATTTCACTCCAACTAAATACAATCCAAACTAATCTATTAATTCAACTATTCATCCAAGTTAGGAGGAACCACGGTTCTATTTTTAAACGACCCCTTCGCCTTCGTTTGACAATAGAATCGGACTAGAACCAGGACGTGATTCTCCAAATACGAAGGCACGATCTAGTTCTCGAGGCGAAATCAAACCGTATTAAATTGTCTGAAATTAGGGTCACGTGACCTTGGTGAACGAGCCGCCACCATTTTTTTGTTTTCTCTATTTTTATTTGACCTTTCTTTTTTTTTTCTTTTCAACCTTATTTCTTTTTCCATTTTTTTCTTTTTTTACCTTTCTTCTCTAAAATAATTTATTTAATAAACTTAAAATAATTCGAATAAAGGATTAATATAATATTATTTATTACTTATTATTTCATTAAATAATTTTAATATTTCATTAAATATAATTAATTTTAAAAATGATTTTTATATTTAACTAATATATTTTTTAACAAAATGTTTTTCATAACTTTTAATTTTATATTATATTTTAGTTAATAATAAAAATTTATAATTACAGTAATTATTTTTAATTCAAATCCATAAAAAATTCATCCATCACATTAATTATCTGATTTCTCGTTCCAGCTAGTAAGTGTTGTAAGTTACTTTTTTGAGAAACTTGCAATGAGCCTCGATGGTCAGATTATATGCAGCATCTAAAATTTTTAAAAAGGGAATAGTGACGTGGTGATTGGATGTCTGCGGTGAGGGATGAAGTCAAAGTGCACTTTTCTTCCTCCATTCACCCTAACTCATGGGGATTTGTAAATCCCTTTACATTCATGGCTTTTGAAAGTTTGGAAGCTACAGATTTTAACCTGTCTTCTTTCATTTTAATTCATATTTTTCCTCTCATCCATTCTTTCTTTTCTTCCACTTTCACAGCCTTTAATTAATTTTTCAATTTGTTTTTATAACACCCCAATTTTTTTTCAATTTAAAAATAATTTACATAATTACATAAATTCAAATTTTAAGATTTGTTAAACAAAGTTAAAATTTGAAAGAAAATAAAAATATAATAAAATGAGATATAAAAGAAGATGTAAAGATAAAGATAGATGAAGCTTGAACTAAGTCAAAGTATAATTATATATAGGGATGTTTACAAGTCAGATTGGATCTGATCTTATTTAATAAAATCAAATTTGATCAGGTCAGGGTACAATCCATATGGGCAGGAAAACTAACTCAACCTCACTAAATTCGGATGTGGTTGGATCTTTGACGAGTCACCCAACCATCATTTAATATAATTTATTTAATATTTATTTTAAGAAATAAAATATTTTTTCTAAATATTGGAATATTATTCCATACTTATGAATTATTTGATTTTTTTTGAAAAATTAAATCAAGTATAGAACTAAAACTAATCTTAAAAAGTAAATAAATAAATAATTGGGTCATTCGAGTTATATCAGGTCATGATCACCAACCTGACCGAAACTAGATTTGGGTTGGGTGATCCGTTAATGCCCCTAATTATATAAGAGATAGAAAAATAAGGAAAATATAATTCTTAATTCAATTACAAATTTAAATTATAAGATTAGGAATTCAAAATTGAATTTGAACTTAACCATTAGTTTGGGATAAAGGAAAGTTAACATAAGACTTTTATGTCCAAAATATCTAAAAGATAAAATAATCTTGTATTATTATTTTATTTTGAAAACTAAAAGATAAGAATGATAATAAATTATTTAATTCCAAAGCTTTAGGAATAGTTATGTTTATAAATGATAGAATAATGAAAAGATAACGAGTAAATAATTGGGATGAAGTTTGAAGAAATATTGAATTAGGATTCCCAATGAGACTTAAGTTACGAGTTTTAAAGTTAAAATTATTCAAAAAAAATAAAAATAAGTTATTATTTTAATTTTGAAAATTTTGCAAACAGGAAAGGTAATTATTAAAATCTGGGAAGATAAGTTGATATTGAGTTTAAATGAAAGAAGAAAACAAAAATTAACTCCAAATTGAATTAGGAGTTGTGACTAGATTAAGATTAGGATTTTAAAATTTAATTCCAGTATGCTCATAAGTTATAAAGGACTCTTAACAAGGATTAAATTAAGAGTTTTATGTTTAAAATATTCAGAAATTCAAATAATATTATATTATTTTTAATTCTGAAAATTAGATAAAATAAAATAAGTAATTAATTAATTCTGAATATTTGATATTAACAATACGTATTATTATTTAGTTCAAAAATAGATGAAAATTATAAGCTAAGGGATGGTACGACGAGATAAAAGTTTGATTGGAAGAAGAAAAGAGAGGAAAGAAAAACAAGAAAAAAGAAATAATAAAAGATTAAGTTAATTAAGATAAAAGATTAGAATTACATTATTTAATAGGAAGTAATTAATTTAGTATCAGAATTATTTTTAAAATAAAAAATACTAAAGTTAGGTATATATAAGAGTTTGAATAGAAGAAAAAAAGGAGAAAGATAAAATATTTAATGAGAATAATTACGGGGGTTATAGATAAAGTCTAGAATTAGATTTAGAGGAAGTTTAGTGCCTAATTTTGGACTATAATCTAATCCAACTCGGAATTAAGTTTTCCCTATAAATACCCCTTACCTCAACCAGCCCTCTCACATGTAGAAAATAGTTTTTCCCTCTCGAAAAATAGTTTTTTCCACTATGTTTGAGCCTTTGTTTTTTCATATAAATTAATAATAATATATTAATTTTTGGAAGTAAATATTATTAAATATTTTCTTAAATATTTTTAGAAGCAAAACTTTTGATTCTATCCTTTTTGGGTTTTTTTTTTGTGTGCATCAAATATCTTTGAACTCCAATTGAAATTAAAACTCCTAATTACAATTCCTACTCCCATTAGGATTAGGATCTTACTTTTCTTCTTTTCCTCTAGATACTCGTAATCTACTTCTATTAATTCTCAAATTATCCTTTTAATATATTTTAATACATTAAATTCTAATTGATTTATCAAATTACCAAATTATCCTTGGTGAAAATCTTGGAGCATCACATAGCATATACCCTTCTATACTCTAGCCAACATATCTCCATGGGACAATCCTTTAACATGCAATGTAGTTATAGATAATGCATTTAGGTTAGCCACAATATTTGAAGAATTAGAAGTACACTCAATAGAAGTGAATATCAATGATCTGAAAACTGGATTAGTAGTTGAATATTGTGGCTTTGAATGCACACATCTAGAATCATCCTATTACATCTATCGATTTTTCTTCCTATAACTTGACCAATCCATTAGCTTGCATGAAACTTTTAGGTTCAAAATCTAATAAGCCAAGCCTTAACAAAAAAGATATTCCAAGAACTTAGTTGTTTATTTTGATGCATCCACTTGTACTAGTATCACTTCTTCAAAAGTCAGTGAGACATTTGCGATATTAGACCCTTTAGAAATACTATGGAAATAAAAAAAAAATGGTTCAACCTCGAAAATTCATTCCATTGAGTCAATTCCAGCAAATTTCGGAAGTTCCATTTTAGCATTGGAAATACATGCAATATAATTCATGTTACCATAAGATGGGTTGAAACATTATCTCCAACATTAGGATTACCATGAGAATACTTTCCATATGAACAATTGTAATACCCAGATTTTCTAATTGGGCTTAATAGTTAATCTAGGCCCAATACTTCTTAAGTCACCATATATAAGAGACCTAAATCCCTTATTATCATATTTTTCTCCACAAAAAATCTTTTGACGACTAGAGCTTGAAGACGGAGAACCTGAGGAACAAGGAAGAAGAAGAGGAAGAAAGAGGAAAAGGAGCTAACAACAAGGTATGTAAAGGGGATCCAAAATCTTTGTCTGTTCTCTTAATGTTCTTCCTATGTTGGATTGAGCGTATGATGATACCATGCCCTTAGATTGAATTGTGATGAGGTTTTTTCTCATTGAAATCATTAGATTTATGCCATTGTATATGAACTTTGATTAGATATATTATTAGGGTTCATATGCTTTTCATATTGTTCATGAATTGGGGGTTGAACCTTAAATCTAAGAATTGAATGTTTTTGCATGATTTCTAATGTTCTTTTGATCCTATATTGCTAGAAAATAAGCATGTATCATCCCCCAAAGTTTTGGATAAAGGATCTTGTAAACTCGGTCTGGTGGCGATTTCCAGGATGCCTCACGGTCGTGACAACTCCCGCCACGCCTGTGGCTCGAGTTATAACCGAGGAAAAGTCTCGCTCACACCCGTGATAGTTTATGTCACGATCGTGACAAGACATACATGGTCATGACGACCATCGTCACGCCCGTGAGCGCGAGGCTGGAAGTCTGTAGGGCAACAGGGTCTCGCACACGATCATGACAGACATTGTCACGGCCGTGACAGACGAAGCACCGCTATGACGTTCCTCTCCATGACTGTGAGCACGTGGATGGATGGGTGAGCTTGGCATCGATCTCGCACACGGTCGTGACATCCCAGATACGATCGTGGCCGAGAGGGAAGGTGTCCCAAGTCACGGTCACGGGCGTGACACCCTCATCACGGGCATGACACCCCCGTCACGGCCGTGACAGACTTGAATGTCGAGGATATGATATTTAAAAGTCATTTTTGAAGTATTAATAGTATGTATTGATGTTTGTTGATTGGATAAGAACCTAGATATGTGTATATGTATGTTTCCCACGTAACTAGGTCAAAAATGAACCTAATTGTCGAGCAATGTAATTGAGCAACGTAATTGATTGTTGATTGAAAAGCACAATGGACCCAATTGTGAATGATGTTACATGTCAAGCCTCTATGGTCCTTTATCAAATTTTCTCTAGAATGATCGTTAGACACGTCGGCAATGGTGTATCATTCTGATGTCGCCCTCGAGCGAGAATTCTTCGGAATGATCGTTACATACGTCGGCAATGGCGTGTGCATTCCGATGTCGTCTTCGGGCGAGAGTGGAGAATTGTCTCCAAGACTTAGCTAGCCTATTGTGAGGGTAATGATATAAATCTCAACTATCGGAAGATATGACATTAAAGGAAAGGGCCAATGATCGATTAAATATAATGATATCCTACGAAAGTGAAAGTCTGAAAGGGTTATAAAGCAACTCCGATGAAAGTTATTGAGGCAATGATTATGGTAAGTGTACATCACTTATATGCTTATGAAAATGAATGGATGATGGTTATGAATGTTCCATACTTTCTTGTATGATGATATCATTACATGTCTCCCATGCTATTATATTAATAATACATGATGATAGAATAATGACATGTAGATTGTTGAAGCAAAGTTTTAATGCCTTATAAAATGATTTTTTGATGATACAAATCTCGAAAAATTAGAGTTATATGCCGAAAAAGTTTCAATAGAAATGGACAACTTTATACACTAAACTTTGATTGAATAATTGACTACAATATCATTAGATTTTGAATGAACAATGAATATAAAAGTTGTAGAGAATTCGGTTAGCTATCCACAGAATCCGAGATTATCTAATTTGCATAACCATGCAAAAATTATGCTCAAAATAGTACAAGGCGGTCAATTGGCCGGTTGAAACAATGAAGGCCGGTTGAGGCACCAGTAGACCGATCAGACATACTGGTCGACCGATCAATATACAAGTTGCTCAATTCAATATTGAGACTATACCGATCGACAGATCGGTCGATGCACCTATCGTCCAATCAGCTCAATAGATGAAATCCAAAATGACGAGACTATACCGGTCGATAGTCCGGTTGACCGACTAGCTGCAGTCACTGAGAAAATCGGTCGACCGGTCCATTAGTGTGGTCGACCGATCTACGGCTGAGATGAATAGTAATGGCTATTTTTCAAGGAAAAAAATGTGAAAAAGTTTCTCGATGAAATTTTCACATGTAGAAGTCTATAAAAGGGGTGCCAAAGTCTGAAGCAAAGACACCCATGAAAGCATTGAAGAAAAACTTCAAGTTATCAAAAGAATATCATTCTCTTGAAGTTATTGTTCTAATTTCTCATATTTCTCTCTTATCTTCTTGTGAACATGATATTGTAAAAGAGAGAAACCATTGTATAGAAAAGTGATTGAGCTCTTGTGTAAAAGAGGTTTCATATCTTACCTCTTGAGCGAGAGAAAAGATAAGCTTCCTAGGAGGAGAGGTGTGCTTTGCCTCTCGAAGCGGAAAAAATGCGGTTTAATGTAAAGGATTTTTTCTTGGTCCATTTCGAATGAATGAAGAGTTTAGTGGAATCTCCGATGATCTCGAGGTCAAAATGTCGGAGCGGGGACGTAGGCCAAGGTGTGACTGAACTTCATCAACAACCACCTTGTGATGTTGCGTTTGCATTCTCTCTCCCCCTCCTTCTCATATTATGCTTGTGATATGATTTGATTTGCATTGGTTAAAAGTTTAACAAATCGATTTTAAGCTTTCGTGACGTATTTTGTGAAATTGATATTTTCGATTTTAAACACTAATTCACTCCCCCCTCTTGGTGCCTCGGGATCCAATAATTGGTATGAGAGCATGTTGCTATCGTTTTTAAGATTTAAATATCTTTAGAGCTATGACATCAAGTTGATTAAATTTTTCTTAATCATCCTCCGCTTTTTAATGCATCAAATTTTGCATACTGGAAAATTGGGATACAAGCATATATTTGTTCTATTGATATTAATATGTAGGACATTGTTGAAAATGTTATTATTTAAATGGAAAATTGCCTTAAGAATATACCGAAAAGAATTTTTTTTTGCAAAACTTGATTGAAAAATAAAAAATATTTTTTATTGTGCTTTGGATTCAATGAAATTTAATCGGATTTCTAGTTGTGAGAGTGCAAATGAGATTTGGAAGAAACTAATTACTACTTATGAAGAAACGGATAAAGTTAAAGAATTTAGATTAAATATTTTAAGTCACTAATATGATTCTTTCAAGATGCATGGAAATGAATTCATTAATGATATGGTTGTATGATTTAATGATATTGTGAATGACTTACCCTCGTTGGGCGAGCCAAGAACTAACCCTTAAAAAGTGAAAAAGTTTCTCACGTCTCTCTCCTCCTAATGGCATATAAAGAGGATCGTGATTGAAGAAAAAAACTTGAACATGCTAGATTTTGATGATCTTATTAGTTCACTTTTAACCTATGAGATTGGAATCCAAGAAAATAAAAAAGAAAATGCCCCCAATAAGAAAACATCGAAAGGAAGAAGACTTAAGTGAAGAAGTTGTGGACGAAAAGAGACTTGCACGCTACACAAGAAATCTAGATAAGTATCTCAAGTTGGTAAGAAGAAAGAGAAGAATGGGAAACCAACTAGAAAATTATATAAACATCACCACGAAAGACACTCAAGTCTCACAAATAATGAAAGAAGAAACATCGCAGAAAGGGAAGAAAAAAATATATGAAGAATAAAGTGAATCAAGTGACTCATCAAGCTCTTCTAGTGAGGATGCATACCTATGCTTAATAGTACACAATGCTTAATAGTACTTGAGATAGTCGTTTTAACTCACTCAGCTTAATCCATGCTCACCCCTTTCTCTTTTAATATTTACAGGAAAGAAATACATATACTGCATGGTTGTTTGAAAATAGGTATTGATTCAAAAAGGATAGTGTGTGAGATTCCGCGAAGAGCGTATCTAACAATGTTGTTCTTTGATACTTATTATTCTTTTAAACTGATTATTATGATTTTATTTATCTTGACGCCATCTAATTTTGGGTTGTCACCCATGATTTCTTGTGGATTTAAATTGGTCATTGAGAGCGGAGGCTCCATGGTTTATAAATGGGACGATATGGGCGAGTCCCTATCATGAAATTGGATAAGAGCTTGAGTCTCTTAATGGATTTGACAGGCATTCAATATGTTTGTTTGTGTAAAAGTTTTATGACGAAACTCGTATGTTGTTATAGTTTGAAAATTTTGGACTTGAGTCCCATATTATTTGGTAATTATAAACTATCAGCGATGTTCATATTAAATTTTATAAATTGCCTGTGATGTGAATAATTATAGATAAATGTTGTATTTGACGCATGAATGAATTTACGAATACCTCATGCCGAAATTTTTGAAAATTTTCAGTGTTAGTTGATTTTTGAAATGTTGGTTTCCGAGGTTTTGAATTTGAATTTAAACGATTGAATTTTCGATTTCACCCCTTGTGGCGCCAAAGAAGTCGAAGGACGTCACATTTGTTCTATTGATATTGACATGTGGGATAATGTTGAAAAATGTTATTATTTAAATGAAAAATTGCTTTTAGAATATACCGAAAGAGAAAAGTTTTTTGCAAAACTTAATTGGAAAGCCAAAAATATTTTTTTTATTGTACTTTGAGTTCAACAGAATTTAATCGGATTTCTAGTTGTGAGAGTGCAAATGAAATTTGAAAAACACTAATTACTACTTATGAATGAATGGATAAAGTTAAAGAATCTAGATTAAATATTTTAAATCACCAATATGATTCTTTCAAGACGCATGAAAATTAATCCATTAATGATATGATTGGTGATATTGTGAATGTCTTAGCCTCCTTGGACGAGCCAAGAACTAACCCACCAAAAGTGAAAAAGTTTCTCAAGTCTCTCTCCTCCAAATGGCATACAAAGAGGACCGTGATTGAAGAAAAAGACATGAGCATGCTAGATTTTGATGAACTTATTGATTTATTTTTAATCTATGAGATGGGAATCCAAGAAGATGAAAAAGAAAATGTCCCCAAGAAGAAAATATTGGCATTGAAAACAAACGAAAATGAAGAAGATTCAAGTGAAGAAAAAGTAGACGAAAAGAAACTCGCACAATAGATAAGAAATCTAGATAAGTATCTCAAATTAGTGAATAAGAGCCTAAATTGATGGCCATAAATTGTTGTTCCATAAGAGCCTACAATTTACTCATTGATTCTTCCATTCTTGACCACCTGGTTTCATCTGCCATTGTGGTTATATCAAAAAAATATCAGAACGCTTGTTTAAATATCTCATAAAATCTAGAAGACACTTTTCATGGATTTTGCAATTCAATCTTCAAGATTGTAGGAAGCTCTTGAAGAATTAAAGATTAATATCTTAGGATTTGTAAAATTTATCTAAAAGTATTGAACTAATCCAAGAATTATTGAATTCCTCAAAGGACTCATTGGAACTTCTCAAAATTGCAAAAGATTCTCAAGAATTCTCTCAAATAATTTCTTTCAAGATTTCTAGACATAATTATAGATCATCGAAGTCTTTATAAAAATATCTCAAGAAAATTGTACAAAAGTAGAAGACGACTTGGAAAAGGCTCTCAATAGCTTGCAGGAAAAACCCGCAAAAACCTCAGGAAAATTTCTTAGAAGTTATAGAAAATGCCTAAGTAGGAAGGTCCTCTCAAAACTTCAGGATAATTCTCAGAAATTATAGAATAAATTTAGGCAATAAGACCATAAGAATATACTTTAAAGAACTACTAGAGAGATCTCTCAAGAACTGTAGTAAATAACCTCAAGAATTTGTAGGAATCAAGAAAGACGAAGAACAAGAACACCAATAGATCCTCAATCATCTTGCTTTATTGTTCTAGATGATAAACCCCATGGTCTTTAGTTTGGTTGTCATTATGTTATGTCTCCTAAAGATATCTCTTGTACCGTTCACACAAACTAATGAAATGTAAAAGTACATGATCTAAAAAGAATTCACATGGAATTTAAAGAGAAAGGTAGAATCTCTCAAATAACAAGTACAAAAAATAAAATGTTGTTAGATACCATCCTGACAATGATGTCAAAAACTTGATCTTGTCACTATTCAAAGTGCATTAACCACTCAAGTAATAAAGTGAATTACTTGAATTATCATTCTCACGAGGATGGTTAATAACTTATATTCTATTTTAATCTTGATAATTGGGAAACTAGGAAAATGATTATTTTCAAATGTGAATAAATAAAATAAAGAAAATGATCACCTAGAGAAATATTGATTTGAAATTGGAGTACCTAATTTAGATTTAATTGAATCAATAATAAAATTCATGAATTCCCGAAGTTTAGTTACCCAAAGTTTTAAGTTTTAACTACTATTTTAAGAATAATTAGAATAAATGAATCTTTTCAATTTTTAACTTTTCTAATTAATCAAAAGATGCATTTCAATTAGAATTATGATTAAGGGCTTTCTCAAGTCACTTTAATAACTACACAAATTAAATCTCATTCGATTTTCCTATTTTTGACATGCATGAAATGAAATCAATCCTAAAAATTATTATGAAATCAACTACTTCTTCTAAGACAACAATCAACTTAGAAATAATGGAATCCAAGCAAAGCATTAAACACAAACATGCATGTTATTAGATATCCAAACTAAACAAATATTTTTTGTTTAGAAAAACTCCAAAACTAAGATGGCCCTAATAAAGAATTAATCTATTGAAAATAGCATCAAATCTAATATAAAAATTTAGAAAAAGGAAACAAAGAATTGTTGCTAAAGCTAAGCATGTCCTCTCATGAGTTTTCTACAGAGCTTCACGATTGCTCCCAAACTTCTCCTTCTAGGATTCCAAAGGGCACCAAGAGGGGGGGGGGGGGGGGGGGGGGGGGGGTGAATTGTTGTTTAACCAAAAATATCGATTTCACAAAAGCTGTAGCGAAAGCTTAAAATCGATTCTTAAATCATTTATAATTCATATCATAAATTTAATATTAGAGGGAGAGAGAGAGAGTGAGAGAAATCAAACACAAATAGACATAGTGATTGTCGACGAGGTTTGGCCACACTTTTATCTACGTCCCCGCTCCAACTTCTCGACCTCGAGATCGTCGAAGATTCCACTAATCCCTTACTTTATTCTAAATGGGGCAATGAAGAAAGCCCTTTACACCACCACCTTTTCTCCGCTTCGAGAGGTAAGGTACACTTCTCCTCCAATGAAGCTAATCTATTTCTCTCGCTCAAGAGGTAAGATTTTGAACCTCTTTTACACAGGAGCTCTCTCAATTTTTTTGAACAAAAGTGTTTTTTTCTTTTAAATTCTATGATCATAAAAAGAGAAAAGAGAAATAAGAGAAAGCTATGAAATGAAAACTTCAAGAAAAATTATGATCATACAAAGAGAAGAGAGAAAGAAGAGAAAGCTATGAAATGAAAATTTCAAGAAATAATCTTTCTTTGATAATTTGAAAATTTTCTTCAATGAGTGAATGTGTGCATTTGCCTCTATCTTTTGCACTACTTTTATAGTCTTCAGTGTGTGAAAAATTCATCCAAAATTTGTTCCATAAGTTCATCTTTCAAATTTGACCGTTACTGTTCATTTGACTAGGAGGTCGGTCGATCGCACATCTGCACTGTTTTGATCATAACTTTCTGCACAATTATCCAAATTAGATGATTTTGAAGTCTGTGGAAAGCTAACAGAAGTATCTACAACTTTGATGTATATCATTCATCAAAATATAATCATATCATAGTCAATTATATAATCAAAGTTCGTGCATAAAGTTAACTCTTTTTCTTAAACTTTTTCAGCATTTTAACTTTAATCTTTTGAGCTTTGTTTCATCAAAATATAATTTTATATGTCATTAAAACTTTGACCCAATAATTTTCCCATTTTTGATTAATATAAATCGAGAAATATGAAAAATATATAAGTTGGCGAAAAAGTTGTAAAATATTGTAAAAAAACAATGTTACTCCATCTAACTCTTAACTTTCCTTACATTGGGAGATATTCATATAAATATGAATTTAAAGGTAATCTTCATATAAAGTATATTTAGGTCATATTTCTCCTATATTTCTCCCCCTTTTTGTTTCATAAAAAAGTAGTTTGTAGATGAAGCATATAAGAAACCATATGTAACTCCCCCTTAATCGATTTTCAAAATAAATTTATTCTTCCCCCTTTTTGTCATATAATAAATATACAAAGTAGTTGCAAGTTTTGAAATATAACTCCTCCTAAATTTATGGCTATTTTATAATAAAAACCAATTTACGCAATTCAAAACAATGATATATTAAAAATATGGCATAAAAAGTTTGATAAAATAATGTGATATTCATGATATGTGAAAATAATATTTAATCATGCCCCTTCTATCATTGTGACCAATCTTTTATATATTCTTCTTTTCTGTTAAAGAAATAATAGTTTTGAAATTTTTGGGTGAAATAAAAAAGTAAGTGATACTAAAACCTTTGTGCCTTCACCACTTGTCCTTTGCTTTGCATGTGAGGCACCTGAAAAGTAATTATGTAATCTTTGGTACCCAAATTTCTTTGGTCCTATTTTGTTAGATAATGTTCCTTTCGGAATTCAAATCATGCTATGTTGTGTTGATTTCCTCATTTTGCATTGATATGCATTATGCCCATAAAATCCATATGTAAAGCATTTAAAATGTAATTTTCTATCATAGGGATGATTCCTAAGATTATTTTTCTTTGCATAAGAAATAATTTTATTTTGTATATCTTTCAAAGAGACATTTTCTTTCTTTACTTTTTCCAAAGAACATGCTAGTTTTACAACTTCACATGCATGCATGATTTTCAAAGTATCAATTTCGGTTTTTAGTTTTTCATTTTCCAAAAAACATGCATTCTTTTCTTCTTTTAATTTTTTAATTTGACATATTAATTTTTCATTTTCCTCTTTAATTGAAAAATATCTTTTTATAAGAGAGGAGAGTTCTTTATTCACATCTAAAAGAAAGAATTTCTTCGGAAGAGTTCGATGAGTCATAATTTAAATTTGAAGAGTTAGAAATTACCTCATCGTCGCGTGCCATCAAGCATATGTATGCTTCATCACTCAAGGAGTTTGATGAAATATTTGTTTCACTAGACTCTGCATACTTTTTCTTTTTACCTTTTTGAATTTTTTCTTCTTTGTGGTGTTTGTATGATTTCCTTGTTGACTTCTCGTTCTTGTCTTTCTTTTTAACCAACTTTAGATACTTATCTAATTTTTTTGTGTAGAGTCTGAGTTTCTTTTCATCCACTTTTTCTTCACTTGAATCTTCTTATTGTATTTGTCTTCAATGCCAATGTTTTCTTCTTGGGGGCTTTTTCTTCTTGATCTTCTTGGATTGAAATATCATAGGTTAGAAATGAACCAATAAGATCATCAAAATCTAATTTGTTCAGATCATTTTCTTCGATCACAGCCCTCTTCATATGCCATTTGAAGGAGAGAGACCTGAGAATCTTTTTCACTTTTTGGGAGTTAGATCTTGGCTTGCCCAAGGAGGCTAAGCCATTCAAAATATCATTAAATCGAGCTACCATATCATTTGATTCATTTTCATGCATTTTGAAAGAATCATATTGATGGTTTAAAATATTCAATTTAGATTCTTTAACCTTGTTGGTTTCTTCATAAGTGTTGATGAGTTTTTTCCAAATTTCGGTTGCAGATTCACAACTTGAAATTCGATTAAATTCCATTGAATCCAAAGCACAATGAAAAATATTTTTTACTTTCCAATCAAGTTTTGAGAAAATATTTTCTTTTTCTTTAGAATCAGTAGGTAATTTTTTATGAACATAATAACATTTTTCAACTATGTCCCACATGTCGATATCAATAGAACAAATGTATGCTTGAATCCTAGTTTTTTAATATTGAAAATTTGATGCATTTAAAAGGGAATGATGACTAATTGATTGTCCTTCGACAAAACCAAATCCACTTGATGTCATGGCTCTTGAAGATTGTTAAATCTGAAAACAAGATGATTGAATATTAAAACGATTAAATTTAAAGATAATTAGATCTGAAAATAAGATGATTGAATCTTAAACAATTAAATTTAAAGACAATTAGATCTGAAAACAAGATGATTGAATCTTAAACAATTAAATTTAAGGACAATTAGATCTGAAAATAAGATGATTCAAAAATTCAAAACAAGATCAATCCGCTCTGATACCAATTGTAAGATCTCAGAGGGCACCAAGAGGGGGGGGGGGGGGTGAATCGGTATTTAACCAAAAATATCGATTTCTCAAAAATCGTAGCGGAAGCTTAAAATAGATTCTTAAATCCTTTTTAATTCAGATCATAAATTCAATATTAGAGGGAGAGAGAGAGAGAGAAATCAAACACAAATAGACACGGTGATTGTTGACGAGGTTCGACCACACCTTGACCTACGTCCCCGCTCCATCTTCTCAACGTCGAGACCGTCGGAGATTCCACTAATCCCTTCCTTTATTCCAAATGAGGCACGGAAGAAAACCCTTTACACCACCGCATTTTCTTTGCTTCGAGAGGTAAGGCACGCCTCTCCTCCAATGAAGCTAATCTATTTCTCTTGCTCAAGGGGTAAGATTTTAAACCTCTTTTACACAAGAGATCTCTCAATTTTTTGAACAACAGTGTTTATCTCTTTTACAATTCTATGATCATAAGAAGAGAAGAGAGAAAGAAGAGAAAATTATGAAATGAAAAACTTCAAGAAATAATCTTTCTATGATAACTTGAAGTTTTTCTTCAATGAGTGAATGTATGCATTTGCCTCTATCTTTAGCACTTCTTTTATAGTCTTTAGTGTGTGAAAAATTCATTCAAAATTTACTCCACAAATTTTTCTTTCAAATTTGACTGTTACTGTTTATTTGACTAGGAAGTCAGTCGATCTCACATCTGCACTATTTTGATCATAACTTTCTGCACGGTTATTCAAATTAAATAATCTTGGAGTTTATGGAAAGCTAACAGAATTCTCTACAACTTTGATGCGTATCATTCATTCAAAATATAATCATATCATAGACAATTATGTAATCAAAGTTTGTGCATAAATTTATCTCTTTTTCTTAAACCTTTTTAGCATTTTAACATTAATCTTTTGAGGTTTGTTTCATCAAAATATAATTTTATATGTTATTAAAACTTTGACCCAACACTCCTCTTTTTGGCCTTCAAAACAACACCCCAAGGATGACTTAAAATCTGCTTTCTCCTCCTTTTATAGATTTTTCGTCCTCCGGAGAGAGAAATCGAATCTCCAATTGAAAAAGGGATAAAATTTGCTTCGTAACCACCTACTAAACCGTGAGAAAACACGACTTTTTATTACATTTTGGAAACCTATTTGGAATTGACCATGACAGAATACATTAGGCTTGGATTTAACACAATATGAAGGCACGACCGTGATAATGATCAGCACGACTATGATCGTACTCTGATATTCAAAATTTTTCATGTGACTTATTTTCAGCCATTTTCTTGGCATTTTGAATTACTACCATAACGTTATCCAAACTTAGGTAGAAATCAAACATAAATTAATTTTCTAAAGATATATTAAATAATTCTTTTCCTAAACACAAAAACTTCCTAAAATGCTAATTAAATGGCCTAAGCAAATGCATGATTTTTCATGCATCAGTCATCCAACTACCTAAATGTGTGTTGTTGTGAAGGATAATCATATGGAATAGCTGATAAATCAATGGATAAAATTTCACGAGAAAAAGGAGACCAAAATTTTATTAGGCCTCAATTTCACGGCCATAAAATGTAGGTCACAACTGTGCTATAGTAAAAATTCACAAGTCGTTGCACTATGGTATTGACTATATCAGTGGTGGGTGAAATCAAAATCATTACTCTCTTGTAACGACCTCATAAGAAGATATGTGAGTTTAGCATCCAAACTTGCATGCCATTATGTGAAAGACATGGTTCCAATAGGAGATTACCAAATTCCAATCAATGAAAATACAAAGTGTTATTTCGTTATCACGGCATGATCAAATGGTCTATCAAAGCAGTCCCAAAGAATCATGGTCATAACTCAGTGAGCACAACCATGACATCGAACGTTATGAACCTTGGAAGATTGTAACGGGGTAACTAGTTTATTCAACCTGAATATCAATGAAGTCACAAGTTGTTACCAATGGTCACTAGCCGAAACTATAAAGCCATTTGATTCAATTAAAAAATGACTCCTCATGGGCCGTTATTAGCACATCATGAGTTGGACAAATACATCCCGCTCCTGTTCAAAGTCTATTTAGGACCTCAAACTAAAGTCATTGGGCATGAAGTCTATCTAAACTTATCATATGTTGGTTTTTCTTCAAAGATTTTCAATATTATAAAGGCTCATAATATTATCATATGTCTCATGAATTATTATGGAATATATTTATTCAAAATTTAAAAGGATTTGGATGAACATATTTTAATTTTGATTCAATATCATTATGAATTAAATCTGGACACCTTGATTCCAGTTAAATTGAGACATAAATCAAATCAAATTCTTGAATGAGTTAGATATTAAAATGAGAAAAATATATATCGTTTCAAATCATTGTAATAAAAAATTATCAAAATTTTTAAAATGATATTCAATCTCACAAGGCGCCATTATGTTCCCTAGTTATTTAATATGACTAGTACATTTATTAGTAATTTTATTGCTATAATTATTGTGCAATCATATATATTAATGCTGTTCTTTATAAAGAATGAAAAATTAATGCATGCGTTTAAAGACTGCAATTAAGAAAGAAAATTGAATTTATGCACTTACAGGAATATTAATGTACGCATTTAAATAATAAAAAGCCAATTAATGCATGCAATTTAAGAAGGATTAAATAAAAGTAAAAATTTACGTTATGATGATTATGAATTGAAGTAAAATAAAAATCAAAATGGCAGTAGGCCGAAGGAGGTCAAATTGAAAAACAAAACAAAAGAAATAGGAAGACAATGTAAAGGGGAAACAAATAAAGAAAATGCTGATCAAGCAATCTAGTCCGATGATGAAATGAAATAAAAATGATTTTGGATGCCAAAGAACATAAATACAAATTTTTTTTATTGATAATTCGATTATTAATAGATGATCATTAATAATTATGTTCTCTAAAACTATGTAATAGATTTAAATAATATAATTATGAAAATTTAATGTCGCCCGCATTGAAAGAAAGAACGTTAGGAAGACGGCAAACATTCCAAACTTAGAAGGCAGAGGCTGAGCAGTTGACAGCTGCACATTTAAAAGGCTGAGCAGAGCCAACAGCTGCGTTCTTGCCGTGGTAGTAACTTGGACGTACCAAGTCGAAGCGATGGAGATATCCTTGTGCGCACCGCTACCCTCTACGGAGACTGCGCGTCTGTCGTCTACCGGTCCACGGTCTTGCACATGGCCGCAGACCTACCGACATCTCCTCCCTCGGCATCTCCCGAACATTCCATGTGCTCTCTCCGAATACCCGCCTGGACGCTCGCACCATTAGCGTCCTACTCTGCCACAGCGGGGCCAAGCTCGTGTTCGTCGATGTCTTCTCCCGGCTATCTTGCAAGAGTATGGGTACCGTTCGGTACCGGGCACGAGTAGGTGTACGGAATATGTGAAATTTTAACAAATTAAAATACGAGTACGATAATATATTAAATATATAATATATATATATATATATAAAATAAAATTTCATAAGATTTAATATTTGATTTCTCAAAAAATAAGTAATTAGTTATTCACTTCACACAAAATTTAAACCATGTCTAAATGAGAAGTTATTAATAGTTTTCTTTCTCCTCAAGACTGAAGGTAAGGGTGTTCACTAGGTCGGCTCGACCCGATGAACTTGAAAATCCGATCCTACCCGACCATGACCGACCAAGGGTCGAGTCGGGTTCGGGTTAAAAAATTTCAAACCGAATTGTCCCGACCCTGCTCGATAGACCCGATTTTTTCTTTTAAAAAAAATTAAATGATTTTTATGTTAATTTAATAGTTTTATATCATTCACAATTTTTAAAAATTTAAAAAATAAACTATTTTATATGCAAAAAAGTATATAGATATTTAAAATAATATTTTTGGTATTTAAAAATACTTTATTTTGTATTGAAAATATAATAATAAATGCTTTTTATATTAAAAAAAGAAAAATAGTGGTCAAATAATCCGACCACCCGACCGGACCTGGCCCGGGTCGGGTTGGGTCAGGTCATAACAAAAAAAAGAGTGATCCGATCGGGTCGGGTCAAACCTGATCCGTGAACACCCCTAACTGAAGGTGACTTTTCATTTTTTGCATATATATGTTTTATTACTCACATTTGGTTAATGCTCAATCATTTATTATCTTTTTATAAAATTTTATTTGACAAAATTTGGATATGGTGTGCTTAATATCTACTCATTGAAATACTCATTTTTTTAAATTAATTTTTTATTGAGTACACATGGTACGAGTACCCATGAAGTCGATATGAGTACATCGAGAAAATTGGAGGATCCCTGCCTACGATGCGTAATTAATTTAGGGATGTCGCACATGGGTCTTAACTCAATGATCACGACCATGACATCGAACATTATGAGCCTTAGAAGATTGTAACAGGCTAGTTTATTCAACTTGAAGATCAATGAAGTTACAAGTTGTTACCAATGGTCACTAGCCATGAAACTATTAAGTCGTCTGATTCAACTAAAAAATGACTACTTATGGGCCGTTATTAGAATATCACGAGTTGGACAAATACATCCTGCTCCTATTCTAAGTTTGTTTAGGACGTCAAACCAAAGTCATTAGCTAGAAACCTGTTTGAACTTATCATCTGTTAATTTTTTTTCAAAGAATTTCAATTGCATAAAGACCCATAATCTTATCATATGGCTCACATATTATTAGGGAATATATTTATTCAAAATTAAAAAGTATTTGGATGACTTTAAAAACTAAATAAAAGTCCAATCCAAATTAAATTATCTTATCTTAGAAAGACTTAATGAATCTGAAATCTTATGAAATCTCTAGATGCATTTGGAGAATATAAATTGATATGAACTGGAAGCTTCCATAAATGCAATTGATGAAAATAAAGATGATCGAGTAAAGTCCGATGATGATCAAAATAGTGATGTGGATCTTCAAGATAAAGAAACTAATTAAGAATCCTTAAGCCCAATTACAAGATCAAAAGTAAAACAACTTCAGAAGACAATAGAAAATCATTTATAAAGTGGGCATGCAACTATAAATCAGATCTAATTTCTCAACGTGTTACAAATTGGGCCGAGCCATCATAATATGGGACAAATAACTCATGGTTTAACCATATTTATTTAGAATTTTAGGAATTAATTAGATATGGAATATGCTATTGAAGATAGTAATAGAAATTGAGTTTGTTATTTTAATAAATTAGTTAGGTTATTTATGGGCTATGTTAGGATATTTTCTTCTTGCCCAAATTCAATTTCTAGGCCATATAAATATTGGTACTCATTATTATTTGAAACATCTTTGAATCTATTAAAAATTGACTTAATTGCTTTTGCTGTGAGGGAACTCTTGCAACCGTTCTTCAAAAGCTAATTTATTAAAAATTGACTTAATTGCTTTTGCTGTGAGGGAACTCTTGCAACCGTTCTTCAAAAGCTTTTGATGTTAATTACACGGTTTATAATCTTATGATTAAATTCATTTACTTATAATATCGATTATTAAAAATTCATTTGATCTCATTTCTTTGATTATCACATATTATTCCGGTCACTCAAGGCATTATTCTTGAGCATCGTATTAGTTGGTATCAGAGTCGTGTTTATGGTTTGATTTTCTAATTATCTTTCTTTATCTAGTTTGTCCCTTATTTTAATATTTGGAAATTTATTTTTGACTTATTTGTTCTACAAACCCTAACCGTTATCCTTGTATTCTTCAAAATTTGCTACTTTTAGAAAAAAAACTACAAAAAAATTCTACTTATTTGATCTTGAAACTCTAGCCGTCTTCCTTATTTTCTCTTATCTCTACTTTTTTTCTTCTTTATCGTCTTATCAAATTTTGATTTGCTAGTTATTATCATGATCTCCTACAGACAGTA
This sequence comes from Pontederia crassipes, assembly GCA_030549335.1. Classification (NCBI taxonomy): domain Eukaryota; kingdom Viridiplantae; phylum Streptophyta; class Magnoliopsida; order Commelinales; family Pontederiaceae; genus Pontederia; species Pontederia crassipes. Next base: position 11,283,815 of record CM060190.1, read on the forward strand.
TAAAAACAAAAGTTTCAAAAAAATTTGAAAAACAAATATGCAAAAAAAAAATTAGTGAACAAGGGAAAGTGTAAGGAAGGAGAAGGGGAAGGAGAAGGGAAAAATAGGAAAGAAAATTTTTGGAAAGAAAAAAAATTAAAAAAATTGAAAAAAAGAATTGAAAGAAAATATTCAAAAAAAGAGGAAAAAAATAAAAAAAAGAAAGATTATTTCTAGAGAAAAGTGCAAAGAAAATTTTGAGAATAGAATAATTTGACTCAAGGAATGGTGAACTTTGATTTCATTTCAATTCTGATATGTTCTTATTTGACAATATTTTCCTGATTTCTATTCCAAATCATCTTCAAGTATTCTTTTGATCTTGCAATCATATTTATAAATAAGATTGATTCAATCACACATTACCTTTATATTGACTTGCATTAGTTCTCCTAAAACTTGTTGGATGGTTCAATAGAGGAAAAAGGCTAAGTGTTAAGTACAATCGAGGGAAAAAGCCAAATAGAGCTGAGGTAAAATACGAGTTTTACCACTGAATGTCACAACGTGAGGTAGTGAGATTATTTTTACTAACTTTTGTTGTAGAATTTTCCTACAATGTCAATAGGAAAGGACAAATGGATTAATCCTAGAAACATTTTCAACGACTTGAAAATATGATTACTGAACTTCACGATCAAGTAGATGTACAGAAGGATCAAATTGCACAACTACAATAGGTTATACAATCAAATCAAAGAAGAGATCGCCAAAGATACCGTGTTGTTGATCATGAAGAGATGGAAGAGGAAGATGATGAAGCTTCTAATATAAATTGTAGAAGGCATAGACATATTCAGATTAGAGGTAGAAGAAATGAACGAGAAAGGGAACAAGATAGAGATGTTACTAATCAAAGCACAAGTTTAATTAAACTATCTCTCCTACCTTTTAAGGTAAAAGTGATACTGATGTCTATATTGAGTGGGAAAAAATGGTGGAAAGTATATTTGATTGTTATAATTACTCTGATGAGAAAAAGATTCAACTTGTCATTGTATCTTTTGTTGATTATGATGTTACCTAGTAGAATCAATTAACCATTAATAGGCGTAGAAATCGAGAATATCTAGTTGAATATTGGGATGGTATGAAAATTATATTGAGGAGAAAATTAGTTCCTCCGTCATATTATCATGACTTGCGTATGAAATTGCAGACAATGAGTCAGAATCAAAGAATGTTGAAGAATCTATAAAAAGATGGAAATGACACTCATCCGGGCCAACATAAATAAGGATCCTGAAAACACAATTGCAAGATTCATATGCGGGCTGAATAGAGAGATTTTTAAAGTTGTGGAATTGCAAGAGTATTTGGAGTTGGATGAAGTTCTGCATGAAGTGAAGAACGATATTAGTCCAAATAGCAAATATGAAAGTTTAAATTCAGCTTAGAAATCAAAATGGCATTCAAATTTCAAGTTAGTTGATAAGCCAACTTAAAAATTGGAGGAGAAAAATAAGGTTGAGCATTCCAGCTCAAAGGATAAAGGTATCGCCTCTAATAGTTCACAAAGGACTCGAGATATTAAATATTTTCGTTGTCTTGGTTCAGGTCCTATTGTTTCACAATGTCCAAATAAATGTGTTATGATCATGATGGACAATGATGATATTGCATTTGAAGAAGAGTTATCACAAGAGAGTACAGGAGAAGAAAGTGGGGAAGAAATTGAAGAAGTTGGGAAAAATTCATGATTTTGAGAACATTACATATAAATATCCAAGTAAACACTAAAGAACTTCAAAGAGAGAACATCTTTTATGCTCGTTGTCGTGTGCAAGATCATACTTGTAGGTTGATCATTGATAGTGGGAGATGTATTAATGTGGCAAGTAAGTTTATGATTGACAAGCTTGACTTACACACTTTGAAACATCTCAAATCTTACAGACTTCAATGATTAAATGAAAATGGAAAGCTCAAAGTTACAAAATAGGTATTGATATCATTTTCTATTTGGAAGTGTGCTGATGAGGTGTTGTGCGATGTTGTACATATGTAGGCTTTCACCTAATACCAGCCGAAAGTTGCCCAAAACCCCCATTCTGCTATAGTAAGCCTCATCTCCATTCTCTCTCCCTCCCTCATTGTTTCCACACGGCAGCAGCAAAGAAAGATCCAAGTCCTTGCTACAGTAAGCACCATCTCACCCCACTCTCCATTCCATTTCACTGCTACAGTAAATAACTCCCCCATTTCTCCCTTCAACCTCTATGTCGAACTAGCGAAATTAGGAGAGGAAGAGCAAGCTATTAGAGCTAAAGGGAAGAAAGAAAAGAGAGGAAGAAAGTAGAGGCTTAGGCTTGCTAATCAAGGTATGTTTGAGGGGATCCTAAATCCTAATCACTTTCTTAATGATGTGTGTTTATGTGGATTAAGAGGTATTAAGGCCAAACTTGGTCTTTTTAAGGCATGATTAGGGAATGTGCATTTGATGACTCATGTTTCTTTAGATTACTATTCTATTACTAACCATGATCAGAATGTCATGTATTTCATAGCATAATACTCTATTGCTTATCATGTTTAGAACTAGAATATTTATTGTTGTTATGTTAACTCATTATGAAGTTGTTTGAAACTCATGTACATTTATGAACTTGATTAGTAAGTTGGATGTCTTCATGTGTAAACCCATGTGTTTCATTATTAGGGTACTAAGGATGCTGATAAATGTTGCATGTAATGTGTAGAGCAAAATCTGTGCTCAATATGTTAAGGTATGCAAGATTGTAAAGAAAATGATGTAAAAATCATGTGTCTGTCGTCTCAGAACGGGCGACAGATATATTATCTGTCGATCATTCTGGAGACAAATATAGTCTCGCACTCTGTCTAACGGTCGATTGAAACATCAACGGCCGTCCGATTCAGAAGGGTCGTTACATTCTGTGATTAGCGGTCGATCGAACGCCCTATTTCGGTCGTCCAAAAGCCATGTAATGGTCGACCAATATCCCAACGGTCGTCCGATTTGAATAGTCGTTACATTCTGTGATTAACGATCGAATTGAAGCTCAGTTTCGATCGTCCGAAAGACCTTTAACAGTCGACCGATATTTTATCGATCATCCGATTTAGAGAGTTATTATACACTGTGATTAGCGGTCGAACCGAAGCTCAGTTTCGATCATCCGAATGACCCACAACGATCGACCGATATTCCAACGGTCATCTGATTTAGAGAGTCATCACTCACTGTGATTAACGGTCGACTGAACATCCTATTTCGGTCATCCGAAAGGACCATAACGGTCAACCGATAATCCTACCGGTCGTCCGATACTCGTCCGTTTTGGAAGATGATTGGTTATGATTGAATGTCCACACCTAAAATGATTTGAAGCTTGTATGACTTTAAATAGGGATAAAATATGCATCATGTATTGAATGATTGTATGTATTGATGAACATGATTAAAAGACGGATTGATGAAGGTGTGGAATTTTTATGACTTTGGACCAATCGGTACCCTACCTATGGCTCTCGACGGGTGGGGGAAGACCTCATTGATGAATGAGGATAAAACCTTGCCTTCGAGAGAAGATAAAGACCTCGCCTTCGGGAGAGGATAAAGACCTCACCTACAGATGATGATTATGACCTATGAGCCATTATCCTTCTCAATCGATAAGATAAGAAATCATCTAAATAAAGATTAAAGACGAAAAGATGAAAAGATGGATGATGAATGACTTTGGACATAAAGTTAAAGATGATAAAGAAGTATGAAGAAGTGTGCACCTATAAGGATGCAATATGAATGTCCACTTATCACATCATATCATGACATGAACAAAGAAGACAAAGTAAAATAAGATAAGATCATGATATGCATTAAGCATGATGAGAAGTAAGACCATAAGTTATGATATGCTTTGACTTAATGATTATGATATTATATGTTATCTTATCTTGTCATGATGATATGTTCACATGCCATGTAGTATGCATAAGTAGCTCATAGCATGGATACAATTTATGTTCCATAATGATGAAATGCATGTGCCATGACATGTAGAGATTATGTATAAGATCATAGCATGCATGGGCCTCAACATATTGTAACGAGAGAAATTCCTTACACCTCATGAATCCGTGCAAGTATGGAGGAGGCTTAGGTTCGACGGCGAGAGCCTCACGACGATGACATTGCACATGGGTCGGTCAGGCTACGATCCAAATCATTTTACTCATATTATATCATGATGATGAACCCTTATAAGGGTTAAGTATGTATGGCTTATGGGCCTCTTATTAAGTCATGTATTATACTTGAACTCATTTATATATGATGAATCCTTTATTGGGTATACGTTAGAGCCTATTAGCACTATGGGCCAGTTTATGTATTTTAGGATTTATATATGTTGAAGTCTTCCGATGTTTATGAAATCAATGTTTTATGATTATGTTTCCGCTGCAAAGTTTTATGAAACTAGGTCATGAAAAGAAAAAAGTGACGTCGCCTAGCAAAATTTAAATTGGGGCTGAATGTTGGGGGCATTACAAGTCAAGTTCAGCCAACACAAAACGAGAGAGAGAGAGTTGAAAATCAGAGTGGAAAAAGTAATGATGTAAAAGTGAGCATGGTGAAAGAAGAGAAATGAAGAGTTGAAAATCTGAGTGCAAACAACAAGAAAGAAAAAGTGGGCAGGGTAAGAGGAGATGAGAAGCAAGTGAGCAGGAAAAATAAAAAAAAGGGTGTTGTAACTAGAGTGAGTGAAAAACAGGAAGTTTATAACTCAATGAGGCCAATGATCTTGTTATTATACAAGGAGGTCTACTTGTCTAATGCTACACCTAGTGTTGTTATTTCTTTATTGCAAGAATTTCAAGATGTCTTGCCCGATGAAATACCTTCAGGTTTACCTTCAATTAGAGGAATTGAACACTAGATTGACTTCACTCCGGATGCATGAATTTCAAATCGTACAGCTTACTGAAGCAACAATGAAGAAACAAAAGAGTTACAAAGGCAAGTGGAAGAACTCCTTTCTAAAGTGCTTGTTTGTGAGAGCATGAGCCCTTGTGTTGTCCTTATTTTACTAGTGCCAAAGAAAGATGGGACTTGACGAATGTGTGTTGATTGTCATGCAATAAATAAGATTACAGTAAAATTTCGACACCCTATTCCTCGATTAGATGATATGCTTGATGGGTTGCATGGTTCTGCTATATTTTCTAAGATTGATTTAAAAAGTGGATACCATCAAATCCGGATGAGGGAAGGTAATGAATGGAAGACTGCCTTTAAAACAAAACACGATTTATACGAGTGGTTGTTTATGCCATTTGGTCTCACGAATGCACCTAGTACTTTTATGAGATTAATGAATCATGACTTGCGTGCTTTTATAGACAAATTTGTTGTGTATTTTGATGACATTTTGATTTATAGTAAGTGTTTAACTGATCATACCGAACATTAAGACTTGTGCTCGAGACTTTAAGGCATCAAAAGTGATATGCTAACATGAAAAAAGTGTGTTTTCTGTATGGATAGAGTACTTTTTTTTGGCTCTGTTATTAGTTTTAAAGGTGTAGAGGTTGATGAAGAAAAGTCAAGGGAATCAAAGAATGGCCTACACTGAAGACGGTGACGGATGTGCGAAGTTTTCATGGGCTAACTAGCTTCTTTCGTAGATTTGTGCCAAATTTTAGCACTCTAGCTTCTCCTTTGATTGAAGTAAAAAAAAAGAATGTTGGCTTCCGATGGACAGAAGAATAGGAGAACGCCTCAACACGTTGAAAGATAGGCTAAGTTTAGCTCCTTTACTTGTTCTACTTGATTTTACTAAAATTTTTGAAATAGAATGTGATGCTTCAGGATTTGGTATTGGTGTTGTTCTAATGCAGGAAGGAAGACCAATTGCTTATTTTAGCGAGAAACTCAGTGGGACAGCTCTTAACTATCCCACATATGACAAGGAGCATTATGCATTGGTGAGAGCTTTAATTAGAGACTTGGCAACACTATTTGTGGTCCAAAGAAATTGTCATTCTTTCAGACCATGAATACTTAAAACATTTGGAGGGACAAGGTAAGCTAAATCGATGACATGGTCACTGGGTTGAATTCATTGAAATGTTTCCTTTTGTTATCAAAGATAAACATGGAAAAGAAAACATAGTTGCTGATTCGTTGTCACGAAGGTATACACTTCTCTCATTACTTGGTGCAATTTTTTTGGGTTTTGAATGTTTGAAAGATTTGTATGAGAAAAATCCTGATTTCTCTGTTGTGTTTAAAGCTTGTGAAAAAATTGGTTTTGAAAATTTTTATAGATTTGAAGAGTATTTGTTTCATAAGAATAAGCTATGTATTCCTCAATGTTCTTTGTATGTATTGCTTGTTAAAGAATCACATGCAGGAGGATTGATGGGGCACTTTGAAGTTTTGAAACTTTAGAAATTTTGAAAGAACATTTCTTTTGGCCTCACATGAAGTATGTGCAACGAAATTGCTCTAATTGCATAGCATGTAAGAAGGCTAAATCTAAAGTTAGGTCCCATGGATTATATATGCCTTTGCCAGTTCCTAGTCATCCTTGGACTGATGTTTCTATGGATTTTTTGTTCTAGTTTTGCCCCGGTCTACAAGTAGAAAAAACTCTATATTTATTGTTGTTGACAGGTTTTAAAAAATGGCACACTTTATTCATTGTCGTAAAACTAATGATACTACTCATGATGCAGATTTATTCTTTAAAGAGGTGCACCTACATGGCATTCCAAAAACTATTGTAAGTGATAGGGATGTCAAATTTTTGAGCCACTTTTAACGTGTTCTATGGAGTAAGTTGGGTACAAAATTGCTATATTATACTACTTGTCACCTGCAAACCGATGGGCAAACTGAGGTAGTAAATCGAACTCTTGGTATTTTACTGCGTGCTATGATAAAGAAAAAAAAATGAAATCTTGGAAAGAATGCTTGCATGTAATTGAATTTTCTTATAATAGAACACTGCATACATCTACCAAGTGTACTCCTTTTGAAGTTGTTTATAGCTTTAATCCATTAACTCCTTTGGATTTGATTCCATTGCTAGTGAAAGAAGTTGCCAATCTAGATGGCAAAAGGAAAGCTGAATTGGTTAAGAAGATTCATGAGAATACTAGGGATCATATTATTCAAAGGAATGAAAGAGTTGCTAGTCGCTTGAATATAAAGAGGAAGAACATTACTTTCCAGCCAGGAGATTTTGTTTGGATACATTTCAAAAAAGAGAAATTTCCACAAGAACGAAAGTCAAAATTGCATTAACGTGGAGATAGTCCTTTCAAGATTGAGTTGACTTGCAGGGTGATTATCAAGTGAGTTCTACTTTCAATGTTATTGACTTGCCTCGTTTTGATTTTAATGCAGATTTAAGGACAAATCCTTTTGAAGAGGAAGGGAATGTTATGAACTGGGAAGCTTCCATAAATGTAATTGATGAAAATAAGGATGATCGAGTAAATTTCGATGATGATCAAGATAGTGATGTGGATCTTCGAGGTAAAGAAACTGAACAAGAATCCTTATGCCCACTTACAAGATCAAGAACAAAACAACTTCAGAAGACAATAGAAAATCATTTACAAAGTGGGCATGCAACTACAAATCAGATTCAACTTCTCAATGTGTTACAAATTGGGCCGCATGAAGAGCCAGCATAATATGGGCTAAATAAATTATGGTTTACCATATTTATTTGGAATTTTCAAAATTAATTAGATATGAAATATGCTATTGAGGATAGTAACAGAAATTGAATTTGTTATTTAATAAATTAGTTAGGTTATTTGTGGGCTAAGTTAGGATATTTTCTTCCAAGCCAAATCCTATTTCTAAGGCTTATAAATACTGGTACTCATTGTTATTTGAGACATTTTTGAATCTATTAAAAATTTGGCTTAATTAAATTTGTTTTGAGGGAATTCCTGTAACTCATTTTTTGAGAAATTTCGCTATTAATTACGAGGTTTGTAATCTTGTGATTAAATCCATCTATTTATAATATCGATTGCTTGGTTCATTGTAATCTTGAAGTTGATATTTCGCTGCCTAAAAATTCATTTGATCTTGTTTCTTTGATTATCATATATTATTTCGTCACTCAAAGCATTGTTCTTGAGCATCGTATCATAAATAGAGAATTTTGGAGTTAGAGAAATTCATACTTGAAGTTTGGGAACCATACTATATCATTGATGATGAATTTCATAGGTCAATGTGATTGTTCACATGGGATTACGAAGTAACTTGATGTTTATCATTGGATGTGATGAGTTCTATCCTTTATCTACTATTTGGGTGTTCTTTACTTGTGTTTTTATAGGTTTACCTTTGTTGTAATACAAATTCTATACTTTGGGAAAACAACCTAAAGTCGTTGTTTAGTTTGGCCTAATATAGATTGTTTCAATTGTTTTTTATTACGAATTCTATGTGTAATGCTTTCTTGATATTATTATGTTCTAGAATCATATTACATGTTGGGTACATGGTGATTATTTTTAGTTTTTTATATTTTGTGTAAAGTGATTTTAACTTGAAAGTTGAAGTGTTCATAATTTGAGTTTAGTAACTTGACATTTGTGTTAAAATACGTGCAGTGTATCAACTTTTACTTGATCGTTTAATCTTAATGCATCTTAATATTGTATTAAACTAAGGATTGACCCGATGTTTGTATTCTGAAGTCTAGTAAGAGTTAGTTAGATAGATTTCAATCGATTGAGCATGTCACTAGATGTAGTAACTTATCATAATCAGTGTATTAAGTGAAATTGTTCTTAGTTGGTTATAACTACTATTATCGTTATACATATTAAAGTTTAACCCTAACTTAGTAAGGCCTAATTTAGTTAGATACATAATCAGTTTAATTGAATTTTCTATTTATATTAATTAAGTTTATAAGTACCATAGCCATAGACAGCATTATGTTATTTATTTTTTTATAATCTTATTTTTAGTTTGAATATTGTGAAACCATTATATTCTCTTATCAGATTATCGATCGATAATTATATTGACACATTTTATTATTTAATATGACTAGTGCATTTTTTTTTGTAATTTTATTAGTACAATTATTGTACATCCATATAAATTAGTGCTGTTCTTTATAAAGAATGAAAAATTAATGCATGCATTTAAAGAGTGTGCAATTAAAAAAGAAATTTAACGTATGCAATTATAGAAATATTAATGTATGCATTTAAATAATAAAAAAAAATCAATGAATGCATGCAATTTAAGAAGGATTAAATAAAAGTAAAAATTCATGGCATGATGATTCTGAATTGAAGTAAAATAAAAATAAACATGGCAGTAGGCGGAAGGAAGGCAAATTGAAAAAAAATGTAAACGAAAAAAAGAAATAGGAAGACAATGTAAAGGAAAAAAAAGTTTATTTTCCTTTTTGGTATTAGGCCTTGTATCTCCTATAAGCGAAAAAAAGGGAAAGACAGCAGACCTTCCAAACGTAAAAGGCTGAGCAGTGCAACAACCGTGGTTCCATTGCCATCTTGGGTCACAGCTGCATATTTAAAAGGCTGAGCAGAGCCAACAACCGTGTTCTAGCAGTAGTAGTAAGTCTTGGGAGTACCAGGTCTAAGTGATGGATCACTTGACGCCCAATGCCGCCAACAGCAGCCCTCTCACGCCGCTCCGCTTCCTCGAGCGCACCGCGACCGTCTACGGCGACTGCCCGTCCGTCGTCTACCGGTCCACGGTCTACACATGGTCGCAGACCTACCGCCGTTGCTTGCGCCTCGCCTCCGCCCTCTCCTCAATCGGCATCTCCCGCGGCGACGTGGTGATTAACATAAAATCGAATCTTTCTTGCTCTGTTCGCTTAAAGTTCACGTCTAGCTCCGATCTGTTGTTTTCTGATATTTCGATGCCAAAATTTGAAGGTGTCGGTGATCGCTCCGAACATCCCCGCCATGTACGAGATGCACTTCGGCGTGCCCATGGGCGGCGCCGTCCTCAACACCATCAACACCCGCCTGGACGCTCGCACCATCAGCGTCCTACTCCGCCACAGCGGGGCCAAGCTCGTGTTCGTCGATGTCCTCTCCCGGTCCCTGCTGGACGAAGCCCTTGGCCTCTTTGGGGCCCCAGAGGAGCGCCCACTCGTCGTCATCATTGAGGACCCCTACGAACAAGGAGACGGTAGTCACCAAATTAGCAACCTCACCTACGAGAAGCTCGTGGAGATGGGGGACCCACAGTTCCGGTGGGTCAGGCCAGAGAGCGAGTGGGGTCCGATGGTCCTCAACTACACCTCCGGCACCACCTCCTCACCCAAGGGCGTCGTCCACTGCCACCGGGGCCTCTTCATAATTACCTTAGACTCCCTCATAGACTGGTGCGTCCCCAGGCGTCCCACGTACCTGTGGACGCTCCCAATGTTCCACGCCAATGGTTGGAGCTTCACGTGGGGCATGGCCGTCGTTGGCGGCACCAACATCTGCCTGCGCCGCTTTGACGCCGCGGATGTCTACGCCGCCATCGCAGAGCACAAGGTCACGCACATGTGTGGGGCACCCGTGGTTCTCAACATGCTCGCCAACGCCAACCCGTCTGTCCGTCGCCCCTTGCCCGGTCAGGTTCACATCCTCACCGCCGGAGCGCCGCCACCCGCAGCCGTTCTCCACCGTGTCGAGGCACTGGGCTTCGAAATCTGCCACGGGTACGGGCTGACGGAGACTGCCGGTATCGTGATCACCTGTGCATGGAAGGAGGAATGGAACCGGTTCCCGGCGATAGACCGCGCCCGGCTCAAGGCCAGGCAAGGGGTGCGAACCGTGTCCATGGCAGAGATTGATGTGATCGACGGCGTCACCGGGGTGAGCGTGAAGAAAGACGGGAACACTGCCGGTGAGATCGTGCTCCGTGGCGGCTGCGTGATGTTGGGCTACCTAAAAGACCCAGAGGCCACGGCGAAGGCCATCAAGCCCGACGGCTGGTTCTATACCGGCGACGTCGGCGTCATGCATTCCGACGAGTACGTGGAGATAAAGTACCGGACCAAGGACATCATCATAACCGGCGGGGAGAATGTGAGCAGCGTGGAGGTCGAGTCCATACTCTACGGTCACCCGGCGGTGAACGAGGCGGCCGTGGTGGCGCGGCCGGACGATTACTGGGGAGAGACGCCGTGTGCGTTCGTGAGCCTTAAGGAGGGAGTCGCGCATCGGCCGACAGAGAGCGAGGTGATCGCTTGGTGCCGCGAGCGGATGCCCCACTACATGGTGCCGAAGACGGTGGAGTTCAAGGCCGATCTACCGAAGACGTCGCCTTGCGAACGAGTCGTATGTAGGACATGACTCGGCCTCGGCCCCCGAAGTGGTAATTGAAATTTGTCTCCATGCACCAATTTACATGCTGCGAAGTGGAAAGTAATAAAAATAAGGGGCCGTTTATGGGTTATTTTATTTAAAATTCTCAAAATCCACCATATTATTTTGTTTGACTGCGATTAATTATCGGTGATTCTCACGGGAGATGTCTTTCTAAATTACGGAGGATTATATTTAGACAAAAATATCATTTTTAATTAAATTTTTTATTTCAAATATTTTATTAATAAATAAATATCATTTTACTTCATTTTTTTATTTGAAATATTTTGCAAATAACTCTTAATTTTGTCTCATCTTATATATATATATATATTCAATTTTCTATTTTTTCTTTGTTTATTTATAATAATATGTTATTAAAATTTGAAATACTTTTTAAAAATATTTTGGTAATTTTATCACTATTCATTTTGACTATTATTTATATTATCAATACTTATCAAACATTATAATGTAATATTACCGATAATTTAAATAGTGATAATTTATTTAAGTGGTGATCTAAATTACTGATTACTTAAATTAGTAATGTGCCAAACGGCTCCTAATATAATTTTGTTTGAAGGTTATGTTTGAGCTTTGGATTCTTACATAATGATGGCCAGGGGTCAAGTAAAAACAGGACAAAATTAAAATTTAAATTAAATTAGGTAGCATGCTTATGTGCAATTTTAAAATACTCTAACATATAATTTATATTTTTGTTATGATTTATAAAAGATAAGTACTATCTTTTGTAAAATACAACCTATCTTGAATTATCTTACAACTTTAAAGGATATGCTAGATAAATTTATATTTTAAAATATCTAAAAAAACTATGAAAAGTGTTTTGTCTTTCATAATATTTGAATAACTATTCAACTCAATTTCCATGCCATTTAGAAAAATATATTAGAATGTTTTTACAAATTGATAAAGAACAATAAATAAATATTTTATCTGGAGTAATATTGTAATGCTCGAGATGTCTGGGAAAAAAATAAAATAAAATAACGAAAGAAGAAAGATAAAACCGAATAGGAGGAGATAAAACATGGAAATAAAGTTTAGTTGGACTTCGTTTTCCAACATAACTCGGATTACTTCTCTTCCGCTATAAATATGAGTTCAAATCAACGAATCAACCCCTTTATTTTCCCACGAGCCGGCCCTAGATTTCTCCTTTGTTGCGTGCGCCCTTTTCGTTTCCTTTCGTACTTGACGGCCGCTGCCTACACAGGAGACTCGCCAGAAGACGGTCGTGCGTCTGAAGCGAGAGGAGCGGCCAGAGGAAGAAGAGGAAAAGGAAGAATAAGAACGAACTATTTCTGGACAGAAATTATAATGTATGAAATTAGGGTAGATTCATCATAGAATTTTGGTTTTAGAATTGAATCATGTTCTAGTTGATCCCTAATTATAGTATGATGTTCAATGAGGATGCTTGATGTTGCTCATCGTTGAAAAAGATGATCGGAATGTGCACTGCGCATCCACGCAATTTTCTACATAAGAGAACCCGACCCGGGTTCACCATGACCTGGCCTTGGAAGGTCCATAACCAGACCGAGTTCGTTGGAACTTGACTCGGATCCACCATTGCCAATGCTTTCGAGCTCTGCAACTAGTCGAACCCGGCCTGAATTGAAGATGACCCGGCTCGAGTTCCACACACGACGAAGCAGTCGGGCACAACAGTTGTCCTGACTCGATGATGACCCGACCCGATCCGGGTGTACCCGAATCCAACCCTGGTTTAACCCAATTTTCCCCTGAACAACCTCGATGAACTCGACCCGGGTTCCGACATGATTTGTGTTAAATTTATTATGTTTAAATCCCATATTCAAGTACATACTTCATATCTTAATGATGATGAATTTTTAAGTTACCAAACGCTAAGATTTTTTAAACCAACTTATAAGTGGCTTATAAGCTTAGCCAAACAGCCCCTTATTCTTTCCTTCACTGATAGATGTTCACATAAATGTTAATTGTAAGAAACTCTTCATATAAAGTAATATTCAGATCATATTTCTCCTATATTTCTCTCCCTTTTATTTTATCAAAAAGAATAATTTGTATATGAAGCATATAAGAAACCATATGTAAATCCTTCTTAATCATGCTGTCTTTAAAAAATCTATTCTTCGCCTTTTGTCATATAATAAACATGTAAAATATTACATCATAAACAGTTAGTAAAAAAATAACTCCCCTTAAATTTATGACTATTTTATAATGGCAAAATGAAAACAATTTGATGAAAGCCAAAAAATACATTAATGATTAAAATATTATATAAAATTTTGATAAAACAATGATATCCATGATATGTCAGAATAAAGTTTAACATGCTCCCCCTATTATTATTACCAAATTTCATTTATATGCTTTCCCTTTTCAAAGAAATAGTAATTTTGAATTTTTTGAGTGAAATAAAAAAAAATAGATAATATTTTTATCATAATCTTGGTGCCTTCACATTTCCAATTCCGCATGTCCATTGCTTTGCGTGTGAGGCACACCTGCAAAAACAATTATGTAATCTTTAGTACCCAAATTTCTTTGGGTCCTATTTTGTTAGACATTGTTCCTTTTGGAACCGAAATCATGCCATGTTGAAATATTTCTCCTACTTTGCATTCATAAGCATAATGGCCATGAAATCAGCATGAAAAACATGTAATATGTGATTTTCTATTATAGAAATGATTGAATTTTCAATAAGAGATTTATGTCCAAAATGATTCCTAAGATTATTTTTAGACATGACTTTATTTTGTGTATCTTTTAAAGAGGCATTTTTCAAAAAGTATTTTCTTGTTTTACTTTTACTAAGGAACATGCTATTTTTACAACTTCACAGGTATGTGTAATTTTCAAAGTATTAATTACATTTTCAGGTTTTCATTTTCTATAAAACATGTATCATTTTCTTCTTTTAGTTTCTCAATCTCATGTAGTAAATTTTCATTTTCTTCGGAAGCAATCGATGAGTCATTATTTGAAATTCTCTCTCTCCCTCTCATATTAGGTTTATGATATGAATTGCATTGATTTAAAAGGATTAATGAATCCATTTTCAGCATTCGTAACCATTTTTGTGAAATCAATATTTTGGGATTGAACATCAATTCACTCTCCCACCCCCACCCCCTCCCTCTTGGTACCCTTTGGAATCCTACAATCAAATCCCAAATAGGATAGGGTACCCTATTACTTTCAATCCAATCATCAAAACCATTGAGAGGGGAAAACATAGGTTTGAATATCTTAGTTGATCCTTCCATTCTTTCTTACCATTCTTCCTCTGCTCTTCTTCCTCTTCCTTCTTGCTCCTTAAGATCACTTTCCTCAAGCCCTAGCCATTAAGAGTTTAAATGGAGAAAAGAGATAAAAATAAGGAATTTATATCCTTATATAGGTAGGTTAGGGATTTGAGCCAAATAACTCAATTACCCCTGATTAAAAATCTGGAATGTTACAGTTAAGCGGTGAAGTGATGATTGACGAGGTTGAGTGTGGTGATGGTTTATATAAATGATGTTTGTATATGAGTTAATAGAATGGATAGGGTTAATTTAGTTTATTTTTTGTTTGGATACAAATTTTAATGTAAGAGTTAAGAAAGGTTAAAATAGATAAATGTCTTTATTATTTTTAACAAGGTTTTATTTACATTATTTATAGAATGGTAATAATAATTTTTAAGCTCTGAACAAACATCAATTTGGTGAGTTTAGTTTTAAGACATATGATGGGGTAACAAACATCAATATAACCTTAGTTGAAATTTAAAAATTTCTATTCAAATAAGATTTATGAATTTTAAACTCACCCGACCCCAATTAAATTTAACATATCTCTTCTTAACCCTCCATCTAAGGGTGTATTTGATTTTCTAATGATGGAAGGATGAGTTAGGATAGCAAAGTATAGGCTAGTAAAGTTGATTGTGGTGATAGTTTATAAAAGTCATGTTTGAATATAAATTAATGTGATAAATTGAATTAGTTCAATCCACTTTTCGTTTGAATATTGTAATATATATACGTATAAATATTCGTTTGAACTAATGAGAGAGTGCATCAATGAAAAAACTCAATTTTGCTTCATCAAAATCACAAGAAATTAGGATGAGAAATAAAAGCAAATTTAAAATGACTCTGTAGAAGGATCCCAAATGTAGGAGATACATCAAAAATATTAATCTCATTTTCTTTTAAATAGATTATATTTGTAACGCCCCCAAATCGCACCCCTCACATACATGGCAGAATATGCTTTGAGGACGCTACGGATCATCATTACGTGTACATCATATTGACTAAAAATAGAACTTTGACTGATCAACTCAACATCATATAAACGGAAGATTAATCATCATTAAATAATACTAAAAAGAGTATGATATCATAAGATGCTGAAGATTGATAAAGAACCAAAGGAAAATTAATACATCAAACTAATATGTGAAAAAAGAAATCTGTCCCATAACCTAAAGGAATCAAGACACCCATGTGCAGCTACCTACGAACATGATCGGTCACCGCTGGCTACCTTCGTCATTCTGACATGGTTCTGCATTTAAGAACATGCAGAGGAGAAACCTCCCTGTGAGTTTACTTACAACTCAGTATGGAAGTAAGATAAAAATAATCATAAGATCATGATACTAGACATCAATCATAAAAGATCATCATCATAGAATAAAAAAGTAAACATGATCGATATGAATAAGGAAATCATGTAGAGAGGAATATGAGCATAAGATCAATAAGATCATAAGTAAATCATCATAAAGAAGGCAAAGACCAATCATCATAGGAAAGATTCTTTATTCATTTATTTTCATCTTATTAATCATCTTATTATTCATCTTTTACTTATCAGGTGTATATTTTAACTCACGGGGAGGTCTGCCTCAATCCGTCTATCATCATCATCATAACCAACAAAGCCAGTCCACAACTGACCGTAGTCACCCTATAACAGAAGTCAGTCCATACCTGACCGTCGCCAGTCCATCATAAAAAGAACTCTCCATTTAACGATTCTCATATTTTATCTTGCAGCTTTTAATTAATATTTATTAGGACATAAATTAAGACCACATGATAGGATCATTTAGAGTAAATCAGGAGCATTAACGGTCGGATTGGCCTGATTCATTCTAATCCATCCATTAAAGCCAAACCCGATCTGTGTCTACCTATAGCCCGGGCTGGGTCAGCAACACCGGCCGTGTTCATTGAACACAGTTCGTTTTCTCATTCAATTTGGTCCAAGTTTTATGGAACCTGGGCCGCATCGATTATTACCCGAACTATGTTAAATAAAACTCGGACCGTGCCAATCAAGTTATATCGCCATCAAGAATTGCATTTCCGACACAATTTTTAGTCATCCTATCTATATTCGATGGATGCAAATAATATATCAGTATAATCTCTATATAATGTAGAAGAGTCCTGGGTTCATGTCATGAAAAACTGACGCCATGGGGATCCCAATACGTACCTTAAGTTGGCTCCTAATAAGGCAATATCAAATCTACTTATAAGTAAAAAAAAAGCAGGGGGAGGGATTCTTATTTTCTTTGTAAAAAATAAGTCAGTTAGTAGTCTCATAACTAATTAGTTATTATTAATATAATCATTTTATGCAAACGTGTAATTGTTTATTTTAAAAATAAGTTTTAACCAATAAAATACTTATTAGCATTTCAACTTATCAGTTATTCTATATCAACTAAGTCAAATGGACCCTAAGTGTTAGGGGAGTAAAATTGATTTTAGATTTTACAGCTTTTTTGCAACTTATATATTTTTGTAAGTAAAACTCACATAGAGGTTTCTCCTCTGCATGTTCTTAAATGCAGAACCATGTCAGAATGACGAAGGTGGCCAACGGTGACCGATCATGTTCGTAGGTGGTTGTACATGGGTGTCTTGATTCCTTTAGGTTATGGGACATATTTTCTTTTTCACATATTAGTTTGATGTATTAATTTTCCTTTGGTTCTTTATCAATCTTCCGCATCTTATGATATTATACTCCTTTTAGTATTATTTAATGATGATTAATCTGCCGTTTATATGATGTTGAGTTGATCAGTCAAAGTTCTATTTTTAGTCAATATGATGTACACGTAATGATGATCCGTAACGTCCTCAAAGCATATTCTTCCATGTGAGGGGTGCGATTTGGGAGCGTTACAAATATCATAAATTTAAAAGAAAATGAGATTAATATTTTCGATGTATCTCTTACATTTGCGATCGTTCTACAGAGTCATTTTAAATTTGCTTTTATTTCTCATCCTTATTTCTTGTGATTTTGATGAAGCAAAATTGAGCTTTTATATTGATGCACTCTCTCATTAGTTCAAATGAATATTTATACGTATATATATTACAATATTCAAACGAAAAGTGGATTGAACTAATTCAATTTATCACATTAATTTATATTCAAACATGACTTTTATAAACTATCACCACAATCAACTTTACTAACCTATACTTTACTATCCTAACTCATCCTTCCATCATTAGAAAATCAAATACACCCTTAGATGGAGGGTTAAGAAGAGATATGTTAAATTTAATTGGGGTCGGGTGAGTTTAAAATTCATAAATCTTATTTGAATAGAAATTTTTAAATTTCAACTAAGGTTATATTGATGTTTGTTACCCCATCATATGACTTAAAACTAAACTCACCAAATTGATGTTTGTTCAGAGCTTAAAAATTATTATTACCATTCTATAAATAATGTAAATAAAATCTTGTTAAAAATAATAAAGACATTTATCTATTTTAACCTTTCTTAACTCTTACATTAAAATTTGTATCCAAACAAAAAATAAACTAAATTAACCCTATCCATTCTATTAACTCATATACAAACATCATTTATATAAACCATCACCACACTCAACCTCGTCAATCATCACTTCACCGCTTAACTGTAACATTCCAAATTTTTAATCAGTGGTAATTGAGTTATTTGGCTCAAATCCCTAACCTCCCTATATAAGGATATAAATTCCTTATTTTTATCTCTTTTCTCCATTTAAACTCTTAACCGCTAGGGCTTGAGGAAAGTGATCTTAAGGAGCAAGAAGGAAGAGGAAGAAGAGAAGAGGAAGAATGGTAAGAAAGAATGGAAGGATCAACTAAGATATTCAAACCTCTCTTTTCCTCTCTCAATGGTTTTGATGATTGGATTGAGAGTAATAGGGTACCCTATCCTATTTGGGATTTGATTGTAGGATTCCAAAGGGTACCAAGAGGGAGGGGGTGGGAGAGTGAATTGATGTTCAATCCAAAAATATCGATTTCACAAAAATCGTTGAGAATGCTGAAAATCGATTCATTAATCCTTTTAAATCAATGCAATTCATATCATAAACCTAATATGAGAGGGAGAGAGAGAATTTCAAATAATGACTCATCGACTGCTTTCGAAGAAAATGAAAATTTACTACATGAGATTGAGAAACTAAAAGAAGAAAATGATACATGTTTTATGGAAAATGAAAACCTGAAAATGAAATTAATACTTTGAAAATTACACATACCTGTGAAGTTGTAAAAATAGCATGTTCCTTAGAAAAAGTAAAAGAAGAAAATACTTTTTGAAAAATGCCTCTTTAAAAGATACACAAAATAAAGTCATGTCTAAAAATAATCTTAGAAATCATTTTGAACATAAAACTCTTATTGAAAATTCAATCGTTCCTATGATAGAAAATCACAGATTGCATGTTTTGCATGCTGATTTCATGGCCATTATGCTTATGAATGCAAAGTAGGAGAAATATTTCAACATGGCATGATTTTGGTTCCAAAAGGAAAAATGTCTAACAAAATAGGACCCATAGAAATTTAGGTACTAAAGATTACATAATTGTTTTTGCTGGTGTGCCTCACACGCAAAGCAATGGACATGCGGAATTGGAAATGTGAAGGCACAAAGGTTATGATAAAAGTATTATCTATTTTTTTATTTCACTCAAAAAATTCAAAATTACTATTTCTTTGAAAAGAGGAAACATATAAATGAAATTTGGTAATAATAATAGGGGGAGCATGTTAAACTTTATTCTGACATATCATTGTTGTATCAAAGTTTTATGCAATATTTTGATCATTAATGTATTTTTTGGCTTTCATCAAATTGTTTTCATTTTGCCATTATAAAATAATCATAAATTTAAGGGGAGTTATTTTTTTACTAACTATTTATGATGTAATATTTTACATATTTATTATATGACAAAAGGCGAAGAATAGATTTTTTAAAGACAACATGATTAAGGACGACTTACATATGATTTCTTATATGCTTCATATACAAATGATTCTTTTTGATAAAATAAAAGGGGGAGAAATATAGGAAAAATATGATCTAAATATTACTTTATATGAAGAGTTCCTTATAATTAACATTTATGTGAACATCTATTAGTGAAGGAAAGACTAAGGGGCTGTTTGGCTAAGCTTATAAGCCACTTATAAGTTGGTTTAAAAAATCTTAGCGTTTGGTAACTTAAAAATTTGACTAGTAAGGAGATATCAAATCTACTTATAAGTAAAAAAAAAAGCAGGGGGAGGGATTCTTATTTTCTTTGTAGAAAATAAGTTAGTTAGTAGTCTCATAACTAACTAGTTGTTATTAATATAAGTCATTTTATGCAAACGTGTAATTGTTTATTTTAAAAATAAGTTTTAGCCAATAAAATACTTATTAGCACTTCAACTTATCAGTTATTCTATATCAACTAAGCCAAACGGACCCTAAGTGTTAGGGGAGTAAAATTGATTTTAGATTTTACAACTTTTTTGCAACTTATATATTTTTCATAATTCTCGGTTTGTCTGCATAAAAAAGGGGGAGATTGTTGGATTAAAGTTTTAATGCCTTATATAATTATATTTTGATGATACAAATCTCGGAAGATTAAAGTTAAATGCTAAAAAAGTTTAAGTAAAAATGGATAACTTTATGCACTAAACTTTGATTAAATAATTGATTATGATTTTATTAGATTCTGGATGAATGATGAATTTATCCATATAATCCAAGATTATCTAATTTGGGTAACTGTGCAAAAGGTTATGTTCAAGAGAGTGCATGTCGGTAAACTTGCCGATAAAAGCAAAGAAGGCCGGTTAAGACAATACCGGTCGATCGATCAATATTGAGCCTGCCCCGGTTGACGTCGAGCTAATACTGGTCGATGTACTAGTTGACCGACCAGCTACGGTAACTAAGGAAATCAGTACAATAGAATGGTCAACCGGTCCATTAATGCAGTTGACTGGTCCTCGAATGGAATGAACAGTAATGACTACTTTTCAAGAAGAAAAATGTAGAGTAATTTTTGGATGAATTTTTCACATGCTGAACCTCGTCAACGACCACCGCGTTCATTATGTTTGGGAGGCAAGGCAAACCTCTCCTTCTATGAAACTAATCTTTTCTCCTGCTCAAGAGGTAAGATTTGTAATCTATTTCACACAGGAGCTCTCACAATCTTTCTAAAAATGATTTCTCTCTTTTATAATAGAATACTCACAAGAAGATAAGAGAGAAAGAAAAGAGAACTTTAAAATGATAACTTCAAGTAAAAAGATCTTTTGATTTCTTGAAGTTTTGCTTCAATGATTGGATGGATGCCTTTGCTTCTAGCTTTGACACTCCTTTTATAGGCTTCAACATGTGGAAAATTCATCCACAAATTATTCCACATTTTCTCCTTGAAAAGTAGCCATTATTGTTTATTCCAACCGGGGACCGGTCTATATGACTGTTGCGCTCATTTCCTTAGTTACCACAGGTTGTCGGTCGACTAGACTATCGATCAGTACATCGACCGGTATCAGCTTGGCATCGATCGGGGCAGTCTCAGTATTGATCGATCGACCGGTATTGTCTCGATTGACCTTCATTGCTTCGACCGTCAGGTTGACCGACCTACATTATTTTGAGCATAATGTTTTTGCACAGTTATTCAAATTAGATAATCTTGGATTCTATGGATAGCTAACATGATTCTCTACAACTTTAATATTCATCATTCATCGAGAATCTAATAAAATCATAGTCAATTATTTAATCAAATTTTAATGCATAAAGTTATCCATTTTTACTTGAACTTTTTTAGCATTTAACTTTAATCTTTCGAGGTTTGTATCATCAAAATATAATTATATAAGGTATTAAAACTTTGATCCAACATTGATGAGGATTTTTCTATGTTTCATCAGATCTAAAACATTTTCATATGATCCATGTTTATAGATCTACATGTTAGAGTTTTATTGAAGAAAATCATGTTTCATGTGTAAGGGCAAGAAAAAACCTAGATCTGATGGAATGATTGTTTCACCATGATTTCATGTGTGCCTGAATGCCTAAGAATCATGCTTAAATGTTCAGAAATGTTGCATATGAATTCCCACATATATTTCTTCATCAAAATCTATGGCAAATCGGGTTGGGCATCGATTTTTAGGACACTTCATAGTCTTGACGACTCCCGTCATGCCCGTGAGCGCGTGGCTGAAGAAACAACTAAGAAAAAAGTCTCGCATCGTGACAAACACTATCACGACTATGACGAGATAGGCATGATCATGATAACCACCGTCACAATCGTGAACGCTAGGGTTCAGGTAGGATTCCAAATTGGGACACACACGACTATGAGCATGGAAGCATGACTGTGACACGGACATGGCCCAATCGTGACACCGTGACCAACACTTGGAAACTTTCTCCAAGCTATGGGCCTCAGCCACGGCTATGACCGCTCAAAAGTGACCCTTAAGCTAATCTAAACTTATTTTTGAAGTATTTGTACTATGTATGAATGTTTGATGGATGTATATGACAATTAGTTATACGAAATGCATGGATAGTGGTAATTAGGTTAAAATATGAAGACTGAAAGGCGTAATCTATTTGATGATTATGAAAATAATGAACCCAATTGAAGAATACTATTACTTTTCTCCCCTCAATTGAATGACAAAAAATATTATGACCTGCTCCATGTGTATTAGAATTTTCTTCGAGAAATTATGTGCCCTGCACCTTGGAGTTATCATTTTCTAGTTTATTCCTAGTCACCTTCGGGTGATGGGAGCCTTGGCTCCGAGGCTTAGCTAGCCTACTGTGAGGGCAACGATTTGATTCTTCAATTATTGATAAGATCAAATATTATTACTGAATTGACTATCTAAAAAGACTGATGACCACAAAAGCGGGGTCCAACAGATTATAAAGCAATCCAGAGGATATTATTGAGGCAAGTTAATGACAAGTGCTAGTCACTTGGTATGCCTACTGTTACTAAATGATGATTATGACTGATGGGCTAACTATTATATGATGATTATGATTTCGTGTCAATTTTGTATTACTGCGTACGCATGTGGTTATGACGACATGTTTATCATATGATTATGACATAACATTCTTGCATGTTTATTTCATGTGCATGAACTATTGATATATGTCATGTAGTATCTTGCTTAGGATGTATTACATAGAATAGCCTTAATTTTACATATCTAATTGAGAAACTCTGCACCCTGAATCTATGTAGGTAGATGATATGCTTGGATGGATGAAAAGTCAACTCATGACGGCGAAGTTGCACATGGCATAAGAATAAATAGTCATTAGTCTATAGGATTTGTTTAGAGATGTTTTGAAAAATGTTTTATTATGTATTATGACATTAGTTTACTGGTTTTAATAAGTCTTCCACTGAAAATAATGTGATTATTTTACTTTATTATGATTATGCCATGATGAACGGACTAGCACTGCCGAATTCCACTAATTGCCCTAATTCTCATGATAAGCTCATGCCCTAATCTTCATGAGTTTAACAGCTCATAATTGATAAGATTTGCGGCCATCTTATGTATCAAACAGATTGGCATCTAGTAAAATTCGAAGAATTGTACCTTGTACTCTACGGCCTCAATCATTTGTATCTTCAAGTTTCATCTCAATTTACTTGCTAATCATCAGCCCTTAGCGCCTGGAGATATAATTCCGGCTTAACAAACTTCAAGTAGTGTTTTGTGCCCGGTGATGAAAGAAGGAAAGCTGATAATTTTTGTGGAACATGTCTTCAATTAATATCGGCATTTAGATGAAATCATCAAATTTGTTTTGTGCCTTATATTTGAAGAAATATGATATACATTTAACTCCATGTAATTTGAAGCTTGAAGTGATCATCTGTTGTATAATGATTATTCCTTTTGCTCCACAATCATTTGATCAACTCGGCTATTTGCGCCTTCCATGCATTGTGAATCAAAGGTTGATAATTCTCAGATGATTTTCCAAATTGTCTTCACTAATCAATTACATCGACTTGATTAGTTAGGCCATCCGCAATTAAAATAGTTAGAGAATTAGTACATGGAACTAGTAGATATGGAATTGTAATCAAAATTAACATCAAATGATGCATGCCATGATCAAATTACAAAAAAATAATTAAAATAGTAAGCTAAAATATGTTATATTTTTCATGCATCAAACTCATGTTTGAAGTCTTGCTTGTCCTCAAGCAAAATTTAAAGTAGGTTCAAGAAAATTCCATGTAATCTCCATATTGTCAGCTATCTAATATTCTCACATTGTTCTCCTGCACACCTATTTGTCATTTTCTATGTACTTAGCCTCATAGAGGTTCTGAATGATACACATTTTTAAGCAATTTCATTTTCAACCTTGTGAAACAAATAAGCAACAGTTAAACAATGGCATTAATATTGGACACATAAGTACTAATTGAGCTTAAATATTTTTTTCAATTTTTTTAGAACACAATTTTTTAAGTTCTAATTTTCAAGCAAGGTTACACAAGGAAATCTATGTAGCAGATTTTCGATTGATGACTCCCAAACCAGATGGTCTTAGGGTAACACGTGATAAGACGCCTGCCGAGTTTACTTGCCTGAACATCTTAGGTTCTGAATGAAGGTTTCAAACTTAGGCACCATGATTCAGTACTCTTGTCTTCTCTGTATTCCACAAAGTGGTCCTTGTAGTAGGCTTTCGATCGACGGATCCTAGAGCAACTGTCTTGATGAATTCCTATAGATCTAATTACCTGAAGACACCCTGATTCTGGAAAACACATTTGTACATACACAACTCTATTCAAATATTTTTTCATCCTTTTTCAGTTTCTTTATAAGCTCAAAGAGTACTTAATATGGCCAATAAAAAGGTTACTACTATCAAGACTAAAATAAATAAATAGGCATGAACATGATCTTGTAGTCTAGACATCCATAATTCTATTTAGCATAAGCCCACAATCCATAAGTTCAACACTAAAATAGCAAGCAATAAGAAAGAAAAGTATTCAAATTTTGTTAACCACATGTCTTTAAAATTTTACTTAAAATAGTAAGACATGAGTTAGTAGGATGTTAGCAAAAACAAATGCATGCAATGATAAATTTTTTTGGATTTTTGACATAAATGCATACATAGGGAAATAAAAGAAAATACACTAAAAATAAGATATACAATGCATGAAACGCAAGATCCCTCAAGTTTGAACTAAACACTGTCCCTAGTGTGGAGCCCAACAAGGAAAAGTAATACAAACTCAATAAAAAGGAAAATAGAGAAAAGGGGAAAAACACAATTAGATCTAAGGTCTGTGTGGCGGCAAAGGTGGGTGATAGCTGAAATAACCCTTGCACAGATCGTAGTCATGGACACGCCTGATCATGCAAACTTCCTGGTCTCGGAGGGACTCTCGAAGCGGCCTCGTCACTCCTGGATCTCCCAAAGTTCGGCTCGAATACTAGTCAACTTCTCAGCTTGTCGCTTATGTTCCTCTCTCATGGTATGCAACTCCCATACCCAGTAAAGATGCTCATCCTATGTTGATTCTTAAAGGCTTTGCATGGATGTGTAGTTTGGATGCTGTAGCGGAGGAGGTGGATAATATATCTGCTCAAGTGGTGGAAGACAAGTCTGCTCAGATACTTGTAGAGGGGTAAGACTCCTGCACCGGATCATGAGTCTGATATGGAGATGCTGGGACTAAAGAAGATATAGAAGAATTGTCTTGTGCAGGAGATGGAGCAAGAGAGGGCATTGACACATATGGTGGAGGGGTAGGTGCCTCATGTTAGGAAGCTGCTGGCGATGCATGGAAAAACTCTGATTGTTGCATGTTCTATTGGGCTGCCCCACAGGTGACAGAACTGAACCTGGAGAACTCTTCGTGGTGTGCTAATCCGCTGGGATAGAACGTCTTGCAGGTGGAATAAGTGGGGCTATGATTTGCTTGCAAAGAAACCAGTTGCCTGGATTGATTTGTGTAAAGGTGTCGTGATCCGAACATGGCACCTCCAAATTGTGGTCTTAATTTAAAAATAAAAAAACTTTACTTCTAGAATTGTTGGTCTTCGCGAGACACATAGCATGAATAGTCCTTCTATTGAGGTGGATGCTGTCATGGATGACTTCAAGATAATCCAAGTCGAGTTGGAGGTGTTGGGCGATGGGTGTGATAAAGCTGCGCATATTAATACTGCCACTACGATGAGTAGTCCAACATTGGAAGCGACAGATGAGGAAGGCACCAACATTGATCAGAGTTCTGTGGAGCATGCTGTGGATCAAATATATCTCCCCCTTAGAGACAACACCATTGTTGTCACTCCATCCAAAAAGCGTGTTGCTAAACATGCAATGGATGAAACGCAGTACAAGATTTTGAATAGTGCTTTTTTTAGCTCTGCTGCAGCCAATCAGTCTTCTTTTGTGATCTATTTCTAAAAAGCTTCATAATCAAAGTCTGTAGGAATCCATGGTTGGGAAATTCATAGATACTATTAAATTCCTCGAGAATAAGTGTGAATGATAGCCCATAAAGTTGAAATGAGTTGCCAAACTAATCATAATTCTTGCCATCTAAATTAAAGACCTCGATGATAGAAATTTGATAGTTAGTACTTATGGACAAAATCAGAGAGGACAATATGAGAGAATAATAAGTGAATGTCTACAAGTAAATCTGGTGGTGTGAACTCAAATTGCAGACATTCTATCGAAATAGGCCTTAAATGCATACTTGGTCAAATAATAATCCCCGAGGTAACTGTGAGGAATATGGTGTAGATGGGTCATTTGAATGTCATCTATCGCGATGTCCCCTCCATATGTCTGTAAACTGCCTCATTGCAGTTAGAAATTAAAAGGACTACGACTTTGGTAGTTGATGAAGTTGATAGAACTCGGGAAGTTTTTGTGTGATGAAGTGGGGAAAGGCTGTCGATGTTGAACATCAAAAGAGAAATTCCATGACTCAGTGTTGGCGAAATGAATGGCAGTGTCGATGTGATGTGGTGCACTATGATGAATTTGGAAAGAACCATGCAGCTGGTGTTGAAGAAGAAAGGGGGTGGCCCTTTGCGGTGTTGAAGACTGGCAGTGGCCGCAAAAGAAATGGAGGCACAACATAGTGGTGATCTCGTAGAAGTGTTTGGTACCTGTCGATGGCGGCTTTTCATTCACGATCATGTTTATTAGCATTTGAGATGTGGCTCTTGGTCATCTTGCGCCATGTTGTCAAGTACACTAGCCATGGTGCAGCTCGGTGTGCAGTCTTTGAAGTGCAGGTTCTTTGTGCCCGCAAGGCATGAATCTCGGTGTCTGAACTTGCATGATTTGAATGTGGTTGTAACGCCTGGCAAATTGGCAAACATGAAAGGAATTTGAAAATCAAAATCAAATGCAAATAAGGAAAGAATTCAAATGAAATTCGAATAAAAAAAAAGAAATGGACAGAGAATTGGGGAGTAATCTTCTCCCCTGATTCTCCTCTCTAATTTTGCCTGGGAATCAGATGGCAAGTGGCAATAAAAGGGGCATGAGGAGGAGCTCTCGCCCCCCCTTGGAAACCCTCCGATCGACCGCCTCTTCTTCCTCTACTTCTTTTTCTTTTCCTCCAGCAATCGGTGCGCATCAAATGATAGGAATGCCGCGCACAGAGCAGGAATGACTCAACGGACCTTCAGCACACAGCAGCATCCCTCAACGTAATCAACTATAGTCCACGCTGGCCAGGAACAATCGGAGTCCAAGAAGACGCAGGAATTGTCGATGAATCAAATGATTGAAAAAGGTACCTTAGATGTCTAATCCCCTTAGGCTAAGAATCATTAATCATATCATGTGTGTGATGACTCCATAGTGATCTTGAGATTATGAACTGCATTTTTCGTATTGTGATTATCGCGATCCGATGGCCGAAAGATGGCCGGAGAAGGAGAAGAAGACGGACACAATTTTCACGCCCTATTATGGTCATGACGGAACGGCCATGCTAGTAAGTGGCATGGGCGTTCCTGTTCAGGAGGATAATGGCCTAGAGATGGCATGGCCATGCCAGGTGAGTAGTACGGGCGTGCCCTATCATAAGAACGGTCGGCCGAGTTGAACCTTAGCGGCTCGATTGTCAGACTTGGGCGTACCAAAGAGCGGTATGGCCATAACAGTGGCACGGTCATGCCACAGAGTGACATGGCATGACTAAGGCACGGGCTTGCTAGAGGATGGCATGACCGTGATAGAGAGGCTCCGGAAAGATTTTGGTACGCAAGTGCTGATCTGGCCCTAGTCGAGCCCCGACTCGACCTGAGTTATGCGCATGGACCCTAGACAAAAGACCCGACCAGGGTTTCCTTTACCCAGTCCGAGCTCTATTGCAAAAGATGTAAATGCCCTTTTTGGGCCCAAACTTCATAGTTGAGCCCCAACTTTGATAGGCTCACTTGAGGTCATGTCCAATACTGTAAAGACGTTAATGAACCTTGTCCATCCTAAAGAGCGGGTCGGGACTTGCATAAAGAAGCAAAGAGATAAAACATCATGTCGTTACCCCAGAGAAAGGGATCTGACTCTATCCTTTCTCTGATCTATGATTCTAAATACCACTAATGATAAATAAGACATGTAAAGCAAAGTTGAAATCACGAGATTCCTATGTGTCGCCAAAAGTAAAGAGTACATAATGCCAACATGTGAGTATTAATAGTCCCACCACGGCAACGTCATGAGGTGGGTATTAACACCCCCACTTTGATGGTATCACAGAGTCAGAGAAGGGGCAAGTAACTAAGCTGAGGAGAATGACCACTGCTCCTGGGTATAGGCCCTCTCCCACCTGTACTCCGAAAGGATTATGCATTGGCATCTCCCTTCCCCAAAGAGGGTATTATATTGATCATATAGTTATAGTGCCAAAGGAACATGTAGCTTAGCTGAGGAAACAATGTAATGACCACTGTTCTCCCACCTATATTTCGAAAAGGGTATGCATTGGCATTACACCTTTCCCAAAATGGGCATCCTGACTTTACAGATGTATAAAGGCACCTCTAGCATCCCAATCTAATAAAGTCGAGCTCGCATAGGACAACGAACTTCAAAGACTGCATAGTAATGTAAAAGATGTAGTACAACTCATGGTAAAGTAAAGTATAGCACAATAAAGTATGATAAAGTAAAGTATAATACAACATAGTAAAGCAAAGTATACTACAGTATGGTAAAGTAAAGTATATTAAAGCATGATAAAGTAAAGTATAGTAAAGCATGACAAAGTAAAGTACAGTAAAGCATAACAATGTAAAGTATGGTAAAGCATGGCATGGTAAAGTATAGAGCATAGTATAGTAAAGACAAAATATTGTTATAGAAAAGAACATAGCATGGACATGGTAAAGAATAAAGTATCGACATGATGAAGAATGGTTCATTGCCTTTGTGCAATCAAAGTATTGATTATGATAAGGAAAGAAGAGACCACCTGTTCATAGTAAAGCATTTTATCTTATTTGCTTATCCGTTATTAATTCCAGCACATTTTGATTATCAATTTATAGCTTATGATTCTATTGTACTGGGCATTTTCGCTCACAGATATTTGATGCCCCTGCATTAAGATTTTACAGGTGAGAATCCTGCCTAGGAAGGAGTGATGGAGGATGCAAATCATGAGGATAGCTGCACATGACTCATTGAACTCTATAGCGTCCAGTTCCTTTTAATTGCACTAGTTGAATAAATCATATCTGCATCAAATGGATATTTTGGTCTTTTCCACTGCAATTGAATATCTAGTCATTTGTCTCGATCAGCTGGATATTATTGTCATTTCCTACCTCCATATGATCTTCATTAGATGTTGGTGTCTTTTGGTATTCCGATGCTTCTGCATTTACAATAAAGTTCTTGGTTATTTTATTATTATATTCATTGCCACGTGTTACATTTGTTGAATAGTCAAGGTCATAGTATGATCAATAGTATAGTATGCAGTGTAGCGCCATCGGGGTCAACCTGATTGTCTACGTGATAGGAGGACTATTTTTGGGGGCGTTATAGTGGTGGCGCCAATGATCAGTTGATGTTGATGCAAGATGTCATGAATGAATGCTTTCGGTGACAAATTAATTTTTCTAATCAACTCTGGTCTTCAGCTTTTGTGCCTGATTTCTCTTGTTGTTAGCTCTGTAGTTTTTGAGTTGTGTGGTTTTTTCTGCAAAAAGAAATTGAGTCATCAAATCACCCTAATCTTTAGTTTTCACGCCTTGTGTGGTCATATCAGTGCAGCTATAGCCCAGAATCTTGTAGGTGAGTTGTGTTGTAACTTCAATTCTTCGTGTTAGATGGGGCGATGTGGCTTTGAATTTTAGGGTGGGCGAGTTGGTCGATATAACAATTATAATATCAATCAATTAACTAAACTATTAATCGATTAAATAGAAAAAAAACCAATCTAAAGATGGTAGAAGTAGTTCTAATTTATAATCTTCATCTTGACTTAGTCTTGATAACTATCAAGACTTGTTTTGCTCTTGTCCCCTTGGAGTTTTCTCTATGTTTCTTTGGAGAGTGCCGGGTGTACGCTCAGTTAGTAATGTTGCTATCTGGCCCAATTATAATTCTAAATTTTGAATTGATGCATCCTGACTAGTAGCTCTAGATTCCATATTCTTCTACATTAATTGCATGATGTCTATAATATGTTCAATCATCTCCTGCATACGATTTGATGATTGATGTTGAGGAGCATCGAGTTGCCTTCTCTAGCTATAGTATTTCGGTGGACCAACAGGTTGGCATTGATTGATTTTGATTGTAGACAAAATTTTGTTTCTCCATCCATATCATGTTCTTGAAAAATGGATTTGACACAAAGTTAGCATTTTCAATTTGATTTGAACCAGAAGTATTAGCAGTAGGGCAATAATTGCTTGAATGTACTCCACAATTATTGCACACCATTAATACATCATTTAATCCAATTATTATTGACTAACTCCAGCTAAATCACTACTTTTGAAGATTGTAGCCCTTTGTGCAACATGTATGTTTTGGGTCTTTTTATTCATGCCTCATTCTTGACTTAATTTTAGTCCTCCGTCACGTGTCATTTTGGAATTCTATTGTCAGGAACTCCGGACAACAGTTCCTTATAACGTTCCTAGGCCTCATGTAGTGTCTCATCATCATCTTGAACAAATCTTTTTAAGGTGGACAAAATTTTCCAATGAATTTTTCTAGCAGCTCTAACCAAGAGTGAATTGATTCTGCAGGCAAAGTTCTAAGCCACATAAAAGCTTTGCCACGTAAAGATTGTGAAAATAATAAAAGATGAGTAGCTTCAGTGGAAGCATTATTATTTTTAAAGGTGCTTAGAGTGGCCAGAAATTTGTGATGATGATCGTGAGGGTGTTCATGAAATCCTCCACCAAATTTGGATTCTTGTATCATCTTCACGATTGCCGGGTTGATCTCAAAATTGCTTGTATTGATTTCTAGCAATACAATGCATGATTCTCAATCACTATATCTTGCTGAGTCATATTCTCTCATAAAATCTTC
Organism: Pontederia crassipes; assembly: GCA_030549335.1. Lineage (NCBI taxonomy): Eukaryota > Viridiplantae > Streptophyta > Magnoliopsida > Commelinales > Pontederiaceae > Pontederia > Pontederia crassipes. The sequence goes on from CM060190.1 coordinate 11,315,166, forward strand.
TTCTTCCTCCTCCTGATGTGGAGGTTGACATTGGTTAGTTCTTGCTTGTTCGGTCATCCTCCTAATATTCTTTCTTAATCAACAAGCAGTTCTTTCAACTTTAGGATCAAATTCTAGAATTGGATTTGAACTCCTGGTGTGATATATGTTGCTATAAGAAGATTCCAAAATTGGTTGTAAGTAAATTTTCAATAGTATCCTGCACCAACCAAAAATTAGAGAATAAGAAAGAAGAAGAGAATAAATAAATAATCAAATGCAGATAAATAAAAAATAATTTGTTGCCTATGGTCGATTTAATATAAAAATGGGCCGTAAGCTAAATAGTAGAAAAAAATTCAATGTGAATCAATCGATCGCAAAAAAAACGCCTAGAAAGAAAATGGCATAATTAAATCTAAGATGTACAATCCTGGGCGAGAATCGATATGCGACAATTAATTGTCAAAAGATATAAGTGAATTCCAAAAAATGTCCAAAACTTTTCAAAAAAAATCTCAGGGAGATCAAATGAACCTACTAATTCAAATCTGATATTTGACAACTGAGTTGGTGTGATAATCAGATTATCAAGAGAGTTACAGTGCAAAATATATGAGAAATAAGATCACGGTGTCAACAAATTTAAAAAGAAATATGGCGTGAATCTAAGTGTTATTTATCTGCAATTCTAGTGGCATCAATTATTGTGGGGCCAATAATCGATAATTAAATTGTGGTGAAAATTTTGAAGAAGAATTAAGTTTGTCTAAAACTATGATAATGCAAGCTCTAGTAAATTGTCGTATAATAGCTAGTAAAGTTAGAATCAAAAGAATCCGACAAATATTATTAGAATATCTAGTAAAGTTAGAATCAAATGAATCCATAAATCAGTCGGGCATGATGTACTAAACAAACATGTCAAAATTTCTCGAGAAATAAATCTTTGGCAAATCGATTTGATTACAAACTAGACAATCTTCGGATGTCCTACATTAAGGCACAATTCCTATTGTGTTTGAATTCACTGAGAAAAAATGACGACCAAAACAAATCATATTCGTTAGAGCACATTCCTAGACGCAAAACAAAACAAAAAAAATTCATAGAATTAAAACCCTCGGCACCGAAGCTCAAAGATGGAAATCAAATTAGATTAAGATGCACTTTCGTCATCCCATAGGGTCGACAAAAACCCTAGGCCACAAAAAAAAATAATCAGATTGCCAAGCTTCAAAGAAATTAATCAAATTGTAGGTTGATTACCTCGGGAGAAATCAAGGCGCAAAATTCTGTGTCAATTCGAATTTTGTAAAAAATTCAAGATCCAAAACGTGGTTAAATTTCAAAAGAATCTGTCAATTATCGGTGGAAATCGAATGAACTTAATATGAAAATATTCGGACCCATATTGTTCATGGGTTGAGAACGGTTTGGGTGCAAAAAATTCAGAAGAAATAAATCATACCTTGAAAGCGCATATCATTGAATCAAGAGAAATTCTGAACACACAAAGTTCAAAATCGATATGGCGTCTGATATTAGCACCTTGTCGACAATCACTGAAGCCAAAATTCAGAAAGTGAATGGTGGTGATAAAAATTTAGTAAATCACACAGTAAGAATAGCCGAAAGCCTATCAAATTCTTATTCTAATCCAAAGATAATTTATAAGAAAGAAAATGATCAGTTCAAACAAAAATAACTATTTACAGCAAAATATAGTTACATAAAAAGAAATTTTTACACAAAGAATATTAACAATAATTTATTTACATCTCCTAATAACTCATAGTAATCAGTGATTAATTAATAGAACATTCCCGACAACAATGCTAAAAACTTGATGCATAAAATGATGTAGCAAAATAAATTCACTAGCAAGTCCACTAGTTACTTAAGTAATATAGTAAAAAGGAGTAATGGGCGTCCAATTCATGAGGAATATTATTTATTCAATATCTGATCTTATAAATTAATAAGAGAGAAAAAATATAGTTTTGAAAGTAGGTTTTATATTTATAAAATCAAATACTGAAGATAAGATAATAATAAATAAGATAGTTGTATTGAAGTTAGGCCTTTAGATGAAAATATATTAGGATAAATATCGGAACCAGTAAAGATAAATCTAATCTTAAAAGTTCGATTAGAGTCTCCGTAAAGTATTAATCTATTATAATTAAATTACTGTCTCCGCAAAAATGATATTTTCTAAACCTAATCAACAATCTTAATTTAATCAAAATGGAAGTCTTAACATACTTGTATATCAATAAGATAAGATTAAAATTAAGATGCATTAATTTAAATTTTCTAAATTATTAATCACTCCACAAAGTAGATCACATAAAATTGATTCTCTACACACTAGTTATCAAATTAATGTAAATTATTAAATAATTCTAAAATCAAATATTCTATAAACTCATAATTACTTAAACAAAAAATCCAATTAATTAAATTAAAAACACTAGGCACAATTAAATAATTGAACATAAAAGATTAAAATAAATAAAATAGGGTCCAAATAGTTTCCCTTCAATTAATAATCGCCTAAAATAAATAATCCTAAGAAATTCTAGAGATGTTGGAGAGATAATAAAATAAGAAAATGATAAACATAAAAAAAATTAAACACAGATATGGGATAAGAAGGCCTTTGGATTTGGCACAGGATTGGCAACTTCAGGACTCCAGTCGTTGCACCTTCTCTCTCCTCTTGGTCTTAGCTTGTAGAGCTCATAACTTAGTGATGAAGAAACCTAGATTTATGTTTTCACTGATCAATTAACTTGGCTTGGTCTATAATTCGCTTTTCTTGCAAAGTATTTACAAGAATCAAATTAATCTGCCCACAATTAAAATATTTAGCGAATTAGTACGATGAACCAAGAAATCCAGAATTGCGATCAAAATTAACAAAAAGTTATGTATGCCATGATCAAATTAAAAAAAAATAATTAAACTAGTAAGCTAAAATGTGTTATATTTTTCATGCATTTGAATCCAAAAGGTCGATACATATTTATCATTGTCATAAAAACATAGGTTATCATATCCTATGTCCATGCACCTAAGCATTTTTCTTATTAGCATGAGTTACCATTATATGTCATAATAAAATCATATTTATATTATATCATATCAAGATCCATACATAATCATTATCATATAAACCTTACTACCACATCATTCATATCAAAGTGTGTCATATAATTATAAAATATCATAATCAATAATGTATCATATGTCATGCTCTTTGAAGTGGATGTATACAAGAAGAATGATGCATGCATGTACTGGAGAGGCTACTGTATTTTAGAGATGACCCATATGAATTCAAAAGTAGCTCACACTGATTCCATAATTTTGTTAATACAGCACTTAGCTCCAAATAATCTAAAATCCCTTTTAAAATATCTATCGATCATATAAGGGATCTCTCAATAGTATAGAGGTAAGTTGTCGGCCTTATAAGATTTTTCAATAATGCAAAGGTAAATTGTTGACCTTATAGTCTTTAAACTATGCGAGGATAAACTATTGCCCAACAGGGATAATGTAAATGCATGATAATTAAATATAATTCATATACATGACCTAAGGATATCATCTCATGTCATATCATATCATGTTATCTTATAACATGTCATGTCATGTCGTGTCTTTTTTGTCATATCTTGTCATGTCATGTATAATTGTCTTAATATCAATTGTCATATAATGATGTAGTTGTGAAGAACAATGACACTTCGAAAACACATGTAAGAACTTATTCATACCAATATCATATCAATCCATTTTTCATGCATTCTTTTACACTGATATAACAATCTCTTAATTATCATATAAAACATAATATAGCATAGCTTTTGTGCAAGTATTCACATTAACATTGCTTATGAATCCACAATGATGCACAAAATTTCATGTTGCATATAACATGACTAAAAGCTTATAAAATATGAATCCACGCTAGATACCTCTTCTTTAACTTGATCCCGCTAAATTCTTACACCATGGCTGCATTTAGTTTGTGAACCAAACTGGAACCGTGGTCTGATTCTAATTTGATTCCCCAAATGCCATCATCTGGAATCACGATTCCAACAGAATAAAAAATTGGAACAAGGTCACACGTGACCAGGTTCTAGTGGCCCCCGTTACATTTTTTTAGAACCGGAATAGCTTGTGTCCCCCTTATTTTCGAGACGTGACATTTTTTATTTTTATTTTCTCTCACACGTTTCTCCTTAAAATAAATTATTTAATAAACAAAAATAATTTTATCTACAGATTAATATAATATTATATTTTATTACTTATTATTTCATTAAAAATTTAATATTTTATTAAATATAAATAATTTTAAAATGATTTTTATATTTAAATAATATATTTTTAACAAATTTTTTCCATAAAAATTTTTATTTTATATTTTTATTTAAATTAATAATAAAATTATACTTCATAATTACAATAATTATTTCTCATACAAAATCCACCAAAAATTTATTCATCACATCAACTTTTTCTATCACATCAACTCTCAATTCGTTACGTTCCGTTTCATCCAAACTCACTTCGAACTAATCTATCAATTCAAATTTTCACCGAGAACTTATGAGGAATCACAATTTGTTTCCAAACACAGCCCTTAGGGCAATAGATCATCCTCTCTTTTTAGTTATTTAAGACTTCCTTTCTATAATAATAATATATATAAAGAATCAAAATATTGCATAAAACTTTGAAACAACATTAATATGTCAAATTTAAACATAACTATATCAATTTTCTAAAATTTTACAAGATGAACAAGAAAAGAACATGACATAGCAAGATAATGTCATAATAAATGATGAGTCACATTTTAATCTTTTTAAATACATTCCCACTATCATTATGATCAATTTTACCTCTTTTTTTTTGTCACTAGACAATAATCAAGATTAATCTTCAAATATTACACTAGTATTTCAAGATAATTTGTCAGTAAGCACAAAGTGCATATATATCAACTAGCTTATTAGTGAAACAAATCATGAATCATGCACATATAGCTCATAACACAAGAATCGTATTAACAAAAATATGCCAAACATTCTTGTCGAAAACAAAAAATATACAAGTTTAGGGGAATTAACAAATAAATTCATGTGTGTATTTTCCTTTTCCAAAACAAATGGATAATCATGATAATAAACATGGAAAAAGTAAAAGTAGACATATTTTTTTTCTTGTATGTGGGATAATCATAAAACTTCAGTTGTCATCAACAAAAAAAATATGTGATAATCAAACTTCAGCCAAGCAAAGTCATTTATTATTCTCCACTCATATTTCAAAAAGATGATTAATTAATACTTTAAAATCATAGGCACATATAAGTATATTGAATCACAAATATCAAAATTACAACTAGTGGATAACATTGGTCTACAATCAAATATGCATGCTCAATGTGAAAATCAACACATTTTGAGTGTGAAGTGTCATATACGCATTTAAACGTTAGCATTGATATTAGTTCCCTTATTTAGCTAAATAAGGTTTTGAAATGAAGGTAGTCCAAAAATGACAACTTAGTAATCATCATACACAATTCAATAAACATATTCCCATCAAACATATTTAAGTAAAATGAGTAATATAGAAAAATTTTAATGTTAGATGAGTAAGATAATTCTAGTATGCATAAGAATCCTATTCTTTTGTCAATTATTAATTTGTGCACGCGTTATGATAATAAGTATGAATGATATCAAAATGAGTTTAATCTTCATTTTCAGATAACAAAATGCTTTTACCAAAAGCTTTACCTCCACCTCATTTCAACTTCATTTTTCTTTTTCTTTTCATGTGAAACACATCCACAAGCAAAAAATCATTTAAATATTGATACTGAAATTAGTTTGGGTCTAAGGTTATTATCACATCTTCTTTTAAAAGTAGTTTAATTCCACTATGATTAGTTTTTCAACTTTGCATCCAAAATGATAGTGATCATGCAATCCGTGTGTATAGCAAGTAGAATGGTATTTATAAGCAATATCATGTACATGTCTATATTTTCAAAAATAAACATAATCATGTCTAAAATATTTCTTAAAATTGTTCTTCTTTCTTATCATTAAAATGATTATGTATCCAACTTAACAATGCATAAATAATTGTAGAACATTAATAGATAAAATTATTTACCAAAAGATAGTCACATATATCATTTTCTTTTGCCAAATCAAAATGACAATTGTAATAAATATGATAGGAGATGAACATATGCATATAATTTATTTTATTTAACATGTCAGAATGATGTTTTACAAATATATTATCACAAGTCAAAGAAGCTTTGATATAAAATTTGAAACTCTCTCTAATTTTTATTTTCAATTTTCTAATGGTTGTAAATTCTTATGTCAAAATAAAGAAAAATATTATTTTTTTAGTTTTAAAATCATAAAGTATCAAATGCTTAAATAAGTGTTAGTGAGACAATAATTAAATATACGTGCTTACATTTTCAAGAGTTAAGAATATATAGGTATAATAATCTTTAAAGTAAAATGGCCATATTATGCACAAAAAATTAACTTTCCAAAAATCGTATTGTTCTGTATACATTATAATAACTAATGAAGAAATTAAAGCACAAATAATTGTGACAAAAAGTTAAGTTCAAATTATTATTATTATTATTATTATTATTATTATTATCATCATCATCATCATCATCATCATTTCCTACAAATATTTAAAAATATTAAGATAAACTTAAATGCCTTAAGTTTTTATGAAATCTCAATTTTCATATGCAAGTCTTATCAGAAAAATAGATATTAAAATGAAATTTCCCCAAGATAGAAATTTTAATATATAAAATCTAATTCAAAACTCAAAGTCATCAAAAGCTTAATATAACAAATTAAAATGCACATTCATACTTAACAATAGCAAGTATGATCACTTATTATTTATTTTTTTCAACATGACATATTTCAAAAGTTTTTATTCATTTGAGCATATGAATTATCATGATCAAGAATGGTTTCAAATACGAGAAGTCATAATTCAAATCATATGTGAATTAAATAAATTTAAATTTTTGTTTCAATGATACTTTTACCAAAAAGTGTATGTCTTCACTTTAATTGAATAATTTTTGTTCATTACTTGTGAAGTTGATCACTATCTTATCATTTAAAATTGTTCTCAATTTTACTTTAATTCATGTGCATTTTTGTTCATAGAATGATAGTTATGCTTAATATGCATGCATTTTTCATCTCGACATAATATCACTTTAGACTTGCACATTTGAGTTCTTTGGTATCCTGATTTAGCTCTTATTTGTTTAAATTTCAATTGAAAAATTGATGTTTCTGTTCATCTTACTACATGATCCAATCAAGTAACAACAACAACAACAAAGTCTTATCCCACTAGGTGGGGTCGGCTACATGGATCATACGACGCCATTTCGCTCTATTAGTAACCAAATATATTCGTTGATCCATGTTCATAAGATTCGACAGGGTTTTACGCTGGCTGTCGGAGCCTAACACAACCCTCCTCCTTTATTCGGCTTTGGGACTGGCTATAAAACATAGGCGGGATCCAATCAAGTAAAAGAGACAAAAATCTCAGATGAAAAGGGAGGAGGGGACTACTCTTTGCAAGCTACAAAGAGAAGTGTAGAAAAAATCTTTTTTAGAAAAAGGGACCCGATGACAGGTGGCATTTGAAGAAGGAATGGAAGCTTCTGATAGACAATAAAAGGTGATGAGAATGTGATATAAAAAGAGGAATGTTCAATTGATATGGGGGGCTTCTTGCTGCACTAGGAAGTTGGAGAAGGAAGGAAACCAGAGGAGAAGCAACAACAAGGATATTTTCGAGCTGATCTTAGTAGTTTTTATTTTTAGAATGTTTTAGATTATATTCCTCATCTATGTTGTAATGAACCTTTTCCATCTATGAGGAGCTAAATCCTCACTCTCATATGGAACAGTAATAGTCTAACTCCTTTTTTATTGGTGGATGATAGAATAACATTATTGTTACTGATTTTAGTATAGTCTTTGAATATTTTAGAACTAGTTTTTGTTGAAGTGAATCCTATGATATAACGATTGAAAGGTTGATCTTTGATTTTTTTTCGCTCATAAATGAGTCAAAAGCATTAGAATTAGCTTTATGGTTATAATATATCCATGTTGTAAGTTGACTTATTTATTTAACTTCTTCTTAATGTGAATCTTATATTGAAATAGAAGCCGAGAGGTTATTTTGAGATTATCTTGTTGTGTATAATGAACTAAGAACATTAGTAGGAGTTATGGATTTGACTTCCTTTATGAAATGAGCTAAATTGCTTATTTCATTTATTCAGTTATTGGTACTTATAATTTCACAATAATCGTTGTGACCTATAACTTTTGAATTGTTCTTGTTATACTAGTGGATGACTTTACTAATATTCATATGAAAATATGACACTTAGTTCTAAATCTATTATACTATGAGGGAAATTTTTCCTTACTATTATTAAATTGTTCTAATTGATCCAAAGTAGAATATTAGATGAACCATATTCCTAAGAGAATCTATCATTAATCATTAGTCCATCTTTAGCCTTCAGCAAATCTATTAGTTATCATTTTATAGTAATCACCTTAAAAAACCAAATATAATTAATTAGTTAGTTTAATTCCACTATTTTAGCTTGATTCTATAATTGCCTTTCCCTTTTTTATTAAATGTTAACCTAGTCTTTTTAATCGAGAATTAACTTAGATCTCGAGTCTACAATTGATTCTATAACCTACCCTTTTTAGCTTGATTCTATAATTGCCTTTCCCTTAAAACGTTATGAACCATGACAATATCAGTATGCATAAAGATAAACGATCATTAATACTATCATATCAATCATCTTCACTTATTAATTATGCATTATCCATCAATCATAAAGATTAATTGGCTACAATTAACAATTCAATTAACTTCAATATCAAACGTAAGCATTGAACTCAATTATCTTTTACTTTAAATTCAAGCATAAATGTTGTAATTCAATTATTTATCTTAAACTTATAGCTTTTAACTTTTGAACAATAAACTTCAAACACAAAGGTTGCTTCAACCACAATGGTTGCTTTTACTTGTTTTTATCTTTGGAGTTATCCTTCAACCATATGGACTACTTCAATTATATTGATTGCTTTGATACCTCTTGCAATTTTAAGTATCTTAAAATTTTTATCATGTTTAACCTATGATGTCTATCTTTATTTTCACCTATAAATTTTTTTACAATATTGGATGTACGAGGCATTGATCAATCTATCGTAGTCATATGATCAATGTTATCACAATAAGATTAATAACATAATAATATGATGAGATATAGTCAATAACATAATAATCATAATTAAACATACTTTAATAGCTTAAAAACTCTTTTTCTGTTTTTGGAACATGGCTTACGCTAAGGAAAACCTCGGCTATGTTTCCACTATTTGATTTCCATTAAAATCCAAGCCTAGTGAGGCGAAACCTGAGGTGAAACCTGAGTCAAATTGTCCTTTTTCAATTGGATTTGTGGTAGAAACTCGGGTCAGTTCCAATGAAACTCAAGCCGAGTCAGATCGGTTCAATTCAAATATTGTTTCATCGGAACTCGAGGCGAGTACTACTATCGGAACCTGATATGGACTTACTCTAATTTTCAATTTCAATTTGTTTCATCGAAACCAAGATTGAGCTACTCTAGAATGCCATCCAATCTTGATATGTCCATTAATATCAAAGAAACTCGAGTTGAGCATAGACGAAACCCAGTTTGGATCCTTCACAATCTAATCATGAAGCATTCCACTTTTAGAACTCGAATAGGTTCTACAAACTTGGTTTGAACTATTTAGATCCCCATCCAAATTCTACTAAACCTGAGCTAAGTTACCATAGAACCCGGGTCGGCTTTTGTAGTTCTTCATGGAGTCAAATTTCTAATGTGACATTTTGACCCTATTCTGATATGACCAACTATTCAATTTTATTCATAACCAAACACATGGTAAACCATAAGTAGGAAAAGAGTCTTAAGGGTCTATATCGATATAAAAAGGTTAAAAAATCAAATTGGTTGAAAAATCAATTATGAATCCTCCCTGAATTTTCTTCATGAACTGCAACCTTTGCCCGTAGATTACTTCGTGATGACGCTTTAAACCTCTTGCTGACTTAATGTCATATTTAATCTCTATCTTAGTCTCATTCTCGAGAAAATTCCTTCTTTATCTATTATCTCGAATCCATTAACTTGTCTCCATCAAACTATACTTTTATTTATTTTTTCCTTGAGTTTTAAAATTAATTAATATAAATTTTCTCACTTATTTTTTTATCAAAAAATAATCAATATTACCTAATGACTGAAATATTTTTAAGATATAAACTTCCCAATCCTATCCTCTTTGTGAGTCCTTTATTACTTAAGTGTATTCTTGGATCTCAAATCACACTGAAATCTTAATTTTAATTTAACTATAATTCATACTTCTAGTAGAATTTAATTTTTCTTCTTTTCCTTTTATCTTTTCTACCAATATTTCTACTTCTCCTCAAATTCAAACTTTTGATCTTGATTTACTCGAGATTCCTATCAAATCTCAATTCGGTTTCCAATTAAAATTTATCTTTCCTTCTCTTCCTATTTCTTATCTAATTATACTTTTATTCCTTTTCAAATTCTCATTTAATCTCTCTTATTCCATTAAGACTTTTGAGTCAAATTATTTCATTGCCGTTGACAAATCTTGGGGTGTCATATATGCTGACACATGACACACTCGAATACCAAGCACTATAAAATTAGATAAAGATACAAGTCAAAATAATTGCATCATAAGTCAAAATTATATTAAATGAACATATGCTGACTAATTTTGAGCTGACCTGGGCTAAATCGCACATGTACAAGGTGTCAATAAATGTATTTGGAGCAAATTATACAAACTCGTGATTAAATTGATTTGGACTTGTTACCTCCTACCCAAAATAGAGGATGAGGGTCATAATTTTTGCTATAAGTTTTCTTAGCATTTATTTTGCACCCTCTCAATTTCGTTTGATGAGGATCAACATTGGACCTTCTTTTTTTTCCTGTCCTCTCATGGCTGGTACAGTAGGGGAAAAAATGGTGCTATTTGAAATAAGACTGTTATCTCAAGTTTTCATAGTTTATTCCATTTTTTTTGCAGAGAACAAAGATTTCTCACATATTATGTATGGCTACCTACACCTTCTTGAATTGGAGATCCAAGATCCTTCGGAATTCTTCTGTCCAAGTATTTTATTTGCCCAACAACCATGAAATTAATAACACAACAAGTGGACCGGTGCACTTGAGTCTCAAGTCTCCATTGATTTTACCCAATTACTTTGTCAACCATGAAATTTCGACTCATGGTCGAGTCTCTATTAATTTCGTGTTCAACTCGGCTCATGTTTGACCACTCCCACAATAAAAATATTTTGCATATATATACAAAAATCTAATTTAAGACGTATTTAAAGAGTAAGAAACAATTTATCACTTCACCCAATATCCATTGGGTGCAATCCAAAATTTTCATCGAACACAAGATTTAGGTAAGCATCTGCCGAAATAACCGCATGCCATGAAGCACTAGCACTATAAGAAAATTTTGATTTGTCCGTCGAAAAATTTATTTAAAATATAAAAAAATTAGTCCAGTCGGACGTTGCTGTCGGATCGGCCGTCCGGTCGGATCTAGGTCGCAGTCGGCCGGATCAATTGCGGACGACCCGATCGGCCACAGGCGACAGCTAGATCTGTGCCGCGGGTGGCTCGCCGCCACAGGTTCGGAGCCCATGGCCGATCCAGACAATTCGATATCCATTGGTTGCAATCCAAAATCTTCGTCGCACACAAGTCCAAGTTACCTTTTGTGGCATCCGCCGAAATAACCAACCGCACGCAATCGAGCCATAGAGGCCAGGTCAGCAACCTGCACTACAGTTTTACCGCAAATCATGAGAGAATTAGGCTTAAAATTTTAAAGCCATACTAGGTGTGTAAGAAAAATTACATCAATTCCAAAAACTTACTTGTCTCGAAGAAGAAGAAGAAGAAGAAGAAGAAGAAGAAGAAGAAGAAGAAGAAGAAGAAGAAGAAGAAGAAGAAGAAGAAGAAGAAGAAGAAGAAGAAGAAGAAGAAGAAGAAGAAGAAGAAGAAGAAGAAGAAGAAGAAGAAGAAGAAGAAGAAGAAGAAGAAGAAGAAGAAGAAGAAGAAGAATAATAATAATAATAATAATAATAATAATAATAATAATAATAATAATAATAATAATAATAATAATAATAATAATAATAATAATAATAATAATAATAATAACTAGGATCCTATTCCGAAAAAATTAAGCCCATGGAGCTTGTTTTTTATTTATAAATTTTTATTTATAAAGTTACTAATAAGTCATCAATTTTTTATTACTCGTGCAATGATTTTTGTACATAATTTAATGTTTTTCTACCACATCATGAAACTCTAATTTGATTACTTTAAAATTATAGTAATGTATTTTATATTTAATTATAAAACTAAATATGATCTTATTAATTTTAAGTTATTCTATATATTTTTAAATATTATTATACTAAAATAGGGCCCCAAAAATATTTTAAAAACATGACTCACTAGAAAATGTTTTTTAATGATTTAAAAGTGTTTTTTAATGTTAAAAAATCAGATCAGAAAAAAATTGGTTTTTTCTTTGACAAAAAATATTTGCAAGTCCCGTCTAGTCCGATTTGATGGTATATTGTAGTAGAAAAAACACTTACAAAGAAGATAAAGTATATTATAGTAAGGAAAGTGCTAAAAAAGATAAAAAAAAAAAAAGTATAAGGAAAAGGATAAGGAAAGTATATTATAGAAGGATAAGTGAAAGTATATTATTGAATCGTAAATTATACTATATTATAATATATTAGATTTTTATTGGATGAAGATCGAAAAAGGATATTAATAATAAGAATATTACATTTGAATTAGTATTGTAAAATTTGGATCGACCGATTGAACCAGTTCGACCATGATCCAGGTCCTACAATAGTCTATGGGTCAAACTACAACCGGCATGGTGATTAGTCCAGATTGAACCGGTCAAAGTGGACGGTTTTATTGAACCAAATTTCTAAAGTTATTCTAAAAATGAAAAGGATTGTAAAATTTGAACTTGAGACCTCTTCTTATTTAAGAGGTGCACCACCTAGTAAGTCATTTTATGACATATGATTTGATTCTTACTACATTATTTTTATTTAGTTTCATTTTTTTATCATATTGATATATTGGAAGAAAAATTAATTCAACGTTTAATAAAAATAAAATTTAAGATACTTTATTTATTTTGTTTAGATTTTGGCACTTCTTATTAGCCTTAAATAAATATTAGTAATTAATCGCGTGAATTATAAGTTGATATATTAATTTGTGTTCAAGAATGTAGTAAACAAAATATTTAAACAAATATTATTTATTTATTTATTAAAAGCTACTACTATTATTATTATTATTATTATAAGTATATTTTATATTAGTTATCAATGATTTTTGTTATTAGCATGAATATACTTTTACATTATTGTCATCTGGTCTGACCTTCTAGGTTAACCGGTTCGATCTGACCCAAAAACTTTTCTAGGCCGACATGTGGTTCGGGTTTTACGATATTGATTTGAATTTGAAAATAAAAGGCGAGAAGTAGTAATAAAATAAATTTATGAAAAATATAAAATTAGGATTATCTTAAATAAAAAAATGATATAATTTATTGAGAATATAAAAATAAAAATATATTATAGATTTTATAGGATGAATTTAAGAAAAGGAAACATATATATGGAAAGAATATTTGAATTTGAACAAAATCTAAACAAAAAACAAAATTATTTACGAAATTATTAAATAAAAATGATAAAGTTTAATTATTATAAGTTATATATATTCCAAAAATGTAAAAAATAGTTTATTAACATTTGATTAATTTAAAATGATGATTGATATTCTTTTATTTCATTATTTTTTACCTTTAATACTTTTATTTATAATATATTTATAATAAAAATTCAGTTTGTTGAATCCATCGAATGACCAATTCCACTACTGAAGATATTGACTTTCACCCCAAACACATCAGTTAACTTGAAGTAGCAATCGCAAGATTTTTTTGTTAAGGGAGGTGAGGAGACTTAGAACCTGAATTAATACAGCTGATGTAGCGACAACATGTCATTTGCACAATTTTTTATGAACCTGTATGACAACGAGACCGGACTCATCACTAGATCGCGTTTGGATCGGTCTGACCGAGTTTAATTTTTTAAATTAAACCAAATTTTATTAAAATAATATTATTTATAATAATTATAAAGATATAATATAAGTTATATGATATAGTATATGAATATTGTACTAATAACTTATTAAAAATATTAAAAAAATAATATCACATAATTTTTATTAATTAAAAGTTTTTATAATGATAATACAAATAGATTATTAAAAATTTGATATCTATTATTTAATGATGATAGATATTATATTAATAAATTTGGTCTTAAATTATTCTTATTTTTTTTAAAACTTTGCTTTTTTATTTCCTTTATTTTATGGTTTGATAACCTTTTATTCTAATATTATTCAATTTTAAATGCTTACCTTTTTATCTTAATTTCTATTTAATTATATACATATAATATTCCCTTCTCTTTAAGTTTTCTTATTTTTTTCTCACTTAGCTTTCCTATTTTTATCATTTTTTAATTTTTTTTAAAATCTGCATTGAACCATTACAATCGGCCCGGTTCAATGTCAAAACAAATTTTAACACGTAACTGGACCGGATCATCGATAGGTTCATGATTGGTCCGGTCTAATTTTAACAATATTGTATTTGCAAACTCTACGTGGGCGAAAAAAAAAAAGAAGTTTTACGAGACAACTGATTTATTAGAGTTGTATCTTCATCAATTGCCCGCGTGACATGTGCTGAGCAATGAAGGGGAGCTGACTTTTGACGAAAGGAAAGCAGAAATGTCACATAAAGCTGCAGGCTTCAAATTTTGACGACACAAACATTAAAGATTTTGTTTTGTTTCTTGAGTTGATCATATACTGCAGTACGAAGTTTTCTTTCTTTTTTTTTTTTTGTTTTAGCGTTGATCATAGTGTGTCCAGAATTTCAATGTACTTGGGTAATCATTCGATGGTACAATTTAATCAATGCAAAAACTGTTTTCTCTTGTTCATCTGTTTAGCTTACTACATGACAGCTCAACTAATTATCTCATGGAGAGAGGAAGAAGCTGAGGTTTCATTCAAGAATATAAAACTGAACAAGGCAGCAATGTGCTTCTTTTTATAATCATCATTTTTTCTAGACCTTCTCATTGCTTGCAAGTATAGACCAAGGTGCAGCCAGCTGATATCTTGGACTATCCTCACCTCACCTCTCTTTCTCTTTCTTCTCCTGATAATTTTACTAAAAAAAAATTGTGGACATAATTTGCTTTCTTGCTGCCATGAACAAAAACAAGCAGCTTTGTTTCATATTTTCTCGTGGCCACATGGTGTGTGTACGACCATTTCAACCAAATCCCGATTGGTATGAGATGACAATAAAGTCAGTGTCGCTTGAGACTGAAGGATCTCGAATCTTTAATGGTAGCTATCAGAGGAATCAGATAATTAAGAAGCATGAATGCGGCAGCAGAGGAGGACATGGATGCGCTTGCCGGAGACTTTGACTGGTCCAAGTAGTGGGCAACAGGCAGCAGATATTATAATCAGAAGACGGCGCTGAGGAGAAATTGGCAGCAATGAGACGCTGAAAGATATGTATTACTATACATGGACTTTGACTACAGGAAATAGAGCAGAGCCATTACATTTACACTGGCCAAGTTCAAGTTCATATTAAGATATTGGTATGGCAAAGCACCGCAAACTGCTAGAATTCGTGGACTTTTCCTCCTTCGGGAAGAAGAACAACAAAAGCGATTGATAAAAAAAAACGACGGTGGACATCTTTAATGCTTAAAAATGATGTAGACTCATTATAAACCACAAGTTTAGTCTCGGTTCTTTCCATGTTCATCTCGGCATGACAGTTGAATAATTTAATCAGTTTGCAGAGGGACGTCATGAGGTTTGTGTGGCTCTCTGTCTTTTCTCCATTTAATTTTTTAGATTTGCATTCCGGGCTTTTGAGCTTTGAGTCAATTACTTGCAGCAAATGTCAGGTAACTAAGGAAAACAGAACCCCCAGAAACTGTGAATTGTGCTCAGAGCTCGCTCTTTTTTACTAGCTTTTTTCATCTGCAATTGGAAGAAAACTTTCGCTCCCAAACATCTGATTACCTCTGTGATCCGACTTCATTTCAGAGGTAATTGATTCGCGCATTCCTTCCTGTTAATAATGCTTTAAATTCTATTCAAATCCTACTGAACTCTAAGACACTTCGAAGTAAAAGATGTTTTCGCATTACGAAAGTCTCGTTATCTTATAATTATCTTCTATTTTTTTCATTCTTTCCTTGCTGACGTATCTGATATGCTAATTCAGGAACCAAGACTCGTATGACAAATAGGTCTGAAATTAGGATTGGAGAGATTTATGTGCATTATGTACATTAACAATAATTCAAAAATGTATTTAAGTGCTGACCAACTGAAGAATCAGGAGACCTGGCTCACTCCATCTGCCACGCCACTTCACAGTAAAATTCAGATAACACTTTAACTTGTACGTATACATTTTTTCACATTATATAGGTTGTAAAATTTTACAAACTAAACTACAGTAATTCGATCATTAGATTTCTCTTTGTCATTAATTATGAATAGAGATCAAGTAAGATGTGTCTGGAAACAACTAGTTGTGCTGCCATAAGTTGACCAAGAAAAATGCATTGTGGGAGATTTAAGAATATAAAAATATCAAAAATAAATTTACTTTATAAAAATATATATTAAAAATAACTTATAGTTATAAATATTATTTTAGTTAAAATATATTTTTTATTATTCATATATGCATTTTTTATTTGTTATGTTCATCTTGCAAGTTCATATTATGATAAAATAATATATATTTTACATTATATATATATATATATATATATATATATAATTAACTTCAAAAAGTTAGATGAAGATATATATAAATAAGTTTTTAAATACTTAACTAAGTAGTTTGATTTGTTATAGAAAGAAATCGAATCTTTTTATATATCTCATAAATACAATAATATATTATCTTTATGTAAATTTCATAAGATTAGGACCTATTAATATATATTAATATTTTAAAGAAACATATATGATATATTATTATATATAGTATACTTCAAAAAATTAAGGGGGACCAATCATAATTTCTTTAAAAAATCATATATATATATATATATCATTATATATGTATAGTATAGCAAAAACTAACTAATATATTGTTCCGTCCCTGTTTCGAGTCATAGTTCCTTCCTGTATGAAATTTTGAATAGGATAATTAACGCCAATTTTGCATGACCTTTCATGCATATTTTGACCGACGTGATCGCTGTAAGTTTTAACCCCACGTTTTTCACATCCATGCGGACCAGCTTCCTTTTGAAATATCCACACGACTTGTTCAACTCTATTTAGTTCGTACACCAATCAAAAAAAGAAGCCGCCATGATCAAACTATTTTTTTTCTATTCTTCCTGCGTGTACTTTTCTCCATTCCCCTTCATCCGTCGTCCTAATTTATGAATTAAAGTTGGCCAAAGCTTCTCCCTTCTCCACCTCATCTCCTCCTCAAACTCAAAGTGCATATATGCAACCAACAGAAAGCTATCAGAAGAATGTCCAGGTGCACTTCGACCTTAGGCATGGATTCGGTGGAAGTCCCGGAGTACTTCCTTTGCCCCATCTCCCTCGATATCATGAAGGACCCGGTCACCACAGCCTCCGGCATCACCTACGACCGGGAGAGCATCGAGCGTTGGCTCTTCATCGACAACAAGGGGACGTGCCCCGTGACCAAACAGCCCTTGCCCAAGGACGCCGTCCTCACGCCCAACCACACCCTGCGCCGCCTCATCCAGGGCTGGTGCACCATCAAGGGCGTCGACCGCATTCCCACCCCGCGGAGACCCGTCGACAGGGCTGCCGTCCTCGCGCTCCTCCGCGACCTCTCCTCGCCCGAGCAGGCCCGGCAGCTGGATTCCCTCAAGGTGATGGACGCCCTCGTCGCCGACAGCGAGAGCAACCGCCGGTGCATGGCTCAATGCGGCGTCCCAAGGGCCGTGGTAGACCTGATCGTGTCGTGCAGCCAGAAGAAGAGCCAAGTAGTGATGGGTCAGATTGAACTCGCTTTGGGTCTTTTGCACTCCCTCCAGATCTTTTCTTCCGACTTCGAACAGCTGGCCACCGACAACATCGACGCGATCATCGAGTCCTTGACTTGGATCATACTGCGTGGATCTGCGGACACGAGATCAAAGGCCGTCGTGTTCTTCAGGTTTGTGATTGATGCGGCGACTCCAAGAATACTGGAAAGGCTAAAGCCCGACGTGTTCCAGTTTCTCGTGCTCGTCGTACGTGACCGATCAATATCCCAGCAAGCGACGAAGGCGGCGCTGCACGTGTTACTCCATGCATGCCCATGGGGAGGGAACAGAGCCAAGTTCATCGAAGCCGGCGCCGTGAGGGAGATCCTGGAGCTCGAGCTGACCATGCCGGACAAGAGAACGACGGAGCTCAATCTCAGCGTGCTCGACCGTCTCTGCGCATGCGCCGAAGGAAGGGCCGAGCTCTTACGGCACGCGGCAGGGATCGCCCTTGTCTCGAAGCGTATCCTTCGGGTCTCGCCGCTGGCGGACGACCAAGGGGTTCGGATCCTGGCGTCGCTCTGCCGGAGCTCCGCGACCGAGGGGGTGCTGCAAGAGATGTTGAGGGTTGGGGCGGTGTCCAAGCTCTGCCTCGTGCTGCAGGCGAACTGTTCCGGCCCGGTAAAGGAGATGGCGAGGGGGCTTCTTAGGTTGCACTCCGGGGCGTGGAAGCACTCGCCTTGCATTGGCGTCTACCTCCTTTCATGGTATCACTAGGCGGCCTGGTGTCGCACTACCGTGCCTTGCCACCGCACCACTTGGTCACTTGGTTACTTCCTTTTTTTCGGAAGTAAATTAATTTTACGAAACAATTAACACAAAAAGTGTAAACGATGAAACAAAATGTATATTGATGTTTTTTCAATAGAACCTTGTTGGGAAAAATAAGTACTTCCCCTTTTTGGATATGATATATCCGTCTCTGGCCAAGTATATATAATGTAGTAACCTAAATTTTGCAACTTGGAATTTGATCACTGAGACATTGAGATTAGACATTGGATCTGGGTTATTAAATCTTGGTATCCAAAGGGAAATTATTTTTTGCACCTAATGGGCATGCCTTAGCGGAGAGGTGTTCATTTCAGCACATAAAAGTTTAAAGTTTTCACAAATATTTCTTGAAGTGGTTATGAATTTTTTTTCTTACCTGGCCGGTTCCTTCATTAGTTGTTGCTCTTGAAATCATAGTGTTAACCCAGGTCGAGTAACCAAAGGTTGTTGCTCTTCATTAGTTTTGTCTTTGTGATATTATTGTAAGTAAATAAGTTTTTGAACTATTAAACGAAGGTTTGCAACTTAAAGCATCTTAGGTAAAGTATGTACGAGCAACAGACATCTGTCTATTCTCTAATTCACCCAACTCGATTCATTTTGAGAACGTCCAGTGCCAAAGTCACTGAATGGGTAAGTCGTCAATCCTTAAAACGGACTATGTAATATATTTTATCTGCTGAGTTATGAGTACTGGTGGGTATTTTACAAGAGGTTTCTGTCAATCTACCCTTGTGTGATTCCTCTTGAATTATATACTTGAAGGTGGGAGCAGGGAGGATGATTTCCAAACGAACTCCTCATTAATTAGATAGAGAAGATCGCCAAGATTTCGTGATCCCCTGTCGAACCTATTTTGATTGGTGGAATCATCAAAGATTTGATCTTTTCTAACTCTATCCGTAACTCACTAGAGAAACTGAGATATTGATTCAAGTTCTTCCCTTCTGAATCAGATATATTCATATATGAAAGAGGATGACAATAAGTTCTTTTCAAATTTACTATTTATTCCTTTGTTAGAGATGTTGCAGAAATGTCTGCGATCGAGTAAATTTCAGGGCTGGAAAAATAGTGAATTTTCTTTTTCTTTTGTTTGACCCATTACCAGTTATACTATGCAATATGAGTCATAGGATAATTTGGGGTAGTGACGATGTTGATATTGATGATAGTGGCGATATCGATATTGATGATAGTGACTATCGATATTGATGATAGTGACAATATTGATGATAACCTTGATACAGAGCTACTAACTATGACGAATGTGCTAACTATGTATATGACTCCAAAAATAGATGCTAGTGTGGGTGACTCATTTTTATAGTTTACATACGTTTGTATTGCCTCTTCTTACTGTTGTATTTATGTTAATGCACTTTCTAATGATACGTAAATAAGGTACCTATTTCATTAGATTCGGGATGTGATATGGTTCTGAAGGATGAACCGAATACGGACAGTTCCAATAAGATTTCATCCTTGAACAAAAATCTTTTTTTTGATTTATTTCATCTATTTCTCTAATTCACCCGACCCGATCCATTTTGGGAACGTCCAGTGCCAAAGTCACTGAATGGGTAAGTCGCCAATCCCTAAAATGGACTATGTAATGTACTTTATCTGCTAGGTTAAGAGTACTGGTGGGTATTTTACAGAGATTTCTATCAATATACCCTTATGTGATTCCTCTTGAATCATATACTCGGAGGGTGGGTGCAGGGCCGTCAAAACTTCATCTGTGTTCGAATCATACTAAGAGATCCACTAGAGATAAGAAATTTTTGAAGAAAAAATAAGATGTTTCTTTTGTCCCCTCTAGACGATCAGAAAATAAAGAAATGGTTGATATATTCAAGATGATTGAGGAAGGGTTAAGGATTTACCCGGTGTGAAATATCACATTATTCGAGGAACCCTAGATGCTGTCGGAGTAAAGGATCATCAACAAGGGCGTTCTAGTGCATTGTAGATTCTTATCCATCATTTAATAAAAGTAGATTATATAATCATTAAGCAACTTCCATGATCTCTTCCTGAACCAAACATGAATCTTTCGATTCATTTGGCTCTCCTGCTCAATTATTTTTTTTATGATATGGATATTTCCACTGTGAATCATGTGAAAGTAGGATACTCCAAATTCGGGGGTCAAAGAGTTTCATAAAACATTCTTGGTGAAAAAAATGTGAGTGAAAGATCTCACTGAATTTAATCCATGAATCTAAGTCATTGATTCCTTTAGACGTGTCAATTGGACAAATATGCCCGTAATGGCTGGGGTGAATACCTCGTATTCGAAAACTAGCAGTTCGTCCCGTCAACCCTTCGAGACCCAAATAACTTAACTTTTGACCATGAACAATTGTGTCAATGGATTAGTTCGATCCAACACTTGAGATAAAGGATATAGACCAAAAAATGATTCATAAGTAGTTGTTAATGAACTTGAAGGAGTTCAGTAGACCCTATTTAGCAGAAAGACGGATATTCCTTGCTCATTATCTGACAATCAATTATTCACAAATCTCGTTTGGGGCCTCGATAATGGGAATAAATTCGTAAATTGGGTCGCTAATACGCTTTAAAACAATTTTATATTGAGTTTTCGACATATTTAATTTTTATTCTATTTAATAATTAGGTTCTAAAGTTTTGAGTCATTTATTTTAAGCAACCTTTGAACATTAATGCATCTTAATTGAGAATGAATTGAAATAGATTCAATTTTGAATGTGCATTGATCTAATTCTCAATTTGGATAGTTAAATACTCAAGCTTTTTAATCCTATATCTTTTATCTATTTCTTTTAAAAACAAAGTCTAAATTTGGTCCATTGATAATTAAGAGATAATCGTGGAGATAAATTGTAACTTTCTCTTAGGGGCATCATTCTTTCTGATTGTCATCAATTTGGATTATTTTATTTGAGTTCAAATATTGTTACTTCTTCAATTAATAAACTTGTTTGAAAAATAAAAAAATTAGAGTAGTCCGATCATGAGTTCAACACTATATTCACACTCATATGATCTAATATACTTCTTAGTATATTTACATTTAATTTGCACGCATTAGTAACACTTGGTTTATTCTCACTATCATGATAGATCCTCGAAGGAACGAATTGTGTTACTGCAATACAAGTACTATAGGATAGATTTAAGGTAAATTACATGGATCATCTCCCAACTTTAGGTCAATATCTCAACGGTCCGCCAACTTTAATTCGAAACTAGATTGTCCCCAAATTTTATTTATTTTTGCATGCATCATTCTCTTGATCAGTGATAGTCAATTTTTCATTTATATTATTCACATGGCATAACATAAAATAATAATATTATAAAATTAATAAAAATAAAAAATACAGCCATCGCTGATGTCCCATGCAAGCTCGCCGGCGTGCAAGCTCGCATGGGGGATGCAGGAAAAAGGGGCCGGTGCCATCATCCTCGCGCCCGGTTAGGAAGAAAAGGGGGCCAACACTCCCTTGTGCAAAGTCATCGACACACAAGCTCGCACAAGGGGGCGCTAGTCCCCCTTTCTTCCTCGCGCGTGGCGAGGAAGAAAAAGTGGGGTTGACGCCCCCTTGTACAAACTTGCTGGCACGTGAGTTCGCACAGGGGGCGTCGTCCCCACTTTCTTCCTCGCACGCGAGGAGTGAGAAAAAGGGGGCCGGCGCCCAGCGAGCTTGCACAGGGGGCGCCGCCCCCCAACAATTATTTTTTATTATTTTTTAATATTTTTTATTATTTTTCATTGTGCCACATCAGCAATATAATCGCATTACAAGAAAAATCGTTATTTTTTTCGGCTCGAGTCATTGAAAATTGTTAAAAATTAGTCGTAAAGTTTAGTTTGCAATGGATTTTTCGATAAAAGACAACCGTTGGAAAATTGCTCATCGCAAATATTTTTCGACGATTCTATCACGGCCGTAGAAAGTTTCCACGGCCTGAGCCGTGTGAAAAATTTGCCACGACTTCGATCGTGAGAAAATTCCCACGGCCCAAGCCATAAAAATTTTTTCCCATGGCCTGAGTTGTCTGTCACGCGCTTAAGTTCCTTAACTCAAACTTCAGCGCGTGGCTCGACCAAACCCTACTCGACCTCAACCCCGTTTGGACATGCCCCGGACACGCCCTTGATGCACAATGAAACACCCATCCACTTGGATAGAAGAGAGGCTTCACAATGTAGAGGAAAACTAGAGAATATATTGAGCAAATCTTAGATGTGTTTACAACCCTGGATTACATGTCCTTTTACATGGCCAAGGAGCACCAACTCCAACTCTAACTTATGGACCTAATCTTACTAGGCGTGCAAGTCTTTCTCTAGAAAAAAACCTCTACCAATAAGAGTAGAAATTTGGCCCTCACTGAGATCTTGAAGAATCCGGCCAGTCTAAGTCCCTACTAGGACTCGGAATCGACTTGTGCTTGCCTAGCGCCCGTGCCGCGCCCGGGGCGTGCTTGGGTGGAAGAGTTCGAGTCCCACTCGGACTCTGGAGTTCTTCCACATTCCCAGCTTCTTCCAAGACTCCCACTTGGTCAGGTGCTGAACTCCTAGTGCTCCTCGGTCCCTGGAAGAATCTCGATCAACTGGAAATCCAATTCCTGCTCCTATGTGCACTAGGAGACCGCCAATGCTATTCCTACTTGAATTAGGAATCCTCCAGACCCTGCACTGCACGTCCAAGCATATCTAGAAGTCCGCCTCCACGTCGGCCTTCAAGATCTTGGAGTTGCCCATCCTGAAGAATCCACCTGGAACTAGATCCGCATAGCCATCAAAGTCCTACTTGTACTGGGACATGTCGAGGACATGGATGCCATCCCGCGTCCATCACCTCTAGCCCGCTTGGTCCCTCCTCGGACATGGGATTCCTCGGTAGCTATCTTCAGCCTCCCGCACTTCGTTGGCCTAGTCCAACTCCTACTTAGACTAGGAATTCTACTCCTACTAGGAGTAGGAGTGCATCGCGCCTCCACGCACGTCATGTCCCAGGTATGCTCCGAGACTCCTCCTCAATCTCCTCACATTCTTGGACATCGCTGCTCGTGTAACGCCCTCAAAATTTGGCCATAATTTAATTGATGAACCCTAGACGACGTTACTTTCATGACCTAATTACATAAATATTGCAGCGGAAAATATAATAATAAAACATAAATAAGAATAACGTAAAACAACAGAAGACTTCATAAGCTAATAAACTCTCAAGATACAACTCTATCCCATGGGTCACATAAGCTCTAACATAATACCTCCATAGGGTTCAAGGTACATAAATGAGTTCATACAAAGTACATGAATCAAAAGGCCCATAGGCCGTACATACTTGACTCTCTATGGGTCCATTATCATAATATAAAAGACTAAAAGATAACTTGGGTCGTGGTTCGACCATCACATGTCCAATGTCTCCATCATGAGGTTCTCGCTGCCGAAACTAAGTCTCGTCCATAGTTGTATGAATCCATGGGGTGCAAAAGATTTCTCCCGTTAGAGTATATTGAGGCTCATGCATGCAATGATACTATAACATACTTTCTACATGTCGTAACATGTGCATTGCATCATAAAAAAACATAAATCATTTGCATGCTATAAACTACTTATACACACTATATGTCATTAAATATATTATCATAGCATATAATATCATTAATCTTTATGCCAAGACATATCATTATGCTAAAGCATATCATAAACATATCTTACCTATCTTTAACATCTTTGTTCATATCATGATGAGGCATGTGGACATTCATTTGCATCCTTATAGGTGCATACTTCTTCACCAATTCTGGTCATTTGGACCAGATCCGGTCCAAGGTACCTTTCTTCACCGGTTTCACTCCAACATGCCGAAAAATGACAAGGCCTTCCATAAAAGGCTTCAAATGGTGCAATTTTAATACTTGAGTGATAACTCTGCTCATTCACTTTATTACTTGAGTACTAGTACACTTGCTTCTGTCACGGCCGTGACGCTGCATGTCACGCCCATGATAGAAGGATGGGGCGAAAACTGGCATTGTCACGCTTGTGACAACTACTATCACAGTCATGAAAAGTCATCACGGCCGTGACCACGACCATGATAGTCTAGCATGATCGTGGCACTGTCAGTCAGCGTAAGGACTGGGTTTTTGTCACAGCCGTGACTACACTATGACGGCCGCGACAAACCAAAAAATTGATATATGTTATATTTAAGTTATTTTTAAGGTATTTACTATTGTGTATTACTAATTGATGGTTATATATGAACCTAATATACGAAATGCATGGATAGCCGTAACTTGGTTAAAATTTAGAAGACTGGGTGACATAAACTATTTTGTTGATTGAGACAATAATGAATCAAATTGAAGAATACTGTTACTTGTCGCCCCTCAAACTGATGACAGGAAATACTGTGCCCTGCTCCATTATGTTAGAATTTCCCTCGAGAAATTATTATGCCCTGCACTTTGGAGTTACCATTTTCCGGGGGAATAATTGTATCTTACCGGCAACGGTATGTATATTCCCACTCACCCTCCGGTGATGGTCCTTGGCTTCAAGGCCTAGCTAATCTACTGGAGGGCAATGACTTGATTCTTCAATTACTAATAAAATCAAAGATTATTGAACTGACTAACTGAAAGACTGATGATCATGAAAGTGAAATCCAAAGGATTATGAAACAATGCCGAGGATATTACTGAGGCAAGATAAAGACAAGTACTAGTCACTTGGTACGCCAACTGTACTGACTGACTTATGAACTGATAATGATGTTTACATGTCATGACCTTATGATGTGAACCAACAACATCTATATTCTACGACATGCATATATGTTCATTGTTATTATGAAATTGTCATATGCATATGTCATATAGTATCCTGCATAGGATGCATCACATACACTGCATGGCCTTTACATACTCTAACTAGGGAACCTGCATCCTGGATCTGTGCAGGTAATTGATAAGCTTGGATGGATGGCAGATCAACTCATGATGGCTAAGTTACACATGGCATAGGAAATAAAGAGTCATGAGTCTAGAGATTTTGTTTAGAGGAGTCTTATGAAATAATGAATTCTTCCTAGTTCAATGACATGATGATGAAACTATTTTATTTAAGGCTTCCACTGAATTATAGATGATTTTATTTTATTCTCATGTTTAATGATTTTTCGCAATAGTATGTTTATCATTTTATTATGATGATGTTATTGTGAATGGGCTAACGGCGCGAAATTGCCCTAACTGTCCAAAACTTTTAGGGTGGATTTTTAGGCCGTTAAGTTGGTATGAGAGCGTAGTTAGGGCCTATGTTAAGTATGTCATAGAACTGTTAAGTGTCTAAATCCATGTGCAACCGTCATGAGGAGCCATCCAAAATAAATAGTATGTATGTTTTGTGATATATGATTAACTGTTTAAAATTAACCATCTAATGTTGGTTGGTTAATGTTTATCAAGGATGGAGCCAAGAGTCCTTTGAACACTTTAGTGGACCAAAGGGAAATGATCGAGAGCATGACCTGCATGACTCATGCTATGAAGAGGAACGCGGACTCGAGATGCTCTAGAGTTCTTAAAAAGTTATGAAATTTCATAGGCTCTAGAAATTTTGGTTAATTGGATTTTCATACGAAAAGTTATGAATCGATTATTCCGAGTCGCCTTTTCTGTTTCCTGTGATGCGTAGTCCAAATTGTAAATATTATGGTAATTTAAATGCTTATTCTTAATATATGAAATTTATATGTCTTAAATATGTTAAAGTCCTATTTTTAATCCAAATGGAATCACTAACATAGACCATGTACAACGAAAGTTATGAGTTTTATAGTAAACATCACTCAAAACAGAAAAGTAGAAGAGAACAGAGGAAAATCTCTAGATTTTTTGAGAACCATATATGAGCAATAAAATTATGTGATTTATATGTGTTAAACCTAAGGGAGTCTAGTTTCATGAAAAATTATAATTACTTAATTATCATAAGTATCCCAGAAGTTATGACTTTTACACTCAATCTGTCCACAAGCTGGGTAGGTGAAGAATATAGTTGTCTTGATGAAATTGTAGAGCCCTTATACAATATACCTAAATGGGAAATTTTTATAGGATTAGGCTTCATAAAGACTGTTACGATGCAAAATTATAATTGTATTAATATCACATGTTTACTAATTATTATTCATGATGTTTCTAGTGCCACACGAATTCCTAGGGTACTAAGGTACACTAGAAGTAACCCATCATTGTTATAACTCATGTTATGTCTTTGGAATGTCATTTGATATGACTATATGTTCTATATGATCGAAAAGTGAGTGGATTACTTACCGATTCCGGCAAGTATATTGAGGCTCATGCATGCTATGATACTATAACATACTTTCTACATGTCATAACATGTGCATTGCATCATAAAAAAACATAAATCATTTGCATGCTATAAACTACTTATACACACTATATGTCATTAAATATATTATCATAGCAAAATGAGATAGCATATAATATCATTAATCTTTATGCCAAGACATATCATTATGCTAAAGCATATCATAAACATATCTTACCTAACTTTAACATCTTTGTTCATATCATGATGAGGCATGTGGACATTCATTTGCATCCTTATAGGTGCATATTTGTTCACCGATTCCGGTCATTTGGACCAGATCCGGTCCAAGGTACCTTTCTTCACCGGTTTCACTCCAACATGCCGAAAAATGACAAGGCCTTCCATAAAAGGCTTCAAATGGTGCCATTTTAATACTTGAGTGATAACTATTATTATAAACAAATTCCGTTGTGGTCATCCCAATTTCCATGTCAATCTAAGGCACAAACTCTAAGCATATCTTCAAGAGTTTGAATTCTCCTTTCACTTTGGCCATCGGTTTGAGGATGAAATGTCGTGCTAAAATTTAACCTTGTTCCAAAGGCATTTTGGAAGTCTTTTCAAAATCTTGAAGTAAATCTTGGATCTCTATTTGAAATAATAGATGTCGAAATTCCATGCAAACGAATAATTTCATTCACATATAACTCTACCATGCTATCCATGGATTGGTTCACTTCCATAGGAATGAAATGAGCCGAGTTCGTCAAATGGTCCACCACTACCCAAATGGCATCATGACTTTTTCGAGTTCGGGGTAGTCACACTACAAAGTCCATGGAGATACTTTGCTATTTCCATTCCGAAATAGGTAAAGGTTGCAACTTGCCACAAGGTCTTGTATGTTCAATCTTAACTTGTTGACAAACTATTCACTTAGCCACATACTTAACCATTTTCTTCTTCATGTCTTCCCACCAAAAGTTTCTTTGCAAATTCTTGAACATCTTAGTGCTTCCCGGGTGAATTGAGAATTCAGATTTCTGATACTCATCTAAAATCTTTCTTCTTAGTGCCTTGTCCTTTGGTATCCATAAACAATTCTTGTACCTAATTGCACCATCTTCGCCATACTTGAAGTGATTTCTTTCCCTCTGACAAATATTGACCATTCTTGCATATTCTGGGTCTCTTCTTTGAGGTTCAGTGATTCTTCTCACTAAGCTTGTATGATGAGCCATATGTATAATCCTTTGACCACAAATGTTTGGGGCCCACTGTACTATGCTTTCCACAAGATTTCACTTGTGAACACTTAAACATCCAAGTGATCCTTCCGACTTGTGACTTAGTGCATCGACAACTACATTTGCTTTCCCGGGATGGTACAATATAGCAAACTCATAGTCCTTAAGGAACTCAAGCCACCTTCTTTGCGTCACATTCAACTCCTTTTGAGAAAACACATACTTCAAGATCTCGTGATTCATATACACCTCAAAATCTTCACCATACAAATAATGACACCATAATTTTAGTGCAAATACCACCGCCGCTAATTCTAAACCGTGAGTAGGGTAGTTGAGTTCATGCTTCTTCAAATGACATGAAGCATATGCCACCACTTTGCCATGTTGCATAAGTACACACCCTAAACCAGTACCACAAGCATCACTATAGATCACATATCCGTCAGTTCCCGAAGGGATAAGAAGAATTGGCGTCGTTGTAAGTCTTCTTTTAAGTTCTTGAAAGCTTGCTTCACATGCTTGAGACCATATGAATTTTTCACCCTTCCTTGTTAACTTGGTCATTGGAGCGGCTATCTTGGAGAAGTCTTGGATGAATCTTCTATAATACCCGACAAGTCCCAAGAAGCTTCTAATTTTGGACACATTCTTGGGCCTATTCCAATTAATCACCGCTTCAACTTTAGCCGGATCATCGGCCACTCCATGCCATGATACAATATGCCCAAGGAACATTACTTCTTCAAGCCAAAATTCACACTTAGAAAATTTGGTGTAGAGCTTATTTCTTCTTAAGGTCTCCAACACAATGCGGAGATGTTTTTGATGCTCTTCTGGACTTGATGAGTAGATAAGGATGCCATCTACAAACACGATCACAAATTAGTTCAGGTACTTGCCAAAAATTCTATTGCCAAAAACATGTACTTTTAGGCTCGGTGGCACCTCATGACGATTGCACATGAACTTTACACTTAAACATTTTAGCCAACCTATGGCTTACACATCCTAAGACCTAATGCACATGAGCCAAACTATGGCTATGATACCAACTGTAACGCCCCCAAAATTTGGCCCCAATTTAATTGTCGAACCCTAGGCGACGTTACTTCCATGACCTAATTACATAAACATTACAACGGAAAACATAATAATAAAACATAAATAACAATAACGTAAAACAACGAAAGACTTCATAAGCTAATAAACTCCCAAGATACAACTCTAGCCCATGGGCCACATAGGCTCTAACATAATACCCCCATAGGGTTCAAGGTACATAAATGAGTTCATACAAAGTACATGACTCAAAAAGCCCATAGGCCATACATACTTGACTCACTATAACTCCATCATCATAATATAAAAGACTAAAAGATAACTTGCAAGACAAGAATAGCGACCCAATGGACGAGTCGCTACTGCGGCATTATTGAGTCTCTGGAACATATAGCGTTAGTTTAGCGTCCAATAGTGTCGTTAAAATGCGACGCCATTAATCGGTGGCTAATGGCGTAGCAATTGGGCCGTGGCCCGACCATCACATGCGCAATGTCTCCGTCACGAGGTTCTCACTGCCGAACCTAAGCCTCCTCCATACTTGCACGGATCCATAGGGTGTGGGAGATTTCTTCCGTTAGAGTATGTTGAGGCCCATGTATGCTATGATACTATAACATACTTTCTACATGTCATGAGATGTGCAATGCATCATAATAAAACATAGATCATATGCATGCTAAAAGCTACTTATGTACACTATATGGCATGCAAACATATCATCATAGCAAAATGAGATAACATATAACATCATTAATCTTTATGCCAAGACATACCATTATGCTAAAGCATATCATAAACACATCTTACTTAACTTTAACATCTTTGTTCATATCATGATGAGACATGTGGACATTCATTTGCATCTTTATAGGTGCATACTTCTTCATCATCTTTAACTTTATGTCCCAAGTCGTTCATCATTCATCTTTTCGTCTTTCATCTTTACTTTGATACTTTCTTATCTTGTTGATTGGAAAGACCATGTTGAATTCGTGGGAATTGGCTAGCAAGGCCAAGATTGGGTTTGTGTATGCCCAAATGAGATGCTACATTTAAGGGTGGGACTCGCCTCAACTTTGGGTTCGCGTAGGCCCAATTGAGATGCCAAACTCAAGGGTGGAACTAGCCTCGACTTATAGAAACGCCACCACTTAGGGGTGGAACTCGTTTGCCCGAAAAATGCCACCACTTAGGGGGGGAACCCATTTTTCCTCCTCGATGACAACAAGACACCTTCACGCCAATCCATCCTTTAATTACATTAATCAATACACACAATCATTTAATACATGTTACATGTTTTAATTCTATTTAAGGTCATATATATGTCAAATCATGCTAAGTGTGGATAAACAATCATTACATTGATGTCTGGGGCTAGTCACGGCTGTGCCATAGTAGGTCACAGCCGTGCCCCACTACGGGCAAAAGCGTGCCATTGTCCGGCACGGCCGAGCACTTGGGCATTTTTTTGATAATAGTATAGGTCATGGTCGTGCTCGGGTCTTAAACTTGAACAGGTTGGCATTTTGCTTGCACGACCATTTTTCCCCTGTCGTGGGAATTGTCTAGCAAGGCCAAGATTGGGTTCGCGTATGCCCAATTGAGACGACAGACTTAAGGGTGAAACTCGCCTCAACTTTGGGTTTGTGTAGGCCCAATTGCGTCGCCACACTCAAGGGTGGCACTGGCCTCGTCTTATGAAAACATCACCACTTAGGGGTGGAACTCATTTCCCGGGAAGTGCCACCACTTAGGGCGAAACCCATTTCCTCTCCTCGATTACAATAAGACACCTTCATGTCAATCCGTCTTTTAATTACATTCATTAATACACACAATTATTCAATACATGTTGTATGTTTTAATACTATTTAAGGTCATATTTATGTCAAATCATGCTAAGTGTAGACATAATCATCACATTGATGTCTGGGGCTGGTCACGGCTCGTGCCATACTAGGCCACAGCCGTGCCCCACTACAGGCATAGACGTGCTATTGTCCGGCACAACAGAACACTTGGGCATTTTTCTAATAATAGTATAGGTCACGGTGTTCCATAGCATCATGGCTATGCTCAGGTCTTAAACCTGCACAGGTTGGCATTTTGTTTGCACGACCATTTTTCCCCTGTCCATACTTGCACGCCTATGACAGAACGATTGGTTTTTTACCATTCTCGAAACTTTTCTGAGGCATGGGTGATCTGGGTGTCACAGCCGTGTGACCACAACGCCCAAATTTATTCACGGAGCATTTACACACTAAGGCATGAAATTCACGATATGTCACGGTCGTGCCTCGACTTGTCACGGCCGTGCTCGAGCAGTTGGACAGAGTTTCTCATATTTTTATCTATTTTTCCCCATTTTTACACATATATTAAAACACGTATGAGGTGTACATTCATCCAACATAAACAATAGAGACTTTACACTACTCATACAGGCTTAACAATTTATCAAATGAATCACCACAAACATGAATCATATATAACTTACATCTAAATCATTAAGACTAATAAATATGTTCATATATGGTAATAAATAAAGTACTTATGAACTAAGCATGGATAATAAGTAACACTAGATTCAAATCATGAATTGCGATAAAATAATAATTAAATAAGAGAAGTAGCATTTTAGGCAAGAATCCCTATCTTAGCTTCTTCCTCTCTTTTCCTTCCTTCTTCCTCTAGCTTCCACAACCCTTTCTCCCTCCTTAATGTAGCCGTCCACAAGCTCAATGGGAGCTGCTACAATGAAGAAATGTATGGGAGAGAGGATGGTGGCTGAGTGGAGAGAGAATGAGGGAGTTACTGTAGCGGATTATTGTAGATTGGAAGTTTCCTTGCTACTGCCGACAGAGAAGAAAATGGAGAGAGAGTGGAGTGGTTTTGAGTGGACTACTGTGGCTCCAGGGGGTGCCTTTTTGGTTTCTTTCGGTTGGTAGGTGAGGGAAATCACCAAGGGCACTATAGCTTTTTAGGTTATTTGTTTAGGTGGGTTTTTGGGCTGGGTGCGGGCGTGGGCTTCTTTTGGGTTTTCTTTTTTTTTTTTCATTTAGGATACTACAGCTCATCCTCAAAGCCTCTTACTTTGGCTCTATGCCCCGGATCGCCATGCGTGTCCCGATGCGCTTTGCATCATCAGCTATCCCTGCGCATCTAGCTTGCGGTCGCTGCATCCCAGCTCTATCCTATGATGTGACAGAGGCGAGGAGTGACACGTGGGAAGTTCCCATGGATCGGCCATGGAAACTTCCCATGGTTTGGACCGTGGGAAACATTTACTACAGCTCAACTCGTGGGAAGTTCAGACGGCTCGTCTCGTGGAATTTCCCGGCCGTGGGAACTTTCCACGGGCTGAGCCGTGGGAAATGTTTCCCACGGTCCAAAACGTGGAAAGTTCCTACGGATACATTATTTTTCGATAGTTGTCACCGTCGAAAAATTTATTTCAAAGATTAAAAAGAGCCCGCCCGCAGCCAGACCGACCGCACGCACCAATCCATCGGCTCGCTCGGTCGCAGCCTCATCCGGTCGCCTGCAAGCGTGATCCAGCCATCGGCGGCCAGATCGACAGCGGCGGGATCTAGGCCGCCGCAAGCAGGATCCGGTACGCGGGCGGCGCCCGCATGCGGCATCTGGTTGCAGGCGGCCAGAATTGCTGCGCGCAGGTGGGATCTGGCAATGGACGGCCAAATCAGCCGCCCACGATTGGATCCCACCGTGATGCAGCTACGGGCGACCGGAGTTGAGAGATGGAGAGGCCTCGGAGATGGTCGTCGGAGCCATCGAAGGTGGTCGTCGGAGTCGTCGAAGGTGGTCGTTGGAGTCGAAGAAGAGAGAGGAGGAGGGAGAGAGAGGAAAGAGACGTGAGATGGAAAGAGAGCGATGGGAGAGGGCGAGAAAGAGAGAGGAGGAACTAGGAAGAGAAGAGGGACGTGCGATGGAAAGAGAGAGGGGAGAGGGAGAGTTATATAGGGAGTGTGGGAAAAATGTAGAGGGAAATGTATGCGGAAATTTAATTAAATTTTACGATGGTTTCGTCCATAGGAAATATTAATAATATATTATTAAACGTATTATATATTACTCAATTGATTAAGAACATATGTGTGCATACATATACTTATTATATATTACCGACGATTTAGACTGCGAGAAGCCTTTCCATGGCCGAGACTATGGAAAATTCCCATGGCCCAAGCCGTGGGAAACATTTCCCATGACTCGAGCCGTAAAAAATTTAGTTGTCAAAAATTTCCCATGTTTCGCGGACCCTTGGTTCGGTGCTCTTCTTAACAAAAATCAACACTAATCATGGCATTTATAGTAACTGATGATTAAGGATTGAGTCTGCCTTGTGCTTATAACTCAATTAGTTGACAAAAATATATATTGTGAATGACAAAGGATAGTTCCAACAATTTATGAGATGATAAATAGTACAACAACAATTAAGGAAAGAGTGATTGAGATGAACAAATATGTAGACCTCCTAATTAGGCTCACTCATATAGGAAACACCAAAAGTTCATTAATCTTGAAGTCTTTGGTTACTTGATTAGTATCCTTAACTAGGAGTTGTATTAGTGCATATTGGTCGCGTTTAGAAAGAGAACCAAGTTGGAACTACGGTCTGGTTCCAATTTGGTTCCCCAAATGCAGTTAAAGAAATCGCGATTCTAGTGGAACCGTGGACTGGACATGACCTAATTCTGATTCCACCAAGAACCGGGCACTAGAACCAACATTGTTTGTCAATGTAACATTTTTTTTTGTTTTTGGTTTAACTTTTTTCTTTTTCTTTTATCTCAGGCATTTCTCTTATAAAATAAATACTTAATAAATATAAAATAATTTTAATAAAATATTAATAAAATATTATTTATTACTTATTATTTCATTAAAGATTTAATGACCATCGTACGCCTTAGCGCCTATCATCTGTACTAGTGGACACTTGAGCACGCATGAACCAGAGCACGCTCCCTTTTTTTTTTTTTGCTTCTGTCGCGGCCTGGAGGAGCTCCTGCATGGATGATGCCTGCGGAATGCATCAAGGATTAAATTAATACAAAATCTTCTCCTAAGTTGGTAACAAACCCGGTCATAATCCCTTTTTCTCATAACAAACCCAGTCATAATCTCTCTTTATCAGACTAAACTACTAATATAATTTATTATTATTTTTAAATTTATTTACAAGAAATACAAATATCTTTTAATCTAATTTGATTACCAATTGGAGTATTATTAAAATAAATAATCTTCTCTTTGTAAAAAATTATGCACAAAATATAATAAAATAAATAATATGTCCTTTCTGAAAAATAACATATTATTTTCATGATTAAATTAATAATGTATCCTAATTTCTTTTTAAAAGATAATTTGCTATTTTTGGAAGCAAAAATAATAATTCTTTTTCAATTCGAGTATGTTTAAAATAAATAATACTTTATTTATAAAAGATAATAACCAAGTAAATAATTTCAACTTTAAAAATAATTTTTTATTTTAGGAATTAAAAAATAATACAAAATAAAAATTTAATTTGAGTCAAATTAAGATTAATCATTTTTTATCAATTTGAGTATGATTAAAATAAAATAAAAATTATCTTATCTTAGTTAGTTATATAAGATAACAAAAATAAAAGAAGATTAAATTATGAGTATATTTTTATTATAATCAGAATCTATAGTTATAATTGAAATTTATAATATTTTCTTTTTAAGAATAATGTACAGATAAAAATAATATTGTTTTAAAAGAGAACATGCTATTTTCGTAATCTAAAAATAGTTTGAAATAAATAATTCAAACTAAATGAAATTAAGATTATTTTTTCATTTTTTATCAATTTGAGTATGATTAAATAAATAATATTTTCTGTCTAAAAGTTAATGTACAACTATTTCATTTTTAGAAGATATTCCTTATTTCCAAAATTTTAAAATAATTTAAAACAAAGAATTTCATTTGAGTCCAATAAAAATTAGAATTTCCTTATAAAATAAATACAAATTTACAAATCATAAGATAATTATATTTTTGGAAAATAGTTAATTATTTAAGAAGTGGGGGTCTTCATAGATTTAAAATGAATTTTAAAATTTTCAAAATAGACTAACTTATTTATGACAATTAAACACTAATCTTAACTTTATACTATTTTTATAATATTCATCGTCCGTGCATCGCACGGGATTTAAGACTAGTATATAATAAATTGATATGTATAAATTTATAAATTGATATGTATAAATAGATAAGACAATATTAAATTTTCATACATGTTTAGCGAAATGTTAGTAAAAGAAGAGGACAAAGAAGGACCTGCGCCAGTAAATTGTTGAAGATTATTTTCTGAAATTAATGCAAAACAAGTGTTATTAATGCATGTATTAACTACTACAAGATCATGATAATGAGATAATCTGAAATTGTTGAAATTAATGCAAGTTTGAGCTCTCCATCACATTGTTCCTCTGGAGGTGAGCTGGACTGGTTACTTGTTGAAGCAACATCCTGCGAAGGGTTTGAACTGCTCTTTTCAAGAACCTGTTCACTAGTTGAATTTGTAGGATTGGCATTCTGATTTTCTTGAACTTGTTTTCCAGTAGTTTGAGCGATCGAAGCCTAGAAAGCAAGAAAAAAGTTGAACGATGAGACGTGCAAAACTTCATGCAATGCACGGACAACATGTATTATATACATACCTGCGGCTGTGGCTCATTAATGGGCATTGCATCGTACCTAGACCTTTTCTTCCAGTTGCTCTGATTATTCTGTCTGATAAGATAATTTTGAGCGTGGCTCGCGACTTGCGTTGCACTTTTGGACTTTACAAACCTGGCTGATATGCCCTTCCAGTCCCCCTTACCTAATTGCTTGAGACCCTCCAAGAACATCCCGTGTTCTTCTTTCGTCCATGATTTTCCTGCATTCATTCATTTTGATAATTGGTTCATGAGTAAGGAAAATATGAAATAGAAATTATGTAAGCAATAGACCTTTCTTGTTGGTAATAATTAAGCAGATATTATATTTAATATTTTCTACGATGAAAGGACATAAACCGCCGACTTTAAATATATTTCTAATAAGATCTACTTCAACTCCTTATAGATTGTATTATTTTTGTTTATGCTGCAATTTCAAAAAGTTATTGAATTATTTTTGTACCTAATGCTAAATTTGTTACGGTAGTTTTCGCCCTGAAAACGGCTTAATTTGCAATCTCTATTATTAAAATCAATTCAATTGAATGTTATAATATGAAAAAAAGATCATCGCATATAAAGAAAATTATATACAAGAGGATTAAATATATATATATATATATTTATTTATTTAGAGAAACAAATTGTTCTTGGATTTGATTAACTGATCTCAAATTTGCATTCTTTAAAGCAAATAATTAACTGTTAGATGCGACTAATTAAGTTTTAGTGTTCATGTCGTATATAGTATTTTTTTTCAGTCGAGTTCAATCATATACAAAAGCTACTAGCAATCCGGTCCAAAAATTAGGCAAGAAATAGTATGAACCGAGCAACCAAAGAAAAAAGATTGAACACGTAAAAAAAATATATGAAAACATATAAAAAAAGGGACAAAGAAAATAAAAATAAATGAAAAGTTACCTCGCCTCGCGGCAACTCGCGGCAATTGCAAAAAGTTCTCCTTCGACACGTTCACCTCTTCATCCCTCGCCTTCGTTGATTCGGAGATCGTCACGCCGAAAAGCCTCACCATCACGTCTCTCTCTCTCTCAGATCAGAGTACGATGGGGAGGGGGTTGTATATGTAGTTGTTCGTATGATTCCATGTCAAGATATTTGTTTCCATTTTAAGGTGATGCCGAGAATTAAGTGCTTGATTGGTGCATTAAGATGAAGAATCCATTGCATCCGTATAAGATTAAGATGCATTCTATTTTAGGAAAAATAAATTGATAGTTTGATAAACATTTAATATTGTGGATTAACCTCCTTAGACAATGTTGTAAGACTCATCCAGCCATTGACCCAGATTATCTAACGAATTAGCTCATACTAATTGGATCGAATGATTAGACCTGATAATATAAATTAATAAAAAATAAATTAAATTAAAGTGACTATTGCAATATTATTAATATTTAATATATTACTTAGCAAAAATATAA
This sequence comes from Pontederia crassipes, assembly GCA_030549335.1. NCBI lineage: Eukaryota > Viridiplantae > Streptophyta > Magnoliopsida > Commelinales > Pontederiaceae > Pontederia > Pontederia crassipes. The sequence continues at coordinate 11,353,252 of CM060190.1, forward strand.
TGTAATATAATAAAATAATTTAGATCAAATAATATAATAAAGTAAATCATCAAATGAATATTTTTTGAACAAAAAATATTGTGAGTAATTATAAAAAATAAAGATATCAATGAAATTTTATATATGTGATAAAGAAGATTCTTCAAACATAAATTTCAAGTATGTATATATATATGTTATTATAAAAGATTTAAATTTTTGTACATTTTATTTTTTTGCATTTTATAACTTGACCCGGCCGAGTCAACCAAATTCGCCGAGTGGTTGGTTGAACTTGGGTTTTGACCGGGTTAAAGTGGATCAACTCCATGGCTGGATTTTGGACGACCTGCGTGTCACCCCCAACTTAGGTGGGACGTCGTGGCACGTGATGGACCAAACGGGCCATGGCCGGGCGCTCCTCGGACGTGCCCGGGGCACGGAGGCACCCGGGGCGGCAAGGAAGGTCCTTGCCCACTTTGGCATTATGCCCATCTATGCAGTGGACGTTGGGCGACGAGCGTGGAGGCGAGTCGCACTCCTCCCACTTGGAGTAGAACCTCTACTCCTATTTGGAGTCAAAGTCGCACCAACCCCAGGATGAGGCGAGGAGGCATCATGGGACGAAAACCCCTGCCCAAAGTGGCATAAAGTTCGGTTTTGGCATTATGCCCACTTTGACAGCGGACAGTAGACGCGGCAGGACGCGGACGTGGCCGGGAGTGGCGCGGGCGCGGCAGGGGCGAGGACATCGCGGCTGCAGCGGCTGGAAACCCTAATGGGTCCGACCCATCTTCTGAGGTCCTGGACATCCCTTAGAGGGATGGAAACTTCAGGTGCATGCGGCTCTCTCCAAGAAGGAAGGTGGCCAATGGATGAGCACTTACTTTCCATTGCAACCAAAGAAGGCTTCGCAAAGAAAACTTGGCAAGAAGGAAGGAAAGCTGATCTCCTAATTAGGAGGGTTGGGAGATGGAAAGTAAGGGTGGCCGGCCCTATCTTTCCATAGGGCCGAATTCTGCCCTCTCCCTTTGGCCAATCAAGGGGGCTATCGACGAAGGCGATCGTCCTGGGTGTTCGACTTGGCAAGTAGGCTAGGAATTATACGAATGTAATTAGGACACCCAATCGGGGTTTTGGCAAATCAGAGGTCGTGTAGGACTTCTTGATTTAAGGAACGTTAGAAGTGGCAAGTAAACTTGTATATGGCCGTGCTTTTCTCCTCAACCGAGTGCTTCTTTCTCTTGTGCATCTTGGGAAGTTTTCGTTGTGCGTGCAGGTGGACGTCCGAGATTAGGGGCGAACATCGTGAAGGCTGCTGGAGTTCTTGGCGCAGCAAGGTTTTAGGTCGGTACATCTTTGGCTTCGTGGACAGCGGAGTTTCAAGGCATGACAACGTGGTAACAGTGCGAGTTCGCTGCGATAGAGAAGTATCGAAGCGGCCAGGGAACGTGCGAACCAGCCGTAGGTGGTGGCCAAGGCACTCGGGACGCGTCAACCCAAGGCGGCAGTCCCCATGCTGGCGGCACGGAGGGAGATCAGCGACGGATGTCGACTCGCAGGAAGTCCAAGGAGCCGTCGAGCACCTTAGAGAGACAAGTCGACCAATTGGGCCAAAGGCTCCAAGACACGGATGCGGCAGTCCTAGGCTTGGAAGCCATGGCGGGACAGCACAGCAAAGCATTCGACGAAGGAGCCGCTGTGCAGAAGGACATGTAGGCGCAACTTCAGGCCATGGAGGCAGCCATGGACACGAAGGTGATGACGATGGAGGCCGACATCCTTCTCCTAAAATTACAATTCCTCGATGGAGGAGGATTTTCATTACGCGCAACCGCCCCAAGTTCACAGGGTCCGAACCTCGGAAGTACGATGGCATCCGATCAGCGACGACCTTCGACGACTTCCTCTAGTGCTTGGAAAAGGGCTTCAAGACCAGCAAGATCGTGGTCGAGAAGGACCAGATCGACATGGCTGTCTGATACCTGGCGGATGGCGCGCTTCTATGGTGGAGGCGCATGGAAGATGAAATCGTGAAGGCTACGGTGGTCATCGACACATGGGAGGATTTCATCAAAGAACTAAAGAGGCAGTTCTACCCCAGCAACGCCCAGGAAGTTGCCATGACGAAGCTGACGGCGCTATGTAAAATTGGTTCGGTAAAGGAGTACATCGAGCGATTCCAATCGATTATGCTAGAGATGCCGAGCATGATGGAAGAGTCGACATGGCTCTTCTTCTTCTTGCGAGGGTTGAAGCCTTTGGCAGCGCAAGAACTCAGGCGGAAAAAAGTGACAACCATGAAGGAAGTATTGGTTGCCGCCGAGGATCTGATGGAGTACACGGCCAATCGCGACCTTGGCGAGAAGGCTAAGGAGAAGGGCAAGGCAGACGCATCCAGCCACGAAGAAAGGTGACAAGAGAAAGGGAGAGAAGAAGGTGAAAACTTCTTCCAAGGCTGACGACAAGAAGATCGTCCGATGCTACGTCTGCAGAGGGCCGCACTATGTGAGGGAATGCGACAAGATGGCGGGCTTGGCAGCCATGGCCGCAACCTCGGATGGTGAAGAAGAAGGGGCCGCCCACATTGGGTCCATCATGGCCTTAACGGCCACAGCAACGACACTTCCAACCAATGGGACGAAGAAGGCCACAAAGGGCCTCGTGCTCACAGAAGTCATGGTGAAGGGCCACACCACCTCAGCCCTGGTTGATACAGGGGCGACACACAAACTTTCTCGCGGTGCAGGAGGCGACGCACCTTGGTGTTTCGTACACCAAGGAGCCTGGACTCATGAAGATAGTTAATGTTGCATCCCAGCCAATCTTTGGAGCAGCCAGAGACGTTCCGGTGCACATCGGAATCTGGGAGGGCACCCTCAACTTGATGGTCGTCAAGCTGGATGATCACCGCTTCGTTCTGGGCATGGACTTCATCGATATCTTCGAGGAGGTAACACTGACTCAAGATGGGGTTCAGTTGATTTTCCAGGGAGAAAGATATGAAGTGCCAACATTGGCAACCATATCAGTGGAGGAGAGTTTTGCAAACTCAGCGCATGATCTAGCCGAAGACAAGGTCTATCGAGAATATCGGAAGACCACTGATGAACTAGTGGATCGAGTGTCGAGGTTCGAAAGGTATATCCCCATAGTGCGCTTCTGTTAAGCGAAGTTCAAGGGCGCCATCGCCAGTGCAGTAGCGAAATCGTTGAAGGAAATCTTCACTCATATGATGCTCATGTAGGAGGAGATCGTACGACAAGGCTCCCACATCGAGGAGAACATCGATAGAAGTCGGATGTTCCGGGATGAGCTTGACTCTTCGAGCTCGGTCGCCTTTGACAGCTTGATTATCAGCACCCAGGATGGAAGGAAATGGAAGCGTCTTCGATGGGGTGTCAAGTGTTGGGCGTGCGGCGGATCCCATCTCTAAAGGGACTGTCCGAACGACCCAAGCGAGATCCCCGAGTCGAAAGATCCCAGACCTTGGCCGAGTGAGGAGGTCTCCAAGCTAAAGGGACACCCCTGGTCAGACCCAGCTTGGGAGGATCTGGCAATGGATCCCTCCCCCTGAAGTCAGACCAAGCGCAGCAGGACGGTCTAGGCCAGCAGCGACCATCCCAAGACCGGTGGCACCAAGGAGGGAGCCATCGACCAAAGTTGGTAGCAAAAGGTGTATGGGAACCTCCTGGTTCACACAGGGACATCAGCGATGAGGCTGCACCAATCCTGAACATGCTGAAGAAGGACGAAGGCAGGAATGGACGGAGGAATGTCCGAGGACGTTCGAGGACCTGAAGGGCACTAACTGACTTTCTGAGGCAAGTTCATGGCACTTCTTCACCTTTCTCCCAGGATCAAGTCAACATGTTTGTTGAGCAGAGGAGCCATGAGATTCGGCGAGGTGGCCAAACTTATTGATGCTGGAAAATAGGGAGGAACGCCGAAGGGCAGACATGGAGGACTGCCCCAACTCAACTGGGCTGAACCATCTTGGTGCAGCCCGGACATGGGCATTGGTAGACACCCAGGGAGTTGCCACAGGACATTGACCTGTGACTCTGGCCACGCTTACGGCCAGGTACGTTGGGAGGAGCCCAGCCTCCTACTAAGTCGCCCGAGGATGGCAAGACCAAGTGGCGGAGTCTAGAGCATTGCTGGACAAATCCGCAAGAAAGATGAAGAAATTCGCAGATCAACGGCGAAGACACTTGGAGTTCCAAGTAGGGGATAGAGTGCTTGTGAAGCTACAGCCACAACAGTTCAAGGCTCTTCGACATTTACACCAAGGGTTGATGAAGCAGTACGAAGGCCCCTTCACCATTACCAAGAGGGTAGGCAAGGTGGCCTATCAACTGGAACTTCCTGCCAGGATACGACAACTTCATCCAGTCTTTCACGTGAGTATTCTCAAGAGGTACTATGAAGGCGCAGAGGAACCTTCCAGTATGAGGCAGAGCTAGGTGGGCGAGTCTAGCCAAATGACGATGACATGAGGAAGAACCGACATTGCCGAGGGTGGCAACACCTTTGGTGGGGCAGGATTGTCACCCTCAACTTAGGCGGGACGTCGGGGCATGCGGCGGGCCATGGCCGGGCGCACCCCAGACGCGCCCGGGGCACGGAGGCTCCCAGGGCAGCAAGGAAGGTCCCTGCCCACTTTGGCATTATGCCCATTTAGGCAATGGACGTTGGGCGATGAGCGTGGAGGCGAGTCGCACTCCTACTCCCACTTGGAGTCGGACTCCAACTCCTACTTGGAGTCAAAGTCGCACCAACCCCAGGACGAGGCGAGGAGGCATCATGGGACGAAAACCCCTGCCCAAAGTGGCATAATGCCTGGTTTGGCATTATGCCCACTTTGGTAGCGGACAATGGACGCGGCAGATCGCGGACGTGGCCGGGCGCGGCGCGGGCACGACGGGGGCGCAACAGGGCATGACGGCTGCGGCGGCTGGATCCCTAATGGGTCTGGCCCGTCTTTTGAGGTCCTGGACGTCCCCTAGAGGGATGGAAACTTTAGGTGCATGCGGTTCTCTCCAAGAAGGAAAGGTGACCAATGGAAAGTAAGGTGCATGGGCACTTACTTTCCATTGCAACCAAAGAAGGCTTCACAAAGGAAACCAGAAGGAAGGAAGGATGATCTCCTAATTAGGAGGGCTGAGAGATGGAAAGCAAGGGTGGCTGGCCCTAGCTTTCCATAGGGCTGAATTCTGCCCTATCCCTTTGGCGGATCAAGGGGGCTATCGACGAAGGCGATCATCCCGGGTGTTCGACTTGGCAAGTATTTATAGGAATGTAATTAGGACATCTAGAAGGGTTTTTGGCAAATCAGAGGTCGTGTAGGACTCCTTGATTTAAGGAACGTTAGAAGTGACAAGTAAACTTGTATATGGCCGGCCCCTATATAAGGAGTCTTTTGGCCGACTTGTGTCCTCATCTCTTGGAATAAGAGTTTCATGCTTTTCCCCTCATCCGAGTGCTTCTTTCTCTTGTGCATCTTGGGAAGTTTTTGTTGTGCGTGCTGGTGAGCGTCCGCGATTAGCGGCGAACATCGTGAAGGCTACTGGAGTTCTTGGCACAGCAAGGTGCCAGGCTAGCACATCCTTGGCTTCATGGATAGCAGAGTTTAAGGACGTGACAGCAGGCCATTTTAGTGCCCGGACACTAGTCCGACCGGCCAAGCTGGGACAACACTGCCTGTTAAAGAGACAACAAAATTTAGCTTTTGAGATGTCTAGAATGGTGGTGTTCACTGGGTCCTAACGACTCGATTAGACCCGACCATGACCCAAAGCATGATCTATTTGGGCACACGTTAGAAAGTCTCAAACCTAGTTCAATACACAACTATTTATTTATTTTTTAAATGTTTTACTTTTTAATTTAATTTAGTGCATATAAAAATAATATTTAAATATAAAGACACTTCTTCACTTTAAAATAAATATTAAATAATATTTTGGGACTAAAAAATATGATGCACGAAAAATCATGCATTAATTTTGGTCATTTAATTTATATTTTTTGAAGAGATAATTGATTTATTTTTAGATAATTTCTTTAAGATTTGATTTCTACCTAAATTTTGGATAATCATGTTGTAAGAAATCAAAATTATGAAAAATGACCGAAAACAACCCAGCAAAAGCTTCGATCACGACCGTGCTCATTATTTTCATGGTCGTTTCTGTTGCTTTCAAGGAAAATTGCCGCTTTCACGGCCGTTCCCCATGGTGTCACGGCCGTGCCGTAATATGCTGTGAAAAATCATTTTGTCACGGTCGTGCTGGAATGCTTAACGATCGTGAGTGCATTGCCAGAAGATGATCGCTCTGTCACGGACGTGCCACACTTGGTTACAGCCGTGATGGCGGACGGTTGGACGTTTTAAAGGCAAATTTTATCCACTTTCCGAATAAATTTTTGATTTCTTCCTTTGGGGTATGGAAAAACCTATAAAAGGAGGCAAAGAAGGACCTAGAAAAGGAGCATAGATTTGAAGCATACAAAGAGAAGAAGAGCAAGAACAATAGCGAAGCTCTACCGGAAACTTGCGAGAGCACGTGCACAGCGGCTGCCAGAGTTCTTTATTTTCTTTTTCTAATCTTTTTCATTAGATTTGATGTTGTTATTCTCAAATTTATTCCTTTATTAGAGCCATTCTAGTTGAATCCTATTTTTGTTTTGAAGTCTTTCTTAATATTAATTTAATTTGAATCTTTAATAGCATTGCACTTTACTTTCCTTTGATTCCATGATTTATGATTTGATTGCTATATGAGAAGAAGTAATTATTTTCACAATAGTTTCTAGGATTGACCGTAATTATTGCATGCCACAATTAGGAAAATCGAAAGTGACCTAATATGTATAGTTGTTAAGGTGACTTGAGAAAGTCCTTAGTATTAATTCTATTTTAATGCATCTTATGATTAATTAAGTAAATTAAAAATCGAAAGTATTGATTTATTCTAATTATTCATAAGATAGTAGTTAAAGTCTTAAACATCGGTTAATTAAATTTGGGAATTCACTTTGTTATTGATTCAACTAATTCTAAGTTGAGAAAATTCATTACATTTTAGTGGTGATAATTAGGTGCCTTAATCATCAAATCATTATTTCTCCAAGTGATCATTTCCTTTATTTTTATTATTTTCTTTTTATTCACATCTACAATCATATATTTTCTTAATTTCTCAATTAACAGGTAAAACTATGATTTAAGTTATTAACCGTCCTCGTGGGAACGATAACTCTACTCATTCACTTTATTACTTGAGCGACTAGTGCACTTGTTAGCATTGCTATCAATTTTACATGCATCAACTTTTTGGCGCCATTGCGGAGGACGGTGTTTAATAACTTTTATTTTTAGTTTACTTGTTATTTGAGTGCTTTTATTTTTTTGTTAAATTCCACATAGATTCTTATTAATTCGCAAACTTTCACATTTATTTATTTATTTTTTGGTGACCAAGAGATATCTTTAAGAGACAGTTAGAATGACAACAAAACAAAAAACTATGGGAGATTATTATCTGCAAGAACAAAGAAAGGTGCTTGAGGATCATGAAGTACAAATATTACAAATTGCAAATAACAGTATCTCACTCATTCCCATGGTACAAGGAAAGTCTACAATTGAAGACATGATGTTAAAGTTTATGACAACAATTGAGAAAAAAATTCAACTTTAAGAAAAAGTCTTTATGAAGTTGATGGGACAAGTAGAGCAATTGGAGGCTAAGATCCAAACGAAAAATGATGTTCCTCCACCCACCCACTCAGAGTCAAATTCCAACATCGAAGAAAAGTTGTGACATTGGATTGTATAGTTATAGAGAAAATATTTACATTACAAGATCAAATTATCGGCAATCTACAATCACAATTGGCACAATTGAAGGATCAACAACCAGTTATTATTTCTTCTCCTCCTCAATCCCCAAATTTTAATGTCAAGTTTGATATTCTACAGGAAAAATTTCAAGCACTGGAGAAGAAAATTGATGACTTGGCTTTTGAAACATCTTATACCGTGAGGGACAATATCGGGGATAACTCTACACCCATTATATGCCCATGTCACTTACAATATTTTAATCTAAGAAAACGGAGGCCAAGTAAAAATTATTATCAAAAGTCATGGACTACTCAGTGGAGGGTCGAGAAAACAAGTGAATATATTATGGAAGATGGACAAGTGCGAAGAAGAAATCCGCCTCCAGAAAGTCCAACAACCATCCCATCATTACCTCCAAATCATTCATTGGTAGAAGGGAAAACTCCGTCATCACCTCAGATATCACAAAATTTGATGCATTGGAAGCCCAAGGATCAAGCTCCACAAGAAGATCTAGGTAATTCTTTCAAAGTTGAGGACAGTGCCTCGATAATTACATTAGAGGTATGATGGAAAAAGATCACTTCGAATCCCTTCCAGACACTTGCGATTACAGAACGGTAGAAGGCAAGCTAATGACTATAACTTAGAACTACTCAACCTGTCCCCTTAGTTTTTAGCATTAGTATTACATTAGTTTAGTATTTTCTTTAGAATTATAAATTTCCTATGAATTTTGGTTAGACATTCTCCTTAGTTTTCATTAATTAGCATTAGTATTAGATTCTTTAATTTAGATTAGTTCACATTGAAAGTTTAGTTTAGATTAGTTGGGATTCTCATATTGCTTCCAAAAGGATACGATCACGGTCGTTCCTCTAGCATGGCACGACCGTGCCAGTTATTCGAAGCCTCAACGCCTCAGTAACGGTTGTGCCACTATCCGGAACCACCGTTCTAGACGCGCATATGCCCATGAGCACGGCCATTCTGATTGCGCACGACCGTTATGACATCGATATATCGGGCATGCCTGTTACATGTTATATCATGGCTATTCTTTGTTCAAGGACAGGTGGCACGAATCCAAAAAACTAAAGCGCAAATTGGACCGTTCAACTCATCTCAAGAGGGACATGGGCATGACCGCTAGCCTCAACCCGTGCTACCTGCATACCACCGACCATCCCCATCACCATCGTCGAGCCCTAGCTCGCGCTGCGCCGCCTCAGACCGCCGCCATGTGAAAATCACCGTTGCTCAAGATATTGCCGGCTGCGACTACTCCGTTGCCGACACCGCAGTCCGCGATCAAGCCCCAATGATCCTGCTTGAGGACCCATCCCGATCCCTATCTGCCGCCAAGAAAGCAAATGATTTTGCCGCAGGCATATCATCTTCTCCAATGCCAGTCATCTTCTCTTCATCTTATCCGCCGGTGCCCTCGCTCAACAAGCTGCTGGCAACCCCAGTAACTCGCATCACACACGACATCGCCCTGCACCGTCTCTTGCTCAGATTGTGTGCCACCGTTGCAGCCGTCGAGTCCAAGCCACATACCGTTGTACCCTGAGGAAGCCAGCACCTTCGATCTCACCTTCATCTTGCTCGCCGGTCGTGACACCTCGACCAGCCTTTTTCCTTAGCACCCGGTGACTCTAGATCCTCACCTCGCAACCTTCCGATCTCGACGCCCTCCATTATCACCGGCCGTCTGCTTTGTTCCACAAATTTTCGGCGACCTCAGCACTTCACCCCGACATCACCGCCAAGCGTGATCGCTACCGTTGAGCCTGCGCCGCGCCTTCTCTCGATTGTCGCCACGCTAATATCAGCCATCGTGCCTCCTGCCGGGCACATCTCAATCCACCACCATCAGTTGCCGCCTCTGAATCCACCATCGACTATCCAGCTTTGATCTCCACTGACAACGGTGAGCAAAGTTGCCGGCGTCATCTCCATCATCATTGCTGGTACCTCTCCACAAGCATTCGGCAGCCCTACAACGTCCTTTTTGCAACCTCTTGTACAAGCACAACTATGAAGGGTGAGGGAACGGCCGCAGATCACCTTCGCACTCTAGCACGGCCGTGAAACAACTCGAAACAGCTGTGACAGTGACTTGAAATTGCTGAACGATGTTCGAACCTCGCCAAAAGAAGCCCATGAATCATCCTCGAAAGTAACCAAGGCTTGGAGAGCCTTCACATGTTTTGATTGCTTAGCCAGATCAGATTGAGTTTTGAGATAGGGAGCAACAAGTTCGTGCATGAAAACTTGAACAATTGCCACTTGCTCCCACTCGATTTCTGCATGATGCAACTATGTACTTCTGATGTGTGAGAACATTGGATTGTATTCATTTGCCACAAGCTCCTGGAATAGCTATGAGAGGCTCACAATTGAGTTCTTATCTTCCTTTGCTAGTGATGACAAGTTTTCAGTTCTTAGTTTCAGGATGCATAACAGGAAGTTTCAGCTTACACGTGAGTAGCTTCGTGATATTTATAACTTCCCCAGTGAAGGCTTGTAGGATTATGATAGAGAGTTTGATGGTTCATCATTCTGGAGAGAGATCAATGGGGAGAGTCGGCTACACCTCAAAACAACAAAGTGTACGAGTATTCAGAACCTTATTTTGCGATATGTGCATAGCTTTTTATCATATGGCTTATTTTCGTGAGGAGATAGTGAGGGGTATGTTACTTTATTTCAGTTATTTGTTATGTGGGCCATGTTGCATAATTTTATTATAGATATGGAGTATTACATGATTCAACATTTTCATAAGAATGTCACACGAGACAAAGGCAAAAGCACTGTTGGTGGCTTAATTACCCCGATTGCACGTCATTTGGAGATTGATTTGGAGTGTGCCACACGAGTACCAGGCTCTATTTTCTTGGACAGGGTAGTTGTCAACTCTATGAAGATGGTAGTTCAAGAATCTAGAAAGGGATATGTATTCAAGTTCAAAGACTCTTTTATCCCTGTTTCTTTAGTGGACATTGATAGAATCACGGTGTTCAACCGTGATAATTGGCTATTCTTCTCGGCATTGGGAGCAGGACAGGAGGAACCTCCCATTATTCTAGAGGATATGATGCAAAGGCCTGCCCTTCATATTCTACACCAGTTCAGATGGACATAGAATCGCCTCAGCCACCTTCTACTTATGATTTCACTAGCCTTCATGACACTCATACCACTATGTAGGCCCAGCAACTGGAGTTCTTCCAGGAGCAGTGACAGAGCCTCACCGACTTAGCAGCACGCTAGAGTCGGATAGAGCGGATTACCCAACAGATGTATGACTATCATGTGAGACAGGGACAGTTCGTGCCAGACCTGCCATCGCCTCCACCAGAGCACTAGACTTGGGTTGTTTCTCCTCCTCTTTTTTGCACTTTACCACTTTCGTATTTTCTATTTCGTCTGTCTATATACGGGCCTAACACTGGGATAGTGTCAAGTTCGAGCTTGGGGGAGGGTCTTAGTCATGGCATGTCTTATTTCAGTATTTTAAGTTGATCGTCTTATTTTGTTTGGCATGCATCTAATTATGAAAATTTCAAAAAAAAAATTAAAATGTGTCATCTCATTTCTCCTTGTTTATTATTTTATTGTCTTTATGTTTATTTTCAGAACATCGCTTAATCTATGAAATTCAATCACTATTTCTTTTTATCGGGTATCACCAGAGTATTGGGATTTGGATTGAGTTTGTTGCTAAGCAGAAGGACAAGCTTTCAAAGGTTGAATTTCTCTCGTATTTACTATGATGCTAGTCTTGATTATAATTTCATCTTTATTGAAAATATTAAGTCTTTTTGGAGTTTATAATTATGATAATTAATTTTAATGTTAAAGCGAATGGAAAGAGGGCTAGTTGAGCTCGAAGAGTTAAGTGAAAAGTATAAAGTACTCTCTGGAACTTTAGTGTGTCTGAATAATTAGATCTGTAGGGGATTCTTGTCTGGCGACCTAAAGACATCTGCTCTGGGATTCGTCAGTCGAAAACGCGTTAGATGGACTACTTTGTACAATATGGAGGATTACTAAATTCTTAAGTATATAAAAAAAGAAATTCTTAATGCTGAAATGTGAAATGATAATAGTATAAAAATAAGCTCCTTAAAGACTTGTGGTTCAATATTGATACTCTTATGAGCTGGCCTAATATTATTTCTGGATATGCGGGAAAGATATGTTTAAAGGTTAAGAATTCTGCAAGGCTTGGTATTGGTTGAGAATTGATACTCTGGTGGTCGTGTAAAAAAAATAATGGGAGAAAAGTATTAGGTATTGGTTGAGAATTGATACTCTGAAATTTGCTTGAGAACAAGCAAAATATTAAGCTTTGGAGTAATTGATGCACAAAAAATCATGCATTAATTTATGTCATTTAATTTATATTTTTTGAAGTCTTCTGTGTGCAAAGAAGAGATAATTGATTTATTTTAGATAATTTCTTTAAGATTTGATTTCTACCTAAAGTTTGGATAATCTTGATGTAGGAAATCAAAATTATGAAAAATGACCAAAAATAGCCAGTACAACGGCAAAAGCTTCGGTCGCTCCTGTCACGGCCGTGCTCATTATTGTCACGGCCGTTTATGTTGCTTTCAAGGAAATTGCCACTTCCACATTCATTCTCATGGTGTCACGATAGTGCCATAACATGCTGTGAAAAATCATTCTGTCACGACTGTGCTAGAATGCTTAACGGTCGTGAGCACGTTGCCAAAAGATGATCACTCTGTCATGGCCGTGCCACACTTGGTCATGGTCGTGATGACGGGCAGTTGGGCATTTTGAAGGCAAATTTTATCCACTTTTCGGATAAAGTTTCAGTTTCTTCCTTTGGGGGATGAAAAAACCTATAAAAGGAGGCAGAGGAGGACCTGGAAAAGCATCCCTAGAGCATAATTTTCAAGCATACAAAGAGGAGAAGAGCAAGAAAAATAGCTAAGCTCTGTCGAAAACTCGCGAGAGCACGTGCACAGTGGCCGCCAGAGTTATTTGTTTTCTTTTCCCAATCTTTTTCATTAGATTTGATATTGTTATTCTCATATTTATTCCTTTATTAGGGTCATTAACCCTATTTATGTTTTGAAGTCTTTATTAGTATTAGTTTAATTTGAATCTTTAATAGCATTGCAATTTAATGTTTATTACTTTCCTTTGATTCCATGATTTATGATTTGATTGCTATCTGAGAAGAAGTAATTATTTTCATAATAGTTTCTAAGATTGATCTTAATTATTGAATGTCACAATTAGAGAAATCGAAAGAGACCTAATTTCTATAGTTATTAGGGTGACTTTAGAAAGCCCTTAATATTAATTTTATTTTAATGCATCTTATGATTAATTAAGTAAATTAAAAATCAAAAGGATTGATTTATTCTAATTATTCATAAGATAGCAGTTAAAGCCTAAAACATTGGTTAACTAAATTTGGGAATTCACTTTGTTATTGATTCAACTAATTCTAAGTTGAGAAAATTCATTACATTTTATTGGTGATAATTAGGTGCCTTAATCATCAAATCATTATTTCTTCAAGTGATAATTTCCTTTATTTTTATTATTTTCTTTTTACTCACATCTGAAATCATATATTTTCTTAATTTCTCAATTAACAAGGTGAAAATAGAATTTATGTTATTAACTGTCATCGTGGGAACGATAACTCTGCTCATTCACTTTATTACTTGAGTACTAGTACACTTGCTTCTGTCACGGCCGTGACGCTGTATGTCACGCCCATGATAGAAGGATGGGGCGAAAACTGGCATTGTCACGCTTGTGACAACTACTATCACAGTCATGAAAAGTCATCACGGCCGTGACCACGACCATGATAGTCTAGCATGACCGTGGCACTGTCAGTCAGCGTAAGGACTGGGTTTTTGTCACAGCCGTGACTACACTATGACGGCCGTGACAAACCAAAAAATTGATATATGTTATATTTAAGTTATTTTTAAGGTATTTACTATTGTGTATTACTAATTGATGATTATATATGAACCTAATATACGAAATGCATGGACAGCCGTAACTTGGTTAAAATTTAGAAGACTGGGTGACATAAACTATTTTATTGATTGAGACAATAATGAATCAAATTGAAGAATACTGTTACTTGTCGCCCCTCAAACTGATGACAGGAAATACTGTGCCCTACTCCATTATGTTAGAATTTCCCTCGAGAAATTATTATGCCCTGCACTTTGAAGTTACCATTTTCCGGGGGAATAATTGTATCTTACCGGCAACGGTATGTATATTCCCACTCACCCTCCGGTGATGGTCCTTGGCTTCAAGGCCTAGCTAATCTACTGGAGGGCAATGACTTGATTCTTCAATTACTAATAAGATCAAAGATTATTGAACTGACTAACTGAAAGATTGATGATCATGAAAGTGGAATCCAAAGGATTATGAAACAATGCCGAGGAGATTACTGAGGCAAGATAAGGACAAGTACTAGTCACTTGGTACGCCAACTGTACTGACTGACTTATGAACTGATAATGATGTTTACATGTCATGACCTTATGATGTGAACCAACAACATCTATATTCTACGACATGCATATATGTTCATTGTTATTATGAAATTGTCATATGCATATGTCATATAGTATCCTGCATAGGATGCATCACATACACTGCATGGCCTTTACATACTCTAACTAGGGAACCTGCATCCTGGATCTGTGCAGGTAATTGATAAGCTTGGATGGATGGCTGATCAACTCATGATGGCTAAGTTACACATGGCATAGGAAATAAAGAGTCATGAGTCTAGAGATTTTGTTTAGAGGAGTCTTATGAAATAATGAATTCTTCCTAGTTCTATGACATGATGATGAAACTATTTTATTTAAGGCTTCCACTGAATTATAGATGATTTTATTTTATTCTCATGTTTAATGATTTTTTGCAATAGTATGTTTATCATTTTATTATGATGATGTTATTGTGAATGGGCTAACGGCGCGAAATTGCCCTAACTGTCCAAAACTTTTAGGGTGGATTTTCAGGCCGTTAAAGTTGGTATGAGAGCGTAGTTAGGGCATATGTTAAGTATGTCATAGAACTGTTAAGTGTCTAAATTCATGTGCAACCGTCATGAGGAGCCATCCAAAATAAATAGTATGTATGTTTTGTGATATATGATTAACTGTTTAAAATTAACCATCTAATGTTGGTTGGTTAATGTTTATCAAGGATGGAGCCAAGAGTCCTTTGAACACTTTAGTGGACCAAAGGGAAATGATCGAGAGCATGACCTGCATGACTCATGCTATGAAGAGGAACGCGGACTCGAGATGCTCTAGAGTTCTTAAAAAGTTATGAAATTTCATAGGCTCTAGAAATTTTGGTTAATTGGATTTTCATACGAAAAGTTATGAATCGATTATTCCGAGTCGCCTTTTCTGTTTCCTGTGATGCGTAGTCCAAATTGTAAATATTATGGTAATTTAAATGCTTATTCTTAATATATGAAATTTATATGTCTTAAATATGTTAAAGTCCTATTTTTAATCCAAATGGAATCACTAACATAGACCATGTACAACGAAAGTTATGAGTTTTATAGTAAACATCACTCAAAACAGAAAAGTAGAAGAGAACAGAGGAAAATCTCTAGATTTTCTGAGAACCATATATGAGCAATAAAATTATGTGATTTATATGTGTTAAACCTAAGGGAGTCTAGTTTCATGAAAAATTATAATTACTTAATTATCATAAGTATCCCAGAAGTTATGACTTTTACACTCAATCTGTCAACAAGCTGGGTAGGTGAAGAATATAGTTGTCTTGATGAAATTGTAGAGCCCTTATACAATATACCTAAATGGGAAATTTTTATAGGATTAGGCTTCATAAAGACTGTTACGATGCAAAATTATAATTGTATTAATATCACATGTTTACTAATTATTATTCATGATGTTTCTAGTGCCACACGAATTCCTAGGGTACTAAGGTGCACTAAAAGTAACCCATCATTGTTATAACTCATGTTATGTCTTTGGAATGTCATTTGATATGACTATATGTTCTATATGATCGAAAAGTGAGTGGATTACTTTTAAAGCAATTATATGATATGTGTTCTAAGTGATATGATATGGTTAATGCATGCATTATGAATCTTATCTGTCATCCATTGCATTTTTTCTGCCGGGATGATGTCTTATGCAGGGAAGGTATTCCATTTTCATGGGATAATATGATATCCTACGGTATAATATATGTTCCCTCGAAAGGATGATATGAGGCCTCTGGTAAGGGATGATATGTCTTTTGCAGGAAATGTACCTCATGATTTGGGATGATATGAAACCCTGCGAGGTAATATGTTCCTCAGACTAGTTGGTAATATGACATGTGCATATATGCATACATTATATGATATGATACATGATATGACATGTTACATGATATGATATGATGCATGATATGATATGCTAAAGATGTTATTTCATTGAGACTAGTTTATGTAGTATCCTTCATAATATGATAATTGTTCACAAGTAATAAGATGTCAGCTTGTTTCCTATAAGTTTTTAAAATGCTAAATTAGTTTATTTGAATTGAATAGGTGATAACACATAGGTAGCTGTTGTTTGCTCATAATTTTGATTTAAACTTTTCATATCAGTAGACCAGTCATGTGGCCGTGCTTGAAAATCGCCTATTGAATTAGAAGCACTTTTGAAGACTTAGTCTCTTGATGTCTTTTTGTGAGGATGTGTGACTCATCTTAATGTGTTATATGGTGTGCAAAAGCTCAATGTTTCATAAACCTTTTAGAATGTATGAGTTTGAATTAGAGTGCGTACTTGCTATGAGTTTAAATATAAGTGTGTGTGAACAATAGTGTGATAACTTTATTTCACATGTTTCTACATGACAATATGAGGCTTCCGTTATAAGAATTTGATCGATCGTATTATGACGGGCCTTTGGGATTAGACCAAGGTTTAATCCGGGGTCATGACATATACGCCCTATGAATCAATGCATCTTTTAGTTGAATTTTAGGATAGCTATTGATTCGATAATATACCTTTGATCTTCATTGGAGTTTAGGATCCCTATGTCAGTCAATCGTTCGAACACCATGGAATTCACCATTTAACATCGTCCAATGTCGATGTTCTGGTGATATAGTGTGTTGGTAGTACTTCATGGACATGTTCTCATGACCTTCAACTTAGATCAGATGTCTTGAGAGATTGTTCAAAGCATAGAACTAGTTAATTGTCCAATAAGACAATTGGAATCAATCAATATTGTTATAAATCATTCGGGGTGGATCATTCTCGACCATTCATGCCATCTGAATGAGGAGATTTATTAATCAATTTCATTCAATATATTTTCTTTGCCTCGATACCTTGTATCAAATCCGAGCTAGTTGCTTGAGCCGCTCGAGATTCCTATGAGCGAGCGACGTGTAGCATGCTTACTTTGTTTGATATTCTGACCATGGAAGTTGCCTTCAGCTTTAACCACTTGGTTTTACATTTCATTACCTTTGATTGATCTTTTTCTTACAATGTCATATCATATAATTTCATAGAAGGCCTATAGTTGTATATTACCATGGCATGTTCTTTTCCTTTTGGAGCACAGTATCTTTCAACTCCATGTATAGGGGAATGAATAAGTATAGTAGTCATAGGGGAGTGAAAAGTACGATGAATTGATGTTGAGATCGAACGGTAACTACGATGAGGGGTTGATTGGTTGATAAAACACATTGTATGATCCAATACACAATGAACAAGACAATTTATGCGCACTATATAATAGAAGTCCTTAGTAAAAACTTCACGAATGCATGAAATAAATTCAAACAACAAGGTGAAAACAAAGCAATCAACAACACAGAAGACGAACAATCATCTCTATCCTTTATCACATTGGAAGAGTGATTGAAAAATTACCCTGAAGTCCATAGGAAAAATTCATCCATATAAAAGAATATGGTTAGGATCATAATTGATCCACTTGATCGAGGCAGTACTGGGAAAATTATTCTCATAATTGATCCACTTGATCGAGGCAGTACTGGGAAAATTATTCATCATATAGACTTGGAGACATCTGGGAGAGCATCCTAAACACAATTGGATTTCATTTTACTTTTATTTAACCTATCAATGTATGACCCTCTAATGACTTACATAATACGTTAGTTGAACATTACATGCATTTTCTTTTTCATCTAAGCTGTGGTCCTTAATTACCATATGCACTTAGACGTTATTATGAAAATTGTAAATATATTGATAGCTAATATAAATCAATTCAAAATTTATAGTGTACTTCCTAATCATTCATCTTAAGTGATTAACTTGCTTCTCAAGTAACCTTGTAGGGGACTTATAAAATCTTCACATTTTATCTTGAACCTTAGAATTTCAAAAATTTGCTTACATGATACTTTGGTCTTTTAACAACCAATTAGAGGAGGGATCATATCTTCCTCAGTCATATATATATTAAGCGACTTTAAGTTCATTCCAAAAACCATCCGTTTCCAATCCTCACATGCATTTCATAGTCTTATTTAATTTGTTATTTTTCTTACTGACAGTACTAATTCATCTTAGAAATATCTGTAATAACTTATAGAGAAATTCATTATTCTTATCATAGCCATCTATGAACACTTCATACTGAGAGTAATTTCAAGCATACTATACATTATGACAATTTTTCTTTTTAAAATTAAAATATGTTATATGTGCCAATAAAATCTGCTATGCTAAATTTAAAAAACCCCTTTATTATTATATTTTTTTATTGGATCGTTATCTCTTTAAGATTGTTTGGTTTAATGTGACTTTTAACCATTCATTTTTCTAATTGTCTATCCCTATATTATACATGATTCTTTATAAGCAGGATAATACTTAACTCTTGTCCAACTAATGTTAACTAAAATTCAAATTCTTAGTTTCGACATAAAATAATCCAACTAAGGATTCATATAACTTGTTATGGATTTACTTAGGTCTTTTATCATCATAATGTAGGGGCCATATGAAGTCTAAGGCATAACGAGAATTACATGTCCATACTTATTAATATAAACATATAAAATAACTCATTAGGCATTAACTCCTTAAATCAATGGAATCATATTATCTTGCTTGTAACAGCGATAAACATGCATTGATATAATGTAAATTCACGTAGACTATTTAAATCCATCTCAGACCCAATTGTGGTGTGAGTCAGATCTTTACATCTTTAATCACTTTTATGTTTCCCTCCCTTCTTCATACTACTGCAGTCAGCAGAAGAAGTCCATGAGTAGAATGATCATGAAAGAAATGAAAAATATGGGTTATGAGACATGAACTATATGGGAGTGTCTCTAGGGCTATGTGGATAATCATCATCCACATATTTGTTCTACATTTCTTAAATGATCAAAATGAACAATCAATGTCGGCTTCTTTCTGAGGCCGGGTCCTCATACCCTGGCCTCATCATCCATGGTCTAGGTCATGCCCTCGACCTCAACCACGTCCATGGCCCTGCTGGACCAATGTTTAGGTTCAATAAGTGTGCCTTCATAGGCCCCTTGTGCCTCAAGAGCTAATTGGGAGGTTCTGGTATCCCACTTCTTAATCATCTCTGAACTTGTGGAAGTGCTTATTCTTTAATCGTGAAAGAACAATACATCAATCATCAATACAATATCATAACATCAACTTTACTTACAATTCTTTTCGTTGGAGGATGTGGCAGCTGCTCGACGGTAATACATGAACATTTACCATACTATCCTATATTGTAAGACGTCAAGAGAGTCCAAACTTTAGGCTCTGATATCATAAATTTAATGCCCCCAAATCAATCAATGCCATGTGGCGAAGACCAACTTGAGAATGCTACAAACTCTATGGTTTTGACCATTATGTCGACCAAGACTTGGTCAGAATCATGACTTGCCAACATAAAAATTGCAGAAGATAGCATTAATTGCAGAATTCCAAGGATGGCTACATCATCTATAAATAAAATATTATAAAGTATACATCAGTGGTTCATAAATGCAAAAGAAATAAATAACTAATTAGGCCTTGCAGTTCATGTACTTTCTAGTCGCCTGAGCATCGTCGCAGCACACCAACTCAACACCATCACTAACCTAGATGTGAAAATCAAACACAGAAGAGGAGGTCCTCCCATAAGCTTTAGAGCCTAGTGGAAAATCAGTAAAGATATACAATGCATAACTTTGAATAGCATAAATCAATAATGATGACGGTAACTTATCTTGTTTTGGAAATAGAGCATGGAGTCATCATAATCATGAAAAAGGAGAATCAATAGGCAACGAAAGTAGAAAGATCACATGAGAAGTGATATGCTTAGAATTCATATCAAACTTGATAATCATGACATAAACTATAAACATAACTTGACTTGATATTCATACTTGCTTTACTTGTTCATACTTCTTATTCTTGAATCATGCTTAGAAATCAGGGTGACTTTAGGTGCCTTTAAATTCTTGGGGTATGCCGAGCGAAACGATACAACCTTATACGGGTCAATGAATGATCCATGACTAAATGAGCGACTCTTATCTTGAGGCACTTGGTATAGCTGGAAACTCATTATTCATCTTTCATCTTAACTTATTAATCTCTTTAGACACTTGTGGTTCAATATTCTTCATACAGTGGAAGCAATTGGTCAATAGAAGAGGAAATAAGAAGAAGGGTCCATGCCTTAACTCGAGAATGATATTCCATGGAATCGTCATCTAACTTAGTCATAACAATGATCAATCATAAGAGAAGAGGCAGTATTCAGATCAAAATCAACCGTAATGTCGAGCATGATAAGAAAACACAATTTATGGGTTGGTCGACCGATTATGTTGCCCGGCATGACCGTGACAACCGTGTCATGGGCATGTAGGGAAGTTAGCACTGGCGTGCCAGTAGGATGGCACGACCATGACGATGATAACACGGGTGTGCTAGAAGAGTGGCACCATCGTGATTGAGCATGAGGGCGATCGACAGATTCAGTGGATCAGTCAACCGATCCATGGGTTCATATGGTCATGTTATGGCACCAGCATGCCAAAAGGGTGGCACGGTCATGACGATAAGGGAGGACGGTCACCTGATTCAATGGATCGGCCGACCGATTCTTAAATTCGGTCAGGTAATGGCACGGGCGTGTCTGAAGGGTGGCACGGCTGTGACGGCGATTGAATGGGCATGCTAGAAGGGTGGCACGGCCGTGACGGCGAGCGTTCTAGCTAATTTTCGGCACGAAGATTGTACACTGATAACAAAGTAACATCCAAGAACTTAGCCATTACATCCTAGCAATCGTCAAAGCAAATCAAGTAGGACAACAATCAAATCTCTATAACTAATCAATTCATAGGATCATACAATCAAAAAGAAACCGATCAGTCCTTGAATCCTTTTCATCAGATCTTCTTCATACTTTTCAGTCATAAATGTGATCAAAACATGGCAGGGGTGTATTAGATCCATTCAAAGTCATGCAAGGTGATTTCAGATTTCAGCCGCCTGATTTCTCGGTTATTATTGTCGGACTGCCGGGATTAACGTCGATGCATGTCTCTTCCTCCTCCTAGTGCCTCGGTCTCCTCTGCAGGCTGCCCTCCTCGTGCAGGATAGATCAGATCACTCAGTGTGTGAGGAGATGTTGCAAGATAGGGTACAGGAATATGAAGAGATGGGTGTTCGGTTGCCCCTTACTAATCGAACAGAGATAGGGCTCTCGTAGGGATGAACTCAGAGTCAAAGACATCAGGGGAAAAGGAGAACGAATTATTTCTGTTTGAGTTGGAGGAAGAGTTCGAGTTTTTGGTTGTTTTATCCTTTTTCAAATTATCCATCATATCTGATTTTCTCCTCTTAACTACCATGATCCCCTCTTTATTTGCCTACTTATTATTTCATATTAATAGGGATTTTATCTCCCTGTTGGCCATTTTGTTTTCTCATGATTCGATTCAATTTGACTTTGATTTTAATTTTTTTTCTTGGTTGTTACAGTTTTCTCTGGCATTTTCGCCTACTTGGTCCTAATCTGGGCTCTAGATCACATTCTTCCTCGAAGAAATGATCCGGACTGGTGACGTGATGAAGCCAATTTGTGAGGTGACCATCGTGGCTAAACTGATGACGAGATGCAGCACCAATATTTGCTTGGTCCAGAAATTCCAGCATTGATGTTGTCGTCCTTGCCACTTGGGGTTGAACAATTTTCAACTGCAATATGTGGTTAGAAGCATTAAATATTTTCATATGTTTTCTCATTTGCACAAGAAAATCCGCTTATATATATAAATACCAGCACTGGGTTGGCGTTTGCGGAAGCAACACCCTGCGAATGGTTTATACTGCTCCTTTGAAGGACCAGTTGATCAATTGAGTTTGTAGGCTTGGCATTCTGATTTTCATGAACTTGTTTGCCAAGAGTTTGAGCGATCAAAGCCTACAAAAAAAAAACTCTATCAACTATATATGGTAAAGGAAGAAAAAAAAACCATTTATTTTTCGTCGTGTCATGGCATGTCTTGGAAATCAAGATTGGCATTTGCAGGAAGAAAACCTTGTGTGTGTAACGCCTCTATGTTCAAAAAAATAAATAAATAAAAGAAAGAGAGAGGAAACGAAGAGCAAAGGTCGAGCTCTTCATTCCCTCTCCCCCTCTTCACACGATGGGGGAGGCCAAGGGACATGCTCCAGCCCATAAAATCCCTCTCCCCCTCTCCCTCTCATGGTTTCCATTCTCTCTCTCACGCCCTCACTCTGTTCTGTCCTCTTCCCGGCGACGTGCACGACCAGGAAACAGAGGGACGATGCCGGTGATGACCATGATGCAACAATAGCAGCGTACGTGAGGACGAACCACACCGCACGAATGAACCACAAAATCATAAGCACAGAGATGTATTTTTGGAATCTAGGTCATGGGATCGTTTCCAGAGGGATTGCATGTTTAAGGATGGATTAGTGTTAAGATTTTTATGCTAGATTGGGTAAAAATCATGCTCTAAAATTATTATGATGATCTTGAACCTTTTTCATTTGATTCATGACTATAGCCGAATGATTTTTCTATGATTCCATGATCGAACCATGCTATGAATGATTGATGTGTTAGTGCGATAGAAATAGTTGATAGATGATTTGTTACATGCCTCCTAGATGATAGTGATGTTGATTAAGACTTAGAACAATTCTAAAAATCATTGCATGTTTAAAGATAAGTGATCGACATGTTCATGTGAAGAGAAATGATGTGAATGAAATGTTAAGTATGACATTTATGATTAGAATATGTTTTCTGAAGCATGATAAAGTTAGGAATTATGCTACTACAAGTTTAGGATTGTTTGTAGTGAAAACTGATTGGAAACTTAAGGATTCCGCAATGACCTGCAACTCTGTCGAACAGAAATGATCGATTAATACCATTTCGGGCGTCCGATTTAGTTCGACAAGAGTGTAGCGACAGCTATAACGAACGGTCATTACTCTAATGGTCAACCGTTATAGACCAGAACGAAAGTCCAAAATCCTTTCGGATGACCAAACTGGAAAATGTCAAGACTCGACAATGGCGAAGATGATCAATCGGGCGACCGAAACTGTTTCGGTCGACCGTTATAGGTCTCCTCGCCAGAATAACTTCAAACCGTCGACGGAGAAATCCGACAGATCGTCAACAAAGAAGATGACACTATTCATAACAGATGACAAAATGCCCTCAAGGTCGACCGAAAGTATGATTACGAAATGAATGAAGAATGAACATCAATCAGTCGACCTTTACCTTTCCGATAATTGAAAGACTGATAAATGGGCATCCGTTCCTCCTATCAGATGACCGTTGTATGGACTTATAACGGGCAACCATTTGACCAATGAGCGTCCATTATGTGGACTGAAGAAAATACGACTTTAATCGAACTCCTTTGATTTATGAAGCTTCTGTTCACCTGATTTATTAAAGAATGAAATGAACTTAAAGAAGTTTCAGAGCTTTGCTCCATACGACTTTGATCGATCTTCGAATTGAAAGAGAGGTCCATACGGTCTTAATCGATCTTCGCATTGAAAGAGAGGTCCACTACGATGGGGGGAAGTTAAGTCGGCCTTGAGCGAGGCACTTCCTAGATGGAAGTATCTCCTTTTTTATGGATGTTTCCATCTTGCACGAGGTCATCCCAGCCCGACGAGGTTGGCCATGGCACTAATCACCCACTGGCCCATGATCTAGATAGTTGCACCTTGAGTGCCGGTAATAGTATTCCCTAAAAGAAATGAAGAGCTCTTCCAAAGAGAGAAAGAATGAAAAAAAGAATGAAAGAAAGAATGAAAGAATGAAAGAACGAAAGAATGAAAGAAAGAAACAAAGATTCAGAGAATCAAAGAATGAAAGAATGAAAGAAAGAATGATCACAAGATGAACGAAAGGACATGAATGATGACCAAGTACTTATGATGTTTTTATTGATCCTTTACATTGATCCATTTCCTATCATACATAATTTATATGTTTTACTCCATGCTTATTCTTATGGAATTATCTTATGACCTATATGAACTCACACTTAGTTTTATGCTAACGGTTGAGCTTGTTCTCCTGTGTGATCCCCACAGGTACATGATGTTTGCTTGTGACGTGTTGATGTGTGCGGAAACTACGCTTTGGGTGGCACGTGCATATGGTTATGGTGGAGTCTAGTATGAGTCGTATGTTTATATGTTATGTTAGATGGTATATCTACTTGGATGGGTCTTATCAGCTCATGGTTGACCGCCGCTGTTTTTATGTTTAGTACTCATACTATCACCTTTGCTACTTCATGTAGAGACCATGGATGTACCTTTTTGCTTCCGCACTATGTTTTTTATCGAGGCAGTTTGACTCCTTATATCCCTCTTGCTTTCGCATTTTTCTTCTATTATTATTTTATTTTAATTGCTAAGTCTTTTGTTGATGTGCCATTTTCCTTAACCATTTGGGTCAACAAAAGAGTCAAAGAAAGATCGAAAGAAGAGAGAGAAAGAGAAAAGTAGCGCACGGGAGGAGATCGTTCCGCGTGGCGGGGTCGAATTTCGGGCGCTACATTTATGATATTAGAGTCTAACGCTAGGACTCTCTTGACATCCTAGAAATAGAGTTAAGTCTAAATATGGTCCATATGCACCCACCAGAACTACCACCACACCTAGCCGTCGCAAAGCAAAGTAAGATTCTTTATGCTTTTAAAGTTATGATTGTTTATTAAAATGAAATTATTATCTTTATAGATTGCTCCCACGACACGTTCAGCGGCCCGATGCAATAGAGGCCGTGGGCGCGGACGTGAAGGTGACCGTGTCATGATTACCTCGAAGATTATTATGGATGGACTTGATTCCACTCCAGGGAGTCAAGTAGGAGAGGTTATGCAGCTGGAGCTTCCTCCAGTGCAGCCACAGGAGCTCCAAATGCCTTCCTTGCAGACGACATACTCGGTACCTATGTACCAAATGTCATTTCCTCCATCAGCACCGTTGATGCCTCCTCCCGATATGATTTAGGAATCCCTGAAGCTGCACCCGCCCTACTTTAGGGGGGCGGTAGATTATGAAGTTGTTCGCTGGCTTACTAAGATGTAGCGATTGTTCAACTCCGGCCAATGCAGTGAGGATAGTAAGGTCCTCTACGCCACCCACATGCTCACTAGTCGGGCCAGCGACTAGTGGGAGGCAGTACGGAAAACTAATTCCTGAACTAGGTGACTATTCCTTGGACAAGTTTCAAGGAACTTTTTGAAGCTCAGTACGCTCCATCCTACAGGAGGAAGAAAAAATCAAATGAATTCAAGGAACTAAGACAAGGCAACATGACGGTAGCTGAGTACCATGCTCGCTTCATTCAGCTGGAGTGCTACAGTGAGGACCGGATGGACGAGGCTGATCGCACCGAGCAGTTCATTGATGGTCTCCGCCACACCATCCGCGAGAGAGCCACCTATAGAGTAGAGATCGACCCATATGGGTCCATGCAGATGGCATACAAGATCGAGCAGGAGATCCGAATGCGACATGAAGAACTGAAGAAGGAACCGGCACGAGCTACTGAGTCATCTAAGCCGAGGTGGGAGGATCGTCACTTAGCTCACATAGATGCATGCCGTGACAATCGCCACCAGCCCTAACAGAAGCTGCAACGCGATGCTCCCCGTCAGTCAGCACCTCGCCAGACTCAGACGAAGTAAAGAGACAAGTTAGAAATGTAAGAATGAGTATGAAAGACACTAATCGATGATTAACGTGAATTTTTAGCCACAACCTCAGTGATAGGCACCTGCACCGCATCCTCCACGACAACCACCGGCACCTCAGCAGTAGGGAATACCAAACTGCGCCTTCTATCAAAGGCCCCATCCTAGAGAGTGCCACATGAAGAACAGTACCTGTATCAGATGCGGCAAGGTCAGGCACTTCGTCCGGGATTGCCCCACATGGAATCGTCGAGGCACGGGAGGAGTACTATGACGTCTCTACACTGCTCTGGCAAACGCAGCTTCACATGATAACGATATTATCCGACGTACCCTCTCTATCGTAGTATTGCATATGCTTGTACTATTTGATTCAAGTGCTACGCACTCTTTTATTTCTGAGGCATGTGCTTCCTCCCTTAGTGTACCTATAAAAGGAACGGAACGTAGAATGAATGTAAAGACACCAATGGGGACCCTCCACACAGCGAGGTACCTTCTTGAGGTACTAGTTGATGTGGATGGGAATAATTTTTCAGTAGACCTGATTGTAATGCCCATGGTGGACTACGATGTCATCTTAGGTATGGACTGGTTGTCATACCATGATGCATCGGTTATATGTAAGCAAAAGAAAGTCACCATCGACAACCATGGCAGAAAGAAGATGTTGATGAGAGGGACGTCGAAGTCGGACTGCGGAATCATCTTGTCAGCCATGAAGGCGCAAAAGCTACTACAGAAGGGTTATAGAGGATAGCTGGCCAACGTAATCGTAGCCAATGTACCAAGTTCACAATCATGCCCTTCGGACTGATGAATGCCCCAGCAGCATTCATGGATCTAATGAACAGGATATTCAAGTAGCACCTACATCAATTTGTGATCATCTTCATCGAAGACATCCTAATCTACTCCTCCAGCTCGGAGCAGCACCAGGAGCACCTACGAATCTACTTTGCGCCAGCACCGACTCTTCATGAAGTTCTCCAAGTGCGAGTTTTGGATTGAACAAATGATGTTCTTGGGGCACATCATATCCAAACGAGGCATAGCAGTGGACCTAGCAAAGTCAAGGCAGTAGCCAATTGGGTGAGACCGAAGAACGCGATAGAGATTCGTAGCTTCCTTGGTCCAGTGGGCTACTACCGATGTTTCATTCAGGATTTCTCAAAGATTGCGTCCCCGCTCACTCACTTGACGAAGAAGAATGAGAAGTTCGTGTGGACGGACAAGTGCGAGAGCAACTTCCGGGAGCTAAAGAATAGGCTGACCTCTGCTCCGATTCTCACCCTACTGTTGAGGAGCGAAAGGTACACCAGCTACAGCGATGCTTTTGGTACTGGCCTGGGGATGCAGCACGGGAAGGTAGTCGCCTACGCCTCGAGACTACTGAAGAAGCACAAGGTGAACTATCCGACACACGATCTGGAGTTGGCAGCGATCGTGTTCGCCCTAAAGATATGGAGGCACTACCTATATGGTGAAGAGTTTTAGGTGTTCACCGATCACAAGAGTCTAAAATACGTCTTCACCCAAAAGGACCTCAACATGCGGCAAAGGCGATGGATGGAGTTCCACAAGGACTATGGGTTCGTGATCAACTATCACCCCGACAGGCGAACTCGGTACTGACGCACTTAGTCGGAAATGGGAGACTTCATTGGTGTTCCTCCAGCTATAGAGGTACGAGATGATCGAGGAACTCAATTAGTGGAATCCTCTAGCTGCAGGACACAAGGCAATTTTGATGATGCGCCAGCTACAATCAAACCTCATCAGCACGATCGTCACCGCACAGATGGCCGACGCCAAGTATACGAAGATGTTCATGAGATGCCAAGGTGAACCAGAAGACTTCAAGCTCCACAATGATGGAGGAATCACATATCAAAACCGCCTCTAGGTTCCGAATGATGCTATAGTTTGACGAGAGGTGCTCGACGAAGGCCACAGGTCAGAGTTTACGATTCATCGGGTAGTATGAAGACGTAGAGAGACATCAAATGTAGCTTCTGGTGGCACGATATGAAAAGGGAGATAGCCGACTACCTCTTTAAATGCTCGGTATGCCAACAAGTGGAGTCTGAGCACCAGCAATTGTATGGACTCATGAAGCCGCTAGAAGTACCTGAATGGAAGTGGGAGAACATCACGATGGACTTCGTCTCAGGTTTTCCCAGGACACAAAACCATCACGATGTCATTTGGGTCATGGTCGACAGGTTAACGAAGGCAGCCCACTTCATTTCGATAAAGTGGAAGCAGTCTGTCGAGAGCCTATTGGAGGTCTATGTACGAGAGATTATCCGACTTCATGGCATTCCAGTCTCGATCATGTTGGTCTAGGACCCCCATTTAACATCGAGATTCTGGAAGAGTCTGCAGAAGGTTTTCGGCACCAGATTGAGCTACAGCACGACCTTCCATCCGCAGACTGCGGACAGTCGGAGAGGACAATTCAAACATTGGAGGATATGCTCCAAGCATGTGCCTTGGACTGGCATGATAGTTGGGACGAGCATCTACCATTGATCAAGTTCTCGTAAAACAACAACTTCCACTCTAGCATTGGCATGGTGGCTTTCTAGGCGATGTACGAAAGACCTTGCCGCTCACCCACGCATTGGGGTGAGGTCGGCGAGAGGACAGCGATGAGCGAGAACTAGCGGTCCAAGCTCAGGAGTATGCAGATACGGTGGACATCATCCGAAAGAGAATGAAGGTTGCACAGTCACGATAGAAGAGCTACGCCAACAAGAAGCGTCGAGAGCATATTTTCAAGACTGGAGACCAGGTGCTGCTGAAGGTATCTTTGATGAAGGGTTTGATGTAGTTCAGCAAACGAGTGAAGCTTGGCCCTTGATTTGTTGGCCCCTTCGAGGTCCTCGAGTTGGTTGGCGACACAGCTTGCAGATTGGCCCTATCCCCTTCCTACGGAAGAGTCCACAACATCTTCCATGTATCCATGCTCCGAAAGTACAAGCACGACGACGCCAACGTCACGAGAATCGAAGAGCCGAACCTAAAAGAGGACCTGACCAACGCAGAGTACCCAATGAAGATTTTGGATCGCAAGGTCCAATACTAAAAGGACAAAGAAGTTCCGCTAGTCAAGGTCGCATGGAAGTACCATCACGAAAGAGATGCAACATGGGAACACGAGTCCGAGATGTGCAAGGAGTTTCCACACTTATTCGGTAAGCTCTATTTCTTACAAGATTCGAGGTCGAATCCTTTTTCTATGGGTATTATATTGTAACACCTCTTTGTTCAAAAAAAATTAAAAAATAGAGAGAGAGGAAACGAAGAGCAAAGGTTGAGCTCTTCATTTCCTCTCCCCTCTTCAATGGAGCCGGCAATTCACACGATGGGGGAGGCCAAAGGACATGCTCCAGTCCATAAAACCCCTCTGCCCCTCTCCCTTTCACGGTTTCCATTCTCTTTCTCATGCCCTCACTATGTTCTCTCCTCTTCCCGGCGATGTGTGTGACCAAGAGATAGAGGGACGACGCCGGCGACAACCACAACACAGCAGACGACGGCGAGCAGTAGCAACGTATGTGAGGATGAATCACACCACGTGGATGAACCACACAATCGTAGGCACAGAGGTATGTTTTCGGGATCTAGATCATGGGATAGTTTCCAGAGGGATTTGCATGTTTAAGGATGGATTAGAGTTACGATTTTTATGCTAAATTCAGTAGAAATCATGCTCTAGAATTATTATGACTTGATCCTTTTTCATTTGATTCATGACTATAGCCGAATGATTTTTCTATGTTTCCATGATCGAACCATGCTATGAATGATTGATGTGTTAGTGTGATAGAAATAGCATAGATGATCTGTTACATGCCTCCTAGTTGATAGTGATGTTGATTAAGACTTAGAACAATTCTGAAAATCATTGCATGTTTAAAGATATGTGATCGACATGTTATTCATGTGAAAAGAAATTATGTGAATGAAATGTTAAGCATGAGATTTATGATTAGAATTTGTTTTCTGAAGCATGATAAATATTAGGAATTACATTGGTACAAGTTTAGGATTGTTTGTAGTAGAAACTGATTGAAAACTTAAGGATTTCGCAATGACTTGCAACTCTGTCGAACAGAAATGATCGATCGATAACATTTCGGACGTCCGATTTAGTTCGATAAAAGTGTAGCAACAGCTATAATGGGCGGCCGTTACTCTAACGATCGACCGTTATAGACAAGAATGGAAGTCCGAAATCCTTTCGGACGACCGAACTGGAAAATGTCAAGACTCGACAATGGCGACGATGACCAATTGGGCGATAGAAATCATTTTGGTCGACCATTATAGGTCTCCTCGTTGGAATAACTTTCGATCATCGACGAAGAAATTTGACTGATCGTTGACAGAGAAGAAGAAACTATTCATAACAGACGACCGAATCTCTCAAGGTTGACCGAAATTATGATTATGAAATGAATGAAGCAGGAACATCAATCGGTCGACCGCTACCTTTTTCGGTGATTGAAAGACTAATAAACAAGCGTCCATTCCTCCTATCGGACTACTGCTGTATGGACTTATAATAGGTGACCATTTGACTAATGGGCTACCATTATGTGGGCTGAAGAAAATACGACTTTAATCGAAATCCTCTGATTTATAAAGCTTATGTCCACCTGATTTATTAAAGAATGAAATGAACTTAAAGAAGATTCGAAGCTTCGCTCCATAAGGCCTTGATCGATCTTCGGATTGAAAGAGAGGTCCATACGGTCTTGATCGATCTTCGAATTGAAAGAGAGGTCCACTATGATGGGGGTAAGTTAAGCCAGCCTTGAGCGAGGCACTTCCTCATGGGTTATCATTCGCCCTATCTAGATGGAAGTATCTCTTTTTTTACGGATGTTTCCACCTTGCGTGAGGTCATCCCAGCCCGACGGGGTTGGCCGTCGCACTGATCACCCACTAGCCCTTGATCTAGATAGTTGCACCTTGAGTGTCGACAATGGTATTCCCTAAAAGAAATGAAGAACTCTTCCAAAGAAAGAAAGAAAGAATGAATGAATGAATGAATGAAACAACGAAAGAACGAAAGAAAGAAAGAACCAAAAAATGAAAGAATGATCCCAAGATGAATGAAAGGACATGAATGATGACCAAGTACTCATGATGTTTTATTGATCCCTTAAATTCATCCATTTTTCATCATACATGATTTATATGTTTTACTCCATGCTTATTCTTATGGAATTATCTTATGACCTATATGAACTCACACTTAGATTTATGCTAACGGTTGAACTTGCTCCCTTGTGTGATCCCCACAAGTACATGATGTTTGCTCGTGACGTGCTGGTGTGTGCGGAGACTACGCTTTGGGTGGCACGTGCATATGGTTATGGTCGAGTCTACTATGAGTTGTATGTTTATATGTTATGTTAGATGGTATATCTACTTGGATGGTTCTTATCAGCTCATGGTTGACCGTCGCTGTTTTTATGTTTAGTACTCATACTATTACCTCTGCTACTTCATATAGAGACCATGGATGTACCTTTTTGCTTCCGCACTATGTTTTAGATCGAGACAGTTTGACGTCTTATATCCCTCTTGCTTCCGCATTTTTCCTCTATTGTTATTTTATTTTAATTGTTAAGTCTTTTGCTGATGTGCCATTTTCCTTAACCATTTGAGTCAACAAAAAAGTCAAAGAAAGATCGAAAAAAAGAGAGAGAAAGAGAAAAGTAGCGCACGAGAGGAGATCGCGCCACGTGATGGGGTCAAATTTTAGGGCGTTATAGTGTGAGTCTGTATGTTACAACAAACGAAGAATATACACTACAAGAAAATTATGATTTTCCGACGGATGATTTCCGATGGAAGGAAATCCGTCGTAATTTGGGACGGATTTTGCGATGGATAGGCATCCGTCGAAACTTCCGACGGTCACAACCGTCAGAAATAAAAATAGTAAATTATGTAATTTATTATATCATTATTTTATTTTTTGACGTTTAGGAATGTCAAAAGTTCCGACGGATATCTATCCGTCGCAAGTTCCGATGGTGAAGGCCGTCGGTAAATAAAAAAAATATAATATAAGGAGTATTTTATTAATATATTTGGCGACAGTTGAAAATGTCACAATTTTTGACAGTTCAGACTGTCGGTAGGTAAAGAATAATATTTATAAGGAGTCTTTTATTAATATAATTAGCGACATTTCAAACCGTCGTAATTTTTTACGATTCTAACTGTCGGTAACTAAAAAATAATATAATATAAGGAATCTTTTATTAATATAATATGTTACCGACGGTTCGGACCGTCGATAAATTAATAAAATAAATATTATATATATGTTAGTAGTATTTTATTATTATAATTAAATAATTTCTGATGGTCCCGACCGTTGGTAACCTTAAAAATAATTAAATATTATATTTATATATATTTTTACTATTTTTCCGACAGTCATGGCAGTCAATAATTAAAAAATACTCTCTCGCCGCTTCTTTTTTCATTTTCCCACTTTCCCAACTTTCTAACCCTATATATATATTTCTACTTTCCCACTCCATTATCTACTTCTTTCCCTCTCTCCTCTCTCTCTCCCTCGACGACCTGACGACCCTCGCGCCCAGCGACCCTCTCCCTCCCGGACGACAACCAGCCGGCGACCCTCGCGCCTTCTCTCTCTCTCCCCCAAAATATGGCCACGGGGGGATCTCGCCGGACGCCATGCCGGCGTGAACTCGCTGGTTGCGGACTGATCGGCAGCCAGCCGGCGTGATCTGGCGGTCGGATCTTGCCGCGGGCGGTCGGCTAATTTTTTTTATATTTTAAAAATTCTTTGCGATGGTTGCGACCATCAAAAGTTCGACAGTTGCGACAACCGCCGAAAGTTTCGACGATTTGTCACAGCCGAAACTTTCGATGGGTTGCGACGACCGTCGAAAGTTTCGAAGGTTTGTCACCGCCAAAACTTTTGGCGGGTTGCGACGACCGTCGAAAGTTTCGACAATTTTGACCGCCAAAAGTTTCGGCGGTCAAAATCGTCAATACTTCCGACGAAATTTTTTCAACCGTCAAATCGATTTGCGATGACTATTTTTTCGACAGATCGGTTCTGTCGAGAAACCCGTCAAAAATTGTGATTTTCGACGGTTTGGGCCCGATTACAGACGGTTTTGACCGTTTGTAATCAACCTTTTTCTTGTAGTGATATCAACTCCAAAATTAATCAATGAGACATGCAAAACTGCAAGCAAGGACATACTCCACAAAGCCTGTGATCTATCAACGAGGGCAACATGTATTATACATTGTATCGAACTTGGACCTTCTCTTCCCGGTGCTCTGGTATGATACGTTTGGGCGTGGCTTGTGACTTTCTTTGAGCTTTTGGACTTCACGAACATTTCTGACATGCCCTTCGAGTCCCCATTACCTAAATGCCTGAGACCCTCTAGGAACCTTTTCTTCTTTTGTCCATAATTTTCCTGCACGCGTCCATCATTCCATTGAGGCGTTTGGAAATAAGGTTGTTGAAATCACGTTTTAATACTTAAACTCGTATGAGTTTTTGTTTCTAGGGTAAAAAAACATGAAAAGTCACTCTAAAATCGTAACTTGAGGCGGAATCGAGTTCAAATGCGTGTTCATGCGAGTTCTAAAGTCACTCTAAAGCACATGAATCAAGTACCTAACATGTTTTTTGCTTACATGGCCGTAGCATGTGTACAGGAATTGGAAGTGTTCATGGGTTCAAACCTTGGTGGACTCCTCTTCAACTTGACAACCTATTTAAAAAATTGGTGGTTTCATCCCAAAAAATTCTTACTATAATAATATACTATATTAAATTAATAAAATTCATATACGACTTTGTTAATTAATGCCTTGAATCCTACGTTAACTGAAAATTTGTTTGGATCCAAAGAAGTAAAAGAAAACCTGTCTGACATATTTTGTATATTTCCTTATTATGAGATTGTTAAGGAATTGATTTATTTCCTTATTACAAGGTAGGTGTCCTATTTTTGGGATTAATATAAAGACTCAGTTGGTCTCTAATTCCTATCATCTATTAAAGGGAGTGCCTATATAAACTTCCTAGGGGGTCCAAAGAGAAAATAATCTAATCTTGTAATCCTCTTATGTTTCTTCCATCTAATACAATTTTGCGTCGCCTTAAATTTTTCGAGTTTTCTCGCGGTGCATAATTTTTCTCGTGCAGAAATTCTAACAAACTAGTATCAGAACGAGGCTTTATCGTCGATCCTCCGTCAGGCGTAGAGATGGCATCGCATAACGTGAACATCGAAAAATTCACGGGACGAAATAGTTTTAGTCTTTGGCAGATCAAGATGAGGGCACTTCTGAAACAACAAGGAGTCTGAATGCCTTTCGCGAACATGCCGAAGAACAAACCAAATGAGGGAGACTCGAAGGGCAAAGAAAAGGAGTCCGACCTCGCAAGTTAGCGGCACAGGAAGAGAAGGTGCACTCTATGATCCTGTTGTGTCTGGCGGATGAGGTGATTATCGAAGTCGCCGATCAAGAAACCGCGGCTGGTCTGTGGTCGAAACTTGAGAGTCTCTATATGATCAAGTCTCTGACCAATAAGTTGATGTTGAAGCAACGTCTGTTCGCCCTCCGCATGGAAAAAGGTACCCCTTTGAAAGATCATCTTGATCAGATGAATACTCTGTTGATGGAATTACGAAATATAGATGTGAAGGTTGAGGATGAAAATGCTGCCCTACTTCTATTGATGTCTCTTCCTCTGTCGTACGAAAATTTCGTACAATCTGTTATCATCGGAAGAGACACAATTACCCTGGAAGAAGTAAGATCGAGTCTACATATTCATGAACTTTGTCATAGGGCATCTAGCAAAGCTGTGGAGACTCAGGCTCCAGGGTTGGTAACAACCGCAGAGAAGATAAACCCTAAAAAGCGTAAGTTAAAGAACAACGTCAATCCGAAGGACATCTGCAACTACTGCAAAGAACCGGATCACTGGAAGAAGGACTGCCCCAAGAAGAAGAAGAAAAACACCGCTGCGGCAGTAGCTCACCAGAATAGCGAATCTGATAACGATTTGGCTCTCATGGTATCTTATCAGAGATGTTTGGAGGAAAGTTGGGTTCTCGAGTCAGGATGTTCTTATCATATGACTTCGCACATAGAGTGGTTCTTAACTTATCAGAATATTGATGGCGAAAACATTATCATGGGCAATGATGCAACCTATAAAATAGTTGGAATCGGCTCAATTCAGATCAGAAGTCATGACAATCGGGTGAGGATATTGATCGAAGTTCGTCATGTTCTGCAACTGAAGAAAAATTTGATATCGTTAGGATTTCTGGACTCCAAAGGATGTCGGATGAATGCTGCAGGAGATGTTCTCAGGGTCACTAATGGTGATGTTGAAGTCATGAAAGGAGTCAGGCAAAAGTCCTTGTACATACTACAAGGCACAGAAATTTCTGGCATGGCTACAGTAGGTAGTTCGTTCAAATCAGAATCAGAAGCATCCAAGTTGTGGCACATGCGACTTGGACATATGAGTCAGAAAAGGATGGACATCCTTAGTGAACGCAATCTTCTGGATGGTCAGAAGATATCTGAAATCAGATTATGCAAGCATTGTGTTTTTGGCAAGCAAAAATGACATCAATTTAGTAAAGCCGTGTACAAGATGAAGGCAACACTCGATTACATCCACGCTGACTGTTGGGGCCCCTCTCGTGTTCCATCTCTAGGAGGTTCCAGATATTTCTTATCTGTGATAGATGATTACTCAAGGATGACATGGGTATTCATGATGAAGCACAAGAGCGAGGCATTCGAAGCTTTTAAATAGTGGAAGATCTGGTGGAGAATCAGACATCGAGAAAGGTGAAACGCTTTCGTACAGATAACGGTTTAAAATTCTGTTCGTCTGAATTAAGATCAATTCTGCAAGGATGAAGGCATTGCGAGACATCGCACCGTCAGAGATACACCGCAGCAGAATGGTGTAGCAGAACACATGAACAGAACTCCCCTAGAAAGAGCACGGTGCATGCTCTCTAATTCTGGTCTGAACAAGTCATTCTAGGCTGAGACTGTTAGCACAGCATGCTATCTTGTCAATCAGAGTTCTGCAACTATGATCGATCTAAAGACTCTTATTGAGGTATGGTTAGATAATCCCGCTGATTATACTAATCTGAAAATTTTTGGCTATCCAACATATTATCATGTCAGTGAAGGAAGCTGGAACCAAGGGCCAAAGAAGGAGTTTTTGTAGGATATGATGCAGTGTAAAAGGCTTCAGAATTTGGTCTCCCTCAGAGCACAAAGTTATTCATAGCAAAAACGTATCTTTTTATGAGATGTCTATGCTCAAGCAGAAATCAGATATTGTTAACTCAGCAGAGGAGGGTGTCAACAAACAGGTGGAGTTTGGATTAACTCCAATTCAGAATGGACCAGAAGAATCTCATCAAGTTGAATAACCAGAGTCTGAGGAGCAAGCAGAAGAAGCAAAGACAAGTCTAGCTGCAGGAAGTGCTCGTAGGCAAGTAGGTCCTCCTAAGCGTTATAGCTTTGATGACATGGTTGCATATGCATTCCAAGTAGTTGAAGAGGTGGAATCACCAGATCAAACTACAAAGATGCTATCGCATGTGCAAAATCAAAACAGGGATTGGCGGCGGCAAAGAGTATTATATATCTAATTGTAGGATTCAATTCAAGGTGGAGGTTTATTAATAATGCCTTGAATCCTACTTTAACTGAAAATCTGTTTGGATCCAAAGGAGTAAAAGGAAACATGCCTGACATATTCTATATATTTCCTTATCACGAGATTATTAAGGAATTAATTTATTTTCTTATTATAAGGTAGGTGTCCTATTTTTTGAATTAATATAGAGACCCCGTTGGTCTCTAATTCCTATCATCTGATAAAGGTAGTGTCTATATAAACTCTTTAAGAGCTCCAAAGAGAAAATAATTTGATATTGTAATCCTCTTCTGTTTCTTCCATCTAATACAATTCTGCGTCGTCTTAAATTTCTCGAATTTTCTCGCGGTGCATAATTTCTCTCATGCAGAAATCCTAACAGACTTTGTAGGACATCAATTGAATTTCGTAGCACTAGAATGTATCATAGGTTTTTATAAATTTACTATTATATTTGATGCAATTTTCAAAATTTTTATTATTAAATTATTACTGTACCTGAACTCTACATATTTACATACTGAGTTTATGATACGAGTCCACCCCTAAAATGAATTTACGTAAAAATTCGAATTTGACAACCTCGTTTGGAAACCTTTTGTAAAACAAGGATTACTTATATTTTCATATCAAAACATGGATATTAATTATAAGAATAAAATATATAGTGATTCACGAGCAAGGAGAATATGAAATAGTGATATTACGTAACACACCTTTCTTATTGGTAATAATTAAGCAGATACTTTATTTAATATTTTCTAAGATGAAACAAATCACCGACTTTAAATATATTTCTAATTAGCAGATGACGTCTTGCCCTGTTAAACTTTTGTTTTTGTTTATTTATGCATGTAGATTTGTATTATTTATACTGCTGAATTATTTTTGTACCTACGTTATATTTGTTACGATTGTTTTCTCCTTGAAAACGGCTTAATTTGCAACATCTCTATTATTAAAATCAGTTCAATTGAATGTTATAATATGAAAAAAATATCAACGGATATAAAAGAAATCTCATCGTGTATGTATAGATGTGTATATACAAGAGTTAAATCTATTGTTTTATTTAGAGAAACAAATAGAACATGGATTTGATTAAATCCATATATACATAGGGTATGTATCTATATATACAAGTGGGCTAAATCTATTTTTTAATAGAGAAACAAATCGAACTTTGGATTTAATTATAATAATCATTTATAATGTGAAGATAAAATAAAATAACGGAGTGCTTGCGGGAGGGGGCTCTATTTGTTTCCATATGAAGGTATTTGTTTCCATCTTAAGGTGATGCCGAGAATTAAGTGCTTGATCGATGCATTAAGATAGAACAATTAATTGCATCCGTATATGCATTCTATTTTAGGAAAAATATCATTATGGATATAGGGAATTAATATATAGTTTGATAAACATTTAAGATTGTTGGTTGACCTCTGTAAAAAAGAGAACAAAATTTAAATTTTTAATGGTGGACTAAGGTGTAGATGTATTCTATTTGTAGCCGTATGATTCCATGTGAAGATATTTGTTTCCATCTTAAGGTGATGCCGAGAATTAAGTGCTTGATTGTTACATTAAGATTAAAATATCTATTTTAAGAAAAATATCATTATGCATATAGGGAATCAATAGTTTGATAAACATTTAAGATTGTGGATTGACTCCTGTAGAAGAGACAACAAAATTTAGTTTATGAAATGTCTAGACTGGCCGTGTTCACCAGGTCCTGATGGCCTGATTAGACCACAACTCGAAGGATGATCTAGTTGGGTACACATTAGGAAATCTCAAACCTAGTTCAAGACACAACTATTTATTTATTTATTTTACTTTTTATTCGATTTAAAGCCTAAATTTAATTTAATGTATTTTACATATAAAAATAATATTTAAATATAAACATATCTTTTTCACTTTAAAATAAATATTAAATAATATTTTTTTATTAAAAAGTATATAAAGGTAAAAAAAAAAATTGGTGCTCGGTAATCTAACCCCCGACCATCGGATTGTCCACTATAAGGGTTCAATCCAACCTAACCCGACCAGACCAACCAAATTTGGTCTTGGGCTGAACCCTATAGAAAAAATAACAAAATTTAGTTTTTGAAATGACCACGATCCAATGGATGATCTAGTTGGGTACATGTTAGCAGGGCCGGCCCAAGGCCACTCAAGCCTAGACATGAGGCCCAACAAAATTTAAGGCTCCTCAATTAGTAATAACATATTATAAAAAGGGTAAAATGGGCGTGCCGAGCGCCTTTCACTCAGCACAGTGCGAAGATCTCAGCCATCCAAATCTAATCTGATGACTCACATCATTGAGAGCGATATTTTGCATCATCTCATGAGATTTTGGCAAAATTTTATCCGGACTCTCTCTCCTTCCCGATCTCTCTCGACGTTCTCCCCCTTTCTCTCCATTTGTGTCCCTCTCTCTTCCGAGGCCGCTACGGCGAGGCGACCAGGAGGGGAGGCGAGACGATCAGAGGCCGCAATGGCGAGATGACCCGGAGAGGGAGGCGAGGCGCAAGTCCGGTGAGGCGAGGATGAGGGCGAATGGTGACGTGATTGATCGTGAGGGCCAACGGCGAAGCCATCGATCGCGAGGGCGAAACAATGTGACGGCAGCTAGGGAGGCCGTGGCGATGGCAAGGGCGGCAAACTCGGAGGTCGTGGCGCTGGCGATTGAAGGTGAAGGTGGGCAATCTGGAAGCCGCAGCGCTGGCGATCGAGCGCGGAGGTGGCCATCCAGATCGCAAGGTAGACATCACCGGCAATCTCTCTCGGCCATGATGGCAAAGGCGATCTCTGATGAGGCGACAATGGCGATCTCTAGCCAAGCGACGACGGCGATATCTAGCGAGGCGGCAGCGCTCTCTGTCGTGACGACGGCGATGATGGCGGCGAAGTAGTTAGGGCGAGTGGCATCATGGATCGAGCGGTGGCTTGGGAAACGACAAACCGGCAAAAAGGGGGCGGTCGAGCGAGGGATCGATGGGGAGAGAGAGAATAGACAGAGAGATAGAAGAGTGTGTCGTGAGATAAACATTAGTCATTCGATCAAACTTTGATGGCATCAAATTAGATCTCATCTAAGCCATCCGATCTGATTTGGACAGCATGCTTCACACGGTGTTGAGCGAAAGGCGCTTAGCACCTCCATCTTACCCTTATAAAATTAGGTAACTTGAAAAAAAATATATTACATGTAGTTGAATTTAAGGTATTTTAATCTACAAATTAGTGTGTCAATTATTTATTAATACTATTGTTAAGTTATTAGTAGTCAATTTATGGTGCTTATTTTCTTTTGACATTCTATTGTCATTTTTCTCATTTTTTTGCATCGACATTAATCAATCTATTGCATTTCTTAATTTTTATACACTTTTTTATTTCAACAATAACCATATCCAAACTCATTTTTATGTAAATATCATGTATAAAATATTTTTTAGTTATGTGCTCCATAAATTAATTAATTATAAAATACACATATATTGTCATTAATTTATTTTAAGATTCTTTTTTTGCTTTAGGAATCATATTCTCTTAAATCAGCCTACACATTAAAAAAATCTCAAACCTATCATAAGACACAACTATTTATTTAATTTTTAAATTTTTTACTTTTTTATTTAATTTGTAGCTATATTTAATTTAAAGTATCTTAAGTATAAAAATACTATTTAAATATAAAAAATATTTTTACTTAAAATAAATATTAAATAATAATTTCTTACTCAAAAACATAAAAAGGTAAAAAAATTGGTGTCAGGTAATCCAACCACCCGTTCAGATTGGGTTGGATTTTCCCCTTAGAAGAGGTTTAACCCCATCCTACCCGACCAAGCTCAACCACATATGGTCAAGACGGAATTATTCATGGGTGAGGTTGACCATATTATTAAAAAAAATTTATTTTCTTTTACCCCCTCCCCTAATTAAGGAGAGCAAACATTATCATATTTGTAATTTCAA
The DNA here is from genome assembly GCA_030549335.1 of Pontederia crassipes. NCBI lineage: Eukaryota > Viridiplantae > Streptophyta > Magnoliopsida > Commelinales > Pontederiaceae > Pontederia > Pontederia crassipes. The sequence continues at coordinate 11,394,139 of CM060190.1, forward strand.
CAATTAAACTTAAAACCTCAATCAAACTTACTTATTAGATCAGGACTAGATGTTAAAACTGAAAAAAGAATAATATGATGCATGTACACATTCTCTTTATGGTCAATGCATGTAATTAAATTTGATTTCAAGGTACTTTTCACGAGGTGTTTTTTCTTATGATTTCAGTGATGTACATTACTATGATATAATGATAATGTGAAGACAACCATATATTATTTAGATTACATATGATCTCAAGGAGTACAAATCTAAATGTTCCTTTTCTTTCTGTTGCGATATAGTGTAGGGGGTTTACATTACTAATATGGATAGAATGATTAGGCTCCAATAAAAATATTTGCATCCACAAAATTATTGAACCAATTGTGTCAATCTTAGTAGTTGAAACACAATGTGATGATACATCACCTCAAATCCACCAAAGATGATTGTGAAGAAAGGGCTTATACCCTACCCTTACAAATTGCATGATCCACAAGGGTTTATTTTCATGATTTTCTTCGATAATGATGAATAAGCCAACTACAAATGACATTGACAAACTTTCCTGCAGCGAAAAAAACAAAGTTAACAATCATGTGCTTAATTAAAGTTGGAAAGTACTACTTAATTTGCATATTTGGAAAGTCCACATTAATGGTGTTAATGTCGATGGAGTGCACCATAAGTTCATTGAATTAGGGTATGTATGTCAAGTATATCGAAGTGTCCTCTTAAGTGGGGCTTGATCATGAAATTGACATTCCATGTTAATAAAAATTTTCATTTGTGATGGATTTTTAGTGATTTACCATTGCAAAGCATTCAAATTTTTTTTTTGTGAGATAGGTTGATCTCAAATAGGGGAACCAAGTAGCATGTGTGATAAGTTAATATTACATGCATTTATCTCCATGCAATACTTAGACATTAGAATTTAATTTGTTGCATGATCGACACTCAGTTATGAATCCTTCTACACTCTTATGCATGATTTCATGAATTCCTGCCACATTTTGACAATTAACTATAGTAAATTGATCAACAAATCTGGCTAACTTTGAATTAATTTGATTCCATGCATATATTTTATTATTTGTTTTCTTAAATTCTTTTGAGTTGGAAGCTACTCATTTGTGATTTATTTTATTCTCAAAATCAATACTTTAGAGGTGCGGGGTGACCAAATAGAAAAAACATGAAAAATAGAGTGAGAACCATTATTATGGACAAGTTATAAAAGAAACCAAGTCTGGCTAGCATCATATCTAGACTGGGTTCCCAATAAAAATAGATTCAGAATCGAGTTTTTCTTGAAAATAAAACTTGAATTGAATGCCACCCGAGTTTGACCAAATCGGCCCGAGTTCAATACAATCAGCAAAACTGATGGACAACTTGGATTTGAGCTTGAAATCAACTTGAAATACTAGAACGCCACCACTCCTATAAATATAATGTACCACAAAATCCAAGGAGCATGCAATCATGGAGTTTGAATCCTTAACCACGTTAAAAACGAGAAACAAAGTTCTACTATACACCATCGTAAATCAATCAACAATTTATGTTTGAAGCATAATCTAGGCCAAGACTTATTTCAGAAACGCCATTCACTATCACAATTTCCAATATTTATTTATATTGTTCTCCTCAAATTTGATGTTAATTCTATCAAATATGGATTAATTTAATCGTTAGAAGAAGACTACATAGATCCTCGATTTTTGCTTAATATATTTTGTTATTTTGACTTCTAAGAATATAGTTATAATGAATGCTTAATGTTCTATCGGAGTTAAATTGTAACAACTCTGATTTTTTTTAGGATTTAATAAATGAATATTTTATCATTTTATTTGAAAACAATATGGCCATTAATATTATTATAATTAATAATTCCGAAAATAAAGGAAAATAGGGAAGTAGTTTAATTAAGGATAAAAATGTATTATGAGATATTTAATTAAATTCGGAATTATTTAATTATTAAAGTAAATCAGAATTTGTTAAAATAGATTAATTAAAAGATAAATTTTAATTGGGATTGAAAGTTAGAGATAGATTGAAAATCAAGGATTTAAGAGTCCTATAAATAAAATCTTAGAGCCAGTCGTCAAAGGAATTTTTTTCTCTTTGATTCTCGGTGTTCAGCGGTAGAGGCGTGACGTACAATTGATGGCAAGACGTGATTCCATGTCGAATGGCTAAGTGTGAAATGAGGTACGTAGGGGGATCCGTAGGTTTATTATTTGCAGCAATTACTTTATAGAATTGGTTCGTTGCGCGAATTTATTGGACAAAAAAAAGGGTAAGACTTATGCGAATCTTACTGGAGAGAGATTAAAGCACGTCGTTAACGCTAAGGGTCTATTTGGATTGAGGGTTATGAAGGGGTGGGGTGGAATATGAGGGAATGAAATTAGTTACACCATGTTTGGTTATATTTTTTATTTAAGTTAAGAGGGGTGGGGTGGAATAGCTAAGTCCTTCAAAAATCACATTTTTCATACCACCAAATTGGTGGAACGAGGAGGGATAGATTATTTTAGACCAAATTAATCTCTTTCCCTTTTTTATTACCAAATTAAATTATTTCTCTTATTACCAAATTAAACCACCACCTCCTCTCTCTCTCACACACACATATATATTATTTTTTTCTAATACGAATACATATTTTATAATTTTTATTAAATAAAACTTTTTAGTAAATATAAAATTTTATTCAAAATAAACATAAATATACTATTTAAAATTTTTTTAATATTAATATAATATATTCAATCGGTTCAAGACGTAAAACCCGGATTCGGTCCCGACCCGACCTGGTCGAGTGTCAAAGAAATGAGACTCGGTCCTGACTTAATTATCTATCGGGTCGAAAAAAATTTAAAAATTTCGAGCCGGTGCGGGCGAGGGCGATCAGTCGTCCCGATTCATGCTCACCCATAATTAATGATAATAGATACTTTAAATATATAATGAAGGATAAAAATGACTTTTATACAAATAAAATATTTATTACCCCACCCCACATCTTATATTATTTATTATCCAAATATGGACTTTGTAATGACACACCACACCACCCCACCCGATCACTCACCACACCACCCCATCCCTAAGCGAAGAAAAAAAATAAGAAAAATAAACTATGTGCGTGCAGGTGATGTGGAGAGAGAAACATGAAAAAAAGGGATTACTTGGCATGCGGGAAAGAAGGAAACCATTTTGAATTCATTTATGATTTTTCTAATAAGGAAAAATCATTTGTTGAGTTTCTCGGCCAGCCAGAAAAAAAGAGTAGAGAGAGAATGCCAGAAAAAAAAGGGGATTTTGTGGAAGGCATGGAGAGAGAAAAGGGATAGGCAGAAGGAAAAAAAAAAGAAGGCGCCGGATGTACAAGAGAGAAAAAAAATAAAATGAGATGAAGAATGGGATTCTTTTCGGCAGAGAAAGGAAGTAGAAAAAAAATATGGAAAATAAAAGGTTAGGCGCCATGGAGTTCTTTTCATTTTTTTGGGTTTCGAATTTAGAAAAAAAAGGGAAAATCATTTTATTTCTTTTCCCAGGGAATTGAATAGAAAAGAAAACAATGAAGATGCAGATAGTTATTCTTTTAGTAATTTATTATTAGTATATTATGATTATCTTGTTCTTATTATTATTTAAATATGATATATTGATTGTATTATAATTGATTAGTTTGGATTATATTATCATCATATCGAATCATAGTATTGTCATACCATATCATATCACTATCGTACTTGATCATATTCGGTTATCATATCAGATCACATCGTTGTCATATTTGATCATATTTTGTTATGATATTTAATCTTATCACTCGTTATGATATTGATCCAGTAGTCTTTCTGATTGGGTCTTATTTTATCTAAATTAAATTGCTAAAAGATAGATGATTTAAGTAAACAAGATAAAAGCTGAAAGTTGTTGGGCCTTCATGTTCTTTGATTGTCTCCAAGCCCCCAGGCCATATTATTATTGAATTGAATTGAATAGGGCAGATAGTGGACCTAAAGGTTTGAGGCGACATCATCCTTTAGAGAAGCTATGGCTGTCCTGTGTTTGGTCATGGTCCCCCGCCATTCACGAATAATTGTTAGCGCTATATTGTTGGGTGGCTTGCCGTGGCACTGATCCCCCATCGGCCTACATGAAAGGGACATGAAGTTTCTTTAATTGACCGAGCGCTCTTATTGAATTGGATAACTCCGAACATTGTAAATTGAATTGAATTAAATTAAAATCGAATCGAATTGAGTTGGATTGAAATCGAATTGAATAGATCATGGTCATTTGGATACTAGCGTTGACTGACATTGCATCCGCCCATTGAATCAAATGAAATTGTTATTGACCAATGACCATTGATATTAAATTGAAAATTGTTAAATTAAATAGTGTCACAGTGATCAGACATTTAATTGCTAAATCAATATTGATCGATCATCTGATCTTTTCCTGATCCTTCCATTAATTTATGACTTTATTGTCCTATTGTTATATTGAATCATCGATCCAATTGATTAGGCAATTATTAATTGCTATCTCTATTGATTGGTCTTTTGACCATAACTTGATATAGTTGCTCATATTGATAAAATCGTTATATTATAAATTGATTATTATATTAATTGCTCAATTGACTCATCATTCATTATATCTTATTTTCAATTGAGCATATTGATTGTTTAGTAGACCCTACGTACTAAGTATTTTTATACTCATGGATATTTTCCTGTACCTGGATTCGTGCAGGTGAGAGTACTTTGATAGAGGATGATCCTGCAGGTGGCTATGCTCAGTGACAAACAGATGTTGCACATGTTTTAGATCGAGTTATCTAATTTTTTATTATTTCCGCATTTATTATAGTTGTGAACTTATTGATATTTTAGTTATCTTGAATATTATGGATTATTAATTATTATCATTGAAAAGTCTTCCGCATTTATTGTTTATATTCCGTAAAAATGTTCTATAAAAAATTGTGTAACGCCTCTGGGACGACTCTGAGCACGTGAAAGTCACGTGGGTCTCGGGGCGTTACATAAATCATATGTTGCATTAGTTTCATTTAATTTGCATAATAATTAGCCAATAATTCACCTCAGACTCGCTTGTGTGTGTAAGTCGAGCCGGGTTCCTCCATTAATTTTAGCTCTTTAAAACATATTGTTAGCCCAGTACAAGTTCTGTCGGACCCATGGCGAGTTTTGTGCGGTATTATTGTTAATAAATTAGTTTTAATTGCTAATAATTGTGTCATTAAACGAAGGTTTGCAACTTAAATCATATAAAGTAAATTTGAGTTGATCGAGTTTTCGACGTCTTAATTTTAATTATATTTAAGATAGTTACATTCTCAAATTTTTAGTCCTTTACTTAACCTTTGAATATTAATGCATCTTAATCCGTAGTGGATTAAAGTAGATTGAGTTTTCAACATGGATTGATCCTATTCTCAATTTGGATAGTTGAGTCCTCAAGTTTTTAGACCTATATCTTTTATCTGTGTCTTTTAAAAATAAAGTATAAATTTGATCCATTAATAATTAAGGGTCTGTTTGAAAATTAAATAATGGAAGGGTGTGATGGGGGTGGTGCAGTGAAAGATGGGCTGGTGAAGTGTGGTGTATCATTAGAAACTCAATATTTGGATATTAAGTTGTAAAAAAAATGATGACATAGAGAATGAAAGTTTTATTTACTAAACAGTCAGTTTTACCCTTTATTATATATAAATTATTTATAATCTCTAATGAGTAATAAATATTTATTACTTTATCACTTAATTTATTTTTCTCTTTTATTTTTTGTTTTGCCTATTTTCTATTTTTATTATATTATTTATTTATTTTAACTATTTTATTGTAATAGATATATATATATTCATATGAGAGAAAAAATAATTTATCAGAGAGAGAGAGAGTGGGTTTATTTTTGTAATAAGATAAATGGTTTCATTTGGTAATAACAGATGAGTTAATTTAGTCTAAAATTATTTATTTCTTATCATTCATTCTCATTCCACTAATTTGGTGAAATGAAAAATGTGGTGTTTGAAGGGATTAGTTATTCCACCTCACCCCTCTTAACTTAAATAAAAAAATGTAACCAAATATGGTGTAACTAATTTCATTCATCCATATTTCACCCCACTTGTTCAAATACCTCAATCCCAACAAATCCTAAGAGATAATGGTAGAGATATGAAGTCTGAATTGTAACTTTTTCTCACATTATTATAGGCATCATTCTCTCTAATTGTCATGAATTTGGTTTATTTTTATGTGAATTCAAATGTTGTTATTTTTTCAACTAATAAACTAGGTTGAAAATAAGAATGTAAATTAGTCATCTTGAGTTCGACAATCTATTCACTCTTTGTTACTTGATGCGGTCTAATATACTTGCTAATAATTTATATTTAATTTGCATGCATTAGTAACACTTGATGGCTTTAGTATCATGACCGAACCTTGAAGGAATGTAATGCGTTATTGCAATATAAGTACTCTTGGATGGATCTATAGTGAAAATGTCCATGGACCCGTGGTTCGGTGCTGTTTTTAAGAAAAATCAACACTAATCAAGGCATCTGTGATAATTGATTATTAAGGATTGTATCGACCTAATGCTTATAATTCAATTAGTTGACTATATATATTGTGAATGACAAAGGATGGTTCCAACAATTTATGAGATGATAAATAGTACAACAACAATTTAAGGAAATAGTGTTTTGAGATGAACAAATATGTACACCTTCTAATCCGACTCACTTATATAGGAAACACAAAAAACTCATAAATCTTGAAGTCTTTGATTACTTGATTGGTCTCCTTAACTAGGATTTGTATTAGTGCATATTAAGACTCATGTCATGCAAGAACATTGAAAAAGTACATTATTAAGAAATCATATTACGAACTCCTAATGTGATAAATAGGTTAGTCTATTTTAAAAAAGCAATTTGGTTGATATAAATAAATAAATCTACACCTATATCTATATTATATAATATAAGGCTATGCATCATGGCATTTTTGTAATTAATTTTGGAGCTTTCTCCTTTCACCATTCTTTCTATATTTTTTTCATACTTTTTTAATTATAAAAAATTTTAATTTATTGTTTGTGGTGTAACTCCCACTATAATTTGTTTTAATGACATTATGAAGACATTAACTTTCACAATGTCATCATTAATCTATATATCTTCTATATCTATATCTATATATAATATAAAGCCATGCATCATGACATTTTTGTAATTAATTTTGGAACTCTCTCCTTCCACCATTCCTTCTATCTTTTTTCTTATTTTTTTGAATTATCAAATTTTTAATTCATTATTTGTGGTGTAACTCCCAATTTAACATGTTTTAGTGACATTATGAAGACAATAACTTTCACAATGTCATCATTAACCGATATATCTTCTATATCTATCTCTATATCTATATATAATATAAAGTCATGGATCATGACATTTTTGTAATTAATTTTGGAACTCTCTCCTTCCACCATTCCTCCTATCTTTTTTCTTATTTTTTTGAATTATCAAATTTTTTAATTCATTATTTGTGGTGTAACTCCCACTTTAATTTGTTTTAATGACATTATGAAAATATTAACTTTCACACTGTCATCATTAATCTATATTTATATCTATATCTATATCTATATCTATATTCAATATATAAAATAAAGCCATGCATCATGGTTTTTTTTGTAATTATTTTTGTAGCTCTCTCCTTCCACCATTCCTTCTATCTTTCTACTTTTTTTTAATTATCAAAATTTTTAATTCATCATTTGTGATGTAACTCCCACTTTAATTCATTTTAATTGCATTATGAAGACATTGATTTTCACAATGTCATCAGTAACAACATCCTATTTCATTTATTATCAAATTTAATTTAAGTCACTTTAAATTATTTAATATTTTCATTTGAAGTTATTTCTTCTTTAAACTACACGTATTAAAATTTATATTCTATATAAAGCCTTGTACCATGACATTTTTGTAATTAATATTGGAGCTCTCTCCTTCCACCGTTCCTTCTGTCTTTTATTTATTTTTTAATTATCAAATTTTTTAGTTCATTATTTGTTTGTGTAACTCCCACTTTAATTTGTTTTAAGGGCATTATGAAGACACTAACTTTCATAATGCCGTCATTAATAACATCCTATTTAATTTATTATCAAATTAATTTATGGTACTTGAAATTATTTAATATTTTCATTTGAAGTTATTTCTTCTTTAAACTACACCTATTAAAATGTCTATATATTTTATATACATAATATACATCCATGCATCATGGAATTTTTGTAATTAATTTTGGAGCTCTCTCCTTCCACCATTCTTTATATCTTTTTTCTTATTTTTTTGAATTATAAAAAAATTTAATTCATTATTTGTGGTAGAAGTCTCAGTTTAATTTGTTTTAATTGCTTTATTAAAAATTAATTTTCACAATATCATAATTAATGACATCCTATTTAATTTATTATCAAATTTAACTTAATGTACTTTAAATTATTTAATATTTTCCTTCGAAGTTATTTCTTTTTTAAACTACATCTATGAAAATGTCTCTCTCTCTATATAATATATAATATAATATAAAACCATGCATCATGGAATTTTTGTAATTAATGTTAGAGCTCTCCCCTTCCATCACTCCTCCTATCTTTTTTTTTTTTGAATTATCAAAATATTTAATTCATTATTTGTGGTGTAACTCGCACTTTAATTTGTTTTAATGACATTATGAGGATATTTAACTTTCACGAAGTGATCATTAATAACATCCTATTTAATTTATTACTAGGTTTAAATTAATAAATTATTTCATTTTTTCATTTGAAGTTATTTCTTCTTTGAAATACACCTTTTAAAATGTCTACATATATAATATAATATAATATAATAAAGTCTTGCATCATGGCATTTTTGTAATTAATTTTGAGCTCTCTCCTTCCACCATGCCTTCTAGCTTGTTTCTTATTTAATCTATATCTATATATGACATAAAGCCATGCATCATGGCTTTTGTAATCAATTTTGGAGCTCTCTCCTTTCACCGTTCTTTCTATCTTTGCATCATGGCTTTTGTAATCACATTATGAAGACATTAACTTTCACAATGTCATCATTAATCTATATATCTCCTATATCTATATCTATATCTATATCTATATCTATATCTATATCTATATCAATATCTATATATAATATAAAGTGATGCATCATGACATTTTTGTAATTAATTTTTGAGCTCTACACTAACTTTCACAATGTTATCATTAACCGATATATCTTCTATATCTATATCTATATCTATATATAATATAAAGTCATGGATCATGACATTTTTGTAATTAATTTTGGAGCTTTCTCCTTCCACCATTCCTTCTATCTTTTTTCTTATTTTTTTGAATTATCAAATTTTTAATTCATTATTTGTGGTGTAACTCCCAATTTAACATGTTTTAGTGACATTATGAAGACAATAACTTTCACAATGTCATCATTAACCGATATATCTTCTATATCTATCTCTATATCTATATATAATATAAAGTCATGGATCATGACATTTTTGTAATTAATTTTGGAACTCTCTCCTTCCACCATTCCTCCTATCTTTTTTCTTATTTTTTTGAATTATCAAATTTTTTAATTCATTATTTGTGGTGTAACTCCCACTTTAATTTGTTTTAATGACATTATGAAAATATTAACTTTCACACTGTCATCATTAATCTATATTTATATCTATATCTATATCTATATCTATATTCAATATATAAAATAAAGCCATGCATCATGGTTTTTTTTGTAATTATTTTTGTAGCTCTCTCCTTCCACCATTCCTTCTATCTTTCTACTTTTTTTTAATTATCAAAATTTTTAATTCATCATTTGTGATGTAACTCCCACTTTAATTCATTTTAATTGCATTATGAAGACATTGATTTTCACAATGTCATCAGTAACAACATCCTATTTCATTTATTATCAAATTTAATTTAAGTCACTTTAAATTATTTAATATTTTCATTTGAAGTTATTTCTTCTTTAAACTACACGTATTAAAATTTATATTCTATATAAAGCCTTGTACCATGACATTTTTGTAATTAATATTGGAGCTCTCTCCTTCCACCGTTCCTTCTGTCTTTTATTTATTTTTTAATTATCAAAATTTTTAGTTCATTATTTGTTTGTGTAACTCCCACTTTAATTTGTTTTAAGGGCATTATGAAGACACTAACTTTCATAATGCCGTCATTAATAACATCCTATTTAATTTATTATCAAATTAATTTATGGTACTTGAAATTATTTAATATTTTCATTTGAAGTTATTTCTTCTTTAAACTACACCTATTAAAATGTCTATATATTTTATATACATAATATACATCCATGCATCATGGAATTTTTGTAATTAATTTTGGAGCTCTCTCCTTCCACCATTCTTTATATCTTTTTTCTTATTTTTTTGAATTATAAAAAAAATTAATTCATTATTTGTGGTAGAAGTCTCAGTTTAATTTGTTTTAATTGCTTTATTAAAAATTAATTTTCACAATATCATAATTAATGACATCCTATTTAATTTATTATCAAATTTAACTTAATGTACTTTAAATTATTTAATATTTTCCTTCGAAGTTATTTCTTTTTTAAACTACATCTATGAAAATGTCTCTCTCTCTATATAATATATAATATAATATAAAACCATGCATCATGGAATTTTTGTAATTAATGTTAGAGCTCTCCCCTTCCATCACTCCTCCTATCTTTTTTTTTTTTGAATTATCAAAATATTTAATTCATTATTTGTGGTGTAACTCGCACTTTAATTTGTTTTAATGACATTATGAAGATATTTAACTTTCACGAAGTGATCATTAATAACATCCTATTTAATTTATTACTAGGTTTAAATTAATAAATTATTTCATTTTTTCATTTGAAGTTATTTCTTCTTTGAAATACACCTTTTAAAATGTCTACATATATAATATAATATAATATAATAAAGTCTTGCATCATGGCATTTTTGTAATTAATTTTGAGCTCTCTCCTTCCACCATGCCTTCTAGCTTGTTTCTTATTTAATCTATATCTATATATGACATAAAGCCATGCATCATGGCTTTTGTAATCAATTTTGGAGCTCTCTCCTTTCACCGTTCTTTCTATCTTTGCATCATGGCTTTTGTAATCACATTATGAAGACATTAACTTTCACAATGTCATCATTAATCTATATATCTCCTATATCTATATCTATATCTATATCTATATCTATATCTATATCTATATCTATATCTATATCTATATCAATATCTATATATAATATAAAGTGATGCATCATGACATTTTTGTAATTAATTTTTGAGCTCTACACTAACTTTCACAATGTTATCATTAACCGATATATCTTCTATATCTATATCTATATATAATATAAAGTCATGGATCATGACATTTTTGTAATTAATTTTGGAGCTTTCTCCTTCCACCATTCCTTCTATCTTTTTTCTTATTTTTTTGAATTATCAAATTTTTAATTCATTATTTGTGGTGTAACTCCCAATTTAACATGTTTTAGTGACATTATGAAGACAATAACTTTCACAATGTCATCATTAACCGATATATCTTCTATATCTATCTCTATATCTATATATAATATAAAGTCATGGATCATGACATTTTTGTAATTAATTTTGGAACTCTCTCCTTCCACCATTCCTCCTATCTTTTTTCTTATTTTTTTGAATTATCAAATTTTTTAATTCATTATTTGTGGTGTAACTCCCACTTTAATTTGTTTTAATGACATTATGAAAATATTAACTTTCACACTGTCATCATTAATCTATATTTATATCTATATCTATATCTATATCTATATTCAATATATAAAATAAAGCCATGCATCATGGTTTTTTTTGTAATTATTTTTGTAGCTCTCTCCTTCCACCATTCCTTCTATCTTTCTACTTTTTTTTAATTATCAAAATTTTTAATTCATCATTTGTGATGTAACTCCCACTTTAATTCATTTTAATTGCATTATGAAGACATTGATTTTCACAATGTCATCAGTAACAACATCCTATTTCATTTATTATCAAATTTAATTTAAGTCACTTTAAATTATTTAATATTTTCATTTGAAGTTATTTCTTCTTTAAACTACACGTATTAAAATTTATATTCTATATAAAGCCTTGTACCATGACATTTTTGTAATTAATATTGGAGCTCTCTCCTTCCACCGTTCCTTCTGTCTTTTATTTATTTTTTAATTATCAAAATTTTTAGTTCATTATTTGTTTGTGTAACTCCCACTTTAATTTGTTTTAAGGGCATTATGAAGACACTAACTTTCATAATGCCGTCATTAATAACATCCTATTTAATTTATTATCAAATTAATTTATGGTACTTGAAATTATTTAATATTTTCATTTGAAGTTATTTCTTCTTTAAACTACACCTATTAAAATGTCTATATATTTTATATACATAATATACATCCATGCATCATGGAATTTTTGTAATTAATTTTGGAGCTCTCTCCTTCCACCATTCTTTATATCTTTTTTCTTATTTTTTTGAATTATAAAAAAATTTAATTCATTATTTGTGGTAGAAGTCTCAGTTTAATTTGTTTTAATTGCTTTATTAAAAATTAATTTTCACAATATCATAATTAATGACATCCTATTTAATTTATTATCAAATTTAACTTAATGTACTTTAAATTATTTAATATTTTCCTTCGAAGTTATTTCTTTTTTAAACTACATCTATGAAAATGTCTCTCTCTCTATATAATATATAATATAATATAAAACCATGCATCATGGAATTTTTGTAATTAATGTTAGAGCTCTCCCCTTCCATCACTCCTCCTATCTTTTTTTTTTTTTGAATTATCAAAATATTTAATTCATTATTTGTGGTGTAACTCGCACTTTAATTTGTTTTAATGACATTATGAAGATATTTAACTTTCACGAAGTGATCATTAATAACATCCTATTTAATTTATTACTAGGTTTAAATTAATAAATTATTTCATTTTTTCATTTGAAGTTATTTCTTCTTTGAAATACACCTTTTAAAATGTCTACATATATAATATAATATAATATAATAAAGTCTTGCATCATGGCATTTTTGTAATTAATTTTGAGCTCTCTCCTTCCACCATGCCTTCTAGCTTGTTTCTTATTTAATCTATATCTATATATGACATAAAGCCATGCATCATGGCTTTTGTAATCAATTTTGGAGCTCTCTCCTTTCACCGTTCTTTCTATCTTTGCATCATGGCTTTTGTAATCACATTATGAAGACATTAACTTTCACAATGTCATCATTAATCTATATATCTCCTATATCTATATCTATATCTATATCTATATCTATATCTATATCTATATCAATATCTATATATAATATAAAGTGATGCATCATGACATTTTTGTAATTAATTTTTGAGCTCTACACTAACTTTCACAATGTTATCATTAACCGATATATCTTCTATATCTATATCTATATCTATATCTTATATAATATAAAGCCATGCATCATTAATTTTGGAGCTCTCTACTTTAATTTGTTTTAATGACTTTATGAAAATATTAACTTTCACAATATCAACATTAATCTATATCTATAGCTATATAAAATATACAGCCATGCATCATGATTTTTTTTTTGTAATAAATTTTGGAGCTCTCTTTGTCCACCATTCCTTCTATCCTTCTACTTTTTTTTTGAATTATCAAATTTTTTAATTCATTATTTGTCATGTAACTCCCACTTTAATTCATTTTAATAGCATTGACATTAACATTCACAATGTCATCATTAATAACATCCTATTTGATTTATTATGAAATTTAATTTAAGGCACTTTAAATTATTTGATATTTTCATATGAAGTTATTTCTTTTTAAAACTATACCTATTAAAATCCATATTCTATATAAAGCCATGTATCATGGCATTTTTGTATTTAATTTTGGAGCTCTCTCCTTCCATCCTTCCTTCTATTTATTTTTTATTTTTCTTAATTATCAAAATTTTAAATTCATTATTTGTTGTGTAACTCCCACTTTAATTTGTTTTAATGGCATTATGAAGACAGTAACTTCTACAATGTCGTCATTCATAACCTCCTATTTAATTTATTATCAAATGAATTTAAGGTAATTGAAATTATTTAATATTTTCATTTGAAGTTATTTCTTCTTTAAACTATACCTATATATATTTAATATAATATACATCCATGCATCCTAGTATTTTTGTAATTAATTTCGGAGAGCTCTCTCCTTCCACCCATTCCTTCTATCTTTTTTCTTATTATTTTGAATTATAAAAAATTTTAATTCATTATTTATGCTGTAAGTCTTACTTTAATTTGTTTAATGGCATTATTAAAACATTAATTTTTGCAAAGTCATAATTAATGGCATCCTATTTTATTTATTATCAAATTTAATTTAAGGTACTTTTAAATTATTTTATTATTTTATTTGAAGTTATTTCTTCTTTAAACTACATATGTGAAAAATGTCTCTTTATATATATAATATATAGTATAATATAAAGCAATGCATCATGGCATTTTTGTAATTAATTTTGGAGCTCTCTCCTTCCATTTAATTGTGGTGTAACTCCCACTTTAAATTTTTTTAATGGCATTATGAATATTGTTTTAATGGCATTATGAAGATATTAACTTTCATAAAGTCATCATTAATAACATCCTATTTAATTTGTTATCAAATTTAGGGTTTAGAATATTATGTAGAAAAAAATTAGGAAGCTTCTATTCAAATTATGTAGAAAGTTATATAGTATCAAATTATATTATTTTCCATTTGACTCATCTGAAGCTTCTACTGAAATTAATTTTTATTTTTTGTATTTAATCTTATTTAATTTTTAATTATATATGCCCTTCCAGTCCCCTTACCTAAATACGTATGACCCTTGAGTTCTTCTTTCGTTCATGACTTTCCTGCACGCATACATCATTCCACTGACGCGTTTGGAATTTTTTTTGCAAAACAAAGGATCACTTATATTTTCATATCAAAACTGGAATTTTCAATTTAACTGATTCATTCAAGGATGGTAGACTACCAATCGAATTCAGGTAAGACGGTTGTTGATGATATTTTTTGCACAGAGACATCTCATGGCATTCACAACTTTTTGTATGCATGGATTGTAACGCCCAGTTCATTTAAAAAAAAAAGATAAACTTGAAATAGAAAAAGAAAAAGAAGAGAATGGAAAGGATTAAAATAAATAGGAAGATAAAACTAAATAGAGGAAAAGATAAATAGGAAACAAAGTTTTAAAATATGAGGGGTTGAAATATATCTCACTATAAGTCAAAGATGAATAATAAGATGAAGCATATTAATAATAAAATCTTTTCATGATGATTTGTGGCTCTTGTCACTTATGATGATTTTTCCATGATTTCTTGATCTATTATTAATATGAACTAAAGAAGATGATTCACTTCATGATTATATGCTCATACGATGATTTCTCCTGATATGATGATGATATCATAATCATGATAATTGGCGTTTGTCACTTAATGATAATTTATTATGATCTATCTCGATCTTTTGATCCTGTGATCCTAAAAAGATGACATCTTGATCTATTGATTTCTTATGATCTTAGTGATCTTCTATTCATATGACATGTTATAAGAATTCTTTACTTATATCATGATGATGTCTATTTTCTTTCTATATGATGATGATGATGATGTTTTTATGATTCTCGTCTAGTATCATGATTTTATGATTATTTTTATCTTACTTCCATACTGAGTTGCAAAACTCATAGGAAGGTTTCTCCTCTACATGTTCTTAAATGCAGGTCAAGGTATGAATGATGATGTGGCCAACGGTGACAGATCGAGCTCGTAGGTGACTGCACATGATTATCGAGTCCTTTAGATGATGGATAGCTTTTTCTTTTCTTTTTAGTATTTGATGTATTAGTTTCTTTTGGACTCCTATGAAGTCAGTTATCAGACTTTCGCATTTCAAGATGTTACTCTATTTTATTTCTAATGATGATTTAGTTATTTCGCATTTATCGTTGATGAGTTGACCAGTCAAAGTCTGTATTTCGGTCAACATGATGTATACGTAAGGATAATTCGTAGCGTCTCCGAAGCGTATTCTGCCACGTGATGGGGTACGATTTGGAGGCGTTACATGAATAATTAAGTTGCTAGTTTTTTTTTTCAAAATGTTCAGCGAAATGTTATTAAAGAAAAAGAGGACAAAGAAGCGCCTACGCCAGTAAATTGTTGAAGATTATTTTCTGAAATTAATGCAAAGCAAGTGTTATTAATGCACATTAGCTACTACAAGATCATAATAACATGATAATCTGAAATTGTTGAAGATTATTTTCTCTGGCATTTCTGCCTACTTGTTACATGTGGAAGCTAACACCTTGCGAAGGGCTCAAACTACTCTTTTCAAGAACTAGTTGAGTTGTTGAATTTGTAGGATTGACATTCTGATTTTTTTGAACTTGTTTTCTAGGAGTTTGAGCGACCGAAGCCTACAAAACAAGAAAAAAGCTGATCGATGAGACGTGCAAAACTGCATGCAAGGACGGACTCTACAAAGCCTGTGATCTATCGATGAGGACAACATGTATTATATGCATACCTGCGACTGTGGCTCGTTAACGGGGATTGCGTCGTACCTAGACCTTTTCTTCCAGTTGCCCTGATTGTCCTGTCTGATTTGATACTTTTGAGCGTGACTTGCGACTTGCTTTGCACTTTTCGACTTTACAAACCTCGCTGATATGCCCTTCCAGTCGCCCATACCTAAATTCCTGAGACCCTCCAGAAACCTCCCGTGTTCTTCTTTCGTCCATGATGGACGTTTGGAAACTTTCCGCAAAACAAAAGGATCACTTATACTTTCATATCAAAACTTGGATGTTAATTCCAAGAAGGAAACATATAACAATTCATTCATTTTTATAACTGATTCATGAGTAAGGAAAATATAAAATAAAAATATGTAAGTTTCTTGTTGGTAATAATTAAGCAGATATTTTATTGAATATTTTTTAAGATAAAATGAAATGAACCGCCGAATTTAAATACATCTCTAATTAGGAGTTGAAGTAGATTTGTATTATTTATGCATGTAGATTTGTATTTTATTTATACGGCAATTTCAAAACAGTTCTTGAATTATTTTTGTACCTAATGTTAATTTTGTTACGATAGTTTTCTCCTTGAAAACGGCTATATTTGCAACTATCTATTATTAAAATCAGTTCAATTGAATGTTATAATATGAAAACAAATTGCTCTTGGATTTGATTAACTAGACTCATTCATGCTATGTGGCGGAAGTACAATCTGATCTAAATTTTCATTCGTCAAAGCAAATAATTAACTGTTGGATGAGACTAAGTTGTAGTGTTCATGCTGTATATATATAGTGTTCATGTTGGATGAGACTCATGTATATAGTTTTCATTCGAGTTTAATCATATATATACAAAAGCGAAATAGTATGAAGCCACGAATTGATAAAATATTTGAACTTAAAATATGAAACCAAATTAGAAAAAAGATTGAGCACGTTGTCCTTCAACCACAAAAAAGGACAAACAAAATAAAACAAAAGTTACCCTTCCTCGGGGCAACTCGCGGCAACTGCAACCTCTCCTTCAACACGTTCACCTCTTGATCCCTCGCCTTCGTTGGTTCGGAGATCGTCACGCCGAAAAGCCTCACCATCACGTCTCTCTCTCTCTCTCTCTCTCGTGAAGATCGTACGATGGCGGGAGTGCTTGCGGGAGGGGGGCTCTATTTGTAGTTGTTCGTATGATTCCATGTGAAGATATTTGTTTCCATTTTAAGTTGATGCCGATAATTAAGTGCTTGATTGGTGCATTAAGATGAAGAATAAATTGCATCCTATTCTATTTTAGGAAAAACATCATTATAGAATAATAGTTTAATAAACATTTAAGATTGTTGGTTGACCCCTGTAAAAGAAACAACAAAATTTTATTTTTTAAACGTGGACTAAGGTGTTCACCGGGCCAAAATTCTCTAACCTCTGGTCGAATACAACTTAGGAAATCTCAAGTCGACTTGATCGGTTTATTTATTTATTTATTTATTTATTTATTTATTTATTTTACTTTGTTATTTAATTAAATCTTTATTTAATTTAAAATATTAAACAATAGTCAAATAAAATATTTTTAAATTTAAAATATTAAAAAAAGAAAATTAGTTGTCGAATAATTCAATAATCAAATCCGACCCAACCCAACTCGACCCTTGTTGAATTCGATCAAATTTGTCCCTTGTAAGGGGCTCAACCCAATCCGATCCAATCCAATCCGACTAAGTTTGATGAAGTCGAGTTTGTTGATGGATCCAACTAGATCCACATATGCCAATCACACAAATAGTAAGAGTGAAAAGAAGTGGATCCCATGAAAACATTTTATCTTATTCTTCTTAAATGAGAATTTTACAAAAGTGATGTTTAATAGTTCAAATGATAAAAAAAAATTAACAAGTGAATCCAGATTCAATGAGAAAAGATCTAAAATACCAAATAAGAGAATATTAAGATTTACTAAGTATTCTTCTGCTATTACTTGAAATGAGCAATAAAACCATATCTGATGAAATGATTGTCTTTATTTAAACAAAATTCAATTATTATATAATTTATATTAAAAAATTATCAAAATGATTTTTCAGCAATTAAAAATGATAAATATGTTAGTTTAATCTGAGTCAATCTATTATTATTTATTGAAATATATTTTTATCTTATTAATATAGGCACATGTCTTCTTCCAATTACTTTTTTAAATAAAAAAGACCTAATTAGTTTAGAAAATATAGTTATTTATCTTAATTATATGCAAATTAAATTCACTTTTCAAACCAAGAATTCTATTCTCTCTTGGTTTATATAGGACTCTCAGTTTTACTTACACTTTACCTATTTATTATAATCTTTATTTATTTTTTAAAAAAGAAAAAGAGTTATTCATCTCAATTATACTAAAGTAAATTTACCTATGCTCAAATCTTATCTTTATTTATATAGGACTCTCACTTTACTTAAACTTTGTATTTAGTTTATTTCTTAAAATAAGTAAAAACAGATCATTTCTATTTTTATTAAAAGTTGAGACATGTCTTGTCAAAGTTATTTTTTTAAAAAAATGGTACATTAAATTTTTTAAAAGTAAAATAATTAGTATATTAATTTTACTCAAGTTGTATGTACTTTTCACTAGTAATAATCTTTTATTTTCATTTATATGGGATTCCTCTTTTAATATAACTCTTAGAACAGAAATTAGATTATCAATATTAATTTTTGGCACACGGATTCATCAATTTATTATTCTTTAATCCAAAAAAAATCTTTATTTATTTAGAAAAAGGAAAAAAATATTTCTCAATTTTTTCATCTGAATAATACATTATCTTCTTATATCTATTTTCCTTTATGAAAAAATATTTATTTATCTTAATTATGACCAAAATTTAGTTTGCATCTTCAAACTTTTTTTTAAATACAAAAATAAAAAAATTATATTTTTCAATAAAAGGGAAAGATTTATTTTCTAATTATACTCAACTTGAATTCATGTTTATTTCTTCTGTGCAAACAATAATCTATGCTTAATTCGTAATTACTTATTTACATTCAAATTCAGTAAAGTGGGAACTTCTACACAATCCTTTTTTATTTAAACCACAAACCCTAAACTTATGAAGACACCTACTTTTGCTGAAACTAATTTTACTTATTTCTAGATGAATCCCATTTAAATTGAGCATGTATTATTATGTTATATAACAATCTTTTAATTTTCTTTTTAAAATGTCAAAACTCCTACTTTAGTGAAATTAAATTTATTTCTTCTGAATTTAATCTATTCTGATTTTCAGTTATGTCTTAGTTTCATTATTTATTTAATCATTTGAAAGTTCCTTCTCCTACTAAAATTAATTTTACCATTTCTATATTTAATCATACCAAAAAAGCCTACTCCTACTAAAATTAATTTTCAGCTGCATTATACGTTCTGATTAGATTTAATATTACCAAAAACCCTAATCCTAATCAAATTAGATGTTTTTTAGATTTATTTTTTTTTATATTATCCATATTACAAATGTTGTTAGCCTATTACCTAATTCAACAAACTTCATTATAAGATAAAAAAAATTATTTTCTGTAAATAAATCCGACAATCATAATAAGGTATAATAATATTTTCTAGGTCATAGATCTCTGGGATATCAAATATTATATATTTCGATTACAATAGTTTTTATCGCTTTGATATTTTTAAATATAATTCGATAATTTATAAGTATTGGGATTGAATATTAGTTTCTATATAAGGATATTATTAAAAATAGGGTTAAAAATAATCTTCTATATTTGATTTTCCTAAATATAATCCGATAGTGTATATATTAGGATTATGTTTTGGATTAGGGTTTTAATGTATTAGGGTTAGTTATATTAGATTTAGTATGATTATGATTATTTATGTTTAGGACATAAACTTAACATATGCTAATTTTGTAGGATTAGAATTATGATTATTTTAATGTTATCCGATAGTATACATACACATAATCCAATGATATTACATATTAGGATCTCTTAGAGATTAAATATCATATATTATATTAGTATTATTACATTAAATATTATATTTTTATAATAGTTTATGTAATGCAATATTTGATCTTCTTCAATGTAATTCGATAATATATAAATATTAGGATTAAACGTTGGCGTTAAAATAAGGATACTATTAGCGTTATGATTGGTTAAAAATAGTCTTATATGTTGGATTTTCATGAACATAATCCGGCAGTATATATTTATATTTAGGATTGTGTTTAGGAGTAGGATTTTAATACATTAGGATTAGTCATATTAGATTTAGTATGGTCATGATTAATTATTTTTGGGACACAAATTTAATATATATTAAATTTGTGGGATTTGAATTATTATTAGTTTAATATATATTTATATATTTGTATTATTATTATGTCTATGATGAGAGTTTCAAATATAGATGTACACTTAGCGATTCAGCAGAGGCGTCGTTAAATTCGCTCTAAATTATGGCTAAACAAAATAGCCACTCTTTAACTATTAGCGTCACGATGAAACCAAGGCGCCAGATTAGCGTCACGTATCGACGTTGTTATGACAATAATAACGTGATTTGATCTCTCAACTTTTTCATTAAATCGGTTGAAGGTCATACCAAATTAAATTTGTATAAAAGATTATGAATTTTAAACTTTATATTTAAGATAAATATAAATTATGAATTTTATTGGACCAAGAATAATATAATTTTATATCTGTTACTTTGAAGAATTTTTCAACATATATAGAACTTATGGAATAAAATACAACTTACTATTGTTTGTAAAGAAAAATAAAATATAGGGCTTCTAAAAAGTTATTCAGATAATTGTTAATCTTAATTGAGTTAGAAAAGAATCATTCTTAAAAAAACTTTTAGGTTTAAAATACCATCGTAATTATTTTTAGTACATATAAGGAAATCATTAAAAAAAGTTATCCAACAAATAACAATGGATTTTACAATTGTAGATGGTAATAAAAATAGGAAGCATAGAAGTTTTATCTCTGCTATATTTCTTATAAATTGATTAAATATATTCTATTAATCTTTTCTTTGCATAAATATATGTCGTTTCTTTACCAACCTCTCCTTCCTCTTTCTCTCCCCGAGACGTTTCTTCGCACTAAGCCTAATTTGTCTCTTTCTCTCTCCAATACAACAGCAAGCACTAGGGATGGCAATATCCACCGCCTCCTACAGGGCCCACAGAGATTCCCCTTTCGGGCCCGCATTCGTGAATTTTTACCTCGCGGAGGTGGGCGTCGCCGGCGATTCCTGTAGCCATTGGAGGCACCCTGCACCGCACACAAGGGTCGTCTCAGGCCCTTGCTCCCGAAGGCACCCTGTGTGCGTGCGGGCATCACTGTTGACCCTGTGCATGCATAGGGGCCTCGCAGGAAACCTGTGACGTGCACAAGGGTTGCTGGCGGCGTCCTTGGTGCACATGTCCCGGGGGCTTCTCCCCGGGACACGTCGAGTTATCTTACCATGTATTTTTCTTTTTAACTCACTTTTGTACTTAGTTTATTTTCTAAGTGTGGTGGTGGCAGTTTTGTAATTTGCGCTCCAGAAAAGTGCACCCCCGGAGATGGTCCTTCACACCACACGTCGCAAACCTACCACCCGAAACGGTGGTATAGTAGGGGAGACCCGCTAGTCCTCTCCCGAAGCGTTGTAATCATTCATCTTTACTCAACAAAGATTTCAAGCTTCCCTAAATTTAGCATCGTGCCTCAAGCGTGGGGTGGCAACCCACAAAAGAGCGTCCCAAAGCGTCCCAAGCGATCGAGCATTACGCCGAGGTGCCGTTTGTTCACAAATGCCTCCACCGAAGAAGCGTCCGCTTGGGACCGTGCGTCCCAAAAGTTGTGGCATACAAAAGTGGCATAAGCAAGCTTCCGCAAAGCGCTCAAAAGAGCTTGCCTAGACGTTGGACACGTCTAGGCGCCGCACGGGTCGGTCGAGCGAAAAATGACCCCGTGACACACGCAGGGGCTTTGCGCGCTATCAAGACGATGCATAAACAGAAAAAATACGTAGGAGATGTGATAAAGAAAACACCTTTGGGCTATGTCCATTTAGCTTTTTTTTAGCTATTTTGGATGTATATGTACGAAGAGTAGATATAGAAATTATATCTTTACCCTAAAATTGTTTTCTTTTATGTTACATATAGAGGTTTTAGGGTTTTTTTATTTTGGCGCCAAATTAGATAAGGTAGAGGGAAAATAATATTTGTGAAAAATTTGTGGCCCCTTGAATAAAAAGTAATTAGGAGTGATCAAAATTTGATGAAATTAATTGTGATGATTTATGATATGTCACTTTTAGATCACTAATGGAATTAATTAAATATGCTATCACAAATTCATCACAAGATTATGACGGACTTGTGACGAATAATATTGTAACAATTATTTCTGTCACAAGTCGGTCATTAAAGTATCAAATCATTTACCATCACAAATCAATCATAAATTCATCATATATTGTGACAAAAGTTTATCGTCACAAAAAAACTCTCGTAGAAATCATGTTTTCTTGTAGTGGTGGTAGCATCTCAATTGGGATAAAAAGATCCCGGCCTAGTTAGTCAAGTCCCCCAAATCGACATGATCTTCCCAATCACTAAGATAAAAAGTTATCTAATAAAGACAAAAGATGAAAAGATGAATGATGAATGACTTGAGACATAAAGATGATAAAGTACCACATGAGTGGATATATAGCAATCCAAATCTGCTGAATAACTCATGCTATGATCTTCTACATCCTAGGTCTTCTCATTCTATTAAAAGTACTCTTGTCTTATCAGAGCCAACCTTTTGGACTTTCGTCGTGTTGGGTGCAGTACTCCATAGTTTCAAATAAGATTTTTTTAGGAACGTATTGTTGGAGTTGGTGAATATTTCAGGGCCCCTTGTTTCTCACACTGGATTCGCCCACGTGAGCTTAGGGGAATCTGAGTATTACCCAATTAGCAGTGCTCCTGGCGTACGAACGAAAAAGGAGGGGGGGTTCGCCCCCCCGACGGCGGTCCCGCCTCCGAAACCTAGACGAGTTTTGGACTTTTTGTTTAGTCGGTCCGTGTGGTTCGGATTAGATTTTTTCTCTATTTGTTTGAGTTTTAAACCCGGTTTGGAGAGGCTATTAATAACCTAATTTCTGATGTAAACTGTGTGGCGGCCGTAAACCTAAACAATATAGTGGAACCTCTTTGCAGGACGTAGCCCTAATCTCAAGGGTGAACCTAGGTAAATTCATGTGTCTCCTCTATTTTTTTTGCAATCTCTTCACGATTTTCTCTTCCTATTCTTGAATTTTCCCATCACGTATTGATGGATTTAGTTAGACAATGTGTGGTTGGTAAACAAGGATCGATTTTTTAGCAAGGTACAAAATGTATTGTCAAATATTCAATATGATTCCACAAAATCTGTTTTCATTCAAGTAAGAGAAGGCAACTTAAGTGGTAAAGTCTTGTTCTATCAATGCATAAGCAGGTAAAGAATACGTGTGTTGAGCTACTAAGGAAGTAATAATGCAAAAAGCAAAAGCAAGACCTAATTGAAAATGTAGAATCTGTAAACTCGAAATCTCACTTATCAAAGTTCATCGTGGAAGAATCTTCTGAGGTATTGGCCATGATATATTTGATAAATATGAACATGATTTCTTCTCTCCTAAATATTATTCCTATCATAATAATTGAATTTCTTCATTCCTCTAATCACAAAAAAATTATTGTTGTTATTAAGAAATTATTTTTTTCGCAACTAGTTCCATCTTATAATAATTTCATCTTTTGTCTCACTACAAGTAATTCAATGTTATACTTGCTTATTTTATTAATTCACCCTTATCTCTAGCTTACTGCCATGAGCTTGCCTTGTCAATGGCAATCTCCTATCAGACTTTCTCCTTTTTGTATTTTACTTTATTATCATAAATATCACTTAAACTATTCTCTTCTTTTTCTTTTGCATTTACTGAGTCTTGCCTTCAAAATTTTCATGCAATCCAACTTATTAATTTTTTTGGTAAGATAGGTATAACCACAACTTAGAATATTCATTCTTTTATTTCATAATGTATATTTTCGCGATACAAACTTTACTTATTTGTTAGCTCAAATAACTCTTATTTTCATAAGACAATTATTATCATGTATTTCATGAGCATCACATATTTTGTAATAGAATATATAGTTCAAATTGTTAAAATTTATTGTCTGTCATTTTTTTTTGTTATATAATCCTATCATCTACTTGGGCAATACTATATGCTATAAGTTTTTTAACAAATATAGTTAACATGCTCGCCATAACTAATTGTTATATATCATAGGTGTAAATGTGGTAATGTTATTGAAAATATCATAATTATTTTTTAATTAAATATATTAACATAGACTCTGCGAATTCGAATTTACAATACGACTTCATGATACGAGTTTACGAGACCCAAAATGAGTTTAGTTAGACTCTCGATATTGATAACCTTGTTAATGATGTTATATGCTCATCTTATCTTGTCATGATGATTGTTCACATATCATATAGAGTGCATATGTAGCTCATAGCATGCACAAGTTCTATGTTTTCATTATGATGTAATGCATATGTCATGACATGCAGCTATCATGTTATAGGATCATAGCATGCATGAGCCTCAACATACTCTAACGGAAAAAATCTCCTGCACCTTATGGAACCGTGCAGGTATGGACGAGGCATAGACTCAATAGTGGAAGCCTCATGACGGAAAGATTGCACATGTGACATCGGGTCATTGCCCAAGTTATCTTATAGTACTTTATAGTATGATGATCCACTCTTTACTGAGTCTTGCCTTCAAAATCTTCAATCCACGCCCTCTTTCTCACCCTTCTCTTCACATCCACCATCGCTGGCGACTGCGTCAGCGCCTCCTCGTGTAGGAACATAAATATATTGCCTATCACTGCTCAAGCCTCTCGCACTTGCTGCCTGCCTATTACTCACTCTGCATGTATTGGAAGGTCTCAGAGAGAATCACTTCTTTGCTATGGAGGGTTGGCAAGTTCCTCCAATTCCTCCACTTAAATGTAGGAATTGTATCTAGAGAAAAAATGAAACATGGCTGGCAGTTAAAGCATGGAAGTAAAAGAAAACATGTTATAATTATTTAGTATTCTACTTTTTCAGTTATAAATAATTAGTTGATTGTATGCAGCTACCATGAGTTAGTGGATTAGAAATAATCTACGATTAGTAGGGTCAGTTATAAGATGATAGATTGGACTGGAGGAGAGTGTCAAGGAGGAGAGAATAAAAAATAAATAAATAGCAATGGAGGAAAGAGAAGCAATTTGACTATTTACAAAATTGTCAATAAATAGTCAGAAGAGGGGAGATATTATCATTTAAAGGCTTTAAATCTGATTTATAGATCCTTGATTTGATAAATAAAAAGAGGAAAAATATTGTATTCCTCCTTTAAAGGGGGACATGTCCATTAAGTCCATATAGATTATATAATATCTATTATATTGTTCTCCATTTGACTCATCTCAAGCTTCTAAACAAATTATTTTTTTATATTTAATCGCATTTAATTTCTAATTATACATGCATTATTCGGGCATTTTTTTTTTACTTAGATTCAACTAATCTCCTATATATATATATATATATATATATAATTGTAAACTTTTATTAATTGAAATAAAAATGAGAACTAGTTTCTTTTTTCGACTATCAATACTCCAAAGCAAAAAAAAAAGTCGCATTACCATCTCAATATTGTTGAGAAAAATGCTATTAGAAGAAAAAAAAGGGCAAAGAAGGGCATGCGCCAAGAAACAATGACTAATGCGTTCGTAATAACATGATGTTCTCGAATTATTGAAGATTATTTTCTCTGGCATTTTTGCCTACTTGGTCCTAGCCTGAGCTCTAGATCACATTCTTCCTCGGAGACATGAGCTGGACTGCTGCAATGAGTTTGTGGCTGAACGTGATGAAGCCGATTTGTGAGGTGACCATCGTGGCTAAACTGATGATGAGATGCGGCAGCAATATTTGCTTGGTCCAGAAAATCCAGCATTGATGTTGTAGTCCTTGGCACTTCGGGTTGATGCATTTTGAACTGCAATATGTACGTGGTTAGAAACATTAAATATTTTCATATGTTTTTCTCATTTGCATAACAAATCCGCTTCTATAAATACCAGCACTGGGTTGGCGTTTGCGGAAGCAAAACCCTGCGAATGGTTTAAACTGCTCTTCTGAAGGGCCACTTGATCAATTGAATTTGTTGGATTGACATTCTGATCTTCTTGAACTTGTTTTCCAGGAGTTTGAGCGATCAAAACCTACACAACAAAAAACAAAAGTAAATGCATCAACTATATACGGTAAAGGAAGAAGAAAAGGCATTTCTTTTTCTTTGTTTCATGGCATGTCTTGGAAACCAAGATTGGCATTTGAAGGAAGAAAACCGTGAGTTGTGAGTTGTGAGTCTGTATGTTATAACAAACGAAGAATATATCAACTCCAAAATTAATAATTAATAATAATAATAAGAAAAAAGCTGATCGATGAGACATGCAAAACTGCATGCAGGGACGGATCGACTCTAGTGTTATATTATATACATACCTGCGGCTGTGGCTCATTAATGGACATTGTATCGAACTTGGACCTGCAGTTGCTCTGATTGTTGTGTCTCATATAATACTTTTGAGCGTGGCTTGCGACTTGCAATGCAGTTTTGGACTTTACAAACCTCGCTGATATGCCCTTCCAGTCGCCCTTACCTAAATTCTTGAGACCCTCCAGGAACCTCCCGTGTTCTTCCTTCGTCCATGATTTTCCTGCACGCGTCCATCATTCCGCTGAGGCATTTGGAAACTTTTTCCAAAGCAAATGATCACGTGTATTTTCATATCAAAACTTGGATATTCATTCCAAGAAGAAAACACATAGCGACCCATCCATTTTTATAACTGATTCACGAGTAAGGAGAAAATGAAATAGAAATATATAAGTACACCTTAATTTATTATTGGTAATATTTAAGCAGATACTTTATTCAATATTTTCTAAGATGAAATAAACATTATTTCTAATTAATCAGCAGATAAAGTCTCGCCCTGTCAATTTTTTTTTATTTATGCATGTAGATTTGTATTATTTATGCTGCAATTTCAAAAGAGTTGTTGAACTATTTTTGTACCTAACGTATAACGTTAAATTTGCTTCGATTGATTTCTCCTTGTAAACGGCTTAATTTGCAACATCTCTGTTATTTAAATCAGTTCACTTGAATGTTATAATATAAATAAATCATAGGTCAGAGGGTTAAATCTATTTTTCTATTTAGAGAAACAAATTGAACTTTGGATTCTCCTGCAGGAGTAGTAGTGAACATGAACATTAAAAGAATCATTTAATCTGCTCTCAAATTTGCATTCTTTAAAGCAAATAATTAAATGTCAGATGGGACTAAGTTTCGATGTTTATGCTGTAAATAGTATTTTTTTTTAAGTCGAATTTGATCATATCCAAAACTAATATATATGCAGCGCTATTACTAACCAGTAAGCAAAAGATTGAACGAACCTGCACAAAAAAAAAAGGACTAGCGAAAAAGAAACGAAAAGTGTAGATGGACAACCAAAGAAATTGGCATCTGACAAAATAAGTGCATGCGCCAACTTATTTTAAATAAAATAAAATCGTTTCTTTTAATTAACAAAAAATAAAATAAAATAAAATAAAAGTTACCTCGCCTCCCGGCAACTCGTTTATAAGTCATTTGTGCTATGTGATGGAAGTACAATCTGATCTCAAATTTGCAATTCTTTAAAGCAAATAATTAAGTTTTAGTGTTCATGCTATATACAGTATTAATTTTTTCAGTCGAGTTCAATCATATACAAAAGCTACTAGCAATTCGGTCCACAAATTAAGTGAGAAATAGTATGTGCATACAAAGAACTTATGCAGCGGTGAATTGATAAAATATTTGAACTTAAAATATGAAACTAGCAACCAAAGAAAAAAGTTTGAACACGTTCTCCTTCAAACAAAGAAAAAAAAATGAAGACATACAAAAAAAGGGCAAACAAAATAAAATAAAATAAAAGTTACCTCGCCTCGCGGCAACTCGCGGCAATTGCAAGTTCTCCTTCAACACGTTCACATCCCTCGCCTTCGTTGGTTCGGAGATCGTCACGCCGAAAAGCCTCACCATCACGTCTCTCTCTCTCTCTCAGAGTACAATGGCCGGAGTAGTTGCAGGAGGGGGCTCTATTTGTAGTTGTTCGTATGATTCCATGTGAAGATATTTGTTTCCATCTTAAGGCGATGCCATAATTAAGTGCTTGATTGATGCATTAAGATAGAGCAATTAATTGCATCCGTATATGTATTCTATTTTAGGAAAATATCATTATGGATATAGGGAATTAATATATAGTTTGATAATATTTAAGATTGTTGGTTGACCCCTGTAAAAAAGACAACAAAATTTAAATTTTTAAACGTGGACTAAGGTGTAGATGTATTCTATTTGTAGTCGTCGATTCCATGTGAAGATATTTGTTTCCATGTTAAGGTGATGCCAAGGATTAAGTGCTTGATTGGTGCATTAAGATGAACAATTCGTGCTTCCATATAAGATTAAGATGTATTCTATTTTAGGAAAAATATCATTATGGAATTAATAGTTTGATAAAGATTTAAGATGATTGGTTGACCCCTGTAAAAAGACAACAAAATTTATTTTTTAAAACGTGGACTAAGGTGTTCACCGGGCAGACCTAATGACCTTCGGATTCTCTAACCTCTGGTCGAGGACAACTTAGGAAATCTCAACTCGACTTGATCTGTAAACCCATTTATTTATTTATTTATATTTTTACTTTGTTATTTAATTAAATCTATATTTAATTTAAAATGTTAAACAATACTAAAATAAAATATTATTAAATTTAAAATATTAAAAACATTAGTTGTCGAATAATTCAACCACCGAGACTCAACTTGTGTTAAATTGAATCAAATTTGACCCTTATAAGGGGTTCAACCCGATCGATTCAATTTAATCCGACCAAATTTGATGAAGTCGAGTTTGTTGATGACTCCAACTCGACCCTTAGATGTCGATCACATAAATAGTAAGAGTGAAAAGAAGTGAATCCCACGAGAACATTTTGTCTTATTCTTCTTAAATGGGAATTTTTAAAAAAAGTGATGTTTAATAGTTCAAATGATAAAAAAAAATAACAAGCGAATCTAGATTCAATGAGAAAAGATCTAAAATACCAAATAAGAGAAGACTACGATTTACTAATTAAGTATTCTTCTACTATTACGTGAAATGATTGTCTTTATTTAAACAATATTTAGTCATTATATAATTTATATTTAAAAATTATCAAAATGATTTTTCAGCACTTAAGAATAATATAATAGTTTATTTTGAATCAATATACTATTATTTTTTTAGAAAGGTAAAGAGTTATTCATCGCAGTTATACTCAAACTGAATTTACCTATTCTCAAATATTATCTTTAATTATATAGGACCCTCACTTTACTTAAACTTTGTATTTAGTTTATTTCTTAAAATAAATAAAATCAGATCATTTCTATTTTTATTAAATGTTGACACATGTCTTGTCAAAGTTATTTATTGAAACAAAAAATGGTAAATTATATATTTAAAAAGGAAAATAATTAATATCTTAATTATACTCAAGTTGTGTGTACTTTTTCACTAATAATAATATTTTATTTTCATTTATCCATTTTAAAAGAAAAGAAAAGTGTAGATGCGCCAACTTATTTTAAATAAAATAAATGTGTTTCTTTAATTAACAAAAAATAAAAGAAAAGAAAAGTTACCCTGCCTCGCGGCAACTCGCGGCAATTGCAAGTTCTCCTTCAACACGTTCACCTCGTGATCCCTCGCCTTTGTTGGCTCGGAGATCGACACGCCGAAAAGCCTCCCCATCACGTCTCTCTCTCGTGAAGATCAGCAAGGAGTACAATGGCCGGAGCAGTTGCGGGACGGGGCTCTATTTGTATTTGTTCCTATGATTCCATGTGAAGATATTTGTTTCCATTTTAAGGTGATGCCGAGAATTAATGCTTGATTGGTGCATTAAGATGAATAATTCATTGCATCTATATAAGGAAATATTAACGCGTATCTATCTTAGGAAAAAACATCATTATGCATGTATGGAATTGATAGTTTGATAAAGATCTAAAATTGTGGGTTGGCCCAATAAAACAGACGTCTATATTAGGAAATCCCAAAGGAATCTTGCACTATGCTATAAGTCTACGACTTGTTGAATTTATCGATGTCGATTGGGCTGATGACGTTGATGAACGAAAATTCACCTTCGGATACACTTTCTTGCTCAGCAATGGTGTTGTTACTTAGAGTAGCAAAAAATAAGATTGTGTGGCACTGTCAACTATGGAGGCTGAATTCATATCTTGTTCAGTCGTAGTACAAGAGGTCTTATGGCTTAAGAGATTTCTTCAAAACCTGAGAATTTTTTAGGATGCAATGAAGAAAATGATTCTTCACTGTGACAATCAAGCAGCCATAGCTTATGTGAAGGACGAGAAATATCATTGCAAAGGAAAGCATATCGACACAAAGCATAAATTTGTACGAAATCAAGAAGTCAAAGAGGAGATTTCAGTTGATTACATATCAACGCACAAAATAGTTGCTGATCCGTTCACCAAACCATTGCCAAGAGAGGCATTCATGAGACATGTAAATGTCTTAGGATTTCGTAGATTATAAATGTAATGATGTACTCAAATTTTTTAATGAATAAAAGATTATTTTTCTTGATAAATTCATTATTGTGAAGTCTTGTTATGCATGTGAAAAGTATGTCGATCAGGCCTAGATTTGTTCACTCACACGAACAAATATTTTCGGCACTCATGAAGATAGCGAGTGGAATGAACTATGTGAGTCATAGTGTGATTTAACATGAGTTTTAGTAACTCAATGTCGCCTGATTTAGAGAGAGAGGGGCCAGATGCGAGATTCAAATTTGGCGCTATTGATTAGCGAGCAATTTAAAAACTTGGGTCAGGCGCTAAAAGTTAGCGACTAGACTTAAGTCTGTGCGGTGTGTAATTAAATAGAGCTAAACATACGCTCCTTCAGAGGAAGTCTCCATCGCAGTACTTATGTTTAGTACCAAGTATGCAAAGTCGACCTAGAGAGACATGATGAATTGATTAGTTCGATGGTCATCATGGTGTGAGTCTCTGACAGATGTTTCATCTGCACATGCCCTTAAACTCTTGACTATGTCTTAAGTAAAGGAATTAGTGTTTGCTACTTTAGCGTGGTATTCAAAGGTGAAAAGTAAAGTAGCCAGAAAGCAACTAGTTCACTACTAAGAGACATGAGGGTGAGAGAAAGAACTGTTATGTGCTACATAAAACTTTCACATACAATTGGCCAACTATTTTTAAAAATAGTGTATGTGAAGGATAGTTACCGCGGAGCAAGACATACACTCTCTTGGCTATGCTGCAAGACAGATCTAGAGCATAACGAGTTACATTATTTGAGCATTTGTTGGCTCATGTGTGAGCTGCCATGAATCCCTAATGGGCATGACATTCGCTTTAGAGATAGTTGAGCGATTGAATCTTAACGGATATCTTTCTAGCTCCTATAAAGAAGCGTGCTTGTACTCATGGGTCGCACGGCACATTTACGAATTCTAGATAAATGAAAGTACAATGCCCAATGCGGACAAGTGGGAGATTGTTGAAATAGTGCCCTTTTGAGCACATGGGCCGCACATACACGCGGCCCACTAGGGCGAGGCGCATGCCTACGCAAACACATCATCATACGCGTGATGGACGCGCGTGATGCGTTCTGCCTAACTTGTTGTCCAAGTCTCCCTACCCTATAAAAGGGGGCCCATAGCATAGGTCTCAAACATACTTTCGCAGAGGTTCGTACAGAGTACTTGTGTTGTGGCAAAGAGTTCCGTTCCCAAAATGTTCAGTTCCCGATCCCGAGATGCAAGTGTGTTCGTCAAGAGTTCGTAAAAAAGCTCCGACGATCCGTTTTCGCTGCAAGAGGTATTCCGCAACATCTAGAATTTATATCTATTATAAATTCCAACATAAATAATGTAAAAAACAAGGAAAAGAAAATTTTAAGAAAGAGAAAAATGGGTTATCCAAAACTTGATTTATCTAGGTTGGGTTGGGTCTGATTTTCCCCTTAGAAAGGGATGTCAGTTTGTTTGCAGGTCACTAAATAAGATGATTTTGATTTGATTTCAAATAATTTTTCATGATGTGTTTTTTCTTATGATTTCAGTGATGCACATTACTATTATATGTATAGA
The DNA here is from genome assembly GCA_030549335.1 of Pontederia crassipes. Classification (NCBI taxonomy): domain Eukaryota; kingdom Viridiplantae; phylum Streptophyta; class Magnoliopsida; order Commelinales; family Pontederiaceae; genus Pontederia; species Pontederia crassipes. The sequence continues at coordinate 11,427,351 of CM060190.1, forward strand.
AGTACAATGATAATGTCAATACAAGAAAAATTGACATTTCCCTCGAAAATTGTGAAGAATCCGTCAGAAAGGAAAGTTTGCGATGGATTTTTTGACAGAAGAAAATCGTCGGAGAGTGGCTCGTCACAAATATTTTCTGATGGCTATTATAGGTCCGTCCTAAGTTCCCGCGGTTGTAGCCATGGGAAAGTTCCCACGGCTCGGCCCGTGGGAACTTCCCGCGGCTAGAGCAGCGGCTTACTTTTCCCATGTTTCAACCCATGGGAACTTTCCATGGTTAGAACCGTCGGAAGGCGTTGGTCGTGGGAAGTTTCCACGATCGAAAATGTGGAACATTTTTTTTCAAAAAAATATATTATTTTTAAAAAAATCCAAAAATTTCTTATAAATTTATACAATTTGAACTTTTAATAAATCCAAATACATATAATTATTTTAAACAAATCATAAAATTTCTCCTAACTTTCGAGTTCGTGGTCATCATCATCATCGTCGTGTTGGCCACGCATCATTTTCTTCATTCCTTTTTGTTGTTGCTACTCAAATGCTTGTTGTTGTTGCTCATATTCTTGTTGAACCTCTCCTCGAACCTTTTGTTGCACTTTCAGTAATCGATGTTACCACATGTTATCGAATACTTATCGCATATCTTGACTTGGATAACCCAATATTGATTTTTTTCCATATCCAATATCTACATCCGAGACCGTAGATGCACCCCTTCTTCACTTCGACATGAGCCGTCCATAATTGTTGAGAGTTCAATGGTGTCGCCCCCTCCTGCATGACCTATGTATGGTGCTTGGCTTCTTTTGCTTTGTGACACTCCTATAAATTTACAAAGTGATATTTGATAATTGATTCCTAATAAAAGCTACATTCTGAAAGTATACTCTTACATATGTCTCTCAAGCAAATGATGAAATTGATTCGTAATTTTTCTTTTGATGAGTTTCAGGAAAAATCTCATCTTTCGCGAGTGTTTTACCCGTATCTTTTTCTTGCAATTAAAATCAAATTTAGAAAATTAAATTCATTAAATAAAATTAAAAAGTTACAAATGTTTACCAGAGCTCCTTGCAATTGTCAATACAAGAAAAATTGATATTTTCCTAAACTATTGAAAAATGTGAAGAATGCGTCGGAAAGGAAAGTTTGCAACGAATTTTTTGATAAAAGAAAACCGTCAGAAATTGTCTCATCACAAATATTTTCCGACGGCTATTATAGGTCTATCGAAAGTTCCCACAATTGGAGTCATGTGAAAGTTCCCACGGATAGAGTCGTGGCTATCTTTTCCCACTGGCTCAGCCCGTGGTAAGTTTCGACGGCTGAAACCGTGGGAACATTTTTTTCAAAAAACATTATATGATTTTTAAGAAATATTCCAATTTTTTTATAAATTTATACAAATTGAAATTTTTAATCAATCCAAATACATATATTTTTAAAAAAATTCATAGAATTTATCCTAATTTTCGGGTTCGTGGTCATCGTCATCATTGTCATATGCTAGCCACGCATCATTTTCTTCATTTCTTTTTGTTGTTGCTGCTCAAATGCTTGTTATCGTTGCTCATATTCTTGTTGAACCTCTTCTCGGACCTTTTGTTAGACTTCTGATAGTTGATGTTCCCACATATTATCGAATACCTATCGCACGACTTGGATAATCGAATATTGGTTTTCGGCCATATCCAATATTCGCATGACTAACCGAGGATCCGAGACCATAGATGCACCCCTTCTTCACTTCGACAATGGTGTCGCCCTCTCCTGTATGATCTATGTATGGTGCTCGACTTCTTTTGCTTTGTAACACTCCTGTAAATTTACAAAGTGACATGTGTTAATTGATTCCTAATAAAAGCTACATTATGAAAATATACTCTTATATATGTCTCTCGAGCAAACGATGAAATCCATTCAGAATTTTTCTTTTGATGAGTTTTAAGAAAAATCTTGTCTTCCGTGAGCGTTTTACCCGTATCTTTTTATTTCAATTAAAGTCAAAGTTAGAAAATTAAATTCATTAAATAAAATTACAAACTTACAAATGTTTACTAGACTCCTTGCAATTGTCGGCATAGATACACAACACCCACATGTAGGCATGCTCCTTGGTTGGATTTCCGATTTGTCTTAGCTTTTTCACACTTGGATTTGTATGCCTCAGTGGACCATTTAGCCAATAACTCGGTCCAAACTACCTCTGAAATCCAATTGTGTCGTTCTCTTGTTGTTCGTGCATCTGAAACATTGAAGACAATCATCTCGAACACCTAGAATTGAACGTCTTCCACATTTGCTCTATGTGCTGGGGGTCTCACTACACGTCAGCCTTTAAAGAAAGACATTTGGATTAAATAAAATAACATAAAATTTGTATTGTAAGCCATAAAAATTTGTCACTAAGGAAATGAACATAAATATATATATATATAATAAACATATGCTAAAATATATGTACAGTCACTTACCCGTCGCAATAAATATTTCTTATTCTGCATCAATAAAGTCTTCCCGCATTTGCATCTCCATGTGCATCTGTGTCCCCATGTCCTCCGCTCAGTCATCATCCGAAGCATAAATCATAACTAAACTCTATTTGCAACAATTTGAAAAGCATCAATCATAACTAGACTCATAAAAGTCCTTTGAAATTTTAAACAAGGACACATAATAGTTCCTTCTTGTTCAAATTGTATTAATTGACATGCAATGTGGTATAATATTGGTCCGATGAATTTTCGTGTCAATCCATCACGACCGAGATTAGTTCTACTGTACATCCACTGACGATGTTTCGGAGGAAACATAATTTTCTCGTATGTTACTATTAAAATAAAAAAGTAATTATGTAACACATGTCCGTAACAATCACATTACTTAAATTACTAAAGTAATCCAACAAGTGATACAAATCAAGAAATAATTTAAATTAATAAAGTAGATAACAAATAATAATAATTTGAAATTGTCAACATGGTGGTCACAGTCGTGCACGGCCGGATCTCAGCCACTCATGGCCTTCACGGCCAGATATGTCCATTAACTACCATTCACAGTCGTGACGGTTAGATCCGAAGTCAGGCCATTCATGGGCATGATGATCGTGAACAGTCAGATATGGTCGTTTATGATCGTGACGACTGCGAATGGCCGGATGTGGCTGTGAATGGATGTGATGGCCGTGAATGGCCGGATCTGGTTGAAGCTGATTTCCTGCATCGGTGACGACTGCAGCAAGTCGGATGCGGCTTGCAGCGGCCGTCTCCGGGCGAATCTCGTTGGTAGTGTTTTTAAAACCGGACCGCACTGACCGGTTCGATCGGTTCAACCGCGAACCGGACATCGGTCTGGCCCGATTAGTGCATAAAAACCATTTTTGCAAAAAACCAAATTGAACCAGGTCAACCCGATCAAAACCGGGTTGAACCAGAAAACTAGTTCAATTCAGTTTTTTTTTCAAAAAAAATTAAAGAAAGGTGAATAAATGGAAAAAAAAGAAAAGAAGGACCGGTCGATGTATCGGTCGAAGGACCGGTCGATCGGACAAGCATCAAAATGCGAAAATGAGACAACGGTCCGGCCCATCCCAACGGTCGACCGGCCTCTCGGTCAAATGAACAGTAACGGCTAGAATTTTTTAGGAAAAATTTATGGAAGGATTTTTGAACGAATTCTCACCTCCAGAGCCTATATAAAGAGTGTCAAAGTCTGAAGGAAAAGCATTAAAGCAAGAAAAAACATTCTATAGCTCCTTTCAAGTTTTTGAGCATAAAATTGCAAGTTTCTTCTCTTTTCTTTTCTTAGCCTTGAGTGTGAGAAAGATTTTGTAAAAGAAAAGAGTTAGAGGGAACATTTACTTTCTGATCTAATAAGATGTGTGCCTTGCCTCTTGAGCGGAGAAGAATGCGTGATTGTGTAAAAAAGGGTTGTTCTCTCCCTACAAGAAAAGAGAAAGATAGTGAATCTCTGACGGTCTCGAGGTCGAGAAGTTGGAGCGGGGATGTAGGCCAAAGAGTTGAGGCCGAACCTCGTCATCATATTGTGTCTCCTTGCGTTTGTTCTTTATTTTTCATTTATGCCTTATTTTTATTTGCTTGTGATCATTTTTATTAATTTTTTCGAAAGTGAATTTTTGAGAAGATTTTTTTTTCACCAATTCACCCCCCCCCCCCCCCCTCTTAGTGCTTTTGATCCTACAATTGGTATCAGAGCCAAGTTGCTCTAGCTTTAAGATTTAAAATATCTTTAGAGTTATGGCATCAAGTGGTTCCAGTTTTTTTGAAGGTTAATCTATTAATCGTCCTCCACTTTTTAATGCATCAAATTTTGCATATTGAAAAATTAGGATGCAAGCCTATGTTTGTTCTATTGATATTGATATGTGGGATATTATTCAAAAAGATTTTGATCTAAGTAAAAAACTCCTTTTGAATATACCGAAGGAGAAAGACTTTTAGTAAAACTAGATTGGAAAGGTAAAAATATTTTGTATTGTGCTTTGGATCTAACCGAGTTTAATCGGATTTCTAATTGTGAAAGTGCTAATGAGATTTGGAAGAAACTTATTATTACTCATGAAGGAAGGGATAAAGTTGAGTCTATATTAAACATTTTAAATTATCAATATGACTCTTTTAAAATGCTTAAAAATAAATCTATAAATGAGATGGTCGTTCGCTTTAATGATATTACAAATGGCTTAGCCTCTTTGGGCGAGCCAAGGACTAACCCTCAAAAAGTGAAAAAGTTTCTCAGGTCTCTCTCCTCCAAATGGCATACAAAGAGGACGGTAATTGAAGAAAAGAACTTAAATAAGTTAGACTTTAATGATCTTATAGGTTCTCTCTTAACCTATGAGATCGGGATCAAGGAATATGAAGAAGCAAATACTCCAAAAAGGAAAATATTAGTATTAAAGTTAAATAAAGATGAGGAAGATACAAGTGAAGAGGATGAAGATCTTGATGAAAAGAAGCTTTTCCTATATGCAAAGAAACTTGACAAATATCTCAAATTTGCTAAGTAAAAGAAAAAAGGCTTCACCAAGAGAAGATCGTCATCAAGCAAAAGTCAAATAACTTGCTTTAAATGCAAAAAGATTGAACACTACAAAAATGAATGTCCAAATTTGGTCAAAAAGGAGAAAGATGGAGAAAGCTCAAGAAGGAAGAAAAATGCCCTCCAAGCCACTTGGGATAAAAGCGAAGATGAAGAAAATGACTCCAACACCTCCTCTAGTGATGACGAAAAAGCCTACATATGTCTAATGGCTAATAACCATGAGGTATCATCTAACTCCTCTAACTCTAGTGATAGTGAATCTTTCAATGTACATAAGAAGTTTAGAGGTCTAATTAATTAATATGGATGCCTAAAAAAGAAATATGATGAGATAAAAATAGAGTTTGAAAATTTGCAAAAGAAAAATAAAAATATTAAAGCATGTGAAAAGTGTGATATATTGAATGAAAAAAGTTCTAGCTTAGAATTCTCAATTGAAGAATTAAAAACGGAAAATAGTGCACTAAAATTATTATGTAAAAGACAAATTGTAGAAATTGCATGCTTGAACAAAGAAACTAATAAATTAAAAGTTGAACTTGAAAAATTCTCAAATGGAAGTAAAATGTTAGATGTCATGCTTACTGGATCTAGAGTATCTTCAAATAAAAAGGAACTTGGTTTCACCTCTTTTGAAAAGAAGAATGACAAAAGAATTTTGTTTGTCAAAGCATCGCATGATTACACAAGATCACATATTGTTTTTTTTTTCATTGTGGATATGAAGGGCATTATTCTTATAATTGCAGAATTAGAAAAGGAATAAATAAAGGAATGAAGAAAATTTGGATCTCGAAAAGGATCATGACTAACCAAGATAGACCCAAGCAAGTTTGGGTACCAAAAAGATGAAACTCCTAATTTCTTTCTTGTAGGAAGCTTCTAAGTACAATGAAGGTAAATGATATTTGGATAGTGGATGCTCAAGACATATGACCGGCGATGCCTCAAATTTCATCAATTTGAAAAAGAAAAATGAAGGAAAAGTCACCTTTCGAGACAATAGCAAAGGAAGAGTAATTGGTATAGATAATATTGGTAAGAATGACAAAGTGTATTTAGAAAATGTTTGGCTTGTTGAAAATTTAAAACATAATCTAATTAGCATAAGTCAACTATGTAATAAAAATTATTTAGTCAAATTTGAAAAGGACAAATGTTTAATACTAGATGAAAACAACAAAATTTTACACATGGATTTTAGGTACAACAATGTATATAAAATTGATTTTGATATCTTGAAAAATAAAAAATGTATTAGTGTCATTCATGATGACATAAACTTGTGGCATAGAAGATTAGGACATGCAAATTATAAATTGCTAAATAAACTTTCAAATCATGAATTGGTTAGAGGCTTGCCTAAGATCAAATTTGAGAAAAACAATATTTGTGATTCATGTCTAAAAGGTAAATAAACCAAAAGTTCATTTAAATTAAAAGGAGTTATTAGTACGCATAGGGCCTTGGAACTTTTACATCTTGACTTGTTTGGACCTATTGATGTGACAAGCTTAGGAGGAAAAAGATATGTATTTGTAATTGTTGATGATTTCTCCCGTCTCACTTGGACAATTTTTCTCGCAAGTAAAGATGAAATGCTAAACATGTTTTCCAAATTTGCAAAAAGAGTTCAAAACGAATTTGAACAAAAGATTTCAAAAATTAGAAGTGACCATGGAGGAAAATTTGAAAATCATAAATTTGAATCATTTTGCGAAGAAAATGGAATTACCCATAATTTTTCAACTCCTAGAACACCTCAACAAAATGAAGTAGTAGAAAGAAAAAATAGAACTATACAAGAAATGGCTAGAAAAATTTTAAATGAAAACAAGTTACCAAAATATTTTTGGGCGAAAGTCGTAAACACATCATACTATGTTCTCAATAGAATTCTACTTAGACCCCTTGAAAAGAAAATATGTTTTGAAATGCTATTTGGTAAGAAACCAAATATCTTCTATTTTAAAATTTTTGGATGTAAATGTTATATTTTGAATATCAAAGATAAACTAGGCAAATTTGATGATAAATGTGATGATAGTATTTTTCTTGGTTATTCTAGTACAAGTAAAGCCTGTAGAATGTATAACAAAAGAACATTAGTTGTTGAAAAATCTATTAATGTTAAATTCAATGAAACTGATGATTTTTTGAGCAAACAAGCACATGATGATGATGAAGAAATAGTTGAAGTACAAAGAAAACTTGAAGTTGTGGACATAGAAGAAGCAAAAGCTTACACCTCAAAGGTGGAAGAAATGGAAGTACCTCAAAGAGAAGAGAATCAAATCATCCCAAGAAATTAGAGACATGTCATCACACCCACTTGATCAAGTTATAGGTAATATAAATGAAGGCATAAATACTAGAATTTTTTTAAAAAATCTATGTGCTTTTTCGGCTTTTCTTGTAAATTTTGAGCCCAACAATATAGATGAAGCACTTGAAAATCCAAATTGGATAAATGCAATGCATGAGGAATTAAATAATTTTGAAAGAAATCAAGTATGGAAACTTGTAGAAAGACCCAAGGACCACCCTATCGTTGGAACCAAATAGGTCTTTCGAAACAAGTTAGATGAAAATGGTGTCATTGAGAGGAACAAGACTAGATTAGTGGCCAAGGGTTACTCACAAATTGAAGGAATTAATTTTGATGAAACTTTTGCTCTTGTTGCTAGACTTGAGACAATTCGAATGCTTTTGGCTTTTGCATGTTATAAAAGTTTTAAACTTTTTCAAATGGATGTTAAATCGGCTTTCTTGAATGGTTTTATAAATGAGGAAGTTTATGTTGAACAACCTCAAGGTTTTGAAAATTCAGATTTTTCTCATCATGTATTTAAACTCTAAAAAGCTCTTTATGGATTGAAACAAGCCCCCCGAGCTTCGTATGAAAGATTGAGTTCATTTTTAATTGAAAATGGTTTTCAAAAAGGAAAAGTTGACACCACATTATTTTTAAAATATTTTAAAAATGATATTTTAATAGTTCACATTTATGTTGATGATATCGTTTATGGTGCCACTAATGAATGCCTATGCAAAGAGTTTGAAACTCTTATGCAACAAGAATTTGAAATGAGTCTTGTACGAGAGCTCACTTTCTTTTTAGGCCTACAAGTAAAACAATCGAAGGAAGGCATTTTTCTCAATCAAGAAAAATATATAAGGGAACTACTCAAAAGATTCGGGATGAACGAATGCAAGTCGAGCACAACTCCTATGAGCACTACTACTAAATTAGATAAAGATGAAAAAGACAAGTTCATTGATAAAAAAAGGTATAGAGGTATGATTGGTAGTTTGCTCTATTTGATGGCATCTAGGCCAGACATAATGTTTAGTGTGTGTTTGTGTGCTACATTTCAATCCGCCCCCAAAGAATCGCACTTAATCGTCGTAAAAAGAATAATGCGCTATTTAAAGCATACAAGTGAATTAGGCATTTGATATGATAGAAATTCCCCATTTGAATTGTATGTCTACACCGATGCGGATTTTACCGGGTGTAAAGTTGATAGAAAAAGTACTAATGGGATGTGTTATTTTCTTGGTAGATCTCTCATTTCATGGACTAGTAAGAAATAAAAATCCATCGCACTTTCTACCACCGAGGCCGAATATATAGCCGTCGGTAGTTGTTGTGCACAAATACTATGGGTAAAATAATAATTGCTTGATTATGGTGTAAAATGTTCAAATGTACCCATGAAGTGCGATAACAAAGTGCTATAGAAATGACCAAAAATCCAATTCAGCACTCTAGAACTAAACACATTGACTTACGATATCATTTCATTAGAGAACATGTGTACCTTAAGAACATTGACATTGAACATGTGTCCATCGAAGTTCAACTTGCAGACATATTTACAAAATCATGAAGTGAAGAACCATTTTGTATGTTTAGAAGGGAATTAGGAATGATTAACTCTTGATTGCATATCAATTCAAAGTAAAAGTGACTTGGTTATGTAGTCTCACTTTTGACATGAATTGAACATTAACAGTGTTTCACAACACTTACATTTGTATGATATCTCTGAAATAGAATTTTTACTAATTTAAATGGTTCAATTTTTTGAAAAATGCAGAGATCGGTCGACCGGCTGGAAGGACCAGTCAACCGCTATGAAATTTACAAATAAGCACTCTCGTCAAACAACGATCGGTCGACTGATATGATATACAGGTCGACCAGTATATGAATGTGTCCGACTGACATAAATCGACTGATGGTGATTTAAATGGAAAAGAATTGTCCGGTCGACCGCTGGGCAGGATCGATCGACCGGCATATGCCAAAATCGCACGATATAAGAAGTCGATCGCTCAAATCGGTCGACCAAATCCCCCTTTCCACCCGACCGCTGCTCTTCCTTCGATGACTAACGACCAAACTCCGGCTAGCCGACCAACTTTTCCCCTTCGGCGAATCCTACGATCGCCGGCCACTCCAGCAACCGGCCGTCCCTTCTCCCCTTCGACTTCAGCACTCGATCGCCACTTCCGGCCAGGTGTCTCTCCTCTCTTTACCGTCCATCTCCTTCAGCATCTCTCTCTCTCTCCCATCCGGACTCTCGCTCTCTCTCTCCTCTCTCACTGTCCGTCACTCGTCGCCTCTAGCGACAACAATCAGTCGCCTCCGCCGGCCGACCGCTTCCTCTACCATCACCTCCACCTACCGCATCTCATCTTGCTTCGACGCCAGCTGCCAGCCCTCTGAATCGTCTCCTCCACTGAGTGTCCTCTCTCTCCCCCCCCCCCTCTCTCATCTCCATCACCTTCGGCGACTATCGACGTCCGCCGCCGCTAACAAGCCGTCTCGATCTCTCTCTCCTCTCCGGCACACTTCTTCCTTACTCATTCACCTATGCCTCCTCCATCTTCCTCTCAATCGATGAGTCACCGACATCAGCTTCATTTCCAACACCTTCCGACCACCATTGTTGAATCCCATGGCCGACGACGAAGAGTATCCCCGTCCCCGGATAGTCTTTCAGCGTCGTCGCCGCTTCCTTGGCTCCGGTGGTATCATTCATATCCTCCCACATGAACCTGAGCCAGAACCCGAACCCGAGCACGTCCGACGTGGACGAGGCAGTAGACGATCCCGTGTGACGTACTCGTCAACCATCTTCCCCCGAGCCCACTGAGTTTGATAATCATCTTTTTGTCACTAGGGACGTCTCTGTTAGTTTCGAAACCTTGTACGCATCTCGCGAAGTTCGGCGTGCCTATACCATTGATTGGGACGCTCTGAACATTCTAGATGTTCAGGAGATGTTCGCAACCATCAGTTAGTTGCCACTTCTCTCTCTCACAGAGCGTGTGTATCCCCGTCTTGTTCGTCACTTTTATGCGAACATGACAATCACTCGAGAGTCCATCATCACCTATGTCCTTGATATGCCCATTCTCTTTGATTCAGATCATCTTTGTCGCATCTTTGGAGTTGCCTGCCCCTTACCTGGCTTTTATTCATTTGTCATTCATGGTTGGCCTTTCGATTATCTTCCAATCGCGGATGGCATTCGTACAGTTTTTGCTGGACAAGACGTCCAATATACCGTCGAAACTGCCTATCGACATCTTCATCCACTCATAAAAATGGCACATCGTCTCCTTAGCCGCATGATCACTCCTCGAGCCAGGCACTATACAGAGGTCACTCACTTTGATCTCTTCTGTCTTCATTGTCTCTGCATCTGTGATGCCTCATTTCTTCATTCCGGTCATTATGTTTTCTATCACATGGACTACACCTTTTAGAAGATCTCTTCTACTGCTCGTGGACGACACCACTTATATTTTGGTGCTTGGATCATGAAGATTTTACTCCACTTTGGTGTCGAGATCGCTGCTGACGAGGAGTACATTCGACCTTGTCCCACTGACGTCATTGGTTCTGGGACTTTACACCGGAAAGGTCTTGGGTTCAGTGAGCAGGCGGTGCTAGATTTTGACGATAGAGATGATGCCACAAATGGCGAGCCAGCACCGATGGACACTTAGGATGCGCCGAAGGCTGGCCCCAGCTTTCCGCCACCATCGGCACCCACTGAGCATGTTGGACCTTCCCAGCACGCTACCTCATATTTCTTGGCACCTATGACTTCACGGCTCTTTCATAGCAGGCGGCTGTCATAGACCATCGTGTGACCCAGATGGATCATCGTGATCGACGGATGGAGCGTGAATCTCGTTACCTTGTTGGTTCACTACAGGCATACTATGCACCGCAGAGATTTATTCCGCCCGTAGCTCGTGAGGATGATAGTCCCGATGAGGAGTAGTTGAGTTGTCTCCCTCTTTGATGATGTCAAAAGGGGAGAAGATTAGGATGATGTTATGATGCTATGATGACTTTGTGATGTTATGTGTCTTATGTTGTTTACATTTGTGTCGTGCACCATTTTGTAGTGACTATAGTCACATTTGTCAGTGCATCAACACATGATGTATTATTAACTATGAATGTGATGTAATGACTTTTTCTTCATGATGAAATGCCTTTTGATTTCAATTTTGATTTCATATATCGTCATATGTTCATATTGTCCCAAGGAATTATGAAAATATAAATACCACCTATTTAGGAGGAGAAAATGTGAAGTATGCATAAATGTAGGGGGAGCTTACCAATTGTCCACTACTTTCTATCTAAACTTACATTTTCATTTTCCTTTCTCCATATCATCCAATTAATTTGCCATCATCAAAAAGGGGGAGATTATTGAATCCTATGTTTTGATGATAACAAATTAAATGGACATAAAAGTTACCAATCTATGCTCAAGTGATGATAATGTAGGTGTAGGATTGATATGACCACACTCACAATAGAAATCGACAAATTAAAACTGCAAGAAAAAATTTTCAGACACGACCGGTCGACCGACCATAAGCACCGGTTGATTGATATTCAGCGGAAGGAAAGACAAGATTACACCGGTCGACGTCGAGACTATACCGGTCGATATATCGGTCAACAGCAATTGTACCGATCGACGTCGAGACATTACCGATCGATGTATCGGTCGAAGGACCGGTCGACCAGACAAGCATCAAAATGCGAAAATGAGACAATGGTCACATAGACCGGTCGACCGGCCCATCCCAACGGTCGATTGGCCTCTCGGTCAAATGAATAATAACGGCTAGAATTTTTTAGGAGAAATTTGTGGAAGGATTTTTGAACGAATTCTCACCTCCAGGAGCCTATATAAGGAGTACCAAAGCCTCAAGGAAAACCATCCAAGCAAAAAAAAACATTCTATAGCTCCTCTCAAATTTTTTAGCATAAAATTGCAAGTTTCTTCCCTTTTCTTTTCTTAACCTTGAGTGTGAGAAAGTTTTTGTAAAAGAAAAGAGTTAGAGGGAACATTTACTTTCTAATCTAGTAAGATCGAGAGCTCTTTGTATAAGAGGTGTGCCTTGCCTCTTGAGCGGAGAAGAAGGCGTGATTGTGTAAAAGAGGGTTGTTCTCTCCCTACAACAAAAGAGAAAGATAGTGAATCTCCGGCGGTCTCGAGGTCGAGAAGTCGGAGCGGGGACGTAGGCCAAAGAGTTGAGGCTGAACCTCGTCATCATATTGTGTCTCCTTGCGTGTGTTCTTTATCTTTCATTTACGTCTTATCTATATTTGCTTGTGATCGTTTTTATTGATTTTCGAAAGTGAATTTTTGAGAAGATTTTTTTTCACCAATTCACCCCCCCCCCCCCCCCCCCCCCCGTTCTTGGTGCTTTTGATCCTACAATAATATTCTCTAGTTTTCCTCTAAACCCTTATCCTCTCTTCCTTCTTCCTGGGCGGATGTTTCATTGTGCATCCAGGGCATGGATGGTCAAGGTCCAAGGCACATCTAAAAGGGGGCTGATCGGCGACCGAGCAGGGTTTGGCTGAGTCGCACGTCTGGTGTTTCATACCTGAAGCATAAGGGTGTGACAACGTGGTGTATCAGAGCTTAGGTTCTGACTATGTCAGGAGAAGAAGGTGCTTCAAGCAAAAGTCTCTTGATGGAAGCCAAGGAGACAACGCAAGGTTGAGTCCAAGGTGCGGACAGTGGGGAAAAGAAGAAGAATACACGAGCAAAGTCCATAGACCCAGACAACCATATTGAGAAGAATATGGAGGTGCTGGAGCTAAGTCTTCAGGAGTCGGACGAGGCAGTCCGTAGCGTGGAAGCTGTGGCGAGCGATCACAGCTTGGCACTAGAGCAGGGAGTATCTGCGTACCAGGAACTGGCCAACCGCATCGCAGCCATAGGAGAAGCTATGGATGCATGGATGAAGGCCTTCAAGACAGATCTATTGCTGCTCAAAGGCTTGCTCTTCGACGTAAGAGGGCTGCGGTCGAGGACTTCGGTGCCCAAGTTCTTGGGATCGGGACCGAAGAAATATGATGATGGGCGAGAGGTGACGACCATCGACAATTTTCTTTGGTGTCTTGAAAAATGTTTCAAGACAAGCAAGATCATGGTCGAGAAGGACCAGATCGACAAGGTCGTACGCTATCTGGTCGATGGTGCGCTCTTGTGGTGGCGTCGGATGGAGAAAGACGATGAGGCTGCGATAGAGTCTTGGGTGGACATCAAGCTAGAGTTGAAGAAGCAATTCTACCCCAGCAATGCACAATAAGTGGCTATGAACAAATTGACCTCTCTGAAGCAAACGGGGGTGAGGAAATATATCGAAAATTCCAACTAATTATGTTGGAGATGCCCAGGAGCATGTAGCAATCGACGTGGTTGTTCTTTTTCCTTCGAGAATTGAGACCATGGGCGGCTCAGGAGCTGAGACGTCAGAATATAACGATCATGAAGGAAGCATTAGTCGCTGCTGAAGCTTTGGTGGAGTTTTCAACAAACTGAGATCATAACGCGCATGCTAAGGAGAAGGGAAAGTCGAGCAAGGATGAAGTCCGACTAGGTGGCAAGAAAAATGATAAGCGGGACAAGAAGGCGACGACATCGAAGGATGATGCCAAAAAAATGATCAGATGCTTTTTATGTGGAGGGCCGCACGACGCGAGGGAGTGCGACAAGAAGATAGGCCTCTCGACCATGGCGTCTACCTCGGACACCGAGCATGTTGTTGTGCATATGGGGTCTATAATGGCCTTGATGACTGCTACTGCAACACTTTTGACGAAGGACGTGAAGAGGGTCGTGAAGGTCCTGATGTTTGTGGAGGTTGCAGTGAATGGCCACAATTCGACTGCTCTGGTAGATACTGGAGCCACGCACAACTTCATGAATTCAAGGGAAGTGGCACGACTTGGCATGGCGTATGTCAAGGTGCTAGGCCTGATTAAGACCGTGAACGTGTCACGGGATCATTTTTTGCTCGACCGACCCGTGCGGTGCCTAGACGTGCCAAACGTCTAGGCAAGCTCTTTTGAGCGCTTTGGAGAAGCTTGCTTATGCCACTTTTCGTATGTCATAGTTTTTGGGACGCACGGTCCCAAGCGAACGCTTCTTCGGTGAAGGCGTTTGTGAAGCTTGCTTATGCCACTTTTCGTATGTCATAGTTTTTGGGACACACGGTCCCAAGCGGACGCTTCTTCGGTGAAGGCATTTGTGAACAAACGGGCATCTTGGCGTAACGCTCGATTGCTTGGGATGCTTTGGGACGCTCTTTTGTGAATTGTCACCCCATGCTCGAGGCATGGTGCTAGATTTTGGAAAGCTTGAAATCTTTGTTGAGTAAATATGAATGATTACAACGTTTCGAAAGAGCACTAGCGGATCTCCCCTACTATACCGTAGGCTCGGGAGGCCTCTATATGACGTGTGATGTGGAGGACAAGTTAGAGGGGTGCACTTTTCAGTAGTGCAGAAATTACAAAACTGCCACTATCACACTTGAAAATAAAACTAAGTACAAAAGTGGATTAAAAAAGGAAAAATACATGAAGTAAGATAACTCGACGTGCCCCGAAAAAAGCCCCCGGGACAAACGCGGCCTCCCAACCGATTCTTGGTACGGCCAAGGATGTCCACGCGAAAATGGGAGATTGGGAAGGAGTGATCACCATGACAATCGTCAGCATAGATGACCATCGGTTCATCCTGGGCATGGAGTTATTAGATGCATTCCGTAAAGTGAGACTTTTCTATCTCAAGAAGCATCGCATGAAGTTGTCGTGATGACAGCCAGCGTGAAGTCCAAGATGCTTTCGGCGATGCAACTTGATAAGGGCATGCGCCGAAATGAGAACACCTGCTTGACTATCTTGAAGCTGAACGAGGTCGGCATCAAGGTTCAAGGCATCCCAAAAGAAGTGGAAAGGCTTCTGGAGCAGTACAAGGATGTAATGCCACCAGAATTGTCGAGCAGACTTCCTCCTCGCTGAGATATCGATCACGACATCGACTTAGCCTCTGGCTATGGGGCTGTACCGCATGGCACCTCCGGAGATGGAGGAGCTTCAGAAACAATTGAGTGAGTGGCTGAAAGTTGGGTTCATCAAGCCCTCGAAGGCACCCTATGGGGCACCGATCTTATTTCAGAGGAAGCAAGATGGGTCGATGCGGATGTACATCGACTACAAGGCACTCAACAAGATTACTGTGTGAAACAAGTACCCAATCCCACTGATCGAAGACCTCTTCGACCGACGGAAAGGCGAGGTTCTTCTCCAAGTTGGATTTGAGGTCGGGTTACTAGCGGGTGAGGATGGCGGAAGGGGATGAAGACAAGATGACGTGTGTGATGAGGTATGGATCATATGAGTTCATGGTGATTCCCTTCGGCCTCACAAACGCACCAGCAACCTTTTGTACGACGATGAATAAGATCTTTCACCCATTGTTGGACAAGTGCGTGGTAGTGTACTTGGACGACATCGTGGTATACTCGGAGACCCTCGTAGAACATGTGCAGCATCTCAGGGAGGTGTCCAGGTCGATGCGAGAGAACAGGCTATTTGTCAAGTTGGAGAAATGCTCGTTCGACCAATCGGAAGTGATGTTCCTTAGGCACCACATCAAAGTCGGGAAGAACATCATGGACAAGGCGAAGGTCCAAGCTCTTCTTGACTGGGAGCCACCAACAAACGTTCTGGAGATGCGGTCATTTTTTAGTCTCACAACTACTATAGAAGATTCATCGAGGGCTACTCGCGATGGATTGCGCCCCTCACCGGCCTTCTGCACAAGAACGCGAAGTGAGTATGGTCAGAAAAATGCACGGAGGCATTTGAGAACCTGAAGAACGTAGTGGTAGAGGGGTCGTGCTTGTGTCTACCCAACTACGGATAGTCGTTTGAGGTGCAAACGGACGTGTCCGACTTCGCATTGGGTGGCGTCCTCATGCAGGAGGAACATCCAGTGGCCTTGAGAGCCGAAAGCTCAACGAGGCTGAACAATGATACCCGATCCATGATAAGGAGATGATCGCGGTGGTGCACTACTTGCTCACATGGAGGCATTATCTTCTTGGGAGTGCTTTCGTCGTGAAGACGGACAACGTGGCAACATCTTATTTTCAGAATCAGAAGAAGCTCAGCCCGAAGTAGGCACGATGATAGGACTTCTTAGTGGAGTTTGATTACGTCTTGGAATATAAGACGGGGTGAACCAACGTAGTGATCGACGCCCTAAGTCACAAGGCGCAGCTTGCGACTATAAGAGCCATCCGCATGGACTTCAAGGATCATATCCGAGAGGGATGGAAGCAGGATCTCAAGGCTGTGGAATTGCTTCAATTTATCGAGGAGGGTATGTCACGAAGATTTTGGACAGAAGATGGGTTGTTATTCACTGTGGGACATCGGATGTATATTCCATGATGGGAGGGTCTTCGATGGTCGATCTTGAAGGACTATCATGACTCGAAGTGGGTGGGCCACCCGGAAGCGGCTCGTACCTTGGCGTTGATTGAGGACTCCTACTTCTGGCCTCAGACGACACAGGATGTCGAGGCATATGTGCACACATGTCTCAAGTGTCATCAGGACAAACTTGAGTAAAAGAAGTCGACAAGGTTGCTGAAACCCTTGCCCGTACCGGAGTGTTCATGGCAGATGGTGACCATGGACTTCATCTCAGCCTTGCCAAAATCTGGGGGAGCGGGATCGATCATAGTGGTAATCGACAAGATTTCAAAGTATGGAACCTTCATCTTGGCTCCAAAACATTGCTCGGCAGAAGAGGTCGCCCGCTTGTTTGTCAAGCATGTAGTGAAGTACTGGGGCGTACTCGAGATCATCTTCAGCAACCGTGATCTGAGGTTCACATGACACTTCTGGAGGAAGCTCTTCCAGCTCTTGGGGATGGAGCTGTGCTTCTCGACAGCTTTCCACCCCTAGATGGATGGCCAAACGGATGGGTCAATCATCTTCTGGAGATCTATTTGAGGCACTTTGTCGCAGCCAATCAGGAGGATTGGGCCAAGCTCTTGGACGTTGCACAATTTTCGTACAACATGCAGAAGAGCGAGGCGACGCAACAAAGCACGTTCGAGATTGTCACTGGGAAGCAACCAGGGACACCTGCAGGACTTGCAGCTAGGTATGTGGGGAAGTGTCCGGCGACGTACCATGTGGTTGGCTGGACAACCTCGAGGCATCGAGGGCTATCTTGGACAAATCAATTCGCAAGATGAAGAAGTTCGCTGATCAGAAACGAAGGCATATCAACTTTCAGGTGGGAGACAGGGTTCTTGTGAAGTTACGAACTCTTCAGTTCAAAGCAATAGGAACCTACACCAAGGGTTGCTACGAAGGTACGAGGGTCCCTACGTCATCACCAAGTGAGTAGGCAAGGTGGCCTATAAGGTGGATCTTCCCAAAGAACTATGACAAATTCATCCGATGTTCCATGTGAGTATGCTGAAGAGATTCTACGAGGATGCAGAAGATTCTTCGCGTGAGGTGGAGACACGAGGACTAGTGAACGACATGAGCTCACCAACAAATCCAAGAAGTGGACAGGACTTGCCGGGGATGGCAACAACTTCGGTAGGGGAGGATTGTCACCCTGACCATAGGGGATGCTCCCCGAGCGGGCGTGGCCACACGCGCGAGTAGGCGAGCGCGGCCAGGACAACTCCTATTCCTAGTAGGAATAGGAGTTGGATGACACTCCGAAGATCCGATGAGGAGGGAGGAGCTTCTGGAGGTTGAAGGTTTGGACTCCTATCGTGAGTAAGAGGACGAGTGCATGGAGAAGTGCAGGGTCAGAAGGACTCCTACTCCTAGTAGGAATAGGAGTCGAATTTTTCCTAGGTCGAGGAGGACTTGGGGCATGGCCGGATTTTCCTTATGGACCGAGGGGCACTTGGAGTTGAAGTTCTAATCATAGGAGGACTGAGGAACATCAGGCGTCATATGGGAGAAGCCCCAGACTGAGTAGAACATGGACTGGCCAGCAGGGCGCACCCCGGGCGTGGCGGGCGCCAGGAGGGCACCCGGCCCAATTTGATTCCAGGAGGGAATCAATGCTGGCCGAATTCTTCAGGGTCTTCAGGGATTCAAATTTCAACTCCTAGTCCAAGGAGGTTTTTCTATAGAAAGGACATGCATGCCTAATAGGAATAGGTTCATAAGTTAGAGTAAGAGTTGGTGCTCCTTGACCCTATAAAAGGACATGTAGTCCTAGGTTTGTAAACTGATCTGGACAATCTAATATTGCTTAATAATATTCTCTAGTTTTTCTCTAAACTCTTAGCATCTCTCTCTTCTTCTTGGGTGGGTGTTTCGTTGTGCATTCGGGGCATGTACGGCCAGGGTCCAAGGCACTTCTAAAAAGGGGATGATCGGTGACCGAGTAGGGTTTGGCCGAGCCGCACATCTGGTGTTTCATACCTGAAGCGTAAGGGCATGACACACGGCTCGAGCTCGACCTCTAGGAACTTCCCAATGGTCGAGTCGTGGAAAATTTTATTTTCCAACGACATCCGCCGCGGGTACTTTCGATGGCTTTATCTTAGACAAGGGAAAATATTTGCGACAAACCATTTTATGATGAGTTTCTCCCATCGAAAAATCCGTCGTGAATTTTATTTTTCGATGGATTTTTCACAATTTGTGATGACACGGGCTGTCGGAAATATGAATTTTTCATGTAGTGTCGATCAACCGAACTTCAAATATTGATCGATTTCAGCATTTTCCATACATACCGACACCCATCCATCAGACCACCTAATCGATCACCATGAATTATTTAGTTAAGTGAGATGATTTTTTATTCTATGAAAAACTAACAAAATTTGCTACAACTATGATATTCATCATTCATCGAAAATTTAATAAGATCATAGTCTAATATTAATTCAAAGTTAAGTACATCAAGTTGTCCATTTCAAGCTAAACTTTTTAAACATTTACTCTTTTATACATAATTTTTCATATGAGTATCCAAATGAGATGATGTTTGATTCTATGAAAAACTAACAATATTATCTATAACTTTTATATAAATCTCAAATATTAAGTGCAAGTTTAGTGCATAAAAATATCAACTTCAAATTAAACTTTTCGAGCTTCACTTGTTTAAACATAATTTTTTCTATGGTTTGTCCTAATGAGGTGATTTTTTATGTTCTATAAATATAAAAGAATTATCTATAACTTTTATATTCAACTCTTAATATAAATATTATAAGAACATAGACAAATATTACCAAAGTTTAGTGCCTGAAGCGACTTATTTCTATTAAAATATTTTTTATATTTTAAATATAACTTTATCTTTCAGGTTTATATCATCAAAATATAATTATATAGGATATAACAATTTAGAATAACTCAATTAAAAATTACAAATATATTGTTAGTTAAATAGTACATATATTCCATGGATAAACTAATTTTTCTACATAATTATTTTTGTTGTTCTTTTTATCATTGCAATTAACACTTTCTGAAGTAGAACATATATTCATTCCTTCGTAAGTTTCTGATAGTTCATAACTTTTCTTTATTCTATTACCTCTAAGGTGATTCCCTCAGTGTCTAAGTAGAATTATATTTTTTAGAAAAAAAATAATTTTTTAATTATCTAATAGATTGAACATCAAATTATATAGTATCATTTTAGGGTTTAGAATATTATGTAGAAGAAAAACTAGGGAAGCTTCTATTCAAATTATGTAGGAAATTATATAGTATATATTGTATTGTTGAGGGAAATGCTATTTAAAAGAAAAAGAGGAAAAGAAGGGCCTGCGCTAGGAAACAATGACTAAATGTATATTAGCTACTACCAGATCATAATAACATGATGATCTCGAATTATTGAAGATTATTTTCTCTGGCATTTCTGCCCACTTGGTCCCAGTCTGAACTCAAGATCACATTCTTCCTCGGAAAGATGAGCTGGGCTGGTGCAGTGAGGTTGTGGCTGAACATGATGAAGCCGATTTGTGAGGTGACCATCGTGGCTAAACTGATGACGAGATGCAGCAGCAATATTTGCTTGGTCAAGAAAATCCAGCATTGATGTTGTCATCCTTGCACTTGGGGTTGAACCATTTTCAACTGCAATATGTGGTTAGAAACATTAAATATTTTCATATGTTTTCTCATTTGCATAAGAAATCCTCTTATATAAATATCAGCACTGGACTGGCGTTTGCGGAAGCAACACCCTGCGAATTGTTTAAATTTAAACTACTCTTTTGAAGGACCAGTTGATTAGTTGAATTTGTAGGATTGGCATTCTGATTTTCTTTGTGACACCTCAAAATTTTAATAAGGGCAATAAATTAATTTGTTAATTCAATTAGTAAATATTAATATATTATAAAATATCTTATAATACATTAATAAATTCTCCTTTAATATCGATATTAAAGGAGAATTTGAGTAAGAGTGGGAATATAATTAGAAAAGAAATATGAAAAGAAAAAAAGATTGGGAGTGGGAATTATGATTAGATTGAAATTAGGGATCTTAATTTGATTTGAGATCCAAAAGAATATTTAATGGACATCGGATGAGAGTTTTATGATTTAAAAATATTTCAGTCATTATTATTTTAATTCAAAAATTAGGTGATAAAATATTATTATATTAGTTAATTCCCAAAATTATATGGATGAAGAAAATAAAAAGATAAAATAAAGGTATAGTTTGATTAACATAAGTTATTGATAAAAGATAGAGAAGAGTTGGATTGAGAGAAGTTATGGAAAGGATAAAAAGGAATTTGAATAGAGATAAATTTTGTTAAGCATGTTTATGAAATAAATTAGTGAAATTTGAATTTAATTAAATCTGAATATTTAAGAGATGATAATTAATGGAGAAATAAACCAAGGCTCAATATGAGTAAAAAATCTTACTTGAGAGCTATAAATAAGGCCTAAAGGGTGTGCCTCGATATAATTTTTGTACGAGAGCCCTTTTTCTCCTTCATTTCCTCATAAATCGAAGTTGAGAGCACAAGCGATATACCGTTTTGACAGAGCGGAACAAAATTCAAGTGGTAGCTGAAGGTTTCTGAATGTTAATAGGGAGGAATCGTCGGTCAAAGTCGCGACGTTCGTGTAGTCCACATACAATAGGAATATAGTTGATTTTTCAACTAACTTAAGGTATGTAGGAGGATCCCCATGGCATTAGTGTTTCATGGAATCCTATTCTCCTCTCCTTGTACTGAGATTTTATTGGTATAGATATTGCATCATTCAAATATCGTATGGTATAGTTATGATGACCGAAACATCACATCGGAACGTGATTTCTCAACGGCGATGAAATTCGGCCGAGTTTTGTCCCGTCCAGCCCGAGTTTCTTAGAACCTGGACGAAATCGAAGTCAAAACCGGACCGAGTTCGTTGGACTTGGCCCAAGTTCCCTATAGCCTGGCTAGGTTAGTGTTGACATGGGCCGGGTTGCGGCGCATCGAACATAGGACGTGAACCGTGGCAAACTCGGCCCGAGTTCGTGTCATACTCGGCCCAGGTTTATCAAGGCCGAGGTTGATTGGACATCTCCGAACACGGCCCAGGTTCCACCCGACGTCGGCCAAGTTTTAGAGGGCAGAAGACCTATTTTATGAGTTTATTGATATTGAATCAAGCCATCAGTATCGTTGATCGTTCTTGATCATTTGATCATTATTTTGATCATATTGTTATCATATTTGGTCATATTGTTATTATTATATTTGATTTTGATATCAAACATATTACCACATCAGAACATATTATTGATCCTAGTATAATCCTATCTCACCATATTATCATTATAATTGATTGTGTTATTATTATCACATCCGAATGTGATATTGATTATAGTATTGATATATTGACCTTGTCATCGAGTGTTCTTGATCAGATTATTGTTTTATTTGATTATGTTGTCATCATATCTGATATTACTGTATCTAATCATATTATTGTCGTATCTGATCATGTGATTATTATCTTATTTAATTATAGTATAATCATATCTAACTTCATTATCATTGATCCTATGGTTAATATATTCAATCATGTCATTGATTCTAGTATTAATCTAATAGTTTTCATTTGATTGAGTCTTGTTAAACCTAAAGTAAATTGTCAAAGATAGATGTGTTAGGTAAACAAGATAAAAGATGAAAACTATTCAGTCTCCATGTTCTTCGATAGTCTTTAAGCCCTCAAGTCATATTGTTATTGTTATTAATATTGTATAGGACAGATAGTATACCTAAAGGTTTGAGACGTCATTATTTAAAGAAGTTATGATTTCATTATGATGATTATGATCTCCCACCATCACGAATCATTATTAGTACTATTATTGGAGGACGGCTTTCCGTGACTTAATTTTCCACTGGCCTATATGAAAGAGTGGAGTTCCTTTAATTGGTCGATATTATTATTGTATCTGATCATGTGATTATTATTATTATTGTTATTAATATTGTATGAAACAAATAGTGTACTTAAAAATTTGACACGTCATTCTTTAAAAAAGATACAGTTTCATTATGATGATTATGATCTATTGTGTGATACGGTACGTTTGAGAGTGGCTTGTGACTAGCTTTGCACTTTTGGACTTTACAAACATCTCCGATATGCCCTTGGAGTCCCCCTTACCTAAATACCTGAGCTTCTTCTTTCGTCCAATATGATTTGCCTGCATGCGTCCATCATATCATTTCACCGAGGCGTCTGGAAACTTTTTGCAAAACAAAGGATCACTTATATTTTCATATCAAAACTTGGATATTAACTCCAAGAAGAAAACATATATAGTGATTCACGAGCAAGGAGAATATGAAATAATGATGTTACGTGACACACCTTTCTTACTGGTAATAATTAAGCAGATACTTTATTTACTATTTTTCTAAGATGAAATAAACCATCGACTTTAAATATATTTCTAGTTAGCACATGAAGTCTCGCCCGGTCAAACTTTGTTTTTATTTGTATATTTCTAATTAGCATGTATATTTGTATTATTTATTTTGCAATTAGAAGATGTATATTTCTTACGTTGTTGTCTCCTTGAATCAAAATATGTATTATTAAGATGTATATTTCTAATTTGCAACATCTGTATTATTAAAATCAGTTCAATTGAATGTTATAATATGAATAAAGATCAGAGGATGCAAAAAAAATCTCATTGCGTATGTACAGATTTAAATCTATTGTTTTATTTAGAGAAACAAATTGAACATGGATTTGATTAAATCTATATATACAGAGGGTATGTACCTATATATAGAAGATTTGAAACTTCGCAACGTTGTATTGCCTATTTTAGTGCCTCAAAGAAGTCGACGACAAGGCTACACTAACTTGAGAGCTTATATTTAGCGTCGTAGTGGCGTTATAAAGTTGTGGCACTAAACATATTGCGCCGTGGGTAGTTGTGATGCTAATGTGGTGTTGCGGTTTGTCAAAGTTAGCTACGCGCCCTTTTTGACATCAATGAGATGGTGAATGTTTTTGACATCAAAAAAGTTGTGCCATGTCCATTGTGACGCCATTTGATGCTAATATGGTGTTGAATCGATGCGACGCTAATGTGACACTAATGCGGCGCCATTGTCATATATACACTTCCTACACTAAACTTTAATTAATAAATTAAATATTAAATATTATTGTATTCATAGAAGTATAAGAATATACATGTATGTATATAAGTATAAGAATACAAGAGACGCTATCTTCAATGCAACGTTGATGTGGCTCAAACTTGTTAATAAATTCATTGAATATACATATGCATATACATATACATATCCATATATATATATATATATATATATATACATACATACATACATGCATACATACATACATACATACACATATGTGTGTGTATACTTTATATATAGAAAGAATGTCAACAATCTACTATACCTTTATACATACATACATACATACATACATATGTGTGTGTATGCACACATGTCAATATATTATACATACAATATATGTATCATATTTAAATATAGATAAATTATTTTTATATTCTTAATCATGTAATTATGAGGATTGAATTATGATTTTCTTACAAAAATTGAAATATGGGTATATAATAAAATTAATACTATTATTTAGCGCCACCGTAGCGACATAATGGAGTCACAATTGCATCCAAACAGCATCACAATGGCACTCAATGCTAATGCGATGCAAGTTAGCATCTCCTTAGTGCCACAATATTTTGCAACTTTAAATTAGAGGCACTATAGTGTCAATTTAGCATCAATTCTTCCTAATGCTACATGAGCATCTCACATGGGTGGTGCCGTGTCGACGCTAATGAGTCGCTAGTTTTTTTAGAAGCGTTGCTTTAGCATCGCATCGTTGAGTATATATACATATGTTGATATAATGAATATGTGTATCACACACACACACACACACACACACACACACACACACACATATATATATATATATGTGCATAGACATAAATATATGTGTATACATACGTATATTGATATAATTAGGTAATATAAACTTATATATACATTTGTTAATATAATTAATAATATATAAGCAGACATATACATATACACATACATACAACATATATCATATCATATCTTAATTGTATATCTATAAAATGATACAGATATTTTCAAAGTAATTATCTATAAGCTATATTTTTATCTCCTTAATTATGGAATTAGAAAATTAATTAACTTAAGGGATATAATTTTCTCCATAGTTTTATTTAAAAGAAAATAATTAACTACATCGGCATCACAGTAGCATCAGAATAGCGTCGCAAGTTTGCGGTGCTAGATTTGGTGCCACTTTACCGTCGAATTAGCGACACTAAATGCGATCCGTGTGCTTATCTCCAAGAATGAATCCTAACCCTCCATTATCTTTTATCCGACGCTCCCACACGTTCACCAAAAGTTTTACGCCCATGACCCTTCATCTTCTGCCCTTCATCTTCATCACAACTTCCTCTTCATCTTCTGCCCTTTATCTTCATCACAGCTTCCCCTCCTCAACAGTGACCTCTCCTTCCAACAAGTGTTCATAGTGGCACTCTCGGCTTCCTCCTCGCCATGGCACTCATGGCCCACTCCCTCCTCTGCGTCCTCGAGCTCGGCTCAGTGTTTCCAGCATCCTTCCTTATGTGGCCAACTCATCCAACTCCTCGTCCATCGCCAACTGTGCCTCGGAGAACTTCATATGCACCGTCTCCTCCCTCATCAGCTCCACCACCCTCATCATCTTTCGCTCCTCCTCCCCTGCCTTGGTCGTCGTCCTCTCGCTCTACACCGCCTCTTCTAGATCCCCGCAGAGCCACTCCAGCACCTCCCTCTCCTCCGCTAGCATCCGATGTCAACTCCACGGAGGCCCCCGGCGATCAAGTAGCACATGCGTGAAATGTTTGATGAATGTGTAATGTAAAAATGTATAATGTGTAATGTGATTAGAACGTGTAATGTTAAATGTATATGTAAATTTGATGAGTATAATGTGTAATTTGATGAACATGATTAGAACATGTACATGATCGAGTATCTTCCCACTATGAAATATGAAATGTACATGTAAATTAAACTTGTGCAAGGCAATGCTATTTCGTTATATGAACATATCGTATTCAGCGTCTCTTTAGCGCCACATTGGTGTTGCAACATTTAGCACCATATAGGCATCTACATCGCATCACAGTTTAGCATCGCATTGGCGTCTAAGTAATGCCACCGACGACTGCAAGGAAAAACATAAGGATTGTTTTAGCGCCATATTAGTGTCAGAACAGCATCTCGCTTTAGCATCAACTTGACGTCGAGATAGAATCGACAATACTAGTGTTGAAATAGCGACGCATATTATCACTTCGCAATGACACTTTTCGTGCCATCATAACATTGTATTAGTGTACACATGACACGCTAGTAGCATCGTCAAATGTCGTGGCGCAATTGCAATGCTAATGTTACCGAACCTAGGCATCTTATATCGACACTAAAGTGTGGCTATTTTTTAGCCATGATTTAGTGCCGCTTTAGCGACACATTAATGAGTCCCTAATCGACAGATTCCTTGTAGTGGGTGTTTAATTAAAAATATCAATTTTACAAAAATTATTGCGAAACATTAAAATTGGTTCTTTAAATTTTAAACCAACACAAGAGCAAACAAATCACATTCATAATAGAGTAGGAAGGAGAGGAAGAGAGAAAGACAAACACAAGATGCATGATGGTTTGTTGAGAGGTTCGATCACATCTTGGCCTATATCCTGCTCCGACTTCTCGACCTAAAGACCGTTGGAGATTTTACTAACACCCTTTCTTCATTCCAAATAGGACAATGAAGACATCCTTTACAACTCTTGCCTTTTCTTCGCTTCAAGAGGTAAGGCACACCTCTTTCATTCAGAAGCTTTCACCCATCTTTTCTTCACTCAAAAGGTAAAATATAATCTCTTTTCACTCATGAGCTAAACAATTATTACATTATCATAAGAACACTCCACAATCTTCGTTTTACAATTTTGTAACCTCACACAAAATAAAGAGAGAAAGAAATGAAAGATTTGCAACTTATAGCTCAAATGGACTTCACAAGTGTTCTTCCTACTTTTCCATGAAAGTCTTGATTGTGACCTATTTTATAATCTTCTTAACTCCATGTAGCCATTGGGACTTGTTTCCCATTTTTTGGGATGAAATATGATTGTTATAATGCATTTTGCGTGTTTGACCGGTCGATCGCACCACAAGCCGTTGAAAAAATATGAATTCTGCACTGAACCAATTGAGTGACCGGTTGAATGGCCAGTTGAACTTTTCACCTGACCAATTGTACATCACTTGGTCTGGCGTCAACACTGATGTCATCCGGTCGACCACCAGGCCTAACCAATCGACCAACGACCGCCGGGTCTATTCGATCGATCGGACTTCAAATATTGGCCAATTTTCTCATTTTCCATGCAGACTGGTCGGCCTGTTTACTTGATTGGTGACCACTCTACACTATTTTGAATATAACTTTATGCACAGTTATTCAAATAAGATAATTTTTATTTTATAAAAAGCTAACAGAATTTTACAAATTTAATATTCATAATTTATCCAAAATCTAATGAGATCATAGTCGAATATTAATTCAGAGTTAAGTACATAAAATTGTCCATTTCAATTTAAATTTTTTAGACCTTTACCTTTTATACATAACTTTTTATTCGAGTATTCAAATGAGATGATATTTGATTCTGTAAAAAGTTAATAACATTATCTATAATTTTTATATTAATCTCTTCATCCAAATCTTATGATAAAATACTCAAATATTAAGTGAAAGTTTAGCGCATAAAAAGTTAACTTCAAATCAAACTTTTCGAGCTTCACTGGTTTAAACATAATATTTTATGTGATTGTTGAAATGAGGTGATTCTTGATGCTCTAGAAAGATAAGAGAATTATCTATAACTTTTATATTCAATGTAAATATAATGGGAACATAGACAAATATTACCCAAATATTTAGACTGTTTAGACATTCTAAATATAACTCTAAATCTTTAGATGTTTGTATCACCAAAATGTAATTATATATGATATAACAATTTTGTTCCAACACAGATAACAATTTGGAAGAACTCAATTAAAAGTTTACAAATATATTGTTAGTTAAATAGTACATATATTCCATAGATAAACTATTTTTTTCTAGATAATTATTTTTGTTGTTCTTTTTATCGTTGCAATTAGCACTTTCTGAAGTAGAAAACATATTCCTTCCTAAGTTTTGTATAGTTCATAACTTTTCTTTATTCTATTAACTTTAAGGTGATCCTCTCAGTCTCTAAGAAAAATTCTATTTTTTAGAAAATAAATTATATAATTTTTAATTATCTAATAGATTGAACATCAAATTATATAGTATCAATTTAAGGTTTAGAATACTATGTAGAAAAAAAAAACTAGGGAAGCTTCTATTCAAATTATGTAGAAAAGTATATAGTATCTATTTTATTGTTGAGGGAAATGCTATTTAAAAGAAAAAGAGGACAAAGAAGGGCTTGCGCCAATGACTAATGCATGTTAGCTACTACCAGATCATAATAACATGATGATCAGAAATTATTGAAGATCATTTTCTCTGGCATTTCTGCCTACTTGGTCCGAGTCTGAGCTCAAGATCATATTCTTCCTCGGAGAGATGAGCTGGGCTGGTGCAATGAGGTTGTGGCTGAACATGGTGAAGCCGATTTGTGAGGTGACCATCGTGGCTAAACTGCTGAAGAGATGCAGCAGCAATATTTGCTTGGTCCAGAAAATCCAGCATTGATGTTGTCATCCTTGGCACTTCGGGTTGAACAATTTTCAACTGCAATATGTGGTTAGAAACATTAAATATTTTCATATATTTTCTCATTTGCATAAGAAATCTGCTTCTATAAATACCAGCACTGGGTTGTCATTTGCGGAAGGAACAACCTCCGAGTGGTTTAAAGTTAAAATACTCTGTTGAAGGACCAGTTGATTAGTTGAATTTGTAGGATTGGCATTCTGATTTCCTTGAACTTGTTTCTCAGGAGTTTGAGCAATCAAAGCCTAAAAAACAAAAACAAAATTAAATGCATCAACTATATATGGTAAAGGAAGAGAAAAAGGCAGTTCTTTTTCTTTGTTTCATGGCATGTCTTGGAAACCAAAATTGGTGTTTGCAGGAAGAAAACCTGATTGTATCGAACTTGCGGCTGTGGTTGTGGTTCATCAATGGACATTGTATCGAACTTGGACCTTCTCCTCCGGTTGCTCTGATTTTTCTGTTTGTTACGATACATTTGAGCGTGGCTTGTGACTTGCTTTGCACTTTTGGACTTTACAAACTTCTCTGATATGCCCTTCGAGTCCCCCTTACCTAAACACCTGAGACCCTCCAGGAACCTCCTGTGTTCTTCTTTCGTCCAATATGATTTGTCTGCGTGCGTCCATCATATCATTTCAACGAGGCATTTGGAAACTTTTTACAAAACAAAGCATTGCATATATTTTCATATCAAAACTTGGATATTAACTCCAAGAAGAAAACATATATAGTGACTCATGAGTAAGGAGAATATGAAATAGTGATGTTACGTGACACACCTTTCTTGTTGGTAATAATTAAGCAGATGCTTTATTTAATATTTTCTAAGATGAAATAAACCATCGACTTTAAATATATTTCTAATTAGCAGATGAAGACTCGCCCGGTCAAATTTCTGTTTTGTTTTATTTATGATGCAATTTCAAAAGATTTGAAATACTTTGTACCGACGTTATATTTCTTACGTTGTTGTCTCCATGAAAAAGGCTTAATTTGCAACATCTGTATTATTAAAATCAGTTCAACTGAATGTTATAATATGAAAAAAAGATCGGCGGATATAAAACAAAATCTCATTGTCTATGTACAGATATATATATATATATATATATATATATATATATATATATATATATACGAGAGAGTTTAATCTAAACAAATTGAACATGGATTTGATTAAATCTATATATACGAGAGGGTTAAACCTACATAATTTTTTTTGTTTAGAGAAACAAATTGAACTTTGGATTTAATTAACTAGAATCCTGGAGTAGTAGTGAACATGAACACATTAAAAGAATCATTTATGCTATGCGGTCGAAGTACAATCTGATCTCAAATAATTAAGTTTTAATGTTCATGCTGTATATAGTATTTTGTTTTCAGTCGGGTTTAATCATATCCAAAAACTACCAGCAATCCAATTATGTGCATACGAAGAACTAATGAAACGAGCTGAATTCATAAAATATGAAACGAGCAACCAATGAAAACAGATTGAACACGTTCTCCTTCAACCAAAGAAAAATAAAAGTTACCCTTCCTCGGAGCAACTCGCGGCAATTGCAAGTTCTCCCTCGACACGTTATCCTCTTGATCCCTCGCCTTCGTTGTTTTGGAGATCGTCACGCCGAAAAGCCTCACCATCACGTCCTCTCTCTCTCTCTCTCTCTCTCTCTCTCTCTCTCTCTCTCTCTCTCACGTGAAAATCATCAAGGAGTACGATGGCCGGAGTAATTGCGGGAGGGGGCTCTATTTGTAGTTGTTCGTATGATTCCATGTCAAGATATTTGTTTCCATATTAAGGTGATGCCGAGAATTAATTGCTTGATTGGTGCATTAAGATGAAGAATACATTGCATCCGTATAGGATTACTATTTTAGGAAAAAATATCGTGATCCATATATGGAATTAATAGTTCAATAAAAAATTAAGATCGTAGTTTTAAAAGAGAGAACACAATTTAGTTTTTGAAACATCTAAACCAGCGACGTTCATTTATTTTTTTTAACTTTTTACTTTTTTATTTAATTTGATGTCTATATTCAATTTAAAGTATTTTAAGTATAAAATTATTTAAATATATATAAATATATTTTCACTTTAAAATAAATGTTAAATATTATTTTTTCGTACTAAAAACTATAAAGAGGGAAAAAATTAGTGCCAGGTAATCTAACAATCGGACTCGTTGGATTTGTTCCTTAGAAAGGGTTCAATCCGACCTGATCAAGCTCAACCAAATTTTATCGGATCGAATTTATTTATGAATTGAGTTCGACCCATGACCATATTATTCATATTTTTTATTTCATCTACCCCTCCCCTAATCAGGGAGAGCAAACATTATAATATTAGTAATTCCAATAATTAAACTCAAAACCTCAATCAAACTTTTTTATTCTATGAGGCCTAGACATTAAAACTGAACGAAGAATAATCTGATGCATGTACACGTTCAGTTTATGGTCGATGCATGTAATTAATTTTGACTTGTGTTTTTGCTTATGATTTTAGTGATGTACATTATTACGATACGTATAGAAGTACAATGATAATGTGAAGACAACCAAATAATA
Source organism: Pontederia crassipes (assembly GCA_030549335.1). Classification (NCBI taxonomy): domain Eukaryota; kingdom Viridiplantae; phylum Streptophyta; class Magnoliopsida; order Commelinales; family Pontederiaceae; genus Pontederia; species Pontederia crassipes. The sequence continues at coordinate 11,458,776 of CM060190.1, forward strand.
TTTCGATTAGATATAATCTCAAGGGGTACAAATCTAAATGATAATTGTTTTTTTTTTATGTTGCGATATAATGTATGGGGTTACACCCGACTAATATGGATCGAAGGGTTAGACTCCTAATGAAAATATTTCCATACACAAAAATTTAAACTCTTGAACCAATTGTGTCAATCTTATTAGTTGATACGCCCCCTCAAGTCCACCATAGATGACTGTGAAGAAAGGGCTTCTATCCAACTCAGTTTTGAATCATTCTACACTCAATGCATGATTTCATGAATTTCCTGCCTCATTTTGACAATTAATTATAGCAAATGGATCAACAATCTAACTGGCTTAGAATTAGTTTGATTCCAGTTTGGGGAGAAATGAAGGAAACAATTAAATAAAACTAAAAAGATGACAACAAGGATTTGGCAATAATGGCCATGAGCAGCCATTTTTTGAACAGAAAAAATCGAGTACATCGTCAATTTCCACGGACAAAAATTCTTCATATTTTTCGACGACATTTATGATGGATAAAAAAAATCTTTCAAAATATTGAGGGCAAAAAATCCTTCGCTAGGATGACAAATTCTCATTGATAAATTATCGAAGACTAGAGTCGTCATTACAATAATACGTATCTGATTAATATAAGTATATCTTTAATATTTTTTATCAAAGTTATTGATGCTCTAGCCTAGCCATCAGTAATTAAATTTATTTATTTTATCATTAATGTTTATAATATAATATATTAAATAAGTTATCATTATTTTTTATTTTCTCATAATTGTCTTTAATATTTTATCTTTTTACTCATTTTCTTTTAAACATATTTATAGATATAGAATATAAATTATAAATTAATTTAAAATGTGAAATAGATAAAATAAATTTAAAATATGTTAACTTCATAATATTATATAAAGATATTATTAATATTTTATTTTATTATTATTATTGCCGATTAGTTGGGCCTTCGGTAGTACTGACAGATCTCCATTCGTTAAATATTATTATAATATTATATATAATATAATATAAAATAGAAGATTGATATTTTATTCTTATTGTTACTGAAGGGTTGGGCCTTCAGATGGATCTCCATCCGTCGATACTACGGAAGGGTAGAACCATCGATAACTATCAATATAATATTATACATAATATAGTATAAAATAAATTATTATTATTTTATTATTATTACCAATAACTATCATTATAATAATATATATTATCGGTAGAACCATCGGTAACTATCATTATAATAATATATATTTATTTAATATAATATAAAATAAAATATTATTATTTTATTATTATTACCGATGGTAGAACCATCGATAAATATTATTATAATATTATATATAATATAATAGAAAATTGAATATTAAAATTTATTATTATCATTACCCATTCTTTCAGCAGTACCGACGAATCTCCATCCGTCAGTACTACCGAAGGGTAGAACTATCGGTAACTATCATTATAATATAATATAATAATATTTGGTTACTATTATTACTGACAGGTTGGACCTTCGGTACAACGGATCTCCATTTCGCTATATATATCTCTCCCCTTTCTCTTTCTTTCCATCCCCTCCCCTGCCTACACTCTTTGTCTCCCCTCTCTCTATCTCTCAGTCTCTCTCTTTCACTCTCATGGCTCTTGCGACCTCCTTCGGCTTCGGCGACCTCCCACATGTCACTTGCCACCTTAGGTGAACATTTGAGATAGGTGGCGGTTATGGTGGCGGAGCGATTACCGACAATAGTCATTGACGGCAGCGCCATCCTATGTCCTATCCACCCCAAGGTGCATGAGGACGCTTTTGGACACAGACTTCATCCTCCCAACAGGCAAGGATCAAGCAGGAGCCTTGTTGAATCCTCTATAGGAGTTTGGGATGAGTAGTTAGAGGTTGGGATGCTTAGGATAGTATGGCACACAGGTGACGGATTATTTTGGCATTGTAGGGTAATGTCATCCTGGGACATAACTGACTCATCCCAATGGCTCCTTGGGTAGAGGAACGACCGAAAGGCTGTTTGGTTAGAAGGATCGTCATGTAGGGAGATCTTGGGACGACGACTTGGTGTGAATGGCAGTTGGGATGTGCAGTGGCGCCAAGCGAGCGGTAGACAGACACAACACCATGGCAGGAGGTCTGCGATGTGTGTCCAAAGGAGTTCTTGTGACACAAGATGGCAGGAGAACCATCCGAGCATCATCCCCTTGAGGAGAAGGATGCAGAGCCGCATAAGGGATTTTGTGCGAACAGGTGCCACAATCTGCATGGCTTGGTGGGTGTATTTATAATTTGAATTAATAACACTTGCTTTTCCCTTACTTCTGGGTTCTTCTACATTGTGTTTATGTGTGTGCATTCTTTTAGTGCAAACAATTACCGTCCTAGGACGTGATTCTGAGAGGCTGACTTAGCAACTTCACGAGGGCAGAACTAAGGCTGCACATAGTAGTTTTCAAGCAGAGAAACTAAGGGCGTGCACATGGCTTCGGCAACCATGGATGGCTCCGACTCCGACCTCCCTCTATTGCCTCCCTCTTTGTCCCGCTCTCTCTCGACTCCGGCCTCCCTCTCCATCTCCCTCTCTCTCGCCTCCAGCCGAAGGCTATCAGATTCAGCGGCCCATGGCCAATGTGTCCGCCTTCAGCCAAATGTGACTGCCTGCGACTGGATCCAGCCGCCCACAGGCAGCCGTATCCGCTCGCCGGCCAAATCAGCTGGAGGCGGCCAGATCCGCCCGCCCGCCACTTGGAGGTCATGCAGCCAAATTTGGCTGCCTGCGGTGGCCTCTCTCTCCCGCTCCCTCTCTCTCCCTATCGACCTGTGCCATCAAATCGACCCACTTGGCAGTCGATCCGGCCATAGGTCTATTTTTTTATATTTTAAAATTAGTTTTTGACGGAGGAATCCGTCGAAACATCCGAGCGTCTGATAGGTCTTTTCCACCGAAGGGTCTGATGGTAAACCTCCTATCGGGTGTTCCGATGGTAGACTTCCCATCGAAATCTCTATCGGGTGAATCCCCTCGGAGATTCTGACGGGAAGTCTTCCGTCGAAGGTTTCGCCTATCCCCGTTAGAACCTCCTTCAAAAATAGCGACAAATTTTGATAACCGTCAAAAACTTGTTAGGGACGAGAGCTTTTCCAACGACGGTCTTTCTATCAAAAAATCCATCAGAAATTGGTGACCCTCGAAAATCGTTAAAATTGTTATAGTGAGATTCTTATACATTTTTCAATCTAACTGATATTGCTTAATACTTCGAAAAATGATATTAAAGTGATGTATAAAAAAATTGATTTGGCAAAGTGAAGAAGATATGGTTGGAAAAAAAACTATTAAAGAACACCATCTGTTATGAACATTTGGTCAAAAGAGATATTACTAACATGCAGACTGATATAAATATATAATTTGTGGCCATTGGTAAGGTTTGGAGGTAAAAGTTCGAAGCAGAAGGGATCAACAGAAGGGATCGAGAAAAAATAGTAAAATAGTAATATTTATTTATACTTTCATGGTGATCTCTTCATGGGCATGGGTAGAAAGAGAAAAAAATTTAGATACAGTCCTCTATGACCACGTCTTCGGTTTGTGATTACATTTCTTTGGAATAAAATAGATAATATGATTATTGTTACATTGGCTATTAATACACTTTAATTGTTTATATTTGGTTAATAATTGATATAAGTTAGGAGTTATTTATCTGGTTCTTAGTGGAGAAGAAGAAACCCAAGAAAGAATATAACGCCCCAAAATTTATCCTAAAAATTTTGATTATTTAAGGCAATTTCGTGCCACTAGTCTATTCGTCATACATTATTTAACAGTGAAAGATATCAGCATTTTAATAAAAATCATAATAAATAAAAATTTTCTATTAATTAAATAACTTCTAATATTTCATAAGACATTAAATGTCTAAAACCAACATTACATCATTAATCTCAATGTTCATTTAGAACCACAAAACTTATTAAGCCCTAAACATGTGCAATACTTAATCATGATCTTGAACTGGCATCTATCACTTAATTTTGATTACCTGCACGGATCCATAGTGCAGAATTTTTTAACTAGAGTATGCAAAAATCATGCATGTCATGATAATCTATGATTGAACATGTGATACATCAATTATCATCATAATAATATAAACATATAAGCATACATGTTATGAACTATATCATGATCCTTACATGATATTACACCATGTTTATCATTCATTCTTCATATAATATTCTTGAAACATAAACATATATACCTGCTTAATTTTAGACTCATCATCTGCAAGTATCATAAAATAAAGACTTATCATCTCAAGTATCATAAAATAAGAATATGCATTCATATCATTCATAAACAATAATGATATATAACTTATCATTTTATTTCACTTTCATTGTTATGTACATCCTATGTGTTTCTTTATAAGTCCTTGATCCTTACTTATTACTTTGCATCTTTCATATTCCTCAGGATTGCCTCATAACGTTTTGGACATTTTTTCCATACCGCAAGTCATATCTTAGGAACACAAGTGAGAGATTTTATTTCTAGTCATCTTTAAGAATACATATTTTACGATGAGAAACATTATTTTTTGGAAAGTACATACACATATGTTGGACTTTATTTCTCATGCTTAGATCCTCTTGAAATACATAAACTTTACTTTTCATCTTTACTCCATCATCATCTTAACTTTTTTTCTTTATTATAAGATATTTTGAAGTTAAACATCATTTTCATTCTGACTTTATCTTGTAACATCATTGATCTTAACTTAGTTATAGAATCATGTCAACATCATCATATTGGCTAACTAGGCCACATCCTTGAGAAGATGCATAGGACTTTATTTCAAGGAATATAGACACTATATGGTGAGGGACTTTATTCCGAGGAATACGCACACTTTCTGATGAGGATCTTTATTCCCTGAGATAAGTGCAAGACTTTACTTCGCGGACTTATATCTCCTTGAACTACATAAATAGGTGTACATCTTTATTTTTCATCATTACTTTGATGAGTGAGAATGACATTCTTCAACTTTATGTGCATTATGCTTTTCAATACATCAATCATTCTTCATTTTTTACCCTAATTACAATTGAACATGCATTTCGTAGACTTTGGTGTCATATAAAATCATCAATCATCCATACATACATTCATACTTTGAAAAATGTTTAATATATCATAAATGCATATAATTTCAATTGTCATGCTTAGATTTGTCATTGCCGTGTCAAGAGTTATGGTCGTGCTTAACTTAGTCACGGTCATGCTCAGCATTATCATGGCCGTTACAGAGCCAAAAATTGAAAAGAAAATTCTTTGAACACATGAAAAGAAAATGGAAAAAAGAAATATTTATCAATGATCATCTTGATAAATATTTTTTAGAGTGAATTTAATGATAATCCACATATGTGGATCCATCTTGGGTCCACACAATCCTCAATCTAATAATATATATATATATATATATATATATATATATATATATATATATATAACTCATCTTCTCATTTAGCCTGGTGGAATATGGAATAGTGAACTTTACAAATACTAGAATCTTTGAATTGGCCAAACAGATATATATATATATATATATATATATATATATATATATATATATAACTCATCTTCTCACTCATCTTCTCATTTAGCCTGGTGGAATATGGAATAGTGAACTTTACAAATACTAGAATCTTTGAATTGGCCAAACAGCACAATACTCTTTTGAAAGGGTTGCCAAACACTGTACAGTTGTTTTGTTCAACAAGTATCACCGGCTTCAATTTGTTCTCTTCTCAAGAAGAAGGATACCAAGCTTGTAAACGAGGAGCTAAACATGGAGATCTCCTCCAAACATTGGAGTGCAGCCGAAGCATCTCCTGAATCCTCTCCTTGTTCTTCGCGCCGCAGTCCATCTGAATCATCATGCAGAACTTGGAGACTGCTCCGACGTGCAGCATTTCCTGCAGCACCACCGGGGAAGGCGAATGCTTGGAGACGCAGTACAATATCTTCACCGCCGCTCCGGTCGCCAGCTGCGACACCCTCAGCATCCGCTTCGACGCCAGCGCGATCCCCGCTGCGTGCCCAACGAAGTCAGCCCTCCCCTCGGCGCACCCGCAGAGCAGACCCAAAACCACCATCGCCATCTCGCAGATCCTCTTCTCCGGCTCGTCGAGCAGCAGCTCGATCAACGCCGGCACGGCTCCAGCTTGCACGACCCTGACCCTGTTCCTTCCCCAGGGTTCTGCGCCACAAAGAACCCGCAGCGCCGCCTTCGTCGCCGGACACGACACCCGATCCCGAATCATCTTGACAATCTCGTCGAAGAGTTCTTGGCTCAAACCCGACAAGACAGCCGGAGTCATGACAAGGATCAGGGATTTCATGAGCAACATAGCGTAGGCTCGTGACTGATAGTCTCCATGGCTTAAGATCTTTGTTATGGCTTCTAAGAAGCCGGCGGCATTGCTATGCACGAGAGCAAGTAGGGATTGTTCCGAGAGCTGGAGGGAACACAATATATTGAGGCTTTCATCTATGGCGGCAGTAGAACTCGTCGAGTGGCCGCCCGCGCCGTCGTACGATTCTTCTAACACTTCATGATTATCCAAGGAGGCATTTCGAACTATGATGGAGCCCAAGACGTCGATCGCGCCGGCGTATGTCTCGACGCAGCGCCTGTTGCGGTCGCTCTCAGCGACAATGGCTCTCAGCTTCCGCAGAGTGGCAATCTGAGTCTGCGGCTGCACGGCCTCGTCGAGGAGGGCGGCGATCTGCGCCCGGTCCACGGGAGGCCGGGGCGTCGGGAACCGCTCGACGCCGTTCGACGCGTTCGCGACGCACCAGGCCTGGATGAGCCGCCGGAGGGTGTGGTTGGGCGTGAGGTCGACGAGGTCCGACAGCGGCTGCTTGGTGACCGGGCACGTCCGTTGCTTGCCGGAGAGCAGCCACCGTTCGATGCTGTCGCGGTCGTAGGTGATGCCGGTGGTGAGCGTCACCGGATCCCTCATGGTCTCCAGAGATATGGGGCACAGGAAGTACGACGGGACCTCGACTCCTTCCATGGTCGAAGACACTCCAAAAATGGCGATCGCGAAACACAGGCGAAGGCTTTCTTGATCTAAAAACTTGTGCAGTCTAATGCGACTAGGTGCGCGAGAGCAGGGTTTGCAAGCTATCAAATGATCTGTTCTCCTGTTATCTGGATCTTTTGAAATGGTTGGTGGTGGTGGTGGTGTGCATGCAGGAGCAAGGGGTTCACATATATATATATATATATATATATATATATATATATATTATATATACCTGAGGAGAGATGAGGACAGAAGAAGGAAGGGTTCAACTACTGGTGGACGAGGTCTACGTTAACAGTCCTTTTTGGTATATGAAACTCTTATGCATGCACGACCATATGATAATAATATAAAAGTTGTACCAATTCTTCCTCCAATAAGAAGATATGCATTTCTTTTGGAGATCAGAGAATTGAAGGGCTCAAAGATTGACGATAATTTTTTAAAAGCATAAATGTTCTGACCTTCTGCTAGCCAAATAATTTAATGGCCGGCTACCATATCAAAACCCGGCAGAAATATTGAAGAATATTTCTACTCTTTTCAACTTGTACTGATTTCTTGCACTTTTCTTTAGAACTTTAGAACTTTTCTTCACTCGAACAAAGAAGGAGTATAACTCGAGACCTTTTCTGGTGCTTGGATTCCGATCATTGGATGTAATGTCAATTGTCAAATACTAAATCTTGGAGAACTCAGAATACTTGGTCCCTTTTCCTAGATCATAAACTAAAATATGGATGCTTGAATCCTTGAACCATGCATTGATGATTATACAAAATACATGTATAACGGATAAAGTTTTAAAGTGAAAACAATATATGTCAATCAACCCTATGACCCAATCAAATCAGTCGTTTACTAAATAGTTTGCATCCAATAATATCAGAATATCACACTTCAAATATAACTAAAGATATGAATTGGATGTTCGGAGTTGGAGTAAAATTTTATAGCATGTACGGAGAGTATGATTATTTCAAAATTATTTGCATACATTTCTTTAAAAAAAAATACATTATTCTTATTCCCAGTTGCCCTTGTTGCATGGCCCCTTATTCAACCTCACTTGTCATAATTAGGTGTGTGATTCGAGACCAACAACAAATTAGTCAAGACTTAATTATTAGCTCATAGAACTATCTAAGAATCCTGCTTTATAAATGACCAATTAACTATGTAGGAGATAAGATTATTTGCTTTATAAATGGCAAATTAACCCAGCTTTGGTAAGGATAAACCTTGGGCGTTTTAGTATTTCGAGTTATTAAACAACCTATTATTTACGTTATACATGCATGAGAAAGTTTTGGAAGGCTATACATAATACATTTATCAATTACGGCATATATATAGTTAAAGTACCAAAATAATGTTTCCAAAACTTTGGCAATTACGTAATTGTACCATGTGAAGTGAAATCATTGCCTAAAACAAAGAAATGAGCTCCTAATTAGTTCATGGATGGCAAAAAAAGAAAATAAAATTGATCGATGATATTTTTGTTTCTAATGCGTGGGAATTTTGTATTTATCCAATTTGAATTAAATCATCTGAACATTTGGACAGGTTTTAAGAAAATATGAGACACAAATTCTAAAGATCAAACTCAAAATTATATTTTTCATTGTCGGCTTTAAGCTAATTAAAATATGTGTTTTGTGTTCACATTTCATAAATGTTTTCGCTGCGTTCAGGTGGGGGAGTCAAAATACGCCGGCGCCAAGCGACAAGTAGTTATTAGAGTGGACAAACGAACGAGCAACTCGTGCAAAATGACAAGTCATCGATTATATATATTTATATATATATATATATATATATATATATATTGTGGTCAAATGATTTTATGCATACATTTCTTTATTTTTTCTCTTTAAAATTATATTTACGATAACAAAAAAATAATTTTATAGGATAAAAAGATGTAGAAAAATAAAAATATATATTAGGAAGAATAATAATGTGTATAATTTTTTAAATTTTAAAAATAATTAATATAATTATCATTGATGATTTTGAATCACAATTTTATTATCATCAATTATTAATAAAGAAATATATAAATATAATTATGTGTAAAATCATTTAGCACACGCTTGATATAAACATTAAACACACACACACATATATATATATATATGTCTCAAATATTAATATTTAACTAATTAAAAATTTTGATGAGACATAATATATAATATTGGAAGGGAAGAAGAAAGAGATTAGAATCATATATGTATTCTGTGTACGAACGAGTTCTTTTATCTTGTAACAATTCGTCAATGAAAATTGCATTATTAAAATATTATAAATTAAGATAAATGTAATCAACTAAAGAAAGCTTTCTCTGTTTTTTCCCCATGAAAACAAGTTCATAATCATATGAGAAAAAAGATAATATAAATAATAAAGATATTTTTACCACAAAGTTTTAACTTCATCCCCACCCTCCGCCCCTCGTTTTTTTTCAATAAAAACCTTTATTATTTTATAGTAATATGTTTATTTCTTGCACTATTTAAAGCTTCGGCCGCCCTAAAATAACTAACCCTAAATTGTCGAATGTGTTAAGTTTTTATTTTAGCATCATTATTTTAATTACGGAATATTTATTTATTTATTTATTTGGTATAGTGATTCCTCGATGACTTTAGGCGTAAAATTTTATTAAAATTCAAATGTTAAAATTTGTAAATTTATAATTGAGACCTAGACAAAAGAAAAGTTATATTTCATACGGTGTTAGTAAATAATATATGTTTTTATTCTCAATATTTTGCGATCGAGCGTTGGAACAAAGCAAAGAGAAAATAAACTGGGCAAACAAATTAAAACAAATGCTTGAACCAAAAAAATAAATTGAATCTTGAAACAAAAAGTTGCTTGAGATGTCCGGAATCTTTCAAACTTTGACGGACTTAAAAAAAAAAAAAAGAGAGAGAGAACATTGCTTTCGAAAAGTAAACGCTTTTTATGAGGGTGGTAAATATCAGGCCATTCTCATGCATATAATACGCGGTTCTTAAACGAAAATGGCAAGAAGTATGTCATCCATCTTTTTTTGTCAACGAGCTTATCGAAAAGTACTATACATAGTTTTTTTCGATTTTTTTTAATTTCGAGTTGATAAGATCATTGATGACGTCAAAAATAATAAATTTCATCAATAATTATATTATTATTTTTTAAATTTTATAAACTTGTGAACATTACTAATCTTAGTAATATATATAATTATGCTCTATAATTTACTATATTGTAAAAGTAATTCTTTAAATTAATTATTAGTAAAAGAAATTAAAATATAAAAAAAATAAATATATATGCATAAAGTTGTTTGAGACGTGGATGTCAGAGAAGAAGATTTAATGGGCGTGTGTAGCACCCACAACCGTCAGATGTAAGATCATTGAACTGGCGAGCGTCCACACCGACAAACAGACGAGCAATTGGTGTTAATTATCATTGTAAAAGAAAAAGTGGCAATATTAATTATTACAACTTTTTACGTGTAATCGTATTTACCGCGAAGCAAATCGGGCCGCGGATTTTTTGGCATCGCTTCATCGGATCTCATTTTTTGTACCAGGATTATTCTACTACTAATCTAAGTTAAGCTCTTTCTTTTCAAAAAAAAAATTATTACAGAGAACTCATTAATTGCCTCGCATGGAGGATTCTTGAAGAGTAACCCACGCAGGGAGGGCCAAGCAGATGGCCTTAGTTAAACGTTGAGAAAGTGAATGGAACCCACGCAGCAACCGAACTTTGAACCAGCTGCCGGAATCGATGAATGGCTTTGAGCCCATAAACAGATGTTGAATGATTCAATCTTAACGGTGACCCAAGCAAATGTTGTTGAATGGATATTAATTTCTCGTATTATTGATAATGTCAAACTAATTGTAATTTCATATGACTTCCTCTGTAATCAGGTGTTTCAACAAATTTTTTTCTAAAGATCTCGTTGTCAAAGGGGGGTTTAGGGAAGATTCCCTCTGAGGGGCTCGGAGCGAAGTTTTCGAAATCTAGACGATTTTAAAATTTTTAGTTCTTATTTTACAAAATTCCTGTAGAAACTTCATGATGACTAGATTAATCATCATTATTCTATAACAAAAAGAGCGACTATCGTCTAAAAACGTAGTCCGATTTTGAGTGAACCTCATAAATCTCGTATATTCTTTTGTAATTATGCGATCTATCTCCCTTTTTTCGTAACACATATAATGAATTGGTTTGAAGATTTAATCATACATCGATTCTATTTATTATATGGCATGAAAAGCTTTCATCAGAGAATATTTTATATATGTGTGTGTGTGGAGGAACATGTTAATCAATCATCCAATGGAATTATTTTAATCTTATCAATTACAGAAGCTAGGTAGATCTAATTTCAGTTATTTTCCTTTAAGAATAGATCTAATCTAAATAGTTTGGATATTTGATTCACATGGTGCCTCCCATTAAATTCTCTTTTTGTTAGTTTCTTATAATTATACAATAATGTCAAGAGAGGAATGCTTACCAATTATTACTTCAAGTGCCCTTTGTCTTGAAACTTGTCTCCTTCAAAAATTTTGGTTTTCAAATTTTGAATCATTTATTATTTAATAAAAAAAGTGTTTCTTAGTCCCATTGTCGAATTTTGCACTATTATGAAGACCTCGATGCTTATGTGCATTAACTATTTATTAACTGTGTGAAGTCCAATTTTAAGTATCGAATTTTGAATTCATGATTAAAATTATTCATGTATTAATATATATATATAGTTCTAATGACATGATTAATCACAATCACACATCTAAAATTCGATAACAAGAAGTAAGCTCATCATATATATATTTTGTGTTATCATGAATGATCATTTAAGTTATTGGTAAAGAAAGATATCGAAAAAAATAAAAAAATATATGTCTAAAATCGTTTCACACACGTGATTGCACCGTGCAATCTCATACTTCTAGACCATCAGATTGACATCATTTTGATCCAATGGTCCAGATTGTTTATGTTTTGGACTGTCAGATTAAAATGATTCCAATCTGATTGTTCAAAATTATGAGATTGCACAGTGTAATCATATACCTAATATATATATATTATCGTAGAATTGTTTAAATTATAGGTAAGAAAATATCAACAACTCATTTTCACTTAAGCAAAAATTTTGAGAAAATTATTATTGGGAGCGTCATCTGTCATGTTAGGTACACGATATACGATAATTTTATCGAATTAATTGAACTTAATGGTGGACTAAATTTTAACCTATAGATAGTGCGTATAATTATTAACGTCACGTAAATTAGATCGTCAATACTATTTTTTAAACGTCAAGAACCGACAAGCCAAAATAAAACTAAAAATTGATAATAATTTAGGAAGAAAGAAAAGAAAAATCTAATTACGTGGCATATGGAGAAAAGTAATGAGTCAAGCAGATCACGCCGTTGCGTTGAAGTGAATGGGAGACCGTGCAGCAGCCGAACTTTGAAATCATTTAATGGCTTTGATCTGACCCCACCAGGTCCACATAAATGCAGGCAGCCGTGCATCACGAATTGAATCCATTGGAGGCACTTGCCCAACTCTCTCTCTCTCTCTCTCTCTCTCTCTCTCTCTCTCTCTCGTTGCCGTTGTCTTATGAACATGTCATCGAGCTCATAATTTAATTACCAGCGGCCGAATCGAGGCAAATTAATGCCAACGTACACTCGCTCGCTAAGCTGTCGATGCCTCCTCTTTTGCTGTCCGCTGCCCCTCGATTCAAGAAAAAGAAAAAGTTTCTGATAAATTATTTCTCCGCTTAAGATTTCAAATTTAAATTTATATGAATGTAAAGACATTACGAGCATTGTTAAGTAGATGATACAAAATTAATTGAATTGGATGATAAGATATAATTTTTAGCGTCGTCTTTTTCCGAAATTAACAACCTTAAAAAAAAGTGTCAGACTTAGACTAAAAGACTTCAAGAATCACCATCCGACTATATTTTATTTACAATGTAATCAACCAATTTTATTATATATTAATTTAACTGTCATCCAACTTTAATAATTTTGTAGTCATCAGTCTAATTGGTAACAAAAGATTAACGTGACGTCTTTTCCTTTTGCTCGATGTTAAATTTAATTTTTTTTTAAATAAAAGAATTTGACAAATAATTTCAACATTCAAATCGTTTTTTCTGATTTTTTTTATTTATTTTGAACTTCAAGTGAAGAAAAAAAATGCTGACAGCACATAATCGGTTTAATGTATTTAATCGTGCATGTAACATATATATACACGTGCAAAATCAATGTTTTGAAAATACTAATAGATTTCAGTTCAATTCAATTTGATTTTATTTGAAAATAGAAAATGATAAAAAATCAGACTCAGTTGAGTTCAACCGAGCCAATTGAATGGATTCAATTCAATTTTATTTTTGAATTAAAAATGAAAAAAAAAGAAACTTGATTGATAGAATCAAATAAAAATGGAAAGAAAAAACTTATTTCAGCTTCTTTTTTTCTCTTTGCATTGAAGAAAATATAAAATTGGAAATTTGAATGATAGGTGAGAAATTTAAGGAGAAGAATGAGGTGAAAATTTTAAGGAGAAAAAGAGGAAGTGAGAGAAAAAATAAAATGGAAATAATTGAACGCAGAAAATGAAAGAAATAGGAGAAATAAATTTAATATAAAGACATATAAAAAAGGAAATTTATTAATAGGAGTAATTAAATTAAAAAGAAATATAAAGAGAAAAAATTATTTTTTAAATCAAAATAATAGAGGTCAATATCATTCATAAGTTTTTTATACATATTTCGTTAAATAATCTATTCAAATTGTCTATAATATTTACATAATAATGACAAATTTAAATAAAATTAAATTTTTTAACTTTATACGCTTTTAAATATAATGAACATAGATCTTTTGACATATTTTATAATACTATAAATATTTTCATATTATTTTAATATAATGAGTCTACACTTTTTTTATATTTACATTCAAATATATTAAACTTATGCATAATTAGAATATATTTTTTATTAATCTAGCAAACAACTTATTGCAAATATCATTTAGAAAATGAGAACGCAATTAAATTAATATTCAATATTATAAAAAATATGTTGTAAGTATTTTTTAAAGTATTATTCATCATATATCTTTAAAATTATAAAAAAATATATAATATTTTAATAATCCGGTTTCAAAAATATTGTGCAAAACCATATCTTGTATTACTGGTAGTAATAACACCTAAAATAAAAGCATTACGGGCAATAAACAGGGAAAAGTTCACACTCACCGAAGTGATGCCAAATATCACTGCTTTTGACGTGACCATCACTAAAATTCGAGTGTTAGTCAATATGTTCAAAATCTTCCTAAATTCGTTCTCGCTCAAGACGAAAATTCACCGTTCAAGACGTTTCAATTTTTTTTCCCCTTTTACTTAGCATCACGTCACATATATCTGATGTAAATTCTTCATCAAAAACTTAAATCCAAACAACAGACGAAAAGTTTTATGTCATATCATTGATAACTAGATAGCAACTCTATCGCGCATCCAAACTCTGAACAAATTTGAATTAAAAGAATGGGGAGAGAGACCGGGGATCTTATGAAGTGGTTATTTAAAACAAATTTAAGACCCATACAATAATAATTCAATTAAAAGAATGAACTTACATCACTCACTGTCGTATTGCCATGACCTGCAACTGGAAGAGTCTCTATCTACATATTGTGCTCGAGTTAATAGCTTTGGATTCTAGCAGTTGGAAATTTACAGGATCGCAGTACGAAACTGTACAACTTGTATATAGATATGCAAATTCTACCTTTTCATCAGAGTGGTGACTTTCTAAAAACGTCCACCACTGATGGAAACAAAAAGAAACTGCCTTACAACCGAAAAAAAAAAATACATAGAAACTATGTGGATCCAGAGAGATTCGAATGACTATATTCAATGACCTACAACTTTCTGTGGCTACGTGGTGCGGGTAGAAAATATAACTCATCTTTGTTCTCCTTACAAGGTCTGGTAGCATGCCTTCTCATGAATGTCTATCATCAGGTCGCGTAACTCAGGAAAGATGGTAACGAGCACCAGTTCCAATATACTGTATGCAAGTTGCTTAATACATATTGTAGACTGCAGATGCATATAGACATGTTATGATGGACAAATCATCATAAAGATTATATCAGCTGTCTAGCATGGGGGTTGGCAAAAGAAATTACCTGGAGAAAGTAATATATGTCTTTTGCTGACCGTTTGTATTGGCTTGGTCCAATCAAACTGACTAATGTAGTTGGAGCACCACCTGAAACAGCCTTTATTTTCTCAGTTCAATCTCTAATATTCAAGAAAACAACTATTTTTTATATTTTAAAAATAAAGTGTTACATATTTCATATACAACTCATCAGATATGGAAAGTGCACGCAATCATTTTTTTTCTTGGGTTTTTTAAACAATATGAAACACTTCATGAGTAAGAAGACTTTGTTAGAGCTGAGGAACAGATGCACTTTTTCCCTTTATATTACCTCATACAAAAATGGAAATATGAGAAAAATATTAATTTCTTCATCAGTAAAAGTATTTTGCAACAGTCTAATAATTTACAGCGATGCGATGTCCAATTTTATAGAGTTAAAATAGGAAGCCAGATCCCTTGAAGGATATGAAGTAACACATTAGCCTTGTCCTATATTCTAGTGCTTCATTATGTCATCTGACTTCATCTATCACAGACAAATAGAGAAGAATATACTTAAAAGGACATTTTCCTTTTAGATTTCCTGATTTCCATCCATAACTAGTTGACAACATTTCAAAAATAACTAGAGGAATGGTACCCCAACTGCCTATAGAATGATAAAAGCATCTAAATGCTACCATATCATGCTAAGATTTTCTCGGAAATGAGACTGATAAAATAAGTTGCATGTGATATTTATTCTGACCAAATGACCAACTATATACTACTTTGGTGCAAAACTTCAAACATGAGTGATAACCAACAACCATGTACCCTTTAGTCAACCAACATGATTATGGGTTGAACAACGGGATTTTGAATCAAGCATGAGTAAATGCTTGGATGAAAGTGATAATTCAGTTTGGTAAATTGCATGCAAAAATACTTAGAAAATTTTGCTTCTAGGATAGTAAATGCAATGAGAAAAGGAGACAACCAAACCAAAAGGAGACGTGTTGAGTGAAACAATCCAGAAAACTTGCGTACGATAACTAACCAAGTATTAATTTCTTAACAGCACTTGCTCTGCGGGCTGCCTCAAGCTGCAGCTCAAAAGAACTTGCTCCACTGGCATTGTCGTTATTACTCCGACTTGTACTTTGAGATGGTCTCTGACTTGGCATGTTGTCATCTTTTTTCCCTTGACCGCTCTCCAACTCTTTAAAGAACTTGCCATTAGGCCATAAAACCTGCTTGGATGTGCAAAACTGCTCAAGAGAAAGCCAACCAGAGTACATGCTTGAACACATGAAAGTAGGGCAACCTCAGAGTTTCTAGATATTTCCATATAAAACATGTAGCCCTTTAATGTACCATGGAACCAAAAAGTATGGAAATCTCATTATGTCTAATTTAATGTTCTTGATGACAAGAAAGATCAAATGATGAAATTAAAAAAATCATAAACCAATATAATAGATATTAAAGCAAGATCAACTGTAACGGTAACCATTAAACCATTGCGACGTTCACTCATAAATAATGAAATAATTATTACTGATTATCTTGCAAGTGATTAACATCATGGTCTAACTGATTATCTTGCCATCATTTACGTTGATGGGAAATTGAACTCAAAGGATATTCTCTCAACCAGTAGATATTTTTCATACTCGGCCGAAATCCCTGATCTTATCCCAGCAGAGCTATGTTCAGTGAAACTGAATCTTGAAACGAAGATACTTCCTCTCAACTTAATCCTGGTTTATTGACATATTATAGAGTAGTGTAAATTTCTTTAACATCTACAGTTTCTTCAACAGCTTTTTGTCAGGACAGGTCATTTTTTGGGATACATCAAGAAGAAACACTATTAAGGAAGCAAATCTCCACTTACATCTTGAACCCAGAGGATGCCTTGAGCAATAACATCATCCCTTCGTAACAAATGGATTTGCCTTAAAATCCAATCATCAATTGCATCTTCCATCATTAATTGCAACACCTGCTTTGACATCCAATATACTTGTCTTCTGCAAGAATGTCAAGCAAGTGCTTTCAGACACATTAGTTAAGGTAATACAATCTTAAAAAGTAACAACCCACCTTAGCCAACCTCGCCGATTCAGTTGAAATACTTTATCTACAAGATTCAACAGCGGAACACTTACATTTGGTGGTGTCCACTGAAATATGACAAAAAAAAGGATTCATAAAAAACAGAGGCACCGGATACTAATGCTTAGTATGAAAAATGCAATCTAAGGAAAATAATTTTCTTGCAGATTGGTTGTAAATGGTCATTAAGACACCCATTGATATGTGTAACTGGAGATCTAGTCCAAACCAAGGACTGCCAGATTCTGTTTCACAAATTTGATCAACCACAAAAGGTTGTTCATATTATTAAATCTTAGACATTGTATCTTTAAGTAAACACCAAGGACCCATCCGAAAAAGGTAAACACCAGAGATGAAAATGTTAATCATAGTCCAGTTTTACTATGCCTCATATTGATCTTGTGGGAGATAAGAAAACCTAATGACCTTGGTGCATGAGGTTTAAAATTCTTTGTATAAAAGATAACATCAAATAGTTGTGAGCTTTGAGAAAATGTTATGCCAGTTAAACATAAGCATTTATTCTAACAAAAGAACTTTTGAGAGTCCAAGCCACTCTCTAGAGCTTGCATTCTTCACCTATAAAATAAATTGCAAAATTTACTTGATTAAACCAGGACCATGACAGTGAAAAGATTCCCTTCATTTTAACTGGAAAGACATTTTAATGAAAAGGGTTTTACATTGAGTGCATTTCATTTACAGCCATATCCACCAGCAAGGACTGTTAGGGTTGTTCACGGGTCGGGTCCATGAACAAACCTGAGGATCAAGTCCCTTTTGGGGGCCAAACCTGACCCAACCCGACCCGGTTCGGGTATCACCCAATTTTCTTTTTTTAAATTTTTTTCTTGCTGTTTTATCTTTATTTAATATAAAAGTAGTATTTAATATTTATTTTAAGGCATAAAATAACTATTCAAATATTATTTCTGCATTTAAAATATTTTATTTTATTTTTTAAAAAAAATTAAAGTGAATATAGGCTTAAGTTTAATTAAAAAAATAAAAAACTGGGTCATCGGGCATAGGCCAACTCGGGTTGAAAAAATCCAACCCGTACCCGACCCGACCCAAACTAGGTCGGGTCGGGTCGTCGGGTTCACCAGGTCGACCCGACTAACACCCGGTCGAGTCATTGACTGTTCACATGGAGGGTCGGGTCAGGTCATCGGGTTCACCAGGTCGACCCGACTAACACCCGGTCGAGTCATTGACTGTTCACATGGACTACTCATTATCATTGACACCAACAACATCAGAATCATCTATGTCGAAGGCAGACATATCAAGCAACAAGAAATACATCTTTTTAGCACTAATTGGTTGTACCACCAATAATTAGAAACATCAGTATCAGGAAAATAATATTAATTCGGCTCAAACTAGTAATGCAATAACACCCGTGAAGTCTGTTTTTAACTAAATAATATACAAAAATAATAAAAGAAATTTTGACTCAAAACAATTTTGTTAAAACAAAAGCATCTAGACATTACAAGAATATACAGTGATAATGTTAAACTTGCATAACAATAGCCCTCATGACTCAAGAAAATAAGTTCTAGAACAAAAAATGACCACACGAAGTCTTCAATACATAAATGCAGTGTTGTCAAATACGTAAAATGGACACGACACGGAGAAGTCGAGAAAACATGAAATCGTATACACGTAACACGACACGGCCGATTCTACCAGAAAATTATTTTATATATTAATTAGAATAGACCCAAATAATATACGGCATTTTTTTAAAAATGATGCAGAATTGCTTACTTAAAATCATCAAACCATCTGCATACAAAATATCAAATCATCAAATTTTCTAACATTCTCAACCCCTCACCCCCTCGGTTCATCTAATCGCAAACACAAGGGAGGGACCGAGAGAGGTTCGACACTTCCTATGTTCCTCTGTTCGCACATACAAAGAAAGAGGGACTGAGGGAGGTTCCTCACTTCCTCTGTTCCCAAACAAATAGAGGAACCGAGGGATTCAGCTGTTCGCACATACAACAAAAGAGGGTTCGCAAACAAATAGAAAAAGAGGAAGGAGGGAGCACGGGCACAATCATAAACATGTAGAGACACACCACGAGCAGGAGGGCGTACCGGCACAGGCGGACAGCTGCAGGTCAGTGGGTGAACGACGTGAGAGGTGGCTGCAGGGATGAACAACACGAACAGGCGAAGTGAGGTCGCACATAGAAAGGAGAGAGATGGCACTGTGAGCAGCCACATACAAAGAGAGAGAGACAGAGAGAGAGAGGCAGAGAGAGGGAGCGGGGGAGCGAGGGAGAGTACCCGGCTACCAGCAGCAGAAGAAAGCGAACGCCGGAGTTGGAGCAACAGGAGCAGGGAGCGGGAGAGTAGCAGCATGCCAGCATGATCAGGGGCGCCGGAAGAAGTGAATGCCGGCCGGCGAGAGTTGGAGCAGCGGCGTCGTGGTGGAGCAGCAGCGTCGCGGTGCATCATGGTGGCGAAAGTTGGAGCAAGGAAAAGGGGTTAGGGCATCCGCGGTTTTGGAAGGAAAAAGGGAAGTCACGCGCCATCTCAAGTGGGCGAACGAGCAGGAGGGGAAAAAATGGGGACGATGGGGACGCGATTCTACCGTTTCTACGTCTTGACGCGTGTTTCTACTGCGTCCCAGCCAAACGCGATTCCGTGTGGAATCGAGCACGTTTCTCCGGGGTGGAGTCGTAGAATCGTACGATTCTACGACTTAAAACGCGTTTTTGACTACCTTGCATAAATGGACATACATAGCCAAATTTGACACCACATTTTCCAATCTAAGTCTTCAACCATAATTCTAATCTAAGTCTTCAACCATAATTCTAATCTAAGTCTTCAACAATCAAGAATCATTACCATACAAGGCAAGAAGCTACTATATGAATTTCATAGGAGAATTCAGCAAAAATAATATAACTTGTATAAGTTCTAGATACTAAAAGCAATTACAGCAAAAAAAATAAAAGAAAATCAAGAAAGAGTTAAGAGGTACCTCAGGAGGCATTCCAACTGGATCTTGAAAATCAGCTACCGGTGATTTTGATGCATCCGGATCAATCCTATCATTCCTCTCTGAATGTGAGCTTCTATGAAATTCCAGGCTTAAAATTTTCTCATTGTGATTGACAATACGAGGTGGAAAACTTTTCGAATTTAATTCATTATCTGAGTGCCAACCACTCTTTACAGCAGTGGATGAATCATCATCACGGACTTCCTCATCAGATAAGCTGTGCGAAGATTCCATTTCCCGTAATGCTGTAATCTGGTTATGTAACTCTTCTTCATTCCAGGATATTGCCAAACTCTTTTCAGCTACAAGGGAAGTACTCGAGTTGGGGGTTGATGGACCAACAACTTTACGCCGAAGGCCGTCCGAAACCCCTTTAAACTGGCGAACTATATCATCCATCGCATCGTCAACATTGACTAAGAAGATAACAACTAAATTAGACCAATCACGCAGAAGAATGGAGACCTACAAACTAAAATGTGTTGCAATTATTAATGATGACCGACTGCAAAAAAACATAATGTTTCAGGATCCCAGGAATAAGGTTTAACTTTCCAACAGAAACACTACTTGCGAATATATATTCAAACTGCACGAACATATCCCTTCCCGAATGAGGTGTTTTAAACTTTTTACATTTCACTTTTTTTTTTTAAAGTAAGAAAGATGTCAGACCCTTTGTCTACATCTACCTATTCAAACTGCACAAACATATCCCTTCCCAAATGAGTGTTTTAAACTTTTTACATCTCACTTTTTTTTTTAAGTAAGAAAGATGTCAGACCCCTTTGTCTACATCTACCTCTCACTTTTACCTGCATAAGTTTGGTTCCATCACTGCTGTTTAAACTATTGTTGATTGTCAAAACTAGCAAACCGTATAAATAAGGATAATGTTCACGCACCTGCCAATGTCTTCATCACTGACGTTGATTTTCCAAACGAATAGCTCTTCAGGAAATAATATGGAAGAAATATATCAATTACTCAAAAGGTGATACAGTTTTAAGCACTAAGAAATATTGACGTATTACAATTAAAATTTATACCTTGGATGACTCACTTAGGAAGTCCCAAACTTCATGCTGTTCGGCAATGTTGGCAATTGATAGAAGTTCCTTCAGAGAAATCAGGAAAACACCAGCTATATGAATCAGGTCTCAACTAAAGAGTATCACATGCCAAGTATTAAGAAAAAAACCCTCTAAAAAACAGTATCAAGAAAATACCTGCAAATATTTATCAAGAAGAATACATCGTTGATGCACAAAATAATCATCAATGCTGGATGAAAGGAACCTTTTCGGGGGCAGATGCAATGAGTAATTAGGTATATCCTTTAGATGGCGATGCAACCGCTCAAAGTTCCGGTACCTGCAATCCACGAAGAAATTAACATGAAAAAGGACATGTGTAGAACAATCTTATTCCAGAACATGTCTCATCGACTAATTGAAAAAATGCTAAAATTATTGAAAACCCTCAATTTAATGGGCAATTGAGTGAACATATGCATTTAAATTTTGAAACGTGTCAAATTAAATCCCTTATTATAAGAAGAAATTTCTAATCTCATAAATAAATAAAAAAACATCACATTGTTTGTCCAATACAGAAGGTAGATTTCGCGATAGACTCTTCAGACAATACAAGCACCTATGTAAACAAGCCTTCAAGATGAGTGCCAAAGACTAAAAATTATGTATAAACTAACATGTGCGGAAGAAAACAAAAAAAAAAATAGAGAATAATAAATGAGTACATTGACACATGAAAACAATAGACTTGCAGAAAAAGCATACCTTCTTTTGACAAACCAAGTCTTATTCTCTGCATCTGTTACAGCAATGGAATAAACTGCAAAAGATTTTGATCCAAGTTTTTCAAAGTACGCTCCAATCACCTGTAGAAACAGTCAGTACTAAGTGACTCTATGCTTGTAGATATACAGTAGATATAGGAGATAGAAGATTCACGAGGATGATGCTAACACAAGAAAAAAACATTAAAACAAGGATCAAATATTTTCTCTCTTTTTTTCCTTTTTTTGAGGGGATCAAAGAGCATGGTCGTCAGGAAAATCCCCCCAAACTCAACAATGAAAGTCCTGTTTGATTCAGAGGGGTTTTGCGAAAGCCAGTAGTTACGTTTTCCTTAAATGCTTGGGCACCAGCACTCCTTACATTCGTTACCTAAAAAGCAGGAGCCTTGTCTTTCTATTTTACATGTGTAACTTCTGCTATACTTTTTCTTGGGCTGTCCATTTCACTGATGGGGAATCGCCCAGAGTTCTGCCCCTCCATTCACACCCCTCTTTCTTTGTTAGTTTTCTAGAACTTTGTTTCTGTGTGATGGCATTTCTTGTTTTCTTTTTAAATTTTGTTTTGCAATAGTATGATGAACAATTGAGACCCAGTAAACTGGCTGGTGACAGCCCATGCCACTGTCACTTTAAACCCAGACTGATATCACCACTTCATGCAAAATCATCACAATTCTAGTATGTTGACACTATAAAAAAAGACCATTGTGTAGTAAAACGAATATGTGCAAAAATTTAAGTGAATATCAAACACAATACTATTTCAATTATATGGACTAGTAGATATGTTGGATCTAAGCATAGAACATAGACTAACATGCATATACAAACTAAAAGGACAAGAACATGGCTGGTTGGTTCAAACCTTGGAAGCACCACCATTTGGGTGACATTTATCTGTAACACTTTCAAATTGAACTAGATTAGTCTAGATTGAGCTTTTGGAAACAGCACAAAAAAACTTAATGGGCATTAATGGTCTGATTTGTTTGATATTGCCAAATGTTGTCACCAAATTGGCATGAGGTGCCAATGCAGTGTTCATAAGTTCATTGAAAGAAATGTCGCAATATTTTTTAGTTGCAAAATACAGAGGTAGCGTAACAGAATTGTTGAAAATGGTCATCCTAACAGAATGCTGAGAGATCTATGTGAGCACTTCAAGGTCCCAGAAAGCAAGACTAAAATGTCCCTCGAGAAAAATCAAGAGAACTAGTATGAATCGGGAGCATGTAGGTTAGCCAAGGAGAAACCACAAACAGCAGTACACATAAAAGGGAAAACCATATGCAGTAAGCATATGGCTGTTTCCTCAAAAAGGTTGCTCCTACTCCCACATCCGTACCTCTCAGTTATCTTACTAACAAGCAAATCATTGTGCCATGGCTAATTATATATATAGTTCACTGCATCACTATGATTGAAGTCTACTTAAGAAAAGCATTCCAAAAACATTCAACCAAGCAAAAATTGTAGCTTCGAACTGATCAGAGAAACATATTGATCAAAGAATGAATAGTATTGAGAGTTGCACTAAGAAACACTTACTCGATAAGAATAGTATTGAGAGTTGCACTAAGAAACACTTACTCGACACTTAATCTTTGGAACATGCAAGATTTCTTGATTATGGGAAACCAATTCAGAGCTTTGCTCTTCCTTGTATTTGATATGGTTTGGGTCATAAGCCACCTTGGAAGCAGAGGTGTCACAACTTCTTTTCGTACATGAATTATCTATGTCAGAAATGCTACCAGATCGTTTCATCTGAACATTGTCACGTCTAGAAGGTGTACTCACATTTTCTTCACCTTTTTCGTCGTGATAAGGTGTCCCTTTACTCTGTTTCTTCAACATATCAGGTGGTGTCTTCTGTTCATTATTTCCTGATCCCTGCATTAAGTGAACCATGTACTTCTCATCTATACCTTTAATAGTTTCGCTCATGTCAGCCACTAACTCTTTCGCTGTGCTTCCTGTGTGGGCAGCATTATTACCACTAGGAATCGTATTTACTGAACTTGACAAGGCACCAGCCTGTATAAGTTTGGCAGTCTTCTTCTGGTAATTTCTTCCTTTTGTCCACATGTTCTCCAGATTCTCAGGTTCAAGAACTTGAGTTCTTCTTTTTGTCGCGGCATCCAGAACCATAGCCCAGTCGGCTTGCTTGGGCACATAATCTTTTAGTGGTTTCTTTTGGTGATCATGCTCAGGATCATCCACTGATTTTCCATTACCACCTTTAACTAGTGATAATTGAATAACGTTTGAACCAGAAGTTTGTCTTTCAACATCACCACTCTGAATGCTATAGTCAGAACTAGTATGACCGTGTGAAAGGTTAGTTGAACTATTTGACTTATCAGCATTTGCCTCCATGCTTTTATTGAGAAACATGTATTCAATTAGCTCATTGATGTACCTAAAAAAAAAAATCAAAAGGTTAGAACTCTTGAGGTAAAATGATTAGGAGATTTAAGGAATTTCAGAACTATTACTATATTATTGTCAGAGGTACTAATAAATAATTATGATGATATTCCTCACTGCAATCTAGTTTAAACACAAAAGAATATGCAATTCTGATGTTACAAATATACAGATTGTCTCTGCATACTATCTCCAAACAGATAAAGAAGACTATGTTATCATCTACGAAAAGATTCCAGTTTCAGCAACCAAACAGAGAAAAGTAAACCTCTTAAGAATTTCTATTTTGTCTTAGTTGAAAAGTAGAGATTGCCGAAAGTCTTTTCCAGCATATTCTCTTGTAACGGAAAGAAACGTTCATATCAAATGGAAGAAATAGACATAAGATGCTGAACTAGTAATGCATACCAAGGACTCGCGAAATTCATCACAGGCTGCACTACCAAACTGGTTAACAATTCTCGGCTAAAACATCGAACTAGAGGGCATTGAGCATCGCGGGGTTTCAACACAAGAGCCAAAACTCCTCCAATGATGCGTTGTAGTACCTAAGAATCAACAATTAAACCAAGTGTTAAAACATAATGTCGCAATATATAAGATAGAAATTTTCAAAGGTACCTCATACCTTTTGTTCGCTATCAGGTGAAAACAAAGCAGGGTGAAGTTCCTTTGAAGCAATTAGATGGTGTTTCAGCCTTTCATCTCTTTCCTCAAAAGACAAAGTTCCCATAACCTCCACACCAATTTTAGATTGATTTTTCCTGAAAAGGTCCAGCTGGTTTCCTATTAAATCAACTAGATTCCTGGGACAGAAGGAGCTTCATAACATTAGCAAATGTATCTATGACAAGCAATAAGTTAAACACCTGTCAGGCTTACAAAAGTAATTTAAAAAACCACCTTGTTAGCAAGTCGACAAGATTTATCTCCCTCACCCTTCCCGATACCTCACCAAGCACATCTAGCATCAAACTATGTATTAGCTCTGGAGCCTCTTTGTCAGGAGTTATAGAAGAATACCACAGGTCAACGACGAAATCCTGCAAAATTTTGTCAATGAATCCTTCAATGGCAGCTTCCACATTCGGCGAATCAATTTTCCTCCTCCATTTTGATGAAGATACTACATTTGAAAGGCGAGAATCATCAACCAATAATTGCTTCTTTTCCAAATGTAATAAATATGTCGGCTTGGGCGCTGGTCTCAGCCTCCAGCGAAGTTCAACCTCATAAGAAAGATAGCGGAAGCCCACAAGTATCAGAGTTGATATGGGTATATTTACCCACATTGATTTACTAGTATCTGGAAAAAACAAGTGATGAAAGCCATAATGAACGTGAAATAGAAAAAAGTCATCTTTCATAAGGAAAAAGAAAATCAAATGAAGGAAATGAAGAAGGCAAACAATGATGTTCCGCTATGTATTCTACAAAGTAAACTTTGCTAATGGAAAAAGAGTCTAATCACTGTCATGTCCATGAGTCCTTAACAAACAATTTATTCGGACCAAACACTGGCATCCTTCCTGAAACCAAGATAATTGCTCATAAAAACAAACCTCAATTACTGGTTTACTACAAACAAAATCTTCAGTTAGGTCTTGGCACAGCTTGAGAGAAATTTCTTTTTTTAAGGAGCTTGAGAGAATTATATTTAACAGAATATATACGGTGGAATCAGACAATTTGGCAGAGTAGACTGGAGACTTATATGGCAGGAATTAACATTGAGGATTCAAGTATTTTGTGTGGATTCTCGTCCAATCTTAGCAGATTTGGTGACCACAAGATGCACATATCAGCTATGCACCCTGCAATGTTTGTTTAGTTTCTTGTGGGCCACTTGGTGTTGCATTTTCCAAGGGGAGAGGTGCTATCCAGAAATTCAGATGTACATATGATGAAGTTCTTGATGGGTGAGAAGAAATTAATTTTATTATGTTGTTTAATTACATGAAAGCTCCACAATATATCTTTATATTAATAAACATGGATTATTGTTACAAGCGTCGGTTGTCATTTTTTTAGGAGGACTGCAATCCATTTTGTCCTAAGAAAACATCAATTTGATAGGGAACATGGTTTTCAATTATACCCTATTTGTAATCAACACAAAGAAACTGATGCCTTGTTGTAATGGCATTAGCCTTTATCCCTTCACTCTTTAACATGTTTTTATTTCTTCCATGTAACTTATTGGAAGTCACACAGTCAAAGAAAGATTGTTTTCACACAGCCCAATAACAATTCCTCGTCACAACTATCTGAACAATCTGACAGCAGGAGAGATTTGCACATTGCCCAAATCACTACACCGTCCTCCAATCAAGATGCGATTTTTTTTTCTGTTGCTTTGGTTAATAAGCATTGGCATGATGGCATCATTATTTCAACTAGTAAAATTTATTCGTTCCAATTGGCATGTTTTAAAATAAGGTTATCTTCTCCTCAAAATAAAAATAAAATAGAATCAGGTTATCTGAGCATGATAACGCAATATAAATAAAAGCAAGCGTACCGAGATTTTTTCTACCATAATTCCTGCAAACATATTCCACAACTAACTCGACGTGCAAATAAAGCACGAACCAAAAAGAATTGGGAACCCAACTTACGCGATAAGAAGTAGGAGATCGCAAAGATGCAGATTGCCCAACAGACCGTCCGAGACTTCGCCTCTTCGATCAGATCCTGCAGTGTCTCCATAGGCTTCATGGTCACCGGAGCTCCCGAAGAATTCCGAAAAGAGGCAGCGGGAACCCCCCTCGCGATCCGAGAACTCCCGGGAGGACGTTCGCCTCTCACGATCTCGAGGTCGCCGATCGACGCGAATTGGAAGGGGATCGGAGGACAAAGTCCTCAGAAACCCTAGAAATCTCGTCGGAGATGGGGAGAGGAGGGCCGAACGGGTGTTGGCCTCGAAAGGCGTATCGAGTCGGGACTCAGGGAGAGTACCACCTTTTATTCCCGGGGATGGTGGCCGTGATGGTGGTGGAGATGACGAGCCGCGTCGGACTTCCTATAGGAATATTTTTAGTGACCAAAATGCCCTCGAACGCATATGGATTCGTAGAATAGAACGGCGATGTGTGCATTATATTTCATATATAATGTATTATTATTCTTTCTTGCATTATTTATTATTAATGATTTGGTTCCTAAATAACATAACAAAGTGGACAATCGAATAACAATTTGATTAATTAAGATACTTCATAAATATGTTATCTGAACTAGTAATAAATGTATATATTAATTAAGATATTTCTTAAATAATACAACTTTTAAACTATAATTACTAATATATTTTTTAATTTTCAAATTATATTGAATTAGTTAAAACTAAACATAATTTTGTTTTTTATGCAAAAATAAAGATATCAAGAGAACTAAAACAAAAATATCAAAATAATTTTATATTGATAAGTGTTAATAATGCTTAGAATCTGAACTCAGTTGGTCTTCTACATAGTCAGACGTTTCAACATAATTCTCCTACAGGGGTATCTGCCCGGTCAGCGAGCCTGTGAGGAGTCAATGAGGGATCTAGGGAATCCCCCTGCGAGGGTTGCAAGGGGGCGGAGCCCCCTGAGCGAAAAATTTTAGAGGTATTCTGTATATGATTCAAATTTGATTTATTTCCTTATCACGAGATATGTGTGTTATTTTGGGAATTAATTCAGAGCCTTAGTCGGTCTGTAATTCCTATTATCTGTTAAAGGAAGTGCCTATATAAACTTTCTAAGGGTCTATACAAAGATCCATCCTTGTAATCATCTTTATTTCATAACAAAAAGAGCCGCTGCTTTTCGAGGACGTAACTCAATTTAGGGTGAACCTCGTAAATCTCTGTGTTCTTCTGTGTTCGTGTGATCCATCTCTCCCTCTTTTCGTAATAATAAGAATATAGTAATTATTAGTAGTTCCAAAATTAATTTTTGAAGTCATAATGTTCGTTAGGAAATAAGTCTTTATTGTTTTAATTTTTATCTTTAAATTAGTAGGATGCTAATATCTTCCAACATAATAACATAATAGACATCCTATGAGCTCAGTACACTCAAAAGAAATTAACCAAAACAAATAAACATTTACATTTTATTATTTAAGAAGACTGTGTAGAATCTAACATAAGTTAGTATGTTTGTAACGATCCGAAATTCACTCTAAAAGTTTTGGTCATTTAAAATAATTTCGCGTCGTTAGCACATTCGTCATATGTCATTTAACAGCGGAAGTCTTGATAATTTTAAGAAAATCATAATAGATAAAAACTTTCTAATAATCAAATCATAATTAATCCTTCGAAAAATATCAAATGCCTAAACCTTTAGTATATCATTAACCTCAATGTTCACATAAAACTAAATGACTTATTTAAACTTAAGCATTACAACATTTCATCATGAGCTTGAGCTGTCATCAATTACTTAATCATGATTACTTGCACAGATTTAAAGTGCAGGATTTCTCTGTTAGAGTATGTAAATATCATGCATGCCTATCACATGATATTACGTGCGATGCATCATCATTGTAATAATAATAACATATGAACACCATGTCATGAACTATATTATAAACTTTACATGACATTACATCATACTTACGATCATTTTTCATATAACATTTATGAAATATAAACATCATGTCATACATGTTTACTTCAGATCCATCATCTGTACATACAATATAATCATACATTGATATCATTCGTATATACTCATAACATAACATTTCACATCACTTTCATTTTCATGTACATTCTAAGAGTTTCTTCATAACTTCTTGATCCTTACTTCTTCACTTCTTTCATACTTTACATTTCTTCAGGATTACTTTATAACCTTTTAACTCTTCTTTCATTCTTCTTTTTTTTATTATGTGTCTTTCATGTGTCATCTTCAGCATTCATTTTTATCACATAATAATATCTTGATTTTCATTACATATCATAAGTCATACTTAGAACACCACATCATAATAGTAAGGAACTTTATTTCTAATCATCTTTAAGAATTGACACACTTCATGATGAGGGACATTGTTCCTTAGAAAGTGCATACACAAATGCTTTACTTCTCCAACTTAGGTCCCCTTGAAGTACATACACTTATAAAGACTTTATTTTTCATTTTTACTTCATCATCATCTTAACCTTCTTTCTTTGTTATAAGATACTTTGAAGTTAACTTTAATTTCATTCTTACTTTATCTTATAACATCTTTGATCTTAACATAGTTGAAGGAATCATATCGCATCATCACATTGGCTAGTTAGACCACATCCTTAAGAACACACACATCATAATAGTGAGGGATTCTGTTTCAAGAAATATGCACACTATATAGTGAGGGACTTTATTCTAAGAAATACGCACACTATAATAGTGAGGGACTTTATTCCAATGAATACACATTTTTCTGATGAGGAACTTTGTTCCCTTAAGAAACACATACAACAATGCAGAATATTACTTCGCGGACTTAGGTCACCTTGAAATACATACATAGGTGTAGGACTTTATTTTTCAACATTGATGAGTGACAGACATTTCAACTTAAATGCATTATACTTTGCAATACATCAATCATTCATATCAATCATTATTCATCTTTTAGCTTAATTACGGCTGAACATGCATTACGTGTATCTACATGTCATATACAATCAATACACATTCATACATAACCTATGTACAAAAAAAATAGGTTTAAAACATTATAAAAATCATTTTCTAGTGTCACAGTCGTGCCCAGAAATGTTGTGGCCATGCCCAACACTTTAATGGTCGTGCCTGGTGTTGTCACGGCTGTGTCCAGTGCTATCACGGCCATGCCAGACTTAGTCATTCTCAGTTTTAACCAAATTTCAGTATTGTTCTCGCTCACGATCATGATCAAGTTGGTCATAGCAGTGTTTGACCTTGTCACGACCGTGACAAAAGTATCACAGGCGTAATCGAGAGTCATCTAATGGCTCGACCTCATTCGCTCGGTCATGCCCGTTCTTATGGTAGGCACGATCGTGCCAGCATCCTAAAATTTCAATTTCCATCCTAAGATAAAAATTTTAGTAAAAACTTTATAACAATCTAAACATTTCAAAAGATTGCAGGCATGATCTCTAAGTATAGAAGTATCATAGAACATATTACAACATTCGATTTCCTTCGTCATCAAGATTTAGGACTTTTCCCCATAAATTCATACAACTACTAGAATCATTTTCTCTGCAGTACACTAAAATATTATTAACTTAATTTATATTTGTTCTTTTTGAATGATTCCAATTTTCACATAAAGATAACAAATCTTTAACTTGTGAATAAATTTAAAATCCTAATTCAGTATTTTCAGTTTATGGTACTTTTTACAATTTCGTCTCATTGTTATCCAAAACATCATGATAGTAGTATGATATTTGGATCATAACTATTTTTATACATCTTCAAACAAATTTCTCTAGAAACTAGACTTCGAGGGCTTTCAATGCATATATTATTTATATTTTTTGAACAAATAAAATATATCCAAATAATTATTACAAAATAATCACGAATTTAATAGATTATGCAACCCTCAATCAAAATTTATATCAATCCACCCCTTTCCTTTATCCATGTCATCATCATGATCATGATCATCATCATCATCTTCTTCTTCTTCTTCTTCTTCCTCGTTCTCCTCCTAGATTGTAGCTGTTATGTGGAAGAAATAAGAAAACAGAGGAGATGAAAGATTTTCGAATTTTTATAGAGTTTAGCCTAGATTTTTTTTAGGATTTCCTCCAAATGACTTAAATACTCCTATTCAAAAGTTAGGGTTGTTATAGGAATAGACTGATCGATCCAACCGATTCAATCACGAATTGGCCATTGATCTAGTCCGAACTAATACATCAGCCCAATTTTGATTAGAAAATCTAGTATGAATCGAGAAAAAAATCAAGAAAACTAAGTTGAACAGGCAATTCAGGTTCAACCTAGTTTTTTTATTTTCTTAAATAAAGAAGGAAATAAATGAATGAAAATGGAAAGTATTAAAATTAAAATTAAAAATTCTTAGTACAAAGAAATAAAAAGAATGATGGAAGATATAATCCAAATTATAGGAGATTTGGAACTTAATAGGAGCAAAAGAAGGAAATATAATAATTAATAATTGATTGAAAAAAGTAAGGTTGAATAATAGGAAAGTTTATTCATGGATTATTATAATAATAACATAATGATGATGATGATGATGATGATGATGATGATGATGGATAATTTTGTGTAAGCAATACTTTTTTAAAATCATAATGATAAAATCAAGAATTTTATTTTTCAGATGAGAAAAACATGATAAATCGTAAGAAAAAATTAACTTTAAAAAATCATTATTGGAGGAGAATAAAAGATACACTAATAAAAAACTTAAAAAATAATTTAAATTACATATGTGATTATGATTTTATATATGTGATTATGATTTTCAATAAGCATTCATGTTAAAACATAATAAATGATATTTTCATATTAATTTATAATACTAGTGATTTATTATAATTTATCTATTATATTATATTACATATGATATTTATATGCATGATTATTAAAAAATAATATTATTTTAATAAAATTATGATTCAATTCGGTTGAACCTTATCGTGATTCTGTTAGCATTCCGATTATGAAAATATTGATTATTTGCTCTAATTAATTTATCAATTTATAGAAATTCACTTGGAAAATCAGGTGCTTGATGGGTGGAAAGCCAAGTTTGAACTAGGACAAAATCGTGTTCGATAAAAAAATTGATACTGGAAATTAAGTTTGATTCAATTAGTAAGCATGATTATATCTCAGAAAATTAATAATTTCGGATTTAATTTTTAAAGTAATCAATCTTTGTCATTTCACTGATTAGTTGTATGTTAGGAATTCTGGATATTGAGTTATTATCAGAATGGAAAAAAAAAACCTTTCAGGGTAGGGTTCGATAAAAAAATGAAGTTCGAACTTAGGACAAAATCGTGTTCGATTAAAAAACCTATTTGGATAAAAGAATATGTTTTAGAGAATAAGACATTTTATTTGAAAAAATATAATATTCTTGTCATATTTTTATTCTGCTCTTTATTTGATTTGATAGGAATAAATTTTAAATATATTATATTTTATAATTAAGATATTATATTATAAATACATGACATTTATTATTATTATAAAATAATAATATATGGTTAAATTATAAAAAATAAAAGAAATGGTAAAAGATGAAAATAATGAGAATATATGTATTTCTTCATTTTGATGGAATAAAAAAATTTATGGCGGTATCACGATTTTTAAAATTATTTCACAAAAATTGTGTTTTTTCGATTTAGCCTTATTCACAGAAATAAGTAACCACGAGATCAGCACATATGCACAGTCCTATTTTTGTAGAATATTTTTCTTCAAAACATATTCGGATGGAAATCGTATTTGAATCCAACCAAATTCGAAATAAAGCGTGACTCCCAAAAATTCGATTCCATTCTCAATATTATAACATATAGATATATTATAATATAGTGAATATTATTTGTATCTTATATTATATATATTTAAAATATATGGTATATAAACGAGATTAATGAGTATTTAGAATGGTTATTTTTATTATTTATTTAATTTAATAATTAAATTAATTATATACTTTTTAGATTAAATAATATATATTTATGTGATCTTGATCTTAATCTTAATCACATTTATATATGTAATATCTATATATTAAATTAATATATAATTATTTTTATTAATGTAGTAAATAAAATTATTATTATACACTGGCTGTATGTCAAACGTTCTGCATATATATTTTTCTCTAAAAAATAATATTATTGATAATAAATAATAAATGAAAACTTTGAATTAATTATAATTAATATGTATACATTAAAAAATTATATATTTTATATAAAAGTTAAATTAAATCGATTCAATCTAATCATCCCTATTTAATTCTGACCGGATCGGACGGTTCCGCAATTAAATTAGCTTAAGAAATAGTTAATACAAGTCTTGCCAACGATATTGTTGAACCTTACGATACAATTCAAGCTTCTTTGGGCTGTTTGGCAAATGAATAAATAATGAAATATTTAATTATTTCGAGAATATAATCAAACACTCTTATAATAAGAACATGTCGGTTAAATATCGAAAATCACAAAACCATCTAAAAAATGACTATAGAGAATGAGAAATTTTATTCAAAAAATATAATATTCTTTTCATATTCATATTCATATTCTACTCTTTATTTGGTTCAACAAGAATAAATTTTAGATATATTATATTTATTATTAAATATTTTATTATAAATATTTGACATTTAATTATCATTATTATAATAATATAATATATGATTAAATTATATAAAAAAGAAATGATAAAAGATGAAAACAATGAGAATATATCTATTTTTTCATTTCGATAGAATAAAAAATTTACTATTTGCAAGAATATAATGATGGTATTCTGATTTTCAAAATGGTTTAATAAATAACATATTTTCATCAATTTAACCTTATTTTTTTATCCGTTTGATAATATTCACCGAAATAAGCCTTATTCCACAACCACCTAAAATTGAGTGGAATAAAATAAGAGAATATCATATTTTTTTAAAAGTTTAGATATGTTTTTGTTCTATTTTGTTGTCTAATTCATAGAGAATAAAATTTTAAGATCAAAATTTCCCAATTCCGATATATAATCCGCGTAAGATCGCTCTCTTTAAACACCATAAATGAGACAGACCGAGATCCCTCTTTCATCCATCACAGCTGGTGCAATTCTTTTTTAAAAATTCTGGTGCAAAAATTTAAGTTCATAAAGATCTCCTATGCGATACTTAAAATAGGTAAAACATTAATACGTAAATAAGTTAGAAAACATTTATCAACAATTTAAATTAAAAAACATGCCTCACAAGAAACATGGAAAGCACCAAAATAACAGTCACTCAAAACGTTTCAAATCACAAGGAATGTTGGTAGAGCAGCGAAAACACGAAAAGTAAAATTTGCAATATTATTTTTTTTTTGAGAAGGGAAAGGTGGTTGTCATCCAATTTGCAATATTATTGACTATTGAAAATTGTCACCGTGTATCATACAAATTTTATACAAACAAAATTCTGAAAAATGAGACTTCTTGTATAACTATATTCGTCTCATCAATAAATAAAACGATGAAACTCAAGCTGTTCCACCCATAATCATGGGCAAGTGCTAGATGAAATGAAATTAGGAACGATACCCCAATCTCCAAAATGATAACAGAATTAATGACATCTATACCAAAATGGATGCCTCCACACCCTGTTTTCTGAGGATCAGTCAAAATGATTGTTAAATATGTTAAGGTTAGACAAAATTGTGTGTTGGGTATTCCTGCTCATAGCCATTGTAGTCATAGTATAGTCGTTCTCCACTAGATATATCCCGACAGGCGACCAATAAGACCCTGCATTCACCGTCTACATTGTACCGTACGCATTTAAGGTTCTGCTTCTTCCTACCATCCCTGGAAAAAGAAAAGCATACCACACAGCAGATTCATATTATTAATATATCTCTCTGGAGTGATTGCTCAAGGAGAATAGACAATTGAAATGACATGATAATATGCATTTAAGTATACCTTATGCATATTGCAAAGGAAGAAATGTTAATAAAGAAACAAGGTGCTGACTTACTGAGTGTGGTTGTTAATTCCGCTGATGAAGCGAGCAATATTACCACGTTTATCAGGACAGATGACTAAACTATTTGATGGATCAGCTGCTAAAAGAAGTGTCATAAGGCTGTCAGAGTCATCATGCTCCCGGTTTTTTAAGTAATCCACATCTCCAGTGTACTCGGTAATTATTGTCATATCCTTTATAGGTCCATCAGCTTGCACAGTAAAGCTGCATTGTCCAAATTGATTTTTAGCAACATCTTCTAAATAATTGCTAAGCTAATCAGAATAGCACCACAAATTTTACCCTTCAAAAGAATCATAAACTACAAGGAGAGGAGGACATTCCCCTCTTTTATACATAGCTCTGCAGAGCTCTAGTGTTTCCTTATCTTCTCTTCGGAGGACCTTAAAAAATGTGTAAAGAGAGGTTCAAAATAAATTAGGCAAAAGGAGGTAAAAGGTTTTTGAAAAGTTGCTGAACTATCTAGACCTGCATGCCACCAGCTTCTAGGATTCCCTGATTAGAAGATTTAGGAGCCATTCCACACCTATAAGTTAGTTCATTACTAAACTCTATCTTCAATGTTGTCAAAGCATAAGCAAGAGAACGCATTTGCTTGAGCCGTTGTGTTGAATTTTTAGAGGGAACATATGGCAACAATCTCCTCCTCTTCTTATGCATGACCAAGGAAGGTTTCTTACGCTTTCTTCCCTCTAAACAAATAGAAAGGAATGAAGTCATTAATCACAAAATGCAAGCAGTAAATATCCAGATAAACAGTGCAATATGAAAAATCATATTTTACTTCTATCTTTGTAGCTCCAGAATGTTTCAGTCTTGTAACAAAAACAAGTAATTATATAAGGCTACCATGAAGAATAAAAAAATAAACAAATAGCCGCTGCAAGCAATGAAATTGCATAATCAATCAGCAAATGTGTCTTTGTAGTAATTGAGCATGTTTTTTAAAGACAATACATGAAACATAACATAGAAAAGGTGAAGAATCGCCTAAATCAATTAAAAATAAGAAAATAAGCAATAGGATATAATTTTCTTCATGTAAAATCGGTCTGAAAGTTCAAATCCTATCCATCTCCTATTGTTGGACAGTCATGCAACTCATGTACTTCATTATTTCACTTGATAAAGTGAGTTCAATATGATTTGGCTTTCACACTAAATATTTTGGTTCAGTCTGGCTTTGAAGTGCATGAGATGACATAATTTCTAGAATCATTACAAAAACCAAACTTCTTCAAACATAAATGACCAACGTGGATAGATATAGTTGGTTCCAAATGCGATATTGAGCCACAATAACAAGCCCCTGCTTCATGTAAGGATAATCATTCATGAAGAAAAACAATGAATACAGCACGTCGTCACAACATGTAAGCGTGGTTTTCTTAAAAGTTTATTTGTTTCCTTTAGCTCAACAAAAACTTCTGAAATTCCAACTATACTTTTCTTAAGTGAATCTCAAATATAATTTTAAATAGGTTAAAGTTATTGAATAATTGCAATAAAGCTTTTCTACTTCACAAAAGAAACAAAACGAGTTATCCCTTTATTTCTTATGAAAAAGAAAACTATCATGAAATGTTGGTTTTATAACTCTCCCAACAAAGTAAAAGGTAAAAGATATATACTTGCTTTAGAACCAACATGAAAAGATCCTTTATTAAAATATGTTCCAAATTGAGTAATGATAATATATCCATTTTAGACTAATTTTTGTACTATAAATATAATTTCAATTATCAACAGTATAACAGTCTCATCAGAAGGGTTAAACAAAGCATATATAAAGCCTTACACAGTTACACTATAAGAGGCTATTTAGATATGCATAAGCCAACTTTAAATATTTGTTATTTGACCACTGCATAACAAACAACAACAACAACAACGCCTTATCCCACTAGGTGGGGTCGGCTACATGGATCATACGACTTCGTTGATCCATGTTCATGAGATTCGACAGGGTTTTACGCTGGCTGTCGGGGCCTAACACAACCCTCCTCCTTTATCCGGGCTTGGGACCGGCTATAAAACATAGGCGGAGTTCCACTGCATAACAAAATGGTTAAAAATTAACTTGACTTATCTTATTCTCAAATTGGGTGCATAAGCAGCTTTTTAATAACGAGAAAGAAAAAAAAGACACAAAGTAATAACAAAAAAGTACAAGAATAATTAACAAAAATAGTTGGGGAGAAAAAAATAAAAAAGAAAAAAGGAAGAAAAATTGGAAAGAATGTTTCTCACTTATACAACTCCGCCTATGTTTTATAGCCGGTCCCAAGCCCGGATAAAGGAGGAGGGTTGTGTTAGGCCCCGACAGCCAGCGTAAAACCCTGTCGAATCTCATGAACATGGATCAACGAAGATCCATATAGCCGACCCCACCTAGTGGGATAAGACTTTGTTGTTGTTGTTGTTGTTGTTGTTGTTTCTCACTTATACCCATCAAAACACAAAAAAAAATGTTTCTCAACATTCGAAAGAAATAAAATTTTTGAAAACAAAAACCAAATTCATCTCTCATGTACATCCCACTTACCGAATGCCAATAACAATTAACCAAAGAAATAACATTTGAATATATTAGAGAGCTATATCTTTTACATGTTACAGTTTATTTCATTATTTTTCTCCAAATGACTAATGACAAATACTTTTAGGACAGATAAAACACTAGGATGCAATTGTCCCTTGCTTAACTAAAGTAGTAAAAATGATTATCTCTCACTTTACCAAAACAAATGAAGTAATCATGAGAAGTTAGTTCTATAACTCTCCAAACAAAAAGGAAAGTAAAAAGGTATATTTCTTTTGAAACTAACATGAAAAAATTGATAATTTACTTTATTGTCAGTACTATTGATATTATTTAATTTATCAACAATATCCTGGATACCCTCCTAAAAAGAACAATATCCTGGATACGTTTAAGATAGTCTGAAGCAAATATATGAAGCATTTTATGTACTTTGTTTCAACTTATTTTTGAGAAGATACTTTGTTTCAACTTAGTTTCAAATAAGTTGAGGGTATACATGCACCAATAATAGGAGACAGAAAAAATTGAAAAATTGAAAAAAAAATGAAGACAGTGTTTGTTTTGATAGCGAACAAAGAAGAATAAAAATGAAAAAACTGAAGTTTTTTGAGCTGTTGCATTCGGATAAAAATAAAAAGAATAATTTGCAATCATCACATCCCATATATTATAAAAAATAATGATTCAATCATTTTCATAAAATGCTTTGTGTTTGGAGGACATTGAACTCTGAGAAATATGGATTCAAAAAGTTTTGACTAATTCTTAACAAATATTTTTGTGATAAAATCATTCTCTTCACGTTCCTAAATTTGGTGGCACATGAAAATTTAGTCAAAGAAGAATGGATCTTGATTAACTCGATTTTAAATGAAAGTTTAGAAGAAAATAACTCTCTAACAAGAGGAAATACCTTTCCCCCTTCACACAATATATTCTATATTACAAGTAAAAAAATAATAAAATACAACAAAAATATGAAAAATAAGTGACTTTCCCAAAACTCATTTGCTTTAGGATTTTATTTATCAAAACAAATACAAACTAAGTCTCACTTAAAATTCATTTACAACAAAATTGAATAGGCCTTTTTCATTACAAGAGAACCTCCAGTAGTTTTTTTTTTTTGAGAAGATAAAGGATGTGAGCCAGGTGTTCACATCCATTTTTTATTCATTATATTGTATTCTTTTATGTTGTGTTACATCCATTATTTTCTACATATGACTAAAAAAATTATAATGCCTAATGTTGTAACTTTTTTTAAGTAATTTTAAAGAAGAAAATGAATTCCTTGGGTGAATATTTTTTTTTATCAGCCTACGTGTCACTTAAGCTTCATTTAAAGCAAAATCAAAACGTCTTTTCACTGAAAAAGAACAGCTAATAGCTTACCACATTATATTCTTTTACCTTGTGCTACTTCCATTATTTTCTATAATGACTAACAAAGAGTATAAAGCATGTCTAATGTTTTTTTTAGGGGAGCATGTTTAATATTTTAACTTTTTTTCACTAATTTTTTAAAAAAAGTTCCATTCTTTATTCTTCAAAACACAACTGATGTCACGATAAAAATAAACACAATTTGAGATTTCACCTTGTCATTTTGTTTTTATCAAAACAAACAAAAATCTCACTTAATCTTTATTTACAGCCAAATTGAACATGCAAGAGAATTCTCTAATAATTTAGCATATTGTATTCCTTGGTGCTGTTTTACTTCATTGCCTTCTATAGATGACTAACAAGGATTATAAAACATATCTAATGTCATTTTTTTTTTTTTGCAGCATAAAATTATCTTCTATTTATCAATGAATCATCAAAGTATAAAGCAACTAATTACCTTATATTTCATAATGAATCATCGAAATATTAAACAATGAATTAAGACTACAAACCTTTGACACTGCTTTTTTTTTGAGAGAGAGGACACTACTAAATTTACTTTTGGTCTTCTAATGTTCAGTCCTAAAATGTGATTAGAGATGGCCTAACAAGAAAGGTTGTGCACATACAACTTGAAAACATTCTGAAAATCTATTATAGGTGCATAATTAATACCCCATCCCCGGCTGCTATTGGCATCATGATAGCTGGAGATAAAAGGTGTTTTAACGAGTGAGAAACCTATAAACCTAATGACAAACCGTGCAATGCGGTTCAAGATAGGAATCATTTTAAGCCTTCAATCCTTGTAAACATGTAAGACCCTAATCAATCTTTGTTCACATCCATCAGCGTTAAAATGTAGCCCATCTTGAATAGGTCATGCAATCGTCTTCCAAACCTGGGTTTGTTCGACATTTCCGCTCCCTTGGAGTTTCCAAGCTCTTCTGAATCTGGAAGAAGTTAATGATCTTTGTCTGCGTCAACGAAAACCCTGAAACACATTTCAGAACTGCACCATCACGATTTCCTTTACTACTTAATGGCAATAATAATGGCACAGTGGCGATCATAATGCCACCAGCAATACCTCGGAATGGCCGGTCCACGGAGCACGCGGGGCAGAACCAGGGGCCGGTTGGAACCCTAACGACGATTGGGCGAAGGCAGTAGAGGTGGTACCCCCGGTCGCAGCTGTCACAGAGAAGCATCTCCTCGTCGCGCTCGCCCGAGCGGCATTCCTCGCACCGGAGGTCGTCATAGAGATCATCGCTCACGGCGGCCACTGGCTTCGCCACCCGCATGATCTCCTCCATCGACCGATATTTCCTCGGCGCCGGGGGCGGGGACGCCGCCGTCCTCTTGCGGACGGAGCCGTTCGACGGGGATGAAGGGCAGCCGGGGTTCGCAGGAGGCGCCATAGGAGGCCGATCTCCGACGGACGAGAGGGGTCGCCCACTGCACCGGCGGGGTTGCGAGAGGATCGATCCTGGGGGTCCGATCGGAGAGGCACGACACCCAGCGGCGTAAAGGTGCGACAGCAAATGAGGGAAAGCAGCGGCGAATTGGCAGCCGCGGGAATTGGAGAGACCAGAGATGGAGGAGGGGTGATATGGTCTTTTCGTAGCTGTGACGAGATAGTGCCACGTGGCAAGTAGCGGGCTTGGGGCCGCACTGCTAAATGTGACGCGATAAATATTAGGATTTTAAAATTTTCCATTTAGTTGCGTTTTTAATTAATTAAGATGCACGATAAATAAACGATGCAGAGAACTGATCGAAGGATAATAAGTTTTTTTTTTCTGAATTATATTACCATGTTCGAGAAAAATGAGTTAAAATATAAATGCCAAAACAGAAGCTTTTGATTATGTCCAACCAAATGGATACATAATAATGGATGGAGTATTCCATTCAAATTTTTAATCCCACTTCTCAAATCTTTGTATATTACATCCTTTTCTATATTTATCTTTCATTTCTAATCGTTCTAGCCTTCTTGACATTCAAAACTTCTTAAATATAATA
Organism: Pontederia crassipes; assembly: GCA_030549335.1. Classification (NCBI taxonomy): domain Eukaryota; kingdom Viridiplantae; phylum Streptophyta; class Magnoliopsida; order Commelinales; family Pontederiaceae; genus Pontederia; species Pontederia crassipes. Next base: position 11,500,247 of record CM060190.1, read on the forward strand.
ACATTTTTATAATATAAAATGAATATATATATTAAATAAATGTGAGTAGAAATGCAAATTAGTTTTGAAAAGTATTCTTTTAACAAAAAATTGAAAATGAAAAAGGAAATGTTTGGCGAGAGAATATAGAGTGAAATATTTACTTATTCCGTAGGATATAACCAAAAACTCATGAAATATAATCAAACACTATAACCAACATCTCGAACTTATAAAATTATTTAAGAAATCGTGAAAATTACTATACATATTTTTTCAAATAAAATTATCCTATTGCTTTCAAATGGTAGAATATCACGTTGTTTTGTTCTTTTTCATTTTTTTAACTTCTTGATATTCCGTGTTCTCTTAGGATAGACACAAAATTTTATTTCATGATAAGAAAGATGCATATTCTTTAGACATCTTCTTTTATTCTTTCGATATAATCTACGTCAAAATGTCCCCTTAGTTGAGAAATAAATTTAAGATTAAGATTTCAATCTCCACTTTTTAATTAAATATATTTTTTTATGTGTGAGAATAATGAAAATAGTGGGAGCAGCACATTCTGATTTTTCCTTTCTTTGTAAATAATCTTTTTCGATTACTAATAACCTGATTCTAAATTATTTTGGCCGAATAATGAAAAACAGTGGGAGCAGCACATCTTTGCAAATATATTTTTTAGATTACTAGTAATTTAATTTTAGATTATTTAGGCCCATAATATTTATCATATTTATTTTATTTAACTAATAAAAAAAATCATATACAACAGAAGGTATATTATTACTATTGTCATCATCATAACTAAGTATATTAAGTTACTTAAATTATTATTCTAATATTCTAAAATATATTAATAATTTACTATCATTATGTAAATTTAATTTTGAATATGATTTAGAATAATTTTTAATAAATTAAAATTCATCCGTTAAAATTATAACTCCTTTCGAAAAAATTATAGGGCTCGTGGAGACCTTTTTTATTTATATAATTAATATATATGTTATTAATTCTTTATTATAAATATAATATTTTTTGTATAAAATTTCACACTTTTATATCACATTGTCAAATTCTAATTTGATAACTTTAAAATTTTAGTAGTATATTTTATATTTAATATAAAATTAAATACTTTATATTAATTTTAATTTATTATATATATTTAAAATATAATTATATAAAAGTAAGATTTCGAAAAAATTATCCAAAAAATCGACATGCTAGATGATGGTTTTTATTTTTTCAAAATAGTTTTAAAATAATTTTTTTAATTTTAAAAATCGACTCAAATAGTAACGGTTAGTTTTTTAAAATAAAAAATTTGGCTCGACCGAACTACTTTCACCCTTGAGGATGAAAGAATAAAAGATAGATTAAATAAAAAAAATTCAAAATGTGAACTCATAAAAATAGAAGTTGGAGTGGCATGGCAATTAGAGCACTCTATATTTAATTTCGCAAAAAATCTCGTTAAAGGGTGTGATCCAAACACGCACAAAAGTTAAGTTTTGATCGAATAGAATAGAGTTTTGATTGAATCAAAAGTTTACTTTGTAAATATTTTTTAAACTACAATTTATAAAACTACTTTCCTACTAGTTTAGATAGCAATTTCATATTTTATTCTTATTATATCCTCATTATTTTAAAATTAAAAAATATTTAATTATTATACATCATTTATTATTTTTATTTTAATATATGACATCTTTAACTTTAATTACAATCCAAATAAAATTTTTATTTTGAAATAATATTTTTTAATAAAATTACTATTCATAATAAAATATTATAAAATAATTATTATGAATATGATATATATAAAAATGGTCATAAATTATATCTTATGTCTATTGTCATTGTATATAATACACTAATTTGATTGCTATATTTACCAAAAATGTTTTATTAAATTTATGAATAAATCACTATCCGCTATTCGTTGATAGCTAATCACTATTTTCTAATCAAATCACTATGCTCTAGTCAAACATTTATCCTCTAATTGAACCATTAACTCGCCTTAATGTACTTCATTAGTTCAAGAAAACAATTTAGTAGGAATCATGATACAATAAGTAACATAAAAATAGATGTTACAGGGATTAAATATGAATCGATCTCCATGAATTATTTTAAAAAATATTAGTACAAGATTATGTTGGGAATAATATGCCGAAAGTTGATTGATAAAAAAATAAAAGTATACATAGAAAATTCTATGTGAACAAGAAGGAAACATTTACTAACAAAAGAGACTACTTGTAAAATCTCAAAAAAAAATGATGACGTCAATTTCGGATGCCCGCTAAGTGACACAGACGCCCAAAATTGACATCTTACAACAAGAAGATGAAGAAGACAAATTTGATTTATCCTCTTCATTTCTCACCTCAACTCAATATCTCTTCAACTTCATGACCCTTGGGATCTTGTGGACACAAATCCCTATTTGTCCTTCCTTTTTTTTTATCTCATGCACCCTTTCTTCTCCTTTCTTTTCATCTCCTCTCATACCTCTCATCCACCATTATCGTGGCTACCTTTCCCTTGCTGTTAACTTGGCCAAAGGACTTTGGAGAACCTAGCACGTGAGGAAATAAGGAAGGAGTAGGAGGAATGGCCAAAGTGCAAAGAAAAAAAGAGGTGTGTTTAACAGGAACTAAGCCATAGGGACTAATTTCTAAGGCTATGCATGTGCTTAAGGACTTTGGATAGTCTAGAAAATCATTTTTGAATTGGGTTGTATAATGGCCTATTACTACTCTTTTAAAAGAACAACTTATTAGCCTCAAAAGTGATCGATTAGGATGACTTAGGCGCTGAAATTGTAACACCCAAGATTTCAATAAGGACAATAAAATAATTTGGTCCAAATTCAATTGTTAAAGAAAGATTAAGTCCTACTTGGAATAGAAATTATAATTAGAGTGAGATTAAGAATTTCAATTTGATTTGAGGTTCAAAAGAATATTTAATGAACATAGGACTTCCATATAGAAAAGGATTAGGAATTTTATGGCTTATAAATATTTTAGCCATTAATATTATTTTAATCTAAAATTAAATGATAAAATATTATGAATTAAATAATTCCAAAATTAGAGAAAAGAAGGAAATAAAAAGAAAATGTGAAAGTAGAGTTTGAAGAGATAAAAAGGAATTCGAGTAGAGATAGATTTTTTTATAAGTATGATTATAGAGTAATTAGTGAAATTTGAATTTAATTAAATCTGAATATTTGACGTAAAATAATTATTGATGGATGACCATTTGGCCTAAGGCCAATAGAAGTTAAATACCCTAATTAAAAATTATAAATAGGACCGAAAAATTGGATAGAAAGTATTATTAGCCTCTAGAGAATTCTGCATCACGAGCCCCTTTTTCTTCTTCGTTTTCTCACAAACTGAAGCACTGAGAGCATGGACGATATATCGTTTCGAAGCAGACAGAGGAGAACAAGATCCAAGTGGTATCCGGAAGTTTCTGGATGATAATAGAGAGGAATTATCGGCCAAAGATGCAACGTCCGTGCAGTCCATAAGCAACATGAATATAGCTGATTTTTCAACTAACTTAAGTTACGTAGAGGGATCCTTATATCGGCAGTTGTCATCGGTATAGATCCTTAGGGCCTTGTCCTATATTTGAAGTATAGCATGCGTTGATTGTTAATTTAATTGCACCATTAATCACATAGAAAATAAGACCAAAAGTTACGCCAAAAAGGTGACTTCCTGATGGGGGCAGAACTTGGCTTGTGTTTTCCACTGCCTAGCCCGGGTTTCTATGAACTCGATGCGAATAGCATTGAAAATGGACTGGGTTCCATGAGCTCGATCCGAGTTATGATTATTGTGGCCTGAGTTTAGTTATAGAAATGTTATTATTGGTTTATTGATTGGGGTTAATTATGATAATTATTACTTAATTGATCGTTGATTACAATAATTAATAATCTATTTATTATTATGATTAAATTGTTGATATGATAATAGATTGTCAAGAACTATTATATAGAGTCATTGTTAAATTGGCCATCGATAAAATTGAATTATGGACATGATGACATGTCATCACATATTTTTTATTGAAAATTGATAATGGATGTTGTGAGAAATCTGTGCATGGCAAGTAGTATTCGCACGCTAGATGAGGGTATGTAAAGATTAAATTTCCTTTTGCAGAAATGTAAACAAGTTTTAAATTTATAATCCCAAGTAGACTTCTCAGGTTGCAAGTATATAATTATCGTCGATGTATAGATCGAGGTCGAACCACAGGGAGAAAAGTTTCATTTATTTTTAGACTTATGTAAGAATGAGATAAGAGAATCCGATTTTTATAGTAAGATAAGTAGGCTAAGATTGCTGAAATTAATATTGTAAGAATGTAACAGTTTTGTGATATTTGTTTTATGTATTTTTTTTTAGATTTTTGGTCCAATGGTAAAAATAGAACTAGGAATTCAAAACTAAGTCACAAATGTTAACTATCAAGTCTAGAAAATTTTCTTTAAGAATGAACAATAATTAGCTATGCCTAAGAAATTCAGTTCAATTGGATGTAAACAAATCAACAAGTCATGAAAATGGATCCTAGTACTCTCGCATCGAGGATTGCTTTAGCCTCTCCACTCTCGCTTCGAGATCGAAAATTCAAGCACATATAGGACTACTCCCCTGAGCTCTTCCCTCTCGACTTAAGCTCAGTCTCCCCTATATTGGTTTTCCTAATACAACTAGCTAACCTCTCGGCTCACTACTAAACTGCCTCACAAATACCCTTCTCAGGGGTCTCATTGAGAAATCAGACATGATGAAGGGAGATGAGAGATTACAAAGAAATCACCAAAACATCAAATATAGGTTCTCATCACTCTCGTATTAGGGATGTTCTAGTTTCTATACTCACGCTTCGAAATTATGGATTTAAGCATTCAGATTACGATTAAGTCATCCTTCATGAGTTCCACCTCTTGGTTTATTTCAAGTTGGAGTGACTTTCCTGTTGATTACTCCACTACGACCAACTAGCTTCTCAGCTCATTGCTGGACTGTTTACAACATATGCCCTCTCTCGAGAGTCTGTTGCATGATGAATAATCAACTATCGGCCAAAGTAAACAATATTCGGCAAGTAAAATAAGCAATACATATTAAGCGAATATGCATCCAATCTATAAGTGACATAACCAAATAGTTCGATCCCATTAAGAAATCTCCCAGTCTTGATAGCTGATTAGTTATACATAACTATGGAGATCACAACACAAAACATCATCATCCTAATACTAAACATTGTTCAATAGAGAAAACTAAAAAAATGACAATCGAAAAGAAGTAAGAAAAATAAGAAATGCAACAAGCAGCACTCGGATTAGAGCTCCAACTTCCCCTTTCGGCTCAGTTGGTCTTCTTCCTCTCCAAAGTGGCTTCTCCCCTTCCTGTGGGTTGGCTTCCTCATGCTCCCAGATTTCTCACATTACCTCCCGATGATTACTGGCCAACCCCCTTTCCTTGAGACATTTTTTCCTTTTTATATCCTAGCATCACTTTTGTTTATCCTTTGATCTTTGACATCTGTCCCTTTTATAACATCATCTTTTTGTCTATCCATTTGATGTGCAACACCTGTCTAGCCTGATACACCACATTTCGTCTTTGATTCCTCTCTCTTTCCTTCATCAAGCAGGTGGATGTGTGACACTTGTCCTAGTGCTTTTATTTTTTCTGCATACTCTATTTTTGTTCCCTGCGCACGTCAGGTGACTGCTGCCATTTTGCTTTTTTCATCAGCTTAGTTTCTCCTTCTCAATGGCATCAAGTACCCCCATATAGGGACTCTTTTAACTTGGCTGTCAGATACCCCCATGCAACGTGAGGGTACCTACTCAAAGATAAAAGTTTATAAATTTAGAAGATTTTATTTGTGTTTTCAGCAAAAGAGCTAAGATGACACGGAGATTTCATATAACAAGCAAAAGGTTAAAAATGTAGATTTTATGTCATTTAATTGCAGCATAAATCAAGAAAATCATGCTTCTACCCTAACAATAATTAGTAAGGAATCCATGTCATCAATGGAGAATTGAAATCAATGAAACTTGGTTATTGACAATAGGTGTATGAATTTATTGATCGACACATCTGATATGATATGGTTGATATGATCCAATGATTGTACCCCAAATTGAAAAGGCACCTAATTGATAGATGATGAAGATGTCATAAGTAAATAAGATAAAAGATGAAAATCATAGGTTATCATGCTTTGCGTATTGTGACCTTTATAGTTGATTGGCTTCACGTGACATAATATTCTCTTAATAAATGAAAGCTCTCGACATGACCTTATGGTTCATATAGTAGCTCCAAAGATTAAATTGATAATTGATTAATTGACAATCATATTATGACCTTTTATGGTATTGGCGATTGTATTGCAACTGATACGCTTGATGGATAATTGAATTGCGCCTTCGCGACTGATTGATGATTGAATTGCACCCTAGTGATGAATGAATAATTGATCTCATCTTAGTAGCTAATAGACTATTGATACTTGTTAAATAGGGTCTCCATTGACATGGCTAATAGAACTTTTGATTAATGGTAATTGATAATAGAAGTGATTAATATTGATTGATATTATTAAATTGATGGTAATAATTGTTAAAATGGATCATTTGTTTATGTCAATTGATAATTGTTATAGTATGAATTACTTATCACTAATCATATCATTGATCATACATTATGCATTATTTATAGAATTAATAGTTATTATAGATATTGATATATATGGTTTATAGCCGGCGAGCCGCCTCTCACGTAGGGGAGGCCCCCAATGGCCTCCTTAGAGACTGGTGATGGTCTCCCCTGCACGAGAGATGGCTCGCCGGCCTCCTCTTATGCTAGGGCGGCCCCCGATAATCGGCCTAGAATGTGAAGAGGCCAGCAAGCCGCCTCTCGCGCAGGGTCGGCCCCCGCCGGCCGCCCCATCACATGAGGCGGCCAGTGAGCCGCCTCTCACAAAGGGTGGACCCTGATGGTCGTCTCATGCACTGGGGTGGCCGGCGAGTCACCTCTCATGCAGGGGCGACTCCTGACGGCCGCCCTAGCGCATGAGACAATTGCGGAGCAATCACTTGCCCAAAGGCGATGATCACTAGCTGATCACCATAGTTTTTTATCCCATTTTAGATGCATTTCACCCCTATCGAGCCTCTAAATTGCCCAACTTTTGACCAATTATATTTGAAAATGGATTGTGATAACTAGTTGATCTTCCTCATTTTATACTTAATTCCATGTGCATAGAGGTTCTGAAATGCTAAAATCCATTAATATTCTAATTCTATGCCAAGTTATCATTTTTAGGACAAGTTATCACTCCAATATGTCAAGTTATCATTATTTTGAGTGAAATGATTTTCAATAATTTTCTGGCCCTAAATCCATTATTATCATGAATGAATCATATTTGGATAATCATATATCAACTTCTGCAAAATTATAAATTCATTTGAACAAGTTATCATTTTCCAATGTCAAGTTATCGTTAAAGGGTAAAACTATCATTTTGATATGCAAAACTATCAAATCTGCACAAAGGTCTTAGACAATCATTATATTATTGTCCTAACTCATTGTTGTTCAAATTTGATCACATTTGGATAACCACAACAAAAATTATGACAAGTTATCATTTTTAAGGCATTAAGTTATCGTTTTGGCACCCAAGTTATCATTCCTTTGAAATCTTATCCACATTTGATTTCTGACCTTATTCACTTTCCACATTAATCCCTTGGATGCCTCTAATGTCTTGAACCACTTTTATTTGAACATTTTCCATGAAATATGAAAAGTTATCATTCCGAGTCCCTAAAACTATTATTTTTTGATATGTGTTTTCATTCCTACACAACACCAAATCTCATTTGATGTTTGAGCTGACAACTATCATTATCCTAATCCTTATTTGTTAAAATCCCATTTGACGATTTTGATGCTTGCCATTTTGAGTTTTGTAGCAGGGAAAACATGTTGCAAAAATGTGGAAAAAGGTAGGGGGACCACTGATTTTGCTGTCCAAAAAGCTACTGCAGCAGCTAGAATTTTAGGGTCATCTGGACAGGTGGCTTACATCAAGGCTATGGAACATTTTGATGCTGATCTAAGGATATTTAAAGACCATATATAAACTGAAGAAACCCTGAATCAAGGGGGGGGGGGGGGGGTGGGCCATTGCAGGGTTTGGAAGGAAGAAGAGTTTTGGAGCTAGAGGGCTGTTGGAATTCCTGTCGACAAGCTTCAATCCAGGATGATTTCCTTCTGTTCTTCATTACATTTTGTATCAAACTTTGTAAACATGAGGAGCTAAACTCCATGTCTCATAGGATAGGGTAGTAGTCTAGATTAATTGTGGATGGATATGGACATTTCTGATTTCCTGCACTGATTTTTTATTTTCTGATTTTCTGATTCTTGATTCTGCATTCAGAACTCATCTATTTCTGTCCTGCTCTTGACATTGTATGATCTTGCTTATGTCTACAACTGAGATGTTGTTTAATGATCTGTTATTTATTCAGAAATGAAATAAGAACCAATGACAAGTTCTAGGACCAAATCTTATTTAGGAATATGATTTTCATCTAATCTAGTTTCTGAACTGCAATTCTGATTCCTAATTTATGATATCTGATGTCATTGTAAACCCTTCATTTCATTGGCTACTGAGAAGTAGATTAAGTGGGTTCTTCTTATTCAAAAATGTAAAAAGAGTCAATGACAACTCCCCTGAATTAATTCTGTAAAAGCATGCTGTGGTGAAATCTGATTTGCATTTTGAGTTTTGATTTTTATGGAATTTGCTTGTCATTGTGAAATCCCAATCTTATATGCAACTGAAAGGTTAATTCCTGATTTCCACTTTGTTAAAAAATGGATCAAGGAACAATGGTATTTCCAAGGTTTAATTCCTTGAATTGTTGAAATTCTTCAATTTTGATTTCCAGAACTTCAATTATGATTTCCTGAATTTCAATTTTGATTTCCTGAAAATTGAGGAACCTGCTTTGCTATTGTTAAACTTCTGAATCCATTAATCACTGAGAAGTGAATTTTAAGGTTTCCTTGCTGTTCAGAGATGAACCAAGGAGCAATTGCATGTGCTGAGTTCCCATATATGAATTAAGTGCTGATTTCATCCAATCCTTTAGTGAAAATGTGGATTTCATTAGAATTTGCAACTGAGAGACTGATTTAAAATCCTCTTGTAGTTTAGAGATAAACCAAGTTTGCACTAATATTGGATTTATTTCGTACCTGTTTAATTGATTGAAGCATTTCCTTCATTTTCAAAGTGCAATTTAGAAGTTATCGTTTCAGATTTTATTGAATTGCTAAAAAAATCAGCAAGTGACTTGAATTGAACTTAATGATAACTTGGTTTTTAGTGAGGATCCTTTTCTAATTCAACTTGGCTAACAATTATATGATAATATATTGTTTAGTTCTGGTCTAATTGAGCTGCAAAAACAGCCATATTAAAGGTTGAATCAGATTTGACTAAAAATGGATAACTTGTCCCATTCCATCCATAATTAAATTAGATGAACCCCAATTCCTAGGAGGACCATCCTCATTGATAAATAACCCCTTTTAGCCTCTAGATTAGCATTCAAAATTCAGTTTAGTCAACTTTTCAGAAATCTAAAAATAGTTATCATTCTACATTCCTGAAAATATATGTTTTCATTTCCATTTGAATTCCTATTTTTGCCACTTTAAATTAGATTAGTTTAAATTATTTTTAGGTAGTCTAGGACTTCAAATTACCGTAGATACGACATTTAGGGTTACTACAATTGACCTGTGCACTGCAGTAGAGAGTGAGTTAGGGAGTTGAATCAAAAATTGAAAGAATTGACTTTTGACACAAAAATCAACAAGTTATCACTACACTCCTCAATATCACTTATCAGGCGACAACCACCTTAGCACGAGAGACCAGGGGCTGTTTGAACTGCCTCTCTCGTAGAGACAACCCTAATGGCTGGCCCAGAAAGTGAGGCGTCTATGGGGCCGCCTCTTGCACAAGGGCAGCCCCAAGCGTGTGAGGCGGTTGTTGAGCTGCCTCTCACGTAGAGGAGACCACTGACAACCACCTCAATGCGAAAGGTGACTCAATGGCTACCTTAGAGGCCCAAATCAAAGTATGAATTAAATTGATGGTAGAAGTCAAATCACTCATAAGAAAGCAATGAACTCAGCATGTATAATCAAAAGAAACCAAAAAGTTTAATTAGCTCAACTAATAACAAGGTTCAAACATTTTCTTCTTGAAAAGAATATAAAATTTCTATTACATAAAAGATAAATAATGAAAAATTAAGTAAAAGAGCATCCAAGTAAAGATAAAAGAAGAACTCCTAGCCTTCGGGATCTCTGGACTATTGCACAACACAAACGATGAGTTGCTGTGCAATCTTTTTCTTCAATTTACCTTCAAACCCCTCAAAATTTGTCCTCAGCGATATGGCACGACTCCCAAATCTCAAGCACCTATCCCAAGTCTCAACCACCCATGCACACGTTTTCTATTTCCTAGGATCTCTATTTATAGACTTTATGTGTACCACGAGTTTTTGTAAAGTTTCGATTTGATTGAGAGTATTCTTATGTCAAAATAATAAAAATTCGGAATAAACTTTGATTGGACTTTAGAATCATTCAAAACTTCTTTAAATTTGAGTAAATATGTTTCCAAATGATCCCTGAGACTTAGGATAAAGTTTGAAATTGATTTGCAATTGAAATTCTCAAGAAAAGTCGAAGAAATATCGAAATCCGACTTCTTAATGACCTAAATATGGCTTTTCACTACCCATAATAGGATTTCACCATCCTCACAATGTCCAAATCGGAGTAAAAGTGTGATTTTAACAGACCGTAACATTATGGTCATGGACCATAACTCGAGCAAGCTTTCTGCGTGAAACTGAGTATTTAACGATTGTTACAGTCCTTTAACGGCCGTTGCAGTTCTATCACGGCGTGTTATATTCATTTTAGCCTTGTCAGCCTCTACTAATTTTCAATTTATGACTCTATTTTAACACCGATTTGAGTGTTATTTTTTCATGTGGCTTCCTAACTCTTTTCTCTTGTCTTTTCTGCAATAAATCAAAGAATTTGTGTAGATTTTCATTTTTATAAAATTAAAGAAATAAGATTAGAAAATGATGCATGCTATATGAAAATGAATCGAAATGTGTTAAATGCATGGCTTATTATATGTTGTATTTTGCATGCATCAAACTCTCCCAAGCTTAGATACTTGCTTGTCTTCAAGCAATGTTCAAAGCAAAGCTCCTACTAAAATGGTTAATCATCGCTTCCACCCTATCACTCAACTACTCTTCTTGGTACTAAGTTTTATACATTCCTTGCCTAAGTGTCTCACCACTTTCCATAGTAACCTGGCTTTGTAAAATTTTTGAATGAAAGACATTTTTAAACTCCTCCAAATTTAGATCTCGATAATAAGAAAATAATTTTGGAAATAAAAATATCAATGTTGAATATACAAGTGTAACATGAGCTTTTATTCATTTATTACTATCACTTAGAAACTTTTTCACCATCATTCATTTTTACTTCTTCTTTTTTTCACTAATTTGGTACTCATGTGCTTCTCTATATTGCACAAGATGGTTCATGTAACAACTTCCGACTGACGAATCCTAGAGTAGTTGACCTTAAGTTATTAGGCAAGAATCCCTTATAGATCTAATTATCGGAACACACCTAGATTTCGAATGACAACTTTTTGTACTTTCTCATACTTTTTGGAGCTCTACTAGTCCTCTTTAAATATGATGACAATTTTATATATACTTATTTAGTAGTAAGCTCAGATGCACTTGAATGTTCAACAAGAATATATTCATTATCAATGTAATATACATAATATAAAAATAAGAGCTTGAACATGACTTGTCGTCGAACACTCATAGTTTCACTAAATAACTTTAGGAAACCAATTACCCAAAATGAAGGCGATAAATGATAAAATAATAATACTTCAAATTTCGTTAATTAACATGATGTCCTTCTATTGAGTAGTGCGTGATATAAAATGCATGTCTAGAAAGTTCCGAGGAACTGGCATAGGGCATTGTTGACATAGTCTCCCGAAATAGAGTTGATGTGTGATAGTGGTAGCACCTGATCTAATGCCGAGGCAAAGGATTGTGTGCAATTATTTAATTGGCACCTTTTGGGAAAATAATCTGGTGGGCCATACGAAATGAATTTAAGTGATTTTTAATTATAAGTTGATTCAAAATTTCTAGAGTAAAAAATTTTGAATTATGTGTTAATTCAAAATTCAAAGATTTAGATTAATTTTGCTGCATTGTTAATATAATGAATGATAATATTTCTTGGAGATAGTGGGAGTATAACAACCTCTCGATATTACTATTTCATGCATATTGTCATTTCATTATTTATGTTTTTGCAAAAAATTATAACAATGCATAACAGTGACCTTCTATTTTGTGACCAACTAGGCCATAGCTGCCAAATCAATCATTGCTGATCTATAAAAGAATAAAAAACTAAATGGCGATAATTATGATATTTGGCATCGAAAGGTTCAATATCTTTTAGAAGAACGAGAAGTCGAGGAGATCATTAACCATGTTACGAATGAACATGCACTTGGAAATAATGCCCAACGCTAAAGGGATATGGAGGCATATTAAGCCTTGTCCAAAAAGAATCATATTGCTCGCATTACATTACTGAGCATGATGAACAATTCCCTCTTGTACAAATCAAAGTTTATAACTCAACATTCAAAATGTGGGTGGTGCTTTGCAATAAATATGGGATCACTATGACCATCGAGCGTTGGATGCTCATTGTGATGCTCACTATCAAATTTGACTCCTATTAGAAGTGACCCACTCATACGATAATGGAGCAAGTCCAAAAGATATCTAACATGATTCGTGAACTCAAGAATGTGAGACAAATGCTCGATGGTTACCAACAGGCGTAGACTCTAGTTTTCTCTCTTCTTAAAAGCTAGAACACATGCTTGATGCTCACCACATTGAGATGGAGGATGAGGCACTTCAAGTCATGAATAAATCCTTAGTGAAAATAGTGGACAAAGAGTTGGTTCCCAACTCAAGCGAAAGAAGTCACATAAATTGCAATAGAATAAAAAGAGTGCTGGACAAAGGAAAGCCCAAGGCCACCAGAGCAAGCGTGAAAAATGTGACGACAAAATAGACATAAATAAAGTGAAATACTACAATCGTAGCAAACGCGGTGATGTGGAGAAACTTTGTACATGTTTAAACTCTTTTTCAGCATGCATTTGATCTATGAATTTAACTTTTAATGCATGTTTCATTTTCAAATGCAGAAACTTATAATTCTCCACAACTAATTTTTTGTTTAATGAAAAAAGCTTGATTTGCTTGTTCTTTGATGCCTTAACCTTGACCTTCAGTCCAGCTATGGCAGAGCAACTCAGTTGATCTCTTGGACATTTTTGAAGAAAAGAAGCAACTAGCCTGCTTTCAATGTGCCAGCCCAAACAATAAACAACTAAAAATGGACAATCTGACAATTGCTTTACTCATGGCAAGAAGGAAGGTTCCTTTAAGATTTTTGGGGGTGCTAGAAGACAAAAATGCAAAAAGGAATAAATGAGCAACCAACAAAAAAGGGGGCTATAAAGAGAGAGCATAATGCAAAAGGGGGGTTTGGAATTGAAGGCATCATCATCTTCATTAAGAAAGGCGGAGGCTAATTAATATTTTTTCAAGAATATTTTCTGAACAATGGTGGATTATGTGATTTGGAGTGTCGTGCCACTCATGAACAATTTCTATAACTAACTTGCCAACTAAGGTTGGGGGATGTTAAACTTTGGATGTTTGTGTTCTTCATTCTATCTTTGATGTTCATGTTGGATGGATTGATTGATTTTCATTTCACATTTTTACTACATATTTGTTCCTCATGATTGGTTTTCTGCAATGAGCTTTGTGATATTGATTGAGCTAAAGAATTTGTTCTTGCGACCTGAGAGGGCAATCTCATCCTTTGTCTATCTAAACGCCGAGAGGCATTGAGTTGAACAAAGTCTTCATTCTGCATTCGGACAAGTTCTTTCAATGTGACGTCTATATTTTTTGTGATGGAGGCTATTCATTCTTTGGTTTAGGCAATGCACATTTATTTGATTCCTCATCACAGAGGGAAGCTATTAGTTTGGTTCTTGTATATGCACCGAGAGGTGGGACAAGAATCTAACCTCCCGTAGAGGAATCACGAGCTACATACATGGGAGTTGAATTTGATTCGCCTTTTGGTTTTGAAGTGCCTTCCATCTTTAATTTGTTCCTCTATTATGGTTGTATTGATATGATGATGTCCGACCCGAAAGGGACTTTCATCTTCTTGTTCCCGTGGAGAAATCAAGAGGACACACGGGGACAGAACTACATCTAGGGATGCCATTGAGAGTCATGTTCGTCAATTCTATCTTGTATCTTTTCCTCCTGAACGTAATGAACTTCGTGATCCCCACTGCAGGAATTTCTTACCCAAGAGGGCCATCTTAATTAATGCGAACCCAATACAAGCAGAGATGTTAGTTGGAGTTCCCATTTTCATCTTGAGATCCCAGTAGACAGAGAACGCACAATGCAACACATTGAACCTTTGTTATGGGAAACCAATTTGCCAATTCACTCTGAATACATGAGAGTGTGTCCCAAGTTGGATAGTCGATCCTTTCAGCATACACATGCCTTAACATCAATGTGCGTGAGAGCGTCACTTGATGAGCTAGGTGTTGTTTAACATGAAAGTAAGTTCAGCCATATGTGGAAAGGCTATCCGTCATTTTACCCATAATTAATGCTCTAAGAACACTAATTCCAAAGTGAAAATATCCCATGTAAGTCCTTAGTGTCCAATCACATTGATATTCAATCCTTTTGCTATTGCTCTTATTTCTGGGTTTCTCATTTTCTCATTATATACATCCTAAAAAACTTCAAATGTAAACTTACTTACTATTTCCTATAAAGTGACTTTCAAACTGAGCGCCTAATATGCCTCGGGCATTTCTGTATGCCCTAAGCAATTCTGAGGCCGGTGACGGCCTTGCGAAACTTATATAAATAATTTTGGAGGCGTCTCATAGCCACCTCTTCAAAATCTCTTCGAATTATTCTCAAATTAAGATCTGGATGAAATTGATTTGAATCCTTAAAATAATATAAACATTAGTAACTTATAAGTAATATAAAATAAAATATATAGCACAAAATAGCATAAATCATACCATAAATATGCGAAAGATGTCATCCTTCACTTCAATCGGGGCATCCTTCCACGGTTATGCTTCTTTCAACAAGTGGGTGAGGACAAGAGTACTAATATTCCATACGGTACAAGCAGGAAAAAAGTAGTCTTGCAGTTTGGAAAAATAATTATTTTTCAAATGATAAGGTGAACTATAATAAAATTTGTAAAATTTATCCAACTTATGGTGGGCTGAAAAGGCCTGGGAGCTCTGGAACAGAATAAATAATTAGTGTAATAAAATTAAACTAATGATAATTGATATATATATATATATATATATATATATAGTAAAGTTCTCACCCCGTGTGATATCTATCGCTACATGATTCGTGGCAATCTGCTCATCAGAATGTGACAATCCATCGACTGTGTAGCAAATGACAACATTAAAATAAAAAAATAATTAATATAATTACATAACAAATATAAATTAAATAATAATAAATATATCACATACTGTAATGTGTTGGTTTCCATTGCATAATCATGTGGAGTGGACGCTAGAATGTGGAGAAATGTCCATCACTCTTGGCAACGGCGTCACAATTGTCACCATAAAAAAATAGTTAAAATAGTTGCATGTTTTAAATTTATTAAATACATAGAAAATAACCTAGGGCGATACGTCGATCGTCGTCGTACGATCAAGATGACCCATCAATGGACCCCCTCTATGTGACGATCCGACTATGTGACCCATCGACGATGGAGCAATTGTCACTATTAAAAGAAATTAATGTAAATTATTACATGTCGAATATAAATAGAGCGACACAATAAATATCATATGGTGGTTGAGATGGCTCACTCATAGGGAGTGAGCGCCTGAAGGAGCGGGCCAGAAGCTCGACGTCTAGTTACCATACATGAAAAAATTATGAAGACAATGTCATAATTATATTAATTTATAAAATTAAAAACATATGACTATGCTTCCAAAATTAAAATTAAATACTACATCGTTTAATCGCTTGTCTTGTATTCTGATTCATTTTCGTCATCATCATTATAACTATAATCTTCATTTGACTCATCATCAATAAAATTGTCAACATTCACTTCCAAAGGACCATTTGAAGTAAACTCTTTCATCAGCTCAATGTCATCCGCTAATTGAATATCATCAAGTTGTTCAACTACACCAGTTATCTCGTTCAAACGTTCTTCTTTATAGTAATCATCTACAGAGACATCATTTGGTATGCTAAATGTTTCACGATCATCCATCATTATTTCTAGTAAGATAGCCTACTTCTCACTTTACATGACGTCCACCATTCATCTTGGTTTTTTCGATGGATACTTATTGTAATACACTTGTTGCACTTGTTCTGCCAATACGAATGGATCACGATTGAGTCTTAATATCCATCAATTTAAACTTTTAATCGATCGAAACTCCTTGTTTTAGATCAAACCAATGACATTTTAGCACCACAATTTTGTTTGATTTTCTCAAATGAGACAACTATATGATTTCTTCTATAACGCCATATGACACTATTAATAATTGAATGATGTCAGCTATATTTTTATTAATCAAATTCATTGTCCCCATACATGCTTCCTATAAGACATATGATACTATTAATAATTGAATGATGTCAGCTATATTTTTATTTCTGCGGCCCCTAACTTAAATCTCAAATTTTCAAATCTGTCACTAAGCCATTGATAACTTATAAAATATTAAAAGACAAAGTTGATTAAAAGTTATAAAAAAGTAATATTTGCGAACAATAGGAAAGAGCTCTCACTTCATATATCAACCAATTGGCAAAATATTCATCTTTTAGTTTAAACAATTCATCGTATGAAACTAAAGGATTGATTTCTCATTGCAATTCTTTAAATTTTCTGGATTCATATTTGTTAATGAAATCACCTAATAATAATCAATTTCAATTTTTATAACATATTAAAATAAATAGTCTTACTTGACGTACAACGTCATCTCACTACAATTTACAAGGACACAATTCACAACTACGGTGAGATATCTATCGCTCAACATAATTTTATATCATTTACCAAGAAGACGACATGGGTACTTGAAGATGGATGAAGTACTTCTGTTAACTTCTCCTTCACCACCATTATCGTTTTTTGGAACTTGCGTATGTCGCGATTATATGTGTGGCTCAAAATACATTGAAGTGAAGTTGGACGCATCATCAATGAAATATGCTTTACATATAGAACCTTCAATCTTCGTCTTATTCTTAGCCTTCGTTTTTAAATATAACATGCATCTTTCAAACGGATACATCCATTAGTATTGAATTGGGCTCACAACTTTTGTTTCATATGGAATATGTACAATCAAATGCTCCATCACATCAAAGAAGAATGTGAAAATATCTTCTCAATCTTGCACACGGTAATGATAATAGAAGACTAACCGAGATATGTCTTCTTCACGGATGGTGGATGTACAAAGGTCTTTAAAGAACATAGATAGTTCTGTTAAAGTTTCTTAGATGACCTTTGGCAAAAGTTCTTTAAAGACAATTGGAAGTAATCGTTGCATGAAAATATGACAATCATGGTTCTTCATACCATGTATCTTTCCATTTTTCATATTAAAACAACGAGATATGTTTGATGCATATCCGTCTAGAAATTTTAATTATTTGGCCCATTCGAAAACCACTTTTCATTGATCATTGTCCAAGACATAAGTAGCTTTTGGCTTCTTACATTTACCATTTTGAAGATAAATAATATTTTGTTTTGGTCTTCTACATATAATTTTTATGTCTTTGCGCTCTTGGATGATATCTTTTATTCTTCCTTTGACATCCATAATAGTGTTAAAGATATTGTTAAACATCCACATGTATGACGTCCAAATTATGCCGAATTAAGTTGAAGACCAATAAGGCAACTTCAAAAAATACTTCTCTCCTCTCAATTATGTTCACTTCCAAACTCAATTTGCTTATGAGAACTGACCTTCAATTCGAATGAGACTTCATTAAGTCTGTTTACTTGCTCTAACACTTCTTGACCCGCCAACGACTTGGAGGCAATGTGTACTCAGTTGTATTCTTTTTAAATGAATTTCGATAACGACACATCAAATTCTCCATATGCAAAAACATTCGAAGACAATCAAACCATCATACTTTCTTACTATTTTTCAAATAAAATAATTTTGTATCCTTTTCGCATATGGGACAAGCAAGTTTACCTTTCATGCTCTAACCACTCAACATTTCTACAAAATCTCTAATGATCCATATTAATGCAGCCCTCATCATGAAGTTTTGCTTCCTAGATTTGTGATAGGTAAACACACCATCCTCCCACAATATATTGAATTCATTGATCAAAGTGTCTCTCGTCTCATACACATGCTTGGAAGCAAGTTATAAGGTGTGATAAAAACTGGTCAACATGAATCACTTTGTCTGACAAACCAAATGAGTTGAACCCATGAAAAGACCTAATCTTACATTGCATGAGCATAATGTTGCATTACAAGAATTAGATATTCTTGAATATACTAAAGCATACTAAAGTGGACATGTGAGGCACACAAATGTAGTAAAGACAAAGATGAACTTACTGGAACAATTAGCTTGTGAGCTCCTCGTAGCAACTCAAACCTCCAAGAGACCCTCTGAAGTTCTATGGATGATGAACAATGGTATCCAAGCAACTTCAGAAAAAAAATGTATCTAAGCACAATAAAAGGACAACACACATAAAAATAAATTAAATAAAAATGGGGACATAATGTAACTGCCGGCGTCGGGAAATATCATTCATGAATTATAGTCCGAAAAAGGACAACTTCCCACGTTCATCGAGTTTCTCTTTTATAGTCTAAACAAGGACAACAATCAAATGAAGCCTGAGTGAAATATCAGAAGATACAAAATATAGCTTCTTTCTCTAAATCATAAAAGCTATAAAGATTGATTGTAAGGTGAAAATTAGGCAAGGAGGATTGCTGGAGAAGAAACGAAAAATGAACAGATTGATTTTATTCATGTAACTCACACGCAAAGTAGTTCTCTTTGGCAAAATACTTTGGATATAATATATATTTGTCAACATATTTTTCACATCAGACAAGTGACATCAATCATGATAAATAGCCAATTTCAGTATCGAACTGAGAGAAGAAAATAGTTGTGGAAGCTGAAATGAGCAATTAGCTTTAGAAAGGGTAAGGCTGAAAGCAATAACATGAACATATGATATTAAACTTACAAATAAAAGGAAACAAACAAGCAAATAAAAGGAGAGAAAACAACCAGGCAGACAGATGAAAACTCAATGGGCCATGTCATCCAACTTGTTAATTCACTAAAATTTTGAACCTTCTCTTTGCCAATAAGAGTACTCATTGCTCATTCTCGAAAATGAATTGTCATCAGTATCCAAGACAACCAGAAATAAGAATTTTATGAAACTACCAATGAAGTATGGGAGGTTTCTTGTCAACATATAATATTCAGTCTATCTTGTACGTTCATAATGAATGTTAGTAGCAAACAACATGCAGCAATTCTGCCTTGATGTAATCCCTGCTGGAATTCTTAGCAATATGTCATGACACCTCTCAGCCACTTGAATCTGACCAGGGGTAAACATAACCAAGTTCATGAATGAAACTACCTCATTCTCAATCTCAACCCTGATTAAGATCAATACAGAGAATTGGTCGTGGAAACAAGGAAGCCTATATATCCCTGTTTCAGCTTGCCAATACTTATAGAAGGAAGATGACGACCCATATTGAGATTCTCGAGGAAGAAAATGTGGATGATGATGATAAAGACTATGAACGCAATCAATGGTGGCCGACGTGAAAGAGGAAGGTAGACAAAAAGAAGGAGAAATAGGATGCTTCTGAGGATATAAAGAAATCAAAAGAAAGACAAGAAAAATTATGGCAACAAAAAAAAAAAAGAAAATAACAGGGTGTTTGTTAATGAATTTCTTTCTAAGAATAACAAATTTTATTCTAAAGAATATCATACTCTAATTACATTCTTATTCTACTTTCCATTTGGTTGAAAATAATATATTTAATATTTATATAATAAAAATATTTTACTATAAATAGTTTACATTTATTATTTTTATAACAACACAAATTATAATATGATAATATATAGTTAAATAATGAAAAATAAAAAGTATGAAAAAATGAAAAATAAGAAGAATATAATTATTCTATAGTTTTGAAAGAATAAAGATACTATTTATTTTGTACAAAAATTGATGGTTTCACAGAAATCAAGATGGTTTCGTTGAAAATAAAATTTGTTGACGTTATTCCTATTCCGCATTGCGCTTGGATGTATTATCAGGAATATTTAGATATTGTACCCTTTTTCAACGTGTACTATCAACTAGAGCAGCTATGTGAATACACATACACCCTTCAATCATATATATATTATATATCTCATAAGTTGATCCCTTTTATATATCTCAATTGATGATGACATTAATGATGTTAAATCTGTTGTATCCAGTGATCACGGAGTCCATGGAAATTGGCAAGTATATGTCTGAATTCTTCTTTAACTAGCAAAGTTGATAGGATTGAGAATTTCAGTCTTCCTGTTGGTGTAAAGTCTTATGATTTCTCTTGTCATTCCTCGCATGATGACACTGCGCTTACAGACTCCTTGGATAAAAGTAAGAGTGGGAAAACATCCATGGGAAATAAAAAATTTGCACAGTTTAAGCTATGAAATAAATTAAGAGTTCACAGCATATATAGAGAATGCCCCAGTCATTGCAAGAACATGTCAACAGACACATAAGAGGAAAGTCACACCTACTTGATGATCTGCTACACTTGTTGAAACTACTTTTATCTTGTCCTGTTAAGGGTTTTTGAAATGTCATTACATCAGCACAATAAAAATTCCAAAAAGAAACTTGTAAGAACAGAAGTTACCTAATAAAATCAATTTAAAATTATATGCACATTAGTTCAGATTACACATTTTAATATTAATATCAATTTAAAATTATTATGATGTAAATATGCCGACCCCACCTAGTGGGATAAGACTTTGTTGTTGTTGTTGTATGATGTAAATATGTAGTTAATATGGACAACCAGTAGCGCTTATTGGACTCATTTCTTTCGATGGTGCATTTGAATGGGCATATCCCCTGAAAGAATAAAACAACAAAGTCAATCTAATTCAGGGACATTAATATGCATTCTGTTACTTCAGAAATCATTCTGCAACATAATGAAAACTAAGTTTAGATAACATCACAATCCACTGATAGCATAACAAAAAAAAAAGAGTTTTAAATGAAACTTTATTCTTTGTCAGTAAACTTTATTCTATGCCTCTGATAACATCACAATCCACTGGTAGTTAACCCCAGGAGCACGAAAATTCTTTCGGCAATTACATCAAGCTAATTAGATGTTAAATTTCATTCTTAATAAGCGATCTTAATTGCACATCAGTGCTTGTAAGCCTAGAGAGTGATTAAGCATCGGATGGTACTAAAGTCAAAGCCTAGAAATTGCACAGGAAAAATTACACTAAATGCCCTCCAACTTTAAGGTTTGCTCAGCGATACCCTCCGACTTCACTTTGTAATATAAATGTCCTTCAGCTTTTAATGCGTTTCACCCGATGCTCTCTTTACTTGGGATAACTGATTTTCCGATTTTTCGTCGACGTGGCGTCCACGTGACCATCTTCTCTCTCCTTCACGCAAATAGTCGTCCGACGTGGCATGCTCCGACGTGGCACATAAAATTATCCCAATACCCTCCAACTTTAAGGTTTGCTCAGTGATACCCTCCAACTTCACTTTGTAACACAAATGTCCTTCATCTTTTAATACATTTCACCTGATGCCCTCTTTACCTGGGACAATCGATTTTCCGATTTTTCATCGACGTGGCGTCCACGTGGCCGTCTCCTCTCTCCTCCATACAAATAGCCGTCCGACGTGGCATGTTTCGACGTGACACCACATATTAAATCATCTTAGTTATCATAAGTTGACCCACTCACTGTTAAATTATTTCCTTATTTTCCTCTTTATCATCGTTCGCGTGAAACCTCCTTCGCCGTTCGTTCTCTTTCGTCGTTCGTCTTTTTCATCGTTCACCTTTCGCGTTTATTAGCCATCGTCTTTGCCTAAATTGGTGTAATTTTATGTGCATTTGGTGAGCAAACTTTAAAGTTGGAGGACATTTGGTGTAATTTTATGTACCACATCAGAGCATGCCATGTTAGACGACTATTTGTGTGGAAGAGAGAGGAGATGGCCACGTGGATGCTACGTCGACAAAAAATTGAGAAATCGATTGTCCCAAGTAAAGGGGGCATCGGGTAAAATATGTTAAAAGATGAAGGGCATTTGTGTTACAAAGTAAAGTTGGAGGGTATCGCTAAACAAACCTTAAAGTTGGAGGACATTGGTGTAATTTTATGTGCCACGTCGGTGTAGGATCCCAAAGGGCACCAAAAGGGGGGAGGGGTGAATTGGTGTTCAATAAAAAATATCGATTTTACAAAGATCGTCGTGGAAGCACAAAACTGATTCTTAAAACCTTTGCAAATAAAATAATTCAGATCATAAACATAATATGAACGGGGAGAGAGAGCAAAAAATCAAACGCAAAGACACGGTGGTTGTTGACGAGGTTCGGCCACACTTTGACCTACGTCCCCGCTCCGATTTCTCGACCTCGAGACCGCCGGAGATTTCACTACCTTTATTTCAAATGGGGCAAGGAAGAAAGCCCTTTACATCAATCATCTTTTCTCCGCTTTGAGAGGCAAGGCAACCTCTCCTCCTAAGAAGCTAATCTTTTTATCTCGCTCAAGAGGTAAGATTTAGAATCTCTTTTACAAGAAGCTCTCTCTATTTTTTTTGAACAAAATGTTTCTCTCTTTTACAAAACTAAGCTCACAAAAGTGGAAGAGAGAAAGAAAGAAAACTCTAAATGATAACTTCAAGAGAAAGATCTTCTTTTGATTTTTTGAAGTTTTGCTTCAATGCTTGGATGGATGCACTTCCTTCTGGCTTTGACACTCCTTTTATAGGCTTCTGCAAGTGAGAAAGTCGTCCAAAAATTATTCCACAATTTTTTCTCTCAAATTTGACCGTTACTATTCATTTGACTTGGAGGCCGATCGATCGGTACACTTTCTTTTGTGAAAAATGTGACCGTTGGCGAATTCTGCACTGTTCGGTCGACCTGTGTTTTGGACCGGTCGACCTGTACCTCGACCGGTACAGTCTCGACATTGTGCTGATTGAAATTGAGCATTTTCTGCACTGACCGGTCGACCTATGTTTTGGACCGATCGATCGATATTCTGGATCGGTCGACCTGTGGTCTTGACCGGTCGATCTGTTTTCCAGCTGGCAGTTCGATCGCTCTGCACTATTTTAGGCATAACTTTTTGCACAGTTATCCAAATTAAATAATCTTGAATTCTATGGAAAGCTAACAAAATTCTCTACAATTTAATATTTATGATTCATCCAAAACCTAATAGGATCATAGTTAATTATTTAATCAAAGTGTAGTGCATAAAGTTATCCCTTTTTCTTTAAATATTTTCAGCATTTTAACTTTAATCTTTCGAGGTTTATATCATCAAAATATAATTTTATATGTCATTAAAACTTAGATCCAACAGTCGGAGCATGCCACGTCGGACAACTATTTGCGTGGAGAAGAGAGGAGATAGCCACGTGTACGCCACGTGAACGTCACGTCGATAAAAAATTGGGAAACTGGCTATCCCAGTTAAAAAGAGCATTTGGTGAAACATGTTAAAAGATGAATGACATTTGTGTTACAAAGTGAAGTTAGAGGGTATCTCTGAGCAAACTTTAAAGTTGAAGGGTATTTGGTGTAATTTTTCCAAATTGCACACCAGTTTGTCAAAGATGTAAACACATATAGTCGACATCATCCATATTTTAAGTTAAAAAAATGTGGGCATAGGGCCTGTTTGGTTCAAAAGTCTTTAAGGAGAAGAGAAAAGATGGAAAGGGAAAGAAAAAGAATAAAGGAGAATGATTAACCTTGTTCAGATGAGATGAGTAATGGGAAGGGAAGAGAATGAAGATTTAATAATAAATTTATTTAGACTATTTTATCCCTTATATGTGTATTTATATATTAAGTTTATAAGACTAAATATGAAAATTTATTTTAATTATACCCTTCCCCTTCTTTCCATCCCGATTTGGAGGGGAAAGAAAAAATGAGATATTGGAGAGGAATGAAGGGGAAAATCCCCTCTTTTCCCCCTTCAACTTAAAATCAACCAAATTGAGGGGAACATGTTCCCCTCCTTTCCATTCCCTCTCTTGCTTTCACCCCCAACCAAACCAAAAAGACCCTTACTGTTGATGGTCGGAGGGCGATGGCGGGGTCGGGGTTGTCATTGGCGGAAGGGTCAGGATCGGAGGACAGCGTCAGCCGATGGTATCGGCACACGAGGACAAAGGTGTCAGCATATGAACGGATGACGGATTGTGCGAGGATGAAGTCAACTACGAGATCGAGATGTGGGAGATCCATGTGGTAGTCGATGGCAGTGACAGCAGAGCGACAATGGTGGAGCGGCAAAGATGGCGACGACAGAGCGGCAACAAGGCCGGAGAGGCGAGAGCGGCAATGACAGACGACGAAATCGTTTGGGCGTTAAAATAGTAAAACAAAAAGAGGGGTTAGGGATTTAGGGTAATTCTTTAACATCGTGGAAACATACGACACTAATTAGACGCATCATGAGCACAATGATTCAATACAAAGTAGTGACTCAAATTGTGTGACACTACTTTGACGTTAAATGATGCTAAAAAATAGGTGCGACGCTAATTTGAGGCTATCGTGATGCCGATCTTAAGTTTTATATTCCTAATTAAACTATGGAGAAAATTATATCATTTAATTCAATTCTCATAATTTTATAATTAAGTAGATAAAAATATAATTTATAGATAACTAATTTTAAAATAATTGGATCAATTTATAGATAATTAAAATATGATATATGTTGTATATATAAATTATATATTGAAATACGTACATATATATATATATATATATATATATATGCATGTATGTATGTATGTATGTATGTGTAGGTATTCAAATTATATGAACTATTTTATACACACACACACACACACATATATATATATATATAATATTTATATTAACAAATGCATATACAAGTTTATATTACCTAATTATATCAACATATATGTATACCTAATTATATCGACATATGCATACACACGCACACACACACACATATATATATAATTATATCATCATATGTTTATACCTAATTATAAGTTTATATTACCTAGTTGTGTACATTCAATGAATTTACGAACAAGTTTGCGCCACATTGAAGATAGCGTCTCTTGTATTCTTATACTTATATACATATGTATATTTGTACTATTATACTCATATGAATACAATAATAATTAATATTTAATTAATTTATTAATTAAAGTTTAGTGCAGGAAGTGTATATGTATTAACATTGGCGCCTCTTTAGCATCACAATAGCAACGCCACAAATGCAATGCCACATTAGCGTAACATGGACATCACTAAGCCTACGGCGCAACACGTTTAGCGCCGCACTAGCCAATGCCTCCAAACGTCTCATTAGCGTCGGCAAATATGTGATGCTAAGTTTCACCAATCTCAACATCACATTAGTGTGCAACACCCTATGACGCAAAAGGTTTAGCGCCACAACCAGCCGACGCCACTACGACGCTGAGAATAAGCTCTCAAGTTAATGTCGCGTTGGCATCGACATGCTTGCGGCGCTAACGTAGAGAGTGCAGCGTCACACTATTTTGACGCTAACTAGCATTAATATTTACCGCGCATTTGGTTGTTCACGCGCACACTAATGGTGTTGCAGTAGTGTCGAGACGACACCAACATGGCATCACAAAAGAGAGGCTATCTACGTTGCGCTTCTTCCGACACTAAATCAATGCTATTGCATTACTAATGACGTCAATTTAGCATTGAAAATTGGGAGACACTAATTGTCATCATTATTCAACAATTTTCTTGTAGTAGAACATGAGTTTTAGTAACTCAACAAATTGAGGGGAACATATTCCCCTCCTTTCCATTCCCTCTCTTGCTTTCACCCCCAACCAAACCAAAAAGACCCTTACTATTGATGGCCGAAGGGCGATGGCGGGGTCAGGGTTGGCATTGGCGGAAGGGGTCAAGATCGGAGGACAGCATCGGCCGATGGTATTGGCGCACGAGGACAAATGTGTCAGCATATGAACGGACGACAGATTGTGCGAGGACGAAGTCAACTACGAGATCGAGATGTGGGAGATCCATGTGGTAGTCGATGGTAGTGACAACAGAGCGACAATGGTGGAGCGGCAAAGATGGCAACGGCAGAGCGGCAACAAGGCCGGAGAGGCGAGAGCGGCAACGACAGACGACGAAGTCGTTTGGGCGTTAAAATAGTAACACGAAAAGAGGGGTTAGGGATTTAGGGTAATTCTTTAGCATCGTGGAAACATACGACACTAATTAGACGCATCATGAGCACAATGATTCAATACAAAGTAGTGACTCAAATTGTGTGACACTACTTTGACGTTAAATGATGCTAAAAAATAAGTGCGACGCTAATTTGAGGCTATCGTGATGCCGATCTTAAGTTTTATATTCTTAATTAAACTATGGAGAAAATTATATCATTTAATTCAATTCTCATAATTTTATAATTAAGTAGATAAAAATATAATTTATAGATAACTAACTTTAAAATAATTGGATCAATTTATAGATAATTAAAATATGATATATGTTGTATATATAAATTATATATTGAAATACGTACACACACACACACATATATATATATATGCATGTATGTATGTGTATGTATTCAAATTATATGAACTATTTTATACATATATATATATATATATATATATAATATTTATATTAACAAATGCATATACAAGTTTATATTACCTAATTATATCAACATATATGTATACCTAATTATATCAACATATGCATACACACACACACATATATATATAATTATATCATCATATGTTTATACCTAATTATAAGTTTATATCAACAAAAGTTTATAAGTTTATATTACCTAGTTGTGTACATTCAATGAAGGGATGTTTTAGGCTCTGCGTGACCAAATGCAGAGACATCGAGTGACGGCGAAGTGATTCCTTGTTTGGTTTTCAGGTTATATCGACAATGGTCATTGTCTATTATTCAGTTTAGACATCACATGTCTGAGTCCGAATCCCGAGAGGGATGTGCATATTTTGCAGCTACGATAACATATGACCGTAGTGAATCGAAACTCAGACCATCTTAGATGGGTTTGAAGTGCAGGTAGGATTCTTTTCATCATATGCTTTGCTTCAACATTGCTATCTCCAATTCTCTTTTGATTCTAAGAGCTTCTGCTCGAGAGGGAAAATCTTACTCCTCCTTCGCCATTGGTGACCCGAGAGGGCATACGGCGAATGCGTTACGTCTAAAGAACTCTTAGCAATCCTAAGCTTTGTTTCTGAATTGGTCATCTCCCTTAAATCATCTAAACACTTTTCGTTCTACCCAGGAGGATTATCCTTATTACTATGAGACGGATGCAAGCCGACCGTACTGTCTTGTTCTCAGTTTATTTCTCTTTGAATGCCTAGGTATTTGGTTCTCGCGAAGGCTTAGCTCAATCCAGAAATGAAAGCTTGATTTATACGTCTGAGCATCGTGCACGAGAGTGACGATCACGCAAAATACATGAACCTCTTCACATGTGTAACTTGGATTTCTCGCGATCACGAGTGTCGTGAGTAAGTCGAGTGTCTTTCCCCATGAAATTAATCACATACACACGTGAAGAGGCATTCAGTCATTTTTACCCGTATCGAACAGAACAAATGAATTTCATACTTGTAGCAAAAGCACCCCCCATAAGCTCTCAGCATACATTTCTACTGATTGTCTTGCACTCTCCAAATTTTGTTATTATTTTCGCGTCATTCTTATATTTCGAAAACAACAAAAATATTAAATTTCTCTTATTGCTTTCTTTCGCTGTTACTTTACCATAATATTTCTTTACTCCCATTTTTAGCACCTCGTTTGCTACCGAGTTAGTTCCGAAGCACTTTTGAAGATCCCGCAAAGTTGTTCCCTTTTGGATCTAATCTCAAGCACTACAATGATGCTCTGTATGGTTGCGGATCGCATTTCGATAGTGTAGAGAGACATATAAATTTTAAGACTTCATTTGACATTTTCTCTTGTGTTCAAGAGTAATAGGCTAGTGTAAGGGATATACATACGCCTCGAAGCTACATTAAGCATGCCAGTTTCATTTCATGTGACATTCTCTATACACATTTTATGCGGATCACATATTCCACAATTTATATGTGTTATAAATTCAACAGTATCCCTTTAAATAAAGGGACACAATTTTTCTTAGAAATGTTTAGATAGTTATATTTTCACGCCTCTTTCTCTCTCCCTTCATTCTTGATAGTAAAAGATATGGATGTTGCATTAAATCATATCAACCAACATTAGAGAAAGACTTATCCCTTGTTATACATCCAAGTTATCCTAATAAGATGGAAATGATGTTCTTTGTCATAAAAAGATTCAAGTATACCACATATCTTGTAGTTTTTCTTTCAATCATTGTAACCTATAATCATAATAAAAAAATTCACATATATTCTACTAAACATATATATTCTACTAATATGATTTTGTCATATATATATATATATATATATATGGATTTAATGTGTGTGCCAAGCATTTTTCGTGTGAAACACGCGTCAAGCGACTTTACACATTTTTCTTTATATTTTTTCATCAATAGTTTAGGTGATCATTATGATAACAAAAACATGATTGAAATAATCAATAGTAAATATATTCATCATTTTTAAAATTTTACTAACTTATGCACATTATTTTTCTTCATAATAGATAAAATCACTTTTATAACTTATTATGCTATAAAATTATTTTTTGTTATCATCTAAACTATTAATAAAGAAACATATCAAAATAAATAAAGAAAAGTAAGTGTAAAGTTGCTTCACATGCACTTTATATTTATTTTATATATAGATAAATAAATAGATATTATGGTGCATATGCAACTTTGTATATGCACTATGTGATCACAGGGTTATAGCTGTTAGATCGAGTTTGGTTTGGTTAGACGGTTGAGATTTCATCAACTTAAGTCAGTTCGATCGTGTAGAATCCGGTTCATCCTAAAAGAAGTTTGACGGTCTCACTTGGGTGGAGATCACATTCCATTCCCGATGTCTTTGCGCTTGCCGCTCCTCTCTCACGTTGGAAAGAGGTCGCCAGGCTGTGATCCAACCTTTGTGCCATCCATCTCTTTGTCTCTCCATGTGCTATTGTCTTTGCGCTTGCCGCTCCTCTCTCGCATTGGAAAGAGGTCGCCAGGCTGTGATCCAACCTTCATGCCATCCATCTCTTTGTCTCTCCATGTGCTATTGTCTTTGCTACAAGGCCTGATACAATGCGAGATGGCTGGCAGGCCACTCTAGCCTTATGTCCTTCTCACTCAATTGAGATGGATCTCATGTCCTTCTCACTCATTGTGCCCCAGCCTCCGTGCCACCCATCTCTTTGTCTCTCCATGCATTATTGTCTCTACTACAAACCTTTCCACAATGTGAGATTGTTGCGCTCCCTCTCACTCAATCTCCTTGTTGTTCGACTTGCATCAATTCCTCTCGAATCTCACACTGGGGACGTCTCCATCTAGATATAATGTTTTACTCTTGCACAAAGATCCGTTGAATCAGAACTTTGCTTTTCTCTCTTGTTTGCATAGCATTTGGTTTTGTGATTTGCAAGACATCATTCAATGAGGATGTTGAGCCCCTAGGGGGGAGAGAGACTGTAATGATGATAATGATATATATATTCTTATAATATTCTATTGTTATATAATTTACCATACTATATGATCCTTAACATTATAATGATCTAAGGTCTAAGGACCAAGATGATTTGATTGTATAGTCCTATATGGGAAAATTCACGAAAGTGATCATGGGCTTATATGTAGTTACTCACTTCACCTTTCAAGCTGCGTTTTAAATTCGTGCGGGCCAAAAGTTTAAAGCGAATAATATCTTGATTCGGCCGGAGGTGTTACTGTAAAGTAAAGTATTAGAGCCTAATTTTAGGCCATTCTTATGTCCTATTGTCTTTATGATCCTATGATGTCATGGACCATGTGCAAAGTGCTATGAGAAGTCGCCACGCCACCAGATGTAAATCTAAGTAAATTATATATTCTGCTCATAAATTGAATGATGATGATGACAATTCCTAATTCATGATATTTGGCTTGACCAATATTGATTTTAATGATTTTCATGATGATGACCAATGATGACATAGTCTATGAACACAGAATAATCTTATGCTATGACAATTGACATGCCAACTTTTATCTTCCATATTATCTTATCTTTTTCATGTTACACTTCATATTGTACATCCTGCTAAGATGATGAAGTAATGATTCAATGATGATTTGACAAATGTTTATTAATTATCTCCTATGTGACCTCATTTATATCATTGACCATATAATCAATTAAAGAAGAACCCTTTCATGATGATGTTTAGAAAAAGGTCACATTAAACATAAGTCATAGTGAAATTAAGTCATTGATCTAGATTGATCTTATAAAGATGATTATTGGAATGATTCCATTATTAAATCTTACTGAATCATATGGTGATAGTCACTATCTACGATGATAGACATCACTCTTAGTGAGTCTATTGATCCTTGCACAACATAAGTTACTCGATGAGGATGATGACCCTATGGCTATGTTTGGATATATGAACAAAAGTTCCACTAAGTTCTCGGAACTTCTTGAAATGACGAATTTGTTCTTGTCGAGCGTTTGGATATATTCGGCAGTGACAGGAATAATTTTTGTTGATTTGATGGTTTAATACGAAAAAAGTTCATCTATTTGGCAATTGTTCCTGCTACTGGCGCCAAAACAAGAAACGACATTCGTTCCTGCTGCTGGTGCCAAAATAAGAAATGGCTCCAAGTAGTTTAGAAATGACGACACAAAACATATGTTAAGAAGCAACAAGTGCAGTGCATGTAAAATGAAAAAAAACTTCATGACAAACTTTGGTAATGTAAGAAGTCGATAGGATGAACTGCATATATAGAAACGTAACATATGCACTAATGCAAAGCAACAATTATAACATATATATAGAACGGTTCATGATACAAAGTAGAAAATAGTACAAGTAGATAAGTAAGAACTGCCAAAAGATAAGTCCAATAGAATATCATCGACAGACTTAACATAATCCATAGTAACGTAACCACCACAGGGCCGGACAACATCTAAATTAACACGACGTACATCAAAATAACACACAAAAGGAGCACACGGCCGCAAAAGAGGTGTTGCAAAAGACCTACAACTGTTCTTGGAAATTAACATTTTGAAGCGTCACCACAGCATTGGTAAAGTAGATACCCAAGCGCAAAAGACCAAATGACACACACTAGCAAGACAAGTGAATCCTTCCAACTTGCCGAAGAAACTAGTGTTGATTGAATGGTCTGTTGTAGAACAATTTCTGCAACTGGATCTGGGTGAAGAGCATGTTGAGCAGGTGGCACGTATTGCATGCTAATGTAAGCTGACAAGGAGTTACTGGCTTCCTCAAATGAGTCAAATTTTCTAAACACACAATAACGATAACCCACGACTTGAGCTTGACAATATGCCCACGAATCGTACACCTCGGACTTCCTCCCTTCGTAAACTGCGTAGAATTTGCATGGCGCCATCCTAAGTGGAATCGTGATGTCCTGTATAAGGGAATACAACAGTGAGGTAAGGTGAGTTATTGTATTAAAATATAAAACCATAAAGTTATACCCTATCACAAAGATTGTAAGCACTCAAGATAAGTAAATATGCAATGCACATGAAACTGAATTGTCAATAGAAAAGATAAAATGTATAGTGGGTAACATGGAATCTTGCTTACTATTACGTTGTCGATGATCAGCCCACAGGAAAGATGTTATCCCGTCATGAATAAGGTCCCCTCTCATTTTCTCCATTGTAGAGGCTGGCATAGAAGGCAACAAGTCACCAGCACGTAACTCTTCGGGCTCAGGACGGATAGTCCTATTGAAGTACCTTTGTTCGGCCTGATGCCGTTTGACAACGTTGTGTATCACACAACATTCTATGACAATAAACTTCTGAATCCTCACCGGATATTGAATTGGGTTTCAAAGCAACTTAATCCTCTTCTTCAATATCCCGAAAGACTTTTCCACACAGTTTTGCAGTTGCACATGTCTGTGTTTAAAAATATCCTTCGCATCACGATATCGGCCCGCCGGGGTACTCTCCATAAAAATCCCCAGATGGTATCTTCCACCCCGATAAGGAGCGAGGAACTTATCGAAGTTTGCGTAACCTGAGTTGACAAGATAGTACTTCCCTATGGAGAACGCCAATGCAAAAAATTAGTTCTTAAAATTAAGAAATAAGTAAGGTTGTTTGAAGCGAGGTTCTCAAAAGATACCATCAAGAACACGGAACTCATTCCTTTCAACACAATATATCAACACCTTCATATCGCCCGCTGAGCCTTTTCAACCAGTGCAGACAAAATGAAAAACATGATCAAACGATGTCACGGCCATGACATTCTACAATAGAAATCCCTTCTGATTTCTATACGGTATAGCTTTTGACTTTGGCACATGAGCTAGAATGTGTGTCCCATCAACAGTCCCTAAAGCGTTCTACAATGACACAAGAGAGCAGGGTTAGTGACAATCCTATGGCTTTTCATTTCATATGCATCTTTACGCGATGACATTTTACTTACCGCAAAGTATGGGTAGAAAGTGTGAGAGCCTCGCACTCGTGGGTGGACTCCTACATCGGCACCTGGAAGTTGTATGAACTCGTCGCTCAACGAACAAATTGCTTTCAATACCTGCCTAAAGTGATGAGATATTGTTTCTCCAGAGTGTTGGAACTCCTCTTGCATGTCTCTATTTGTTTCATCGCGCCGAATGTCATACAAGAAAATGGCCAGCTGTTCTCGTGCACTAACGTTCCTGGTAGATGCAATAAGCCCTCGAGATACTAGCAACTCCTCCAATATATTTTGGAGTCCGAAATGATGGTACCCTCTTTTGTGATGTCCATTCAACATTTCGTTAACAAGTTGATCTCCTGTGAATGGACGTGTTCTGCAAGGCATCCTCGGCACTTGCTCAATGGACGAAGATGAACCACCAATTTCAGTACTGCTAGACGATAAGAAATCTTCTTGAAGTGAGGTAAATTCCTCCTCAATGATAGAGGACCACATTTGTTCGAAATTCATCTAGCATAACAAGAAGAAGATAGTGATGTTTGGATGACAAAAAGAGTACTAGGATATTTTGTAGCAATAGTACATGACATTTCCGACCATGATTAAATGAAAAGTACATGACATTACATAAGCTACTACATAATGTTCTGCATAGAGTCTATTAAAAAAGTACAACAGCTATTACATAAGTTACTAGTACTAAAGAAGTACATGAGCTACTACATAATGTTCTACCAAAAGTACACGACCAAGCCACCTACAACTATTTCACTTGACATAGAGGCACATGCTACTCTGTATCGCTCGAGAGAGCCTCGGCGCCACTGGATCTAGGTGGAACAAAAGGACGTGAAGGTAATGCAAAACCAGGGTTTGCAGGCCTTACTTTGGTTGGACCGAAATATGGATTGACCGCTTCGAATGGACTCGGCATACCTTGATACATGGCAAAGGGATTGGCCATACCCCTTAGACCTGTAGCAGGGATTGACAATGAAGCGGCATAGGTGACTGTGGAAGTAAAAGCAGGTGCACCAAATGAGGGCACAACTGGCGCCGGGGGAGGGGGTAAACGATAGTAATCGGACACCTTTCGCGATATCCAAACTTGAAGCATTTCATCGTCGCACTTCATGAATGTCCATAACTCCTTCTCGTCCTTAAACGCATCAACAATGACCAACTTAACATGTGAAGGAAGATTGGGCATCCTTTCCTCCAACTTAGCCCAACACGCATCTGCCAGGGCGTTCTTATGCTGTTGAAAGAAAAGCATTTGATCCATGAGATGCATCCTCTTCATTGCTACTTCCTATTCTGCTAAATCTGCTTCGGTAACCAATTTCTTCTTCCTTGATGTTACCGGGGTGGAACCAGACCAAGTTCTTTTTCCCGATGATGTAGTTCCATGGGAAGTTCGCAGCATGTGTTCGGTGGCAGAAAAAGGGTTCTCATTCTCCTGACCTAGTGCCGAGGTTGTGGTCATGTCTATAATATTATCGTCAGAGCTGCCTTGATCCTCATCTAAGTCCACTAGCTTGGTGGTCGTACATGCTTCCTTTCCCGTGGTTGTGTTCTTTGCAAATAAGAAGGTGAAGTCATCGTAACGAGGCAATCATTTATTTCTGACCCTCTGGTAATCCTTGTTCCCCTGTTACAGGAAAAAGAGAAGGGTCAATTCATGTTATCGCTTGTAAAAGCGGTGCTCAACTTGTTGTAAATAAGAACTCACCGCAATAATTTCATCCCACATTCCCTCTTTTGGTGGCTCGGGCATGCACTTCTCTGGATCCCATCCCCACCCACTCTTATTGGACATGGCTCTACACAATTCAAAATTCCTTTTCATTACTTTTAAATGATTTTTCATATGCTCCATAGTCATCCTCTCTCCAAAGTGGTCATTGAACCTATTGCACATTCTTTTCCAAGCCTCGCCCATGAAGGTGTTAGCTCAGAAGTATTCATCGACATTCTCTTGCATCATCATCCCTATGAAATACGAATTCATATTCAGAGACCAATGATTGGACCGAGTCTTCTCAATAGTAGAGACCTTTTTCTCTTTCCTTTTGTTAGAACTCATTGCTGAGTAAGGAAGAACAATGAAATTATAATAAGGAAGAGCATGAACAATTCCTAATTTCGACAGTGTCCCCTATTCACCCTCCCCCTCCCCCACTCAAATAAGTAGGAAGTAATGAATGATTGTCACATAAGGGGGACATTTAATTAAAAGGCCAAGTGACAAATAGAGGTAAGATTCCCCATTCTCTCCCCTGTACTAAATGGAAGTTGAACTTAGTCCACTATTATGAACTACGAGTAGGTTGTATCTCCATATGCATCATAATTGTCACTCATAGGATTTTAAGCTACAACAACCTGTTCAAATAGTACATTGTAATGGAAGTGAATATCAATAACTAAAGGAAGAGACGGGAAATAAAGCTAACTTCACACATAGCATAGTACATTATAATAAAGCTAATTGAACTAAACATGAGCACGCAGAAAGAATTCTTCACAAAATTAACAGCAGCTAGAAGAAAGAGACGTGAACAATTCTTAACTAAACAGAGAGGTTCATCGACACGAATGGTACGATTTATGGCAGCACAGGTGAAATCAGACACGTTTTAATGCAAAGCAAGTAAGTGACAAAGGGGTAGAGGAATTATAGACAAAGAAATGAAAAGTTTCAAGGAGATTTTTTGGATCGTACTTTGCTCTGGGAGTTCGCAGGAAACAGGAAGAACTTCACTGCAACTAGCGCTCTCACAGGAACAATCTGTAATAGCAAATCGTTAAAAAAGAAATGTCAGGAGATGTATTAGTAGATCGCCGAAGAAGAAGTCACATGATCGTGCCACTAACACACAAGAAGGCCTAAACCCTAACACGAAAGAAATCCAACCAAAGAAAGGATTCGTAACACACAACAAACCCTAAGACAGATCGAATAGAGGAAACGTTATCGGAAAAAAAATTGAAAAATATATTTTGAAAAAAAACCCTAACACAAGAAATCGATAAGGGGATCCCTTCTTGGAAACAAATTTCTGAAAATAAATACATGTGTACCTGCACTTTTCCACACGGTCGATGGAGTTTCCCTCAACTCTGGCATCGAGATCACGGAAGAAATGGACGATTTACTCAAACAGTCAAACCTAAACCCAAAAAAATGCCACACACGAAGAAGGGAACGTACCTGCGCCTCCTGCTGTTGGGGCTTCTTGTCGTTCGCCGGCATGGAATAGCTCAATCGACCGGCGTCGTGGAAGGGGGAACGAAGGAAACACAAATGTCGTGGACGAAGAAGGGAAAGAAACTATGATGTCGTCGCCCACAAGGAAAGAAAGAGAGGTTGGGCGTGGGATAAGAGGCTGTGTTCGGGACGTCACACGTGAACTTGAAAGTTCTGGTATTTCGCGAGAACAAATTTTCCAGAACATAATGTGTTGACTGGAATTTAAATTCGCATGGGCCCCACCTTGGTTGAACCATGCTTGGATCTAGGCAATGTTCGTTTCCCAAACACAGCCTATGGGAATAATTTTACACCACGAAGTAGGTCCTAGAAGTACCAATAATGATTGACTATAAGACCTTTTCTTCATATCTACTAGAAATATCAAGGGAGGATTATGATATGGTTCTTAGTATCAATTGAATGTTCCCCATGGTGTATAAGTTTTTTATGCAAGAAGAAAGAAAATAGTTATAGTACCTAGGTGAACCAAAAAGCATAACTCCAATTTCAAAGACCTCTTAGATAATGGCATTAGTAAAAATGCATGAACTGAAGAAGCAAATTTAGTAACTTTTAGACAAAAAGTTTATTAGACTGGATATCTCACCTTAAGGTGTGTCTGTTCTTTCGTAAAGAAGAAGGATGACTCTTTAAGGCTATGTATCGTTTCTAGGATGTTAAGTACCCACTAATGCACATTGATTATCTAATCTATCAATTATCAAAGGCAATAATATTTTTCAACGACAACCTATGAAGTGGGTACCACCAACTTAAAGTTGTGGAAGAATATGTACCGAATATAATTTTTTTTATGAAGGTACAATCATTACGAATTATAGTGATGCCATCGGACTAATGAACACCCCTCAAACTTGTATGGACCTCATAAACATGGTGTCCATACTATCTCTAGAGCAATATAAGGAACATAGGAGGATTGGTACTGATGACATATGCAAAAGTAATAAAAATTGTGAATTCTGGCTCAAGAAGTATAAGATAAATTAATTGACTTATGATCTCAAACTTACTATAGTGTTAGCTCTAAGGATTCAGATACACTACCTATGAAGTTTCAAAGGATTTTGAGTTCTCCATGAATTATCATCCTGGTAAGCAAACTTGGTTACACATACACTCTGACACAAGTGAGAAGGCTCGCTAGGCTTTATGAGACTGCATGAGTATAAAAGGATGAAGGAACTAAACATGTGGAACTCAAATGATGAAGTTTTAAGAAGATAAGTACTGGATGAATGCCATAAGTCTGGGTTGCGATCCATTTGAAAAGGACAAAGATGTATAAGGATGTACCAATAATTTATGGTCAAATGACATGAAACACAAAAATACAAAAAAAATGTTCTAATTACTAGTATGTCAATAGGAAAAAGGTAGAACACCATAAGTGTTATGAAAATATGATGCATGATGTATATTGAGTCTATATAAAGATGATGATTACCAATGATGATGGATTATGTCTAGTGACACTATTGATTCTTGTATGATGATCATCGTTTTTATAAGTCGATGTATCTAATACATATTAATGATTCCCACACTAATGGATTTCTCCCTTAATGCTTAGCTATGCCCTTGTTGATCTTATCGATTCATACGATGATTTATATGATGACCATCTATGATTAAGGAATGATTCTACGATGATGATTTATTTATGATGTCAAATAATCTATCTTCTTGTCTTACTTATGATGTTCCATGGTTATATGATTGACCACATCATATGTTACCTTGATGACTCTTAATCTTATGATAGGCGATGATCATGTCATATTTCCATAATTCTAATGATTATGATCACTCTCATGGAATCAATCATGAGATAATGTTTTATCTTTTACCCGTCGATGCTTATCAATTCTATGTTATGCTTCATTATAAATTTTAATGTTAAGAATGATTATGTCATATGCAATGTTCCCTTTGAGACCTTGTATAGAATACTCTACCGTTCACGTACATATTGTAATGAAGTATGTGAAAGAAAGTTTCTAAATGCCTAAGAGCTTAAACAAATAAAAGACTATAACAAGGAAGTATAATTGATATGAAAGACGATGAAGGCAACTCAGGCAATGATAGAAATTTAAGGCCAATAAAATTAACATGACCATAAACCTTAATTGGTCCTTTGTGATAAAAAGATAAGATAAAAGATACAAGATGAAAAGTGGGTTGCCATTGACTAGTTAGAGAGTAGTTTATAGTCATGTGTGAGGCAATTTCCCTATCATGGGATACTCGCTATGGCATTGATTTTCCATTAACATGTTGATGATTTAGGCAGCTACACATTACTGTGTTTATATGGCATATCCTAAACTAGAGAATCTTTCCAACTATATGAAGGATAAAATGAAAACATGAACTACACGATGAACAAAAAGATGAAAGGAAATGATATATGATGAAAGGACCATTGTCCTACTAGATACGATGATGGAAGGACTACATCCTTAAGTTGATGAAAATAGAACAATGATGAACAAATGTCTTACCGAAGTGAAAGGTGGACTACCACAAGAATGACCTAACAAGCTTCTTTTTTGGTAACCTCCCACCCAATGACTAAATTTGAGGATGAAATTTTTTATGGAGTTTATAATGTAACGCCCAACGGTTTAAACAAAAAAGAGAAGAATAAAAAGGAGTTTGAGACTGAACAGAAGAGAGAGAAAATGAAAAAGGAAAACAAGTTGGAGAGATTAAACAAACTTGGATATTGGGCAAATTTGACTCTTATTGAAATTTTATCTTCTCTCTCCTATAAGTATTAACCAACTAGTCCATCCCCATCTGATTTTTTCCTCTTACATACACCTCCTTCTCTCTTGTATGCACGTACCTCTCTCTCACATTTTCTCTTACTACCATTCATTTTGTCTCTCCGAACTTGAGGGCACAATAAGAACATGACAATACAGAGAGTAGCAAGAGAAAGAGGAAGAAGAAGAAGAGGAACATGAGGTTTCAACAGAAAGGTATGTAAGTGGAACCTGATGCCAGTTGTTCTATAGTACCCTTAGTCGTAAATAAGTCTTATATGATGATATATGATATCGACAATCACTAGAAAGATGACTAGAAAACTCACTGTGTGCTTGCAATTTTTTGAACATAAGAACTCAGCACGGGTTCTCTGTAACTCATCCCGAGTTCTCTATAACCCGTCCCGGATTGGAAGCTACATGGACCGAGTTCTTTGCAACTCGGCCCGGGTCCACCATGGCTAGAGTTTGGAAGCTCCGCGACATGATGAACTTGACCCAGTTTCCACCCTGATGAAGCTCGAGTCGGACTCCTTCATCCGACCGGATTGACGTACAAACTCGTCCTGGGTATGACCTTGACATGGCCCACATTCCTACTGACTTTGACAATGACTTCCGCAGTCGGCCCGGGTTCTACCTATATCCGATCTAGGTTCTGACTCTATTATGATAATTTTTATACCTATTTAGCTCCTAATTTGTGTCCTTAAGCTTGATCTCCTTGTGATGATGTTTACCATGATTATACACACTTGATTTCTCTCCATGTACCATATGGGTGTAAGTATAGTGTCATATATGATTATAATGATGATGTCCAACATTGTCCCTATGATCTTATGACTCTCCTTATGATGACTCAATCTAGATCCAATCATATCTATGATTACACTGATCATGTTCTATGAATCCTAATCTATTTTATGATGATTATTATGTTTATGTACCTCTTGTAGCTTGTTTTAAGTCTTATATGATTATGATGATGTTTAATTAGGTCCCTTCCATTTAGTATGATTTCATAATCTTGTTGATATTTTAATATGATGACATTTTTTTATCATGACCTTTATGTCATAATAAAGATAAATTAAAAGCTTCAAGATAAATGACGAAAAATGTCAATGGAGTGCTCTTATGATGATAGACTGACGACGGATAATTATGGACTAACTACAGTCAGTTATGGGTCAGAGATGGGTAGCACTCTGGTCAGTTATGGACTAGTTTTAGTCAGATATGGGTTGGCATTGCCAGTTATGTTATGATGTTGGGTTGAGACTTTTCTCCCCCTCAGGTTGAAACATAATAAGTCAAAGATGAATAATAAGATGAAAAAGATGATGAATAAGATGAAAGCATATTAATAACGAAATCTCCATCTTATATTAATATGCTTTAATAAAGATTATTCTCACCATGATTATTCATTTCTACTCATATAATGATTTTCATAGTCCCTTATATGATGATGACCTCATAATAATGATGACTGCAACTCGCCATTTTTATGATGATTTATTATGATATATCTTGATCCTTAATCCTATGATATCAAGAAGATGTCACCTTGATTTATAAATCTCTTATGATCATATCTTTATTTTTTATATGACAATGATGATGTTCATATGATTTAGCTTCCTATCTATTATCACGATTTATGATGTTTTTATCTTATTTACATACTGAGTTGCAAAACTTATAAGGATGTTTTATCTCTCCTGCATCTTCATACAAATATAGGTCTCAATGATGAAGGTGGGCAACAGTGATAGGTCGAGCTCATTGTAGCAACACATGGGTGCCCTAAGTTCTTTACTTTCATATCATAGTTTAACTTGATCTTGTAATTGGATACCGTAGGATCCCAAAGGACACCAAGAGGGGGGGGGGATGAATTGGTGTTTAACCAAAAATGTCGATTTCACGAAATTCATCGCGAAAGCATAAAACCGATTCTTAAAAATCTTTGCAATTCAGATTATAAACACAATATTAATGGGGAGAGAGAGAGTGAGAGAAATCAAACACGAAGACACGGGTGGTTATTGACGAGGTTTGGCCACACCTTGGCCTACGTCCCCGCTCCGACTTCTCGACCTCGAGACTGCCGGAGATTCCACTAATCCCTTCCTTTGTTCCAAATGGGGCAAGGAAGAAAGCTCTTTACACAACTACATTTTTCTCCGCTTCGAGAGGCAAGGCAACCTCTCCTCCTAGGAAGCTAATCTTTTCTCTCGCTCAAGAGGTAAGATTTGGAACCTCTTTTACACAGGAGCTCTCACAATCTTTCTGAAGAATAATTTCTCTCTTTTACAATAGAACACTCACAATAAGAGACGAGAGAAAGAAAGAAGGCTCTAAAATGATAACTTCAAGAGAAATGATCTCCTTTTGATTTCTTGAAGTTTTGTTTCAATGCTTGGATGGATACTTTTGCTTCTGGCCTTGGCACTCCTTTTATAGGCTCCGGTATGTGGAAAATTCATCCAAAATTAATTCCACATTTTTTTCCTCAAAATATAGCCGTTACTGTTCATTTCAGTAATGGACCGATTGATCGCATTTATGGCCGGTCGACCGGTCTATATGACCGTTGGCTCATTTTCCTAATTAGCCGCAGCTGATCGGTCGACCGCATTAATGAATCGGTCGACCGGTCTATATGACCGTTGCACTCGTTTCCACAGCTTCAGCGCTTGGTCGGTCGATAGGACTGCCGACCGATATCTCGACCGGTACAGTCTCGCAATTTTGATTTCCTCCCGTTCAGTTGATCGGTCGACCGCTGCATCGACCGGTCTGTCGACCGGTACAGACTCGCAGTTTTGATTTCAGCAGTTTATGCCTTGATCGGTCAACCGGTATCTCCAATCGGTCGATCGGTATCTCCAATCGGTCGACCAGATTGTCTCGACCGGCCTTCATAACTTCGACCGGCAGGTTGACCGCCCTGCATTATTTTGAGTATAACTTTCTACATAGTTATCCAAATTAGATGATCTTGGAGTCTATGGAAAGCTAATAGAATTCTCTACAAGGTCAAAATTCATTATGTTCTACATTCTTTCAAAACTAATGAGATCAGTGATAGTTATTTAATCAAAGTGTAGTGCATAAAGTTATCTCTTTTTCTTTAAACTTTTTAGCATTTTATCTTTAACCATTCGAGATTTGTATCATCAAAATATAATTTAATATGTCATTAAAACTTAGATCCAACAATCTCTCCCTTTTTTATGAAGACAAACCAAGAAATATGAAAGATATATAATTTGCGAAAAAATTGTAAAATTCTTGTTAAAACAATTTTACTCCCCCTATCACATAGCTTTCCTTACAACGGTAGATATTCACATGAATATTAATTGTAAGGTACTCTTCATATAAAGTGATATTCAGATCATATTTCTCTTATACTTCTCCCATTTTGTTTCATCAAAAAGAATAATTTATATATATGAAGCATATAAAAAATCATATGTAACTCCCCCTTAATCAATTTTCTCATCTTTTTTTTAAAAAAATATTTTCCCCCTTTTTGTCATATAATAGACATGTAGAGTATTGCAACATAAATATTTGAAAATATAACTCCCCCTAAATTTGTGACTATTTTATAATGAAAATCAATTTATGAAAGCCATAGAAAAATATGTTAAGCATCAAAATATGGCATAAAACTTTGATACAACAATGATATTTATGATATGTTAAAATAAAGTTTTAAAGTTTTAACACGCTCCCCCTATCATTATGACCAATTTTCTTTTGTTCCTTTCTTTTCATTCAAAAAAATAGTCATTTTGAAATTTTTGAATGAAATTAAAAGAACATGTCTAATCACTTAA
The DNA here is from genome assembly GCA_030549335.1 of Pontederia crassipes. Classification (NCBI taxonomy): domain Eukaryota; kingdom Viridiplantae; phylum Streptophyta; class Magnoliopsida; order Commelinales; family Pontederiaceae; genus Pontederia; species Pontederia crassipes. The sequence continues at coordinate 11,543,536 of CM060190.1, forward strand.
GAAATATAAGAATGCAACCAATGATCCCATAACTTTTGTGCCTTTACATTTTCACTTCCTCTTGTCCTTTGCATGTGAGGCACACCTGAAAAATAATCAAGTGACTTTTGGTACCCAAATTTCTTTGGGTCCTATTTTGTAGTCAATGTTCCTTTCGGAACCCAAATCTTGTCATGTTGTGATGATTTTCTTATTTTACATTGATATGCATGATGGCCATGAAATCCGCATGTAAAACACTTGAGATGTGATTTTCTACCATATGAATGATTGGATTTCCAATAAGAGTTTTTGTGTCCAAAATGATTCTTAATATTATTTTTTGTTATATGAGAAATAATTTTATTTTGTATATCTTCTAAAGAGGCATTTTCTTTCTTTACTTTTTCAAAAGAGCATTGATGCATAGAATTCATGCATAATTTTTAGGCCAAATTATTCTAACTTTAAGAGTGTTTCATGATTTAAAATGAAAAAAATTAGTATAAATATGGAGAAATTCCTAAAAGATTTACTACTATCTAACCTTGATTGAATTTATGACAGGGAATGAAAGTACGATGGATTTTGAATGGAAAAGCCATGGAAAACAAGGGTTTGCAGCGGTCACGGCCATGCAGAAGATCATCACGGCCGTGCAATGAAGAAAATTCAATCGTTCTGTCACGCCTGTGTAGAAGATCATCACGGTCGTGCGAAAGTGTGGCTAACTGATGTTCTGTCACGGCCGTGCGGTATGTTGTCACGGCCGTGCTGCGCAAGACCAGAAACTGATGTTCTGTCACAGCCGTGCCATTTGATTTGCACGGCCGTGACAGCGGTTCTGTTAGGCGATTTTAAGCCATTTTTACCCATCTTTTTTATAAGATTTCGGGTTGTTGAGCCATGGTTCAGGAAAGCTATTTAAGGAGACCCCAAATCAATTGGAAGGACATTTTTGGAGGGCATAATTCAGAGGTTGAAGGCTTGGTGAAGGAGATCCAAAGGCTACGATGAAGTTCTGCCGAAAACTCGAGAGAGGACGGTAGAATTAGGAGTAGTTCTTCTTGTTCTCTTTTTTTTTCCTGAAACATTATTTAGATTGATGTATTCTAGTTTATTAGAGTAGTTCTTTAGGATTTTCTTGATTGAACCCTATTCCTTATGAATTCTTCATGCATTTAGTTGATGGATCAATAGCATGTTTGATGATTTTATTAACTATTGCCGAGACTTATTCCTTTGAATCTTATTATTATTTGAAAAGAAGTTCTTCGATTCTCTAGAGTTTTCTCTGATTTTTCCTCGTACATGCCACTATTGGGAAAATCACAAGAGACCCAATAGTGTTGTTGTTAAGGTGACTTGAGAAAGTCCTTAACTTTATATTCCAGTTGAATGCGCTTTGAGATTGAGTAAATTAGATTAAAAACCGAAAGGATTGTCCTCTTCTATTGATCTCAAGATAGGGTTTAAAGCCTGAAATATCAGTTAAATCAATTTGGGAGGTTTACTTTATTAATTCATCATCCTTTGTCTAAAATTCATGTGAGTAGTGGTATGAATCAAGATAAGTCTATTCATCAGATCTATACTTTTAAACTCCATTGATCAAAATCTTATATTTTTATTATTTATTCACCTTATTTTCACATTAAACAACTTTATTTATCTTTTCTCAAGTTATCAGTAAGAGGAGTTATTAATTATTTCTGATCCTCGTGGGAACGATACTTTATACTCATTACTTTATTACTTGAACTATTAGTGTGCTTGCTAGTGTTTCTAAAGACGCATCAAGTTTTTGGCGCCGTTGCCGGGTATCGAGTTGATATTTAATTTCTTATCTTACTTATTAATCTGAGAATTATTACCATTCATTTTCATTTGTGTGGTTGCAGGAATTGAATAGTCTATAATCCACACATCCTGGAGGATTCTAACACGAGTGCCTTGGAACATAGGCATAATACACGAAGTTCAGGACGGCCACTAGTGTTTGATCCTGAAATAGAGAGAACTGCCAGAAGACTGAAGAAGAAAATTTCCACTATTGTTAAGATGGCAGATCAACAGAGATAAATTGAAAACCAACCACTTCCACCTATATACAGAACTATGAGAGACTACACTATGGGTCCACTGATCGAGGAACGAGGGAGTATTACACTTCCTGAAATTGGTGCTAATAATTTTCAAATTCAACAGGGCACGATTCAAATGATATCAAATACGAATTTTGGAGGAGACCGAGATGAAGACCCATTTAGTCATATCACAAAGTTCATTCAATTATGCTCAACATTTAAATTCGAAGGAGTAACTAATGATGCAGTCTGGTTAAGACTTTTTCCTTTCTCTTTGAGAGGAAAAGCCTATATGTGGCTTGCTACATTACCTGTGGGCACTATAAGAACTTGGGATGATATGCGACAAGCGTTTCTTAATAAATATTGTCCCCCTAAAAAAGTTGCTAGATGTTTATCTAAAGTTTCTTCTTTCTTTCAGCAGGAAACTGAAACTATGCATGAAGCGCGGGACAGATTCAAAGATCTAGTCAGCAAGGTCCCAAATCATAACATTCCCTTGTACCAGCAAATTCAGTACTTCTATAATGGGGCGACTGCCAAGATAAAGGACAAGATCGACATTACTGCTGGAGGGACCATTGCGGACAGATCTCCTGAAGATCAAGTTGTTTGATAATCTTGCCTTGAACAGTTGGCAAAATGCAAAAGTGAAAAAAGCTGGATTTCATCAAATATACAATGCAAGCCATATTCAAGCTCAACTAGATGTCCTTGCAAGGAAAATGGACATGCTAATGACGCAAAAACCTGTTAACAAAATCTCAAACATCATCTGTGATATGTGTGGAGGAGGGCATCCTAATCATGAATGCCAAGCATGTATGAATTTTCAACAACAAAATTTTGAGGATGCTAATTATGTCTTCAATAATGCTTTCAGAAACAATGTGGGGAGCAATTCATACAACACTGGGTCGAGGAATCCTCCGAATTATTCATGGGTGAACAATAGAGGTCCAGCACAACCCCCCGTTTATCACCCTCGTCCTGAACCTAAGACTAACTTAGAGGAGGTGTTGTCAAAATTTATCACAACTGTTGAGACTAAGTTCACCAATCAGGATGCATCAATCAGAAATTTGGAAACTCAGATTGGTCAACTGGCAAACATGATATCTGGGAGACAGCCAGGAAGCTTGCCTAGTAACACAGAGAAAAATCCGAGAGAACAAGCAAATGCAATCATTCTGAGGAGTGGATTTCAGCTAGAAGGTCCGAAAAATCCTGAAGCAGTGACATCTTTACAGGAAGAAAAAGTTGAAAAAGAAGAAATACAGAACAACATTGCTCCATCTAAGGAGGATAAGCTGCAGGAAAAGACTGAAGATGAGAAAATTGTGAAACTCCCTTACCCACAGAAATATCAAAGGGAGAAATTAGATAGACAATTTGCTAAGTTCGTGGAAGTTTTGAAACAACTGCATATTAACATTACATTTTCTGAAGCCATTTTGCAGATGCCAACTTATGCAAAGTTCCTGAAGGACATCCTGACCAACAAGAGGAAGATAGAGGAATCTGAACTGGTGAAACTTTCATCCAGTTGTTGTGCTATAGATCAACAAGATCTTCCTCAGAAATTGACAGATCCAGGGAGTTTTATAATTCCATGCTCATTTGGAAATTTCTTTTGTGCTAACGCTTTATGTGACTTAGGTGCTAGCATCAATTTGATGCCATACTCAGTATTTTTGAAGTTAGGCACATGTCAACTTAGAGAAACGAGAGTTCTCCTTCAACTAGCTGACCAATCAATAAAGAAACCCAAAGGATTATTGGAGGATGTACTAGTTAGAGTTGACAAATTCATATTTCCTACTGACTTTGTCATTCTTGATATGCAGACTGAAAAGGAACCTCCATTAATCTTGGGCAGACCATTTCTCGCCACGGGAAGAACGTTGATTGATGTTCAACAAGGAAAAATAACATTAAGAATAAATGACGAAGACTTATCATTCAATATTGGACAAGTCTTGAAATATCCAGTTGATAATTCCTCTTGTTTTGCAATTGATATTTTTTATGAACATGACAGGGACGATATTGATGAAATAGTGGAGACTCATATGAAGGATGCTCAAAATGAGGAATTAGAGGAAGAGCTAACGAATGAAGATTCTAATGTTGAGGAGTTAGAAGAAGGGGATTTACCACCCCCTATTCCTGAACTCAAAACCTTACCAGAGCATCTGAAATATTGTTTTTTAGAAACTAATAAGTTCCCTGTAATTGTGTCTTCATCATTGACAGAGGAAATGGAGAACAAGTTACTTGAAGTGCTCAACAAACATAGAAAGGCTATAGCTTGGAGCATAACAGATATCAAGGGAATTTCCCCTTCTATCTGCATGCACAAGATTTTGATGGAAGAAAATAGCAAACCTGTAACCCAATTTCAAAGGAGACTTAATCCAATATTGAAGGAAGTAGTGTACAAGGAAGTTGTTAAGCTACTCGTTGCAGGGATTATCTACCTTATCTCTGATAGTAGCTGGACTAGTCTGGTACAAGTGGTCCCCAAGAAAGGTGGGATGACAGTTATAACGAACGCACAAAATGAGCTCATTCCCACACGCACAGTCACTAGCTGGAGGGTATGTATCGATTACAGAAAATTAAATGATGCTACCCGTAAAGATCACTTTCCACTTCTATTTATTGATCAAATGTTAGAAAGAGTTTCTGGTCATAAATATTACTATTTTTTGGATGGATATTCTGGTTATAACCAAATTGCAGTGGCTCCTGAAGATCAAGATAAGACAATTTTTACATGTCCTTATGGCACTTATGCTTATCGCAGAATGCCATTTGGATTATGTAATGCCCCTGCAACATTCCAGAGATGCATGATGGTCATATTTTCATATATGAATGAGAGAATTTTAGAAATCTTCATGGATGACTTTACCCTTTTTGGAGAATCATTTGATAATTGTTTGCTAAATCTATCTCAAGTACTTCAAAGATGTGAAGATACTAACCTTTCCTTGAACTGGGAAAAGTGTCATTTTATGGTGCAGGAAGGAATAGTACTCGGGCACAAAATCTCTCAACGAGGTATAGAGGTTGATTTGTCTAAGGTGAAGGTGATAGCAGATTTACCACCCCCAATTTCGGTCAAGGGTGTGAGAAATTTCTTAGGACATGCAGGGTTTTAAAGACGCTTTATAAAAGACTTCTCCAAAATAGCTAAACCTCTAACCACCTTACTGTCCAAGGATGTTAAATTTGATTTTGATGATGATTGCTTAAATGCTTTTAATATATTGAAACAGAAGCTAATCTCTGCACCTGTGATAGTAGGACCAGACTGGAGTCTGCCGTTTGAGTTGATGTGCGATGCCAGTGATGGAGCAATCGGAGCCGTGCTTGGACAAAGAAAGGAGAAAGTTTTCTATGTTATTCATTATGCAAGTAGAACACTGAATCCAGCACAAGTGAATTATACCACAACAGAAAAGGAATTCTTAGCTATCATTTATGCTTTTGATAAATTTCGATCCTATTTAATCTGTTCCAAGGTGATTGTGTATACAGACCATGCATTAATTCGTCATCTGATGGAAAAGAAAGAAGCCAAACCCAGACTGCTGTGTTGGATACTTTTACTTCAGGAATTCGATGTTGAAGTGAAAGATAAAAAATGATCAGAAAACTTGGTGGCTGATCACTTATCCCATTTGGAACCACCTCTAGAGGAGGAGAGTGACATCCTAGAAGAATTTCCCGATGAGAGGATTTTCATAATGGAAATATTATTCAAGGTAAAAATATTTAACCAAATCCCCTGGTTTGCTGATATTGCTAATTACCTTGCAGAGAGATGGATTCCAAAAAGTATGACAAAGCAGCAAAAAGCCAAGTTCTTTTCTGACATCAAACATTACATATGGGAGGAGCCCATACTTTTTCGAGTGTGTGCTGATAATATCATAAGAAGATGTGTACTTGAAAATGAAATACAAAATATCCTACATCACTGTCATGAAAGAGAAACGGGAGGACACTTTGGACCAAATAGGACAGCCGCCAAAGTTCTGCAATGTGGATTCTATTGGCCCACCATATTCAAAGATGCACAAGCTTACTGCAAATCGTGTGACAAGTGTCAACGAATGGGTAACATTTCTCGACACAACGAAATGCCTCTGAATAATATATTAATTTGTGATATTTTTGATGTTTGAGGGATAGATTTTATGCGACCATTTCCTAAGTCTGTGAACAATGAGTATATCCTAGAAGCTGTAGACTATGTATCTAAGTGGGTTGAGGCCATAGCCACTCCCACAAATGATGCAAAAGTGGTGGTCAGATTCTTAAAGAAAAGTATTTTCACTCATTTTGGTACTCCGAGGACAATTATAAGTGATAACGACACTCATTTCTGCAATAAGTTGTTCTCAGGTCTTTTGCAAAAATATGGTGTTACTCACAAGGTTAGCACGCCCTATCATGCCCAGACCAGTGGACAAGTAGAAGTGTCTAACAGAGAATTGAAAAGGATATTAGAGAAATATGTGAATGCATCTACGAAAGATTGGTCCTCAAAACTAGACGATGCACTATGGGCATACATGACAGCATTTAAAACTCTTATAGGTATGTCCCCATATAGATTAGTGTTTGGAAAAGCATGTCATCTCCCTATAGAACTGGAACATAAAGCATATTGGGCTACTAAATTTTTTAACTTCGATATGAAATCCATTGGTGAAGACAGGTTGTTGAAGTTGAACGAACTTGAAGAAATTCGGGAAATGGCTTATGAAAATGCCAAGCTATACAAAGAAAGAACCAAGAGAATTCATGACGAGAATATCCTTTCCAAAGAATTCATCCCAGACCAACATGTTCTTTTATATAATAGCAGATTAAGGCTTTTCCCAGGAAAATTGAAAGCTAGATGGACATGTCCTTTCAGAGTGATCCAGGTATTTCCATATGGAACTGTTGAAGTTCAACCACTATCAGGAGGCAATTCTTTTAAGGTAAACGGTCAACGTCTCAAGCACTACATAGGAGGTAAGGTTGAAAAGGAAGGCCACTCAGTGCCCCTATTAGACCCCTGAAGATGAAAAGGAAAAAGTCAAGCTAACGATTATAACTTAGAATTACACTGTCTAAAACCATTTTCTTTTCTCTTAATAATGAGTTTTTAGTCAGATTGAATTTGCTGTTTTAGAAATATCTGTCACGGTCGTGCCTCACCATGTCACGGCCGTGACAGATACTAGAAGCACATGACCGCACTTCAACAGGTTCTGTCACGGCCGTGCAGAAAATTTCACGCCCTGCCCCACTTCCACCAAGATCCAACACGTGGCGATGGTTAAAAAAAAATGTGTGCGCGTGCCCTAAAGGCACGGCCGTCCTATTTGACCAACAGAGGAAGTGTCTTTTGCCCCTTTCTCCACCGACGACCGCCGCCAGCGCCATTCGCACCATCGTTTCGCCAATCTCGCCGGACATCCGTCGACCATCACCGACCGTCGATCATCAGGCAGAGCGGCCCCGATCCTGACGCCCTGACCCAGCCGCCGCCAGCGCCTTTTGCACCACCGGCGATCGCCGCTTCTTCGCCGTCGTCAATCCCCGATACTGACGATCTCGCCGATCTCGCCAGACAGCAATCAACCGATCTCGCCGGCCGATCTCCAGAAATTCATCGCCTTCTTCACCGGCCGTCGACTACCGGAAGCGATCGGCACGCGCACGGCCGTGGTGCGTCAATAAGCCCCTGTATATTCGTGCACGACCGTGCCTCTCCAGTGCAGCAAGCGATACCACACAGCACGGCCGTGACCCTCCATTGCACGGTCGTGACAGTGTGGTTTTTCCTAAGGCGCATATGTCGGCACCTGCACCTAAACGGAAACGGCCGGTGAGCCATCCATCGCGGAGGACCCAGCCTGCAGTACAGGAAGAACCCCATCCTCCTGAACTGATACCACGGCCTCCTCGCCTTCAGTTTCGAGATGATGAATAGCGAAAAAGGTTTGATACGTTGAGGGCACTAGGTCTCGGTGTCACTCGATTTCTACATATGGAGTCAATGGAAGAATTTTTATTGAAGGATGATGTGCTTCTCATGTTTGACAACATTGGACTGCAACACTTTGCAACGAGCTACTGGTTTACATATGAAAGGTTAACACTTGAGTTTCTTTCCTCATTTTCGACTAACAAGGATTATTCAGTTATCACTTTCAGAATGCACAATAGTGAATTCAGATTGACAAAGGAGGAATTCTACAACATTTATCATTTTCCCTTGGATGGCCTTAAGAAACAGCGCGGCGATTTCCACTGTAAGGAGTTTTGGAAAGATATCACAGGAGAAGTTGTGTTTCCAGGGCGAACAGCTAAAAGTACTTCAATCCAAAATCCTATTCTGAGATATGTGCACCGCTTCCTTTCATGTGGGTTATTTCCTCGAGCTAATAGCGAAGGTGCGGTAACTCAACTCCAGTTATACATTATGTGGGCCATGTTAAATAATGTTGTGGTGGATATTGGTGATCAATTGATTAGGCATTTTCAGAAAAATGCGATCTGAGTATGTGGCATTATTACTGTAGGCGGCTTGATAACTCCTATTGCCCAACATTTTCATATTGATTTGGAGCAGGACATTTAGATTCCAGGATGTATATTTCTGAACAGATATGCACTGAGTGCCATGCAATTAGTAGTTCATGATAGCGATCAAAAGGCAAACGTGTTCAAGTTCGATGACATTTCTATACCTATTCCTTCTGTTGATATCGATTGTCTCACGGTATTTAACCATGATAACTGGTTGTTCTTTTCGGCCTTTGGGGCGACTCCACAGGCCCCACCTGCTAGGATGCATGACGCCGAAGCAGGCCCTTCTCGTGCTTCGCCACCAGCACACTCTGCTCAGTCGTCGTTAGCATATGATCTTAATGCTATATATGATCTTCTTTCTATAATGCAGGGCCAGATTACTGACTTGGCCGCCGAGCATCGAGAGACTGCACTTATGACTCGTCAGATGTACGCTTATCATCTCAGCCAGGGTCACGTTGCACCTTGCCCGCCTGCATCACCTCCAGAAGACTAGTACTTGGTCGTTTCTTATCTCTTATATTTTTCCACTTATGTATTTTCCGTTTCTTTTAGCATGTTACATTGGGGCAGTGTCTGGTTCTAGCTTGGGGGAATTTCATGCACTTTTATGATTAGATTTGGCACTTTAGTTGTGACCCTTTTTGCGTACTAGATATATGATAAACTCAATGTTGTGGCCAGTGCATTATTTCGCTCGTTACATATTTCCTTGTCTTAAAGTCAGTGTCAGGGCATTGCCTATCTTATGAAATTCGATTATTGTTCTTTTTATCAGTTATTACTAGAGTATTGGGAAATGGTAAGAGTTTGTTGCCGAGCAAGTGAATCTACTCTTTAATTTGCACTTCTGAAATTATCTACTATGATATGACTCCTGATTATATTTGTATCATTCTTGAAGCATAAATTTTTTTTTGGAGCTTATAATTATGCTAATTAATGTTAATGAAAAGGAAGCTATTTGAGCTCCAACAGTTAAATGAATAGTATAAAGTATCATCTGGAACCTTAGTGTGTCCGGGTAATTAGATCCGTAAGGGTTTTTGCCTGGCGACCTAAGGGCATCTGCTCTGGGATCCGCCGATTGAAAGCCTGTTACATGGACCACTTTGTGCAATATGGAGGATTACTGAATTCTAAAAAGTAAGTGTCCGAGTAATTAGATCCGTAGGGGATTTTTGCCTGGCGACCTAAGGGCATCTGCTCTAGGATCCGTCGATTGAAAGCCCGTTACATGGACCACTTTGCGGAATTTAAAAAAATATCAAAATATTGCATACTGCTGAAATGCGACATGATAATAGTATGAAAATAAGCTCCCTAAAAATTTGTGGTTCAATATTGTTACTCTTATAAGATGGATGAATATTGTATGTAAATAATGCAGGGAGGACGGTTAAAGGTTGAGAATGTTGTAAGGCTGGGCTCGGTTTGAGGAAAGATACTCTGGTGATGGCTATGTAAAAGAGTAATAGGAGGAAAGTATTAGATATCGCAATGGAGCGATGGCTTGTCTGACAAAATTGCTTGAGGACAAGCAAAATATTTAGCTTGGGGGAATTTGATGCATAGAATTCATGCATAATTTTTAGGCCAAATTATTCTAACTTTAAGAGTGTTTCATGATTTAAAATGAAAAAATTAGTATAAATATGGAGAAATTCCCAAAAGATTTACTACTACCTAAGCTTGATTAAATTTATGACAGGGAATGGAAGTACGATAGATTTTGAAAGGAAAAGCCGTGGAAAACAAGGGTTTGCAGCGGTCACGGCCGTGCAGAAGATCATCACGGCCGTGCAATGAAGAAAATTCAATCGTTCTGTCATGCCCGTGCAGAAGATCATCACGGTCGTGCGAAAGTGTGGCTAACTGATGTTCTGTCATGGTCGTGCGGTATGTTGTCACGGTCGTGCTGCGCAAGACCAGAAACTGATGTTCTATCACGGCCGTGCCATTTGATTTGCACGGCCGTGACGGCGGTTCTGTTAGGCGGTTTTAAGCCGTTTTTAACCATCTTTTTTATAAGATTTCGGGTTGTTGAGCCATGGTTCGAGAAAGCTATTTAAGGAGACCCCAAATCAATTGGAAGGACATCTTTGGAGGGCATAATTCAGAGGTTGAAGGCTTGGTGAAGGAGATCCAAAGGCTATGACGAAGTTCTGCCGGAAACTCGTGAGAGGACGGTAGAATTAGGAGTAGTTCTTCTTGTTCTCTTTTCTTTTCCTGAAACATTATTTAGATTGATGTATTCTAGTTTATTAGAGTAGTTCTTTAGGATTTTCTTGATTGAACCCTATTCCTTATGAATTCTTCATGCATTTAGTTGATGGATCAATAGCATGTTTGATGATTTTATTAACTATTACCGAGACTTATTCCTTTGAATCTTATTATTATCTGAAAAGAAGTTCTTCGATTCTCTAGAGTTTTCTCTGATTTTTCCTCGTACATGCCACTATTGGGAAAATCACAAGAGACCCAATAGTGTTGTTGTTAAGGTGACTTGAGAAAGTCCTTAACTTTATATTCCAGTTGAATGCGCTTTGAGATTGAGTAAATTAGATTAAAAACCGAAAGGATTGTCCTCTTCTATTGATCTCAAGATAGGGTTTAAAGCCTGAAATATCAGTTAAATCAATTTGGGAGGTTTACTTTATTAATTCATCATCCTTTGTCTAAAATTCATGTGAGTAGTGGTATGAATCAAGATAAGTCCTATTCATCAGATCTATACTTTTAAACTCCATTGATCAAAATCTTATATTTTTATTATTTATTCACCTTATTTTCACATTAAACAACTTTATTTATCTTTTCTCAAGTTATCAGTAAGAGGAGTTATTAATTATTTCTGATCCTCGTGGGAACGATACTTTATACTCATTACTTTATTACTTGAACGATTAGTGCGCTTGCTAGTGTTTCTAAGGACGCATCAAGCATGCTAGTTTCACAATTTCACAAGCATGTGTAATTTCCAAAGAATCAATTTCATTTTTCAATTTTTTATTTTTCACAAAATTTGAATTCTTTTCTTCTTTTAAAATTTCAATCTCACGTAATAATTTTTCATCTAAGAGTTTTTGTAAAGAAATATTTTTCTTTTGTAACTCATCATTCAATGCAATCAATTTTGAATTCTTAACTCTTAAAGATTCACAAGTTGCACAAGATAATGAAAGAAAATCAATCTTCCTTTTTAAGGTATCTATTTGAATTAAACATGCATCATTTTCCTTTTTAAGAGAATCTTAGTTATCTTTCAAGATTTGAAAATCATTTATTAAAATTTCCTTTTCCTTTTTGAGAGAAATGTGTTTTTAAATGAGAGAAGCAAATTCTTTATGAACATCAAAAGCAATATCAATATCAGCATCACTATTATTAGAAGAGGAATAAGATGAAGTTGATGTTACCTCATCATTACTACTTTTTGCCATTAAGCATAACACATCATCTTTGGATGTTGTAGATGTAGAATCATCATTTTGTTCATTGTCCACATCCGATGTGCTCGTTTTGTCAAAGTCACTCCCTTCATAACTACTTAATAAAACTTGCCAAAACTCATGAGAAGTAAAACATTTGGAAATAAGATTCATGGCAAAAGAATCTAAAGAGGAATAAAAGGCATTTTTGGCATTGTAGTCAAGTTTTTCAATCGATATTTGAAAATCGTCATATTCAAAGAAAAAAAGATCAATGGAAACACCATTCAAAATCTTCTTTGGCTTTTCAAAATCGTTTTCTATAATTTCTCACATATCAAAATCAATTGAACATAAATATGCCTTCATTCTAATTTTCCAAAAAGAAAAAGAATATTCTTTAAAACTCGGTGGGTCAAAAATAGAAAATTCTTCTTAAAAAAATGGTGTCATGCTCTAAAGATGGTTAAATCTTAAAATAAGGCGATCAAATATTCAAACGATTAAATCTTAAAATGATTTGATATTAAAACAAGAGCAACCCGCTCTGATACCAATTGTAGGATCCCAAAGGACACCAAGGGGGGGAGGGGTGAATTGGTGTTTAACCGAAAATATCGATTTCACGAAATTCGTCGCGGAAGTATAAAACCGATTCTTAAAAACCTTTGCAATTCAGATTATAAACACAATATTAATGAGGAGAGAGAGTGAGAGAAATCAAACACGAAGACACGGGTAGTTGTTGACGAGGTTCGGTCACACCTTGGCCTACGTCCCCGCTCTGACTTCTCGACCATGAGACCGCCGAAGATTCCATTAATCCCTTCCTTTGTTCCAAATGGGGCAAGGAAGAAAGCCCTTTACATAACTACCTTTTTCTCCGCTTCAAGAGGCAAGGCACCCTCTCCTCCTAGGAAGCTAATCTTTTCTCTCGCTCAAGAGGTAAGATTTGGAACCTCTTTTACACAGGAGCTCTCACAATCTTTCTGAAGAATAGTTTCTCTCTTTTACAATAGAACACTCACAATAAGAGAAGAGAGAAAGAAAGAAGGCTCTAAAATAATAACTTTAAGAGAAATGATCTCCTTTTGATTTCTTGAAGTTTTGTTTTAATGCTTGGATGGATACTTTTGCTTCTGGCCTTGGCACTCCTTTTATAGGCTCTGTTGTGTGGAAAATTCGTCCAGAATTAATTTCACATTTTTCTCCTCAAAATATAGTCGTTACTGTTCATTTCAGTAATGGACCGATTGATCGCATTTATGGGCCGATCGACCGGTCTATATGACCGTTGGCTCATTTTCCTGATTTGCCACAGCCGATTGGTCGACCGCATTAATGAATTGGTCGACCAGTCTATATGACCATTGCACTCATTTCTACAGCTTCAGCGCTTGGTCGGTCGACCGGACTGTCGACCGATATCTCGACCGGTACAGTCTCACAGTTTTGATTTCCTCCCGCTCAGTTGATCTGTCGTCCACTGCATCGATCGGTCTGTCACCCGGTACAATCTCGTAGTTTTGATTTCAGCAGTTTATGCCTTGATCGGTCGACCGGTATCTCCAATCGGTCGACCGGACTGTCTCGACTGGCCTTCATAACTTCGACTGATTTCCTCCCGTTCAGTTGATCTGTCGTCCGCTGCATCGATCGGTCTGTCGACCAGTACAGTCTCGTAGTTTTGATTTCAGCAGTTTATGCCTTGATCAGTCGATCGGTATCTCCAATCGGTCGACCGGACTGTCTCGACTGGCCTTCATAACTTCGATCGGCAGGTTGACTGTCCTACACTATTTTGATCATAACTTTTTGCACAGTTATCCAAATTGGATAATCTTGGAGTCTATGGAAAGCTAATAGAATTCTCTACAATGAGATCAGTGACAGTTATTTAATTAAAGTGTAGTGCATAAAGTTATCTCTTTTTCTTTAAATTTTTTAACATTTTGTCTTTAATCATTCGAGGTTTGTATCATCAAAATATAATTTAATTTGTCATTAAACTTAGATCCAATAGATACATTGTAAATCATAGATATTCTTTATTATCTTCAATTTTTTTTATCTCTGAGATCTACAACATTGTCTTTGATCATCTAACTTTGCTAGAACATTCTTCTATTATGGGCTGCGATTATAGACATTGCTAGGTTCATATCATTTCCCTCCTTTTCAAAAAGATTCGTCCTCAAATCGCATCTACAATAAGAAGAATATAACCTATCACATATCTAAAATTATTAAATAATTTAGGACATGTGTAATATTGATACTTTCCTTTCATATGTCAGATGGCCTGCACGATGAATCTCAATCAAGGTTGCAAGTACGATATCTCAATTATACCATTTTGATTAACTTATGCAAGTGTAGAGAAAGAACAATACAAGTAATATAAAAAGTAATGTAACTGCTATACTTACCTAGATGAAATATCTTGTACCCATGTGATAACGAAATTTTAAGAAATAAATTACGAAACTTCGGACACCTTGTTTTGCTCATAAGAATCCTATCAAATAAGATGCGTAATGTATTCCATGGGAATATAGATCGAACAAGGAGATTGTCAAGTAATTTCAAAATAAGAACATCTTTTCCTCAAAATAAAATAGATCTTTAAAATATGCAAGTGAAATATATGTAATGAAGCAAACAACTTGGCTTATCAAAGGAATTATGCAAATCTTTGCAACAAACTAAAACATCATCAAAATTACCTTGCAAATGACTGCTATTAATCAAGATATCTTCAAAGAAATTAATCCCAAATCTTTGATGAAAAATGCACAGAAGTCCAACTAACGTAGATGCAATAAATTTTCCCAATTATGATGTGAAAATAATATACAACATTGCAACCATCATCAGCAGAAATAAACTTAGGAAAGTATGACGTTAGATTTAAAGAAATGAATAAGATTCTAGGCTCAGAAAATCAATCATAATCAACCAATCAAAAGTATTCAGGACTAAAAAATATTCACTCCAAAATTTCAACATATTGCTCACATAAAATGTTCCAACACTCAATGAATAACTAAGTGGAATAAAAAATTGAGATCTAATGAATGCATGACATTCAATACTTCTCTCAATTAAAACATGCACGTCAGTCACATTCAACAAATATAAACTTTCAAAAATAAGAAATGATCTTGTCAAACTAGTTGTCATAAACTCAATACAACATGTTCCAAATCGCTGCGAGAGAGAACTTCTTACTTCATGTACTCCACTCCTACATGCCTCTACAAGAAAATGAAAATCATAAGATAAAATATAGTTAGTGTTAGATGAAAAATTATTGAATTCTTGTTCCTTTTCCTCATCACTTAAGTTTTTTTACTCAAATATCTTTGAAGTTGTCCTTTCTAAACACTCAAGATCTAATCTTTTTTCATTCTAACATTCAACACCCAAATATTTTCTCTCATTCTCACAACTCTCATAACACTCAACATCTAAATGTTGTATCTCAAGACTTTCAAAAGGCGGCCTTTCTAAGCGCTCAAAAGTTGTGTGGCTCTTATTTTCGTCGCTCAAGTTGTGACACTCATATTTTTGTCTTTATCTTTCTCACAACTCTCAGAATTATTTTGAGTTGTTGTACAATCAACTTTATTACTCTTCAACTAATGTTGTGCAACCAAACTTTTCTCAACTTCTTCAATTCTTTTTTCACTTTATTCTCCTAAGGATGTTGCACTCTCTTGTGACAACTCTTCTTCAGATGCAATATCACGGTTGTCCATCCCGATCATAGCGTATTTATTTGGACATTGTGAACTAATATGACCTGAACCAAGATAATGAAAATATTTAATATCTTGAGTCCTTTGTGAGCTGTTATAGGTAATACCTTCATCTCTTGAGTTGAAATTTTTAGCTTTATTTTTTTCTCCAATTTTTGAGTTGGCTTATCAATTGATTTGAAATTTGCTCACCATTTTTATTTCCAAACGGAATTTGAACTTTCATATTTGCTAATTAGACAAATATCTTTATTCAATTGCTTCTCAACCTTTATAAATTATGCAAAACTTCATCCAATTTCAAATACTCATACAGTTTTACAACTTTAGAAATCTCTCTATTCAACCCACATATGAACCTTGCAATTGTGTCTTCAGGATCCTCATTTATATTGGCACAGATGAGTTTCCTTTCTATCTCTTTATAGTACTCCTCAACAGTCTTTGATCCATGTCTCATAGTCAGCAATTTCATACGTAAGTGATAATATGATGGAGGAACAAATATTCTCCTCAATATAATTTTCATGTCATCCCAATTTTCAATTGGAGGTTCTCGATTTCTATGATTATTAATGGTTAATTGATTCCACTAAGTAATAGCATAATTAGCAAAAGATACAATAATAAGTTTAGCCTTTTTCACTTGTAGTAATTATGACAATCAAATATATTTTCTACTCGTTGTTCCCATTCAATATAGGCATCAAGATAACTTTTACCTTGGAAGGTAGGAAAAGATAATTTAATTGAACCTGTATTTGGATCAGTAGCAACTCTATCTGTTCCTCGTTCATTACTTCTTCCTCCAATCTGAACACGTACGAGCCTTCTCTAATTTATAATAGAGGCTTCATCATCTTTCTCTTCAATCTCTTCATCATCAGGAGTTCGGTATATTTGGTGATCTCTTTTTTGATTTGGTTGTATAACTTGCTGTAATTGTGCAATTTGATCATTCTAGTCATCTATCTCATCATGAAGTTCAGTAATCACGTTGAAAATGTTGTGTCATGACTTCCATCATTTTTGTCTTATCAATTTCTTCATTTCTAGGATTAAGTTCTTTGTTCTTTACTGTTGACATTATAAGAAATTTCTGCAGCAAAAGATAGTGGTAAAAACAATATCACTATCTCACACATGGCACTCAATGGTGACACTCATATTTTTATCTCAACTCTATTAGGCTTTTTCTTGAATTGTACTTACCATTCAGCCTTTTTCCTCTCTTGAACCCTCCAACAAGTTTTAGGAGAACTAATGCAAGTTGATACAAGACAATGAGTGATTGAATCAATATAATTTGTCAATATGATTGCAAGATCAAAATGATACTTGAAGTTGAATTTGAAATTGAAATTAGTAAAAGGTTGTCAAATAAGGATAATATCAAACATTCAAAATTGGAATGAAAATCAAAGATCACTCTTCCTCGAGACAAATTATTTTATTCTCAAAAAAAATTTTTGCACTTGGATGCAGTAATAATTCCTTTCCGTTTTTTTTCTTTCCTCTTCCTTTCTAGTCAAAACCTTGGAGAGAGGGGCAGTGGGGAGGTTTACTAGAGCACTCAAACAACTGAGAAAAATGGAACAAACGACTTAAATCCTTTCTTTTAGTTTTTTTCGAATTTTTTTTCAGATTTTCTTTTTCCTTATTTTCTCTTTCCTCCTTTCTTGCACTTTCCTTTTTCCATTTATTTTCTTTTTTTTAGTTTTTTTTTCTAAACTTGTAGCAAACTTTGAAGAATAAATAAGGATGGCGACTAGGGTCAAAACTGATACGATACTCAAGAACAATGCCTTGAGTATCGTATTAGTAATTTCGGTAACTCATTTTTTGAAAACTTTTATCGTTAATTACAAGGTTGGTAATTTTGTGATTAAATCCATCTATTTATAATATCGATTGCTTGGTTCTAATCTTGATGTTGATATTCTGGGGCCTGAAATTCGTTTGACCTCGTTTCTCTTGATTATCATATATTGTTCTGATCACTCAAGGCGTTGTTCCCGAAGAACGGGTTGTACGAGTTTCCTCACGAAAAAAGCAATTAAGCCAAATTTTAATAAATTCAAAGATGCCTCAAATAATTACAAATACTAGTATTTATAAGCCCTAGAAGCGAGAATTTGAGTTGGAAGAAAAAGACATAACTTAGCCTACAAGTAAAGTAGTTAGTTTCCCAAAATAACTAAATCAAATTTCTCTTACAAATCTCAACAGAATTTCCTTGTATAATTAATTTTGAAAATTTCAAATAAATATGGTTAAATTATGATTTATTTGGCCCACATATAATGATTCTTCATGTGGCCCAATTTATAACACGTTGAGAAGTTGGATCTAATGCAACTTGATCTTGTAATTGGATCAATTGTAAATTGTAGATATTCTTTATTACCCTTAATTTCCTTATATATGAGATTCACAACATTATTTGGATCATTCAACTTTTCTAAAATATTCTTCTATTATCGACTGCAATTATGAGCATTTTTGGATTCATATAATTTTGGATCTATCCAATGACAAAGAACACTGAACTTCTCGTCGAGAGTCTCTCCATCGTCTCAAAAATCGTGCTAAAAGTTAGGGTTCAAATAATTCTGTCTAGAGAGGTACATGTGAATTTTGGGTTCACTTAAACGATGTACTTTCTTAATATAATAATTAAGAACTCGTAAGATGAAAACATGGTTATTGTTCTTTGTTTATCCAAGAATGAATTCATTTTTATTTCACGTCTAAAGCATGTCTAAATTAGTCTTAAAAGTATGTCAAAGTTTCGATAGTTCAACACCGGAGTCTCGATGTATAGGAACCCGGCTCGAGTTGTATGAACTTGGCCTGGGTTCATTAGTGACATATGATACTCGGCGCACGCTGGCTGAATTCGATCCGGATTCGATTTGTTCCTAGCCCGAGTTTATAGGGACTTATCCTGGGTTACTTGGTCGAAGACATGTGCGACCTCGATTTTCACCGTGAGACCTGACCCGAGCTCCGGTACACCTGGCCTGAGTTCTGGAGGCTGAAAGGAAAAAAATTGATGCATGCTTAGCCCGGCCTGAGTCTACCTTGACCCGAACTGCGTCGGAGCGTCCCCGGCCTGAGTTTGATTGTACCCGGCCCAAATTCTGCAAAATGTTGAAAATTTAATTTTTGATTGATTTATTGATGTGTCAAATGACCTTTTTGCCTTGTTATGATACTTGATGAATTGGACAGAACATATAGATAAATAGAAAAAAAGATAAAAGCCGAAAGATGAGGTCTCATATGCGCTGATTGTTTGCGATCCTACTTGGGTGACCTTGAGAAGTTCAAGTCTTTTGTGAGTAAGTAAACATCCTATCTTGATCCACCTTGACCCATTTTTTATAGTTTGATCCATAATGAAATAAACCGAACTTGCTAGGACAACACATAGAAGTTTCTAGAAATTGTTTAAAGTAAAAAATGTAGTGCAACATATCACAGAAGAACTTTTATGAAAGAAAAAATATAGAAAAAATGAAAAAGAATAGAAAAGAAATGAAAAGTAAAGTATAGCGTTGTTATTATATGTTTTTTTATGTTCATGACTTAATTGCTAATTTCGCTCTATTTAAATTATTACATCCATTTGTACTATTTCATGTACTAGGCGAATTATTTACGGATATGTCATGTCCCTGTGTTTGAACCCCACATATAATTGAAAGTTATAGATGGAGGCGCATGCACCAATAGAGTTCATGGTGATACAATTGCACATGGGGAGTCGGTCTTAAATGTTACTGTTTTAGTTTATTTATTGTTATATAATATATGCTTTATAGTATGTGATGGTTAGAGGATTTCTTAGAATAGAATAATTGTTAACTTTCGTATTGTTCTTTTAGTTTAATCATTATTAGTTATTATGAATTAGTCATCTTTTGCATTTTCATGAAAATATTTATTATTATTTTCATTATCTTATTAGATTATGAGAGTAAAAGAAAAGTTATATTTAAAAGTAATGCCGACTCAAATTAACTCAATTGTCACGTGTTAGGAAGGCAAAATTTAAAGGCACTCGTAATATTTTTTAAGACGTATTCTGTCACGTGACGAGATGACTTACAAATTGGTCACATCCAGAATAATTACAATTTGGTGACCCAAATCAAAAGTATATTTAAATGCCTATATTTTGCAGTTGAATTTTATTTTTTATTTTATAAAAAATGTAGATTTATAGAAAAATACCTTGTATGACCTGCAGCTTTTGAATCTTCAATAATTTATGGGTGTTGCTTGTAAATTGTTGATTGATTATTGTGTTGTAATTGCAATGTTCATATACAACACCATTCAGCACATTGCCAATTAACCCTTTTTTCGCTATTTATGTCTGATTTAACATTCTTTCATTCCCTTCCTATTATTATAGATATCTCACAAAGAATTTTTTAAGCTAAATAACAAAATCACAATATGATGTACCAACCAGCTTTATTGATCTAATTTTTAATTACTCAGCTACAGCAATCTGAAAGGGAAGTGATTGACATTCAACTGTGAGGATTCATTCTTCAACGCAGTCAACAAATCCATTAAACTAATTCTGCAGCCGAAACCTTGAGTTTTGAATCTTCTGACCATAATGATAATGGAATACTCTGTGTCTGTCTTCTTCAGAATTCAGAACCGAGATCAGGGATCTCTCTCTGACTCAAAAACTCAAAAGGCTTCGACTGCACGGTCAGAAGGCTCAAAACTCAAAACGTTTCGATTGCAAATTTAGTAAAAGAGAAGGTCAACACACGGCTTTATGTAATGGATTGATACAGTTCACTTTGGTAGAAGAGAAAACTTTAGCTGCAGAACAGAAGTACTCTCGTACTCTCTACTTTTGGCCCCTTTTGGTCTGAACTATGTTTCGTTTCTGCAATATGCAGGCCATCCATGAGCCCTCTTCTTTTGGAAACTGCATTTTCCATGCAGGTTAATGTTCCTCCATGATAAGATTGGAGCTTGCGACGAGTTCTTTAAAACATAACATAAATAAACTTTGAATGAGATAATTTCTGGGCCATTGACTTGAATTCAGAGATATGATTTTTTTTTCCTTTTTTTTTTTGCCGTCCTTGGTCAGTACTTGTAGTTGTTATCTTCTGGCTTCACATTGATGGATGTCTGGTGGGATGTCAACTTGTTGACAGACTGAGATGGTCAGAGTTTAATACAAGAAGGACAATGAGATAAGTTTACTTCCGGTTCAGCAGAATTTAATATCTGGAGTTTATTTGTCTACCTATTCAGTTACAGATTATATGTTCTTTAAATTTAATTAGGGTTTAAATTTTTTTTTGCTGATGAAGAAGTCTATGATTTAATTGTTTTTTTTTTAAATATAAGGGTTATTATGGAATCAACTGGTTGGAATCCCATTTATATCCGTCACCATAGTATCGATGCTCAATTCTATTGTCAACCACCCTTTGGTTGGCTCTTTTATTCGACTTCGAATTAATCAAATATTAGTAATATTAAATAAGACTTCGAATTGGTATAAAAAATGAATGTAATAAATTTCATGTTTATATACTTTTTCCTGTATATAATATTATCACACATGATATTCATATAACATTTTTTTTTTGAAATAGGAGAAAGTATAATTTTGAAAGTGAAATAAATACAAATCTTGGTGAATTTTGAATACTATTTTTTTTATCTACGTATGATTTGTGCCATAAAAACACACAAATAATACTTTTTAATAAAGTTGAAGTGAACATGGAAGTTCTTAAAATGAAATTACAAATATATTATTTAGCCTTTCCTACAGTTTTAATAATGTTGATTTGACCTGATTTCTTGAAAGAAAAAAAATGAACAGCTAGTGTCCAAATGAATGCTTTTTTTTTTGTCTACCCCATGGTTAACATCATAAATATAACAAAGCCAATAGTAATTGCTAACAATAATGTATTGTTCAAATTCATATAAGACATCAAAATGACGATTTTATTTTTTTCCGAAATTATTCTGTTGTCATTTTTTTTAGTTCTTTCACTGTATTTGATCTTGTGATCTTTACCCATTTTCAAGGACGGACCTAGGAACCTCAAGTATTATGCGTGCAAATTACAATTTTACGATTATTCCTAATAACGATATAATAAAATTGGATATAACTAAATAAATTGTTACAAGATATGTAACAATAAGTTTTGTTCTATGTACGTATAATTATGATTTAAAGATAGCTAAATTAATAAACACGATAATATTAAAATGGATTATAACAATTTATCTCAAGATAGGAAAAGGAGCATTTTTTTGCATTGGGACGTTAAAAGTAATTATGAAAAGTTAGTTTAATATTTTTTAAAATAATTTTCAATGGATTCAAATTCATAAATTGTAGTTAGCTACAATATTAAGAAAAAAATGGAAATGTCACAACTTTAAAGAAGGGACACTCTGTTTTCTATGTTTCTATTCATTAAATTAGAAATCTATAAATTCTATTTTATTGACTTTAAATTTGATTCATAAATTTTTAATTTGATGAATAAGAAGAAAGGGAGACATCTTGTCCCTCATTTAAAAGAGAGATATGTCTATTAAGTCCTTAATATTATTATACAGTTTTTATATACCTGAATAATATATATATATATGTATAAATAATTACGACCATGTAGGTCCACCCATGCCTTTTTAATTTTTTTAATAATAAAAACGTCAATAGTAACAAAATAAAAATAGTAATAGATGCATTAAAAAGATGTTCTTGACATTTTATTCCTAAAAGTGGTATCAGCAAGACTCTTAGGCCTTTTTTATACCTGTTCCGAGTTTTCATAACACCCGACTAATTCAGAGTCGGAGCAAAGAGCATACTGACATTTTCTAGGTCAAGTGATGAACTATTAGGTCTCAATAGTGGTGTATAACAAATCGAATAGACTCCTAATAGTTTCGGTCAATCAAGTTGACAGAACATCAAACGAGTCGGACATGCCCATTAATTTAACAAGTTATTATCGAACTGCCAAATAAAATTTTAAACTTATTCATCTCGTTAAGATCTAATAGACCTTTACGGATGGATCAGCTAGCTAATGAACCGGACAAGCTCATTATTAAAAAAAATAATTTATTCTTTTCATTTATTTCTAAATTCGTCATTTCTTTTCTCTAAATTTTCTTATATTTTTTTTCTTGATGCATTAGTAAAACAATATAATAAATAATCTACCATTGTATTTTCCTTTAATTTTTCTCATAAATATTTTTTCCTTTTTACTCATTTGTTTATTTTAAATTTTCATTAATGAGAGAACAAATCAAATTAATAATGGATGAATTACTTATATTCTATTATTAGGTAAATATTATTATATAAGCTTACTAGTTATTATTGATATGCACTAAATAAGCAGTAATTAGTTATGTTTGAATACTTAATATTATTAATGAATTAACGTTCGGTATATCGGATGGTTTGTTAGTTAACGGTCAAACGGATATTGAACTATTGAATATCAGATAAACGATTGAAATTTAGTGTCCGACCTATTATCCGTCCAAATCCGATAACTTATTGGATGAATTCGGATTGAGCAAGGACGAACTTACTTGTTATCATAAACACCATTAAGTCCCAACTACTTACAGAGCACAACTCACTGAATGAGTTGCCAACCAAGCTTGATAACTCTTGTGGCTCTTTTAAAAAAGAGGTGTAACAACAATACTTATACACTCTAGGGGTTTCATTTGGAAAACTGTTTTGGATTTATCCACATATATTTTTTTATACACGTGAATTGCGTGAATTCTCAATTTATGATTACGAACAATAAGAAAAAAAATTCTAAAATCTTTATTGAAACTAGATTTATAAATGAAATATGGGCTACTTTTCATTGTAATCAGAGGCGTTGAATATAACATTCAAAATTGTACATTTTCAGAAGTAAGTTTTATATGGTATGAACAAATTACGTTGTTGAAAACTTTATGATAGAAAATTAGAAATGTGATGATGCATCTTATGATCTCATGGCAGGTGCAATTTGGTAGTAGACAAAAGGAGGAGGATGTGTATGAATGTGAGCGCCTCTTTTACAGATCCATCTGATCTCCGTCTCCATTTACTAGTCAATAAATGAGGGCAGGGCAGATCCCCTCCCTGATCCCACTATTCCCCCCACCGCACCTACCTTTATTTATCTATGCAATATACGCACACATAAAAATAATTTTGAGTTTTCTTGTAGCATATATATCATTAGTCTTTTAAATAAGATAGTCAACTTAACCAATATCCAATCGGATGCTAATAATTCAGAACATCAGTGAATCATCGACATTCTGATATAAAAAAAATAAATAAGATAAGATAGTCGGCTCACATGAATTTTTAAAAATATGTTTTGATGGGAAAAAAAGATTTTGATGTTAAAAAAACTTATTATATATTCCTACCAAAGCAATCGAAAGATTAAAGTGCAAATAATTTTTTTTTATCTCCCCCAGCAATAATATACTTGTTGGGATTACTTCTTATCCTTTTACCATGCTGGCCACAGCTCCCTCCTCGCTATCTTCTTACATTTCACGTCACACTTGCTAATATTCTAAGTCATCTCTCTCTCTCTCTCCCCCCTCTGATAATAAAACAACAACTGTGTGACCTTATAAGACTTCAAAGAAACTTCCCCCAAGTGCTTCATACCTATCTTTCTCTCTCCCCTTCCTCTCTCTTTCTCTCTCTCCCCCTCCTCCTCCTTATTTGTTGACTTGGTGGCCATCCACAGGAGCACATCTCGTTCTGTACGCCTATGGAGCCCTCGGATGCGCCACGGCCGTCGCCGCGACGGGAGGTGGCGCTGCAAGGCCCCCGGCCGACGCCTCTCAAGGTGAGCAAGGACTCCCACAAGATCAGGAAGCCCCCGGTGGCGCCGGGGCACTCCCACCAGCAGCCGCCGCCGCAGCAGGTGGCGTCGCAGTACCAGCAGCACCCGCGCCCTCCGGTCATCATCTACTCGGTCTCCCCCAAGGTCATCCACGCGCAGCCCGGGGACTTCATGGCCCTCGTCCAGAGGCTCACCGGACTCTCGGGCTCCTCCGACGCCGCCTCCTCGGCCGCCGATCCTTTCGGGGCCGCAGCCGGAGCCTCCGCCGCAGATCCCTTCCTCCTCTCGCCAAGCGGCGGCGGCGGCGCGCTCTCTCCCGCCGCCCGTATCGCCTCGTTCGAGACGTCGCAGTCGCATGCGCACGCCCATGCCCACGCGCCCGACACAGCCGACCGGCCGCAGGTCGGCGTCATGGATCAGCTGGACATGGACGGGGGTTTCATGGTCAACCGGCCGCCCTTCCAGCCAGGGATCCTGTCGCCGGCGACGCTGCCGCCGATTTCGCCGATTCTTTTCTCCCCGTCCTTCGATCCGAGCTTGCTCAACTTCCTGCATGAACTGAGCCCCATGTTCGCCACCAATCCAGCAGCAAACGCAGGCGCCGCCGCCGCCACCACCACCATCAACAACAACAACTACAACAACAACTTCAGCACCACCAACAACAGAAGCTTCATGGACATTGGAGGCAGCAGCTTCTTGACCAGTCCCAGCAACAGCTTGTTCTCGACTCCTACCGTGCCTTCCCCGGGAGGAGCCTTTTGGGATCTTCTGAACCAGTTACCAGATTTTTAGCCCGAGATCAGTAAGATTCTTGTGCTCTTGACTTGACTCCTCCAATATCTGTGTTCATCTGAAAGAAGGTCATAATTATGATGCACACATGAACGATTCAATCCTCGCCAGAGGACATGGGGGTGGGGGTGGGGGTGGGGGAATGGTCGAATGGACACCTTCATATATTCATTGTCGTGGGCCAGTTGAGAGGGACCTCCTTGTTAATGTTAGCCGACTCCGGTTGACCTTTCAGCTCTCCGTCTCCTAATTCCTCCCAGTCCCATTTGAGTTCATTAAAAACGTTTACGCCTGCACACAGTAGTACATGCAGGTAGAAAACTGAAAAGTTTAACCCTTTGGAGGCGATAGGCTTGATTTTTGTATAAATATAGCATGCGTCAGGGCACCACGGCGGGGCATTTGGATGGTACAATGCTCCCCTACATAAAATTTATTGATTCTTTCTTCATATACTCTCTCTCTCCTCCTTCTCCTTCTCCTTCTCCTTGCCACAACTAATTGTTGTTTCTGTGTGTTATAACTTACAAATGGAAAACTAAACAGTGGCGGTGGGTTATGTAATATTGATCAGTGCATTGTTTTCCATGCAATTAGTATCAACTTGTTGGCCCATTAATTTATTCTTCTCTCTTTGTTTGTTTTCTTTTCCTTCGCAAGTTTTTGTGAAGGGTGAACTAAGAAGAGATCCATGGTCTTGGTTGTTCACCAATTGCTTGCTGATTTTTTCTTCAACTTTTCTTAGGATTCTTTTAATGGTTTAGATTCTTGAAATCCATTGGCATGAGTAGTAGTGAGATGTACGGTAGAAAATTTATTTCCACCCAAGGGCTCGTCCATCTGGATATATATGATTTCACATATTCAAACAAAAAAAAATGGATGATGACTAAATAAACTTCGGAGGTTACATATGGCGAAAAGTAAAATAAAAAAAAGAAAAAGAAGGGAATGACTTGCTTTCATTAAGAGTTCTAAGTCCATTTGATCATTCAAACCTGGAAATTAACAGCCCGGGGCTTATATTATAAAATCGTGCTAATGAATATTCCTTGATTTCTTTTAGAAAAATTAAAATTGTTGCCATATGACTTGAATTCGATATATAAAAAGGATATGTCGCATAAATCTTTTTGGCTGATTACTTCAAAAATTTAATTGACTTCTAAATATCATAGTAAGAAATGTTATGTTGGCACATGCATTGGCTTTCTAAGAGGTTAAAAAAAAAAAGACACGGTGCACGTTTTATTTTAAAGAAGAAGAAGGCAAAGGTACGTAGTGGAAGGTTTGACCGAAAAAAAGGTCACAAAACTAAAGAAGCATTCAAAGGTTTTGACAAAAACTCATACGGCGCATGTAGCAAGTAGGTGAAAAGTGATAACTAGTTTTTGGGGGATGGCTAAATTGAAAGGAAAGTTCGTCATTTCAATTTGGGCTATTTTCTCCGAACACCACTCCAAAATGATTTTTCTCAAGTCCAATCTTAAATTGTAAACCTTTAAATTTTAATTTCTAAACTTATGCTGATGTGACACTTAAAATTTTTTTTGCCAACTTCCATTTAAAATTCTGATAAACTATTTTTATAATAATTATGAAATAACAACTCTACTCTTACTTTTTTTTATTACGAAAAAATATTTTGAAACTAAAAAGGGTAATCAATATGGGTGGAAAATATTATTTGACGATAGCATTTTAATGATCATGAAATATCGTGTCGCATTGTTATTTTTTTTATTAAAGAAGCATGATTTATTATTAAAATAGAAGTTAACGTGAGGATTTAAAATATCAAATTCGAATAAATTTAGTTCTAACTTTATAATTTAGCTAGGATTATATAATTATAGTTGAAATGGCGGACAAATATTTTAACTTGTCTATTTTGTAATAACAATAATTTTTTTATTTATTGCATGCACAATTCTCCATAGTCAATTTACTGA
Organism: Pontederia crassipes; assembly: GCA_030549335.1. NCBI lineage: Eukaryota > Viridiplantae > Streptophyta > Magnoliopsida > Commelinales > Pontederiaceae > Pontederia > Pontederia crassipes. The sequence continues at coordinate 11,571,050 of CM060190.1, forward strand.
TTAAATTGCTCGCGTGATAGGCACAATACTCATTTCTGCAATGTCGTGAAAGTGAAATACTAAAAATAAAATAAATAGGGAGTGGTCCATCGCTGCTTGGGGGGGATTCATCTTGTAAAGGTGTTGGGAAATGACTCTTTCAATTTTCAAAGAGAAATGGCCGATGCATTTAAATATGCGTAGCTATTATTTAGTCAAATAAAATTAACATGCATATAAATATTAATAATTTTTTTTATCCCTAACGTAGGTCTTATTTAAAATGAACACAATTTTTTTTCGAGCTTAAAGAAAAATGGTTGCTTTTTCAGCATTTTTTAGAGTTTTAAACTTTATTGTTCTTGTAACCGATTTTTTTACCATTAATTCTTATACAAATATTTGTATAAACATTTCTATAAAATTTATACCTTTAATTTTTTTAATTGTGTTTTTGAACTTTATAGTTATTCCAATTACTGTACTACGATTTGCTATTTTGCTTATTTAAGTTGTTTCTTTTCCACAATGCATACCAAGAAGACGTATGCGTACGTGTAGGATGCTACTAAACAAACGTACATTATATAATTCCCGTTTGATTTCTTTTTTTTTTTAAAGATTACATGCGTTCTCAACTTGTAGATCAAACAAACGAGCAAAATAAGATCAAAATCTACACTATAATTTGTTGTGGAGCATACAAAATAGTGTCACTAGAAAATTTTGTTCCAATAGCTAGTCTCGTGATCATTGGCTACCACTCATGTGATGTGCGTTGGGATCAGGACAATGCAGTAGTAATCCCTCATAAGACGTAGGATTTGATCAGAATCACACGAGCATGATAAATAATAAGTTTCAGAAAGAGAAGTGAATGAGGTGGCAGAAGGCTGAAGGCATCTTTGTTAAAACAACCATCATATGCACATGTTGTTGACAAATGATCAAACTTTATAAAACCATACAATTAACGTCCGAGAGATGCAGAATAGTTGCAATGAACAGAAATGGGAAGCAAATGGTGGAACATTGATTGAAGAGTGCAATCTAAAATGCATTGTTCGACAACCTGGTTGGCTGTAATAGAGTTGAGTTAGTAGAATAAAGGTACATGCAAAATAGTACACAATACAAAACTGTACAGTAAATAATAATGGGAGGTCCATCCTTCTCAAAAAAATAATGGGAAGACCATGATGAAAAGGATGCAGAGGGCAATAACTAGCAGAAAAATGATCCCAGGAACCAGATATTGTGGCTGAGAACCATGCAGAAAACAGGAAAGTTCTAAGACAAATCCGGGGCCTACAGTCCAAGCGAGTGCATTATCAAACATTGACTTTGTGTTGCAGTTGACATTAATCTTCCATGCCCTGACAGCTATTGCCGCAGGCAGTCATAGATATGTGACCCAGACTTACAGAGCAGGAAAAATCTAGCTGGTGATAAACGTGTCACTGAGATATTTTTAAGAACACACCTTTAAAAAAAAAAAAGAACACCCCATAGAGCAAACAGACAAGGTTTGTGCAACGCACATCAATCTCATGCAGGATAAAGAAAATGCAAGGCATCCGTGTGGCAGTGATGATTACAATTTACAAGAACAGAAGCAATATTCAGCGAGAAAAAAGAGAATAGAAGCAATAGAACCAGATAATGTAAATTCAGAAATAAAAGTACTTTTAGCTAAAAAGCCACTTGGGTGGATTTCCTCAAAAATCAAAAGAAAAAAAGAACACTTGAGTGGAATTCTAGATATATGGGTATATTAAGGAAATGATACAATCCGCAATGCTGTGGGAAGAAAAGAAGTAAAATCACTAATAAATGAGCTTTTGAAGCAGGTTATGACACATGGTACTCCAGAAATTGACATGTCAGGGAAAAATATTGCAACAGATAAAGATGTCAACCTTCTATTCTAACTGCTAATATATTCCATAATTATGCTAGTAGTTGAATATCCGCGAAATAAGAAAGTATGGAAATGACTTACTGTACAAAGTTCATTGTTAAGTGGGAAAAAGACAAAATTCATCATTTCCCAACTTAAGAAGAAAGATTGAAGTCCTTAAATTTCAACCTCATTCACTGTCCTAAATTCATGAGCTATTAAATTTCCATCAGGACGTTGCTGAGCATTCCCTCCATCAATTATAGTGCCGACTCTGTCTCCAACGATGGCTTTAGCAATGTTTCCAGGTTTTGTCAAGTTAAAGACAACAACTGCAGAAACAAAGTCGGTAAGGTAAGTAAAGCATATTATAACTAAGATCTTATCAATCTAAAAAAGTCCTTCGTACCAGGTATGTTATTTTCTTGGCACAGAGTAATAGCAGTCATGTCCATCACAGACAAGTCTTTATTTGTCACCTCCTGATAGGTCAAACTATCGAGAAGCCTAGAATTTGGATTGATCTTGGGATCTTCATCATAAACACCATCAACATTTGTGGCTTTTAGCACAACCTCCGCATTAACTGCATGTGGTTTCAATTACTATCAGTGGGCATGCCAATTCAGATGTTAACACCTAGACAACTTGGACTAGATCTAGGAATGACATAAGGTTAGAAGAATGAACACGTTCAATATATAGTTTTGTTTTCCAGGGCGGACCTAGGACCCTTAGCATAATGGGTGCAAACTAAGATTTTGATTTATTATTATTAAATAAAATAATTTGACCTAAAGTAATTCACAAAAGTAATTTTAAATAAACTTATTTAAGGTAATAAGTTATTATAATTCTATTCATAGATTACCTTGTCTATGATTAGTATGATGATAATGAAAAATTTTAAAAATAAATGCTAATGAAAATTTATTAGATTTGTATTAATTATTTTATTGCATAAATTAATAATAACTATAAAGATATAAAAAAATATAAATAAAAGAGTAATGGGAGGAATCCAATAAAAATTACTATACAACAAAAAACAGACTTAAAAGAATTTATTAATGGATGATAGTTACATGAAGAAAGATACAAAAGAAACGAGTTAAAAAAGGAGAAAAAACTTTTAAAAGAACAAGGTAAATTCAATTAGAGCATAGAATGGCCAAGGTGAAGCGATTGGATGAAAGAAAGAAATTTTTTTCTTTCCATAGTTATGCTAGGGCATTAATTATTATGATAAGTTGTTTTATTAGTTAAATTAGAATAGATATAAATATATATATATATATATATATTACTCACTAATAAACATGAAACATTATGGGGTCAATTGACCCCATAAATGATATTGTACATCCGCCCATGGTTTTCCTCACTTGTAATAAAATCTGTTTAGATTTCAGCATTCTAATATTGATTTGGAATCTTATAATTATGTTAGAAAGTTCTCATTTAGAAAAGATACTATAAGAAGAGTAAAAGTGAGGCATATTTGAGAATAACTACTCCTTATACGTAATCAATCACGTGCACTATTTCACATTCCAAGATTCTGCTGAATCCATCATAGAAAATAGAATAATGCATGGATATAGCTCCTTCAACCCTAAACAGGAACAACTGAATATTATAGTAGTAATAAACAAAATAGTCCAGGCTGTAGGACCCAGGACAAACATCATGAAATCACAATTTGTTGAATGAATAAACAATGAAATGGACTTACTTTCAGCACATCGCAGAGCAGCAGCAGTATCAGTGGTGAAGAATGGGTTGCCTGTTCCAGCAGCAAATATCACAACTCTCCCCTTCTCCAAATGCCTGACGGCTCTTCTTCTTATGTATGGCTCTGCAACTTCTGACATACGGAAAGCAGTCTGGACACGCGTAGGAATACCAATGCTCTCCATTGTTGCTTGCAGGAATATTGCATTCATAACTGTAGCCAACATTCTGACCAAGGAAAAGTAAGCATACAATCATCATCAGCATGATTTCAAGACACACTTAGGATATATTTGAATAATATTCAGTTGCATGCACATGAGACTCAATATAAGATGACTTCTGATTTCTTAAAGAAAATTCATATTCCTTAATAAAATTTTGGGATGTGAAAAGTCATTATATGCATAAAATCTTTTTCAGTTCCTTTCTCATATGTGCTATATTACATGTATAATAATTGTATATAAAAAATAAATATAATATCTATTCATATGTGTACATAGGCAAAATGGGCAGGCCGAAACGTACAAACAAAGGGCAAAGGGTGATTACTGTTTGTAATCATCCATTTTATTAAAGGCTGTTATATTACAAAAATGTACAAACAAAATTCACTTCCTCATCCATTTGCCCACCCTGTTCTCATCTACTGCTACAATGTTCTCAAGATATAACCTCATTCCTAAAGATGCATCCATTACGTTGGACCAAAACAACCATAAAAAAGCAAAAAGGGCCACATGACATCTACTTGTAATGTACTCTTGTATTCCATTTGGGTTCCCACTTACGAACTTGATGGAACTCCAAAACGGAGGGGTGGATCCTGAGGATCCAGATCATCGCCACATCTCTCTTGCCGTCAACCAATCAAAGAAACAATGATTGATGTCCTCATCTAGCGCACCACAAAACACACAAGTTGTACTAGCCTGGGGAATCAGCTCCATATTTATATATGCACGCATACAAACATTGCTTAGTTATCATTAAACTAAAACATCATATATTGGGGCTAGATCTGGATACATTTCCATAAGTACGCTTTTCATAAATTCTTAACTGCGTTGAAGCTGATAAATATGATGGATGTCAGAGGTTACATAATAATCTGATAAATTTTACATCGATATCTGATGCTAAAACCTTGAATCCTGACCTCAAATTTGCAGGAATACCTTCATTTATATTGCGACCCTCCTCTTTCCCATGGAGACATAAAGTTAAGTAAAATTCTTTTGGACAGCAATTTTGTTGCCAAGGTGATCAATATGTTTATCCTATGGATTTTTTGTGTGTTTTTCCTGTGAACTTTATGAACTTTACAAAAGTTACTCTTTTGTAGGTTTCTGATTTTGGTATTGCGCATCTTGCAAGAAGTGATGGCCACTTTTTTCCAAGTAAGAGGTCTGATGAAGTTAGTTCAGGTAATCTCCCCCAAAATATTTGTATAGTTTTATGTGCTTATCCTCAAATGACATCTTTGGGGGAAAGAATCTTGAATGACCAAGTTAGTTTGATGAGTCCTTGAGCAATGGAATTGCGTCAATTATCTCGGGCATTTATGTTTCCAGAAGATGAGTTTCACTATCATCAACTGCCGCTGCACAATTTTATTTGCTGTATCTAAGCTTCTGAAAGTATGTGATCAATTACAAAATAGAATAGGTTCCATATACTCCTTATTGTTCTGCAGCCCATCCAAGAGGGGAATTATGATCAGCAAGTGCTAATTATATTTCTAAAGTAAGAGAATAGAAACCACTGAAGTAAATATTATTTAAGAGGTGTAGATCCACTAGCAAAAATCAAACATACTAGCCAAAAAGGATCAGGCTGAGAGGCAGCAATTCTATCTAATATGTATACAATATAAGAGCAAAGAGGCTATTTTTAGGAAGTAATTTGAGAGATTTGTTGGCCTATCTCCATTTCTCCCATGGTTGCATATATATATACATACATACATACATACATATATATATATATGTTAGAGTGAGACTTCATAGAAACATATCAAGAACCTAGCGTAGGCAGTTGAACTACAAAGCTGAAGCAGCTTCTCATGCCACATTTTCCTTTTCTCCTTCCCTCTTTATTTCGTTGCAACTCTTTTGTTACAAAAAATGGGTAGAAGAAAATTTTTCGGGCAGCGGAAACAGAAGACAAGTTACACCTTATCCTACATATGAGTGTAACTCCTCTTTTGGGACCCACAATTTTGAAACAAACAAAACATCCAAACTTGACTTGGGTTGTAAGAGGCATTGTTAGGAAGTCCACTTATGGAAAAAAAAGCACCTAAGAAGGAAAATAATTGGTTAAATTTCATTAATGGTCCTCCAACTATACCTCATGTCACGATTCAGTAATGAAATTTTACTTTGTAATGGGACAGTCCTTCAACTATGAAATTGTTTTAAATGTGGTCTACTTAACCGGTTATTGATGATTACCTGGTTGAAACATTGATGCAGCACACACATCAACGTTCTATCTCATATCCCGATTCAATGCAGCACACATATCAACATTCTATCTCTCCTCCGCATCATCATAATATAGTAGAAATTAGATAGATGACCATTGCCAAAATTTATCCTAAATCAATGTATTAATCCAAACGGAATTGGCCGGCCACCCTGTTAAACATGAACTGTTTGCTAGATAGGGGGTCAATCTGATCTGGAAATCAGAATTGCAATTCAACCAGTTTGGAATTGAAAACATTTAACGAACCAGTGGAAAACTGGCCAAACTTCAAACTTTGAAAACAGCAAAAAAAAAAAGAAAGAAAGCTGGCACAAAGAGATGAATGAAAATAATAAAGTGAAAAGGGGAAAGCAACAGAAGAAAAAAGTAAAAAGAAATAAAGAGGGAATGAAGGAAGGAAGATAAAATAGAAGAAATAGAGGACAAGAAATAACCAAAATAGAGAGAAGAAAGGAGAGGGAAAAGGAACATAATAAATTAGATAATTAGGAAGGTACTAAAGAAGGAGAAGAGTAAAGGGAAAAAAGGAAAAATATAGAGGAAGTATGATAGAGAGAATAAAGGAAAATAATGAAGGTGTGTACTGTGTACAGTAAAATAAAGAAAGAGTAAATAGAGATTAAGAATAATCAGAAATAAAAAGAATAAAGAGAGAGAAGGGAGGGAATGAAGGAAGGAAGATAAAATAGAAGAAATAGAGGACAAGAAATAACCAAAATAGAGAGAAGAAAGGAGAGGGAAAAGGAACATAATAAATTAGATAATTAGGAAGGTACTAAAGAAGGAGAAGAGTAAAGGGAAAAAAGGAAAAATATAGAGGAAGTATGATAGAGAGAATAAAGGAAAATAATGAAGGTGTGTACTGTGTACAGTAAAATAAAGAAAGAGTAAATAGAGATTAAGAATAATCAGAAATAAAAAGAATAAAGAGAGAGAAGGGAAATATAATATAAGGGATAAGAAAATTTTAAAAAGGTATTGAAGTATGAAGAGAAAAATCAATTGGTTGAAGCAAGAAAGAAAAGTAAAAATTTACAAAAAAATATTTAAAGAACTATTTACAAATAATAATAGTATTCTTAGCAAGTAGTATTCTTTGATAGAGTATGAATAAACATTTAATTTAACATTTTTTTGAAAGTGTTTTAAAAGGGGTGCAACACGAGGACTTCCCAAGAGGTCACCCATCTTAGTACTACTCTCGCCCAAGCACACTTAACTTCGGATCGGTGCATTAGTATTGCACTAGTGCTGTCGCACCCACATTTTAATTTAACATTGGTTATGTTTATCTATAGCATAATTATATTGTTTTTTTTGAAAACTTTCATGAATAATGTTATTTTAAAAAGTCTAGTTAAACCATGACCCCATTGACACACCAATTCAATCTTGGCTCTGTTATAATAACAATATCGAAAATGGTTGCGTTGTGCATATAATCAGCCCTGTAGTTCCATTTATTCCACATTAACTTATTCACTTGAAATGTTTGAATGAAAATATTTCATCAAATTAATACAAAACTTATGACACTTGTTTTCCCTATAGGATTTGAATAAGAGATAAACTTTGAATCTATGCCATATAACATTTATGTGTGTGTGCACACGTGCAAAGTCTATCTATTATCACTCACGTTCATTTGAAAATGCAAAGAAAATGTGTTAATAAAAGATTAAGGAGTTGAAGATATGAAAATGTTTCAGCCTAAGATTCTCCAATAACATAGTTCACAAGTAACATTGAAGGATCTCAGTTCTAAAACCATACCCGATATAATCTGCAGAGGACCGGTCAAGACCACTGCACCCTGCCCAAGAGGCTCCACGAAATATATTACCTCCACCAACCACTATAGCAACCTGAGAAGGATAGGCAAGTTGTTAGCTGTCAATATGCATGTTGAAGCACACAGTAGCATGTTCCTGCCTCATCCATTTAAACATCTCAAGTAAACATGTTACCTTAATCAAGTATAAGAACATAACAAGAACCAACAATATCAGAGTTTTATGAAAAGAATGGTGCACACTACATTATGGCGGAATGCAAAAAGGGGGATCATGGCTCTAACTTGATGATCATGAAAGATTTTTTTTCTAGCAGAACCATGATTAAAATTGATTGAGGTAAATAGTTTTAAATTTCTTGCAGATCGTTTACACAATTTTAGATTTATTGCACATTTTTTTCTGGTTACAAGATTTCTTGCACATTGATTATACATTCTGGACAACCGAAGGAGATTTTACTTTTATTGCCATATGGAGCAACAATTTGCAAATTCCCTTAAATGCAAAGAAAAAGAAACTTCACAAAGGGCAGACCTCAATCCCGAGTCTAGTGACAGATGCGACCTCCCTTGCAATTGACATAGTGATCTGCATGTAAACATTTAGCCATAATTGTCAGACGCTAGAACCCAATCAATCCAGGAATCCTGTCACCAAATCATCTGCTACGCATGAAAAAATTATAAAAAATCTGAAACAGATGAAGAGCACAAGATGGGTATGCACTTTGCCCAAGCCAAAGAATGTCCTACTGCTTTCCGAACAGAAACATAAAAAATGTTGTCTCTACAAAGCATAATATAATATAATGAATTATATAATGAAAGATCACATATCTCCCGAACCCAGCCGATCATAAACCCTAAACTCCGAACCCCCGTGAAGAACGCATTGGCGCTAAAGCACAAGGAGACACAAGGCAAAAACTGACGCGGGTCACAAAATCTCACCTTGGGATCGATGTTCTGAATGTTATCTCCGGCGAGCGCTTCGCCGCTCACCTTCAGCAGAACCCTCTGCCACCTGTACATGGGCTTCTTCGGCGCCGCACCGTCGCCGACGGCGATGCCGAAAGGGTCAATCGTCGCTGCCTGGAGCCTGTGCAGTTCCCCCAACGAGACAAGTGCATAAGCCTCAGAAATACACACTTCATAACAGAGGCATCAGACAAGAATCGGACCTCGTCGGTTTGGGAAAGGAATCGGCGCACCGGACGACGAGCCGAGAGAGGCTGCATCCCTTGCGCTCCGGCCTCGGGGCGAGGCGAGCGAAAGCAGAAGCAGGATGGAGAAGAGAAAGGGAAGGAGGCAGAAGACGAGGAAGAGGAGGAGGGGAACGAGAAGAACAGGAAAGGAATTGGTGCGAAGGGGAGAAGGTGGCGGCCATTCCCGCGGTTCCCTGCTTCATCCCCCGAAGGAAACTAAAGAGTGGAGCGAAGACGATGGAGGCGAGCGAGATATTAATATTTAAGGTTTGCAATTGAATAGATACAGAGTTTTTAGTGGGCAATAAAGTTCGTGTATATCTATTTACATAATTGGGTAGGTGGACCCCAGATGGCCGTGAAGGTGAAGCGATGGGCCAGGCCATTGTTGGCGTTGGTTTAGGGCAAATCAAATTGTTCTTTTCTCGGCTGAAATGTTTCCTTAGCCGAATTCGGCCCAATATATTTTTCAGGCGACTCACGTGTCTAAAATATATACGACTAAGCTCCAAAGGTTAGAAACTAGACCGGAGACTTAAAAGCTCGAGCTGAGTCACACACACCTGAAAGTTTAATCAAGGGTGATATAAACTTTTGGGTCAAAATTCTCGTTATCTCCCTCTATTTAAAGTTCAAATCTCTTCAAGAAATTCTTTTTCGAATAAAAGAGAAGAAGAGAAAACTATGATCGAAAGGTATGTATAGAGGTTCCAACCTCTCTCTCCCTTCTCAATAGTTTAATGATTGGATTAAGAGTAATAGGAGACCTTGCTCCTATTGATAGATTTGACGAGGACTTTCTCTAATTTTATAAGATTTGATATTGTTCTTATAATTCATTATTAGATTTATATGCTAGGATTCATTATTAGAAATTTTTGTGTGTTTTGAGGGAAGAATCCTAAATCTTGAGGAATGCATGATTTTACATGTTTTTTATCTAGTTTATGATGTTTTATTGCCGATAAATCTTGTATGAATCATTCATAATATTAAAGATGATTTTCCTAAAAGATTTTATTAAAATTGGATGAAAATCGGGCAAAAATAGATGAGACGACGCGGATCAGCAACCTCTGTCACGGTTGTGATGAGCATAATCACGGCCGCGACAGAGGCTGGAGACGAGTGTTGGGCCTTCTTCACGGTCGTGATGTATTTCCGTCACGAGCGTGACAAAAGGGTTATGATCCATCGTTCTGTCATGCCCGTGACACTTAGTGTCACGATCGTGGCAGAGTCAATCACGTCTGTCACCATGTCTATTATGGTCGTAACAGAGGGCGTAAGGAATTGGGTTTCTGTCATAGTCGTGACGGACCCTATCACGATCATGACAGACTGAAAATTTGATATATGTTATTTTTAAGGTATTTACTATTATGGATTACTGATTGATGATTGTAATGAATTTAGATACACGAAATGCATGGACAATCATAACAGGTTAAAATCTGAAGAGTGAAGGCTGAGCGACATGATCTGTTTGTTGATCATGATAATAACTGTTACTTGTCACTCCTCAAACTGATGACATAAAATATGGTGCCCTGCTTCATTGTGTTAGAATTTCCCTCGGGAAATTACTGTGCCCTGCACTTTGGAGTTTACATTTCCTGGGAGAATAATTGTATCTTACCGGAAAATAGTATGTATATTCCCATTCACCTTCGGGTGACGGAGCCTCGGCTCCAAGGCCTAGCTAGCCCACTGAAAGACAACGACTTGATTCTTCAATTACTTATAAGATCAAAGACTAAACTGAAAGGAACTGATGACCACGAAAATGAGATCCAAAGTATTATGAAGCAACCCTGAGGATATGACTAAGGCAAGGTAAGGACAAGTGCTAGTCACTTGGTATGCCTACTATACTAACTGATGAACCGATGACGATGCTTACATGTCAAGTATTTTACTGATGACCTTATGTTATGAACTAATGACATGTACATTTTTATGACCATGACTTGGCATGCATATATGATCATTGTTATTATGAAATTGTCATATACATATGTAAGATGCATCACATTTACATATTCTAATTAGGAAACCCTACACCCTAGATCCGTGCAGGTAACTGATAAGTTTGGATGGATGGTTGATCAATTCATAATGGCTAAGTTGCACATGGTATAGGAATAATGAGCCATAAGTCTCTAGAGTTTGTTTAGAAGAGTCTTATGGAATAATGGATTCTTCCTAGTTCTATGATACGATGATGAAAACTTTTATTTAAGTCTTCCGTTGAATTATAAATGATTTTATTTTATTCTCGTGTTTAATGATTTTTTGCAATAGTATGTCTATCATTTTATTATGATGATATTATGGCGAACGGGCTCGCACTGCCAAAATGACCTAATTGTCCTCTAGCTTCTAGGGTGGAAATTTTGGGGTGTTACAACACCTCATCCACCTACACACTTCAATAAATTCTTCGTTAAAAGTCGACCCGATTTAGTAAATTATGAGTTCCAATCCAACACAGAATATTTTGGGTTGGCTAGCTAGATTCATCTTATTAAAAAATATTGTGGTCGAAAATATATTCACGTCAGAACACGATAAAATCGGTGAGAATTCATATCAAGATGAATCCATATTAAAAAAATGGAATTCACTTTTGATCCAGTTATTTAATATTATAATAATATATAAATATATCATAACATATTTGTATGTGTTATTTATGCATTACATTATTATCTTTCTCTACATATACGATTGTAAAATTATTATTATTAGTCATAAATAATAATAAGAGCGTTCTAAATTAATGATAATAATTTTTATAAAAAATAAAATTATTCAAAATATTTAATATACAAAATAATTAAATTGGGATAATTGAGTCATTCAATCGGAACTGATTTCAAGATCGGGATTCAAATTTTAGAGATCCGTTCAAATTGGTAAGCAATAGCCCATGCATAATAATACCGAACCGGGGGATGATTAAGAATAAGGCACAACAAATATTGCACGATCTATAATGGATGTTTAATCTTGTCACATCATTGTTTTCTGGATTACAATAGTCTTCATTTTCTTGTGGAATAAAACTTATTTGACATTTTGAATAGAGGGCACGAATGTCACTTTACTATTCATGAGATTGAAACCCTCACTCTCATCTTCACCATAGTAACCCGACATAACATTCTTCTCCCACTTGTGACCATTTTTTTTTGCCCTAGCCAACAATGTTCATCGAATCCTAAAGCACATATGGGTCTAAATCGTAAAGGGCAGATCTTGAGATATTATTATCATCGGCCATATAGTTCGAAAGTCTCTTTTTTGTTTCATCATTTGATATTGATTTCCATCTTTGTACTTCCTTTTTTCATCCATAGAAGGGGTTTCTCTGTTACATGTTGCTCCCTATTACAACTCTGACATAAAGGTATTTCAGACGTTCCTTTTTATCTTCCATTTTTTGTGTTATGTTTTCCATCTTTTTCTTTATTTTTCCCCATCCACAAAATAGGTCACCCTGCTACAAGTTTGTTGACATCCGTGCTCCGTGTTAGAACCCTGACATCAAGGTATTTTCGAACGAGTGCTTTTAACCTTCTATCTTTTATGTTTGTCTTTCATCTTTTTCCTTACTTTTTTCCATCCACATAAGAGGTCTTTGCTACAAGTTTGGTGACATCCTTTATCCTTAACCAAAGCCTGACATCACGATAAGATTTTTTTGGAACTTCCTTTTTACCTTCCATCTTTGGCATTTGTCTTTCGGCTTCTACCTTCATTATTTTGCATGATTGTACCACGTCTTTGTTGTTACACATATCTATTATCTTTCCTAACAATGGAACATTTACATGTATTGGGTTCCTAATTTTGCAACCAATCATTGCTTTTTCCTTGTTCTGCCGCTAGACTTACGCGCAATTGTGTGTGAACCATATTAATATGATTTCATTTAAAGTATGGAAGTAACAATGAAGTGATGCCGTCATGGTCTATTCATAACATTACATGTAAATCACAAATGCGTGAACATATTTTTGTATTACCTACTCGACATCCTAGACACAATATTTTGACTTCATACTGAGCTCATTATGAAAATGCTTGGCTAAGACTTATACATACCCATCCAAATAGTCATGAGCAGTACCATAATTTCCAATTAGAGCATAATTCAGTCAATATTTTTTTTGTAAATCGTTATATTTGTTGGTCATATATTCATAGGTCATATATTCATATAAATTAAAAATTGTAAGGAATTATCACAATGACCAAGAGCTCGCCTCTAGAAACAAAGATGTCTCACTAAAAAAGATGGTTGTACAATTGGGATGATGATTTGGATGCAATGTTTGTTGGCATTATGAAACTTACACATTTGGATGAGAATTGTCAATGGTATTGTCACGACCCCGGAATTAAGTCTCGGCCTAACCCGTAAGTCGCGACGTAATTACGGACGATCAAATAAAATTTTTGCGGAAACGTGCAATAGTTCCCCTAGAAAACATTAGAGGATAACACACATAACAATCCACGCAATTCATATATTTGATCATCAGAGCATAACAGAAAACCTTAAGGTTTACATCACACAAAACCATATTCTTTTAGGATACAAAAGTATATTCATTTATGTATTTTACAAACACAACTCCTTTGACATCCAACAAAGGATGCAAGAAGTACAAGTCTTCTATCTATGTCACCACGAAGATGCCAAAACTCTCCAATACCTTAGCAACAGAAAGAGTCTGCGACTCTGCTAAGGTAGTCCACGTGCACGATCTCAAAAGCTCTAATGATCTGAAACATGTTGAAACAACGTAATGAGCAACCAACAGCTCAGTAAGTTGATAACTCATACTCAATGTGTTAACCACCTTTCAATTCAGAAGGATATCAAATACATACAATAGTAAGAAGCAAAATGATAAGTTACCTTTAGTATCATAAGCGCAAAATCATATACAATTTGCAAATCCAATCAATCAGACAAATCACTTAACATATGCAATGATGCAGCAACCACATGAATGCACAGATCACCAACTGGCCAGTTTGTATAGTCGATAGATGGATTCGAGAGGTGGCTCCCACCGTGACTACTCACGATGTAGCACTTCGTTCCATTCTACCTCATCCCTGCCGGGGAACAGAATGAATCAGAATGTAAGTGCATTCAAGAGGTGGCTCCCACCGTGATTTCTCACGATGTAGCACTTTGCTCCATCTTACATCATCCCATTTTGGGATCAGAATATATTGATGGTTGGATTCAAGAGGTGGCTCCCATCGCTATCAACGATGTAGCACTCCGCTCCAATCATCACTCATGCAAATGCATGACACACACATATGCAAATGAATGATTCCTTACACAAATTGCACATTCAGATATTCTGACAAATCGTTCAAATCAGTCATTCACACAAATACATCATTCATACAAATCAATGTCTCACTCAATAATACTCTTTAGAGAACAATGAATAGTTCAAAATACTTTCCATCCAAATGTCAATGTAGAAATCACAAAGAATAGGAGGAACCAACTTACCTTATATAAGTGATGTGAAAATTTTAATCGCCTCCTCTTATCCTTACTTACTCCTTTAATCCTAAAATAATAACATATGTCCATTTAAATACTATGATCTGAAAACTAACATAATATACATGAAAAACATATCAGATAAACTATACATATCATTTACCCCCTTCACTCAAATAATTCAACTACTTGAATCCTTAGAAGTGTTCATGTTGCACATGGCAGATTAACAACCTAATGCAAGAAAATTCATAACTCCGAATATTTAGGGCCAAAATTCATATTATAATTTGTTATGAACCTAGAGTTCCTCAGGAATGACTAATAAAAGTTTCAGATTTATTTCATCATAATTAGGTCGCAGAAAAATCGACAATTAGCATAATATCAATTATAGTTCCTAGTTCTGGCAGACAGGGCAAGGTGCAATAATAAATTCATAACTCTCAGAACACAATTGATTTCAAGGTGATTCGAATTGGAGACGAATCCTAACTTCAACATATATCTGAACCTTAAATATCAAGAATTATCATATAATATGGAATTTTCTACATAATTTACAATTCGGGTGAGCAATTCTGCAAAACAGTCTGATAGACCCTTAAACATGAGGGCATAACTTTTTGTACACCAATCCAATTAAGCTAATTCCAAAGACACACGAAAGCTAGCTCATAAGGGATGTTCTAGAATTAATTTCATAATTTTAGGAGGTCACTAGGGCATCCAGATGACCTAGCAAATCTCGGGCATAGAATTGCTTGTAGCTAGGGCTTGTTCTTGATCAAAAGAGATCAAGCTAAGTATACCCCTTAACTACACTGAGATTTTGGAATGGAAAAAAGAAGAAAAAGCCAGAGGAACTATGTGAAATCAGAGTATGACCATAATTACAAGATCTATGTAATACTTACCACAAAATGACCAAAATCCACTTTTGTTTACTTCTCCAAGTTCTTCTTTCTTCCTTGAATTTTGCTTTTCTTTGTGTTCAAGTTTCGGATGGATGAACTAAGGGCCGACAATAGGTGGATAAGATCTTGTAATAACCGACTTCAGGGTGGTCAAACTAAGGTACAAAATTGCCCTTGGATTTTGGCACTTATGTACACTCCATGCCATTTAAGTAAATGGCTTTGGTTTTCTATTTATTTATTTTATTTTTCATTTACTTAAGACATTACATGTAAATAAGGAAGTACCCCCCATTTGGATTCAAACAAAATATTTTCAAACATAAATTTCAAGAGAATAAAAATCTAAATTTTGGTCCGAAGAACAAAAACGACGATTTTTCAGATTTTCCGTTTTTACACATCATTTTTACCTAACTAGAACATCTTCTAAAAATTATTAAAAATCATATCTAGCATACATTCATATATAGGAACAATTACCGGCACTTTATTTTTCTTAATTCTATTATTTTCCGATATCACATTTTCATGCCTTAAGCGAAATTTTCAGCGCTTAAGACGTTCCGACGATCATAGTTGGAACTTATAACATAACATTCATATCATAATGCATATCAATCACTTAAAACCACATTAACAAATATTAAATCATAGGGATTAGTTTTGGGATATTACAGGTATCTTTTCGACTGATACGTGGAAACATATGTTGGTTAGATTTAACGAGACAATGAAGGAGTATATGTGGTGAACTTGAAAATTAGACTAGAAAACTTGAAGAAATTGTTAATTCTCTACCAAAGTCTAATTAATAGTAGTGGATGGGATTGTGATCATGAGAACAAAATTTCAACCCCGGGCAAACATAGCATGTGGGAAGAAGTCATAGCGGTAAGCCTAGAATCTTAAGTTCAAACGTGTGCTTCATTAGTAGTTGTCATTTAATATCTTTCAACTATTCTTTACTAATAGAAAAACAAGGACTATCGCATAATTAAAGAGAAGTCATTTCCTATTTTTGATGATTTGTTATTCATATTTTCTTAGAACATTATCACTGACAGTCGAGCATTTGCTATGTCCATGCATTTCTAATTTGCCTTTAGAGGATTTTGACTTAAATGAGGATTATGCTAATGACATCGACATTATCTTGGATGCTATAAATTTCACCCACACTAGTAGAAGTAATGAGACAAGTGTAGGTTGCACATCACATGTCATGTTTGACGGTCTCTCATAAGTTGTTGTTGTATAAAGATTCCTACACTAGTGTTTCCCCTTCACCCTCCACTACAAAGAGGATTGTATCCAACAATCATAATGCTAATACATGAAAGGGTAAGGAAAACAATTATGAAGTTGTAGAAATTATGAATGAAATAACACATAAGGAAAAAAATACTTCTATTGCTAGATGAGATGGTGCAACGAGATAAGGAAGTCAACCCTTACACTAGAAACCAATATTGAGCTATATTGTTAGGAGATAACCAATTATACTTGAATATAAGCTGGCCATGAGGGAATCCTTCATAGATGATGTAACAATCCAGATTTTCGTTAAATAAATAAATGAATTTTATTTATTTATAATATCTGGAAAATTATTATTTAATATTCGAGAATTATTTAATTCTAAAATTCAAGGAAAATTGGAAAAGATGGTTAAAGAGATAAGAAGGAATTTGAGAGGTATTGGATTTAATTGGGTTGTTATTAATTAATCTCATATTTAGTTAAATCTGAGAAATTATGATGTGATTAATTATGGATGGATGGTCAATATTGATTCTAAAAGAGTTCAAGGCCTAATAGAATTGATATTGCAAATCTGCACCTATAAATAGACATTAAAGGGTGGCTGGAAACCCATTTTTCTGTCAAATAAAATTCTGTCCATGAGCTCCCTTTTTCTCTCGTTTGCACGTGAATCGAGGCACCCTCGAGAATGTGTGGCAGCTGGTTTCGAAGCCTGCACATAGGAGAAGAAGTTTCAGGTGGTGGCCACGAGATTCGGAGCAAGGACAGAGAGCAATCGCCGGTTAAAGTTTGGCGTTCGTGCAATTTTCCAGAGAAGGAATTACAGTTGGTTGTTCAGCCAACTTTAGGTACATAGGGGGAATCCCTATGTCGTCAGTTTTTCACGACATGAAACCATAATCCCTTCTCCTTTGTACCAGGATTCTATTGATGTATTGTATGCATAGTTTGAATATCGTAGGGCAAAGTTATGATGAACGGAAAGTCGCGTCGGAATGCACTTCTCCGTCGACGGCAGAACCCGGCCTGGGTTCTGTTGTGCCCGGCCCGAATTTGGTTGAATCCAGACCGAGTTGGAATCGGAACCGGATCGGGTTGTCCAACTCGACCCGGGTTCTGGCTTCGGCTCTAATCGGGTTGCGGCGCATTTTCGATTGAATGTGAACCGGTCGACCCGACCAGAGTTCACTGTACACCCGGCCTGGATTTGCCCTGACCGAGGTGATATCGATCATTTCCGAACACGGCCCGGGTTTCACTCGACGCGGGCTGAGTTCTGGAGACAGAAATTGTAATTTTGGATAAATTGTTAAAGATAATTGTATGGCTATCATAGTTTATTGTTCCTGATCGTCCCTGATCATATCACACACAGATCTGATCATATCCTTTAGATTTGATTTGAGATTTATATCATTGTTATCCTGTCATATTGTGTGATCCCTTATAATGTCGATCCAGTAGTTTTTTCCTGATTGGGTCCTTGTCTAACCTAAAGTAAATTGTTAAAGATAGGTCTTTAGGTTAAATAAGATAAAAGATGAAAACTATTGGATCTCCATGTTCTCCAATTGTCTCTAAGTCCCTTGAGCCATTATTGTTATAGTATTGTATGAGACAGATAGTGTACCTAAAAGTTTGAGACGTCATCCTTTAGGAAAGCTATGACTGTCATATGATGGTCATGGTCCCCCGCCATCACGAATATATTGTTAGTGTTATTATTGAAGGGAGGCTTGCCGTGGTACTGATCCCCCACTGGCCTACATGAAAGAGACATGGAGTTTTCCATAATTGGTTGAGCGCTGTCTAATTAAATGGAATTGAATAGAATTGAATTGGAATTAAATTGAATTGAATTGAAATTGAATATAATTGAACTAAATTGAATTGGAATTGAATTGAATTGAATTGAAATTGAATAGAATTGAACTAAATTTAATTGAACCTTGGTTATTTGGATTTTGACGTTGATTGGCTTTGCCTCCGCCTATTGAATAGAATAGAAATTGTTAATTGACCAATGACCACAAATATTGATAATAGAAAATTATTAAATTGGATAGATGTCATAGTGATCAGGCATAAATGTTATTTGATATTGATTGATCTCTTGATCTCTTACTTGATCCTCTCTATTGATTCATGGCCTTACTGATTATTGATCTTCCTATATTGTTCTATCATGTGCTCTATTGATTACTGTTCCTAATTGATTATTGATCGATTGTTTTCTTATTGAGCACTATTGATCTACTTATTGTTATGATTAGACCCTACGTACTGAGTATTTTTATATCATGGGTTTTCCCCTGCATCTGGATTCATGTAGGTGAGATGATAGAAGATGGCGATGTAGGTGGTCAGGCTCAGTGACAGAGATATTACACATGGTGTAGGATTTAGTCCTACTAGAATATTTGATTAGTTTTTATATTCTGCACATTTAGCATGATGGAGTCATGGACATTTCCAACTCCTTAACGTTATATTGTTAAGCGATCTTATTTCCGCATTAATAGAGTTTATTTTCCGCAAAAATTTATTTACATAAAATTACGTAACGACCTTTGGGACGACTCTGAGCACGTGATAGTCACGTGGGTCTCGGAGCATTACAAAACCTATCAAAGCCTAAGGAGAGACACTTCTTAGCTGTATCTAGTAGATAGAGTTGAGTCAATGTGCAACTGTCACGAGCAACCACTGCAGCCATCAAGTAGAGTCAAGTAAGTATTGTATTGTTATATGGATTATGGAGCTCATACTAATAGAATTGTTATTGCTATTGTTATGTTGGAACAACTGCTATGGCTTTTGCGAGCCATATTTCACGAGCTCCCAAAAATGGATTATAGCGGGTCATTCAGCAGGCCCTAGGCTCACAGGCCAAAGAGCATAGGCTTAGAGCCCAATAGGGAATAGACAACAGATCTGATATCTCAATTGAGCGAGGTTGAGGCGAGGATCTTTATGGATCCCACTTAGCTCACACTGAGCACACCCACCCATGATCATTGTATGGTAGTTGGGTATGATCGTAGAGGCATTATAGAGGTTCTGAAGTTGCAACCCCTCAGCTCGACGAGAAGGGTAACTTCGAAGATGCAAAAAGATGAATGAAGGAGGTTGAGTAGATCTTCCTCGAGATGGATTGCGGCGAGGACCGCAAGTTCATCTATGTGAATTAGAAACCGATTGATGAAGCCATGGATAAAATGAGGGATAACATAAATCCTTAGGTAATGAAAATAGGATTGATGGTATAAGGCAATGCCTGAGGAGGTTATTCCGAAAGGAATAACCAAAGTTCTAAGGAGGTTATTCTAAGGTTGAATAACCAAAGTCCTAAGGATGTTATCCCCACGTTATTCTTAAGGCACCATAAATTGAGATAAAAGTGAGGTCAACACAACGAGTAAATCATGATATCTATTATCGAATAGTGAATTAAAGAAGACCTCAATGAATTCCTAATCATAAGGTTAGGAAAGATTATGGATTCAAATTGGAAAGTTGATCTCTATGTTAGTTGGGAATGCTACATAAGAGAATAGAAAGGATACATAATGTTATTCCTTAATGATGATGATATAGAGATAGTCCACAAGTCATGTTGTACATGTGACTTATAAGGAATTATTTAGGACTTCATTTAATGAAAAAAAAGTTACTGTCATGCAGTAAATAGTTATTTGATTGATAAAGGGTAAGGACTTTTTGGCAGACCTGATCGTCATCCCGATCAGAGAGTACGACATAGCGTTGAGTATGGACTGGTTGTCCTATCACGACGCCAATCTACACTGCCGAGCAAAGAAGATCATGATCGGAGCACCAGGAGGACCTCAGACCATTGTCGGAGGCATGTCACTAAAGCTGGGTAAGGTCCTGGTGTCATCTATCAAAGCCCAAAAGTTATTAAAGAAAGGATGCCAAGGATTCTTGGCAAGTGTGATTGAGATGGATCGGGCTGAGATAGATCGGGATAGTATTGAAGTGGTGAAAGAATTTCCGGACTTCTTTCCGGATGATGTTTCAAGACTACCACCACGATGGGAGATCGACTTTCGCATCGATTTGGTGCCGAGTACTGCACCCATATCGAAGGCACCATATAGAATGGCTCCAGCAGAAATGCTGGAATTGAAGTCCCAAATCCAAGAGTTGTTGGATAAGGAATTCATCCGACCGAGTGTTTCCCCATGGGGCACTCCGGTATTATTCGTGAAGAAGAAGGATGAATCTATACGACTATGCATAGACTATCGAATGTTGAACAAGGTCACAATAAAAAATAAGTACCCACTACCGAGAATTGATGACATGTTCGACCAATTATCTTCGGTAAAAGTGTTCTCGAAGATCACCTTGTGAAGTGGTTACCATTAGCTTAGGATAGTTGATGATGATGTGCTGAAGACAACATTCAGGACAAGATATGGCCACTACGAGTTCTTGACGATGCCGTTTGGGCTGACCAATGCCCTGGCAGCCTTTAAGGATTTGATGAACCGGGTGTTCAGGTCATATCTGGACAAGTTCGTGATTGTCTTCGTCGATGATATCTTGATTTTTTCATCGACTCCGGAGGAACATGAGGAGCATCTACAAGTTGTTCTACAGACTCTCCGAGAGCACAAGTTGTATGTCAAATTTTTGAAGTGCAAATTTTGGCTGGAAGAGATAATGTTCCTTGGACATATCATCAGCAAGGATGGGATATCAGTGGATCCTGCCAAAGTAGAAGCAGTTGCCAACTGGGAGCAACCAAAGAACGTATCGGAGATTCGGAGCTTCCTCGGACTGGCAGGATACTACCGAAGATTTATACAAGATTTCTCCAAGATCGCATCGCCATTAGCGAATCTCACAAAGAAAGGCATCAAATATGAGTGGTCATGAAAGTGTGAAGACAGTTTCCAAGAGTTAAAGAAAAGATTGACGACGGTGCCTATTCTGACCATACCTTCAGGCCAAGGAGGTTATGTGGTATATAGCGACGCATGTGGCACCGGCTTGGGGTGCATCTTGATGCAGCATGAGAAGGTCATTGCCTACGCATCAAGGCAATTGAAGAAACACGAGAAGAACTACCCGACGCACGATCTCAAATTAGCAGCGGTAGTCTTTGCCCTCAAGATCTGGAGGCACTACCTTTATGGCGAAGAATTCGAGATCTTCACAGATCACAAAAGTCTGAAGTATATCTTTTCTCAACATGATCTGAATATGCGTCAGAGGAGATGGATAGAATTCCTAAAGGATTATGAGTTTGCTATCAACTACCACCCGGGAAAGGCAAACTCGATCACTGACACACTCAGTAGGAAGTGGGTTGCATCACTCGCATGCCTGAGAATGAGTCGCTGGAATATGATCGATTGTATTATACAGGCCAGTCTAGTGACCAATAGTGATGGTGGACGGATTATGGCACACCTCGACATGCAGCCCGAATTGATGTTAAAGATCGGGAAGGCTGAATGACAATGAGTACGACCACCTACTCAAGTTGCGCGATAAGATTCCTGCCGACTTTTCAATCTCAGATGGAGTCATCAAATACAGGGGACGTTTGTGGGTCCCTGACCATGATGGACTAAGAAGGCAAGTGCTTGATGAATGTCATAAATCGGAATTCGTCATTCATCCCGGAAGCACGAAAATGTATAAAGATTTGCAACGGACCTTCTAGAAGAATAATATGAAGAAGGACATATCAGAGTACGTTGCAAAGTGCATAGTATGTCAGCAAGTGAAGGTTGAGCATCAAAGGTCATATGGAATACTGAAGGAACTTGGAATCTCACAATGGAAATGGAAAAAGATAACGATGGACTTTGTTACAAGGCTTCTAAGAACAGCAGGACCACGATGCGATATGGGTAGTGGTGGACCAATTTAGCAAAGCGGCCCACTTCATTCCCATCAAATTAAAGCAGTTCGTCGAAAGCCTGATGAGCATTTATGTTAAGGAGGTTATCCGACTACATGGAGTGTCAGTCTCCATTGTGTCGGATAGAGATCCGCGATTTACAACGAAATTTTGGCGGAGCATTTAGAGTGCCTTTGGAACGAAATTGAACTTCAGCACAACGTTCCATCCTCAGACAGACGGACAGTCTGAGCGCACCATACAGACATTGGAAGATATGCTCCGAGCATGTGCTTTGGACTGGAGTGGCAGTTGGGACACTCACCTCCCACTGATTGAATTTGCATATAATAACAGCCACCACTCCAGTATTAGCATGGCACCCTTTGCAGCCATGTATAGAAGACCATGCCACTCCCCTATCTGTTGGAGTGAGGTAGGGGGACGACAGTTCTTGTCAGAGGAAATGTTGAAGCAAACTATGGAGGATGCTGAAAAGTTCGTCTCATTAGAGAAAGATTGAAAGCAGCATTCATCAGACAAAAGACTTATGCTGACAAGAAATGAAGAGAACAGATCTTCAAGGTTGGAGATCGTGTGATGTTGAAAGTCTCCCCGATGAAGGGAGTAATGAGATTCAACAAGAAGGGCAAGCTGAGCCCTAAGTATGTGGGTCCATTCGAGATATTTGCATTGATTGGAGATGCAGCCTGCAGGTTGGCGCTACCGCCATCATATGGACACGTGCATAATGTCTTCCACGTGTCGATACTGCACAAGTATCAGCATGATGATGCTAATATAGTGAATATGGAAGAACCAAACTTGAATGTGGAGCTGACATACGCAGAACAACCTATAGAGATATTGGAGTACCAGACTAAGCATTTGAAGAATAAGATGGTACCTATGGTGAAAGTGGCATGGACATATCATAGAGACGAAGATGCTACATGGGAATTGGAAGAGGAAATGAGGAAGGATTTTTCAGAATTATTTAAATAGATTGATGTAATTTTCCTTAAGTAAATTCGAGGACGAATTTATTTTTAAAGAGGTTATGATATAACAACTCATATTTTTGTTAAATAAATAAATATTTTATTCATTTATAATATCTGGAAAATCATTATCTAATATTCAAGAATTATTTAATTCTGAAATTCAAGAAAAATTGGAAAAGATGGTTAAAAAGATAAGAAGGAATTTGAGAGGGATTGGATCTAATTGGGTTGTTATTAATTAATCTTGAATTTAATTAAATCTGAAAAATTATGATGTGATTAATTATGGATGGATGGTCAAGATTGATTCTAAAAGAGTCCAAGGCCAAATAGAATTGATATTGCAAATCTGCACCTATAAATATGTATTAAAGGGTGGCTGGAAACCCCTTTTTCTGCCAAACAAAATTTTGTCCACGAGCCTCTTTTTTCCTCTCATTTGCACGTAAACCGAGGCACCCTCGAGAACGTGTGGCATCTAGTTTCGAAGCCTGCACATAGGAGAAGAAGTTCCAGGTGGTGGCCGCAAGTTCGGAGCGAGGACAGAGAGCAATCGCCGGCCAAAGTTCGGCGTTCGTGCAGATTTCCAGACAAGGAATTACATTTGATTGTTCAGCCAACTTTAGGTACGTAGGGGAAATCCCTATATCGTCAGTTTTTCGCGACATGGAACCCTAATCCCTTCTCCTTTGTACTAGGATTCTATTGATGTATTGTATGCATAGTTTGAATATCGTAGGGCAAAATTATGATGGTCGAAAAGTCGCGTCGGAACGCACTTCTTCGTCGGCGGCAGAACTCGGCCCAGGTTCCTATTGGTCGAATCCGAACCGAGTTGGAATCGGAACCGGATCGGGTTGTCCAACCCGGCCCGAGTTCTGGCTTCGGCTCGAATCGGGTTGCGGCATGTTTTCGATTGAACGTGAACCGGTCGACCTGGCCAGAGTTCATTGTACACTCGGCCCGAGTTTGCCCTGACCGAGGTGATATCGGTCATTTTCGAACACAGCCCGAGTTTCACCCGACGCAGGTTCTGGAGATAGAAATTGTGATTAATTTTGGATAAATTGCTATAGATAATTGTATAGCTATCATAGTTTATTATTCCTGATCGTCCCTGATCATATTACATACAGATCTGACCTCATCATATCCTTTAGATTTGATTTGAGATTTATATCATTGTTATCATGTCATATTGTGTAATCCCTTATGATGTTGATCCAGTAGTTTTCCTCTGATTGGGTCCTTGTCTAATTTAAAGTAAATTGTTAAAGATATGTCTTTAGGTTAAACAAGATAAAAGATGGAAACTGTTGGGTCTCCATGTTCTCCGATTGTCTCTAAGCCCCCTGAGACATTATTGTTATAGTATTGTATGGGGCAGATAGTGTACCTAGAAGTTTGAGACATCATCCTTTAGGAAAGTTATGATTGTTCTGTGATGGCTATGGTCCCCCGCCATTACGAATATATTGTTAGCGCTATTATTGGAGGGCGGTTTGACGTGGTACTAATCCCCCACTGGTCTACATGAAAGAGATACGAAGTTTCCCATAATTGGTTGAGCGCTCCCTAATTTAATGGAATTGAATAGAATTGAATTGAAATTGAATAGAATTGAACTAAATTGAATTGAAACTTGGTCATTTGGATTTTGGCGTTGATTGGCTTTGTCTCCGCCTATTGAATAGAATGGAAATTGTTAATTGACCAATGACCACAAATATTGATAATAAAAAATTATTAAATTGGATAGATGCTATAGTGATCAGGCATAAATGTTAATTGATATTGATTGATCTCTTGATCTCTTACCTGATCCTCTCTATTGATTCATGGCCTTACTGATTATTGATCTTCCTATATTGTTCTATCATGTGCTCTATTGATTATTGTTCCTAATTGATTATTGATCTATTGTTTTCTTATTGAGCACTATTGATCTACTTATTATTATGGTTAGATCCTACGTATTGAGTATTTTTATATCATAGGTTTTCCCCTGCATATGGATCCATGTAGGTGAGATGATAGAAGATGGTGATGCAAGCGGTCAGGCTCAGTGACAGAGATATTGCACATGGTGTAGGATTTAGTCCTACTAGAATATTTGATTAGTTTTTATATTCTGCACATTTAGCATGATGGAGTCATGGACATTTCCAACTTGACGTTATATTGTTAAGCGATCTTATTTCCGCATTAATAGAGTTTATTTTCCTTCCTACTAGCATGACATTTCCGTTTCGATCATCTCCAAGTGGCGACTAAACTTTTGCGAGAGCTTCATCTTCTTACAAAGTTCTTCAAATGATGTAGCTGATGACACTACATTTTGACTTTGGTTTTAGTATTACTAATGGCACCTCATTTCAGCTGATAGCTCCACAATTGGCTAGCTTTTGTTCAAGTCTTATCCCTTTTGGAGACATATTGACATATAACTTTTGTGAACAACCTACTTACCTATTATAATTTATTTGAATATGTGTATTTTTGTATGTGACATCTATCATTTACTATTGAATACTATGGATACTTGTTTTCTTTTCCACCAATGAATGTTGTAAGCATTTGTTTTTAAGTATTTCACATATTCCGAATTGTTGTGAATTGTGATAAATGCTAGTTAAAAGTATTTTTTATGTGTAGATGAATAGACGTATGCTTATACAATAGTTGGTTGAGGAGGACCATGAGGATGTCATTAAAATCATAATGACTAGTGGTATAATTGAAATAGGATACGGGGAAGACATTCCGAGGGTTCCGTGCAGAATTCATCCTTTCACTACCATCAGCTCATTATAGACATACTAAAAGGTCCCACAAAGATTATATGAGGTATTTAAGATGTCTCCTAGCATGTTTATAAAGTTGGAGGGGTTACTTACAGGATCCTCATACATAGTACATAACACATTCATGTGAGCAATTAACATTTTTCTTACATTGTCCAGTACATAGTATTTCCATTAGAAACATGTTAAAAAAGTTTTAACACTCCTGGGAATCTATTTATCACCATTTTAATCTTGTACTTCGAATCATATGTTCTCTTACTCATGAATTCATTGTCTTACCCAATGGATCCAAAGTTGTGCACCCACACATTCAAAATAATGACAAAATTTTCCCTTATTTTGGGATAACTCTTTTCTATATATTTGTACTAGTTGGGAGGGATCCATCACGACATAAGAGTTCTATGTTGGTGCATTGAAAATATTGGTTTCATTGTTTCAGAATGTATGGACTTTATTTTTTGCAGCGTAATAAGTTTAGTATGTTTATGACAGATTTCATGTGTTTGCACTTTATTATGTTTCCAAACAGTTTCCAATTTATAGTCATCTGTCTCTTCGACCACCGGTAAATTTTACTTAGTTGATTTTGGCTATGCTAATATCAAGAAATTTTTGCCCCATACCATGGTATTAAGTATCATTAGTCTGAATTTAGTAAACATCAAAGGAAATATGAAAACCCTGAGGATCTTCATAATCAATGGCATACACAACTTCAAAATTGTGTCAAAAAGTCATTTGATATTTTAAAGTTGTGGTTCAGAATTCTTCGCTCAACAATGCCTTATCCTATAGGAACACAAGAACGCATTGCCTTATCCTATAGGAACACAAGAACGCATTGTCTTGTATTGTTGTGTGTTATACAACTTCATAAAACGTTACCAAGAAAGTGATGACTAATTTAATATGTCGAGATTCGAATATGATGACAATAATAATATCAATGAGACAAATGTAAATGTGAATATTGGGAATGAGGAGAGTACAAAGGATGATTTAACTAATCCAAGGTATGCCTCTTCATCTTTCCTCCCTTAGGGGACAACTTCCTCGTTGAGCACCATGTACAGAGGCTCACGCAAAGTGACTCTAATATCATATATAATATTCTCGATCAACGTGTGATATTGTCCGTCTACATCTTGGCACACACAATTTTGTCGAAATGTGTAGCATGCACCTAGTTAAGGTCACGTTTTCATATATACTTAGCACTTCGTTTGTAACCAATGCAAGACATGTCTTTTACATATTTTTTTGTACTATGTTCTTTTTTAATGTTTAAAAAATAAAAAATATATAAATACTTAACAAATTTTAAAAAAAGAGAGGGTGATGCCCCGCTCCTACTGGCCTTTCTTGTTGGTGGCCGGAGTTAAGAAGCTCTCACCAGATGCCAACATCCACACAACAAAAAATGAGAGGCTACCACTCAGAGTGGTGGTCTAGGTCCCTTTCTTTGCATAGCTCCCGCCCATAGTGAGCTGTTTAACAGCACAAACCAATGGCAATTCCAGTGATAGCTCACAATCAAGAGGAAACCTAGAAGAGGACTGGGAGAAGGGGAGTGTTTTGGTGCATGAGCACTCACAAAGGAAGCAGCTAGGGAGCTGTGAGGATAAGTGATGAATCCAAGAGTAGAAATAAAAAGAATAATACTTTTAGGCCTTAGCAATAGCAAGGACAAAGGCCATGTCTTGCCGCTACAACCATCGAGATCAAGGAGGATATTGGACAAGTTTTAGTTGGGAAAGTGCAAGGGGAGGCCACCAGAACCTTTAAAACATCTGGGAGTTCTCAACCCTCCAATATCTGTGAATCCTAGTGAAGCCAAGCCTTATGTCACTCCTGTCCCTTCGTTGAGGGTAAGGAGGTACTCTGCTTCATATGAAAAGATTTGTTATCGTTGGGAGTTTACATTGTACAAAAAGGAAAAAACAAAGGGAGGTATGGATTTTATGCTTGCTCAAGTCTGATTTTTTTTTCACACATCGATCATGAAGGTCAAACTCCATAAAGCCTCCGAGCTTGAATTGAAGTGTTATGATGAGCTTCTGAAGGAGCGGGATGACACTATTCGAGGCGCCAACTAGCAACACAACAAGATGGAGCAAATTGTCAGCACGTCTAGTGGTGTTCGTGATGCTTTCAGGTTGGAGTTTGGAATGTGAAGATTTCAAATTTTAGACATATTACTTTGGGAGCCATTTTGCTAAATGTCCTTCAATTTTGACACTTTTTTAGCGTTATCTCCAACTTTAATTTATAACCAAACTATCATTTTTTAACTTGTTTCACCAATTGCCCTTTTTACATGTGATTGGTCGTTTCTCGATTTCCCGATCGACGTGGCGTCCACATGATGATTTTCTCTCTCATCCATGCGAGCAATTGGCGTTATTAAAAAGGTAAAATAATATTTAAAAATTTTAAAAATAGCACCGCCCCTCTGCGACCTTCGGTCGTCGGCGCGAGGGGTGGCGCCCCTATGGCGGCCTATTGCAGGTGGGGGATGACCCCCCTTTCCTGCGCGTGCTGGAAAATATATTCAAGTCATCGTAAATTACTAGAATAAAACACTGAATTCTCCAACAGTTACTAGTTGTCGAACTTGATGATTTCGTCGTATCATGGGATTATCGCAAATTCAACAACAAACTTTATGTGAGGATAAATAATTTTCTAAAAATAGTAATTCATCGTGCTCTTTATTTCTTCTCTTTCTATTTATCCACTATTTCCAACAACAATTTAAAACTTTCACCACATGCTCAAGGTCGGAGGAGAGTTGTCTTCACAACACTGCTATGGCCACTAAACTGTTGCATACATAAAGCCACCCCACCCGTCATCCAGGGAGCTGCTTGTCCCTCCGACTGCCGATGCTGGAGAGAGAAGTGAGGGGGTAACACTCCTACTCTTTTTAAAAATATTTTTAAATTTTATATTATGAAATTATGAAATTATTTTATTCATTTTAAAATATTGAAAAAAGAATAGTAATTAGGTAGGACAATTTAATTTTTTTCCATAATTAAAAATAAATAGTAAAAAAGTTGAAAAGACTTGAACAAAAATTGCGATCGCCGGATAAGTTCATAATTTTCAATGCAAAAATTCGCTAAAATACAAAAAAAATAAGGAAATAACTTTTTATTAATAAAAATGTTATCCTTCAATATTATCATCATCATTTCTTTATTCAATGGAAAGAATTAATGCAATAATTTTTTAATCTTTTATTAAGATATATGAGAACAATGCATATATATCCAAACATCTAATTATAAAATAAACCTTTAGTCAGTGTTTGTTTTGAAAACTTGGCAAGAACTTAACTCTAAGTTTTAGTCGTGTGACCCAAGTTTTTCCATAATTAACTATTATTATATTAACTTAAATTATAATCAATTATAATATTTTATTTATTAATATAATATTATTTATCTTATCAAATAAATGTTTTAACTTAATATAAATATTTTTTTTATAATATTAATAACATATGGAAAATAATAAAGTATAATATTAAAATAAATATTTTCATAAATAATTATTTTAACTAAATAAATAAATCATATTATAATTTACTATAATTTTATACTTCAAAAAATAATAAATTTGAAACTATAATTATAATTTACTATAATTATAAATGAATTCTTACTTTTTATTCAAACTACTTACTAAACTTATCTATTAAATCAATCTTCCAACTTCTCATCATTACATTTTTTTCATCCAAACAGCACATCTAATTTGATCTATCAAATCAATTAGTTATAACTAAAAAAAACTCAAAAAAAAAAATCCCCACACCAAATACATTCACATTAATTAGGTCCACGAAAA
Organism: Pontederia crassipes; assembly: GCA_030549335.1. Classification (NCBI taxonomy): domain Eukaryota; kingdom Viridiplantae; phylum Streptophyta; class Magnoliopsida; order Commelinales; family Pontederiaceae; genus Pontederia; species Pontederia crassipes. The sequence goes on from CM060190.1 coordinate 11,601,431, forward strand.
AAGGAAAAAGACAAGACATGCTTCTGAAATGCCATTTAATCTCACGTGCAATGATGAAATTATGAATACCATGGTCAACACTAAATCAAGGGCATGTAGGGGCATTCCGACTAAACCCAAAATGACCCAACCCAACATAACCCAACGATCCGATTTTTTATTTTAAATGATTTTATAATTAATTTAAAGATTTTATAGCATTTAAAATTTTGAAAATACAAAATAAAAGGTTTTAACAATACAAGAAGCATTTAAATATTTAAAATAATATTTTTTTATATTTAAAATAAAATATTAAATACATTTTTATATTAAAAATATACAAAAATATTTTTTTTTAAAAAAAGTGATCCAGCTCGGATCAAGTTGGGCAATTAAAAAAATTTGAAACTGACTCATCCCAACCCGACCAAGATTGGTCGGGTTGAATAGGATCGATTCCAATCCTTGACGCCCCCTTAGGTATGCTCAAGGCCATGCCATTCTTCATACCAAGTGAAAGAGAAGAGAACAACACGATCTCTGGACCGAAAAAAAGAATTGACAGAGGTTGGCATGCACGCCTGCACGGGAAGCATGATCATACATATGACTCATGAGGGCATCTCCTTGTCTACCTCCACCAAACGAGAACAATGCACTTTGCCACAACCAAGAAAGACTAGATGACGACAGTCTCAAACCGGCGTATCAGCACAACCCCCAAGGACATCCCAAGTTTCTATGTACAGCTGTCAAATGCCTTGATTAGGAGGCGTATATATAGTAGGTTTACTATCACCGACTTTGCTACACAGAAATATACACAACAACCAAAATTGGAGTTGAACAGGGATGAATACAGCGGTGATTATAGTTACACAAGCTGAATTCTGGCATCACCCCAACCTCATTTGACATTTTTGTCGTGGTCGCCAAGGAGCTCATTGTTTCCACGATGTAACTTGAGCAAGCTGGCAGGGAAGATAGAATGCTGATGATGTGTATGAGGGATTTTCAGTTTATAATTCACTTTGCCCACCTTCTTCACAACTCGGAAGGGGCCTTCATAGTAGCAGTTTTGTTGTCTGTGCAAGTTACCACAATTATCTTGCCGAAAAGGCAACTTAACGAAAACTAGATCACCCACTTCATACTCAGTCCGCTTCTTCGCAATTGCCCGCATCTTCCTACATTTCGCTTTGCTAAAGGCCACCGTTAGGACACTTGCCTGCTCATGTAGTGTTCCTTGACACAGCTAAAGGCTTGCCACTATTGGGAGTGACATTGATGCTGGAACTGGGTACTTCTTGCCCTACCACTTTCTCAAACGGCTTTAGGGAAAGGGACCCACTCAAATGACCCTGCGATTCAAAAGACACCGACTGAGAAGACCTAATGGCAATACTTTTTCCCTGCTGTCTTTCTGGAATCTCCAATTTTCTGAGTGCCTTCAATGGCTTCAACCATGGGTTATCTGAAGTTGGAGAAGAATTCGCAAGTACATTAGTTAACCCAGTTTTCCTACCTTTAAAAGCTCCCCAAAGATAGTATTTTCCCTGAAATACTAAAACATAATAAATTGTTAGGTTTTGGAAGCAAAAAAAGGAAATTGTATATGAAAGCAACAACAAATTATTTTCCCTGAAATACTAAAACATAATAAATTGTTAGGTTTTGGAAGCAAAAAAAGGAAATTGTATATGAAAGCAACAACAAATTATGAGCATGAAAAGTATTGTATATAAACAGAAATCTCATAATAAATTATGAACATTAAGATAACAGCGACAAAATTTCATGGTTAATATTCTTTTTTGAGAGATTTTTTTTTAGTGACCCATGGTGAATATTCAATAGCTGATTAACATATTACAAATTATTCACGCACTCTGATGGGTGAAAATACCAAGATCAACATGGTAACATTTTTGGTAAAAAGATCAACTTATTTCATGTAAGAAATTTCATATATCAGATATAGTTTCCAAGCAGTGCTGACAGAATCATCTTAAAGAGCCATCACAAACAAGCATGATTGTTACGAAAAGGGGGGGAGAGGGATCGAAGAACGCGAAGAGGAAAAAAACAGCGACGGCTCTTTGTTATGGAATAACGATGATTACAAGGATGGATTTCGGTCTAAACCTCTGGGAGTTTATATAGGCACAACTTTTGACAGATAATAGGAATTACATACGGACTGAGACTCTAAATAAATCTCCTGAAAATAAAACACCTATCTCGTGATAAGAAAATAAATCAAATCCGAATCACATACAGAATATCTTAAAAATTTTCGCTCAGGGGGCGGAGCCCCCTTGCAACCCCCGCAGGGGGGATCCCCTGGATCCCCCCCTTTGACCCCCCACAGGCTCGCTGACCGAGCAGCTAGACTCCCGTGGAAGAATTCTGCTGAAGCGCCTGACTATATAAGGGGACCAACTGGGTTCAGATTCAAGGCATTATTAACAATGATAAAGTTGAGGTTTACTCTGGCTATTTTCAGGCAGTATGATTGAGGAGAATACAAACAGTTCAACTTCATCAAGTACGATTCTTTAACATCAGGTCCTTGTTGATAACATCATCCAGGAGTTCACTAACAACTTCTATTCTGGAATACATTCACATATATCCATTTTGTGATACCAATATGACATAAAGTTGCCAAAATGACTAAAACGAATAACAGTTTGATGATTATACCTGTCATCTTGAGCAAAGAAATAAAGAGCAATGCTATCCTCAGATGGTGGTGAAGTCTCAAAACATTTTGGCCACGCTTCACACCTTGAGAGCTTTGCCATTTGCAAGACAGGTGGCAATGCGCTAGCAGCATTCCGCACTTTCTCACATGTTTTGCTTGATAAATGTGCTACTAAAGGTCCATACTCTTGGTCATGAACATCAAAGCAACCCCTGTTGGCCATAATGATGTTGATGTTTCAAGTGAAAATTTATGCTCATCCATCCAGACATAAGACACAGACATAAGACATTAAGACGCGTACCAAATTTTTAACATGCATCGTGGAGACAGACTCATACTTCTATGTCGTTCTTGTTTTAAACCCATGTGATCCTCATGTGATCCGAGGACCGCATGGGAATATGAGCCCATCTTAACTGTGCATATGAAAAATTTAGTATGCGTCTTATTTAACCTCCAAAATAAAAATAACAAAACAAAAATATGATCGCAAACACTGACCTCCATATTTGATCCATAACAGGTTGTGCTTGTGTGCCTGCTTGCTCAGGATTATATTCCAGATGATCCATTTGAAATCTATTACAAGCCACAGGAGGGGCATCAATCTCAACCATTGATGCATCATGAATAACTATTGCCATACCTTTATCTGCAAGCAACCTTTCCTTCGATGCGCCTTGAGCAATAATATTGTCATGAACTTCAACTGATCGATCTTTGTACGACTGTGTCAACTTTCTTTTCTGACTTAAACTGAATTGCTCAGCCCTATACCTAGCAGAAACAGTTTGTAACCTGTCAGTCACCTCACTAGGATCATTTTCTCCTACTGTAGAAGCATGATCGACAATTTGCAACAGAAACTTGCCATTTTCATACAAAGTTCCTTTTTGAGAATTTTGGCCTGTGATTACCATGGGCTCAGGTTCTTCGTCAGACCATACAAATTTTCTCTTCTTTTCTATGCGAACTTGCTTGCCTTGCCCAGTAGTGGAAGAACTGTCAGTACCTTGAAAAAGCAAATCTACACTAGAGCTCTTCCTTCGGGATTTTTCACCAATAATATTGATCCCATGCACTTGATCTAATTGGTCCTCTTCAGGCAACAACATTCTTCTTCTTGGTCTTACAGATCTCCAGTGATCAGAAGGCTTGCCACATGATCCTGCTGATGTTCCCTCATTTTCGACCAGAAAAGACATTGAGATGTCAGACTCACTTTGGAGCATGGGCATGCCTTCACTAGGAGTAGAAAATGATGATGCCGAGGTTGTTGCAGCATCCTTAGTTAATGATGAAACATATGAAAAATTTGCTTGCCTCCGGCAAATAATTCTCAATTCTCACGGGAGGGAAACCACTAAGTTCATTGTAATCGTTTATAAAATAACATGTCAGCTTGTTGCCAGGAGAATGGTATTGGCTTCTAATTAAATCTAATGATTCCAATGTTGCATGAGCTTTTGCTTCAGCTTCAGTATACAGAGGCTTTGGCTTGCAGTTCCTACACGTCCAAAGCATCACCTCATTCGCAGTCGGTCTTTTTTCCAAGCAATACCTGAGTACATCCAACAAATAGGTAATGCATTGAAGGACTAAAAGGTGTACGAGAAGCTGCAGATGATGAATAAACCTAAAAGGGAGGAATATAAACACACTGATGCTCAACAGAGGTCTTGCATATGGTGCACATAAGTATTGCATTTGAAAATCCCGTTGAACCACAGGTTTGGCAGATCATTTCCTAAAAAGGAGAACAAATGTAATGGTCCAACAACAGGCAGGATATAAAGGAATGATCCAATAACTACATCTGCTAAACCAATCTTTAACTACTTAAAATCAGCATATACCATGTAGTCCAATTGCAATTAACCATAACCTGAGTCACGATCATGGATGATGCTATCACTCTACTTGGCCCAAAGATATGATTATATAATTAGTTTTTTTAGAAATATATAACTAGTTTGTATAAACAAGAAAACTTGTTTTCTTACTTTATGTTATACATTTCATTTAACAAAAGAAAAAAAAAACAAGTGTTAACAACAAATAAGGGAAAATCTCCTAAAAAATAAGGGAAAAGAAGGGTATTAGTATAGATAAAAAGAAACCTTTTACATTATTTTATTTCTCTTCCATTTGACAAGAGTCTCTTTGAATTATCACAATATAAATCCATCTCAAGCTCTACAAAAAGGAGTGAAAGAGAATACGCATGAACCATAGCATTTTTCTCCACTATATGAGCATTGGAGAAGAAAAGAGGTGAAATATTTTACTTCATCCTGTCCAAAGCTCATTTTGGTTGAGGACAACGAAAGAGAGAATGAGAATGGACAGGAAGAGAAAATCATCCCTTGGATGTTTCCTTTTATGAGATGGGAGTGGACGAAGGAAATAATTAACTTTTGTTCACCTTCAAATAGCCAAATATCTTAACCACAGGAACGAATGGAGGGTTCTCCCTTTAATTCCTTTCAATTACTTTCTCCTTTTTTTCCCATTCCATACCATCCCTCCTTGATGTAAGAATAATATATCACAAGATTTGAGTTGTGATTAGGTTGACTTCTCTTTTTTCCTAGAAAATTAGGTTGGCTTCTTATTGAAGATTTTGTTATTATCTATTTTTACATTTCGTAGGTTGTTCAAAAATTGGATATGAACGTCTACAAACAAGCATCAACTTTCTTTTATGATTAGTTGATCTATTCCAATTTATTTAAATCAAATCATCTTTACATGTTACCAAATGTTATTCCTCGGCACACTTCAAGCTTATTAAGCTTTTGATGGTGTTTTCAACCATTATTTTTTGTTTTGATACTCATTCAGAAGTTGTCATTTTATACTTCGGAATTGTCTGGACACCCACGAGGCTGAGATTAATTGTTCTTTTTATTCCAGTTAAGTGAAGTGAGATTAGAGCCTTTAAAAAGTTCCATTGCCATATGCATCATCTCTATAACCTCATGTGCAAGTTGTTGAAAGATTTAGTGCAACCAAGTGAGCATAATGGAGATATGACATTACGAATAAATAGTTAAATAACTAAAATATCATGGGGCATTTTGCTTTTGAAGAGATTATGCTTCTTTTTCTGAGTTGAGCCCAAAGTCTTCATCAATATAGCTAATTCAGTTTACAACCCAATATTAAGTATTTATTTATTTTATTATTTGATGAATTTGTGGATGGAGTTTCTACAATAATTCGAGTACAAGCCATAATATGACATGATAAAATATCCCACTTGTTCAATGTCTATTATCAAGTCAAAAGACAACACCATGATTGAATCTCCCAGACAATATGTGCAATGAAAGCAAAATTTGTAGTAAAATGGAGGTAGACAGGTAAATACTACATCTCTAAGAATGATAAAATATCCCACTTGTTCAATGTCAAAGTCAAATGATTAAATTCACAAGATAAAAAATGTGATGATTAACAAGGTGCAAAGTTTCCTTCTCCTTTGGAAAGTTTTACAAAGATGAGGCAATTTGTGATGTGCAAGAGTCAGATGAATGAACGACATATATTACTTGGACCAACAAAGCTAATGATGTGGATGCTACACACTTCCGCCATAATAGCATCTATAAACTCATCAAAGATGGACAATGAATCTAACTTATGCCATTACGAGATCAACCATTTGCAGCGAGAAGAGTTCCTAGAATAGAAAATCAAAGGGGTGAAACTTCATCTTCTATTGATCCAATGACTTGTAACTTGCCTTTTGATAATCTGTGGATCTTTAATCCCCAATATTAAACTTATCGGCGAAAAAAGCCAATGTCATACGTTGGTGTCAAAGAAGGTTGAGATAAAGAAAGAATAAATATTAGTTCTTGTAGAGTGAGCAAAAAAGGTAATTTATTGATAAAGCAAAAATGATTATCATGGATATGTTAGGCTTGACAACCTCATTAATGTTAATCTTGCGAAAGTGAATAGTTTCAAATGGTAAAGGTCCATTGTTAATTATTCTACTCAAATATATTTCAACCAATTTGTTTTTATCATTGAGCCTTGGAGGTTGTTAAGAATATAAAATCAATAATGTTACTCTTCCTAATTACTTAAGCTTTTAGGAAAATTGGTCAGCACATCAAATTGAACCATAGGTCCTGAGTTTCAACCTCGTTAAGCTCTTATTAAAAAGAATATTTTTCCTCCCTTTGTTGTCCACGTGGTGGGCTAAGCTTAGGGGTGTTCACGGGTCGGGTTAGACTCGACCAAATTTAGTCGGGTCGGGTCAAGGCCCCTAGGGTTACCCAACCACCCTTTTTCTTTTTTTTAAATTTTTGACTTACTTTCTATATTTATTTATATAAAAATTTATTTAATAAATTATTATAAAAATATGATTTCTAAATATTTGAGCATTATTTGCATAATTAAAATGTATGTTAATAATTTTAAAATTTTAAATCAAGTATAGGACTAAAAGTAAGTAAAAAATAAAAATAATAATAAAAAGTCGGGTCATCGGGTTGGGTCGACTCGGATTGGGATTTCCCAACCCGTACCTAACCCCAACCCCTATCGGTTTGGGTTTGGGTCGGATCTGCCGACCGACCACTAGGTCGGATCGTCGGATTTGGTGAACATCCCTAGCTAAGTTAGACCAAACACGTGAGGGAGATTGTTAAAAATATAAAATCAATGATGTTGCTCTTCCTAATGACTTAAGCTTTTAGGAAAAATGGTTAGCACATCAAATTTAACAAGGTCCAGACCCAAGGGGTTTTGAGGGGGGCCTTGGCCCCCCTCAAAATTTTTATCCCCTATATAAAATTATATATATTTCATATATAAATTGTAAAAAAAAGATAAGTATAATACTTATACACATGGCCCCCCTGATTTTTGGGCTGGATCCGCTCCTGCAGAGATCATTGTCAAGATTCGAGGAACATCATAATTTTATACTTTGTTCTTAATCACAACTCAACAAAAAGTGTGAAGACAATGAAAAAAAAAGTCGACAAAGGTTTCGCCAAACAAAAGGGTGTTGATTGGTCATGGTTCCTTTGCTACCACATACCATGTTTCATTCAGTTACCTCACTCATGCGGGAATAGCATATTCATCTATTGGAATGCCTAGGCTCATATAATCTCGAAAATAAAGCTAGGGATAGTTTTAGACTTGGACCTTTGGTGAGTTCAATGTTAGGGGAGGCCTATTGATGTCTAGACCAGAGAGCGCACCAAGAGGATACTGAGATTTGGAAGGATCATAGAAGGATAAGAGGAATCCTGATCCACTACATATCAGATTCTTACCCTGGTAGTTGGAAAGCTAATGACTGGTCACAAAGATTTATAGGTTAAGATTGGCTCATAGTGCTGATAACAATTATGGACAAGGTGATGCGCATGATGAGATGATGTTCCATTGCATCGTCAACAACATGGTAGCCAGAGATGTGATGCATGCATCTTACTGAAATTGGCTAAATACGAGTATGGAGACCTCTAAGAAAAATTGATTTATCTCAGAGGTAGGGTTGGACACGAGCTAGGCCAAGAATTTTGGAGACCTCTAAGAGAAATTGATTTATCTCTGAGTCAGAGGGTTCAAACATACATGCCGAGAACAATTATAGTGCTGCCACTTGTATTCTTGTAGGGGTTGTTTGGTTGTGGAATATAAGTTGGAATATCTCAATAATTCTCATAATACAACCAAACACAAACAAAATAGGAATAACTTGGTCAAACTTCGTTTTTTCTCAAAACCATCTTGAAGAATGTGAAACCACCCTTTTTAATCCATTTAACACCATATTTTTATTCTTCTAAAATAGCAGAATAGAGATATTATGATGTTTTGTCATTTTTATGATCATTATTTTATTTTCATTATTTAACTATATATTATTTTATTATAAATTTTATAATGATAATAATAATAATAAATGTCAACTATTAATAATAAAATATTTTTATTATAAAATATAACATTTATTTTTTCTCAACCAAACTCCGCCTATGCTTTATAGCCGGTCCCAAGCCCGGATAAAGGAGGAGGGTTGTGTTAGGCCCCGACAGCCAGCGTAAAACCCTGTCGAATCTTATGAACATGGATCAACGAATATAGTTACTAATAGAGCGGAATGACGTCGTATCATCCATGTAGCCGACCCCACCTAGTGGGATAAGGCTTTGTTGTTGTTGTTGTATTTTTTCTCAACCAAATAAGAGGTAGAATAAGAATAAAGTGAGAATACTATATTCTATTATAAAATTTGGTATTCCTTGAAAGTTATTCTCCAACCAAACAGCCCCGTAGGAAATATGGAAACAACAGAATGGGTGTATTTTCATTGGCAAACAATATTATATTGCATGCACTTCCTGTTGTGAGAGCTTGGATGTAGCTTTGGGAACATCATATGCACATGTAAATTCATCCATAAATAAATTTGATTGATTCTCGCATGGAAAAATTATTTTTTCCTCGTTAAAAGGCCAAAAAAGTAGTTGTTGACTTTGAAGATCATTTACACCTATTGTGAAGGTTGCTTCAGTCCGTCTAATCCTAATTTAGTCACACATATGAACTTGAAATTGCATCAAATGTGTATAAAAAATACTTCAACGGAAAGCTAGAAAAAACTACACATAAAACAATCTCTAGATCGCGAAAAGCATTGTAGGTGACTCAAACAATTATCTAGGTTGCGCATGACTACATTTCATAATGCTCTAACAGTAGTTGATATCCTTCATTGTACATATTTCTCTTATAAAGATTTATTGATTAATAAGATGGATGTCTGTCATCCTATTTGCCTTAAAAAAACAATCATCTAGGTGGTACAATATTAAATTTCATCAATCGTTCCTTTTGTAGAAAAAGGTTTTAACATGATTGATGAGAATTATTGTGTATGCTTACAAATTGAAATATAAATTCAACATTATGTCAATATGCTGATGATATCTTATTAGCTGGAATAATGAATTCATAGTTTATCACCAAAATATCATTCTCCTCCAAATTTGAAATAATGATGAATTTCATCAATCAGTGTGAAAATTCAGTGAGAATGATCCAAGAGATTTCTTGCTTTATGAAAGAATCATACATAACAAAAATTTAGAATGGTTTCCTATTGCAATGAAGCTTTGAGTTTCAATGTATGTATAAAAAAGCACAAGTGTAGCAACATAAAATATTTTCCGTCACTGATGCGGACGTATTCCATATTTGGTACCCAACCAAACAAAGGTGTTATGCAGTGTGTTTACTAGCCAATATTAAGCTAATCCAAGATGCCAACATTGGAAGGCAAGAACAGAATGGTAAGACACCTCAAGAACATTGTTGACTAAATGTTATCACAAGGGAAGTTTGTGACTTGCTAGATAATTGGGTGTTGATTAGGTAAACAATGCTGATAAGTGAATGTCCACCTCCAAATACATTTTCCTGCTTAGCAATGACACTATCACATGGAGTGGTCGGAAGCAAAACTGTAGTATTGTTGATATGTTTTCATTTGCTAAAGAAATTCTTTCAAAACCTCCAAGTCCAATATCATGTGAAAAAAATTGTCCTATATTGTGCATCATAACTTATGTAAGAAACAAAAAATATCATTGTAAAAGAAAACATATAGACATGAAGTAAATCGTTGTACGAGATGAAAAAATGAAGGAAGAAATTTCAGTTGAATACATCCTGTATCAAGCCATTATACAGAGAAGATTCTACGAGAAATATGAATGCATTAGGACTGGATAGGATTTTTTATATAATAAATGAACACAAATTATTTTCATTAATAAAAAATTTAATTATGTTTCCCTCCCCTAATAGAGAGGGGAGATCTCGCTAAAATAATATGAGAGAGGAAGAGGATTATAAGAGTCATTGTGGGCAGAATAAAGATTTTTGTCAAAAATTTGCAGATGACGCAAAATGAAAGGGAGTTAGAAATGCAAAAGTTATTTTCAAATGCAACTTCTGACGTTACATTACACTCTCAAACTCCAACAGCAATGGTTCATAAAGAAAGATCACTGGAAAGAAAAACTTCCAAATCTTCAAAAAGAAAGATCAAGAAAGCAAACCCTCAATTTCCGCACTTAAACTTTAGCATCTCGAAAACGTAGAGCAAAAGAAGAGAAAGTAGAATAAACAATAGAACCACATTAAAGGAGTCGAAAGATTTCGGAGTACCTCGCACGATTCCATGGCCATGACCTCAGCGGCAACGGACGAGGACCGCCGACGGCTGGATGGAAGAAGTCACCCCTTCCGGCTCGCTCGGCCACATCCCCTGTACCTGCACTAGTCCTGTTCTTGCAGCATGGTTGAGGGACCGGTGGAGGGTTTAAGGGGGTTCTGCGGGAGCGCATGGGAGAAGTGGGAGAAGAGGCAGGTGGCGAAACGTCGTTAATATTGCTGGGTAAAAGAAAACAAAATGGCGCACGTCGCTAATGGGGGATTGGGGAAGAGAGAGAGAGAGAGAGAACCTAGGCGGAAAGAGCGGTGGTGGGGAGAGCGGCCGCCGCCGGCGCGGAGAGACGCGTCGTTGGGTCCGCAGTCCCGAACTCCAAAGGTCGGAAGTGGCAGTGCAGTTTTTCCTGCCAATTTGGTAGCACTACCAGGTGTAAATCGGGCAAAGTCCCCAGGCATTTTTCAAATTTAGCATTTATCAATTAATTAATATAAGATGTAATGGCAGTCCTCCATCGAGGTCTCGACGGTTTTGACGATTTCGAGAGAATAGGATGAAATATGGAAGCATAAATTTTATTTAAATAGTTATTTTATAATAGGAGAAGTGGGATGGAGTATAACAGTTTCTTAACATTTCACCAAATTAGTGACACGTGTCAGATTAAAAAAAACTGAAAAGTATGTCTTTTTCAAGCTTCTTCTCAATCTTTTTTTTTTTTCGTCCTTCTCTCTGTCTTCTTTTTTTTTCCCTTATCTTTGTTCCGTTCATATTTTTTTTTCTCTCTGCCAATGGATTCTCAATCTGCCAAAAGATTTTCCTTCTTCTTCAAAATGGAAGGTCAAAGGTCGGACCACTTTCGGACCACTTTTATAAAGTTTCGATTTCTTTCTTCTGTTTCATTTTCTCTTTTCTCTCATCCTTGTTCCCTTCTTCGACGTGCGCGAATAGCAAGGGACAAAGAGGCACAGTCAGTGACACTTCCAAATGTGGGCGATGTCGGAGGACAGCGGCAAAGGGGCCGAGGATAGATCGATGAACCAAGAATCGTCGGTTTTAAGGTGTATGCTTTAGGATCTTCATCGTAGATTAAGTTTCGACAAATTATGCATGCTTATAGGTTCTGGATTAGATGTAGAAACTCGGAAATATTGAACGAAATGCGTAGGGCATGATCTCTTGCAACTCCATAACTAATTTGGATAAAATGGACGTCCCCCCATTTAAAATGGGGGGATTGTCCCCCATTTTACTGCGTCTGTCCGATCCCAATCGGACGGGCGCAGATGGAGATCCCGGTTTAGGATCGAAAATCGAGATCCGCTTCCTTCGGTCTGAAAATCGACGCGTGAACTGGAGCGGGAGTGAACCGGTTTAGGGTTGAGAATAAAATGGGCGTTGCAGTGAAAAATCGCGCCCTTTACTCTAATTTTTTCATCGCTCTCCTCTCTCGCTCTCGCTTCTCACCTTCTCTCCTCGCTCGAAGATGCGCGCCGGCGAAAACCCCCGCTCTCATTTCTCGCCTTCTCCCCTCTCTCGCTCGAAGACGCGCGCCGACGAAAACCCCGGCGAGTAGATCTGCGTGACCAACCGTTGTCTACTTCGACCACGACAAATCTGCAACTACGACCGGCCTCGAACAGATCTATGCGACTTCGACGCCGGCCAACCAGATCCGCGCCGCCTCGAGCAGATCCACCGAAATTCGATCGCCGGCCGACCAGATCCGCCGAACTTCGACCGCCGGCCGGATCTACGACCTAAGGTAATCTCCCGCACGCCCTCGCTTACCGCCGCCGCCCTTCGTCGCACGCCCTCACGCCGCCGTCATCGCCCTTCGTCGCATGCCCCCGCTTACCGACATCATCGCCCTTCGTCGCACGCCGCCGCCCACATGCCGCCACAGGCCGTCGGCCGCCCTGCCACGCTCACACGACAATGTCCACACGCACGCGGACTCCGGCCGCACCCTGCCCTTCCACAAACGCACGACCCTGATCGCACTCCGCCCCCGCACGCCCCCGCCACGCCCAAACGATATCTTTCAAAGTCGCATCTAGATGAAACTATATTTATCATAAATTGTACTCAATTATGTTGTTTAACTGATCTTCAATTTTACTTAATTATGTTGTTTAACTAAACTTCAATTGTACTTATTTGTTTCATGTTCCTTCATCGTGTTCATGTATGCAAGCATGTCTTATTGTTTCACAGGCCAGCCATGCCATCTTCTACCTCTTTCATATCACGTCAATTAGATATTCCTTTTTGTGTGTGTGGTGATAAGGCAATATTACAAACTTCATGGACAAATAATAATCCCGGGAGACGATTTTAGGGGTGCTCTCATTATCGGGTAAACATTTTCATTGCCAATAAGTAATGTATTTTGGTCTTCATTTCTGTTTCATCGTCTGATGTTCATTTTGTGTATAATGTTCTTACAGGGTAAGCCCCCCACACGAAGATTGTAATTTTTTTCAGTGGTTCGATCCAACTATGGATGACCAGCATAAAAATATTTTAAGAAGCTTGTTAAAGGACGATGAAAAAGTTCAAAGACGAAGATCAGATAAATATAGAATCATTTTAATATGATTGCTCAATAAAATTATCGCCTATGAAGACGTTGCAAGGAGAGATAAAATTATGTATTTACTTCTTGGAATGATAATATCATTTGTATTAATTAAAATGAACTTTCTTTAGTTGTAGGATTTGTAATCCTCAGTTTCCTTCTTCTTTTTATGTAGTCATAGCAGTTTGTAATGAACTTGTATTAATTAAAATGATTAAAATGAACTTGTCTGTAATCATGTTTAGTCTTCAGAAAACATTTGACTATGTTGAATTTGTAAGTCGAATTGAACGTATCCGACTCAGAAAACATCATACTTTTGTGTTCATTTCAGTTCTCTCCACCTGCACTCATCAACTCCCATAACTCCAATAGGCCTCAATAGATTCATTTGACACAATGCGTTAGATATTTATTTATAAAATAGGTTCACAGTTCACACGAGAGTCCATGCAGTCAAAGAACAAGGGCCGTCAACATTAAATAACAAGTAGTCCATGCACTAAGCAATGTTAAAGATAACAAGATACTGCAGCAGATACTCAGATCTTTTCTTTTTGCATTTAAAGACTGAACTCTCGAAGAGAGAGGGATCTATATAATTGTAAGGATTCAAGATTCAAAAAGACCCGGATGATAGTTTCACACATGATAGTTAAAACGTGGAGGTGTTACAAAGGGTATCAAAATATGTTCCAACATAAATAAGTTCCAACATAAATAAGTTCCAACATAAATAAGATACAACATAAGTAGGTTCCAACATAAGTAGGTTCCAACATAAATATGTTACAACATAAATAAGTTCCAACATAAATAGGATCCAACATATTACATCAAACATATGACATCCAACATATTATACAAGTCTTTAGTCATGACCTTCATTCTCAGCACCCTGTGAAATATAAAGACGATTATTAGACTTCCTAAGAGAGAAGTAAATGAAGACGAATTAAACTTTTGTTAAATGAAAAGTAAATGAACCTACAATAATGGACACTTTCATTTGTCATGTCCTTGCTTTTCGCATTTTCCGCAACTCCTCTTTCTCGAATCATTCTGTGACATGAAAATTTCCACGTCAGATTTCATCCTTGCAATATTCTTAGGCCTGCCCTTAGACTTCACACAAAGTGGATCGCGAATCGTAAATTGTAAGTCATGCAAGTTTATGGAGTTTGGTTCACTAAGTGGTAAGTCAGTAGTGCTAAATTGAGTTGTTTGAAAGTAACTTGTGCTTGCTCCACTTGCATCTATATATTCACTCGGCACATGAATTGCACTCATTTTCAAGATGAGATCATCTATAGTTGGCGCCCCACATTATAAATGCGTAGGTGAAATGAGACTCATTTTCATATTGCTCTACAAATTGCGAAAGCGAAGTGTGTGCATTGACATAACCATCGAAAAAAGCATTAATACTTTCTGCCCTCTGAGTGGTTCGCATACCTGCAGTAAAGACGTCTTTATAATATAAAGAAATTCACTGTTCACGTTTGTTGTACATAACTTCTAACCAATGCCCATTTTGAATATGAAACTTTTCTTTCAAAGAGAGACATCCCTCTTCAAACTCATCTATATTTGACGATCCATATAGCCACTTATTGTACTCCTCATTAAATGTCGGTTATGCATACAAATCCTGTAGATGAGTCATCGTATTTCTAGCGATATGCCATGTACAAAAGATGTGATTCGTGTGTGGGAAAACCTTACGTATGGCATTCCCCATCGCGATGTCCTGATCTGTAATGATACATTGTGGATGTTTTCCAAACATGTATTCAGACCATTATTCAAACAACCATGTGAAAGTCTCATCTGTCTCATCTGCAAGTAAAGCACATCCAAATAAGCAAGATCTCCAATGGTGATTAATTTTTGTGAATGGTGCAAATGACATTCTTAAATTATTGGTTCGATATGTTGTATCAAATACAACGACATCACCAAAAGTCAAATAACTATCTCTTGACCTACCATCAACAAAAAAAAATTTAGAATTGTGCCATCGCATCAACCTCCCAACTATGAAAGAAATTCGGATCAGAATGTACCTTGTTTTGAAAATTATGTATAATTTACAATCATTCGACAGAGAAAGTACTTTTTCTTACGGTTCTCAAATGATCAATATAATTCTGAGTTGTTATAAGAGGTTCTCCAGACATATTAAGGTCTCTGACAATCTTAGATGAACCCATACCAAATGCATGTAGATGACCAATAGCTTCTCTAAAAGTTGCGCTGATTTGATTATGTGATCTTAAGAACTTTACCTTCGAAAGAGTTGTCAAGCAATGATTGTGCTCTTCTTGAATTTTTTTTACCTCCCATTGTTCATCTTTCATTAGAACAACATATAGATGACCATGACAATCATCCCTAACTTTTCTTCTCCGTGTAAAAGCTTGTGTCTATCCTTGTCTAATTCTCTTGTGCCCTTCTTTAGAACAAACATACTTCAGATTGATTACCTTTCCTGTAATCTTGTGCTTATGTGAAGTTTGTTTTCTCACAGAAAAATCCACTAATTTAGCATACATGTTGCAGTATTTGTAGGCTTCTTCATCTGTGTCAAATAACATTCCAACATAGGGTTTCAGTAACTCATATGCTTTGACAAAATTAACATCATCTTCTTCAGGTTTGTCATGTTCCATATCGTCTTCATTCATCCATTCTTCTGTCAATTCTGTCATGTTACTAGCACTATTCTCACAGTCCATGCCTGAATCTAACCGGAGTTCGCGGTGGTGGAGGAACTGGATCGGAAAAATGAGGGAACTCTTCTCATAATAAGAATGTACATAGCCCTATTCCGGTCTGGTCCGGTATGGAATGAACTTATAATCAGATGATCGAGTCGATTTCATGATTATAAGTTCATAACTCCAGCTTTCCCGTTTTGGGCGGAACAGTTTACCTAAAAAATACAAACAAATTCTCATTAGAAATTCACAAACATGATGAAATTGATGGCGAAATGAAACTATATTTTTGTAATATATCCTCTGTTTTGCTCACTATTGCATGATACAATTAACTCGTATTATTGCAAACAAGAATGATTAAACAAACATATTTACACATGAAAATTAACTCACATCATTTAATTAATCTCGAGATATTTAACTACTTACAAGATGATTAACTACTTGCATGATGAAGTTGATTACCTAAGTACAACATGATCTGTGATCAACTACTTACAATTGAAGGTGATTATTACATAATTACAAGGTCACTACTTAGAAAAGTGATTAAAAAAAGTTAAGTGGAACACGATAAGAAAATGTGAATTAAAATATAATGAAAGGTAAAAAGAAGTTTTTTTATGGAGTGGCATTAGCGGTGGGAAGGAGTGGCAATAAGAACACTCTAATAAAATAATGTGACTTTCCTAATACTAATAAATTACTTAGCAGATTGTATACCTTAAAATTAAAGTTAATAAATGTATAATATAATATTTGTAGATATTAAGGTTAATAAATCTATTAATATAAGATGAAAATGTATTATGTAGAACAATCGACGCAGTTTTTTTATTATATTATAATAATTTATGACTTAAACAGTGAAATTGATAAATATCAAGATCATCCAATTATCGAATGTTCATGATCAAATGGTTTTAACATATACAATTAATTCAATGGACGCACATTATTTAACTTTAGATGACATTTTTCTTGTCCATAATAAATATAAATTATTTTATATATGAATAATAATTATGAATCATGATTGTCAAATTAATCAAATAATAAAAATAAATTCTCACAATGAGAAGCTTTATATATTTCTTAATCTATATATTACAAATGAATTGTTATGAAAAGTAAGAAAATGGGTCCAGAATGTCATACATCATCTTCTTTTGTGGAAACAATTTTGTGATAACTTAGGGGTCATTTGGTTCATTACCAGTTTCATTAATAGATAATTTAGATTATCAGTAAAATAGATTATCATTATTTAAATTATGAGTAATATAACATTATAATATTTGTTAAGTACCAGTAATATCAATAATAGTTAAAATAGTGAAAGACAATACTACTAAAATATTCTCAAAAATTATTTTAGATTTTGATCACATATTATTACAAATAAACAAAGCATAAAATAGAAATGTAAATATAGATAAAATAAGATGAGGTAAAACTAAGAATTATTTGTATAATATTTTGAAATAATAGGGAAGATGAAGTTGGATGATATTTATTTATTAATAAAAATATTCAAAAATTAAAATTTGATTGAATGGATATTTTCATCAAAATGTATTCTAGCTAATAATTGAAAAGATCTCTTCCATGATATTTAAATTACATTGAGGTGATATTTAAGATTACTAGAGTAATTAAAATTATTAAATAATTTCAATAAAATGAGATATGTTGTGGATCTTGAGAATTTTAAATAAAATAACTAATAATTTATTTGTATTACCTCATACCAAATACCCCTTAATCCATTGTTTGGAAAATGAGTAAAAAAAGTCCAAAAAGTTTTTGTGAGAAAATATTTATGTGGGACACATCCAAATGAGTGGCATAGTCATAAATCGGCTCAAACAGTTTTTTCACGTTTTAATATATATTATATGGTTTAAGGTATTTTCAAAACATATACTTTTGTTTCATTTATCAATATTTACCATGAACCGTAATAAATAATGGTTGACATAATTGATTAGCAAGATTATGTCATAAGCAATTCGATTATAGTACCCTCGGGATAAGGGGCGGACCCAAGTGCAATATTGTAGGAGAGTTCTAGCCCCCCTAATTTTTTAAACTTTTATTATGTATATTTATTAATGTACACATTTTAAGGTTAAAATTAAATGGGTCCCTTAAAAAGTTTTAGAACAATACACTCTTTAAAAGATCATAATGTCAAGCCCAAATGTTATAATATTTTATAACCTTTTTTTTTGGCCTCCCCTATTTTATGAGTCCCTTGGTTTGAATTAATCCTGCCACTTTAGATAAGGAAATGTCTGCTCTTCCTCTCTGATTTCAAATTACTTTGATAAAGTCCTAAACACCAGAGCCCTTGCACAGGAGTATAGAAAAGAAAATCACCATGTGGGTAGTCTCTCTCTCTCTCTCTCTCTCTCTCTATATATATATATATAGGAGATGAATATGATATGTAGTTATTACCGCTCTTTCTTCACTTTTTTTCCCTCCCTACAATTTTGATTTCACAATCTTCACTCCATCTATTTTTTAAAAATCCAATAATATTTATTTCGTAAATTTTGATATATATTCCTATTGTGTATGGAAGTTCTAACACCGAGAGTTTGAAGAAAAACAAAGGAAAAGATGATAACTACCGGTGAATCAATCAAGTAAAATTCAGTAATTAATAAGATAATAATTATTATTGAATAACATGCAAGGCTATTATTACTATTTATTGGAACAAGGGTTATAACTAACCTTTCCAATAAACTCCTTATCTTCATTAACTACATATCCTCCTACCTCCGCAAGTTCATCGACGTGCCTTCCTCTCCCACTCTTCCTCTATCCACACAACCACCCAAGTAGCACGGAATAGGATGACGTCATTGTTCATATGGAGCAAGAAGAAAGAACAGGAGGTTGCATAGGAGGATATATGCAAACAATACACGAAGTAGGTGAATCATGGGATCAATTTTGGACGAATCCTTAATAATATATTTTGCATGTTTTAAGGTTCAGTTAGAGTCCTATCATTGTCCATGATTGTTCATCATCCATAGAAAATTATGGCAAGATCTTAAGAGGTATATTTCAGTGAATCTTAAATGGAGTGGTATTGTCATGGAGGCATGAGCATCATGGATCTCGGACCTGGTTTCTTATAATCCAGGCCAGGTGTGCTTCATTTAGTAAAAACAATATTACAACTCGGGCTGAGTATCCCATGGCGATACAACGCAAATTGGGATTTTGACAAGTTAATACGATCATCAAATCTTGGGTCGAGTTCTATAGAATTTGGCCTCAATTCCAATTTACTACTACTACTACTAACCCTAAGTGACTGTTGATCATGTGCACATGAAGTGGTCTACGATATTATCTTCATTGTCATTTGTTATTTCCTTTCATAGATCTATAAAGTTATATTCACTTTATTAGATTTTCTCTTTAGCTCTTGATGATATTAACATGATATCTTATTCATATATTATATTGGTTTTGCTTTTTAGATATATTTATCTTAATATTCTTTTAACTCTTCCACTTATTTTATTACAATCAAAGTCAATATTTTAGTCATAGTATTATAGTTGGTAATGTCCCTCAAATTAGATATTGTCGTGTGACAATGTTGATTTGAGAGCATTTGAGAAGTAAGATTAATAATGAACCTAATTGATAGATGATATTTTAAGCGAATACATTTTCTTTAATTTTGATCAAAGATAATTATGAATTTTTAAATATATTTAACAATTGTATTTAATTATATTGTTAATGTTTATTTCTCTCATTTAATTTTTTAATAAGAAAAAAATCATATATGCAAATCACTAGATAATAAAACTATATTATGGATAATAAAACTATATTATAATAAATACTTCAATATAAACTTCTTTAGTTGTTTATTTAATACGTTATGTGCAAAAAGTAGAAAACATTCAATGAAAATTGAAAGAAAGTAACAATAATTTTTTTATAATTAGGCATCCTAGTTATTATGAGTTTTTTATTCTTAATTAAATGACACAATTTCCTTTTCAAATGACTAAAGTTTCATTTGCTGAAATTTGAGGAAAATAAATTTGTTAATATAGCACATTTGCCTATTTTTCATTCCCTTTCTTGTCGTTTTTCAATAATTTTTTTCTTTCCATGCCTTTCTTGGATACAAAGAGATCCCAAAATGCATGTCGCATGTTTATGGTTGTCAAAATTTTCGGGACAGTTTTATAGGCATGAATATGGTATGTCGGAACACTACATCAAACGTGTTTAAAAAAAAAATCAACATTGCAAATTTTTCATGATTGATGGCTGCAAATTTGGGCCGTCACGGTTTATTGCATTGCAAAGAAATTCAACTAAAATGATGAGATTCGACTCGTACCCGACTAAGCCGGATTAAATTGGTTTGCAAATTTTATTTATTACATTTTAATAAAATTTGTATATCAATTATATATTCAATTATGCCATTTTATGTTCATCCGCTAATTTTATCGTTAAATTTATTAAACATTTATTTCTCAATGTCTTAAATGAATCGCTACTAATCATCATATTCTCTATTTAAACTCTTAATCCGCTCGTCAAACCGCTAACAAGGAGCCTAAGGGAGCCTAAGTCAAAGAGAGGAGATGATGCTTTTATATTGCCGAGTGCTCTGAAAGGAGGAAAGCCAATTTTGAGTCAAGAGAACTTGTAAGCAAACTCGGTTACCAATTCATTCCGTAAAACTCAAACAGGAACCTCAGACTGTATCATCCTCGGCATCACTCTGGAGGGGTATTGGAAAAAACATGAGGAAGAAAGATCATAGAATAACAGCGAAACAAAAATGATTCTGGGAATCATAGTGCGGAAACTGATATCTTTTACAGAGCGCGTAAGTTGCTATCGAGTGTAACCATAAGAAAATGATGAAGGATAAATAAGAGGACGAGTAGAAAACAAGGGAATATGCAGAAATAGATGAAACCATAGGAGGCAAGAAGATTAAAGGCAGATGGCATCTTCATCTTTAACTATTCTCCATCTGATGCCCCTTTTACATGAAAGTCTTATTTGAAAAAACTTACTTCTTCGTCCCGGATCTATAGGAGGCCTCCATTGTCCAAGATTGTTAGCACCCAACTAATTGAAGTCAAGGAAAAAGAACATAAACAATGACTCCAAGCATTTACACAAACAAAAGAAATTTGAAATACAGTTATTCTGGACTGGAGATTGCTCTATTTTCCCACCATGAAGGTGAGGATAGAATATCTAAGATCATAAATCAACAAAGTAGATTAGTTGATGACATGCATCGAGTTTGTATAAGTCTCTAAATAATATTGCAAAACAAGTTACCAGGCTACAGAGTTCAAAGATGGAAACTTAATTAGCGGGTATAGACATCAATACAAAATTTCCAGTTTTCTCTTTCACTTGATCAACTCCCTTCGTGAATATAAAATGCTAACCTCAGTTATGATCTTAAGCACCGACCATTTGATTAAGTTTAATGCTTACAGATTCGAAGTAATCGGCAATAAGACAGGTTGCAATCAGAAAAAAAACATGAGAAAAATCCTTACAGCCACTATGACAAAGGAAGATGAAGAAGTGCCCTGTCAGTAAGTATATTTGAGACAAGGAGAACGAAACTTCATACAGTTTTCCAATCATCATCCAAATTTTCATTAAGGTATCAATTAATAATTTCTCCTCACAGAGAATCGGACATCTTTTGATTGTGTCGAAGTCTTAAGTTCATGGTCCACAATTCATTATATTCTTTTCAGTTTTATAAAATATAAGATATGTTCCACCTCAGCAATTGCCAAAGTTGCATATTTGAAGTTCTTCATGAACCAAAATACGTTCAGTGTTTTTCATTTCAGTGTCAATTTTCATGAAATATTGTCATAGCAGTTCTTTCTATAGCAATCAATAAAATCTTTTTATGGTGAATCAATACCAACTCATTCTAGCTCTTGTTGTTTCACACTCAACATACATGTTATTGGATATCTTAATATAGTATCATATATTCATATTCAAGCACTAATAATAACTTCATTGCCTTCGCATGTATATTCAAAGCACTAGTTTTCCTAACTAGTTAAAGATGAAACTATATTCAAAGCACTAGTTTTCCTTCAAAATGACATATCCTGTCCATTCAATTCACATGTATATCTAAGAGGTAACAAATTCTCAGTAGCACTAGTTTGCCTATGATATGGATTTTTCATGATTGAGCTACTCAATCTTTTCATGAAATATTGATATAACAGTTCATTTTTTTCTGCCGTCACCACAGTATCTGAAGTGGTTGGATAAAGATCCAAAGCAAGGATATTCTGCATACACAGGTTTCAAACTCGAGACCTCCTTAGATGAGGACAAGCTACTTATCACTTGACCCCAACCCCACTCAACACACATGTTATTGGATATCTTAACATAGAATCATAGTCAAGCACTAACAATAGCTTCATTGCCTTCACATGTACATCCAAGAGTTAACACACTCTAAGTAGCACTAGTTTACCTAACTAGTTAAAGATAAAACTATACAATAAACTTTCGTTTTACCCTTTAAAATGACATATCCAGTACGACCATATCCTATAAGTTTGCCAGTAGGATAGATCCTTGAGATAGGGGTGGTCAAGGGCACTGTCAAGACCTCATACGGGAAGCATTCGACATAGGGAGATAGACATATGGTTACCTGAATGGGACAAAGTCGTCCATAATGTGATTGACATCCATAGTATTACCATGAACTAGCAAAAACTTAACATAATCCTCATTTGGAAAGACAGTATTCTAACATGGAATATATCACAAGATAATTCATAAAGAGCATAAAGTTTCGAGGACCAATAAACTCCATCTCAAATGGTTGATTCTATGAGGGGAAAGAAAAACTTCATTCCCCAAGAAAAAATTTCATAAGCCGATGCATGAGCTTTTAGTTTGACAATGTAAACTTAACAGATTCTACTCACCAAAAACACAGAAGTTCTCACCCGGGTTGTATATCATCAGTAACTAATGCAAAATGAACTGGTTTTTTCAGTAACAACTGATGAGCACATAATTTAGACCATGAAAAGAAAGCAAAAACTAAGGAGCATAGTGGTAAGAGAACATACATTATTGCAATCAGTTCACCTGCAGAAAGGCATAATTCATACTGATAAAAAAAAGGTCACTGCAAGTTGTAAAAATGAAATATAATTTAAGCCGCCTCCTTTTCAGCCTCAACCTGCCGTTGGATGTAGTGATGAAGTATCGCAAGTCTCGCTGTCTCAAAGGCACAGTAACCTAATGCAGCAAAGCACGCACTGTGAAGAACCCGCGGGCCAATTCCTCGTGCCAAACCGCCCCAGCCTTCCTCCACAACAATCTGCCTCAAAGTATCAGAAACTTTATTCCTGGCCTCACCGTGCACTTGCGTCATTAGCCGAGTTTTCACCACGTCGAGCGGTGTCGTCAAGGATGCAGAGATCGCCCCGGCCAGAGCACCGCAGCACATGCTTTGCGCCGGCTCAAGGTTGCTCTTCCCTGTCAAACTCAGCACGAAGGCCTTCAGGTATTCGAAGGACGAGTAGCTAAGTATGCCGGCCGGTAAGTTTCTGAGCAATGTGGCAGAATAGCCAGCATAAAGCCCCAAGACGCCGTCTTTCTCGAGAATTTTCAGCAGCACTTCCCAGGAGCGGCCCGCCGTGCCAGCCTGCATCCTTTGGGTGATGAGCTCCTTGGGTACCATGACGGCGGACGACACGATGTTTCCCATGGCCCCTGCCGTCGGCGGGATGAGGACCGGGGGAAAAGACGGCAGCTTGGAGAGGACGGACTTGCCAAGCTCGCAGGTGCCGAAGTAGATGGCGGAGGAGGTGGCGGAACCGACGAGGACGGCTGATACGCCGCGGTAGAAGCCGAGGAGGCCCTGCGTGCGGAAGGTCTGTACGGCGGCGTCGAGGGCGCTGGAGTAGAGTTGGGCGGCGCCCTTGGTCTGGAGCTTGGTCTTGACGTTGTCTATGGGGAGGAGGCAGACGTAGGTGAAGGCGCCCGCCGCGGCCCCGGCAGCGGCCCCGATGAGGGATCGCTCGAGGGAGGTGAGGGAGTTCAGCAGAGAGCGAGATTGGAGTTGGGGTCGGGGCTTGGAAGAGATGGAGAGGGAGGCGAAGATGGGGATGGAGTTGGAGTCGAACTGGCGAGCAGCAGCGGAGGGGGAGGAGGAGAGGAGGAGGGTGTTGAGGTCGGAGAAGAAGGAGTTGAAGCCGCCATCTCGCTCTGTGAGGGGGAGATGGGGAGATCGGGGGAGGAGGAGTTTGGACTCATCCATCTCTTTTTCCTGAGGCTATCAACAGACCGTTCTTTCTACCCTATTTATACTTCCTAATAATAATAATAATCTATATATTTATAAGGTAAAAGCACTGTGACATTGACAATGCCAATTTTTTATATAAGTTAATATATATACAAATGTAATTTATTTTTTTCAAAAAATAAAATTTATCTTGTAATAGTTCAATCTGAAAAAAATAATCTTTTCTTTTCACAAATTTGAGTAGATTAAAATAAATAATAATTTCTTTCTGCAAGTAAAAAGATAATTTATATTTTCGAAATTTAAAATAAAGAATTCAATTTAAATCAAATTAAAATTAATTTTCCCTTTTTTATCAATTTGGGTATAATTAAAATAAATAACATTCCCTTTCACCAAGGTAATGCACGAAAGATAGCAAAATAAATAATATGTAATTTAAAAAATTAATAATCTGTTATTTTCTGGATTAAAAAATTAAAATAAATAATTTAGTTTGAGTCGAACTAAATTAATCTTTTCTTTTCATCATTTGAATATGATGAAAATAAATAATATTTTTTTCTAAAAGATAATGTACAAGTAAATAATAATTCCTATTTAAAAGATACTTTGTTATTTTTAGAATTAAAAAATAACTTAAAATAAATATTTCAATTTGATTCAAATTAATAAATAATTTTCCCTTTCTAAAAGGTAATGCACAAAAGTTAATAAAATAAATGATGTGCAATTCCAAAAAGTAATAATTTGTTGTTTTTGGAATTAAAATAATTATAAATAATAATATAGTTTGAGTCAAACTAAAATTAATATTTCCTTTTTATCAATTTGAATATGATGTAAAGAAATAATATTTTCTTTCTAAAAGATAATGTGCAAGTAAATAATAATTCCTATATAAAAGATAATTTGTTATTTTCAAAATTAAAAAATAACTTAAAATAAAGAATTCAATTTGATTCAAATTAAGTTAATCTTTCCTTTTTATGAATTTGAGTATGATTAAAATTGATAATATTTTCATTCTAAAAGATAATGTGCAAGTGAATAATATTATTTTAAAAAGATACTTCATTATTTCGGAATTAAAAAATCTCTTGCGATACACAGAATTTAGCACTTGTCTATAAAAGGAGAGCTAAAACCATGAGATGATAACGAGTGACATGACGTCATCACTACATGTGTCAAAATTAAATTTGAGCATGATTAAAATAATTTATTATAATATTTTTCGGAATTAAAAAAATTAAAACAAAAAAATTGAATCCATATAGGTTAATATTTCCTTTCTTAAAGAAATGGATAAATATAATAAAGCAATAGTAGTTTCTTTTTATTTATGCATAATTGTCAAAAGGATTTAATTGGGGTCACTCATACGCCTGCCCACCGTCTGATTCTTGCGTATGATCCTCATACGGAGCCCGTCCACCATCTGATCTAATTGGATGGTGGGATCTAATCTAGAGTTGCTTACCTCTTCTCACCTCCCTCTTCTAGCGCCGCCGTCCCCAACAATCTCACCTCCCCTCTGCAATATCAATCTTGTCGTCGCACGTTGCCGTCGTTGCCACCGATGTTGCCGCTGGCGACGTCTCTACTCACGTCGACGTCTCTCTTCCTTTGACAGCTTCTGAGGCCCCCACTCCCTCTCTCCCTTACGACAGTATCTCCCCCACTCCCCTCTCTCCCATGCGACCGACGCCCCTCTCTCCCCTCCTGTCTTCCTTCGTTGGTCGGCAACCCCACCTTCCTCCGCCCCAGCGAGCGCCGACTGACAGCCCCCATCTTCCCAGGCCTCGCGAGTGTTGGCCAAGCGGCCCCCCAAGGTTCCTACCCTGCATGTGAGGTCGGATCGACGATCGATCTTCCCTTCCAACACGGATTTGGATCCTCCCCTCCGGCATAGATCTTTCCCTTCAATGACACGAGCTCGGTGTAGATCTGGGCAAGACGACAACAATTGATTCATGGACGGCGAGATTCGGTGGGTGAAGGGAAGAGAGAGAGTGAGTGAGGGAGAAGAGAGGGTCGAGGGTGTCGTCCGATGGGAAGGTCGTTGTATCGAGGGTGTCATCGATGGTCGTCGGATGGTGATGAGGTCACAGGGGTTGCAGACGAAGAGGCACTGTCGGATTAGATTGGACGGTGGGCGAGCTGCCTATGACCCCGTTAAATCCTTGTCAAAATTAGGAATACATGGCTCAGTTCAAGTATGATTAAAATATTTTCAATTCTCCAAAAGTTAATTGACAGTTTTTTTTTCCTGAAAATTGTCTTGTTTCAAGTTGTACTTTCCTCTAAAGAAGCATTATCCGTTTTGCTATATTGAAAGTTAAGATGGAGTTGTAGGTGAATTCCGTTCTATCTGGGGGACGGAAATTTGAATCGGAAGGGACATTTGTGGATCATCATTTTTTGACACATGAAATGAAAGGTCAAGAAAGAACGTAAGCTGAAAACACTGAATATGAAAGGAAAAAGAAAATGTTTATTAGGCCATCAGCAAGGTTTGGAAAGAGCTGACTGAAAAGTTATGCCCTAATCCCTTTACAACCAAATTATTTCTGAACTTATACTTTCTAAAAACCATGTTCTCCTCTGAACTTTATCGATATGTACTGATGAGAAGCTTGAGAGAGACTACCAAATGTTGCCATGCGAAGAGCAGTAATCACATAAATTCAACGAGAAGGAACACAGAAATGTCAGCCTCAATATTTAAA
The DNA here is from genome assembly GCA_030549335.1 of Pontederia crassipes. Lineage (NCBI taxonomy): Eukaryota > Viridiplantae > Streptophyta > Magnoliopsida > Commelinales > Pontederiaceae > Pontederia > Pontederia crassipes. The sequence goes on from CM060190.1 coordinate 11,628,703, forward strand.
TGATCATCCAACGCATTAGTTACAACTGTCCACAAAGTTTTAGCAGAACCAACTCGATGCAACTCAATGCCACAGTTTGGATTCTTAACTCAGTCGTTGAGAAGTGGAAAAGAGAAGGATGTAATGTTGGATACACCATGAGTGCCATCCATTATTTCCGCACACAAAATTCTATAAGCTGCAAATAGTAGTTGCTTAATTACAGTGTGGCATAAGCACTTAAAAATGTTGCTCCTTTTTCTTCCTCCGTAATCACCACGTAGTATACCACGACAGCCACAGTTCCTCGGTGCAAGTCTTTGAGCCACAGATCTGATCATGACCGTGCTGCTACTCCACTAAATTGAGATTGGCAATGTTGCAGGGTTGCTTATTGCACTGTCCAACCGAGAACCTTCGTGCGCAGAAGCTAGGATATCCGCTCAGGTATCTCGCGCTCATAGTCCTCACAACCTAACAGGCAATCCATAATTGTGGAAAGACCTGATAGTTCCATCATTGCTTGCTGTTACTATCACTAAATTCCACAAGGCTGCTATAGATGTCAAGTTGCTATTGTGACCATAGTGTTGACACAGAGTCATATAGGAATTATTGGTTCCTAATGAAGGATTAGCTGGCGATGGAAGTTCCTCCTCCGGCCATGTTGCAGATACCCTGGATGAACCATCAGAAAAGAGCCATGCTCCACGAGAAAAGCACTCCGAGTCTTTCCGTTCAGTTCCTATCTGATCCATGCCTGGCCATACTGCTGCTATTGATGCCCCTTTGGAAAATAGGTATTCACATGACCAGATTGACTTGGATCCTCTGCTTGTTTTACATGGTTCATCATAACTCCAAATGTAGACATGTGAATCTTCGCCAACAGAGATAATATGGCTCCCATCTGAAGTGAATGATGCCGAGAACTGGCTCTTAACCCTTCTAAGACCTATATCACACACTCAAGTAATGGGAATCAATAACATGATATATGGAGATAAGAATGCCTGGAAAACCCGAGTGTATGAAATAAGCATTTTTTTTTTCTTTTACTTCAGACATAAAACAAATTATGGTTCACAAAATGAGACATTAAACTTGCCAATCAAGATATGCATACATATGCGAAAGTGCTAAGAATTGACATAAAAATACATTAAGATTTTGCTGCAGATTTTATTCAATTATCTAAACTAAATTTAATGTCATTTGATAATGTCTACTGAAAATGCTGCAAATCTATCTGCAAATCAAGAAACATGCAGATGATACAACTGTAAACATTACGGCTTATGCAAGTTATTATTAACATTGATAGAATGAACTACTGAGACATCTGAACCACTATTTTTTTTATTAACGGTTTTATACACTCCAGTCCAAGCAACAAATAAGATGAAAGAGAAATAAACCAAGATGCACCTTTGAACTTGTGAATTGCATCAACCCCATTAAATATCCGCACTCTCGAGTCCGCTGATGTGATCATAATATGTTTATCGTCTTTAGGAAAAAACTGCAAGGAAAGAAAATTATATGAAAAATGAGACTGACAAGTAATAAACTTTCGCAGCTAGTTGAAAAAGCTTGAATCTTAACCTGTAAACCAGTGATCCTTTTGCCAGAAGATTTCTTTTTGCTCCTGATACATAATTGCATTTCGAACTGAATACTCTTAGCTGAATCCAGAAGATGCAAAATATTAAACAAAATATAAAGCCTTAAATATTGAAATTAAAGAGAAAAATGAGTTTATAAAGAAATAAATAAAGAAGATAAATAAGCAATGAAAGAATTACAAGAAACAGAAAGCACCTGAGTAGTCGTAAAACCGACAGTCTCCTTCAATGGAACCAACAACAAAACCCTGCATAAATAAGCAATGAGAAAACAGCCAAAAGACATCAATAAATTTGAAGCAGACTAGGTTGCAGCACAGATAAAAGTGTGGAATATTAGAATGCTCAAATTAGAGGACAACCTTCCCATCTGGCCTATGACATACTGCTGTGATGATATCCCTTATATCAACCCAGTCAACTACTCGATTTTCTGTAGTTCCCCATAACCTAACTTTCCCATCTATGGAGCCACTGATGAAGTATGTGTCATCAACTGGATTGAATTCGATGCAAGTCACTGTTCTCATTAGGAAACAAAACAAGTTATTGTTGGAACAAAAGAATAATCGTCAGCATTTTTAGGTATCATGAATCAGATAGGATTGAGCAGTTTTCCTGAAAGGGTGAAGAATGATGAGTAATCCACTTGAATTGAAAATGTGGAAAAATGTACAAGCATGTTTAAAGACAGCAATATATGAGGAAGGTCACCTAGGATAAAAAATACTCAATCACTTGGCATCAAAACAAGGAATATGACCCCTCAGAGAAAAAAAGCATGGAATATGATGGAAAGACATGACGTGACTCATAATGCAATACCACCACATCGCCATTTCTTCCTTGGAACAGAACAAATAGATTGCCAAGAGCTACATTTATTTTTTTGCATAGAAGATATCAATTGAAAGAATGCCAATTTTCATGAATTTTTAGGTTACTTTTTCTTCAATGTTCAGGAAAAATAAATTAGCCTACCATAAAGAAGAAAACGAGAAATAGCATATCATATTTACCATAATCATTATGTTCAAAAACTTGAAGGCAATCACAGGAACCGACTCTCCACATACGAACAGTTTTGTCTTTTGATGATGTCAGGAGGCACTGCAACACAATTGTAATATGAAAGTGATAAAAGCACACAAACAAAGGTGGTGAATTTTAACGCTTACGTCTAATTTGCTTCAGATGTGATAAGATCAGAATAGAAAACTCAAAACAAGAAAAGGAAAGAGCAAAACAATAAAATTATAAGTCTGCCTGTGGTATTGCATAAAAACCTACATCAGAAAAGCACAGAAGTTCGAGAACATACATCAGATCTTGACCATGATAGGTCTAGTATATCGCTGGTATGACCATGAAGTTCTTGCAGTGGAGTGTCATTGATCTTGAAAACTTTCTTTGGAATCATAACTGGAGCTGAATAATTGCTTTTACCAAGCATCAGCTTAAGGTCTTTGACATTATCAGGACTTATAGATGACACATCAATAGTGAAGCATTGAACTTCATGAATCTGCCAAATGCGCAAAACACAATCTTCACCACCAGTTGCTAGATACCTTCCACATGGACTGAACTTCATAGTCCTTACCAAACCTCTGTGTGCATGAATTTCTTGACCCATATAGACTTCGGTGAGCTCTATTCGTCTTTTTCTATATCGACGAACTTTGATTCTCAATGACCTATGCACCTTTGGACTGTTAACAGTAACATCACACTTACATGCTGTTGAAATTCTGTTCCTTTTTACAAATCTTTTCCACCAACTTAAGGATGACCCTTTCTTCTCACGAAGACCAAAGTTGTGCTTGCCTTCAGTTGAACTATTTCTTCTTAAATGCTTCTGAACTGAATGCGAAAGCCCAAGTGACATTTCAAACTCCTGCAGAGTCATCATCTTATCAGAACCAATTTCTTTGAACACGCTAGATCCACCATCATGTCCCGTGTTGTAAACAATAAATTCCTTTCCAGTGTCCAGATCCCTTATACAACAGAATGAACTCGCCATTCCCCCAGCATCACAAGATGAGGAATTATTTAAAATCATGGCACCATTACTAGTAAGATTTTCTGACTCTGCATGCTTTTCTGAAAAATCGACATTGGATTCTTCACTTTTTTTATACCAACCTAGTGATGAAAGATCATGAAAACCCATTTCCATAAGGAATCTGTTCCGCCTTTCCTGAATACTCATAAGCTCTGTCGTCCAAAGCTCGTATTCTAATTTTTGCATAATAGAAACTTTAGTGTCAATAACACTGTCAACGGATGAAGGAGAACCAACTGAATTCCTAAAGTCATCACTTGCATCGAAGAAGATATCTTCAGTCTCAGTGAAAGTAAGCATTTTTAATCAGAATAACTCCAAAACAGAGATTCATACATCATGTATATATGAAGTTTGTCATCACAGAAAGGTCAGAGGCAAAAACCAAGAAACAATCTAGAACTTCATATGGAGGATGAGGCATCTTTCACCAGTAGTTGAGATATGTGCCATCATTCAACTGAGAAACAATGTTCGCAAAAACAGAAACAATTAATCCAATAATAACATTACGGGGAAAAGGTAAAGTTTGCATAAGTTCAAAGATACAGCAGATTAAGAAAATCGTGGAATTAGTGGCAACCGTACAGGCGTACACAATGTTTGTGACTCATAATCGAATAGAGAACAACTAGCATCCATGCCAACCAAGTGATGCAAAACTCAAACAGAATTACAGAAATATGGATGCTATATCTAAAACCTCTAAAAATCTCGAGGTATGCAATTGTTGCAAGAGATTTCATCAACAGACAACTTCTGAATTCCCAATATTTCAGAAGCACTAAGTACTATTTACGTATATTACAGTTTTTTTTATCATAGTTGAAATCAGAAGACTTCAAGAACCTTACAGGATTGAACTTTCAGTGAAAACCAAAGACAATAAAAAATGGATATATTGTGTCCAGTATTTTTGCGTTCCCTTTTAAGATGCAAAATCAATATCTGACATACGTAAAGTGCAAAACATTACCAGGCTGATGCTACTATTTCATCGCACAGGATCCAAATGAATGAAGCACCAGAAAAAGTAATCAACAAATACATTCCCCTCAACCACGTTAGCGGTGAAGCGACAGAAACTGAGACAATGGCTCAAAAATGAACAACGCGTGATGGGTCGGAGCCAACCTAGAAGAAGAGGAAACGCAAATGTCCACAGCTACAGATGCGACGCACAAGGCGTTCTCGAGGACCGAAGCAAGGACGCAGCTTTCGCCCGCACGAGCCACCAACAAGAACGGCGGAAGGCACAGCTTCCTAAACCCCCTCCTCCCCCCTCTACAACCTACTCCACCGTTTGTAGGTTGTGCAAGAAGGGTGGTGAAAGCGATAAAAAGAGAGGATAAAATTGGGATTTGAGGAGTTACTTCGACCCTGGCGATATATTTATTAAAAGCGGCATGCTTTTTTTTTTGCCTTCTTCCCCTTTCGTCCACTGTAATAATGGTGCTTTTTTTGCTCTGTGGCATCGCCCACAGCCCACTGAAAAGGATCGGTCAGCCGTGATAATCCCAACCGACACCTCTCTCCCTGTGTCTTTCTCTCTCTCTCGTGACCATCCTACGAGCCTAAGTAGCAGTAGACTTCGTAGGAGCAGCATCAGTAACAGCAGCATCAGTAGGGGGTACTTGGCAATCGTATCACTACCGCGAGGAGGAGAACTGGAGAAGGGAGGTTTTTCGCCTTTCCAGCTCCCTCAAAACATTTCGTAAATTCCCTCCATTAAAGGCGCGTCCTTGAGCTCTCGCCGCTGGCACGCCAAAGATTTACAACCGCTTCTGGGCTGCGTAAAAAAGTTCAATTTTTGTCATATTTAATCCGCGGAATTCGAACGGAATCATGCTGTCGACGGTGTTCGCTTCATAAAAATCCAACCTTTTCGCGGTCGGATAACGTGCAGTTACTCTGAAACCGTCGCGATCACGGTCACGGGCCTCCGCTGCCCCATCCTTCGCCTCCCCTTCCTCTCCGCCTCTTGCTCTTGTCCGCCATTCGAGACTGCAACCGAGACGGCGAGGCCTCCGTCCTCCGTTTAGCCCGTCCCGATGGCGTGGGAGCTCCAACGGGAGGAATGGGGATTGTTACTTCGGGATTTACAGTTTGGCTTCTTCGACAGCTCTGCTAGTGCTCGGGACGCTGACGGTGGGGAAGAGAGAAAGCGTCGTACTTGTACGTGTATTGACGCCGGAGGAAGACGGTCGGTTTTTTCTCCGGTTCACTGTGCTAATCATTATTAATTGTTGTTCTTTCTGGGCAAATTTTTCTTCCCCTTTTCTTCACCATGAATACCTTGGTGCATCTCTCTTTTTCACTTGATAAAATATGGAGAGGGCACTCTCTCTCTCTCTCTATATATATATACATTTTTTAAAAAATAATCTGCATAAGGGAATCCATCTAAACATACTTAAACTTTGGTTTGGGATGCCAATTGCATGCTGTGAGTGAGATCTGTCTAGCTACTAATAGACTCCACATTCGGTAGAGGTGCATGTGGAATTGAGGAAAAAATTAAAAGAAAAAGGGCAGCGGCATCGTCTTGTCATGTGCTTTGAATTTATATTTATTATCACAAAAGTAGAGGATGGTTCTGTTTTTTTCAACTTTTGGACTTGTCTTGTCTAGAGAAAAATAAAAACACAGTCATACAGTTGCCTCTGCTCAGATTTGGGGGAACAAACCTAACAATCAATACAGCATTTTGTTGCATTGCATAGGAACATTCTTTTTTCTTTCTTCCTACTCCCGAAATCAAAAGTCTAAATGACAGCAAAAGTTTCAAAAGGGTGTAAGGGAATCCAAGTTTTCCTTTACCAGCTGAACAGTCTGTAGCTGAGTAATGACGGCAAAAGAGAACAATGAAGACTGTACAGATTACCGAAGTTGAAGTTTCAGCTGATCAACAGACTTGATAAATTGCTGAAAGCCTGAAACATAATTATACCGACCTTGACCAACCAGCAAGAACATCTCGAGAGAGGACGTAGCAGTGCAATCCCGTGCCACAGTGACAGGATCGATGAAGGTTTGATCCAATCCACGTAGACGACCTCAAGGCAGAATGGCGCCAACTCACGAGCAAAGAGCTCATCATTCATGCCGCGCTGCTATTAGCGTGAGGATCTGACGCTCATATTAATAATGGTTTCGGAGCCATCAATTAATCATCATGATAATTTTATACACTTTTTTTTAATGTCGGATGAAGTCTTCGAGAGGTCTTCTGTATTCGAGATTATTACCATTTGATTAATCTAAAATAAAAAAATAGAATAATAATAATTTATTTTCTTATCAAAATGATAATTTTAATATTTCAATATGAAATTATTAATACTTAAAGAACGCTTGGGACTCTAAACCAATCACCTTATAATTTTATAAACCTTACAATCAAGCAAAGCTTCCCTGTACTGTACATAAACTCCAAAGGCAATCTGTCCTGCATTAATTGCCAAAAGGTGATGCCGGAATCACACTCAATCGCATTAGAAAAACACCCCGAGCAACAAACAATTGTTCATGCGATCCTCATGCTCTCGACTCCTCTGTGATTTTTTCAGTTTCCAAACCATAAAGAAAGAATACCTTTACCTTTTGGCATATCTCGTACAATGGCTTTCTCTCTCTCTCACGTAAGGTTATTTGGTCCCCAAGGCACCTGCACATCATTGCTGTGCTGATCAGTCTCTCTGCTTAATCCCAGGTAACGATGTCCAATGATCTATTTTATGTGATAGCTAGTGCTGAAAAAATGTGGATCATTGCCATACGTGGAAGATTTTGTAATCACTCAGCTTGGGGGAAAAAACTGTCTGGAAACATGTAACACCCCGGAGATCGCGCCTCCCGTCACGTAGGTGGTCAGTTTGATCCCGGGGGCGCTACACTGCCTATTGCTCTACTGGCCTTGACCATTTAACAAAACAACTTACGTGGCACTAATAAAATAATAATAAACATAATAGAGGACTTTAAATGTGGAAGAGTAGTCGAAATGCCATGATGAATGACTAAAATGCGAAAATTCATAATGTCTCGTATTATAAAAAAATATGCGGAAGTCTATGATGGTTCACATTATAAAAAATATGCGAAAGCATAGTGTCTTGCAATATAGAAATTATGCGGAAATATAATAAAACTTGACTGAAGTTCTATGAGCGAAAGTAAAACATGATGTTTCTGAACATGACATGATTTAAACATAAATGCGATAGAAAAGCTCGGAGTAGACAGATCAGTCATATGCAGCATTCTCCAAGCTCTGCGCTCTCCATCACCTCCTCAATTTGCATTCTCACCTGCAAAATCCCAATGCAGAGGAATAGAATACCAATGAGCAAAGATGCCTAGTACACTAGCAATAAACGATGAAATAAGGATCGATGAAATCAATGTATAAGTCTTAAGTCTTTATTCATATCAGTACTCTGTTCTTTACTATAACAATACGCTATCTTTGCTTTACTTTGACTTTGCTTTACAATGTCTCTGCTATGTTGTGCTATACTTTACTTTACATTATCTCTACTTTGCTTTATAATACTTTGCTTTGCTTTACTGTGAGTTGCACTACGTCTTTTACATTACTAGAATATCCTTAGAGTTGGTTATCCTATGGAGCTCGACTTTATTAGGTTGGAAAGCTAGATGTGCCTCTCTGATTCTCTGATGCCAGTGGCCCATAAGGGAAGAGGGGTGGGTGTTACTGCCTCACCCAGTTCGGAAGGTAGGGGAAAGAATTCCTACAATTCAGGAACATTGGTCGGTTACAAGATCTGTAGGTTCACTGTCTCCTCAGCTAGCTACATGTCCCTCTGGCATAATACTTTAATCTTTAAGGAAAGGGGTATGTCCTTTAGCATCACCCTTCATTCAAGATACAGGTGAGAGAAAATCTGAAATATCAGGAATAGTGGTCATTCAAGACAGTAGCGTCGCTGTCCCCTCAGCTAACTACCTATCCCTTCTCTGCTTTAATCTCTGATCTTTGCTTTAACTTTGGGGACGACACATAGCAATTCCATATCTTTGTCCTTGCTTTGTTTATATTTAATAATTGTAAATCTATGATTTAGAATCCAACGGAACATTAGTCTTTGTACAATAGGACTCAGCCAGTATAGGTGAACTAGTCAGAGTCTTAGTTACAATTTGGAAGTGGATTGGTCCGATCAGGTCTGACCAATGGGTCTGCCTGTCGGATTGGTCGACCGCTCCTGTTGGACCGGTCGACCATTCCCTTGGCATTGGTCGACCGGTCCTTTAGGATCGGTCGGCCGAGTTCTTTATTCAGTACCTATGAATCGATCGACCGTTCAGGGTGTCAGTCGACCGTTCACTAAGCCATGAGGATGCGCAGTGCGCATCGGATGAGGCCGGTCGACCGATCAGTATGAATTCATATGGGTTCTATGTACAGACCGGTCGACCGTTGGATAATATCGATCGACCGGTCCTTGCGATAAAATAGGGCCGCCGGACTTCTCCATCGATTCCAACGGTCTTCCGACCATCAAAACAACGCGATATGAATATGAAAGTTGAAGATAACATTCTCAGGTTTATAGTGATATACTTCTTTGCATCAAACAATCCATAATTCTTCGTCTATGGGATTAAAACGCTAAGGGTACCTTATTTTTGCTCAAATGGATTCGCCAGTCATTTCCTCGTCGTCCGACGGTCGCCGGACATTCGCTGTCATCTGGGAGGATTCGCCTGTTCTACGCGCACGTCGAAGGACGTCCGTGCTCGTGGATTGGTCGAGGGTTCATCATGAAATCGCGTCGCTCGTCTCTTTCCTGCTCGCGTCGCGCACGCCGGTCACCGATCGAGAGGAAGAGAAGACGAGAGAGAGGGAAGGAGGTCGGGGGTTCCAAGAGGGCGCAAGTGCGTCCCTCCCCCCCTCTTATACGCCCCGACCGACGCTTGGTCGGCCGGAGGTGAAACGGCGGAAGGCCAAGTGTCACTCCTGCCCACTGAAGGGCGCGCCCCGAGCGGGCGTGGCCATGCGCGCGAGGAGGCGGGCGTGGCCGGGGCGATTCCTACTCCTAGTAGGAATAGGAGTCGACCAACACTCCGAAGGTCCGACGAGGAGGGAGGAGCTTCTGGAGATGAAGACTTGGACTCCTATCGTGAGTAGGAGGACGAACGCGTGGAGAAGTGCAGGATCGGAAGGATTCCTACTCCTAGTAGGAATAGGAATTCGGACATCTCCTAGGTCGAGTAGGACTTGGGCGCGGACGGAGCTTCCTTCTGGATCGAGGGTCACTTGGAGATGAAGTCCTAATCATAGGAGGACTGAAGATGGGGAGAGGCCACAGGAAAACAGTCCTAGTCCTAGTAGGACTAGGACTTGTCCCGGCGGGCGCACCCGGGGCGCGCCCCGGACATGGCAGGGCGCCAGGAGGGCGGCCTGACCAGTTTGCCTTCAAGATGGACTTTGAAGGAGTGCTGGCCGAATTCTTCTAGGACTCCAAGGTTGCTGGATTTCTACTCCTACTCCAAGGAGGTTTTTTCTAGAGAAGGGCTTGCATGCCTAATAGGATTAGGTCCTTAACTTAGACTAGGAGTTGTTTCTCTTGGGCACTATAAAAGGACATGTAATCAAGGCTTGTAAGTCCATCCTGGACAATCTGAGATTGCTCAATAATATTCTCTAGTTTTCCTCTAAACTCTTAGCCTCCCTCTCTTCTTCCTGGGCGGGTGTTTCGTTGTGCATCCGGGGCGTGTACGGCCGGGGTCCAAGGCACGTCCAAACGAGGGCTGATCGGCGACCGAGCAGGGTTCGTCGAGCCGCACGTCTGGTGTTTCATATCCGAAGCGTAAGGGCGTGACAACGTGGTATCAGAGCTTAGGTTCCGACTATGTCAGGAGAAGAAGGTGCTTTGAGCAAAGGCCGTTCGATGGAAGCTGAGGACATGACCCGGGGTCGAGTCCAAGGTGCGGACGTTGGGGAAAAGAAAAAGAATACGCGAGCAAAGTCCAAAGATCCCGGCAACCATATTGAGAAGAATATGGAGGCGCTGGAACGAAGTCTTCAGGAAACGGACGAGGTGGTCCGTATCTTGGAAGCCGCGGTAGGAGAACACAGCTTGGCACTGGAGCAAGGAGGAGCCTTACACCAGGAGCTGTCCAGCCGCGTTGCAGCCATAGAGGAGGCTATGGATGCAAGGTGGAAGGCCATGGAGACAGATTTGTTGCTGCTCAAAGGTCTTCTCTTCGATGCAGGATGGCTGCGATCGAAGACCCCGGTGCCCAAGTTCTTGGGACCGGAACCGAAGAAATATGATGGTGCGCGGGAGGCGACGACCATCGACGATTTTCTTTGGTGTCTTGAAAAGGGTTTCAAGACGAGCAAGATCGTGGTCGAGAAGGACCAGATCGACATGGCCGTGCGCTACCTGGTGGATGGTGCGCTCTTGTGGTGGCGTCGGATGGAGGAAGGAGACGAGACTCCGATAGAGTCTTGGGCAGACTTCAAGGTGGAATTGAAGAAGCAATTCTACCCCGGCAATGCACAAGAAGTGGCTATGAACAAGCTGACCTCTCTCAAGCAAACGGGTTCCGTGAAGGAATATATCGAAAAGTTCCAACCGCTTATGTTGGAGATGCCCGGGAGCATGGAGGAGTCGACATGGTTGTTCTTCTTCCTGCGGGGGTTAAAACCATGGGCGGCTCAGGAGTTGAGACGTCAGAGGATAACGACCATGAACGGAGCATTGGTCGCTGCTGAAGCTTTGGTGGAGTTTTCAGCAAACCGAGATCCTGGCGCGGGTGCTAAGGATCAGGGCAAGTCCAAGAAGGACGGAGCCCGAGCAGGTGGCAAGAAGAACGATAAGCAAGAGAAGAAGGCGACGACATCGAAGGAAGATGCCAAGAAGATGGTCAGATGCTTCCTCTGTGGAGGGCCGCACTACGCGAGGGAGTGCGACACGAAGAAGGGGCTCTCGACCATGGCATCTACCGTGGACACCGAGCAAGGCGCTGCACACATGGGGTCTATAATGGCGCTGATGACTGTTGCCGCAACGCTCCCGACGAAGGAAGTGAAGAAGACCGCGAAGGGCCTGATGTTCGTGGAGGTCGCAGTGAATGGCCACACTTCGACAGCTCTGGTTGATACTGGAGCCACGCACAACTTCATGGATTCAAGGGAAGCGGCACGACTTGGCATACGGTATGTCAAGGAGCCAGGCCTGATCAAGACCGTGAACGCGGCCTCCCAGCCAATCCTTGGTATGGCCAAGGATATCCACGCGAAGGTGGGGGAGTGGAAAGGAGCGATCACCATGACGATCGTCAACATGGACGACCATCGGTTCATCCTGGGCATGGAGTTCATGGATGCGTTTTGTGAGGTGAGACTTTCCCAGGAGGGGATTCGTCTTTTATCTCAGGAAGCTTCGCATGAAGTTGCCACGACGAGGGCCAGCGTGAAGTCCAAGATGCTTTCGGCGATGCAACTTGATAAGGGCATACGTCGGAAGGATGTCACCTACTTGGCTGCCTTGAAGCTCAACGAGACCGGGCTCAAGGTTCAAGGCATCCCAGAGGAAGTGGAAAGGCTTCTGGAGCAGTACAAGGATGTAATGCTGCCAGAGCTGCCGAACAGACTTCCTTCTCGCCGAGATATCGATCACGCCATCGACCTGGTGCCAGGTGCGAAGCCTCCAGCTATGGGGCCGTATCGCATGGCACCTCTGGAGCTGGAGGAGCTTCGGAAATAGCTGAACGAGTTGCTGAAAGCTGGGTTCATCAGGCCCTCGAAGGCACCCTATGGGGCGCCGGTCCTATTTCAGAGGAAGTAGGACGGGTCGATGCGGATGTGCATCGACTACAGGGCACTCAATAAGATCACCGTGCGGAACAAGTACCCGATCCCGCTGATCGGAGACCTCTTCGACCGACTCGGAAAAGCGAGGTTCTTCTCCAAGTTGGACTTGAGATCGGGGTACTGGCAGGTGAGGATTGCGGAAGGAGACGAAGACAAGACGACGTGTGTGACGCGGTACTGATCATACGAGTTCTTGGTGATGCCCTTCGGCCTCACGAATGCACCGGCGACCTTTTGTACGATGATGAACAAAATCTTTCACCCACTATTGGACAAGTGCGTGGTGGTGTACTTGGACGATATAGTGGTATACTCGGAGACGCTGGCAGAGCATGTGGAGCATCTCGGGGAGGTGTTCAGGCTGCTGCGTGAGAACGAGCTATTCGTCAAGTTGGAGAAATGCTCGTTTGCCCAACCGGAAGTGATGTTCCTTGGGCACCATATTAAAGCCGGGAAGATCAGCATGGACAAGGGGAAGGTCCAAGCTATTCTCGACTGGGAGCCGCCAACGAACGTTCCGGAGATGCAATCATTCTTGGGACTCGCCAACTACTACAGAAGGTTCATCGAGGGATACTCGCGACGGATTGCGCCCCTCACCGACCTTCTGAAGAAGAACGCGAAGTGGGTATGGTCAGAGAAATGCGTGAAGGCATTTGAAGGCCTAAAGAACGCAGTGGCGGAGGAGCCGTGCTCGGGAAGCCGTTTGAGGTGCAAACGGACGCTTCCGACTTCGCATTGGGTGGTGTCCTCATGCAGGAGGGACACCCAGTGGCCTTCGAGAGTCGGAAGCTCAACGAGGCCGAGCAACGATATCTGGTCCATGATAAGGAGATGACCGCGGTGGTGCACTGCTTGCGCACGTGGAGGCATTATCTTCTTGGGAGCGCATTCGTTGTAAAGACGGACAACGTAGCAACATCCTACTTTCAGAATCAGAAGAAGCTGAGCCCGAAGCAAGCACGATGGCAGGACTTCCTGGCGGAGTTCGATTACGTCTTGGAATATAAGACGGGGCGGACCAACGTGGTGGCCGATGCCCTAAGTCGCAAGGTGCAGCTTGCGACGATAAGCGCCATCCGCATGGACTTCAAGGATCACATCCGGGAGGGATTAAAGCAGGATCCTAAGGCTCTGGAGATGCTTCGACTTGTCGGGGAGGGCAAGTCACGACGATTCTGGACAGAAGATGGGCTGTTGTTCACAGTGGGACGTCAGTTGTACGTGCCACGATGGGAGGGTCTTCGACGGTCGATATTGAAGGACTGTCATGACTCGAAGTGGGCGGGCCACCCGGGAGCGGCTCGTACCTTGGCGTTGGTTGAAGACTCCTACTTCTGGCCTCAGATGACAGAGGATGTCGAGGCATATGTGAGGACATGTCTCAAATGTTAGCAGGACAAACTTGAGCAGAAGAAGTCGGCAGGGTTGCTGGAACCCTTGCCCGTACCGGAGCGTCCATGACAGATGGTGACTATGGACTTCATCTCAGCCTTGCCTAAATCTGGGGGAGCGGGATCGATCATGGTGGTGATCGACAAGTTTTCAAAGTATGGAACCTTCATCCCAGCTCCAAAGCATTGCTCGGCGGAAGAGGTCGCCCGCTTGTTTGTCAAGCATGTAGTAAAATACTGGGGCGTACCTGAGATCATCGTCAGTGATCGTGATCCGAGGTTCACGGGTCACTTCTGGAGGGAGCTCTTCCGGCTCCTAGGGACGGAGCTGTGCTTCTCGACAGCTTTCCACCCCCAGACGGATGGCCAAACAGAGCGGGCCAACCATCTTCTGGAAATCTACCTGAGGCACTTTGTTGCAGCCAATCAGGAGGATTGGGCAAAGCTCTTGGACGTTGCACAATTTTCGTACAACATGCAGAAGAGCGAGGCGACACAACAAAGCGCGTTCGAGATCGTCACTGGGAGGCAGCCAGTGACACCTGCAGGACTGGCGGCCAGGTACGCGGGAAAGTGTCCGACGGCGTATCATGTGGCGCGTGGTTGGCAGGACAACCTCGAGGCGTCGAGGGCCATCTTGGATAAAGCGGTGCGCAAAATGAAAAAGTTCGCTGATCAGAAGCGGAGGCATGTCGAGTTCCAGGTGGGAGACAGGGTTCTTGTGAAGTTACGAACACGTCAGTTCAAAGCACTTAGGAACCTGCACCAAGGGTTGTTGAGAAGGTACGAGGGTCCCTTCGTCATCACCAAGCGAGTAGGCACGGTGGCCTACAAGGTGGACCTTCCCAAAGAACTGCGACAGATCCATTCAGTGTTCCACGTGAGCATGCTGAAGAGATTCTACGAGGATGCAGAAGACTCTGGGCGTGAAGTGGAGACACGTGGATTAGTGAGCGACATGAGCACACCGACAAGTTCAAGAGGCGCACCGGAGTTGCCGGGGACGGCAACAACTTCGGTGGGGGAGGATGTCACTCCTACCCACTGAAGGGCGCGCCCCGAGCGGGCGTGGCCATGCGCGCGAGGAGGCGGGCGTGGCCGGGGCGATTCCTACTCCTAGTAGGAATAGGAGTCGTCCAACACTCCGAAGGTCCGACGAGGAGGGAGGAGCTTCTGGAGATGAAGACTTGGACTCCTATCGTGAGTAGGAGGACGAGCGCGTGGAGAAGTGCAGGATCGGAAGGATTCCTACTCCTAGTAGGAATAGGAATTCGGACCTCTCCTAGGTCGAGTAGGACTTGGGCGCGGACGGAGCTTCCTTCTGGATCGAGGGTCACTTGGAGATGAAGTCCTAATCATAGGAGGACTGAAGATGGGGAGAGCCCACAGGAAAATAGTCCTAGTCCTAGTAGGACTAGGACTTGTCCCGGCGGGCGCACCCGGGGCGCGCCCCGGACATGGCAGGGCGCCAGGAGGGCGGCCTGACCAGTTTGCCTTTAAGATGGACTTTGAAGGAGTGCTGGCCGAATTCTTCTAGGACTCCAAGGTTGCTGGATTTCTACTCCTACTCCAAGGAGGTTTTTTCTAGAGAAGGGCTTGCATGCCTAATAGGATTAGGTCCTTAACTTAGACTAGGAGTTGTTTCTCTTGGGCACTATAAAAGGACATGTAATCAAGGCTTGTAAGTCCATCCTGGACAATCTGAGATTGCTCAATAATATTCTCTAGTTTTCCTCTAAACTCTTAGCCTCCCTCTCTTCTTCCTGGGCGGGTGTTTCGTTGTGCATCCGGGGCGTGTACGGCCGGGGTCCAAGGCACATCCAAACGAGGGCTGATCGGCGACCGAGCAGGGTTCGTCGAGCCGCACGTATGGTGTTTCATATCCGAAGCGTAAGGGCGTGACACAGGGGAGGCGACACCGTCCGCTCGTTTCAAATTTCTTTTATATTTTTTTATTAAAGGCCGTTACGTTACATTATTACCCTCTAAAAAGAAAATTCGTCCTCGAATTTGGATAAGGGTTAAGGCTTACCGAAAAGTTCAGGAAATTTCTCTCGCATTTTCGATTCAACTTCCTAAGTTGCTTCCTTTCCTTGGTGATGCTTCAATGCGACTTTAACTAGTGCGACACATTTCTTCCCTTGTTGATGTTCTTGATATTTTAAAATCTCCGTGGGCTGTTCCTCATATGTCAGATCCTCCTTGAGGTTTGATTTCTCAATTTGGATCACGTTGGCATAATCGTGTTTGTACATCCGGAGTAGCGAGACATGGAAGACGTTGTGTACCCTTGAATACGCCGGAGGCAGGGCCAACCTGCATGCTGAGTCTCCGATCATTTCGAGTATCTCGAATGGACCTACGTACCTTGGGTTCAATTTTCCCCATTTGCTGAAATGCATTACTCCTTTAGCGGGGGAGACCTTGAACAGAACTTGATCGCTCGCCTTGAACTTATGTTCGCGGCGCTTCTTATCCACGTAGGCCTTCTGACGATCTTGAGCCGACTTTATCCTTTTCTTTATCAGTTCTACTCTGTCTGTGTATTCTTGTGTTTGTTTCTGTAATTCCGCGCTCAAGACCTTTCTTTCCCCAACTTCGCCCCAACATGCCGGAGAGCGACATGAGCGACCATACAATGCTTAAAGGGAGACATTTCTATGTTAGCATGGAAGCTATTGTTATAAGAGAACTCTATAAGGGGAAGATGTTTATCCCAATTACCGTGCCAATCCAACGCGCATGCTCGCAACATGTCTTCCAACGTCTGGATTGTTCTCTCCGTTTGGCCATCCGTTTGAGGATGAAATGCTGTGCTATACCGGAGCCTTGTCTCAAAAGCATTCTGGAGACTCTTCCAGAATCTAGAGGTGAACTTGGGATCCCTGTCGGATACAATGGCTGCCGGGATCCCGTGAAGCCTAACAATCTCTTGCACATATAGATTCATGAGGCTTTCAAGAGATTGCTTTACTTTAATGGGTAGGAAGTGAGCCGATTTAGTGAGTCGGTCCACTATAACCCAAATGGCGTCGTACCCCTTCAGAGTCCGAGGTAGGCCTGTGATAAAATCCATCGATATTTCTTCTCACTTCCACTGTGGGATGCCTAAACTCTTCAAGGTTCCCTGTGGCTTATGATGTTTGATCTTGACCTGTTGGCACACAATGCATTTGGAAACATACTCCGCTATCTCCTTCTTCATGTCTAGCCACCAGTAACTCCTTTACACATCCTTGTATATTTTTATACTCCCTGGATGGATAGCAAACTCAGATTTGTGACATTCGTCTAACACTTCTCTTCGGAGTTTCGGGTTGTTCGGTACCCATAGCCGGTCGCGGTACCTGATACCACCATCCGAAGAGACCTTGAGGTTCGTTGTTTCCATACTTGTCTTTATCATCATATCTTGATACTCTGCGTCTTCCATTTGCGCTTCTATGATCCTTCCTATAACATCTGGTACTATGCGCTGCATCATCATTAATGATCCATCGTGCCTCATTCTTGGTGTCCATTTGAATAGTTCTTCCATGAGTTCAAATCGTCGTAGGCACATGTAGGCTAAGGATCCTTCCCATTTTCGGCTGAGAGCATCAGCTACTGAGTTCGCCTTACCGGGTTGGTAGTTAATGGCAAACTCGTAATCCTTTAAAAATTCCATCCAACGCCTTTGACGCATGTTCAGCTCCTTCTGTGTAAAAACATACTTTAAGCTTTTGTGGTCTGTATAGACCACAAATTCTTCTCCATATAAGTAGTGACGCCAAAGCTTGAGGGCGAACACTACTGCTGCCAACTCGAGGTCATGCGTTGGATAATTAACCTCATGCTTCTTCAATTGCCTGAATGCGTATGCCACCACCTTCCCATGTTGCATTAATACACATCCCAATCCTATACCACTTGCATCGCTGTAAACCACGTAACCACCGTTGTCCGATGGTAACGTTAGGATTGGTGCTGAAGTGAGTCGCCCCTTTAACTCTTGGAAACTTTCTTCACATTTGGGCGACCAGAGGAACTTTTCTCCTTTCCTTATGAGCTTGGTCAGTGGCAATGCTATTCTGGAGAAATCTTTGATAAAACGTCTGTAGTAGCCGGTCAAATCGACAAAACTCCTAATCTCGGAGACATTCTTCGGTTGGGTTCAGTTGGACACCGCTTCAACCTTCGCAGGATCCACTGCAACTCCATCTTTAGAGATGATATGTCTGAGGAACATGATCTGCTCTAATCAGAATTCACATTTTGAGAACTTTGCATACAGTTCCTTTGCTCGCAATGTTTCCAGTACTGTCCTCAGATGCTCTCTATACGAATAGACGAGGATATCATCGACAAAGACAATTACGAACTTATTCAGGTGTTCATGAAAAGTTCGATTCATGAGGTCCATGAATGCTGCCGGGGCATTCGTCAATCCAAACGGCATCACCATGAACTCATAATGTCCATATCTTGATCGAAAACCCGTCTTTGGGATGTTTTCTTCTGCCACCCTTAACTGATGGTATCCACTTCTCAGATCGATTTTTGAGAACACCCTTGCCTTGGACAGCTGATCAAATAGGCCGTCGATACGAGATAGTGGGTACCTATTCTTTATTGTGACTTTATTCAATATTCTGTAGTCGATACAAAGTCTCAACGACCCGTCCTTCTTTTTGACAAAGAGAACTGGTGCTCCCCAAGGTGAGACGATAGGCCTTATGAAACCTTTATCCAGTAGCTCTTGAATCTGATCCTTCAATTCCTTCATCTCTGCTGGAGCCATGCGGTATGGGGCTTTGGAAATTGGTGCAGTTCCGGGCGCTACTTCAATGTGAAAGTCTATCTCCTTCTGGGCGGTAGACCACTGACATCCTCAGGGAATACATCAGGAAATTCCCTCATTACTTCTATGTCTTGAGGAGTCTTCTTTGGTTCCTCTATTTTGGTTATGCTGGCTAGGTAACATCTACATCTTTTTTGAAGTAATTTATGTGCTTTAATGGCAGAGACTATAATCCTTGGTTCCTTTTGTGCAATACCCCTGACTATGACTTTATATGTACTCTGTGTGCCTATGATTACTTTCTTTTGCTTGCACAATATTGAAACATCATGTGAGGTTAGCCAATTCATGCTCAATATTATATCATAATCTTTCATAGAGATAATGATAAGATTGACAGGATAATTCTTTTTTTCTATCTCTATGGGTACATTGGGAAGACACTTTGTTGTAAATAGGGTGTCCTGTGGAGTTAAGGTGTTCATCTTATGATCTAAGTTCATGGCAGCTAATCCTAAGGTTTTGGAACATTCTTCAGATATAAAGGATGAGAGGCACCGGAATTAAACAGCACTTTAGTAGGTAAAATCGGTTACGAATAGCGTACCTCGAATTACATCAACGTCATTCTACGGTGCATCCTCTGCCAAATTGAAGAGTCTTCCTTGTACCAACTGTTGTTGTCCGCGTCTCGTACAGTTCACTGCTATGTGCCCCATTCTACCACAGTAGTAACAGGCTCCTGACTTCATTCGACATTCCTCAGCATGGGTCCTACCACAGGTGTTGCACAAAACCCGCTCACCTTGTGCGGGTGGTGCTTGAGGGGCTCTAGGAGACTGTTGCCTCTATTGCTGGGTTGGGCACCTCTGCGCCTGTTGAGGGGGTCGCTGTTGTTGTTGTGCTTGCTGTTACGGTGGAAGAGGAGCTTGTTGTGGTGGACGATATGGCTGCTGTTGTTGTTGAGGACGGTGGTTCTATTGAGGTGCTGCATATGGGTGGTACCGGTTATTTTGTCATTGGTGTTGTCAGTTATTCCCACGAAACTGTTGCTGCTGCTGCTAGGAACTCTGCCCCACATTCTGCTGAGCCTTTTGGACTTTCTGCAGATCTTGATGGTCCTTCTCCGATAGAGTAGTCAAAATGATGACGTTCTCTAAGGTCTTGCAGTTCCCAGATCTTGTATGAGGCCTCAGGACGGAATTCAGTCCGTCCACAAAATGCTTGGTCACATCCAATTCGTCCATGGTTAACTTGGAATACTTCTTCAACCTGACGAACTTCGTCATATATTACTCCACCCTCCTGGTCCCTTGTACCAAGTCCAAGAACTCCTTCTGCTTCAAATCCCTTTGAAACCTAGGGAAATACTGCGTCTCAAATGCTTGACGGAAATCCTCCCATGCAACAATCCTCACGTCAGGGAAACTAGTAGCCTTTCTCGCCTTCCACCATTCCTTGGCATCATTTTGGAGGGTGTCCCCAGCGAAAAGGACCTTCTTGTTCTCGGGCACATCGAGGATGTCGAACTTGTCCTCGATGGCCTCTATCCATTGCTCCGCTATTACTAGGCCTCTTTCTCCGTTGAACATTGGAGGTTTTGACCTCCATAAATCTTGTAACGTGCAAACGGAAGGGACCTGACGTCACTGCTGGACCGGTGGCTCTGGTGGAGGAGGAGAAGGTGGAGGTGGAGGTGGGTACGGTGGAGGTGGGGGAACATATGGGTTCTCCCCTTCAATGTCGTTCTCCGCCTCACTAGTGTAGGCATACTCTCTTCTTTGATAGGACATCTATAAAAAGGACCATATCAATACTTTGAGAAATGCACATAAAATCAAAGATTCTTAATCTAAATAAAAATCTTAGATAAAAACTTGAAACCGAGATGCTCAATATTCATTAAAGCAAATATTATTCTCTTGATAAGGTTTGAAAACATAAACATATGTCTGAGGCGCACTAGGGCCTTCACATCGACATACATCCAACACTAATCACTACGTCTAGAATGATAGGGACACTCATCATCAGTGTGTCCCATGTAGCAAAGATCACAGCACTCCTCTAGATTGGTCTGACTGATAGGGCTCGCGTCTCTGAACTGTAGCTCCCGTAGTGGTGCAGAAGCTTCTTCTTCGTCATCGGAGGATATATAAATTGGATTGTTTATATGTCTTCCCTCCATCTTCCAGTTTCCCCCTGGGATTACTTCTTCCCATGTCCTAATGAGTGGGGAGGATAAATCAGGATCGTTACTTCCAACGCTTTCCAAATCTGAATCTGAATACGCCGGTCTCTCTGGAGTAGGCTGTGGAGGGGTTGGGGGATCTAATGGGCGTCTATTAAACCCAATTATATGACCTCTCATACGTAAAATCCTGGTGATCATGCGACGTGGAGGCATCTATAACACAATAAACCCAATAATATAAGTATGATTCTCATAGGGATGTACTTATTACTTACTTGAGGAGTGGAGCCGCAGATACTTGAGAAGTTTGCACATGACTTTACCGTGAGCTGTGTACAATATGAACAATGAATGTCATGCATGAACATCTACTCTACTATAATTAATAAAGGAGCCAAGAAGTTAGGCTCTGATACCAAATTGTAACACCCCCGAGATCGCGCCTCCCGCCACGTAGGCGGTCAGTTTGACCCTGGGGGCGCTACACTGCCTATTGCTCTACTGACCTTGACCATTCAACAAAACAACTTACGTGGCACTAATAAAATAATAATAAACATAATAGAGGACTTTAAATGTGGAAGAGTAGTCGAAATGCCATGATGAATGACTAAAATGCGGAAATTCATAATGTCTCGTATTATAGAAAAATATGCGGAAGTCTATGATGGTTCACATTATAAAAAATATGCGGAAGCATAGTGTCTTGCAATATAGAAATTATGCGGAAATGTAATAAAACTTGACTGAAGTTCTATGAGTGAAAGTAAAACATGATGTCTCTGAACATGACATGATTTAAACATAAATGCGATAAAACATGACAGATTAGTCATATGCAGCATTCTTCAAGCTCTGCGCTCTCCATCACCTCCTCAATTGGCATTCTCACCTGCAAAATCCCAATGCAGAGGAATAGAATACCAATGAGCAAAGATTCCTAGTACACTAGCAATAAACGATGAAATAAGGATCGATGAAATCAATGTATAAGTCTTAAGTCTTTATTCATATCAGTACTCTGTTCTTTACTATAACAATACACTATCTTTGCTTTACTTTGACTTTGCTTTACAATGTCTCTGCTATGTTGTGCTATACTTTACTTTACATTGTCTCTACTTTGCTTTACAATACTTTGCTTTGCTTTGCATTGCTTTACTGTGAGTTGCACTATGTCTTTTACATTACTAGAATATCCTTAGAGTTGGTTATCCTATGGAGCTCGACTTTATTAGGTTGGAAAGCTAGAGGTGTCTCTCTGATTCTCTGATGCCAGTGAGCCCATAAGGGAAGATGGGTGGGTGTTACTGCCTCACTCAGTTCGAAAGGTAGGGGAAAGAATTCCTACAATCTAGAAACATTGGTCGGTTACAAGACCTGTAGGTTCACTGTCTCCTCAGCTAGCTACCTGTCCCTCTGGCATAATACTTTAATCTTTAAGGGAAGGGGTATGTCCTTTAGCATCACCCTTCATTCAAGATACAGGTGAGAGAAAATCTGAAATCTCAAGAATAGTGGTCATTCAAGACAGTAGCGTCGCTGTCCCCTCAGCTAACTACCTATCACTTCTCTACTTTAATCTCTGATCTTTGCTTTAACTTTGGGGGCGGCACATAGCAATCCCATATTTTTGTCCTTGCTTTGTTTATATTTAATAATTGTAAATCTATGATTTAGAATCCAACAGAACATTGGTCTTTGTACAATAGGACTCAGCCAGTGTAGGTGAACTAGTCAGAGTCTTAGTTACAATTTGGAAGTGGATTGGTCCGATCAGGTCTGACCAATGGATCTGCCTGTCGGACCGGTCG
Organism: Pontederia crassipes; assembly: GCA_030549335.1. Taxonomy (NCBI): domain Eukaryota; kingdom Viridiplantae; phylum Streptophyta; class Magnoliopsida; order Commelinales; family Pontederiaceae; genus Pontederia; species Pontederia crassipes. Next base: position 11,651,405 of record CM060190.1, read on the forward strand.
ACCGCTCCTATTGGACCGATCGACCGTTCCCTTGGCATCGGTCGATCGGTCGACCGCTCCTGTTGGACCGGTCGACCGTTCCCTTGGCATCGGTCGACCGGTCCTTTAGGATCGGTCGGCGGAGTTCTTTATTCAGTGCCTGTGAATTGGTCGACCGTTCAGGGTGTCAGTCGACCGTTCACTAAGCCATGAGGATGCGCAGTGCGCATAGGATCGGTCGACCATTCTCTGGGACCGGTCGATCGATCGTAAGGTCGGGTTTCACCTTTTGACAGAGAGACCGATCGACCGCCATGGTGAGGCCGGTCGACCGATCAGTATGAATTCATATGGGTTCTATGTACAGACCGGTCGACCGTTGAATAATATCAGTCGATCGGTCCTTGCGATAAAATAGGGCCGTCGGACTTCTCCATCGATTTTGGCGATCTTCCTGCCATCAAAACAACGCGATATGGATACGAAAGTTGAAGATAACATTCTCAGGATCATAGTGGTATACTTCTTTGCATCAAACAATCCATAATTCTTCGTCTATGGGATTAAAACGCTAAGGGTACCTTGTTTTCGCTCAAATGGATTCGCCGATCGTTTCCTCGTCGTCCGACGGTCGCCGGACGTTCGCTGTCGTCTGGGACGATTCGCCTGTTCTATGCACACGTCGAAGGACGTCCATGCTCGTGGATTGGTCGAGGGTTCATTGTGAAATCGCATCGCTCGTCTTTGTCCTGCTCGCGTCGCGCACGCCGGTCACCGATCGAGAGGAAGAGAAGACGAGAGAGAGGGAAGGAGGTCGGGGGTTCCAAGAGGGCGCAAGTGCGTCCCTCCCCCCCTCTTATACGCCCCGGCCGACCCTTGGTCGGCCGGAGGTGAAACGGCGGAAGGCCAGGGGAGGCGACGCCTCCCCTGCTGTCCCCTCGTTTCAAATTTCTTTTATATTTTTTTGATTAAAGGTCGTTACGTTACAAAACATATCTGGTCATGTGGCTCGGAGATCTGCAATAACCCCTTTGAAATTATGGTCATGTTTATATCCCCAAGCAGGTCGGGTCGCACCCGAACCGAACTCGACCTGACCATGGGTCGGGTCGGGTACGATTGGAAAATTTCAATTCGTGATGACCCTACCCGATCCGATTGACTTGGCTTTTTTATTTATTTTTCTTTTTTATTTAAACTTAAGGTTTATATTTGATTTAAAAATTTTGAAAAAATTGAAATAAAATATTTTAACTGTAGAAATAATGTTAAATAGTTAAAAAAACATATTTTATGCTTTTAAAATAATATTAAATAGTATTTTTATATTAAATAAAATATAAAATAGTAAAAAAAATTTAAAAAAAGAAAATTGGGTGGTCGGGTAACCCGACTCGAACCAGGTCGGCTCGGGTCAGATCCAACCCCCCCAACCCGACCCGACCTGTGTTGGTCGGGTCGGATCGGATTTGTTCACGGGTCGAGTTGGACCCGACCCATGAACACCCTTAATCCCATTTGATAAGGACCAGACCAGATCTCTAGCCAATAAACGAGTGGTAGGAAGTGAATTGAATTTGATGCGATAGATCTCTCGAGTTTGAGTAGTTAACTCAATACATTCTGCATTTTTTCGGAGTTTTTATCTCACTTGAAGTATTAAGAATACAAAATTAATGATGTTGTTCTTTTTAATGATTTAAGCTTTTAAAAAAAATTAATTAGTTTAAGCTTTTAGAAAAATTAGTCAGTACATCAAATTTAACATAAAGGGTTAGATCTCTAGCCTGAGAACAAGGAGTAGGAATTGGATTGAATTTGACGCGAGAGTGCATTGGCCCCGAAATCAGTCCCACGATACTCGAGAACGAATTCCAAGCGGCGCTATACTATACAATTCGATAAATCGTTCAATGAAATCGTAGCGGAAAACACGTTCGAGTTCGAAACATTGACGAAAAGCCCATGTTCGTGTTTGGTAAATATGGCTAAGTAAGGTCAAGCTCATGTTTATGTTTGGTAAATATTTTTCTTGAGCGTTTGGTGAACATTTTTGTAAAGTAGAGTTTAAGGATTTGAACATAAAACTTTAAATTATTATTAATCTATAGAGTATAACGATTCTATAATTATTATTATTTATATAGCTTCATTTAATTTATTAAAAAATATTTAATTTTTAACATTATGTTCTATTTTTTAAATTAAGATTTCACCTCATTAATTTTACTTACAACATGAATACAAAGATTATTTTAGAATAATCAATAATTTTTATATTAACATAAGAAGTCAGTACTATACAATTCTATTTAGAGCTGCAAGGTACAACAATTAATATTCACCATTGAATATTTATCAATGGTTCTATTTTTATGTATATTTATAAGTTCATTTTTTAACACGATAAACTTAGCCGAAGGTCTTTTCTCATAGATCGAATGAAAATAGTCGAGTTTTAAATCTAGTGATTCTATTTGGACAGCAGATTGTGGGAGAATCCAACTATGGGGCTATTTGGTATCAGGTTACAATGACCGAGACAAGAACAAAAATGTAAAGAACATATTTTGCTCTGTGTATTTTATAATTATTTTTTTAGAAAAAAGATGTTAGTTCTCTTCTGTTCTCACTCATGGTAGGTACACTAAAATCTTACTTTTTCAATTTTCAAAGCAAAAAACATGTGTCTGACAAGAACTTTTCTTATCTCCCCTCTTGACCTTATCCCAGGGGTGTTGTGTTTGGATGAATGAACAAGAAGAAAAATAAGGCTTTATTTTCATTTTATTCTCGTACCAAACACCCTCTATATGATCTATCTTACATGACAAATCCAACATCTCTTGAAGGATCAAAGTATTTGCATATTTCAAATATCATATTTGCCTTAACAATGATAATAATTATTTGCCTTTGTGATAGCATTATTGGTTGTAGCTTTGTCCCATTGTGTTCCTAATTATTTTCATCTGCTTTGATTTATGCAAGGTCACATAATTGAAAAAACAATATTAGGCCATGTCGAAAAACTTCTTGTGCTGAAAAGAATTTTAGGCATGGATAAAGATTTTATGGCTGTGGAACTTGAACTCATATGCAAGAAGAAGAATAAAATCGAGTGGTGAGGGACATTGTTGTGGGAATTTGTGTCGCTTATTTAAAGAAAATCGTAATATTACTCATAACAATTATTTGTACTAGTGAAACTTAAATATTTAGAACACATGGCCAAGGCTCTTTTGAGAATAATGGTAATAGTGGTTGACTTGGAATTAAAGTACATGCCATTGCGCATTGACGAGAGCCCCCAAAGACAATACACAATCACTCAAAGAAGAAAGGCTCCATTGAAGAGAAGTTGAAATGAATGGTGGATTGCAATTTGTGCCAATGAATGGTGGATTGCAATTTTTGCCAAAGCATAGAGTTGATGGGCATTTGGCCACAAGAATTTTGTCGAGCCTACTCATACGCTATCTAAACTAAGAAATTAAATTAGGCGATGCCTGTGCCCGTGGGGTTTTGGCCCCTCCCAATTTTAATCTAATGAATTCAATCAAGGGCTCCAAGTCCAAAATAAATGAGGACGTAGTTGATATTCATTATAGGAGAAAATCAATAGATAAGAGCGCGAGTAGGGAGGCGATCATGCAAAAGCTTCCAAGTGAAATGAAGTTCCTTGGGGGTGGCCGGAATGCAACAAAGAGTTCGACTCCATCTTACTTCAAAGGCAAGTGGCATAGTTTTGGCCAGAGGACACCCGAGGTGTAGCAAGTAAGTAAATAGCCATAATTCAAGTGTAGCAGGTAAGTAAATAGCCATAATTCGTAGAGCCAGCATTGGCCCAAAAGTTGGCATAGGATTGCAGAGTCCCATGAATTGTTGCTGATTTAAAAAAAATTGCAAGTTTGTTTGAGATGTCCGCATTAGTGTAAATGTAAGTAGATATGAGCCTAAGGGGAGCGTGGAAAACCCAGGGGTCTTTTAGGACGCGCATGTTCCTGCCATTCCCGATCTGTTTGATCATGCCAAGCTTGATGGATTCTAATGATTTGATTATTTGCCTCCGGGACCAGGCTATCAAAGCAAGGTTGGGAAAAGGATCCTAAGGATGGAAGTGGCGATATTTTTGTGATACTAGATGCATCCAGAAATCTGAGTGTTGGTTGAGAATGGAGAAAGCTCTTTTTGCGAGTAGAGAGGTGCAGACGTTCATGAGGTTATGAATGCCTAGGCCATCACAGTGTTTGTGTTGCTGAATAAGGTTCAGAGTGAGAGCCATCAGGTCCAGCAGAAGCGGCACATTTGGTGCTCAAGAGATTCAATGAGGCGGTGAAAATTCAAACGATAGACATGGTATGATTTAGGAACTTTGCTTTCCAGTTTGAGAGCTTAGACTTGAATCTGTCGAGGGGGGGACCAGAGATAGAGAGAGGGTCTCCAAGGTATATAAATGAGAATTTATCCAGGTTAATTCCAAGTATGGACTTGATTTGCCTTTTTCGTAGATGTTTGAATTTGGGTGGAAGGTAGATGGCAGATTTAGCCAAATTAGCATATTGGCAGTTGGGGAGCCATAAAGCTCCAAAATGAATTTCATCTTGCAACAATTCTTAAGAGTGGCAGCAGCACAAATTAATATGTCATCAACGTATAGGAGATCACTGAAACATAAGTAGTTGATGCATGCAAAACCCAACATATATTTATTGTTGCATTTAATCTTATTTCGAATAATTTTCTAATAGCATGCATAATTTTTTGAGCTTTTTTGCATTAATTTTATAAAATTGGAAATCTACCCAAGTTTATATTTTATTATCTAAGAAGCAAGAAAAATGAATTACGAAGTCAATGGAGAAAATCGTGCTCAAATTGAAGTTAAAACGGAGTTAGAAAGTAGAAAACAATGAAGGAGGTTGAAATGGCACAGTCACGGGACATGAAATAGGTCATTGAAGTGTATTTTCACGTTAGAAAGCTACTCTGAGACACGGCCATGAAATTCATATTTTACAAACTGTAAAGGTCGTAAAAAGCAATCATAGGCCGTGAAAACTCATTTCTAATGCGAATAAGACACTGTTTAGGTCGTTAAATCATCGCAACAGGTCGTGATGAAGTACAAATTCAAGTTTTGGATGGATATTTGAAAAAATTTGAACTGCACAAGGATTTCTACTCATATTATATGATCTTAGGATGATTTGAAACATATTATGACCCAAATTTTGGAGCTTGACAAGGCCAAAATTTTATAACTAATTCATATTCGAATTTTTCTTATTTATTTTCATTTCTTCTCCAATCATATGAAAACTTGAACCCCTATAAATAGAGGTCTTTTATAGTCAAAAGAGATCATGCTAGAACCTGCAATCGAAGCTTTCAAACTAAGAACAAAGGAGAATTTCTAAAGGACAAAAGAGAAGACTTCTGCGCAGTAGACTCGTGGGAGGATTGCGTAGCCGTTTCATCATTGCCTCTGAAGGGTACTCTTTGTTTACATATTATTGGAATAATATTTTAAATTTTCATATTTAATCTATCTATCTATCTTAGCACCCAAAAATACTAGTTTTCATTTTATTGTTTAGTTTTAGTTGCAAGAGTTTAATATATGAACAATTTTTTATTTCAGATTAATCAAATAATTAGTTTAGTTTTTATGAACATGGTTGCTATGCTTAACGCTTTCCTTCATATTTTCATGATTTGTAAATTGATTATCGACTGTGTAGTGTAATCAATTCTTAATTCATGATTGCAAACTCATATAGATGGCCCTTCGCATATTAATATAAAAGCTCCATTGCTCAAGGGGTTATATCTTGTTCATTTGTAAGATATTACTTTGTAGGCATATTACCATGAATTTATTGTTTAATAAAGAATATACTATTTGGGTAGATTTATAACTCTTTTGTGCGACAAAATAAGCAATATATGGCCACATAAGATCCCAATCTATTCAAACTTTTACTTGAACACCTTATTATAATACTCCACAATGATTCTTTTGTTGTCTTTCTTTCTTGTTGAACACAAAATATATATCATTTTCATTATCTTCCGAGATATCAAATCAATAGCTTAGTCTTTTCTTAAATTATTTTTGAAAAGAAATATACATTTTTCCTGCATGAATCTACAAGGGACTTGTAATATACTTAAAAAATGAATTTATTAAATTAGCAAATTAGCCTCAAAAGTAAAGACGTCTTAAGGACAACTTTGTCTTCTTATGGAAAAGGTGAAATGGACACCATTGTCCTTAAAAGCAAGGAATCTTTTGGAGCATATTAGTCTTTTGGTTTGGATAAGTTAAAGTAGACCATATTATTCCTAAAATATGGGGTGGTTAGAAGGTCATTTTGATCATTCAAAATAAGACAAAAATAACAACTCATAAAATCCTTCTTTTAACCCCTAAATCCTCTCCCATTCTGACCCAACCCCTCTCATTTCCATTCTCCACACCCAGCCAGCAGCACCCAAGGGGGTTTCTCCAACTTCCAAGCAACCAAGAAGCTTCCCCACTCATCTACTCACATTCTCTCCCTCAGCCTCCCTCCCACTCGGCTCATAGCAACACCAAGGCACCAACACCAGCCACCATCATCCCTCTCTTCTCTCCCCCTCACTCTCCCTCACACTCTCTGCAAGGCAGCAACAAGGAGGGAAACCAAAGAGGGGGGACTGATTGTGGGAAACAAGGAAGAGAGAAGAAGGAAAGAAGGAAAGGGAGGAAGGTGCTGCCACAAGAAGAAGAAGAAGAAAAGGAAGAAGGAAGAAGAAGAGAGAAGAATAAAGGATTAGACTTAGAGTTTTAACTTAAATCCTAAAGGTATGTTGAGGGAATCCAGCCCTCTAATCTCACCCCTAATGATGATTGAATGTTTCGATTAGGACATAAAAGAACAAGCAATCTGTTCTTTCAATAGGAGATTAAAGAATTTGCATGAGGGCATATGTTTATGTCATCTTTTCATTATGATTACTGTTTCATTGATAAGCATGTTTAAAACTATAATGTTTCATGTTATTGATGCTTAGTTCATGATGAAATGATAATCATTGAACGAGAATGTGATTAGTAGGTTTAATCGATCTTTTTCATCTCTATTTATTTTATCTTATGATAATTGATGTTATTAAGAGGAATGCATGCCATTAAAATGCTTATATATAGTTGTAAATGGGAGAGAAATGGGGTAAAAATAGGAGAAACTCAATTGTTTTCCCTAGGCACAACCGCGACGCCCAGAGCACGACCATGATCTTGAGAGACCACACTCATTCCCTTAGACGTGAAATGGTCTCATGACAGGAGCACGATCGTGACACCCCACGGCATGACTGTGATCCATAGTGAGGCCATCGCCATGTCCACGTGGCCACACCCGTCGCCCTTGACGTGAGATTGCCTGTGGGCACGACCGTGACTCAATATGGAACTGTCGTGACCCTCAGCGAGTCCACACCGCTCCAGGGGAAATTTAATTTAGTCGATGGGGTCACTCGATCGAATGGCTAAAGTCACGACTATTCCACAGGCTAGCACGACTGTGATCAATCCAAATCGCTAATGTTACTAACAGAACGGCCATGAAGGCATGACTTCACGGGCATTCCCAAGTACTGGCACAGTCGTGAGCAGAACTCAGAGCCTATATATGATGATTTTCTACACTTAGAATGATTTGATGCATGGACATCCTTGAGTAGAATTAAAACATGAAACTTGTATTGAATGCTTGTGTGTATTAATGAATGCAATTAAAAGATGGATTGGATTGAATGTGTTTATTGTAATCATGGAGGGAAACTGATGTCGTCACTCACTAGCTTATGTGATGAATTCCTATGGAAGTGACCTACACCCATGGAGTGAGTTTCCAATTGGTTCAAAGAGATTTTGGCCTAGATAGTCAAAGTCCCGCGAATTAACATGGTCTTCCCAATCACTAAGATAAGAAGTTATCTAATTAAAGATGAAAGACGAAAAGATGACATAGTCATATGTCATGACTATGATGAAATGACTTGGAACATAAAGATGAAGATGATGATAATGTGCATACCTAAAGGGATGCAAATGGATGTTCCATTATCATAATATGTTATGAATAAAAATGTTAAAGTTAAGCAAGATAAGTTCATGATATACATTAACATAACATTAAATGATGTTATATGATTATACTATCATGCCATGATGCTTGTTCACATGAAAAATAGTGTGCATATATAGCTCATAGCATGCATGTTCTCATGTTTCTATTATGATGCAATGCATATTTTATGATATGTAGAAACAATGTTCTAGAATCATAGCATGCATGAGTTTCAACATACTCTAACAAGGAAAATTTCTTGCACCCTGTGGATCCATGCAGGTATGGACAAGGCATAGGTTCAACAGCGAAAGCCTCATGATGATAAGATTGCACACAAGTTAGTCGGCCTACAACCCAAGTCATCTATTAGTATCTTTTATTATGACGATGAACTCTTTAGTGAGTCAAGTATGTATGATCTATGAGCCTTGAACATGCACCTTTATATGATCTCATTTATGTGTTATGTACCATATGTTGGGCCCTTATGTTAGAGTGACCCATGGGTTAACTATGTATCTTGGAATTTATTTGCTTAAGAAGCCTTTCGCTATTTCATGTTATTTATTATTGCCTATATTATTATATTTCTGTTGCGATGCTATATGTAATTAGGTTATGAAAAATGAGGCAAAAGTAGCGCCGCCTAGGATTTGGTCTCTAAATTAGTGCGTTACAGGACTTGTTGAAGTTAAGGTGGCTAAAGTGCTTAATATTTATAATCTTCTCATTTCTCAGCATTGTGATGAGACTGATGGGCTCAATCATGAATAAATTTTGCTGAGATATGCATATTAACAAAACCATCAAAGAAGAAATTCATATGTCCATATCATTGTGTAGACTTGGTACTTGCACAAAATACAACATTTAAATATAACTTCATCTAGTAATTACGCTTATGAAACATTTTGTCTAACTAATATCCATAGGAAATGTTATACCTTCGTTTCAAGCAAAGCCATGTTTTCTCAAATTCTTTGTCATCAAGTCATTCCATCAACCAATTTTCATAATCACCTTCAAAGTTCTTTTGTGCCATCAAATCTTTAGGATTTTCTATAACATTCTTTAGAATATGTCATATACAAAATTTATGGCGTGTGTCAATGTCTTGATATGTGATAATACAAATATGACATGCATGCATTATAATCATGTATCAATTAACTAAATAAATGATTCTTTTGTTTCATCATAAAGTTAGGCACATTCAAATAGCTTTGATTGTGTGTTGTGATTCAGTCCAATAGCAGGCGCAAATGACATACACAAATTGTTAGTCCTATATATTGTGTCAAACATAACAAAATCTTCAAAAGTCATATTATTATCTCATGATCTCCCATCTACTTAAACGAAACTTTTTTCCAATATTATTTCCATCCATCTCATCTATAAAAAAACATGGATCACTTTTTTCTTTCTTTTGAAAATAAACCATAACATTCTTGCATTCTCTACCAACATTATTTTTTCATATTTCCTTCAAATTGTCAATACAATTATGTGATATATTCAATGGCTCATCACCAAAGTGTAAATCATGAGCTATTTTTTTATAGGTCAAAACCTATTTCCCGTAAACTGACAATAGCCTTCTTAGAAGTATTTGACAATATGCAACGTGATCATAATATTGATGCCTTTGATGGAAATATTAGAGCATGTGTGTGTTCTTCTAAGAAATTTTTTACCTCCCACTTGTCGTCATTTATAACACTAACAAGCAAATGAGCACTCATCGAATCGGGTCGACCTAGTGAACTCGACCTGACTCGATGATCCGATATTTTATTATTATTATTTAATTTTAATAATATATTTGTTTTAAAAAATTAAAATAAAATATTTTAAATATTAAAAAACATATTTTATTTTAAATAAATATTAAATACTATTTTTATATTTAATAATAAATGAAGTAAGAAAAAATAAAAAATGATGGTCAGGTGACCCCACGATCGGTTCCACCCAATTTGACTCGTACTAAGTCGGGTTGGATTTGATTTGCTACCCTAACAGTCGACTTGACCCCAGTCTGATTCAACCAAATTTGGTTAGGTCAAATTGAATTTGTTCAGGAATTGGATTCAACCCGACCCGCCTAATAAAGCACGTTAGTTGATAACTCAAGTAAACACTTAAACTAGAAGATGTCCAATGGACAATATGAGTAGGACAAACTCATGTTTTCCAAGTTTGGACTTATTATAGAGACCAACATTTTCCAAGTTCACCTGACATATAACTAATGTTACCATTGCAAAAATGCACAAAAAACTTACAAGATAAGAGTGAAAAAACCATTTATTTTCAATATGTATCCATTTTTATGGTTTTGGCTATCATCAAGTAAATCATGGAAAGCATAATGTACTAATTTAAAGTTAGATGCAACCTTATTGCTCGACAAAATTATTAAAATAAGCCATATTCAAGCATTTGAGTTGCATGCTTAAATATATTGCAACAAATAAGTACACATATTTCACCTAGAAAATGCTAGACTCCTTATTAGATGAGTATAAATGATCAAATTGAGGAGATTAGGAGCCGTCGCATGCCGAGAAGAAGAGAGATGCCAATTCTTCCTAGAAAATGAACTCTCTGCTAGTCATATTTTGTTTGCCGTAAAGTCGAGAAGAAGAGGAACGAAGAGAATTTAACTGATGTTTCGTGAGACTTCATGAGAAAAGGAATATATAATAAAAGATATAAGAAATGTATATTGCTAGAAGAATATTGATGAAGAACGTTGTCATTGCTGTTGGGTCAAAGTTTTAATGACATATAAAATTATATTTTGATGAAACAAATCTCGAATGATTAAAGTTAAAATGCTGAAAAAGTTTAAAGAAAAATGAATAACTTTATGCACTATGCTTTGATTAAATAATTGTCACTGATCTCATCAGTTTTGGATGAATGTGGAAAATTAGATTGTAGAAAATTCTGTTAGCTTTCCATAGATTCCAAGATCGTCTAATTTGGATAACTGTGCAGAAAGTTATGATCAAAATAGTGCAGGTCGGTCAACCCAGGTTGAAGCAAATAAGGTCGGTCGAGATGATAACGATCGATCGAATAGAAGATGCCGGTCGACCGACAACTACTGAGCCTGCTCTGGACGATGTCAAGACAATACTGATCGACAGTCTGGTCGATCGACCAAGTGCAGAAACTGTAAAAATGGCACAACGGTCATCTAGACAGGCCGACCGGTCCAGAAGTGTGGTCGATCGACCTCCGAGTCAAATGAACAGTAACAGTCAAATTTGAAGGAGAAATTTGTGGAACAATTTTTGGACAAATTTTTCACACATTGAAGGCTATAAAAGGAGTGCCAAAGCCAGAGGCAAAGACACTCATTCAATCATTGAAGAAAAACTTCAAGTCATCAAAAAGAGATCATTTCTTAAAGTTTACATTTTATAGTTTTCTCTTCTTTCTCTCTTCTCTTCTTGTGAGCATTGAATTGCAAAAGAGAGAAACACTTTTTTCAGAAAAAATAAAGAGAGCTCCTGTGTAAAAGAGATTCTAAATCTTACCTCTTGAGCGAGAGAAATAGATTAGCTTCCTAAAAGGAGAGATTGCCTTACCTCTCGAAGCGAAGAAAATGTGGTTGATGTAAAGGGCTTTCTTCCTTGCCCCATTTGAAACAAAGGAAGTGACTAGTGGAATCTCGGACAGTCTCGAGGTCGAGAAGTCGAGCGGGGACGTAGGGCAAGGTGTGGCCGAACCTCGTCGTATCTTTGTGTTTGATTTTCTCTCTGTCTCTCTCCCCGTTCATCTTGTGTTTATAATCTGAATTGCAAAGGTTTTAAGAATCGATTTTGTGCTTTTGCTACGAATTTTGTGAAATCGATATTTTCGGTTAAACACTAATTCACCCCATTCTTGGTACCCTTTGGGATCCTACAATTGGTATCAGAGCGGGTTGCTCTTATTTTGATTTCCTTTGAATCATCTTGTTTTTAGATCTAATAGTTTTAGATCTAATCATTTTTAAGATTCAATCATTTCTTTTAAGATTTAACAATCTTTAAGAGCTACGGCATCAAGTGATTTTAATTTTGTTGAAGGACAATCAATTAGTCGTCCTCATCTTTTAAATGCGTCAAATTTTGCATATTAGAAAATTAGAATTCAAGCATATATTTGTTCTATTGATATCGACATGTGGGACATAATTGAAAAATGTTATTATCTTCATAAAAAGTTAACTATTGATTCTAAAGAAAGAGAAAAGATTTTTTAAAACTTGATTGGAAAGTCAAAAATATTTTTTATTGTGCTTTGGATTCAACGGAGCTTAATCGGATTTCAAGTTGTGAAACTACAACCGAGATTTGGAAAAAAACTCATCACTGCTTATGAAGAAACCGACAAAGTTAAAGAATCTAAATTGAATATCTTAAACCATCAATATGATTCTTTCAAAATGCATGATAATGAATTCATAAATGATATGGTTGCTCGGTTTAATGATATTTTAAATGTCTTAGCCTACTTAGATGAACCAAGATCTAACCTTCAAAAAGTGAAAAAGATTCTCAGGTCTCTCTCCTCCAAATGGCATACGAAGAGGACCGTGATCGAAGAAAAAGATTTGAACAAATTAGATTTTGATGATCTTATTGATTCACTTCTAACCTATAAGATCTCAATCCAAGGAGATCAAGAAGAAAATGCCCCCAAGAAGAAAACATTGGCATTGAAGGCAAATACAATAGAAGAAGATTCAAGTGAAGAGGAAGTTGATGAAAAGAAACTCGCACTCTACACAAAAAAATTAAATAAGTATCTCAAGTTGGTTAAAAAGAAAAACAAGAATGAGAAGCCAACTTGAAAATCATACAAACACTACAAAGAAGAAAAATCTCAGAAAGGTAAAAAGAAAAAAAATATGAAGAGTCTAGTAAAACAAGCGGTTCATCAAGCTCTTCCAGTGATGAAGCATACATATGCTTGATGGCACATGACGATGAGGTAATGTCTAACCCTTCAAACTCAAATTATGACTCATCAAACTCTTTCGAAGAAATTCTTTCTTTACATGTGAATAAAGAACTCTCCTCTCTTATAAAAAGATATTTTTCAATTAAAGAGGAAAATGAAACATTAATACATGAACTTGAAAAGTTAAAAGAGGAAGATAATGCATATTTTTTGGAAAATGAAAAACTAAAAAATGAAATTGAGACTTTGGAAATCACGCATGCATGTGAAGTTGCAAAACTAGCATGTTCCTTGGAAAAAGTAACGAAAGAAAATGTCTCTTTGAAAGATATATAAAATAAAATTAGTTCTTATGCAAAAAAAAATAATCTTAGGAATCATCCCTATGATAGAAAATCACATTTTAAATGCTTTATATGTGAATTACATGGGCATTATGTATATAAATGTAAAATGAGAAAATCAACACAACATGGCATGATCTGAGTTCCGAAAGGAACATTGTCTAACAAAAAGAACCCAAAGAAATGTGGGTATCGAAGATTACATAATTACTTTTCAGGTGTGCCTCACATGCAAAGCTAAGGACAAGTGGTGAAGGCATAAAGATTATGGTAAAAGTATCACTTATTTTTTTATTTCATCCAAAAATTTCAAAACTACCATTTCTTTAAAATAGAAAAGAGGAATATATAAAAGATTGATCACAGTGATAGGGGAGCATGATTAAACATTATTTTCACATATCATGCATGTCACATTATTTTATCAAAGTTTTTATGCCATATTTTTTAATACATTTTTGTTTTGTTTTTCATAAATTGATTTTCATTATAAAATAGCCATAAATTTAGGGGGAGTTATCTATCAAAACTTGCAATACTCTACATATCTATTATATGAGAAAAGAGGGAAGAATAACTTTTTTAAAAAGAAAAGGAGGAGAAATATGGTTTCTTATATACTTTAATTACAAACGACTTTTTGATGAAACAAAAGGGGAAGAAATATAGAAAAAATATGACCTGAATATACTTTATATGAATATCTCCAATTGTAAGGATTAGAGGAAGTAAAAGTGTTTTTACAAGATTTTATAACTTTTTTGCTAACTTATATCTTTTTCATATTTCTCAGTTTGTCTTCATAAAAAAGGGAGAGATTGTTGGGTCAAAGTTTTAATGACATATAAAATTATATTTTAATGAAACAAACCTCGAATGATTAAAGTTGAAATGTTGAAAAAGTTTAAAGAAAAATGGATAGCTTTATGCACTATGCTTTAATTAAATAATTGTCATTGATCTCATCAGTTTTGGATGAATGTGGAATGTCAGATTTTGTAGAGAATTCTGGTAGCTTTCCATAGACTCCAAGATCATCTAATTTGGATAACTGTGCAGAAAGTTATGATCAAAATAGTGCATGTCGGTCAACCCGCCGATCGAAAAAAACAAGGCCGATCGAGATGATACCGGTCGACCGAATAGAAGATGCCGGTCGACCGACAATTACTGAGCCTGCTCCATACGATGTTGAGACAATATTGATCGACAGTTCGATCGACCGACCAAGTGTAGAAACTGTAAAAATGATGCAACGGTCATCTAGACCGGTCGACCGATCCAGAAGTGCGGTCGACCGACCTCCGAGTCAAATGAACAGTAACGGTCTAATTTGAAGGAGAAATTTGTGAATCAATTTTTGGATGAATTTTTCACACATTGAAAGCTATAAAAGGAGTGCCAAAGCTAGAGGCAAAGACATCCATTCACTCATTTAAGAAAAACTTCAAGAAATCAAAGAGAGATCAGTCTTGGTTTTTATTTTATAACTTTCTCTTTTTTCTGTCTTCTCTTCTTGTGAGCATAGAATTGCAAAAGAGAGAAACACTTTTGTTCAGAAAAAATAGAGAGAGCTCCTGTGTAAAAGAAGTTCTAAATCTTACCTCTTGAGCGAGAGAAATAGATCAGCTTCCTAGGAGGAGAGATTGCCTTGCCTTTCAAAGCGGAGAAAAGGTGGTTGATGTAAATGGCTTTCTTCTTTGCCCCATTTGAAACAAAGGAAGTGACTAGTGGAATCTCCGATGGTCTTGAGGTCGAGAAGTCGGAGCGGGGACGTAGGGCAAGGTGTGGCCGAACCTCATCAACAACCATCGTGTCTTTGTGTTTGATTTTCTCTCTCTCCTCCGTTCATCTTGTGTTTATAATCAGAATTGCAAAGATTTTAAGAATTGGTTTTGTGCTTTCGCTACGAATTTTATGAAATCGATATTTTTTACTAAACACTAATTCACTCCCTCTTAGTGCCCTTTGGGATCCTACAATTGGTATCAGAGCGGATTACTCTTATTTTTATTTCCTTTGAATCATCATGTTTTTAGATTTAATAATTTTAGATCTAATCATTTTTAAGATTCAATCGTTTCTTTTAAGATTTAATAATATTTAAGAGCTATGGCATCAAGTGGTTTTAATTTTGTAGAAGGACAATCAATTAGTCATCCTCCCCTTTTAAATGCGTCAAATTTTGCATATTGGAAAATTAGAATCCAAACATATATTTGTTCTATTGATATCGACACGTGGAACATAGTTGAAAAATGTTATTATCTTCATGAAAAGTTACCTACTGATTTTAAAGAAAGAGAAAATATTTTTTCAAAACTTAATTGGAAAGTCCAAAATATTTTTTATTATGCTTCGAATTCAACGGAGTTTAATCGTATTTCAAGTTGTGAAACTACAACCGAGATTTGGAAAAACTCATCACTACTTATGAAGGAACCGACAAAGTTAAAGAATTTAGATTGAATATCTTAAACAATCAATATGATTCTTTCAAAATGCATGATAATAAATTCATAAATGATATGGTTGCTCGGTTTAATGATATTTTGAATGGCTTAGCCTCCTTGGACGAGCCAAGATCTAACCCCCCAAAAGTGAAAATGATTCTCAGGTCTCTCTCCCCCAAATGGCATACGAAGAGGACCGTAATCGAAGAAAAAAATTTGAACAAATTGAATTTTGATGATCTTATTAGTTCACTTCTAACCTACGAGATCTCAATACAAAAAGATCAAGAAGAAGAAAATCCCCAAGAAAAAAACATTGGCATTGAAGACAAATACAATAGAAGAAGAGAAAGTGTAAAGAAAGTGGATGAAAATAAACTCGCACTCGATACAAGAAAATTTAATAAGTATCTCAAGTTAGTTAAAAAGAAAAACAAGAACGAGAAGTCAACTAGAAAATCATACAAACACCACAAAGAAGAAAAAATTCAAAAAGGTAAAAGGAAAAAAATATGAAGAGTCTAGTGAAATAAGTGGTTCATCAAACTCTTTCAGTGATGAAGCATACATATGCTTGATGACACACGACGATGAGGTAATCTCTAACCCTTCAAACTCAAATTATGACTCATCAAACTCTTTCGAAGAAATTCTTTCTTTAGATGTGAATAAAGAACTCTCCTCTCTTATAGAAAGATATTTTTCAATTAAAGAGGAAAATGAAACATTAATACATGAACTTGAAAAATTAAAATAGGAAGATAATGCATATTTTTTGGAAAATGAAAAACTAAGTAACTAGTTGAATCTTCGATGGTCTCGAGGTCGAGAAGTCGGAGCGGGGACGTAGGCCAAGATGTGGCTGAACTTCATCAACAACCACCGTGTCTTTGTATTTGATTTTCTCTCTCTCTCTCCCCGTTCATCTTGTGTTTATAATTTGAATTGGAAAGATTTTAAGAATCGATTTTGTGCTTTCGCTACGAATTTCGTGAAATTGATATTTTTGGTTAAACACCAATTCACCCCCTCTTGGTGCCCTTTGAGATTCTAGAATTGCATTTTCTTTACTATATAATATGGTATGATGAACGCTATTATGAGAGCATAATATAGAGTACTATACTCCTTAAAAGTCCAAATAATATTTGATATCATGATTCTCTAAGCTATTAGTAAAAAAATAAAAAAAAGTATGTGTAAAAAATCGTTTGACACATGCGTGACATGCTTATTTTCTATATATATATATATATATATATATATATATATATATATATATATATGAAACATATTAATGTGCATGTGGTTGCACCATGCAATTACATACTTTGAACCTTTAACATCATTTTGATCTAACAAAATAGATTATATATATTTTTTGGGCCATCAGATCGAAAATGATGCTAATATAAAGGTCTAAAGTATGTGATTGTATGGTGCAACCATAATTTATGGTTGTACACTAATTTAATGCTCTTTCTCTCTGTATATACATACATATATATGGATTAATGGAGTGTCACATTCCTTAGGTGAAACATTGTGCAACGTGGGCCTTCTGTTTTACATCTATTATCTAGATCAAAGCACACACACCCTCTATTGCCCGATCTCCTCATCCCACCTCCCCTTTGAATGCCACCATTGCTGTCGGCACCCCACATATGCAACCTCCTCCTCTCCCTTCCGAGCCGCAGCAACCCCACCCCGATCACTACAACCTTCTCTAAGCCTGTCGCTCGTGAGCACACCCCTCCCCCACGATGATGAAGACTCCTCTGCGAGCGTCGGTCGTCCTATGCAAGTCTGCGATCGCCGCCACCATCCTTTACTCTCTCTCTTTTTCTCTCCCAAATGAAACACCTCTCTTCTCTGTCCCTTCTCTCTCTCAATGATTGACGACGTCAATCTCTCCCTTCTCTCTCAAACGCCGACACTCGTGGGTTCAGGAATGATGGGGGACTGTCGACGCTTGTGGGGTCAAGGACGATGGGGGGCTACCGACGCTCACATGATCCAATTGGAAGCCCAAGGGGAAGAGGAGGGGAGGTCGTGCAGGCAGGGGGATTCACCGGATCGGGTCGACCTGTGAACCTGATGACCTGACCCGATCGGAACTGATTCGAGTTGGGTCGAATCGGTGGTCGGGTTGGACCCGACTCGACTCAAACTTGACCCGACCAATGGTTGGGTCAGGTACGGGTTGAAAAAATCCAACTCGACTTGACCCGATCCGACCCGACCCGATTGATCCAATTTTTTTAATTTTTTTAATTTTTTTCTTTTTTATTTAAACTTAAGGCTTATATTTGATTTAAAAAATTTAGAAAATTGAAATAAAATATTTTAAATGAAAAAATAATATTAAATAATTAGAAAACATATTTTATGCTTTTAAAATAATATTAGATAATATTTTTTATATTAAGTAAAATATAAAATAGTAAGAAAAAAATAAAAAAATATAAAATATTAGATAATATTTTATCCGACCACCCCGGGTTGGATCAGATCCAGCCCCCCAGCCCCCTAGACCCGACCTGACCCGGCGCAATCAGATTTGATCGGGTCGGGTCGGATTTGTTCACAGGTCGAGTCCAACCCGACCCATGAACACCCCTACGTGCAGGTCATGGGCGATGGGGGACCGCCGTGCAGAACCATGGGGGTTGCTGGCACTCACCGGGATGGGATGATGAGTGTTGCCGGCTGATGAAGGGAAAGAGGAGGGGAGGTGGGTTGGGGCGGCCCTCGCAACAGAGAGGGGATGAGGTTAGGTCGATTCAACGGTTTATATTAAGACGTTGCACGGTGTTTCACCTAAGAGGTGTTGCACCCACCCCATTAATCTCATATATATATATATATATATGTATATATTAACGTCACAGTGTTTCACCTAAGAGGTGTTGCACCCCATTAATCTCATATATATATTAATTATGTAAGTTCAATTATCTCTGGATGACTCATGGATTTCAGCAGAGAAATTTGTAGATTTTTTTTTTTGTTTCAAATGATAAGTTAAGCAGACTAAATTGGGATCCCTGCGAAGTTGAAGAATTATTGGTGGAAACTATTCATCAATTCGAACTATATTGAGCTTTGAACATTTGATGGATAACAAGATTAATTTCTCTTCTCTCTCGATTAAAATTTGAGAATTCTTTCCATTTAACACATTAGAGAATATCATATTTTTCAGAAGTTTAACACGGCACAACTAGTTAAACTCCAATGTTTCTAATTTCCAGCTCGTACGTTTAAATTTTTTACACTGTTGTCATGCTTAATTTTTAGCTCTTTAATATTTGGGATTACAATTAAAGTTTCTATATATTTTTTCTGGAGTGCTCATGTGAGTTAACATTGATCTACGTATCAATCGTAGTCTTAAATTCATTTTAAAATGTGTTCATAAAAAATCACAAACGACGATCTACGTACCATTTTGATTTCGCACATTTCTTAATCCAAAAATCAGCAATTTAAAAGCTTAACTGTACATGTCACGGGTTTAGCCCAAAAGGGAAAGTGCTAATTGGGCCTATAAGAAGCCCAGCCCAATAAGGATACCGTAAAGAGCACGCGTCCACGAAGGCATCATAAGGGAACAAAGCATGCAATTCGAAACCAAACCCTCTGTTTTTAGCTCTTTTCCCTTCGCATTCCAATCGATTCGAAGGAGAAAATAGAGGAGGGTCGACGGAGGAGATGGCGGCCATCGTTCGAAGGTTGTCTATGACGGCATCCGCTGGCCGCGTCTTGCTGCGGTCCTCGACGGTGAAGAGCTTTGCCTCCGCCTCCCCTTCTGCCGCTGCCGCTGAGGTCGCCGTGAGTGAGCTCCCACACTTGTTCCGATCCGGCCATCGGATCTCAGGTGTGTGTTTGATCTGATGATCTGGAGTTGAAGCGTCACTATGTGCGTGGTCTTGACCTATTTATTACTTTTAGCTGTGATTAGGTACAAATTTTTTTCCTGCAATTTTCTGATCTACAGTGCCAGTTGAGAATGTTATTGTTGATGTCAATTTTCTATTGAAGTAGCATACGTTACTTGCCATCCTTTTGCCATGCACTTATGAATCTCTAGTGGCTGCTGCAAGTTTTGTTTGCATAAAGGTCTCCACTTTCCTCTCAAAAAAAGGTCTCCACTTTCCTCTCAAAAAAAGGTCTCCACTTTCTAAAGGTATCAAAGGAAAAGAAAAAAAAGACTTTTTCTTACAATGTGTTAACATTTTAACCTTGTTATATCTTCAGTCTGTCGACTTATACATGGGCCTTTGTCACTGGCATAAAGTTAAACCTACTTACTGCATGTAGTCGTATGGGGAAAATGTTGGCTACCCATGCCTTATGCAGCACATAGTTCAGAGTTAGGTGAGAAGTACTGGCATCTTCAAGTTGCAATGATGAATGTTGCTGCGATATGTTCCAGTTATTGCTTCCATTGAAATTTAAAGTCGGGATCTATGCAAATCAAATTGTTCCCATAGCATGTTGTGACTTATTAGAGTAATCAATTCAACTGGAGTGGTCTAATATGCCATTGCCTTTTCTATTCACCTTTTATCTAAGCGGTGTTCATATGTGCAGATTTTTCTGTTCTATGGTATTAAACTTGACTTGATTATCTTCTTATATAATGGAAGCCTTATAGGTAGCCTAAAAATAAGAAACCATGGATCCTAAAATGATGAAAGATTAAAAAAAAGGATAATGGAAGATTTAAGATATCATTGATGACAACAGTATTCTTATTTTGATCATTATATGATTTATATCCGCTCCAAAGCCAATGGTTTTACTTCAGCATGTCATGTTTCTTTTTCTCCAGAAGCAAAATACTACTGTTTCCAAAACCTGTAGGTTTAGGGAGCATAAGTCATGTGTATCAGAACCAGTCAAAGAGTGAGCATTTGCTAGATAATATAATTAGTCGAGCTGTATAATGTGGGATTACAAGTACTAATTGGCGAAGCATGTGTTGCTGACCTGCAGACATGGAAATCTAATGTTTGATTTTATCTAAAAATTAGTTTCATCAAAGATCTTTTTCACCCTCATTTTTTTAAAAAAATAAAATTGCTTTGTATTTTGTTTTTCAGATAGGAAAAGATCTTTGGACATCCTCTAAATAAATGAATGGTTTTATGTAATCCAAGAAGCTAGAGAAATTTTATCCAATGACAATATTTGAGGTTATGTTTTTGATGATAAAAGCTCATGGTTTGGAAGAAATTGAAAATTTGTTTACTGTCTTTAGGACTTACACTTTCCTTAAAAAAGGACTTATACTGCTAGATGATAATGAAAGTGATAGTAATCAAGTTACGGTGTAAAAAATATTTGGTAAGGGAAGAACCATTTTTTATATGTCATGGGTTATTCCTTTTACTGCTGACTTCATATTTAAGTTGCTTCAATAGCTTTGTTGCACAGGTTTCTGCTAGTTTCTGTGGTTTAGCATGTCTAAGTTGTCTCTCTAAAAAATAAGCATATCTAAGCTGTCATGAATAGTCTCGTTCTTCATGTTTAATCTATTACCAAAATTAATCTTAACATGTGTCATGTATTTATAATTAATTTCAGATTGCAGCTTCCCACTTTTTTTCAATTCGAGGCGTGCATTCAGTTCAAGTGTAAACAATTTGCCGCCCATAAGGGATCCTGATGTAGATGCTGCAATCAAGGACTTATTGGCTATGAATTGGGATGAAATTCCAGAATCTGTGGTGAGTCAGACTAAAAAGGCCCTTGCTAAATCTTCCGATGATAAGTCTGGCAAAGAGGTTTTGGCAAATATATTTTGTGCGGCTGAGGCATCAGTGGAGTTTGGTGGGACGTTGGTTTCCCTTAGAATGGCACTTGATGATCTAAGCGGTTTAACTGGTGAGGTGTTCATTTATGCTCTGTTGGACATTTATACACTACATTTTTTATCGACTCTTGGAAACTTTTGTCACTTGGATGTTCTCATTTCTTATGACTTAAAATTATTTCGCAGAATGTTGGCCACTTGCCAGAGTATGTGGAAGATGCCATAAGTGCGGCATATAAAAGGTACATAACTTATCTTGATTCATTTGGTCCTGAGGAAACCTATTTGCGGAAAAAGGTTGAAACAGAACTTGGAACAAAGATGATACACTTGAAGATGAGATGTAGTGGCATTGGTTCTGAATGGGGCAAGGTAACTTGTCCTTCTCTCCTTACTTTGTTGACACCTATAATTTTCCCTTCCTAGATGAACTTAATTTTCCCTTTAATGTTGTAGATGTTTTCTTGATAATCGATCTCTGAGCATCTGAAAGTCAATTTCTGTAATCTTCTCATACATAGCAGGATTGCATTGTTCTTTTTTTCCTAACAACAACAACAACAACAACAAAGCCTTATCCCACTAGGTGGGGTCGGCTACATGGATCATACGACGCCATTCCGCTCTATTAGTAACCAAACCTTTCGGTATATTATTCACCAATAGATCTTGCTCTATTAGTTCGCCAAGTGTCCGCCTTGGCCTCCCTCTCCCTCTTTTAATCGGGCTCCAAATTATTTGATCTACTCTTCTTACTGGCGCATCTAATGGTCTTCTCTGAACATGACCAAACCATCTCAAACGATTCTCTACCATTTTCTCACTAATAGGAGCCACTCCGACTTGTTCACGTATATGGTCATTCCTAATCTTATCTAATCTTGTATGATCACACATCCATCTCAACATCCTCATTTCGGCTACCCCCACTTTACGTTCATGTTGTCCCTTCATAGTCCAACATTCACTACCATATAACATTGTTGGCCTTATAACAGTATGATAGAATTTTTCTTTAACTTTATTGGGTACTTTTCTATCATCTTTTTTTCCTAACAAAGCAATAAATGTTTTGTTTGTTCATATTTTGCTACCATGCAATTTATTGACGTATTTCTATTTTCTATTGCATGTGTTATATTGTGTGTTTAATGTGTATATGGAAGCCATTTTAAACTAATTCATTTACCTTAAGGATCTTCTTATCAATGTCTTCAATATCTCATGGCATAATGAGAAACCTTTTACGCCCTAACATTTTTGAATCCTTTGTTTATCTGAATCATGTCACTCCACAGCACAAACCATGCTTGATTTTGAGGTATCACTTGACCCATAGTGACATGTTTAAAGTTTAGACCACCTGGAAACCACATAGATTAGCGGTAGATATAACTTAATATTTTTTTACATCATTAATCATATTTGAGGGATAAGGCTTTCAGATTAGCCGATCCCACCTAGTGGGATAAGGCTTTGTTGTTGATGTTGTAATCATATTTGACTCTTGTGATAGTAATATTTTTCACTCTTTTCATCTACTTCTGGACTTGCAGGTTACGCTCCTCGGCACCTCAGGGATTTCCGGGTCTTATGTGGAGCTTAGGTCATAAAATATGTTACCATGATCCTTATTGAAAACTTTCAGATTGTTTTTGATGTTGGCGTGTCCACTTTGTAAGTGAATAAGAGGATGAGTTCGACTTGCCTCAAATCTCCATCCTTGAACTCTTTTGGAGGAATAAACAGACTACGGCTACGGCTATATATCCTTTTTCTATTTACTTACATTTTGCAAGGCTACGGCTACGGCTACGGCTACGGCTACAGAGAGAGAGAGAGAGAGAGAGAGCATTTTCATGACCAAAATATTATAGATATACGTACCCGAAAAGGAAAATAGTTCTTCGAGCCAGATAGGAAATGAATAGTTTGTTAAGGTTGATAGGTTGGATTAATTTCAAGTGTCACACCAGCGTGAATGTGGCCATAGCCGAGACGCCAGTGCTTCTCCACCCTCCTACTTAGAACAACCTTCTCACCTTCGCAGGTGCTCACGAATGCAGTTAGCTGCAGCTTGGCCATGCCGTTCTCGACGGTGATGATGCGTGCACCTGTCGACATGGATGCGATGTTGAGCATCAAAGTCTGGAGCAGCCTGAAGCTCACCTGTGTACGTGGACATACATAAATCCACTATGTTATGTTATATTTGAGCAATTGAACTGAAAACAACAATGAATCAGACTTCCTGCTAGCATACCATAAATCCACTATGTTATATTTGAGCAAATTAAGAAAAGGAGATGAGGTGCATACAGGGAAATAGAACAACCACAAGCTCAGCAAAGACGACCGGCATTGATCCGACTTCCCCGAGAACCTGGCCGACCAGCCTATCGGAATGCGTCAGCATCGGATCCATCGTGGTGCCTGACTCCTATGAGGCTCCCAGGGACGGCAAACTGCAACATGATCCATCGTGGTGCCTGACTCCTATGAGGCTCCCAGGGACGGCAAACTGCAACTCATGTTCTGCTCCGCGTACAACGAAACGATCCTCGAGTAGATGGGGTTGCACTTCGTGTTTCCTTTCATCCTTGGTGACAATGCCTGGTCTGACTTCGATAATTTGGTTCAGTTTTATGACTCCTTACGACATGGAATCTGATTAGAGCAGAGCATTTATGCAAATGAAACCAAAACAATAGTAGTAGAAAAGAATCATAATTAGAATGAGCAAATCACATTACCCTGAGGACGCTGCCCCCTACAACTCCACCCTTTATGTCATCAACTTCAGACCCAGGCTTATTGGTATCAAAAGAGTGAATAGCAATCATCGTGGGTGGCGACATGAAGTCCCTCTACGGGATGGCTATTTTATTAACAAGATATTCGCAGACTGCGTCGACGTTGTATTTCATCCAAGCAGATATTGGAATTATAGGAGCTCCATCAGCAACTTAGCCCTGTCCTCCCACAAACATTTGGAGAAAAACATTGTTGAAGAACATGGAGCAAGGTGATATAAAGTTAGTAATAAACTCAGAATTCACCTCCACAAACTCATAACTTTGTGCTGACTCTTTGCAGCACTTTCCTGAATCAGATCGATCTTGTTCTGGAGAATGATAATGTTCCCGAGACGCATGAAATTCAGAACTGCAAAATGCTCGAGCGTCTGAGGCTGCGGGCAGCTCTCGTTCGCTGCTATTAAAAACAAAGCTCTATCCACGATCGAAGCTCGGTTAAGCATAGTTTCCATAAGAACATCTTGTCCCTGTTAATCAAAGCAGGAACTGTGATAAAGTAGAGTGCAACGAAGAATTGATAGTTATGCTGCAAGTTGATTTCATTTGTAGGGAAGAAAAGAAGTCTTTTTAATCCTACAGGGCAATCAACAAATGAAACATGTCTTAAGACTTTCATTCTGGTGTTCTCAAAACCCGGCACGTCACATAAGGGGCTATCTTCCTTGCCACTTCCACAAGATCTGGAGGATCAGAAAAAATGATAACATATATATAATATAGGGTTTAATATAGGTGTTGAGCGCTTTAGATGTTAAATGCGTGTCAAGCGGTTT
Source organism: Pontederia crassipes (assembly GCA_030549335.1). Lineage (NCBI taxonomy): Eukaryota > Viridiplantae > Streptophyta > Magnoliopsida > Commelinales > Pontederiaceae > Pontederia > Pontederia crassipes. Next base: position 11,676,679 of record CM060190.1, read on the forward strand.
TACGCATAGTTTACTTTTTTTTTCGATATCTTTCTTCACTAATAGTTTAGGTGATCATTGATGGTAACAAAAATAGTTTTATAATGTAAAAAATTATAAAAAATACGTATATTTATTATAAAGGATAATAATGTACATAAGTTCGTAAAATTTTAAAAATGATGAATATAATTGTTGACAATGATTTTAATCATATTCTTGTTACTATCGATAATCATCTAAACTATTCAAGAAGAAACATATTAAAAAAATAAAGTAAATTATGCATAAAATCGTTTGACATGTGCTTCACATCTAAAGCGCTCAACACCTACATTAAAAGTAAATTATTCATAATATTGAAATATATTCTAAGGTTTAAAATAATTTAGATTAGAATAAACAAATTTTTTTAAAATAATTTGTTATTCAACTAAATATGAAAAAATAAGCAATAACTAAAACAAAGTATATGATAATTCATTCATTTATTTATTGTATTAATTGTAGTAAAGTGATTAAGCAATGATGAAAGTAATTTTTCATTAAGTTATAGAGATGATAATTGAATTAGTAGTAATGAACCTAAGAATAAGATAATATATTTTGGTCAAGACAAGCAAAAATCTATACAAAAGTGAACAATTACATAAAAAAATGAGAACATTTTAAAAATGCACTTCTAAATCCTTCTAAATCCTGTTTCACGTGTCATGTGTCGTGCTTCACATAAATTAAAAATATTTTCATATAGTGAAATGGTTGTTCAATATTTTAAAATATTAAATGTTATTTTTTATTTTGTATCCTCGTGATTGATCGTTGCATGGTTTCTTTTATTGAGATTTCTTATAAGAAATATTTTTCATACGTGTTAGGAGTTTAGTGATCTTCTTGTGATTTATATTAAATAATTTTTTCCTTACATAATTCATTTTGAACTCCTATGCAATATTATGTTCTTGTGACAAAATAATTGAATCTTTATGGTATAGTGGTAGTACAATAATTTACAAATGACAGAAATTTGATGTAACTGTACATCAATTGAAATTCATCAACTTATTTCTTCGATTTTAATTATTGCAAAATAATCAATCAATATTATGTAAGACTTTGTCACAAATAATAAATGAAGAAGAAAATAAATGCTAAACCAATAAGCATCATGATAAAAATTTATTGTCACAAAAAATATCATAGTAAAATGTTCTCCATGATTATGCCTCATCAATTTCACTTGTTTCACTCATGATAACATGATTCTTTTTATTGCTTATCCATTGTTTGAAAATTAGTTTTCTAAAAAGAAATGTAAAAAAAAAAATGAAAAAAAATATGACAACTATCCATTAAAATTGGAAGAAAATATGATTAATAACTGATATTTAATAATTTCTTTTTACAGACCTCCTATATAGTCTTGGGTTTTATTTATAGTGTAATTGATGTTGAATTTGGATAATTTAATGTGAAACTTGAAAGTAATGCCTAAACTAAATTATATTACTTACTCTAATTAACCAAAGATGGGTCCTATTGATATATGGATCTCGTAAAACAAATATCTTAAAGATAATAAAATAAACCATCATTCAGTAAAGAAGGAGAAAACGCGAACTTTTGTAATTTTAGATTGATAATCTCATGTGAATAATTGCATAAATATTATCAAACATCACATGCCATGGAGAAAAAAAAATCATCTTTCTGGTAGGAAGAAAAAATAGAGATATAGAAAGAAGAAAAGAATTAACAAAATGCATACAATTTGATGATACAAAAGATATAATGCTCCTCTCCATCGTGTTCCATCAGGTGTGTGTAAAATGACCTTGCAGCATATCAAACCTCAAGCCATCAACTATTAAATTCTTAATTATCGCTCTTATTGAAAAAAAAATTAGTTATCATAATTAACATAGTTATGATTTCGCGTGGTTTAAAATAATTAAGTACCTAATTAACTTCTCAAAGTCAGTTTCGATAGAATAATATAAAGCATGACCATCTTAATTGATGAAGAATAAGCATGCCAAGCATATGGACACACATAAATCAACTGTTTAACATCGGCGTTTTGACATATCTTAATTCTATATCGGGGACCAACTGCAACTTGTGCTAGTCTAGTAAGAATTTTTGTTCGGTGAAAGTAAGAGATATAATAATAAAGGTTTTTCTGATTTCTAAGCAATCTCAATTGCAACGTGAGTGGACGACAAAATCCCATAATCATGTATAAATATTAAATAGTCGATCGAACTCACACTCTCCAAACCAAGAGTACTAAATCGAGTTCTACATAGAACGCGGGTATAAGTGCAATATTTTGGACTATGAGTTAAATTGCTCTCTCAAGATGTTGCTCAACGAGGAGTTCTAGTTCCAAAGTTGAATTGGGCGCCATGATATGTGCCATTGTTCTGGCAGCATCATCTGTCTGCACCGCCGGGGCACAAAACTCCCCCGACGATTACATGAACGCCCACAACGCCGCTTGTGCCGCTGTCAGCGTCGGCCCTGTGTCGTGGAACGATATTGTGGAAGCCAACGCCCAAGACTACTCTAGCCAGCGCATCGGCGACTGCGTCCACTCCGGCGGTCCCTACGGAGAGAACCTCTTCTGGGGGCGCCGGCAATGACTGGACGGCCCAAAGAGCCGTTGATTTGTGGGTTTCCGAGCAGCAGTACTACGACTATGCCGGCAACACCTGTACTTCAGGGGCAGGAATGCGGACACTACACACATGTCGTATGCCCGGATTCCACCAACATCGTTGCGCCCGAGTGGTGTGCAACAATGATGGCAGCATCTTCATCATCGATTTGCAGCTACTATCCTCCAATCAACATCATGGGAGAGCGCCCATATTGAGGCCGACTCCTTCCTCCTTTACTACATATGTCCCCACAAGTAACGTACGTACGTAATTGCATGCTCACTCTTGCGTTATCGCTCACATATTATTACACTGCAAATAACAATCTTATGTTGATTGTTGCATGCAAGAGGAGTATATGCATGGAAAAGGATTTCGTACATTCTGCTACGTGCATGATTTTGTACCGTGCTAAATAAATCAAATTACTCGCTGTGATGTTTACATGCTTTAATATTATACAAGAATTCGATAGTCACTATACATGTATCAAATGATTAGAAAATTAATTAGGCATCAAATGTTGCATTATTATTCAAAGAAAGAGAAGTAAAAAAATCTTGCATATGATTAATAGAACTTGCAATGACCGCAGTGACAGGAGCACCAACTATTGCTGCAACACCGAGAAAGGCAGCAATGCTAATGATAGCAGAAGCAGTAGCTGAAGCGTCAATTGCATATCCCACATTATGCAACTGCACGCTCTTGATCTTGGCTTCATCCTTTCCATTTTTACACCCTTGGGTATGCCACATGACGTCACTTCATAGGATCGACGACGATAGACCCAACTCATGCTGAGGGGCATTGGCGATTTCAGGCACGTTAGCCTGCCGAGATACAAAGACTGATGGCACTGAAAGCGGAATTACTCGCCGGGGAACTCAGCTGAGAGATGTGGAAGAACATGGGGTTCGGGGAGTGGCAGGGTTAACACTTGTAAGGCAAACAAAAATAGATGCCACAGAAGGGTGGTTGTAATACCCGGTAAAAAAAAAGTCAAGTTGTAAAACCCAACACCCATAGCCCATAATATAGCCCATTAGCCTGATAGGTCCAAGATCTAGTCTATAAAAATATTAATACCCTAAAGCTCACCTTATCCTCTCATTTCCTCCCCCTCACTTCTTTCTCTTCTCCCCAAACACATTCCATCCAGCAAGAGCAAGGAGCTCAGCAAGGTTTCTTCAAGGTTCCAGCAAGGTTTCTTCAAGGTTCTTCTTCATTCTGCACTCCCTTTGATTTTCAGTATCATCCCCTCACTCCCTTCTCCAATCGAAATGCTTTGTAAGTGGAGAACGGCAAAGAGAGGGCGATTATCGGTGATCGAAAATGTTTCAAGCAAGAATCAACCACAAAAGGAGGTGGATGAATCCGAAATTTTCCTGCATAACTTGATTAGCATTAGGGCAGAATTAGGGTTCTCATCTTGAAATGTGTTCTTGATTAATGAAAGAAAGTGGAAAAGAAATGGATTGATTGTATTCTTGTATTTGATCCTTGATTTATGATTCCCTATGACTATGGATGTGTTTGGTATCATTCCTTCATGTTTAGATGTTCATTTGTAAGCTACGATTGTATTTTGGATTCAAAATCATCATAAATCCGATTCTGTCCGCTTCTATTTTCACGACGACCGATCGACCGATCCAGAAATATCGGTCGACCGGTGATATGAAAATCGATCGACCGATCAGTAGAGACCAGTCGACCGATCATTCCTTCTGAGTCTCTTTTAGGTCGGCCGACCGAAGCTCATTGTACAGACCGAGCACCATCAGTCGACCGATCCAGAAATATCGGTCGACCGGTGCCCAAGACTTAGCAAACAGAACTATTGAATTAGAGAACCGGTCGATCGACCCAAAGATATCGGTCGATCGGAGTTAGGAAATCGATCGACTGATCAGAGAGAATCAGCCGACCGACCCTTATCCAGAATTCATTTTGATTACTGATTGACCTAGATTCATTCCATGATTGTCATATACTATTCCCTACTGATCGAAGTGTTGTGTGACTGAATCATTTGTCTTGTTATTGATCCATCCAATCATCCAATCCCCTTATAGAGTGAAAGAATGATGAATTGATAAAGTGATTAAAGTAAGAAAGATGAAGAGATAAAGGGAGGGTGGCCAGTCCATGCTAAGTGCTTATAGTGAAGGGAAGCTCCCTTAGCCATGGCTTGATCACCCATTGGCTGCACAAGGCTGTATTGTTTGCTTGGCATAAAACCCCCAAAATGTTAAAGGCACTAAAGTCATGTAATGCTAAGAAAAGTACAAGGATAAAGAGTATGTACAAGTGATAAGAGTATGATGATGTTAAGTGAAGCATGTTAAGTAATCCAATATGATTATGGTAACCCTTCATGATTATATGATCCATGATCTCTTCTACCTATTGATATTCCAATCAGATGATCTTATGCTCTCTACTTGCTCTCGTTATAAATGATCACTGATTCTGATTATTGTTAATTATTGTTATGCATTGAGTACTTTATAGATTTTCACTAGGCTGTATAGCTTACGGGAGGACCTCTTCCCTTGTGTTGATTTCCACAGAGCCAGGTCAGTGATGGTGTTGAGATCATATGTCGCGACCAGCTCGAGCGATGATAAAGCAGATGAACCGACAGAAGGGCCTAGTTATCTTTTCTCTATTTTTCGCATTATAAACTTGAATGTAATTCAGTTATGATTTCTATTATGGAAACTTGTAGTACTTTGAGACTTCTACCATTTTGATATCCTATGTTTTCTCTTTATTTTATATTGCTATCATGTCATCGTTTTAATTGAGATTTGGTCAATTGTTAGTCAAAGTATTTTTCGTAGCGCCTTCGGAGAGATCCTCGCCACGCGATGTTGGTCGATTTGGGGGCATTACATTTATTGGTATCAGAGCCGCTGTTCGGACTCTTTTGATTCTTATTGTATAATATGGTATAAAAGGGGTTCATGTGCTATCGCTGAGCTGTCGTCACACTCTCCACCAAAAGAGGACTGTAAGTCAAATTCATGTCTATTACATGGTATTGGTTTTAATGTAATGTTCTTTCATGATTAAAGGATAAAGATGTCTAGACGATCAGAGAGGATCCAAAAGCGGGAGGTTGGGTCGGCCCGCATTGCTCCTGAAGCGCCAGAAGGCCCAGAGGACCCAATTGATGAGTCGCAGACCTTAGCCCAGTGAGGTCGAGGATGGGGCCATGGTCGAGGCCGCACTGCCAGTCGTGGCCGAGGACGAGGCCGCAGTGCGAGGGCACAGACGCATGATGAGCTCATAGATGAGACTGACCCACTGGAGGGCAGTCAAACTAGAGGTGGCCAACATGCGGGGACCCCGACAAGAAGTTTCTAAGGATACTATTCAGGCATTTCTGAGGCTAAATCCATCACAGTTCGAGGGCAAGGCGAATTTCTTTAAAGCAGAGCAATGGATAGAGACCTTGGACCGCATATTCAAGTTAATGAGGTATGCTATTCATATGATTACAGACACTGCCATGGGATGGCGGAAGACCACCAGAGCCATCAGATTTAGAGGGCTGGATGAAGAGGAGATACCATGGGTTGAGTTTAAGGAGGCATTTGCTGACCGTTACACCCCTGAGCATGACCGAGTCAGTAAACACGAAGAATTTCTAGAGCTTGTGCATGGAACCATGTCTGTGGTGGAATACCACACTAAGTTTGTCATGCTAGAGCAGTACTGCCCGATGCCATTTGTGGGCCGCATCAAGACAAATAAGTTCATCAACGGACTGCAATAGGAAATGAAGACTAAAGTCCTATCTAGGGACTGTGACGCTTTGAAGAAGGCAATGAGACTGGGTACTCGTATGGGGAAGGATTAGGCTGAGCGCAAGGCAAAAGCCCCAGCCAAGCCAGCAGAGCAGCAACGATCTCGGACCGAAGATCGCCGACCGTTCAGGAGGGACGATCGTCACGATAATCGCCGCCATAGGCCTTACTACCAGAGAGAGGCCCCTCGCTATGCTCCACCCCATCAGCGCCCAGCACCAGTACAACTTCATGTATAAAGATTTCAAAATGTTAATTAAGAATGTGTTAAAACATGGCAATTGACTCATTTTCTGTGTAATAGCCTCTGAGACAGCTGCCACCTCCTCCTCGTCAGCCTCAGCCCCAAGCACCAGTAGTTCAGCAGAAGCCCCTCTGCCCTCATTGTGGATGATATCATGACAGTGAATGCCGCAGGAGGAATGGTTCGTGCATCTAGTGTTGACAATTCGAGCATTTTGCTCGAAATTACCCCCAGTTTGCTAAGGGAGGTCGTGATAACCGCGGCGTCGGCGGCACAAATCCCGTAGTCCAGGGCAGGGTGCACAACATGGAGGCGAATGCTGCCCAGAATGATAATGATGTTATCAGAGGTACCCTTCCTATTGCTGATGTAACTGCCATTATATTGTTTGATTCAGGGGCCACACACTCGTTTATTTCGGAGTCGTGCGTCCAAACTCTTGGCTTGCCTTTACAGCAGATGCCTTATGCCATGAGGGTGAGCACCCCCATGGGAGATCTTCACACGGCTAGGTACTTTCCGAATGTACCTATCACCATGGAGAAGAAGAATTTTTTTGCAGATCTTATTGTCATCCCGATGACAGACTATGATGTCATCTTAGGGATGGACTGTCTTTCTTACCATGATGCAGCTCTACATTGCAAACAGAAGAAGCTCACTATAGGTCACAGGACAAGCCTAAGACAATTATCAGGGGTACTCCATCAGAAAGTAAGAAGGTGATTGTCTCAGCTATGAAGGCTCAAAAGATGCTCTAGAAAAGATGTTGTGCACATCTGGCAAGTGTGGTCAAGACCGATGCATCAGCCACCACACTGCAACAGATAGATGTGGTGCGTAGGTTTTCAGATATTTTTCCTAAAGATACTTCAGGACTACCACCGAGGCGCGAGGTAGACTTCAAGATTGAGCTTCTACTTGAAACTGCACCCATCTCCACGGCACCGTACCGCATGACACCTGTCGAGATGCAAGAGTTAAAGAAGCAGATACAAGAATTGTTGGACAAAGGCTTCATTCGGTCGAGTGTCTCACCGTGGGGAGCGCCTGTATTATTTGTTAAAAAGAAAGATGGTTCAATGCGGCTTTGCATTGATTACAGGATGCTCAACAAGGTGACGGTGAAAAATAAGTACCCTCTGCCCTGCATCGATGATCTTTTCGACCAGTTGTTCAAGGCATCCGTATTCTCCAAGATCGATATGCAGAGTGGCTATCATCAGTTGAGGGTTGCTGAGGAGGACATACTGAAGACAGCCTTTCGGTCTAAGTATGGTCATTACGAGTTTTTAGTAATGCCGTTTGGACTGACAAACGCTCCTGCAGCGTTTATGGATCTGATGAACAGGATCTTTCAGTCCCATCTGGATCAGTTCATCATAGTGTTCGTGGACGACATCCTAATCTACTCTTCCAGCCCAGAGCAGCATCGAGAGCATCTTAGGGTAGTGTTGGAGACTCTGCGCCAACACAAGTTGTACGACAAACTCTCGAAGTGCGAATTTTGGCTGAAGGAAATCATGTTTCTTGGACATATAGTATCCAAGAAGGGCATTTCAGTGGACCCCGCAAAAGTAGAAGTAGTGACTAATTGGGCAAGGCCGAAGAATGCATCCGAGATCCGCAATTTTCTGGGATTGGCAGGTTATTACAGGAGGTTCATCAGAGACTTCTCCAAAATTGCAACACCACTCACGAACCTTACGAAGAAAGCTGAGAAGTTTATCTGGTCTGATAAGTGTGAGCAGAGTTTTTAGACATTGAAGGATCGTCTGACATCAGCACCTGTCCTTACCATCCCGACGGGCAGCGGAGGATATGTATTCTACAGTGATGCATATGGGACATGCCTAGGGTGTGTGCTAATGCAGCATGGTAAAATAGTAGCCTATTCTTCGCGCCAGTTGAAGGAGCACGAGGTTAACTATCCCACGCATGACCTGGAGTTAGTTGCTATAGTTTCTGCTTTGAAGATCTGGAGGCACTATCTTTATGGGGAGACTTTTGAGATCTTCACAGATCATAAAAGTCTCAAATATATTTTTGATCAGAGAGACCTTAATATAAGGCAACGCCGTTGGTTGGAACTTATGAAGGATTACGAATTTGCTATTGGTTACCATCCTGATAAAGCAAATTCAGTGGCGGATGCGCTGAGCAGGAAATGGGAAGGCTCACTAGCTTACATTAGAGTACGGGAGTACGAGATGTTACATGAGTTAGATCAGTTGTGTCCCAGACTTGGCAATAATGGAGCGATGTGGATGATGCATCAGATGAGGCCTAGTATGATTGACAGAATCATAGCTGCTCAAAAGGAGGACCCAGAGTACTAGAAAGTGTTGAAGAGATGCCAGAATGAGCCGAAGGATTTCCAGATATCAGCAGATGGAGGAATTCAGTACAGGGACAGATTATGAGTTCCCACAGATGCTACCATCAGACTGAAGTAATGGATGAGTGCCATATGTCTGAGTTTGCCATGCATCTTGGAAGCACTAAGATGTACAAGGATGTATAGCGTAGCTATTGGTGTCCTGTCATGAAGAGGGAGATAGCTGAGTATGTGTCTAGATGTCTAGTGTGGCAGCATGTGAAGATTAAGCATCAGAGGCCATATGAGAAATTGAAGCCGTTAGATATTCCATAGTGGAAGTGGGATAACATTACCATGGATTTTGTATCCAACTTGCCCAGGTCCAAGAAGGGTCATGATGCTGTATGAATGGTGGTAGAACGATTCACGAAGGCGGCACACTTCATCCCTATCCGGTGAAAGCAATCGGTAGAGAGTTTATTGGACTTGTATGTTAGGGAGGTGATTAGACTACATGGCATTTCAGCATCGATTGTTTCTGACCGAGACCCCAGATTCACTGCTAGATTCTGGAAGAGCATGCAGCAAGCATTTGGCACAAGGCTGAATTTCAACATTGCTTTCCACCCTCAGACCGATAGGCAGTCTGATAGGACTATTCAGACATTAGAGGACATGCTGCGAGCATGTGCGCTAGATTGGCAAGGCAACTGGGATGAGCACATTCATCTGATCGAATTTGCTTATAATAATAACTACCATTCCAGTATCGATATGGCGTCCTTCGAGGCTTTATATGGCAGACCTTGTCGTTCACCCGCTCATTGGGGTGAAGTAGGTGAAGAAAAAATCATGAGCAAGAAAGAAGTGAAGGAGGCAGTAGAGTATGCCGAGAAGGTAGAGTTGATCAAGCAGACGATGAAAACAGCTCAGAGCAGACAGAAGCGTTATGCTGATAAGGGCAGATGTGAGCAGATTTTTCAAGCTGGTGATCAGGTTCTGCTGAAGGTTTCTCCTATGAAGGGAGTTATGAGGTTCAGTAAACGAGAAAAGCTCAGCCCTCGGTACGTGGGACCCTTCGAGGTGCTGGAATTAGTAGGTGAAGCAGCAGGCTAGCCTTGCCACCTTCCTATGGGCGAGTACATAATGTGTTTCATATTTTCATGCTTAAGAAGTACAAGTACGATGCTGTCAATGTTTTACAGATCGAAGAGCCAAATCTAGCTGCTGATTTGACTTTCGCAGAGTATCCGACACATATTGTAGAACGCAAAGTACAATGCCAGAAGAATAGAGATGTACCTATGGTCAGAGTAGCATGGCGTTTTTATCATGGCGATGAGGCCACATGGGAACTCGAATCCGAGATGCGCCAAAAATTCCCACACCTATTCGGTAAGACTTTTACCTAGTGCAAAATTTGAGGACGAATTTTCTTTTAAGGGGGTAATGATGTAATACCCGGTTAAAAAAAAGGCAAGTTGTAAAACCCAACACCCATAGCCCATAATGTAGCCCATTAGCTTGATAGGCCCAAGATCTAGTCAATAAAAGCATTAATACCCTAAAGCTCACCTTATCCTCTCATTTCCTCTCCCTCACTTCTCTCTCTTCTCCCCAAACACACTCCATCCAGCAAGAGCAAGGGAGCTCCAGCAAGGTTTCTTCAAGGTTCTTCTTCATTCTGCAGTCCCTTTGATTTTCAGCATCATCCCCTCACTCCCTTCTCCAATCGGAATGCTTTGTAGGTGGAGAACAGCAAGGGGAGGGCGATTATCGGAGATCGGAAAAGTTTCAAGCAAGAATCAACCCTAGAAGGAGGTGGGTGAATCCGAAATTCCCCTGCATAACTTGATTGGCATTAGGGCAGAATTAGGGTTCTCATCTTGAAATGTGTTCTTAATTAATGAAATAAAGTGGAAAAGAAATGGATTGATTGTATTCTTGTGTTTGATCCTTGATTTATGATTCCCTATGACTATGGATGTGTTTGGCATCATTCCTTCATGTTTAGATGTTCATTTGTAAGCTATGATTGCATTTTGGATTAAAAATCGCTGAAAATTCGATTCTGTCCGCTTTTGTTTTCACGACGATCGGTCGACCAATCCAGAAATATCGGTCGACCGGTGATATGGAAATCGGTTGACCGATCAGTAGAGACCAATCGACCGATCATTCCTTCTGAGTCTCTTTTAGGTCGGTTGACCGGCCAACCGGTCGACCGAAGCTCACTATACAGATCGAGCACCATCGATCGACCGATCCAGAGATATCGCTCGATCGGTGCCCAAGACTTAGCGGGCAGAACCATTGAATTAGAGAACCGGTCGACCGACCCAAAGATATCGGTCGACCGGAGCTAGGAAATCGATCGACCGATCAGAGAGAATCGGTCGATCGACCCTTATCCAGAATTCATTTTGATTGCTTATTGACCTAGATTCATTCCATGATTGTTATATTCTATCCCCTACTGATCGAAGTGTTGTGTGACTGAATCATTTGTCTTGTTATTGATCTATCCAATCATCCAATCCCCTTATAGAGTGAAAGAATGATGAATTGATAAAATGATTAAAGTAAGAAAGATGAAGAGATAAAGGGAGGGTGGCTAGTCCATTCTAAGTGCTTATAGTGAAGGGAAGCTCCCTTAGCCATGGCTTGATTATCCATTGGCTGCACAAGGCTGTATTGTTTGCTTGGCATAAAACCCCCAAAATTTTAAAGGCACTAAAGTCATGTAATGCTAAGAAAACTACAAGGATAAAGAGTATGTACAAGTGATAAGAGTATGATGATGTTAAGTGAAGCATGTTAAGTAATCCATTATGATTATGGTAACCCTTCATGATTATATGATCCATGATCTCTTCTACCTATTGATATTCCAATCAGATGATCTTATGCTCTCGTTATAAATGATTACTGATTCTGACTATTGCTAATTATTGTTATGCATTGAGTACTTTATGGATCCCCACTAGACTGTATAGCTTACGAGAGGACCTCCTCCCTTGTGTTGATTTCCATAGGGCCAGGTCAGTGATTGTGTTGAGATCGTGTGCCGCGACCAGCTCGAGCGATGATAAAGCAGATGAACCGACAGAAGGACCTAGTTATCTTTTCTCTATTATCCGCATTATAAACTTCGATGTAATTCAGTTATGATTTCTATTATGGAAACTTGTAGTACTTTGAGACTTCCGACATTTTGATATCCTATATTTTCTTTTTATTTTATATTGCTATCATGTCATCGTTTTAATTGAGATTTGGTCAATTGTTAGTCAAACTCATAGTGTTTTCCATAGCGCCTTCGGAGAGATCCTCGCCATGTGGTGTTGGTCGATTTGGGGGCATTACAGTGGTTCTTGTCTAAGCCTAATGACTGATTGGAAGATCAGGAAGATGTTGGCTATGCGCGATTGGTTTCAGGATGACTGGAGTTGGTGCTGCTTATGCTTGAGACTTATAGTTCTAAAACCAGTAGAAGACATTGGAGTCGTCGACATGAACATAGCGCTCTTCAAGTGTGCTTGTTCCACCCCTTCTCCCTTACCATGGCAAGTCTTTGTGAAATAACTCTGATGGGAAGAAAAAAGAAGGCGTTAAGAGACCCTCCTGGCCCAACCCTAGACACTCTAAGATCCTTTTTCAAACCTGCTCCTATTTCGAGTCAAGAGATAGATAAATAGACACATCCCATTGCACTGATCAGGAGGCGGTGTGTACAAGGCCCGGGAACGAATTCACTGCCGTATGGTTGACCGACGATTATTAGCGATTCCGGCTTCATGCAGGCGAGTTGCAGCCTGCAATCCGAACTGAGGACGGGTTTTTGGAGTTAGCTCACCCTCGCGGGATCGCGACTCCAAAAACCCATCCTCAGTTCAGATTGCAGGCTGCAACTCGCCTGCATGAAGCCGAAAATAGACCGATTTGATATCACCCTTCAATTCGAATTAGCAAAAGCAATGTCTCATACAAACCTGTTACATGAAATGCGCCAAAGCAAAAGCAAGCTCCTGCAGCTGAGTCCAGAGGTGCCTGATAGATGCCGAATAGGGGCAAGGAGGATGCACAACGGATGGCGGCGAGAGACGATGAAGCAAGAATGAAAGGTTCGACGGGTGGATTCGGAGAAGAGTTTGTGAAGCCTCCTGCCGATGGATGTGGGTGAGGCCTTGCAGCGTGCGTTCCTCCTTTTTAAATTTAGAGAAAAAAATGAAACGTCGGACGTTTGATCACAATGGAATGTCGGATATGGCGATTTGAAATGCAGGCATCCAAACATGCGAAGAAGGGGAAGGTGAAGAGAAAAGAAGCAATTTGAAGGCGATATTTGGATTCAAAAAAAAAAGAGAAAAAGAGAAAAGAAATAGAGAAAGGAGGAGGCATTTAAAACTGCTATTGGAGCATCAGATTTAAAATTGCTGCATTAATTATTAAGTATATGACTATTATTAATGGATCAAATAGATTAAAATAAAAGATAAATTAAAAAGATGGATTTAGAGTGGTTTCAATGCATCAGCTATATATATATTTATATATTAGTACTGCTCACATAAGTAAATAAACTTTAATTGGAACTCGCGATGAGATCCGAGTCGAGCCACAAACACAACTTAGAGAATCTATGCCACTTGCCCCTGAAGTTGAGGGGTGCACCAAATTAAGTTGAATGGTGTTATTGAATTTGAAGGGGAGCAAGATCCTACTAAGGCTGAAGCATGGCTGAAACAATTAGAACATGTCCAAGATGATGGGTTTAGATGATGACAAGAAGATGTCATGCATTGAGTTCTTACTGACTGAGGGTGCCTTGTCCTGGTGGGAGGAAAAGTATGAAGAATATGGACCCACCTGGACATGGGAGGCCTTTAAGAAGGAATTCTACAGTTTTTACATCCCAGTTTCACATAGTGCTAAGAAAGTCAGAGACTTTATAAATTTGAGACAGGGGGATGATTCAATGGCTGTCTACACTATCAAATTTGAATAGTTGTGTAAGTTTTGTCCAGGTTTGTCCACAGATGAGGAGAAGAAAATCATTTACCTGGAGAAGCTGGCACATAGAATCAAAACTCAAATTACTTGCATTGAATGTAGAACATATGTGGAAGCAAAGAATTTGGCACTTAAGGCTGAGGAGCAAGTGGAGGAAGGCAAAATGTGGGCAAACCGCAACAAATAGCGACAAGAAATGGGCCAAGGTAACTTCAATTCAAAAAGAGGAAGAGTGGATACATACTTTCGGCCACCATCATTTAGAGGGATGCCTAGCATGGCTGGAGGGCGAGGTGATCAGAGGGCTAATTTCAGGACTCAAGACTAGGGCTTTCAGATGAGAGATCAGACTAGAGATGTGGTATTGTGTGCTACTTGTGGTAAGCATCATGCAGGTAGATGTTGGTCAGGTGGGAACAAAGCAGTCACTTGTTATAATTGTGATGGGAAATGACATAAAAAATATGAATGTAATAGGCCAGCAGCTAGTACTCAGTTTTCTAATGCTCGTGGTGGGCCGCGCATTGCTCCACGACAGGCTGACACAGCAGGGAGGACTCCATCTACTAGTTTCCTTAATAAGAGAAAAGCTATTGCCGGTGCAGCTAATGGATAGAGAGTTGGTACAGGAGGATAGCCTAGAGTTTATGCCATGACTCATGAGGAGGCAGCCACCAGTCCTGAGGTGGTTACATGTTCGATTCTCACCAATAAGAAGTATATGACCACCTTGTTTGATCCTGGTGCATCATATTCATTTATTTCATATGCATGTGGATCATTGTTGGATATAGAGCCTTCTTCCTTATCCATTGACACCTCTGTTGTCCTACCTTCAGGTGATGCTTTGATTGCTAGACAAGTATACAAGGAATGTGTGCTTGTGATATGTGATAAAGAATCTCCGGCTAATCTTATTGCTATAGACATACAGGGATTTGATGTCATTCTAGGCATGGATTGGCTTTCCACTTACCAGACGGTAGTGGATTATTTTGCTAAAAAAGTGAAATTGATATTGCCTTGTAGTGATGAGGTAATTTTCAGGGGTGACAGGAGAATTTTACCCACTTATGTGATATCCACTATGGTAGTTAGAAAAATGCTACTTGAAGGGTGTGATGTTTACTTAGCTTATATTCATGACTTGAATCGTGAGCCTCCCAAGCTTGAAGAGTTGCCTATTGTGCAGGAGTTTCCTGATGTTTTTCCCGAGGCATTGCCTGATCTACCACCACAAAGAGAGATGGATTTTGAAATAAAATTGATTCCATATACAACACCAATCTCCATTCCTCCATATATTATGGCATCTGTTGAGCTTGAGGAGTTGAAGAAGCAATTACAAGAGTTGCTTAATTTGGGTTTTATTCGACCTAGTGTGTCACCTTGGGGAGCTCCAGTATTATTTGTGAAGTAGAAAGATGGCTCAATGAGGATGTGCATTGACTATAGACAGCTGAATAAGGTGATCATAAAGAATCGATATCCCTTACCGAGGATAGACAATTTGTTTGATCAATTGCGTGGTTCAAAGGTCTTCTCGAAGATTGACTTGAGGTCTGGATCTCATCAGTTGTGAATCAGAGATGAGGATGTGAAGAAGACCGCATTTCGCACTAGATATGGGCATTACGAGTTTCTGGTGATGTCATTTGGATTGACGAATGCTCCTGCAGCATTCATGGGGTTGATGAATATGGTACTTCAAGAATTTCTTGATGTATTTTTCATTGTATTTATTGATGACATTCTGATCTATTCATCTTGCAAAAGTGAACATGAACAACACTTGAGAGCAGTGTTGGAGATCTTGAGGCAGAACAAGTTGTTTGCTAAATTTTCCAAATGTAAATTCTGGATAGATAGAGTGGTGTTTTTGGGGGCATGTCATATCAGCTGATGGAGTGCTAGTTGATCCTTCCAAGATAGAAGCTGTTGTGAAGTGGGAAGCACCAAGAAATGTAAGAGAGATTCGTAGTTTTCTTGGATTGGCAGGTTACTATAGGAGGTTTTTACAGGATTTCTTTACCATTGCTGGACCACTTACTCAGTTGCTAAGGAAGAATGCCAAATTTGTTTGGACAGAAAAGTGTGAGAGCAGCTTTCAAGAATTGAAGAATAGATTGGTGTCAACACCAATTTTGACCTTACCAGAAGGTAGAGAAAATTTTGTGGTTTATAGTGATGCTTCACGTCAAGGACTTGGATGTGTCTTGATGCAACATGGGAAGGTTATTGCTTATGCATCGAGAAAGTTGAAACCTCATGAAGTCAATTATCCTACTCATGATTTAGAGTAGACGACTATAGTATTTGCGTTGAAGATATGGAGACATTACTTATATTGCGAGCATGTCCAGATTTTCACTGACCATAAAAGTTTGAAGGAGCTGAAGACACAAAAAGAACTTAATCAGAGACAACAAAGATGGATGGAGTTCATTAAAGATTATGACCTAACAATGGAGTATCATTCAGGAAAAGTAAATGTAGTTGCTGATGCGCTGAGCCGAAAGTTCAGGGATGGTGGGACACTAGAGGACTTAGGCGTAGTCTCTCCTGTTGAGGAGCTTATGAGGATGATTTGCCACTTGAGAATGGATGGCTATGGAGGTTTATTGTGCAATCTCCGTGTGAGGCCAGTGTTATTGGATAGGATTCGACAGGTACAAAATGCTGACATAGACACTTTTATGCTTATGGATCAACTAAAGACTGGTCGTGGTGAAAAGCATTATCATGTAAGTAAGGACAGGACTCTCATGTATCAAGATAGATTATTTGTACCTAGAGCATATGACTTGAGAGATGAAGTGATGCAAGAAAGTCATAATGCAACATATTCATTACATCCAGGTTGCACCAAGATGTATAGAAATCTACAACAAAATTACTTTTGGCCGGGAATGAAGGAGAATGTGGCTGAGTTTGTATCTCACTGTTTAGTATGTCAGCAAGTTAAGGCTGAACATCAAGCTTCTTGTGGTAAGTTGAATCCACTACCTATACCTGAGTGGAAGTGGGAAAAGATTAATATGAATTTTGTGACAGGATTGTCAGTCACTAAGAAGGGTCATAATGCTGTGTGGGTGATAGTGGATAGATTGACAAAATCAACACATTTTTTATCCATCAAGATTACTTACTCGTTGGAGTAGTTGGCACGATTGTTTAAAGATGAGATTGTTCGGTTACATGGCATACCAAAAGTCATTGTTTTTGATAGAAACCCTATATTCACATCCAGATTTTGGAAGAAGTTACATGAGTCCTTAGGGACAAAGTTGCATTTTAGTACGACTTTTCACCCACAGACTGATGGACAGGCGAAGCGGACGATACAGACATTGGAGGATATGCTGAAAGCTAGTGCGATGGATCACGATGGATGTTGGGATGATCATTTAGCATTGGCTGAGTTTGCATATAATAATGGTTATCAATCCACCATTCGCATGGCGCCATTTGAGGCCATGTATGACCGAAGATGTTGTACCCCCATTTGTTGGGATGAAGAGGGTGAAAGAGAATTGACGGATGTTGACTTAGTTTAGGAGACCGTGGACAAGATTGGCATTATATGAAAAAGAATAAAGGAAGCTCAGGATCGTCAAAAAGTACTAGCGGACAAGTCAAGACGAGAGAGACAATATGCAGTCGGAGATAAAGTTTTCTTGAAGATTTCTCCTTGGAAAGGTGTTCTTCATTTTGGAAAGAAAGGGAAGTTGAGTCTCAGATTTATCGGACCCTACGAGGTGCTTGAGAGAGTAGGACCCGTGGCTCCTAGATTTATTGGACCCTACGAGGTGCTTGAGAGAGTAGGACCCGTGGCTTATCGCTTGCCTTGCTACCACCATTAGCGAAGATTCATAATGTGTTTCACATATCGATGCTTCAAAAGTGTTTGCTTAGAGAAGATCAGCAGATTGAGGCACAACCAGTGGAGATAAATGAGAATATGACATATCGGAAGGAGCCCACTCAGATATTACCACGTGAGGTGCGACAGTTATGCAGACGTGAGATACCTATGGTTAGAGTGCTATAGAAGAATCATACAGAGAGAGAGAGGCTACATGGGAGTTAGAGGAGGATATGCTGAAAAGCTATCCTCATCTTTTCTGATCTTCAGGTTAGTTTGAATTTCGAGGACGAAATTTTTGTTATGGGTATTGTAATTGTAACGTTTAAAAAAAAAGGTGTAATAAAGTTTAAAAGTGAGGGCATATTGGACATTTGCAGGAAAAGGACAGTAGAAAAAAATAAAGCCACGTATACAAAAACAAGAGGTGCGCTCATCTTCCCCAAACCCCCTGCTGCTACAGTGCCCGCGATTGCCCAGCCGCTGCCTCCACTTTCGATCGCCGTTTCTCCCCCGTCCGATCATCATTTTTCGCTCGAGAGGTATTGATGGAAAGAGGACAATGAGACGAACGTTTTGACATATAGTAGGAGATGATCGGTGCACCGTGCACGATGCAGTGAGTGAAAAACTTGAGGAGGCCAAAAAGTTTCTCCCCCATCCGACGATTCTGATGATGATTCTGGCTCCGACTCGCACCGATCCTTTTCCTGGTGAGTTGTACATCATTCTTAGGTTGATTAGGATCATTTAGATGGGTTTTGATCATGTTTTTGTTCAAATCATATAGGAGGCCGAGATTTGGGGCTTTCCGATGAACTTTTCGATGAACAGACGATGAACTCCGGTCGAGCTCATCTCGACGTTCTAGTAGGTGCACACATGAGGTAAAAAGAAATTAGGTTGCTGTTCGTATAAAAGTAGTCGCTATCTTTTATTTTTAGGTTCGTAGGTTTCGGATTCCGATCGTTCTTCGACGACCTTTCGACATTTTGATGTGTGCGGCGATGATTTTGAGAGCGGTGACTACAGTGGTTGTGGAATGAATGTCGGACAGCTGGAAATAATTATTATAATGTAGTTAAGGTTCTAATTATGTTTTATTTAAAGTTTGATTGAATTTCATTTATAGGAGGTTGATAATCGGAAAGTGATAGTTCGTGGGTTGTTGTGATTTGATTAGGCTGTGACTAGACGAGGAGGTTTTTTTTTCCTTTTTGGTAAGTATTATAGCAAATCCATAATAGGACTTAGTTTATGATAAGCACGTCGAGTAATTGTGAATAGTGAATTACCAAATCTATTTTATAATATTAATTAATCAAGTAACGAATATATAGATTGTGTTTACTTTTGATTGGATTCGAACGAGGAGATAATTTGGAACTTGACGAATCCAAGGCGAGGGAACTTATCTCAATTGATATGAATTGCTAAACTCTTCGGGGTGAAGACATTGTTCCACCCGATGTGGAATGGATTTTCGTGATAGTTACATTCATGCATATTCATATATATTTTTATGCTTCATATGTGTGTCATCATATGACTTT
Organism: Pontederia crassipes; assembly: GCA_030549335.1. NCBI lineage: Eukaryota > Viridiplantae > Streptophyta > Magnoliopsida > Commelinales > Pontederiaceae > Pontederia > Pontederia crassipes. The sequence goes on from CM060190.1 coordinate 11,696,134, forward strand.
TGATATTTTATTGTGAATTTTGAAAATCCGTCAAAGTTTATGCTTGTGAAATTGAAGTGAATATTTGATTTTTGAAAATAAAAGTTTATATGATGGTTTCTAATTCTAAACTTCTATTTGGAAACTGCATAGATGCATCATGTGCATTACATGTAAAAACTCGCATAAGACGGAGTGTTTTCACCTCAGAGGATTGGCTAACTCTGAGTAGACCAGTTGGGGTCCAGTTTGTCTGTGTCGATATAGTGACACGAGGAGCAGGTTTAACACTCTGTGTCGATATAGTGACATGAAGGGTGAAATTAGAACAACCATCTTATGGCGATATAGTGACACGAGGGTTGGAATGGAAAAAGAAAAGAAATAAGCTATGTGTCGATATAGTGACACGAGGAGCGGTTCAACGTCCTGTGACGATATAGTGACACGATGGACGAAATTAGAACAACCACCCTGTGGCGATATAGTGACACGAGGGGTGTGTGAAGAAGCACTCGATTGACGAGTGGTATGAATATCCGTGTTTGATGATGTTTTCCAAATCTTATGATGTTATTTTATTATCATGCATGTGCATCCATGGCATTCATTTCGGTATGAGCATTATTTAAATGAATTTTCTTAGTGAAATGAAAAGGGGTTTGGAATAATTTCTGAAATGAAAAGGTTGGTTTTTCCTTTGGTGTTGTAATATTTGAGATAGTCGTTTTACTCACTGAGCCTCTTTATGCTCACTCCTGTTTATTTTTTTCAGGTGATGAATGAAAGCTTGCATAGCATGAAATAAGAATTGTAAAGGGGCTAGGAAATGAGCATGTGTGAGAAGTGTGATTATTGAATGGCTAATTTTGTGTTTCATTGAGCTTTCTTACACGGATTTATTACTTGATGAGTGTTTTGAAAGATTTTGGAAATGTTGGATAATTGTGTGGAGCGAAGGACGCTCACGTCATATGATTTACGAGCATCTGGCTCGTGATTTTGATTTGAGGGTGAGCTTGAGACTCACTATTTTGGGCATGCGTCCCACGATTTTAGCTATATGATGAATTGTCAGTAATGACTTTATAACTGCCTGTGATGATTATAGTTTTGAAGTTAATTGTTGAAATGAGAACTATATGAATTGTTGTATTTGACGTATAGACGAATTTACGCATACGTCATGCCAAAATTTTTGGAAATTTCTAGAGTTAGTTTATTTTTGAAACGTTGGTTTCCATTGAAGTTTTGAATTCAAATTTAAACAATTGATTTTTTTCGGTTTCACCCCTTGTGGCGCCTAAAGAAGTAGTAGAGCGTCACAGCTAAAGCATGGGAGCCAACTCCGGTCCTAGATCCTCCTGAACCGTCCACTCCAGTCGGGTCGCGGGCGTCATGCTGTATTTAATACCACAAACTTACTTAGTGCATCTCATAAAATCTAATCACTAAAATCATTACCTAATAACTCATTACAACAATATATCTACCCATCATACTTCCTGGCATGATGGTTCCTTTAAGCATTTAGCATATAATTCCATCCATATCAATATCCCATTAAGTTTATTCACTAACAACAATCTTATAACATAACATAAAATAATTCAACATAATGTTGTCCCCTATGTTCTAGTTCATATATATATACATAGCATTCACAATGCAATTTCATACAATTTCATATGCAATAATAACACAATGCGATTTCATACAATTTCATATGCAATAATACATACACAATCATAACATGCAACTACCCATTCCTGCCCACACTCCGTGATTTGGATCTTGTCCCTAAGCTCTGGTACCATAACTTGTGACGTCCTTCGACTACTTCTTTTGGGCGCCACAAGGGTTGAAATTGAAAAAAAATCAATCGTTTAAATTTGAATTCAAAACTTCAATGGAAACCAATTTCAAAAATAAACTAACTCTAAAAATTTTCAAAAATTTTGGCATGACACATGCATAAATTCGTCTATACGTCATGTACAACAATTCATATAGTTCTCATTTCAACAATTAACTTCAAAACTATAATCATCACAGGCAGTTATAAAGTCATTACTGACAATTCATCATATAGCTAAAATCGTGGGACGCATGCCCAAAATAGTGAGTCTCAAGCTCACCCTCAAATCAAAATCACAAGCCAGATGCTCGTAAACCATATGACATGAGCGTCCTTCGCTCCACACAATTATCCAACATTTCCAAAATCTTTCAAAATATTCTTCAAGTAATAAATCCGTATAAGAAAGCTCAATGAAACACAAAATTAGCCATTCAATAATCATGCCTCTCACACAAGCTCATTTCCTAGCTCCTTTACAATTCTTATTTCATGCTATGCAAGCTTTCATTCATCACCTGAAAAAAATAAACAGGAGTGAGCATAAAGGGCTCAATGAATAAAACGACTATCTCAAATATTAAAACAACGAAGGAAAAACCAACCTTTCATTTTAGAAATTATTCCAAACCCCTTTTCATTTCACTAAGAAAATTTATTTAAATAATTCTCATACCGAAATGAATGCCATGGATGCACATGCATGATAATAAAATAATATCATAAGATTTGGGGAACATCATCAAACACGGATATTCATACCACTCTCAATCGAGTGCTTCTTCACACACCCCTCGTGTCACTATATCGCCACAGGGTGGTTGTTCTAATTTCGTCCATCGTGTCACTATATCGCCACAGGACGTTGAACCACTCCTCGTGTCACTATATCGACACATAGCTTATTTCTTTTCTTTTTCCATTCCAATCCTCGTGTCACTATATCGCCATAAGATGGTTGTTCTAATTTCACCCTTCGTGTCACTATATCGACACAGAGTGTTAAACCTGCTCCTCGTGTCACTATATCGACATAGACAAATTGGACCCCAACCGGTCTACTCAGAGTTAGCCAATCCTCTGAGGTGAAAACACTCCGTCTTATGCGAGTTTTTACATGTAATGCACATGATGCATCTATGCAGTTTCCAAATATAAGTTTAGAATTAGAAACCATCATATAAACTTTTCTTTTCAAAAATCAAATATTCACTTCAATTTCACAAGCATAAACTTTGACGGATTTTCAAAATTCACAATAAAATATCACAAATCATATGATGACACACATATGAAGCATAAAAATATATATGAATATGCATGAAGGCAACTATCACGAAAATCCATTCTACATCGGGTGGAAGAAGAGTTTAGCAATTCATATCAATTGAGATAAGTTCCCTCACCTTGGATTCGTCGAGTTCCAAATTATCTCCTCGTCCGAATCCAATCAAAAGTAGACACAACCTATCATATTCGTTACTTAATTAATTAATATTATAAAATAGATTTGGTAATTCACTATTCACAACTACTCGACTTGCTTATCATAAACCAAGTCCTATTATGGATTTGCTATAATACTTACCAAAAAGGAAAAGAAGGCCTCCTCGTCTAGTCACAGCCTAATCAAATCACAACAACCCATGAACTATCGCTTTTCGATTATCAACCTCCTATAAACGAAAGTCAGTCAAACTTTAAATAAAACATAATTAGAATGTTAACTACTTTATAATAATTATTTCCAGCTGTCCGACATTCATATCACAACCACTGTAGTCACCGCTCTCAAAATCACCGCCGCACCCCTCAAAATGTCGAAAGGCCGTCGAAGAACGATCGGAATCCAAAACCTACGAACATAAAAATAAAAGATTAGCGACTACTTTTATACGGACAGCAACCTAATTTCTTTTTGCCTCATGTGTGCACCTACTAGAACGTCGAGATGAGCTCGATCGGAGTTCACCGTCTGTTCACCGAAAAGTTCGCCGGAAAGCCCCAAATCTCGGCCTCCTATATGATTTGAACAAAAACATGTTCAAAACCCATCTAAATGATCCTAATCGACCTAAGAATGATGTACAACTCACCAGGAAAAGGATCAGCGTGAGTCGGAGCCGGAATCGTCGCCGGAATCATTGCCGGTGAATTTTTGGCCTCCTCATATTTTTCACTCAGTGCGTCGCACATGGTGCACCAATCATCTCCTACCATATGTCAAAATGTTCATCTCATCGTCCTCTTTCCATCGATACCTCTCCTGTGAAAAATGGTGGTCGGATGGGGGAGAAACAGCGACCGAAAGTGGAGGCGGCGGCTGGGCACTCGCGGGCACTGTATCAGCGGGGGGTTTGGGGAAGACGAGCACACCTTTTTTTTGTATACGTGGCTTTATTTTTTTTTTCTGCTGTGCTTTTCCTGCAAATGTCCAAAGTGCCCTCCCTTTTAAACCTTATTACACCTTTTTTTAAACGTTACTTTAGCACATTGACCGCGGGCATTGATCATCTTTGCACTTGTAGATTTTCGCATTCACATACCCAAGTTTAATGGTAATGTTGCACTCCAACTCATTCTTGAAACGTGCAGTCTGTCAACACAGAAATGTCAAGTTAGGAATCACCGCGAAGAAGGCAGCAAAATTTTAAAATGATTCATTTCCAGCTGCTGGCTGATTGATACATATGTTCATGTATCACAGGGCTCACTTGGAGGATGCATTTCCCATAAAACTAGTACACAACAAGAGGTTTCAATACAATTTTTTTTGAAAAGGTAATTTTGTATTAGTTAAGTAATTGTTCTGATGGAGTTTTGATACAAAAATATGAAATAGACCCGAATGGGCTATCAACAAAAAGTTGTCGCTATAATAATTGCGATCAAAAGAAACTAAATAGTCAATAGCGTGATTCATGTGGCGTGACCAGTTGGAAATAACTGCTCTAGAATATGCCAAATGTGATGCCCTTCATGTTCCAAGGATAATTTTCCTCTCGCTTGGTGATCTTGACAAGGGATGAAGAGTCTGAGTAGACAAAGATGTGAGGTACGGACCGGAGCACATTCCCGAAGGCTGGACAACATGCCAATCGCCTCCCACCGGACCCGCAAGGGCTCTTGTGGGCGTGGGTATGAGTATAGTCATGAAAACTAGCCAATGCCTTCTCCCAGACCACCTCCATGGTTGCATGCCTCGATCGAAAGTGGACAGCATTGTGAAGATTCCAGAGCTCTCATAGGCAGCAGGATATAGAGTGGAGGTTTTTAGCGGTTGTTCATCCATACCAGCTCCTTTACTAATACAGGAGCCCAAATGCCAGGATGCAGTAAAATGAAAGGTGATATTAAGTTGTTGAAAATGGTGCCAGAGTTGTTGGGCAAACGAGCAATGGAAGAATAAATGGGCATTAGTTTTTAGGGAGATACCGTAGAGGGAGCAAGAAGGATCGATAGTGCTATCAAAATGGTAGATGCTATGGAGGGTTGGTAATTTATTATGAAAAAGTTTCAAAGGGAAAATGTGAATTTTGGGAGCCACCGGAATCTTGCAAAATTTTGACCAAGCTTGCCTTCCACTGGAGGTGGACGGCAAAGCATGATGACAAACAAAACTATAGACTAACTTAGCGTTTGCACGTCCCTGGGTATCCATCTCCTAGACCCATGCATCATCGTAGGATAGAATTAGAATGTAAATGCGCCTAATCTAGGCACATAAATTGGGTCCAAACATAGTAGAGAGCAAGTTATCATTCCACTTCATGTTTACAATAAGATTGCTAACTAGAAGGTTATCAAGTGATATGGAGGTGTCTGAAAAATCCACAAGGAGAGAGGTAGAAGTCCAGATCCAATTTATTTTTTAAAGCCTGAGCAGAGATCTGTAACGGAGTGCAAAATCAGACGCTAGGATGAAGACACACTCGAGTGTGTGTGTGGGGGGTCTAGAGATGAAATTTTTCATATTTAGGGAAGACGAGGTTAACCTAGGGAGAATTATTTTTGTCCAACAGATTTAAGATGCGTTGCACAATAAGTGAGGTTCAGGCAACATGAAGGTTTCAGATTTCGAGGCCCCCCGACAGTTTGCTAGCTGATCAAGTGGGAGCTCCGGTGATCCCCACATGAGTTCAAGAGAAAAGACTTGGATAACTTCTCTAAGGATTCAATGACACCACTCGCAAGGTGGGTGGTGCCAAGCTAGTATATGGGGATAGATAACATGACAAACTTGATAAGAGTGGTGCGGCCAACTTGATTTAGAAGCCGTCGACTCTAGTCAGCTAATCTGGTAGAGGTTTTCTCAATGATGATCTATTGGTCTTTAACTAAGATACGCCTATGGGAGATAGGGTTCCAAGATAAAGAAAAGGAAAATTTTCCAGTTTGAAAGTTAGTGTGTCCCTGATTAAGTTCCTATGTCATTGGTTAAGATGAGGAAGGTAAAGTTTGGACTTCTGGGTGTTTACTTTTTTGCTAGTAAGGTAATGATAGATGACCAAGACCTCTCGAACATTCTGCAATTTTTTTTGGTGGCTTTAGATGAGAAAGATTGAAAGTGCCAATGCTAAAGGGAACTATTTTACTCATGGTCTCAGGACAAAATGTAGGGGGAGATGGGGTCTCCCCATCGGATGCCATGGTGAGCGATAAAGGCCTCAGATTTTTGCCTATTAATAACACATGTAAAGATGGGGGAATGTATACAAAGATTAATCTAGTTGATAAATACGGGTGGGGAATTCATGAGGGGGAGGATTGTGTTTACTGAAGCCGTGAACAAATGCTTTCTCCATGTCAGCTTTGATGAGCATAAACTTTCGCCTCCCAGAGTTTAGGGAGTGAGCCAGTGATTAATATGTTGTCCTGGATGAGCCTTCCGGGGCAAAAGCAGACTCGTTTAGGTCAATAAGGTGGTCAACGGTGGGTCGCAAGCGATGGGCCAGGATTTTGGTAAGTAGACGATAGAGAACATTGCATAGTGAGATTGGTCTGATCTATAACAATTTTTGGATTCTTCTTTCTCGGGATAAAGAGTAGGGAAGTATCAAACCATTCAGGTGGAAGGAAATTATGGGTAAAGAAAGAATTAATGGTTGAAGTGATTTTTGGTCCCACAATTTCCCAGTACTCACGGTAAAATCGACGGTGAACCTGTCCGATCCTGGAGCCTTGCTGGAGGCCAAAGCGTAGTCCCGATCTCATCGTCGAAGACAACACCAGGCTAGAGAGGGAGCCGTCGAGGGTAGGAAGCGATGGCTAGCAGTCCAATGGGATGGGTTGGGTAGATTTGGGTTGTCAAAGGGTTTTGTAGTGTTTGACAAACAGAGTCCTTATGGTTGTGTCATCCGCGATGATTCTTCATTCATTGTCCTGGATTTTGAAATGGTATTTTGTCTGTGTCTAATCATGGTTGAGAGGTGGAAGGTTTTTAATCCAGTGCGTTTTTGCGTTGCTCCACCATTTCAGGCTGATTTGTCTGAGCAAGGTTGCAATGATATGCTAGCGCAAGAGAGTGAGTTCAGAATTCGAAATGCCCTATAGGACAACCAGATGTTCGAGCTCAGTGATGCATCTCAAGAGTATCATCTTCCCTAGTTTCAAGGCGGCCAAGAGAGTTTTTATTGCATGGTATCAGATTTAATTTTCTTTAAAGCTTTCGCCATGTCGCAAAGGTGGACCAGCACCGTCGAACAATGTCACAAGCCTCTTGGTGTTGAAACCAGAAGTTCTCATACTTGAATGAGTCGGGGTGGTGGGAGGGATTGTCCATCTGGAAGAGAATGGGGGCGTGAGCAGAGACGCATCAGAAAGAGAGGTAAGCCATAAGTTTCGAAAGGCTTAAAGCCCATGGTGGCTGAGGAGCAGCCAATTCAGACGGCAATGAATGCGCATTGAAATTGTTACACCATGTGTCACGTAGCGCTACATTGACAAGTCATTGCCTCTCTAGGAGGTTTCTAAATGATCAAACTGATCATGAGAGCCTGAAGGTTGAACCCCCGAGCTTGTCTCGGGGTCAAGGATTGAGTTAAAATTACCCATTAGGGCCTATGGGAAGCTGTCGGCTTCCATGTGACAGAGGTCATGCCACAAGGCATTGCGAATAGAGGGGGAATGACTAGTATAGACACACGTTAGTGGGAAAGTGAAATCATGGAGGAGTGACAAGGATCGCTGATTGCCCCTGGCCACACCAAGCCAAGACAATGCCGCCTGAAGCACCGGTCGATTTGCAGTAGATTCCATCCCATTGGGTGCCAAGACGATGGATGACCTATTCTATTTTTACAGAATCCTAGTGGGTTTCTAACAAAATTACAAAGTCTGTCTTTTGAGATTGCTAATCTATCCCTAACTTGGTCCTAAAGGCCCCTCTATAGTTCCACGATAGGATGCACGTAATTGGGGTTTGAGTTGTTCCCATCAACTAGAGAAAGCGATGCAGTAGCCTCCATAGAATAAGACCTTTGTGATGTTTTGGATGTAGAAGATGGAAATGTATTACCTGTTTGCTTTTATGACTTCTTCCTGAGTTGCATGTTCCGAAGCGGCAGCTTTGGGCGCTAGGGTCTGGACTTTTTCTTCTCAGAGCAAGCTGGTGGAGCGAGATCCATGTCCATCTCTTTAGCTTCTGATGATCCATCCTCAGAATCGCAAGGTGCACTCATCTGCTGAAGCATGTTTGTGATGAGGGTGACCAGTTCCCCGTGAGGATCTGACACCTCACCGCGAGGGGCGAGGGCAGGGGTGGTGGTAATAGGGGTTGTAGTCATTTGATTCCGTAGCGTGAGGAACTATTGGAGGGGAGAGGATGGGAGGAGGAAACACCAGCAGCTTCATGGAGCGGTGGAAGGATGGCTGTGGACATTGGAGTGATCAACTGAAGAATGTGTGGAGATGATGGTGCGGAGGAGAGTAGAGGTTCGTAGAGGGTACTTGGGTGGGTTAGTGAATGACTGAAAATTTTTTTCTGTAGCAGGTGACGATAGAGATGATTCCACGTGGCATGTGGGTTGATGAGATGAGGGCGAGTGGATGTCAGCTAAAAGTGTGTTTGTTTGTTCGACATCAGCACCGTCGAGACCCATCGCAGGCGCGCCATCGCAGCATGTGGAGGGGCTCCTACGAATAGGTGACGTGTCGATCCACACAGTAGTACGGGAGAAAGTTGACTATTTGATCATTTAAGTAGGATTGGACATTGGATATGTTGGGGTTGCTGGATCTGAGGTGACCATTGGGGGTCACGTGCCGCGCCGTGCATGGCCGCGTCCCCCTCCGGTGCCAGGTGATTGAGGTCTAGACTCGCCGGAACATGCTCGCATGTGGGAGTCCCCCGGATAACCATCCGGCTGGTAGATGGGCGCCTCCTTCTAGTCGCACGCAGCCAAGACCCATAGAGCATCGCTGCTAGAAGACCCACAATGGCAACAATGGCAAAAGAGCAGTATTCGAACTTGTGACCTACAACACCATAATGAAAGATTCTCGAATGTTACCTGCTAAAAGTATCGATCATCGGAGGGCAAACAGACCCATGTTGCTTGCTTGATTGGCATAGTAAGCTCAACCTCCACACAAGTGCAAGCTGGTGGAAAGGAAACCTCCTGGACTCATAGTGGAGAGCCAAAGCAAGCCGCGATCCGATGCAAATGAGCGGGGTTTGCGGACTTCAAGGGGGAGCCCTGGAAAGCAGATCCAGAGTGGCGGTGGCCATCATGCGGTCTCCATCCAGTCGGAAGAAAGGAGAGACCTGGGCCCCAATAAGGAGGTGCCCCTTGAACTCCCATGGGCATGCAGCCAGCTACACCTGCAAAAGTGAAAAGGATGAAGGAGTTTCCGATCTCCCAGCTCCATGGGGATAATGTGTTCCACAACCATGGTAGCTCTTCTTGTAGTGATTGAATGTCGCCCACATAACGTCCGAACAGACACAAGTGGAGTGCCTGTTCATGGTCCACAGTGTATGGATACTTCATCAGTGATAGGTTCTTTGATCTTGCGAAGTTGTCTCATAAAGATTGGGGGAGGGGCCGCCGAAAGAGCACCCTGAACGCTGTCAGCCAATGAGCGAGATGTGGGCGCCACACTTGGAGGACATGAAGCTTGGCCGATGCCAATGAAGGGGGTACTTGAGGGGGGGAGGGGGTGGGGACGGGTCCAGAACCTCATGTATGATGGCGGCGAGGGCCATTCGGCCCATGGGGAAGGGGGTGGAAGGGGCCCTAAGGGTGAAGAACAAGGAAATATGGGAGGGAGGGGTGGCGCCCCCGGCGGGGAATGTCGAGGACGGACAATACAAAGTGGGGGCACCGGTGCCAAAGAGATTTGGGTTTGGAAGGGGCCATGACTCTTAGCTATCGTAGGTGACAAGTTCATTTTCCTTGTGGTGTGTATCTTAGTTTCAATGCAAGATACACATGGTTATGTAAAGAGTACAATGATATTTTCCTATCCCAAAAAAAAAAGTAACGGAAGATTTTATGTAGAGAACATGAAGATATTTTGAAAGTTGGATGATCTTCCGGTACAAAAGATAAGTTATACAATTCAATTTTTTTTTAAAAAGCAATCAGATAGATATGTACCTGCACACCTAAAATTGCTCTTGCGATAGTTGTTTTCCCATGAGCCACATGACCAATAATGCCTAACATTCATTGTAAGTACTCTGATTAACAAGCATCTACCTATATAGAAAAAATGAGAAACCAAATTTGGATATGTTATGTGGAGATGGATAGCAGCTCCTCACCGCTTAAGCAAAGATTTCGAGTTTATATTTTTTGGATGCAAAAAATTTCCGTTGGAAGCTTCACCTGTGTGCTGCCTAGGGTGACATTAGATTAGTTGGACTCGATGATGGGCCGAGACTCCAACATATGACCAATGCACTCTTTAACGCCGTGTGAGTTGGACGATGCAACCGAAAAATGGACTATCATTATAATTACCAACGTTAATGGTAGCCTGACCTGAAATAACTTCAGGTGCGACTAAAAAAAGCTTGTGAAGGTCCTGCTCCATCAAATCTTTTCTAGACATTTTTTGATGGGGGCGAGTATATTACTTGAAAAATTAAGAACAAAATTTAGTTTTCCGTCAGGAATATCGAAGTTAAAAATACATAAGCAGCGTGGTTTTAATGTTAAACAAAGTTAAAAAAATGATAGATTATTAGTAAGGAATCCTAATCGTCTACATAGAAGTTTGAATAATACGTCAAATAATACCTACATAGATGCGACACGGTTCGGCGGAAAGATGAAGAGATGCACCGATGAATAAGAAAAACTAATCAAACTCAACTTAGAATAATCTAATCCAACTCAAATAATAAATAAAATAAATATTAATATAATAAATGTATTTAATATTACAAGTAAGATTATACAGAACTTGATTAAACTTGGAAATATTTAGAATAAGAGTTTTAAAATATAATACTTACTATTATTACTATAAATAATAAAACGTCTCACAAAAATAGTAATGTTAATAATTATTTTACAAATAATTGTATTAATAGAATATTTAAATTTTTACTTTTCTCGATTTAATTTTTTCGGATCCAGAATAGAAAATAATGAAGAACAAAAAATAATAAAGTTCATTACTTTTCTTTTTAAGGTAAATTACATCAAATACCCCCAAACCTCATTTTTCCAACGCTACCCTCCAACTTTATTTTGTAACACTGTCCTCTATCTTTTAACTTATTTCAACAAATGCCTCTTTCACTGATTATAAGCCATTACCCAATCGCGTTGCGACTTCTCTCTTGTCCATGCAAACATTTGTCACGTTGCAACATTAAAATAATAATTTTAAGAAAAATTAAAAATACCATGCAAGCATCTACTCTGAAGAGGGGGGAGGGGCTGCCGCCCCCTTCTCTAAGCGCGGAGAGGGGGCGCTGCCCCTTCCCCCTAACCTCTCCCGTCGTCGGAGAAGAGGGGGGTGGGCCCTTCCCTATCTCTTCTCCAGCAATGGGAGAGGAGAGGGGTGGGGGCGGCGTCCCTCCTTTCCACGTGATCTGCATGCGTGGTGAGGGGGCCCCGCCCCCTTCCCTCTCTCTTCTCCAGTGCGGGGGAGGAGAGGGGTGGGGGCAGCCGCCCCCTCTTATGCGCGACCAGGGAGGGGACCCCAGGGAGGGGGCCCCGCCCCCTTTCCCCTTCTCTTCTCTGTCGTCAGAGAGGAGAGGGGCAAGGGGCAGCTGCCACCTCCTCTGTGCGCGCAGGGAAGGGGCCCCGCCTCCTTCCCTCTCTCTTCTCCGATACCGGAGAGAAGGGGATGGGGGCGGCCGCCCCATCATCTTCTTTGCGCGCGGTCTTCCCCCATCTGTTCTCCATTGTCGGAGAGGAGAGGGGGAAGGGGTGGGGCCGGATCCCCCACCCCTTCCCTCTCTCTTCTCTTGTTCCGGAGAGGAGAGGGGTGGGGGCTTTTATTTTTAATAATTTGCTGACATGGAAGGTAGTCTGTGTGGTGGTACCACATTGGATGGTTGCCAACATGGTGGAGAGAGAATGCCGTCACGTTAGCTGGACAACTAGAAAACGGGTGCTCAACAGTGAAAAGGACGAAAAAAATTAAAAGATGAAAAGTAGTTTGATTACAAAGTAAAGTTGGAGGGTAGCGCTAGGAAAATATTAAAGTTGAAGGGTAACGGGAGATGGTGACGATTGTTTGAAGGTTTTCTATGACGGCGTCCATCGGCCGCATCGTGCTGCGTTCCTTGACGGCGAAGTGCTTTGTCTCGCCCCCCTCCCCCTCTCTTCCTCCGCTGTCGCCGCCTGCTCCGGTAGTTGTTCGCATCCAGCCATTGTTATTCTTTTCACTATGTCATGTTTGTTCTAATGATCTGGATTTGAAGCTTCTCTATTTGCACAACCTTGATGTATTTGTTACATTTAGCTCTGATTATTTACAAAATTAGTTTTCTGCATTAGTGATATAAAATGTGAGGAGCGAAAATTGTAACGTCCGACAAAATGAAATAAAAAAGACAAATCATCTTTTTCCCACTTATCCCATGTCGGCGGAAAGTTGAAACCCTTTTTAGCTAGAGTAAACCATCCATTCTAACCATCAACTTACTCAGCACCACTCTCTCTCACCCTCAGATCAAGGCAGCAGCCACCATGGAGCAATAGCAGCCATATATTTAATGTTTATATTAAGAGATTGAAGTTCAAATTAGATCTTCTTGATGCATGATTAGAAAATGTGCAATTAATGTTTGGATTTGTCCTATCTTATTTACTAGAGCTACTGCTTCATTGATAAACATAGATAAAATGTTGATGTTCTATGTTATCATGCTTAATTCCTATTTAGATTGCCAAATCGTTAAAAAAGAATGTGATTATGGGACCTAGTAGTCTTTACTCAATTCCTTTACTCATTTTCATGATTTTTGTACTAAGAATGTCCATATAAGAATCATATGATCATCAATATAAATGTATGTCGCATGTCTTAAACGAATGTATGATATAAGAATTAGTGCTTGGAATTGAAAATATCACAACTCTCTGTATTCTACGATCATTGTGCCAATTAGTTCGATCGTAAGTAACCCTCCCAGCAATCGTTCGAACCACATTACAGTGTTCGATATAGAAAGCAAGAACTCTCTATATTCTACGATCGTTGTGGCGACTAATTCGATCATCTGTAACCCTCCCAATGGTCGTACGAAACACATTTCCATCATCCGATATAGAAAGCATGAATTCTCTATATTTCGCAGTCATTGTGGCGATCAGTTCAGTCATCCTTAAGCCATCAAGCGGTCATGTGAAAGATGTTTCGATCGCCCATTTTCTTTCCAATAGACGTCCGAAAGTGGATTGGTCATCCGCTCTGTCTTCTAATGTGACACCCTTGTACTTGCATAGGATGTTGCCGCTTTGGGGCTTAGCTCGCACAATTTTACCAAAACATGTCATACCTAGTCAAGGACATATCACCATATATATTCGACATCTCTCCCATGACTTATGCATGTGAGACTAATCTAAGGCATGACTCATGCACCCTTTCTCCCTTAGGGGACTCACGTACTTGTGGAGTGATCGCACCCCACCATGCACATATGTAACACCCTTGCAATTACATAGATATTATTCGCGTTGGACCTCGGCCTGCGCGGTTTTATCAAAACACATCCTATCAAGTCAAGGTCATGTTCCATATATACCCTTGCATACGTCACGAGAGAGATGCTAGACATATATGGTAATATGTCCATTCACTAGGTGTTATGCATTTTGATAAAACCATGAGGGCCGAGAGCCAAAGAGGATAATATCACACGCTAGTCAGGAATATTACATATGGTATCAGAGCCACTCTGTGTGGATCTATGTGCATGGTGGGGTGTGATCACTCAATGAGAACGTTGAATCCCCTAAGAGGGGAAGGGGGCATGAGGCATGCCTAGATTAGTTTCATGTGCACAAGTCACGGGAGAGATACTAGATATATATGAGAACATGATCTTGGCTTAATAGAATCTGTTTTGATAAAACCGTGCATGCCGAGGTCCAAAGCGAACAATATCCTATGCAAGTGCAATGGTATTACATATATTGCCTCGTGATGTCTGATTTTTTATCTTGCTTTTGTGCCTGATTCTAACTACACGAGGATCAAGTGAAACATGTGAACTCTTAGTACCACACGTAAAACAATGTGAAATATTATCCATTGCATGAATTTCATGAGGGCCACTATTTCTATCATTTGATTCTTGAATTTGCATACTGCGTGAACCATCAACAAGACATCACGATGTGTTGACAAGGTTTGGCCCAACTCTTTAGTATATGTCCTCACTCTGACTTCTCGACCTCGAGATGGTCCGAGATCCACTAACTCTCTCTTTTCTTATAGGGAGAGAGCAATCCGTTCTACACCACACCGACTTCTTCACTTAAGAGGCAAGACACACTTCTCTTTACAAGTAGCTCTCAACAAAACTCAAGAGTACAAGGATTCCTTTCAATAGTCACACTTAAGAACAAGAAGAAGGAAGGAATGACTTGCAACTTTGAGCTCAAGAAAATGCTTTGGACTTAAAAGAAGCTTTTGAATGATTTTTCATTGCTTGGATGGTCTTCCCTTTGGCTTTGGTACTCCTTTTATAGGTTCTCCTTTTATAGGCTTTCCCTCTGAATTGTGGGTGTCCAAAAATTTTTCCAAAAAGTTCTCATTAAAAAATAGCCATTACTATTCATTTCTATGAGAGATCGCTTGACCGATGTCAAACATGACCATTGTAATTTTTTTGAAGCTTTTTCTTCTAGCCGGTCGACGAGCACTACGATCGATTCTTTGATCAACATCGTCACGTCCTTCTTCTTCTTTGGCTTTACTGTTGAGCGGTCGACTGATGCTATGACCAGTCCATTGATCGACATTATCGTGCCTTTTTTTTCTTCTGTCACATTACTATAGAGGGATCGACTGGTGCTGCGACCAATCCATCGACCGACATTGGCATAACAATTTTTCAGTTGAGTGCCCTTGTTATCTTTCGATCGATCAACCACATTGGCCAACTGTTGTGACACAAAATTTCATTTTCTTCAATTTCATTGGAGATTTTTTCGGAGAATCTTATCATGTTGATCTTATACCTATACATCATCACTTCAAATATAATTAGAAACTTTAATGTCCAATTTTATTTGTTATCATCAAAACATAGAGACGAAACATCAAATTCAACAATCTCTCCCTTTTTATGATGACAAACCAATTGGAGGATAAATGAATAAAATATAACACAAATGTAAGCATTGTCCCCTTATGTATATGCATTTCTCAAATTTCCTCCCCCTGAATTTGTGAACTTATGACAAAAATGTTTATGAGCAAAAATTGATATCATAATCATAATCATAAATCATGATCATCATAAGTGATATCATAAGCATCATAATTCCAGTCATTATAGATGAGATCATAAGCACAATTATGATTGTCATAAGCAACATGATATCATGAGCATCATAAGTAACACCAAAGTATAAAAACATAATATCATAATCCATGAGTATCATAGTAGAGAAACGTCATCCAGAAACATTACAAACATCAAACGTCCATCATCCATCATACATGCACTAATATATATGACATAGTCACTACAAAATGGTGCATAACACTAATACCTAAAACATATATGTCCAAGTCCGCTTCTCCCCTTTTTGATATCATCAAAAGGTAGCCAACCAAAAGACAAAAGGATTTTTTTTTTCGATGCATGAGACATGTCTTGAATTAGTCCCACATGAATAAGTCACGAAAGAGATGCTAGGTATATATGGTGATATGTCATTAGCCAAGTAGGACGCATTTTGATAGAACCGTGTGGGCCGAGACCCAAAGCGGACAATAACCTACACATGTACAAGGGTGTCACATATGGTATCAGAGCCACTCCGCGTGAGCCTCTATGCATGGTGGGGTGCGATCACTCAACAAGGACATTGTACCCCTTAAGGTTGAAAGGGTACATGAGGTATGCCTTGAATTAGTCCCAAATGCATGTCATGGGAGAGATGCTGGGTATATATGGTGATATGTCCTTCATTAGGTGTGACACGTTTTGGTAAAATCGTGCGGACTGAGACCCAAAGCGAATAATATCACACTCTGATCGAGAACGTTACATCTAATGCCCATGTACGTTGATTGTCTACACTTAGAAAGATTTGATGTATAGACAATCTTAAGTAGGATTAAAGCATGTAACATGTATTGAATGATTGTATGTATTGATGTATATGATTAAAAGATGGTTTGGAACTAAGTTTTCACTCGCTAGCTTTAGTGTCGAGTTCCCGAGGAAACGAGTTTCACCCCCTAGTGGTGGCATTTTCAAGTTGACGCAAGTTCCATTCTGTAGTGGTGGTGTTTCCAAATTGAGGTGAGTTCTACTCGCTAGTGGTGACGTTTCCGTTGAGACAAAGTAATCCCGATCTAGTTGGCAAAATCCTACGAATCAACATGGTCTTTTCAATCACCAAGTTAAGAAGTTATCTAAATAAAAATAGAAGATGAAAATATGTAAATCACATAAAGTGATTAAGATGAATGACTTGGGACATAAAGATAAAGATGATGATAATGTATGCATTACAGGGATGCCGATGTATGTCCTGTTGTCATATCATGCTATTAATGAAAATGTTAAAATTAACTAAGATAAGTTCATAATATGCCTTAGTGTACAATGATATTATTTGTTTATCTTATCTTGAAATGATGATGGTTCTCATGCCAAATAGAGTGCATATGTAGCTCATTGCATGTATGTGTTCTATATTTTTATTATGATGCAATGCATATGTCATGACATGTAGAAATCATGTTATATGATCATATCATGCATGAGCTTCGACATATTATAATGAGAGATCCTCTGCACCATATGAATCCATGCAGGTATGAATGAGGCATAAGCTCGACGACGAAGCCTTATGACGATGAGATTGCACACAAGTTGGTCAGACAATGACTCATGTTATCTTATAATATCTTTTATTATGATGTTGAACTCTTCAGTGAGTTATGTATGATCTATGGATCTTGAGTCATGAACTTTTATATGTACTTAGTTATATATTATGAACCCTATGTTGGGTCCTATGGTAGAGCCTATGTGGTCTATGGGATAATTGTGTTATCTTGAGATTTATTTGTTTAAGAAGTCTCTCACTATTTTATTATGTTAAGTGTGTCTATTATATTATCTTTCCGTTGTGATGCTATATGTAATTAGCACTACAAGAAATATGGGGATTACAGACGGTTTCGACCGTCTGTAATTTTCCCAAAAAACATCGAAAATGATGTTTTCGACAGTTTTTTCGACGAAATTGGGACGTCCGAAAAATTATCGTCGCAAATTAATTTCCGACGATTGGGAAAAAAACGTCAAAAATTTTGATAGATTTCCGACCATGACCTTTGCGGCGGTTGATGAAACCGTCGAAAATTCGGCGGTTGTGACCGCCGATATTTGCGGCAGTCGACGAAACCGTCAAAAACTTCAGCGGTCGTGACCATCGAAGTTTTCGATGGTTTCGTCGACCGCCACAACTATCTACGGTTGCTACCACCGAAAATTTGGACGGTCGTCGGGCGACGCCGAAGTTTCGGCTTCAAAATCGTCGCAAAGAATTTTTATAATATAAAAAAAATTAGACAGCTGGCGGCCAGATTCGGCCGACAGTGGCCGAGATCCGGCCGCCAGCGGTCGAGCGGCGGGATCCAGCCGGCTGCCAGCGGTCAGCGGCGGGATCCAGCGGTCGAGCGGCCGAGGTCGGATCCAGCTGCGGGCGGCCGGATTCGGCCGCCTGACGCTAGGCGGCCGATCCGGCCACTGACGCTCGATGGCCGACGGAAAGAGAGAGAGAGAGACGCCGACGGTCGACGCTGACGTCCGATCGGAGGCTCGCCGGCCGGGAGAGGGAGAAGGGGAGAGAGAGAGAGGGGAGAGGATGGAGAGAGGAGGGGTATTATATATATATATATATATATATATATATATATAGGTGGAAAGTTAAGAAAGCAGGAAAATGAAAAAAAAGTGGGATAACGAAATTTTAATTACCGATGGCTCTGACCGTCGCAAAAGAAAATATTAATTATTTTTAAAATTAGCTACGGTTGTGACCGTCAAAAATTATTTAATTGTAAAAATAAAATACTATATTTAGTTATATATAATATTTATTTTTTATTTTATCGACGGTTTGAACAGTCACTAATTATTACCAACGGTCGTAACCGTCGGAAATTACGACGGTTCGGACTGTCACAAATTATAATAATAAAATACTCCTCATATTATATTATTATAATTTTACCGATGGTTACGACCGTCGAAAATTACGACGGATGGATATTCGTCAGAAATATCGACGTTCCTAATAATCAAAAAATAAAATAATAATATAAACCAATTACATAATTTATTATTTTCATTTCTGATGGTCATAAAATTCGTCGGAAAATCCGTCGGAAATTGCGATGGATGGATATCCGTCGGAAATATCGATGTTCCTAATCATGGAAAAATAAAATAATAATATAATAAATTACATACTTTATTATTTTCATTTCCGACGATCGTCAAAAAATTTGTCGAAAATTACGACGGATGGATATCCGTCGAAAATATCGACGTTCCTAAATGTCAAAAAATAAAATAATAATATAACAAATTGCATAATCTATTATTTTCATTTCCGACGATTGTAACCATCGGAAAATCCGTCAAAAATAATTTCGTTGCAAAATCTATCACAAATTGCGACGGATTTGTATCCGTCGAAAATTGCCCGTCGAAAAACTGCAATTTTCTTGTAGTGTAGGTTAAGAAGAAGTGATGCAAATGTAGTGCTGCCTAGGATTCGGATCACTAAATTGGGGCTCAATCTTGGGGGATTAAAGTATCAGAGCCATAATTTTGACTCATATGTTTTAGGTCTTAGGATGTGTAAGCCATAGGTTGACTAAAATATTTTAGTATAAAGTCAATGTGCAATCATCGTGAGTGCCTCCGAGCCTAAAGTTAGATGTTCTCTTATGATTAGCTAATGTTAATTATGTTTCTATGTTTGTTGCTTCTATCCGGACTACGTTAAGGAGAAAAAGAGGATGAATTCCTCAACCTATGCCAAGACAACATGACAGTGGATCAATACATGAGCATCTACGTCAAGTTGGAGAAGTATGGACAACTCAACGAAAATGAACTTAGGAGGACCAAGAGGTTGATTCATGGCTTGAATCTCGGACTGAGGTCTAAGGTTATAAGTGGTCGTTGCACCACCTTGAAGGATGCGGTAGGACTTGCCACCGATCATGAAACGGACTATAATGAGAAGATAATTTGGAAGGGCAAAGCAATCAAGAAGAATGAAGAGCAAGCAAAAGGGAAGGGCCTAAGGAAATCACCCTACCATTCTTCCAAGAAGATGGAATAAGCTAGGAGTACATGCCTTCATTGCGGAAGAACTTACCCCGATGAATGCCACATTAAAATAGGGACTAGCTTGCAATGTGGCAAGGTTGGGAATTATATAAGAGATTGTTCGGAAAAGCATGAAGACAATCATGATAAGGGAAAGGGAAAGTTAGTTACTAACCCGCCAAGAGTCCCGACAAGGGTGTTTGTTATGGAAGTTGATGAAGCTCTCTAATCACATGATGTTATCCAATGTAATATCTTTGCCGTCAGACATTATTCAACTGTTCTTTTTACTCGGGTGCAACACATTCTTTCATTTCACGTGCTTTTGTTAGAATGCTAGAAGTGAAGCCTCTAGTGACTCCTACCAGAATGGTGGCTATAGAAGCTATGTCCTAAACGTGACTATAGAAATAAATAGGAAGAATTTTCCTGTTGATCTCATTTTGTTTTTCATGGTAGATTATGATGTAATCTTAGGGATGAAATTGGTTATCTTATAATGATGCTCCCATGTATTGTAAAGAAAAAAAAATTATAGGCGACCATCGTGGAGCACCCACGATGATTTGAGGAATTCATTCTTCCTTATCTCTGCAAATAAGAGAAGCAAGATGATGAAGAAATGAGCTGGAGGATTCTTAGCAAGTGTCATCAAGATGGATACACAACCTAAGGCACTGGAGTCCTTGGATGTGGTTAGATAATATCCTGATGCCCTTCCGAAAGACTTGACGGGATTATCACCAAGGTGAGAAATTAAGTTCAACATTGAACTACTCCCGAACACTGCACTTATTTTAGAGCCTCCTTATTGAATGGCTCTGATGAAAATGTATGAATTGAAGACCCAATTGCAAGAGCTAACGGACAAAAACTTCATTTGGCCAAGTGTGTCATCGTGGGTTGCACTGGTACTCTTTGTTAAAAAGAAAGATGGCTCCTTAAGGTTGTGCATTGACCATCGAATGCTCAACAAAGTGACGGTGAAGAACAAGTATCCGTTGTCACAAATTGATGATATTTTTTATCAATTGTCCTTGATGTCAACGGCTACCACCAATTAAGGATAGTCGAGCAAGACATGTTCCAAAAATGATGTTCCGATCGAGGTATGAGCAATATGAATTTTTGTTTGTCTTTTGAACTAATGAATGCACCCGTCGCATTCATGAATGTGATGAATAGGGTATTTCGATCATACTTGCACAAATTTGTGATACTGTTTGTGGATAACATCCTCATTTAGTCATCAAGTTCGGAAGAACATCAAGAACATTTTCACATTGTGTTAGAGACACTAAGAAGAAATAAGCTCTATGCCAAATTTACTAAGTGCGAATTTTGGCTTGAAAAAATGATGTTCCTCAAAGTTCGGACACATTGTATCAAGGCATGGTGTGTCTATGGATTCGACAAAGTAGAGGCGGTGACAAATGTGATAGAGATTGGACTAGTCAGATACTATAGAAGATTCATCCAAGATTTTTTCAAGAGTGTGTGGAGGGTAGGGAAGAGTCGAAATGCAAAGGGGTTTAATTAGCGTCACTTTAGTGACTCATTAGAGATGCATCACTGATAGTAATTAGGGTCAGATTAATTATGCACCGCTGATATAGTAGTTAGTGTCACATTAGTGACACATTGGGGACGCATTAGCGATGCAATGCTTAGTTATTGTCACGTTAGCGATGCATTGGGGACACATTAATGATGCCTTACTCAGTTGGTGTGACATTAATGACGCTTTAGCGATGAATCACCAATATAGCTGTTAGTGTCACATTAGTGATGTGTTAGTGACAGATAGGCTTTAGGTGACTCATTGTCGGGTAGCTGACACTAGTCTTGCAGTCCCTAAAGGCCATCTTGCAACCCAGACCCAAACATCACGAGTCCAGGACCGAGTATGTAATCGTCGAATGTCTAGAAGGACATCGATGACTATAATGATATATTGTGGAAACATCCTTCGGGATTTCCAGCTTAATTTTTGGAATTACTAACATGATAATATTTGCTCTCCCTGAATAGAGGAGGAGGAGACCAACAACAATAACAACAACAAAGCCTTATCCCACTAGGTGGGGTCGGCTACATGGATCATACGACGCCATTCCGCTCTATTAGTAACCAAATCTTTCGGTATATTATTCACTAATAGATCTTGCTCTATTATTAACACAATATATTCGTTGATCCATGTTCATAAGATTCGACAGGATTTTATGCTGGTTGTCGGGGCCTAACACAACCCTCCTTCTTTATCCGGGCTTGGGACCGGCTATAAAATATAGGCGGAGTTACCGGCTATAAAATATAGGCAGAGTTAGGAGGGGGAGACCAAAAGAAAAAAATACTATGATCACGGGTCGAACTCGACCCGTGAACAAACTCAACCAGACCAAATTTAATTAGGTTTGACGAATTGAACACCTTCTAAGGAGAAAATCTGACCCAACCCAACCCAACCCAGATAGGTTGGATTATTGGACAACCATTTTTTCTTTTTGTTCCTTATTTTTTTACATTATTTAATATAAAAAATACTATTTAATTTTCATTTTAAAGTATAAAGTAAGTTTTTCCAATATTTGGAAAGTTTTTTATTTTAGTATTTTATAACATTTTAAATTATATAGGCTTCAAAAAAGTGAAAAAAATCAGATCTGACTTGACTTGATTTGTGATTTCCTAACACGTACGTACCCGACCATCTTCCTGGTCATCATCAGGTCGCGACATCCTTTGGGATTTCCTAGTCTAGACGTTTCAAAAATTAAATTTGATCTTTAACAAACTTACATCTTTATCAAATTTGATTTCCTTTTAGATTTCCTAGTCTATATCAAACTATTAATTCCATATATGCATAATGATATTTCTTCCTAAAATAGAATACATCTTAATCTTATATGGTTGCAATGAATTGATCATCTTAATGCAACAATCAAGCACATAATTCTCGGCATAAGATGGAAACAAATATCTTCACATGGAATCATACGACTACAAATAGAATACATCTACACCTTAGTCCACGTTTAAAAATTTAAATTTTCTTGTCTTTTTTACAGGGGCCAACCAACAATCTTAAATGTTTATCAAACTATATATTAATTCCATATATCCATAATGATATTTTTCCTAAAATAGAATACATGTACGGATGCAATTAATTGTTCTATCTTAATGCATCAATCAAGCACTTAATTCTCGGCATCACCTTAAGATGGAAACAAATATCTTCACATGGAATCATACGAACAACAGATTATTTTATTTTATTTTATCTTCACATTATAAATTATTCTTATAATGTGTTCATGTTCACTATTATTCCAGGATTCTAGTTAATTAAATCCAAAGTTCGATTTGTTTCTCTATTAAAAAATAGATTTAGCCCTCTTGTATAGTACATACCCTCCGTATATATGGATTCAATCAAATCCATGTTCAATTTGTTTCTCCAAAAAAAACAATAGATTTAACTCTCTTGTATATATACACAATGAGATTTCTTTTATATCCGTTGATCTTTTTTTCATATTATAACATTCAATTGAACTGATTTTAATAATAGAGATGTCGCAAATTAAGCCATTTTCAAGGAGAAAACTAACGTAACAAAATTAACATTAGGTACAAAAATAATCCAGCAGTATAAATAATACAAATCTACATGCATAAATAAACAAAAACAAAAGTTTGACAGGGCAAGACGTTATCTGCTAATTAGAAATATATTTAAAGTCGGTGATTTGTTTCATCTTAGAAAATATTAAATAAAGTATCTGCTTAATTATTACCAATAAGAAATGTGTGTTACGTAATATCACTATTTCATATTATCGTACACGTGAATCACTATATATTTTCTTCTTGGAATTAATATTCAAGTTTTGATATGAAAAATATAAGTGACCTTTTGTTTTGCAAAACGTTTCCAAACAAGGTTATCAGGTTCGAGCTTTTACCTAAATTTATTTTAGGGGTAGATTCGTATCACATGGGGTTCCACACCCGTGACAGCCTAGTGAAGCCTCTGCCTTAAAATATTTCGAAGGTAAGTCGAGATTCAACATTCTGTCACAGTCAGGCACGACCATGACCCATGTGACCATGCATGTCTTAGGAAATTTCAAAGACGGGACGATACTTATCATTCTGTCACGATTGTGACGTGACCAATGTGACTGATATGCCTTAGAAAATTTCCAAGGCCAACACAATCATGACCGTGCCTTCATAGGCGTGCCATGCGTTGACATGATCATAACAAAGGGTGGCACGGCCGTGACTAGAGTACAACCCATGTATTGCTGATTGTTTTATACTAAGAATGATTTGAAGTATTAAATGATTGTACGTATTGATGAATGTAAATTAAAAGCCGGATTGATGAAGGTGCCTTGTTATTATCGTCGTAAGATGGAGAACCAAAGTCGTGACTAGCTAGCTTTAGTGGCTAGTCCCGGGAATGCAGATGTCGACCCAACGAGGTTGTGCTTCCCCCGGAATGCAGATGTCGACCCAATGACGTTGTGCTTCCCCCGGAATGCAGATGTCGGCCCAATGAGGTTGTACTTCTATCCCGAAATGCAGATGTCGATCCAATGAGGTTGTGCTTCCACCCCGGAAAGCAGATGTCGACCTAATGAGGTTGTGCTTCCAATGGGATAAAAAAATCGATGAGCCAATATGGACTTCTCAATCACCAAGATAAGAAGCTATTTAAATAAAGATAGAAGATGAAAAGATGTAAGTCACTTGAAAGTGACAATGATGGTATGATTTGGAACATAAAGACGATAATGATAATGATGTAAAAATATATGTGATCCTTTGTTTTGCAAAACATTTCCAAATAAGATCGTCAAGTTCAAGTTTTTACCTAAATTCGTTTTAGGGGTAGACTCGTATCATAAACTCGATATGTAAATACGTATGTAAATACCTACTAGCAGGAGAATGAGTATGTTTTGAGTAAACTTTATTATATAGTTTTATTGTTGATGGAGAAAATAAATCCTTCCTCTCTTTATATTTTTATTTGTAGTGTTTTTATTAATTTTTTTAATGATAGTTTCCATTTTGAACATCTGAATGCATGAATATGTAATTTGAATTTATTTGTGTACTTGAGATAACTTCCATTGCAGAATACTATGACCCAGCAATTCAGTTTGTGGCCAATCGAAGAAAATATGGTGAGCTTTGTTATACTTGGCCCTAACTAGAATTTGTGCATCATAATTGCTCTACCTTTGGTATAGTCATGGACCTAAAATTTTGGTTAGCAGATGGTCACTTTGTTAACTACAAGAATTTGATTTGTTTGGTTTTAGAAAATTTATACTTCAAGAGTTTCTGAGTCATCTCATATAGAACGACACATCATAATCATCTCATATAGAAAATTTCTACGATGCATGT
Source organism: Pontederia crassipes (assembly GCA_030549335.1). Classification (NCBI taxonomy): domain Eukaryota; kingdom Viridiplantae; phylum Streptophyta; class Magnoliopsida; order Commelinales; family Pontederiaceae; genus Pontederia; species Pontederia crassipes. The sequence continues at coordinate 11,721,408 of CM060190.1, forward strand.
AATGATCCAATGAATCAAAGTTCTGTCGATCGAAGAGTTAATCTCTTTGTGGTACATGTCATTTGAGCCTATGAGACATTGTATATTTTGCAGGATTTACTGGTGGGGCTCTAAGAGCTTGGTTTGGAGAAAAAAGAGTTGATAATTACAATGTCAATGTCAGGGCATCATGCACCAAAGCCGGATCAAGCATTTGCAGTAATCCAGTAATGTGAACTGAGATGAGATTCACTTAATTGAGGCTGCTTACAAACTCATTGTTGATGGGTGGATTAGAGGACCTTATGCCAATCCACCCATTATTTAATTCAAGAATCATCAACTCTATACGATGCTTACAACTTCTTTTTATGATTCTTTTGTTGACATGTAAAATTTAAGGTACGCATTAGAGGGGTAATATGAAGTTTTGTGGATGACACATTTCATATTTTTTAAACATTACTTTTGTAATGAATTAAGGAGGAATATGAAGTTTGTGGCTGAAATCTTTTCTTCATCTTAATTTTTATTGTCTAATAGTTGTGCATTTAGAAATTCATAAATTAGCTACTAGTACATTGTTGGAGATAAATATATAACAAGGACCAACTTGTTGATCTTTATAAATATGCTATTAGGGACCAACCTCTAGGTTCCTAAAAGTATATTATTAGGAACCAATTTTTGGTGTCAATTACTTGATTTTTTTGTTGTCAAAATTATTTTGATTTGGGACCAAAAGTAATTATTAGAGACCATTGCATGATCTTATAGGGACCAATAGATTAGTGTTTAAAAGTGATATTTTTAGATTCCAACACCAATTTTTTGTTCTCAAAACCTTTAAAGGCTAGCTTCTAGGAAACAATGGTGGCCAAGAAGATCTGTCTAAAAAAGAAATAGGGACAAAAAAGATCTTGGTTGTGTAGTATTGATATTTGCGGCAGATGTTGCCACCGCTAATATATTGTGTCGACATCTTTCGGACACAAAATATTTGCTTCCAAGGGTTTTTCGATGGATGTGTTTCCAACACAAATCCATCTCAAAAGGAACATTTGTGTCAGATTGATACTATTTTGTATCGGATTTGGTCGCCGCAAAATGGTAATATTCTTGTAGTGTCAATCGATAAACAAATTCGATTCGATCAAATTTGGTTGAGTTTGATCGGGTCAGATTGAACTCTTTCTAAGGGGCAAATCCATGAGCCCGATGGTTAGATTACTTGGCACTAATTTCTTTCTCTCATTATAGTTTTTAGTACAAAAAAATAATATTTAACATTTATTTTAAAGTGAATATATATATTTTTATATATTTAAATGTTTTTATACTTAAAATACTTTAAATTGAATATAGGCATCAACTTAAATAAAAAAGTAAAAAGTTTTTAAAAAAAATAAATGAACATCGATGGTCTAGATGTTTCAAAAACTAAATTGTGTTGTCTCTTTTAAAACTACGATCTTAAATTTTTATTGAACTATTAATTTCATATATGGATCACGATATTTTTTCCTAAAATAGTAATCCTATACGGATGCAATGTATTCTTCATCTTAATGCACCAATCAAGCAATTAATTCTCGGCATCACCTTAATATGGAAACAAATATCTTGACATGGAATCATACGAACAACTACAAATAGAGCCCCCTCCCGCAATTACTCCGGCCATCGTACTCCTTGATGATTTTCACGAGAGAGAGAGAGAGAGAGAGAGAGAGAGAGAGAGAGAGAGAGAGAGAGAGAGAGAGATAGAGAGAGAGGACGTGATGGTGAGGCTTTTCGGCGTGACGATCTCCAAAACAACGAAGGCGAGGGATCAAGAGGATAACGTGTCGAGGGAGAACTTGCAATGGCCGCGAGTTGCTCCGAGGAAGGGTAACTTTTATTTTTCTTTGGTTGAATGAGAACGTGTTCAATCTGTTTTCATTGGTTGCTCGTTTCATATTTTATGAATTCAGCTCGTTTCATTAGTTCTTCGTATGCACATAATTGGATTGCTGGTAGTTTTTGGATATGATTAAACTCGACTGAAAACAAAATACTATATACAGCATGAACATTAAAACCTAATTATTTGAGATCTAACAGTTAATTATATGAGATCAGATTGTACTTCAACCGCATAGCATAAATGATTCTTTTAATGTGTTCATGTTCATTACTACTCCAGGATTCTAGTTGATTAAATCCAAAGTTCAATTTGTTTCTCTAAATAAAAAATATAGACTTAATCAAATCCATGTTCAATTTGTTTCACTAAATAAAACAATAGATTAAACTCTCTCGTGTATATATATATCTGTACATAGACAATGAGATTTTTTTTTTATATCCGCCGATCTTTTTTTCATATTACAACATTCTGTTGAACTGATTTTAATAATACAGATGTTGCAAATTAAGCCGTTTTCATGGAGACAACAACGTAAGGAATATAACGTCGGTACAAAGTAATTCAAATCTTTTGAAGTTGCATCATAAATAAAACAAAACAGAAGTTTGACCGGGCGAGTCTACATCTGTTAATTAGAAATATATTTAAAGTTGATATGAAAATATATGTGATCCTTTGTTTTGTAAAAAGTTTCCAAATGCCTCATTGAAATGATATGATGGACGCACGCAGACAAATCACATTGGACGAAAGAAGAACACAGGAGGTTCCTGGAGGGTCTCAGGTGTTTAGGTAAGGGGGACTCGAAGGGCATATCGGAGAAGTTTGTAAAGTCCAAAAGTGCAAAGCAAGTCACAAGCCACGCTCAAATGTATCGTTTCAGACAGAACAATCAGAGCAACTCGAGGAGAAGGTCCAAGTTCGATACAATTTCCATTGATGAACCACAACCACAGCCGCAAGTTCGATACAATCAGGTTTTCTTCCTGCAAACACCAATCTCGGTTTCCAAGACCTGCCATGAAACAAAGAAAAAGAACTGCCTTTTTCTCTTCCTTTACCATATATAGTTGATGCATTTAATTTTGTTTTTGTTTTGTAGGCTTTGATTGCTCAAACTCCTGGGAAACAAGTTCAAGGAAATCAGAATGCCAATCCTACAAATTCAACTAATCAACTGGTCCTTCAACAGAGTAGTTTAACTTTAAACCACTCGGAGGGTGTTCCTTCCGCAAATGCCAACCCAGTGCTGGTATTTATAGAAGAAGATTTCTTATGCAAATGAGAAAAAAATATGAAAATATTTAATGTTTCTAACCACATATTGCAGTTGAAAATTGTTCAACCCGAAGTGCCAAGGACGACAACATCAATGCTGGATTTTCTGGACCAAGCAAATATTGCTGCTGCATCTCTTCATCAGTTTAGCCACGATGGTCACCTCACAAATCGGCTTCATCATGTTCAGCCACAACCTCATTGCACCAGCCCAGCTCATCTCTCCGAGGAAGAATGTGATCTTGAGCTCAGACTCGGACCAAGTAGGCAGAAATGCCAGAGAAAATGATCTTCAATAATTTCTGATCGTCATGTTATTATGATCTGGTAGTAGCTAACATGCATTAGTCATTGGCGCAAGTCCTTCTTTGTCCTCTTTTTCTTTTAAATAGCATTTCCCTCAACAATAAAATAGATATTATATAATTTTCTACATAATTTGAATAGAAGCTTCCCTAGTTTTTTTTTCGACATAGTATTCTAAACCTTAAATTGATACTATATAATTTGATGTTCAATCTATTAGATAATTAAAAATTATATAATTTATTTTCTAAAAAATAGAATTTTCTTAGAGAATAAGGGAATCACCTTAAAGTTAATAGAATAAAGAAAAGTTATGAACTATACAAAACTTAGGAAGGAATATGTGTTCTACTTAAGAAAGTTTATCTAGAAACTTGCAACGTTAAAAAGAACAACAAAAATAATTATCTAGAAAAAATAGTTTATCTATGGAATATATGTACTATTTAACTAACAATATATTTGTAAACTTTTAATTGAGTTCTTCCAAATTGTTATATGTGTTGGAACAAAGTTTTTATATTATATATAATTACATTTCGATGATACAAACCTCTAAAGATTTAGAATTATATTTAGAATGTCTAAAAAGTCTAAATATTTGGGTAACATTTGTCTATGTTTAATAATGTTTACGTTGAATATAAAGTTATAAATAATTTTCTTATCTTTCTAGAGAATCAAGAATCTCCTCATTTGAACAATTACATAAAACATTATGTTTAAACAAGTGAAGCTCGAAAAGTTCAATTTGAAGTTGATTTTTTATGCGCTAAACTTTCACTTAATATTTGAGTATTTTATAATAAGATTTGGATAAAGAGATTAATATAAAAATATGAAAAATAATGTATAAAAAAGTAAAGGTCTAAAAAGTTTAATTTGAAATGGACAACTTTATGTACTTAACTTTGAATTAATATTCGACTATGATCTCGTAAGATTTTGGATAAATTATAATATTAAATTCGTAGAAAATTTTGTTAACTTTTTATAGAATAAAAAATTATCTCATTTGAATAACTGTGCATAAAGTTATATTCAAAATAGTGCAGAGTGGTCACCAATCAAGTAAACAGGCCGACCAGTTTGCATGGAAAATGTGGAAATTGGCCAATATTTGAAGTCTAGTCGATCAAATAGACCCGGCGGTCGCCGGTCAATTGGTTAGGCCTGGTGGTTGACCGGATGACATCAGTGTTGATGCCAGATGAAGTGATGGACAATCGGTCAGCTGAAAATTCAACCGGCCATTCAATCAGTCACTCAATTGGTCAGTGCAGAATTCATATTTTTTCAACGGCTTGTGGAGCAATCGACCGGTCAACACCCAAAATGCATTATAACAATCATATTTCAGCCAAAAAAATGGGAAACAAGTCCCAACGGTTACATGGAGTTAAGAAGGTTATAAAAGAGGTCACAATTAAGACTTCCATGAAAAAGTAGGAAGAACATTTGTGAAGTCCATTTGCGCTATAAGTTGCAAATCTTTCATTTCTTTCTCTCTTATTTTGGGTGAGGTTACAAAATTGTAAAAGAAATATTGTGGAGTATTCTTATGATAATGTAATAATTGTTTAGCTCATGAGTGAAAAGAGATTGTATTTACCTGTTGAGCGAAAAAAATGGGTGAAAGCTTCTGAGTGAGAGAGGTGTGCCTTAGCTCTTGAAGTGGAGAAAAGGCAAGAGTTGTAAAGGATGTCTTCATTGTCCCATTTGGAATGAAAGAAGGGTGTTAGTGGAATCTCCGACAGTCTTTAGGTCGAGAAGTCGGAGTAGGCCAAAATGTGGTCGAACCTCTCAATAAACCATCGTGCATCTTGTGTTTGTCGTTCTCTCTTCCTCTCCTTCCTACTCTATTATGAATGTGATTTGTTTGCTCTTGTGTTGGTTTAAAATTTATCGAACCGATTTTAAGGTTCCGCGATGATTTTTGTAAAATCGATATTTTTTATTAAACACCCACTACAAGAAATATGTCGATTAAGGACTCATCAATGTGTCGCTAAAGCGCCACTAAATCATGGCTAAAAAATAGCCACACTTTAGCGTCGATATAAGACGCCTAGGTTCAGGATCGTTAGCATTGCAATTGTGCCACGACATTCGACGATGCTACTAGCGTGACATGTGTACACTAATACAATGTTATGATGACGCGAAAAGTGTCATTGCGAAGTGATAATATGTGTTGCTATTTCAACACTAGTATTGTCGATGCTATCTTGACGTCAAGTTGATGCTAAAGCGAGATGCTGTTCTGACACTAATATGGCGCTAAAATAATCTCTATGTTTTTCCTTGCAGTCGCCGGTGGCATTACTTAGATGCCAATGCGATGCTAAACTGTGATGCGATGTAGAGCCTATATGGTGCTAAATGTTGCAACACCAATGTGGCGCTAAAGAGATGCGGAATATGATATGTTCATATAACGAAATAGTATCGCCTTGCACAAGTTTAATTTACATATACATTTCATATTTCACAATGCCAAGATACTCGATCATGTTCATGTTCTAATCACGTTCATCAAATTTACATATTCATTTAACATTACATGTTCTAATCACATTACACATTATACATTTTACATTACACATTCATCAAACATTTCACGCATGCGCTACTTGATCACCGGGCCTCCGTGGAGTCGACAATCGGATGCTAACGGAGGAGAGGGAGGAGCTGGAGTGGCTCTGCGGGGATCTAGAAGAGGCGGTGTAGAGTGAGAGGATGGTGACCAAGGTAGGGGAGGAGCGGAAGATGATGAGGGTGGTGGAGCAGATGAGGGAGGAGACGGTGCATATGAAGCTCTTCGAGGCATGACTGGCGACGGACGAGGAGTTGGATGAGTTGGCCACATAAGGAAGGATGCTAGAAACACTGAGCCGAGCTCGAGGATGCAAAGGAGGGAGCGGGCCATGAGTGCCATGGTGAGGAGGAAATCGAGAGTGCCATGGTGAGGAGGAAATCGAGAGTGCCATGGTGAGGAGGAAGTCGAGAGTGCCACCACGAACACCTGCTGGAAGGAGAGGCCACTGTTGAGGAGGACGACGAAGGAAGGGAAGCCATGATGAAGATGAAGGGTAGAAGATGAAGAGGAAGCTGCGATGAAGATGAAGGGTCGTGGGCATAAAACTTTTGGTGAACACGTGGGAGCGTCGGATAAAAGATAATGGAGGGTTAGGATTCATTCTTGGAGATGAGCACACGGATCGCGTTTAGCATCGCTATTTCGACGGTAAATTGACACCAAATCTAGCGCTGCAAACTTGCGACGCTATTCTGATGCTAGTGTGATGCCGATGCAGTTATTTTTTTTATTTTTTAAATAAAACTATGGAGAAAATTATATCCCTTAAGTTAATTAATTCTCACAATTCTATAATTAAGGAGATAAAAATATAGTTTATAGATAATTATTTTGAAAATATCTGTATCATTTTATAGATATATAATTAAGATATGATATGATATATGTTGTATGTATGTGTATATGTATATGCATGTTTATATATTATTAATTATATTAACAAATGTATATATAAGTTTATATTACCTAATTATATCAATATATGTATATATACACATATATGTATGTCTATATACATACATACGTACATACATATATATATATATATATATATATGTGTGTGTGTTATATACACATATTCATTATATAAATATATGCATATTCATATATATGTATATATATACACACATATTTATATATACACATATTCGTTATATCAATATATGTATATATACTCAACGATGTGATGCTAATGCAACTCTTCTAAAAAAAACTAGCGACTCATTAGCGTCGACACGACGCCACCCATATGAGACGCTCATGTAGTGCTAGGAAGAATTGACGCTAAATCATCAATGTAGTGCCTCTAACTTAAAGTTGACAAATGTCGTGGCACTAAGGAGATGCTAATTTGCATCGCATTAGCATCGAGTGCCATTGCGACGCTATTTGGAAGCAATTGTGACTCCATTATGACGCTACGGTGGCGCTAAATATCAGTATTAATTTTATTATATACCTATATTTCAATTTTTGTAAGAAAATCATATTACTTAATTCAATCCTCAAAATTCCATGATTAAAAATATAAAAATAATTTATCTATATTTAAAATATGTTATATATATATTGTATGTATAATATATTGACATGTGTGCATACACACATATGTATGTATGTATATATATATATATATATACACACACACATATATATGTATATATAAAGTATAGTAGATTGTTCACATTCTTTCTATATATAAAGTAAACACACACATATGTATGTATGTATGTAAGTATGTATATGTATATGTATATGTATATGTATATGTATATGTAATATACATGTATATGTATATTCAATGAATTTATTAACAAGTTTGAGCCACATCAACATTGCATTGAAGATAGCGTCTCTTGTAGTCTTATACTTATACACATACATGTATATTCTTACACTTCTATGAATACAATAATATTTAATATTTAATTTATTAATTAAAGTTTAGTGTAGGAAGTGTATATGTGACAATGGCGGCGCATTAGTGTCACATTAGCATCACATCGATTCAACACCATATTAGCATCACAATGGCGTCACACTGGACATTGCGCAACTCTTTTAGCACCACAATGGCCGACGCCTCCGCGACGCTAAACATTCACCATCTCACTGATGTAGGGGTGTTCATGGGTCGGGTTTGACCTGACCCGACCCCGGATCCGACCCAACCCGCCCGATTTTGATCGGGTCGGGTTGGGTCGGGTCGCCCCATTTTCTAAGGCCGGATCCGGTCGGGTTTTCCGACCACCATTTTTTTCTTTTTTTTAATTTTTTTCTTACTTTTATCTATTATTTAATATAAAAATATTATATAATATTTATTTAAAAAGCATAAAATAACTTATTCAACATTTAAACATTATTTTACACATTTAAAATATTTTATTTTAATAGAATCACTAAAGAAATACCACATCTAGAGGCTCACTACTACACTCTTCAATGTGTGCTCCCCCCCCCCTTCTCCCTTACCATGGCAAGTCTTTGTGAAATAACTCTGATGGGAAGAAAAAAGAAGGCGTTAAGATACCCTCCTGGCACATTGCTTTCTACCACATCGTTTCAAACGAAGTTTTACCATAACATTCCTCTAATTTAGAATTGAATTTCAAACCGCTATGGAATTGATTCACCGCTTGTGCGGGCCCCCGTCAATTCCTTTGAGATATAAGCTTAAAACTAAAAATATTTAAAAAAATAAAAAATTTGGGTCTTCGAGTCGGGCGGGTTGACTCGGGTCGGAAAATTTTGACCCGTACCCAACCTGACCCATGGTCGAGTCGGGGTCGGGTCAGGTCGGGTCCGACTCGATCACGGATCTAACCCGACCGAGTCGGATCATCGGGTTCGCGGGTCGACCCGATCCACTGAACACCCCTACACTGATGTCAAAAAGGGCGCGCAGCTAACTTTGACAAACCGCAATGCCACATTAGCGTCACAACTACCCATGGCGCAACATGTTTAGTGCCACAACTTTCTGATGCCACTACGATGCAAAATATAAGCTCTCAAGTTAGCGTAGCCTTGGCGTCGACTTCTTTGAGGCACTAAAATAGGCAATAAACATCGCGAAGTTTCCAATGGGGCGGCTAATAATACCTCTTCTATATATAGGTACATACCCTATGTATATATAGATTTAATCAAATCCATGTTCAATTTGTTTCTCAAAATAATACAATAAATTTAAATAAGTACATGCGCAATGAGATTTTTTTGTATTTGCTGATCTTTATTCATATTATAACATTCAATTGAATTGATTTTAATAATACAGATGTTGCAAATTAGAAATATACATCTTAATAATACAGATTTTTGAGTTCTTCCAAATTGTTATATGTGTTAGAACAAAGCTTTTATATCATATATAATTATATTTTGATGATACAAACCTTTAAAAATTTAGAGTTATATTTAGAATGTCTAAAAAGTCTAAATATTTAGGTAACATTTGTCTATGTTCCCATAATATTTACATAAGAGTTGAATATAAAAGTTATAGATAATTCTCTTATCTTTCTAGAGCATGAAGAAAATCTCATTTGAACAATCACATAAAATGTTATCGTTTAAACAAGTGAAGCTCGAAAAGTTCAATTTGAAATTGATTTTTTATGCACTAAACTTTCACTTAACATTTGAGTATTCTATCTTGAGATTTAGATGAAGATATTAATATAAAAATTATAGATAATGTTATTAGATTTTCATAAAATCAAATATCATCTCATTTGGATACTCGTATGAAAAGTTATGTATAAAAAAAGTAAAGGTCTAAAAAGTTTAATTTGAAATGAACAACTTTATGTACTTAACTTTGAATTAATATTCGACTATGATCTCATTAGATTTTGGATAAATTATGAATATTAAATTTGTAGAAAATTCTTTTATTTTATAGAATAAAAAATCATCTCATTTGAATAACTCTACAGAAAGTTATATTCAAAATATTGCAGAGTGGTCACCAATCAAGTAAACAGGCCAACCGATATGCATGGAAAATGTAGAAATTGTCCAATATATGAAGCTCAATCGTCTGAATAGACCCGACGGTCACCGGCCGATTGGTTAAGACTAGTTGTCGGCCGAATGACATCAATATTGATGCCAAACAAAGCGATTGACAAATTGTCAGCAGAAAAGTTCAATTGGCCATTCAATCGGTCATTCAATTGGTCAGTGCAGAATCACCAATGGTCATATTTTTTCTACGACTATGTGGAGCGGTCAACCGGTTAGCACGCAAAATGTATTATAACCATCATATTTCGGCCCAAAAAATAGGAAACAAGTCCCAACGGCTACATGGAGTTAAGAAGGCTAGAAAAGAGGTCCCAATCATGACTTCCATGGAAAAATAGGAAGAACATTTGTGAAGTCCATTTGAGCTTCAAGTTGCAAATCTTTCATTTCTTTCTCCCTTACTTTTGTGTGAGGTTACAAAATTGTAAACGAAAGATTGTGGAGTGTTCTTATGATATTGTAATAGTTGTTTAGAGCATGAGTGAAAAGATATTGTATTTTACCTCTTGAGCGAAGAAAAGATGGATGAAAGCTTCTGAATGAAAGAGGTGTGCCTTAAAGTGGAGAAAAGGGAAGAGTTGTAGAGGATATCTTTATTGTCCCAGTTGGAATGAAGGAAGGGTGTTAGTAGAATCTTCAGCGGTCTCTAGGGGTCGAGAAGTCGAAGCAGGACGTAGTCCAAGATGTGGTCGAATCTCGTCCACAAATCATCGTGCATCTTGTGTTTGTCTTTCTCTCTCCTTCTCTTTCCTACTCTATTATGAATGTGATTTGTTTGCTCTTGTGTTGGTTTAAAATTTAACGAACCGATTCTAAGGGCATACTAGAAGATGAAGAGGAAGCCGCGATGAAGATGAAGGGCAAAAGATGAAGGGTCGTGGGCGTAAAACTTTTGGTGAACGCGTGGGAGCGTCGGATAAAAGATAGTGGAGGGTTATGATTCATTCTTCTAGATGAGCACACGGATCGCATTTAGCGTCGCTAATTCTATAGTAAAGTGGCGCCAAATCTAGCGCCGCAAACTTGCGACGCTATTATGATGCTACTATGATGCCGATGCAATTAATTTTTTTATTTTTTAATAAAACTATGGAGAAAATTATATCCCTTAAGTTAATTAATTCTCATAATTCTATAATTAAGGAGATAAAAATATAATTTATAGATAATTAATTTGAAAATAATTGTATCATTTTATAGATATATAATCAAGATATCATATGATATATGTTGTATGTATGTGTATATGTATATGTATTTTTATATATTATTAATTATATTAACCAATGTATGTATGTATGTATGTATGTATGTATGTATGTATGTATGTATGTATGTATGTATGCATGTATGCATGTATGTATGCATGTATGTATATATGTATGTATGTATGTATGTATGTATGTATATGTAGTATACATGTATATGTAATATACATGTATATGTATATTCAATGAATTTATTAACAAGTTTGAGCCACATCAACATTGCATTGAAGATACATGTATATGTATATTCAATGAATTTATTAACAAGTTTGAGCCACATCAACATTGCATTGAAGATACATGTATATGTATATTCAATGAATTTATTAACAAGTTTGAGCCACATCAACATTGCATTGAAGATAGTGTCTCTTCTGTTCCTATACTTATATACATACATGTATATTCTTATACTTCTATGAATACATTAATAATTTATATTTAATTTATTAATTAAAGTTTAGTGTAGGAAGTATATATGTGACAATGGCGCCGCATTAGCGTCACATTAGCGTCACATCGATTCAGCACCATATTAGCATCACAATGGCGTCACAATGGACATGACACAACTCTTTTAGCACCACAATGGCCAATGCCTCCACAACGCTAAACATTCACCGGCTCATTGACGTCAAAAAGGGCATGTAGCTCACTTTGACAAACCGTGACACCACATTAGCGTCACAACTCCCTGCGGCACAACATGTTTAGTGCCAAAACATTCTAACGCCACTACGACGCTAAATATAAGCTCTCAAGTTAGTGTAGCCTTGGCGTCGACTTCTTTGGGGCACTAAAATAGGCAATACAATGTCGTGAAGTTTTGACACAAATGGGGCGGCTAATATTTGTTGCCTGTTTGTGTGTTTGCGCATGCATTTATGGTGTCTGGTAGTGTCAAGAAGGAGCCAACAGGGCGTTGCATTTTTTGTAATGTGAATGCAACGCTAAACTGAATCTAGCTGCGTCGCGTGTTTTTCGATGCTAAGGAGATGTTATTGCATCACCTCTTTTGAGATGCTAATACGCATTGCTATTAGGTCGATTTCTTGTAGTGACCAATTCACTCCCCGTCTTGTGCCTTGTAATCCTACAATATGTGCCCTGTAGGATATGAGATCATTGACTTGAATGATTTGTGTGCTTTGATGTCAAATGTTTGTGAAATAACATAGATCAAAAGTAAAATCATGAAAATTAGGGTTCGAGTAAAGCCAAAAGGCGAGATGATCCTAGGACATGAAGTAACCCCAAGTTGAGAAGTGACCTGATCACCCAAGAAAAAACACAAAAATTTAGTCTGCAAGCACACAACTATCAAAGAAGTACTTGAGAGTAGATTTACAAAAAAAAAAATACTAAGCTACTACACTTTATCTAAAACTACTTTAAACGGAAAGATAAATCTAGGGATTACAAATAGTAAGTGAAAATGTTCAAAAACTAAAGTTGTAAAAAATAAGAGTTAATCTTTTTTTTAGGTGGTTTTAAAGTTTAATCTAGAGAAATAACTAATAAAATATGAGAATAATGAACTCAATTTTTCTAGCAGTGATGACGAACACTAGGATGAATCATTAATGTATAGAAAGAACCCTTTTTGCGTGGAGGATGATTGACGTCCCTAAGGAAAACATTTCATATATCCATTAAACACATGGAAAACATCAAAGCTAATGGAAAACTTACATTTGCATAAAAGAAAGTTCATAAGAAATGAACATCCATGAAGCTCCCCAACCCTACTTGTCTGCTTAGTTATACATGATCCTAGAATAGAATTACAAGTGTTCAGCAATATGTCCATCATAGAGTGAATACATAATTCCATCATAAACAGACAAACAAAAAGAAAATGGAATATATGTGTGACAAAGAAGATAACAAGATTGCAGAACTTTTAGTTTTATTTATTTGTATCCTTCCTTTCTTCCCAAAATGGATTCAAACTAATTTGAAGTCAGTATGATTTGGTGGTCCATTTAATATATTTGTCCTGACCCAACACAAAAAAATATAAATAAATAAATAAAATATTTTTTGTTGTTTTGAAATCTTGTTCATTTGTATAGGAAAGTTATATTAAAAAATAAAAATGATAAGGAATCAAATCAATATAATTAAAACATTTCTTTTTTTCCTTTTTCCTTTCCTTCCTCACGAGAGGGCTGAAACCCATAAAAACCCTCTCCCTTCTCTTCCCTTTCCTTCTTCTTCCCCCTGATTTCTCCCAGCCATATGTTTCCCCATATTTCTTTTCACCCCACCTCACATCTCTTGTTCCTTCACTATTTTTCATCCCCAACAAGCTTCCTACAAACAATAGCTGCCACCCCTCTTCTCGCTGCTGGAATCCCCATCACCGGAAGCCCAACATAGCAGCAGTGATCCACATCTAGTAAGCATAAGAAACATCTTAAAAGTCTCTCATTAATCGATTTGTAGGAGACCAATAGTTCTCAACTTTTCTCCTTTCTTAGTGCTGGGGTTTCATTTTTCACCTCTAAATCAAGTTCGTCGGCCATTGTAGAAGGCCTCTGATTAAGCATTTTTTCTAATGATTTTCTTGCTGGTAAGTTTTTGAACCTTCTTAGACCGAGTGTCCATGTTCCAGACCATGGATTGATTTTTTTTTTCTCTTCATTTGTGTTGAAGATATTGTCGTTCTCTTGCCTTTTCATGCCCAATCCTTGCAGCCATCGGAGAGCATCAAGAACCCGAATTCAGAACCATTCTAATTTCTGGTGAGAGCAACTAGGATCAGTTTGCATTACTTGATGTGATTAGGCCTTGATTTAATACATTAAGGATGACCCTTCTTTCCTCCAGACGCCAAACAAATTGTTGGGGGAATGAGTGTACCAATTGGGTGAATTTACTTGAGAAGGTATGAATCTAATCTGCTGGTTGAAATATGAGGTTAAAATTTGTGTTGACTGTTGAATATGCTATAATGTGGCTGATAAGTCAAAAAGGGGAAGAGAGAAAGGATTTTTGGATTCATTTATATCGAGAGTTGTTCCAAGATAATAGTAAATTAAATTGCAAATTCGTGCATATGACTAACCTGAAAATAAGATTATGTAATAACTTGATTAGAATTCACATTTTACGGGTAGATTAGTAAATGAAGTATAGCAGTATAATCTATCCATGATAAAGTAGCCATGAAATTTTTGAATCCTTAGTTAAGTAGATTATGAAATAAAATAAGCTACTTATGAATTTCCGAAATCAAGCCATTACATAATAATCTATACTAAACTACCTAAACAAAATGAGTTAATGTATTAGCAGCAGTAACATGTATCAATGATAATATCAGCAATAATTTATATTTAAGACTAATGGATTAGTAATCTGAGGGTGTTAATAGATGATTATGTGAAACTATAAACGTTTATAAATTTATCACAACGAAAACTGATGTGGTTACCTATTAATGAATGTAAGGAAAATAATATATAAAGGTGTATATATATGTAGCACATTTTAATTAGTCCTTTATATCAGTCATTAATTGATAATGAAAATTGTTAAGTCCTAGTGATTAGGAACTGAATTACTTAACTTATGAATAAATGTAATCATATGTGAAAATTGATTTATATGTACATATATTGACTAGGGTGTGCATTTTGTCAATTTGATCCGGACGTGGGATCGTGTGTTGTCAGGTGTACCCAAGGTAAGTGGATTACATGATAACATTAAGCAAGGTTCTAATAGCTTCCATAGTTTTACGTCGATGTAAGACGAGTTTTTCGCTTGGATTTTGATTCATTGAAGTGAATGCTTTGCACCATATGCAATGTGTGCTTGTATTCCATTAAGAAATCAAAACTGAATTTATTGACACAAGTATTGGACATCTGGTTTGATTTATGAATTTACAGTGTTTTCTCAATTTTTTGTGCTTTATGTGAAATACTAGATTTTTCTAAATGTGGTGAAATTCTATATTGGTTATATGCCAAAGCATGCACATTCATACATCGTATTGATTATATCATGCAAAAACCGCTTTGTAGCGAGATTTTCATTTCATCGGAGCTTGATCAACTCCGAGTAAGTGCAACAACCATTAAGACCATTCCATGATGGCAAATATTAAATCCATAGTATATAGATATACTTTCCTACACAAGGACAATATCATAATGGCCCATGAATGTTGTCAACTCCTAGTCCACACAACAACTTATGAATTGTATTGGATTCGTCATATAATCTCATACATTTTTTTGGATTTAATGATATGCATGTGGGATATTGATTTTCTTAGTTTTTCTTATATTCATGTGCCCTCCACTCACTGAGTTCATAGTGCTCACCCCTCATTTTCTATTCTTTGTGGGTGATGACTGCTACGTATATTTTATGAAAATTGTGGTTGGGGATAGGCTGTGTGAGGAAGGTGTTAAAGACATACAACCCTTGTTGTTTATCTCTGGCTTTCAAAAAAATTAAACTTTAAATGTGTTTTAGTTTCTACTGTTGGTAACTTTTGAAAAGGAATTTAGATTTTATGACTACGGCATCATCTTATATCATTTGGATGGATATTTACATTTTGTTCTACTTGATGTTGATCTGGAACGCTCCTATACTTTAGTACCATGGTATGGGCTTTTGTCCCTTTTTGTCATATGAAAAACTATATCTTGATATTGATACAATATATGCACATGTTGCCATTTTGGGCCACTATCCTTTATATGCAATGGTCATGCCGAAATTTTTGGAAAATTTGTGACTAAGTTTCTTCTTGAATCACAACTTCTACGCCATATTTCTAATTGAATTTTAATATAAATAGTATCATTATTTCACCCCTCATGATGCCTGGCCATCGAGGTTGGTTGTCATAGAACCCCTTCTAAGGGGAAAATCCAACCCAACCCAACCAAGAGTTTGGTTGGGTTTGGTGGTAGAATTATTGGACAACCAAATTTTTTTTTTATTTTTTCCTTATTTTTATATTATTTAATATTCATTTAAAAGTATATAGTAAGTTTTTCAAATGTTTGAAAAGTATTTTATTTTAGCATTTTATAAGATTTTAAATTATATAGGCTTCAAAATAAATAAAAAAGTAAAAACGTAGAATAATAAATAATTAGATCTTTAGACTCGTCTTGGCTTGCGATTTCCTAACATGTACCGACTCGACCATCTTTTGGGGTAATGACAGTTGATAAGAAAATGCGAGAAGTTCATATGGTCACAAGCATGTGAAGTAAGTTTTCAAGAGAAGACTAAGTAAATTACACGGATCATCTCTCAACTTTGACTCAATATCTCATCGGTCAACAACTTCAATTACACGGTCGAAAAGTGAGTGTCGACCTCTGTGTGTTGGCACCCCGATGAGCATGCACAGCGGGCCGGCGCCCCTTTTTCTCCCTCGCTAGTGCCGCATATGCGCAAGGGAGAAAAGGGGGGCGCCACCCCCATGAGCACGCACAAGACCGGCGCCCCCCTTTTCTTCGTCGTTGGTTTTGCGTGCGAGGGAGAAAAGAGGGGTGGCCCCCCCTTGCATCTCCCCCGGCGAGCATGCACAAGGGGCCGGCGCGGCCCTTTTCTCCCTCACTGGAGCCACGTGCACGCGAGGGACAAAAGGCCCTCCCTCCCCTCTCCTCTCCCCGGAGAGGATAGGGGAGGGGAGCTTCGCCCCCTGCTTTTTCTTTTTAATATTATTTTTATTATATTTAATACTATTTTATTAATTTTTATTGTGCCATGTCAACATTATAATCGAGAAACTGGTCGGTCAAGTAAGACGAAGCGTGCAAGAAAATCAAAGTTGGGATACATTTCAGTTACAAATTGAAGATGAGGGACCGTTGAGATATTGAGTCAAAGTTGAGGGACGATCTATGTAATTTACTCAAAGACTCACCACGATGCCAATTCTAGTCATTCCTTCGGGAAGTGACAGTGATGTCATTTATAGTGATGCTTATGGCATGAGCTTAGGTTGTGTGCTTATGCAACATGACAAAATGTTGGCATATGCTTCTCGGCAATTGAAGAAGCATGAAGTCAAGTACTCATTAAAGCTAGTGGCGGTAGTGTTTGCATTGAAGTTATGGCATCATTATTTGTACGACAAAGATTATATACGAATTACGTGACCTTGATGTGTTCTCACAAAACAAAGTTGAACATGCAATAAAGGAGAATTTCCTAAGGACTGTGAGTTTGCCATAATGTACTATCTAAGAAAAGCAAATGTAGCGGCCAATGCTTTGAGTCAAAAGCGGGAATGATCACTTAGTTGCTTAAGAGTTTATAAGTAGAATCTTGTGGAAAGCATTGTACAATGGGCTTCAAACGTTTGTGGTCGAAGGATCATATGTATGGCTCAACATGTCATTGAGTCAAGCTTAGTAGGAAGAATCATTGATGCTCAAAGAAAGGACTCAAAATATATATAGATGATCAACGTTTGCAAAAGGAAAAGAAACTATTTCAAGTATGGTGAAGATGGAGCAATTAAGTACAAGAACCATTTGTGGGTACCAAAGGACAAAGCACTAAGAAAGAAGATTTTGAATGAGTTCCACAAATCCAAATTTTCAATTCATCTTGAAAGCACCAAAATGTTCAAGAACTTTCAAAGGAACTTTTGGTAGGAAGACACCAAGAACAAAGTGGCTGCGTATAGTTTGTCAATAAGTCAAAATTGAACAACGAAGGCTGTGTGGCAAATTATAACCATTGCCTATTCTGAAATGAAAATGGTAAAGTATTACTATGGACTTTGTAGTGGGACAATCATGGACCTGAAAGGGTCATGATGCAATTTTGGTTATTGTGGACCGCTTGGCAAAGTCGACCAATTTTATTCCTATGAAAGTTAATCAATCTATGGATATCATGGTTGAACTCTATATGAATGAAATTATAGTTGCACGAAATTTTGACTTCATTATTTTGGATAGGGATCCAAGGTCCACTTCTAGATTTTGAAAAGGCCTATAAAATGCCTTTGGAATGAGGCTGAAATTTTAGCACAACATTTCATTATCAAATTGATGACCAAGACGAGAGGACAATTCAAACTCTTGAAGACATGCTTAGAGCTTGTGCCTTCGATTGATATGGAAATTGAGATGACCACCTTCCTTTGGTGGAATTTGCCTATATTAATAGTTATCGCTCCACCATCGAGATGGCACCATTTGAAGCTTTGTATGACAGACCTTGTCATTCTCTAGCATGTTATGGAGTGAAACCGAAGAAGAAAGATATCTTGGGCAGGATTTGATCCAAATGTATGTTGACAAAGCAGAGCTAATCAAGCAAAAGGTGCTTGCGGTGCAAAGTAGAAAAAAGAGCTATGCGGATCTAAGAAGAAGAGAACAAATCTATGAAGTATGTGAACATGTAATACTTAAGGTTTCACCAACTAAGGGTGTTATGAAGTTTAGTAAGAAGGGAAAATTGACTCCAAAGGACATTGGACCATTTGAGATTCTTGAGAACGTTGGAGAAGCGGCTTACAAGTTAGCACTCCCACCATAATATGCAAGACTTCACACTGTCTTCCATGTATTGATGCACCGAAAGTATATCCATGATGAAACCAATGTAATCTGAATTAAAGAGCCAAATATCATCTTGGCTTATCAGAGACAATCAATAGAGATTGTAGACTATCAAGTGAAGCATCTCAACAATAAGACCATACTTATGGTCAAAGTGGCATGGAAACACCATTGTGGATAAGAAGCTACATGAGAGCTTAAGGATGAAATACGAGAGAAGTTTCAGAAATTTTTTGACAAGTAATTTAAGATTTCGTAAAATTTGAGTACAAATTTTCATTTAAAGGATAAATTGTAACATCCAACAAATGAAATAAAAAAAATGCAATAGAGCCCGGCAGCCCACAAGCCCAACACTCTAATACAACCTAAAAGCACATTGCCTTTTCCACACCTACCCCATATTGGCAGAAAGCTAAAACCCCATCTTAGCTATAGTAAACCATCCATTCTAACCATCAACTCACTCACCACCACTCTCTCTCTCCCCCAGCTGTAGTAGCCACCATGAGCAATAGAAGACGTGCAACAACTTGTGGACAACAGCAACCTTGGAGGAAAAGAGTTGCTCGGCAATCAAGGAAAAGGGGCTAGTTCGGCTAGGAAAGGAAGAGGAAGGAAAGAGAAGAAAGGAAGGAGGTAGAAGTTGGGGGTTTTGTCTAAAACTCTATTAAAGTATGTTTGACACTACAAGAAATCTGTCAAATAATGATGCGCATTAGTGACTCAAAAATATTGCGACGCTAATTTGACGTCAATAGCATCTAAATAGTGACGTCATTGGCTCAACAAAACGTGATGCAAAGTGCCTCCGTGTTGCATCTATTTAATGTCGCATTAGCATTACATCATGTTGGCGCTAAATTCGGCGTCATTGTGACGCTACTTAACTGCTATTATGATTAGCCAAAATTAGAAAATACATAGCAGATTATAGCGTTGTATTGGCATCAGCAACTTGCGATGATAAATTAGCGCCACCGCCAATGTGACACTAAGTTCAGGCGACGATATTGGCATTGGAAACTTGCATCATATTGGTGTTGACAAAATGTGACGACAATTTAGCATCACAAACCTTGCGATGCTAAGTCGACGCTAGCTCAATAAGCGGTATTGGCGATGCAACCTTGCGAGGCTATTGTGAGACGCTATTTCATTGCATCGCTAAGGCATCATTGATGTGATGCGAATGATATAATGATTTGTATTTAAGTAGGTAATGCTAATTTGTATAATTATATATGTTACCTATACTATAATTTAATGAATAAAAAGATTAAATATTCCTAATAAATGTATATGTTACCTACATATGTATTCCTATTAACTTTAATTTAATTGATAATTATAATATTTATATAATAAATTGAATAATATCATTATATTTCTTTTTTTTTATTTTTATGGTTAAATCGATCAACGAGGGTGGAGGAACAATGCATAAATCTGTCGCATAGATTCGTCCGTCACGCAAATCCGCCACCCTCCGCACAAAATCGTTGCCCTCCTACACCTGCCACCGAACCATCACTGCCTATGGGAGGAGGAGACACATACATTAGAATGTCCGATGCCAAAAGCCGCGCACACCGATGCCGGAAGAGGTAATCGCCTGTGGGTTGGAATGACCGATCCCTGCAACGCACTAAACCGCTTCCCTCCCACGCCCTACGCACTAAACCGCTCGAGCCTCTCTCCTGAACCAGTGCGCACACATCAATGCCATCCATCTTAGATGGGATGACCCTGGAAGCATGGGCGCAGGGTTCTACCACAAAGGTGTGGTATCGCACTAATGTTCCTATATATACATACACACCCCCTACGCACTAAACCGCTCGAGCCTCTCTCCTGAACCAGTGCGCACACATCAAAGCCATCCATCTTAGATGGGATGACCCTGGAAGCATGGGCGCAGGGTTCTACCACAAAGGTGTGGTATCGCACTAATGTTCTTATATATACACAAACACATACATACATACATACATATATACATAATCAATATTAAATCTCATGGTCGATACGAAAGAGCGTGAGATTTTCCCAAAATCTCTCAGACTTTGTCACTCTCATGGCCATCTCTCTCGGTCGATCTCTCTTCGGTCTCTCTCTCTCTCTCTCTGCCTCAGTCATCTCTCTTTTTTTTTTGTGAGTGCTCCCACTACTGCTCCGGCATCCTTCACTTTAGTTGCGGGCGAGGTCGCCTTCCCGCAGCATCCCCATCTCGTCATCACCCATCCCTTGGAGCCCTAGCGAGGGCGGCCGATTTGGAGGCCACAATGACCAATCTGCAGGCCACAATGGCTGATCTGGAGATCATGGCGCTGGTGATGGAGGGCAAGGGCAATCGATGACAACCTGGGTGCTTGATGACGACAATGATTTGCGATCTCTCTCTCTCCCTTGGACTCCTGCTGGTGATCGAGGGTGAGGTCATGACGAAGAGACGGCAACAATTTGGGCTTGATGACAACAACTTGTGGCGCTGGTGAGTGAAGGATGAGCCGGTGGCCATATCACGGCCACCGGCGATTGAGGGGCTGAGGCACGGGTACGGGTCGCATTCGAGTGAGAGAGGAGGGAATGCATCTCATGAGATGAACATGAGCCGTTGGATCAGATCTTGATGATATTAGATGAGATCTGATCTGGACGACGATGTGCTTCACAAGGTGTGAAGCAAAGGGTGCTTCACACATCCATTTTACCCATATATATATATATATATTATTCTGCTTGTGCATTACCTGCACTCCCAACCTCTTTTAAGGTAGCACCATCATATGCCTATTTATCATCATTCAATATTGTCACTATCTTCAATATCCAATATGTCTCTTCCAATTAATTTTTTTCCTCTCATCCACTTGTTTATTTTTTGCTTTCCATTTTTTAATTGTGTTTTATTATTTTTTCTTTCAACAAGTATGTTTATATATATATATATATTTCCTCTTTTACTCTTAAGTTTTGGTAATCCTTTTTTTCCTTTTTTAACATCTCTGTACATTGTGGGACCTCCTTTTTAATAAATTTCCATTTTTTATTTTTTTTCGATTCCTTATCATCTTCAATTTATTTTCTCAGGATACCTTCAATTTGATCTCCTTCCTATGAATTACTCTCCTCACATGGTAAAATGAAGAAATGTATTATTATAATAACCCCAATTTTTAAATAAGGGTATTGAAGACATTTAGAGAAAATTCTAAGAATTCCTAAGCTAGACTCTATAAAAAGCCCCCAAACCTCCCCCTCTCTTCTTTCATTTTCTCTCCTCCCTCACGATGACTACAACCCTAAAAACTTGAGGAAGAAAATTAAGAACAAGGAGGAAGAGGAAGAGGACATGAATAAGGAAAAGGGGATTAACATTGAAGAAGAACAATGCCCTAGGTATGTAAAAGGGATATGACCCCTCTCTCCTCTCTTAATGAATTTCATGTTTGGATTGAGAGATCTAAGAACACCCTAGTTCTTAGTAGGGATTGTGATTTAGGGTCTATTGTTCATATTTTTGGATCTACACGTTTTATGCTTAGATCCATATTTTTATATGCTTAGAAAATGATGATCAAGCTTTAGATCTAAGATCTTGTATATTTTAGGGAAGAATCCTAATGCTTCTTTATGTTATAGTTCCCATGATTTTATTCATCTTATATTCCTATTAGATGTAAATGAATGTCCCTTAAGATTGTTAGGGATGATATGCATTATTTCTTAAATATTTCACCTCAAAAATTAGTATTTTTGAGTTAAAAATCGGGATTCTAAGATGTCGGCATGGTCGTGCCAACCCTAGGAATAGACATGACTAAGTGGATGAGATCAATCATAAATTGAAAGGTCTCTCGGTCATGCCCGTGAACCTCTATCACGGTCGTGACATGACTAAGCATGGCCGTTATCAACTTGGTTACGGCTGTGAATGAGAGCAACGAAACCAAAATTTTCACTACAAGAATTTTGCGATTTTGCGACGAATATATCCATCGCAAAACCTTCAAAATTCATCACAAATATGTCTTTCTGATGGATAGTAATTTGAAATTAAGCCATCGAAAAGAATTATCGACGTCCCTCAAATGTCCCTCTGAAAGTTTCGGCAGACATTTGTGATGGATAACTTGGCTTCAGAATTTTCAAGGGGTACAATCCATCGAAGGTTCCGAAGGAAAGGTCGACCTTTAAAATTTGTGATGGACAAAATTCGTCGCAAATTAAGAAGGAACGTCTTCCATCATAGCTTCTGACGGATTTTTCCATCGGAAGCTTCTAATCACATTGCCAAAATCGGAGGAGGGGGGTTTGACCCTTCACAAGTTTTGATGTATTGTCCCATCGATAGTTCTGATGGGAGCTCTCCCGTCGAAACCTTTGAGCCTTCGTCGGATCTCACCCGTCGACACCTTCGACGAGTGTGACACATTGAAGCCTTCGACGGGGGTTACCCATGGGAGGCTTCAACGGTCATGCCCCTCCAAGCTTTCGATGGGGAGAACTCGTAGCAGGCACCGGCATATTCAGAATGTACAATTAGTGACTGATAAATCCATCGAAAATTTTTTGAAAAATATTAAAAAATAGGCCGCCTGTTGTCGGATTGACGTTGGTCGATCCAGTGCAGGCGATCGAAATTGAGATAGAGAAAGAGAGGGAGAGGACGACCGAAGTCGAGAGAGACAAAGAGGAAGAGGGGATGGGGTGGCGGCCCTCCGGCCCAGGATCGCAGCAGTTAGGGGGCCACAGCTGTCAAGCGGCCAGATCCAGCTGCCATGGCCGTGAACGGATGCCAGGCGCCCCAATCCAGCCGTGAACGATCGCCAGGAGACTCGATCTGGCTGCCTGGGCGCTGAATCTGATTCACCTGCACTCTGGATCTGGCGCCTATTAGCCTAATTTGCCGCCTGTGCACTGGATCCACCACCTGCGGCTAGATCCAATCGCCTGTGCACTGGATCCAGCCATCAACGTAGGATCCGACAATCATGCGGCCAATCCGGCAGCCTATGCGTTGGATCCGGCAACCTGGCTGCCGAAGTCGAGAGAGATGGAGAGGAAAAGGGAGTGGGGGAGGACGGTCGGAGTCGAGAGAGAGGAAGAGGAAGTGGGAGGGCGGCCGGGATCGCCAGAGTCGCGAGAGAACGCTAGAGCCATGGCAGTCGTCACCATCATGGGAGAGAGAGGGAGAGGAGGAGAGATAGTGATAGCGGGTGAGAAAGGGGGGAAACGAGTGAGGAGAGAGATATAGGGAGAGAAGGGGGCTTGAGAACGAGGAGCGAGAGGGAGGGAACAATGGACGAAAAAATATTAGAGTTAGCGACCAGTATATCCTTCGGAATTATCGAAAGATATTGAATCCGTCGATAATTTCGAAGGAAGTATCCATTAGCAACTAAAATAATAATATTTTTTTATCAATATTTATATATGAAATCTTATTAGTAAACATTATTAACATTATATGTATTAATATATATGATTAAAAACATTAATAATATAATATTATATTTATAATATTAATAAATAAATGGAATATAGATATGTATTATATTATAAACATATGATATTTTAATATTATATATATAATATAACAATATTGATAATAAAAATTATTATTTAATTACTGATGGTATACCAGTCGGTATTTAAAATAATAACATTTATTATCAATATTTTTATATTATATTTATAATATAAAAACATCATATATAGCCACTTTCAATCACATTTGACAAATTGTTTTTCTGGTAGGTAAGGATCGATTACTTCTATGTTGTTGAATGTTCAAACCCCAATGCCATCTTTTTTTTTTCATTTATTTCTTTACTCATTCATAGATATAAATATATAAAAATAGATTTCATATTAGAACTAAACCAAGCTATTTTATTTTTTTATGTACTGATTAAAAATTATGTGGTTTGAAACTAATCATTACTAAATTAATATTAGATAAACGAGTAATATTTCTTGTACTAAGATAGTAATATTAAAATGATATTTCATAATTAATAAGAAGTAAATTAACAGAATTTCAAATAAAACTAATTGAAAGAAATAAAATTGATAATTTCTAATTACAGTGGAAATTTAACTCATTTTATAATGTTAATGTACATATAATACTAATGTTAATCAATATGTGTATAAAATGTGTTGAAGACTTATGATTAAAATTAGTTATCATTAATTGTCATAATTTTCTTTAATTTTTTTATCTCTCTACTCATTTTTTCTTTTAAAATATTTATAGATATAGAATATAGATATAAATAAATTTAGAATTTAAATATCATAAATTTTAATATGCACTAAAATTTTAACATAATGATTAATTTTAATATCAGTCACAATATGACTCTGTAAAAATATATAAAAGGGCATAATAAAAGACCTAATATGCTTTTTATAAATAATGTTATCCTTATTTTTTTATTTTACAATATATTTCTTTTAATAAGATAATAAAGATTAAATTTAGAATATTATATCCTAAATATGTGTTACATTATAACTATTAATAATAAAATATTAAATTTGATTACAGACGAGTCTAATCTTCGGAATAAAATAGGTGACCATCACAAAAGATATGCAAAAATACGACGTCGATAAATAAAATACGATGACCTCTCTGTTAGATGACCTCTCGTCAATTGAATAATGTAAATGAATGATTGTATTATTTTTAAAATAAAGTTAGATGACCTTGTAGTTATAAAAGTAAAGTCGGATGATCATCTCAATTTTGAATTTTAGAGTCACGACCACCTACGTTTGATGATCGCGGACTTTAGAAGCTTAAGCTGGATGACCTAATAATTATAATAATTTAAGTTTGACGATTGTAACATTTCAAAATTAAATTTGGATGACTATTATTTTTTTGTAAAAAATAACATATTATTAATGTCTATAATATAATACATATCTCTCTTCCATTTACTTAAAATATCTATAATATTATATTATATTATTAATGTTAACCATATATATTAATACATATAATTAATATCAATACATATAATATTATTAATGTTTAATAATAATATTATATATATAAATAGTGATAATAAATTGTATTATTTTAATTACCAACCGATAATTCCTTCAAAATTACCGAAGGATATTAAATCCTTCGGTAAATAAAATAATAATTTATTATTAATGTCTATAATATAATGCATATCTCTCTTCCATTTACTTAAAATATTTACAATATAATATTATATTACTAATGTTTATAATCATATATATTAATACATATAACTAATATCAATATATATTATTATTAATGTATAATAATAATATTCTATATAAACATTGATAATAAATTATATTATTTTAATTGCCGACTAGTATTTCCTTCAAAATTATCGATGGATGTTAAATCCTTCGATAATTTCGAAGGAATTATCCTTCGGTAAATAAAATAATAATATATTATTAATGTTTATAATATAATGCATATCTCTTATTGATTTACTTAAAATATTTATATTATATTATTATATTACTAATGTTTATAGTCATATATATTAATACATATAATTAATATAAATACATATAATATTATTAATGTTTAATAATAACGTTATATATATATACATTGATAATAAATGATATTATTTTAATTACCGACAGATAATTCCTTCAAAATTACATAACTTTGAAGGAATTATCCTTTGGTAAATAACATAATGATTTATTATTAATGTCAATAATATAATACATATCTCTCTTCCATTTACTTATAATATTATATTACTAATGTTTATAATCATATATATTAATACATAAAATTAACATCAATACATATAATATTATTAATGTATAATAATAATAATATTATATATATAAACATTGATAATAAATTATATTATTTTAATTACCGTCGGATAGTTCTTTCGAAATTACCGATGGATGCTAAATCCTTCGATAATTTCGAAGGAATTATCTTTCAATAAATAAAAAAAATTTAATAATAGAATATTGAATATATACTTATATTATATTACATATATATTATTATAAATATAATTAGTGATGAGTCTAGCCTTCGAAATTACCAATAGATTTAAATCCTTCGATAATTCCGAAGGCTATACCCATTGGTAATTTATCGATGGAGATTTGTCGTCTGTAGTAACGATGAACTTTTTAGCCTTCGACAATTCGGAAGGATTTTTCTATCCATCGCAATTGTCATCGAAAAATGCGAAGGATTCGTGTCCTTCGAAAAATGTCCGTTATAAATTAGTCATTTTCTTGTAATGTTTGACTAAGGTTGAAAATGATTGTGGCTGAGCACGAAAATGACAACTTTGGGCACGGCCGTGACAAGGCTCAACACGATTGTGATAATGTTGAACATGGTCATGATAATCTGGGCACGACCATGACATTTCTAGGCATGTTCGTGACGCTATAAAAATGTCTTTTTAGTTGTATTAAACTTATTTTCTAATATATATAGGTTATGTATGTATGTGTATTGATTGTACATGACACATAGATATATGTAATGCATGCTCAGTCGTAATTAGGCTAAATGATGAATGAAAATTGAAGTGAATGTTTATTGTATTGATGACTAATAAAGTATGAAATTGAAGGAAATGTCTTGGTACTCATTATGTTAAGAAATAAATGTCTTTTTCACATGATGAGACTTTTCAGAAAATAATGTCATCACCTGAAGGGTGTTCGAAATTTTCTAAGGGTCATTGGTATGGTTGTAATGATGTTGCTCGAGCCTTCAATTAATTAAAATGAAATATGGTGAAAGAAGTAAATACATTTCACCCTATGATGATTCTTTAAAAAATAATGTCATCACCCAAAAGGTATTTGAGATTTTTGGTATCCTGTTAACAAATGTAATGTGTTATCTAATGTCTTCAAATAGTCAAAGATAAAAAGATGGGGTAAGAAGTAAAAGTCTTTCACTTTATGGTGATTAAAACTTCTTTGAAAAATAATGTCATCATTCAAAATGTGTTTGAGATTTCTTAAAAGCCCTATTAATCAATATAATGATGTCACGCTCTAAGCAAAGATGAAGCATGTTATACGATGAATGAAATGAAAGTAAGCATGAAATGTAAAGCTGAGAAGTAAATTTCATCTTATGGTGATTGAGATAGTTAAACTATAAGTAAGGATTAAGGAGGGGTAAATTATGTCAAATACCTCAAACTTTGGTCGTTTCTAGTGGTACCCACCAACTTTACCTTATAACCAGACTACCCTATATCTTTTAATTCATTTACAAAATACCCTTTCACCATTGATTGCAAGTTTCTGGTTGCCTAGCTAATGTGACAACGTTCTCTCTCCAGCACGTAGGCAACCGTCAGGCGTGACACCGCCATGTAGATTGCTCTCCATGTCAACAAATTATTAAAAATAAAATTAATAAAAAATAATAATATAATAATAAAAAAATTAAAAAAGAGGCGTCACCTTTTCTCTCCTCTCTCTCCGATCACCGACGTCCCCGACAAGGGGCAGCCGCCCCACCCCTCTCCTCTCCGAGGGCAGAGAAGAGAGAAGGGAGGGGGCAGTGGCCCCTCCCCGGCACCGGAGAGGAGAGGGGCGATGGTCGCCCCTCCCCCTTTTATTCCTGTCGGAGAAGAAAGGGGGAGACGCCCCTCACCCCTCTCCCTTTCTCCTCGCTGGCGAGAAGAAAGAGAGAGAAGAGGGGGTGGGGCACCCCTTGTGCGGGGGAGGGAGGATCGCCTCCACCCTTCTCTCGCCGGAGAAGAATGGCGCATCCCCTTCTACGAGAAGAGAGGGGGGAGGGAAGCGGTCCTCCCCTTTTGCAAATCGTGTAGAGGGGGAGGGTCGCCTCCCCCATCTCTTCTCTAGCAAAAAGAGAGAGGGAGGAGGGGAGGGAGGATAATTTGCTGACGTGGAGGGCAATTTACGTGGTGGGGCCACGTCGGACGAGTGTCTATGTGGAGGAGAGAGAACATCATCTCGTCAGCTATGTGACTGGAGAATAGGCAATCGACGATGAAAAAGGAATTTGGTGTAATGAGTCAAAAGATGAAAGATATTCTTATTAAAATTAAAGTTGGAGGGTAGTGCTGAGCAAACATCAAAGTTGAGAAACATTTAGTGTAATTTTTCTGATTAAGTACTCATAAAGAAACTTTTATGATGCACATGGCTATGAAAATGAAATGTCATGATGTGTTATGTGCTGTATCATGTATGTTATGAATGCATATATTTATGATATGATATTTCAGATGATGACTATAAAGTGAAGTAGGCATGTCAATATATGTAACGACCAGCCAAAAAAAAAAAGGAAGAAACCGTGAGGGGCGGCTCGGCTAATCACGAAAGGAATAAAACATAAACAAAGCCCAATTAGGATTGGACTCAAGGAAGGGTTTAACTATGTGATGAGATAAAAATCTGATCTCATTAATTAAATTAGAGTGAGATTAGGAGAGGAAGATGAGATAAAAATTTAAAACCCTTTATAAAATCATGTACGGCTGACCTCACGAAAGGAGGACCCCCTTTTTGACATCCTGCAGGCATCTTGCTTTCGTCCAAGAAGCAAGCCGCCGGGGATCAAGCACGTCTTCCTTTCCCCTACTACAATTACCTGCACCACACGCCCCGTCCTTCAGCCCTCTTCGTTGAATTGCAAGCGCTGATTGGCCGAGAGGAACCGGGGGAAGAACAGGGGCGCCAGGATCGATTTTTCGACGAACGGAAAGATGGATTGATCGCGAATCAAGGTGGGTGAATCGAAATCACCTTGCATGACCTCTGAATTATCTCAATTCATGCCCGAATCGTTATGAAAAGAATATGAATATGATTCAAGTTATTGTTTTTAAATTGTTTGATTTCTTGAATTTTTTGATTGGTTGATTGTAGCATGCATAGTTATTTCTGTTTGTTATACTTCTGTATTATTGATTGCTAGGATGTAAGATTTAGAGGGGATTCCGTTTCGGTTTTATAACACGACCCAATTTTAAAATAGGAGTATTACGGCCGTAAATTTGTTGGGCGTAATTGTCTTACGGTCGAGAAAAAGATGGAGAGAGAAAAGGGGTAAATTCTTACGGCCGTAATGCAATAGAGGTAAATTTTTACGGCCGTAAGGATTGGCCGTAAGAGAAAGAAAAAAAAAAGGAAAAAGGGATGAAGCTTACGGCCGTAATGCAATAGGGGAAAACTTTACGGCCGTAAGGAAAGGATGGAGAGAGAAGGAGATGGATTGGCCGTAAGGGTTAATTTTTACGGCCGAAATAGAATGGAGAGTAGAGTTTACGGCCGTAATGCAAAAGGGGTGAATTTTTACGGCCAAAATAGAATAGAAAATAGGGTTTTTACGGCCGTAACGTAATAAGGGTTAATTTTTACGGCCGTAAGGTGAAAGAAATTCTCGGGCGTAAAATCCAAAGGATTAGGGTTTTACGGCCGTAAGGTGAAAGAAATTCTCGGGCGTAAAATCCAAAGGATTAGGGTTTTACGGCCGTAAGGTGAAAGGATTCTTCGGGCGTAAAAAATCCAGAAGAGGTGAAGGCGTAAAATCCAGCAAAATTCACCCATTAGTCTTTCTTTATTTTGACATGAACATTATTGATTTCCTTATAATTCCAACATGAACTCTTTGTCTTGATTTACCTCGTACCGATCATATCTCCTTCATCACATAATACAAAGAATGAAAAGATAATAAAAGTGATTAATAAGTTCAGATGAAAGATTAATGATGGGTTGCCAGTCCAAGCCAAGTGCATCAAGATAAGGGTCGCTCCCTTGGTCATGGTTTGATCACCCATTGACCCGCACAAGGCCGTATCGTTTGCTGGGCATACCCCAAGAATTAAAGGCACCTCAAAGTCACCCTGATTGTTAATTAATAACCAAGATCGACAAGCATGTTCAAGTTCAAGTTCAAGTTCAAGTCAAGTCAAGTATGTCATGATTCCAAGTTTACTATGTACTATTGATCCTCATGATTCATGATATCGCTGATCTTATCCTTATTATGATCCATAATACTTATATGTTATCTTTCATGCTCAAGTTAAGCCTGATTAATTATCGCTGATTATTATATTCATGTCATGCATTGTATATCATGTGGTTCCCCACTAGGCTGTAAAGCTTACGGGAGGACCTCCTCCCCTGTGTTTGATTTCCACAGGACCAGGTCAGTAACGTGGTGGAGTAGGCGTGTGGTGATGAGGCTCTGGCGATAGGACAACACATGAACCATAGGGCTTTTAGAGTGTTATTTAGTTTTTATTTACCTTCCGCATTTTAAATTCATGATGTAGAACTCAGTTTATCTCTTAGTAATGACATAGTTATTTTTAGATTTCCGCATAATTATGTTATCTTCTTTTATTTTATTATTTTTCCGCTGACGTGTCTCAGTTTCTAACTGAGATATGGTCAATATTATGGTCAAGTTATAACATGCCGTAGCATCTCCAGGTTGGTCTTCGCCACGTGGCGGGGGTCGATTTGGGGGCGTTACATTTATGGTATCAGAGCCTAAAGTCAGGACTCTCTTGACGTCCTAGTGTATAGAATATGTATGGTATTGGTTCATGTGTTATCGCCGAGCAGTCGCCACACCCTCCACCGTAAAGTACAAGTAAGATTTTCTTGCATTAAGTTATTATTTATTGATGTATTGATATGTATTTCACATGAGTGGTTGATTCCTAGGAAGGTCACTCTGTATGGTAGGAATCAACTTAAATGTTATTAGTGATTAAACAAAAAGGATCATAAAGGTTACGAACAAATTGGAAAAGAATAAACAACATGCATGTGGATAAATATACTTACGCGAAAAAAAGGTCTTACAGATATTTAAAGAATAAAATATAAGAAACGATTATGTTTCTTATAATCCATGTTTTTCATCTCTTTCATGATTGCTCTATTCACGGACTTCTTCTGCTGACTGCAGCAGTATGAAGAGGAAAATGAATAAGTATATCAGTTGCAAAGAGATGTAGATTTAAGAAAGAAACGAAGGAATTATAAGGGTAATTAAAGGATTCGACTCACACAACACGTAGGTGTGAGATGATTTCAAATAGTAGAGGTGAAACCAAGCATGCATAAGTTATGATTTATGGTGATGACTTAGGTGGTTCCATTGGTCTACCAATATAAGGGTTCAATAAATTATCTTATATGTTTATGTTGATAAGTATGGACCCATAATGCTTCTTGCGCCTTAGACTTCATATGATCCCTTTATTATGTGGATAATGGCCCTAAGCAAATCTAAACTAGTTATACGAAATTTTTAGTTGGACTACTTTATGTGGAAAAATAATAATCAAATTATTAATTATGTTCAAGTTATGTAATATCCGTACACAAGAGTTTAAATAATTAGTAAGCTGTCCAAGAATCATGTATAAGGTATGGATGGACAAATATAGAAGCTTAGAGGGTTTAGAAGTCACATTAGCTTGAATAAATATTAGGAGAAATTTTCAATAAGTAAGTGATTATTTAAGTTAACCGAACTTTTAGACCTAGCATACTCACACACATATGTACATATAACATAATATACTTATAAATATATAAGAATAAATAAATAAGTAAACAGATTTAATTAACTTAGTTTAGTATATAGTATATTTGAAATTTTATTAATATGAAGTATATTTTTAAATAGCCATTATTAAAGAATGAATTCTCTATCATCGCAATGTATATATATTTTTAAAATAGACTAATATGATTAATACAAGAATTATATAAGAACAAGTAAGACATGAAAGTGTTACAAATGAATGTGAGAAATTTTAAAAAGATTTAAGGTCTCTTAATTGAGATATGCTTGAGGAGGATATGAGCCTCCAGCCATTAAGTATTAAAAGATCAAAACATCAAGTGAGGAAAACTTTAGAAAGTATGGGGGGTTAAGGTAAAGTATGAAGAATTTTATAAGTCCCCTACAAGATTTCTGGAAAAGCAAGTTATGCACCCGAGAGGGATGATTATGCAAGTTTTAATTGATTTATCTTGATTATTGATATAATTATAGTTTTCATAATAATGTCAAAACGTATAGAGTATTTAATTATATAATCATAGTTGATGGTTCAAGAGGAAAAATAAATCATATATATGTTTAGATAATGGGTTAAGTCATTGGATGATACATAGAATGTCCTCTAAGATGCAAGATATAAGATGATATATAGAATGTTCTCTAAGATGCCTCTAGGTCAGTATGATGAAAAATGTTCAAGATTTTGTCTTGATCAAGTGGACCACTTATGATTTGATCATAAGTCTTATAAAGGGATTAGTTCTCCTTTCCAACTTTAAAGTTATCCCGACCCTCTCCCATGTGCTACAAGATATCGTTAATGCAAAAGGATCATGAAATGATACGCAAAGAAGAAGAATGCTTGCTTGTATTCTGTTTGATTGATTGTTTTGTTTTCTTATCTTATTGTTTGAATTCATTTCATGTGTTCACTTGCATTCATGATGTTTTACTAAGGACTTATGTTAGAGAATGTGCATAAATGGTTTTGTTCATTAAAAACTAGATTGTACTATATGATCAACCCCTCATCGTAAATATCGTTCGACCTTAACATTAATTCAAGTGCTTCAAGATACTCAAGGAAAGAACTTATTGTGATAATATATAATCACTAGCCTCCTATGGAATTATATGAAATGACATTGCAAGAACCAAATCAATGTAGTCAAATAAGTTATTCCTTCCACTCAAAAAGTTAAATGATTATGATGATGTTTAGAGTAGGGTCACATCAAACATAGGTCATCGTGAAAGTTATTGATCTAAATTGACCTTATAAAGATGATTATTGGCATGATTCCATCACCAATTTTATCGAATCATATGATGATGCCATTATCTACGATAATGGACAATGTTCTTAGTGATCCTATTGATTCTTACATGGCATAGGTCACTTGATAAGGACGATGACCCTATGGAAATTACTTTAAGACAAGAGATTCATAAGACCCAGGGCTCATTTCTACATGTTCCATTTCTTTTGTAACGAAGAATGATGACTCTATGAATCTAGAGCTATATTAACAAGTTGTTAAATAAAACAACTATCAAGACATAAGTGTCTATTACCATGCAAAGATGACATATTTAAGACTAAGTGTTCTCAAGATCGACCTATGGAGTGAGTACCAGGAGTTTCGAGTTGCCGAAGAAGATGTAATGAAGGTAATTTTCCTGGCAATGAATGATCACTATAAATTGAGCGATGCCATTGGACTAAGAACATCCCTCAAACCTTTAAGTTCTCAAGAACATTGTGTTCAAACTATGCCCACATTTACGTAGAAAAAAATTGAAGTGTTCATCGTTTAAAAAAAAAGTCCTAGGTATATTTTCTTTTAGTAGTATGCTAATATGTGATAATGAAGATAACATGAAGTTTGAAAGATTATGAGTTCTCCATGAAGTACCATTTTGGTAAAAAAAATGAACTCAGTTACACATACACTCAGACACAAGTGATGCTCGCTAGGCTTCATGAGGCTGCGTATGTAATGATGAAGGAACCAAGCATGTGAAACCCAAATGATGAAGTCCTAAAGAGAGAAGTACTAGATAAATAACATAAGCCTCGGTTGCGGTCCATTTAGGAATAAGTCTTATAGGAAGTATGTGATGAATATTATAAGCTTGGGTTATGATCCATTTAAAAAGTACAAAGAAGTATAAGGATATAACCATAAGCCTGGGTTGCGATCCATTCGGGAAGGACACGGATGTATAAGGATGAATAAATAGTTATGACATGAAACATGGAGATACGAAAATAAGTCCCAAGTACCCAGCATGTCAATGTGGAGAAAAAAAAAGTAGAGCATCAGAAATCCTATTAGATGATGATGCATGACGTTAAGAATTCGTAGACCTGACCTTCGCTGAGTATCCAACGCACATAGTGGAGCGCAAGGTGCAACGCCAGAAGAACAACGACGTAACCATGGTCAGAGTAGCTTGGCATTTCCATAAAGGCGATGATGCGACATAGGAACTTGAATCGGAAATGCGCCAAGAATTCTCTCATCTTTTCGGTAAGCCATCTACTTAGTGCAAAATTCGAGGACGAATTTTCTTTTAAGGAGGTAGGAATGTAACGACCAGCCAAAAAAAAAAAGGAAGAAACCGTGAGGGGCGGCTGGGCTAATCACGAAAGGAATAAAACATAAACAAAGCCCAATTAGGATTGGACTCAAGGAAGGGTTTAACTATGTGATGAGATAAAAATCTGATCTCATTAATTAAATTAGAGTGAGATTAGGAGAGGAAGATGAGATAAAAATTTAAAACCCTTTATAAAATCATGTACGGCTGACCTCACGAAAGGAGGACCCCCTTTTTGACATCCTGCAGGCATCTTGCTTTCGTCCAAGAAGCAAGCCGCCGGGGATCAAGCACGTCTTCCTTTCCCCTACTACAATTACCTGCACCACACGCCCCGTCCTTCAGCCCTCTTCGTTGAATTGCAAGCGCTGATTGGCCGAGAGGAACCGGGGGAAGAACAGGGGCGCCAGGATCGATTTTTCGACGAACGGAAAGATGGATTGATCGCGAATCAAGGTGGGTGAATCGAAATCACCTTGCATGACCTCTGAATTATCTCAATTCATGCCCGAATCGTTATGAAAAGAATATGAATATGATTCAAGTTATTGTTTTTAAATTGTTTGATTTCTTGAATTTTTTGATTGGTTGATTGTAGCATGCATAGTTATTTCTGTTTGTTATACTTCTGTATTATTGATTGCTAGGATGTAAGATTTAGAGGGGATTCCGTTTCGGTTTTATAACACGACCCAATTTTAAAATAGGAGTATTACGGCCGTAAATTTGTTGGGCGTAATTGTCTTACGGTCGAGAAAAAGATGGAGAGAGAAAAGGGGTAAATTCTTACGGCCGTAATGCAATAGAGGTAAATTTTTACGGCCGTAAGGATTGGCCGTAAGAGAAAGAAAAAAAAAAGGAAAAAGGGATGAAGCTTACGGCCGTAATGCAATAGGGGAAAACTTTACGGCCGTAAGGAAAGGATGGAGAGAGAAGGAGATGGATTGACCGTAAGGGTTAATTTTTACGGCCGAAATAGAATGGAGAGTAGAGTTTACGGCCGTAATGCAAAAGGGGTGAATTTTTACGGCCAAAATAGAATAGAAAATAGGGTTTTTACGGCCGTAACGTAATAAGGGTTAATTTTTACGGCCGTAAGGTGAAAGAAATTTTCGGGCGTAAAATCCAAAGGATTAGGGTTTTACGGCCGTAAGGTGAAAGAAATTCTCGGGCGTAAAATCCAAAGGATTAGGGTTTTACGGCCGTAAGGTGAAAGGATTCTTCGGGCGTAAAAAATCCAGAAGAGGTGAAGGCGTAAAATCCAGCAAAATTCACCCATTAGTCTTTCTTTATTTTGACATGAACATTATTGATTTCCTTATAATTCCAACATGAACTCTTTGTCTTGATTTACCTCGTACCGATCATATCTCCTTCATCACATAATACAAAGAATGAAAAGATAATAAAAGTGATTAATAAGTTCAGATGAAAGATTAATGATGGGTTGCCAGTCCAAGCCAAGTGCATCAAGATAAGGGTCGCTCCCTTGGTCATGGTTTGATCACCCATTGACCCGCACAAGGCCGTATCGTTTGCTGGGCATACCCCAAGAATTAAAGGCACCTCAAAGTCACCCTGATTGTTAATTAATAACCAAGATCGACAAGCATGTTCAAGTTCAAGTTCAAGTTCAAGTCAAGTCAAGTATGTCATGATTCCAAGTTTACTATGTACTATTGATCCTCATGATTCATGATATCGCTGATCTTATCCTTATTATGATCCATAATACTTATATGTTATCTTTCATGCTCAAGTTAAGCCTGATTAATTATCGCTGATTATTATATTCATGTCATGCATTGTATATCATGTGGTTCCCCACTAGGCTGTAAAGCTTACGGGAGGACCTCCTCCCCTGTGTTTGATTTCCACAGGACCAGGTCAGTAACGTGGTGGAGTAGGCGTGTGGTGATGAGGCTCTGGCGATAGGACAACACATGAACCATAGGGCTTTTAGAGTGTTATTTAGTTTTTATTTACCTTCCGCATTTTAAATTCATGATGTAGAACTCAGTTTATCTCTTAGTAATGACATAGTTATTTTTAGATTTCCGCATAATTATGTTATCTTCTTTTATTTTATTATTTTTCCGCTGACGTGTCTCAGTTTCTAACTGAGATATGGTCAATATTATGGTCAAGTTATAACATGCCGTAGCATCTCCAGGTTGGT
Source organism: Pontederia crassipes (assembly GCA_030549335.1). NCBI lineage: Eukaryota > Viridiplantae > Streptophyta > Magnoliopsida > Commelinales > Pontederiaceae > Pontederia > Pontederia crassipes. The sequence continues at coordinate 11,758,700 of CM060190.1, forward strand.
CTTCGCCACGTGGCGGGGGTCGATTTGGGGGCGTTACATTTATGGTATCAGAGCCTAAAGTCAGGACTCTCTTGACGTCCTAGTGTATAGAATATGTATGGTATTGGTTCATGTGTTATCGCCGAGCAGTCGCCACACCCTCCACCGTAAAGTACAAGTAAGATTTTCTTGCATTAAGTTATTATTTATTGATGTATTGATATGTATTTCACATGAGTGGTTGATTCCTAGGAAGGTCACTCTGTATGGTAGGAATCAACTTAAATGTTATTAGTGATTAAACAAAAAGGATCATAAAGGTTACGAACAAATTGGAAAAGAATAAACAACATGCATGTGGATAAATATACTTACGCGAAAAAAAGGTCTTACAGATATTTAAAGAATAAAATATAAGAAACGATTATGTTTCTTATAATCCATGTTTTTCATCTCTTTCATGATTGCTCTATTCACGGACTTCTTCTGCTGACTGCAGCAGTATGAAGAGGAAAATGAATAAGTATATCAGTTGCAAAGAGATGTAGATTTAAGAAAGAAACGAAGGAATTATAAGGGTAATTAAAGGATTCGACTCACACAACACGTAGGTGTGAGATGATTTCAAATAGTAGAGGTGAAACCAAGCATGCATAAGTTATGATTTATGGTGATGACTTAGGTGGTTCCATTGGTCTACCAATATAAGGGTTCAATAAATTATCTTATATGTTTATGTTGATAAGTATGGACCCATAATGCTTCTTGCGCCTTAGACTTCATATGATCCCTTTATTATGTGGATAATGGCCCTAAGCAAATCTAAACTAGTTATACGAAATTTTTAGTTGGACTACTTTATGTGGAAAAATAATAATCAAATTATTAATTATGTTCAAGTTATGTAATATCCGTACACAAGAGTTTAAATAATTAGTAAGCTGTCCAAGAATCATGTATAAGGTATGGATGGACAAATATAGAAGCTTAGAGGGTTTAGAAGTCACATTAGCTTGAATAAATATTAGGAGAAATTTTCAATAAGTAAGTGATTATTTAAGTTAACCGAACTTTTAGACCTAGCATACTCACACACATATGTACATATAACATAATATACTTATAAATATATAAGGATAAATAAATAAGTAAACAGATTTAATTAACTTAGTTTAGTATATAGTATATTTGAAATTTTATTAATATGAAGTATATTTTTAAATAGCCATTATTAAAGAATGAATTCTCTATCATCGCAATGTATATATATTTTTAAAATAGACTAATATGATTAATACAAGAATTATATAAGAACAAGTAAGACATGAAAGTGTTACAAATGAATGTGAGAAATTTTAAAAAGATTTAAGGTCTCTTAATTGAGATATGCTTGAGGAGGATATGAGCCTCCAGCCATTAAGTATTAAAAGATCAAAACATCAAGTGAGGAAAACTTTAGAAAGTATGGGGGGTTAAGGTAAAGTATGAAGAATTTTATAAGTCCCCTACAAGATTTCTGGAAAAGCAAGTTATGCACCCGAGAGGGATGATTATGCAAGTTTTAATTGATTTATCTTGATTATTGATATAATTATAGTTTTCATAATAATGTCAAAACGTATAGAGTATTTAATTATATAATCATAGTTGATGGTTCAAGAGGAAAAATAAATCATATATATGTTTAGATAATGGGTTAAGTCATTGGATGATACATAGAATGTCCTCTAAGATGCAAGATATAAGATGATATATAGAATGTTCTCTAAGATGCCTCTAGGTCAGTATGATGAAAAATGTTCAAGATTTTGTCTTGATCAAGTGGACCACTTATGATTTGATCATAAGTCTTATAAAGGGATTAGTTCTCCTTTCCAACTTTAAAGTTATCCCGACCCTCTCCCATGTGCTACAAGATATCGTTAATGCAAAAGGATCATGAAATGATACGCAAAGAAGAAGAATGCTTGCTTGTATTCTGTTTGATTGATTGTTTTGTTTTCTTATCTTATTGTTTGAATTCATTTCATGTGTTCACTTGCATTCATGATGTTTTACTAAGGACTTATGTTAGAGAATGTGCATAAATGGTTTTGTTCATTAAAAACTAGATTGTACTATATGATCAACCCCTCATCGTAAATATCGTTCGACCTTAACATTAATTCAAGTGCTTCAAGATACTCAAGGAAAGAACTTATTGTGATAATATATAATCACTAGCCTCCTATGGAATTATATGAAATGACATTGCAAGAACCAAATCAATGTAGTCAAATAAGTTATTCCTTCCACTCAAAAAGTTAAATGATTATGATGATGTTTAGAGTAGGGTCACATCAAACATAGGTCATCGTGAAAGTTATTGATCTAAATTGACCTTATAAAGATGATTATTGGCATGATTCCATCACCAATTTTATCGAATCATATGATGATGCCATTATCTACGATAATGGACAATGTTCTTAGTGATCCTATTGATTCTTACATGGCATAGGTCACTTGATAAGGACGATGACCCTATGGAAATTACTTTAAGACAAGAGATTCATAAGACCCAGGGCTCATTTCTACATGTTCCATTTCTTTTGTAACGAAGAATGATGACTCTATGAATCTAGAGCTATATTAACAAGTTGTTAAATAAAACAACTATCAAGACATAAGTGTCTATTACCATGCAAAGATGACATATTTAAGACTAAGTGTTCTCAAGATCGATCTATGGAGTGAGTACCAGGAGTTTCGAGTTGCCGAAGAAGATGTAATGAAGGTAATTTTCCTGGCAATGAATGATCACTATAAATTGAGCGATGCCATTGGACTAAGAACATCCCTCAAACCTTTAAGTTCTCAAGAACATTGTGTTCAAACTATGCCCACATTTACGTAGAAAAAAATTGAAGTGTTCATCGTTTAAAAAAAAAGTCCTAGGTATATTTTCTTTTAGTAGTATGCTAATATGTGATAATGAAGATAACATGAAGTTTGAAAGATTATGAGTTCTCCATGAAGTACCATTTTGGTAAAAAAATGAACTCAGTTACACATACACTCAGACACAAGTGATGCTCGCTAGGCTTCATGAGGCTGCGTATGTAATGATGAAGGAACCAAGCATGTGAAACCCAAATGATGAAGTCCTAAAGAGAGAAGTACTAGATAAATAACATAAGCCTCGGTTGCGGTCCATTTAGGAATAAGTCTTATAGGAAGTATGTGATGAATATTATAAGCTTGGGTTATGATCCATTTAAAAAGTACAAAGAAGTATAAGGATATAACCATAAGCCTGGGTTGCGATCCATTCGGGAAGGACACGGATGTATAAGGATGAATAAATAGTTATGACATGAAACATGGAGATACGAAAATAAGTCCCAAGTACCCAGCATGTCAATGTGGAGAAAAAAAAAGTAGAGCATCAGAAATCCTATTAGATGATGATGCATGACGTTAAGAATTCGTAGACCTGACCTTCGCTGAGTATCCAACGCACATAGTGGAGCGCAAGGTGCAACGCCAGAAGAACAACGACGTAACCATGGTCAGAGTAGCTTGGCATTTCCATAAAGGCGATGATGCGACATAGGAACTTGAATCGGAAATGCGCCAAGAATTCTCTCATCTTTTCGGTAAGCCATCTACTTAGTGCAAAATTCGAGGATGAATTTTCTTTTAAGGAGGTAGGAATGTAACGACCAGCCAAAAAAAAAAAAGGAAGAAACCGTGAGGGGCGGCTGGGCTAATCACGAAAGGAATAAAACATAAACAAAGCCCAATTAGGATTGGACTCAAGGAAGGGTTTAACTATGTGATGAGATAAAAATCTGATCTCATTAATTAAATTAGAGTGAGATTAGGAGAGGAAGATGAGATAAAAATTTAAAACCCTTTATAAAATCATGTACGGCTGACCTCACGAAAGGAGGACCCCCTTTTTGACATCCTGCAGGCATCTTGCTTTCGTCCAAGAAGCAAGCCGCCGGGGATCAAGCACGTCTTCCTTTCCCCTACTACAATTACCTGCACCACACGCCCCGTCCTTCAGCCCTCTTCGTTGAATTGCAAGCGCTGATTGGCCGAGAGGAACCGGGGGAAGAACAGGGGCGCCAGGATCGATTTTTCGACGAACGGAAAGATGGATTGATCGCGAATCAAGGTGGGTGAATCGAAATCACCTTGCATGACCTCTGAATTATCTCAATTCATGCCCGAATCGTTATGAAAAGAATATGAATATGATTCAAGTTATTGTTTTTAAATTGTTTGATTTCTTGAATTTTTTGATTGGTTGATTGTAGCATGCATAGTTATTTCTGTTTGTTATACTTCTGTATTATTGATTGCTAGGATGTAAGATTTAGAGGGGATTCCGTTTCGGTTTTATAACACGACCCAATTTTAAAATAGGAGTATTACGGCCGTAAATTTGTTGGGCGTAATTGTCTTACGGTCGAGAAAAAGATGGAGAGAGAAAAGGGGTAAATTCTTACGGCCGTAATGCAATAGAGGTAAATTTTTACGGCCGTAAGGATTGGCCGTAAGAGAAAGAAAAAAAAAAGGAAAAAGGGATGAAGCTTACGGCCGTAATGCAATAGGGGAAAACTTTACGGCCGTAAGGAAAGGATGGAGAGAGAAGGAGATGGATTGACCGTAAGGGTTAATTTTTACGGCCGAAATAGAATGGAGAGTAGAGTTTACGGCCGTAATGCAAAAGGGGTGAATTTTTACGGCCAAAATAGAATAGAAAATAGGGTTTTTACGGCCGTAACGTAATAAGGGTTAATTTTTACGGCCGTAAGGTGAAAGAAATTCTCGGGCGTAAAATCCAAAGGATTAGGGTTTTACGGCCGTAAGGTGAAAGAAATTCTCGGGCGTAAAATCCAAAGGATTAGGGTTTTACGGCCGTAAGGTGAAAGGATTCTTCGGGCGTAAAAAATCCAGAAGAGGTGAAGGCGTAAAATCCAGCAAAATTCACCCATTAGTCTTTCTTTATTTTGACATGAACATTATTGATTTCCTTATAATTCCAACATGAACTCTTTGTCTTGATTTACCTCGTACCGATCATATCTCCTTCATCACATAATACAAAGAATGAAAAGATAATAAAAGTGATTAATAAGTTCAGATGAAAGATTAATGATGGGTTGCCAGTCCAAGCCAAGTGCATCAAGATAAGGGTCGCTCTCTTGGTCATGGTTTGATCACCCATTGACCCGCACAAGGCCGTATCGTTTGCTGGGCATACCCCAAGAATTAAAGGCACCTCAAAGTCACCCTGATTGTTAATTAATAACCAAGATCGACAAGCATGTTCAAGTTCAAGTTCAAGTTCAAGTCAAGTCAAGTATGTCATGATTCCAAGTTTACTATGTACTATTGATCCTCATGATTCATGATATCGCTGATCTTATCCTTATTATGATCCATAATACTTATATGTTATCTTTCATGCTCAAGTTAAGCCTGATTAATTATCGCTGATTATTATATTCATGTCATGCATTGTATATCATGTGGTTCCCCACTAGGCTGTAAAGCTTACGGGAGGACCTCCTCCCCTGTGTTTGATTTCCACAGGACCAGATCAGTAACGTGGTGGAGTAGGCGTGTGGTGATGAGGCTCTGGCGATAGGACAACACATGAACCATAGGGCTTTTAGAGTGTTATTTAGTTTTTATTTACCTTCCGCATTTTAAATTCATGATGTAGAACTCAGTTTATCTCTTAGTAATGACATAGTTACTTTTAGATTTCCGCATAATTATGTTATCTTCTTTTATTTTATTATTTTTCCGCTGACGTGTCTCAGTTTTTAACTGAGATATGATCAATATTATGGTCAAGTTATAGCATGCCGTAGCATCTCCAAGTTGGTCTTCGCCACGTGGCGGGGGTCGATTTGGGGGCGTTACAATATAATTATAAGAATAGATGAAATATGACTAAAATAAAGTTTTCTTTATTATGATTTTCTTCAAATTGTTAAGTTTTTTTTGTTGTTGATTGATGTACGATGAATAGAGTGAAATTATTCTAAATGATTAAAATTTTTAGTGTGAATTTCATAATGACAATTATTCTCTCTATTCGATCTTATCTTCTCAATTTCATCTCATTCACCTGATTTTAATTAATGTATAAATTATTCTTAACTTATATTCAGATATTTGTTTTACATATGAAATCAACCCAACTTTACCATCAATTAATGGTTAAATCAATTGGCTTGGCAAATTGGGACTAATTCCAAAATATTTATAAAATCCACATATTAGGGAATTGAAATAGGCAAAAAGATAAGAAAAAGGTAAGAGATGATTGGAGGAAAAGAGAAACCCATCTCAGTAAAACAGGAAAGATGATGAGAGAAAAGTATTGGAATTAATAAGTAAACGCACAAAAATATTATTAATTATAAATCGATTTGTAGATCTAATTAATCTGGTGAATAATTTGAAAAAAAAGATAATTGAAATAAATGACTCTCAAAAGAAGTATTTTGAAAATTGGATTGATCTGGTCGGTTCAATTGTGAATCAATCAAAATCGAAAAACGATTGAACTGAGTCCGATTTTAATCGGGTTTTATTTTTTATTAAAAATACAAATTTGGAAATCGAATTTATAGAATCAAATAGAAAGAAAATAAGATAAAGAATTGAGAAAGGGAAAAAAGGAAGCTGGTGAAAAGGTAAGAGAAAAAAAAGGAAACGAAACCCAAAAGAAGGAAAATGAGGCGACCAATTTGTGGAGGAAAAAAAAGGAGCGAGAGAGAAGGAAAAAAAAAGGCAAGAAAGGTGACAGAATTGAATAGTAAAAAAATCAGGATTAATAGTAAAAAAATCAGGATTAATAGTAAAAAATAAAATTTCAAATAATAATACGTTTTTTTAATTGTACACTAGTTAAAATTTTTAGGGACATTTTTTGTTAAATAATTTAGACGAGCCATTTTTTATAATATTTGCATTGCGATAATAGATTCAAATAAATTAATATGATTTAAACCCCAGAATATAACGCAGGGAAATAATGTCCTTCTAAGGTCTGGTTTGGAATGGAACTAAGATTGAACCAAAGGTTCATCTCCAAATAGAAGTCGATGGCCTAGTTTCCGATGCGAAATCATGCCATCTTTTTTGATCCGAAATTAGAGTCACATGACCTAATTCAAGATGATTGGTTCTACTTTTTTGTGGAACCAGTCATCTACCTTTTTTTTTAGTTCTCTTTTTTTTATTTGACTTTTTTTTCTTTTCAACCTTTTTCTTTTTCCATTTTTTACCTTTTTTCTATAAAATAATTTATTTATTAAATATAAATTATTTATAATAAACAATTAGTATAATATAATTTATTACTTATTATTTTATTTAAAAAAGTAATATTTCATTAAATAAATTATTGTAAAAATAAATAATATATCTTTTAACAAAAAAATTTCCATATTTTTTTTGTTTTTATAATTTTATTTTAATTAATAATAAAATTGTACTTTATAATTTTAATAACTATTTTTAATTCAAAATTCATAAAAAATTCATCCATCACATCAACTTTTTCCTATCACATCAACATCCTAGCTTCTCATCATTACATTCTACTCCATTCAAACACATCTCAAACTAATCTGTTAATTCAACTATTCACCGAGAACTTAAGAGGAATCACGATTCCATTTCCAAATGCAACCTAAATATTTTCATATTATTTTAATATAATGAGGTTATCCTTCTTTTTTGTGTTTGTATTTAAATATTTGAAACAATAGATTTTGGATAATTTTATAAAAGTATTTTATTACAAGTATCATTTAGAAAATAAAAAATCATTAAATTAACATTTGATATTAAGAAAATTATTTTGTAAGTACTTTTAAATATTATTTATCTTTAAATTAACATTTAAAAGTTTATTTTATTACAAGTATTTGTTTTTTTCTTTTTTTCGTATTTACTTCCGTCTATTTACTAGGGGAAAGTAGTTCGGGTCGGGTCAAGTTTTTAATTTAAAAAAATCAACCGTTATTTTTTGGATCAATTTTTAAAATTAAAAAACCATCATAAAACCATTTTGAAAATATAAAAATCACTCCCTAGCGGGTCGATTTTCTCGGAGCCCTACTTTTATATAATTATATTTATAAATATATATAATAAATTAAAATAAATATAAAAAAAATTAATTTTATATTAAATATAAAATATATTACTAAAATTTGAAAGTTATTAAATTAGAGTTTGATAATGTGATATAAAAGTATGAAATTTTATTAAAAAATATTATATCTATAATAAAAAAAAATTGATAACATATTTATTAATTATATAAATAAAAAATGGGCAGTGGGACTCTTTTTAGCGGATGAATTTTAACTTTTAAAAATTCCACTAAATCATATTCAAATTATTAATTTTGGATATTTTTATTCATATTCCTATGTGAAATCATGCCATCTTTTTTATTCGAAATTAGAGTCACGTGACCTAATTCAAGGTGATTGGTTCTACCTTTTTTGCGGAACCAGTCATCCACTTTTTTTTTTAGTTCTCTTTTTTTTATTTGACCTTTTTTTCTTTTCAACTTTTTCCTTTTTCCATTTTTTACCTTTCTTCTATAAAATAATTTATTTATAAATATACACTATTTATAATAAATAATTAGTATAATATAATTTATTACTTATTATTTTATTTCAAAAAAGTAATATTTCATTAAATAAAATTATTGTAAAAATATTTTTTTGTATTTAAATAGTATATCTTTTAACAAAAATTGTTCCATAATTTTTTTTTGTTTTTATAATTTTATTTTAATTAATAATAAAACTATATTTTATAATTTTAATAACAAATTTTTATTCAAAATCCATAAAAAATTTATCCATCACATCAACTTTTTCCTATCACATCAACATTCTAGCTTTTCATCGTTACATTCCACTTCATTCAAACACTCCTCAAACTAATCTGTTAATTCAACTATTCACCTAGAACTTAAGAGGAATCACGATTCTATTTCTAAATGCAACCTAAATATTTTCATATTATTTTAATATAATGAGGTTATCCTTCTTTTTGTGTTTGTATTCAAATATTTGAAACAATAGATTTTGGATAATTTTATAAAAGTATTTTATTACAAGTATCATTTAGAAAATAAAAAATCATTAAATTAACATTTGATATTAAGAAAATTATTTTGTAAGTACTTTTAAATATTTTTTTATCTTTAAATTAACATTTAAAAAGTTTGTTTTATTACACGTATTTGTTTTTTTCTTTTTTCGTATTTACTTGCATCTATTTAATAAGGGTGAAAGTAGTTCGAGTCGGCTCAAGTTTTTAATCTAAAAAAATCAATCATTATTTTTCGGATCGATTTTTAAAATTAAAAAACCATCATAAAACCATTTTGAAAAAAATAAAAACCACTCCCTAACAGGTCGATTTTTTCGGCTGATTTTTCGGAGCCCTACTTTTATATAATTATATTTATAAATATATATAATAAATTAAAATAAATATAAAAAAATAATTTTATATGAAATATAAAATATATTACTAAAATTTGAAAGTTATTAAATTAGAGTTTGATAATGTGATATAAAAGTATGAAATTTTATTCAAAAAATATTATATCTATAATAAAAAAATTGATAACATATTTATTAATTATATAAATAAAAAATGGGCTTCATAGATTCTTACGATTTTTTAGGTGGGACTCTTTTTAGCGGATGAATTTTAACTTTTTAAAAATTTCACCAAAATCATATTCGAATTCGGTTTAAATTTTTTCGAATCAAATAAATTTTTCGGATTGATCGAATCTACAATTTACAGACTGCCCTCTTTATTTATTGCGTATATAAATTCAATCGCCCAGGCAGATTCATAGTTGCGTTCTTCTCCCGCGGTTCATCAGCCTCTGTCGAATCGTGGCTTCGGCTGGTGGATTTTTGTTGGCTTTTCCTGGGCGTATTCTAATTGCTTTTGTGTCTTCTGCAAGGACGTGGCGGCGGTGGGCAGAGCGATTTTTCGATCGGGTTGGCGAGCAGTTTTCCGGCAGCAGGACGCCGGAAGTGGAGGGGGCGATTGAGGTACTGAAAACTGAGTTCCAAAGATTGGATTTTGAACGTGTTTTTCTTTCTCCTCCAATTTTTTTCGGGTATAATCCTGTTACTTTTATCGTTCGCTAATACATGTACAGATTTTAATTTGGTATTTAGAGTAGGGGATAGGAGTATAAGAAAAATCCGACCAACCTTGGACTAAAAAATATTGTAGAAAAAAATAAAAAAAAATTAAGATATTGAATACGATTTAAGATGACTTTTTAATAAAGTAAAATTGACTCATTCAAATTAAAATTCATCCCAAAAAATTGTAAAGATATGTAGAGTTCATTTTTATTTATTGATCTTTATTTATTTTATTAATTCATAATTAATTATTTTTTATATAATTATGATGCTCCTATGACATTACAAAACCCTAATTTAATAATTTTTATACTATATCTTATATCTAATTATAAAGTCAAATATATTTATATTTATTCCAATTTATTGTATATTCTTTGGAATTATTATTTTATTAAAATAGGGATTCGTGAAAAAATCGATCTGTTACAGGATGATTTTTCCTTTTTAAAAAAAACTTTAGGGTGATTTTTATAATTTGAAATTTGATCCAAAAAAGTGGATGATATTTTTGGACTGAAAAATGGATCGGACGGGACCACTTTCACCCCTAGTTGGGGAGTGGAAAATTTGAGTTGAAATTGAAATTATCATTATCTGATTCGTCTAAGGGAGTCCAATCATGGATTTTAATTTTTGGGGGACATGAAAACAGAGTTGAAATTGGATAAAGCTTTTAGTAATTTGATTTTTTTGTTTTCCAATTTTCTACTTTTTGTTTTTGTTTTTGTTCAAATTGGAGTCCAATCACGGATTTTGTTCTCCTTGGTTCTTTTCTACCTTTTTTTTCTCTAGATATTAAATTTCACTTTAAACACCAGTTAATGCATGTAAAATAAAAAAAAAATATTTGTGACATAATATAGTTACATTATTACTATTATTATTTCTCCTAATAAATTCACAGTAGTATATATAACTAGAGATTTCAAATAAAGTTGACTGAATAATTATTGCTCATTACTTTAAGTAAACACAATTTTGATACATTCTTTAATTACTACAGTAGTATATGTTCATATAATTTTGATGTATGTTTCATATAAAGTTTGATGTAGTATGTCTAGGGCAATTACAATACAGTCCTATTTTAAAAATATGCATGACATTCCTTTAATCCATATATATTATTCTAATTTAATAAGAAGTTAATTAACGTTATATTTTAAAAAGAGTAAATGCTGTTATATTCTCGAAATGTATTCGTGCTTTCTATTTAATTTTCTTCTTTTTTATGTCTTGGATATTAAATGTCATAAAATATTAAAACAGTTTAATTTAATTTGGGATTTACCATGTACCGATCGATTGCTGAGTCTTAATATTTCCTCATCTCGGAACCCAGCTTTGTCCGTGCTCGATTCCCTGACGCTTTGCTTCAAGTGGTGCAACTTATCTGTTGTTCGAGTTTCTGCAAACTTATCAGAGGAAAAATGGAGTTCGAGCGCGGGATCCTTGACGACGACCATTTCGATAGGTTGCCGAACTCGCTGGTCCTTGTCATCTTCGACAAGGTGGCGGATGTCCGGACCCTCCTCCGGTGCTCGGCCGTGTCCAGGCGATTTCGCGGCCTCGTCCCCTTGGTCCACGACGTGATTCTCAAGATAGATTGGCGACTCGGCCCCGAGGCAGCGGCCGGTCTTTGCCTGGACAGCCCAGTAGCATGTTCATCTTCCTGCTCAAACTCATCTTGGTGACAATATTCAGATCTGTCCTGTACTTCCCGGATACCAACGTCGGCGGCAGCAAGGACCTCTCCCCCCGACAGGTCCTCAGGAACTTCACGCACGTCCGCAACCTGAAGATCGAGTTGCCGCCCTTCTCTCGCGGAGGAGCCGTCGTGGCCAGAGACGGGGAAGTTCTGAAATGGAGAGCGGAGTTCGGACGCACCCTTCAGAGTTGCCTGATACTGGCGGGCTCCGGGATGGCGGAACGCCGACCTGCTGTTGCTGCTGCTGCTTCCGCCATTGGTCAAGCGTCAAACGGGAGCTTCCTCGAGACGTTGTTTACTGATACTGAAGGAGGTCAGAAGTTGCGCGATACGGGGGAGTTATGTTGTCTGCTATCTGCTACGACGAGGCATTACCGCGTTTTGTCCATAATCATGGATCATCCGACGCTAAGAAGCTTGGTTTTCACGGATGCAGATGGGCTGGGGACGCTGGTAATGGGGGCAGAACAGCTCAAGGAGTGCAGAGAGAATCTTCCTCTGGTTATTCCCGCCCCAGGATCGCGGTGTACAAGAACCGCGATTCCTTTATGCATAAGGAAGACGATGTACTGTCACGACTTGGAGCTTCCCGAAGGGCTCGGATTGCAGAAGGCGGCGATCGTTGTGATTAAGCCTGCCGTGGATGGCGACACCACGACGGTCCAAGAGGAAGTAGAGGAGTTGCTCGTTTCGGGGGCTCTCGACGGGCCCTTCGTGCACGTCGCTCGGGCGTTGCTTAAGCACAAGGCAACTTGCTACATTGCTTTTGCTAATTAAGCGGAAGGCCAACTCGTGTTAATTCGCGGGCTTCTTCAGTTCTTTTTTTTTTTCTTTTTCACACCCATGCACTTGGTGAATTTTTAATAGTAATGCTCTACGTGATTAAAGTAGAATTTAGTTTGCATTATTTAATTTCATCGTGAGAACATCCAAGAACGGGAAAAAAATGTAAGGTATCGTAAAAGAATTTGGCATACCTGTACTTTTGATCATAACACATTCATATTTGTAAGAATCGGATCGTCAAATGGGTCAGATCCGACTGAGTCGGAATGATCGAATAGGATAATATAAATCAACAAAAAAGTAAATAAGTTAAAGTGATCATTATAATATTATTAATATGCAAGATTTTTTTTGGCAAAAATATAAAAAATATAATAAATAAAATAATTCAGATCAAATAATATAATAAAATAAGTATAAATTAAATCAACAATCAAATATTTTCTAAATAAAAAATCTCGTGTGGTAATTATAAAATAAAAATATCAATAAAATTTTATATATATGATAAAGAAGAACGTTGAAACATAAATTTTAACTAAAGATATATATAAATAATATTTCTAAAAATTTTAATAATTTGTGTATATGTTATTTTTTTTACATTTTACAACTTGACCTGCCCGAATCGAACCCATTATGTCGGTTGGTTGAACTCGAATTTTGACCGAATTTGACAGGATCGTCAATCTCGTGGCCGAGTTTTGGACAACCCAGGGTGCTCGGACACTGTTTCGATCAGTTCGTCGGTCGGGCCGGGCCGGTCTTACAACACTGCTCTTAATAGTGACAATGACAGATTGCATAAAAGAGCTTAAATTTTGATTTTATTCACAAATTTAGTTAGAATTTTTATTTTTGTGTAAAAAGTCATAAAGTTTGAGTTTGTTCTTAAATCTTATTAATTATGACCGTTACAGAAATATCGCCGGATACAACGTTATGCACAAAATAAATAGGCCGAAAAATGGTGAAGCCATGAGGCTATAAAAAAACTCCAAAGAGCAACATGATGGATATAAGGACAATGGGTACACTAAAGAGCGGGATAAGATATCCGAGCACTCCTAGTTAAACCAACGAGTTATCATTCAAATAGCAACATCATCCTCTAGGTAGTGTCATTTATTAACATCACCCTCTAGTTAATTCTTATTCTAAACAGTCACATATTACAACTTAAACTGCAGGTGTGCCTAAATACACCTTTGACACTGCATTGGTGTCGATAAAGATTACAATGGACAAACATCATAATACAATTCAGCCAAATGCACGTAAACGGTTCACCAAGGTGAGCTTTCAGGCTGGAAACAATTGATGAATATAAACGGGCAGTTAATTGACATCCGATCCATATTAACCTCGTTGAAACAATTTAAATAATATTAAAATTTTAAATTTAAAGAAGAACGTTGAAACATAAATTTCAACTAAAGATATATATAAATAATATTTCTAAAATTTTTAATAATTTGTGTATATTTTGTTTTGTTTACATTTTACAACTTGACTCGACCGGATCGATGAAAGAAATATTAATAATAGTTAATAATAGCTCGTCCATCGAAGGCACCGCCTATCGGTAAATGAAATATTAAAAATTAAAATAGCATGACGATATATATTATATTATATTATATTCTAAATTGACGTACCGATGGGCGGCACCTTTACTACAACGGTGGAGAAATATCCAGCGATGGCCATCATTAAATTAAATATTAAAAATAAGAACATGTATGCCGATATATTTATATATAATATTACAACATATTATGTTATAAATTGACGTACCGACGGGCGGCAGCTTCGCTACTAAATGTTCCTCAATAGTAGTGATGGCGATGCCCGTCGGTAAAATAAATATTAAAAATAAAAATAGGTATGCCGATATATTATATATAATATTATAATATATTATATTATAAATTGACATGCCGATGGGCCTTGCATTGGCTATACCCACGGGCAAATATTTGTTAATCGCACTGTGCCACCTGTCGGTAAATAAAATATTAAAAATAAGAATAGATATGCTTACATATAATATTATAACATATTATATTATAAATTGACATACGGATGGTGACGCCTTAGCTACTACTAATGGACAAATATTCGTCTGTAGTATCGAAAGGCATTTTCGTCGGAACGTGAAATATTAACAATATCCCATGCGTATGCCGATATTTTGGAAGGATTTTCTTCGTTATCGTAAAGTTCGTAAAAAATTCAGAAGGATACTTGTCCGTGAAAATGCGGTATTTTTCTATACGAAGAGTGAGAGTATTAGATATCATGACCACAATGATCAAATGAGAGATGTTAGTTGTGATCGTTACGAGTCCGAGAATATTGCAGGATGCAACATTGGCAAACACCCAACATAACACGATGTTAAATGTTACGAAAATAACCCGATATATCAACAGGGGTAACTAGCAGAATAAATAGGGACGAACAGTGTGGTCAGGTCATCACGCTATAGAAGGCTCCGCAAAAAGGGATACTTGTCAAAAGTCCCAAAATCATTCTTGTTGTTTTTCTTTGTCACTATAAATCTAGACTAAACTTCTATTTTTGCATAAAAAATCATGAACTTTAATTTAATTCTTAAATCAAATCTAAATCTTTATTTTAAAAAATAAATTAATTATAAATATAGCCTATTTTTATACTTTTATTAAAAATAATAATTCAATGAGAACAAGTTGTAAAAATAATGAATTGATCTCTTCGTCTTTCTGCCCGTTGCGTCGAGTGAGTTGCCAACTCGCTATGATAACGGGTGTCTATTCTGTGTTTCGGTCGTTCGAAAGTCCAATGTCGGCAATTTTAAAAAGTTTTAAATTTTAGTGAAAGTTTTTGGTGTGTTACAAAAATGATTGCTGAAGTAACCTTGGCGTTTTAACATTGCCATTGATAGAAACCATGTAACGATAATTAATATAAGAATGAGTGCACATAATTAATATAAATTCATGTGACAATATGCCATTTGAGTAGATATAATTTAGATAAATAAAATAAGAAATTTTTTTAATCACGTAAGTTCTAATTGCATAGAACCATGGGCTACATAATTTGGATAAATAAAAGTATAAATTGAATAAAACTGAACATATTTAACGAGTACATAAATAAAAATATCAATGTGAGATAAAAAGAATAACATCATACATGGAGAATTTTCAATTATTTACTTTGATATAAAGAATCTCTAGCATAGGTGGCCAAGATAATTTATATAGGATCTCTAATAGGAAAAACATCATGTTAAAAAAAATTGTAACTCTTCTATCTAATTCTTATACTCCCTTCATCTTTCATTCAATTATTTTACTTTCATGTAAACATGTAGATGGCAATAAAATTTTGTTTGGTAAAAGCAACATCCACATAATAATTCCCTCGTACTTTATAGTAGATTAACAATAATGATAAGAAAAGAAAAATTCTTTTCATATATCATATTAATGCATATTTTCACACCTTAATAACAAGAAAATTTCAAAAGGATATTTCTCTCATCCCAATATTCGTAAAAATTGTGAATAGTTTTTAGCCCCAAAAGTTGGCCATTGGAAATGTGTCATTTAGTGCTACATTAATAAATCATATATGAGAAGATGTTTTTTTTGTTTCCACCACCGTATTTGAAGCGGTCGGAAAAAAATCCAATCCATTATCACCCGACTAATCTATAGTCCCGAGTCGCATGCCTAGCTATGACAAACGATACTCCCAATGAGAAGATTATACATACGGTATGTTTTGAGTTTGAAATCGAGACCTCCTTAAGTGAGAATGATGCATGCAAAATATAACATATTTTAGTTTGTTATCTTAAATATTTTTTCTGTAATTTGATCATGGCATACATTATTTTTAGTCACTTTATTCGTAATTCCAAATTTATTAATTTTTATTATTAATTCTTTGAATATTTTAATTATGGATGGATTAATTTGTAGGAAAAATCAAATACATGATTATCCGATCAAGAATGGACGTATCGGCCAAGAAGTCCAACTCCAAATATCATATCGGCTGATAAATCAAAGATCTATCTTTATCGGCCGAGATTTGTGGGCGCAAACGACCTTTGTGGCCGAGATTTGGAAGGAATACAAAGTTTATCGGTCGAAACAAGGATTATCGGCCGAGATATAAGAGTTCAAGTTTATCGACCGATACAAAGGATTATCGCCCAATAAATCCATATCACCAAAGTTTATCGGCCGATAACTCCATACCAATCAAGTTTATCAACCGCAAAATCCAAAGTTTTATCCTTACCGGCCAATATTGTTGGGCACAAAACTCCACATCACTCAAGTTTATCGGCCGATAATTCCAATCCTTGGGCGCAAACTTGATTTTGTGGCCGAGATTTACAGAGGAATCATCACGTTCAAAATGAAGTGGATAGAGTTTATCGGCCGAGAAATTTTTATCGTCATTGGATAGAGTCGTAAGCCACTTAAGTTTTATGTCACGAAATTAAATTCGGCCGTACGATATCATGACTGTGATCAAATTATAGACCGTCCGCACTTATAAATACGTAAAGAATCCGTTGTTCTAATTCATGCTCTAAAGTTCAGATTTCTTTCACAGCGAGTCGAGAGTCTGCAGGCTTCGACCAAAAGGAGAGAGGTGCGACGGCTGGAAGTTGATCGCGGCCTTGATCAAGTCCGAGAGGTTGCCCGACTGTCTGTCCAATTCGAGAGCTCTACTTTTGTTTTAGATGTAATTCTTTCAATTCTTATTGTTATTTTGTTATTATCTCTCCAAAATTTCTAGGATGGACTCATATTTCTATTCATTTCATTTTAGGAGATTTTTATTAAAGGGAAACTATTTGGACCCTATATTAATTGTTATAATCTTTTCTGATCAATTAGTTAATTATGCTTTTTGCTTTTGATTTAATTATTTGGATTTCTGAGTTGAGTAATTACTAGTTTGTGGACTATTTGATTTCAGAATTCATTAATTAAATTAATTAATTTTATGTAAAATTAATAATTGACATAAATTTGATAAGTGTGTGGAGAATCAAGTTTGTGTGGCCTATTAATCTATACCAGTTTGTGGAATGATTAGCAGTGTAGGATTTTCAAATTAATGCATCTTAATTTTAATCTTATTTGACGAATACCAGTTTGTGGGACTTAAGGTTTGATTAAATTTAAGATAGTTTGATTTGCCGGATTAAATAGCAGAATTACCAGTTTGTGGACTCTGTGATGTTAATCTTGAAAATTAATAACTTGGGAAAATTTCTAATCTATCTTTAAATATTAAATTTATCTTTTATGATTCAAATATTTATCCTAATCTATTTTCATCCTAAGGCCTAATTTCAACACCATTATCTTATTTTTATCTTAATTTTTTTATTTTATTTTACAAAACTTCTTTTCCAAAATTCCATGTTTTTTTCCTCTCTTATAAATTTATAAATTTAGATATTTAATTAATAATATTTCTCGTGGGTTCGATATTCTTTACTCCTTTTTACTATATTACTTGAGCGACTGGTGCACTTGCTAGTGATTCTATTTTGCTACGTCATTTTACGCATCAAGTTTTTGACGCCGTTGTCGAGAAATATTTTATTAATTAATTTCTGATTTTTATAAATTATTAGGAGATGTAAATAATTTGTAAATAATTCTCTGTAAATATGTACTATTTGTTCTAATTTTTTTTATTTTTTGTGAATAAACTAACATCTTTCTTTTTGCAGATAAAACTTTTTGTAGATAAAAGTCACGGAATTATAAGTTGATTTTGGATTAAATTTGCTAACCTTCGACCGATATTATCCTCGAAGACCGATTGGATTTTTTTGATTAATTGAATTTTTTTCTGATTACGACTTAGGGATTTTACGACCGAGATCTAATTTTTCTTCTTTACTGGTTTTACAGCCGAAATTTCACAAATTGATGTGATCAAAGTGATTCTTTCTCTTGGTCTTTGCGGTCGTAATTTTAACTTTTGTTTTGCGCTTTGATTAATGATCATATTGGATTTCAAATCGATTTGATTTAATTGTGTCTTGCGGCCGTAAAGTTATAATCCTCCGAACGTCTAATCATTTTGACTTTGATACTTTGAGAAAAACGTTTACGACTGCAAAAGCTTCAACAAATTTTCATCCTTATATTTGCGACTGGCTATTTCTATATGAGTTTTACGGTCGAAATCCCATGAATTGATGTCTTTCTTTTGCGCCTTGGATTTTCATATTTGTTAATCCATTTGTGCATGTCTTTTGCGGCCGACAGTTATTTTATTTTATTTTTATATATTGTTTTGCGGCCGACAGTTATTTTATTTTATTTTTATATATTGTTTTGCGGCCGACAGTTATTTTATTTTATTTTTATATATTGTTTTGCGGCCGACTTTGATGACTTCCATTAGTTTCGGCCGTAATCCAACAAGTTTTACTCCTTGATTTGTTTCGGCCGAGATATGATAGGATTTTTACGCCCAAGTTTTTTTTTTGTTTCGGTCGTAACGACAATTAATAATTAAGTTGGCATCGAGAATTTTACTTTCCTGAACTTTTGTTTTACGCATTAAATGCATGACTTTCAATTCAAATTTGTTTTCGGCCGAGATGTGAATGATTGCCTAGTGATTTGATTTTTCTTGCCCTATTTGTTTGCCGAGATGTGGGTGGATTTTATTTTGCCCCCGACGAAGATGATTGTGGCCCCTTGATTTTGCGCCCGGATTATTACTAATTTGATTTGTCGCCACTGATTGCATATTTAATTTGTTGCCACTGATTGAATATTTGATTTGTCGCCACTATTTTTTCTATGCAAATTTCCTTATCACTGATTACGCCCGCAATTTCCTATTATGCTCGAATTTGCCCACAATTTTCTATTACACCCAAAATTCGTATTATTTTCTCTTTCCATGATAACACCCTCGTATTGCACCCGTAATTGATTTTCTACTTAGATTACGGCCGTAATACATGATTCTAATTTGGATTGCGCCCATAATTTGTGATTCTAATTTGGATTGCGCCCGTAAGATTTGGTTGCACCCATAATTTTGACTTCTAAGTAGGCAATGATTTTTCTTTAACTGGCGTAAAATTTCGGGATTTGTTTTGAGCCTCAATTTTTCTCTATCTGATTTTCCTATGATCACGCTCAAATGTTGTCCCTCAGTATTCATTTTCTCTTTCTATGATATTACGCCAGTTGATTCAATTGGGTATTAATCGTGATTCAATTACTTATTTGACTGATTGGCGCCCAAGCATACGTTGATTAAGCATATCTTGAAATTCTTTCATTTTAATTCTCTTACGGCCGTAACAGTGATTGATAATTTTACATCTATTTTGCGGCCGAGATTTGATTTGTTGCTCAATTTTTTCGGCCGAGATAAAATTTGATTTGGTACCTAATTTGTTTCGGCCGAGATTGCCTACTGATTTGATTTTTTGCCCCATTTATTTCGGCCGAGATTGCCTAGTGATTTGATTTCTCTTGCCCAATTTGGTTTCGGCTGATTTGATTTCTCTTGCCCAATTTGGTTTCGGCCGAGATTGGATACTGCGATTTATTGCCTATTTGGCGCTCGAATTGCCTACTGATTTGTTTTTGTCACCCATATTTTGCGCCCATTTATTACGCCCGCAATTTCCTCTTTTCGCCCGCAACTTCTTATTTCGGCCGCGATTCCTGATTACGCCTAGCAATGTTTATCTCTTTACGCCCGCAATTTCCTAATTTAATGATGATAGATTACATGAATATCACGCTGATTTATTACCAAACACAATACACCAATAATTTTGGAATATCTTATATGCGCCAATATGATTTCTTATTGTATTTCTCCATGATTTTTGTGCCTAACTATTTTGCTTATCATCATCTGTTGGGATTTTTCACTGCAAATTTCTGATATCACCTTGATTTTTCTCGCCCACAATTTAGGTGACTTTCATGTGGGTTTCTTGATCTTATTCGGCCGTAAAATAAATATTCCATGTTTGGCGCCCCAATAATTCATCACGGCTATGATTTTTCTTGAAGTTATTGGTGCCTTAAAGTGTCGAATAATTTATCTTTTACGCCATGATATACCTCTAAATTCTCGACACTTTCATTATGGAATATTAAAGACAATTTAATTACACATTTCGGTATTATTTTCTGATTATGAACTTCACTTATATCTTTTGAATCGTAATTACCAATTTTTGAAAAAAAAATCATTTCATCCATTGTCAACAAAATAATTTTACTGTGACTCATTAATTGTATTTATTCATATTTATGTTTGTATATATATGTATATATATATATATATATATTCTCTCTCTCATATCTTCCTGAAAATTAGTTGTTTGTAGGACTTGAGTGAAAATCTAATAACAACTAATTTAATTCTTTGGACAAATTTGTCACACATTCTGATCCGTTAAATTGTTTTTTATCTGATACTTGGTTGTTGCAGAAATTATTTAAAAATTATATCACAACCATTTTTTTACTATTTTATTAAGTTTGTTAGTCTTTCAATTTAATTTAATTAGTTTAGTTAAGGCTTTAGATTAGTTACCTTTTAATCTCTTTCTTTAGTTCATAGTTATTACTTAGTTACTTGTCAAGTTTCTTTAATTTATTAGTTCTTGTCTTTGAGTCATCTAACTATTTTTCGTCCAAGGAGGAAACTTCGGACACGTCGGACACCGAGTTATCAATTTTTGAGCCCGCACTCCGATGGATTTGACTGGTCAGAAACAAAGCTGCTGATCTCCAACCTACGATTGCGGCCGAGTTCCTTTCCTGATTGCGGCCGAGAAAATCCACTGAAGCTTCTTCATCAACCGATCAATCTTCACCAACTATCTCGGCCGAGATCTTCACCAACTTTCCTTGCAGCCGAGCTTCTCCAATTGCGGCCGAGAAGTCACTGTATTACAGCCGAAGTTCTCACCGACGTCGAACTGCCGCTTCCTTACGCCCAAAAGCGTCACACCCAGTTCCTTACAACCGAGAATTCGCGGCTGAGATCCTTACTGGCAACACTTTGCAGCCAGCATCTCCTTGAATATCAACCGAGAACCTCCTCTTTGCGGCCGAGAAACCAACTGTTACGAAAAAGGGGAGAGAGGGATCGCACGAAATACAGAAGAACACGAAGAGGAAAAACGGCGGCGGCTCTTTGTTATGGAATAATGATGATTACAAGGATAGGTCTCGGTCTAGACCCTTAGGGAGTTTATATAGGCACTCCCTTTGACAGATGATAGGAATTACATATGGACTGAGACTCTAAATAAATCCCCTGAAAATAGGACACCTATCTCGTGATAAGGAAACAAATCAAATCCGAATCACAAACAGAATACCCCTAAAAATTTTCGCTCAGGGGGCTCCGCCCCCTTGCAACCCCCGCAGGGGGGGATCCCCCTGGATCCCCCCCTTGACCTCCCACAGGCTCGCTGATCGGGCAGCGAGACCCCCGTAGGGGAATTCTGCTGAAGCGTCTGACTATGTAGGGGGACCAACTGGGTTCAGATTCAAGGCATTATTAACAATTCTCCACCTTGACTTGAATCATCTTCAGAGCACAAAAGCACGCCACGCCGCCGCCAGTCCCATCTTGAAGCTATTACCAAGTACTTATGTTAAGCAAGTCCAAACAATGTTGGAACTTGCCATAAGGAACAGATTTGGTGAACATATCAGCTGGATTGTCTTCAGTGCCAATCTTTTTCACCTTGATCCTCTTCTCAGTGCGGATGAAGTGATATCTGACATCAATGTGTTTGGTTCTTTCATGATGTACTTGATCCTTGGCTAAACATATTGCACTCAGACTGTCACAGTGCACTATAGCCTGCTCCTGATGTAATCCGAGATCTCCAACTAAGCCTTTTAACCAGATGTCTTCCTTGGCAGCTTCCGTCAGTGCCATGTATTCAGCCTCTGTGGTGGACAATGTAACTGATGGCTGAAGTGTAGCCTTCCAACTAATAACTGAACTGCCCAAAGTGAAAATATAGCCTGTCATAGATCGTCTTCCATCAACATCTCCAGCATAATCTGAATCTGAGTAGCCTGCAACCAAACACTCCTTATCACTTCTGTAGATGAGGCCAATATCAGATGTTCCTCTCAGATACCGAAAAATTCGCTTCACTGCTTGCCAGTGCTCCTTTCCTGGATCGCTCATGAACCTGCTGACAACACTGACTGCATGAGCAATGTCTGGTCTTGTGCAAACCATGGCATACATCAGACTTCCAACTGCACTAGCATATGGAACCCGAGACATGTACTCCTTTTCTGCATCTGACTTTGGTGCGAAGGCAACAGAAAGATGAACATTTGCAGCTGATGGAGTATTCAAAGGCTTCGCTCCAGACATTCCAAACTTGGATAAAATCTTCTCAATATAACTTTTCTGAGATAAGAAGAGTTTACCCTGTGCGCGATCCCTTAGAATTTCCATCCCCAGAATCTTCTGTGCTGCACCAAGATCTTTCATATCGAATTCTGCACTGAGGAGCTTCTTCAGATTTTGAATGTCTGTCATGTCTCTAGCAGCAATAAGCATATCATCAACATACAAGAGCAGATAGATGGTGGAGCCGTCCTTCACCTTCTTGTGATATACACAGCAATCATAGGGACTTCGACTGAATCCCTTACTGATCATGAAGCTGTCGAACCTCTTGTACCATTGTCTGGGAGACTGCTTCAAACCATACAGAGATTTCTTCAGACTGCAAACTTGATTCTCCTTTCCAGGAATGGAGAATCCCTCAGGTTGGCTCATAAGAATATCTTCTTCAAGTTCTCCATGGAGGAAAGCAGTCTTCACATCTAGTTGCTCGAGCTCTAGATTCTGATGTGCTACAAGAGCAAGTAGCACCCTGATAGAAGTATGTCTGACAACAGGTGAGAATATCTCATTGTAGTCCACACCTTCTTTCTGACTATAACCTTTAGCAACCATGCTTTGTATCTCGTGCCTTCAACTCCTGGAATTCCTACTTTCTTCTTGAAGATCCATTTACAGCCAACAATCTTCCTGCCTTTAGGCAACTTGACCAGCTCCCACGTCTGATTCTTGTGAAGAGATTCCATCTCCTCACCCATAGCAGCGATCCACTGTTCAGATTCGGCACATGTGATGGCATCCCTATAAGAGGACGGCTCCAGGGACTCCACCTCTTCAGCTACCTGTAGTGCATAAGCAACCATGTCCTCGAAACCATATCGCTTAGGAGGACCCACTTCTCTGCGAGGACGTCTAGTAGCAATTGACTCCTCTTCAGGTTGCTCATCAGATTCTTCACCTTCTGGTTCTACTTCTTGATGTGATCCTTCAGCATCATCCTCAATTTGAGTGATTTCAACCTCCACCTGTTTACTGACACTCTCTTCAGCCTCCACCTTCAACTGAAGCATTGATGCTTCATCAAAGGTTACGCTTCTGCTGTGAATGACTTTGTGTTCTGAAGGAGACCAGATTCTGTAGCCCTTCACTCCTGCACCATATCCCATGAACACCCCTTCTTTGGCCCTTGGCTCCAACTTCCCTTCACTGACGTGATAGTACGCTGGACAACCAAAAACTTTCAGACAAGTATAATCAGCAGGATTTCCTGACCATACCTCAGTTGGAGTCTTGAGATCAATTGCAGTCGCCGAACTTCGATTCACCAAGTAACAAGCTGTGTTAACAGCTTCAGCCCAGAATGTCCTATTCAGACCAGCGTTAGAGAGCATGCACCTTGCCCTCTCCAGAAGTGTCCTGTTCATTCGTTCTGCAACTCCATTCTGCTGTGGAGTATCCCTGACTGTGCGATGTCTGGCAATGCCTTCATCTTTGCAGAACTGGTCAAATTCAGCAGAACAGAACTCCAAACCATTGTCAGTGCGAAGACGCTTCACTTTCTTCGACGTCTGATTTTCCACCAGAACCTTCCACTGCTTGAAGGCCTTGAAGGACTCACTCTTGTGTTTCATCATGAATACCCAAGTCATCCTCGAGTAGTCATCAATCACAGATAGGAAGTACCTCGCACCTCCTAATGATGGAACACGAGAGGGACCCCAACAATCGGCGTGGATGTAGTCAAGTGTCGCCTTCGTCATGTGCACTGCCTTGCCAAACTGAGACCTTCGCTGTTTGCCGAATACGCAGTGCTTACAGAAGTTTATCTCAGATATCTTCTTCTCCCCTAGAAGACCTCGTTTGCTGAGGATATTCATCCCGTTCTGACTCATATGCCCAAGCCGCATATGCCACAGCCTGGACCTTTCTGATTCGGATGAACTAGCCACTGCAGCAACGCCAGAGACTGTCTTGCCTTGTAATACATACAAGGACTTCTGTCTGACTCCCTTCAGAACCGTAGCATCACCTTTCATGACTGTGAGGATGCCTCCAGCAGCATTGATCTGACACCCTTTAGAGTCGAGGACTCCAAGTGATATCAAATTCTTTTTCAGTTGCGGAACATGACGGACATCTGTTAGCGTCCTCACAAGATTG
The DNA here is from genome assembly GCA_030549335.1 of Pontederia crassipes. NCBI lineage: Eukaryota > Viridiplantae > Streptophyta > Magnoliopsida > Commelinales > Pontederiaceae > Pontederia > Pontederia crassipes. The sequence continues at coordinate 11,783,957 of CM060190.1, forward strand.
TCATGAGTCCTGATCTGCACAGAACCGATCCCAACTATCTGACAGGCTGCATCATTGCCCATGATGACGTTTCCACCATCAATCTTCTGATAAGTTGAGAACCACTCTTTATTCGGAGTCATATGATAAGAACACCCCGAATCCAGAACCCAACTATCCGTCAGACATCCTTGATCAGAAGCAGCCAGAACCAAATCATCTTCAGAATTTCCTGTTTCATGTGCCACCGCAGCGACAGGGGCCTTCTTCTTCTTCGGACAATCCTTCTTCCAATGACCTGGTTCCTTGCAGTAATTACAGATGTCTTTCGCAGTGATTTTCTTCTTCTTCGACTTGGATTTCTTTGAATTCGAGGACTGTCCCTTCTCTGCGGTTGATATCAAACCCGCGGCCTGAGTCTCTACAGAATTTCCAGATGCCCTATGCCGAAGTTCACGAGTATGAAGACTCGATCTTACTTCTTCCAGACTTATAGTTTCCTTCCCGATAATCATAGACTGAACGAAATTTTCATATGATGGAGGAAGCGAAACTAACAGAATTAGGGCAGCATCTTCATCCTCGATCTTAACATCGATATTTCTGAGTTCCATCAACAAAGAATTTAACTGATCAAGATGTTCCTTCAGAGGGGTACCTTCCTGCATGCGGAGAGAGAACAGACGTTGCTTCAACAGCAACTTGTTGGTGAGAGACTTCGTCATATATAGACTCTCGAGTCTCAACCACAGACCGGCCGCTTTTTCTTCATCTGCGACCTCGATTATCACCTCATCCGCCAGACACAACAGGATCATCGAGTGCGCCTTCTCCTCCTGTGCCGCCAAAGTTGCGAGGTCGATCTCCTTTTCTTTGCCTTTCGAGTCTTCCTCCTTTGGCTTGTTCTTCGACACGTTTGAGAGCGGCGCCCAGACTCCTTGTTGCTTCAAAAGTGCCCGCATCTTGATCTGCCACAACCCGAAACTATTTCTGCCGTTGAACTTCTCCACGCTCACGTTGTGCGACGCCATCTCTCTGCTGATCGAGAATCGTTGACAAACCCTAAGGCTCTGATACCAGTTTGTTACGAAAAAGGGGAGAGAGGGATCGCACGAAATACAGAAGAACACGAAGAGGAAAAATGGCGGTGGCTCTTTGTTATGGAATAATGATGATTACAAGGATAGGTCTCGGTCTAGACCCTTAGGGAGTTTATATAGGCACTCCCTTTGACAGATGATAGGAATTACATACGGACTGGGACTCTAAATAAATCCCCTGAAAATAGGACACCTATCTCGTGATAAGGAAACAAATCAAATCTGAATCACAAACAGAATACCCCTAAAAATTTTCGCTCAGGGGGCTCCGCCCCCTTGCAACCCCCGCAGGGGGGATCCCCCTGGATCCCCCCCTTGACCTCCCACAGGCTCGCTGACCGGGCAGCGAGACCCCCGTAGGGGAATTCTGCTGAAGCGTCTGACTATGTAGGGGGACCAACTGGGTTCAGATTCAAGGCATTATTAACACCAACCTTAAGCAACCACCACCGACACCATTTGCGGCCGAGAAGATCATAACATTGCCACCACAAGAATCTCGGCCGAGTGTCAACTTTTGCGGCCGACACCTTCATCGACATGAGTATCATATGCACCAAGGACATCTCGGCTACCATCCACCATCGCCACCTCACAGACAGTAAATCCGATTGTGTCTTTTCCCTTTTCTTTATTTTTCATTTCTTTATTTTTTCCTTTTTATTATGTATCACTTTCTCTTGCTGGCTTAACACTGAGAATAGTGTCTGGTTCAAGCTTGGGGGAGTTTGCATTTCATGCATTGCATATTTTTTTCTTTTTATTTGCTTATGTTTGCATGTATTTCTGAAAATAAATAAAAAAAATTGATAAATTAAAAAATTTTCCCAAAAATACCATTGCATGCATTTATTTTTGCTACCATCTTACTAACTTTTGTCTTACTGTTTTAATTATCTTTTAGTAAAAATTCAAAGACATGTCGTTAATTGATGAAATTTGAATGCTTTTTCTTTCTTATCACTTGATATTTTAGTATCAAATTTATGGACTATGTGCCTATGCTAAGTAGAATTATGAATGACTAGACGACAAAATCATATTCATGCCTTTTTTATTTCTTTGAAGTCTTGATAGTAGTAGCCTTCTTATTGACCATATTAAGTACTTTTTGAGCTTATAAAAAAAGAAGGGTCAATTGAACTCCAATGAAAAAAAAGAATAAAGTTATGTGTAGGTATAAAAGTGTTATCCGGAACCAAGGTGTGTTCGGGTAATTAGATCCGTAGGAGTTCATGCCTAGCGACCTAAGGGCAACTGCCCTGGAATCCGTCAATCGAAAACCTGTTACATGGACCATCTTGTGGAATATGGAGAAGCATAGGAGTACTGAATCATGGCTAAGTTCGAACTCTTCATTCAGAACATGGGTTGTTCGGGCAAGTAAACTCGAGGGGTGCCTTATCACATGTTGTTCTAAGTGCATCTAGTCTGTGAGTCATCAGTCCAAAGCCCGCTACATGTACTTCCTTGCGCAATCCTGCTTGAAGATTAGAAATTTTGAAATGATTGAAAATAAATTTGAAAAAGAAAAAAAAAGAAAAAGTTTTAAGCTCAATTAGTACTTATGTATTCAATATTAATGCTATTATTTGATAGGCAATTTATTTTTTTTACAAGGCTGAATTTGATATTGTTTAAATTTGTATAACATTCAGAACCTCTACGAAGCTAAGTGCATGGAAAATGATAAGTTGCTGAGTAGTAGGTGTACAGAAGAACTGTGTGAGAAAATTAGTCAGTTGATAATATGGAAGTTATGATGGAACGACTTTAAGCTTGGGGTAGTTTGATGCATGAAAAATATAACATATTTTAGTTTGTTATTTTAAATATTTTTTCTGTAATTTGATCATTGCATACATTATTTTTAGTCACTTTTATTCGTAATTCCAGATTTATCAATTTTTATTATTAATTCTTTGAATATTTTAATTGTGGATGGATTAATTTGTAGGAAAAATCAAATACATGATTATTCGATCAAGAATGGATGTATCAGCCAAGAAGTCCAACTCCAAAGATCATATCGGCCGATAAATCAAAGATCTATCTTCATCGGCCGAGATTTGTGGGCGCAAACGACCTTTGTGGCCGAGATTCGGAAGGAATACAAAGTTTATCGGCCGAAACAAGGATTATCGGCCGAGATATATATAAAACAATAGGTTTGTTAATTATGATCAAACAGAAATAATACCTTCAATGACGTATCAGATTGGATAGGCCCGCTAAACACTGATTAGATACATTTGTGTAATATTAATAGCTCATGGTAAACAAATTAATGAGTGTTCCAAGTGTACTTTGAGAAGCGATGTTTTAATTCGTGCGATAGCGATGAGGACGATGTCCTAAGTCTACTCCATGTGCACATCACCATCACGAACATCGTCAGTCACTTCAGCTCATCCTTTATTACTCTGATTATCTGTAGGATCAATGCAGGGAAACAATAACCCATGATCTTCGCAGTCCAATAGGTGGATAATAAGCCAATGAATAAATAGTAGCAATAAAGAAGCATGATGATAGTGTAAACATAATAATAATCATTACAGGAATAATCAATGAAAGAAATCAAGACCATGCTTAAAGAAGAATCAATGAGACGTATCAATGCCATGCTCTAAGTGTAATCAAATGAATAATCATAGTATAAGTGGAACAATACTATGCACTAAATAAGATCAATAGAACAATTCAAGGGAAAAGATCAATATTATACTCTGGATAGGATCAATGGAATAAAGCAAATAGTATGCCTTGAATAAAATCAATAGGGGAATTAAGACTATGCTCTGAGTGAACCAAGGCAACATCTGGTATTATACAATGCTCAGATACCATGTCTATGAGTAAAATCGAAATTCATGATACACACTATTGGGATCCATTGGAAGAAACCAATACTCTAATTATCGATGAATAGGTATCAATACAATGGATATAGGTAGAATCAAATTGAGTAGGAACAATGCAATAAATCATTAGGTGAAAACAATCATAATATAAGATAGAGATTCTGGTAATTGGAATGAACCAGTTCAATGCTCTGATTTACTTTGTATTTCAATTTCATATGTCATGCTTTGGATCAATGCCTTGTACTATGCTCTCAATATACTTTCAATACTTTCAATATCATATCAACTTCTTTATCTTTGATATTTTTATGTGATGTCACTAATTAACGTAAACCTATTCGTTGCAATGAGGTGCCATGTACTTCATAAGGCTAGTGATTGTGCACAGCACAACAGTCATCCTCTCTATAGGAGAGGTCATCCTCTTTCGTTACGCAACGGGGAGAAATCGTGCAACGGGGACAAATTATGCCCCAACACCGATTGCAATGCTATACCATGAGCTCTCGTCAATCCGTAACATGAGCACCCAAGCTTTTATCTTTAATTATTTAGGTTCTCCTCTTCGTCCAGATTGTGACTTAAACGTAATGATGCAATGATAATAATCAAGATCGATGAAATCAATAGAAGTTAAACCTCAAATTTAATCTATGCAATATGACAATGAGATCAGGTGAATAGAAATTTAGATTGACAATGTAGGATAGCAATGGATTTTGAGACCCATAAGTCAATAATTAATAATATGATTAATCATTCTCTAACGATACTCTAACTCATAATATCAATAGGGTCAAATTAATGGCCAATAATGGAGAATCAATAATACAATAATCGAATGACAATATCAATATAAATTATGTTTAAGTGAAATCGGATGATTAACAAATCATGGATCAAACAACAAAAAATCACAATACAATATACTCTATAAGGATGTCAATGTATTCAAATGGATCATAATTCATGAAACAAGAATCAAATAATAATCAATTAAAAATATAACCATAACATAACTTTAAAAGAAATCAAATGTAACATATATCATAAAATAACACTAAAATAATAATAAAATAAAGATCACATTATATTATATCAACACGACCGAATCCGGGAAGAGTTGGGTCTGACCCCGGCCGAGTTCTTCAATGGTCAATTCTTCGGCCCAACCTGGTCAGGTACGAGTCGAACTCGGTCGACGTTTGGTGTATCCCTGCCAAACCTCGACTTGGGTTAGGGCTGGGGTCAGTGGAGCCCAGGTCGAGTTTCGATACCTATGCGCAGTCGGCGACAGTGTAGACTGGGCAGCGAGGAGCCCGGGTTGGGCTCGATGCTGTTCTTGCCTGACAATGTCATACCCGGGACTGGTTCTCTAGAACCTGGGCCGGGTACCATGATTCCAATGAGAGCAGTGACGCTGACTGTTCGATTTTTGACGTAGTTTCTCGGTAATAAGCCTTCTAGGACAAAAGTAATCATATTGGACGAATCATGGATGATAGGAGATTATGTTATGACTCTAATTGTACTCTAATAACATACAAATTTATTGTTAAAATTGATCCAAAAGTCCACCTACCTCTATGTAGATTCTCTATTGTTCGGTCTTCTCTCCCTGCTTCGTCCTTCACGTCGGCCGTCCCTAAAGGTTCCCCAACTTCAATCACTATTTGTCCTAGGTCCCTTGCACCTAGTGGCCATGTTGGATGGGGAAAAACGTGGAAAAAGTCAAAGAAAATAGCCCTAAAAGTACTATAAAAATTCTAGCATGGCTGCTATGTCACCTTAATTGGTTCTCTATTTTCCGACGAAATTCCAACGTTGTCTCCGACGGGCAGCAACGTGCTCGGGCTCCTAGTTGCCTAGGAATTTGTACAGGTGGAGGAGAAAAAAGGAGAGGCACGACGGCTAGAGTTAAAGGAGCTTTTCATTGGGAGAAAAGTTTATATAAGTAGGAGTTGGCTATAACTTTCCATTGGAACTCTTCATTTAAATTCTCAACAGAAATCTGATTTTATTTTTTTATTTAACTTTAATATTTTATTTCATTTTCTGGATTTCTGTCGGGTGTTACAATCAATGTTCTGATTTAAATAATAATTCACCTCTCGCCTCTTAGTACCAAATGATCCAACAACATGTTCTACGAGTGCTTCACCTTGATCACTTGTTGTATGTTTTTAATTATACTTTTAAAGACTATAATTAGCCTTAAGCCACTTGTTATTTAATGTATAGTTTTAAAGTTTTAGAATAAATCTTAAAGCACATCCTCATATATCATTTTTATGCTTATTTCTTAATTTTTTATCATAACTTTAGCATTTAAATTTTGCCATAGTTAATTAGTATAATGCTTGTAATGTATCAATATGATTATATGGGAAGATAAAAAAAAATCAATATGAGTGAATTACAAGTGACCACCACTTTTATTAGTTTTTTTCATGACATATATATGATTTCCTTCTATTTCAATTCTTTGTTTTAAGTTGGTTTTTATTTCCAAAAGTAATGGAATATATTTTAAAAAGAATATTTTATTTATTTTATTATACTTGTCTGTTATCTTTTAGAAGTAAAATATTAACTTAATTGGAGTCAAACTCAATTCTTTGTTTTAACTTATTTTTAGAACCTTATTTTAAACAAAATCTTTTGATTTAGTTTACTCTCTTTTCGGTGGTAATGTCTAATACTAATTGAGGTTATCCGCTTGCAACTTTGTCTTAGGCTCTGTTTGGCAAAGCTAGCGGTTTGATTAGAGAATAGCGGTTCGACTAGAGGATAGCGATTTAACCAGAGTATAGCGGTTAGCTATTAGAGGATAGCGGATAGCGGTTTGTTTATAAATCCAATAAAATCTGTTTGGTAAACATAGCGATTAAATTAGCGTATAGTATAAAATAACGAAAATAGACATAACATATAACTTGTGATCATTTTTATATACATCATATTCATATAATTTAATTTAAAATAATTATTTTGAATATTAATACTTTTAAAAATCTTATTTAATATAAAATATTGATTAATTCAAAATTAAAAAACTTATTTGGGTTGTAAGTAAAATTAAAGATGTGATATATAAAATAAAAATAATATATGATGTTTAATAAGTAAATAATTTTTTACTTTAAAAATGAGGGTATAATAGGAAGAAAATATGAAAACGCTACTTCTATACTCTATAAGCTAGTAAGAGTAGCTTATAGCGTTTTTTTGTTCAAATCTCTAAACGCTATTGAGAAAAAACTTTTACCAAATGCTTGTAGTAGCGTTTTTACTCTAACAAAACGTTATTCGCTACTAAATACTCTACTTTTTTACGTGCCAAACAATGCCTTAATTTTAAAGCAGATTCGAAATTTTCTATTAAGTGGGGTCACCTCCACTTGATCCCCAAATAATTTGATTTTCACTTTTGAATTGTGATTAATCTGCATTATTCTACCCTTTCAATCTTCGCGTCACATATTTTGAGTCATTAATCATACTCAAATTAAAGTTCTTCATCTTTTAGAAAGGAAAATTTAACTTAATTGGGCTGAAGTTCAATTCTTTGGTTTAATTTTTTTTATTTCGAAAATAACACATTATCTTTTAAAAAGGGAAATATTATTTATTTTATTATATGTATTGTACAGTACCATTAAGGAAGGAAAAATTATATCTTAATCATACTCAAATTGAGTTTGGACACAAGTCGCCGTAATATTTAAAATTAAATATTATTTATTTTTTTATACATGTACATTACCTTTTGTAAAGGAAATATTATTTCAAATTGAATGATTTATTTTTTAAAGTTTTAGCAATAATTGTTATATTTAAAATATATATTATTTATTTATGATATTTGTCCATTAACTTTTAGTAAGGAAATATTAACTTAATTGAAACCAAAATTGTTAAACTATTTTTAAATTTCTAAATAATGCATATATTTTAAAAAATAAATATTATTTATTTAATTATACATGTATAGTATCTTTTAGAATGGAAATTATTTATTTTAATCATACTCAAATTGAATTATGTATTTCAAAAAAAATTATTTCCAAAAATAAAACCTTATATTTTTAAATGAAAATATTATCTATTTATTTATTCTTATTCAGTACCTTTCACAAAAGAAAAGTTATTTATTTTAATCATACTCAAATTAAATTTCTTCCATCATTTTTTAGAAAGGACATATTAACTTAATTAGACTAAAATTGAATTTTTTTATTGAAAAATATTTTTAAATTTTGAAAATAACACATTAACCTTCTAGATGTCATATCAAAAGATATCAAGAGGGGTGGGGGGTGAATTAGTGATCAACAAAAATAAATTGATTTTATGGAATGCGTCGTGAAAGTTTAAAATTAATTCGTTAAACTTTAAATCAATATAATAGCAATCAAATCACATGAATTATAGGATATGAATAATATGAAAAAGAGAAAGCAAAAATAAGATGCACAATGATTTATTGATGAGGTTCGGTCACATTTCATCTACTTGTCCGCTTTGATTTCTCGACCTTGAGATGGCGAAGATTTTACTCTATTCCTTTGTTCGAAATGGGGCAAAGAAAAAATCCTTTATAACTCTTGTCTTTTCTCCGCTTCAAAAGGTACACACATCTTCTACTCGAAAGCTTTCACCTGCATTTTCTCTACTCAAGAGGTAAGGAACAATCTCTTGTTTCTAAGGAGCACCACCACCTATACAAAGGCACTACACCATTTCCCAATATATCATTTATAATTTTGAAGCTCGCACAAGAAATTAAGAGAGATGATTACAAGGTTTACAACTTTTGACTCGAGTGGACTTCACAAATGATTCATCTTTGGGACCTCTTTTAAACTCAATTTAACTTCATTTAGCCATTGGGGACCATTTCTCACTTTTTGAGTTGAATCATTATAGTGCATTCTGCTTGCTCACTTGTGGACTACTCTGCTCACTGGTAGACCATTTCTCATAACCATTTAAAAAGTATGTTTGTTGGTGAGTTCTGAGTATTAACCGGGCACACTTTTTCATCCATCGATCAACCAATTGAACTATCGATTAACTGCTCACTTATTCAGAATCAATACTAATGTCAGTCTTCAAATATCATTTGTTTTGTGTATTTTCCATGTTGACCATTCTATTGACTGTTCACCAGATCGATTGATCGACCACCTTTGCACTCTTTAGCATATAATTTTTTTGCACCGTTATCGGAATGAAGTGATTTTTTATTTATTGAAAAGCTACAAGGTTATCTACAATTTTTATATCCATATGTTTGGAAAATATGTATGAAACGTATTCAAATATTCATTTTAAGTTCAACGCATAAAGAACTCACTCCCATTTAAACTTTTTTGGCACTTTAAATATAACTCTAATTAATTAAGGTTTGTATCAAAAAATATAATTAATTAAAGGATAAAAATTGTGTTATAACAATCTCCTCTTTTTTATGAAGACAAATTGAGAAATGTTACAAGTATACATGTTGATAGAAAAAAGATATGAAGGTAAAAAATTTCACTGCCCTAACTCTTAACTTTACTTACAATTATAGATATTCACAAAAGTTTTAATTGTAAGGTACTTTTTCATAAAGAGTTATGTTTATGATGCCCACATAATTAACTAGAGGTTAAATAATTTGTGGATTATATTCCTCTCATATAAATTTATCTTATATTTTTATCATATTTCTCCCTCATTTGTCTCATCAAAAAGTAGGTTTCACATTTACTATACACAAGAGACAAATGTTCACTTCCCCTTAATCATCTATCATTTTCATAGTCCCACACTTTCATTCTTCCCTTATTGTCATATAAAACACAAAAATAGGGCAATGAAAATCGAAAGTTGTCATTCTTTTGATCATATCATAAAAAATAGTTCAAATGAATGTGATAAACATAAAGAACTTTTCCTAAGTTCATGATCGGATCATAAAAATAAAATATAAAGTTAAAATTATCTAAGGGTAATAAATAATGCATCTCAAAAGCTTATATAAGGAATTAAAATATTGCATAAAATTTTGTGACAACAATGATATATCAATTTAAATTGAATTATATCAAATAATCTAAGATTTGACAATATGATAAAAGTCTTTGATAAAATTTCATTTAAATAAATCATATTCAAAGTGAGTGGAGGAACTAATATTTGAAACTTTTAAAGAAGTTCCCCCTATCATTACTGTAACGACCCATAATCCATCCTAAAAGTTTTGATCATTTAGGGCAATTTCGCACTGTTAGCTCATTCACCATATATCATTTAATAGCAGAAGACTTAACAATTTAGAAAAAATATAATAAATGAAATCTCTCTATTAATCATATCATAACTAATACTTCAGAAAATATTAAATGCCTAAACATTCATTACACCATTAACCTCAATGTTCAAATAGAACTATAGTCCTTATTTAAATCTTAGCATATGCAACACATCGTAATGAGCTTGTGCTGTCATCAATCACTTAATCTTATTACATACACGATCTAGAGTGCAAAGTGTCTCAGTTAGAGTATGTAAAGGCCATGCATACATGATAACCTATCACATGCTTCTACATGCGATGCATCATTTATCATTATCATAATAACATAAACATATAAACATGCATGCCATTAACTATCTCTTACATCATGATTATCATTTGTTCTTAACATGCTATTCTTGAAACATAATCATCTTGGCATACTTCACTTTAGAGTCATCATTTGTAAGTCTCATACTATAAAAATATATATTTATATCATTCATAACATACATGACATAACATATCATGACATTTCATTTTCATAGTCATGTACATCCTAAGAGTTTCTTTATAACTTCTTAATCCTTACTTGTACCTTAACATCTTTCATACTTCACCTACATTTCCTCACAATTGTTTTATAATCCTTTGGATCTTTTTTCATTCTACTTTCTTTCATTATTATGTGATACTTGTAATATCATATTCATCTTTCATCTTTATCACATAACATCATCTTTATTTCCATTCAATGTCATAAGTCATATCTTAGAAATGCACATCATAATAGTGAGGGACTTTATTCTTAGTCATCTTTAGAAATATACACTTTACGTTGAGGGACATTGTTTCTTGTAAACAACAAATATAGATGTATGACTTTATTTCTCAGGCTTAGGTCCCCTTAAAATAATAGTAAAACCTAAGGTTATATAAAAAATAAAAAATTGTTAACAAAAATATTATTTAAATATAAACAAATATATTTAAAAAAGTATTAAAAATGTTTGACAAAATGACAAGTAATAAATAATATTAAATTAATCCTTTTATAATAAATATATTATATTTAATAAATAAATTATTTTGTGAGAGAAATGTAAAGAGAGAAAAAAAGGAAAATAGTTTTAAAAAAGAGACTTGTCACATCAAAGAAATTGAAAAAAAGAAGGTGAAACATGCTATAGTAGCCTAGTTCCACCAAAATGGTGAAACGTTGGTTCCGCTAAACATCACATATGGCGAAATTGGTTGGAATTAGGTGTTGCCTGGTTCCACCCGCCAAACGGAGTGGCAAACTAGCAATGGAACTTTTTCTATATAATATGTATCATTAACGTATATAAATCTAATGCATAAGAAACATCCATTGTTCATATTCAGGTTTATCATTTTTTACTTTTTATCAAATAATTCCATACCAAAATTTCATGACCATTTGCTCATCTTTTTTTTTTGTCATTTTTACCTTTTACTTTTTATCAAATAATCTCATTATCATTTGTAGTTAATATGTCATTCTATCATATATTGACCTCTCAAATAATCTTAGGATCATTACTTATTATATTATTTAATTATTTATGTTATGATGGTGACGAATAAATGGTTATGAAAACATTTCACCTCCTTTATATCTTTTTTTTTACATTTCATATTATGTAAATAATCTGAAAATATATTTATTTCATAAGAATTATCTTTAAATCCATATTTTTTCTTTAGATTTTTTTGTTTTTTAAAGTTTCAATTCAATAATATCTATTTATATTTTTTATATCTCTTAATTATTCTTCTTTCGTCCATAATAATATTTTTTATGAAATAAATAAAGTTTTATTTGAGGAATTTAATATAGGATTTAATGAGCGTCCATTCCATTTTAATAGGGTGAATGCTCCTTCTTATGTTGGCATCCATCGAATGTTGGATTAACGGTCAGTGTAAAAATGGTTCAATAGTTGGTTCAACGACAAGGGCGACTCAATGGTGGAAAAATTGAATCTCCCCCACCCCCAGCACGTGGCGATGCCTCCTTCATTTTGTGCTATTGTCGTCGTTGTCACCCCTAGTCATCCTCACTTTCTCTACGGTCATTGTGGCCCCCTAGCCATCCATGCCCTCACCGCCATCATCGTCATCCTCACCATCATGTGATTTTTTTTCTCTCCATCTACTTTGCAGACCTTTCCGTTGATTGGAGGTGGAAGTAGGGATTCCGTCGACATTGATTGTGCTCGTTTGACCTTTGTCATCCTGCTTGGCTCACTACAACTCCCAGAGGTGGAGGCAGAGGCCCATTTGCTAAGCTTCGTTGCCAACCCGCCCAATCGACCTCGACGACCCCTCCTCCATTGTCGCCTTAGGAGCTCACCCGCCATCGCACCCTCAACCTTGAGCTTCGGTCTTCGAGGTTTTGTCTGAGCTGCTTTGAATTGGAGACTAGAAAGATGATGTTGCCTCTATTCTTTTACTTCTACAAGATTCTAAGCAGCCTTCATTTTTCTGCTTTTCTTTTGTAGATTCCATTTCTAGCTTAGTGTGAGCAAGTGGCGGAACCAGACTAAATGGTCATTGAGTTCATAAAATTATTTAACAAAAGATTATCAGTGTAAACTATAAAGTTATTGTAGTTCCTTGAATTATAATGTATAGAAGTATTAGTTTTTAATAATCAAAATCATATTGATTTTAGTTCTAAATGCAAAGATAAAAATTGCACAAAAAATTGTATGTATATTTTAAGCATGAAATGATGCTGCAAGATAAGGACAAAGTGTATGATCATGAAATATGTTATCTTTGAGATAAAAATAATATAAATAAATTATATTTATCATTAAATTACATAATCCAATATTATAAAAAGTAAATATAAAATATATTATTCTATTTTTATTATGATGTATAAATAATACTTGATTGAAAATATAATAAGGAGAAATACATATCCTGAAAGACATAAATAATATTTTTTAATAATTAATATAATGTGCTCCATATTATTTATGATAGTAATAAAATAATTTATATTTATTATCAAACTAAAAGGAAAAAATTAAAGAATTATTATTCTAATTATATAAGTAATTCAAATAAATGATATTTGTTATAAAATATACAATTTGAGCTAATTGAGTTAAAATATAATTATTAATATTCCATGCAATATAATAATACTACATGAAAAACATAATAAGGAGAAATACATGATTTATAAAAAAAGAAATAATACTTTTCATAAGAATTAATATAATATCTTCATATTATTTATTATGAAAATAAGATACATTTTATTTATTACAAATGGAAAACTAGAAAAAAATGTTGCCTGAACATGGTCTGATATTTATTATTTATTTCTCCAATCGATGTGTGCAGCCATGCGCCTCCCGCACTAGTCTAGAACTGCTCTCAATATGAGAATAAATATATCAATACTAAGGAATGCCCTTATGCTTCACACAATTTTAAATAATACGTAAATGTCTATTATTAATTATATAAAAAATAAATTATTATATATGTTTATTATTTGAATGTACACTTATAAGTTTTATATTAATTAGTTTTATAGGTTCAATCGATGTTATTCCTCTGAGAGAGAAATTTTCATATTTCTATGTCTTAATACATATTTCAGCCATATTTGTGAGAAAAAATAATGTACATTCATTTCTTAAAATGCTATATAGTTAAATTCATATAATATAAGTGTAAAGACTAAAATAATAGTATAAAAAAATGATAACTTCTGACCAGAAAGCATATTAATTTGAACTCAAAAGTAGATGTTTCATTCAAACGGCACCGAGCTCAAGAGAAATTCCATGATCCATAGATAAAGCTATGGCAGGGAAGGCATCTAATATACCTACATGTTTTATGTGCCAGTGAATCATATTATTAGATGCGTGGGGCAAAGGGCTGCGAGCTCCTCTAAGTGTTACGGTAATATTCTCAAAAATAAAAGAAAAGAAAGAGAAAAGAAAATAGATAAAAAAATTTTAAAGTTATTTGAAAGTTCATTACAAGGTCCATTATAAAATCTACTAATGTAATAAACCCTAAACTTAAAGTATAAATACACCCTAAACCCCATCTAACATCTCACTTTTCGCTCTCTTCCCACACCCAGCCGAAAGTTACTCTCCTTCTCACTTCCCTCTAATCTCTCACCCCCTCTCACGGCTGCACAGTAGTAAGGAAGACCCAAGGTCCCCACTCTCTCTAGCTCCCTAGCTCCCTCTCTCTCATTTGCTATCTCTCTCTCACACACTCCAAGCTACAGCAATATTTTTCTCCCTCTCTTGTTCCACTCACGGCCAACAAGGAGCAGCCAGCCCAAGCAACTCATTCTCTCTCTTCCTCCCTGGTCATCTCACGGCCAGCACACAAGGAAGAAGGCTCATCACTCTTTCCAAGCTTTTTTTTTTAACTCTCTCCTAGGGGTATTCACGGGTCGAATTTGACTCGATCCGTGACCAAACCCGACCCAACCCGGCCAAGTTTCGCCGGGTCGGGTTGGGTCGGGTTTCAAATTTTTTTGAGGCAAGACCCGACCCAACCCGACCCGGCCCGTGCCGGGTTGGGTCGGGTCGGGTGGTCGAGTTATCCGACCACCTTTTTCTTTTTTTTAATTTTTTCTTTATAATTTTTAATATAAAAAAGCATTTATTATTTTATTTTAAATATGAAATAAAGTATTTTTAGGCATAAAAAATATTGTTTTAAATATCTACCTATTATTATCTATTTAAAATATTTTTTTATATATTTTTTAAAATTTTAGATGGTATAAAATACTTAAATTAAATAAAAAAATATCTAAAATTCAAAAAAAATAAAAAAACTCGGGTTGGCGGGTCGGTCGGGTCAAATCGGGTTGAACAAATCCAACCGGAACCCGACCCGACCACAGGTCGAGTCGGGGTCGGGTCGGGTCGGGTCCGACCCGACCCCAAACCCGACCCGACCCAAAAGGGGTCGGGTCGGGTTGGATACTCGGGTTCACCGGGTCGATCCGACCCGGTGAACACCCCTACTCTCTCCAAGCTCTCACTCACTCATTCCTAACCAACAAGGAGGCAGCACCAAGGAAGCCTCACCAATAGCAAAGCATCTCAAGCTCTCTTCCATTCCCTCCCACTCTCTCTCACTCTCTCTCTCTCGTCGTCATCACCCAAGAGAAGAAGGCCATCTCAGCAAGGAAGAATAAGGAAGGAGGAAAAAGAAGAGGAAGAAGGAAGAAGAAAAAAGAAAAAAAGAAGAGATAGAAAATTAGGATTAGGATTTTAATCTAAACTCTAAAAGTATATTTGAGGAGATCCAAACTTAATCTCTCTCTCAATGCATTATTTGAATGTTTGAATTGAGATTTGGAACAATAGAATAAAATGCGTGATGCCTATGAGATATTTGTGAAAATACTATATGAGAATCATAATATAAAAAGTGATGCTTAACTTGAAAGGATGGCATCTATAATCTTATTAAATTAGCATGATGTATAAATATGCAAATGTAAATATTAATAAAGTATGTTTGAGGGGATCCAAACTTTCCTAACCACTCCTTAATGATGTTTGAATGCGTGGATTAGGGCATGAAGAATAAATCACTTGTTCTTAGAGTAAAAATTTAGGGAATGTGCATTTGATGATTCATATTCTTTAAGTTACTATTCTATTTCTAACCATGATTAGAATCTAATGTGTTTCATGTTTTATTAAGATTAATGTCTAGAACTAGGATGTTCATTGTTATTTATGTTTGGCTCATAATGAAATTAGTTAATTCTCATGTACATGTATGAATGTGATTAGCATGTTGGATGTCTTTATGTGAAAACCTTATTTGTTTTATTGTTAGTGCACCAAGAATGTTGATGAATGATTTATGTGATGTGTGAAACAAAATCTGTGCTTAATATGTCCAAGTATGCATGATTGGAAAGAAATAATGTAGAAATGTGAGTTCTGTCGTCCCAAAGCGGGCGACCGAAGCATTAACGATTGACCGTTCTGAAGACAAATTTATCTCGACATCTATCCAATGGTCGTCCGAAACCCATTCGGACGTCCGATTTAGAGAGGTCGTTCCTCTCTATAATATGCGATCGACCCAATGCCCAGTTTGATCATCCGCAAACCTCATAATGATTGATCATAACCTTAACGGTCGTCTGATGTAGAGCAGTCGTTGCTCTCTGTAATTTGCATGATTGAATGTCCACACTTAGCATAATTTGAAGTATGTATGATCTTAAATATGATTAAAATATGCAACATGTATTGAATGATTGTATGTATTGATGAATGTCAGTAAAAGATGGATTGGTATGAAGGTGCCTTGTTGTAATCATGAAGAGGAATAAAGTCATCACTTGCTAGCTTATGTGATGTATTCTCGGGAAAGTAATGTCTGACCTATCATAGTTTGTACTTCCAACGGGACAAAAAGATCCCGACCTAGCTAGTCAAGTTCCCGTACACTACAAGAAAATGGAGGAATAGTGACCTAACAAATGCGACGCAAGGGAGGCGCTATTTCGTCTCCGAGTCATAGAGCGTCTCATTGGCATCAAACTAGCACCGCATACATGGGACACTAAAAATCGGTGGCTAATGGCATCGCAATAGAGCCAACACAAATGGAGACGCTACTAGCGTCACTTGTTGAAATGCGTAGTGTCGGGTTGGGAGCAGTAGAAATGCGTTGCTAAGTCGACGCGCACGTGGCGCTCGTAATGAGGCACTATTCCGGCGCCCAAGTGTCGCTAGCATTATGGTGTTTGCTTCATCAATGAAACGCGAATATGACGCTAAGAACAATATATTTAACTTGGCGTCGGCTCTTTCAACGACGCTAATGTGACGCTATGGAGACACTACCGGCAGATTTTTTTTACCCATACCAGCCACATTTTTTTCCCTTCCCACACCATATAATTATATAATGCATATAAATGCATTGATATTATCATAGGCAATATGAAAGCATCATAGGCATAATAGGAAAGCATCACGAGCAGAATATTTAATATAAGAATACAAAAAGTAATAAACTGAACTAACAATTAATATGCACATCTAAGTCTATAAGTAACAAAAGCATAGTTTGTACTCATGGTTTGTTTCTATCCTAGGTTTGGGAGTTATTGTTATCATTCTGGATGTTCGACCCAGACGTGCTCGGTCCACGGCTTTGCGGGGATGGATTCTGCATCGGGATCAATCCCTGAATCGCCTGCAATAGTGGAGCTAGCTGTTGCAACAACTGCTGCGACACTTCCGCGATATCTGCTTCGATAACTACTGCGATAGCTGCTGTAATAGCTGCGTCATATTAGGTGCAGCGGATGATCTTGGAGCAGATGGACCGCCTGCATATCCTCCGATCCTCCTAAGTATCTGAGCGGCTGTGTCGAGGCCATGCAAGTGCCCCCCTCGTGTCGTGCTGTCCACCTCCTCCCAAATAGCAGGGTCTTCTATGAAATAAAAAAATTATACAATCATATAATATATAAATTATATATCAAGAAACACATAAATTAAAAACATGACAAAACCAAGAAGAAACATTACGTAGTGGCTGAATCATCTCCATACTTTTCAGCCATTTTCGCATTATACTCATCCTAAAAAATTTAAACATTGTGTATTTAGAAAATAGTGCACTAATGTCAACAATCAAATGAACATTTCATGAGACTTACTAGAAGCTTACGAGTAGTGGGCGTGACTAAGTCATTATGCGTGACCTCATAGACCACACGAAAGTCTAAGGGACCGCCTTCTTTCTTCTCCTACAATAAAGTTTCAAATTTGATAACATAAGTATAAGTCAAAATTTTGATAAATTGAATTTATATGTAAATTATCATACGCCGTCGATGCTCGTCAAATCACATCGACCCTCCCTGTGTGGATGTGGGCCTCGGGCTTCGAAAGACGGTTAACTCTTGCCTTTTCCGACTTCATTTTCCATCATTTTTTCATCCTTTATGAGCATCAAATACCTGGACTTTCAAGAACTATAAATTTAATAAAAATAATTTAAAAGTAAACATACTTACCACTTCCTACATAAGGACTCTCAAACCGAGCGTGTAATATGCCTTATGCATCTTTGTATGCCTTGCTCCAAAGTGAGGTCAGCGGACGTGACGAACTTACGAAACTTGTATAATTGATTTCAGAGGTGTTTCGCAGTGGCCTCCTCAAAAGCTCTCCGGATCATCCCTAAACTAAAATCCGGATGAAACTGATTTGCCTCCTACAAAATACGTTAAAACTTAGTAATTTTAAAATAATATAAATCAAATTATATAACCCAAATAGAAGATCTACCATAAAAGTTCGAAAGATGTCATCCCGCATTTGAATTGGGACATCTTTCCAGGATCCTGCCCCTTCCGGCAAGTGGGAAAGAACGAGAGCACTGACATCCCGCACCGTGCTAGCGGGTATGAAAGTGGTCCTACCAATTACAAATAAGAAATAATTTTCAATGATAACCAAAACTATAATAAAATTTGTATAACTTATTTAACTTACGGTCGAGCAATATTATTCACGATGACCACCCTATTATCATGTAACCCCTCTTCATCACTCGAAGAAGAATCATCATCCAGTACAGCTAGGGTAGGCTGAGAAGGTCTGACATCATCTACGGGCCCTACTACATAATAAATCATTAGTGTCATACCAAATTAAAATTGTGATAATTGATATATGTAATGTAATGTTCTCACCTCGATTGATGTGTATCGTAGCATGATTAGTGGCAGTCCGCTCATTTGATTGAATTGAGCTAGGTGCTTGTGCTATCGGCGGCATAGGAACTGACATTATTAAAAATAATTAATATAATTAATTGAGAAATGTCAATAACAATAAATATATCACCTGGGTAAGATGTTGCTCGCCAACGCTAGAATGTGGTGAAGCGTCCGGTAATCTCGCTGGTGGCGATGGGGTAGCAACTGTCATCATAAGAAATTACGTAAATTTTGCCTCCAATTTAAAATTATGGAATATACAAAAAATAACTTGGTGTGACATGACGATCGTCGTCATACGATCAAGACATCTCGACTATGTGCCCCGTCGATGGTGGAGCAATTGTCACAAAAGCAAAATATTTAAAAAACTCTATCTCTTAATGTGTATCGTCTACAATGTGTCACCTACCTGGAGTGATACGTGGAGCAGACCCATCAATGAATCGCCTACTATGTGACGATCCAACTACGTGCCCCGTCGACGGTAGAGGAACTGATATTATTAAAAAATGAATTTAAGTATTATAATAAACTATAAAAAAGTAGCTGACAATAAATATATTACCTGGTGGTTGTGATGGCTGACTCATCTGGAGTAAACGCCTAGAAAAGCGAGATGACCCAGGTGCTCGATCCCTAGTAACCATGACTGAAAAAAAGGTAATAATCTTCTCTTATAGTCGGTAACCATATATAACTAAAAAAAGTAAAAAGCTTATTTCATTATAATAACTACGGGATTCATTCATTTGTTTTGTATTCTGATTTATTTTCATCATCTTCATCATCGTCGCTATGATCTTGGTTCGAGTCATCGTCAATGAAATTATCAAAGTTCACTTCCAAGAGGTCATTTGAATTGAACTTTTCCATTGGCTCAGCGTCATCGATCAATTAAAAATTCTCAACTCTATCGGCCACATCAATCGTCTCATTCACTCTATCTTCTTAATAGTAATTATCCATGGGCACATCGTTGTGTACGGATGATGTTTCATTTTCATCTACCATTGTTTTTGCTAAGAATAGTCTACTCCTCACCTTGCATGACGCCCACCATTCATTCGTGGTTCTTTTTTATGGATACTTAGTGTAGTACACTTGTTGCGCTTGTTCCGCCAATATGAATGGATCATATAACTGAAGTCTCGACCGAGGGTTAATGTCCATCAATTTAAACTTTTGATTGATCTGAACTCCTTTCTCCGGATTGAACTAATGGCATTTTAGCACAACGACTTGGTTAGATTTTTCCAAATAAGACAATTCTATGATGTCTTCTATAACACAATAGTAATCAAAGTTGTTGTCCCCGTACATGCTTCCTAGAACACATATGCCGCTATTAATAGTTGAACGTTGTCGGCTATATTCTTCTGTATGGAACTAATATCCATTGACTATGGCACCGCAATAGCTAAGAACTTGTTTCTTCGGGCCATGACCGAGATCTCGTGTTTTGTTCTCTATGATTGAGCCATTAATAACCTATAAGAAAAATAACTAAAAACTTTATTATAAGTTACGAACTTATAACAATTAAGAACGAGCAGAAAAATTTCTCACTTCACATCTCAACCAATCAGAAAAATGCTCATCTCGTAGTTTCAATAACTCATCATTTGAAACTAACGGATTGATTTCTCACTGTAATTCTTCGAATTTTCTGAATTCATAGTTTTCAATTAATGAAATCATATAGCAACAATTAACTTTAAATTATATAACAAATTAGAACAAATTGTCTTTCTCAATATGCGGCGTCACTTCGCTACAATTTGCAAGAACATAATTCTCAACGGTAGTGAGATCTCTGTCATTCAACATAACTTTGCGTCCTGTACCAAGAAGCCGACATGAGTACTTGAAAATTGATCGAATATTCATATCAACTTCTCTTTCACCACCATCATCGTTTCTTAGAACTTGGGTGTGTCGTGATTGTATGTGTGGCTCAAAGTATTTTGAAGTGAAGTTTGACACCTCCTCAATGAAATATGCTTCACATATGGAGCCTTCAATTTTTGCCTTATTCTTCGCCTTCCTTTTCAAATATAACATGTACCTTTCGAATGGATACATCCATCGATATTGAACCGGACCCACAATTTTTGTTTCATATGGTAGATGTACAATCAAATGTTCCATCACATCAAAGAAATAAGGTGGAAATATCTTCTCAGCCTTGCACATGGTAATCACAATAGAAGTCTCTAACCGAGAGATGTCTTCTTTCCGAACGATGGATGCACAAAGCTCTTTAAAGAACACAGACAATTCTGTTAAAACCTCCCAGATGGTCTTTGGCAAAAGTTCATTAAAGGCAATTGGAAGCAACCTTTGCATAGAAAATTGACAGTCATGACTCTTTGTATCCTCCCCATTGTCCAAGTTAAAGCAATGAGATATGTTTGATACATATCCGTCAAAAAATTTCAATTATTTTACCCATTCGAAAATCACTTTTCTTTGATCATTGCTCAAGACATAAGTAGCTTTTGGCTTTTTTCATTTACCATTTTGAATATGAATGATATCTAACTCTGGTCTTTTGCATATTAATTTTATATCTTCGCGAGCATGTATGCTATCTTTTGTTCTTCCTTTAACATCCATAATAGTGTTGAAGATGTTGTCAAATACATTCTTCCCCACATGCATGACATCCAAGTTATGATGTACTAAGTTTGAAGACCAATAAGGCAACTCACAAAAAATATATCTTTTCTCCTAATTATGTTCACATCCAAACCTAATTTGCTTGTAACTGAAGGCCCGAATGAGACTTCACTAAGCTTGTTTACTTGCTATAGTAATTCTTTTCCCGTCAAATGAGTTGGAGACAAAGTGTTCTCAAATGTATTCTTTTTAAATGAGTTTTGATCATGACGCATCGAATTCTCCAATGGCAAAAATATCCTATGACAATCAAACCAGCAAACTTTTCTACAATTTTGCAAATAAAATAATTTTGTATTCTTTCCACATATGGGACAAGCAAGTTTACCTTTTGTGCTCCAACCACTCAACATTTCATATGCCGGAAAATCACTTATGGTCCACATTAATGCGGCTCTCATAATGAAATTTTACTTTTTATATTTGTCATAGGTAATCACGTCATCCTCCCACAACATCTTAAGTTCATCAATCAAAGATCTTAAGTAATTACTTATAAGCATCTAAACTTTTACGAGGAGATCGAGGACCCTGGATCATACAGGTAAGCAATATATTCTCTCGTCTCATACACATGCTTGGAGGCAAATTATAAGGTGTCACAAAAACTGGCCAACATGAATAAGCAGTACTTGATGAGTCAAATAGGTTGAAACCATCGGTGCAAAGTCCTAATCTAACATTGTGTGATTGTGCAGAAAAAGCCGGATGAAGTGCATCAAATCGTTTCCATGCCTCCGCATCTGAAGGATGTGTAATTAAATTTTGATCATCATGTGCCCCTTCTCTGTGTCACCTCATAAATGATGTATTTTTTCATAAAGAAATAGTCGTTATAATCTTGGAACAATCGAAAAGTAGCTAAATATTGCATTTGCCACATTTTTTCGAACTTTGAAAATTCTTTTTCGGCTTGAATATGGACTCACCGCAATCTTCTTCTTATATTCCAATCCTAAATCTCTCATCAATGATTGCGACATGCAATGATTGCGACATGCATCAATCTTCTGATATTCCAGCCCTAAAACTCTCATCAATTGTTTGCACTTGTAAAAATGTCCTGGTGATTTCTCTGAAGCTGGAAGCATACTCTTAATAATGGCAAGCATCCGGTCAAAACAACTTTCGCTCATATTAAATTCCGATTTCAAGTTCATTAGTTGTGCCACTGTAGAAAGTGTAGTTTGCTTCACGCATCCATTCCATAAAGGCTCATCTGCTTCTTCGAGAAGATTATAAAACTTAAAAGCCGAAAGATTCGTGTCTTTTTCAATTAATGTTTTGCCAACATTTTCTCCTAACATTGCATCTCGTATAATGTCCCTGTACGGATTGCTCGAGTCGCCCACAACGGTATCTACATTAGTTATTTCTTTAGCCCATCTTTCTTCGCCATGAAAAAACCAATTTGTGTATGTCAGTAAGAAACCGTTGTAATATAAATTCTTCTGCACATCATATCTTACTTTCCACTGCTAACATTTGCACTTTCGACATGGACATAAGATTTCACCATATGAAGAAGCAACACCTTCATTTTGATGTGCCACATTAATGAACTCATCGACACCATCCTTATATTCTTCAGTTATGATGCCATGTTTATCCTTCCAACGACGAGTCCAACTACGATCTGGCTTTATCATTTCTGTAATGGACAACATTAAGCCATATGTCAATAAATTCGTGTACTTGAAACGTGTGATTTTGAAGTTACGAAGTCCAAAATCACATGTTTCAAGTACTTCATCGTCGAATCATAATCTCATTTTATCATCAAGAATGTCGAAGTACATCCTTAGTAAAATATATGAGAACATGATCAAAAAGAGGTTCTAGAATTATGAAAAAAAATTTTACCTGCACTACTAATTTATCAAAAAGAGGTTCTAATAATTAAGTTAACCTGCACTAGTAATTTACTAGTAACTAACTTAACAGCACTACTTTCAAGTAATTAAGTGGTATTAATTTAACTTAACATGCATTAGTAACTAACTTAATAGCAATAGTTTTAAGTAATTAAGTAGTATTTAACTTAACATGCATTAGTAACTAACTTAACAACAATAGTTTCAAGTAATTAAGTAGTATTTAACTTACCATGCATTAGTAATTAACTTAACAACAATAGTTTCAAGTAATTAAGTAGTATTTAACTTAACATGCATTAGTAATCAACTTACGATGCATTAGTAATTAACTTAACATGGTGGCGGGCTCGTACCTTCTTAATCGGAGAAGGATGGCGGCGGGCGGCGGAAGACGGCGGGTGGAGGAGGAGGCGGAAGGCGAAAGGCGGAGGATGCCGGAGGAGGCAGAGGGCAGCAGAGGAGGCCGAGGCGGAGCCGGCGGAGGCAGAGGAGGCGAAGGCTGGCGGAGGAGGAGGAGGCAGAGGGCGGCGGAGGAGGCGGAGGTCGGCGCGGTGGAGGAGGGGCGCGGTGAAGGAGGCGGAGGCAGCGATGGAGGGCGGCGGAGGGGCGCGGTGGAGGAGGCGGTGTAGTAGGCAGAGGGGCGTAGTGGAGGAGGCGGTGGAGTAGACGGAGGGGTGCGGTGGAGGAGGCGAAGGTCGCAGAGGCAGAGGAGGCGAAGGAGGCTGAAGGAGGAGGAGACGGAGGAAGGCGGAGACAGAGGAGGTGGAGGAGAATGGCGGCAGAGGAGTCGGCGGAGGTCGGCGTAGGGCGGCAGAGGAGGTGGAGGCGGCGGAGGTAGAGGGGCGGAGGAGTCGATCGTCGGCGTTTGGCATCGGGCGTCAGGCATCGAGCGTCGATCGTCGGTCGTCAGAGTCGGACGTGGAATGGCATGCGAAGGGCGTCAGGCGTCGAACGACGGGCAGAGGAAGCGGAGGGCATCGGAGCAGCGACCGTCGGACGTCGGGCATCGGAGCGAAGGGCGTCGGGCATCGGGCGTTGGGCGTCGAACGGCGGGCGGAGGAAGCAGAGGGCATCGAAGGAAGCATAGGGCATCGGAGGAAGCGGACGTCGAATGGCAGGCGAAAGGCGTCGAGCGTCGAACAGCGGGCAGAGGAAGCGGAGGGCATCAGAGCAGCGGCCGTCGGACGTCGGGCATCGGAGTGGAGTGCGTCGGGCGTCGGGCGTCGAACGGCGGGCGGAGGGCATCGGAGCAGAGGCCATCAGACGTCGGGCATCGGAGCGGAGGGCGTCGACCATCGACGTCGTCAGCGCGATGAAAATAGTGCGGTAATAGTAAACAGTGAGAGGCTAATGCGGTGCTATAGAGAGGCTAATGTGTCGCTAAGATACTGTAGCAACACCATAGCGTCGTAGTGTCATCGATTTAGATTTAACGTCTCACAATTGTGACGCCAAAGATATGCTAATTGTTTTTCTATTTCTAATTTTCTATTATGTATGTAAATTTATTTATCAATATAGCGTCTGATCGCATTGTGCCCCGTTCTAGTTGTTTTATTCCCTTTTCACAATCTAAAAATTATGGAATGTGTATATAATTATTCATGTATGTATATAAGATTATGTCTATATGTATATGTGACTATAACAAAATTGTGTGTGTGTGTATATATATATGTGTGTGTGTAATATATGCGTATGTATATGTCTACGTGTGGGAGATTAAGTCACAACAATGTGTTTATTTATATGTATTATAAGTATATACGTATATGTATATGTCTATACATGTGCGAGTCATATATAGATAACGTGTATATGTATACGTAATCCAAGTGTATATATGTATGTATATGTTTATATGTGTGAGATTAAGTGATAATAATATGTATATATGTACTTATTATATATAAGTATAAGTATATACGCGTATTTATATGTCTATATGTGCCCGATTAAGCGAGTTGATAAACAGTCGGCTACTGTGGCACAATATAGACGCTATTGAGTCGCTAGAGTTATTTAGCAACCCCATAGCGCCGAACTAGCGTCTAAAGTTTATTTGCGTCTCAAGATGGCGAGTCTATAGAGACGCCAATAGTGTCAACCTAGCATCGACAATGTCGGCGGCTCTAGTTGGAAGCTAAGTAGACACTATTGCGCCTTCACGGTGACGCTAAAATGGAATAATTTGTAGCAAATCACTCTCTTAATTCAACCATCATAATTTCATGACTAAGAATATAAAAATAATATATGCATAATTAAGATATGATATATATTGTATGTATAAATAACATATATAATATATGTAACAAATTATATATTTAAGAACACTCCTATGATGTAGAAATACATATATATGTAATCATGTAGTACATGTGTATAATATAGGTAATCATGTAAGAATACATATATATGTTGAAGATACATATATAATATTTAATTTATTTATTAATTAGCATATAGTATAGATGATATGTAGGGTTTAGGGTTTAAATATAAAACATATAGTGATATAAATATAGATAGCCTATATATAGTTATCTATTTCCAAAGTAATCATATTGGCGTCAACATAGCGTTGTTTCTTATGTGACTCCCGATAGCGTCTCTGTAGCATCACTTGGTATGCGACGCGAGGTGAGCGTCGAACGCTGTCGACGTGAGAATAGTGCTAGATTTTGCCGCGCACTTTCGCTTCATGGCGCGCAATAATAGCATCTATCTGGCGTCTCTAAGGCGCCTTCATTAGCGCCTATTTTCTGAAATGCTAAGAACGCGATAATGAGACGCTATTGAGAGGCAAATAGCGTCTCTTATTTGGGACTCAACGGGGATGCCATGATGGTGCTAGTGGTGTCGATTTAGCATTGCCATATTTGGAGATGTTACTTGGCGTCGCTAATCGCTTATTTTCTTGTAGTGGCGAATCAACATTGTCTTTCCAATCAATAAGATAAGAAGCTATCTAATAAAGATAGAAGATGAAAAGATGATGTAAAGATGGAAAGTAAAGTCTTACACTTATGTTCGTACTTCAAGGGGACCAAAGCCTAAGAAGTAGAGTCTTATGTGTGTGTATGTACTTTTCAAGGATGACTTGGGACATAAAGATGAAGATGATGATGAAAGCACAAAAAAGGATGCTAATGTATGGGCCTCAACATACTCTAACGAGAGAAATCCCCTGCACCCCATGAATCCGTGCAGGTATGGACGAGGCTTAGGTTCGGCGGCGAGAGCCTCACGATGGAGACATTGCACATGGGTTGGTCGGACTACGACCCAAGTTAGCTTATTTATGTTATCATGATGAACTCTTAGAAGAGTCAAGTATGTATGGCCTATGGATTTTCGAGTCGTGTACCTTTATTCGAACTCGGTTATGTATTATGAACCCTTTATTGAGTCTTGATGTTAGAGCCTTTGTGGCCCATGGGCTAAAGATGTATCTTGAGTTTTTATTCACTTACGAAGTCTTCCTCTGTGTTTTATGTTATTGGACTTTATTATTATTATTATGTTTTTCGCTTTAATGTTTTATGTAAGTAGGTCATAAAAAGTAACATCGCCTAGGGTCCGACAACTAAATTAGGGTCGAATTTTGGGCGCATTATAATTGGTTTCAAAGCCATAGTTTTGGCTCGTATGTGTAGAGTTTTAGTATGTCTAAGTCGTAGTTTTGGCTTGAATATTGTAAGTTCTAAAAGTCAAGAGCCATGGTTGAGCTCTTATGTGTTATGTTACAGTAGAGGTAAGTTATAGACTTGACTTATGTTCTCAAGTCTTAGGATGTGTAAGCCATCGATTGGTTAAAATGTCTAAGTGTTATGTCTAAACGTAAAGATCCATGTGCAATCGTCATGAGGTGCCACCGAATCTAAAGGTATGTATTTTACTTTAATTGGGTAATGCTTGGTGCATGATTATTGTATGATGATAGATGGATGTGAATTATCCAACGAACGAAGGCATGACTCACATTATGGAATGTGATCAAGGCTCGTGCCAAGATTTTTTGATGAGGTTTTTAAGTCTCAATCCTCCTATGTTCAACGGCATTGATGATTCAGAAAAAGCCGAAGCATGGTTGGATAGCATCAGCAATATCTTCAAGGTGATGAAATGTCCAAGGGGAAGTAAATTGGAGTTTGCCGTGTATAACCTAATGGGAAAAGCGAAGCAATGGTGGAATTCTATCCTAAGTCTGAGTATGGAAAAGAAGAAAATCCATCATGGTGGAAATTCATGATGGATTTCAAGGACCAATACTTTTCACGAAGTATGAGAGAGCAAAGGCAAGAGGAGTTCCTTAACCTAAAACAAGGTGGCATGTCCGTTAATGACTACGCGATCAAGTACTTTCAACTCAAAAAGTATTGCACCTTGGTCAAGACGAAAATGATGAGAGTGAATCGTTTTGTGAAGAGGACTTAAGCCCGAATTGAAGGATAGAATGACGTGTGAAGCTCCCAACACAATGAGCGAAGTTCTTGAAGTAGTTGTAGAACTAGAATGGAAGCTCAGGGAGGAAGTTGTGAAGTATAATGGCAACACATCAAAGAAGATAATCAAACATGGAAAAGGAAAGGGCCTAAGGAAATCACCTTACCATTCTCCGAAGAAGATGGAATGAGCCTATGACACATTCATCATTGTGGAAGACGTCACCTCGATGAATGTCGTTTCAAGACCGAAACTTGCATGAAATGTGGCAAGGCGGGCCATTATATGAAGAATTGCCTGGAGACATAGATGTCAACTCTCCAAAGATGTCGGGACAAATTCACGCCATATAGGTCGAAGAAACTCACCAAGTTCCGGACACGATTCAACGTTCAATTAATCATACCAATTATAATGGGTGTGCATGATAGACATAGAGACCACTGGAAGATTAAAATAATGGCTCACGATAAGACACATAATCATAATTCTTAGAATGAAGAAAGTTAAGGAAAACTACCAAGATCATAATGATGGTAGTTAAGACGAATGAAAAAAAATTTAATTGATCTACCTAGGTCTATATGGCCTAAATGATGACATGAAATGGTCAGTAAATCTAAATGATTTGACATTTAGATTAAGTTAAGGATCAGAGTAGCGCAACGGAAGCATAGCGCAAGAACGATCTCCATTTCATAAAGTTGATTAAGGATCTAAGATTCACACCAAAATCTTGGGAATACAAGATAATATGATGGCATAGTAAGGACTATCACCGGGAGTCGTTAGCAAGAGACTAATAAGTGATGCTATTAAAGACACATGAAGAAGGCTACGTGGGTAGACACAAAGGGGTGAAGACGAGTGGAGCGATGAAGATGAAAGGATTTTTGTTTATTAAGTTAATTGTTAGAATTTCATAGCAACAACGTTGCTCAAGAACGATATTAATTTTTTGAGAGTGATTAGAGATATCAAATTCCCACAAAAATCTTGAAGTAGCAAGTGAATGGTGATCGACCAGCCAAGATGAAATGCAAAGAGCGTAAAGTGAGACCACCGAGGGATGCACATTGGATGTCACAAACGAAGAGATCATGCCAGCATATACAAGGAGCGGACGACAAACGGAGCAACGTGGATGAAAAGATCTATTGTAAAAAACTTTGCAAAATTCGAGGATGAATTTTATTTTAAGGAGGATATATTGTAATATTCTAAAAAATAAAATAAAAGAAAGAGAAAAGAAAATAAATAAAAGAAATTTAAAGTTATTTAAAGCCTATTATGAAGTCCATTATGAAGTCCACTAATCTAATAGGTCATAAACTTAAGATATAAATACTTTTAATGCCCTAAACCCCACCTAACATCTCACTTTTCTCTCTCTTTCGACATCCAGCCGAAAGTTACTCTCCTTCTCACTTCCCTCCAATCTCACCCCCTCTCACGGTTGCACTGAGACCCAAGGTCCCCACTCTCTCTAGCTCCCTCTCTCTCATTTGCTATCTCTCTCTTTTGCACACTCCAAGCTACAGCAACATCTTTCTCCCTCTCTTATTCCACTCACGGCCAACAAGGAGCAGCCAGCTCAAGCAACTCATTCTCTCTCTTCCTCCCCTGTCATCTCACGGCTAGCACACTAGGAAGAAGGCTCATCACTCTCTCCAAGCTCTCATCCACTCATTCCTTCCCACTCTCTCTCTCGTCATCAAGAGGAGGAAAAAGGAAGAAGGAAAAGAAAAAAGAAAAAGAAAAAGAAAAAGAAAGAAGAAAAAAGAAAAAAGAAGAGATAGAAAATTAGGATTATGATTTCAACTTAAACTTTAAAGGTATGTTTGAGGGGATCCAATCATATTCTATCTTCTAATGTATTGCTTGAATGTTTGGATTGATATTTAGGAATAACATTTGATTCCTACATAATAAAATTTGGAACAATAGAATAAAATGCATGAGACCTATGAGATATTTGTAAAAATTCTACATGAGAATAATAATATAAGATGTGATGCTTAACTTGAAAGGATGACATCTATAATCTTATTAAATTAGCATGATGTATAAATATGCAAATGTAAATGTTAGTAAAATATGTTTGAGGGGATCCAAACTTCCCTAACCTCTCCCTAATGATGTTTGAATGGTGGATTAGGGCATGAAGAACAAATCCTTTATTATTAGAGTAAAGGTTTAGGGAATGTGCATTTGATGATTCATATTCTTTAAATTACTATTCTATTGCTAACCATGATTAAAATCTAATGTGATTCATGTTTTATTAAGATTAATGTTCTATTGCTAATCACGTCTAGAACTAGGATGTTCATTGTTATTTATGTTTGGCTCAAAATGAAATTACTTAATGCTCATGTACATGTATGAATGTGATTAACATGTTAGATGTCTTTATGCGAAAACCCTATTCGTTTCATTGTTAGTGTACCAAGAATGTTGATGAATGATTCATGTGATGTGTGGAACAAAATATGTGCTCAATATGTTCAAAAATGCATGATTGGAAAGAAAGAATGTAGAAATGTGAGTTTTGTCGTTCCAAGATGGGGACCGAAACATTAAAGGTCGATTGTTCTGAAGATAAATTTGTCTTGACATCTATCGAATGGTCCTCCGAAACCCATTCGGACGTCCGATTTAGAGATGTCGTTCATCTCTGTAATCAGCGATCGACCCAACGCCCAGTTCAATCGTCTGAAAGTCTCATAATGGTCGACCGTAACCTTAACGGTCGTCCAATTAGAGCAGTCGTTGCTCTCTGTCATCTGCGGTCGATCTAACGCCCAGTTCGGTCGTCCAAAATGGTCGACCAAAATCCTAACAATCGTCCGATTTAGAGCAGTCATTGCTCTCTGTAATCTACGATCAATCCAACGCCCAGTTTAGTCGTCCGAAAGTCTTACAACGATCGATCAAAATACTTTCGATCGTCCGATACTCAGTCTAGCGGTCGATGGAAAGTAAAACGGTCGTCCGTTCTGGGGCTGATGACTAGGTCATGATTGAATGTCCACACTTAGCATGATTTGAAGTATGTATGATCTTAAATAGAATTAAAACATGCAACATGTATTGAATGATTATATGTATTGATGAATGTAAGTAAAAGATGGATTGATATGAAGATGTCTTGTTGTAATCGTGGAGGGGAATAAAACCTTCACTTGCTAGCTTATGTGATGTTTTCTCGGAAAAGTAATGTCTGACCCATCATGATTTGTACTTCCAATGGGACAAAAAGATCACGGCCTAGCTAGTCAAGTTCCCGCAAATCAACATGGTCTTCTCAATCACCAAGATAAGAAGCTATCTAAATAAATATATAAGATGAAAAGATGATGTAAAGATGGAAAGTAAAATCTTACATTTATGTTCGCACCTCAAGGGGACCAAAGCCTAAGAAGTAAAGTCTTACATGTGTGTATGTACTTTCCAAGGATGACATGGGACATAAAGACAAAGATGATGATGAAAGCACAAAAAAAGGATGCTAATGTATGTCCCCTTGTCATAAGAAGTTATGTAATAAAATGTTAAAGTAAATCAAGATAGATGATGTCATGCCTTAGCATAATGATAAGTTATGATATACTTTGATCTAATATTTATGATATTACATGCTTATCTTATCTTGCCATGATGATATATTTATATGCCATATAGTATGCATAAGTAGTTCATAGCATGCATATGATTTATGTACCATAATGATGAAATACATAATCCATGACATATAGAGATCATGTGATAGGATCATAGCATGCATGGGCCTCAACATACTCTGACGGAAGAAATTCCCTGCATCCCATGGATCCGTGCAAATATGGACGAGGCCTAGGTTCGATGGTGGAGACATTGCACATGAGTTGATCGGGCTACGATCCAACTTATCTTACTTATGTTATCATGATGAACTCTTATAAGAGTGAAGTATGTATGGTCTATGGGCTTTCAAGTCGTATATCTTTATTCGAACTCCGTTATGTATTATGAACCCTTTGTTGGGTCTTAATGTTAGAGTCTTTGTGGCCCATAGGCTAAATATGTATCTTAGGTTTTTATTCACTTACGAAGTCATTTGCTGTGTTTTATGTTATTGAATTTCATTATTATTATATTTTTCACCGCAATGTTTTTAATTTGTAAGTAGGTCGTGAAAAGTAACGTTGTCTAGGATCCGACAACTAAATTGGAATCGAATTTTGGGGGCGTTAAAGATACTCACACAACATCTCTTATTCACATGTCCATGCATAAAATGATAAATATTATTTTTATTAAAATGATAAAACTGAGGATTATCCCTATTCATAAGCTCAAAATAACTTTTGTCGTATAACAATATAAATATTAAATATAGACAAACACAACATAGAATAAGGTTAAATTGATCAAACTTCATTTTTTAAAAAATCATATAAAAATCGTGAAATCACTACATATAATTCTATTTGAAGAATATATCTGTTTTTCTAAAACAACAGAAGAGAGATATTCTACTTTTTTGTTTTTTTTCACCATTCTTTATTTTTCATTATTTAACTATATATTATTATATTATAATAAATGTAAACTATGTATAAAAAATATCTGATTATAAAATATGAAATTTATTCTTATTCAACCAAACAAAAGCTAGAATAAAAATGTAGTTAGAATATTATATTCTTTAAAATAAAATTTATTATTTTTTAAAAGATAGTCTCCAACCAAACGACCCTTCTATTCCCTCTATTTCTAATTTTTGTTTCGAAATTAACATATTTATATAACTTTATAGCCAAAATAAGAAAAAATGGAGAAATAAATATAGTAACCTTTATGCGATGGTCGATCATCTTGACGCAAGTTCAAAGAAATGGTTATCATGTTAATCATTTGAATAAAATAAACTACTTGCTTGATGTCACCCTTCTTATTTTCTACCAAAGATGAAAAGAGTCGGTGAGATATTCCAAGAGGTGTCACATTGCTTCATAAGATCAATTTTTTAATGTCATCATACATATTTACTTTGGTAATTGAAAAATATTGTATATAATATTTTGGAAGAAAATACATATATTTTCATAATTTAATTTGGAGAAAAGAAATTTTTGAAAACGATGTTATCTCAAGGAAATATTTTCACACGATTTACACAATGTTGGCGTGGCGTAATATGCTAAACAACGTGCACAGGTAGAATATTTTTATCATTAGTATATTATGCGGTTAATGTCATTATTGCTTTTTAATTGGAACACCCACTTGTTTTAAATTCCTTACTCTCCACCTCGTAGCACAAGACTTTATTAAAAGAGAGCATTATTATTTGCTTATTTTCCATGCAATTGTGTTTTATCTAGGGATGGCTAATTCAAATGGTTTGGAAATCATTTTGAATTCCCATGGGTACGTGTAACGCCCCAAATCATACACCGTCATGTGACAAAATATGCTTTGAGGATGCTACGGATCATCCTTACGTGTATATTATATTGATAAAAAAAAGATTTTGACCGGTCAACTCGACATCGATAAAAGTGAAAGACTAATCATCATTAAATAACAAAAGAGTGTGACAACATAGTATGCGAAAGACTGATAAAGAATTTCATATGAGTCCAAAGAAAAGCTAATACATCAAGGTAATAAACAGAAAGGAAAAATCTATTTCATCATCTAAAGGACTCAGTAATCATGTGCAGCCACCTATGAGCTCGATCTGTCACCGTTGGCCACCTTCATCATTTTAATCTTGGCCTGCATTTAAGGACATACAGGGAGAAACCTCCTTATGAATTTTACATCTCAGTATGGAAGTAAAGTAAAAACAATATAGACAGGAATCATAAGAATATCATCATGATAAAAATAGAAAATAGACATCATCATCATATGGGTAAAAGAACTCATATAACTTGCCATCTGAACATGAGATCACTACGATCATAAGAATTTCATAAAATAAGATGTCATCTTCTTGACATCATAAGATTTAAGATCAGGATAAATCAAATCAAATAATCATAAAATGACAAGCGTCGATCATCATGATTATGAGGTCATCATCATATAAAGAATCATGAGAGATAATTGTGCGAAGATATAAAATTATGGATTGAATTATCTTCTTTAGATCATATTAATAATAGATCAAGAGATCATGGAATATCATCATAAGCGTGGCAAAAGTCGATAATCATCGTAAAAAGAGTTCGTTATTAATATGCTTCATCTTCTTTATCATCTTATTATTCATCTTCGTCTTATAGTTGGGTATATTTCAACCCATGGGGAGGCATGTCTCAACTCGTCCATCATCATCATCATAACTGGCAAAGTCAGTCCATAACTGACCGATGTCAGCTCATAACTTACTGTAGTCAACCCATACCTGGTCGTCACTAGTACATCATAAAAATAACTCACCATTTAATATTTTTCATCTTTTATCTTACAAATTTTAATTTATCTTTCATTAGGACATAATGATCATGATTAAAATTTGGTCATCATAAGAAAGGATCAACGAATTGTACTGATCAAAGGTCCTAATCATCATCATTATGTAAGACTTAATCAGAGCTACAAGACAGAATCATGGAGAGAAATCAGAAAATATATGAACATCATAAGCATCGTCATCGTTAGATCGAGATCGATGGATATGGATCAGTATCATCATAGATATGATTGGATCTAAATTAAGTCATCATAAGGTTATATTAGACATCATTATTATTAAGGGCATAAATAACATAATCTTATCACGACTTAGATCAGGACTATGCACATGAATCACGGGTAAAAAGATCATAAAAATCATCTTGGTGGCATCAGAACTCGGGCCGAGTAGGAGTGGAACAGGGCCGAGTTCATGGAACATCAATTCTAAAAAATTTAAGATAAACTCGGTATGGGTTCGGATCACACTCGGGCCAGGTCGGATCATCATTGAGTCGGGGCGGCCGTCGCGCCAGACATCTTTGTCGTGCGTAGAATGCGGGCCGGGTCATATTCAAGCCGGGCCAAATTTGGCTAGTCGCAGAGCTCGGAAGTATAGCAATGGCGGATCCGGGCCGAGTTCCGACGAACTCGGTCCGGGCACATCATAATATGGGCTGGGTACGGAGAAACCCGGGCCGAGTTTATCTTGCGGAGAAAGACTGTGTCTCGCAGTACATTTTTCGACCAACTTTTCGACTATGGCCAGCATCAATAATCATCATAATTCATAGTATTATAATTAGGGATCAAGTAGGGCATGCTTGAAGTCTAAAATCAAGATTCTATGATGAATCTACTATACTTCCATACCTTGTAAGTTTCTGTCCAATCAACTGTTTACTCTTCTTCTTCCTCCTCTTCTTCTTCCTCTTTCTCTGGACGTTCTTCTCTGTTCAGACACGTTGTCTCGAGGTTCACGTCTCCCGGTTTCCCTCCTATTGGCGGTAGCAGCACGTCGCAAGAAAGAGGGGGAGAGACGCACGAAATTGAGAGGAAATTAGGGCCGGCTTGTGTGAAAAAATAAGGGGATGATTTGTTTGATTTGACGTCATATGTATAGGAGGAGATTCAGAGTTATGGTTGGAAACAAATTTCTCCTCAAATTTGATCCAGATTTTATATTTTCCCCTTCTTAATTTTTATTTTCTTTTTTTTTTTTTTGTAATCCTGAGAGAATCTCGGACGTTACAGTATGTGTTACCAAAATAGCAATAATATATGAGAGGAATACAATAAGAATATAAAAAGTTATTGAAATAAAAAATATGATACATTCAAACGTCAAGAATGTAAAAAAATCAAGAGTTTCATACTTCAACCGCCGGTCCCCCACTTTTCTCATAAGTTCATTCCTAAATTAACACTAGAAAAAACAAATAAAAAAGGACGATATAATGCTAAAAAAATATGCCTAGGGCCAGACTAAAATTGAAGAAAATAAAATTGTGTAATATGGTATTCTAAAAAAGCTCAATATATTCTTATTCTCTGTATCGTTTGGCTATTTTATATTATTTAAAAATATAATATGAATCGATTTTTAATTTATGAAATATTGAGGACCGACTAAAAAAACAACTCAGGTCCGCCAAGTTTTATCATGGTCATGGACATGTATCTCTATTCCGGTTTGCGGTTTGGTTAATTAACTCGTACTTTTCATTTAGTTTGTTAATCATGTTTGTTTTCTTTTTCTCTTTTTGTAGTCCATAATCTACAGGGTGCCAACTGTGTATTTGAATTATAAGATTTTGAAGTATTACGAGGTTTAATATGAATCCACGAACGCCAGATCTGCTGCTCTCTTAATATATGCTTTGTTTGTGTCCGGAAGTTAGAATAATATAAAGTTTTGTCATCCGAGGTTAAGCAAGTTAGGGACTAAGAACTATGTGTGTCATACTCATATCGCGAGCATGTTAAATCACTTTACTCAATTTTTTTTTATATTATGTATCGCGTGATTTCTTTTTTGTCACGAATAAAGAATAAAGTTAAAACAAGGGGAAAATTAGGTGAAGAACTTAGGGCTCCAATTAATTTAAGCTGACAAAAAGGGCCAAATTATCTATAAACTAATTTTTGCAAGTGTTAAAAATCTCACAATGAGGAGAATTGAACTGAACACGGGCGTCCATTGAACAATACATTGCACGATGGGTTTATTATTTTTTTTTTTTGAAATAGAGTGATTGCAATTATATTAAGTAACTGCTCGAATGGAGTTCGGATAAAAAAAATTGAGCAAGACCAGGGGGTGGTCTGCTCGTTCAAAATTTGTCGCTATGATGTTGGCGACCAAAATGCCCCATAGGCGCCAAGGGCAGCTTTGTGTGCGGTTGACGATGTTGACGAGGGACTCCGAGTCCGAATAGATTTGAACGTGAGAGAGGCCAACCTCGCTGCACTTGTGGATTCTTGCATGCATGGCGCATGCCTCGGTTTCTAGAACTGAGTATGCAGGTGTGCTAGAGGAGCATGCAAAAATGAAAGAGTCGTCATGAGCGTGGGTTAAGTAACCAATACTCCCGACCCGAGGTGGTCCGAGAGAACCATATGAACTAAGGATAGTCCAGTGCTGGGTGGGGGCTCCCACCGGACCCGCCTGTGAGAATCGTGGGGGCAAGGTTCCTTAGGTGCGTGGACGTGGGCATGGTCATGAAAGTCGGTCAAAGCCCTTTACCAAGTTGAGTCCACGGTAACGCGTCGTGATCTAAAATGCGCCTCGTTACGAAGATTCCAAAGCTCCCAAAGATAGTGGACAAAATGGGATAGAAAGGATTTTCTACACTATTGAACTAAGTGGGCTCCCTCGTGAATCCAAGACCCGAGGTGCCAGGTAGAGCAGTTTTGAAATATGATATTTAAGGTATTTTCGAAAGTGTTCCAAAGTTGATGTTCAATAAGACACTGGAAGAAGAGGTGTGCGTTAGTTTCTAGGTGGAAGTCACAGAGGGAGCAAATTGGATCAGTAGTATTATCAAATAAAATAATGGTATCGAGCAGCTTTGTGTGTAAATGTTTCCAAAGGAAGATATGCAATTTGGTCGGAGCCGGAATCTTTCAAACCATATGCCATGATAGCCCACCAACGAAATTCGGCGGCATAGGGTGATGACTAACGTAATGATAAAAGACTTAGCATTTGCATATCCATAGATATCATTCACCCATACCCACGCGTCATCATTGGCGGCAGAAGAAAGATATATGTGTTTAATCAAAGAACATAAATTTGGGCCAAAGGTGGCAGAAAGAAGGGAGCAGTTTTAAGAGCCGTTAGTGATGAAGTGATTAACCATGAGTTTGTCTAGGCAAATATCCATATTTATGTAAGTGGGTGTACGAATTATTAGCATGGTGAATATCCAAGGATCTAGAAGGATGGATGTTGAGCTTCCTGACCCAATGCCTTTTATGAATCCTAATCTTAGGGAAGTGATGGAGTTAAGGATTATTCTCTAAGAATCTACGATATGGGTATGCGACATATCCTCCCAGAGCCTAAGGGGTGGGTCCATATTTTTCCTAAATGAGATCGGTCCATAGGCTAGGATGCTTATTTAGTAAATCTTGTATGCGTCTGGCCACAAGAGAGTGATGAATGTTCAGAAGGCTACAGATACCAAATCCCTCGTAGTGGCGGGGGAGCTGGGCGGTGGACCAGCTGATAAGGCGGGCGCCGCGACGGTCCCCGCCAGGGTCTCACAGGAAGGAGCGCGAGAGTCGCTCAATAGAAGCTATGGTGCTTCTAGAGAGATTGGTTACGCTAAGCGAATGCATGGGGATGGAGGTAAGTGTAGTTTTGATTAGTGTGGTGCGACCTGCCTGATTTAGGACTCCCCATCGCCACCAGATGAGGCGAGAAGAAATTTTGTTTATAATTGAGTGCTACTCTTGATTGGGAATGTACTTTGGTGAGATAGGAATGCTCAAGTAATGGAAAGGGAAGACCCCTTTCCATTTTGTGTGTTCACTTGTTGTTCAGTTACGTATTGGAAAATGTTTAGGATCATTTTAACATTGATGCAGATTTTTTTTGTAGTTTTTAGGCATATGAGCAGGCCATCTACAAATAAGAGATGGGATAGGCTGAATGAATTTGTGCTGAAGGGCGAGATCAAGCCAACCTCAACGTGTTGGGCTATAATGGAGGAAAACACTTGGGAGGTAATGATGAATAAATAGGGAGATATAGGGTCTCCCTGCCTGATACCGCGGGATCTAGAGAAAGGCGGAGACACCTCCCTGTTTATAATGCATGAGAAGACTAGGGATGATATGCATAGGTGAATCCATTTGATAATTTTTTTTGGAAAGTGCATTCTAGTGAGGATGGAGCAAAGTGCTTGTCAGGAAACATGGTCAAATGCCTTTCTAAGTCAGCCTTGAGTAGCATGAATTTTAATCTAACAGACCTGTGTTATCAAGACATTATCGTGGATGACCTCCCTGGGATGAAGGCGTACTGATTCTGATTGATGAGGGGATTTAAGGTGGGCCGAAGGAGATTTGCCAGGATTTTTGAGTAGTGTATATAACACATTACAAAGTGATATTGGCCGAAAATTTTTTACACATTTGGGGTTAGGTGATTTCGGAATGAAGACGAGTGTGGTTTATTCCAGTCTTTTAATAAGGAGTTGGAGCTAAAGGTTTCTTGGATCTTCTTAAGAATTTGATTTCCAATAATATCCTAGTAAGTCCGGTAGAATTCGGTAGTAAAGCCATCCGAACCCGGAGCCTTGCTAGGGGCATGCTCCAAAGCACGCTGGTGACCTTGGCGTGAGTGACAAGGCGATCCTGAGGAATATTGGTTTGGGGAGAGTGTTTCCATAGGTTTTTCTAATGTTCCACGAAGAGGGATTGGATTTGACTGGGGTCAGTAATATGGTTATTCTCGTTGTCAATGATAGAGGCGATCATGTTCCGACGATGTTGGATCATAGTGGATAAGTGAAAGTAGCGAGTGTTGTAGTTTGGCGAAGCCAATTGCCCCGAAATTTACTCCGCCGCTTAAGGCTAATTTGTCTAAGAAACGCGACGTGGCAGTGATACGTCGAATGCAGCAGTCCCAACTCGTGAGAGGAAAGACCCCTCTGAGCATCAAGGTTTTCAAGCATAGAGATTTCCTGGAGGGCGAGTTCGGCATGAATTTCTATTTTCCCTAATAATTCCTTGTTCCATTTTATGGTGTCACATTTGATTTGGCTTAGGGCCTTGGAAGTGGTGGTGCGTGGGTGGTCAAAAGACCAATGCCGCATGACGATATCACAGGGTTCAAGGTAGAAGAACCATGAGTGTTCATACTTGAATGATCTCGACCGTCGAGGTCGAAGATCAATCTAAAGGAGAAGGGGAGCGTGATCAGAGACACAACGAGAGAGGGTAGTCAAGGTGAGGTTAGGGAAAGTGTTTAACCAGTGGTAGTTCAGTAAGGCACAGTCAAGGCGGCAAAGGATGTGCGCAATGCCGGCGCGATTGTTACACCAGGTGTATGGAAGTCCGGAGGGTTTAACATCTAACAGGGCTTGAGTATCAATTATATTGTTAAATGCCCGGACAGATCGAGTGGGTTGAAATGGTGAGCCACCTAACTTGACAGCAGGAGAGGTTAGGCTATTGAAGTCACCGATGAGTAGCTAAGGAAGGCCGGTGGGGTCAAGGTCATAGAGTTCATTCCAAAGACAGGTCCGAATAGAAGAAACAGTGCTAGCATATACACCAGATAGCAAGAAATTAAAATCATTCAACGAAATAGCAGCATGAATAATTTGCGAGGACATAAGGAACGGGGTAACCTAAGTGTCTTGACCGCGCCAGGCCAGGATGATGCCACTAGAAGCCCCAGCGGCCTCGTGGAAAATGCCTTCCCATCTGGGGCCCTAAGCGCCGAATAACCTATTTAGATTTTATAGAATTTGCATGCGTCTCTAAAAGAATTACAACATGTGGCCTATGGTTCATAACAAGATTACTAAGCCTATTCCTAGCTTTTGCCCGGTGAGCACCGCGGTAGTTCTAGGCAAGGATTATCATGAGGCCGCAATAGGGGGTTACTTGATTCCGGCGAAACCTGCACCGAGGTGGACATTAGTGAGGATGGGATTGATTGAACGATATGGGGTCTTACCTTTTGAAGGATGCTTTGATGGCCCACGTCAGGGCCAAAGGGAGGGAACAGGCATCTAAGTCTTGTGGGCTCGGGCCTTCTTCTTCTCCATACGTAGGGTGGGAGGAGCTCAAGATCCTCCAGCTCCTTCTCCGAGGGATCCAATCCATAGGGACCTCTGGTGGGGAGTTGACACATCTGCTGGCGAAGGCGACAAAGTTTATGTGATCTAGGGAAGGGCTTGTGTTTTCGAGAGATGGTGCCGGTATCATGGTGGAGATGTCGCACAAGGAGGCGAGAGCGACAACCACTAGGGAGGGAGAGGTGCGGGAGGGGGAGAGAGAGCGGGGGGAGGGAGGAGAATGGGGCACGGTATTGGAAGGAAGAGAGAATAAGGTCTTGGATGGAGGGTCTAGATTGCCCGGTACGAACGGATAATGCACAGATGCCTCCACACGTCCCGCAAGTGTAGGGGATTGAAAAGGTGTGATTCTCACAGGTGGATCATGACTATTGGATGCGAGCACGTGGATCGGTGACGTGGCACGGAGAAGCACAGGTGTGTTTGTTGATGATAGATCGTAGCATTTGGGGTTAGAGGGGCAGATCATTGAGGTGGTATCGGAGGGAGAAATGCCGCAATGAATTGCTGATGTGATAGGTGACCGTTGGGGAGTAGCTGCCCATCGGGGACTGGCCACGTCATCATGGCACTTGCCATCTCTTCGGGGCTGCTAGGTGATGGCTCAGGCGCTGGCGACAGCTCAATGCCCGATGCAGTGTAGTTGAGGTCCAGGCAGGGTTCCTGGGCCTGAATCACCGGCCGTGGTCCAGGGTGTTGAGCCACCAAGCCGCGATCCAGGGTGCTAAGCCACCAGGCCAGCATTCCGGTGAGAGCGAGCCACTCGCAGCCAGCATCACCTCCTGTGCACAGTCACCACTGTCGGGGCGAGGGGCGGTGCTACAGTGCTCAAAGCGATGACCAACGATATCGTAGGGAACGCAGAAAGTGGGGATATTTTCATACAACACCCGTTGAAAATAGCGATCACCATTAGGGAGGCAGACTCAGGTCTCTTGCTTGAACGGCTTGGAGAGATCCAACTCGACACAGACTCGCGCCGTGGCACCACAGCCCCGAGTATCAACTTGCAAGACTAAACCAAATGTCGTTGCCACTCGTCAGAGTGAGCGAGGAGAGTGAAGTTCGAGAGGGAGGCTAGGGAGGTGAATCCAAGTGGGGGAGGTGAGGGTGTCGTTGTCGTCTGATCGAAAGAAAGGCGCCACCTGGAACACCATGAGAAGACCTCCACCAAATTCTCAAGGGCTGCTCGTAAGAACCTATAGATGATCGTTGACGTTAGCGAAAGTAAATAGGATAAAAGAGTTACCAATTTCAGTTAGGGCGCATGGTGCCGCAGTGCGCTAGAGGCTCGGAATCGTGATCGCCGACGTAATGGCCGAGGTGCAGGACTGTCATCTACTCCTCAGTTTCACATGCCGAAATGGAGGCCTCATCGATGATGGCCTCACGCAGGTCACAGAGCTGCCGCTGTGAGATAGAAACAGGCAATGGCCGAGATGCGTTGGGGGGGCGTTATGGAGTGGCGGAAAGGGAACATAAGAGGCAGTCTGAGGAGGGGGAGGGGCATGGCTCGTGGATGTTGTCCCCGGCAGATCGCTGGAGACCCAAATGAGATGGATATCTGCCGGGGACCCAAATGAGATGGACGGGCGTAAACTCGGAGCGGAAGGCCATGAGATGTTGGGGTCTTAAGAGCAGGTGTAGCTAGAGTTCCCTTAGATGGAATCAGGCAGATCACCCAAAAATAAATAAATGAACTATGCAAAGCTTATAAGCCCAAGTTAAAAAGAAGGAAGTTTGCAAATGATAAGACATAATTCAGAAGCTGCAGAATATACATCTAATGACTAATGTGCTTCTTATGGTACAAGCGTTTATAAAGTACGAGCTGGTGACGATTTTAATTTAATCAATAACAATTAAGAGAAAAAATATTTTTTAATAAGAATTTAACGAAGATTTGAATTGTTGACCTAAATTTGAAGTGCTAATTAATTTTTCTAAAAGTTTAAATTGTTCAATTATTCTATATTCTTAAACCTACGAAAGTATTATTAGAAAAGATTTATCCAATGTAACCAGGACACAAATTTATTTAGAAGGGTAATGATTATTTATCTCTAATGCTACCTTCCGTAATGGGCTCTTGGCATCACAGTGCCCACATGGCTTTCGCCCTCCTTTTTTTTTTGTTTTAAAAGAAAAATGACCATTTATTAATATAAGCTCACGTCATTAAAATTGGAGAATATCTGGAGGCAAATTCACCAGCCAAAAGTTATTAAAAAGATGCTTGCCAACCCGAATTTAGCAAAGCCCACAATCAACTTGCCTATAATAATTAGTACATTTAAAGAATAAGAAGTTGAATGAGATGTGCCAAAATTCTTGCAATTGCGTCCATAATCTCCATGGGCATTTGAATGATTTGTCGATAGTCCCTTTCCAGTTTGGGCTTCTAACTATTCACTGAAACACACGAACAAGAAAGCAAATTGGAGAACTGAACTCGAAATGTTTGATTGAACAGGACTACAACATTGAAATTTCTTAATCTGGTCATCATTTTCGTTATATTCCAATGTCACCTCATCCCTTCGAAACTAGTTTTAAGTGCGGACGTGGGAATTCCGGAAAAAAAGGAAAATGCTGCTCACGTCAATCATGTCGCCGGAAACCGACAGGTCCTGGCTCTTTCTCCGGAACAGGAAGAAGGAAGAGAAAATGCCAGTGTAGCAACAGTTGGGTTCCGGAACCTTCAGCTGGAACCGACTGTTGTGTTGACAGTTGATGCAAGTAAGATGAGATATCCAGTCTTGCCGATGGAGACGGTGCTGATGCCGTGCCCCTGTGGGCATTTCCCTTATGACGAGCACGAAAAAAATGTTGCCCCAACCAGTCACGTAATCATATAGCCGAGCAAAGAAAGAAAGCAACCAGAATCTGATCGGAAGAATTCTGATACAAGCAAGTAGTAGGAGCACAGGAGAGCAGCAAGCGCATGGGATTTGCTTACCGTGTCTTGTTCGAACATTATGTTGGTTGTTGTTTGGTTGTGGTTTGCCGTGCGTGGCGTGACCCCCTCTGACTTCTTAGATTGCCGACACTTGGCACGCCTCTCCTGACAAGTTACGCATGAATGCCACTTGCATGACCTTTTTCAGCAGACAAAATTACATGGAAATTCATTAGCATAAATTCCAATGCACTGATAGATCTAGAACTATTCATTTGGGATCCTCGATTCCTCCCAACAGCAAGCAATTTTAGCACAATCAAAACTACTCTTTTTTTTTTATCGAAGGAGAGTTCAGTTGGATAAGCGATTCAAACTTCCAAATGCAAAACTTTTTTGGTTAGGCTCTTTAACGTCACGTAAATTTAATTA
This sequence comes from Pontederia crassipes, assembly GCA_030549335.1. Lineage (NCBI taxonomy): Eukaryota > Viridiplantae > Streptophyta > Magnoliopsida > Commelinales > Pontederiaceae > Pontederia > Pontederia crassipes. The sequence goes on from CM060190.1 coordinate 11,828,083, forward strand.
TCGACACTATTTTCTAAACATAGAAAGAAGGCTATCCAAAAAAAAAAACTACTCATTTTTTCTTAAAATTTCTTATTACAGTTAAAATTATTTGCTTTCTTCTTTTTTTTTTTGGTTTCTTTAGTGATTGATTGGGGACATAATTATTTGCTTATTTGGCTGATCCAGAAAAAGTGGGTATAAATACTGCCAAGTTGTCTTTGAGATTCCCTGGTTTTTAATGGTCAAGCAAGATATCCGTTTGGAACTGTTGATATTCCTTGCTCTGTACAAATTCCAGCACGTATGGCTGAAGTTTGAAGCCGAAAAGACAGATCCATCCAACCATTCGTGTATATATATATATATATATATATATATATATTGTGACTTTAATACGTTTGGTGGAATCCAAGTCAAAATATTAGACTTCTGGGGGTATGATTGGTCTTTCCATTCCATCCCAACCACACACTCACGAGTCACAGCCATGCATTCTGAGTCAGCAGTGGGTCATGTGTCTTCTCAGATTATCAAATCGAAGTATTGTATGATTAAGCAACTATTGTATGAGTGGATTAGGTTAAGATCTAATGACAAAATTTTTTTAATTATGAAAATAACTTATTTGAATAATTGTTGCACCTGATCATCCGACTCGACCACATTATTTAATAAATCACCCAATTCTTTTTCTTCAAAATTTTCATACTTTCTGTGCTATTTAATATACAAATATTATTTTAATTATTTTAAAGCATACGTATTATTTAACTATACAAAATGTTTACATATTCTTTCCATGCTTAAATATTTTTTAAATTTAAATCAAATATAATCTTAAAGTTAAATAAAAGAAAGAAAATTTTTTAAATAAAAAATCAAATATTCCAATCGGATCGAAATTTCTTCATTAATCACAAAGATATTGAAATTTTGCTTTTTTTAACCGGATACTATATGAGCATAATATATACAAACCTGCGTAGGGGATGGCTGATTTAGGAACAAAATTTGGGATTTTACTCCGAGAACAAAAAAAAACAGTATATTTTTATTTTATTCTGAAAAAAATAGTGAATCTTTTAAGGCCATTATATATATATATATATATATATATATATATATATATATCTTGACATGCATAATGCACCAAAATCTAGCGTAGCTTAGGCATGCATCTTTTAGTTTTTTTTTTATCTACCAAAATGTAGCACGAGAAATGAAAATATAATATTAGCTACTTCTGAATCAGGAAAACATATGCATCCTTAACATAATGAAATTAAGAAAATCATAGTGAAATTATTACACCACAAAAGAATATTTTTTCACCTTTCAATAATTTTCGTGAGACAAATTTTCATGATATACAACAACAAAAATTTCAGCAAGTGTATGATTCCTCGGATTTGATTCTTTTACTTCTAAATTATATATATATATATATATATATGTAATTGTGTCACATAATCTTCATATCATGGGCGTCGCTACGTATCACATGATTTTATGCACTTATTCAATATCTTTTATGTCTTAAAAGTAATTTACACACAACGTGTGAAGCGCCTTTTATGTGAAGCAGGTGTGAAGCAATTTTAGACATAATTTTGTTAATTTTTTCGACATTTTTCTTCATTGATAGTTTAGAGAATTCAAATAATTAACAATAATTTTTTTTATTTTTAAAATTTAACGAACTTCTGCACATTATTATCCATCATAATGAATATAATAATTTTATATAACTTCTAATCTTATAAAACTATTTTTTGTTAATATCGAAAAAAATGAAAAGAAAAATATGTCTAAAGATGCTTCACACGGAAGGCACACTCATTTTTTCCTATATATATATATAGGTATATTAAGGGTGCAATCACAATTGCACCGTGCAAACTCATAGTTTAAGATCGTCATATTAGTATCATTTTAATCCAACAACACCGTTCAATCCCACAGTTTAGGATCGTCAGATTAGTATCATTTTGATCCAATTGTCCAGATTGTTTATGTCGTTAGATCAAAATGATATCAGGTCCAGAGTTATGTGATTGCACGGTGCAATATATATATATATATATATATATATATATGTGTATGTAGATGAATAAGTATTTTTAACTCCAACAAAGAAAAGCTAATTCAATTATGAGAGGAGAGCATTGAAAGAGAGTAGTACTCTATTGATCTAGAGATACAAGAAAAACGTGAAACTTGAATATATCTTCTCCTTATAAAACAGCTAAAATTCTATACTCTATTGATCTAGAGATACAAGAAAAACGTGAAACTTGAATATATCTTCTCCTTATAAAACAGCTAAAATTCTATTCAAATGAACCAAATATTAGGTGGAGAGAGAGAGAGAGAGAGAGCTTTGACTTAAGACATTAATGAACTTGGTATTAAGAAATTAGTGGCACAAGATTTCGTAGTGGGTGGATGTGTCCTTTTAGGTGGTCAAATGTTAGCACCACACGATCTTCCTGATGAGCCTGAGCTAGGCTGTCATGTTTGAAACGGTTCGGCCAAATTGGTGGGTGGGGCATTTCCCAACCAAATGTGCATCCCCTTCTTGAATCTAAAACTCTTGGAGGTTTCTTGTTTTTCAGTGTCATGATATTCATAAACCTACTGGAATGATTAATTTAGTTTGAGACAAGAGGGTTAAAAGGTAAATATCTTTTTCAACTTGTTACCACTTGAATCAGCAACACCATTATATATAACATTTGCTAAGCAATGTGGTTGTGTAAATAAATGACAATAAAGTTAACGCAAGGAACAAGGTGTATCAAGGTAACAAATCTTTTGAGTTTATTGTGATTGAAGGAATAAAATTTTGCAGGGAAAAGGCAGAGAAGTGCTTTCTTTTCACATATTTTTTAACCTTGACATGAAAGAAATCGAAGAGGATCATGAACTAACCATAAAATATTTACAACTTGTTGAAAGATGAGAACCGAAATCACCGAGGAAGGTATTTTAAATGGGTGGGAGGGAGAAGAACTACCACCTTAATGCAGACAATTCTTAATGTCCAAAAAGAAAGATGGTCTATTACTAGTCAAATATAATGGCACAACCATATTGTTCCATTTGTCATACAACAACAACAACAACAAAGCATTATTCCACTAGGTGGGATCAGCTACATGGATCATACGACGTCATTCCGTTCTATTAGTAAATTCGTTGATCCATATTCATGAAATTCGACAAGGTTTTACGTTAGCTGTCGGGGCCTAACACAACCCTCCTCCTTTATTCGGGCTTGGGACCGGCTATAAAACATAGATAATGGCACCAAAAAACCACACCTTCGACAACACAGCAACCATCTAAAGACCAAACATATCTAACCTAATTTGCTGTCATTTGCTACAGAGTACTTCAAAATCTACACTTTGAACCTAATAAGATAGCAAGAAGTCAGCTACCAAATTTCAGACATCCTCCAAAGTTGAAATAAGAATAGACATAGTGGAGTGATGAATAATTATGAATGTAAGCACAAAAGAAAAAAGAAGACAGATTGGGTAACAGACTGAAAATATTAGATATTGCCAAAAGCTGGTTGATAATGGATACCGAAAATGTGATTGTAGTTGACATGAAAGAACACATGGAGTGCTCTTTAATTTACATGGACTGTGAAGGGTTTTAAGTTTTAAAAGCCAAAAGGTAGACAACAGTAGCAGGCAGTCCTGCTAGTGGCATGCACAGTAAAACGACTTGACATATCAGGTCATCAGCCGAAGAGATTTCCGCATATTATTAGTGGAAGACAGAAGGATCTGTGTTGCTGGTCCAACAGTAAGAACATTATTCAAAATGTACGATGGATGAGAGATGAGGCCATTTCTTATCAGTTCATTTATATCCTTAATTACCAAGAACAACCAGAAGATTACAAGATCGGGCACACTTTGTTTGGTAACTAAGATCTTGCACAATGCTTCGTGAGTGACACAGCCAGGGATTGGTCCAAATCAATGCTGCCTACCCTCACATATCTATGCCTATCTGAAGATTTGCAGGAAAGACGTTTCTTCGGAGCAAGTACCATACCAAGCAAGGCTAAGTACTTTAGCATTCAATAAAGTGACTATGATCTTGGTTATATCCTTTAATCCTAATTATGATTCTTTTTGCTGAGACTTCTGAGGCCATATCAAGTATAACATAATAAAAAGAACTAAACAATAATAAGAATAAATAACAGTGTATGACAAGTTGGAATAATGAGACAAAGTTGCAAACAAAAAGTCTCCTAACCTGGGTAGCGTAGGCCGGAGTACAAGGCCTCGTGCGCTGCTACAGTGGTTCCACTTGTGGTCCATTCTTCCTCTCTTTAATTATGCATGGCTCGTGGAAGACCAGCAAGCACCCACATTGCTGGCTCTCTGTCTCTCTAGTAACCCAATATGAACATGTTTTGGATTAAATAATTACTTAATGCAGTAGAACAACAAGGAAAGTAATGATCAAACTCTGAATTAGAACAACAACAGCATTTAATCGAACATAATAGTTAAGAAAAAAACAGCATTGACTATCTTTTCTGTTTTAACAATAAAATAACAAAGTAGAAGTTTTTTCAGAAGCATGTCACCGATAAGTTGCATTACGAAAAGAAAGGTCATGATATAATAATCTTCTAAACTCGAAACATTGAGAACTCCATGTTCCAATATACAATTGCAAAGGAAATCGGATCACTAAACAAAACTACGACCTCACGACCATCATAAAACTCAGACCATATGGATGTAAAGGAAATCGAATCAAGCAAAATCACTGACTTCAAACAGATTAAGTTTTTTTTTCTGTGTTTGGGTACGGCAGGAAGCACTAGTTCTTGTCATCAAACAAAAACTCCGCTTCTTCTGAAAGCGTTTGTCTAACTCACAAAATTAAAGAAACGATTCCTCTCTCTCTCTCTCTCTCTCTCTCTCTCTCTCTCTCTCTCTCTCTCTCTCTCTCTCTCTCTCTCTCTCTCTCTCTCTCTCTCTCTCTCTCTCTCTCTGCTTTGACCGGAGACCCACCAAAACCTTTTAATTTTTGACATTTGCATAAAAGTATTATGCAACTACACTAAACAGTGCAAGTTGTGCAACGAGTCGAGTCGCACGCGCTGCGTCACCTTTGACCTCTACGTATATAAATATTCGAGCACCACCACCTTTAAATCCTCCCCCCGGCTCTTCTTAATTTCCTCTTCGTTCATCTTTGTTCCTACGGCGACGACTACGACTCCTAATAAGAAACTGCCGTTGAAATTTGCAGAGAACAGCAGCACGAGAGGAAAAATAGAGAGAGCGAAGGAGGCAAAATGGGGAGAAAGCAAGAGGGGTTGGAAGTGAAGATACCTAGCGCGTTCCGGTGCCCGATATCGCTGGAGGTGATGCGGTCGCCGGTGAGCCTGTGTACTGGGGTCACGTACGACCGCGTCTCCATCCAGCGGTGGCTCGACTCCGGCAACACTACCTGCCCTGCCACCATGCTCCCTCTTCCATCTACCGACCTCGTCCCAAACCTCACCCTCCGTCGCCTCATTCACCTATGGTCCTCGTCCCCTTCCGGCGCCCTCTCCGCCGGTGGAACAGACGCCGGAAACCGTCGCCGCCTCGAGGACGTTCTCCAGGAGATGCGCGCCTTTGCGGACGGCACGGCGGCGGCTGACTCTTGCAGCGGGGATCTCATCGTTCTCCTCCGAGAGCTTGCCGATTTCTTCTCCTCAGTCGACGTCGACGACTTCCAGAAGAACAACGTGATGGGGTCCGGCGGGTGCGCGCACGTCCTGACCTCCCTCCTCGGCCGCAAGGATTTGGATCTGGAGGTGATGGTGGTCGTCGTACGCGCGTTCACCATCATTCTCTCATCCGAGGCTGTGGAGAAGTGCAACAAGAAGGCCGCCGTGGCCGCACTCATCGGGAATCATCTCGACGAGACGGTTGGGGCTTTGGTTCGAGTGCTCAAGGGCGCCTGCACCTTGGATCTACGAATCGACGCGGCGAGGCTGCTGGAGTCTATTATAGCCGCGTCAAATGCGGACGCCAAAACCGAGATCGCCAAGGTGGACGGGCTGATCCCGGAGCTTGTCCGCCTCATCGGACCGTCGGAAGAAAAAGGGGCGGCGCCTGATCGGCGGGCGGTGGAGGCCGGACTCGGGTGCCTCGAAGGCATCTCTTCGGCGGCCGCGAAGAGGGTCCGGCCAGCGATGGTGTCTGCTGGGGTGGTACCGGTGATCACGCGGGTGCTTCGCGGAGAAACGACGGCGAAGGTGGCGGCGAGGGCGCTGAGGGTAATGGAGGCGGCGGTCGGGTGCGCGGAGGGGCGGGCGGCGATATGCGAAGAATGCGGACTGGAGGCGGTGGGGGCTGTTGTGGGGAAGATGATGAAGGCGGGGAGGGAGGGGGCGGAGGCGGCGGTGGCCGTGCTGTGGGCAGTGTGCCACAGATTCAGGGACCGGCGCGCGGTGGACGCGGCCGCCGGGGCGGAAGGGGCGGCGACGAAGCTGCTGCTCCTGATGCAAAGCGGTTGCTCGCCGGCGGCGAGGGGTATGGCCGCCGACCTCCTCAAGATATTTCGCGTCAACGCGAAAGGGTGCCTCGCGGGGTACGATACCAAGACCACCCACATTATGCCCTTCTGAATTGAAAATGGTGAAAAAAAAAATCATATGGGAAAAAAACGGAGGGGGCCAAACTTTTTGTAAAGATAGAATTTTATTTTTTATACTTGGAAAAGCGAGAGAAATAGTTTTCATCTGATAACTTATTTTACTGACAACTTTATTACATGAAAAAATATATTGTATTTTCTATTTCCCAAGTTTCCTTTTGGAAACAACTGATTAGTAATTACGGACCTGACAATGAAAATTTAGTATATTCGAATTACATCATATATTGATCACTGTGCTACATCTTTCATTTCATTTGTTTGTGTTTGTATGATAATGCAAATATCATCTGCCGATGGATTTATAAACTGAAGAATGGTAACGCGATTAAAATATTACAAATTTTATTGTTTGGTGTTATTTTGATGGAAAAAGTCGTATGGAATGCAAGAAATGGAGATGTGTGAATGTCGCTGATAGCTTCCAGTTTCCACAGTCCATAAATACCGCCAAGTTCAATATACAACAAAATCAAATTTGACTTCAAGGGCTCGACGTCTCTTTCTCGTGCAACGTCTCATGATCCACCTTATATTCGGTTTTATAATATATCCATAGGACATGATTAATTATGGAATGAGAATTTTCTGTATTTCTATTTTTACTTAATCTATTAATTAACGCACACAATATAATTAATTATATATTCAAGTTAGAAAATTATTATATGGGCTGCTTTAGAAAGCATAAAATTACAGAACATTAACTTTTTTCCATTGAACCTTATTTGAAAGAAGTTTTTTGTTGTCATTCCATGTTTGGATACAAATGAGAACATAAAAGATTAAAGAACATAAGAGAATTCATAAGAAAAAAACGTGTCATCTCGAAGCTCATAAAATGTGTACTTAAAGAAAACTAAATATCTCATTGATTAAATGGAGAAAACATATGCATTAAGATCTTTAATCTTTCATACAATAATGTATACTACAAGTAATACGGTCCATAAAAATAAAAGAAAAAGAACAACAAAACAGAACAAAGTGGGATGGTGTTCGGTATTGAGATACCTGACGATGCTTCTCCTTTACCGTGAGGATACATAATATTGATTTATGTTTTCCGTAGAATGCTTCATGTTATTTTGGCTGTTCTTGAACATAGTCATTTTATTTCTGAAAAAGAACAATGCTCACAAATTTCCAAGTGCATGCTAAAATGGGAAACTCTTGACGAAATAATTAAGACTGTTCCGTTATAGGACACACATGTTAGACAATGCTGGATTTGCTTAATTCTGAGCTGTTGTTAGAGCAATTAAATGCATCAATAGCATTTTAAAGCACTCATGTGCCGCTAATTAAGGACTGGTTTTGCCGATCCCATGCATAGCTACGAATAACAACATATAAATAACGCTTTATGGTGGGAAATACGAGACAATGAAGACTAACGCAAAAAAAAAATGAACTTTTATGTTCTACAGATAAATCATATTTAAATATACATCACGTTTAAGTACACTTACCAGCTTCTCCTATTGTTTTCTTAAATCACGTTCACATGGAACGCGTCTGTGATTGAGAACAAGTCCAAGTCTTCGATGGATCTGCGGATATAATAATTCTCAAAGAAGTGTAAGATGTAAAATGAGGACACGGAAGTTGTTGCAAATTTAAAAGGAGACCGACCTTTTGGAAAGAAGAGTTTGAATAGGACGAAGAAAGAGGACAAAGAATGGTCGACCCTTTGGAAGGCTGCAAAATGTTGATTATATGTTTTTGCTACCGTCCCAAAGGGTCGACCACAGGAAAAAAAATGTAAAAGGAAACATATCAAAGAGCAAGTTTGGTTCCAAATGGAAAAAAAAGATATTAAATCTCAGTAAGAATATGACAACTAAAAATACAAATTTGACATTAAGCGTTTTGCTAACGTCGTAAAAAATTCTTGTCCATATTTACCAATGATAAAATGAGAAACAAGGTACAGAACACACTGTCATCATAAAGATACCGAAGAAGTCCTCTATCAAGAAAGGAAACATCTGTATGAGGCATGAATAACCACTGTCTCCACAGGTATCAATCATGACAATGCTTTAAGTCTTCTTGTACCTGATTTAGCTGGCGGTTTAACTTACAGCAAGATGTAAAACATGTCAACTATCCATATGCAAATGAGCGGCATGAGGCAAAAGTTGCTGCTGTGACAACAATGACGACTTTCAGAGGGCTGTCAAATGAGCTTTAGATGAATAAGAGTCAAAGATACATAAAAAAGACATTCTAACCAGCAAAACTATAGATCTTTCCCAGTTCCAGTTATTTTTTCTTCAAATGAAGGCAGTGTTCTTTCTGACGTAATCATTTTACGAACAGAAGCTAACAAGAGTAAATGCAATAATTTGCTTTTTGATTGCAGACTAGAGAAGAATCCTCAGATCGATGAAAGCATAAAGCAACAAGAGCATGGGGAAACCACAGAAGAATAATGAATCAGAGACAAAGGTCAGGATCGAGGTCATTGGGGATGTTATTGCCTACATATCTATTGTCATTGACAGGTGAAACATCAAATGAGAAAGCACACATTTTCTTGTTGGAAATGAAGAAACTCTTATAGCCGAAAATATGAGGTCACCCAGTGGAAAGATTTGACAGAAAGAAACCATGAGTTACCTGGAAAGAAAAATAGAATAGTATCTCCTTTAACCACACCAAGCTCGGTTAATAAACATGGACATAGTGACTGTTTATTGGAGGAACACACATAATAAGAGGGTCTAGGGCTCTCCTGACAATTTACTAAGATTTTCCAAATAGTTGAAAAAAGTGTTTTTGAAACAAACCTGAATTCACATATGGTTATGGTCATAACAAAACAGCAGAATGAAACCACAACCATTTTCCAGAAGAATCCAGTCAATTTATGGAACCATATATCGACAAATATCTTATTTATCGATTCCTCTCCATTATCCTCCTTTTTCACCTCAATGACCAGCTTTGTCCAATATTTCATGTGAGAAAGCATATGGAAAAGGTTTCTAAAGCAAAAAGAAGCCTTCATTTCTTGGCTCAGTTTTTCCAGGAATCTAAAACATACAAATTATTGTAATGCAGTAATGCCTATTAGCAGGTTAAACCTATTATTTTAAAAGCAAGATTATATTCCATCGTCAGTGACCCGTGATTTTCATGCAAAAACACCCAAATTATAATAGCAAAACAGCTATTGAAAGATTCCATATTCATCTACTTCGTTAAAAGGGGATAAGATATAAGGAATATCCTCTCCATTATCCTCCATTTTCACCTCAATGACCAGCTTTAACTCTCCAATATTTCATGTCAGAAAGCATATGGAAAAGTTTTCTAAAGCAAAAAGAAGCCTTCATTTCTTGGCTCAGTTTTTCCAGGAATCTAAAACATACAAATTATTGTAATGCAGTAATGCCTATTAGCAGGTTAAACCTATTATTTTAAAAGCAAGTTTATATTCCATCGTCAGTGACCCGTGATTTTCATGCAAAAAAACCCAAATTATAATAGCAAAACAGCTATTGAAAGATTCCATATTCATCTACTTCGTTAAAAGGGGATAAGATATAAGGAATATTACTGACTTAATCTAAGAAACTCGCCATAAAAATTATAGCATTCCCCTAATTCATCATCACAAAAGGAAACAGCCATAATAATCAGACAAAGGATCCATTTATATATAAAGACCTTACCTCATGATTTTGCTGTTGTTTACTCCTGTTAGCCAAAGAGGAGAGGGAATAAGTGAACCCTAAATGATGAGATAAATCTATTAATATGAACAGGAACTGGGGAAAAAATGAGAAAAGAAACAGGTAACCTTACCATTGATAGTATGATTATGTCGCAAGTCTAGCACCAAAGGTGAAACATAGAAATCCACAGAATCCATTCGAAACAGACATGCTTCAAGCAATGTAAATGTAAGAACGTAGTAAAAACACCTCAGCGTCTCCACTTAATAGACAAAGCATCTTCATAGAAGCAACGTCCACAGTCCACAACATATATGGAACCACAGAACCTGCTCACCGAGAAAACCCACAGCATGCCTACACCAAATCATGTCATACTCCTTGACCTGTTAAGGTCAAAAACATAAAGTAAAAGACTATCTGTCTTTTGTTCACTTTGCATTTTGCAACATACAAAATCCCAAACCATAGTAGCATATAACTGAGGGGATAAAAAGGAACAGATTTAAAACCATTTTCAAAATATTAATCATTTAAGCACAGAGAGATCCGGTAGTTAAGGTCTTTTTGTGAATAAAATATTGTCAACAAATGCATGTGGATGTATTAAGTATACAAGACAACACATTAAAAGATCTATAGCGGTAGGAACTCATAACAACACGAGATATAACAAAATTCTTTTAGGGGAAAAAGGATGACTAGGAAAAACTAGTATTCTGAATGTGTGTGCATGTGTGTATATATATATATATATATATATATAATAAAGGTATTACAATGAAAGAGAGAAAGAACCAGATAACACAGTAGCACAAAATCCCAACAAACAATTTTTCAAGAGATTATTACCATGGCAAATAATAGCAAGGTCTTATGAAACAAACAGATGATATGGAAGAAAAAAATTAACAAAAAATCCAAAATAACACAGAAACTAAAAGATCAAATGAAATTAATAGATCAATCCATCTATTTACTTCTAGAACTCTACGTTTGGGTGGCAAGTTTTACTAGCTATCTATCTTCTGATTGCAACTCTTTCTGAGGACATTGTAGAAGAAAATATCTATAGAGATGAATGTTTCTTGAGAGCTGCTCTAGTCTTCGCATCTGTAATTGCTTTCTGCCTTTTTTCTGACAAGCTCTTTATTGCTTGCTGAAACTGCAACTCTATACATTCCAGCTCCAGTTTTAGCTCTTCATCTTCGTTTACATCGACAACAACCAAAAGGCTATCGCTTCCCATGTCATAAGAGGTTTTCTGGTAAATTTGCATGCTGTTACTAGATTGACATATTCCCTCTGTAGCATCTCCTTCAACTGTGAACCGACTATAATCTAGGTGACTCATAGGGGAGTACATGCATGAGCTCTTCGGAGATTTCTCACCATTTCCCTCGGATGATACTGCTGAAACAAAAGATAATTCAGAATGATGATCATCTGAGTGATCTGCATGTGAAGGTAACAAGCCAGAAGATAAAACAGCTTGTTTAACTTCAGAGTCATCCATCCTCGATGAGTCAATTAAAACTTTGGGATCCCTGGCATCTTCAGTGAAATTAAGAGAAGGTACGGTTGAACCACTTCCATCCTCAAAGAGCTGCAAATCCTTCATTCCGTCTATACAAGTTATGACACTGTCATCAGCTATAGAGTGAGAGACTGCAGAAGATGATTTCCAACCTGGTACCATAGTGACCAACAATGAGTCAATTAGCTCAGCTATGAGCTTTATATCCTTTTTCAACAAGTCAAGTTGTTGCTCAATCATTTCACTTGCCACTGAGAGAGCTGTATCACTGTCAAGGTAGAATAGAAAATGGATATTCTTTGCAGGACCTACAACAAGAGAAAAAATAACAAAAAATGCTGCATGTTCAGAAATTTATAAGAAGATAACCTTGATAACAATGCAATTACCTTCTTGTCCAGCGATTCGTAGAGTCAATGATACAGAATTTACATCAATTATCTCCCCTTTTAGCCTAAATTCTCTATTTTCATCTTTTACCTCCAGAGTTTGGAATCCAGAACCTTTCTCACTGGAGCAATCAACATCAGTGCCACATGCAAGCTCATTATCACCCAGATTAGGATCCAAAAGTGAGGGAATTTGTTGCAGACCTTTCAATGGTACTTTGGACAGGATTTGACGTCCATCAATGACACTAAAGCTGGGTGTTGTCATGTCAGGTAACTCCAATGACTGATTACCATGAAGTCCAGTAGGACCATACAATCGAAGAAAAGGATCATTTAGAAGATCTTTTGCTGGTAGTCGTAGAGCAGCAGGAACCAAGCATTTCTCAATAAAAGCTTTGACCTCTGGATCTTGTACCTTAGAGAGTGCAGCAGGTTTTATCCCCTATCAAATTTTAATAAAGCAGAAAGAATTTCAATAATAAAATAAACTCTGAATCGACAAGAGTATCACCACCTAGCTAGAGTTTAGTGTCATGTGATGACAACTTACGGAAGAAACCTTTCGGTATATCTGAGCAGAGTTAGTACATTCACTATATGGATACTCAAAGGTAACCATTTCAAGCATGCACATCCCAAAGGAATATATATCAACCAATTCATTGTAATCCTCATCATAAAGTTCTGGTGCCATAAACTCAGGTGTCCCTACATTCATAATTTCAGAGAAATGAAATTCACCAAAAAGGAAATAAATAAATTTAATATTCATGTATGTCTGATAATAGGTGCAAACATTAATCCGTCAGTTACTTTTGGAATATTTTTCATTCTGAGGTAACAGTTCCTTTCACAAGAGGGGATATTAAGGTGCTCTCACAAACAAATGAGATTCGAAGTCCTTGAGAGCATAGCAGAAATAGGAGGAAACCAAATGGGCAAACCTTTAGGAGAGATTGTCATCCTGCCTAAGTAAAGAGATATAGAGATAAATGTGAGCATAAAAGTGTAAGTACCAATCACACTTCGAGCATTTGATTGCTGCATAACAGTAGCCAGCCCAAGATCCCCAATCTTCACCTCCCCATGGTTTCCGTTAATGAAAATGTTATCACACTTTAAATCCCGATGTATGATTGGTGGATTTTGAGTATGAAGATAGTTTAACCCCATCAATATCTGTCTTGCCCACCCTTTCACAGCTTTCATGTCAACCTTCTTATGCTTTTTGCGGTACCTAGCCATGTTCATGAAGTCACTAGTCACACTAAAGCAGAAAATAAAGACCTAAGTGAATTAGAAACAGAAGGATTCATACTGTCTCAAACTCCCAGAGGTGAACAACTCAGTGATAATATTGACAGTCTTGTTGTGATCATCAATCCACGAGTTGTAAAACTTCACAATGTTCACATGTTTCAGAGACTTCAAAAGATGAATTTCTGAGTACAGCCTCTCCAAATTTTCGGGGGACTTCAGGGCATCATCAATGTAACGCCCAGTCGGATCAACTTCGATGACATCAGGATCGTGCAGCTCCGTCGGAGGGAAAACCTCAAGAGCTCCGTTGGGCACCTTACGGCTCATCGCCGCCGGCGAAAGAGCCGCCAAAACAGCCCGCCCCGGTCACAACCCTGGGGGCAAATCCCTAGAGGTAGCAATGCCGTCGGTACAAGAATCTGACGAACTCCGAACTGCGACTGGAACGAAACCCTAACCTAGTTTCCATCGGATCGAGGGCAAATGACACCCAAATCAATTCGAAAACGAAATATATAAGAAAATTGCTAAAACGAACCGACACGAGAGCGCTCTCTCGTCATCGAATGCCCGTGTACTATAGAAACGGAGCTCGAATCGAAATCGAGAGCGAGAGCGAGAACAACCAGAGAAAAGGGGGGAAAAATAAACAAAAACCAACACGAGAAAGAAGAGAGGAGATCGCGGGAGCAAAATTTAGAATTCTTCGTTACGATCATGGATTTTTATTTTCGCTTAAATTTTTTCCCCCAAAAAACGGCTCCCGTCGCTGATCACGTCCACGTGGCGCAAATCCAAAACGTCATTTATGACTTGGCACAGGCAAATTATTATTATTATTATTATTATTATTATTATTATTATTATTATTATTATTATTATTATTATTATTATTATTATTATTATTATTATTATTATTATTATTATTATTATTATTATTATTAATTAAATGAATTGCTTAATGATATTGCATTAATCACGTACTTGAATTAGTCAGTAAACTTACAATAAAAGACAAAAGAACTCTCTATTATTTTACTGTTCATTTATCTATTCTTTTCGCGTATGATACCATGTCACATTCGCATATAATATTTCATAAGAATAAAAAATTTCCACTTGTGTGAAAGTAATTAATTTCACAGATCATTTTATGACGAAGACGTTTTTTAAGTATTTCCTGATAAACTCGATGACAGCAATGTTGCCTGGCTATTTTTCTTCCTTTTTTAGTTCTTGGTTAATTTGTTTTGTTTGTTTCCTTTATGGACGTCCTTTTAATTTTGCCTTTTATGGGCCTCAATGAGAGGAGGCTCTTGTGGGAGATTATTACAGGAGCTCTTCTTCTTCCGGATGGATGTATAGTAATTTTTTTTTGTATTATGATTATACCAAACTAACAAATCAAGTTATTTTGTAGCTCTCCGTTTATGTTTCCATACGACGTTAATGATTATATGCACGATTCACATAAGAATATTCGGCACATCATCGAATTCAACTAATTTAACAATGTCACCCAACATCACGTGCTTGATAGTGATAAGTCAGCAGAAATTTTTTTTGTATTCATACAAATTCGAATTTTAAATCTTGCTTAAGTGTAAAGGAACTCCTAGTTTTCGAACATATGAGTAAAAATAACATATGTACTATACCGGTTTCTACACTTTCATTTGGTTTCCTGTTTTTATTGTGTGTGAGTGTGTTATATATATAGTTCACAAGTGGGAGAGGATGGATGAACTGTTGAGGCTTTTGATGTTGTGTGTTAATTTAATTTGTTGATTCATTCAACAAGACAAACTTGAGAACCTAAAAGGGGAGGCCAATTGATGACTTCAAATACTGTAATAAAATGCATGATTACTCATATTGGATTATAAGAGAGCTGGGCATCATCAATTAGTCTACGTTTCTTTTAAAAAATTGTATAAATGTAACAATTAAAATACATTAGGGTGCCTGTAAATCAATCCGCCTCAAGTTTGATTTTTGTATCTTAGCATTTTTGTAGTCCCCATATCGAATCTAATCTAATCTAATAAAATATGAACAGTTACATCACAGTTGAAGACTTTCCATGTCGATATAGTGCCCAAGATCATAACATTAATTCAAAGATATGTTCCACAAGGCAAAGTGCAATATGCAACATATTTGTTGAAATAGAAAGAAATTCTCAAGAAATAAAAGGAAATGTCCTCTATAACTAAAATAGAAAGTTGTACATGGGAAGGAGCCTCTGTTTCTGCCCTTTATCTATGCCTATTGATGATTTTATGCACATAAACAAAACAACAGTCCATGGCAGATTGGACGCACAATGAAGAAAAACAACTAAACAATAATATATACTTAATAACCCATACCATCCAAACAATTCATCCTAAAAGTTAAGAGAAATTTCGACTGTACTAGTCTATTTGTATAATCATAATGATATTGTAACGTCCTCAAATCGCACCACGTCATGTGACATAATACGTTTCGAGGACGCTATGTTTCATTCTTACGTATACTTCATATTGATCAAAAAGAAGACTTTGACTGATCAATTAAATCAACATCATATGTGAAAGAAAGACATCATAAATAAATAATAATATGCAGATAACATCCTCATGAAATATGTGAAAGACTAATGAAAAAATAATCATATGAATCTTGAGAAAACTCATTTAATACATCATCTTAATAATAAGACAAGAGAATTAAGACATAAACAAAAAAAACTCGGGACACCAATGTGTTGCCACCACGAGTTCAATATGTCCTCGTTGGCCACTTTCATCATTAAGATATGGTTCTGCACATATGAAAATGCAGAGGAGAAACTTCGCTATGAGTTTTGCAACTCAGTATGAAAGTAAAGTAAAGATAATCATAAAATCATGACACTAAAAAAGAATCATAAGGACATCATCATAGTATAGAAAGGAAATATGCATCATCATGATATGAGTATAAAAAATTAAGATCATAAATAGGAGATCATCCTATAACGTGGCATATGAATAGGAGATCATTAAGGTCATGAAAAAATCCATAAATCAAGGTGTCATCATTTTGAGCTCATAAGATTCAGGATCAAGATAGATCATAATAAATCATTATAAAATAACATGTGCCGATCATCATTATTTTGAGGTCATCATCATGTAAAGGATTTAGAAAATCATTATGAAAGTAGAAACACATTCATGGAGTGAATCATCTTTATTAAAGCATATTAATATAAGATCAAGAGATCATAATAACATTATCATAAGAGTGACAAGAGTCATTAATCATCATAAGGAGATTTTTACGACTAATATGTTTTCATCTTGTTATTCATTTTTTCACTTATCTTGAGGTATATTTCAACCCATGGGGAGGTCTGCCTCAACCCATCATCATCAGAACTGGCAAAGCCAGCTCATAATCGGAGTCAGCTTATACTTGACCGTTGTCAATCCATCATCATAAGAGCTCTCCATTTAACATTTTTCATGTTTTATCTTGTAGCTTTTAATTTATCTTTATTATGACTCAAGGGTGTGATCGAAATTTAGATCATCATATAAAATAATCAAATGATAATAATCAAGGGTCTCAATCATCATAATCACATAAGTTTTGATCAACACTATATATAGAATCATGGAGAGTAATTAAAGGGCCGGGTTCCGTTACGCAGAAAATGACGTAACAAAAATGAGGACTTTTTTATCGCCTTTTCGGTGATTGCCGGTGTTAAGCATCATCATATAACATTGTATTGTAATTAGGGATTAAACAGAGCACGATTCAAATCTAAAATCAAAATTCCATGATAAATCTAACATAGTTTCATACCTTGTGAAGTTTTCATCGAAACCACACGTTGTCCTTCTTCTTCTTCTTCTTCTTCTTCTTCTTCTTCTTCTTCTTCTTCCTTTGATCATTGCCTCGGTCCTTGTGCTTAGTAGTTGGCGTCCCTACCCCATGTTGGCAGTAGCAGTCACGCATGATGGGAGGACCAGAGAGACGCATGAGAATGGGGGAGAAATTAGTGACGACTTATAGGAAAATAAAGGGCTGATTGGTTTTGTAATGCCCGAGATGGTTGGACAAAGAAAAAGAATAAAGAAGATAAAGTTGTAACCGAACTGAAGAGAGAGAAAAAGAAAAGAAGAAGAGATAAACAAAGATAAAAATATAATAGGAGAAGATAAAGAGGAAAACAAATCAGAGTTGGAGTTGTGCCAACAACTCAAATTCCTCCCTTATAAATATAAAGTCAACAAACCAATCAGCCCCTTTATTTTTCCTACAAGCCCGGCCCTAATTTTTCCTTTATTTTCATGCGCCTCTCTCATCCTCTCCTCATGCGCGACCGTTGCTGCCAACAGGTGGTAAGGACGCCGACTACCGAGCACCATGACCGAGGAAATGATTAGAGGAAGAAAAAGAAGAAAAGGAAGAGGAAAACGTGAGGTTCAACGGATGGAATTATGATAAATTTATCATAGAATCTTAATTTTAGACTTGAAGCACGTTCTAATTGATCCCTAGTCATAGTACAATGAGCTATGGTGATGTATGATGCTGGCCATCGCCGAAAAGATGATCAGAAGTATATGTTCTCCATCATGACGTTTCTACGTAATGAAACCCGGCTCGGTTCCTCTACAACTTGGCTCGAGTAGATCCGTTGGATTGAGTTCGTCAGAACTCAACCCGAGTCCGCCATTGTCGAGAACTCCAAGCTGAACTTGACCCGAGTTAATGATAACCTGGCTCGTGCTATAACCACAATAACGCGATCGATCGGGAGGGTGGTCGACTGATGAAACAATCGAGCGATCTGTCGAAGCCCTAACCCGGCCCGGGTATGATTAGAACACGACCTGGGCTATGTCACCACTATCCTGATTACCATCCGATGATCTCGGCCTGGGTTCCACCCCTACTCAGCCTAGGTTCCGACATTATAATGATGATTTTTATGATCTTTGATCCATGATTCGCATGCCTAATCCTAATCTAAGTTATGATGATGATGATTATGTTATTTATGCCTCTAGTTTACTAATGATGATGTCCAATATGATCCTATGATATTATAACTCTCCTTATGATGTTCTCATTTAGATCAAATCATATTTATGATTCAACCAATCATGTTTTATGAATCTTGATCTATTTATGATGATAATTATAACGATGTATATTTACTCTCCATGATCCTATCTTGTAGTCGTGATAAAATCTTATATGATTATGATGATTAGGACCCTTAGTCATTATGATTCGTTGATCATTTCTTATGATGACTTAATCTTGATCATGATCCTTATGTTCTAATAAAGATTAATTAAAAGCTGCAAGATAAAAAATGAAAAATGTTAAATGGAGAGTTCTTTCTATGATGGACCGGTGACGATCAGGTATGGGCTGACTTCGATCAGTTATGGGTTGACTACGATCACTTATGGGTTTATCAGTTATGAGTTGGCTCTGTCAGTTATGATGATGAGGGACGGATTGAGACAGACCTCTCTGTGGGTTGAAATATACCCTACTGTAAGTTAAAGATAAATAATAAGATGATGAAGAAGATGAAATATATTAACAATGATGTCTCTTGATGATGATTATTGACTTTTGCCACTCTTATGATTATCTTTTCATGATCTCCATATTTATTATTAATATGCTTCAACAAAGATGATTCATTTCATGATTATCTATCTCTATAGTCATAATGATTCTCACGATCATTTACATGATGATGACCTCACCATAATGATGTTCGGCACTTGCCATTTTTATGATGATTTATTATGATCTAACTTGATCCTTAATCTTATGGTCTCAAGAAGATGACACTTTGATATATGAATCTTTTTGTTCATAGCTTTATTTCCTACGTGATGATGTCCATATGATTCATGTCTAGTATCATCTTATTATTGCCTTTACTTTACTTTCATACTAAATTGTAAAACTCATAGGGAGGTTTCTCACCTGCATCTTCTTAAATGATGAAGATGACCAACAGTGACAAATCGAGCTCATGGTTGCAGCACATGGATGTCCTGAGTCTTTTTGTTTGGTCTTAGTTCTTTTGTTTTATTATCAGGATGATGTATTAGATGAGTTTTCTCACGACTCGTATGTTTATTCTTTCATTAGTCTTCTGCATATTTCATGATGATGTTATCCACATTATCACTTCTTCATGGTGTCACTTTTCTGCATATGATGTTGTTATTAGTTGATCAGTCAAAGTCTTCTTTTTGGTCAATATGATGTACAATAAGGATGATTCGTAGATCCTCGAAGCGTATTATGTCATGTGGTGGGGTGTGATTTAGGGGCATTACTGTAAGGTATCAAAGTCTAATGTCAGGTCATTCTCTTGTCATATTGTCTTAGAAGAAAAGATACTGATATAAATTGATCTTGTAAATATAAGGATTGTAATGATTTTATTACCAATCTTACCGAATCATATGATAAAGGATAACACTCTTAGTGAACTTATTGATCCTTCCATGATATAAGCTACCTTTAAGGATGATGATTCTATAGAAATAATTTCATACCATAAAGTATGTACTAGTGGTACAAATGATTATTAAAGTTAAGATCTTTTTTCATATCGGTTAGAGATTCCTAGGAGGATTATGATGGGATTCTTAGTGTCAATTGATTTTCCTCTTAAGATGTATAAGTATTATGCAAGAAGAAGATGACAGTTACTAGTACCCAGGTGAACTAAAAGTTTTAGTTAGAGGTTGAGTGTCATATCGACCTCCTTCCAAACATGACCCCGATTTCAAAGATCCCTTGAATAATGACACTGGTATAAATGTATGAGCTTAAGAAAAAAAATTGCGAACTTTAAGACAAGGGGTTTATTAGGTTGGTATCTCACCTTTAGGTGTGCTTACTCTTTTGTAAAGAAGAATGATGACTCGCGGGTATTATGTATGGATTATAAGATGTTAAGTACCCACTATTGTGCATTGTTGATCTATTCGATCAATTATCTAAGGCAATCATCAAGACACAAGTGTCTATTACTATGTATAGATGACCTATCTATGACCTTCATGTCCATCGAGATCAACCTATGAAGTGGGTGCCAACAACTTCAGGTTGCCGAAGAGGATGTAATGAATATAGTCTTTTTGTCAATGTTAATGATCACTATGAATTTTAGTGATGCCATTTGGACTAACGAATAGCCTCAAACTTTTAGGTCCTCACGAACATTGTGTTCGGGCTATGCCTAGAGTTATTTTAAAAAAGTTTGAGGTGTTTATAAATTAAAAAAAGTCTTAAGTATGTTCTCTTTTAATGGCACCATCGTATTTGACAATGAAGATGATATGAAGTTCTTGAAAGATTCTGAGTTCTCCATGAAGTACCATTTTGGCAAAATGAACTCGGTGACACATGCACTCGTACACAAGTGATAAGGTTCGCTATGTTCCATAAGGCTGCGTATGGCATGATGAAACATATGTAAAATTCAAACAATAAAGCCCTACAAGGGTGTTAGATGAATGTTATAAGTCTGGGTGGCGATCCATTTGGGATTATGTCTTGTAAGGAAATGTATTAGATGAATATTGTAAGTCTGGGTTGTGATCCATTTGGAAAGTACAAGGAAGTATAAGGATGTAACCATAAGTCTGGGTTGTGATCCATTTGGAAAGTACAAAGATGTATAAGAATGAACAAATAGCAATGACATGAAACATGAAGATACAAAAAGCATGTTCTAAGTAACTAGTATGTTAATATGAAAAAGGTAGAGCAACAAAAATCTTATGAAAAGATGATGCATGACATTAATAATTCTATATAAAGATGGCCTTACCTAGGATGACAATTTTATCTAATGATGTCAATCCTAATCCTAATGATCCCTGTGATCATGTATAATGATTATATGATTTATGATCTTATTTTGTTCCATAAAGATGATGACTATCAATGATTATGGATTATGTTAAATGACACTATTGATTCTTTTATGATGATATCGATTTTATAAATCAATGTACTTTATGACACTACTAATCTTAATGACCCTCATGATGATTTTCTCCCACCATGCTAGGCTATGTCATTGTTGATCTTATGATTTACATGATGACAATCATATAATTAAGAAATGATCCTATGATGATGATTTATATGATTACCACCTATACTTAAGGAATGATTCACATGATGTCAATAATCAATTTTCTTGATTTTCTTATGATATCCCAAGGTTGCATAATCAACTATATCATATGCTACCTTGATGACTCTTAATCTTAGGATCAACATTAATCATGAGATAATGTCTCATCTCCCATCCATTTATTGATTTTATGTTACGTTGCATGATGACTTTTTAATGTTAAGGATGAATATGCCATTTGTAAGATTTTCTTTGAGACTTTGTACAGAATACTATACTGCTTACCTACATGTGAGAATGAGGTAGGTGAAATGAAGTTTCTAAATGCCAAAGAGCTTAGATATACAAATGAACAAGCCAAAAAAATTGAATCGATATAAAGAGGATGGAGATAGCTCAGGCATGATAGAAATTTTATACCAAGAAAGGCTGATGTAGATGGATTTTTTAAACCTGATGATCAAGTTATATTAAAGGATTCACTTACTCAAGAAGGCATTTGATCCAAAATTATTGATTTGATTGGAAACCAAAATTGATCCAAATGATGACATGATATCCTTAAGTTTTTTCTCATGATGATCTGGAGCTGACTTTGCTCCTAAAAGTCTTAATTGGATTCTTGTGACCAAAAGTTAGTTTGTTAGGTCAAGAAAGATACAAGATGAAAAGAAAATTGACATGGCATATTTAAAGAAGAGTTTACAACTTGTGGCAATTCTCTAATTGACATATGGATGATTTAGATAGCAACGCATTACTGTGTTGGCATGATATATCCTAACATAGTTTTTTTCCAATTATACTTAGGAAAAAAATGAAAAGATGAACCACATGATGATAGAAAGATGAAAGGAAATATTATATGATAAAAGGACCCATATCCTAATGCATATGATGAAGGAAGGACTATGTCCTTAAGATGATAACAAAGAATAATGATGAACCAATGCCTTTCCAAGTGAAAGATGATGTATCATGCAAATGACTTAAGAAATTACCTTTTTGATAAACTCCTACCTAATGACTTAATTCAATGATGAATTTTATTTTAATGGGTTTATAATGTAATGCCCGAGATGGTTGGACAAAGAAAAAAACAAAAAAGATAAAGTTGTAACCGAACTAAAGAGAGAGAAAAGAAGAAACAAAAAGAAAAGAAGAAGAGAGAAAGAAAGATAAAAATATAATAGGAGAAGATAAAGGGAAAAACAAATCAAAGTTGGAGTTGTGCCAACAACTCAAATTATTCCCTTATAAATATAAAATCAAAACAAACTAATCAACCCCTTTATTTTTCCTACAAGTCAACCCTAATTTCTCCCTTATTTTTGTGCGCCTCTCTTGTCCTCTCCTCACACACGACCGCTGCCATCAACGAGGGGTAGGGACGCCGACTACCAAGAACCAAGACCGAGGCAATGATCAGAGGAAGAAAAGGAAGAGGAAAACGTTAGGTTTCAACAGAAACTTCAAAGGGTATGGAACTATGGTAGATTCATCAATTATGATTTTAGACTTGAAGCATGTTCTAGTTAATCTCTGGTCATAGTACAATGAGTTATGATGATGTATGATGCCGGCCATCACCGAAAAGATGATCGAAAGTACCTGTTCTCCGTCATGACGTTTCTTCGTAATGAAATCTGCCTCAGTTCCTCTGCAACCCGGCCTGGGCAAATTCGTAGCCCGACTGAGTTTGCCGAAACTCTGCTCAAGTCCACCATTGTCGAGAGCTCCGAGCTCTACGACGAAGATGAACCCAACCCGAGTTGATGATAACCCGGCCCGAGCTATAATTGTGATAATGCGATCAATCGGGCGGGCGATCGACTGATGAAGCGGTCGACCGATCTGTCGAAGCCCTAACCCGGCCCGGGTATGATCAAAACCCTGCCCGAGCTATGTCATCATTTTCTCGATTACCTAATCATCTCCTATTTTACTCATATTTATTGATAATCTACATAACAAAATTGCCACCTTTGAACTAAAACTTTGTTTAAATTTATAAAAAGGAGCTATTATATGACCTTTCTGAACTAGTCTCTAGGAACCAACTACTTTTTGAATTTTGAATTCTAACAGAAAAAGAGGAGGAGATAAAAGACCCAAATTGGAATAAAAAAGGAGAGGTGGCGGAGGGCAGAGAAAGAGGGAAGGAAGAAGAAAAAGAATCATCCAAAAAGAAAAGACTGAGGGGATAAGAAAGAAAATACCGAGAAACATTCTGATTTCATCAAAGTCTACGTTTAGCTAAACTTTAATTCCTTTTGTGGTGTAATTGTGTGAATGTTGTGGTTTTAATTTCTCCTTAGTCATACTCCTAGACATCTGATTGATTATGCTTTTATTTTGACTGCAAGTGTTTTAACTACATTTAATTTTCATTTGATCAAGAGATCTATTTTCTTACTTATATCTTGTCTCGTTTGAAAGAAGGGGCAAATCATATAATCTCTTGTTATCAGCATATTTCTTATTAACTCTAAGCGGCTGAGAAGCCCATCATAATACTATTACGAGATGAGAGTCCATAATAGTAATTAGTTGTCTTGGATTCATTTTAGTTGTCCGAATTGGAATCATAAATTTACATTCCATTGATCGAGAGATCAATCTTTGAGCTAATTGGGATGAGAGATCAACTATTGAGCTAATTCCAATCCATTTGTTAACGGTTTACCCCCCTAATACTCAAAGAGAGATCGACAGGTGAAAGGAAGGAGTGGTTGATTTTCAATATAAGTATCGAGAGATCATTTACTTCATAAGAGAAATTAGGAACCATAGCATCGACCAATTCATCACAAAAGAGCTTTTCTCTCTAAATTCTAATCCTTTAGTTATTTGTTTCCTTTGTTCTTACCTCTTAATCTTGTGACAATTCCTGAGATATAGATAGGTTAGTGTTTTGATCTAAGTCAACGGGGTTATGACACTCGTGATTTCTACTCGACCTATATATTTGTAGTAGTGTTGACTCTAGATCATTTTAACTACGATTCGAATACTATTTAGTCAGTGTGAGAGATCACAACTTCTAAAGTGCACATCATTATCATCCGATGAACTCGGCCTGGGTTCCAACCCTAGTCGGTCCGGGTTCCGATATTTTAATTGTCTTTTGATCCATGATTCGCATGCCTAATTTTGATCTAAGTTATGATGATGATTATGTTGTTTATGCCTCTAATTTACCAATGATGATGTCCAATATGATCCTATGATCCTTATGATGTTCTCATTTAGATCAAATCATATTTATGATTCAGCCAATCATGTCTTATGAATCTTGATCTATTTATGACGATAATTATAACGATGTATATTTACTCTCCATGATCCTATCTTGTAGTCATGATAAAATCTTATATGATTATGATGATTAGGATCCTTGATCATTATGATTCGTTGATGACTAAATCTTGATTATGATCCTTATATCATAATAAATATTAATTAAAAGCTGCAAGGTAAAAGATAAAAAATGTTAAATGAAGAGCTCTTTTTATGATGGACTAGTGACGATCAAGTATGGACTGACTACTATGAGTTATGGATTAGCTCTGCCAGTTATGATGATGACGGATGAGTTGAGGCAAGCCTCCCTGTGGGTTAAAGTATATTCCACTATGATTAATAAGATGATGAAAAAGATGTATTAACAATGAAATCTCTTGATGATGATTATTGGCTTTTGCCACTCTTATGATTATCTTTTCATGATCTTCTGATCTGTTATTAACATGCTCCAACAAAAATAATTTATTTCATGATTATCTATTTCTACCATCATAATGATTCTAATGATCATTTACATGATGATGACCTCACCATAATGATGTTTGGCAGTTGCCATTTTTGTGATGATTTATTATGATCTAAATTGATCCTTGATCTTATGATCTTAAGAAGATGACACTTTGATTTATGATCTAACTTGATCCTTGATCTTATTATCTCAAGTAGATGACACTTTGCTTTATGAATCTTTATGTTCATAACTTTATTTTCTACATGATGATGATGATGATGTCCATATGATTCATGTCTAGTATCATGATTTTATGATTATCTTTACTTTACTTCCATATTGAGTTGTAAAACTCATATGGAGGTTTCTCCCATGCATCTTCTTAAATGCAAGACCATATCTTAATAATGAAGGTAGCTCAGGGTGACAGATCAAGCTCGTGGTGGTAGCACATGGATGTCCTAAATCTTTTTATTTATGTCTTAGTTTTTTTGTCTTATTATCATGATGATATATTAGATGAGCTTTCTCATGACTCATATGATTATTCTTCATTAGTCTTCTGCATATTTCATTATGATGTTATCCGCATAATATCACTTCTTCATGATGTCACTCTTTCTCATATGATGTTGACCAGTCAAAGTCTTCTTTTTGTTAATATGATGTACACGTAAGGATGATTTATAGCGTCCTCGAAGAGTATTCTGTCATGTGACGGGATGCGATGTAGGGGCGTTCCAGGGTTTTTTTATCTCATATTTATAGGGGAAGAATTTGAGTTGTTGGCACAACTCCAACTCTAATTTGTTTCCCCTTTATATTCTCCTATTATATTTTTATCTTTCCCTTTCTCTCTTTATTCTTTTATTTTCCTTATTCGATTTCAATCTCATCTCCTTTTTTTTGTTTCTAAACCATCCGGGTGTTATAGATATGGTTTCATAAATGGAACAAAAACTGCTAATCGTAAAAATAAAAAAAAATATCATTTTTTCAAGACTTCCATAAAAGCGTTAATAAAGCCAATGCCACAGATCATAATCTAAAACTCCATCATTGATAAAAAAAACATCTTTGAAATCAATAGTCTAACATGATTTTATTTTTAGTCTAGACCATGTGCAACATTGTTGTCATGAGTTGAGTCATCATCCATCTATCAGTTACTTGCACGAATTTAAGGTACAAGATTTCACAATTGGAGTATGTAAAGGTCATGTTATGCAATACGTTCTAAACATAATACTACATGACTAGTATAAAGTAGTTTCATTTAAGAAAAGAAGCATGCATTTATATTATGTATCTACATGTCAAACATTTATAACATACATCATCATGCATTAATATTAGTAGCATGGATTCAACATATAATAATATCATACAAAAGCTTGATACATCAGTCATAAAAGTAGGCGCATTAAGTGACTTGCATTTAACACAGCATTCCCTTACCTCAATAAACTTCTTCGGGGTTGCTTTATAACTTGTTGAACTTCACTTTTGTGGGCATCAATCACTGCAGTTATGATCTTACAATATTGAAGAATGTTGTCATTGCCTTCACAATAGGCTAACTAGACCCTAGAGCCAAGACTCCCATAATCCAAAAGTGACTAGGAATTTATACATACCATTGTCAGTAAGATATAATTATTGATGAAGGAAATACTTATAGACAATGTGCATGACAATTAGTTGAGGGGCGATAAGTAAATAGTATTCTTCAATTTTGTGCATTATGTTTGTAGCCATCAAATAATATTATGACGCTCAGTCTTTATATTTTAACCTAGTTATGCTTGTGCATGCATATCGTATATCTAGGTTTCATATTCAATCATAAGCCATCCATACATAATATAATTAACCTTGAAAATAAGCTTTAAAATAACATATAAGTCATTATCGATCGGTCATAGCTAGTGACAAGGTCGTCATGCCCGTGACAGTGGCCTCATAACGATCGTGATCTTTCAATTTATGGGTGTTACATAGCCCATGTTTTTAGCCTTCGTTCCCATATTTGTAATGAACTATGATTGGATTGTCTGTGCTCAGGCCTCGTACCGACTGTGGTAATGTTTCTCACAGGCATTATAGAGAATGCGAATTCAGTTGTTTCGATAGTCCATCTTAACATCTTCAAATTTAAAGCTTTTCAAATTTACCCTACCTGAGCACGAAATTTCAAAACTTCTTGATTCAAGAGTTCATTTGTTTTATTCTGACTCACGATACGAAGACAATGGATCACTTCTTTTCACATGTTTGGCTGCCTTGATATCTAGATTATTTATCATATCCAAGTTGCTAGGCAAAGAGTTTTTGACGATTTTGTCTCTCCTTTGTCCAACCACTCTTTATTTTCACCAGATAATTGGGGTAAGGCAGTCCTCTTATTGCTTCCACGAGGTTCTAGCACATTATTCAACTTCACATTGCAGCTATCACAAACTCGATAATGCTTCTATGGATTCGAAGATAGGGCAGCTCTAAAGGCTTTTCTTGAACTACATGAATGACAATGTACAATACTGCAGTGATAGTAATTATGTCTCTTTCGGGTGAAATGAGATGGTTGTTGAGTAGACTGCTCTGAGCTTGAGACTCATTTATGATGGCGAATTGCAACTGAGAAGTTTGCAGCACAAGAGACTTGTTTAACAACTCTTTCCTTTAGTGCTTCGATTGCTTTGAGCTTGACACTCATTTATTATGACAAATTACAATTGGGAAGTTTGCAGTCCAAGAGATATGTTTAACAAATTTATTCTTCAGTGCTTCGACTGCTCCGAGCTGGACACTCATTTATGATGGCAAATTGCAGCTAGAAAGTTTGCACCACAAGAGATTTGTTTAACAACTCTATCCTTCAGTGCTACAATTAGCACAGGCATTTTTCTATTGTCAATATCTCCATGTCCTAGTCTTCCTTTGGCTCCTTTACTCCATGTATAAATCTCACTCTTAGTTGTTCAAACTTCAGCATGGTATGAACCACATGCAACTTCAGCAACTGATTCACCCATAATCTTATCTTCCACCAAGCAAGATTTCCATCAGATAATGGATTAACAAACTGACCATAAACAACATTTTCCATTGTAAAAACACGTCCAGAAGTATGACCACATGCTAGTTTGTGAAAATTGTAGAATGTTAATGAAGCAATACATGTAGTTTTAAGGCATGGTTCCTTATCAATGTGACCAAGGAGATACCTGTCTCCATCACCCCAAGTAAATAATTTTCCAGAAGGTAGACGGAGCAACTATAATTGTTGGATTTATAACATATACAAATCATAAATTGCGGATACCTCTTGTTGCGGAAACGAATTGTTGAGGCTTTTCTATGAATGTCGGATGGCTGCACTTGTACCTCAGATTGAGGAACAAGCCATAACACAAGTACCTCTAGTTGAATCTATACAAAAGCACACATTGGACCTTTAGTATTGATCCCCTTTTATAGAAAAAAGGACAAGGCGAAGGAGACTAAGGCGAGGGGCCAATTGATTGCCTCACAGCGCACATTCATTTTGCCATCAAACATACGCTGACTCGCACACATCAGGTGTTCTATCAGCGCATTCTTGACGCGCGCTTCTTGTGCAAGGAGCGATAACCCTCTCTGGCTATTGCTGGCCCACCAATGCCCAAAAGGCACCTCCCTTCAATCTCCCACTTGTCCACATTGGGCACTAATTTGTTCTTTCATTTCATCTAGAAATGATAAATGGACCATGCAACCTACGAGTACAAGCTAGAATGTTGGGGTTCACAAACGTTCAACTATCTGTAGAGTGTATTCTATGCCCGTTAGGAATTCATGACAGCTCAAATATGAGCCAATACTTAAATTATATAAACTGTTATGCCTTAAATCTTCCTTGCAACATTGTCGAGACAACATATCTTATTTCGTGATAACTGACTTTCATATACAATATATTTTTCAACATAAAAAAATAGTTGGTCAATTGTATGTGAAGGTTTAATACAACTCATAATAATTCTTTCCTTCACACTCATGTCTTTTAGTAGTGAATTAGTTATTTTCCTAGATGTGGCTTGACAGACTACTTTTACTTTTTGCCTTTGAGTACCCACTAAAGTAGCAAGCACTAATTTATTTCCTTAAGACATAGTCAAGAGGCTAAGGGCATGTACAAATGAATAATCTATCAAGGACTCACACGATGATGATCATTGTACGAATCAAGGTCGTCTTCGTATACTTGGTACTAAACGAAGTATTGTGGTGAAGACTGTCACTTGATATGTCAAGCTCTGTTAAAATTATACACCACACATATATTTTCTAGCACCTGATCCGAGTTTTCAAATTGATTGTTCTTATATAGCGCCAAGTTTGAATTTCACGCTCTCTCTCTCTTAATCAAGTGACATTGAGTTACTAAAAATCATATTTCAACAAATTTTTAGAATCACATTATGATTCACATATTTCATTCCCACTTGCTATTTTCATAAGAGCGAGTAAGGGTGCTCATGAGTCGGGTTGGACCATGCCCAACCACTTAATTTTCTTTTTTATTTTTTTCTTACTATTTTTATAATTATTTAATATAAAAATATTATTTAATATTTATTTTAAAGGATAAAATAAGTTATCTAATGACTTAAATATTATTTATGTAATTATGAATTTTTAATCAAATATAAGCTTAAATTTAAATAAGAAAAATAAAATAAAATTCGGGTTGGGTCGGGTTGACTCGAGTTAGAGTTTTCCAACCTATACACGAGGTCAGGTCAAGTTCGGGTCGGGTTGAGTCCGACTCAACCTCCGACCCGACCCAAAGTAAGTCGGGTCGAATTGGGTTATCAAGTTCACTTGGTCGACCACCCCTACGTGTGAGGGAACAACCTCAAGCTTGATCGACATACTTTTCACATGCGTAACAAAACTTTATAACAATACATTTATAAAAAATATAATCTTTTATTAATCGAAAAACTTGAGTACATCTTTATATTTATAATGTATGCAGCCCTAAGGCATTTACATGTCTGAAGAATTCTTCTCTAGGCAATGGTTTGGTGAACGTCTTAACAACCATTTTGTGCGTTGATATGTACTCAACTAAGATCTCATTTTTGACTTCTTGGTCTAGTACAAATTTTCACTTTGTGTCATTATGATTCTCTTTACAATGATATTTCTCGTCCTTCACATAAGCGATAGTTGCTTATCACAGTGAAGGATAATCTTCTTCATTACATTCTAAAAAATCCTCAAGTTTTGAAAGAATCATTTAAGCCATAAAATCACTTGTACCGCCTTTGAACAAATTATGAATTCTGCCTCCATGATAGTGCCATACAATCTTGTTTCTTACTACTCCAAGTAACAACACCATTGTTGAGTAAGAAAGTGTATCCTGAGATAAATTTTTGTCATCAACATCACCAACCCAATCGGCATCAATGAATCCAGTGAGTCATAGGCATCCTCTTTTATAGCATAGTGTAAGATCTACAGTACGCTTAAAGTATCTCATGATTCTCTTCATCGCCTTTCAATGTTGGCGTCTTGGATTAGTCTGATATCAACTAATTAACTAGACCCACAACAAAATATATGTTTGGTCAAGTACATATCATAATGTAGGGAAGTTCATGGGTTAAGTTTGACCCGACCCGATCTCGGACCTGACTCGACCTGTCCGATTTTGATCGGATCAGATCAGGTTGAGTCAACCCTCTTTTGAGGGTTAGACCCGATCCAACCCGACCCCGTTCGAGTCAGACCCGACCACCATTTTTTCTTTTTTTAATTTTTAAAATTTTCTATTATTTAATATAAAAATATTGCAAAATATTTATTTAAAAAGCATAAAATATTTTGTTAAGCATTTAAATATTATTTTACAAGTTTAAAATATTTTATTTTAGTATATATTTTATTTTATTATACAAAATATATGTTGAAAAAACTAAAAAATAAAAAATAATAAAAAATTAGGTCTTCGGGTTGGGTCGGGTCAACTCGGGTCGAAAAATTCTAACTCATACCCGACCTAACTCGAGTCAGGTCATTGGGTTCGCAGATTGATCCGACCTGCTAAACACCCCTATCATAGAGTATATCAAGCTGCTAACCACACTTGCATAGAAAATATTTGACATTTCCTTTTGTTCATCTAGAATTTTAGGACACATGTTCAGTGATGTGAAGAATACTTGTATATATTTTTACTATCGAAATGAACACATTACATCCTCACATGACTCCAATTTCAGCCCTAAATGCTTGCACAACATTCATATGCAGCAGATTTATATATCCTCCACGTGAACATCTATTTATCCATTTGAAGTCTAAATTTGTCATTTATTCTTGAAGGTCTCAACTCCTGTAGGAAGACCACAATACCGACAGGTGGGGAGGATGGAGCCGATCCCATATACTATTCTCTGCATCAAAGAATAGTTGATTTAATTTTGGCAAGAAAGGCCAAAGCAACCAACAACACACACCCTTTCACCACTAGGGACAGGCCAATCCGAACTAGACTTGTGGCAAATGAAGCTTCCTCCAAGAGGGGGACCATTGGAGCATTGGGAGACAAATGTTGCACCACTAGCAGCTGAGAAAGGAGAGTAGACAAAGGGCTATAAAAGGAGGAAAAGCAACTGGAAAAGGGGAAAAAAAGAATCGCAGAAAATGAGAGACAATTTGGGGAGGAAGAAGAAGACTAAATGATCTTTTGGAAGATGTTCTATAGGGATGCTATTGTTTCATTGATGGGTGTGGTATTGCCTATGTTTAACTATTACTAACCAGCCAATTGGGACTGGGAAGTGCTTGTGTTATGACTTGTGATTCTTGTTCTTAGTTTCTTTCGATATTTTTACTGTTTAACCGATTGTAGAACTTTGCTTTTGTTTCAATGAAACCATTGTATGATTCTATTTTGTTTCATATAGAAATGATTTGATGGTCTCATATACAGATTGAGTTGGATAATTGATTTTACCTACAAACCCGAAAGGGATATCTCAACACTCTGTCCGGTTGAAACCCGAGAGGGACTGGACAGGGATATCATTCTATGGGAAGAATGATTCTCATTTGATTTTTCTTTTGTTTCGGTAATGGCTTCTGTTGTACTATAAGTTTAGACATCGTGTGCTCGTTGAATCCCAACTCAAGAGGGACATACGCATACCAGACCTTTGTGCATCGAAAGTTGAGGCAGGGGTTTCGATCATCATAAATGGATTCTCGAACCATGTCTTATTGAAGTGGATTCTCTTTTGCTTCCTGTTTCATTCTGCCATTACCTTGCTTTCAGAATCCAACTCTTATAGATTCTATGAACTCCTATCTGAGAGGCAACTATAACCCTTTGCCATTGCAAGAGATCTGAGAGGTCACACAATAATAGAGTTATTTTTAGAGAGCTCACAGTAATGTCATATTTCAGCTTGAAATAGGATTCTTATTCACCTAAACGCTATTTGCTCTGTGTAAGTTCTAAGCCTCTACGGTCCTACCCGAGAGGGTTATCCATATCACCTAGAAATTGATTTAGGCCGAGAGGTCGTCTCATGCTTTTGGTTATCTTTCTGAGGACATAGTAGCTAGAATAATGCAGGGCTTAGCTCGATCTTAATAATGAAGTTTGATTCATTTATTGATTTAGTGTGCATGAGAGTGACACTCGAATTGCATATACGAACCTGACAATGCTTAGACTGAGCAATTTACAAGCACGAGAGCGCCACAGACAAGCTGTGTGACCATTATCACGATGTTACCCGTATACGCATGTTGAGAGCCAATTACATGCCTTTACCCTAATACCAAAAGAATAGGAAAACACGAGTTCTAAGCAATAGCACCTCCCATAAGCCCCTAGTGTGTGTTTCACATTCATTGTTTAAATCTCTCAGACTTTGTTCTGCCTCTATTGTCTTATTATTACGAAAACCCAAAAAGAATTACTGCAATCATTCTACTTTCAAAATCACCTTTACTTTTCTACTTAAATTCCATTTCAGTTTTCATCCATTAGATTTCGCGTTTGATTTGAAGTTTTCCGCACAAGAATTTCCTTGTAGACGAACCTCAAGCACTATAGTGATACCCTGTATACTTTCGAGTCGCGTTGTATTAGTGTAGATATTTTTATAAATTTTAAAGCTTAATTTGACATTCTTCTTATATGCTTAGGGGCATTTACTTGTGTAGGGAATAAGCAAACATCTTTTACATATTCCTCTACACAGAACATGCCAATTTTTTGACACTTTGTGCTCCTCACGATATACACACTTTATGAGAGTCATCCATACTTAAAATGTCACCTTTCATAATAGGAGTGTCCATAGGTTTGCAGCTATTCATACGAAAACATTACAAAATTTTCTTTATGTGTGATTCATGTGACAAAGCAACGAGTATTTTGGCGTCGTTGGATTTTCACACACAGTATGTAGATTGATTCACCAATGTCGGAGAATAATCATTGTTTAATGGTAATGACAAAATTTTTATTATTTCTAACAATGAGAATGTCGTCCACATATAACATTAGGATAATAAAATTTTCCTCTAACTTATGAACATACATAGTGATTTTCATCAATCATGTTAAAAGCGTACGAAACGATTGATTGATGAAATTTTAGATACCATTGTGTAAATGATTGTTTCAATTCATAAATGGGCTGACACGGCTTTGTGCTCTTCTTCATTCACAACGAAGCATTGATGTTGCTCTAAGTAAATTTCCTCATCTAGTTTTTCATTGAGAAATGCAGTCTTCACATTCATTTTATGTAATTCTAAGTCCACATGTGTTACTATAACTAATATTAAGTGAATTGAAGTAAACACTACAATAAGTGCAAAGGTTTCTTCATAGTCAACACCTGCTGTTTGGGTGAAACCTTTTGCCACTAAGCGGACTTTATATTTTTCAATTGAACCATCCATGCCACATTTAATTTTGAGTTGGTCTTACAGCCTAGCGAAAGATCAACCAAGTCGCAGACTTAATTTTTCTACATGGACCCTTACTCTTCATCCATTGCCTTAATTTATTCTTCCTTAGCAGGGGACGAGAGAGCTTCTTTAATAGATTTGGGCTCAATTTCAATTTCCAAACTTACTATGTGGGCTTCATGTGACCCATGTTCATGTAGCTCTTTGATTTCAAATCTTCAGCACGAAACATGTTTTCTAGTAGTCCAACGAAGAAAACTTTTAGGTTTGTCAATTAGCAATTATGAATCTCTGGAGACAAACTCTTCAATAGGTTCTGTTTGTGTCATCAACTCGAGATCTTCTTCTTCATTTAAAAGAAGTCTCATCTATCTGATCATGCTTAGGGAAATCATTTTACATGAACGTCACATTTTTTATTTTCAATTTCTGTCACCATACCATCTTCCTTTTCATCTATAAATGCATAACCTTAGAGATTTTACAATATCTTTTAAAGATACATTTCTGCCCTCTTGGACTCAACTTTCCATACTTATGAGGGTTGTTTTAAAACATAAGATGCGCAACCCTAAGGGTGCAAATATCTATGTTTAGGCTTTCGACCTATCCAGAGTCCATAGGGAGTGGTAGCAATTGATTTTGATGTAACATGGTTTAAAATATAAGTAGTAGTCAATAGTGAT
This sequence comes from Pontederia crassipes, assembly GCA_030549335.1. Lineage (NCBI taxonomy): Eukaryota > Viridiplantae > Streptophyta > Magnoliopsida > Commelinales > Pontederiaceae > Pontederia > Pontederia crassipes. Next base: position 11,863,228 of record CM060190.1, read on the forward strand.
CTCCCCAATAAGAAATCGGAAGATTAGCTTGCATCATTATTAATCAAACCATATCAAATAAGGTACGATTTCATATTTTTGCAACATCATTTTATTCAGAGTTCTTGGTACTATTAGTTGTCTAACTATACCCTTTTCATCATATAACCTTTTGAACAAGTCATAAAGATATTCATGTCCACGGTCAATTCGCAAGACTTTAATCTTGTGATTAGCTTTTTTTTCTGTCATGTTCATGAATCATACAAAATAATCTAAAACTTTGGACTTATGAGAAATCAAGTATACAACTTTGTAGTGCGAATAATCATATATAAAGGTGATAAATTAAGAAAAATTGTGTCTTGCGTGAACATTCATCGAAGCACATATATCCAGATTAATTATAATGGGTACTCGGTACATTTTCCCTTCCCCAATGGTATTCTTATTTTCTTGCCAGCTAGACATTCCTCACAATTTCAAAGATCAACTTTTGCGAAAGATCCTAAGAGGCCTTCTCTAGCAAGTCTATTGATTCGATATTGACCAATGTGTTCCACATGCCAAATATTGGCACTTTCATTCACATCAATATATGCTATATTTAATATATAGAAACCATTACATAAAAGAATATTGTCAAGACATATTTTCATTTGTTTCCTTTGGAAACTTATTACCTAACCAAGTTTGTCCAATGCTGACATAGAAAATAAATTTCGTCTACAAGTTGGAGCATCTAGTACGATGTGAAGATAAAGAATTTGGCCGTTGTATTCTAACTTGCATGTTTCGATGCTTTTAAGTTTAACCTTTTTGTTGTTGCCAAAGTAGATCCATTTGCTGCCCACACTTAATCGACAGAACTTCATGAAGATCCCGTGATCTCTTGCATCATGGTTGGCTTCTGAATCTGCAATACACGAAGGATGAGTTTTAACAATTAAAGCACAACTAGAGACATAAGCAAATGAATTATGGTTAGGACATATCTTCTTAGGCTCAGTCCAATCACGAGTGAAGTGATCACGTTTCCTACAATTGTAGCATTTCACTTTATTCATGTCTACTTTACCACCACATTGTCTACATTTGCGCTGGTGGCCTAGGGCTTTCCTTTGCCCATCATCTCCGCTCTTTTTATTCGGTCTCAACTTATGCGACCTTTTTCTCTTGAGTTGGGAACCAGCTCTTTGCTCATTATTTTCAGCAACTAATGCTTCAAAGAATTGATTCATGGCGAGCAGTTTGGTCGAAAGTTTTGACACTTTCGTTGTGCATCAAGTTACAGCACATATGTTCCCAAAGCACTTATCCAGTATTTTGGAGTTCATGAATCATGTTAGACATCTTCTGGATATGCTCCATCATCATATAATTTGTTCACTTTCGATGAGAATCAAATTTAATCGTGAGCATTCGGTGATTGGTGATCGTACTTAGTAATGTAATGCGAGCAATACGATTTTTTTTTACGAGACCTGATATGCCTCCATATCCCTTTAGCGTTGGACATTATTTCCAAGTGCAGGTTCATTACCACATGATTAATGGTCTCCGATACCTCTTGTTCTTCAAAGAGATATTGGATCTTGCGGTATCAAATATCAATAATTATCATTAGCTTTTTATTCTTGTATAGGTCAGAAATGATTATTTTGCAAGCCATGATTTAGTTTAGTCATAAAATAGGAGAAATCAATGTTATGCATGTTATAATTTGTTTGCAAAAATATAAATAATAAAATAATAGTATTCATGAAGTAGTGACATCGAAAGATTGCTATACTCTCACTCATCTTCCACTATCTCCGAGAAATATTATCATTCATTATATAAACAATGCGACAAAATTAATCCGTGCTTGAATTTTGAATTAAAAAATAATACAAAACTTTTTACTCTATACATTTTTTAATCAACTTATAATTTAAAATCATCAAAATTTATTTCATGTGACGCACCAAATTATTTCTAATATGACCGGGACAAAGAGGCTCTTTCCTGAGAGGTTTCAATTAAATAACCACACACTATCCTTCACCTCGGCATCATACCAGAAAAAATTGTGCTACCACTGTTACACATCAAATCTATTTCTGGAGACTGCGTCAACTATGCACAAGGCAAGTTTTTCGGAACTTTTCTAGATATGCATTTTGGGTCACACACTAATTAACAAAAAGACATTGATTATTGTGACAATATTTGAATCTTAATGTGCCTTAGTCATACAAAAGAACTGCATATATTTCATGTATCATTTAATCACTTATAATTTGTATAATTAAACCAACTAATTATTCTTTGCTCTACACTTGCATGAAACATTCATTTTTAGTACATGACCAAAAATAATATTGCCATACATGTTAATTAATTCTTACAAAGGGAATCAATTAAATTTATTTAATGTCAAATTAATTTGAAATTCTAGGTAACTTATCATTCTTAACAAAATTGAACATAATTTTAAATTCAAGTTCACAATTTTAACATATAGTCAAAATTTTAGGAAGGTGATTATTTTCAATGGATTTTGAACGTATCAATTTTGAATTCAAATTCACATTTCAGATTATTCAATGCCTTCCGTAATTGAATTTAGATCACAACAACAAAATTCATTATGACTTACATAAATGACAATTTTACACATTTATTGGCAATATTAGATGTTAGCATGCAAATTTAAATCATTTAACTATTGCACTAAATCAACAAATAATTGTCTTTTAATAGTGTTAAATTGCATGTAATATTTTAAACTTTTCAGAAAAAATCTAAGCAAAAATATGTATTTTTCTAATTTTTCAAAATTTTAAAATAGACATTTTTTTCTAATTATTTTAATTCTAGAAAAAATCATAAAAGAAAAGAAAATTTATTTATTGGGCCACTTTGGCAGCCCAACTGTCAATTCATATGGGGGCAGCACCTTTGCATAAGGGCCCTCTCAGCGCGCTTTGTGCCTATGGGAATAATTTTCTATTTCTCTTTTTTACTGCAACATATGCAAAAAAATGTAACTTTTTTTTAAAAATAATAAAATAAACTAAAAAAATACATTATGATCTAGGTTCATCCATAATATATTTGTGATGACAAAGATCACTTTGTCCCTCGGTTGTGGTCATACAATAGAGATGTCCGGATCCCAAAAGTAATAACAAATATTATTTTTTCGACACAATCATGAGTTCAAGAAAAAACTAAAAAAATCTTTGATACCAAATATTGAATATATAACATATATAAATCATATATTGCCGAGTACCTATTGATGTGGAAGTAGATCGTTGATACTTTTTTATGAACAATGGACGAGCGCAATTGTACCTCGGGATTGCGGACTGAATCTCAGAAGAACGGAACACATAGCCATAAGACAAGTACCTCTAGATGAAATTAAACAAAACCTCACCTTGGACTCTCAGCATTGGTCCCCTTTTATAGGAAAAGGATAAGGCAAAAGAAATTTGGACGAGGGGGCAATTGATTGCCTCCCAACACGCATGTCACGTGTGTTGTCATCATACACGTCAAATGCACGCCGACTCGCGCAAGTCAGGCATGCTTTCACGTGCACTTGACGCACGCTAGGGATAAAAAACCACTACAACTACAGCAGTATGTCACACACCACATGAAACAACTATTGTCCTAAAAAATCGTACTTCCTTCAACAGTGAAATGTTGTATCGCACATGAAATCAGCCCCACGACAAGCGGGTCCCGGAGCGTGTTACATGGTGGACAATGCGATAATTAGCGGAAGCAATAAAACATAATGGATCATATGACACTAAGCCCAATGACATCAAATTATTACCATGACGGATAGCCCAAATACATAAGAGCCTCGAAGTCTACAAAGAAGTCTAATTCCAACATAATACATAATAAAGGCCCGTAGATCAACTCATACACGACCGGCCCAACATAAGGCTGACACCATGTGGTAACCTTCAACCTACTCTTCCATACCTGCACGAACCCGGATGTAGGGAGGACCCATCTCCCATTAGTTGTATGTAAGTGCCATAAAAATAAGCAATTCAATATTCCATAAAACATTTCAATTAAAACAATAATCAAGAGAAACAAAGATGATGAAAGCCAATTATCAACTTCATATTTTAATTCTATATATCCATTGCATTAAGATCATTTAATGCCCAATTATTCATATCCATGGTGGCTAAGAACAATCCAATGCATTTACACTTGAAATGTCCAATATCACAACAACCATATGTTCTTACCACTTAACCTATCTTCTTGATTAGGTTACAATCAATCATTAGTGAACCTTTACCAATACGATGAAGTACTTGGTTGTCCTTGCGCCATTGGCTGGTCATGACACCTCAAAGACGTGTCATTTCCATTTCCATTTGACACACATCCATCCAGCAAGGGCCAAGTGTTTAACCTCACGTGCCAATTCTATACAATGATTCATTTTAATCCTACGGATTAGTATGCAATTCAGCTTATAAGTGAGTCAAACAATAGCATGGCATTCAAATAAATAGAAGCATGAAAACATAACATATCATAGCATAATGTCAACTAGTGAACAACCGATAGGAGAATCATCGAGTTAAACTCAAAAACCATACTTTTTGGTCGGTCAACTGATCGCATGACCGATCAAAACACCGGTGTCCGACCTCTATTTCTCTTATGGGGTGGTCGACCGCTCCCTTGACCGGTCGATCAATTTAAATAGTGGCTTCCGACCCTAAAGGTTGGTCGCTCATTCGGTCAACTAATATCACGTCTGATTTAAACAATGGCATTCTACTCTAAGTCGGATGCTCGGTCGGTCGATTAACACTTCGCCCAATTAGAACAGTGACGTTCAAAGGTAATATCACTTATGGACCGGTTGACCGCTCTATTCAATCAGTCGACTGATTTATGTTCAGAAATCATGAAATCGACTATTTAATCCATTGTTCACAAACACAATTACACATATATTCATTTTAGTATTGACCTAAAATTTTCCATACATTTAAATGTCCATAAATAGCAATATGAGAAGAATGACTCTCATTTCCATTTAGAACATATATGTTCAAATCCTTGAACGAAAAATGGAAACCATCAAGAAAACAAATCGAATCCATTCCGAAGAGTCACATCCTCATTCCAAAAATGATTAGAATGAGAATCGTGTGGGTTCACCCATTACATATCTTAATCCCTGAGGTTTCTAGGGATGTTTCCTTGCTCGTCTCCTAGCTCCTTTTCGTCCCCAGGCCAGTCCCCCATTGATTCCTGGACCCTATAGCTCCTCTCCTTGCTATTGGCCGCCTATAACACCATGAACAAGCCCTTGAGCTGTTGTGGAAAGTTGCAGCCGAATGGGAGGAAGAATGGGGGAGAAGGAAGAGGGTGTTGGGGGTTAAGGCCCTCTTCTATACCATTTTTCCCACATAACCCATTTGCCCTGCAACTACCTCTACTTTTGAGGGTAGATTCATCTACTTTTTGCTTTTTAACCAGATGTCCATTCTGCCGTAGAAATCCTTTTTACTTGAGGTCATTTTAGTCCCAATAAAAATGAGGATGTTACAAATTCCCTATATGTTTCTATGGCCCAAAACACCAAATGTTTCCTCTCCAAATGTGAACAATTTCCAAGTGAAGCTATTAACATTGTATGCCATGTGCCAAAAGTAACATAAGATACTTGAAGCCATGTATGAAAATCCTCACATGCAACAAAATATGCATTGCAAAGATCTAAAAATTCAAGAAGACGAGGGTGAATAACATCAACTCGATTACCGAGGCACCCCCAAATTCCTAACCCCATGTAAAGACATCTTGCTTTGTCACAAGAGCAGCATGTTTAACCCCACAGGCCACATGATGCACATCCAGTACTAAACTGGATTCTAAGGGCTTAGGCAGAAATCTTCCAATGGAGATGCTAAAATACAAAGGAATTCTACAAATTAAGAAAAATTACAAAGAAGCCAAGCCCTTTAAAGACAAACGAATAGCTTTCATAGTGAAATTTAATGAAGAACCACATGGATTAAAAGCATTGAGCATTATGAGATTCAAGCATCAACATACATCAAAACACAGTCCACCATCACTCCAATCATCAATTTTAGATCATTGGCATCTTTTAGGGAAGATTAATGCCTCAAGACCTAAAAACCACACATCTGCTTAAAATTACCCTTGCATAGCTATGTAACAAATAAAAATAGAATAGACATAATCGACATTGACTCGGTTAAAGTATGCATATAGAGAATGTCTCGTAAAATGAAACTGGCATGCTAGGCATAACAGAGATGTGTATGAGGTGCGTAAGCCACAAAGATGTATGTTTTCTCTTTATACTAGTGTGTTGCTCTTGAACACAGAAAAAGATGTTGAATGAAGTTATAAAATTTATAATCTCTCTACACTATCAAAATGTGATCCGCAAGTATACGGGACATCATTGTAGTGCTTGAGGTTCGATCCATAGGGAACAGTGTTTGCGAAATCTTCAAAAGATACTTCGGGACTAATTCAGTGACAACACAAAATTTTGAGAACAAGAATAAAAGGATGACACAATAAAGTAAAGAAAGACTAAATGTTTATGTTGTTTTCAAAATGTAAAAACATAGAGATGATGGCTAGATCTGGAGAGTGTAAATCAGTCAAAAACGCGCGTTGAAGACTTACGGAAGGTGCTTTGGCTATAGGACTTAGGTTCTTTAGTTCAGTTTGATATGAATAAAAATGGCTCAATGCCTCTTCACGTGTGCATATGGTCAACCTGATGAGGAAGACACCCGATCGCAAGAAGTATGTATCACACACGTGAAGGGGTTTATAGAACTGGTGCTGTTGTCACTCTTGTGCACGGTGCTCCAATTCATAAAATGAACTTTCCTTTCTGGATTGAGCTAAGACTTCATGACAACTGAGTACCTAAGCGTTCCAAAAGAATAAACTAAGGGCGATGCAGCTATGATCGGCTTGCATCCACTTGAGAGAAATAAAGATAACCCTCCCAGGTGGAACACAGATGACAGAGATGTCACAAAGAACATTTAGACGATTTAAGGAGGACGTGGAGAGTCCAATTCAAAAATACAGCTCGGGACTATTGAGAGTTTTTAAGATATGGCTCATTCGCCATCCGCCCTCTCGGGTCGCCTACGTCGGAGGAGGATTAAATATTTTCCCTCTCGGGCAGAAGTCTCAAAGTCAGAACAAAATCGGAAATACACAATGATGGGGTGAATAAAGAATGGGAAAAATCACGCACACACTTCGAGCGTGTTTAAGAAAATTCGAGTCCCAACTCAATATGATCATTTATTGTAGGAGCCTCAAAATGCACACATCCCTCTCGGGCCATGATCTCGAAGAGGGATGACGTCTAAACCAAGTAGTAGAAAATCATCGCGACACAAAATTCGGACTAAGAATCACTATTATTGATGCTCGATGTCTCTACGTACGATCGCACAGAGCCTAGAATGTCCCTACGATTGGGGTGCAAAGCGATAGTGATTCAAAACCTCCCCCAACTCTACTGCATGAAAGCTGAAGAAACCAAGCAGTGAATTGTCTTATCCATGCTAGATATCTCTGCGTACGATCGCGTAGAGCTTAGAATGTCCCTTCGATCGGGGGTGCAATATGAAGACGATTCAAAGGCAAAATCCATACATAAATCCAAGAGTTTAAAAATATACGATAAGACTAGGATCAAAGACAAATTTCATCTAGGTGGAGACAAAGCTCAACATTCAATTCAAACTATGAAAGCAACAAGATAAAATGCGAACAGAGAAACATTAGTCCAAGCGCATAAGACACTTCCCGACCTTGGCAGGCTGGTTAGTTACAGTTCATTCGGGATGAACAGACATCCCACAAGATTAAAATCAAATAAGACATTGTTCCTCACAATCCCACCCAGCTTTTTCTCTTCTCGTTGATGGCAGAAATCTCCATAATCCAAAGGTGTCTCACCTTTTTCTCTACCCCCGCCCCTTCTCCTTCTCCTTATATGCTTCTTTCCTTTTTGTCCTGGTCTGCTCCTGTCGTTGCTGCAAATTTTGTCTCTCTATTTTCGTTGTGGTCCCCTCTATCCAAGAATCCAGTGATATGGAGGAGATGGCTGGTCCCCAAGTGTAGGTTGGTGTTTGTTGTTGATCCAATGGCTTTTATCACAGCCTTGAAGCGGAACACTTTACTTGATGCAGAGACTGGTATGTGGATTCGGCCTGCTCTACCCCATCCTCCGGGCTTCGTCAACTTCCTACACGGGCATTCATCTCAGTAAGCATCCTTGGCACCAAATGGATAAGAATCATGTATGAATAAGTTTGATGTGGAGAAGGCGAGAGATGTATTCAATTGTGCTTGAATTTTCCACATCAACGCCCCCTGACGTGAAGCTTTGTTTTCCCCCAAGCAATTAACTAAGAACTTAGGTTGAAACACAATGCATCATAATCCCTCACCTCTTTCTCCATCCTTACCTGTCGGCCATTAGCCATTTTATAATTCATTTTTAAGATCATCCTAATAGTGTCATCACTGAAACCCTCTTACTAATGGGACACATGAGTTCCCAATTGGATGGTCGACTACATGCAAATTATCTAAAAACATTCATACATTAATGCTTGTCCCCAAACTAAAACAAGACTGACCAACTTAGAGTTTGTTGGATTTATATATGATACCTCTTCAATTGCATGATTGGATGAACATAGCACAGAAGATTCCACTCAACAGTCCCCAACCATTCTTCCTGAAATATTGGGCATAGAGTGCTAGTGGTGCCTGGGGGCATACTCTGGTCTTGCCCCAACCTGGGGAGACAGCAGAATAGTTATTGGTGCTTTATTTATTTATTTTTGTGATTCCACAGCAATCCCCACCGGTTCTTCCTAGAATATTAGGATGGGGCACTTGGATTTTTGTTGAAAAAGAAAAGGAGTTTCCCATCATGCAAAAGAAGAGCAACATAGAGCAATATAAAGATAGGTTTTTTTAGGCGGATTAAAAGGTTGGACAGCCGGTTTCGAGCAAGTGATAAGCCATATGAATGCATGAATGATCCTAGGCAATAGCATGTAGAAGGTTATCTAACGATCATCAGCAAGTCTCGTCATTTTTGCTGCTTGATATTCATCATCCGATCGGCATGATCGATCGATCGGTTGTGTGCAGAATTTTTATTTTCATAGTTTAACTTGACTGTTTCTTCTACAAATGAAGTCATATCAATCTTACACATGCATTGTCATCACTTGAGCATAGATTAGTAACTTTTATGTCCAATTTAATTTGTTATCATCAAAATATAAGATTCAACAATCTCCCCCTTTTTTATGATGACAAACTAATTGGATGATAGAGAGAAAAAAATTAATTGTAAGTATAGAGAGTAAGTAGTAAGCAAGCTCCCCCTACATTCATGTATATTTCACTTTTTCTCCCCCAGAATAAGTGGCCTCTATATTGTCATAATAATATGAACATATGACAGTAACAAGGCACAAAAAAACATGAACTCAAATGTTTAACACATTTATCATGAAACAAAAGTCATCACATTACATCCATAGTCGATACATACATCATGTGTTCATGCACTAACAAATGTGACTATAATCACTATAAAATGGTGCACGACACTAGTACAAACCACATACAAACTAAGGAAAACATCAACTAAGAACCTAAGAACATATAACATCATCCCAAACTTCTCCCCCTTTTGACATCATCAAAGAGTGAGGCAACCCAACTACACCTCATCGGGACTATCATCATCACGAACTACAGGAGGAATGAAGCCTACATCGAGCCAACAAGGTACCATGAATCACGCTCCATCCGTCGAACACGACGATCCATCTGAGTCACGTGAGGGTCTATTGCATCCACCTACTGTGAAAGGCAGTGAAGTCATAGGCTTCATAGGAAGCTGAAGCCGAAGCTGCATGTTGGGAAGATTCCAAAATGCTCAACGGGTGCCGAAGGCGGAGGGAAGCTAGGGCCAGCCTCTAGTACGCCCTGAGTAACAATCGGTGCAGGCTCTCCATCAGTGTCATCATCTCTATCATTAGTATCTATCTGCGCTGGCTCTCCCATGTTTCCGGTGCGAAGTCGCAGAACTAATGACGTCCATGGAGGCGGGGTCGAATGTACTCCTCGCCTATAGGAATGTCTATACCAAAATGGAGTAAAATCTTAGTGATCTAGGCTTCAAAATATAAGTGGTACTGACCACGAGCACCGGAGGAGATCTTCTGAAAGGTGTAATCCATGTGATAGAAAAAAATGACCAAAATGAAGAAATGAGGCATCTCATATACAAAGTCAATGGACAAAGAATATATCAAAGTGGGTAACATCTGTATAATGCCCGACTCGAGGACTAACCATACGACTCGGAATGTGGTGAGCCATTTTCATGATGGATGAAGATGCCTATAGGCCAATTCGATGGTATAGTGGATATCCTCTCCACCAAAAACCACAATGATGTCATTCGCGATCAGGAGATAGTCGGAAGGCCAACCATGAGTAACAAATGAGTAGAGACCCGATAATGTACAAGGAACACCAAAGATATGATATAGTATGACACAATCAAAATGAATGGGCACTCCAAGGACAAGGTAATAATGGCCTCTCGAGTTATCATCATGTTCGCATAGAGTGCTAGTGGTGCCTGGGGGCATACTCTGGTCTTGCCCCAACCTGGGGAGACAGCAGAATAGTTATTGGTGCTTTATTTATTTATTTTTGTGATTCCACAGCAATCCCCACCGGTTCTTCCTAGAATATTAGGATGGGGCACTTGGATTTTTGTTGAAAAAGAAAAGGAGTTTCCCATCATGCAAAAGAAGAGCAACATAGAGCAATATAAAGATAGGTTTTTTTAGGCGGATTAAAAGGTTGGACAGCCGGTTTCGAGCAAGTGATAAGCCATATGAATGCATGAATGATCCTAGGCAATAGCATGTAGAAGGTTATCTAACGATCATCAGCAAGTCTCGTCATTTTTGCTGCTTGATATTCATCATCCGATCGGCATGATCGATCGATCGGTTGTGTGCAGAATTTTTATTTTCATAGTTTAACTTGACTGTTTCTTCTACAAATGAAGTCATATCAATCTTACACATGCATTGTCATCACTTGAGCATAGATTAGTAACTTTTATGTCCAATTTAATTTGTTATCATCAAAATATAAGATTCAACAATCTCCCCCTTTTTTATGATGACAAACTAATTGGATGATAGAGAGAAAAAAATTAATTGTAAGTATAGAGAGTAAGTAGTAAGCAAGCTCCCCCTACATTCATGTATATTTCACTTTTTCTCCCCCAGAATAAGTGGCCTCTATATTGTCATAATAATATGAACATATGACAGTAACAAGGCACAAAAAAACATGAACTCAAATGTTTAACACATTTATCATGAAACAAAAGTCATCACATTACATCCATAGTCGATACATACATCATGTGTTCATGCACTAACAAATGTGACTATAATCACTATAAAATGGTGCACGACACTAGTACAAACCACATACAAACTAAGGAAAACATCAACTAAGAACCTAAGAACATATAACATCATCCCAAACTTCTCCCCCTTTTGACATCATCAAAGAGTGAGGCAACCCAACTACACCTCATCGGGACTATCATCATCACGAACTACAGGAGGAATGAAGCCTACATCGAGCCAACAAGGTACCATGAATCACGCTCCATCCGTCGAACACGACGATCCATCTGAGTCACGTGAGGGTCTATTGCATCCACCTACTGTGAAAGGCAGTGAAGTCATAGGCTTCATAGGAAGCTGAAGCCGAAGCTGCATGTTGGGAAGATTCCAAAATGCTCAACGGGTGCCGAAGGCGGAGGGAAGCTAGGGCCAGCCTCTAGTACGCCCTGAGTAACAATCGGTGCAGGCTCTCCATCAGTGTCATCATCTCTATCATTAGTATCTATCTGCGCTGGCTCTCCCATGTTTCCGGTGCGAAGTCGCAGAACTAATGACGTCCATGGAGGCGGGGTCGAATGTACTCCTCGCCTATAGGAATGTCTATACCAAAATGGAGTAAAATCTTAGTGATCTAGGCTTCAAAATATAAGTGGTACTGACCACGAGCACCGGAGGAGATCTTCTGAAAGGTGTAATCCATGTGATAGAAAAAAATGACCAAAATGAAGAAATGAGGCATCTCATATACAAAGTCAATGGACAAAGAATATATCAAAGTGGGTAACATCTGTATAATGCCCGACTCGAGGACTAACCATACGACTCGGAATGTGGTGAGCCATTTTCATGATGGATGAAGATGCCTATAGGCCAATTCGATGGTATAGTGGATATCCTCTCCACCAAAAACCACAATGATGTCATTCGCGATCAGGAGATAGTCGGAAGGCCAACCATGAGTAACAAATGAGTAGAGACCCGATAATGTACAAGGAACACCAAAGATATGATATAGTATGACACAATCAAAATGAATGGGCACTCCAAGGACAAGGTAATAATGGCCTCTCGAGTTATCATCATGTTCGCATAGAGTGCTAGTGGTGCCTGGGGGCATACTCTGGTCTTGCCCCAACCTGGGGAGACAGCAGAATAGTTATTGGTGCTTTATTTATTTATTTTTGTGATTCCACAGCAATCCCCACCGGTTCTTCCTAGAATATTAGGATGGGGCACTTGGATTTTTGTTGAAAAAGAAAAGGAGTTTCCCATCATGCAAAAGAAGAGCAACATAGAGCAATATAAAGATAGGTTTTTTTAGGCGGATTAAAAGGTTGGACAGCCGGTTTCGAGCAAGTGATAAGCCATATGAATGCATGAATGATCCTAGGCAATAGCATGTAGAAGGTTATCTAACGATCATCAGCAAGTCTCGTCATTTTTGCTGCTTGATATTCATCATCCGATCGGCATGATCGATCGATCGGTTGTGTGCAGAATTTTTATTTTCATAGTTTAACTTGACTGTTTCTTCTACAAATGAAGTCATATCAATCTTACACATGCATTGTCATCACTTGAGCATAGATTAGTAACTTTTATGTCCAATTTAATTTGTTATCATCAAAATATAAGATTCAACAATCTCCCCCTTTTTTATGATGACAAACTAATTGGATGATAGAGAGAAAAAAATTAATTGTAAGTATAGAGAGTAAGTAGTAAGCAAGCTCCCCCTACATTCATGTATATTTCACTTTTTCTCCCCCAGAATAAGTGGCCTCTATATTGTCATAATAATATGAACATATGACAGTAACAAGGCACAAAAAAACATGAACTCAAATGTTTAACACATTTATCATGAAACAAAAGTCATCACATTACATCCATAGTCGATACATACATCATGTGTTCATGCACTAACAAATGTGACTATAATCACTATAAAATGGTGCACGACACTAGTACAAACCACATACAAACTAAGGAAAACATCAACTAAGAACCTAAGAACATATAACATCATCCCAAACTTCTCCCCCTTTTGACATCATCAAAGAGTGAGGCAACCCAACTACACCTCATCGGGACTATCATCATCACGAACTACAGGAGGAATGAAGCCTACATCGAGCCAACAAGGTACCATGAATCACGCTCCATCCGTCGAACACGACGATCCATCTGAGTCACGTGAGGGTCTATTGCATCCACCTACTGTGAAAGGCAGTGAAGTCATAGGCTTCATAGGAAGCTGAAGCCGAAGCTGCATGTTGGGAAGATTCCAAAATGCTCAACGGGTGCCGAAGGCGGAGGGAAGCTAGGGCCAGCCTCTAGTACGCCCTGAGTAACAATCGGTGCAGGCTCTCCATCAGTGTCATCATCTCTATCATTAGTATCTATCTGCGCTGGCTCTCCCATGTTTCCGGTGCGAAGTCGCAGAACTAATGACGTCCATGGAGGCGGGGTCGAATGTACTCCTCGCCTATAGGAATGTCTATACCAAAATGGAGTAAAATCTTAGTGATCTAGGCTTCAAAATATAAGTGGTACTGACCACGAGCACCGGAGGAGATCTTCTGAAAGGTGTAATCCATGTGATAGAAAAAAATGACCAAAATGAAGAAATGAGGCATCTCATATACAAAGTCAATGGACAAAGAATATATCAAAGTGGGTAACATCTGTATAATGCCCGACTCGAGGACTAACCATACGACTCGGAATGTGGTGAGCCATTTTCATGATGGATGAAGATGCCTATAGGCCAATTCGATGGTATAGTGGATATCCTCTCCACCAAAAACCACAATGATGTCATTCGCGATCAGGAGATAGTCGGAAGGCCAACCATGAGTAACAAATGAGTAGAGACCCGATAATGTACAAGGAACACCAAAGATATGATATAGTATGACACAATCAAAATGAATGGGCACTCCAAGGACAAGGTAATAATGGCCTCTCGAGTTATCATCATGTTCGCATAGAAATGACAAACAAGACGGGGATACACACACTCAGTGAAAGAGAGAAGTGGCAGCCAACCGATGTTTGCGAACATCTCCTGGACATCTGGAATGTTTAGAGCATTACAATCAACGGTGTAGGCACGTCGGACATCGCGAGAGACATACAGAGCATCAAAACAAGTGGTGACGCCCCATGTGACAAAGAGGTGACTATCAAAATCATCAAGATAAGTGGAAGGTGGATGACGAGCACGTCCACGTTGGACTGGCGTAGGTTCGGATTCCGGTTTAGGTTGGGTTCATTTTTTATTACACGAATGCGATGTGCACCTAGGCCATAATGACGATGGCATCGAAAGACTAGCTTGAGGGTGGAATCTCTTCATCGCCCATGGATTCAACAATATGCTCAGTCGGACAGAGAAGGGCTCTAGTCGATTGTTGTTCCGATGGCCGAAAGGGGCATCCGAAGGGAAGAGGCTAGTGGCTGTGAGGATAGTGAGGTCAGTGGCGGATGAGAGAACTGACGATGGCTACGAGGAGGGGCTATGGAGGCGATGACAATGGTGATAGAGAGAGAGGTCAACGACGGCAAGAGGGGTCACCGGCGAAGAGAGAGAAGGGGCAGCCGGAAGGGCGACAATGGCAGTGGAAGGAAGGAGAGAGAGCGGCGGCGACAGTGATGATGAGGAGATGACACGCAAGGAGCACGACGTCTGTGGCCGGGAGGTCAACGATGGTGTCACAGACGATGGTGGTGAAGAGGGAGGGTGACGGAGATGGTCAGACGGTCGGCGGTGACGTCACGGAGAGAGGGAGGAGCGACGGTTAGTGTAGCGATCGAGTGAAAATAAAATGAGGCCGACCGATCGACCGATTCAAGTATTATATTCTCATGATTTTTGTATATGTCGATCGACCAGTAAGTCCAAACGGTTGACTGATTATACTATTTGCAATTTAACACAACACCATTGGTCGATATATGGTGATCGATTTTAGTCATACACTAGTCGATTGGCAGGCATCAATTATACCATGTTTTGGTAGTGGAATGTACTCATGTCCACGTTCACATTTTTAGGCATTATCTTCGTATGTTTCTCTTGCACCATTTGAAGTTGTATGCCTATTTATAGACTAATTCATTTTCAATTTTTTTAATGAATCATACAATGATATTTTAGTTTCTTAAAAAATTGTTACTTGATTCTCTATTTTGTGCTGAATTATTTTCTTAGTTTATTCTTTAATTTTCAACAATTTGGTATAATAGCAAGTTTCGACACCATCTGCAGATTTGAAGTTGTTAACAAGTGCAATTAATAAGTGCTCCAACAAGCAAAAGTGTAGTGCAAAGTGCGAATGATGGTTGTATAAGTTTCTCCCAACCTTTGATTCCTATTTTCAGAGGTGATAATTATGAATTTTGGAATGAAGATTTTGTTTATGCCACAAGACCTTCGGGATTTAGTTGAGAATGGATATCCAAATGAAGAAGGAAAATTAAAGGAAAATAAGAAAGCAGGATGCAAAGACATTGTTTCTTATTCAACAAGTTGTGCATGAGACCATTTTTTATAAAATTACAAGTGCAATTATCTCAAAACAAGCATGGATTATATTACAAAAAGAATATCATGGACAGGTAATTGCAGGCTCTTCGTCGAGGGTTTGAGGTGTTGTTTATGAAAACAAATGATTCTATTCAAGAATTTCTATAAAAAATAACTACTCTAGTTAGCCAAATGAGATCTCAAAAATAACTACTCTAGATGTTGTTATTAAAGTTTTGAGGAGTTTGACCTCAAAATTTGATTATGTAGCTGCTGCAATTGAAGAGTATAAAAATTTATGTAATGCTCGGAGACCCACCTGATTTTTCACATGCTCAAAGTCATCCCAGAAGCGCTACACAATTTTTCATCAAAATATTTTTTGCGGAATAAAATTTATTAAGTGTGGGATATAAATAATAAATGTGGAAAACTTTTCAATAATAATAGCCAATAATCCATAATATATAAAATAACTAAAATATAAATAAGTTCACAATTCTAATAAATGTGAAAATAATAAAAACTAGACAACTCAATTTAACACATGTGCAACATCTATCTGTCATTGAACATAGCCACCTGTGGGACCATCATCTATAGCTCTCTCACCTGCACCGATCCAAGTACAAGGAAATTTCCATGAGTATAAAAATATTCAGTACGTAGGGTCTAAAAGACAATCAATATGCTCAATAAAAAATACGGTATAATCGATGATGAGTCAATTGAGCAGTCAATACAATAATCAATTAACAATTTATCAATATGAATAATATCTCAAACTATGGTCAAAAGACCGATATAAATCAATAACAAATTTTCCCAATTAACAATTATCAATTTCCTAATCAATAAATCAATATTCAATTACTAATTTCCAATTCAATAATCGATGGTCATTGGCCAATAATAATTCGATTCAATAGGGCTATAATAATTGCCAACTCAATGCCAATATATCCAAATGACCGTGATCCTATTTCATTCAATTCAAATTTAATTTCAATTCGATTTCATCGGAGTTATCCAATTCAATGAAGACCGCTCAGTCAACTAAGAGACACCATGCCACTTTCATACAGGTCAGTGGAGGATCAGTGCCATGGCAAGCCCAATTCGATTCAATGAATTCGTGTATGGTGAGGGACGAGTGATCATACATGGGACAACCATAACTTTTATGCTATCTGTCCCATTCAATTCAATTCAATTGGTCCTAGCTTAATGACAATCAGTAGGCATGAGTCCAGTAGCTTTCGACTTTTATCTTGTTTATATAAAATGTCTATCTTTGATAAATTATCAACTAAATAGGCCAATAATACAATCATCAATAGAATCACATTATATAATATAATCATGTCAATCAGTGAATCAAATCAATATATATTAGCATTAACATAATAATATGATAATAACAATAAATTAACCAACAATTTAAATTTACTCAATAATAAATAATGAACCTGCTCTCGGCTCTGGAAATCAACAAAATAATTGACAGTGTCGATAAATCGTCGCCGAAAAAGAATGAGCCTAAAGGTAGAATTCTTTTCCAGAAAAATCAAGAAAAGAAGTGGGAATTTTCCTTCCTTTTCTCGGTGAGGATTCACGTTTTTTTTCTCTTTTGATCTCTTCTCTCTCCAAATCCACTCCTTTTCTTTATTTTTTTCCTTCTCTTTCTCTATTTATGTCACGAGGTCATGCTAAGAAGCAAATAGGATTTTCCACAGCGAGAATATTAATATTTTCTTCGTGGTTCTCAGATGACTTGACGAACATAACCAACTCATCGATTATTAACTAGTTTCATGATGGCAAACAAATCCCCCTTACGTACCTATATGAATCCCTTGCTGACGTGCCGCCGAGAAAATTACGTCGGCTGTCGAGACGCTGAGATGCGAGCGCACCAAAACTCAAGAGAAATAAAATGAGAAAATAAGTTGTGACCGGCCCTCATGTTTTTATTTATATAATTTATAAATCTTTAGTTTAACTCTAACTATAATATCTAATCCCACTCAAATTTAATTCTCTACTTTATCTATTTAACTAATTTAATTTTATTCTAATAATTAAATAGATGAATTTAGAAATTAATTAAATAATCTCATCACTAATCAAATTCCTCTCCAATTTTTATTTTATTTTTCGGAATTATTAAATATAATAATATTAATAATAATATTCCTAAAATAATAAAATATTTATTTATTAAAAATGAAAAATTTGGATCATTACAATTTATATATATTCTCTTTTGATGAACTAATGAGTTCTTTGCAAGCACATGAGGCAAGAATGAGAAGATTTATAAAAAAGGTTGAAGAAAAAACTTTTCAAGCCAAAACAGAAACATCTCAATCTAATTGCAATAGAGGTTATGGTCGTGGTGAATTTCATGGAGAGGTCTAAGAAGAGGCCATGGGTGGAGAGATCTAGGAAGATGCTGTGGTAGAAAAAGATTTGATGGAGAAAATGAGCAAAGACAACAACAATCGAATTAGTACAAAAGCAAAGTTCAATGCTACTATTGTAAGAAGCTTGGGTATGTTGAAGCAAATTGTTGGACCAAGGCAAAACAAACAAATTTTGTTGAAGAGAAAGAAGAGGAAAGTAAGTTATTTATGACATATTCTCATTCTAATGATAGAATAAAATTTGCTTTTTAGATAGTGGTTGCTTTAACCATATGATTAGAATGAGATTATTGTTTAGAGTGTTTGATGAGTCAAGTAAAAGATTGTAATACCCCAGATTTTTATCAAAGGGTAATTTGGGCTTTTTGCCCAAACCCTATCCAAAACCCATCTCCTCTCTCAATGTTCTTTCTGTAATGGATTGAGAGCAAGAGGATACTCTGTTCTCTTATTGGATTGTGATTGAGGTTTCTTATTTATTGATTAGATTTAAGCATGTATAGGCTTTCATGATTTTATATATGCCATGTATGAACTTAATGAATAAATCAGGATATCATCCACGAACACCATGGTAAAATTGTCGAGATGGGGCTTGAAAATCATGTTCATCAAATTCATAAATGTTGCAGGAGCATTTATTAGTCAAAAAGGCATAACCAAAAATTCATAATGGTCATACATTGACCTAAAGGTCGTCTTTACAATGTCTTCATCAGCTACTCTGAGCTGACGGTATCCACTTTTCAAATTAATTTTTGAGAAAACTAATGTTGTGGATAATTGATAAAAAAGATCGTCAATTCTAGGCAGAGGATACTTGTTCTTGATTGTCATTTTGTTCAGTATCCTGTTGTCTATACACAATCTTAGTAACCCATCATTCTTCTTAATAAATAGAACTGGTGCACCCCACGGGGACACACTTGGTCTGATGAATCCTTTGTCCAGTACTTCCTGCAATTGAGTCTTCAACTCCTTCATTTCTATTGGTACCATTCCATAGAGAGGTTTTGAGATTGGAGTCGTCCCTGATATGAGGTCAATCTAAAAGTCAATCTCCCTTTCCGAAAGTAATCCCGGGAACTCATCCTGAAATACATCAGGAAAGTCCCTTACCACTTTCAACTTTTCTAATGGTTTGGATTGGACATCACTCTTGATTATGCTCGCTAGAAATCCTCGACAATAACTATTCAACATCTCTGTTACCTTGGTTGAGGAAATCATCATCTTTTTCTTCTTTGATGGTACTCCATGAAAAATGACAAAAATGATACTTTCTATCAATCTTGATCTTCCTAGCATATAGGCATCATAGTATGATAGCCAATCGATAGCACTATGAGATCAGCTGAGTAGTTTACTCTTACTATCATCATTGGGTCTTTGGGAGAAACTGACTATTGGAGATTTTCCCTAGCGACGTTGCCACTTCATACTTCCCATCTTAACAACAACAACAAAGCCTTATCCCACTAGGTGGGGTCGGCTACATGGATCATACGACGCCATTCCGCTCTATTAGTAACCAAACCTTTCGGTATATTATTCACCAATAGATCTTGCTCTATTAGTTCGCCAAGTGTCCGCCTTGGCCTCCCTCTCCCTCTTTTAATCGGACTCCAGATTATTTGATCTACTCTTCTTACTGGCGCATCTAATGGTCTTCTCTGAACATGACCAAACCATCTCAAACGATTCTCTACCATTTTCTTGTTCACCCCCCTTAACATTCTATTAAATTTCTATTTGTCCTTGTAAAAATTGAATTTCATAGTCACTTCATAGTCTTTAGACTAGGAAATTTTGTTCAATTGTCATGAACAAATATGCATACCATTTTGGACAATTTCTTATCACAAGCAATAATTAGCATTCACATTGGAAGACTATTTTGCTTCCATCCTTAACATAATGATAATCAACCAAACATTAGTTGGTTAATTTAAACAATACATTCATATGGCACAATAATTGCATGCTCTTTACTTTGGATAGCTGCTCATGAGGATTGCACATGGACCTAAACCCTTAATAATTATATAACATACTTGGCATAGGTCCTAAAGGAGGAACATCATAAGCATCTGAAAATAGGTCTTGAGACTTTGAGGCAACACCAATTGTATAAAAAGTTCTCCAATTATGTTTTTGGACCACAAGGAAGGGATCTCAGTGGACCCAAGCAAAATAGTGGCTGTCATCAATTGGGAAAAGTCAAAGATGATGATAGATATCAAAAGTTTTTTTGGATTAGCAGGATACTATAAAAGGATTATCCAAGACTTCTCAAAGATTGCTACTCCAATGATAAAGCTAACCAGGAAGGGAGAAAAGTTCAATTGGACACTGAAGTGTAAAAAGAGCTTCCTAGAGCTGAAGAAGAAATTGACCACTACACTAGTGCTAACAATACCTACAGGAGTTGGAGACTACACAATGTATAGTGATGCCAGTGGAATTGGGTTGGGTTGTGTGTTGATGTAGCATGAAAAAATGGTGGCTTATGCCTCTAGACAACTCAAGCCACATGAAATAAACTATCCTACTCATGACTTAGAGTTGGCGGCAGTAGTGTTTGCTCTAAAGATATGAAAGCACTACTTGTATGGGGAAGAATTTGAAGTGTTCACTTACTACAAAAGTCTCAAGTATGTATTCACTCAAAAGGAACTCAACATGAGATAGAGGCGATGGTTAGAGTTTCTGAAGACTAAGTTTGGCATTCTCTATCATTCAGGAAAGGCTAAGTCGATAGCAGATGCTTTGAGAAGGAAATGGTAAGGATCAATAGAATATCTAAGAGTTTATAAATGGACTCTCATTGAATAAAGTACTCAAGAAAAGTTGATGATGCACTATGTCATTCAATTGGATTTAGTGGCAAGAATAGCACAAGCACAGAAAGAAGACTTAGAGTACAAGGACATGAAGGCTTTACGTGAAAACGGGCACCCAAACTATAGGATGGAAGAAGATGGAACCATTAGGTTTCAAGACAGATTGTGGGCATATGTTATTTGAATCCAAATGGTGGATAGTTTCTTAAATGATAAGTCATTTACTTCCAACTAACTTTAGGTCTATATCTAAGATAAATATAACCCTTAAACCTTATTTTTTACCCCACGAAAGCACCTATTCAACCACAGCAAGGCAGCAATCAAGGGCAAAGAGAACAAGAAGAAAGGAAGAGGAAATCAATGGTTAGTTGTTAAGACTTAATATAGGTAAGGTTAATTGTTAAGACTTAATATAGGTAAGTTGAAAACTTCTCTCTTATGAATTATCCATATGAAGTTGGATTAAATCAAATCATCCATTATCTTTGATAGCTTTCCCCGATCCTTTGTGATATGAACTCAGAAGCTTCTATAAATGCAATTGATGGAAAAAAATGTTCGAGTAAAGTTCGATGATCAAGATAATGCTATGGATCTTCGAGATAAAGAAACTAAATATAATAAAAAATCCTTACGCCCACTTACAAGATCAAGAGCAAAACAACTTCAAAAGACAATAGGAAATCATTTAAAAAGTGACCATGCAACTACAAACTAGATCCAGGTCCCAGTGTCTTGCAAATTTGGTCGAATGAAGAGTCCGCATAATTTGGGCCAAATAAATCATGGTTTAACCATATTTATTTGAAATTTTTGGAATAATTATATGTGAAAAATTCTGCTGAGATTTGTAAGAGAAATTGATTTAGTTATTTCAGGAAACTAGTAACCTTACTTATAGGCTAAGTTAGGGCTTTTTCTTACACCTCAAATTTAGGTTTCTATGGCCTATAAATACTAGTATTTGTAATTATTTTAGACATCTTTTAATCTATTAAAATTTTGCTTAATTGCTATTGTTGTGAGGGAACTCCTGCAACTTGTTCTTCGGGAACTTCCACTGTTAATTATAAGGTTTGTAATCTTGTGATTAAATTTATCTATTTATAATATCAATTTCTTGGTTTATTGTAATCTTGAGGTAATATTCCACTGTTTGAAAATTTGTTTGATCTCGTTTCTTTTATTATCATATATTATTCCAATCACTCAAGACATTGCTCCTGAGCATCATATCAGTTGATATCAGAGCCATGTTTTCGATTCGATTTTCTATTTATCTTTCATTTTCTTGTTTGTCCCCTATTTCAGTTTCTGAAAAAAGAAGACCAAAATTCTGCAAAAAAAACTAGTTTGTTTGTTCTTCAAATCCTAGTCATCATCTTTATATTCTTCAAATTCTGCCACAATTTAAAAAAAACACAAAATTCTGCTTATTTGTTCTTCCTTATTTTCTCTTATCTCTATTTCTTTATTCTTTATTCTTTATCATCCTTCTCAAATTTTGATTTGATAATTCTTATCAAGATCTCCTACCATATCAAAAATAAAAATCTAAAAAAAAAGGAGCAAAAATAATAAGTGAAAAAAGGAAAATGTAAGAAAGGAGAAGGGAAGAACAGGAAAGAAAATTTCTATAAAAAATTCGAAAAAATCTAAAAGGAAGGATTCAAAAGGAAGAAGGAAAGAAAAGAAAAGGAAAGACCATTTTTGAAGAGAAAGGTGCACATGAAATTTTTAAAATTTTGAATGATTTAACCCAATGAATCAGTGATCTTTGATTTCATTACAATTATGAACCTTTCATATCTATCCTTATTTGATAATCATTTTTTTTATCTCTATTCTAATTTCAACTTAATATTTCTTTTGTATATTGATAAATTATATTGATTTAATTACTTATTGTCTTGTGTTGACTTGCATTAGTTCTCTTAGAACTTGTTGGAGGACTCAAGAGAGAAAAGAAAAAAGGCTGAGTGATGAGTACAATTGAGGGAAAAGTCAAATGAAGTTGAGATAAAATACAAGTGTCATCACGTGAGTTAGTGAGTTTGTTTATACCACTAACTTTTACTGCAGAAATTACTTACAATGTCAACAGAAAAGGACAAAGAGTTGAATACTCAAAATGGAAAAGTTGATAAAAAAAAGAATGATGGAGACCATGACACAACATTTTCAGCGTCTTGAAAATATGATTACTGAACTTCATGATGAGATATATGTGCAGAAAGAAAAATTGGACAGCTACAATAAGTTATACAATTAAACCACAAAAGAGATTACCAAAGACACCGTGCTCATGACGATGAAGAGATGGAAGAGGAAGATGACGAAGTCTCTGTTATAAATTGAAGAAGGCACAGACGTGTTCAGATTGGAAGTAGAAGAAATGAACGAGAAAGGGAACAAGATAGAAATATTACTGATCGAAACAGGTTCAATTAAACTATCTCTCCATACCTTCTAAGGTAAAAGTGATCCTGATGTCTATGTTGAATAGGACCAAAGAGTATAAAGTATATTTCATCGTCATAATTACTCTGTTAAGAAAAATGTTAAACTTGTCATTATATCTTTTGTTGATTATGCTATTATTTGGTGGAATAAATTAACCATTAATATGCGTAGAAATCAAGAACCTCCAATTAAAAATTGGAATGAGATGAAAAATATATTAAGGAGAAGATTTGTTCCTCCATCATATTATCGTGACTTATGTGTGAAAATTCTAACTATGAGGCAGGGATCAAAGATCGAAGAGATAGAAAGGAACCTCATCTGTGCCAACATAAATGAGGATCCCGAAGACACAATTGCAAGATTCATATGTGAGCTGAATCGAGAGATTTCTAGAGTTGTGAAACTGTAAGAGTATTTGAAGTTGGATGAAGTTATGCATAAGGTTATAAAGGTTGAGAAGCAATTGAAGAAATATATTTATCTAATTAGCAAATTTAAAAGTTTAAATTTTGTTTGGAAATCAAAATGGCGTGCAAATTTGAAGTCAGTTAGAGAAAAACAAAGCTGAAAATTTCAACTCAAGGAACAAATGTTTTGCCTCTAATATCTCACAAAGGACTCAAGATATTGGATGTTTTCATTGTCTTGATTCAGGTCATATTACTTCACAATGTCTAAATAAATGTGCTATGGTCGTAATGGACAATGGTGATATTGCATCTGAAGAAGATTTGTCAAAAGAAAATGCAGCATTCTCATGAGAAGAAAGTGGGAAAATTTTGAAGAAGTTGGGAAAAGTTTGGTTGCACAACATCAGTTGAAGAAAGATGAAGCTGATTGTACACCAGCTTAAAATAATTTTGAGAGTTGTAAGAAAGGCAAAGATGAAAAATATGAGTGACACAACTTGAGTGATGAAAATGAGAGTCACACAACTTTTGAGTGTTTAGAAAGGCCATCTTTTGAAAGCATTGATATATAGCATTTAGATCCCGAGTGTTATGAGAGTTGTGAGAATGAGAGAAGATTAGATATTGAGTATCTAGAAATGCCACTTCTGAAAATATTTATGTGCTGAGTGTTGTGAAAATGAAAGAAAAGTAGATTTTGAGTGTTCAAAAGAGCCACCTCCAGAGAACTATGAGAGAAAAGAAAGAAAATTCAATAATTTTTATCTTGACCCTAAGCATCTCTTGTCTTTTGATTCTAATTTTTCCTTGCAGATATATAGAAGTGGAGTACATGAAGTTATAATTCTTATCTTTCAATGATCTAAAAGAGGTTGTATTGAGTGTTTTAAAGGTCCATCTCCTTGCTTTGAGACTTTATATTTGTTTTATGTAACTAGTTTGCAGGGTTTAGTTGAGAGAGTGTTCAATGCTATTCGTCTATTTCATTTTCATATTTGTTGGGTGTTAGTTCATTTTATTAATGTCTTTCATTGAATTTCTAGAATGAATATTTTCTAATATTGAGCATCTTTGATTGGCTTATTTTGATTTTTGGATTTTCTGATGAGCTTAGAATCTATGTCATTTTCTTAAATCAACCCTTGAGCTTAACTAAAATCATTTATTCTGATGATTGTTATAATCTTTCATGTTATTATAAAAAATCATTAGCATGTGCATTAGTTGGACTCTATGTTTGGAATAAAAGATATGGGATTATTTTCTTTAGTGATATTTTGATTTATAGCAATCATTTGCGTGACCATCTTGATGATGTCTTGAGTTGTAATAGGATTCTTTTCATGAGCCGAGTTATTTGTTTGGACATTAATCTTACAATATATCACTATTAGATATTAAGAATTCATTTTATTTCATGGGAACTAACATTTTTATCTTAGAACCACTTGACAACCTGCATATTGAATTATTAGTTCTTTGGAATGTATTGCACACTTTATTTGACAAGATCCATATGCGCAAAGGAAGATCCCCAAAGTTTCACAATTTATTTCTTAAAATAACATCAGCTCATGAGTATAAAATATTTCATTCAGGTGAGTATGAGAGTCACATTACTTTTTATATTATTTATGTTGTTCTTTGTCTACATTTGCAGGATTTAAACTTGATGGTATGAATGAGAAATTATACTTGTAGTTATCGTTGAGATACATCGTGCTAGTCATTAGACACATGAAAGAGAAGTATAAGTATCTCCATTATGCGTGTCCTAAATTATTTAATAAATTCATATATGTGACATTTATATTCCCCTTATTGTGAATGTAGATTCGAGGATGAATCCTTTTGAAGAGGAAGGGAATGATATGAATCGGGAAATGCTTATATTGAAAGCTGAATTGGTTAAAAGGATTCATGAGGATACCAAAAATCATATTTTTCAAAGGAATGAACAAGTTGCTAGTTACTTGAATACCAAGAGGAAGAAAATTACTTTCCAGCCAGGAGATTTCATTTGGATACATTTCAGAAAAGAGACATTTTCACAAGAACGAAAGTCAAAGTTGCATCCATGTGGAGGTGGTCCTTTCAAGATCGTTGAGAAAATTAATAACATCTATGGAGTTGACTTGTAGACTAAGTATCAAGTGAGTTCTACTTTCAACGTTACTATCTTGTCTCCTTTTGATTTTAATGCAGATTCGAGGATGAATCATTTTGAAGATGAGGGGAATGATATGAACTGGGAAACTTCTATAATGCAATTGATGAAAATAAAGATGTTCAATAAAGTTCGATGATCAAGATAGTGTTGTGAATCTTTGAGATAAAGAAACTGAAGAGTCATCCATGCTTACAAGATTAAGAGCAAAACAACTTCATAAGACAATAGAAAATCATTTAAAAAGTGAACATGCAACTACAAACTATATCCAAGTTCTCAATGTCTTGCAAATTAGGCCGCATGAAGAGTCAACATAATTTGAGCCAAATAAATTATGGTTTAACCATATTTATTTGAATTTTTTGAAATAATTATATGTGAAAAATTCTGTTGAGATTTGTAAGAGAAATTGATTTAGTTATTTCAAAAAACTAGTAACCTTACTTGTAGGTTAAGTTAGGACTTTTTCTTCCACCATAAATTCAGGCTTCTAGGTTCTATAAATACTAGTATTTGTAATTATTTTAAACATTTTTTAATCTATTAAAATGTGGCTTAATTGCTATTGTTGTAAGGGAACTCTTGCAACCCATTCTTTGAAAACTTTCGTTGTTAATTACAAGGTTTGTAATTTTGTAATTAAATATATCTATTTATAATATCGATTGCTTGGTTCATTGTAATTTTGAGGTTGATATTTTGCTGCTTGAAAATTCGTTTAATCTCATTTTTTTATTATCATATATTATTTCGGTCACTCGAGGCATTATTCTTGAGCATCGTATCATTTTGTTTCATAAGATTATGAAAGATGAACTTTTAAGGTGAAGAACCAATCCCAACTAGTGTTGAATCCCAATTGGTGCTGAATTCGAAGTTGAAAATTTTAAATTATATTCTTATATCTTATGTACCTCCAAAAATTATGAAATTAAATATGTAGATACTTGTCCACGGCCTTCTGAATAGGATTGGTTGGGTTCCTATACAAAAAGCTATGTATGAAATCCTAAAGGGCACTCAGGTTGTTCTAAAAGTGGATAGGTTGAAATGATAATTCGGTCATAAATTCCACATTTAGAGTTTCATATTGAAATTTAAGAGATAGAAATATGTGTTTTTAATCTTTCTGGAACAATTGAAATTTTGTGAAAATAATGTGTACTATGAATTATAAATTTTATAAGACATTCAAAATTATGATAGAACATCTTCAGATCTAGAAATTTTTTTAGACTACTATAGAATGAGAAAAATTATGAGGTAGATATTATTTCAAGCTCAGGAAGTCTAGTTTGATTAGAAATTTCATTCCATGTGATAGGATGTATATTCAAAAGGTTATGAATTTTATACTAAGCACAGTTAAGTCTATTAGGATTTTAAAGTGAAGCAAAATATAATTAATTCTATAATTTTCTAAGGTCATTTTATAATGAGTTAAATATTGAGTTTTGTGTTGATTATAGTCGATGAAGTCTTCTGTCACTGAAAAGTTGTTTCACATCGATAAGAGTTATACACTAATTGTTATATATTTAATATTGTGCAATGTGCAATCTGTTATATGCAAATAGAAACAAAGTGTTTGTGCTTATAATAACATATGCTATGTGAATTTAGAAGTTGATTAATAGTTTTGTGTGATTACATGTTATATGATATGAAACTACATGTTATGTGAATAGGTGTTATGAGTACTCGTAAAATGATTTAATTGTTATGTGTGCAACTATCTATTATATGGCATGATATGATATGATAGGGCATGTAGAAAAATAATACATATGATATGACAAGTCATAATATGATATAATTGGGTTGTGCATTTGCATCTCATTAGCATGCATTTGCATTACCTCTCTCAGGCGATAATTTACTCTTGTATAGTTGAAAGATTTGCAAGGTCAAAAATTTACACTTGCGTAATTGAAAAATCATGTAAGGCCGACAACTTACCCCTATTTGGTTGAAAGACCTTATAGGACCGACAGATATCCCAAAAAGAATTTTAAGTTATTTGTAACCAAGTGCCATGTGAACCGAATTGTGGAATCTCACCCACCATTTGTATTTGCAAGGGCCGGCCTCTAGAATGCAGCCTCCTCTTCATAGTCGATAGATATCCCGAAAGAGATGCCTCTTACCAGATGGTGATATGATATGTACAAACATACAAGATTCATACATCAATGCATTCATGATTTGTGCATCAATGCCGTATACTTTTGACATGACATATAAATCTATAGATATTTTTCATATCTTATGACATGATAAAAGTTTGCATTATTTATAATTTGTTGTTATATGAAATATGCTAAAATAAAATAGTAATACTTTTTAACCATAAAGAAATAATGTTAATATTGTTTTACTCAAATGGAATATGTGATAATACGTAGGTTGAGTTTTTTACTTACCGAGCTGATGTTTGATCATATTGTTACTCTCAACATTTTTCATATCAATCAACTAGTCTACGGTCATGCTCGGTGATCCTCTATCAAGGTTGGAAGCATTTTTTGTGAGAGGCATACGTGGGTCTTAGGTCTTTTAAGTCTCTTTGAGAAAACTAAAGAGATATTTTGAATGTGTATTAGTAGACAAAATAGAAAAGTTCCATTGTAATATGTGATAATACTTTTGTATAAGTAGAAAGCGTCTAATGTTTACTTATTCTGTATAGTATAATATCATATGGTGTGAGCTGAATATCTTAATTATTGCATTTTCTAAATGAGTTATAGTACTCTTATACAAATTATATAAGACTAGGTTACGACCTACAAGTTAAATCAAAGTTTAAATTGGATCGTGTCAATTAGTATTTATTCTAACATCACTAATCATTTATATTAACTTAAAGCTTATTCTTAATATTTAATATTGTAATTTGAAAATATTATTGATAAATCAAATTTAAAAAGTGAGCATGAATATTTTTATTGAAAAATAAATATTATTAATTTCATACTTATTCTTATTTTATTTATTTTCATGCAAAGGTTTTCTAGAATAAACAACTATTACATTATCTGAATATCATTTTATTAACAAAAACACAAATAAAAATACCATATTCACAATAATATAACTTCCTGTTCTTCTCACCTTTATTCGACAATTAAAGAGCACCTTGAAATTATTTGGTGTAAGAACAAAAGGTGAAATTAGAGCCTTATTATATACACCCAAGCACCCGGGGAACAGTAACAAAGATTCATTTATTTTTATCAGCTACTTATTTTTACATTGAAGGTTGAAAAGTGACAGCAATTTTGTTCCTGCTTTATGGTTGCTCCACTTTATTTTTAAAAAATTTAAATAAGGAAGCCAATAAATTATATACATTTTAAATAATTATTATATCATTTATTTCCAAAACGAATACAACTGACTATTAAAAAATTATATTTATTTATTTTCATATTAGTTAATTTCTTGAACATTAAATTAGCACAATATTTTAATAATTAATTATGTTTACATTACTTTAATGACATATATAATTATTAATCCATTACATAAAAATAGTCTAAGCATAAGAACAATAATATGTTATTATGATTAAAATATACTATTATATAATTATTTTATGTTTATTTATTACATTCAGATCCAATGTTACGCATGCCAGCCAACCCACTTGGTCATAAAATTTTAGCAACTTCATGCTGAAGGGCAGAAGGCAATCTAATTATCAGCAGTTTCTTACACAAACTTGCACATGAACTGAGATTTCAATATCCATCATAATCCTATCACATGGAGTAACGAGCACTCATTTAAAAAACAAAAGCAATGGGCATTAACTTGAACTCAGAATAACTAAATCAAGAAACTTGAACATATAACCACAAGAGAAAAATCTCACACTTCCAAACCATGGCTAGTCAACCCACTCCAGAGTAATATGAACACATTCTCCTAACCGCAGAAGGCAATCTAATTATCAGCAGTTTCTTACACAAACTTGCACATGAACTGAGATTTCAATATCCATCATAATCCTATCACATGGAGTAACGAGCACTCATTTAAAAAACAAAAGCAATGGGCATTAACTTGAACTCAGAATAACTAAATCAAGAAACTTGAACATATAACCACAAGAGAAAAATTTCACACTTCCAAACCATGGCTAGTCAACCCACTCCAGAGTAATATGAACACATTCTCCTAACACGGTAAAAATACATGATTTATATGATGCGAGAAACTTTCATTACTCAGTTCTACCATTGACTTACAAACAGTTTGCAGATAAGACATGCTGCTTAATGACAATAAACTATGTTATAACATTCTCATAAAACTGATTCTTTACTGTGATGGTTTCATCCCTGCAGTCTATATACAGCGCTACAACAGAAATAACAAGCAAGGTTATTCACTCCATACATACAATACAATATAAAATATTTCTACATCTAGTAATACAAAGAACGTTTTCTTGCAGGTATTGTAAGAATTTGTTAACTGAGATTTCTATCATGAGGTCCATCAAGGAATAAAGCTTCCCTAGAAGACAGTGACTTAAAGAATGATTGGTCATGTGTCCTCACATAAAGTCCATTGGATCATTGAAGGACTGATTACTCAGTGTTGGACCATTTGAAGAACTCTGTGGTTGAGATGGAGGGCGATGTTGAGCATGATGACCACTTCGAGGGGGCAGTTGCAGTGGATGAGTGAAGCTTGACACAGATTGCTGCAGCCCTCCAGAAAAAGGGTTGCCATTCACATTTTGGAGTTGTCCCGTTGCTATCCTAAGTCGTTGCACTTCTTCCCTTAATGCTTCATTTAGGGCTGTCGAGAATCAGATAACATATATGATCAATAAGACAGTGCCTCTGAACACATCCTATTTAAACACGTTTTATATAACACAATATATTGGTGAGCATGGTGACATAGACAAATAAGAGATAAAAAAGGCATTGCAATAATCCAGTAGAAATTCACTATTCTAAAAAACGTGGTATATGCATAAACATTTGTTAGATCTAATTTGACCCAATATAACTGGAGAGACGGGAAGATTAAGCATCTAATGTTAAGATAGTGTTAACAATTTAATAGAATTGTTTTTTTAGGGATTAATGGAATTGTTTTTTTTTTTTTTTTTGTAAATGAGCATTCAAAACATCAAATTTAAATATGTAGATAAAGCCAAAGACGCTCCTAACTCATTCAGTATATTAATCCTTATATTAAAACTTAAATCATACCTTCACGAAGTTGAGCCTGTTGCTCCATCGCCTGCAACCGCAGCTTAAGTTCTCTATTCTCAGCAGTCAAACCAGTAGTGTCCTTCTGCATTTACAATAATAATTTTCCATGACTAGGGTAAACGAACATGTCGATCAAACAAGACACTTATCAGAAATAGCAATTTTAAATTGCTGAAAGCAACAAGACTGTTTGTTCAGCTTCATTACACTGGCAAAGAGGAGCAGAATAAGAAAACATAATGGACAAAAACAGAACCATTGAAAAGTACTTTGTACATGATAATACAAATTTATGTCCACACTGATATATGCACAGAAAAAAATTTGTGCTTCCATGAAAACCTATATCCACAACGTACAAACTTCGTGCACAAATAAGCTATCACAGAATTCCCAAAGTGGCGTAACGTCACTTTGGTTTGACTTCAAGTGCAAAGTTATTCAACTTATGTTAAAGGACAACTACAATTCAAATCAATAAAAAAAGAACAGAAATATCTCAATAGAATTTAAAATATTACAATAATGTGGCTTTACCTGTAAAGACTGTCAAACTCTTTAGTTCTTTTGGATAAAGTACATTTTATCATGATTTCGTTAGCTGATTCGTTAGCTGGGCTCTTACCTATTTTGAGGATGCTCTCTACATCTAGCATTCTGTCTATCTCTTTTTGTAGATTTTTTTAATTTCTTAAATCTCATCATCAATAGACCACTCCGGCAAATATTTAGTATTTCATATATGTTTTCCCAGTTTCTTTGATATTTAAATTTTTATCCTTTCATCTCTGTCTCTCTTTCTCCGTGTGTCTGTAACATTTAGAAAAAGATAGAAACAGATGTTTAATGCATAATTTCATTAATTTAATCACTTAATAAAAAACTAACTTTGGTAGATGAGAGGTCGCTTTCGGTATTCAAAACCTGGATATCTGTTGGACTCGATATTTATCAAGATGAAAAGTCAATTTTTTATTAAGTTATATAATTAATGGTAAAATGAAAAGACATTTTTATTATATAAATAATCTCTCAAATCCTTCGTAAGTGTGCCACCCAAAGGCAGGGAGTTAATGGATGCAAATTATATCTCTAAATAAAAATGTATTATAACAATACAATAACTAAAACTTTTGTAAATTTAAATATCTTACAATTGTTATTTTTGAGATTTTATGTTCTAAAATCTTTGTATAATCAACACATTGTTGATATTATCAAATATATAAATCAGTCTTAATATACAAATTAAGCATATTGTCGATATTATCAAATAAATCATTCTTTTACAAAAAGAGATTGATAAGATTACTTTAAAAGAAGTTTCAAAAAGGGTTAAATTGTGAATATTTTGCGAAAAGTAATATATGATAAAACACACACACACACAGAGATAAATTAGTAGATTATATATATGTTGAAGTTTAATGGGGTCAATAGAACCCATTATCCTCAGGACAATCAAAGGGAAGAACTGAAACCTTCGCCCATGGTGCGACCTATCCATTTTCTCCACTAGGCATAAGGATAAAAACATATATCCAGGTTTTAGGAGCATGAAATTAGTATAAAAACAGATCTCATGCTCCTAAAGTATTAATTAATACGACCCTTTGCTTAACCATTATACATGTGTGTACACGTGCGAATGGAGTTAATATATATACCATATACATATATATGTTATGTAAAAGATATGAAAATATACATGATTAATAAAGGACTGTCACCTCCTAAATAAAGTTAAAAAATGAATATTTGATAATATTTTTATTTATATCTATAGAATACCTATATTTTTAAGGTTATATAATAGCTTGAACTTCCTTGGTTAAACTAAAACAATTGAATTAGATATAACATACGTTTTAGTTATTATTAATATTTTATTTTAAATTATAGTTGTAATATAAAGTTACCCACCCCACAAACAAAATTCTGAGTCGGTTCCTTATGTATATATCAAAAATAGAAAAATGAAAAGATCATATATAAATGCCAAATTAAGAGAATCTATGGTAGCAAATTATTTATGATTCTTCCTAATATTACTATTAGTTGCATAAATTGTTTCTTGTTGTGCAAAAACAATGTGTTCATCAATGATAATAAGGGGGCAAATGGCTGTGAATGATTAATATTCGTGTACACATGCACTTCATAAAAGAACATGAAAATATGAGCTTTTTAGATCTACCGAATGCAATACTATGTGTGAAAAACTATCACTCGCATTTATGTAGCAAGCCTACCCATCAACCTATTTAAGACTATCTAAAAATGCAAAGAAACTAATTTACTACAGTAATTTTTAATTGATTCTCTTAATTGTTATCTAAAATTTCTTTTACAAAAAAATTGAATCTAGCAATTAGTGTCAATATTCAACTTCTTTAGCATGTATAATATTTTGCGTCAAGAAGGAATGTACTGCAAGATAATTAGGAGACTACCTCATTTTATCTGCCAAAAAAAATTAAGATCGATCCAATAGTTACAGTAGAGTTCGCCTATCAATCTATGTAGGCTGATCAAGAGAAACTTCTTCTGTAAATCGTAATATCACAAAATTATTCTAGAACTATTTTAATCACTGATTGGCAACTTGTGCAAAAGTGTTGTACAAATTATGAGTAAAAAAGTCTCCTCTAGATTATGAGCACAAAAATAAATAAGGATAAACAGAAGAAGAAAGTTTATCCTGGAAAAGATAAGAAGGAAGTATCCCTCCACATTAAAGCCTTGCATGTTTCAGCATAAATTTTAATCTAATTTAAATAGTCATTTTTTCAGTCATAAATTCAATTCCACATGAATCAGCATAAAGCCATAATAAAGTAGTATATTTTAATATATACATACTAAATTAAACAAAACAGAAATATAGATATAAAAATTTTAAATTGTACGAAGTCCAAAAATGTACTCTAGTTTTTTAACATCTAGAAAGTTTTATCAAGTAGATATAATTATATTGT
This sequence comes from Pontederia crassipes, assembly GCA_030549335.1. NCBI lineage: Eukaryota > Viridiplantae > Streptophyta > Magnoliopsida > Commelinales > Pontederiaceae > Pontederia > Pontederia crassipes. The sequence continues at coordinate 11,897,793 of CM060190.1, forward strand.
TTGTTCGACAAAAGCGTTCATTTTAAAAAGTGCTCACTGACATTATGGTTTCTACAGACAACCATGTGGAGAAAAATGGTAGGGTACAAATTAATTAAAGATAATACCATATTTATTATTATAAAAAAATCATGCATTCTAAACCTTAAATATGATTTCACAAATTTGAGACCTTCAACCTTAGGATAGCCAGCAAGACTCTGTAATAACCATAACTCAAAATTTGAAGGAAATATATACAAACTGACACACAATAGAGCATTCGTGTAACTTCGCCTTGACTCTTCACATAGATTCTTCTATGCATATAAAATTCATCAACTTCAGCAACGAAGTTAGATAAGCATTCCTCACAAGTATGGCACTCATACCTCCTGAAGAAAAAACACATTTACCTTGCCATGCATCCGGAATATCAAAGTCATAAGTCACCATCAGAAAGTAGCACACTTCAGTAACAGACACAAGTGCTCATATCCGCAACAAGAGAGGGGAATATCAGAAAGCTTGTTCACATCATGTTAACTATTCTATAAATAGAAAAGTCATTGAAACACTGTAACATCTTTTTCTCCATTTTGTCACAGTATATGAGAGTAATTGTATGTTAAGGTCCACCTTGCTGGTTGTCCTTTCCCATTTCAAAAAAAAATTGTATGTTAAGGCACAATGTCTGGTTAGAGGAGAAAACTGGCAGCTGCAAGAATACCTCTAGTTGTGATTAACCTCAACACTACCTAGAAGTACTCAAAGCTAGTCCTCCTACAGGTATACAAGATATATGGCTAACAAAGAGAGAACAAAAGTTCTCCCTTTGTAACCGAAAAAAAAAGAGAGAACAAAAGTTGACTTTTGAACTCAAGTACGGATGACTGAATTACAACATGGAGGAGTCATCTTTTCCTTGAGAAGACAAAATGCTGAGTTTTTGCTTTTGTCCAGATTGAAACTTCTTATAACACATTTGACAGCAATGACAAGTCTGCACCACTACAAAGATCACTCTACAGTTTCCTTCATCAGCTTGAGCAGTTAAGACATGCTATGACCTCATCTCACAGAAGTTTGACAAATAAAAGAATTTCATTTATTGGTGACAAAGAGAACAGTCATGGGAATCCTACTTTTACTGTGATAACATTAAAAAAAAACCTTTATCTTCTCAAAAAAAAAATTAAAAAAAAAAACCTTAGCAAACTGTCTCATGTAACAGCAAAGAAAATAAATGTTTTAACCTAGTTCGACTTAACACTGTCTCAACGTATAACAGTAATGAAGAATGCAACGGGAAAAAAATAATAAAAAATCTAAATTGATCTCCACGACAACCAAATTAGTAGAAACTTTTGCAAGTTCTTACTTGTAGAAGTGTTAGCTGAGCAGAAAGTGTCGTGGCCTCAGTCTGAAGCGTCTGCACCTTCCGCTCAAGTTCACTTGTATAACGGACCTTCCTCTCCTTGGACCGAGCAGCAGATTGTCTATTTGCCAGTATCCTAAAACAGAAAAGATTCAACACAACTTGCCTTAAAATAATAGAACATTCCAAAGAATCTGGCGCAGTTCAGCACTCCAAATGCTTGTGCCAAGTAAAAACCCACTCACACCAGAGAAAGTAAAATGGAAAGCTAAGAGCCAAAAGATAAACAAAAAGGAAACGAGAAGCCTGCAGTGCCTAGGAATCATGTCAAACGATTTAGGAAACCGTGAAACGGGAAAAAAATCAATTTTAGCTAAGTATTGGAGCATAGAAAAGGGATTAGATCTTTAAGTGTCATCAAAATCACACCTCTTAGCTCTTTTGGGATCGATTAGTGAGAGCTCGGCGAGCTTATCGGCCGGCATCGCCTTCTTAGCGTAGTCAGACAGCGCCTGTCCCGAGTCATCTTCGAACGGCGATGTCGGCCCGTCCATCGAGCCGCTCCTCCGGTGCTGCCCCTTCCGGTCCGGCACCCCGCTTCCGACGCCACCGACGGCCGTAGGCGACGGCCCCTGGAAGCCCAACCCGTCGAAGAAGGCGGCGTCAACCGAAAGGCTCCTGAGGTGGGCCCCAGGGGCCGGCCTCGCAGTCGCCTCCCGTGCCTTAGGAAGCAGCGGCTGGGGAGGGTCGGATCTGGCAGACTCAACGACGAAGTGGCTGCCTGTGTCGCCGGCGATGCAGAGGCCCTCATCGGAGAGCGACGGAAAATCGAGGTCGGAGATGGAGAAATCCGGGTCGGAGTCCAAGAGGAAGTCGTCTGGGAGGTGGAGGAAGGTCTCCGAGTGGGCTCTGCGATGGCCCGCGCCGGGCCGAGTGTTGAACGATGAGGGGATCTGAGGGCCGCCGGTCAAGGCCCGATGGTTCGTCGGCGGCAGCGGTGGAGGAGGGCCGCTTGGGTCCATGGCTCTGCCTCGAGGGTCCACGGGGATCGAGCGGCAGGAAGAAGGAACAGGTGGCTGCCGGCGGCGGAGGTGGTGACGGTGCTGGTGGACTTTTTTTTTTTGACGAAACGAGTGAACAAAGGGGAAAGAGACGCGGGATCGTTATTATAGTTTATATATGAACATAACGGCGTACCGCAGACGCCAATTTGTCGCGTTTCGTTTCGGGAGCAGTAGCGTCTTCATTGTGTCGGATTAATTTTGAGGTTTTCTTTTTTCTCAATCCAGCTTTAAATTATTTATTTAACAAATTTTATTTTTGAACAAGAATGAGATCATGAATTCTGATTAAATTAGAGATTCTAAAAATTAATCTGATTAAAATATTTTTTCGCTTAACATTAATTCTGTCATAGACCTTTTTGTATTGACTTTACTATTTTTCAAATTTGACTTCATAACTTCAAGTGGGTTATTTTTTCTGTCCGATGAGACTAATTTTCAAGGGAGACTGGGAAAATAATTGAAGTTAAATTATTGGAAATATTAAAGTAGTGCGGTCGATAAAAAAAAGGACGTTATGTGTTGCTTCTTTTTCCGTAGAAATAAAAATCATATTTAGAAAAGAGGTAAATACGAAACGATGGACGTCATTTATTGTTTTGTATACATCATACATGTGATGTTAATAGTAATCAAGAAAAATAGTAATCAAGAAAAGAGGGAGAAATATTTGAGAATTTAATCATCTAAAGTTATGTTATCCTAGAAGAATTTAATCATCTAAACTTTTATATTATGCATCCTTATGCTAGTTTTATCCTTTTCAAGATTTAAATTAGACCAATATCTTAGTCTCTTAATATGTGAAACTTTTTAATTTTGCTAAAGAGAATTTGTTGTGAATTACGAAATGCGTGTGCTCCACACTTGTAAACGCACTATTTAGAGTATAAAAGTTTAATAAGAAAAAAAATAATATATACATAACATTTGTTTAACTCGTTAACATGATATTAAGATGCAAAATACCTCTATTAATTTTTGTAAAATTAAAGTCATGATTCAGCGGACAAGAACGTAATTTGTTATTTATTAATTTGTGGGGATTAAAAATTTAAAGTGAAAAATATTGTGATCGGACCGGGAACGTTATAATGATACTTTAGAAAAAGAAAGTATTGAGATCTCTCATGTGTAAAGATTAAATCGTGATACTTTTTACGGATATATCGAATGTTACATATGGGCCGTTACGAAGGAGGAATCACTGTGATGGGGCAGGTGGCGGCGTGGTGTACAGCGACGATTAGCTGTCAACTACCGTAAGATATTGATCAGACGGCAGTAATGCGCATTGCGTAGGTACTCATGGTTTTGACCGTACTGGTCCACACTAGACGACGCGTTACCTAATTAAATAAAGTTGTCGATTGGAGCTTCGACAGTATGAATGGTATGAGCATTTGTTTATGTTTTGCCACTTGGAACTCGGACAGAATTTCATATTTTTTTTTACTATATTCTGGTACTTATTTATTTATTTATTTATTTATTTATCTCAACATCAACTGATACTCAAATGAACTGTTCCATAAAAGAAAAAAAGGGTAACCACTTCAGTCACTCATTGTCTTTTTTCTTTTTGATCGATTTGCCCTTTTGGAAATCTGGTACATCCTATTTTTTTTTAATCTCCTATTATACCCTTTTTCACGAACTCCTGTTTGGAAACTTTCACATTTTTCCCATGAACAATTAGAAACGAAAACAGTCAAATTCACTATTTCTGCAGTCAATTTTGGAAGTTTAAAATTCATCAAAATAATCATAAATATAATTATGTTAATTTTGCTATCATTATATGATCAAATTGGTAATCATTTAAATTATTTATGATTCATCATAATATGAGTTATATGAAATTATTTAAACCTTCTAAATTAAAGTCAACTATCAAAATTTACATTAATTTACATTTGTAACTTATCTATAAGTTAACGTATGTTTTTTTCCCCTTTGGAAGATAAAATAGGGTACAACTAGGAAAAATACGCTTAATTGTTTGTTGGGGGAAAAATGTAAGCAGGAAAATATATTCATAAAATTGAACTACATAATTTGGATATATTGAAACATATTGTTTATATTTTATACAAATTTTTCTAAGATAAATTTAGGGAAAGATATTTGAACCAATTGAGATATTCTGATTAATTACATATTTGATCCAGAACATCCAGAATTCGTTTGCGAGTAGACTGGGATAGCAACTGCGAATCAAACATCAAATCAAAACTAGCTTGCTCTTAATTGACTAGCAAAAGGCGATGATCTTGAAGTGTAAATGAGACTAATCTGATTCCAAATAAATTTTACGAGTGAATAATGAGAAATCTTGGCATATCCAAACGTCAAAATTCCATAACTGTAAAGGAAAATTAGTGCTCGTAAACTCATTAACTCAATTGTTTAACTTCATCCTTTGTCTCTAGGAATCACATAACTAAAAATGATATACAATATAAAAAAAATATCGTACAACTAATGGCAATAAGAATGATCTAAAGGAAAATAACTCATTCAGTGATTGAGAATAGAAGATGAATTCCGTATCTCGAATTGGAGAGCCATTATTAGAATTGACGTCTCAGATAGTTTTTTATGACCGAGATCATTTATGTGTGGCAATAAACAAACCCGGACCAGAGAAAAAAGACCTTCGGTCAGGAATACGGAGACAATGAAATGTCAACTAAACAAACAAAATTTTATTCAGCTTTGGAGAAACCAGAGTTTGAGAATCACAGCATCACCACTGTAGCAATCCCCTGTATCATTTCAGCTGACTGAAAAGCTTCTCGGCCACCTGTAATTAAGAAGATTTTACAACTTAGTCCAGACACCAGACAGGATCCATAAGGTAATTCAATGAATAAAAAAAAGGAGATATATACTCACACATTTATCTATGCAAGACCAATAATCAAAATACTGGCCGGTGCAGTGCTTGTGCCCACTTTCATCATTTTCTATTCTCTTCATGCATGCCTGCACAAAGTGGCATCCTTAGACATTGGGTTATTTCCTTGGGATCAGAGGTTGATCAATAAGAATGTTCGATCATAAAATCATTACTCTTACCATTTTCAAAATAAGAATAATTTATTTTATGATAAAGAGAGAAATAAACAACGTCAAGCTAAGAATAAAATCATCCCACTCTTCCTAATGGTTCACGTGGTTAGTTCAATAGACATGTTCAATGCATGTTTTTTCTTTCTTTTGATATATTACTTTTGACATTCCTAAAATACTCTAATTTTTTTTAGAGGTTCTAAATTTATTAAATAAGAAACTTTATCACCATACTAAAAATAACCAGTGGAATTAACAGTAGATTATCATGCTCGATTAAAAAAACAATAGATTATCATGTGCTTAAGAAAAACTTGTTTCATATTTTCACAGCTCTTGCAAGTAATATGTACTTCGTAGTTGTGTTCAAATGAAACCATACACCCTTGAAAAAGTTTTAAGAATCATAAGGGCATAAGCTTGAGTAAGCAAACGCCAAGGAGAAGCAAATCGACTAGACTCTTAAAAGGTACAAGGAGAAACCAGCATCCATATTTCATAAAAACTTGGCATCAAAGTGTAACTGTAATAGTTAATCCAACTTTAAGTACCTTGAAAAAAGTGAAAATAATCAAAAGAGATCAATTGCAAATGATAGGATTCATACATAAAATTATGTACTAAGCCCATCGAGTGAATAAGCCCATACTAAAGGATCATGGACATAGAACTCAAAACTACTATTCTTTGTATAATGAGAATTGTAAATGAAAACAGTATTAATCGAATAGCTTTGTTGGTTCAAAAGATATTCCATAAAAGAGAAGAACAAGAAAGATAGTCTTGTAATAGAATTTGCAAATTTTCGGCTGCCCTGAACTAAAGTAGGAAATTTCCATGCCTATAACCTTTGTATTATCATTTAGTAAAAGGATAATTAATGCAACTAGTATTCATCAAAATCTTGTTTGCGCACCACCTTATACTCACAAAAGGGTAAGAATATTTAGCTTGTGATATGCTTGTATGAACAAATGATTTCTGTTACTCTAATTGCCTGCTTATGTTAGCAAATCTAATGCTCACTAGAAATACAAAAGCCCACAATGCAACAAAATAAATGGTGAATAAGTGAGGCTCCCATCTGGAATTTATCATTTTCGTGAATGAAACATCTGCAAGACAACAATAGTACAATTCGATGTGTTCCATATGAGATAACAACTGGAGCTTCTGAAAGGAAGGTTAACTGCATAATATGACATGCAAATTGAAGTACATGAATATTTAACACCTTACCCGGTAATCATACAATGGTTTTACACACTTCCCTTGGCAGCGATCTTCAAGATACTTCTTTTGGTCCACAGGTTCATCATCAGCCCTGAAGGAAAAGGATATCATTATACAAAAATATAACATGATGAAACAAAGTATAGCATAACATCGAAAAGAGCAAGTTGCACTGTGATCAACACAGCATGGGACAAAAATGTCATTTCTTGTTCAATGGCATACATGCAATTAATCAACATAGCTCTTGTGCATAATGAACGGATCCGAAGATTTTCAATTCTAACAAACTCATTATCATGTTTTCACTCACTACATGGTAAAATCAGAAAACCTCATGTTTGCATTTAGGTTGAAGTAATTTGACATAAGGATAGGCCCTATTAAGAAGTTTCAAACAATTAACTTGAATTAGCCAAATGTGTGTGTCGCAACTGCCAACATTACCAGCAAAATGTATCATTTTTTTTTCCAATTACCAGGGGATAAAATTGGAATTGGTTTCCTTGTACTTCCTACAAACTAATTTTCCTCTTGAATGCCTTTTTTTGCCCTACCTTAGTTTCAATTACCTCTGCAGCATTTTACAAGTGCCTCGCTCCATGATTTAGCATTAGAATGTTTTTTTTTTTGTTGAGGAGGAAAAGAATGACCACAATAGTTGTGGTTGTCATCCATGCGTGTATATATATGTGTGTGTGAAATGGATGTCATGTACAAAAAAGAGATCTCAAGAAGAGAGCGACAAAAAATGAGAGATGTACAATGTCTAGCCAAAATCCCAATCCTGAAGAAGAAAAGAAATATGGTGTACAATACTCTTAGAAAGTTCAAGCAGTTAGTTATGAGTTCCTAGATTCTGACTATACATTTTTCATTCAGTCTTTCCAGCATAGTGCTGAGGCAGCTGGTAATGAGTTTTGATTACACTTATAGTTTTCAAATAACTGAGTTACTGATTTTTTTTTCTAAGGGATACTGGATAGTTGTTAATATAGATAAATATCCCTAGAAAGCATTCGGATTGACAAAATATAGATTAAACAACAAGAAAATTCCAGATCTACAACAGAAAAATGTAACAACTAGGTAAAAGTGAAGATATTATAAAAAGATGTAATCATTTAAATGATATTATAAAAATGAAAAGAATTTACTACTATGACAAATGACTATACAAGAAGAAACAAATAGAAAGATGCCAGAATATATCACTTGATATATTCACTATTCATGTACATTAACTATATCATGCAATTCATTATATCATTTCATGGTCCTTCGTCTAATAGCAGTTGGGGATATTACCAGAACTTTATGACAATTGGGCATATGAAGACATAAAAATATACAGTGCAGAACAACAAATGTGCTGCAGTTAAAATTTTCCTATCAGGCAAGGAAGAGAAATATATTGGTTTAGAATGTAAGGACTTCAGAAAGAGAAGTAATTGCCAACACAACAAAGGGAGCATATGCAATTATGATTACATTTTGGAGAACTAACAATGTTTGTGCTGCTCAGGATGAAACAAATTCCAACCCAATTGATCAGTGCTGCTCAGGATGAAACGAATTTCAACCTAATTGATCAGCTCAAAATCACATGAGAGAGAGTAATTGATGATGACACTGATAATATAGACCAATGTCAAAGCACACTCTCAAAGATCCCCATGGACTTCAGTAATAGTATAACCTGAACAATCCTCAAATGCAAATTCAATGCATGTTCAGCTTGGATTTTCTAGAAGTCGTATGTTGATCACTAGATGCAGATATGAAGATATTGATTATACACCTTTACTAGCCCCTCTAAAACAAGTTATAGGTAAGAAGTAATTGCTATAAAACAACTACTTTTGCCTCCCCCTACCCCAGTTGCATCATGAGGCTAATTAATTTATGCTGCAAACCTCCTACGAAGAATCCAATCCCGCATACATATAGAGATGGATGTCATAGATTCGACGAAATGGAAATGGATCTAATTAGGTTACCCTCAAGACGAACACAAAGAAGCAGTAAACATTTGAATCAAAGCATGTAAGGTAAATCCAACTCACTCACATGGAGAATCTGTGGAACGATCGAACTGGTTCCTCCTGTATATGGAATCAACGTTCAGAGAGAAAAGAGAAAAAATAATAATTATTATTATCAATATCTAGTTCGATCTAAGACCCAAACACGGAGATGACAGTAGAGGCCATCGATTAGAGAAGCTAACGACGGAGGTCGATTCGCAGTACCTTACGATTCGTCGAGCGCTTCGAATAGGGGAGAGGTTTCGATCGAGGGTTCTCGAAGGCCAAGTAGACGAGGGGGGAAACCCGAGAAAGTTCTTCCAACCGTTGTGGCTCACGCACTGCTGAGGGCTGATCAGGGCCGTCCAATAATTATAAAGTTAGAAATTAAAATTTTAAAGATGATCTCCGATATTTTCGAAAAGTTGAAATTATTCCTATTCATGTTTAATATTATAAGAACAATAAAAAGTATTAATATAATGATATATTATTAAAGTTAAAAACAAAATATAAATAAAAAATTGAAAACGATAAGAATATACATATTCTTTAGTTTTAAATGAATATGTATATTCCCTAATTGAAAATAAAAATAATGATTTCATAATTTTTAAATAATTTTTAAAATTTAATCAAGATATTCTTATTTCATATCGCGTTTAACTATATTCCAAGATCGGTAATGGAATATTGATTACAATCTCAATTAATTTTAGTTGCCTTGTTCTTACTAATTTCACATCTCCCTTGCGGGGCTGAACCAAAAATCTGAAAAAAAAAAGGTTTTATTTTATTTTTTAAGGGGTTTGAATCTAAAAAGTTCTTTTTAGTATATCCCTAAACCCGATGGAACTCGACTTCGATTAATACCGTATATTATAATTTCATGATTTTAATATCTTCTCACGTATTTAATTTACCTATCAAGATATAGATTATGCAAATATGTAATACTAAAAAAAATAAAAAAAAACGACTAAATAATGATATTACACAACGTACTAATGTCCTCGTTAGTTGCAAGAAAAGAAATCTTGGGATCCACCGCGTCATGAAATCTTGCCGAGGATGGCGATCCGTGTGCTCTTCAACAAGCGAATCCCGACCGTCCATTTCTTTGCTAATCAGATGCGGGAGATCGGAGCTTCCTTTTCGACATTTCACAAATCTCCCGCGCCCCCGAAATCTCCTTTTAAATACCGCACCCACCTCCTCAATTCGCAAGCAACGACCTCGCATTACCAAGTCAAGCTAAATTTCCCGCGAACCGAAGCCCTAAATTTTCTCAGGAGAAATGGCTCGCACGAAGCAGACGGCGAGGAAGTCGACCGGCGGCAAGGCCCCGAGGAAGCAGCTGGCCACCAAGGCCGCCAGGAAGTCTGCCCCGGCGACCGGGGGCGTCAAGAAGCCCCACAGGTTCCGCCCCGGCACCGTCGCCCTCCGTGAGATCCGAAAGTACCAGAAGAGCACGGAGCTTCTCATCCGCAAGCTCCCGTTCCAGCGCCTGGTGCGCGAGATCGCCCAGGACTTCAAGACCGACCTCCGGTTCCAGAGCTCCGCCGTCGCCGCCCTGCAGGAGGCCGCCGAGGCCTATCTCGTCGGTCTCTTCGAGGACACCAACCTCTGCGCCATCCACGCCAAGAGGGTGACCATCATGCCCAAGGACATCCAGCTCGCACGCCGTATCCGCGGAGAGAGGGCGTAGACTGCCATCAGTGGCGCGATAACATGTATTCTGCTCGTTTTTTTTTTCCTGGAACTTCGTTCGAGTTCGTTCTCGTGTCCGTTGTAATTGTTCTTTGTTGAATCTTTGAGAAACTTCTTGTGTAATGGAAAAAAAAAATCGACAACATTTTATTTCGCAGAATGGATCAGGAGCCTCAATTTTTTTGCTATTTGCAATTTATTATTCCTTTGGCAGTCCCTTCACATACTACGCCATCAACATTCACCAGATTGAAATAAGCATTGAGATTGTTTCTAGTCCCCTCGGAAACTATTCCAGTGATGTGCAAGGCTGGGTCTCTCATAGTGGCGGTCCTTAGTATCTAAGCTGTGGTCGGGTTCTGTGGAGCATGCCTAGATGGATTTACGATAGAATTGTATGGGATATTGTTAGTCCAAGAATTATCTATGACATTATAAACTTTCACCCATAATCTCCTTCCCTCGAACTGGATAAACATGACATTAATCTTCATACCCAAGTGTAAATGTTCATGGATAGTTTTGCAATGTGCTTTATATGTCAAAAATTATTTCAAATAGGCTTTGCTCCATTCTTAGCTGTCTAGTTGGTAAGGCTTAGTCAGCCTTTATCTCATATAGAAATATACAAGATAACATTTTTATTATCTAAGAATTAGTCCACTCACTCAATTTCGATAGACATAAGTTCATACTCATTAAAGCAATGGAAAAGGCATTCGACGGTTCTCATGGAATTTCGTCATTGCAATTCTCACCATCATAAACTTTCCTCAAAATTTCGTTCTTTGGATTAGCCTCTCACTATAGTTTAGCTGTGATAAATGCATCGCTTTTCCGTACTTTAAGGCCTATCGTGAAATCTATCGGGGCCCTCTCCCTTTATAAATTCATTTCTCTCTCAAGTCTTCTCTTCTTTAATGATCCAACAAATTGCTTACGAGAAAATTGAACCATTCCGGCTAGGGACCTCCCTTAGTCACCTCCTATGCATGGACGACCTACTCATTTGCCTTGGAGCCACAAAAAAGAACTGTAGAAGTCTTAGTGAAATCTTGGAGATATACAAATATTTAACTTATCAGAGTGAATACTCAAAAATTTGAACTATACATATTAACTCTCTGGCCATCATCGAACCTCATTAAAAACTCACTCGGCTTTAAACTAGGAAAATTTCCTTCTTAGTATCTCAGCACGCCTATCTCACCAAAGTACATTCCCATCAATGAGCAAAGATAGATTGAAAATAAAATCTCGTCCAAGCTAGCTGGTGGCATCAATCGATGCTCAACCAAGCCGCTAGGATCACACTTATTAAAATAGCTCTATCCTCCATGCCTATTTACGCTCTTGGTGCAACCCATCTATCTTGTGAAACCTTGGAGTCATTAGAGAAAATCTCACGTAACTTTTTTTGAGATCTTGGTAAAGGACGTAGAGGTGTCCATCTTATTTCTCGGACCATTGCCCAACTGCCATGTCCTATGGGGGCCTCGGTATCCGGAACCTCAGACTTGTCTGCTTCTTCTTAATCACCAAGCATATCCAGAGCCTCCTAAATAATGATCACACACCTTGCGTTGCCTTTGTAACAAACAAATATGGCCCCCCTCCAACTACTTTATACTAAGCGCTCTTGATACCCTTAGACTAGGTTTCCGCAATAAAATTAGTGCAGGCATCTATCCTCAAAGACCCAAGAATTTTTGACATTCCTCTCATCTAGATGCTTACTTATGTAAACATTGATTTACTTGCTGAGTCAGTGACCTCAGAACTGATAACACATGAAATGACACACTCATATCTACTATGTTTGGCTCAGTTTTGTGTATGCAAATTAAACATATTTTTATCTCTTCTTCTGCCTATAATAATGTGTGGGTTTGGACGACGGATGCCAGTGGGATCACTAATGCGAAGTAAGTGTATAACTTTGTGTGCCGTCACTCTATGCCGCCATGCTCCCCTAGAGGGCCACCGTAGACTAAGCTATGCCAGATTCTTGTTCCTCCTAAAATCCAAATATACCTCTGAAAGTTGTTCCACCATAAAACTATCTACTCTTATACCATTTTCTTTTTTTATAACACTATTGATCCTACATGCTCCCTCTGTGGACATGCCCCATAATCAAACGCACATATCTTTTTTTAGTGCTTTGTTGCAAACCAACTTTGGACTCTTTTCCAAAACAAGCTCCACCTCATCTTTCGTTTTAGTGCATCCTAGCACTTGGGCTCCTAGACTCAAGAGGGAGCACTATCTCTATTTTTTCCACTATTTTTTGGAGTTGTAGAATCTGCGTAATAGTATTCACATCAGGTCACAACGAGCGATCGTGAGCATGGTTTGAGGAAGGGCTTTGACCGGGTCCCATGAGTTTTCTGACATTCATACACCTGAGGCAAACTGTTCCAAGACCTCTCGTGGGTCGGAGTGGGAGCCCCCACTTCAGTCCTGAGTTGAATTTAACTCAAATGGTTGCCAGTGGAATGGATGGTATTGGCTATCTTCTTTGCTCTCATGACACCTCACATTTTTGCAAGATCAAATGTTGATTCAGTTTTGGAAGTTGAAGGTGGCATTGCTCAAGGGACTACAATATTGCATGGATGAGGCCTCACACATATTCATATCTCTTCCAACTCGGCTATTCTTACTAGGATCATCAAGAAGGAGACGAACTGCCCATGAAAACTTAAAGAAATTATACTTGATATCTGGAACCTTATCCTTCACTTGTAATCAGTTACGATATCCCACTGCCCTAGGCAATCCAATATGACAGCTGACTAGCCCATTTTGATCGCTCAAATCATTGTGAAAATTTTTTGTAGGATAACCCACCTCCTGACCTCACCCATTTTTTGTATGATGACTCTTTTGGCTTAACTACTCAATGAAAGCATTTTTATATTTAAAAAAAGGATGTGGTGCGGGTCATTTAATGAGTTTTCTCTTCCCTAAGAATATTGGTATAATTTCTAACGAAGAAAAAATATACTGTTTTTTTTTCTCGAAATTACAAACCTCGTTAATTTTTATAAAGCATATACCATTTTTTTTTCGAATTAGGAAACACAAACAATTTCGAAAATATCATCGAATTGATGAATAAAAGTATATATATATATATTACTTTAAATAATACATCTATTCATAAATACCATGTATAAAATAAAAAGTGATTAACGTAACTCCAAAATACTTTTACTTTAGATGGTTCTATGAATGATTAAATTCTTATTTAAATATATTATTTATTCAAATTGTTGATTGAAATATTAATGATCGAATGCGCTCAACATCTTTTTAAAATATAATAAAATGTATTTTGAAGGTACATTCATTTTATATATAATATCATATATATTATGAAGCACAATGTGATGTTTTTTTAATGTAAGGAGTAAAAATATATATAATAATGAATATTAAAAAATATAGTATTAATTTAATGCAGAAAATAAAATTCAATTAAAGAAAAAGACATCATGATTGAACTTTTGTAAGATAGCATCGAACGATTGAGTGATTACTAATATAGTCGCATGTGAAAATAATGTATAAATGTTAAACTAATATAACCAAAATGATCATTATAAAATCATAGGTTCATACTTTTACCGCAACAGGTTTATATATTATTGCTACAAAAAGAAGGGTTGACCGATCTAGTCTTTCGGAGGTTCAATTCATTTAAAACCTGCATCAATCAACCGTCAATAAAAGATGGACCTTCAGACGTCTACTCATATGAAAGCCAAATCTACACAAATGTGGGATAAAAAAAATTTAGGTAGAAGTTTCAATGAAAATTATTGTCTAACTTACAGCAGAGTCTGGAACATTAAAGATCAGTCTTCCGTCAAAATAATACATTTTCTTCTCGCCTCTTTGGACAAGCAAATAATATGAAAAATTAAAGTTATAACAACAATAATACATTGTCGCTGCACATAAATAATGCGCCGAAAAATAATGCACTCTACGCCCTTCCTGATTCTCTCACACAATGCTTGGGGCATCGCCCATCCAGTTGCAGATAGCACGCGGCCATCGAGTTCTGATACAATCCACCAGGGGAGCATGCTGAGGTGGTTGTGGCTGATTCAGCCCCGTTATGTCATTCTCCCTCCCAGCTGGCTCACTGCTCGCAGTGCTGACTACATCAGCCAAGTAGTCCTCTTGCGACCATCTCGGCGGGACTGTAACACTCAATTTACAAAGCCTGGGCCTCTGCACTGGGCTCTCGCCACCACCGACAGACGTCGCAATGTTCGATACTGACTTGGCGATTCCATTGAAATGGTAGATATCGAACTGCTTCTTTCCCAACAAACCAGATGAGTCCTTCAGTCCTCCCAAACTTTTGTCCAGATCCTGCAAGGCCTGCCAGAACTCGCTCCAGACTATGTAGCCCGCACCGCAGAGGTTCTGGAGCTTGTCAGGTGGGAAATTGATGTTGGTTTCTCTAAGTACCTGCTGAAACCCTTCAACGCTGATGAAGCCTCCCCCTCCGCTTTGGTCTTGAGCGTCAAATGCCCTCCTAATTTTTGACTCTCGCTCCTCCAGTTCATTCTCCTCTTGTACAGAATAATCAAGAGCAAAAAGAACCGTGTAATGCGACTCACTCCCCACTACCCATATGGGCCATTTTGGGCATTTCAAATGCTGCCCGACCTTGCAAAAGTTGAGGGATTCTAAAAGGGTCAGAAATCCTACTTCCACAGTCGTTGGTATGCCTTTGAGGAACATGCCGCCACCAAGATCCATTTTATCATCAAACACATTGGGGACAGCTTGTCCACAGATCAGAAGATTCACCACTTCCTGCAAATACCAGAATATTACCTTTAGGGAACTATCCGGAATGTCTGAATTGCCATATGGCAGCTACTCTTGTTTAGCATCAGATGAAGTCGACAAAACGGGAAGGGTACAACAATAATCCCTATGGCATCAGAATGTAACATTTGAGGTTAAGTTAACATTAAATACCTGTGAGGCATGCCCAAATGGTGCCGTCACCAATGGTTGACTGGGATCATCCCTATCTTCCTGGACAGATTCCTGGATCATAACAAGATTCAGTGCGCTTTAAAAATGGGTTCTCGTATTAAAACTTCAACTAAAGAAATCCCTAACATGTAACACCAGTAAAAAACACTTTAGAAAATCAAAAAGAAAACAGACTGTTGTGGAGAGTCCAACAACTGCACGTTGCACATTTGATACTATTATCACATGTAAAACCTGGGCACCAGAGCTATTTGCAGGTTACCACACTCGAGATGGTTTCATCACCAAATTTAATTTGTATAATTATCCTGTTATTATTTGCACATATGCTAAATCATTGCTGGAAAGACAAGGCACACAACCAGCCTGTCTTAAGAAAAAGCAACAAAACGAAAAAACGGCTTCTGTAAAATCTCTGTACTAACCAGCCCTCTTGATAATAGTGCTGAGATGAGAAAAAGCAGTGCACCAAGACGACTTTGAAACATAGGAAGGGATTCCATAAGATAATGGAATGCATCAATTCGTGAAGTATGCTTGTTTACTCTCAGAATTTTTTGCATATCTGATGCTGATTCGATCGACACACCTTCCAGGGTTTTTGTCCCCATCTGTTAACATAGTGCAGCAACATTACAATTAAAGCCAAACTAACATAACAGATTTCATATATACATATGCTCTATTTTTTGTGTTATCTAATTACTCCTACAATGCCTATTCATATCAAATTAAGCCACTTTCATAATGTGCTTGTTTTAACAAGATTTGTGTGAAGAAAGTTGAAGAATTTTCACCCAAGGGCCTCCAAACTTTTTTTGAGGGGAAAAAGGATGATTAACCAGAATGTTAATCATCCAAAACCTTTATTGGATATCAGGTATCAGTTCAAAGATTACAATAGTACTTCATAAAAAGCGCCACTCGTTGTGCATAAAAAAAGCATGACTAAGAATATTCTCAACATAACATCTATCATTTTGGAAGATTAGTTTATTCCGTTATAGCCATAGAGCCCAGAGTAGTGCGAAGAGAAGGGCCTCCAAACTTTGCTCCAGTCCCATTTTTGTCACTCAGAAATAATTTGTATGGAAATGATTTCCCAACTTTTAGTAGCAGGTTAATAAGGAAAAAAAAGCTTATGTGGATGTAATGTCATGTCTGCATGACATCCAAGCAGGAAGAATATATTTTAAAAAATCTATTAATTTATTATAAATTTTAAATACAAATAGAGAAGAGAGAGGGCAGTCCCCCTATTTCCCATTTTCTATATTTCTGTTGTTGTTCGTATTCCTGCATAGTAGTTTTATTTATAAATTAATTATATGTATTTGTAGAAAAATATTTTTCATCCTAATTGGATGTCATGTGGCATCTAATGTGCTATTTGAGGTAAAAGGTACCATTTTGTTACATTTTTATAAAGTTTGTCTTTGAGAAATCATCTTTATAAGTTGGAGTATAATTTTGTTACAAATTAAAGTTGAGAGACTAAATATGGTATTGAGGCAAACTTTAAAGACCCTGGGTGAAAATTACTCAGCAAATTTGTATGTATTATCTAACATCACTTTCAATGTATTATCTAACATTATTTTTAAAATGTGTAAAATAAATGTAAATGAAATAACAATGCTTTGCCAAAAAAAATCAAATGCTATCAATTTTGTATTAGCTCATCTCACTTTATGTATTTATCCATATAAATTTGTCAAGATTATCACCTCGCTCTGGTCAGCTTCAGACATATCCGCCACATGACTTTTTTCAGTTCCTATGGTTGCAACAGTAGCTTCTTTTCCAGATCCACATAAAAATAATATTTCGACCATACTATGAATCAATGCTCTGAAAAAGATACTTTTATTACAAACTGAGAAAATCCTTCAATTCATACACGAGCTATGATGGATGAGAGACTACCTTGTCTTCCTATCTTCTGTTATAGATGCAAAATCAATGCTTGATGAATATTCGTGATATCTTTTTTGGCGTAGAGTAGAGAGTGGATTCTCCACTTCCATCTTATCCACATCATCTGGGAAAAATAAAAGATACTTCAGGACAAATGCCTGAAGAACCAAACGAACAGTTGTAAGAGATGGATCTGTTGAAGAAAATTGCAAAAAACCTCATAAAATTAAACAAAATATAAATAACCTATGCCACAAGATTTACTCTCTGAGCATAGATAATTCTAATGTTCTTAGACTGTGAAATTTGAATTTAATTAAACAAATGCATTGATGGAAATTCCCATTTATTGCCCATATAAATGCAGAATTGGAGGGAAGCATCAGGCACAACCAAAATACATCTCAAGAGGACAGCGTGCTGTACCACTAACCATCCTTTGAGCCAATTGAATGCAAAAGAACAAGGTCATTTTTGGTACACCACTCTTCCTTTTTAGTGAGGAAATGGAAAGAATCATTGCGAAATGTAGTACAATACATCATTTCGGTAGATTTTGTACAGTTTTGATCATACATACACCTTTGCCTCCCTTAGTATGGCAAGATGACTACAACTTTTTAGCATCTTCCTTTCCTAAGAAAAGCAGAGTTGGTAGATTCATGTTTTCACGACGTTATTAAGGAACACAACTAAAGATACCCAATAAAAGTAGGTTTCCAACGAAACAGTAGAATTGGTAAGAAGTGAAGTAACTAACAAGTACTTTGACATAATTGCCAATGTGAACTTCATTGCAATAACATGTAGGGCCACTTTCGTCACGCTAAGGTCCTCTGGCTGCGGACTGGAAGAACATGTAGTACTAAATCCCCATTTACTTTATATTAGTAATAACCATTATCTTTATATTAGTGAAATATCTGGATGATTAACATACTGTTTATATTAGTGAACACATAGGACTTACGAGTCATTTCTGGAAGGTGTATATCCTGTTGCCACGAAGATTACACACTTATGACAGAAGTGCTAAGTTAATAGCAATAAGAATTTGCGAAGTGCGTGTCAACAAGAACATTGAAAAATGGCACATCTGAAATCGGTTAACAAAAACTATCACCTATACGTGTATTGAAAACTACTTACAGCTACTTTGGCCAAATTGGCAGAAACTATGGTAACTTGGAGTCTTTTGTTTTCTACTCGAGAATCGGAAACTTGGACTCTTGCCAAGACTTCATAGTTTACAAGATTCTCATGAAAGATATGGAGGTATATAGCGAGAACTATAAATCAAAAATGCTGTAATAACACGTGGGAAAATGTTTTTCGCATACATCTCAGCTATAATAATGGGAAGCACTTTAAGTAAATAGTAGGAAAGCAACCTGTATGGTAGCTAAAACACCACATGGACCTCCCTCATGCTGAACCAAGCCCAAGAATGTTTCTGGATCAGGGCTAAACCTGCATTTGGGTTATGACATATGGAGTTAGATAGAGAAAGAACTCATTTAAAGTCTACTTTTGCTGTTAAAGGTATTTTGTCTTGAATAAAAGATAATTCTTATCCTAAAATTATGAAACTTGTGTACGAATCAATAAATTTATGATTCAGTTGGACTACTAGCAAGCTACAAAGTTACACTTAACCAATGTAGAATCAAGAATAGTAATGTAGTTCTGGAATTACTAATAAGCGAAGCTGTATAATTCTGGAATCATAGACCAAAGATGATAAAATATGTAAGTAATATATAAATAGCAATGATACATCCAATAAAAATCAATATAAAAAATATGTCTCCCATTTACAAGGAACTGACAAGTATACATACGAGGCACATAGATTATCCTAAAGGCAACAATAAATTAAACCCAAGTTAAACAAGGAAATCAACTGCACAGATGAATTCATAAGGATATGGAATTCAAAAGGATGTTCCACTGGGCAAGCGCCAAAAAGAGATACAAATACTGGGCCGAAACTATAGAGATGGTGGTGTTAATTTTGCATTATTTTTTATTTCATTCTTTTCTGGATTAAATGAGCAATGTGAGACTTTAATTTGAATTCCTATATAATTAATTGTCAACTAAGTTTCATCAACATAGCGCAGTTAGTTTTTGGTTTCATAAAAACTTTCATAGCAAATCTTCTTGTTCTGTTCACAACCATTCTATAGCTCTCTTGCCAATTTAGAACTATTAACACTAAAAGCATAAATCATATAAGAGTACAGTAGTCCTGGGTTTCCTTTTGTGCGAAGTTTCGCTTTATATTACTCAGAGTTGCAGTCCTTTATTCCTAACATTTATTGCAACTTAAATGAAGATCACTTACCAGCATTGCTTCCATGTTTGTTTGTTAGTCATAATTTCACAAATAACGAATTAGTTCCGGAAAAGAAATGGAGCTGGCTAGTAAAATGATATTAAAATAACTCCATCATATCAACTATTGATTCTATAGAACTTCAATAAGAAGGAAGATTCTGTTCTTCATGTAATTTAAGAACAAAAACCATCGTCTTGAAATGGTTCAATTAACTGCCTCCAACTGCTAGCAGGCACTATTCCTTACCTAATCCCTTGGTTGCTCCATCGCATCAGAACATTCTTGGATACGCTATTCCCAAACATCGTGAGAAATAACTGCTCGGCAACCGCTAAGGAGAGCTCCTCACCACACTTGAACTTTCCCCTCTCCACCACCACCTCGACACTTGGAGTGCCCGCCTCAACTTCCTTCGAAACCGTAGCACTCATATCTTTCCCGGTCGGGCTCTTAGCCACAGCACCTTCTCTGGCGCCCGACGCCGGCTTCCCCGGCCCGCCGCCCTTGTTCGCGGCCGGGGAAGCCGCGGCGGCCCTGAGTCTCTTCTCGGCCGCGGCAGCCATGAGCTCGCGCTGCGACCTCCGCGCCTTCGACTCCGTGCTCTCCTCCGCGCTCTCACGTGGCGGTTTGCTCCGTTTCGCCTCCGGCGGCGATCGCGGCGAGCCCTGCAGGCTCATCCTGAGCGCCATCTGCAGTTCCTCGTCCTCCCTGTCGTTCATCTTCGAGCACACACCAATTATACGTTCCCGGTGCCGAAATCACGGCGGGAGCATGCAAACTCGACGCCTAGGGTTTTAGATTCCGATCGACGGAGAGGCGCCGAAGGGATCGATCGTTAGCGCAGACGAATCGGACAATGGTTCGAATTGGAAGCCTCGATGCTTTCGCGGTTCGAAAGTCGTAGAAAAGTTTGCCGGCGGACGGTTCGGCGGCGACGCGATCGCCGAGACGCCGGCGGTGGTGAGAGGAGGAGAAAAGTATACGAGCGAGAGAGCGAGGAAAAAACATGTAATATAGTATGCATTCGTGGTCCGATTACTTAAATAACCCTCTCCAGTGATGGAAAGTGGAAATGGATCCTTCGATGGTTAGTCGTACGACGTTGAATTGGACATGGGATCGAGCCGTGGCCGTTGGATTCGGATTTATGTGGTCCGAAAGGAGGACATATTAGTCATTCTAGTTGGAATTGTATTATGTTCACGCTCCTCGCACCGTTTCGGATTACGGTTTTAACATCAATTTTAGGCAGCACCAAATCTTTTTTCACAGATAGGATTTAGGAGAGCTGGAAACACCACAATTTCTAAAATTACAAGTTTATGTTTGTATGATACTGAAAATAAATTTTTTATTCAACAAATATCTTATTTGAATAAAAAAATATCTTTTATTTTAATTTCAGCTAGATAAATATATTAGGCACTTTCTTACCTTTAATATTAATCAACATATAATAAATCATATGTATGACTGTTTCTTTACTATATGATTATTTTTCTATCTCCAAATTTTATTTTTGTAACAACCAAATAATCTTGCACCACTTATTATTTTGGTCTAGTTGAATAAATATTTGAAATGTAGGTTATTTATTATCAGTGAATTTATGCTTACATCAAGTTTAATCTAGAAAAAAATAATGATTATAAAAAGTAATGAGAACAAATGGTGAATTTAGTTATAATCGATAAAATAAAATATTTACTTACCACCGGTGAAAAAAAAAGATATGCTTATCAATGGCCAAAAGCAATATATGTAGAGAAAAATAATTATGTATCATATTATTTCTTTTATAGTTGAAGTTAATAGGGAAGTGATATTTCGTTTCCCCAAATTCGTATGACAAAAAGTAAACGGCATGAGGAGTAACAATAAGATTCCCATTAGCTATGATTAAATAAAATCTCGTAAAGGGAAGGAATTTTTTTTTCACAGTGTTGGAATAAAGGGAAGAGGAAGTGTGAACGTTATATGACAATTATGCACTATTCCAATTGTAAGACTATGAATCTGTTTGATATAACGGTTTGACGAGGGGATAACGATTTAAATAGCGGATAGCGGATAATGGTTGATAATTAGTGATTATCGATTTATTTAAAATATTAATAAATAAGTGTTTGATAAATTTAGCGGTGGAATTAGCGGATGAATATAAAATGACATAATTGAACATACAATAAATTATTCTATTCCATCGCTATACAAAATTTATTAAAATTTAATAAATAAATAATTAATATCTCAATGAAATAAAATAAAATTTCACAAGTAAATTTTTTATTAAAATATATTTATAATACATTTTATATAGTTCATACATGATCTTAAAATGTTAATTATTAAATTAATTTTTATATCCATTGTTAATAAATAAATATTTTGTAATCAATTAAATATGGGGATATAAAAGGAATAATGTTGAATGATGTTAAATAAAAATTATAAAATAATAAGATAAATTAAAAAAGAAATAATACATTTGAATAAGGATAAAATAAAAAAAATGAACTTCTAAATGCTAAAAGTTAAACACTAGTAGAGGTAGCTTTTCAATTTTTTTTCATTCAAAACGCTAAACTCTACTTGATTACCAAAAAGATAAAATAGCATTTCAATCACTACACGTTACTTGAAACGCTTTTTTGCATTGCCAAACAGAGCCTACATATTGGAGGATAATTAAGTCATTTCGTTTGCTAAAAAAATTTAACTGCCTTTTTTCTACTCTTCAAATTGAGGTTGAAAACAAATTGAGCAAAGAGAAAAATGGGGATGAAATTTCTCTCCCTTTTCCCTTCATTTTCTTTCATTCAAATTGAGTAATTTTTCCCCCTTCCCTTCCACCTCTTTATTCTTCTTTTCCTCTAATTCAAACATAGGCTAAAGGCACTTTTTTGCATTGCGGACAATTTTTGATAATTTAACATTTTTATTTTTTATATTATTTGTTAGTATATAATTATATCTAAGGGTAATAATCATCATATTAATTATTTTGTGTTTGTTTATTACTTTCTACTTAATCTTAGACTTATTTCTCCTTTTTGCTTCTTCAAGTTTTTTTTGTCTTTATTCAATGTCATATTAAAGCACTAAACAAATGCAAAAGCTATTTTTTTTGTGGCATTGATAATAAACCAAAATGCTAGAACAATACTTAAGACTATTATTATAACAAATATATGTGCTATAATTTAAAAGTTATGTAATTTAATAATTAATAATCATTGTCCCCTTTCTTTCTAAAACGAGGTGAGGACGTACAAAGTACACAAGTTCTTACTAAATTTGTAAAAATGGTGATGTCCAAGACTAGCATATACTTCCATCATTGTTTACACCAAAATAACATACATGATACAATATAATTGATTGAATAGCAAAGCTTTTATGAACATGCATACTCCATTTCTGCGATGAAATGTTAAGCCCCAACCATGCTATATAATTGCGGCTTCTTTGAGTTGTGTTTGATGATAACTAGTCTTAAAAAAATCAACATCAAGATTATTGAGAGGAAGTAAGTGAAGAACCTTGCCTTTTGGAGATGGTTGCTTGTTATCCATTTCAAATTATCCTACAATATTTGGACTTTCATGCCAAGTCAACTTGTGTTGGGGTGCTACAACATTTCAACTTATAGAAACAATGAGTGGCCTAAAAGTTTTGAGTGAAGATTTTCTTCCTTGTCAAATCTTTGATGCTCACTTCAAACCATGTGATATGCTATGCCACTAGAAATATTGCTCTATAAGATCGTTTAATGATGGGTTTGCATAGGATCTACTAGATTTAGTTAGATCATTTGATGTAGACTTTAGAAGTTGTGATTTCTTACATCGGCTAAATATTTAAAATTAAAATTTATACTCTATAGTCTACATTTTTGTAAGTATACAAGTCGATTAAAAACCACGAGTATCATAACCCCGTTGATTTAGATTAGTTCTAAAGTAATATATCTCAAAATATCACAAATATTAAATAAGCAAGAAGTGAATAAGAGACAATGTATCGATTCAGGAGTTCAAATGAAAAGAAGGCTCCTCTGTAGTGAATTGGTCACTACCGTGGATATGATCCCCATTTGGAGAGGAAAATGATCTCTCGAAATTTATTTTGTAATGCAATCTACTCTCTTTTATCATCTGTCGATCTCTCTCTGAATGATTGAAACTAAGCCGATGATTAAATTTCAATGATCAATCGACCTATCGACTATGATCTTATAAAAGTTGATCTCTCGATCATTCATAATCAAATAGTATGAATTCTAATCTTAACATGAAAATCTATTCTTAGACGAATACTAACATTGCATACTCTCGCCTCACAATGTGATCAAATGGACCTCTTGGTGCCTCTTTGGAATCTAAAAGGACTATCAAAGAATAATATTGCCAATGATTTAGAATATGAATAAGTTTATAAAAAAACCAGGCATACTCGATGGCATCACAATAGCGTTGACTATATTGCAACGCTAATAGAGTTACTTGAGCGTCGACTTAACGTTGACTCTAAAGTGATATCTTTTAATTTATTAGTCAATGCTGCTATAGCGTGGAACTACCGTCGCTTCGATTTGCGGCGCTAAAAAATTACCTCAAATCTCTAAGTTCTTCCCTGTTTCTTTACTATTTACTGTGTGCGACCGACGACCGTGCGACATACGATCCATTGTGACCGACGCCGACAATCGATTACGACCGACGCCACCCTCCTCCGGTGCCCTACTCCAATGCCACCGTCGGACACCTCCCTCCTCCGCAGATCATTTCTCTCAAACAAGATAGAACAAATAAAGAAGATCTTTTGATCATATGAAATTCAAAAACACATCAGAATCATTCACAATTTAATGTGCAATGTGATTAAGTAGGTGTCTAAGAGCGGCAAAATGGGAATCAAACAATAGTAGTTACACAATTACACTACAGAAGAACAAGTGTTTTTAGCCAGACATCGGCTTGAATGAAACTATCAAAATTCTCCCCATTCTCTCTTTCTTCTCTTATCTTTGTCTTGTAATCTTTAGCCCCCTTTTTCCTAATCTTTTCGTCCTGCCTCCTCTCTCTCCCTTTTTAAATCCCCCCTTTTTCCTGTTTTGCATTCAGATTTCAAAAATAAGTTCAACCATTATGGAATAATTCAAAGTTTACAAATAACAAAATTTCGCATTAAATTTAACAAGGTCTCCATAAAAAGAGGTGACAAAACTGATATCCAATGATAGTTATAATGTCTAAAAAAGGAGATGATCAATCATGTTGGTTCAAGAAAGTAGCACCATATTTGGATACAATTTTTTTAAAATGAGCTAACTAATGAGTGATTTGAAGCCCACAAATCAATTAAAATATAGCTCTCTAAATTGATTGTACTTGATGATTAAAAGGATACCATCTTGCTCTCTCTTCTTTTCTTCTTGTCCAAAATCTTTATTGACCTTCTTTTTTGTTTACCCTTGTCCTCTTGTCCATTAGAACTCCAAATAATTGTTACCAATTTTAATACAACTCCTGTTGCCTCCAATCCCATTTCTTACATTTTGAATTTAGATATTTTGTTTATTTGTCTTGTAGTTGCCATATCTCCTCGCTTTATTTTGGATTTTTTTATAATAATCGTCAATGAACCGACACTTTTTGTTATAATATTTTATTTTTCATTTGTTCATGTTAATTTGTATATGCTATTTGAAATCGACCAAACTCCTTCTTTTGAAGCCCTTGATGTTTGTGTGAGAAGCATTTATGGGCGTGGAGGCTAATAATATCTCAAAAAGCATACTAAAAACAAAAAAAGGAGAGAAATCACTAAAGACTTAGCAATGTTTTTTATGCCATTCTTCTTGTTATGCTTTTGCTATTATTATCCATATTGAGTTTTAAATCACATTTTTACGAAAGATAGTTATATTTTGAAATCTTATTTTTTGTAACACTATCTTCTCACTATCGAAAAGACAACTCAAATTGCTCTTCAAGCGTAAGAAGAATTATTTATGGTAGATTTTTTAATGTCAAAGCATAAATGCATAAGCTCATATTCTTAAGCATATCACACACACAAAAAAAGTGAAGGTCTATTCTTATGAGACATTTAACAACTGCTATATATATATATATATATATATATATATATCACATGCAATGTTGTTAACTAAGTAGCTCTATACATAATTTCAATTTCTAAGCATGAGGAAGGATTAATAAATTCGATTAATATATAAATTTATAATACAATCTTTTATGTGAATTCCAACACATGTGTATGTTTTCTATGTAATTGTATGCAATGGACACATTTACAATTTCTGACCATATAACAACTACTATATGAGAAAGGCATGATAATGTTGCAATTTTCTTAAGTGACACTTGAAGCAACAATTGAGTGAATTTTATATTCAATCAATGTTAGATGGATGTAATGAAGTGAAAATTACTTCTTGTAATAATCAAATAATTAGAAACTTCTATAAATATAACTGCTTGCATTATATGCTTGGGTCATATGGTTGAAAAAAAATTCTTGAAGAGATTCTTAATAGGGTCACAGTAACAAGATGGATTCAAAATAATTAGAATGAGGAAAAACATTTTTGAAATTTTGCAATTTAGTCAAAAGAGATGACTACATTGAATAATAAGTATTAATAATTCATTATATTTTAGCATAAAATACTAAAGACTCGGATGCTCAACTTTGGCTTAAAATGTTTAATAAGGCTACATGTCAACATTTTAACTATTTTCTGAAGTCAACTATATATTAAATCAGAAGAAAAAATATTAAACAATCAAATGGCTTAAAAGTTTTTCATCACATTCTACTAGTAGCCCTACCTTAAGGTAAAAATATAAAATGTTGTGTTAAAATTTTCTTTCGGTTGTTTTAGTATCAATGATGAAAGGTTAATTACAGATTTTTTTAGATGCAATAAACTCTACATGTGTATGTTCAAGTATCCAATGTTTGATGTCTCTAGATAATGCGGCAGAAAATTCAATTGAGAAGGCACCACCTTATATTTAAAAATAACATAAATTAACATAAGTGAATTGCCAGATTCCTCAAGGTAAAAAGCACATATTTTTTGTTCACGTTTTTAAAGACTTGAACATATTGATTTTAAATTGTAGCTTACATTCATATATTGTTTAATAATATGATGTCGAATTTCTTTTGAGTTTTGGATTAATTTCACCCTAATGTGAAGGAGTCCAAAAGAAAAAATCACCTCATAATCATCAAGGGGCTCGTTTGGCAAGAGAATAAAATGTACAATAGTTACTTATTCGATAGAATATAATCAAATATTTATGGAATAGAACCAAGCATCATGGTTGTGTTTGGATGTGAACTTTAAGTTATCGTTTAGTTTTCGAGAAATGAAAAAATTTTAGTAGGCATTTGGATGAGAAATATAATGATGAGAATTTAAAAAGTTGATTTGATAGATAAGCTTTAATGGGTGTTTGAATAAAAAGTAAGACTTATGAATATAATTTATTATTTTATGAGTTATAAAATCATAGTAAATACAAATATTATATGTATTTGTTTATTTAAAATTTACATAAATATTAAGATCCAAATATAATATAGTTTTTTTCTAAAAACAATTGAACATTTTAATTAATAAAATTATATTATAATAAATATAATATTATACATAAGATTTTATAATAAGTTTACTTAACTAATATTATAAAACAATCAATATAGTTAATATAATATTTACATCAATTCATTTAATTAATATGAAGTATTATAATTTTTTATTATACTATAATACAAAGCAAAACATAATTAATATAATGTTTAATATGAATTTATTATAATTAATTATTAAAAATAACTAAATTTTAATTCATAAAATTGAATAATCTAGTTTATAAGTTAAATAATAATATATTAATAAAAAATATGCATACATTAAAAATAATTAAAATAAAAAAATAAGAGAAAGAAAAAAATAAAAAAGTAAAAGAAAAAAACCCAAGTTCTTACTTGTGGTTATGTGACGGAAACTTGAAATGCTCTCATTACATGGAGTGTTTGACAAAATTTAAACAAGTTCTGTCATATATACACTGTCCATCAAAGACTTATCATATTCTAGTCATTGTCTCAAAATTCTAATGCCATCTAAAAAATCATGAAAATATTCTTCAAAATTGAATCATTAAATTCCTTTTATTTGGTGGAATATGGAATATCATGTTGTTGCTTATCTTTTTTTTTCTTCATTTCTTTTAGCTTCTTCATATCCATAAACAATATTAATTATATTATATCACACCATTATTATAATGGGCAAATACTAAACACTCATTATTAAACATTATTACATTTTGAACCATTGACGTACATAAATAATAATATATTTTTTTATTATTCTAAAAATATTCCTTATGCATCATAATTTGTTAGTTACTATGTTATGAAATTATTAATATTATTAAAGTTATGAAAAATAAAAAATAAAGTTAACATATTTTATTAAAATGGTGTGTGGTAATGTGATTTAAAATTCTTTTAACATTATTATTTATCAGAATTCATTATTAATTAACTATTTAAATATTATTATTTAGTTATTAATATTGTAATTATTAGCTCGTATATAATAAAAGAACCTTATTACAAATCACATGTAATATAACTAAGATAATTTCTTAATCATTTAAAAATTTTAAAAAATGGGTAAATAAAGAGTACATTATTAGGTATTATAAGCGTTGTGTCAATAATGTTACACTAACTACGCCATGCGTCACTAATGCGTCTCCAATGCATCGCTAATGTTACACTAACTAAGCTTTGTTTATTGAAGCATCACTAATGTGACCCTAACTAAGCATTGCGTCGCTAATGTGTCTCCAATGCGTTGCTAATTTTATAGTAACTAAGCTTTGCATCACTAATGCATCTCTAATGTGTTGCTAATGTGATACTAACTAAGCGATGCGTAGCTATTAAGTCGCTAATTTGTCGTTAACTCGGTGTGTCCCTAATGTGTTGATAAAGTGACCCTAATTAAGCCCCTTTGCATTTTCACTCTTCCCCACCCTCCCCGTACATTTTACAATGCATGTGTAACATATTCTTGACATTCATAACAAATAGAAACTAAAGAAGTTAAAATCCATAAAAAATAATAGCGGTGAAAAAAATGAAATAACATAAGAATGGAAATGCAAAAACATCATCGATGCTACACTACTTCAGTCACCCATTGTGACATAGGAGCTTTTATTTTAAATCAATTATTTTAATTAAAGATGATGTTTTAGTCTATTAGTCATCATGTGATGGGCATGTGACTTTTAAATTAGTTATAACGGTCCTGGTTAAAAGTAGATTAATTAAGGGATGAGATTGGTTAAACCTCCGGTAACCCTAGTATTTAAAGCCATCAATAGAGTTTTCAGCCATTATTATCTCTTTTATCAAAATTATAAATTTTTGTGGTATTCTCATAAATCCTAATTGTTCCTCTAAAATCATTCTCATCTTCTAGCCTAGTTTCTCATTATTCTTGCTGATTTTCTCTCCTTATTGTATCAAATTGGTATCAGAGCAAAAGATCCTATAAAATATTATGATTTTCTTCATTTTTTAACCATGGTTGGACATGGTAGAGGCCGAGGACGTGGTAACCTTGGAAAGCAAGCACAGAGATTCGATGAATGATTGAAGATTTATCGCGAAGTGTTCAAACTTTACAACGACAAAAACATGTGGCAGCCCATATGGAGATTCCGAAAGGTGGTCACGATCTAACAGACATATCAGAAGTTAGTCTGGCGGATGATACTGATCAAGAATATTTTGATAATCCCTTTCATGAAGTTGGAGCTGATACAAATATGGTGCGAGGTCGATTGGAGGATAGATTGATTCATGCCCTAGATCTGAACGATGGTGGAATTAAGATCAAAGTTGCTGATTTCTATGGAAAGATACATGCTAAAGATTATTTAGATTGGAAACAAATTTGGAAAATTATTTGGAGTGGAAACTTATGGTAGAAAATAGAAAAGTGTTATTTGTGAAGCCGAAGTTAAATGGCACAAGACTTCAATGATGGAAGAGAATTGAAGAGTAACGTGAACGACAATGTAAACTGAAAATTGGCACTTGGAAGCATATGAAGACGAAGCTGCGAAAACAATTCTTATCCGCTGATTATATGAAAATTGATGCTATAAATTTATTTTAGTGAATGTTTGTGTAAAATATAGAAATTATAGTTATAAAATATAATTTTAATAATAATAAATATTAGGAATTAATTAAGATATTATGTTAAAAAAATTATTAATAAAATATAATAAATAAATTTTTTAATAAATTACATTTAACAAAATATTAGAAAAATATGAAATGATAAATGATAAATAATATTATGTTAGGATTTATGCACGAGAAAAATTATGCACCGCGAGAAAATCCGACAAATTTAAGGCGACGCAGAATTGTATTAGATGAAAGAAACAGAAGAGGATTACAAGATCGGATCGATTTCTCTTTGGACCCCTAGGGAGTTTATATAGGAACTCCCTTTAACAGATGATAGAAATTAGAGACCAACTGGGTCTCTATATTAATTTAAAAAATAGAACACCTACCTAGTAATAATGAAATAAATCAATTCCTTAACAATCTCATGAAAAGAAAATATACAAAATATGTCAGACAGATTTTCTTTTACTTCTTTGGATCCAAACAGATTTCCAATTAAAGTAGGATTCAAGGCATTATTTAATAAATCTCCACCTTGAATTGAATCATATAATTAGATATCTAACACTCTTCGCCGTCGCCAATCCCTGTTCTGATTTTGCACATGCAATAGCATCCTTGTAGCTTGATCTGGTGATTCCACCTCTTCAACTACTTGGAATGCATATGCAACCATGTCCTCAAAGTCATAATGCTTAGAGGACCTACTTGCCTGCAAGCACGTCCAGCTAGACTTGTCGTTGCTTCTTCTGCTTACTCCTCAGACTCTGGTTGTTCAACCTGATGAGATTCTTCTGGCCCATTCTGAATTGGAGTTAATTCAAACTCCACCTGTTTGTTGACATCCTCTTTTGCTGAATCAATAACATCTGATTTCTGCTTGAGCATAGACATCTCATCAAAAGATATATTTCTGTTATGAATAACCTTGTGCTCCGAGGGAGACCAAATTCTGAAGCCTTTCACACTTGCATTATATCCCACAAAGACTCCTTCTTTGATTCTTGGTTCCAGCTTTCCTTCGCTGACGTAATAATATGCTGGACAGCCAAATACTTTCATATTAGTATAATCAGCAGGATTTTTTGACCATACCTCAATGGGAGTCTTTAGATCGATCACGGTTGCAGGACTCCGATTGACAAGGTAGCATGCTGTGCTAACAGCTTCAGCCTAGAATGACTTGTTTAGACCAGAATTAGAGAGCATGCACCGTGCCCTCTCCAGAAGAGTTCTGTTCATGCGTTCTGCTACACCATTCTGTTGCGATGTATCTCAGATGGTGCGATGTCTCGCAATACTTTCATCTTTACAGAACTGATCGAATTTAGACGAACAGAATTCTAAACTGTTATCTATACGAAAGTGTTTCACCTTTCTCGATGTCTGGTTCTCCACTAGAATCTTCCACTGTTTGAAAGTTTCGAATGCCTCGCTCTTGTGCTTCATCAAGAATACCCATGTCATCCTTGAATAATCATCTATCACAGATAGGAAGTATCTAAAACCTCCTAGAGATGGAACACGAGAGGGGCCCCAATAATCAGCATGGATGTAATCGAGTGTTGTCTTAGTCTTGTGCACGGCTTTGCTGAATTGATGTCATTTTTTCTTGCCAAAGATGCAGTGTTTGCAAAATCCAATTTCAGATATCTTCTGACCATTCAGAAGATTGCGTTTGCTGAGGATATCCATCCCTTTCTGACTCATATGTCCAAGTCGCATGTGCCACAACTTAGATGCTTCTGATTCTGATTTGGATGAACTATCTACTGCAGTCACGCTAGAGATTACTGTGCCTTATAATATGTACAAGGACTTTTTGTTTGACTCCTCTCATGACTTCAACATCACCCTTGATGACCGTGAGAACATCTCCTGCAGCATTCATCCGACATCCTTTGGAGTCCAAAACTCCTAACGATATTAGATTTTCTTCAGTTGCGAAACATGACGGATCTCTGACAATGTCCTCACCCGATTGTCATGACTTCTGATCTGAATTGAGCTGATTCCAATTATTTTACAGGCTGCATCATTGCCCATGATGACGTTTTCGCCGTCAATCTTCTAATAAGTTGAGAACCACTCTTTGTGCGGAGTCATATGATAAGAACATCCTGAGTCGAGAATCCAACTCTCCTCTAAACATCTCTGATCAGACACCATAAGAGCTAAATCATCATCAAATTCGTTATTCTGGTGAGCTACTACAGCAACAGTGTCTTTCATCTTCTTCTTGGGGCAATCCTTTTTTGAGTGACCCGGTTCTTTGCAGTAGTTGCAGATGTCCTTCGGATTGATGTTCTTCTTTTTCTTCGACTTACCCTTTTTAGGGTTTGCCTTTTCTGTGGTTGTTACCAACCATGCGGCCTGAGTCTCCACAGTCATACCAGACGCTCTATGACGAAGTTCACAAGTATGTAGACTCGATCTTACTTCTTCCAGAGTAATTGTGTCTCCTCCGATGATAACAGACTGAACGAAATTTTCGTATGACAGAGGAAGAGACACCAACAGAAGTAAGGCTACATCTTCATCCTCAATCTTCACATATATGTTTCGTAATTCCATCAACAGAGTATTCATCTGATCAAGATGATCTTTCAGAGGGGTACCTTCTTGTATGCGGAGGGCGAATAGACGTTGCTTCAACAACAACTTGTTGGTCAGAGACTTGGTCATGTAGAGACTCTCAAGTTTTGACCACAGACCGGCCGCCGTCTCTTGATCGGTGACTTCAATAATCACCTCATCCGTCAGACACAACAAGATCATAGAGTGCGCCTTCTCCTCTTGTGCCATCAAACTTGCGAGATCGGACTCCTTTTCTTTGCCCCTCGAGTCTCCCTCCTTTGATTTGTTCTTTGGCATGTTCGCGAGCGGCGCCCAGACTCCTTGTTATTTTAGAAGTGCCCTCATCTTGATCTGCCAGAGACTGAAACTATTTCGTTCCATGAATTTCTCGATGTTCACGTTGTGCGATGCCATATCTACGTATGACGGAGGATCGACGATGAAACCTCGCTCTGATATCAGTTTGTTAGGATTTCTGCACGAGAAAAATTATGCACCACGAGGAAACTCGAGAAATTTAAGGCGACGCAGAATTATATTAGATGGAAGAAACAGAAGAGAATTACAAGATCAGATCGATTTCTCTTTGGACCCCTAGAGAATTTATATAGGCACTCCCTTTAACAGATAATAGGAATTAGAGACCAACTGGGTCTCTATATTAATCCAAAAAATAGGACACCTACCTAGTAATAAGGAAATAAATCAATTCATTAACAATCTCATGATAAGAAAATTTACAGAATATGTCATACATGTTTTCTTTTACTTCTTTGGATCCAAATAGATTTTCAGTTAAAGTAGAATTCAAGATATTATTTAACGTATTAAATTAATTATTTTATAATAAATATAATATATTTAATAAATAAACTATTTTGTGAGTAATGTTGGGAAAAAAGGAAAAACCATTTTGGAAAAAAAGAAGCTCCTGACTTGGGGAAATGATCTTTGGTCCCCAGCCTTCGACAACTCACTATCTGAATTATTCAACCTTATTAGTCCTTAGAAGTTGAACAATCATATAAATGATGGTTGGTTTTGGTCTACGGGTGTTCTTGCCATCAAGCAAGCTTATCATATTCTGTGAGCTTTTTCTTTGCCGATTGATTTGGAAGACTAATTAAGGCTCCACTCAAAATAAAGTTGGTAAGTCTACCAACAACCTCTTACTATGCTCGCTGGCCCTCCTGGATAACACATACCTGCAAAATGTGCAATAGCAACTCCTTGGAAGACTCGGAATATCTCTTTTTACGATAGATCGACTGGATTTCCATTAGGACTGAGCTTCTTTCGGTAGTGAGAACACGTTGGGGCCTATCATCACATATTGATTTCGTGGGAATAGGGCTATTTTTGCAGTAATCTGGGACATAGAATGAAACAAGATGATTTTCTAGAATGACCGTTGCTACGCCAAGAATATTCTTAATCATGATGCTTATTATGTATGATGGATGGGAGTACTCTAAAGTTCTTATAATTTAAACTTCTATAATATGTAATCTTTGATCTACTCATGCATTAATAAAAGTCTTGGATGATTAACACTATGATTAATCTTCCTTTTCCCCCTAAAAAGGAACTATTATATAAAAAAATACAACAACAAAACTTTATTCCACTAAGTGAAGTCGGCTACATGGATCATACGACGCCATTCCATTCGTTGATCCATGTTCATGCATAAAAAAATAATTTTAAAAAAATGCTGTGATAGCCTGGTTCCATCAAAAAGCTGAAATAGATATCACGGTGATCTTCTGTATATCACTTGGTTTGAACAAATCGATCGGAACCAAACCTAGATTTAAAAAACGCTTAGAAATATTAACCATTAAAAAATTTACTGGAACCTTCAACGGGCACAATCAACAATGCAGGGAATTGGTGACCCAAATGGTACAACATCAGGTTTCTATCATAAGCCACTATAGAACATTTTTATTTCTGGCCATTAGATGGCTTGCATAGCATTAATGACCAGGAAACAACATTACTCCAACAGTAACCTATTATCCATCATTACATCGACTGATTATGAAAATAATTCATAATACTTAACTGAATACGAAGGGAAAATAAACAATTGACATGACACACCAAAGCCAATTCTGAACGCTGACATGCTGACGAGTGTAAGTTTGCCTACAATAGTCCAATAAGTTGGACAGCATTATTTGAAGAATGACACAGGCCTATCGCCTCAAGCTCTGCAAGATGTACTGAGCATAGAGATCCCTGCAACCAGATCAGACAATAGTGCAATGAGATGAATACTGTTATGTACTAGTGAACGAAACAACAAATATCGTACTTTACTGATTGAAAGTTGCTCATGCAACTCTCATGCTGTTTTGCCTCATGAGTTGCATCAGAATAATGGTAAGAGAAAAAAAAAAGAGAATTACTTTGTATAAAATTAAATATATCTTACATTGAGTACTGAATAGCCTCAATGGCACTGCTTGGAGGCAAAAATTCATTCACAGCAACCTCTTTGTTCTCATTCTTCTTGTCTGAATTACTAGATTAAGGAATCTAGAAGCAATATTAGCCCGATAGAAATTCTATTAAATTATAAGAGAATTGGCTTTTGAAAACAGGATACAGTCTTCAAAAAAGCGGCGAATTTCAGCAAGACGATGAGGGGGGAGCTCGTTAATGTCATTGTAGTGTCGATACTCAGGATCATCAGCGCATACTGCAATAATCTTATCATCTCTTTCACCCTAGTTACCATAGTAAGTGTAAATACATTTTTGTCTAAGCAGAAAAAAAAAAGAAAAAAACTCAAACTCGTAGTATATTATTAAGAACCTGATCAATCATGGGCATAAGTCCAATGGCCTTCGCACGAAGAAAGCAACCAGGAATGACCGGTTCCTATTAACCATATTAATATAACATGTTAATAGCGGCAAATAAAAAATTACGAAAAATAGAGAAAATCCTAGTCTGGAATGTCAATGGATTTAAACCAGATTCACATAATAAATCAACGAATGCAGAAGAGCTACAGAAACTAAATATAAGGAAAGATTTTGACATGAAGAAGTGTGTTGTTTACGCACAGACAAACTTTTATGATATAAAGTCTAATAGTTCAAATAACCTGCATAAGGACCAAAACATCCATTGGGTCATTGTCTTCGCAAAGTGTCCGAGGAATAAACCCATAATTCTGAGGATAAACTACTGAAGAATACAAGATGCGATCAACCTGTGGAAAAAAGTACGAATTAAATTATATCAGAGTATGCTGTGAGTGCATAAAGGCAAAAGAAAGATACACGTGAATGTGTTCAATAAAAATTAGAAAGCTGCAGAAATTTAACTGACTATTGCAGACAAGGAAAAACAACATTTCGGTAATTTGAATTTAACTTTTTAAATTTTAAGATCGAATTATATGAAGCAGTCTTGAACCTTTATGAGCCCAGTTTTCTTGTCGAGCTCATATTTAACTTTACTGCCCTTTGAAATCTCCACGACCTACAAAAAAGAAAAGATATAAAAAACAACATAAAAAAAGAGAACTTAAAAGAAATGAGATGGGGCAGTTCCCTTATGGTCATGAGAAGGAAATTGGAAAAGTTGCTGAAGTTTCTCAAAAACACAATCACTGAAGTTTTCACATCATTTCGACTCATAATCAGTTTTTAATGTGTACATGTTTCATTTTTGCAAAAAAGCCTCCACAATACAGTGGAATATTCAAACCCAACAGAAGGATGAAAAACTTGGAAGATTATTGAAGTTAATCTTGCTGGTTTGATACCAGTTTGCATAATGACATAAATATTTTAAACCCAGAGCCAAATGTCAACACTTACCACATTAAAAATGGTAGGGGCTCCAGGACCTGTAGGAAAATTGAGGTTATTCGACTTTTACATGGATGCCCCAAGGCAATACTGAACATTTTTTTTTGAAAGTCGATTCTAAACAATTAATTTGAGCAATGACAGCATACTCCTCAAGAAAAAGTACCTATTTCAAGGTCATGCCAGGGATGAGCTGCTACTGATCTCCTTGACAAGGATGACAGAATTCTTTCATTCAGCCGTGGAGTTGGGCGTTTTTCATTGGTGGCAGTTCCATTCTCGTCACTCATTTTCTGACAGATAAACGAAACACAAAAGAATACATTTCAAGATTCAGCAAGTGGAATTTTTCCCTTACAAAGATCAAGAGTACTTCAAACTTGAATTCATAACTTATTGGAGCATTAGACTCCAACTTTCTCAGCCAATTAAGGCATGCCCTTCATAAAATCCAAGGAAATAGACTGCATGAGAACACAACGAATTTTTTTTTTTTGAAAGTAGAAAGGATGATTGCCATGTTTGCAATCATCCAATTTTGTTGCTGTGGACTAATATGTACTATAGCTATGGCACCAAAATGTCATAATTTGGGAATTAAAAGAAATTAGAACTAAGAAGTCTATTCCAGGAACAATTTATACAATGGTTATTTAGGGTGCATGTATTATAGAAGTACTCATTTTGATGAACATCCTAAAAAATGTAGCAGCCGTATACTGAAGTTTTGAGTTATTTGCACCACATAAAATTTTAGAAGATCTATGACATTGGGTTTTGCTCTTTTTATTTGCGATCAAAACTGGAGTTGCTCTCCTTCGTCCTTCCTAACTTTTTAGTGGAACGTCCTTCCTAATTGGATTAGTAAGGCTCTAGTGTTACACAGGATTCATTGCTTGAACATGCAAATGAGTTGACATATTGAAGATTTCGGCATAATATCTGATCTTAAAAAAATCGCCATTCGAGCAACTAAACAATCAAAAGTAGAGAACGATCTGACAGATCTTCTGAGGTAAACGATCGAACCAACAAAATAGGTTTAACAGTTCATCCACCTTCTGTGGTCATCGATCTCTACAAAATTTGGACAGAAGCGTATGCATCAGCAATCAACCGAATTAGCCGATCGAAGCGAAATCCATACCTTTGAAAGGGGGAAAACGAATCGAACAGAGAGAAGGCGAGGGCGGAAACGGCTTCGTTGCGACACGGGACGACGAGGTCGGCGGCGTTCCTCCATCTATAGGGAGAAGCGCAAGTAGGTCGTCGAAGGCAAAGGCAAAGGCACGTGGCGTTGTGGGCCGTGCCCGCGGGTAATGCGGCGCGGTCATTGGCCGTCGGAGGCAACCCTGCCCATTCACACCCTTCTTCGTCCTTTCTGGCCAGTACGTGTGTGACACGTACACGTCGAAACTTTTGCTTATTCATTTTTTTTATTTTTCATTTATGTTTATCAAAATGTCAGGTTGTATTGCACATAATTTATGCACAATTCAAAAAAGCCCGGCTCAAAATGGTTCGGACCGAGTTTTCCTTTCCTTTGCCTTAGGTTAGGTTCAGTGATTATAGTTGTTTGGAATCTACAAATCGTTCCGATCAATGGTCAAAAGTTAGATAATTTACTACACTTTTTGTCGAAAAAAGTAATTACTTTGCTTTACACATTTTAAAACGTTGGAGTGTAAACTTTCATTTATTAGTAAAACTTTTAAGTTATTCTTTTCTTTACATATATACCTTCAGATTCTTTTGACAGTCACCTAGAACAAAATGTTGTTCGAATTTTTTGGTTTGATTTAATACATTAATTATAGACTTACAGGGTGTTTGTCGAAAACTGATAATTCAACTCATATGACTCTAAAAAGTATATCATTTGGTGATCGGGCCACTAATTCGATTGATCATCTCACATTATATACCTAGTATTGATAGATGAGATTTTTAATAAAAAAAATTTTCAGTCATAAGATCTGATACTCAAGACCTAGTTAAATGATTGTTTATTTGATTATATTGAAAAAAATGAGTCCGAGAAGGAGAGTTGAGGAAGGAAAAAAATAGATAAAAATAATGCACGCAGATGGAATCAGATTGGCTAGAAGAAATGCCCATTCCTTGCATGTAAAGCCTCAAGGTGAAAGGATCAAAGGGTGATAGTTTCACATAGACAAAATACGGAGGTGATCATGTGCTTATAAGTGGCATCCTTTTTTACTTATCAAGACGGATTTTAAATTCGTGCGAGCATTCTGTCCAAAGCGAACAATATCTTGACGGATCTAAGAGGATATTACAAAAGATATCAGAGTCATCCTCGCGTGCTCACTTGAATCATATGGGAACGAATTCGACCTACGAGCCACTCAATGAGGACGTTGATTGGGTGAAATGAGGATGCTGAATGGGTGATTGTAAGGCTCTAAGATGAAAGAATCAAAGGGTGAAAAAAATAGTCTCATATAGACAAAATACGAAGATGATCATAAATTTATAAGTGATATTTTAAATTTATGGTCCACATATCTGAATCATGCTAAGGGGAAATTACATTGCACGTTGATGATGGATGCCGCTTTGCGCCTTCCTAGATGGGTGGAGGAGGACCAACACAAGTGACCAAATGAACGGTTTCGTATTGCTGAGCACGTCGGATGGAATCGAAGTGATGCTTTCACATTTGACATTTGATGCTGACGTGACGACGACGTGGTTTCAATTTTTAAAACACTCCCGTGGGCTGGGGGGGTTTCCTTCCTGATGCAATTTCTTTCTCTCTTTTTTTTAAAAAAAAGAAACTTCCTGACGCAATTATCAATTCAACATCTTTACACATGTGAACACATGACTGCTTCTCCATATATAAATCTATAATTAGTTAGAGCCTCCCCTCTCCAATAATAGTTTATTCGCGTGCATTCAGCTAATTTCATTTTTTTAATTGTTCATACAAATTTTGGAAATTCTGTATTAATTAAAAATATAGTATTTGATTGTCTATTGTTTATTTAAGAATGAGACAGTAATTTATTTTTTTATTGCCTATTATTCATTGCTTTGTCATTTAGGGGTATCAAAGCCTTTGCAATTTATCTTTTTTCTCATTATGTTTTTATTTTTTTCTTATGATTATGAATAAGAAATTCAAATCTTTCTCATTTGAATATTCGTGTCATCTCATTTTAATATATATTAACCACCTTTTAATATATACTCAATATGTATTTCTTCATTTTTTTTCCATGGATAAGATGGTCATTGAAGAATAGATCGCAAAGAAGGAAAGAACATTCACAAATATACTCATTATTATAATGTGAAATAAAAAGATCATTGAATAATAGATTAAAACAGGAGATAAAATTTTCTTGACAGTCATTAGAATTCGGGTCGGGTGGGCTCAAACTCAGGTTGGATGGCTTCGAATTCAAGCTGGGTTCAACGAGATTTAGTTTGGATTTAGACTTAACTTTTTGCAACTTTTCATCACAACCCGGGGTGGGTTTTCTATAATTTGGGCTGAGTGCTTATGGAACGTGGGTCGAGTGAAAGACAATGTAATCCAAATATAGTAGTGACATGGACCATGTTGAAAGACAACGTGGGTCATGTCCTATTCCTTAACTTTTAAACAACTAACTCATACAATTGAGGCCACATTCTTCAGTGGCTCAAATCGGGTGTGTCATTAATGTTCATACTTTTTTAACATGGAAACCCATGCCATTTATGACATGTAGGGTCATCGAGATAGATTGTTGAACACTCAAATCTGCTTTTCTATACTACATACTCAATATGGATAGGGTGAATAAAAATTTGGACAAGGTCGACTACGAATCCATGTTAGATTCAGCATCGGGTTGGAAAATATGATAGAATATGAGCCGATTTATGCTTAGGTCTGACTGATTTCGATCATCAGAACTTTGATGATTTTTTTCGTGACTTTGAATTCTAGAACGACGTGCTCTCAGAACATAAATCTAGTGAACTTCTTCAAGAATCACAGGAGAACATTAGAGCGTCGTTAAAATTTCTTTGGCGAATTCAAAAGTGAATTTAAAATGTGTACATACCTTTGCAGTGAACTACCTTAATCGACGAACTTTGGGTGAACTTTTTGGAAATTCACTTTAGCTTTTTCACTAGCTCTGATGTTCATGTCCACGAACAACTGGACATCAATTGTACTAACACACATTGATGAAAAACGTGTCACAAAGGGAAGACTAAAAATTAGTTTATGGATGACGAAAAAACATAGGAAGAAATGAGGCTTATTTATAGAGAATTAATTCTGGTTGGATTAAGTTTTAACTAAAACTCTTATCTGTCACGGACCTGCTCTACAAATGTCATTTCTGCATAATCATACATTTAATTAACATTAAGTTAGTTTGGATGTTCACTTAGTGATATTTGTATATAGTAATTAATATTTTGATTAGTGCATAATGATTACTTAACTATTGATAAACTTTACAAAGTAATTACATAAGATTATTAGGAATAAGTTATAACATTTCTAAATATTATAATATATATATTTAAATAGGATTAAGTAAGCTTAATTAGGGTTAATATATTTAGTTATGATAAAAAAATGTGATTGGCCATCACTTAAGTTCTAAGCAACTGAAGCAGATAGGTGAGAGCTGCTAAAAGGGATATTTTTTCAAACTGCCTTATGTCATCCGAAAATTCTGAAAACAATTTATAAGCCACTTAACATTATCATTTCACCATAGAAAAATTACCATAGGAAGAACTCAAGCAAAACAACCTGGGAAAAATCGGGAACATAGACTGTCCAAGGTGAGCTTTGATACGAAAATTGTTCATCTGATTGAGATGATCATTCTTTTGTTCATATACAACCATAAATCATGATATTTTGTATGGTTAATCCATGCGAAGTTAGCTTTCCATGATTCCTAGAATTACTTAAAAAGGAGTTTTATAGAGGAAGTTATGATACATGTTCAATTTATAAATTAGGGCATAGTTGGAATAGAGTGAATTAGGGGTTGAAATTTGGATATGCTTGAATAGACATTCCAAGGGTTTGACTAGATTGGAATCATCCTATTTGGACATGTATCTAGGGAGAAATGAATGTTTTATTTCATAGTGATATTTCTGTCAGATTCCAAGACATGGACATATCATGACCCAAATTAATTATTTTATTTATAAGGCTATACAGAAAGTTAAATTATATACTTTTTATGACAAAATACTAAGGAAGTCTAGTTTTCAAAAAAATTATGACCTAGTTAAATGGACAAGTATAAAGAAAAATATAAATCAATATTATAGTGACACATAGTCTGCCAGGACACAAATCCCTAGGTCAGATTGTCTTAGATATTATGACTTACTCACTTTGACTTAGTTAATTATATTTGGGGATTAAAAATCTTAATATGTCTATTTCTAATTAATCTAGAATCATAAGATTTGCCCATGTGATAAGAAGTTATGAATTATTAATTGACATACACTCAGTCTGGAATCCTGAGACAATACTTAGTTAAACTAAGGGGGATTGAGAAGTTCCAATTGTAAGATAGCCTATGAACATAAATACCTAAAGTTAAAAATTGGTACTAGAGAGGATTATATGCATTTTAGGATGCATAAGCATTCATGCATCATGAGCTAGCCTATTGAGAGGGCAACGATATAAGTCTCAACTATTAGAAGATATAACATTAATAAGAAATGACCGATGATCGATGGAATGGAATGATGTCCCACGAAAGTGGAAGTCCGAAAGGGTTATAAAGCAATTCTGAGGAGAATTATGAAGGTAATGGAATGATGTCCCACGAAAGTGGAAGTCCAAAGAATTATAAAGCAATCCTGAGAAAAGTTATGGAGGCAATAGTTATGGTAAGTGTGTCTCACTTATATGCCTATAGATTGAATGAGTGATTGATATGAATGTCCATACTTTATGTATGATGATATGATTACATGTCTGCTATACTATTATTACAATGCATGATGATGATAGATTGATGTTGATGAATGATATGTAGATCACATGATAAGCACATGGCATGCATATTGTTCCCTTCTTATTTTATATAAAGGTAATGGTGCATATCATGTAGTATCCTGATTAGGATCATGACATTGTATTGCATGGCCTTTACATACTCTAACAGAGAAATCTCTGTACTCTGGATCCGTGCATGTGCATAATGATTGGATGGATAGCGGTTCAACTCATGACAATAAAAATTTCACACTAGTCTAGGAGTCTGAGTCCTTATGTTGAGAATCTTTTGATTATGTTTTCGAAGAGATATGTTGGACTATGATTTTTAAGATTTTTATTGGTTATCATTGACATTTTAAAATTTTATAGCATTACTTTTGATGTTTTATCGAAGTCTTCCGCTATGTTTTCAAAGGAATTATTTTATCTTATTTAATGGATTTATGTTTCCGCTGAGTTTATAGAAAATTATATTTTATTATGATTATGTGATAACGGACAGGCTAACAGAATCGAATGACCAAATTGCCTTTTACAATTTGGGGATGAAATTCAGAGTGTTACATATAAGGTTGGTAGGTGAGTGGACTTAACTACGCATGCAACATCTTAGGTGGAGGCTAAAGATGGTGGAGATTGGTCGGTTAGTACAAAGGAAGCACAAACAAATATCATAACAAATTATTATTATTATTTTATTTTAAAATATAACGTAAATAACCGATGTTAGCATGCTAACTAATTCATGATAATTAATTAATCACATAACACTAATTT
This sequence comes from Pontederia crassipes, assembly GCA_030549335.1. Lineage (NCBI taxonomy): Eukaryota > Viridiplantae > Streptophyta > Magnoliopsida > Commelinales > Pontederiaceae > Pontederia > Pontederia crassipes. Next base: position 11,941,008 of record CM060190.1, read on the forward strand.
ATTTTCTGAAGTACTTATATAAGTTAATTAACTAATAAAATTATGGATCATTGGGAATTAAAAGCACATTGAATGACCAACTAATTATCTAAAAAATTTCTCATGAAAGTTAGTTAGTTTTACTCATTAATTCATATACACTAATATTACAATTAATAATTTGATCAAACTTTGATCAAAGAGTTTTATCTATTTTCAAATAAATTCTCATAATTTTGATGACTAGAGTAATTATCTCACAAAAAAGATAATAATCAACTTAATTAATATTTAATTAAGTTAATTATTTAAGGTGAAATTATTGGCCGTTACAATAACTCTCGAATTTATCTATTACATGCATACTTTTAAAAATAAAAGTGAAGGAGAATAAAAGTGCTCCAACAGCTCAACCTCTTATATATGCATCAAAACCAAACTAGATTTTTCTCTTTTCGCTTGTAACTTGATGGTTTTGTACAAATAATAATAAGTAATAATGCTATTTTACTTTCCAATTAATAATAATAAGGGAAATATGGGTATCCCCCCCCCATGATGCATCAACCATCGGATGGCATCCAATGGCTAGCGCAAATCTGAGCGACTTTGGTGAGTGAAGACCAGTCGACGGCGCAGTTCGATGAGTGGACCAGACGGTTCGATGAGTGGGCCAGTTCAAATAGGTTATTATGAACCTGGATATACTCTCTTTATTGCGAATATAGATTCGAGGACGAATCCTTTTAAAGAGGAGGGGAATGATATGAATCAGGAAATGCTTACAATAGGAGCCGGTGATACAAGAATCTTCTAGCAAAGTTGGATAATCAAAATAATGTTGTGAGTCTCAGGCCTAAGAAAATTGAAGATAATAAAGAATATCTATGATTTACACGATCAAATTACAAGATCAAGTTGCATCAAATCCAAATTCTCAACGAGTTATAAATTGGAGCTGCTTGAAGATTCAACATAATCCGGGCCAAATAAATAATGGTTTAATCATATTTATTTGAAATTTTTGGAATAATTATATAAGTAAAATTCTGCTGAGATTTGCAAGAGGAATTGATTTAGTTATTTCAGGAAACTAATTACCTTTCTTGTAGGCTAAGTTGGGGTATTTTCTTCCAGCCCAAATTCTGCTTGTAGGGCCTATAAATACTGGTGTTTATTGTTATTTTAGACATTTTTTAATCTATTGAATTATGTCTTAATTGCTTTTGCTGTGAGGAAACTCCTGCAACTCGTTCTTCAGGAACTTCCGTCGTTAATTATAAGTTTGGCTATCTTGTGGTTAAATTCATCTATTTATAATATTGATTGCTTGGTTCATTGTAATCTTAAGGTTGATATTCCACTGCCTTTAAAATTCGTTTGATCTCGTTTCTCTTGATTATCATATATTGTTCCGGTCACTCAAAGCATTGTTCTTGAGTATTCTCTCCTCTTCAAAAGGATTCGTCCTCGAATCTACATTTACAATAAGGAGAATATAAACATATCATATATATGAATTTATCAAATGATTTAAGACACGCATAATGAAGATATTGATACTTTCCTTTCATGTGTCTGATGACCAGCATGATGTACCTCAATGATAATTGCAAGTACAATTTTTCATCCATGCCATCAAGTTAAGAGCCTGTAAGTGTAGAGAAAGAAGACATAAGTATTATAAAAAGTAATGTGATTCTCATACTCATCTGGATGAAATATTTTAGACCCATGAGACGATGATATTTTACGAAATAAAGTGGGAAACTTTGGAGACCTTCCTTTGCGCATAAGGATCCTATCAAATAAAATGTGCAATGTATGTCACGGAACTAGAAATCTAACAAGGAAATTGTCAAGTAGTTCCAAAATAAGAACATGTTTTCCCTCAAAATAAAATGGATCTTTAAAATCTGCAAGTGAAATATCATAGGATCTGTAGTGCAGCAAACAACTTGGATTATAAAGGGAATCATGCAAGTTCTTGCAACAAACCAAAACATCATCAAAATTATTTTGCAAATGACTGCTATTAATCAAGATATCTGCAAAGAAGTTACCCTCAAATCTTTGATGAAAAATGCACAAAAGTCCAACTAATGCAAATGCAATGAATTTTCGAATCATGATGTGAAAATTATATGAAATATTGCAACCATCATTAGCAACAATGATCTTAGGAAATCATAAAGGTGGATGTAAAGAAATGAATAAGGTTCTAGGCTCAGAAAATCTTGAAATAAAAATCAACCAATCAAAAGTGTTCAGGACTAGAAAATATTCATTCCAAAATTTTAACATATGGCTCAAATAAAGTGTTTCAGCACTCAATGAAGAACAAAGTGGAATAGAAAAATCAGATCTAATGTTTGCATGCCGCTCAATTCTTCTCTCAATTAAAATCTGCAAGTTAGTCACATCAAACAAATATAAAGTTTTAAAGGAGATAGACCTTTCAAAAATCCTATCATACATTCAATGCAACCTCTTTTAGATCCTTGCAAGAGGGAATTTATAACTTCATGTACTCCACTCCTATTTACCTGCAACGAAAAATTAGAATCCAAAGAAAAAATATGACTAGTGTTAGGAGAAAAATTACTGAATTCTTTCTTTTTCCTCATCACTCAAGTCTTTTTTCTCAAATCTCTATTAAGGTAGTCTTTCTAAACACTCAAAACCTTATCTCTCTTCATTCTCACAACACTCAACACATAAATGTTTCCTCTCAATGCTTTCCAAAAGTGACATTTCTGAATACTTAAGATCTATTCTTCTCTCATTCCCACATCTCTCGTAGCACTCAATGGTTAAATGTTGTATCTCAATGCTTTCAGAAGGTGACCTTTCTAAGCACTCCAAATTTTTGTGACTCTCATTTTCATTACTCAAGTTGTGGCACTCGTATTTTTCATCTTTGTATTTCTCACAACTCTCAAGATTATTTTGAATTACTGTACAATTAGCTTCATCTTCCTTCAAGTGATGTTGTGCAACCAAACTTTTTTCAACTTCTTCAATTTCTTTCCCACTTTCTTCTCCTGAGGAAGTTGCACTCTCTTGTGACAACTCTTCTTTAGATGCAATATCACCATTGTCCATCATTATCATACCATGTTCATTTGGAATGTTCAGCCTTGTAATCTGCATGGCATTTTGATTTCCAAGCAGAAGTTGAACTTTCATATTTGCTATGTGGATGAACATCTTTCTTCAATTGCTTCTCAATCTTTATAGCCTTATGTAGAACTTCATACAACTCCAAATACTCTTGCAATTTCACAACCCTAGAAATCTCTCGATTCAGCCCATATATGAATCTTGCAATTGTCTTCAGGATCCTCATTTATGTTGGCGCAGATAAGTGTCATTTTCATCTCTTTACAGTATTCCTCAAAAGTCTTTGATCCCTACCTCATAGTCTATAATTTCATACGCAAGTCACGACAATATGATGGAGGAACAAATCTTCTCCACAATATGGTTTTCATCTCATCCCAATTTTCAATTGGAGGTTCTCGATTTTTGTGCCTATTAATAATTAATTGATTCCATCAAATAATAGCATAATCAACAAAAGATATAATAGCAAGTTTAATCTTTTTCTCAGCAAAAAAATTATGACGATGAAATATACTTTATACCCTTTATTCCTATTCAATATAGGCATCACGATCACTTTTACCTTGAAAGGTAGGGAGAGATAGTTTAATTGAACATGCGTTTCGATCAGTGACACCTCTATCTTGTTACCTTTCTCGTTCATTTCTTCTACCTCCAATCTGAACACGTCTTTGTCTTCTCCAATTTATGACAGATGCTTCATCAACTTTCTCTTTCATCTCTTCATCATTAACAACACGGTGTCTTTGGCGATCTCTTCTTTGATTTGGTTGTATAACTTGTTGTAGTTGTTCAATTTGATCGTTCTGAACATCTACCTCATCATGAAGTTCAGTAATCATATTGCCAAAATGTTGAAAATGTTGTGTTATGATCTCCATCATTCTTCTCTGATCAATTGCTTCATTTCTAGGATTATATTCTTTATCCTCTCCTGTTGTCATTATAAGAAATTTCTACAGCAAAAGTTAATGATAAAAGCAACCTCACTACCTCACGTGGTGACACTCGTATTTTACATCAACTCTATTTGGCTTTTTCCTGAATTGTACTCACCACTCAGCTTTTTTTTTTCTCTCTCTTGAACTCTCTAACAAATTCTAAGAGAACTAATGCAAGTCAACACAAGGCAATGAGCAATTAAATCAATTTAATTTATCAATATGATTGCAAGATAAAAAAAAATCTTGAAACTGAAATAAAATAGAGATCAGAAAAAAGTTTCTAAATAATGACAGATATAAAAAATTCGGAATTTGAATGAAATCAAAAGTCACCCTTCCTTGAGTCAAATTACTCTATTCTCAAAATTTTCTTTACACTTTTCTCCAGAAATAATCTTTTGTTTTTTTTCTTTCTTTCCTCTTTCTTTTGAATCCTTTCTTTCACTTTTTTTTTCGAATTTTTCTTTCCAGAAAATTTTTTTCCTATTCTTCTCTTTCCACCTTTCTTGCACTTTCTTTTTCTGTCTTTTTTTTCTATTTTCAGAATTTTTTCTGCTTGTCTTTTTGAAACTACAACAAACTTAGAGAACAAATAAGGATGACGACTAGGATTTCTACAAAGCAAATTTTTTTGTGGTTTTCTTTTTTTTTTTAAACTGTAGTAGATTTTGAAGAATACAAGGATGGCGATTAGAGTTTGAAGAAAAAAAGAAAGCAAATAAGGAAGACGACTAGGATTTGAAGAACTAACTAACCAGATTTTTTATATTGTTTTTTTTTTTAAAAACTGAAGTAGTGAAGCAACAAAATAAGGGAAGATAATTAGAAAATCAAATAAAAAATGCGGCTCTATATCAACTGATATGATACTCAAGAATAATACCTTGAGTGACTGAAACAATATATCATAATCAAGAGAAACGAGATCAAACGAATTTTTAAGGCAGCGGAATATCAACCTCAAGATTATAATGAATCAAGCAATCGATATTATAAATAGATGGATTTAACCACAAGATAGCCAACTTTGTAATTAACGGCGGAAGTTTTCGAAGAACATGTTGCAGGAGTTCCCTCATAGCAAAATCAATTAAGTCATAATTCAATAGATTCAAAGATGTCTGAAATGACAATAAACGCTAGAATTTATAGGGCCTACAAACAAAATTTGGGCTGGAAGAAAAGACCCCAACTTAGGCTACAAGAAAGGTAACTAATTTCCTGAAATAACTAAATCAATTCCTCTTGCAAATCTCGATAGAATTTTCCTTATATATTTATTTCAAAAATTCCAAATAAATATGGTTAAACCATTATTTATTTGGCCCGAATTATGTTGAATCTTCATGCAGCTCCAATTTGTAACTCGTTGAGAATTTGAATTTCATGCAACTTGATCTTGTAATTTGATCAAGTGTAAATCGCAGATATTTTTTTATTATCTTCAATTTCCTTAGGCCTGAGACCCACAACATTATCTTGATTATCCAACTTTGCTAGAAGATTCTTCTATTGTCGGGTCCTATTGTAAGCATTCCTGGTTCATATCACCTAGGCTTCCCCCAATTCTTTTTCTCTTCTCTCTCTCCTCTCCGCCCGGCGGGCCATCCGATCTTGTCCGACTTCGTCCCGCCGCCGACCCCCGCATGATGGCATCCAAGCTCAAAGTGCTCCTCTCTGCGTGGTGACTTCATCCTGGCATATCTACCCATTGTTGAACCCCATGCGACGACATACGAGCTCGAAGCGCTCGTTCGACCTCGTCCCACCGCTGACCTCCCGCGTGATAGCATCTGAGCTCGAAGCGCTCCTCATCTTCGTGCGGCGACCTCGTCCGATGCCCGTCATGATAGATCTGCCCTCCGTCGAATCCTGCGCGAACAACAACAGATCTCCAAGCCCGTCCGCCGCAAATATGCCTGCCGGCGAGGTTGAATGTGCTTTCTCCCTCTTTCTTTTCATTTTCTGCATTTCTCCCTCGGTCTGACCTGATCTCGTCATCTCCAAGATCCCGCGATGCTCGAGGACGCTGATCTGCCCAGCCCGCCGCCGACCCTCCCCCCACCCCCCGCGAATAACAGCGGATCTCCGAGATCTGCCTGCCGCCGTCTCTCCTCATGCCAAGCTTCGCTGACCTACTTCGCCCGCAACATCAACACCTAGTTCACTTGCCGCACGGCCGCCCTGCCGAGTTTGCCCCCGCCCCGTCGCTGCCGAGTTCGCCAACCCCATGGCTGCATCGCCTGCCTTGCCACCCCGCTGACTTTTGTCGCACGCCGCCGCCCGCCCCATGGCACCGTCGAAATGCAATTAATATAATGAACAAATGTTAATATCTGGATTAATCACTATGTAATCACTCTATAATTAGTGTTAATAAATCTATAATTAGTGTTAATCACTTTATAATTAGTGTTAATCATATTGTAATGGACAATCTAATTATTGTTAGAACTTGTAATTTCTTAGTCAATGTTATTTTTGTAATTACTTGTTAATTCAGTTTAATACATGTGTAAATATCTTAATCATGACCCCTCACACCGCGACCCCCGCCATGCTCCTGGTGTCGCCACGCCCGCCTTCCAGGCGCCGAGCGTCGCCTTCGAGCTTAGTTGTCGACCCCCGTCATGCTCTTGGTTTTGCCGTGCCCGCCGTCGAGCTCCGCTGCCAATCCCCTCACCGCCCGCCTCTGAGTCAACCCCCTCACGCACCCGCCTCCGAGCCAACCCCCTCACGCGCCATGCTCTTGCTCATGGTGTCGCCATGCCCGCCTTCGAGTTACGGCACCGAACCCCATGACCCCACCGCCCCTGTCATGCCGTATGCTACTCCTTGCACACACTGCATTCACATTCTTGTGGATAAATTAACTTCTTTAGATTGTTGATTCCTCCCTCTCAAATTCTTTGTGTAATTGAGAATTTGAAATATGTAATTGTTCATTCTTTGTGCGGACTTCCCTTGTATAGATAAGTGAGAATTCATTATCATTCGGTGCAAAGGGGAGTGAAATCTATGGTAATTTCATGGGATTTTATGCCCGCATAGCCTAAGTATTCAAGCTAATGAGGGTTCAACAAACAAACTGAGATGTGTTGCACCAACTTTCATCGCTTGTTTCATAATAGTAGAGAGCATACACTGCTATAACGGAACTGATAGTTCTAGCAAGTTTACATGCATAGTTTTAAGCAATACAACAAATTACACAATAAGCAAATTACAATTAATTACGCAATGACTAACACTTAATTACAGTGTCAATTAACAACTAACTACAGCATGAGAGGGTCGACGGCATGGCAGCAACGTGCGAGCGAGGTCGGCGCTATGCGAGGTCAGCAACGCACAGATCCAGTCGGCGATGGTTGGATGTGGCCCCCTGACACGCAGATGTGGTCGTCACGGAGGTCGCCATTGGTGTGCGGCGGGGTCCCATCGCGAGAGGAGAGGAGCGGAGAGAGAGCGAAATGGAGAGGAGGGAGAGAAGAGAGATAGGGGGTCGGCGGCAAGGACGAGCACTGAAGAGGTCGACCTCATCGGCAGTGGACAGATCTGGACGAACGCGGTCGCTGAGGCACAGACCTCGTTGGCGGCATGCAAATCTTCCTTGATGAGGTCAGACGCGATCGTCGAGGCACATATCTCATCGACGGCAGGCAAATCTACCAGGATGAGGTCGGACGCAGTCGCCAAGACACAGATGCCGCCGACGACGGGCAGATCTGTCAGGATGAGGTCAGACGCGATCGCCGAGGTGCAGATGTCATCGGCGATGGGCAGATCTACCGGGATGAGGTTGGATGCAGTCGTCGAGGCGCATATGTCATCGTTGGTGGGCAGATCTACCGGGATGAGGTCGGATGCGGTTGTCGAGGCGCAGATGTCGATGGTGGTGGGCAGAACTGCCGGGATGATGTCGGACACGATCGCCGAGGCACAAATGTCATTGGCTCCAGACAGATCTGGATCGATAAGGTCGGCTGCGTCCGGTGGCGAAGTCACGCACGAGAAAGTAAATGGGTAAAAAAGACGCGCATTTTTTTACCCCGCCGACTTTTTTACCTCGAGAATAGACCGAGCCATTTTTTTCTACTCGAACCACCGTCGTCCGCGGTCTACGTCTCCAAAACCAGCTCCAAAATCATTTTTAAGGAGGGGGGAGGGGCGGAGTGTCTCCCCATTTAAGTTGAGGGGACACCTATTATACCCTAATAATAATAATATGCAATGCATGCTCATGATTCATGAATACTTGTTCACCTTAAAATGCATATAATCCCTTATATATACTAATGTTTAATTTCACATATTTACATTCATATTCTATTTCACACTTGGAACTACTCAATTTTCCAAACTTGACCATGTGCTATCTCAGAACTCTAGATCGATTGATTGTAAATAAATAATTCATAACTTCTTAACCATAAGCTCAAATCTTATGATTCTAGATGAATTAAAAACTAGACTTACTACTTATAAATATAATTATCTAATTCTCAGTGGATAATTCATAAAAGTCTAGATAATTTGACCTAAAGTTTGTGTTCTGGTAGACTATATGATATTGAAAGAATAATTTATATATTTAACAATACTTGTCAATTTGACTAGTTCCTAATTTTTTAGAAATTAGACTTCAGTAATGTTTAGGCATAAAAATTGTAGAATTTAATTCCTTGTATACTCTTCTAAAAAAATAATCAATTCAGCTCATGTTTTGTCTATGTCCTGAGGCCCGAAGAAAGCATACCAAATGAAAAATTCGTTTCTCCATATCTATAAGTCTAAATTGGATGATTCTACTTCTCACCAAATCATTGTGAAGTCTAATTAAATATATCTAAATTTCAAATCCTAATTTATTTTATCCTAATCAGACCTAATTACAAAGTGTACTTGTCTTTGTGAGCGACCTATGATGTTGGGTTCTTAATATTCTCTATAAAAGTCATTTTTAGATGATTCTTGTGGTCATAGAAAGTTAATTTCTAAAGGATGAATAATGTAAAATATCCTAATTTGTGGAGGACGAATCACGAAGATATGAGCATATGAAGTTGAGGATCAGTTTCGGATCAGGGAAGGTACCTTAACAAAGCGAACTTGTAGAATTGCTTCAGGCGGTTCTGCTAGGGCTTTTGTCCTTAGAATTTTTCGGCTATTCTAGGATTAGAATATGTAATTTATATTTTTTTCATATTTTTACCACATCATATCGCGGTTTGAAAAAAATAAATTTCTAAGTAGCTAATGAGCTGTCTGCTTCAACTTGAAACCCTCTTGGCTGGAGTGAAAATCCAATTATATTATTTTTTAAAAAATTAATGTTCAACATCTAATTAACCTAATCATAGTTAAATATATGTATTATAATATTTATAAATTTTAAAATTTATTCCTAATAATATTATATAGTTGCTTTATAACGCTCACTAATAAATTGATTATCATTATACTTTAATCCAAATGTTAATTATTATATGCAAACATGACTATATAAGTATCTAAACTAACTTAATATGCTAATTGAAAATATGATTATGTAAGAATGACATTTTTTTAGCACTCCGTGACATAGTGTGTGCTTGGCAAGCATTCTTTCCTTTATTTTTTGAACATTGTTTTCTCCGACATGCCTTTTCTTGAGTTTTATCTTTCTTTTTATTTCCAGGGATCGTGGTAGATAGAAATGTTGTTCATCCAAGAAATTATGACTTCTACATGTGTGCTCAATCAGGGATGATTGCAAGTGTTGTGTTTTAATCATGTTAAGTGTTTGATGCGTAATCTTTGCCATTGGCAATTTTGAAGGATGAGATACATGTTTGATGCGTAATCATGTTAAGTGTTTGATACATGGATTTCCTGATGCAGGTGCCTGAGAGAAGCACTACTGCAGTATCCGTCGGTGTCAGACTGTCAGCATTATTTTTTGAGTTGTAGAGCTGAGAAAAGTCTTCATTGTTGATGCCATAAAGGATTCTCTTGTGATGCCAATTTAAATTATGGTACTACTATTATCATTATTATTGCCACGTAAATATTTTTTTATGAAATTATTAAGCTTTTATTTTTATGCCAATTTAAATGTGTTTTGAAATGACAATGATAACTTCCTGAAATTATTAAGCTCTTAGATGTTTTCTTAGGAAGAATACAGTTGGGTATCATTGTTGCTACCACCACCATAAAGTTTAATTTTAGGGACGAACACAGTCGTATACTAGGGTTTTTGTCGTGGTCTGGTGCAAGGTGGGCACAGTGGACTGGTGCAGGGTGGACACATCAACTTCTATCAAGGTTGATTTCTATTTAACTTCTATCTTGTTAATTTCATCATTTTTCACAAATTTGAAGGTCCTCTCTCGATGGATTATTTCGACCAATGTTGAGCCCTAGCATTTGTTTTTTTTAGAAGCCCTAGCATTTGTTGTTGTTTAAAAAATCATATTTGGTGACAAAAAAATAACTTAGAACAACGGAAAAGGAAATTGGAATTGATTAAAATTATAGAATTGTTGCTGCCCGATGGGAAAAAGAAAACACTTTTCAATTAATGTAATAGAAAAGGTAAGCAGAGGGAAAATCACATAATTGTTTATGGGTAGGAAAATAAATGCCCACAAGCTTTTTGTGAAAAAAGAAGTTTGCCTGCGTGGAAGACCACTGTTACTTACCATGTGGCAGAAGCAGAATAAAAATATTTCTACCGTAGAAGTGAACAAGAAACAGAGTGAAGAAATACAGCATTCTTTGTTCGAATAGCACAAGAAAAAATTCCCAATTTAGTAGACTTGTGACCGTGTGGATCTCTAATTTATCAAATAGATATCCTGACAGAGCAGTCAAATAGACGTCCATTTTAACTCCGTTATTCTGAGTGATTTTTACAGAATGGCAGCCTAAATTGTCCTCATACCTTTGACTCCCACCGATTCGAATTCTCCAAAGTAAAGACATCAACATCAACATCAACATCAACATCAACCAGTGGAAATGGGAAAAGAAATATAACTTACATTATCGCCTGTTATTCATTCTTCACATATAGACCTGCATGCCTCCCCTCTCGACTACTGGAAACTATCATAGATCTGCACTTTGCTTGAATCACCAGACACAACCCGCTTGAAGCAAAAAATGGTGACCCAGAGGCATGAACGCCAAAATTTCCATCCTAGAACCAGAATGGATATGGAGAAGAGATGTTAAATATCAGTTTAATTGATTTTGTGGGGCTCTGGCTGCACAGCATTGGGCGCCGGAGAAGGTGGTGTAGAAGGATCTTCATGCCCACTGTTGTTCGGCTCATGTACTTCATAAGTTTTCCCAGACTTGAAGCCTTCATTCAGGGCTTTAATGGTGGTGGAGGATGAATCATTTGATGGTGTCCACATTACTTGAGAGATCCTTTGATTGGGAAAAACTGCTGAAGGCTCCGGATAGCAGATTGAAGGAAGAGTATAGTTGTAATATCCCATGACTGGGTGATCATATTTGCAAGCAATACCATAATTGCATGACCCGTAGTTGGTGTAGAAAGTGCAAATAGATTCACCCTTCATAATCGGACATGACAAGAAAAAAAGGGAAAATCTGTCAAATAAAATACAGGCGCTCAAATTATAAATATAAAAAAAATAGAAGGGTTAATCTTACTGGTCTCAGCGGAAGTCCATGGGGTCCTACAGTAAATGCAGGTGTTTGGTTCGTTTCTCTAGGGTGGTGGTACTTGCAAGAATTCCCATACTTACAACCCCCTGTCTTCATATAATATTGACATTCTGGTTTATCAGGCCTTTCAGGAAAAGTAACCACAACACTTGAACCTGGCTGTGTATGATTCTTGGAGTTAGAAATGTGATCCTGGTCCATGGCATCAGCAGAAGAGATGCCTATACCTCCCTGCTTCAAACACAATGCAAATGCACAAACAGATTACAATCACTTACCAGATATTTATATTTCTATTGCAAGAGGCAATAAAGAGGTGGATCATCTTAAAGAACAGTCAGAGTAACTTCTCTTTTTTCCTGTATATCTAAGGGTGCAAGGGATAATTAGACTGGAGCAGATATAAAGGCACGCTATCAACTGCTTCACATAAGCTGCTGCAGTTTCAATAAAAACATCAAAGTCACAAGTGATTTATAGTGAACATGAATTTTTTGGAAAAAGTTTAGAGAACTGGACTTTCTCACCAAAGTAAAAGTCTACCATGAGACTATCTAAGGAAACAGAATCAAGACTTGCTCTCAGTGTTATTTACTAGTTATTACTACTCTCAAAGTCATAAAATACATAAAAAAGATTGTTTTGACAAGTTATATAAGAAAATCTCAAATTGTGAGCGGGTAATTTTTGTTTGGTTATACATCTCCATTTATAGTGCGAATTTACTAGCTATTTCAAGGGGCATTTATGGTAAAAAATCTTATATGAGAGTTTGATTATACCACTGAAAACCGAATATCTCTTGGTGTTACCAATGACACGTGTATGTATAGCTTTTGTTCCTATAAAATGAAGAATGAAGAGTGACATGACCTCTCTAGATGAATGTTGATTTTATGCTAGAACCACATGCACAAAGATGTCATGTAGCAAATCAACATGAATTTACAACAGGCCAAAATTCAAGTCAATATGGATCCCTTTTGAACGGATCTATGAAAAGTAACATTGACTAATCTTTGTCATTCAGATGGAAGCATTACATGACAAAAAAAGTCTAATAATCACTATCTATTAAGGTTTCTCCAATAATTGATCCTTGTAGACAACTTATGAAATCAACAGAATATAGACAATAAACTTAAAGCACAAACACTTGCCCTTTAATGGGTCAGTATTAAATGTTAGTAAGCATAAGAATAGCATAGGGGATCTAAGTTAAAACTAAACAAGTTCTACTGTTGTAACAATCCCCTGCACGCCACAGTAGCTGCTGATAAATTTCACACAACCATACAAAAAATCTGCCAGACTTTATTATACAACATGAACAAACAAGTTTGAATTGTAATTCCAGGAATTATACGAACCATGTACATACTCCAACCCTGATGCATAGGCATAGTGCCCTGGTTGGGTGGAAGAACGAGAGGCATATAAGCTGGGATCCCCTGCATTCGAGGGTTAGATATGTAAGGGTTTCTTGAATAAGTCCATGGAGTAAGGCCACCAATTATGGGTGGTCCAGTTGGTGGTGTTGGAGATCCAGTATATCCATAGCCGGAAGGCCCTGTTGCTAGGACCATGGATCCAAAAGTGGCAGGTTGTGGATGATTGAACTTGCAAGCAATGCCAAATTTGCAAGACCCAGTTCTCAAATAATATGAACATGATTTCTCATCCTGAATAGCCAGATTAATATGTCATGGAAGTTTCAGTCAATTGAAAATTGAATAAAAATATTTTTGACATGCATCTTTATCTTCAAATAGTAAGTAGAAGAAACCTTTCGAAGTGGCAGACCCAAAACATTCAGCTGAACTGGTTGCCCATCGTGTTTGTCTCGTGGATGATGATATTTGCATGATGCTCCAAACTTGCAAGTTCCTGTCTTCAAGAAAAACTGCAAGAATGTTTTCAAACAAATTGCAGCTTAGAAGAGATACAAAGTTATTCCAGCATTTTTTTCTTTAAGAAAACTATTCGAGCATATATTATGCAATAAACTCTCAAAGAGACGAATAACGACACAAAAAATGACAAAAGCCTCTGCACCGATGTTTCTTAATAAATATCAGAATTTAGGGGCAGCATCCGAATAAAAAATTGGCAGCTATAAACCGTATGCAGTTAAAAACTTAAAATCACTATAACTAGAAAAAAGATAATATGCTGATAATCTAGACCTTAAGAGCAACTTCAAAGGTCCAATTGATCTATTATGTCCATCAGGCACCAAAATTTGGAAAATCTTGGATTTGCACAAGGCTCCATGAATAGACCTAGAAAGAGCTTAAAGTAAAGAGGCCATGCTGATGCTTGTAGAGTTAGAAGTGAAAAGACAACATAATTTAGTGAAACTAAACAACATTTTTTTCCAGAGGGAACTAAGTAACATTGTTGGATTTCAATTTCTGTTTGCCTCTTGAATGGAAAATGATGTTTCCATCTGGCCACATGCCAAAGATGGAAAAAATCACAATCCTCCTCTCATATCATGGTCTACCGGATCACATACCAATTACTCTTTCAACATTCATATTGCCACAAGTACTGACAATACATTTTTTTTTCAAATGTCTTTCAATCCATCTGTGAATCTCTGTGAACCTGTACTATAAATATAAACTTCATGTGTGATATTTCAACAAGTACTCCCAAAAAGACTACCATGAAAATTTGTGCAAAGGCATTGGGCTAGAGGACGTTCAACCTGTATGCTTATTGAGTTATTGTGGATCATTGAAGTTCAAGCATCGTATTTATTGTCAAGTTTGATGCTATATTTGTAAGGTTGCAATGGAAACATCAAGCCAACTAGGAAGAGAAAGAAATTTAGCCTTCTAGGAACAAATAAATATTATCTCGACTCAGTTAATGCCTAAATTCGGAAATAAAATGAGTTAAGTATGAATAGAGATATGAAGTTCAAGCATCATATTTATTGTCAAGTTTGATGCTATATTTGTAAGGATGCAACCGCAAAATCAAGCCAACTACGAAGGGAAAGAAATTTAGCCTTCTAGGAATAAATAAATATTATCTCGACTCAGTTAATGGCTACATTTGGAAATAAAATGAGGTATGTATGAATAGAGATGATGTTACTTGGCAATCAGGTTGGCCCTCTCTCTGTGGGAGGAGTTCACCTGTGTGCGGAATTCCCTGCAAGACAAGAAAAGATGTTTGAAACGTGTCACTAGACTAAAAAGAAAAAAATTCCGATTAGCATAGCAACTCCATGAGTCATACAATCCCAGAACACTCGCCTGCCCGGCGTGTGCGGGATGATTATATTTGCAGTTGCTACCATAGCCACAGTTCCCTGTCCGCAAATAGAAAATGCAATCGGGCTCTCCGGGGCGATCCGGATATGGATTAGCCTGCCCATCCACCGTAGCGCCCTGACCATCCTCGATCTTCAACTGCCACATAGCTTCTGCGATCAAGAAACCATCAGAAAACTCAATAGAAAATTCTTTCTGTTAACCCAATTCACTTCCTACAGCACAGCCACAACACATTGTTTTGGAAAGATCGATCCCTTCCACGATTGGCACCAACAAAATCCGTTCTTTTCCAGGAAAGGAAACAAATCGAAATCGTGCAACTAAAGCACAACATACTGATTAAAATATGGCAAGAGAAAAAAAGAAGAGCACAATGCTGCGAACTGGAATGGAAACTACCTCCGAGTTGCTCCGGCGAGGCGTTGGACGGATTGGGAACAGCATTGCGCTTGGTCTCGGGCATCGGGGGAGAGGCGGCGGCCTGGCCTGCGTTCAAAGCCTCCAAAACCCCCGTTCCAACGAATCGAGACCCAACAGCACAAGACAACAACGACAAGAAAAAAAAAAAGGCAAAAGAAAAATCCTCCTTCAGATCGATCGCAATCTCCTCCAATCCCGATCGACGATCGCTTCCGATTCGCGCATTAACTAATCTTAAAAACAAAATCTTTCACCAATTCCGTCCCGGAAACCTCAAATCAGAATCGATACCTGAAAGCCAGACAGGATTTAGCTTTCCGACGGGTTTAGATCTCGAGAGGATCGACCCGATCGATCGAGAAACCGATAGATAGATCTTTTTAATCCTTTCCTTGTATATTTCTATGTGTATTTTCCCCCTTCCGCTTCCTCTTTTGGTCGGGGAATTTAACACGAGGAATTGGAAGAATGGTGAGAGAGAGAGAGAGAGAGTATTTATTGTGTTTTAAAATTTTAATCCTTTCTCTCTCTTCTCTTCCTTAATTGCATTATTATTGTATTATCTATCCTGTGCAAGTCCTGAAATAAAATTAAAAGGTCGCATTTTCAGTATACTTGAGATTAATCAAGTATTATTAATTAGAGAAAAATATATATGTAGAGTATTTGATGTAGAACGGATGTAGAGTGTTAGTTTTATTTATTAAATTGATAAAATAATTATATATTAATTAGTATCGAAAATTTTAAAAAATTAGTCACTGTGAATAAGTGGGTATTATATGAAGTCACATCTTGATTTTTGTAACACAAAATAAATATAATTAATGTGTTTATGCGAAAGCTCGACATTCTCATAATAAACAATATTTCATCTCATAATAAACATTATTGAGTTAATAAGTACATGCAAGGATCAACGTTGAGAAAAAAAAATCACTAACTTGTAAGTAAAATGTCTAATAAGTTAATAGTAAAGTAAGCCATGGAATAAGTTCTTTAAACATAAGCATAAAAAAAACATAAACTTAAGTAATCATTATACATATGAGGAATAGGAAGAGTAGAAATGAGGTATAGTCATATCATGAACATTATAAAAGCACCATAATTCATTTTAGACACCAACACCAAGGAAGGATCATAATTCATCAAATCGTCATTTGATTAAAGTAAAGGCCACATAATTTTTTTTTTCCATTAAAGGATCATTCATCTCTTTTTATGGCATCATAAGTTTGGTTTCTCCATCTTTAATATCATTTTCATAACATCATTGTCATTATATAAGTCATCTTCTTCTTATTAATTGAAAGAATTCTCCAATTTTTAGGATTCATCTTGCAAAATAATATGACCTATAATAAGTCGCGGGGGAATCCGTTCCATGAAAAGAGACCTACCATAAGGAAATAAAATGATACTCTTATTATTGAATCATTTTCGTTTTTTAGAGCGAAGCCATCTCGCACAACAAGAAGAATTGTTTATGATGTTTTGTCTTCATCATATCGCATAGTTTTATTGTGTTGGTTTCACCTTCACTTCTCCATTCAAATATCATCTTCTTAGTTTTCCACTTACATAACCACATCTTTTATTTTTTTTCATAGCATTTAAACTCTATCTTTGAGTCACAAGGAATAAATTAGATCATGAAAGAGCAAGACGACTTCCTATCATTATAGAGATCACATAAGAACTGAATTCCAGTTGAGTTAAGTAAAGTATAATCCATAGTTTCTGTCCAAGTTTCAGGCGTCTGGTCCAAAAGTTTGGATGTTCGAACTTGACGATTGGACGTTGATCCAAGTGCGACGCTATACTACTCCTTTTGGTGCCACAAGTGTCGAGATCGTAAAATTATTTGTTTAAATTCAAATTTAAATATTCAACGGAAAATTCAACATTAAAAAATAAACTAACTCTGAAAATTTTTAAAATTTTTGGCATGACGTATGCATAATTCATCTATGCATTATGTACAACACTTCATATATGATCTCATAATAAATAATTAACTTCAAAACTTTAATCATCATAGACGGTTATAAGAACATTACTGACAATTCAACAAATAGTTAAAAGAGTGGGACACATGTCCAAAATAACGAGTCACAAGCTCACTCCCAAATCAAAATCATGAGCCAGATGGTCGTAAACTATATAACGTAACCATCGCTCTACACGATAATCCCAACATCTCCTAAATCTTTCAAAATATTCTTCAAGTAATAAATCCAAATAAGAAAAACTCAATCAAATACAAAGTTAGCTATTCAATGATCACGCCTCTCACACATGCTCATTTCATAACCCTTTTACATTTTTTATTTTATGCTATGCAAGTTTTCATTCATTACTTGAAAAAAAATTAAACAAGAGGAGTAAGCATTAAGAAACTTAGAAAGTAAAATGACTATTTCAAATATTAAAATAGCGAAGGAAAAATCAACATCTTTATTTTCAAAAATTATTTCAAACCCTTTTCATTTCTCCAAGAAAATTAATTTAAATAATAATCATACCGAAATGAATGCTATGAGTGCACATGATGGTAATAAAATAACATCATAAAATTTGAAGAAATATCATCAAACACATATATCCATACCACTCATCAATCGAGTGCTTCTTCACCCACCCCTTGTGTCACTATATCACCACAAGGTGGATTTTCGAATTCCATCCATCGTGTCATTATATCGAGTGCTTATCATAAACCAAGTCTTATTATGAATTTGCTACAATACTTACTAAAAAGGAAATGAAGACCTCGTCGACTAGTAGCAGCCTAACAACCACAATCGCACCTGTCGAAATATCGAAAAGCCACCGAACGCCTTCTTCATCCATAATAAAATAAGGTTACTTTAAATTTGTTCACATAACTAAAATCCAATCACATGCATGCACATTTCCACTCGCTTACCAATCGAGATACGAGGACGAGACGCCAAAAAGTTCGTCCGAGAACGATCGGAGTCTGAAACCCACGAATCTAAAAAGGGTTAACAGTTAATTTTTATCGGACAACAATCTGAATAATTTCTTTCCCACATGTGCATCTACCAGAGAGTAGCAATGAGCTCGGCGGGAGCACCCTGTCGGACTCGTCGAAAAAGCCCAACTCGATCACCTACATGATTGGAAGCAAAAATACATTTAAAACTCCTCAAAACTATCACAATTGACTTTAGAATGATGTACAACTCATCAAGAGGAAGATTGGCACAAATCGGGGTCGAAAACTCGTCGGCGAACTTCCACCTTCCCTCATGTTCGAAGCTTACTATGTCACACACAATGGATCAATCCTCGTCTAATCAATGGAAAAATGTTCTCATCATCCTATTTTCAATGACACCTCACACGTAAAAAATGGTGGCCGGACGACGGAGAACGGGTGGCCAAAAGTAGGGGCGGCTGGAGTGTCTCACGTGCAACACTGTAGTGGGTGAATAGTAGCCGAGTAAAGAGGAAGATGAAGAAGATGAATCTTCTCTCTCCTCTTTTCCATGTCACATTATTATTATTATTATTATTATTTTATTTTCTTGCTATCCAAGCTTGCAAAAAGACCAAACAACCCCTCCTTTTTAAACTAATTCAACTTTGTTTTAGAAAAAAAGTTACATCAAGTGCCATCATTTGAACATTTGTGGCAATTTAGCTTTTTGATCGCCTAATCTATGGGTTGAACATACCATCATAGTACCTTTTGATCGCTTAGGTGTGGGATCTCTTATA
Source organism: Pontederia crassipes (assembly GCA_030549335.1). Lineage (NCBI taxonomy): Eukaryota > Viridiplantae > Streptophyta > Magnoliopsida > Commelinales > Pontederiaceae > Pontederia > Pontederia crassipes. The sequence continues at coordinate 11,960,200 of CM060190.1, forward strand.
TGCATTAATCCAAAATCCTATCACCATCCAAATTTTAGGCATCCAATCTTATTCCAAACTATTCGATCGAGGATTTTTAGACACCCGAACTACTCTCGAACATTGTGGTCCTTATATTTCAAATAAGTTTTCCACATCCAATCTCATTCAAATTTTAGGAAAATATATATCCAACATATATCAAGGTCATGTAACATCCAAAAATCATCCAAGTCACAACAATAAATTTTATGCACTAATCATTGCATAAGTCCATTTCCATATATATTTTCCAAATAAAATCATTAGCCAAACCAAAATCTATCAGTAAGCCCTCTATTATAATAATTCATTAGTGTTTCATAGGTTAATAGCATTCATAGTTGAAACTTCATGTCATAAATCCAAAGGCATCAATCATGACATCCCTTGGTACAAATCATCAAATTCAATTCAAAGATTAACAACATTTAATACCATTGAAATTTCATGAATTTAAATGTACATAAATATATTGATTATTAGGAAAAGCACATCAATTGAAAATTCCTTGCATAGTTAAAGCCTAGTCTAAACTCCTCGCATAGCCATTATATGGAATCACTCACTTCAGACAACAATCATCAACATAGGATATCATATTAGCATTCTCAACATGCAAAAGTCACTAGGCATGAAGGCCATCATAATGCACGGAAAACAAGGCATAATGAGTAAAGACATGGTCCTAGTCTAAAGATATATTTGGCTAGGCTTATAAGTCAATCAAAATAATTTATAAACAATTAAAAAGGTCCCCCACCCCCCCCCCCCCCCCCCTTTTGATAACTAAAGAAAAGAGTTAGCAAGCACATTTTTACTCACTTATAAGTCAAAATGAAAAGTTAAGAGGGCCCAATTTTTTTGTGAGATAAAAAAATTGGGCCCTCTTAACTTTTCATTTTGAGATAAAAACGTTGATCAATTTGATTAATGAATGCACTATTTTACCCTCGATAATATTAAGAACTTTTTTATCATTTGGTTCAAATAACTTCAGCTATTAAATTATTTATCATATATTTTATGTCAGTCAAACCAAATGGATCATAAGACTTGCGCTCAACTAATCATAAGCACAAAATCCTCAATCATGAATCATCACTTTATGGCATCGAATAACATTTGTTATCATATTGCTACATTCAGAAATATAATCCCCTAACAAAGATTCCATCAACATTTTTGCCAAAAAAAATATTTTTTGTTGGTTGTTATTTCTTTCAACTAGTTCCTTCTTCTTTTTCCCTTCACCTTGTGCACTTACAAAACCATACCTTTTGACCTATCCACTGTCCTACATCAAGGAAAAGCGCGCACATAGAGAGAGAGAGAAAGAGAAGAGCGCCAATGATAGAGAACAACAGGAGAAATATGATTATATAGAGATGGAGAGAGAGAGAGAAAAAAAATTATGTTTATTCATCCCAAAATATTCCTAAGAATTCGCTCGTGGGTTCCTCTTCATTATAATTTACATTTAAGGGGAAATAAAATGGAGTTTGTGCTACTTTGTGTCTATCTTCAAAAGTTTAAACATTCAAACTTAATTCAGTCATTGCGACGCTTCAACTTTTTTCCCAAAATTCTGAGGTATTGCATGTGATGCACGTAATCACACACAAAAAAATCCTTGGAGGGAGGAGGAACGACATTTTGGTATCAACGAGAAAATGCCACGTGAAGTAGGATCCCTTGTGTGGTTACTAACAATGCACTACTCTATGTTGTTCAATCACATGTCCCATGTCATAGGTGTGATATCCCTAATTTAATTATGCATGATTAGTTGTGTGAATGTTATATTATGTTACGGCATTGGTAGGTATTATGAAGGTCATGTTAATACATAAGTGTCAATGGCAATCATTAGAGCACGAAAGTGATAGAAAATTGCTTAAGGCATGAAAATGTGATTTTCGAAAAAGTGGAAATTTGAAAAATAAAGTCACGACGATTGTTCTTATATATGAAAGAATGCTAAAAGTGATTTTCAAATAATTGCATGAAGGTGTTTTAGATAGGCAAAATGTAGACACAGAATTAGAAAATTTGTAAAACTATGATTTTTGTTCTTTGGACAAAAAATTAGATTTCAATTTCTTGGTTATTTATTTTTTAAATATTTTATTTGAATCCAAATGAGGGGTAGTTTCTTATTTACATGTAATATCTTAAGTAAATAAATAAATGGAGAAATGCAAAATAATTTAAGGGCATTTTCGAAAGGATCTTACACAACAGGTTAAGTCGGTTATATCTTTGCCTCTTATCCTTATCCTACTATCTTTTACCATCCCTTCTACCCTTTTCACCACCCTTGGCCAAACATCAAAAGAAAGCTTAATACTTCATAGGAAAAATTGGAGAAAGAGAGGGGAATTAGGGTGTTGGCTTATGGTAAGTTTGTATTTGAAGCTCTTTTGATTTCAATTACATAATCTCCTAATTAGAATTCTTTTGAAACTCTCCTATCATGTTCATTCTTGGATCTTGGCTAATCATGAGGTAAAATTATATGAACTCGAAAATGAAATTGTAGTCGATGATAGAAGAATATTCTATCAAAGTTGGATGATCAAGATAATGTTGGATCTTAGACATAAGGAAATTGAAGATAATAAAAAATATCTGTGATGTAATGCCCCAAGATTTTTTTCTTTTCCTACCCAAAAGGCTATCTCGGCGGCGCTACTCAATTCTATGACTTAACTTTGACCAATCAACAAACTAGCTTACATAAATAGAAGACTAATTTTATAATAAGCTTTACAATATATGGAAGTTATTAAAACTCTTATACAATGACCTGTCGGTCAGGGCCTACATCTATACATTGATTGACCCTATATCCATGTGCATGTCACCAGTCCGAGGAGCCATGAACCATCGCATCATCGTTATCATCTCATTCTGCATGGATCCAAGTACAAGAAAATATCCATGAATATAAAAATGCTAGGGTCTAAACATGATCAATAAATGATAATCAATAATGCTCAGTATATAAACAATAAATCTATTGAACAATAAACAATACTATGCAGTAACCAATAGATTGATATAACAATGATCAATATAGCAATGTATCAATATATCAATGCTCAAGAGATATAATCAATAAAATAACAATTGAGCATACGAAGGATGCCATATGATAATCAATGAATCAATATAATAATAGATCGATTGATCAATATAACATTGAACTAATATAATAATAAGAATGGATCAATGGATTAACACACCAATAGCCCGATGTATCAATGGATCAATATGCCAATAAATCGATAGGATTAATCAGGCTAAGGTCGGAAGATCAATCAATAACAATATCAATTTATCAATATGATCAATTCATGAATAATGCTCAAGATAGAACCAACAAATCAATTAATCATATGAACAATGCGTTATGATGATCAATGAATCAATACACAATGAGTCAATATCGATGGATCAATGTAATGGATCAGGCTAAGGTAAAAAGATCAATCAATAACGTTAATAATTAACAATTTCTTGATCAATATGACATTGCTCAATTAACAGTAGAGTATTGGATCGATGATTCAATATAACAATAGGACAATAAAGCCATAGATCGATAGGAAGGATAATATCTAACAATTAACAATATCAATAGTGCATGATCACCATGGCACTATTCAATATAATAGTTTCCAATTCAACATCAATGTTCATTGGCCAATAATAATTTCATTCAATTCAATGGGCGGAGACAATGCCAGTCAATATCCAAATGACCATGATCTATTCGATTCAATTCGATTTCGATTCAATTCAATTCAACTTATCAATGTTCGAAGTTATCCAATACAATAAGGAACACAGTCAATTAGAGGAACTCCGTGTCTCTTTCATGTAGGTCAGTGGGGGATCAAGCCACCCTCTAATAATAGCGCTAAAAATAATTCGTGATGGTGGAGAACCATAGCTATCACAGGAGAGTCAAAGCTTCTCTAAAGGATAACATCTCAAATCTTTAGATACACTATCTGTCTCTACAATAATAATAACAATATAGCCAAAGGGGTTTAGAGACAATCGGGAACATGAGAATCTAACAATTTTCATCTTTTATCTTGTTTATCTAACACATTTATCTTTGACAATTTAGCTTAGGTTTAACAAGACTTAATCGGAGAAAACTATTGGATCAAAATTATAATCAATGAAATGATTGGATATGATCATTAGGATAATAACCGGGTCTAATATGATCATACCATGATCAGATATAATGATCATACCTTCAGTAACAGTCAACCATGATAATAACCCAATAAGGAATAATTAAGGTCAATAATTCAATACTATAATCATTATCATGATCGGATGTGATAATAGCAATAAAGTCAATGATAATGACAATGACCATATGGTCATATCGGATTATACTAGGATCAATCATATGGTCGGATGGAATAATATATCCAACATCAAAATCAGATCTAATAATAATGTGACCATACATGATAACAATATGATTAAGATGATATGATCAGATATGACAATAATAAAATCAGATATGATGACAAGATAATCACGTATGGAAATGATCTGATCAAGAATAATTAATAATGATAACAATCTAATTAACTATGATCCATAATATCACAATAAGTTTTTTGCCTTTAGAACTCGGCCTGTGTCGAGTGGAACCCAAACCGTGTTCAGGGACATCCAATCAGTCTCGGCCATGGTAAACTCGAGCCGGGTATGACATGAACCCAGGCCAGGTTGGCCATGATTCGCATCCTATGTTCAACATGCCACAACCTGGGCCATGCCGACATTAACTCGGCTTGGGCTATAGGGAACCCGAGCCAGGTTCAATGAACTCGGTCCGGTTTCGACTTTGATTCGGTTCGAGTTCTATGGAACCCGGGCTAGGTTCTATCGTCATCAAGAAATTGTGTTCCGACGCGATTTTTTGATCATCATAAATATACCATATGATGTTTGATTGATGTAATATCTATACCAATGAAATTTTAGTATAAGGGAGAAGAGAATAGGATTTCATGTCATGAAAATCCGACGTCATAGGGATCCCCTACGTACCTAAAGTTCGCTGAAAAACCAACTTGAATTCTTATCTTCGTGGGCTGCATGAACGTCAAACTTTGGTCGGTCTTTGCACTCAAACAACGCCCCAAAATCCTCAACTACCACTTGGACGATGTTCTCCTATATTCAAGCTTCGAAACACACTGCTGGTTGCCCTTAGTTCTTCTCAATTTGTGTGCAAATGAAGGAGAAAGTAAAGCTTGTTGTGCAGGAATTTTGTGGAGGTTAATAAGAGTTTCTAGCCACCATATAGGCTTTATTTATAGTTCTTAACTAGGGTTTTTTTACTCCCATTGGGTCTTGAGCTATTTTTCAATTAATCATGGTCATCTATTATTAATCGCCCTATGTTAAATATTTAGATTTAATTAAATTCAAATTTAACTAATTATTTCTTAACCATACTTAACAAAATTCATCTCTATTCAAATTTTTTTTATCATTTCCATAACTTCTCTCAATCCAACTCTATCTCTATCTTTTATCAAGGACTTATGTTACTCCAACTATACATTTATTTTATCCTTTTATTTTCTTCTTTTTGTCTAATTTTCGGAATTAATTAATATAATAATATTTTATGACATAATTTTACTTGGAATGCATACATTGTGATAACTAGTTGATATTCCTCATTTTATACTTAATTCCATGTGCATAGAGGGTCTGAAATGTCAAAATCCATTAATATCTAAATTCTATGCCAAGTTATCATTTTGAGGACAAGTTATCATTCCCATATGTCAAATTATCATTATTTTGAATGAACTAATTTTCAATGGTTTTCTTATCGTAAATCCATCATTATCATGTATAAATCATATTTGGATAGTCACATATCAACTTGTGCAGAGTTTTAAGTCCATTTGAACAAGTTATCGTTTTTCCTTTGCCAAGTTATCGTTAAAGGGAAATTCTGTCATTTCGACATGCAAAACCATTAATTCTGTACAGGGCCTTCAGCAATCATCTTGTTATTGTTTTAACTCATTGCTGGTCAAATTTCATCACATTTGGATAACCACAACTCAAGTTATCACAAGTTATCGTTTTTAAGTCATATAAGTTATCGTTTTTGGGCACCCAAGTTATCATTCCTTAGAAATCTCATTCATATTTGATTTCTGACCTCACTTACTTATCACTCTAATCCATTGGATGCCTAAAATGCTTTGAACCACCCATATTAGAACATTTTCTAAGATCTTCTTAAAGTTATCATTCCGGGTCCCTAAATTCATTAATATCGATATAAGTTTTCATTCCTGCACAACACATAATCTCATTTGATATTTGAACTAGTTACCAGCATTATCTTAATCTTTATTTGTCAAAACATCATTCAAGGGCTTTGATGCTTGCTGTTTTGGAATTTGTAGCAGGGAGAAAGGTGGCCAAAAAGTGGAAAAAGTAGGGGGGGGACCATCTACTTTTTCCTGCACAAAAAAGAATCTGCAGCTGGGAATTCTGGCAGGGGATAGGTGGCTGCAATCAGAAGGATTAGAACATTCTGATGCTGATCAAAGGGTGGATAGGAGTCATATAAAAGCTGAAATTTTTGGAGGAAAAAGGGGGGCTGAACACTCAGGGTTTGGAGCAAGGAAGGAGCTGCTGCTGAGGGCTGCTGCTGCTGGACTTGCTGCTGCTGGCCGAGACACTTGAAGCATCAATGATTTGTATCTGTTTCTCAATTCAATTGATGTCAAGTTCTATAAATATGAGGAGCTAAACTCCATTTCTTCTAAGATAGGGTAGTAGTTTAGATTAATTTTGGATGGATGTGGACTGATTTATAATCCTGCACTGAAATCAATCCTGATTTTCAGATTTCAGAAATGTTCAGTATTGATTTATGCTATGCTATCATTAGATCCATTTGTAATTGATGACTGAGAAGTCTTATTTGATCTAATCATCTTTCAGAAATGAATTGAGAGTTAATATCAGGTTTCTGAATTTCATTTAGTTTGCAATCTGATTTCTGATTTTCAATTTTCTCATTTCTTGATTCTCTGAATTTCTGAATCTAATTTCCTGAACAAATTGAATCTGTTGGTCATTGTGGACCTAATTAATAGAGCAGCTGAGAAGTTGATATTGTCCCAATCTTGTTCAGAAATGAATCAAAATGTTTGACATTCTTCATGATTCAAATATGTTATTGTTTCTAATCTGATTTTAAAATCTAATTTCTGTTTCCTGAATTCCTTGGAATCTGACTTGCCAATTGAACCCTTGATTCTATTCAATCAATGAGAGGTGAACCTTAGGGATTTCTTGCAGTCCAGAATGGGTCAAGAAGCATTTGGCAAGTCTGAATTTCAATGAATAATGTTGCTGATTTCCTGAATTGCTGATTTCTGTTTTCTGATTTCCAATTGAATTCTGATTTCCATTGTCAAGCCTCAACTTAATCCACTGCTGAGAGATAGTCATTAGGTCATCCGTGAGATCCAGAGATGGACCAAGGAGCAATGAGAATTGTGAATTCCTGTGGTCATATGCTTTGCACTTCCAATTGAATTGTGTTTGTGTGGATTTCATTTTACTTTGCAACCGAGAGGTTGATTTTAAATCCCACTGGAATTCAGAGATGAATCAAGGAGCATTAGCACCATTATTGGATAGATTTCATCCTAGTTTGGCTAACTGAAGTGATCTCATCTTTTTATGATTGCAATTATAAGTTATCATTGCAGAATTTCCCTGAATTGCAAAAATCAACAATGAACTTCTATTTGAGCTTAATGATAACTTGATTTCCAATGAGGATTCTCTTTTGATTCAACCTAGCTACAACTATATGATAATATGTTGCTTAGTTAAAGGTCAATTGAGCTGTGAGAGCAGCTACATTTCAGGTTGAACCAAAATTGGATATTTAATGATAACTTGATCCAATCCATCCCTAATTAATCTAGATGAACCCCAACTCTTAGAAGAACCTTCCTCATTGATAGTTTAACCTTTTTAGACATTAATCTACATTTATAATTCAGTTTTGCAAAAATTTCCAAAACCTCAAACCTGTTATCATTCTGCATTTGTTAAAAATCTGTTTTCACTTTCAATTAAAAATCTATTTTTGCCACCTTAATTAGTATTAGTCTAAACTATTTTTAGGTAGTCTAGGACTTCAAATCTTTGTGGATACGACAACCTGAGTTTACTACAACTTACCTGTGCACTTGCAGCTAGTGAGTTGGGAGAACAAAAAAAATGAAAAATTGACCCTTTTCTTTAATTTCAGCAAGTTATCACTAGAAATTCAAATATCACTATCAAGTTTTTGGCCCCGTTGCCGGGGATTTGAAGTCAATTAGGCTAAATTAGATAGTTTAGATTAGTTTTAGATTAGTTTTTAGTCCATTTGTTAGGCCAATTTTAGTTTTTGCAAATTATCATTCCCAATTTTCAATTTTTGTATAGATTTCTTTCTTTTTTTGAATTTGATACTTCTGAATTGAATTTATGCAGATTTGAAACTTCAAGAAGACCTCTACCTATCTGATCCTCAATTGAAAGAAGATTCAATAGGAGAAGGAGATTGCAAAAAGAAGAGGCTAGGAGAAGAACTTTTGAGAAGGAGGCTACCAATCAAAACAAGACTGCTCCTAGGACATTTAGGGATCGTTATTCACCTAGCAATTGCAGAAAATTATGAATTTGACTTCTGAGAGAGAAAGAAGAAAATATGGATATGAGCTGGCAAACTTGGTCCTATGACTATTATCAATCAAGTGAAACATCCTTGAGCCAGGAGGAATTGGACTCTATAGTTGAAGATGTCTTGTCCAAAACTCTTCAAAAATATGATTTTGATGTTGGAGAACCATCACAAGTTCATTGCAATCAAGGATCACCACAATTTCAACAGCCCTCTAATGCTTACATGTATGCCTCATATGATCATGAAAGTTCAAATTACTAGAATCAAGAGGAAGACTTCTCAACTAGTAGTCATTATGTTTCAAATTATTGGAATCCTGAGCAAGACTTCCCATGCAACAATCCTTATGTTCATGACTCACAAAATCATTAGTATTACCATCACAATCAAGGTCAAGAGTCAAATTTTCAGGTTGCAAGCAGGGATATTTCAGAAAATCAGCAATCACTCAATGAAATGAAGATTATGTTGGAGGACTTCATGGGGCGGCAGGACAAGCAACTTGCAAACTTGAAAAAATTATGTATGAAAGTAGATGTTCTTGGAGCTGGATATCAAGCCTTGGGGGCCAAGCTTTGTTTGCAGTCCAGTCAAGAAGCCCCACAAATCCAATCTGCCCTTCTGAAAGAAGAAATTCAGGAAATGAAGATGGGAATTGAGAAATAAATGAATGAAGAAAAAGAAGTAGTCATGGATGCTGAAATTGAAAAGGAGTCTATCACACTTATAGAACAAGTCAAGAAACAAGATGAAGTTGCTGAAGTTATTGAAAAAGCTACTCCAATGATACCAACAATGAATCACATTGAAGACCCACTCATAAGATTCCCATCCAATGAATAATTAATTCTAGAAGAATCTGATTTTGATTCTTTGAAGAAACTATCAGATACACTCCTTAGTGATGAGGGCTGCAACTCAACTCATTTATTGTCTATCCCTAAAGATGAGTTACTTCCTGCACCCAACTGTTCAAAAGTTTTATTTGAAGCAATTTGCTTCACAAACCATCATAGATCAGTTGAAGAATGTCAACATCTTAGGGTCAAAGATGAAGAAACATCAAAAGAGAAGAAGTGGTCTGAACTTGAAGCAAGCACTAATTCATTTGAAGTCATTCAAAGTTCCAAAGTCTTACCCATCTCATTTTCCATTGGGCAATAGGTTATTACTGTAAAGCCACATGATGAGACTGAAATGGCCAAGGAGGATACAAAAATAGAAGAAATTTCTTTCCAAATAAAGGAGGATGTGGCAAAATTTAAATTTTTAGAAGGAATGAAACATTCAATGAAAGGAGATAAATGTTTGCCTACTGAAAGATGGAACCAAGAGCTCAAGGATCTTCCAACAATGCTGTATTTTAATAGGCCATTGAAGAAATGGCTGCTTAAACAAGATGGTGATTAAGGAGATTCATATGTCATAGATGAGAAATTTTGGAATGAGAAGTTAATATATTTCTGGTACAATGAAGGAGGGATACATCCAACTGAAGAACAAAGGTCAATCATTGTCAAATTTAGAGATCCATACTTGATTAGTAAAGCTGTCCACAGATTGAGATCTCTACTTGATCACATTATACTATTTAAACCTCCCTGACACGAAGAAGTTGTAACAATGTCTAGCCAAAGACATTAAAGAAAGGCACTTCTTGGGAGGTAATCCAAGCCATTATCTACCTAACCTTTCTGTTCTTGCAGGAATAAGTGATGAGGAACAAGTTCAAACCACAATTCCAAAATTCAGGGAGTACCCATACCCCTTACTTTTGATTTTTCCACTGAAAACTCAATGATAACTGATAATATCTTTCTCATTATGCTACATTGATCATACCATCATCTGAATTAACATTCATATCAGTTATCCAAATTTGCTATGGCTTAATTTCAGTGAATTTCAGAAATTTCCAATGCATTGTTGAATTATGCACTCAAAAATCTGATTAGTTGCAAATCTGCTATTCCACTGATATCCTTTGTTTCTCTGCAGGATTAGTTGCAACTAATGAAGATTGGATCACCCAAAGCTTCTGGATGAAGTGCTAAGAGGATTCAAGTGCCCAATTCCATGCATTTCACACCCACCCGCCCCTCTCCCTTGCCTTTGATTTTCAACACTAGGGACAGTGTTGAGAATGAGCTTGGGGGAGGACACCTGATGCTTTTCTAACCTTTACATCATGTTTTCAATTGATTTTAATGTTCATATCATAATTCATACCAGGTTATCAACAGATTTTTGCAAGTTATCATAAGTTATCACTAGTTATCACTTGGTTATCATTTTTTGGACACAACTCAATTCTGAATTTATTTTGACTCTAAAATGGGTAGAATACTTCATTATGACAGTGGGTACACTCCAATACCAAGTGGCCAACTTGGTCATTAGCCTTCTTGCTTAAATTGACATTATAAATTCATATGCATTTGAATGAATTTTTCAGCTGAAATTTTTCTTTTTTGTGGATTAACACTAGCTACATTCATGAATTAATTGGAAAGTACTAGAAAGGAGTCAAGGATCTTGCTGCCATGTTAAATAGGAATTTTTGACTATTTGCATTTAAGGATCTAATCTATACTTGAGTTTGAACCATTGCTCACTTCATGAACAGAATGAAAAAGAGAAAAAGGAAAAAAAATGAAAAGTTGCATTTTGCATTGCATGCATACATGAATAAAGAGAGTGAAATTCCAAAAAAGAACCTCTCCTGAATAAAGCCAAGATTTTTATCCTGTGACCATCATTAATAAAAATGAGGTTCAAACCTATTTATTGCATCCTCATGAATAAAAGTCAGGTTTTCAAACCTGTTTAAGCAATGAAAGAAAAATCTGTTCAAGAAGAGATTGATGTTTCAAACTTTTTAGTAAAATTAACAATACTTGTAATCCAAATCAGTTAATGTTAGTACTTGTATCATGGCTTAAATTTGCTTTAACCTTTGTGACTCCTCAGCTAGAATTTGCTTTAATAGAGCAGCTGAGAAGTTGATATTGTCCAAATCTTGTTCAGAAATGAATCAAAATATTTGACATTCTTCATGATTCAAATATGTTATTGTTTCTAATCTGATTTTAAAATCTAATTTTTGTTTCCTGAATTCCATGGAATCCGACTTGCCAATTGAACCCTTGACTCTATTCAATCACTGAGAGGTGAACCTTAGGGATTTCTTGCAGTCCAGAATGGGTCAAGAAGCATTTGGCAAGTCTGAATTTCAATGAATAATGTTGCTGATTTCCTGAATTGCTGATTTCTGTTTTCTGATTTCCAATTGAATTCTGATTTCCATTATCAAGCCTCAACTTAATCCACTGCTGAGAGGTAGTCATTAGGTCATCCGTGAGATCCAGAGATGGACCAAGGAGCAATGGGAATTGTGAATTCCTGTGGTCATATGCTTTGCACTTCCAATTGAATTGTGTTTGTGTGGATTTTATTTTACTTTGCAACCGAGAGGTTGATTTTAAATCCCACTGGAATTCAGAGATGAATCAAGGAGCATTAGCACCATTATTGGATAGATTTCATCCTAGTTTGGCTAACTGAAGTGATCTCATCTTTTTATGATTGCAATTATAAGTTATCATTGCATAATTTTCCTGAATTGAAAAAATCAGCAATGAATTTTTATTTGAGCTTAATGATAACTTGATTTCAATGAGGATTCTCTTTTGATTCAACCTAGATACAACTATATGATAATATGTTGCTTAGTTAAAGGCTAATTGAGCTGTGAGAGCAGCTACATTTCAGGTTGAACCAAAATTGGATATTTAATGATAACTTGATCCAATACATCCCTAATTAATCTAGATGAACCCCAACTCTTAGAAGAACCTTCCTCATTGATAGTTTAACCTTTGTAGACATTAATCTACATTTATAATTCAGTTTTGCAAAAATTTCCAAAATCCCAAACCTGTTATCATTATGCATTTGTTAAAAATCTGTTTTCACTTTCAATTAAAAATCTATTTTTGCCACCTTAATTAGGATTAGTCTAAACTATTTATAGGTAGTCTAGGACTTCAAATCTTTGTGGATACGACAACCTGAGTCTACTACAACTTACCTGTGCACTTGCAGCTAGTGAGTTGGGAGAATAAAAAAAATGAAAAATTGACTCTTTTCTTTAATTTCAGCAAGTTATCACTAGAAACCCAAATATCACTATCATCCGTTTGAGATTTGTTAAATGTTATGTACCTTTTGTATGATTATAAAAGTTGTTGTTATGTATGTCATTAATTATTTCTTACTATGCAATGCCTCTCCGAATTGATTAGATGGTACACAATGTTTTTGTATACTTTTTTTTCAAGTCACTAGGACTTTTGGGATCATCTTGTGACCAACCTTAGCAGGGTGTGGGCCCCTTTTATTGCTAAGGTACTGAGAAGTATGCCCCAACGCGTGTAATAGATAGAAGGCTTGTAACCCTCATATCCTTGTTGTTAATTACAAAAATAATTTTGTATTTTGTAAAACAAAATCTTTTATGGCTATGTAATTGTGTGAATCTTAGAGTTTGTTATATGCTCTGAATGATCAATATAAACTGTATGGTTTGATTATTTTTGTTATCATTTTCATATGTTATCTAGAGGAACTATATACAATTTTTCATAATTTTATTTAACAGTTCATAATGAGTCGCGAACTTTGATTTAAATCATGATTTAAATTGGGATCGTGACAATAGGCACCACCACAGAATAATTCACTATAATAAATATTATTTATAGCCACAAATTAATAACCACAAATGTTATTTTGTGGTAATAACCATATCTTATAGTCACGATTAGTATTTTTGTGAGTATTAATGAATATGTAGCCACAAATAATTTATATCATGATAATAATGATTTAGCAACTGTTATGAAGATTTATTTCATGGAACTAATATAACTAGTCACAAATATTTTATATCGTGGTAATAATAATTAACAATTTTGATTTTCATCAATCATAAACTATAATTTTTATCATCAATATTAGCCACAAAACTTTCATAACTAATTGTCGAAAGCAATATTATGTATTTGTTACGTATTTAAAAATTGCGACAAATAACATGTAAAATTTCTATAAAAGCTTAATGTGTGATTCATACTTTATTAATATTTAAGAAGTATTATTTCAACATTATTAATTGTACATATATATATATATATATATATATATATGTTTTGTTGATAAAATTACATTAATAATTGTTATTTGTTTGCATTGAAGTTAAAAATTGTACGATTTAATTACTCATCTAGATTGATTAATAGAATATTATTTATTATTCAAATGAAAAATATATATAATTGTACTTTAAGTTTTAATATTGTTAATAAAAGATAAACTAAATATCTTATCTTTTAAATTCTAATATTTATTTATGTTAATACTCAGATGATAAATTTTTTTATGTAATATTTATTTATTCCTTACTTAGATGATAAATTAAATTCTTTGCTTTTTATTTTTATGTATGTCTAAATTTTTAAAAATGATTTAACTTTAATTAGGATTTAGGTTATATATACATATTATATCCTTTCACATTATTTTTATTTCCTTAAATAAATGATAAGAACCAAAAAAATTATTTATTATTCTAAGATAAAACTGTAACGTGTTTTTTTATTGTGAAAAAAGAGAGTAATTAGAATTAGGTATAAATATTCTTCTTTAACCTAATCTTATGCATCATATTCTCATCTTGCGTCGTATTCATCTTCCTGAATGTTTCCTACATCGTTAAACAGGTATACCTTCTATGTTCCCATATCAAGCGACGACGCAACAACGTAGAAGCAACGATAGGGACATGACCACGAGGCGGTCATCGATGACCGCCCCAGCACATGAGGCAGACATCGATGGCTACCCCAGCGTGTGAGGCGGCCATCGATGGCCGCCCAACACACTAGAGTGACCGTCCGCCCCAGCACGTGAAGCGTAGTTGGGCACTCAACGAACAGAGGTGGCCGTCAAGGCCACCCCTATGCCAGAGACGGCTCGACGGTCGCCCCAGCGCATGAGGCGGCCGTCGATGGCCGCCCAACACGCAGAGGCGGCCGTCAGGGCCGCCCCTGTGCCAGAGGCGGCTCGACGGTCGCCCTAGAGCGTGAGGTGGTCGTCGCCAGCCACCCCAGTGTGGCCCTTTCACGGATGGACAATCAGGCAGCCATCAATGACCCCCTCATGCGCTGGGCAGGCGACGAGTCGCCTCTTGCGCAGGGGCATCGCCCAAAGGCCGCCCCTGCTCGAAACGCAACCCTCGATGGCCACCCCAGCGCATGAGGCAGTCGACGAGCCGCCTCTCATGCTTGAGAGGCCCCTAAAGGTCGCCCCAATCGAGCCACCTCTCGCGCAGGGGCAACCACCGATGGTCATTTCTTTGCCCCAGCGCGTGAGGCGGCAAGCGAGCCGCCTCTCACACAGGGGCGGTCCCCGATAGTCACCCCAGCACGTGAGGCGGCCGGCAAGTCACCTCTCACGTAGGGGCCTCCACCAATGGTCGCCCCTGTGCGACAGGCGTCTGTCAACCTACCTCAGAGCCGCCTCTCGCATAGAGGCGGCCGCCCCGGTGCATGGCAGCTACTGAGCTGCCTCACACGCATAGGTGACTACGGACAGCCGCCCCAACATTATAGGCGGCTCCATGGTTGTCTCAAGCAAAGAGACCCAACATGATAGCACGAGAGGTGGCTCAAATGCGTTCAAGCGGAGGTGCAGAATCTTCAAAAACAAAAGGGAAACTATTGGCTTCACATATTAATTTTTAATATATGATGTGTATCCATTCATTGTTTTTATAATTTTATGTTGTGATGTGCACTTAGAGCTTGCATTTGCTTAGAGGTTACATTGTATTATTTATTAATTAAACTTATCCTTTTCCTATTATAGTAGGCTTCTTTCAATCAATTATTTTTTCTTCTTTAATTATTTTTTTTATTTTATAGAATGTCATAATTGCTACACAAGCTGAGATCATGCAAGTTGCTGCAGAATCTGAAGTAGAAGACAGAGGAATAAGTTTTTCAACAAGTAATGGATACAAAATCAGGATATTCTCGAGATTTAGATTATGATGTGTGTCCTCCTATTTCAAGTATTAATACTGCCACACAAGAACACTTGAATAAAGATAGAAGACGACATGATGTAGCTGAGAAACAATAGGAAGAACATTTTGCAACTTATAAAATCAAAAAAAGAACTTATTGAATAAAGAACAAATTCAATATCAACAATAAAATATGGGATAAAAAAATGGAAGAAAGTTGAAAGCTGTCTTTTAATTATAAAAGTTAAATTATGTTAACTTTTTTAGATTAATTTCTTTATATTGCTATGTCATATAATCTTTTGATAATGTAATTTACATTTCTTAATATTTTTATTTTGCATGAATTATTGTCATTGAATCCTACGACTAATGAGCATGATAATTTACAAAAAATTATCATTTTTTTATTTTATGGAATGCATCTACTCAATTTTTTTTTGTAGTTTTCATAAAAATATGCATAGATAAAATTATTTTTACCTATAAAATAATTTTCACTAATAAGTAAAAATGATCAATTATTTTTTATTTTGTATTACAATTTGTTTTTGCTACGTATCATGAAAATTCTACTCATAATTGTTACATATTATTTGTGAAAATAAAATCTACTAATAGACACAAATATAATTAGTTATGAAAGTTAATCAGCAAAGTCCACAAAACTTTAGCTGTCAATATCGAGATATTAGCCACGAATGATATCATTATTCATATTTGTTAATGTTTAATATTTATATAAATATTTATGATTATTATGATATTTATAATCATAAAAATAATCTTTATGACTATTGATCAGTTGCAATGCCATTAATATCCACGAGTTATTGTCATAATAAAATAATATAAATAATATAAAATAGTAATAAATCAATAAAAATGAAAAAAGAGGCAAATAATCTTATGGGCGCTGCTCCTCACCGGAGATGAAGGAGCAGGTGGGGGCGAATGGTGTAACGCCCCGAGATCCACGTGCTTAGAGTCGTCCCAGAAGCGTTACTCAAACTTCTATAAATTATTTTTGCGGAATATAAACTATAAATGCAGAAGACTTTTCAATAATAATAATTAATAATCCATAATATTCAAGATAACTAAAATATCAATAAGTTCACAATTCTAATAAATGCGGAAATAATACATATTAGATAACTCGATCTAAAATATGTGCAACATCTGTCTGTCACTGAGCATAACCACCTGCAGGATCATCATTTATCAAAGTACTCTCACCTGCACGGATCCAGGTACAGGGAAATATCCATGAGTATAAAAATACTCAGTACGTAGGGTCTACTAAACAATCAATATGCTCAATCGAAAATAAGATATAATCAATTATGAGTTAATTGAGCAATCAATACAATAATCAATTTACAATATAACGATTTATCAATATGAGCAACTATATCAAGTTATGGTCAAAAGACCAATCAATAGAGGTAGCAATTAATAATTGCCTAATCAATTGGATCGATGATTCAATATAACAGTAGGACAATAAAGTCATAAATAAATAGGAAGGATAAAAAAAAGATCAGATGGTTGATCAATATTGATTTAGCAATTAAATGTCTGATCACTATGACACTATTCAATTTAATAATTTTCAATTCAATATCAATGGTCATTAGTCAATAACAATTCCATTCGATTCAATGGGCGGAGGCAATGTCAGTCAACGCCAGTATCCAAATGACCATAATCTATTCAATTCAATTCGATTTCAATCCAACTCAATTTGATTTGATTTTAATTTAATTCAATTCAATTTACAATGTTCGGAGTTATCCAATTCAATGGAAGCGCTCGGTCAATTAAAGAAACTCCATGTCTCTTTCATGTAGGCTGGTGAGGGATCAGTGCCACGGCAAGCCACCCAACAATATAGCGCTAACAATTATTCGTGAATGGCGGGGGACCATGACCAAACACAGGACAGCCATAGCTCCTCTAAAGGATGATGGCGCCTCAAACCTTTAGGTCAATTATCTGTCCCATTCAATTCAATTTATTTTAATAACAATATGGCTCGGGGGTTTGGAGACAATCAGAGAACATGAAAATCCAGCAGCTTTCAACTTTTATCTTGTTTACCTAAGATGTCTATATTTTAACAATTTAATTTAGGTGAAACAAGACCCAATCAGAAAGACTACTGAATCAATATCATAATCAATGATCAAATTTGATATGATAACAAAATATAATCAAATATGATGACGGTATGATCTCATATGATGATTAGATATGATAACAATATAATTAGGAATGAAAATATTATGATCAAGACAATCAATAAATAACACAATCAATATGTAATATTCAAATAATAATAATAATAATAAAATTAATAATTTTCTAATAAATACAAAGTCAATATTTCTCGATCCTTTTTCTTTATAAGATTTTTTTTCTATTTATCCCTTTTTCTCGACTTCAAAAAATTCAATAGATAACTTTCCTTCTTTCCCCGCATGACAACTAATTCCTTTTCTTTTTATCCTCTCTCACGTTTCTCTCTCCACCAGCAGCACGCTTTTTTTTCTGTTTGCCATAATCCCTTCTCTCTCCATTACTTCAGCAAAAACGTGCTTTTCTCTTTCTCCACATTACTTGACAGAACGTCTTTTTTTTTCTCGATGTTCCTTCGGCCGTTCGGCGTAAAATACTGCAATTTTTGAAGTGTCAAATATCCCATCTCTCTCTCTACCTATTCCTTGACCCATCAATTTTGATCGAGATCACTTTCCTATCATCTGATGCAAGCCGAAACATCGTCATAATTTTAGCGTCCAGAAAGAATTGTTTCGATTCCCAATAATTCGACACACTATGAAATAAACACGAAAGAGAAATTTACACATCGCTAAGGAAAAAGAATCCCCTGACGTGTTTCTTTTTTTCTTTTTTTTTGCTTCGACGTCAAACATTGCATTTGATTCTCTCTCCAGCGCACTTGCGACCTTAATCTTTCCACCATGAGATGTATCTTTTTTTTTCTCTCTCAATCGCCGAGAGAATTAAAGGCACAATGTGCAGTTAATACCAAGCACAATAGACTAAAATAAATAATCATAAATCTACAAACTTGAATAAATAATCATAAACCTACGGATCCCCCTACGTACCTCTCATCCTGTGCCAAAATAGATCTCTTGCCTGCCCCTCAATTGACGTCACCGAGAGGGAAGCGCAGGCACATCGTCGCAGTAAGGTGCCGAACAAATTTTGCTCCACGCCGGACACACAGGAGAGAATCATAGAGAAGAAAACTCCTTTGATGGCCGGCCCTAAAGATTTATTTATATGGCTTTTAAATTTTTATCTCCAATCCATATATAACTTACAATCCTAATCAAATTTAATCTTTTAATTAATCCCTTTTAACAATTTTGATTTATTTCAACAATTAAATAATTCTGAATTTAATTAAATATCTCATAATAATTTTGTTTTATCCTTAATTAAACTCTTCCTCAAATTTTCTTTTATTTTTAAAATTATTATATATAATAATATTAATGGTCATAATTCTCAAATAAGAATATTAAAATATTCTTTTATTAATCATAAAAAATGTAATATCCTCACGTAATTAAAAAAAAGGGGAAGTCAAAGCCAAAAAAGGCCTACACCCGCCATTGGCCTAGGAAGCCCAATACCATCAAGTGCTGTAACCTAAAAGCAATACCCTTTTCCCTCCCACCTATCGGCCAGCTCTTAAAATCCCACCAAAACCCCAAAGCTACAGTAGCATTCCCTCTCCATTCGGCTGAAGCTCCAAACTCACCACCCCTGCCAAGCTACAGTGAGTCACTCACTCTCTCTCTCTCTCCCTCTCTTTAAGAAGCACTCGGCTAGTAAGCACGTAAACTCCATTTCTGTTACAATGAGAGTTCATGATTTATCCAATGGACAATAGCAAGCTCCCTTACTCTCACTTACTTCCTCTCTTATGTTTTTTCATTGTTTAGCTCGTGATTAGTGAACTAAGGGGGGAGAAAGAAATGATTGAAGCTAGAAGAAGAAGATTAGAGTTAAGCTTAGCCAATCAAGATATGTTGAGGGGATCTAAATCCTTAATCACCTCCTTAATGATGATTGTGTGAATGGATTAGGACATGAAGAACTTAACTTGTGTTCTTGAAATGGATGATTAGGGACTTATGTATATTAGTGTTTGTATGTGTCATGTTTATGAAGCTTTATGTTCTAATGCTAATCATGTTTGGAAGTATGATGTTCATTGTTACTTATGCTAGCTCAAATGAAATGGTTTTATGCTTATGTACATGTATGAACTTAGCATGATTAGATGCTTCATGTGAGAACCTTATTATATTCATGATTAAAATGCTAAGAATGCTTAGAAATATCATATATGATGTTTGGAATCAAGTATGTGTTCAATATGTTCATTGTATGAAAGATGTGTAATGGAATAGTGTAAAAATCATATTCCTGTCGCCCCAAAACGGACGATCGATAATGTATCGGTCGACCATTCTGGAGACCATTGTAGTGTAAAACTCTGTCCAATGGTCGATCGGTGCTATAATGGTCGCCCATTTTGAAAGGGTCGGGACATTCTGTGATTAGCGGTCGAACAGACACCCTGTCTCGGTCGCCCGATAATGATGTAATGGTCGACTGATTTAAAAACGGTCGTCCGATATATGGAGTCGAAACATTCGACACATTTTGTGATTAGCGAACGTCCGAGCACCCTATTTCAATCGTCCGAAAAGTCAAGTACCGGTCAACCGATTTACAAGCGGTCGTCCGATATGTGATGATAAAATAGTCGGGATATTCTGTGATTAACGGTCGAACTGAAATCCATTTTCGGTCGTCCGGAAGATCCATGAGCGGTCGACCGATTTGATAACGGTCGTCCGATATAGAAGAGTGTCACATTCTGTGATTAGCGGACGAACTGAAGTCTGATTTTGGTCATCCAAGTGGACCATAACGGTCGACCGATAACCCAACCGGTCGATCAATACTCTACCATTACCCAAAACGATCTGATTTGCTATGATTGAATGACCACACCTAGTATGATTTGAAGTATGTATGACCTTAAATAGGATTAAAACAAGCAACATGTATGACTGATTATATGTATTGATGAAAGAAAGTAAAAGACGGATTGACGTGAAGGTGACTTATTGCAATCACGGAAAAGGAAAATGAGTTCCACCCGAAGCGTGACATTTCTCGGGGAAATGAGTTCCACCCCAAGCGTGGCATCTCAATTGGGCATCCGCGGCCCAGGAGACGAGTTCCACCCCTAGCGTGGCGTCTCTATTGGCCTCCTGTGACCCCAATGTATTGACCTAGCTAGTCATTTTTTCCTTGAGCTTCAACATGGTCTTCCCAATCAACAAGATAAGAAAATATCTAAGTAAAGATGAAAGATGAAAAGATGAATGATGAATGACTTGGGACATAAAGTAAAGATGTTAAAGAAGTATGATGAAGTATGCACCTATGAGGACGCCATGTAAATGTCCACTTGTCAAATCATATCATGACATGATGAAAGATGCTAAAGTAAAGTAAGATAAGATTATGATATGCATTAGCATGATGATAAGTTATGATATGCACGACTTAAAGATTATGATGCTACTTGTTATCTTATATTGCCATGATGATATGATCACATGCCATGTAGTATGCATAAGTAGCTCATAGCATGCATATGATTTATATTTCATGATGATGATATGCATATGTCATGACATATAGAAATTATGTTATAAGGTCATAGCATGTATGGGCCTCAACATACTCTAACGGGAGAAATTCTCTGCACCCCGTGGATCCGTGCAGGTATGGATGAGGCTTAGGTTTGGCGGTGCGAGCCTCTTGACGAAGACGTTGCACATGGACAGTGTCAGGCTATGGCCCAAGTTATCTTTCTTATGTTATGTCATATGTTGAACTCTTATAAGAGTCTTTTATGTACGGCTTATGGGCCTTATGGAGTCATATAATTTACTTGAACTCATTATGTTGTATGAACCCATTGTTGGGTGTATGTTAGAGCCTACTAGGCCCATGGGCTAGATTATGTCATCTTGGGTTTTTGTTTTAATTATCCATGAAGTCTTCCGCTGTTATTGATGATTATTGTTTTAAGTTAATATATTATATTTTCGCTGCAAAGTTTTATGAAATTAAGTCAAAGTCAATGTCAAAATAGCGCCGTCCAAGGTTCGGCAAATTTTAAATTAGGGCCGAATTTTGGGGTCGTTACACGAATTATCTTGGAAACAAGTTATAAGAAAAAATAGTTAATATGATTTTTGGTCGGGCATGAGGAGTTGCTAATATTTTCTTTTTTTTAATTCCAACATCAATTTATGTCCCAACCTAATAGGTAACTAACAAGTTGTTGGATGCAACAATGGATACTCTTCATTAATTAATTAGGGATCAAGATTACTTTTTTATGATCATAAAAAGACTTATTGTTAAACTTATTCATCAGAATTAAGCGAAAACTAAATTAGTCGGATCCTTTTCCCGAATTTGAGTGGAAAAAAGTTAATATCTATTATATCAGATGCTTCTCATTTACTGGAAGATTAAGTTGTAGTCATAATATCTTAAAGTGACTTGTACTTTTTATTAAGTTGCTTAACTTGGATTAGAAATATTAATCGGCATCAAAAGATACGCCAATAGGGCAATGTAACGATTGGATTAGAGTTCCATATTGCATTAGTAAAGATGTGAGTAATTTTTATCCATCATTTTAATGATGATAAGAAAAAGAATTGTTATACATTTCTACAAGAAAAAAATGTTATAAATCTGAGCATTACAATATCTGTCCAATTTGGGTTATGAAAATTGATACGGACAAATGATGGATCAATATCATTAATTTTATAAATAATGTTTTCTTGTATACATATAGAGGAACAAAGGCTTCTTTATTTGGATGATTATAAATATTTATAAGTTGTGGTTGTGTATGGCGTTAGAAACCAAGTTGCATTTGTTGAGTCAATCCCAGATGAATGATGAAGGTATTAATTGAAGCTGCCTTATATTGCGTAGGCACTACACCTGAGATCATAATAAATTATGACTATACTTATTTTTCTAATTTTTTTATATTTTCTAAATTATGACTTAGGATCTTGATGGTTAAAAAAATAATTTTAAACTATCAATAATAACTATTATTTATTATTTTGTAACATTTTATATACTTTGAACATCATTAATTTTATAAACTATTTTTAAAGTGTAATGATAGGAAAATATTGAAAAAATTAAGGTATTTTTTTGGGGTGAAACCTGACTATTTCTTTCTTTCATATTAGAGTGTGACTAACTCGTTAAGTAGGAATGTCCCCTAAGGCTTTATGGTAGGGATAAATAAAAGTGGAGATTTTTTTAATTTATATTAATTTTATATTCAACGTTATTGATTTTATTTAAGTACCTACATTCTTTAGCCTCAGATCAAAATTACTCGAAGTTTTGTTGTCTTTCAAAACTCAATATTAACAATAAAAAAAGAAAATTCGAATACTGAAATGTAATGGGGCTCGTTATTTGTAATTAATCACACCGCAAAAGAAAAAAAACATAGTGATTTCTAAAAGATTCACAAATTCCAAAAAATGGTCATAAATATATATTTGCGATGCATCAAACACATTCCGGTTGTTGCAAAAAAAATATGGACTCTACTATCAATTACGAATCTATACTATATTAAAAAGAAGATAGTATGGAAGGAAGAGATCGCATTTTGTACAAGCATGACATGCCGCATGTCTTCTAATTAGGATATTAGTTTGTAATAATTTTTAAAATGATTAGTTATTAGAATTAGTTATAAGGTATAGTAATTATATAAGTTTATTATAACAGATGAATTATCAATAATATCTAGAACAACATATCAATTACCATATTAGAATCATGAATAATATCAATTAACTAACTAATTAATTTCCATAATTAAAATGATAAAAATCACTAGAGAATTTGGCAAATAGATAAATCACTGTGTGTCCACTAATTAACATAGATAAGATTTAAAGTGTAACGTCCCGAAATTTCACCCTCCTGCCACGTGGTATTTAGGCTTATTTGGGTCGATGTTACCTACAATCTCTTCTTCTTGAACTTTTCCTATACTGAATGCGAAAATGAAACAACTATTCGTCTTTCTTTTTAGAAAGTGCGAAAATGATTTTTCTTTCTAACTATTCTTTCCTAATAGTCCTCTAAAGATAACAACTTTACATGATATAACTATAGGATTTCTATTTGACACAATTTTCATGTGCAAATTTACATCACCACAAACGTTATTGTTGTCCACGCCTCCATCCTTACCTTTGGATTCAACTATCTATATAATATCTCAAAATTTTGGGCCAAGAGTATTTGGGCCTTTTAACCAAAGCCCTAATGTAAATCCTAGCCGCCAACCCCTCTTCTCTCTTTTTCTTGTCCACCAAGAATATGCTAAGGCTATGAGATCTAGAGTCATATTCTTCAGAATGACTATGCTTTAAGATTAAGAAGGAGAAGATCAAGAGTTCTAGGAAAGGACAAGAAGACCTAGAGGCTTCTAGATGATGAAGAAGGATACAAGATGATTAAGAAAAAGAGATTTTATATCTAAAACCTAAAGGTATGTAAAAGGGATCCAAACCCCTCTCTCCCCTCTCAATGTTGTTTGGTTTTGATTGAGAGACTTAAGAACACCTTATTCTTAATAGGGATTTTGATTGATGGTTGCATAAATAAGGATTTGCATGATTGAAGATTGCATGATTTATGCTTGCATAATCTGTTAAATCCATAACTATTTTTTAATAATTATTTAAATAGGTTCTACTTATCCAAAAATTATAAATATATTTAGATAGTTTTTACTTTTCCTCATAAATTGGTTTCATATGATTTGGAGTTGTATACAAATAGTTATGATCCAAACATCGCACTGGTGTCATGCTATCTCGCGAATTCGTGCTATTTTGTAATAATTGTTTGGATAAGTGTTTCTTATCCAAAACTTACAAATAATAATGGAAAGCTCTAGAAGTCTACTGTACACAAAAAATTGGTTTCATATAATTTGGTGATGTATAAAAGTAGTTATGATTCAAACATCGGACTGTTGTCATGCTGTCTCGGGTAACAACGAGACGAAATTGTAAAATGTATAATAAATTGGAAATACTAAATTAGGATGTGAAATTTATTACCAAGTTAAGGGTTCATGTTGAAAATTAGAATCATCTGAAAAGAATAAGTATAAATTAAGTTATTAATATTTTAGTGACTGTTGTTAGAATACTATGTAGAGAATGAATTATGATAGTTGTATGAATTTTTAGGAAAATCACCAACTCTTGTTAATGAATGAAAATTGCATGTTTTAATGTGTTCTATGATGCAAGATGCTAAGAGATCATACCTGAAATATTTATGATGTTTTAAATTATTTTTCTTGACATTTTAATATAAAAAATTAAGAATTTCGAGTGAAAGATTGAACTTCCAGGACGCTAGCATGCTCGTGCCAGGTCCTGAAATGACTGTGACAAAAGATGGATGAAACCAGCATTCTGTCACGACCGTGACAATATTGTAATGTCCGTGATAGAGTGGGGCACGTCCGTGACCAACTAGGTCACGGCCGTGGTGACGACTCGGCACGGCCGTGACAAAACATGTCACGACCGTGACCGTATGCGGATGAATTATAGGCCACTGTCATGGGCGTGATGCAATTATTTTAAACCTACTTCTTTATGTATATAGGTATGTATGGATGTGTAATGATTGTATATGACACGTAGATACACGTAACACATGTTCAACCGTAATTAGGCTAAAGATGAAGAATGATTGATATGAATGATTGTTGTATTGCAAAGCATAATGCACATAAAGTTGAAGAAGAATGTCCTCATCACTTATCAATGGTGAGAAGCAAAGTCCTGCACCTATGTATATATTTTAAGGGGGGCCTAAGCCCACGAAGTAAAGCCCTACATTTGTGTATGTGCTTCTCAAGGAATAAAGTTCCTCATCAGAAAGTGTGCGTATTTCTTGAAATAAAGTCCATCATTATAGTGTGTGTATTCTTCGGAATAAACTCCCTCACTATTATAATGTGCGTATTTCTTGAAATAAAGTCCCTCACTATTATAATGTGCGTGTTCCAAGGATGTGGCCTTCCTAGCCAATGTGATGATGTGATATAATTCTTTCAACTATGTTAAGATCAAAGAAGTTATAAGATAAAGTAAGAATGAAAGTGAAGTTAAAGTATCTTATGATAAAGAAAGGATGCTAAGATGATGATGATGAAGTAAAGATGAAAAGTAAAATCCACTTATGTATTTACTTCAAGGGGACTTAAGCCTGAGAAGTAAAATCCTGCATCTGTGTATATACTTTTCAATGAACAATGTCCATAAAGTGTGTGTATTCCTAAAGATGATTAGAAATAAAGTCCCTCACTATTATGATGTATGTGTTCCTAAGTATGACATGATATGAAATGAAAGTCAAGATGATATTATGTGATAAAGATGAAGGATGAAGATGACACATGAAGGATTAATAAAGAAAGAAAAGAAGAATGAAATAAGATCCAAAGGGTTACAAATCAGCCCTGAGGAGATGAAAAGTATGAAAGGAGTCAAGAACTAAGGATCAAGAAACTCCTAGAATGTACATGACGAAGAATGTGAAATTGAAATGCTATGTTATGTATGTGATGAATGATATGAATGTATGTTGCAGACGATGGATTCGAAGTAAAGCAGGTATGACATGATGTTCATGTTATATTAATGTTGTATGATGAATGAATATAAGCATGATGTATTGTCATATAAGGTTTATGATATAGTTCAAGGCATGCATGTTCATATATTATTGTTATTATGATGATGATGCATCACATACAGTATCATGTGATAGGATAACATGTAATGCATGATCTTTACATACTCTAATTGGGAAACCCTACACTCTGAATCCGTGCGGGAACTAAGATTAAGTGATGGATGACAGTTCAAGCTCGTGATAAAGTGTTGCACATGCTTAGAGTTGAATAAGTCCTAAGGTTCTAAATGAACAATGAGGCTACTGATGTAACGAAGAGTTTAGACATTTAATGTCTTATGGAATATTAGTTTATTTGATTAATAGAAAATTTTTATTTATCATGATATTTTTCTAAATCAAGTCTTTCGCTATTAAATGATGTATGGCGAACGGGTTAACGACGCGAAATTGTCCTAAATGCTCAAAACTTTTAGGGTGGATTTTTAGGTCATTACAATCTATGGGATTCAAACATAGGGAAATAGAATTTCCATATGCATAAAATACGTCAATACATGAGACAATGCAAATGGATAAGAAGACTTATTAAAAATAGGCAAACTTTCAGTATGAGAAAAATACTTTTATTTTTAGGCAAACTTTCAGTATGAGAAAAATACTTTTATTTTTCCCTTTTATTCTTTCTGTTCTTTCACTTTTCTATTTTGTTCTCTTCTATTCTTTCTCGTTCTTTACATGCTATTCTTTTCTATTTTTTCAGTTATTGTCTTTTCTGTTCTTTTCTATTCTTTCAATTTTGTTCGTTCCTATTCTTTCAATCTTGTTGTTTTCTGTTCTTTTCACGACATCTTTTATTTTAAATAATTCATAGGCCATCTATATGTGTTGTCCTAATGTGAGCTCGACTTCTTTTATTATGGATCAACATGGCACTTTCATGTGATTATAACATTGAGTCAAGGCTGATCAAACTAGGACTAAGTGAGCATTTACTTACTCACAAAAGACTTGAACTTCACATATCCACTCAAGTAGGACCCGCAAGGATCCCCTTTCTTTAAAATCATCATAGAGGGATCATACTCACCTTATATGACGTTGCCGTGGTGGGGCTATTAATACTCACTTGTTTAAAATCATCATAGTGGGACTATTAATATCCATCTCATGACATTGTCGTGGTGAGGTTATTAGTACCCACTTTTGGCATATAACAATCAGTGCACATGAGGATTTCATTTTAGAACTTTTATCTTTTCCTATTTAACTATCTTTTCTATTCAGTTCATCAAGTGACACTATAAAGGAAAAAAGGTAATTTGACATCTATACAAATCAATACAAAATCATATATACAATCTGTACAGGATCCGAGCCGGGCATGATCAAACCTGGGCCGAGTTTAGTCCGAACTCGGGTCGGGTCAGGAGTGACTCCAGTCGGGTCCTTTCCAATTCAATGTCGTAAACCTTTCTTTGCTAAAACTCGGGCCGAGTTCCTACATGGCTCGGTCCGGGTTGCGTGAAACTAAATCCTTCGCTTCTATTCTTCAGAACCCGGGTCGGGTCTGATGATGGCTCGGCCGAGTTCAACATGAAAACACAACCCCTCTGTTAGCAAAACCCGGGCTGGGTCCGAGGGTGGCTGGAGTAGGGTTTGCTGACATCATCTTTCTATTCATGTCATAATATTGTCTGGGCCGGATATACACATAGCTCAAGCCGAGTTGTCGGAAAAAGTAATCCGAACACCCAAAAGTGGTCGTGGTAGAACTCGGGTCGGGTTGCCTGGAGCTTGGGCCGAGTTTGTCCAAATCTGGGTCAGAGTCGGAGAAGCACCGTGCCGGGTATGAACTTTACAGATGAACTCGGCCTGAGTTCATCTCTATGCGGGCCGGGTTCCAATTGTCGAAACTCCGGTGGTGTTTTCTCGAGACTTTAGCATGTTATAACTTTCTGTACATTATTCTTTTCGGCAAAAAAATGTAATAGAACTATTCATGCATTATAGGATAACATAATCCAATCCTAATTCATCCATCATCTTATCTAAACCATTATGAAATTGTATCCAAAAGTGAATATGAAATCTTATGTACCTTGTTCAGGCATAACTACTTGAATAGCTTAACTTCCGATGCTATTTCCTAGACGATGGAGAGGCTCCCCATGAGAGGTCTGACATCTTTTGATAGAGGGTAGAACCAAGATTGGTTGGCTGATCAAAGGTCTCGCACGCGCACCGAGGAGGGAGAAATAAGGGCTCAAAGTAGGGAGAAAATTTTGTTTTTCTGATAAGGAAAAAGCTGATGGCTTGGGGAGATTTATTTATAGAGAAGAGGACTTTGACTCTTGGTGGATCAAACTAATCCGAGATTTAATGCTAAACATACTTTAAATATAATTTTGAATCTTATCCATAATTCCAACCAATCATTTAGTTTAAATACTTTATTTATTTCTTTCATTTCTCCTCTTCTATTCAATATTTTATTTGTACATAACTTCTTCTTCTTCACTTCACAATCTTTATTAACTTTTATCAAACATAATTTGCATAATTAAATAAATAATTACTTCATTTATTTGTAATTATATCTAACAAATCATTTAATATTTCATTTATTTCTCTCTCCCTTTCCTTTCATTCAAACTTTTATCCTTTATGAACTTCTTCTCATCTTGTTTCAACTTCATTTATTTCTCATTTTCAAATAAATTCCAAAATTAAATAAACTAAATATTTATATATATATATATACATATATATATAGTTATTTCAATTCTGATTCTTTATCTTAATTATCTTAATTCTTTTCTTGTCCTCTTACACTTTCTTTCTTGTTTTCCCTTTTCTCTCTTTTTTTCTTCCAACCAAACAACTTCATAGTATCCCTTAGCTTTCATTTCCATCTATTTATGAAATATGATAATATTAACTATTATTAATATAGAATTTCGGAATTAAATATTTTGTTGTCATCTTTTATTGAAATTTTTGGAATTAAAAGAATAAAATGATATTATTTTAATTCCTAAACATCTTAAACATAAAATTCTTAATTTCCCTTTTGTCAGAAGTCCTTGATAACATATTATCATATTGAAAAATTATATTCAAATTATCTAATCTTAATCTAATCACAACTTCTAATTCAATTAAGATTTAACTTTTCTTTTCTTCTTTCATTCAAATTCTATCTCTTCCTAACAATTAGTTATCTTTTAACCTATCTCTGCTATACATAATTATTCCTGAATTTCGGAATTAAATAAATAATTATTATTCTTTTCTTTTAATTTTTGAAATAAAATAATATTATGTTATCTTCTATATATTTTTGGGCATAAAACTCTTATCTTAACTCATTATGACTCCTTTTATATCATAAACTTTTAGTTAGATTCAAATTAAAATTTGAATCCCTAATTTCATTATAACTTCAACTCCTAATCTAATTAGGAATCATCTTTTCTATCTCTTATCTAATAAGACTTCTATTCATATTCAAAATTTTCTTATCTTATATTTTTCTCTTCTTTAATCCTCCCTCTAACTAACTTTTATTTCTTTTCAACTTTATCTTTCTTTAACAAAATCCTAAATTTTAAATTTATTTTGATTATGAAAATTAATTTTTAATTTGGAAAAAATTAGGGTGTAATATTTTTATCCCCTTAAAGAAAATTCGTCCTCGAATTTTGCTCTATGTAGGAATTTACCATATCATTTTGATAACTTCTAGTACATTATTTCCTTTACTTATCATATCCCATAATATACACATTACTTTACTATCCTTGTATTCATCTAATACTAAATGAGATAATTATGTGAAGTACCCTAAGTACCCCTCATATTAAATGAGCTCCTTTCAAACATGTCATATTTTTCTTTTTAACCTTGTAACTCATCAATCTCAAAAGTCAATCTCATTATGTTGGGGTAATATTGACTTAAGGAATTTATCTATAGAAATATCATTATGTTGAGATCTTTTGTAATTATCATACTTTTCATTGACTATTATTATGCTATGTTTTGCAGTAAATTAATTTATCAATCACTGTCGGTATTACCCCCTTAAAACATTTCTACCTGTCATTGTGAATCATCTTGATAATGTACAATGTCAATGCATTCTTTGTAAATGATAAAATAAATATCAAATCAAAACATACTCTGGATGGCGTGGCAGTTGTTCGTGATGCTTTGCACATGGACCGCCAACTTACTTTGACCTAAGGAAGACCTAGGACTTTGACTCTAATACCAACTGTAATGCTTCGAAATTTCATCCTCCTGCCACATAGCATTTGGGCTTATTTGGGTCAGTGTTATATACAATCTCTTCTTCTTGGGCTTTTCTTATATGGGATATGGAAGCGAAACAACTATTCATCTTTCTTTTAACAGAGTGCGGAAACAACTTTTCTTTCTAACTATTCTTTCCTAATAGTCCTCCACTGTATGACTTCTAATTGACTCAACTTCCATGTGCAAATTTACATCATCACGGACGTTGCCACTGTCCATGCCTCCATCCTTACAACACTTACTTATCTTTTAACCTATGTCTGCTATACATAGTTATTCCTGAATTTTGAAATTAAATAAATAATTATTATTCTTTTCTTTTAATTTTTGAAATAAATTAATATTATTTTATCTTCTAAATATTTTTTAGCATAAAACTCTTAACTCTCGTTAAGACTCCTTTTATATCCTAAACTTCTAGTTAGATTAAAATTAAATTTTGAATTCCTAATTTCATTATAACTTCAACTCCTAATCTACTTAGGAATCATATTTTCTATCTCTTATCTAATAAGACTTCTATTCATATTCAAAATTTTCTTATCTTATATTTTTTCTCTTCTTTAATCCTCCCTCTAACTAACTTTTATTTCTTTTCAACTTTATATTTCTTTAACAAAATCCTAAATTTTGGATTCATTTTAATTTGAAAGTAAAATTTTAATTTGGGAAAAGACAGGGCGTTACATTATTATCCCCCTAAGAAAATTCATCCTCGAATTTTTCTCTAGGTGGGAATTTACCATATCATTTTGATAACTTCCAATACATTATTTCCTTTACTTATCATATCCCATAATATACACATTACTTTACAATCCTTGTATTCATCTAATACTAAATGAGATAATTATGTGGGGTACCTTAAGTACCCCTCATATTAAATGAGATTCTTCTTTCAAACATGTCATATTTTTCTTTTAACCTTGTAACTCATCAATCTCAAAAGTCAATCTCATTATGTTGGGGTAATATTGACTTAAGGAACTTATCTATAGAAATCTCATTATGTTGAGATCTTTTGTAATTATCATACTTTTCATTGACTATTATTATGCTATGTTTTGCAGTAAATTAATTTATCAATCACTGTCGGTATTACCCCCTTAAAATATTTCTACCTATCATTGTGAATCATCTTAACAATGTACAATGTCAATGCATTCTTTGGAAATGATAAAATAAATATCAAATCAAAACTTACTCTGGGCGTTGCAGTTGTTCGTGATGCTTTGCACATGGACCTTCAACTTACTTTGACTTAAGGAAGACCAAGAACTTTGGCTCTGATACTAACTGTAACGCCTCGAAATTTTACCCTCCTGCCACGTGATATTTGGGCTTATTTGGGTCAATGTTAC
Organism: Pontederia crassipes; assembly: GCA_030549335.1. Lineage (NCBI taxonomy): Eukaryota > Viridiplantae > Streptophyta > Magnoliopsida > Commelinales > Pontederiaceae > Pontederia > Pontederia crassipes. The sequence continues at coordinate 11,992,601 of CM060190.1, forward strand.
CTACAATCTCTTCTTCTTGAGCTTTTCATATATGGGATGCGGAAGCGAAATAATTATTCATCTTTCTTTTAACAGAGTGCGGAAGCGAAACAATTATTTATCTTTCTTTTAACAGAGTGCGGAAGCGACTTTTCTTTCTAACTATTTTTTCCTAATAGTCCTCCAAAGTAACTTAACTTTACATGATATAACTGTATGAGTTCTAATTGACTCAACTTCAATGTGCAAATTTACATCACCACGAACATTGCTGTTGTCCATGTCTCCATCCTTACTTTTGCTTCACTGTGTTAGAATTTCCCTCGGGAAATTATGTGCCCTACATCTTGGAGTTAGCATTTTCTGAATGAATAATTATATCTTACCGACAATGATATGTATATTCTCACACACCTTCGGGTGAAGGAGCCTTGGCCCCAAGGCCTAGTTAACTTACTGGAGGATAACGATATGATTCTTCGCTACTGATAAGATGAACGATTGAACTGAAAGGACTGATGACCACAAAAGTAAATTCCAAAGGGTTATCAAGCAACTCTGAGGATATTATTAAGGTAAGGTAAGGACAAGTGTTAGTCACTTGGTATGCCTACTATTATTAATTGAATGATGTACTGACTGTTACATGATCACATGCCCATTCATGTTACTATTACTAATATACATTGATGATATGATATGAGATATTTACATGTTTATCATATGATTGTGACGTGACATTCATGCATGTTTATTGCATGCCTATGAACTATTTATATATGCCATGTAGTATCCTGATTAGGATGCATATCATTGCATGACCTTTATATACTCTAACTAAAAATCTTGCACACTGGATCTGTGTAGGTAACTGATATGTTTGGATGGATGACTGGCACGACTCATGATGGTGAAGTTGCATATGGTCTAGGCTAAGAATAATGTCACGAGTCTGTTAAACTACTTTTTTACAAGTGTTGTCTAAATAATGAATTTCTAACTTTATCTATGATATTAGTTGCAAAGGTTTTAATTTAAGACTTCCACTGAAAAGACAAGTTTTATTTTATCTTCATGATTAATGATTTTCCGCTATGGTTATGTCTATCATTTTATTATGATTATGTTATGACGAACGGGCTAGCACTATCGAATTCAATTATCGTACACGATCTCACTTTAAGAATTCAATTATCTAAATCATATTACATGGCTTCATGATATGGTTACATCCAACTTTTAACTCTCTTTAATGTGTGTGTATATATGCATGTTATGTATGTATTAAATATAAATAATGATTGAAGTTAAATATTTTATCTGATATAACTAAAAGTTTATATATGGCATTGACAATATTTATTTTAATAAGAAATATAAGTAATATTTTTTTAATATTATTATTTGAGTATAGGTGCCAAATTTTTAAGATGATCATAAGTTAATTCCATGCAAATCCTCACCTTGGTTATACTTTTATATATATATTTTTTACTTCTTAGTGTTTGATAATATTTACATGAGGAACTAAAAAATATATGATATATTATATAAATAATATTTAGTTTATTCATGTTGTCATTATAGATATACATAATATATTATTTAAAATTAAATTTAAAAAGATTATTTTGTGTGTGCCAAGTAGCATTTATCCCTTCCACCTGTCAAATATAATGTGCATTATTATTAATACATAATTTTTTTATTCATCATTTGGGTTGCCCTCAATGGAACAATAGGAATATATTTTTATTCTTTATAATACAATATAGATATGAAATATGATTGTTATATTTATCTTTTATATAACTTAACATTAGAATTTATTTATATTTTTTTTTATTTGATTATGTGTCACATGCTTCTGCCTTCAAGTCTTAAAAAATCATTGATAGATTGACTTAGTCCGGAAAGATAGCTATAAAGTTTGTGAATTCTTCCTATTTTATAGTTTATCTTATCTATTTCATATTATAAACTTCAAATGTGAAATTAAATTACATAGTTGAATATGATTCCATTTTCATTTATATTTGAAAACTTTGAATGTGAGACTAAAAACATATTTGATAGATAGATATATAAAAAATACTAATTTTATTGTATATGATCAATTCTCGTTCATAATAGTTTTTTAAAAAATATATAATTATTTAATATTATTTTATCTCATATGTGGAATCATAAGAATTTTATTTCATACGTGGCATCATATAATTATTATACATAGATACGCGTGAATATAAATATATAACTATATTTTTTATAATATTTTATTTTTTATTATAAAGGAAATATAATTTTAAAAATTATAATTTTATATTATATAGGGAACATAGATATTTACTCAATATTAATCAATATCTTCATGATATATATTAATTATGAATATAAATTATTTTATTTATTATTATAACATAACAAACATACTTTATAAACTTTCATTTAAAAAATAATTTTAACAATACACTGCTTAATGAAATAATATACTTAGCATCTTCTATCTTTTTTTTATATAAATAAATAAATATGGATATAAATGTGTAAACTTCAATAACCAACAAAAAAACTTTTTTAGCACTAAATGATTTGATACTCATTGATATTATTAAGTTTACCATAGTAATGATTTTATGAATATTAATTCATTAGGATTATTATCATAATAATAAAAAATAATTATGTTTTTTTATTAATAATAAATGTAATTATTATTATAAGATCAAATATGCAAGTTTTTTACTTAAATATCTTCATATGCATACAATATTTTGTTAGCATATAGGGACATACACTTAGAGATCTGCACATGATATTCTATATCATAAAGGATGTCTAAGTATACTATTATTTTGAAAGCATCATCTATTCATAGTTATAAATATTGAATTTAAAAATATGAATAAAGATACATATATATATTTATTTATTTCATAATGAACTTTTGAATATCATGATGATATTATAATAAAATTTTTTTTTATCACGCACATGTATATATTAGTATGCCCGCACATATTCTTTATTTTTAAAGAGTGAGTCGAATATGTAAATAAAAATTGAGAGCCCCACTATTTGTACATGGTGTACAATACACAATTTGTATATATAATTTATAAAAAAAATATTTCTTATTCTTGAGAGAAAATATGCACACATAATAGAATGTATAACTTGCTTTTGCAATATGCACCATAGCATCATATACATCACATGTAGATAATATATAAGAAATAATAATTAAATTAGAAGCCACTCAATAATAAACTTTTATAGATATTATACTATATCTTATTTACAATATAAAATTTTATCATATGTAATGTAATTAAATAATAATTTAAATAATAACTAACTTTTATTATAGGTGATTAAGTATCTTATATTGGTTTATAACTAACTATCCAATAATAATCAAATGATTATTTTGTTTGATATTCTAAAATGATTGATATGAATAAATATTCTATTTTGATAAAATAAAAATAATAAAATGATTAAATTTGGTTGATTTTTTTGGTATTAGCTGATTATGTATCATGCATTTGTTTATAATGAACTATGACATATGGATATCCGATATACATATAATAATAATTTTAAAACTATTAATAATATTAAAATAATGATTAAGTCTAGCTAATTATTTTATTATTAGATATTATGTATCCTATATTAGTTTATAACAAATTATTCAATAATAACAAAATGATCACAAATCTTAGTTGTTTGATATTCTAAAATAATTGATGTACGTAAATCTTCTATCTCTTTTATAGAACACCAACCTCATAACAATAAAAAATAACTATATACGACTAAAATTATTAATAGAAATAATATAGGATTATAAATATTATTAACACAAAAATATATGAATTATTTCACATATTAATTATACTAATAAAATGATTAAATTTAGTTGATTATTTTATTATTAACTAATTATGTATCCTATATTGGTTTATAACAAATTATCCGATAGTAACAACATGATTACAAATCTTAGTTGTTTGATATTATAAAATGATTGATATATGTAAATCTTCTATCGTCTTCATAGCATAACAACCTGATAACAATAAAAAAATAATACATACAATTCATAATTATTAGTATAAATAATATATGAAAATAAATATTATTAATACAAAAATATATGATTTATTTCATATATCATTGGCTATAGAAAAAATCTTTCATATGTACATATATATATATATATATATATATATACATACATATATAGACACACATATATACAGATAAGGAGAAGTATAAGATGTAGATACATATCTGCTTATCATTATTTGTATATATAAGATGTAGAGATATATCTGTATACATAGCTATTTATTTGTATCTTATATATTGAAAACTTTGATGATACTCATATTAATCATCAATAGATATCATCATTATAGTATGAAATGCATATCTGTAACTTGAACTTTATAAACTTTGTCTTCCCTTAATATTTAATTTTTATTAGGCAAAAAAGAATTATATAAGAGTATTTTTTTTATTATGCACAAACTTATATTTGTGGGTCTTCACATACTCTTTGCCTTCAAAGAAAGCGTCTAGTATACAAATATAAATTAAAAGCTCCATATAACATTTAATATTTTTATTATATGAGATAAATTATATATAAATATTTTTTTATCATGCACAGACCTATATTTATAGGTCCGCACGAACTTTTTTCTTCAAGAGAAGACATCAAGTATGTAAATGAAACTAAAAGTCCCTCTATTTATAGTTACAAATATATAATTTAAAAATATAAATAAATAAAATTATATATATTTTTAATAACTAACTTCTGAGTTTTCATGATTATATAATTAAAATATTATTGTTTTATACATTTAATTTATGAGAGCTCGACACGTGACACTTTCAATATATATATATATATATATATATATATATATATATTCCAATAACTAACGTTCGAGTATTCATGATTATATAATTATAATATTATCACTTTATATATTCAATGTATGAGAGCTCGACACGTGTCACTTTCTACTTCTGTTTATATATATATATATATATATATATATAGATAATAATAATTATATATGAACATGTGGCACCTTCTCATGAAAAGTAATGTAAAATATTAATTCATTATGAAATTATATACTAATTAACCATTCAAATTACTAGCTAACCGTGATTGAAAAAATATAATATACTTAAATAATGTTTTAATTATTTATAATTGCTATAATGCATAATAAGTGGACAAGTTACTACTTAACCGTTTAAATTTATACTAACTACTCAAAGGATTAATAAATTATACAATATTTTAATTAGTTATAAACTCTAGAGGACATATGTCATCATAACAAAGTATTAAATGTCATCTTCTCATCACAATGCTCTCCTTTTAATATAGTATAGATATTACTGAGGTGAGCCTTATTATTTACATCTTCTTTAAATTAATGATAACTATAAAGATTGTGCTTGTGATGTAAACATGACTATAGTGGTTAAGCCAATACTAATGCAATTAAATAAAGACGTGGGTGTAACTTAATATTAATTGATATTAATTTTAAATAGTCAAATGAAGGATTGTAACTAAGAAATGTGTCACATTCCGCAAAAACCTGAATTGTCATGTGCCTTATCAATATTATAATTAATTAAAATATTAATTTATTATAATTTTTTAATAGTCAATTTTGCATGGTGTGGACAAAAAGACTGATGTAATCTCTCAATTGGCACCAGGTGAAATATTTTAGGATAATATTTGGAAAATAAATTATTAGTTTATATAAATTAGAAATAAAAATTATATGTTGATTGACACTTTATTAATTAAGTATACATGTAAAAGTTAACAATAAAAAGTATAATACTAATAAATTAATCTATAAAAAAGTGCATTTGTAACCGTCTAACTATTTTTAAAAAAAATAAAAATTTATTTCCAATGCAAATAACCATATATATTAATCAGTTTTTGTTGATATATGTGCATATAAAATAACAACTCAAAATTATTAGACAGTTACGTAGTGAAAAGCATATTTATTATTGTAAATCCCTTTATAAATTCCTCAGGACATGTTTCTTACTTCAATCGAGAGATGTTCCTTTGTTCAATTGAGACATGTTCCATTATTTGATCAACATAATTTCATGCTTTTGCTCACATAAGTCATGGTGGGAGACATGAGCTGCCATTAAGGATGCTTGACTTACCACGTACTTTCCACATCTCTCTTTCTCTCTCTATTTTATGTTGCTATAACAACAAATTTTCATATAATTTTTCCGCCACTCATATAATTATAAGATAAAATATCAGATATAGCTAACTAATTCAAGGTTCATCACTCATACAACTATAATTTATAAATATTTATGTTATTAAATTGATAAATTATTAATTTGATATATAATAATTATATAGAAAATTATTTTTTATAGCATTATCATATTTGTTATAGAATTTTAATAATTTTTATTTCTTATTAAAAGTTTGATTATTGTGCAAGTGCTATGATGTTTTTGTATATTATTCATTTATTTACATTAAACCTATGAGTCCTAATAATTAGTGTAGTGATCAAAACAAATATAATATATGATCATATGTATCAAACTTAAATAAAATATTACTTTCTAAGAAGGGAGGAAAATAAATGAACAAAAAGGGAATTAGATATTCAAATTCTTCAACTAATATTAAAATATACAAAACTAAGATTTAGTTACCTTATAAACATATGATTCATCAATTTTTGCATCATCCGCGCATCGTGTGAACCATCACACTAGTTTATATGAAATATGTCACAGGAGGAATCTTCACAAATTGCAAATAATGGCTCTTTCCTTCATAACTTTCAATGATTTTGTTTTTGTTTTTATTTTTAAAATATTTGTTTTGATTACATATTTAATTTATTAAAATTTTAATTAAAATATTTTATACAAGAAATTGAATATTTTTTAAAAAAATGGTTATTGTATTTGTTGTTACATGTTAGTAATTTTTTTTTTCACCTACTATTTCTTTCATCCAAAAGTTATTGCATCCCGTGAGTCAAACATTTGTGTGCAAATTTGTTTCTTTTATTGACATAATTAAAGTGTGATCCGAAATCACACATGTGATCATATTTTATGTCAATGTGTTTTGTTCAAAATTATCAAATGACGGGTACTAATTGTCGTAATTCCCTTATGTGTAGCTTGAAAAATATGCTTGACTTCTTTATTTTTCAATTCTTTCTGAAATTTGATATTAGAGATGGATATAATTTATATAAATATAAATCGAATATATAAATTAGAAATTGATATAAATCCTTAAAAGCAATAATTCAATATTTTGGATATATTATCTTATGTATGACTCCTAGACAAATGACCAAACACATTTTTTTTATTCTCCTTCCAATGGGTTCTTTAAAAAAAAAATATCTTGAGTTGATTGTTTAGCCAATTCGCTCTCCTAAAAATTTTAAAAACATATAAAAATAGACAAAATTAGTAACATTTATTAAACAAACTTGTAACATAAGATATTAAGGAAAACACATTCATGTCCCATCGTAACTACAAAAGGAAAAGTAAACCGTCGATAAAATTTCTCCGACGATCATCGTTTCATCACTATTTCGAAAGGATATCATTCTGTCACAAAATTCTTCTTAAATTAGAACGGTTTTTGTGACCGTAAAAAATATTACATGAAAAAATTTTCATTTTCTTATAGTGATCAACGTGAAAACATATTTTTGCCCTGGTGAACTAAGTGATATTCATGATTTTCTTTCTTTTAATAGTTTTAATGCATATAAACTTTTTTATAAAGCCATACTGATTAATAATTTCCTATTGATATTAACCTTTTAAGCATGAACCACATGAAGATATTGTTGCATCTACTTATACCGCAGTGTTTTATGATTAATTGATAGCCAAGAAATTGACTACTTGCAATTTGACCCATTTTTCAACACCACCTAAGAGAAAATCTAAAGCATTCGTTTACACATCGAATGACTTTCCATAATGAGGAAGACCTAGGCAAGGTTCCTCTCCAATCGTTGTCTTCAAGTCTTCAAAAACATATTGATACTTAGCTTGAAAAAATATGTAATCAAGATTATAATAATATGAAGAAAGATCGAATTGTAATTCATAAGCACATCCAAATGTTAAGAAATTTGTCAAAGAGGATTGCATATGCAATTCCTCGAATGATATTCTCGCCAAGATACCAAAAAGACTTGCAAACTTAGTATCATTCTTATACAAGAAGAATGATAACAAATGGAAAGGAAGAATAGGAGAGAGAGCAATCATGCACTCTTCATACATATAATTATATAATAAAAGTGGAGAAGAATTTTTGTAACTTATAATTATGTCCCTCCATTAAATCTATTATTATATAATAATGTGAATATCACCATCTAATTGAGTTTAAGGCATATGTTTTTTTCCTATTATCTAATAACCTTCACTTGCACTAAACTCAATACACTTTTAGTACATATACTATTTCTCAACATGATATAGGATTTAGCTAGTGCATATCATGTGTTAATTTTTTATACACATCTAATTTCATGATATAATCAATCGATCTTCTACTATTAATGTGCAACATGATCAAATTAGGCATATGCTAGACATCTAATAAGCTTGACCAATTTGAAATCAAATAATTAAAAAAAATTTCAATTAGCTTGTTTGTGTGTGACCCATTAGATTCATATTACAATAGCCATACGTGTCTAGTATGAATAAAATTCATCCAACAATATCTGATAATACATCTATCAATATTCTCAAATTAATTGTGTGAACCCTTATAGAATAAGAGTGACGACTAGTTGTATGTTTTGGCCCCTGTAGTAGTACGAATATCAATGAACATATAATATAATATACATACATGTATAGTCCTATATTTTTTATGTCATGATTGACATTAATAGGACATACTGAAATGTTAAATTCTTAATATAAATGCATAATTAGATTATTAAACATGTTGTTCAAAGAACATTGAGAACTCATTATCGTATTGCTATAGTCACAAACTTTGTTTAACAGTCATTACTATTATATTGGACATCTCTCCTTGTTAAAGTTGTAATTTCTATTTTGAATACCCATATATATTCATGCATCTTAACTATTCCTGAGGGACATCCACTACAAAAAATATGTCGATTAGAGATTCAGATATGACTCAAAAGTGGTGCTAAATCGTGGCTAAACAAAATAATCACACACTAGATTGCCACTATGCCACAACAATTAGACGTCGATGTCTCATAGTTGATAATGTCACCCTAATGCCAACATGAAGGACATCGTTATTAGCGTCAGTTGTCGGCGCTAGTGAGACACTATGATGGCGTTACAAGTTGCGTTGCGAAAAGGATGCGACGTTCATTAGACATTGGTGCTGAGAAAATAATTATAAGAAATCGGATACAATACAAAGTATCATCTCAAAATGGCGCGACGCTAATTCGACGCCCAAGTGGCATAAAAAAATAATTAAAAGAAATCGACTACAATGGAGAGGCTAAAAGGCATTGTAGTGACTCCAAAGTAGTGTCAACTATAGAATCGAAAGCATCAAGAGAGGGTGAATTTGTGTATAAAATTTTTTTCATAAAATCATTTTTGAAAAATTTATAAAACCAATCACAAGCAAATAATGATAAATAGTAAGTGAGAGATAAAGAACAAACACAAAGAGACACGATATGTTGACGAGGTTTGGCCTCAACTATTTGGTCTACGTCCCCGCTTTGACTTCTCGACCTTGAGACCGTCGGGGATCCATTATCTTTGTCTTTTCTTGTAGGGAGAGAACAACCCTTTTTACACCACACACATTCTTCTCTGCTCAAGAAGTAAGTCACACATCTTCTTACAAAGAGTTCCAACTTCTCTAGATCAGAAATGATGTTTCCCTTTAACTCTCTTCTTTCACAAAATTTTCTCACACTCAAAGCTTAGAAGAGAAAGGGAAGAATTTGCAAATTTTGGCTCAAGATCTTGAAAGGAGCTTTAAAATGATCTTGCTTACTTGGATGATTTTTCTTACACTTTGGCACTCATTTCGTAGGCTTCTACAGGTGAAAATTTTGTCAAAAAAATCTTCCATAATTTTCTCCTTGAAAAATAGTCGTTATTGTTCATCTATCTCTGTGACCGGTCGACCGCTTTAATGGGTCGGTCGACTGGTCAATATGATAGTTGTGCTATATTTGTGATTTTATCTGTTGTTCGATCGATCAGTGTAATGATCGATCCGTCGATCGGTATAGTCTCGATATTTTAGAAGTCATTTCTCTTGCTTGATATCGATCGTCTAGTCGCCATGGCCGGTCGACTAGTAGTTCGTCCGGTCGCCATGGTCGGTCTATCGATCATGTTGCAGAATTTTTATTCTCATCGTTTAACTTAGCACCTGCATTATGACTTGAGCATAGATTAGTAACTTTTATATTGATTTTAATTTGTTATCATAAAAAAAGAATTCAACAATCTCCCCATTTTCTATGATAACAAACTAATTGGACGATAGAGAGAGAAAAAATATTGAATTGTAAGTATAGAGTGGTAGGCAAGCTCCTCTTACATTCATAAATATTTCACATTTTCTCCCCATAAATAAGTGGTCTTTATATTGTCACAATAATGTGAAACAGTATGAACATATGACATCAACAAGGCACAAAATAAATATGAAATCAAATGTTTAACACATTCGTCATGAAGCAAAAGTCATCACATTACATCCATAGTCAATACACACATCATGTGTTCATGCACTAACAAATACGACTATAGTCACAACAAAATGATGCACGACACTAGTACAAACCACATAGCAACTATGGAAAACATCAACTAAGAACCTAAGAACATATAACATCGTCTCAAATTTCTTCCCCTTTTGACATTATAAAAGAGGGAGGCAATCCAACTACATCTTGTCGGGACTATCATCATCACGAGCTACAAGCGGAATAAAATCCTACGACGCATAGTAGGCCTGCAGCGAGCCAACAACGTATCGGGAGTCACGCTCCATTCGTCAAACACGATGATCCATCTGAGTCGCACGACGGTCTATGACATCCACCTATTGTGAAAGGGTGGTGAAATCATAGGTGCCATTGGAAGCCGAGCTTGCGTGCTGGGAAGATTCAATATGCTCAGTGGGTGCCGAAGACGGAGAGAAGCTAGGGCCAGCTTTCGGTACGTTCTGAGTATCCATCGATGTTGGCTCTCCATCAGTGGCATCATCTCCATCGTCAATATCTATCGGCGTTGGCTCTCCCAACCTAAGATGCTTTCGGTGCAAAGTCACGGAATCAATGACGTTAGTGGGGCGGGGTCGGATGTACTCCTCGCCCACAGAAATGTCGACAACAAAATGGAGTAAAATACTAGTGATCTAAGCTCCAAAATATAAGTGGAACCGACCACAAGCACTAGAGGAGATCTTCTGGAAGTTGTAATCCATGTGATAGAAAATGAAATGATTAAAATGCAGAAAGGAGACATCTCGAATACAGAGATAATGGAGATAGAATAGATCGAAGTGGGTAACTTATGTATAGTGCTCGGTGACAAATCTCCCGTAAGTATGCGGAGTCAATGTCGTAGTATATGAAATATCGTCCCACAAGAAAGAGTTTATTAGAATGATATGATTCTAAATGATATCTAAACGGTCAGAAAAATGTGTAAAAATTAAATAAAAGTGAAGTGCTGAAATGAGTATAGAAAATGATGAGAAAGAAAGGGAATTGATTATGAGAAATAAATGAGAATAAAAGTTCTAGAGTTTTGAATCCACCTAGGGTTTTGATTATAGGGATTTTAGAGATAATGAAATAACGAGTGGTCTACTCAATCTTTAAATTCATGTATCTCTTAATTCTAATTAAAATAATAAATTCCTATTTTCATAGTCATTTAATTTATTTTAATTACATTATAAACCAAGATTTATGAGTAAAATTATTACTCTTATTTTTAAGAAATAATACATTCCATGTCGTTCATTCTAACTAATCTTGATGAAATACTTTCATAATCACAAGACCTTAAGTTATTTCATTAGATGACCAATCCAATAAAAACATATCATGAAAACATGAATGACAAAAAGCCTCTCAGATCATGTAAAACTCATCCCTATAATCAATCCCTGGATTTCATCTAACCCTAGAAAATGAAGTTTAGCCAAGTACAGAAGAAGAAATCATCCTCAAAATGTAAGAATTCATGAAAAGAGAATGAGATTAGGTCTAAGAAAAGTACAGAGATGTAGAGAAAAATAAATGTTCGTCCCAACCATCTTGATCTTTTCAAAAATAAGGTTTGAACCCCTTTTTCGTCTTAAAAAATCCCTTTTATAGTCCCCCCAAATTAGGGTTACAAAATTGCCCAAGATACCGCCGAAATTGGCCCAATACAGTCAAAATAGGTTCAATACAGTCTAGACAAAGGTGCTATAGTCTGGTCGTATTTTCCTCAAAGCGATACGGTTTGGATGGCGACATTACGGGCACTACGTCTCCAATATGGGCGGGTCGTATTTTTCATTGCAAGCATAATACGACCGTCCTCTGATTGATACGGTCTATTCTTCTTTGATACAGTCAGACCATATTTTCTACTGCGAGTGCGATACGGCCTGGCGACCTCCAATACGATTGTATGCAAAAAAATACGGGCTGGTGGTATTGTTCCCTTTTCCTAGTGATTTTGCGCCCTCGTGTCGATATTCGGAAGTCCCTCAAACATGTAAAGAAATTGTGTAGACTCTGAAATATTTAACATATGTAATCAAATAAGCAAAAGTATAACTCGAATACATTAATAATATATGAAAATTAATGCATAAATACTCAATTATCAACTCCCTCAAACCTAAACTTTGCTTGTCCTCAAGCGAAAATTAGGAATTTAGGGTCAATCCTGACCACATTATAAGTGACACGATATCTCCTCAGCCCTTAGTCTTCCTTATTTGAACATTATTTACACATTAAAAATTTGTTAACCCCCGACTCGGAACCACTGAAGTATGTGCTCTATGGATGCTTATTAAGTCTATCCTGCAAACTGATCATTCACATAACTCTCCCTAAGACCTCGCACTTACACCTCGCTTGCTTAAATACCCAATGTTGATTTAAGCATGTAGAGGACACTTACTTGTCCTTGGGTTCAACTAATCATCTTTTCATTTTGTCCATTTTTGTCACTTCTCTTCTTTTGTAATTTGGGGAACTGAAAATAAAAAGAAGACTTTCACTGGGCACGAGCCTCGCCTTTCTTCCAAGAATACTTGGCTTGGGTGCTAGTGGTGCCATTTTTGCCATACTCTTGTCTTCCTCAAGTGAGGGGATAGATGAGTAGTTATTTATGGAGAAGAGGAGATGCCCATAGTTTTCCTCACTTTTTTTTAAGTGAGGCACTTGAGGCTTTTATTAAAAAAAATTATAAAAGCATTCCCCTAATTACTAGAGAAGAGCAATGCAACTGTGGAACACAAATTTAATACATAATCTATTATTACTACAATGCTAAATATCATAGTTGAGCATCATGTAGGAGGGTACAGATGTCAAATCCCATAAGGAGTTATGTGCGCAATCAGTGTACAATGTACATGTCACTCACTTTGATTCCGAGTTAGGTTGATTGTGTTCTTATGTTCTTCTTTAGGAATGTTCAAAATAAATCCATCACGTGAGCATGGATTCAACAATATCATATATAATGTTTCCTAATTTATGCTTGATAACATGCATTATTCCCTTGATGACATGAAAGCATACACACCATTATATATATGTAATACGATATATCACTTATGCATATTCAGAACAAGCAAACACATGGAATCAAAGATAAAGGTTCATACATGACAACTGGTTTGACCCGACACATGCAATAGAAAATACTACTGAACAAGGCTACTAGACTCAGACCAGTGGACACTCTTAACCACATGACTCATAGTACTCTTACTAACCTCCTTTACCTCCAAACCTGAAATGGACATTGTCCTCAATGTCTGTAATAGTAAAATCACAAAATTAGGCTTGAAGAAAAAGTATCTCACAATCTCACTGATCTGGTGGGGCAGATGCTGGTCAATCACCCCGCTCGATGTGCCATGTGTTAATCTCGTAAACCATATTGTAGATCTCTTCTTAGCATGACTCCATCCTGCCTAATTGGTCTTGGAGTTGCCTCTGGCCTAGAAGAAGTTGTTGTATATCGGCATGAGTGATGGACTGGGCTTCATAATGAGTACCTAAAGATTGACCTATTTTGAATGTGGCCGTGGGAATATCATGCTGTGAAGCTTCTGTATTATCATATGTTGTAGGGTGATCGCGATGCCATTCTGCATAAGTAGGCCTTAATTGTTCAAGTCCAACTGTTGGGAAAATCCAATTTTTTCGTCTAGCAATAGTAGTCTTTTCTACATCCGGTAATGGGTGAGTGTACTCCTCATCCTTGAAGGTTAAATGATAGAGGTCACCCACACACTTAATCATTTTCATGTTCAAACAAGTCTCCAAATTGATGCGGGTTGCTCCTTGTGCTTCTTCAAGTTCATTCACACTAAAACACAGTAGAGGAATGTGCTTGTTTGAGTAATTGCTTGGCTACAAAGGCGCCTACATTAACATCCATCTTCTTGATCGTGGCCCATAAGAAAAATATCTCGCTATCTCGCACCACTCCATCACTATCTCCTCGACCAAATACAATGGATGCTAGGACCCTGAGCAGATAATGAAAAATAGGATTTTCGAGTTTTGATGCCTTGCAAGATGATGAAGTATTATAGTCACGATGTGTGAGACTATACCAAACTGAGCATCTGTCAAACTGAGTGCAGTATTTATGTAAACGTATCCCATGTCTTGACAATTGATAAATACCATTTAGCTCATCCAGAGTAAGTTTATATTAAGAGTTAAATAGTCGAAAAGAGAGTGTACCCAGATCACATTCGGCAAGTGGCATCTTGACATCCAATGAGCTAAAAAATTTTAGAGTCGGCATGATATAAGTTTTTCATTTTGTATACATGAAGTATCTCATCTTTAGTCCGTCAATCAGGCTATCCACATCATCTCAAAGACCTAACTCAATCATAGTCCTTTCGTCTAAATAACGAGCGTTGATCAATTTTTTTGTCTTTAATATAAAATAACGCTTCTCATGTGTGTCATCTATGAAGATAATACCCTCTAGATTTGCAGGTCGAGGTCGTCGACAGTATCCGCCATCAGTCTTCGATGCCATATGAGCAAAAGATGATGTTCATAGTTCTTTCATACAATTTGTCGAACACCTGGTAGGTGTCAAAGTAACCAAAAGCATATATGATCTTTTGATTTTCCTTGTCCTCTGCACTACAATGATTTAACTCTGAAAGTATAATGATTGTGGTAGAACGGTGCTACCATAGTGGTTGCGTGAAGCGGTGGCTGGTCGGAGGTTTGGTTGGTTCCAGATGCGAAGGGCGGTTACGATTCAGAGGCAGAGTTGAGTCGCTAGAAGTAGGATTGTCAGCGTTGTGGTTACGAGGCAGAATCAGAGTCACCAATGAGAAGATCGGGGTCGTCAAAATCGTGTCACCGGAGGATCGCCGATGTTGCAATTTCAGAAGCAGATCAGGTCGGCAAAAGATTGATCGTCGGCATCGTGGTTACGAAACAGGAACGGGGTCGCCGAAGTCGGATCGCCAGTTGATGGTAGCATGGGCGGCGGTAACGACGGTGCGGAGCATGGATGGCGGTAACCTAGAAAGATCAGTGATGATTAGTCGGGCAGAAAGAAAAAAATTCAAATTTTTATACTTCTCTACTGCTCGATACGAGTGTGCCATTATAATTACGAGCACGTGGCGTTCGATATGGCCCAATCTACAATAATATGGGCAATCTAATAAAATGGGCCCTCAAAATTCAGCCCGTATTGATCAATACGGGCACAAGATCCAAATTATACGGGCACAAGATCCAAATTATAGCCTGATGCATTACGATCTGACCGTATTTCCATCTCTGTGTCTGTTACGACTTGGTTCTTGCCAATACGAGCATATCTCTTTCATTACGGATGAGCCGTATTTCTTAGTGCGCTCTCAATACGACCATTTTCTAAAAAATACGGGCATCAATGGACTAATACAGGCAAACCGTATATTGTCGTGCAAGCCTTATATGACCCAACGTTGACTGATATAGCTTTGGATTCGTTTCTACCATATTGGTAGCCATTCTTTGCTATTTTTCCTCCCCTGAGTTTCTTTTCTGCAATAGAATACATCCATATTAGCATTATTTTCTCTCTTTTTTTTTCAAATGAAAAAGATTGCTGAAAAAAATTGTAAATTTGGGTTGCCTCCCAACAAATGCTTTTGTTTATCATCGTTGGCTCGACAGAGTTTCTTTATCAATATGTATCATTCAAAGGAATAATCATTTTCTTCTCAAGTTCTTCATTCAGTAGATATGGCTTCAATCTTTGTCCATTGATAGGACAAATAGCTTCACTCGAGATCTCGATAGCCCCATTCTTCAGCACCTTATGATTTGAAATGGTCCGGACCACTTGGACTTGAGTTTGCCTGGAAAAGTCTCATTCTCGAGTTAAATAACACAACAAATTGTCCTATTTCAAAATTCTTATGAGAAATATGTTTATCATGCCATGCTTTAACTTTTTCCTTGTATAATTTGGAGTTCTCATATGATTCGATTCTCAACTCTTCCAATTCACTTAATTGGAGCAATCTTTTTGCACCTGCAAGTTGAAGATCCATATTTAACTGTTTAATTGCCCAATAAGCTTTGTGTTCTAATCAACAAGAATGTGGAAGGGCTTTCCAAACACTAAACGATAAGGAGACATACCTAGGGGAGTTTTAAAAGTTGTTTGATATGCCCACAAGACATCATCGAGCTTTGAGGCCCAATCCTTTTTCGAATTCCCCATGGTTTTCTCAAGAATGAGTTTTAACTCCCTAATGGCTAACTACTTGCCCATTGTCTTGGGGATGATAAGGTGTGGTGACCTTATGCTTAACATTGTACTTTGCCAATAGTGCATCTATGAACTTATTACAGAAATGAGAGCCACCATCACTTATAATCGCTCGAGGTATTCCGAACCTAGAAAAGATTTGTCTTTTCAGAAATTTTGCACCACCTTGGTATCATTGCTTGGGGTAGAAATTGCCTCCACCCACTTCGAGACATAATCTACAGCAACCAATATGTATTGGTTGTTATGAGAAGAGGGAAAATGACCCATGAAATATATACCCCATACATCGAAAAGTTCAAGCTAGATAGGTTGTTGTGGCATCTCATTTCTTCGAGAAATGTTGTCGATCCTTTGACATTTATCGCAAAAGCTCACAAAACTCTTTGCATCCTTGTACATGGTTGGCCAGTAAAAGCCATTTTGTGTGACTTTTGACACTATTTTGTTCATGGAGAAATGTCCTCCACAAGGTAATGAGTGGAAATGATTCAAGACTCCGAAAACTTCATCTTCTGGAATGCACCTCCTAATAATCCCATCAGCACAAAACCTATATAATAATGGCTCTTCCCAAAAGTACTACTTAGCATCCCACATGAATCTCTTACGCTGTTGATAAAAAAATCAGGGGATTATACCTTTTACCAAATAATTTACTAGATCTGCATACCAAGATAAAGAGGCGATGGCTAACAACATCTTATCAAGAAATGTCTCATTGATTGGGATCTTTGCATTTTCTCGTGATCCTTCCAATCTTGACAAGTGGACAACAACATTATTTTCTAAGCCTTTCTTGTCTCGAATCTCCAAGTCGATTTCTTGTAGGAGTAAAATCCATCGAATCATACGTGGTTTAGTTTCTTTCTTCACCATCAAGTACCTAATGGTTGCATGATCAATAAATACAATAACTTTAGAGCCAATTAGATATGGACGAAATTTATCTAGAGCAAAAACAATTGAAAGAAATTCTTTTTCTGTCGTGGCGTAATTCTGTTGGGCGTCATCTAATGTTTTGCTAGTATAATAAATGGCATGCGTCCTTTTCATCTTTTTCTGTCTCAGTACTGCCCCAATTGCATGATCACTTGTGTCGCACATCAACTCGAATGGGAGACTCCAGTCTGGTGTTATCATAATGAGTGCTAAAATGAGCTCATGTTTCAATTTGTTAAACGCAAATAAGCATTCTTCATCGAAGACAAAGGTAATATCCTTGGCAAGCAGAGAACATAATGGTTTTGGAATTTTTGAGGAATATTTAATGAATTTGCGATAGAATCTTGCATGCCCAAGGAAACTCCTGACTCCTCTCACTGAAGTTGGTGGAGTAATTTCTCGATACACTCAATTTTCGCCTTATCTACCTCTATGCCATGAGAGAAAATTTTATGATCCAACACTATGCCTTCTCGTACATGAAATGGCACTTCTCCCAGTTCAATACTAAATTGATTTCTTCGCACCTGGTTAAAATTTTAGTCAAGTTAGCCAAACAATTATCATATGAAGAATCAAATACAGAGAAACCATCCATAAATATTTCCATGGTTTGCCCAATGAAGTCAGAAAAGATGGCCATCGTGAACCTTTGAAATGTGGCAGGGGCATTGCAAAGCCCAAAAGGCATGCACTTAAATGCAAAGGTACCATGAGGACAAGTGAAAATAATTTTCTCTTGATCCTCTAGAGCAATATGAATTTGGTTAGATCCTGAATAACCATCAAGAAAATAGTAGTAGCTATGCCCTGCTAGTCTATCTAACATTTAGTCCACGAACGGCAATAGAAAATGGTCTTTTCGGGTGACGGTATTTAATTTTCTATAATCAACGCATACTCTCCACCCTATGATTGTCTTAGTGGGAACAATTCATTCTTATCTTTTTTTTCACGACAGTCATCCCTCCTTTTTTCGGGACACATTGGTCAGGACTCACGAGGACCTATCCGAAATTGAGTAAATAACACATGCATCCAACCACTTCAGTACTTCATTTATTATCACTTCCTTCATATTGGGTTCAACCTTCTCTAGTGTTCTATGGTGGGTTTGTGGTTTTCCTCCATGAGGATTTTGTGCATGATAATAAAAGGACTGATACCTTTAAGGTCAGCTATGGTCCAACATATGGCTTGTTGCTTTTATCTCAACACTCTTAGCAATTTCACTAGTTGAACATGTGAGAGCTCTGCACTTCCAATCACAGGGACTTGCTCATCAGAGCCCAAAAGTATATATTTTAAATGAGATGGTAGATGCTTTAGATCTCGAGTTGGGGATGAGATATAAGATGGTGAGGCAGTGTCTTACTCTTTCCTAGCTCTTTATATCTATTATCTCCCACATATGATTGTCTGGTGTATGCTTGGAGAGCATAGATTTCATCTTGAGTGTTGTCTTCTTCTATGTTTAAATTCAATAAGGCTTTTTCATGAGGATCCTCATGCACCATCATTTGTAGGACTTCTTGCGCCAAGTCATCAATACAATCTGCAAAGAAAACTTGATCAGTCAAGAGAGGAAATTTAGAGGATTTGGATAAGTCAAACTCTACTTTCTCCTCCCCAATCGTGAATGTGAGCTTTCCATTCTTCACATCTATAAGAGCTCCAACCATGACAAAAAATGGTCTACTCAAAATTATGGGTATCTTTCTATCCTCCTCCATATCCAGCACAGTGAAGTCTCTAGGTACAAAAAATTTATCAACCTTTAACAATACATTCTCCAATGCACCTATGGGATAGGTGATGGAATGATCTACCAATTGCAATGAAATAGTGGTGGGTTTAAGTTCCTTCAATTCTAATCTCTTGCATATGGATAGAGGCATTAATGAGACACTAGCCTCTAGATTGCAAAATGCCTTGGCAATATTCAGATTTCCAATGGTGCATGTGATAGAGAAGCTCTTTGAATCTCTAAACTTGGGTGGCAACTTTCCCTGGATCACTGCACTACATTCTTTTGTCAATGCAATTGTCTCCTGCTCTTCCAAGATTTTTTCTTTGACATAATTTTTTTAAGAAATTTGGCGTATGTTGGAATCTGAGCGATGACATATGCAAATGGAATATTGATATGTAGTTGTTTCAATAGTTGAACAAACTTTTCAAACTACTTATCTAATTTTGACTTTTGGAGTCTGTGGAAATAGAATTGCAGGTACATAGGGAGGTGGTGGCTTGTATGGGATCTTTGATGGCTTAGAGGATTCTTGAATGGTTTCTTCAGAGCTTATGTCCACCACTTGCTTCCCTTCATCCATGACCTTCTTAGATGATGACTCCAATACTTTGCCGCTTCTTAACTCCACAACTTTGCAATGCTCATAGGGTTCACTTGAGTTTTGCTGTGTAGGTTGCATTTTTCTTTGAAATTCATAGAGCTTGCTATTTGTCCCATTTGATATTCCAAATTCCTATTAAAGGTAATGAGTTGTTCCATCCCTTTCTCAATTTTTTTTTCAAATCTATCACTGCTTGCATTTGCTAGTTTTCCTATAGCTAGCTCCCAGGATTGTTTCTTCTCTGCCAAAGGTGGTAGTTGTGATTGCTGATATTGGGGCTGTTGTTGAAATGGTGGTTGGTATGAGATTTGATAATGTAATCAAGGTGGAATGTCTGGAGGTGGTGGGTGTGCTTGCTGAGATGACCCAGTTTAATTTTCCCAAGAGAAATTGGGGTGATTCTTCCATCCCGGATTAAATGTTGTGGCATAGGAATAGTTCCCCTTATTTTGATTTGCCACATAGCTTGCTTGTTCTGGTAGCATGCATTCCAAAATATTATGAGGTCCTCCACGTATGTCACATACTGAGTGTGATGTAGAGACTTGATTTGCTTGAGCTTGATTCATGTTAGCCATTAGTTGCACTAGGGAATCCACCTTGACACTCAGTTCTTCGTAATTATCATTTTCCTTCACAGAAGCTGTCCTGGACGGTCCTTCCTCATAATCTTCATCATTCATGGTCAACTGGTCCAATAGATTGCAGGTTTGTGAGTATGGGAGGTTCATAATGGATCCTCCCATAGATGCTGAATCAATATTAAATTTCAGATTAGGAGAGAGACCATTGTGGAAGGTCTCTATCAAAATTCAAGCGGGTACAACACGGTTTGGACATTATCTTTGCAATTTCTTAAATCACTTCCACGCACTACCAAAAACTCATTTTCCTTCTGCTTGAAGCAAGTGATTTCATTCCTCAATTTGATAAACTAACTAGAAGGAAAGAATCTCTTCATGAAAGCCTAGAATAACTCATCCCATGTGTTAAAAGCTCTAGGAGGTTGAGAGTCCAATCAGTCTTGTGCTTCATCCCTGGGAGAGAATGGAAAAAGCTTCATATTGATAGCATCTTCTTAAACCTCATTCATCTTGATGGTAGCACACATATGGAGGAAGCAATTGATGTGAGATAATGAGTCTTCATTGTGTTCCCCTCTAAACTAGTTTAGTTGTACCATCTGAATGAGCCCAGACTTTAATTCAAAATTATTGGTAGTAATCCTTGGCTCCGTTATACTCGGTGTAGTGCCTTTGTAGGACCTTTTGGCTAAGTCTCTCATTGGAGGTTCAACTTCCTCCACCTATTGATGTTGTTGCTGGCCATCTTCCTTGTTCGGTATTCTATTTCGATTATTGGCCATTTGTTGTTCCCTTCTTGCTCTTCGATTTGCTCGGCACTGTCTTTCAATCTCAGGAATATATGGTTCAAGTGCCCTGTTTCTACGGAGCATACACAAAACGAAAAGAAATTTTTGTTTAGATTAATAAGTAAAATCAAAATTCTAATATTGACACTCTTCCCCAGCAATGACGCAAAAAACTTGACAAATCTCTCGCAAGTATACGGAGTCAATGTTGTAGTATATAAAATATCGTCCCACAGGGAAGACTTCGAGTATTAGAATGATACGATTGTAAATGATATCTAAACGGTTAGAAAAAGGTGAAATAATAATAAAAAATAAATAAAGTGAAGTGCTAAAATGAGTGCAGAAAACGACGAGAAAAAAAGAGAATTGATTATGATAAACAAATAAGAATAAAAGTTCTAGGGTTTTGAATCCACCTTGGGTCTTGATTATAGGGCTTTTAGATATAATAAAATGCTGAGTGCTCTACTCAATCTTTAAATCCATGTATCTCCTTTTCAGGCAAACACAATTCTAATTAAAATAATAAATGCCTACTTTCGTGGTCATTTAATTTATTTTAATTGCATTATAAACCATGATTCACGAGTAAAATGATTACTCTTATTTTTAAAAAATAATACATTCCATGTCATTCATTCTAACTAATCTTGATGAAATACTTTCATAATCACAATACCTTAAGTTATTTCATTAGATGGCCAATCTAATAAAAATGTATCATGAAAACATGAATGACAAAAAAGTCTCTCAAATCATGTAAAAATCATCCCTATAATCAATCCCTAGATTTCATCTAACCTTAGAAAATGGAGTCTAGCCAAGCATAGAGAAGAAATCATGATCAAAACGTAAGAGTTCATGAAAAGAGAATTAGATTAGGTCTAAGAAAAGTACAGAGATATAGAGAAAAATAAATGTTCGTCCCAGTCGTCTTGATCTTCTAAAAAACAAAGTATGAACTCCTTTTTCATCTCCAAAAATCCGTTTTATAGTCCCCTCAAATTAGGGTTACAAAATTGCCCAAGATATCCTTGAAATTGGCCCAATACGACCAAAATAGGTCCAATACGGCTCTACGGTCTGGTCGTATCTTCCTTAAAGTGATACGATTCGGATGGCAATAATGTGGGCACGACATCTCCAATTCGGGCGGGTCATATTTTCCATTGCAATCATAATACAACCGTCCTCTAATCGATATGATCTATTATTTTTTGATACGGTCAGATCGTATTTTCTGCTACGAGTGCGAAACGACTTGACGACCTCCAATATAGTTGGATGCTAAAAAATATAGGCTGGCCGTATTGTTTCCTTTTCCCGATGATTTTGTGCCCTTGTGTCGATATTCGAAAGTTCCTGAAACATATAAAGAAATGGTGCAGACTCCAAAATCTTTGACATATGTAATCAAATAAGCAGAAGTATAACTCTAATTCGTTGATAATTATATGAAAATTAATGCATAAATACTCAATTATCACCCGACTTAAGGAGTAATCATACAACTCATAATGTGGTGAGTCATTTTCATGAATGGATGAAGATGCTTATAGGCTGATTCGACGGTATAGTGGATATTTTGTCCACCAAAAAAGCGTAGAAATGCCATGCACGATCGAAAGATAACCGAAAGGTCAACCATGAGTGACAAATGAATTGAGACTGAGTAATGAGCATGGAACACCAAAGATGTGACAGAGATGGTCGCAATTAAAATGAATGGGTATGCCAAGGACATAGGTGATGATAGCCTCCCGAGTGATCGTCATCTTCCCATAGAAATGACGAAAAAGATAGTGATACACACGTTCTGTGAGAGAGAAATGACAGCCAACCGACGTTTATGAACATCTCCTGGACATTAGAATCTTTAGAGCATTCCAATCAATAATGTAGGCACGTCAAACATCCGAAAGGCGTACAGAACATCCAAACAACCAGAGATGGTCCAAGTGACAAAAAGGTGACTATCAAAATCAATAGGATCAGTGGAAGGTGGCTGACGAGCATGTCTAGGGGGTCATCCTCGTCCACGTTGGACAAACCTGGGTTCGAGTTCCGATTCTGGGTCAGATTCGAGCTCATTTGCGAGGACACGAATGCGATGTGCACCTGAGCCATAATGACGACGATGCTGAAAGACTAGCATGTGGGGTGGAGTCCCTTTGTTGTTAGCCATGGATTCAACTATGGTGGTCAGAAGGAACACCCACGGCAGATAGAAAAAATGTCGGACGAGAAGATGGTGAGTAGCAGAAGGCTCGGTCCAAGGGAGGTGCCGGAAAGAAGGACAAAACCATGACGACAGAGGACGAAGGGACGTCGAAGGTGATGACAATGGTGACACAGAGAAGAGAGGGTGGTGACCACAACAGAGGTTAGCGACGATGACGGTGGCTAGTGGGAGGTCGATGGCTACAATATGGGTCACCGGCGGAGAGGAAGAAGAGAAAGGGCAACGACAAGTGGAGAGGTCGACGACGGTAATAGGGGTCACCGACAAAGAAAGAACGGGGCGGCCGGAAGGGCGAAAATGGCAGCAGACATGAGAGAAAGCGACGGTGGCGATGGCTAGTGGGAGGTCGATGGTGGCAATAAGGATCACTGACGGAGAGACAGAAGAAAAAAGATGATGATGAGTGGAGAGGTCGACGAAGGCAACAAGGGTCACCAGTGAAGAGAGAAGGGGGCAGCCGAAATGACGAAAATGACGACAGACGAGAGAGAAAACAATGGCGGCAATGAGCGAGGGATGCGATCAGAGAGGGCAACATCGGCGGCTGGTGAGATGGGGTGACGACGACGATGCTGGAGGGTCAGCCGCAATGTCATGAAGAGATGGATAGGCGATGGCTAGGACAACGATCGAGTGGAAGATGAAAAGAAGGTCGACTGGTCGAATCTTATATGTCCGTGATTTTTGTATATACCAATCGACCGGTCAGGCCAAGCGGTCAACTGATTAGTTGTTTTGCAATAAAAAATCCATCGGTCGATGGACAACAATCGAATTGTCATATACCGATCGACCGGCCGGACATACCTTGTTGACCCATTTTCATTATTTTTCAAAATTTTAACCATTAAAAACTTGTTGCAGAGATATATTTCACATAAATGTAAGTGTTGTGCAACACTTTTAATACAATTCATGTCAAAAGTGATATTGCATAACCAAGTCACTTTTACTTAGAATTGATATGCAATCAAAATTCAATCCTTCATAATTCCCTTCTAAGCATGCAAAAATGTTCTTCACTCAGGGGTTTTGTAAATATTTCTGCCAGTTGAACTACAGTGGACACATATCCAATGACAATATTCTTAAGGATCACATGCTTTCTAATGAAATGATATCGCAAGTAAATGTGTTTAATATTAGAATGTTGAATTGATTTTTTGGTGATTTATATAGCACTCGTGTTATCACACTTCATGGGTACATTAGAACAATTCACACCATAATTAAGCAATTATTGTTTAATCCATAATATTTGTGCACAACAACTACCAGCGGCTATATATTTAGCCTCGGCGATAGAAACTGTTGATGGAGTTTTATTTTTTGCTATTCCATGAGATGAGAGAACTACCAAGAAAGCAACATATCTCATTAGTGTTTTTTCTATTAATTTTAATCTGGCAAAATCTGCATCGGTGTAAGCATGTAATTCAAATAGAGAATTTCTATCGTACCAAACGTCTAATTCATATGTGTGCTTTAAGTAGCGCATAATCCTTTTAACATCAATTAAATGTAATTCTTTGAGAGCGGATTGAAATCTAGCACAAGCATATATTAAACATTATATCTGATCTAGATGTCGTTAAATAGAACAAGCTACCAATCATACATCTGTACTTTTTTTATCAATGCATTTGTCTTTTTCATCTTTATCCAATTTTGTAATGGTGCGCTCGGCTTGCATTCGTTCATTCTGAATCTTTTAAGAAACTTTATACTTTTCTTGATTGAGAAAAATTCCATCCTTGGATTGTTTCACTTGTAAGGCTAAAAAAAAGTGAGCTCTCATACAAAACTCATCTCAAATTCTTTTTTATAAGAGCTTCAAACTTTTTGCACAAGCATTCATTAGTAACACTAAAACAATATCATCAACATAAATGTGAAGTATTAAAATGTTATTGTCATATGTTTTAAAAATAATGTCAACTTTCCATTTTTGAAAATAATTTTCAATTAAAAATGAACCAAATCTTTCATACCAAGTTCGAGGAGCTTGTTTCAGTACATAAAAAGCTTTTGAAAGTTTAAAAACATGATTAAAGAAATTTGATTTTTCAAAACTTTGAAGTTGTTCAACATAAACTTCATATTTAAACTACTTAAAAAAGTCAATTTTACACCCATTTGAAAAAGCTTAAAACATTTATAACATGCAAAGCCAAAAGCTTTCGATTTGTCTCAAGTTTAGTAACGAGAACAAAAATTTCATCAAAATCAATCCTTTTAATTTGTGAGTAACCCTTGGGCACTAATTTAGTCTTGTTCCTCACAATGACATCATTTTTATGTAACTTGTTTTGAAAGACTCATTTGGTTCCAATGATGAGATGGTCCTTGGGTCTTTCCACAAGTTTTCACACTTAATTTCTTTCAAAATTATTTAATTCCTCATGCATTGCATTTATTCAATTTAGATTTTCAAGTGCTTCATCTATATTGCTAGGCTCAAAATTTGCAAGAAATGTCAAAAAAGCACATAGATTTTTTAGGGAGTTTTTAATTTTTATAACTTCATTTACATTACCTATAAATTGATCGGATGTGATGAGGCATGTCTCCAATTTTTTGGAATAGTTTGGTTCTCCTCTTTTTAAGGTTTTTTTTATTTCTTTCACATTTGGAGTGTCAACTTTAGCTTATTCCAAATTTTCATTTTGTACATCATCAAGTTGTCTTTGTACGTCAGCTATTTCTTCTTCATTATCATGCACTTGCTTCTTCATCAAAGAATCATTAGTCTCATTGAATTTAACATTAATAGACTCTTCAACAATTAATGTTCTTTTGTTATACACTTTATAAATTTTACTTGTACTAAAATAACCAAGAAAATACCATCATCACATTTAGCATCAAATTTGCCTAGTTTATCTTTGACGTTCAAAATATAATGTTTACAACTAAAAATTTTAAAATAAGAAATATTGAGTTTCTTTCCATATAACACTTCGAAACATGTTTTTTTTTCTCAAGAGGCCTAAGTAGAATCCTATTAAGTATAGATTATTAACTTTTATGTCCAATTTAATTTGTTAACATCGAAACATATGATTCAACATCAAAAAGATATGATGATGATTTGTGACGTTGCATAGTTAATTTTTTATTTTTTTCTACTTAAACTATGGAGAAAATTATATCCCTTAATTTAATTTTAATTAAGATAAAATATAATTTAGATGATTAATTTTAAAATATTTGGATTAATTTATAGATAATTAAGATATGATATACACAATCAACGTATCGTATGATGCGCAATTAACATTAATAACGCGTGTGATATATGATGCACAATCAGCATTGCTGGCGCATGATATATTACATATCGCGCATATCGCGTGATGCACAATCAACATTAATGACGCAAGTGATATATCTTCTCGCTTAAGTCTTTCTCGTCTATAAAATGAGACCAATACCAAAGATCCATGGTATGCTTTTGTGTAGATTCATCTACTTGTGCCTTAGCAAAGTGTTCCGTTCTTTCGAGGTTCGATTTTCGATCCTGAGGTACAAGTGCATCCGTAAATGTCTGATGATCCGCTTCGAATCAGAAGATCATATATGTTATACATTCAAACAAACTTTGTCCCATTTTTAGAAGTTGTATCCTCGACGGCATGCAAACACGGAATCCAGTGGGGGAGGTCAATCTCTATCTAGTTAGGGTTCATGATATGAAAAATACTATATTTGAACTCATTAAGTTGAGAAAGTTGAGATAATGATAACAGAAGAGCATGAGGAGGAAGACGAAGAATGAAGCCATGGTAGGCTCTTGGAGAAGGTGAAGAAGGGCTTACCATTGTCATGTAATTGTAAGGAAGAAAACCAAGTGACACATGGTTTACCATTATAAACTAGAGTTTTATAATTCAAAACTAAATGTTTATTCTAAACATATAATTTTGTTTCATATAAAGGGAAAAATATTTAATATTTAACTACGTCACATGTTTTATTTTGAATATTTATTTCTATTTTATTTTTGTTAACAACATAAACTTAGTTTTTTTATTAACAATTTTGTTTAAAATTGGCCCATTTTTTCTTTTATTTTCATGATAAAATTTATATTTTTGAAAAGAAAATTAATTAATGCATATAACTGCAATACAAATGTTAAAGATTGTAACTCAATTAATAGATACCTATACTTATTTAATACTTTTATTGCATTTACCAATCAAACAATTACCCTTTGTTTATTATCCTCCTCAAAAAATTGACAAATATATCTAAAATTACTAATTAAATCATTATTTCCTATGCGCTTTTGTCTAATTTTAATTTATTATTTTATTATTATTTTGTAATTCATTATTTATTATTTAAACCGTATCTGCTGATCAAGCATAATATTAATTAGTTATGGATTTTCGCTTTAGTCATGTCCATGATTAACTTTTTGAGTTGATATTTTTTTTACTGATTTTACTTCATGAGAATTGATAGGATTTCTGTGATAAGAAAAAAAAAATATTCCTCTCCTAAAACTAAAATAGATTTCGCACAAAATTGTGATTCATTAAAAACCTTTATATCCTTCCTCCTATTCATAAGAATTTAAGGGAAGGAGATAATCTTTATAAATTATCAGATAATATTATATTAAATTATCTAAGTTTACTATATTATTCTGTTTACTTATGACATGTAATTGATAATTTATATTGTCCAAGCAATTCACATTGCAAGGGGAGGCAAACATTATTACTTGAGTTGAAATCATTTTCATTTCACTTTTCGTATTTGTTTTTTACAATTTTATTGAAATAAATTATAAAACATATTAAATAAATTATAGTGATTAAATAAGTTATAAAATTAACCAAATAAATATTAGTTAATTATTATGAATATATTTTATTATCATATTTAAAATATATTATTATTTTATAATTTTTAATTTTATGGATGAGAATATATATATATTTGTCATTGAAGTTTACTAAGTTAAGAATAATTTATATATTTAAAGATAATTTTTTTGATTAGGAATATGTTAGTAAATATGTATATTAACTCATAAATCTTTATTTTTTCATAAATAATTAATATGGATTGTGAAATAGATTACTTGATAATTTAACAAGTGTAATTCTTTTAGACATAATTTATATTGCTAGTTAATGTTGAATAACAATGGGATCCACCCTAAATTTCTATTCTCCATTTCCCTCTACGCTTAAAAGCATTAATAACATCACAACATTGCCGCTAAACACGATTTATTAAATAGAAAATAGTAAGGGCAGATCACAAATAATAATACCTAGGATGATTTCTCGTATCATTAGCAAATCTATATTTTAAATTGAGAGACACCAAATTAACCACAATTATTATCGCCATAACAAATCCTAAACTAAGCGCATCGGATATTAAGCTGCTACAAAGCAAGCCGTCGACTCCGTTTTGGGCCTAGCCCGTTTATGTACCAGATAAGTATCCGTACTCGACTTTAATTATAAAAATTTTGCGGTCAGCGATACAACAACCCACCGCGGAGCTCCCGATTCGTCTTCTTCCTTGTCCCTTCTCTCTCTCTCTCTCTCTCCAGATCTGGTCACAGACGTAGCAGGAAAGGAGACGAGCGAATTCGAAAGACGGCAACGAAAGAAGCAGGGGGACAATAATAACGAGGAGCAGGAGGAGGCCGTAAAAATGGCGAGCGACAGCGATCTCGACGAAGACGAGCTCCTCCAGATCGCCCTCCAGGAGCAGGCGCAGCGCGATGTCAGCTACCAGAAGTCGTCCAAAGCTTCCAAGCCGGTCGTCAACCTCGTCCGCCCGCCTCCGCCGCCTCACGTGGCCAACGCTGCCTCCGGAAACAACCGCAAACCCAATTCTAATGCTAATTCCTCCCCTCAAAAACATCGGAAACCGAGCAGGGGCGGCGATGAAGACGAAGACTCCGAGGTCGAGATGTTGAGCATCTCGTCGGGGGACGAGGACTCGTCCAAGGATCGGGTCCAGCCGCAGCAGAAGGGCCGGGGAGGCTCCGGGCGGAGGCCGTCGCGGGACGATGGCGATCTGGGGTTCGACGACGACGACGAGCCTCGGAGCTGGAAGAAGGTTGATGAAACGGAGGTAAATGAACTTCTCTGTTGGAACCATTGGATGCAACTTTGTTGTTTTCTTTTTGTAATTAGTGCTCCAAATAGGCAATTAGAAGTGAATTACTCTACTTTGGCGAGGTTCTCGGCTTTGCCATCTCTCTAATCGATGTTATCTTAAGTTGGTGCTATTCGAGTTTACTGATGCATTGTTTTAATCATATGGGATGGAGTTATATTCTTTTATTTGGTTTCAATCATGTCTCTATATTACTAATTGATCAAGGGACGAAGCTTGGACAACCATAACACGGATAAGTGATTGATTCATGCGTAGTAACTTATATTTCTATGCCATCAGGAATGGCCACGATTATTTAAGTGACAATCTTTTTCTGCAGTCCCTTAAAAACTTCGATTGTTTTAGTTTTGACAAGGTTTCATTCAAAAAACTTTTTGGTTTCTATATTCTTCAGCTTGCTCGAAGGGTTCGAGAAATGCGCGAGACCAGGGCTGCTCCGACATCACAAATTATTGACCAGAAAGCTGCTGTGGCTCGAAATAAGCTTACCAACTTGCAATCTTTACCTCGAGGAGTGGAAGTCTTAGACCCTCTTGGTCTTGGGTAATATTATATCATCAGTATAACAATATTAATACATGTATCTTAGTTTTCAAGTTGTATTTTTTGGGGGAGTTTTCAATTTGTCTTGTCGCCTAGTTTTAAGTCTTTACCTCTGTTTCTCTAGAGGAAATTATTACTAAGGAAAACTTGTTCCCCATATATCCTCAGAATTCATTTTCCTTTACATCTTATTTTCAATGAAGCAAACAATCTTAATTTCATGAGTTCTTCTAGGTGCTTACTGCAGTTCTTAGCTGTCTGTGCACTAAAAGATCTGCCTTCAGAGATCAAATACATAGTAGTCGATGAATTTCCATGACCTTGATAAAGCTGACACTGATGCAAACAAATTCTATCATTTCATGTTTGCTCAATCGGCGAGCTCTCTTGTTTTTCTACTTTTATGTGCTAGTTTTTTTTTTTTTGCGTCTTGCATGTGATTTTCTTTCCTGTTTTCTTTTTCATGATACCAATGAGTACCAGGAAACCAAGCAGATATCCTTCTAAAACTTTGTTGTCAGCATCCCATTCCATAGTTTTATATATACTTGGATGACAACCACATAACCTGGTGGTCATCCTTTTTCCTCTAAAAAAAAAACTTTGTTGTAAGCATATGGATGTTTGGTCTATTATTGTTGCTTTTGCTTTTCTCTAACGAGCCATTTTTTGTGGTTAACGAATAGGGTAATTGACAACAAGTCACTGAGGCTCATTACTGATGCTTCAGTAAGCTCACCTGTTTCAAGAGAGAAGTCTGGGCCTTTAGATCCCAATATTCGAGGTAAATATGTTTCTTTTTTCTTGAGGAAATATATATTTTCTTTTTTTCTTTGAGGGAACATATGTTTTTTAGATGCATCAACGAATGTGCACCATGGAATTAGTTTCTGCAACATGTGCCATCATGCTAATCCCATTGAACTCAACTTTCCTCTCTGAAGACCTTTATGACATGTGATTGCTCCTGAATTGGGGCACACAATACTTTCTTTGACAGAGTGGGACAATTACAATGATAAAAGCAAAATGAGTTCTAGCAATATAGTGTACCCTTGCTAAATTATTCAGATAAAATCTGTGAGCAAATGACAAGTTTATGGTCAAACTGTACATCAGTTTTAAGTCAATCAATCGGTTAACCTATCCTTTTTCTGAGGAATGGAAGAATGGCAATCTTTAGTAGTCCACTTTTTATTAAAGCCATAAAAACTGGTACAATTACGAATGCATAGGTCTTCTTAAAAAAAAAGAATTACGAATGCATATGGAGGAGCAAAAACCAAAGGAATAAAGGAAGTACACCTTAATTTGGTGTTCATCCTTTTCCTCCTCAAGAAAAAAAAAGAGGAATGAAGGAGGAAACCGTTCCTAATTGAAACCAGTGATGTACATATATTCGTTGATCCATGTTCATAAGATTCGACATGATTTTATGTTGGCTGTCGGGGCCTAACACAACCCTCCTCCTTTATCCGGGCTTGGGACCGGCTATAAAATATAGGCGGTATGAGTCACACTATGAAATTATGGGAAAAAGTGATTGAGCATAGATTGAGAATGGAGACTAGTATTTCTGAGAGACAATTTGGGTTCATGCCAGGAAGATCCACTACAGAGGCGATTTATTTACTAAGGGGGATGATGGAGAAGTATCGAAGTAGGAGAAGAGACTTACATATGGCTTTCATTGACTTAGAGAAGGCGTATGATCGGGTACCAAGGGATGTACTTTGGAAAGCCTTGCAAAAGAAGAGGGTGAATGTTGCCTACATTAAGGTAATACAAGATATGTACGATGGGGCATTGACTAGGGTTAGGACACCCGGAGGTGAGACAAATGAATTTCCTATAGGAATTGGCCTACATCAAGGATCAGCTTTAAGCCCGTATCTATTTAACTTAGTTATCGATGCTATAACCGAGAGTATCACAGATGAGGTACCTAAGTGCATGCTATTTGCGGATGATATAGTACTTTTAGCGGATTCAAGAGAAGAGATTAATACAAAATTGGAAATATGGAGAAATACGTTGGAGTCAAAGGGTTTTCGTTTAAGTAGGAATAAAACAGAATATATGCATAGCAATTTCACAAATAAACAACTTAGAGACGATTTGAAAGTTATGTTAGGGGAGGACATAATTCCTCAAGTGACAGTTTAAATATTTAGGATCAATTGTAAGACAAGATGGTGAGATTGATGACGATGTTAATCATAGAATTCAAGCTGGTTGGTGTAAGTGGAGGAAAGCCACTGGAGTTCTTTGTGATAGAAAAGTACCCAATAAAGTTAAAGGAAAATTCTATCGTACTGCTATAAAGCCAGCAGTGTTATATGATAGTGAATGTTGGGCTATGAAGGGACAACATGAACGTAAAGTGGGGGTAGCCGAAATGAGGATGTTGAGATGGATGTGTGGTCATACAAGATTAGATAAGATTAGGAATGACCATATACGTGAACGAGTCGGAGTGGCTCCTATTAGTGAGAAAATGGTAGAGAATCGTTTGAGATGGTTTGGTCATGTTCAGAGAAGACCATTAGATGCGCCAGTAAGAAGAGTAGATCAAATAATCTGGAGTCCGATTAAAAGAGGGAGAGGGAGGCCAAGGCGGACACTTGGCGAACTAATAGAGCAAGATCTATTGGTGAATAATATACCGAAAGGTTTGGTTACTAATAGAACGGAATGGCGTCGTATGATCCATGTAGCCGACCCCACCTAGTGGGATAAGGCTTTGTTGTTGTTGTTGTTGTTGATGTACATATATTCTCTGCATAACACCTCCCCCTTGATGAAAATGGTAAGGTTACAGTAGCCAAAGGGCTCCGGTGACCGCCTTGCCTCCACCTTTGGCCATCCCGTGGCTAGTTGGGTTGTTCTGTTGAGCTGCACCAAACCAAATTGTTTTATAATATCCATTAAAAACTGTGTCAAATACTTAAATTTTTGAGAAGGTGTCAAATACTTAAATGATTGCACATTATCGTTAAACAATGTTTTATTTTACTCTTATTGCTTGTTTGTTCATATTTTATATAGTAGAATTTATTGGAGGATAACTGACAATGTCATATTTGAATGCAATCACACCTGTTTTTTGCACTCTACTCCAGTTTCATACTTTATCAATTTCTCAATTGACGTGGGTATTTATTTCAAATTATTGCAGAGAAAGTGATATATTCTTCTCCGCATTTTGATCCCAAGGTTTTTCTTTCAAGAGTCCACCAAGACACAAGTGCAGCTGATTTAGAATCAGGTGCCCTCACTTTAAAAACTGATCTGAAGGGGAGGACTCAGCAGAAGAAACAACTAGTGAAAGAAAACTTTGATTGTTTTGTCTCTTGCAAGACAACAATTGATGGTACATAACCATGTTTTCCTTTTCTTCTTTGGCTGTTCATTTTAACTTCTTTTACCATCACGAACCTTTAGCAACCACGTCCCTGAAAACAAAATATCTGCAGATATCCAGTCAAAGCTAATGCAAATAGAGGAGGATCCTGAGGGTGCAGGAACCGCTCGTTTGCATGAGGCCACTGAAAAAATCAGTATAGTGGCAAATCGTGCATTTCAACCTCTGTTTGAGAGGCAGGTAAACAGTTATAATTCCAGATCACCAAAGCTTTATATTTTAAAACTGATTATTCTTGTAGATGCAGTGTATCTTGATTTCTAATGTATCTATGATCAGGCACAAGCAGAGAAAATAAGATCAGTTCAAGGAATGCTTCAAAGATTCCGGACCCTCTTTAATCTACCAAGCACCATTCGTGGGAGCATTAGTAAAGGCGAATATGATTTTGCCGTTAGAGAATACAGAAAAGCAAAGTCAATAGTGCTTCCTTCTCATGTATGTATGATATTCTTCTCATCATGTGATCTGTTTTGCTTACTAAACTCTTCTTTTGGTCAGAATTCATGGTAAACTGTTTTTTTTTTTTTGAGAAGAACATGGTAAACTGTTTTATGACACATTTCCTGAAAATGAACTCTTATCAAATTGATGATCTATATTCCAAGAATTAGCATGGAAGGAAATGAAATGGGGATGAGTTAGCACTTAAGAATTTTGCTATCGAATGTTGAAGGATAGCTTTTGTTGTTGGTCTGTGAAGATTATAAAGTGACTTGAAAGGGTATCAACAGAGTATGGATATAGTTCTTAGATGTTAGTATTATAGGAAATATGTTAGGCCATTCTTGTTTTAGAGAGATCAAGAGACAAAGATTCTTGTTTCTTTTTCATGAAAGGGAGAAGGGGCCATACTGTACTCTACACACTACTCTAACTAATTGCATATTGATTTGTCTATTTCTTCTTTTTTTAATGGGAGGACAGCCACTGAATTGAACCAAAACTCAAGTAATGAAGTTTCCTTTCAAATAAGATATACTCTCTTGACAAAATAAAAAACAGATGGAATACTTAGGACCAGGAAATAAAAGAATCCACATGTTTCTTTAAAAAGAAGAATACTAGGCAAAAAAGCTTGTGATGTAATGCACTAGTAATACACTGGCCCTAGTTTTATTACTGGCCTGTTTTAGCATTTTTTGGGAGTTTAATGTTTGTGACTAATGGTGTAGAGTCCAGTACATTTGGACAAAATATTTTGAGACATTCCTATTTATTATAATGAATTTCCATAGTTGGATAGTGCGTTTTTCTTAATATAATTTTATTTTTGAGGCTTTATCTTTGTTTATTTCAGAGGTAAGATCTCATCTGAAAATATTTTTTATGAAAGGAAAATGTATTTAATTCAAATTCACAATGAAATCACTATTTGCACTATTATCGAACTTATTTGCTGCAGGTTGGTATATTAAAACGCGTACTCGAGGAAGTGGAAAAAGTAATGAACGAGTTTAGGGGCATGCTTTATAAGTCAATGGAAGATCCACAACTTGATATAGCTGAAGTAAGTTTTAATGTTATTTTTCTATTTTGAAAAGCTAAAGACATGCCAATCCTATTAGCGTTGCACACACACACACATTACACTATCATATATACATATAAGAATATAATGGATGCCTAAACCAAAGAAATAGACTCATCATTTGATCATGATCCAATATTGAATCTTGATATACAAGGTCGGTATTCTTCTTTTTTTTTTTTGAGAGGGAAAAAGCAAATCATCTTTACTTTGATGATATCTTTAAAGTACTTGATCAAGATCTTTTTTTCCCAATGATAGGATGTGTAAATAATTCTTGAGTTTACACTAACATTTCATCTCTCATTTTAATTCTAAATTATTTTGGTATTTAGCTATGTCTTTAGTTCTAGGGTTATATTTAATTCTAGCTAATTTCCTCTTATTGTAGCTTGATAATATTGTTAGACTACTTCTGGAATTGGAACCTGATTCAGATCCTGTGTGGCATTATCTTAACATCCAGGTTTTCTTCCAGAATTTCAAAGCCGTTCATGTTTTTCCTCACATTTCAAATATATGTTTTAGCCATCATATTAGCAAATTCTTATTCTTATCTATCTTCCTAGAACCGGAGGATCCTTGCTCTACTTGATAAGTGTACTGTAGATCATGAAGCTCAGATGGAAGTTTTGCTTAGTGAGGTCCGTGAGAAAGTGAAATCTAATGCAAGATGGAAGCAACTTCAACGGGAGTCAAGTGGAATAGTGAGTACTCAATTTGATGGATGCATAATTGTTGTTGCTGCAAGTCATGGTGTCTCGCTATCTCTAAATGAAATGTTGTTGCTTAATTTAGTGAATGTTCTCATAAGAAACACAATCATTGTGACTCATAAGTTATATAAAATTATGACTAATAAGGGAGAATCATAAATTGAGAAGAAAAGTAGGAATACATCGATTTGTTCATTTAAGAACAACAGTTTGTTGGGTTTGCCTGATGGAACTAGCTTGGTGCTCTCCCCATCATTTTTTTGGTCTAGATCCACAGGTGTTTAGAGCTACAACAACAACAACAAAGCCTTATCCCACTAGGTGGGGTCGGCTATGTTTAGAGCTACTATCACCGAAATAATCTGCTGTTCGAGCGGTAGTGAAAAATTAAACTGATGATTTCAGAAATTTATTTATTTATTTTATCAGATATCTCAGAAATTTATCTGGGGCTACTATCCCATCGATCCTGTAGCATGGTTCCATTAACTAATTGTGTCAACCAAACTTGGTTGTCCTTTCCCCTATAATTCGTATATACTGTTAGTAGAAAAAAAATAGGTTTGTAAATATGTCACAGATTTATAACTATGATTTACTAACCATTCTTTGCAATTGACTTTTGGTTTTGAACTTCTGTACTATCCAGTCGGATGTTGACTCTATGGCTGATATCGATATGGAGTCAAGGTCAATGGATTTAATTGGGACAGATATGCATGTGCTAAGAGGAAGGTATATCCGCAGATTAAGTGCTGTACTTATCCACCACATGCCTGCATTCTGGAGACTAGCTTTGTCAGTGTTTAGTGGAAAGTTTGCGAAGGTATTCACTTCTGAACTATTTGTGTGACTTGTCTTAGCTATTGCTTATCCTAATTAATGGTACTGTTATTTTAGAGGGATAAATGATACTTCAAAAAAATGGATAAAATAGTCGCGTTAAGTTTCAAGTCTTTCTGTTGAAATCAGCCATGAAGCTGTGATTTCCACTTAAGCCAAGTGCATGTTACAAGCTTCAGTTTACAAGTATCCCATTCAGCACTTTGTGATAATGTGCAAGTATGTTCCAAAGGATAGAATATGGCTAAGGCTTCTGAAAGAAGTTATGTTTTACTTGTACAGACATATTTCCTACTTTGTATGCAGAAGATGCTTTGCAGTCCAAGAAGCTCTAGTCATATTTCCAGCTTTATAACTGGAGCACTCTAAAAACAAAAACATTATAACTGGAGGTCCCCGGGAAAAGAAAACTGTATAACTGGATGGTATTTTCCGGTCCAAGATAGCAAACCTTAATTAACAAGATATTAATTTTTCCAACATGTGCATTAAGATAACATTTTTTATCACTTGTGTCATGACGACGAATGGCTAGTATATTCCATAAGATATATGGCAAAAGCTTCGGAAAGGGTTTATGATTTACTTTTTTTCAGGGGGGCAGTTAGTAGTCACATTTCCAACTTTTAAGCAAAAGATGTTTTGCAGTACAAGCAAAATATTTTTCTTTCCTGTCCAAAATGGGGTGGAAAGAAGGGGAAAGAACTAGTGATCATATATTTCCTATTATGACCATACCTAATTTAAATATAATTACATATATGAAGGACATAATTGTTTAGAAAAATATTACTAAACATTTATTTCCTTCCCTTTCCTTTAGTTGCTCCATCCAAACAAGGTGAATACTTCACTCCCATTCTCTTTCTTTCCCTTCCTGTCTATTCCCTTCCCTTCCCTTTAATGAAATATGAACCAAACAGGCCCTTAAGACTTTGAGATAACCATTTCCCATGTCAGTTGCCACTTAACTACAATCTGGAGCCAATTCTCTTTATCTTTATTTGTCCCCTCAGTAGATGTGTAATTTCCGTATGCATCTTTCTGTATTGACCCTTACCTGATATGATCGAAAATATTAAGTTTGAGCAGTAGGAATTGACAAAAAGTTCTTAGTTCTCAGTGAGTGGTAGAAGGAGCTGAATTCCGGTACATGCATCTGTCATAAATTTTATGTCTCTCCCATCTAAGATCACTTTGTATTGCAATGTGAAAGATCACCTTATTTTCCTCAAAAAATGATCACCTTATATTGCAAGGTAAATAATCATCTTGTTCCCTAAAGGAAGATCTCCTTATATTGCAAGAACTTGATATCTCTCAGCATCCTCATTATTGGTTTTGGTTTATAGTGTTCTGTTTTTGTTAAAACATTGAATATGCCTAGGTTGCTGCTGGTGGTATGATTCATGAGTCAGAGACGAATGCTAAACCCATTTTAAACAAGAATGAGGACAAAATGGAGGTTAAATACCTGAGTCATACTCTTGAAGAAGTTTCCACTACGGTTGATGGTACTATATCTGCATTTGAAATCAAGGTATACAAAATTCGAAATGATGTATATTTTCTTTTGTTTGTGTGTATCTATTGTTGTGTGTATCTATCTATCTATCTATCTATCTATGAAAAAAAAGACAATTCGACAGTTCTTCCAGTTCTGTTTTTGGAAATCGTCAATTTTTTGCAGAAAGAGAAATGATAAGTGCACTAACTATTTTGAGAACTTCCTAAAAAAACTATTTTGAGAACTTGAGCCAATAAATAAGTTCTTTTTCAGTCTGCTAGTTGATAATTAACAGATTTCTAATTACAGGTCCACAGTGCATTCCGTGACTTTGAAGAATCAAACATTCTCCATCCATACATGAGTGATGCCATTAGTGAAATAGCCAGGGCATGTCGTGCACTTGAAGGAAAAGAATCTGCTCCTCCAAATGCCGGTAGTTATTCTTTCATCTAGTGTACTAGCAGGCTAAAAGTTGAAATTAATTTTGGTCTGTGTTCTGTAATTGTTGCAGTAAAAACGCTGCACACACTTCATGTTGAGATTACAAAAATTTATGTACTGAGGCTATGCTCTTGGATGCGGGCCACAAGCAAGGAAATTTCCAAAGAGGAAATGTGGACTCCTTTAACTACTCTAGAACGTAACAAGTCTCCATATGCAATTTCTTACTTGCCATTGAGATTTCAAGAAATATTAATTTCCGTTATGGACCGCATTGATGTGTAAGTTCTTGTCTGGGTTAGTGATTCATGCTAGGAATGCATCACACTTTATTTATAGGCTATTTTGCTTATATATACTACATTTTATTATTTTCTTATGCCTTTTTCTTCTTGGATCATTGGATTGGTCCAACATTGTTGATTTAGACAGAGCCCATATCTTCCAATGGGAGTGTATGTTCCATTTCAGTATCTACAATGACTGCTACAGTTATACATTGGCCAACAACTAAAATGTCAATCAAAGCTTCATGATTCTTTCTTCTTTTGGTTTTAGGTTTTCATAAGTATTTTATGTTAACTAGTACGTTCGTTGAATAATGAGAAGAAAGAACTTTGCTGCAAATTTTAAATTGTTATTCTACTGAAAGTCCAATTTTTGTGTTGCTTAATCTTTAGCAGCAATCTTGAAGATTAGTGTGTTCTTCCTTTAGTCTATTTCTCAATATGTTGTACTTCTTACCATTTTGATTTCTTCAATTCTAATTGATTCCTTTTCTTTTTGCATTAGTACGATTCAGAATCTAAGTATTGAGCCTAGCAAGTCTAATGGCATTTCAGAAAAAATTCAGGAAATTCAAGAATCAGTTAGACTTGCATTCCTGAATTCCTTCTTAGATTTTGCAGGTATGCAAAAATCATTGTTCTTGTCATATATAACTTTTGTATAACGCTAATATGTCATTATACATGTTCCTTCTTCTGGTGCAAATGAACCAGGTTATCTTGAACGAATTGGAAGTGAAGTTTCTCATGGCAGATCAATCAAAGAAAGCAGTC
Source organism: Pontederia crassipes (assembly GCA_030549335.1). NCBI lineage: Eukaryota > Viridiplantae > Streptophyta > Magnoliopsida > Commelinales > Pontederiaceae > Pontederia > Pontederia crassipes. The sequence goes on from CM060190.1 coordinate 12,032,827, forward strand.
ATATGCAAAATGGATATTTAAATAATACTGATAAAGAATATTCAATTGGTAATGACAATATGGATGCTGCAGATTCCTGTAAAAAGTTATTGATTATTCTGAGTAATATTGGTTACTGCAAGGATGAGCTTTCTGGTAGTTTGTATAGCAAGTACAGGCACATATGGCTGCAGTACAGGTATACTAGCTTAGCAAAACTTTTGGCTAGTTAGTAGTTAGAAGTTGATTATATCATTTGTTTTTATCTGATGATTAAAAATACATGTAGATAGTGGTATCTTGTTATAAATTGAACAGAAGCATTTTGGATTACTTATCTATTTCTACTTTAGGTCTTGTTCTTGAGTTCGTGTCATATGTGACACATTTTTTCATCTGAACTACATTGTTCTCGATGTATGCTTAAAGACATGATCTATAATGATTGTTAGAGGTTATGTATTAATGAAAACGCGAGAATGCACCACATTGTTCTCTTATCCTGAATGTTGCTATCGAAGGTTGCAAAAAAATCTGCAGCATTATTAGTTTCGCAGACTGTATGTTTAAATATTAATTATCAAGAAAATGCGACATCCATGTATCTTGCATGATGTTGTGGATGCACTAAGGACATCGAATGGACTTTTGCACCATTCCAATCAGCAAGTGGGAGTAACCTTCACAAGGATTATTTCCAAGGTCGAGTGAGACATTGAATAATCCCATAACAAAGGCCTTGTGCTTATGCTTCCAGTGCTGATTCAAAGTCTCCTTAAAACACCTACGAAATCTAGTTTCCCATTAGCATATCTAATAAGATCCCTTGCCTCCTTGGATGTATTGAAGATCTGTCTTAAGTTCAGTTTGATACAGTTCGAAGGATGTTTTCATTTTATTTCCTATGTTATTATTGGACGTTACTTGACAACAACAACAACAACAAAGCCTTATCCCACTAGGTGGGGTCGGCTACATGGATCATACGACGCCATTCCGCTCTATTAATAACCAAACCTTTCGGTATATTATTCATCAATAGATCTTGCTGGACGTTACTTGACATTCCCATTAAAAAAAAATCACTTGACGTAACAATGTTTTTTATAGAAATTTTCATAAAAACTTATGTGAATTTATTACTTATATCAGGGATAGTGATGAACAAAATGCTGATGTCAGAGACTTAATAACATCTTTTTCAGCAATTCAAGAGAAAGTCCTTGAACATTACACATACGCAAAGGTATTTTTCATTTGTTCATGTGCTGCCATGAGAATATATTTCCTTGAATGTAGCTGGTTTCGTATTGATGTCTCTTGTTAGTAGACCTTGTTGAATTTTCTGAATATATATGGGCTTTGGAAATTTTTCTTTAAATCTCTAAATTTTCTAGGAGCACATGCTGATCTTTGGTCATGCAGCTCCATCTTAGTTGATACTAATAATTCACATACTATGAAAACAATAAAAAACATTTTTGCTAAACAGTTATTACATTGCTTCAGGCAGGATAGTTTCTGTTACATAATATACTGTGATTTTTATAAAGCCCATGAATGAGCATTATGTTATTGAAAGGTTGCATGAGAGGGGTTTTTCAACAATTATTGTTCTACAAGGATCATAAGTACACAGTTATACTTGACTAAATGCTGATAACCAGGTAGTGCTGGAGTCACGTTATGTAAAATCATCAGTATATATATATATATATATACATATATATATATACATATATATATATATATATACATATATATATATACATATATATATATATATACATATATATATATATATGTCTATTGGTCTCCTCAAAAAAATATGTCTATTGGCAAAGAATCTTTTATCTCATTCAGTGGTCATACTTGAGAACTTTTCTTGATCAAATTTGACCATAATCCTATCCGTTGGAAGGTATTCATCTGATGTATAACTTAATATCTGCATGGACTTTAGTATTTCTGAAGATCAGATATTGACCCCAAATTGGAGGGGAAATTATCAGGCATGGTAGGCTCCTTGAATGATTTAAGTGTTTTGTCTGCTCACAAATTGTTCTTTGATAACTCGGTAAAGTCTGTGTTACTGCCATTTATTCATTTTTATGGAAAATTTATTGAATTTGAAAGCCTGATATATCCTCTCCTGTTGACTGTTTTATGGATCATCTTTTTGTCTTCCTATTTAGGACTAGTATATGTTGAGTTACCAATGCTATGAGCACTCTATTGTTCTGCCACTTTCAATATTTCTGCTGGAGTTATTGATCTTTTCCTTCTTGCAGTTGAATTTGATTAGATCCGCTTCTCTAAAATATCTTTTGGATTCTGGTATTCATTGGGGAGGGGCACCACCAGTAAAGGTAAAATAAACATGAAGACGATTATCCATGCAACTCTCACTTAGCTCAAAACATATTTGTAATCTCATTTGCAGGGTATCCGTGATGCAACTATTGATTTACTTCACATCCTTGTGGCTGCACATGCAGAGGTGTGTCATTCCTTGCCCTGAAATGCTTTTTACAACCTCTCAAAAGGAAAGTACTGTTTACAAGCTGTTAGTGTGCATGATTCATGATTTTATTATGTGCTCAATCTTCAGGGATATTGTTGACTATGCCTTTGGTTTCTGACTGATGAATGTTTGTGGTTGTTTTGTTGAAAGTAAAAAATGTATGCCTTTTTTATTTCATTGTCTGTCTGCTTTGGGGAGCTTGGATCAACGAATATGGCATCGTATGATCCATGTAGCCGACCCCACCTAGTGGGATAAGGCTTTGTTGTTGTTGTTGTTGTTGTTGTCGTCGTCGTCTGTCTGCTTTGGGGAGCTTGGATCTTCCTTCCTAGTTGTGGTTTAATGGCATGGAATTGTCTTTGCTATTTTTCATACCAATTTGGCAATATGTTGCTAAGCTGCTTTAAAAAAAGTGTGGTTAATCTTATCCTCTTTTTTTTTCTGTTTTTTTCTTAAAGGAAATCTAAATATATACCTCCATTTGTAGGTGTTCTCCTGCGCCAAGCCGATGTTGGAGAAGGTGTTGTCTACTTTGGTTGAAGGCTTGATTGACACATTTCTCAGCATTTTCCATGAAAATAAAAATAAAGAATTGAAGTTTTTGGACGTAAATGGTTTCTGTCAGTTCTCTCTTGAGGTAAATGTGAATCTAGTAATCTTTTTTCCTGTGGTTTCCATTTGAGTGAATACCAACATAATTGAGATGCAATGTGAGAACGCCTGAAAAAATGTTCTTCTCCGGGTACGGAGGTCTTCTTGCTTCAGAATAACTCCTTGAAACCTCCAAAAATTTGTACCTTAGTGTAAAAGGGAGCATATATACATGGTCATTTCAAATCGTTTATCCTTTTGCAGCTTGAATATTTTGAGAACGTTTTGAATTCTTATTTCTCAACGGAAGCACATGAAGCTTTGAAGTCCTTGCAAGGACTACTATTAGAAAAAGCTTGTGAGAGTTCTAGCGAGGCTGTTGAAAATCCTGGACACCAACGCAGATCTACCCGTGGGAGTGAAGATGCCATGGCTGAAGACAGACAACAAGGACCAACTATTTCGCCTGATGATTTGCTTGTGAGTTTTTTCTGCTTCATTTAAAAGTAGGCTAGCTTTATAATTACTCATGTTTCATTAATAACTAAAATTTGAAGTTGTAATACACTAAATTTGCTAATCCATTAAACAGTTTAGTTTTCTTATTAAGGAGTAAAAACTCTAATGAAAGTCGTGAGAAAGAGCACACAAATATATTTGGTGTGGTAAGTTTGGACATGGGTATTACTGGTGCTTTCTGTCATGGTCCTTGAAAATGGAAGTTCTTTTTATGTGGTTGCAGAGCTTTCTTACTGGTTAGTGGTTCCTGTTGTCAGCTTTTAAGGTTTTTGAGAACCTGTAGTTATACTTGACCTAATTCGTACGACAAGTAGTTAGGAGTCATAGAAGTAGGAGCCTGGTTAAGCTTTTACCATAAGGGGGTAAACTTCTGAGCTGTGTTCTTTGATGTTCGAGCAATTTAATAGGAGCCTGATAATTTATAAGTTCCATGTTTAAACTTTTATCATTAGAAGGTATTGAACTGTGTTTTCGTTTTTTGAAGTACATTGAGCTGTGTTCCCTGATGTTGGAACGGTTTGTTACAGCATATTTTGCAGTTCTTGGCATAAGATTTTGAACTTGTATAAAAAATTCCCTATGACACTTAAGTTTTTTGGTAGTGTGGATAATGGATCATCTTCACTTTTTTAAGGCACACCAAGATATGATTAACTCACTGTGAATAGTTTCATCATGTATTCTGGTACTTTTCCATAAATACTAAATATCGTCTCATGTTCACAGTCCAAACAAACAGCACAAATCGTGATTATGTTCTCTGCTAACACCAGCTGTATATTTTGTAGAACTTGTGGTCCTTTGACACATCCAGATCTTGGTGATTGGATGTGTGAAGGTTGTGCAAGATAGTACTTTATTTGAAGCACACTGTAATAGAATAATTCTTCAATAGTTCTTCACAAATAATGTCTTTCATTGTAAAGCAGCTGAATGCCTCCTGATTGATGCTTTGATGTTCTTTTACTTGGCTCGCATAGGCACTAGCACAACAATATAGTAGCGACCTGCTTGAAATGGAGCTAGAGAGGACGCATTTGAATATGGCATGCTTTAAGGACTCCTCTCTTCAGCCTAATCCTCCTGTGGTGGTAAAATCAGCTCATAGTTCATTCCAAGGACCGGTTGCTTCTCCCAGTTATCGGAGGCAACAGACAGTAGGTTCTCCAGCGTACTCGAGAAGGCGCAGATGATGGGGTTGGCAGAGATTCCATCAGTAACTTATTCCTTGAATTTTCACTGTTTTGATGTTTCCTCTCATAGCTTGTATATGATTTCCATTTTGATTTTGCTTATTTTCTTTATGGGTGGGCTGGGACGAGTGGGGTTGATACGGGGCGTTTGTGGAATCATCTTTCTGAGTCGGAAATGTGGTTGCTTCTGCAAGGCCTTCTCTTTATGAGTCGAAAATGTGGTTGCTTCTGCAAGGCCTTGTGATTGTATATTTCTGAGACCTAGGAAATCTTCATTTTGTATATGGAATGCTTCCATATAGAGGTTTATATTTATGAAATATCACTGGGGAAAAAAATGTGTGCTTGATTCATCCCCCTTTTCTCTTGGAAGGTTTAATTTATACGACGAAGGTAAAGCTGGAATCTTCTGCCAAAGTGATCCAATTCCTTCTTTTCAGGAAATAAGACGGAGCTTATTATTATGTAATAACAAATGCCTTCTAAGTAAAGGCTTTGGTTTGATGAAAATAAAATTTTTAAAAAATGAATTATTAGGAAAGTCAATTCTTGTAACATGGTTTACTTTTTATACATTTTAAAAGAAATAGTTCTCGGGAATTTAAAAAAAAAGGGGAAATAAATATTTTTATCGTATTTTAAAGTTTTAATCTATCTTTTCTCGATAGTAAGAACAAGATTTTCTTCATTAGTTTGTGGAATAAAAAAGGTGAAGGAATAATGTTTTAAAGGAGTCTTATTTTTTCAATATATCTAAAGGTTTTTTGTGATTTTAATTTCTAGATCAAAAGTCAAGAGTCTGTGTTGGCCAATGATTAATGATCTCGCCAGAAAAGAAAGGAAAATGAACAACGATTTGCAAAGGATACACACCTTCAATTTGCATCTTTGCATTTGTGAATTATGATGCCATCGACGGGGGCAGAAGCGTACCAAATTGGCTGTGGCCGTGGCATCCACAACTTTATCCTCATGGCATCGAATGGAGCCACATGTTCCGATTTATGTACTCGGTGGGACACCGCGGAGGCCTGCAACCGCCGGGAGAGAACTGAGAAATTAACGCGACAAAAGAAAAAAAAAAGGCTTTTCTTCCTTCTTATTTTATGTTATGTTCATCACTGGCCAATGGCTGCTCTCTTTCTCCGGCCTTCACCAGTCGCCCATCGCACCTCCGCCACCTCCTTCTCTGGTCACCCGGAGGCACTCCCCTCCGCCCACCTACGTCTGAAGACACCGTCGAATACTGGAGGAAGAAGACCGTCTCTCGTGGCAACAGCTACAGCCGCAGCAGGTGCTCCCGGCGAAGTGGAGGGCGCCCACGCCAGCCAAGGGAAGAGCGGGGAGCAAAGAGCCAGGAACGATGATTCCAGGAGCATTGATGAGATAAAAGAAGCCTTATATGAGGCTGTGGATGGTAAGCTGAGCACTGCAGGATTTGGAGTTCTTACTGTTTGTCCAAAAATGGGCAATTTCTTTACCTTAGTTGGTTTGGCCGTGTTGATCTCGCAATGGTTTGGAATGACGATTCGCATGTAATCGTGATTGAAGGCACAAATAGAGGAATATTTGGGGCCACGAGTGCAAAGAAAACAGAGATAACAAGCTTGGTGGAGCTGATGGAGACCAGGAATCCTACAACACATCCTACAGATAACCTGCGCGAAAAGGTATCACGAATCAGCCACCTTTCGTGGACCATAAATTGTAGTCATGTATGCACGAAATCCAACCAGAAATAGCAGGAACCACCAACTATGGAATAGGCTTTAGTACTGCTGTTTTGCCGATCTTTCTGCTAACCCAATTTTGGAACTCATTTGCTGATACTGTGCTTCTTTGAGAGTTCGCCAACTTTATTCCAACGTCCATATAGCATGTGCTACATTCCTGTTTGTAAGCAGCTAATTAGTTTGACCATTTTGATGCTTATTTCAAGAGATTCCGAAGGTGGCATTCGCCCATATAGTTCCTGTCAAACATTTAAAATTATATTCGATTCTACTCCATATCATCTCTAGTTCCCTCAATAAAACTTCCCAAAGGATTACCACGTGAACAGTATTAACTCTTTTCTCAGTGAAATGAGCATGGCATGCATCCAGGATAGCATCAGAGATCAGTGTTTAGCATTCACCAAGTTTATGTAACTTGCAGAGCACTAATGACCGAGTGTTGCATGGAGTTATTGAATTATGATAAATGTTCAATCGTTAAGAGTGTTTCACTAGAGACTACATCATTGTCTTTCAGGAAAAAGGAGTCTTTAAGGTTACTGGTAACTAGAAGCCCCATGAATAAATTAACGGAGGAAATGACACTGTATGATCTCCAAAAACGTTTCTGCAGGAAAATAAATGAAAATGTATTTTCAGTCAAATACATTTATTACGTACTTGAAGACCATATTAACCCATTATATTTACCTCTGCAACTTCACATTACTAACATTGAAGACAAAAAGGTTGAAGGATGCTGGAAGCTTCTTTACAGCACAATTTCGATACTAGGAGTTAAGAGAACGAAGCTTGGCCTTCGTGAATTCATCAGCCTTGGAGATTTCTTACAGAAAATCGATGTTGTCGAGGTAAGGCATAGAACACACACTTCAATAATATTTCTGAAATATAAGTGCTTCTAGTCAATATAACAGAATCCTCTGCTTAAAAGTGAGCCAACCTAGTCAGGTTAAGTAGTTTTCTCTGAACATTCTTTGCCTCCATTTAAATAGAAATATAAGATTACAGTTGATTACTTTGCTCAGAAATGATATGTGCATACAATTGAACCATTAGAAACCTAATACCTAATTATCAAAATTTGGTGCAATTACACACAATGTTGAACCATTACCTCTGAATTTTCTTTCCTTATGTTTCTGAAAAATATAGTTATACAATCAGACCATTGGAAATCCGATAGTTAACTATTACAATAAGATACAGTGTTACACACACAATTGAACCACTACATGCCACTAAATATTTTAAGAAATGCATGCACAAACTTGTCACATGTCAAACCGCCAAAATAAGCCTATAACCATATAATTCTCTACCTCTGCAATAAGTATATCCAATTTCTTTCTTGGCGCTGAAAGGAAAGGGCTATCAACATCATCAAGTTTAATGTGAAGGGATTAAGGATTGTGTCAGGGCAGCTGACGATTGTGGCACGTTATTCTATTGCCTCAAAATCTGTAAGGGCTCTGAAGACATGTCTTTTTGATCCTACTACTTCTGTAGCCCTCTGAAACATGTTACTTTCTGACGCAGAGAGTTAACATCCAACTTGAGAGTTCGAGCATCACTCCCAAGCAGGTAAAATTTTCTTCATCTATGTTAAGATCTGTTTCCTTTGATCACGATTAACTATGTTTTTTTTTTTTTTTTTTTTTGCAATTGACTAACGAAATTGTGGCAGTACAGTTGATGGACATTTTCGAGAAGAACTATGATCTTCTTCTTGGCATTTTCAACCCAGAAGGTTGGCTGGAAATAACGTATCCTTGTGAAAGACTCGATTTTTTTTCCCATCTTATGTAACATCATGGAGAAAGATGATGCAAAAGGATTCTACACCAATTTTGTTGGTTTCCTATGCCATCTTAGATACGTGGATGACTCAATAAGGATTGGGAGGGATGATAAAGGCAACATTTTTGTCCTCGAAAAGACTGAGCAGATGACAACGTGACACCTTTAAAAGTTTCATATTCTTTTACAATGCAGGTCATCAAGAAGTATAAAGTATACACAAACTGACAAGAAGCATGTTCTTAAACCACGCCTATAGAGTGGAAATCAAGGCCATCGTGGATTAAACAAGTCTAGCTGCAATCTTCATCTGAAATCTGATTGTTTTTTTTTCCTTAACTTTTCCCAGCAATTAAGCGACTTCTTCTTTCTTGGAGAGGGATGTTTTATTTTTTTCTCAGTTGAATAAAATATAATACTTGGCGTGGTTCAAGGTAGCTGCTGTTCAGACACTGGCAAGCTGTTCATAATGTTCCACTATTTTTGTTCATTTGAACTAATTATTAAATGCAGCATTTTTCCAGTTCTATAAATACTTAATTTTCAGTTCAGTCACTGATTTAGGTTATCCATATCACGATCACTTGATATGTATAGTAATAAGCTGCTCTCATTTGGATCTCTCCAGCAAATACAAACTTGAGAAAATGAAGTGATACCCACTCTTCAATAGGGATTTTAACGTCTATATTTTCCTGATTTTCGACCATGTTTTTAACTTTTGTATTAAAGTGATGATGAATGTAACAAGCCTTAAAAAAAAAAAAAAAGAAAAACGTCGAAACACTCTTTTGGAGAGTTATATCAACTTGTAATTTTCTTCCACCATGAGCCATTAACACTAGGGAAGACGTGTTTCCCTTCAGTGTAGAGATTTGAGAGCTCACTTCATTTTTTTCTCTCTTTTTATTTCATATACTCATTCTTTTCTCCGTTTTTCCATACCCATGGCACACCCCTCCCGCTCTTTCACGTGCCTTTGATCTCCATGCTATTAGATGTTTTTATGCAAATTTGAATGTGTTTAACCCATATTTTGATCATGAATTATTTGATTTCTTTAGAACCCTGGCTGAGGTGCTTAGTGTGTTCTTATGTTAATGTTAGTGATCAATATTTTGAATTGCCCTCTTGGATCTTGTATGCTTAGGAATGATCCTAATGTTTGACTAGTTAAGAATAGTTTAATGCACATGTTATATTGATAATTTATTCCCCACCATGATTTAAGCATGTTGAATTCAGAAACTGATATGAAACCTCTAGAAACTGATATGATAATTTATTCCCCACCATGATTAAACATGTTAATTTTTACAAGGACTTGTAGACGGACTAAAAAGATCGAACATGCAAATTGAGATTCGGACGTCCAAGCTTGCAGATGAACATCTAGAACTTTCATATTGGTTCGAACGTCCAAACACACAATCCCACCACTAAATCTCAAAAAACCTACAACCCAAAACCCTTATTTTGACATCCTATTGATTAATCTGAACATTTGAACCCCACTAGTTATGGAACATTCGGAAGATACTATTGTAACATTCATAATCACTGTGTGATATTGTCTGCTTTAAACTTTGGCTCGCATGATTTTATCAAAATGCGTCACACTTGATCAATGTCATGTTCTTATATATGCCCAGCATCTCATTCGTGACTTATGCATGTAGGATTAATTCAAGACACGCCTCATGCATCCTTCCCCCTTGGAGGACTCAACATCCTCATTAAGTGATCACACCCCACATGCACAAAAGCTCATGTGGAGTTGCTTTGATATCATATGTAATAATTTTGATCAACATACGATATTATCCGCTTTGAACCTTGGCCCACACAATTTTGTCAAAATATGTTACACCTGGTAGATGTCATGTTCCCATATACACTCAGTATCTCTCTCCATGACTTATACATGTAGGACTTATTCAAGAAAGAGATGTTGGATATGATATGCTAACATGTTCTTAACCAAACATGATGTGTTTTGGTAAGATCATGTGGGTGTAGGTCTAGAGCGGATATTATCACACGTTGGTCGAAAATGCTATATATGATATTAGAGTTACTTCGTATGAGCCTTTTATGCATAGTGAGGTGTGATCACTCATTGAATCCTCTTGTGGGGGAAGGGTATGTGAGATATGTTTTGAGTAGTCCCACTTAAATAAGTCATAGAATATATACTAGGTATATATGGAAATATGACACATTTTGCAAAATTGTGCGGTCCAAAGCTCAGAGCAGAGAATATCTCATGTTGAAAGGAAATGTTAACCCTATAGTCGATGTGGATGAATGCACGAAACTTTGGATGTTTGCCTATATGTCCTAACATTAGAAAAATTTTCCAAAAAAAACAAGTTTTTAATTTTAACCCTGTTTCACACATGGGATGAAACATAGATAAAATGTGATGTAATGGATATAACCATACTAAAACAATTAGTCCAAAATCTTTTCTTATTTTTCAATAATGTCTAATTGGCCGATACTGGCAGATGTAGGTCAACACGGGAGTATTAATCAATAATGACAATATGTATTAGTCAGTTTAGTCAAACCTTATTAGTTAATACAATAATATCAATTAATACCAGCAGGTAGTATTGATTGCAAAACATGTATTTTTGTTTTTTTTTTTTTGTAAAATCAAGGTTTTATTCTTGCTATATCGACATTAAGCATAAATTTCTAATTGCATTGATGTTGATGTGAAGTATACTAAGAATATGTTTCGTAGCTCTTTTATGACATGTATATGCTATCATGATTAATATGTTATTTGTCTCATTGTTATAATTATGATGATTTAAAGGTTTCTCAACAGACCATATTGGTTATACAATCATATCAATTAATACTAGCAGGTAGTATTGATTGCCAAACATTCATTTTTTGACCTTTTTTTTGTCAAATTGAGGTTTTATTCTTGTCATATTGATTGCATTGTTGTTAATGTAAAGTATACTAAGAATATGTTTCATAGATCTTTTATGTCAAGTATATGCTATCGTGGTTAATATGTTATTTGTATCATTGTTATACTTATGATAATTTAAAGGTTTCTCAACATCAAGAACACATAATCATAACAACTACAAATGTCCATACCCCAAAGTCCAAAAGCTAATAAGTCTCATAACATTATAAACATGACAATAAAAGGACTTCATAGACCATGCCTAACACTATGCAACCTCCATGCCATGAGCATGCCACCATCCGATCTCGATCATATATATTTACAAGAATCCGAATGCTCAAGAAACTCACGGATAATTAGTTATATATAATGGTCAAATGCATTTACAAATAACTTACAATAAGATCAATAATGAATATGATATTTATCATACATCAATATATTAATGAACCATAAACATATAAATTATAATGTGATTGTCATTATAATGTCCATTATTCATAAAATTAATGGCTTAGAACATCCATTGCATTATCACATTTAATGCCCATAACAATAATAATTTTTATATGTTTAAGACACATATCAATTACCCTTTAAGGTTATCAATTAATGTTTGGTGAGTTTATTCGATACATTAAGCACTTAATTCACTAGTGATTCATATGGTTGATCAAGTTGGGTCTGTTCACTTATACCCAAATAGACACCCGAATGATGTGCCCTAATTATCCCACATTTGAGATCCATGAAAAGTGATATGTTTCACTGACAAATTAATTTTAAACTCAATGTATTATTTCAATATAATATTGCTTTCGATTATATGACAACATATAATTTGACATCTTTGTTCATAATATAGCATCACAAAACAATTTAAGTTATATAATATGAGCATGATGTATGTTCAAGACTTGAGTTTTATTGGGCCTTCCATCATGATAATTACCTTATGTTTTGTTGAATTTGTTGTTGTGATGTTACTTGTTATTAGGCTTAATGGTATGACATTGGGAATTGTCCATTGATGCTTCCTCCCCACGTTGCGCCACCTGAGACCTGCTACATGTTTCATAAGATGGATTTTGGGGGTGTTGTGATTATTGTTATCATCATTTATATTCATCGCTCACTAGCAAGGTTGTTAAAATCATATTTCAATACTTAAAATTGTCCGATTTATGTTTCTATGATATGTAAACTCATAATTTGGTGTAAATTAAAATGTAGATGCATTTTAACTCGATGGAATAGAACGAATGTTAAATCGTATTCATCAAGACTTAAACTCGTCATTTTTGACAAATGCACTATAATGGTAAATGGCTGAGCTTGTCATCAAGCTCGGGTTGCTCAAGGTTTCACAACTACGTAGTTTTTGTTTGTTAACTTTTACCTTTTAGTTTTTTTTGCCTTTTATGGTTTGATTTTTTCACTATTTCTTATAATAATATTATTCCTTAAAATATGCATTATAATAAATAAAAAAATCATAACAAAACTAGTTTGAATGATATAGAATTATTGTGCCTGTTTTATTAATATTTATTCCCAATAATATTTTAAATCTTTTTTATTCTTTGAATATTAATATTTAAATAAAATTAAATAATATGTTGATTAGATATATTATAATAATTTAGAATCCTAAATTGATTGTTCAATTCGCTCTGACACTATTAAGTATACTGGTCAAATTGAAAGATTGACTTTAATTAATTCAGTAAATTTGCTTTAAAGCAAGTACTCGACAGGTAAAATTTTCAATAAAAGTTTTTTACATTAAAAAAAATTTGGATGAACAGTTCCTATTCCATCCAAGTATGTTTTAACAATCTCACACATTTTTAATGCTTTATGTAACTTTCAATTCACGTTCAACAATTATATTGGAACTCCAAAATGATGCACGGAACATGATGACGCACTTGATGGGGGGGGGGGGGGGGGGGAAATATTTTAAGTATTTCTTTTCCAATTAATGACATCATCCATGACGCCAAACCAATATTTAAGATCTAATAAAAACTATATAATAAACAAAGAAAAAGAGGAGGATACAAAAAGCCTGCCTACTTGTTGTTATTTATGCCAAAGAATTATGTGCCGAATAAAATATTATCCCCTGCATCGGTTCTACTTCTTATTATTAGTCCACACCAACCATTTTTTTTTCTCAATCAAAAAGTTCCACCACTCTCCTTAATCTGTTCATCTTTTGACCCTGAAAGGAGAAGATGGAAGAATAAAAAAAAAGTAATTACAGAGCAAAAAAATATATATAATGACTAATAAAGCAACATTTAAACATCATTTTCCAAGTGCATCTGGCAGGCCAACTTGGCTTATATAATCTTAAATATTGGTGGTCTCTCCAATAATCTAATCCATTTGTTAATTTCCAATCAGTGATGCTTTTAAGGATGATACATGCACATAGCTCATAATAAACCATTTCTTTACAAGGAAGGAGTCCACCACTAACCAACATAGTAATCTTATCTTATCTATTCATGAAAAGTTGCTTCTAGCCCTAAAAGCAACCTATAAAATTCCATCAAGTCGCCCAAATCCTAGTACTACTGTACTAACAAAAGGGGGTTTATATTAAAATAAAAAATTTAGAATTGTTCCATTAATTCTCTCAAATATGTGAATTCTTAAAAATTGTTTTTTTTTCTCTTTCAAACTCGACATTGTTAACGTATGTCTATCTAAACTCGACATTATTAACATCCGAATAATTTAATATTTAACTAAAATTTTGTTATTAATTATAGAAATTGATTCCAAAATTATTAATTTATTCGACTTTTTTTGTTATTTGGAACTCGACTAACCAAACCTTTTTATTAGTTTTCTTTACTTTTTCTTACCCAATCCCTCCCAAAAGAGAGAAATAATATAAGAATAAGGAGCATTATTCTTAAAACATATTTTAAAAGATAGGATGGATCAACTATTCAATCAAAATAATATTTATAATAAGAATATTAAAAAGTCGTATTTAACTTTTTTTTATGAATAACTATTATTTCTACTTTTGTATAATTCATTTTTTATTTTTACTTTAGTCATCTCTCATCCAAACATAATAATATTTTTGTCTTATTTTTATACAAGTAAAAAAATAATAATTCTGATTTCATAAATAATAACTGACGCGCTCTTTTCACTGCTGCCTCTGTACCTGACCTCACGTCAGTCGTGGGCCCACCCCAAAAAACTTGGCCCCAGTTATACGGCCGCCCAAAGTGGGGCCCGCTTGCCCATTCGCTTCCTCTCTCTCTCTCTCTCTCCCCCCCCCCTCTCTCTCTCTCTCTCGCGGCGTTTGGAAGAGGAATATACATTTTTATTGCAGAGCAGTGATGCGACGCGGTTGTAACTTGTCTTCCTCTCGCACGATCTTTCTCGACGAACAGAAGAGATAACCCTGTGCAAAAGTTGGATTCTTTTCTCGGCTGAGATAAGTGCTTTTTGTTCGATTTCTCACTATTTCTTTGGCTGTTCAGTTGGTGCATTTCAGAAGAAGGAACTTTTAGTGGCGAATTTGGTTCTAAAATAAAGGAATTTGGTTTCAGTGACGATTTCCCAGTGTCTTGTCTTCTCTTTTGGCATAAAGTTCGGAATTTGGTTCTTTTTTTTTTTCCATTCTCTTCGTACGATCCTGCCTCCAAGATGTGACCTATGATGCTAATCTTAAAGTAATTTAGGAATTGTCACGATAGAATTCTATAGTAGTTCCAGGAGAGGTGGGCATCTTGTGCCGAATTCTGAAGATTTTTAAGAGGCAAAAGAGGAAGTTTTTTAGATTTGGTAGGGAAAAAATCATTCAAGAGATTGCTACATCGGATTATTCCAAGTTTTTGTTAGTAATTGTGATATGGAAGGAAATTTGCCTGTTGGAAGAATGATGCCAGGGGCTTCTTATGGCGTATTAGACTTACAAGGCAACATACACTTGCATCAGCAGCACCATCACCACCCGCATGCATCTTTCCCCCAACAGCTGAAACAGCAGTCCGGGCACTGTCAATTGCCTGGTCAAATATATCATCCACATATTAGTGGAAATTGCCAGTTATCAGGGAACCACTCCCAGGAGTCTGATCTCCAAAAAGGGCTCAGCATGGTAGAATTCGGCAAAGGGGGGCACGGCAAGACCTGCATGAGCGAAGATGATGATGAATCGAGTTTGATGGAGGATGCCACTGAGGGGCTGAATGAGCATGGAAAAGGAAAAAAAGGTTCTTTGTGGCATCGGATGAAGTGGACTGATGTAATGGTTAAGCTTTTGATTACCGCAGTGTCTTATGTGGGAGAGGATATTGCATCTGAGTGTTACAGTGGGGGGAGGAGGAAGTATGCGATACTGCAGAAGAAGGGGAAGTGGAAAGCGATATCGAAGGTCATGGCTGAGAGGGGATACTATGTTTCCCCTCAACAGTGTGAAGACAAGTTCAATGATCTTAACAAGAGGTACAAGAGGCTTACAGAGATTCTTGGTAGGGGAACTTCTTGTAAAGTTGTTGAGAATCCATTACTTTTGGACCGTATGAACATCTCTGAGAAGTTGAAGGATGATGCAAGGAAGATTTTGAGCTCAAAGCATTTATTCTATGAGGAGATGTGCTCCTATCATAATGGCAACCGGATCAATTTGCCTCCTGATCCATTACTACAGCGCTCCCTGCAGTTGGCGCTCAGAAACCCAGATGATCATGGTGCGATAAAGGGCTCGCATGGAGAAGAAGAAGATGATGACGATGAGGACGACCAAAGTGCAGATACTGATGATGAAGAAGATGACACTGGCGAGCAAGATGTATTACATGGTGGTACGGGTACATCATGCTTTGCAAAAAGGATGAAGCCTGGAGCCACCTATGAGGAACTGAGCTTTAAGAATGCTTTAGGCATTCCAGATTGTACAAGAAGTGTCCACTCTCACGGTATGCCTATGGATATCAACCAGGTTTCTGCCGAATTGGAGTCTACAGGAAAGCATGAGGATTTGATGTCTTCTCAATCAGTTCAGCTTGAAGAGAAGAGATTGCACATTCAAGCTCAGATGCTGGAACTTGAGAAACAACGATTCAAGTGGCAGCGGTTTAGTAAAAAGAAAGACAGAGAATTGAACAAGATGAAAGTGGAAAATGAAAGAATGAAGCTTGAGAACGAACGTTTATCTTTGGAACTGCGCAAGAAGGAACTGGAAGTTGACCTGTCCCTGAAGAGAAAGGCATGATAGTTTGTAAGATTTCACCTTACAAATGTGATAAGATTCGTCTTCTATTGAGCCTTCTTATCATGGATGTCAACTTTGATCTTCTCTAAATATGTAGTTTGCAGTTCTATCAAGTTCCATGCAGTGCATCCGAAGTGAGTTTTGGTGTTTCCTTCTTCCCTTTCCTACTCTTCGTTACTTTCCTTCTTGGCTTTTTTAACAGAATATGTTTGGCCAATGTTCTTACAAATTCTGGTCGCAGTGTCTTACCTACTCTGAATTTTTATTGCGTTCTTATCTCCTAGTGACGGCGAAGATGCATGTTGATAAAATTATGTGGTCTTAATCCTTTTTAATTTATTTACTTAATCATGAAACCCGCAAATGACGATCTGCGCACTGTTTCATGTCAAGGAAAACGTTGTAGTGAAATCTAATTGAACTACAGTAGAATAAATTGCTCTCATTATTGAGAAATTGTGTATGCCCTAAAATATTTATTTCAGCCGCTCAGATTATTGCTTTGAGTGACTGCATTTCGTTAGATCTTGATGGAGGGGAATAAATCTCTTTCCATAAATTTTCTGAAGTTGCTCAGCTTTCGGCCATCAAATTACTTGGTTTATTAAAGACTCTTCCAAATTTGTCATTGACAAAAGTTGTCTTTAACATTCCAAAGAATTACAAGTTCTTAGTCTTCGGAGCTTAGTGTCTGGTGTTTCATGGCACTGAAATAAAGTTTGCCTGAGAATTGTTACTCCTTTTTTGCATGCTCCTTGGAATTGAACTTTTTGTTTACAATTTTGCGCCAAAAAAGAACCGATGAACAACAACCGATTCCTCCTGCCATTGCCTTCAGATTATTATCCATAAGGCGTTTATGGTTGATGATGATTCTACAAGTAATTAGACAAGAACTGAATGAACCATGTGAAAACATATAGTAGTCTTAGAATTCTCTATCTAAGTGGATTTGTTGGGCACTTTTTTGGGAAACCCGCTTAGATTAGATAGGGCGAGCATAGCACACTAAGCCACATTAGCCTATGACTTTACCTTTTAGTTTAGTGTTGTTTAGTTTTTCAATTCCTGTTCGAGTATAAATGTAAGTAAAGATCACGGTAGCCTTCTGGTTGGAGTTACTACTTAACCTCGGATAGGATACATGGCCCCTATCTTTATTCTTTCTTAAGTAAAGTGGACTCAAATCAATGAAGTGAGGATCCTGTTTTCTTCTTTGCCAGAAAGCTTCTACTTGCTTGTAGAAGCTTTGCTTCCCCTAATTCCTAAAAACAATACAAAAAATTAGCAACTATCGGAAAAAGCTTCTCTTTTATAGCGGCCATAGGGAGGGTTCTGAAAGGATCTGATCGTAGATAGAGACTTAAACCAGTGCGCAGGGGGTAGGGGCGGATGTAGCCAAGTGGATCAAGGCAGTGGATTGTGAATCCACCATGCGCGGGTTCAATTCCCGTTGTTCGCCCATCCAAAAATGGACCATTAGTTACGGAGACACAAGACAAACCTTTCCCAACGGAAAATCATTCTTCTGCAAGAGTAATCTCGAGGCTTTCAAACGCATCCAAGCGAGAAAACGGAAAGTAGCGATAAAACGGAGAGCGCCCTAGCGCGCTCCGGCTTTAGAGCCTCCGCTTGTTCGCTCCGACTTGGTATCCGATTGAAAATCTTCACCGATTCGCGTCGCCTACTTGCTGAAAGCACAAATGGGATCATTCATTGATTGAAGTTTTTTCTTTTTAAGACCTCACTAACTTACACTTTGGAGTTCGTAATGACCTCAGATGAAGAGCAAATTTCCCAATCAGTGATCATAGGCGGTCGGGTGAGGCCGAAGTCTCTAATTCCCTATCTACTAATGAAGAATCAGTGCACACAGAAAGAGAGAGTGAGGTTGGTCCGGGCTAATACCAATATAGCTCATAATGCTTTAGGATGCAAGCACGCCTAACGATAAAGACCCTGGGAGTTTCACTCATTGAAGGCCTTCCATTAGTAAATAATATCGGGTGATCCCGAGAATCAGATGATTACTGGCATCGGATGGGCTGTCCATTTTACCAAAATAATCATCTTCCTCGCAAGCAAGCAAGTCAAGGTCAATCAAAGAAACCAAGAAAGACGCACCATTTGACACTAAAAAATAAAGCCTATAAATAATAGAGAATAGAACGCACGGAGTTCTCGCGTCAAGGAGTAGATAATATCAAATAAAATATATGCACTTGAGGAAGAAATCAACAGGAGGAAGTCTCCAAAGCAAATAATCAAATGGCAACTTAATCCTCTCGATAACATGGAGGTAGAATCTCTTCTCTCCATAAGCATGTAGTGTTGTGGTTTCTCCTGGAAAATATGATCAACCTTAAAAATTAGTGTATTTGTATAACAAAATCTGTTCTCTTTATTGCACCAAAACTTTGGCCAGAAAAATAACTTGTAAGAAGTAAAGAAAAAAAAAAAACAAAAAAGTTTCATACACAAAAAAGGTTTCAAGCTCTGAAGAACTGTTAGGAGCGAGTCATGAATGTTCTTTAGCCAATGGTGCGCGACGAACAAACTTTTAAAATTAGTACATTTGTATATCAAAATCTGTTCTCAATGCAACAAGATTTTGACCAGAAAAAATAACTTACAAGAAGGCAAGAAGAAAAAAAGCCAAATAAGTTACAACCAAAGGTTCCAAGCTCTAAAGAACTGTTAGCTATGAGTCATGAAAGTCCTTTAACGTGACCAACTTCCTTTTCCTTATTGTGTCAAGGATTTGATTGAACAAAGTTTCAAATGGCATGCTGAAAATTCTGTTGCGTGACCAAAATCTTAGCCAGACTTTAAGGCATTGCACAAAGACTTGTAAGCTGTAACACAAAGCTTGAACTTTTCTTCTGCTGTGGCCTGCGATAACATGGTAAATTCTCCTTTCAGATTTCAGGCAGAAGTATCCAACCAGATAGGCAATAAAATTTTAACATGCTTATTTACTTATTCCTTTATTTTGAGGGGAACATACCTGTGATGGTCCTTGATGCTTGTCTGGATGCCACTTTAAAGCACAAGAATAAAACTGGTCAGGCAATAATGCACACGTTAGAAAAAAGAACCAACATGTTACAATAATATATTTATCAAGAATAAATATGTAAAATGACACTCCTCAAAAAAAATATGTAAAATGACTAAACAGCTTAAGTATTGTAGAAAGATGTTAGATTCTACATTGTACCACTTACGCGCATTTGACATCATCCAGTTTTAAAGGACCCGTGCATGGCAAACCCAGGGTAGCTCTATCCGACTGTAAACTTATATCCTTAGGCTCCTCTTCTTCGACATCGCTTTCACTCCATATTCTTGTCCTATTCCTAGTTTGTTGTGAATCATCTCTCCATTGAAATCCTGTAGTGTTTTCAAACTGGAGGCTTTCCCCTGACCCAAAGGACCATGTAAAATTTTTTGGTCCACCGAATCTAGCACTAAAATTTAACTGAGGATGCTCATAATCATCCTCATTACAAAAGCTGTGCTTATTTTGCCAACCTGCCAAGTAAAAAAGGATGTTACAAGAAGAGGTAAAAATTATTGATAATATCCCTAAACTATAACCTGTCATAAACAACAAACATGGCTTGACAAAAACTTTCATAAGATTATTAGCATATTTATTCATTTTACTTGACCAACATGAAGAGAATTGTAACACAGTATACTTCTTATATAAATTGGCTAATTCTATGTTTTTGTTTGAACTTTCAAGATTAGGCAGAAGAAACCTTGCAATGCTCTTGCAATTGGTTTGTTGCGATTACGGGTTGGATGTCTAATTGTCCAGGGTCATACATACCTTCTTAAATCTTTGCAAATGTCAAAATGATAGTCTCTTGGATTTAGTGTTCTTTTTTCTCTTCTTCATAATTTCTGCAAGTATTGCAAATGACAAAAACAATACTATCTCTTCCTTATGACTGGTCACTTTGATGATTTTGATAATGGTTTGCAGTAAAGTATTGTAGGTATTAATTAAAGTTCTGGTACCATCAAGTGCCCTTAAACAGCACAAAGAATCAATCAATTCCATCAAATTTCAGATGAAGAAAACAAGATAGACTTCATAATATATATGAAACATGTTTTATCGGTAAATTAATAGAATGTTCGAGGAGAAAATCAAATAGTTAGTGCTTATCAAGAAAATGTAATCTGATTTACAAGAAGCAGACATGACCATTGTTGTGAGGTGTGTTTTTTTTCCATGGTGATGTCCATGTTTATCAACTAGTGGAAATAACCAAACTACCATAACAAGAAATATCTAAACATAACTGTTTCGGAACTCTGATACACAATAAGTGCGAACTAGAAAGGAGCCAAAAATATAAACCACAAATAAAAATGTACTTTGGAGGGACAGAAGAAAACATAATTTCATCAGAATCAGTCGTAAGAAGGAACATAATTGGTGAGTGATCCAAGCTAGCTGCTAAGGATTATGTATGATAGTAAAAATTACAAAACTATATAAAGAAATCTTACGATGTTTCCTGTTATGTTTGGCTTTTCCATTATTTGATTTCTTTGTATCTCTCCCTTGATTTTTTTCTGATTCATGTGAATTGCCATCTACTTTAAATTTTCTGCCCCTTTCTCCATCTGTGTGCCAGGTCATGCCATCCTAGTATGAAATTCAAATCAGGAACATACACGCAGAAAACAGCACAAATTAGCATGAAGAAATAAAAACACAAACAGCAAAAGAAACTGATGCTAGATTCTTGGAGTTACATGACAAATGATAGTAACTTGATTTCAAAAATAGTAACCAGTAATGCGCAAGCTACGAGAAATGGAGTACAAAAAACTATGTCTAGTAGAAGATTGAAGGTGTGGCAAGAATTGATGACTCCTGAAGATGTGTCCCCTGACCTGCAGCCTTTTGCCTCCATTTCTTCTCCCCCACCACCCTTGTAGATGTTTTCGTCACAAATCTATCATCTGCCTCATATCCTCACTCTCAAAACGCAAGTTATGCCTCTGTTATGCATGCCGATCATGCAGATCCGACTGAAATCTGCCATACAAGTCCCAACTCAAAAAGCTCCAGGAATCCATCATGGAAAAGGCGGTGATCCCAGTTGAAGAGGTTGCATGTGATGAGCTCAAACTTTGCTTGATGGGGAGACTACTCACTTCCTCCAGCTCTTTCAGCAGATCTTCCACAGCAATGGTCTCTGAAAACGCCTCTCAAGATAGTTAAACTCGCTAACCATTTCCTTCTTTTCAAGTGAGGATAAGGAAGATAAGGAAAGGGTGATCACAACTGATCCATGGGTGATTCAGGGCAATATCTTTCACGTAACACTACCACAGCCTTACTTCCAGCCATTGGATGAAAGGCTTTCGTCATCCCCTGTCAGGGTTAGATTACCAGGGCTATCATATGAGTTAGCCAACAAGGCTACCATCCTGTGCATCCCTTCATGCTTCGGAACCCCTAGTTGACAAACGCCCATCCCGGGGAAAGTAACAGGTTTTCTAGAGTTAGCATAGAGTTCGATCTTTTTGTACCTGGCAAGCAGGGCAACTGGAATTGATCACTGGAGGAGAATGATTCTTCCAAAGTGCCTTGTATGACAATATCACTAACATCTGCTTTTCCTGTGACAGGATCGGCAATATGATTTCAACAAGTTTTCTATCCCTAATGGATCCTGGTATCTCATAGGATGGCAAAGGGCAAGACAACAAAGAACCGCTACAGGCACTATAACTTGATGCTCTCAGCTCACTTGTCATCCACAATCGCTGGAGTAACAGAGGCCTGGAGCACAGAAGACAAACACATGTGACTACTCACGTGAGCCATGACATTGTACGGTTCATCGAGCCTATAGACTGGTTGATGTTGAATCAATACCCGAGGGTACAGATAACAAGCCATAAATATGTTGGATCAGGGAAGTTTGCTCCAAGATCAAATGGTGGAGAGTAATGTAGGCACATGTGAATGATTCTGATTTTCCTGCTTTCTATGAAGAGGCAGCCACTATTCCTAGGGTTTCACTGTCTCTGCAGAGGAGCTCATGAGAGGAGCCGATGCTCATTCACATGCTCGTTGAAAATACCTGAGAACTCGCCCACCTCCGCCTCCAGCAAACCTAGTGGCACCACCACTGCCCTTGTTGCTTGCGACCATGCGCCGGAAACTGCAGCGATCAGATGACGGTTGGGCGACTGTCCTTCGACATTCCGACAGCTGCCCTGCCCTCGCCAGCATCGCGGCACCACCAAGCGTTGCTTTTGGTGCCTCAGTGCCGGTCTGCTACGCTGCTTGAGATGCAGGGGTGAAGGACATAGGAAACTCGACTGCCCTCTATCTCGCCCAGGAAGTCTACTTGGGGCTGGCCCGTCCATGATAGAGGTGGTGCCATTTCCTCCGTCTCCATCCGGAACTCCAACAGGGGACCAACTTCCTCCATGAGTGCCTCGTTAGTGAGGTCAGCAGCCTCACTCCGGACCACACCCTCCTCCACACTATTATCATTGCCTGAGTTGGAGCTTCGCCGCCATTCCACCTTAGCCGCGTCTCTCCCTCATGGCTGCTCGTCCCTGCAGAGGGACTTTCTCCAAGCGACCCCTTCGTCCATAGCTCCAATCACCAGCGTCGTGTGGCGGCAGTGGAAGCCCAAGGATGAGACAACAGAAGCACCGCCACTGGTTTGCTGCTCTGTGGACGTCCATGGTTTGCCTCATCTTCTCCGGCCAGAGGTGGTCCTGGCGGTGGCGAGGCAACTCGGGAACCCCCTCTCCTTCTCCCTTCCTGCGCTTGGTTTGCAGGACGTCTCCACCGCCACCGTTGATGTGGAACTGCATGCGGGTCGCCGCCTCCCTCCATCCATCACTCTGCCCGTTGGCGCCAGAAGCTTCTTTCTCCGACTGCGGCGTGCCGAGAATACCTCCTCGTGGGCGGACATTGCTGCTGGCTGGGCAACTTTGTCACCACAGTCGTCAGCCATCAGGGTTGTACATTGTCGCCAGCCTGTCCAGCAGCACGGCATCAGTCGACCACGTCAGAACCATACTGAAATTCAAGATCACTCTTCTTCTTCCACATCTCAGATCCAGACAGACCTGCCAGACCCGCACCTGCCTGCAGCCAACCATGCCCATACTGCACCGCACCTTGACCAATCGCATGCCCAACCCGATTCTGACCCAACTGTCCAATGCACCAGCGTCCAAGCCAAACCCGAGTCCAGCACCAGGGCTCGGAACAGGGTGAGATTGGTCCCGCTACCATTTCCTCCTCCAGCCCCGGCCCAACAGCTATTCTCCTCCATCCCGACAGGCCACCGGCAATCTTGGTCGAGCCGATGTCCACTTATCAGGCTGCAACTGCATTGCCCGCATCTTTGCCGACGTCTTCTTCATCCCCATTCAAGTGCAGACAACTCCCTTACCTCCTTGGGGTTTGCCGGTGGCAGCCCCCTTCCTCAACCAACCGCCGATATCCCCTCCACCTCTTCAGATTTCACCGGCATCACCCCCCACCTCAACCAATCGCAGGCCTCCCTCCTCCCCCACCACCGCTATCCTCTCCGCGACCAGCCGACCTCCTGCCCTCCCCACCCAATCCGGACAGTCGTTCACCATCTGGCAGCAACCACCCCACTCCCGACAAGACTAGTGGCCTGAGATGTTATCAGCGGCATTGCCTCCCCCATGGTGGCAATTCCACGGCCTCATGGTGCGCGACCTGCTGGCGGTACTCGGCCTCCTTCCTTTGTTCACCAGCGGATGTCCACTTCCTCCCCCCCGCCACAAGATGCTGGCACTGAGGCGGACCAGCAGGATGACAACTCCTCCCCTCTTGACGGGTGACCAGATGATGATGTGAGGCAGGTGGCAGCCGCAAGCGGGTTTCTGCTACCTGGACAGGCGGCCTCGAGCACTAGGCGGAGGCCACATGGAGGCCCAGGAGGCTGCACCGCCTAATACCAAGATGACGGGGGCTGGAGGCATGTCGATCCCTGGATTGTCTCTACACTACTATTTTACATGCTTACTTATATTAACAAGGAGATTTCTTTACAACGTATGTCTGTTTCAAACATAATATGTGATCAGAACTAGAACTATCCTCTGTTACTAATATTTGGACCTATTTTTGCCTGGAGAGTTGCTTATATTAATTTGTCTATCAATCCCAAGGATGACCAATGGGTGTTGGTGACCGATACTCACAGTGTTGCCAACGCGAAATCTGTGTTTAACTTCCTAAATCAGCCAGCTCAGACACCTGGGAGTAATGGTCTGACTTATTGGAACAAAATGTGGGACATAGCCATGACTCCCAAAATCCAGAACTTCCTGTGAAAGATCCACCATTATCGTCTGCTAACAAAGGGATGGAAAGCTAATGTTTTTCTGTTTTTGTTGGCAT
The DNA here is from genome assembly GCA_030549335.1 of Pontederia crassipes. NCBI lineage: Eukaryota > Viridiplantae > Streptophyta > Magnoliopsida > Commelinales > Pontederiaceae > Pontederia > Pontederia crassipes. Next base: position 12,057,789 of record CM060190.1, read on the forward strand.
ATGAAAGGCAGCCATCTCATACTCCCATATAGAAAGATCATCCTTTCTTTGATAGCTTACTGCCTATGGGAGCTGTGGAAAATCCAGAACAACACTCCCCTCCTCCCTCCCCCACCAAGACACCATGTGGGCTCAGTGGGAGCCTCTCCCTCCATTCTAAGTGAAAATCAACTCAGACAGGACCTAAACCAGACCCGGGGAGTGCAAAGGGGTAGGCTTCTTGGTTAGATATCCTAATGGGCGTCTCATCACTGCAGCTGCTTCTCCAAGGCATTTTCACTTGGTGCTGGCTGTTGAGGTGTGGGCATTGCGAGGGGCCATCCTAAGGAACAAACAGTTAGGACTACAGAAAATATGGATTTGAGTGTGACTCAGCCAATTTGGCCAAATGCCCTTGGATATTGTTAAATGTACTGCTGGATTGTTGGAAAACCTTAGACACTTTTGAATCTTTTCTAATAGCACACATCTTCCGTGAAGCTAATAGGGCTGCAGATTTTCTGCCAATGGGAGAACATCTGCTGAGGACCTCTTTTGGGAGAAGGATCCACTTCGAGGCCTTCTTGAAATATTGTACCAGGTGTTTCAGGTTATTCTGCTGATAGATAATCGTTTCTCCTTAAAAAGAAAAGAAGATTGAAGGTGGTTCACAAGAACCCTGTCCTCAAGGGAACGTGCGGAAAATGATAAAAAGGTACCTGAAAGCTCTGCTTCGAGGATGTTCCACCAAAAAGAAGATTTTTAAGTGCTCCTTTTGCATCTGATCGCTTTTGACGGACTGAGAATTTGGTGTATGTCTGTTGAGAGCATGGTTTAATTACTGTGATAGAGAACCGCATAATGATAAATAAAAGAACATGGGAAAACATCTGCAAATTTACTGAGTTCCTCATGGGTGCTTTCCAACTGAGATAAAAAAGGCACTACTATTTTTTTCCCGTGGAGATGTGAAAGAAAACTATGGAAAAATCCAAGACCTTACATATTATAATGTCTAGTTTGCACCAAAAGGAAAAGACTAGTTTGTAAATGCGGGATAACTTTAATTTATAATTCAATCAACTTGTGCAACCTAAAAACTAGCAATGCCTCCAAGTATCAACAATAACAGAGACCTCTTCGGCAAAAATGCAAACATAGTGGGTGCATCAGGTAGGAAACATCGCATTCCACGAACAGGGCAAAGAAACTTGCTAAAAGCACAAAGACGTTATCAAACCTTTGGTGCCTCCAACCCGTCGCCCTGAAAGAAATTTCAATAGAGCGGTAAGAACAAGTCGAGAACTGTAAAGGAACAAAATTTACACGCAGGAAAAGCGAGGTCGGAGCCTTCTCTGACTTTGTCACCTTGGAATCGCACTTAATGTTCTGTTTAACGAGGGAGACGGCGGTAGAGTGGAAGAGAGCGGCGGCACGAGGCGAGCTGGGACTCCATTTTCTCAGTCGCAAGGCCGACGCCCCTTGCATCGCCAAAGCGCGGGAGTTGTGGTCTTGCGGAAGGCGAGGCGCGACGTTGCGTTCCGCTCGGTAATCGCCTTCGAAAGAAGGGGTTGCCGTTTCTAGTGGGCCAGACTTTATAATTTGGGCCGGTCTACTTTTTTTTATAGGTTTTGGAAAATCAAATTCGATATCCATTATTTTTGTTATTTATTTTTTCTCAGTTTTTTTTAATTTCCTCCTGCTTTAGCTGAGTTTCAATGTTCTTTTTTCTTCTTGATTTCTCCTTATATTATATTATATTATATTATATTATTAGCCAATTCAATTTGATTAACGATATACATTTTTCTGTCATCTTTAGTCATCACAGGAAAAAATTTTCGGTGTTACTTAAAACCATGTCATGCACTTTTTCCCCATAAAATTTCACATCCAAAAAAGTTTCATATAAATCCATGACATGAACACTGATTCAGGATTTCTTCTACACAAAATAAAAAATAGGCATGTCAAAGGGGTGATAAGGTGATGTTGCATCCTTGTCTGCAACTGATGCCTTCCCCTCTTGCATGGAAGAAACGGCATTACAGTATGCAGTGCTCTCCTTTCTCTTCTCCCATATAATGCTGTACACGACATCAATCATCTAACGTCCTCAAAATTTGATCTTAATTTAGTTGTCAAATTCTAGGCGACATTATTTTTAACTTGACATAATTTTATAAAACTTTGCAGTGGAAACATAATATAATAAAACTTAAGACATTAACATCATAACAGCGGAAGACTTCATAGATAAGTATAACAAAAACCCAAGATAACATAATCTGATCCATGAGCCTAATAGGCTCTATCGTATACCCAAGGGTTCTTACATCGTAACGAGTTCAAGTAAATTACATGACTTCATAAAGCCCATAAGTCATACATAAAGACTCTTATAAGAGTTCATCAAATAACATAACATAAGAAAGATAACTTGGGCCATAGCCCGACTCGTCCATGTGCAATGTCTTCGTCAGGAGGCCCACACTGCCGAACCTAAGCCTCATCCATACCTGTACGGATCCATGGGGTGCAGAAAATTTCTCCCGTTAGATTTTGTTGAGGTTCATGCATACTATGACCTTATAACATAATCTCTACATGTCATGGCACATGAGCATCATCATCATAGAACATAAATCATATGCATGCTATGAGCTACGTATGCATACTACATGGCATGTGAGCATATCATTATGACAAGATAACATATAACATCATAATATTTAAGTTAAGCACATCATAACTTATCACTATGCTAATGCATATCATGATCTTATCTTACTTTACTTTATCATCTTTCATCATGTCATGATATGATGTGACAAGTGGACATTTACATGACATCTTCATAGGTGCATACTTCATCATACTTCTTTAACATATTTACTTTATGTCCCAAGTCATTCATCATTCATCTTTACTTAAATACTTTCTTATCTTGTTGATTGGAAAGATCATGTTGAGTTCAAGGGAGAATGACTAGCTAGGCCAACATGTTGGGTTCGCGGGAGGCCATTAGAGACGTCACGCTTGGAGTGAAACTCGCCTCCTAGTTCCGCGGAGGCCCAATAGAGACGCCACACTTAGGGTGGAACTCGCCTCAACTTATGAAAATGCTACGCTTGGGGTGGAACTCGTTTCCCCGAGAGATGCCGCCACTTGGGGGCGGAACCCATTTCCCCTTCCTTGATTACAACAAGTCATTTTCACGTCAATCCGTCTTTTACTTGCTTTCATCAATACATACAATCATTTATACATGTTGCATATTTTAACCCTATTTAAGGTCATACATACCTCAAATCATATTATATGTGGACTTTCAATCATAGCCAATCAGCTTCCAGAACGAACGACCATTTTGGATAATGGTCGACCATTGGAAGGGTATTGGTCGATCGGTCGGGTTATTGATCGACCGTTATGGTCCTTTCGGACGATCGAAACGAGATTTCAATTCGTTCGCTAATCACCGAATGTGACATTCTTCTAAAATGGACGATCGTTGGAGTAACGGTCAACCGCTACTGGTCATTTTCAGACGACCGAAAATGGATTTCGGTTCGACCGCTAATCATAGAATGCTTCGAATGTTTTGTCAACACATATCGGACGACCGTTTGATTAACGGTCGATCGGTACTGGACTTTTCGGGCGATCGAAACAAGGTGCTCGGTCGTCCGCTAATCACAGAATGTGTCGAACGTTTCGACAACACATATCGGACGACCGTTAGTAAATCGGTCGACCATTACATTGCTATCGGACGATCGAAATAGGGTGTTTGGTCGACCGCTAATAACAGAATGTTCGACTCTTCCAAAATGGGCGACCATTATGGAATCGATCGTCCACTAGACAGAATGCGACACTACAAATAGTCTCCAGAACGGTTGGCCGATACATTAACGGTCGCCCGTTCTGAACTGGCAAATACACGATTTCTACTCTAATTCATTCCAAAACTTTCATACAATGTCCTATTGAACACATACATGCTTCCAAACATCATGTAGGACATTTCTTAACATCCTTAGCATTCTAAGCATGAATATAATGGGGCTTTCACATATGGCATCTAATCATATTAACCACACATATGAATGTACATGAGCAATAGGTAAACATATTATGCTAACATGAATCACAATGAGCATCATAGTTATGAACATGCTTAGTAGTAGAACAGAAATCTAAATCATGTAGGAGGTACGTGTCATGATTAGCACTTGCATAGTAATCTATAAAACATGAATCACTAAATGCACATCCCCTAATCCTTCATCTAAGAACAAGAGTTATTCTTAAGCCCTATCCATTCATTAAAACATCATTAGGGAGATGTTAGGGTTTTATATCCCCTCAACATACCTTAATTAGTTAAGCTTAAACCTAATCTTTTTCCTCTAGCTTCAAATCCCCTCTTTCACTCTCCTGGTTCGACTACAGTAACTAGAGAGAGACCTTATGAGCTAAATTCATGTTAATCACTAAGTGAGAAGGAAGAACATGCTTGCTGTAGCTCCCCTTTGGAGTGTGCTGCCGAGAGAAACAAAAGGAGAGATGGAGGGTGTGGATAATGGAGTGTTTAGGTCTTTTGGGTGCTGCTTTCGTCAGGTAAGAGGGAGTAGGTGAGTTAGGGCATTATTTTATTACTTGAGGTAGTGGGCTTGGGCCACCTGCGGGTGGCTTGAGTTCTTTTTTTCACATTAGGATATTATAACCTATCCTCCTTAAATAAAAATTCGTTCTCGAATTTTAGTAAATCATAAATTTCTTACCGAAGAGTTTCGGAAACTTCTCTCGCATTTTTTCTTCAAGTTCCCATGTAGCTTCTTGTCCTCTATGATGTTTCCATGCCACTTTGACCATAGATATGATATTGTTCTTGAGATGCTTCACTTGATAATTTATGATCTTTATAGGTTGCTCCACATATGTTAAGTCTTCTTTGATATTCGGCTCCTCATTCTGAATCACATTCGCCTCATCATGAACATACTTCCGAAGTATGGATACATGAAAAACATTGTGAAGCCTAGCATATGAGGGTGGTAATGCTAACTTATAGGCTGCTTCACCAACTTTCTCTAGGATCTTAAATGGTCCAATATATCTTGGTATTAACTTTTCTTTCTTACTAAATCTCATAATACCCTTGGTTGGTGAGACTTTGAGCATCACATGGTCACCAACTTCATAGAGTTGTTCTCTTCTTCTCAAATCTGCATAACTCTTTTGCCTGCTTTGAGCCGCTAACATCCTTTACTTGATGAGTTCCACTTTATCAACATACATATGAACCAAATCTGGTCCAATGTATCTTTCCTCTCCGGTTTCACTCCAACATACTGGGGAACGGCAATGCCTTCCATAAAAAGCTTCAAATTGAGCCATCTTGATACTAGAGTGATAACTATTGTTATAGGAAAATTCCACCAAAGGAAAGTGGTCATCCCAATTTCCATGCCAATCTAAGGCACAAGTTCTAAGTATATCCTCAAGTGTTTGGATTGCTCTTTCGCTTTGACCGTCGGTTTGAGGGTGAAACACCGTGCTAAAATTCAATCTTATTCTAAAGGCATTTTGGAGACCATTCCAAAATCTTGATGTGAACCTCGGATCTCTATCCGAAATGATAGATGCTGTAATTCCGTGCAAACAAATAATCTCATTCACATACAACTCTACCATGCTTTCCATAGATTGACTCACCTTTATAGGAATAAAGTGAGCTGACTTCGTCAAGCGATCAATTACAACCCATATGACATCATGCCCTTTCCGGGTTCGTGGTAATCCAACCACAAAGTCCATGGATATACTTTGTCATTTCCATTCCGGAATAGGTAAAGATTGTAATTTGCCACAAGGCCTTCGGTGCTCTATCTTTACTTGTTGGCATACTATGCACTTTGCTACATATTTAGCCACTTTTTTCTTCATGTCTTCTCACCAAAAGTTCCTTCACAGATTCTTGAACATTTTGGTGCTCCCGGGATGAATGGAGAATTCGGACTTGTGATATTCATCCAAAATTTCCCTTCTTAGTGCCTTGTCCTTCGGAACCATAGACGATTTTTGTACCTAATTGCCCCATCTTGACTATACTCAAAATGATTTCTTTCCCTCTTGCACACGTTGATCATTCTCATATATTTCGGGTCTCTTCTTTGGGCTTCAACTATTCTTTTTATCAAACTTGATTCGATCACATGATGTGTCATACATATGATCCTTCGGCCACATATGATCCTTTCCGGGATAGTACAATATTGCGAATTCATAGTCCTTAAGGAACTCAAGCCATCTTCTTTGCCTCATATTCAAGTCCTTTTGGAAAAACACATACTTTAGGCTCTTATGGTCCGTGTACATTTCAAAATCTTCGCCATATAAGTAGTGGCGTCATATCTTCAATGCAAATACCACCGCCGCTAATTCTAGATCATGAGTTGGATAATTGACTTCATGCTTTTTCAATTGCCTTGAAGCGTATGCAACCACCTTGCCATGTTGCATAAGTACACATCCTAACCCGGTATCACATGCATCACTATAGATAACATAGCCTCCACTTCTCGTGGGAATGACTAAGATTGGTGCCGTTGTGAGTCTTTTCTTTAGCTCTTGAAAGCTCGCTTCACATCCTTGTGATCAAATAATCTTCTTGCCTTTCCTTGTCAACTTCGTCTTAGGAGCGACAATCTTGAAAAAATCTTGAATAAACCTCCTATAATATCCAGCAAGTCCCAAGAAATTTCGGATCTCAGTCACATTCTTAGGCCTATTCCAATTCATCACCGCTTCAACTTTTGCCGGGTCCACGGCTACTCCATGCCTTGACACAATATGACCAAGAAACATAAACTCTTCAAGTCAAAATTCACATTTGGAAAACTTGGCATAAAGCTTGTTCCTCCTCAAGGTTTCCAACACGATGCGGAGATATTATCTATGCTCTTCCGGACTTGATGAGTAGATGATGATATCATCCACAAATACTATCACAAATTTGTTCAAGTATGGGGGAAAACTCTATTCATCAAATCCATGAATGCGGCGGGCGCATTCATTAGTCCAAAAGACATAACAAAAAATTCGTAATGTCCATACCTCGAACGGAATGCCGTTTTGAGAACATCTTGCTCGGCTACCCTTAGTTGGTGGTAGCCACTCCTTAGGTCGATCTTGGAGAAAATCGACGCCGATGATAATTGATAAAAAAGATCATTAATTCTTGGCAAGGGGTACTTATTCTTCACAGACACCTTATTGAGCATTCGGTAGTCGATGCACAACCTTAACGAGTCATCCTTCTTCTTGACAAATAGTACCGTTGCGCCCCATGGTGAGACGCTTGGTCTAATGAACCCCTTATCCAAGAGTTCTTGTAGTTGCGTCTTCAGTTCATGCATCTTCACCGGAGCCATTCGGTAGGGCGTCTTCAAGATGGGAGTAGTCCCCGGAAGTAGTTCAATATTGAACTCAACTTCCCTTCTTGGTGGTAATCCCGCAACGTCTTCCGGAAAAACATCGGGATATTCCCGTATCACGTCCAAGGATTCAAGTGCCTTGAGTTGTGAATCCGTCTTGATGACGCTTGCAAAAAATTCTCTTGCTCCTTTCTTAATCATCTTGCTTGCTTTAGTTGCTGAAATGAGCACTTTGGCTTCCTTGGAAGGAATTCCCCTAATCATTGTAGGCTTTCCATGATGGCCACCTATACAAACTTTCTTTTCCTTACAATACATGTGAGCATCATTGTAAGATAACCGATCCATCCCTAAGATTACATCATACTCTACCATAGGAAGCAATATGAGGTCACTTGGGAAATTCTTTCCATCAATCTCTATAGATACATTGGGGATATATCTTCTAGTGCCTACCATCCCAGTAGGGGTTACAACTTCTAGTTGACAATGGGTGACTAGAGACTTTACCTTTAACATGCTTGCAAATGCATGAGAGATAAAAGAATGTGTTGCACCCGAATCAAATAGAACATTGGCATAGTGATCGGCAATTAGAATATTACCTTAGATCACATCGTTTTCTGGAGTGGCCTCATCCACTTTCATGGCGAAGACTCTTGCTGGAGCTCTTGGTGGGTTGGCCATCATCTTTCCTTTGTCCTTGTTGCCCCATTGTTTTGCGGGGCAGTCCCTTATGTAGTGACCCTCTTTGCCACATTGGAGACATGTCCCGACCTTCATGCGACATTCTCCATAATGATTCCTTTCACAATGTGGGCACATGGGCTTGGTTGGTTGCACCTTCTTTAGAGAGTAGTAAGGTGCCTTGCTTGGACTATTCCCTTGGGTTTTCCTTTCATGCTTCTTAATGATCTTTCCCTTAGTATCCTTTCTTTCTTGATACTTTCTTTCATGTTCAGCGGCGAGGTAACACCGCATCTTTCATAGTGGTACAACGACCACTTCTCACCCAAGGTTGCAGTCCTGATTTTAAACCGTTGATGAACCTCTTCGTTCTTCGGAGCTCGTTCTCATTGAGCTCCCCATACTTTTTCAACTTCAGGAACGTTTCCACATACTCCATACAATCATATTTCTTTGAATGAGGTTGAGAAACTCATCCCTCTTCTTCTCCTTTACGTGGTCTGGGAAGAAACGAGCCTCGAATGATTCCATGAAGATCTCCCATTCCACATTTTCCTCTCTCTCGTTGGTAGTCTTCAACAGTGCTTTTCACCATGCCTTGGCCCGGCCACAAAGGCAATGTGTGGCGTACATCACCTTGCGGTCTTCGGGGCACCCCATAACTCTAAGGATGTCCCCTACCTCTTCGATCCAAGATTTTGCCAACTCTGGATCTCCTACTCCATTGTACTTTGAGGGCTGGAGTCTTAGGAACCTCTCAATGGAGTAATTTGACTCATTACTTCTTTAGGCATTCTGGGCCGTCCGGATTAGACCATCAAAAAAAGCATTTCTTTCATGCTCCTCATCAACGATCGCACGCCTGGGAGGCATCTACATTCATAACCAATAAATGTAACATCATCATTAGCATGAGTCAAACATGGAAGAACATATACCTTTAGGTTCGGTGGCACCTGATGACGATTGCACATGGACTTTACACTTAGACATCTTAGTCAACCTATGGCTTACACATCCTAAAACCTATACACACGAGCCAAACTAAGGCTCTGAAACCAATTGTAACACCATCAAAATCCGGCCCCAATTTAGTTGCCGAACTCTAGGCGGCGCCACTTTTAACTTGACCTAATTTCATAAAACTTTGCAGCGAAAACATAATATAATAAAACTTAAGACATTAACATCATAACAACGAAAGACTTCATGAATAAGTATAACAAAAACCCAAGATAACATAATCTGGTTCATGGGCCTAATAGGCTTTATCGTATACCCAACAATGGGTCCTTACATCATAACGAGTTCAAGTAAAATACATGACTCCATAAGGCCCATAAACCATACATAAAGACTTTTACAAGAGTTCATCAAATAACATAACATAAGAAAGATAACTTGGACCGTAGCCCGACTCATCCATGTGCAACGTTTTCGTCAGGAGGTCCACACCACCGACCCTAAGCCTCATCCATACATGTACGGATCCATGGGGTGCAGGAAATTTCTCCCGTTAGAGTATGTTGAGGTCCATTCATACTATGACCTTATAACATAATTTCTACATGTCATGGCACATGCGTATCATCATCATAGAACATAAATCATATGTATACTATGAGCTATGTATGCATATTACATGACATGTGAGCATATCATCATGGCAAGATAGCATATAACATCATAATCTTTAAGTTAAGCACATCATAACTTATCACTATGCTAATGCATATCATGATTTTATCTTACTTTACTTTATCATCTTTCATCATGTCATGATATGATGTGACAAGTGGACATTTACATGACATCTTCATAGGTGCATACTTCATCGTACTTCTTTAACATCTTTACTTTATGTCCCAAGTCATTCATCATTCATCTTTTCATCTTTCATCTTTACTTAAATACTTTCTTATCTTGTTGATTGGGAAGACCATGTTGAGTTCAAGGGAGAATGGCTAGCTAGACCAATATGTTGGGTTCGCGAGAGGCCATTATAGATGCCACGCTTGGGGTGAAACTCGCCTCTTGGTTCCGCGGAGGCCCAATAGAGATGCCACGCTTGGGGTTGAACTTGCCTCAACTTATGGAAACGTCACGCTTGGGGTGGAACTCGTTTCTCCGGAAAATGCCGCCACTTGAGGGCGGAACCCATTTCCCCTTCCTCGATTACAACAAGTCATCTTCACGCTAATCCGTCTTTTACTTGCTTTCATCAATACATACAATCATTCATACATGTTGCATGTTTTAACCCTATTTAAGGTCATACATACTTCAAATCATACTATATGTGGACTTTCAATCATAGCCAATCAGCTTTCAGAACGGACGACCGTTTTGGGTAACGGTCGACCATTGGAAGGGTATCGATCGACCGATCGGGTTATCGGTCGACTGTTATGGTTCTTTCAAATGATCGAAATGAGACTTCGGTTCCGCTAATCACAGAATGTGACATTCTTCTAAAATGGACGACCGTTGGAGTAACGGTCGACCGCTACTGGTCATTTTCGGACGATCGAAAATGGATTTCGGTTCGACCGCTAATCACAAAATGCTTCGACTATTTTGTCAACACATATCGGACGACCGTTTGATTATCGGTCGACCGATACTGGACTTTTCGGACGACCGAAACAAGGTGCTCGGTCGTCCGCTAATCACAGAATGTGTCGAACGTTTCGACAACACATATCGGACGACCGTTAGTAAATCGGTCGACCATTACATTGCTATCGGATGATCGAAACAGGGTGTTTGATCGACCGCTAATCACAGAATGTTCGACTCTTTCAAAACGGGCGACCATTATGGAATCGGTCGTCCGCTAGACAGAGTGCGACACTACAAATAGTCTCCAGAATAGTCGACCGATACATTAACGGTCATCCGTTCTGGGCTGGCAGATACACGATTTCTACTTATTCCAAATCTTTCATACAATGTCCTATTGAACACATACATGATTCCAAACATCATGTAGGATATTTCTTAACATCATTAGCATTCTAAGCATGAATATAATGGGGCTTTCACATATGCCATCTAATCATATTAACCACACTTATGAATGTACATGAGCAATAGGTAAACATACTATGCTAACATGAATATGAACATGCTTAGTAGTAGAATAGAAATCTAAATCATGTAGGAGGTACGTGTCATGATTAGCACTTGCAAAGCAATCTATAAAACATGAATCACTAAATGCACATCCCCTAATCCTTCATCTAAGAATAAGGATTATTCTTAAGCCCTAATTTATTCATTAAAATATCATTAGGAAGAAATTAGAGTTTTGGATCTCTCAACATATCTTGATTAGTTAAGCATAAACCTAATCTTCTTTCTCTAGCTTCAAATTCCTTCTTTCATTCTCTTGGTTCGGCTACAGTAACTAGAGAGAGACCTTACTAGCTAACTTCATGTTAATCACTAAGTGAGAAGAAAGAACATGCTTACTGTAGCTCTACTTTGGAGTGCGCAGCCGAGAGAAACAAAAGGAGAGATGGAGGGAGCGGGTAATGGAGTGTTTACTGTAGCAGTGGAGGTCTTTTGGGTGCTGCTTTCGGCAGGTAAGAGGGAGTAGGTGAGTTAGGGCATTATTTTATTGCTTGAGGTAGTGGGCTTTTGGGTGTGGGCTTGGGCCACCTGCTGGTGACTTGAGTTTTTTTTTTTTGATTTTTCACATTAGAATATTACAACCCAACACACTGAAAACCACATTGCAGTTCAATCAAATTATGCAGCATGCATTAGTTGTCATGTTACAGTCATAACCTTTAAAGAAGGAAAATATATAAATCAATTGAGCAGTCAATTATGCAGTGGTGTTGCAAGAAATGATCACCTTCCCAGATGAATCAGTTCCCCAAGGTAAAGATGAGCATATACGAGAGCCAACGGCGTGGACATGGCTAAAACCACTGGGTCCTTCTTGTCGATGCACCAAGTTTTCAAGTTGACAGAGACACCCGAAACCACGACGTCCTGCGAGCAATGAATGAATAACGTAAAAAATATACCACTCATACTTCAACCATGATTTGATGTATATGTGTGTGTCTGCATGGTAACACTATAGATCTATGCTTACAGAATAAATGATAGCCAGGAGTCCCATATCTAACTTGAGCTTCCACTTGGACATGTCTCTCTCAAACGCCAATGCCACCAAAAATGCCTGAGTTGCACTGAAGATGCATTCCAGAGTAATAAGAAGCTTGGCAGGGTAATCTTTCAGCAAAAAAACCTGCAGGGAAGAAGGTGCAAACGTTCAATACTAGAGGGTTGAATGGCACAGGAATGCACAGTAATGAGCTACACATGCACCTGCAGAACTAGCCACAAGGCCCATGTAATGTTAGAGAAAACTAGGAGGGAGGCCCCTTTAATCCAGTTTGCCTCAGAAGCAGCCGAGTCAGCAGCATTATTTTGGGTTGAGGCATGAGAAAAGAGGTGGTGATGGCTCAGAGATTTGAGATGAGGGCCTTTGTATGAGGCAATTACCAAGGTGCCACCCAAACAGAGTTCCACCCCTACCATCTTAATTGACCCTGGAAGGTTCTTCAGATTTATGTATTCCGTACTGTGAGAGTTACATGTAGTTTTTCGCGTAGAGAATCAGACAATAAAAAGACTCTTGAATACATGAACAGGATATATACCTTAACCTAGCATTCATATTGAAAACTGTATTGTTAAACTAAAATGAAATTGACAGCTTTTTTTCAGCAAAAGATTTTGAGAACTTTTCTTTTTATTCACCATGAGCAATAAAACCGAAGAAATTTAGTAGTGGAAGCAAACCGGAAAAGCACGGCCATAAAGAAGGTAAGCACTGGAAGGGAGTTACGACATGCTGATGCCACTGTGGTTGAGGTATACTTCAATCCAACATTGTAGGTATATAGGCTCAACGTTATACTGAAACAGTAGTGCTTGAAGTCAGCTTCTGCAGTAGTTCAGAGTTACAAGATTCTGATCTAAGAGAGACAGCTGAGCTCCGCAATTTAGATATGGTTTAACGCACCCTAGCAATGCATGCAAGAACACCTTGACCAATGTTACTGTTCGTAAAGGCGGGTAACTTTGTTTCCTGGTGATCAAAGATCATTGATTCAAATATGTATAAAGTTATATGAATTATGGGAAGCAGAGGATTCGAATACCTTTGCATAAGAATGGCAACTGGTACTAAATTACTAATACCACAGAACCAACCGCCTGTCTGTAGAAGACGAACACAAAAGTGCTCATACCAACGTTGAATGCAGCCTTCGATATCACAAACATGCCAGTATATATGACTTGGATCAGGACGGCAACCATATAAGGGTTTCTGGCATCCATACTGTCACTTGGCATCTCTGAACATTCAGTATAGTTCTCATTGCGATGTATATATATGCATGATATATAATTCTTTAAGAAAACAAGCTACTGGAGATGATAAAGAATTTGCTTTAGATTAACTTATGTTAACATCCCCTTTGGCTTTATTTAATTATTGCCTCTGTCAACCTCACACTTCTAGTTATATGACTGGATAAAGGTATCTATTGGTTCTTTTGAGTCGAATGTCTTATAAATTAGGTCATTCTGAAAGTTTCTCTTCTTTCGGAAGTGATGGATGTATGGCTTAACAGCTTACTTCTTTGGACAGATATTGTTTCTTTTTTATTCTTCTTTTGCTATGAACTCCACTTACATTCTTAATATGAAGGTGCTAAGTATATATTTCAGTAAAAAAAATAACCTTGCTGAATTTTTTTTTTCCTATATTTTATAGCCGGTCCCAAGCCCGGATAAAGGAGAAGGGTTGTGTTAGGCCCCGACAGCCAACATAAAATCATGTCGAATCTTATGAACATGGATCAACGAATATATTGTGTTAATGCTAGGTCGTTACCCGTAAGTAACGCGCTGTACAGCTCGGGTACAGTGATAAGAGAGCAAGAGCCGCTGCATCCTCGCCTGAATGCAGTGTTAAATGAGCAAGGGCTACCGCACTCTAATGGACGGAGGCGGTTAAAGAAGCTAGTTCATGAGACTAAGGTCAGATTAGGTTCTTGGAACATTGGGACGTTGAATGGGAAGCGCCTCGAGGTGGCACAAGTAATGGACCAGCGTAAGATTAGTATCTTATGCTTGCAAGAAACTAGATGGGTAGGAGAGGGAAGTAAAGAGATTAGGTTAAATGGTTCCAAACTTTGGTACACAGGTAAGGTAAATGGAAGGAATGGTGTTGGTATTATCGCGGATGCAGAATGGAGGAAGAATGTTGTGGAAGTTAAAAGGATTGAGGATCGAATCATATCCGTGAAAGTAATTGTTGGAAAGGAGACTATGAACATTATTAGTGCATATGCACCCCAAGTAGGAGCAGAATCACATCTCAAGGAGAAGTTTTGGGCAGATATGGAGGGTTTGATTGAAAGTATACCAACAACCGAGAAAGTTTATATTGGGGGAGACCTTAATGGACATGTTGGTAAAGAGGCAGGACCACATGCAAGGGTTCATGGTGGTTTTGGTTTTGGGGAGTTGAATGAGGAAGGACAAACTATTATTGATTTTTCTTTAGCATACGACCTTAAGATTATCAACACTTGTTTTAGGAAGAGAGAGGAACATTTAATCACATACAAAAGTGGAACTCATATGTCTCAAATCGATTTTTTCTTGATAAGAAATACTGATAAAAGACGTTACACTAATTGCAAAGTAATTCCTGGGCATGGGGTGACTACACAACATAGATTGTTAGTTCTTGATATGCAAATAAAATGTATAAAACCAAAATCCCGAACAGTTTTTGATCGAAAGATCAAGTGGTGGCAGTTAAAGGGGGAGAAGCGAGAGACTTTTAGAAGTAAGTTATTAGAGGAAAGTGTGTGGGAGTTAGAAGGAGATGCTAGTATCATGTGGAAGAATGTGGCAAAAAAGGTTGAAATGGTTGCTAAAGCCATTTTAGGAGAATCAAAAGGTTTTGGACCACGAGATAAGGAGACTTGGTGGTGGAATGAGGAGGTCCAAGAAAAGGTGCGTAATAAGAAGAATTGTTTCAAGGCGATACACTTGGACAATAGTTCTGACAATTGGGAAAAGTATCGTTTGGCGAAAAGGGAGGCTAAGAAGGCAGTTAGTGATGCTCGTGCTAAAGCATACGAGGGGTTTTATAAGGAGTTAGGGACAAAGGCGGGTGAACAAAGGATTTACAAGATTGCAAGGAACAAAGAGAAGGAGTCGAGAGATTTGGATCAAGTAAGATGCATAAAAAATGAAGTTGGCAAGGTTTTAGTTACTGAAGGAGATATTAAGAACAGATGGGAAGAGTATTTCTATAAGCTATTTAATGATGGATGTGAAGGTTCGCGTTGTGATTTGGAGGACTTGACAGTTAGCGAATGTGAGCTTAATATGTCATTTTATCGTAGAATTAGAGTCTCGGAGGTTAGCGAAGCTCTTAAGAAAATGGAGAATGGTAAAGCCGTTGGACCGGATGGTATACCGATTGAAGTTTGGAAATGTTTAGGAGAAAAATGTGTGTTGTGGTTATGTAAACTATTTAATGAGATTTTACGATCGAAAAATATGCCTGATGATTGGAGATTAAGTACATTAGTTCCTATTTACAAAAATAAAGGGGATATTCAGAATTGTGCAAATTATAGAGGGATTAAACTTATGAGTCACACTATGAAATTATGGGAAAAAGTGATTGAGCATAGATTGAGAATGGAGACTAGTATTTCTGAGAGACAATTTGGGTTCATGCCAGGAAGATCCACTACAGAGGCGATTTATTTACTAAGGGGGATGATGGAGAAGTATCGAAGTAGGAGAAGAGACTTACATATGGCTTTCATTGACTTAGAGAAGGCGTATGATCGGGTACCAAGGGATGTACTTTGGAAAGCCTTGCAAAAGAAGATGGTGAATGTTGCCTACATTAAGGTAATACAAGATATGTACGATGGGGCATTGACTAGGGTTAGGACATCCGGAGGTGAGACAAATGAATTTCCTATAGGAATTGGCCTACATCAAGGATCAGCTTTAAGCCCGTATCTATTTAACTTAGTTATCGATGCTATAACCGAGAGTATCACAGAGGAGGTACCTAAGTGCATGCTATTTGCGGATGATATAGTACTTTTAGCGGATTCAAGAGAAGAGATTAATACAAAATTGGAAATATGGAGAAATACGTTGGAGTCAAAGGGTTTTCGTTTAAGTAGGAATAAAACAGAATATATGCATAGCAATTTCACAAATAAACAACTTAGAGACGATTTGAAAGTTAGGTTAGGGGAGGATATAATTCCTCAAGTGACAAAGTTTAAATATTTAGGATCAATTGTAAGACAAGATGGTGAGATTGATGACGATGTTAATCATAGAATTCAAGCTGGTTGGTGTAAGTGGAGGAAAGCCACTGGAGTTCTTTGTGATAGAAAAGTACCCAAGAAAGTTAAAGGAAAATTCTATCGTACTGCTATAAGGCCAGCAGTGTTATATGGTAGTGAATGTTGGGCTATGAAGGGACAACACGAACGTAAAGTGGGGGTAGCCGAAATGAGGATGTTGAGATGGATGTGTGGTCATACAAGATTAGATAAGATTAGGAATGACCATATACGTGAACGAGTCGGAGTGGCTCCTATTAGTGAGAAAATGGTAGAGAATCGTTTGAGATGGTTTGGTCATGTTCAGAGAAGACCATTAGATGCGCCAGTAAGAAGAGTAGATCAAATAATCTGGAGTCCGATTAAAAGAGGGAGAGGGAGGCCAAGGCGGACACTTGGCGAACTAATAGAGCAAGATCTATTGGTGAATAATATACCGAAAGATTTGGTTACTAATAGAGCGGAATGACGTCGTATGATCCATGTAGCCGACCCCACCTAGTGGGATAAGGCTTTGTTGTTGTTGTTGTTGTTGCTGAATTTTTTTTGTCAAGTGGAAGGAAATAAGCCCGCTGTAGAAACACTATATATATATGGTGTTTTAGATTAGCAAGGTGCAACATTGTACACATGAATCTGCATCAGTTTCCTATATTTGGTTCTGTCAAGGTGCGACATCACATCCATCAGCATCAGACTCCTATACACTAATATATGGTGCATCAGATTGGCAAGGTGCATTTTCGAAGACATATGGAAGCTTACTTCTCACTTCGACAGTTTTTTGTGTAAACATGTTAACCATAATGCTAATATGGCTGCAGACAATTTAACCTTTTTGGGTCTGGCAATTGCTCAGCTCATGAGTCTTTTTGGGAGGACGGCCCCCTCCCACGAGTATCCTCGGACATTTGTATTCCAAACCCTTGGTCCTTACATTTGTATTCCAAACCCTTGGTCCTTAATTAATTTATATAAACATCCTTTTTCTTAGAAAAAAAAGGATTGGCAGGTGCATACATCAGCATCACTGCCATCAGCTTCAGAAACAGCAATCGAGCCGTTGTCAAACGCCAGGTCCCATGAATGATTTTAATAGATATAAGTTCGTATCATGAATAATCCGATAAGAGAGACGTAAACGATCCCAGATCCATCTCATAATGTTTAGTAATTAATATAGAGATTTTCCAGAATGTGTGGTGCATTTCACTCTTGAAATCTTATCTGTTTTTATTTTTCTGGAATAGACATTGTTTATGAATAAAGATATTCTCCTGAATGAGTGCTCTGTTTTTTAGTCTGTTGAAGTTTGGTTATCTATCACTGAAGTAATCAGACGAGTTCTGTGCTCCATTTAATAGGCACATTCCTGTTGTGAATGAGTGCTTGGTTACATTTAATAGACCACATCATTATAAATCCTTCCCATGTATGGCTACACTTTCTTTTCTGTCGTTGGTAAATATCCATTACATGAGATGAGACTTTCTGTTTCTATAATATGCTTTTCCCCCATATAAATACATGAACTTTGATTCAAGATGTTTCTGCATGTCAGAACCAAATAACAAGCTTTCAAACCGGGTTATTGGGTAATGCTGCTTCCTTCACTGTGACAGATCCTTTTCCCTCCTCAATGGAGGCGTCGTAAACTGCGCTCTCCTTTCTCTTTCCCCACAGAACACTATAAAGGCCTCCAACCATTAGAAGTCCACCCAATACACTGAAACCACATTGCAGGCGACTGAATTAGCCAGCGCATATACAATGCGTTGCGGTAATAAAACTTTAGAGAAGCACTATGTTAACTCCCCAAATATAAATGGCTAAATTGAGTGATCAATTGTGTAATGTATATAGATATGCATATATCTACTGACACAAGAAATCACCTTCCTAGATAGATAAGTTCCCCTAAGAATAAGGATGAGCACATCATGGTGAATACGAGAGCCAATGGCGTGGACATAGCTAAAACCACAGGACCCTTCTTCTCGATGCACCAAGCTTGCAAGTTGTAAGAGACACCGGTAACAACAATACCCTGCAATTAATTAGTGGTTTTCAAATATACCACTCATATATGGTTAGCTATACATATGGTAACCGTACTGCATTAGTAATAACCAGTCAATCACCGAAACATTTACCTTCACTATTGGAATGAT
Organism: Pontederia crassipes; assembly: GCA_030549335.1. Lineage (NCBI taxonomy): Eukaryota > Viridiplantae > Streptophyta > Magnoliopsida > Commelinales > Pontederiaceae > Pontederia > Pontederia crassipes. Next base: position 12,076,494 of record CM060190.1, read on the forward strand.
GCATACTAAATATTTGAACGGTATATTTTGAAAACATGTCATGCAAGGTCAATATTCTGCTTGATTCGGAGTTTAAAGTTTCTTTCAATAATCTTTCAATGTCTGGCAAGTATATTTGTATATTTTCATGAGTAAATGGACGTATGACATCTTGCACAAAACAAATAACCATTCAAATCAATGTACTTACAGAATAAATGATAGCCAGGAGACCCAAATCTAACTTCAGCTTCCACTTGGAAATGTCTCTCTCAAACACCAAGGCCACTAAGAATGACTGAAATGTGCTAAAGATGCATTCCAGGGTTGTTAAAAGAAGCTTGGCGGGGTAGTCTTTCAGCAAAAAACCCTTCAGGTAAGAGGTGCAAGCATTAAAGATTAGATCATTGACTAGGTTGCTAAGCTTAAATGCTACTATTGCATAATTATGCACCTGAAGAACTAGCCACAAGCACCATGCAATGTTAGAGATAACTACGAGGGAGGCCCCTTTAATCCAGTTTGTCTCAAAAGAAGCTGATTTAAAGCTATGTCCGCTTGAGTTTTGGCCGAAGAGGTGGTGATGAATCAAAGGTTTGAGATGAGGGCCTTTGTATAAAGCAATTACCAAGGTGCCAGCCAAACAGAGTGCCACCCCTACCATCTTAATTGATCCTGAAAGAGTCCTCAGATTGATGTATTCCATCCTGTGTGTGTTACAGTCGCATGTACAGATCAGGCAATAATTAACGACTTGGAATCCACAACAGGATCCGTAATATTGACGCAGATAACCTCAATATGTGCCTTATTTTAGCAACAAGATTTTTCTTAATGCAATTCATTTCTTATAGTACGCATTCATATTGCAAACTATATTGTGGAATCTATAATCTATTACCACATGTAGCAACTACTGTTCATGAAATATTACTTTGTTAGCCATTTTCTCCGCATACATCATAGTGAAATGGTATTGGATAGAACTTTCACTAGTGGCATTGCTTAATGGAGATGTCTAGTCGTAAAGCTAACTTTCTATAATATTTAAGCTTTAAAATGAGGTTGTATCAGCTTATACTTTTACTTGTGGCTGTGCTTAATGACTAGAGATCGAGTTGTAAAGCTAACTTTCTATTTGATTTAAACCTTAACATGAGGTTGAGGACTTTCTCAGTCAAAACTTTGAAGACTCATTTACAATGATTTTAACTGTTTACTTGACAGATAAAACTCAACAAAAATTGAGTAGTAGTGGAAGCAAACCGGAGGAGCACTGCCAGAAAGAAGGTAAGCACTGGAAGGGAGTTCCCACATGCTGATGCCACTGTGGCTGAGGTATACTTCAGACCAGCATTATACGTATCTAAGCTCAAAGTTATCCTGAAGTAGCAGTGTGCTTGAAGTCAGCTTTTGCAGTGCGTAGTACAGAGTTATAAGATTATGATAAAAGAAAGGCACATGATCTCTGTAAGTAAATTAGGTTTAACGTACCCCAACAATGCATGCAAGAACACCTTGATTAATGTTCCCAGGTGCAAAGGTGGCGAACTTTTCTTCCTGAAGAACGGATCATTAATAAAATATGAAATAGCTTGAATTATACAGAGTAGGAGAGGATCCAAATACCTTATGAAAAGAATGGCAACGGGTGTGAGTACCAAAGAGGCAACCGCTTGTCTGTAGAAGACGAACACAAAAGTGCTCAAACCAATATTGAATGCAGCCTTTGATACCACAAACGTGCCAGCAGATATGAGTTGGATCAGGACTACAACCAAATAAGGCTTTCTGTCGTCCATGTTGTCACTTGGTACACCCTGATGAACGATTTAGGGCAGCCGTGAGAATGGAACTGTTGTCCGGCGCTCTTGGGTAGGTCAACGTTATGGAGAACGTGTGGAGTTCTCATTGTCACAGGTATATGCATAGATATATATATATATATGTGTTTCTTGAAGCAAAACAAAACGAGAAAAAGAGTTTATATTGGTGACAGCCACGCGTGATGATATGGAAGTAATTGCGTGATGATAAGACACAACACTACCACCCGCATGCATCGTTTCGCCGGCAGCAGAAACAGAAACTACAACTAGGGGAACACGGAAAGAGCTGCCGTGATGGATGAAAACTGGGGGGCTGAATGATTAAGCTCGATCTTATACTGACACAAATTTTAATTGTAACTGTTTGACACTTTGACTCGAGAAAATTCCATATCTCCTCATTAGCGATAAAACTCGAGAAAATTGAGAAGAACCGGAAGGACATCAGTGCATGTCGAGGGCAGTGTTTGCTGAGGCATATTTCAAAACAGTGTTTGTAACGTCCGAAACTTTATCATTAAAAGAAAAAAATATAAAATTAGGATAGATTCATGATAGAATTTTGATTTTAGATTTGCAGCATGTTCTAGTTAGATCCTAGTCGTAGTATAATATTCTATGAGATGATGATTGGTGCCGGCCATCGTCGGAAAAAGTGTTCGGAACATGAACTTCGCGTTTGCGCAATTTCTACGTAAGAAGAACCCGGCCCGGGTTCTCTGCAACTCAACTCGAGCAGGTTCATACTCGGATCGAGCTCGATGAAACTCAGCCGAGTCCGACATTGTTGCGAGCGCAAACCTCTGCAGCGAAGAAGAACTTAGCCCGGGTTGATGATGACTCGACCTGGGTAGTTCCTCGACGAAGTCGCGCTCGGTCGCGACTTTTGCCGAGCTGTCGACCAATCCGTCGAATCGGCCGACCGACCTATTAAGCACAAACTCAGCCCGGGTATGACCTAAACCCGGCCTAGATCATGTCTTTATTTTTTAAGTAAATGTCTTACAAACTCGACCCGGATTTCACCCAACTCGGTCCGGGTTCTGACGCAGTTTACCTTATTTTAAGATGTTTAAATCCCTGATACAAGTACATATTTTAAATCTTAATGATGATGATGATTATGACATTTATGCTCTTGATTTACTCTCCATAATCCAATCTTGTAGTCTTGATTATGTATTAATTAATGAATAATTAAAAGCTGCAAGATAAATGATGAAAATCATTAAATGGAGAGTTCTTTTATGATGGACTGATGATGATCAGGTTATGGGCTGACTACGGTCAGTTATTGGCTGATTTTGGTCAATTATGGGCTAATTATGATCAGTTATTGATTGACTTCAGTCAATTATGGATTAACTACGATCAGTTATGGGCTGGCTCTATCAGTTATAATGATAATGATGAACGGATTGAGACGGACCTCCCCGTAGGTTGAAATATATCTCAAATAAGTCAAAGATGAATAATAAGATGATGAAGAAGATGAAAATATATGAATAAAGAATCTTCCATATGATGATCCGATTCTACTCCTTATGATGATTTGATTATGATCTCCTTGATTTCTTATTCATATGCCACTTTATATGATTCCATTACTTTTATGATGATTATGATTTATCCTCCTTATATGATGATGCTATCTTTTATTGATTTCTATCTAGTATGATGATCTTATGATGATATTTATATTACTTCCATACTGAGTTGTAAAACTCATAGAAAAATTCTCTCCTATATGTTCTTAAATGCAGGATTAGGACAGAATGACGAAAGTGACCAACGATAACAGATCGAGCTCGTAGGTGGCTCTACATGGGTGTTTTGAGTCCCTTAGGCTCATGTGATAGATTTCCTTTTCCGCATATTAGTTTGATGTATTAATTTTCCTTTGGACTCATATGAAGTTCTTTATTAGTCTTCTGCATATTATGATGTCACCTTCTTTTTATTATTTAATGATGATTAGATTTTCGCGCTATATAATGTTGAGTTGATCAGTCAAAGTCTTATTTTTTGTCAACGTGATGTATACATAAGGATGACCTATAACATCTTTGAAATGTATTTTGCCACGTGACGGTGCGATTTGGGGGCATTACAGTAGATATCAAAGCCTAAAGTTAGCGCATTCTTATGTCCTAATGTACGATGTCATGGTCCATGTGCAAGTGTCACGAGTAGTCACCGCGCCACCTGAAGTCATGTAAGTTTATTTTATCTCATGTATGATGTTTCTAAATGTTATGATGCATGATGATGTAGGTGCCTCCACGCCACTCTATTACTAGTTTGAGGTTGGGGTAAGAGACGACCTCGAGTTAGCTGCAAACTAGCAACAAGAAGGAACAGACTAGAATAAAGTCCGAATGAGTCAGGCTCATGTAGTAGAGCCGACAGTTCAATCCCCACCGGGGCAACCCCCACCATACGGGCATCAACAATTCAGCCTGTACTGACACCATCTGTCCAAATTGCACCAGCTATGACACTATCAACTCAGCCTCATTTTGTACAGTCTCCCCTTGTACAACCCTTGCTAGTGCAGCCAGCGCTTTTGCCTGTTTCGCCAGTGCCCTTTAAGGACACTACCCATGCATTCATCAAGTTGCATCCTCCATAATATGATGGCTTGGGAGAATTTGACAAGGCTGAGAGATGGTTGCAGACCATAAAGGAAAAACTGCAACAAATGAACTATGGTGAAGACAAGAAGGTCTTGTTCACTACCAACGTTTTAACTAATGATGCTTTGGACTGGTGGAGGACTATTGTGGACTCTTAGTATGAAGAATAGAATGACATTCTCTGGGAATGTTTCTATGAAGCATTTGAGGCACGCTACTTCCCAGAGTACTAGCGTGCACTGAAGCAGAAGGAGTTCCTACAACTGAGCCAAGACCAGATGACTGTGGTTCAATACCATGTTCAGTTCGTTCGTTTGGAGAGGAATAATACTCTCAAGATGAATAACAGACAGAAGGCGGATCACTTTTGCCAATGCCTGAATCAAGCCATCAGAGCTAACACTTTAGCAGGCCAATGTGCAAATCTAAGCCTAGCAGTCGAATTGGCAACTACTATGGAAAGGAACTATGATAGAGAGCAGAAAGAGCTTAAAGATGTGAAAGGAAAGACCCCCATGCAACCCCCCTGCATAGAACCAATTTCGCTTGCACTGTGGCCAATAGGGACATTTCATTCATGACTGTCCCACCAAGAATAAGGATGATCCCGCCCCAACTCCATGTGATGCAAGAGGTGGAGAAGAGCCTTTCACTTAGAAGAAGATGCAGTGCCGGCAAACGCCGAGGTCATTAGAGGTAAACTATCCACAGTCGATTTTCCTACTACAATTTTATTTGATTCGAGTGCATTGCACTCTTTTATATCTAGAGACTGTGCTATTGCGTTAAGTTTACCTCCACATGATATAAGTCATCCTATGGAAATAATTACTCCTATGGGAATGCTCTACGTTACAAAGTACCTTCCTAAGGTACTGGTGGTGATACAAGGCAAGAATTTCTCTGCAGACCTGATAGTAATTCTAATGATGGACTACGACGTAATTCTTGGTATGGATTGGCTATCCTATCATGACGTAATTGTCCTATGTAAGCAAAAAAAAAAAAAAATCATCAATACCCAAGGCGAACGCAAAGTGACGATTCGAGGTACCATAGGCAAAGAAGGAAAAGTTATTATAACTACTATGACAGCACATAAGATGATACAGAAGGGATGCAGAAGCTTTCTTGCAAGTGTGATGAAGATGGATGGCCCAACAACCCAATTACAACAGCTAGATGTAGTTCAAGAATTTCTGAATGTCTTTCCTGAAGACATCTTCGAATTACCACCACGACAAGAGATTAACTTTTGTATCGATCTCCTCTCAGGCACTGCCCTAATCTCAAAGGCCCTTTATAGGATTGCACTGGCCAAGATGCATGAACTGAAGAAGCAAATCTAGAAACTTTTAGACAAGGAGTTTACGAAGCAGAATGCATCTTCTTGGGGTGTTCCAGTGCTTTTTGTCAAGAAGAACAACACTGTAAGACTGCGCATTGACTACCGAATGTTGAATAAAGCCACAATCAAGAACAAGTACCCCCTTCCGTGGATCGACGACCTTTTCGATCAGCTATCAAATGCTGTGGCATTTTCCAAGATTGATTTACGAAGTGGGCACCACCAGCTTAGAGTGGCCGATGAAGATGTACAGAAGATGACTTCCGATCAAGGTACGGTCACTATATTTTAATGATGCCTTTTGGACTGACGAACGCTCCTGCAGCTTTCATGGATCTCATGAACCGGGTGCTCAGACCGTACTTGGACCAATTTGTCATCGTCTTTGTAAATGACATTTTGATTTATTCGAAAAATCCAGAACAACACAAAGAACACTTGAACATAGTTTTGGAAAAGTTAAGGCAATGCAAACTATATGACAAACTATCAAAGTGTGAGTTCTGGCTTGATCGGATTATGTTCCTTGGACACATAATCTCGAAGAAGAACATTTCTATGGATCCTTCCAAGGTAGAAGCGGTATCTCACTGGACAAGGGCAAAGCATGCCACCGAAATCCATAATTTTCTCGGATTGTCAGGTTATTACCACAAGTTCATCAAGAACTTTTCAAAGATTACATCTCCTTTGACAAACCTAACAAAGAAGGGTGTAAAGTACATATGAACATAGATATGCGAGGATAGTTTTCATGAACTGAAGGCCAGATTGACCACTGCACTCATACTTACTATTTCGAAAGGTACCGATGGGTATGTGGTGTACAGTGGTGCTTGCGGTAACAGATTGGGACTTGTGCTCATGCAACATGACAAGATAGTCACATATGCATCTAGACAACTGAAGAAGCATGAGGTGAACTACCCAACTCATGATCTTGAATTGGCAATGGTAGTCTTCGCATTGAAGATTTGACGACACTACCTTTATGGAGTACAATTTGAGGTGTTCGCCAATTATAAGAGCTTCAAGTATGTCTTCTCTCAGCGAGATCTTAATGAAATGCGGCAGCAAAGATGGATAAAATTCTTGACGGATTATGAGTTCTCTATTAATTACCACCCTGGTAAGGCAAACTCAGTTGCAGACACACTCAGCTGCAAATGGGAAGGCTCACTAGCCCACATAATGATGAGTATGTATAAGATGATGAAGGAAATGAGCCCTTGGAACCCAAGACTTGGCAGGAACGGAGCAGTATTGATGATGCATTAGATACAACCGAATTTGGTGGATAGACTTATTGAGGCTCAGGCACAAAATCCTGAGTATGCAAAGATGTTAGGAAGATGTCAGAAAGAAGAAGAAGATTTTGAACTCTTAGCAGATGGCGGGATCCGATACAGAGATCGTCTATGAGTCCCAAGTGACGAAGCTCTTAAAAGAGAAGTAATTGATGAATACCATAAGTTTGAATTTGTGATCCATTCAGACAATGTTATTTTCAAAGGACCTTCTAGTGGAATGATATGAAGCGAGAGATTGCTGAGTATGTAACAAAGTGCTTGGTCTATCAACAGTTAAAAGTTGAACATCTGAAATCTCATGAAAAGATCACTTCTCTCGTCATTCCACAGTGGAAGTGAGAAGATATCTTCATGGACTTCGTAACCTACTTACCACATACCCAGAAAGGGCATGATGATATATGGATAATAGTTGATCGGTTAACAAAGTTTGCACACTTCCTACCCATCAAATCTAAGCAATCAGTGCAGAGCCTTATGGATTTATATGTACACGAAATAATCAAACTTCATACGATCCCCACCTCCATTGTATCAGATAGGGATCCAAGATTTATAACCAGATTCTAGAAGAGCCTACAAGACTTTTTTGGAACGAGACTGAACTACAGTATGATATTTCATTCACAAACGAATGGTCAGAGTGAGAGGACCATCCAAATAGTTGAAGACATGTTAAGAGCTTGTGCCCTTGACTGACAAGGCAATTGGGATGATCACCTACCACTTATCGAATTTGCATATAACAATATCCCTTTGCAGCTCTGTATGGGAGGCCTTGTTGTTCACCTGAGGTATGTGAAAGGAAGTTCTTAAATGCTAAAAAGCTAAAATAAACAGAGGAATATTCAGTAAGGTTCGAATTAATACAGCAGAGGATGAAGGCAACTCAAGCACGACAGAAGTTTTATGCTGATAAAGGATGACGTGAATAGAACTTCCAGACAGGTGACCAAGTACTTTGAAGGTTTCTCCAATCAAAGGAGTGATGAGGTTCAGTAAAAGAGAAAAACTCAGCCCAAAATATGTTGGTCCTTTTGAGGTACTCGAGCTAGTTGGAGAGGGTGCTTGAAGACTGGCCTTACCTCCATCCTATAAGCGTATTCATAATGTATTTCACGTCTCGATGATCCAAAAATATAAGCATGATGATGTGAATGTGATAACATATGAAGAACCAAATCTCAAAGATGACCTGACCTATGAGGAGCAACCCATCCAGATTCTAGAGATCAAGTTTCAACGTCACAACAATAAGGATGTACCACTAGTCAAAGTGGCTTGGAGTCATCATTAAGGTGATGAAGCAACGTGGGAACTTTGAGACACGAAGGGAATTTCCTATATTATTTGGTAAGTTCTGACTTCTGACTGAATTCGAGGACGAATTTTATTTTAAGGGATTTATGATGTAACACCCGAAACTTTATCATCAAAAGAAAATGTATGGAACTAGAATAGATTCGTAATAGAATATTAATTTTATACTTACAACATGTTCTAGTTAGTCCCTAGTCGTAGTATAATATTCTATGATGATGATTAATGCCAGTCATCACCGGAGAAAGTGATCGGAACGTGAACTGTACGTCTGCGCAGTTTTTGCGTAAGAAGAACCCGGCCCGGGTTCTCTACAACTCGGCCCGAGCAGTTCGATGAAACTCGGCCGAGTCCGCAATTTTCATGAGCGCAAAGCTTTACAGGAAAGAAGAAGCCTGCCCGGGTTGATGATGATCCAGCCTGGGCAGTTCCTTGACGAAGTCGCACTCGACCGCGACTTTTGCCGAGCGATCGACCGATCCGTCGAATCGGCCGACCGACCTCTACGAACCCGGCCCGAATATGACTTAAACTTGGCCCGGATCATGTCTTGATTTTCCGAGTCGATGTCTTACGAACTCGGCTTGGGTTTCACACAATTCAGCCTCGGTTCTGATGCAATTTACCATATTTTAAGATGTTTAAATCCCTGATTGAAGTACGTATTCCAGATCTTAATGATGATGATGATTATGACATTTATGCCCTTGATTTACTCTCCATGATCCAATTTTTACAGTGGACTGATGACGACCAGGTTATGGACTGACTTCGGTAAGTTATGGACTGATTATGGTTAGTTATGTGCTAGATCTGTCTGTTATGATGATGATGATGGATGGGGTGAGGTGGGCCTCTCCGTGAGTTGAAATATATTGAAAATAAGTCAAAGATGAATAATAAGATGATGAAGAAGATGAAAACATATGTATAAAGAATCTTCCTTATGATGATATGATTCTACTCCTTATTATTCATTTGCCACTTTACATGATTCCATTATTTTTACGATGATCATGATTTATCCTCCTTATATGATGATGCTATCTTTTATTGATTCCTGTGTAGTATGATGATTTTATGATGATATTTAACTTACTTCTATACTAAGTTGTAAAACTTATAGGGATGTTCTCCCTTGCATGTTCTTAAATACAAGATCGTGTCAGAATGATGAATGTGGTCAACGATGACAGATTGTGTAACGCCCCGAGACCCACGTGACTATCACGTACTCAGAGTCGTCCCAAAGACATTACGCAATTCTATATAAATAATTTTTGTGGAAAAATAAACTCTATAAATGCGGAAAGAAGATCACCTAACAATATAATATCAAGGAGCTGGAAACGTCCATGACTCCATCATGCTAAATATGCAAAAAATAAAAGCTAAACCGATAATCTAGTATGATTAAATTCTACACCATGTGCAATATCTTTGTCACTAAGCCTGACCACCTGCATCACCATGTTCTATCATCTCACCTACATGAATCCAAATGTAGGGGAAAACTCATGAGTATAAAAATACTCAGTACGTAGGGTCTAACCAGAACAATAATATAAAAAGATTAATGGTGCTCAAATATCAATGATCAATAAGAAGCAATAAATAACAGAGCACATGATAAGACCATATAGGAAGAGCTCAATAATAAAATAATAAATCAATAATCAATTAGGAACAATAATCAATAGAGCACAAGATAGGACAATATGATGCTCAATAATCACTGTGACCATGATTCAATAAAGAGGATCAGGTAAGAGATCAATGGATCGATTAATATCAATTAGCAATTATGCCTGATCACTATAGCATCTATCCAATTTAATAATTTTCTATTATTAATATTTGTGGGCATCGATGAATTATCAATTTCTATTCTATTCAATAGGCGAAGGCAAAGCCAATCAATGCCAAAATCCACATGACCAAGGTTTAATTATATTCAATTAGGGAGCGCTCAACCAGTTATGGGAAACTCCATGTCTCTTTCATGTAGGCCAGTGGGAGATCAACCCACAGTAAGCCGCCCTCTAATAGTAGTGCTAACAATAGCTTCGTGATGGCGAGGGACTATGATCATCACAAAACAACTATAGCTTCCCTAAAGAATGACATCTCAAACCTCTAGGTACACTATCTGTCCCATACAATATTATAACAATAATAGCCCAGGAGGCTTAGAGACAATCGGAGAACATGGAGACTCAACGGTTTTCATCTTTTATCTTGTTTAACCTAAAGAGCTATCTTTAATAATTTATTTTAGATTAGACAAGGACCCAATCAGAAGAAAACTACTGGATCAATATCATGATGGATAACAGGATTTGATAGGGTAACAAACAAGATATTCTCAAATCAAATCTAAAAGATATGATGAGGTTAGAATTATTTGTGATACAATCAAGAATGATCATGAACAATAAACTACGATAACTATTCAATTTTCTATAACAGTTTACTCAAAATTACGATTATTGTTCTCAGAATCTGGCTCGCGTCGGGTGGAACCCGGGCCGTGTTCAGAAATAATCAATATCACCTCGGCCAGGGCAAACCTGGGCCGGGTCGGCCGGTTCACGTCCAAAACAATTGCGCCGCGACCCGATTCGAGCCGAAGCCAGAACCCGGGTCGGGTCAATAGGAATCCGAGCTGGGTTGGACAACCCGATCCGGTTTCGATTCCAACTCGGTTTGGATTCAACCAAATCCGGGCTGAGCACAACAAAACCCGAGCCGATTTCTGCCGTCGATGAAAAAATGCGTTCTGACGTGACTTTCCGACCATCATAACTATGCCATACGATGTCTAAACTATGCATATGATATATCAATAGAATCAAGATACAAAGGAGAAGAGATTAGGGTTCCATATCGCAGAAAACCGATGACATTGGGATTCCCCCTACGTACCTAAAGTTGGCTGAAAAACCAATTAGATTCCCTTATCTAAAAATCTGCACGAACGCCGAACTTTAACCGACGATTGCTCTCTATTCTCGCTCCGAAACTCGCGGGCACCACCTGAAACTCCTTCTCCTATGTGTAGGCTTCGAAACTAGCCATCACACATTCTCGGGGGTGCCTCGATTTGCGTGCAAATGAGAAGAAAAAAGAGCTTGTGAGCAAAATTCTGTTTGACAGAAAAAGGAGTTTTTCAGCCACCCTTTAATACTTATTTATAGGTGCAGATTTGATATTTCATTTCTATTAGGCCTTGAACTCTTTTAGAATCAATCTTGACCATTCATTACTAATTTATCATATCATAATTTCTCAGATTTAATTAAATTCGAGATTAATTATTTTTCTATCATAACAACTCAATTAAATCCAATCCCTCTCAAATTTCTTCTTATCTCTTTAACCATCTTTTCCAATTTTCCTTGATTTTCGGAATTAAATAATTATCAAATTTTAGATAATAATTTTCCAGATATTATAATTTATTTATTTAACAAAAATCTAGGTTGTTACAGATTGAGTTCGTTGGTGACTGTTCATAGGTGTCTTGAGTCCCTTAATTTCATGTGATGGATTTTCTTTTTCTCGTATTATTTTAATATATTAGTTTTCTTTTGAACTTTTATGAAATTGTTTATCAATCTTTCACATATTATGATGCCATCTTCTTTGTATTATTTAATGATAACTATATAATATTGAGTTGATCACATAAGGAGGATGTCACCTAGCGGAATGCGATTTTGAAGCGTCGCAACTTTACTCGATGCTCATGTCAAATTTAGTCCTGAAACGATAGTACTTGCTTGAAGTCGTATTCTGCAAAGCATACATGTGCTTAGTCTACTCTACTGGCTATGCAGGCAAGAACACGTAGCTCGATGTTACTGTGTAAAGCGGCGAACTTTTCTTTCTGGGAACACGTCCATGTCCGATAGAAGAGAGGATTTTGCGTTATTTTAATTCGTGATTGTCCCTTTTACTGTTCTTTTTCCACAACATCGCACTTCAAAGATCAAAGTAGAGATCATTTCCTTTGACTTTAGTGGCATATGATGGTTAACTAAGTTAATTCTGAACATATCTGCTCTTTAAAGAAAGCTCATCGCTTTCATCTTTTTCTTCTCCTATTTCTTTAACCGAACAGGAAGCGATGAGATTCGTATGGCTTGCTAATTGATTTCTGCAGATAATATTTTCTTCTTTTCTAACTTGCATTCAGAAATATTGCTGTAAATTAACATACTGGCAATCAAATCAATCTTAGGGAAACCTTAGACACTACCTTCAGTTCGGCATACCAGATCCTCCAAGATTGCGTGCATGCATAAATCGCTTATATGATTGGTTGTAATGTACTTGAATTGAATACATTCTCGACCATTAATCACCAAATAGCTAGCTTTAATTCCCTTGTGCGTTCCATGTGAGCATGCACCAAACATGAAGGTGAAGAAAACTTAGAAAGGAAGGCCAACATATATGATAATCAACTAGTGCTCTGATGACATTACTTACACTATGAAATTATAAGTGCGTGTACTAGTAAGATAAACAAGTGTGTGGACTGCAGGTCACCAATAATGACAACCTAAATTAAACCACAATTGCATGTTACTTGTAAATCATATTCACACAAATCAATTTTTAGTTGCCGCAGGAATGCACACGTTTTTTTTTTCTATGACTATTATATAAATAAAATTTTGGAAGATATTATTATAAAGTAAATGGTCAAGACTACCCATCATCTCCTAGAGCACTCCTCGCTTGAATCACACACGCACACACATCTTTGAGTTATTTGTTGTCCACAATTCACTTCACCATTTTTTTGTCTACCTGATCAAAGGAGAAGAAAATAAAATAAAATAAATTGAAAAGGTGCATCGTGTCGAGTACCACCAACTCGAGTACGTATTTTTAAGCCGAGGGCCACGAGCTTGCCATTTTAGATATTAATGCAACGTCCCGTCAGTTATTTTTTTAAAAAAAAGTGTAAAAACTTTAAAAGGAGAGGGCAATTTCATCTCTTGGCAAGAAAAAAAATTAGAAAAAAGGTATATAAGGGAAAGGTAGAGAGATAAGTCACCATCTTCTTCCCCCCCATCTCTACTATTCATCTCGACGTGCTACAGTGCTCACGCACGAGCTCAGCCGCCACCCATTTCCGACTATTAGATCTCCGTCATCCGACCTCCATTTTTCGCACCTCACCTTTGATTCCTTAAGTCTCAACTAACTTCCATCCGAATCTGTTCAAATGAGATAAAATACTTATTACATCCATTTAAACTTTATTTAAGAACATAATTTTATCATTTAAGACATTTACAACTTCTAAATATCATTTATCTTTTTGTTCATTAAACACTTCATAATAATCCTTTCTAACAACATCTTGGTACATAAATTTATAATTTATAATTTTCTTACCTAAGTTCATAACTAATGAACTACAACTATCATATAAACTAATTTCATAAATCGATCATCACTATAGATTTTTAGCTTGCTTACCGATAGGGAAAAAGAAATCGCCAACTAATAGCACCCTACTCAAAGCTCATCGAACAGCCACATATCATGTCCAGTTAAGCATATAATAATTCGAATTAGACCCTATAACAAATTCTTATCAAGTATGAAATTAAATCTTATAAATAGTTTCGGCCACCAATCATCCTTACCATAATAATGAAATTACTCTCACTCTCTAAATCTTTTTCATTAGTAGCATAATAAAATTTAAAATTAATAAAATATCTCAATTGATATGAATTGTTAAACTCTTCGGAGTGATGATATTGTTCCACCCGATGTGAAACGGATTTTCGTGATAGTTTCCTTCATGCATATTCATATATTCATATATTTATATGCTTCATATGTATGTTATCATATAACTTGTGCCATGTTATTATGAATTTTAGAAATTCGTCGAAGTTTATTCTTTGTGGAATTGAAGTGAATATTTAATTTTTGAAAGGAAAATGTATATGATGGTTTCAATCCTAAACTTCTATTTGAAAATTGCATTCATGCATCATGTGCATTACATGTAAGAATCCGCATAAGGCGGGGTGTTTTCACCTCGGAGGATTGACCAACTCCGAGTAGACCGATTGTGGTCCAGTTTGCTCTGTGTCGATATAGTGACACGAGGAGCAGGTTCAACATCCTGTGTCGATATAGTGACATGAAGGGTGAAATTAGAACAACCATCCTGTGACGATATAGTGACATGAGTAGGGGTGTTCACGGGTCGGGTTTGACCCGACCCGTGACCAAACCCCGACCCAACCCGGCCGAGTTTGGTCGAGTCGGGTTGGGTCGGGTTTCAATTTTTTTTATGAAAGGACCCGACCCAACCCGACCCGGCCCGAGCCGAGTTGGGTCGGGTCGGGTGGTCGGGTTACCCGACCACCCTTTTTCTTTTTTTAAATTTTTCTTTTTAATTTTTAATACAAAAAAGCATTTACTAATTTATTTTAAATATAAAATAAAGTATTTTTAGGCATAAAAATATTGTTTTAAATATCTACATATTATTCTCTATTTAAAATATATTATTTTATATATTTTTTAAAATTTTAGATGATATACCCTACTTAAATTGAATAAAAAATATTTAAAATTAAAAAAAATAAAAACTCAAGTGGACGGGTCGGGTAATAGTTTTATGACGAAACTCGTATGTTGTTATAGTTCGAAAATTTTGGACTTGAGTCTCATATTATTTGGTAATTATAAAATGCCAGTGATGTACATATTAAATTTTATAAATTGCCTATGATGTGAGTAATTATAGATAAATGTTGTATTTGACGCATGAACGAATTTACGTATACGTCATGCCGAAATTTTTGGAAATTTTCTGTGTTAGGTGATTTTTGGAATGTTGATTTTCGTTGAAGATTTGAATTTGAATTTAAACGATTGAATTTCCGATTTCACCCCTTGTGGCGCCAAAAGAAATAGTATAGCGTCACAATTAATATTAATATGATTTGGTAAACATACTTCATTGGGACAATAAGATGTATCCAAGCTTTCTAGAAGAAAAAAATAATAATTTGAGGATGGTATACGGATTAATTATTTTTTTTATAATTTGATCATGACATGCATCATTTTAGGTTATTTTTAATCATAATTTTAGATTTATCAATTTTGATTATTAATTCTCTTAATACATCAATTAATTTTTATAATTACTTTGCAGGATCCGAATGATTATGACTCAGGCGCCAATTTACTCATGATTAACTAATTTTATCAAGATAAAAGTTTGTCTATATTGGGCGCAACACACACTTTGGAGGTAGTCGTTATTGGTCGTGATTTATATTCAATAGGAGATTATCGCCCGAGAACTCCAATCATGTAGAGAATCATTGGGCGCTAAAGTGAAGAAATAAAACTATCACTTGCCAATAGTTACATGAAATTTTACGGCCGAGAAAAAGAATTATCATAAGGAGCTAAATTGGATAAAAGGAAGTTAATTATCCTCTATCACCAGATAATTAAATGGATCCTTGGGCGCCAACTTCTTATATCATTGGGCCATGAGTTTATCTTATTCATCTGGGAGTTGGTTTTTATTGGGCGATATTACATGGATGATCGAATATCATTGGTCGAGAACTTGGCACATGACGTAGTAAATGCTATCTACTGAAGGCCGAGATAAAAAAATGGGCGTGAACTCGAAGAAAATTTATCTGGACAAATTTAAAATTGGTCTTACGATATTCACGACCTATAAACAGAGGAGGAAGCCATCATCTCGATGGGTGCTTTGAAGTTCAAGTTTCTTCCACAGAGAGTCGTAAGCGCTGCAGACTACGATCAAGAGAAGAGGGTGCAGCCAAAGGCTCAAGAAAGGGTGCTGGCTACATTCTTGTTTGAAATCTAGTGGTTCACCGTTTGTGCATGTGCTTTATCTAGGTGTAATTCTTCCTATTTTATTATTTTGATTTTAGTTTATCTCTCCAATTTTTCTAGGATGAACTCCATATTTTTAGAATTATTATTTTAGGAGATTATTATTTGACAAGGGAAAAATAGTTGATTTAATTATCTTTTCAATTTCTTTTGATTATGATTTTGGTGTTTAATGTTATCTTATGAGAATATCTTGTTTTAAACTTATATTACAAACCAGTTTTGGGGTGATTAATCTTAGGGCATAATACTTTTCAAAAATAAAATTTTAACATTTAGGTTAACTCAATCATATAAAAAATTCTATAATTCAGCGTAATACTTGATTATCTACAGTAATTTATACCCAACGTAGGATAATTATTAGTTTATGATTTTCAATTTCATGCATCTTAATTTTCTATTAATTAAAAGGTTTACACAACGCTAGAAATTTTTTAAGTTTATAGAAGTTAGGATAGTTCGATTTAATAAGCGCATAAATCATTACTTTTGGTGATCATAATTTGTCTTAAGAATCGAAATTATTATTTATTATAATAGTGGAACATACGAGTTTACCTTTGCAATTTTCATCCGACCTTCTTCAACACCATTATATTATATTATTTTTTATTTTCTTTTTATAGTTACAAAATTTATTTTCAAAACCCTATGTTTTTCCTCTCTTATTAATTTATAAAATTAGATATTGAATTAATAATATTTCTTGTGAGTTCGATACTCTTTACTCCTATTTACTATATTACTTGAGTGACTAGTGCAGTTGTTAGTGAATTTATTTTGCTACAACTTTTTACTCATCAAATTTTTGGTGTCGTTGCTAGAGAATATTTTATTAATTAATTGCTTATTTTTATGAATTATTAGGAGCTATAAATAAATTTTATGTAACTAGATTTTTCTAAATATTCTTTGTAAGTATGTTTTTGCTGTACAATTTTTTATTTAATTTACTATAATTAATTTTAATTATTTTTATTTTGTAAATAAACTGATCATTTTTATTTTTGCAGATAAAGGTCACATGATTGTCAATTATGTTTTTTTAAAAAAAGTTTGTTGTCTTTCGGCTGATACCTTATATATCAATTAGAATTATATCTATTTTCTGTATTATGGTTCGAATAGTTGTGCCGGTTAGATCTTACGATAATGACTTATGTGTCGACTTATGGATTTATGATCGTGATTATTTTCTTTTGTCAGTTTTGTTATATTTCCCAACGTTTTGCGCTTGTGTTTTTCATGATAATCAACTTTCGTTTGCACTTCGGGTTTGAATTCTCTTATGGTCATGACATTGATTGATAATTTTACATTATCTTGGTGTTCGTCAAGTTTTAATTTTCAACGTATGTTTTGCGCCTTGCAATACATGACTTTCAAATTGTTGATTCAAATTTGTTACGACCAAGATGTGGATAGGTCTCTGTTTTGCACCCAGTAATTAAGTTTTATCCTAATGATGCATGTAAAATGTAACATATTTTAGTCTACTATTTTAATTAATATTTATGTAATTTTATCATGACATGCATCATTTTAAGTCTGTTTCAATCATAATTTTGGATTTATCGAGTCTAATTATTAATTCTTTGAATATCTTAATTTTGAATAAAATCAACTTAATTTTTATAATTATTTTGCAGGCAAAGTTGAATTAACATATCAGAGTGATATCGTCGTTATTTTATCATGATTATTGGTTGTGAATCGGATTAGAAGAGCTTATACGGGCATTAAAGCAAGATTAAATTCAAACTTTATCATTACAAGATATTACGGCCATAATATCTAAGAGAAGAATACTGGCGGAAGAGTGGATGAAATTTTAACTTTAATCAATATTTAACTATTGCGGCCGAGATCTTTGGGTGCAAAACTCTATCATTAACCAAGGTGATGCCCCTATCGTTGGGTGATAAAGCATTGAGAAGCTTTTCATCATTAGCTAACATTCAAGATTATCGGTCATAACATCTAAGAAGTTTATCCTTAACCAATACAAAGTAAGTATCATCGGCCATTAACCGATCATTGGGCGCAAAACCACCATCATGAACCAAGGTGATTATTTGGTGGCTAAGAATCAAAGGTTTATCACCAGGTGCCAAACGGATAAGGTTTTATCATTAAATAATATTTTATCAGCCAAAATTTGATGGACCTAGAGTTTATCTTCACGAAGTTAATTTCGGCCGTACGATTTACGCCCGGGAAGATCGTTCACACCTATAAATAGAGGACGAAACCATCATTCCAATTCATGCTCTAAAGTCCAGGTTCCTTCCACAATTGAGTCATGAACTCTACAGGCTACGATCGAGTGGAGAGAGGTGCGACGGTTGAAAGTTGATCGTGACTCTAATCAAGTCCGAGAGGCTGCCGCTGTCTGTCCATGATCTGAAGGTCTTCTTATTGTTTTTATCTTGGGTGTAATTCTTTCGATTTTCATCATTTGTATTTTATTATCTCTTCAGAATTTCTAGAATGAACTCCATGTTTTTATATCTTTTATTTTAGAAGATTATTAATTGAAGGTTTCAATCATATTTTATTTGTTTTAATTTTTTTTGATCAATTATTAATTGTGCTTAATATTTTTATGTTAGTTAATTGAATTTATAAATTAGGCTATAACAATTTGTGGAGTGTCTAATTTCAGAATTCATGATGCTAATTTTAATTGATTTTATATTAAATTAATAACTGACATAAATTTGATAACTAATGTGTGGAGAATCAAGTTTGTGTGGTATGTTAATCTATATTAGTATGTGGAGTGAATAATAGTTTAGGAAATCCAATTTAATGCATCTTAATTCTAATATGATTTGATGGAATGCTAGTTGTGGAAACTTCGATTCTTATTAAATTAAGATAGTTCTGCATGCTTAAGTTGCAGGGATGCCAGTTGTGGAGACGGTAAGTTAATCATATTAGATTACTATTTTAGGAAGATTCTAATCCATTTTTAAAAATTAAATTTATCTTTTGTGGTTCAAATATTTACCATGATGTATTTTTCATCCTAAGACCTAACTTCATCACCACTATATTATATTATCTTATTTTATTTTCTCTATTTTATTTTATAATTACAAAAAATATTTCCAAAATTTAATATTTTTTTCTCTTATTAATTTATAAGATCAGATATTAAATTAATAATATTTCTCGTGAGTTCGACATTCTTTACTCCTATTTACTATATTATTTGAGCGACTAGTGTACTTGCTAGTGATTTTATTTTGCTACATCATTTCACGCATCAAGTTTTTAACGTCGTTGTCGAAAAATATTTTGTTAATTGATTTTTTATTTTTATAAATTATTAGGAGATGTAAATAAAATCTGTAAATAAATTTTCTGTAAATATGTATATGTAATATTATTATTCTGTAAATATTTTTTTTATTTTGCATATAATTAGTTATTCGGTAAAAAATCTGATAATCGTCTTTTGCAGATAAAGGTCACGGGTGGTCATCTAAGTTTCGGATTAAAATTTGTTGTATTTATTAATGTGCGATCTTTTTCATATGAAATTTTATATCAAGAGGATTCATATTCTGATTTTTGGGTTTACACCGTAATTTATCCCTCTATGCTTTACATCATGAGTGAGCTCGATTCAACCCATGATTTTCACGCCCGTGTTATTGCCATGGAATTAATTAAATCACGTATTTTTTTGACTTAACTCATATTTTATCCGAACTCTTTTCGCGCCATGGATTTTGATAAGATAACTCCCAGTGAGTGTGCGTCTTAATCATCTTCGGGAATTCTCCAATAAGAATTTTCTTTTGCGCCGTGTTTAATTTTGGGTTCCCAATTTATTCTGATTTTTATGAATTAACTCCGCTGAATTTTAGCGCCCAACTGTTTTAAGATGGATTTGTTTAAGATTGATTTGTTTCCAACAGAAGATGTCGGAGTTTTTAGCCCCCATTTGAATTTTGGATTTTTAGCATTTGTCCACAGACACACTTGAGGACAATTTGACAATTTTCTGGTCCAAACAAATTTCTCCGATCAGATATATATGTTTATCACATTACATGGCCATAATTTTTTGCAATGTATGCAAATGATTTGTATAATTTTTTTTAGTTGTATGTATTTTTTGTAAATAATTAGTCATTCACAGAGATAAGTTACCGATAATTCTTTTAGAATATTCGGAGAATGTTGCCCAGCTGGAATTATTCTTTTGGCATTTTATCTTAATAGTTGTTACAATGATTCAATTATGTTGATGATTTCATTGGTTTGAAATCATAAAACTTTGATCTATCCTGCCCATATCGGATTTTCACTTTTAAAGAATATGAACTTTTTTTTTTAATAATGAGTTATTTCTTTAAATTATTTATAAACTATCACGATTTTTTAAATTTAACTTTTATTTTTTTGAATTCTTAAACTATCATAATTTTTTTTTAATTTGATCATTCAATCTAATTATCACAATTTCTCGATTATCTTTTATTTTTTGTATTTGTAAAAAATCTATTATACTCTTGTTAAAGTGTTAATTTATTTTTTACAAAATAATATATAATAAAAATATAAAAAAATAATTAAAAAAGAAGATGATGACCCCCGCCCTCGATTAATCTCTTTGCTTTTACGCTCTAATCATATTATTTGAGTAAGTTTCGGATAAGATTCTTTTTAGCGCCGAGGATTTCACTTGGAATTATTTTGGCCGAAAATTTATCTCGGTGAATTCAAGCACACTCGAATTTGAGCTTTCGAATATTATGATCAAGCCGAATTACCGACTATCTCTTTTAACACATGATTTTATTTATCTGAAACTTGACACTTCAATCCCTCCTCCGTATTTCACAATTTGAAACACACTGAATTTTTGCACCGCATCTAACTATCAGTGTTGACTTTTAATTACTGATTTCATTGAATTACCAAAAAAGACTTTATGAACAAATTCGGACATTTGATTCTTGAATTTCGGATTATGGAATTCACTTATATGTTTTGAATTGTAATCATCCACTTTTGGCGTAGAGTTTTTTTTAGCTGTATTCAACAAATTATTTTTTAAAACTAGTGTAATTACATAGATTAATCGTGACTCATTATTTGTATTATTTTATGTTTATTTTTGTTTTTATTTTGTATATACTTTTCTTCTCTTATCTCTTATTTTTCGAATTCACAATAATCATTGCGGAAGTTTGAAATCGAAATTTAAATTTTTTTAAATCAATGCAATTCAGATCACATCAAAACAAATATGAGAGGGAGAGAGAGAAAGCAATAACAAAGCACGCGATGATTATTGATGAGATTTGATCGCACCTTGGTCTACGTCCTCGCTCTGACTTCTCGATCTCGAGATAGTCGAAAATCCACTGGAATCTCTTTATTCTAAATAGGCAAAGGAAGAAAGTCCTTTACATCACCGTCTTTTCTTCACTTCGAGAGATAAGATACACCTCTCCTCCTAATAAAACTAATCTTTTCTTTCACTCAAAAGGTAAGATTTGAAACCTCTTTTACACAGGAACTCTTTCAGTATTTTTCTAAATAGAATGCTTCTCTCTTTTACAATACTAAGCTCACAAGAGGAGAAGAGAAAAAGAAAAGAAAACTTAAAATAAAAACTTTAGGAAACGATCTTCTTTTGATAACTTGAAATTTTTTTCAATGCTTGGATGGATGCTCTTGCTTCTATCTTTGACACTCCTTTTATAGACTCTAGTATGTGAAAAATTCATTCAGATATTGTTACACAAATTTTTCCTTCAAATTTGACCGGTACTGTTCATTTGACTCGAAGGCCGGTGGACCGCACATATGGATCAGTCGACCGGTACACTTTCTTTTATGAAAGATATGATCGTTGGCGAATTTTACATTATCTGATCGACCAAACAGTACTTTGACCTGTACAGTCTCGACATTCTGTTTGTTAAAATTGGGCATTTTCTGTACTCACCAGTCGACCGGTGTGCCTCGATCGGTGTTCTAGTTGATAGTTTGACCATCCTGTACTATGTTAAGCATAATATTTTGCATAGTTATTCAAGTGAGATGATTTTTTATTTTATGAAAAGCTAACAGAATTCTGTACAATTATAATTTATCCAAAATCTAATAGGATCATAGTTAATTATTTAATCAATGTGTAGTACATAAAGTTATCCCTTTTTCTTTTAACTTTTTTAGCATTTTAATTCTAATCTTTCGAAGTTTGTATCATCAAAATATAATTTTATATGTTATTAAAACTTAGATCTAACAATCTCCCACTTTTTTATGAAAACAAATAGAGAAATATAAAAAATGTATAAGTTACGAAAAAATTATAAAATAAGTTGTAAAATCAATTTTACTCCTCCTAACACTTAACTTTTCTTACAATGATAGATATTCACATAAGTATAAATTGTAAGGAACTCTTCGTATAAAGTGATATTCGGATCATTTTCTCCCCTTTTTGTTTCATAAAAAAAATCTGTTATAATGGCGAAATGGAAACGATTTGATGAAGGCTAAAAAATATATTAATAATAAAAAATATGGCATAAAACTTTGATACAACAATGATATCCATGACATGTCAAAATAAAGTTTTGTATTCCCCTTATCACTATTACCAATTTTATATATTCTCTCTTTTCAAAGAAATAGTAATATTGAATTTTTGAGTGAAATCAAAGGTAGATGATACTTTTACCATAACCTTTGTGACTTCACATTTCCAATTCTTTCTTTGCTTTACATGTGAGGCACACCTAAAAAACAATCATTTAAACTGTGGTACCCAAACTTCTTTGGGTCTAATTTTATTAGTCAAAATTCCTTTTGGAACCCATATCATCCCATGTTGTGAAATTTTCTTACATTGCATTGATAAGCATAACGGCCATAAAATCCGCACGCAAAACATGTAATATGTGATTTTCTATCATAGGAATAATTAGACTTCCAATAAGAATTTTTATGTCCAAAGTATTTCCTATATCTTTCTTTACATAATAAGTACTTTTATCATTATTTTGCGAATTTTTCAAACGATCATTTTCCTTCTTTACTTTTTCTAAAGAACATGTTAGTTTGTTAGTTTCACATGCATGTGTAATTTCCAGAGTTTCAATTTTATATTTTAGGTTTTCATTCTCCATAAAACATGTATTCTTTTCTTCTTTTAAATTTTCAATCTCATGTCGTAATTTCTCATTTGCCATTTTAAGTGAGTAATATTTTTTTATAAGGGAGGAAAGTTCTTTGTTTACATCTAAAGAAAGATTTTCTTTGGAAGAGCTCGATGAGTCATTATTTGAAAGATTAGAAGTTACTTCATTGTCGTGTGCCATTAAGCATAAGTATGCTTCATCACTGGAAGAGTTTGACGAGTCACTTGTTTCACTTGACTTTTCATACTTTTTCCTTTTACCTTTCAGAGATGTCTCTTCTTTGTGATTTTTGTATGCTTTTCGGATAGACTTCTCATTATTTTCTTTTTTTTTCACCAACTTAAGATACTTATCTAATTTTCTTGTGTAGCGAGCGAGTCTCTTTTTGTCCGCTTCTTCTTCATTTGAGTCTTCTTCATTTGCATTTGCCTTTAATATCAGTTTTCTTCTTGGGGGCTTTTTCTTCTTGATCTTCTTGAATTGAAATCTCATAGGTTAGAAGTGAACCAATAAGATCATCAAAATCTAATTTGTTCATATCTTTTTCTTCGATCATGGTCCTCTTCGTATTTAGACCTGAGAATCTTTTTCACCTTTTGGGAGTTAATTCTTGGCTCGCCCAAGAAAGCTAAGTCATTCACAATATTATTAAACTGAGCAACCATATTATTTATGGATTCATTATCATACATTTTGAAAGAATCATATTAATGATTTAGAATATTTAGTTTTGATTCTTTAACTTTATCGGTTCATTCATAAATAGTGATGAGTTTATTTCAAATCTCAGTTGCACTTTCATAATTTGAAATCCGATTAAATTCCATTAAATCCAAAGCACAATAAAATATATTTTTTAACTTTTCAATCTAGTATTGAAAAAACTTTCTGTCTTTCATCATATTCAGAAGGTAATTTTTCATGTTTTTCAACAACGTTTCACTTATTTATATCAATATAACATATGTAAGCTTGAATTCTAATTTTTTATATGGAAAATTCGATGCGTTAAAAAAGGGAGGACGACTAATTGATTGTCCTTTGGAAAAACCAAATCCGCTTGATGTCATGGCTCTAAAGATTGTTACATCTTAAAACAATGTGATGAAATCTTAAAACGATCAAATCTTAAAATGATTAAATCTTAAAATGATTTGATTTTAAAACAAGAGCAACCCGCACTAATACCAATTGTGGGATCCCAAATGGCACCAAGAGAGGAGGGAGTGGGTGAATTGGTGTTCAAAAAAAAATATCGAATTTACAATAATCATTGCAGAAGCTTGAAATCGAATCTTAGAATATTTTAAATCAATACAATTCAGACCACACAAAACCAATATGAGAGGGAGAGAGAGAAAGCAATCACAAAGCACGCAGGAGTTGTTGTCGAGGTTCGGTCACACCTTGGTCTACGTTTCCACTCCGACTTCTCGACCTTGAGATCTCCGATTCTACTAGAATCTCTTCTTTTGTTCGAAATGGGGCAAGAAAGAAAGCCCTTTACACCACCGCCTTTTCTCCACTTCAAGAGGTAAGATGCACCTCTCCTCCTAATGAAGTTAATTTTTTCTCTCGCTCAAGAGGTAAGATTTGGAACTTCTTTTACACAGGAGCTCTCTCAATATTTTTCTAAATAAAATACTTCTCTCTTTTACAATGCTAAGCTCAGAAGAGGAGAAGAGAGAAAGAAGAGAAAACTTAAAATGAAAACTTCAATGAATGATCTTCCTTAGATAACTTGAAGTTTTTCTTCAAGGATTGGATGGATGCTCTTGCTTCTAGCTTTGTCACTCCTTTTATAGGCTCTAGTATGTGAAAAATTTGTTCAGAAATTATTTCA
Organism: Pontederia crassipes; assembly: GCA_030549335.1. Lineage (NCBI taxonomy): Eukaryota > Viridiplantae > Streptophyta > Magnoliopsida > Commelinales > Pontederiaceae > Pontederia > Pontederia crassipes. The sequence continues at coordinate 12,101,860 of CM060190.1, forward strand.
CAAATTTCTCTTTTAAATTTGACCGTTACTGTTCAATTGACTCGGAGGCCGATCGATCGCACATATGGACCGGTTGACTAGTACAATTTTTTTATGAAATATATGACTGTTAGCGAATTCTGCACTATCCGATTGACCAACCTGTCGATCGGTATAGTCTCGACATTTTATTTGTTGAAATTGGACATTTTCTGCACTAACTGGTCGACCGATGTGCTTGATTGGTTGACCGGTGTTCCAGCCGGCAGGTTGACCGCCTTGCACTATTTTAAACATAACATTTTGCATAGTTATCCAAATGAGATGATTTTTTATTCTATGGAAAACAAAATTCTCTACAACTTTGAGTCCAAAATCTAACAGGATCATAGTTAATTATTTAATCAAAGTGTAGTACATTAAGTTATCCTTTGTTCTTTAAAATTTTCAGCATTTTACCTTTAATCTTTCGTGGTTTCTATCGTCAAAACATAATTTTATATGTCATTAAAATCTAGATCCAACATTTGCAGTACTAGTGAAAATTTAATGACAATCAATCCTAAAATATTTTGATAACTCCATACGTAAGAAAGAATATTAGAAAGAAGGCTGAATAAGCACGCAATAATCAGAGACAGGAGCAACAAAATGAAATAATGCAACCACAAAACAATCATCGTGAAGAAGAAGCAGATCTGTTCATGAGAGAGTATGTCTCAGCAAGATATAATGACAGAAAATCATGCATTGTGCTGCCCGAAATCAATGCAAATAATTTGGTGGAGGACTACATGAAGACCGCCACGACCACCTTGATAAATCTTTTGCCACCTTGAGCACTTACAAAAATAATAATGTTTCAATCTTTAAGTGACAAAGCTTCTAGGTGGTTCAAAACTATGCATGTAGCATCAATTCACTCATAGTTGGAGCTGGCAGAAAAGTTTGTTGGAAAATATTGCCCACTTCAAAAAGCAGGCAAATATCGAAGAGAGCTTAAGGCATTTTCTCAAGATGACGATGAAACATTATATGAGACTTGAGAACTCTATAAGGAATTGCTTTCTAAAGTTTCTGATAATAGGATTTTGAAATGGCAAGTAATGGAAGATTTTTATTATGGATTGCGATCATCGGATCAAGATAAGCTAGACCAATCTGCAAGAGGAACAATATTAGGAGCTAAACGCCCTAGTGAGATATTAGATATTATTGAAGTTGTTGCCCTAAAGTCTAGCCACGAAAAGAGACCACCTCGTCAAACTCATGGTGTTCACGCTGCTGAAAGTATAAAATCTTCTGAAGTAGTGGCTCAGCTGGAGTCACTTAATAAAAAAATTCAAGCAGAAGATATTACTAATGGGAAATTCAAGTAACTATAGCCCTATAGTTAACACTTCTTATTCAAATCAAATTGAAAATGCTAACTTTATTTCCAACCCATTTTTCAGGAGCAATGACTATGGTTGGAGAAATAATTCAAAGTTTACCTACAATTAGAATCAAGGCCAACCTTATGGTCTATCAAAAAATATATGCCAAGAATGCAACTTAAAACTCTCCAATATCGACCATCAAATCATATGCAGGAGATGATGGCACAAATCATAGACACTATGCAATCAATGCAAAAGAATATGGAATCTATAGCTACTAGTCAGGATGCATCAAATCAAAATTTAGAAATGCAATTGGGCCAGATGGAAACACTACTGACTTAACGTACACCAGGCTCTTCCAAGGAACACAACAAAAAATCCAAGTGGAGAAGAGCAAATTAGGCTTTAATCATCACTGGGATGAAGTCAAGTTGAAGACTATGAATCAGAACACCCTTTTCTTTCAATTAGTTAATGATTATATACTTTAGAATTAGTTTGGTGATTCGAAAAAAAAAGATAGGTATTTTATTTAGTTTTATTTATTTAATGGAGTCATCCAATTAATTTTCATTTTGTATAAAGGAAGAAATTCACAATTGTGGCGCGAAATCACCTGACATAATCCCACGCGCATTGACTCAAGTGCAAACCATTGAACATCTCTCAGCCACCAATTCTGAGACTCAAGGCTGATGAAACAACTCCGGGCGCAAAAGCTGATCGGTCCACGTCAGAATTTGACACATGGATATATTACTTGGATGTGTGTGCTGGCAGGCATCACTTCACACCGAGATAGGACAACATGGCAGAAGTGACATTTCACGGGCACCAAAATTTGACAATCGTCCTTGATTCTCGCTGAGCTGATTACGTGGAGCTAGAGAATTTCTGATATCCAACACCCAAATGATCTTACAGGCGCAAAAGCTGTGATTGAACAACTCGAGCCACTGACATTTGCATGCACGAACCATTGAAGTTGGCACCCAATAGTCAAACGACTTAACACTTCGGCAAGTGCAATGCATACTTGGTGCCCATATTCAAATTGACTTGACCGGTCATCATGCCTGTATAGGTAAGTTTATGCCCTATGCCCTATTGTGTTCTATAAATACTAGCCCTTGCATTTACCTTGCAGGATGAACATGAAGCCGATCTTCAACTTCTCTTTGCGCCCTCTCCGTTCGACATCTCCACTGCGTCGGGAATCACTATCACCCATCACAACTCACGGCCGAGACTCCACCAACATGTTGCGATCGAGATGGTAATCTCCTTCTCCCATGCGTGACTGTCGATCTCAAAGCCGAAAGCCACCTAACACTTTGAGCTGTTCATCACTGAATCATGGCCGAGACACTCCATCGCCACATTATCACGATCGAGACTCCTCATTGACATAATATTACGGCCAAAGTTGCGACTGAGATGCCAACTTTAAAGCGCCACCATCCATGTTCTCCATCGACTTCTTTTTATCACCAGTCGCTTTTGTCATTGACATTTGGCAGTCTTCATCGACTTACTTCCCTTTCATAGTCGAGCCTCTTCATCGACTTACAACCATGCGCTTCACCACCCCGAGCTGCCACCTTTCTTCCTATTTCTGCATAGTGACGGTTTTATTTTTAGATTTGGATGAAGCAATTTGCTAATATCTGGAGGGGGTGTCATGACGGACGAGATCCACATGCTCAACCCACACCACAATATTCACGGTTCATTTCATACCTGGGGGATTATCACTGGACCAAGCCTACCTATCATGATCATTTTGAAAGAATGTTTGCTATACGAGTCCAGGCCACTAGATTTCCAGACATCGAATTACTCAAGGAGTACAATTTATTTGCTGATATCCATTTATTATTTTCCCAGATCAGCCTTTCTGATTTTGTTCAATAGCGTTGGCCCACTTATGAAGTCCTCACTATGGAATTTTTGTCATCTCTCGAGGTCTTCAATTTAGATGGCAGACAATATAATCAGCTCCGCGTTTCTTTTTAGCTATGTGGACGATCTTTCACGCTGACTTAAGAAGATTTTAACAATATTTATGGATTTTTGAACTATGAGACTCGTTCTATACCTACTGACTTTGATGCTAAAAATTTTTGAAAATAGATAATCGAAGAAGACCTATTGATCTGGAGCACAGCTAATGAAGGCACAATTCAAAATCATGTCTTGTGCTTTGTCCATCGCATGCTCAGCAACACCCTTAGCAGATGAAGTGACAACGATGGAGCCATCTCAGAAGGGGAATTATTTTGATCCACAACATGCTCCATAGGACACAGGTCAATGTTAGCACCTTCCTCATCTGCCATCTTCAACGCCGTACTACTCATCGGAGCGGCAACATCAATATGGGAACCCTTATCACGCTAATAGCTCAACACTTCATGCTTGACCTAGATGATCTTGAAGTTATCCCGGAGGCATCCACCTCCATCAACAAACCATTCTGGCCATGAGCCTCGCCAAGACCAACAATGCAGGAGTTAAAGTTTTTATTTTTAAAGGGAGTGATATGTAGGTGCCCTGCAATGATCGAAATGCATTAACCCAATTATTCCTGATAACTGACTACTTTTTAGGCAAGTCGCAGCTCTAGTGGTTCCACCTGTAGGACCATTTACCTTTGTTGGTTAGCCACACCAGGATGAGGTCTTCTCCTGGTTTGATTCTACTGATTATACAATAGCTCAACAATATCTTTAGCAACCACAAGTCTTCTAGGCTACATCACCGGAAGCTTCCTGACATGTGGCATCTGCTCCTTCACCACACATGCCGGTGCCTTCTCCAATTCCATCTCCAGCACATGAGAGTTCTTTTGATTCCTCATTCATACCTGCCACTCCTTATGAGGAACGGGAGCCAATGGAGGTATCTGCCCCTTTGTAGGAGCATGACCCACTTATGTGCCCTTACCTGAGCAGAGGCATATTACACACCTCCTCTATAGCCTCAGTCGCCGTAGCCTGACATGTGTCCATGCAGAGCCTCTCAGAATCTATGTATGATGAGCGGCTTCACTAGGCAGGGAAGTTGCATGCTATTCAAGAGGAGCAAAATAGGCAGGCAACAAAGCAATGCCGATAGGCCGAGGAGTTGACCACCATTCGAGTAGAGTTCTGGGATATGCAGAGCGCCACCAAGGCTGCTTCGAGTCCTGCCAGGATTAGGAAGTCCACATGATGCGGCGCGTGCATGACTATCATATGTGCTAGGGACATTTTGGCTATCACCAACCTGTGTCGTTGTGTCATCAAGCAAACAATAAATCTGATTGTGTCGTTTTCCTTTTCTTTATTTTTCATTTCTTTATTTCTCCTTTTATTGAGTATATATTGTAATATCCCTAACTTAAACACGTATGATTAGAATGTTATATTATGTTATTGATATCTACTATGAAGCTCGTGTTAAGACATAAGCTTTAATGATAATTATTGGACCTCGAAAAGTGATGAAAATTTATTTAAGGCATGAAAATGTAATTTTAAAAAATGTGAGAATTTGGAAAAATAAAGTCCCGGTAATTGTTCCTATATGTTAAATTATTCTAAAAGTGATTTTAAGAATTTTTAGGAGGTGTGAGAGTTAGGTAAAACATAAACACAAAATCAAAAAAATTGTGAAATCGTGTTTTTTGTTCTTCGGACAAAAATTTAGATTTCGATTCCTTAGTTATTTATTTTCCTAAATATTTTATTTGAATCCAAATGGAGGGTAGTTTCTGATTTACATGTAATGTCTTAAGTAAGTGAATAAATAAATAAATAAATAGAAAATGCAAAGGCCATTTACTTATAAATAAATAAATAAATACACGCGAATAAGGCATAGACCAAGGGTATTTTTAGAAGAATCACATGCACTAGCTGAAGTTGCTATCTCCCTCCCTTCTAATACTTATCCTTTTATCTTTTACTATATTTGTCTATCCTTTTCACCACTTTGGCCGAACATTTAAGACAAGAGCATAAACATCAATACTTGTTGAAGGAATTTGAAAGAAGAGAAGGAGAATTAGGGTTTTGGCATGTGGTGAGTTCATACTTTATTTTCTTTTGATTTCAATTATATACATTTCTAATTATGATTTCTCTGAACCTCTTCCATCTCATTCACTCTCGGATTTTATCTAATCAAGGGGCAAAATTCATGTTCCTCATGAGCAAAATTAACCCTAGCCATGTTCAATTCATTCCCGAATTTTTAGCTACGCAATTCCATACCTTCAGGTGCTCCAAAAATTTTCACCTTTATTATAATTGACCCTCTATAAGTCTACGTTCATTTTGTTTTGGAATCAAGTTAATATTATTTCTGTAGAGAAAGTTATGCTCTTATCTTTAAGGTACTATCACTCTGTCCGTCGAAATTGCTATCCAAAATTCTAAGTTATGTATTAAATACAATATATCGTTGAATTATTTGATAATTTATGGTGTTATATAAACTGATGTCAGGTTTCATTGACAATTGGAATCACTAGAAAATGATATGTGTAACAAAAGTTATAAATATTTTACCGAGCCTTACTCAGTATGTCAGGATGAAACTTAAGGCAGATTATGCTAGTACTGATTTAATTTATTGTGCTCAGTACAAATAGATATAAATTCAAGTAATTTTTTGAGTTTCACCCTAGGATATCTACTATTTGGGAACATTAAAATTACTAGAGCAGGGAATGTTTATTATTTTATATAAATCATAAAAGTAAGGTCACTCAGTCTGTCATAACATAGAAATAACATAAACGTTAGGCTCATGAGAACAAGCCATAATGGAATAAGATCTAAAACTTTTACATATTAATGTCTATATAACATGAAACTAAAGAAAATTGGACTGATGCCATTTGGTTATGTATACCAGAAGATATGGATTTTGTTTGCTATGTGTGCAATCTGTCATAATATTAGGTTAATCCGTTAAGTACTTACTTAAGTTATAAGAGTACATACTTAAGGTTCATATACCTTTTCAATTAATTATGTTTCATGTGTGAAAGGCTTGTGTTCAGATCATAGTAGTAATGTGTTTCTTACTATTATTGTTATAGGAGTACAAGAGTAAAGTAGTGAAAAAGGAAAGGAGAACATTTTGTTAGCACTTATGGGTAAGTTAGTTTCTCATACTCTATGTATTCGCTTCTTTTGAATTCGGCATGAAATTGATTGTTATATGTATTAAATGTGTATTTTGATAAGTTTATATGAAAATTATGTGTTGAATGATTGATCAATTGATGGCTCATTGGATGAGCTTATGTGAAATGTTATGGATCAAGTTTATAGGATGCAATCCTATTATGTTTGAATATGATTCATCTTCTGATATTCAAGATATGGTTGTTATGTGATGAATCATGCATCGACATATGCTTGCATTTCTATATATTATGGTTGGAACTAAGTGCTATATCGTTAATCACGATGGGAGTCACCTCTAGAATCCAATCCATCATTTTGTTCCTAAAAAATGGGATGAGATAAGTTGAAGCTAAGTGTCGTGCGGAGCTAAGTGCTACACCATGAGAGTGGAAGCCACTTATAGAATCCGTACGGACCACTACTGGAAGCTGTAGGATCCTAAAAGGCACCAAAAGAGGAAGGGGGGGGGGGGGGGTTGAATTGGTGCTTATCCGAAAATACCAATTTTATGAAAATCATCTCGGAAGCTTAAAATTGATACATGAATCCTTTAAAACAAATGAAATTCAAATCATAAACATAATATTAGAAGGAGAGTGAGAGAAATCAAACACAATGAACACGGATGGTTGTTGATGAGGTTCGGCTACACCTTGGCCTATGTCCCCGCTTTGACTTCTCGACCTCGAGACCGTCGGAGATTTCACTAGCACTTTCTTTGTTCCAAATGGGACAAGAAAGAAAGCCCTTTACACAACCACATTTTCTCCGCTTTGAGAGGCAAAGCAACCTCTCTTCTTTGGAAGCTAATCTTTTCTCTCGCTCAATAGGTAAGGTTTAGAGCCTCTTTTACACATGAGCTCTCACAATCTTTCTGAAAAATAGTTTCTTTCTTTTACAATAGAACACTCACAAGAAGAGAATAGAGAAAGAAAGAAAGCTCTAAATGATAGTTTCAAGAGAAATTATCTTCTTTTGATTTCTTGAATTTTGCTTCAATGCTTGGATTGGTGCTTTTGCTTCTAGCTTTGGCACTTGTTGTATAGGCTCTGACATGTGGAAAATTCATCTAGAATTAATTCTATATTTTCTCCTTGAAATATAGTCATTACTATTTCATTTTAATAATGGACCGGTCGATCGCATTTATGGACCAGTTGACCGGTCTATATGAGCGTTGCGTTTATTTCTTCAACTTTTGTCCATGGTCGATCGACCGGTCTGTCGGCCCGTATTGTCTTGACGTTGCCCAAGAAAACTCATGTATTTATCGGTCGACTGACAACTTCAACAGGTCGACTGGTATATCTTTGATTGGCTTTTTTTGCGTCAATCGACAGGTTGATCAACCTGCACTATTTTGAGTATAACTTTTTTGCACAGATATCCAAATTAGATAATCTTAGATTCTATGGATAGCTAAAATGATTCTCTACAACTTTGATATTCATTATTTATTCAGAATCTAATAAAACCAGTGTCAATTATTTGATCAAAATGTAGTGCATAAAGTTATCCATTTTATTTAAACTTTTCAGCATTTAACTTTAATCTTTAGAAGTTTGTGTCATCAAAATATAATTTTATATGACATTAAAACTTTGACCCAACAATCTCCCCCTTTTTTATGAAGACAAATTGAGAAATATGAAAAATATATAAGTTGCGAAAAACTTATTAAATTCTTGTAAAATCAATTTTACTCCCCCGAACACATAACTTTCCTTACAATGGTAGGATTCACATGAATATTAAGTGTAAGTTATTCTTCATATAAAGTTATGTTCAGATCATATTTCTCCCCCTTTTGTTTCATGAAAAAAATAATTTTTATATGAAGCATATAAGAAACCATATGTGACTCTCCCTTAATCATATAATAGTTATAGACATATGTTCCCTCCTTTATTCTTCCCCTTTTATTATATAATAGACATGTGAAGTATTGCATCATAAAGATTTAGAAAATGACTCCTCCTAAATTTATGGCTATTTATAATGAAAATCAATTTATGAAAGCCACAAAAAACATTCATTAAGAAACTAATTTTTGCATAAAACTTTAATCCCACAATGATTATGTAAAAAAATAAAGTTGAAAAGTTTTAACATGCTCCCCCTATCGCTATAACCAATTTTCTTTTGTTCCTTTTTTTTCTTTCAAAGAAATAGTCATTTTGAAATTTTTGAGTGAAATTAAAAGAATAGGGTAAAAAAAATTTCAACATTTCCATTCACATTACCATAACTTTTGTGCCTTCACATTTCGATTCGTTCTTTGCTTTACGTGTGAGGCACACCTGAAAAACAATCAAGTAATTTTTGGTGCTCAAACTTTTTTGGGTCCAATTTTGTTAGATAATGTTCCTTTCGGAACTCAAATTATGTCATTTTGATATTGTTTTCTAACTTTGCATTGATAAGCATAATGGTCATAAAATTCGCATGTAAAACAAGTAATATGTGATTTTTTATCATAGGAATTATTAGATTTCCAATAAGAGTTTTTATTTTCAAAATGATTCCTAAGATTGTTTTCGTTATATGAGAAATAGTATTTTCAGTATTTTGTGTACTTTTTTTTAAAAAAGTATTTTTTTGTTTTATCTTTTCTAAAGAACATGCTAGTTTTACTATTTCACAAACATGTGTAATTTCTAGAGAATCAATTTCGTTTATCAGTTTTTCAATCTCAAGTAGTAGTTTTTCATTTTTTTTCTTTAATTGAAAAATATCTTTTTTATGAGAGCGGAAAGTTCTTCATTCACATCTAAAGAAATATTTTCTTTGGAAAGCTCGTTGAGTCATTATTTGAAATTGAAGAGTTAGAAATTATCTCATCGTTGTGTGCCATTAGGCATAAGTATGCATTCTCACTAAAAGAACTTCGTGAGTCATTTGATTCATTTTCACTTGTCTCTTCATGCTTCTTCCCTTTGTGAGATATCTCATATTTGTTTTTCTTCATGAGACTTGAGTGATGTTTACATAATCCTCTTTTCGGCTTCTCACTCTTTTCTTTAGATTTCACCAACTTGAGTTATTTGTCAAGCTTTCTTGTATAGCGGATGGGTCTCTTTTCATCCACTTCTTCTTCACTTGAGTCATCTTCATTTTCTCTTGCTTTCAAAACCAATGTCTTCTTTTTAGGAGCATTGAATTATTCTTCTTCTTGGATTCCAATTTTATATGTTAGAAGTGAACCAATAAGATCATCAAAATTCAATTTGTTTAGATCTTTTTCTTCGATCACGGTCCTCTTCGTATGCCATTGGGAGGAGAGAGACCTGAGAATCTTTTTCACTTTTTGGGGATTAATTTTTGGCTCCCCAAAGGAGGCTAAGTCATTTACAATGTCATTAAATCGAGCAAATATATCATTTATACATTCATTATCATACATTTTAAAAGAATCATATTGATGATTTAGAATATTCAATTTAGATTCCTTAACTTTATCGGTTCCTTCATAAGTAGTGATGAGTTTATTCCAAATCTCAGTTGCACTTTCACAATTTGAAATCCAATTAAAATCCGTTGAACGCCAAAGCACAATAAAAATATTCTTTGCTTTCTAATCCAATTTTGAAAAATTTTTCTGTCTTTTGTCATGTTCGAAATGTAATTTTTCATGTAAATAATAGTTTTTTTCAACAATATCCACATGTTTATATCAATAGAACATATGTAGGCTTGAATTATAATTTTCAAATATGCAAAATTTGATGCATTTAAAAGGGGAGGATGACTAATTGATTGTCCTTCGACAAAAATAAATCCACTTGATGCCATAGCTCTTACGATTGTTAAATCTTAAAAAAGATGATTGAATCTTAAAATTGATTAGATCTAAAATGATTAGATCTAAAAACAAGATGATTCACAAGAAATTAAAACAAGAGAAACCCATTCTGATACTAATTGTAGGATCCCAAAGGGCACCAAGAGGGGGGGTGAATTGATGGTTATCCGAAAATATTGATTTTATGAAAATCATTGTAAAAACTTAAAATCGATTCGTTAATCCTTTTAAAATCAAAGCAATTAAAATTATAAACATAATATTAGAGGGAGAGAGAGTGGGAGAAATCAAACACAATAAACATGGGGGGTTGTTGATGAAGTTCGGCCACACCTTAGCCTGCGTCCCTGCTCCGACTTCTCGACTTCAAGATCATCGGATATTCCACTATCACTTCCTTTGTTCCAAATGGGGTAAGGAAGAAAGCCCTTCACACAACCACATTTTCTCCGCTTTGAAAGGCAAGGCAACCTCTCCTCATAGGAAGCTAATCTTTTTTCTCACTCAAGAGGTAAGATTTAGAACTTCTTTTATACAGGAGCTCTCACAATCTTTCTAAAAATAGTTTCTTTCTTTTACAATAGAACACTCACAAGAAGAGAAGATAGAAAGAAAGAACTCTAAATGATATTCAAGAGAAATGATCTTCTTTTGATTTCTTGAAGTTTTGCTTCAATACTTGGATTGTTGCTTTTGCTTTTGGTTTGGGCACTCCTTTTATAGGCCCTGGCATGTGAAAAAATTGTTTAGAATTAATTCCACATTTTTCTTTTTGAAATATAATAGTTATTATTCATTATAGTAATGGACCGGTCAACCGCATTTATGGACTGGTCGACTGGTCTATATGACCGTTGTACTCATTTCTTCAACTTCTGCCCATGATTGGTCGATTGGTAAGTCGACCGGTATTGTATCAACGTCATCTAGGAAAACTCGTGTATTTGTCGGTCGACCGACATCTTCAATAGGTCGACCGGTATATCTTTGATCGACTTTCTTTGCGTCGATCGACAAGTTGATCGACCTGCATTATTTTGAGCATAACTTTTTGCACAGTTACCCAAATTAGATCATCTTGAATTCTATGGATAGCTAACATGATTCTCTATAATTTTGATATTCATGATTCATCCAGAATCTAATAAAACCAGTGTCAATTATTTAATGAAAATGTTGTGCATAAAGTTATCCATTTTATTTAGACTTTTTCAGCATTTAACTTTAATCTTTCGAGATTTGTATCATCAAAATATAATTTTATATGGCAATAAAACTTTGACTCAACAGAAGCCATCTATCGCTTTCTGATCTATTCCCCAAAAATGGAATGAGAAAAGATGGAGCTAAGTGCCGTGCGGACCTACGTGCTACATCGTGAGGGTGGGCGCCACCTCTAGAATCCGCATGGGCGACCCCTAAAAGCCATCTATCGACTATACAAACTGACCAGTTGGTGATCCGTGCATTCATATGAAAATGTTGCATTTTACATTCATCCGTTTGAGAATTGTTATATGATTGTAAATGTGAAGTGATTGTTATGTACTTTGTGTATGATTATAAAAGTTGTTGTTATGTATGCCATTGGATATTTCATACTATTCATTGTCTCTCCAAATTTATTAGATGGTAACACATAGCTTATGAGTTATCAACTTACTGAGCTATTGGTTGCTCACAATGTTATTGTACACCTTTTCAGATCAATAGAACTTTTGCGATCGCGAAAGACCAGCCTTAGCAGGGTGTGAATCCTTTTTGCAGCTAAGGTACTGAGAAGTCATATGCCCCACCATGTGTGCTAGATAGAAGAATTGTAACTCTCATATCCCTCTGTTGGGGTATTGAGATAGTTCTATATGTGATGTCTATACAAAAGTACTTTTGTATCTTGTAAAATAAATTTTTTTTATAACTATGTGCTTGTGTGTACCGTAAGGTTTTTTACATGCTCTGAATGATCAATATAAACTGTGTGGTTTAGTTATATGTGTTATCACTTTCTTGTATTATTTAGAGGAGTTATGCATAATTTTTTTTAAAAAATAAGGAAATATATTTGATTGTCCATAATAAGTCACGAGCTCTAATTTAAATCACCGTTTAAATCGAGGTCGTGACATATATTCCTATCCTTTATTGGCCAAACACTGAGGACAGTGTCAGGTTCTAGATTGGGAGAGTTTGCTTTTCATGCATTGTATTTTCATTTATTTTTCTTTTTTATTTGCCTGTGTATGCATTTATATCCAAAAAAATCAAAAAATTGAAATTTTTTTCAAAAATACCATTGCACGCATTTATTTTGCTACCATCTTATTAACTCTTATCTTACCGCGTTAATTATCTTTTATTAAAATTCAAAGACATGTTGTAACTGATGAAATATGAATATTTTTCTCTCTTATCACTTGCTATTTCAGTATTGAACTTAAACTATGTATCTGTGCTAAATAAAATTATGAATGTTTAGATTACAAGATCATGTTCATACCTATTTGTTCATTTATGACTTAGTCTTGATAATAGTAGCCTTTTCATTGACCATATTAAGTACTTTTTGAGCTTATAAAACTTAGTTGAACACCAACAAAAAAAATGTTTAAACGAAGTTATGTGTAGGTACAAAAGAGTTATTCGGAACTAAGTTGTGTTCGGATAAATAGATCCGTAGAGGTTCATGTTTGGCGACCTAAGGGCAACTGCTCTGGGTTTTGTCGATCGAAACCCTATTACAAGGACATCTTGTGGAATATGGAGAAGCACGAGAGTACTGAATCATGGTTAAATTCAAATCCTTCATTTAGAACCTTGGTTGTTTGGGCAAGTATATTCAAGGGGTGCCTTAACACCTGTTGCCCTAAGGCTGTCTGGTCTGGGGGTCATCACCAAAAAGCCCACTACATGGACTTTCTTGTGCAATCCTGCTTGAAGATTAGAACTTTTAAAATGATTGAAAATAAAAGTGGGAAAAACAAATCTAAGCTCAATTAGTATTTATGTGTTCAATATTAATGATATTATTTGATAGAATATTTATTTTTTTACAAGGTAGAATTTGATATTGTTTAAATATGAGTAGCATTCAGACCCTCTATGAAGCTAAGTGAATGGAAAGTGGTAACACGCTAAGTAGTAGGTGTACAGAAGAACCGTGTGACAAAATTAGTCAACTGATAATATGAAGGCTACGATGGAACTCTCTTGAGCCTTGCTTTCAAATTTTTGCTTGACGACAATCAAGACTTTAAGCTTGGAGGAATTTGATGCATGCAAATTACAACATATTTAGTCTAGTATTTTAATTATTTTTTTTGAAATTTGATCATGGCATGCATCATTTTAGATTATTTTTAGTTATAATTCTGAATTTATCGATTCTGATTATTAATTCTATTAATATATCCATTATGGATGGATTAATTAATTTTTGTAATTACTTTGCAGGGGTCCGAAAGATTATGACTCAGGTATTGGAGCAAAGTTTTAATGTCATATAAAATTATATTTTGATGATACAAATCTCGAAAGATTAAAATTAAATGTTGAAAAAGTTTGAAGAAAATTAGATAACTTTATGCACTAAATTGTGATTAAATAATTGACTATGGTCTTATCATATTTTCGATGAATGATGAATAACAAAATTGTAGAGAATCCTATTAGATACCATAGAATCTAAGATTATCTAATTTGGATAAGTGTGCAAAATATTATGCTCAAAATTGTGCAGGTCGGCCAACCTGCCGGTCAAGACAATGTCAGTCGACCAATCCGAGGCACCGGTCAGATTCTCGTCGAGATTATACCGGTTGATAGATCGATCGATGCAGCGGTTGACTGATCAACTCAATGGGCGCAAATCAAAATATCGAGACTATACCAGTTGACTGATCGGTCGACAATTTCGTCGACCGACCAGCTACGATCAGTGAGAAAATAAGCACAACAGCCATATAGACCAGTCGACCAGTTCATTAATACGATCGATCGGTCCACGACTGACATGAATAGTAACAATTACTTTTCAAGAAGAAAAATGTGAAAAAATATAAGCCTATAAAAGGAGTGCCAAAGCGAGAAGCAAAGACACCCATCCAAGCATTGAACAAAAACTTTAAGTTATTAAAAGAAGATTATTTTCCTTGAAATTTTCATTTTAGTCTTTCTCTTCTTTCTCTCTTCTATCAGAGTGAGCTTGATATTGTAAAAGAGAAATAAATTATTCAAAAAAAATTGAGAGAGCTCCTATGTAAAAGAGGTTTCAAATCTTACCTCTTGAGCGAGAGAAAATATTAACTTCATAGGAGGAGAGGTTCCTTGCCTCTCGTAGCGAAGAAAATGTGGTTGGTGTAAAGGGCTCTCATTTGGAAAAAAGAAGAGTTATAGTGTAATCTCTAGTGGTCTCAAGGTCGAGAAGACAGAGCGGGGACGTTGGTCAAAGTGTGGCCGAACCTCGTCAACAACCACCACATTCATTGTGTTTGAATTCTCTCTCTCCCTATCATATTGTATTTGATGTGATCTGAGTTGTATTGATTTTAAAAGGTTGAAAGAATCGAGTTTAAGCTTCCATTATGTGTTTTCGTGAAATCGATACTTTTGTCTTAAAAATTTCACCCCCCCTTCTCTTTCCTTTGGGATCCTTCAATTGGTATCAGAGCAAAGTTGCTCTTGTTTTTAAGATATAACCATCTTTTAGAGAAGGACACCTGTTTTTCAAGAAGGTTGATCAATTTTTCATCCGCCGAGATTTTGTGACTTAATTTTTTTCACAATGGAAAATTTGCATGCAAGACTATTTATGTTCTCTTGATTATGATTTATGGGAAATTATTGAAAATGATTTTGAAAGGCCTAAGAAAGTTATAAATGGTGTTTTCATTGATCTTTCATTTTTCGAATACAATGATTTTCAAGTTTCACTCGCCAAACTTGGTTCTAAAGCTCGAGATGCATTTTATTATGCTTTACATGTAGAAAATTTAAATATCATTTCTAGTTGTTCTACATCTTATGAAATTTGGCAAGTTTGTTAGATAGGTATGATGGGAGCAATTTTGATAAAAAGGGCACATCGAATGTTGAAAATGAAGACAGTGCCAATTCTATATCCATGACATCCGACCAAAACTTTGAATTATGTTTCCTGGCAAAAAGAGAGGATGATGAGATATCCTCCAACTCATCTTATTGCTCTAGTGATAATTGTTATAATGCTGATGAGGATGATAATATTAATTTTGATGTGCATAAGGAATTTTCTTCCTTAATCGAAAAATATCTCTTTTAAAAGGAAGAATGAAATATTGATGGATGATTTTCATATTATGAAAAATGACCTTGATATTTTGAAAAAAAAGGAAAGAGATGCTTGTCTAGATCAAAATGAAACCTTGATGAATGATCTTCATATATGAAAAATGATTTTGAAAATTTAAACAAGGAAAAAAATGCATGTTTAGTTGACAATGAAAATGTGAAGAAGGAAAATAATACATGTGCAAATGAAAATAAGAATTTGAAAAAAAAATTATTTCTGTTAATAATGCCTTGAATCTGAACCCAGTTGGTCCCCCTACATAATCAGGCGCTTCAGCAAAATTCCCCTACGGGGGTCTCGCTGACCGAGAATGCCTAGATAAACTCCCTAGGGGTCCATTCAGAGACCCATCCTTGTAATCATCATTATTCCATAATAAAACAAGTCGCCGCTTTCCGAGGACGTAACCTCGTAAATCTTCGTATTCTTCTATGTTCATGCGATCTCTCTCTCCCTCTTTTCGTAACAATTTCCTTACAAAAGTCTTTGAATGATAAACTTGATATGCCTTTGAAAAGCATTATCAATGATGGTTTTCAAAAGTCTACAATTAATAATCACAAAGTAGCTAAAAAGTCTATTGTCCATACATCTTGTAAGAAAATTAATTTAAAAAAGGATTACAAAAACTCACATGGATACTACTTAAAGTATTATTATTTTTCAAAACCAAGCATGATAATGATTTTTATTTGAGGAATAAGCATTCTTATGATCACTCTTTTAATTTTAAACATTCTAATGCTTCTCATCATGATTATTCGAAATTGAGACATGTTCATGATCATTTCATTAGACCATCTACTACTTGTCATCATTATGGTGTTCATGATCACTATGCCTTCAAATGCAAAATTAAGAATTATATGAATATCGGCATGAAGATGATGTGAGTTCCAAAAGGAACCATAACTAATAATGTTGGACCCAATCAAGCTTGGGTACCAAAATGCAAATGATTTTTATTTATAGGTGTGCTTCACAAGGAATGAA
The DNA here is from genome assembly GCA_030549335.1 of Pontederia crassipes. Taxonomy (NCBI): domain Eukaryota; kingdom Viridiplantae; phylum Streptophyta; class Magnoliopsida; order Commelinales; family Pontederiaceae; genus Pontederia; species Pontederia crassipes. Next base: position 12,118,522 of record CM060190.1, read on the forward strand.
GAAGAATGCTTCAAGTAAAGTAAGGCACACATCTTTTGGTTGTGTGACATGAAAAGAAAAACAACAATAAAGTTGAAATGAGTTGGATGCATAAAAGTTTGTAGTAAAAGTATTTTGGTATATTGAAATGAAAATTTGAACTTATTTTGATATGATGCATATTTATGTCTTGAAATTATCAATTTATTATCATAATATTGCATGAAGTTCATATGTGATAAAAGATTATGATTATCGTGCATATTAAAATTATGTTGCTCATATAATTTTGAAAATATCTATATTATTCATTTTTACTAAATGAGAATATGTCTATTGAATTGTGTATGATGATTGCTAAGTTGACATTTTTAGACTACCTTGCTAGTTAAATGTGGAGATCATATTTATAAAATATAAGGGCAATTATATCAATACTAAAGTTTGTATGCATGATTCTTCATACTCAAAATATGTTAATCTTAGCATGCATAATTGATTTATATGACTCGTGTTATGAGCCTTAGTGTATGAACTTATTATAAATTTTGACGTATTACACTATATCATTTGGACACACATGCACATTATGATTTGGAATAAGATGATTGATCATATTGGTGTGCAAATTGAAAATTATTGAATAATACATTTAATTTCTAAACTCTATAGGTTATGCACATGTTTGAAGTAAAGCATAAGAGATCATTTTCAACTTTCCATATACATCTTCTATCAAAGTTGATTTGTATGCTCATTTTTTTTTTTGAAATACTTTGACATGAATCTTATTCTTTCATATTTCAAATTATCATGTCATGTAATGAAAGCTATTTTTTCATTTATAATTTGAAATAGCTATTATTAATTTAAGAAAGAGGGAGCGTGTAAAAGATTAAACTTTGAATATATTTTTAGTTTCATTAATTGTCACCATTTTCATTATTATCTTGTGACAAAGGAAGAAAAAGAAAATTGGATTTGAAAGAGTGTAAACACAAATTTTAGGGTAAAGTATTATTTTGAACATAGAAATAAAAAATTGGATATACTTGTGTGTTACAATTATTTGTGTTTTATACTTGTCTATTAATTATCATAATTTGTGCATAAACTTATGATTGTTAAAAAATCAACTTTTGGGCATATTTTGATATGTTAAACTTTGGAAATGCCTATGCTATTTATGATGTTTATTTATTTGTCTTAGCATATGAAATCATGCTATGAGATTAATGTGCATAAACTTATATTGTCATAACTTGTTATCATTTGAGTATTCTATATCGTATGACATTTGACTATCAAATTCGGAATAATTCTTAAATTATATCTCTTTTGAACAAATGAAAATATATATATAAGATTTTTTTACTTGTGTAATAATATATTTACATTTGAGATATTTATGTCATACCATGAAATATATCAATTATATAACTTATATGAGCATGGATATACATTTTCATGATTTGCAAAGTTATTTTATTATCATATCTTAGTACAAATCATTTAAGCTTAAAATCTTCATGTTATGAACATTAAGATATGCCTCATCATTCATAATGTTATCATTTTCTTTGGAAGAAAAGGGAAACAAATAGAGAAAGAGAAAGAAAATAGGTCATAGTGATAGAGGGAGCTTGTTCAAAAAATTGAAATATTATTTTATCCACCCACTTTAAATATGATTTATGTTATCTTTATTTTCAAAATTCGTGATTATTTCACAAAACTCAATTTTGACAAAACTCAATTTTCACATATTTGTCTCAAAGTTTTATGCAATATTTTGATTTTGAATACCATTTTTTTTGTGATGTGTTATTCATAACCTCTAGTCTTGTTTTCATATTTTTGCCATTATAAAATAACCATAGATTTAGGGGGAGTTATTTTTATCTATCGTATATTTTCTATATTAAACAACTCATTACGATGTAATGCTTTACATGTTTCTTATATGACAAAAGAGGAGAATAAAATTTTTCAAAAATGACATGATTAAGGGGGAGTTACATATTATTTCTTATGTGATTCATATGCAAATTACTTTTTGATGATCCAAAGGGGGAGAAATATGATATGAATAACTTTATATGAAGAGTACCTTACAATTAGTACTTATGTGAATATCTATCATTGTAAGAAAAGCTAAGTTTTAGGGGAGTAAAATTGATTTTATAAAAAATTTATAACTTTTTCGCAACTTATATATTTTTCATATTTCTCGGTTTGTCTTCATAAAAAAGGAGATTGTTGAAGCAAAGTTTTAATGCCATATATAATTATATTTTGATGATACAAAGTTCTAAAGATTAAAATTAAATACTAAAAAAGACTAAAGAAAAATGAATAACTTTATGCACTAAACTTTGATTAAATAATTGACTATGATTTTATCATATTTGGGATGAATGATGAATATCAAATTTGTAGCGAATCCTATTAGCTATCCATTGAATCTAAGATTATATAATTTGAATAATTGTGCAAAAAAAAAATGAAGTTATTTAAAAAAAAATGAAGTTGGTAAGGTTTTAGTTACTGAAGGAGATATTAAGAACAGATGGGAAGAGTATTTCTATAAGCTATTTAATGATGGATGTGAAGTTCCCGTTGTGATTTGGAGGACTTGACAGTTAGCGAATGTGAGCTTAATAGGTCATTTTATCGTAGAATTAGAGTCTCGGAGGTTAGCGAAGCTCTTAAGAAAATGGAGAATGGTAAAGCCGTTGGACCGGATGGTATACCGATTGAAGTTTGGAAATGTTTAGGAGAAAAATGTGTGTTGTCGTTATGTAAACTATTTAATGAGATTTTACGGTCGAAAAAGATGACTAATGATTGGAGATTAAGTACATTAGTTCCTATTTACAAAAATAAAGGGGATATTCAGAATTGTGCAAATTATAGAGGGATTAAACTTATGAGTCACACTATGAAATTATGGGAAAAAGTGATTGAGCATAGATTGAGAATGGAGACTAGTATTTCTGAGAGACAATTTGAGTTCATGCCAGGAAGATCCACTACAGAGGCGATTTATTTACTAAGGGGGATGATGGAGAAGTATCGAAGTAGGAGAAGAGACTTACATATGGCTTTCATTGACTTAGAGAAGGCGTATGATCGGGTACCAAGGGATGTACTTTGGAAAGCCTTGCAAAAGAAGAGGGTGAATGTTGCCTACATTAAGGTAATACAAGATATGTACGATGGGGCATTGACTAGGGTTAGGACACCCGGAGGTGAGACAAATGAATTTCCTATAGGAATTGGCCTACATCAAGGATCAGCTTTAAGCCCGTATCTATTTAACTTAGTTATCGATGCTATAACCGAGAGTATCACAGAGGAGGTACCTAAGTGCATGCTATTTGCGGATGATATAGTACTTTTAGCGGATTCAAGAGAAGAGATTAATACAAAATTAGAAATATGGAGAAATACGTTGGAGTCAAAGGGTTTTCGTTTAAGTAGGAATAAAACAGAATATATGCATAGCAATTTCACTAATAAACAACTTAGAGACGATTTGAAAGTTAGGCTAGGGGAGGATATAATTCCTCAAGTGACAAAGTTTAAATATTTAGGATCAATTGTAAGACAAGATGGTGAGATTGATGACGATGTTAATCATAGAATTCAAGCTGGTTGGTGTAAGTGGAGGAAAGCCACTGGAGTTCTTTGTGATAGAAAAGTACCCAATAAAGTTAAAGAAAAATTTTATCGTACTGCTATAAGGCCAGCAGTGTTATATGGTAGTGAATGTTGGGCTATGAAGGGACAATATGAACGTAAAGTGGGGGTAGCCGAAATGAGAATGTTGAGATGGATGTGTGGTCATACAAGATTAGATAAGATTAGGAATGACCATATACGTGAACGAGTCGGAGTGGCTCCTATTAGTGAGAAAATGGTAGAGAATCGTTTGAGATGGTTTGGTCATGTTCAGAGAAGACCATTAGATGCGCCAGTAAGAAAAGTAGATCAAATAATCTGGAGTCCGATTAAAAGAGGGAGAGGGAGGCCAAGGCGGACACTTGGCAAACTAATAGAGCAAGATCTATTGGTGAATAATATATCGAAAGGTTTGGTTACTAATAGAGAGGAATGGCGTCGTATGATCCATGTAGCCGACCCCACCTAGTGGGATAAGGCTTTGTTGTCGTTGTTGTTTGAATAATTGTGCAAAAAGTTATGCTCAAAATAGTGCAGACCGGCTAACCTACCGGTCGAAGCAAAGATGACCGGTCGAGACAATGCTGGTCGACCAATCCGAGACACTGGTCGACTGATGAATGCATGAGCTGCCTAGATTTATGTCAAGACTATACCGATCAACAGACCGATCGATGCAGCGATCGATCGATCAACTCAACGGGTGCAAATCAATATGTCGAGACTATATCAGTTGACAATCCGGTCGACCAACTGTGATAAGTGAGAAAATAAGCGCAACGGTCATATAAACTGCTCGACTGGTTCATTAATGCGGTCAATCGGTTTATGATTGACATGAACAGTAATGACTATGTTTCAAGGAGAAAAATATGGAAAAATTTTGGACAAAATTTTCACACATACAAGCATATAAAAGGAGTGCCAAAGCCAGAAGCAAAGGCACCCATCCAAGCATTGAAGAAAAATTTTAAATTATAAAAAAAAGATCCTTTTCCTTAAAGTTTTCATTTTAGTCTTACTCTTTTCTATCAGTGTGAGCTTGATATTGTAAAAGAGAGAAACAAATTGTTCAAAAAAAAATGAGAGAACTCTTGTGTGAAAGAGGTTTCAAATCTTACCTCTTAAGCGAGAGAAAAGATTAGCTTTCTAAGATGAGAGGTTGCCTTACCTCTCGAAGCGGAGAAAATGTGGTTGGTGTAAAGGGCTTTTCTTTCTTGTCCCATTTGGAACAAAGGAAATGTTCTAGTGGAATCTCCGCCGGTCTCAAGTTTGAGAAGTCTGAGTGGGGCCATAGGCTAAGGTGTGGCCAAACCTCATCAACAACTATCGCGTTCATTGTGTTTGAATTCCGCGTTCACTCATGATCGACTGATTTTATCAAGATGAAATTTTATCTATATTGGGCACAAAACACACTTTGGAGGTAGTCGTTATTGGCCATAATTTATATTCAATAGGAGATTATCGCCCGAGAACCCCAATCATGAAGAGAATCATTTGTGCTAAGGTGAAGAAATAAAGCTATCACTGGCCGATACTTTATCTTACACGAAATTTTATGGCCTTGAAGAGCATTATCATCAGGCACTAAGTATCCAATTAATTGGATCCTTGGGCGCCAACTTCTTATATCATTGAACCATGAGTTTATCTTATTCATCCGAGAGTTAGTTTTTATCGAACGATATTACATGGATGACCGAATATCATTGGTCGAGAACTTGACACACGACGTAGTAAATTCTATTACTGAAGTTGGTTTAATATAAACCGAGATAAGAAGATGGGTGTGAAGTCGAAGAAAATTTATTTGATATTTTATCTGGACAAATTTAAAGTTGGTCATACGGTATTCGCAACTTATAAATAAAGAAGGAAGCCATCGTCTCAATGGGTGCTTTGAAGTTCAAGTTTCTTCCACAAAGAGTCATGAGCACTATAGGGAACATCAAGAGGAGAGGGTGTGTCCAAAGGTTGAAGAAGGGATGTTGGCCAACGCTCCTGTTTGAAGTCTGGTGGTTTGCTGTTTGTGCACGTGTTTTATCTAGGTGAAATTTTTCCTATTTTATATAGTCATGTTACCCTGCTGTAGTGTGAGGTACTCCTTCTGCTTCCTACCCCTCTCATAGGCAGGGACGTATCTATCTTTGAAGATCTTCTTGAAGTTCTCCCAGGTGACAGGGTCCTGGCCTGAGAACGTTGTGAGCTTAACGGTCTTCCACCAATCTCTGTCTTCAGCATTCAGCTTACGACTGGCATAGATCAACTTGCGATCCTCGAGATGGATGCTCGACCTCTTCAATCCATCTTTCAGTGTCCTTAAAGTCGCCTTTCCCGTCAAACTAAGGGGGCTGCAACTTCAGGAATCTTTTCTATATGCCTTTATGATTCAGAACAGGCTGCCATGCATGACTCCCGGAGTGAGAGTATGTAGTATGAGCTCAGAGAGTATGTAGTATGAGGTAAAGACTCCTGCCTCAACTGTTCCTCCCAATGTCCGTTCATCTAAGGGCCTTGAATCAGCTGCCCATTCCCCATTAGGCTCTGGGCCTAATGCTCACTAGCTTGTGAGCCTTGGGCCTGTTGGAGAGCCCATTGCGATCCACTCATAGGGGCCCATGGGATATGATCTAGAAAAGCCATAGCAGCTGCTCCAACACAACAATAAAATACAATTTGATTAATATGCGCTCCATAATCCATATCACAATTCCATACTTACTTGATCCTATCGGATGGTTGCAATGGTTGTAGTGGTTGCTCGTGACAATTGCACATGGACTCAATTCTATTTATTAGAGACAGCTAAGAAGTGCCTTTCCTTAGGCTCTTATTCCTTCTGTAACGTCTCGAGACCCACGTGACTTTCACGTGCTCAGAGTCGTCTCAGAGACGTTACACAATTCTATATAAAATAATTTTGTGGAAAATAAATTCTATAAAATACGGAATTAGTATTAAAGACATCTAAAAAAATCCATAATGTCAAGGAGCTAGAAACGTCCATGATTCCACAATACTAAATATGTGAAAAATAATAACTAATCAATAATCTAGTAGGACATAATCACTGAGCCTGACCACTTGCATCACCATCCTCTATTATCTCACCTGCATGAATCCAGATGCAGGAAAAATCCATAAGTATAAAAATACTTAGTACGTAGAGTCTAATCATAAAAATAAGTAATAAATCAATAGTGCTCAAATAAAAGGATAACGATACAATACAATAATCAATAAAGCACTTGACAGAACTTTATGATAGGAACTCAATAATCAATAGGCATAAGTCAATGTAGAGGATCGAGAAAGAGGTCCAACAGACTAATCAATATTAATGAATTATTAACGATACTCAATTATGCCTAATCACTATCACACTATCCAAATTAACGATTCCAGTTAAATTATTAATATCAATGGTCATAGACCAATAACATTTTTTCATATGATTCAATGGGCGGAGGTAATGACAGTCAACATCAAAATCCGAATGACCATGATTCAATTCAATTTTCAATCAATTCAATTCAATTTCAATTCAATTCAATTTCCATTCAATCTTTGGAGTTATCCGATTCTATAGAGAGCGCTCGATCAATTAAGGGATACTCAATGGCTCTTTCATCTAAGCTAGTGGGGGATCAAACCACGCCAAGCCGTCCTTCAATAATAGCGCTAAACAATAATTCGTGATGGCGGAAGACCATGACCATCACAGGACAGTCATATCTTTCCTAAAGGATGATGTCTCAAACCTCTAGGTACATTATCTGCCCATACAATACGATAACAATAATGACCTAAGGGGTCTACAGACAATTGGAGAACATGGAGATTCAACAGTTTTCATCTTTTATCTTGTTTACTTAATGGATCTATCTTTAACAATTTCTGTTTAGGTCAAACAAGGACCCAATCAGGGAAAAACTATTGGATCAATACTATGATTAATCATATGATCAAGTGAAACAATAATATCAATAATCTCAAAAACAGATCTGAAGAATATGATGAGGTCAGATCTGTTAACAATATGATCATGGATGGTTATGGACAATTAGCCATAATAACTATTCAATTACTTATAACAAAATACTTAAAAATATATTTTTCGTCCACAGGACTCGGTCCGCGTCGGGTGAAACCCTACCCGTGTTCAGTGACAATCAAATTCCCCTCAGCCAGGGTAAACCCAGGCCTGATGTATAGTGAATCCAGACTGAGTTGCTTAGTTCACCTTCAATCGCAATTGCGTCGCACCCGTGTCGTGCAGAAGCACAACCTGGGCCGGGCCAATAGGAACCCAAGCTGGGTTTGACAACCCGATCCGATTCCGAGTTCAACTCGGTCTAGATTCCATGAAATTTAGGCCGAGTTTTGTCGCCAAAGGAGAAACGCGTTCCGACGCGACTTTTTGTACTCCATAACCATGCTATACGATGTCCAAACTATGCATATCATATATCAATGGATTCTCGGTACAAAAGATAAAGGAATATGGTTCCATGCTGCGAAAAACCGACGACGTAGGGATTGCCCATATGATCACTTGCTGATCACTATATGATTTTAACCCATTTTAGATGCAATTCATACATATGGAGTCCCACTTTTGCCTATTTTTGGGCCAATTATACTTGGAATGCAAACATTGTGATAACTAGTTGATATTCCTCATTTCATACTTAATTCCATGTGCATAGAGGTTCTGAAATGCCAAAATTTATTAATATTTAAATTCTATACCAAGTTATCATTTTGAGGACAAGTTATCATTCCTAAGTGTCAACTTATCATTATTTTGAATGAACTTATTTTCAATGGTTTTCTTGCCCTAAATCCATCATTATCATTTATAAATCATATTTGGATAGTCACATCTCAACTTGTGCAAAGTTTTAAGTCCATTTGAACAAGTTATCATTTTTCAAGTGCCAAGTTATCGTTAAAGGGCAATTCTGTCATTTCGACATGTAAAACCATTAATTCTGCACAAGGACCTTAAGCAATCATCTTATTATTGTTCTAACTCATTGCTGGTCAAATTTCATCACATTTGGATAATCAAAACTCAAGTTATGATAAGTTATCATTTTTAAGTCATATAAGTTATCGTTTTTGGGGCACTTAAGTTATCACTTTTAGGAATCTCATTCATATTTAATTTCTGACCTCACTCACTTGTCACTCTAATCAATTTGATGCCTGAAATGCTTTGAATCACTTGCATTTGGATAATTTCCATGATTTGTGACAAGTTATCATTCCGGGCCCCTTAATTCATTAATTTTGATACAAGTTTTCATTCCTGCACAACACCTAATACCATTTGATATCTGAGCTAGCAACTATCATTATCCTAATCCTTATTTGTCAAAACATCATTCAAGGGCTTTGATGCTTGCTGTTTGGGAATTTGTAGCAGGGAGAAAGGTGGTCAAAAAGGTGGAAAAAGTAGGGGGGACCACTACTTTTTCCTGCACAAAAGGGAAGCTGTCACTGCTGGAATTTCTGCAGATGGACAGGTGGCTTAATCAGGAGGATTAGAACATTTAGATGCTGATCAAAGGGTGAAAAGGAGTGATATATAAGCTGGATTTTTCTGGAGGAGAAAGGAGGCTGGTCATTCAAGGGTTTGGAGCAAGGCAAGGAAGGGGGCTGCTGGATTTTTGGGAGCTACTGCAGAGAGCTTGAAGCAGCCATGAATTGTATCTGTTTCTTATCCCATTTCATGACAAATCTTGTAATTATGAGGAGCTAAACTCCATTTCTTCTAGGATAGGGTAGTAGTTTAGATTAGTTTTGGATGGATATGGACTGATTTGTAATCCTGCACTGAAATCAATTCTGGTTTTCAGATTTTAGAACTTTTCTTCACTGATTCATGTTATCATTAGATCCATTGTAAACCATGATTGAGATGTGTTATTTGATCTAATCACCCTTCAGAATGCATTAAGAGATAAAGTCAGATTTCTGGATTCCATTTAGTTGCAAATCTGATTTCTGCATTTGGTTTCCTGAAAATCTGATTTCCTATTTTTTCTGAATCTGATTTCCTGAATTGCAGAATTTGTTTGTCACTCTCAACCTGATTAATTGAGTCTTTGGGATGTTGGTATTGTCCCTATCTTGTTCAGAAATGAATCAAGATTGTTTGGGCAATCATTTGACTCAAACCAGATTTTTCACTGATTCCTGAACAGAAATCAGAATTCTGATTTTTCTGGTTTTACATTTCTGAATTCTGAAGTGTTATAAATCTGATCTTGTCATTTGAAGACCCTATTTGTATTTATAACTGAGAAGTTATCATTTGATCTAACCCTTGTTCAGAAATGAATCAAGAATCAATGCCAAGTTCTAGATACAAACCCAATTAGAATTCTGATTTCTACTTTCTAAAATCTGATTTTTCTGAAATCTGAATTCTGAATGCCTTCCTGATTTCTGAATTTTTAGAATATGTTTTGTCATTTTGGAGCCACAATTGTTTTGACAACTGAGAGGTTATCTTATGGTTCCATTCTAGTTCAGAAATGATCAAGATGCAATGACATTCCTAAGATTCTAATTTGTAATTGTTGCTGATTTTTCTGTTTCCTGATTTTTTAACAATCTGATTTCTGATTTTTCTGGGCTGTTTGAATCTGATTGTCATTGGGGATTGAATTAATTGAACAATTGGGAGGTTAACATCTATCCCAATCTTGTTCAGAAATGAATTGAGAAGCTTTGACATTCCTATGATTCAAATCTGATTTGGTTTTTCCTGATTTGAATGAGTAGAATGAGTTGCTGATTTTTTGGTTTCCTGAATTCCAAAATCTGATTTCCTGGGCTTTGGATCTGATTGTCATCAAGGATTGAATTAATTGAATAGTTGAGAGGCTAATATATGCCCTGATCTTATTCAGAAATGAATCAAGATCTTTGACAATTCAGAATTCAAATATGATTTTTTCCAAAATCTGATTTCTTAATTTGATTCTAATTCTATTTTCTGATTGTTTGGAATCTGATTTGTCAATTGTTAATCCCTATTTTATTCAAATCACTGAGAGGTGTACTTTAGGAATTCCTTGCAGTCCAGAGATGGGTCAAGGGGCATTTGGCAAACTTGAATTCCATCAATCCACATTGCTGATTTTTTTTCAGAAATGTTGATTTCTGTTTTCTCATTTTTCTAACTTCTGATTTCCATTGTCAACACTCATATTAATCCACTACTGAGAGGTAGTCTTAAGGACTTCTTTGAGATCTAGAGATGGGCCAAAGAGCAATGGGAATTGTGAATTCATGTGGCCATATGTTTTGCATTTCCGATTGAGTGTGTTTGTGTGGATTTCAATTTATTTTGCAACCGAGAGGTTGATTTTGAATCTCCTTTGAATTCAGAGATGAATCATGGAACACAAGCACCATTATTGAGTATATTTTATCCTAGTTTGGTTGATTGGAATGATTCCATCTTTTTATGATTGCAAATGCAAGTTATCATTCCAAACTTCCTTGAATTGCAAAAAAATCAGCATTGAACTTTCTTTTGAGCCCAATGATAACTTGATTTTCAGTGAGGACCCTCTTTTGATTCAACCTAGCTAATAATTATATAATCATATATTGCTTAGTTAGAGGCCAATTGAGCTGTGGGAACAGCCATTTTCAAGTTGAATCAAAAGTTGGACATTTAATGATAACTTGTTCCATTCCATCCTTAATTAATTTAGATGAACCCCAAATCCTAGAAGAACCTTCCTCATAGATAGTTAAACCTTTTTAGACTTCATTCTAGCATTTATAATTCAGTTTTGATAAATTTCCAAAACCCAAAAATCTGTTATCATTTCACTTTCCATAAAAAAATCTATTTTCACTTCCCTTTGAAAATATGTTTTTAGCCATTAAAGTAGAACTAATTTAGATTGTTTTAGGGTGCCTTAGACTTCAAATTCTTGTGGATACGACAACCTGAGTCTACTACAACTTACCTGTGCACTTGCAGCTAGTGAGTTGGGAGACAAAAAAAATAAAACATTGACATTTTCTTTAATTTCAGCAAGTTATCACCATACATACCTAAAATTGGCCAAAAAAATAACTGGATTCCTCTGCCTGCACGAGTTATCCAGACGCCAACTTTGGCCGGCGATATCTTTCTGTCCACGTCCCAAAGCTCGCGGCACTACTTGGATGATTTTCTACTATATGCCGACTTTGAAACTAGATGTCGCATGCTCTATGAAATGTCTCGTTGCACGTGCAAATGGGAGGAAAAGAGAGACTTATGGTGCAAAAATTCTGTTTGACTGAAAGGAGTTTCCAATCACCTTTTAATGTCTATTCATATGTGTAAGCTTGAGTTTTCAATTTTATTCGTCCTTGAGCTCTTTTAGAATCAATCTTGACCATCTATCAATAATTAATCACTCCATAATTTCTCAGATTTATTTAAATTTGAATTACTTAATAATCCTATATTTATCTCCATAAAAATTCTATCTCTTTTTCAAATTCCGTCGTATCTTTTCAACTTATCCCATCAATTTCAGAATTAATTAATTTCAAAATATTAGATAATAATTTTCTAAATATCATACATGAATAAAATATTAATTTATTTAATCAATAAAAATTGAGGCCGTTACATGGATTAACAGCAATGATCCATTCCATCGCAAGATTAGATGCCTCCAAACTCATAGCATGTACTAATATGCCAATTATCTTAATAATATTAAACTCCATCAAGGAAATTGTGGTGTTATGAAATCCTACCTAACATCTTCATATGAGTGTTATCTCTAACATCACAATGCACACAAGAAGCACATGAATTTGCTCACCAAAAATCTCTCGAGAAGAATTACGACTCAATAAATTATAAAAAAGAAAATCCATATATGAAATTTCTTACCAGCGCAACGGCAACAAGAAGTGGCGCAACACTTTTTGCACCTAGACATTATAGAGAGCTCCTGCAATGCACAATGATTAGACGGGAAACACCACCTTTGATGTTGATAGTTCTTTTGCCAGCCCTTGTTTGATTGATGGGTGTTGTGTTTGACAAAATTGAACAAAAATTCAAAGATTGGAAATTTTACTAAGAAAATCACTTTTTAAGAGTGACTTCCTTAGTTTTTATTCTACGAAATTAAATTCAAATCCATTCCAAGTGTTCGAATATGAGCTAAATTGACTTTTTTTTAATATTATTTAATATTATAATAATAGTTCTTATTATAGACTTTGTTCATACGAAAATAAAGTATATACAGTTTTCTTCCTTCGTGTATACAAAATAAAGTATATATGAAAATAATTTTTTTTCCACCAGATGAAGTCTTATTCTTGAGGGATATGATCCACTATTTTATTATCCAAGCAGCAAAAACGAAAAAAGTTTCTATATGAGACTTTTAAACAATGGAAAAAAAGTAATTGCATTTCCGTAAACACCTTGAATCAAGTATTTGGCATAGTGATGTTTGAAGATGAAACATGACCCTTACAAGGTGTATTGCACAAGAAGCCTTACATTTTATAGTAGAGAGTGACCCGTTGGTTTCAATCACAATTCTGCATAATCCATCACATTAAGCTCATATAACTATTTTCTTCTTTACTTTAGTTTGATCAGGTCATTTTTCAAGAATATTTATAAAGTGGCAAACGAAACTGCTCACTTTATTGCTAGAGATCATGCCTCTTATAATTTTTTGAAAGTCCTCCATTATATGTACTATGATATTTATGGTGTATTTCAAAATAGAGTAGTTTAATATTTTCTTCAAAAAAGGTAAGTGCTTGGTAACATTTGGGTGGGAAGAAAAAATCGATCAATTGAAACATATACTAGATTCAAAGATATATTCGATCCAAAGCTCCAATAAAACGAATATAGCCCCATCGATTATCGTTTATTCATAATTTCCTATTAAGATCATTTACCACATATCACTAGTTTTATTATTCATATAATATTTTTATATGATTTGATATTCTTATATTACATTATAGAACTCTTTGATATATTTAAAACTTTTAGTATAAGTTTTCTCTTTCAGTTATAACATTAAATGTATTTAAATTTTTACTTGTTATTTTATTTTTAAAATATCATTGCACTAATGTAGAGACTCATGAAATTTTACCCAATCGAGGTTTTTTTTGAATAATTTTTGGATGACTTTTTAATTTAAATCTTTGTCACTAAAGTTATTTTCTATATCTATACTGCAGTACTTATTTGAAATTTAATTTTTTACGTTATTCAATTATTCATTTTCATCCATTTAAGACATGACTCAATTATCATCTGCAAACACACTTTACTATAAAATCTCACAAATATTTATTTTGTATATATAAATGGTGCCCTTAATAGTACTCCAATTTATCTAGTTTACTCTTACTTCTTTGAAAAACTAAAAGTTACTTTACTTTGCTATAATATTGGAAGACCACCGTCTCTTTTTCCCAAAAACAAAATTACTATTTTATAACAATTAATAGTAACGACTTAATTTTATAATTTTTATTTTTACATTTTACTATAATTGTCCTATTACGGTGCCTACGTTTTATTCATCTTATTTAACATTTTTGCATTTTATTTTAAACTTCTACTGTTTATAATATATTTAAATATAATATTGGGTATCTTCTTTTACTTATGATAATCTAAATATAACCCTAAGCTAATTTTTATACATTTTTAGTTATTTCTATATCTTCAATGTCTACAATATTTAATTTCTTCATTTGTTTGTTGAATTGGAGAGAATAGTTAAAGATATGCTAAATTTAATGACAACCGCAAACTCATCAATGTTGATTTAATTTAGAAGGTGACATTGAGGTTTTTGGAGCAACATCCATTATGATTGATGATGACTCCTTGAAATTTTAACTATTATAACCTAAGGTAGTCAAGGGTAATTATAGCCGCCCAAAAATTTTAAATTAAAAATTGATTTTTCATAATTAAAATAAACCTAAATATAGTATTTTCTCGACAATGTTAAAGTTTGCAACGAAATGAAAGCATAGTTAGATGAGGGATAAAAGAAAAGGAAAATATACGAAAAAAGTTTGAAATGTACAAAAGTATAATTAGATAAGAGATAGGATAAGAATGAAAAAATAATTTCTAATTAGATTAAGAGTTGAAATTATAGTAAGGTTGGATACTTAAATCGGAAATTGAATTTAACCTATATAGGATTTCCAATAAGATTTAAATTAAGAGTTTTGAGTCCTAAGTACTTAAAAGATAAAATAATATTATTTTAATATTTATTTCATAAAATAGGATACCAAATGAGGTTTAAACTAGGTGCTTTAAGTTAAATTATTGAGGAAATAAAATAATAATAAATACTTATCTTAATTTCAAATTTTAGTGTTAAGAATTATCATTATTTAATTCTGAAAATAATTAAAGAATAAAATAAACATTTTTTATTACATATGTGTAATTAAGACACACGATAAAATATTTTTCAATTATTATGAAAATTTATATTTTAATAATTTAGAATGTCTTGTGTGCAAATGTATAAGTGATTATGGTCATGCTTATTATCATACATTAAAAGCACATGACAAATAATTTCATGATGTCATAAATGACTTGTATAATTATTTGCTTGTTCTGTAATTTATAATTTTCAACCTATGTTTTTGTGTTATGCATTAATATGAAAATTTTGAATGTACATGTTTCATGAACTTAGGAATTTAAATTAAAAGTACCTAAGTTAATTATTGTATGATGGTCCAAGTAGGAATGAGATATTTAAATTATATGATGGTCATGTTTTTTATTTAATGATGTATGATATGTGTATGTATAGACAAGTATTATAAATAGTTTGTAAGTGAAAATTTTAGTACCCTCTTTTTTTTTTTTGAACTTACCTGGTGTATTGTTAACGCGGTATCTAAAAATTAGTATGTTCATATGACGTGATAACATTTTTTTAAAAAATTATTTTCGTGTCAAGGTGAACGGGTCCATCATAAAATCCTAATTGTCTTGTCTGGAGCTTTTGAAAATTGGCATGTTTATCACAAACATATTTTAAATGATTTTTAATACGCATCTATGTTGATTTTAATAACTTGGTAATATTTTTGGAATAGTGGTAGATGTGCTATCATTTCGAGGACATTACCTTAAAATATTATCATTTTATTAATTTTTAAATACATGTGATAAGAAGTGTTGTGTATAATGAATGCTCTAACACTTTTTTTTTCACATGATCTATACATATACACTCATTTTATTAGCTTAACATATATTATATGGCAGCCAAGCAAATAATTATTGGATTGAGCAAACATAACAAATTGAATGGTGACAATTATGACATCTGACATAGGAAAGTGGGATATGTCCTCAAAGAAGAGGAAGTAATTGAATGCATAAAAAACGCAATACATGTACTTGAATTTCGCACTACGTCTCAACACAAAATAAATTTAGATGCCTATAATAATTGATAAAAAAATAAAAGAGCTCGCATTACTTTGCTTAGCGGTATGAAAATTTTCTTAATGTATGCGTGTACCGCATTTTGACCAATTGAGATTAATCAAAGTTTTAATGTGTGTATAGCGTCTCTAAATGTGTGTATAGCGTCTCTAAAAAATAATCTATCTAGATGGGAGTTATTTTTGACTTTGGAGGACACACACTATGCTCGCACATAAAGGCGTGGACTGACCCTTGGATGACATCTGTATTTGAAATTTGCAAAAAGTTATTGTGAACATGACAAGAGCAAAAAAAAAAAAAAAGAGAGAGGGTATATGATGCCAATGAGCCGTGCATATTTCGTAGGTTACGCAGAGGTTCGCAATGACTTGTTCAAAGACATGTTGTTTTTGGGCATCTTTGATATAAGGAGGACATTGGGACATGCGCGTAAGTAATGTGTGTATTTGCACTCAATGAGACAATATATATAACGCCCTAAAATCGCACTCCGCTATGTGACAGAATACGCTTCGAGAACATTACGGGTCATCCTTACGTGTACATCATGTTGAAAATAAGACTTTAACTGGTCAACTCAATATTAATAAAAATGGAAGACTTAATCATCATTAAATAATAAAAGAGTGTGACATCATAATATGCGGAAGACTGATGAAGAACTTCATGGGAGTCCAAAGGAAAGCTAGTACATCAAACTAAAGAACTCAAGATACCCATGTGTAGCCACATACGAGCTCGATCTATCACCCTTGGTCACCTTCATCATAAGAATATCATCATCATATAGATAGAAATAGACATCATCATCATATGGTAAAAAAGATCCTATAACTTGGCATATGGATAGGAAATTAATAGATTGTCATCTTCTTGAGATCATAAGATCAAGGATCAGGATAGATCAAAATAAATCATCATAAAGAAGGCAAAAGCCGATCATCATGATTATGAGGTCATCATCATATAAATATTCATGAGAAATAATTGTATTAAGATAGAAAATAATGAATTGTATCATCTACTTTAGATCATATTAATAATAAATCAAGAGATCATGGAAAGATCATCATAAGTGTGACAAGAGTCACTAATCATCATGAAAAGATTTCATTATTAATATGTCTCATCTTCTTCATCATCTTATTATTCATCTTGGACTTATAGTGGGGTATGTTTCAACTCACGGGGAAGTCTGCCTCAACCCGTTCATCATCATCATCATCATCATCATCATCATCATCATCATCATCATAACTAACAGAGCTAACTCATAACTGACCGTAGTCAGCCCATAACTGATCGGAGTCAGCCCATATCTAGTTGTAGTCCATCATAAAAAGAGCTCTCCATTTAATATTTTTCATTTTTTATTTTGCAGCTTTTTAATTTATCTTTCATTAGGACATAAGGATCATGATTAAGATTTGGTCATCATAAGAAAGGATCAACGAATCGTATTGATCAAGGGTTCTAATCATCATCATCATGACATAAGAATTAATCAGAGCTACAAGATAGGATCATGTGGAGAAATTAGAAATATATGAACATCATAATCATCATCGTCATAAGGTAGATCAAGATCAACGGATATGGATCAGTGTCTTTATAGATATGATTGGATCTAAATTAAGTCATCATAAGGTCATAATAGACATCATCATTATTGAGGGCGTAAATAACATAATCATATCATGATTTATATCAAGATTACGCACATGAATCAGGGATCTAAGCATCATAAAATTAACATAAGTCATGTCGGAACCCGGGCCGAGTAGGTCAGAACCCGGACCAAGTTCATCGGTTCTCTTTGAGGAAAATTTGGATTAAACCCGGGCCGGGTTCGGGTTACACCCGGGCTGGATTCGGGTTACACCCAGGTCGAGTCGGGTCGTGGCAGCCATCACACCCGACTTCTTCATCGTGGGTGGAACTCCATCCGGGTCATCATCAACCCGGGACAAGTTCGTCTAGTTGTAGCGCTCGGAAGCGTTAGCAATGGCGGATCCGGACTGGGTTCCTACGAACTCGGTCCGGCGAAGGCCTTGCTCGAGCCGGGTTTCAGTGAACCCGGGCCAAGTTTGTCTTGTGCAGAAATTGCACAGATGCGCAGTTCACATTCCGATCATCGTTTTTCGGGATGGCCGACACAAATCATCATCATAAAATATTCTACTATAATCAGGCATCAACTATGACATGCTTCAAGTCTAAAATCAAGATTCTATGACGAATCTTCCCTAGTTCCATACCTTATTAATTTCTGTCCAAAAACTAATCCGACAGTCTTCTTTTTCCGCTTTTTATTGTTCCTCTGCCCGCATCTCTCGGTTCAGGCACACGATCAATGACGTCCACATCCTCTGACATGTCCCTTGTTGGTGACGGCTTATCAGAGACGAAAGGGACACACGAAAGGGGAGAAATCTAGGGCCGGCTCGTGGAAGAAACAAAGGGGCCGATTTGTTTGATTTGGCCTCTTATTTATAGGGAGAGAATAAGAGTTTTAATCTGAAAGAAACATCTCCCTGGTATGTTTCAGATTTTATCTTTTCCTTTTTTGCTCTTATCTTTCTTTTCTTTTCTTTTTTCTCCTCTTTTTCCTTTCCTCAATTCTCAGGCGTTACAATATATGTTGCGTCTAAAGTACTATATTAACTAGGAGCATAATTGTGCTTTGCACGATTGAATATATTTTTTAAAATATGTTTTTCAAATTTTGATAATAGGGACGATCGATATATTTTTCTCCTTGTAATATCTAACTCATTCAAAACATAGTAGTTTATTATATTTTTTTAAAAAAATAATATATACGTAAATAAAAGAAAATATTAAAATACATGAAGTCATTATAAATTAATAATATAGTAATAATTAAATAATAAATTATACCAATATATAAGATTGATAATGCAATTATATTGATTTAATAAATATTGCATATATTATATTAGAGATTAATGGGGTGTAACATTCCTTAGGTGAAATTGGTGCAACGCTTGCATCTGAGCCGTTGGATCCAACGGACGGCTCAAATGCGGGCTTCCCAATCTCCCCTTCGTCGGCAACCCAACCTCCCCCCCCACCGGCCACCACCTCGCGGTGGCACGACACCCCCCACCGGCCATGACCTCGCTCTCTTCTCTCAATGATTGACACATATTTGGATCTACGATAACTGTGCGGATCGAGGATGAGAGGGCGGCGATCGGAGGAAGGGGCGAGAGAGTGGAGGACATGATGTGTGAACGGAGAGGAGGATCTTGTAGGTGGGTTGTCGACACCTACAGGGGATCGTCTCTAGTGGGCGCTTGCAGGGGATCGTCGCCAGTGGGGGATAGCGCTTGCAAGGGATAGGGGAGGTGGTTGAGAGGTCGATTTGTCGCATTCCGACTGTTAGTCCATACTATTGTGGTGCCAATAGATTCATGACTTCAGCACCATTTTTGAACATTTGTAATATCCCTAACTTAAGCATGTATGATTAGAATTTTATATTATGTTATTGATATTGTGTTATGAAGATTATGTTAAGACATAAGCTTCAATGATAATTATTGGAGCCCGAAAAGTGATTGAAATTTGTTTAAGGCATGAAAATGTGATTTTAAAAAATGTGAGAATTTGGAAAAATACTAATCCCGGTAATTGTTCCTATATGTTAAATTATTCAAAAAGTAAATTTTAAAATTTTTTAGGAGGTATGAGTTAGGTAAAACGTAGACACAAAATCGAAAAATTTGTGAAATCGCGATTTTTGTTCTTCGGACAAAAATTTAGATTTTGATTCCTTAGTTATTTATTTTTCTAAATATTTTATTTGAATACAAATAGGGGGTAGTTTCTTATTTAAATGTAATGTCTTATTTACATGTGATACTTTAAGGGCATTTTGGGAAGAATTACATGCACCAGCTGAAGTTGGTTTCTTCCTCCCTTCTAATACTTATCCTTTTACATTTTACTATCTTTCTCTACCCTTTTCACCACTTTGGCCAAACACCTAAGGAAAGAGCAAAAACATCAATAGTTGAAGGAATTGGAGGAAGAGAAGGGGCAACTAGAGTTTTAGATTTTGGTAAGTTCTTACTTCATTTTATTTGGATTTTAACTACATAATTCCTAATTAGGGTTTCTCTGAACCTGTCTCATCTATTCATTTTTGGATTTTACTTGAACATGGGGCAAAACTCATGTTGTTCATGGGTAAGATTAACCCTAACCATGTTCAATTGGTTCCCGAATATTTAGCTACATGATTCCATACCTTCGAGTGGTCCAAAAATTATGAAATTTATACTTATGAATCCCCTCTGAGTCTACTTTCATTGAGCTTTGGAATCAAGTTAATATGAATTATGTAGAGAAAGTTATGCTCTTATCTTTAAGGTACTATCACTCTATCAATACAAATAGAGATAAATTCAAGTAATTTTATGAGTTGCACCCTAAGATGTTTACTATTTGAGAAAAATTAAAAGTACTGGAACATGGAATGTTTATTATTTTATATAAATCATAAAAGTAAGGCCACTCAGTCTCAGAACATAAAAACAATATAAAAGTTAGACTGAATGTTGATTTTCATGAAAACAAACCATAATGAAATGAGATATGAAACTTTTTACAGATTAATGTCTCTGTAATATGGAACTAAATAAAATTAGAATGATGTCATTTGGTTATGTGTACCAGAAGATATGAATTTTTCTTTACTATGTGTGCAATCTGTCATAATATTAGGTCAATCCTTATGATGAATAATTACTTAAATTATAAGAGTAAATACTTGAGATTCATATACCCTTTGCAATTAATTATATTTCATGTGTGATAGGCTTGTGTTCAGATCATAGTAGTAATGTGTTTCTTACTATTATTGTTATAGGAGGAGAAGAGTAAAGTAGTTAAAAAGGAAAGGAAAACATTTTGTTAGCTCTTATAGGTAAGTTGATTTCTCGTACTCTATGTATTCACCTCTTTTGAATTTAGTGTGACATCGATTATTATATCTATTGAATATGTTTTGGAATGCTATGAATTGATTTCGATAAATGCAATTATGAAATGTATATCTGAATGATTATATGATTGCACATTTGAAAAGTATATGTGATATGATCTGAATGGATTACGATGAGTGCAATCTTGTTCCTTTTGAAATGATATTTGATATAATTCATCTTCTGATATTCAAGAGATGTTTGTTATGTGATGAATCATGTGTTGACATCTGTTTGCATTTGCATGTATGATGGTTGGAGCTAAGTGTGAGGTAGAATGGAGCTAAGTGCTATATCGTTGATCACGATGGGAGCCACCTCTAGAGTCCACCTACCGACCACTAGCTAGTTGGTGATCCGTGCATACATATGAGAGTGTTGCATTGTATACATATGTTTGATATGTTTAAATGACATTGCTTGTAAATTGAGTGTAATGATTGTGATGAGAATGTTATATATGTATTTATTAAATGTATGAAAATATTGATTTTGATATTATGATTAATGTATGTATTTTTATGTCTTACCGAATTTATTAGATGGTAACACATAGCTTATGAGTTATTAGCTTATTGAGCTATTATTTTCTCACAGTGTTATTGTACATTTTTTTCAGATCAGTAGAACTTTTGGGATCGCGAGAGACAACCTTAACGGGGTGTCGATCCTTTTTGCTGCTAAGATATTGAGAAGTCACGTGCCCCACTGCGCGCACTAGATAGAAGACTTGTAACTCTCATATTCCTCTGTTGTAATATAAAGAGAGTTTGATATGTGCTATTTATAAAAAGTAATTTTGTAACTTGTAAAATGTAAATCTTTCATGACTATGTGGTGGTGTAAACCCTAGGATTGTTACATGCTCTAAATGATCAATATAAACTGTGTGGTTTGATTATGTGTTATCATTTTCTTGTATTATCTAGAGGAGGTATGCACAAATTCTTTTAAAAAATAAGGAAATATATTTTATTGTTCATAATAAGTCACGAGCTCTGATTTAAACCATCATTTAAATCGGGGTCATGATAGTTGGCTTTGCATCTACTTTTCGTATATTGCTCCACATCACGAACATGCGTGGACTTGGAATGACTATTGGCTACGATGCGAATGCAACTAATGTGACGTGCCTTAATAAGCACTTTTAGTGAAGGTTTCCGGTCCCTTGGTAGTTTGCTTAATTCTGCTATCACATTTCACACTTATAGAATGAAGTTCTCACGACTCAATTGGTCACATCTCAACTCGCAATACCCCAATTAATGCATTTTTTTTAAGTGCTCATGCACGTCCAAAAGTTGGAGGCAATCAAAAGGTCCGGGGTGCTCGTAGGATTGCGATCGGAGGAAGGGGCCGACGCTCGCAAGGGGTGGATGGGGGCGGCAATGGAGAAAGTTATAGCGATGATCACAAAGGTCAGCGGTGGTGGTGCTCGGAGGAGAAGGTCACTCGCAGAGGTCAGCATCGATGGCAATGAAGTCGGTGTCGATGACGATGGAGGTCGGCGACGATCGAGAAGTCGACGTCGACGACGATCAAAGAGGAGGATGATCGGCGGTGGCAACACAATGCGAGAGAGGAAAGAGAGCGCGCGTGAGAGAAGACAGAGAGAATGTTAGAATAATCTGTATTGCACCAAGTTTCACGTAAAGGGTGTTACATCCCCATTAGTTCCATTATATCGTATAAATTATATGGAACACTCATCTTTTATACTCTTCTTTGATTTAAAATATGAATATGAAAATTTGCGTTGGTATGTTTAACATAGAGTTGCTTTTGTTTAAACGGGATAATTGAATTGTATCACAAAATATGCAAAGAAAAAAAATATAGTAACATAAAAAAGGACTTTGACTTGTCATAAAGTGTGTATAGAGAGCACAAAAAAATGTCGAATGAAATTTTAAAATTTATAAATTGTCTACACTATTACTACGAGAACCACAAGTATATAGTATGTCATTGTAGTGCTTGAGGGTCAATTCACAGAGACAATGACGAAACGTTCACAGTTAATTAAACTATTTGAAGGAAAATGCATAAATTGTTGTTCAAAATGAGAAAGTGAAATGTTATAAACTAAAAATCACAGCAAATAAGACTACATTAATTTTTATGAGTTTTTAATGTAAAATTGGACAAGACTAATGTAGCTAAACTCTAGGGCTGGGGGAATGTTTTCACTTGGAACTTACATTCTTTGAACTTCATTTAGGATAAAAATGTCTGAATGCCCATTTAGGATAAAATTTTTATCGTGACACTCTCGTGCTCACAGTAAGTCCATAGTAAGTCCAGTGTGCTCACGGTAAGGGTTCCAAAGAAATAAACTGAGGGCAATACAACTACGATCGACTTGCATTCACCTCATAGAAATAAAGATAACACTCTCTGGTGGAACGTAGAAGTCAGAGATGTCACGACGAACATTCAAATGATTTAAGGAGGAGACAAAAAGTTCGATTTGGAAATACAGCTCGAGATTGCTGAGAGTTCTTTGGATATAACTCATTTGTCATCCGCCCTACGCGGGTCGCCGACAACAAAAGAGGATTAGAAATGTTCTCTCTCGGGCAGAAACTCTCAGAATCAGAGAAGAAGCGAAAGTAGCAGTGATAAGGAAAATCACACGCACATGCTCAATACGATCGTTTATTGCTGGAGCCTCAAAATATATAGAACCCTCTTGGGTCTCGAGTTCGAAAATGTATGAAGTTTAAACCAGATAACAGAAAACCGCCACTGCTAACGTGACACAAATCCAAACTACAAATCACTATCAGGCAGAGCTTGGCATATCCAGATGATTGGGGGTGCAAGGTGATAGTGATTCAGGAATTCCCCCAAACTTTTAACTACGAGGAAAATGAAAAAAACCAAGCAGGGAATCATCTAATCAAAGTTCAATTTCTCTACCTACGATCATGCAAAGCCTAACATGTCCCTACGATTGGAGTGCAAGATGAAGACGATTCAAAAGTTCAATCCAAACACAACTGCCAGAAAACTCAAATTCACAACATAGCATGAACAGAAAATAAATATCAATAAAATAAAGGAAGGTCTCAACATTCGATTAGTCATCAAAGCATAAAAGAAGAACCAAGAACAGAATACGAAAGTCATAAGAACAACATCTCCAGCCACTAGTTGGCTGGTTAGTTACACATTACGAAAACTAGAAAAGAAAAAAGGAAAATAGAAGAGAAAAGGGAGAAGGTAAGCCGCTGGTGTAGCCTCCTCTTCAACCTTCTTTTGCAGCAAAAGGGATCCAAAATATCCAAAATTGGGACTCTCTTCAAGTTTGTCTTTAGCCCCCTTTTATAGCCTCACTCCTACTGGCAATTTCTAGTCGAATTTTTGACCTTAAGTGCCTCCAATTACTTTAGAGCAAGCTTCCTTCCCACTTGTTAGCTAGTTCCTTCTTAGCTCATGCTATTTGTTGATTTGGGACAATACACTTAGCTAGACTAAAGCTCATTATGCCTACTTTTTGGACCACCTCTGTCATTTTCCAATCAATGGAATATGTTGTCGTCCCTCCTTGGTTGTCTCTTGGTCTGCCACTTGTCCAACTTTTCAACCAAGAGGAATCTTCTCTTATGATCCTTCTTTGCTGCATTTTTTCATAACTTGCCACATGTCCACCGTTCACTATCCTAGCAGTCCTTTTGTTGTCCGCATCTGCCCATAAAGATGTAGAGGAAGCTTTCTCCCTTTTGTGCAATGGAATCTATCATGCTGACGTGGAAAGACACATTTTCTTTATTGTTTACTGCTTTGGACAGTTGAGTTGGTGAACTGTGTCGTATGGTTTCAAATTTGTCTAAGTGTTTGGGTTGGAGAAACACATTCGTGTTCCCTTATGAATTGTCGATCGAGATTTCTGCACGAAAAGCAATCAATACAAGTAATAATATTTCAAAAATACAATATTCAGAAGATGGATGTGGTGAAATAATAAAAGTTATATTTCAATAATAATAAAGCATGTGTTCAAGCATGAGAATATAGTAAAACATGTAATAAATGCATATTGAACATAGATGAAAAGTATACATAATTTCTCCACACCAGATTTGATAACTTTATCAGGTAGAAAAAGGGAAAGAATAAATTATTTGTGTTTTATAACTATATAGGTGATTCTTTAGTAATTGTGATAATGAATTACGTTTAATATTAAGGAGTTGTACATGCAAATAATGTTGTTAATTTAATTAATAGCAATGATATTGGAGTAAAATTAGGGCACTAATTAGAAAAGTTATGAATTTAATAATTCAGAGATGTAATAAAAAGTTGAAAAATAATAAATTATATAAATGACGATGATGGCAGCTTTATACATATATATTATCCCCCATTCTCATGCATTCTTTCTTGAATGTTAGGCAATAATTTTTATTTTTTGATTTCATATCTTCTAAATATATATTAAGAATCATTGAAAATTGTGTTTAAAAATGTCATTCAAGTTTCATTTTAACTATAAATAACATTTTTTTTTTGAAAAAGAGATTGTATTCATATTAAGTATCCGCTCCAATGGAGTTCGAGTACAAAAATTGAGCAAGGCCAGAGGAGGCCTGCCTATAAAAAAATTGTCACTTTGATGTTGTCGACCTAAATGTGCCAGGTAGTCTGTCACGTGATTCTCCCCGCAGAAGGCTAAGAGCAGTAAGAAACCTCCAAATGTCAGCAACAATGCCTCTAAGTTGCCAAGGACAACAATGAGTATGGTTAATGATCCCCACAAGGAATTATGAGTCCGAGCATATTTGGACATGGGAAAGCCTAGCTTTGCAGCATGCGCGAATGCCAACGAGAATGGCACGTGCCTCAATCGCCAGAACTGAGTCCGTCGATGTGTTGGATGAGCCTGCAAAAATGAAGGAGTTGCCATGAGAAAGGGCTAAGTATCCAATACCCCCGACCCCAGCAAAAGGGAACCATCAGAACAGAGGACGATGCAATGCTGGGGTGGGGCTCCCGCCGGACCCACCCATGCGGATCATAGGGGCAAGGTGCCTCAGGTGCTTGGGCGCCAGCATAGTCATGAAAGCTGACCAAAGCCCTTACCCAGGCCGAGTCCATGGTTGCACGCCGTGATCTAAAATGCATCTCATTTCGATGATTCCAAAGCTCCCAGAGGCAGTGGGCGAAGAGAGAGAGAGAAAGGAGCTTTTGGACTGCATATCAAGATGGGCGCCCTCATGAAGCCAAGTTTCGAGGTGCAGGTAGCTTGGTTTTGAAAAGTAATGTTAAAGTTTTTTCCGAAGGTGTTCCGGAGCTGATGTGCCATAGGGCACTGGAAGAATAGGTGTGAGATGGTTTCCAGGTGGAGACCATAGAGGGAACAAGCAGGATTAATGGTGTTGTCAAATAAGAGGATGGTATCAAGTGTAGGTAGTTTAGTGCGTAGGAGCTTCCAAAGGAAGATATGCAATTTTTATTGTAATGTGGTTTTCAATGTATTGGGTGTTCTACTAGTTGGAGGTCTTTAAAGTGTTTTGTGGGGGAAGGGAAAAGAGAGCACCGTAGTCTTTGATGCCTCCACCTCCAGGATGGAAAGGTAGCATGTGTTGTTGTTCAGAAGGAAGCAACATCACAATTCCACACAATTTGAAGCAAGAGCATCAAGGATGTATATCACCAAAAGATCGAAGGGAAAAATCATCCGAATTATATACTGGTTACATTGATCTATGTTTGAAAAGGTGGTCAATGTTTAATATGTGTTGCATTAAATGCATCTAAATGGAGCAGTTATGTAAATAAAGTAATGCAGTACTTACAATGATATATCTTCTTAGATCCTACATGTACTTGAGGTGAGAAAAACACCCATTAGCACTCGTTCTTTTGTCATCCTTTTGTTTCTTAGTTATGGACTACTTGTCATTCTAGACTCGGTATTTAGTTCTAGTATTCACATACATGGTCACATGGCAGTTGAGTTCTCGAAGGTGATCTCAAATGGATTGACTATATTTGTTTGTGGGATATTTGAAAGACACATAATCATGCACACTTTAGTTTCAAACAAACAATGGTTACTCTAGTTTGGGAAAATTTTTTATGACTATCACATATTAGATAGGATTCATAAGTTCTTCCTTTCACTTGTGGAGTATTTGAAAGGTCGCAGAATTATGCATACTTTGGTCTTCGAACAGGTAATTGTTACCGTGGTATGGAAAAAAATCTTTTGACTTAACTAGCATGAGTTAGATATGCCAAGGGTCATCCATAATAGTAAAAAGACCATATTATTTGCAAATGTTTGAAGTATCTTATAT
The DNA here is from genome assembly GCA_030549335.1 of Pontederia crassipes. Taxonomy (NCBI): domain Eukaryota; kingdom Viridiplantae; phylum Streptophyta; class Magnoliopsida; order Commelinales; family Pontederiaceae; genus Pontederia; species Pontederia crassipes. The sequence continues at coordinate 12,146,025 of CM060190.1, forward strand.
TCGGCTCAAAACGACTAATATAGTAAGTAGCTAAAGGGTGTAGTGCCCTTTGAAGGGAGAGAAAAGAGGAGAGAAGGGATTAGGGGACTCCCGATTTTATAGATGAACAATGGACATGTTCATCCATCCCCTTCACTGCCAATCATGCCGTTGATTGTGGCTCTAATCAATGCCACAATCAGTGTAGCCCGCTGCCAATTCCAAGCGATCATATTGTCCATTAATGGCTTGTAATCAATGCGATTCCATCAATCACATTAGTCTTCGTGATATCAGGCTAGAGATCATGACCGTGACCATATGGTCATGAGCATAACCATATTGGTCACTCTAACATCTCCCACTTGATTGATGTGGTCATGGTTTCCAGTACTTCCACTCATTGTGTAGTACCAAATAGAGACGTTATTCTAAAATTCACTAGATATGAATCTTCATTCCCGACTCAATTATTTGTTAGTCCCATCAAACCAACATTTTTGATAGATGTTCCATTTGGGATCCCTTTTGTGAGAGAATCAAGCAACATGTCTTCCATAGACATATGTCACAGTCACTTCTTTCCTTTTCACACTACAAGAAACAGGGCTTTTAACGATGAAAACTAATGACCGGACGAAAATCTCATCGTTAAAGATGTATTTTTATGGCCAAAAATTATTCTGGTCGTCTGAATTAAGGACCAAAATTCAACTGGTCATTAAATGTGATCCTTCTGATCGTTAAAAGTTTAATATAACGACCGAATGAGACTGGACATGGAAGAGAATATATATAAGGACCAGAATCTTGTCGTTAATAGCATTGGCGGGATAAATAAAAAAATGTCTCCATGGTGGGGAAAAATGCATGCCAGTCGTCTCATGGAATAAGAAAAGACAAGCCTTAGAGAAAAAAGTAAGTTGTGGCTCTCCAAAGAAATTGTGTGGCCGCTACATCTCTTCTTGATCGTGATTGCCTTTGGACACTACAAAGCATAAGGATTGCTTCCCACCAGGTACATATTTTGATCTTTTTTCTCACAATGCTGTACAATTGCGACCCCACCAGGAGTAAGAAGGTTTAAGGATTTGAAGTATAATGGAAAATTTTAGTTTTAATCCTGTTATGTAGATGTGTTCAATGGAATTTATAGTTATTACCATCATCTTTTCTTCCAATTTCTGATATCTTTTTCTTTCTAAATCATTTCATTTTGTCTTCTTGAAAGGTTTGGAAAATCCCACTTCTTGTTGCGGAAGAAATTTTGCTTGGACTCCAAGTCATTCATCGGCTCAGGTTTGCTCATCATTTCCTATCTATTATTCTGCTTCAACTAGATGTTATCATTGTAGTTGTTAGCTTGTGCAATTCTATTTTGTTTCTTTGTTCTTTTCTTTTTGTTGTTGGACTGAATTTGCAATAAAAATTCATGAAATCTTAGCTTATTTAATTTCTAAAATCTTGTCCTGGGTCGGCTCCATTTGCTCAACTAGATAAACATGTTAAATAGCTTTTTTATGGAATGAAACCAGTGCACAATCTGTTATTTTTCCTTTTTTCATACAGACCAGGTGCCAACTTGCCTCAAATTAACATATTCACATAGTCCATTTAATATATTACATGCCAACTTGCCAAGAATCCAACATTTCAAAGTGCATGGGTGTCTTCCTTTTTGTTTTCTGTTGGAACTCCAACAACACACCATGAGGTAAATGGAGCAAAAACAACAACAAAGAAAAACAAAAAAACAGATTACTAAGCCATTTAAAAGCTCTACTTTTTATAACCATTCCTTGCTAATTAGGAGCCTCCAGATGGACAAGCACTAAACGTGTTTTCCATCTCTTCATTATAACATTCACCCCTTGGTATTTTCCTTAAGTCAAAGTAGTATAAAAGCATCCCTAAAATTTTGGACGACCTTAAACTGGAAAATAGAATCTATTTTTTCTTGTCTTCCAAATTTCTTACCCTTTGTTGTTCTTTTCTCTTCTTCTCCAACTACCTTGCAAAATTTTCTTATATAATATATATGCAATTTTTTGGCAATGTTGGCCACCTTTCACATGGCTTTAGCTACTACATATCTTCTTACCAATGCATATTATTATTCTAAGATATGGAAAAGATAACTCTGCACAAATTTATGTCATGCTAGAACTGTTGAACTTCTTCCTGTTAGCTCTCCAAATAGTTTTCCCTTTGATTCTACTCAAAGAATAGTTTGTTTGTAGGAGAAATATGTTTTCTAATATGGTAAGGTTACTCTTTGTTAACTCTGGAATTTGGGTTATTTGGAGACTTTTTTTACAACACGTTTTCTGGTATGATAAGATAGACTTTACACTGTTGGGTAGAGAGAGCATGCAACAAATATTTGAACTACCCGCTTTAGCAAAGTAGGCACCAAATAAGATCATACTAAAGGGTCTCATCATATGCATCAAAGTTCACCGATAAATTTGAAAAAAATAAGAAAACAAGAAATAAGTGGGGAAGTCAAAGGGTCAAGAATCTGAGACCTACCATGGCATTTTAATAGGGGACGTGATTAAATTAAAATGTGATTTCTTTTTTGTTTGGAGTTATAGTGAGTGTGTCCGCATGTCATTGCATACTCTAGAACTAGAGCAGTTTCATAGGATGAACATGGAGAACACCATAGGACCAAATTATCTCATATCTCTCCAAATTTCAAAACTTGAATCAGGATACATAGGATTAACATTTTCTTAGCAGTTTAAAAGTTTAAAGTTTGAAAGATTTTCTTAGCATCATATAAATGATAAATGCTACTTCCAATGCACTGCACCTGAAAAACTTTGTCACCTGGTTTGATTCCTATACCTCAGATCCCTTAGTTCCCAAGTTTTACAAATAAACAAGTTAACTTGTATGTATGGTTTACTCTTGATGAGAAGAAATATGTATGCCTATACTTCATCTCCTAAAACCCTATGTTGTTCCATGTTTACACTTTAAGGTTTTATATATGCATTCATTTGCACTATTTTCTTTTTGCACTATTTTTAATACATTTATACTTTATTCAAACTATTTTTTTATGTATATACTCTAAGGTTATGGCACCTAATAAGCAATAGATACAACTGGTTAATGATACACTCAATGAAGTTTATACAACAGGAATCCAAAAATTTTTGGATTATGCTTTCACAAGAAGAGGATAGACACAAGAAATACAATGTGCATGCATCAAATGTTGCAATTCATATTCAAGAACTCATGAGATAGTTGAATCACACTTGAAAGTGCATGGAATTGTTCAAAATTATACTTTTTGGTACCACCATGGAGAAGTGTTGGGTGACACAGATTCTGAAATCGAAATTCAAGATAATATTGAATCAGAAGATGAAGATAAGGTGGATGAATTGCAAGAAATTATTAGAGATCTTTATCCTGATTTTAATACACATACTACAAATATCGAATCCGACGATTTACCTAACGTGAAACCAAATGTTGAAGCAAAAAGATTTTACAGACTCCTAAGAGATTTTGAAGAACCATTATACGAGGGTTCAAAATGTTCAAAATTTTTTACCTTGGTTAAATTGCTGCATATTAAAAGTATTGGTGGTTGGAGTAATGAGTCATTTACAATGTTACTAAAACTTCTCAAAGAAGAGTTGTTGCTTGATGGTTCAAGCTTACCAGATTCATATTTTGGGGCAAGAAAGATAATTATAGATCTTGGTCTTTCCTATAATAAAATTGATGCATGTGTAAATGATTGCATGCTATATTGGAAAGATGATAAGTTGCTTCACACTTGCAAAGTTGATAGTGCAGATAGATGGAAGATGAATAAAAATAATGGGGAAACAAAATATCAGAATGGTAGAAAGATACCATCAAAGATTTTACGTTACTTCCCTTTAAAGTGTAGACTTCAAAGATTATTTATGTCTACAAAGACTTCTTTAATGAGATGTCATCATGGTAAAAGAATCGATGATGGAATAATGAGACATCCTTCGTATTCTGTAGCATGGAAATCATTTGATGAACTTCATACAACATTTGCTATGGAGCCTCGTAATGTTAGACTTGGACTTGCTACTGATGGTTTTCAACCATTTGAAAATTCAAAAACTCCATATAGCATTTGGCCTGTGGTACTTATTCCTTATAATTTGCCGCCATGGATGTGTATTGTTGTGGAATATCCTCGATATCAACTTACTATTGATACCAATGTTTGGGAGAAATCGATAAACAGATGGAGGAAGAATAACAAGAAATCACACATAGAGAAAGACAGATTTTACGTGTTCGGAGATTATCTCCTATGTCCACGACCGTCATAGAGTTTCTCTCTATTCAGATGTCTCAGATTACACATAAACATTACCTAGATCCCCATAATATATGGTGCATAATCGCTACCAGATATGTGCTTTGGGTAACAACCCAGGATAACTGCATATCTTATCCTGATTCTCCATAATTCTATATCTAACAAAATAAGGTAGTTATGATAACCACTCAATCTTCCCAGATTATGGTTACAAGGAAGTTACAATCTCTCAGATTCTTCTTATCATATCTAACAACAAATTAGTTAGGCCCAGAATCAGGCTCCACCTAACTATCTCCAACAATCTCCCACTTGGAGACTTATTCTCTTGAGATTGAGCTGCAACTGCCTGTGCCCGAACTCTGGACGGCTCCTCCATGCAACTAAATTTGAAGGGAAATTGAGGTTACGCAGAACCTCAATTTTTCAGTGACCACCACCTTGGTCAACATGTCAGCTGGATTCTTTGTACCTTGAATATTTTCAAGTACCAATGTCTTCTCTTTTCGAAGATCTCTGATAAAATGGTACTTCAGCCTGATGTGCTTCATCCTGGCATGATACACTAGATTCTTTGCCAAATGAATTGCACTCTGACTATCACTGTATAGACTGGAACTCGGTTGCACCTTGCCCAGCTCTTCAAGGAACCCCTTCAGCCAAATCATCTCCTTACATGCCTCTGTCATGGCAATGTATTCCGACTCGGTAGTAGAGAGAGCAACAACCTTCTGCAATTGAGACATCCAACTTATCGCAGTGCCACCTAAAGTGTACGCATATCCGGTGATGCTTCTAGCAGTATCAATGTCACCACCTAAATTTGCATCAACATAACCCTTCAGATCCAAATTACTTTTATCGAAATACAAGCACATACCTTTGGTTCCTTTCAAATACCAAAGGATCCACTTCACTGCTTGCCAGTGCTACTTTTCTGGATCTGACATGTATCTGCTCACAACTCTCATTGCATGAGCAATATCTGGTATGTTGCTAACCATAGCATACATAAGACTGCCTACTGTTGATGCATATGGAACCTTCTGCATGTGTGCACGTTCTATATCTGTCTTGGGCGATTGCTCCTTCGAAAGCTTGAAGTGACTCGCCAAGGGTGTCTGTACTAACTTGGCATCTTGCATGGAAAACCTCTCTAACACCTTTAAACAATCTCCATCCCAAGAATCTTCTTCGTGACTCCCAAATCCTTCATCTCAAACACACTTGATAATTGCTCCTTGAGCCTTTTGATTTCCATCATATCTGAACTTGTGAAGAGCATATCATCCACATACAACAACAATATAATGTAGCAATTACCAAAATGTTTGATATAACAACAGTGGTCAAAAAAACACTTAGCATATCCCATGCTAATCATGAAGTTATCGAACTTCATATACCACTGCCGAGGGGCCTGCTTCAAACCATACAAGCTTTTAGTTAATTTGCACACCAGGTTCTCTTTACTAGGAACCTGAAAGCCTTTTGATTGCTTCATATAAATATCCTCCTTCAAATCACCATGGAGGAATGCTGAATTTACATCTAATTGCTCAAGATGTAAGTCCTCAGCCGCAACTATACTCAACACCAATCTAATAGTGGTTAGTTTCACAATTGGTGCAAATATCTCAGTATAGTCAATACCTTTCTTCTGTTCGAAGACTTTCACAACCAGCTTTGCTTTATACCTTTTGCCACCATCTGCCTCCTCTTTAATCTTGTACAACCACTTGTTGTGCAATGCCTTCTTCTCTTTAGGCAATTCCACCAGCACCCAAGTATTATTCTTGTACAACGAGTTCATCTCGTCCTGCATTGCTAACTCCCACTTGAAGGAATCATCAACCTCCAAGGCTTCCTTGAAACAATCCGGCTCACCAGCATTAGTTAGCAATATAAAATTCAAAGAAGGAGATTACCTCGTAGGTGGTCTTATCTCCCGAGTAGATCTCCTGATAGGAGGTGGAGTAATCGGTCTAGCTTGTATCACCTCAGGCTCCTGCTGAACAATCTTCTCAGACTTGGTCACATCTTCATTTGAAATGCCCTCAAGTTTCACTTGAGCCTTGCCTTCTACTCCTGCATTATCAGATTCTACAACCTTGTCTTTATACATGGTATTTTCATTGAATACCACATTTCTTTCTTGGATAATTTTTCTATTTTCATTATCCCAGAAACGATATCCAAATTCATCAAAATCATAACCAATAAAGAAACAACTCCGAGACTTAGTATCTAATTTGTCTCTACATGCAGAATCAATATGCACATATGATAGGCAACCAAAAATCCTCAGATCAGAAAAATCTACCTCCTTACCACTCCAGATTTTCTCTGATAGTTTGTTCTCCAATGGTACAGATAGCCCGCAGTTGATCAGGTATGCCGTTGTGTTCACTGCATCTGCCCAAAATGACTTCGGTAGACCTGCATGGATCCTCATGCTCCTGGCACGCTCATTCAGCGTCCTATTCATCCGTTCAGCAACCCCGTTCTGCTGTGGCGTCCTCGGAATTGTCATCTCCATCCTGATGCTATGTTCCTCGCAGAACTCCTTGAACTCATGGTTCACATACTCACGACCATTGTCAGACCGCAAACACCTGATTTTGATGCCAGTTTCATTCTCTTCCTGCACCTTCCATTTCTTGAAAGTAAAGAACACATCAGATTTATTTTTCAGAAAATAAACCCATATCTTTTTGGAATAATCGTCGATAAATGTCACATAATACAGTGACCCACCGAGGGATGGAACTGGAGATGGCCCCCACACATCCGTGTGCACAAACTTCAACTTGCTACTCTTCGGCATCCTTGGTACTTTTCTGAAAGTGACTTTCCTCTGCTTTCCCAGCACACAGCCTTCACAAAGTCCACCATTGACTAACTTCAGATCTGATAGTCGACCCATCTTGTGCAAAACCTTCATCCCCTTTTCACTCATATGTCCAAGTCTGCAATGCCAAACTTGAAACATATCATCTGAATCAGCTGCTGCAATAATCTTCGTATTCGATGACCTATATAAAGTACCCAGCTTGCTGCCCCGTGCGATCACCATGGCTCCTTTGGTGACCTTCCAAGTGTTACCTACAAATACCATAGTGTAACCCTCTGAGTCAAGCTATCCTATCGAGATCAGATTTCTCTTCAATCCTGGTATATGTCGAACATCTTTCAGCTTCCAAGTTGACTCATTATCAGTGACAATCTTCACATTCCCTTTCCCTACAACATTCATGTCACGACCCCGAATTAAACCTTAGTTTAATCCGGAGTTCGCGACTCATTACGAACGATCAAATAAAATTACGAAGAAATGCAGAAACGTGATGTAATTTGTTCTTTTTTTATAATAGAAGAATAAAAGTTTCGTTAAACAAATTACACAACTTATAATGATGATTTCAGAGCAAACTGATACACCTTAAGTCGTACGCTTGACAAAATGACTATATTTTCAATACAACTTATTTTGACATAAGTAATAAACAATACTAGCTCTCTCTATATCTTAATAGAAAGATACGACAGACATAAATCATCTCATCATACCACCAAGAATATTATAGAATCCTTTTACGACTAACACCTCGCACCATCCCCAATGAGCTATATGAATCTGAAAAATATTGGGAACAACATTATGAGCAAAAATAACTCAGTACGTTGATAACTCATAAGCTATGTGTTATCATTTAATTAATTCGGAGATACATGCAACGACATGAAATAATTATAATATATATAATTTCTGAATCAAATCATCACACTCCAATTGCAATTAATATTACTTAATTCATATCAAATAGATGTATGCAAATGCAACACTCTCATATGAATGCACGAATCACCAACTGGCCAGTGGTTGATAGGTGGACTCTAGAGGTGGCTCCTATCGTGATCAGCGATGTAGCACAGCTCCATTCTACCTCATCCCTTTCAGAGAATAAATCATATAGCGATATGTGGACTCTAGAGGTGGTCCCTACGGATTCTAGAGGTGGCTCCCATCGCGACTACTCACGATGTGGCACTTAGCTCCCCATGGCACTTAGCTCCAGTCTATCTCATCCCATTTCTGGGAAATAAAATGATGCATTGGATTCTAGAGGTGGCTCCCATCGTGAACAGTGATGTAGCACTTAGCTCCAACCATCATACATGCAATGCAGGCATATGTAGATGCATGATTCATCACATAACGATCATATCTCGAATATCAGAAGATGAATCAAACTCATTCAAACGAAATAGGATTACATCCCATAAGATGGCTCCATAACATTTCACATATGTTTTACCATTGAACCATCAATTGATCAATCATTCAAAATATAATTTTCATATAAACTTGATGATATATGAATTTAATACATATAACAATAGTATCTCAAATATCAGAAGATGAATCATATCAAATACCATTTCAAACGAAATAAGATTGCACTTAACCATTCATGTCATATCACATATGCTTTTCAAATGTGCAATCATACAATAATTCAGATATACTTTTCACCATTGCATTTTTCGAAATCAATTCATAGTATATCCAAAGCATATTCAATACATATAATAATCATTGTCACACCGAATTCAAAGAGGTGAAAACATAGTGTAGGAGAAACCAACTTACCTGACATGAGTAATATCGAAAGACTTTTCCTTTTTCTTTTCCCTTATTATTCTTCCAACCACATAACGTTCTTACCAATACTATGGTGTGCATGCCAACATGTCCAACATGGACATAATCATGATCAATGCTATGTATCCCTTATGTCTTAAGCCTTATAACTTAATTAATTGGTCAATCATAAAAGTTCATCTTGAATCCTGATAGATTGCATATCTTGTGAAATAAAATTCATATATCTTAATATTAATTAATTATTTCTGCCTTACATCTCATTTTGACAGACTGAGTGAGGTTCGGTTAATTATTTATAACTTTCACTATACATTCTTTTCGAGCAATTTTAATTGTAAATGGAATTTAACATCGATATCTTTCCAACCCTAAATTAGTAAATAATTCTATAACATGTTGAATTTAATACACAACTTATAAAATCGGATAACAATTTCGATGAACAAAGTGTTAACACCTTAAAGAAGAGAAAGTAACTTTATCCACAAACATTTTATTAACCTGATTCCAAGCTCAATGAAACTGGACTCGTAGGAGAGTGAGCATGCTTAATTTCACTATTTATATTATCTTATATATGACTCATAAAATCTCATGGTGAAATATACCTAGATTATGTTTCCAAATCTGATAGTAGACCTAAATGTGACTATTATGACGTTTATATCTTTTCCTATTTAATTTATTTGAAGTAATTCCAATTAAAATATATAAGTTTCTTATTTCAATTATAAGTATATCATTTATAGCATAACTCCTAATCCATTATACTAATTATGCTTGGACAGCAAGACCTATGTTCATCAATTTACACATAACCCCCTATAAACATATCATTTTGATTTGATTCCATGGCCCGTAAAGATTAGACTCCTATGATTTCATGTTACATAAAGCTCATAATTTTTAGACGAGTTTTTACATTTAACTAATAGCATGCAAGCTGCGGTCCGACCACAATCAACGTATAGATGCACAATTTATTACCTATTTGGTTCTATTGGGTAACATAAAATGATTATACTATTATATTAGTAATGTGAAACTTAATCAACAAAAAATATTTTTTTAACATAATCGTGTAAGGATTTAAACTAATAAAATTATAAAAACTTACCGGCCATAATGTTCTTTCCTTGCTTCTATCTCTAGCCTTTCACTCCTTCCTTTCCTTCGGCCAGCATCAAGGGATAAGTATATAAAAAATTTCCTTCTTTTTTTTTATCCCCTCTGGTCGGTAGAAAATAAAAGATGATAGAAACTTTCTTTTGTAGTAGCAATTTCTTTTTTTTTCCTACTCTTATTGGTAACCGCCAAGGATGGTTGAGGTGATAACTTAACACACGGTAGATTCTCTGGTTTGCATGGCCTTGGTGAGCATGAGGTGTCACCTGGTGGGGGTTTGGAAGCTGAGGGGCCGTGGAAGTGATAAGAGCAACAACAACTTACGATTTGTTAGTTAAAATGTAGTATTAGACATTATTTATATTGAATGGGTGGAGACACATTTAATTAACGTGAATTCCATTCACGTTAATAGTTCTATTATTTATCTTTTAATTAACACTTGGGATATTTTTAATTGGATTTAAAATTGATCAATGAAAAATAATAATTAGTTTAATTAATCTCTAGCTAAACTAATTAGCCTCAATTAAGTTAGGACTTCATAGTTATTCCTAACTTAATTGGCTCCTTCTCACAATCACGAACCATTAAAATATTTATTTCCTAATAAGACTCCAAATAATTTAGTTAATAATTAACTTAGTCAATTGCCTTAAAAGTAAGATGACTAGTTATTACAATTCAAGTCTTTATCATCTGTCAGATAAACCTTGCCGAAATTACTGGTAGTGTAATCTTCCATACACTCTCTTTGTGATGTGGAATGGCATGAAGCTCCAGAATTCAGAATCCAGGATTCTGCCGGATTGTCAACACTCAGAACCAATGCATCTGAGACTTTTTCTGTAGCAGCGTTTGCTGAATCCTCATTGGTTTTCTTCTTGGGTGCTCTGCAATTCTTCTTCAAGTGACCTTTCTTCCCGCAATTCCAGCATGCGAATTCACCAGATCTCGACTGACTTCGTCGTCTTGCATTTGATCTTCCTTGATTTTGTCCTCGCTGTTGCGTTCTTCCCTTTCCCTCTGCACTCAACGCCGAGCTTGAGGCTTCTTCTGATTCTCTCCTGCGAACGTCTTCGCTGAGAATTAGATCTCGAATATCATCGAGCTTCAACTTCGTTGAACCGGAAGAACTGCTAACCGTCGTCACAGTTGCACCCCAACTTTCTAGCAAAGAAGACAACAAGATCTGGGCCCTCATTTCATCATCAAAAGTGATACTCACCGAATTTAACTATGTGATAATAATGTTAAATTCGTTGATGTGATCCGTGACCGAAGCTCCCTCAGACATCTTCAGATTGAATAACCTTCTCATCAAATACAACTTATTTGATGCAGACGGCTTCTCGTAATTGTTTGATAATGCCTTCATCAAACCCGTCATGGTCTTCTCGTTCACAATGTTAAAGGCTACGTTCTGCGCCAACGTCAGCCTGATAACACCAAGCGCCTGCCGGTCGAGGAGCGCCCAATCCACGTCGCTCGTCGCCTCTGGCTTTTCTCCAGAGAGAGGCCTGTGCAATTTCTTTTGATACAGATAGTCCTCGATCTGCATCTTCTAGAAGCCAAAATCTTTACCATCAAACTTCTCAATCTTCACCTTCCCGTCGTCTGTCGTCATCGCTCCCACTGCCCACGAACTCCTTCACCGAAGAGCTCTGATACCAATTGTTATATGGGCCATCTACGTTAGGTTAGCTAATGGAAGGAAGCAATGTTATATGGGCCATCTACGTTTTCTCCCAGCTACTCATAGGTGGAGGAATGACAAATGGTCATTTGATGGCACAAAAGAACGAAGGATGCCACCAAAAATTCTTTCTGGTGTTGATATACTTAATCAAGTACAGGAGCTTGATGGGCTACAACTAACAAAGGATCCAAAGAAAAGGATTAAAATATCACATGATGATAGAAAGGATAACCGGAATAAGAAAAGTATTTTTTTAACCTTCCCTATTGGAAAACTCTCTTGTTAAGACATAACTTGGATGTGATGCATATTGAGAATAATATTTGTGAGAATATTTTTGGTACGTCATGAATGTCAAAGGAAAGACAAAGGACACTATCAAAACTAGATTGGACTTGCAAGCACTGAATATAAGGTCAGATTTGCACCCCATAAAAAATGGAGACAAGTATGAGTTGCCAACTGCATGTTATACTCTATCAATTGAAGAAAAGCACAAGTTATGCAATTTCTTAGAAGAATTAAAGGTGCCAGATGGATTTTCATCTAATATTTCTCAATGTGTCAACCTAAAAGATCATAAAATTTCTGAGTTAAAGAGTCATGATTGTCATGTTCTTCTACAACATTTACTTCCTCTTGCAATACGTGGCATGCTATCCAATATGTGTGTGAGCCACTCTTATTGAGCTATCTTTATTTTTTAATGCTCTTGGAGAAAATTCCTTAAGGATGGACGAGTTGGAATTAATTGAATCACAAATTCCCATAACATTATGTAAGCTAGAAAAAATATTTCCTCCTTCATTTTTTGATGTTATGTTGCATTTGCCAATTCATTTGGCTAGTGAAGCAAAAATTGTTGGACCTATTCATTATCGATGGATGTATCCTGTGGAGCGGTGGCTATACTTTCTGAAATCTCTCGTTGGTAATAGAGCTCGTCCAGAAGGTTCAATTGCAGAAGGATATATCGCAAATGAATGTATGACCTCATGTTCAAGATATCTAAACAAAATGGATACAAAGTTCAATCGACCCGAGAGAAATTCTGATAATGGTCTAAGCAAATTGAATGGTGGTTTGTCTCTTTTTGACCAATCTGGAAGAGTTTTAGGAGCCGGCAAAGAAAGTGTTCTCGATGCATATGAAATGGAGCAAGCACATATGTATATTTTGAGAAATTGTGACGAAGTTCAACCATTCTTGGAGTATGAAGATAAATACTTTTCATGTTTAATCTAATTATATTTTTTGTCATCTAAACTTTTACCAGGAGATCGAGGACCCGGAATCATACAGGTAAGCAATATGTTCTCTCGTCTCATACATCACTATAAGAATAAGGCAATTTAGCTATGAATAGTTTTGTTGCCACTTTGACACTACTTTGTCGCTAAAAAAGTCTGCGAGCATTTTGCGACGCATTTATGACAAAACATCTTTGTCGCTAAATATTACTCGCTATTAGCGACAAAAGTTATCTATCACAAATTCGTCGTTAATTGGTGGCGAATTAGTCGCCAACATGCCGCTAAGCTGCCGCCACAATTATTGTCCTTGTCGGCTTTTTTCTCGCTGACTTGTCGATGGTTGTCGCGGATTTGTCTCTTAGTTGTCACTAAATCCATCGCTAATTTGTTGCTAAATAGTCGTAGATTTCTTGCTAAATGTGATAATAATTTAGTCAGGCGTCTGTCGCCAATTCATCGCTAATATTCAGAATTTTTTTTAGAAAAAATTATATTAAAAAATAAAAAAATCCATTTACATTCATAATTCTTAGAAATTGTGAATTCATCTAAAATAACACATAATATCATCAAAAGTCTAAATATCTTCATCTAAAATATCGCATAAGATCACATAATGTCATAAAAAGCCTAAATATCACATAATATCACAAGTAGACAATCTACTACGACAAACAAAAGTACCACAATGTATAAAAATGTCATAAGATATAATCCCTAATCATGTCCCGAATCAGATGGTCGTCTGTTCCTATCACGATCACGCATATAACTCATTATCGCATCAAACATTGGTCCGACATCTTGTCGTATTATATTTCTAACGATAGTCTCTACTTCATGTAGAGGAATCATGGGAGGAGTGTCGCCCAAGCCGGATGAAGGACTAGTAGAAGAAGCGCCCATGATTGAAGATGGCAAAGGACCTATACCACGAAGTCTCCTATTACTAGTAAGTCTGGCGGCTTGATGCCATACATCTGCATCAAACTGAGGGGGTTGTGAATCTGCATACTTTTCTGCCAACAACATATCGTGACTATCCTGAAAATAATATTAATTATAAAATTAGATAGATAAAAATAACTATTCAAAGTAAATCATTCAATATACAAAGAGGAAAAGTGTTTGAAATATACGATAACATGTTGTGCTTCTGCAGTGACAAATTCATTAGTCTTTTTACTAGTGTGCATCTCCTTATACACATTTCGATAACTGACCATACCTTGATAGCTTTTTCCTATAAAAAACATTATAAATGTTATGTATAAAACATTATAAACATTTCATCTCATTATAAAATTTGACATTGTAATTAAAGTGAGTAATCAAATTTATTAAACCTAAGAAATTACCATTCGAAGTTTATGTTCAACAAATCCCACAGATCCTGCTGTGTGCCTCGACGATTCTACCACAGCGGCTCTATTTTGTTTGCCTGCTAGAGACCATTTTTTCCACTTGTCGTTGTTCCTACAAATGAGAAATAATGTAATGCATTATTTCAAAATTTTATATCATTAAATTCTATCTTTTACAACATACCAATTATCACAGAGAGATGCCCAAACATCTCCAGCTATTCCCACGGGCACATTATTTTTCGCTTCTAATATATTACCATTGGTTGCTTTCATTGCGGCTTCCCGATAATTGTAGAGAACACCACAAATCCGACGAGAAGCAATCGATGCAAAAAGTTTTTTTATGGTCAACTCATGGGGACCCTCTTGAAATTTATATCTTCCCTATTCAACAAAAAAAATGTAATAACAAGTCTAAATTATTAAATTTGAAATTATTAAAAAAATTACCCTAAAATCAATATACATAGTGTCTCTCAAACCAATTGGTGTTTGCATCCAAGAAGATGCACCTACGGATAGTCAACTTATGACTATGTTACTAATAGTTCTAATGACGCTTCCAGGTATAAAAGTTGTTCTGAAAAATAAAAAAATGGTTAGAAACCAACTCATTTTGATATTAAAATTAATTAAATGATTCTTCAACTTACGGATTGATCGGGTCATCAACCATAATGCCACTAGGCGGAATGACTCCATATGGCAAATTCTCAAGACCAACAATTGTTGGTTGTCGAGTTGAAGTCCCTATTACAAGTTAGTACTAAAATAGTCAATTGAAAGACAAATTATACAAGTTATAATTAATTACTTGATATGTCAGGTGAAGAAGTAGCAGATCCCACCAAATTAGGTGTTGATGTGTCAAATATGCCTGCTTCACCAAGCTCAAGTGATGAAGATGTGGTGCGAGCTCGAGTGAAATTAAATTACACAAATTATAACTCATTACCTAGCATGTGATGTGGTGAAGGAATACCAGAGCCCCCCAAATCAGGACTATGAGTCGAAGTGTCACCTATCCCTTCTTCACCAAGAACGGGTGAGAAAGATGTGGTGTGAGCTCAATTCAAAATTAAATCACATAAATTATAATTCATTACCTGCTATACTAGGTGAAGTAGAACCCAAACCGCTTGAACGAGGTGGCAAAGATGTGGTGCGCGCTCTACCACGACCTCTACCGTGAGTAGCCATAATCTGAAAATGTAAAAACATGATTACATATAAATTTTAAATAAAATATATATATCTAATGAAGAATGTATCTCATTTATATTAACCTCTTCCAATGGACATTTGTATCAAGCAATATAGTTGTCTCATTCTCTTCAACTATAATATTTGTTACACCAACGTTATTATCATCTTGATAAAAATCATCGTGTAACATGTCATCAATTGTTGTGCCTTCATCATTCATTTTGTCCTCCATGAATAATCTACTTTTTACTTTACATGTAACCTACTATTCATCAATACCACGTTTAGATGAAGGGTATTCGGTGAAGTAAACTAGTTGTGCTTGCTCAGTCAAAACGAGTGGATCATTCAAATTGAGCCTTGACTTGTGTTTAACATCGACAAAACCATAAACTTGATCTATTTTAACCCCATTTTGTGGATCAAACCACCGACATCGTAGTACAAAAATAGTATTTTGTCCAAGATATGACAACTCCAATATTTGTTCGACGATGCCATAATAATCCAACTCATTTTCCCTATACAAACAACCACAAACACATATGCCACTATTCATTGTAGATTTATTTTTTCCATATTCTTCTGTATGAAACTTATAACCATTTACAATGATGCCGTTGTAAGTTGTTACTCTTTTCGAAGGTCCATAACTAAGATTTTGAATATGCAATTCTGATATCATGCCATTTTGTACCTAAGCGATTAATACATAATTCATTATAGTTGAATTAATATAAATTCAATTAATACATAATTCATTATAAGTTGATAATTTCTTACTCACCTGTGTCTTAAACCAAGAAGAAAATTGCTCATCTTGAATTTGCAAAATTTGTTCATCAGTAATATAAGGATTTAACTGTCTCTGATATTCTTCAAATTTCCTAATTAATTATCAAAACAAATAAATATTAGATATTATTTAGACTTCTATATAAATTTTTATTGATGAAATGACTTAATGCCATATTCTTACACTAAATATGGTTCCACTTCGGGGCAATTGACGAGAATATAATTCTCCACAATATTCAAATCGTTGTTGCTTAAAATAAACTTTTGCGCTTTTCAAATTGGTCGAGCTGCAAACTTAAAAATTGACAAGCTATTTTTAAAAATTTCTTCACCACCATCATCATTCCTTGGAACTTGAGTTCGCCTCGTTTGAATATCAGGTTCAAAATATAGTGATGTGAAATTTGAAACTTCTTCCAAAAAATATGCTTCACATATTGACCCTTCAATCCTTGCCTTATTTTTTGCCTTTCGTTTAAGATATAACATGCACCTCTCAAATGAGTACATCCACCTAAATTGTACGGGACCAGCAATTTTTGCTTCATATGGAATGTGCATCACCAAATGTTCCATAACATCAAAAAATGATGGTGGAAAGATTTTTTCAGCTTTGCATAAAGTCATTATGATGGATGATTCAAGATGCATCATGTCATCTCTATGAATATTATGAGAGCTTAATTCTTTAAAAAATATACTAAATTCTGTGATGGTACCCCAAATGGATTTAGGCAAAAATTCTCGAAAAGAAATTGGAATTAATCTCTGCATAAATATGTGACAGTCATGGGTCTTCATCCCTGAAAGCTTACCTTCATTGACATTTATGCAACGAGAAATGTTAGATACATATCCATCGGGAAATTTTAATTGTTTTATTCATTCAAAAACAAGCTTCCGATGATCAGTTGACAATACATAGGTGGCTTTTGGCTTGATGAACTTTCCATTGTGATGTACTAACTCTAACTCCGGACGTTTACATATAAGTTTTAAGTCCTCCCTTGAGTTGATATTGTCTTTTGTTTTGCCTTTAATGTCCATCACAGTGTTAAAGATGTTAGCAAAAACATTTTTTTCAACATGCATAATGTCTAAATTATGACGTAATAAGTTTGAGGACCAATAAGGCAACTCCCAGAAAATACTTTTTTTCTCCCAATTATGACCCCATATCCTGGTTGTCTATTAGATGGCGACTTCAATCCAAATGTAATAGGATCGATCATGTCAACTTGCTCAAATAATTCAGTAGCACTCATTCTACTTGGTGGTAAACTCTTCTCTATGGTTGACTTTTTAAAAGAGTTTCTATCACGACGCATTGAGTTTCTGCTACTGATTCACTCACTGGATTTACAACAAGGTTGTCTGGCCATGCGTAGTCCCCCCCCCCCCCCCCCCCCTTGATGTCAGATAACAAAGAACTCATCAAGGAATACAACTAAACCATGACTCCAGAAATTGCACATTATCTTGACCTTTGTCTTGAGGTCAACCATAAGTACATATGTTACTCTTATATATTTGACCGTATAGCAAATGTCCTAATGAATTAGTGTTGCATTTGATCAAACATTATGAACATATGATGGATGATGATACACACCTTTGCCAATCATGATCAAATAGTAATAATATTTTTCCTGAATGTTAAATAAGCTTTATTTGCATTAGTAGTAAAAATAACCATTTAACCTGTTAGTTTTTATAGTTTATGTTATAATCATACAAGTGCAATCAGACACATAGTAGTTGGCATGCATGTTTTTTTTTACTTTGTTGATATTGATGTCTATTTGTTTGCAAGAATATAGGTTCTTGATACAATCAGGCCAAACGATAGTGTTTTTATTTACTTTGTGGATACAATCAGGCCAAACTGATTTAGCTGCTACTTCTCATTTTCAGATTGGTGGCGCCTCCAGGCTCGAAGGAAAATTCGAAGTTATTTATTGAGGTTATGATTTTCTTAGTTTTTGCATATCTTATGATTATAGCATAGTTTCATCTCTCGCTTCCTCACAAATTAATTCCTAAAAGCAGCATCTCGATTGACTAGAGAAAGGAAATGAGTACCAACTTCATAAAAAAGTGGCACACTTCCAAAAAGAGGAAAAAAACTATGGTACCTTTGAACAATGAAACGAATCAAACATCAGGGAAATAGGAAGGTTTTGGTCAATCAAACGGATACACAATTGAATGAGAGAGGAAGGGAGGGAGGAAGGCGGTACCTGCAACTCACGACAAGCAGCATCAACACACGGCAGCAATGCACAGCAACAGGTGGCAGCGCACTACTCCAGACTACAATAGTGCACGGCAACAAGCTGCAGCAATGCACGGTGATAGGGCAGGCGACAGGGCAGGCGGCAGCGGCGATAGAGCAAGCTGTAGCAGCGACAGGTGGCAACGGTGACAGGGCAGGCGGCAATGGCGACAGGCGGCAGCAGCGAAAGGCGGCACAACTGCAGGCAACAACAAACGGCGGTAGGCAAGCCAAGGGAACTAGGGCACATGATGTTTTCCTTATGGGTTTGGGGTTGATGTTAATTTTTTCGAAAGGTTCATTTCTTGATGGTTTTCAGAGAACTTGTCGCTACTTTTGTCTCCTTTTTGTCGCCAATATATATTTTACGAAAATTTAAAAATCAAGTACAGCGGCAAAACATTGTGTCGCTCTTTTGTCGCTGAATTCACTACAAGAAAACATACCTTCCGTGACGAATATTTTGTGAGCGAAATAATTCTGTCATAATATTTTTAAAAGATTTGTGAGAATTTTGTGACCGATATGAATTTGATAGTTTAGTGACCAATATGTGACGATAATATTTGTCACAAGATTGTTCATCAGAAATCCGTCACATTTTTGTGACCACTATTTTAATTAAAATATTTAGCGACCCAAAAGTGATAAATATAAAATCGTCACAATATATTTGTCACATTATGGTCACGTTTCTTTATTTAATTTATCTTTGGTCACAATATTATCACAAATCTTTTTAATTCACCAAATCATTTTATTACTGTATAAAAGAAATAAAGAACTACCTAGCCATCTAGGGCAAATAACTTTTCATCTTAGGTTTTTTTTTCTTTTTATCTCCCGGCGGCCGACGGACGCAGCCGCAGGTGCATCGCTGGCTCCCTGCGTCATGCAGCGCTTGACACAAGGCTGCCGTGCAGCCGTCAGGCGCTGCTTGCATGCGCCGCCCGCTTGTCAGTCGCCGCCTGACGCCATGCGAGCGTCAGGCGGCGCCTGACGTAGGAGCCTGGCGTCAGGTCTGCCCTGACGCCAGTGACATTTGCATTCATATTTTATTTTCTTATAATTTTTTAATAAAAAATAACAAACTAATTTATCTGAATGTATATTTTTCAGAAAAAGAGTTCAAGCTTGGTGTTATTTCGATATAGGTACGTGTTATTTCTTCTTTCTTATTTAATTATAGAAAACTTTTATTTGAATGATAAATCATCTCTTAATTATTATTTTTTTTAAATTTATGTGAAAATTGTATAATTTTGTTGAAATGTATTTATGGTTTGAATGGGAAATGCAATAATAATAATTTGTTATTATATATGTTTTATTTGTTTAATAACTTTTTGCACGATATATTTCTTTTTATTTGTTTATATGACTTTATACATTTGTTTAATAATTGCTAGCACATATTTCATGTTTATGTCATTATTTAAAAGTTACATGCTAACATATGTAATTATGCATTTTTGTATTCATCTTGGAAAATCGCAATGATATATATGAAATAAATTATTTGAATTTGATTAATGATGCATTGTTATGGGACAAGAATATTTTTAATTTTACATGTGGATTAAGAATATTTGTGTAGTGTGATTTATTGTTTGAGTTTTTATCACAGATTATAAACTACAATATTGTGTGAATTTATATCATATTTATAATATTTAATTTTTGTTTGATATTATCTTTCACATTTTTTGTTAGTAATTTGGATTACTAATATTGAAATGTATATCATTTATATGAAATTTTTATCACAGACCATGTCAGGTGATCGTAATTGGATGCATAATCGATTAGACAGAAATGGATATATAAGTGATGAATTCAAAGCAGGCATGCAAAGTTTTATTAACTTTGTATTTTCTCAACCTGGAATTTCTTATGGAGGAAAAATTAGATGCCCTTGTTTAAAGTGCAAAATTTTTTTATTTCATGATAAGGGATACAATATCCATTCACCTTTGCATGAAAGGATTCAAAAAGGACTATTTAATTTGGGATGCTCATGGAGAACTAGTTGAATCTGCAACATTTAATATGGATGATATTGAGCATTTTAATTCTTATAGAAGCATGATAATGGATGTTGCAGGTCCTAATTTCAATCAATTTACTGATGGAGATGAAATGGTAAATGAACCCCCAAATTTAGAAGCTTCAAAGTTTTATTCATTACTAAATGATGTTGATGAGCAACTTTGGGAAAGTTTTGAAAAGCATACAAAATCATCTGCATTGTCGCGTCTATTAAACATTAAGTCTGAGTTCAACATGAGTGAGAAGTGCTATGATCGCATTGTTTCCTTGATAAAAGAAATGCTGCTACAGGGCGAGAAGCTTGCACCTAATTTCTATAAGTCGAAGAAGAAGATGACAAAACTTGGCCTAGGCTATCAGAAGATAGATGTTTGTATTAACAATTGCATCTTATATTACAAGGAGAATGCAGATAAATTATTTCGTCATGTTTGTGGACATTCTCGACATAAACCGAGAACAATGTGCCATAATAGATAGAAGGATGTGCCTCATAAAGTGTTGTGATACTTGTCGTTATCACCTAGACTTCAAAGATTATTTATGTCTGAGAAAACATCAGAGCATATGACATGGCATGCTTCTAATAAATGTCAAGAAGGATTTATGGCGCATCCTACTGATGGTGAAGCTTGGAAGCATTTTGATCGAACTCATCCTTCCTTCTCTTCAGATCCATGAAATGTGCGAATTGGACTTTGCACTGATGGTTTTAATCCTTTTGGACAGTTTGGTACTCTTTATTCTTGTTGGCCAGTAATTATTTCTATGTATAATTTACCTCCAGGCATGTGCAACAAAAGTCCATACATGTTTCTGACCTTGGTCATCCCTGACCCTAAAAGTCCTGGAAAACATATAGATGTGTTTTTTAGGCCACTAGTTGATGAGTTAAAGGAATTGTGGACTGTGGGGGTCAACACTTATGACACATGTAAGAAACAAAACTTTCAAATGAAAGTAGCACTCATGTGAACAATTAGTGACTTTCCAGCTTATGCCATGTTGTTTGGTTGGAGTACTCATGGTAGATTAGTATGCACATATTGCATGGAGCGCACAAAGTCATTTCACCTTGATAGTGGAAGGAAGATTTCTTTTTTTTATTGTCATAGACAATTCCTACCTCAGAATCATCCTTATAGGAAACAAAGGGATAAGTTTAAAAAAAGAATTATTGAGAAAGACTTGCCTCCTCCACGACTGTCTGGACAGGAAATGCTTTCTCGAATTTCTAAACTTCCTGATGTCACTTTTGGAACAAAAGCTGGCAATAAAAAGACAAATGGATTTAGTGTGCAACACAAATTGGGTCAAAAGAAGTATATTTTGGGAATTGCCTTATTGGCACACCAATTTAATTCGTCATAATCTTGATGTGACGCATGTTGAAAAGAATGTATTTGAAAATATATTTTTCATGGTGATGGATGTTAAGAATAAAACAAAAGATAACATTAAAGCTAGAGAAGATTTGGCTAAATTTTGCAAGCGACTTGAGTTGGAATTAATACATTCAAATGGGAGGGTTGTAAAACCTAAAGCTTCCTTCACACTAAGTCAAGAACAACAAAGAGATGTTCAGATCTGACTTAAAGAGTTAAAACTACCTGATGGCTATGCTTCAAATATATCTCGATGCGTGAGTGCTGATGATAATAGATTTTTTGGTTTAAAAAGTCATGATTGTCATATACTTATCGAAAGGTTACTTCCTATTGCTTTCCGTGATTTCTTGCATGTTCCTATACGCGATGCATTAACGGAGGTGAGCCATTTCTTTAGAGATGTTTGCTCGACAGTTTTAAGAGTTGATCACATGCAAATGCTTGAGTAAAATATTGTAGAAACATTATGCAAATTGGAGAAAGTCTTTCCACCAGGATTTTTTGATTCAATGGATCATTTATTAATCCATCTAGCTTATGAGGCCAAAGTCGAAGGACCAGTTCAATATCGTTGGATGTATCCATTTGAGTCCTAAGTATTTTTTATCTTAATACATTAATTGAATTGTAAACACAAAATATCAATGCATTAATATTGTATTACTTTTGTTGATTTTAGGTATATGCACTAGACAAAGAAAACAGTGAAGAATAAAGCATGTGTTGAAGGATCTATTTGTGAGGCATATATCATACAAGAGATTTCAACATTTTGCTCATTTTATTTTGAACCAAGTGTTTAAACAAAGTTAATACAAATTTCGAGGAACGATGATGGTGGAGATGTTGAGCCCTTTGGACGTCTATCTATTTTTTGTCATCCAGGACGACCACTTGGAGGTTATTCAAGAAGAATGATGTCGGATGTTGAGATGGATGCTACACATATATATATATATATATTATTAAACACACCTGAGCTTAAGCCTTTTATTGAGTAAGAATTACTATTTTTTGAGAAATATCATTTATATAATTTTACATGATTTTTTATTACTAACAAATATTCATGTAACTATAGGATGTATGATGAAGCATTATATGAAATCAATCCAAATATTAGTGATGAGGAGAATTGGCTAAAGCAATATGTAAGTAGAAACTATGAAATTTTTGTACTTTTAATAATAACATAACTATGCCATAATTATTAATCGATATTCTTTTATAGGTAAATTCAAATGAAGTAGGTACTCGAATCACAGATATAGCACAAGGTCCTTCACGTAGAGTGAAATGTTACAAGGGATATTTCTCAAATGGATTCATATTTGATATTCATCAAGGTCAAGGAAGAAAAACAAAGAATAGTGGTGTGTGTATAAAAGGAAGTGTGTATAATGACTACGAGCAAGATTATTATGGGGTATTAGTTGAAATCTTGGAATTAAATTATCCTAGTTAGAGAAACTCAGTTCATCCTCGACATGATCTAGTTGAAATTCATCATGCATCTAGATTATCAACAAATGAGCCATTTGTATTTGCAGAACAAGCTCAATAAGTTTATTATATGTCTTACCCATCTACAAATCGAGAAAGGAAAGATTGGTGGGTTGTATGCAAAACAAAGTCAAGAGGAAGAATAGACATTCCTTCATATAATGCAGTATATGAAGACTCAATTCCTACAATTGATTGTTATTATCAGGAAGATGAGATGTCTACTCCTATTTTAGTTGAACCAACAATCGAACTTGATGAGCCAAACTCGTGAAAGGATGTGGAATGCATTTAAGGTATTATTTAACAATCAAGGTCAATAATGTGATTTGCATGTAAGAAATTTTTGTAATGTTTTAACATTAATTTGATTATTTTTTAGGCAAGATATGTGTGGGAGCAATAAGATATTCTCATTAAGGAAGCATTTATTAAGAAGTGTGATGATCTCTACTCTCCCACATTGTATCATGCAAGATGTCATGTGATGAAGGGACATAATAAGATGCATATAAGTGAAACCAAAGGATTTCGACCATTATGGATGAGAGGAGATGTTTGGAATGACATAGTTGATTTGTGAATGGAAGATAAGTGGCAACAAAAATCAGAAGCTGCAAAACAAAATATGCTCACTAAAAATGAGGGTGGAATCACAAAGCATACCACTTGTTCCATACCTATGACAGAGCATCGGATAAGACTTGTATATTAGCTACACTATTTGAATATTTAATTTTTTTCAAGTTGTGCACTATTTTCTAGTCATATGCTTTATTTTCTTTTTGTAGGCACAAAAGTTAGGCAGACAACTAACTGACTATGAAGTTTTTGAGCATTGTCATAAACGTCGAGGCAAAGAAAAAACTGGTGAATATGTTGATGGAAAATCAAAAAAAGTTTGTGTAAGTTTTTATATAAAAAAATATTTATTCATCCACTTTATATATTGTGTTACTTTTTCTAACATACTATGTTTGTGCTGAATTCAGAAAGATTACAATGCATCTCTTAACACCAAATATGGTTCAGATGTTAGCTTTTAACCAGGATTTGATACTGCTATGTGGATTGATGCGGTAGGAGCTCCAACAAAAGGAAGAGTATATGGATTTGGTGCTGGAAAATATGCTCAATCACTAGTAAATAATTTGAGTTATGATGTATCAAAGCACATGGTTGACTTTTTTCAAATGTTGCTACTGAGGATGATTTGCAACGTATAAGAGAAGAAGTGCGACAAGAATTGCAACAAGAATTAGATGATCGCATTAAAAAAGTGAATGCTGAAATGGAAGAACGTGTTCGTGCACTTGTATTACAAATTACTCAACAAGCAAGTAGTCAATCTCCTTCTGGAGATTCTGTTCCACGTCAGTAAGGTAATTTATCTTATTTATATATTACTATTTTATGATTCTTCATTATTTTAATCTTTCTCTATTTAAATCACTAGATTTTAATATTTTATGTATACATATGATTACAGGTTTCAACTTTTTATATGGAGAGGAGATCACAATTCATCAAGGAAAAAAGTGGATATGTTGTGTGGCTATAATTTTCTTAAAGTTTCATTCTTAAATTTGGATAATCAAAACTTATGTAGTGAATTCAATATTTTGATTATTTTAATTACAAATGTTTGAATTTTTGGCATGTTTAGAAATGAATATCTTGCATTTTATTATTTTTATTATGTAATTATTTATGTGTAGCAGTGCATTCGAAAAATGAATTGTCACATAATTGTTGATTCACTAAAAATTCTATAAATTTATTATATTAAATAATTACATAAAATTTCGTCACAACTTCATCAAAATAATTAATAGCGAATCATCACAATTTTGCCACAAAATGTTGACGTTAAATTTGTCACAAGTCTATCACAATCATAATCGTCATAAAATGATTACAAATAATCATCACAAATCTGTCATAAATATTGTCACAACATATATCCGTCACAAATTAATAGTTAGTAATCCGTCAAAAAATCATCACATTTGTGACGGAATACTTGTGACGATTTGTGACAAAAATATTTTAAACTTGTGACGATTGTAGTCGTCACAATGTTTTTGTGATGAAAATAATTCGTCACAACACAATATATGGGTCAAAAATTAGTGACAGATGCAGATTGTCACAAGTTTATCACAGAAGAGCATTTGTGATGGAATACACTTATTCTGTGACGGAATTATCCGTCACAGATACTTTATTTTCTTGTAGTGATTATCGCTAAAAGTTGTCAAGAAATGTTGCTTCGCAAATTTATCGCTGATATTGTCGCAATTTATTTATCACTAATTCTTAGTAAATTTATCGCTATTAGCGACACATATAGTGACGAAAAATTTGTCGCTAATTGCCCATTTTCTTGTAGTGCATATGCTTGGAGGCAAATTATAAAGTGTGACAAAAATTGGCCAACATGAACAGGCACTACTTGATGAGCCAAATGGGTTGAAGACATCGGTGCAAATTCCTAATATAACATTGCGTGATTCTACATAAAAAGCCGAATGAAGTGCATCAAATCATTTTCATGCCTCAGCATCTGAAGGATGTGTAATGGAATTTTGATCTTCACGTGCCCTTCTTTATGCCACCCCATAAATGATGCTGTTTTCTTAGAAAGAAATAGTCGTTGTAATCTTGGAACAATGGAAAAGTATCTGAATACTCCATTTGTCACATTTTTTTTGAACTTTGAGAAATCTTTCTTAGTTTGTATTTAGGCTCGTCACAAATAGAACAACTCATAAGTGAGTTGTTTTCCTTATAAAACAACATGCAATGATTGCGACACGCATCAATCTTCTAATATTCCAACCCTAAATCTCTCATCAATCTTTTGCACTTGTAAAAATTTCTCAGTAATTTCTCTAAAGCTGGAAGCATACTCTTAATAATGATAAGCATCCGATCAAAATAACTTTCGCTCATATTAAATTCTGATATCAAGTTCATTAGTTGTGCCACTGTATAAAGTGTAGTTTGCTTCATGCATCCATTCCATAAAGGTTCATCTGCTTTTTCGAAAAGATTATAAAATTTAGAAGCCGAAGGATTCGGTCTTCTTCAATCAATGTTTCGTCAACATTTTCTCCTAACATTGCATCTCATATCTTGTCCTTGTACGGATTGCTCGACTTGCCCATATTAGTATCTACCTTAGTTGTCTCTTTAGTACATCTTTCTTCGCCATGAAATAATCAATTTGTATATGTCAGTAAGAAATCATTGTAATATAAATCCTTTTACACATTATATCTTACTTTTCACTCATAACATTTGCACTTCCGGCATGGACATAAGATTTCACCATATGAAGAAGCAACACCTTCATTTTAATATGCCACATTAATAAATTCATCAACACCATCCTTATATTCTTCTATTATAACGCCACGTTTATCCTTCCAATGATGAATCCAATTACGATATGACTTTGTGATTTCTGTAACGGACAACATTAAGCCACATGTCAAGAAAATCTTGTACTTGAAACATGTGATTTTGAAGTTATGAAGTCCAAAATCACATGTTTCAAGTACATCATCATATTCAGAATCGACCAAATTTTGACAAATTTTTTTTGTCATTTTTTTATGCCTCTTTTTTTCATAATCTCATTTTATTACCAAGAATGTGGATGTACATCTTTAGTAAAATTTATGAGAACATGTCAAAATGAGATACTAGAATTATGAAAAAAAATCATCAGCATTTGATTTCAAATTGAGTCCAAGTAGTTAACTAGTAATTAACTTAACATGGTATTAGATTAAAAAATAGCAAATTAACTAGGAATTAACTAGTAATTAACTTAACATGGTATTGGATTAAAACATACCAAATTAACTAGGAATTATATTCATTTCAAGTAAATAACTAAGAAATAGATTAATTTTAAGTAATTAACTAAACATGGTATTAGATTAAAAGATAGCAAATTAACTATGGCGGGCTCGTACCTTCTTAGTGGAGGAAGGTGGAGGGCGGTGGAGGAAGGCGGCGGGTGACACCGAATAGAGGAGCACAGACAGTAGAGGAGGCAGAGGGCGGGCCGCGGAGGGAGTGGAGAAGGCGGAGGGCGGTGGAGGAAGGCGGCAGATGGCACCGGTCGGAGGAGCACAGACAGTGGAGGAGGGGAAGGGCAGGTCGCGGAGGGAGCAAAGAAGGCATAGGCGACAGAGGCGAAGGTCGGTGGGCCATGGAGGAGGTGGAAGAGGCGAAGGAGGGCAGCGAAGGCCGATGGAGGAGCCTAGACGACAGAGGTGGCAGAGGGTGGGCCACGGAGGAGGCGGAGGGTGGAGGAGGCGAAGGTAGGTGGGCCACAAAGGAGGTGGAAGAGGACAGTGGTCGTAGACGACAAGGGCAGTGGTGTCGGCGCAAGGCCGACGGTCGTAGGCGACAACCGATCCGAGGGCAGTCGACAATTGGCAGTCGTAGTCGT
Organism: Pontederia crassipes; assembly: GCA_030549335.1. NCBI lineage: Eukaryota > Viridiplantae > Streptophyta > Magnoliopsida > Commelinales > Pontederiaceae > Pontederia > Pontederia crassipes. The sequence goes on from CM060190.1 coordinate 12,174,134, forward strand.
CGATAGTCGATCGTCGACAGTGGAAGTGGAAGAATAGTAAAAATTGAAAAGTAAAAAATGGGGAAGAACCTAGGGATTTAAGGTGAATTTTTAGCGTCGTTAGGCCTGCGACACTCCTTAGACATTGATGTGACTCCATATTGGTGATGTGTAAATGTCGACCCTATTTAGACGCGATATTAATTTTTTTACATATCTATATAAATATATAATGTATGGATGCATGTATGTTAGTTCTATATAGATAAACTATAAGTGTATATTCATATGTAGTTCATCTGTATTTCATAAATACATGTGTTATGTCTATATTATAAGTTTATAAGTATATATGTGTATATATATATATTTTATACATATAACATATGTATTTATATATATTAATTTTTTTACGTATCTATATAAATATATTATGTATGTATGCATGTATGTTAGGTCTATATATATAAACTATAAGTGTATATTCATATGTAGTTCATAAATACATGTTATATTATAAGTTTATAAGTATATATATGTGTATATATATGTATATATATATATATATTTAAAGTATATACGTGTATCTATATATCTATATATGTGCAAGATTAAGTGACAATAACGTGTATATATATACGTAATAAAAGTATATATACATATTTATATGTTTATATGTCATAGATTAAGTGATAATAATATATATATGTATACATGTTATATATAAGCATAAGTATATATGTATATTTATATGTCAAAATGTGCCCGATTAAGTGGGTGTAATAAAAAGTTAGCAACTTTGGTGCTATAAAGAGGCTAAGGTGTCGCTAAAAGATATTAGCGACACTCTAGCGTTGACATAGTGTCTCCATAATTCTAGCATCTCAACTACGAGACCCCAGCGAGCCTTGTGGCACTACTTGGACACTATTGAGCCTCCACTATGGCGCTAAAGTCAGATGCTTTGTAACAAATCATGTGACTTAATTTAACCATCGTACATGATTAAGAATATAAAAATAATATATGTATAATTAAGATATGTTATATATTGTATGCCTACGTAACATATATAATATAGGTAATAACAAATTATATATTTAGGAACACTTCTATGATATAGGCATATATAAGTAATTATCTAGGAATACATATTATATGTAAGGTACACATAGAATATTTAATTGATTTATTCGTTAAAGTATAGTATAGATAATATAAACATATATGGGGTTGCGTTAAAATAGATAACATATAGTTATATAAATATAGATAGCGTATATATGGTTATCTATTTCTTAATTAACATATAGAGTTATGACATGCCAAGTAAGTGTTAAAATAGTGCCAATTAAGCATTGTATGTGTTACATGTGTAGGCAACAGTTGGAATATGTCTTTATATTGGCGTCTACATAGCGTCGTATTATATGTGACACCACATAGAGTCGCCATAGCATCTTAGAGATCGTGACGCTAGAGTCGCGTCGAACGCTGCTGACGTGAGAACATCGCTAGGTTCTCCCGCGCACTTTCGCTTCATGGCGAGTAATAATAGCGTCTACCTAGCGTCGCTATGGTGCCTTAGTTAGTGTCTACTTCACAAAATGCTAAGTTAGCGCTAATGTGATGCTATTGAAAGGCAAATAGCATCTCCCAATAGGGACTCAATTGAGACGCTATAACGACGCTCGTGGCATCGACTTAGCGTCACCATGTTCCGAGATGCTATTTTGGTGTCATTTATTGCCAATTTTCTTGTAGTAGTATGTCGTTCCTTTTGAGACACTTGATTTAGTTGGAGACGCTGCTAGTAGGTTGGCACTACAGTCATCATATGGACACGTACATAATATCTTTCACGTGTCCATGTTGCGCAAGTATGAACCAAACTTGAATATGAATCTAACATACGCTGAACAACCTATAGAAATAATGGAGTACCAAACTAAGCATTTGAAAAATAAGATGGTACCCATGGTGAAGGTGGCTTGGACATATCATAGAGATGAAGATGCCACTTGGGAATTGGAAGATGAAATGAGAAGAGATTTTTCAGAATTGTTTAAATAGACCAATGTAATTTCCCTTATGCAAGGATGAATGTATTTTTAAGGAGATTATGATGTAACGATATCGATTTCTATTGATTAAATTATTCATTTATAATATCTGGAAAATTATTATCTAATACAATGGAATTAACTAATTCTGGAAATGATGGAAATTATGGGATAAGTTGGAAAGATATGGTGGAATTTGAAAAGAGAGAGAATATCTATGGAGATAAATAGGGGATTATTAAGTAATTCGGATTTAAATAAATCTGATAAATTATGGAATGATTAATTATTGATGGATGGCCAAGATTAGTTCTAAAAGAGTCTAAGGCCTAACAGAATTAAAAACTCAAGCCTATATTTATAAATATGCATTAAAGGGTGGCTGAAAATCCCTCTCAGCGAAATAATTTTTTTGCACCATGAGTCTCTCTTTATCTCTCGTTTGCATGCGAACCTAGGCGTTCCAGAGAGCACGTTGTGGCTGGTTTTGAAGCCGGCATATAGGAGAAGATTGACCGTGAGTTTTGGGACGTGGATAGAGAGTTATCGCCGGCCAAAGTTGGCGTTTGGACAACTCGCGCAGGCAGAGAGAATCGAGTTGGTTTTTTAGCCAACTTTAGGTATGTAGGGGGAATCCCTATGTCATCAATTTTTCATGACATGGAACCCTATTCCCTTCTCCTTTGTACTGAGAATCCATTGATATATGAAATGCATAATCTGGAAATCATATGGCATGGTCCGAACCCGGCCTGGGTTATGCTGTACCCGCCCTAGATTTTATGAAATCTGGATCGAGTTGGACTCGAAATCGGATTGGATTGTCAAACCCCATTCGTGTTCCTATTAGCCCACCCAGGTTGTGCTTCTACGTGGCATGAGTGCAGCGTGATTTCGATTGAAGGTGAACGGGCTGACCTGACCCGAGTTCAATGTACACCCGGCTTGGGTTTACCCTAGCCGAGGGGAATTTGATCGTCACCGAACATGATTCGGGTTTCACCCTGACGTGGGCCGAGTTTCGGGGATGAAAAACCTATTTTTAAGTATTTTGTTATGGGTAATTGAATAGTTATTATGGCTAATTGTTCATAACCATCCATGATCATATTTTTAACAGATCTAACCTCATCATGTTCTTCAGATCTGACTTTGAGATTATTGATATTATTTTTTCACTTGATCATGTGATTAATCATAGTATTGATCCAGTAGTTTTCACCCGATTGGGTTCTTGTTTCACCTAAATAAAAATTATTAAAGATAGGTCCATTAGGTAAACAAGATAAAAAATAAAAACTGCTGGGTCTCCATATTCTCTGATTGTCTCTAAGCCCTTTGGGCCATTATTGTTATCGTATTGTATGGGATAGATAGTGTATCTAGAGGTTTGAGACGTCATTCTTTAGGAAAGATATGGTTGTCTTGTGATGGCCATGGTCCCCCGTCATCACGAATTTTTTTTTAGCGTTATTATTGAATGGCAGCTTGCCGTGGTTTGATCCCCCATTGGCCTACATGAAAGAGACATGGAGTATCCCTTAATTGATCGAGCGCTCCCTATAGAATTGGATAACTCTAAAGATTGAATTGAAATTGAACTGAATTGAATCGAATCGAATTGAATGAAAATTGAATTGAATGAAAATTGAATTGAATCATGGTCATTCGGATTTTGGCATTGACTGGCATTGTCTCCGCCCATTGAATCGTATGGAAAATTGTTATTGCCCGATGACCATTGACATTGATAATTGAATTGAAATCATTAATTTGGATAGTGTCACTGTAATCATGCATAATCGAATATCGTTAATAGTTCATTAATATTGATTAGTCTTTTGGACCTTTTTCCTGATCCTCTACATTGACTTATGTCTATTGATTATTAAGTTCCTGTCATATAGTTCTGTCAAGTGCTTTATTGATTATTGTGTTGTATCGTTAGCCTTTTATTTGAGCACTGTTGATTTATTGCTTATTATTATAGTTAGACCCTACGTACTGAGTATTTTTATACTCGTGAATTTTCTCCTACATCTAGATTCATGCAGGTGAGATGATAGAGGATGGTGATGGAGGTGGTCAAGCTCAGTGACAGAGATGTTGCACATGGTATAAGATTATGTCCTACTAGATTATTGATTAGTTATTATTTTTTGCATATTTAGTATTGTGGAGTCATTGACGTTTCTAGCTCCTTGACATTATGGATTTTTTTTAGATGTCCTTAATAGTACTTCTGCATTTTATAGAATTTATTTTCAACAAAATTATTTTATATAGAATTATGAGACGACTCTAAGCAAGTGAAAGTCACGGGGTCTCGGGGCATTACAATCCAAATGTTATCAGATCAAATAATGGTAATAGTTGTTTGTAAATAAATACATGTTTGTATGGATCTGCTATGTGGTGGAATCAAGGTGTATTGACAAGGGTCTCACGAGAGACTATATTGGTTTTCCATAACATGTACAAACTAATCTAAGCATTTGACAGATTAGATAACTAGATGCACTTGACAAATTAGATAACTAGATTAATGAGAATAAAAAATGGTGTCTGAAAAGAAATAAAATAAAAAAGCAAAGAAGAGAATCATAACTTTGAAATTAAATATAATGTATTACCAAGATATATAAACAAATTAAGATATATGTGTGTATGCATTCCACAAGTGAGTCATATTATCATAATTAAGGATTCATTTCATGGGAAGAAAGGAACTAAGAATTAGACTTTTGATTTCATGTTAATAAATTAGAGAAATTAATAATATTATTCTTAAATCCATATTTTAAGAATAGTGTAACTGTAGAAGATGATATTATTAATATTAATTACTGATACAAACAACTAAAGAAAAATAACACCTAAATTAATTATTAGGGAGAATTAAAATGAAAGATTTTTCCAACAAATATTAAAACACATTAACTCATGTCATGTAATCTATGCAATGTGATGATATATTCTAACAGGGACTTAAATGCATATTTGATTAGGATTTCTAAGAGGTCGAGTTAAATCGGATGAGTGGACTTATGCAATGACATTAATCTCCTAGTAGCTATCCATATTGAGGTAAGACATATTTTCTGACATGGATTATGAGTCATGTGAGTGAACTTGCATCATATGAAATGATTGTTTGTGTGCCATGTGGATTAATTGCAAATTGTTTATCATAGTTATTGATGAATGATATTAGTCTTATGGATTTATGTTATTTCCATATATTTTATTATCTTTATATGATTTACTGGATGTTAGTGTTGAATTTTATATTTAGTTGTTGTTTAAATGCATGTTCATTCAAACATCATAGCACATATCATACAAAAACTACTTTGTAGCAATATTTTTATTTCATCGGAGCTTGACACCGAGTGGGTGGGCAACTAGGACTGTTCCATGATGACAAAACATTAAGATTGTAGTCTACAGTTGTACATCTCTTATGAGGATGATATCGATTTGGCAAACCATTAAGTCCATAAATGGTGGCAACCCTTTAGTCCACACAATAACTTACTTAATAACTAGGTGACGATTCGACCTAAGTGAGGTCTCTTCTCTTTTTATTACTTTCTTTGTAATCAAAGAGAGCAAATGTTTTAGGCGTAAGATATCATGCATGTATTTTCTTATGATTTTATTGATTTGGGCATGGGCTCTATCTTCGTGATTTCTTTTATATTTGTGTGTCCTCCACTCCTTGACCTATTAGTGCACACCTTGCATTTCCTAATCCTTTTAGGTGATGATTGATAGTATAATTACATGGTGTGACAATGGGTGGGATTAGATGGAGAGAATTGAGGACGTGTCATATATTATTAACATCTCAAATTTTCTTGTTGCTAAATAAACATTTTTTAATCATACTTGATTATTATTAAGGGTTGATATTATATGCCATTATGACGAGAATGCACTTTTGAACTCATGGCCCATTTATTACACTTGATCTTGAGGCAGAATGCTCCTTTTATATTGATGAAATAGAAATGGATGTATGTCCTTTTGATATTTTGAAATGATATTATTATGATAAATTTCACACACACACAATGTATGTCATTTTTCTTATCATTGATATCATATATATGTCATGCTGAATTGTTCGAAAAAAAAAATCATGACATTCATATTTTAAATCACAACTTCCGCAATTCTTATTTAAATTATAGATATATGATTTTATTATTTAATCCTATCTAAAGGCCAACGGTAGACTAAGTCGAGGTTAGTCATACTCTCCCATAAGATGGTGATGGTTTGTGGAGTTATTAAAATAAATGTCATTTCTTTTGTTTTAAAGGTTGCATAAACAAAAAGGCTCTTAAACTACAATTTGGAATAAGTAGTGTCATCTCCTTCCTCGAGTCATATCATATTTTTATAGATCCAAAAGGTAAAAATTAATTCCTAAAGCTTATTGAATGAAGCACCAAATATTGTTGGTACTAGGACATTAGATAAAGATATGCGAGATCAGCGATTTGACAAGCTGCAAGTTTTACGTGTAGTGTTTCTATTCTGGTTGAAGGAATTAAGTTTGTCTATGGAGGAAGTTTGGAAATAATTTGTTTCAAGAGAAAATGTTTAGTTTTAGGATAAATTGGGAGGTTCCAAATGACCTTCCATCCTATCCAAAAATTCATATTAGGAGAACCGTTGGATTGGAAGAATTTATCAACTGATTTTGCAATTGAATGTTCAAGAGAATCATAAATCCATGTGTCATCACAAGTATAGATAATACGCTAAAAAATATTCTCTTGCCACTTAATAAATACACATGTCTAAAAAAATGCTTACTAACACAATTACTACTTTGACTTTGATATTAACTATGATAATAAATATAATAAAAGAATTAAAACTTTGTCTTTGATGACAATTAATGCAATGAATGAAACAACTCTATTATGAGAAGAAAATGACATCTAAAATATTCTAGACTCACATGCAACATAATGTCATCATAAGCATCAATTATTGTGCACACTATCATCGTTATATATTGGTTATTTGTCGAATCAGTGCAGAGAGAAAATTTCCAAGAAGGTCGTAGTCCAATATGTAAGTAATAAACTAATAATATATATAGTATTGGTAGTAGGTAATCATAAAATCAATAAGAGAAAAAAATGGTTAGTAACATAGACACAATAGCATATAATAGATATTATAGTCAATATTATAATAAGTCACGAGATGCAACATGATTTAAAGTTAATGATCAATATATTATAAATTAACGTGATGCTTTGTTTTCTTGTATTACTCTACAATATTTTTTTTACATTGTACGTCAATGTGTTGTATCAATAAGTTGTTCAATATGATAACAATGAAAGTAGTTAACTCATATTACATATGATGACTTTGATTAATATTTTCATTGTGATGAGGCCTCCTTTTTGGGGTGGCGGAATATTTAACTCATGGAATGAATTTCTTTGAACACATAATCTATTCTTGTTGTATAATAGAGAACACATCATACAATAGAACTATCAAACAATGTTGGATGAGTAATAAAATTATACAATGCCACATGCTCTTGTCAATTGAGATAGCGGTCACCCTATTGATTATTGTATTTATTAATTATAGTAGAACCTTTGAAATATTTATTATATTAAAGGTTTGATGATGTAGATAAGTCCCCAAGATATCAATGCTTAAAATGGGCAACTAATAAAATTTTGCACAATTGACATGGGTCGATGGACTTTAGAACGCGCTGAATTCTAGACTTCTCGAAAATCATCGAGGAGCAAAAAGATAGCTCATAAATCATATAGACGATTGTTTAATTCTCAAGAAATTGACATGTTGATCGATGGGATCAATAAAGACAATCATAATGTGGTATTGATAAATCATCGATTCAAGACATTGTTTAATTCTCAAGAAATCGACATCAAAAGAAACATGAACTTGGCCTGAGTTTGGTCAACTTCTAACTTAGGCTGGCTTCCTTCTTCCTTAGCAAGAAGGATAGGGAAGACGAGCACAAGTCCGGTCAAATTTTGAGATGGATAAATTAAATTTCTGATCAACCTGACGACTAGTGAAAGAAAACTTGGGTCAAGGTTTTCCTAATGTGGGTTGGGTATTGGATTTCAGCCGAAGATCACTAAGGATACACAAACAAGAAAAGTAGGAACTGAAAGAGGTTTCCATTTGTTTACATTGAGAAGTACTATATATCATGGTAATATATTAAGATTATTATATATCGTACAATAAATGACACAATTTATGTATATTACCATCGGTAAAAATATAGGCATCCTGTTAAGATTTTCATCTAGTGAGATCCACTTAGATATCCAGAAATTGCTTCGCAACAGTTGGACAAGTGAGTAACAATCGGGTAAGCCAAAAAAAGTTTGGATACAACTGGATCTAACACTACAAGAATTTGAGCTATTAACTATAGATTTTAGCGACCCCATATTCCGTATCAATATTGTCACAGATTAGTGACAGATTTGAAACACATTTAGTGCAACATCTCCACAAACTAAATTGACGATATAGTGACGCAATTGTGTCCACATTAACTACGGAAATTATGGTCACTAAAATTAGTCGACGTATCGTAGTCAAGCTGTAACAAATTCGTCACTATATACTGACACTAATCGGTCTCTAATTTGTCTTAGGTATGTCGCTAATAGTTACACACACGTTTAGTGCACCGTCTTCACAAATCTAACTAATAATATAGTGACAAGTCTGTGACCATATTAAGTACAGACATTACGGTCCCTAATGTTAGTCAGTATATTGTAACTAATCTGTCCCTAAAATCAGACACTAATTTATCTCTACTTTGTCTCAAATTTGTTGCTAACAGTTACAAATTTACTACATATTTAGTGCACCATCTCCACAAAAAAATAAGATGGAAATTACGACCATTAATATAAGTTGGTATATTGTAATAAATCTGTAACTAATTTATCCCTAAACTGTGATACTAATCTGTTTCTAATTTGTAACTAATCTGTCCTTAAATTGACACTAATGTGTCTCTATTTTGTCTCAAATTTTAACATTAAAAATTACATACTACTAACTTGCGATAATTTTTTTACAATCATTTATACTATCTACTTTAGTTATAATTTCTTTTGCTTATAATGGCTAGACGTTTGTACAACAATATTTTGGAATCAATAATTGATCATCAAAAGTGAAATGATTTTATTTTCTAATTTAATAATTGAAATAACTCTCAAGATTTTTAAGGTTAATGTGAAAACTATAATAGAAAATTTAATAAAGTGGTTGTGTCGCACTCGAACACGATGATCATTGCTTGGGAACATGACGAACCATGTGCGGGTATTCGTTGCCATCATTGGCCATGAATCTCTTACTAAATGGTGGAGATCTGCTCCGCATCCATATGTCGAAACACCTATGACGCATGTGTATTTTACCTTATATATATAATTGTTGAAGTTGGCGAATACTTCAAGACCCGTGAGCTTAGGAGAATTTGAGTATTACCCAATTACCTGTGCTGCTGGTGTACTGACAAAAGGGGGGTTCGGGGGGCAGCGCCCCCCGACGGCGGTCCTAGACGGATTTGAGCTTTGGTTTAGCCGACCCATGTGGTGCGGATTACAATAAACTAATGAAAGTAAGAATAATTCACAATTTTTATAAGTAAATATTAAAAGAAATATTTTACAAAAAAATATTTTATAAGTATTCATTAATGATATAATAAATTGAAAAAGTTCTAAAAAACATAATATAATTTTAAAATATTTTTATGCTTATTAAGTAATAAAAAATATTTTATAAATATTATTTAATTATTAACTATAATTTTAAAATATTTTTGTAAATAAAAAATACTTTCCCTCTTTCCTCTCAAAATTTCCCCCTTTTCCTCTTTCCCTCTTCCCCTCTTCCCCTAAAACCCTAAACGACATTTTCCTCTTCCCTCTTCCCTCTTTCCCTCTTTGACATTGTTGCTACTCTTCGACATTTTTGGATCGAGACCTCAAAGATATTTTTGCTCCTCTTCGACATTTTTGGATCGAGACCTCAAAGATTCTTCAGGGCTTCAGGTGCATCATTCTTCCACTTTTCCTACTTTTTCCATTCGTTTTTTCGACATTTTATTCATTTTCTTCTTTGTGCAGCCGCGTGCAAGGGCTTGTACGCGTAGGCTGCCGTCGGCGACCCCTACGTTGGTCGCCGACGCGCGCCCCAACTCCCTGTGCGCTCAAGGGCCAACCAGCGACCCCTGCCATCGTTGGCAGGGTTCGTCTCAGGCCACTGGGCGGGGAGCTTGGTTTCATGCCGGTGACCCTTTTTTTGTTTTCTTCTTTGTGCGGCCAGCGCGCAGGGGCCCGTACGTGCAGGCTGCCGCCGGCGACCCCTGCGTTGGTCGTCGGTGACCCCTGCGTTGGTCGCCGGCGCACACCCTGACTCCCTGTGCACACAGGGGCCAACCATTTTTTTAGTCCTCATCCGATTAGAGTGAATTCCCATTTTTTGGTATTGTTATCAATTATCTATGTGCTCTCCTTTTTTTCTTCTTTCTTTCCTAACTTTAGCATATAACTCTCAATGTGTACGTGAACTTGTTCTTTTATCAAAGTATTCCAAAATTATTTCTAAAGCATTGACTGAATTCTCAAATTATTTCTAAGGAACCTAAAATTTGTTTGATATGAAATCAGGTTGTAACACTGATTTTCTTGTTTTAGGATGGCATCTAGTGGTTATTGCTTCTTTTGATGATTATCAGAATCTGTTCATACACATAAGCTAAAACTGGACTTGTATGCAGATTTACAACGGGTTCCTGTATCTCTATTATAATTGTAGTTAGTTGTATAGTTTGAACAATACACTAAAATTAAAATTTCCTCTTTTTCAGCACAAAGTCTGCTCCTCTTTTTTTTACTCATATTCTTCTTTTAGATTTATGTATCAGTAATTTGAACTTTATTGGACAAACTTTGGAAATTAGAAACAGTTCATCATGACAGTTGTTCAATTAACTCCTATTCTTGGTCTGACTTAGTTCAAACATTGACAGTTGCTCCTCTTTTTTCTACTCACATTTTGCTTTTAGATTTTTGTATCATAAATTTGAACTGTATGGGACAATAGTTGTTCAATTAACCCTTGTTCTTGGTCTGATTCTTAGTTCAATTTTTTTTGCACAAAGTATTAGTTTTCTGAATCTATCTTCTAGTTTCTTGATGTCTTGGAGTGGATGATTTCTATAGAATGAAATGGAGTTGATCTACTGAAATGTAAATGCACAGTATATGTAAAAAAATTGTACATCATAAAATCATATGCCACTGGTTGTTCCGGGGACATAAATACCATCATAGAATCATTCTCCTTGTCAGTTTCATTTACTTATTATTTTCCAAGTATATTTCATGTTCTGTTTTGGTATAATTACATAGTTATAATTACATTGTTACTTTTTTTTGCTCACATTTCACTGCTCATAATAAGATTTCAGTACATAATCTTACTGACAATAATATATTTGGGCCTTTTAAAAGCATAACAATAATATATTTGGTTGTGTCACACTTGTTATGAGAGAGGCTTATGCATATAGTCTTTCCTACATAAATTTCAGCGAGATGCGACCCGATCGAAGTTGGATCCAACATTGGAAAGATGAACATGGATTTATAACAAAAAGTTTTAAAGATGGTGATGACCGCATGAAGAATGCATTCGGATCATTGATGAATAGTTACTGTCAACCAGGAGGAGCATTTGAACAGATGCTCAAACGACTTTTGATCAATTCAACGGATGATGCTGGACCGAGCACTTCATCGTCTAATATAAGAAATGATTGATGATTAGAGTTACTAATTACTAAACTTGTCATCACTATTTTGGTTTGTGTTTGGAGACATGTTGAACTATTTGAATTTATATTTGAGACTTATTATGTTGGTTGTTATTTTGTTAAGTTAGACTTATATAATATATATTATGTAAGCATTTTGCTACTTTTGTGATGAAGAATGTCATTTTTATTTTGGACTACTTGGAAATGTTGATTGTGAGCCAACTGAAGAATTTAGCTTGGGAAGGGGCATATGTGAAGGTTGCCCCACTCTCTCCATATTACGAATCATTGAAGTTCTTCGCTGCTTTGGAGCAGCCTGAGGACACGGGTGAGCAGCTTATTAGTAACTATTGAGTGCATTTGTGATATTTATCTGAGCTATGGGATGTTGATCATATTTGCAAGTTATATCAGTGCGTAACTCTGTTTACAAAAGGAAAACTGTGTTTTCCAGTTATTGAACATCGTAGTAATCATTTCTATTTTACATATTGTAGGTAAGGTCTCTAACACTTGATGTAAAAGCATGGGAGCCCTCTGTTATTAACCTGTTTCAGTCCTTGGGTAATACATTTGCAAATTCCCTTTGGGAGGACTTATTACCATCAGCAAGTAATGGAAGGTAAGATGATGATTCTAGGTAAGAATTATGATAAATGGGCGCGCCATATTATCTATGCAACAAAAAAATGACTTTCTGGCATTCTGAAGAAAAATGTATCTAGAGAACTATGAATAAACCTTCTAACAGCAGTTAAAAATTTTTTTGCAAAATAATGGCTGTTACAAATTGCATGTAATTGTTGTATTTTAGGTAACATATAAGCTATTATTGTTATGCAGTTTTTGTTTACTTGACAAGAAAGATGATTACATCTTTCCAAGGAAGCCCAAATTCTCTGATCCAATATCAGTGAATGAGAAGTTTATTCAATCAAAGGTATGACACAGGATGACTTATCTTTTCATCACTTCTGATTAAATTGGTCTTAGTGACAACCAACCTGACAAAGAGGGGAACATCATATCAGATGAGCTGAGAGAATTGAATGCACAAGAAGAGGCTGACAAAGAGGGGAACATCATATCAGATGAGCTGAGAGAATTGAATGCACAAGAAGAGGCATTTCTTGTGCGGTGATTTCCATCAAGGATTCTTAATTTTGGTGTAGGGGCAACTTATATTTTGCATAGGGGTTTGTATGCTCTGTACTGGTGGTGGGTTTAATTAATCCTGTAAGACCACCCTCTGGAGTTCAGTAGCAGCTTAGCTGGACATTTATAACTCAGTAAATGAGGTTTCAAATTGACTAGTTCAGCCAAGACCTCTGCTGATAAGCTCAGACTAATCCAATTCCTTAATATGAGAGTTGCAATGAAGTAGTCACCAGTAGAAACAATCAGTGAAGATTATAACACTTTTTTTCCTGGCGGATGCATGCTACAACTTGCAATTGCTTAGGAGTGAGACTCCTGCTATCGTGACTCGCAATAATCTTTTGTTTGTGTTGCAAAAATCATTAGCTTTTACAAGGGCCAATAATCTTTTGCTGTCAGATATTCCAACCTGGATGGTACACTGATGATCCAGGCCCACGATTCTTCTTCCAACACAGAAAATACTGAACACACGCCGATGTGTGTTTGATATGATGATTACGGTACTGTCGCACAATGGAACACCACAGAATTAGCATTCGTTTTCTTTCTTAAATCATCCGTTGTGATGTCTCCACTTCTTTATTGTTTCTGCACCATCTGTACTATATCACTGGGTCATACGTACTATGATCAGGAAGTATGCACATACTGCGTATATATATTATAAGTTTTGTACATATAAATATCCCATATACACCATCATTTGATCATCCACCACTTGCCTTGGTAGATCAGAAGGCATCTTTATAGAATACATTATACATTATACACCACCATATGTTCATCCAACCTTTACTGTAATTATTCGGTATATGAAGTAAAATCTCAGTCACTAAATACCAAGAGCAACAAAAACTAGCATTCAGGAGTGAATCGACATTCCATGATTACTTGAATTAATTATATATATTTATCTTTTAGAAAAGATAGCATATTGTTTGCTGTAAGCAAAATGAGCACCATTTTCTATGTTTACTTGTACAGATATACATTGTCCATGGAACTGCCAATAAATTATAACATGATGACTTCTTAAATGATATGTTAGAAATGTTGCAATGATGCTCCAAAAGATAAGATATATGTCAAACACTACTAGTTCAGACACTACTAGTTCAATAAATTATAACTGCCAATGTTGCAATAAATTATATATGCTCTCCTTCCCAGCAGATATATGTCAAACACTACTAGTTCAGACGTCTGCAATGGTACAGAGATAGATAAGCTCATCTTGATCAGCTTTATAATGGATGCAGGGATGAATGTCTGACTGTTGCAGCATCAGCATGCATCTCCCTGTCTTGTGTACTTACTTCCATGCCCCCTTAAAATGGATGCAGATTGGAAGGCCAGTCGCGTTCTCCTTGGCTGCTGAAGGCGAGGCTGGCGTGAGGAAGGTGCTGCAGATGTTGCGAGACGAGTTCGAGCTGACCATGGCGCTGAGCGGCTGCACCTCGCTGTAGGAGATCACATGCAGACTTTTATTGCTATTATGTGTTGTATATTCTTTATAGGGTTTTTTCTGCTTACCGTCCCGAACTATGAAATGATGAACTTGATTAGTGCTTCTTTAATGATCTAGTGAGGACTTTTGTACCCAGTGTGATGTATTCATATACTCTATTTAAACTTTGTAATGAGCATTTAGCTCCACTTTATCAATCGAAAAATGATATATAGAGATTTTTGTTATATTGGTTATTGTATTGTCATTTATTTCATTGTATAATTAATAATTTGATATAAACGATATTATTGTGAAAAAATTATTGTTAATTTGTGACTGGATTGGGACAGTTTTGAGACAAACTGCAAACTGTGGGGACTAATTGTGATAAAAGTTAGCTACAGAATAAGGACAAATAGTCACAAAAAAATATAATTATTTTATCGCTGTAACATTATAGTTACTACTTAGTGACAGATTAGCTACCGATTTTGAATTCTAATAATTAAGATTTGCCACAAATTAGGAATGGATTAGGGACGACAGCACACATAATTAGCTACAAAAATAGGGACACAAATTTGTGTTGCAATCAGCGACGAGGTATTAGCTACAGATGTACTCTGTCCCAAATCCGTAGCAAATTCGACGTTAATATTATTTGCGACGGTATTACAAATATCTCCGTAGCTAATAGCTCAAATTCTTGTAGTGTAAGTGTCGGCTAGGCAAACATCCTATAGTAAGAGCTGCGAGCTGCTGCAAATATTTTCCTACATTTCTCTTTGAATGAGAAATCAATTTTAGCTACGATTTCGAAAGATATCTTAAAATTAGATTCACTCATTTTTCAGACACTGCAAATCAAATATCAATTCAAAGGACACAATTTGATAGAAAAATATCATATATGACCATGAAACAATTAAATAAACCTCTCAGATCGTCCTACAATGTGTGATTATCTACTTGGTATAATTGTTCCAATTAATTCGATGAACTTCCATTCTTTCTTCTCTAGCCAATTGATTCTTCTCTAGCATGCATAACTCTGCATCTTTCATTTACTCCACGAGCAGAAGGCAGGAATTGTGAATCCTATCAAACACACGGTAGTCAAAAAAAAAAAAAAAGAAAAAAAAAGAAAAATCCCGGACCAAAGTAATAACTACTGGTTGTTTTGTTTCAAACTGAAATATGCATAATTATGTGTCTTTCAAACGAATACCCCAAATAAAAAATTTATTTGGAAATATGTAATCCATTTGATCACCTTCGAGAACTCAATTATCATGTGACAATGTACTACGTGAATACTGGAATTGGATACAGAGTTTAGAATGAAAAGTAGCCCATTACTGAGAAACAAAAGGACAACTTGGACAATGTAAAGTGCAAGTATATAGGATCTAAGAAGATGTGTCAATGTAAGCACTGAATTACTTGATGTATACAACTGCTCCATTTATATTCACTTAATGTAACACATACTAAACATTGATCACATTCCCAGTACTAAACATACGTCAATGTAACCAGTACTAATACGTCGGATGGCCTATACTACTTGATTTTTCTTTTCTTTTTTTTTTTTCCTTCTCTTGGTGTTTACATTCACTTGATAGTTTTGCTTCAAATTGTGTCGAATGGTGATGCTGCTTCCTTCTGAACAGCAACACATGCTACCTTTCCATCCTCTATGGAGGTAGAGGCATCACAGACTGCAGTGCTCTCCTTTCTCTTCCCCCACAGAACGCTGTAAAGGCCTCCAACCAGTAGAACACCACCCAAAACACTGCAAACCACATTACAGTTAAAATGTTATTTTCATGGATACATTCAATCTTGCCGAAAAGAACCTTTAATTATTATGGATTATATATTATATATATACTCCATTAACAAGGAGATCAATTAAGTTCATCACCTTCCAAGATGAATCAGTTCTCCTAGGAAGAAAGTTGAACACATCATGGTGAACACGAGAGCCAACGGCGTGAACATTGCTAAGAAGACAGGGCCCTTCTTCTCGACACACCAAGTTTGCAAGTAGAAGGAAACACCGGTCACGACAACCCCCTGCAGTTAATCAATCCATTTGCATGGTACATGGAGTTTGATTAAAGTTGTCTTTACTTAATCATATTGGCAGCGAAATTTTCATGCAGTAGTTTATTTTTCAACGACAAAAGGAAAGGTCCATAGATCCAATGTAAAAGAGATTATGCAGGGTTCCAATATGGTAATGATCACTTGAACCAAACGTGACGGTGTTTCAACTTTATTAACATGAATTCTTATGAGATAAAGCAAGTGGCCACCTCCCACATGATGTTCTCAGATGACCCAACATATTTCAGAATATACTTACAGAATAAATGATAGCCAAGAGGCCCATATCTAACTTGAGCTTCCACTTGATGATATCTCTCTCAAATACCAAGGCCACTAAGAACGACTGAATTGTGCTAAAGATGCATTCCATGGTCGTTAAAAGAAGCTTGGCCGGGCAATCTTTCAGCAAAAAACCCTGCAGGGAAGATGGTGCAAAATCAGTGCATCGTTTATATATCAAGTACTACGTTATATTAATGAATGAATGATGAATCATATCATGTGTACGATATGTATACCTGCAAAACTAGCCACAAAGACCAAGCTGTGTTAGCGATAATTACGAGGAAGGCCCCCTTAATCCAGTTTGCCGACTCAGAAGAAGACGAGTCAGCAGCACCGATTTGGTTTGAGGCATGGCCGAAGAGGTGGTGATGGCTCAGAGGTTTGAGATGGGGGCCTTTGTACAAGGCAATTACCAAGGTACCTGCCAAACAGAGTGCCACCCCTACCATCTTAATTGATCCTGGAAAGCTCCTCAGATTTATATATTCCATCCTGTGTGAATAGAAGTTCCATCTTTAGAATTAGGCTACTACATCTGGCAAATCATCTTGTTTTTTCTTTAAACTATGTCGTTTATTACCGCATTACTATAGTTCCAATGACATATATGGGCGCTGTAAGTTATTCTTTTCGGATATATGTATTATTATATGACAGTGAAGTGATATTGGATTAACTTTTATTAGTGGCCATGCTTTCTATATGATATGTTCCTCTTAAGAGATGAAAACTGAAGAAGACCGAGTTAGTGCAGCGAACCGAAGGAACAGGGCCAGGAAGAAGGTAAGCGCCGGAAGAGAGTTAGTACATGCTGAGGCCACTGTGGCCGAGGTATATTTCAAGCCAACATTGTACATATTTAAGCTCAAAGTTATCCTGAAACAATAATAGGGCTCTGAATCAGCTTCTGCACATGACGATCAGAACGTTTCGACAGATAAAAAAGACATGAACTCTGCATGTTATTACCCTATCAATGCGTGCAAGAACATCTTGATCAATGTTAGAAAGCGCAAAGGCGACAAACCTTTCTTCCTGGAGAGCACAGGATAAAAGAGAAGATGAATATTAGTTTCAGATACACAGAGAATATGAAGTAAATATAGGAAGCAGAGGATTGGAATACCTCTCAAGAAGAACAGAAATTGGTGCTAACACCACAGATGCAACAGCTTGTCTGTAGAACACAAACATAAAGGTGCTCAAACCATTGTCAAATGCAGCCTTTGATACCACATACATGCCAGTGTATATGACTTGAATCAGGATTGCAACCAGATAAGGCTTCCTGTCATCCATATTTGTCGCTTGGTGCCCCCGAGGAGTTAAGAGCAGGAAGGAGAGTGGCGCTTATGCAAATAGTCACTCAGAGATCTTATTTTATAGTTCAAGACGTCAAGAAGAGCATGCAAAGGAGATATACACTACACAGATACATGGAGATCCACAGATACATATACACTACACTTATTCATGGAGATTAAAAAATAGAAAACTAAAAGGAGATCTCACATGTGTGACAGTTACTTCTGTAATGAAAAGGTCAGAATTTGCTTTATTACATTAACTTACACTAAATTATTGCTCCTTTTGCTTTGCTTTTTTCCCTCCACCTCAGCCTCACAAGACTAAATCAAGGTTCTTGTTTGTTCTCTTCAATTTAGTTTACTACTTTCTTTTTTGCAGATATTAATGTGTTTTCTTTCTTCTAATATAATTCAATTGCATATTATAATATCAAAAGTAGATATTCTGCAATTAAGTTAGTCTTAGTGGTGTCTTAAACAAATAATCTGCAGATCAGGGCATTTGGAAGTTGACATCTGAAACAGTTTTCTTTCTTTTTCTCTTGTATCAGCACAGAAGTGGCCTTTACAGTTTAGTTAACAACACGCTGTCCACTACAACTCCTGTTGAGCATGCAGACCAATCCTCCAGGAATCAAGTGACCTGTAACTTTACATGCATGAGCTATTTATATGATTGGCTGAATGTACCTGAATATTCTACCTAAGTAGCCTTAACCCAAAGCGTTCCCCTTGTGCATTCCCCTTAGCAAAACTCCACATGAGGGTGACACCACCAGAGAGACAAAGTTAAGCAACTTGTCATACGATCATCTACTTGCAGTTGCACGAACAGGAAATGGATGAGCATTAAATTACAGGTGATAAAAACAAATGGTGATAGATCATCACTTCCTTCTCAATCTAGAACTATGATATTCAGGATTAGCTATTAACACTCGACTAATTTAATGTTCGAGGAAGAACGAAATTATAAACCCTATCCAAATTAACGACTTCAGAATTGAATCTCGAATTACTAATTTTCGTTAATTTTGGGATATGACTTTAATAATCAGTTGCGTCGATCAAACCTGATTATCATAACTTTATGCATAGACAGTGATAGCAACCAGCACCCTCATGGCATGCATTGTTAGTGCACGGACTGAAGCATGCAAATAACACCTAGGGGAATGCAGCCAAACCCATATTGCATGTCGTTATCAGTGATGCATAAATCATTCTTAATTGCGACATAAAGGTCGAAATGCACATCATTTGGAATTGATCATAATAATTAAATGCATTAGGTTACTCAAAATTTTAAGGAGTTTATGCATACGGTGGATTTCCATAACTGGTGTGGAAGTCCAAAGCACTTGTATTCCTTGCTATTCTCCACTCTGTCAAAGGCGAATAAAATAAAAGCAAGGATCATATTGGCCATTTCTCTAGTAAAAAAATTCGAACAATTTTTTTAAAGGGATAAAAGAGTTGTATCGTGTCATGGATATGGGAAGATAAAAAAGAAATCATTCACACAATAACATACCGAGATCAGTCTTAATTAAAGTACCAAAAAAAACAAAATGTCATGCATCATTTTGAGAGGAGCAAATTAACTTGTGCAGAATGGTGGAAAAGTAGATCTACGAAGTAGCTAGGAATCAAGTTTAATATGCACATGCTTCAATTCTGATAGCCACTGAGTCGCTGACCACTAATGGTGGTGGTCTCTTACGTAATATGCAAAGATTGCCTCCATTTTATGCTAATAATCTATTCTTCATTCCAAGCTCTACATTTATAATCTTGAAAGAATTACTTCCGTGGTTGCCAACTTTCTGAGTTATATTAAAAAACATGTATTCATCTAATTATTTTAAAATTGGGTGGTATCGATATCGTTCATCATCTTTGTTGTGGGTAGATTTTTTTTTATTTCCAACAGGAATTGAGCAAACAAATCATTTTTTACATAAGAATGAAGACAAGATTTTTTCTGAAAAAAAAGGAGGACCCGTCAAGCATATTTCTAGAGGTTATATATTGATCTAATGCCAAAAAGATTTTTTTTAAAAAAAATAATCAAATAATTTGTTATCGGTCTATTTAAGTGCTCTGTGGGTTTATACACGTCGTTTCCTCTCCTTTAAATTAAGTTTGTACATATGAAATGGAATTATCAAAATACTACTTGAGATGCAACATATTGCCTCATTGAGTGCAAATACGGACCATTACGTACGTACGTGCATGTCTGATTGCCCACCTTATATATATATATATATATATATATATATATATATATATATATATATATATATATGGGTTAATGAATATGTAGAGCACCCCGCTCTACACCTTCACGTAGAACGCTTATTTTTTATCATTTAATTAATTTAATGATTCTAATTCATCATCAAATTGATTATATACTTCTTAGATGAAATAATATATATTTATTTAGATAATTTGATAATAAAAATATATCATCTAAGGTTAAATAAATTACAATTATTGAATTAGTTATATTTGTTAATATGGCTTGATCATGATGATCGGATAATCCGATGATCTTGATCTTAATTACCTTTACTATTTAACATATATTAAAAATTAATATATAATTATTTTATTAGTTTAATAAGAAAAATTAGTGCTCTACACCCGTTCTACATCAAATGCTCTACATATACATTTTTCTTTATATATATATATAATTCCGGATGATGGTAAAAAATGTCCGGGTATATATATATATATATGTATATACATATATATATATATATATATATATATATATATATCTATATATATCTAACATGACATCCAAGGGGCCACTCCTTTATCTACGAGTTCGTAGATTGCGTCCTCAAAAGTGAAAACTAACTCCCGGCTAGATAGATTATTTTTTAGAGACACTATGCACACATTAAAACTTTGACTATTTTATTGAGTTCGAATGGCCAAATCGTGATGCACAAACAATTCTAATAATGTGAAATCAGAAATTTAATGCATTCTTTCAAAACTCAATCTAAGTCATTTGCAATTCATTTATCATCAAGTTGAGTATCCTACATATATGTAGGACCATCCTATTCTTTCATCTGCACGAATTCAGATCGAGGAGTTATGTAACACTTTAAATTTTCTTAAAAAATTAAATATTTATTATTATCTAACATCGAACTTTCGGACGACCAAAAATTAATACAGGCATCCGATGTCGTAACGAGTCGATAGACCAACCGACGCATCACCGGATGATCGAAATATTTTCGGACGTCCGAAAGTGATCGGTTTCGATCTTCTCTCTCACCTCCATTACACCAGAGATCTGTAACCCACTCCCACTCATGGTTGAGGTGATTAATGGCCGAAACCCACTATTATACTCTTTAAAGCTACCCCCCTCTCTTTCCTTCTTTATCTTCTTTATCTCCTCATCTCTCTCCATTGTTGTTTTTGTGTGTTCTTTTTCATCCGTCTTGGCTAGAGGACATTGGAGCTACTCCAACATATCCACAAGGCGCAGGCGACAGGCGAGACCGGAGGGAAAAGGGGATGTGGCTAAAACTTGATCCGGTGAGGAGAAGAACAAGACATAGAAAAAAGTATGTTTTCAGAATCTAATTCATAGGGCAGTTCCAGAAGATTTTGCATGTTTTAGGGATCTTAATAAGGTTAAGATTCATGCTGGAAGGGAGGTAGAAGTCATGCTCTAGATATATCTTGATTAGGTCTTATTTATATGTCGAATTATGTGATGATGTGTTCCGGATGTTTCAAAGTTCTTGCTATATTATTATAATCATATATGTCTATGTTCTCATGATGAATAGATGAAATGAGGCATGTTTAACTTATGAATTAGATTCTGATATGAAGGAAACTTTAGAGTTGAATGATTTCTGTTATTGATATATGACTTGATTCGAAGAGGAGTTGCACATATATATGAGCTTTTTGATATCGAAATGCATGTAAAATTACTTGATGTAAACAAAAGGATTATAGTATGATTTGGGCCCTATTTATGTTATAAGTTAGTTATTTAATTAGGAAAAGTTTAGAATTGCTTTGTATTGAAAATTGATTGAAAATGTAAGGATTCCGCAATGACAAACTAAAGCGGACGATCGAAATCATTTCGGGAATCTGATTCAGCTCGGCATTGGTGTTTATTTGCTTAGATTCACATGCGTGAACGTGAATTTGATGCATGGCAGGTGAGGCAAGAGGCACTCACGTCAGGCTGCCCCTGAGAAGGCCCTGGGTCCTCCAGGCGACGTTGTCGTGGAACCGAGGGGGTGCTCCGATGGGACAAGTAGCCAATTGGCTTGGTTGGAGGGGTTGATACACCCGGTCTCCCCATATGGAATGTATTTGGTTAGATTCATGTGTCGTGAACGTGAATTTATGCCCCGTGAGAATCGATGATGGCTCGTGAACACTCGTGCAAGGTCATGAGTCAAGGAAAAATAATGACCGCCAGGGCGGACCTGGATACTTACGCCCCATGACTAATGACCCGTGAAATACTAAGTGCCTAACGAACTGAACTCTGTGATACCCATGAAACTTTTCTAACGACCCGTGAAAAAGCTGAGCCCATAATGAGCTCAATTCTGTTGGACTCATGAAATCGGTCTAACGACTCGTGAAATACCATGTGCGTTGTGAGTTGGACTCTGGTAGACTCGTGAAGGTGATCTAACGACCTGTGAAAACTGGTGACCACTCGTGAAAAACTTGACAGGGTCATTAATCGGTGGAAGACAGAAGCCTAGGGTACTCACAAAGTGACTTACGGCCCATGATAGATATTTCACGACCCGTGAAACTATATATGTAACTATTGAGACTCACTGTGAGACCCATGAACCATGCATCACACCCCCTGAAGCGTGTACCATGGCTTGTGAAGGTCCAAAATATTTCTAACTTAAATTTTAAACCAGCTGCTGTTGATTTGCGAGATGACCATTTTGAAACAAATTGTAACTGAGCAGACATCGCAGAATTAAAAGAATGTAAGCAACTAATTTACTACAATTTAAAAGACTAAAAGTAGAGTAAGCTAAATATGAAAGAAATGAGTGCTAAAAGTAAAAGTGTAAGCTAAACAATAAATGAGAAATTAAAAGACTATGAATAGAGTTGAGGCACTATAAGTTCTAAAGTTATAGTCGCTAGCTCGACTGTCCCCTCAGCATGTGCTAAGGTTCAAATGATAAAAGAAGTTGAATGACGGAGGGCTCGTGGTCATCAACATATGATTTAACTCTATGTCCATTTACTTTGACGGTAGTCTTTCCATCACGAGATACTATTTCGACACACCTTAAGGTGACATATTGACTATAGTGTACGGGCCAGACCATCGGGAAACAAGTTTTCTGGGAAATAGACGAAGACGACTACTTTTTGACCTGGCAGAAACACTTTCTGTTTAATATGTTTGTTGTGTAT
Organism: Pontederia crassipes; assembly: GCA_030549335.1. Lineage (NCBI taxonomy): Eukaryota > Viridiplantae > Streptophyta > Magnoliopsida > Commelinales > Pontederiaceae > Pontederia > Pontederia crassipes. Next base: position 12,197,831 of record CM060190.1, read on the forward strand.
TCTTTTGGTCTGTTCTTTATACAGCTTGCTATTCTCATAGGCTTATTGTCTAAATCCATCAAGTTCGTTCAAAGTTAACAATCTTTCATTATCACTAGTGTCTAAGTTATAGTTTAGAATTTTTGTGGCCCAATATGCTCTATGTTCTATTTCGATAGGAAGATGACATGCTTTTCTAAAGACTAGGCGGTAGGTTGACGTACCAATAGGAGTTTTGAAAGCTGTTCTATAAGCCTAGAAGGCATCATCGAGCTTGAGTGACCAATCTTTTCTAGAAGCATTAAGAGACTTTTCTAAGATTCTCTTGAGTTCTCTATTGGACACTTCGACTTGACCACATGTTTGTGCATGATAAGGTGTACTTCACCTATGGTGAATCTTAAATCGATGCATGATATTACCTACAGTTTTGTCGCAAAAATATGTGCTATTATCACTTATGATGACTCCAGGTGTGCCATACTTGGTGAAAATATTCTTACGTAGAAATTTCACCACTACTTTAGTATCATTAGTAGGTGAAGCAATAGCTTCAACCCACTTAGATACATAATCGACAGCAACCAGGATGTATTTGTGGCCATAATATTTGGGAAAGGGACCCATAAAATTGATACCCCAAACATCAAATATGTCACAGTAAAGAATATTATTTAAAGGCATTTCATTGTGACGAGATATATTACCTATCCTCTGACAATGGTCACAAGACTTACAGTAATCCCTGGCGTCTTTATAAAGTGTGGGCCAATAGAACCTACATTCCAGTATCTTCGTTGTTGTCCTATTGGGACCAAAGAGTCCTCCAGCCATGCCATCATGACAATGTTGCAGAATGTTGAATATCTCATCTTCTCTTACGCATCGTCGAATCACCTGATCTGCACACACTTTAAACAAATATGGATCCTCCCAATGATAATGTTTAATGTTAGAGAAAAACTTATTTCTTTGATGTGTAGTCCATCCTTTGGGGATCCACTTGTTGGCAAGATAGTTGGCAAAATCTACAAACCAAGGTGTTAGTTCAAATTTATGATTTATTACAAACACGGACAGAATCTTTTCATCGAAAAATTCTTCCCAGATGTCAATGTCTTCTTCAGGGGCTAGGTCCAAACGAGAAAGGTGGTCAGCAACTAAATTCTGTCTCCTTTTTGTCCTTGATTTCAACGTCAAATTTTTGTAGCAATAATATCCATCGAATTAATCTTGTCTTGGCATCTGTCTTCATCATAAAGTGTCGGATGGATGCATGGTTTAGAGCATATAAGATATGGTCTAAATTTGTTGAATGCATAAATCATAGCAAGGAACTATTTTTCCATAGTCGCATAGTTAATCTGTACTGAAGTGAGTGTGCGACTGGCATAATATATGACACGAAAAATTTTATCGTGTCATTGTCCCAACATTGCCCCAATCGCTCCATCGCTTGCGTCACACATTAATTCAAAAGGGAGACTCCAATCTAGTGCGACTACAATAGGAGCAAAGATTAGTTTCTCCTTTAACAGGTTATATGCCTCTAAACAATCCGAAATGAAATCGAATTTGGCATCTTTAGTAAGGAGGGCAGTGAGTTGTTTTGAGATCTTCGAGAAATCTTTGATGAAACGATGGTAGAAGACAGCATGTCCGAGGAAACTTCTAACGGCTTTGACATTTGTACGAGGAGAAAGGTTGACGATGACGTCAATTTTGGACTTGTCTACTTCGATCCCTTTCTCAAAAATCTTGTAACCAAAAGAATTCCCGAAAGTAGTGAAATCGTCCATGAAAATTTCAAGGATTTGTATGTTCATATCGGTGAAAATCAACATCATGCAATGTTCGAAGGTTGCTAGCTCATTGCAAAGTCTGAACGGCATTCTTCGGTAAGAAAAGGTTCCATATAGGCATGTAAATGTTATTTTCTCCTGGTCTTCAGGTGCAACTACAATTTGATTATAACCTGAATATCAATCTAAAAAGAAATAGAAGCTGTGACCTGAGATACTGATGCGTTTGATTTGTAACAATAAAATTTGCTAGCAAGTGCACTAGTCGCTCAAGTAATATAGTAAAAAGGAGTAAGAGTGTCGAACCCACGAGGAATATTATTAATTCAATATCTGAATCTTTAAATTAATAAGAGAGGAAAAACATGGATTTTGAAAATGAGTTTTCAAAGATAAAATAGAGAAAATAAGATAAAGATAAGATAGTGGTGTTGAAGTTAGGCCTTAGGATGAAAATAGATCAGGATAAATATTTGAACCATAAAAGATAAATTTAATCTTTAAAGATGGATTAGGAATTTTCTCAAGTTATTAATTTACAAGATTAACATCACAGAGTCCACAGACTGGTAATTCTGCTATTTAATCCGGTAAATCAAACTATCTTAAATTTAATCAAACCTAAAGTCCCACAAACTAGTATTCGTCAGATAAGATTAAAATTAAGATGCATTAATATGAAAATCCTAGACTATTAATGACTCCACAAACTGGTTAGATTAACAGACCACATAAACTTGATTCTCCACACACTAGTTATCAAATTTATGTCAATTATTAATTTCACATAAAATCAATTAATTTAATTAATGAATTCTGAAATTAAATAATCCACAAACTGGTAAGTACTCAACTCAGAAATCCAAGTAATTAAATTAAAAGCATTAAGCACAATTAACTAATTGATCAGAAAAGATTAAAACAAATAATATAGGGTCCAAATAGTTTCCCTTCAATAATAATCTCCTAATATGAAATAAATAAAAATATGGAGTTCATCCTAGAAATTCTGGAGAGATAATAATAAAATAATAATAATTGGAAGAATTACACCCAAATAGATAAAAGTCGAAGCTTCGGATCACGGGCAGACAGTCGGGCAGCCTCTCGGACTTGATCAGGGTCGCGATCAACTTCCAGCCGTCGCACCTCTCTCCTCTTGGTCGTAGCTTGCAGAGCTCACGACTCGCCGTGGAAGAAACCTGAACTTCAGAGCACCCGTTGAAACGATGGATTCTTCACGTATTTATAGGGTGCGGACGGCCTTCAACTTGATCTCGGTCGTAACATCGTACGGTTGACTTTAAAATTATAAGATAAACTCGGCCAAAGATAAATCATTTCATCTTTACGCCCAAAGATAAATCCTTTTTATCTTTTACTCCCTTAGAGTCTCGGCCGAAACAGAGAATTAAATCTTGTTACGCCCAAACAATTTTATCTTTACACCTTCATATATCTTGTTACGCCCAAACATAAATCTTTTACTCCCTCCAAATCTCGGCCGTAAGGAAGGAACTTCTCCTGTTACGCCCAAAAGATAAAAACATTTATCTTTACTCCTTCAAATGTTAGCCGTAACAAAGAATTAAATCTTGTTACGCCATAGAAATCTCGGCCGTAACGACTTGGGTGTAAAAATCTCGGCCGTAAGAAATAATTTCTTTGAATTTCGGCCGAGATTCGAATTTTCCTGCAAAATAATTATCCAAGTTTAGTTAATCCATCCACAATTAAAATATTTAGAGAATTTAATAATTAAAATTGATAAATCCGAAATTACGATTAAAAGTGACTAAAAATGATGCATGCCATGATCAAATTATAAAAAATTTAATTAAAATAATTAACTAAAATATGTTGTATTTTGCATGCATCAAACTCCCCCAAGCTTAAAGTCTTGCTTGTCCTCAAGCAAAAATTCAAAGCAAAGCTCAAGAAAGTTCCATCGTAGCCTCCACATTGTCAACTGACTAATTTTCTCACACAGTTCTTCTGCACACCTACTACTCAGTATCTCATCATTTTCCATGCACTTAGCTTCATAGAGGTTCTGAATGCTACACAAATTTAAACAATCTCAAATTCAGCCTTGTGAAAAAATAAATTGTCTATCAAATAAGAGCATTAATATTGAACACATAAGTACTAATTGAGCTTAAAACTTTTTCTTTTCTTTTTCTTTTTTTTTCAACTTTATTTTCAATCATTTTAAAAGTTCTAATCTTCAAGCAGGATTGCACAAGGAAGTCCATGTAGCGGGCTTTGGACTGATAACTCCCAGACCAGATGGCCTTAGGGCACCAGGTGATAAAGCACCCCTCGAGTTTACTTGCCCGAACAACCAAGGTTCTGAATGAAGAGTTCGAACTTAGCCATGATTCAGTACTCATGTGCTTCTCCATATTTCACAAGATGGTCCATGTAGCAGGTTTTCGATCGACGGATCCCAGAGCAGTTGCCCTTAGGTCGTCAGGCATGAACCCTTACGGATCTAATTACCCGAACACACCTTGGTTCCGGATAACACTTTTGTACCTACACATAACTTTATTCATTATTATTATTTTATTATTATTATTATTATTTGTTGGGGTTTAACTAACCCTTCTTCTTTTATAAGCTCAAAAAGTACTTGATATGGTCAATCAGAAGGCTACCACTATCAAGACTTAAAAGAAATTAATAAAAAGGCATGAATATGATTTTGTCGTCTAGTCATTCATAATTCTACTTAGCATAGGCACATAGTCCATACGTTTGATACTAAAATAGCAAGTGATAAGAAAGAAAAGTATTCAAATTTCATCAGTTAACGACATGTCTTTGAACTTTTACTTAAAGATAATTAAAACAGTAAGACAAAAGTTAGTAAGATGGTAGCAAAAATAAATGCATGCAATGGTATTTTTAGAAAATTTTCAAATTTTTCAATTTTTTTTGGATTTTTTTTATAAATAGATGCAAATATAAGCAAATAAAAAGAAAGAAACATGCAATGCATGAAATGCAAACTCCCCCAAGCTTGAACTACACTGTCCTCAGTGTTAAGCCAGCAAGGGAAAGTGATACATACTCAATAAAAAGGAAAATTTAAAGAAACGAAAATAAAGAAAAGGGAAAAGACACAACCAGATTTACTGTCTGCGGGGTGGCGATGGTGGATGGTAGCCGAGATTTCCTTGGCGCATATGATACTCATGGATGTGTCTCGTCATGCGCGCATGTTGATTCTGAAGGGATTCGAAGCGACCCTGACGATCATCCATATTTCTAAAATCAGTTCGAATGTTGGTCAACTCTTGTGCTTGTCGAAGTTGCTCTTCCTGAATAGCGTGCAATTGACGAAGTTGTTCTTCTTGAAAAGTGTGAAACTCCCCTGCTTGACGAAGTTGTTCATCATACATTGATTCCCATAAATTTTGCATGGAAGCATAGTCCGGCTGAGGTGGCGGAGGTGGATAGTAAGTCTGCTCTGGAGCTGAAGTAAAAGTGGGCTCTGGTGCTATATAGCGATTCTGCACAGGTTCTTATAAAGGGGCAGATACTTCCATCGAATCGCGTTCCTCATAAGGAGTAGAAGGTATGAACGAGGAATCAGAAGAGCTCTCTTGTGCTGGAGATGGAATCGGAGAAGGCACCGGCATATAAGGCGAATGGACGGATGTGGCATATTGGGAAGCTGCTGGTGATATAGCCTGGAATCCTTGTTGCTGTTGAAGGTAGGGTTGGGCTGCCGCATAATCAGTAGAATCAAACCAGGAGAAAGGTTCATCCTGGTGTAGCTATCCGACAGAGGTAGATGGTCCTGCAGGTGAAATTACTGGAGCTATGACCTGCCTAAAAAGGAGCCAATTATTTGGATTAATCGGCGTAAAAGCATCTCGATCTGAGCAGGGCACCTCCTGATGGTGGCCTTTAAAAATAAAAACTTTGATCCCTGAGTTGTTGGTCTTCACGAGACCCATAGCTTGAATGGTCCTACGAGTGAGGTGAGTGTTTCCTGGCACAGCTTCAAGATCATCCAAGTCTAGTTGTAGGTGCTGAGCAATAGGTGTGAGAAGGGCACTCATATTAATGCTACCGCCACGATGAGTAGTGCGGCGCTGGAATCGACGAATGAGGAAGGCACCCACATTAATAGAAGTTCTGTGAAGCATGCTGTGGATGAGATATAACTCTTCTTCTGAGACGGCACCATCATTATCACTGCGTCCACTTATGGTGTTGCTTAGCATGCGATGGACGTAGCGCAGAACAGGATTCTGAATTGAGCTATCTTTAGCGGTGTTCCAAACCAATCGGTCTTCTTCTATTATCTATTTCCAAAAAGTTTTAGCATCAAAGTCGGCAGGTACAGAAAGAGATCCATGGTTGAGAAATCCATAGATATTATTAATCTCTCCTAGAGTGAGAGTAAATGGTCGTCCATAAAGTTGGAATGAAATGCGGGGCTGATCATAGTTCCTGCCATCTAAATTAAAAACTTCCAGGGATGAGAGGAATTCCATAATTAGTACTTCATAAGTTGGCCACCAAGAATGCACAAAGTCAGATAGTCCAATTTGAAAAAATAATAGATGAATATCTGCAAGTAAATTATACTCCCTCAGCAATTTAGTATCTGAAAATCTGGTGGCATGAATTCGAGTATCACACATCCGTTCATATCGAGCTTGATACTCTGGCTTAGTCCAATAATAATCTCCGGGGTAGGAGATTAATTGTGAGGGCTGTGGGGCCGGCTGAGCATTCGGATGTCATCGTTCGTGACGTCCCCTCCATATATTAGCAAATCGCCTCATCTTGATCTGGACAAAAATAAACAAAGAAAAGGTACCGGCTCGGTGGAAGCGGCTGAGGTTTCGACCGTAGTATTCGATGAAGAAACGGCTGAAGGTCGGAGGTGACTCGGCCATAAGGGACCGGTTGACGAAGAACTTCGGCCATAATTGATGAAGCTCGGCCGGAGATTGGAGTTTGGCCGTAAGAAGTTGGAGGCGTGACTCGGAACTCGGCCGTAAGGAGTTGATGAATCTGTAGATTTCGGCCGTAAGGAATGGCGGTGTGGTTTCGGCCGTAAAGTGAAAAACTCGCCCGGAGTTTGGCCGTAAGAGAGCGGCGGAGATGGCGTGACTTCGGCCGTAAAACGAAGGCGACGTGGAAGCTTGGCCGTAACGCACTGGGCGTAAGGATCGGCGATTGGCGTTTGAGACTTCGGCCGTAGCGCAGATGGTAGGAGCGCGGTGGAAACTCGACCGTAATAAATGTCGGTGTGCGGTGGTGGACCGGCCGTAACGCACAAGGAAGCGCTGGAACTTCGGCCATAAGGAGTTGCTCGGCCGGAGTCGAGTGGAGTTTCACTTCGGCCGTAAGAGAGAAAGCTCGGCCGTAATGAAGTCTCGGTGCGCGGTGGCTTGGAGAAAGCTCGGCCGTAAGGAGTTGATTGATCTGCAACATACGAGAAGAGGTAAGTATTTTATAGATGAATTTATGGGGGTAATACCTGTTCCGACAGCGCGCAGTGAAAGGTCAAATCTGGGCGTAAAGGCATGCATTTTTCCAAGGTACGTCCGTGGTCTGCTGATGTGACATCTCGGCCGTAATGGAATGGTGGCAGGGCGTAATAGGAACCCGCAGCTCTTGTCATGTCTTCGGCCATAAAGAGCATCGTAGGGCGTGATCTTCGGCCGTAAAGAGCATCGTAAGGTGTGATCTTCGGCCGTAACGATGTGGCGTCTTGTCATGTCTGTTGGAATCTTTACGGCGTGGTCATCGAGGTGATTCTCGGCCGTAACGAGGAATGGTGGCATCTTGTCTTGTCATGTCCGAGCTTGATGCTTGTGTGACAACTGGGCCGTAATGCACACGTAACGAGGGTGGCAGGGCGTAATGTCTGAGCTTCGGCCGTAGAGAGAATCAATTCTTGGAATTTACGCCCATGCTTGGAGTTGACGCTCCTGAGTTTATCTCTCCTTACAAACATTAAATATTAATTAAATTAAATGACTCCATAATAAAATAAATGTCTAATTATAATTAAAAATAAAACTATCACCGAAACTAAGATATTAATTAACAACTAATTAGACTAATAAAAAAAATAAAAATAAAATAAAAATAAAAAGGATAGAAATAGTTCTGATTTATAGTCGTCAGCTTGACTTAGTTCTGATGAAAATCAAGGCCTATTTTGCTCTTCCCCTCTTGGATTTTTCTCTGTGTTGCTTGGGAGAGAGCCCGGTGTACGTCCAGTTAGTTGTGCCGCCATCTGGCCCAGTTGTCTTTCCAGATTTCGAATTGATGCATCCTGACTCGTGGCTCTAGATTCCATATTCTTTTGCAATGATTGCATTGTGTCTATGATCTGTGCCATCATCTCCTGCATATGATTTGATGATTGATGTTGGGGAGTATCAGGTTGCCTTTTCAGTATATAATCTTTTGATGGACCAGAAGATTGGCCTTGGTTCTGATTATAGGCAAACTTCGGATTATGTCTCCAACCATAATCGTTGTTCCTGTAAAATGGATTGAAAATAAAGTTAGCATTTTCAATTTGATTTGAATCCGAAGTGTTACCTGTAGGGCTATAATTATTGGAATTTCCCATTAGTGACATCATCTGCTCGAATTTTTGATTAAGTGACTCCAGCTGAGCCACTATTTCTGAAGATTGTATTCCTTGTGTAGCATGTACATCATGAGTTCCGCGAGGTGGTCTCCTTTCTTGACTTGACTTGAGTGCTACAGCTTTAATAATATCTTGTATCTCACTAGGACGTTTAGATCCTAGCACTGTCCCTCCTGCTGATTGGTCGAGTTTGTCTTGATCTCCATGTCGTAATCCATGGTAGAAATCTTTCATTACTTGCCATTTTGGAATTCTATTATCAGGAACTCTGGCCAGCAGTTCCTTATATCGTTCCCAGGCTTCATATAACGTCTCGTTATCATCTTGAACAAATGCCCTCAATTCTCTTCGATATTTGCCTGCTTTTTGTGGTGGACAATATTTTCCAACAAACTTTTCTACCAACTCCAACCAAGAATGAATCGATCCTGCAGGTAAAGTTTTAAACCAAGTGGAAGCTTTGTCACGTAAAGATTGAGGAAATAATAATAAACGAATAACTTCAGAAGAAACATGATTATTTCTAAAGGTGCTCAGAGTGGCAAGAAATTTGTCAAGATGATCGTGAGGGTCTTCATGAAATCCTCCTCCAAATTGGGATGCTTGTATCATCCTCACGATTACGGGATTTATCTCAAAATTATTTGCGTTAATATCAGGCAGCACGACGTATGATTCTCGATCACTGTATCTGGCCGAGACATATTCTCTCATAGAAAGTTCTGCTTCATCTTCTCGCCGATTATTATATGGTGGAACCAGTTCATTTTGTTGCTCCAGTCTTTGATTGTCGTGTGCTTGTTCCGCCATTTTTCTTATATTTCTTCATAATTGACGATAGGTTCTTTCAATTTCAGGATCAAATTCCAACAGTGGATTTGAACTTCTAGTGCGCTTATCAGAAGATTCCAGGATTGGTTGTGATTTAATTTTCAATTAGTACCTGCAACAACCAATTTTCAGTAAGATAAAAAAATAGAATAAAAATATATACAAGAAGAAAGAAATTCAGATAATAGGTCACGAAGAAATAAGATTTAAATTGATAAAGATAAAAATCTTTCGACTATTATCGAAAATTCATTAGGTCGTCAAAATTAATGTCCGAGAGAAATTAACCTAATTACTGTCACCAAAATTCACAGAAAAATTATCAAATAAGGGAAAAATCAAAACTCGAAAACCAATTCAAATGCCAAACATTAATATCGACCGAAAGTAAATCACATAGATGGTCGTAAAAATCAAGCACTCGTTCGGCCATAAAACCTGGAAGAATTAACGATGATGTAACAAACGGCATAAAATAAGTCCGAACTAATTTGCGGCCGTAAAGTTAATAATCAGACACAAAAAATTATTTTCAGAGAGGAAATAAGATTGATCGGCCGCAATACAGAAATAGATTTACGGCCGAAATTAGATTAGTAATCCGAGATTCGTTCGGCCGTAAAAATCATAAAACAGTGTTGATAGGGGTTCAACGTGAAGGCGTAAAAACTTGTTGGCTTATGATCGAACCAACGTCGTAAAAATTAACACAGCGATGAATCATTTCGGCAATCAACTCCTCACATATAAAATCATAGGCGTAAAGAACTGAGGTTGACAACCTTGGTCGTAAAACAGAACGGGGTTTCGGCCGAAATAAAAATCGGACGAAACATCGACAAAATGACTCATTACGGCCAAGGAAGAGGATAATTCATATCGGTCGTAAAACAATGAGAATTAAGTCGAACGTGATCGTTAATGGCCGAGAAAGAAAAAATCACAAATAAATTGGCCGAAAAGGTCGTAATATGGCGTAAAAACAAATGTTCAGAAATTTTACGACCGTAAAATCATGAGATCAATTCTCGGCCGTAAAAAGAAAACATGAGATCATTCTCGGCCGTAAAAAAGATTAAATTGTCAATTAAGACTAGATCACATCGGCCGAGATGATGTTAACACGAGGCCGTAAAGAAAAATAGGGTTTTGGCCGAAATAAAAAAAATTGAATCATTACGGCCGAAAGTGAATTAAGAAGATTCTTTACGGTCGTAAAACGATGAAATCAGATCAAATCCATATGAAAAGTTCAAACAATTAAAATGTTACGGCCGAGAATGAAAATTGATTCGAATAGGGCATAAAAAATTTAAACCATCGATAAACCGGACGTAACAAGGTCAAATCAATATCCATTACTCATGGCGTAAAACAACGTTCGGATAAAAATATTACGACCGTAAAGATTGAAAGTTTAGAATTCAGAAATCATTCATTGCGAGACCGTAAAATTAATAAAACCGACACATTAAATCTCGGTCATAAAATCATAAGTCGACAGTGTAATTCAGAAAATTCAATCGGTGTCGGATTTTAAACCGAAAGTAGATAAATTAAAAAATTATCGTGACCTTTCTCTGCAAAAGAAAAAAAATGTTAGTTTATTCACAAAAATAATTAAAACAATTAATACATATTTATAAAGAATTATTTACAATTTATTTACATCTCCTAATAATTCATAAAAATCAGAAATTAATTAATAAAATATTCCCCGGCAACGGCGCCAAAAACTTGATGCGTTTGATTTGTAACAATAAAATTTGCTAGCAAGTGCACTAGTCGCTCAAGTAATATAGTAAAAAGGAGTAAGAGTGTCGAACCCACGAGGAATATTATTAATTCAATATCTGAATCTTTAAATTAATAAGAGAGGAAAAACATGGATTTTGAAAATGAGTTTTCAAAGATAAAATAGAGAAAATAAGCTAAAGATAAGATAGTGGTGTTGAAGTTAGGCCTTAGGATGAAAATAGATCAGGATAAATATTTGAACCATAAAAGATAAATTTAATCTTTAAAGATGGATTAGGAATTTTCTCAAGTTATTAATTTACAAGATTAACATCACAGAGTCCACAGACTGGTAATTCTGCTATTTAATCCGGTAAATCAAACTATCTTAAATTTAATCAAACCTAAAGTCCCACAAACTGGTATTCGTCAGATAAGATTAAAATTAAGATGCATTAATATGAAAATCCTAGACTATTAATCACTCCAAAAACTGGTTAGATTAACAGACCACATAAACTTGATTCTCCACACACTAGTTATCAAATTTATGTCAATTATTAATTTCACATAAAATCAATTAATTTAATTAATGAATTCTGAAATTAAATAATACACAAACTGGTAAGTACTCAACTCAGAAATCTAAGTAATTAAATTAAAAGTATTAAGCACAATTAACTAATTGATCAGAAAAGATTAAAACAAATAATATAGGGTCCAAATAGTTTCCCTTCAATAATAATCTCCTAATATGAAATAAATAAAAATATGGAGTTCATCCTAGAAATTCTGGAGAGATAATAACAAAATAATAATAATTGGAAGAATTACACCCAAATAGATAAAAGTCGAAGCTTCGGATCACGGGCAGACAGTCGGGCAGCCTCTCGGACTTGATCAGGGTCGCGATCAACTTCCAGCCGTCGCACCTCTCTCCTCTTGGTCGTAGCCTGCAGAGCTCACGACTCGCCGTGGAAGAAACCTGAACTTCAGAGCACCCGTTGAAACGATGGATTCTTCACGTATTTATAGGGTGCGGACGGCCTTCAACTTTATCTCGGCCGTAACATCGTACGGTTGACTTTACAATTATAAGATAAACTCGGCCAAAGATAAATCATTTCATCTTTACGCCCAAAGATAAATCCTTTTTATCTTTTACTCCCTTAGAGTCTCGGCCGAAACAGAGAATTAAATCTTATTACGCCCAAACAATTTTATCTTTACACCTTCATATATCTTGTTACGCCCAAAGATAAATCTTTTACTCCCTCCAAATCTCGGCCGTAAGGAAGGAACTTCTCCTGTTACGCCCAAAAGATAAAAACATTTATCTTTACTCCTTCAAATGTTAGCCGTAACAAAGAATTAAATCTTGTTACGCCCTAGAAATCTCGGCCGTAACGACTTGGGTGTAAAAATCTCGGCCGTAAGAAATAATTTCTTTGAATTTCGGCCGAGATTTGAATTTTCCTGCAAAATAATTATCCAAGTTTAGTTAATCCATCCACAATTAAAATATTTAGAGAATTTAATAATTAAAATTGATAAATCCGGAATTACGATTAAAAGTGACTAAAAATGATGCATGCGATGATCAAATTACAGAAAATTTAATTAAAATAATTAACTAAAATATGTTGTATTTTGCATGCATCAGATACGCTCTAACATTTGATCAATAAAGGGTAAAGGAAAGTGATCCTTGCGTGTGGCGTCATTCAACTTACAATAATCGATGCATACACATCAACCGGTCATGGTTCTCTGCGGGATAAGTTCATTATTCTTATTCTTAACTACCATCATAACTCCTTTTTTTGGTACTACCTGAACTGGACTTACCCAGCGGCTGTCTGAGATTGCGTAGATGATTTCAACATCAAGGAGCTTGATAATTCCCTTTCTGATTACCTCCTTTAATGAGGGGTTAAGCCTTCGTTGAAATTGGGCGACTAGATGTCCATCTTCCTCTGTCAAGATTTTATGCTAACAAATAGTAGGGGAGATACCTTTAATGTCTGAGATAGACCATGCAATGGCTTTCTTGTGAGATCGTAGCACCTCCAAGAGTTGTCATTCTATATCATTTTATAAGAGCAGAGGAGATGACAACAAGATATGCATCATTCTCAAGAAAAGCGTATTTCAGATGTGGTGGTAGTTCTTTAAGTTCAAGTTTTGGTGATGAAAGTGTAGCCTCCTCTTGATGTATTGTGAGTTCTTCCTTATATGGAGTCTGAATCTCGATTGTGTATTCCTCAACATCCGTATCGTCGACACCTACATATTGATCATTAACAATGCTAGAAATCATGTCATCAATTTCATCATGATTTTCATCTTCCAAGCTTTTAATAACAAAACATGCAGAACATGAGGCATAGTCCATGGAATTCTGAAGTGAGATTTTCATATCAAAGCTGAGATCCTGATTGTCAACTCGAAGTGTAAGTTTTTCTTGCTGGACATCTATGAGAGTATTGTCTGTGGCTAAGAATGGGCGTTCCAAGATGATAGGAGCCTCTGGTCCAAACTTCATATCCAAGACAACAAAATCTGCTTGTCTACTTTTACCAAGACATCCTCTAGCAATCCCTTTGGTTTCTTTACCGATTGATCAGCCATCTGTAGTAACACAGAAGTAGGAACAAGCTCTCCGTATCCTAGCTTTAGAAACACAAAATAAGGCATTAAGTTTATGCTCGCTCCAAGATCACAAAGATCCTTGGCACAATGATAATCTCCAATTGTGCTGGGTATGGTAAATTTGCCCAGATCAGCCATCTTTGTCGGAAGGTCTTCTTAGTAAACTGCACAACCTTGGGGTGATACCTTCACGATGCATTCATTATCGATCTTCCGTTTACGAGATAAGACATTTTTCAAAAACTTTGTGTAGCTAGGCATCTGCTGCAATGCTTCATAAAAAGGAATGTTAATATGTAATTGTTTAAATATCTCAATAAAGCGAGAGAATTGCTTATCCAATTGTTCATCGCGTAGCTCTTGTGGGAATGGAAAATTTCCCAGTTTGCTCTGATGGTTGCTGGCTCTTTTCCTTAGAACTTCGAATTGGAAGTGCGGGGTTTTCTCCAAGATCATGTGACATTTCGATTTTTGCTTCTTTGCTGGTGTTTTCGTTTGATGCTTATAGTGCTTGTCCAGCTAGAGTTTTTTAGCTTCGTAAGGAGATAGTCTTGGCTTCTTCTCTTGAATTTTTCTCGGTGTTGCTTGGAAGAGCGCCCGGTGTTCATCCAGCAAGAACGTTTGCTATCTGTCCTAGTTGAATTTCCAAATTGCGGATGGAAGCATCCTGATTGGAAACCTTGGTTTCCATTGTTGTCATCAATTCCTCGAAGTTTGAATTAGTTGGAGCTTGTGGTTGTGAATGGATAGGTTGCTGAAATTGTTGGCACTAAAAAGTATTTTGTTGAGGTGGCTGCTGTCCCGGATTCTGTCTCCAAGAAAATAAATGATGATTGTGCCAATTCGGATTGTAAGAATTTCATAATGGTGGAGACCTGAAAGAAGAGTTAGAAATATAGTTAGCATCTTCAATCTGATTAAAAGATTTACCACCCGGGCATTCGGACATTGGATGCCCTCCTCAACAAATATCACAAGGATTGTTATTGCTTAAAAGCATCTCAAACTTTTTATTTAGTGACTCCAACTGAGCCAGTACTAATTCACTTTCAGCTTTATTGACTCCTCGTCAATGCTGGTTGGGGTTAGATTGCCATGAATTCAAGGCCACATCATCGATGAGATCATATATTTCTCGTGGCTTCATCTTGCCCATGACCGTTCCTCTAGCTGAGGAGTCTAGCTTGTCTTTATCAGCTTGGCGCAGACCATTGTAGAATCCTTCAAGTTTTTCCCATAGTGAAATTCGATTATGGGGAACCCCGGCCAAGAGTTCCTTGGATCTGTCCTATGCATCATAGAGTGTTTCATCATCATCTTGTCGAAAAGATCGGAGTTCATTTCTCTATTTTGCTGCTTTCTAAGGTGGGCAATATTTGTTGATGAACTTATCCACAAGTTACGCCCAAGTTTTGATTGATCCTGCAGGAAGAGTCTTCAGCCAAGTAAATGTTTTATCTCTCAAGGAAAAGAAAAATAAAGTTAGGCGTGATGCATCCATAGAAATGTTAGGACTCTTAAAGGTGTTGCAGATGTGAAAAAATTTGTCCAGATGATCATGAGGGTTCTCATGGAAGGCTCCACCATACTGATGTGCTTCAACCATGCGAGTAATAGCGGGGTTCAATTCAAAGTTATTTGCTGTGATTGTTGGAATCATGATGCTGGAGTTGGTGTTCGAATATTTAGCCGAGACATAATCCCTCATGATGAGTTCTTCTTCTTCCTCCTCTTCCTGCTCAATTCGGCGTCATTCCTATTTAGCTTGGCGGCGTTCTTGTTGTTCAACCATCGTGTTCTTTCGTAGTAGTCGCTTTGTTTGTTTGATCTTAGGATCAAATTCCAGAGGAGCTTTGGAACTTCGAGTATTATGTCGAGTGTCATGGTCCAAAGGCTCCAGAGTAGATGGCTTGTGAAAGAATCATGCCTAAAAATCTACACAGTCACCAAACGAAAGGAAACAGAAAGTAAAGAGTCTCAAAGTAGCATAAAATATGAATAGAAAGTAAAGAATAGTTCCTCGGCAACGGCACCAAAAACTTGATGCGAAATTGATAACAGTAGCTAGCAAGTGCACTAATCGCTCAAGTAATAAAGTGAAAAGTATAGGTTGTCGATCCCAGAATGAACCAATTTACTTCTCTATCAAACTTCAGAGGCTAATAGGAGACGACATAAGAGTTTGGGATAAAAGTTGTGCAGAAAGTAAAAATTATAGGAATATAAAGAGTTAAAAAAAAGAAAACTAAACTACCGATGCGTAGGTCCTTAGGATGATATCTCTTAAGACAGACAAACTAAGAGCACCAGAAGTATTAAGTTGTTTCAATTGACGGATTAGAATCTACTCCAGGTATCGATTTTCTACTAGAACAAATCAAACTATCTCAACTTCATATTTAATATAATTAATCTATCCAAGATCATAATTAAATCAAATAGATATTGAGATGCATTAAATTGCAAAATCTAAATTATTGATACCCATATACTGGTAGTATTCAATAGACCACACAATACGTAATTCCATCAAGGATCATACGACTATTGGCCTGTTTGGCTAAGCTCATAAGTCATTCAAAATGCTTTCAAAATGACTTATAAGAAATTTTGAAGTTTTCTCCCCGTTTGGCAACTAAAAAAAAGTGCTGATAACTTATTTTACCTGCTTATAAGTCAGAAAAAATAAGCTGGAGTACCCCAGCTTATTTTGTATGTGAAAAAAAAGCTAATCACTTTTAACAATAAATGTACTATTTTGCCTTTAGAATATACATAACTTTTATTCTCATTTTTTTCTATTATAATATTAAGGACTTCTTGGTCATTTGACAAAATAATGACTTATAAGTTTTTTTATTACCAAACATGTAACTGCATATTTTTTAAAATCAGCTTCAACTATTAAACTACTTATCAGCACTTCAACTTATCAGCTATTTTATATCAGCCAAGCCAAGCAGGTCCTATGTTATATAATGCTCTGACATCATCTTGAATCAATTCCAGAGCTGTCATGCAAACTTAAGACGATAATTTCCACAAGGATAATAGCCAACTAAGGATAAAATTCAAACTCTCGAAAGCATTAGAAGCAGCATATATAATCAAAAGAAACTAACTTTATTTAATGAAACAGAAGTCCATGAGTCTACCTTTTAACAATAGAAGTATTACAAACCTATAACAATCATGCTAAATTAGGAACTAAGAACTAAAGTAATCATAAACTACAGGAAAGAACTACAAAAAAACTAAAGATAAAGAGATCTAATATCATCCCAACATAAAGTAGAACTGATAATACTCTTCGGGAATCACCGATGAACTGCTGTTGAACTCCCGTTTAGAGTCAATCCAGCAGAAGTCTTCTTAGCAAGCCTTTAGAATCTTCTTATGAAGAATAGGTTGTGTGTCCTAGCATGATTAATTCAGACTGTCATACGTCTCTTTTTATAAGGTCTCCGATTTTCAACTGGCTTAGGAAGAAATAGAAATATTTTTCATGTGGAATAAGGTAAATTCAGAGTCCCATTGATTTTGAAAGTTATGACCTTGTAAAACTCTGATATTTCTAGCTTAATTAATTTCCAATTGATCTAGGATACATGGTAGGAGTTGGAGTCCTTGTGCATTCAGAATTCTTCCGAAAATACATTTTTGTGTTGAAAACAATATCTATCACGCCCCCTGAATTGATTTTAATGGCTCAATCAAAGTCGAAGTAGGAATTTCCAATATCATTCACGTAATTGATATCTTTCATGGCCCGTAACACAATATTAACGTCCCGTGAGACGTTGATTCTGAAACGCTGGTTGTTCTGTGATATTCGTGAAGCATTTGTGATGACTCGTTAAATAGTCATTCGACATTTAACGGTCTGTTAGTGCTCATTCATGACCCGTTAATATTTGGTAGTTGATTCTGAGCTTCCTATGATGTCCATGAGATAAATTTAATGCCCGGTAATCTTATTTGTCTTGGACAAGCTTGTATACTTCACGAACCGTTAGCAATGTCGCAAGGCTCATTAAATTTCAAGATCCGATTCCTGTAGGAGCCGTGGAACTTATGTGATCCATGAGGTTTTACAGTAACGGCTGTGAGACTTCGTTCACGGCTCGTAAGTATTCTTTGTTTGCCTAAGTCCATGAAGTGCAATGTGTGGCATAATATTTGGTCCTCATGGCCGTGAGGAGTACTTCCGGTCCGTGAGATGACCATTCTACTTCTACCAAAGTCGTGAAAACGGAAAATTGAAGCGTTAAGTGAGGAGCACTTCACAGCCTGTGAGATCACCATTCTGCTTCTGCCAGAGCCGTGAAAACGGGTAGTTGAAGCATTACTCCTTGTCTCACGGCCCGTAAGAAAGTTATCAGGCTCGTGAGACGTATTTCTTCTGTGCAATATCAACGTCTGATTGCGAGGCGTGGGTGACCTTGTAACGGCCGTGAGAGCTCCTTAACGGCCCGTGAAAAAGCATAAATTGACATTTTGAGAAGCTGGCTGGACTCCATTCTGCGTTCTTCTTCTTTTCTTTCGTTCCTCTAACATTTTATTCAAAATTCCTACAAAGTCAAACCAACTAAAGGTAGATGTCTACTTCAAATAATTCATTGGAGTAAATGTAAGAAGAGATGCATGCTATGAGTAAATTGCACAAAATAAGCCTAAATACAAGTCTAATTATATGTTGTAAAATGCATGTATCAGTCATCAAGTAATCATAGATAGAATTTCAAGTACCAATATCGCATGTTATGTTAGCATCACTAAATCGTGCTAAGATTGTTTCGATGTTACCAAAATATAAACGTATCTTAGACATGTATTTGTGATATCTAAGAAATCACTTAACTGAGATTGTTTCAATGTTACCAAAATATAAACGTATCTTAGACATGTATTTGAGATATCTAAGAAATCACTTAACTGCATTCCAATGCTATTTATCAGGATTCAATAGGGAACAACTCACCATACCAATTGTATATGCTATATTCGGTTTTGTACAAATCATTGTATATCAACTGTAGATGCATATGATCTTCCTCTTTTACTTCTAAGTTTCATTTCTCAAACACTATCTAGAACTCAACTAAAAGTGACTTGCAAGTGGAAATCAAACTGCTTTCGCATTCCTCATGTGACTTGTATATGTACTTTTGTAAGGATAACCAAAGTTTGCACTACTCTCGGTCATGGGTGATTCACGTGCTAAGAATATTCTTTGTTGCACCTTACTTTTTCATGGCAAGGCATTGACTCGAACTGCACATAACAATATGATAATAAAATCATCATGTGAAAAATATTTTACGAGATATAAGGATCTGATTTAATTTTGTTATATCTTTACTACATCATGAATGACTCAAACTTCTTACATCACTAACAATGTGCTTGTTTGAGTTCATATAAGCTTTTCTATAATTTATGTATCATGTGTTCATTCTTGAAAACCCTCTAGTTACTCCATGTAATTTTTTTCTTCCAAGTCGTCATGAAGAAAACTATCTTAACATCAAATTGTTCAACTTCTAAGCACTTAAATAGTAGCTAATTAAAAAATCACTCGAATTGATAACATACTAACCAAACTGAATCCCTTAATAATTAACCTTGCCATGTATTTCTTTGTGAATTATTTTCTTCACTATTGAGTTGAAATAAGTTTTCAAGTGAGATAAAATACTATCATGAACAAGCAAATGGGCAAAGATTGACATAGCCATTAATTCAAGTCCACAACATTAAGCGTAAAACCCTAATTTGGGGCTATCTACGAGCTTTTGGCCATGTACAAAACTTCACATAAAAAACAGACGCGGCTATATATACACACGTCATGCTTCAATAGAAATTAATTTGACTTTGTTGGTGATGATGGTTGATTTAGTGGGTTACAACATGATCGCCATGCCTAAAGCTTTCTTGCTGTAGAGATAAACTAAATAAACTGAATAATTGATAGTGAAAGAGTTGAAACATTGCTTTTATAATTAAGCAGGAATTTTGTATATTCTCACTCTCTCACGTAGTAAGACTAAAATAAATAATCAAGGGCTTTATTGGTTTATGTATTAAGCGACCTCTCGACGTTCTCATGAGTCAAAAAATTAGATAAATAAGAGAATAAATTCCATTAAATACCCTTTAATTTTGATCATTTTTTAACATTATTTTTTACTTTACTTTGTAATTAAATTATCCTTCATCTTTTAACTTATTTCACTAACTGTTCTTTTAACCTGTGATCAATTGTTACTCGATTAATTGATCGACGTGATGTCCACGTGACTATTTTCTCTTTCTTTCACGCGAACAAAAGGTGGCTTGCCACCCCCGTCCCTCCACGTAATAGTCAAATAAGATGAAGAGTAATCTAATTATAAAGTAAAGTTATCGAAAGAGTGCATTTAGTAAAATTTATTCATAAATAAGATTAATTCAATTTGATGACCATGAACATTATTATCAACTCCATTGAGGGAGGAGAAGCATTCGGCGGTGCTCAAAAGGAAAGGACTGGATGGATGGATGGCACCCTGGCACCATCATCAATCCTCTCTCATGCACAATCATTTGTTATGACTGTTAGGCTACTAATTGTTGTCATCATTGCGGGCAGCAACGATGGTGCACTAATCTATTCGTGCAAGAATGTAAGATCATCCCACCATGAATTAAAGCCAAATCATTTAAAATGGACAATAAGTAAAAGACTTGCTGAATTCTTTTTTTTTTATTTCTCTCTAAGTAATTGAAGTGATCAGGAACTATCCCGATTCCGTCATGTCCTCCAAGTAATTTATTTATGTGTATTACTGGTTATTTTACTTGTTTGATTTTAAATTTATTTTGGTTGCTTCTAAGATTACCCATACTTTCTTTCTTCAAAGTTCGACTACATTTTATTATTTGAAATCAGTTTGAGATTTATTGCTGTTCACCATCAATTATAATAAAAAAAGGAGACAGAGATTCCAACTCAATATTAATTAGTATATTATAAAGTATTATGCCTCGCAGATGATTCTAAAGTAATTCATCACATAAGTCATGATATTTTTAGGGGATGAGGGCCATCTAGGCCAAAATCTTTTGCCCATAATGCACAAAATAGGCGTTGTCCAATCTACATGCGATGGATAAAAAATAGGTGCAATCTAGCCGTTGTTTATAATGCACAAAATGTGAGGCAGCGGTGGCGGCGATCAGAAGATCCGATTAGGATGCGATCGGACTCCGATGGGCGAGAAAGCGTTGGCGACTCTGGTGGACGAGAAAGCGATGGGCATGCGCGACTCCGGTTTACAACAACACGGTTCGAGCACACTTTTTTTATTCTAGAATCATCCTATGGCGCCCCAAACATATGGTTTTGATATATCTACATGAAATATGGAATATAAGGTGTTAAAAGTTTAGTATCCAAAAAAATTACACATAAAACATACAATAAAGCTTAAGAATGTTCGATAGCGGAGTTCTATCCTGAAGTCGTTGAATGTTAGTAGCTTCATATTTAATTCTTAGAGTTACCATTTTTATCATAATTTATTCATATTACTCTCATTCGAAATATCGAATTACTCATATGTTAATAGCCATGAGTCTGAAGAGAAAAAAAAAGATGTTCATCCTTAATCTACTTAAATTTTGGAACGACAATAAAATATTAGTAAATAAGAGAATTATAAACTGGTAAGATTTAAGACTCAATCCTTAAAATATTTATATAAGCACTTCATATATAGATAATAAAAACTTTATTAGAGTTAAGACGCCACAATAATTAGTCTTCAGAAATTACGACACCTATCATAAACATACAAAATTAGTCTTAAAAAAATATCCTTGACTCTTTGGTCGGATAGTGAGACTTTCGTAGAGCGAGTGCTGTCTTCGATTGTTAAAATGTATTTGTTAATTGCAATCGGTGAAAGTAAAAGTGAAGACTATCATATCATATCTGACTAGATATTACTTAGTATCACTCGAAACTTTTGTAAAGCAGGATTTTTCTATATATATATATATATATATATATATATATATATTATTTCAATTTTGTCTGCTACATAAGATATATATATATATGTATATTATTTCAATTTTGTCTGCTACATAAGATATCGACCTCTCTTAATCTTAGTAACACAAAAAGTAAAAAGAAAAAAACAAACGAAATGTCGCCATTGTAAGCTTTTTGTTGGCCACGAGACAAATGAGGTGGAGATTCTTACAGCCATGGGCAACGACCACGAGGGCTCCTCCAATTCATCTAAAATTTAAAGGGGCATGCACAACAAAAAACAATAGGAGGGGTGACGGGGACGTTTACTCGCTAAGAAATGCACCTCGTGATCAGATCACAAGGATCAAAAAGCAGATGAATAAAGGCAGATCCCATCATCATTTGTTGTTTTTTTTTTCTTTAACCCCGAAAGCTCGTCTCATGAAATGTCTTAAAGCGATAAAAAACTTTACTTTGGGAACTTGCATGTAAGAACTGAATTCGCACACACCACATCATTTTCCCTTGGTCGGGCGAGGGAGATATTTTCTTTCAGTATCGGTTTGTATCCATTCAGAATTATTAGCATCCGATTTAGTTGTGATCGTTACACATCACGAAATATCGTGAGATGTGATGTTGATGGGACGACGAATATGATACGATGTTGAATATTGCGGAAACAATTCGATATGTCGACGAGCGTAACGCGCGAAATAAATGAAAAAGAACGGTGATGAAATTATCGTGCTATAAAAGATTTCAAAGAGCATAAATAAATACTTTTCGGAAGTTCCCAAATCATTCTTGTTATTTTTTCTTTGTCACTTCATTGGTATGAGAGCTCCAAGCAACTCCCCAGCGACCTCCCTGGTTCGTTGCTCTTCCCTCTACTCCGTTGATCACTGTTCAGTTGAGCCCTCCAACGCACGAGCTGCTTGTTGTTTTTTTGTTACTACACCCTTATTCTACAGTAAAAATATAAAGCAGAAATATTTTTTTTCCAGCCAACATGATGTATTTAAAATTCGAATATGAAACTACTAACATTCAACGAGTACTTGAAACTCAACCTTGTTGCCGACCAACCAACGGGAGGAAGGGAGATATTTGATGCTTAAGGAAAGTATTTTACATTAAACAACATCTGCCTCAGTTAGCATCACTGATTATAAAAGCCTAAATCAGAATTGAGGAATTGTACGAGTCCATGGCGACAAGCAACTCCGACACTTTCGATGTCTGGTCCCGAATTAACCTCCATGAATTTTGTTTACTCTCCTCCTCCTTTTGAAGAAAAGTTGGATCTAAAAATTACTTCTTTACTCTTCTCACTTTTCCCTTGGGTAATTCAAAGGCCTAAGGTACTTTTCTTTCTCCCTTAAATCTCCAAACGTTAATTTAGTCTTTCTTTTTTTTTATGGATATGAAGAATTGTTTGCCTAATTCAGCTTCTAATAAAACAAAAATAAATAAAATATGATCAAAATTAAAATAATATATATATATATATATATATATCATCGACATCAATATTATGAATCTTGGCATTGGACTTCGTATACACACTTATCATAATTTGGGATGATAGTTGATCAGGTAAAAATTTGAGTCTGACCTGAATTAGGTCTATGGGGCCTTTGATGAAGTATTTTCTCAATTAATTTTCTTTCTTTGCTTCTTTTAACGGCACATTATACTTTTTGGACCTCACACAGTTAATTGCATAATAAGAAAAAAAATTTATGACAAATTTATTCTTATTCCAATCTAAAAATAAAATTATTCTGATCTTAAAAATATATTGGAAGTAAAATATTTTATTTGAGGAACAACAATGTAAAAGCCCGAAAGGTGCAAGGAAAATCAATCGATCCAAAAAATCAAAATGAAAATCATAGGGACCAAACACAATTCAGGTTTATTGTTTAATAAAATGAAATCGACCAGCTAAAATTAGGACTCCAATCCAAAAAACGTAGGAACTGGTGGAACCCGTTTCTATTTATTATTTTTTTTATATAAATAATTCATAAGTAATTAATTTTTATTATTAGTATACTATTTTTTTATATAACTTAGTGATGTTAAGTAACATGCAATTAATTAACTTTTATACAACCAACAAATCAGGATTGTTAAATGATGATTATATGATTGAAATCTTATCACTTTATGAAATTTTAATTTAATAATTGGGTACTATATCTTATATTTAATTATAAAATTAAATATAGCTATATTAATTTTAATTTATTATATATTCTAAAACTATTTTACTAAAATAGGAGCTCAAAAAAATTGACTCATATATGATGATTTTTTTTCTAAGTGACTTTAATATGATTTTTTTAGGTGTAGGTAATTGTGATCCATTGATATTGCTCATTAATTGGGATTACCAAAATTCATATGTTTTTTTTCTTATCATTAATTGTAACGCTCGAGATTCTCTCACGATTAAAAGAAAGGAAAATAAAAACTAAAAAAGGTAAAAGATAAAATCTGAATTAGATTTGAGGAGGAATTTGTTTCTCCAACCATAACTCTGAATCTTCTCTTATAAATATGAGGCTAAATCAAACAAATCAGCCCCTTATTTTTCTCCACAAGCCAGCCCTAATTTTCCCTAATTTTCGTGCGTCTCTCTCTCCTCCCTCTCCCACGCCGGGCTACTACCGCCCAACAGGAGACCAGCCGAAGGATTTGGACGCCGCTGGACACACGCCTGGACAGAGGGGAGCAGCCGGAAGAAGATGAAGAGGAAGAGGAAGAAAAAGAGGAACGTGAGGTTTTAACGAAAACTTCACAAAGATATGGAACTATGGTAAATTCTTCCTACAATCATGATTTTAAACTTGAAGCATGTCTTAGTTTATGCCTAATATTAGTTCATTGATTTATGATGATTCTGAATGCCGGTCGTCGCTGAAAAAGATGAACCGAACACACACCGTGCACTTGCGCCGTTCTGCGTAAGAGGAACCCAGCCCGAGTTTTCTAGAACCTGGCCTGGGCAGCTTCATACTCGGGCCGGGTTCAGTAGAACTCGGCCAAGTCTGACATTGTCGCAAGCGTGAAGCTCTGCAACGAAGAAGAACCCGACCCGAGTTGATGACGACCCGGCTCGGGCAGTTCCACGATCGGTCGACCGATTCATCGAATTGGCAGACTGAGCTATTAAGTACGAACCCGACCCGGGTATGACCTACATCCAGCCCGGGTCATGTCCTAATTTTCTTCCAATGATTCCTTTACGAACTCGGCCCGGGTTTCACCCAACTCAGCCCGGGTTCCGATAATACCAAGATGATTTTTATGACCCCTGATTCATGTGCATATATAATCCTGATCTAACTCGTGATATGATTATGCTATTTATTCCCTTAATAATGATGATGTCTATTATGACCTTATGATGACTTAATTTAGATCCAATCATATCTACCTTATGATGATGACGATGATTATGATGTTCATATGTTTCTGATTTCTCTCCATGATCATATTTTGTAGCTCTGATTAAGTCTTGTATAATGATGATGATTAGGACCCTTGATCAGTATGAACCTCTGGTCCTTTCTTATGATGATCAAATCTTGATCACGATCCTTCTGTCCTAATAAAAAATAAATTAAAAGCTGCAAGATAAAAGATGAAAAATTTTAAATGGAGAGCTCTTTTTATGATGGACTGGTGACGATCAGGTATGGGCTACTTTCGGTCAGTTATAAGATGACTACGGTCAATTATGGACTAGCTCTGTCAGTTATAATGATGATGATGGATGGATTGAGGCAGGCCTCCCCGTGGGTTGAAATACCCCATTATAAGTCAAAAATGAATAATAAGATGATGAAGAAGATGAAGCGTATTAATGATGAAATCTCTTTATGATGATTATCAGCTTTTGCCACACTTATGATGATTTTTCCATGATCTCCTGACATGTTATTAATATGCTTTAACAAAGAGGATTCACTTCATGATTATCTATGTTCATACGATGATTTCTACTAATTATTTATATGATGATGACCTCATAATCATGATGATTGGCGCTTGCCACTTAATGATGATTTATTATGATCTATCTCGATCTTTTGATCTTATGATCCCAAGAAGATGACATCTTGGTCTATTGATTTCTTATGATCTTAGTGATCTGCTATCCATATGACACATTACAAGAATCTTTTTACTTATATCATGATGATGTCTATTTTCCTTCTATATGATGATGATGATGATGTCCTTATGATTCCTGTCTAGTATCATGATCTTATGATTATTTCTATCTTACTTCCATACTGAATTGTAAAATTCGTAAGGAGGTTTCTCCCCTGCATGTTCTTAAATGTAGGATCAGATCTTAATGATGAAGGTGGCCAACGGTGACAGATCGAGCTCATAGGTGATTGCACATGGTTATCGAGTCCTTTAGATGATGGATAGATTTTTCAACTGCACATGGCTCCATCTCATTTCAACTTCAATTTTTTTCATGTGACACAACCAAAAAGTGTGTGCCTTCATTTTACTTGAATCATCCTTCTCATCCCTTGTGAAGCACACCTACAAACAAAATCATTTGCATTTTAGTATCCAAACTTGTTTGGGTCCACCATGATTAATTTTGATTCCTTTAAGAACCCACATCAATTTCATGCTCATATTGATAGATTTTTTAATTTGACATTCAAATGAATAATGACCATCAGCATTACAATAATGACAAATAGTAGATGGTATAATAGAGTGATGATGATAATATCCAAACTTCAAAGTATCATTATGGAAGACATGAGAATTTTTAGCACCAAAAGAACTATCATAAGAGGGTTTATTTTTCAAATGATAATCATGAGAATGCTTTGGTTTCAAATAATAAGAATATTTCAAATAATATCTATTTATGTTTTTAAATTTTTTGTTTGAATGATTTTTCTTTTGTGGTGCATGAGAAATATTCTTTATAAGAGCTTTGACTACATGAATAGGCTTCTTAACATTATTAATGTTTTTCCAAAAACTAGTAATTTTTTATCTAAGAATTTTTCTAAAGAAATATTTTTCTTTTGTAACTCATCATGCAATACAATCAATTTTGAATTCTCAAATCTTAAATATTCATAAGATGCACAAGAGAATCATTTTTTTTCCTTTTAAGGTATCTATTTGAATTAAGCATGCATCATTTTCCATTTTGAGATAATCATAGCTATCTTTCATGATATGAAAATCATTTATTAAAGTTTCTTTTTTTTTAGAGAAATATGCTTTTGAATAAGAGAAGCAATTTTTTTATGAACATCAAAAGCGATCAGCATCATCATCACTGTCACTAGAGGAATAAGATGAAGTTGAGGTTGCCTCATCATCCTCACTTTTTGTCATTAAGCATCACACTTCATCTTTGGATGTCGTGGATGTAGAGCTATCTTTTTTTCATTGTCAACATCCATGTGTCCTTTTGTCAAAGTCGCTCCCTTCATAACTATTTAACAAAATTTGTCAAATCTCATGAGAAGTAGAGTATTTAGAAATAAGATTCATGCCATAAGAATCTAAAGAAGAATAAAAAATATTTTTAGCATTGTAGTCAAGTTTTTCAATCAACATTTGAAAAGCATTATATTCAAAGAAAAAAAGATCAATGAAAACACCATTTAAAATCTTCTTTGGCTTTTCAAAACCATTTTCTATAACTTCCCACATATCAAAATTAATGGAACATAAATATGCCTTCATTCTAATTTTTCAAGAAGCAAAATAATAGTCTTGAAAAGTCGGTGGGTCAAAAATAAAAGATCCTTCTCCAAAAAATAGTGCCATGCTCTAAAAGATGGTTATTTTTAAAAAAAAAAATTAGAGCAACCTTGCTCTGATATCAATTGTATGATCGTAAGGAATAAGAGGGGGTGAATTGGTGTTAAATCCAAAATACTAATTTTACGAAAATTATCGTGGAAGCTTAAAATCGATTCATTAATAGTTAAACCAACAAAAAAGAGATCATATCACATGCATAATAAGGTAGAAAGGAAAGGGAAAGAGAAAGACAAACACAAAGTGCATGGTGGTTTGTTGATGAGGTTCGGTCACACCTTAGCCTATGTCCCCGCTCTGACTTCTCGACCTCGAGTCCATTAGAGATTCCACTAACACCCTTCCTTCATTCCAAATGGGGCAAGGAAGAAACCTTTTACAACTCTTACCTTTTCTCCTTTTCAAGAAGTAAGACACACCTCTTTCACTCGTCTTTTCTTCACTCAAGAGGTAAGACCTAACATCTTTTCTCTAATGAGCTAAACAACTATTACAATATCATAAGAACACTTCACAATCTCTCTTTTACAATTTGGAATCTCACACAAGAGTAAGAGAGAAAGAAATGAAAGATTTGTAACTTAGAGCTCAAATGGACTTTACAATGTTCTTCCCACTTTTTCTTGGAAGTCTTGATCATTCCTGCACCTTTGAGTCATGTTTTATAGCCTTCTGAACTCCATTTAGTTGTTGAGGCTTGTTTCCTAATTTTTAGGCCAAAATATGACTATTATAGTGCATTCTACTCGCTGACCGATCGATCATTCTGCACTACCGGTCGATCGATCCACATGACAGTTTGAAAAATTCGATCGTTGGTGTGTTTTCTACATTTTTGTGTTAACTGATCGACCGATGCATCCACTGACATGGTCTTAACATTCTGCTGCTCAAATTGGACATTTTCTGCACTAATCGGACGACCGGTGTGCCTGACCGATCGATGGATGTTCCAGCCACTAAGTCGACCGCCCTGTACTATTTTAAGCATAACTTGTTACACATTTATCCAAATGAGATGATTTTTTATTCTATGGAAAGCTAACAGAATTCTCTACAACTTTGATATTCATCATTCATCCAAAAATATAATGAGATCATAGTCATATATTGATTCAAAGTTTAGTATACAAAATTGTCCATTTCAAATAAAACATTTTAGACCTTTACTCTTTTATACATAACTTTTCATATCAGTATCCAAATGAGATGATATTTGATTATTGAAAATTTAGCAACATTATCTATAACTCTTGATCCAAATCTCATGATAGAATACTCAACTATTAAGTGCAAGTTTATCAAATAAGATAACCTTCAAATTTAACTATTTGAGCTTTACTTACACATATCTTTTTGTGTAGTTGTCCAAATGAGGTTATTCTTACTTATCTACAAAGACAATAGAATTATCTATAACTTTTATATTCACCTATTAATTTAAATCTCGTGGGAACATAAATAAATATTAATCGAAAGTTTAATGCATGCAGCAATTCATTTTTATTTAAATTTTTTCGGCATTTTAAATATAACTTTTAATCTTTAGAGGTTTGTATCATCAAAATATAATTATATAAGGCATAAAAACTTTGCTCCAATAGACATTAGATAAATAGACTCTAATATTTTTCCTTCCAGTATTGGTGGAGCAGTGGGCCTAGACTCTTATAAACTTTGCCCAAAACTACATAATTGCCGAAAAAAGTAAGTTGTGAAATGATAATAAGTTCTAGGACATACCTGGTGTAGTATCCCTAACTTAACCATGCATGAGTAGATATATGAATGTAATTCTATATTATGTTATTGATAAGCACTACGAATGTGATGTTAAGACTTACACTTCAATGTCAACTATTGGAGTTGCGAAAATGAAGAAAATTTACTTAAGGCATGAAAATGTGATTTTCGAAAATGTGGAAATTTGGAAAATTAAAGTCTTGATAATTGTTCCTATATATAAAATAATTTTAAAAGTGATTTAACAATTTTTAGGAGGTGTATGAGTTATGTAAAATGTAGGCACAAAATTGAAAAAATTTGTGAAATCGCGATTTTTATTTTTCGAACAATAATTTAGATTTTGATTCCTTGATTATTTATTTTTCTAAATATTTTATTTGAATCAAAATGGGGGTAGATTATTATTACATATAATGTCTTAAGTAAATGAAGAAATAAATAATAAATAAATGGAAAATCCAAGGCCATTTACTTAAATTTCATTACATGTGAATAAGGCTTAGACCAAGAATATTTTTGGAAGAATCCAATCCACCAGCTGAAGTCGGTTTCTCCCTTCCTTCTAATACTTATCCTTTCACCTTTTACTATCTTCCTTTGCCCTATTCACCACCTTTGGCCGAACACTTAAGGAAAGGGGCACAAATCAATACTTGTTGAAGGAATTGGAAGAAGAGAAGTTGAAGCTAGGGTTTTAGATTTTGGTGAGTTCCTATTTCATTCCCTTTTGATTTTAACTACATAATTCATAATTAGGGTTTCTCTAAACCTTTCTCATCTATTCATTTTCGGATTGTACTTGATCATGGGGCAAAACTCATATTGTTCATGAACAAGATTAACCCTAGCCAGGTTCAATAGGTTTCCGAATATTTAGTTACATAATTCCATACCTTCGGGCAATCCAAAACTTATGAAAATGTATGACAATATATGTATTTATTAAATGTATGAAAATATTGACTTGGATATTATGATTAATGCATGTATTTTTATATCTCCCCGATGATAACACATAGCTTATGAGTTATCAACTTACTGAGTTATTATTTGCTCACAGTGTTGTTGTTAAGGTATCGAGAAGTCATGTGCCTCACTGCGCATAGTAGATGGAAGACTTGTAGTTCTCATATTCCTATGTTGGGATATTGAGAGAGTTTGATATATGTTATCTACAAAAAAAGGTAATTTTGTACCTTGTAAAATGTAAATCTCTCATGACTATGTGGTGGTGTAAACCCTAAGGTTGTTACATGCTCTGAATGATCAATATAAATTGCGTGGGTTGATTATGTATGTTATCACTTTCTTGTATTATCTAGAGGAGTTATGCACAATTATTTAAAAAAAAAAGAAAAATTGATCGTTTGTAATCCGTCGCGAGCTCTAGTTTAAATCACAGTTTAAATCGGGGTCATGACACCTGGCACATGATAGACATGATCCAGATCCATCTTTTATGATCCGAATCAAGGAACTATTGTCATCTTGCCAATATGAATAATTGGCAACTGAGTGTTATTTATCGTCACTACCATACGATCACCTTTATATTCTGACATGCTCTGAAGATTTTGTTCATATCCTATCATATGATCCGAACAACTAGAATCAATTATCCAATCATTATGATAGTTAATACATCTATTGTTCGATGCGATGAGAATTGATTCTTCTTTAAAAGGCTCCTCGATACTGGTCATCGCAAGCTCCATTGCTTCCTCATATTCTTTTTCGTAGCTGGAGGTGATCTATTCTATGGCAAGTGCAGCTTCAAGATCCCATTCCTTTTCGCTTTCGTTGTTTTGAGAAGTAGCAACATTTCCTTCCTCTTGCTTGTCCCAACAATCACGTGCATAATGGCCTTTCTTTTCGCAATTATAGCAATGAACATCTTGTTGATGAGATTTCTTCTCCTCTTAGATCCTCTTTGCTTGGACCTCGGTAAGCTCCCCCTCATTGTGGGCCTCTTCATTGTCTACATCTTGGCCAACATTGTTGCGCCTTATGATTTTCTTTATTGTCATAATTCTTTATGAGTTTCTCAAAATGTGAAGGCTTTTTCTTGATGAATAAAGCTTTATCGTCATCCTTTGTCGAGATCTTGGATATCTGAGCATCCATATCTTCTTGGTTGGACAAAATACTCTCCATTTCTGTGAGAGTTGGTTCTTGTGCCCAACCTCTAGTAGTAGTGATGAGACTATTACATTTAGGATGCAAACCATGAATGATAATTCTACGCATCCTTGTTTCTGTAATGGCATTTGTGGATTTAATCTAACAATCTCATCACATATAGATTTAATCTCGGAGAATTATTGACTCACCGACATGTTGCCTTGTCTCATGGAGATCAAATTATTATTCAATCGTTGTAATTTTGCATTATTCTTCTTAGTGAAGAGTGTGGCAAATGTGTCCCAAGCCTCTTTAGGTGTCTCTTTGTGTCTAACTTTTGAAGAAATTCATCATCCACTTAAGTGGCCAACACGTACATGGCTTCTTCGACTTTGCACTCCCATTTCTTTATATCTTTTGAATTTGTTGGTGGTGTAGTATCATTTCTGCCAATAATGCTCCATAGATTTTGCCCGTTCAAAAAATATTGCGTACCGATACTTCAATTATTATGATTGAGTTTTTCTAGGGAACTTATTGTTGGAGTAAAGTTTTTATGCCCTGTATAATTATGTTTTGATGATACAAACCTCGAAGGATTATAGTTATATTTAAAAAGCTGAAAAAGTTTAAATAGAAATGAGTTGCTTCATGCATTAAATTTTTTATTAATATTTTGCTTATGTTCCCACGAGATTTACATTAATGGGTGATAAAAGTTATAGATAATTCTTTTATCTTTGTATAAAATTAAGAATCACCTCATTTGGATAACCACATAAAAAGTTATGTTTAAGTAAAGCTCAAAACGTTCAATTTGAAGTTTATTTTGTGTGCTAAACGTGCACTTAATATTTGAGTATTCTAGCATGAGATTTGGATAAAGAAATTAATATAAAAGTTATATGTAATCCTCTCATATTTTCATAGAATTAAGAATCATCTCATTTGGAAAATTGTATAAGACATTATGTCAAAAATAGTGAAGGTCGACAAGTTCTATTTGAAGTTGATACTTTTATGTGCTGAATTTGCATTTAATATTTGATTACTTCATCAACCGATTTGGATAAGTGGTGAGCATGAAAGTTGTAAATAAAATTGTTAGATTTTCATAGAATCAAATATCAT
The DNA here is from genome assembly GCA_030549335.1 of Pontederia crassipes. Lineage (NCBI taxonomy): Eukaryota > Viridiplantae > Streptophyta > Magnoliopsida > Commelinales > Pontederiaceae > Pontederia > Pontederia crassipes. The sequence goes on from CM060190.1 coordinate 12,230,316, forward strand.
CTCATTTGGATACTGGTATGAAAAGTTATGCATAAAAGAGTAAATGTCTAAAATGTTTTATTTGAAATGGACAATTTTGTGTACTGAACTTTGAATTACTTTTGGACTATGATCTCATTATATTTTGAATTATGATGAACATCAAATTTGTAGAAAATTTTATTATCTTTCCATAGAATAAAAAATCATCTCATTTGGATGCTCGTATGAAAAGTTATGCATAAACAAGTAAGGCCTAAAAAGTTTAAATTGATAACTTTATGCGCTGAAATTTGATTGCATATTTCACTATGATATCATTGGATTTCAATGAATGATTAATATCACATTTGTATATAATTTTGTTACCTTTATATAGAATAAAAAATTATCTCATTTCGATAATGGTGTAAAAAGTTATGTATAAAAGAGTGCAACTCTATCAAGCTGTCAATGACAAACAGACGACCGAAACTATATCGATCGACCATCATGGGTGGAAAAGGATGAACGATTTAAAACGGATGACCAAAGCTGCTGTCGGAACAATCGCTAATTACAGAGAACAAAGACATTTGTAAATCGAACGACCGAAACTATAACGGTCGACCATTCTGGATTACAAAGAACAAAAATGTTGAAATCGGACGACGAAGTCACTACATTAACGATCGCAGATTACAAAGAGCACGGACATTTCTAAAACGGATGACCGATTCACTTTTGATCGACCATTATGGGAGCAAAGGCAATGGCAATGTCTAAAACCTTCTAAGGACTATCATCAACGGATAACTATGCAAAAAAAAATCAACGGCTAGTTTCGTTCATAAAATAGATGACCGAAATAGTAATGGTCGATCGTTATTGTTCAAAACGGATGACCAAAACTAAAACGGTCGACCGTTTTAGAGGTGACAGCACAACACTTTTTAAATTGATTTACAACGGCCATATTTTCAAGAGAAGCCTATAAAAGGGATTCAAAAGACTGAAGGAAGATTAACTAAGCAAGGCAAATCACTCTAGAGCTTCATTTAAGTCCAAAGCATTTTTCTTGAGCTTAATCTTATCAATCATCCCTTCCCTCTTCTAGTTTCTTAGTTTGAACATTCTTTGTAAGAAGAGAGAATTTGAGGGAATTCTTGTGTTCTTATTTAGAGAGTTTTAAGAGCTCCTTGTAAGAAGATGTGTGCCTTACCTCTTGAGCAAAGAAAAAGGCATTGTGGTGTAGAAAGGATTATTCTCTCCCTACAAGAAAAGAGAAAGCCAGTGAATCTCCGACGGTCTGAAAGTCGAAAGTCGGAGCAGGGACGTAGATCAAGGTGTGGCCGAACTTCGTCAACAAACCACCATGCATCTTGTGTTTATCTTTCTCTCTCCCTCTCCTTCCTATTCTATTATGCATGTGATTTGATTGCTATTGTGTTGGTTTAAATATTAACGAATCGATTTTAAGCTTTCGCGATGATTTTCGAGAAATCAGTATTTTTTACTTAAACACCAATTCATCACCCCCCACCCTCTTGGCGCCTTGTGATCCTACACTTACCAAGGATCTGAAATCTGTCATAATGACTTGGTGAACACTTCTATATCACTACGCATAGTCCTGGACTAACAAGCTTCACAATCTCATATTGCACACTAGAAGAATTTGTCCTTAATTATCCTCTTACCAACTTACTCCGATAGAACTTCCTCGTGACTTCTTTTGTATCGTCTCGAACCAATAGAGTTTCCATGTAACTTCCTTTGGCAAAATTTCGAAATGACGGAATCACCCCACGGGTGAATCTACTCCGATACCACTTAAAGAAAATTTTGATTAGACCAAAATCAATTATCAAATGGTGCTTATATTAATATAATTAGGAGTACACCACTTGATTGGTGGGCAGACACTATGGAGAGTTGGAGACTACTCTCTCACCTACACTACACTCTACTTTACTGCACACCTCACAACTCACGTACACACTCAAGAAAAGGAAACTATTATACTCACTATTACACCTCACTAAACTCACGTACAACACCTCGCACTCTACCTCACAACTGGCTACTTCACTTGTTGATGACCAAATGAAGACTTGCGTGCCAATTTACAAGCAATAAAGCACTTAATTTCAAAAATAAACCATCAGCTATTGTCCATTGGATTTGGAGTTCAGACACCTTGAAACTTCATGGGCAAAAGCTTATACCGAGATTTCTAGAAATAACTAAGTTGGTGCTACCTATCTCTTTAACATTCTTGATCTCCATCAACATCTCAGCAATATGGAAGATGAGTTGTCGATCCAAGGGAACCAACTAGAATAGAGGCCATGGTTTGACCATGGAGACACACTAGACACCACTAACGAGGGATACTCTGCAAAGAGAAGGGAAAAAATTAAATTAAAAAAATGGTGAGAAAAAAGTGAACCAAAATGTATAAAGAAAAAAATGGTTAAGTGTTTTAAGGGGAATAATTTGTCATCAGGATCCTAAATATTGGATCAGGCCATTGAAAAAATAAGATTCAAGATGTACCCTACTTAAATAGGGAACAACCTCCTTAAATTCTTTTATAAATGGTTAATTATTGAAAGATTGCTACTTTAGTAATGTCTCCAAATCGAACCCCATCACGTGACGAGAATCCAACTCGGGAACACTGCTGACTATGTAATGATGTTGACCAATAATATAACTTTGACTAGTTTCTTGACTAGACATAATAAATGCGTAAGACTTAAACAAAACATTCAATGAAAAAGAAAGTTATAGTGTGTCAATATGAATAGTATCAAGTGTGGAAGGTAAAGGCTCTTATGACTTTATTACAATGCCAGAGTTGATGAAGAAAATGAATGACAATGTGATATAATGAAGACAACCAAACACCATCACAAGCAATATTCGCTTGCTCATTCTTCCATAATTTGTTTACCTACAAGATCAATGTAGGAGAAAAATGATCTCATTGCCTTCGTAGCTCAATAGAAAAATAATAAACCAATGAGTAGTCACATCAACATTAGATAAGCATGAAGGAGAATCTTGAAATAGCATTGAGCTATGAATAAAACAATAGGAATGATTAATATCAATGAGACAAGCAGTAATGAAGTATGATCCATGTAAGAATCAGAAAAGATACCAATACTGTAACGCCCCGAGATCCACGTGACTTTCACGTGCTCAGAGTCGTCCCAAAGGCGCTACTCAATTTTCTATAAAATATTTTTGCGGAATAAAATCTATAAAGTGCGGAATATAAAACATAAATGCGGAAGACTTTTCAAAAATAATAACTAATAATCCATAATAATCGAAATGCTAAAACATCCATGAGTTTACAATTCTAATAAGTGCGGAAGTAATAAAATTAAATAACTAAATCTAATGCCATGTGCAACATCTGTCTGTCACTGAGCGTAACCACCTGCAGGACCATCATCTACATCTCTCTCACCTGCACGGATCCAGGTACAGGGAAATATCCATAAGTATAAAAATACTTAGTACGTAGGGTCTAAAAGACAATCAATATGCTCAATCGAAAATAAGAAAAAATCAATAATGAGTCGATTGAGCAGTCAATACAATAATCAATTAACAATTTATCAATATAAACAATATATCAGGCTATGGTCAACAGACCAATGTAAATCAATAACAATTGTTCTAATTAATACTTATCAATTGCCTGATTAATAAATTAATCTTTAATTAACAATTTTCAATTCAATAATCAATGGTCATTGGCCAATAACAATTCAATTCAATAGAGCAATAATAATTGCCAACTCCATGCCAATATATCCAAATGACCATGATTTAATTCCATTCACTTAAATTCCAATTTCAATTCAATTCAATTCGATTCGATTTTCAATGTTCGGAGTTATCCAATTCAATGAGGAGCGCTCAGTCAATTAAGGGACACCATGCCACTTTCATGCAGGCCAGTGGGGGATCAGTGCCACGGCAAGCCCAATACGATTCAATGGGTTCGTGTATGGTGGGGGACGAGTGATCATACACAGGACAACCATAGATTTTACACTATCTGCCCCATTTAATTCAATTCAATTGGTCCCGGCTTAGTGACAATCAGTGAACATGGGCCCAGTAGCTTTCGGCTTTTATCTTGTTTACCTAAAATGTCTATCTTTAAATAAATTATCAATTTGATCAGATAAATTCTGAACTCAAAACTAAGTAGGTCAACAATATAATCAAAATCAAAGTTCGTCATAATATAAACAGATCAATCATCAACAATATAATCAATACATCAAATTAATTAATAACAACAATAATAATCAGTAATTAAAATTTACTCAAAAAAATAAATAATAACTCTCGGTGTGCTCCCTGTTCATTACGACCGTAACACCATTTTTTTCGGCCGTAAATGCTCTCCCTATCCCGTTACGGCCTATCTCGTTACGGCCTATCCCGTTACGGTCGTAAAACTCTACTCTTCAGCCGTAACACCTTTTTTTTAATTCCTTTACGGCCAATCCATCTCCCCTTTCTCTCTCTTCTTTTCTCTCTCTCCCAACTTCTCGGCCGTAAAACCTCGTCTCCATTTTTTTTATTTCTTTACGGCCAATCCATCTCCCCTTTCTCTCTCCAAATTTTTACGCCCTATCCCGTTACGGCCGTAAAACTCTAACTCTTCGGCCGTAACATTTTCTTTTTTTTATTTGTTATCTCCACTCTCTATTCTATTACGGCCGAAATTCTTTTACCCCTATTCCATTACGGCCGAAAACCCTAACTCTTTGGCCGTAAAAACTCTACTCTTCTCTCTCTACTCTTTTTCTCGGCCGCAAGACTCTACTCCTCTCTCTCTACCTTTTCTATTTCATTACGGCCGAAAACCTAACTCTTCCCTCGTTTCGGCCGAGAACATCACGTGTCGAACAAATAATTACGACCAGAAAATTACGGCCTTAACAAATCTAATTTAAAACTAAATTGTGTCGTAAAACATCATGACACAATAACAACCAAACAGAATCCCCCCTACGTACCTACGCGCCTTGTCCTCTGAGGTCGCCGAAGACGAAGCCGAAAATCACGCAGACGGAGTCGTTCGTACCCCCCCTACTCTTATTTATAGTGTTTATAGATTTTTAATTATTCTCTAACCATATTATCTAATCTCAATCAAATTAAATCCTCTAATTTATCCTTTTAACCATTCCCTATTTTATTCTAATATTTAATTAGATAAATTATGAAATTAATTGAATAATCCTATCCCTAATCAAACTCCTCTTAATTATTTTTATTTTTATTTTCGGAATTATTAAATATAGCAATAACAATATTTCTTCAAAATAAAATAATAAAATATCTATTTGTTAAACCTGAAAAATCTAGGTCGTTACAAATACAATATGGGCTTAGTCATTGATAAAATCTTCATGTATGAATCAATGATAAATATGTAAATCAATGCTATAGTCTTGGTCGTCAATGAGAGAGATTAAATTAAAAACTATAACAATGAGAGTGTTTTGGATTCTTTGGCAACTTGTTGTATAATAATATTAATCCATCACTGAGTATTAATCAAGGTCATTGAGCAAATTGATACAATACTTCAGTTTCATTTCTTTGTACTTCAATAATTTATTCGAATGCTCTGAGTATGAAAGTTGCATTCAACTTTTGAATCACTGATATTTCTATGAAATATCACTAGTTAACATTTTTGTTGCAATGAGGTGTCATGTACTTCATGAATGGCATATAGTTCCATGGCAAAGTCCTCTCTTTGAGGTAGGAGGATGCACCATTCTTAGTGAGATCCTCTTTCATTACACAACGGGAAGCAATCATGCAACGAGGACATGTCTGAAATTATGCCCCACCATGCGATGAACAATACTATGCAATGAGTTCCTATCAATTCATATCATGGGCATTCTAACTTTTATCTTTAACTAGTTAGGCTTTTGTCTTCGCCCTATGGGGACTTTGATTTATAGCTATGCAATGTGAAAAAATAAGAGTCATATTCTGATCGATGTAATGGAGTGTGATTAATATTGTACTTTGATCATAGTATAAAAATAGAAGGACCCAATGATGGGGAAGTTTTAGACGTGAGACAGAGAAATAGACATCCGATACTTATCATTTCAGATCAAATGATAATTATTTTTCTCCTCTTCAACCAATATTGAGATGAGGAATCATTATGATCTATCAGATGTTTAGTCGACCATATATTTAACTAAAAGTTTTCATATGATTAATTTTACCTATTTTCACATCCTATTAATCTTCTCATATAATAACATTCCACACATCATGCAACAAATAATATGAATCATACTGAAAGTTGACAAGTAAAATTTTCCATTATCTATCTCTATAGGAGTCATAAGGAAAACCACATGAAATGCTTCGGTCATAATTTTTGTTTGATAAAATAGTGCACTTAATTCCATAGACTCTCAACTCATTAAGCTAGGATCATAACAGAATTTTAGTTGTCATTACATATCTAAATCTTATAAAACCACCCGCACTCAACCAACCAAAAAATCTTAAGCATGGATCATTGAACAATATGTACCCAACATCAGTGAACTAGCAACCACTAATTAAAATGATGTGCCATAAAGTTTCAGAAAGCAGGGCATTCCATTCATTCGTTGCTGCTATTGGACAACAAGACAACAACATATAAACCTCTTAGAGTTTTACTAATACATATATAACAGTAACTAGTTAATATTTCCAGAATCTATAATAATTCTTTATAATCTAATGGTACCTCCACAAGAGTGAACAAAAATTGACGGGTAAATAAACCTCTTAAAGAGGCAGACTTCTCTTATTCTTCCCATGACATCTACACATTCATGTTGTACAACAATAATATAAATCACTGTTCCTCAATTGAGTGCATCTTATTCAACTAAGCATAAAGAAAAATAATAAATCTAATCATCTAAGATTTCTAGACATCACCAGTTTATTCATGAATTGCAAATACAAGAAACATCATAAGGGTGCCCCACTCTTTTACAAATAATGAATGAAAAGACAACATGCAGAAAACACATACTTGTAATAACATGATTAACCTATAGTAGTAAATACCTTTCCATGGAAAGGTACAATACTGAAATGTCCAATGATATTAGGTTCTTACTTTCCATGGCAAGGTACAACAGTGCAATGTCCAATGATATTAGGTTCTGAATAACACGAAAAATGAGTGGTGTTTGTAGTGATTCAAATTAGTTTGAACTGTTCGATGTCGTGCGAACTTTAGGAGGGGCATTCCTTCATTTTATAAAATGGCATTAGATGCACGATTTAATGGATTTGAATGTGATCAACAGAAAGTAATCATGAAAGTAGATTTCTGAACAAGCTTAACAGGCTGTTTAAGACTTATTTAAGTATCCATGTGATCCAGCACGTCCTCCTACCTTAATGTGCAGTAATATCTCCCTTTCAAATGTTGTCCTCTTCATGTATGATTAAGCTTTCCTTCCTTCTCATGCAATTCCAAAAGATCCAGGGGCATATGGATGACTTTGTGCACCTGTTGGCATGGTGAAATGAAAAGAAGAACAAAGAGCAGGCAGAATTGATAAGTAGAGAGAAGAAAGAAACAAGGAGATCCAACGGCAGCCCTCGATCTTTACTTAAGCGTTCCTTGTTTCTCCGGCATACATGAACCCTTGGTCACGACCAACGATGATGTTTCTATGCTCTGAGTTGAGTGGAAACAATGGGGAAGGAGGGGGAATTAAATTAAGGATTATTTCCTTATACCTCTTTTAAAAACTATCTCGATTTTTTCATCTAACCTTAATATAAATTATACCACAATTTCACTTAAATCCATCCATCTAATTGCATTAAGTTTTTCATTTTTTTCTAATTATTAAAAGATAAAATTATCCTTCTCTACTTTTTTTTTAATATTTAAAATTTTTAAATATAATATAAAAATAAAAAATATTTAAAAAAGTGGTCCCCCCCCCCCCCCTCCCCCTCTCACCAGCACTGGAGGGAAGGGGGGGCGCGGTCTCCTACTTAGTCAGTCCTCACTAATGCCACGTCGATGAAGGGGTCAATCCAGCTTCTGCTGATGCCGGGTTCCAGTTCTTGCTTTTCGTGTTGTCAGTGGAGCCTCGACGTGCCCACGCCAGAATGGTGTAGGTCGGGGTCATGTGACCGTCTAGGCGCTAGCTGCGATGGAGGCGGTGCCTCCGAGCTCCTGGTGCTTGAAGCAACCACGGGATGCGCGATCACTGGGTGAGTGGGGGAGGGGGTTTTGCGAGATCGCCTCGAAAGAGTGCTTCCCAACGGTGATGATGAAGATGGGGATGAGGGGAGGGAAGCAGCGGCGGTCGTTCTATGGTCGACCTGCATTGTCGGAGACGCAGAGTGGGGATGCCCTCGCTCTCCTCTATAGTCTCGTCGCCCCCACTCTACAATCTCGCCGGAAGGTGGGGGAAGGGGCGATGCCCCCTTGTTGAGTTTTGTGTATATCGTTATATATAATGTGTTGTATGACTACTGTATCTTATGGTGTGCATGAGTGATTACGTATTCACATATAAGACTTATAAAAGTTATAAAAGGGTTTTGATTCATTTTCCCCCAAAACATCTCTTCCTCTCTACCCACAACTTTTTCTTCTTATGATCAAAGCTGAGATTGCAATTCCAGAAGCAGAGGATGGAATTTGACATGGTATCAAAGCCTTGAGGATTCAGATTATTTGTCTCAAAATTGGTTATATCTATTCTCTTTCCTCTTCTCTCTCGCTGGAAGATTTGAGGTTGGAGTTTTGCCAAGTAGATCTGCTAGCCCTTTATTGTTATTACATTTTTCTGAATTGTATTTCTGAATCCTATTTTGATTTGGTTTAAAATGACCACTAGATCATCCTCTTCATCTAGAGTTGCTTCGATTTTAGCCGATTCTACAAATTCTCTTTATCTAGCTCCTTCATATTCATCGGGACAAGTGTTAATATTATTTCAATTAGTTGGATCAAAGAATTACTTAATATGGAGCACTCCCATGTATAATGCACTTGTTGGAAAAGTAGTAAACATGGATTTATAGATGGTACCTATACTCAGAATCAGTTTCATGAATCATTACATTCGCAACGGCGAAGATGTGATGCAGTAGTTGTTTCTTGGATCACAAGCACAATTTCAAATGATTTAGTAAGCAATGCGACTTTCACCCAAAATGCCTATGAACTTTGGAGTGATTTGCAGGAACAATTTGAGGAAGCAAATGATATGAGAGTATATTCAGTTCAGAGTGAGATTCATTCAATTATGCAAGGTGCAAGCACAATTACAGATTATTACACTTGTCTTAAAAATTTGTGGGAGGAATTATCATCCATGGTTCCAATATTGCCCTTAAATGTTACTTCAAAATATTATCATGCCTATCTTTCTAAGCAAAAGTTATATAAGTTTTTTATGGGAATCAACAACAACTTTAATCATATTAGGTCACAAAAACTCCTTATGTCTCTGTTGCCTTCAGTCAACCAAGCCTTTGCACTGGTATTGAAAAAGAAAAGATTGAGGAAAATTCATACTAGCAGGTGGAATTTCTGGGATCTAAGCAGCCACATCAGTATGTGAAGTCAAGAAGGGATCCAAATCTTGTGTGTGAATTTTGTAAGAAAATTGGTCATAAGAAAAATCAGTGCTACAGGATAATTGAATTTCCCCCAAATTTTAAGTTCAATAGAGGAAAAAATCATAATAAGATCAATGCTAACAATTCTTCCGCACAATTTATCTGAATTAGAATCAGTCATGTCTCAGCTGGGTAGTCAAAACTTATATGTGATCATATTAAACAACTATAGCAGCTACTTAAAAAGGAACCTAAAGAATCTTTCTCTCATGCTATTGTGAACATGGCAGGTAATATGGTTTCTTCTGGTACTTGGATAATTGATATAGGGGCTTCTAATCATGTCTTTTATATTAGTCTGGTTATTTGATGTGGAAATTTTGTCTGGAAAGAATACTGTCACATTACCTAGTGGACAAATTTTTTTTATAACTCATATGGGATCATACATACTTGGTGCAGGAAGGAAACTTTCCAATGTACTTTTTGCGCTGGAATTCAGGTTTAATCTTATTTCCATTGCACAATTAACAAAGGACCTAAATTATTCAATAACTTTTTCTACTGATCACTGTGTGATTGGACTCACTCACTAGGAAAGGGAGCCATATTGGTAGAAAGCACAATGGACTCTATTACTTCGCAAGACTTAAGGATGAAAAGCAATCGACTTGTGTGGCTGAAATAACAAATAATGAAGAGGAGTTATGGAATCAAAGGTTGGGACACATACCACAAGATAGATTCAGATATACTAGTCTACTAAAGAAATTATGTTTAGAGACAAAGTTTCCTTGTACCATATGTCCTTTAGCAAGGCAAACTAAGATGCCTTTTAATTGAGCTAAAAGAAGAGTTGAGTGAAAAAAAACTCGATTCAATTCATGTTGATGTATGGGGTTCTTTTAAAATCCCTACTTACAATGGAAACTCTTTTTTCCTCACTATAGTTGATGACTTTAGTAGAATGACCCGGGTTTATCTACTGAAACATAAATCTAAATGTTGTGTGTGTCTGAAAAAATTCTTTCTTCTTGCTGAAAAACAATTTGTTGCTCAAATTAAAGTGGTTAGATCAGACAATGGTTCTGAAATCTTTTATAAATTTGGTAATGAGTTCTTTGATTCAAAAGGAATTGTGCATCAAAGTAGTTGTCCACACACTCCTCAACAAAATCAGCTAGTGGAGAGGAAGCACAGGCATATTCTTGAGACTGCCAGAGCATTGATGTTTCAATCAGAAATGAAAATTAAGTATTGGGGAGAAAGTATTTTAACAATTGTGCATATACTCAACTGAGTACCTTTACAAGTGTTGAATAATAAATCAGCCTTTGAAGTTTTCTTTCAACTAGAACTAGATGTCAGACACCTCAAAACTTTTGGATGTCTTTGTCACACGTCAAATGCTTTGAAAACTAACAAATTTGACAAAAGGGTTGTTCTTTGTGTTTTCCTGGGATATTCCTCAACACAAAAGGGTTTGAAACTCTTACAACTAGACAGTTATAAAGTTGTTGTAAGTAGACATGTCAAATTCTTTGAGTTAATATTTCCTTTCAAAGTTAGCTTCAGAGAAGGTTTCAAATTCACTTACCTATGATAACTTTTGGGATCAAGGAGTTATTGATAATTTTTATCCATAAATTGTTATTAATAATAATGATTTAGGAACTTCAATTACAGATAATATTTCTCCTGAATTGCATCATTCTACTCCAGATCCAGAATCATCTTTAGGACCAAATCTGGAAGTTGTAATTTCAAAACCTGCATCATCTACTAAATCTATATATTCTTCTTCTAATCTTTTTGATAATTATCCTATTATAATTGACAGAGGTAAAAGAGTCACTAAACCACTTGTCTAGATGTCTGATTATGTGGCCATGAATTCTTCAACTCCCTATCCTCTTCAAAAGTATATCAGTTATGATGCATTATCTAATAAATACAAAGCTTTTTTTACGGCCCTAATAGAAGTGTTTGAACCATCTTCTTATGCACAAGTTGCACAGGATAAGCACTGAATTGATGCCATGCAGATAGAGCCTGAGGCTTTAGAATCAAATGGAATTTGGGAGATTGTTGACTTACCACCTAGAAAAAAACCTATAGATTGTAAGTGGGTTTATAAAGTGAAGATGATAGCTGATGGAAAATAGAAAGATTTAAAGCTAGACTTGTTGCTAAGAGATATAAATAGAAAGATTTAAAGCTAGACTTGTTGATAAGAGATATAATCAGAAAGAAGGGGTGGATTATAAGGAAACATTCTCTCCTATTGTCAAAGTTGTGACTATTAGATCCTTATTAGTTTTAGTTGCACGACATAAATGGCTAGGCTTCCACCTAGATGTCAATAATGCATTTCTAAATGAAGAGTTATATGAGGAGGTTTACATGACCTTACCAGAGGGAATTCAAAGACGGGGGAGTCAAATAAAGTCTGTAAGCTAATCAAATCCTTGTATGGACTTAAATAGGCATCAAGACAACGGAATTTAAAATTTACAAAAATACTTCAAGGTAATGGTTTTTGTCAAAGTAAAAATGATTACAGCCTATTCACTAAATCAAATGACAATATGTTTGTGGCACTTCTAATATATGTTGATGATATTTTGATTACAGGGAATAGTTTTGATCTTATAAATCAAGCCAAAGAGCACTTCAAAGTAGTTTGAAACTCAAAGAGTTGGGAGAAGTCAAATATTTTTTGGGTATGGAGGTTTTAAGGTCAGATAAAGGATTCTTCTTGACTCAAAGAACATACACCCTTAAATTGCTTTATGATCTTGGTTTAACTGGATGTAAACCTTCGGATACTCCACTACAATAGAATCTCCAATTCACTACCAACAATTTCTTAAATCAGGCTCTGCTTATGATAAGTTGATAGAAGATCCTGATAGTTATAAGAAACTAATTGGGAGGCTCCTGTAGGATCCCAAAGGGCACCAAGAGGGGGGTGAATTGGTGTTTAATCGAAAATATCGATTTCATGAAATTCGTCGCGGAAGCACAAAACCGATTCTTAAAACCTTTGCAATTCAGACCATAAACACAATATGAGAGGGAGATAGAGTGAGAGAAATCAAACACAAATAGACGCAGGTGGTTGTTGACGAGGTTCGGCCACACCTTGACCTACGTCTCCGCTTCGACTTCTCGACCTCGAGACTGTCGAAGATTCCACTAATCCCTTCCTTTATTCCAAATGGGGCAAGGAAGAAAGCCATTTACACCAACCAACTTTTCTCCGCTTCGAGAGATAAGGCAACCTCTCCTCCTAGGAAGTTAATCATTTTCTCTCGCTCAAGAGGTAAGATTTGGAACCTCTTTTACATAGAAGCTTTCACAATCTTTCTGAAGAATAGTTTCTCTCTTTTACAATAGAACACTCACAAGAAGAGAAGAGAGAAAGAAAGAAGGCTCTAAAATGATAACTTCAAGAGAAATGACCTCCTTTCGATTTCTTAAAGTTTTGCTTCAATGCTTAAATTGGATCATTTGCTTCTGACCTTGGCACTGCTTTTATAGGCTCTAGTATGTGGAAAATTCGTCCAGAATTAATTCCATATTTTTCTCTTGAAAATATAGCCATTACTGTTTATCGCAGTAATGGACCGATCGACCGCATTTATTGACCGGTCGACCGTACTATATGACCGTTGCGCTAATTTCTCCCATTACCGCAGATGGTTGGTTGACCGAACTATCGACCGATGTCTCGACCGGTACAGTCTCGTAGTTTTAATTTGTAGCCGTTGGGCTGATCGGTCGACCGGTGCTTCGACCGGTGCAGTCTCGTAGTTTTTCATTTGAGCAGTTTGTGCTTTGAACGGTCGATCGATATCTCCGATCGGTCGATCGGATTGTCTCGACCGGGCTTCATAGCTTCGACCGACAGGTTGACCGCCCTGCACTATTTTGAGCATAATTTTTTGCACAGTTATCCAAATTAAATGATCTTGAAGTCTATGGAAAGCTAACAGAATTCTCTACAACTCTGGTGTATTTATCCAAAACTAATGAGATCAGTGACAATTATTTAATCAAAGCGTAGTGCATAAAGTTATCTCTTTTTCTTTAAACTTTTTAACATTTTATCTTTAATCATTTGAGGTTTGTATTATCAAAATATAATTTAATATGTCATAAAAACTTAGATCCAACAATCTCCCCCTTTTTTATGAAGATAAACCGAGAAATATGAAAAATATATAAATTACGAAAAAATTGTAAAATTCTCGTAAAAATAGTTTTATTTCCCTTAACACATATCTTTCCTTACAATGGTAGATATTCACATAAATATTAATTGCAAGGTACTCTTCATATAAAATAATATTCAGATCATATTTCTCCTATAATTCTCCTCCTTTTGTTTCATCAAAAAGAATAATTTGTATATGAGGCATATAAGAAACCATATGTAACTCCCCCTTAATCAATTTTTTTAAAAAAAAATTTATTCTTCCCCCTTTTTGTCATATAATAGACATGTAGAGAGTATTTCAACATAAGGATTTAAAAATATGACTCCCCTGAATTTATGACTATTTTATAATGGTAAAATGAAGACAAATTGATGAAATTTAAAAATATATTTATGAATCAAAATATGGCATAAAATTTTGATACAACAATGATATCCATGATATATCAAAGTAAAGTTTTGAAGTTTTAACATGCTCCCTCTATCATTATGATCAATTTTCTTTTGTTCCTTTCTTCTCATTCAAAGAAATAGTCATTTTGAAAATTTTGAATGAAATTAAAAGAATAGGCCTAATCACATAAGAAATATAAGAATTCAACCAATGATACTTTTATCATAACCTTTGTGCCTTCACATTTTCATTTCCACTTGTCATTTGTATGTGAGGCACACTTGAATAACAATCAAGTGACTTTTGGTACCCAAATTTCTTTGGGTTCTATTTTGTTAGATATTGTTCCTTTCGGAACCCAAATCACGTCATTTTGTGAAGATTTTTTTACTTTGCATTGATATGCAAAATGGCCATTAAATGCACATGTAAAACATGTAATATGTGATTTTCTATGATTAGATTTTCAATAAGAGTTTTCATGTGTAAAGTGTCTTTTAGGATTATTTTTTGTTACATGAGAAATAGTTAGATTTTTCAAAGAGGCATTTTCCTTCTTTTCTTTTTCTAAAGAGCATGCTCGTTTTACAATTTCACATGCATGTGTAATCTCCAAAGTTTCAATTTCATTTTTGAGATTTTCATTTTTCATTTTTAATTTTTCAAACTCATTTTTCATAATGTGAAGATCATTCATCAAGGTTTCATTATGAATTAGATATGCATCTTTTCCTTTTTCAAAATATCAAAGTCATCTTTTATAATATGAAAGTCATTCATCAATTTTTTATTCTTCTTTTTAAGAATAAGTTATTTTTCAATTAAGAAAGAGAATTCCTTATGTATGTCAAAATTGATATTATCATCCTCATTATCATTATCACTGTTAGCACTAGAGCAATAAGAAGAGTTGGATGATACATCATCATTATGTGCCATTAAGCATAGATATGAATCCTCGCTGGACGAATTTGATGATTCACTTGATTCACCTTCGCTTGACTTATTATGTATTTTCTTCTTTCTTCTATGAGATGTTTCATTTTTGTAATTTTTGTATGATCTTTGGGTAGGCTTCACATTCTTTTCTTTCTCTTTCACCAATTTGATATACTTATCGAGTTTTCTTGAGTAGAGAGCGAGTCTCTTTTCGTCTACTTCTTCTTCACTCGAGTCATTTTCACTTTTGCTTGCTTTCAAAGCCAATATCTTCTTTTTGGGAGCATTTGATTCTTCTTCTTTTTTGGATTCCGATCTCATAGGTTAGAAGTGAACCAATTAGATCATCAAAATCCAATTTGTTCAAATATTTTTCTTCGATCACTATCCTTTTTGTATGCCAACGAGAGGAGAGAGACCTGAGAATCTTTTTCACTTTTTGGAGGTTAGTTCTGGGCTCGCCCAAAGAGGCTAAGTCATTCATAATGTCATTAAAACGAGCAATCATATCATTTATAGATTCATTATCATACATTTTGAAATAATCATATTGATGATTTAGAATTTTCAATTTAGATTCTTTAACTTTATCCATTCCTTCATAAGTGATAATAAGTTTCTTCCAAATTTCAGTTGCACTTTCACAACTAGAAATCCGATTAAAATCCGTTGAATCCAAAGCACAATAAAAAATGTTCTTTGCTTTCCAATCCAATTTCGAAAAAACTTTATGTCTTTCGTCATGTTCGGAAGGCAATTTTTCATGTAAGTAATAGCCTTTTTCGACAATATCACACATGTTTACATCAATAGAACATATGTAGGATTGGATCCGAATTTTCCAATATCCAAAATTTGATACATTTAAAAGGGGAGGACGACTAATTGATTGTCCTTCGGCAAAAAACAAATGTACTTGATGACATGGCTCTTAAGATTGTTAAATCTATAAAAATGATTGAATCTTCAAAATGATTAGATCTGGAAACGAAAAGATTCAAAAGATCAAAACAAGAGCAACCCGCTCTAATACCAATTGTAGGATCCCAACGGGCATAAAGAGGGGGGGTGAATTGGTGTTTAATCGAAAATATTGATTTCACAAAATTTGTCGCGGAAGTACAAAACATATTCTTAAAACCTTTGCAATTCAGACCATAAACACAATATGAGAGGGAGATAGAGTGAGAGAAATCAAACACAAATAGACGCAGGTGATTGTTGATGAGGTTCGGTCACACCTTGACCTACATCCCCGCTCCGACTTCTCGACCTCGAGACCGTCGGAGATTCCACTAATCCCTTCTTTTATTCCAAATGGGGCAAGGAAGAAAGTCATTTACATCAACCACATTTTCTCCGCTTTGAGAGGCAAGACAACCTCTCCTCATAGGAAGCTAATCATTTTCTCTCGCTCAAGAGGTAAGATTTGGAACCTCTTTTACATAGGAGCTTTCACAATCTTTCTGAAGAATAGTTTCTCTCTTTTACAATAGAATACTCACAAGAAGAGAAGAGAGAAAGAAAGAAGGCTCTAAAATGATAACTTCAAAAGAAATGATCTCCTTTTGATTTCTTGAAGTTTTGCTTCAATGCTTAGATTGGATCATTTGCTTCTGACCTTGGCACTGCTTTTATAGGCTCTAGTATGTGGAAAATTCGTCCAGAATTAATTCCATATTTTTCTCTTCAAAATATAGTTGTTACTGTTCATCGCAGTAATGGATCGGTCGACCGCATTTATTGAACGGTCGACCAGACTATATGACCGTTGCGCTGATTTCTCCCGTTACCACAGATGGTCGGTCAACCGAACTATCGATCGGTGTCTCGACCGGTACAGTCTCGCAATTTTGATTTGTAGCCGTTAGGCTGATCGGTCGACCGGTACTTCGACCGGACTGTCGATCGGTGCAGTATCGTAGTTTTTCATTTGAGCAGTTTATGCTTTGATCGATCGACCAGTATTTTCGATCGGTCGACCGGACTGTCTCGACCGGCATTCATAGCTTCGACCGACAGGTTGACCATCCTACACTATTTTGAGCATAACTTTCTGCACAGTTATCCAAATTAGGTGATCTCGGAGTCTATGAAAAGCTAACAGAATTCTCTACAACTCTGGCTTATAATGAGATCAGTGATAATTATTTAATCAAAGCATAGTGCATAAAGTTGTCTTTTTTTCTTTAAACTTTTTAGCATTTTATCTTTAATCATTCGAGGTTTGTATCATCAAAATATAATTTAATATGTCATTAAAACTTAGATCCAACAGCTCCTTTATCTTACCCATACACGGCCAGACGTTACATATGCCGTAAATAATTTGAGTTAGTTCATGCATAGACCCAAACACTCTAATCTAGATGCTGCATTTCTGATTGCTCAATATCTGAAAGGTTCTCCAGGAAAGGTCTCAGCTGAGAAGAACAATCAAGTTAATGCCTTTTGTGATGCTTATTGTGCATCATGTCTCTTCACACGTCGATTATTTTATGATTTTTGTATCAAAGTTGGAAGCTCCTCATTTCATGGAAATAAAAAAATAGCAAATAGTTTCTCGATCTTCAACTGAGTCGGAGTATCATAGTATTGCCTTAGTTGCTTCTAAACTAATATGGCTTGAATGACTTTTTGTGGAGTTACGACTGCCATTACTTAAACACATACATTATTCATTGTGATAGTAAAGCATCCATTCAGATTTCAGATAATTCGATCTTTCATGAATGTACCAAAAACATCGAGGTTGACTACTTCTTTTGTTAAAGATTTGTTCTTGCTGAAGTTCAGTAAGTTTGTTCATATTTCTATGAAGTGTCAGCTTGCAGATTTGCTAACGAAGGCGTTGAGTAAAGTACAACATCAATTTCTTGTTGGCATGTTGGGAATGATTGATGTGTTTTATTCTCCAACTTGAGGGGGAGTGTAGAGTTTTGTGCATGATGCATGCATTTAATCTAAGTTGCATTTAGGTTTATTTTCGTAATTTTCTCATGGTATGCATCAATTTTGTTTATTTATTACAATTATTTTCTTGAACTCTCCAACTACCTAGGTGTTCGTGATTTTTACAAGAATATCTCTGATTTCAAAAGAAATTATCAAAGAAAATTACCCGAAGAGAAAAGAAGGAAGAAACCAGTCTTAGAGGGAGAAAATAGGCTTTTCTCATGAGCTATAATGGACAAGCAATGACCCTTCGAATACTTCTCACGACCTGCAAGTCTCAGCTCACGACCGTCACAGAAAGCATACCAGATACGCCCAGACTCTTCACCGGCCATAAGAGCATGCTAACGCCCCTCTAGAGTGAAGACATGGATCATTATGGACTATTTACGGATCCTCCAAAGAGATGCTTATACCGTGCAAAGTCCTTACCGG
The DNA here is from genome assembly GCA_030549335.1 of Pontederia crassipes. Classification (NCBI taxonomy): domain Eukaryota; kingdom Viridiplantae; phylum Streptophyta; class Magnoliopsida; order Commelinales; family Pontederiaceae; genus Pontederia; species Pontederia crassipes. Next base: position 12,248,888 of record CM060190.1, read on the forward strand.
CCATTATGAAGCCTTCACAGCTCTCACAGAACCCTCACATAATGAAGAGAAGATTTATGACAGGCCTTAAGATATCATTAACGGCTCACAGAATGAAGATTTCAGCCGTGAAAATTTTAACGGGTCATCATCTGACATTACAAACCATATCCAAAGTCGATCCCCCTTTTGACTGACCGTAATATCTATCTAACAGTCCATACAGAATCAGATGAACATTTGGCAAACTTATATTACAGGACATGATGAAGTTATAACGATGCATACATAAAGGTGTAAATTCTTGCCAGAACTATTACGGGTCGTAAGGGGCATCTAACGACCCATTATGTTAGCAGATTCATCAACTATCGCAAATTACGCTCGCAAAAGAACAAGTCGAAGTCAGTACGGGTCGTAAGACATGAATCACGACCCAACTTACACATCGTAAGGAGGTAATCATGGCTCATACAGAAACCGAACACAGAATTTCCTGAGTTACGGGCCATAATATCCTTATTAAGGGTCATAATGGTAATAGGAAAACTCTGAGTCAGAATTGAATTGGGCCATGAACACCTCATTACGGGCCGTTATGAGTGCTAATTTTTGCTGATCATTGATTTTTCGAGCGGATTGTGATTAAATCAAGATGTCAAAATGGTGCCCCAAACTTCTAGAAGATTTATTTGATGATAACAGCTCGGAATGAGATAAAATCGCAAGATTTTTAGGCCAAAGAGGAGTCTTAACTACAAATTAATCTTTGGATAACTTTTAGATTCCCAACTTGTTGAGACTCATTGAGAACCTTGAAATTATAAATAGAAGACCTCATAAGTCTTGAAAATTGGTGCTTGAGACTCTGGGAGCCGTGCTTATTGCAGAAGAATTTAATTCAAGTTGAGAAAGATTGCTGGATAAGAAGGAGGAGCAACTCAGCGTCAGGGCTCCTAGTTTGCTCCAGAAATCGTCCAAAGCAAGAATCTCCGATTTCTTCTTGTCATGGATGCTCTATTCCTTGCTTATTTTCGTTTCTCTTATTGTTTTAGTTCAGATAGAGATTTATATTTGTTTCTGGAAAACTGCACTAACCAGTTTAATGTTGAATTAATAAGTTTGCTAGTTCTTTTAGATTATGATTGTAACTTGCTTCATCTTGTTTTCTGAAAGTATTATGCTGTGAGTTTAGATTACAAACCAGTTTTGGAGTAATTTAATTCAGAACATCATACTATTTAGAAAATAAAACTTAATTTATAGGTTAACTCAATCATAACATAAATCGTGTAATTCAACGTAATACTTAACTTCTGCAGTCTAATAGATTATATCCAGTGAGAATAATTGTTAGCTTAGGATTTACAATCTCATGCGTCTTAGTTTTTCTGTTGATCAGAGTCCTACTCATTGTTAGAAATCTCTAAAATTCAAGAATTAAGATAGTTCGATTTAATCAGCATATAAATCGTTACTTCACATGATCCTAATCCGTCTTGAGAATTAACATCTGAATTTATTCAATCTTTTCTGTCTCATGAGTTGACTTACTTTTGATCATTCAGAATCCTTCGGGCTCTTCACCATTTACTTTTGATTGTCAATACATTAATTATTTGCAACTTTTATATTTATGTTCTGAACACAAAGATCCATTTTTTCTCCTAGTAGATATTTAGGATAGAATTAATTTAGATAATTCCTCATGGGTTCGACACTCGGTACTCTTTTCATTATATTACTTGATACGACTAGTGCACTTACTAGCTATTGTGTTGTTACATATTTTTCACATCAGTGTATATCGTTATATTTAATGTGTTGTATTTGTATTCGACAGTTATTTTCTAGTATCAATATAGTTGTGGACTACTGTAGCTTATGGATTGTGTGAGTGATTGCGTACGTATTCACATATAAGACCTATAAAAATTGTAAAAGGGTTTTGAAACGTATTAGATCTAGAGATTCATTTTCCCCCAAAACATCTCTTTCTCTCTACCCACTACTTTTTCTTCTTACAATAAGAGCAAATATTGCAATTCCAGAAGTAGAGGATGGAATTTGACACCCCACACAGAGGGGGGACACTCTATTGGATATGCAGAGGGAGGACACCCCCTCCTTTACAATCTCGTTGCCGACGAAGGGAGTCGCCCCCCTTGAGGAGACGCAGGGGGCATTGCCCAGTGCACCACCACCACCACCCCCTCCCCCCTCTTTTTTAATATTTTTATTATTTGCTATATATTATTTTAAAATTTTAAATATTAAAAGATTGTAGGGATGAATAATTTAGTTTTGTAATAAATAAAAAATGAAAAGATTAATAGAATTAGACGAGTAAAGTGAAAATTGTGATATAATTTAGGGGTGTCCTACTATGAGTTCATATATTAAAGTTATATAAAAAATCGTAATGATTTAGAGGAGGTATAAGGTACTAACCCTTAAATTAATTAGGATGAGATCCCTTTGATTTAATTTTAATGATAGAATAATAGAATTAATGTCATATTAATTCCTCCTCGATTCCTCGTGATTGAGAATTAATGGTAATAAAATTTGAATTGCATCTGCTCCGGTTTTGGTAGAGCGGACACCTTTTTTTTTTTTGAAATCGTCAGGTGTTATTGTTAAAGCTTTAGGCTCTTTGGAGCTGTGCCATCGTCTAATATTAGTTTTTTTTTTAAAAAAAAAATCGTTTCTTTGAAACACTCTAAATTATTGTCCTACCCAAATAGATCTCTTGCTATGGGCCTCATAGTTATCTGCTTAGCCCAATCTTAAATGGGCTGTTGCCGTATTAAAAGCTGCCCCCATCTTCCTTTCGACGCCGCCGTTAGGGTTTTTATTTTTTACTCTTCTTCCAAATCTCTCGCTATCTCCCCAAATTCCAACCATTTTCTGAAACCCACTGGGTTGTGTAGCATGATATTTTTGGGTCTTTTTTGCATCTGATTTCCCGATTTCTGCACAAATTCGTTCGAATCGTATGATTTTGCTGATGCGTTCAGACATTTTTTTCACCTTTTTTTCTTTCCCATGTGTTTTTGATACCCAATGATGGAGAACTTAATATAATGCGAGAGGTCGCCTGGTCTCTTACTGTTGAGCACCGACGCTTGCACCACCTTCGCCGTCGCCGCCGCCGCCGCCGCCGCCGCTGCCGCCGCCACCACCATCACCACCTCCATCATCATTAACAACAGCAACTCCTACTCCTCCATCTACCCCTTGGTGTGCGTGCGAAGTGCTCGGCAATAAGGGCCATCGGCTTTGGCCATCCGTGAGCATTTGATTAGCTATGAGATCTGAGGGCTTCAGTTTAGTTATTTACCACTGGTGTTGTTTAAAGTATCTTGGTTTTTTGAGTAATACGAGTTTTCCGAATGTTTTCTTGGGTGAAAATTCATGCAGCATCATGCAGATTAATGTCTGTTTTCTGACAGTTATGCCAGTCGTTGATCGATTTCAGGAGGCATTTTCATGTTGAGAATTCTGCGAACCCCAATGATGGAAAGTCTTTGTTGTAGAGCAGCTGCATGGTTGTTTCTCTTGACATGGACATGCATCCATTACATGCCCCCCCACCCACCACTTCCGCTTCCACCTCCTCCGCCAGTGCTTTTTTCTTACCATATCCATCGCCCTCGCCGTCTTCTTCGTTTTCCCCGTACGCTTCAGTGCGTGTACTATGCTCAACTGGAACGCCATTGCTTGAGCTGCTGTGATTCTTTATAGCTATGAGATCTGAGGGGTTCACTTCATTAACAGATATCCTATTGCTCCACTTTTCTATTTCTCCATTTATGTTTTGTTCTGATCTCTTGTTGTATCATTTCATAACAAAGTATTTTTTTTGGCTGGTTGATCACCATTGCCTTCTGGGTTCTGAGTCATGCCCTTCTCTGTGCGCCATCTCACTGTCATTTATGGAGTATAAAATATTCAATTGCAGTAATTTCTTACACAAATATTCTTACTCGAGTTAAGATAATTGTCGATCTTCAGGGATCTCAATTACATTGTTATGTTTGTTATAAGAGTGATGCTATTATCAATTTTTGTGGTTGTTTTAGGAGGATTTTTATTTTTGTGGGTGTTTTAGGAGGATTTTTTGGAGGATCAATCATTTTCCTTGTTATAATCATACAATTCATGAATCATACAAATAGTTAAAGTCCACCCGTAATTATTGCAAAATTTGATAAGTATTCAGAATTTTCTGGAATTTCATTCCTCTCGATAGAATCACCATAGAAAGAAGAGAAGGTATAGATGTCATGTCGTATGGCTTTCAAATTAAAATATTATCTATGAAAAATAAAATAAATTGCAATTATGTATTGCAATTGGAACCAATTAGAAAATATTGAAAAAAATTTAGATATAATGAGATAATATTAAGATTTTTACTTTATATTTTCTCAAAAATATATTATATTTTTTTTATATTTTCCAATTATGAATAAACATAAAATGAAAATATGATATTAATGTGACATTTGATTTTTTAAAAGTAACTTTTCCTTTATCGAATGATCTTTCATTAAATAAAAATAGGATTATTCTTGAAAGGAGAGAGGTCCACAATTTACATAGAGATAAATATATCATATCATATGTTTTCTCAAGTAAAGTTTATATATTGAAAAACAAAAATTAGCACATATATTACAATTATTCTGATTTGAAAAATTTAGATAAACTGAAATTATCTTAAAAATTCAATTATTTATTTTCCCAAAAATATGTTTAAAAATATTTATATTTTCCAAAGATGAAGATTAAAAAACATCTAATGTTAATATGATATTTGGTTTTTTAGAAAGTAATATTTTTATTTATTTATTTTTTATTAAATAAAAATACCTTTTATAGTATATAAAATCTTATCTAATATGAAGATTCTAATATTATGAAAATTTGCAACTTTAATGTACATTAACAAATGATTGTATTAAATTATTATTATTTTTAACATTAATTTGCTAACATTTTCTTTTATAATGAATTTAAAAGAATTTAACATAAAAACAAGAAAGGATCGAAAGAATAGAATTCCTCACTATAATTACAAATTGCCATGAAACATTACTATATATATCATATAGTAGAGCTTTTGAAGTAGAAGATTATATATTTAAAAATAAAAAATGGCACATATGTTGCAATTGGATCAAATTTAGAAATTTGGAAAAAATTTATACTTATTGAAATCTTATTAAAGATTCAAGTTTATATTGAAATTCACCTATGGCACTATTTCATTAAGCCAAGGCTTAAAATATTTAAACAATTTTAACAGTCATTTTAATATGATATATAATAATTTAATTTATTTATGTTATATATCTTTACATACATATAGCATGTTTTTTTTAAAGAAAATTATTCTCATTACGTAAAGAAAAGAGTATCAAAATGCTAAATAATATCGAGGCCATGAGGAGGTCCGTCGACCCAAAAATGCTCGCCATTTTGGCGGCCAAAATGAGCTAAAAAATCGGCAGTAGAGTTTGTGGTTCGTGGGCAAAATACAAGTAATGATGGTGAAAGACAATAATGTTGCGAATCTGCCACGGACGATTGCGCGTCTTCCTGATGATGTGAACAAGGTTCTCTAAATCAGTGCAGATCTTGACATGGGTGATCCGGCGGGAGACAAGTACGAATAGCAAAGAGAAGCGCCCAGGCTTCGACGTGAAGGGCAGAAGCAACAGAAACGGCACCAGCGCATGCAAAAACAAAAGTACCCTTGTTAGTCCGGAGAAGATAACTATAGCCCCCACGCAAGCTGGCTCCGCAGAAGAAGCCATTCGAATTGAGGATAGCCCAATTCGAAGGGGGGGCCTCCCACAGGATCCGAAGAGGATCCTGGGGGTGGAGGGAGAGCGGTAGAGGTGCCTCAGGGGTGTGGGGGCGGAGGTAATAAATTCATGAGCACAGGCAACGGCTCTTTCCCAAATCATATTGACGGTTGCATGCATTAATCGGAAGTGGATATCATTCCTGAAGTTCCAGACTCCCCACAAACAGCAAGAGAAAATAGAGAGAAGAAGCTATTTAGAAGGCAAATCCAGAGCGGCACCCTCCTGGATCCACGAACCAGAATCCCACGAGGAAAAAAATTGAAAGGTGAATTATAGCTTTTGTTGAAAAATGGACCATAATTGAAGCGCAGTAGGGCAGGAGAAAAATAAGTGGGACGCAGTTTCAGTGGCCAAACCACAAAGGGAGCAAAGTGGGTCTGAATTAAGAGCGAACTACTGAATAAGAGACTTAGTAGGGAGACGATTATGAAAGAGTTTCCAAAAGAAAAAATGGATTTTTGGGGGAACCTGGATCTCCAAATCACAGACCAAGGCTGTCGTCCACCCAAGACAGTCGGCAAAGCCTGCCGGTAAACGAATTTATAGACCGCACTAGCATTGGGAATCCCATGATAATTGGTCGTCCAAACCCACGCGTCATCACAGGCAATATGCAGAATATAAATGTTGCGAATAGCCTCACAAGTTGAATCAGTAAAAATCTGAGCAAGCAGGGCAATGTTCCAAGTATGATTGATAATGAGATTTGTCAACATGAGCGTAGAAATGTCGATATCCATATTAATGAAAGTAGGCAATTTACAAAGAGGGATAGGGGATATTCACGGATCAAAGAGCACCGAGGTACTGGAGCCAAACCCGATAGATTTGAGGAAACCAAGGCGGATGTGGGGAATGACATCAAGAACGAGCCTCTAAGACCAGGCAGGACGAAGGTAGGTACCAGACGTCCAGAGACTCAAAGAACCATATTTAGCATACATGAAGTTGGCCCAGAGCGAAGAGGAATTATTGAGAGTGAGAACTCTACGAGCCAAGAGCGAGGCCCTAATGAAATGGAGGTTCCTAATACCCAGGCCGCCCACGGATCGGGGAGACTAGACGGTATGCCAGTTAATAAGATGTGCAGAGCGGTGGCCATTGCCAGAGTCCCACAAGGACCTGAGCTTCTCCAGGGAGGAGAGGGCACCCATGGATAAATAAGTCATGCCAAGGAGGTAGGTGGGGATGGAGGAAAGGGTAGACTTGATGAGGGTGGCACGACCAGCTTGGCTAAGCAGACGATGACGCCACCCAGTAAGCTTAGCAATGATTTTTCTAACAAGAAAAGCTTGCTGGGGAACAGGGATATATTTAGGAGAAATGGAGGCGCCAAGATAAGTGAAGGGGAAAGTGCCATGGTGGATTCCCAGAGCATTAGTGATAGATTGCTTACGCCGAGGGTTAAGCATGGATGAAAAGTAAACAACAGATTTGAGGGGGTTGAGTCTTTGACCAGCAAGGCCCTCGTAAGTTTGGAGGATGCTCATGAAACGATGGCAGTTAGCAAGGGTCGCTCTAATGCAGATGAGAAGGTCATTTGCAAAGAGAATGTGGCTCGTGGAAAAATTATTATAGGTGAAGGGTTTGATACGACCAAAAGCTATACTGGGCTCTATGAGTGAGGTGAAAACTTGCGAAATAATGATAAACAGATATGGCGACAGAGGGTCATATTGTCGAATACCCTTGTATGATCGAAAATAGGGAGAAGGAGAACCATTGATCAGACAGGAGAAGGTGGGAAAGCGAATACAAATGTCAATCCACTTAATAAAAGGAGGCGAGTAGTTCATGCGGGTTAGAGTCATGATAATAGCATTCCAACACACGCGGTCAAACGCCTTCTCCATGTCAGCCTTGATAAGCATGTGCTTAATCGGGCCAAAGGATAGAGAGTGTGCAAGCTCTTGGGCGATAAGAATGCTATATTGGATACAACGCCTAGGGACGAAGGCAGTATGCATGGGACTGATAACACTGTTCAAAGTAGGCCAAAGCCTCTTGGCAATAATTTTAGCGAAAACTCTATACAAAACATTACACAAGGAGATGGGGTGGTAGTCTCTGATAGACATGGGGGATGTTGTTTTGTGGATGAAAATAATAGAAGTTTTACCCCATTCACTGGGAGTTGATTATATAGGAAGGCTTGCTGAATAGCAAAAATGATACGTGGACAAACAATGTCTCAGTGAGTGTGATAGAAGTTGATGGTGAACTCGTCGGCCCCGAGGCATGACCCGAAGGCATGCTCCATAACACCGAGGAGATCTCATTAGAGGTGATAGGCTTGGTGAGAGAGGGGAAGAAGGTGGGATCACAAGAAGGCAGAGAAGGCCAGAAGTTTGGGGGGGATGTCACCCACACACGGAGGTGCCCAGAGGGATTGGTAGTGTTCCACGAAGCCCTGCGAGATGAGGGCAGGATTTGTGTGCAGGTTGCCCGAATCATATTGGACAAAGCGAATCAGCTCCTGCTTGTGCCTAACCATAGTTTGAAGGTGAAAAAATTTTGTATTGTTATCTCCATGGTGGAGCCATTTTGCAATTCAGATTATAAACACACTATGAAAGGGAGGTAGAGTGAGACCAATCAAACACGAATAGATACGGTGGTTGTTGACAAGGTTCGATCACACCTTGGTCTACGCCCCCGCTCTGACTTCTCGACCTCTGACTTCTGGAGATTTCACTAGAACTCTTCCTTTGTTCCAAATGGGACAAGGAAGAAAAGCCTTTTACACCATCGTCTTTTCTCCGCTTCGAGAGGTAAGGCACACCTCTCTTCCAATGAAGCTAATCTATTTTTCTCGTTCAAGATGTAAGATTTTGAACCTCTTTTGCACAGGAGCTCTCTCGAAATTTTTCTGAACAAAAGTGTTTCTCCCTTTTACAATTCTATGTTCATAAGAGAAGAAGAGCTCTAAATGATAACTTCAAGAGAAATGATCTTCTTTTAATTTCTTGAAGTTTTACTTTAATGCTTGGATTGGATGCACTTCCTTCTGTCTTTATCACTCCTTTTATAGGCCCTGGCATGTGAAAAATTCGTCCAGAATTAATTCTATATTTTTCTCTTTAAAATATAGCCGTTACTGTTCATTTGAGTAATGGACCGATCGACTGGCTGATCTCTCCGGTTACCGTAGCTGGTCGGTCAACCAGTCAATCGACCGACATAGTCTTGCAGTTTTGATTTCGGCCCGTTGAGTTGATCGATCGACCGGTACATCGACCGGTCTATCGATCGGTGTAGTCTCAACATGGATTTGGGTATTTTATACGTTGACCGGTAGAGCGGTATCTCCGATCGGTCCACCGGACTATCTCGATCGGCCTTCATAGCTTCGACCGACAGGTTGACCACTCTGCACTATTTTGAGCATAATTTTTTGCACAGTTATCCAAATTAGATAATCTTGAAGTCTATGGAAAGCTAACAGAATTCTCTATAACTTCAGTATTCATCCAGAACTAATGAGATTAGTTGCAATTATTTAATCAAAGTGTAGTGCATAAAGTTATCCATTTTTCTTTAAACTTTTTCAGCATTTTAAATTTAATCATTCGAGGTTTGTATCATCAAATCATAATTTTATATGGCTTTAAAACTTTGACCCAACAATATTTCCCTTTTTTATGAAGACAAACCGAGAAATATGAAAAATATAAAAGTTGCAAAAAAAATTGTAAAATTTTGATAAATCAATTTTACTCCCCCTAGCACATAGCTTTTCTTACAATGGTAGATATTCACATAAATATTAATTGTAAAGTACTCTCTGTATAAAGTAATATCCAGATCATATTTCTCCTATACTTCTCCCCTTTTTGTTTCATCAAAAAGAATAATTTGTATAGGATACATACAAGACCATATGTAACTCCCCCTTAATCATATTTTCAAAAATTTGTTCTTTCCCTTTTTTCATATAATGGACATGTAAAGTATTGTATCATAAAGGTTTTAAGATATAACTCCCCATAAATTTATGACTATTTTATAGTGGTAAAATGGAGACAATTTAATGGAATCCAAATAATATATTTATCAATCAAAATATGACATAGAACTTTGAAACAACAATGATATCCATGATATGTCAAAAATAGAATTGAACATGTTTCCCCAATCAGTATGACCAATTTTCTTTTATTCCTTTCTTTTCTTTCAGAGAAATAGTCAATTTGAAATTTTTGAGTGAAATCAAAAGAATAGGCTTAACACTAAAAAAATGCAAGAGTATTCCCGATAATACTTTTGCCATAACTTTTGTGCCTTCACATTTTCATTCGTCCTTTGCTTTACATGTGAGGCACACCTAGAAAGCAATCAAGTAACTTTTGGTACCCAAACTTCTTTGGGTCCAATTTTGTTAGATGATGTTCCTTTCGGAACTCAAATCATGCCATTTTGATATTGTTTTCTAACTTTACATTGATAAGAATAATGGCCATAAAGTCCGCATGTAAAATAAGTAATATGCAATTTTCTATCATAGGAACGATTAGATTTTTAATAAGAGTTTTTATTTCCAAAATGATTCCTAAGATTGCTTTTCGTTATATGATAAATAGTCTTTTCATTGTTTTGTGTACTTTTCAAAAAAGTATTTTCATGCTTTACATTTTCTAAAGAACATGTTAGTTTTAATATTTCACAAGCATGTGTAATTTTCAGAGAATCTATTTCGTTTTTCAATTTTTCAATCTCAAGTAGTATTTCTTCATTTTCCTCTTTAATTAAAAAATATCTTTTTTATGAGAGAGGAAAATTCTTCATTCACATCTAAAAAAGTATTTTCTTCAGAAAAAGTCGATGAGTTATTATTTAAAATTGAAGGATTAAAAATTACCTCATCGTTGTGTACCATTAAGCACAAATATGCATTCTCACTAGAAAAACTTGATGAGTCATTTGATTCATCTTCACTTGTCTCTCCATGCTTTTTCTTCTTCCCTTTGTGAGATATCTCCTTTTTGTCTTTCTTTATGAGACTTGAGTGATGTTTACATAATCCTTTTTTCGGCTTCTCACTCTTTTCTTTATATTTCACCAACTTGAGATATTTGTCAAGCTTTCTTGTATAGCGGGCGAGTCTCTTTTCGTTTACTTCTTCTTCATTCGAGTCATTTTCACTTTCGTTTGCTTTCAAAGCAAATGTCTTCTTTTTGGGAGCATTGGATTCTTCTCCTTCTTGAATCTCGATCTCATAGATTAGAAGTGAACCAATAATATCATCAAAATCTAATTTGTTCAGATATTTTTCTTCGATCACCGTCCTTTTTGTATGCCATTGAGAGGACAAAGACCTGAGAATCTTTTTCACTTTTGGGGGATTAGTTTTCGGCTCGCCGAAATAGGTTAAGCCATTTACAATATCATTAAATACAAGCATATCATTTATAGATTCATTTTCATACATCTTGAAGGAATCAATTGATGATTCAAAATATTTAATCTAGATTCACTTTATCCGTTCCTTCATAAGTGTTAATAAATTTTTTCCAAATTTCTTTTGCACTTTCACAAGTAGAAATTTGATTAAAATTTTATATTATATATAGATATTGATAAAAATATATTATATTGTATGGATTTTGAAGCAAAAGTTTATATATTGAAAATTAAAAAATTACAACTTATAGATGAGATTATATATTTTGAAACAAAAATTGGTAAATTGAAATTATATTAAAATTTTAATTTTATATTTTCTCAATACTAGGTTTAAAAAATATTTTATATTTTCCAATGATGAAAATCATAAAATTAAAATATGATATTAATATGACATTTTTATTTTTAGAAAAAGTAACATTTTTTTATCAATTTATCTTTTAAGTAAAAATATCTTTTATAATATATAAAAATATTATGAAATATGAATACTCAAGTGTTATGATAAGTTGCAACTTTAATATTCATTAATGAATGATTGCATTAAGGAATTGGTATCTTTAATATTAATTTGGTAACATTTTATTATAAAAAGTTCAAAAATTCTACAAAAAAAGGGTGAATGTTGAAACGAGAGAGATTTCCTCACTATAATTACAAAATTACCTTAAAGCACGATTTATATTATATATAAATATAGATATAGATATAGTCATGTATGACTTTAGATCACATAGATATATGCATACATACATATCTATATATATATATATATAAGAAAAAAGAATTACTTCAAATTTTGATAACATTTAAAATAAATATATATATTGAAAGACAAATATTTGATGTTCTTGTTGATATATTAATTAACAAATGACCTTTCATGTTCCAACTTATTATAATCTTCATAAATGAATGAAAGAGATAAATTAAAAAATGGCATTTTATATTCCAAATATTATAAGAGTCATAATGAAGAAAGAGATAAAATAAAAAAAATAATAAAATTGATAGCTGAAATATTCAAAGAAGAAGGTTCCTACGTGCAAAGAAAAAATTGTTGTGCTACCTCTTTTAAGAAGTAGCATCATTACACTCCTATTCATGATAGATGATGGATCAAAAAATTGTCCAATTAATTAATTCACCATTCATCATAAGTCGAATGGTGATTCATAGGAGTATGATGATACAACCCATTAAAAAGGGTAGCACAAATATTAAACTCATATACGTATATAAAATTTACTGGGGCTACTACCTATTCACATATGTAGGAGCCTCCTATGTTGGATGCCATCCAATTTTATGGGGCTCCTACCTATGGATGGACAACATCCACAAAAACGCACCAAACCGGACAAATGCGAAGCTGATACGAAGATCGAATAGGGGGTCCAAAATAGTTTGTCATTTGCATTTGTCGATCTGCAATGAAAGGTAGCGTTGTGAGCAATGGCAGCGGTAAAAGAATCTGACAACAGGAAATGACAGAGGCAGCGGGCAACGACAGGGGCAGGGGACAACGAGCAGAGCAATAGCAAGCAGCGGGAAATAGTGATGTGAACGAACAACGCGGCCCTTTGTGAAAATCAGCAAGGTCCGTTGTGGCAATGACAATGCAAACGAGCAGTGATGGCAGCAGCCAATGATCCACCCATGTTGAAGAAGTCGAATTCACACAGAATTAAGATTCGTCCATGTCGAATGGGCAGATTGATGGATCCGACAACGGAGTGGACACAAATGAGGGAGAAAGCAAAGATGCTGAGAAGATGACTAGTGGCACCAGATCGGGAAGTAGATTGGAGGAGGAGAAAAGGGGGTGATCGGAGGACGGAGAGGACGTGGAAGAGGGACGCTGGTGGCACCAGATCGAAAAGCATATCGAAAGAGGAGGGGGAGATCAAAGGACGGAGAGGATGTGGAAGAGGGACACCGACGACATCGCATCGAAAAGTAGATTGGAGGAGGAGAAAGTGGGAGATAGGAGGACGGAGAGGACATGGAAGAGGGATGCCAATTGCATTGGATCGAAAAGCAGATCCAAAGAGGAGGGGGAGATCAAAGGACAGAGAGGATGTGGAAGGGGTACGCCGATGACACCAGATCGAAAAGTAGATCCAAGGAGGAGGGGGAGCAGGATGGGAGAGGAGAATGATGGGGACGCAGGAGTGCTGATTGAGATATAACAAATATAGAATTTTAATTAAAATAAGCAACAACATAATATTTTAAAATAATTTAATACATTAAAATTATATTTATTTCCTACTCTAGACACGATCTGAGTTTTTATAATTCGGACCTAATTCCGACTCAGTCCTAGCCCAATTACCTTCAGGCCAAGAAAAAATTTGACAAAATTGGGTCGATTTGAGCCTAGGTGTTTGGGTCGTCCCGTCCCATGCTCACCTCTAGATGTCATAACACTAAGGTAAACTTTTTATTATTTATAATACAAATTTTAATCATCTTTCAAATGACAATTTGACTTTTATATTCTTCTCAGTCTTACTCTTTCCAATCTTATACGAATAAAACATAAAAAATAGAATAAAAACTTTATATAAGAATATCAACAACAAAAAAAAGTATTATAACTACAGTTACCAACATAACTAACAATGTTGTTATTGTTGTTGTTGTTGTTATTTTTCACATGAGTATAATGTTATTATTAGTTATCTTTGTATTGATATATTAATATTTGAAATTAAAAAATGTGTGAATCCAAAATCAATGATGATCCTTAATAAACATTTTTTAAAGTGAATTTATAATAAATTTAATATTACCATTTTGAGTCCACACAATCCTTAATCCCTTAATAATTTGTTGTCATTACTTTTATTTAAAAATATATCAAATGTTAACAAATATATTTATTGATTTTGTAATATGTGTTGTATATTGCAAAATAATATGAAAAGGTAATGCAATAAAAGTTCCTTAAGATTATTGATTTTGTGATAGTACCCGCTCAAAGTGAGGCACTCAAGTAGTGGCTTGAGGCTTCACCTCATATAAGACCCCTTAAATATTCATTAATAATATTAAATTATTAATATATAATCATTTAAGAACCTTATTAATCTAAAATTAACAATAAATATGTATGTTACATTCATTTTTAATATCATTCATCTAAATCATAATAATTAAATATCCTATTATATTTGTAATTTAATTTATGGGTTCTTTCATTGTTCTCGACAATCAATAATACTTAAATTAGTTTTCTCGTGATTAATCAAATAACACATTCACTAGTTTCGTTGACAATTAACATCAATTTTTATTTTACTCTTAGAAAAGTACTTCTTGTTTATTATCATCATAAATTGCTTATTTTTAAAAATAATTATAGGTTTTCATATCAAAAACGTTTAAAGAAATTAAATATCTTATCTTATTATAAAAAGTTTTATAATTTTAGTTTGTGTCTCTGAATTCCTTGAGATGTCATAATCAAAGTAGTCGAGATAGAGATCTTACAAGATTGAAGATCGAAAGATCAAATTGAGAATCGTAAGATCATATCTATTAATAAATATATATTTAAAATAATAAATATTTTTTGTAATTTTTTATCTAAAGATTAAATTATGCTCAACTAAGTTATTTTTTATCTGTTCTTGAGTAAAAATATATCAAAACATATTCAAAATGAAGAAAATATATTAAACTTCATATAAATTAGTTCTTATTATCATAAATATAATTAATATTAAATATTTATATTGATCATGTGAGATCGTATATGATCGGATAAGATCGTAAGATTGTGTGATCAAAATTAAAATCGTCTTACACACAGTATCCAAGATAAGACTGAGATCAATAAGGGACAGACCGAGCAGTTCAGATGTTGCTTCACACCACTGTGAATCTAGGGGCTCGTGGTGACGTCCATGAAACCTGGCGATGTCACCTCATCAGAGATCGGGAGAGGGAGAAAGAGATTCATAGAGGGAGAGAGAAAGTGTTTGGTGGGGAAAAACTAGACCCGATTATGGCCTTGTTGGAGATCGAGTGGGAGGGAGATTCACGAAAGGGATGTCGCCTTGCCATAGATCGAGAGAGCGAGAGAGAGAGAGAGAGATTCACAATGGGAGAGAGAATTTTTTACAATGATCTGGGAATGATCTCAGATCCTTGCCTCCCTCTTCCTCCTCTGCCGCACCTACAGTCTGCATCCCTCATTCTTGCCTGGCAGTCCAAGAGAAAAGGGAGAGAGAGAGAGAAACAAAAATATCACGAGATGTTGGCATTGTCATTGATTTGATGATGGACGTTGTGAAACATGCATGACATGGTCTGTCGTCTATCTGGCGATGGACGACTCGAAACGTGTGTGACACGGTATTGAGCACACTACAAGAAAATTACCGAATAGCGACATGAATTAGTGTCTCCATACCACGCAACGTAAATCAACACCAATAGTGTCACAATAGAATCGTCATTGGGTTTACAAAAGCATACGCTAACTGCCTCTCTATAGCGTCAATTTAGTGTCGCATTAGCGTCAAAGAATGTCGACGCTAAATGAGGCACCATCGCGATGTTATTTCGGTGCTATTATCACGCGTGAAAAGTAGAAAACATGGGGTAGATGGTAGCGTTGTATTGACGTTGCAAGCTTACAACACTAAGTTAGCGTCACCATGACAATGACGCTAAGTCGATGTTAAAATAAGAGACGATATTAGCGTCGGCTTTTTGTGTTGTCTTGGCGTCGACAATTGCGACTCTATATTAACGTCAGAGGATTGCGACGCTAAGCAGACGCTAGTTAAGAACCTAGGAAAAAAGGCTTCCAATGGTTGCCGATGTGAATTTAGCAGGAATCAATTGAAATGAAAATTACAAACTCGTAGAGATCAATGCGAGTTATCCACCCACACAACAATCATGATGATCGGAGGCCGAAAGAAATTCAATAAAATGGGCAAAGTTTCATAATATAAATGGTCGATTCTCCGCAGTCCTCGCTTGGATTGCCATGAAAAAATGGGTATTTTGAAAGGCTCAAGAAGGTGGGACATCACAAACTTTTTAGGTTTCATGTCTTTTCTGTTTCCTTCTATTCTCAAAATACCTATTTTTCATAATTATAAAAATTCCTCAAAACTTCTGCCCCACCTAAGAAATCTAAAAATGTGTGTTCTGCAGAACGAACCCTTTTAGTTGACATAGAGTTTTTAAATTTTTTCGAGAAATGTTAATTTTCTTAGAATTTTTTGTATCCATATAGGGATTTAGGGATTATTTTGGCATCATATTAGCGTTTGAATAGCATCTCCATATAGCTTCACGTTAGCGTCGACATAGCGACGCATGCCACCATTTTGCAACAACACTTTTAGCGCCATAATAACACCTCCAAGCCTATTCATTTTTTTGGTAAAAAAAACTTGGTGTTTCCATCAATTACGATGATTTAATGACAATACTCATTTATTTCGCACTTGAATTGTAATGACATGAGATCTAACGACTATGATGATTTAATGAATAGTTTCACATGGGCAAAATACGGAAGTGGTGATGGGTTTATACGTAGCTATTCTCTTCACCTATCAAGATACGTTTTAAATTTATGCGGGTCAATAGACCCAAAGAGAACACTATCTTGATTGGGCCGGGAGAATGGTATCAGAGCCGACCTCGCATGCTCACTCGAGCCACGTGGGAAACACGGACCATGGGCCAACACGAATCGCTCAAAGAGGACGTTGAGCCTTCTAAGGAGGGAAGATTGTAACGACCTGATGTCTAAGGACCAAGATGGTTTGAGAATAGTTTCACTAGGACAAAATATGAATGTGGTTATGGACTTATATGTAGCTACCCTCTTCACCTTTCAAAACACATTTTAAATTCGTGTGGGTCAAAAGCCTAATGCACGAATAATCATGCATAAGTTTAGGCTATTTAATTTGCATATTAAGAGCTTTTGTGGTTAAGAAAGGAGAGAATTGATTTATTCTTATAAAATTTCTTTAAGATTTGATTTCTACCTAAGTTTGAATAATTTCATTGCAGGAAATCAAAATGACAAGAAAATGGTCGAAACTACATGGAAATGTTGCAAAACCCTTTGTCACGGACGTGCCTTACTTGGTCACGGTCGTGCCTGTACAAGCCGACATCGAGGCCACTATCACGGTCGTGACACTATCTTTCACGATCGTGACTGAGATGGTTGGGCGGTTTGAAGGCAAATTTTATCTACTTTTCGGATTATTTTTTTATTTTTTTCTTTGGGGGACAAGAAAACCTATAAAATGAGGCAGAAGAGGATATGGAAAAAGCATCCTGGAGCATAGATTTAAAGCCTACAAAGAGGAGAAAAATAAGAACAATAACGAAGCTCTATCGAAAACTCGCGAGAGCACGTGCACAACGGCTTTCATAGTTTTTTGTCTTCTTTTATCCCATCTTTTATATTAGCTTTGATGTTGTTATTCTCAGATTTATTCTTTTATTAAGGTCATTCTAGTTGAACCCTATTTATGTTTTTTTAAGTCTTTCTTAATATTAGTTTAGTTTGAATCTTTAATAGCATTGCAATTTCATGTTTAATGTTTTCCTTTGATTACATTTTTTATGATTCGATTGCTATCTGAGAAGAAATTATTATTTTCATAATCTATTATTGATCTTATTTATTGCATGCCACAATTAGAAAAATTGGATCCACCCACAAAACTAATACTTTTCTCCCATTATTCTTTTACATGACCATCACCGAAGTATATATTCTCAACCAATACCCAGCCTCGCAGAATTGTTAACCTTTAAACATGTCTTTCCTACATAACTACAAATAATATTAGTCTATCTCATAAGAGCATCAATGTTGAACCACAAGTCTTCCATGAGCTTATTTTCATACTTTTTCTTTTTACTTATTTTTTTGTTTGTACTTGTGTGCTTCTCCATATTGCACAAGGTGGTGCATGTAATGATCTTTCGATGGACGTATCCCATAGGAGATGCCTTTAGTTCGCCAGGCAAGAATCCTTACGGATCTAATCACTCGGACACACCAAAGTTACAAAGGGCACTTTATACTTTTCACTTACTTGTTGGGGCTCAACTAGCCCTCTTTTCATTTTCACTTTACAAATATATTTATTTGTCATTTCTTGCATAATTATAAGCCCATGAAAGACTTTATGTTTTCAATAAGGATGCAATTATAATCAAGACTAACATCAAAGCAAATAATAGAAAAATTCATCATTTAAAAGCTAGTCCTTTTACTTAGCAACAAACTCAATCGAAATCCCAATAAATGATACCCGATAAAAAAATGATTGAATTTCAAAAATAAACTTTCAGACAATAAAATAGTAAACAAGAAAAAATGAGATGACACTTTAATTTTTTTGAAATTTCCATAATTAGATACATGCTAAAGAAAATAAGAACACTCAAAATACTAAAAATAAACATGGCATGAAAATGCAAAACGGACTAAGTCCCTAATACCCCCAAGCTTGAACATGTCCTAGTGTTAGGCCCGTACATAGACAGAAGAAATAGAAAATACAAAAGTGGTCAATTGCAAAAGAAAAGGAGAAACAACCCAAGTCTAGTGCTTTGGTGGCGGTGATGGAGGGTATGGCACGAAGTGTCCCTGGCTCACATGATTATCATACATCTGCTTGTTCCTCCTCTCTATCCGATGTAGCTTTGTTGATATATCAGCGAGGCTCTATCGTTGCTCTTGAAAGAACTCCTTCCTTGCTTGTTCCTCCTAATGGCATGAAGGCTTGATAAATCATACTTCGAAGGCGGTTGAGGTCGGTGAGCATCCATCTATACTGGTGGAGTAGAATAAGAGGGACCTGCCTCTGCATCATAATCCTCTAGAAGAGTAGGAGGTGCCTCCTGTCCTGCTCCAAGTGCCAAGAAAAATAATAAATTATCACGGTTGAATACCGTGATTCTATCAATGTCCACTAAAAAAATAGGGATGGAAGAGTCCTTGAACTTGAATACATATCCCCCAGATTCCTGAACTACCATATTCATAGAACTAACAATTGTCCTATCCAAAAAGATAGAACCCAGTACTCGTGTGGCGTGCTTCAAATCAATATCCAAACATCGTGCAATCAAGCCACCGATAGTAATTTTGCCTTTGTCTCATGTGGCATTCTTCGAAAAATGTTGTATCATATAATACCCCATATCTATAATAACATTATGCAACATGTCCCGCATAACAAATAATTGAAATTAAGTAATAGACTCTCACTATCTCCTCTCGAAAACAAGCCACATGATACAAATCTGTGCACATATTTCAAATAGGGTTCTGAATACTCGTACTCTTTGCTGTTTTGAGGTGCAGTTGACTCTCCCCCGTGATCTCTTTCTAAAATGTCGAGCTATTGAACTCTCTATCATAATCCTGCAAGCCTTCACTAGGGAAGTTATAAATATTACTAAGTTGTTCACGTGTAATTGAAACTCCCTATTATGCATCCTCAAACTAAAAACTAAAAACTTGTCGTCAGTAGCAAAGGAAGATAGGAATTCAATTGTGAGTCTCTCATAGATATTCCAGGAGCTTGTGGCAAATGAATATAAGACAATATTCTCACACATAAGAAGCACATCATCCTTCATATGGAACTTTGTCATAGTCGCATCATGCAGAAATCAAGTGGGAGCAAGTGGCAATTGTTCAAGTTTTCGTGCACGAACCTATTGATTCCTATCATGATACTTTCGGCGAGGTTCAAACATGGTTATGCAGCTTCAAGGTTCAGTCACGACTGTTCTTGTATGCTTCACAGTCGTTCCAGAGCAAGGATCTGCAAATATACGAGCACGGTTGTTCTGATCAATGTCACTGCCATGTCATCAGAATGAAGAACGCCACGGCCATACCTTTATCCTTCACGGTCATGCGTGTACACAACTATCAGCCGGATATGAGGGTTGTGATGTGTTTGGCAAGGTCGCCAGAGTTTACAAGAGAGGAGGTAGCTGTCGGCAGCAAGCTCGTAGGCGATGACAACTAAAATGAAGGTGCCGACATCATCATCGATCTCTTGGTGGCCACGGTTTGGAAGGCGGTGCTGTGAGTAGGGCGTATGCGCAAAGGAAGATGATGCCAATGTCGAAGGAAAGCGGCCGCCGTCAGAGATGAAACCTATGCTATCGTGAACTAGGTCGCAGCGTGACCACGACGATCGTCGTTTCCACACCCCTCTGTCGGGTTTGTAGCAGTTCAAAATGGGGCCTTTGCATGGAATGGCAGCGACTGATTCTGTGCAGATCAGGAGCGGAGAAGAGGTCGGCGAACTCCCAAATCCGTAGAACGATGTGTCGACAGTGTTCAGTCACGTCGGCGATGTGCGATTAACGATGGTGGTGCCTCGTAGTTGGCACAGTGGCTGGTGTTCGCGTGGCGTCAGTCTGAGGTGGCGCGATGCGTCTAGGGCTCGAGGATGGAGATGGGGGTGAAGGGTGTTGGTATGCACCGACGGTGGTGGTCGGAAAAGGGATCGGGGATCTGAGCCAAAGTTGGTGCATTCGAAGGTCTGTCGGCGTCGAAAAAGGGCAAAGGTGGTGGTGCATACTCACGGCAATCAAGATGGTGATTGCCGTGGATTGTTGTGGCAGAGGGCACCGGCGATCTAATGCAGCGGGGATCGCGAGATTGAAGCGCGTCAAAGTTGTGGGTGGGTTGCAATGGGCACGAGCAGTGGTATTTGGGGGTCATGCCCATGTTGTTTAAATCGAGGAAGAGAACAGGGTCGGATGTGTTGTCCTCTTTGCGTCGCGCCACGTGTCCTGCACAGTAAAATGAAATAAAGCGTGATAAACGTGGCCGATATGTTTGAGTTCATTATGATCGTGCTTGACTTTGTAACGGCCATGCTTCAACCCATTTCTTAGTGGTGCAATTGTTGTGGAGTGTCATGGCCATTACATTACATGGGAATGGCCATTCTTGAGGCGTTGGATGTGAAAATACCATGGAACGGTCGTGCCATCATAGATGCAAGGGACACAAAGTGACGTTTTTTCATCTTACCTCTAATGTAATGCTTGATGTATTGTCCCTTCACTTTGAAAGAATTACCTGGATCTTGTGGAGCTTGGTTTTTGGGCTTCCATTGCATAAAAGTTTGTGATGCTCGAGATGTAGATGTGTGCCCTTCTATCAACGAATAATTTGGAGGTAACTGTTGAGTGCTTTAATTTTTTGAAGGAGGGACTCTTCTTCGTACTTGTTCATCTTTCATGATATGTTCACTTGTCTCATTTACCTTCCATTCAATAGTTCATGACTTTTGATAATAATCCCTTCTTGGTCATCATTTTCCTGAATTAGATTATTACAAATGACATGGACATATAATGGGTGTTGATTTATCCATAATATTATCCTCTAACGCACAGACAATTTGAGACGCCAACTCAACTTTGTTTTCCAATGCTTCAAATTTTTCCTGCATAATATCAAACTTAACATTAAAATCTAAGAACTAAGGAGGGACAATTACTGGCAATTACTAGTTGTTGATTCTTCAACTGTGCTAATTGTGAAATTGCTGATTAATTGATCTTGTAATGTGAATATAGTATGTATAACTTCAATCAATTTGCACAACTTTTCTTCAATGTTGGTTTTTGACTCTATTTGGGTGGGTGGAGGAACATCATTTTTCATTTGGATCTTAGCCTCCAATTGCTATACTTGTCCCAACAACTTCATAAAGGCTTTTTCTTGAAGTTAAAATTTTTTTCTCAATCGTTGTCATAAACTTTAACATCGTATCTTCAATTGTAGAATTTCCTTGTACCATGAAAACGAATGGGATATTGTTATTGGTCATTTGTGATATTTGTGCTTCATGATCATCAAGCATCTTTCCTTGTTCTTCCAGAAAATAATCTCCCATAGTCTTTGGTTTGTTGTGATTCTAACTGTCTCTTAAAGATATCTCCTAGTCACACAAGATAAAGAAATGTGAAAGTATGTGAACTAAAATAAATCTGCGTGAAATTTAATAAAACTCTCAATTAACAAGTAAAATAAAATAAAAGTTAGTAAACCATCTCCGAAAATGGTACCAAAAACTATTATGAAAATAACCACTTCTTCTCATATAACAATGAAATCATAAATCATGGAATCAAAGGAAAGCATTGAACATGAAATTGCAATGCTAATAAAGATTCAAACTAAACTAATATTAAAAAAGACTTTAAAACACAAATATGGTTCAACTAGAATGACCCTAATAAAGGAATAAATCTGAGAATGACAACATCAAATCTAATATAAAATATTTGGAAAAGAAAACAAAAAACTCTGCCAGTCGTTGTGCACGTGCTCTCGTGAGTTTCCGATAGAGCTTTGCTATTGTTCTCGTTCTTCTCCTCTTTGTAAGCTTCAAATCTATGCTCTCAGGATGCTTTTTCCAAGTCCGCTTTTGCCTCCTTTTATAGATTTTCTCATCCCCCAAAGAAATAAATTGAAATTTTATTCGAAAAGTGAATAAAATTTGCCTTCAAACCGCCCAACCGTCCGCCGTCACGGATGTGCCACTATCTTTCATGGCCGTGACAGAGATAATGTCCTTGACCAAGAACAGGCACGGCCATGAAAGATAGTGTCACGACCATGACAGTGGCCTCGATGTCGGCTTGTACATGCATGATTGTGACCAAGTAAAGTGTGGCCGTGACAGAGGGTTTTGCAACATTTCCATGTTAATTGAGAGTTTCAAATCTTGATTGGGTCGGGTGTCACGCCTTAAACGTCCACGTCTAGAATGCCTAAGGGTGTCGGCCTTGATCGTCTCCTTCACAAGCGTAAAGCAGCCTCCGGTCGTCCGCCCGCTCATCGATCGTCCGCTCTGCACACAATGAAAACTCCCACATGCACAATGCCTCTAGAGAATCACTCAGATATGGGGGAAATCTTGGAACTTTATTGATCAAAAGATATGTATACAAGTCGGCCATAGGACTTTGTTTATACAAGTTAGGGTCGGCTCCTATATAACTACCCATATTTTATCTTTCCACTAATTAAGGGATCCTCCTCGATCTCCTAATCTGCAAAACCCCCTTTAGGATTTATCTTTTCAATAAGTTTTAAGCCAAGGACAATCCTCCTTGATTCTCCTGATGATCGGCCAAAGAGATAAGTTTTCAACTTATCATTTTCCAACCAACTACCTTCCAATCGCCACCTTTCCTATTATGGATAAATCGCACGGTTGTTAGGGAGGTCAGCTTTCCTTCACGAAGCTTGCCACCTTCGTTGGGATGGGCTACACTAAAAGAAAATTGTCATTTAGCAATGCAAAATAGTGACGCAAAATGATGCGTCACTAATTCGTCGCTACTAGCATCTAAATAGCGACGACTTGGGACGACAAGATGAGATGCTAATTGCCTCTCAGTAGCGTCAACTCAACGTCGCATTCGCGTTACAAAAATTCGACGCTAAATCTGGTGCAATCACGAGGCTATGTAGATGCTATTATGGCGTGCCAAGACTAGAAATTGCATGGTAAATTATAGTGTCATATTAGCGTCAACAAGACGCGATGCAAGTTCGCGTCAACAACAGTGCGACGCTAAATCGACGAAGTTCAGGAGGCGATTTTGGCATCCGCAACTTGCCTTGTATTGGCGTCGACTAGGTGTGGCGCTAATTAGCATCAAAAAGCTTGCGTCGCTAAGTCGACGCTAGGTTTTGTGTTGGCATCAAGACAAGTCGACGTTAATGTGACGTTGAATACATTCCGACGCTAATGTGAAGCTAATGCGGCAGCAACATTAGAATTTTAAGAATATACAAGTATTTATATAAGTAATATTAATTATTTTTCGTATTTAGGTAATGTTAATTTGTATAACTATATATGTTAATAATACATATACATACATACATATATATGTATATGTACTTATGTATATATGTATGTATGTATATGTATATGTATATATGTACATATACATACATACATACATATACATATACGTACGTTGATAGTGAAATTGAGGAGTATAGTGATAACTTGCTGAATTTTGAGTCAAAAGTGAGATTTTTCAATTTTTGGTTTAACTCCTTAATTCACTCTCTACTGCAGTGCACAGGTCAATTGTAGTAACCCTAAATGTCGTATCTATAGTGATTTGAAGCCTAAGACTCCCTAAACAATCTATACTAGCCTTAACTAAAGTTAAAATTCTAAGAAATTGAAAGAAAGTGCAAACCAATTTCTAAAAAGTGGTTAAAATGATAACTATTTTTGGGATTTTGAAAATTTATCAAAACTGAATAGTAAATCCTAAACTAGAGCTCAAAGGAGTTAACTATCAATGAGGAAAGTTCTCCTAGGAGTTGGGGTTCATCTAACTTAATTATGGATAGAATGGACAAGTTATCATTAAATGTCAATTTTAACTCAACTTGAAAATTTTCTGTTTTCACATCTCAATTAATCCTGAGCTAATCATCATATTCTCATATGATTGATTAGCTAAGTTGAATTAGAAGAGGTCCTGACCGAAATCAAGTCAACATTAAGTTCAAAGTTTAGTCCCTTTGCTGAATTTTAGTAGTTTAATAAAATCTGAAATGATAACTTTCAATTGCACTTTGAAAATGATGGAAATGCTTCAATCAACTAAATTGGGATGAAATCAATCCAATATTCATGCAAATATTTCTTGGTTTATCTCTAAACTACAAGAGGATTTTAAATCAGCCTCTCAGCTACAAATTCAAATGAAATCCACATTTTCACTAATTGAATTGGCTGAATTCAACACTCAATTACATATGGGAATTCAGCAATATCATTGCTCCTTGATTCATCTCTAAACATCAAGGAAGCCATAAGACCACCTCTCAGTGGTAGGTTAAAATAGAGGTTTAACAATGACAAGGCAGATTCCACAAATTCAGAAAACAAATTTGAAAATCAGATTTGAAAATCAGCAATGAAAAGTTGCAATAATTCAGGGGTTAAAACTTTGCAAATACCATTGTCTCTTGATTCATTTCTGAACAAGAAGAAAACCATAAGTAACCTCTCAGTTATAAATCAGTTAGGGCTCCACAATGATGAAAACAGATTTGGGCAATTCAGAAATCAAAAATCAGGAAAATCATATTCAGGAAATCAAATTTGTAATCAAGATGGAATCCAAAAACTTGGCATTGGTTCTTAATTCATTTCTGAATAAAGATTAGATCAAATGATAACTTCTCAGTTATAAATACAAATAGGACTTACAATGATAAGAATCAGGTTCATATCAATACAAATTTCAGCAAACAGAATTGATATCAGTTCAGGAAATTAGAATTGTCCTTAATCCATCCACAATTAACCTAGATCACTACCCTATTCTAGGAGACATAGGATTTAGCTCCTCATAATTACAAATTTAGATACAAAATAGAGTGAAGAACATAAGCTAATCATCCTGGAATGAGGGCTATTGACAGAAATCAGCTCCTTCAGCTCAAGAACAACTCCACTTCAGCTCCAATCCGGCTCCTTTGCACAATGGCCGGCCTCTCCTCATTCCATAGGGTTTTCAGCTTATATATCCCTTCCTTCCACCCTTAGATCAGCATTAGAAAGTTCCATAGCCTCTTATATGAGCCACCTGTCCAACTTTTTTAGATTTATATTCCCTACTATAAGGGCCAAACAGTAAGCATCAAAGTCCTTGAATGTGAAATAAACAAATAAGGATGAGCACAGCAAGTAATATCAGCTCAAACATCAAATAAGATTTAGTGTTGTGCAGGAATAAAAACCAAAATCAAAACTAATGATTTTTGGAACCCGGAATGATAACTTTGCACATATCATGAACATTGTCTAAATAAAAGTGGTTCAAGGCATTAGAGGCATCAAAAGGATTAATGTGGCAAGTGAATGAGGTCAGAAATCAAATGTAGATAAGATTTCATAATGTTGATAACTTAATGACCCGAAATGATAACTTTTAGCCACTAAAATGATAATTTGTCATAACTTTTGTTGTGATTATCCAAATGAGATCAAATTTGAACAACAATGAGTTGAGACAGTAAGTTAATGATTGCTTAATTTCTTTGTGTAGATTTGATAGTTTTGCATATCGAAATGACAGTTTTGCCCTTAAATGATAACTTAGCATTGAAAAATGATAACTTGTTAAATGGATTGATAATTTTGCACAAGTTGAAATATGATCATCCAAATATGATTCATTCATGATGATAGTGAATTTAGGGCAAGAAAATCACTGGAAATTAGCTCAATTAGAAAAATGATAACCAGCACAATGAAATGATAACTTTGCATAGAATTGATATATTTATGGATTTTGGCAATTCAGAGCCTCTATATATATGAAATCAAGTATAAAATGAGAAAGATCAACTAGTTGTCATAATCCTTGCATTCCAAACATAATTGGCCAAAAGTTATGCAAAATAAGGGCTCGATATATATGATTTGAATAGAAAATGGGTTAAAAATATACTATGATCAGCTAGTGATCATACATACATACATACATACATATACATATACATATACATATACATATACATATACATATACATATACAATACTATATATCATACTTAACTATATTATACACCATACTATACTATATTATTCTATTATATAATACAAAAAAATTAATATACCATGCTATACATACATTATACTCTAATTCTCAAACTCCAAAATTAGGATAATGGTGCTTCTTCATTTTTCATGGGATTCAAATGGCGATTTTCAAAGATCCGACTGTTGAATCATCGTGAAATTGTATCGCTTGTAGATCATGGCAACATAGATTTTTCAGTATTTTTTGATGATTTTAGAAAGTCGGATGGCAGAGTTAAGAACCTAGGAAAAGAAAGGTTTCTGACGATCGCCAACATGAGTCTGGCGAGAATTTTCGAAATGAAAATTACAGACTCATAGAGAATGATGCGAGCCGTCCACTCGCAAAGAATTGCGATGATCGGTGGTCGAAAGAAATTCAATAAAATGGGCAAAGTTTTGGAATAGAAACAGTCATTTCTCCACGGTCCTAACTCAGAAAAATAGGCATTTCAAAGGGCGCGAGAAGGTGGGGCAGCGTAAACATTTCACGTTTCACGTCTATCTGTTTCCTCCGATTCTCAAAATATCCATTTTTTGTAATTCTAAAAATTCATCAAAACTTTGGCCTCCCCTAAGAAATCTAAAAATGTGCATTCTTAAAAATTGGATCTTTCAGGAATGCTCAGAACGTTTGCGTTTAGTCGACATAGAGTTTTCAATTTATTTTAAAAAATGCTGATTTTGTTAGAATTTTTTGTATCCAAACTTAATAAGAGTGGTCTATTTTGCTTCGTGCACCTTAAAAAATATTAAAAATTACTTTTCTAGAAAATCGAACCACTCGGGACTTGATAGAATGGCTCATTTGGTCGCCATACAATTCTTGAATTTTTCAGACGACGTTGATATTCTTCTCTAATATATGCTAATATATTACATATTACATATATAGCATATACATACTACATATATAACTTATACATATTACATATATACATACGCATATTACATATACATATGCATATACGTATACATATACATATACATTCACATATATGTTGATATACATATACATTCAATCAATTATTTTGACGCCACTGCAGTTTCGCAATAGCGACATACTCATCCTAGCGTCACAATCGCATCGCCTATTTGCGACGCTACTCTTTATTGCATCATAATAGTGTCACCTATTTGGGACGCTAATTTAGCGTCTAAACATTGCAATGCTAATTAGATGCGTCGTTCTAAACATTGTGACGCCAATGCGACATTGGAGGCACTAAAGTGTGGCACTATGCGATGTACTTTATAAATGATTATCTATAAGAATTGAATTAAAGTGTATTGTCATAACGTCACCATAGTGTCGCACTTAAGTGCGTCGCTAATTGACGATCCGTGTGCCCATCGAAGAACGAATCCTAACAATTCATTTTCTTTTATCCGATACTCCCCACGTGTTCGCCATCTTCTGTGCCCACTTGGTCGCAATAAAGCCTGGATGCCGCCTCCTCTTCCTCCTGCTGTTGCTACTGCCTCAACGTCTCCTCCTACTCCTGTTGCTGCTGCCCCGACACTGGCTCCTCCTCCTCCTCCTGTTGATGCTGCCCCAACACCGCCCGGACGCCTCCTCCTCCTGTTGTTGTTGCCCCGACACCGCCGCCTCCTCCTACTCCTTCTGTTGTTGCTGCCTCGATGCCGCCCGGATGCCGCCGCCTCCTTCTCCTCCTATTGTAATGGAAGTTGTAATTGAATGAATTTGATCTAATATGCCATTTCTTTCGTTGAATTTTATCAACAATATGAATGTAAATGAAAGAATTAACGATAATTGTTGGCTCAATGCCATTTCGTTGAATGAAGATATCATAGTTAGTGCCTTTTTCGCGTTGTAGTGGTGTCTCAACTCTTAGCGCCACATTAGCATCGCAATGGTGTTGCAACGTCATAGCGCTATAGTAGCGACGCAATAAAACTAAGATATAGCACCATATTAGAGTTGCACTGTAGCGTCGTATCAGCGTCGATAGATTCGGTGTCGCTTTAGCGTCAAAATAGCGATGCATGTTAGTGTTTCACGACGTCAATTTTTGCGTCATTACAACATCGCAGTAGTGTCGCGGTCTGACGGTAATAGTGTTGACTAACCCATGGGCGCGGAGTCGATGCTATTAGCGTCGTACGTTTTGCGTTGCCTATCCTATGGCACGAAGTCGACGCTAATGCGTTGCTACTCTCTTCAGCGTCGAGTTAGAGACGCATTAGAGGCCATTTTGCTGCGTCTCTAATCGATCATTTTCTTGTAGTGCGACTTCTGCTGGATTTCTGTCGTCGTGCCGCTACGCTCCACCCTGTCATGTCACGTCCGCCGTCCGCTGCCAAAGTGGGCATAATGCCAAATCGGGCATTATGTCACTTTGGGCAGCGATGTCATCGCACGAAGCCTGCACGCCTCATCCCGATGTCTTCACGTCATCCCGAGAAGCCTCCATGCTCTCGAGGGTGCTCGGCCATGGCATGCCCGTCCCCTCATGTGCCTCGGCATCCCGCCTAAGGCGAGGGGTGACGCGAGGGATGTTACAGAAAAGACCTCGCGTACTCACTTGAGCCATGCGGGAAACACGTGCTCTCAACGTGACATTGAACCCCTAAGGGGAGAAGATTGTAATGATATAAGATAAATGATTTGATTGAATAGTCCCACGTGACAAAACACTGAGATAGTCATGAGCTTATATATAGCTACTATCTTCACTTATCAATATGCGTTTTAAATTCGTGCGGATCAAAACCCAAAGCGAACAATATTTTAATTGGATCGGAGGTGTTACATAAATTTGAGTGACAAAGAAGAAAAGGGTGGGTATGAAAAAAATTCTCTCGATGAAGGTGAAATAAAATATTAGCCTTTATTTTCACCATATATAATAAGTATACGTTTTGATTATTTTGGAGCATCAAAGTTCTTGTGGTGTGCATGTGCATGTCCCCACACACGATAGCAAAAGAAGAAGGCAGCCCATATCCTAAAAGGTTACGAGGGCCTGTTGGCCTATGGGTTTTAAGTTAAAAGTGTTCCCTCTTTGCAGTTTTGCTGATTTAGTGGTATATAAGGTACTTTTATTGTTAAACTTGCATTTAGCATATAATCTTCTGATCAGCTACATGGTTTCCACTTAATATTATGTAGTCAAGAGACATTGACTGTTCTCCTTTTGTGTTGGATTTTAAACTACTTTTTTTTTTGTATAGGCTCTTTAATATTCAAGATTATTAATATCTGCCTAAGTTGATGCCTAAACACGAGTAAAAAGATAAACTCTGAATACAATGACAATTGCAAAGTTCAAATTTAGAATCATTAGATTCATTAATTTTGGGGGATACAAATAAGTTGATCAACTATGCCAACGACAGACCAGACAGTGACCTTGTTTTCTTTGATCAAAAGTTTCTGGTCATGTCTTAGACCAATGACACCTCTTTGTAATTGAAACAAATACTAAATTTTAATGGCCGTTCTGAAGCTCCATATAGTTGTATTTTATTTCTTTGAATCTTCATGAAATTTTTTTAAAACATTAATAATTAGGTCCGCCTACAAGTTTTTTTCCCACTCCTAAATTTCTGACTGAACTTTATTTTTTTTTTTAAAAAAATGTATAAATAAAATATGATATTACACAGAAGGATAAAGAAAAAATAATGAGTACGTAATATGTTGCATGTAGTCGGGTCTGCATTATGACTATTTTTTACTATGAGAGATGTGATGACACTTACGGCATGCTGCGGCTTAATTAGGAGTGAGAGCGATTCCCAATAATACTGAAGAAATTTCGGGTCCAATGCGTCTAGCTGGTTGTCAACGTCTGATGATTGCGGGGGTGAGATGATTAGATTCTCTCCATTGGGAAGAAAAAGTGAACCGAGTCGCAGGGAAAAAAGAGAGAAAAGTAGTATTAGCTGCAAGTTTCAAAACAAAGCCAAGGGGTGCATGGGAACAATCGACACAAATGGCGGATGGCCGGCCAAAAGAGCAGCAAAGGCATGCAGTTACAAATGTATCACACGAAGAGTTAGACTGCTCCTCCGTCGTCTCCAGTTAGTAGTTGCATGAAATTAACATAAGCAAACTCGATCAAGAAGAGAAGCAGCGCCGTTCGTCCACCATTAGGGCATACAATGAGGCCATCGCCAGTAGCACCACCAGCAGCGTCTGAACCGGACAGCACGAGCCCTGCCCTGTCACCTGCGCACCAAAACGGCAACCAAATAAAAAGGAGACGAGAGAAGTGGACCTCTCATTAGTTTACAGTTTACACCTTCCAGGCAGGCACGTAAAGCAAAGAGAGAGGAAAAGAAAAGGTGGCACAGGGAAAAAGCAACAAGTGTGCTGTGTGCGCGCGCGCGCTCACCTGCTTTTCAGAACCGGGGGCGAGCAAGGGATGAAATGTGGCCGTGTCGGTCTCCCCCATCGGGATCGGAACTGCGGGATTGCTGCTGATGAAGGGAACGGTGCCGTCGGATTCTTCCTCCGACGTCGGCGCAGTGGCCGGAGCCTGCCGGCTTTCCCTCGGCTCCAGGGGCCCGAAGTCCTCGTCCGGCGCCGGGGCGCCGGGGCTGGCGCTTGGAGACCTGAGCATCCATGCGCTCGAGGGCGTGGAGGAGGAGTCACTGCCGGAAGTTGGGGCCGGAGTGGGCAGTGATGGGTAGTCAGGCGAGGGGTCCGGTGTGATCACCCTTACCTGTACGTTCATAGAGTTCACCTCGCATCCCGCTCTTGACCCTTCTGCTCTACTGGAGAAATAGTAATAACCGGGACTCGATAGCTGCCACTGCCATTTCAGGAGAATCGACGGTGAATTCTACAGCCTCATTCGCATAGGAGAGCTCGATAGGATCGATCTTAGGAGAGGAGACGCGCGTACCTTGAAGAGGATGGAGGTGCCTTGGTGGACGACCGTGGCTTGATCGAACATGCAGCGCTGGAAGGCCCTTCTGTTGTGGAAGAGGTAGAGGCTCTGTGGACGCCTGTGCGCGAACACTGGAGAGTGGAAACGAGAGAGCATGCAGCTCAGAACAGAATAAGTTGACAAAAAATAAGTACAGAACAGAACGACTAAACTCACCGATGGATTCTCCGACGTGAAGGGTAATGGATTCCCATGTAGTGAGGCTGCTGTCCAAGGTTGAGGAGGTTACTGCCCTCGACTCGCAACACTCAAAGAAGACGAGCAGGAGAAGAACAAGGCTCGGAACGTAGGCCGTGACTATTCGCATTCTTCTTTATGTATCATGAAATGCTGTAGAAACAAGTGCGTTTGAAACCGTTTCTTGTTGATTGGGATAGATATATCCTGTGTCGCAGGGTCCATTCGTCTCGAGAGCTATGCCATATAGCGGGGGGCAGGAAAATAGGTCAGCGAAAGAGAGAGAGGGGGAGAGAGAGCTGTGATGAAAGAATAATGACAAAAGTGAATGGCTTTTTAGCGAGTATGATGCGGTGATAATAGGATGATGATTACTTTAATCAAACTAGTTACGTTTTCATTTACAAACTCGAGGTGGTGCTTGATTAAGCCGAGAGAAGATGCGAAAAACTACACAAAGCGAGGGGAGACGGGGACATCGTACATCGAGGCGTGAATAGGTGTTTTGTTTGCATGCCGCTGGAACTTGGTCCTTGAATTCTATTTGGGCATAGCTTTCCAGGATGTGTCTCGACGAAATCGAGATCCCTTTCACATCAAACAAATTTATGTATCATCCACCAATTAAGGCCAACTACACACGGTCAGCCCCTCAATGGCGATCCGGTCAGCGAGCAATTTAAAAAGTTTGCAAACTTGCAACATAAAGTTTTAATCATTCCTGATTTGAATTCAATAATAAAGCAATGAGATACATATCTATCTATCTGGATGCATTCCAAGCAAATGGTTGGTCATATTGCGCCACGCGAGACAAGCAATCATTTGTTTATTGCAATTGGAAGTGGGATATAAACTTATGGGCAAACTAGACCGAAACGAAAGAAATAATATTTCGATAATAACCCTGTCAAATTTTTTTTCGATGCCTGGCTATTCAGAGTGAAATAACCTTGTCACATTTTACCTCTCTCTCTCTCTCTCTCTCTCTCTCTTTACCTCTCTCTCTCTCTCTTTACCTCTCTCTCTCTCTCTCTCTCTCTCTCTCTCTCTCTCTCTCTCTCTCTCTCTAACCTAAAAATCTGAAGGATTCAAATGCATGCACGGTCTACTAGTTCATGAAATGACTTATTGGGATTGTCAAATTTTGGTGATGCAAAATGAATTCAACAAGGAAAACAGAAAGCTCAACGGGTACATCACAAACACAAAGTCACGTTGTAAATACTAAATAGCCCATTCACATGACACAGAAACTGTAAGATTATACAAAAGCTTAAAAAAATAAGAATATACAAAAGCATCAGTGCTGGGTTCTAAAGAAAAGATGCCATCTCTAAACACAGTCGGGTAACACTATTCACCGAACGTTTTTGATGGATTTACTCTACTGCCTTCCTATTACTGGTATACATAATATTTACAAGTTAGATATTAGCACTAGAACAACAAGAAGACAATAGATTTCTATCTAACTTGGTGAGGAACGGGCAACTCCATGGCGCCACATCCTTCTCACGTCTTCTTATGCGCCAAAGGGGAAAAAAAGAAGAGGAGAAAAACAAAACGGAAATCAATAATAAGCACAGGGGGCGGGCAAGTGTCTGATTCGGTCACGAGCTCAGCACCACTCCTACCACAGCATGGATTTTGTTCTTTTGAGGACACGTGGCGGCTTCTTCTTCTCGGTAACTGGAATCAAGTTCTCCAAAATCTGCAAAATTATTCTTAGTCACAGTCCAAAATTGAAGTTGCAAATAAACAAGAACTAAATGCTTACAGAATATGTTCATATGCAAACGATCACGTGCAGAGTTCGCAAACGAACAAAAGCATGATTCTACTAGCCGGGAAAAGAGAAGAAAAGACATGATTCCGCAGTAATACCAAGAGATAATAGACACAAAACTCAGATTCTTCATAGAGTAATAAAAATAATACAAGATGTGCATATAGCGATAGCTGAAAAAATAACTGAGCTCATGCATTTAAAACCAAAAGAGAGAACGGTGAGAATAGGATGATGACAATATTGATTCAAACAGGGCAATGCACAAAACTGTATCACAAAGACGTCTCATAACTCTGAACACTCAAACACTAAATGTCGTAAAAATGCAGTCTGCAAATATGGGTACTTGAGATATGGATTATTTTTAATTGTATATGTAATGTTCTTCTTGAGACACTACTACAAAATCGATTATTCAAGGTTCAACCATGAATGAGAGTTCAATGGCATTGCAGCCTGCAATATCACCCGCAACCATTTACCTGTTGCTGATATTAACCTCCATATAGAACTGTAATGTTAAAGGAATCACCCACATTTCTTTTCAAGTACTAACGGGTGATCTGCCTCCGATGACTGCGAACATCATCTTTGAAGTATAGCATGAAGCAATATCATTTATAGTCTTAGTGCATAATAACAAGCACAAGAATGCTAAGGGCGAAGTGTTCACATCCCCTTACGGAGGACAAGTTGACGACAAAAGAAAGTATTAAGAATCCCTGGGAACTATAAGGACCATAAACATAATAACTTGTGACCTAATAGGAGTGAACATGGAAGATGCCTTTCCTCACACGACCTACTCCCATGGATTAAGAGCAGATTCCAACCAACTAGACACGAACCTCCTACGAAGGGAAATAGCTTTATTTGACAATACCAGAAATAGAAATAATGAGATGATATAGAACCTGTGTCAGAATCTTCATCAGCATGAACAAGTTGATGACCTCAAGAACAGGCTTAGTGCAAATTGTTAGAAGAAAGCATAATGCAAGGAACCTTGTCCCGTGTAGGGCATTATGAGTTGAATGTCTAAAAAAGAACTTGCTAATTCCAGATACCACATCTCCATTGCCAATGAAATAAGACACCGATTCTGGTGTGCAAATGACGACGGGCTAGAACAAGCATTTCTATATGAAGCCATTATAACTTGAGCAGTACATGAATCTGACAATTAATCATCATGCCAAGGAGAAGATAAACCAAACTGTGAAAAAACTAACTTCGCCAAACATCAACTTTGCAAGAATATTCTACTTACTATGAGAGCTATCTAACAACTCTAGATAGGCAAGGGTTGAACCATTTGCCCCACTCCATCAAATCTCAAATCAAAAGGATTTCATTGACATATAGATAGAAATACTACATTGCCAAGTAAGACATTCCTATCAATTAAAATGACTACTATAACCATAATCTGTTTAGTTATTTGGGCCAAGTTCGGTTCCATTTCGGTCAGATTTAATGGCAAAAGACATTCATAATCCGAGTGCAGTCATATCCAAAGATTAAAAAATCATACATAGGCCTCCTGACTATATGGCTGAATTATGAGACCCAAGTATCAATAAATTGCATTTAGCATTCCTGAAATACTTTCTCAACAATCAACATGTTCTTTTTTAAAGATGTGTAGGAACAGGTATATTCTTTTCATATCATAGAGTATTAAATTATGCCAGGGATATGGCATAATTCAGAGCATTCCATTGCGTTCATTTGATATTTGAGAACAATTATATGACTGCATAATAACAAGCCGAAGAATGAAACTAGCTTCAACAAAAAAATTAAGTAAAGACGCAGGACGTGGCAATCCTACAAACATAGAAACCTTAAACAATATATGTGCCAGAAAGCAGAATGTGAAAATATATGAATTCGATTATCTTACAAGAAAAAAATAGCCTAGTAAAAAAAATAAAATAACCAACAAGAATTTCATCAAGTACTATCTGATTTGACTTATCAAATGAACCGAAATGACAGATGTCAAACTCTTTGATGGGCTTTAACCAATAATCCTTTAGTTGAACGGCACTTTAACTGAACCATAACTAATACCAAGTTGTACTTCGTGAAAATAAAAAAAATGAAAAAACTTGAAGAAATATCTTACAAGTTAGATCTTGATCCTAATATGATCTTAGTCAATTTCAAATTTGAGTTCCGTATCATAGACCCTGGGTAAAATTGTAAGATCATATGTTCTTGACAACCTTGGCAATGATCACACTAAGCCTCAGCATAATATCACATCTCTGTTTTACCAGGAAGCAGAACCCTTTGTCCTTGGAAACATGGAAAGACAATAATATCCTTAACAAGGTATTCAAATTAGAGAATTTAGATAAACACATTGCACGCTCATTATGCTTGAAATGTAACCCCGTAGGGTTTATGTAAAAGATCCTTTAAATCATAGTTATTTACTATCCAATTATTTTGGCATTTCTCCACAACATGTCATAAACAACAATATCGACAACATGACATTATGAATCTTTGAATGGTAACTCAAAAAGGAGATTTGTGGTATGGTAGATAGGCAGTGATGGTGAGAGATTGAGAAAGACATTAACAAGAAGATTTACCTCTCATGATTCCTCACTATCTACATTGTAAAAGAAAGCATGCTTTGGAACTGAATAGGAAATATGACACCGAGAAAGAGGAGATATGGACTAAGAGAGACCGATGGTCATTAGTGTTCCATTGCGTCGTTGCAAGTGAGTGTGAAAAAACAAGATATATTGACAACTACGTGAAAGAAGATTGGTAACCATTTGTGACCATATGCATCCTTGTTAGAGATAGGCCAAGAAAAAGGGTTCATTGTGACCAAATGTGGATTGGAAATCCTTGTTAGAGATAGGCCAAGAAAAAGGGTTCATTGTGACCGAATGTGGATTGGATGATTAACACGTGGTTAATCATCCTCTTGCCTTTCTCAAAAAAAAGAGGAAGGATCATTGGCTGTGCTTTCCAATTTTTTGAAATAATAGGGTAAAAATCAAAGCTACATTTTAAAAACAAACTCCACTTTCGTACAAACGAGTCCATTGAGTCTACTTATTACAATCTTATGCTGAGTCAACTCATTTTGCAGTTGTAAATTGAGAGTTTAACAACTTTGTCCTTGAAAGATGTTTTTAAAAGGTTGGTTTGTCCTTGAAAGAGACAAATTTTAACAATATATCGATATTAGGTAGTAAGCACATTAAGATCTGAATTAAGAAGTCAAAACAAATTGTATGCCTGCATAGTCATGAAATTCTCTCTCTCCAATTGTTAGTATAGGTGAAACAAGGACCTCTCAAATTTTATCTTGATATTTCATAAAATGAAGATTGAGCTCTTGAGAAAAGCACCTCATGGCCTCATATAAATCTTTGATGATTTCACATGAAAAAATATCTGTCTAAGGAAACTAGATAAATTCTCAATTTCTATGGAATAACAGAGGGACATATTGTGGTGGCGGCTCAAACAGGCAACAAGCCAACAACATAATTTTGTGCAGTCAGAGCACTCTGGAGAATCAATATAGTCGGGGAACAGATATTTAACACTACCTGTCGAAGCCTCATTTTGTGTTGCTCCTCCTGCAATCCAAGCAAACCAGTTAACTCTTGAAATAAAAACATATTTCAGTAGCTTCAGTTGACATCATCTAAATACAGTAGTAGCAAAAGAAAATACCCACTGTTATCCTATATGATCCTCGTTACCAACCCCTGTATCCGAAGATCCAAATACTAATTCTTTGACTAGTTGGAACAAACTTTGTTAGACATGCTAGTGAGCCCTTCAGATTTATCTAGAATTTATCACGTCAATCTTGTTCATCCCAACCCTTGAAATCTCATACTAAATCATCAAGTCTTACACATATTACTGCGGCCAAAATGAGAATGAAAGCAAGTACCTGTTCTCGTATAAGCACAGCATTTTCTTCCTCTAACTTCGCCACTAGTGTTTCGAGCTCCACAGTGTATGCCTGGCCAGAAACACGAAAGAATTAAAAACAAACAACACCGCCAATCTACAATGAACACGTATTACTTCGCATCAAGTCGGACAAAACCTGCTTCCTCTCCCTCGACCTAGCGGCCGATTCCCTATTCTTGATCATCCTCTTTTGTTTTTGCATGGCAGCTCGATCCGTCAAGTCCATCAGCGGCCTCTTCCTGCCCCTCGCAACACTCCTCCCGCCCCCATCCATCGCATCTCCAAAATCTATAGCCGGAAAATCGCCCTGCTGAACAAACTCACCACCCACCGCCGGATCCCTAGAGAATCCGGCCGCTGGCGGAACCCTAACGTCCTCCGCCCTCACCGCCCCCGCCTTCTCCAAGAAGTCCTCCAGCGTCATCATCTCCTGTTGATCGCTTCCCTCCTTGCACCCAGATCCCTCCCCGTCGCCTCCTCCCCCGGCCGAGATCTCCTTCCAGACCTCCTCCACCATCTTGGCGCCCAAGTTCTTCAGCAGCGAGAAGCTCTCGTCCTTCGCCAACGGCTGCGGCACCGAATCGCCTCCAGCGGGCTCCGATGCCTCGCCTCCGGGGAATCCGTCAGCCGCCTGCTGCGGAGTGGGGATGTCGTCCCCGTAGATGGAGGACAGGAGGTCGTCCATGCTCTTGGAGCTGATGAGGGGCTTGGCGGGGTCGCCAGAAGCAGAAGGGCCGCGCTGGTGATCGGCGAGCGTCATCGAGTACATAGACGACAGCTGTCGAGCACCGAGATCGGAATTTGCCGCCGATGAGGTCGACGGCATCACCCTAGACGACGCCATCGAAGCGGTTCCAGCAGCTTCTCGAGTCGTCCGTTCCTTTCTGTTTCTCTGTGCCGTGGAATGGGAGGTGGAAACTTCTAGAAAGGAGAAGGTAATGTCGATCTCTCTCAATATATATATATATATATATAAGAAAGAATACTATAATTCCTACTGTTACGCCAACAGTTGAAGTCTTCGGAGAGAGAGGAGACGAGGAACAAACAAGAAGTGGCATGAAATGTAAATTAGACGAAAGTTTCGGGACCTGCTCTTTAATTAATTGATTAATAATTAATTATAATCAACAGTTACGACCGCAACTGTTGCTATAAATGGCATGGAGCGGGGACCGCTGGGCGTTGGGACTTGGGGGTTTCGAATTGACCCGGTTGGCTGGAGTGAGGTCACGGTTTTGAAACAATAAACCGCTCGCTGGTGTCTTAAGCGTGGGAACATATTTGATATATTTTTAGTGTTATTTTTAAAACAAAACTATAACTTTTTTGCATTTAACTTAAATTATAGATTTACAAACCGAAATCCTCAAATTCTTTCATTAAATTTAGTTATGAAATGTCATTTTACTCTTGATTTTATATTACAATAAAACTATTTTAAAATAATCAATACAAATAAAAATATTAATTGATAATAACATTTTAGATTATTTTCATAAATTATTCCTAAATTATCATGATTTTTCATATTTAACTTCAAAATTATTGTGATATTTGCAATATTTCTATCAATTTTTTTGTTTTTTTTATGAAAAGTAAAAAAAAATTCCATTTATGAAAATAACCCTCTTATATGTGGGAGGTAACGTCACTATGACTAGAATAAGGGAAAGATCGACCACGTGCAGCCGGATGGTGATCATCTAATGGAACATGGGTTTTTCTGTTGATTATTTGTTTATTCTATTACGTAGGGGAAGGTTCATGGAACATGGGGTTTTTTTTTTTGATTATTTGTTTATTCTATTACGTAGAGGAAGTTTCTTTTGATTAGCTGATATAAAATAATTGATAAATTAAAGTGTTACAAGTAATTTAATAGTTGAATATTATTTTAAAAAATAAATAATTACACATTTTATAATAATAATTTTATAAATTATTATTTTAATCAAATGATAAAAAGTTTATAATATTATATAGACAAAATATGTGAAAAAAATGATATATATATATATATATATTAAGAGTACATAGTACATTTATTAATTAATTGATCATTTTTTTTTCCTTTCGCATATGAATTAAGGGTAAACAAATAAAGTAAATACTTATCAACTTTTCTTTTTAATTACAAATAGTGAAAAAAATTTAAAACTATTTATAAATTATTTTGATTGACTTATAAGTTTCAAACACCCCGAAATGTAAGAAAAACTTAAACTTTTATGTTAATTATAATTTTTAATTTGTGAAATTAAAAATCACAAACTTCTAAGAATGTTATTATATTTAGTCTAAACGTTGTTTATTGGAAGAAGACATGAACTTTCATTTTTTCTCTTATTTTGCATCAATATATATATGTATATATATATATATATTAAAAATATTTAATTGGATGTGAAAAAAGTATATCGATAAATTGATACTATATTATTACATCATTTGTGCATAAAATAAATAAATAAATTGAACCTACGATCTTTTGAAAGACTATCTCTAGAATAAAGAGATTTTTCGTTAAAGTGACGTACAAATTTTATTTAAGGAGTCAAATTTATTTTTTTTTTCATTCTAACATTTATATTCTTGTACGTATAACTAATAAAAAAATAGGAATTTGGAGACGACAGGGCCCACCACCCTCTGGTTCGCTCCGCCCCTAATCGTGGTAGACTTTGGCGTCACTAACGATTTAATAAGCGGATAATAGTTCAATTAGCGGATAACGAATTAATTTACGGATAATGGATAGCAGATAATGATTAGCGGTTAAAAATTGTAACAAATAAATATTTGATAAATTTAACGGTAAAATTAGCTGATGAATATAAAATGACATATGAGATATATGATAAATTATTTAATTTAGGTGCTATATAAATTTTCTTATAATACAATAAATGAAATATTTATATATTAATTAAATAAAATAAAATTTTACGACTAATTTTTTTGTTAAAATATATAGAAATTTATTTTGATAATAAAAATTTATATAATGCACCAATGTTATGAAAATATTAATTATGAAATATTTTTTATTCGTTGTTAACATATAAATAATTCGTAATTAATTAAAATGATACGAAAAGAAGTATAGTTAAATAATTATAAAATAAAAATGAAAAAAATAATAAGATTAGTTAGAAACAAATAATATATTTGAATAAGGATAAAATTGGAAAAAATTATAAAACACTAACCTCTAATCGCTAAACATTAGTAAAAGTAGAATTTTAATATTTTCATATGAAATAATAAATGTTATTTATTTTTTATTATTTATCAAATAAAAAAATTAGCATTTGAACCACTAAACACTACTTGAAACATTAATTTTTGTGCTGCCAAACAAAGCACAATGATCATCTATTGTATAT
Source organism: Pontederia crassipes (assembly GCA_030549335.1). NCBI lineage: Eukaryota > Viridiplantae > Streptophyta > Magnoliopsida > Commelinales > Pontederiaceae > Pontederia > Pontederia crassipes. The sequence goes on from CM060190.1 coordinate 12,290,063, forward strand.
TATATTTAATATTAAGATTAAGAATAAAGTGAAGGTATTTCGTACTTCACATTTTTCTTTATTTTTTATATTATTAGATTCTCATTCAATTATGATAAATTATTTGAGAGAGAAAGTTTGATTAATCGTGAATAGTCGAATGAAAATTTGATGGTGTAAGAAATAGAAAATAATGTGAGGTAGGAAACATTAAAATTAAACTCTTTAATTAATAACTTTATCTGACATTATATCTATTAGGGGGCGTTTCTCTAGAGATAATTTTTGTATATTATCAGGTAATGTTGTATTAAATTATTTGAGCCCACCGCATTACCTTGTTCACTTAGGTAATGGGTAATCTGTATTGCCCAGGCAATCCACTTTGCCTATGAAGTGACAATACAAATTGCCTATGGAAGGATAGGCAATCTACATTACCACATGGGTTGCAATCTTTTAAATTTTGCTTTTCCCATTTGTCCTTTTTAAATTTATTTAAATAAATTCTAAAACACATTGAATAAATTATAATAATAATTAAATAAAAGTATAAAATTAATCAAATAAATACTATAATTATTATGACTATATTATTATCATATTTTTAAATATATTAATTATTTTAGAAATTTTAATTTTATGGGTGTGAATATATATTTGTGATTTAAGTTTACGAAGTTAAAAAAATTATATATCTAAATATAATTTTTTTGATTAGGGGTATATTAGTAAAAACTGTATATTAACTCATAAATCTATATTTTTTTATAAATAACTAATATGGATTGTTATATAAATTACTTATGCATAGTAAATAAGGTAATATATATTACTGTTAATTTAACAAGTGACAATCTTTCTGAAAGATAATCTATATTATTAAATAATATTTATTATTAGGTTAAGTATTTAAATATTAATAATTATTATTTATATGTTATATGTCAATAACGCAAGCTAGTAAACTACCAAACTTATAAAATAAAATTATAACCATTTTCTCATTATTAATTCTTATATGTTTTACTTTTAATTTGCTGAAATAAATTAAGTGAACAGAAATTTTAAAAAGGAAAAATATAAAAGTATTAAAAAAAGTTAATGTGAGAGGCAAGGAAAAAAATTGAATAACGCTTTTAATTACTATGTTGCTGTGTCAACGCAACAGGAAAATAACGTACAAATAAGAAAATAATGAAGAATTTGGGAAAAAAATATTATTAAAAATGTACCAATAGTATAAAGTGATGAAGCAACGAGTGAGTTATTATCTTATTTTTCTTTCTTATGTTATTGGGACATAATAAGTTACGGTAAACCTTTTTTTTCCATCATTTCGCATCCATTTTCCAGTTTACTATTCCATGGTCCGGTGGGCACGTAACAGATGCTGCGGCGCATCACGAATATGGCGACGAATATGCCGTTCGATCAATCCATAAAAAATAACATTAGAGGTGGAAAAAATGGGTCAATTCGAAAAACTTCAAAAATCGTATTGAAAAAATCGAAATAATTTAGAATAATTTTTAGTAAATTAAAATTTATCTGTTAAAATTAGAACTTCATCCGAAAAAAATAATAAAAATCTATGTAGCTCATTTTTTATTTATACAATTAATTCATATGTTATCAATTCTTTCATTATAAGTATAATATTTTTTTATAAAAGTTCACACTTTGCTATCACAATATCAAATTCTAATTTGATAACTTTTTTCTGTAGTCTAATTTGATAACTTTAAAATTTTAGTAGTATATTTTATATTTCATATAAAATTAAATATTTATATGTTAATTTTAATTCAATATATATCTAAAAAATAATTATATAAAAATAAGACTTAAAAAACTATTCAAAAAATTCGACTCACTAAAAGATTATTTTTAATTTTTAAAATGAGTTTGAAAATAATTTTAAAAATCAACTCAAAAGATAACGAATACTTTTTTATTTGGATCGAAAAACTGAAAACCGAAATAATTAATCGCAAGTTTATTTTCAGTCTCGTCTTCAAACTGTTTTTTCTTTATTTACCAATGCGAGAGATTTTTTTTTTTTAATTTCGCCACAACATCAAAATAAACTCTGGATATTATTAATTTACCAATGCGACCTCTTGCCTCCTAAAACAGAGTCCACTATTAATGTTAAAAAATATGTAAGTTGTGGATATACATGACTCGTCGAAAGTTACCATTTCTCGTACCAATTGGCATATTTTTTAAGCTCCGCTCAAATGGTCATGTGGTTTTTTTTATTACGAAAAGTTTATTAAAATAATACAGCATATTGCATGCATTAACAGCTAGTCTTTTTTCAAATTATAATAATACGTTATTTTCAAAATAAAATTTTACTTAGCGTTGGGTAGAGAATAATAAAATGATTAGCTGTTAAATGTTTGCATATAGCATATAGCGGTTCGATTGTAAATGTAGTAAAAAAAATATTTGATAATGTGGCGATTAAATTAATACATAATTACAAAGTAATAAAAAGATGTACATAAGAATATATTTTACACGTTCCTTATATTCATAGTAATTACTTCATGATATTTTATTTTGAATAGTATTTTTCTATAAAATAGCAATGCTATTTTATTATAAAAATATGACTATTTTGAAATAAAATAAAAATTTATGTCGATAAGGAAAATTAAAGATTAAAAGTACTAAAATTAAAAAAAGAGTACATGATATTTAAAACATAAATAACGTATTATTTATTAAAACAAATGAAGACATGTTAGAAATAAAATATACAATTACTATACTTTATGTTAATGAGAGCACTTTATAGAGTTTTATTTCCTGACCTCTAAATGTTATTTTAAAAATATGTTTATCAACATCATGATTAGAATTTCAAATTTGTCCCTTATGTAATTTTTTTTCTTTTTTAACCTGACAAATATTATTTCAGAGCTAAGAGTTGATAAAAAAATAGTAGGAGACAGAATTCTGATAATGTAGTATACTTTATATGTCTTTAGTTTTATAGTCTCTCCGGTGACTATTGATTAGATATTTTGTTTTATCATTAGTTTGGTTGCATGCTGCTTATAAATTATTGATCGTAGCCAATTTGAGAGGGCCAACCATCGGATGCAAGTCTCACATCATATATGTTAAATTGCATGGAAAATTATATCAAATGCTCATGTTTTTGCTCAGTGATATCTTTCAACTTTATTTTATAACACTAATTTTTTTTAACTCGATTTATCCGATGCCCTCTTTACCTAGATAGACGGTCTTTCAACTTTTCGTCGACGTGACGTTCACGTAGCCATCTCCTCTATCCTCCACACAAATAATCGTCTGACGTGATACTTAAAATTACACCAAATACCTTTCAACTTTAAGGTTTGCTCAACGATACGCTCCAACTTCACTTTGTAACACCAATGCCCTCCATCTTTTAAATACTCTCTTTACCTGAGATAGGTGGTCTCTCGATTTCTCATCGACATGACATCCGATCATCTCTTCTCTTCTTCACGTAAATAGTCGTTCGACGTAGCACTACATATTAAACTCTCTTACTTACCGTAAGTTGACTCACTCATTGTTAAATTATTTCCTCCTTTGTCGCCGTTCGTGTGAAACTTCCTTCGCCGTTCGCTCTCCTTCAACATTCGCCTCCTTCATCGTTCGTCGTTTGCATTCGCCGGCCATTGTCTTCGTCAAGCGTCGCTGGCCGTTTGCGTTCGTCGTCGTCCCCTGTTAAGATCCATCGTGCAAAGGTTGTTGAAACGCGGGAGGGAGAAGACGAAATGCCGTGAGGAAGAATGGTCACCAACATCCTCTGCTTTCCGATATGTAGATTCGTTTATATACTTTCGTGCCTTGAGTATATACTGTCGAGTTGCTGTGGTATATAAATGAATCTACATACCGAAAAACAAAGGACGTCGGCGACCATTTTTCCTCACGACATTTCATCTTCTCCCTCTCATGTTTCGACAATCCTCGCGTGATGAATCTTAATAGTGGACAACAACGAGCGTGAATGGACAACGACGCTTGGACGAAGGCGACAGTTGACAAACGATGAAGGAGGTGAATGACGAAGAAGAGTGGATGGCGAAGGAGGTTTTCACGCGAATGACGACAAAAGAGGAAATAAGAAAATAATTTGACAATGAGTGGGTCAACTTACGGTAAGTAAAATATGTGGTGTCACGTCGGAGCATGTCACGTTGGATGACTATTTGTGTGAAGGAGAGAGGAGATGACCACGTGGATGTCACATTGACGGAAAACTGGGAGACCGCCTGTCCCAAGTAAAGAAGGCATCGGGTGAAACGAATTAAAAAATAGAAGGCATTGGTATTACAAAGTGAAATTGGAGGGTATCGTTAAGTAAACCTTAAAGTTAGAGGGCATTTAATGTAATTTTAAGTGTCACATCGGAGCATGTCACGTCGGACGATTATTTACGTGGAGGAGAGGGGAGATGACCACGTGGACGCCACGTCGACAGGAAACTGAGAGACCGTCTATCTCAGGTAAAGAGGGCATCGGATGAAACGAGTTAAAAGATGGAAGGCATTTGTGATACAAAGTGAAGTTGAAAGGTATCGCTTAGCAAACCTTAGACTGTGTTTGGCAACACCCGAACGCGAAAACTAATGTTCTGAGAACATTAGTGATGTGACCCAAAAGTCTCGTCGGCTTGTTTGGGAAAGTTCGGCATCGAATTGAACATTTTGGAGAAAACTACGACGTGGGTTTCGATAGGGAGAGAGACGAGCGCTGGAACATTTGCAAGTTCTCGCGTAAGGCGAGAACTTTTTTTGGGAACAAATCGAAATAATCGTATTTGACCGTAATAATTGTTTTGGCGGGCCCCACCAGAACAATTGATGGTATTTGGCAGAACATTTCAATGTTCTGATTTGTTCTCGCATGCCAAACGCAGCCTTAAAGTTTGAGATCATTTGGTGTAATTTTTCCTAAATTGTAAGGAACAATAATAGTGCAGAGTTCCTAGTTCCACATTAATGTAAATTTTGAATTCAATTGATGCCAAGTTCAAATTTTAATTTACGTAGAGTTACTTAAAATTTCATCTTCAATATTAATAGTATCTTGTTATTATCAATTTAAGAAGAAAGAGAAAGCAATAAATTCATAAATAAGTTTAATCTATAGTGCAATGAGTCTATTGTTTTGCGAAAATAAATATACAGAATACGTATGGTCGCATTATATTCAACAAAAAATTCAACAAAATCTCTTATTCTTGAGAGATTGTCAAAGATATTTCACTATTTTTTTTACAAAAATTATGCAAATTATAAAATCTACTCGAGTCGAAATGAAAACCAATAAAGGGAATGTCGTTTTAGTTTAAAGATATATCAAAGTTTTCTTTATTTTTTTAAGGAAAGCAAAGAAGAAAATATAAATGTTTGATATAAAAGAAGTTTTAAGGGAGCTAACTTGGTTATACATATTATAGTCCCCAAAATTTGATCTGTCATGTGACCTTTTGTTCACTAGAGCATTCAAGAAGAGTGTCACCTAAGCGAACACTTATGAAATAAAATATACAATTTTTAAACATAAATGTGGAAGCTGAATAGACAAAAATTCATTACATAGTGCGGAAGCTCAGTCATATTGAGATACACATAACAAAATAAGGCATCTAGATCACGTCATAATACAAAATACATATTGGTCTCACATACAACTCGATGATATAAAATAGTAGACTACCTACTTCATCTACGTGCGCACACATCACTCGAGCAGAGTCGCCACACACACATCAATCGAACCACACAAAATAAATCAAGTATATGTGGGAATCAAAATAGGGGAGGAAGCCTTCTCATTAGCATAAGGCTAAATATGATAACAATAAGTCATAAGAATGATCCATAAAACATAAGTATAATAGAAATCATAAATAATATCATATAAGATTCATGTGGATCGTGTGAGGAATAATGCATCATAACATTCATTTTGATTTAGCATTTTTAATTTTTGATGATTTTCGTGGACTATGATGGAAATAGTCAACATATATGATCAATCACATGGCTCATAAGAGAAATCATCTTTCCTTTGGAAAGGCATTCATTTCATCATTGTTCCTTTTCATTTCATTTTGTTTTATGTTCATGATGACATTGTCCTTTTATTTATATTTAGTCATTCCTTCATTTTTTTTATATCTTAACCATGAGTTGGAGGAGTTCTCCACTTTTAGGGCATGCCATGCAAGCACATAAATGTGTAGCTACCTAAATCATAATATGAATAATGGAAGATCAGTGCCACGATAAAATGACTCGAAAAGGAGAAGAATGAACTCACACAAGACTGTAGCATTTTGGAAGAAAGGGGGAGTGTCATGCTCAAGGCTGCACACTCTGAACACTCACGTAAGGCTGTAAACTTCTCAAGAGGAAGTGCCTCACACAAGTTGTAGACTTTTCATTTAGATATGCATGACATCTCTCCATTTCAACTTTTATCTTTATTAACCTATGAACCTATCTTTCGATCTCAATGATTAATCAAGATTTTAGGGAGAAAAGATTGGCCCTAGATTAATTTGCACAGTCATAAGGTATAAGGATAATCACGGGGACAAAGCTGGATTGAGACACAATTATTAATTAAGGTCATATAAGTGTCTCTATCCACTCTTCAGACATCTGAAAGTCATGTAGTCATCTGATCCGTAAGTTCATAAGACGTCTAAAAGTCGAACGGTCGTCCAATCATATTGTATGATGTAGTCATTCGAAGGCCGAGTGAGATTCTAACGTCCGCTAGCGGGCGGTCGCCGAATCTTCCTTGTACAAAAACTATGAGCCCTCGGCCTAAAGCAAGGTTCTCAAAATCACGAGTTTGACTCATGGAATCGTCCGACTCCAAACCTCTACCCCACAAAAATGAGCGAACTCGGTGAAACTTAGTTGGACTCGTAAGTAGATTGTGAAACTTAGTAAAATCAATTAAACTCAGATAAACTCGTGAATAGAATTGATGTTGAAAAATTTTGGGTATTTTATTGATATTTAAAGGTATAATTAGAATGAAAACTTGTATAGCAGCTCGAAGAGTTTGACAAATCTATTCCAAGTGCTTCCACCTATTTTTCACTCTTTATTTTCAATGATTCAAGTTTATAATATGATTTCTTTGTTTTCAATTAGTGTAGTTAATTGACTTCACTTGGCTGAATTATTTTTATCATTATGATATTTTATTTGATTTAGTTGAATTTGAATTGAATAAACCTTGTTTCTTTTATTTGATTTTTTGTTACAACATAATGTGCAATAATTTATTTGACTTTATGTTGTAGTGCAATGTTCTAATCCACATTGAATTTATGAGTTACTTGTTATTTTAGGATGAATCATTATTTTAATTTATGTGTATAAGTATATGAATTAGGTACTTTTTAAGCTCAACAATGATGTATGAAAATAATTATGACTAAAATTACTTAGGGTATAATTTATTATATATATTTTTAACTTGTTTACATCTACAAGTTTATGCCTCGAGTTTACATATCGAGTTTACCTAACGTAAAATGAGTCTACATAGACTCTCGGATTTGAAAACCTTGGCCTAAAGTTTCGATCGCCTGAAAGTCATGTCACTTGTTTTTGTCCAAGTCACATAATTCAACAATGATCACATCAGCTGTGATTGATGGGATGGACGATTGGTGGGCCAATCGCTAGATTGATATGCCATCGAAATGTTAGAGCGGGCGCCCAATTGTAGATCGTTCATTCGGTTTGGCATCCCCTATCTTCAGCCAAGACGATAATGGATGTCTAATTTAGGATCAATCGTTTGTTATCACTTGGCATAGCCACATGTCATTGTCGAAATCCTTATGTCTTCAGACAATTGTCCATAACACAATATTCTACAAGCATACAACTTAAATCTAATATTAACTAAAGTCCAGAGAATCATATGAACATATTTTCAAATCCATATTCCATGATAAGCATCATAAAGTCTTCCTATCATTCATGATCATTTTTCCTATTCTCATAACATTCACTAGTTCATTCATGTGAATTAATCATACAACATTTTCAACAATTATAATAGAGAATTTCTAAAGGCCATCTACTTTCATGAGCAAAATAATAGAATTCCATTCAAGCCTAACTTCATAATGTTTAACAAAAGCATATTAATAAGACCCAAGAACATGAATCTTCTAAACATCATCTTAACATGAAAATCATAGCTTGAACTTTAAGTCCTTATGAATGTGTAATTTCATGTACTTGAACATCATATAAACTTCAAAATCAAAGCATTCATGGGTAAATTACACCCAATGCCCTCCAACTTTGGCGTTTGCTCAGCGATGTCCTCCAATTTCACTTTGTAACACGAATGCTCTCCATCTTTTAACTTGTTACACCATGGACAACAAATTTATGTTAATCATTCATGTCCAACACCATTTAAGTAGCAAATAGGCATACAAATCAAGAAGATATTTCATAACATCAATCTACCAATTCACTAGTATGGACCTAAGCCTAAAATATACTTAGAACAACATTCTAAGCTGTCTGAAAAATCCTTGTAACTTAGATCCCGTTAAACACACATCTTTGTCATTTTTTCGATTTGTTTCTTTTAATGGATCAAGCTCTAACCCTTCTCTTTCCTCCTTGGTTTCCTCTGAAATTGCACCTGTGGAGGCCTTAGGTCCTCTAGCTGAGCCAAAGTAGTGGAGCAAGTAACACAAAAATGGTGAAAAAGGAATAGATGAGAAGATGAAAAAGAAAAGAAGGAAATGAGAGGAGAATGGATCTTTGTGCCTCTCACACCCTTAAGAGTCAAGAATATAACGGTGGTGTTAGAATGCGAGAATTTAAATTTTTATTAGTTTTAGAGAACCAATGAATTATATAGAAAAAATTAGATTTAGTGCTTAGATGAAAAATATAATGATGAAGATTTAAAAAGCTGATTTGATAGATAAGTTTTAGTAGCCGTGTGGATAAAAAGTAAGAATTAAGAATATAATTTATTATTTTATGAAGTATAAAATTATAATAAATAAAATATTATGTATTTATTTATAATACTAATAATTATAATATTTAAAAATATTATGCATAATTATTAATTTAAATTTTATTAAAAAAATAAGTTGTGTCGTACTATATTAATATTAATTTTATTAAACTTTTTTTATATGTTATTTAATATTATAATTTACGTAAAGAATATTATTTATTATTTTATGAGTTATAAAATTATAGTTAAGAAAATATAATATATTTATTTAATATATAGAAAATATCATGTATGGTTTTTTCTAAAAATAATTGAAAATTTTAATTAGTAAAGTTTATTTGAATACAATAAGATTTAAATTAATTGTATCATGGAATTGCTTTAACTTTATTCTGCTATAATACTAAGTAAATATATATATGTCAATTAATAAAAAATGCTTGTTTATTAGATCTAATAAAGTTATTTTATGAGTTTTATAATGATATATTAATAAATAAATAACTATATATATATATATATATATATATATATATATATATAAATTAATAGATATATAGGCCTAATATTAACAATAAGTATTAATTAATAATATTTTACTATACTATAATACAAATTATATATATAACATATAATATATACTATATACTATATAAGTATAACATATAATATATTATTAAATAGGATTAGTAGGTAAAAAAAAGATAATTTATTTTTTTCAAATTGTTGATCATGCGCGAGTTTGATTAGAAGAAAAGTTTTTTTTTTCGTTAATGTTTGATGAAACTTGAACAAATTCAAAAAAAAATTCAAAGATTGGGATGGAAAAAAGATGTGCTCTCTGAACGTCCGAAACTAAATTTATCGGCCGGTGAACCGACATAAGAAATTAAATTAAATTTTAATTTTTTATGGATTTTCTATATGTTACAGTCATCCAATGGTAATGTTAATTTAATAATTTATTCTTCCCTGCATATCATTATTATTATCAACATACTAATTATTAAATAAATAATTTATAAAACTATCAACTGAGCTAGTTGTATTTAAATATATTATTGCACATCTTATATTTTATAGTGTTTTAATGTATATATTAAAATTTGAGTATAAATCCCCTTCCTTTTTTTGTTGGATTACACTTTTACCTCTTTTTTAATTTGACATATGTTTAGTTTACTTGTTCATCCCATTTCCCACCAACACAACCAAACCGAGCTGGGCATTGGAAGCTTGAGGCACTCCTCTTTCTCGTCTCAATCCCTGCGTTCTCCAATTCGTACGCAAGCTCCGTTTTTCTGATCACTTCCCTTCGCCGGAACTCCCCGTCGATTCCAGCCCTCTGTTTCTTCTTCAGTTCTTTTTCTTCTACTAATACTGTATGGAACAAGCTAAGAATCGAATCGCTTCGTAGCGACCCTCTTGTGTTGTCGTCTTCAGATCTGCTGCTTGAAGACGAAGAAAGCAAGAGGAGCATTTTTTTTCCTGAGGACTTGGGAGCAGCACGGCCTCGGCCTGTGATGGATCCCGATGAGCTCAGGAGGCTGCTGAGGAGCTCCGGCGCCGATCTGTGGGCGCTGATCGACGCCGCGGTCCTCGTCGCCGCGCGGGAGCACGGGGCCGAGCTCCGGGCGCGCCGGGATGCTATCGTGGAGCGCTTATATGCGAGGACCACCGCCGCGCCGACGGTGCAGGCGACGGCAGAACGGTTACGCAACTGCGGCTCGGAAGACGGTGCCGTGAAACCGCGACGGGGCGAGGAGGAGAAGAGGCGCAGCACCAGCCCCGCGAGGAAAGGGACGACGACGCCGTCACCGCTGGAGTTGGTGGATAGGGTGGAAATTGAAGAGGACGATGAGGAGGAGGAGGATCATGGGCGGACGGGCAGCGACGAGCAGAGCAAAATTCTCGCCATTAAGGAGTTCTTGGAGGACCCCGACCAGGTATCTCTCATTCTGGAGTACCCATAGTTAACTCTTTAGAAAAAAAAAGACTTATTCTTCTTGTCCTTCCATTTGCAACAGTCCGAAGATTCGGTGGTTAATCTGCTGCAAAACCTAGCAGACATGGACATAACCTTCAGAGCTCTCAAGGTATTCGATTGAATACTATGCATGACGAGTTGTGGTTGCTTTATTTACCTGCGTCTTTCGTGGTGGTCGCTGGGTTTCAGGAAACTGATATCGGGAGGCATGTGAACGGCCTACGGAAGCATCCTTCAAACGAAGTCCGGCGATTGGTGAAACAACTCGTCAGGTGATTCTGCCGGACAGGAAAAAAAAGGACTAGTAAAAGTTGAGATTTTTTATCTAGGTTCAGAAGATTTTGGAAAGGAAAGCCTGATTCCTCTATCTCTGTTTGGTCTCAGGAAGTGGAAAGATCTCGTGGACGATTGGGTGAAGTCGAACTCCAGCGGCGAGACGTCGTCGCCGGCAATCGTCAGTAGGTTTCGTTACCACGCTAATAATGGGGTGCAAAATTTGAGCTGATAGTTTGACCTCACCTATCTAAATAAATGAGCCATTTTATTAGTTGCAGTTGACGGAGACTCGCCGCAGCAGTTCTCCGGCAGGAATCACTCTCAGAACGGCCAGCATCAGGTGCTTAATTCTAAGCAACTTAGACAAATTTATGCCGTTGGCACACTGTAGTTGCGGGAGATTGAGTTTTTCTCTTTCATCTTTTTTTAGGTTCCAGAATTCGGTTACTCACCCAGTCCTCACAGTGAGTAAAAACATTGCTGCCGAAGTAAAAATTATTTAGTCGACCTACCATAAGAGTTCATCATTAAACCATTGGATTTGCAGCAGATGGTCACTTGAGCTTCGAAAGAAGTGGGTCAGAACCAGTGGCAGAACCACCGAAGGCAAAGGCAACAGCTACTCCTCCTCCAAGAAGAGAAGCCACTCCGACTAAGCCCAACAGCATCAATCACCAGCCAACTCCATCCTCTGCTGCTCCAATGGTAAAAGAGACATCTTTTTTTCATGTCTAGTGTATAGTTGCAGAGTTTCGTTGTAATCTTGCAAACTTGCAGAAGGCAAAGGAACAGAAGGAGATGTTGGATGAGAGACTTGCATCAGCGAGGAAAAGGCTTCATGATAACTACCAGGAAGCAGAGAATGGTGCCAACAAAAACTTAATTAACATTTCATTTCATGTATCAGTTGCTTAAATTTGAAAGAATTTTTATTTAATGTTTTGGATTGGTGGTGGCAGCGAAAAAGCAAAGGACCATCCAAGTAATGGACATCAACCAGATCCCCAAGCCCAAGGGTTCTTCTGTGCGCAGGGGAGGATTTCAGGCGAAGCACTGGTGACAGAGAGGCCAATTGAACAGAGAGGTGTAGTTAATTAACTGCTTCAAGTGATTCCCTGAGGTACTGTATATAACAGATGTTTGTGCTCCTCTCTCCACGACAAAATTAAAGTAACCTCTCTATTTCTTCAATGGATTTAAAAAAAAAAAGAACAGAGACAAGAATCACAAAATCTATGGAAAATTCCCTCGGTCGAAAATTTTTGTTGGCCGTGTTAAATGCGACGCGGTGGCATTGGGGTATGTTCACGCCTACAATGAGCTCCTCACAGTGTTCAAGGAGTAGCAACAGGAACGAGTGAACAGTGAAGAATCTGACTGGTTGAAGCAGTGGGCAATGATGCCAATGGAAATGTCTTTGTAGTGCCTGCAAAGTGCTGTGACTGATTTGATCTCATCTCATCCATGACAATATAATATATTTTCTCTCTCTATCACCCTGTATTGCTGATCCAAGTGACATGAGCCCCCTATTTACTGCACCTGTGGGCGCATGATTGCATGGAGGAAAGAAGAAAAGGAGAGGCAATGGAGGGGCCATGTTCATGCTCGCCGAAATGCACGTCTCTTTTCTTTCATCAGCCAACTGGATGTGGAGCATGGAATTACAGAATACAGAGCCCCTAAAGAATGCAGTTGCTTGCGGTTGTCCATCACTGGGGACCACTCGGTGCACCATTACATCAATCATCTTGTGTTATGGTGGGATGTATGGACCAGATTTGTAGCTTATCCAAAGCATGTACTTGACAAATCAATAAAGAGAAAAGTTCCTTTCTTATCAATATTAAGTTATGGATCTTTCCTTTTTCTTTTTGGATCGAGCTGTAGAAGGCCTCAAAGCAGAACAAGAAAATTGAAGGGGAATAAGAAGTTATGAAAGGAACCAGAGGAGTTTCTTTTTTCCTTCTCCGTTTGGATTTTAGTTTTTTTCTTGTTTGGAACTATCATTTGCTGTGCAAGAACGGGTGCTTCTAATACGTTCAACGTCCATTAGATTATTGTATGAGATACGATAAGTGTGTCGTGGAAAGTAGGGGTTCATACAATTATAACTTCAAGGAGATGGAAAATTTAATTTCCTTTCCTTTTTCTTGTTAAGAATTCCATGTCTTCTTTTTTCTTGGACTCTGTTTGATTCATGGAGCCTGGTTTTAGAAAAAAAAAGTAAATATTGAAAATAAAAGAATTCAAGACCTCCTATCCGATTCATGAATTCGCAGAACTAAAATATTTGATTGCGTTGATAGCTTGTATATAATATGTTCTCAATTCTTACGCGAAAATGCACTTTTTTTTCTTTTATAGATGCACAGAATATTAAAAATATATTTGAGAGATCATTTTGAAATTTCACTGTGTATTACTTTATTAACTTTTCTTAATCCCTCTCATAATTTACATATAGAATTATAATTTTAAATATACTTAGATTACTGCTAATTCCTTATTATCTGAATTATAATTTTAATGGTTTTATAATTTTAGTTAAATTTTCAGTTATGTTATGTAAGTAGAAAATACGAATTTTTATTTCTAATATTGACATTCTTAATTACTCCATAATCTATTTTATTTTGTTATGATAAATAACATAGCTAAAATTTTTAATTTGCACCCATTAGTTGTTTGGTCACGCCCTTGGAGAAATGATATTATCAAAGGAAAAATTGTAAATATATTTCACACGAATTTTAATTATAACTTATTTTTTAAAAATAAAGTACGAAGTCTTAATCATGTTTTTCAAAATTGGTGCATGAACTCAAGTATGTCCATATTGTTTTCTTAATATAAATGTTTCTGCGTTCTAATTTCATAAACAATTCATGCACCATCCTTTTTAAAATCCATGAGATGATTAACTTTCTGAATTCAGAGAAAAGGTGTGTTAATTAAATAGAAATACTATCTTTAACTCTCGAACTGCTCCTTGAAATATATTTTAACATTAATTGTTTTACTTTCGTAGTATATAATATTTATATATCAGTGAATTATTAAAGTAAAAAAAGTAAAATTATTTAAAAAGATATATATATATATATATATATAATTAATAATTAAAAGAAACGTTAAAAAATGCACTCATTATCCATCATAAATGGACGTTTCATATAATACTATATTATTTTAATAGTGATGGCAATCAAACTTGATGATGTAAAAGAAAATGTGACCAATTAATCAACCAACAAAATTACTTTTTTTTATTAATATTCAAAGGGGCGCCGGAAAGTCGGAGCCCGCACTGTTTGGCACAAAATAAATTACGACAAAATTTTGATCGAGTAAAAACGCTAGTTAAACATATGTTTATATATTTAAACATAAAACTCTATAAATAGATTATAGTGGTTCATATTTTAATAAAAAAAACTTTATTTACTTTTAAACATTATATATTATTTCTTTATTTCAAAGTCAAGCATCTTTAATTTTATTGAGGACTCAAATAATATTTGATAATTAATTTTTATATTAATACTAATTTAAAGATATTTTATTATTTAAAATAAAATATTATAAACAATCATTAATATTTAACTATTATTTTGAAATTGAATCCCTGTCAATTGATGAAAGAATGTCATTAATGTCACTCCTTAAACACTTAGTGTCACTCCAAACTTCCTATTTTACCTTTTTTTTTAATTTTAATTTATCTTTCACCTAATTTACACCCAACTTTTTTCTTAATTAATCTTGAAATCATTTTTTTCTTTCTCTATTGTCTCTCTTCCAGATATTAGTATTATCATTTTTCATGATAGAAATATCATACTAATATTATATAATATGAGATATAATTCATACATATAAATTTAATTAATATGAAAAGTTTAATTACATTAAATATATATAATACTCAAAAGTATATGAAATAAAATGATAATTAAGAGAGTGAAAATGGAAATAAATTACTATAGATAAAAAAATGAATGTTTTTGTTTTCTGAAACAATTGCATATGTTGTTTATTGCCTTATTGGTGAATTCTTTTACAAATTTAATATGTATATTATAATATACATTAATTTAATATATTTTTTCATCTAATACTATACAATATTATTTTACTTAATAAGTTGCCTATGAGTTCACAAACATAAAAATGATAATATTTTGATTTGTTAGATAGAGGGAGGGTAGCCATGGTTGACCGGCGATGTGGATCCTTGTGTACTGGTTCGGCTGCTAGCTGTTTGGAGGTTGTGACTTGTGAATGATTCCATCGTGCCAATTTCGGGAAGGAACACATGAATAGTATTATACTTCTAATCTAATAGTAACCACTGGAGATGAAGTCGTGCTCGGCCAATCAAACGAAATCGTGTCCTGTCGAAAAATATTTCGATCGACCTGACTCGATTTCAAAAAATAAATTAAGAAAATAAAAAATTAAAATGAGTAATATTTTTTGGCCCTAAGATTTAGACTAATAAAAATAATAAAAAATATTATAATATATGATATTAAGATTATTAGATGTATAAAAAATATTTTTATATATAATATATTTATAAATGTTAAGATATATGATTAAGTATATCTATTAGATAATTATATACAATAATATATGATTAAATATTTAATTATATAATAAAAATAAAATAAAAAATTGTGCTCATCGGATCCTTGTCGAGCCGTGTTCGTCGAGCCTGTGCTAAATTGTGTCAAGCATCCTATTGAGCCGTTCAACACGATTTAGCCCGAGTCTAATCGGATGGTATGCCCGGGATAGGCACGCAGCCGGCGTGGATTCCATCTCAAATAACCAGTCAAATAGATCTTTTTCTATGTGTGACATTTTAAAGACAATTACCTTATGAAAAAATATTACGCTTATTATTGTAATGCCCCCAAATCAACCCCCGCCACGTGGCGAAGATCAATATGAAGATGCTACGGATATTATGACTTTGACCATCCTATTAATCATATCTCAAAGAATAATAGGGAAATAAAGAAAAGACTAATTTAATTGTGAAAGTCTAAAAAGTGGCTACATAATCTCTATGTACTTTCTTATCACCATAGCCTTGTCGCAACACACCTACTCCACCTTATCACTGACTTGGTCATGTGAAAATTAGACACAGGGGAGGAGATCCTTCTGTAAACTTTATAGTCTAGTGGGAAACCACATAATATACAATGCATAACTTGAATAGAGAAATCAACGGTAAGATAAAATACTTATCTTGTATGAAAAGATAACATGACAACATCATAACATGATAAGAGATGAATAAGATGATATCATAAATCACTAAATCAAATTGATACTTAATAAACTTGGAATCATGAGCATGCTTGATGATCATAATAGTAACTTGATTTGTCTTAATCATACTTCTTAATCTTGGTTCATATTTAGAAATCAGGATGATTTTAGGTACCTTTAATTCTTGAGGTATGCTGAGCTAACGGTACAGCCTTGTGTAGGTAAATGGGTGATCAAACCGTGATCAAGGGAGCGATCCTTATCTTGAGACACTTGACTTGGATTGACAACCCATTATTCATCTTTTATCCGAAGTTGTTAATCTCTTTTAGAACTTGTTACTCTTTGTTGTTCTTATAATGGAGGTAATAAAATCGATGAGAAATAAATCAGTAAAAGAATTTATCTTAAAAATTGGGGTGGATCTCGGTTGACCGATTTTGGGGAACGGTTGACCGATTTTGGGGAACGGTTGACTGATGGGCTTTAGATCGGTCGACCGGTCTGTTCCTATCGGTCGACCGGTGGGTTCAACAAGTTGGACAGTAAAATCGACGGATCGATCGATTCATTCTATTGAATGATCGACCGCTCGGCTGGTGAGGCTCAGGGATCGGTCGACTGATCAGGTCATCAAATTAGTGGATCGATCGACCGATCGATGTATATTGAAATCAGTTGAGGAATCGATAAGTCGATCGATCGGTTGGCTACAAAGCATAAGGGCCGGTCGACCTGTCGTGTTCTGATGGATTTCAAACACAAAAAATCTCTTAAAACCCTGATATAATAATATCCTACATTAGTTTCTACCTCCTAGCAATCAATCAAACAACAACAAAACAATCAGAATAAAAACATATATGCAATTAATTTAAACAATAAAAAATCAGGGATCAAACAAAGGCAAATAAGAACTTGAGGCTTTCTTCTCATTTTCTTCTTTACATAATAGATTAGGGCACGTTTTAAATCTAATCAGGTGTCATGCAAGGTGATTTCAGTTCTCCCACCTCTATTCATGTTCGTTTCCTTGCTCCGATCAATCAACTCTCAACAACCTCACCCTCTACGTCGACCCAAAAACTGTGACTTCCCCTTCCAAGTGTTCTTCAGCTATGGATCAATCAAAGGTAGGAAAAACTGTGAGAAATCCTTCGTGAAAACATAGCAACGATTGGAGGGAAGTGTTCGATGTCCGACTGTTCTTACCAGATACGACCGAGGAAGAATTTTGCTTGTTTGCTCACGCACCAGAGGCAGAACGACAGGGCAGGGAGGAGAATTCGTGAGTTTCAGGGAAAAGAGGATTAGTGCATGATTTATTTCTATCTTATAGGACTCCTCTCCCAATTAATCTAATTAATCTTGATAAAACCTATCCCCCCTCGCTTAGGTCTTTAACTACTAATAGGATAAGTTTTTAGTTTTATCTTTATGGTTGGCCGATCAGATTTGAATTAATTTGATTTTTATATATATGATGAATAATAATAACAATTATTTAAGTGCTATTCTTAAAGGGCACCTTTGGTATGGAGATATAGCAACAACACCTTATTCTCCAAATTTCATTCGAGCATCTTTTTTCATATGTCGTGGGTTCCACATATAATAATAACAAACAAAGTTCTTTGAGGGCCAAGAATGGGTTAAAATTTGAGGTTGGAGTGGGATTAAAAAAAAATGTTATGAATATTTATTTAAAGGGGTTGAATAAACAATAAATCCTTATTTTATTATTGGCTAATGGATTTTTAGGTTTGAAAATTTTAAAAAATCATTATTTTGAATATATTTATGATCACGATCTGTATAAGTTTATTCTTAAATTTACTTATTTTTAATCTTACAATTCAACACTAATTTATCTTACTTTCTATTATAATTTTCAGAAGTCTTATTTCCAATTTTGAATATTGAAACAAAAATATTTCCTCATCATTAGATTGGATAAGTATAAATAATTTCTCATCGAATTGGTAATTTTATTTTTTTACTTTAATTATGTAAGATAATTAGTGTACTAGTTAGAATGTTGTTACATATTACGCAATTATATTTAACCTTTTTTTTCTCTAATTCTAGAGAACAATAATATTTAAAATATGAGCAAAAATGGACAAACGTGCGGATCACTTGACCTGATATGTCACCGGCAAGACGAAAGGTTGTGCTAGCCTGACCCGGGCCGCTTTTGGCATAGGCACGATCATTGGATTGGGTCACCCAATGCAACACTGGACGCGACCCGAGACAATTATAGTGAATCCAAGCTCGATGCGTCCCAACATGCACGAGCACATTTTTTTTAAATGTTCACCACTTTTTTTTTTCAAATTTTCACTTGAGTACTCAGCTCATTGTCAAATCTCAAACTTTGAATTTGTACACCATGCTCATCTTGTCACATCAACCGTGCGAATCACGATCTCGACTTGACAAAATAACTCGTTCATGGTCACGGAACCGTTCATGATAGTTTCATGACCCTTGATCGTCGTGTTCATGGATGAGATTGTGTTGGTGGCCGTTATGGCCCGCGTTCACGGGTAATGACCTCTTAGGACTGCGACTACCTCTCATGAATTAGTGCATCATGACTTCTCACAGCAATGTTGTTTTCACGACATGTAATGGTGAATCACATGACATGACATCATGAAAACATGAGTCGTGAGCTTTCAATCACGACTTTTCGTATCATGCACTCAAGCCCATCATGCCTCGTTACCACGTTCGGGTCTTCACTGTACATGCACGGCTTCACAGTTCATGGCCTCATGACTCGTCATCTCATCTCATCGTGATAGGTTACAATTCACGGTCATGCACATTGATCACCTCTTTTATGTACTTATAATCACTGCAATAAATCCACTAATTTACATAAAAGTTGGGCATATTTAATTGTTTTTATCAATTTTTAGTGAAAAAGTTGAATGAGTAAAAGGAGGACTAACCACTTTTCAAAATTTGAATTTTGAATAGGGGATGAAACAAAAAAGGGATAAGAAGTCAGAGTAGAAGGGGGAGGAAAAGGGATCGAACGAGGGGGGTGTAGAAAAAGAAGACGAAGGCTTGAAAAAATTGGGGATGAACTAAAGAAGATTTTTTAGATTCTCTAGTGATGAAACTTTGTTGATGCTAACTTTTATTCCGACTTCTTGATATCGTGAATTTGACTCCTCATTTCTATTTACATGATGCATGGCTGTTTAAAATTTACATATGATTTCAATTAGATCGAGAGATCAATTATTTTTCTGCTTTAGCCGATTTCATCCGAGAGGAGAATTAGCCATATTACTTGCTATGCTTCTAGTAATTACTGGTTTATATTTTGTTAGAAAGATCGAGAGATCTGCTATAGTGACTATTATGAGATGAGAATCCTTGTAGTCGTGTGAGAAATTAATCTGCATTTTGATCATTAGAGTAAGATTAAAAGGATGAGTTGTAAGAATCGAGAGATCGAACTCTTCTACTGATTAAGGATGAGAATTTTATTAATCAGTGATCTTAATCTAGTGATTAGCAACTATTCTCTTTTTAATTTACGGACACGTCAATTGCAATAGCATCAACAAGTTCATTACGAGGAAATCTTTCCTTTCACTCCTTGATCTTTTCTCATCTTACCTTCTTATTCTGAATCCATGTTCATTCATTCATTTAGTTTATTCTTTTATAATTTTGTGACAACTTTCGGGTTATAAATAGAGTAATTAATTAATCTAAATTAACAGGGTTACGACACTCAGGGTTTCTACTCGACCTGTGCACTTGTAGTTACGTGAACTCTTGAGTAAAATTAAAACGTGACTAGGATTACTTTCTATGTGAGAATCCAAAATTTCATAACTACGATAAGTTCACGTCAAGTCTTTGACGTTGTTGCCGGGGATTTAGATTATTTATTTGTTTTCTATTTATATCCTCGCTTAGTTTATTTAAGTGCTATTCACGGCTGAATCTTTTTTTCATTGATTTCAGGGATTAGTATATGCCCAGAAACGTCCGCAGCCAACTGCTTGAATTAGACCCTGAAATAGATCAAACTTTTAAAAGAAGGGTGCGAGAGTATAAGCACAGAACATCCCTTTTTGAAGGTGCAAGCAGCACTCAATCCATAGAGCTCGAGGAGAATTCTGATCCGGAAATCGAAATGATGGCTGAACAAGAAGAGCCACTCCAACCGCGACCGCCAGTTCCATCATTAGAAAAACTCTATACTCCCACTGTAGATTGACTGGAATCTGCAATTCTGAAGCCTGCTATTCAAGCTAATAATTTCGAGTTAAAATTATCTCTAATCTCGACAATCCAACAGAACCAATTTGGAGGAACTCCAGATGATGACCCAAATCAACATCTTAAAGACTTTTTGAAAATATGCGAGACAACCAAGTTGAATGGAGTATCACCGGAGGCATTGAGATTAAGGGTCTTCTCTTTCTCGTTAAGGGGTAAAGCCAAGCAATGGCTACAATCATTGGAACCCTGGGAATTAACTACCTGGGAGCAATTAGTAAAAGCATTTTTATCAGAATACTTTCCTCCTAGTAAAACTATAAGAATCAGAAATCAAGTCATTGGTTTTGTGCAAAAAGATCAAGAGACATTGTATGAAGCCTGGCAAAAGTTTAAGGCATTGCTAAGGTCATGTCCTCATCATGGCTTAAGTAAATGGATTTTAGTTCAATCCTTCCACAATGGACTTAATTACATCTCAAAAATGGCGCTCGATAACGCTGCAGATGGTGTGTTTATAAAGAAAAATGTAGATGAAGCTTATCAACCTATAGAAGAAATAGCTAGGAATCAACATTTCCTAGCTCATTCAAGGTCTAATGAGTCAGCTACATTAACTCAAACTCGATTTGACGATGAGGATTTTTCTTCTAAAGTAGAGTATATAGTATAAAAAGCAATTAGTAGACTGAGACTCAACGAAGCTACTCCCACTGTCAATATGATAACAAGATGTTGCGAAATATGTGGTTCACCTGATCATATTTCTATGCACTGCGAGCTGCTAAAACAGCAAGGGCATCAACAACAAGCTAATGCGATAGGCGGATCCATCGAATAATGACCCATGTTCTAACACTTTCAGTCCTGGATGGAGGAACAATCCAGAGTTTTCCTACAGAGACAATCTCCAACAAACTCAAGTTCCCGCTTGGCAAAACAGGTTTAATCAGAGAGTACAACCTCAAAACTCTTCGTCGGATCAAGG
The DNA here is from genome assembly GCA_030549335.1 of Pontederia crassipes. Taxonomy (NCBI): domain Eukaryota; kingdom Viridiplantae; phylum Streptophyta; class Magnoliopsida; order Commelinales; family Pontederiaceae; genus Pontederia; species Pontederia crassipes. The sequence goes on from CM060190.1 coordinate 12,311,875, forward strand.
GTCATCTTCCACCAACAAACTAGAAGTAATGATGGAAAAGTATATGTCAAAATAGGACACTTTGATGCAGAAGATGTTCGAGAAAATTGAACATCTTTCCATTCATAACAAAATGTTGGAAACTCAGATAGCTCAACAAGCTGCATCTTCTTCAAGACAACCAGGAATCTTAATTGGACAGCCAGAAAAGAATCCAAAGGAGCAAGTTCAAACTATAACTCTAAGAAGTGGAAAAACAATAGATAACACCAAAAGAATAAGAGCCTAGGTCTCGACAAAAGCAACCGAGGGAATTGGTGATCAAAGTCAGACAGTTCAACCAGAAAATACAATGAATGGACAAAATAAATCCAAACAACAGCTTGCTGAAGAAAGTCCTAGTTATTCTTCCCGGATACCATTTCCGAAAACCCTTGAGAAATCTCGACAGGATCAACAATTTGGCAAGTTTGTGGAGATCCTAAAGAAACTCTATATCAATGTACCCTTCGTGGAAGCTATTCAAGAAATGCCGACATATGCCAAATTCCTGAAGGACATTCTATCGAAGGAGAGAAGGATACAAGAAAATGAAACAGTTGTGCTAACTGCTGAGGCAAGTGCTGTAATTCAAAACAAATTACCTCCAAAGCTAAAAACTCCGGGGAGTTTCTCCATACCATGTGAAATTGAAAACTGAAAGATACGAAGAGCCTTGTGTGATCTTGGTGCTTCAGTGAATGTTATTCCTCTGTCATTGTGTAGAAAATTGGAAATGGGTGATATTAAGCCCACGAATATGTCTCTCCAATTAGCAGACATATCCATAAAAATTTCACAGGGAATTCTGGAAGACATATCCATCAAAGTAGGAAATTTCTACATACCAGTCGATTTCGTGATCTTAGACAATCAAACTCCCATTTTGTTGGGGAGACCTTTCCTAGCTACCGCCGGAGCAGTGATAGACGTTAAACAAGGTCGCCTTACCTTTCAAATAGGCGATGACACAGTCGAATTTAGATTGAATCACATTATTGATTGCCCAGACATGGAGGATCACCATATTCAATCTGAGCCACTAGACTCCCTTATACAGAAAGTAGCATCAGTCATCCACATATTAGACTCTGTGGAAGAATCCCTTGAAGCCCAAGAATCATCTTTGTGGACAGAAGAAGAAGCAAGCATTCTTCGAGTCACATGCTCTCCATTGAAATACAGCATCCTGACACTCCACTGGAAGACCAATCCACAGAGTCCATGCAACAATCTAGATCAAAGAAGCCAACAAAGCCAGAATTAAAGAAGCTTCCTCAAAATCTCAAGTATGAATTCTTAGGAGAAAATTTTACTTATCCAGTAATTGTCAGTGCGGATTTAAAGACAACTCAACTTCAGCAGCTATTGGATAAATTAAAAGCTTACAAGCATGTCATCGGATACACATTGGATGACCTCAAAGGAATTAACCCAGCTATATGCATGCACCACATCCATATGGAAAAGGACTACAAACCTTTCATAGAGGGACAAAGAAGGCTTAATCCAGCAATGAAAGAAGTAGTGAAAAAAGAAGTGATTAAACTTTTGGATGCAGGAATTATCTACCCCATATCAGACAGTCAGTGGGTGAGCCCCATGCAGGTCGTGCCAAAAAAGGGTGGAATGACTGTAGTAAAGACAGAGTCGGACAAATTCATTTCCACACGAATGGTAATAGAATGGAGGATGTGTATCGACTTTAGGAAACTTAATAAAGCCACAAGAAAGAATCATTTTTCATTACCTTTCATTGACCAGATGTTAGAAAGGCTAGCAAACCACTATTATTTTTGTTACTCGGACGGATTTTCTGGATTTCATCAAATTCCTATTGAGAAGATCAGGAAAAAACTACCTTTACTTGTCCCTATGGAACCTTTGATACAGACGGATGCCCTTTGGACTATGTAATGCTCCAGCAAGCTTTCAAATGTGCATGATGTTGATCTTCTCCGATTACATTGAAGAAATAATTGAGGTATTTATGAATGACTTTTCAGTGTATGACACTTCCTTTGAAATTTGTCTTCAGAATTTAGGAAAGGTATTACAAAGATACGTCGAATCTAATCTTGTGTTAAACTGGGAGAAATGTCCCTTCATGGTACAAGAAGGTGTAGTCCTTGGGCATATTGTTTTAGGCCGGTGCATTGAAATTGACAGAGCTAAGACAGAAGTAATTGAAAAATTACTTCCGCCTACTAATATCAAAGAAATCAGAAGCTTTCTTGGACATGCTGGGTTCTATCGGCGTTTCATCAAGAACTTTTCTTTAATTGCAAGGCCTTTGACAAAACTCCTGTCTAAGGAAGCAGAATTTATATTTGATGAACACTGTTTAGAGGCTTTTGAGATCCTGAAAAAAGCTCTTACAACAGCTCAAATCATCCAACCACCCAATTGGTCCCTGTCATTTGAAATTTTGTGTGATGCTAGTGATCAAGCTGTGGGAGCAGTATTGGGACAAAGGAAGGATAAAAAGCAACATGCAATCTACTATGCTAGCAAAACCCTGGATGAAGCACAAATTAATTATGCTACAATTGAGAAAGAATTCCTAGCAGTCATTTTTGCAATGGACAAATTCAGATCCTACCTAGTTGGATCCAAAGTCATTGTGTACACTGACCACCAAGCTGTGCGATACTTGATTGCTAAAAAAGATGCCAAACCTAGACTCATCAGATGGATCCTTTTGTTATAGGAATTTGATTTAGAAATCAAAGATCGAAGGGGACAGAAAACTTGGTAGCTGATCATCTCTCTCGACTTCAATCATCAGAAGTAGACGTTAACCCTGGAGTCTACAGTGCTATCAATGACTCTTTTCCAGATGATCAATTGTTTTTTGTCCAGAAAACACAACTTCCTTGGTTTGCTGATTATGCTAACTACTAAGCTTTCGGAGTTCTACGACCAGATCTCTCTTATCAACAAAAGAAGAATTTTTTCTCCAATATCAAATACTTCTTTTGGACTGAACCATTTCTATTAAAAAAATGTGCAGATGGAATATATCATAGGTGTATACCAGATGAAGAGCAATATGCTATATTATAGGAATGCCATTCATCTCCTTATGGTGGTCACAGATGATATAAAAAAAAACAGCCGCTAAAGTTCTTCAAACAGGATTTTATTGGCCAACTCTATTCAAGGATGCAATTAATGCTGTTAAATCATGCGATGCTTGTCAAATAACTAGAAATATAGGCAGAAGAAATGAGGCACCTTAGCAACCTATACTCGAAGTAGAAATATTTGATGTGTGGGGAGTGGACTATATGGGACCTTTTTCTCCATCGTGCGGGTATAAGTTCATACTTCTAGCTGTTGATTATGTCTCAAAATGGATTGAGGCTATCCCTATAATCTCAGTAGACTCAAAATCGGTTGTCAAACTCTTTAAAGACATAATATTTCCAAGGTTTGGGATGCCGAGATTGGTTATTAGTGATGGAGGATCACACTTTATCGAACGAAGTTTTGAAAAATTGCTGCTCAAATATGGGGTCAAGCATCGGATTTCTACCGCTTATCACCCTTAAACCAATGGACAAGCAGAAGTCTCAAATAGAAAGATCAAACTAATTCTCAAGAAAATTGTTTCAATAACTAGGAAGGATTGGAGCCTGAAATTTAATGAAGCACTGTGGGCATATCAGACTGCATAAAAGACACCAATTGGTATAACACAATTCAGGCTGATCTATGGCAAACATTGTCATCTACCGGTGGAATTAGAACATAAGGCTTTTTGGGCAATTAAAATACTGAACTATGATTTTCAAGCAGCTTTTGGAAAATGCTTATTGCAACTCAATGAGCTAGATGAAGTGAGATTAGATGCCTATAACAACTCCCGCATCTATAAAGAGAGAACGAAGAAATGGCATGATACGCACGTATTGAGAAGGAGTTTCAAAGAGGGCGACCATGTTCTGTTATTTAACTCCCGACTACGACTTTTCCATGGAAGTTAAGAACACGATGGTCTGGACCGTTTATCATCGAAAAAATATACCCCCATGGCGCAGTGGACATACAAAATAGTAATTCAGAAATCTTCAAAGTCAATGGGCAAAGACTGAAACGTTACAATCCAGGTGCAGTAAGGTTCGAAGAAGTACTACATCTACGAACGGACCGCTAGAAAAAATAATATCGAGCCAACGACGTTAAAAAAATGTGCTATAGGGAGGCAACCCAACCAAATAAATGGTCAGCAGCCACGTCAGCACCTGCAGGGTCAGAAGTATCAGAAAAATCACCTGAAAGTACACTTTTTAGATTTAGTTGAGAATCCCAACAGAATCTAATACCATATCTACCCAAATATCCACTTTTCCAAGTCTCACGCAAATTCCCCCACGTCATTTTGTTTTCCACCCGATCGACTAATCCGCTCCCTAACACCCAACGTCCCTCAGCTACCTCTCAAAATCCCTAAAACAACACTCCACTGCCCTCCGAGAAACCCCAGTCGTCCTCCACCTCTCCGATCAACCGACAACATGAAGAGAACCCGTACATCGTCTGATTCCATGACCAGCAGTTCGTCTGAGTCCATCAGGCGACGGCTCCGTCCAGATGGCCTCTTGCCACCAGCAACCAACAACCAATCTACGATAGCCAGCAGACAGTAATGAAGCCCAATGTCTTCTCAATACAAGGTTCAAAAATTTTTCTTCTACCAGATTCCTAGACTTTTCCACTCTTGAATCTCTCGGACTATTTGATGATATCAAGACCATACTTCATCGATCCCGTCTTCTCCCTTTCTTTATGTAATGTTGGGACCTCTACAAAGAGGCATAAGTAGAGTTTTTAGGAACCCTGTATCCCACTAGTTTCGATGAAGATGGAATTCCTGATCACATTGAGTTTCGGTTGTGTAATCATGAACTCGCCATGGGTGTAGACACTTTAGCCCATTTTATGAATCTGCCTAATGTTGGCTATAAAGCCCCTCCACCCTCCTTTCCTACATTTGAAATTTGGTATCAACTTACCGGCCGATGAACCGATAACATGTTACACCTAGTCGGCCATGACCTGAAGAACCCTGTTCTTCGATATCTTCGCATTCTTCTGACCAACACTATCCTAATCCGCCCCAATGAATATGAGCGCGATCTTGTTTCTACAAATGAACTTTTTATTCTCTGGTGTCTGCTGTCGAACACAGAGATTAACCTTGCCTCCTTCTTCTTGCAAAGTTTGATCACGGAGTCGACCCGTGAAATTAGTCCAATCCTTTACAGTAACCTCATTACACCCTTAGCAGAACACTATGTGTTCTTAGCCGACACTACCCCTACACCTGCAACACTAATCGACTTGAAATTTTTAATCAAGGAAGGGTTTCTTCTCACGGTGAACGACCAACATTTTTGGCGACAATCTAATCCATATGCCCTCTTCCAACTACCTGACCCTCGACAGACTTCAATTCTGGAAGGCCGGAACTGGTGGATGAACGATTTCATTCAGGTCACAAGGCCTATTTTAACATTACCCCCACTACTTTTGGACTACCAAAACAACCTCGCAACTTCCCTCTAGCTCCAGAACTCCTCGAAGGCGCATTGTCTCTTCCTCCTCCTCATCAGCTCCAGAGGCCTCTCCATCTCTACCACTCACCACGTCCAACAAATTGGACCTCATTCTGGACCAAGTAACCAAACTTGCAGAATCAACAACTCACAATCACCAGGACAACCAAGCGCTTAAAGATCAACTGCATAGGTTGGAGTGCACCAACAACGAGTCCAAGTAGTGGAAGATGTTCAGAATTCTGTCATAACAACCCTCAGTGACATCCAGCAAGTCACTGACCGCATCCTTGAGCTCCAACCAACTCTGGGTCCCTCTTCCGGGCATGATCGAGACTGAGGACAGAGTCGATTCTAAGCTTGGGGGAGAGGACAACATGGTACATTTCTACTCTCTATTTAACTCTCATTTTTCGTAAACTCTCACATTATAGATTGGCATTGCACCATGTTAAACTCACACAGTACAATAAGAGATTTCAATTTCACCTCATAGCCATAGCCGCTGTTGCAACCCCTTGAAACTTTGTTCAAGCACATCTTGCTAGCCCCTAACATTTTAACATATTTTGCAACCAAATTCAATTCTTAAAGTGATAGGATAAAGGCTAGTGGAAAGTGACTACTTTGATGTATTAAGAGCTTGACGACCAATCTTATTTAAGCTTGCCTCTGAATTCAAATAACTACTAATAAGATTGCTAATACTAATATTTTCCAGTGCAATATGAAATCAAAAGAAAGAAAGAAAAGCAATGAGCTAAACAAAAGTCAAAAGCAAAAGAAAAGAGGGCCAAGAGAGCCCCAGAAGGTACAAAAAGGGTGCATTCCTAAGCTAGGGTGAATTTAGGTGAGTAGATCCGTAGGGGTTCATGCCTGGTACCCTAAGAGCAAATGCTCTGGGCTGTGCCGATAAAAAAACTGCTACATGAATCCCTCTGAGCATTATGGATAATCACAGTACTGGACAATTGAAAAGAAATAAAAATTCAAAGAAAGTTTATACTGCACCAATAGATTTAGCATTGACACTCTTATTATCTGTTTTTCCTATTCAAGTTCTATGGCTTGAGCTAAAAAGAGGAAGTTAAAAATGTCTTGTTGTTATATCTTCATTAAAGTCAGGGAATGAAGGAACAGAGGGGACACTTGAGCAAAAAATATCAGGTTGGTATATTAAAAGGTTGGCGGGAAAGCAAGATGAAGACCACCCTTGTCTTGAACAGTGCTTGAGGACAAGCAAAAAGCTAAGCTTGGGAGAATTTGATCATCTCTTTTATGTACTTATAATCACCGCAATAAATCCACAAATTTACATAAAAGTTGGGCATATTTAATTATTTTTATCAATTTTTAGTGAAAAAGTTGAATGAGTAAAAGGAGGACTAATCACTTTTCGAAATTTGAATTTTGAATAGGGGATGAAAAAAAAGGGATAAGAAGCCAGAGCAAAAGGGGGGGGGGGGGGGGGGGGGAGGGATCGAACGAGGGGGGTGTAAAAAAAGAAGACGAAGGCTTGGAAAAATTGGGGATGAACTAAAGAAGATTTTTTAGATTCTCTCGTGATGATACTTTGTTGATGCTAACTTTTATTCCGACTTCTTGATATCGTGAATTTGACTCCTCATTTCTATTTACATGATGCATGACTGTTTAAAATTTACATCTGATTTCAATTAGATCGGGAAATCAATTGTTTTTCTGCTTTAGCCGATTTCATCCAGAGGAGAAATTAGCCATATTACTTGCTATGCTTCTAGTAATTACTGGTTTATATTTTGTTAGAAAGATCGAGAGATCTGCTATAGTGACTGTTATGAGATGAGAATCCTTACAGTCGTGTGAGGAGTTAATCTGCATTCTGATCATTAGAGTAAGATTAAAAGGATGAGTTGTAAGAATCGAGAGATCGAACTCTTCTACTGATTAAGGATGAGAATTTTATTAATCAGTGATCTTAATTTAGTGATTAGCAGCTATTCTCTTTTTAATTTACGGATACGGCAATTGCAATAGCATCAACAAGTTCATTACGAAGGAATCTTTCCTTTCACTCCTTGATCTTTTCTCATCTTACCTTCTTATTCTGAATTCATGTTCATTCATTCATTTAGTTTATTCTTTTATAGTTTTGTGATAACTTCTTAATTAATCTAAATCAATGGGGTTACGACACTCAGGGTTTCTACTCGACCTGCACACTTGCAGTTACGTGAACTCTTGAGTAAAATTAAAACATGACTAGAATTACTTTCTGTGTGAGAATCCGAAATTTCATAACTACGATAAGTTCACGTCACACACCCATTCAAGCCTACAGTGATAGCAGTTTGAACAATGCATGTAATATCTCAAATCTAATTCTCACATATAATCATGTGTTAATATTATATCATATGACTGATAATAAATATGATATATTTGTTAAGGCACGTGTTGTAACTCATGGTGTTAGAATGCAAAAAATTGCTGAAAATTCGCTTAAGACATGAAAACATGACTTTCAAAAATGCGAAAATTCAAAAAAATAAAGTACCGATAATTGTTCTTATATGTGTAGACATGCTAAAAGTGATTTTAAATAAATTTTAGATGGTATTTATTTTGGTAAAATGAAGTCACAAAATTAAAAAAAAATATAAAATCATAATTTTTGTTCTTCGGATAGTGAATTTAGATTTCGATTCCTTGGTTATTTTTTAAAAATATTTTTTTGATCAAAATAGGGGATAGTTTCTTATTTACATATAATGTCTTAGGTAAATGAATAAATAATTGAATAATTAAAAAATATAAAACAATTTACTTAAATAGTCTTAGATGTAAGTAAGCAAAAGATGAAGGGCAATTTGGTATTCCAATCCTTAGATGACCTTAAGCCCTCTACCTTATCTTTTGCCACCTGCATGTTTTACCACCTCCATCCGAAATCCAAAAGAAAGAGGAACATCTACTACTTGTTGGAGAAATTAGACAAACCTCGAAAGATTAGAGTTATATGCTGAAAAAGTTTAAATAGAAATCGAAATCTTTATGAACTAAAATTTGATTTAATAATTGATTATAATCTCATTAGATTTTGGATGAATGTTGAATATCAAAGTTGTGGAGAATTCGGTTAGCTAGTCATAGAATCCAAAATTATCTAATTTGGATAACCATGCAGAACGTTATGCTCAAAATAGTATAGGACGATCAACCTGCCGGTTTAAGAAAGGTCAGTCGAAGCACCGGTCGACCGATTAGACATACCGGTCAATGCAAAGATTATAAAGCTCAATGTCGAGACTACACCGGTCAATAGTTCGATCATTGCAGCAGTCAACCGATTAGCTCAATGGTTAAAATATGAAATGACGAGACTACACCGATCGATAGTCCAGTCGACCTATCAACTGTGGCCACTGAGAAAATCGTGCAACGGTCATATAGACTGGTCGATTCGTCTATTAATGCGGTCGATCGGTCCCAAGATAACCAGTAATGGCTATTTTTCAAGGAGAAAATAGTTGAAATTTTTTTGGAAGAAATTTTCATATATAAAATCCTATAAAAGGAGTACCAAAGCTTGAAGAAAAAGAATCCATCCAAGCATTTAAGGAAAATTTCAAGTTATCAAAAGAAAATTATTCTTTTGAAGTTATTGTTAAAACTTCTCTTCTTTCTCTCTTCTTTTCTTGTGAGAATTATATTGTAAAAGAGAGAAATCTTCTATTAGAAAATTGAGTGAGAGCTCCTGAGTAGAAGAGGTTCTATATTTTATCTCTTGAGTTAGAGAAAAGATAAGCTTCCTAGGAGGAGATGTGTGCCTTATTTCTCGAAGCGGAGAAAATGTGATTTGATGTAAAGGGTTTCTTTCTTGCCCCATTTGAAACTAAGGAAGAGTTTAGTGGAATCTCTGACGATCTCGAGGTCGAGAAGTCGGAGTGGAGATGTATGTCAAGATGTAGCCGAACCTCGTGAACAACCTCTCATTTTCATAATATTATGTATGTGATATGATTTGATTCGCATTGGTTTAACGTTTATGAATCGATTTTAAGCTTCTGTAACGATTATCGTGAAATTGATATTTTGGATTTTAACACCAATTCACCCCCTCTTGGTGCCTTGGGATCCTACATAATTTTTATTAATTTTAATTGGGGTCGTTGGATATACAATTCATGATAAGGGTTGTAAAATAAAGTAATCAATGGAAATCATTGGGTTTAAATGGATGGTGTGGATTCTTTTGCATTAAAAACATTGAAATTGTCCCTTTTTACCCTCTGATACATAAGCTCTTCCTCTACTCTGGTTCATCTTTTCTCCGGCAGTACCCTTCGTATTGAACAACAAAATCTTCCAAGAGAAGGAGCAATGAGTAGACCTATTTGGGCACTCCAGTTTAGCAAGTGTTCTTCGATCCATAGTAACTTTTGCACTTTTAGATGGCCTCCGCATTGCATTCTTTGATTTGCCATAACATGTGACTTATGCCTTGGACAAAATCAGAGAAATGTTTCTCTTCTTATGCAGCTTCCAGTACCCCTCTTCCCTTCCCTGCCCTCTCCCAAAGTTCCTCTCCTACTTCTTCAACTTCTTGATAGGCTGCCAGCCCTGACCTCATCTTTCTCTCTCCTCTTTGTCTTGCATCACCATCCTCTAATAAACTCACCAATGCAGTCCCAAATAGATATGTCTCCAGCTATGGACCTTTCTACCCGTGAGAAGAGGAACAAGTGCACTGCAATCTTCATTGTCTTTTTTTTCCTTTTGTGCAGATTTTATTTCATGCTTTGCGATAGAATTATGATCAATCATTAGTAGATCCTAAATCTTCATCTCACAGATAAGTGAAAGCTCATTTTAACAAAAAATATTCTATCATATGTAGAAGAAGTCCCATAAAATCACATTTCTCAATTCAAAATTTGCAAACCAAGAATATCCTCTGGCTCGTCGCCAGCAAGGAAGAGGAGTAATTCATTCATTATTTCATTTTTCTCTAAAGCATGTGAATGACAGTTTGATGGACGATTGATAAGGCTCACTGTAATTTAATTACATAATTTCCTAACTTAGGATTCATTTGAACTTTTCTATCTTACCCTTATGTGATTTTAGTTAACTATGAGATAAAACTCAATTTGTTCATAAGGAAGAGTAAACCCTATGTATGGTAGATTTGTTTCTGAAAATTTAGTTACACTTTTGCATACCTTTGGGTTAAACAAAAAAATACGAAATTCACTTAACTTGATTCCCTTTGAGTCTACTTTCACTAAGCTCTGGAAACATGTTAATCATATGTTTGTAGGAAAAGTTATATTGTCATAATTAAAGTGGTTATCATTCTGTCCATCAAAACTATTACCGATTTTGTAAATTATATTTTAAATCGAATATGTTATTGAATTATTTGATAATTTAGGGTCAGAAGGATTTGGACATCCATCTTCGTTTCCAATCAGAATAATTTGAAAAGATTATAACTACTGAAATTATAAATGATGAACCAAAGCTTACTCAGTTTGTTAGAATCAAATTTATGGAAGATCATGCTACTACCTGTCAAAATTATTGTGCTCAATTTTGGAATGATATAAATTCTAAGAATTTTATCAAGCAATTTAATATGTCTAATTTTAGAAAAAAATTGAAAATACCAGAATATGAGTTATTTACCAATTGATCTAAATAATAATAGCATCGTCACTCAGTTTTTCTAGAACACATAAACGACATGAAATTTAGGTTGAATGTTGATTTTCCTAAGAACAAACCATAATGAAATAAAACATAAATCTTGTACAGATTAAAGTTTACGTAATATGAGACTTATCAAAATTGAAATGGTGAAATTTGATTATAAATGTAAAAAGATATGAAGTTTCTCTTTCTATGTAGGTAATATGTCCTAATATAAGGTCAACTCTTGTGAGTACCATGCAACTTTTATAATTATTTATGTTATGATAGTGTTCAAAACATAGTAGTAATATGATCCTCATTATTATTATTATTATTATTATTATTATTATTATTATTATTATTATTATTATTATTATTATTATTATTATTATTATTATTATTATTATTATTATTATGATGATGATGATGATGATGATGATGATGATGATGATGATGATGATGATGATGATGATGATGATGATGATGTAAGTAGATGGGTAAAGCATGAAAAAAAGATAACTTTTGGTTAGCTTTTAGGTAAGTTGGTTTTTCCTATTCGATGTACTTACCTCTTATGAATTCATGTGACATTTGTTATTGTGTGTATTGAATATGTCTTTCTTTCTTATGAAAAGTATATTTGAAATGATTAATTGGTATGTTGTGCATTTGAAAAGCATATATGATATCTTATAGATTGATTTCATAAAATGCAATCATCTTTCATTTGAATTAGTATTTGATATAATTCATCTTCTGAAATTTGAGATACAATTGTTCTATGATGATTCATGTATCTACATTCATTGTGTCATGTATTCACATGTAAGGTGGTTGGATTTAAATGCTACATAGAATTCAATTCATCATTGTGTTACCAAAAAATAGGATGAAATAAAATGTCATGTGGAACTAAATGCTACATCATGAGAAATCATGATGGGAGCCACCTCTAGAATATTAGGAGCCACATCTAAAATCCTCATATCGCTATTTGATATGTTCCCGATAAGAACAAAGTAGAATGAAGCTAAGTGTCATACAAAGTTAAGTGCTACATCATGAGGTCACAATGAGAGCCACATCTAGAACTCATAGAGGCTACTTTTAGAATCCACTTATGACTATACAAATTAGCCAGGTGGTGATCGGCGCATTCATATGAGAGTGTTGCATATGCATACATATATTTGATATATGTTTTAAATGATATTGATCGCAATTAGAGTTTGATGCTTTTAATTAGAAGGTTTTGTATGAAATTATCAAATATATGAAAGAATAAATGTTTGTGTCAAGCGCTTTCTGTGTCAAGTGTATGCCAAGCGGCTTTACACATGCATTTCTTTATTTATTTTTATATATTTTACTATTAATAGTTTAGATAAAAATAATTTTATAGCATAAGATATAGAAAATGGTTATATCTATTACGAAGGATAATAATATGTAGAAATTTTTAAAATTTTGAAAATGATAAATATAATTATTGTCGGTGTTTTGAATCACGCTTTTGTTATTATCAGTGATGCTTTAAACTATTAATGAAGAAATATATGAAAAAAATAAAAAAAATAATGTCTAAAATCGCTTGACACATGCTTGACACAAAAAAATGCTTGACACAAACATTAAACCCATATATGAAAATACCTATTGTGATATTATGATTATTACATGATTTTTATGTTTCTCACAATTTACTAATTGGTAACATGAGTTATCAACTTATTGAGCTATTTTTGTTCACTATCTTATTTTTAATATTTTTTTTCAAATTCATAGAGCATTTTAGAACTATGCCAGCTAGGGTCCTAGTAGGGTTTATGTCTTTTGCTATTGAGGGATTTTGTATTCTTGTGTACTATTATTAAGATATTGAGGGAATTGAATGTGTAATGGAAATAAAGTTAGTTTGTAGCATGTAAAACTAAAAGAATAGTGGTCACTTTGAATGATCATCTTAAATTATAACATGATTTGTTTATTAACATTGCCATTTCTTATGTTATATAAAAAAGATTTGATCACATGCTTTCACAAATTTATTTGATTGTCTGTAATGAGTCGTGAACTCAATATTAAATTAAGATTTAAATCGAGATCATGACAATGCATGCCACGTTAGCATGAAACTTCATCTCTCATCTTCTCACTCTCACGAAACTCCATGTCTCCCTCTTGAAGATTGGCCTCTCCTCTTTATCATCTACTTATTCAATCATTCTCAACATTTTAAGCTTGTTAATCACGTAAAATTTTAACTTAAGTACTTATCTAATAGATTATCACTTTATTATCTTATTATCAATATATTTATTATATACATTTGTGTTTAAGCATTCTATATTTATCTAATAATCTATATGATGGTTATTCTGTTTAATCCCTTATAGACCATCACCCTATCCAAATGATATATCATATCTTACTAGTAGTGGTGGTGATTCTAATTATTTATCGACACATGCTGACGAATCATTTTAGTGTGTGGAAGCTATGAAGTCATCAATTGACTATCCAATAATTTAACTTACATATGCTAATTATCCTATAATTACTAATCATAATGTTCTTTCAAGTTCTGTAGTTCCTTAACAAGATGGTCCATTGGATTCAAATGCTCCCGCACAATGTGAGGTAATAAGCAAAAAAGAAGATTGACAAAGTTAACTAACAAAGTTTTAAAAATTATAGATGGAAATGATCTAGAAAATATAGAGCTATTTGTAAAATTCAAAGATAGCTACACTTTCACATCTTCTTCTCAAACACAAACAATTTAAAAGACACTTAGAATCATATCCTATAGTAATTAGGGAACAATTTTGCCCGTATCAGTTGCCCAACAAACTCAACTAATTGTATCGATTAGTGGCACTTTCGGGAATGTTTTGTTTTTTTTATAATAAAAAATATATACGTGAAGGTTTAACAAGATATGCTATAGGTGTAGAAATGTCATATACATTTGTTGAAGATAATATTTTTTATATTGCCAAGAAAATTATGTACAATCCATCTTTAGGAATGTTGGTAGAGAAATTGTTAAAGAATGTTAAATTAAAATATATAAAAAGGAAAATTAATTAATTAATTAATTTCTGAATTCTAAATGAATGTTCAATTTAACTAGTGACATGTGAACTTTTTTAAACAGTGATAATTCTTTATGTGTTACAATAAATTGGATTGATACAAATTAAGTAATACTTGCATTTAAAGAAATTAAACACTCTCATAATTGTTTTCAAATTATGTATAGAAAAACTAGTTAATGAAGATTTTAAAGATAAAATTTCATGTCTTACTCTTAATAATATAAATGCTAATAATTTTATTACACAAATTTAAAGTTAAAAATCAAATATTATTTTAAATGAACTTCTTTTCATTAAAGATGTACATATCATATTATTAATTTATGTATTAAGAAAAAATTACAAGTAGTTGTTAGAGTACTTAAAACTCTTAAAACAATAATTATAAATTTATGACACATTGGACTTAGGAGACAATAATATAAAGAAACTTGCCATTATTATAATATTGTGTGTAAAAAAATTAAAAACCGATGTGTCTACAAGATGAAATAGTATGTGCTTAAATTATATATTTCATTTAGATATGCATTTGATAATTATATATTGACTTTGATACGATACTTGCCAGATCAAATTACCGATTCATAATGGAATTTTGTTAACGCAATTATGAAATTATAACAAGTCTTCTATAATGCTATAGAATTATCTACCATTTACTCCCTTACTTTAAATTTAATAATTAATCAACTTTA
This sequence comes from Pontederia crassipes, assembly GCA_030549335.1. Lineage (NCBI taxonomy): Eukaryota > Viridiplantae > Streptophyta > Magnoliopsida > Commelinales > Pontederiaceae > Pontederia > Pontederia crassipes. The sequence goes on from CM060190.1 coordinate 12,326,929, forward strand.
TGAAATGAAAATTTCATTTAATAAAGAATGTGAATTATCAAATGAATTTCCTGAAACAATTTATTTGATGGCATCAAAATCCAAGGGATTTAGTTCTAAATGGTACATAAGAAAAATAAAAAATTATTCTCTAGAACACTATATAAGAAATTATCTTGAATTAAAAGCTGATGGTTTCATTAATTCCTATTATGATTATAAAAATATAATAAATGACTTATATAATATTATGAAACAAAATATAGTGTATAGATCAAGTGTTTTCATCATGTTCAACAATAGCACTTATACTTTTCATTAATAAATTATTTTCAAGATTCATATCTTTTATGGGTTTATGTGAGGAGGAGGGGGATGAAGGTTTCCTCTAGTTTAGTTGTCCCTGCATATAATGAACTACAAAGTTGAAGGAATTGGTAATAGATAAAGTAATGATTATGGAATACCTCTCAGCGGAAGACGGATTGTCGAAGACTTTTCTACGTTATTTCGGACTCGTCGTCGAGAATTCGATCACGAGGAAAGAGAACACTTGTTCACAGTTCATATACCACGAACACCATCAGAATCCAGGTGAGAATTTGGACAGCCTTAGGATCGTGCGAAGGATTGTAGTGGATGTCCAGTGGAATCCATCGGATAGCATAGATGCACACATTACTACTTCACAAAAGACCTCTTGGCCTCTATTTATATAGTGCAATATGTGTAGTTAACATAACTGCACATTTGAAGTTATTCAAAATGCACACATGTAATTTCGTGCATGCTAATACCCAGTGATTAGGCCAGGCCCATGAGGGCGTTAGTTCAACAATCTTCCACTCGCACTAATGGGCCATTACTCAAATTCAATTTTAGTAAATGTCCATTATGATAAATGGACCGTGCGACCCATGAGTATATCCACTACTAGAGAGAACTATGACCTATTAGAGATACATAGTCACTCAACCACTTGAGAGCCTATACTATAACCTGTTAGGGATACATAGTTGCTCGATAAATTTGAGAGCTAAAAGTTATTACCACATAATTGCACAATCAACGTGTGAGCTCATGCTATAACGTTTTATCATTGTATAGCTACTCAACTATCATGTGAGCCAATACTATGATTTATCAATAATACATAGTCGCTCAAACATCCATGTTACTCGCTTTGCCTTAGAAACAGCTTGTTTGCACACTCAAGACGCCACACGTCTTATCATGCATGATTTCAATTGATTCATATTTGTAAGCTTATGTATTGTCCAATTACATTACAAATACCATGCAACACTAGTGAATCTTTCTCTCGACCTCATATTTCTCAGTTTTAAGTAAGTTGTTTTTCTAGTCGTGGCTCGACGGACCCATATCCTTTGAGTACCTCGCTAAAGTAGCAACACTAACCCATTACTTTGAAATATAGTCAAGAGTTTAAGGGCAATCTTCAGATTTGTTCAGTCCTTATAGACTCACACTTTGACGAAAAACTATAAAGTATTCATCAAGTCTTAGGGTCGACTTAGCATACAAGGTACATGACCAAGTACTGCGATGGAGACTCCCACTGAAGGAGTATATGTCATAAACTCATAACACCGCATAGACTAGAGTCCAGACATCTAACCATGATGCTTGACCTAAGTCCTCCCACTAGTCGTCCAAAAATTAGCGCCACGAGGTCTCACATCTAGCTTCTCTTATCAGGCTACACAGATTTATATATAAACTCGTGTCATCCTCCCAAACATATCAGGGAGATCTTAGAACATATGTCTGGATCTAAATCATTTCATCTCCATTCGCTATACACTAAGCGCCGAGGTGATTATTTGTGTGACTGATAATCTCGTGCATGATTTGACATACTACTCAAAAAAAAATCATCAATTAGCGACACAGCAATATAGACTCTAATGCGTTGCTAACTCGGCGCCGAAGATAATAGCGATGCATTAGCGTCGACATTGCATTACAGGCATGGCGACGCAACATTCCGGACGCTAATAGCGTTAACATCGCGCCCATGACTTTGTCAACTCTATTACCGTCGAACAGTGGGATTGTTAGACGTGAAAATGATGCGAAAAGTAGATGCTATAATGACACGAAAAGTGTCATCGTGAAGTGCCAATATGCATCGCTACTCCAACTTTAAAGGGGTGCTGGGATTGTTAGACGCTCATCTGACGTCGCATTGGTGCTACGTTGCGATGCTAAACTGACGCTAATATGATGCTACAACTCAATTTTCCTGCATCGCTAATATGACGCTAATGTGGCGCTAAATATTGAGACGCTATAGCGACGCTAAGAACAATATGTTCATTCAACAGAATGGATTTTCGCCTTGCTCATTCAACCATTAAATTACATTACAATGGTGCTCCATTCATAGATTGCTATTTTTTTCACATTATAGTTGAAGCACCATCAAATTACATTAAATCACATATACATTTCCATTATATCAAATTACATTACATCACATATACATTTCCATTACATCAAATTACATCTACCACAATTAGATGATTTAATTACATCAAATTATAGTTGAGGGCCTCCTCGTCGTCCTCCTCCCTAGACGACTACAGGAAGACCCATCGCCGCCTTGAGCCCCATCGCCACTTGAACATGTCGCGCAATGCCTCGTACGCCTTGGGGACCCCTCCCTGAGTCCATGATGACCCCTCCCTTCCCCTTCGTCGGATCCAGCCGGAGGTTCGAGGCTGAGACGCGCATCCCACCCAAGCTCTCTGCCCTGAGCTCCATGTAATAGAAGGCCTCCACCTTGGGGTTCCACACCATGGGGGTGTGCACCGTGTTAGATCTCAGCACGGCTGAGTCTCCGAACACCATGGACGGCAACTGATTTAGTGCGTCGGCTAAGGTGGGTTGACTAGGCACTAAGTGAAGCGACGTTTGAACCTCTATCATGTTTGAGACAGGAACAATGATGACGGTGGTGGGTTAGTGGTAGTGGTGGCAGTCACCGTCGTCGGAGTGGAGGTTGAGAAAGAGAGAGAGAGAGAGAGAGAGAGAGAGAGAGAGAGAGAGAGAGAGAGAGAGAGAGAGAGAGAGAGAGGGAGGGAGGGAGAGAGAGGCAGCGAATTGGATTGAGAGAGAAAACATAGGGAATGGATTAAAAGGGCTGAACGAGTGGGCAATGAACACGAATCGTCGGATTAAAACAATACTGCGGTCAAGATTCATTCTTCGACGAGCACATGGATCGTGAACTATCGACGCAAAAGTTGTGAAGCTAATGTGGCACCATGTTAATTTGATTCTGATAGAGAATTATAAAGTTTGCCAAATAGGGCCGCACATTAGCGACTCCAACGTTGCGGCACCACAGGAGAACATCGCGTCACATTGGCATCACTAATGTGCGACGCTAAACTAGCGTCACAATGAGGCGACTCTATTGTGACACAAATATACACGGCGCAAGTGTGGCGTCGCACTTTTACAAGGCTATTGTGACGCGACCGTGTCGCTAGCGATGTTGCGTCGCTATTGCGACAGCTAAGGTGGCGCCAAAGTTATTAACTATAAATTGTGTACATGTTTATGTATAAGAATATTTATGTATATGTATATGTTTATTTATATGTATATTTATATGTATATATGTATGTATATGTATATGTACATGTATATGTAATATATATGTATAGATACATATACATATGTATGTTTGTATTGAGTACAAATAACATTTATAAGAAAACAATTAAGCACTAATGAGAAGAATATCGATGTCGTCCGATTTTTTTGAAAAATAATTTTTGATATTTTTAGAAATAGACCATTTTGAATACTTTTACTAAGTTTGAATACAAAAAATTCTAACGAAATCAGCATTTATAAAAAAAATTGAAAACTCTATGTCAACTAAATGGGACCATTTCGAGCGCTCCCAAAAGGTCCGAGTTTTTGAGAATGACATTTTTAAATTTTTTAGGGGTGCAAATATTTTGAGGAATTTTTTATAATTATAAAAAATAGGTATTTTAAGAATCGGAGGAAATGGAAAAGATGTGAAACATGAAAGGTTTGCGCTGCCCAACCCTCTCGAGCCCTTCAAAATGCCTATTTTTTTGTGGTAATTCCCGAGGACCACGAAGAACCGGTCATTTTTATTCTGAAACTTTGCTCATTTTATTGAACTTCTTCTGACATCTGATCGCCACGATTCTTATGAGTCCGGAGAGCTTGCATCGATCTCTATGAGTCTGTAATTTTCATTTCGACCGATTCCCACCGGACTCACATTGGAAACAGTCGGAAGCATTTTCTTCCTAGGTTCTTAACTTTGCTATGATCTACAAGAGGTACAAGAGGTACAAATTTCACGATGATCCAACGGGCAGATCTTCGACAATCGCCATTTGAATCCCAATGAAAAATGAATAAGCACTATTCTCCTAATTTTGGAATTTGAGAATTGGAGTATAATGTATGTACAACATGGTATATTAATTTTTGTATATTATATAATAGAATAATATAATATAGTATGGTGTATAATATAGTTAAGTATAGTATATAGTGTTGTATAGTATGTATATGTATATGTATGCGAAGTAGCGTTGCGATGGCTATTGGATATGTATGTATATGTATATATGTATATGTATATGTGTATGTATAGGTATATTTTTATGTATATGTATATGTATATGTATAAGTACATACGTATGCATATATATGTATTATTAATATAGGTAGCATATATATGTTTATACTGAGTATAAATAACATATATAATTGTACAAATTAACATTACCTAAATACGAATAATAATTAACATTACTTATATAAATACTTTTATATTCTTAAAATTCTAATGTTGGCGCCACCTTAACTTCACATTAGCGTCAGCTTAGATGCAAGCTTTTTGACGCTAATTAGCACCATGCCTTGTCGACGCCAAAGCTCACATAGATGTTATGGATCTCGTTATTTCTCTAGAAATACATTGCCTCCTGAACTTGCATTGGTTTAGCGCCGCATTGTTGTTGACGCTAACTTGTGTCACGTCTTGTCGACGCTAATACAATGCTATAAGTTACGACACAATTTCTAGTCTTGGCGCATGATAATATCATCTACATAGCGTCGCGATGGCACTGGGTTTAGCATTGACATTTTGTGATGCAAATGTGACGTTAAGTCGACAGTATTGGAAGGTAATTAGCGTCTGATCTTGTCGACCCAACGTCGTCAATATTTAGATGATAGTAGTGACGAATTAGCGACGCATGGTTTTGCGTCACTATTTTGCGTCGCTAAATGATAGATTTCTTGTAGTGTACTCTACATGCATTCTCAAAATCATTAACTAATTCCAGAATAAAATTTAACATATTTTTATTCATCATAAGAAGATTTAGACTACATCATCACATAAGCCTTGCGCATATAAATGCGTCAGTCAAAATGTGGCTTAATAAGTATCTCATACTTATATGTATTCGCCAATCGTATCTTCTTCACATTTGTCTAGACATACTAGACATCAATGTATTTTCCCTTAATGGTCCATCTTTTTTATCAAACAATAGTGACATATATATTGCAACAAAGGGCATTCTTGACCATTGTCAATAAATGAGTAAAAGAATTTACTTAACTAAAGGGCTTCATACCATCATTGAGTATAACACAAACTTAATTTTTATGGTTGACTACTTTATATATAGTTTGCTTTAGCTAAACATTGCAATGCCATTCTATAACATGAAGACATAATTGGAGATAAACTTTTGCTTGATAATATCGCCCTCTTAATAGGCGTCTATTTTATTAAGCGAATCTATAACTCGATCTCCATCATAGCACAAAATGAGAGTCAACACGCCCATAAGGTGTCTCATTATTCTCTTAATCGCCATTCAAAATAGGTGCCATGTATAAATATGTAAGCTTTTCATTTGACCATTGACACAAATATCAGATTGTTCAACTTATTGTGCATGTTTGATCACTGACCATATTTATAAAAGGACATTTTCTTTTCTTACTCATAGAGTTTTAAAAAATATTTATGAGATTTAAATTTATCTATTGTAATAAGAGTATCGTTTGGTTTATAATTCTCTAAAGAATGTTCAATTCATCTTTATGATAGATGACCCTTGCTACAAAGCAATAAATTTGCTTGAACAATTCTTATTTAAATTTCACACCTGATGTAAATATCTATAACACCCATGTTATTTCTATGGAAAGACATTAAATTCTTCATTAATAGAAGAAATATCTTATTACTTCTAGCTACATACAAAATTATTTCACATATAATGTCATGATGACATCTTTATCCATAACAAATGGGTACACACATAATGATACTTATACCATTATTTAGATGAATACTGAATTCATATAATCCATAAATGAATCATCGCAAACTACGTATTGCGTTCAATATTTTTATAATGGAGCGTACAAATAGCTCTATGTAATTTTCATCTAATACATATGTGAAAATAATAGTTAAACTTTTGACGAACGAGAGAAAAAAATATAACAATTCCTCTATAGTCAGCACTTCTTTTGCGATTGTTGCTTTTCATCACTTTTAAATCTCTTATCATCCATATCGACTTATTTCGAACACTTGCCTTTCGATAACTCAGATGATTTGACAAGTTCTTGACTCAGTCTTCTTTAGACTCTAACTCTTTACATTGCATGAATCCATTTTCTTTATCTAGGTGGAGAGAGACTCCATCACTTATTTTAGGCTCATGTTCATTTTATATAGTGATTCGACATTGAAAATATGAAACACAACTCATATGTTTCAATAAATGAGCATTAATCAAGAGTTGACTGTGAATTGCTTCCACTCGGAGTGAGGTGTGAGAAGAGAATATAGACAAATCACAAATTAATCCGCAAACATTGTCAACTCTGAATCTTCAACTTCTAAAGTGAAGATGTTATATAATCTCGTTCAGCTAAGAAAATATATACATGAATGTCACATCTCTACGTGATATTGTAGTAACATTTAAGCAGCATTAATAACAACATTCTAAATATAACATTGGAAATTTATTTGCGTCACACATTCAAGTAGATCATGGTTTCATCGTATTCGCAACACTTATAAGTTCGAAATATAGTTAGTCATATAACCGTATCATTTTCATCACTACACTATCTGAATAAATCTCAACCACGTCTCATGATCAATTTAGTCTTGCAATCATAATTGAATATCTAAGTTCATGAATTTATATAAAATAATTCATATTACCAACTTAGATAAATCATATGTATGATTTATAATGCGAAAATGTGATGAAAGAAACCATATAGAACTTTGGACATTCAATACAGATGGATTATTGTAATTTTTTTGTTCATAAACGATTTTCGTATTTTCTTATCAATTAGACATTGTACAAAAGTAGGCAAAAATAACTTTAACGAAAAAATATATTTCTCAAGCTAGTCTATATTTATATTGCCTTAAAAAATATCACAAAAATGACTAGCCAAGACTTTTGGCATTTATTTACGTCATATATGACATAAATAATCAACTTGAATACTTAAAGTAATCAAGACATAGAAAATCATTTATTAAAAAATTCTCATAAAAGAATTTCATTAAATACGAAATTTAATGATAAATGTGAATACACAGCTATGTCTATCCAAAATATCAAATGGAGATACTATACACATATCCACTTTAAAATAGTGGTATAATAGGACAATGAGATAAAAAGATTCACCTATTGCAAAAGAAAATTTTGCAAGTCATAATCATTTTTAACTCCCACTTTCATGTTGTTTCCAACTATGTTCTTTGGCTTGAACGACTAAGTCATCCAAAGAATTCATTATTCTTCATTATTATTTAACTGCACGATAAGTTGTTCCAATAATCTCAGTCCAAAAAATGATGAATTTCAAAAGAGAAACAACATTATCATCAAACAAAACTACCATACGATTATAAACATTTTTCTATTCAGTGCAATCACGAGCGAAAATTATCGTATTTGCCACAAGTGTAACACATTGTTTTGCATATATGAACTTTCCATCATATATAATATATCTGTTGAATAAAAACTTATGGAAGAGATGTTATTTTCTTGATGATTTTGTTACATCAAGATCGTGAGAATTGTGATAGTGATCGTACTCGACAAAGGTCATTTTTTGCCATGTGTCACTTTTGACGTATTCCTTTTGACTTTGTCATATTGCAAAGGCTCATTTTTTTTGTGTAACCTTTGTATGGTAAAAAATTTACATATGGGAAATGAGTTAGTTTTTGCATGTCTTCTTGTTGCATATATTCATAAATAATGACATAACAATATTTTTAAGGCAATGAAATCGAGATGGTCGCCATGCTCTTACTCATCTTCCATTATCTGAAAAAAAATAATTATCATTAATTAAAAATAATATGTTGCGTCAAGGTATACCATTCTAATTATTTTGGAAAATAAACATCCAAAATCATCTAAAAAAATATATGATGTGATTAACATATGATTTTAAAAAATGTGACTAGGACAATCAGGGTTCTGTAATGGGAGCTCTTCCTTACATTTGTAAGGTGCCAGTTAGAAAATCATCACCCCTAAGCCTTGTTACCACAATAATTGGAAAAATGTCATCATGCTATGTAAACATAATAATTCTTGAAGATTGCATTAACATTACACTAGCTAAGTCCTTAGAGTAAGAGGATACTAAATTTCTCACTAACAATATCTTTTCAGTACTTTCCTAGACATGCACATATCACACACCACTCAACAAAAATTTTTACCATGACCATCATATAATTTAGATGCCTTAGTCCTATTTGGATTACCTATGTTTCATAATGTCAAACTTATTTCATCATAAGTTTTATGAAACATGTCACATTCATAATTCACAAATATTTATGCATTCAAAATAAACATTGCATAAATTATATGAATGTATATTATGCACGCAAATAATCATACAATTTATTTACATATAAATGAATATTATTTGTCACACTTATATAATTAACATAAGTATGATAATAGACATACAAATAATCACACATCTAACTCTACATTTATGACACATAAGTTTCAGTCATGTACATAAATTCATATTATGCATGTCTTGTTAATTAAAAAAATATTGTATAAATTTTCATCACATAAAATCATGCAATTCATTTCATGTGTAATAAAAAATATATATGCACATATTTCTATTAATAAAGAAGTATAATTTGTCATAATTAATGTGCATATTTCATATGAAAAATGTGACAAAAAATAGACTGTGCATAATTTAATATACCTATGTAAATTAATTACTCACAAATTCACATAAAACATATTATGTCTAATATGTAACATAATTTCATATTATGCCTAATTTGTCATATATGCACGTGTTCTTTCATAAAGAAAATAAATTCTTTATTACATAGTTCAAATCACACAACGAACTAATAATGTACATATTTTAGTTATCATGTCAATCTACATAAGTGTCACATTTAAACATATTTTAAGTAAATACAGCATAATTATGTGCATGAATATCCAATTCATATGGAAATTCAATTTAAGTGAGACATACTACACTTAGAACATATCATGTAATCACATATATGAATGAATTGTTACTTAAATTCATAATCATATATAATGCATGACAAAATAACATGACTATTTCATGTCTAATAATATGAATAATATAACTAATATGCATAAAACAAATGTCATACAAATTTCAGAAATTTATTCTAAAAATTTTCTTATTAACATTACATGATCACTTCTTGTATAAAACAATTTCCATTTCATATTAATTCACCACATAATTATTCAAAAATACAAAAAAATTCATAATCAAACATAATCTAATTATTTTGTATTAAAACTAACTAAGTACATATCACTCATACTTAGAATTAAATGTGACATGATAATTTATAAGAATATCAATTACTATTAGTTACACATAGTAACATGGCATAATTTGCAAAATTCCATATGCACAAGTAAAAAATATGCATAATAAACATTCTGAAATTTTCAGAAAATTATTCATAATTTTATAACTCAATAATGTGCATAAATTAGAAATAATCTAATTTTTCATATATATTTATCATGACATAAAAAAATATAAAATGCATCATAACAAAAAATTCATACAATTATGTCAAACATATATCATACATTTTTCAGAAAACAATTCAGAATTTTCTGAGTTGAAAAAGTATTTTTCTCATTCTTTGTATATTTTCCTAGGTTTTCTAAATTACATTTCAAAAAAAAAAAACATTATGTTCAATTGGGCATGGAGGCCCAAAAAAGTGCGCGCCGGGTTTCAGGAGACAGCAGCATGCCATTAGCCCACGGCCCATCACGCTTGCGTGTGACACGCTGCGGCAGGGTCTGGCCCGCACCTGTGCGCGATTTAAGCGTGATGCACTATGCTGTAGCAGCAGCTGGTCAGAGGCCCACCGTGACACGCAGCGGGCCGTGGCCCACTCATGCATTGTGCCCTGCGTTGTCGCGCAACAGGTTCACGAGTTGCGCCACACCTAATCGGTGTCGCGTGCCCCACGGGCTTTCTCCGTGCACCGTCGAGTTATCTTACTTTTTTATATTTTTTTCTTTTCAATTCACTTTTGTACTTAGTTTATTTTTCAAGTGTGATAATGACAATTTTATAATTTACTCTCCAGAAAAGTACATCCCCTTGGCTTGTCCTCCACATCACATAGGGGTGTTCACCGGGTCGGGTCGACCCGATGAACCCAGAAATCTGACCCGACTCGACCTCTTTTGGGTCGGTTCAGATCGGTGGTCGGGTCAACCGACCCGACCAAGGGTCGGGTCGGGTTCGGGTTGGAATTTTCCAACCCGAGTTGACCCGACCCGACCCGATGACCCGGTCTTTTTGTTTTTTTAAAAAAATTTAATTATTTTTAGTTAAATATATAGTTTTATATCATTTAAAATTTTAAAAAATATGAAATAAATTATTTTAAATGTAGAAATTATAGATATTTTAAAAAATATTTTTGGTATTTAAAAATACCTTATTTTGTATTAAAATAAAATAATAAAGATTTTTTATATTAAAAAAATAAACAAAAAATAAAAAAAGAAAAAGGGTGGTCGGGTAATCCGACCACCCGACCCGGCCGGGCTCGGGTCGGGTCTCAGCCAAAAAAACATGAGACCCGACCCGACCCGACCCGACCAACCTTGGCCGGGTCAGGTCGGGTTTGTTCATACCCGTGAACACCCCTAACATCACATGTCGCATATCTACCACCCGAATCGGTAGTATATAATTAGGGGAGACTCGCTAGTGCTCCCTCGAAATATTGTAATCATTCCTATTTACTCAACAAAGATTTTAAGCTTGCCAAAATCTAGCATTGTGCCTCGAGCGTGGGGTGACAACCCACAAAAGCGTCCCAAGCGATCGAGCGTTCCGCCGAGGTGCCCGTTTGTTCACAAACGCCTTCATCGAAGCATCCGCTCGGGACCGAGCATCCCAAAACTGTGGCTTAAAAAAAGTGACATAATCAAGCTTCCACAAAGCTCTCAAAAGAGCTTGCCTAGAGTTGGGCACATCTAGGCGCCGCACGTGTTGGTCGAGTGAAAAATGACCCGTGACAAGTTGGTATCAGAGCAACTTTTCTAGGACCGCTTAAGTTGATGTTCGACGATTAAGGAGGAATGACGCCGAACTCAAAGATGACGAATGAACCCGTCGGACCGAAAAAGGACAGCCCAGAGCGAGGGCGCGCCCGCTCGAAGGACGTCATAACCGCCTTCAAGCAATGCATTGGCCAGTTCCAATTGGAGGTGAGCGAGATGCCAGACCAACTCACAACGCACGAGGGAGAGTTGGAGAAGACAGTGGATCTCGCTACATGATGCCATTGTATACGCGGCTCGAGTCTATGGAGGCGACAATCATGGACATGCGGGAGATTTTGGACAATGGTCTCTCAAACATGAAGTTCGAGATGGAGCAAGAACTCAAGACTACAGGGAAGAGCTCATTATGGAGATGGGCGGCGTCCCGAGACGTCCGTCCAACATGAGGCAAGAATCGATGTGCCAAAGTCGAGGCCCTACAAAGATGAGCGGTCGGCAAAGGAGATCAACGACTTTTTGTGGAACGTTCAAAGGTACATGGAGGCATTGGACGTGACCTCAGAAGCGAGGATGGTGAAGACCTCATCCTTCTACTTGCAAGATACGGCGAATCTATTGTGGTGGTGTCATTGCGATGATGTGAAATGTGGCAACGTTGATCCCATTGAGAGGTGAGATGACTTCAAAAGGTAGCTTACCAACTATTTCTGCCCTGTCAAGTCAGGATTGGAAGCCAAGATTGCGTTGTTCAATATTTTCTAGAAGGGTACGTTGAAGGGGTACATGAAAGAGTTCACCGAGCTCCGCCTACAGAACTCCCAGGTGGATGAAGACACGTTACTGGCGATCTTTGTGAAGGGTTTGAAGCCATGGGCTAGGACGGAGTTAAAGCGATGAGATTGCCCCAATCTCTGCTCCTAGTCGCCGCTGCTGAATTGCTCGTAGAGTATGCCAAAACGAGCGCACCACCACAAAGCCCTTAGGCAAGGCAATGGTGGGGGAGAGAAGCCAAAGTCGCAAGGAGGCAAGCCGCACTATCAATACAAAGGGAAGGAATACCAAGATGAGAGGCCCAACAATGACAGATTCAAGAGGGATGAAAAACTGCCAAAACTATGCTACATTTGCAAGAGTCTACATTGGACAAGCGATTGCCCACAGAAGGCGACAGTCAACACCATGTATTGTCCCGACGAGAATGAGAAGGAGGAGACATGTCTCAGTTTGATACACGTCCTCAGTGTCATCAATGCCTCAAAGGGTTCCTCATTGGCTGCTCGACTTTATGCGGACATCGAGTTGAACGGGCAAGTCTTCAACGCCCTCATTGACACGAGAGCATCGGAGTTGTTCGTGTCAGAAGTGGCCGCCAAGAAGCTGAAGCTGCCACTAAAGATGACTAATGCCATATTCAAGGTGGTGAACGCGAAGTCTATCTCAATTATAGGAATTTCTCCTGGAGTGAAGGTTTGCATCGGTAAGCGGCCGGGAAGCTTCGACGTGATGGTGGCATTGATGGATGACTAAGAAGTGGTGGCGGATATCTTTTTCTACGACACATTGCTGCATGTGTCATCCCGCTCACCAACTCGATGGTCATCTTCGACCCCAAGAGACCTTACAATGTTCTCGTGAGGTCAGGAGAAGATCTCAAATAGAAGACCCGCTCCGCCATGCAAGTGGTGAAGGGGTTGCACAAACATGAGCACACCTTCCTGGTGACTACCATCTTGGAAGATCCGGGCCCCTCCACTCCAACACCTCCCAAAGTTCTTAAAATCCTTGAGGACTTTGCGGACGTCCTGCCCCCGGAGCTCCCAAAGCGGTTGCCTCCGAAACGTGAAGTGGACCATGTCATCGACTAGATCCCAGGATCGAAACCCTCCCATGGAGTCCCTTATCGGCTAGCCCCCCCATAACTTGTAGAACTCCGTAAATAATTCACCGAACTATTGGATGTAGGATATGTTCGGCCCTTAAAGTCTCCATACGACACCTCGGTACTCTTTCAGAAGAAGCATGATGGTTCCCTCCGGATGTGCATCGGCTACTAGTTGCTCAACAAGATTACGGTGAAGAACAAGTACCCCATTCCCCTAGTGCCGGACTTGTTCGACTAACTTGATGGTGCAAGATGGTTTACCAAGTTGGATCTTCGTTCGGGCTATTAGCAAGTTAGAATCGTAGAGGAAGATGCACAAAAGATGACGTGCGTCACAAGGTACAACTCTTACGAGTTCCTCGTGATGTCTTTCGGCCTCACCAATGGCCCGACAACCTTCTGCACCCTCATGAACAAGGTATTGCAACCATCTCTTGACAGGTTCGTGGTTGTCTATCTCGATGAAATTATGATCTATAGCCGCACTTTGGAGGAGCACATCGAGCACATTCGTCAAGTGTTAGAGGTGTTGCGGTAGAACGAGCTCTACATCAAGCAGAAGAAGTGCACCTTCGCTCAATCGTAAGTGTATTTATTGAGACATGTCGTCGGAAGTGGCAAGCTGAAGATGGATGGCGCAAAGATTCGGGCCATCATGGAGTGGGAGCCGCCCAAGCGGATTCTCGACATGTGTTTGTTCCTTGGTCTGACGAACTACTATAGACAGTTCATCATGGGTATTCACATATGACGACCCCTTTGACGAATCTCCTCCAAAAGAATTTCAAGTGGGAGTGGATGCCTACATGCCTAGAAGCGTTCGGCACCCTCAAGAGGGCCATGATGGAGGAACCGGTGATCGTCTTGCCAGACCACATCAAGCTATACGAGGTATAGATAGCTGCCTCTGACTATGCTATCGAAGGAGTTCTTATGCAGAAGGGGCATCCCGTGGCGTTCGAGAGTCGCAAACTCAATGACACGGAGCGGAGCTATGCCGTTCAGGAGAAGGAGATGACCACGGTGATCCACTGTCTTAGGACATGGTGGCACTACATTCTCGGATTGTGATTTCACATCAAGACGGACAATGTCGCGACAAGTTATTTCAAGACGCAAAAGAAGCTCTCACCAAAGCCAGTAAGGTGGAAAGATTTTATAGCGAAATTCGACTATGGTTTGGAGCACAAGCCTGGCAAGACGAATATCGTTGCTGACACCCTCAATCGATGCGCGGAATTGGCAGCTATGAGCTCCTCTCAGGCCGACATGATCAAGAGGATTAAGAAGGGATTGGAGTCAGATCCCACGGCAAGGAATCTGTTTGAGCAAGCAAAGGAGGGAAAGACACGCCGCTTTTAGATGGAAGTTGGGCTGATCTTCACCAAGAAACGTCGCATCTAAGTTTCCTTGTTTGACAACTTGCGGCGCGCTATCATGCAAGAGTGCCATGACTCTAAGTGGGTGGGATATCCAAGCATCCGCTCACTTTGGCACTCATCGAAGACAATTACTTCTGGCCAAGGATGGAGGATGATTTTGAAGCTTTTGTGAAGACATGCCTTGTTTGCCAGCAAGATAAGAATCTCAATCAAGTGCCCGACAGACTTCTGGAACCTCTTCCTATTCCAGAGCGATGGACTTCATCATGGGCCTGCCCAAGTCTGAAGGGGCAGGTACCATCATGGTGGTCGTCAATCTGTTCTCTAAGTATACCATCTTTGCCGCGGGCTCCACAAGTTGTCCTACCACTGAAGTCGCGGAGTTATTCATGAAGCATGTAGTCAAGTATTGGGGCCTACCGCAAAGCATAGTCAGCGATCGAGATGGACGATTTGTTGGAAACTTCTGAAAAGAATTGTTCAAGATGATAGGCTCCAACCTGCATTTCTCGACATCACTTCATCCTCAAGCCGACGACCAAACTGAGAGGGTGAATTGTATCATGGAGATATACTTGTGGCACTATGTGAGTGCCAATCAGAAGGATTAGGCAAAGCTATTCGACATCGCACAATTGTCCTACAACCTACGACGAAGCGAGTCGACCAATCAGAGTCCCTTCGAGATAGTGATGGAGCAGCAACCTCTTACTCCATAGGCCGTTGCCAGTTCTTATGGTGGCAAAGTTTCCGCCGCTCACCGCATGGTAAGGAAATGGCATGAGTAGAACGATATGACTAGAGCATGTTTGCACAAGGCATCTGGTAGTGAAATTGAGGAGTATAGTGATAACTTGCTGATTTTTGGGTCAAACTTGAGATTTTTCAATTTTTGGTTCAACTCCCTAATTCACTCTCTATTGCAAGTATACAGGTCAATTGTAGTCTACCCAAATGTCATATCCACAGTGATTTGAAGCCTAAGACTCCCTAAACAATATAGATTAGCCTTAACTAAAGTTAAAATTCTAAAAAATTGAAAGAAAGTTCAAATCGATTTCTTTAAATGGCCAAAATGATAACTATTTTTGGATTTTTGAAAAGTTACCAAAACTGAATTATAAATGCTAAACTAGAGGCTCAAAGGGTTTAACTATCAATGAGGAAGGTTCTCCTAGGAGTTGGGGTTCATCTAGCTTAATTATGGATGGAATGGAACAAGTTATCAATATGTGCCAATTTTAATCCAACTTGAAAATGGGCTGTTATCATAGCAATATAAACCAGAACTAATCATCATATTTTCATATGATTGGATAGCTAAGTTGAATTAGAAGAGGTCCTGACTGAGATTAAGTCAACATCAGGCTCAAAATTTAGTTCCTTGCTGAATTTCAATGGTTTAGTGAAATCTGAAATGATAACTTTCAATTGCACCTTGAAAATGAGGGAAATGCTTCAATCAACTAAACAGGGATGAAATCAATTCAATATTGATGCAAATGCTTCTTGGATTATCTCTAAACTATAAGAGGATTTTAAATCAGTCTCTCAACTGCAAATTCAAATGAAATCCACATTTTTACCAAGGGATTAAATGAAATCAGCACCTACATTTCATATAGGAATTCAGCAATGTCATTGCATTCTTAGTCATCTCTGAACATCAAGACAACCTTAAAATCACCTCTCAATGATTGAATAAAATCAGAGGTTTACAATGACCAGAAGAATCCCACAGATTTCAGAATTTCAGATTTAGAAATCAGGATTGAAAACCAGAAATCAGCAATGGATAGTTTGCAATAATTCAGGGATTGAACCTTGGAATTACCATTGACTCTTGATTCATTTCTAAATAAGAATAAAACCATAAGTAACCTATCAGTTATTAATTCAATTAGGGCTTCACAATGGTGAAAACAGATTCAACAAATTCTGAAATCAGAAATGGGAAATCAGAAATCAGAAAATCAGATTCTAGTTGGGATTGAATCTAGAAACTTATCATTGATTCTTGCTTCATTTCTGAACAAGGATTCGATCAAATGACAACTTCTCAGTTGTGGATACAATTAGGATCTTACAATGTCAGGAATCAGATTCATACAAAACAGATTTCAGAAATAAAAATCAGAAATCAGAACTTTAAGAATTCAGAAATCAGTGCAGGAAATCAGAATTGTCCATATCCATCCACAATTAATCTAGACTACTACCCTATCCTAGGAGAGATAAATCATACTAAACATATTAGAAAACTAATACAAATCATCCTGCAATTAGTTGATATGAAGGCCGTCGACATGATCAGATTTACAGCAACTCTTCAGCTCCTTCCCCCTTGCTTCCTATCCAGCCATCCTCCCAATGGAGGCTCCCTCTCTTTCCTAGGGTTCTCAGCTTATATCTGCCTTTCCTCCACCCTTAGATCAACATCAGAGTGTTCCCTTATGCTTTGATTGTGCCAAGTGTCCTTTGGACAGAAAATATCTTAGGTGACAGCTTTTTGGATAGCAAAAAGTAGGTGGTCCCCCCTTGCTTTTCCAACCTTTTTTCAGCTCCATGACACCTGCTAGAAGAGATGGAACACCAAACATCAAAGTCCTCAAATAGGTAATAAACAAATAAGGGTAAGGATAGCTACTAGGATCAGCTCTAGTGCCAAATAAAATTTGATGTTGTGCAGGAATGAAAACCATAAATCAGAAATGATAACATATAGAACCCGAAATGATAACTTTGCATATTTCATGCAAAATGTCCAAATATGGGTGGTTCAAAGCATTGAAGGCATCAAATGGATTAGGATGGCAAGTGAATGAGGTCAAAAATTAAATGTAAATAGGATTTCATAGGATTGATAACTTGGGTGCCAAAAATGATAACTTAATGTCATAAAAATGATAACTTATGATAAGTTTAGTTGTGGTTATCTAAATGTGATCAAATCAGAGCAGCAAGGAGATAGGACAATAATATGATGATTGCCTAAGGTTTTTATGCAGAAATGACAGCCTTGCATATCGAAATGATAGTTTTGCCCTTAAACGATAACTTGACATTGAAAAATGATAACTTGTTCAAATGGATTGATAATTTTGCACAAGTTGAAATATGATCATTCAAATATGATTTATTCATGATGGCAATGGATTAGGGCAAGAAAATCACTAGAAATCAGCTCAAATGAAATAATGATAACTTGGCACATTGGAATGATAACTTGCCCTAAAAATGATAACTTGGTATAGAATTAAAATATTTATGGATTTTAGCAATTCAGAACTTCTATGCACATGGAATTAGGTATAAAATGAGAAAGATGAACTAGTTATCACAATCTTTGCATTCCAAACATAATTGGCCAAAAGTTGGGCAATTTAAGGGCTCGATATGGGTGAAATACATCTAAAATAGGATAAAAACCTATAGTGATCAGCATCAAAGCGCATAAAAAAGTGGGTGGACACTGCCCGATGGAACGTCAACTTTGAAATCGGAGACTTGGTCCTTGTGAAGTTAGTTCAACATCTTCGGCTAAGCGGGAAGAATATGCACAAGGGCCCATTCAAGATCTTGAAGAAGGTAGGCAAGGTGTACTACAAGCTGGAGCTCTCGCCGCAGATGCAACAACACTCAGTCTTCCATGTTAGCCTGCTTAAGCCTTATGTCGAAGACCCTGAAGATCCCGGGTGTGGAGTTTCAGACCGTGCCCCGCCGGCCATCCGTCAGTAGTTCACTAATCAAGTTGAAGAAGTACTCGCCGTCCGCACGAAGCATCGAAATGTTCGATGGAGTGGAAGACTGGACGTCGACACAAGTTGGGAGACAGCCAAAGACCTATGGCAGTTCAAGTAAAGGATTGAAGAATTCGAAGCTGCAGCTCTAGGGATGTCGCTGACTTGAGTGGGGGAGAATGTTCCAGGGGCTTTTTTCGTGGACCGCCAAGTTATCTTACTTTCTTGTATTTTCCTTTTCAACCCACTTTTATACTTGGTTTATTTTTGAAGTGTGATAGTGAGAAATTTATAATTTGCACTCAAGAAATGTGCACCCCTTGGCTTGTCCTCCACATCACACGTCGCATATCTACCACCCGAATTGTTGGTATATTAGGGGAGACCCGACTAGTGCTCCCCTGAAGCGTTGTAATCATTCTTATTTACCCAACAAAGATTTCAAGCTTTCCAAAATCTAGCATTGTACCTCGAGCATGGGGTGGCACTCCACAAACGCGTCCCAAGCGATTGAGCATTTCGCCGAGGTGTCCGTTTGTTCACAAATGCCTCCACCAAAGCGTCCGCTCGGGACCGAGCGTCCCAAAACTGTGGCATTTGAAAAAGTGGCATAAGCAAATTTTTGCAAAGCACTCAAAAGAGCTTGCCTAGACGTTGGGCACGTCTAGGTGCCGCAGGGGTCGGTTGAGCAAAAAAATGAGAAAATAAATGAGAAAAGCCATTTCAGCTCTAATACTAATTGAAGGAATTAGTAATAAATAAAGTAAGGGTATTACGGAATTTCTCGCAGTGGAAGACAGATCGCCAGAGGCTTTTCTACGCTATTTCGAACTCATCGTCGAGAACTCGATCATGAGAAAAGAGAACACTTGTTCGCAATCCATATACCACGAACACCATCGGAATCCAGGCGAGAATTTGGACAGCCTTAGGGTTGTGCGAAGGACTGCAGTGGATATCCAATGGAATTCATCGGACAACACACATGCACACATTACTCAAAAAAGACCTCTTGGACTCTATTTATATAGTTCAATATGTGTAGTTAACATAACTGCACATTTGAAGTTAATCAAAATGTACACATGTAGTTTCGTGCATGATAATACCCAGTGATTGGGCCTGAGCCATGAGGGCGTTAGTCCAACAACAAATACCGTCAAACTTTGATGTTTAGTTAGCGTTATTCTTCAACTTTAATTTGTAACAAGAATGCACTCCATCTTTTGATTCATTACACCGAATGTCCTTTTTATCGTCGATCACCGTTCTCCGGTCGCATAGTTGACGTAGCGATGTTCTCTCTCACTCGTTCGACGTGGCACCGCCACAAAAACTACCCTCCACATCATCAAATTATTATATATTAAAATAAATAAAAAATAATGAAGTAAGATCAAATTAAAAATATAATAATAATAAATAAAAAGGAGGGGGTGGCAGCCCCTCCTCTCTCTTCGATCACTGGTCGCTTGAGCGCTGACGGTCGGAGGGAGAAGAGGGGGTGGGGGGCGGCCGGCCCCAACCCTATCCTCTCCGGCGCCCAAGAAGAGAGAGAGAAGGGGGCGGAGCCCCCTCCCCGCGTGGGAAAAGTAGGGGACGTCGCCCTTCCCCCTCTCCTCCCTGGCGACGGAGAAGAGATGGGGGAAGGGGGGCGGGCCCCCCTCTTGCGTGAGCACCGGTGAAGAGCAAGGGGTCCTCGCCACCCCTCGACGGTCGCCAGAGGTGGGGGGGGGGGTCTCCCCATCGGCAACCTCCGGCTGCCCTTCTCCTATTCATCAACATGTGGGAGGAGAGAGAATTTTTTTAGTTATTATTTTATTTTTTAATATTGTCACGTCGGATGATCACTTATGTGAAGGAGAGAGGAAATGGCCACGTGGACACCACGTAAACTGGGTAACGTCGATTGCAGGTGAAAAGGATATTAGATGAAACAAGTTAACAGATGGAGGAAAATATTGTTACGAAGCTGAAGGATAGCATTGAAAAAATAGCCAAAGTTGGAGGATATTTGGCATAATTTACTCATGAACTATATGATTACTTATCATATTCAAATAAATGTGATAGTGATGTCTTAAGCTTACATAGATTAAATGATCGTACATATCCAATTATCTCTACTTTAGTTTAAGATTTTTTAGCTATTTCGATGCCTATAGTAACATCGTAATAATATTTTTTTGGAAGTTCTAAGATATTGGATGAGAATGAGAATGATTGGATTTAAGTAATGTGTGGATCCAAAATAGGTCTACACATGTGGACTCATCATTGATCCATAAATCAATGATGATCCTTAATAAATACTTTTTAAAGTACTTTATAATGAATTTAAGACTACCATTTGTAGACAACGGTAGTCCACATGATTTTTCACAATTCTCAATCTCATTATAATATATAGATCGATGATAGTCGACATGTTAGGACCTGCACAATCCTTAACCCTTTGGATTTAGAAAAATTGTGGACCCAAAATAGGACCACATATGTGAATTTGCCATTGATTTAAATCAATGGTGGTCTTGATAAATATTTTTAAAATTAATTTATAATGAAATTAAGACTATCATTACATCAACAATAATCCTAAGATGTAGATTCATTGGCTGAATTCACACAATCTCCAATCCCCGTAGAGATAAAAGAATTTGGAAGGCCCAAGGCCCATCTCAAAGATTCTATACCAAAATTTCTTATGAGAAAGATTGTGAGCGTTAAAAGTAAATGAACTTTTAAATTATTCGATCCTATGATTCAACTGTATCAAATCGAAAGATTAGTTAAGAAATCATTCCTTTTAAAAACAAAATTTTCAATCATTAGAAAATGATGCGGACTTAGAAACACTAGCAATTGCACTAATTGTTCAAGTAATAAAATGATGTGTATAAAGTATCGTTCCCACGAGGACAAGAAATAACTAATAACTTCTCTTGCTTATAACTTGAGAAAAGATGAATAAATTGTTTAATGTGAAAATAAGTTGAATAATTAATAAAAATATAAAAATACGATCAATGGAGTTTAAAAGTATAGATTTGATGAATAGGACTTATCTTGATTAATACCGCTACTCGCATATGAATTCTAGACAAAAGATGATGAATTCATAAAGAAAAATTTCCAATTTGATTTAACCGATATTTCAGGCTTTAAACCCTATTTTGAGATCAATAAAAGAGAATAATCCTTTCGATTTTTAATCTAATCTATTCAATCTCAAAACGCATTCAACTAGAATATAAAGTTAAGGGCTTTCTCAAGTCACCTTAACAATAACACAATTGGGTCTCTTGCGATTTCCCCAATTATGACATGTAAGAGAAAAATTAGAGAAAAACTCCAGAGAATCTAAAATACTTCTTTTCAGATAATCAGAAGATTCAAAAGAATAAATCTCAGGTAACAATTAATCAAATTTTCAAACATGCTATTGATCCATCAACTAATTGTACGAAGAATTCATAAAGAATATTGTTCAATCAAGAAAACCCTAAAGAACTACTCTAATAAACTAGATTACATCAATCTAAATAATGTTTCAGGAAAAGAAAAGAGAACAAGAAGAACTACTCCTAATTCTACCGTCCTCTCTCGAGTTTCCGGTAGATCTTTGTTGTAGCCTTTGTATCTCTTTCACCAAGCCTTCAACCTCTGAATTATGCCCTCCAAAGATGATCCTCCAATTGATTTGGGGTCTCCATAAATAGTTTTTTCCGTAACATGGCTCAACAACCCAAAATCTTATAAAAAAGATGGATAAAAATGGCTTAAAACTGACTAATAGAACTGCTGTCACGGTCGTGAAAATCAAGTGGCACAGCCATGATAGAACATCAATTTCTGATCTTTCGCAGCACGGGCGTGACGATCGATTGCACGGCCGTGACAGAAAGTCTTCCAAGCCTCCGATTCGCATGGCCGTGAAATTCATCTGCACGGCCGTGACAGAAAGATTAAATTCTCCGCTCTTCATTGCACGGGCGTGACATACATTTGCACGGCCGTGACAACTGCTAAAAGTTGTTTTCCGTGACTTTTTCGTCCATATTCCAGCGTATTTCCATTCCCTGTCATGAATTTAATCAAGCTTAGGTAGTAATAAATCTTTAGGGAATTTCAATATATTTACAATAATTTTTCATTTTAAATCATGAAACACTCTTAAAGTTAAAATAAATTGGCCTAAAAATTATGCATGAATTCTATGCATCAAATTCCCCAAAGCTAGATATTTTGCTTGTCCTCAAGCAATTTTGTGAGACAAGCCCTCGCTCCATTGCGATATCTAATACTTTTCTCCTATTGGTCTTTTACACAGCCATCAACAGAGTATCTTTTCTCAAACCAAGCCCAGCCTTACAAAATTCTCAACCTTTAACCGTCCTCCCTGCATTATTTACATACAATATTTATCTATCTCATAAAAGTATCAATGTTGAACCACAAATCTTTAAGGAGCTTATTTTCATACTATTATTATTTCACATTTCATACTATTTTTTTCAGCTTTAAGAATTTAGTAACCCTCCATATTGCACAAAGTGGTCCATGTAACGGGCTTTCAATCGACGGATCCCAAAGCAGATGCCCTTAGGTCGCCAGGCAAGAATCCTCTACGGATCTAATTACTCGGACACACCAAGTTCCAGAGGATACTTTATACTTTTCACTTTAATTGTTGGAGCTCAACTAGCTCTCTTTTCATTTTCATTTTCACATTAAAATTAATTAGCATAATTATAAGCTCCAAAAAGATTTTATGCTTCAAGAAAGATACAAATATAATCAAGATAGTAGATAATTTCAGAAGTGCAAATTAAAGAGTAGATTCATTTGCTCGGCAACAAACTCTTACCATTTCCCAATAATATGGTGATAACTGATAAAAAGAACAATAATTGAATTTCATAAGATAAGCAATGCCCTGACACTGAACTTTAAGACAATGAAATATGTAACATGAGAGAAATGATGCACTGACCACAACATTGAGTTTATCACATATCTAGTACGCAAAAAGGGTCACAACTAATGTGCAAAAGGTTTTCATAAAAGTGCATGAAATTTTCCCAAGCTAGAACCAGACACTGCCCCAGTGTTAGGCTTAACATGCTAAAAGAAAAGGAAAATACATAAGTGAAAAAATATAAGATAAAAGAAGAGAGACGACCAAGTACTAGTCTTCTGGAGGTGATGCAGGCGGAGAAGGTGCCAAGTGGCCCTGGCTGAGATGATAAGCGTACATCTGACGAGTCATACGTGCAGTCTCTCGATGCTCGGCAGCCAAGTCAGTAATTTGTCTCTGCATAATAGAAAGAAGATCATAAATAGCATTAAGGTCATATGCTGACAACGACTGAGCAGTGTTTGACTCCATCTGTGTTGGTGGCGAAGTACGGGAAGGGCCTACCTCGGCGTCATGTGTCCTAGTAGGTGGGGCCTGTGGTCCTGCCCCTAGGGCCGAGAAGAACAACCAGTTATCGTGATTAAAGACTGTGAGTCGATCGATATCAACAAAAGGTATAGGTATAGAAATGTTATCGAACTTGAACACGTTTGCCTTTTGATCACTATCATGAACAACTAATTGCATGGCACTCAGTGCATATCTGTTCAGAAATATACTTCCCGGAATCTGAATGTCCTGCTCCAAATCAATATGAAAATGTTGGGCAATAGGAGTTATCAAGCCGCCTATAGTAATAATGCCACAGACTCTGATTGCATTTTTCTGAAAATGCCTAATCAATTTATCACCAATATCCACCACAACATGATTTAACATGGCCCACATAATGTATAACTGGAGTTGAGTGACCGCACCTTCACTATTAGCTCGAGGAAACAACCCACATGAAAGAAAGCGGTGTATGTATCTCAGAATAGGATTTTGGATTGACGTGCTTTTAGTTGTTCGCCCTGGAAACACAACTTCTCCCGTGATATCCTTCCAAAACTCCTTACAGTCGAAATCGGCACGTTGTTTCTTAAGGCCATACAAGGGGAAATGATAAATGTTGCAGAATTCCTCCTTTGTCAACCTGAATTCGCTATTGTGCATTCTGAAAGTGATAACTGAGTAATCCTTGTTAGTCGAAAATGAGGAAAGAAACTCAAGTGTTAACCTTTCGTATGTAAACTAGTAGCTCGTGGCAAAGTGATGCAATCCAATGTTGTCAAACATGAGCAGCACATCATCCTTCAATAAAAATTCTTCCATTGACTCCATATGCAGAAATCGAGTGACGTTCAGACCAAGCATTTTTAATGTATCAAACCTTTTTCGTTGTTCAGCATCTCGAAACTGAAGGCGAGGAGGCTATGGTATCAATTCAAGAGGAGGTGGTTCTTCTTGTACTGGCTGGGGCCTCTGCGGAGGATGGCTCATCGGCCGTTTCCATTTAGGTGCAGGCGCCGACATTCGTGCCCCAAGAAAAGCACACTGTCACGGGCGTGCAATAGAGAGTCATGGCCGTGCTGTGTGGTCACGGCTTGCTGCACTGGAGAAGCACGGCCGTGCGCGTGAATACATCGGCTTATTGAAGAACCATGGCCGTGCACACTAACGATCGCCTCCGATAGTCGACGGCCGGTGAAGAGGCGATGGCGACTTTGTGGAGGAAGGAGGGTGAGGAGCGGCTTGTGACGGTTGATTGCCGGTCGTCGGTGAAGATGACGATGATGAGTAAGTGGTGGATGACCGAAGCGGAGGTGTGCTTTTGTCCGACGCCAGTCAGATGGCGGTGATGAGGGAGGTGGTAGAGAGACTGTCCGGCGAGATCAGCCGAATGATGGTGGGCAGCGGCCGACGTGCGTTGATAGTTGGGAAAGGCGGCGGCGACGGTGAATCAGCCGGTGGAGATTGAAGGCGAATGGCGCTGGCGGTGGCGCGTCTGTCAGTGAGGCGAATGGCGCTGGCGGCGGCGCCTGGATCGGAGATTGACGATGGCGTAGCGGCGGCGGCCAATGACCGGTGAAGAGGTGGCTGGCGACGGCGAATCTTCGGTGGAGATTGACGGCGAATGGCGCGTCCTCTTGTTGATCGAATAGGACCGCCGTGCCTTTAGGGCACGTGCGCGCTTTTTTTTAATCAAACCATCGGTGGCGTTGTTGGATGGTCACCACGTGTTGGATCTTGTCTGGAAGTGGGGCACGACCGTGATAATTTTCTGCACAGTCGTGACAGAAGGCTATTTTTTACTAAAAAGTTGGCTTGCTGCACGGCTATGATAGAATAGGGCACGACCGTGACCTAGTAATCCTAAACATCAGAATACAAATTAAAAATTAAATCAAATCTAGTCCAAACTCAAAACTAATCGGTGAAAGAAAAGAAAAAAGTTTTAGACGGTGTAGTTCTAAGTTATAGTGTTAGCTTGACTTTTGCCTTTTCATCTTCAGGGGTCTAATAAGGGCACTGAGTGGCCTTCCTTTTCAACCTTACCTCCTATGTAGTGCTTGAGATGTTGACCGTTTACCTTAAAAGAATTGCCTCATGATAGTGGTTGAACTTCAATGGTTCCATACGAAAATACCTGGACCACTCTGAAGGGACCTGTCCGTCTATATTTTAATTTTCCTGAAAAAAGCCTTAATCTGCTATTATATAAAAGAACCTATTGGCCTGGGATAAATTCCTTGGAAAGGATATTCTTACCATGAATTCTCTTGTTTCTTTGTATAGCTTGGCATTTTCATAAGCCATTTCCCGAATTTCTTCAAGTTCGTTCAACTTCAACAACCTGTCTTCACCAATGGATTTCATATCAAAGTTAAGAAATTTAATAGCCCAATATGCTTTATGTTCTAGTTCTACAGGGAGATGGCATGCTTTTCCAAACACTAATCTATATGGGGACATACCTATAGGAGTTTTAAATGTTGTCCTGTATGCCCATAATGCATTGTCTAGTTTTAAGGACCAATCCTTCCTAGATGCATTCACATATTCTCCAATATCCTTTTCAATTCTCTGTTAGAAATTTCTACTTGTCCACTAGTCTGGGCATGATAGGGCGTGCTAACCTTGTGAGTAATACCATATTTTTGCAAGATACTTGAGAACAACTTATTGCAGAAATGAGTGCCATTATCACTTATAATTGTCCTAGGAGTACCAAAATGAGTGAAAATATTTTTCTTTAAGAATTTGACCACCACTCTTGCATCATTTGTGGGGGTAGCTATGGCTTCAACCCACTTAGATACATAGTTTACGGCTACTAGGATATACTCATTGTTCATAGACTTAGGAAATGGTCCCATAAAATCTATCCCCCAAACATAAAAAATATCACAAATTAATATATTATTCAGAGGCATTTCGTTATGTCGAGAAATGTTACCCATTCGTTAACACTTGTCACACGATTTGCAGTAAGCTTGTGCATCCTTGAATATGGTGGGCCAATAGAATCCACATTGCAGAACTTTGGCGGCTGTCCTGTTTGGTCCAAAGTGTCCTCCTGCTTCTCTGTCGTGACAGTGATATAGGATGCTTTGTACTTCATCTTCAGGTACACATCTCCTGATGATATTATCAGCACACACTCGGAAAAGTATGGGCTCCTCTCATATGTAATGTTTGAGGTCAGAAAAGAACTTGGCTTTTTGCTGCTTTGTCATACTCTTTGGAATCCATTTCTCTGCAAGGTAATTAGCAATACCAGCAAACCAGGGGATTTGATAAAAAAGTTTTACCTTGAATAATGTTTTCATTGTAAACACCCTTTCATCGGGAAATTCTTCTAGGATGTCTCCCTTCTCCTCTGGAGGTGGTTCCAAACGGGATAAGTGATCTGCCACCAAGTTTTCTGATCCTTTCTTATCCTTCACTTCAACATAAAATTCCTGTAGTAATAGTATCCAATGCAACAGTCTGGGTTTGGCTTCTTTCTTCTCCATTAGATGGCGAATTGCTGCAAGGTTTGTATACACAATCACCTTGGAACAGATTAAATAGGATCAAAATTTATCAAAAGCATAGATGACAGCTAAGAATTCCTTCACTGTTGTGGCATAATTCAATTGTGCTGGATTCAGTGTTCTACTTGCATAATGAATAACATAGAAAACTTTCTCCTTTCTTTGTCCAAGCATGGCCCCGATTGCTCCATCACTGGCATCGCACATCAATTCAAACGACAGACTCCAGTTTGGTCCTACTACCACAAGTGCAGAGATTAGCTTATGTTTCAAGATATTAAAGGCATTTAAGCAATCATCATCAAAATCGAATTTAACATCTTTAGAAAGTAAGGTGATTAGAGGTTTAGCTATTTTGAAGAAGTCTTTTATAAAGCGTCTGTAAAATTCTGCATGTCCTAAGAAACTTCTCACACCTTTGATCGAAGTTGGGGGTGGTAAGTCTGCTATCACCTTTACCTTGGCCATATCAACCTCTATACCTCATTGAGAGATTTTGTGCCCGAGTGCTATTCTTTCCTGCACCATAAAATGACACTTTTCCCAGTTCAAGGAAAGGTTAGTATCTGCACATCTTTGAAGTACTTGAAATAGATTTAATAAACAATCATCAAATGATTCTCCAAAAAGTGTAAAGTCATCCATGAAGATTTCTAAGATCCTCTCATTCATATATGAAAATATGGCCATCATGCATCTTTGGAATGTTGCAAGGGCATTACATAATCCAAATGGCATTCTGCGATAAGCATAAGTTCCACAAGGACATGTAAAAGTTGTTTTTTTCTTGATCTTCAGGAGCCACTGAAATTTGGTTATAACCAGAATATCCGTCCAAAAAGCAGTAATATTCATGACCAGAAACTCTTTTAACATTTGATCAAGAAATGGAAGTGGAAAGTGGTCTTTATGGGTAGCATCATTTAATTTTCGGTGATAGATACATACCCTCCAGCCAATAACTGTGCGTGTGGGAATGAGCTCATTTTGTGCGTTCGTTATAACCGTCATCCCACCTTTCTTGGGGACCACTTGTATCGGACTAGTCCAACTATTATCAGAGATAGGTAGATAATCCTTGCATCTAGTAGCTTAACAACTTCCTTGCACACTACTTCCTTCAACATTGGATTAAGTCTCCTTTGAAATTGGGTTATAGGTTTGCTATTTTCTTCCATCAAAATCTTGTGCATGCAGATAGAAGGAGAAATTCCCTTGATATCTGTTATGCTCCAAGCTATAGCCTTTCTGTGTTTGCGGAGTACTTCAAGTAACATGTTCTCCATTTCTTCTGTCAATGATGAAGACACAATTATAGGGAACTTATTAGTTTCTAAAAAACAATATTTAAGATGCACAGGTAAGGTTTTGAGTTCAGGAATAGGGGGTGGTAAATCTTCTTCTTTTAACTCCTCTATACTAGAATCTTCATTCATTAACTCTTCCTCCAATTCCTCATTTTTAGCATCCTTCATCTGGGTCTCCACTATTTCATTGATATTGTCCCTGTCATGTTCATAAAAAATATCAATTGCAAAACAAGAAGAATTATCAATCGGATATTTCAAAACTTGTCCAATATTGAATGATAAGTCTTCGTCATTTATTCTTAATGTTATTTTTCCTTGTTGAACATCAATCAACGTTCTTCCCGTGGCAAGAAATGGTCTGCCCAAGATTAATGGAGGCTCCTTTTCAGTCTGCATATCAAGAACGACAAAGTCAGCAGGAAATATGAATTTGTCAACTCTAACTAGTACATCCTCCAATAGTCCTTTAGGTTTCTTTATTGATTGATCGGCTAGTTGAAGGAGAACTCTCGTTTCTCTAAGTTGACCTGTGCCTAACTTTAAAAATACTAAGGACGTCATCAAATTAATGCTGGCACCTAAATCACATAGAGCGTTATCACAAAAGAAATTTCCAATTGAACACGGAATTGTGAAACTCCCTGGATCTTTCAACTTCTGAGGGAGATCGTGTTGATCAATAACACAATAACTAGATGAAAGTTTCACCAATACAGACTCCTCTATCCTCCTTTTGTTGGTTAGGATGTCTTTTAGGAACTTGGCATAAGTTGGCATTTGCAAAATGGCTTCGGAAAATGGAATATTAATATGCAATTATTTTAAAATTTTCAAGAACCTAGCAAATTGTTTATCTAATTTCTCCCTTTGATATTTCTGTCGGTAAGGGGGTTTCCGAATTCTTTCATCTTCAGTCTTTTCTTGAAGCTTATCCTCCTTAGATGGTGCAATATTGTTCTGTATTTCTTCTTTTTCAACTTTTTCTTCCTGGAAAGGTGTCGCTGCTTCAGGAATTTTCGGACCTTCTAGCTGAAGTCCACTTCTCAGAATGATTTTATTTGCTTGCTCTCTCGGATTTTTCTCTGTGTTGCTAGGCATGCTTCCTGGCTGTCTCCCAGATATCATGTTTGCTCGTTGACCAATCTGAGTTTCCAAATTTTTGATTGATGCATCCTGATTGGTGAACTTAGTCTCAATAGTTGTGATAAACTTTGATAAAACATCCTCTAAGTTAGTCTTAGGTTCAGGACGAGGGTGATAAATAGGGGGTTGTGCTGGACCTCTATTGTTCACCCATGAATAATTCAGAGGATTCTTCAACCCAGTGTTGTATGGATTGCTTCCCACATTATTTCTTGGAGACATAATTAGCATCCTCAAAATTCTGTTGTTGAAAATTCATACCTGCTTGACATTCATGATTAGGATGCCCTCCTCCACACATATCACATATGATGTTTGAGATTTTGTTGATAGGTTTTTGCATCATTAGCATGTCCATTTTCCTTGCGAGGACATCTAGTTGAGCTTGAATATGGCTTGCATTATCTATCTGATGAAATCCAGCTTTTTTCACTTTTGCATTTTGCCAACTGTTCAAGGTAAGATTATCAAACAACCTGTAAAGATCTTCAGGAGATCTGTCCGCAATGGTCCCTCCAGCAGTAGTGTTAATCTTGTCCTTTATCTCGGCAGTCGATCCATTATAAAAGTACTGAATTTGCTGATACAGGAGAATGTTATGATTTGGGACTTTGCTAACTAGATCCTTGAATCTGTCCCAAGTTTCATGCATATTTTCAGTTTCCAGCTGAAAGAAAGAAGAGACTTCAGATAAACATCTAGGCTTTTCCTCTCAAAGAGAAAGGAAAAAGTCTTAATCGGACTGCATCATCAGTTACTCCTTCAAATTTGAATGTTGAGCATAATTTAATGAACTTTGTGATATGGCCAAATGGGTCTTCATTTCAATCACCTCCAAAATTCGTATTTGATATCATTTGAATCGTGCCCTGTTGAATTTGAAAATTGTTAGCACCTATTTCAGGAAGTGTAATACTCTCTCTTTCCTCGATCAATGGACCCATAGTGTAGTCTCTCATAGTTCTGCATGCAGGTGGAAGTGGTTGATATTCAATTTGCCTCTGTTGATCTGCCATCTTAACAATAGTGGAAATTTTCTTCTTGAGTTGTCTGGCAGTTCTCTCTATTTCAGGATCAAACACTAGTGGGCATCCTGAACTCCATGTATTATGCCTATGCTCCAAGGCACTAGTGTTAGAATCCTCTAGGATGTGTGGATTATGAATTCTTCAATTCCTGCAAACATACCAATACAAATGAATGGTAATAATTCTCAAATTAATAAGAAAGATAAGAAATTAATTACTAACAAATCCCCGGCAATGGCGCCAAAAACTTGATGCAGAATTAGAAACACTAGCAAGCGCACTAATCGTTCAAGTAATAAAATGATGAGTATAAAGTAACGTCCCACAAGAACAAGAAATAACTAATAACTTCTCTTGCTTATAACTTGAGAAAATATGAATAAATTATTTAATGTGAAAATAAGTTGAATAATTAATAAAAATATAAGAATATGATCAATGGAGTTTAAAAGTATAGATTTGATGAATAGGACTTATCTTGATTAATACCGCTACTCGCATATGAATTCTAGACAAAAGATGATGAATTCATAAAGAAAAATTTCCAATTTGATTTAACCGATATTTCAGGCTTTAAACCCTATTTTGAGATTAATAAAAGAGAATAATCCTTTCGATTTTTAATCTAATCTATTCAATCTCAAAACACATTCAACTGGAATATAAAGTTAATGGCTTTCTCAAGTCACCTTAACAATAACACAATTGGGTCTCTTGCGATTTCTCCAATTATGATATGTAAGAGAAAAATTAGAGAAAAACTACAGAGAATCTAAAATACTTCTTTTCAGATAATCAGAAGATTCAAAAGAATAAATCTCAGGTAACAATTAATTAAATTTTTAAACATGCTATTGATCCATCAACTAATTGTACGAAGAATTCATAAAGAATATTGTTCAATCAAGAAAACCCTAAAGAACTACTCTAATAAACTAGATTACATCAATCTAAATAATGTTTCAGGAAAAGAAAAGAGAACAAGAAGAACTACTCCTAATTCTACCGTCCTCTCTCGAGTTTCTGGTAGATCTTCGTTGTAGCCTCTGTATCTCCTTCACCAAGCCTTCAACCTCTGAATTATGCCCTCCAAAGATGATCCTCCAATTGATTTGGAGTCTCCATAAATAGTTTTTTCCGTAACATGGCTCAACAACCCAAAATCTTATAAAAAAGATGGATAAAAATGGCTTAAAACTGACTAAGAGAATCGGCGTCACGACCGTAAAAATCAAGTGGCACGATCGTGACAGAACATCAATTTTCGATCTTTCGCAGCACGAGCGTGACGATTGATTGCACAGTCGTGACAGAAAGATTAAATTTCGCTCTTCATTGCACGGGCGTGACATATATTTGCACGGCCGTGACAACTGCTAAAAGTTGTTTTTCGTGACTTTTTCGTCCATATTCCAGCGTATTTCCATTCCTTGTCATTAATTTAATCAAGCTTAGGTAGTAATAAATCTTTAAGAAATTTCAATATATTTACAATAATTTTTCATTTTAAATCATGAAATACTCTTAAAATTAAAATAAATTGACCTAAAAATTATGCATGAATTCTATGCATAAAAAAAACGATCTGTTCTTTTGTAATAACAATCACTTGTAATGATTCATGATAAAAAAGTTAATCCCAAGCATGAGATGCATTGATCAGTGTTCTTGACCGCCATCTCATACAATTCCAAGGGGTGCAAAGACTTCTGAAACAGTCACACTCTATACAATACAAGTAATAAGTGTGCAAAGACTTTTGAATCATTTGAGCGTACCTTCACATTTAATTGACTTCCACTAATTTAATTTGTGATGTTAGATGTCCGTAACATTTAATTATATTGATGTTAACCTAAGATAATAATTGATGATTATTGTATGTGGAGAAGAAAAGTCTTTCTCTTCTTTGTTGACACCCTAGAAAGAAGGAAAAACGAAAATCTACTGAAAGATTGGATGCTGATGTGATGCTATTGAAAGTTTGAAACTCACTAGTATATATATATATATATATATATATATATATATATATATATATAATTGTATAGTTGTATAAAAATTCAAAATATGAAGAAAAGTAAGAAACCAAGGTCTTCCAATTCGGACGGAGTCTTTTAAAATTATTTTTTTTTTCGCCGCCGGAAAAGCTTGTTAGCAGATTGAGTTTGTCATGTTCGACAACACATTTTATTAGAATATTTAGTATAGTGATCAAGGGAAATCTTATTTATTAAGATGTTTAATAAGTTCTTACTTCAAATAGAGCGTAGAGATTAAAAACATAAATACTATAGAGTACTCCTACTAGCTTTAAATGTTAATAGATGTGTTTATATTTCCAAAGGTACATTTCTTCATTCTTTAGCCGTATTTTTTAATTTTTTGTTATTACAAAAGATTTCATAGTTGTTTTTTTATTATTTCACATGTTCTATTTTTATCAAATTAAATAAGATGCATATGTTTATTTTACCTTGACTAATATTTTGTGGTGTGTGAAAAGAATTTTTTTATAAAAATAAATGAATATACATATTTTTTAAAATAGGATATATAATTATTATGTTATAAGAAAAATATCTGTGATGCATTAAGAACTTAAAATATAGAACTATATTTTGTATGTCTATCATGTCATGTCATGTCATTAGGGGTGAGCGTAGGCTGCCATTTATAATTTTTTATTTTTATTCTGGCTCTATTATATTAGGTTCCTCCACCTTCGCAAACTCTGGTTACTCGAATCCACATCTTGAGATCCGGCTGATTGTGAGACTCGACCGAAATCGGAATTAGATCGGACCGGGTCATACAAATTCGTACGTGTCCCATCATAGTCATAGATATTACTGATATATCATATCATTTAAAAATAATATATTTATTTTTATATCTAATCATATATTTTAAACATCAATTACATTATATTATTTTAATTTATTGTATTTATAATAATAATAATAATAATAATAATAATAATAATAATAATAATAATAATAATAATAATAATAATAATAATAATAATAATAATAATAATAATAATAATAATGACGACGACGACGACGACTATCAAAAGACTTATCTACTCCACTCATCTTTCTTAATTAAAATAAGTATTCTTTAACTAATCCTCTTCTCCCGTCCAAAACCCTTAATCCCAACAAGCTCTGGGCGCCGACTAACTGTTGCCCCGTTGGAGAAATGAATTATTACATTTATATTAAGTAATTTTACTAATCAAATTATTATTCACTATTTATTAATTAAATCATTCTCTGCGAGTCGGACAACTATTTGTCTGAATGTTGAATAGCGAGGCTCAATAAAAGTCTCTCCAAGCCGGACTACTATTTGTTTGAATGTCGATAAAATTTATATTAAATTTCCCTCATTCAATAGTTAATTGAGTTAGACGAGATCAAAATTGCTCATGTATAAAAGGGCATTAAATTATAAACATAAATATCTCTAGTGACCTTTTTTCGATTAAAAAATGCTCAGGGACCTAACAAAAAAATCAAATATCAAAGATTTATGTTGAGAATTTGGCGTGAGAAAATTATACAACGAAGAACACAAAGAAAATATTGAACAATGGCAATATTATATGAAAATAATAAAAAAGAAGATTACAATCACTCATATTTGTGACTTCTTGTAATCCCATCTCTCAGGTTTTGTTCGATAATTTAAATTAAGAGGGATGGATTGAGGTGGTGCAGTGAGGATTGATAAGATTGAGTATGATGAGTGCTCATATAAAGTATGTTTGGATATAAATTAATAGGATGTGGTTGGATTAATTTGATTCACTCATTGTTTAGATACAAAATACGATAGATGAGACAAGGAAGATTAAGTTTGGTAAATGTTTTTATTATCCTTATGAATTTTTTTTATTTGGCTGAGAATAAATAAGGGAGAATGGGGATAATTATTTCTATCCCATTAAAAATCACAAATTTGGAGGGTTTGATTTTAGGTCAAATGATGATCTTAGGAACACCAATCTATCCTTAGTAATAAAAGTGGTATCCAAACAAGGTGTAGAATTTTTAAACTCACCCCATCCTTATTAAACCTAGCCTACCCTTCTAAACCCTCCATCTAAACACACCATTAGAGAGTTTATTTAGATAGTCTCTTTGTAAGTTATAAAAATTATACTCTATCTAACTTTTCATAGTAACCTCCAAAAATTATGACACATATCACAATACATGAAATTTAATTAATTTTGAACTACGGACACAAAGGACTCCAAATTGTTATCCTTTTTCCTCTGATGACTAGGGTTGAAAGAGGACCAAGAAAAAGCACAAGAAAGAAGGAGATGAAGAGGAAGGAGATGAAGAAAGAAGAGAAGGACAAATTAAGATTAATCAAGGCATGTAAAGGGGATCCAATCACTCTCTCCCCTTTCAATATTTTCATGATTGGATTGAGAGCTCCAAGTACACTCTAGTTCTTCATAGGAATTGTGATTGAGGGCTGCACATAAAATCTTTAAATAGGAAAGATGTTTGTATGTGATCCATGCTTAGATCTACATGCTAGTGTTCCATTTTATGTTCGTAGATGTATCTGGGATTGAAATCATAGATCTTTATGAATGAATGAAACTATATATTTTCATGTGTTTTATGATATCTAAATGCTTAAAATTCATGTTGAAATCTCTAGGATGTTTTGGATTGTTTTTCTAAAGTTTCACATCAAAATATGTGAATTTTCGGGTTAAACATCGAAATCTGAGATGTTGGCACAATCGTACATGCCAATAGGTCATGACCAAATGAGCAACAAAACAGGCTCATTGTAATTCCCTTGACACTCCTATCACGGTCGTGGCCATCTGATAAGGACCATAAGCGAGAAGGTAGCCAAAACAATTAAAATCGATCCCTCTATAATGTTTGTGATGAACTAGTTCACCATCGTTATGAGCAAGACACGACCATGACAACCTCGTCATAATTGTGATCATGATATGGTGAAAAAAGGGATGAAACATGGCTTTGTAATGCTCGTTGATGCATGCATTTTACAACATTTAATTTATATTGCATTTAGATTTATTTTCATAATTTTTCTCATGACATGCATCAATTTTGTTAATTTATTATAATTATTTTCTTGAACTCTCCAACTATCTAGGTGTGCGTAATTTTTACATGAATATCTCTGATTTCGGTGAAAATTATGAAAGCAAATTACCCCAAGTGAAAAGAATGAAGAAATCAACTTTAGAAGCAAAAAACAAACTACCTCACGGGTCGTGATAGGCATATAACACCCCTTAAACAAATTTCCATGGCTCGCAACTCTCTTCTCACAGCCCTCACAGAAAGAAAGCAGACGGCCGCATATTTCATTACCGACCGTACCATAGTTTAACGCCTCCCCAGATTGAAGACACGGACCGTTAGGGACAATTCACGGGCCTTACAGAGAGACATTCATCCCTCATGAAAGCATTGCGAGTCGTTATGGAGTCTTCACGCTAAAAGTAGAAACATTATATAATCGAAGGCATACCTCTTAACGGGCCGTAATACATTTGTAATGGGTCTTACAGACTGAAGAACTAAACCGAAGGAGAATCTAACGGGTCGTCATATGGAATTACGATTCACAGCAGAGCTCAATTTATTGGTCACTGGCCGTAAAATTTGTATAACGACTCATACAGAATTGGATGAGAATCGAGCGTAAGGGAGCCATTACAACACACACATAAGGGTGTAAACTCTTGCCAAAAATATTACGGGTCGTAAGAATTATCTAACGACCTATTACATCAACTATCGCGAATTATGCCCGCAAAAGAACATGTCGAAGTTATTATAGATCTAACTTGTGGGTCGTAATATGATACTTACGGCACATACAGAAGCCAATCGTGTAGGATCCCAAAGGACACCAAGAGGGGGGGGGGGGGTGAATTGGTGTTTAACCAAAAATATCGATTTCACGAAATTCGTAGTAGAAGTACAAAACCGATTCTTAAAACCTTTGCAATTTATATTATAAACACAATATGAACGGGAGAGAGAGAGAGAAAATCAAACACAAAGACGCGATGGTTGTTGACGAGGTTCGGCCACACGTTGACCTACGTCCTCACTCCAACTTCTTGACCTCGAAACCGTCGGAGATTCCACTAATCACTTCCTTTGTTCCAAATGGGACAAGGAAGAAAGTCCTTTACACCACCGCCTTTTCTCTGCTTCGAGAGGCAAGGCAACCTCTCCTCTTAGGAAGCTAATCTATTTCTCTCGCTCAAGAGGTAAGATTTAGAACCTCTTTTACATAGGAGCTCTCTCTAATTTTTTTGAATAAAAGTGTTTCTCTCTTTTACAATTCTATGCTCACAAGAAGAGAAGAGAGAAAGAATGAGAAAGCTATAAAATAAAAACTTCAAAAAATGATCTCTCTTTGACAACTTGAAACTTTTCTTCAACAAGTGAATGAGTGCCTTCGCCTCTGGCCTTTGACACTCCTTTTATAGTCTTCAATGTATAAAAAATTCGTCTAGAAATTATTCCACAAAATTTTCCTTCAAATATGACCATTATTGTTCATTTGACTCGGAGGCCGGTTGACCGCACTTCTGAACCGGTCGATCGGTCTATGTGACCGTTGCGCATTTTCTTCAACTTCTGTGCTTGATCGGTCGATCGGTCCGTCGACCGATACATCGACCGGTATCAGCTCGACGTCATCCGAAGCAGGGTTAGTAGTTATCGGTCGATCGGCATCTTCTGTTCGGTCGACCGGTATCTTCTCGATCGGCCTTCTTTGCGTCGACCGGCAGGTTGACCGACCTGTACTTTTTTTATCATAACTTTCTGCACGGTTATTCAAATTAGATGATCTTGGAGTCTATGGAAAGCTAACAGAATTATCTAAGATGGTCCACTTTTATCCAAAATAAATTGGATCAGTGATAATTATTTAATCAAAGCGTAGTGCATAAAGTTATCCATTCTTCTTTAAACTTTTTTAGCATTTCAACTTTAATCTTTCGAGGTTTGTTTCATCAAAATATAATTTTAATGTCATTAAAATTTTGACCCAACAATCTCCCCCTTTTTGATGAAGACAAACCAAGAAATATGAAAAAGATATAAGTTGGCGAGAAAGTTGTAAAAACAATTTTACCCCCCTTAATACTTAACTTTCCTTAAAGTATATTCAAATCGTATTTCTTCTATATTTCCCCCCCTTTTGTTTCATCAAAAAGTCGTTTGTAATTGAAGTATATAAGAAACTATATGTAACTCCCCCTTTTGTCATTAATAGATATGTAGAGTATTGCAAGTTTTGAAAGATAACTTCCCCTAAATTTATGATGATTTTATAATGAAAATCAATTTATGAAAGCCAAAACAAAAATATATTAAAAAATATGGCATAAAAACTTTGATAAAACAATGTGATATCCATGATATGTGAAAATAATATTTAATCATGCTCCCGCAATCACTATGACCAATCTTTTATATATTCCTCTTTTATGTTTAAAGAAGTATCAGTTTTGAAATTTTTGGGTGAAATAAAAAAGTAAGTGATACTTCTACCATAATCTTTGTGCCTTCACCACTTGTCCTTTGCTTTGCATGTGAGGCACATCTGAAAAGTAATTATGTAGTCTTTGGTACCCAAATTTCTTTGGATCCTAATTTGTTAGACAGTGTTTCTTTTGGAACCCAAATCATGCCATGTTGTGTTGATTTTTTCATTTTGCATTGATATGCATAATGCTCATAAAATCCACATGTAAAACATTTGATATGTGATTTTCTACCATGTAGATGATTGGATTTTCAATATAAATTTTCATGTCCAAAATGATTCTTAAGATTATTTATCGTTACATGAGAAATAGTCTTATTTTGTGAGTTTTTCTAAAGGTCATTTTTCTTCTTTACCTTTTCTAAAGAACATGTTAGTTTTACAATTTCACATGCATGCGTGATTTCCAAAGTATCAATTTCATTTTTTAGTTTTTCATTTTCCAAAAAATATGCATTATTTTCCTCTTTTAATTTTTCAATTTCATGTATTAATTTTTCATTTTCCTCTTTAATTGAAAAATATCTTTTTACAAGAGAGGAGAGTTCTTTGTTCACATCTAAAGGAAGAATTTCTTCAGAAGAGTTTGATGAGTTATAATTTGAGTTTGAAGGGTTGGAAATTACCTCATCGTCGTGTGCCATCAAGCATATGTATGCTTCATCACTAGAAGATCTTGATGAACTACTTATTTCACTTGACTCTTCATATTTCTTCTTTTTACCTTTCTGAGATTTTTCTTCTTTGTGGTGTTTGTATGATTTTCTAGTTGACTTCTCGTTCTTGTCTTTCTTTTTAACCAACTTGAGATACTTATCTAATTTTCTTGAGTAGAGTGCGAGTTTCTTTTCATCCACTTTCTCACCACTTGAATCTTCTTATATTGTATTTGCCTTTAATGCCAATGTTTTCTTCTTGGGGGCTTTTTCTT
The DNA here is from genome assembly GCA_030549335.1 of Pontederia crassipes. Lineage (NCBI taxonomy): Eukaryota > Viridiplantae > Streptophyta > Magnoliopsida > Commelinales > Pontederiaceae > Pontederia > Pontederia crassipes. Next base: position 12,366,517 of record CM060190.1, read on the forward strand.
CTAGATCTTCTTGGATTGAGATCTCATAGGTTAAAAGTGAGCCAATAAGATTGTCAAAATCCAATTTGTTCAAATTTTTTTCTTCGATCACGGTCCTTTTCATATGCCATTTCGAGGAGAGAGACCTGAGAATCTTTTTTACTTTTTGAGAGTTAGATCTTGGCTCCCGAGGCTAAGTCATTCAAAATATCATTAAATCGAGCAACCATATCATTTATAGATTCATTTTCATGCATCTTGAAAGAATTATATTGATGATTTGAAATATTCTATCTAGATTCTTTAACTTTATCGGTACATTCGTAAGTAGTGATGAGTTTATTCCAAATCTCAGTTGCATTTTCATAATTTGAAATCCGATTAAAATCCGTTGAATCCATAGCACAATAAAAAATATTCTTTGCTTTCCAATCCAATTTCGAAAAAACTTTTTGTCTTTCATCATATTCGGAAGGTAATTTTTCATGTAAATAATAGTCTTTTTCAACAATATCCCATATGTTTATATCAATAAAACATATGTAGGCTTGAATCCAAATTTTTCAAGATTGAAAATTTGATGCATTTAAAAGGGGAGGACGACTAATTGATTGTCCTTCGGCGAAAATACATGCACTTGATGCCATAGCTCTTAAAATTGTTAAATCTCAAAACAAATGATTGAACCTTAAAAATGATTAGATCTAAAAACTGAGATGATTCAAAAGATCAAAACAAGAGCAACTTGGCTCTGATACCAATTGTAAGATCCCAAAGGGCACCAAGAGGGGGGGGGGGGGGAGGGGTTGAATTGGTGTTTAACAAAAAATATCGATTTCACGAAATTCATAGCGGAAGCACAAAAGCGATTCTTAAGACCTTTGCAATTCAGATTATAAACACAATATGAATGGAAGAGAGAGAGAGAAAATCAAACACAAAGACGCGATGGTTGTTGACGAGGTTCGGCCACACCTTAGCCTACGTCCCCACTCCGACTTTTTGACCTCAAGGCCGCCGGAGATTCCACTAATCACTTCATTTATTCCAAATGGGGCAAGGAAGAAAGCCCTTTACACCACCGCCTTTTCTCCGCTTCGAAAGGTAAGGCAACCTCTCCTCCTAGGAAGCTAATATATTTCTCTCGCTCAAGAGGTAAGATTTAGAACCTCTTTTACACAGGAGCTCTCTCTAATTTTTCTGAACAAAAGTGTTTCTCTCTTTTACAATTCTATACTCACAAGAAGAGAAGAGAGAAAGAATGAGAAAGCTATTAAATGGAAACTTCAAAAATGATCTCTTTTTGACAACTTGAAGCTTTTCTTCAATGAGTGAATGAGTGCCTTTGCCTCTGGCCTTTGGAACTCATTTTATAGTCTTCAATGTGTGGAAAATTTGTCTAGAAATCATTCCACAAATTCCTCCTTCAAATTTGATCGTTACTGTTCATTTGACTCGGAGGCCGATCGATCGCACTTTTGGACCGATCGATCGGTCTATGTGACCGTTGCGCGTTTTCTTCAACTTCTGCGCTTGATCAGTCGATCGGTCCGTCGACTGATACATCATCCGGTATCGGCTCGACGTCGTCCGGAGTAGGGTCAGTAGTTATTGATCGACTGACATCTTCTTTTCGGTCGACCGGTATCTTCTTGACCGGCCTTCTTTGAGTCGACCGGCCGGTTGACCGACCTGCACTCTTTTGATCATAACTTTCTGCATGATTATCCAAATTAGATGATCTTGGAGTCTATGGAAAGCTAACAAAATTCTCTACAAATCTAACTTGTCCACTTTTATTCAAAACTAATTAGACCAGTGATAATTATTTAATCAAAGTGTATTGCATAAAGTTATCCATTTTTCTTTAAACTTTTTTAGCATTTCAACTTTAATCTTTCGAGGTTTGTTTCATCAAAATGTAATTTTATATGTCATTAAAACTTTGACCCAATAAAACGTAGAGTTGTTCGAGTTACGGACCATTACCTTTGTGTTACAAGCCGTAACACATGTGTGAAAACGTCGAATCGAAGTTGAAAAGGGCTTGAACACTGCATCACAGGCCGTTAGAAGTGCTGATTTTTCTTGATCGTCGATTTTTCAAACAGATTTTGATCAAATCAAGGTGCCTGGACAAGTGTCCAACTTTCTAGAAGACTTGTTTGATGATAAGAGCTCTGAATTGAAGATAAATCACGAAACCTTTGAGTTTAAGAGGAGTTTAAATTTCAAATTCTTCTTTGGATAAAATTTGAACTCTCAACTTTTCAGAACTCATCGGGAATCTTGGAGCTATAAACAGAAGACCCAAAATACTTGAAAGTTGGTGCTTGAGCCCTGGGAAGCCGTGCCCAATCGCAAAGAAGAAGACTTGAAGCCAGAAGGTCATCGAAGGAGAAGGATTACACATTAACTCGTCGGTTAGTGCTGCGTGATCGTCCAGAGGTCCTGAAGGATCTAAAAGAGATTTTACCTTACTTTTCATAGTTCATTGGTACTATAATAGAGATTTTATGTTTGCTTCAGAAAGATAGATTGTTTAGACCTCGTTCTTATTCAAGTTAAATTATTAAGTCAACTTCTTTTGATTATATGTGTTAAGTTCAATGCTTTTTTTTATGAGAAAAGCTATTTCTAAAATTAGATCACAAACCTTAACTAGGAGTGATTAATTCCAAAAGTTATTATTCTTCTGATAATTGATGTTTTAATTTTAAGTTAAGACATATATAACACATATTCTGTAATTCGTCGTATATGTTGAATCATGTGTGGTTTATTATTCTATCCAGAAGTTTGGGTGGATAATAATTTAAGAGTTACATTATCTTGCATCATGATTCTCTGTAAAATCAGTAGTCAACTCATCGTACGCGATTATTGATCTTATTTGGAATTAGGATAGTTTGATTTGCTCGTCTAGAGAAGTCAATATTTTATGTGCTTTTAATCCGTCTCAAGATTTGATCTGAGTGTTCTGTCATGATTTGATTAGTTCAGAGGCCCATATATATCTAACTTCATTTTAATCATCCAAAATTCCCAGAGATCATCGCCACTTTATCTTTAAGCATCAATTATCTATTTTCTGTAATTTTTATATTTCTGTTCTACATATACCAAACCCTTTTTCTTTTAATAGATTTTTAGGATCAATTTAAATTGTTCATCTTGGGATCGACAACTCTACTCTTCAATCTATTACTTATACGACTAGTGCACTTGCTAGCTATTGTGTTGTTACTTATTTTTCGCATCACTCGTGAATATGAATGTCACAACTCTTACGACGCCTCTGGCACGAACATGACAACTTTGTTACGGCCGTGACTGATTAGAAGTAACTTCCATGATATTTAAAACCCTATTTTTAAAGTATATATGCTATATTGATGTTTGATGATTGTATATGACACCTAGATATATGAGATTGCAAATATAATGCACCCAATTGAAGAATACTATTACACCTCATAAAATAATTGTTCCTTGCATCTTCTATGCAAGCATTTTTTTAGGAATAAATGTATCTTACCGGCAATAGTAATATATGTTCCTAGTCACTCTCAGGCGAGGGGAGCATTGTTTCCAAGGTCTAGCTAGCCTATTGTGAGGACAATGTCATGATTCTTCAATTATTATGCACACTAAAATGGAGTGTAAGATAAGTGCAAGACATTAATGTGCCTATTATTATGATTGAAAGTTAATGTATGCACCATACTTTTGTATCATGATGTTTACTAGATGTTATTCCACGCCAAGATTATAAAAAAATACGATTTCATGTTTCTAGGGTCCTAAAATGAGTTGAGTCGAACTAAAATCATAATTAGGGGTAAAATCAAATTTTAGTGCTTTTTAATTCGATGAAAACATGTAAAGACATTTAACCACACGCATAAGCGATGAGTTCTAGCGCACCATGTCTCATCTGGTAAGTGGCTCCGACACCTTTCCTTACGTTGCAGGTTTTTCTTTCACCACTATTATCTTTTAATCATACTAAGTTTTTTAAAAAATATTATAATAGATTAAAATTAAGATAAGAAAGGACAAATATATAATTTATTATAAATGATTGCTAATAAATTTTATTATTCTTTTATTCTTTGGATCATAACATTTAAATAAAACTTATTGCCAATACCTTTTTTTCATTTTTTTTCAATCAATTCATGTATAATACATATATATATACATATATATATATATAATTCCATCTATATTTTACTATTTCTTTCTCCACTATTATTTTTTAATCATACTAATGTTTTACAAAAATAATAAATTAATATTAATGTAAGAAAGGACAAAATATATGATTTATTGTAAATGATTGCTAATAAATTTTATATATTCTTTGGATCATAATATTTAAATAAAACTTAATTCATATGATGAAAATATGGTATAGTTGTTATGGCAATAATGAGAACAAATAAATACTACTTTAGATAAAAAATCTTATAAATACATCTATCTATTTAGATCTAAATTTATTAATTTGTTTTAAGTGATATTATTAACATATAAATATTAATAAATATGATGAAATAAAGGTTAAATCATATTATGAAAATATTTGTGAATTTTATTCACTAATTATTAATGGTATTTTAATTTTATATATCTATTAATATATTTGATGTGTTTTAAAAAAAATAATTATTATTAAATTAATATTATATCTAAACTCTACGTATTTATGCATCGAGTTTACAATATGAGTTTACTTCCCATAAAATGAACTTAGGTAGAAAGTCAAACTTGACAACCTTGTTCCATGATATTAATATTAATGCATGTTGATATTATGATATGAATGATTGACATGTAAATCATACTGATAAGTACATAACATTCATGCATATTTCTTTTATTATATGAAACTACTTATACAAGTTATGTGGTATTTTGCTTAGAATGCATTGTATATCATAACATCTACATATTGTAACTAAGAAATCCTGCACTCTATATCTGTGGAGGTAACTGATATTAGGATGGATGACGACTTAACTCATGATCACAAAGTGCACATGGTCTAGGCTATAAATAAGTCATGATGTCATTATGAAACTATTTATGTTAGAGATGTTTCAAATAAAGAATGTTAGCTTTATCTTATGTTCTATGTTATTATTTTTCAAATGCTTTATTGAAGTCTTCTGCTAAAAAAATTATTTTTATTTTATGTTATTGATTAATAGTTTATTCCGCATTTATGTTAATCATTTCATTATTATTATGTAATGACGAATGGGCTAACATAATCAGAATTCTCCTAATTTTCCCCAACTTTTAAAGTGAATTTTTGGGCAGTTTGATATTAAATCATGCTTAAAACCTATGCTAAGTATGTCATGGAATGTTAAGTTTCTAAACTCATGTGCAACTATCATAAGAAGCCATACAAAGTTAAAGAGTGTGTACATTTTGTGGCATATGATTGTATGTTTACATTAACCATATAATATTTGGTTGGCTTTTGTTATGCTGAGGATGGAATAAGGAGGTCCTTCTAACACTTCAAGAGGACATATGAAACTGATTGAGAGCATGACCCACTTGGTTCAAGTGATGGAGAGGAATGCTGACTGGAGCCACTCTAGTCGCTCGAGCTTCATGATATAGAAGTTCCTGAAGTTTCATATCCCTACTTCCAATGGGGATAGGATCCGAACAAGGACAAGACTTGGCTGGACATCATCACTAGTTTAGGGCAGAGGAGCATAAGGTCAATCTAGCTACTCACTAGCTAGTTGATTATGTTCGTCAACGTTGGAAATTTATCACCAGACCCCAGTTTGACGATGATGAAGAGATCACCTAGAGAGTCTTCAGGAAAGCCTTCAAGGATCACTACCTCCCTCCACAGGTAAGGGAGAAGAAGCAAGCTGAGTTCATGAGCAATGTGGCATGATGGTATAAGAGTACCTCAATAAGTTCTTAGAACTTGAGAGATATAATCCTCTAATGGAGGATGAAGATGTGAGGATCAACCACTTCATTAAATGGTTGAATCCACGATTGAGGATGAATGTCATAAGTGATGATCCTACCATCATGGCTAAGGCAAGTTCTTTGTCGTCCAAGTTGGCTAGGGAAATGGACACATATGATGTACGAACAAGGCAAGAAGTCCAGAAAAGATGAGAGGAAAGATAATAACAAGGAGGACAAATACTCCAAGCCATATTCCAAAAGTGAAGGTAGACAAGGCCGCAAGCTTATCCTCAGTACTGCCATAGATTTCATGTGAGTGAATGTAGAATCAAGTCTGGTGCATGTCTCTGTTGTGACAAAATTGACCATTATATGAGGGACTGTTGTGAGAAGAAGCCTGAACAACAAGATCAAGGAAATGACAAGCAAGTTGATAATGAGCAACAAGCATCAAGAAGAGTCTACATCATGTAGGTAGATGAGGTCTAGAAGACCAATGAAGTGATCCAAGGTAACTCCTTGTAACTGATCACTATACTAATGTCTTATTTGATTCTGGTGCAACACATTATTTCATATAAGATGTGTTTTATAATATGATGAATGTTAAGATGGACAATTAGACATAACAACACCACTAAAGAGGATCTCAACTAGGCAGTACTTCCCAGAGATATCAGTATTGATTGAAGGAGTGAAATGCTCAACTTACCTCATAGTGTTACCTATGATAGACTATGATGTCATATTAAGCATGGATTAGTTGTCATACCATGATGCCTACATGATGTTTTGATGAAGAAAGGTAAAGATAAAAAAGTATGATACTTTTGTGACTTTTAACGGAATGCCATCAAGAAAGAAGAAGATGATGATTTCCTTAGCCAAGGAAAGCAAGATGCTGAACAAGGGTTGTCAAGATTTTCTAGCGTCATCAAAAGTGATTTCCATCCCAAGCCACTACAAGAACTTGAAGAGGTTAATGATTTTTCTAACGTATTTCCCGATGAGCTCTCGGAATTACTTTCGAAAGAGAATATCAACTTCCATATTGAACTGATGCTAGACACAAATCCTATTTCGAAACCTCCCTATTGAATGGCACTAGCTGTAGGAGTTACTTGATAGAGGATTCATGAGACCTAGTGTGTCCCCATGAGGGTGCACCTATTCTATTTGTGAAGATAAGGCTATACATTCACTATAGGGTGCTCAGCAAAATGACCATAAAAAACAATTATCCTTTGCCCAAAATTGATGATTTATTTGATCAGTTGTCTTCAATGTCAGCCTTTTCAAAAATTGTCTTAAGAAGTGGATATCATTAGCTCAGAATAGCTAATGAGGACAATGCTAAGATAGTGTTTAGCTCAATGTATGACCATTATGAATTTTTTTTATGCTTTTTGAACTAACAAATGCTCTTGCAGAATAGAATATTCAAACCTTATCTCAGTAAGTTTGTGATTATGTTCATGGATGATATCCTGATTTATTCATCAAGTCTTGAAGAACACAAAAAATACTTACATATTATTTTGGAGACTTTACGTAAATACTAGTTGTATGCAAAGTTCTTCAAGTATGAATTCTAATTGGAGTAAGTTATGTTTCCGAGTCACATTATTTCATAAGAAGACATATCAGTGGACCCAGCCAAAGCTGAAGCTATCATTAATTGGAAAAGGCCAAAGATACTGACAGAGATAAGAAGCTTTCTTGGGTTAGCAGGCTACTACAAGATGTTTATTCAAGACTTTTCAAGATTGCTTATCCAATGAACAAGGAGATTAGGAAAGTCAAAAACTTTAATTGTACACAGAGATGTGGAGAAAACTTCTTGGAATTGAAGAAGTATAACACCGATGCTAATAGTTCCCATAGGAGTTGGAAGCTACACAGCGTATAATGATGCACATGAAACAAGATCGGTCTGTGCTTTGATGTAGCATGGAAGAGTTGTGGCTTATGCCTCAACACAGCTTAAGCCCCATGAGAGGAACTACCGAACTGATGACTTGAAATTGGCAGCGATGGTGACCTTAAAAAATGGCAGCACTGCTTGTATGGAGAGGAATTCAAAGTTTTTGTCGATCACAAGAGTCTCAAGTATGTATTCTTCCAAAAGGAACTCAAAATGAGACAAATGATATGGCTGAAATATTTTAAGAACTATGAGTTCGACATTCTCTACCATCTAGGGAAGGTCAACTCAGTGATCTAAGCAGAAAGTAACAAGGGTTAATGGCATGCCTAAGGGTCTACAAATGGACTCTAATTGAAGGGAGCTCACAGAAGAAGATGATAATGCATTATGTCATTCAACTTGATTTGGTGATCATAATTGCACATGTACAAAGGAATGATCCAGGATACAAGGACATGAAGACTCCATGAGAGAAGGGGCACACAAACTACAAGTGTGAAGATGGGACCATCAGGCTCCAAGGCAAGTTGTGGGTACTTGAAAATAAGGAGCTTAAGAAATAAATTCTAACTGAGTGTCACAAGTAAAGCTTTGTTATACATCCTCGAACTACCAAGATGTTCAAAGCCCTGCAAAAAATATTTTAGTGAAAAAATATGAGAAGAGAAGTGACAGAATTTGCGTCCAAGCACTTAGTCTGCCAATAAATCAAGATTGAGCACCAGAAGTCACAAGATTGTTGAACCCATTACTTATACCCCAATGGAAATGGGAGAAAATCACCATGATTTTCATTGTGGGTCTCCCTAAGATACAGAAGGGTCATGATGCTATCTAAGTCATCGTGAATAGACTGACAAAGTGGGTTCACTTCTTGCCATATAACATGAGACAATCATCAATCAACATGGTGAATTTGTATGTTCGATTACATGGGATTCCTATTTTCATTATATCATCTAGTACTACAACTAGAGACAGAATTTTACCTCTTTCTTACCAATTTTTTTTTAATTTTAATATTCTATTGTTTTAGTTTTTTCAATAAAAAATTAATTAAAAAGTTAGAAAAGCAAAATCATAGGATCAATGGAATCTAAGGATCCTACCGATCTTAGAATCCTACCGATCTTATGATGCAACGATAGATCCACTTACGATTCTATGTTTTTGATCTTCAAAATGAGGTTGAGATCGTAAGTCGACTATTGGATTGTAGGATCTTATGATCTTACGATTTGAAAAGCGATCTTGACAACCATGGTTGCGTGAAAGCATCACAATGGAATTAAGGCAACATGAAAAATTAAAAGAAGAAATAAAAGAATAGTTTCTAAGTCTATTTGGTAAGTGTTATATGTTATAGTTAAAATTCAGAATGGATTTTCTTTTAAGGTGGAGAGGATGTAACAAACCTAATCTTTTAATTAAGGGCAATAGGTGTTGTTGGGCCAAAACCCTAATTTCCCATATATAAAGACCTAGACACCTATTGTTTACCCTTTTTTTCTTATATGTGCACTTGATGGCTAGGGTTGAAAGAGGGCAAGGAGCACAAGGAGGAAGAAGAGAAAGAGGAAGGAGAGAAAGAAAGAAGAGAAGGACAAAATGGGATTAATTAAGTATGTAAAGAGTATCAAACCCCTCTCTCTTCTCTCAATATTTGCAGGATTGGATTGAGAACTAGATATTGTGAATGAGGGTTGCACATGAAAGCTTTAGATATGAAAGATGCTTGTATCTGACCCATGCTTAGATCTACATGTTAGGGTTCCTTGTTATCTTCTTATGTGTATTGGGGATTGAAACTCTAGATCTATATGAATAAATGAAATTATATATTTTCATGTTCTTTATGATTCCTAAATGCTTAGAATTCATGCCTAAAATCTTTAGGGTATGTTTGGCAAATAACTAATGGAGGGATGGAGCGGGGCGGGGCGGGGCGGCGTGGTGAGTATTGGGGTGGTGAAGTGTGGTGTGTCATTAGAAAGTCCATGTTTGGATAATAAATTATATAAAATATGAGGTGGAGTAATGAAGGTTTTATTTGTATAAAAGTTATTTTTACCCTTCATTATATATTTAAAGTATTTATAATTGTTAACTAGGGTGAACACGGGCCAGGACGACCCGGTCACCTTGGCTTGCATCAGCTTAGTTTTTTCGAATTTTTCCCGACCCGATGGACAATTATGCGAGGATCGGAAAATGAGATCCGGCCGAGCCGGGTCGGGACCGAATTTAAGTTTTACATCCCGATCCAATTTAATATATTATATTAGTATTAAATTATTTTTAAATAGTATATTTATGTTTATTTTAAATAGAATTTTATATTTTTTTGATATATAATGAGAAATAAATAATTAATTTACCATTTAATTTATTTTTCTCTTTTATTTTTTGAACTATTTTATTCATGTATCTTTAAAAAAATGATAGACTAGGGGAGAGAGAGAAGGGGGTGCGGGAGGGAAGAGAAGTGATTTAATTTGGTAATAAGAGAAATGATTTTATTTGATATTAAAAGATGGGTTAATTTGGTCTAAAATTATATATCCCTCCCCATTCCGCCAATTTGGTGGAATAAAAAATATGGTGTTTGGAGGGCTTAACTATTTCGCCCCATCCCTCACAACTTAAATAAAAAATGTAACCAAATAAGATTTCTTTAATTTCATTCCTCTGTATCCCCCATACCCCTTCAAATAACTCAATCCAAACAAATCCTTAGGGTGTTATGGATTGTTTTCCTAAAGTTTTCATTTCAAAATTTGTGAATTTTTGGGCTGAATGTCAAAATTCTAGATGCAAATAACTCTATCGTTTGATGATTGCAAATATTATGCACCCAATTGAAGAATATTATTCAAGAAATAACTATTCTTTGCATCTTGTGTTTAAGTATTTTTTTCTAAGAAATAATTGTATCTTATCGGAAACAATATGTATATTCCTCTTCTTCAAGCGAGGAGAGCATTTCCTCCAAGGCCTATGTAGCCTATTGTGAGGGTAACAACATGATTATTCAATTACTACATAAGATAAAAAAAATTCTTATCTTAGAGACAGAATGGTAAAAATCGATGTCCATGAAAGTGGAGTCCAACAGGTTATAAAGCAACCATGAGAAGTTTTACTGAGGCAAGGTATGATAGTGCAAGTCTTAATGTGCTTACGGCTATGACTGAAAGTTAATGTATGCGCCATACTTTTGTAAGATGATGATTACTACATGTCGTTCCATGCTATTGATATTCATGCATGATGATTTATGATAAGAATGATTGTCATGTAAATCATATTGATAGATTCATGACATTCATGCATGTTTCTTTTATTATATGAAACTGCATATATAAATTATGTAGTATCCTGCTTAGGATTCATTGCATAGCATTGACCTTTATATACTCTAATTGAGAGATCGTGCACTTTGAATTCATGGAAGTAACTAATATTAGGATGGATGGTGGCTGAGCTCATGACGGCAAAGTGCACGCAGTCTAGGCTAACAATATGTCATGATGTCATTATGATGTGAAGTCATTAGTACTTATGTTAGAGATGTTTCAAATAAGGAATGTTAGCTTTATCTTATGTTTTATAACATTAGTTTTCAAATTCTTTATTGAAGTATTTCGCTAAAAATATTTTTATTTTGTCTTATTGATTAATAATTTTTGTTGCATTTAGATTAATTATTTTTTTATTATTATTTGATGACGAAGGGTCTAACACAATTGAAATTCTTGTAATTGCTATTAGCTTTTAGAGTGATTTTTTTATGTATTACATAATCATTCAAATTTGCTCGCAAGAGAATTATTCTCTCTCAATGAATTAGGGCCCATTGTTGTGAAAGTTCAAACCATTGAACAATTGGCTCAATGCATGCGAATATATCTTTAGTTTTATTATGTTAATTTATGTTATTGAATATTAAATTATGTTACATATTAAATTTCTTTTATAGAAATCAAGTTTTTAGATAATTTAAACTATAGTAGATTTGGAACTAAAACAAAATCGTCCTATTTAAGATGGAGGACGCGTAGATAAAAGTTAGTAAATTTTACTATAAAAATGTGACCGTAAAAAGGTTTATAGCTTATAGGTATTTCATTGAAATGATTAATAATTTTTCATAAATTTAATATTATATTGTAATCACGTTTACATGTAATGACATTCTAATATTTACATAATGGAAACTGTGTTTTATCGACAAAGATATTGCATGGCAAATAAAGGATTTCAGGAGACATTTTGAGATGTTTTTTCATTGATAATATTTTTTATGGCTTTTTGGAGTTTTATTTAGTCACAATTTTTTTATTGTAAATGCTTCTTTAAATTCTTCTTGTTTATGAAATCATTGTTGGATTTTAAAGCTAAAAAATGAGATTACAAGACAACCAATCAAATAAACTTTTGGATGAGATAAATTTTTTTTTCGAGTTGGATTTTGATATTTGGTCTTGGAATAATTGGAAATCCAATGGATGACATCGGGAAAAATAATATGCTTGAAGATCTTATAAATTACTTCATGACCATTATCAGAAATTGTAACTTTTCTTCATGTCAATGATATAAATTGCCACTAGCATAGAAAAAATCTTCCTAATCTTGCTCATACACTTAGATATGGTAGGTTCAAATGTTGAATCAATAATTATATGATATTACTAAATCATAATTAAGATAAAACATACTTGAGTGGTGATACAATTTGCATGTCTAATCCTTCATTTGGACCTTTGCAACATGTCCATGCATGAGAAGTTTTAAATAATATTAAATTTTCAGGACTACCATATTGTTCTATCACTTGGAAATTGGATTACCCATGATATTCAGGATTATGTAACAAATATTAAGATTAATAAGCTAAAATTCTATCAAAAAATAAGACGAGAAAATGCATTTATTTCACATTGCAAGATCGCCTATCAAATTTCAGTGTAGATAAATTTTTTTGTATTATTTTTTGTCATGACTATTAATAAAAGTCAAGTCAATCATTGTGACATTATTTCTCGAGAAAAAAAAAACAAATTTACACACGTGGCTATTTCTTGAATACACAATAAATAGACAAAGACTTAAAATTTTGACTTATCATGAATAAAGCTACACATGCTCTAGACAACGAATTTTTTGGTAACTTATGTTAAAATTTTTAAATATTTAGTATTATTATTTTGAAATTGGTAACCAGGGGTGAGCATTGGTCGGTTCGCTTAATTAACCGATTGGATAAGTCGGTTAATTAACCAAATTGATCTAAAAAAATTTAATCGTTATTCGGACCGAAAAAATCAGTTAACCGATTTTGACTAATAAAAAATTTCGGTTCGGTTCGATTAATTAATCATTTTAACAGAAATTAAATATATTATAAAAATTTATTATTAAATTCATAAAATTTAAAATATATTAAAATAGAAATTAAATATATATTCAAAATAAAAGGTAAATATTATATCTGAACTTGGTAATAAGGTAAAAATTATTAGATAATTAGAATACCAAATTAAGTTAAATAAAAAAATTATAAAACTATAATAAGTTTTTACAAAAAATTAATATATTAATATAAAATTATTAATTTTTGGTTAATTCGGTTATTAACTAAAATTTTGGTTAATTATTCATAATCGTCCAAATTATTTTGGTTAACAAATTTTTTATCTGTTAATCAAACCAAATTTGAATTGGATAATTTGATTCGGTTAATCGATCAAAAAATCGGTCGGTTAACCGTCGGATATGGTGAAACGGTTAACCGTGCTCACCCTATTGGTAACATTTCTATTGATCTAAACAAAGTTATATTCGTTCGTTGGTATCAACCATGCAGTGATACGTAAACTAGTTAATGATATATAACTCGAGATTTTAATTAAAATAAATATCATATTTTTATCACATCCCAATTGGTTAAACTTATTATATAAAAAGGCTAATATTTTTGAATTTAAACATATATTTCTGTTCTTGTTAGTAGAATAATGATTTGTCAAATTACAGGCCCTTCACAGTTTCGCTATAAGTATCAACATAATGTGGGTGGATGTCATGACACGCGTCAACAGCGTTTGCATTGAAGGAAGATGGCAGTGGCAGAGGAGAACAGCACTGTCGTCATCGTCGGTGCGGGGATCGCAGGGCTCGCCGTGGCCGTGGCGCTGAAGCGGCTAGGATTGCCGAGCTTGGTGCTGGAGACGTCACATGAGCTCCGCACCACCGGAGGCGCCATCAACTTGTTCCCCAACGCCTGGCGTGCCCTTGAGACCCTCGGCGTCGCCGGCAAGCTCGCCGCCCTGTACCAGCCCTCTGAGATGTATCTCTCTCCTACCCCTTAAATTTCTACGCTGTATCTGCGCACTCGCACGTGTTTCAGTTTATAATCGCAAGTGTATTGAGATTCTGAACTCGAACTCTGACATTTCGCTTCGTGGATTTCTTCTCTGCAAGAGGCTACGTAACAGACCTTGATACTGGACGGACAGAGACACTTCTTTTTTCTCAGAAGAATGGAAGGTAAGAAAAAAAAAAAAGAGCCATTAAATCTTTCTTCATGGTGCAGTAAATTGAATTGTAACAATTGTGTTCCATGTGGCGTACAAATAGGGGTGGGGGAGGACTTTGGTCAGTGCACAGGAAGGTCCTCTTGGAGGCACTCGCAGAGGAGTTACCAGCAGGCAGCATAAGGTTCGGCTCCAGGCTCATCTCCATCAGTGCTGAGTCCTCGGAATCATCCTCGCATCCAGTGTCCCTCAACTTCGAAGATGGAACCACCATTAAAGCAAAGGTAAGACGGAATTTCAGATTCTGTGATCGATCTTAATTGACTTTGATATAAGGAAAGATTCTTTGCTAAGCTTTCGACGTGATTGACAGGCACTGATAGGCTGCGACGGCGTGCACTCTGTGGTGGCGCGGTGGCTGGGGCTCAGCCAGCCGATCCGGTCAAGTAGGTCGGCGGTCCGCGGTGTGTCCGTGTTCCCAGAAGGCCATGGCCTCAAAATCGAGTCATATCAGTATCTGAAAGATGGCAAGAGGGGAGGACTCATTCCTCTGAACAGCCGAGAGGTCTACTGGTTCCTCAGTCACCACTCCATTACAAGAGGCGAGCAGAGCCTGCAGATTCCCCATTTACAGTTCTGTATACACGGTTCAAAATGTTGTTGATAACACGTCGCTGTTCGGTATGTGCAGGGAAAGAGGCTGCAAGAGACCCCGAGGTAATCGTGAAAGAAGTGACCGAGAGCTTGGCAGAGGGCTTCCCAAAAGAATACCTGGAAGCGGCGAGACGCTCCGACCCGCGAAGCCTGTCATGGGCTCCGTTGGTGCTCCGTAACCCCTGGCACCTTATTGCAGGGGGCAGGACTCACCGGGGGTGCGTCACGGTCGCCGGCGACGCCATGCACCCGATGACGCCCGAGTTGGGCCAGGGCGGGTGCATGGCGCTCGAGGACGCGGTCGTGTTCGCGCGGTGCGTCGGCGGCGCCCGAACCTCCGGGGAGCTCGCGCGGGGGATCGAGAGCTACGTCGGGGAGCGGAAGTGGCGCGTGGCAGGGGTGACGACGGCCGCCTACTTCTTCGGCCACGTGCAGTTGCTGGGCGGCGCGGCGGGGGCGTGGCAGCGGGTGGTGAAGTGGCTGAGGGGCGCCATCCTCTACAGGTTGGTGTTTGGGAAGGTGATGCAAGCCATTCAGAGTTACGACTGTGGGGATCTCGTTCCACTTCCACAGTAATTGTTGTTTTTGGCTACGCAACGCCACAACTGCCATAACAGCGTCTGTCAAGGGTCTGTAAAAGTCCGTAATGCCAGCTCCTCTCCTCAAGGGCCATCGTATGATATCCGTTAATAATGACTTGAATCATTCTCTAATTGAAAACTCTTCTGGACTCAAACTTTGGAATAAAAGAAAATTTATCTGTTATATTTTATATATTTTTTTATCATAAGATTGATAAGAAATTAATTTATTTTCTTATCGCAAGAGGGTGTCTTTTTTGAAAATTAATATAGAGTTCTAGTTGGTTTGTAATTTTTATCATATGTTAAAGGGAGTGTCTATATAAATTCCCTAAAGATTCAAAGAGAAAGCACTCTGATCTTGTAATCCTCTTCTGTTTCTTTCATCTAATAAAATTTTGTATTGCTTTAAATTTCTCGAGTTTTCTCGCGGTGTATAATCTTATTGTGCAAAGAGCTAGAAAAAGTTCAAACAAAGTAATAAAAATTTCATCGATTATCCGTCAGGCGTAGAGATAGGCATCACACAATATGAACATCGAGAAGTTCACGGAACGAAATAGTTTCAGTCTCTGACAGATCAAAATAAGGACACTTCTAAAATAACAAGGAGTCTGGGCGTCGTTCGTGAACATGCCGAAGAATAAATCAAAGTAGGAAGATTCGAAAGGCAAAGAAAAGGAACCCGACCTCGCAAGTTTGGCGGCACAAAAAGAGAAGGCGCACTCAATGATCCAATTGTGTTTGGCGGATGAAGTGATTATTGAGGTCGCCGATCAAAAGACGACGATTGGTCTGTGGTCGAAATTTGAGAGTCTTTACATCACCAAATCTCTAATCATCAAGTTGTTATTAAAGCAATGTCTGTTTGTCCTTCGCATGCAAGAAGGTACCCTTCTGAAAGATTATCTTGATCAGATGAATACTTTGTTGATGGATTATGAAACATAGATGTGAAAATTGAGGATGAAGATACTGCCATACTTCTGTTGGTGTCTCTTCTTCTGTCATACGAAAATTTCATCCAGTCTATAATCATCGGAAGAGATATAATTACTCTGGAAGAAGTAAGATCGAGTATACATACTCGTGAACTTCGTCATAGGACGTCTGACAAGGCTATGGAGACTCAGGTCGCAGGGTTGATAACAACCGTTGAGAAGACAAACTCTAAAAAGGGTAAGTCGAAGAAGAAGAACATCAAGCCGAAGGACATCTGCAACTACTACAAAGAACTGGGTCACTAGAAGAAGGATTTCCCCAAGAAAAAGAAGAAGAACACGGTTGCTGTAGTAGCACACCATAATAGTAAATCTGATGACGATTTGGCTCTCATGGTGTCTGATCATAGATGTTTGAAGGAGAGTTGAGTTTTAAACTCAGGATGTTCCTATCATATGACTTCGCACAGAGAGTGGTTCTTAACTTATCAGAATATTGATGATGAAAATGCCATCATAGGCAATGATGCAACCTGTAAAATAGTTGGAATCGGCTCAATTCAGATTCGAACTCATGATAATCAGTTGAGGACATTGACAGAGGTCTGTCATGTTTCGCAACTGAAGAAAAATATGATATCGTTAGGAGTTCTGGACTCCAAAGGATGTCGAATGGATACTGTGGGAGATGTTCTCACGGTCATCAATGGTGATGTTAAAGTCATGAGAGGAGTCAGGCAAAAGTTCTTGTACATACTACAAGGCATAGTAATTTATGGCATGGCTACAGTAGGTAGTTTGTCCAAATCATAATTAGAAGCATCCAAGTTGTGGCACATGCGACTTAGACATATGAGTCAGAAAGAGATGGACATCCTCAGCAAACACAATCTTTTGGATGGTCAGAAGATATTTGAAATCGGATTATTCAAGTACTGTGTTTTTTGTAAGCAAAAATAACATCAATTCAGTAAAGTCATGCACAAGATGAATGCAACACGCGATTACATCCACACTGACTGTTGGGGGCTCTCTCGTGTTTCATCTCTAGGAGGTTCTAGATACTTCCTATCTATGATAGATGATTACTCAAGGATGACATATGTATTCATGATGAAGCACAAGAGCGAGACATTCGAAGTTTTCAAGCAATGAAACACTCTGGTGGAGAATCAAACATCGAGAAAAGTTAAACATCTTCGTACCGATAACGGTTTGGAGTTCATGTTCATTTGGATTTGATCGGTTATGCAAGGATGAAGGTATTGCCAGACATCGCATCGTTAGAGATATACCACAGCAAAATGGTGTAGCAGAACGCATGACTAGAACTCTTCTGGAGAGGGCATGATGCATGCTCTCTAATTCTGGTCTGAACAAGTCATTCTGAACTGATGCTCTTAGTACAGCATGCTACCTTGTCAATCGGAGTCCTGCAACCGCGATCGATCTGAACAAGGATGTTATCGCATGTGCAGAATCATAATAAGAACTAATAGCGGCAGAAAGTGTTAGATATCTAATTGAAGGACTCAATTCAAGGTGAAGATTGTTAATAATGCCTTGAATCCTACTCCAACTGAAAACCCATCTAGACTCAAACTCTAAAATAAAAGGAAATCTGTCTGACATATTCTGTATATTTCTTTATCATGAGATTGTTAAGGAATTGATTTATTTTCTTGTCACAAGGTAGGTGTCCTATTTTGGGAATTAATATAGAGTTCCAGTTGGTCTGTAATTCCTATCATATGTTAAAGGGAGCGCCTATATAAACTCTCTAGAGGTCCAAAGAGAAGGCACTCTGATCTTATAATTCTCTTCTATTTCTTTCATCTAATAAAATTCTGCGTCGCCTTAAATTTCTCGGATTTTCTCGTGGTGCATAATTTCTCTCGTGCAGAAATACTAAGAATATCCTTCGCATTTACGTGGCATAAATGATGCTTTGTCTTCTTTCAACATTAGCTATCTTTTACGAGGACCTTCCTACGAGTGCCTCAAGAGGAGCAAGAAGCAAGAAGAACTAAAAGCAAGAATCACATATCTCACAAACTTTTCTTTTTAAAGGAATAATTTTTTTTTTGTAATTCCATAAGCTTCCTTATTCTGATAACCATCTATCTATTCCTCATGTGAATGGCATGCATATGGAGACACAATAACTAATAAATAATGTTTAGTCATTTTCTTTCTGAACATCAAATGCATGAACGTTAAAGCACAATAGCTATAGTTGGTGACAAAGTTTTAATCCCAATTATTATAATCTCTTAATTTGTTTTAGTATTTTTAAAAATAAAATTGGTAAAACTTATAATCTTACTTATCTTGTGTTACTTGCTAACACAAATAACATATACCAATATATTAAACAATATCTAATCAAAAGACATTAAACATAGTGTTGACATATGACATATTGTCAGTATTTTTTTTTCTCACTATCACCATATAATACTCCATATCCATATGACAAGGAACCCTACAATATGTTTATCTATTATATGCATGCTTTTAACACCGTAGCAAATGTTAAACATCTCTTTCATTTTTTGAAGCTACTCTAACATAGCTCCGCCCATTCTAATTTTACATTTTTCTTAAGAAGCATGATTAATGGAATTGTAATCATTGAAAAACCTTAAATAAAATGACGATAATATTCTACTAATCCAAAATAACTTCTCACATCTATCACACTCGATGGAGGCTCCCCATTTTAATTTTCCCTCATTTTTTGTCGGGTTCACAATTGTAAGACCATAATCAACACATCATTGTAAATTGTATAAATAGCATTCAGAAAAATATAAAACTCATCGTATTTAGGTCTTGTGCTGATGTAAGTCAATATGTTGACTGGTCAAAGTTTTAAAAACTCAAGTAATAGAATTTTGATGGTATAAGGCAAGATCAAAAGAGCTTATTATGAAAGAATTAACACATGCTCTAAAGAGATTATTCCAAAAAGAATAACCCAAGATCTAAGGACGTTATTTCGAAAGGAATAACTCATTCTCTGAGAAAGTTATCTAAAAGAAGAGAAACCAAAGTCCTAATGAGATTATCCCAAATAGTATGAGAATAGAACAAGTTATTGTTAGGGGGCTTATAATTATTTATTGTGTATGGCCCAAAGAGTGGATCTGTCATCGCTCATAATCGATAGGCGAACAATCAACATGTCTAGGATCCACCGGTGAACAATTAGCATCAATGAACATCATGAGGATCAGGAGAACAAGGGTCACTGCCACATGGTTCTCGCTCAGTGCACATGAAATACTCCAATACGGAGAGTCATGTTGTACCTTCCCTTTACAATCTTAAAGACACTCCAATTTAATGGGAAGGGTTCTTGAATTATAGCCTCTATAGTTTAATGGGAAGGTGACTTCAAAGAGCTCAAATGATTAATACAAAATATTGGAGAGATATTTATAGAGATGGAGTGTGATGAAGATTGCACGATCGTGTATGCAACAAGGAAGTTGGCGGGTGATGCGTGAGATTATGTATGTATAGGAATAGGAGTTGCAAAACATGATAAAGAAAATCTCAAATATGCCAACTCAATAAGTTTCAATCAAATTAGATTCTCATGTGGGTAGTTAACCTCCAAAAAGGGGTATGTAGATGTGCAATGCTGCGAACCTTTTTCAGGAAAGTTTCAAAATTTATAATTCCTAATATATACAACTCAAATCGTAAGCATACGACCTTCTTTGTAGTATAGTAAGGGATAGAACCATACAGAGATAATTTGCCTTTTTAGACTAGTGAATTTCAAATGAACGAAACCCGATTCGAAGAGGAATTGAGATAAAGTTGCGTCAAAATTAGAAAACTAAAATTTTAGAAACAACTGATAAATATTTTTTTATGATTTTTCCTTTTTAATTTTAGAAACTACTAGGAAGAAAGAAGTAAGAGAATCCAATTGATAATGCACATTAGGGCATGAAGACTTATTTTAGGAGAGAACCATCAACAACCATACATGAAAACTTTTAGCACAGCTGTATGTCAAACTATTATAAGCTCAAAACATGGATCCTCACACTCTCATACCAATAATCACTCAATGTATTTCCACTCTCGTATCGAGACTCTAGATTCAACTTGAACTTGGTCCAAGAATCTATTTCATCATCTCTCGAGATGGCTATAGAACCTAGCTAATCAATACTATTCAGAAAAAGCAAAAGATAACTCCCCTAAGTCTTTTCCTCTCGGTTTAAACGTAGGTCTCTTCAACTCAACACCTAATTTTTCAGTCAACAATTGTCTAACCTTTTGACTCCTTTTTAATCTGACTGTCATATCTCAAGTCTCATTTTAAAGAAGGAAAATCATATGTAAATAGGAAGGGAAGGAAATTACATCTCAATAAATAAAAAAAGTTATAATATCATAATCCATTAATTGTAAAAAGTAAGACAAATGCAAAAACCTCGATAGTTCTAGTGAGACGAGCATCCAACTACATTTATGGATATGATGAACAGGGTTCAAGAAACACTTAGGACCAATTTATGATTGCCCTGAGTAGCACCAAGGGTATCTACGGATTGTCTTAGAAATTTTGTGTCAGCACCAACTCTTTGCAAAGTTTTCTAAGTATAAGTTTTGGATGAAGCAAATGATGTTCTTGGGCATATCATTTCCAAACACGGAATAGCAGTGGAAATAGCAAAGGTCGAGACAGTGACCAACTAGGTTAAATCGAGGAATGCGACAAAGATTCGCAGCTTCCTCGATTTGGCGGGTTGTTACAAATGATTCATCCAAGATTTCTCGAAGGTTGCAGCCCCGCTCACCCATCTAATGAAGAAGAACGAGAAGTTCATATGAATGGACAAGTGTGAGAATAGCTTACAAGAATTGAAGAATAGGATGACGTTACGCTTCTCATGTTGGAGCAAAGTTTTTATTCCCTATATAATTATATTTTGATGATACGAATCTCAAAATTAATAGAGTTATATTTAAAATATCGAAAAAGTTTAAATATAAATGAGTTACTTTATGCACTAAACCTTCAATTAATATTTGTCTATGCTCCATGAAATTTACATTAAGAGGTAAATATAAAAGTTATAGACAACTTTATTATCTTTGCATAAAATTAAGAATCACCTCATTGGGACAACCACATAAAATGTTATGTTTAAACAAGTGAAGCTTGAAAAGTTCAAATTAAAGTTGATATTTTTTTGTACTAAGCTTGCACTTAATATTTTATTCCATCATGAGATTTGGATCAAAAGATTTGTATAAAAGTTATACATAATCCTCTTATGTTTTCATTAAATTAAGAATCACCTCATTTGGACAACTGTATAAAACATTATGCCAAAAATAGTGAAGGTCGACAAGTTCTATTTGAAGTTGATATTTTTATGTGCTGAACTTGCATTTAATATTTGATTACTTTATCAACGGATTTGGAATAAGAGGTGAGCATGAAAGTTGTAAAGAAAGTTGCTAGATTTTTCATAGAACCAAATATCACCTCATTTGGATACTGGTATAAAAAGTTATGTATAAAAGTGTGAATTAATATTGGACTATGATCTCATTAGACTTTGGATGAATGATGAACATAAAAGTTGTAGGGGCCGTTTAGCAATAGGAACCAGACGTTCCATCAAATTCTCGTAGTTCTAGTTGTGTTTGGATGAAGTGAAATTTGATGATGAGGAATAAGGTAGTTGATGTGATAGGAAAAAGTTGATGTGATGGGTTAATTTTTTGTTGGGTTTTGAAATAATAATTGATCTTATAAATATAAAATAAAATATTGTTAATAAATAAAAATGAAATTGAAAATTAAAATTTTTGTTCAAAAAAATTTTGTCAAAAATATTATTTAAATATCAAAAAATCAAAATTTTAATAAAATAATTATAGTAAAATATTAAAATTTGTTAATGAAATAACAAGTAAAAAAATAATATTTTAATAATATCTTATAATAAATAATTTATATTTAATAAATAAATTATTTTATAACATACATATGTGTGAGAGAGAAAATAAAGAAAGAAAAAAAAAGAATAAACAAAGTTATAAAAAAAAGCAACACGTCAACTCAAGCAAAAAAAAAATTTGCGGCGCTACCAAGTTAAGCAAAAAGGGGTCACGTGACCCCTTTTTTTGGAACGTCGTTCCGTTTGGGGTTCCGCCAAACGTCTTATCGTTTGGCGGACCCAATTGGAACCAGGCGGAACCAGACGCCTGGTTCTAGTTGCCAAATAGGCCCGTAGAGAATTTCATTATATTTCCATAGAATAAAAAATCATCTCATTTGGATACTTGTGTGAAAAGTTATGTATAAATGAGTAAGGTCTAAAAAGTTTAATTCGAAATTGACAACTTTATGCACTGAACTTTGATTGAATATTTGACTATGATCTTGGATGAATGATGAATACAAACATCATACATAATTGTGTTATCTTTCTATAGAATTAAAAATCATCTCATTTGGATAATTGTGCAAAAAGTTATGTATAAACGAGTGCAGGTCTATCAGGCTGTCGATGATAAAATGGACGATCGAAAATGTTTCGGTCGACCGCTAGAGATAAAACGAATGCTTGATAGTGCAGCGACCACTGATTACAAAGACTACTGACATTTTTAAATCGGACGACCGAAACTCTAATGGTCGACCGTTCTGGGCAACAAAGAACAAAAATGTAGAAATTGAACGACCGAAGTCACTGCATGAACGATCACAGATTATAGAGAGCGCGGACATTTCTAAAACGAACGATTGAATCACTTTTGGTCGACCATTATAGGAGCAAAGACAATAGCAATGGCTAAATCCTTCTATGGACTACCATCAACGGATAACTACGCAGAAAAGACAAATGCAACGGCTAGTTTCGTTCATAAAATGGATGACTGAAATAGTAACGGTCACCGTTATGTTCAAAACAGATGATCGAAACTAAAACATATGACCATTTTAGAGGTGACAGCACAACACTTTTTAGATTAATTTACAATGGACGTATTTTCAAGAGAAGCCTAGTAAAGGGATTCAAAAGGCTGAAGGAAGATTATCTAAGCAAGGCAAATCATTCTAAAAACTTCCTTCAAGTTCAAAGCATTTCTTTGAGCCTAATCTTGCAAATCATCCCTTTCCTCTTCTAGTTTCTAAGTGTAAACATTGTTTGTAAGAAGAGAGAATTTGAGAGAATTCTTGTGTTCTTGTTTGAAGAGTTTGAGAGCTCCTTGTAGGAAGATGTGTGCCTTACCTCTTGAGCAAAGAAGAAGGCATTGTGGCATAAAAATGGTTGTTCTCTCTCTACAAGAAAAGATAAAGCTAGTGAATCTCCGACGGTCTCGAGGTCGAGAAGTCGGAGCGAAAATGTGGGTCAAGGTGTTGGGCCGAACCTCGTCAATATATTGTACCTTCCTGAATTTTGTGTCTTCTTACTTGTCTTTTACTTACTTGTGATAGTATTTTCTAAAAATCGACTTTTACGACTTTTTAGTTACAATTTTTATACACCAATTCACCCTCCCCTCTTGGTGCTTTCGATCCTACAATTGGTATCAGAGTTGCTCTCATTTTAAAGATTTAACCATTTTTTAGAGCATGACACTATTTTTGGATGAATGTCGTTCTATTTTTTATCCACCGAGTTTTAAAGACCATTCTTTTTCTTCTTGGAAAATTAGAATGAAAGCTTATATATGTTCTATTGATTTTGATATGTTCTCTTCTTTTTCTTCTCGAGGTTTGAAAATGATTTTGAAAAGTCAAAGAAAATTATAAATGGTATTTCTATTGATCTTCCATTTTTTGAATATGACGATTTTCAAATGTCGATTGAAAAATTTGACTACAATGTCAAAAATGTCTTTTATTCTTCTTTATATTCTTATGGCATGAATCTTTTCTCTAAATGCTCCACTTCTCATGAGATTTGGCAAGTTCTGTTAAATAGTTACGAAGAAAGTGACTTTGACAAAAAGGACACATCAGATGTGGACAATGAAGAAAATGATAGTTTTACATCCACGATATCCAAAGATGAAGTGTTATGCTTAATGGCAAAAAGTGAGGTTAACAAGGTAACGTCAACTTCATCTTCTTCCTCTATCGATAGTGATGATGGTGTTAATATTGCTCTTGATGTTCATAAAGAATTTTCATTTCTTATTCAAAAGAATCTTTCTCTTAGAAAGAAAAAATGAAACATTAATGAATGAGTATATTGCTTTGAAAAATGAGTTTGAAATTTTGAAAGAAGAAAGAAATACTTGCCTAGTTCAAAATGAAACTTTGATGAATGATTTTCATATTATGAAAAATAATTTTTAAAATTTAAAAAATGGAACGAATGCATGTTTAGTTGAAAATGAAACTTTGATAAAGGAAATTGATTCACTCTCTTTGGAAATTAAAACTTATGAACTTTTGAAGATAGAAAACTCAAAGTTGATTATATTACAAAATGATTCATAGAAGAAAATAACTTCTTTATAAAATGCTTTACATGACAAAAGTGCTATGCCTTTGAAATATATTAGGAATGTTCAAAAAACTATTAAAATGTTTGCAAACTCCAATGATTATAAAAAAGAAATGAACTCGAAGAAAAATGTCAAAAATACAAAAGAATATTATTTGAAATATTCTTATTCTTCATAAGTAAATCATGCTAATGATTATTATTTGAAGAATAGACATTCTTATTATCGCTCTTTTAATGTTAAACATTCTCATACTTCTCATTATGATTATTCAAAGATGAAATATGATCATAATCATTTTGCTAGATCATCTATTAAATGACATTATTGTAATGCTCATGGGCATTATTCATTTGAATGCCAAATTAAAAAATCTATTAATATGAGCATGAAATTGATATGAGTTCCTAAAGAATCCTAAATTAATCATGTTGGAACCAAACAAGTTTGGTTACCAAAATGCAAATGATTTTTGTTTGTAGGTATGCTTCACAAGGAATGAAAAGAATAATTCAAGTAAAGCTAAAGTACACACTTTTTGGTAAAAGTATAAAGTAAAACTTTAAATTTATTTTGTGCACATGCGATTTTAATTATGACATCTCATATTTAAAATGTGCATTTGACTGGGATGCGTCCATATTGATCATGATTATTCACAAGGTTAAATGCATAAAAGCCTTCAAATTTTCATGTTGACAAAAATTGACGATACTTTCTATGATTAAGTGTGCATATGCATTTTCATTTGATAGACTAAACTTTTAATGATTTTGTGACTTGCACTAAATATCTATTTTATGAAAGTTGCATTCATATCTATATATATTGATGATAAATACTTGTATATAAAATTAAGATGATCTTACTTTTACTCATATAGATATAAAATATTTGAGTTTATCTTGATATTTTTAAATATTTGTGAGGAGCACATAATGATGATATTTTGAACAAATTTTGCGTAACAATTATTTGAGATTTAAATTTATAATTTTTACACAAAACTATAATTTTTTTAGAGTAAATTCTTGTCCATAATTGGATCATTTTATTTTGAAAATGATTATCTCTACATATGTTTAACCCTTAAAAATGTGAGCAAGTATTGTTGATTATGCTATTACTAGCTCTTATTTAGACATTTTATGCATAATAATTTTGAAATTGAAAGAACTTATAATTTTGGAATTTAGATATAAGAATTGATAATTTCTATTAAAAACAAAGTTTGTAAAAGCTTTAAATTTTGATATCATAACTTCTTTTGTCTTGTAATAATGTATTTGTAAAATATCTTTTTTCACATTTTAAATGAAATAAATACATGTATATCTTAATCCCTTGCCATATGTATTATAGTTGTCATTTTGATTTGACAAAAGAAAATGATATATGTGATCATTTATGATGAATATTTTAACTATTAATATTTGACAATCATTTTTGCAAAATTAAGTTGAATACAAGTTTAAGGAATATTTTGGACATCATTATGCTTGCTTTTATAATTTTAGATATGTCCATGATAATGCTTGAAATATCATTCTATTTTTTATACATATAAATTTCGTGATCACCATTTTTTTTATGCAAAGTTGAAGAAACTAATCATGGTAAAATCAAATGAGTTTCAAAAATAGATGTGACTAACAACTTTGGACCCAAGCTAATTTGAGTACCAAAATTCAAATGATCTTTTACTTGTAGGTTTGTGTCACATGAAAAGAAAAGGAAAATGAAGTTGAAATAAGGTGGAGACATAAATTTTGTGACAAATGTATTTGGTATATGAAAATGAAAATTTGAACATGCATACTTATATCTTTAATTTGACAATTTATTATCATAATATATACTTGAAGATAATATTTGATAAAAGATTATGATTCTTGTGCATACTAGAATTATGTTTCTCCTCTAATTTTAAATTTGTCAGTATTACTCATTTTGCTTAAATATGTTTCATGAGAATATGTCACATGCATAATGGTTGTTAAATTGACAATTTTGGACTATATTACTAATTCAATGTAAAAATCATATTTATGAAAAACAAGGACACTCATATCAATACTAAAGTTTGCATACATAATTCTTCATACTCAAAATATGTTAATTTATATGACATTGTGTAATATTTTACATCATGATATTTTTTATTCAATATAATTATATGTTGTCTATGATTTTGAAGTATAAAAGAATTATATTTTTATGAGTTGAAAATAATAAAGGTTTTTGTTTGATCAAAATTTGATTATCACGTACTTTTTATTGATAATACTTGATGTTTTAATATCTTAAAATTAAAAGAAATCATAAGAATTGAATATCTTTTGAATATTTATAAATGTAAACTTATGAAGAATTTTGAAATTAATACATAAAATTTTCTTTTGACTTGTGATATTACTCTTGCAAAATTTATGTTGTTCACATGTCAAAGGAAAGATAATTATATGTCTATTTTTACCCTTGCCATGTTTATTATCATGATTATTTTTTAAATTTGACAAAAGAAAAAGACACACAAAAATATGAATGCTAAGTCTTCTAAACTTAAATGTTTTGTTTATCTATAAAGAAGACTTCATATTTATAATAAATATGTTTGGCATAATTTTTGTATGATTCTTGTGTTATGAACCTTATGTGCATGAACTTATTATGAATTTTTACTTGTTACACTATATCATTTATACATGCACATTATGATTTGGATTAAAATGATTCATCATATTGGTGCGCCATTTGAAAATTATTGCATAAGACATTTAACTGATAAATATATGCTTAAGCACATATTTTAAATAAATCATATTACTAAGGAGATCATTTTTAACTCGCTATATACATCTTCTATCAAAATTGATTCATATGTCCATCTTTGTGAAATATTTTGATATGAATCTTATGCTCTCATTTTTCAAATTATCATGTCATGAAAGTTATTTCTTTTATTCATAATTTAAAATAACTACTATCATTTTAAGAAAGAATGAGCATGCAAAAGAATAAACTTTAAAATTTTTTTGGCTCATTTGTTGTCAATAATCTTGATTATTATTTTGTAAAGAAAAAGAAAAGGGAAAATGAATTTGAAGGAGTGAAGGCACAAATTTTATGGTAATTGTTTGAAGTATTGTTTTAAACTTGGATATACTTTATGTGTCACAATTATTTGTGCTTTAAATTTGTCTACTAGTTATCATAATTTGTTCACAAACCTATACTTATTGGAAAATCAATTTTTGGGTGTATCTTTGACTTTGAAAATGCTTATGCTATTCCCTTAAAATTTGTGAATATATATATATATTTATTTAGTCATCTACTAGTTCTTGATGTTTTGTAAATTTGAAATTGAAAGAACTTTTAGTTAAAATTTGGGAAACTTTTAAAATATCATATGCCTCACTTGTTTATATGATTATGATTTGTTATCATTTGAGTATCCATATATCATATGACACGACTATTTGAAATGATGTTTAAATGATATTTCTCTTGCACAAATAAAAACATGCATAAGGCCTTTTGACTTGTGTAATAATATATTTACATTTGAGATATTTATGTTATACCATGAAAAATATCAATTATATGACTTATATGAGCATGGATTTACATTTTCATGATTTGCAAAATCATTTTATTATCATATATTAGTACAAATCCTTTAAGCTTCAAATCTTCATGTTATGAAAATTAAATTTTGACCTCATATTCACAATGTTATTATTGGTTCTTTCAAAGAAAAGATAAACATACAAAGAATTAAATAAATACAGAAAGAGAAATTTGATCATAATGATAGGGGGGAGCTTGTTCAAAAGTTTGAAAGATTTTCCTTCACTTTGAATATGATTTTGTTACCACCTATCTTTATTGTCAAATGCTTGATTATTTGATATAATTCAATTTAAATTTGACATATCATTGTTGTCTCAAAGTTTTACGCAATATTTTAATTCCTTATATGATATTTTGAGACATGTTATTCATAACTCCTAAATTAATTTGATTTTATTTTTACCTCTATGAACTAGTCATAAACTTAGGGGGAGCTATTTTTACCTATCGCATATATTGTTACTTATATGACAAAAGGGGAATAATGAAAAATTTAGGAGGATGACATGATTAAGTGGGAGTTATATATTGTTTCTTATATACTTCATGTGCAAATTATTTTTTGATGAAACAAAAGGGACAGAAATATAGGAGAAATATGATAAGAACATAAGAGAAATTTATATAGAAGATATATATATATATATATATATATATATATATATATAAACCTCTGATTTATTATGCGGACCTCTTGAATATAACTTTATATGAAACATACCTTACAATTAAGACTTATGTGCATATCTACTATTGTAAGGAAAGCTTAATTTTATGGGGAGTAAAGTTTCGATTTTAATATATTTTTCTTCCCAATTTATATACTTTTCATATTTCTCAGTTTATCTTCATAAAAAATGGGGAGATTGTTGGAGCAAAGTTTTTATTCCCTATATAATTATATTTTGATGATAATATATACAAGAGGAAAAAAATATAAGAGATATGATAAGAACATAAAAAAGTTTACATAGGAGAAATATATAAACCCCTGATTTATTATGTGGACCTCTTGAATATAACTCTATATGAAAAGTATCTTACAATTAAGAAGAATGTGCATATCTACTATTGTAAGGAAAGCTTAGTTTTAGGTGGAGTAAAGTTTCAATTTTAATATATTTTCCTTCCCAATTTATATACTTTTCATATTTCTTGGTTTGTCTTCATAAAAAAGGGGGAGATTGTTGGAGCAAAGTTTTTATTCCCTATATATATTTTGATGATGCAAACCTCAAAAGTAATGGAGTTATATTTAAAATGTAGAAAAAGTTTAAATAGAAATGAGTTACTTCATGCACTAAAACTTCAATTAATATTTGTCTATGTTCCCATAAGATTTACATTAAGAGATGAATATAAAAGTTATAGATAACTTTCTTATCTTTGTAAAAAAATAAGAATCACCTCATTGGGACAACCACATAAAACATTATGTTTAAACAAGTGAAGCTTCAAAACTTCAAATTGAGGTTGATATTTTTATGTACTAAACTTGCACTTAATATTTTATTCCATCATGAGATTTGGATAAAGAGATTTATGTAAAAGTTATATATAATCCTCTTATCTTTTCATAAAATTGAGAATCACCTAATTTGGATAACTGTATAAAATGGTATGCCAAAAATAGTGAAGGTCTACAAGATCTATTTGAAGTTGATATCTTTATGTACTGAACTTGCATTTAATATTTATTTACTTTATCAACAGATTTGGGTGAGCATGAAAGTCGTAAATAAAGTTGTTAGTTTTTCATAGAATCAAATATCATCTCATTTGGATATTGGTATGAAAAGTTATGTATAAAAGAGTAAATGTCTAAAATGTTTCATTTGAATGGACAACTTTGTGTACTAAACTTTGAATTAATATTGGACTATGATCTCATTAAATTTTGGATGAATGATGAACATAAATTGTAGAGAATTCTATTATATTTCCATAGAATAAAAAATCATCTCATTTGGATACTTGTATGAAAAGTTATGTATAAACGAGTAAGGTTTAAAATGTTTAATTTGAAATTGACAACTTTATGCACTGAAGTTTGATTGAATATTTGACTATGATCTCATTAGATTTTGGATGAATGATGAACATTGTAGAGAATTGTGTTATCTTTTCATAGAATTAAAAATCATCTCATTTGAATAACTATGCAAAAAGTTATGTATAAAAAAGTTCAGGTCTATCAGGCTGTCGATGACAAAACGGATGACCGACAATGTTTCGGTCGACCGCTGAAGATAAAATAGATGCCCGATAGTGCAACAACCATTGATTACAGAGAGTGCAGACATTTTTAAATCGGATTATCGAAACTCTAATGGTCGACCATTCTGAGCAACAAAGAATAAAAATGTGGAAATCAGACGACCGAAGTCATTGTATGAACGACCGTAGATTACAGAGAGCGTGGACATTTCTAAAACGGATGACCACATCACTTTTGGTCGATTGTTATGGGAGCAAAAGCAATGACAATGGCTAAATTCTTCTATGGACTACCATCAACGGATAAATGCATAGAAAAGACAAATGCAACAACTAGTTTCACTTATAAAATGGATGACTGAAATAATAACGGTCGACCATTATGTTCAAAATGGATGACCGAAACTAAAACGGTCGACCATTTTAGAGGTGACAGCACAACACTTTTCAAATTGATTTACAACGGTCATATTTTCAAGAGAAACCTATAAAAGAGATTCAAAAGACTGAAGGAAGATTATCTAAGCAAGGCAAATCATTTTAAAAGCTTCCTTCAAGTCCAAAGCATTTCTTTGAGCCTAATCTTGCAAGTCATCCCTTTCCTCTTCTAGTTTTTAAGTGTAAACATTCTTTGTAAGAAGAGAGAATTTGAGAGAATTCTTGTGTTCTTGTTTAGAGAGTTTGATAGCCTCTTATAAGAAGAGGTGTGCCTTACCTCTTTAGCAAAGAAGAAGGCATTGTGGTGTAGAAAGAGTTATTCTCTCCCTACAAGAAAAGATAAAGCTAGTGAATCTCCGACGGTCTCGAGGTCGGAAAGTCGGAGCAAGGACGTAGGCCACCGAACCTCGTGAACATATTGTGCCTTCTTGAGTTTTGATTCTTTTTATTTTTTTTACTTGCTTGTGATCGTATTTTCTAAAAAACAACTTTTACGACTTTTCGGTTATAATTTTTATACATCAATTCACCCCCTCTTGATGCTTTTGATCCTACATCTTATCCTTCCATCAGGAAGTGAAGGGTGCACGATCTACAACGTCGCTTCTAGCATCGACCTTGGATGTGTCTTGATGCAGCATAAGAAGATAGTGGTCTACGTCTTAAGCAGCTGAAGAAGCACGAGGTGAATTATCTGACATATGATCTAGAGCTGACAGCGATAGTGTTCACAATGAAAATTTGGAGGCATTACCTGTAGAGTAAAAAATTTTAGGTGTTCACTAATCACAAGAGCTTGAAATACGTCTTCACCCAGAAGGACTTGAACATACGTTAATGGAGATGGATGGAGTTCCTCAAGGTCTACGAGTTCACGATTAAGTACCACCCCGAGAATGCGAACTTTGTGGTCAACGATCTTAGTTAAAAATGTGAGGCTTCTCTGGTCTTCCTCTAGTTTCGTAGGTATGAAATGATTGAGAAACTTAACTAGTGAAATTCTAGAGTTGTAGGACATAGGGCCATGATGCACAAGCTACAACCAAGTATGATTAGTAGGATCATCACCCCACAATTACAGATGAAGAGTACATGAAGATGTTCAAGAGATGCCATAATGGACTTGAAGACTTCAAGGTTGACAAAGGGGATCAGATATCAAAACCATCTCTAGGTTCCGAATGATACTACGATCAAGAGAGAGGTGCTCAGCAAAGGACACAAGTTAGAGTTCATGATACATCCATGTAACATGAAGATGTACAGAAATGTTAAACACAACTGTAGGATCGTAGTGCACCAAGAGGGGGGAGGGGAACTGGTGTATAAATTTTAACCCAAAATTTTAATCTTTTTTCTTTTTAATAAAAAAACCTTTTTGTGATAATACTAAATGCAATGCAGTAAAGCAGAACAAAAAAGTTTTGAAGGCAAACACAAAAAATGTTAACGAGATTCGACCCAACTCCTTGGCCTACGTCCCCGCTCTGACTCCTCGACCTCGAGACCTCAGAGATTCACTACGTCCTCTTTTCAAAAAGGGAGAAGGAAAACCTTTTCAAGTACACTACCTTCTTCTCCACTCAAGAGAAGAGGCGATCCTCTTTTATACAGGAGCTTTCAAAAGTATGTTTTTACATATTTCTCAATCTCTCTCTTTTTTCACAGATGGTCACGAGGGAGATTATAGAACAAAGAGAGAATGAAAAATGTTGACAGAGATCAATTCAGAGGCTTTTAAGAGGAAATAATGATGAGAAAATTTTCATGGATTCTAGACAGCTTGTACTTGTTTCTTTTGCCTCTCTCATACGTTCTATCCTTCTTTTATAGTTTGCCTAATGAGATCTTCTATATCTGGAAAGTAATCCGTAGATTTGATTCAAAATATGAGTTTTAATACTTCAGATCGCATGAATCGGTCGACCGGTTTGAACTTTGCTACAACATCTTCATCTTTTTGTTTATTTCAATTGCACCATCCGGTCGGCCGATTCTATGATTGGTTATTTGTTTCTTCTTTTTTTTATCCTTTTGGTCGATTGACCATTTGATCGGTCGTTGATTTCTTTGATGCCTAAGTGTTTTGTTCAGTTCGGTATTGCCTTCGATCGTTCAATCCTTCAACCAATTTTATGACTTTAGTGTGTTGAAAACTTCTATTTACTTCGGTCTTGTATTCGGTCGACCGACACTTCAGTCAGTCTTATAACTTCAATGGCTTCAACATTTCTATTATCTCCGATCATCTATCCGGTTGACCGATCCTTCGATTGATCTTGTACCTTCAATAGTTTTTCCGGTTTTGTTGTATTCGGTCATTCGTCTAGTTGATCGGTCCTTCAACTGGTCTTGCTTTCTTCACTATTTCATCGGTGATTCTTTTCCTGTTAAGCTCATTCTTGTATATAGATCACTTGACAAACTCGTTAGTAACATATGTCAGCCAATATGTGTTTGTTTCAACAATCTCCCCATTTTTTATGATGACGAACACATTGGACCATGGAGAGCAAATATAGATGTTTTCTCATGCTCCCCCTAAATATATTGCATATAGTATTCATACAAGAATAATATGATATCACATGATAAGCCATATTTAAGCATAAAGGTTCATACAAACACAGGTTCAAACACATAAGTTCATGACAAGATACTACTTGTTCATTTCTACTACCTCCCCCTGAATACATACTTCTCCCTTTTTGACATCATTAAAGAGGGACAAACAAGAAAAAAAATACTAATCGTCATCAGGACTGTCATCATCACGAACCCTGATGGAGACAAAACCCTGAGCCGCATAGTAGTCAAGCATCACGCCGGTAATGTAGCGGAGGTCTCGATCCTAAAGCCGAATGACCCGCTATAAGGTGCGCACCTCATGAGTAAGAGCAGTCAAGTCGAGTGTGCTATAAGAAGAAGAAGGTGCACTAGAAGTAGGCGCCTGTGGGTGGGGACCCTCCCCTTGAGTATGATCCATATCCATAGCATCAGAAGGAATATCCTCAGGTCCTCCGCCACCACCCTGATCGCGTGAAATATGTTTCCAACGTAGAGTGTCGGAGGCAATAGTATTTGAAGTCCGACTGGGAATAAATTCCTCATCAATAGGAATGATGACTCCATAGTAAGTGAGGATTTTAGTAATCCAAGGGTCAAAGTATAAGGGATGGTTTCCAGGCGCTCTATTAAGGATCTTCTTTTGCAAGGCTTCAAGATGATGGAGAAAGTAGGGTGGAAAGCTTAGACGTGAACTATCTCGAATGCTCAAGCAATGGAGAAATAAGAGATCAAAGTGCTGAACCTCATTGAAATGGCCGGAGCGAGGCATTATAATATGTGTTAAAATGTGATGGGCTATCTTAAGAGCAGGAGGAAGATGTTTGTGGACATCATTGGTCTTGTATTGGGTAACTTGTCCATAGTATACAAGATCAACCGCTTCTTGAATAGTCGGAGTACCAAGAGGCCAGGACTGAATGGCATATAACTCATAGCCCCAACGAGTTGGCGTAATAGGAAACTCAAAGATATGAAGTAGAATGGATGGGTGAGCAGTGATGAGATGTCCAAGAACGTAAGTCCAATTTTTTTTTTCAATGGTCAGGTTGGCATAAAACATGCATATCAAACAAGGATATACGCATTCGCGTAAGGACACGAGAGGATTCTAGCCAATATCAAAAAACATCTCTTGAAATCAAGCATGTTAAGAGAGTCCAATCAATAGTGATAGCACGTTTGACCTCGTGTGAGCTATAAAAGCTGTCGTAAGCAAGGCTCAATGTAGAAGAGCGAAAAAGATGATTGTCGTAGCCTATAGGTGGAGATGGAGACTTGGAGGAGGAGTCGGGGAAGATGAGTGAGTCGTGGGGGTTCGACTAGCACGACCATGAGCATGACCATGCACACGATTACTACTTCTACCGCAAGAGGATGATGGCTTGACAATTGCATTCTTGGTATGAGGCACCATAACACAATGAGAGGTGTGAAGGCACAATCTGTGAAGATATCTCATATAAGCAAATGATTGTGGTGCAAGGCGCGAAGAAAAGAACACATTTATACCGTAGAGTGGTTGGTTGAAGGATGCAACTGATAGAACTACCAGTCAGGAGTGAGATCGTCGTTGGAAGCCTTCGGACGAGGATGATCAGCGGCTATCGGGAGGCAACAAGAGGGGCGGTCACAGGGCACAATAGGGTCGGCTGAACAACCAGTGGGGCCCGGTCAAAGATGCCCTAGGTTTTAAGTGGCTAAACCTTCACGCAGTCGATCGATCAATTAGAATAGTGCCATTTTGTATCTCGCATGATAATTTGGCGGTCGACCAAAATATGGAGTTGGTCAACCGATTGAGAGAGCCGGTCGACAGATGAAATGTGCATAGTTAATAAAAATGAAATTTTCAATTGATTAAGTAATGTGGATGTTGTGCAACATCCTTTGATATTCAATTCAGATCAAAGATGGGTTTGCACAAGCAAATCACCTGTACTTAGAATTGATATCCCTATTAAAGTCCCATCATTCCTAGTTCTCTTTGAAGCATACAAAATATGTCTTCGCTTAGGGATTTAGTGAAGATGTCAGCTAATTGGATCTCAGTGGGGAGACATTCAATTGCAATATGTTTGTGATTCACATGGTCTCTAATGAAATGATATCTTACGTCAATATGCTTCATTCTAGAATGATTTATTGAATTTTTTTCATTTTTATGGCACTTGTATTATCACATTTAACGGGTACACTGGTACAGACTACCCCATAATCTAGTAATTATTATTTGACCCATAGGATTTGTGCACAACAACTGCTTGTGACAATATATTCTACCTCGACGGTGGAGAGAGTAATGGAATTTTGTTTCTTACTGGCCCATGAAATGAGGGAACTCCCAAGGAAACAAAACATTATACTTGTGCTTTTTTTATCAACTTTGCACCAGCATCAGTGTAGGCGTGGAGTTCAAAAGTTGAGTTCCTATCATACCAAATGCCTAAACTACAAATATTTTTAAGATATCGCATGATTCTTTTAACCGCCACTAAATGTGATTCTTTGGGTGCAGATTGAAATCTAGCACACAAACACACACTAAATGTAATATTTGGTCTAGATGTTGTTAAATAGACGAAACATATCTCTATACCTTTTTTGATCGATTGCCTTGCCATTTTCATCTTTGTCGAGTTTGGTTGTCGTACTTATTGTAGTTGAGCTTGGTTTGTAATTGTTCATTCCAAATTTCTTTAGCAACTTCTTTGTATACTTTTCTCAACTTACAAAAATTCCTCCCTTTGTTTGCTTCACTTGCAGTCCTAAAAAGAATGTAAGCTCGCCTACAATACTCATTTTAAATTTCTTTTGCATAAGAGATTCAAACTCTTTGCATAGGATTTCATTAGTAGCGTCATATATTATATCATCAACATGCACTATTAAAATATCATTTTAAAATGTTTTTAAAAATAGTGTGGTGTCAACTGTTCCTTTTTGAAATTTATTTTCAATAAAAAAGCTACTTAGTCATTCATATCAAGCTCTTGGAGCTTGTTTTAATCAATGAAGGGCTTTTGAGAGTTTAAAAACATGATTCAAAAAATCAAGATTTTTCAAAACCTTCGGGTTGTTCAATGCTGATTTCACATCCATTTGAAAAAGTTTAAACCTTTAAAATAAGCAAATGCCAAAAGCATGTGAATAACTCCGAGTCGTGCACAGAAGCAAATGTTTCATCAAAATCAATTCCTTCAACTTGTGAGTAACATTTGACCACTAATATAGCCTTGTTTCTCACAATGACATCATTTTCATCTAATTTGTTTCAACAATTGGATGATCAAAGAGTCTTTCTACAAGCTTTCAAACTTGATTTCTCTTAAAGTTGTTTAACTCCTCGTGCATAGCATTTATCCAGTTTGGATCGTTTAATGCCTCATCTATGCAGGAAAGTTCAACTTGAGAGAGGAAAGCAAAACAAACACAGAAATTCTTGAAAGAACTTTGAGTTTTGATTCCATCACATATATTTTCATAAATTGCTCAACTGGATGTGATGAAGCATTTTTCCAATTTTTGGGTATTAATTTTGGTGTGTCAAGTTGATGATCATTT
Source organism: Pontederia crassipes (assembly GCA_030549335.1). Classification (NCBI taxonomy): domain Eukaryota; kingdom Viridiplantae; phylum Streptophyta; class Magnoliopsida; order Commelinales; family Pontederiaceae; genus Pontederia; species Pontederia crassipes. The sequence continues at coordinate 12,404,009 of CM060190.1, forward strand.
ATTCTTTCAAGATTTTCTATCTAATTTTCATTTTGATCTTCCTCTTCTTTTCCACCACTTTCTTCATGAGCTAAGCTTTCTATCAATTGAGCTTGTTCTAATTTTCCTGTCACTTTAAGCTCTCTTTTATCATCTTCATCAACATATTTTCTCAAAACAAAATCGTTAGTCTCATTAAATTTAACATGCATGGATTCTTCAACCAAGAGAGTTCTTTTATTATATATTCTATACGCCTTGCTTGTGTTAGAATATCCAAGAAACATAGCATCATCATAGTTAGCATCAAATTTTCCTAACTTGTTCTTATTATTCAGCACAAAACATTTGCAACCAAAAATTTTGAAATAGAAAATATTTGGTATTTCTCCATAAATAAGTTCAAAACAAGTTTTTTTTTGTTAGGAGTCTTATTAAAATTCTATTCAATACATAGCATGCGGTATTCACAGCTTCTGCCCAGAAGTATTTAGGAAGAGTACTTTCATTTAGAATAGTTCTAGCCATTTCTCATATAGTCCTATTTTTTCTTTCAATAACTCAATTTTGCTGAGGTGTTCTAGGTGTAGAAAAATTATGTGAAATCCCATTTTCCTCACAAAATAGCTCAAACTTGTTTTTTTCGAAATCTCCACCATGATCACTTCTAATTTTAGAGACTTTTTTATCAAATTCATTTTGTACTCTTTTCTCAAATTTTAGAAAAGCATGAAAAACTTCAACTTTATGAGTAAGAAATAAAGTTCATGTAAAATGCGAGTAGTTATCTACAAGTACAAAAACATATCTTTTTCCACCTGGCTTGTTACATTAATTGGACCAAATAAGTCTAAGTGCTCAGGATTCTACTAGTACTAATTAGGTCTTTTGATTTAAAATAACTTTTTGTTTGTTTTCCCTTTAGGCAAGAGTCACACACAATATTTTTCTCAATTTTAATTTTTGGTAAACCTTTTACTAGTTTATTTTTAGAAAGCTTATTTAATAATTTAAAGTTTACATGATCAAGTCGTCTATGCCACAAGGTTAAATAATCTTGTAATGCACTTAAACATTTTTCATTTTCTAAGTCCTCAAAATCAATCATATATATGTATTATTATGTCTAAAACCAGTGTGCAACAAATTTTTATTTTCATCTAGTATTAGCAATTTTTCTTTTTCAAATTTTACTAGAAGTTTCCTATCACAGAGTTGAGTAATACTAATTAGATTATGCTTCAGATTATCTACTAGCCACACATTTTCAAGGAGGGTTTTTTCAGATTTACTAATGTTGCATATACCGATAATCTTTCCTTTTGCATTATCTCCAAAGGTGATAGTTCCTCCATTTTTCTTTTCTAGGAAGATACATTTCCCTATCATGTGCCTTGAGCAGCCACTGTCCAAATATCATTTGCTTTCCTTCTTTATTCTTGATGCCTCCTCTTCATTTTCCATGAGACAAAGATAAGCCTCAACTTCATCACTAGGGGAAGAGTTATCTTCTTCCTGCTCACTACCATCCCAAGTTGCTTGAAGTGGCTTGTTCTTTTTCTTTGAAGTTTCAACATCTTTGTCCTTTTGTCACAAGAATGGACATTTGTTCCTGTAATGTCTTGCCTTTTTGCATTCAAAGTAGGTGACTTGATTCTTGCTTGTCATTTTTCTTCTAAAGTGTTCATCTTTCTTTCTTTGTTTGGAAAACTTCAAATATTTGTTCAGCTTCTTTGCATAGAGTGCCAGTTTTCTTTTAGCGACATCCTCTTCGTCTTCACTTGTTTCTTCTTCATCAACTTTTTCCTTTAAGACTAAAGTATTTTTCTTGACTACATTTGCATCCTCATGCTCTTTCATGCCTATCTTATAGGTTAATAATGATCTTATGAGATCATCAAAATCCAGCTTGTTGAGATCGTTCTCTTTAATTATAGTTCTTTCAGTGTGCCATATTGAGGATAATGACTTGAGAAATCTTTTCACTTTTTGAGCATTAGTCATTGGTTTGTCCAAAGAGACCAAGCCATTCACAACATCATTAAAGCGTACAACCATACTAATAGTTTTATTATCAAGCATTTTAAAAGAATTATATTGATGATTTAACAAATTTAACCTAGACTCCTTTACTTTCTCAGTTCTTTCATGAGTAATAATACATTTTTTCCAAATTTCATTTGCATTTAGGCAGGTAGAAATACGATTGAATTCAGTAGTGTCTAAAGCAAAATACATAATATTTTTTGCCTTCATATCTAATTTAACTAGAAGTCTTTCTCCATCAGTATATTATGTTGGTGTTTTTCCACGCAAATTGAAGCCATTTTCAATTATATCCCAGATATCAATATCAATGGAACATACATATGCTTGCATCCTTCTTTTCCAATATGCAAAGTTAGATGCATTGAAGAGTGGAGGATGGTTGGTTGATTGACCTTCACTAAGAATAAAATTGTTTGATGCTATACCTCTTAAAGATAAGTAAATCTTAATTGCAAGAGTGAAACTAGGCTTTAACACCAATTGTAGTATCGTAGGGCACCAAGAGAGGAGGAGGAGGGGGGGGGGGGGGGGGGGAGGGGTGAATTGGTATATAAATTTTACCTCAAAATTTTAATCATTTTCTTTTTAAGAAAAAAACCTTTTTGTGATAATACTAAATGCAATGCAGTAAAGTAGAACAGAAAAAGATTAGAAGGCAAACGCAAAAATTGTTGATAAGGTTCGGCCCAACTCCTTGGCCTATCTCCCCGCTCTGACTCCTCGACCTCGAGATCATTAGAGATTCACTACCATCCTCCTTTCAAAAAAGGAGAAGGAATCCCTTTTCACGTACACCACCTTCTTCTCTGCTCAAGAGGAGAGGAGATCCTCTTTTACACAGAAGTTGATAGAGAACGATTCTGAGGCTTTTCAGAGGAAACAACGATGAGAAATTTTTCGCAGATTCTAGACGGCTTGTGCTTGATTCCTCTACCTCTCTCATACGTTCTATCCTTCTTTTATATAGTGCCTGATGAGATCTTCTATATCTAGAAAGTAATCCGTAGATTTGATTCAAAATATGAGTTTTAATTCGCCAAATCGCATGAATCAATCGATCGATTGAGTGAGGTGGTCGACTAGTTTGAACTTTGCTACAACTTCTTCATCTTTCTATTTATTTCGGTTGCACCATCCGGTCAGCCGATTCTATGATTGATTCTTTGTTTCTTCTTTTTTCATCCTTCTATTCATTTCGGATGTGCATTCGGTCAACCAACCATTTGGCCGATCGTTGATTTCTTCGATGCCTAATTGTTCTGTTTAGTTTGGCATTGCCTTCGGTTGTCCGATCCTTCAATCGATTTTATGACTTCAATGTGTTGGAGACTTCTGTTTACTTTGTTCTTGTATTCGGTCGACTGACGCTTCAGCCAGTCTTTTAACTTCAATGGCATTAACACATCTGTTTTCTTCGGTCATCTATCTGGTCGACAGATCCTTCGACTGATCTTGTACCTTCAATGTCTTTTTCGATTCTATTGTATTTAGTCATTCGTTCGGTCAACTGGTCCTTCAACTAGTCTTGCTTTCTTCACTATTTCATCGGCGATTCTTTTCCTGTTAAACTCGTTCATGTACATAGATCACTTGACAAGCTCGTTAGTAACATTTGTCGGCCAATTTGTGTTTGTTATCATCAAAACCATAGGAATGGTACGAGATTCAATAAAAGGTTCTAGTGGCACAACATGAAGAGGGAGATAGACGACTACGTCTCCAAATGTATTGCTTGTCAGCAGGTCAAGACCGCGCACCAATGACCATATGGACTTATGAAACCCCTAGGAGTGCCGAAATAGAAGAAGAAGAACATCACGATGGACTTCATCTCTGGTCTGTCCCGACACAAAAGGGACACGACTCCATTTGAGTCGTGGTTGATAGGTTGACGAGTGTGGCGTACTTCATTCCGAACAAGTGGGAGCAATCGATGAAGAGTCTACTAGAGGTGTACATGCAATAGATCATTCGACTTCATGAGATTCCATCTCAATTGTGTCGGACTGTGACCCTCAATTCACGTCGAGGTTCTGAAAGAGTCTACAGAAGAGATTTGGTACCACATTGACATACAATACAACCTTCCACTCATAGACAGACAAATAGTCGAAGGGGATGATTCAGACTCTAAAAGACATGCTCTGAGCTTATGCCTTGGATCGACACTTGGGATGAGCAATTATCACTGATAGAGTTATCATATAAAAATAGTATCCACTCCAGCATTAGCATGGTGCCTTTCGAGGCGATGTACGAGAGACCTTGTGATCTCTTGCACACTAAGGCAAAGTCGACGAACGAGTAGCTATGAGCGAGGAATTGACCATTTGAGCGGTAAAATGGATATCTTACTGCCGATATAATGGATACCTTGTGATCTCTTACTGCCTTCATCTCAAATGGTCAATTCCTCGCTATAATGGATACCATCATTATATCGGCATTTCCTGATGGTATCCATTATATCGGCAAAGTACCCGCATTGAGTTGCTCCACAGTTTCTCCCGAACAAATACCGAAAAACTCTGAAATTCTTCCTTTGCAACGTAGCACGGCTCCCAAGTCTCAAGCACCTCCAAGCACCACAAGCACCCAAGCACCCAAGCACTCATTTTTTTGTCTCCTAGGATCTCTATTTATAGCCTTCAGGGGCCCAAGAGTTTTGGTGAAGTCTCGGTTTGATTTGATGTCTTTTCATGATAAAATAAATAAATTCGGAATAGACTTTGATAGGTCTTTAAAACTATCCAAAACTCTTTCAAATCTGAGTAAATATATTTCATAATCATCCCTAAGATAAAGTTTGAGTTCGATCTGGACTTGAAATTCTGAAGAAAAGCCGAAGAAATCTCAAAAAATAATCTTTGTAACGGCCCATAACATGAATTTAATGGCCCTTATAGTGTCCAAATCAAATTCTGACTCAAAACTGGGCCTTTTAATGGGCCATAATGGATTATTCACACATCTGCTGTTATGGCCGTTACGGTCATATAATGCCCCGTTATATTTGATTCAGCCTTGGTAGCCTTCACTCATTTTCACTTTCTGGCTCTGTTTTAACTCTGATTTGAGTGTCGTTTATTTCTGTGGATTCTTGATTCAATTCTCTTGCTTTTTCTACAAAACATATAATTTGGGTAGATTTCTATTTTTATAAAATTAAATCAAATATGGCTAAAAAATGATGCATGCAATATGAAAAGGAATCAAAATGTAATCAAATGCATGACTAATTATATGTTATATTTTGCATGCATCAAGTTCGACTAAATCACTGAAACACTTTTGGACATCCGGAAGTGCATAGATAAAAAATGAAAAGACACATTTTTTATTTCCCTAATCATTGAACCACCATAACACCAAGATCTAGTAACTCTTGTACCCATGATCGTGGGGATTCAAAGGATCACAAAAACCCCAGGAGTGAAGATCATAAAAGCCTCATTTTACTTCTTTTTCTCTCTCCTTCATCCCTCATTTTTTTCTTCTGCCATTTATCTTTTTGTGCTTTCTCTTTGTAGTCTCGAATTAGAGGGCCTCCTATAGGTGCAAACAATGAAGAGGACCAAGGAGGGAGAAGGGGCCTCATAAAAAGGGGGTGTTTTCTAGATCCTGATCATATGATAGATTTCTTGAAAACTATGCATGATTTAGTGATTCTAATAAGGTTCAGTTTCATGCTAAGAGGGGTAGAAATCATGCTCCACGTTTCTGTTAGATATTATTGACATATCCGATTATAAAATGAAGTATTTTGGATGTTCTTATGTGATTTACATGCGATGTTATCATGATAGTATAGATCTATTTTCTCTTGATGAATAGGTCGGCTTGAAGTACATTAATCATGTGAATAAATTCTGATATGACAGAAAATGAGTAGTACTTGAGTAGAATGATTCTTCTATTGATGTTTGATTTCGATTCTAAAAGGAGTTTCATATGAGTGATCTATTTGATTTATATATGTGTATGGTTATTCTAACTTCTGTGGCATAGTATATATTAGGGACATGCAGTGAGTGTTTGTATATGATTTATTATGAAAAATCGATTGAAAACATAAGTAGTACATAAAGATCTGCGGCTCTATCGACTGAATGGACGACTGAATCTCCTTGGCAAGAGTATAGTGACTAGCAGATCGGATTAGTTAAACTTGTTCGTACGATCGATTTGGTCTCAATTGGACATTTGAAACTAATTTGGATGACTGAACTAGAAATGTCGAGACATGAACCCGAATGATCACCGGTTCGGACGACTTATCTGTACTATTCATGATGAAAAATGATTCAATGGTCAACGAAGATCCTTTTTAGTCAAACGAGGATCATAGACCTAGTTCTAGCAGACAATCGGACAAGTTTCGAGCGTCCAAAACTCCCGACCAAAGGCTCGCAGATCCCACTTGTGCCATATCGGACGATCAAAAGCCTTTCATATGTTCGACTTGTACACGGCCTTTGAATGGTTGAAAGAAAAACTCATGACCGAATCTTTATCGGACGACTGACGGATACAAATCAAACGAACATCCGAACTTTTCAGACGACCGCTGAATGCACCCCTAATGGACGACTGTTTGACTTCAGGCGTTCGATTTATGGATAAAATATGATTATTACTCTAATTAACCCCTATGATTTGATTGAGCTCTATCAACCTGATTATCATTTTCCATTATGAAAACACATGATGGTGTGGAGCCATCTTTGCTACCTACAACCTTGATTGGTCTAAGTGATTAAAAGTTAGCTTCATAGTTAATAAAGGTAAAAGATAAGGGTTACCATTGCCTATCTAAATGAGAGATTTATCACCCTTGTGTGAGGCACTCTCTATGAAAGTTATTAGCCTTGTATGAGTCACTCCACCTATAGATGTTACCGACTTGTGCAAGGTCACCTTCCTCTTATGGGCACCTATCATGGCACTGATCCCTCATTGACCCACCATGATCTAAGTAGTCGCATACTTGTGTGTTTGCAATGGTTTTTCCCAAGAACAAGATGAAAGGAAATGAATGACTAATGACGAATGAAAGGACAATGTCCTTATAAACATGAACATAAAATGAATTGAACAGAAATGAAATCATGATGATTCTTTTTGTTTGGTTCTTAAACATGAATGATTTATATGTTTGCTTCATGCTTATTCTAATGGATCATCTATATGACCTATTATGAATTGACACTTAACTTTATGTTAACGATTGAGCTTGATCTCATGTGTGATCTCCGTAGGTACATGAGTTATCTGCGTGCCAAGTTGATGTGTGTGTGATGACCTCAACTCGAGTGATATGTGTGATCTCCGTAGGTACATGACTATCGTAGAGTTATATATAGTGGAATAATGTATGGAACCTATCGAGTTGTACTATGACATGGACTTGTATATGCTCAAGACGTTCAGACGATGTGATATACTTTTTATTTATTTAGCTTTCACATTTTTATTTTTAATTATTAAAATATTTTAATTTAATTCCATGACCATTTGAGTCAACACAAGGACCAAAGTTGTGCCGAAAAAGGTAACGCACGAAAGAAGATTTCGTCACGTAATACTGACAAATTTCGAAACTTATCCTAACATTCTTTTGCTTGCAAATATTATTTGCCGCTTTTGCATTTCTTCATTATTTCTTAGTTAATTCTCATCGATTGAATGTTGATGTTCTCTTTGCCAAAGATTCAGGAGGATAAAGTTTGGGTTCTAATTCTAGCTTTGGTGAATTCAAAAGTGCATATGGTTTTGGACAATTTATCATATTGAAAAACATTACATATAAAGCTTATATGTAGTTATATCTTTCCAATTGTTTTTTTACACATTTTTTATCTATCATGTATAATAAATGATAGAATATGCCATATTCTAAAAGTATTCAGAACTTACAATTTTTTTGTGATTATAACTGCTGATTTGAAGTGTTAAAAGACCATCGGAGGATTTGAAAGGTTCCTAATTAACTTTCTCTAGATATACCTTTTTTATGCATGCGAAATCAGAATTATTAACAGCAATAGGATATTGGAACTCACATTATTATCAATTTTTATGCTGAATTCTTAGGCTTGAGATTAGACCATTGTTAGATGCAGTTATTATCACTACTTTCAATTTCTTCTTCTATTTCTTCTCATTAATTAGGTAATGTGTTTTTCAGATATATTAGAAGATATAACTTTTGCATTACAAGTATTTTTCATACATGAATTAAGAGCACAGATTTTCTGGATGTATAATGATAAATTTAAGATTTGTATAAAATGCCTTACAAGTAAGATCCCATCTTGCCTAGGAAACTTTCTTTGCAAGAAGTTAATTTGATGATTTTAATTTCACTAAAATGCTAAATAAATGAATAATTAAGGAGATTTCCATATTTTTATTTTAGATGTTGTACAGGGTTTCATATGTTATTAACTTGTAGTCTCCCAAACTTCTAACTTTAAGGTAGTTCTATTGTCACGCCAAAAATATAATATCACTTTTTTTATTAATGTTAAATATATTTATCCCTATTTAATAAAATAAAGTGACAATAATTATTTTTTTTTAAATAACAATAGTGATATCCTAAATTTAAACTTCATACTAACATTTTCGTCTTCATCTCAAAATTTAAATAATTGGACTCTCAGGTTATTTTCGTCTTCATACTAACATTTTCGTCTTCATCCATGGGGAGGATGGTCCTCCGTCCATCTGCGGCTGTCGGATGTGGATCTGATGATCACCTTATTTTTGCACGATTCACTAAAGGGAAGCGTGGTTCAAGAATTTGAATCAGTTCGCATCTCAGATCGTCGACGTCGAACCCTAATGTGGCCGCCGTGGGTCAAGCTCCACCGTCAGAACTCCTGTATGTCCACCATCGTCCTAGACGGATCTGCCTCCCCTCTTCCCTTCACCCCTCCTCCCTCCACACCCTCTAGGACATCCAATCCCTCATACTTGAGGACGCCGACAAGCCCTTCTGCTCCGTTGTCTCCTTGGCATCCGCCCCTTCAACATCGTCCACTCATCAGATCTTCCACATCGTCCACTCATCACCTTAATAACTACACAAATTAGGTCTCTTTCGATTTCCCTAATTGTGGCATGCAATAAATAAGATCGATCATATAAACTATTATGAAAATAATCACTTCTTCTCAGATAGCAATCAAATCATAAATCATAGAATCAAGGGAAAGCATTAAACATGAAATAGCAATGCTATTAAAGATTCAAACTAAACTAATATCAAGAAAAACTTCAAAACATAAATAGGATTCAAATAGAATGACCCTAATAAAGGAATAAATCTGAGAATAACAACATCAAATCTGGAATAAAAATGTAGGGAAAAGAAAGTAAAAATTCTAGCATAGGCTAAGCACGTCCTCTCTCGAGTTTTCGGCAGAGCTTCGCTGTTGTCCTTGCACTTCTCTTTCTAGGCTTCTAAAGTATGCAGGGATTACTTTTTCAGGCCTTCTTCTGCCTCCTTTTATAGTTGTTCTCGTCCCCCAAGAAAAGAAATCGAAAATATATCCAAAAAATGGATAAAATCGGCTTTAAAATGGCATAACCGACTGCCGTCACGGCCGTGAAAGGCTCCGTCACGGCCGTGACAGAAGGCTGTCAAGGCTGAAAATACAGCCATTTTTTCTGTTGAAAATTTTGTCACGGCCATGACAGAAACTGTCACGGCCGTGACAATAACTTAGCCACATTTTTTCCTGTTGGATCTTCCTGTCACGGCTATGATAAGAACTGTCACGGCCGTGATAGTCTTTTGAGCTATTTTAGGTCTTTTCTTGCCTTGATTTCATCGTTCTCTCATATCCTGCCATGAATAATTTCCAGATTTAGGTAGAAATCAAATCTAAATGAAATTATATGAAAACAAATCAAAACTCCCCCTTTTCTAAACATAAAAGCATTCCAAAATGCTAATCAAATGGCCTAAACTAATGCATGATTTTTCATGCATAAAAAACTCAGACCAGATTTCCTCTCCTATATGAGGTTAAAACTAACAAATCAACCCCTTTTCCCCTGTGCAAGCTGGCCCTAAATCTCCACCCTGTTTAATGCGCCCTTCATTATTTTCATCTCTAATCTGCCACCGCCAACAGGAGACGTGCAGGAGGACATGGACGCCGAAGAACGCACACTTGAACCGAGAGGGATCGGCAGAGGAAGAGGAAGAAGAAAGTAGCAATAACAACTTCTTGGACAGAAACTAAAAGGTACTGAATTAGGATAGATTCTTCCTAAAATCATGATTTTAGACTTGAAGCATGCCTTGGTTTATTCCTAGTGAAAAGTCGAATGGAACGCGAACTGAGCATCCGCATAGTTTCTGCGTAAGAAGAACCCGGCCCGGGCAGGTCCTTCGCGGACCGAGTTGTAAGAACTCAGCCCGGATATGCCATTGTTGCGCTCGTGGAGCTCTACAATCGGATGAACTCGGCCCAGGTTGAGGATGACTCGGACCAAGTTTCATGAGCGATGCATTGTCGGGCACGACGATTGTCCAGACAAGAAGATGACTCGACTGGGGTCAGGTGTAACCCGAACCCAGCTCGGTTTTCCCTGATTTTACCAAGAATAATCAATTCTGAACCCGACCTGAGTTTCTCCCTACTCGGCCCAAGTTTCGACTAGATTAGGCTGATGTCTACTACCTTTTGATTCTTGTTCCATGTGATAAATCCTAATCCAAGTATGATGATGATTATGTCAATTTTACCCCTGATTACTCTCCATAATCTTATCTTGTGATTCTGATTTAAAATTCTTAAAAAGATTTAATTAAAAGCTGCAAGATAAAAGATGAAAATCATTAAATGGAGAGCTCTTTTATGATGGACTGGTGACGACCAAGTTATGGGTTGACTTCGATCGGTTATGAGCTGGCTCTGCTAGTTATGATGATGAGGGATGGGTTGAGGCAAACATTCCCGTGGGTTGAAATATACCCCAAATAAGTCAAATATGAAAACTAAGATGATGAAGAAGATGAACACATGAATAAAGAATCTTTCTTATGATGTCCGACTTTTGCCATTTTTATGATGACTTTTTATGACCTCTTATTCATATGTCCCTTTACATGTCTCATTATTCTATTTATGATCATATACTATTTTCCTCTTATATGATGATGTTACCTTTATAATTCCTGTCTAGTATCATGATCTTATGATGATAATTATCTTACTTCCATATTGAGTTGTAAAACTCAAAGGGAGGTTCTCCTCTGCATGTTCTTAAATGCAGGCCAAGGTTAAAATGATTAAGGAGATCAACGGTGACAGATCGAGCTCGTAAGTGGCTGCACATGATTATCATGTCCTTAGCAGATGGATAGACTTTTCCTTTCTTTTTATTAGTTTGATGTATTAGCTTTTCTTTGGTCTCACATGAAGTTCTTTATCAGTCTTTCGCTTTTATTAATGTTTAGTTGAACAGTCAAAGTCTTATTTTCGGTCAACATGATATACACGTAAGGATGACTCGTAGCATCCTCGTGCCACATGACGGGGTGCGATTTGGGGGCGTTACAGTTAGGTATCAGAGCCTAAAGTTAGAGCATTCTCATGTCATAATGTATGATGTATGGTATATGTGCAAGTGCCGCGAGCAGTTACTGCGCCACCTGAAGTCAAGTAAGTCTACCATATCCACTAAGATATATAATGTTTCTAAATATGATGATGTAGATGCCTCCACGCCACACACCTGCTGATAGAGGTTGGGTCATAAATGACCTCGAGGAAGCAGCGGGATTGGAAATCCACAACAAGAGGGAATGGACTAGAATGATGTCCAAATGAGAGCTGACAGTTCAATCACCAGCAGTCCAGCCTGTACTAGCACAAACGCCACTGGTTCAGCCTTCGTATGTACAACCTCCTCCGGTACAGCCCATGTTTGTACCATTAGCTCCCTTGTTTGTTCAGCCAGCATCCTCTAAGGACACTATCCAGGTGTTCATAAAGTTACGCCCTCCAGAGTATGATGATTTGGGCGAATTTGGTACGGTTGAACGATGGCTGAGGACTATAAAAGAAAAACTACAACAAATGGACTGTGGTGAAGATAAGAAGGTCCTATTCGCCACCAGTGTGTTGACTGAAGATGCTTTGGACTGGTGGAGGACCGTGATAGACACTCATACGAAGGACGGAATGACGTTCCTTGTGAACGTTTTTGTGAAGTGTTTGAGGCACGCTATTTTCCAGCATACCAACGTGAGTTGAAGCGGAGGGAATTTCTACAACTGAGCCAGATCAGATGACGGTGGCTCAGTATTATGTCAAATTCATTAGTTTAGAGAGGTACAACACTCTCAAGATGAGTGACAGATAGAAGGCAGATAATTTTTGTCAGGGCTTAAACCAGACCATGAGGGCCAGCACCTTAGTAGACCAATGCACTAATGTGAGTCTGGCAGTGGAGTTAGCAACAACAATGGAAAGGAACTATGCTAGAGATCAACAAGAGCTGAAAAATATGAAAGGAAAGGCTTCCATACAGCCCTCTGTGTAGAATCAACCTTGATGGAATGATCATTGTCAGAATCGAGGAGGACCCGATCGTAGGAATCAACGTCGAGATAACCGGGCGAGGCCATATGAGCCTCGTGATGCTAACCGCCAACAACAACCCCAGCATCAGCCCCAACGTCAGCAGCCCCAGCAGCAGGAATAGGGTACTGGTGCTTGTCTCCACTACAGGAGGTTCCACATCAGAGAATTTAGGATGAAGGTTGGGGTATGCTTGCACTGTGACCAATAAGGACATTTCATTCGTGATAGTCCTACCAAGAAGGATGATCCCGCACCAGCTCAGCGTGACGCAAGAGGTGGGAACAACATGGTGCGTGAAAGAGTCTTCCACTTGGAAGAAGATGCAGTACCGGCAAATGCCGAAGTTATTAGAGGTACGCTATCCATAGCCAGTCTCCCTACTACTGTCATATTCGATTCGGGTGCATCGCACTCCTTTATATTTAGAGACTGTGCAGTTACTTTAAGTCTGCCTCTGCATGATATAAGTCATCCTATGAAGATAATCACTCATATGGAAATGCTCTACAAGTACCTTCCTAAGGTACAAATGAAGATACAAGGCAAGAACTTTTCTGCAAATCTGATAATCATCCCAATGACGGACTACGATGTCATTCTTGGTAATGGATTGCCTATCCTACCATGATGTAGTCATTCTATGTAAATAGAAAAAGGTGATCATTGATACCCAAGGCAAACGCAAGACTACGGTCAGGGATACCACAGGCAAAGATGGAAATGTTATTATATCTGGTCCAACAATTGGACGTAGTTCGGAAATTTTCAGATGTTTTCCTGAAGGCATCTTCGGACTACCACCACCATGAGAGATCGACTTTTGGATCGATCTCCTTCTAGGCACTACACCGATATCGAAGCCCCCCTACACGATGGCACTGACCGAGATGCATGAACTGAAGAAGCAAATTCAGGAACTTTTAGATAAGGAGTTTACCAGCCCGAGTGTATCTCTGTGGGGTGCCCCTGTGCTATTTGTCAAGAGGAATGATGGCTCTCTAAGACTATGCATTGACTATCGAATGTTGAATCAAGCCACAGTTAAGAACAAGTAGCTTCTACTGCGGATCGATGACTTTTTTTTATCAACTATCAAATGTCACGATATTTTCTAAGATCGACTTACGAAGTGGGTACCACCAGCTTAGAGTGGCCGATGAAGATGTGCAGAAGATGGCCTTCCGATCAAGGTATGATCACTATGAATTTTTAGTGATGCCTTTTGGACTGACGAACGCCCCTACAGCTTTTATGGATCTCATGAACCGAGTGTTCAGACCATACTTGGACCAGTTTGTCATCGTCTTCATAAATGAAATCCTGATTTATTCAGAAGATGCTGAACAACACAAAGAACACTTGAAGATAGTTTTAGAAAAGTTAATGCAACACAAGTTATACGGCAAGCTATCGAAGTGCGAGTTCTGGGTTGACCGAATTATGTTTCTTGGACACATAATCTCGAAGAAGGGCATCTTTGTAGATCCTTTCAAGGTAGAAGCGATATCCCTTTGGCCAAGGCCAAAACATGCCACTGAAATCCGCAGCTTCCTCGGATTGAGAGGGTACTATCGCAGGTTCATCAAGGATATTTCAAAGATTGCATCCCCCTTGACGAACCTAACCAAGAAAAGTGTGAAGTACATATGGACACAGAAATTCGAAAGACAATTTCCAAGAACTGAAGGCTAGGTTGACCACTGCACCTATACTCACAATTCCAAAAGGTGCAGATTGAAATGTGGTGTATAGTAATGCTTGCGGCACAGGACTGGGATGCGTGCTCATGCAACATGGAAAAGTGATTGCATATGCATCTAGGAAACTGAAGAAGCATGAGGTGAACTACCCAACTCATGACCTTGAATTAGTAGTGGTAGTCTCCGCATTAAAGATTTGGCGACACTACCTTTATGGAGTACAGTTTGAGGTGTTCACCGATCATAAGAGCCTTAAGTACGTCTTTTCTCATCGAGACCTCAATATGCGACAACGAAGATGAATGGAATATTTGAAAGAGTACGAGTTCTCCATTAATTACCATCCGGATAAGGCAAACTCAGTTGCAGATGCACTCAGCCGCAAGTGGAAAGGCTCATTAGCTCATATGATGATGGGTATATATAAGATGATGAAGGAGCTAAGCCTATGGAAGCTAAGGCCTGGAAGAAAATGGAGCAGTCCTGATGATGCACTAGATACAATTGAATCTGTGGATAGGATCATTAAGGCTCAGGCTCAAGATCCTGAGTACATAAAGATGTTAGGAAGATGCCAGAAAGAAGAAGAAGATTTCAAGCTCTCAGTAGATGGTGGGATCTGATACAGAGATCGTCTGTGGGTCCCAAGTGATGAAGCACATAAAAGAGAAGTGATGGATGAATGTCATAAGTCTGAATTTGCGATCCATTTGGGCAGCACCAAGATGTATAAGGATGTACAAAGAACATTCTGGTGGAATGACATGAAACGAGATATTGCTGAATATGTTTCGAAGTGTCTGGTCTGCCAAGAGGTGAAAGTGGAATATTAGAAGCCTTATGGAAAGATCACATCTCTCGTCATTCTACAGTGAAAATGAGAGGATATTTCCATGAATTTTATAACTTGTTTACCCCGCACTCAGAAAGGGCAATGACGCCATATGGGTAATAGTGGATTGGTCAACGAAATCTGCACACTTTCTACCCATAAAATCCAAACAATCAGTGCAGAGCCTTATGGATCTATATGTACACGAGATAATCAGACTTCACAGGATCCCCACATCCATTGTATCAGATAGGGATCCAAGGTTTACAGTCAGATTCTAGAGAGACCTACAAGACTATTTTGGAACAAGACTGAATTACAATACAACATTTCATCCACAAACGGACGGTCAGACTGAGAGAACCATCCAAACAGTTGAAGATATGTTAAGAACTTGTGCCATTGACTGAAGGGGCAATTGGGATGATCACCTACCGCTTATTTAATTTGCTTATAATAATAGTTATCATTTCAGCATTCGTATGACTCCCTTTGCAGCCTTGTATGGGAGACCATGTCGTTCACTTGCATGTTGGAATGAGGTAGGTGAAAGAAAGATCTTGGATGCTAAAAGTTAAAACAAACAGAGGAATATTCAGCAAGAGTCGAGTTAATATAAGAAAGGATGAAAGCAGCTCAAGCTCGACAGAAGTTTTATGCTGACAAAGGACGATATGAACAAAATTTTCAGACAGGTTCATGTACTCTTGAAAGTTTCCTCAACCAAAGAAGTGATGAGGTTCAGTAAAAGAGGAAAGCTCAGCCTATGGTCCAATGTCATAACAACAAGAATGTACCGCTAGTCAATGTGGCTTAGAGCCACCACTGAGGTGACGAAGAAACCTGGGAACTCGAGTCTGACTTCTGACTGACTTCTGACTGAATGCAAAAGGAATTCCCTGCACTATTTGGTAAATCATGACTTCTGACTGAATTCGATGATGAATTTTATTTTAAAGAGTTTATGATGTAGCACCCGAGAATCCTACAGTATAAAAGAAAAGAAAAATAAAAAGATAAAAGGAATATAAAGTCTAGTTGGATTTGTTTTCCAACAAAACTCGGACAAGATTTCCTCTCCTATATATATGAGGTTAAAACCAACAAATCAGCCCATTTTCCCCTATGCAAGCCCGCCCTAAATCTCCACCCTATTTTGTGTGCCCTTCATTATATTCGTTCCTGATTTGCCGCCGCCAATAGGAGACGTGCAGGAGGACGTCGACGCCGACGAACGCACACTTGAACCGAGAGGGACCGGCAGAGGAAGAGGAAGAGGAGGAAGAGGAAGAGGAAGAAGAAGGCAACAATAACAGTTTCTTGGACAGAAACGAAAAGGTAAGAAATTAAGATAGATTCTTCCTAGAATCATGATTTTAGATTTAAAGCATGCTTTTATGCCTAGTGTAAAATAATGTTTCGTGATGATGATTGATGCCAGCCATCGTCGGAAAAGTCGAACGAAATGCAAATTGTGCGTCTGCACAGTTTTTGCGTAAGAAGAACCCGGCCCGGGTTCACCAGAACCCAGCCCAAGCAGGTCCTTCACCGGACCGAGTTGTAAGAACTCAGCCCGGATCTGTCATTGTTGTGCTCGTAAAGCTCTGCAATCGGACGAACCTAGCCCGAGTTGTTGATGACCTAGATCGAGTTTCATGCGCGATGAATTGTCGGGCACAACGGCTGTCCCAACAAGAAGATGACTCGACCCGGCCCAATTTTCCTTGATTTTTTCGAGAACAATCAATTATGAACCTGACCCGATTTTCTCCCTACTCGGCTCGGGTTCCGACTAGATTAGGCTAATGTCTACAACCTTTTGATTCTTGTTCCATGTGATAAATCCTAATCTAAGTCTGATGATGATTATGTCAATTTTACCCTTGATTACTCGCCATGATCTTATATTGTAATCCTGATTTAAAGTCCTTATAAAGATTTAATTAAAAGCTGCAAAATAAAAAATGAAAATCATTAAATGGAGAGCTCTTTTATGATGGACTGGTGACGACCAAGTTATGGGCTGACTTCGATCAGTTATGGACTGACTTTGGTCAGTTACGGGCTGGCTATGCCAGTTATGATGATGATGATGAACGGGTTGAGGCAGACCTTTGTGAATTGAAATATACCTCAAATAAGTCAAAGATGAAAACTAAGATGATGAAGAAGATGAACACATATAATAAAGAATATTTCTTATGATGTTCGGTTTTTGCCATTTTTATGATGACTCTTTATGATCTCTTGTTCATATGTCCCTTTACATGTCTCCATTGTTCTATTTATGATCATGATTTATTTTTCTCTTATATGATGATGTTATCTTTATGATTTCTATCTAGTATCATGATATTATGATGATAATTATCTTACTTCCATACTGAGTTGTAAAACTCATAAGGAGGTTATCCCCTCCATGTTCTTAAATGAAGGCCAAGGTCAAGATGATGAAGGTGGTCAACGATGACAAATCGAGCTCGTAGGTGGCTGCACATGGTTATCGAGTCCTTTAAAGATGGATAAATTTTTCCTTTCTTTTTATTAGTTTGATGTATTAGCTTTTCTTTGGACTCACATAAAGTTTTTTATCAATCTTTCGCTTATTAAGATGTCATACTCTTTTGTTATTTAATGATGATTAAGTTTTTCGCTTTTATTAATATTTAGTTGACCAGTCAAAGTCTTATTTTCGATCAACATGATGTACACGTAAGGATGACTCGTAGCGTTCTCGAAACATATTCTGTCACGTGGCGGGGTACGATTTTGGGACGTTACACGCACTCTCCTTTTAGTGAATGGGGCCTTTGTTCCTTAGTGAACCATGTAAAAATAAGATGACCCTCAAGATCCGCATTCGACGATCGTGGATGGACAGAAGACCATCCTCCCCTTACAATTTTTTTTTTTAGGGGAGGATATACATTATATCGTTTTTTATCGGCACCTTTGCTATCCGGCAATTTGTTTTTTTTTTTTTATAAAAGAAGTACCAAGGGCTTCAGATCTTGATCGTTTTTATTAGTAAAAGACTAGTACATCTTTTAGTTTGATATCAAGTAAATTAATGATTTGCAAAAGGCTATTTGCCAAACTAATTAAACGCTCATAATTCTTAACATAATTAATCACTCTTGGACAATTAGAAAAATACTAAAGAAAGACAATGAGACAATAAAAGATAAATAGAATAGTACAAGGTATGAAAAAGAGAATCTACCTGTAAATTGAAACTGAGCGTTCGTTGAAGCACCTCATCTTGTTCCTCTCGCCTTTTTTTCCCATTTCCAAAAGCATATCGACACTGGAACCACAGAACACCGATGGCGGTGGAGGAACTACATGACGTCGTCATCGTCGGCGCCGGCATCGCTGGGCTGGCGGCGGCCACGGGGTTGAGAATAGTGGGGCTGCGGGACGTCCTGGTGCTGGAGAGGCATCACGAGCTCCGGACCACGGGCACCGCCATAAACCTGTTCCCCAACGCCTGGCCTGCGCTCGAGGCCCTCGGCGTGGCACACAGGCTCAGCAACCTCTACGGCGCCTTCGAAAAGTACGTACGTCCGCACTGCTAGCTTTACTTCCTCGATCGCTCAAACTTGAGATATATCAAATTATTAAGCTCGCGAAGTTGTAGATTGTGATGTGTTGATCTTGGACAGAGGCAGTGTCGTCAACATTGACAGTAGTGTTGCGCAGGATGCGGCTTTCGCCCAGGCGAAGAACAGGTTCATTCCTTCGCTTTCTGTTCATAATCGTACCTCAACTATGAAGTGGATCTTCGACTCTTGCTGTGGTTAGGCCTTAGATTTCTGAAGATAGACCATGAAAGTAGTACGAAATCTTGCTAACACATGTTGCTAGGGCTTGTAATTTCTGTGGTTGCTCTTAAGTTTTCACAAGGCCTGCACTGCTTGTTCCAAGGCACGGAACTGGCGCCAGATCAGTGCACAGGAAGGCGCTGCTGGAGGTGCTGGCCGAGGGATTACCAACCGGCGCCATAAGGTTCTGCTCCAAGGTGGTCTCTGTAATGAATGAAGATGTAGATGAGTCTCCTCACTATTCAACCTCAGTGCATTTAGATGATGGATCAATCATCAAAGCTAAGGTTCATTGTCTGAACAGGACATCAATTTTTAGTTGCCTGATCTATTAGGATAAGCAAGATAGCACTTTGAAGTGATCACTCTTTTACAACTTGTGATGTTCAAGATGTTGATTGGGTGTGATGGACTGCACTCTGTCGTGGCACAGTGGTTGGGGCTGCAGCAGCCCGTCGACTCCGGCCGGTCAGGGATCCGAGGCCTATCAGTGTTTCCTGAAGGCCATGGCTTCGGAAGTGGAACCTTTCAGTTCGTAGGCCAAGGCATGAGGGCTGGAGTTTTCACTGTCAACAGCAAGGAGATCTACTGGTTCTTGCTCCTTAAATCAACATCAAGAGGCAAGACTCTGAATTCACCACGATCTTTATATACTTGCTGCAGCAAATTTTTTTATTACCAAGTTGTCTCAGTGAATGATTCCTCCAGAGCACGGGATCTTAAGGGACCCTGAGCTCATTGTGAGAGAGGTAACAGAGAATCTAGCGAAGGACTTCCCTGAGGAGTTCTTACAGGTGGTGCGCCGCTCCGACTTGCCCACCATAACTTGGGCTCCTCTAATGCTCAGAGTGCCGTGGGATGTGATCCTCGGGAAAACACACAGAGGATGCGTCACGGTCGCTGGCGACGCCATGCACCCGACGACGCCCGATCTTGGCCAAGGCGGATGCAGCGCGCTCGAGGACGCCGTGGTGCTCGCTCGGAGCGTCGGCGGCGCCCGATCGCGGAGCCAGATCGAGCAGGGGATCGAACGGTACGTTAAGGAGAGGAGGTGGCGCGCCGCCGCGCTGATATCATTGGCGTACGTGTTCGGCTTCGTGCAGCAGGCGGAGGACACGGGATTGTGGCAGAAGACGGTGAGGTGGTTCAGGGATAACATCTTCTATAAGTACATTTATACGCAGGTTTTAATGAACCGCTTGTACTATGACTGTGGGACTCTGACTCCATCAGAATAGTTTCTCAGAAGTCTTCTGGGAAGATTTGAAGCTCCAAAAGACTGTCACATTCACAACAACCAATAAAAGAAAAGCTTCAAAGTTCAGGAATCTGGAAACTTGTGTTTATCACTTCTTGCCTTGATTTTGTGGTTTGATTCCGTTGACATTGTTGAACAGGGCAGGGACGAGCGCCCCCCTCCCTTCCTCTCGTATGTGTCATGGAAGTCATTTTTTTGCTCCATCGATTCGCACTGCATTTAGATATGTTCAATATTTAGGCAAGCTCTTTTTAGAACTTTACGAAAGCTTGCTTATGCTACTTTCTCGAATGTCATACTTTTGGGACGCTCGATTTCGAGCGGCCTCTTCGGTGGAGGCATTTGTGAACAAACGGGCACCTCGACGGGACGCTAGATGTTTTTGCGGGTTGCCACCCTACGTTCGAGGCACGGTGCTAAATTTTGGGAAGCATGAAATTTTTGTTGAGTAAATATGAATGATTACAATGCTTCGAAGGAGGTCTCCCATACTATATCACCGTTTCAAGAGGTAGCTATACGACATGTGATGTGGAGGACAAGATAGGGGGATGCACTTTTCTGTAGTGCATATTACAAAAAAATCACTATCACACTTGAAAATAAAACTAAGTACAAAAGCGGGTTGAAAAAGGAAAAATATATGAAAGTAAGATAACTCGACGTGCCCTGAGAAAACCTTCGAGACATTCTCCACCACTCAAGTCAGCGACGTTCCTAGAACTGCAGTTTGAAATTCTTCAATCTTCTACTTAAACTACCACAAGTCTTCGACTGTCTCCCAACTTGTGTCGGTGTCCGATCTTTCGCTCCATCGAACAAGATACTCCTTCTTCCGATTTTTCGTGCAAATGGCGAGTACTTCTTCAACTTGATCAGTGAACTGCTGACGGATGGCCGGCGAAGCGCGGTCTGAAACCCCACGCCCGGAACCTTCAGGGTCTTCAACGAAAGGCTACAGTGTTGTTGTATCTGTGACGGTCCAACTTGTAGGCCACCTACCTTCTTCAATATCTTGAACGGACCCTCGTAATGCCTAATGAGGCCCTTGTACAAATTCTTCTCACTTAGCCAAAGATGTTGGACCAGCGTCACAAGGACCAAGTCTTCGACTTCAAAGTTGACGTTCCGTCGGAGCAGTTCTGCCCACCTCTTCATGCACTTCGATGCCTTGTGCAAACATGCTCTAGCCATGTCGTTCTACTCATGTCATTCTTTAGCCATGCGGTGAGCATCGGAGACTTTGCCACCATAAGATGTGGCGACGGCTTAGGGCGTGAGAGGTTGGTGCCCTATCATTATCTCTAAGGGACTCTGATTGATCGACTCGCTTCGTTGCAGGTTGTAGAAGAATTGCGCGATGTTGAATAGTTTCGCCCAGTCCTTCTAATTCGTACTCACCCTCTCAGTTTGGTCATCGGTTTGAGGATGAAGTGGTCGAGAAATGTAGGTTGGATCCCATCATCTTGAATAATTTCTTTCAAAAGTTGCCAACGAATTGTCCATCCCGATCGCTGATTATGTTTTGTAGTAGGCCACAATACTTGACTACATGCTTTATGAATAACTCTGCGACTTCAGTGGCAGGACAATTTGCAGAGCCGACGGCGAAGATGGCATACTTAGAGAACCGATCGACGACCACCATGATGATACATACCCCTTCAGATTTGGGCAGGCCCGTGATGAAGTTCATGGGGACATCTTTTCATGGATGTTCTGGGATAGGCAGGGGTTCCAGAAGTCCGCTGAGCGCTTGATTGAGATTTTTGTCTTGCTGGAAAACAAGGTATGTCTTCACAAAAGCTTCAATATCGTCCTCCATTCTTAGCCAGAAGTAGTTATCGTCGACGAGTGCCAAAGAGCGGTGGATGCTCGGATGTCTCGCCCACTTGGAGTCATGGAGCGCGCCGCAAGTTGTCGAAGAGTGGAAGGTAGATGCGACGTTCCTTGGTGAAGATCAACCTATCTTCCACCCAAAAGTGGAGTGTCTTTCCCTCCTTTGCTTGCTCGAATAAGTTCTTCGTCGTGGGATCTAATCCCTCTTGATCCTCTCGATCAGGTCGGCCTGAGAGGAGCTCAATTCCGTGCGTCAGTTGAGAGCGTCAGCAATGACATTCGTCTTGCCAACCTTGTACTCCAGGACGTAGTCGAACTCTGTCATAAAATCTTGCCACCTTGCTTGCTTCGGCGAGTGCTTCATTTGCGTCTCAAAGTAATTTGTTAAGACATTGTCTGTCTTGATGTGAAATCGCGTCCCAAGAATGTAGTGCCGCCATGTTCTAAGGCAATGGATCATCGCGGTCTATCTCCTTCTCCTAAATGGAGTAGCGTCGCTCTGTATCATTGACTTTGCTACTTTCGAACGCCACAGGATACTCTTCCTGCATAAGAACTCCTCCGATAGCATAGTCAGAAGTATTTGTCTGTATCTCATATGACTTGGTGTGGTCTGGCAGGACGAGCACCAGTTCCTATGGCCCCCTTGAGGGTGTCGAACACTTCCTGGCATGTCGGCGTCCACTCCCACTTCACATTCTTTCGAAAGATTTTCGTCAAAGGGGTAATCACATGTGAATACCCCTTGACGAACTACCAAGCCAAGGAATGA
This sequence comes from Pontederia crassipes, assembly GCA_030549335.1. NCBI lineage: Eukaryota > Viridiplantae > Streptophyta > Magnoliopsida > Commelinales > Pontederiaceae > Pontederia > Pontederia crassipes. The sequence continues at coordinate 12,426,866 of CM060190.1, forward strand.
ACGCATGTTGGGAACACGCTTGGGTGGCTCCCACTCCATGATGGCCCGAATCTTCGTGCCATCCATCTTCAACTTGCCACTTCCGACGACATGTCCCAGGAAGTGCACTTTCAATTGAGGGAAAGCACACTTCTCCCGCTTGACGTAGAGCTCGTTCTGTCGCAACACCTCGAACACTTACCAAATGTGCTTGATATGCTCCTCCAAGGTGCAGCTGTAGATCATAATATCGTCGAGGTAGACAATCACGAACCTGTCAAGTAATGATTGCAATACCTTATTCATGAAGGTGCAGAAGGTCGCCGGGGTGTTGGTGAAGCCGAAGGGCATCACGAGGAACTCGTAGGAGCTATATCTTGTGACGCACGCCATCTTCTGTATATCATCTTTCGCGATTCGAACCTGCCAATAGTCCGAACGAAGATCCAACTTGGTAAACCATCTTGCACCACAAAGTTGGTCAAACAAGTTTGCCACCAGGGGAATGGGGTACTTGTTCTTCATCGTAAGCTTGTTGAGCGTCCGGTAGTCGATGCACATCCGGAGGGAACTATCATATTTCTTCTGAAAGAGTACCGGAGTGCCATATAGAGACTTCGAGGGCTGAACGTATCCTGCATTTACTAGTTCGGTGAGTTGCTTACGGAGTTCTATGAATTCCAGAGGGGCTAGCCGATAAGGGACTCCGTGTGGGGCTTTTGATCATGAGACTAAGTCGATGACATGATCCACTTCACGTTTCAGAGGCAATCACTTTGCGAGTTCTAGGAGCATGACGTCCGCAAAGTCCTCAAGGGTTTCAAGAATTTTGGGAAGTGTTGGAGTGGAGGGTCCCGGATCTTTCATGATGGCGATCGTCAGAAAGGTGTGCTCTTGTTTGCGCAACCCCTTCACCACTTATATGATGGAGAGGGTCTTCTACTTCAAATCTCCGCCTGACCTCACGGGAATGTTGTAAGGTCCCTTGGGGTCGAAGATGACCATCGAGTTGGTGAGCGGGATGACACATGCAGCAATGTGTCATAGAAAAGATATGCCCGCCATCACTTTGTAGTCATCCACTTGTGCCACCATCACGTCGAAACTTCCCAACCACTTGTCGATGCGAATCTTCACTCCACGAGAAATTTCCGTGGTCGAGATAGACTTCGCGTTCACCATTTTGAACGTGGCGTTCAGTCTTCTTTAGTGACAGCTTCAGCTTCTTGGCGGTCACTTCCGACACGAACAACTCCGATGCTCCCATGTCAATGAAAGCATTGAAGACTTGTCCGTTCAACTCGATGTCCGCATAAAGTCGAGCAGCTGATGAGAAACCCTTCGAAATGTTGATGGCGCTAAGGACGTGCATCGAATTGAGACATGCCTCCTCCTTCTACTTCTAGTCAGGGCAATATATGGCGTTGACTGTCGCCTTCTGCGGACAATCGCTTGTCCAATGTGGACCCTTGCAAATGCAACGTGGCTTTGGTGACTTTTCATTCCTCTTGAATCGGTCATTGTTGGGCCTCCTGCCTTGGTGTCCTTTCCTTTGTCTTGATAGTGCGGCCTACCTCCTTATGACTTTGGCTTCTCTCCTCCACCATTGCCCTTGCCTCAGGGCTTTGGTGGTGGGGCGCTCGTTTTGGCATACTCCACGAGCGACTCGGCAGCGGCAACTAGCGAGCGAAGGTTGGAGTAATCCCGTTGCTCCAACTCCGTCCTAGCCCATGGCTTCAAACTCTTCACGAAGACCGCCAGCAACGTGTCTTCGTCCACTTGAAAGTTCTGTAGGCGGAGCTCGGTAAACTCTTTCACGTACTCCTTCAACGTGCTCTTCTACTAAATGTTGAATAACGCAATCTTGGCCTCCAATCTTGACTTGGCGGGGCAGAAGTAGTTTGTCAATTGCGTCTTGAATTCATCTCATTTCTCAATGGGTTCGACGTTGCCACGTTCCACATCATCGCAATGACACCGCCACCATAAACTCGTCACATCTTGCAAGTAGAAGGATGCGGTCTTCACCATCCTCACTTCTGAAGTCACGTCCAAGGCCTCCATGTACCTTCAGACGTTTCACAGAAAGTCATTCATCTCCTTTGCCGACCGCTCGCCTTTGTAGGGCCTCCGCTTTGGCACATCGATTCTTGCATCATGCGGGGCGGATGTCTCGAGACGTCGTCCATCTCCATAGCGTCGTTTGAGCCCTTTCCGAATGGTCTTGAACTCTTGCTCCATCTCGAACCTCATATTTGAGAGACCATTGTCCAAGGTCTCTTGCATGTTCATGATTGTCACCTCCATGGACTCCAGCCGCATATACAACGACGTCATCTCGTACCGCACCATTGCGAGATCCGCTGTCTTCTCCAACTTCCGCTCGTGCATTGCGAGTTGGTCTTGCATCTCGTCCACATCCAATTGGAATTGGCCAAGGCGTTGCTCGAAGGCAGTCATGACGTCCTTCGAGCGGGCGCGCTCTCGATCTTGACGGCCCTTAATTCTCCGGTGCGGTAGGTTCATTCGTCATCTCCGAGTTCGACGTCATTTCTCCTTGATCATCGAACGCTAAGTTGAGCGGTCCCAGAAAAGTTGCTCTGATACTAATTTGTCACGGGTCATTTTTTTCGCTCGACCAACCCATGCGGAGTCTAGATGTGTCCAACGTCTAGGCAAGCTCTTTTGGGCGCTTTGCGGAAGCTTGCTTATGCCACTTTCTCAAACGCCACAGTTTTGGGTCGCTCGGTCCCGAGCGGCCATTTCGGTGGAGGCGTTTGTGAATAAGCGGACACCTTTGTGGGATGCTCGATCCCTTGGGGACGCTTTTGTGGATTGTTGCCTCACACTCGAGACACAGTGCTAGATTTTGGGAAGTTAGAAATCTTTGTAGTGTAAATAGAAATGATTACAACGTTTCGGGAGAGCGCACTAGCGGGTATCCCCTACTATACCACCGTTTCGGAAGGTAGCTATACGACGTATAATGCGGAGGACAAGGTAGGGGGTGCACTTTTCTGAAATGCGTATTACAACACAGCCACTATCACACTTAAAAATAAAACTAAGTACAAAAATGAGTTGAAAAAAAGAAAAATACACGGAAGTAAGATAACTCGATGTATCCTAGGAAAAACCTCCGGGACACGTGCCGACGAGGAGAAGGGGGAGGGCTCGTCCCCCTCTGCAACCTCTCCTCGTCGGCGCCCCCTCTGTGACCTCGCCCGTCATCGACGAGAAGATAAGAGAAGGTGTCTTGACGTCACGTCAGCTTCGCGATTGGAAGACTGCTTATCTCTAGTAACGAAGGCATCGGGTGAAATGAGTTAAAAGATGGAGAACATTGTTGTTACAAAGTGAAGTTGAATAATATCACTGAGTAAACTTAAAAGTTGGAGACTATTTAGTGTAATTTTTCTGTTTGTTAGACTATTCTAAGTCCTAAAAGATCACTTCGTTTTAGCATGAAGGAGAGGTGAACCACTCGGTTTCTGGTCCAAATTATGTGATTAATTACCAGTTATTGGTCAAATATCATGACAAGCAAATGCTTCGGGGCAGAGGAAGAACTAGATGAATTTGGAATGCATTATACAACTGATGCAATGTGAATTGTACGAGAGAAAAATATATCGCACAAAAGCACTAATAAACAAAGGATTATTTTTGTTGAGAGTTGCTGTTTAGGACGATATCAAATTGTGGATGAGTTAAAACTTTAATTTATAACCAGCATACTCTTTAATGTTGGGTGGATTAAACGATCACCACCGCTTCCTCTATAAGCAGCCCAAAAAAAAAAAAAAAAAAGGAACGACATCCCATTTCTATTGTCATAATAGGTCTGTCACTAACGTGGCTCCAACGCCCCCGCATTGTCGATCAAATTTTCCTTGACTTATTAGTCATTGTTATTAAAACCCGCCGATTCAATAGCGAACCATCCGATCCGGCTTAGAACCGGCAAAAAATCAATTAAACTGAGAAAACCAACGAATCCAATCACCCCAATTTGGAATAATTTAAAAAGAAACTACAAATGAAAAGTTCAAAAAAGGAAAAAGATAGCGATGAAAGGAAAGTTTAAGAAGAAGAAAAGATCGAAATGTTAAAATTTAATAAAAATAGCAAACAAGGTGAGCATTAAAAGAATTGAATAGTATTGAAAAGGAAATTATGAAAGGGCTAAAAATGAAAATACAAATGAAGATAATAAAGAAAACATAAAATATAAGAGTAATTTAAGATAAAATATACCAGTGCAATCTCTATCATCATTAAATAATAATAATAATAATAATAATAATAAGTTGACATTTTCTATTTATCATTATTAAAATTTTAAATAAAAAATTATATTATACTAGTAAGTTTATTATTAGTATAATATTCATTTATTACATGATATAAATTATATCATATTTTTAAAATTATTATAAATAATATTATTTTAAAGCAAACAAAAAATTGGTCTAATTCCGTCGAACCTAATTGGAGGCGTCGATCACGAACCTCCGGTTCTGAAAACATTCCTAATAATAAGATTGAACACTACTACCATTTCAAACCTTTATCGTTTCCCCCACTCTCTCTCTCTCTCTCCGTCACCCTACATTTCCCACTTTTTTCTCCTTCCACTTCGCCACCTTTTGCTATTGTTAAGAAATGGAAACAAAGATACCAACATAAGAAGGGGGAGAGAGAGCTAAAATTATGGGGTGGACTCAGTCTCATCATTCTAAAAAATACAGTAGTTTCTCCTCCTCCTCCTCCTCCTCCTCAACGAAGCACCACAACATCAGCCGCGACCTCTCCCGAGGCTCCATTAGACACAAGCAGGAATACCAGAAGAAGGACAGAGACCATGTGAGGAAGACAAGAGGACAACATAAGACCGTGAAGGAGCCGGAGCAACCAAATTTGTCTCTCTTCCATGGTCTCGACGACTGCGCCCAAGAACAGAGCGGCGGGCACCTGAAATCCCCATACCGTCCACTGAGAAGTACGTAAGATTGGCGAAGAAGGAGATCTAAAGAATAAAACCGGCGAGGACAAATGGTCTGCCAATGAGGAACTCTCGCTTCTGAGAACGTGTGGGGAAGCTGAAGGCGGCCCTTACCAAGTTCTCGTTGGCTGACCCGAAGTACTACAAGACTATGAATCAGGTGGGCGCCGCCCTTCAGCGCTCCATGTCCTCCCTCGAGGACGAGTTCTGCTCGCTGCTCGAGGACCCGAGAACGAAGCAAATAGAGCCCGGAAGCGCCAGTTCAAAGAATAAGAAGTCGTCGTCCTTCGACCGCTCCCACGAGTCCTCCAACCGATCTGCAGGGGAATGTCACTCCGGCGAACCCACCGCTATTTCACCGGAGACCATCGAGAGACTCCATGAGATCGCCAAAGCGATGATCTCGGCGGGTTACGTTACTGAGTGTTGCCAGGCGTTCACCATCGCCCGGCAGAATGCGTTCGAAGCTGCGCTTCCAGGATTTGGGTTCGAGAAGCTCAGCATGGACGACGTAAACAAGATGCCGTGGGAGACCCTCGAAAGTCAGATTGCCAACTGGTGCAAGGCCTTTCGGCACATCGTCACCGTCTCTTTCGCCAGAGAGCACGACCTCTGCGCGGCAGTCTTCGCCGACCACCATGCTATTTCCTACGGTCTCTTCCACAATCTCGCTCGCGGCGTCATAATTCAGCTGCTCACCTTCGCGGAGGCCATCGCGATGACGAAGCGCTCATCCGAGAAGCTCTTCAAGGTGCTTGACGCGTACGACACCTTGCGGGTTACGGCGCCTCTCATCGACGCCCTGTTCCCTGCAGAAGGAGAGCAAGAGGAGTCCTCCGGGTTCGAGGACCTCAAGGCAGAGATTTCCTCTGTTCGGTCTCGTCTTGGTGAGGCCGCTGTCATCATATTCTGCGACCTTGAGAACACGATCAAGATGGACGTCAGTAAAACTCCGGTGCCTGGCGGGGCCGTCCATCCTCTCACTCGCCACGTCATGAACTACCTCAAGTGCGCGTGCGAGTACAAGAAAACCTTGGAGCAGGTGTTCAGGCAGCACAAGAGCTCCGACGGGTCATCCAGCCACGACAAAGACGTCGAGGGCGCGCAAGAAGGCCACCGGAGCAACACCACCACCACCGTCGCTAATAACAACGCCAGTAGTAGTAGCACAAACGTCACTACTACCACGAGCAAACACAATCCATTCGCAGATCAGCTCATGGTCGTAATGGAGCTGCTGCACTCGAATTTGGAGACGAAGTCGAAGCTCTACAAGGACTTGGCACTGCGCAACGTCTTCTTCATGAACAACGGGAGGTACATCATGCAAAAGATCAAAGGGTCCCCCGAGATCCACCAGCTGCTGGGCGACGCATGGAGTCGGAAGCGGTCGTCGGAGCTGCGACAGTACCACAAGAATTACCAAAGAGAGACGTGGTCGCGGGTGCTGGCGTGCTTCCGGGACGAGGGGCTCCAGTCGAAGGGGAACGTCATCAAGCCAGTGCTCAAGGAGCGGTTCAAGAGCTTTAACACCCTGCTCGACGAGATCCACAAGACGCAGAGCTCGTGGGTAGTGAGCGACGAGCAGCTGCAGTCGGAGCTCCGGGTGTCCATCTCGGCGGTGATCGTGCCAGCGTACCGCTCGTTCGTGGCGCGGTTCTCCCAGTACCTCGAACCCGGCCGGCAGACGGAGAAGTACATTAAGTTCGGCCCGGAGGACCTCGAGAACTATATCGAGGACCTGTTCAATGGGAATCCTTATTCCATTATCAGCAAGAGGAGGACGTGATCACTGATCCGATGAGCTGTGGGCAGAACGCAGCCCGAAACAGACGTGCATGCATGCGATGGGGAATTGTTATGAAAAGTTCGTGTTTAGCCTTTTGAGGTATTTGTTTTGTATTAATTAATACTCCAGAATCAGAGATAGATATATTGTCATATGTATCCTTCTTTCAATCCATTCACATATTTCAATTTCTATAATAATGCAACCCTCTCTAATTATGGCATGATTAGCTAGTTCTTTGCTGTATATGTCCTCTCTAATACTTCAACAGTTGAGTCATTGATGAGAATACGAAACATTTGATAAGTATAGGGACCTGAGCATCATAAACAGGGGCCATATATATAGTTTTAAATGCATCGACTCCGAAAGAATGATGATGAGGCTATTAAATGTTGTATACAGTGAAGTTGTTTCAATATATGTTAGGTCTTTTAATGTTTTCTATCTTTTGTAATTGATACTTTTCTAATTTTAAATAAGATTATATTTGTTCTTTTTTATTAATCTCGATGCACGAGTATGGGTCTGTTTGACTAAGCTTATAAATTTGTCAAAATGATTTATAAATAATTTTAAAGTTTTCTTCCTATTTGATAATTGAAAAAAGTGCTTATAAGCACTTATTTTATCTTCTTATAAGTCAGAAAAAATAAGCTGAGGGACCCAGCTTATTTTGTATGAGAAAAAATAGTTGATCACTTTGAACAACAAATGTAATATTTTGCCCTTAGAATATACATAACTTTTATTCACATTTTTTTTTCTATTATAATATTAAGGACTTTTTGATCATTTGATAAAAATAATAACTTATAATTTTTTTATTATCAAACATGTAACTGCTTATTTTTTAAAATCAGCTTCAGTCATTAAATTATTTATCAGTACTTCAACTTATAAGCTATTTTATATCGGCTAAACCAAACGGGTCCTATGTAAACTAGCTAAATTATTAAGAGAAAATATATGATTAACATTTGAAATACTATAATTATTCCCATCCAATGATATGTGAGCATCGTGGTTCTCCTCTTCCATCTTGGGTATCATCATTATCATCAAATGATAATTGAATGTTAAGACCATCATTAATTTCCAAAGGAGTTGAGGACCTGTTCATCTTCATCTTCACTCATTTGGTAAACACCTATCCACATTGTTTTTGCTTCGTTTGGTTCATCTTGAAATCATTCATCGCTTGACTCAACATCTTCAATGTCAAATGAAATATGCTATTTGCTCACTTCTTTTCCTTTATTTTATTAACTTCAAGTTGCACATCATATAAATCTAACGACTAATATTTTCATGCCTCAATCGATTTCTTTTCATGTGAATGGAGAATTCTTCTTCACCGTTCTTCAGAAATCCTCTTTCGTTCTTTGCTTCAAAGCTCTAATTATAGGCCCAAGCATCCTCTCTTAGAATTGTATAAGACCTCTATTTATAGGGTTTTGAGTTTCCATGTGATCGGATAAGAAGCGAAAACTTTTTTCTATTCAAAATAAGAAAAATTCGGAGTAGAATTAATTATGAATTTTAGCCTTTCCAAACTCTGAATTCTGAGTCATAATTTATTTTCAAATAATTTTGGGATCATGTAGTATGAGTAAGAATCTTTATGCACTTGAAATTTTATCAAAAATTCATTCAAAAATCGAATATGAACTTCGTTACGAGATGTTATAGAATTGTCATAGCTTAAACAATGTTTGAAACAGACTAGAATTATTTTCACGACCACTGATAGGTGTTTCATGGCCCTTACATTGTTTGATTGGGAGTAAAACAATGGATTTTCACGGGTCATGACATGTTGGTCACGGACATAACTCAGACAGCTTTCGGATTAAAAAATATGCATTTTTACTGACCATTATAGACGTTTCACGGCTTTTATCATGGCTCGTGACAGATCTTTCACATACATCTTCATTATTTTTTCACTTTGTTTTGACTCCGATTTAAGTGCAATTTTCTCAAGTGGTTTCGTAATTCATTTTTTCTTACTTCCTATATAATACAACACAATATTTGGGGAGATTTAATTTTTCATAAAATTAAAGTAAATAAGACCATAAAATAATGCATGCTATTAAAAAAAGGATAGAAATAAGATTATATTCAATACTAAAAATATGTCAAATTGTGCATGCATCATGCCTTCCGATTGTTTTCTTCGATTTTCGTCCCATTTTTCATGAGACTTGAAATCCAAAGAAAACAATCTATAGATTTTGAAATCTTCAAATAAAAACTTATAATATTTGAAGAAATGAAATATTTATGAATAAAAATGTGATAATGCCTAAATATAATCAAGTTATATGTGATACAAGTGTGGCATTAACTTTCTTTAACGTGAGAGTAGCACTAATTCGAGGCCATTATGAGGCAACTAGTGTGTGTACCTTCCGACGACCATACAACAACACCACACTACAAGAAAACTATTGAATAGCGATGACAATTAGCTTCGAAAAATAAGGTGACACTACGTCGGCGCAAATAACGTCCTTATAGCGTCGACATTACGTCACAAATACGTGATGCTAACTGCGTCAACATAGCTTCAGCTTAGTGTCGCATTGGCATTACAAGGTGTTGATGCTAATGCGGCGCCCTAGAGACACTACTTTGGCGCTATTATTGTGCGTGAAAATGAGAAAATGCGCAGTAGATTATAGCGTTGTATTAACCTCGATAGGTCCTGACGCTATTTTAGCGTCACAAAATGTGCAACAATACATCTACGCTAATGACGAAGTCAATATGAGTGTTGACATCTTGCGTTGTTTTAGCATCGACAACTGCGTCGCTAATTAGCATCACATAAGCTGCGACACTAAGAAGACGTTTGATGCACATCAATTGATGGCTAATTACAGATGTTGTGCAATAAAAAGGAAGGCACACACATTTTTGCAAGTACTCTTCATTTCTAAATTGCATATAAAAAAATAATTTCTCTTCTTTATGATCGATATGTGTGAACTTACCATTCTTTAAGAGCCATTTGAAAATTGGAATGATAGTTCCTCTGAGCTATAGGTGAATAGTTGAATTAGCATAATAGTTTCAAGTATATTTGGATTGTAACGACCTCAATTTTGAGAATTTAATAAATGAATAATTCTGAAAAATAAAATAAAAATTGGAGAGGAGTTTGATTAGTGATGGGATTATTTAAATAATTTTGAAATTCACTTAAATTGGAATAAATCTGACTTGGTTAAAGAGATAAAAAAAGGATTAAATTTGAGAGAGATTAGATATTATAGGTAGAATTAAATTAATGATTTATAAATCCTATAAATAAGAAGTTGGCCGACTAAACTTAAAAAAAAAGAAAAAAGAAGAATTATTTTCTGTGTGTGGCATTCTTCGACGACGGACGCAATTTTCTCGACGGTGAAGGCGAGACTTGAGACGTCAGCAAAGGATTCACATAGGTATGCACGGGGAATCGACTTTGTATCGTATGATTTTTATTATTTTTCTTTATGATCCATTACGGTCGATTTTGGCGCTATGTCAATATGAGAGAGAATAAAAAAATAACGTCTGGCGTTGAAGAGGGGAAAAAAAGGGGCGTAAGGTGAAGGAGAAATTCAGAGAGGTGTAAAGAAAAAAAATACAGTTGGCGGCCAAAAACAGATTGGCCATATCATGATTAGAGAGGGAAGAAGTGAAGGCGTAAAAGACTTGGGAAGAAGAATTGAAAAAAAAAACAGAAAGAATTTCATGCCCACAAAAGAAGTAGAAAGAGAAAGAGAGGGGTAAAACCAAAAGAGAGAGAAAAGGGGAAGATTTCAAGGGAGAAATATGGTGGCCGTAACATTAGAAAAAAAAAGAAATGGTGATGGGATGATTTGGTGTATGATTGGCCGTAATAGAAAATTAGAGAGATTGGAAAGAGGAATAATAGAACATAAAAAGAAAACATGTGTGTGCAGTTGATAATGAGAGAGAAGTTGATTGAGAAAAGTAAATAAAAGAAAATAAGGAGAAAAGAGATTCGCGGCCGATAAGCAGAAGAAATAATGAATTTCTTTTAGTTTTTTTTAATTTGATTTGAAATTTTCTTGCAATGAAATTGTTCGTTTTATTTCTCGGCCAAGAAAAAAATAGAATATATCGAGAAAAATGATTGGAAGTAATTGCTGGTCAAAATTCGGCATTGGTGTAACCAACTGACGATCGAAAATAGAGTTAATTTTTCAACCAACTTGAGGTACGTAGGGGGATCCCCATAGCGTCAGTTTTCGCGACATGGACCCTCAAGTCTTCTTCATTTTATAGAGATTACATTATATATTATTTGCATTTATTAGATATTGTATGACATAGATAGGATGATCGAAAGTTATCCGAAATACAATTTCCTAATGACGATAGAACTCGACTTGGATTCTGTTGTGGCTGGCCCGAGTTCAATAGAATCCGGACTGAATCATAGTAGGAAACCGGACCGAGTTCTATGAACCTGGTCCGAGTTCCCATAGACGTGGCTCGGGTTCTCTTACCCGAGTGCGACGCGAGATTATATCATAGAACCGAACCGGGTTCCGACTTATTCGGCTCCGATTTTGAAGACTCATTGATAATGAATTGGAATCGAGCCAATATGGTCCAGGGTCTTATATGAAAATTGGAGAAAATAACATAGATGAACCGGCTCGAGTTTGTCCTAACGCGGGTCAGATTTTAAGGGTTTAAAATATATTTTTAAATAATTCCAATTAATTGTATTGTTTAATAGCATTGATTGTTCTTGACCATGTATTGATATGTATTGGTCAATTGATTGTGATTGATACGTTGATTAATGTTAATCAGTTATAATTGTAATATGCTAATTAGTAATAATTGATTATGGATTAATGACCTATTGTTCAATTGGCATAAATTGATAGATAATGGAATTATCAATATTGGTTGTGCATCGTCCAAGTGATGATATGAAAAATTGTTATTATGGAATTATAAATTGATAATTGAGACCGTTATGGTCAATAGAGGCCCTCGTGGTCGACAGAGATCCTTGTGATCGATTGAAGCCCATTGGATCGATAGAGGCTCATGGAGTCGATTGTTGATGCATCATGGAGGCCCGTGTGGTCGATTGAAGCCTTTATGATCGATGGAGGCTCATGGAGTCGATTGTAAATGCATAGTAGTTAATGAAGATCCTTGTGATCGATTGAGACCTTTACAGTCGATGGAGACCCTCGTGGTTGATTGAGGCCTTTATGGTCGATGGAGGCCCTTGTGGTCGATGAAGATCCTTATGATCGATGGAGGCCCACTGTGGTCGATGGATGCTTTCTTAATTGAATTGAATTATTAATTGAATTGCATCGTTGATTGAATTGCGCCTTAATGGCTGATTGATAACTGAATTGCTTCCTAGTGGATGATGGAAAATTGGATAGATAAATTATTGATAGAAATGATAAATGATAAATGTTTATTGTGACCTTCATTGATTTATGGCCAATTGGTAATTGATTTAAGATAATTGAATCCAACTAAATGTATATTGGTCATCAGTAATTGATGACATGGATAATTACTATCACTGGTCAAATTGTTTATTATTTATTGATTATTGTTAAATGTTACTTATTCTGACCAATTATATATTCATGTTTATTGATAGCAATGATATTGATATTGACCACGGTTCATATAGTTATGTTTATGGATGACCCTACGTACTAAGTTATCTCATTGGGCTTTGTCCCTGTATTTGGATCCATACAGGTGATGGTGATGGCGATAGTGAGACGGTTGGTGGCTCCTCTGACGAGGGACATGCACATGGATATAGTGTCCATTATTATAGAGACGTGGGCCGTAACCCACAAGTTATTGGACATTGTATAAATAGCTTCCGCATATTGTAATAAAATATTGTAAATTAGTCTTCCGCTTATGTAAACCAGTTTGTTGACCGGTGAAAGTCAGGGTATAGAATTGAGTAACGTCGTCGAGATAGCCTTCTGGGCAGGCAAAAGAAAAAAAAACTTTTGTGGCGTTACATGGATGGAGTAGAATTTGATGTTGAGGTATAAGGTAGTTGATGTGATAGAAAAAGTAAATGTGATGAGTTAATTTTAACGAGTATTTGAATTAAATATATATATTATAAATTTATTAGAAAATTATATATATATTTAAAAAATGTATGCCAAAAAATTTGTCAAAAAATATATTATTTAAATATAAAAAATCATTTTTTAATAATTTATATTAAATGAAATATTAATTTTTAATGAAATGATAAGTAATAAATAATATTCTATTAATAAATTATAATTAATATTTTATTTTATAATTAATAAATAAATTATTTTATATTGGAAAGATAAAGAAAAAGAAAATGATATAAAAAGAAAAAGTCGAAAAGAAAAAATCAAATAAAAAACATAAAAAAAGGGAACAAAGGTTTCACCAACCAAGCTCATGTTACCCTGATTAAAAAAAAAAGCTTGATTCCATCTTAGGAACCAAGCCTCTTTGACGTGTTTGGGGAACTAGTTGGAACCAAGGGCTTGGTTCTAACTAATTCTACTTGCCAAACACTCCATGACTAATTTAAAACGTACATTGCCGAGAAAAAAGATGTCATAATGAAGGGAACAATGTATTTATTTTTACATAAATTTCTAAACCAAAATAGATATTTTTGTACAATAGAGATGATATTTTTTTCCTACCTTGTTCAATTTTATTTTTATTTTTTTCAGGTAGCCCAGTATTAACTAATAGTATTTGTGAATGAATTTTGAACTACTATAAATGAATTCGTAGAATTTCTCAATAAAAATATATAAAGATCAATTATTCTAAAGAACATACTACGTGACATATTTATGCATTTTGATACATAGAAAAAAAATGCATATACATGAGGAGTAACGCTCCAAAATTCGATCCAATTACGTGACGAAATATCCTTTCAAAGCGTTATGGTTCTTTGTATATGTTAGCTATATGCTAAGAATATATGTTACATATACTATAGTTTAATGAATAAATAGAGTAAATATTCTTATAAATATATATATTTTACCTACATATGTATTCTTATACTCTATGTTACCTATATTATATGTGTTACCAACGTATATATTGTTATACTATATGTTAGCTACATTATATGTATTACCTATGTAGATTCCTAACTATATATGTTACTTATATATGTATTCATAAATATCGATGTATTGATGTATGTAAATACGAATACACACGTTTAAGTATACATACATGTATACTTTATATATATGTAGAACATAGTACACATACCTAGATGTGTATGCACACATGTCAATATATTATATATATACAAAATATATATCTTATGTTAACTATAGACAAATTTTTTTTATACTTTTAATACAATTTTTTTTATACTTTTAATCATGAAATTATGGGGGTCGAACTAAGTGAGATTTTTAATGCCACCGTAGATACGCAATTGCATCGCCTTAGTACACATACCTAGATGTGTATGCACACATGTCAATATATTATATATATACAATATATATATACTATATTAATATACATAAATTATTTTTATATTATTAATCATGAATTATGGGGGTTGAACTAAGTGAGATTTTTAGCGCCATTGTGGAGACGCGGTTTGTAACGCCCGAGATGGTTGGGCAAAGAAGAAAAAACAAAGAAGATAAAAATCTTGAAACCATATAAGGAAAAGAAGAGGACGGAAAGAATTAAAACAAATAGGAAGATAAAAACCAAATAGAAGAAAAAATAAATAGGAAATAAAATCTTAAAATGTGAGGGGATTAAATCAAATCTTGAAGTCCCAATTGCACTCAAATTCCTACCTTATAAATATAAGTCTAAATCAAACAAATCAGCCATTTTTTCTCCTTACAAGTCGGCCCTAGTTCTCTCCAATTTTTTGTGCATCTCTATCTCCTCATCTCATGCCGGACGATAGGAGAGGAACCAGAGGGCGTGGATAGCGCTCCTGGACAGAGGGGAACGACTAAAAGAAGAGGAAGAGGAAGAAGAAGACTACATGATTAGTTTCTTGGACGGAAACTACAAGGTATAGAACTAGAGTAGATTCATCATATAATCTTGATTTTAGTCTTGACGCATATTCTAGTTGATCCCTAGTTATAGTATGATGATGCTTGATTCCGGCCATCACTGGAATAGACGATCGAAATGCCCTCTGCGCGTCCACATTATCTCTGCGTAATGAAACTCGGCCAGGGTTCATGTAACCCGGCCCAAGCAGGTCCATACTCGGACCGAGTTCATCGAAACTCGGACCGAGTCCACCATTGTTGAGAGTCCCATGCTTTACGATGATGAAGAACTTGGCCCGGGTTGATGATAACCCAACCTGGGCAGTTCCACGATGAAGTCGCATTCGATCATGACTTTTGTCGAGCGGTCAACCGATTCGGCCGAGTTCCACTCCTACTCGGCTCAGGGTCCGACATGATTTAAGTTAATTTTATGATGCTTAAATCCCTGATTCATGTGCATAATCTTGATCTAAGTCATGATGATGATTATGCTATTTATGTCCTTATAACGACGATATCCATCACAACTCTGTGATCTTATTATGATGAGTTAATTTAGATCCAATCATATTGGTGATGATATTGATTCATATCTATCAATGCTGATCTACTTATGATGATGATGATGATGATTAAGATGTTTATACACCTCTGATTTCTCTCCATGATCCTATCTTGTGGCGTCGATTAAATCTTATGTGATGATGATGATTTGAACCTTTGATTATTATGATCCATTGATTCTCTTTTATGATGACATAAATCTTTATCATACTGTGAGTCCTAATAAAGATAAATTAAAAGCTGCAAGATAACAGACGAAAAACATTTAATGGAGAGCTCTTTTTATGATAAATTGATGTCGATCAGGTATGGGCTGACTTCAGCCAGTTATGGGCTGGCTTTGCTAGTTATGATGATGGTGATAATGGATGGGTTGAGGCAGGCCTCCTTATGGGTTGAAATATACCCCACTATAACTCAAAGATGAATAATAAGATGATAAAGAAGATGATGCATATTAATAATGAAATCTCTTCATGATGATTAATGGATCTTGTCACACTTATAATGATCATTCCATGATCTATTATTAATATGATCTAAAGAAGATGATACAATTCATGATGTTCTATCTTCATACAATTATCTCTCATGAATCTTTATATGATGATGATCTCATAATTATGATGATGACGCTTGTCATTCTATGATGATTTATTTTGATCTATCCTGATATGTAATCTTATGATATCAAGAAGATGACACCTTATTTTATGAATTTCTTATGGTCATAGTGATCTCATATTCAGATGGCAAGTTACAGGAGTCCTTTTACCCATATAATGACAATGTCTATTTTCTATCTATATGATGATGATATTCTTATAATTCCTATGTAGTTTGCATGAATCTTAAATGCAAGACCAGATTTTAATAATGAAGGTGGCCAACGGTGATAGATCGAGCTCGTAGGTGGCTGCACATGGGTATTTTGAGTCCTTTAGTTTGATGTACTAGCTTTCTTTTGGACTCACATGAAGTTCTTTATTAGTCCTCCGCATATTATGATGTGACACTCTTTTATTATTTAATGATGATTAGTCTTTCGCTTTTATCGATGTCGAGTTGACCAGTCAAAGTCTTGTTTTTGGTCAATATGATGTACACATAAGGATGACCCGTAGCGTCTTCGAAGCGTATTCTGCCACGTGATGGGGAGCGATTTGGGGACGTTACAGTTAGGTATCAGAGCCTAAAGTTAGGGCATTCTTATGTTCTAATGTATGATGTTATGGTCCTTGAGCAAGTGCCACGAGCTATCACCGCGCCACCTGAAGTCATGTCAAGTAAGTTTGTCCCTCTTTCATAAGTTGAATGATTAAGATGACCACTCTTAACTTAGGATACTTGCTTAGGTCAATATTGATCTTTATGATTCTTATAATGATGACCAATGATGACGTACTCTATGAACGTAAAACAATTTCATGATGTGACAATTGACATTTCAACATTTATCTTCCATATTATATTATCATATCTTTTTTGTGTCACACTTCATATTGTCCATCATGCTAAGATGACGAAGTAATGATCCAATGATGATTTGATCAAATCTCTATTATTGATCTCATACGTGACCTCAGCTACACCATCGACCATGTTATCAAAGAATGAATCTTTCATGATTATGTTTAGAAAAAGGTCACATAAAAATAGGTTATAGTGAAAGTTATTGATATAGTTCGATCTTAAAAAGATAATGATTACCATTCCATTATCGATTACATCAAATCATATGATGATGTTATTACCTATGATGATGGACAACGCTCTTAGTGAGCCTATTGATTCTTTGAATAACATAAACTACTCTAAGGATGATGGAAATAATTTCATACCATAAAGTATGTCCCAGTGGTACAAATGATGATGGAAGATAAGATCTTTTTTTCACATCGATTAGAATTTCTTAGGAGGATTATGATGGGATTCTTAGTGTCAATTGACTTTCCTCTTAAGATGTATAAGTATTATGCAAGAAGAAGATAGTTAGCAGTACCCAAGTGAACTAAAAGCTATAGTTAGAAGTTGAGTGTGATACCGACCTCCTTTTAAGCATGACTCTGATTTCAAAGGCCCCATCACACATGAACTGAAGAGACAAATTTAATAACATTAAGACAAGGGGTTTATGAGACCGAGGGTCTCATTTTTAGATCCTCCACTTCTTTTGTAAAGAAGAATGATGACTCTATGAACTTGATAAAATCCTAAAAAGAGCAGTACCAGATGAATAACGTAAGCTTGGGTTGCGGTCCATTTGAGAAGTATTAGATGAATGTTATAAGTCTGGTTTGTGATCCATTTGAAATTATTTCTTATAAGGAAAAGTATTAGATAAATATTATAAGCCTGAGTTGCGTTCCATTTGGAAAGTACAAGGATGTAATCGTAAGTCTGGATTGTAATTTATTTGGGAAGTACAAATATGTATAAGGATGTACAAAGAGCAACGACATGGAACATGAAGAAAGTATGTTCTAAGTACCTAGTAAGTCAATGTGAAAAAGGTAGACTACCAGAAACCTTATGAAAAGATGACGTATGACGTTAATGATCCTATGGAAAGATGACCTTATTTAGGATCATAATTTTATCTAATGATGTCAATGCTAATCCTAATGATCTTTACGATAATGTACAATGATTATATGATTTATAATCAATTGTGTCCGTAAAGATGATGATTACTAATGATGATGGATTATGTTCAATGATACTATTGATTCTTGTATGATGATCATCAATTTTATCGATGTACCTTATGACACTACTGATCTTAATGACCCTCATGATAATTTTCTCCCAACATGTTAGGCTATACCATTGTTGATCTTAATGATCCACGTGAGGATGTACATGATGAGCATCCTATAATAAAGGAGTGATCCTATGATAATAATAATTTATTTATGATGCCAAATAATTAATCTTCTTGATTTTCTCATGATGTCCCATGGTTGTATAATCAACCATATCATATGCTACCTTGATGACCCTTAATTTTAGGATCGGCGATGATCATATCATATGTTCATAATTATGATGATCACTTTTATTAAATTAATCATGAGATAAGGTTTTATTTTCCACCAATCCATGCTTATCGATTCTATGTCATTGTTCATGATGACTTTTATTGTTAAGGATGATTATGTCATTTGCAAGATTTCCTTCGAGTCCTTGTATAGGATATCATACTGCTTACCTACATGTAGGAATGAGTAGATGATAAAAAGTTTTTAAATGCCAAAGAACTGAGATAGACAAAATGAAGATGCCAAGAAGGTTGAATGGATATAAAGAGGATGATGATAGGTATGATAAAAAAAATTGTGCCAAGAAAGACTGATGTAGATAGATTTTTGAACCTAATGATAAAGTTGTATGAAAGGCATCTCCAACCAAGTTTTTTTCCTAGTAAGAAGGTGTTTGGTCCATATCACTCATTTGATCGGAAATTGATATAATGTTCAAATGATGTCATGTCATGACATTGTCAAGTTTTCTCATGATGATTGAAGCTGATTTTGTTCCTAAAAGTCTTAATTGATCCCTTGTGACCAAAAATTACGATGTTAGTTTAAGAAAGATACAAGATGAAAAGAGAATTGTCATGACTTACGTAAAGAAGAGTTTACAACCTCATATGAGGCAATTCTCTAATTGACATATGGATGACTTAAATAGGAACACATTATTGTGTTGGCTGAAGTAGATTTTATTTCCTAATTATAGCAAAGACAAAATGAAAAGATGAACCATATGATGAAGGAAAAGATGAAAGAAAATGTTATATGATGAAATGACCTTTGCCCTAAGGTATATTATGGTAAAAGGACTCATTGGCCTAATGCATATGATAATGGAAGGACTACGTCCTTAAGATGATGAAGATGGAACAATGAGGAACAAATGTTTTTTTTAAGTGTGTGATGGACCATCGTCGAATGACCAAGGAGTTTCCTTCTTGTTAGTAAGCTCCTACCCGATGACTAGATTCGAGGATGATTTTTATTTTAAGAGGTTTATAATGTAATGCCCGAGACGGTTGGGTAAAGAAGAAAAAAAAGAAGAAAAAAAGTTTGAAACCGTATAAGGAAAAGAAGAGGATGGAAAGGATTAAAACAAATAGGAAGATAAAAACCAAATAGAAGAAAAGATAAATAGGAAACAAAGTCTTAAAATCTGAGGGGATTAAATCAAATCTTGAAGTCCTAATTTTTCTGAAATTCCTACCCTATAAATATGAGGCCAAATCAAATAAATAAACCCAATTTTCTCCTTGCAAGCTGGCCCTAGTTCTCTCCAATTTTTCATGCGTCTCTATCTCCTCATCTCACATCGAGTTGCTGCCAGACGATAGGAGAGGAACTAGAGGGCGTGGATAGCGCTCTTGGACAGAGGGGAATGGCCGGAAGAAGAGGAAGACGAAGAAGAAGAAGAAGAAGAAGAAGAAGAAGAATGCAGGATTAGTTTCTTGGACGGAAATTACAAGGTATGGAACTAATGTAGATTCATCGTAGAATCTTGACTTTAGGCTTGAAGCATGTTCTATTTGATCCCTAGTTATAGTATGATGATGCTTGATACTGATCATCGCCGAAAAAGATGACCGGAACGCCCTCTGCGCGTCCGCATTGTCTCTGCATTACGAAACCCGGCTTGGGTTCATGTAACCCGGCTCGGGTAGGTCCATACTCGAATCGAGTTCGTCGAAACTCGGCCCGAGTCCGCCATTGTTGAGAGTCTCGTGCTCTCCGACGAAGAAGAACCCGACCCAGGCAGTTCAACGATGAAGTCGCGTTCGGTCGTGACTTTTGTCAAGCGGTCGACCGATTCATTGAATCGGCCGACCGATCTGTCAAGCTCGAACCTAGCCAGGGTGTGACTAGAACCCGGCCTGGGTTATGCCATGTTTTCCCAATTTGATGCCTTATGAACTCGGCCCGAGTTCCACTCCTACTCGGCTCGGGTTCCGACATGATTTAACTTAATTTTATGATACTTAAATCCCTTATTCATGTGCATAATCTTGATCTAAGTCATGATGATGATTATGTTATTTATGCCCTTATAACGACGATATTCATCACGACTCTCTGATCTTATTATGATGACTTAATTTAGATCCAGTCATATCGGTGACGCCATTGATTCATATCCATCAATGCTGATGATGATGATTAAGATGTTTATACACCTCTGATTTCTCTCCATGATCATATCTTGTGGCGTCGATTAAATCTTATGTGATGATGTTGATTTAGACCCTTGATCATTATGATCCATTGATTCTCTTTTATGATGACATAAATCTTGATCATACTGTGAGTCCTAATAAAGATAGATTAAAAGTTGCAAGATAAAAGACGGAAAATGTTAATTGGAGAGATCTTTTTATGATGGATTAGTGAGGACCAGGTATGGGCTGACTTCGGTTAGTTATGGGCTGACTACGGTCAGTTATGGGCTGGCTTTGTCAGTTATGATGATGATGATCATAGGCGGGTTGAGGCAGGCTTCCCCATGGGTTGAAATATACCACACTATAACTCAAAGATGAATAATAAGATGATGAAGAAGATGAAACATATTAATAATGAAGTCTCTTCATGATGATTTGTGGTTGTTGTCACACTTATGATGATCTTTCCATGATCTCTTGATCTTTTATTTATATGATATAAAGAAGATGATATAATTCATGATTTTCTATCTTCATACAATTATCTCTCACGTATCTTTATATGATGATGACATTATAATCATGATGATCGACGTTTGTCATTCTATGATGATTTATTTTGATCTATCCTGATCTTTAATCTTATGATCTCAAGAAGATGACACCTTATTTTATAAATTTCTTATGATCATAGTGATCTCATATTCAGATGGCAAGTTACAGGAGTTCTTTTACCCATATGATGATGATGATGTCTATTTTGTATCTATATGATGATGATATTATTATGATTCTTGTCTATTATCATGATGTTATGATTGTTTTTACATTACTTCCATACTGAGTTGCAAAACTCATAGGGAGGTTTCTAATCTGTATGTTCTTAAATACATGACCAGATCTTAATAATGAAGGTGACTAACGGTGATAGATTGAGCTCGCTGGTGGTTGCACATGGGTATCTTGAGTCCTTTAGTTTGATGTACTAGCTTTCTTTTGGACTCACATGAAGTTCTTTATTAGTCTTGCGCATGTTATGATGTCACACTCTTTTATTATTTAATGATAATTAGTCTTTCGCTTTTATCGATGTCGAGTTGACCAGTCAAAGTCTTCTTTTGCTCAATATGATGTACACGTAAGGATGACCCGTAGCGTCTTCGAAGCATATTCTGTCACGTGGCAGGATGCGATTTGGGGGCATTACACGGTTAGCATCGGTATTGCGTCACGTCGCAGTTGGCGTTAAAGCGGCGCATATGGGCGTCTATTTAGCGACGAAAATCATGTCGATGCTAATGTAGTGCCCAATTTGTGTTGATTTCACATCGTGTTGTCCTGACTCTAAGTTGACATCGCAACTATTTGACGCGGTATTGATGCTACATTGACACTATATCATACATCGACAACTTTGTGTCACAGTGGCGATGATAATTTGCATCTCTATTTGCCTTAGTTCATTTTCCTTTGATTATACATGCGGACTTATAGTTTATATACATATACTAAGACATATATACTTATATACATATAAACTTATAGTACATATGCATATACATACACATGTATACTAATACACACACACATTTATATATATACATAATGTGTGTGTGTGTGTGTGTGAACTACATATGAATATAGCTAGACTTATAGTTTATGTAGACTTTACATACATACATAAATACATTTTACAAATATACATATATATATACATATATACATGTAATAAAAACTTATAATATAAAGCAAACCTATTTGAATATTAACTTATAATATATGCATATATATGACTTTAGCGTCACTATAGAGTCTACTTAGTGTCGCACTTCTGTGATGTTGAGGTGGAGTCACTTCAGCGCCAACGTTGTGTCGTGGCGAATCCGATTTCTTTTTATTTATTACGTAGCGCCGCATTAGCGTGTAGATAGCGTCTCCGACCCTAGCGCCTCCTCCTCTGTGGCTGCCTGATGTGAACTTTATGTGGATATGAATTTCTCTCACTAAAAGTAATTCTAGTCATGTTTTAAATTTTACTCTAGAGTTCACACAACTGCAAGTGCACAGATCGAGTAGAAACCCTGAGTGTCGTAACCTCATTAATTTAGATCAGTTATCAATCTTACTTATATCTCGAATGTTGTCACAAAAGAACTGAGAAGAAATCATATAACACAGAAAAATGATTTATAGGAAAAACAAAGAAAGAATTAAAGGAGATCAAAATATAAGAGAATAGATTCCCTTGTGATGAACTCATTAGAGCTATTGCACGAGTCGAATGATCTCTCGATTTTACTATGCGAATCAACTATACTATCTCTAAACTCGCCGATCTCTCTTTGAGCTGAGAGAGAGGTAGCCGTTAAATATTAGATTAGGACTAATTGGTTAGTTGATCTCTCATCCTAATCAAAAGAAAAGGGTGATCTCTCTATCTTAAAGTACCAATTTTTCTATATTAATCCGAGCAATTAGAATGAATCTAACATCGCTAGTCACTGTTATGGACTCTCGCCTCACAACAAATAAAACGATGGACCTCTTAGTCTCTAAAAATCGCCAATATCATATTACTGAAAACACTGCAAGTGAAAATAACTAGTTCCTTCTCTCGAATGGAACGGGTTCTTAACAAAAATAGCAGATCACTCGATGTGATTAAAATTGGATGCAAATAATAAGGTTGCAGTGTATCAAGCAAATAAAAACTAAGGGTTAAAGCACGGAATCAGAGAACTAGAATATTATCATCAACAGAGTATCATCACAAGGAAATCAAAATTCCTTTAGCTCGACATAAGTTTGGATAAAATCAATACTTCTCCTCTCCACATTCTTCTTCTTCTCCCTGCTTCCGCTTCCCTTTCGTCTCCTCTTTCTGCTGCCCCCTTCCTCATCTCCCGGCCTCCTTTTCTTTTTTCTTGTTAAGAATTCAAAATTTGAAAAGTAGTTAGTTCCCTTTTTACTAGTTCAACTCCACTACTAATAATAGGTAAAAAGTGTTTCAAATATAATAAGATTTTATATCAATTTAATGGATTTAACTATAATAATTATGAACAAAATAAGGGATGATCAAATTCCCCCAAGCTTAGATTTTTGCTTGTTCTTAAGCAATGTTCAAGACAAAAAGTTTAAGTCTCCACCTTGCTTTCCAACTACTCTTTTGGCATTCAGGCCATGTATTCTTTGCTAAAGTGCCTTCTCTCTTCTCCACACACCCCAGTTTTAATGAAGATATTAGAAGCAAGATATTTTTAACTTCCTCCTAACTCGGCTCATAGTCAAAAAAATTAAAATAAGATGGACTGATAATAAGAATGTTAATGTTGAATGCATTAGTGCAGTATGGGCTTTCTTTTAAATCTTTATTCTTTTTATCAATCTAGTACACATGTGATTATCCATAGTGCGCTGGGTGATCTATGTAACAGATTTTTTATCGGCACATCCCAAGGCAGTTGCTCTTAGGTTGCCAGGTATGAACCCCTACGGATCTAATCACCCAGATTCACCTAGGTACCCTTTTTGTACCTTCTAGGGCTACACTAGCCCTCTTTTCTTTACTTTTAACTTTCACTTTTTCACTTTTACTAAGCTTAACACTGCATTGGAATGGTTAGCATTAACATAATTATTAACGGACTTCTTATAAATAAGAGTTGAGCATGAGTAGGATTAGTCGTCAAGCTTTTAAGGCTTCAATATATCCACTTTCTTCAAGCCATAACCCTACTCTTATAGCATTGAATTGGATCATGGGATGCTTCAAATTATGTCAGGTTAGCAGGGTGTACTTGAACATAGTTTCAGAAAGTCACAAAAGGGGCCATATCTATGGGGCAATAAAAACAACTCTTACATTATTGCTAGAAATGAAATGTTTCAATGTTGTTTCATAAAATAGTGAATTTGTTCATTGAAAATGTAAAGAGGAATGTAACAAGAAAGGAGTAGAAATGTATCATGTCGCCCTCTACCCCAAGCTTAGAATCGACACTGCCCTTAGTGTCGATCATGCCAGGAAGAGGGACCAAAGGGGTTGCAACTCAAGTAGACGGGCAGTGACTTGTTCTATGTCACTAAGGGTCGTGAGAACATAATTTTGCACAACTTAAATTCCTTCAATTTTTTCGTGATGAGCGAGGCCTCGTTGTTTCAAGTTATAAAGTTGGTCTTTTAATGCTTGGATGTCTTCATGTTGGTGAGTTGTGGCTTCTGCAAGTTTGGTTACTTTTTCCAGAATAAGGTTCAATTTGGCAGAGGTGGTAAGAGGTGGAGATTGTAAGGCATCTAGTGCAGATGAAGCGGAAGAAGCGACGACATGTCATCTAGTTGTTCTTGGGATTGGTCTTGTGACTTGGATGAAGTCATCCATCCACTAGTTCCGGCCTCCTAAAATACAAGATTATTGGGGATTAGGTAGTTGGAACAGATCTGAAGGGTCAGATTGTCTCAAAAAGTGTTGGCTATTGACCGTAAGAAGGACTCCTTGAGTTAGAAAGTCTAGATCGAACAAAGTTGCTGCTATTAGGTTGGTGTCACCTAAGAAAACATAGTGTTTGGCAGTTGGTGTGATGAGATTTCCACAGAGAATCTGGTTACACTCGCAGGTGAATTCCTTGAGTATACTTTGCATAAGAAAAGATGCAAGGTTAACATCTATGTTAGGTAGGAGGCACCAAATAATGAAGAGCTCGTCGGCAGAGACTAGGTCCATCTCATAATCGTTTGGGCGGATTAAGATAGTATTGGTGAGGAGAATGTGGAGATATCGAAAAATAGGATTTTTGAGATGTTGGCCGAATTGGTGCAGGAGATTGTCGATACATCATCCTATCCTGTAAGTTGATACTAGACCTTAAAGACGGGAAAAGCAGGTGGAGGAGTTTTGTGGCCTATGTTGGGGAGGTTTAGAAAATGGGCGAAGGTGTCGAGGCTCATGGAGATGTCCTGATTATAAAGATAGAATTCAATGTGGTCAGGGACACCACCGTCATCAATGTTAGTGGAGTACACTGTTCCGACGAACTCTGTTGCTACCTCTTTATAAAGGTCCCAGCGTTTCATGAAGAAGGGTAGAAGGCGTGATCGGTGAAGAAGAGTTCTTATGTCGTCAAACAAACCAAGAGGCTCAAGGGTTGGAAAATCTAAGAACCTAGTGGAGGAGAAATTTCTACACTTGGTATTCAACAGGCGTTGGGCTTCCTCGCTATTTTTCGGCTGTCGCATGTTGAAGTTCATCGTAGGAGGCCATCCGGACGTAGACAGTGTTTGATGGATTCTGATGAGCTATTGGTTTTGGAGTCCGACGATGTTCGCGTCCGCGTCATGTTGCCGACCGGCTCGGAGGTGTTGCGGGCTTAGGGCGATTGTGCGACGCGCCGAGAAAGGTAGAGGAGATTAGGGATTGTGGGAATGTCGTATGGGTGATGTGCAGTAGGTGTTTGAAAAGAAATAGTGGGTTATGTGGAGAATCGAGGTGTCATTGTCGTGGCCATGTGGGATTGAAAAAGGCGGGCAGTTTGGTATATATGGTATTAGATTCTATTGGGATTCTCAACTAAATCTATGAGATGTACTTTTCAAATGATATTCTGGTATTTTTAACCTTGTGTGGGTACTGACATGGCTGATGATCATTTATTTGGTTGGGTTGCGTCCCTATAGCGCCTTTTTTAAAAGTCGTTGGCTCGACCTTGCGGCTTTAACTTTTTTTCCTTGAACATTTCTATGCCGGGATTATAATATTTCAACTTTTGTCCGTTGACTTTAAAAGTTTTTGAATTGCTATTTTTGATGTTCACCGCTCCGTGAGGGTATACTCTTTCTACTGTGAACGGTCCCGACCATCTCGTCCGCAGCTTTCCTGAAAAAAGTCATAATCGGGAGCTGAACAACAGAACTCGGTCGCCCTCCTTAAAGTCCTTTTTCAGTATGTGCATATCATGCCATTTCTTTGCTCGTTCTTTGTAAAGGCGGGAGTTGTTGCAAGCATCTAGTTTCAATTCGTCTAACTCGTTGAGCTGCAGAAATCATTTGCCAGAGGCTGCTTGAAAGTCATAATTGAGTGCTTTGATCGCCCATAAAGCTTTGTGTTCTAATTCCATAGGTAGGTGGCAGTGCTTGTCATAAATCAACTTGAATGGTGTCATTCCTATTGGTGTTTTGTATGTAGTTTGGTATGCCCATAATGCTTCATTGAGTTTCCTAATCCAATCTTTTCTCGTTATTGAGACCATCTTCTCTAGGATTATTTTGATCTCTCTATTCGAAACTTTTGCTTGCCCATTGGTTTGAGGGTGATACGCGGTAGAGACTCGATGTTTGACTCCATATTTAAGCAATAAATTTTCAAAACTTCATTTGATAAAATGTGAACCTCCATCGCTGATGACCAACATGGGGACCCCGAATCTTGGGAAGATAATTTTTTTAAAGAGCTTGATAACTGACTTTGAGTCTGTTGTGATTGTAGGAACTGCTTCAATCCATTTAGAGACATAATCAATTGTCAGAAGTATGAACTTGTACCCGCATGAGGGAGGGAAGAGTCTCATGTAGTCGACTCCCCACACATCAAATATTTCTATTTCAAGCATAGTTGTTGGGGTGCTTCATTTCTTCTGCCTATGTTTCCAGTTCTTTGACAAGCATCACAGGATTTCATGAAATTGGTTGCATCAATGAATAGAGTAGGCTAGTAAAAACCTGTTTGAAGAACTTTAGAGGCTATCTTCTAATATCCTCCATGACCACTACAAGGAGATGAATGGCACTCTCGTAGTATGACAAATTGTTCTTCCTCTGGTATACACCTTCGATATATTCCATCAACACATTTTTTGGAAAGAAATGGCTCATTTGAGAAATGGTGTTTAATGTCAGAAAAGAATTTCTTTTGTTGATAAGATAAATCAAGTCGTAAGACTCCTGAAGCTAAATAGTTGGCATAGTTTGTGAACCATGAAAATTGTGCTTCCTGAATTGAAAACAATTGGTCATCAGGGAAAGAATCATTAATAGCTCTATAATTGCCAGAATTATTTTCTTGCTCTAATAGTTAGAGTGAGAGAGGTGATTAGCTACTTGATTTTCTGCTCCCTTTTTATCTTTGATTTCAAGATCGAACTCTTGTAGCAGAAGGATCGACCTAATCAGTCTAGGTTTGGCATCTTTTTTAGAAATCAAGTATCAGATGGCTTAATGGTCAGTGTATATGATGACCTTAGAGCCGACTAAGTAGGATCTAAATTTGTGCATTACAATTACAACTGCTAGAAATACTTTTTCTGTTATGGCATAATTGATATGTGCCTCGTCTAAAGTTCTGCTGGCATAGTAGATTGCATGTTGCTTCTTGTCTTTCCTTTGTCCTAATATTGCTCCAACAGCTTGATCACTGGCATCACACATGATTTCAAAGGGTAGAGACCAATCTGGCGGTTGGATGATTGGGGCTGTCGTGAGAGCTCTTTTCAGAGTGTTGAAAGCTTTTAGCCAATCCTCATCAAATATAAATTCTGCTTCTTTGAATAAGAGATTTGTTAATGGCCTCACAATGAAAGAAAAGTCCTTGATGAATCTTCGATAAAATCCAGCATGCCCAAGGAAACTTTTGATTCCTTTGATGTTAGTAGGTGGATGCAATTTTTCAATAACTTATGTCTTAGCTTTATCAACTTCAATGCCCTTGCCTAAAACAAAGTGTTCTAGGACTACACCTTCTTGTGTCATAAAATGGCATTTCTCCTAGTTCAACACTAGGTTAAATTCAACACATCTCTCTAGTACCTTGCAGAGGTTGTGTACGCAAACTTCGAAAGTGGTGCCATACACCGAGAAGTCATCCATGAAAACTTCCGTTATTTCTTCGATATAGTTAGAAAAATTGACATCATGCACCTTTGGAAACTTGCTGGAACATTGCATAGACCAAATAGCATTCTCCTATATGCAAAGGTTCTATATGGAC
This sequence comes from Pontederia crassipes, assembly GCA_030549335.1. NCBI lineage: Eukaryota > Viridiplantae > Streptophyta > Magnoliopsida > Commelinales > Pontederiaceae > Pontederia > Pontederia crassipes. The sequence goes on from CM060190.1 coordinate 12,455,456, forward strand.
ATGTAAAGGTGGTCTTCTCTTGATCATCTAGGTGAATAGGGATTTGATGGAAACCAGAAAACTCATCTAGATAGCAGAAATAGGAATGGTTCGCCAGCCTTTCTAACATCTGATCGATGAAAGGTAGGAGAAAGTGGTCCTTTCGGGTGGCTTTGTTTAGCTTCCTTAAATCATTGCACATCCTCCATCCTGTGACAGTTCGTATGGAGATGAGCTTGTTTGATTCTGTCTTTATTACAGTTATTCCACCCTTTTTTGGCATGACCTGCACGGGGCTCACCCATTGGCTGTCTGATATGGGATAGATGATTCCGGCATCCAAAAGTTTAATAACTTCCTTTTTTTACTACTTCTTTCATTGTTGGATTAAGCCTTCTTTGTCCCTCAATGGATGGTTTGAAATCCTTTTCCATGTGAATGCGATGCATGCAAATAGAAGGATTGATTCCTTTGAAATCATCCAAAGTATAGCCAATAACATGTTTGTAGGCTTTTAGCCTGTCTAGTAGCTATTGAAGTTGATTCGATTTTAAATTTGCGCTGACAATCACTGGGTAGGTGAAGTCTTCTACTAAAAATTCACATATGAAATTTTAAGGAAGTTTCTTCAACTCGGGTTTCAGTGGCTTCTTCGAGCTAGATTATTGCACGAGCTCAATAGGTTGATCCTCCTGTGAGTTGTATGAGTATTGTATCTGTGTTGAGAGCATGACTTGTAAGAATCTTAGCTTCTTCTTCTATCCACAATGATGATTCTTGAGCCTCGAGAGATACTTCTAAAGGATCAGATATATGAATAACTGATGCTACCTTCTGGATTAGGAGATCTACTTGCTCAGGTTGGTAGTGATAATCCTTCATGTCCGGATAATTGATAATATGACTCAACCAAAATTTGACCATATCATCACCTATTTGAAAAGTAAGACGATCTTGTTTGATGTTTATTACTGCTCCTACAGTAGCTAGAAAAGGTCTTCCTAAAAGAATGAGAGTTTGATTATCTTCATCCATATCTAAGAACACGAAGTCAGCTAGTATGTAGAATTTCCCTACTTTAATTGGTATGTCTTCCAAAATTCCTTGTGGGATTTTTATGGATCGGTCCGCCAATTGGAGAGACATATTAGTGGGCTTAATATCACCCATTTTAAGTTTCCTACATAGTGAAAGATGAATGACACTTACAAAAGCACGTAGATCACATAAAGCTTTTTGTATCATTCTATTTCCAATTTTACATGGTATAGAAAAACTCCCAGGGTTCTTAAGTTTTGGAGGTAGTTTATTTTGAATTACGACACTGGCTTCAGCAGTTAGCGCAACTGTTTCATATTCTTGTATCCTTCTTTTCTTTGATAAGATATCTTTGAGAAATTTTGCATAAGTCGGCATCTCTTGTATGACTTCAACTAAAGATACGTTAATATAGTCTTTAGGATTTAAACGAACTTGCCAAACTACTGATCCTGTCTAGATTTCTCGAGAGCTTTAGGGAACGGTACTCGAGTAGAATAGCTAGGAGATCTTTCTGAAGTCTGTTGCTTGGCTTCTTTTTGCTCCTTTACCTTAGCTTCTGGTTGAACTGCTTTATCTCGTTCTGAAGCTTCCGTGTTTCTTGGTGTCCCGACTTCTAATCTTGTTCTCTTGGTATTTTCAATTATTTTCCCACTTCTCAAGGTTACAGCTTGAACTTGTTCTTTCGGATTCTTCTTTGGTTGTCCAGGTAAAATTCCTAGTTGTCTTGAAGATGATGCTTCTTGTTGAAGTGTCTGTGTTTCCAACATCTTGTTATGAATGGAGAGGCTTTCGATTTTCTCAAATATCTTTTGCATCAGGGTATCTTTTTTCGACATGTACTTTTCCATCATTGATTCCAGCTTACTAGTGGAAGATGATCCCTGATCAGGCGTAGAGTTTTAAGGTTGTGTTTTTTTATTGAATCTATTTTGCCAGGAACTTGGGCTTGCTGATGGTTATCTCTATATGAAAACTTGGGTTTATTTTTCCATCGAGGATTAAAAGTGTTGGAGTACTGATCATTATTAGAAGGATTTGGACCTATCGCGTTTGCTTGATGTTGATGTCATTGTTGCTTCAGTAGTTCATAGTGTACAGAAATATGATAGGATGAACCACATATTTCATACCATCTGGTTATCATATTAACAGTAGGGGTAGCTTCGTTGAGTCTTAGCCTATTAATTGTCTTCTGAATAATGTATTCCACTTTAGAAGAGAAATCCTCACCATCCAGTCATGTCTGAGTGAAAGCAATTGGCTCATTGGACCTTGAGTGAGCTAAGAAATGTTGATTCCTTGCTATTTCTTCTATAAGTTGGTATGCTTCATCTACATTTTTCTTTATAAACACACCATCAGTAGCATTGTCGAGTGCCATCTTTGAAGCATAATTAAGTCCATTGTGGAAGGACTGGACTAAAATCCATTTGCTCAAACCGTGATGGGGGATCTTAGCAATGTCTTAAACCTTTGCCAAGCTTCATGTAATGTTTCCTGATTTTTTTTAACAAAACTAATGACTTGGTTCATGATCCTAATTGTCTTGGAGGAAAATATTCTAACAAAAAAATCTTTACCAATTGTTTCCAAGTGGTTAATTCCCGTGGTTCCAGTGACTGTAGTCATTGTTTGGCTTTGCCTCTTAGCGAAAAAGAAAAAAACTTTTAATCTCAATGCTGCTAGTGAAACTCCATTCAGCTTTGTTGTCTCACATATTTCTAAAAAGTCTTTGAGATGTTGATTTGGATCCTCATCTGGAGTTCCTCCAAATTGGTTTTGTTGGTTCGTGGAGATCAAGGAGGATTTCAACTCAAAATTGTCAGCTTGAATAGCTGGCTTCAAAATAGCAGACTCTAACCCATCTGTAGTGGGGGTATAGAGTTCTTCCAGAGAGGACTGGTGGTTGAGGTTGTTCTTGTTGTTAAGCCATCATCTCTGCTCCTGAATCAGAATTCATTTCGATTTCTATTGATTGAGTGCTACTTGTTCCTTCAGTCAGAGGTGTTCTATTATTATATTCTCTAACTCTTCTTTTGAAAGTTCGATTGATTTCAGGGTTTAATTCAAATAGTTGTCTGCGAGTAGTTCTGTGCGTATACTAGTCCTTGAAATCAAAGGAAAGAATTCAACAACGAATATTAAGAGATTGGATAACAAAAGATATAAATGAAAAGCAATGATCTAAATCCCCAGCAACGGCATCAAAAACTTGACGTGAACTTTATGTGGATATGAATTTCTCGCACTAAAAGTAATTCTAGTCATGTTTTAAATTTTACTCTAGAGTTCACACAACTGTAAGTGCACAGGTGGAGTAGAAACCCTGAGTGTCGTAACCTCGTTGATTTAGATTGGTTATCAATCTTACTTATATCTCCAAAGTTGTCACAAAAGAATTGAGAAGAAATCAGATAACACGAAAAAATGATTTATAGGAAAAACAAAGAAAGAATTAAAGGGGATCAAAATATAAGAGAATAGATTCCCTTGTGATGAACTCATTAAAGCTATTGCATCTTAGTTCTCATCTTATGAGTCAAATGATCTCTCAATTTTACTGTGCAAATCAACTACTCAGTCTCTAAACTCGTCGATCTCTCTTTGAGCTGAGAGAGAGGTAGCCGTTAAATATTAGATTAGGACAGATTGGTTAGTCGATCTCTCGTCCTAACCAAAAGAAAAGGGTGATCTCTCAATCTTAAAGTACCAATCTTTCTATCTTAATCTGAGCAATTAGAACGAATCTAACACCACTAGTCACTGATATGGACTCTCGCCTCAAACAAATAAAACAATGGACCTCAGTCTCTAAAAATCGCCAACATCATATTACTGAAAACACTGCAAGTGAAAACAACTAGTTCCTTCTCTTGAATGGAACATGTTCTTAACAAAAACAGCAGATCTCTCGATGTGATTGAAATTGGATGCAAATAATAAGGTTGCAGTGTATCAAGCAAATAAAAACTAGGGGTTAAAGCATGACATCAGAGAACTAAAATAGTTGCATCAACAGAGTATCATCACAAGGAAATCAAAATTCCTTTAGCTCGACATAAATATGGATAAAATCAATAATTCTTCTCTCCATATTCATCTTCTCCTTGCTTCTGCTTCCCCTTCGTCTCCTCTTTCTGCTGCCCCCTTCCTCATCTCCTGACCTCCTTTTCTTTCTCCCTGTTAAGAATTCAAAATTTGAAAAATAGTTAATCCCCTTTTTACTAGTTCAACTCCACTACTAATAATAGGTAAAAAGTGTTTCAAATATAATAAGATTTTATGTCAATCTAGTAGATTTAACTATAATAATTATGAGCAAAATAAGGGATGATCACTACCTCCTCATCTCACCACCCCTACCCCCGCCTCTCGCCCCCTCTATGACCCCGATCGTCGAGCTTCATCCTCCGCCCCCAATGCCGACTCCTCTGACACACCCCCACCACCTCTGACCTCCTCCGCTGCTCTCCTTCACCGCACTCCTCCACTGCCTTGCTTATCTGCCGAACGCGGCCCTCATCTGTTGCCCTCCTCCTCTGCCTAACCCCGCCCTCCTCAGACGTCACCCTTATCCGCCGCCCTCCTCCGCTAACTTCCTCTGCCGCCCTCCTCCGTCGGATGTCGTTCTCCTCCGCTTAACGCCGCCCTCGTCCGCTGCCCTCCTCAGCCACTCCTTCGCTGGACACTACCCTCCGCCATCCTCCTCTGCAGCCCTCATCTATTGCCGCTACTCCGTCGGATGCTGCCTTCCGTAAGTAAGTACCTTTTTGTTAATTGAAGAATACTATTTGATTGTGCTTGATTTTTGTTAACTTGAAATGAATTTCGTTTGGTCATGTTCTTAATTATGTCTCAATCTAGATGAATATCGTGACTTAAAAAATAAATGAACAAACTATATTGTTTCTTAAATTTATGCCTCCAATTAGATTAACATCGTGACTTGAAAAATAAATGAACAAATTAACTATATTATTCCGAATTATGCCTCAAATGTATATTCAATGAGATTCAACTTGAAATAAAAAATTGATTAATTATATCAAATTCTAGTGTTTTCGGTCATGTTCTCATTTTAGTTTTGAGAAATAAAATGAGAATATTGAAAAAAAAGATACCATAATATGATAATTTATTGATCAGTCAGAATGATTTGACATATGCCTTCATGTTGTCCATTAGTGTTGATGAATTTATTAAGGTGACATACGGAAATGAAGGTGTTGCTCCTTCATGTGGCGAAATTTTATGCCCATGCCGAAAATGCAAATGTTACTAGTGGAAACTAAAATATGATGTGGAGAAGGATTTATATTACAATAGTTTCATACTAAAGTACACAAACTAGTTCTTTCATGGAGAAGAAAGATGGAATAAAGAGACAACAATTGAGATGCCAATGTGAGCGAGTCGAGCAATCCATATAGGGGCATGATACGAGATGCTAACAGAAGCAAAAAATGTTGGCAAAATATTTATTGAAGAAGATCTTAATCATTCGGCTTCTAAGTTTTGGATGGATGTGCGAAGCAAACTACACTTTCTACAATGGCACGACTAATGAACTTGAAATCAAATTTTAATATGAGAGAAAGTTGTTTTGACAGAATGATTGTCATTATCAGGAGTATACTTCTGGCATCAAAGAGGTTACCGGAAAATCAAAAGATTGATGCATGTCGCAACCATGGTATGTTGTATTATAAGAAAAATAACTCACTTCTCAATTGTTCCATTTGAGGTGAGCCCTGATACAAACTAAGAAAGAGTTCTCAAATTGCGAAGAAGAATGTAGCAAATGTAGTGTTTAGATACTTTCTCATAGTTCCAAGATTGCAACAACTATTTTTTTCTAAGAAAGCAGCATCATTCATGAAGTGACACAAAAAGGAGGCACGTGATGTTCCAAATTCCATTACACATCTTCAAAACTATTTGATGCACTTCATTTGACTTTTGCAGCAAAATAACACATGTTAGATTAGGATTTTGTACTAATGGGTTCAACACATTTGGCTCATCAAGCACTGCTTATTCTTATTGGCTAGTTTTTGTCACACCTTATAATTTGACTCTAAACATATGTATGAGACGAGAGAACATATTTCTTACCTATATGATCTCAGGTCCTCGATGGCCAAGCAATAGTTTAGATGCTTACTTAAGATCTTTGATTGATGAACTCAACATGTTGTGGGAGGATGACGTGCTGACATATGACAAATTTAAGAAGCAAAATTTTGTTATGAGAATCGCATTAATGTGGACCATAAGTGATTTTTCAGTATATGGAATGCTAATTAGACACATTTTTCTATAGTGATAGTTGCTCCACAATCGATGGGGCACATAGTCGGACTGTCGCAGCGTAGGAAATCCATTGGTGGATCGTCTCAATCGCAAAACGCCAATCGACATGTCACCCCAGGTTATTTTTTGTGTAGTTAATAAATTTAAGTACATGCAAATGTTTTAATTATTTTTTATGGTGACAGTTGCTACGCCTCTATCGAGATCGATGGATGCTCCTCCACATTCCAGGATCCATTCCAAACGATCACGCGACGACGATTAATATATTACGCTAGGTGACATATTTATTAGTATTTTATTTATTATTGGCATGTAATTATATTAATATTTTTTATTTTAATGATTGTTAGTTGTGACGCTGTCATTGATGGGACACATAGTTGGATCGACTAACGAGCGGACTGCCACAGATGAGGCAGCGCTAGATATCGCATGGGGTGCGAACTTTACTATTGATATATGAACTTTCATTAGTTTAATTTTGTATCTCATAATTTCTTCTGTAGCAAGGCCCGTTGATCATCCTTATTTTGTCTATAATTATTAAAGTTAAATCTGTTAGATTTACGTAAAATCTTATTATATTTGAAATATTTTTTACCTATTATCTGTAGTGGAGCTGAACTAGTAAAAAGGGAGACTAACTACTTTTTAAATTTTGAATTCTTAACAAGGGAGAAAGAAAAGGACGCGAGGGACGAGGAAGAGGGGGACACTAGAGAAGGCGGAGACGAAGACAGAAGCTAGAGGGAAAAGAAGAAAAAGAATGCTAAGAGAAGAATTATTGATTTTGTTGGAATATATGTCTGGCTAAAGGAATTTTGATTTTCTTGTGATGATATTTTGTTGATGTTACGATCTAGTTTATGCCGTGTTTCTAACCTCTAGTTTCTATTTGCTTGATACATTGCAACCTCATTATTTGCATCCAATTTCAATTAGATCGAGAGATCTATTATTTTTGTCATTAACCCGTTTCATTCGAGAGAAGGGACTGGTTACTTTTAATTGCAGTGTTTTTGGTAATATGATGTTTGTTGATTTTTAGAGACTAAGAAGTCCATTGTTATATATGTTGTGAGGCGAGAGTCCATAACAGTGACTAGTGGTGTTAGATTCATTCTAATTGCTCGGATTAGGATAGAAGGATTGGTAATTTAAGACTGAGAGATCAGCCTCTTCTTTTGGTTAGGACGAGAGATCGACTAACCAGTCAGTCCTAATTTAATATTTAACGGCTACTTCCCACTTAGCTCAAAGAGAGATCGGCGAGCTTAGAGAAAGAGTAATCGATTCGCACAGTAAGATCGAGAGATCATTTGACTTACAAATGAGAACTAAGATGCAATAGCCTTAACTAATTCACCACAAAGGAATCTATTCTCCTATATTGTAGTTTCTTTTATATCTTCCCTCATTTTCTTATAAATTATTTCCCTACTTTATCTACTTCCTTTTTAATCTTTTGTGAAAACTTTTGAGATATAAATAGATTGATAACTGATCTAAATCAACGGGGTTACGACACACAGGGTTTCTACTCGACCTGTGCAATTGCAGTTTTGTGAACTCTAGAGTAAAATTTAAACACGAATCGAATTACTTTCGGTGCGAGAAAATCACATCCACATAAAGTTCACGTCACCCGTCGATCATGTCGGATCCTCTCAGCCTACTCCAGCTATAGCCGATGATGATTCCTCTTTGGCAGAAGAAGAGGAACTCCATGATAAAAGAGTGATCACCGTAACCACCATTGCTCGATCATAAGTTAAGTAAGTTCTTTCATACCTATTTTATAGTTTTATTTATAAACATAAAATTAATTCTTTTTCGTAAACTACAATACCACTTTTATACCCTCTTCCACCGTGCGAGATATCAGTGCTCTTGTTCTTTCCTACTTGACGCAAGGGGCATGATCGTGGAAAGATATTTCAATTCAAGTATTGAATACATCTTTCTGGCATTTACTATATGATCTTTTTGCATTAGATATTTTATTTTATATTATTTTTAAATTACTAACATCTATAATATTTTTTAGAAAGCAAATCACTTTTATCCAGATCTAAATTTAGAAATGCCTCATAAATAGACTATATAAGTTTCAGAAAGTTGTTATGTCCATCGGCCTCAATTTGGAGCAAGGCATACAAAGATACCCGAGATATATTTGGTGCCCAATTTGGGAGCCATTATGTAAGAAGTGGTAGGTTTACATTCGAATTGTTTTTATTAAATTTATAATTTTACAAAGTCTAAATATTTAATGTTGTGCAAAGGCCAAAGTTCGAAGCTTGAGGCGCACATCCACACAGGCGGCTCAATGCGATTTGACGAGCATCGAAGACGCATGGTAATGTCGATACAAAATGGAATAATCAAACTTTTATCTTATACTTATTTTATAAAAACTTTTGTATCATATGTAGGATCCCAAAGGGCACCAAGAGGGGGTGAATTGGTGTTTAATCAAGAATATCAATTTCACGAAATTCATCGCGGAAGCTTAAAACCGATTCTTAAAACCTTGACAATTCAGATTATAAACACAATATTAGAGAAAGATAGAGTGAGAGAAATCAAACACGAATAAATGCAGTAGTTGTTGACGAGGTTCGGTCACACCTTGGCCTACGTCCCCGCTTCGACTTCTCGATCTCGAGACTGCCGGAGATTCCACTAATCCCTTCCTTTGTTCCAAATGGGGCAAGGAAGAAAGCCCTTTACATCACCGCCTTTTCTCCGCTTCGAGAGGCAAGGCAACCTCTCCTCCTAGGAAGCTAATCTATTTCTCTCGCTCAAGAGGTAAGATTTAGAACCTCTTTTACACAGGAGCTCTCTCTATTTTTTTTTTTAACAAAAGTGTAGTGCATAAAGTGTAGTGCCATACTTGAGAGAGCTAATCTTTAGAAAAATACTATAATCTTTTACAATTCTATGCTCACAAGAAGAGAAGAGAGAAAGAATGAGAAAGCTATAAAATGAAAACTTCAATAAAATGATCTCTCTTTGATAACTTGAAGTTTTTCTTCATTGAGTGAAATGGGTGTCTTTGTCTCTGGCTTTGGCACTCCTTTTATAGCCTTCAATGTGTGAAAAATTTGATCATTACTGTTCATTTGACTCGGAGGCCGGTCGACTGCACTTCTAGACCGGTCGACCGGTCGACCGGTCTAGGTGACCGTTGTGCCATTTTTACAGTTTCTACACTTGCTCCGGACTATCGACAGATATGTTCGATCGGTATTGTCTCGACATCGTCCGGAGCAGGCTCAGTAGTTGTTGGTCAACCGGCATCTTCTATTCGGTCGACCAGTATCAACTCGACCGGCCTTGTTTGCTTCGACTGGCGAGTTGACCGACCTACACTATTTTGATCATAACTTTCTGCACAGTTATTCAAATTAGATGATCTTGGAGTCTATGGAAAGCTAACAGAATTCTCTACAACTAACTTCCACATTAATAAAAAAACTAATGAGATCAGTGACAATTATTTAATCAAAACGTATTATATAAAGTTATCCATTTTTCTTTAAACTTTTTCAGCATTTCAACTTTAATCATTCGAGGTTTGTTTCATCAAAACGTAATTTTATATGTCATTAAAAACTTTGATCCAATATCATATATCTTTCATATGATTTAGTTTATGATGTATGATATTATTTTGTTATCTTCTTAGTACTTTTGTGATGGTTATTAGTGCTTTGCTTTACTATTATTGTTATCAATGTGAAGAATGCATTCTATAATTGGTATGGTGTGGGAAGAGAACAAAATGGCTGGAATGGAGCAAAGTTTTTTGTATTTATCATTTCCTTAGCATCGCATTAGCAATGCCACAATATTAGACGTTATTTTAAATATATCATATATGGTGTCACTTTAGCATCGTTTTAGCGTGGCAACATTTGACGTCACAATAGAGACGACACGTGACATCACATTAGCATCTAATTAGCGTCAAGTTAGCAGAAGTTTAGCGTCACTTTAGCATCACACTGGCTTCGCCAAATGCAGGGCGTCAACTTAGCATCGGATTAGCATCGCCCTTAAACTCCTCACGAGTACACATTTTGCATCATGTCGACGTCGCAGTAGCATTACTTTGTGACGCTAGTAGCGTTGCATTTGTCATCGACGCTATTGAGACACTAATAGCCACCGAAGGCCGGTGTCTCCACCTTGCAATGCCATTTAGACCTTAATGTGTGGCTATTATTTTTAGCCACAATAGCGTCGTCTTAGGGCCGACTTTCCTACTTCTCCAATCAACAAATTTCTTGTAGTGCTATTTTAACTCTAATGAAGTCGAATTTGTGACGCACTTTTTGAGATTTTAAATCATGTAATTATTCAAAATATTTTTGTAGTGAAAATTAAGAATATTTGGCTCTTCACTGTCGTGGAAAAATAACGTTCTCATTTTTTTGTTGCTTTTGTAATAAATTATGTGGTACTCACAATCGAGAAAAAGGATATTAGTTAAAAATCATATAATTGACCTCCTCCACAGGCCAAATAAGCTAGAATTTTCGCGTTCTTTGCTTTACTAAGAAAATTTGAGGTGCATTTGGCAATAGGAAGCAAGTGGAACTAGGTTTCCAAACGACATGACGCACGGAACTAGACTGCATTAAATGAGGGTGGAACCAAGGTCGTGGTGGTTCCTTTTTTCGTGGCTCTTATTTTATTTGCAATCTATTTTTTTCTTTTAGTTTTTTCTTCTTTCTACATTTGTTATATAAAAAAATATTTATTATGTATAAAATATTTATAATAAAGGATTAATATAATATTATTTATTATTTTAGTTAAAAAATTTAATATTTCATTAAATATAATTATTAAAAATGTTTTTTATTTAAATAATATATTTTAACAACTTACTTTTAATAAAAAATTAATTTATACTTTTATTTTTATTTTAAAACATCATTATATGTTATATTTATAATACTTATTTTTATTCAAACACCCCACTAAAATTAATCTATCATATTTATTTTTTTCTATCACATCACTCATTTGGTTCCTGATCATTACATTCCACCCCATCCAAACACACTCCAAACTAATCTACCAATTCAACTATTCATCAAGAACTTAGAAAAATCATAGTTCCCGTTGCCAAACACAGCCTTGGTGTTTGGATTGGAATAATAATCCTCGGGATAAGGATGATTATTCTAATATATTAATATTTTTTTGAAGTTTGAATCAAGAATAAGTTTTACTCCATCTTTTTGGTAGAATAGTTTATCTCTGTAAAAAAATTGCTGTCTCTAATATATTAATATTTTTTTGAAGTTTGAGCCAAGAATAAGTTTTACTCTAGCTTTTTGGTAGAATAGTTTATCTCTATAAAAAAATATTGTTTAGGAGAATATTGTTTTTGTTAATTACAACTTTGTCCATTGTGTTTTTAAAAGGTTAAATGCTCTATTTGGTGGAATGATACATAATAACAACTTGTTCTTATGCCTATCATACAAATCAAACATGGGTTGATAGCGGAGAAGATGTGGGATTATAAAAAATTTTAGGAGAATAAGTTTTATATTAATGACAACTTTATCCAAGATCGTTTTGAAAGATTAATTACTCTGATTGGTGGAATAATATAATAACACCTTATTCTTACGCCTATCCCCAAACCAAACATGGGTTGATGGTGGGGAAGATGTGGGATTATTAAAATTTTGTTTGCATTAAACCCAATTAAGATTTAACCATTAACCACAATACTTGGTTTTTTCTCTTTATTTTTGTAAACTAAATTAATTTCAGTTTAAAGTTTAAGATTTTACAATTTTATGATTTTATTACCATTAATCAATCTCGATCTTATTTTAAGAATTTTAAATATAATATGTCAATAGAATCTTAATTTTAATCGCATGATCTTGCGACCTTATCTAATACTATATGATTTTATATGGTTAATATATTTAAATAATAATAATAATTTTAGATAAAATTCAATACATTTTTCCAGTCTTATTATGTATTGATATAATTTTATTTTAAAAATGTAATGCCTAATCAAGATCATGCTTACATACATGTCAACATTTCTCTGTGATTTATGCATATGAATATCGTCCGCTCCAAACTTTGACCTATACGGTTTTATCAAAATGTGTCACGACTAATCGAGACAATGCTCCCATATATACCTATTACTTTTTATGACATATGCATGTGAGACTAATTTAAAGCGTATATTCTATTACAATTTTATGTAAAATCTCAATATTAATAACATTGGCCACAAATACCAAATACATCATATCCCTTAAAATCTAACTTATATATATTTGACTACAAATGCCATACTTTTTGTAATGTAATATAATCATTCCACCGTATCACAAAATATAAATGGAAACAAAGTACACTTGAATGAAATTGGACGAATTATATTATTCCAAGTCCAAGTTAGTAGGAACCATCATTTTCTGTTTAATTAATTGATCTCTAATCAAATAAGTCCTCTCAATTATTATGTCACGGCAACTTACCAACAGGGGAATCAGGCTAATTATTTATAATAGAATAATTATTACCAATTATATCCTCAAGTTATATTCGTGAGACTTAAAAATCATTGTAGATCCATTTTAAGTCTAATTGTATATCTTAATAAGTTCATGTAGGCCAGATTTATTAAATTGTCTCATTTAAATTAGTAAGAGTTCTATTTTATTATCTTACACTTTCAAATTTAATCACATAGTTTAATACAAAAATTAACAGATAGATTATTGTTATTTAGTTTGTGGTTGTTGGATTTTCAATTGATGCCTTATAATATTATATATCGATGACATATAAATCATTTTTTACAATTGAAATTTAAAAGATAAGATTTTAATTAATTCAAATTTAATTGAATCCTTAGCTAATTTGTCCTACATCATAAATTATAATTGGTGATAGTGTCACAGATGCATTGTTGTTGCAACGTCTCTGACAACCGCCAAGTTATTTTACTTTTCCTTATACTTTTTCGTTAAATCTCAACCCACTTTTGTAAGCTAAGCCTAGTTTGACACGTTGATGGAAATCTTTAATTTCACACTAAAAAATTGTGCCTCCGAAACTTATACTCCACATCACACATCCTCAATCCAACACATGTACATACGGTACTAGGGTAAAGTAGCTAGTCCTTCCCTGAAATCTTTTAATCAAGCATTATATTCTCAACAAAAATTTCAAAGTCTTCATAAACCTAGCTGGAGCCTCAAGCAAGACGTGGCAACTCAAACAACAGAGCATCCCGATGAATCATTATGCTTATTCATCTATTTGCTCACAATCACCTCCATTGTTCATTAGGGACATATGCCTTGGAAATCATAGCATTTGACAAGCCACAAAGCAAGCTTCCACTATATTCGATCAAAAGAACTTGTCTACACAAATCGGAATGTCTAGACACCACACGGACCAATCACGATTAAAAAGGATCCCATGAAAAGTTGGCATCAGAGCTAAGTTTTCTAGGACTACAAAGAGACACGTGTGGCGATTAGAAGGAAATGACGTCAAACTCGGAAATAACTGAAGAGTAAGTTGCACTAGAGAAAGGCTGCCTAAATCATGGTGTGCCAAATTAAAAGACATCATCACCTCTTTCGAACAATACCTTGGACAGATCCAAGTGCGCATTGACGAGATGCAAGACAAGCGTGTGCTACTCTATGCACGACTCGAATCCATGGAGGCGAAGATCATGGACATAAGGGTGTCCGTGGTCAATAAACTATAGAACATGAAGCATGCTCTAGACAAAGACCTCAAATAATTTCTAGTGAATGAGTCACCAAGAATCATTCATTTGCACGAACTAAAAATTGATGCGCCAAAGTCAAGGTCGTACATGGGTGAGGGGTCAATAAAGGAGATCAATGAATTTATGTGGAATGTCGAACGTGACCTCAAAAACAAGGATTGCATCTTTCTACCTACAAGATGCGACAAGCTTATGATGGAGATGTCATTGTGACGATGTAGAACGCGGCAATATTGATCCCATTGAGATGTTGAAAAATTCAAATGACATCTCGTCCTACCAAGTTGGGACTAGAGACCAAGATTCTATTGTTCAACAATAATCAAAGGCCACATTGAAGGAGTAGGTGAAAAAGTTCACCAAACGTAGCCTACAATATTCTTAAGTGGATGAAAATGCACTACTAGCAGTCTTCATCAATGATCTAAAGCCTTAGGCTAGGATGGAGTTGGAGAAACAAAATTGCCCTCGCTTCCATCCTACTGAGTCGCTCATAGACCACACAAAGTCCAATGTCACACCACCAAAATCCTTTTGCAAGGGCAATGGTGGAGGAGATAAGTCTAAGTCAGAAAGAGGTAAGCTAAATCATAACACTAGGACAAAGGCAAGAGCCATCGAGGCAGATGACAACAATTAAGATGGATGGAAAGTCACCAAACCCTTGCTACATTAGCAAGGATCCTTTTTGAACAAGCAATTGCTCGCAAAAGGCAATGATGCTATGTACTGCCCTAATGATCACGGAGAAGGACGAGGCATGCCTCAGCTCGATGCATGTCCTCAGTGTCATCAATGCCTCAAAAGGATCAACATCAACTACCCGACTCTACATGTCCATCGAGCTAAATGGAAAAGTCTTCAATACCCTTATCGATATGGGAGCATCGGAGTTATTCGTGTTATAAGTGTCCGCTAAAAAGTTGAAGCTACCACTACAAAAGACTTCGGCCACGTTCAAGACTACCAACGTGAAATCTATCTCGATCACGAGAATTCTCCTGAAGTGAAGGTATGCATCGGCAAATGGGCGAAAAGTTTTGTCATGACAGTGATACTCATGAATGACTATAAAGTAGTGGGGCTATCTCTTTCCTGTGGCATATTGCAGCATGTGTCATCACGTTCACCAACTTGTTGGACATCTTTGATCACAAGGGATCTTACAACATTCCAGTGAGGTCCGACGGAGATTTAAAGTAGAACACCCTCTTTGCCATGCAAGCGTTGAAGGGGTCGATAAGACAGGATCACACCTTTCTGAAGATTTCCATTTGGAAGATCCAAGGCCGTCCACTTTAATGCCTATAAAAGTCTTCAAGACTCTTGAGAGCGTTGTAGATGTCAAATGTCATGCCCCTAGAGCTACCAAAGTTACCTCTGACGCATGAAGTGGATCATGCCATTGACTTGGTTTCAGGATCGAAGCCACCATCAGGAGTTCCTTATCAGCTAGCCCATCCAGAACTTACCGAACTATGTAAGCAATTGACTGAACCACCAAATGTAGGAAATGTTTGGCTATTGAAATCTCCATATGGCATTAAACAAGATTATGATGATGAACAAGTATCACATCCCTCTCGTGGTGGACTTGTATGATTAACTTGGCGAAGCAAGATTATTTACTAAGTTGAATCTTTGTTTAAGGTACTCGTAGGTCCGAATTGCTGACTATGATGTGCAAAAGACAACGTACGTCACAAGATATGGGTTCTTCGAATTCCTTGTGATGCTTTTCGGGCTCACCAACTCCCCAACAACCTTCTGCACCATCATGAACAAGGTATTGTAACCCTTTCTTAATAGGCTCGTGGTTGTTTATCTCGATGATATCATGATCTACAACTTCACTTTGAATGAGTACATTGAGCACATCTGCCAAGTGCTCGAGGTGCTATGGCAGGAACAACTATATGTGAAGCAAGAGAAGTGTGTGATCATTCAACCGAAAGTGCACTTCTTAGGATATGTCGTGGAGGTGGGAAGCTCAAGATGGATGGTACGAATATTCAAGCTATCATAGAGTGAGAGACCCAAGTTGGTTCCTAATCTACGTTCACTCCTTGGCTTGAAAAAACTACTAGAGATGGTTCATCAAGGGATATTTCCATGTGACAAATCCTTTAATGAACTAGAAGTGAGAGTGGACGCCTACTTTCTAAGCGACATTTGACACCTTGAAATAGGCCATAATGGAGGAATTGCTGCCAAACCTTATGATTATTCTATCGGAGGAGTTCTTATATAGGAGGGACAACCCGTAACATTCCAAAGTCGCAAATTCAATAGCACGAAGTGGCTCTATGTCATTTAAAAGAATGAGATGACCCTAGTGATCCATTGCTTAAGGATGTGGTGGCACTACCTCCTCAACATGCTTCCACATCAAGACTGACAATGTCGCAACAACTACGCAGAAGAAACTCTCGCCAAAGCATGTATGGTGATAGAATTTTAAGATGAAGTTCGACTACATCGAAGATTACAAGCTCAACAAGATGAATGTTGTTGCAAATGTCCTCCGCTGACATGCAAAATTGGTGACCATGAGCTTCTCTCGTGCCGACCTAATCAAAAGGATCAAGAAGGGGTTGGAGTTTGATCCCACTACAAAGAACTTATTTGATCAACCGAATGAGGGCAAGACTGTTGAATCCCATGTTTTGATGATAACAAATTAAATGGACCTAAAAGTTACTAATATACTCTCAAGTGATGATAATACAGGTGTAGGATTGATATGAACAGATTCACAGAAGAATTCGGCAAATTAAAAGTTGGAAGAAAAAGTTTCAGACACGACCGATCGACCGACCATAAGCACCGGTCAACTAATATTCGATAGAAGGAAAAACGACAAGATGTCGGTCGGCGTCGAGACTATATCGGTCGATAGACCGGTCGACAGTAATTTAGATCGGTCGATGTCGAGACATTACCGGTCATTATATCGGTCGAAGGACCGATCGACCGGACAGCGCCAAAGCGCAGAAATGAGATAACGGTCACATAGACCAGTCGACCGGCCCATTAGTCAAATGAACAGTAACGACTAGAATTTTGAGGAGAAATTTGGGGGAGACTTTTTGAACGAAATCTCACCCCTAGGAGCCTATAAAAGGAGTGCCAAAGCCTGAAGAAAATTCATCCAAGCAAGAGAGAACATCCTAGAGCTCCTCTCAAGTTTTTTAGCATAGAGTTGCAAATTACTTCCCTTTTCTTTTCTTAGTCTTGATTGTGAGAAAAAATTTTGTAAAAGAAAAGAGTTAGAAGGAACATTTCCTTTCTGAATTTAGTGAGATTGAGAGCTCCTTGTATAGAGGTGTGCCTAGCCTCTTGAGCAGAGAAGAAGGCGTGATTGTTTAAAGAGGGTTGTTCTCTCCCTATAAGAAAAGAGAAAGATAGTGAATCTCCGACGGTCTCGAGGTCGAGAAGTCGGAGCAGGGACGTAGGCCAAAGTATTTGGGCCGAACCTCGTCAACATATCGTGACTCCTTGTGTTTGTTCTTTATTCTTCTTCTACGCATTATCCTTATTTGATTGTGATCATTTTTATCGGTTTTCTCCGAAGGTGAATTTTTGAAAAATTTAATTTCACCAATTCACCCCCCCCCCCTCTTGGTACTTTCGATCCTACAATTGGTATCAGAGTCAAGTTGCTCTAGCTTTAAGATTTAAAAATATCTTTAAAGCTATGGCATCAAGTGGTTCTGGTTTTTTCGAAGGTCAATCTATTAATCGTCCTCCACTATTTAATGCATCGAATTTTGCATATTAGAAAATTAAGATGCAAGCCTATGTTTGTTCTATTGATACTGATATGTGGGACATTATTCAAAATGGTTTTGATTTAAGAAAGAAAAAATCTTTTGAATATACCGAAGGAGAAAGACTTTCAGTAAAATTAGATTGGAAAGCTAAAAATATTTTATATTGTGCTTTGGATCCAACTGAGTTTAATCGAGTTTCTAGTTGTGAAAGTGCTAATGATATTTGGAAAAAACTCATTATTACTCATGAAGGAACGGATAAAGTTAAGGAGTCTAGAGTAAATATTTTTAATCATCAATATGATTCTTTTAAAATGCTTGAAAATGAATCTATTAATGAGATGGTTGTTCGTTTCAATGATATTATAAATGGCTTAGTCTCTTTGGGCGAGCCAAGAACTAATCCTCAAAAAGTGAAAAAGTTTCTCAGGTCTCTCTCCTCCAAGTGGCATACAAAGAGGATGGTGATTGAAAAAAAGTATTTAAATAAGTTGGACTTTGATGATCTTATAGGTTCACTATTGACCTATGAGATCGGGATCAAGGAGGATGAAGAAGCAATACTCCAAAAAGAAAAATACTTGTATTGAAAGCAAACAAAGATGAGGAAGATACAAGTGAAGAATATGAGGATCTTGATGAAAAGAAGCTTTCTCTATATGCAAAGAAGCTTGATAAATATCTATGTTCTCTAAGAAGAAGAAAGACTATTCCAAGAGAAGATCATTAAGCAAAAGCCAAATAACTTGCTTTGAATGAAAAAAGATTGGACACTACAAAAATGAATGTCCAAATTTGATCAAAAAGGAGAAAGATGGAGAAAGCTCAAGAAAGAAGAAAAAGGCTCTCCAAGTCATTTGGGACGAAAGTGAAGATGAAGAGAATGACTCCAACACCTCTTCCAGTGATGACGAGGAAGCCTACATATGTCTAATGGCTAATAGCCATGAGGTATCATCTAATTCCTCTAACTATAGTGATAGTGAATCTTTTAATGTGCATAAGGAGTTTAGAGGTCTAATCAATAAATATGGATGCCTAAAAAAGAAATATGATGAGATAAAAATAGAGTTTGAAAATTTGCAAAAGAAAAATAAGAATGTTAAAGCATGTAAAAAGTGTGATATATTGAATAAAGAAAACTCTAGCTTAGAACTCTCAATTGAAGAATTGAAAACGGAAAATAGTGCACTAAAATCAATATGTAAAAGACAAATTGTAGAAAGTGCATGTTTGAACAAAGAAATTAATCAATTGAAACTTGAATTTGAAAATTTCTCAAATGGAAGTAAAATGTTAGATGCCATACTTAGTGGATCTAGAATTTCTTCAAACAAAAAGGGACTTGGTTTCACCTCTTTTGAAAAGAAGAATGACAAAAGAATCTTATTTGTTAAGGCATCGCATGATTACACAAGATCACAAATTATTTGTTTTCATTGTGGATATGAAGGGCATTATTCTTATGATTGCAGAATTAGGAAAGGAATGAAGAAAATTTGGGTCCCGAAAAGGACCATGACTAACTAAGATGGACACAAGCGAGTTTGGGTACCAAAAACATGAAACTCCTAACTTCTTTCTTGTAGGAAGCTTCTATGTATAATAAAGGTAAATGATATTTGGATAGTGGATGCTCAAGACATATGACCGGCGATGTCTCAAATTTCATCAATTTGGAAAAGAAAAATGGAGGAAAAGTCACTTTTGGAGACAATAGCAAAGGAAGAGTAATTGGTATAAGTAATATTAGTAAGAATGATAAAGTGTATTTAAAAAATGTTTGGCTTGTTGAAAATCTAAAACATAATCTAATTAACATAAGTCAACTTTGTGATAAAAATTATTTGGTTAAATTTGAAAAGGACAAATGTTTGATACTAGATGAAAATAACAAAGTTTTACACATGGAATTTAGGTACAATAATGTATACAAAATTGATTTTGATAATTTAAAAAATGAAAAATATCTTAGTGTCATGCATGATGACATAAACTTGTGGCATAGGAGATTAGGACATGCAAATTATAAATTGCTAAATAAACTCTCAAATCATGAATTGGTTAGAGGCTTACCTAAGATCAAATTTGAGAAAAACAATGTTTGTGATTCATGTTTAAAAGGTAAACAAACCAAAAGTTCTTTTAAATTAAAAAGAGTTATTAGTACACATAGGGCCTTAGAACTTTTACATCTTGATTTGTTTGGGCCTATTGATGTGACTAGTTTAGGAGGAAAAAGACATGTATTTGTAATTGTTGATAATTTCTCTCGTTTCACTTGGACAATTTTTTTCGCTAGTAAAGATGAGACGCTAAACATGTTTTCCAAATTTGCAAAAAGAGTGCAAAACGAATTTGAACAAAATATTTCAAAAATTAGAAGTGACCATGGAGGAGAATTTGAAAATCATAAATTTGAATTATTTTGCGAAGAAAATGGAATTACTCATAATTTTTCCACTCCTAAAACACCTCAACAAAATGGAGTAGTAGATAGAAAAAATAGAACTATACAAGAAATGGCTAGAACAATCTTAAATGAAAGCAAATTACCAAAATATTTTTGGGTGGAAGCCGTAAACACATCTTGCTATATTCTCAATAGAATTCTACTTAGACCTCTTGAAAAGAAAACATGTTTTGAAATGCTATTTGGTAAGAAACCAAACATCTCCTATTTTAAAGTTTTTGGATGTAAATGTTATATCTTGAACATTAAAGATAAACTAGGTAAATTTTACGATAAATGTGATGATGGTATTTTTTTTGGTTATTCTAATACAAGTAAAGCCTATAGAGTATACAACAAAAGAACATTAGTTGTTGAAGAGTCTATTAATGTTAAATTCAATGAAACTAATGATTCTTTGAGCAAACAAGCACAGGATGATGATGAAGAAATAGTTGAAGTACAAAGAAAACTTGAAGTTGTGGACATAGAAGAAGCAAAAGATAACACTCCAAAGGTGGAAGAAATGGAAGTATCTCAAAGAGAAGAAAATCAAATCATCCCAAGAAATTGGAGACATGCCTCATCACACCCACTTGATCAAATTATATATAAGTTAAATGAAGGTATAAAAACTAGAAATTCTTTAAAAAAATCTGTGTGTTTTCGGCTTTTCTTGCAAATTATGAGCCCAACAATATAGATGAAGCACTTGAAGATCCAAATTGGATAAATCAAGTATGG
Organism: Pontederia crassipes; assembly: GCA_030549335.1. NCBI lineage: Eukaryota > Viridiplantae > Streptophyta > Magnoliopsida > Commelinales > Pontederiaceae > Pontederia > Pontederia crassipes. Next base: position 12,476,571 of record CM060190.1, read on the forward strand.
AAACTTGTAGAAAGACCCAAGGACTATCTTATCGTTGGAACCAAATGGGTCTTTCGAAACAAGTTAGATGAAAATGGTGTCATTGTGAGGAATAAGGCTAGATTAGTGGCCAAGGGTTACTCACAAATTGAAAAGATTGATTTTGATGAAATATTTGCTCCTGTTGCTAGACTTGAGGCAATTCGAATGCTTTTGACTTTTTCATGCTATAAAGGTTTTAAACTTTTTCAAATGGATGTTAAATCGGCATTCTTGAATGATTTTATAAATGAGGAAGTTTATGTCAAACAATCTCAAGGTTTTAAAAATTCAGATTTTCCCCATCATGTTTTCAAACTCTCAAACGCTCTTTATGGATTGAAACAAGCCCCTCAAGTTTGGTATGAAAGTTTGAGTTCATTTTTAATTGAAAATGATTTTCAAAAAGGGAAAGTTGACACCACATTGTTCTTAAAACATTTTAAAAATGATATTTTAATAGTTCACATTTATGTTGATGATATTGTTTATGGTGCTACTAATGAATGCCTATGCAAAGAGTTTGAAACTCTTATGCAACAATAATTTGAAATGAGTCTTGTAGGAGAACTCACCTTCTTTCTAGGCCTACAAGTAAAACAATCCAAGGAAGGTATTTTTCTTAATCAAGAAAAATATACAAGAGAACTACTCAAAAGATTCGGGATGAATGAATGCAAGCCGAGCACAACTCCTATGAGCACTACTACAAAATTAGATAAAGATGAAAAAGGCAAGTCCATAAATCAAAAAAGGTACAGAGGTATAATTGGTAGTTTGCTCTATTTGACGGCATCTACGCCTGATATAATGTTTAGTGTGTGTTTGTGTGCTAGGTTTCAATCCGCCCCCAAAGAATCGCACTTAATTGCTGTAAAAAGAATATTGTGTTATTTAAAGCATACAAGTGACTTAGGCATTTGGTATGATAGAAATTTCCCATTTGAATTGCATACCTACACCGATGCGAATTTTTCCGGGTATAAAGTTGATAGAAAAAGCACTAGTGGGATGTGTTGTTTTCTTGTAGTTCTCTCATTTCATGGGCTAGCAAGAAATAAAACTCCATTGCACTTTCTACCGCCGAGGCCGAATATATAGCCGCCGGTAATTGTTGTGCAAAAATACTATGGGTAAAACAACAATTACCTGATTATGGTGTAAATTGTTCAAATGTACCCATGAAGTGCGATAACACAAGTGCTATAGAAATGACCAAAAATCCAATTCAACACTCTAGGACTAAACATGTGTCCCTTAAGAACATTGCCATTGAACATGTGTCCACTGAAGTTCAACTTGCAGACATATTTACAAAACCCTTAAGTGAAGAATGATTTTGCATGCTTAGAAGGGAATTAGGAATGATTAAATCTTGATTGCATATCAACTCAAACTAAAAGTGACTTGGTTATACAATATCACTTTTGACATGAATTGAACATTAAAAGTGTTGCACAACACTTACATTTGTATGATCTTTTTTGGAATATGATTTTTTTGATTTTTAATGAGTTTAAATGGTTCAAAATCTGAAAAATACAGGGATCGGTCGATCTACTTGAAGGACCAGTCGACCGACTGAAAGGACCGGTCAAATGCTACAGAAGGTTCAATAAGCAGACAAACGATCAGTCGACCGATATGACAAAACCGGTCAACCGGTATATACTGCGATCGGCTGATATCGCATCGACCGCTATATAATCTGTTTGGAAAAGAAGTGTCCAGTCGACCGCGGGGCATGACCGGTCGACCGGTATAGCCAAAATTGAAAGCTATAAAAAGTCGACCGCTCGATTCGACCAACCTAATTTTTCGTGCGACCACCTGCGACCTATCCACCACCGACAACATTCCCCCCTCCACTACGACCGCCAGCCACTCCAACGACCAGCCGCCTCCGCCGGCCGATGTCTCCACCGGCCAACCCGACCGCCTTTTTCTCCCTCTCTTTCTATCTCCGGCCATCATCTCTCTCTCTCTCTTTCTCTCTCTCGACCTCCCTAACTCCGACCGCCGTCTCTTCCTCTCTTTTTCGGCCGCTCTCTCTCTCTCTCTCACTCTTCGGCTAGTCGCCCTTCCACCGCCGGCCTTCTCTCTCTCCCTCGCCAGTCTCTCTCTCTCCGGCCAGTCGCCCTGCCACCGCCGGCCGACCTTCCCGCCGGCCTTCTCTATCTCTCACGGCCGATCTCTCTCTCCGTCAGCCATCTCTCTCTACCTCCCCTCTCTCGCTGTTCGTCGGAAACACAAATTCCGGCGACCCGCTGACCTTTTGCTCTTTTTGGATTTCCGACCCTCTTCAAACTCGGCAGCCCGACACACTCCTTCTGACATTCGCCTCAGTTCTGTTCCAACCTTTCGTTCACTTCAGACCACCACCATTGTTGAATCCCATGGCCGACGACGATGGACATTCCCATGTTCGGATGGTCTTTCAGCGTCGTCATCGCTTCCTCGATTCCGATGGTACCATTCATATCCTCCCACCAGAATCTGAACCCGAACCCGAGCCTGTCCAACGTGGACGAGGCCGTGGACGAGGATGATCCCATGGACGTACTCGTCAACCATCCTCTTTCGAGTCCCCTGAGTTTGATAGTAATTTGTTTGTCACTCGGGATGTCTCTGTTAGGTTCGAAATCTTGTACGCCTCTCGCGAAGTCCGACGCGCCTATACCATTGATTGGGACGCTCTGAACATTCCAGATGTTCAAGAGATGTTCGCAACCATCGGTTGGCTGCCACTTCTCTCCCTCACGGAGCGTGTGTACCCTCGTCTTGTTCGTCATTTTTATGTGAACATGACAATCACTCGAGAGGCCATTATTACCTATGTCCTTGGCATGCCCATTCATTTTGATCCAGACCATCTTTGTCACATTTATGGGGTTGCGTACCCATTACCTAGTCTTTATTCATTTGTCACTCGTGGTTGGCTTTCCGACTATCTTCCCATCTCATATGGTATTCAGACCATTTTTGCTGGACAAGACGTCCAATATACTGTCGAAATAGCCTATCGTCATCTTCATCCACTGATGAAAATGGCACATCATCTCCTTAGCCGAATGATCACTCCTCGAGCCGGGCACTATACAGAGGTCACTCACTTTGATCTCTTCTTTCTTCACTGCCTCTGTATTCGTGATGCCTCCTTTCTACATTTCAGTCATTATGTGTTCTATCACATGGATTACACTTTTCAGAAGATCTCTTCTGCTGCTCGTGGACAGCACCACTTATATTTTGGTGCTTGGATCACGAAGATCTTACTCCACTTTGGTGTCGACATCCCTGCTGACGAGGAGTACATTCGACCTCGTCCCACCGACGTCATTGGTTCCGGGACTTTACACCGGATGGGACTTAGGTTTAGTGAGCAGGCAGCGTCATATTCTGACGATGAGATGATGCCACAGATGGTGAGCCAGCACCGATGGACACTCAAGAGGCTAGCCCCAGCTTCCCGCCACCATCGGCACCCGCTGAGCAGTTTGGTCCTTCTCAGCACAGTACTTCAGACTTCCACGGCACCTATGACTTCACAGCTCTTTCACAGCAGGTGGCTGCCATAGATCAACGTGTGACTTAGATGGATCGACGTGTTCGACAAATTGAGCGTGATTCTCGTTACCTTGTCGGTTCACTATAGGCATACTACGCATCATAGGGTTTTATTATATCTGTAGCTCGTGAGGATGATAGTCCCGATGACGAGTAGTTGGGTTGTCTCCCTCTTTGATGATGTCAAAAGGGGGAGAAGTTTAGGACGATATCATATGTTATGTGTCTTAGTATATTATGTGCTTACACTTGTATCGTGCATATCGTGCACCATTTTGTAGTGACTTTAGTCACATTTGTTAGTGCATGATGTATTATTAACTATGTAATGGAATGATTATTATTATGTGATGACTTTTGACTTTTTTATGTGATGACATTTTGATTTCACCTTTGATATCATATTTAATTTTTGCCATATGTTCATATCAATTATGAGAATATAAATGCCACTTATTTAGGGGGAGAAAAAGTAAAATATGCATAAATACAGGGGGAGCTTGTTTATTATTTTCTATGTAAAACTTACATTTCATTCCTTTCTTTCTTCTCCTTATCGTCCAATTAATTTGCCATCATAAAAAAGGGGGAGATTGTTTAATCCCATGTTTTGATGATAACAAATTAAATGGACCTAAAAGTTACTAATATACTCTCAAGTGATGATAATACAGGTGTAGGATTGATATGAACATATTCGCAGAAGAATTCGGCAAATTAAAAGTTGGAAGAAAAAGTTTCAGACACGACTGGTCAACCGACCATAAGCACCGGTCGACTGATATTCGGTAGAAGGAAAGACGACAAGATGCCGATCGACGTCGAGACTATATCGATCGACAGACCGGTCGATGTCGAGACATTACCGGTCATTATATTGGTCGAAGGACCAGTCGACCGGACAGCGCCAAAGCGCAGAAATGAGACAACGGTCACATAGACCGATCGACCGGCCCATCCCAGTGGTCGACCGGCCCATCAGTCAAATGAACAGTAATTGCTAGAATTTTGAGGAGAAATTTGGGGGAGACTTTTTGAACGAAATCCCACCCCTAGGAGCCTATAAAAGGAGTACCAAAGCCTGAAGAAAATTCATCCAAGCAAGAGAGAACATCCTAGAGCTCCTCTCAAATTTTTTAGCATAGAGTTGCAAATTACTTCCCTTTTCTTTTCTTAGTCTTGAGTGTGAGAAAAATTTTTGTAAAAGAAAAGAGTTAGAGGAAACATTTTCTTTCTGAATTTAGTGAGATTGCGAGCTCCTTGTATAGAGGTGTGCATATCCTCTTGAGCAGAGAAGAAGGCGTGATTGTTTAAAGAGGGTTGTTCTCTCCCTATAAGAAAAGAGAAAAATAGTGAATCTCCGACGGTCTCGAGGTCGAGAAGTCAGAGCGGGGACGTAGGCCAAAGTATTTGGGCCGAACCTCGTCAACATATTGTGGCTCCTTGTGTTTATTCTTTATTCTTCTTCTACGCATTATCCTTATTTGATTGTGATCAATTTTATTGGTTTTCTTGGTGCTTTCGATCCTACAAAGACATGCCGATTTTGGGTGGAAGATAGGTTTGTCTTCATGAAAGAACAACACATTTATATTGTTCAACTTGCAACATAGTATCCTGCAAGAGTGCCTTGACTCCAAATAGGCAGGATTTCTGTGCATTCGTCTCACTTTGGCACTCAATGAATAAAACTAGTTCTGGCTAAGGATGGAGTATGACATTGAAACTTTCATGAAGACATGCCTTATTTGCCAGAAAGACAAAGGCATACATCAAATACATGGCAAACTTCTGGAACCTCTGCCTATTTCAAAATTTATAAATCATGGAAAAATATTTTCATGGACTTTATCACTTACCTGCCAAAGTTTAAAAGGATAGGTACCATCATGATGGACATGAATCGACTCTCTAAGTATGTCAACTTTGTCACTAGCTCCACGAGTTGTCTTGCAACTGAAGTTGTAGATATATTCATTAAGCATGAGGTGAAGTACTAGGACCTTCCCAAAGCATAGTTAGCAATCGAGATGGACGATTCTTTAGCAACTTCTGAAAGGAGTTGTTCCAATTGATGGGTCCAACCTTCATTTCTCCATGGTACTTCACCCCCAAAATGACAGCCAGAACAGGTGAATTGTATCCTGAATATGTACTTGGGCACTATGTCAATACCAATCAGAAGGACTGAGCAAAGTTACTTGACATCCTATAATTCTCTTATAATCTACAAAGGAATAAGTCAACCAATAGGAGTCCCATCGAGATATGATGGGTCAACAAGACATCACTCACTATCGCTAGTTCCTATGGTGGTAAGGTTCCTATCGCTCACTACATGGGCAAGGGAACGATGTGAACAAAATGGCATAGCTCGAGCATGTTTGCACAAAGCAGTGAATGCATGAAGAAGTGAGACGACACGTCTGATAAGACGTCAACATCAACATCGGAGATATAGTACTTGTGAAGCTGATCCTGCATCTTCAGCTTAGTGGAATGAATTAGCACAAAGGTCCCGTTAGGCGTTATGAGAGCCCCTTCAAGATCTTGAATAAGGGGCAAGGTCTTCTGCAAGTTTGAGCTTCAGATGCAAAATTCAATCTTCCATGTTAGCTGCTCAAGCCATATGTTGAAGACCCCGAAGATCCTGAGCATGGGGTTTCAAATTGTGCTCCATCGGCTACCTGTCAACAATTCACTAATCAAGACAAAGAAATGCTCACCATCCAAGGATCAAAGCGGAAGAAAGGTACCTTGTTCGATGGAGCGAAACACAAGTTGAGAGAGTCTGTAAGAGCCCTATGATATTTCAAGCAAAATATTGAAGAATTCGAAACTATAGCATCGGCCTTGTAACACTGGCTTGGTGGAGGAGAATGTCAAAGACGCCTTGTAACACGCCCATCGACCGCCAAGTTATCTTACTTTTTCTTGTGTTTTTCCTTTAGGTTTCCACCCACTTTTGTAAGTTAAGCTTAGTCTGCAAGTTGATGGCAATCTTATAATTTTGCTATAAAAGAGTGCACCTCCGGAGCTTATCCTCCATATTACACATTGTCAACACAACACCCTATTGGAAATAGTGGATAGATGGAAAGAGAATAAACAAAAATCAAGACTTCGAGGCACGACGAATCACTATCTTTAGAGAATTATTTATCCCCACATGAAGTCTGCTATTAGGCTTGCAATAATAATACTCTCAGGATACAACGAAGTCACTGAGTTCGCCAACTAGCAACTGTTGAAGAACTCAGTTTCTTATTCTAGTAATTTGCAATGACGAATGCATTTTCATGTGTTGTACACATAGTACTCATCACAAGTTCATTGCTTCTCATCACTTTCAATTGCTTTCGAATGATTGGGAATGCAAGAAGGGGAAGCCTATTTATAGGCTTGAAAGGGTACTTCACGAAGGGATGCGTCTAGTGTCTATTCGTCCAAAAGACACACTTATTAATGAAAGGGTTCACTTAATTTCTTTTTCATATAAGGACACACCTTATTATGAAAGGACACATCTATTGGTATGTGAACACATATCAAGAGATACATCTTAAGATGAAATGATGCATCTATTCAGGTGTGAATAAAAATTCTTGAAATATGAATACATCTATTCAAATGTGAACATATCTCTTCACTTATGAAGCGATGTGACTCTTCATCTAAGAATATATTTTCATTAACTCATATACGGCACCATTTCACTTATAACACATGTGAACATATCTTTTCATTTAATATTGTAACACTTCATTGATGAAAAAATATGATGATACATTTCATACTTAACTAATTAGTATGAACATATTTTCAATGTTCACAAAGTAATATATTTGAGATTTGAAACCTTTTGTAACGCCCTCAAATCGCACCCCGCCACATGGCAAAATACGCTTCGAAGACGCTACGGGTCATCCTTACGTGTACATCATATTGATCAAAAGGAAGACTTTGACTGCAACATCATATAGAAACGGAAGACTTAATCATCATTAAATAATAAAAAGAGTATGACATCTTAGTATGCGAAAGACTAATAAAGAACTTCATATGAGTCCAAAAGGAAGGTAGTACATCAAACTAAAGGACTCAAAATACCCATGTGCAGTCACCTACGAGCTCGATCTATCACCGTTGGCCACCTTCATCATTAAGATCTATCCTGCATTTAAGAACATGCAGGTGAGAACCTCTCTATGAGTTTTACAACTCAGTATGGAAGTAAGATAAAAATAATCATAAGATCATGATACTAGACAAGAATGATAAGGACATCATCATCATATAGAAAGAAAATAGGCATCATCGTAATATAAATAAAAAGATTCTTGTAATGTGTCATATAGGTAGGAGATCCCTAAGATCATAAGAAATTCATAGATCAATATGTCATCTTCTTGGGATCATAAGATCAAAAGATCAGGATAGATCGTAATAAATCATCATTAAGTGGCAACCACCAATCATCATGATTATGAAGTCATCATCATATAAAGATTCATGAAAGATAATTGTATGAAGATAGAAAAATCATGAATTGTATCATCTTCTTTAGGTCATATTAATAATAGATCAAAAGATCATGGAAAGATCATCATAAGTGTGGCAAGAGCCACTAATCATCGTAAAGAGATTTTATTATTAATATGCTTCATCTTCTTCATCATCTTATTATCCACCTTTGACTTATAATGGTGTATATTTCAACCCATGAGGAGACCTGTCTCAACCCGTCTATCATCATCATCATAACTGACAGAACCAGCCCATAACTGATCGAAGTCAACTCATAACTAATCGTCACCAGTCCATCATAAAAAGAGCTCTCCATTTAATATTTTTCATCTTTTATCTTGCAGCTTTTAATTTGCCTTTTATTAGGACATAAGAATCATGATTAAGATTTGGTCATCATAAGAAAGGATCAACGAATCGTACTGATCAAGGGTCATAATCATCATCATCATTATATATATGACTTAATCAGAGCTACAAGATAGGATCATGGAGAGAAATTAGAAATATATGAACATCATAATCATCATCATTATCATAAGATAGATCAAGATTGATGGATATGGATCAATGTCAACATAGATGTGATTGGATCTAAATTAAGTCATCATAAGGTCGTAATAGACATCATCATTTTAAGGGCATAAATAACATAATCATATCACGACTTAAATTAGGACTATGCACATGAATCAGAGATAGATCATAAAAATCATCTTGATAGTATCGGAACCCAGGCCGAGTTGGGTGAAACCTGGGCCGAGTTCGTAAGGGTAATATTGGAAGAAAATCGCTACATGGCCCGGGCCGGGTGTAGGTCATACCCGGGCTGGGTTCATACTTAACAGTTCGGTCGACCGAATCGACGAATCAGTTGACCGCTCGACAGAAGTTGTAGCCGAGCGTGATTCCATCATAGAACTGCTCGAGCCGGGTCATCATCAACTCGGGTCGGGTTCTTCTTCGTTGCAGAGATTCGCGCTCGCAAATATGGAGGACCCGGCCGAATTCATTCGAACTCAGTCTGAGTATGGACTTGCCCGGGCCGAGTTCTGGAAACCCGGGCCAGATTCCTCTTACGTAGAATGGCGCAGGCGCGCGGTGTGCATTCTGTTCATCTTTTCCGATGACGGCCGGCATCTAGATTCATCATAAATCAAGGAACTAATACTAGGCATAAATTAGGACATGCTTCGAGTCTAAAATCATGATTCTGGGAAGAATCTACTCTAGTTCCATACCTTACATGTTTCTGTCTAAGAAACTGTTTACTCTATTCTTCTTCTTCCTCCTCTTCTTCTTCCTCTTTCTCCGGACGTTCCTCTCTGTCCAAGCATTTTGTCATCGATGTTCACATCTCCCAATTTCCCTCCTAGTGGCGGCAACAGCCCGGTGTGAGAGAGGGGGAGAGAGACGCACAAAAATGAGAGGAAATTAGGGTCGGCTTGTGGGGAAAAATAAGGGGCTGGTTTGTTTGATTTGGCCTCATATTTATAGGAGAGGAATAATAGTTGTTGTTGGATTTAAATTTCTTTCAGATTTGTTTCCAACTTATCTTCCTTGATTTGGTTTTATCTTTATTCCCTTTTTCTTTCTTTTCTCTCTCTCTTCTATTCAGTTTCAATCTTTTATTTTATCTCTTTTTTTTTCTAACGAACTGGGTGTTATACCTTCAAATTCCAACAATCCCCCACAAGGTTGCAAATTTAAAATATTAAATTATACAATCATGCATAGTGAAAGGTATCGTTAGATTTGAACCTTCAATTAGTGCAAACGTTTCAAAGCTCAAACAAGTAAATGGTATCTATTAAATTTGAACCATTACTCTTCGTCTGAAGTGAGAATATCACACACACAATTGTTCTCAATATTTTGAATAAGAAACTATATTAACTAGCACTATTATGGCCATGTGCTCATCCTAGTTTCCTGAATATTTACAGGAGTAAACATATAAACCTCTTGATTGAAGCGGCACCACTTTTATATTCATATAGGTGGAATACAACGATAATGCATATCGATTTAGGATAACACATATCCATCCATTAAGAGCTTTTAACTCATCCTCAATTAATATTTGCACAAAATCATCTTCTTAGTGCACAGATTATTAAGTAACTTGTTGTTACTTTTTGAACCTTGAGACTAGTTTTTTACTAGAATAAGGAAGGGTTTCCATTACTAATAACCATAGATGTAATTGGCATTTAAGTAAACATCGCACACTTTTGCTAGTGTAAAACACTAGAGGATAGAAATGGTTCACTAGTCGTGGCCACAGCAATTATAATTCAAAATATTCAAACCATTTCCCTTCTTTCCATTTGTTGATATTACACAAATTCAACAAGGAAATATATTTCATTGAAGTTCGACACATGACTTCACTACTTTAGCACATAGCACATTTATATACATTTCCACATGTATGTTCTCATTGACTTTTGTGGTGGTGCACCTCACATTTTAAGATAATCGCAACTTTATTTATCTTTACTAAAAGAGAACTATATCTACATTTATGGTTTTAACGAGATGATCAAAAACTCATTTATCGATATTCGATAGTCACATTTATGATTTTTAATGAGATTATAAAAAACTCTTACATCATGTAATCAATAGGAGTTCTTGTCATCATGTGAACTCCATCGATACAATTTCTTCACATTGTATCCTAAATCTTCTTTTGTGTACATAGTTTCAATTTATGATAGACTTTTCCACTAAGGCTTATCAAGATTAATTTATCTAAAAAAACTAATCTGAATGTTCCTTTCAAACATTCCTTTGCCACATAGGCACAAACATAATTTCACTTTATATTCGATAAATATAAAAGATCCACAAACAGACTTTCCATAATCTTCTAGTTTGCTCTTTTTATCTATTCTCGTGATCAGTCTTTCACACTGATCAAGAAAGCAACCATTCAAATTGTCATTCTTTGTAGACTTTATTTTAGTCTATACACATTCCAAGCGTCATGTCACAAGTGATCAATTCTTTTTTTATGTTCGCATATATAATCACTTGGAGATTGAATCATCAATTAAATCTCTCACATAGTTTACTACTTCAGATATATAATCATCTTTTATTCTAAGACCATCTAGGTGGTCAATTCCCTCAGATAACTCAAATCTTTGTGTCATATCAAATACCTTTTTAAGTTCGAGATTAGGTTGTATGCGAATGTCCAGTCCGCATTACTAACTCTTCAAACAATAGGATCCAATTCAAAATCCTTAGGAATATGGTATCTCTAAGCATTCATATGACATATACGATTTCTTGGACTTTTTTGTCCTTCAATGGTTGACAATTTGTTAGTCAATTCTATGGATGCTCACAATTTGGCAACATTTATATTTGCTTACTCTTATAGAGTATATAAAGCAAATATATTTTAATATCCAATGAGATAATGCCCACAATTTTCTATATTTGCTAACTCAAATAGAGTTTAAAGTGCAAATATATTTTCATATCCGAGAATCCACTAATAAATTATAATTTTGAAATCTCATAAATATTTCATCAATTATAATTTAATTACACCATGATAAAAATTGAAAATTTAGTAATAAATTATAATAGTGAAATTTTAGATATTTCATCTATCATAATTTAATACGTCATATCTTTTGATCGCACAAAGTGTTGGGATCTCTTGGATGTTTTTCTCATATCATCCTATAGTTGAATGTCCTCCTCTTATCCGTTCATCCCCACATGCCTAATCTTGAGTAGGCTTTTTTTATCATTCGTGCAAGCATGCATTTGTATGACGTGCCTCTTTAGATGTTTACCAGTAACATCTCTTTCTCAAAAGCTTTAGATGGATCCGACAATATCGCAATGCCTCCATCCCCCACTTATGGATCCATTTATATTCGTTTCACATATGAATATAAGATATTTTCTAGTAGCATTTTGTAGTGAACGTTGTGTTCAGATGTTTATCTAAGCATGACATCTTATGCTTCCATACTTTGTGGCGTCTGCCAAGATATCATCCGTGACAAATACCTTTTTAGATAATTTTTCGAACATATTGGACGCATGTTCTATTTCTATGTTTACCAGCAACATCATTATCTTTTCTGACAATTGGTGAACATGTAAAAGCGCATGTTATAATTTTTCTTGTAATGTTTACCAGTAACATCACTAGATTTTCAGACAATTGTTGAACATATTTGGCAGATATTCTATTTTCTTGTGATGTTTATCAGTAACATCAGTAGACAAGATTGCACTTGCTTTATTATCTTCGCAAGGTGTTCATGAGCTAACACCATCAATTATAGTTATGTATTTTTCTTGAACATATTATCATTATGTTCTAATTTCACGTGATGTTTGCCATCAATATCATTAGACAAAATTTCATTGTCTTTCTATATCCGTAGGATGTTTACCAGTAACACCCTCAAGTATAGTTTACCTCAATTGATATGTACCATTAAGCCTAGTCACATAAAAATCCGAAGTAAACAAATTTTGAAAAACTAAAGACACATTCGAAGGATTCATAAAAAGATACAATCGAATAGAAATTATCATCACATACAAAATGTGATTTATATAGTCTAAGCAAATGTTGGGTCAAAGTTTTAATAAAATTATATTTTGATGAAACAAACCTCGAAAGATTAAAGTTAAATTGCTAAAAAAAGTTTAAAGAAAAATGGATAACTTTATGCATTACGCTTTGATTAAATAATTATCACTGATCTAATTAGTTTTGGAGAAAAGTGAAATTCAGAGTTGTAGAGAATTATGATAGCTTTCCATAAACTCCAAGATCATCTAATTTGGATAACCGTGCAGAAAGTTATGATCAAAAGAGTGCAGGTCGGTCAACCTGCCGGTCGATGCAAAGAAGGCTGGTCGAGACGTACCGGTCGACCGAATAGAATATGCCGATCGATCGATAACTACTGAGCCTACTCCAGATGACGTCAAGACAATACCGGTCGACATACCAGTCGATAGTCCGGTCGACCGACTAAGTGCAAAAACTATAAAAATGGCGCAATGGTCACATAGACCGGTCGACCGGTCCAGAAGTGTGATAGTGAAATTGGGGGGTTGAGTGATAACTTGCTGATTTTTGGGTCAAAAGTCAATTTTTTTTTCAATTTTTGTTTCAACTCCCTAACTCACTCTCTACTGCAGTGCACAGGTCAATTGTAGTAACCCTAAATATCGTATCCACAGTGATTTGAAGTCCTAGACTACCTAAAAATAATTTATACTAATCAAAGTTAAAGTGGCAAAAGCAGAATTTTAAATGGAAATGAAAATAGATTTTTTCAAGAAGATTAAATGATAATTGTTTTGAGGTTTCTGAAAAGTTAACTAAACTGAGTCGTGAATGCTAATCTAGAGGCTAAAAGGGTTTATCTATCATTGAGGAAAGTTCTCCTAGGAATTGGGGTTCATCTAATTTAATTATGGATGGAAATGGACAAGTTATCACTTTTTAGTCAAATATGATTCAACCTTCAATATGGCTGTTTTCACAGCTCAATTAAACCTGAACTAAATAATATATTTTCATATAATTGTTAGCCAAGTTGAATTAGAAGAGGATCCCCACTGAAAATCAAGTTATCATTATGTTCAATCCAAGTCACTTTGCTGATTTTTTGGCAATTCAATAAAATTCTGAATGGTAACTTCTAGATTGCGCTTTGAAAATGAAACGAATGCTTCAATCAACTAAACAGGAATGAAATCAATCCAATATTAGTGCAAATGCTCCTTGATTTATCTCTAAACTACAAGAGGATTTAAAATCAGCTTCTCAGCTGCAAATTCAAATGAAATCCGCATTTTCATTAATGAATTGGATAGAAATCAGCACTTAATTCATATATGGGAACTCAGCACATGCAATTGCTCCTTGGTTCATCTCTGAACAGCAAGGAAATCTTAAAATTCACTTCTCAGTGATTAATGGATTCAGAGGCTTAACAACTAGCAAAGCAGGTTCCTCAATTTTCAAGAAATCAGAATTGAAGATTCAGAAAATCAGAATTGAAGAATTGCAACCATTCAAAGAGTTAAACCTTGGAAATACCATTGTCTCTTGATTCATTTCTGAATAAGAAGGAAACCATAAGTAACCTCTCAGTTATAAATCAATTAGGGCTCCACAATGATGAAAACAGATTTGGGCAGTTCAGGAATCAGAATTCAGGAAAAATCAGATTCAGGAAATTAGATTTGTAATCAAGATGGAATCCAGAAAACTTGGCATTGCTTCTTAATTCATTTCTGAATAAAGATTAGATCAAATGACAACTTCTCAGTTGTAAATACAAATAGGACCTACAATGACAAGAATCAGATTCATATCAATGCAAATTTCAGCAAACAGAATTGATATCAATTTAGGAAATCAAAATTGTCCTTAGTCCATCCACAATTAACCTAGACTACTACACTATCCTAGGAGATATGAAGTTTAGCTCCTCATAATTACAAAGATTGGTACAAAATATAGTGAAGAACAGAAGGAATTCATCTTGTGTTAGAAGCTGTCGACAGAAATCCCTCAGCACTTCAGCTCTAGCTCCAACCCTTGCTTTTTGCTCCAAACCCTTGTTGCCTTCTGCTCCAATCTTGCAATGGCTGACCCCCCCCCCCCCCTCTCTCTCCTTCCAGGGTTTCTCCCTTATATATGGCCTTTAATCACCCTTAGATCAGCATCAAAATATTCCATATCCTTTGATTGTGCCAAGTGTCGAGTCCTGAAATTCCAGCTACAGAAATCAGCAGCTTTATGGAGTGTCCCCCCACTTTTTTCCAACTTTTTGCACTTTATTTTCCCTCCTGGAAGAGATAGAACACCAAGCATCAAAGTCCTCAAATAGGAAATGAACAAATAAGAATAAGGAAAGCCACTAGGATCAGCTCAAACATCAAATAAAATCTGGTGTTATGAAGATGCGAAATCAGTAATTAAAATGATAAGTTTGAGAACCCAAAATGATAACTTTATATAAGTCTTGAAAAATAATCAAATATGGATGGTTCAGAACATTGAAGGCATAAAAGAGAGTAGGATGGCAAGTGAATGAGGTCAGAAATCAAATATGGATAAGATTTCATGGGAATGATAACTTGGGTGCCAAAATGATAACTTAATTGCCTTAAAAATGATAACTTGTCATAACTTTGGTTGTGGTTATCCAAATGTGATCAAATTTGAACAGAAATGAGCTAGGACAATAATATAATGATTGCCTAGGGACTTTGTGCAGAATTGATAGTTTTGCATGTCGAAATGATAATTTTGTCCTTTAATGATAACTTGGCATTGGAAAAATAATAACTTGTTCAAATGGACTTAAAATTTTGCACAAGTTAAAATATGATCATCCAAATATGATTTATTCATGATAGTAATGGATTTAGGGCAAGAAAATTATTAAAAATCAGCTCACTCAAAATAATGATAACTTGGCCTATTGGAGTGATAACTTGGCATAGAATTGAATTATTTATTGATTTTAGCATTTTAGAACCTCCATGCACATGGAATTAAGTATAGAATGAGGAAGATCAACTAGTTATCACAATCCATGCATTCCAAACATAATTGGCCAAAAGTTGAGCAATATAGGGGCTCGATAGGGGTGAAATGCATCTAAAATGGGATAACAGACTATGGTGATCAGCTAGTGATCAAAGTGCGGTTGACCGGCCTCTGAGTCAAATGAACAATAACGGTCAAATTTGAAGGAGAAATTTGTGAAATAATTTCTGGACGAATTTTTCACACAATGAAGGCTATAAAAGGAGTGCCAAGGCCAGAGGCAAAGGCATCCATTCACTCATTGAAGAAAAACTTGAAGTTGTCAAAGAGAGATTATTTCTTGAAGTTTTCATTTTATAGCTTTCTCATTCTTTCTCTCTTCTTCTCTTGTGAGCTTAGCTTTGTAAAAGAGAGAAACACTTTTATTCAGAAAAATTAGAGAGAGCTTATGTGTAAAAGAGGTTCAAAATCTTACCTCTTGAGCGAGAGAAATAGATTAGCTTCTTAGGATGAGAGGTTGCCTTGCCTCTCGAAGCGAAGAAAAGACAGTGGTGTAAAGAGCTTTCTTCCTTGCCCCGTTTGGAACAAAGGAAGTGTTAGTGGAATCTCCGGCGGTCTCGAGGTCAAAAAATCAGAGCGGGGACATAGGCCAAGGTGTGGCTGAACCTCGTCAACAACCACCGTGTCTTTATGTTTGATTTTTTTTCTCTCTCCCTCTCCCCCGTTCATATTGTGTTTATAATCTGAATTGTAAAGGTTTTAAGAATCGGTTTTGTGCTTCCGCTATGAATTTTGTGAAATCGATATTTTTGGTTAAACACCAATTCACCCCCCCCCCCCCCCCCTCTTGGTGCCCTTTGGGATCCTACAATTGGTGAAGAAGAAAGAAACTAGATCAAACAAAAGAATGAGAAGCCTTCTACACAAAAAAACTAGATCAGTATCTCAAGCTGGTGAAGAAGAAAGAAAAGAATGAGAAGCCTACCCGAAGATCAAACAAAAATCACAAAGAAAAAAAATTTCGAAAAGGTATGAAGAAAAGGTATGAAGAGTCAAGTGAAATAAGTGACTCATCAAGCTCTTCCAATGATGAAGCATACTTATGCTTAATGGCACACGACGATGAGGTAACATCTAATCTTTCAAATAGTGACACATCAAGCTCTTCCGAAGAAAATCTTTCTTTAGATGTAAATAAATAATTCTCCTCTCTTATAAAATGATAGTTTTCAATTAAAGAGGAAAATGAAAAATTAATATGTGAAATTGAAAAATTAAAAGAAGAAAAGGATATATGTTTTATGAAAAATGAAAATCTTAAAAATGAAATTGAAACTTTGGAAATTACACATGCATGTGAAATTATCAAACTAGCATGTTCACTATAAAAAATAAAACAAGAAAATGCCCTTTTGAAAAATACACAAAATAAGACTATTTTTCAACTAATAAAAAATAATCTTGTGAGTCATTTTGGATATAAAAACTCTTATTGGAAATCCAATCATTCCTATGATAGAAAATCACATATTACATGTTTTACATGCGGATTTCATGGCCATTATTCTTATCAATGCAAAATAAGAAAATTATCACCACATGCACATGGCATGATTTGGATTCCGAAAGGAACATTATCTAACAAAATCGGACCCAAAGAAGTTTGGGTACCAAAAGTTACTTGATTACTTTTTCAGGTGTGCCTCACATTCAAAGGATATATGGAATTGAAAATGTGAAGGCACAAAGGTTATGGTAAAAGTATCATCTATTTTTTATGTCACTCAAAAATTCAAAGCTACAATTTTCTTAAATAGGAACATATAAATGAAAATTGGTAATAGTGATAAGGGGAGCATGATTAAACTTTATCGTGGATATCATTGTTGAATTAAAGTTTTATGCCATATTTTGATTCTTAATATATTTTTGTTTTGACTTTCATAAATTGGTTTTCATTATAAAATAGCCATAAACTTAGGGGGAGTTATCTTTCAAAACCTTATGTTGCACACTCTACATATCTATTATATGACAAAAGGGGGAAGAATAGATTTTTTTTTAAAATTGATTAAGGGGGAGTTACATATGGTTTCTCATATATTTCATTTACAAACGACTTTTTGATGAAACAAAAGGGGGAGAAGCATATGAGAAATATGACCTGAATATATTTTATAAGAAAAATTAAGTGTTAGGGGGAGTAAAATTGTTTTAACAAGATTTTACAACTTTTTCGTCAACTTATATCTTCTTCATATTTCTCGGTTTGTCTTCATCAAAAAGGGGAGCTTATTGGGTCAAAGTTATAATAAAATTATATTTTGATGAAACAAACCTCGAAAGATTAAAGTTGAAATGCTAAAAAAAGTTTAAAGAAAAATTGATAACTTGATGCACTACGCTTTGATTAAATAATTGTCACTGATCTTATTAGTTTTGGAGAAAAGTGGAAGTCAGGGTTGTAGAGAATTCTGTTAGCTTTCCATAGACTCCAAGATCATCTAATTTTGATAATCGTGTAGAAAATTATGACCAAAATAGTGCAGGTGCCGGTCGAGACGTACCGGTCGACCGAATAGAAGATGTCGATCGACCGATAACTACTGAGCCTACTCCGGACGACGTCGAGACAATACCGGTCAACAGTCCGATCGACCGACAAACTGTAAAAACTATGAAAATGGCGCAACGGTCACATAGACCGGTCGACCGATCCAGAAGTGCGGTCGACCGGCCTCCGAGTCAAATGAACAGTAACGATCAAATTTGAAGGAGGAATTTGTGGAATAATTTTTGAACGAATTTTCCACACAATGAAGGCTATAAAAGGAGTGCCAATGCTAGAGGCAAAGGCATTCATTCACTCATTGAAGAAAAGCTTCAAGTTGTCAAAGAGAGATTATTTCTTGAAGTTTTCATTTTATATCTTTCTCATTCTTTCTCTCTTCTTATCTTGTGAGCTTAGCTTTGTAAAAGAGAGAAACACTTTTGTTCAAAAAAATTAGATAGAGCTCCTGTGTAAAAGAGGTTCAAAATCTTACCTCTTGAGCGAGAGAAATAGATTAGCTTCCTATGATGAGAGGTTGCATTGCCTCTTGAAGCGAAGAAAAGGCAGTGGTGTAAAGGGCTTTCTTCCTTGCCCCATTTGGAACAAAGGAAGTGCTAGTGAAATCTCCGGCGATCTCGAGGTCGAAAAGTCAGAACGGGGACGTAGGCCAAGGTGTGGCCGAACCTCATCAACAACCACCGTGTCTTTGTATTTGATTTTCTCTCTCTCTCTCTCTCCCTCCCCATTCATATTGTGTTTATAAGCTGAATTGCAAAGGTTTTAAGAATCGGTTTTGTGCTTCCGCTACAAATTTTATGAAATCGATATTTTTAGTTAAACATCAATTCACCCTCCCCCCCCCCCCCCCTCTTGGTGCCCTTTAGGATCCTACAATTGGTATCAGTGCGGGTTGTTCTTGTTTTGATCTTTTGAATCATCTCAATTTTTAGATCTAATCATTTGAGATCTAATCATTTTTAAGATTCAATCATTTGTTTTAAGATTTAACAATCTTGAGAGCTATGGCATCAAGTGCATTTGTTTTTATCGAAGGACAATCAATTAGTCGTCCTTCCCTTTTAAATGCATCAAATTTTCAATCTTGGAAAATTCGGATTCAAGCCTACATATGTTCTATCGATTTAAACATGTGGGATATTGTTGAGAAAGGCTATTATTTACATGAAAAATTACCTTCCGAACATGACGAAAGACAAAAAAAATTCGAAATTGAATTGGAAAGCAAAGAATATTTTCTATTGTTGCTTTGGATTCATCCGAGTTTAATCGGATTTCAAGTTGTGAAACCACAATCGAGATTTGGGAAAAACTCATCACCACTTATGAAGGAACCGACAAAGATAATGAATCTAGATTGAATATTTTAAATCATCAATATAATTCTTTCAAGATACATGAAAATGAGTCTATAAATGATATTGTTGCTCGATTCAATGATATTTTGAATGGCTTAGCCTCCTTGGGCGAGCCAAGATCTAACCTTCAAAAAGTGAAAAAGATTCTCAGGTCTCTTTCCTCTAGATGGCATACAAAGAGGATCGTGATCGAAGAAAAAGATTTGAACAAATTGAATTTCGATGATCTAATTGGTTCACTTCTAACCTATGAGATCTCAATCCAAGAAGATCAAGAGGAAAAAGCCCCCAAGAAGAAGACATTGGCATTAAAGGCAAATGCAAGTGAAGAAGAAGTGGACGAAAAGAGACTCGCCTGCTACACAAAAAAACTAGATCAGTATCTCAAGTTGGTGAAAAAGAAAGAAAAGAATGAGAAGCCTACCCGAAGATCAAACAAAAATCACAAAAACAAAAAGACATTTCGAAAAGGTAAGAAGAAAAGGTATGAAGAGTCAAGTGAAACAAATGACTCATCAAGCTCTTCCAATGATGAAGCATACTTATGCTTAATGGCACACGACGATGAGGTAACCTCTAATCTTTCAAATAGTGACTCATCAAGCTCTTCCGAAGAAAAATATTTCTTTACATGTAAATAAAGAACTCCTCTCTTATAAAACGATATTTTTCAATTAAAGAGGGAAATGAAAAATTAATATGTAAAATTGAAAAAATAAAAGAAGAAAAGGATATATGTTTTATGGAAAATGAAAATCTTAGAAATGAAATTGAAACTTTGGAAATTACACATGCATGTGAAATTGTCAAACTAGCATGTTCACTAGAAAAAATAAAACAAGAAAATGCCCTTTTGAAAAATACACAAAATAAGACTATTTTTCAATTAACAAAAAATAATCTTATGAGTCACTTTGGACATAAAAACTCTTATTAGAAATCCAATCATTCCTATGATAGAAAATCACATATTACATATTTTACATGCGGATTTCATGGCTGTTATTTTTATCAATGCAAAATAAGAAAATTATCACCACATGCACATGGCATAATTTGGGTTCCGAAAGGAACATTATCTAATAAAATCGGACCCAAAGAAGTTTGGATACCAAAAGTTACTTGATTACTTTTTCAGGTGTGCCTCACATGCACTACGCTTTGATTAAATAATTATCACTGATCTAATTAGTTTTGGATAAAAGTGGAAGTCAGAGTTGTAGAGAATTCTGATAGCTTTCCTTAGACTCCAAGATCATCTAATTTGGATAACTGTGCAGAAAGTTATTATCAAAAGAGTACAGGTCGGTCAACCTACCGGTCGACGCAAAGAAGGCCGGTCGACCGAATAGAAGATGCCGGTCGACCGATACCTACTGAGCCTACTCCGGACAATGTCGAGACAATACCGGTCGATAGTCCGGTCGACCGACCAAGTGCAAAAACTGTGAAAATGGCGTAATGGTCACATAGACCGATCGACCGATTCAGAAGTGCGGTCGATCGGCCTCCGAGTCAAATGAACAATAACGGTCAAATTCGAAAGAGGAATTTGTGGAATAATTTTTGGACGAATTTTTCACACAATGAAGACTATAAAAGGAGTGCCAAGGTAAGAGGCAAAGGCATCCATTCACTCATTGAAGAAAAGCTTCAAGTTGTCAAAGAGAGATTATTTCTTGAAGTTTTCATTTTATAGCTTTCTCATTCTTTCTCTCTTCTTCTCTTGTGAGCTTAGCTTTGTAAAAGAGGGAAATACTTTTGTTCAGAAAAATTAGAGAGAGCTCCTGTGTAAAAGAGGTTCAAAATCTTACCTCTTGAGCAAGAGAAATAGATTAGCTTCCTAGGATGAGAGGTTGTGTAAAGGGTAATACACCACCGAAGCGAAGAAAATGTGATGGTGTAAAGGGCTTTATTCCTTGTCCCATTTGGAACAAAGGAAGTGCTAATGAAATCTTCGGTGGTCTCGAGGTCGAAAAGTCAGAGCGGGGACGTAGGACAAGGTGTGGCCGAACCTCGTCAACAACCACCATGTCTTTGTGTTTGATTTTTTTCTCTTCCCCCCCCCCCCCCCCCTCCCCCCCCCCCCCCCTCCCTCCGTTCATATTGTGTTTATAATCTGAATTGTAAAGATTTTAAGAATCGGTTTTGTGCTTCCGCTATGAATTTTGTGAAATCGATATTTTTGGTTAAACACACCCCCTCCCCTCTTGGTACCTTTTGGGATCCTACAATTGGTATCAGAGTGGGTTGCTCTTATTTTGAACTTTTGAATCATCTCGGTTTTTAGATCTAATTATTTTTAAGAATCAATCATTTGTTTTAAGATTTAACAATCTTGAGAGCTATGGCATCAAGTGCATTTATTTTTGCCGAAGGACAATCAATTAGTCGTCCTCCCCTTTTAAATGCATCAAATTTTTAATGTTGAAAAATTTGGATTCAAGTCTACATATGTTCTATCGATTTAAACATTGGGATATTGTTGAGAAAGGCTATTATTTACATGAAAATATACCTTTCGAACATGACGAAAGATAAAATGGCTCGAATTTTTAATTTTTTCAACATTGATCCAAAATGGCTATTATCAACTTGTTGCCCTCGCCCGCACTGGCTCGGATTTTTAATTTTTTTCAACCCGATGGATAATTGGATCAGGACCGGGTCTCATTTCTTTGACACCCGGCCGAGTCGTGTCGAAATCGAATCTGGGTTTTATGTCCTAATCCGATTGAATATATTATATTAATACTAAATTATTTTTAAATAGTATATTTATAATTATTTTGAATAAAATTTTATATTTGCTAAAAAGTTTTATTTAATAAAAAATATAGATAAATATATATTCATATTAGAAAAAAGATAATATATTAGTGTGTGTGAGAGAGAGAAGAGAGATATGTGATTTAATTTGGTAAGAAAAGAAATAATTTAATTTGATAATAAAAAAGGAAAAAAAAGTTAATTTAGTCGAAGAAGAAGAAGAAGAATCATCTTAATTTCGTGGGGGCATTGACACACAAAGAACAACAACATTTTATTTATATTATTATTAAGGTTTTACACCGATTAAACGGAAAAAAAAAAGAGAGAACACCAATTAAGCATGCATCGCCGACGTTTATTTAGGTGCGTTAATGGCCGGAGTTTATGTACGTACGTACGTACGTACGTACGCAGCGCAGATCAGAAGCTGAGATTAAAGAGACGACAAGGGCAGATGGATGGATGGATGGAGATGCCACATGGAGGGCTGGGCTTTAGAAGAGGCCGTGGTGATGCTTTTTCCCGTGAGCCCCCTCGGCGCCCTCCTTCGCCTCCTTCTTCTCGTGGCGCTCGTGGAAGGCGTACCCGCCGCTGCCCACGGCCACGGCCGCCGCCACCTCCTCCTCTATTTTGTGCCTGTGCGCGTGCTCCGGGTCCTTCTTCGCCTCGTGCTTCTCATACTGCATCCACAACATACACACAAACGTTATCAACATAATTAAGCAGCTTAATTAGATTATTTCGTCTGATGAATGATAGTGCACGTATATATTGCTGCACCAGAGCGAAGGCGCCGGAGGCGAGGGCGCCCATCTCGCCCCGGTGCTCCTTGCGCTTGTGCTCCTTCTCCTCCTCATACTTCTCGTACTCCTGCTCTTTCTTATGCCTCTCATACTCATCGTTCCCCCCCGCGTAGCCGCCGGCGCCAGCCGAGTAAGCAGAGCCGCCGTAGCCGCCGGCGCCCGCGTTATAGCCATCGTTGCGGCCTCCGGCGCCGGCGTTATAACCATCGTTGCGGCCGCCGGCGCCAGCGTTATAGCCGTCGTTGCGGCCTCCGGCGCCGGCGTTATAACCGTCGTTGCGGTCACCGGCGTTATAGCCGTCGTTGCGGCCGCCGGCGCCAACGTTGTAGCCGGCGTTATAGCCGTCGTTGCGGGCGCCGGAGCTGTGGCCGGAGTTATAGTTCTCTTGGTCATTGTCCTTGTTGTGGTGGCCGAAGTGGTGGTGGTGGTGCTTCTCTTCCGCCATTTGGTGATTGCAGTGCGCGTGCAAGTGAATTCAGAGGTGGTGGTGATGAGGGCTTCGTGGAGCAGCTCACCAGAATTTATAGGCGCTGCTGCGCGATGAAATATTTTAAACGGCATTCCAATAAAAAGAAAAAAAACATTTTAATTACAGATGTATATGCTGTTCCTCATGAGAGGCTGAGCGACGATTTAAAACGATTAACACGTAGCTAATTCATTCATTTTTACGAAAAAAATAGTTTTAACGAGAATTCAAATTTAGATCATAATACTATATTCAATTATAGTTTAAAAATAAAAATTAAAAGATAAATTTATTTTTTAATAAAAAAATTCACAAAATTAGTGAAATCATAATAATAAATTATTCAATTGAAGCCCGAGACTGTGATAAAAGGATCAAGAAATTAAACGTTAAAGTACCATTTTTTTTGTGTAATGTTCTTGATATTTAATGCTCAGAATTAGATTAATTAATCAGAATATATTGAAATTGAAATAGCAGGAAAAAATCTATAAATTATTTTGAAATATGTAGTTGGGCATATTACTAGTATATTTTTTTGAAAAAAAATGTTTTTTTTTTTTTGCGGTGTTCTTGCACAAGATATTTTCATGTTCATCCAAACAGCATTTTTTTCCATACGTTTTTTCACATCCAAGACGTCCTTGGCCCGATCTGCGATCCACATATTGTGGATTGAATTGGATTATTTATGGGGAATATATATCCGCATCACAATTATTGCAAAGTTGGAATTATGAACGTGCTGCATATATTGGCATGGCACGGTACCTATTTTTCCTTTTCGGATGTGAAAGATTTAACTCTTGCACACAGTGGCGGACCTACATGGTCCCCCATGTGGGGTCAATTGACCCCACCAAAACATATTCATATTTATTATTATTGATAAGTGGCATACAATTAACACTTTTCTTATTTCAAATTAACAATTTTTTTTATAAAAAAACTTTACATAACTAATTTTCATATTTTCAAACATCAATTGCAAAATCTGGTTTTATTGTCCTGAAACTTATTCCATTTTTCTCTTTATATCTTATAATTTTTCCTCTTTGGAAATCATTTCTATTTTTATTAAAAAATTAAAATGCAGAAGAAAACTATTCATAAATTATCTTTCACTAAAAAAAATTATTAATCCTATTTTGTTTTATTTATTTCCATCAGACCTATGGCTCTTTAATCTATATTTTTTTATAAATTCATTATTATTAATGATCTGAAACAAAGGTTAGCAGTAGCACCAACTTTTTTTATAATATATGAATTCTCACATAGTTCCTTAATTTATTAATTAATATTGAATTGCGATACTAATTTATAAGTACATGCAAAAGATTAATTAAGTAATGCCTTTTTCTTATTTTAGATGATGTAATTTATTTAATTTAAAATATTATTTTTAATTGTCTATTTTTTATTATTTATAATCAAATTCTTTTATTATTGTTAAAAATTGTAAGAGATTCTAATTTGCACCCATATCCCATAGGATCCTAGGTCCGCCCCTACTTGCACTCGTGTATATTTTTTTTTTATTCTCACCGTATAAAATTAATGATGTATAATAATAATTATTGTTTGGGACACTTTTCTCCCCTGATATATATGGTATGGTTTCCTCGGTGTACGACGATGGCACCCGTGCATTGATGAGGCAGTTGAGATATATATATATATATATATATATATATATATATATTCACAACATGCGAACAACTTGATTTTTTTTTACATCCCCAAATTAGGGAAATAACAAAAAATCTATCCACCAAAAATCTAACTAAATAAAAAAACTATTTCAAAAAAATTAAAAATTTATACTCCGATAAAAAATTAGATTGATTTTAAAAATAATTAAAATTATCCGTTTAAATTAAGCCTCTAACAAAAAAAATCCGAGGGATCGATCCGAAACAAATATATTTTAAAAATATTATAATTAAAATATTATGTCAATTTTGAAATAATGTTTCATAGTTTTACATTTTATTTTACCCATATTTATTAGGAGAGATACATTGTTAACTTATTATGATGTAGTTAAACTTAAATATTATCAAGTTATTAATGTATTGTAATAAAGTTTCTATAAAATTAACTAGAATATTTTAAATTATAATGTGATAATATGCTAGTTTAATTTATTTACGTAAATAAGTTGAAATTTTTAATTTTTTAAAATATAGAATGCAATATATTTAATGTCTATATTTTTAAAATATTTATTATTTTAAAGTATATCTCTGATTCAAAAAAATCGAGATGACCTAAGTAGGTTTTTTTAGGGAAATAAATAAATAAACAATCAATCAACATTTGTAATACGATTTTTGACGTAAAAACCTTTCGAACTGAACCATTTTCACTCAGTCCAAATTACCAATAAAAAATCAAACGTTCTATATTTTTATATTAACAACTGAGTAATTAAGGAACTATGTTATCATTTTTAATTTTATTATTCCTTTTTTTCTTTGGTCAATCAACATTTTATACAAATAACAACAACAATAACAACAATAAAGCCTTATCCCACTAGGTAGGGTCTACATGGATCATACGACGCCATTCCGCTCTATTCGTTGATCCATGTTCATAAAATTTGACAAGATTTTATGCTGACTGTCGGAGCCTAACACAACCCTCCTCCTTTATCCGGGCTTGGGACTGACTACAAAATATAGGCGGAGTTATTTTATACACATAAATGAGGAACTATATTATCAGAAATATAAACAATGAACTGTTTTTAATATCTCAATTTAGTTATCAATTTATCCATCGATATCAAGTAACAAATTATCAAAAAGACTTAATCTATTAATAACAAATAATATTTGCTATTTTTTTCATTATCTATATCAATTATCAATGTCCATTATCACTATTAATTAACGATCAATTTAATTACTAATGTATAAATTGTTGTTAAATGAAGACAGCTTTCGCTCAAGGGGTGAGGCCAATGGTTTGATGTCTCGTCCTTATCCAAGGCCCCTAAATATATAATCGACATTAATAATATTAAATTAATATTAAGATCTAATAATTTTAGTTTTTTATTATTTTAATGTCGTCAATAAATATGTATATTATCTTTCATCTCTAATATCAATCAACTAAATCATAGATAATTTATAATAATTCTTTTTTATCTTTTCAATTCATTTTATGATTTCTTTTCATATTTAATTCATTCTCAACGATCAATAATACAATTAATTTTCTCATAGTGAATAAAGTAATATTCTTATTAATTTTTCATGATTAACATCAATTTTATTTTTGTACATTGTAGACCTACACTCAAATTGCTTCTTACTTATTATTTTCATAAATTAATTATTTATAAAGATATAATTTAGGTTTTTATATCAAAAAGTTTAAAATACCTTAAATCTATTATTATTTTTGCCATAAGAATTATAATGTCATATATTATATTGAATAATAAAACAAAAAAAGGTTAAAAGTTTTTTAATAAATTTCCAAAGGAAAATAGACATACATTTTGTACATGCGCCAAGTAGAATGTGCATTAGATGCCAAGAAAATGCTGTAGATATCGGACGTTTTGGCATTTATATACCTTCTAAAAAAATCTTGATAGATGGATGGACCTGCCTTGTGCTCACCCTAATAAAATTGCCGAATAAGATTGGGTGGAAAGCTAAGAGCGTGTACTGTGACAAATTCAATTCAAATCAAATTTGATCCAGACATATTGAATCAGATCGGATCATATAGTTAGGTTACTTGACAATTATTTTTTACTTTTTTTTTATTTTTACTTACTTTGTTGCATTATTTAATATAGTATTTATTTTAAAGTATTAAAATAATTTTTCTCGATATTTATATATTATTTTCATTAGCCGACCCCATCTAGTGGGATAAGGCTTTGTTATTGTTGTATTTATATATTATTTTCACACTTAAAATAAAAATATTTTAGTTTATATTTCAAATTTTGTAAATCAAATATATGATTAAAATTGAATAAAAAATAAAAAATTAAATTTTCAAATTAACGAATCAGATCGAGTCGACACGGATTGAAAATTTTCAACCCACAACCCTCCGGATTGGGATACCGGGAACCCCAAATCGCATGCCCTTTCTATGAAAGAAAATAACATGAATTATATAAACTCTATGTCACACCGTAAGATTCAAAGAACGACAAATGAAATAATTTAATTAAATGAGATAAAAGGATAATTTTAAAATAAGTAAAAGAATAATTAGAAATGGAAGAGCAAAAAAGAATAATAAATTAAAGTGGAAAAAGGGTTTGAAATATGATTATAGATAGAAATTTTGATTAGATCAAGACTAAAAATTTGAATTTGAAAAGGATTAGAATGTAGTAGAGTAATAAAGAAAAACAAGAAAAAATAAATTCTAAGAAAATTGTGATGAGATTATAATTATGAATTTTAATTTGAATTGGGATTCAAATACATATTTAGATAAAGAATTCTTAGTTAGGACAGGAATAGAGTTTTGAGGCTAAAAATTTTTTGCTCAATAAAATAATATTGTTTTAATAAAAAAATAGATAAGAAATATATGGCAATTATGGTTATTTTATTATTTTCTTATTTGCGAAATAATTTTCAATTTTGAATTAAGGTATAAAATAAAAATATAATTTGTTAGAGATTATGTATTGGAAAATAATAGATAAAAGGAGACTTTTAGGAAAATTGAGCTTAAAATAAGAAATAAAGATCAAATTCGGAATTAGTTGACGAGGAGCTATTATGAGAGGCTAATTAAGTTAAAAACATGAAGATTAGTTCGAAGTTAATTGAACGACTTTATTAGAATCAAACTGCACCTAAAAACTAAAAATATTATTTATGTACAAAAGTCTGTCCTCATTTGCATGCAAATCAAATGCACTTTAGCAGATGATCAGAGACCCAATCCGAAGTCTTGATAGCATCCCTGAGGTGATTCGCACATGTTTTGAGGTAGCACCATGGAGCAATCGTTGGAGTAATTTTCTTATTCATGCAAAGTAGTTAGTCTTTCAGTTAATTTGAGGTACGTATGGGGATTCTTATAAGGATGGATTTTCGTCAATATAGACCATTGTACTCATGCCCCTTAGACAATAACTTTGCATATTGTAAATTGAATTGCATAGAGTATAGCAATAAGAACAATGTCAAAAATGTGGTTCTGTAATCAATTATAGAACACAGGTTTCATCGAATACGGGAAAGGTTCGAAAGGACCGGATCGAGTTTGAAGAACTCAGGCATGTGTTTAGGCAACCTAAGCATGATAAGCGTTGCACACGTTGATATGCAAATCCGACCTAGGTTATGAGGTTGGAACATGGAAAGATGGAAACTGAGCCCATTCAACATGATTCATGTCGATCGAGAAGGAATTGGACAATAGATAACACAATCCGAGTTTTTCCCAATGTAGG
Source organism: Pontederia crassipes (assembly GCA_030549335.1). Taxonomy (NCBI): domain Eukaryota; kingdom Viridiplantae; phylum Streptophyta; class Magnoliopsida; order Commelinales; family Pontederiaceae; genus Pontederia; species Pontederia crassipes. Next base: position 12,505,664 of record CM060190.1, read on the forward strand.
TCGAGTTTCGAGTGTGGAGAATGTAATTTTATATACTTAATTATAATTAATTAAAATTATTATTATATTGATTGTTCCTAATCAGTATTGTAATTCATTTTTTATAATTGATTTATTATTATAATTGAATATTGTGACATTAATCTATCACAAATTTTTATTTTTGAACTGATTAATTGAGAAATGTGACTTAAAATATGGCAATCAATGTGAAATTACTTATGGATAAGAGTCTATTGTTTAATTTATTATTGTATGTAAAATTGAAAAGAACAAAAGTAAAATTTGAAAGTTGTGGGTCTCCATATTTATTGATTGTTAAATAATTGTTATTGAATTGAATGGACATATAGTGTAATTAGCACAACAAAAAGATCCTCAATTTGTGACCACCATTTGGGACCACAAAATTGTGGTTGTAACATTATGACTGTTTTGTAACCATTTGATCTCCAAATAATTTCTTTTTTTTGCTAAAATTATTTTAGAAATATTGTGATAACTTTGCATCATTTTCTCTCATTGATCGCAATTTAATTATTAATGTGTTACTTCTTGGTGAAAAAAATAAAAAATAAAAGTGTGACCAATTTGCAACCATGTTTTATTTGTTTATATTTTAAAAATATTGTGACCATTTATTTATGTCATAATTATTTGTGATATTTATTTCCTTTGTAATAGTAATATAATAGACAAATATTTAATTGCCACATGCATTCACTTGACCTTTTTTTGGAAACTTTCCTATTATTTCCCCTCTTAATCCTACCTCCTTTTTTGCAGCCCTCCCAAAAACAAAACGCCCTAGCTTATTCCTTATTTTGTGCCTCTTCATGCCAGTGGGTCCTTTCCTGCAAATCTAACATTTGTTTGGTGGTACTCTATCAATAGTTCTCTTTTTCCTCTTCTTCCTTTTTGCTTCATTTTTGTTTCATTGTTTCATAAATTCATCATCCTAATGGTTCTACATGGGACCTTGTAGATCTTCAAATGCCTTGAGGCTGCTTGTCAGAAGAACGGCAATGCTTATTGCCTCTCCTTCTACAATAGTCATTGTCAACAATGAAGTTATTTTGGGTACCGTCAAGTTGTTACAGGTGGTCTCGGTTGTCAAGTTGGTTATTTTTTTTAGTTATAAACATTTATTTTGTTCTCTTCTTTTTTTCAGACTAGTGATTAATGGTTTCATGCTTATTCTTGATGGCTTCTTAGATACTTATGTTTAAGTTAAAATCGTTTATAAATATTTGTGTTGTTGCTATGTTTATAAATATTAATGGTTTATGTTAACTTTAGTTAGTTTACTTTGTAGGAAAAATGAGTACATCAAATAGGATGTGGATGTATTGTAGAAGGAATTCGAGGATTGATTAATAGGCAGTTTATTGATGGTTTAGAAAATTTTGTTAACTTTGCATGTTCTCAATCTCAAATTATGGATGGAGAAAAGATTTGTTATCCATGTCAAAATGTAAAAATTATAGATATTTGATGCTGGAAATGATGGTGATGCATGTGGGTTCCATACCGATGGTTCCACAATTACAACAGAACACAAAAGAAGATTGGTAGCTTACAATCTTTTAAGAATGCCTTATCTCTTTTTCAAGATTCATGAACATGCACAATTTGATTTTATCATGGAATAAATTCTTGCACAGCTAGTATGACATCTTGCCTGTGATAGCCGTAGAATTTAAGCTTAAAATGTTCCCTTAAATATTTATGTCTTGTCCATGCAATTGTGCTAATTATGATGAATGTAGTAGAGTGTTGCCTATATTGTTATTTTTTTTCTTTTTTGCATGATAAGAATTTGCAAATTCTTAAGCATTTTACGGATTAAGTGTATTTACTTATCCTCTCAATTTGTAATAGTTACATGAAGAAACATTATTACTAGCATCCAATGAATGCATCTTATTATGTATAGTCTATAGTCATTGGAAAGACCAAGTATAATTTGGACTGAAATATATGTAGTAGATCAAATTACAATATACTCTGAAAACATTTACATATAACACATTTGGTAATATGGCACTTCATTGTAAAGCGCTTGAAACAAAGGTAGCAATGTAGGAATAATACTACAAATTAGGAATGGCACCCGACCCCATTCGGGACGGGGGACACTCCCCTCGCCCCCACCCCGACCCCGCCCCGAATCCTAGATGCGGGGGAAATTTTATCCCTTGTCCCGATCCCCGCGGGGCCCCGAATCCCTAGGAATCCGATTCCTTAATTTTTTTTACTGAGAAACATAAAAAATAGAAAATATTCAATATTTATATATTATTTATACGTAGTCACAAATATATTTCAATTACATATCTACTGTCTACAACTTTAGGATGTTAAGAATAAAAATTTTCATGTTAAATAAAAAATAGAAAAAAATTGGGTGACACCAAAAAATGCAAATCTCTCTCATCATCATCCCTTCGTCAGCGGACGCCCGCCTCTATGCTGCCCTCCGCACCCTAGCTCTGATCGCCCCGAGGTCTTGCTCCTAGAGATCTGACCACATCATCCTCATCGGCCATCGAGAAGGAGATGTCAATGGTCGCCCTCTGCCAAAATGAGTATTGCTGCCCTTCGTAGAGGCAGAAGCATCCGCGTCTGGCCGGCCATCATCGTGAGCACGGAGCGCCGCATAGAGGTGGAGATTGGAGGTCGTGGAAGCCGCGTCCAGTCGGCCATCATCGTGAGCGCCCTCCTCATCCTGTGTCCGGCTGTCATGCATCCGGGCCACATCGCAAGCGCTGCCCCCTCCTCGATGGGGACGAACGTGGAAGTTCACCTAGTAGTCCTGGAGGTTGAAGCCGCCATCACCCTCTTGTAGCGAGCACCACCGCTGCCCTCCTCCATGTGTGTCGCTGCTGCCCCCATCCAGCGAGCTTCGCACTCATCGATTGAGGCCCCAAGCATATCGATGTTTGATCGCCCATCATGGTGGAAGAAAAATCGGCCATGGTTAGGAAAATGGAGGAAGAAGAAAAAGGATCGATCGTCAGTAGGGGAAAAAATAGATTTAGGGTTTGTGTTATATATAGGATAGGATGAACGGTTGATAATATATTTGATGATCAGATGATGATGATGGTAATAATATATCTATATAATTAGGGCACGGATTCGGAGACCCGAAAGAAGGTTCAGATTTGCCCCATCTCTGACTCCGCGGGGAAAATTTTTTTCGAATTTGGGGCCCCGATCAGGGATTCCCCATGGGGCCCCATGGGGGTCGGAAAATATTGTCATCCCTACTACAAATGTGAACATTTAAGTGCCATGAAACAATCTCATATGGAAGATTCCCGGTACAATATTTACTAACTTCAAAGCTTCTTGAAAATAATTCTTGTATTGGCAAGAAAGCAGAGCATCCAAATGGAATATATTAACAAAAAAATAAACATAAAATTTCAGTAAAATATTGAATTCATGTATTAGGAAGTACTGTAAGATAAAATGGTAATTGCATCTCATGTACGAGTCCTCAACAAATTCTTTATTTATGCCTATTTAAGTCCATATGTACATAGTATAAAATATTTTTTATTAACAGGGATCTCTCCATCTTTGTGGGGTCCAGTGCTCACTATAAATAATATATGAAAATGATAGTCAGTCTTATAGTAAATTATCTCTTGTAGCCAATCAAGAATAGTCATTCTTATTCCTTTATATTATTTATGATTCCCCTAATTGGAAAATAGATTATAAAACTTATAAGTTTGAATGTTTATTAGTGAATCATTATCATTGAGAATATTTCCATCAAATCATTTAATATTAACATATTTTAGTAATTTGAATCTTGAATGTCCTCTCACATGTTTTTTCTAATCTTAATATTTTTGCCTTTGTGTTTGTTCTTCGATGTGAATCTGTACTACCAATGTATGGACATTGCTCAAGTTCATAAAGCTGCTCATGTACACAATTAATCATTTTGCCCATCAATATATCTTGGAACACAAAAGAGAGCATAAAAAGTAACATGATATTTTAGTTGTTTGGGAATTTGACTGATGGATAATAAAAAAGGTAGGAGCACGTAGCACATCCTTCAATTGCATAGAAGAAATGAGTTGAATCTGTCCAAGTACACTAACCGAAGTGTGACTCCTATCTCCCAGAGTAACAGTTCTCCCTAGAGCTACATTACTAATGGATGTAAGTTGTTAGCTCTACAAAGATGACCAGGAAGAGCCTAAATTGATAATTAATCCACCCTATGGATCCATCAAATGATCTTATGGTACAAGCAAAAGGAGTACCTGAATAGCAGCAATTATGTCAATTTCAACACTAAGAATTAAGGATGAAGAACCAACTGATATAAGATGCTTCAACTGTGAGATAAGGTTCGCGTATTTGATGTCTTAGGATGATGAGGTAGTGGATTAAATGGAATCATTAGCCACATTGTTGGTAGAGGTAAGTCGCTCATACTTTTGCCAACAAGTTTCTTTTGTGTGTTCTAATGTACTGCAATAGTTGAATTGTGATCAACTTGCACGCCACCACCATGACCTATACCAGTGCCATGAGTTTGATCAACATTAAATGGAATGACTAAGGAAGTCTTCGAACTATGAGTAGCAAGAACATCTATTTGGTTGGGACAATTGAAACACTCCTCGATAGATGAAATTTTTGCATCAACAATTGATTTCTCAAGGACTCGTAAATTGGATAGAGTCTCACAGGAAAGACTCCAACCATTAACATGTTGATGCATAAAAAATCATGCATTAATTTAGGACATTTAAGTAGCATTTAGGAAAATATTGTGTTTAAAGCAGTTGTGTGATTTATTCTAAGATAATTTTGTTTGATTTGATTGCTACCTAAGCTTGGAAATTATTTATAGTAAGAAACAAAAATGGTAGGAATTATGCAGGAAAGCTCAAAAATAAACCTCAAAATTAAGTTACAGTTGTGACATTTCTTGGGCATGACCATGATAGAAAGAAGGGCAAAGCTAGGAAAAATCATATTTAGTCATGGTCGTGTCACAACCTCATCATGCACGTGACCGAAAGATAATGCTTGACGAAAAAAATTGAAGGTTCTATCACGAACATGCCAGCACTTATTCACGATCGTGCCAGGAAAAAGAAATCAGTGCCCCAAATCATTTTTCTATCATGGTCATGACAACCCAATGCATGATCATGACGTGGTCTAGCGGACGATTATAGGATAATTTTTATCTACATTTTGGTTTGAAATCAAGGTTTTTACTCAGAGATAGGTGAAAATTTATAGGAGGACCAAATGGACTTAGAAAATCAGTTCTATAAAAAAAGTGTTGAAGGCTTTGGTGAAGAAGATTTGAGGGCTCTATAACAAAACCTTGTCGGAAACTCGCGAGAGGATAGATTTTGGAGTAGTTATCCTTGTTCTTATGTTTTTTTTTCCATTTTTCTAAAACAATTATATTAAATTTATGTTGTACTTTAGACCTATGGAGTACTTTTCTTTTAGTGTTATCTTGATTGAACCCTACTCGTGTCTGAGATTCTTGTTTCTTTAGTTCGATTAATTAATAGCATGTTAGAATGTTTTAACTTCATTTATGTGATTTAACAATTATGAGTCCATTTATTATATGAAAAGAAATTCTTAGATTCATTTGAATTGCTCAAAATTATTATATCTTGTTTGTCATAATTGGGGGATCAAAAGAGACCCAGTTGTGTAGTAATTAAGGTGATTTGAAAAAACTCTTAATTTAGAAATCTAGTAGAATGTATCTTGAGAAGTAATAAGTTAGATTAAAAACTAACAAAATTAATTTATTTTTATTGTTCTCAACATAGGAATTAAAGTTTGAAATATTGGATAATTTAATTAGAGAATTTTACTTTATTGATTAAGCATATGAATTTCATGCTTAATTACTCATATATGATAGTTGTGTAAATCAAGAGAAATCCTAGCCATCAAATCTATACTTTTAAATCCAGTGATCCTTGATTAATTTATTATTTATTCTTTTATTTGTCTATTTTTTAATTCAAAAATCCACATTTATTTCTTTAACAAGTAGAATAAATTAACAATTATTACATGTCCTCATGGAAATGATGTCTATATTCACTACTTTATCACTCGAACAATTAATGTGCTTGCTAATGTATTTAAATTTGCATCACATATCCCTATATGCCTTTTGATCTTCACACTCGCATAATGAAAATAACTGTGAAGCTTCTCAAATATTGTATACAGAGAGGTGTAATAATGTAGAGAGGATGCCCATTTTGTCTAGTCTGTTGGATATTATAATGCAAGTGAAGAATCTTCATATTGTTTTTTGCTTGTGAGTATGTCGCAGCAAGAGAATACTACATAGCCTTGATTATGGGTTTATGTAGGACCATTTTTTATCTCCAAATATAATGTTCCTATTAGCTAGACTTTGACAAGGGCATTGCCCTTTTTTCAAGAAGCATATTTCATGGTTTTAACTGTCGGCTTGAACTCCATTATACTATGCTCCTTATCATGAACTCCATAGGACTCATGAACTCCATGGAGGACAACTCAAAATTGATTCCATTCATCTTGACAGTCTTAGGTGTTTGATCTCTCCTGGAATAGTCGTACCATATTAAATTTATTTGCCATATCAAATGGAGGAAGCAAGCCTTTGAGAGGGTTGTAGGCAGCCAATGGATCCTTCTACAATAGCAATGCCCAGGATGCAATAGCCTCCTCATTGGAGTTGGCAACGAGAAGGATAGAAATGACGTAAAGAGAGTGGATCTTATGCATCTTCTATAGCATGAAGGAAATGATGGCTAGGCTTTTTTTGTGTGGAAGGATTAGGATTTCTCAATTCAAGCACAAAAATCACTACGTTGATACCATGTGAAGAACAAGGGTATTATTTCTCATTGATACAAATAAACCCCAAGGTCTCTTGTATAGAGGAGACCAAAGGAAGAATTTGAGAAAAGAAAATTACATACTAGGAAACTCGAAATATCATAGGCTATAAATCAGCTCTCAGCAAACACAAAAACGCATAGTCCTCACTATAAATTTGTTTGGTTGAAGAGTCACTTAAAGGAAAGGTAAAAAAAGGGGGAAACAAAAGAGGAGAAGAAAATGGAAGAGAATGAAGGTGAACAATTAATTTTCGTTTGGATGGCATGACTAATTAGAAAGGAACGAAATGAAAGTTAAATAATACTTTTATTTAGATTATTATATCCTTTATTTACGTATTTATATGTTTAGTTTATAAAGTTAAATGTGAAAAGTTATATTAATTAACATTTGGGTTGAAAAAATTGGAATGTGAAGTAGTTAAATTTTATTTAGAAGATTATATTCTATATATATGTAGAGAGAGAGAGAGAGAGAGGAAATTTAAGGTGAGATCAAAGAAATCAATCTCACCCTTAATCAACATCTCAATCTAGATCTTAAAATCTTATGATTTATATGATATTACTACCTCTAGCTGATCTCGATCCTATCTTCAAGATCTTATGTGAAAATTCTTAATTCGATCATAATTTTGATCACACGATCTTACGATCTTATATGAACTCGTAGATTAATTTAATCATTTAAATATTAATAAAACTATATATGGTAATAATAATTGATTTATATGAAGTTTAATATTTTTTAGTTTTAATATGTTTTGACGCAATTTTGCTTAAGAATCAATGAAAGTGTGACTAAGTGAGATGCAATTTATGATTTAAATATGACAAATTAATAAAAAATTATTTTTAAAAAATATATATGTTATTAATAGATAGGATTTTATGATTTTCGATCCGATCTTATGATGCTTCAATCTTATTCCGATCTTATGTAAGATTTCGATCTTAACTATCTTGATAGCAATACCCATCTCCCACATGTTCCCTAGAGACACCATCTCTCGATGCCATTCTGCCCTAGCAACACCATTCGATGCCTTGCGAAAGGAAAGGCAATCTCGAGCGCTCTCGGCTGCGATCTCGCCACTCGACGAGGTTTGATCTAATTTTGTCAATAAAGTTGTCCTCATATTCAGATGGAATTGTACCCATATCATTGTTCATGTTCGATGTCATTGGAAATTTTGTGATGAGCCTGAAACATAATAATCTTCAATTACAGCAAAGGGAAGAAGGGAGAAAATCACCCCTTACACGCAAGAATGGTAAGATACAACATAAAAGGTTTTAGGATTAAAATATTACAATTTAGAATCTTTGCATGAAAAAAAGAACTACATGACAGCATGTTAAAATAAAGAATCTTAGCATGAAAAAAATCATGGGAATTAATGCATGGACCAAATGTATGATTCAAAATTTATAGCAAAACTATAACTAAAAAACCTGTAGAAGTTCATGTTCATTGCTAATGAGACGAAGTAGCAACAATGCCCTTCTATATGGCACCCTATAACATGTCACTTCTGTGGAAACAGAAGAGAAATGAACATCTAGCCAAAATTATGATTAAAAAATATGTTCCCATGAAAGCAAAGAAGTTGTAGAGCATGAAAAAAATATAAAGCATTCGAAGCACATTCTTACTGAATAGTTAAGAAATTAATCAGTAGAGGGGGAAGGGAGGAAGCTCCATTGGAGGGCCATTCTAACCTTTTGCTCGGCATTCGAGATCAGGAAGAAGGGAGGGAGTGATGTGAATTGTGTGGAGTGTGATTAATGGATTGATTTATAGCACAGAATTGAAAATGCAACTAAATGATATATGGTCTAAACTCCTCACTTCATTAGACTACAAGTGCACAGATCGGAGTAGTTAACTCGAATGTCGTATCGACAGTGATTTGAAACTAAAGATTCACTAATTAATCTAAATTAATCCTAAACTAAGTTAACTCTTTTTTGTGTTTTTAAGTGACTAATATAACAAATAAGAAATGTTCTCTTAGGAAAGGGGTTCATCTAATATTCTGTTATGGAATAGATTAGAACAACTTAGCAATACAAATCATACCAGATTCAGCCTATAAAGACTGCTCTCACTGTGCATTAAAGTTAGAACTAAGTATCATACTTTCATATAAATATTATTTAGGTTGATTCAACAAGGGTTTCCACTGATATTAGATTATCATGAAACCTCTAGCTCAATGCATAAATACAATCAAATTCACAACTAGTGCTAATGCTCTTTGTTTATCTCTAAACAACAAGGGAATTTAAAATCAACCTCTTGGATGTCATTCCAATACGATATTCACATCAACAAAAGCTAAATGGATCAATTCTTAGCATGGATTACTTAGAACCAGGAAACCAACTCAATAGAAATCACAATTAAAATCAAATCCATAAACTAATTGTTAATGTTCTTAGTTTATTTCTAAACATCAAGAGAATCTAGAATCAACCCCTCAGTGTCATTACAAGATGAGAGTCACATTAACAAGAAGTAAAAGGATGCATTCAGATCTTGACAAGCATAAAACTAGAAAATAAATGATGATACTCTTGACTCATTTCTGAGCAAGAAAGAATCAAACATCAACTTCTCAGTTGCCATTATAAAATAGGATTCACATCAACATAGAACTGATTTGAAAATATTCAGAAATGTACTAACATCAATGAAAAAAGTGTTCTTCAATCATCCATCCATAAACAGAAATTAAACTACTATCCTATCCTAAGAGAGCTAAGATTTAGCTCCTCATAAGTGATGAAAACAATAGAAATCAGATGAGGAACAGAATCATAAACATCCTAAACATAAAGAAGAAGAAAGCCCTCAGCTCCCAAAACTCCAGCAAATAAAACCCTCTGCCCTCCAGCCAAATGGCTAGAAGAGAAGCCCCTCTCATTTGCTCCTCAACATCCCCTTTATATATGGGATTATCATCACCCTTTGATCATCATTAGAACCTTTCATTACATCTGATTTTGCCACCCGTCCCTGGTCTTCTTTTTGCTTTTGTGCTGAGAAAAGATTCCTTTCCCATTGCTGTTGGTAGCTTGCATTGTGGTCCCCTCATACTTTTCCAGCAGCATTGTTTGTCTTTTGTGCTTGATTTTGATGCTGCAAGAACATGAACAACAAGCATCAATTACTCAAATAAAAATTAGACAAATAAGAAATGAATCAGTATATTATTCAGCTCAAATGTGCAAATGTAGGATAATATTATCTTGAGAAGATAAATGCATGTAGATTAGGCATAATTATCATAATATGAACATTTCAGGGCTTATATGCACATGAATTGAGATAAAAATGAGTAGAAATGTAGTATGATCAGTTAGTGATCAGGGAGCTCGATTATGTGCTTGTGTCCTCAATGATCACGGAGCGAGGGATCATCGAAGGCTACCACGTGCACACTACCCTAAAGCCTGGCGTGAGGAATTGCTACCACCTGAACTAAGAATCACTAGATCCCACCCCTTTCCTTTTCTTTGAACTGGTTCAGCTTTGAAATCAGGCCATGTGTATGTTGTGATCTCGACTCTTGCACCAAGACGAAAGAGTTATAATGGCCAGGATTGAAAGATTTGAGGGTGAGATCCATGTCTTAGATCTCACCCTAATTTTTCTCATATATGTGTGTGTGTGTGTGTGTTTTTACTTTATAAGAATAAATATGAATGTGAGTTTCAACTCTAACAAAGTTTTGTTGCTTCATTGCTTGCCCCGCTCCTTGTGGCTTAGCTTCTCATGTGATTAAGCCCAAGTTGGGATTATCATCTTTCTTTATTTTTTTCTTTTCTAGGCCCTAAATGAACTAATAACCGGCCCAATATATTATGACGATTACATTTTTTAAGAGAGATATAAATAAAATCCAATCACATAAAATATGCACAAAAGGAAAATTGATTAGGTATAGGTCTCAAACTATGTTGTAAAATTTTTACTCAAACTGGTCTGACTAGGGTTCGAAAGATTCATGAGTTAGTTTTGAATTAGAAAATTCATCAAAGTAGATTGAATCAGTCAAACCATTGACTTGAATGATCTTTTATACCTTCCAATCTTAACAAATTCTTACTTCTGAAATTCTGAAGAAATAGTTGGCAGAGGAGAGTTTTGAATCCTATACTATAAATAGCACATCAACCTCTCAATCATTGAATGTTATGTAAAATTGTTTGCCACTAAATTTATTTTATTTAGTCAAAATCACATTTTCAGCATGTAATAAAAGTAAAATGCTACAATATTTATTTTATTTAGTTTTAGCACTTTGTTTTAAATATATATATTAATAATTAAATTCATGAATTATGATTTTATTTATATTAATTATATATTAAAGACTGAAGTAAAAATAAATAAATATTCTAACAACTAGCTTGTCACTTTACCTATTAAATTTGTTAATAATAGTATTATACTTTTATATGCATAATTATATTAATTATGGATAGATATATGAGTTTAAGGAATATACAATAAGCTGTAATTTATGGCTCAATTTTTTAACCTTTCCATTTGTATTGGTGCGTGTGATGGGCCTCTTGTACATTCCTGACCTCTACTATCTTCTTTTGTTATTTTTCACTCTTCCCTTCTCTCTCATCCCCTCTCTTTTTCTCTTTGTTATTTTCCTTTGTTATTTCCCATCTCAATCCTTAAAGGTAAGAATTTGTTGTTGCATTTTGATTCCTTGATTGATGTGTACCTAGAGGCAATGACAACATTTGGATTGTTTTTTGTTTCTATGTCAATTCGTAGCATGATTGGGAGGTACAATAATGGATTTTTGTCACATGAAATCTCAGAGGACTTCATCCACCCTGTGCATGACAATTATTACATTCTATGCAAAATGAGCTCTCCTACATGTAAACAAATGCACACATATGCTCATCTGCATATAACTTGTGCAAGAGAAATCATTGTTTGCTTTCTTGTTCATGTGGTATTGGCACGAGGAAGACGAAAGAGGCTCACCAAAGAGACAAATGTACTACATTGAACACTCGGGTTCAAATGGACAAATTAGCACATTTCATTGCAATCGGACGACTATAATTACTTTTTGTATTTTACAGCTCAATAAATGAGTTGTATATCCATCGACCTAAAATATACGTTCATAAATATTTTTGTTAGATGTATCTTTATATTATTTTACAGTATCCGGATTGCAACTCATTTATGATAGATAAATTGATGTCTATGATGAGAACAAATATTTTGAATTCAAATGGGTTCACCCGACACTCGATTTTAAGGTCGCCTCTCGACATTTGTAACGCTTTCAAATCGATCATCACCACATGACAAAGACCAACATAGAAGCACTATGAATATAATAACTTTGACTATACATTTGATCAAGACTTATCAACAAATGTGCCACATCTACGGAAGGGAAATAAAGAAATTAATAAAGATAAAATAGAATATCAATAAAGTGTGAAAGTGTATAAGAGTCACTACATGTCTTAATTAACATATTCCATGGCTATTACAATGATTTAATGAAATAGAAAGACAAATAGATAGGTCCCTAATTTTTTGTGCTTTGCCACCGCTAGAGAATCATTGTAGCACATCACATCATCCACCATAGACATGCGGGAATCAAACACAATGGAGACAATTCTCCCATGAGCTTTACAGCCCAAGTGAGAAAACAATGATAATATACAATGAATAATCTTCAATTAGAATAAATTGGTAAATTCATATCAAGAGCATACCTTTGTTGGAGATGTGAGCTAGAGGATTATAACAATAAAGGTTAGGCATGATCAATAAACATGTAATCAATGAGCCACATCTTATTCGACAATATCATTCAACGAAAATGATAACGATGATCTAGTATTCATCTTTAACAATGATTCGATATTCATCGATAGTAATGATTTGATGACAATGATTTGGTATCCATATTCGGTAACAAGGATTCGATATCCATTATCAATGAATTGGTAATATTAACAATGATTTGGTAAAAATAATTAACAGTGCTTCAGTGACTTTGTTCAATGATTGTGTGTTTAACAAGCATGTGACTTTGAAATTTCTCATCCTTTCATTATATAGGATGGGCTCTTTAATTATGGGGTACACTGAGGAAACAATACAGTCATGTGTCTATGGTCAATGGGTGATTAAGTCATGACGAATGCCCTCTAAGAAGGAAGGGAGCGACCCTTAATGGTAGGGCACTTGGTTTGGACTAGAGACCTAGTAATTATCTTACATTTTATTGACATATTAATCATCTTTACATTTCTATAATCAGTATCCGAATAAATTTCAGATTCAATGATCAAATGACGAAAAAACAAATCAAACAATGATGGTATGAGGATCTTTGGTTTCAAACAATAATTAGCATTGAGTGTCATTTAGATTTCAATGATGAGCAAACAATTTCAATGATGAAGGTAAATGAGTTCAATGAATAGTTAAATCAAGAAAAATACATAAACAATCATCGAGAAAAACATCACATCAGGACCAAGGCAAGGTCAATGGAAGAACTCAGGTCGAGTTCTGAGCCACAAAAGATGAGGAGGTTTCAACAAAGCGGACCGAGTATAAGGAAACCTAGGTCGGGTTCAATGGTGGAATGTAGGTCGAGGGTGAAAATGGATTCGGGCCTGTCTCGGAAGAATGTTTGGGTAGCAAAATGTTGAAAGCATTCGGAGGTCATCGCTCGCTAACCCGGGCTAGGTTTAAGGCAAACCGGTCCCAATTTCGTGGTCTCAAGGTCGGGTGCCAAATTGCCCGGTCGAGATCCCAGATGAACTCGGGCCTAGTTCATGGAACCTAGGTTAGGTTCTCAGATGCGTTGAATGTCATAAGTTTATCTACCTTTATCCTAACATATCGGTCACAATACAAATTGCAACCAGAATATCATGTATGGACGAAATAGTAATATGAGGTACGCATATCAAATATGAGATTTAACAAACAAAAGCATAACAAAACAATAAAAACATATCAGTAGCATTATCTGGAGCCTTAACATGAACATGATCATTTTCATTTTTTTCTGTCGGTTATTACTGGACTCTGATCATATATAATAAATATCATATGAATAATCTCTAGGTGATGCATAGCACGATTCCAATCCATATGAAAGCATATGATCAGTCAATATATAGAATCATTAATGAGTTTATTGGATAGCAGAATGAACAAGGAGATCTATAGGACTTGATCAGATTTTCACTCAAAGTTATTCAAGGTGACTCTTGTTTCACCCACCTGTTTCAAGGATTGATTCCTTGTCAATCATGCCTAATAAATGATGTTGTGCCTCTCTTCGCTGTCCCTGCATCAAAGTCTCCTCTCCTGGACAATCTTCCTAAGAAATGAAACAAAGGTGCAATGATCCCTTAGAGGTGTGCGTGAAGTGAAACAGTAGTTAGGAGAAATTCCATTTTCACATATGTGAGAGAGTATGAGGAGATCATGGGCAGATTATGAGGAGATCATGGGCGTTATCTCCAACAACTCTTATTATTCCCTCTCATTATTGCCCGGAATTAACCTCCCTGATTCTAAGGATTCTGACCTTTATTTCCTAATTGGAAGTTTCATTTTTTGTTGTTACATTATAATTTTCTTAAAAGAAATTTCATCATCGAATTTTGTACTAGGTAAAGAATTATGGAAAAGATGTGAAACTCTTAGCGCATTTGTAGCTCGAGTTCCGATGTCACCTCAAATGCCATCGATCAATCAATGTTTAATATTGTCCAATGGTGATGTTCTTGGAAATATAGTGCAATGGAAACCCTTTGAAAATATGGTCACTTGAACTACGACTTACATGTCTTGAGAGATTGATCGAAGGATAGAAATCAATAGTAGGAAATTGTTAGATGAGACAAGTATGTTGGGAATCAATTATGAGCCTTATAACTCATTTGAGGATGATTCATTCTTGGCAATTTATGTCTTTGGAATAACATGGTTTATTGATTGATGGCATTCAATATATTTTCTGTCGCAAAATGTTGTATCAATGCTCTGTTTGATATTCTGACCTTGGAAGTTGCCTTCAACTTTAACCCTTTAGTTTTACATTGTGGTGCCTTTGATTAATTTCTTTCGTTACAATTTAGTATCAAGTAATTTCATAGAAAATAGTGGTTATATATTACCATGGGAAGTTTTTTTTCCTTTTGGTAGTGGAGTATCTTCAAACTCCATGTATAGATTAATGAATCGGTATAATTGTCATAGGGGAGTGAAAAGCACGATAAGGAAACAATCGGTAAATGAAACATATGGTAAAGTTCAATACATAGTGAATGAAATAATTTATATACATGACAAAACATAAGTCCTTAGTAAAACATCATGAATATATGCAAGTGGATGTGTGAGATGAATTCAATTAGCAAGACAAAAAAAAATCAAAGCAATCAATAAAATAGAGGACAAATAACCACATCTATCCTTTACACATTATTCCATTGCCAATTTTCATTAACGATGTCATTTAGCACATTGAAGAAGGAGTCTAAAATGACTCTAAAGTTGATAGGAAAATCAATCCATATATAAATATAAGAAATAAGGTTAGGATGATAAATTGATTGGGACAAACTGAAAAAATTCATTCATTATATAGACATTGAGGCACCTTAGGAAACATCCTGAATATAACAAGATTTCAACGAATATAGTGTTTACTTTCTTTTAATCTATAAATTTATGAATATCAGATGTATCATCCGATGGCTTACATAATCCATTATCTAAATCTTATAGTTCTTTTAAAAAAAAACTCACATGATGTTTTCATCTTTTAATACCTAATGGAAGAAGGCTCGTATCTTCTTTAGCCATATCTAAATTAAATGACTTTAAGTTCTTTCAAAAATTCATCCATTATCAACCATTACATGCATTTCATAAAATTATTTAATTTATTCTTTTTATTGCCAGCATTACTAATTCATCTTGAAAATATCTACACTGCAATGATAGAGAAATTATTATTATGATCATAGCTATCTATGAACACTTCATACTGAGGGTAATTTCAAGTCTTATGATAAATAAGCTTCAATAGTCATTTCATCATATACTATACTCTTTTTTTAGTAAGTATACTATGTTATATGCACCTATACAAATGGGTACTCCAAATTTAAAACTTCTGATAAGCCAAACAATCAGTTACTTATTGGATCATATTTTCTTCTAACATTTACTCAAAATAATGTGTCTTTTGATTATTTTAAACTTTTATATTTGTACATCCATATATTATACATGATTTTTAGACAACTACACTATACTTAAACTCTCGTCCAACTAAGGTTACATAATTTGAACATAATTAATAATTATAATTCTTAATTTCAACGCAAAGTAATCTAACTAAAATTTTATATAAGTAATTTGTATTTGCTTAGGCCCTTTATCAAATAATGTAGGAGTCATATGAAGCCTAAGTCACAATGAACATTATACGTCCGTATTTATAACACAAACATATAAAATAAAACATAAAAATATAAAATAATATATTAAAATCTAACTCAGTAAATCAATGGACCCACATATATCATTATAATTTCACTATGAGGCATGTTTGGCTTCATATAAATTCACTTATATTATTTGGATCCATCTCATACCTAATTGTGATGTGAGTTGAATCTTTTACGTCTTTACTTACTCTTATGTTTCCCCTTCTTTTTTATCTTTTTTTCCAGTCTGCATCTCTTTGCAACTGATATGCCTACTCATTTTTCTCTTCCTACTATTGTAGAATAAGTCCATGAGTAGGATGATCGGGAAAGAGATGGAAAAACAT
Source organism: Pontederia crassipes (assembly GCA_030549335.1). Classification (NCBI taxonomy): domain Eukaryota; kingdom Viridiplantae; phylum Streptophyta; class Magnoliopsida; order Commelinales; family Pontederiaceae; genus Pontederia; species Pontederia crassipes. The sequence goes on from CM060190.1 coordinate 12,522,447, forward strand.
GAGTTATAAGAAACAAAATCATCAGTTACATTTTACCATTGGAATGTCTATATGGTTGATTATTCATGTAAATAATCATCATCGACATGTTTGCTACACATCGTTTTCCCATATTCATAGCATTTTATAATATTTTGTAGAATCATTAATAGAATTTAGGTTGGCAGGATGGGCTCTTTAATTATGGGGTGCACCAAGCAAACAATACAGTCATATGCCTATGGTCGATGGGTGATCAAGCCATGACAAATGCCCTCTAAGAAGGGAAGGGAGCAATCTTCAATGGTAGTGGAGGCCCAGTAATTATCTTTCATCTTATTGACATATTAATCATCTTTACTTTTCAATAATCGATATCCGAATAACATTTCAAATTCACTGATTAAGTAATGAGAAAACAAATCAAACAATGATAGTATGAGGATCTTTGGTTTTAAACAATAATCATTGTTGAGTGTCATTTAGGTTTCAATCATGAGAAAACAATTTTAATGAGATGGTAAATCATGAGTTCAATGAACAATCAAATCAGGAAAGATAAATAATTAATCATCAAGAGAAACATCACATCAGGACCTAGGCAAGGTTGGTGGAAGAACCTAGGTCGAGTTCTAGGCCTCAAAAAATGAGGAGGTTTAGTAGCACCGGGCCGAATTTAGTGGTGGAACGTGGGCCAAGTGTAAAATGGGCTCGGGCCGAGCTCAAAAAAATGTCGCGACTATCAGGTTTCGATGCGCAACAAACCCGAGTCGGGTCCGATTTTGGGCCGAGTTGCAAAATGTCGAGAGCATCCGAAGGTCGTCGCTCGCTAACCCATGCTGGGCTCCGAGGTCTCAAGGTGGTGTGTCAGAGTTCTCGGATGGGATTCGATATGAACCTAAGCCGAGTTCATGGAACCCAACTTAGGTTCTTTAGATGCGCAGAATGTCATAAGTTTATCTACCTTTATCCTAACCTATTAGTCACAATACAAATAGCAACTAGAATATCATGCATGGACAAAATAGTAATATGAGGCACGCATATCAAACATGAGATTTAACAAACAAAAGCATAACAAACAATCAAAACACATATGTAGCATTATCTGGATCCTTAACATGAACATGATCATTTTATTTTTTTCTCTCTCTCTCTCTGTTACTAATTAACTCCATGATCAGTGAAACTATAGAATCATTAATGAGTTTATTGGATAGCAAAATGAATAAGGAGATCTACAAGACTTGACTATATTTTTACTCAAATTATTCTAAAATAAAATTATTTAAGGTGATTCCTATTTCACCCACCTATTTCAAAATTAATTCCTCGTGATGCATGCAAAATATAACATATTTTAGATTATTATTTTAGTTAATTTTTCTGTAATTTGATCATAGCATGCATTATTTTAGGTTAGTTCTAGTCATTATTTCGGATTTATCGATTCTGATTATTAATTTTCTAAATATGTTAGTTGTGGATGAATTAATTAAATAATGGAAATTATTTTGCAGGATTCAAAGGATTACGACTCAAACGCCTTTATCTTATTGGGTGCAAAATACGACCAATATTTTATCATGATGAAAGAGACTTTCAGCCGTAAAACATATCTAAAAAGAGTTCTTACGGGTGTAAATGTAAGATAAACTTCACGTTATCTTTGGGTGACATATTTGATTTAGTGGCCATAAAACAAACACCAGAGAAATTTCATTGGGCGCAACACGTCATCATCGATGGAGAGTTTCGGCCGCAATATCTAACCATGAAGTAGTCTTGGGGGCAAAACACCATATCAATCAAGTGTATCGGCCGAAAAATCCAAGTGGGGCAAAACACCATATCAATCAAGTTTATCGGCCACAAAAATCCAAGAGTTTTATCCTTACCAGCCGATATCGTTGAGCACAAAAGTTTATCAATGAGCAAGTTTATCAGCCGATAACTTCAATCATTGGGCACAAAAGAGAATATGAAAAATGTTTGGTGCCGATAACTTCAATGGTATGACGCAATTCAGCATATTACACCCGCAAAACTAATGTAACTTATTATTCGGATTAAATTTTCTCTTTCAATGGTATGACGTTGATTTGTCATATTATTCTCTTATCATATTACGCCTCAATTTCTGATTTTTATCTTTTTTCGCCCATAATTTTGACTTCTAATTGGGCGTAATAATTTTTCTTTTCTAACTGGCCTATAATTTTGGGATTTGTTTTGGCGCCTCAATTTTTCTCTACCGACCCTGACACCAATCTGATTTATGTTTCCCAGGATCACGCCCAGATTTTATCCCCCAATATTCCTTTTCTCTTTCTATGATATTAAGACTGTTGATACAAAATGTGTATTGGCCATGATGTTACAATTCCTTATTTGGCGGCCGTAATTTATAATTTGTTGAATTTTGATTTGACTCAGCCATGATTTTCCTCCTGCAATATTTGATGCCTTGAATTTAGCTGATTTTCACGTCATCTTGTTGATTTTATTTACGGCCATAAAATGAATATCTTTGGCGCCTCAATGATTAATTATGATTGGTTAATTTCCTTATGTTGGTGTCGAATGATTTATCTTTCCCGCGACATTTAGTTTGAGATTTAGATTTTTAGAGTTGTTACGACATGATATACCTCTAAATTCTCGACACCTTCGTTATGGAATATTGAGACAATTTGATTACACCTTTCGGTATTATTTTATGATTATGAACTTCACTTATATCTTTTGAATCGTAATTACCGACTTTTAAAAAAATCATTTCAGCCACTGTCAACAAAATAATTTTAAACTTATTTACATTGTTTAAACTGTGTCTCATTATTTGTATTTATTCATGTTTATTTTTGTATATTCTTTTTCTTCTTTCTTATCTTACTGAAAATTAGTTGTTGCAGGACTTGAGACATTTTTTTTCTGATACTTGGTTGTTGCAGAAATTATTTGAAAATTATATCATAACCAATTCTTTTTCTGTTGTTTTAGATTAAGTTGATGAGTCTTTTAATTTAATTAGTTTAGTTAAGGCCTTAGATATTTTAGTTAATTAGATAACGAATAGTTACCTTTTTATCTCTTTCTTTAGTGCATAGTTATTACTTTAGTTAGTTGTCAAGATTCTGTAATTTACTTGTCTTTTAGTCTTGGAGTCATCTAACCATTTTTCGTACGAGAGAAATTCGGACATGCAAATTATATTTGGATACTTCGACTTAGCGGTCCGTTATTGCATACGTGAATCGTACATGCTGCCCATTGATGACATTACAACACACCTTGGCCAACAGATCATATTCTAACTTATCACGGCTAGCATATTTGACAACATTCCTTTCATGGCCGATACCCGCATCTACATACATTTCGGCTACCTTTCACATTCGCCGCCTCACAGACAGTAAATTCGGTTGTGTATTTTCCCTTTTTCTTTATTTTTTTCATTTCTTTCTTTTTTCTTTTTATTGAGTCTGTATCTCTTTCCCTTGTTGGCTTAACACTGGGGACAGTGTTTGGTTCAAGCTTGGGAGAGTTTGCATTTCATGAATTGCATTCTTCTTTATTTTTCTTCTTATTTACCTATATATGCATTTAAAAAATTTGAAAATTTGAAAAATTTCCCAAAAAAGTACTATTGCATGCATTTATTTTTTGCTACCATCTTACAAACTCTTGTCTCACTGTCTTAATTATCTTTAAGTAAAAAGTTCAAAGACATGTCGTTAACTGATGAGATTTGAATGTTTTTCTTTCTTATCACTTGCTACTTTAGTATCAAACTTATGGACTGTGTGCCTATGCTAAATAGAATTACGAATGTCTAGACGACAAAATCATGTTCATGCCTTTTTTATTTATTTCTTTTAAGTCTTGATAGTAGTAGCCTTTTTATTGATCATATTAAGTACTCCTTGAGCTTAAAAATGTGAAAAAATAGTAAAAAAATAGTGAAAAAAAGTTGAATAAAGTTATGTGTAGGTACGAAAGTATTATCCGGAACCAATGTGTGTTCGGGTAATTAGATTCGTAGGGGTTCATGCCTGATGACTTAAAGGCAATTGCTCTGGAATCCATCGATCGAAAACTTGCTACAAGGACCATCTTGTGAAATATGAAAAAGCACCGGAGTACTGAATCATGGCTAAGTTCGAACTCTTTACAGAACCTTGGTTGTTCGGGCAAGTAAACTCGAGGGGTGCCTTATCACCTGTTGCCCTAAGGCCATCTGGTCTGGGAGTCATCAGTCCAAAGCCCGCTACATGGAGTTCCTTGTGCAATTCTGCTTGAAGATTAGAACTTTTAAAATGATTGAAAATAAAAGCGAAAAAAAAGAGAGAAAAAATTTTTTAGCTCAATTAGTACTTATGTGTTCAATATTAATGCTATTATTTGATAAACAATTTATTTTTCTTCAAGGCTGAATTTGAGATTGTTTAAATTTGCGTAGCATTTAGAACCTCTATGAAGCTAAGTACATGGAAAGTGGTAAGATACTGAGTAGTAGGTGTGCAGAAGAACTGTATAAGAAAATTAGTCAGTTGACAATGTGGATGTTATGATGGAACTTTCTTGAGCCTTGCTTTAAATTTTTGCTTGAGGATAAGCAAGACTTTAAGCTTGGGGGAGTTTGATGCATGCAAAATATAACATATTTTATATTATTATTTTAATTATTTTTTCTATAATTTGATCATGGCATGCATTATTTTAGGTTAGTTCTAGTCATTATTTCGGATTTATCGATTTTGATTATTAATTTTCTAAATATTTTAATTGTGGATGAATTAATTAAATAATGGAAATTATTTTGTAGGATTTGAAGGATTACGACTCAAATGCCTTTATCTTATTGGGTGCAAAACACAACCGATATTTTATCATGATGAAAGAGACTTTCGGCCGTAAAACATATCTAAAAAGAGTTCTTACGGGTGTAAATGTAAGATAAACTTCACGTTATCTTTGGGTGACATATCGAAATCACCTTGCATGACCCCTAAATTAATTGTAAACCATTCCCTAATCGATTATCGAACAAGAAGAAATCAAGAAGAAAGTTATAAGCCCTAATTTGATTGTTTGATTCTTGTTTTCCTTTGATTGAATTGTTAACTGCTTGTATGTTTGATTCTTGTGTTATGTTGATGTTTTGATTTACTAGGTAGTAGAAATCAGATTAGATTGTGGTTATGCCTTCTGTCTTTTTGAAAATTTGAATTCTGGAAGTTATCAGAACGCCTACCGGTCGACCGATCCGTAGGCATTGCCAGTAACTGGTCGACCGATATAATGAACTGCAGACGTTTTCGCCATACATCGACCGGTCGACCGATCCTTGTCCACCGGTCGACCGATCCTTACTCATCGGTCGACCGTTCAGCTGAACGGATCGACCGATCCGATTAACCTGAATCAACCCACTGAATAGATCGGTCGACCAATCAGCAGACCATTGGTCGACCGTTCCCCTGAACCGATCGATCGATTTCCAAAAACCTTTTTATTAGATTTATTAATTATTTCCCTTTTTAATTCCAATATTACCTATATATAATTTATCCTAGTTTTATGACCCCGTAGAAATCCCTCACTAATTTTCAAGATCTATTCTCTTATTGATTTATTTCTTATTGATCTTATCGTATCCATTGAACAAAGAATAAAGAGCCACAAGTTATTAAAAGTGATTAATAAGTTCAGATGAAAGATTAACAAAGGGTTGTCAATTCAAGCCAAGTGCAGCAAGATAAGGGTAGCTCCCTTGGTCATGGTTTGATCACCCACTGACCCGCACAAGACCGTATCGTTTGCTCGGCATATCCCAAGAACTAAAGGCACCTAAAGTCATCCTGATTCTAATAATAATCCAAGATCAAGAAGCATGTTTAAGTCAAGTCAAGTATGTCATGATTTCAAGTTTATTAAGCATCATATGATTCTCATAATTCATGATATATTCTGATCTTTATTTTTTTCTTATTATGATCCATGATACTGATATGTTATCTCTCACGTTCAAGTTAAGCATGATTATTTATTGCTGATTATTATATTTATGTCATACATTGTATATCATGTGATTCTTCACTAGACTGTAAAGCTTACGGGAGGACTTCCTCCCCCGTGTCTGATTTCCACAGGACCAGGTCAAGGACGAAGTGGAGTAGGTGTGTGGTGACGAAGCTCTGGCGGCAAGATAGCACATGAACCTCAGGGCTTTTAGATTGTCTATTAGTTTTCTTTACCTTCTGTATTTTAGATTCATGATGTAAAACTTATTTTATTTCTTAGAAATGATATAGCCACTTTAGACTTCCACAAATTAAAGTAATCATTTTTTATTTTCTTTATTAATATTTCTTTCGCTGATGTGTCTCGGTTCTTATCTGATATATGGTCAATATTATGGTAAAAGTCATAGCATGTCGTAGCGTCTCCGACTTGATTTTCACCACGTGGTGGGGGTCGATTTGGGGACGTTACATTTATGGTATCAGAGCCTAAAGTCAGGACTCTCTTGACGTCCTAATGTATAGACTAAGTATAGTATTGGTTCATGTGCTATCGTCGGGCAGTCGCCACACCCTCCACCGAAAAGTATTGTAAGTCAAGTTCATGTTTATGTTAAGTTACTGTTTATTGATGCATGATTTTATTTTATGATTAGAGGATAAGCATGTCATGACGATCAGAGCGGATTCAAGTGCAGATGGCCAGAGCAGGCCAGAATGCTCATGAAGTGCCGGAAGGCCCAGTCCCTGAGATGGGGGCCCAGCCGGGTCGTGGACATGGTCGTGGCCGAGGCCGTGCGCCAGGCCGCGGATGAGGCAGAGGCCACCCAGCTAGAGAGGCATTAGAGGAGCACGTGGATGAGTTTGCTCCACCTGAGGGTAGTCAGGCTGGAAGCAGTCCGCCGGCGTCTAAACGTCGCAATCATATAGCATGCCATGAGGAGTCTGAGGACACCATTCAAGCCTTCCTGAAACTTCACCCGTCTCAGTATGATGGGAAAGCGGACTTTTCAAGGTTGAAGAGTGGATAGAGACCATGGACCGCATCTTCAAGTTGATGAGGTGCATTGATGGACGCAAGGTCTTGTATGCCACTTGCATGCTTACTAGTACTGCAATGGTTGGTGGAAGACTACAAGGGCCACCAGGTTCAGAGGACTGGAGGAAGAGGATATTGCTTGGGAAGAATTCAAAAGGCCTTTATAACTCGCTACACACCCGAGCATGATCACATCAACAAGCAAGAGGAGTTCCTGCAGCTGCAGTAGGGAACTATGTCTGTGGCGGATTACCACACGCAATTCATCCAACTGGAGCAGTATTGCCCGATGCCATTTGAAGGGCGTATTAGAGCTAACAAGTTTATCAACGGGCTGCACCAAACACTAAAAACTGAAGTCCTGTCTGGGGATTGTGAGGATCTGGAGAAGGTTGTGAGGTTGGCCACACGTATAGAGAAGGATCAAACTGAACGTAAGGCCAAAGCTCCAGCCAAAGCAATTGAGCAGCCTAGGCCTAGAACCGATGATCGCCGACCATTTAGGAGGGACAATCGTCGTGATCGCCGCTTCAGGCCATACCAACAGAGAGAAGCTCCATGACAAGCTCAAGCTCAACCACGCCCTGCGCCATTGCCAGCACAACCTTTGAGGCTGCTGCCACCACCACCACGCCAGTCACAAGTGCCATAGAAGCCTTTATGTCCTCATTGTGGCCGTCATCATGATGGAGAGTGCTGTAGGCTAAACGGCTCCTGCATTCAGTGTGGACAATTCGGACACTTTATCCGAAACTGTCCACAGGCTACTAGAGGAGGTCGAGAGAACCTGGCAGCAGGAGGTGCGAATCCTATTGTGCAAGGTTGTGTGCACAATTTGGAAACAGAAGCAGCCCAGAATGATAATGGTGTTATTAGATGTACTCTCCCTATCGCCAACTTATCTAATACTATTTTATTTGACTCTAGGGCTACACACTCGTTTATTTCAAAGTCGTGTGCTCAAACTCTTAGTTTGCCTCTAAAGCAGATGCCTCATGCTATGCGTATGAGTACACCTATGGGTACTCTCCATGCTGCAAGGTACATCCCGAATGTACCTGTCAATGTAGAAAAGAATAACTTTTCTGTAGATCTCATAGTCATCCCCATGGTGGATTACGACGTTATTTTGGGGATGGATTGGCTTTCATATCACGATGCGGCCATGCACTATAAACAGAAGAAGATCATCATATGGACGCAAGGCAAGCCCAAGGCAGTAATCAGAGGCACTCCATCAACAAAGAACAAGATTATCGTTTCAGCTATCAAGGCACAAAAGTTATTAGAGAAGGGATGTTGTGGGTATTTAGCTAGTGTGATCAAGACAGATGCACCTGGCACTGAGCTCCAATAGATAGATGTGGTGCGGGAATTTTCAAATGTGTTTCCTGATGACACATCCAGACTACCACCGAAACGAAAATTTGATTTCAAGATAGAGCTTCTACCAGGGACAGCACCTATCTCTAAAGCACCCTACTGCATGGCACCTGCCGAAATGCAAGAACTAAAGAAGCAGATACAGGAGCTACTGGACAAAGGATTTATCAGATCGAGCATCTCATTCTGGGAAACACCGGTCTTGTTTGTCAAAAAGAAGGACGACTCCATGCGACTCTACATCGACTATAGGATGCTCAATAAAGTGACAGTGAAGAATAAGTACCCCCTGCCCCGTATAGATGACCTTTTTAATCAGTTGTCAAAAGCATCGGTGTTCTCAAAGATAGACCTGCGTAGTGGCTACCACCAGCTGAGAGTGGCCGAAGAGGACATACCGAAAACTGCCTTTCGGTCAAGATATGGCCACTACGAGTTCTTGGTCATGCCATTTGGACTGAGAATGCTCCTGTCGTGTTCATGGACTTAATGAATAGGATCTTTCGACCATATCTAGATTAATTTGTCATAGTGTTCGTGGATGACATTCTGATCTATTCTTCTAGTCCATAGCAACACCGAGAGCACCTCAGGATAGTATTGGAGATCCTGAGGCAGCACAAGCTTTATGGCAAGCATCAAAGTGTGAATTCTGGCTGAAGGAGATCATGTTTTTGGGACATATAGTCTCTAAGAAGGGCATTGCAGTAGATCCCGCAAAGGTGGAAGCAGTGACGAATTGGATAAGACCGAAGAATGCTTCTGAGATTCGTAGCTTCCTTGGTTTAGTGGGATATTACAAAAGGTTTATCAGGAACTTCTCCAAGATTGCTGCACCCCTCATGAATCTCACAAAGAAGGTGGAAAAGTTTATCTGGACAGACAGGTGTGAGCAGAGTTTTCAGATTCTGAAGGACCGTCTGACTTCGGCACCAATTCTCACCATACCGATAGACAGTGGCGATTTCATAGTCTATAGTGATGCATGTGGGACAGGATTGGGTTGCGTGCTGATGCAACATGGTAAGGTAGTGGCTTATGCTTCTCGACAGCTGAAGAAGCATGAAGTGAACTACCCCACACATGATCTGGAATTGGCGATAGTGATCTTTGCTTTGAAGATCTGGAGGCATTATTTGTATGGAGAGACAACGACGATGGCTTGAGCTCCTCAAGGATTACGAATTTATTATTAATTACCACCCTGGTAAAGCAAATTTAGTCGTTGATGCATTGAGCAGAAAATGGAAAGGCTCGCTAGCCTATATGAGACTACGTGAGTACGAGATGCTGGATGAGATTGAGCAATGGTGTCCCAAGATGGGAACTAATGGAGCTCTATGGATGATGCATCAGATGAAGCCCAGCCTAATTGATAGGATCATAGCAGCTCAGAAAGTGGATCCTGAATATCAGAAGGTTCTGAAGAGATGCAAGAATGAACCGGTGGATTTCCAAATCCTCGCAGATGGAGGAATTAGATATCAGGACAGGTTGTGGGTTCCCACTGACGCTAATGTCCGACGAGAGGTACCGGATGAGTACCACAAGTCAGAGTTCGCTATCCACCCCAGTAGTACCAAGATGTATAAGGATGTACAGCGCAGCTATTGGTGGCCGAACATGAAAAGAGAGATAGCAGAATATATATTCCAATGTCTAGTGTGCCAACAAGTCAAGATCGAGCATCAACGACCATATGGCAAGTTGAAGCCTTTAGAAATCCCACAATGGAAGTGGGATAAGATCACAATGGACTTTGTGTCCAACTTGCCTAGGACTAAGAAAGGTCATGATGCCATATGGGTAGTCATGGATCGTTTCACGAAGGCGGCACATTTTATTTCAATCCGATGGAATGAGAGTCTGCTAGACTTGTATATGAGAGTAGTCAGACTTCATAGTATTCCATAGTTCATAATGTCTGATCGAGACCCCAGATTCATTACCAGATTCTGGAAGAGCATGCAGGAAGTCTTTAGTACCAGGCTTAATTTTAGTACCGCATTTCACCCTCAGACGGATGGACAGTCTGAGAGGACCATCCAGACACTAGAGGATATACTACGGGCCTGCGCACTATATTGGCAGGGTAGCTGGAATGAGCATATTCATCTGATTGAATTTGCTTACAACAACATCTATCATTCTAGTATTGGTATGGCACCTTTTGAGGCCCTGTATGGACGACCTTGCCGTTCACCTGCCCACTGGAGTGAAGTAGGCGAGGAGAAGACCATGAGTAAGGAAGAAGTGAAAGAAGCAGTGGAATATGCGGAAAAGATAGAATTGATTAAACAGAGGATGAAGACTGCTCAAGGAAGGTAAAAGAGTTGCTGATAAAGGCAGACGTGAACAGATTTTCCAAGCGGGTGACCAAGTTCTTTTGAAAGTATCCCCTATGAAAGGGGTCATGAGATTCAGCAAGCGAGGAAAGCTCAGTTCTCGTGTTATGTAGGCCCCTTCGAGATACTTAAGCTGGTAGGCGAGGCAGCATGCAGACTGGCTCTATCCTCATCTTATGGGAGAGTGCATAACGTGTTTCATGTATCCATGCTCAAGAAGTATAAGCACGATGCTGTAAATGTTCTAAGGATAGAGGAGCCAGATCTAGCTGCAGACTTGACCTTCGCTGAGTATTCAACGCATATAGTGGAGCGCAAAGTGCAACGTCAGAAGAACAAGGATGTCCCCATGGTCATAGTAGCTTGGTGTTACCATCAAGACGATGATGCGACATGGGAGCTAGAGTCAGAAATGCGTCAAGAATTTCCACATCTTTTTTGTAAGCCCTCTACTTAGTACAAAATTCGAGGACAAATTTTCTTTTAAGAGGGTAAGAATGTAACAACCGGCCCAAAACAAAGATAAGAAAAAAGGAAAAAGGAAAAGAAATCGTGATGGACTTGGACGGCTCCAAATCCCACTCAAAGTTAGAAAAGCTAGGGATTAATTGATCTCATTAGATCAGATTAGGAGGGGAGGGTTATATAAGATAAAACAGAATTTAGTTAAATCCCTCTTCTCCCCAAAGCCTCACGAGTCTCTTCCTTCTTCCCTTGCTGTCGCCCTGTGCAAAGCCCGAGCAGAAAATGATTTTCCTTTCGTCTCAATTGCAAGTAGTGTAAGATCTTATCCTTATCCCATCGTCTTTCGGTTGCTGCTCTTCTTACGCCTCTGTTGGAATTCTTGCATAAGGTGGCCGAGAGGAAGAACAGGGAAATCAGGAAAGAAGCAGAGGACGTCGTTAATCGATTTTCGATGAACGAAAGGAGGAATTAATCGTGAATCGAGGTGGGTGAATCGAAATCACCTTACATGACCCCTGAATTAATTGTAAACCATGTCCTAATCGATTATCGAACAAGAAGAAATCAAGAAGAAAGTTATAAGCCCTAATTTGATTGTTTGATTCTTGTTTTCCTTTGATTGAATTGTTAACTGCTTGTATGTTTGATTCCTGTGTTGTGTTGATGTTTTGATTTAGTTCTAGGTAGTAGAAATCAAATTAGATTGTGGTTATGCCTCCTGTTTTTCTGAAAATTTGAATTCTGGAAGTTATCAGAACGTCTACCGGTCGACCGATCCGTAGGCATTGCCAGCAACCGGTCGATCGATATAACTGCAACCATTTTCGCCATAGGTCGACCGGTCAACAGATCCTTGTCCACCGGTCGACCATTCAACTGAATGGATTGACTGATCCGATTAGCCCGAATCAACCCACCGGTCGATAGATCAGTAGACCACAATCGACCGTTCCCCTGAATCGATCGACCAATTTTTAGAAACTTTTTTATTAGATTTATTAATTATTTTCCTTTTTAATTCCAATATTACCTATATATAATTTTTCCTATTTTTATGACCCCACAGAGATCCCTCACTGTTTTTCAAGATATATTCTCTTATTGGTTTATTTCTTATTGATCTTATCATATTCATTGAACAAAGAACAAAGATCCACAAGTTATTAAAGATGATTAATAAGTTCAGATGAAAGATTAACAAAGGGTTTCCAGTCCAAGCCAAGTGCAGCAAGATAAAGGTAGCTCCCTTGGTCATGATTTGATCATCCACTGATCCGCACAAGGTCGTATCGTTTGCTCGGCATACACCAAGAACTAAAGGCACCTAAAGTCACACTGATTCTAATAATAATCCAAGATCAAGAAGCATGTTTAAGTCAAGTCAAGTGTGTCATGATTTCAAGTTTATTAAGCATCATATGATTCTCATGATTCATGATATATTCTGATCTTTATTTTTTTTTCTTATTATAATCCATGATACTGATATGTTATCTCTCACGTTCAAGTTAAGCATGATTACTTATTGCTGGTTATTATATTCATGTCATGCATTGTATATCATGTGGTTCTCCACTAGGTTATAAAGCTTACGGAGAACCTCCTCCATTGTGTCTGATTTCTACAGGATCAGATCAATGACGAGGTGGAGTAGGTGTGTGGTGACGAAGCTCTGGTGGCAAGACAGCACATGAACCTCAGGGCTTTTAGATTGTCTATTAGTTTTCTTTACCTTTCGCATTTTAGATTCATGATGTAATACTTATTTTATTTCTTAGAAATGATATAGCCACTTTCGACTTTTGCAAATTAAAGTTATCCTTTTTTATTTTCTTTATTAATCTTTCTTCCGCTGACGTGTCTCGATTCTTGACTGAGATACGGTCAATATTATGATCAAAGTCATAGCATGTCGTAGCGTCTCCGAGTTGGTCTTCGCCACATGGCGGAGTCGATTTGAGGGCGTTATACCAAGTCTACTGTGATTTTTTTCATGTCTTTAGAAGGTGGAATTCAAAAAACCGATTCAATAGAACCGTTCAATTTGGTGGTTCAATTCCGGATTTGGCTAGTCCATTTTGGACTAACTATTCTACCAGAACAAACCCGATTCATAAACGGTTTGAGAGACCATTTCAATCGGTTGGTTCAGTTCGTATATAGTCTTAGTAACATGTATTTGAAGCCTCAAGGTGATAAACTATATAGCTTAATAATATGTTTTTGAGAGTGGATGGTTTCAAGATGCAACATCCCCCAACAATTGCATTTTTTTTTTCTTTGAGAGGGTACAAATGCAAATTATTGTTTGTGGAAACAAAATGCTATTTTTTTTCTTAATATTGGCATATTGACAACCTAATTTTACAAAAGATGCGACATTTTTATTTTTTTTAAACTTCAAGAACAGATGGACTGAAATATCCTTCTCAGGCATCATCTCTGTCAGAAGGGATTCATCAAAAGCGATTTAAGTTCTCTTTTTTTAACATACCAAAAAAATTGTTCTTATACAAATTAAGTCAAGTGATACATCGAACTAAAGGTAGTCAAATTAATTCCTGAAGGAAAGGGATCTCCTTAACAGAACACATGGACCAAAAATACAAAATGCTTAATAGTAACCAAAGGCGTGTAGAATACAACAGAAGCTCTAAGCTTGGGAGACAATACAAACTCACACTATGATCTTGCGAGCAATTATCATCCGTCACTTGTCCATGTAAATGCTAGGAGAATTATGACAAGGGACAGAACAATGGTGATGCTGGCGAACAACCAGATGGCCCATTGAGAAGTGCTCTGCTTCTCTTGGCTTGCCTTCTCCACTTCCTTCAGTAGCTCCCTGATCTCATCAATGTCTGAATCCTTGGCTGCATGCATTAGTCTGCCTTGGACCTCATCCAGTTTTGCTAATCTTTTTGCTTTGGATGAATCTCTAGCTGACCAGATAAATCCAGTCATCTTCCACAAAAGGATGCCAATATAGATCGCTACAACACAGTCAACGCTGTAATGGTGGCGTTCTCGTACCTCTCTCTGAGCACTGTGCAAGACAAGAATCCATATGGCAGCTGAAGTCCAACCTCCATATGCTTCCTGAAACAAGCTACATTAGCTAAACATCTCACCCAAACACTAACTACAAAAAGCCTATCTGCTATTGGCACATCTAAAAACTTGAAACATGAATCTTGAATATATATGTCAAAATAATATAAAAAGAAAGAACCATCTTAGATACATCCTTCTTCCTACTCATAAGATATATAAACTTGGACTTCAAACCACACAACAAAATCAGTTTTCAGTTTGAGAAGTTAAAAAGTACAGGGAATCAATCTATTATTTTTTTTTGGAATTTCTTGCTGTGAGAATCTCTTGATCATGATTCGCAGAATCATTAGCACTCGAAAATTCCTGGAAAACCCAAAGAAAACTGAAAGCGGGATCGAGATAAATAAATAACTTCACGGTTTAAAAAGCTACAAACATCAAATTTGTGATACAGGATTATTGAATCACAAATAGTAGCAAAAGATTTTTCCAAAATGGAATTGGCTTGACAAAAATATTTCTGCCTGAAAAACAGGCGTCCAATCAAAAGAAATTCATCGATTCTCAGTGCAGAAGTGCTCAAACAGATATCAAGGAACTATCACATGTGGAAATGTAGAAAAATGAAAAACTTATGAATTTTCATTAACCTTTTATAGGCAGGTACAATATATTAGGCAAATGTGCCCAAGTTTGGCTAGACTGCATTATCACATAAGAACCATGAAAGGAAAGAAGTTACTTGCATATTATCATCAATTTGTTGCCTTTTTAGGAATGGAGGGTAAAGTAAATCATCTGAGCAATGAACAATTACCTTTACAATGAAAATGAAGCATCACTTAACTAGAATTAGGTTACTAAAGTAAGTCGCATGAAAATGGTGATGCAATAGGAATATGCGGCAATGAGATGAAGATATCACATGTCAACATTACTATCATGCATTGCTTTTAAATTGGCCACAATAATGTGCAACTTTTCATCCACTTAATTAGAGGCATCATCCATAGATTCGAGCAGATAGTTCAAAACACGTAGAAAGTTTGGAAAGACGTCGGACATACCGTCCATGCCATAGCAGTCAATACAGAGACAAGCATGTGACCACTGTATAGCAGATCATTGCAGCCTCCGCCAGCTTTCTTCAACAATTGATACCATGAGGATCCCTCGGAAACAGTAGGCCTCAAAATGTCAATAAGGAAGCTCATTCTACCCCAATTAGGAAGGTATTCTCTAGGATATTCTCCAACTTGAGCTATAAAAGGCAAGCAAAAATTAATCAAATATTTTGGCACCATATCTTAATGGTGCCATGAAGAATACTAGAAGATTCCCTCAAAGAAAAACAAATACAAGAAGATCCTTCTCAAACTAACCATAATGTCTATCAACTTTTATTAACCTCCGAATGGAAACCGAATCAGTAGAATATGGCATATAATACGTCTGTGCCCAAGGATGAGGATGCCTAGGTACTGGAAATCGAGCTGAAGCACACCAAGGTCGTGCTGATGGGAGAATAGTAGAAACAAATGAGATAGCCCGAAGCAATCGCCCTATAGCCATAGTGAACATATACCTTGCACCTAATCCAAGACCAGGAGCTTTAACCGAGTTGAAAACCACAGAGAAGGCTAACATTGCAAACAACATTAGGTAATGGTGAAGGCCAATAATGTGAGCTCTTAGTACATCAACCATAACCTGCGGAAGCTTCTCATTTAGAGCTAGTAGCAACCACTGACCAGTGTCAGGAAGGGGATATGACGAACTGCCAACATAGAAGATAACAAATTATTGCATCTTGGCGCTTAGTATTTTCATAATTCATTTAATATGGTAAGATTTCCTTTTGGTAAAAGAAGCTTTTCGAAAACAGAACAGAAAGTTGGCCAACACGATGCAAAAATATGGAAATTATGCCAATTAGGTTACGTGACACCCAGTTTATATCACATTCGAATCAAACAAGTTATTAATCAAAGGGGCGCACAAAAAATTAGCTCGAATAATAGGAATATTGAAGCATAAGCAGCTTAAAAATCCAACTTTTACCTGGATCAACTTAATGCTACGCATGTAATATAAGCAAGTTCTCTTATCAAATTGCATACCAAAAACGACCTAAAGCTTGTCAGAAGTTCTAACGAATCAAAAATCGCATACTTTTACATGATAAAGAAAGCAGCGTCGATCTGTGCACAGACCTGTGCCAATCGAGGCCCAGCACCGCGGTGACGAACCGAACGGAGAGGGCCTCGCAGAGGAGGGCCGAGAGCATGAAGGCCAAGGACGCGAGGAAGGGGATTGCGGCCCGCAGCTCAAGGCTCCAGTGCCGGTAGAACGGGGCGCGCGCCGCGGCCGCGAGGGCGAGCACCGCCCACAGCGCCGGCTGGAGGCGCTCGTGCCATTGCGGGGAGACGTAGCGCAGGTAATCGACTCCCACGTAGGAGATCGCCGCCAGGCCGAGGCCCTCGACGGCTCTCGGCATCGGCGCCGGTGATGTCCCGCGATTTCGAAGAGATCTCTCGAGCTAAATCGAGTGGCGGCGGTTCTCCGACGCAGCTGCAAGTTCCGGCGAAACCGAAACGAAGGTGGTTTACAATTATGGTCACTTGGTCAGTGAAGATTCAGCTAAATACAACGCCATAAAAGTATGATTGTCATCCATGGCCATGGGTAAAATGGTAAAAGATTATTCATATCTGTTGATTGTTGGTTTATTATATTTTCGCTTCAGTTTTGTTACTATTATTTTTTTGTTCTTACATTAAAAACTTTTTAAATGTGTACGGAAGGGTCTCCCATGCATAAAATTATTAGCATCTAGCTAATTTAAAGTCAGAATAAAAAAATAGTACATATATTTTTTTTCTGACCAATATTAGTTTTAAATATTCTTAATAACATGTTTACCTATTAATTTCGCAAATGTTAAGATACGATGAAAAAGTTAAAGATAGTGCGAATAGAATTAGTACAAAAATATTAAAAAAAAGAATTAGTACAAAACTTTAGCAACTTAAAAAAAATTAAGGATGAGCGAACGAAAATATAATTCATAAAGAAAAAGGGTTTACTCTCTTAAGTTGATATTTCAGAATCTAATTCATTCAGGGATTGATAAATAGGCCGTTTGTAATAAATGGAAGAACAACACCCAAATAAATTAAGTATCTTTTATGTTAATGTGAAATATCAGTTCATATTATCGATGTTGAATTATGATGCTTATATATTAAATTAATTTAATTTAAATAAACAGTTGGATATTTGATCTACACCTCCATTAAATTATTTGTTTAAAAATAAGAAAATATCCCATTTCATCAACCTTTTCCTTGTCAACCTAACCTAATGTGTAGATGTTACAACATAAAAAATGGATATGGGCCGATTCAGTTCTTTACAGGTGGCTCATTTTATCGGTTCAAAGTGGCAGGCCCAAAGAAACAAAGAGCTTGAACCGATTCAACCAACGAAGTTGTAGAAAAATAATTTTTAATCATGAGCGGCTCAATTTGAATGCTCGTGGATACATAATATTTTTAATAAGAACCCCGACGTAACCGGATTAATTGCGCTCTCGTATAAAATACGGATCCTTTTTTATTAATTATAATGGATGAATTCCGGATGACTTTTTTATTTTTTCCAATCTATCCATGATCAAAGAGTTTGTGATACATTTTTGCTTTGATATACCAAATCTCAATGAAAATGATGGACCGATGTTCAATTTTTCTTAGCATCGTGCAGATTAGGTCATCAGCACTATTTCTTAAGACCCTGGGAATTGGTAAAAAAAAAAAAGAATTTTTAACTTTTATAAATTCTTCAACTCAAATATTACGTGTGGTGTTTATCAAGTTTTGTTTTTGCCCATATTTGTGTATTGACTTTTAATGTAAATTATGCTGAAATTAAAACTGAATGGTTTAATTAAAAGCTGAGCATAATGTTAATTAATGTGCGTAAGTAGTCGCAAATTGAGAAGGAACTGGAACGACAGCACTTTACGTGTTGCATGCATTGCAGCTTGAAGAGAAGCAAATATTTGTCATGGCTACGATATTATTCTCTCTCTCTCTTTTTCTCTTTCTACTACGAGAAGTCCTCACATATTATTGTCGTCCGCCACGGTGGAAGTGAGCACCGGAGGGGCAGCAGGGGCCGGAGTCGGAGCGAGGGCATGGGGAGGCGGCGGAGAGGCGGCGCCGTCACCGGAGGTCTCGGCGTCGCAGTAGCCGCGCAGAACGTCGCCCTCCTGCGGGGTGAATCCGAGGGATGCGAACATGGAGGGCCAGCAGCTGCGCGTGATGACGCGGATGGCGCGGCAGCACTCCAGCGTCAGGTAGGTCTCGCCGTTGACGAAGAAGAGCACGATCTCGTTGGTGCACGATCTGAGCTCCATCAGCGCGTTCCAGCAGTTCAAAAGGGGCCCGCCCCCGTCGGAAAGGCCCGCCACCTTCAGCCGCGCTTCCAGGGAGTCTGCGACGGCGGCGTCGCTGCTCGGCAGGTCACGGGTGGCGCCCGCGAGCGCCAGGAAGCAGCCGAAGATGAAGAGAGAGAGTGTCAGCCTCGGGGAAGACGACATTTTTGCGTGCTCGCTCGTGGCCGGAGGCAGGAATAATGTATGCAGGACGACGAAGGCGTTGTGGTCTGTGCGCAGGGAATCAGGGATCTATATATAGGTATACACGTACGTAAGTTGAAGAAGTTGCATGGTATTTGCACGTACGTCTTCCCCGACGTTAAGGAATGCAGAAGGTTATAATTAAGTTACGCATGTATGTATATAGTTGATTAACATTCTTGACAGCTAATAATTGAGTTGAGAGGGATGGATCGTGCGTTAAAACTGTTCATGGATATTAGGCGTTGAGGCGTGGTGCTTGGGACATAATTAAGTCGTTCGTTTCGTTAACTTACAGTTTCATGTATAGTAAACAAATGAGTTATCACGTTCGGCGATTGAATTGAAGCCTGAGATTGCCATGTGTGACGACAAATTAAGGGCATGGCCTTTCTAATTTTTGGACACCCATTAGTACTAATATAACGCTCCGAGACCCACGATGATTTTCACGTACTCAAAGTTGTCCCAGAGGCTTACACAATTTTCTATAAAATATTTTTGTGAAATAAAATCTATAAATGCGAAATATAAATCATAAAATGCGGAAGACTTTTCAAAAAATAATAACTAATAATCCATAATAATCAAAATACTAAAACATCCATAAGTGTACAATTTTAATGAGTGCGAAAATAATAAAACTAAATAACTCGATCTAATACCATGTGCAATATGTCTGTCAGTGAGCATAGTCATCTGTAAAACCATCATCTATATATCTCTCAGCTGCACGGATTTAGGTACAGAAAAATATTCATGAGTATAAAAATACTCAATACGTAGAGTCTAAAAGACAATAAACATGCCCAATCGAAAATAAGGTATAATCAATTATATTGAGCAATCAATTCAATAATCAATTAATAATTTATCAATATGAATAATATATCAGGCTATAGTAAAAAGGCCAATATAAATTAATAACAATTTTCCAATTAATAATTATCAATTGCCTGATCAATAAATCTATATTCAATTAACAATTTTCAATTCAATAATCAATGATCATTGATCAATAACAATTTGATTCAATAGGACAATAACAATTGCCAACTCAATGCCGATATATCCAAATGATCATGATTCAATTCAATTCAATTTTAATTTCAATTCAATTCAATTCGATTCGATTTACAATATTCGGAGTTATTCAATTCAATGATGAGTGCTTAGTCAATTAAGGGACACCATGCCACTTTCATGCAGACCAGTGGGGGATCAGTGCCACGGCAAGCCCGATACGATTCAATGGGTTCGTATATGGTGGGGGACGAGTGGTCATACACAGGACAGCCATAGCTTTTACACTATCTGCCCCATTCAATTCAATTCAATTCAATTGGTCCCGGCTTAGTGGCAATCAGTGAACATGGGCCAGTAGCTTTCGGCTTTTATCTTGTTTACCTAAAATGTCGATCTTTATTAAATTATCAATTAGGTTAGACAAGACCTAGACTAGAAACTAAATAGGACAATCAATACAATCATCAATAAGATCAAAGTCCATCGTACTATAAACAAAACAATCACCAACAATATAATAAATAAATCAGATTAATATAATAACAACAATAATCAGTAATTAAAATTCATTCAAAAAAAATAAATAATAACTCTCAGTCATGTCTTCTCTATGTTGTTCTTCTATATTATATATATATATATATATATATATATATATATATATTATATATACTCTGGCCGAGAGATTAAAGAAGGAGATTTCCACTTTAAAATTTTCATTTTCTCTCTCTGCACGAAGACTAACAAAATAATTTCCTTTTCCCACTTTTTCCTAATTTTCTCTCTCTACTTTTATCTTCTCGGTCGTAAACATTCTTTCCCTCTTTTTTTTAATCTCTCTCCTACTTTGTGTTTGGCGGCCGTAAATTCACTTCTTTTTTTTCTACATCTTTCTCTCTCCAAATCCTCTCCTATCCTTTACGGCCATAAATTTTTCTTTTTCTTTTTCCTTACAGTTTTCTCCTTTCTCTCTCTAATTCTCTCTCTCCTAACTTCTCGGTCGTAAAAACCTTCTTCTCAAACTTTTCAATTTCCATCTGTTTCTTTGCTTCTCTCTCAACTTATGTTACAGCCCACCAGGTTTCTCTCTCTACTGCAAGCTATCACGTCATCGTCATAGTTGACCTTTGACGTAACACATTATTTCAAATTCGAGTGATTCGAAAACTGTGAGATAAACATGCATAGAAATTAAATCCATGGCGAGCGAAAAGAAGGATTCCCCCTACGTACCTCTAGACTGCGTTTGGCAACCGGGAACAATTGAAATGTTCCCGATGTTTTGCCAAACCCAGCTACGTGATGGGAACAAAAAAAGTTCCCGTCACGTGAGCTGGTCGCCCAATGTCTTCGGCGAGAACATTTGCCTTTTTTTTCTCGAGATGCTTTTTTTTAAATTTCATCTATTTTTTTAATTATTTTGGTTTATATGTATATATAATTTATAATATATTAATACATTATTAAGGATATTAAAAAATAATTTATTAAATTTTATTAATTAAAAACTATAAAATAATTAATTCTAATAATTAATAAATATTTTATTAATTAAACTATTCAATTATTTTTTAAAAAAATAAATTATATTTGAATTTTAAAATGTACATAAATTATAATATTAATAATATTTAAATGTTTAATCAAAATAATATTAACAATATAATAATTTTGCGCAATTATAATATTAATAATATATTCTTATTTACTATAATTTTATACCTCATAAAATAATAAATTATATTCTTAGTTCTTACTTTTTATCCAAACACTCATTAAAACTTTTCCATCACATCAACCTTTTAAATCTCCATCATTACACTTTTTCATCCAAACACCAATCCAAACTTTTCTATCACATCAATTAGTTCTCGAGAACAAATGTTCTAAAATGTTCCGGTGTCAAACGCAGTCCTAGGGTGTGTTTGGATGGGAACATTTCGCGAGAACTTCGTGAAATATACCCAAACAGACCCCGTGTCACGTGATGTTGGACGAGAACATTTTTCGAAATGTTCTCGTCCAATGTTCTCGCAATGTTCTCGCCGAAGGCGAGAACATTTGAGTTTTTTTTTGTCGAGATGCAATCCTTTTTTTTTAAATTTCATCTATTCTTTTAATTATTTTGGTTTATATGTATATATAATTTATACTATATTAATACATTATTAAGAATATTATGAAATAATTTATTAAATGTTATTAATTAAAAACTATAAAATAATTAGTTCTAATAATTAATAAATATTTTATTAATTAAACTATTTAATTATTTTTTTAAAAAATATATTATATTTGAATCTTAAAATATACGTAAATTGTAATATTAATAATATTTAAAATATTTAATCAAAATAAATAAAATAATATTAATAATATAATGATTTATGTAAATTATAATACTAATAATATATTCTTATTTACTATAATTTTATACCTCATAAAATAATAAATTATATTTTTAGTTTTTAGTTTTTATCCAAACACCCACAATAACTTATCCATCACATCAATTTTTTAAATCCTCATCATTACACTTTTTCATCCAAACACCAACTCAAATTTTTCTATCATATCAATTAATTCTCGAGAACAAAAGTTCTCTCAATGTTCCCATGCCAAACGCAGCCCTAGAGACGAACGTCACCTGCGCCTGCGACCTTCCCCGCTGATGCCGTTGAGACACGCCGCCGTGAAGGACACCACACTTGAAGAATAATATTTTTCTTTCTCCCTTCACCGGCCTTAACTCTTTTTTTCTTTATATAGGATTTATAATTCTCAATTAAACTATAACTATAATATCTAATCCCTCTCTTAAATTTAATCCTCTTTTTCTTTATCTCTTTAACTAAGTCAGATTTATTTTATATTAAATAAATTTCGAAATTAATTAATAATCCCATCACTAATCAAACTCCTCCCCAATTATTATTTTTTTTATTTTCGGAATTAATAAATACACTAATATTTCCCAAAATAAAATAATAAAATATCTATTTATTAAATCCTAAAAATCAGGGTCGTTACAACTAATGACTAGTCCGAAGTGAGAATTACCGACGATTTTTGAGAAAATTACCGATGATTTCGACCGTCGGTAATCCCCAATTTTCTTGTAGTCAAATAAAAGAGCACCACCATATTCTCTATCCCCCTTAATTAAAGGGTGGCTTTGAGACACAATCCTACTCATCAATTGTTCCAACCAAGCTTAGTTAGGGGCTTACGGCATGATCTTTCTAGTCATTATATTTGAGTCCATTGACAGCGTTACATCTTTCCATTAACTCGACATATTTGAGTCCATTAACAACGTTGCATATTTCCATTTCGAAATCGACAAAAATATATACATAGTGAGACCAATTCGGATTGGGGGCACCAGAGTTGGCATTATGCCACCCTTAACGTCACTCCTCAAATTTTTAATGTCACTCTAAATTCACCATTTTACCGTTCATTTTATTTTATTTTATTTATTATTCTCAAAGGAGTCTTCTTATTTTTCACTCAATCATGCTTATTAAATAATTTCACACTCATTAACTCTCTACCATCTCTTTCCTCATGCTATTGGTTCATGCAATTAATTAATTTTTTATTAATAGTATAATTTAGATTATTGAACAAACATATTAATTTAATTAATATATAAATTACAACAAGATTAAACATATAATATTATTTTATGAATATATAAAATTAAATGAAGATAAGAAGAGAAAAATTATTTTGTGTAATTGTTTCTCAAAATAATTAGTCCATTATTTTTTTATTTTTTTGTTAAAAAAGATACTAATTATCAAGTTGATTCAAACATCTTTAACTAGTGTTTTAGATCCAATCTAATTCGTCGACTTGTTTTAAAAATATTTATTTAACTACAAATAATTGATTGAACAAATTACTTTAAAAAATATTAAAAATATTTATTTAACTACAAATAATTGATTGAACAAATTACTTTAAAAAATATATTATTAGTTTATTAAGAAAACAAAAGCAACAGAGACTTTTCATAAACTTAATAATATTAAGAAATAAATATATTTCTATTTTTTGTCTACTATTATTATGATTTTTGTATTAATTAAATTAATATATTTGTCTAATAATTTAATTTATATCACTAATTAAATAACCAATAGCATCAGGAGAGAGAATAGATAAAGTGTGTGTGATGATTAAAGAAGAAAAGTTGGATGAAAGATAAATGGACTCGGAGAGA
This sequence comes from Pontederia crassipes, assembly GCA_030549335.1. Taxonomy (NCBI): domain Eukaryota; kingdom Viridiplantae; phylum Streptophyta; class Magnoliopsida; order Commelinales; family Pontederiaceae; genus Pontederia; species Pontederia crassipes. Next base: position 12,546,640 of record CM060190.1, read on the forward strand.
GAATAGCAAATAAAGTAAAATAAAATGAAAGGTAGAATAATGAATTTGAAGTGACAATAAGAACGAGAAGAGTGACATTATGACCACCCTTTTTTCAAACACCGTCGATTACACATTAATTAATATGTATTAATATAATTAATGCATCCAGATTTTCTTAATTACATTAATCTATAGTATTTAAATAAATATTTAATTCTTAAATTAACCTCGTAACATTTAAGTAGATGTCTATAAACACTATTTACTAAATAATTTTCTTATTTATTTTTTCGTATAAAAAATATATTTTTATGTTAAACCACAAAAATCGGGAGCACCAGCAAGGAACTTCGCATGTATAAGAGACGGGAAATTAAGATGAGAGCCAGGACATACTCGCAAGGACACTTCATTGATGTAGTGCTATAACCATGAATGAATCGTTATGTAACAATCCTTAAGCCTTCTCCAACTTTTTAGGATGATAAAAACTTGTACCGAAGTACATAGCGAATTCGTTGCGGAATTTAACCCATACATACTCGTATTTTTTTACCTCTCAACTTTATTAGCCCCAACAAATTCATAGAAGGATGTTTGTGTGGAGAATGTCTCAAGGAAATACCATCCTCCGATTTGTTCTGAATAGATGTGAATGAATATGACATTTACATTCAAAATGGTGATAAACTAAGAGAAGATTCCCTGATGCCTATTATTTGCTTTGTGTATTAAGGTACTTCGCCACAAAGGATTTCACCCAAGCAGAAATGAGAGAAAAATATCGTTCAATTAAAAACCCATCAGCAATCAGACCCTAGTTGTGAACATCGATGCACGAAAAGAGGCCATGAAAATGATAGCAACATAACGCCATGAAAATGTGGTGAATCTGAATGAGCTTCACAGCCAGACCATTTCTTACCATTTGAATAAGCAATTAATCTATCATGCCAACTACATTGCTCATAGGAAGTATGCTGAAATCACAGTGATTAGTGCTCCAGATGGAAAACAAATTCAGTCAACCGTTGAAGCTTGTTGGGATCTACTTTCCGTTCTGCAACTGTTTTCGACTTCCTCACTACAAGCATGCTGGAGGATGGATCTAAAGTCCAGCCATGTTTCAAAGCGTCTGCATATAGCATTCATTAAGTGGATAAAACATAACAGCATAATCAACAACAAAGATGCGCCATTTCGAAAAAAAAACAACAAAGATGCAAGAATTTCGTAAGACTGCTGAATTCATAATTCATGGAGCTTTTCTTTTTTAGAGAGTGTTGAATTCATTGAGTTGGAAGCAACTTTCCACAGCCTAAATCTTTAACCATAACCTTAGACGGAATTAGTTAACCATGATGTGGAATCTCAAAAATGAAGATGAAAAGTTTTATGAGAGGAACAGAGATGAAAAGTTAGCAAAATTATTCTCAATTCAACCTCCATTATTTTTCTCTTTAAAACCGAACGCTATCTTAATTGAAAGAAAATGCTTATTGTACTGCCACGCCACAAGCAATCCTGATCTAATTAGACCTTGGCCTCATTTCTTGCACACACAAAATTATTCAGCTAATCCAGCCCTCTACAAATCACATATACTAGAATCTTAACATACTTCAAGAAGATCAATGGCAATTTGGAAATTTTAGAAACAAACAAAAGAACAATAAGGGAAAAGCAACCATATATATCTAAAATTAATACCCCAAGAACTTATTTTTTAAGATAATATAGAGAGAGATATCAGGAGATTGGGGATGGGCAACCACAAACCAATAGCTGATATACTTTTCCATTTCTTGATGCTCTCTGGAGAGCCCAAGAGCCCACATTTGTATATCATCTCCTTATATATATCTATATCTATCTATCTATCTATCCATCTATATATATATATATATATATATATATATATATATATATATACACACACCTGGATGACAACCAGATAACCTGGTAGTCATCCTTTTTACTCAAAAAAAAAAAACATCATACTCTATGCATTTATGATGCCATCATCAAATAGCACGAACAGAAACAAGAAACATCATCATAAACATAGACCACCATAAAAACTCTACTCACTTGAATTGGGTGTGATTCAGTATTGGGAGAAAAATCATTTTCCTCCAAAAAAGGTATTCGGAGAAACTGAATAAAATGTTAGATTCTCCTTTCAAAAAAATAAAATGTTAGATTCTTATCAGAAAGTGTGATGTGGATATGGATAGAATGAATTTGCAAGTTCATAAGGTTTAACGGACTAGCAAAATTATTGCCAGCAAGATTAGCATTGTAGAAATATATATTGCTAGCACAGAGGCAGTACAGAACAGCTGATCACAGGTCTGCAGATTAAAACTAAAATCTGAAATTGTAAGACTTAAGGCCTTACAAGGGTACAGTGTTCTATTGGGAATAAGACTGGTAGTCAAATAATCATGGGCATAGCACAAAAAATCTAGGTCTAAATCAAAATCAAGAAGCTCTGGATGGAATTGGAAATAGATTTCACAATTTTCGGACAAAATAACAACCCATAGGCGAGAAATTTAATGCTCAAGGTTTCAGATTAATAGCATATTAATAATTATGCTTATGAGTCTCCTCAAAAAATAATTATGCCTATGAGTGAAGGATATTTGGTCTTTTGAAAGAAAAAAATGAAAATAGCTCATATGTACAAATGAGAGAGAGAGAGAAGAGACCCTCCCCCTTGTCTCTTCTTATTAGTGAACAAAGGGGAGGCACCACATCGCGCTCTCATTAACTGAGATTGTCGACATTAATCACCAATCACAAACCAATTCTTCATGGTGACATCATTATCTCATGAAAGATTTAAGATCTGAGGTGGACTAGAATTTCATTCTCGTTTTCTTTTATGGGCCTAGCTTGGGTATTTGTTTTTTTCTCCTAGTTGTGGATTGACAGATGGAGAAGTCTAATTGTTCAGAGGGAACTGGCAATGTTCGATAGAGGTAAATTCTTGTTTTGCTATTTGATGCTGAAAACAAGTGACTGTACCAGATTACTGAGATTTGTTTTCTTGTTGTCAGACTTGATCAGAAGAGGGGACAAGGGTTTGGAACTCATTTGAGTTTTCTGAAGAAAATTCATGTTGGAACTGAAGCTAATGATGGTCATACAATAATCATTGCTGTTTATTTTGACTTCAATTCGCAGCAGGTATAACTTTGGATGTAAATAATGGGAATACTACATTGTAATCATTTGATGATCATTCTGTTATCATCATTTGATGTTTTATAGCCGGTCCCAAGCCCGGATAAAGGAGGAGGGTTGTGTTAGGCCCCGACAGCCAGCGTAAAACTCTGTCGAATCACATGAACATGGATCAACGAATATGAATGGCGTCGTATGATCCATGTAGCCGACCCCATCTAGTGGGATAAGGCTTTGTTGTTGTTGTTGTCTGTTATCATCATTATGATCTTATGAAGTTGTGTTACCTTGATAATTTGGATTTGATAATACATTTCCTTTTTCGACTTAAGAAAGAGCATGATGCTTTCATATGGCTCAATTTATCTTGTTAATGTGATATGAGCATGAGGCTCAATTTGTTAATTTAATGAAATATGTTGTTGATTTGACATCATGTTGACTGTTCCTTATTTTTGTGATAATATTGTGTTGTTGAGCAGTTAGCCCATTATGCAAAGTATGAGTGGACTATATATGCATGCCTATGTTGAATTTTTTATGCAAATTTGATTAGACAAGTTTCATGTCGATTTATGAGTTTGACGTTGAATTTGACAATACAATGGAATATGTTTTGATGGTTTCACCCCATTTGTGATTATCAACAATAAAGCTGGTTGTCACAAGAACTGCACATCTTGAACAACATTTTCATTTTCTTAACATGATAAGAAGAAAAGTAAACCCGCAACTGCGCATCGAGCTAATTGATTCTTGTTACCTTGACTAACCAAATAAAACTTGGCAGTTAAGAATAAATTTCGTTAATAGCCATAAGAATGAAAACATACACTTAATAGCTTCATCCTCGCTCATCCCAAGAAAATGGGCCACATCAGCCACAGTGATTGTTGAATATGCAGAAGTTAACAACTGGAACATCCTCTTTGAATAGTTCTCTGTGACGTAATCAATCATGTTCAGCTGATTTAAAAAGTTAATATTCAAAAGCCTAACTGAAGACATGAGTTCAAACCAAGACAAAAGAAAAGTGAAGCCAATGGAGGTCCGTAGACCCCTGACTTATGTGTCATTGCAACGTAGTCTACTAATGTGGAAATTCTACAAGAAACTATGGCTGCTTTGCCACATTTTCTAATATTGAATGCAATAGAAAAAAAAAGAGTTTTGCATACAGAGACCCATTCGCAGATCTGACGTAATAATTATAATCATAATCACCTTATTGGGATTTTGAGCAGGGCACCAACACCACTGAGTTTTCTTGCCTTGTTTCCAGCTTTCATACACTCTTGTACATGTTTATGATTTAAAGATCTAATACATCACAGGATGACTGTGAAGCTTAGCGAAGGGTCAATGACTACCAAGCTTAGAAAGAGTTCTTTTGATACACATATATATGCCTCTGTGTGTGTGTGTCTAAGACCAATAGTAAAGTCATCGTCATCGACCACCAGTGTATCCAAGCTAGTAGGTCATACATTATCATTCAGATAGACTAGTTTCTGAAGGCAACCGAAATAATCTGAGGGCAAGCAGAGAAAAGATAAACTAAGTTAAGGAGCTCGGAGACGACCTGAGAAGTCGGCAACCATGTTGACCACTTCTGGGCTCCACTCAAAACCCCAAATGGCATCATAGACGCCTGCATAATCCCGCTTCCAAAGGCACTGCCCGATCCTCCAAGCGGCTACCACTTCGGGCCTGCTCTCCTTGATCTCCTGCGGTATCGACTTCCACAAAAATCTCGCGCTGTTCCTGAAAACATGACCACACAAAAACAACATTTGTTTAAGAGGGAAAAAAAACAAACATTCATGACCAGTTCAATTATCGCGCTACAGAAAAAAAAACAAACCAAAATAACCCATAAAAAACGGAGGAGAACGTGATACTCACAGATCATTGATGAAGATGTGCCCTAAGAGATGGATCGAGTAAGGCCACTCCTCCTCGTATGAAATCCCACGAGACGAAACCTAATAACAAGGGTTACTCGCATAAGCAATTAGAAAAAGGTCCAGATAGCAATGAGATGATCGAAGGACGACACTGGTAAAAACCCTAGGAATCAGGGAATCGAGGAGAATGTGTCTTTGCCTGTAACATGAGCTCATCGCAGAGGTCGGCAACCTTGTCGAACGACTTCGAGTTGAGGGCTCTCCGGAGCTGCGACAGATCCATGGCTAGTAGCTGTAGAATTCCTCGTCCCTACAGGAGCCTTCTTGCGTCGCAATGACTTCCGAGGATCGAATGGTTTTAGGGTCGATGCGACCGACGAGGAGGATTAAGAGGCTTGAAAGTTGAAACGCCGGGCATGGGAACCAACAGATACGGGTCGGGTTGTTTTTTATGGAAGCACCCTAAAAACTATATTAATTTTTCGGCTTGTTTTTTTCTTATTCTCAATATATTTATAATTTTCATACGATAGTAATATTAAGATGGAATTAATGGAACCTCCTGTAACGTCTAAATCTGGATAATTCGATTTAACGAATGATCCAGATTAACCTCCCCTCCCCCACCCCCACCCCCCTCCGGCCCATCGACCACCGACCTTCTACCTTCCTCTCCGTCGTCGTCGTCAGCGCCTTCTTCCCGCCTCTGCAAATGTTGGCCGGTAGCCCCCGCCGTCACCACTGGCAGCCCTCTCTCGCGTCGTCTTCCGTCACAGATCGCCCTCCTCCCTTCGAGCGCACTTCTCCTTTGATCGTTGTCGTCATCGCTGATCGTCGTCGACCTCCTCTCTAATCATCAATCGTCCCATGCGACCTCCTCTTTGCAAGCGTCGACCGTCCTCCCATCGCTAGCCCCCATTTGCCGCCGTTGTCAATCTCTGTGTGCGTCAATTTATCCGCCACCGCCGCCGATCTTGCCACGGTCGATGTCTCCCCCACTCCCCTGCGTCCTCTCTCTCCCCCTTTTTCGTCTCCTTCCTCCACCTTGCGTCCCCTTACACAGATCTTGTCGCTGCCGACGTTCCCGATCCGTCGCCTGTTGCGTCACCGTCCCCCGTCCTATGCGTCCCTGATTCATCGCCCGCCACCACCGATAGGGGGAGAGACAAAGGGGAGGAGATGATCTGAGCCATCCATCGAATCTAACGGTTGAGATTTGAGGGCTACACAAGGTTACCCCTAATGGGGTTAAACCCCATTAATCCCTATTAAGATATATATAGTTTATATAAATTCGCATTAATTGTTTATTTTAATAGGATAACACTATTATCACTTCATATCATATTATTATCATTTTATTATATCTCATAAGGATAAAAATATTCACAAGTGGAAGTGACAATAATAATTTTTTAAAGTACTGCTTTTTAAATATCAATCTAATAACTTTTTTTGTTAGTATTTATCATCCGAAAATGCTTTATATTGATTGAGTAACTTCGAAGCTTTTTCAAAAATTATATAAAGCTGTATTTTTATTCAAGGTTTTGTACCCCCGGGAATTTATTGAAGAGCGGGTGAAAGTCATTTTTGGATCATTTTCCCCAAAAAAATTAGTTAATTTTTAGCTATAAATAATTTTAGAAAACACTTTCTAACTGATCATTTTTTATCACTACTTATAATAATATTATGAAATAATATAATAAAATAAAATTAACATAAAAATCAATTTATAATTAAATATTAAACATATTAATAAAGATACAAATAATAGCTTGATAATGTGATATAAAATATTATATAAATAATAAAAAATGACGTACTAAATGTTTTTTGTTTACTATATTATGCATACTTTATCTGATAAATGATATATATGCATGCCATCGGAATCACTCTTCTCAATCAGATGATTTGGACATTTTGAATTTTTTTTCTACCAAATATTTGATGAGTAAGATAACTTTCACCCCAAATATTTGATGATCAAGATTTTGTTAAAAAAGAAATTATCTAATTACATTATTGTAGCACTTGCCTAAAATCATATAACGAGCAAATAAGTTTCTTAAATTAAAAATAAATAAATATTCGCACTTTTTTTTTTTTTGCATTTTTGTCCTATTGAGCTGTGTACTGTTACTGTACTAGAAAACGAAAATTGAAATGCAAAATGAATTAAAGAAAGCAAAAACATTATTCTCAGGTGAGCACCACAAACGTCATAATGGGCTAAATGGTGGACCTATAATATCATTAAGGCCAGAAAATGATTAAAGCCCAAAACAGGGCCATGAATTTTATGGATTCAACGTGAAAGCGCCACGTGTGCACCGTTGCGACGAAGCCGTTCCTCTCCCTCCACCGCATCGCCACGCGGCCTCCGGCGGTTCCCCTTCGACGAACTCCGCCCGGTGTCGCCGGAGTATCTGCTAGGAGCTACGCTGCCTTTCGGTCATCTATCCGTCCGTTCGCGACCCGGGCCACTATGATGGTGGGGGTTTATCTCCATTCCGCCCCGACAAGAAGGCACGCTCGTCCACGGCCCGGACCGCGACGTCCTCCGAGGTCTCCAGCGAGGAGGGAGGCGATTCGAAGGCATCGATTTGCAATGTTCAGGAGGGGCGCCGGATTTAATAGAGGCCGAGAGTATCGCCCGGAACCCTCGTTCCGCCCACCACCGCATCCTCAACATCTACCGTGCCGCCATGGCGGCTTAAGAAGTGAGTGTGAAAGTCACCGCCATATCTGTTCTACAATTTGTAGAATTAAATTCATTCTGTAAGAGTTCTGTCTTTTTGGTGTATTGAATCGGATAATGCCCAATAATCTTTGTTATATTCTTTAATTTGATTATCATGATGAATATTAAATGCCTCGTGCAATCTCGTTGTGTCCCTAATTTTATTACTTAGTTGTATTTTGTGTACTTAAACTGTCTTTCTTTCTACCTTTTCATTAAGGGCATTCTTTAGGGGAAAAACTGGAATGTAGACCAAGATCTCGGAGTGGAGGAACTTGAACTCCTAACTCAAAAAGGTATTCAATGTCAACAGGCAACACATATATTGTGAAAGAAAACAATGATCTTTCATAACTACACTATCAGTTTCCTACAACAGTGCTTATAGACTGTAATTTAACTCCTAATAGGAACATGAGCAATGTGTAAAACCATGCTTGCCATTACGGTTATATTGGTTCTTCAACATGTGTTGAAAATATTGTATAGAATGTTCATCACAGAAATGAAATTATAGGTTCACATTGTCATTTCAGATCAAGTGGTCGAATTATTTTTTTGTAAGATGCAAAGCTTTGAGTTGGTTTCTTGTTGGTGATCTTTCTATGTTTACTATTGTTCTCTTAATTGAATACTTTACACTTTTGGATCGATGTCATAGCATAACCTCTTCAATGATTTGAATCTTGTGGTATTTAAATGATGGAGTTGTAAAGTAATTCAAAAGGTGCATTGTGTGAAAGTCAATCTAGCTTTGCCGTAGAGACAAGTCAGGTCAATAGCTTTCAGGTTGGCTTTTATTGATTACCATTTCTACATTTCTATAGAAATAAGGTTGTTATGTAATACTTGAAGGCCTTTCCTTTGAGACTAGTAGTGTTTCCATGAGTTGTATTTCATTTGTGACTTCCAGGCATTACTGTGCATTTTAGCAAAGATAAGTGGAACACCTTAACCTCACGCAAACATTCCATTCCTCTAGTAGTCACTCTGGAACATCTGAACTCATGATTCTAGGAGTGAATAGTCAATTTCACGAGGCAAGCCTTCAGGAGATTGTAGCTAGTAAGTTCTGGCATTTTTTTGTTATTGAAATAATTCTTTGTTCTTGCTCCTTTGTTTGCCTGATGTTTAGTCAACTTTTGCATTGAGTCAAGCGTCCAGTTTCAAAGAGCTCTGATGTCTCAATTTAGTTCACTTATACTAAACTTTCTCTTATTCTAATTTCATAATGTCGTGGTAACTCTTAGACCATTGTTCATGTTCGCCAAATATTTATATCCTTCTCAAAATTTTTGCAATTCTGTGATGTTTTTTTGCATTTGGAGGATAGGGAGCTTTAGTTCCGGTCATGCACAATATGTAAACTTATTAATTGTAGTAAGCACAAATGTTTATCTGTAGCCTACAACTTGTTCTCATATTATTTTTAATTTCAGTAGCACTTGGATTTATGCAGGTGGGAAGGAGATTGAGGGTTGTTTTTTTTTTTCGTATAAGAATCTCAAATGCTATGTCCAGGTTTAATTATGCAGGAATGTACTTCTGAGGTCTTGCAAAATATGGTTGACCTATTTGCTTGAATGAAAAGAAACTAAAGTGGATTTGGTAGTTATTGGTTCAGTTGCAGTTGATCCAAGGACATTAGTTGTCAGGGAAAGATGAGGTATTACTTTATGTCATGTTATTTAACTCACTGCCAAGAACAATAAGCTAAGAAACTTTCTTTACCTAAGTGTTTGTTATACAGTTTTGACAATTATTTCTGTTTTGGTGTGTTTTATACATTAGTATCCTTCATTTTTTTGTGTTATATCTGTGTCGTGTGAGTCCTTGCATGCATTTGACCAAAATGATTTAATTTCTTCATACTATTCTGTATTCTTATATTCAGCCTAATAAGGCAGGGATTTGAGAACTTAAATATGGAATTTTGTGGTATAAGGGAGCTATTGATGACTGTACCATGACAGTGTTAATAATATATGGAAAATGTTATCTGGAGTCGTCCAATGCACATATATTTAATATATATGAATATATTTAGTCTTTTATATCCATTGTGATATGATTCCACTTGAATTTGTTAAGAAGATAACTAGTTGATCAAGAAAATAATGTAGAGTTATAGACCACAATGTTCCACTAGTACATGTTCTTCATTATTAGTTAACTAGCTTTGATGACAAATCATCGGTTGAGTTGATGATTCGAAACATATTTCCTAGCTATCTTTTCTTCTTGTACAACATTTATTAATCTTCCTATTTTCATCTTTTGTTGCAAGAAGAAAACATTGATGTTGTGAGCTTAAGAATTTATTAACCAAATGGTGATCCGGTGTACAATACTCATTGTTTAGTGCTGTTTAACTTAAGAATGTAATTAATTAATGGATGGTGGTCTAGATGGTGCAAAAGTATTCATTCTTGCACATTCGTACTTTCCTTTTTTTACTTAAGATTTAACTATGTGCTCAAATTGTCTGGCTTAAGCATTAATTTTTAATATTGGTCTGGAATATTGGACAAGACTCTTGGTTCAGATGTTATTTTATGTGCTGCATATCTAAGTAATACAATGTTATTGTGCATCTGCAAGTTACTTTATCAACGGCATTATTTGTTTGTTGCATAATGTTGGATTCATGTACCATCTTTGTTATTCTGACTTCTGAGGACTTACTGTTCACTAACCTCAATCCTTTTGGTGCCAATCGTGCATTTATCATTCAAGTTGCTTTATCAACTTCATGTTATTTTATCTATTGCATGCTGTTGGATCTGTAAACCATCCTTCTTATTAATTAGGACTTAATTACTGACTACTAACCTCTATCCTTTACTTAATACTACTATAGGGGATTCTGAGTTAGGTGCGCACAAGGGGAACACGAAACCAACCGAAGGGCACATTGGTGGTCTTTCAACTACATGAACAACTATAAGAGATAGCATTTTCTTTTTACTCCATTTGCTGGATGGAGTTTAAAATTTGCATGTTGACCACTGTACACTTCTATTTTTCTTTTGAGAGTCGATATTTCTTTCTATTTTGACCATATATTGATTCTTAAGAGCACGAGAACATCATACGCCTTTTTCATTTAGCCACCTTACCATCTAGGTTTAGAATATCCATCTTTTTGTTGTTTTAGCTTACTAAAGATAAAATGATTCTTTTGAACTTGTTAATGGTCATATTATCTTATATTGTACTCCAATTTCTTTTACATATATGTGCTCAATATGGTCCTAACTCCAAAGATCTTGTGTTTCTAGGTGTTTGCAGATTCGATCAATTAAGACCTACAAAGAAAAACGAACTGAAGGACACAAACTTAGCACTTGCATTATGATGTCAATTCACCTAACATTCAATGCTATTCATAAACTAATTAGTATTAGATATACATATGTAACCTATTGAATGATGCCAGGGTCCATATATAATTGATGGAACGATGGACTAACTGCAAATATCTTTTGATTTAACTTTTTAATTTATCGGCCAAAGATGATTTCGTTTACCAAATATGTAAGACGGAAGGGACTGGTCCTTTAGATCATATGGGAATATGCAATACAGTAGCTGTCTGAACTGTTAAAACGTTTGCAAGGTCTCTTGCTTCTTACCTTGCAAACTTTTGTAAATAACTTGAATAACCAAAAGAAGGAAAAGAAAATTGGACATTGTAATTTGTACAGAGAATTGTAACGTCTCAAGCTTTAAAAGAAATATAACTCGTCTGTCACCGGGCCGGGGAAAAAGATAGAACTTGTCTCGTACACGGTACATCCGATAACTGGTGCCGGGTACACCAAATTAAGATTTCCTTAAACGAAATCATTTTTAAAAAAATACAAATTGAACTTGCCGAAACGAAAAGTGACGGAGTCGTCTGAATCATCTGCGCGCATGCATGAAGGACTACGACTCGGACGGCGAAGCTGGTGGTAGTGGGTTTGCTACCATCCATGGTGGCATCTCGAAACCATTCGCTTCCTGCTCTCCTCCGGGAGAGAAGAGCCAAGCATCGAACGGCAGAGGAGAGTTAGGTGGCGCAACAACAGGCGCCGGCGCCGCAGCAGCAACGGGATCAGCGGCCACCGCCGGAGGAGACGACAAAGAAGAGTTCAACGATGGAGGCACCGCTGAGAGTACTGGGCGAGCTACTTTGTCCAGAAGAGAAGACGGAGACCAGTTCTTGTACTTCCCCACGCCCCGAAGCAGCTTGGAGTACTCCAAGTAGTCTCTGGCGTCCTTGTCCAACTCCTGCTGCGCCTGCTCGCTCAAATGCTGGGACTCGAGGAGGGCCGCCGGAGGATCGACGGAGGAGTGCGGGAGTTGCACCGGTGCTGGAGACGGCTGGGACTCGAGGAGGACCACTGGAGGATCGTCGGAGGATTCCGGAAGTTGCACCAGTGCAGGAGATGGCTGGGACTCGAGAAGGGCCACCGGAGGACCGTCGGAGTCCGGAAGTTGCACCGGTGCTGGAGCGACCGGGGGAGCTTTTTCCTCCAGCATTGGGGCGTCCTCTGGGAAGTTCAGCTTTGCGTTGTCCCCTCTGAAGCGGATTGCCGCCTCGTCGTAGGCGCGGGCCGCGGCCTCGGCCGTGGGGAACGTTCCCAGCCAGATGCGATTCGGCTTGCGAGGGCGCCTGGGATCTCTTATCTCCGCAGCCCACTTACCCCATGGTCGCTGCCGTACACCAATGTACTTTTTTGTCTCCCCTTTTTCGCCCACCGAAGGAGGTTTGGACGCCTGAGCTGGCGACGAAGCTGCAGCTTGTACTTGAGGTACTGGAAAAATACTCAGAAGATATATGAGAGTAAAATTGGACGCTTGAACTAAAGTGTCGTTTTGGGTCTTCATTGATCAGGTTAGATGGCAATAGGAACGCTAACATGCTTGCAAGAAACAGAAAAACTCAAGAACTATAAGAACAAATGAGAGAGAGAGAGAAAGAGACTACGAGGATTTGACTGAAATGAAGAACACTTTGGTAAAAAATGTACATGAAAATTATTTGATGAGTTCGATCTTGCTGACTGAATTATACATCATAGAGCTCTAAGGCATTGACAAGGGTGTTGACTAAGGAAGTGATCATAGATTCTCTTCGCGATTACTAAAATATATTCTATAAACATGATACCGAAACTTATAAATCAGAAAATAGACATATATATACATACGTAAATTTTACAGATAAGTATTAGACTCAAAATTTTCTGATCCATTCGTGGAGATCGATCATATATACCTTGCATGGCACTCGAGACTCTAGATCTTGCATCTGGGGATTAAGCTAATTACTTCTGAGACTCATACAACTTAATTGCTTTTATCGTGACATCATGTTAAATCTGAATAAATAGATTCATGAAGAACAAATAAATCATGCACGCGATATACTAAAGAGCTCGGCACAACAAGACCACAGACAGAGGTGAGAGGTTCGACGAAGAAGTCACATCAAATAATACAAAGATAAGTAGATGAAGGCAAAGGCATGTACATAAAATAACACAAGAGGAGGGCAAGAAATGGACGTGGAACACCTGAACGAGCAAATCAGCCCTCACCTGCAGCAGCAGCAGATGATGACGATGATCCCTTCTCCCGGGACCTTTTGGAACGTGATGAATCAGCAGACTTATTCTTCTGCTTCTTCTTTTTCTTTTTCTTCTTGCTTTCCTCCCTGACCCTCTTCGATCCACGAGTTCCACCAGCATCGTCGCCAACAGCAGCAGCCAACTGATTGCGGGAAGTGAACTGAGCAGTACTCCGCCCCGCCCCCTGCGTCAGAGCGGGCACCATCACATCGATCTCCCGATCGGAGGACGCGTGATCTGGCCTCACCGTCGTCGACGACGTCCGGGGCGAGGGGCCGGTGATCTTCCCGGCCACCATCGTCCTCCGGCGGCTTGTGCGTGCCGAGCGCGCTCTACCAACCATTTGTATTTTTTTGTGCCCCCAGCCCACTGCAGTCACCTTAGCCACCTTGTGCAGAAAGAAAGCCTCGGCGGCGCTCCTCGACACGATGGAGACGGTCTCGACCAAGAGAGCTCCTTCGCACCTTTTCGACTTTGTACCGCTGCGATTCTGTCTTAATTGATTTATATATCCTATGGAAAAATAAAAATTCATGTATATATATACATATGCATATATATGTATTTTGTATTTTTTTTATTAAAAAAACACAAAAACTCACCTTTAAACTAGGAAAAACACTTATTGCTCAACTCAACTTCTATTGGAATAGGGCTTATCTGTCTGGGGAACACTCATTTAGGGAGCTTTTCAGCTTAGCTGTTAAAGAACATAAATAATTCTATTATAATTTCCTAAATGACATTTAATAAAAAGTCTTTTAAAGACAATTGAAAATAATTTTTGCATGAAAATATGATATCACAATTATTAGTACAATGTATTTTTCTACTTGTCATGTTAAAACAATGAGATATATTTTTGATCATATCCGAGTGAAAATTTTAATTATTTGACTCATTCGAAAATCACTTTCCTTAATCATAGTCCAAGATGTAAACAACTTTTGACTTCTTACATTTACCATTTTGAAAAAAAATAATGTTCAGTTTTGGTCTTCTGCGTAAATTTTTTATGTCTTCACGCATTTGTATGTTATCTTTTATTCTTTTTTTGACATCGATGTTGTCAAACGTTTTTCTTTACATGCATGATGTTCAAATTATACCAAACTAAATTTGAAGATCAATAAGGTAACTCTCAAAAAAATACTTTTTCACGCTCAAACTCAATTTGTTCGTAAAAATTGGCCTTCAATTCGTATGAAACTTGATTAAGTTTGTTTACTTGCTCTAACACTTTTTTTCCATCAAACGACTTGGAGGTAATGTGTATTCACTTATATTCTTTCTAAATGAATTTCGATCGCATCGAATTCTTCATAGGCAAAGATGCATACTTTCTTATTATTTTTTGAATAAAATAATTTTATTTCCTTTTGGTATATGGGACAACCAAGTTTACTCTTCATATTCCAACCACTCCACATTTCATATGTTCGGAAATCATTAATGATTTATATTAATGCAGTTCATCATGAAATTTTGCTTTTTACATTTGTCATAAATGAGCACACCATCATCTCACAACATATTAAGTTCATGAATCAAATGCCTCAAATAAACATTTAAGCTTTTGTTGGATGATCGAGGACTTGGGATCATGCAAATAGGCAATACGTTCTCTTGTCTCATGCACATGTTTGAAGATAAATTATAAGGTGTGATGAAAATTGACCAACATGAATAAGTCGTATCTAATGTGCCAAATGGGTTGAACCTATCAATACTAAAGTTCAATCTAACATTACGTGATTTTACTAAAAAAAGTCGGATGGAGTGCATCAAATTATTTCCATACCTCAATATCTGAAGGATGTGAAATTGAAGTCGGATCATTATGTACCCCTTCTTTGTGCCACCTCAGAAAGAAATAGTTGTTGCAATATTAGAACTATGAAAAAATATCTTAACATTGCATTTGCCACATTGTTATTTGAAATTTGAGGATCTTTTCTCGGTTTATATCTTGACTCGCCACAAATAGAACAACTCACAAGTGAGTTTTTCTTATAATACAACATACAATTATTACTACATACATCAATCTTCTAGCATTCCAAACTTAAATTTCTCATCATTCATTTGCATTTGCAAGATTTTGTCGGTAACTTTTATCGGGCGCATACCCTTGATAATGACAATCATCCGTCAAAATAACTTATGTTAATATTAAATTTTAATTTCAAGTTCTATCAATTGTGCCATTGCAGAAAGAGTACTTTGCATCACACATCCATCCCACAGGTTTGTCGGCTTATTTGAGGAGGTTAAAAAACTTAGAAGCTGAAGAATTTTGGTCTTCTTCCATAAATGTTTCACCAGCATTTTTCGCTAACATTGCATTCCATGCATGGATTGCTTGACTCACCCACATTGGTATTTATGTTAGCATTAATTGTCTTTAGTCTGTTTTTCTTTGCTTTGAAGGAATAAATTTGTGTACTTTGTTAGGAAATCATTAGAATATAAATCCTTCTTCACATCATACCTAACTTTCCACTGACAACATTTGCATTTATGACACGAGTATAAGATTTTGCCATATGCAGAAAAAACTTCAGATAACTTGGATCGTCTAAGTTCAAATATATATGTTTTGTAGTCTACATTATTTAACCATAACAAGTTTTGGAGGCTGTTAGGAAGACAGACGCCTTTGCTACAACATACGAATGGCCAATGCATGCTAGTGCCTACATTTTCAGGACAAGAAGTCTAAGAAAATTCAAGCATTGCTTGTATTATGCCATGACAAATTGGCTTTTCATGAATCTCCACGACCATTAAAATGAACCATATTTGATTAAGATAAAAAAATGGTAAAAAGTAATTGGAAATGAACCATATATGTAATATTTGAATAATCATAAATGAGTTAACTAATTTGACTATAAATTAATTAAGTTAATCATTATTTTGATATAGGTTTAATTGAATTGTAATATCACAATGCCTTCAGGCAATTAGCTTAATTAATAATTAAGATTCAGTTAATTATATTTTGAGAAGAAATTGAAGTTAATTATGATCTTATATTCGTTTCTGAACTATTAGATGGAATATATATTAATCAAGATAAGGGGGAGGATGGTTCTCCCCCATCCACAGCCGTCGAATCCGCATCCGACGGTCGCACATGATGCACATGGTTCAGCTTGAAGAAGTGCACGGTTCAGGCATTGTGAGCCGGTTCGGGCGAATAGTTCAATGACAAAAAAATCGTAGAGAGAGGGCTAGATGACGATCACGACAACGCATGGGGGGAATCGCAATGGCGACCTCACGGTGGCTTCCTCACGGATGGCGGCGACCTCGCGTTGATCTTGCAGGCGACAGCCATGAGATTGTGCGGGCAACAACCTCATGGCGATCGTGCCGGTGGCGGCGATGAGATCGTGCGGGCAGCGACTTGAGGCGATATTGCGGGAGGCGGTGAGATGAAAAGTTGAACCTCGCGGCGACGAAGAACGTGTGGCAAACTCACTGCAATGACATTCCCTCCTCTTTAACTTTCTTTATATTTCTTTCCTTTTTTCTCATTTAACACTACTATTTTTATCATTTTTTAATTTGTTTTTTTCAAAACATGCATTGAATCGATTCAACCGACCCGGTTCAATCGGTCCGATTCAACTAGTTTGGCCGATTCAATGTCAAAATGAGTTTTGGACACCTAACCGGACCGGATCACCATTTGGTTCACGATTGAACCGGCTGGTCCGGTTTGATTTTAACAACATTGCTAATTTTAACAACAATATATAGTCTTGTCTTTTATATGCACCGCCTTAAAATTTTTTTGGCTTTCTCCTTAAGTCAGAGTGTAATTAGAAGAGTCATGTGTAACATTTATTCCTTATAATGGCATAGTAAATGGAGATTAGCAACGATATGTTGCTAATGTGTAAACCTTTGGATAGCAAGGTGTACCATTGGAAATTTAGTTGGATCTCTAGAGATATCTGAATGGCCTGATGTTGAAGCATCCGTATGTAATATCACAAATTCTTTGCACTACGCTTCATTTTTCATTTGTTTGGACAGGGTACAAACCGCACTGATTTTGAACATTCTAAATTCATTAATTTGAATGTTCAGTTTCTTTTTTATCTTCAATATGAGCATTTCACAAATCTGTGATAACTCTTTTGAAAAAAATTTAAGCTCTTCCACATTTGGAATGTAATCTCACTCTCTCTATATATATTTTACAGTGGCGGTGAGTTTGAAAATTTGCAGCTTGAATGAAAAATGCCAATATTGTTGTTTGAAAACTAATATCACTTGAATGTTTTCTGAAAAATTTCTTCTTTGCATGTGAAGGATGACAAATAAAAGACGATTAAGCTTAGAACATCACCAAAAAAAGTAAAGGGGATTTATTTCTTGATACTTCGAAAGTACATACACCATCCCTCTTCTCATACGACTCACTTCAGCACATTCTGATCTTAAAAGTTGGTGGCTCTAATTGCTTTCAACTCATTTACAAGGGAGATAGGAGAGAAGTGAGGCAACATTAATTGAAGGCGCTAGATGCACTTGCCACAAACTTTTTGGCATCCTTGAATCAATCTTTTGTCACCTCTATAAGCTGATGCTTTCTTCCTTCATCTCTTGTTCGAGTCGTATTGCTTCCCAGCAACAACTATAGTAGAGCTTTCCAGTATGTTTGCAATTGCCACGACATCAAAATCAAAGCCGCCACCCTATTTATGTATCATTCAATTGTCAGCATAAGCTGGACACAAATGTGAGCATACAATAATTTGTGTTTCAACGATTACCTTAGATTCTATCTTGCTCGAGAATGCCTACTTTCTCAATAGGTAATCAACCTACATGGTAAAAGTATTTAAGGATCAATCACTCATCTTGTCTGATCAATCGATTTGAATAGTGATCACCGACCCCAATGGTTGGTCGCCCGTCAGGTCGATCTGATACGTCGCCCGATTTGGATAGTAGCTGCAGGTGTCTACAACACTCGCGATTGATTAAAAAAGTAATGTTCAAATTTCTCAATTGGTTGTCTATCCAATCGATCGACGTTGCGATCGAATAAAATAGTAGCCATCATGCATATGAAACTCATGGACAAATCGACCGCTCGTACCGACTGGTCAATCGATCTATATCGAAAAATCACAGAAACAATCACTTCAATCCGTCGTTCGCAAGCCAAAACACATATTCATTCCTTCTTGAATTTCCTACTACTTTTCTAACATTCATAAGTCCATAAAACAACACCCAAATCCGATGAAACGAATTATGCTTCCATTTACGACAAACACGATCATACCCTTAAAACAAACAACGAAAACATTATAAATCAAATAGAATCCAATTCAAAGAGTTCAATCACATTCTCATTCCAAGAGTGATTGGAACGAGGAAATGTGTGGGTTCACTCATTACATACCTTAATCCCTAAGCGTTTCTAGGGACGTTTCCACGCCTTCTAGCTCCTCGTCGACCCCAAGTGAATCCCCATTTGGCCCCTTGATCTTCTAGCTCCTCCTCTTGTTGCTGGATGCCTAGAACACCATGAACAAGCTCTTGATCTCATGGGGGATGTTGCAGCCGAATGGGAGGAAGGGTGAGGGAGAAGGAAGAGGGTTTTAGGGGTTTGGGGTTTCTTTTCTACACTTTTTGCCACATGATAGATTTTTCCCCTTAACCACCTTACTTTTGAGGGTATAAGAGTCTACTTTTTGCTTAAGAATTCTGATGTCCACTCTGCCCTTAAGATTCCATTGCTTTTGAGGCTAATGTGGTCCAATTGAAAAATAAGAATATTACACGTCGTCTCTCTCTTTCTCTCATTCTCTTACTTCCATTACTGCTCATGCCTAGTGCGATTAACATTTTATACTTGATTATGGATTTCTAAAGCATTTTTCTTGATTTATTTACCCGTGAAGGTATCCTTGGAAAAGCTTCTTTAGATTAACAGTTTTCTTTTACTCATGCTTCTATTATTTGTTGCAGGTTACAAGCCTGATTATATGTTTTATTGATGATCAACAAATATTAGGAAGCCTAGAGGACAAAATCTCAACCTCAACAATCTATTAGTTACATTCTCCATTATGAATTCTCTTCTATTGGTATCTAAATCAGGCAAGCAAGACCGATCACTCATTATTTCTTGCTACAGATACACATCACCCGGTGTTGACCACCCTCATCAGTGCTGCAATTGTCGGCGCTAAGGTATCACCCATCGATGCTTCCTACCTCACCGTCATGGTCCAGTTGACCTTCAAGAAGTCCATTATTGACTATGACACACCAGGGGAGTTCCTCTATCAGGTACATTAGATTTCTAGTCTTGATTGGTCTATTTTTAGGTAAAACAATGATCGATAGCCACTGTTTTATTTGGTCGTGCAACCGATCGATCGGCCGACCGAAAATTGTTATTCTGGAAATTAAACACAATGCCTCTTTTGATTTTTTTATTGTTAGCTGATATCATGCTATTTTGTACTACGTTTAACATTATTACTAATATGATGTTCATGATTATTGCTTGACTCACATAGAAGTCAAATTGCATGCTAAGTCGTAAAGTTAAAATGAACATTTGTATGAAAATGGCACGTGAGGTTAAATACTTGGCCCATGTCGAATGGATATATGTATGAAAATAGAAATGACATGACTTCAGGATGTTAAGGCACCTCATCATATTGGTAAAGGTTCATTAATGATTGATTGATAACTTAATGGCAAGATCGTATGAATAACATTATAATTGAGCATTTTAAAGTGTAAATGCAATGGAATGTTCTTAACCACTATGCATATGGATAATTGGCATTAAATGTTATTAATGCAATGGATTGATGGAATTGGAATATAAATTGATAATTGGCTTTCTTCATCTAATTTGAGATTTTTATTGTGCACTGATTATCGTTTTAATCAAAATGTTTTATGGATTATTGAATTACTTATTTTATGGCTCTTACATAGAACTAATTGGAGGTAGACCTCCCTTGCATTCGAATTCGTGCAATAATGAAAGAATAGGTTAAAGTCAGTGGAGAGTTCACGATGACGAATTGCACAAGGTGTCGGTCTTGTTTAGGCCATAGTATTTCACATCGTTTATGGATTATGTATGAGTCGATCTAAGAACTTTTATTATGGATTATGTTGTATGTCCTCATGTGAGGAGCATTTATGGAGTCGTTATGTTGTGAACTTCGAGTCTCTTTTGTATTTGAATTATCCACCGTGATATGTCATTGAGCTTGGTGTCATATGGTCCATTATTTTTTATCGCTTCTGCTATGTTTCGAAGTAGAATAGATTTTAATTATTTTCACTTTCGCTGCATATTATTGTCATGCATTTTCTTAACTTGGGATCAATCATTGTATTGTCTATTGTGTAACGCGCTCAGGGATCCGCTCACGACAAGTGTCGTGAGGTTAATTTTGCAGGGCGTTACACGACGTGCTTGACGAGAGAGAGAGAGCAGTAATGGAAGCAAGACGAGGGCGGCTGCATCCTCGACGTCTTGAGCAAAGGTGACGGGAGCAACGAAGTCCTCAACGCTTTGAGCAGAGGCAACAAGATGGCGATGACTTCGGCGTCTGGAGCAGAGGCGCGAGGTGTGGGAAAAAGGAGAGGTCGGGCAAGATGTGAAAAAAAATCGAACCACAAGTCGAAAAAAAATTTTGGCCGGATTTAAACCGCTTGTGGACCGGGATCCCTTTTATTTTTGCGCAATTCGTATCCCGTCGTCCATCACGGATCAACGGCCCTCTCCTTATTCCCTAATATCATGTATACCGACGGTTTACTCCATGGTTTTGTCGATAATATCGACGACGGTGTCCATCGGTAATACGAAAGCGAGCTCCCCCGTCGGTAGGGTCTCCGTGACACAAACACTCTCTCGCTCTCTCTCTCTGGCGACCCTGCGGCTCCGGCGACCACATGGCTCCGGCGAGGAAGCGGACCCGGCAAGCCAACTGTCCGGCCTCATCCGGCGACGAGCTCGCGCTCATCCGACGAAGCTCGGTCTCATCCGGCGACGAGGTACCTTGCTCACTCTCTCTTCTCCGACGACGACGACCCCATCCTCTTCTCCGGCATCCTCGATTTCTTCCTCTTCTTCAGGGTGGAGGCGCCGCCGCGGACGGACTGGCCGGATCCGGCCGCTTGCCGCCGGATCCAGACGGATGCGGCCGGGTTAGGCCACATCCGGCTGATCCGCCCCCGCACTGGGGCGGATCCACCCCGTTCTGGACAGCGCCACCCTCTTATGGGGCGGATCACCCCCCTGGCCAGGGGCGGCGCCGCCCGGTCCAGGGGTTTTTCCTTAGTAGAGTTGGGCTCTTGAAGCACAGATGGTCACTTGAAGCACAGATGGTCACTTGGAGCAATTGATGTTTTTCTGTAGCTCTTGTTCGTGTAATTAGTTGATTGAATCGTTCCAGTAGTAAATTCTCTTGATGGACCTTTATTGAGTCTTTAGTGAACCTATGAAAGATAGATATTTTACTTTATTTTGTAACTGTCTTTGAACTGCTAAGTTAGAAAAAAAAAAGTTGATGTGGAAACACAATGTCTTAGTGCCTAACGTAACCTTTCAGATGCTTTGACCTATGGAGTGCCACCGATGTTTCTGTTATGATGTTCTATTAGTATTAACCCTGTAGTACACAAGATCATGCCATGCAACCGAGTGCTTATTTCAGAAAGGAGATTTATACGTTTTAGCATTAGATTGAAAATAATCTGATCTTATTTTTTCTATATCCAGATGCACACTACTCATCTGGGGGAATTGTTAGGTGCCTATCTAACAACTATTAGGAATTCATCATCCATTGTTCATGTTATACAGTTTTGATGGTTCTGTAGTCATCAGTATTCTGTGAACCCTGTATAGCATTGCAACTCCTTTGGAAATACTCTCTAACTAATAATGCAAATCCCAACATTTCAAAGAAAGCAGAATCTAAAAGAGTTATAGAAATCACTCTATAATTTATACTTTGTATTTGTAATGGAAAATGAATTCAATCCTTTGTTAACCAGAGTTAGCATTGGTTACCTAGTTTAATCATAATCAAATGGATCGTAGAAGAGGTTGGTATCTGATATATGAAATATCTTCCTTCTTCACCGGTTTTTTTATTCTACTATGGCTGATCCACAATCAGTTGCAAATACATTCTGCCCTTTTCAAAAAAGTTTAAAATTTGGGTGTCGTTTAACTGATCCTTCTGCTCTCTTACTAGTATTTGCAACATCCAAGTTTTACCATTTGGCTGATCTAGAACTTGTGGATCATTAAAAGAGATTGTGGCATTCTTCTTTACAAATTGACAAATGGAGTTGCTTCATCCAAATTTCACTGCAAAAACTACTACTAATCATAATTCCTTACGTGCACATAATCTTTTGTCTTATATAGGTGAATAACAGGGCCGAATGCGAGTAGCCATTCGATGCTGTTAATATGTCAGTAGATACAAAAAGAGGAATAATCCTGACACCTTTATAATTATATGTTTTTCTTCATAGAGCATAATTTTTGTCTTTGCATTACGACTTGGGTACTTAGCATGCTTGTGTTTCCTCTCAAACATATTACTGAATAAAGTAAAAATGATGCAGGTAACCTCTTTATCTTTCACCTGCCACTTGTCCTTTTGGGTCAAATGAGTCGGCTTGGGTTTACTATCGTGAAGGCTTTTGTTATGCGACAAAAACACTATGACAAACATTCATTTTCATTTGAGAAATATGAGGCAAACATATTAAGTAAACCATTTTTATTAAAAAGTTCATCATAAAGTTTGACATTTTCTTCACAGAGTTTCATGTTTAGTCTTGAACGTTGATAGCATGATGAAATAACTACGTGAGATCACCACCCATTCCTCGGACCAGCATTGCATGCCGATGTGGTAAGAAGTGTTGAATCAACGGGTTGAACATGAACAAATTTAAAGCTATAACCATTTCGCAGGGTTGTGATAGTGAATTTGCTCTGTATTCATTACCTTCTCATGAGTGTTTTTCATATTGATCACAATTGAAGAAGTTTGTGCTCTCAAAAAAAAAAAAAATGAAGAGGTTTGAACAAAAAATGTAGTATTGATTATTATTTTTCCAAAAGCACCTCCGGATATTAGGAATTGATTCTCGAGTTATTTCTATTCAGTTCCTGAAGAAGCAACACAAGACATAGATGAATTTCAAGTTAATATGATTCATACTTGTTAATTTTATTTGGCAATTAAACTTATTACGCAAGTACGATGTTTCATATGTAGATGTTTCAATTCGGTAAAAGGAAAAACAAGATAAAAGAAAAGGTCCCTCCTACATCAGAAAGAGAAAGAGGAGACAGACCACTTATTCCTAGACCTCCGGGCATGCACATTGTGGAGAGACTGCCTATACTGGATGCTCCTTCTTCTGACGATGATTCAGCGGAGGCCACACCATTGCCTGATATTACTGACATCAACACACAGTTTTCCGAGGATGCCATTGATGCTTCTACCTCGAGAAATCAATTTAAGGCCTATGTACAGCCAGATGGGCATTCTGGGTAAGTGACAGAAATCAGTATTCATAAAATTAATAGTGCATTCATTATAATCCGTTAGTTTTGTTAGGTTTCTTCCATCAAAACCGGCTGTAGCCGCTTGCACTAAAGTAATCCGGCAGAGATATAATCAGTCGTGGCTTACGTGGAGAGAGATTCCTCATGCTACGAGACAGATATGGTTTAGAGAGTTCCAAGTTTGTATATGAATTGATTGTATTTTGTGTTTTTCAGTTCTGTCCATTTTGAATTATTATAGATGCTAAATTTATTTTAAATTATTTGAAGGCTGATGTGTGGTGGGATGTTGAGTACACAGAAGAAATCTGGAAAGCATTTAATTCTAGGTGCTCGAAACGGTTGTCTTCGATGCTATCAGATGCACGGGCTGCGGGACAACGTCCAACTTGGATTAGTGAAATTCTATGGTCCGAGTTGTTAGTAAAGTGGTCAACTGAGGAGTACAAATTCAAGTGCGAAAAAGCGAAAACAAATCGGGGATCCGATCAAGGAGCTTGCGTACACGTTGGTGGTAGTATATCTACGTCAACCATTGCCAAGAAAATGGCATGTAGCATTATTTGTATAATTTTATTTAATCAATGTCACACTAATATGTGTTTAATTGTATGTTACTATTTTAATTGTAGGAAAAGGAGATGGGTAGAAAGCCGACCGAAGATGAAATTTTTCTCAAAACTCATCAAAAGAAAAATAAAGAATGGGTTTCGCCCTATGCTCGGGAGACTTACGTAAGACAATACGTTCATAATATTTGATAATTAGTAAATTTTATTATCATTGACAATTGTGTAATAAAAAATTTCAGGAGGGATTTAAAACAAAAGAAGCCGAGCATTGTACACAAGCCACCCAGGAGGGAGCAACGCCGATGACTCGTGTCAACTTTGGACAGAGCACGTTGGCGTGAAAAAGGGTCGTGTCTACGGTCTTGGATCATCCGCAGGTTATATGGATATTGGATTTAGTCGTAGATCGGTGTCCGGTTATCCAGGGCTGGATGTACAACAGATTTTGGCCGACAGGGATAGCATGTGGAAAAGACGACTCACCGAAGTACAACAACAAGTACTTCAACAACAACAATAAGTACGACAAAAAGTATGCGAAGAAGTACGACAAGAGATCCGAGATGAATTACGAAAAGAGATGAAACAACAATTCCAAGAACAACAACAACAAATGAAGATAATGATGCGACAAATGCTGCGTGGTAAGTAGAATGATGAGGACGAGGACGATGATGACGAGGACGAGTAGATTATGTTCGTTTGTATCACCTTTAGAACCATAAAATATTTATTAAATGAAGGTGGAATTGAGAAGCCGGAGGATGGAAAGGGTAGTAATCTGACAAGTTCATTTCTCCGGCTTTTAAAGTAACCCCCTTCTTAACTAATTCCCTGGCCTTTTGTTTAATTTGTATACATTGCTTCTGCGCTCATAGCACTAGCACCAACCACCTCCGGTCATGGTGCTGACCACCTTCTCTCATGCGGCAGGCATGAGGCCCTCCAGTTAAGGTAAATTATGTCATTTAGTGTTCGATAGTGATTGTTGCTTTAAATTGTCTGTGACTTTGCATACTTTTATGTTTTGATGAATTATTTCCTATGTTTAGAATACTTGTTGCAATTGTACTGAAAATGCTGGGTTGTTGGGATTGACCGGAGTCGGAAGCGCGGGGGGGGGGGGGGGGGGGGGGGGTGAGTGGTTGTCCAAATATCAGCTGCTTTTATGTTTTTCCTCTCTGTACTAGGTAGATATCCTTTTCTCATGGATATAATGAACTCATATGCACACTTCCTGCGTTTGCTGTATAGATAAAATTTGGAGCCGTTCTTGCTTCAGTACCTCTGTCCATATTTGTTGTTCTGTATTGTTTGCTCTTCGCCTATGGTGGTCAATACTTCATACTTCATTCCATTTACCTCATCCTTCATTCCCAGATTTCTGCCATAGCCAAAATTGGCTCCTAC
Organism: Pontederia crassipes; assembly: GCA_030549335.1. Taxonomy (NCBI): domain Eukaryota; kingdom Viridiplantae; phylum Streptophyta; class Magnoliopsida; order Commelinales; family Pontederiaceae; genus Pontederia; species Pontederia crassipes. The sequence continues at coordinate 12,572,676 of CM060190.1, forward strand.
GGATGACATCTAACAAGTTTTTCTTGCTATTTCCAAATCTAAATGACTGATCTAAGGAATAAGTGATTACTGTTACATATTTCCTTTAGTTTCATTCAACTACACGAGGCATGCCATTTTATGATGGAATGCATTATGCACTCAAAATGTCATTATGTAAAGAATGGAAAGTATGATTCACTAAATTTCTTAATCAGTCTAGTTAATCAAGTACTTCATCTTAAGAACCACCAGCTATCTATCTATGAATTATGGGGCTTAGCTTCTGTGTCTGCTGGTTACATTTTAAATTTATGACTATAAACCTTGAGATCATCTAAACATGTTTAGAATGGAAAGAAAATGATATGGAAAAAAAATTAAACAATATGCACAGAGTTCTAATGGCTGACAACAATTTTGTATATTTGGACACATGAATGCAGCTTCCATGGAACTCGGATTCCTTCAATTCTGCAATCTGAATACCATAAGGGCAAAATTTATTCTCGGATTCTCCTTGTGTAAATTATCTTCATGTGTTAATCAGATGATTGATTGCCTTGTGAGATTTTTGTATAAATCTTGCTTAATTGTAAGTTTGAATATCTATAGGCTCACGGTGTGTGCAATGCCACTAAACAGGTGCATAATTATGCAATAGTAGCATTTAAGAGTAGCAAGGTAGTCAACGATCTAATCTTTAATGCTTGCACCACTTACCTGCAGGGTCTTTTTGCTGAATGACTACCCTTCTTTTAACAACCCTGGAATGCATCTTTAGCACATTTCAGTCATTCTTAGTGGCCTTATTATTTGAGAGAGACATTTCCAAGTGGAAGCTGAAGTTAGATTTGGATCTTCTGGTTATCATCTATTCTTTAAGTACATTGATTTGAGTGGTTATTCGTCTTGTCCAAGATGATTTTTCGTACTATTGTCATACATCCATTTACCAGAAAGTGTCAGATTGATGACACAAACTTTAAATTCCGTATAATGCAGAATATTGACCTTGCATGACATGTTTTCAAAATGTACCATTCAAATATTTAGTATGTATCATTCCAAGAGTGAAGGTAAATGTTTTGGTAAATATTTAGTATACTGAGGGGGTTCTTTTTAGCTTAGCAAACCTTCGTGATAAAAACATTTTCTTCTTTGCGCACGGTAGATGAATGAGTTGAAGAAAGGTGCACTAATATGGTGGTTGGTTAGTAATAAAGCAGTTAGTTATTTTGATACTCTACCTGTTCATTTAAGCTTTCTGAAAATTATGTGTTATGACTTGTACCTTCGGCGAGATCTAGAAAAAGTAGTGGAAGATGATCCTAGACCCCAAGATGAAGATTATAGATTATATGATTTGCGGTATAGAGTAATACCATCCTGTTATAGAATGCACTTTCCTGAAAATTTGAAAAGCCACCGCTCTGATGATATTGCTCATTCTGCTACTTTTTGTGCAAAAGATTATTAATTCAGGTTATTGAAGAAAATATTGTTTTTCATGTTCTTATTGATAACATTGTCTTACCTCATATATAGAAGACATGGGAATACTAGAAGTAGAAGTTTGCGGCAAAAAGAAGCATTGTCTGATGGGTGCATAGGAATTGCACTTGATATAGAGAAATTGGTGGTCTCAATTATCTTCAATAATTTCTCTTATCAATTGAAATGTTTATTGACCTAATTATCTCTAGATTTCTCTATTAGATTTGAAAATTTTTAACACTTCCCTCAAGCCGGAGTATAAATGTTAACATGCCTATCTTGTCACGTAGAAAGTTGTGTCATTTCTTAGATAACCTTTTTGTGAAAATATTAGCAAGTTCAAAAGGATCGAACAATGATTTGGACAAGTGTTCGTTTCAAATTGGACCAATTGGATCGGATAATAATAAAATATTATATTTAATATGATATACTAAATGAAGCTATTATATTTTAATTATATACCTATGTCAAAAATGTAATTATACAAAAAAATAACAATCTTAAATCATAAAATTTAAATTTAAGATTTGATGTTAAAATTATTACACACTTAATAAATGAAAATCTTATTGAATTTGATTATTATATATAAATTTTCTATTCTTTAAGTTTATTGTATTTCATGTCTTTGTTTTTTTATGTTAAAAGAAACAAATAAGTAATTTTTTTTCAAAATATTATATATTCTATAAATAAATATATAGTATAATTAGTGGTTTGTTAAATTCTAACTTACTACATATTAAATTAAAGAAATTTTAAATTTGTACATATATATACATATATATATAATACTATACTTAGTATTTACTAAGTATGTTATAGTTTTGTTGTATTTATGCATATAAAAAGAAGTTTGCACCATTCATTCCTAACTAATTTATCTAATATAATAAATATTATATGTAATATAAAAATTATAAAATTAACTTACGTTATAATATACATTTTTTTATTAAAATAATTGAATAAAATTATAATTCATAAGTTAAAATTTAAAGTTTAATAAATTCTAAGCTAAATGAAGGGAAAAAGAAGAAGTAAGGTGTATAAATTATAAACATAGTCTCACATAATAGTAGCAACATGAGGGTAAATGGTCATTATAAATAAGGAGGAGCTAGTGGGTCAATGAGATTTTTTTATGGAGAAAGTTTATTTTTGAATATTTTTCAAATTATCTCTTAATAAAAAAATTTGATTGGCCCAAAAATTGCGGTTCAACCTAATTTTTCCTAGTTTTGATTGGTTTTGGCTGGTTTTGATTAGGTTTTGATCAGTCTTGATTGGTTCAATCCGGTACAATTAGGGGTCCGGTTTAGTGCTTATAATAGACTATCTTATTGGCTAGGTGACGATCGGATTGGTCCAATCTTGATAACATTGATTGGAGGGACAATATATAAACCCTAATCATCAATTTATTAATGTAATTCATATCACTTCACAACCTGGTACTCAACTTTAGCACTTGATTGAGACACAACTAATTGTTTTTCACTACATTATGTAACTAAATTTTCTCTCAAGAAAGTGGCAAAACTTATAGTGGAATGCTTATCTTCAATAAAGCTAGCATAAACAACATTCGAGTAAGTTGAAAAATCCAAATGACCAATATTTTTAAATATAATCCTTTTCTAAGGGAGTCTTTAAGATATTTACAAACAAAATTTTAATGATTATAGTGTAGTTTCTTCATAATCTAACTAGCATGACTAATAACAAAACTAATATTAGGTCGGGTGACAATCAAGTATAAAAGTTTTCCAACAATGCTGATATATCTTTTTAGTCATGAAAAAGAGGATCTATCACTAGACCTTGATTTGGTAGACTCATTAATAGGAATGGATGAAGTCTTAGTTCTCAATGTACTTACATTTTCTAGAATATTCATCACATATTTTCTTTGAGAAATGATAATCCTTGTAAGTTTCTCGCAACCTCAATTCCAAGAAGTAACGAAGCTTTCCAAGATCTTTTATAACAAAATTTTTTTGTAAGAAGTCTTTTTTAGTTTCTAGAATTCCAACATTATCATCACCGGTCAGAATTATGTCATTTACATAAATAACAAGTACCACACGCCCGTGCTCTTTCTTTCTTATGAATATAGAATGATTAGTAGTACAACAGGAGAAATCAATTTCTCACCACCAGACTTTGCTTGAGATCATAAATGATTTTTTTGAGTTTGCACACATACTCCCTCTCAACTTCATAGCTAGGAGATTTTGACATAAATACATTTTTTGTTAAATCATCATACAAAAATGTGTTCTTGATATCAAGATGATAAAGGGGCCAATTTTTATTAACAACAATCGAAATGAGTATTCGAATTGCATTGAGAAGAGCACCATGAGACAAAGTCTCAGAATAGTCCACTCCATATGTTTAAGTGAAGCGTTTGACAACAAGGTGAGTTTTGAATCTTTCTACTACAGTTGTATTTCAAGTCGTTGAACTAGATCCATGTATCCCTAGAGAGAAGTGCATTCAATTCATCATCCATAATTTGCTTCCATTTTGGAAATAATAGCATTCATTAGAGCCAAAGAAAAACTATGTAATTTAGGACTCAACTAATCAATGCAAGTGTAGTGAGACATAGGATGCAGAGTACAAGATCTTATAGGTTTTGGTAAAGCTATTGATTAATTATCATCGGCAGACCTTCTTGTGGGCAAAGGAGCATCCGATGCAAGTTCCGATTGAGGATTAGAAGGGGATTGCGAAGAGACTTGCTCAGAAGTCTTGTCAGTAGTAGGAACTTATGTGCCTTACTTCTTAGAATAATATAATGTCCCATTGAGTCAAAAAGGCACTTTTTTCCAAAGAAAGCGACATCCCGACTAACATAGTACCTTTTGGATATAACATTATAGCAACGATATCCCTTTTGGGTACATGAGTAATCCAAAATGACATATTTAACGATCATAGGAGAGTTTGTTAGCAATACTAAAAATGTGAACAAAATAAACACGTCCAAAGTTTCCAATGGGAAGAGAAAAAACATTGATATTGAGATGGAGCAAGCTAAACGGAACCTCCCCTTTAAGAATAGAAGGGGGAACATGATTGATAAGATAAATTCCAGTCAAAATTGTATCCCTCGAGAAGTGCTTTGGAACTTTCATATGAATGAGAAGGGCCTTAGCAATATTAAGGATGCAACGAAGTTTTCTCTCAGCAACACTATTGTTGCTATTTTGCTGAGAAGTGTAAGCAAAGTGGTTTGATGAATAATCCCATTGCAGGATAAAAAAAATTGGAGCTTATGCTGCATAAATTCTAAAGCATTATCAGATCGAAAAACTTTGATAATCGATGAATAGAAATTTTGAACCTCATCAAAGAAATGTTTGATAATACTCAATATCTCAAAACAACTCTTTATTAGAAATATCCAAGACAAACGACTATGGTCATCGACGAAGATAGCAAAGTAACGATGACCAATAATACTTTTGCAATACAAGGATCCTAAATATCATAGTGAACTACATTAAACATAGTGGTACTTGGAGGATCAAAATGTTGAGAATATGAGGTATGACGTTGTTTCCCAACCTGAAAAGCTTCACGATTTATCTGAAGGTTATTAGGAAGTTTATGAAGCATTTGATGCAGAACATAGCCAGAAGGATGATGATGTCATAGGACATGATCAATGGAAATGGAGGGAGCACCAACACAGAATATGAATATCCAAATAATAAAGTCCATTCTTCTCATACTCGGATGTCTTGAAAATAATAGTGATATAAAAATAACCTTGCATTTAAGTTGCTTGCTAGCGACAATAAGTTCAAAGGAAACTCAAGAGCACTATAAACATCTGTAAGCTTGAGTCTAGAAGAAAACTCAATAGTTTCGACCGATGTAATTGGAGAAAAACTTCCTTGAGCCAAGCGAACAAATCTAATTGTATTAGTTGAGGTAGAATGTGATAGAGTAGTACCATTCCCGGTGAGGTGATAAGAAATAATAAAATCAATCACCCATTTTTCATAAACTCTAATTGAAGCAAATGAACAGTACTGCTAATCCAGCAATTATAGAATCATCAGTAGCGGTAGATGGTCTCAATATGTTCATCAAAAGGGTATAAATTAGTAGCGGTAGCTGAAAGGAAGATGATGAGTTCTAATAACCTAGTGCCTTCTTTAGCATGATCGATGCTTGATTATCTTAAGTAGGCTTACCAATTTTTTCCAGGGCTTGTCAGAAGAGTGGTTTGTGCGCTTACAATTCACATGAGTATGACCATGTTCTCATCCACGATGAGAACCATTGCTAGGTATAATTGAACCATGACCAACAACAAGAGCAGTGGTGTATGTAGGAATCATAGTAGGTTGAGTATTGAAATCAACCTTTTAAAGAAGATTGTATACAATTTCTAAGTCAATGATGGCATTAGAGGATAACATATGATCTTTGACAACTCAGAATCGAGTACTAAGTCCATCAAGAAACCGATAGGTTTGCTACTTTACCCTTTGATATTTTTGCTTATCGTAACATGATAAAAAAATGGATAGCTTCATATAATGATTCCATAAGAGTGTAATAATTAAGGGTGTTCATTGAGTTAGGTTGACCCATGAATTCGATGGCCTAACCTGACTATAACCAGTCGATTGGGGTCGGGTACGAGTCAAAATGTTCTAACCCAAGTTGACCTAACCCAACCTAAAGACCCGATATTTTTATTGTTTATTTAATTTTCAGTTTATATTTCGTACAAAAAAATTAAAACATTAAAATGAAATATTTTAAATGTGTAAAATAATATTTAACAATTTATTTTATGCTTTTAAATATATATTATATAATATTTTTTTTATATTAAATAATAGAAAAGTTAAAAAAAATGATGGTCAAGTAACTCGACCACATGACTCGATCTAGTCCGACCCTAATCGGGTTGACGTTTCGTGTTGGATCGGATTCAACCCTCTAGGAGTGACCTGACCCGACGGGTCGGTGTCAAACTCGACCCGTGAATACTCTTAGTAGTAATTTGCTAAAAACATATCACCTTGGTTAATCGACCAGATGCGACAATAAATATCTTTCACATCGCTAATTGATGTGAATATTTATTTTCAAGACTGGATCATATCTCGTTGACATTCTTTTTGTAAAGTTGGTCGGTAGATATTCGTTATTCAATGTTATTCATCAACCAATTGATGACAGGGTAATTGTCTTGTACTTCTCAAATCCTTCATCAGGGGCTTTCAAAACAACCCCTATAATGATATTTAACTTATTTTGTGCACCGAGAAAAATTCGAAAACTTGGGACCAAAGTATATAATTCGGGGTACAATTGAGTTTGATGGCGGTATCCTGAAAACATGAGAAGAGGAGTGGGAGGTTTGGTTTCAACGATAGAAAGAGTGCCAGAAGACATGAGAGAAGAATCCATTGGGATAAAGAAAAAAAATATTAGAAACTACTATAAGCCAAATCTCCATAGGACACTCCTTAAGAAGTGCAGGACGCGTCAAAAGTGTAGGAAGCCGTTAAGGCAGAGATAGATTTAGGGTTTCATATAAAAGTGACAACAAAACTGCCCTTGTTAGGGCAAAGAGACATTGGAAATGCTGATGTAAATTTTGGGAAGTGCGATTAGTTAACTGATTTATTGAATTCTAAATACAAAAGGCAAAAGACTAAGATCTAGGCATAGATTATGTAGACATGGAAACTAAACAAGGTCTATGCATAAACTATGCACAATTAGGAACTGAATAAAGTCTAGACGTAGACTATGCATCCTCACTTCTCTGAACTGCAAGTGCACAGACCGAAGTAATAAACTCGAATGTCGTATTCACAGTGATTTAAAACATAATATTCACTAACTAATCTAAATTAATCTTAAACTAAATTAACTCTTTTTTTGTATTTTAAGGTGATTGATATAAAATGATAACTAACAGATAATGAAATGCTCTCTTAGGAGTGGAGTTCATTTAATATTCTGTTGGATGGATTAAAACAATTTAACAGTGATAATCAAACTAGATTCAACCTGTAAAAATTGCTCTCATAGTGCATTAAAGTTAGAACTAAGTATCATACTTTCATATGAATATTAATTAGGTTGATTCAACATAGATTTCAATTGATATTAGATTATAATGAAACTTCTAACATAGATACAATCAGATTCACAAACTAATGTTAATGCTCTTGATTTATTTCTAAACATCAAGGGAATCTAGAATCAACCTCTCGGTTGTCATTTCAAAATGAGATTCACATTAACAAAAGTCAAATGGATATTTCAATTCTCAAATGGAAAGATTAGAACCAGAAAACCAAATCAATGTTCTTGGCTCATTTCTCAGAAATCACAAATGAAATCAAATCTAGAAACTAATTGCTAATGCTCTTAGTTCATTTTTTAACAAGGGAATATAAGATCAATCTCTCAGTTGCCATTACAATATGTGATTCACATTAACAAGAAGTTGAAGAATGCATTTAGACTTGAGCAAAGATTAGAATCAGAAAATAAATGCTAATATTTTTTACTCATTTCTAAATAAGAAAGAATCAAACATCAATTTCTCAGTTGTCATTCTAAAGCAAGATTCACATCAATAAAAAATTAATTCAAAAAGCATTGAGAAACTACGATAACATCAGTAACAAAAGTGTTGTTCAATCATCCATCCATAAACATAAATTAAACTACTATCATATCCTAAGAAAACTAAGATTTAGCTCTCCAAAATCGATGAAATCAACACAAAATAGATGAGGAATAGAATAAAAACATTCTAAAATATAAAGAAGAATCAACTCCAGCAAGAAAACCTTCTGCCCTCCAGTCAAATGGCCAAGAGAGGAAAAGCTTCTTTTTGCTCCTGAACTACCCCTTTATATATGGAATTATCATCACCATTTGATCACATCAAAAGCTTTTATTCATTATGATTTTGCCACCTGGTCCTCTTTTTCTACCAAAAGATTCCTTCATGTATGCTTTATGGTAGCTTGTAAGTGGTGCCCTTCTCCTTTTCCGGCAAGAATATTCGTCTTTTATGCTTGATTTTGATGCTACAATAACATGAAGAACAAGCATCAATTACTCAAATAAAAATTAAACAAATAAGAACTAAATCAGTATAACAAATAACTCAAATGTGCAAGTGTAAAATAATATTATGTCAAAAAGATAATTGCATGTATATTAGGCATAATTATCAAAATATGAATATTTTAGGATTTATATGCATATGAATTAAGATGGAAAACTAATAGAAATGTAGTATGATCAGCTAATGGTCAACTGCCAAGCCTTGCCAAGTATGCGAAAGCAAATGGTGGAGAAGAGGAACAAATACAGAAAATAAGAAGTTACAAAATCCTGATGTAGGACCGCTACTCTTATACCTTATTGAAGAAAATATTGTTTTCCATATCTTTATTGATAACAATATTTTCTCATATATAGAAGACTACATGAGAATAATAGAAATAGAAGTTCGCTACAAAAGGAAACATTGACTGGTTGGGGTACAGAATTGCAGCCATATAAAGAAATTGTTGGTCTCAATTATCTCCAACAATTTCTCTTACTAATTCAAATATTTATTGTCCTAATTATCTCTAAAATTTTCTTTCTTTGATTTGGAGAATCTTCAACATAGGAGAAAACACAATGGCAACCATAGAAACAATTGAGGGAGTATAAAATGATGTATCTCCTCTACAGCTAAGAACAACCACCATCCTAGAAAAAAGAATTGAAGAGCTGAGAACAGCCACCAGACAAGAACTTTTACACTTCTTAGATAATAAATCATCATCAATATTGAGGCGATTTGTTCAACTTTTAAGTTATGCATTATACATAACATTTCTTTGTGTTATAATGCTCAACACATGCATGATATATTGTAAGGGGATTTTCATGGCACTTAATGTCACTGGAGCAAGTTAATAATTCATTTCCATAATGCATGCTTATCTAATTAAACCCTTCTTTTGTATTACAGGAATTTTTTATATAGAAAGAAAATCGATAATATTGGAGGACATGATGGATATGTCACTGGCAGTAATCCTCTCCTTGCGCAAAAACTATATGTTAGAGGATTTTTTTCCCATTTCATGTCAATTTTATGATCTGCTTGTCAAAGTGTTACTGCATATAATGATTTGAAAATCATTCATAAATTGAGTAAAAGGATAAAGTGTGAAAATTGTATTTTAATTGCATTGTGTTAGATAGAACTTGAATGGATTTAATTACTTTGCTGAATGGGTTTTATTTGTACAATGGATTTTATTTGTAGTTCTTTTTAATCTTCTGAATTTTATTTGGAAATTCCAAAGTGAAGATATTTCTAATGAATTTTCTTGTTTTACTTTTTCTAATGAATATGCTAATTTTACAATTTCACATGCACGTGTAATTTCTAAAGTTTCAATTTCATTTTTGAAATTTTTATTTTCCATAAAACATGTATTATTTTCTTCTTTTAATTTTTCAATTTCATGTATTAATTTTTTATTTTTTTCTTTAATTGAAAAATAACTTTTTATAAGAGAGGAGAATTCTTTGTTTATGTTTAAAGAAAGGCTTTCTTCGAAAGAGATAAATGAGTCATAATTTGAATTTGAAGTGTTAAATCGTTGTAAACCATTAAGCATATGTATGTTTCATTACTGGAGGAGCTTGATGAGTCACTTGTTTCATTTGACTCTTCATATTTTTTTTCTTTTTACCTTCTCGAGATGTCTCTTCTTTGTGATTTTTGTATGATCTTTGAATAGGCTTCTCATTCTTCTCTTTCTTCTTCGCCAATTTGATATATTTGTCAAGCTTTCTTGTATAGCGGACGAGTCTCTTTTCGTCAACTTCTTCTTCACTTAAGTCATCTTCATTTTTGCTTGCTTTTCAAGGTCAGTGTCTTCTTTTTGAGAGCATTGGATTCTTCTTCTTCTTACATTCCGATCTCATAGGTTAAAAGTGAACTAATAAGTTCATCAAAATTTAATTTATTCAGATCTTTTTCTTCGATCATGGTCCTCTTCGTATGCCATTGGGAGGAGAAAGACTTGAGAATCCTTTTCACTTTTTGGGGTTTGTTCTCGACTCGCCCAAAGAGGCTATGCCATTCACTACATCATTAAATCTAGCAACCATATTATTTATGGATTCATTTTCATACATCTTGAAGGAATCATATTGATGATTCAAAATATTTAATCTAGATTATTTGACTTTATCCATTCCTTCATAAGTAGTAATAAGTTCCTTCCAAATTTCGGTTGCACTTTCACAATTTGAAATCCGATTAAAATCCATTGAATTCAAAACACAATAAAAAATATTCTTTGTTTTCCAATCCAATTTCGAAAAAAATTTCCGTCTTTCATCATGTTCGAAAGGTAATTTTTCATGTAAATAATAGCCATTTTCAATAATATCTCACATGTTCATATCAATAGAACATATGTAGGCTTGAATCCTAATTTTTCAACAAGCAAAATTTGATGCATTTAAAAAGGGAGGATGACTAATTGATTGTCCTTCGGTAAAAGTAAATCCACTTGATGTCATAGCTCTTAAGATGATTAAATTTTAAAAGAAATGATTAAATCTTAAAATGATTAGATGTAAAAATGATTAGATCTTAAAACAAGAGCAACCCTCTATGATATTAATTGTAGGATCCCAAAGGGCACCAAGAGGAGGGGGTGGTGGTGAATTGGTGTTCAATCTGAAAATACCGATTTCACAAAAATTATCGCGGAAGCTTAAAATCGATTCTTAAAATCTTTGCAATTCAAATTATAAACACAATATGAGTGAGAGAGAGAGAGAAATCAAACACAATGAACACAGTGATTGTTGACGACATTTGGCCACACCTTAGCCTACGTCCCCACTCCGACTTCTCAATTTCGAGACCGTCGAAGATTCTACTAGAACTTTCTTTGTTCTAAATGGGGCAAGGAAGAAAGTCCTTTACACAACCACATTTTCTCCACTTCGAGAGGCAAGACAACATTTCCTTGTAGGAAGCTAATATTTTCTCTCGCTCAAGAGGTAAGATTTAGAACCTCTTTTACATAGGAGCTCTCACAATCTTTTTAAAAAATAGTTTTCTCTTTTATAATAGAACACTCACAAGAAGAGAAGAGAGAAAGAAAGAAAGCTCTAAATGATAACTTCAAGAGAAATGATATTCTTTTGATTTCTTGAAGTTTTGTTTCAATGCTTGGATTGGATGCTTTTGCTTCTGGCTTTGGCATTATTTTTACAGGCTTCAACATGTGAAAAATTCGTTCAGAATTTGTTCCACAATTTTCTCCTTCAAATATAGTTGTTACTATTTATTTGACCAGTGGACCGATCAACCGCATTTATGGACTGGTCGTCCGGTCTATATGACCATTGCGCTGATTTCTTTAGTTACCGCAGCTAGCCAGTCAATCGGTACATCGACTGGTACCATCTCGACGTCGACCGGTATAGTCTCGTCATGGAACTTGGGCAGTACATGCATTGATCAGTCGACCGACATTTTGGATCAGTCAACCAGTGTCCCAACATAAACAAGATTAGCCTTTTTTACTAAGGTCGTTAACCTTGGGACATTTCAACATTGGAAATCAAAATAAACTGTGATGAATGAAGGTAAAGAGAAAATGACATTTTGACATTAACAAGTATGCGTGCAAGAGCATAATGTTGACTTACTGATGGTCGAAGAAGGGCGACGATAGCGTTGGGTTCGGCGAACGGCTTCAGCGGAATGGGCCGACTGATAGGGCAAACGCGTCGGCGATGGTGAACCTAGTGGCATGTCAGCGAACATCATAAAAGAACAAATAAATAAATTTCTTTAAGAGAAAATGCATGGTTAGGTAGGTGGCTTACTGATGGATGGAGGACTGGCTTGGCAGGGTGGAGGATGGCGGCATCGTGCATCGATGGATGAAGGACACAAAACAGTTGGTGGCTCGACAATCACTACAAGAAAATGACCTATTTACGACGGACAAGAATCCTTCGCATTTTTCGACGACATTTGCGATGGATAGAATAAACATTCCTAAATACCAAAGGCAAGAAAGTCCTTCGCTACTACCGATGGGAATTTACCGATGGGCCTAGCCTTTGAATTATCGACAGATTTATATCCGTTGGTAATTTCGAATGCTAGACCCATCATTAATTATTTTTATAATAAGATATATGTAACATAATATACGTATATGCTTAATATTTTATTATTAAAATTGCCGATGGACCAAGCCTTCAGAATTATCGATGAATTTACATCAATCAATAATTTCAAAGGCTAGGCCCGTCGATAAAAATATGATTTATAGATAATTAAAAGATATATGTTGTATATACAAATTATATGTTGAAACAAGTATATATAGAAATTAAGGAGATAAAACATGATTATAGATAACTAAAAGATATATGTTGTATATACAAATTATATGTTGAAATAAGTATATATATTATATTTAAGTATTCAAATTAGATGAAATATGTTATACATACATGCATGCACACACACACTATTTATATTAACAAATGTGTAATTAAGTTTACATTACCTATTATATCTATATATATATTTGTATCTATAAACATATAAACTATAGTCAAATTAACATTCGTTCTTTCTTCATATGTAGATGTCGATATACTAATTAATGAACTATATATATTACGCATATATATTATTTATCTCAACAAATGTATTTACATAACAAAATAATATTACACACTTAAATTAATATAGGTATATATTGTATACATATATATTTGTATAATGGTATCTATGTGTATTTATATTTATGTGCATATATGAACACATTTATAATAAATATTTAATTAATTTGTTCATAAAATTATAGTATAAATAACATACATAATTATACAAAATAACATTACCTACTTAATTAAATCAATATATATATGTTTTTTTATTTGTATACATACATGTGTATATGTATTTATGTACATATATTTCTACTTTTATTGATATATATCTCTGAACACTATTATAGTTAATATTTAATCAATTAATAATTAATAATTAATATTCACATGCATATAAGAATATTAATTTTAATAAATGTTTGAGCTACATTGTCTCAATAGCACCACCTTCAAAATAGTGACACAGTAGGCTCACATTAGCATCATGCTAGCCTCGACAACCGGAGTGACACTATTTCAGCCACTTTAGCGTCGCCACTAGTCGACGCCAATATAGCATTATAGTTTACATTGTATTTGCGTTTTCGCGTGCGAACTATAGTAACATTGTACCATCGAGAAGGCACAAAATTTGGCATCGATGTTTGGTAGCAAATGTGACGCTATTTAGACACTACTATGATGTAACTAGTGTCACATACTTGTCGACTATGGAAGGAGCCAGGATGGAAAGTTAGGGAGGTGAAGAGTACAAGAAAATGACACATATATATGAATTTATAAATATATAAGTATAAAAAATAGCAAAAATTAAATTTACTTTATAAATATATATTAAAAATAACTTATAATATAAATTTTATTATTTTAGTTAAAATATATCATTTTATTACATGCATTTTTTTATTTGTCATGTTCATCGTGTAAGTTAAAATTATGATAAAATAATATATATTTAACATTATATATATATGAAATAATTAACTTCAAAAAGTTAGATGAAGATATATGTAACTAATTTTTTAAATACTTAACTAAGTAGTTTGATTTGTTATAGAAAGAAATCAAATCCTTTCATATATCTTATAAATACAGTTTATATTATCTTTATGTAGATTTCATAAGATTAGGACCTATTAATATATATATTAATATTTTTAAGAAACATATATGGTATATTATTATATATAGTATACTTCAAAAAATTAAGGGGGGTCAATCATAATTTCTTTAAAAAATCCTAAATATATATATATATATATATATATATATATATCCTTATATATGTATAGTATAGCAAAAAGTTGGTGGTGGTGGTGGTGGTTTGGGGTGGGGGGTGGGGGGGTGTGAAGTAATATGTCGTTCCGTCCCTATTGTCGGTCGAAATGTGTCGTTGTTTCGACTTTGTTAGCATTGACTTAGCATCATTGTCTTTGAGTCGCTAAAGTGTGTGGCTATTCGGTAGATTTCTTATAGTCGATACTAGGCTCGACATGGACCTGACAAACACATTTTTTTATAACATATTTAAATGCTTAATCATATATTATTATTATATTATATATAAAATAAGTTTTATTATACATCTAATAATCATAATATCATATATTATAATATTTTATTATTTTTAATATCATGTATTATTTTTTATTATAATTAGAAATAATCTTTTTATAAAGAAAAATGGGTCGACACAATCTAGCCGGACCGGCTCGATAGAATCGTGCAGGGTGTGACACGATCATACATGAGTTAACCAGCCCGATCACGAACCATCTTCACATGAAACCATGACTTGTCCTAGATGTTGTCCAAGTTGAGACAACCATGATAATTAACTAATAATATCCTCATTTTCTACTGTTAGAACTAATATCTTGGCATTGACGTAATGATTTGCACCTGCTCTAATTAACCATGCCTTGATATAATAAATTAATGATCAGTGTGGATGCATAATAACAAAACGCAAGAATTAGCAATTGGTCGATGATAGTAACTCCCAATTTAATTATTTAAAATCATCAAATTTTATCAAGAAAATATTCTTTTGTTCTTTATCCAAAGACAAATTGACATCATACATATAGAAATATTATTCTTCTGAGAAGGCAGTACACCAACTAGAGACCAGAAATGGCCAAAAGATGCTCGCACGCTAACTGCAAACAACGAAAGCTGTCACACTACACACGCCTCCTGATTTACTCCTATTCAGCACTTATTTGATCTTGATAAAATTTAACATGCTGCAGTACACTTAATGGACGCACGAGGTCGATCTAATCACACATGCCTGCAGGGTGCATGGATGCAGCTTAATTAGAAAATCTTGCTCTCGCCCTCACGGCCGCCGTCGACCACAGACCACAAGAACTCAGCGTTGGAGTTGACGGCGGAGCAGTTGGACCTGATCTGGCCTTGGCTCCCGGTGAGCACGCTCAGCTGCCCCATCTTGACGATGGAGTAGACGAACTGCTCGAAGAAGGCCGACTGGTTCACGGCGAAGTTGGTGACGATGGGCTTCGTCCTCTTGTCCGTGTACAGGTCCTGGTCGGAGACGAAAAGGCCCTGGCGGTTCATGAGATCCACGAAGTACTTGTTGTCGAAAGTGTTGGGGGATCGGATGTCGAGCACGGTGGTGTTGTCCGTGTTGAGGGCGGGGCAGGTGAGGAAGAGGTTCTTGGCGAAGGTCTTGTCCATGATTGGATCCTGCGACGGGAAGAGGCGATCCTGGAAGGAGGTGCAGTGGCCGATGCCGATGGTGTGGCCGCCGGAGAGCGCGACGAGGTCGTTGGCGTCGAGGCTGAGGGTGCCGAGGACGTTCAGGAGTGTCGTCACGTTGGAGGACGGCGCAGGGAGGCTCGCCAGGGTCGCGTCGCGTGTCGCAAAGTTCAGGCCGTCCCTCCGGCCGAGCGGGACATTGTACTTGGGTCCGCCGGACTGATCAAATGCAAGAGTCAGATCATGTTAAAGTTCATGCACGTAAAAGGTAAAAAAATATAAGTGCCACTTGCCCTAAATGTTACAGCGTAGACACAGACATCTCATTGATGCGCACATGCTACTTAATCAAGTCGGACGCATTTCGTAGAAAAGAAAAAGATGTCAGATGCAAAAAACACATGGACCCTTATCACTAGACCTATTCTATTTTGGATAAAGAACTGTGCATACTGTTTCCTTTTTTTTTTTATTACTTCTGCACTAATGAAAGTGAAGTGGAATATATTCTGCACTAATCAAAGGTGAAGTCCGAATCAATCATGTCCTTGTTTTGCTGACCATCGAGAGAACATTATGAAATGGATTTTGTAACTTTGGTAAAGCTACTGAATTCATGCAAGTAGTTTGTTTTTGGTCTAAAAGCAAAAGGCACGCGGATGCCACGCCATTTAGTTGGAAGGGTACAGTGAATCCAACCACTTTTTTCCCCTCATCTCAACCTAATCATCCACGACTCATTACTTAATCTGGGGCCTAATTAAATTAAGTTAGGTAAATACTGTTCGTACCAAAGATCTGCTTTTTTGTGATCTACTCAAGTGGAGCACTTCTTATCTGCAACGTGTTAGGACAACTCATGTTCTGGGAAAGTATGCTCCCATCAAGTAGATCAGGAGGGTACCGTGTGTATTTGCAGATTAAGAAAAGGTCCACTTTGTTAACAGCACTGTCTTGTTAAATATGATATATTCAGGAATCGAATTCTAAACATGGTAATCTCCTACTAATGCGCTGCCAGTAATAAATTAAGTTTGCCATGCAGCTACTTTTTCTGCAGCTCACCAGCCACTAGCTAATTATAGTTTGGGATCTCTGTACCTGCAGTAGTAGTATTGTAGTGACCAGTGAGAAGCTAATTGATTAAAGAGAGGATCATATCACAGTACCAAGTAGACGGAGTCACGAGCGGAGAGCGCGACGATGTCGGCGCAGGAGACGATCTGGCCGCAAGCTTGGGTGACGAGGGCCTTGAGGTCGTTAATGGCGTTGAAGGCCGTCTTCCTGAGCGAAAGGTTGGGCGGGAAGTCCTTCTCGCTCGGCCCGCTGGCCGATCCGTCCAACAGCACCGACGCGTCGCAGCCCTGCGCGCAGGAACAGTTCGCTTCAAGAACTGGCCATATGTGTACGCATGGAAATGTATGCAAACGTATATACATATAAAAGTAGGTAGCTGACCTGAACGAAGCAGTCGTGGAAGTGGACACGGAGAAGGCCGGCGGCGAGTCCGACGTCGTTCTGGAACGCAGCCTTGAGGTGACTTCTGACGAGGGACTCCAAGTTGGGGCAGGTGGACTTGTAGTAGTCGATGGAGAGGCCCGGAGTTATGGGAGGGTACGGCTGACGAGCCGCCGAGGAGGATGCGATCAACGTAATGCACAAGAGCAATAGGACCAGTAGAGTCGACATGGCAGTAGAACCAGTTGTAGAAGATGAAGATGAAGATGTGATGGTGCTGCTATTAATGGCGAAGGAGATGAAGCCGTATGGCTTGCTTGCTCGCTTGCACGTAGGCACAGGTCCAGACCAGATGAGGCAGGCCCCTCATTTATAAGAGTTCTAAGGCATCTGGCAGCTGCAGAGGGCTAAAGTCTTCTTTTGCTTTTTTAAATTGTTGAGAAGTGATCGAATAAAAATTTAAATTATTATTCTGATTAATTTGCGATATAATTTCGAATTTCATATTAGTTAATTGATAACAGGGATATGGGGTTCGTCAATGAAGAATCGGGAAAATGTTGGACGGAGACAAAATATAATAAATAAATATTTAAAAATTACATTAAAATTAAAAATAATTAATTAATAAATTTCAGAGGGTCAAACTATAACGAACGAAACATAACCTAAAATGATCAATAAAAATCAACAAGTCAACATTTTTAAATTTAACTTTTGTTAACAGAGATTTAGTACTAATTGAATCTTCATACGATTATCCACATATAAAAGCTCTTTCCACGTATTGAGCTATTGATGTTTAATTTATGAATGATGGCTAATCCATATTAATTAAACTCGACATAATTGGTCTCAATTAACTTCAGATTTTAACTTTAATAATTTATTATTGTTCGATGGCTTGAATATTTTGAGCATCTCAAATAGGAATATCCTATGACTACGTATCTTGGGGGTTGGGGCGTCATTAATTGCGTCACATACTAAATTATATTATATATATGTGTGTCATTAAAATATATAAAACGTTGGCGTAGGGCTGATTGGTTTTACATTTTGAGGGGCTTTATCCATAACTTTATTCAAATATCGAATTTGAAATTAACTCGAAAATCAATAATCCGCTTTCTAATTCTATATTATATATTGCCAACGAGGTTACGTACGAGGCATTCATTTATCGTAAATATTATTTATTTACGTACTATTAAGTAGGAGTTGTTGGAAAGATATTAAAGGCGATGGCCAACGCATCCCCCTCTTAGTCTCTCTCTCCACGCACCTACTTTAATAAATAATAAAGCGAAAGGAGATATCTTTATTTATAAATAAACTTTCACGAAGTTCGAGCGGCCGAAACCATTTTGCTTTTAAAAAATAAAAACAATAATAAAATAGCATCCTCTTTCCATAAAAGTTTATACAAAATTTATATTTTGATATTGTAATATATTTCTATTTGTCTCATATTGTTACTGTAATACACTATAAAATTTTCATAAAAAATTAAAAATTTATGTATTACTAACGTCGGATATTGTATGCTCGATCCACAGAATGGGTGATCGATATAGTGATAATTGATAGAGTTTGATCGATCAATCGAAATTCATTCGGACGTCTAGCAAAATATTAAGAGAATCAATTTTGATCCGATTTTTTTTTCATTACACCATCATAATGAAGAACTCTCTCCATCACGAATTTCAAAAGATGAAACCCCAATTTTCACATCCATTAAAATTAAATCTTCATCTCTTTCTTCTCTCCTCTCATTTCTCTTTTCTTCATTTTTGTTTGATCTGTCCTTGCTCCACGACTTGGCTCGACCAGAGATAAAAGGGGAATGTTGAGGGCATAAGGAACCAAGGAGGATGGAGGAATAGCTGAGGTTTCATTCCTTGAAAATCCAACTAAAAATCATCCAAAAAGTTGTGTTATTTGGTATCCGGGTCATGAGAATTTTCCAAAAGGATTATGCATGTTTTAAGGATTGTTTTGTGGTTAGGGTGCATGTTAGATGGGTTAGAAATCATATCTTAGGATTCTACTAGATGATCTGAATATGTATGGTGTTAGAATGAGTTGTTTGAAGTCTTCATGTGATTGTTATGCCATGATATAGTGATGCTATAGATCCATGATGTTATGTTTATTAGATTAGTTTTAGACTCATGTTTGATCTAGAATTGATTGTAAAATCTTGGATAAAAACCTATTAAAATGGTTAAAAGAAATTCGGTAAGGTTGTTATGTTTCATTTTGAGTGAGACTTTTAATTGAGAAAGGGACGTGCTAAATTGATCATGCACATATAAGAATCACCCTTTAAATCATGCTAGTTCTCATGAATAAGTTGTACATTTTTAGATATATGCTTTGTGTGAAAAACAAATTGAAAACTTAATAATTGTATAATGACATGTTGTTCTACCAACTAAATCGGTTGACCAATTCAAGATCGAATGTTCGATCAAATGTAACGACACACAGATCGGATGACTGTTTCAAGGATCGGGCGCTCAATCTAAAAAGTCAAAACTAGCATATGATTATATAGTCTACCGGGAACACATTTCGATCGATTGAGAAGTGGGCTGAATGACTGGTCGAGTTTTGGGCATTCAAAACTTTTGACCGACCTGCCTGCGTGATATCGGACAATCGCCAGCCCATCGGGCATCTAATTCATACTCGACCTTTGTATGATCGAAACATGAATCCAGAATGGACGTTCAAACACTGAATGGGCGATCGCTTGAATTTATGAAATGGATGTCCAATCTCCTTGAAGGACGTTCAATGGACATACAAAATGGGTGTTCGCTTTCCAAACGGACAACTAATGAATACTCCAAAATGGACATCCGAATTTCTAACGGACAATCACTGAACCTATGCCAAAACGAATGATCACTTGACTTTCGGGTGTCCGATTCATGGATAGATAATGAACATGACCCTAATTTGATTGGATTAAATCTCTGTCCTCTTGATTATCCTCTTCTTAATGATTTCGTAAGATAATCTGAAGCCACACTTGCTCCCTACAAGCTTGATTGATCCAAGTGATCAAAAGATAGATTCATAGTTAATAAAGATAAAGATAAGGATTACCATTGTCTATCTAGATGAGAGATTATCGGCCTTATGTGAGACACTCTATAAAGGTTACCAGCCTTGTGTAAGACTCCACCTTATTTGAGGATGTTATCAACTTTGTGTGAGACCATCCTCCCCCTTTATAGGGCATTTTCTGTGGCATTGATCTTTCATTGACCCACCATGATCTAGGTAGTTACACACTTATGTGTTTGCAATGGTACTCCTTAAAAGTGGAGAGCTCTCCCGACCAATGAATAAGATGAAATGAATGAGACGACTATGTCTTTTATGAACTTGAACATGAAATGGAATGATGACGCCTTTTAAATGGAAGATGATATGAACTAAAGATGAACAAGAAATGAACTTCATTCACACCATCGTTCTCTATGATAACCCCCATGAATCATATTAGATCTGCATTATGCTTCCTTTATGCTTATTTTTTATGGATCATCCTTATGACCTATTTCAATTTACACTTAACTTTATACTAATGGTTGAATTTGCTCTTATGTGTTGATCTCCATAGGTACATGAGTTATTTGTGAGTATGATTGATGTATACGCGATGTCTTCAGCTTGGGTGGCACGTGCACATGCTAACTCTTTCTTTACATCATCAAGTTGTATGTGAGATTCATGGATGTTATGTATTATTGCCTGGACTTGTATATGTCTAGTATGGATGTTCAGACGATGTGATGTACTCATTTATTTTCATATATCTTATTAGCTTTCACATTTCATAAGTAATTATTGTAACATTTTATTTTTAAAAGTCTTATGCTTATGTGTCACCCTTATTGACCAACCTAGTCAACGGAAGACTCAAAGAAGTATCCAAGGCCATAATTCTCTTAGAGAAGATTTCGTCACGTGACGAGATGAGATGTTACATTTATTATTTTTTCATATCTAAAACTTATAAGAATAAAAATGATAAAATAAATCAAAATAAGTGATGGAAACCATGTACACTTTGATTCATGGGATAAAAGATAAAGTCCGTAGGAATATTTATGATTTATTATTGTGCTTCATGCTCTATCTTCAAAACATGTTTTATATTATTATTATTTCCTCATATTTAAAATTTAGAAGAATAAAAAAGAGAAAATAAATGAAAATAAGTGATGTCAATCATGTACACTTTGATTCATGTGAAAGAGGTAAGAGATAAACAAGTAGGAACATTTATTACTATTCATTCTCTATATGTTTTTCTCCCTTCTCACAGCACCACAACTTTTGAAGTTTATTGTAACACCCAAAAATTTGCTAAGGATAATAAAGTAATTTGTTAAATTAGATTTAACTTTTTATAGGTTAAAAAAATTAAAGGATATTTTGAAAAGGAATAGGAATATAATTTAAAATATGTGAAGAGAAAGAAAAAATAATCCTACTTAAAGAAGGAATTAGAGTTTAAGTATTATTAGAAAAGAAAAAAGGAAAAGAAGAAAGTTAAATCCTAATGAGAGTAGGAATTGTCATTACATTGAAATTAAGAATTTCAATTTGATTTAAGGTCCAAGGAATGTTTAATGAATAAAGGACTCTCAAATATAGTAGGATTAAGAGTTTCATGACCAATATTTCAGCCTAAAATAATATTAATTGTTATTTAATTAATTCAAAAATTAAGTGATAAAATATTATTATATTAATTAATTTTAAAATTTGAAGAAAATGAAGAAATAAAAGTATAGTTTGATTTAGATAAATCATTGATGAGAGATAGTGAAGGAATTTGAGTGACATTGGACTAATATAGAATTTGATTGAGATTGATATTAAGAGGTGAATTAAAAATTAAATTTGGAGTTAATTAAGAAAAATATCATGAGAGGCTAATTAAGGTAGAAAGATAAATATTAACTTACAATTAGTTTGGTGATACAATTTGAATCAAACTCCACCTGAAAAGCTATATATATGACCTAAAAGGTGTTGAGTCCTCCACACACACCAAGCTTAAGTTCTTGCACAAAGCCTTTTCCTTCTCTCCTCTTCTGCACAAAAATTAAGGCACTTTCACGAGTTGGTTGACACATATTTCAAGACATCATCACGGAGTAATCATTGGCCAAAGTTCAGCGATTGTGCATAAAATAAATAATGGATTTGAAATTAATTTTTCAACCAACTTGAGGTATGTAGGAACTCTATATCGACGGCTTTCGTCGTTAAAGACCCTAAGGACCCTTGTTCTATGTTTGAAGCAATGTTCTAAAACCCTACCTGACTATCAACCCGGATTGATGGCCGAGTCAGTCGGACTGGTTCAAATTGAAAGGTCGGACCGGATCAAATTGATCGATCGGATTGAATAATATAAGTTAATAAAAAATAAAATATGTTAAATAAATTTCTCTCATATTCTTAATATCTTTGTAAGATGTATAATAAATAAATCAAAACATAATAAAGTAAATAAAATGGTATAATAATTCAAATAATATAATAAAGTAACTATCAATTAAATAATTATTATCTAAAAGATGGTAAAATATTCGTAATTATAAGTTAAATAAATATCAATGATATATTATATAAAATGAAGAAAAGTTAGAGCATGAATTTTAAACATATATATATATATTTACAAGTAATGTGTCCTAATTTTTTAAAAAAATTTTCAACCTTATTTTTTTATCTTGACCCGACCGGGTCATCCAAATTCGTTGGTCGATCGGTTGAACTCAACTTTTGACCGAGTTTGACCGAGTCAAAGTGGGTCAACCTCAAGATTGGGTTTGAAGTGACTCGCCAGCTGTTTTCATGGCTGGACAACGATATGACCGATTAGATCAGCCGGGCCGGGCTGGATTTTACAATGTGGGTTTGAAGTATTGTATGGATAAATTATGAATAGTTAATCATAAGATTGTCAACTAGTCAATTATCATTTTCTTATTCTTCAACTACTAGAGTTACAATACAATTGTTAATACTATAAATATCACAATACAATTATTCCATTATCTATTTATTCTTTGGACTTATCCATATAACCAAACAATCGTGCTGAGATATCTCATTTATTAAGGGAAATCATGTCAAGTGGAGGCCAATCAATAATAACGATTGCAATATGCAAAATATGACGATACATGATTTTCGTCTTTTATCTTATTTATCTATGTCTATTTTTATCAATCATCATTAAGCGCTTTTTCAATTTAGGACACAATCATAGGAATATATCAATCATTACGTCATATCAATTAGGAGTCAATCAATTATCAATACACTATCATTAACTAATTTTTAACTGATTTCAATTTCACATTATCAATGAGCCATTAACTAGCAATAATTCAACATCAACAATAAGTCAATCATCAATGTTATCTATGATCGTAATATGTTCAAGAATAATTAATATACCTATAGTCAATAATTGGATATAATATTTATATTAATCAAACTCGGACCGAGTGGTGTGAAACCCGAGTCGTGTCCTATTTGTTCTCAATCTAATTCAATTTCAATATTGAAACCTATGTCCGATCGGATAGAACCAGGGTCGTGTTTGTTCACTAGATCAGATCCGGGTCAGGTCTAACAAAACTCGGACCGTGCTAATTCAATTTTAATTCAATATTCCATCATTGTTGGAACCACTGACTTAGTTGCCACAAACACGGGCCAAATTTCTCTCATATCTTTCTCTATCAAATTGTGACATCAAAACTCGAGTCGAATCACATCGAAGTTCAGTTTGGATGCTTGTTCATTAGCATCAATAGCACATGTTCTAAGAACCCGAGTTGAACGGTACCTGAGTTGAGTTCTTTGAACTCGAACAAACCCTGGCCGAGTTCTTTAGAATCAGGTCGAATACTGTTGAACTTGGGTCGGATTCTTCTATCGAAGTTGTGTTTTCGACACAATTTTGGATCCTCTTTGCAATACTACTAACATTATAATTCAATCCATAATTATTTCTCAACCAAACTATACTTTCAACTTATCTCTTTTATTTATTCTTTTTTTCAATTTTCAAAATTATTTAATATAATAATACTTTATCACTCCAATTTTTAATAATAATAATAAATAATATTATTTTAATGGCTAATCAATTTCTAACTTTTTTAAAATATCAAAAGTCCTTTACCCATTAGATTTGTCTTTTTTATCTCAATTCAAATTGAAATCCATAATCCTAATTTAATCGTAATTCCTATTTTAATAGGATTTAATTTTTCTTTCTTTCATGTATCCTTTCTAATTATAATATTAATCATACACAAATTCTTTTTTTTCAAGAAGAACTAGAATTATTTTCTCTTTGCATTTCTTTTCTAATTATATTCATATTCTTTGTCAAGTTTTCCGCTAATCCATTAAAATTCTAATCCAATTAATAAATTACTCCTTTTAGAAAACCCTTGGACGTTGCAATTGATTTTTTTTATTATGCTTTTCTTTTATTCTTACATTCTTTAATCTTTTTTTAGTAATCTTTTCTTTTATTAAGCTAAAATTGATTAATGTTAAATGTTAATTTTATAATATGTGTTGATCCCTTAAATAATTGAATGGTTTCTTTCATGCTCATTAAAAAAGATTCATTATGACATTATGTTAAGTATGTGTGATAATGCGAGATTTTTTTTTCTTTATTTATATATTAGTGTAACGAACAATCACTCCAAACATGTTTGTCCTTGGTCACATGTACAAGTTTGTTTTATTTAATATTATATTATGGACATGGAGAAAGTTTGGGTGGAACTTTATTAAATGAAGGAAAACTTTTGTTTATTACAAGGAGAAGGAAGAGAAGGTGGGTGTAGATGGCACATCAAATGTGATTTGCATTCCCTGCAATCATCGCCAAATTGATTATTGGTTCATGACCAAATTTTTTTTCAAGATTAACAATTACAAAAAGATGAGCTCGATTTTCTATTTTACAAAGAAAAGGTGTCAATGTAACTTTCTCAATTTGGGAGTTGGGGTTACTTTGATTTTGATTTTGGGTTAATTTCTTTATCCCTGATAAGAAATAGCAATCTATTTTTGTTTAGCACTTTTATTTTGTCTCTGCAACCACGTCTTCCATATTTTTAGTAATTTAATTGTTTTTAATCTTAAATCAGAATAGTTGATAGTATTTTAGTTAATAAATAATATTCAATAATTAAACAAACGATAATCCACATTGGCGCCGCCTCCATTTACTACGCCTCCTTGCTGCCATAACCATATGTGGTGGCCGGATTCGTTGACCCACCCGGAGGAGCATACCACCCTCCCCCACCTTCTATCCCGCCTCCATCTCTAGCAATGTCAATGATGAGATTGGCAGCATTGACGACGTCGTCACAGTCCGGCTTCTTCATCATCATCATCTAGGTGACCCGAGCGTTGGTGTTGGCAGTCCTGGGCACCTTTCGGCCATTGGTAGGCTTGTCGCATCCGCCGTGCGAGTAAAAAATGACGGCACCCATATGCCACTGCAATAATTACAGTGCATACACGGGGCTTCCTGCCTCTGGCGATAATAAGTCCTCTCATAGTCTCATTGTTGCTCGATGGGCCCGACGCCTCTAGCGCCCGTGTTTGTCGGGTGAAGCATCAATCCGCCGGTGTATTGCTGTGCGTACATGGGGCTTCCTGCCCTTCAGCGATCATAGGTCCTCCATCGACTGCTCGACGAGCCTTCTGCTCGTGCGGCCACCGAGAGATGATGGTATTGATCCACCGTTGTATTGTCGCACATAGGCTTCCTACACTCCAATGATCATAAGCCCTCCCGTAGTTGCTGCTCCTCCGATCTTGTTGTGGACTAAAGGCATTGGCATCGGTATCCCTCAATGGGGCAAGATCTAAGCGAGGAAACTCGATGGAATAACTGCATGAAGTCGAAGTCATCTCCAGCGCAGACGATAGGATGTTGAGGTTGTCTTCAGCGTAGGCGACAGGAGGTCAAGGATGTCTTCAACAACAATCAAGGATGTTTTGCGAAATTTCAACCGACCAATTGAGCCACTGCTTCATGTTTGAATCGTTGAGTAGGAGGTTGAGCCGTGATTGCTAACAGGGTGAATCGTGATTTTTGTACTAGCCATTGATTTCACATCCAATAGATGCAGATGTAGATAGGAGCGTATGTCCCGGGGGCTTTTTGCGAGACACATCGAGTTATCTTGCTTCATGTATTTTTCTTTTTTCAACTCACTTTTGCACTTAGTTTATTTTTCAATGTGATAGTAGCAATTTTGTAATTCTGCACTCCTGAAAAGTGCACCCCCTACCTTGTCCTCCACATCATACGTCGCAAACCTATCACCCGAATCTATTGTATAGTAGGAGAGACCCACTAGTGCTCACCCGAAGCGTTGTAATCATTCTTATATACTCAACAAATATTTCAAGCTTCCCAATATCTAACACTGTGCCTCGAGCGTGGGGTGGCAACCCACGTAAAAGCATCACGAAGCATCACAAACGATCGAGCATTACGCTGAGGTGCTCGTTTGTTCACAAATGCTTCCACCAAAGAAGCAACCGCTCGGGATCGTGAGTCCCAAAAATTGTGGCATTTGAAAAGTGGCATAAGCAAGCTTCCGCAAAGCGCTAAAAAAAGCTTGCTTAGACATTGAGCACGTCTAGACGCCACACGGGTCGGTCGAACGAAAAAAATGACCCTGTGACAAGTTGGTATCAAAGCAACTTTTCTGGGACCGCTCAAGTTGGCGTTCGACGATCAAGGAGAAATGACGTCGAACTCGGAGGTGACGAATGAACCCATCGCACCGGAGAAGGGCCGCCAAAAGCGAGGGCGCGCCCGCTCAAAGGACGTTTTGACTGCCTTCGAGCAATGCCTCGGCCAATTCCAATTGGACGTGGGAGAGATGTAAGACCAACTCGCAACGCACGAGCGGGAGTTGGAGAAGACCGTGGATCTCGCAACGGTGCGGGACGAGATGACGCCATTGTATACACGGCTCGAGTCCATGGAGGCGACGATCATGGACATGCGGAAGAGCTTAGACAATGGTCTCTCAAACATGCGATTCGAGATGGAGCAAGAGTTCAAGACCATTTGGAAAGAGCTCAAACGATGCTATGGAGATGGGCGACGTCCCGAGACATCCACCCCACATGAGGTAAGAATCGATGTGCTAAAGTCGAGGCCCTATAAAGGAGAATGGTCGGCAAAGGAGATCAACGACTTCCTATGAAACGTTCGAAGGTACATGGAGGCCTTGAACGTGACGTTTGAAGCGAGAATGGTGAAGACCGCATCCTTCTACTTGCAAGATGCAGCAAGTCTATGGTAGTGGTGTCATTGCGACGACGTGGAGCATGGCAACGTTGATCCCATTGAGAAGTGGGACGACTTCAAGAAGCAGCTTACCAACTACTTCTGCCCTGCCAAGTCGGCACTGGAGGTCAAGATTGCGTTGCTCAACATTTGTCAGAAGGACATGTTGAAGGAGTACGTGAAAGAGTTCATCGAGCTCCGCCTATAGAATTCCTAAGTGGACGAAGACACGTTGCTGACGATCTTCGTGAAGGGTTTGAAGCTATGGGCTAGGACAAAATTAGAGCGACGACATTTCTCTAACCTCCGCTCGCTAGTCGCCGCTGCTGAGTTACTCATGGAGTATGCCAAAACGAGTGCTCCACCACCAAAGCCCTCGGACAAGGGCAATGATGGGGGAGAGAAGCCAAAGTCGTAAAGAGGCAAGCCGCACTATCAAGACAAAGGAAAGGGGCACCATGACAGGAAGCCCAACAATGACCGATTCAAGCGGGACAAAAAGTCGCTAAAGCCATGTTACATTTGCAAGGGTCCACATTGGACAAGCAATTATCTGTAGAAGGTGATAGTCAACTCTATATACTGCCCCGACGAGAAGGAGAAGGTGTGCCTCAGTTCGATGCACATCCTTAGTGCCATCAATGCCTCGAAGGGTGTGCAAACAGGAGCACACCTTCCTGACGACCACCATCTTGAAAGATCTGAGGCCCTCCACTCCAACACCTCCCAAAGTTCTTGAAATCCTTGAGGATTTTGCAGACGTCATGCCCCTGGAACTCCCAAAGCGATTGCCTCTGAAGTGTGAAGTGGACCATGTCATCGACTTGGTCCCAGGATCAAAAGCCCCGCATAGAGTCCCCTATCGGCTAACCCCTCCGGAACTCGCAGAACTTCATAAGCAACTTACCAAACTATTGGATGCAGATATGTTCGGCCTTCAAAGTTTCCATATGGCGCCCCGATTCTCTTCCAGAAGAAGCACGACGGTTTCCTCCGGATGTGCATCGACTATAGGGCACTCAACAAGCTTACGGTGAAAAATAAGTATCACATCCCCTTGGTGGCGAACTTGTTCGACTAACTTGGTGGTGCAAGATGGTTTACCAAGTTGAATTTTTGTTCGGACTATTGGCAAGTCCGGATCGCGAAAGATGATGCGCAGAAGATGGCGTGCATCACAAGATACGACTCCTACGAGTTCCTCGTGATGCCTTTCCGCCTCACCAATGCTCCGACGACCTTCTGCACCCTCATGAACAAGGTATTGCAACCATTCCTTGACAGGTTCATGGTTGTCTACCTCGACAACATCATGATCTACAGCCGCACCTTGGAGGAGCATATAGAGCACATTCGGCAAGTGTTCGAGGTGTTGCAGCAGGACGAGCTCTACGTCAAGCGAGAGAAGTGTGCCTTCGTTCAACCAAAAGTGCACTTCTTGAGACATGTTGCCGGAAGTGGAAGGCTGAAGATGGATGACACGAAGATTCGGGTCATTGTGGAGTGGGAGCCGCCCAAGCGGATTCCCGACATGCATTTGTTTCTTGGCCTGACGAACTACTACAAACAGTTCATCAAGGGGTATTCACATGTGACGACCCCTTTGACGAATCTCCTCTGGAAGAATGTGAAGTGAGAGTGGACACCGACATGCCAGGAAGCGTTCGACACCCTCAAGAGGGTCATGACGGAGAAACCGGTGCTCGTCCTACCAGACCACACCATACCCACGAGATACAAATAGATACTTCTGACTATGCTATCGGAGGAGTTCTTATGTAGGAAGGACATCCCTTGGCATTCGAGAGTCGCAAACTCAATGACACGAAGTGGCGCTACGCCGTTCAGGAGAAGGAGATGACCGTGGTGATCTATTGGCTTAGAACATGACGGCACTACTTTCTCGGGTCGCGAGCGACAAGTTACTTCGAGACACAAAAGAAGTTCTCGTCGAAGCAAGCAAGATGTCAATATTTTATGACGGAGTTCGACTACGTCCTGGAATACAAGTCTGGCAAGGCGAATGTCATTGCCGACGCCCTCAATCGACGCGCAGAATTGGCGGCCATGAGCTCCTCTCAGGCCAACCTGATCGAGAGAATCAAGAAGGGATTGGATTCAGATCCCACGGCGAAGAACTTATTCGAGCAAGCAAAGGAGGAAAAGACACACCGCTTTTGAGTGGAAGACAGGCTGATCTTCACCAAGGAATGTCGCATCTACGTTCTACTCTTCGACAACTTGCGGTACATTCATGCAAGAGTGTCATGACTCCAAGTGGACGGGACATCCGGGCATCCATCGCACTTTGGCTCTCATCGAAGATAACTATTTTAGCCAAGGATGAAGGACGACATTGAAGCTTTCGTGAAGACATGTCTTGTTTGTCAACAAGACGAGAATCTCAATCAAGCGCCCGGTAGACTTTTGGAACCCTTACCTATTCCAGAGCGTCCATGGAAAGATGTCTCCATGTACTTCATCACGGGCCTGCCCAAGTCTGAAGGGGTGGGTACCATCATGATGGTCGTCGTTCGGATATCCAAATATGTCATCTTCGCCGCCGGCTCCATTAGTTGTCCTGCTACTGAAGCTGCGGAGTTGTTCTTGAAGCATGTAGTGAAGTATTGGGGCCTATCGCAAAGCATCGTCAGCGATCGGGATGGGCGATTCATTGGCAACTTCTAGAAGGCATTGTTCAAGATGATGGGTCCCAACCTGCATTTCTTAACATCACTTCATCCTCAAACGGGCGGTCAAACTGAGAGCGTGAATTGTATCCTGGAGATCTACTTACGAATTATGTGAGTGCGAATCAGAAGGACTTGGCGAAGCTACTCGACATCACGCAATTCTCCTACAACCTACAGCGAAGCGAGTCAACAAATGAGAGTCCCTTCGAGATAGTGACGGGGCAGCAACCTCATACGCCCCAGGCCATCGCCACTTCTTATGGTGGCAAAGTCCCCGCCGCTCACCGCATGACGAGGGAATGTCATGAGCAGAACGACATGGCAAGAGCATATTTATACAAGACGTCGAAGCGCATGAAAAAGTGGGCGGACACCGCCCGACGGGACGTCAACTTTGAAGTCGGAGACTTGATCATGGTGAAACTGATCCAACATCTTCGACTAAGTGAGAAGAATCTACACAAGGACTTCGTTAGACGAGGGCCCATTCAAGATCCTGAAGAAGGTAGGCAAGGTGGCCTACAAGTTGGAGCTCCCGCCGTTGATGCAACGACAACCCGTCTTTCATATCAGCCTGCTCAAGCCTTTCGTTGAAGACCTTAAAGATCTCGGACGTGGAGTTTCAGACCGCGTCCCGCCGACCATCCGTCAGCAGTTCACTGATCAAGTTGAAAAAGTACTCGTCGTCCGCACGAAGAACCGAAAGAAAAAATATCTTGTTCGATGGAGCGGAAGATCGGATGCCGATACAAGTTGAGAGACAGCCGAAGACATGTGGTAGTTCAAGCAGAAGATTGAAAATTTTCAAGCTGCTGCTACAGGGACGTCGCTGACTTGAGTGGGGGAGAATATCCCGATGGCTTTTCCCAGTTATCTTACTTCATGTATTTTCCCTTTTTCAACCCACTTTTGTACTTAGTTTATTTTTCAATTGTGATAGTGATGCCCTAGCTTGTCCTTCGCATCACACGTCGCAAGCTTACCACTCGAATCTGCGGTATAGTAGGGAGACCCGCTAGTGCTCTCCCGAAGCATTGTAATCATTCATATTTACTTAACAAAAATTTCAAACTTTTCAAAATCTAGCATTGTGCCTCGAACGTGGGGTGGCAACCCATATAAGAGCGCCCCAAACGATCGAGCGTTACGCCGAGGTGTCCGTTTATTCACAAACATCATCACCGAAGAAGCGTCTGCTTGGAACCGTGCGTCTAAAAAATTGTGGCATTCGAAAAGTGACAAAGCTTCCGCAAAGCGCTCAAAATAATTTGCCTAGACGTTGGGCACATCTAGACGTCGCACGAGTCAGTCGAGCGAAAAAAATGACCCTGTGACACGTCCACCTTATTTTAATGGGGTGGACGTCCATTATATTCATAATATTAATATTGAACTAGAAATTTAATTTTTTTCTATATGAATATTGTTAGTATTAACACTTTTTCAAATCATAAATTTATTAAATTAGACAAAATGTTATAAAAACAGTAATAGATGGTGAGAGATTCTCGAAGATATATCTAAAAACGGATTTCTACATCTAAATCTAAGTGCTAATATTTAGGTGCTGATCTTTAAATATTCTAAAATATTTAGGTACGGATTATTTATCAAACAAATTAAATAAAATTTTGACTTGTACTTAAAAAGGAAAAATAATGACCACATTAATATGTTCAACTGTCATTCGGGTTTGCAATGATATCTACACTGTCGAAGTGATGTGACCGTGACCAATCAATCTGAACTTGTCAGATCCACCCCGTTAACTTACAATCCATTAATGTTCAAATAAAGTTCAGGATTATAACGAGAACATCATTTTTTATTTTAATTGGTCAGAATTATAAAGTTCAATATTTTTAATTGATCTTTCAATTTTAATTTATAATCAGAACGTTATTTTTTATTTTTTTTATGATTAGTCCTTTTGACCGATGATAATAAATTTTTCGGTTGCCTTGATCGACATGTCAGTCGTTTCTCTCTTATCTACGTCATTTAAGTCATCCCGTCGTTTAATGCTCCAAACTAAATAAATTACACGAATTGTCCCCCTCTCCAAGCTCGCCCTTTGACGAGCTGGCATATGGGGCGTCGGCCCCCTCTCCAAGCTCGTCCATTGGCGAACTTCGCACAAGGGGCGCTAACGCCCCCTCGCAAGTTCATCGACGCTCATATCATTTTTATTTTTTATAATCTCTCAACTTTAAATCATTTAGGGTTATCGACGAGCTCGCGGGAGGACGTTAGTACCCCTTGTGCGAAGTTCGCCAGTGGACGAACTTGAAGAGGGGGGTCGGCGCCCCCTATGCCGGCTCGCCAAAGGGCGAGCTTGGAGAGAGGGGCCGACACGCCTCCTTTGCTAGCTCGTCTACATTATGAAATTTTTATAATAATTTTTATTATGTGATGTTAGTTAGTTAAAATTTTTTATTATATTTTATTATGTCACATCGCAAGATAATCGAGAGACTATTTCTTACTAGTCAAGTGGATGAATCGTGCAATAATATCAAAGTTGGAGGACTATTTAGAAATCGATTCAAAGTTGGGAGACGATCCATATAATTTATCGGGTTTGGAGCGTTAAATGACGTGGATGACTTAAATGAGATGGATGAGAGAGAAACGGCTGACGTGTCGACCACGTATGCAAGGCAACCGGGAAACTCACTATCACCGATCAAGATGACTAATCGTGTAAGAAAATAAAAGATGAGGGACGTACTGATTATAAATTGAAGTTGGAAGACCAGTTGAAAATCGATTCAAAGTAGGAGGACCATTTGTGTAATTTACACGGAATTTAGCTATTTAAACTTTAAATCAAATATTCTAATTTTTTTCAACATAGTCTGATATGATATATACCATGTTAAACTAAAATGTGCTACTAATAACTTTATCATTTTAGTTTGAATAAATATAACTTTTGAAATATTTTATAATCTTAATAGTGTGTAAGAAAAATTATGAAATTTTTATTCATCACAATTAAATTGTACTGTAGGAGGCGAAGCAATTTAGTGGGTGGTAGTATTCTCACACCAAAGGGTGTCCATAAAAAAAATGTTGCTATGTTTTTGTTACTTTCGTTAATTTGTCCTGTTCAATTTGTATTGAGTGTTAGAAAATTTTTTATCAACTCTTATTATGACATAAATATGTTCTAACTATAATTATGCACTGAATTATTTCGACTATAATTGCACACTTTTTTCATAGTATTTATAATATTTTTTAAATATATAGAACAGATTATTCTTATATATTTATAGAAAAATTAGGCGTAGCCTACTACTAATTATCATAAAATAATTATACGAAGATATCAGATGAAAAATTATAAATAGTCTTAAATTATTAATATTAATTATCTATTTATTTTAATAATGTATTAAAGCCTGAAATTATAAATTGAAATTGCACCATACAAACATGAGTTTGGACCTTTAAATTGACATTATTTTGATATTTTATGTCATCGGATCATTAATAATGTTGATTTTTTCTTTTCCTTTTCTGGAATTATTATTTTCATAATGTTGACAGAACGTGGTTACAACTTATAATTATCCAATATCAGTCATTGGATCGGCGATTAACAATTTAAATTATAATATATATATTATTTATTTATTCTTCATTCGTATGTTTTCACTCTTCTTTTACTTTCCTTTTTTCCTTTTATCTTTCTTTCATTCTTCTTTTATTTTCTAATTTTTTTCCACTTTGCAGTTGAATCATTTTTTTTATTTGCCATTTTTTGTCGGTTCCATCAATATTTACTTGTTTCTAAGCCATTCCTACTTTAGTAATGTACTCAAAGTGGACCAATGCATGATTAAATTAGTGATCGGATCACATCTTAATAATCTTGGTTGGAATATATAAAAATGTAAGATAATATACAGGAGATGGAACCAGGCCTTTTTTGGAGAGGCCTTGGCCCCCTTAAACTTTTGACATGCTTATATAGTATATATTAAGTAAAAATATAAAGATATATATTGAAGTATATATAGTTGGCCCCTCTGAATTTGAAGTCCGGTTCCCATACTGTATATATATGTATATATGTGCACACCAAAAACAGAATCTCAAGTTTTACTTAAGCAAAAACAATTGACCTCCATAAGTAATTATAATATTCGGGTTCCTAATCATAATATTCAAAAGCTCACGGAATCCTATAATCTTTCTATTAATTAATTAAACCGATTAGTAAATCGATAAATTATTATTAGCAATATTTTTAAAATCGGACCAAGATAAAAAACAACTAGATCACAGTTCGAACGATTTAGGTGGATTCAGTCAAATTACATCAGATTTTTGTTAAAGTAATAATATATAAGTTTCTTTCAAAGAACAATATAGTATAAATGGAAGTATAAAAAATATAAAATAATGAAATAATAATATATTAATTGTTATTACAATAGAAAATAGTTAAAATTAATTTAAAAATTTCGAACATGTAGTTATTACAATAATTTTAATAAAATATTTCCTTATTTTAAAATATTTTGTTTAGACTTTTGTGAATATAGTTCTGCATATAGGTTTTTTTTTTCATTTTTTCCTTTGCAAATTTCATATATAGTTTCCTTGTTATTAATATCCTAATTTTTTATTTTTCAATTTTTATTTTCCCACAAATTTCAAATGTAATTTTCTTATTATTGATTTCATCTTCTAATACTTCCTAATTACTTATACTTTCTATTTTCCAACATTTATTTTATTATTATACCTTCCTTATTTTATAAATCTTTTTCAAATAATAATTTGTTATTAATTTAAATAATCAATTTGAATTAATTTTTCGGTTCAACCCGACTTTACTCATATTGAACCATTTTATCTCTATTTTTTTAAAAGTTATTTTTAATATCAAACTAGACCAATCCAGCGGTGGGTCGAATTTTAAAAATACTGATTATTAGATTACTAGCCCTCATTATTCCATATTATTTTATTCTTGGATGGTGGAATTGTGTAGTAAGTCATGTTTGACTAATTTATAAGAAGCTAATAAGTTAGTATCTAAATGAAAACTTTAAATATGGATGATAAGAAAATATCAAATATACTTATAAGAAAAAAGTAGGGCATTTTTTTAAGAAAAAGAGTCCATTGATATGAAATAATTAATAAGTTATTATGTTAATAAATAGTTTAATAACTAAAGTTGATTTTCAAAATAAAAAGTACCCGCTGATTATAAAAAAATATAATTTATTTTTTAGTCAAATGATAAAAATGTTTTTAATATTATAATAGAAAAAATATGTAAAGAAAATTTATGTTCATTATAAGAATACAATAATACATTTATGGATCTTTTTACTCATAAGAAAATAAAAAAAATGCTTATCAACTCTATTTTTTAGTTACCAAAGAAGGAAATTTTCTTAAATGGATTTGCCAAACAAGCTCTCAGCAGTGAGTTTGATCATAAATAACTAATTATTATTGATTTCAGTAATTGTATCCAAATACACAACTATTTAGTATTTAACTTTTAAATTGATTCTCAATTAATAAAATTACATATCAATTAGGTCATTAGTCAAATTGCTGATAAAAAAGGAAACTGTAAGGATGGAGTATAAACTGAATGGTTGGGCCAAGTAACCAAGTCCAAGAAATAAGGGCCATGGATAATGCTGATGGACTTTAAAGCCATCTTTTTGGGGTTCATTAAGGCCCATGGATAACAATATCTTTTTCTGCCTGGGCCAAGTAAAAAAAAACAAATTTATAAATAATGAAATAAATTAATGAATTGAATGGAGTTATATGTAAATCAAACATTTCAAAAAGTATTTTTCCCTTTCAAAAATAATTATCTTAGCTTTCGTAAATTAAAATATATATATTTATGCTAATTTGACCTTGATGGGTTAGATACTTAATTATTAACACGTGTAAGGAAAAAAAAATGTGAACCTTCGCTTAAATCCTAAATTGTTATAAGATCATCGCGAGTACAAAATCAGACTAATGAAATCATTCGAAGTAGTTTGTTTTGTTATCATCCAATAATTTTAAAATTATTATGATAATAATGTAACATAAACTAACTACTCAATAATTAATTGTGGAATCGATTGAACAAACAACACCACCAAAACACAATGTTATCAAAATCGGATCGGACCGACTGGTTGAATTGTGAATCGATCGAAAATTTGATTCAATTTGATAATAAAATTATTTTTGACATTGAATCGAAAAAAATATTTGAACCAATCAATTGAACCGGTTCAATTCAGTTCAATTTAAAATTTAAAAAATAATTAAAATAGGAAAGTTAAAAAAAAAGAAAATGAATATAAGAAAGGTAAAAAATGAAATAATAATAATAATTTAAGATAAAATTTATTAATATAGCCTCTATCACCAATAAATAATACATATTAAATTAATAATTATCTATTTATATTTTTATGTTAATCATTATTAAAGCTTTTAATAAATAAAAATTATGTTATATTAATTTTTAATATTATTAATAAATTATAGTACAATATTCATATACTATATTATATAACTTATATTACATTTTTATAATTATTATTAATAATATTATTTTAATAAAATTTAATTCATCCAAGTATGATTGGACCGGTCCAATCATATAAAAAATTCTATTCGGTCGTCCATCCGATTGTGAAAACATTTGCGGAAACGGCTCTTTAGTTGCGGCCGGCTCGAACCGGAACCACCGACCACCAGTTTCCAACTTTTTGCCTTTTAGCCTTTTTTGCCCTTTTTCTTTCTTCTTGTTCTCCCCTTCTGCCGCTGTTCACTGTGAAGTATCTACAACAACGAAAGGAGAAATAGGAGGAGGAAGAGGCGGAGAGGAAGAAAGGCCCATTTCTTGATCGTTGCATTCGGGTCTTCCCTTCGTTAGATCCGACGGAACCATCGTGTGATCGGTGCGTCTTCTTTCCCTCCTCAGTTTTCTGGCGGCGACGAATGATATGGCCTCGGAAAGCTAGAATGATAAGTTTGGCGAATAAATGGGTGCATATACTCGAATTGTTGAGTGGTTTTGAAGGATTCTGTGAGCACTTGTCTATATAATCTATATGCATACTTGAAAACGGGCTGTGCTTTATTGTGCATGGAATAGATTTCTGAAATGACTCGATGGTGAAGGTGCGTGGAATGTGAGCGATTGAACTGAAAATATCGACATTTTGTTGTTCATGTAGCCGTTGTATGAACCATGTAGCCGACCCCACCTAGTGGGATAAGGCTTTGTTGTTGTTGTTTGTTGTTCATGATTTATTCTCCGATATCTTTGAAGCCTGCCTTTGATTATAACTCTCGTTACCTTGCAAAATTTCCACCTCCTTTTAGTGTTTTCGTGAACTGAGTCTGTTTGAGCACTTCTTGATTTGGTTTGGCAAGAGGTGCGCAATTCAAGATTCCCTATTTCTTGTTGCATGACTGAAAATAAGAGAGTTGAGTTTTGTGGGGCTTTTTATGATTCATGGATGTTGCATGCCTGGTGTATGCATTTGCAGGTTTCTGAAGTCCACCTTTCTTGATTGGGTATCAGATTTTTTACTTTATGAGGCATCCGAAGGAAGTAAATGCCTACAAAATCATTCGTGATATCAAGCATGTCAAGAAATTACTGCATTGGATTGAGAGGTTGTCAGCATCCCAATATAGAATTGTTGCCGGCATTCTTGGGGTTGGAGTGGGAGTGGCAGGTCTATACTTCACATTGGAGGATGGGCAAATGAATTATTTTGGTTCATCAACTGCGCCAAATGTGGGGGATTTTTCCAGTTATACTGTTGCCGGTCTCCAGAATCTTGGGAACAATTGCTTTCTTAATGTGATTTTACAGGTAGATTATTCTCTTTTGTTCTCCAGCCGTGTATTTTATGCTATGGACCTTTCATATTCACCCATTATGTAATTCTCATGGTATTTAATCAACAACATTGCCAAAGCCCATGGGCGTGTGTCTGTATTTGGTGGAATAGGTGAACGTCTTGAAGGAAATGTGACAGTAACTAGAAGATGTTGTAGGACATTTGCTAATCTGAACCCTTGAGATCGATGGCGACTTTCCTGGCCGGTGCCTGGGCTATTTGGCTCCAGCGCAACTGGGTCATTTTTTGTGGGGAGAAATGTCAGGTGGACAATATTGTTTCTCACATGTTTTACCTCCTTCGAGAGTGGGGTTTTGATTAGCTACTTTTGTCTTTTTCCGCTCTCCACTGGAGAGCTTTCACTTGTATATGATGATTCTCTTTAGTGATATATATATACATGGATGACAACCAAACTGGTGGTCATCCTTTTTCCTCTCAAAAAAATCTATTGTTGGAGCAGAATCTGACTTTGACAGCATAAAAGATGGTCGACAGTAACTAGAAGTGTTGGAAATTGCATGGTCAAAACCACTAATTTCACATTCTTTACTGCATTTATATCTTTTTCTCATGAATTTTGTTTTTTTAATTTTATTCATGCACATGCTTCACATTCATTCATGTGTTACGTCAGTATCTTATTTATTATGACATTCTTACATCTTCTTCTTTTATTTTCCAGCATATGTTTCCATTGAAATTCAAACCCATGAATGCTTTCTGATCATATGCCATCATACTGGGTAAAATTAATGACATATCAGATGTTAGATTTTTCAGAATAAAGCAGAGGGCATCATGAAACAAGTGTATATTTTAAATTATGTTTCCCAACACTTAAGTGCATATTTGACATTTGTTATCTCTTCTAAAAAAACTTTTAGCCTAATAATGATCTAGTTTGGCATGTTTGACATCTTGCCATAGATTCCGAGTGTTTTCCTCGGCTTTCCTTCCACAGTATTGAACATTTATTATTTAGAAGTTTGATTGTGATATTTGAGCTAAACTATTCTTGGTCAATCTTTTGTTTAAATTGTTATTCCTCCTTTAGAAATGTCTATGTATCTCTTAACAGAATTTAAATGTACATGTTTTCTTTTGCTAAATGAAGATTGGACCTTTAACAGGCACTTGCAAGCACCAGTTGCTTCCTTCCCTTTCTAAGAAATATGCTGGATGAAAAATCTCTTGATGAAAATATTGAAACGATGCCTCTTCTAGTCGCTTTGATGACACTATTAGAAGGTGCATTTTCATTTTACTTATGCATAGTTTTTTTTTTTTTTGAGAAGATACTTATGCATAGTTTTTTTTAGGGTAGATACTTTTGTATAGTTATATCTAATATGTATGATTCATATGAATTCTGTGCTAAGATTTGAATGATAAACTACTTAACTTGATGGACTAATCAGCTCTTTTCTAGTCTCTTAAATATGCATCATTGATAACTTCGTGCATTTGTAATATGTAACTATTAAACTATGTGTGGTCTTACTTGTTCAATGATGACTATTTGTGCTGCTTCTGTGAGCTAGATTTACTTCCATTTGTTTTATTTGTCTCTTATAAAACGTTTCTCCGAATAATTTTCAGAGTTGTCCATTGTTCATTACAAAATAACTGTACTTAATCCAAGAAAAGTTATGCTCTCCTAGATTTACTTCCATTTGTTTTATTTGTCTTTATACAAAGTTTCTCCAAATATTTTGCAGAGTTGTCCATCGTTCAGTACAAAAGAACTGTACTTAATCCAAGAAAAGTTATGCTCGCCTTGAATTCATATGTTGGCAATTTCAAGCTAACAAGACAGCAGGTCAGTGCTGCAGTTTGTGTTTAAGATTGAATAAAGTTTTGAGCTTTCTTGGTAAGTTTTTTTTTTCTTGTAGGATGCTGCAGAAGCTTTTCTGCATCTTTTGTCTTCCTTGGAACTTGAACTTCTGGATAGTTATGTGCCAAATATCAGCTCGCTAGCAGAAATTACTGAATTTTCTTCTAGGATTTACAAATCAAGGGTTGATGGACAGAGTGAGTGTGAGAGATGGAGGGAACATATCTTTGGCCCCTTTGATGGAGCAACTGGGAGCATATTAACGTGTAAAAGTTGCTCATATATGGTACTATCCTTTCTTTTAACCTCTATTAGACACTTTCTGCAATATCTTGTTTATCTTTAGTGGGTGAAAGTCTAGCTTGGTGCGTAATAGTTTGTCATTATTGTATATCTTTGCCTCTGAAACCCCTTCTGCCATCAGTATTTTACTCGCCAAACTCCTTTTGCCCCATTATTTAACGTTATTTCTGTAAGAATACAAAAATGATTTTATCCAAAATTCAATAACTTCTTTCTAATCTTTGTTATTTGTTTGTCACAGCTTTCAATAGATTTTGAACAATTCCGCTGTTTGTCCCTCTCGGCTGTGCTGGACAGAAGTGCAGATATCGTATGTTCATTGCGGGTCTTATGTTGTTGGTTCTGTATGTTATAGTCATCATTTCACCAAGTCAGTAGTCTTGTTCTGGAAGTTCCTTTTAGTAACTTTTTTTGTCTTTTTCTTCTCAATGCTTTTGTTGATTCTAGATGGATAGCTGCACTTTGGATAATTGCCTCAAACAGTTTACTGCAGTTGAGCATCTCGAAAATTACAAGTGTGCTCGATGTTGGCATATGACTGCTCTAAAGTATTTATCTCATGTCCAAGGAGACAATAAGGTGCTTTTCATTTGATGTTAAATTTTTTTGTTTCGTTCTATGTAATATCATGGTTTTGTATATATTCCTAGCATTTTGTTAAACTCATCATCCTTTTCTGTCTTTTAACCTGGAAATTTTAGAATGTTATGCTTATTGTAACTCATCTCACCTACTTTAGAAGTCTTCATCTTACAGGCGAAGATTAATAGGATTATGCAATGTGTCAATTTCGATTCTTGTGACTGCAAAAGTCTTTTCCGTGAGGAGGAAATAACATGGACTGGGAGTTCACATGCTCTAAAGCAGCTTGTTGTTGCTCGCTGTCCAAAGGTTGGAAACACTTAATGCCTCATTCCTGTACTGTGACTTTTTCACTTTGCTTCTAACAAATAACAACGTCCTCCTTCATTACATGTTACCATATCACCATTCAATAGAATGGAACTCATCCAAGTACTTTTGATATACGTTGTCTAATTCATTGACATTGTCTTGTAGATTTTATGCATTCATCTACAACGTGCTTCTATGAATCACTATGGTGAATTTATCAAACTTGAGGTGCGAAATATTTCTTTTCTGCGCACAGGATGGGATTTAATGTTAGTGTATTCCTTAACTTGATTTTGCATTTCATTGTAGGGACATATTTCTTTTCCTTTCTTTCTCGACCTTTTTCCATTCGTCAAGGCTGGTACAGCTCTCGGACAAGAAACTTTGGTGGGTAACATGCAACATTACCGGAATGACGAACATTTGGCAGATCATGTGGATCAATTGGATAGGCAAATCCCAGAAGATTCTGTGTTTGTAGATATTTGTTCAGATAACATCACTAGAAATGAGTTGCAAGAGTCATATAATGGATTGTCAAGTAATCCTTATGAAACTGTTGTAAAGGAGGGAAATAGTGAGAATGCAGTTTCCAAGAATGAGCTGATTTCTTCTGACCTCAATGTCTCACAAGCTAGTCCTCGGGATGAACCAGGATTTGATAGGAAGGTATGTTTACATGTTCCTGGTGAAATTTCAGTATAACTTATTATCGTCATGCTGATTTTACTGTGGTTTTATAACTTCGCTATTTGTATTGACCAAAGTAATTTGACGATTCCACTAAAAAAAATGTAATTTGACAATTACAACGGTATCTAATTAATATGAATGCCAAGTTAGTTAGTTGGCACGAAGACTAAAAGTGATATGCTGCCTGTTGGAGACCATCATTGTATATCATATTTGTAGCACAGAAACAAAATATGTATTGAGAAGCAAACTTCTAATGATCTCCCTTGCCCGCACACAGGCCAGTGGGTCTGACGCTTCATGCCCACTCAAGAGTTATGTCTATTGCCTTTCTTCTGTTGTTGAACACTATGGCAAGTATGGAAGCGGGCATTATGCGGCCTACAGGAGGGTGGCTTCTGGGTTAAACAATGGCAGTTCGATGGGACCAACAGGAAGGTTGATTCGGCCGTGGCTCTATGTCTCTGACCATGACGTATCCAATGTCTCCGAGGAAGACGTTTTTGCAGCAGAAGCCAGCTTGCTTTTCTATGAGAGACTAGAGACATTTCCATAGTTGCATTTCTTTTCCTGAAAGTCGTCTTACAGTCAACATTCTTAAACATGCCATATGCATTTCTTTTCCATGGTATGCATTATTGTAGCGTGTTTTTTTTTTATCTTCTTTCAGTAGCATATTAAAATTGTATTACACTTTTGCCTCGTGGAATTTTCCTTCTGCCTTCATTTTGTGGCATGGCTTGTTTGTACGTGAACCTTTTGTAACGCGTTCGTTGAATACATGACTTGAATGATGCGTGAAAAATGTCCTCCCAATGAGTAAAAAGACTATCTTGGTAGCACTTTTCTGTTTTACGGTTTCATACTACGAGGATATCTTTTGTTTCATAGGATTCTAGTTCAATCAAAATGCTATGACGATCGTTTCCAGGAGGGGAGGGAGGGGGGAGTCAAAATCTCTTTAAGATGATTGTTCAAAAAGTTTGAGAAAATAATAAAATTCTCGTAGCGCGCTAGTAAAGTTTGAGGATTCTCTGCCTAATTACAACTCTAGTCATATTTAAATACTATATGTAACATTTTTCACTAGTGTGTGATATTATTCGCTCTGCCTTTTCTCTGGGCTCACAGTTTTCTAACGCGTCACACAGAATGACATATTCCCATATATATCCAGCATCTCTCCCGTGACTTATGCATGTGGAACTAATCCAAGGCATGCCCCATGCATCCTTCCCCCCTTAGGGGATTCAACGCACTCGTTGAGTGATCGTACTTCATCATGCACAGAGGTTCATGGGAGCGGCTCTGATACCATATGTAACATTCTCCACCAGCGTGTGATATTGTCCGCTCTGCCCCTCGGCTCACACGGTTTTACCAAAATGCGTCACACCTAATGAAGGACATGCTCCCATATATACCCAGCATCTCAAATGTAATATCCCTAAGTTAATCATGCATGATTAGTTGTATGAATGTGATGTTATATTATTTTATTGGTAATCTCTATGAATGTGATGTTAAGACTTGCACTTCAATATCAACTAAAGTGTAAAAACGATGGAAATTTACCTAAGCATGAAAATGTGATTTTCGAAAAAGTAAAAATTTGGAAAAAAAAGTCCCGGTAATTGCTCTTATATATGAAAGGATTCTAAAAGTGATTTTTAAGAATTTTTAGGAGGTGTATGAGTTAGGTAAAATGTAGACACAAAATCGAAAAATCTGTGAAATCACGATTTTTGTTCGTCGAACAAAAATTTAGATTTCGATTCCTTAGTTATTTATTTTTCTAAATATTTTATTTGAATTCAAATGGGGGTAGTTCCTTATTTACATATAAATAAATAAATAAAAAATACAAAACCATTCACTTAAATGGCCTTAGATGTAAATAAGGCAAAAAGTAAGGGTAATTTGGTCTTTACATTCTTATCCTTCAACTACTACCTTTTACCATCATTTTCTACCCTTTTCACCATCCTTGGCCGAATAGCAAAGGTAGTAGAGAGCTTACTACATGTTGAAGGAAATTTGACAAAGAGAAGAGGAAATTAGGAATTCTAATTTGTGGTGAGTTCATACCTTAATTTATTTTAATTCTAATTACATACCTTTCTAATTAGGGTTTCTCTGAACCTTTCCCATCTCATTCATTTTCGGATTTTGCTTGAACATGGGGCAAAACTCATGTTGTTCATGGGTAAGATTAACCCTAGCTATGTTCAGTTGATTCACGAATCTTTAGCTACATAATTCAATACCTTCGAGTGATCCAAAAATTATGGAATTTATTCTGATTGATCCCCTATGAGTCTACTTTCATTGAGCTTTGGAATCAAGTTAATATGATTTCTGTAGACAAAGTTATGCTTGTATCTTTAAGGTACTATCACTCTGTCCACCGAAATTGCTACCCGAATTTGTAAATTATGTATTAAATTCAATATGTCATGAAATTATTTGATAATTTTGGGTGTTATAGATATTGATGTTAGGTTTCATTGACAAATGGAATCACTAGAAAATGAAATGTATAGTGAAAGTTATAAATATATTACTGAGCCTTACTCAGTCTGTCAGAATGGAGCTTAGGGCAGATTATGCTAGTATTGG
Organism: Pontederia crassipes; assembly: GCA_030549335.1. NCBI lineage: Eukaryota > Viridiplantae > Streptophyta > Magnoliopsida > Commelinales > Pontederiaceae > Pontederia > Pontederia crassipes. The sequence goes on from CM060190.1 coordinate 12,617,400, forward strand.
TTAATTTTATTGTGCTCAGTACAAATAGAGAGAAATTCAAATAATTTTATGACTTTCACCCTAGGATGTCTAAAATTTGAGAAAATTAAAATTAGTAGAACAGGGAATGTTTATTATTTTATATAAATCATAAAAGTAAGGTTACTCAATCTGTCAGGACATAGAAACAACATAAAAGTTAGGCTGAATGTTGATTTTTATGAGAGCAAACCATAATGAAGTAGGAAATGAAACTTTTACAGAATAATGTCTTTGTAATATGAGAGTAAAGAAAATTAGAATGATGTCATTTGGGTATGTATATAAGAAGATATGGATTTTTCTTTACTATGTGTGCAATCTGTTATATTATTAAGTCAATCCTTATGTTTAATAGTTACTTAAGTTATAAGAGTAAATACTTAAGGTTCATATACCTAAGCAATTAATTATGTTTCGTGTGTAATAGGATTGTGTTCAGATCATATTAGTAATGTGTTTTTTACTATTATTGTTATAGGAGTAGAAGAATAAAGTAGTGAACAAGGAAAGGGAAATATTTTGCTAGCCCTTATAGGTAAGTTGGTTTCTCCTATTCTATGTTTTCACCTCTTTTGAATTTGGTGTGACATCTATTGTTATATGTATTAAATATATTTTGGATAGGTTATGAATTGATTTCAAGAAATGCAACTATGAAAAGTATATATGAATGATTATATGATTGCACATTTGAAAAGCATATGTGATATGATATGAATGGATTACGAGAAGTGCAATCTTGTTCCGTTTGAAATGATTGATTGAGTGATGGTACAATTGAAAAGCATATGTGGTATGTTAAGGATTGATTTAATAAAATGCAATCCTATTCCGTTTGAATCGATGTTCGACATGATTCATCTTCTGATATTTGAGTTACAAGATATGATTAATCCTTTGACATTTGATATCAAATTGTTATATAATGAATCATGCATCTGCATATGTGATGGTTGGAGCTAAGTGCTACATCGCTGATCACGATGGGAGCCACCTCTAGAGTCCAATCCATCATTCTGTTTTCCAGTAATGGGATGAGATAGGCTGGAGCTAAGTGCCATGCGGAGCTAAGTGCCACATCGTGAGTAGTCGCGATGGGGGCCACCTCTAGAATCTATTGGGGCCACCTCTAGAGTCCACCTATCGTTTTGTGATTTGTTCCCCGAAAGGGATGAGGTAGAATGGAGCTAAGTGCTACATCGCTGATCACGATGGGAGCCACCTCTAGAGTCCACCTACCGACCACTGGCCAGTTGGTGATCCGTGCATTCATATGAGAGTGTTGCATTTGCATACATATGTTTGATATGATTTATATGATGTTGATTGCAAGTTGAGTGTGATGTTTATGATTAGTATGTTTATATGTAATTATCAAATATATAAAAATGTCTATTTTGCTATTATGATTATTGCATGCTTTTCTATGTCCCTCCAAATTGATTAGTTGGTAACACATAGGCTATGAGTTATCAATTTATTGAGCTATTTTTGCTCATAATGTTGTTTCTAATATTTTTCAGATCAGTACGGCTTCTTGGATTGAGTGAGCTCATAACCTTAGCAGTGATAACTCTTTTGATGTAAAGGTATTGAGGGGAGTTGTTATTCTCGTGTCCTTTTGTTAGGATGTCGAGAGAGTCGGTCGAGTTTATTATATTTGTCAAAATAAGTTGTAACGTAAATAAATTCATTTTGTAAAATGTACGACTTAAGGAGTATCAGTTTGCTCTGAAATGATCACATATTGTATAATTTATTTAATGATATATATTTTTACTCTTATGTTGTAAAAGGAAGAGTAAATTAGATCACGTTTCCGCATTCTTTCCCAATTTCATTTGATCGTCCGTAATGAGTCGCGAACTCCGATTTAACTCGCGGGTTAAATCGGGGCCGTGACACTATAAATATATTTGAAAAATGTAATAATAAAAAAACTTGTCATATTGATCCAGCCACAAGTCCTGCCTAAGACTAGACTCCGTCATATTGGTCTTTCTCATTTACGTTCATTTTGTAACACCTAAAAAATCGTCCCTCCTGTCATGTAGGCAGTCAAGTTGACACTGGGAGCGTTACACTGCCTACTACACTATTGACCATGATCATTCAATAAAATGTATACGTAGCATCAATATTATAAGAAAATATAATCAAAGACTTTATTGCGAAAGTTCGAACGTCAGAATATCAAGGAGCGTAGTTAATCCATGCAGGCTATAACAAAATGATAAAAGACCACAATTTCAAGAAGTTCGACACTTGGGAACAGTTCAATAAGCGGAATAACATCATGTGCAACGCTCTCCAAGTCCTGTGCCCTCCACCACCTCATCAGGCTAAGTTCTCAGCTGCAAAATCCCAAAGCAAGAGAATCGAATACTCATGAGCAAAAATGTTCAGTACAATAGAAGCATGAAATAATAATCGATAATATAACATATAAATCAGCAATGAATAGGAACATGCTTCAACTATATTAGTACATGTACTCTATGCTATACTATAACCCTGCCTTATCTTTACTATACTTTACTTTGAACATTTATGATCCCTGCATTAACGTTGCCATACTATATTCCATACTTTACTGTACTGTCCTTTGTACTTTGCTATACCATACTTTACTTTGTATTACTTTACTGTAAGTTTCACTACGTCTTTTACATTACTATGATATCCTTAAAGCTAGTTATCCTATGAGAGCTCGACTTTATTACATTGAGATGCCAGATGTGCCTTTCTGAATCTGTAAAGCCAGTAAGCCTATAATGGGGATGGGGTGACAATGCATCACCCATTTCGGAATGCAGGTGTGAGAAGGCCTGCACATCAGGAATAGTGATAACTTAAGAACCTGTAGTTCACTGTCTCCTCAGTTAGCTATATGTCCCTCTAGCTCAGTACTATATTCTTTGAGGGAAGGAGTGTGACAATGCATCACCCTTATTTGAGATACATGTGGAAGATGACATGTAATCTCTGGAACATCGAAGACCAGTAGGTTTGCTGTCTCTTCAACTAACTACCTGCCCCTCTCTATGTCATACTATAATATTTATTTCATACATTGGGGCAGCACATAACAATTCCATGATGATATGAATCTGGAAATACTCTCCTTATTGTGAATGCAGATTCGAGGACGAATCGTTTTTAAGAAGAGGGGAATGATATGAACCAAGAAACGCATACAATTGCAGCCGACAATAGAAAAATGTTCTAGCAAAGTTGGATGATCAAGATAATGGTGTGGATTTCAAACATAAGGAAAATGAAGATAATCAAGAATGTTTGAAATTTACAATTGATCCATTACAAGATCGAGTTAGATCGGATCCAACTTCTCAACATATTATAAATTGGGCCGCATGAAGAGTCAGCATAACTCGGGCCAAATAAATCATGATTTAACCATATTTATTTGGAATTTTCGGATTTAATTAAATATGGAATATGCTGATGAAGTTTGTAATAGAAATTGAGTTTGTTATTTTATTAAATTAGTTAGATTACTTGTGGGCTAAGTTAGGGTATTTTCTTTCAGCCCAAATTATGTTTCTAGGACTTATAAATACTGCTACTCATTGTTATTTCACACATCTTTGAATCTATAAACAATTTGGCTTAATTGCTTTTGTTGTGAGGGAACTCCTGCAACCCGTTCTTCGAGAACTTCCGCTGTTAATTACAAGATTGACTATCTTGTGATTAAATCCATCTATTTATAATATCGATTGCTTGGTTCATTGTAATCTTGAGGTTGATATTTCGCTGCCTTGAAAATTCGTTTGATCTCATTTCTTTGATTATCATATATTGTTCCAGTCACTCAAGGCATCGTTCTTGAGTATCATATCAGTTGATATCTGAGCCGCGTTTTCGATTCGGTTTTCTAGTTATCTTCCATTATTCCAATTTTTCCCCCTATTTTAGTTCTGAAAAAAAATAACACAAAAAAAATTTGGTTTGGTTCTTCAAATCCTAGTCGTCTTCCTTATTTGCTTTCTTTTGTTCTTCATACCCTAGCCATCATCATCTATTCTTCAAAATCTAGTGCAGTTTTGAAAAAAAATCACAAAATCTAGGGTTATTTGTAAGTCTGAAAAGGAAAGTGCAAGAAAGGAGGAAAGAGAAGAACAGAAAAAAATTTGAAAAAAAATCCGAAAAAAAGAAAAAAAGAAGAAAAAAAAAAGAATTCAAAAGAAAGAGGAGAGAAGAAAAAAAAAGGAAGGATTATTTCTGGAGAAAAGTGCAAAGAAAATTGAGAATAGAACAATTTGACTCAAGGAAGGGTGATCTTTGATTTCATTCCGATTCTGAATTTTTTTATACCTATCCTTATTTGACAACATTTTCCTGATTTCTATTCCAAATCAATTCATTACACATCTATTCTTATTTGACAATCTTTTTTTTATCTCTATTCTAAAATCAACTTCAAGTATTCTTTTGATCTTGCAATCATATTGATAAATCAGGTTAATTCAATCACATATTGCCTTTGTATTGACTTGCATTAGTTATCCTAGAACTTGTTGGAGGGTTCAAGAGAGGAAAAAAGGCTGAGTGGTAAGTACAATTGAGAGAAAAGCCAAATAGAGTTGAGGTAAAATACGAGTGTCACCACTGAGTGTCACCACGTGAGGTAGCGAGATTGTTTTTACTAACTTTTGTGGCAGAAATTTTCCTACAATGTCAATAGGAAAGGACAAAGAGATTAATCCTAGAAACGAAGAAATTGATCCGACAAGGATGATGGAAGTCATGACGCAACATTTTCAGCGTCTTGAAAATATGATTACTGAACTTCACGATGAAGTAGATGTGCAGAAGGATCAAATTACACATCTACAACAGATTATAAACCAAACCAAAGAAGAGATCGCCGAAGACACCATGTTGTTGATGATGAAGAGATGTAAGAGGAAGATGATGAAGCCTCTGATAGACATGGGAGAAGGCATAGACATGTTCAGATTGGAGGTAGAAGAAATGAACGAGAAAGAGAACAAGATAGAGATGTTACTGATCGAAACGCATGTTCAATCAAACTATCTCTTCCTACCTTTCAAGGTAAAAGTGATATTGATGTCTATATTGAGTGGGAACAAAGGGCAGAAAGTATATTTGATTTTCATAATTACTCTGATGAGAAAAAGGTTAAACTTGCTGTTGTATCTTTTGCTGATTATGCTATTACTTGGTGGAATCAATTAACCATTAATAGGCGCAGAAATCGAGAGCCTCCAGTTGAATATTGGGATGACATGAAAATTATATTGAGGAGAAGATTTATTCCTCCATCATATTATTGTGACTTACGTATGAAATTGCAGACTATGAGGCAGGGATCAAAGACTGTTGAGGAGTACTATAAAGAGATGAAAATGACATTCATCCGCGCCAACATAAATGAGGATCCTGAAGACACAATTACAAAATTCATATATGGGCTGAACCGAGAGATTTTCAAAGTTGTGGAATTGCAAGAATATTTGGAGTTGGATGAAGTTCTGCATAAGGCTATAAAAGTTGAGAAGCAATTGAAGAAAGATATCCGTCCAGGTAGCAAATTTGACAGTTCAACTTCTGTTTGGAAATCAAAATGGAGTGCAAATTCCAAGTTAGTTGTTAAGCCAACTCGAAAATTGGAGGAAAACAAAGTTAAAATTTTCAATTCAAAGGATAAGGATCATATTACTTCACAATGTCCAAATAAATGTGCTTTGGACATGATGGCGAATGATGATATTGCATCTAAAGAAGAGTTGTCACAAGATAGTGCAGCATCCTCAGGAGATGAAAGTGTGAAAGAAATTGAAGAAGTTGAAAAAAGTTTGGTTGCACAACATCATTTGAAGGAAGATGAAGTTTATTGTACAGCAACTCAAAATAATTATGAGAGTTGCGAGAAAGACAAAGATGAAAAATATGAGTGTCACAACTTGAGTGATGAAAGTGATAGCCACACAATTTTTGAGTGCTTAGAAAGGCCACCTTATGAAAGCATTGAGATGAAACATTTAGATGCTGAGTATTATGAGAGTTGTGAGAATGAGAGAAGATTAGATTTTGAGTGTTTAGAAAGGCCACCTCCAGAGAGATATGAGCAAAAAGACTTGAGTGTTGAGGTAAAAGAAAGAGAGTTCAGTAATGTTCCTCCTAATACTAATCATCTTTTGTCTTTTGATTCTGATTTCTCCGTGCAGATATGTAGGAATGGACTATATGAAGATACAAATTCTATCATGCAAGGAATTCAAAGAGGTTGTATTGATTTTATAACGACTAGTTTGAAAAGTTCATTTCCTTGTTTTGAAACTTTATATTTGTTTGATGTGACTAACTTGTAAGTTTTAATTGGAATAAGTATTAAATGGCATGCAAACATTAAATCTCAATTTTATATTCCACTTTCTTATTCATTGAGTGCTGAAAAACTTTATTTCAACCATATGGTGAAATTTTGGAATGAATATTTTTTAGTCCTGGGTACTTTTGATTGGTTGATTATAATTTCAAGATTTTCTGATGAGCCTAGAATCTTATTCATTTCTTTACATCCACCTTTGTGCTTTCCTAAAATCATTCTTATTGATGATGGTTGCAATATTACATATAATTTTCACATCATGCATGGAAATTTCAATGTATCTGCATTAGTAAGACTTTTGTGCAATTTTCATCAAAGATTTAAGAGTAACTTCTTTAGAGATATCTTGATTAATAGCAGTCATTTGCAAAGTAATTTTGAAGATATTTTGATTTGTTGCAAGGACTTGCATGATTCCTTTTATAAGCCAAGTTGTTTGATGCATTACATATATATTTCACTTGCAAATTTTAAGAATCCATTTTTATTTTGAGGGAAAAGATGTCCTTATTTTGGAACTACTTAACAATTTCCTTGTTAGATCTCTAGTTCCATGGCATGCATTCCACATTTCATTTGATAGGATCCTTATGCGCAAGGGAAGGTCTCCAAAGTTTCGCACTTTGTTTCTTAAAATATTATAGTCTCATGGGCATAAGATATTTCATCCAGGTGAGTATGAGAGTCACATTACTTTTTATAATACTTATGTCTTCTTTCTTTGCACTTGCAGGCTCTTAACTTGATGGTATGGATGAGAAATTATACTTGCAATTATCATTGAGATACATCATGCTGGTCATCAGACACACGAAAGGGAAGTATCAATATCCTCATTATGCGTGTCTTAAATTATTTAACAAATTCAGATATGTGATATGTCATATTTTCTTTATTGTGCATGTAGATTCGAGGACGAATCCTTTTAAAGCGAAGGGAAATGATATGAATCTGGAAATACTCTCCTTATTGTGAATGCAGATTCGAGGACGAATCTTTTTTAAGAAGGGGGAAATGATATGAACCAAGAAACGCATACAATTGCAGCCGACAATAGAAAAATGTTCTAGCAAAGTTGGATGATCAAGATAATGGTGTGGATTTCAAGCATAAGGAAAATGAAGATAATCAAGAATGTTTGAAATTTACAATTGATCCATTACAAGATCGAGTTAGATCGGATCCAACTTCTCAACATGTTATAAATTGGGCCGCATGAAGAGTCAGCATAACTCGGGCCAAATAAATCATGGTTTAACCATATTTATTTGGAATTTTCGGATTTAATTAAATATGGAATATGCTGATGAAGTTTGTAATAGAAATTGAGTTTGTTATTTTATTAAATTAGTTAGATTACTTGTGGGCTAAGTTAGGGTATTTTCTTTCAGCCCAAATTTTGTTTCTAGGACCTATAAATACTGCTACTCATTGTTATTTCACACATCTTTGAATCTATAAACAATTTGGCTTAATTGCTTTTGCTGTGAGGAAACTCCTGCAACCCGTTCTTCGGAAACTTCCGCTGTTAATTACAAGGTTGACTATCCTGTGATTAAATCCATCTATTTATAATATCGATTGCTTGGTTCATTGTAATCTTGAGGTTGATATTCCGCTGCCTTGAAAATTTGTTTGATCTTATTTCTTTGATTATCATATATTGTTCCGGTCACTCAAGGCATTGTTCTTGAGTATCATATCAGTTGGTATCAGAGCCGCGTTTTCGATTCGGTTTTCTAGTTATCTTCCATTATTCCAATTTTTTCCCCCTATTTCAGTTCTGAAAAAAAATAATACAAAAAAATCTGGTGGTTCTTCAAATCCTAGCCGTCTTCCTTATTTGCTTTCTTTTGTTCTTCATACCCTAGCCGTCGTCATCTATTCTTCAAAATCTAGTACAATTTTGAAAAAAATCACAAAATCTATATTTGTTGTTGAAAACCCTAGCCGTCATCCTTATTATCAAGTTTTTGCTGCAGTTTTAAAAAAAATTCCTAAAATTGAAAAAAAGACTGAAAAGGAAAGTGCAAGAAAGGAGAAGGGAAGACAGGAAAGAAAACATTTGGAAAAAAATTCGAAAAAAAAATCTGAAAAAAAGTCTGAAAAGGAAAGTGCAAGAAAGGAGGAAAGAGAAGAACAAAAAAAAATTTGAAAAAAAATTCGAAAAAAAGAAAAGAAGAAGAAAAAAAGGATTCAAAAGAAAAAGGAGAGAAGAAAAAAAAAGCAATGATTATTTCTGGAGAAAAGGGCAAAGAAAATTGAGAATAGAACAATTTGACTCAAGGAAGGGTGATCTTTGATTTCATTCTAATTCTGAATTTTTTTATACCTATCCTTATTTGACATTTTCCTGATTTCTATTCCAAATCAATTCATTACACATCTATCCTTATTTGGCAATCTTTTTTTTATCTCTATTCTAAAATCAACTTCAAGTATTCTTTTGATCTTGCAATCATATTAATAAATCAGGTTGATTCAATCACATATTGCCTTTGTATTGACTTGCATTAGTTCTCCTAGAACTTGTTGGAGGGTTCAAGAGAGGAAAAAGGCTGAGTGGTAAGTACAATTGATGGAAAAGCCAAATAGAGTTGAGGTAAAATACGAGTGTCACCACGTGAGGTAGTAAGATTGTTATTGTTCTTACTAACTTTTGTGGCAGAAATTTTCCTACAATGTCAACAGGAGAGGACAAAGAGATTAACTTCTTCTCTATCGGATGTCTATTGGATCGGTCGACCGTGCGCATAGGGCCGGTCAACCGATTACTCTATGGATCCTTGGATCGGTCGATCGATCGTAAGATCACAAGGACGCGCACTGCGTCGGATCGGTCGACCGCTCGGATGGATCGATCGACTAACCGTGAGATGGAATCCATTGGGTAACTGCTGGATTGGTCGACCCCTCTTGCAGGACCGGTTGACCGATTTGAGACACGACGGTGCGACTTGCATGCCGGGTCGACTGTTCTATGGACCGGTCGACCGATTCTCACGATAAAACAAGGTCGCCGGTCATCTTCCTCGATTCCGGCGGCCTTCCGGCCATCAAATCACAACGATTCAAATGCGAAAAATAATACTATGAATCATAGGATCGTAATGGACTATTTCTACGCATCAATAGATCGTTATTTCTTCGTCTAGGGGATTGAAACTCTAAGGTACCTTTGGTTCGTTCGTTGGGGGTTCGTTGGGTCACTATCGTTGCTCTGCCGGTCGTCGATCATTCCTTGCCGGTGGGGAAGATGCGACTGGTCCTTGTGAACGTCGAGGAAGAGCGGCCATGCATTCGAGAGTCATCGTTTGGTCTCGTGCTCCGCCTCTGATTCGCTTGTCGATGCGTCGTTCGTCGACGGCAACGAAGAAGGAGCAGAGGAAGTGGAACGAGTGCCGTCCAGTCAGAAGATCCAAGGGGGCGCGAGGGTTTCCTCATGCCCCTACTTATAGTTTCGGCCGGCCCTTTGGCCGATCGATTTCGAACGGAATCAGGGGAGGATTTTCCTCCCCTGTCGGCCGTTACCTTTCGTTCGTTTCCTTTTTTTTAAATCCGAATTCATTTCGAATTTCTTTCATTAATTGCATTGATTTCAATTTTTGAATTTTTTTCCTTATTTGAAGTTGCATGCGTTACATGTTCTTTCTTTCTTTTTTTAAAAAATAAAAAATATAGATTTGACATATATAGGGCAGTTTTCTAAAAGCTGGGATTAAGGAGCCTGTGGCCCTTTTTAGGACCACAGGTGTGTCCCGCCATCGATCCGTCGATGGCGGGATGAGAAGCACATGAACCGCATAGAAAAAAACCTTTTTTCGCATCGTTCGGTCCACTTCGTTCGTGAAAAACTCTCGATTCTGCCCGACCTCCCCCTTTCATGTTCGAAAACACGCCTCTCGCCGGACCTCCCCCTTTCATGATCCTGCTGCCGACGTCGCCTCTCTCATTTTTCGGATCTTGGGCCCTCTCGTCGGTGCCTTCCTGCTGTCGCTATCTCGAACAAAAGGTGACCTGATCGATGTGGTGCTGCCCTGACTTCTTGATGTCCCGGGCCTTGGATGCGAGGCAGTGGCGTGCCTGATCGATCTGATCGGCCTGCTTCCCGATCAAGTACCTGTACATCCATGACAGGAAACGACAGTGCAACGACACCGAACCTGCCTGCAGGAAGACGGCGCCCAACAGGAACACGATGATGGTGGCGTGGATGAGTATCGGGCTGAAGATGACCAGCAGCGGGGTGCTCTGATTTGGATCACAGTGCCACCAAGTATGAGCCTGGACAGGACCAACGTAGAGCCGCCGAATAGTGCGGCCGTCATTACCTTGATCATGATAGTGGACATGGGTTGCTAATGCCGTGAAGCGCTGGACCGACCCGACGGGCTGTGCGCAGACTCACATGGTTTGCGCTCTCTCTCACGGATCGATGGTGGTACACCTGTGGCGGGGGGTTCCTTAATCCCTTTCTAAAATTGCAACCAATTTCTGAAATAGAAAAAAAAGTCCTAATCGATCTCTTGAGTTGAAGCGGATCACGCAACTAAACGAAGTTATACGTTTCAAAGATGTCACTGTTTAAGCAAAAAAGAAAAAAAAAGTCATATAAAAAAAATTATTTGATTACTAGGAATTCAATAATCAAACTTCACATATTCACCACGAAGTGAACGATATTGCAAACTAATGGCACTGAACACGAGCAAATTTCGCAAGGCACTAATACTATTCATCCATTAGAAAAAAAAAACAGACTAAAATCATAGATTTCATTATGGGTGAAAATTCAACCGAATTTTAAATAAGGAAATTAACTACTCGTCTATGCTTCAAATTGAATCACTCAATCAAGCACTAGGGTCGGAAATAAGTCGAGTCATTCGTGAACAATTCGTGATTCGACTTATTTTTGACCTAACTCGACTCGACTTATTATCAAAATAAGTCAGTCTGAAATATTAAATAAAGTCTATTTTCTTGAAGAGGCTTAATAATTAATCTAGTCTTATAATTTATCAGGTCAAGATTTATTAATACATTATATATATAATTTTTAATCCTTCATATTTTAAATCTTTAATTTTGAGTTCAATATTACTATTTTGTTTATATGTTTAGAAAAAAATATATTAGTGGTGTCTCTTTTATTTAGTTCATATATATTATTTTTTTAATAAAATTTATTATATTAATTTAGTCGATCATAAAAAATATATTTGACTTAACATGCTAATAAGTTAAGGTAGACATTAAAAGTTAATTAAATAAGTCATGTTAAGTTTATATTTATAACTTGTTACAGTCTAAGTCATGCTTAAATATTTTTATTTTGTAACATGTTTAACTTATTTAAGTGAAAACTTAACTCGATCTATCTCGTGTTCAGTCCTACTAAGCGCAAATAAAATGAGTGCTAGGATAAAGATGACGACGTTACCAACAAAAAATGCATAAACTCTAAACTCTTTCGAATGAACACTGATAAATTGTATTTTACGGCATTTAGTTTGATTGGTTTAGTGGTGGATAGTGAATGTAACTAAATATATTTTACTAGTTGAAATTTCATTTACACCTGTTATACTTATATATATTTTTTCATTTATGATTGTTTTTACGATGAAAGTATAAAATAATAACCATGATGTACTATATATTGATTTATTCTCAATATTTTAAAAACCGGACCGGACCGGCCGGTTCAACCGTGAATCGACCGGTGATCCAGCCCAGTCAAAGTACAAAATCGGTTTTGCGGTTCAACTCGGTTCAATTCAAAATTTGAAAAAAGAATTTAAAATAATTACAAAAATAGGAAAGTTAAAAAGAAAAAAAAAGAAAGAAATAAAAGAAAGGTAAGAAAGGAAGGAATACGACAGATATAATATTAAATGAGAATGTAAATAAAAAAAATAAGTATTTGAAATTACTTAGCATTAAAATAGAAAATTATTAAAAGACATAAATAAAGAAAATAAAAAGAAAAAATGTTTAAGAAAAAAGAAATAAGAATAATTTAAGATAAACTTTATTAATATAGCATATATATCATTAAATAATAGATATTAAATTAATAATAATCTATTTATATTTAAATGTTAATTATTATTATTTATCATTATTAAAACTTTTAACATTAAAATTATGTTATATCAATTTTTAATATTATTAATAGGTTATTAGTATAATATTAATATATTACATCATATAACTTATATTATATCTCTATAATTATTATAAATAATATTATTTTAATAAAATCTAGTTCAATCCGGTCGAACCTAATCGCATCGATCCAATGGTGACTCGATAAAAAATCCGATCTGAAAACATTTATTCTATAACTAAATTTTCACACAGTAATCGCGATTGACCACAGGGGTTGACCCAAGGGAGAAGACCGGGACCGAGAAAGAAAAAAGAATATATTTAATTATTATTATTCATGTAATTATGTAAACACTTGACTTCTTGCATTATTACCTTCCAAAACGGCTGAGGCCTCCTCCTCCTCCTCTTCTGCCTCCACCACCGTTGCCGCAGCTGCTGCAGCAGTCAAACTATGCTCTGTTTCCTCCACCCTTCACTCGTTCCCCGAGCAATCGCCGTCCGCCGACGAACCCTAGCGCCGCCATTTCCGCCCGCCGATGGTACCCGCCGTCCAGGCCTTAGTCGCCGCCGTCGCCAGCTTCGCCGTCGTTTCCCTCCTCTTGGCCGCAATCCTCTGCCTCTGCGGCCGCCGCCCCTCCTCCAAGCCGCCCCATCCCGTCGACGACTCCGCAAACGATGCCCCCGCAAGGGCTTTCCGCTCCGCCGCGCTCCCGCCCTACTCCTCCGCCAGAGACGATAGCGCCTCCTTCGAGCCCTCCCTCGACCGCGTGTCCATGTCGGAGCTCTTGGCCGCCACCCGGAACTTCTCCAAGGACGGCATCATCGGCGACGGCAGCTTCGGGTTCGTCTACAAGGCCCGCCTCTCATCAGGCGCCACCGTCGCCGTCAAGCGCCTCTCCGCCGACGCCTTCCAGGGCTTGCGCGAGTTCCGCGCCGAGGTGGAGACCCTCGGCCGGATCCGCCACCCGAACCTCGTCCGCATCCTCGGCTTCTGCGTCTCCGGCAGCGACCGCGTCCTCATCTACGAGTTCCTCGACCGGGGGAGCCTCGACCAGTGGCTGCACGGCCTTGAATTGCCGCCTTCGGCGGCCGCCTCGTCCCCTCCGGGCCTCCCGTGGCCGACCCGCCTGGGGATCGTCCGGGGCGTGGCGACCGGGCTGTTGTTCCTCCACGAAGGCTGCCGGCCGCCGATCGTCCACCGGGACATCAAGTCCGGCAACGTGCTTCTGGACGCCGGGTTCGGGGCGCGGATCGCCGACTTCGGGCTGGCCAGGTGGGTCGACTCGTCGCGGTCGCACGTCTCGACCCAGGTCGCCGGAACCGCCGGGTACTTGCCGCCGGAGTACATGGACGGGGCGACGCGCGCGACGCCGTCGGCCGACGTCTACAGCTTCGGGATCCTGATGCTGGAGGTGGTTACGGGCCGCCGGCCCAACCTTCACATACGGCCCGAGGCCGAGGACGGGGAGAAGCCCAAGGAAATGAGTCTTGCTCGGTGGGCTCGTCGCATGGTGGACTCGGGCCGGACCGCGGAGATTTTGGACCCGTTGATGGGGAGCGAAGGGCTGGCGGAGGGGGAGGTGAAGAAGTATCTGGACGTGGCCTTCAAGTGCACGCGGGAATCGTCCAGGGAAAGGCCCAGAATGGTGGAGGTGGTCGCGTCCTTGGACCACTCAAATTTATGATTTATTTATTTGTATTCATATTTATTATTATTGAAAACTGTAAAGTATAGGTACACTACTTTATCTTTTGGGCTGCAAAATTGTTCAAATTGTAATAGTATGTACCATTTTTTTTTCTATTTGCAGTTTTAATATTGGCATGACATGAATGCATTTGTTCAAAATTTGGAAGTGTTAGTAAAATGCGAAGAGAAGAATAATTAAAACAAATTAAATGCATGTTGAGGACGGTGCCAATTATGAGGAGTCTTCTGGCGTTACAAGATATTGCACTCAGATCATTAATTAGAGTAATATTTCATCACTATAACAATTGAGTTATTATAGCAGATATCTTATTTTAATAAAATTGTGATCACCGTCGATCACAATCCACTAATTTTATTTCATTATGTATACGATGTGTGCGTTCTATGCCAAGAAAATTCACACACTCAAAGTATTTCATAATTCTCTCTCAGCTCTCAATTGACCGAAAGACATATTTTAGTTCACTTGGAAAACATTATTCTGTGAATTAAGTCGTCTGGCTATGATGTGGCATTGGCAGCAAACATTTGCAGAAACTTGTTTACTCATTTGTCCAGTTCGCAGTTCCTTAATTCTTTCATTAAACCAAGCAATAACTACATATGTATCTTGCACCTTTTGGAATTAAAGTTTCACTTTACTCACTAATTTGGTTCCTGTAATTTAATTAATTAATTAATTAAGTAGTGACATCTTATGGCACGCGCATTATAACTGAAAGTTTTACTGCAGGTTGCAAATTAAATGTGAAGTGAATTCCTCTAAAAAAAGTTTGTACGCCACTGATCATTGCTGTAACTGTCCTCAAAGTTTCACAATAGCTGCAGAAAGAGTAATCATGCACATATTTTTTTTTTAAATTAACTCTTTGCTTTCTAACACCAAATTGAAAGAAACTTTTATTAAGAATATAAAATTATAAATGTTTCTCTTCTTAACGACTTAAACTTTTAGAAAATTTGATCTGCACATCAAATTCAATAACTTATACCTCTAATTACATTTGGTATATTTTATACAAATTTTACTCTTAGTATTGATTAACCTTGGTTTTCAAAGTCTTATTAGCTTACGATTAATTTATTGTTTAAAATGACTGTGTCTGTGTTGAAGGAAATTTCAGTAGAAATAAAACTGAATGAAGGGGACATGAAAAGCCGCAGTTTCAGTGCCAGCCAGAAGCTCCCAGCCCAGGTGAATGAATACATAACGTCCTAATGATGGCTTCTGTTGCTATCCTCGCTGCACCTTCCTGACGCGTTTCCAAATATATATGTAATTAAATTACAGGAATATATGTATATGTTTCTGACATGCATCTGCAACTTTTGCATATATATATTATATAACTCTCTCTCTCTCTCTCTCGCCGTATCCCCTGAGCTCGCCAGCGTCCGCATCCGTTCTCTCCATAACGGCACACTGTCTTATGATTGTATTTTGGGCTCTTCCCAACCAAACCCAACTACACACTCTCTCTCCTCTCTCTTTCTCTCCCTTCAGCCTTTTTATACACTTCCAACTTCACCAAACGATACCAGGCCTCTCGCACACAGTCTCGAGATAAACAGCACTGTGACATTGTTCATTGATGTCTCAGGAAGGAGGACAGGCAGGCGAAGGCAAAACTGGAGAGCCGTCTCTTTGGGACGCCCAAGCTTGGGCCATCTCCAATTCCGATAACTCGGCTGGCCCCAGCAGCGGCGGGGGCGGTCGTGGAGGCGGAGGAAGCGACGGCAGCAAACCTGCGAAGTTGACGGTGCAGCTGAATGGATCATGCTCCAGCAGTCCAGCCGGCGGCGATGCAGCGCCACCGGCTAATCCGGCTGGCGGCCACGGGAAGCGAGCGAGGGAGGACGCGACGGGGAAACGGTCCTCCGCCGCTGCCGCCGCCAGGGGACACGAGGGCAAAGGCGCCGGGGACTCCTCGGACCACGAAATACATATTTGGACGGAGAGGGAGAGGAGGAAGAAGATGAGGAACATGTTCACCAATCTGCATGCACTCCTGCCGCAGGTGTCACCGAAGGTACCTCCATTCATGCACTTGGGGTTCCTTAAACAGCATTATCGTTTTATCAGTGACTAGTTAAGCGAGTGCCATGTCCTCACATAGAGTCTTTGCACTCTCATGCAAACCACAATAGTCACCCGAGAGAGAGAGAGAGAGAGAGAGGAAGATTTGGTAACATGAGCGATCGTTTATTGCCGTTTAAGTTTATTAATTGCGTGTGTTAATTGTGGCAGGCCGACAAGTCTACCATTGTAGATGAAGCTGTCAACTACATCAAAGCCCTGCAGCTGAACCTTCAGAAGCTGGAGAAGCAAAAACTGGAAAGGATGCGAGGAGCTGCAGCCTACGAGGATGCTTCTTCGGCAGCAGCCGCCTTTCACAGTGCACACGGGAGTGTAACCACGACGCCGACCGCTTCAAGGGAGGCCTTCATGGCCGACCAAATGAAGAGCTGGCCGGTCGCATTGAACTCTCCGACGGCAGTGTCGGTAGCCCGCTTCCCCCGAACTCTCCAGACGTGGTCGTCGCCTAATGTAGTCCTGAGCATCGCCGGCGAAGACGCGCATATCAGCATCTGCGCCGAGAAGAAACCTGGAATCCTGCCGATGGCCATCTACGCTCTTGAGAAGCACAAGCTGGAGGTTGTGTCTGCCACCATCTCCTCAAACTATTTCAGAAGCATGATCATGATCCATGCCCATGTACGTCTTTTGCAGCTTGAAGAAATTGATTAAATATGCAATTACTTTTGGCTTAGTTTGATCGAGTTTGTGTTCTTCTTTTTGACATTGAATATGCATTGATATCAGGCAAGTGTTGTTTCCGATCAATTCCCCGAAACTTTGATGATCGAAGAGGTGTACAAGTTGGCAGTTGGCGAGATGATCCTTTGGCTTTCTTCACAGTGACGAAGTTTGTGCGATGCGCAGCGTGCAGATTGTTTATGTCCCAAGTACAAGATGTTGCTCTGGAGTTCGAAGTTTGATGAACGATATTGTTTGATGAATATTTGTGTAACTATGTATGCGAACTTGTGTGCATTGTTTACATCCAATTGGATTCCCTCCTGGAAGATTTCAGATTTTTTCTTTAGAGCAAGTTGATTTTGTAATATTTCCAATTCATTTACCCCATAGAATTCAGCTTTTCAGATCAGTTTCTTCCCATAGTTGTATCTCATTCAAACATGCGACTGAACGGAGTTTATCAGTGCTTTCATCAGATATTTCTCTGAATTTTCTAAGAATCTGCAGCCTGTGCAAATTAATGTTATGGTATTGCCAAGAAGGTGCAAGTTTGAAAGAAAAAACTTTCTTCTCTGGAAACGTTTTGTAATGCTTTGAAATTCAACTTTGTCACGGGGCAAAATTTTCTCAGAGTGGTACAATATTTGGTACTTCTTGATCCTTTCTTTGACGAGTGGGTCAACACATAAACGAGAGACTTGTAAAAATAAAATATTACAATGATTAGTTATGAAAATGTGGATGCTCAAATGATAGAATGAAATACAAGAGTACATCAATAACATGTCTTGACATAATAGGGCATGTCATAACACAACTCTATAACAAAATAAAATTAAAACATAAAATAATCATATATATATGCCACTCAAGCTAAAGTCACGGCATGCACATCAATCGGACTCGTAGATAATTCATGTACATACATGAATCAACACAAAAGAGTAAGTTCAACTGTTAGCCAAGTGCGAATTCATAATTGATAAATTTCACAAAATACTTTCTAACCTCACTTTGTAATTAAATTGTCCTTCATCTTTTGACTTATTTTACCAAATTTTCTTTCGATTGAGAATTGTCAATTTTTCGATCGTTTCGTTGACATGACACATTATTTTAAAATAAAAATTATATAAAATAATTTTAAATTTTATATAAAATAAAAGTAGTTTTCTGAACTTCCAATCGTTTTGGTGGATCCGGCGTCCAATATTGACGTCAGCAATATAAAAATTCTAATTTTTTTTTATGAAATTTTTGTGGTTGTTAAGTGTTTTACAAATTGGCAGAATAATATTCTATGTATAGATACATAATTCTTCCACAAAAACAGTTTAATTTAATCACATCTAACAGAATCATGCATGAACATATATATATTACGACTATATGAAAATAGACAAATATGATTTCAGAAAACAAGCACAATATCTTTATTGTATAACCTTGCTAATTTGCACTTGATATCATTAGCACGATTCAGCAGGATGCCTACATATGCCAGATGAACTGCAAGAAAACCAGCACCAATAGAGCAGCCTTCCATATCACTGTCCAAGGGATCCCATATTTTCCTCTTCCAATCAGAAGCCCCCGTACAAATGGCCAGAAGTTGAGCAGCAGCCATCCACTGCATGCGAACTCCCCGAGCCCCGAGCCAGTCCCTCCTCCACCCGGCCGGCAGAGCCGAAGCAAGCCGACGGTGAGCGCCAACATATTTACTAGCACGATGGCTGTGCCGGGCACGAACACCGGCGACTCATCGAAGGTGAACCTACCAGGATCCTCTTCAGCATCGTCGCTGAATGTTCCCTTCCTGGTGACTTCGAAGATTGCTTCAGAGATGCCAAAAGTCTTCAGTATCCCACTGCAAAGGCCAAGCAGCCAAGCAGTGAGCGGATAGATCCTCGCCATTCTCTGGTTGTTCCACCACTCGCGCACCGAGAGGCCACAGTGGAGGTACTCCATCAAAGTGTGCACATTGTAGGCAATGAAGACAGACAAAGGCACAGCGAAAGAAGCTTCTGATGCCTGCATGAATAGTAGTTACATTAAACAGATGTTAAACGTCTACATCCAACGAACCGACATGTTGTACGATATCGATAGATTACAAAAGCCAAGCACGACGACAATGTCACTCCGTACTTTAAAAGGAAGAACAACTGGACGAGCTAAGAATGGCAGCATATATAGAAGCTGAAAATGCTCACCCTTGGCAAGAAAGAAGTGTTTGCTAAGAGACAGTAAGCAGGGAGGACAGCGTAGCAGAGCTCAACAATGGGACGTATAGGCCAGAGGAGTGACCACGTATAAGCCAAGGCTTGCCGGAATTGGAGCTTCTTTGTGATGGTACAAATAATGGGGCTGTCCCTGCTGAGTAGGACCTCAAGAAGCCCCGTAGCCCATCTCTTCATTTGAGTCAAACTTGCCGGTCCTCCGGTAGGCGAAGTTCCAAGGAACGCCGGCGGCTCTAGCGTGAGATACGCGGTCTTCCATCCTTTGGAATGGATCCTAATACCTGTAAGGAGGTCCTCTGTCACTGACCCATACATCCACCCAATCTGTGGAACAGCCAGTGAATAATCACCATCAAAGTTCAGAATTAGTAATGGCTTTACTGGCATATATACTACTGTCTCTAGTTTAACCTGAATTAAGGATCTTGATGACAAATATCAAGCCTGGCATAACTGAACAATTACCATTCCGGCTTGAACACTGAAAATGTTCTTATTGCAATATGCCAATTTATCTCTTATACAGATATCCCAAGACCCAAGTTGGAAGCAGTTTACATGCAGTCCTAAGAGGAAATACATAAATTATAAATTTTACTGAGCAAATCTTTCATCTCTGTCAGTGTTGAAACAGATAGCTATATCATAGTAATTAAAATCCATGTTCATTGTTGCCATTAACAGTGTTCGGAATTCACACAACAACAGAAGCATGTCCATGATCATTTGCTTTCAAAATAATAATCTGATTAGAACATGACTGCCATAAAGAGGTCTAACTCTGTGAAATGTGCAATAAACGAAAAGCATATATGATGAGATAACAGGTTACCTCCTTGCCCCAATAAGTATTGGCCTCGTAGGTGCAGGAAGCTACTTGTTTGGCTGCATCTATCCGGCTGGTAAGATCACAATCTGGCTGTTGTTTTATTCCACCTTCAGATATTATTTGAGCCACCGATGCTGCAAGCTCTCTTGAATTGCCATAAATTGTCTGTAGTTCTTTGGCTGACAATTTGACTTTTGAATGGCACACAGAATAGATAGTTAATAGGGTCATTAGGTTCAATTATGGTTCTAAAAAATATACATTAACTATATTTATAGTATTAGACAGAGGATCAAAGAAATTGTGATTCCCACTCAAGATTAAGAAACTACTACTAAGTGTGCAACTAAACAGGAAGGTGGTTCTTACATTCCAGTTGTTTCTATGTAGTTTCTGTTTACCTTCATTTTTGGATTCTGGAACTGGATGAGGATGTGCTCCATACATAATCTTTCGACGATGAAAGCATCCTGTTCCCATATAAAATGGACCTTGAATTCCAGTTGTTCCTTGCATGAATGTCTTGATGCAAAATGAAGTCAAAAGATATATATGATCAGCTAAAAGGAAAAAAAAGTATGTAAAGAAGTCAGAAAACAAGAAACCAAATTAATGCAGAAAACCAGGCCAAAATCATACAAAAAGAACAGAAGAAGTTTTCATTTCCTGTTTTCAATTGATTTATTTTCTTTTCCTCTGATCTTTTGGGAGACCAAGTATAGATATACCTTCTGCGACACCTTCAGTTGATTACCGAAAGGATCGTCCTTGAGGCCTCCACAGAATGTCTGTGGAGTCTGAACAAATCCACTGAGGGCTTCATCGGCTGATCCGAGCATGATACACATCGCATGGAGAATGACCTCCGGGTTATTCGCAAACATGTCGCAGTCCACGTTGAGCATTATAGGTGCATTTGTCATAACTCCTGACACTCTCGTCTGTTAATTTCATGATCCCAGAACCAAAATAAGAAAACTGCAATTAGTTATGATGATAACATAAACTTCACTACGACTTGCATAATTATATAGATCTCAAATATGAGAATGTACATTACCAAAACATTCATGGCTCCAGCTTTATAATGGTGAGGCTGCTTCGGCCTCTTCTCTCTGGCTACATAAACTATGTTTGCCAAGCCATCGTCAACATCCTTCTTGCCATTGTCCCATATAACCTTTCAAAAATTTCCCAAATATGTGTTGCAAATCTTTACCCTCTCTGCATGCAAAGTATATAGAGTATGAACTTAATTACCTTCACTATGGCTTCGTGGTTTGCGCGTTCCATATTTAAGAAGTCGGCAAAGTCATCATTAGTTGAGGAATTAACAATGTGTTCGCCTGCATTTTCGATCTTCCGGCGCAGCTCATCGTACTCATTCTGCAACACTCAGACTGTTCAGTTGGACTAAGAAATGGATGTCTTTTGCTCGTATTTAATCCAGCACATAATTCATATATATACTGATCAATAAATTCATAATTAAGGACAAATTTATGTATCCATATACACATGATCCTCACTTTGGTGTGCTTCCAGTCTTCCATGAACTCTGCCGATGATCCTTCTGAAGCATCTGGCCGGCCGGTGGCGAAGTAGTGAAGGGGCGCTCTGACTCGCACATTATATTTCTTGCAGAAAGGAAGCCACAGCTTGGCAAACTTGCAGGTCTCCACCAAGGAGTACACGGTGGCAGGCGAGCTCGCGTCATCGGAGAGGTAGCAGGCGAGCTTGTGCACGGGGTACTCGGCGGCCAGCAGGGAGATCACGGTGTTCATGGTCACAAGCGGCGGCTCCAGCGTCGGATCAGCCGTGGTGACGAACATGTCCACGGCCGGAAGGTCGTCAATTCTGATGCAGGCAATCAGATTAAAAGATCCATGGAGCATGAACAACTCGATTCTTCATATCGGTTCAGTACTGATAAATCACGCACGAAGTACATGAATCCAACAGATGAAGCAGTACCTTTTGGAAAGGCGTTCGGGGTGAGTCTTTTGGGAGACCGGAGACCATTTGGTGCTCACGCAGATGAAGCAGACGAAAGTGAAGAATGACTCGCACAGCAGGGCGAGGAGCCAAACGAGGCCGTGGCTCCGGAAGGAGTTGAGGCGGTAAGCGAGGAGGCAAAGCAGCAGGAGGACGACGGCCACGTCGGAAAGCCGCCTCTGCGCACTCTTCATAGGAATTCTCTCTTGCAGAGGGAGCATTGTGTGCTCTGTGGCCATTGAAGTTGAAAACACTTGTGAAAAAGAAAAAGAAGGATCTATGTAGCAAAGAACCCCTGCAATTTCTTTTTAACGTCTTTTTAAATCATGGAAATAAAGATTGAATAAAATTTATATGTGGTCACGTCCTGTCTGACTGAGAGTGAGTTGTTGAAATATTGACCGCTATCTTAACTTTACACAAATTTAGAAATGTACACCTCCTTCCGAAAAAAGAAAAAAAAAATACACCTTTTGCTAATAAAATTTATATGTGGTCACGTCTTGGTAATGTTGTCAAAGGGTGACATATCTCGGATGGGGATGGAGATTTTGTTTGATACGGGAAAAGTCAGAGAGCAAATAATAAACAAGACTGTGCAGTCTTAATCGTAATTTTGGTCCAAGGATCCAATAAGTTAAAGAGTCATCAATAAAGTAAATCCTTCAATTATAAAAAGTCATCAATAAGTTAATTATCTCTATGCGTAGTTATACCAAATTTAAATATTGAAATTGAAACGTCAGAAATCATTTGGTCAATTAAATTTCACTAAATACTTTTTAACTTTATCATTTTTTTTCAATGATATTTTTCAACTTCTCTTTTAAATTAAACTACCTTTTATTTTTCAACTTATTTCATTAAAATCAGTTTCTCAATAATTTCGCTGACGTGACGCATTATTTTAAAATACAAATTATATAAAATAATATCAAACAAGGTAGTCAAGATCGGGATCTTATGTAAGATCGGAAGGGATCCGTAAGATCGAAGATCGTAAGATCGAATCGAGGATCGTAAGATCCTACCTATATATTAAAATAATAGTTGAATATATAAAATTATGTAAAATAATATTTTTAAAATAAATTTGTAATATTTTAAATTATAAATAATGTTATCTTGAGTACTATCCTATTAAGACTTGTTACAAATGATATATATACTATTTATATAATAATAATTTAATATAGATTGACAAAAAATGGCAATAATATGGTGAATATGAAATAGCATTATATAATAATTCTTAATATACATTTATAATAGAGTTATTTTGTCCAAAAAATATTTTTAAAATTTTAATTATAACCAATAATCTTTTTCTTAATTTTATTTCTCAAAAAAATCATGTTGCAATTGGTGAAAATTTAAAAAACAAAACAAAAAATTTAAAAAAAATTGGATTAGTAGGATCGGTAGGATCTTACGATCTTACTATTACGATCTTACCGATTCTACAAAAACGATCTCAAAGTTGAGATCGAGATCGCCGATCCTAGGTAGGATCGTACGATCGTACGATCAAGATCGCGATTTTGATAACCTTGATATCAAAAGTATGAAAAATAGAAAAAAAATAAGAAAAAAATAAGCATATTAAATTTGTCAAACATAAAAAAAATAAGAAACTACTTCGAAACATGTGAGACCACTTATTTAATTCTTTAAAACACAATATCACTATTCTTTAAAGACACTAGAATATCATCATTCTTCAACTTTTTAATCATATTTTATTTTTAAATTTTACCCATACATTATTATATTAATAATTTTATTGTGATTACAACCATAAACATCAATTACTTATAATAAAATATTTTAGTCATAAAATATTATATTTTTATATTTTATTCCCCTTCTACCAAATCAAACATGAAATAGAATAGGATTATATTTACTTTTTGAAAAATAAGATATTACATCATCTTATTTCATTCAATTTTATTCTATTGAGTAGAGTTAATAAGTTTAACATGCATTATGCATCTTCTCTAATGTGGTAAACTTGAGAGAGAGAGAGACACGCAAAATACCAAGAGAAACACTCGCAAATTACACGAATGGTCCCTCAACTTTGAGTCGATTTTCAGTTGGTCCCCCAACTTCAATTTATAACCAGAACGTCCTTCATCTTTTATTTTCTTGCATGCTTTTCCGGTTGCCTTGCTTACGTGGCCGACTTTCTCTCTCATCCACGTTAGCTTAAGTCGGCCACATTAGCTTAAAAATTTTAAAAAATAAAAAAATGAAGTTGTCCACGTCATAAAAAAAATAAAAAAAATAAGTTGGGAAGAGAGAGGGAGGGGGGCGATCGCCCCCCTCTGGTCGAGCTCGCCGAGCTGTGCGGGAGAGAGAAGGAGGGGGCGATCGCCCCCCTCTCTCTCTCTCTCCCGCACGCGCGAAAGAGACGAGTGGGGCGACCGCCCCCCTCTGGTCGAGTTCGTCGGAGCTCGATCGGAGGGGGGCAGTCGCCCCGCTCCCTCTCTCTCGTCGTGCTGGAGAAAGAAGGAGGGGGGCGATCGCCCCCCTCCTTCTCTCTCTCGTCGTGCGGGAGAGAGAAGGAGGGGAGCGACCGCCCACCTCCGGTCGAGCTCGGCGAGACCAGTCGGCAAGCTGGATCAGAGGGGGGCGGTCGCCCCCTACCTCTCTCTTCCCAACTCATTTTTTATTTTTTAATGACGTGGATAACTTCATACTTTTTATTATTTTTAAAAATTTTTAAGCTGACGTGGCCGACTTAAGCTGATGTGGATAAGAGAGATGTAGGATCGAAAGCACCAAGAGGGGGGGGAGTGAATTGGTGTATAAAAATTTAAAACCGAAAAGACGTAGGAGTAAATTTAGAGTGAATGCGATCACAAGCAAGTAAATGATAGCTAATAAAAGCACAAGAGAAGCAAGAGAAGGAAGAGAAGGAAGAGAAGAGAAATACGCGATATGTTGATGAGGTTCGGCCTAAC
Organism: Pontederia crassipes; assembly: GCA_030549335.1. Taxonomy (NCBI): domain Eukaryota; kingdom Viridiplantae; phylum Streptophyta; class Magnoliopsida; order Commelinales; family Pontederiaceae; genus Pontederia; species Pontederia crassipes. Next base: position 12,642,425 of record CM060190.1, read on the forward strand.
TCCTTGGCGTACGTCCCCGCTCCGACTCCTCAACCTTGAGACCGTCGGAGATTCACTAGCCTTCTCTTTCTACACCACAATGCCTTCTTCTGTGCCCAAGAGGTAAGGCACACCTCTTCTTACAAGGAGCTATAAAAAATTATCTAAACAAGAATTCCCTCCAAGATTCTTCTTCTTATAAATAATATTTTTACTAAGAAACTAGAAGAGGGAAGGGATGATTTGCAACTTTGGCTCAAGAAAAATGCTTTGAATTTGAAAGGAGCTCTAGAATAATTTGCCTTACTTGGATGATCTTCCTTCAATCTTTTGGATCCCTTTTATAGGCTTCTCTTAAAAATTTGGCCGTTGTAAAGTAATTCAAAAAGCTTTTGCTGTCAGCCCTAAATCGGTCGATCGTCTTAGTATCGGTCGTCCATTTTGCACAGTAACTAGCCGTTATTCAGTCTCTCAATTCTTCAGCGGTCGCCCATTACCAAATCGGTCATCCGTTTAATAAAAAATTATATCCATTATTTTGTCTTTTCTGTGCAGTTTACCGTTGATAATAGCCGTAGAAGAATTGTAGCCATTCTTGTTTCCATAACGGTCGCCCGAAAGTAAATCGATCGACCGATGTTGAAGTCCAATCCATTCTGTGATTAGCGATCAATCCAGTCTTCCATTTCGGTCGTCCAATATCTTCGTAACGGTCGACCGATAGTAGATCGGTCGCCCATTTTTAGAGGTTGATCCTTTCTGTGATTAGCAGATGTTCCATCCTCCATTTCGGTCGTCCACTGTCTTCAATAACTATCGACCGATAGTGGATCGGTCGTCCATTTTTCCACGGTTGTTCCATTCTGTGATTAGCGGACGCTCCATCATTGATTTCGGTCGTCCATTATCTGTCATAACGGTCGACCGTTATAGTATCGGTCGCCCATTTTTACTATAGATAAAACTTCAGCTATTTTTCTTCAAAAAATGTTAAACCTGTTCACACTATCATTTTAAACATAATTAGTACATCATCTTCCTTGTTTGCTATCATCAAAATACATGAAATATGGTCTTGAGACCAACAATCTCCCCCTTTTTTATGATGGCAAACAAAGTGACGAGGAGGTAATTAAAATATCAAAATTATAAATTCCTTCCCCTAAATTCATGCTTGCTTTTGCAAATATATTATTTACTCTCCCTTAATCAAAGCATAACTTCTTTTTGTAAATATCATGAATGTCATATCATATATATAGTGAAAATAAATCATGACTCCACATCATAAACAATCCACATCATAAACAATCCACATCATAAACAAGAACAATGAACACATCTCATAAACATAACAATAATGTCATACATAGTGATAAAGTCATACATCGTCACATATTCCACATATTTTTTCTCCCCCTTTTGACACCATCAAAAAGGAGGAAACAAAAAGACCACTAACATAACGACAAACTAATCATCCGGAGCATCATCGGGCGGGGGCGCAACTTGCTCATAGGGAGAAGTGTCGAATCCCTGAGATCGGAAAAAGGCAAACATGCACTCCTGTGTGCGGCGCTGATCAAGCTCTATGCGGTCTACGCGTGCCACCATCTCATCCCACTCACCACGTGTCGGTACTGAGCCCCAAATCGACTCACGTGGAGGAGGTATGAATTGCTCCCAAGAAGGTCCAGTATCTTCCACAAGAGCCTGCGTAGGAGCCTGCGTGGGAGTCTCAGTGCTTGCCTCATCATCGGAGTCCGAGTCTTGGTCTTGAGTGGAGAAGACCCATTCTTCATTAACAAACACAAGACCTTTCCGTTTCAATGTGCCTTTTCCAATGATATCGGTTGGTCTCCCAAAAAGTGACAGTTCAAACTCCGAAATAGGAATGCGTTCATGATGAAAGATTCGAGTGAGAAAAGAACCAAAGTGAAGAATCATATTATGAGATTTTTTGGAATCTATTCTCTCTTTGGTGAAGATAAAATGATAAATCATGTATGCACCAAAGTTAACCGGAGGAAAGTCATGTCAAAGAAGACAATAAAGAAGACGTAGGTCATGAAAAGTCATATCAGTATAATGACCAGATCGAGAGAAGATGATATGACTAACAATATGGTGGGCAACAAGAAGTGGAGGAGACAACCTTTTTAGAAGGCCTTTCATGGGAAAGCTATGCACTTCACCCCGAAAGACAATTTCAAGAGCTTCATTTATAGAAATGTCAGTGGACCACCACCTATGGGATACAATATTCTGGACTCTTCGATTGGGGACATTAAAAATCTCACAAATCAAAGGATCAGTAAGTTTAATAGTATGACCTAGTACGTGAGATGTCACATTAGATTTGGACTATGAAAATGATAAGTTTGCGTAAAAGAGTCTGACCAACCTAGGATAGACAGGCTCCTTAACATTAAGAAGTGGAATCTAACATATCCCGTCAAAGAGACGATGAAGCATGTCCATATTAAGAGATGACCAATCGACTTGTGTACCATGTGCTACTTCTCTAATAGAATATAATGTTTCAAAGGTAGATGCAATAGAAGCATTAGCAAATAGAGAAGAATTGAAATCTCGAGGAGGTGTTGGCGAAGGGTCAAATGATTGATGAGAAGATGACCCTATTTCCTTCCTCTTGCGAGGACCAGAGACACATTTCTTCTTTGGAGGCATGTGGACAAGATCAAACTTAGGAGTAGAAGATGACAATCGACAAAAATGACTTGTAAATATAGAAACGGTCGACCACTGTGAGAAATGGTCGATCGTTTTTGTCCAGAACACACGATATATGGTTGTTCAAATGGAGAAACGGTCGACCGTTTTTGTCCAGAATACAAAATGTATCGTTTTCAAACGATGTCCGACTCGATTACAACTCAGGACAATTCGACCAAAGATTCAACACATAATGGATTTGACGATTGAGAGATTGGCCAATATCAGATTTGAGCACTTGTAAATTGATCCAGAAAGTTCGAAATTAGGTCATGAATTCTAGATACGAATCGTAATCCTTGTCAATTCTTTCGAACTTACATATGATTCGGAAAGACCTATTAATCGTCCTTAGCCGACTTCGCCGGAGTTGAGGCGGCGGCGACGGCGACAATGTCTGCGGTGACAGTTGCGTGGCGACAGTGGCGGCTGCAGTTGCGGCGGCGACAGTGGTGGCTGCGGCGACTGTGATGACTGCTTGGATCGGCGACGAAGCAGCGACGACAACAGCGACGGCTGCCGATCGGGATCGGAGAGGAAGCGGCGACGATGAACTACGCGAGATGGCGATGCCGGTGATGGTGGTGACAGTGTACGCCGGACGAGGAATCGATCGCCGACGACAATGGTGGCGAACGCCGACAAAAAATCTTGCCGACGGAATCTGTGATCGCCGGTGTGAATCGAGCGGCGGCAAGGAAAAGGTGTCGACCGTTTTGCGATTTGGGGAAAAACTTTCTGATTTGGGTTTTATATCGCGTTGAAAATGGTCGACCGATATTATATCGAGCGACCATTATCTCTTAGATATTTATAGTTAATACGTTCTGTTTGTATCGGTCGATCGAAATAGTTTCGGACGACCGTTCTGGAAGTGAAACAGAATCGATCGTTTACTAACTTAACGGTCGTCCGATCAGAGGAGTAACGGTCGACCGTTATTATAATGGTCGACCGATTTTGAATATATGTGTTGTGCAACACAATTTGATGTTCAATTCGATTCACAAATGATGCTTGCATAGTCAAGTCACTTATGAGTTGAATTGATAGGCAATTAGGTTCTTAGCATTCCAAGTTCACGTCTAAGCATACAAAATCTTTCCTCACTTAGGGGTTTCGTGAATACATCCGCAAGTTGAATTTCGGTAGACATATGTTCAATAGCAATGTCCTTGAGTGTCACATGTTCTCTAATGAAATGATAATGCAAATTAATATGTTTGATTCTAGACTGTTGGATTGGATTTTTAGTCATTTCTATTGCACTTGTGTTATCGCATTTCATGGGTACACTTGAACAACTTATACCATAATCAAGTAGCTGTTGTTTTACCCATAATATTTGTGCACAACAACTATCGGCTGCAATATACTCGGCCTCAACGGTAGAAAGTGCGATGGAGTTTTGCTTTTTGCTAGCCCAAGAGATGAGAGAGCTACCAAGAAAGCAACACATTCCACTAATGCTTTTCCTATCAACTTTACATCCGGCAAAATCCGCATCGGTATATGCATGTAAATCAAAAGATGAGTTCCTATCATACAAAATGCCTAGATCATAAGTATGCTTCAAATAACGTAATATTCTTTTAATAGCAACTAAGTGAGATTCCTTAGGTGCGGATTGAAATCTTGCACACAAGCATATACTAAACATTATATCCGGCCTAGATGCAATCAAATAAAGTAAACTACCAATCATACCTCTATACTTCTTTTGATCAATAGATTTACATTTATCGTCTTTATCTAACTTTGTTGCAGTGCTCATGAGAGTTGAACTTAGTTTGCATTCATCCATTCCAAATCTTTTTAACAACTCCATTGTATACTTCTCTTGATTAAGAAATATTCCATCTTTATTTTGCTTGACTTGTAATCCTAAAAAGAATGTGAGCTCGCCTACAAGACTCATCTCAAATTTTTTTTGCATAAGAGATTCAAACTCTTTGCACAAGCTTTCATTAGTAGCACCATAAATAATATCATCAACATAAATGTGAACTATTAAAATATCATCTTCTAAATGTTTCAAAAATAATGTGGTATCAACTTTTCCTTTTTGAAAATTATTTTCAATCAAAAAAGTAAATCTTTCATACCACGCTCTAGGAACTTGTTTAAGTCCATAAAGGACTTTAGAAAGTTTAAATACATAATTAGAAAATTTTGGATTTTCAAACCCTTGAGGTTGCTCAACATAGACTTCCTCATTTATAAATCCATTTAGAAATGCCGATTTTACATCCATTTAAAAAAAGTTTAAATCCTTTAAAACAAGCAAAAGCTAAGAGCATTCTAATAGCCTCAAGTCTAGCAACGGGAGCAAAAGTTTCTTCAAAATCAATTCTTTCTACTTGTGAATAGCCTTTTACCATAAGTCTTGCCTTATTTCTTATTATGATGTCATTTTCATCTAACTTATTTCTAAACACCCATTTTGTACCAATTATTGGATAGTCTTTTGGTCTTTTTACTAGTTTCCAAACTTGATTCCTTTCAAAATTATTTAATTCTTAATGCATAGCATTTATTCAATTTGAATCATTCAATGCCTCATCAATGTTACTAAGTTCAAATTGAGCAAGAAATACCGAAAAAGCACATAAAATTTTCAAGGAATTTCTAGTTCTTATACCTTCATTTATGTTACCTATAACTTAATCCAATGGATGTGATGATGCATGTTTTCAATTCCTTGGAATGATTTGATTATCCTCCACTTGTAGTTCTTCCATTTGTTCCACATTTGAGTTATCCATTCCATTTTCTTTCAATTCTTCATTTTGGATTTGTATGTCTTCAAGATGTCGTTCAACTTCAACTATTTCTTCCTCATCATCATTCACTTGCTTGCTCATAAAAAAATCATTAGTTTCATTGAATTTAACATTAATAGATTCTTCAATAACTAATGTTCTTTTGTTTTGAATTTAACATTAATGTTCTCCAAGAAATACACCATTATCACATTTTGCATCAAATTTGCTTAATTTATCTTTAATATTCAAGATATAACATTTACAACCAAACTCCTTGAAATATGAAATATTTGGCCTTTTTCCATATAAGATTTCAAAACATGTTTTCTTTTCAAGGGGTCTAAGTGAGACTCTATTTAAAACATAACATGATGTGTTTACGGCTTCCGCCCAAAAATACTTGGGTAAATTACTTTCATTTAAAATTGTCCTAGTCATTTCTTGAATAGTTCTATTTTTTCTTTCTACTACTCCATTTTGTTGAGGTGTTCTAGGTGTGGAGAAATGATGTGTAATTCCATTTTCTTCACAAAATAATTCAAATTTGTAGTTTTCAAATTCATCTCCATGATCACTTCTAATTTTTTCAATTCTCAACTCAAGTTCATTTTGTACTTTTTTTTGCAAATTTAGAAAACATGCTTATAGTTTCATCTTTACTTGTAAGAAAAATAGTCCAAGTAAAACGAGAGAAGTCATCAACAATTACAAATACATATTTTTTTCCACCTAAGCTTTAAACATCAATAGGTCCAAATAAGTCAAGATGTAAAAGTTCTAAGAACCTATGTGTACTAATAACATTCTTTAATTTGAAAGAACTTTTGATTTGTTTACCTTTAAGACATGAATCACAAATATTATTTTTCTCAAATTTAATTTTAGGTAAACCTCTAACTAATTCATGACATGAAAGTTTGTTTAACAACTTAAAATTTACACGTCCTAATCTTTTATGCTAAAGATTTATATCATCATGCATAACACTAAGACATTTTTCACTTTTCCAATTTTCAAAGTCAATTTTGTTTACATTATTATATCTAAAACCCATATGTAGTACTTTCTTGCTCTCATCTAAAATCAAATATTTGTCCTTTTCAAAATTCACTAAGTAGTTCTTATCACACAATTGACTTATACTAATTAAGTTATGTTTTAAATTCTCAACTAGCCACACATTTTTTAAATATATTTTGTCATTCTTACCAACATTACCTATGCCAATTACTCTACCTTTGTTATTATCTCCAAAGGTGACTCTTTCTCCATTTTTCTTTTCCAATGTAATAAAGTTTGAGGGATCACCCGTCATATGTCTTTATCCAAATACATTTGCTTTTAATTTCCTTCGGAGCTCCCTACAAAAAAGACATTAAGATTCTCATCTTTTTGGTACTCAAATTTGCTTGGGTCCAACTTGATTAGTGATGATCCTTTTAGGAACTCAAATCTTCTTCATACCACTATTTAATCCCATTCTAACTTTGCATTCATAAGAGTAATGTCCTTGATAACCACAATGAAAACAAGTAATATATGATTTCGTATGAAGATTTTGTGATGCTTTAACAAATAGAATCCTTTTATCCTTCTTAGTATCAAATGAGCTAAAACTAAGTCCATTTTTTTTGAAAGGTCTTCTTTATGTTGATAGCATTGCATCTAGCATTTTTCCTCCATTTGTAAAATTTTCAAGCTTACCTTTTAAAATAATATTATCATTTTTCAAAGTTTCAACACTACATGTTTATTTTTCATAAAATAATTTCAAAGTATTGTTTTCAATTTTTAAAGCTTCAATCATAAATTCCAAACTAGAATTCTCATCACTTAATAAATCATAATTTTCACAATCTTTAGTATCATGTTTATTTTTCAGATTTTCAAATTCACCTTCTTGCTTTCAAAACAAGTCACTTGATTTTTACTTGATCTCCTTTTTGAAAAGTCACCTTTTTTCTTTTGCTTGGCAAATTTAAAATATTTGTCAAGCTTTTTAGCATACAAGGCTAGCTTCTTCTTATCTAGATCTTCATCTTCTTCATTTGTTTCACTTTCATTCAACTTTGCCTTCAACGCCAAGGTCTTCTTGTTGGAAATGCTTGTTTCTTCATATTCTTTGACTCTAATCTCATAAGTCAACAGTGATCATATGAGATCATCAAAATTTAGCTTGTTTAAATCCTTTTCTTCAATCACGATTCGTTTTGTATGCCACTTGGAGGAGAGGGACCTGAGAAATTTTTTCCTTTTGAGAGTTAGTCCGTGGCTCGCCCAAAGAGGCTAAGCCATTCACAATATCATTAAAACGCACAATAATTTCATTTATAGACTCATTTTCATGCATCTTAAAAGAGTCATATTGATGATTCAAAATATTAAGCCTAGACTCCTTAACCTTATCGATACCTTCATGTGTAACGATAAGTTTCCTCCAAATCTCATAAGCACTTTGATAATTTGAAACACGATTAAATTTCGTTGCATCTAAAGCACAAAAAAGATGATTTTTTGCTTTCCAATCTAATTTCACAAGTAGCCTTTCACCTTCGATATATTCCAAAGGTAATTTTCCATGCAAAGCAAAATCATTTTCAATTATATCCCAAATATCAATATCAATAGAGCATACATAAGCTTGCATTCTAATTTTTCAATAGGCAAAATTTGAAGCATTAAAAAGTGGAGGGCGATTTGTGGATTGGCCTTCACCCAAGGTAAAACCATTTGATGCCATAGTTCAAAAGATGCTTAAATTTTTAAAACAAGAGCAACAAATTTCTGATACCAATTGTAGGATCGAAAGCACCAAGAGGAGAGGGGGTGAATTGGTGTATAAAAATTTAAAATCGAAAAAGACGTAGAAGTAAATTTAGAGCGAATGCGATCACAAGCAAGTAAATGATAGCTAATAAAAGCACAAGAGAAGCAAGAGAAGGAAGAGAAGAGAAAGACGCGATATGTTGATGAGGTTCGGTCCAACTCCTTGACCTACGTTCCCGTTCCGACTTCTCAACCTTGAGACCGTCGGAGATTCACTAGCCTTCTCTTTTCTTATAGGGAGAGAATAACTCTTTTTACACCACAATGCCTTCTTCTTTGCCCAAGAGGTAAGGTACACCTCTTCTTACAAGGAGCTATAAAAAACTATCTAAACAAGAATTCCCTCCAAGATTCTTCTTCTTATAAATAATGTTTTCACTAAGAAACTAGAAGAGGAAAGTGATGATTTGGAACTTTGGTTCAAGAAAAATACTTTGAATTTGAAGGGAGCTCTAGAATGATTTACCTTGCTTGGATGATCTTTCTTCAATCTTTTGGATCCCTTTTATAGGCTTCTCTTAAAAATTTGGCCGTTGTAAAGTAATTCAAAAAGCTCTTTTGCTGTCAGCCTTAAATCGATCACCGTCTTAGTATCGGTCGTCCATTTTGCAAAGTAACTAGCCGTTATTCTGTCTCTCGGTTCTTCAGCGGTCGCCCATTACCAAATCGGTCGTCCGTTTAATAAAAAATTATATCTGTTATTTTATCTTTTCTGTGCAGTTTACTGTTGATAGTAGCCGTAGAAGAATTGTAGCCATTCTTGTTTTCATAACGGTTACCCGAAAGTAAATCGGTTGACCGATGTTGAAGTCCAATCCATTCTGTGATTAGCGATCAATCCAGTCTTCCATTTCGGTCGTCCAATATCTTCATAATGGTCGACCGATAGTAGATCGGATGTCCGTTTTTAGAGGTTGATCCTTTCTGTGATTAGCGGACGTTCCATCCTCCATTTCGGTCGTCCACTATCTTCAATAACGGTCGATCGATAGTGGATCGGTCGTCCGTTTTTCCGCGGTTGTTCCATTCTGTGATTAGCGGACGCTGCATCATTGATTTCGGTCGTGCATTGTCTGTCATAATGGTTGACCGTTATAGTATCGGTCGCCCATTTTTACTACAGATAAAACTTCGGCTATTTTTCTTCGAAAAATGTTAAACCTGTTCACACTATCACTTTAAACATAATTAGTACATCATCTTTCTTGTTTTCTATCATCAAAATACATGAAATATGGTCTTGAGACCAACAAGAGAAAGTCGGCCACGTAAGCAAGGCAACCGAGAAATTTGTGATCGCCGGTCAGGAGGACTAAGCGTGCAAGGAAATGAAAGATGGAGGAGGTTCTGACTATAAATTGAAGTTGGGGGACCAACTGAAAATCGACTTAAATTTGGGGACTATTCGTGTAATTTACCCAGAAACACCCACTTATCAATTATTATGCAATTACTTGTGCTACTTTGCACCAATGGTGTCAAACCCGGCCCGGCCCGACCGGTCGGACCGGTGTCCGGCCAATAAAATGGGCCATGGGTCAGTCCAAACCCGGACTGCCCATTGACCCGTGTTGGACCGGTCAAACCCGGTCAAAACCCTAGTTTGACCGCTTGACCCGTCGGGTTTTGATGACCCGGCCGGTTCAAAAAAAAATTGAACACTCATGACTCAACTCAAAGAGGGCCGGCCGATTCATTTGGAAGAAAAAAAAGTAGAAACGCTAGCCCTCATCCCTCGCGGGCGGCGGTTTGGTGCAGACGCCACTGATCCGACGATCGATGATCGGCGACCGACGTTCGTCATTTGCTGATCCAGCTTCGATCCAACGACGGGTGCCTTCGATCCACGTTCCAGGTTAGTCGATCTCGTCATTTTCATTGTCGATCTTCTCCATTCTTTGCCCATTTTAATTTCCGACGATTTTGTTCGTTGGCCGGCCAGGGCTGCGGCGGCGACGCCTTGAACGGCCGAGAAGTCCAGCGCCTTGGCCGGTCAGGGGACGTCCTGGCCGGCCAAGGCGCACCCTGACGCCACCAGGGCATGCCCTAGCTAGCCTTGGCCGGCCAGGATGTCCAGCGCCGCCAGGTCATGACCCTTGGCCGGCCAAGACGCCCTTGGCGCATCCAAGGTGCGTCTTGGTCGGCCAGGGGCTAACCCTGGACGCCCCATGCCCTGGCCGGCCGCCAAGGCTTGGCAGCCAGCGGCCTAAGTGCTAGGGCATGCCCTAGCGGCCGGCCAGGTCATGCCCAGCCCTTGGCAGCCAAGGGCTAGGCATGCCCTTGGCAGCATAGTCAAGGGCATGGCATGCGTTTATTAATTAATTTTTGATCAATTAATGTTATATATCTAATTATATTTATATATTATTTTTCAGAAAATGGCATCAAGAGGGAGTAGCTGTGGTGAAACTCAAACATCTATTGGACAATTTCAAACACAATCTACAAATGATAGTACTACATTAGCTCCGCTAAGTTATCAAGCAGTAAGATTAAAGACGGATCCTGCATGGGAGCATTGTCTGATTTGTTTTGATGCACAGGGAAAAAGATCATTGAAATGCTTGTATTGTGGAAAAAATTTAAAAGATGGAGGAATATATAGAATGAAACTACATCTTGCTGGAAAAAATGGAGAGGCATTGTCTTGTCCCAAAATGAGTTATGAAGTCAAATATCGATTTGGAGAACATTTAAAATCAGTTGCTACATCAAAGAAACGAGCACATGAAGAAAATGAAGAAACAAATATTAGTGAGGAAGTTGACGTAGGTGTACAAGAACAAGTTGCACTTGTCACAAGGAATCCAAAGGAAGTCAAGGGGAAAGGAAAAGAAATAAGTACAACTAGTTTTTTTCTCCAAGAACTACTCTTGGTGCACAATCTTCAATTAGAAGTGTCTTGGCAGGTAAAGAAGCTATTCACCGAGCTGATTTAGTTGTTGCTAAGTTCTTCTATGATTGTTGCATTTCATTTAATTGTGCAAATTCAGTTTATTATCAACCTATGATAGATGTTATTGCAGCTATTGGTCCAGGATATAAAGGTCCTAATTATCATGCAATTAGAACTAAACTACTATATGATATTAAGAAGGAAGTTGACTTGTTGGTTGATACATTTAGAAATGCTTGGTCAGAAACTGGATGTACTATAATGGGAGATGGTTGGCAGGATCAGAAGAATAGACAACTCATCAATTTTCTTGTTTATTCTCCTAAAGGAATTTGTTTTATTAAATCAGTTGATGCTTCTGACATTGTGAAGGATGCTACAACTCTTTGCAATTTATTTGCTGATTTGGTTGAATTTGTTGGACCAAATAATATTGTACATTTAGTTACAGATAATGCTTCAAATTATAAAGCTGCTGTCAGGTTGTTGAATGAGAAGTATCCATCCATTTATGTCTCCTTGTGCTGCACATTGTTTGAATTTAATCTTAGGAGATATTGAAAAAATGACTCTTGTGAACAGCTTAACTGAAAGAGCATCAAAGGTAACAAAGTTTGTTTATAATCATGTTTTTTTACTTGCTTGGTTAAGGAAAAGACTACAGTGGACTGAAATATTGCGCCATAGTCCAACTCGATTTGCAACAACCTTCATTGCATTGAAAAGTATCCATGATCACAAGATTGATTTGCAAGCTTTGATGACAAGTTTAGATTTTACAAATTCAAGATATTACAAAGATAAGAAAGCTAAAGTTGCCATTGATATTGTGTTAGATAGTAGATTTTGGAATGATTGCGGCATTATTGTGCAAATTGTGGCTCATTTGGTACGTTTATTAAGAATTGTTGATGGAGATGATAGACCTTCCCTTGGTTATGTGTATGATGGTATATATAGAGCAAAGAGGGCAATCAAGAGTACTTTCATGTACAATAAAACTTTGTACAAACCTTCCACGAGAATAATCAAGCAACGATGGGATAATCAACTTCGGAAACATATTAATTGTACTGCATATTTTTTGAATCCGACTTTCTATTAAGATAAAGATAACTTTTGCATCAAGCCAAAAGTTCAACAAGGATGGCTTGATGTATTGAATACAATGTTACAAGCCGAAAAACTGAAATGTTAAAGCAAAGTTGGTTGTATCTTGATAGATTCCAAAGTTTTGGTAAACAACTTGCTATTGCAATTGCTAAAGAGTTGAGACCCGGTGAGATTCATTTATATTTTGCATTATGTTCTTACATTTAATTTTATGTATTTAAGAATTACTTAACCTTTTTTCTTTATGTAAATTTTGTGATAGATCAATGGTGGCGTAGCTTTGAATTTAATGCTCCATTAGTGTCACAATTAGTAATTCATCTTTTAAGTCAAACTGCATCATCTTCTGATTGTGAAAGAAATTGGAGTGTATTTTAAATAATTCATTCAAAGAAAAGAAATAAGTTAGAACATCAAAGATTAAATGATCTTGTCTATGTGCATTACAATTTGGGCTTGAAAATTAGGTTTGTAAAATGAAAATTTTATATGTTCATTTTTTCCTTTATAACTTTCTAATTTAGAATATGGATTTGACAACTTTTATATGTTTATCATTGTTTCGTTATTTTGTAGATACCTTATTAAACAAGAAGAACTTCTTGATCCTATTGATTATGAAAGTATAGACAAGATTGAATATTGGATTATGGAGGAGGAAGAGAGCTCAATTCTTGATTATGATGAGTTGGAGAAGATACTTTATAATGATTTGGAAGGATCAAAACTTCATATGCAAGAAGGTAAATATATTTTTCTTTTTGCTTGTAAGATGTTTATAATTGTCAAGTATGATTTTTAACTCATTTTGTTTATATTTTTTTGTGAAGATGATGTGGAAGAAAATAATGTTGAAGATTTGGAAGTCAATTTGGATTCTTTTCCTCAAGACGAAGAGTATTGAAGAAAAGTGTTTACTTTAATTTTATTGCTTTGTGGAAGAATTATGAAATGAATTTGTGTTTGTGAACATTTATATGTTGTTTATGGTACTTTACATTTAATTCTTTAGTATTATTATGATATTAATATATGGATTAGTGATATGTCATTATTATTAATGATATAATATATACTAAATTTATACATATTCTTATTAATTGTATTAATTTATTATATTCCGATCCGATCATTCGGTTCGACCTGACCCGTTAAGTAATCCGTGTCGAACGCGGGATCGGATCTTACAACTTTGATTTGCATTCAATATTATCAGCAGCACAACATGATTCAGGAAGTTGTTCTATATATGCCAGATGAACTGCAGGAAGATGAGCACCAACAGCGCGGCCTTCCATGTCACCGTCCAAGGGATCCCATATTTTCCTCTTCCCACCAGAAGCCCCCTTACAAATGGCCAGAAGCTGAGCAGCAGCCACCCGCTGCATAAGAACTCGCCCAGCCCCGCCGACATAGTTCCTCCTCCGCCCGGCCGGCGGAGCCGAAGCAAGCCCACGGCGAGTGCCAGCATGTTTACTAGGACGACAGCCGTGCCGGGCACGAACACCGGCGACGCGTCGAAAGTGAACCTACCAGGATCCTCTTCGACATCGTCGTCGCCCAATGTTTCGTTCCCGGTGATTTCGAAGATTGTTACGGAGATGCCGAATGTCTTCAGCATCCCAATGCAGAAACCAAGAAGCCAAGCGGTGGGCGAATATATCCTCCACATTCTCTGGTTGTTCCACCACTCGCGCACCGAGAGGCCACATTGCAGGTACTCCATCAAACTGCGAATATTGTAGGCGATGAAAAGAGTCGAAGGCAGAGCAAAAGAAGCTTCCGATGCCTGCACGAGGAGTACGTAGTTGCAGTGAACAGCTCGCCAACAATATATTGTAAGACAGATTACAAAATGGGATCATTTATAGAAGCTGAAAAGGTTGGTCACCTTTGGCAAGAAAGAAGTGTTCGCTAGGAGAGAGTAAGCAGGGAGGAGAGCATAGCAGAGCTCTACGATGGAACGTACAGGCCAGAGGATTGGGGACATGTATGCTACGGCTTGACGGAATTGGAGCTTCTTTGTGATGGTGCAAATGAAGGGGCTGTTCCTGCTGAGGAGGACCTCAAGAAGCCCCGTAGCCCACCTCTTCATCTGAGTCAAACTTTCGGGTCCTCCAGAAGGTGAAGATCCGAGGAACGCCGGCGGATCTAGCGTGAGATACACTGTCTTCCATCCCCTGGAATGAATTATAAGACCTGTAAGGAGGTCTTCTGTCACCGACCCATATATCCACCCAATCTGTGGTACAACAACCAGTGAACAATTACTACCAAGTTAGGAATCCGAATTATTAATGACCTCATTAGCATACATAGTACAGTACTAGATGTACTTCATCTGAATTAAGGGTCTAGAAAGAAAAATGCAGTCAAATATTCATGGAAAAGAAATTATCCCATGTTGGAACTTGGATGCATTTTATATGTTCTCCTCTGAGAAAACTTTCATCCCCGTCAGTGTTAAACCAGATCACAAAGTACTAGATGTAATTAGATTCTGCATTCATGATTGCAATTAACAATGTTCAGAGTTCACAAAACAATGGAAACATGTCATTGATCATTTTCCTTCAAAGTAGTCATTTGACAAGAACACAACTCCAATAAAGGGAACATATACGGTCAGATAAGAACAGGATACCTCTTTGCCCCAGCAAGTATTAGTCTCGTAGGCACAGGAAGCTACTTGTTTGGCTGCATCTATCCGGCTGGTCAGATAAAAAACCTGTTGCTGATTTCGTCCATCTTCAGAGATTATCTGAGCCGTCGACGCCGTGAAACTTCTCGAGTTCCCGAAAATTGTTTGTAGCTCTTTTGCAGATAATTTGGCTTCTGAATTGTACACAAAACGAATAGTGAATAGGTTTAGTATATCTATGACAGAAAGAATTAAGGAAATTGAATTTGCAACATGTAGATATACCTTCTACACCTTTGGATTCTGAAATGAGATGAGGATGTGCACCATATATAATCTTGCGACGATGAAAGCATCCTGTTCCCATATATAATGGTCCTTGAATCCCATTCGCCCCTTCCATTTGTGTCTTGGTACAAATGATGACAAAAGATATATATTATATGTATATGATCAGCTAAACGGATACAAAAATGTGAAATTTAACGTTTGCAAACAGACCCAAATCATCCGAGAAGAACAGAAGAAATTTCAGAGGGCCTAATTTAGTTTCTTACTTTGCATTAAGCATAAATTAAGTTTCAGAAGATGTACCTTCATGAAAACCTTCAATTGATTACCGAAAGGATCATCCTTGAGGCCTCCGCAGAATGCCTGTGGCGTCTGAACAAATCCACTGAGGGCCTCGTTGTCAGATCCGAGCATGATACACATGGCATGGAGAATGACCTCCGGGTTATTTGCAAACATGTCGCAGTCCACGTTGAGCATTATCGGTGCATTTGTCATTACTCCTGACACCCTCGTCTGTTAATTTCGTGATCACAGAACAGAAGGAAACAAAAGAAAAGTTATATCTTCTTATATTACCGACATACTGATCAAACGTGAGAGAGAGTACAGAGTACCAGCACATTCATGGCTCCAGCCTTGTAATGGTGAGGCTGCGTTGGCCTCTTCTCTCTGGCCACATAAATTATGTTTGCCAGGCCAAAATCCTTCTTTCCATTGTCCCATACAACCTTACATAATTTCCCATATATGTGCATCATGTCATTTCTCTTGCCATGATATGAGGCAACATATTATGAGCTTAATTAGCTACCTAATTCAGTACCTTCACAATGGCTTGATGGTTTCCGCGTTCTATATCTAAGAAGTCCGCGAACTCATCACTAGTTCTGTAATTACCGGCGTGTTCACCGGCATTTTCGATCTTCCGGCACAGTTCTTCGTACTCATTCTGCAACACTCAGATATATAGATCGGTGGACTAAGAAAAAAGCTCAAAATTAATTCACTACGTTGTACATGCTGACTGATAATTATAAACACAATATATGATCCTCCTCACTTTGGTCTGTTTCCAGTCTTTCATGAACTCTGCAGACGTTACTTCTAAAGCAACCGACCGCCCAGCGGCGAAGTAGTGAAGTGGGGCTCTGACTCGCACATTATATTTCTTGCAGAAAGGAACCCACAGCTTGGCGAACTTGCAGGTTTCCACCAAGGAGTAGAAGGTGGCAGGCGAGCTGGCGTCGTCGGAGAGGTAGCAGGCGAGCTTGTCCTCGGGGTACTCGACGGCCAGCAGGGAGAGCACAGTGTTCATGGTCGCAAGCGGCGACTCCAGCGTCGGATCCGCCGTGGTGACGAACATGTCGACGGCCGGAAGGTCCTCGAGCCTGACACATATATCATGAATAATTAACTACACGATCCATGGACAAAACCACCGAAGAAAAGCTTACGTGCACGCGTGACCCACGGACATTCAAGCGTGATGAAATAAATGTTCCATCTGATCAGTAGATTCAGTACAGCTGAAGGTACCTCTTGGAAAGGCGTTCAGGGTATGTCTTGTGGATCACCGGAGTCCACTTGGTGCTCACGTAGATGAACCAGATGAAGGTGAAGCGTGATTCGCACAGCAGGGCGAGGAGCCAAACGAGACCGTGGCGCCGGAAGGAGGCGAGGCGATAAGCGAGGAGAGAAAGCAGCAGGATGAGGATGGCTACGTCGGAGACCCTCCTCAGAGTGGCTTTCATGGGAACTCTCTCCTGCAGAGGGAGCATTGTGTGCTCAGTTGCCATTACCACGCCGGTGTACACAGTTCAAAAGAGGCCTAGATTTAACATTTGAATCACAAAGGAGTCGAAGACAACTTTTATTGAGTTGAGGGAATGGGCCAATTGTACTTGCAATAAGAAGACCGAGTTCATTTATATTTTTCATCTTTTCAACCTAATCACCAAAATTTGGCCGCATTGATGAATAAATTAATGTGATCTGGCTTGAGTTCACAACTGATGCAAATAAATTAGATAAAAGTTAAAATTCACTCATTGTCAAATATTCTGGTTGTTATTTATTATTAATGTAATGCATTTAAAGCAAGGTAAAGCAACATGCTTGGTGAAGATGATATTATACATGATAAAAAAATATTGTGCATGATTAAATGTATTTGAAGTAAAACTTCATATTTGATAGCAATAGATACGCCATATTCATATTTCATAAAGTGTGATATCTTATGCATGATTATAGTTAACATTTTTCCTAGTTATCTTTAGTCACTCTCTACTTATTATATTTATATCATTCTTTTATCGTGCATGATTAATTATATTATAAAATGATATATATATATATATATATATATATTGTTATTATCTTACATATCGTGTTTTATAGCTCATGAGAAAATCATTTTCCTATTTTATATCTTGCATGTGATTAAATCTTTTAAGTAAAGATTATAGCGTGCATGATGCTCTGATGCTCTTGATGATACTAAATCATACTCTCAGATGGAATCTCTAGTTGTCTTTTTTTTTTTTTCTAGTAGTAGAATTATTTTAGATAATTTGTACTCATATTAATTTATTTCATTTAAGTTTAGATATCCATATAGAAAATTGTGCTTATTCCCATTTAACTAGAAAATAAATATTGCCACTAATTAAGGACTTGAAGACTACATAATTGCATCATAGTAAAATTCGTGCTGACTTACTATCACTATAATGCCTTCAAAATTCATCCCACGACACATATCGTGAGCGGGTCCCAAGTGACGTTATATTATATAGTTTGATAAATATTTCACAAAGGCTCATTAACATGAATGCGCAGAAGCATGAAATTAAAAAAGCCCAACATAAATAATAACAATGGAAGCAAATCTAGGATACCAAATAAGACTAAATAGCACAAGATAATATCAATGGGCATAATTCAAAATGACACATAACGAAAGTATCATATCACAAAATAAGGCTACGGAGGAAGGCCCAACAATAATAAAATATGACACGAAGTACATGATAGTACATAAATCCATAATCAATAGCCCATTAATATGTAAACAATAGCGGAAGCATAGATATCATGTGCTAAAGTCTATAAAACATAATATAATAATATGACTTCATCCATAATATTCCTACTCCACGAGGACATAAGACTGGAGATGGTAGATTGACAATAATGGTTCATAACCATTAAGCTCGTGGGCTACTACAAGACCATGCTAAATAACAATAATAAAAGATCCAACAAAAGGACCACCGCCATGTGCGACATCCCATCATGAGCTCACCATCGACCCATATCACTCCCTCCATATCTGCACAAATCTGGATGCAAAGGGGGACACCTTCCATTAATTGTATGTAAGGGTCATAAAATAAGCGATGCAATGAATTATAAAATGATTAAATTGAGCCATTTTATAGTAAAATAATAAACAATGTGCGATAACAATTTCATCATGAAGCTTTGATGATAATTTTTAATATTATTGATGCGTTAAATTTGTAATAAATAAATTTTCTAGCAAGTGCATTAGTCGTGTCAAATAATAAAGTAGAGAACAGAGTGTTAGACCCACGAAGAATTAGTTAAATATAATATATCTCAATAATACAGTAAGAGAAGAAAATGTGTTGTGATGTGAAATTAGAAAATAAATGTATAGAAAATATAATAGTTGAAATAAAATAAATTGGTGTTGAGCCTTAAGATGATGGATGGTTAAAGATAATTATTAATTAGAATGAACAATTATGATGATTGAATTACAACAATGATAAATAGATTCAGTACTTGAGATGGATTAGGATTACCTAAATGATCTCTACGCTGAGTAAATTAATCTATCTTAACTCCTATAAAACTTAGGATCACAAACACTGAGTTAATATTCAGATAAGAAAGATATTAAGATGCATTAAGTTGTAAGTCATAAACTAACATTTATCCTCGTTGGGTAAAAATTGATAGACCGAACAAAATTTAACACAAACAATGAGTTACTAGTTTCGTGTTATGATTGCTTCAATTTTAATTTAAAAATCGATTCGCTGATAATTATCAAATCCTAAAACTAACCATCCCACTCTTAATTTGTAGCCTTATCTCAAAATATAATAATCTCAGTAAAAAATATTAAGCACAGCAATCATAATTAAAAGAAATCGAAATAGCTATATTAATACAAATATAACAATCGAGTTCATGAAGTTTTCTCAATAAAATAAATATCTCTATTACAGAATTAATTAAGCATAAAAAGTATTGGTAAAGAACATCCAAACAATTATTAAAAGATTGAATTCTTACTTTCAATGATCTCTGGGTTGTTGCGAAATACAAAAGATGAATTGTTCCACAGTCTTCTCCCGAAAAATCATCTTC
The DNA here is from genome assembly GCA_030549335.1 of Pontederia crassipes. Classification (NCBI taxonomy): domain Eukaryota; kingdom Viridiplantae; phylum Streptophyta; class Magnoliopsida; order Commelinales; family Pontederiaceae; genus Pontederia; species Pontederia crassipes. The sequence continues at coordinate 12,662,079 of CM060190.1, forward strand.
AAGTTTGAAATTCGTCTTCATCAATAAGGCACGACTTCCAACACTCAAGCACATCTCTCAGGTCTCAACCACCCAAGCACCACATTTTCTGTCTCCTAGAACCTCTGTTTATAGTCTTTAGGTGTCCCAAGAATTTTGATAAAGTTTCGATTTGATTGGAAGTATTCTTATGTCAAAATAATAAAACTCAAAATAGATTTTAATTGCACTTTAAAACCATCTAAAACTTCTTCAAATATGAGTAAATATATTTCCAAATGATCCCTCGACTTAGGATAAAGTTTGGAATTGATATGCAATTAAAATCTTCAATACAAGTTGAAGAAATCTTGAAATCAACCTTTGTAACGCCTCATAAGAGTTCCATAACAGCCTGAATATGACTTTCACGACCCGTAACACTGATTTCATGGCACTTACAATATTTAAATCGGAGTAAAAGTTATGCTTTCATGGCCGGTAACATTCTGATCACGGCCCATAACTCGGGCAAGTTTTTTACACAATTTTAGATGTTTAACGGGTCGTTATAAGGCTGTAACGCCCCTGCTGTGATGACCATTACAACTTCATCACGGCCTGTTATATTCAATTTTGAGCCCTAGCAAGCACTAATTTACAATTTCTGATTCTATTTTAATTTCGATTTAAGCGCGATTTTTTCGATGGCTTCGTAATTCAATTTTCTTATTTTTTTCTATTTTTACAAAATTAAAGCAAATAAAGCCATAAATTAATTCATGATATATGAAAATGAATCAAAATATGATTAAATGCTTGCCTAATTATATGTTGTATTTTGCATGCATCAATTATGTTCCATTATAATTTATATGTTGTTAATATCTTTTAATGCACAATTATTCATATCCATAGTGGCTAAGAACATCTAATTGTATTCATCATTTTAATGCACAATATTTCACAATAAGAATATGCTCTTGTCACTTAATCAATTATCTTGATTAAGTTAATTATCAAACAATCATTAATGAACCATAATTAATCATTGATGTACATGATTGTCCTCGTGCAATTGGTCGCACTTGTACCCAAAATGACATTTCGAAGACATGCCATAACAATTACCCTCTTCACGTGGGCACACACAATAATAACAATTAACAATAGCCATCCAGAAAAGGGCCGAGTGATTAATCAATGACTTCATTCAATATAATGTTTATTTCAACCCTACGGCTTGACATACAATTCAAATTTTAGGTGTGTCAATCAATAACATGAATAATCATATAATTAGTCATCCATATAATAACATGGTATAGCATAGCATAACATGACATAACTAACATAAATCAGTTAACAATTGACAAGGGATTCATTGAATAAAAAATCATAAATAAGATTTTGAAATGTGACGGTTGACTAGCCGGTGGACTATATGTAACTGGATGTTGAATCCGGTCAATCGGCTCATTGACTTGAAAAATGTGAATGCTTCCATTCAAAGTCTGGCGTCCAATTGGTCGAACGAATCTTCGACTGAAAAATTATGAGACAAACTATTCAGAATCTTGACTAAGGATCGATCGACCGCTCTATCAATCAATCGATCATTCGGAAGGTAAAAACCTAACAACTATATTGAGGGGTCGTGAAAACCTCCTTAACTGCTATTCTACAATTACATATACACATTAACTATTACATGGGTATACCACACCTAATCCTACACTTTTAAGGTCAACTAATCACTTACAATAGCATGAAAGTGACAATCAAGAAGTCTAATCTGCAACCCCCCGAATGCAATTGAGCAATACTAGTGAAATCCATAACTCCCTCTACAAGTCGGTAAATTAAGTGATTCTAATTTTCCTTCACCTTAGACCCTAAGGAAATAGCATATAAAACACTTAGATTTTATCCATTTACTGTTTACTCCCATAAATTCTTAAAATAACCGTATTCTACACGCACTAGAAACTTCAAGCTGAGTATTAAAACTTCAATAGCATCCTATAAGCACCTCTTTTTAGGATGAAGCCAAGTCATGGGGAAAGGCAATTCGAACATCTGCCTACTTCATAAATTTCATATTCAGATTCCATAAAATAAAAATTTGGTGCATTTTACAAACTACCCTTGCTGCTGCCCGACATAGCTTGATAGGACCACTTCTCAACCCATATACTTTTTGGGATATTTTTATCTAGGATCGACTCGCAAAGACGACGGTGATGTGAGGAATTCGGAAAGACGATGAGTCTAAATCCTCTCCTCTCCTCTCCCATTATCTCAGCTCCTCTCCTCCGGCATGTGAACAACTCCAATCTCCGATGGCATGGGTCAGGGAACGACGGCATGGGGAGGCAAGTCTCCTCGGCGATCGGAAGCATGATGATGACAAGAAGGAGAAGAAGTTCGAGCCCGTCGTGCGTCATCCCGCGTCAGCTGAAAGCAATGCAGGAAGAAGAAGCAACAGGAGGCAAGAGAGTGAAAAATAATAAAGCAGCATGAATCTGTAGCCATGACACACAATTTGAACAGCTAGGAAATCCTACGCACATCCAACAGTAGATGAGATATTCCACGGTTGAAAAATTGGTAGCAGGGTGCTCACAACTTAAGTTGGGAGTACCCCCATTAAATTCTTTTATCTATTTTTGCTTCTTTGTTCAAAATCCTTTTGCTTTTGAAAATATTTTAATTCATTTGAAAAAGCAGAATATTACAGCCACACAAATCTCCAATTTGGACTGTATCATGGTTTGTCTCCATTGTTCCATTGACAAGTTCGGTGCTATTCGATTTGAGTCATACGAGGACATATCTCATAAATATATTTTTGTCATATATTCGAATTAAATATCATAGCGTGAATTTTGTTTAACAAAGTTTTTTTTTAAAAGACAAAGAGTTGACTTGTAAATTTGTTGGCTTTTATTTCATTTAAGGAGGGGAATTAAATTAATTAACACATCGAATGACCAATATGTGATCGAAATGAAATGATGCTTTCCCTCCCAAAAAAGGGGGCTAATCACTGGAAAAGAAAATATTGTTGTCGTTCGTTTTATGACTTTTGCCTTGCGTTGCATTTGTAATCCGGAGGAAATACAAACGCTTCGTTTGGTATTATTAGCGATTTGATAAATGAATAGCGGTTTAATTAGCGGATAGCAGATTAATTAGCGAATAGCGAGTAGTGGATGATGATTAGTAGTTAGAGGTTGTAATAAATAAATATTTGATAAATTTAATGGTAGAATTATCTGATGAATATAAAATGATATAATTAGTCATATGATAAATTATTTAATTTAAGCACTATACAAATTGTACTGTAATATAAATAAATTAAATTTTTATATCTTAATTAAATAAAATAAAATTTCATAATTAATTTTTTTGTTAAAATACATAAAAATTTATATTGACAATAATTCTTATATAGTGCACCCATGATATAAAAGTATTAATTGTGAAAAATATTTTTTATTCATTGTTAAGACATAAATAATTTGCAATTAATTAAGCATGAATATAAAAAGAAATATAGTTAAATGATTATAAAATAAAAAATGAGAAAATAATAAGATAAGTTAAAAAGAAATAATGTATTTGAATAGGGATAAAATTAGAAAATTTTATAAAACACTAACCTCTAAACGCTAAACACTAATAGAAGTAGCTTTTCAATATTTTCATATGAAATGCTAAACACTATTTATTTTTATCATTTACCAAACAAAAGATTTAACGTTTGAACTGTTAAACGCTATTTGAAACGCTAATTTTAGTATTGTCAAACAGAGCCAAAGTCACAATTGGAATTTTCTTGAGTTGATCGTATCACGGTGGCATGTGCGAAGAGAAAAGATCATTTATTCTTTAAAAAAAAGAAAAGAAAATTGTCTTAAAATTTAGGCGAGAAAATTATCTAAATTTTGTTTCCGGATTCCAAGCTTTCGAAAAGTGACAACAGAGTACATTTAAGCTGCATTTGAGAACATCTAAAATGTTAAATTAATAAAGTACATTCCTAGTTTTTTTATTGGTATGACGATATTTAAAACTAGAGTTTTTTTCTTTGACCTTCCTGGACTACGAATTTTTTTCGTCTACCGAAGACTTTCAAATATTTTGCGAACCTTTCCTGAATTATGCCGCTTTTTCACTTAGATTCATCCGACAATGTCTGTTAACTTTTTATTATTTTTTATTTTTTTTAATTATGAAATGATCAAGATACCCTTGTAAAGTTTAAATAAGCGAGCTTCTAATAAAAAAAAGTTCCCCCCCTCACGATCTCGTCAGTGCATGCGAGAACATCTCCGGCAGACCCTCCCCACTATTTTTTTAAGCACACTTATTTGAAGGTCACGAAGGTATTTTGGTCATTTCATAATTAAAAAAAATATAAAATAACGAAAAAGTTAACCGATATTAACGAATGGACCTAAGTGAAAAAAGCGGCAAGTCAAGGAGAGGTCCGCGGAATATTTGAAAGTCATTAATAAACGCAAAAAAGGTTTATATTCTTAGCCAGCTATTAATTAATTAATTAATTATACTTTGTATTCACAACTTTACAAGTGTTTGTGGGCCACATGACATGAATTTTAGGGATGTAAAAAGATCGATCAACCCAAAAATCTATCCGATTGGAAAAATCAAATAAAAAATAAAAAAAAATAGAGATCCGATTATAATTTATGTTAATTTTTAATAAATTAAAATTAATCCTCTAAAATTAGGGCCCAACCGAAAATATCATAAGCTCGTGGTATCACGTTATTAAACTCTAATTTAATAAATTTAAAAATTTAATAGTATATTTTATGTTTAATATAAAATTAAATATTTTATATTAATTTTAATTTATTATAGATTTTAAAAATATAGTTATATAAAAGTAGAGTTCCAAAAAAATCGCCCGAACAAATCGACTCGTTAGAGAGTAATTTTTATTTTTTTAAAAATGATTTTGAGATGATATTTCAAAATTTAAAAATTAACCCAAATAATAGTGATTAATATTTGTAAACCAAAATCCTATCCCATCTGAACTATTTTCACCCCTAATGAATTTTCGTTAACTTGGAAATTTCGAACGAGAAGAATTGACGACAGCTTCACTTTAGAACACACCGGCGGCACTAAAAGGAGGTTGCTCGCGGAATTAATTAATTAGATGCCATGCCACATGACATGACATGAGATGACACGACACAAAATTAAGAAGCAAATTAATAAAGTCGATGCCACGCCAAACGAGTTAAGGCTGCGGGTCCAGCTCAATTACATCGCTCCGCACACTGCACGTTGCCTCACTTATTGTGAGACAATGTGATTGGAGTAGGGGAATCGGGTCCGGATCTAAGCGGACCCGGTTCTGGCACGACTTTTGTCGGGTCGAAAATTAGTATCGGACTCGGCCGGGTCCGGGACCGGGTCAGACCCAATAGACCGGAAATCGAACGGGTTTACGTCCGGGAATTCGAAATCCTAGCAGATGACGGTCGATGAGCGGCTGGATCGGACACTGACACGATCAGATCCATTTTCCTGGCGGATCCAGTTGTCGGATCTGGCCGATCCGGCCGCGCGAGTGGTCGATCCGCGTCGCCAGATCCGATCGCGCGGCCGATCCGGCCGCCAAGCGACCGGATCTGGCCGCAGGCGGCCGATCCGGCCGCCAGGATCGGCCGACAGCTGCAGCTGTCGGCTAATCGGCCGCCTGGCGGCCAGATCCGGCCGCCAAGCGACCGGATCGGCGGTCGGATCCGGCCGCCAGGCGCTGGATCGGCCCCGGCGCCTGGCGACCGATCCGGCCGCGCCAGTGACCGATTCGGCCGCCAGCGGTCGAAGTAGAGAGAGAGTCAGGAGAAGGGAGGAGAGGACGACCGGAGTCGAGGGTCGCCGTCGCCACCGTCGTCGTGAGAGAGAGGGAGAGGGCGAGAGAGAGGGGGGAGAGAGGGAGAGGGCGAGAGAGAGAGAGAGAGGTGAGAGAGAGAAAGAAAAAAAATTGAAATAAGAGGTGAAAAGAGAGAGTGGATTTATATAGCAAGTGATATCGGGTCGGGTCCGAGTCGGGTATCTGCAATGTAGACCCAGTCCCGACCCGATGCCGACGGGTTTTCTATTCCAAAGACCCGGTCCCGGCCCGGATCTAATCCGGGCCGGGTTATTTTCCCGGTTTTCCGGGTCGGACCGGGTCGGGTCGATCGGGTCGACCCGGCCCGTGCTCAGCCCTAGATTGGAGAAGCTGCAGCCACTACCTGTAAGACGAGTATTATAATAAAATAATATATTTAATATTATATATTAAATTAAACTATCATATTAATAATGCTAAAAAATTAATATTATAAAAATAACAATAATAAATTATTAAAAAAACTACTGTTAAAATCATTACACATTTGAATAGATTAAAATCTTATGAAATTAAATATATATATATATATATTTTTTTTCTTCTCATTAATTTTTTTGTAATATATATCTTTATCTTTTATGTTAGAAGTAATATTATGATTATATAAATAGATATATAATATAATTAGTCGTTAATTATTTAATTTGAACTTATTAGATACTAAATTAAAGAAATTAAAATTTGTGTATTTATAATATTATATATATAACTATACTACACTAACTATTATAATATTATTGCATGTTATACATATGACAAAGAAATTTGTATCAATAATATAATACAATAATATTATGATATTAAAATTTACCTAATATGATAAATATTATATATAATACAATAACATAAATTATTTTATATTATAATATACATATATGATATTAAAATTTTTGAATAAGATCATAATATATAAGATATAATTGAAAGGTTAACAAGTGCTAACAAAATGAAAGAATAAAAGAACAAGTAAGTATAGAAACATAATCCCACATTAAATATAATGAGAACAAAGAGATAAGTACTAATAGAGGAGGAGATTAATGCGTCAATATAGAGTTTTATAGAGAATGTCCATCTTTGAATTTTTTTTCAAATTTAAAATAAAATTTTTATCAGATTATTTTTTAACAAAAAAAAAAAATTGGCCAGTTCATCCAAAATGCGATTGAATCTGATTTTGACCAATCTCAATTGGTTCAACCCGATTTGATTACAAGATTGATTTTTGGGCTTGTAATAGACCGTTGTGAGGGCCGGTCGATTGTTGGACCCTTCCGACCGATAGATCCAGTCTGGCCCTGACAACATTGCTGTAATATACGTGTGATGGAGAAGGAGGAAAAGTTGGGTTGTGATTCAGTAGAAAAAAAAAACTTAGGTTCATTAAAAAAAAGTCATATAATTTTTCATAAAATAAATTTTAAATATAAATCATAAAATAAAATTTTTAATAATAATAACTAATAAATTATTATATTAAAAAAATTAAAAGATCCATAAGTCCATAATTCTAATAGACTCAATCTAAGCTAAACAATGTTCAACATCTCATGTCCATTTATAGGACCATCCTTTATACCTTTCTCATATTCACATATTCACGAAAAAAATTATCCATATAAAAATAGTATACATGGACAATCAATAACCTCAATCATAGGAGTTATAATGGTTGGCATAATCGACTAACGAGGTTAACTTAGGACTTAATTTACTCTTCTTATTGAATCTCATAACTCTCTTCATAAGAGAAATCTTCAGTATTACACGATTCCCAATCTTGAAGATTTGTTTTTTGCCTCGTGTAGGGTGTCTTTCAACATTTCTCTAATGAGGTGGACTTTAATAAGCCTTGTCATCCGTCAACCTCGCTCCAAAATATAGGTAAGTGACATGGCCTTGCATATGTAACCGTGAAGGACGCCATATGTTAGAGTGATAACTATTGTTGTACGCAAATTTCACTAGTAGGAGGTGAATGTCTAAACTGTCACTTCAGTCCAATGCACAAGCTCACAGCATGTCCTCTAGTATTTGAATTGTTTGCTCAGATTGTCCGTTCATCTGTGGATGAAAGGCGGTGCTAAAGTTCAACCATGCTCCAAATGCTCTCTTGACGCTCCGTCAGAAACCGTGGATCTCTATCTAACATGATAGATACCAGTACTTTATGTAATTAGACGATCTCCTTAATATAAATGTCCATAAGAAGTTCTACATACTGACTGAAGTGGGTCGCTTTGCTGAATTTATCCATTACTATCCAAATACCATCATGCTCATGCTAAGTTCTTAGAAGCCTTGTATGAAATTCCATCATTATCTTTTTCCACTGTCATTGATGGATTACAAGCTCCTATTGTGCACAATATGATATCTTATGCTCCACTTTCACTTGCTTACAAGCTAGACATCTTTCAACGTATTCTGCAACATCCTTCTTTATGTTGTTTCACTAGAAGGCCTGTTTCAAGTCCTTGTAGATCTTTGTGCTTCCAGAATAAATGCTGAATTCTAACTTATGGCATTCATCTAGAACTCGACTTCTCAAAGTTTCATTGTCCCCTATATCTGATGGCTCTATATGAGAGTGTCAAAACTCTAGATACTTTTTCGCACAACTTGAATAAGTGTTTGTACTCATCGTCATTTGGTTGTGCTTTAACGATCTTCAATAGTAATTCAGGCTACATACCGAGATGTGCCATTATTCTTACACCATTCATTGGATTGGCTTGGGTGATGTAGTCAATTATATTTCATTAGCTCACTCTCATGCGCATAAGCGATCCTTCCCATTTTCTTCATAGAGTATCGACAATTGAGTTTGCCTTTCCTGCATGGCAGTTGATGGAAAACTCATAATTCTTTAAGAATTTATATTCATATTCTCTGATGCATGTTCAGATCTTTCTACCACAAGATGTACTTCAAACAATTGTGGCCTATGAAGATCTTGAACTTTTTTAACTCTCCACAGTGTTGCCAAATCTTAAGGGAGAAGACCACAACTATCAATTCCATATCATGTTTTTTGCCTTGATGCATAGGCTACCACCTTTCCATGTTGCATCAAGACACACCCCAAGCTTGTGCCGCATGCATTGTTGTAAACGACATAACCTCCTTGACCTGAAGGTATTATCAGAATGAGCGTCATTGTCAATCTTTTCTTTATTTCCTAAAAACTATCTCCGTATTTTCGAGAGCATTAAAATATGCAAGTTCGAGGAAGCTTCTAATCTCAAGTACATTCTTTGACTAAGCCTAGTTTACTTTTGTAAGGTCTACTAATATTCCATCCTCGTCGATGATATGCCCTGAGGAACATTATCTTCTTTAGTTAAAACTCGCACTTTGAGAATTTGACATATACCTTATTCTCCCTTAGGGTCTATAGCACAATTCAAAGATGCTCCTCATGCTTCTCTGGGTTCGACGAGTAGATAAGGATGTCTTTGACAAGCAGTATCTCACGATCGTGTCCATCCGTCATAGGCCAAATCTAGCCACTGAACAACTACAAACAGCCGGATGCAGCCACATCCGACTTGCAGTGGCCACCTGCGGCAGGAGGCAGCCACAACAAGCCGGATTGGGCTTGCAGCGGCCGCCCACGGCGGCCGGCGGCCTCGGCAAGTCAGCCATCGCAGCAAGCCAGATCGGGCTTGCAGCGGCACGATGCAGTCGAAGGAAGCGACCAAAGCTAGGACACTACGGGTGAGAGTCCGAGCTGTCGAGAGGGGGGAGGCGTCGACGTACCATCGATGGTGGGAGGTGTGCGCGCTTGCTTCCAAGGTGGGTCATCAGAACGGGAGCAAGATCGTCGAAGCAGGAGTAGGATCACCCGAAGAAAGAGGAGTAGGAGTTTAGTCAATTGGATTGCTGGTCGTCGATGCTGGAGTCGAGAGTGAGGAGGAGAGCAAGAACAAGAGAGTAGGAGAGAAAGTCGTGCGGGGGAGAAATAAATGGGAGAAGAGTTTGGCCGGATTATTATAGATTAGTCGATGGACATTACAACAGGCCCAACCATTGTTATTAACAATGGCAGATTCTCAACGGTAGTACTGACAGATGGGTCTGCCTTCAGAACTTTTGACGGACTCAACCGTGAAAACTTCTGATGGAAGCATATCCATTAGAAGTGCTGAGTGATGCAACTGTTGGAAGGCCTTCTTCGTGGCAACATTATTCTATCATATAATATATATATATATATATATATATATATTATAAATTCTAACGACTTCGACTGTGAGAAATATTATAATACAATAAACATTGATGGATTATTTTTCTTAATATAATATATTAAGGCATAAACTGTCATGACCCTGATTTAAATTGTGATTTAAATCAGAGCTCGCAATTTATTACAGACAATCAAATAATTTTTTTTTCAAAAAAATTTGTGCATAACTCCTCTAAAATTAACAAGAAAGTGATAACTCGCATAATCAAACCACGGAGTTTATATTGATCATTCAAAGCATGTATAAAATCCTAGGGTACACATAACCGCATAGTCATAAATATTTTTCGTTTTACATGATACAAAAGTACTTTCGTATAGACATCACACATAAAACTCTCTCAATATCCCAATAGAGGGATATGAGAGCTACAAGTCTTCTATCTAGCACGCACGGTGGGGCACATGACTCCTCAATACCTTAGCAGTAAAAAGGATTCACATCGTGCTAAGGTTAGTCTCTTGCGATCCCACTACTGATATGAAAAAGTGTACAACAACACTAGGAGCAAATAATAGCTCAGTAATTTGATAACTCATAAACTATGTGTTACCATCAAATAAATTCGGAGAGACAAGAAAAAGTGTACAACACTGTGAGCAAATAATAGCTCAATAAGTTGATAACTCATAAGTCATGTGTTACCATCTAATAAATTCGGAGAGACAATGAATAGTAAGACATATCTAATGTCATACATAACAACAACTTTTATAGCCATATAGAAGATACATAACATTCACTTCACATATCATATAATAGATCTCAAATGGATGAATGCAAAATGCAACACTCTCATATGAATGCACAAATCACCAACTGACTAGTTTGTATAGTCGATAGATGACTTTCAGAGATGGTCTATACGGATTCTAGAGGTGGCTCCCACCCTCACTGTGTATCACTTAGGTTCGCATGATACTTAACTCCATCTTATCTCATCCATTTATGAGTAACAAATTAAAAAGCGATAGATGTCTTTTAAAGGTGGTCAATATGGATTCTAAAGGTGGCTTCCATCTTCAGGATGTGGCACTTAGTTCCATCTTATCTCATCCTATTTTTGAGGAACATAATGATGAATTGGACTCTAGAGGTGGCTCCTATCGTGATTAGCGATGTAGCACTTAACTCCAACTATCATATATGCAAATACAAGCAGATGTCGATGCATGATTCATCACATAACAACCATATATCAAATATCAGATGATGAATAATATCATATACTCATTCAAACAAAATAGGATTGCATCCTATAAACTCGATCCATAACATTTCACATAAGCTTTTCCAATGAACCATCAATTGATTAATCATTGAACACATAATTTTCATATAAATTTATCGAAATATGCATTTAATACATATAACAATCAATGTCACACTGAATTTAAAAGAGGTGAATACATAATGTAGGAGAAATCGACTTACCTATAAAAGCTAACAAAAGTTTTCCTTCCTTTTTTCACTATTTTACTCCTCTACTCCTATAACAATAATAGTAAGGGAATACATTACTACTCTAATATGAAGGCTAACATATCATATATGAAACATAAATAATTGAAAATGTTACATTGTACTCATGCATTAACTCCTATAACCTAAGTAACTATTATCATAATGATTGACCTAATAATATGACAGATTGCATGCATAATAAAGAAAAATTCATATCTTCTGAAACCAAATGGCATTATTCCAAATTTTCTTACTTCCATATTACTAAGATCTTAATTTGTAAAAGTTTCAAATCTTTTTTCATCGTGGTTTGTTCTTAGGAAAATTCAGATTTAGTCTAACTTCCGTGATTTTTCTGTGTTTTGACATATTGAGTGACCTTATTCTTATGATTTATTTAAAATAGTAAACGTTCACTGTTCTAATACTTTTAATTTTCTTTAAAAGTAGATGTCCTAGGGTGTAATTGATAAAATTCCTTGAATGAATATCTGAACATAATAAATTTAACATATACTAGCATGATATATCTTAGTTTCCATTCTCACAAATTGAGCAAGGCTCAGTAAAACATTTATAACTTTCCTTACACATATTATTTTCAAGTGATTCCAAGTGTAAATGAAACCTAACATTAAAGTTTATAACACTCTAAATATCAAATAATTCTATGACATACTGATTTAATACATAATTTACAAATTCGGATAACTGTTTTGGCACATAGAGTGATAGTACCTTAAAGACAAGAACATAACTTTCTCTAGAGACATAATATTAACTTGATTCCAAAGCTCAATGAAAGTAGACTCAGAGAGAGTCAACTAGAATACATTTCATAATTTTTGGACCACCCAGGGTATGGAAATATGTAACTAAAAATTTGAGAACCAATGAACATGGCTAGGATTAATATTGCTCATGAATAACATGAGTTTTGCCCCATGGTTAGCTAAAATCCAAGAGTGAATGAGATGACAGAGGTACATAGAAACTCTAATTAGAAAGATATGTAATTAAAATCAAAGTAGGATCAAGTATCAACTTACCACAAGCTAAAACCCTAGTTCTCCTTCCCTTTCTCCAAGTTTCCTTAAATAAGCTTCTTCCTTTGTTGTCCAGCCATGGGTGGTGCAAAGGGCAGAAGGAGTTGGTAAAAGGTAAAAGGATAAGTAACAGAAGCAAAGGGAAAACCGTCTTAAGCTGCTGTATAAGGCCCTTCCAAAAATACCCTTGAAGTAACACTTATCACAAGTAAATGGTTTTGTATTTCTCCATTTATCTATTTATTTATTCATTTAATTAAGACAATACATGTAAATAAAAAAGTACCTCCCATTTGGATTCAAATAAAATATTTAAAAAAAACCAAAGAATTGAAATCTAATTTTTTGTTCGAAAAACAAAAATCACGATTTCACAAATTTTTTGATTTTGTATTGACATTTACCTAATTAAAACACCTCTAAAAATTATTAAAAATCACTTTTAGAATAATTTAACATATAGGAATAATTATCATGACTTTATTTTGCCAAATTCTCATATTTTCGAAAATCACATTTTCATATCTTAAACAAATTTTTGTAACTTTTTATGCTCCAATAATTATCACTGAAGCTTATGTCTTAACATGATCTTCATAATACATATCAATAACATAACATAACATTCATCTATCTAATCATGCATGCTTAAGTTAGGGATATTACATAAATCGCTTCTAAACTATTGTAATTTTTGATATCTAACTCCAAACTATGAACTTATTTTTTTGATCCCTAAACTATCGCAATTTTCCAATTTAATCCTTTTGTCAACTTCTGTCAACTTTTTGTTAAGTTCATTTGTTTCATTTATAAAAATTCAAAATTACCCGATCAACATCAAATAAAAAAATAAAAAAGCACAGATGGAGCTCATCGACGAAGAAGTCTTCGCATCCAACAATGACTGAGAAGGTGACGAGTTCCGGCAGGCTTCCGGAGGGGTTGCCTCCTTCTCTCTTTCCCTCTTTCCTTGTGCACGTTGGCCTAGGGAAAGAGCCCTCTGTGACCTTCGACCTCCATCTCTTTTCATTTTTTCCCACGCATGCCAACATAGGGAAAGAGCCCTCTGCAACCTTCTAGTGAAGGTTGTTGACTCTTGTATAGAGAATGCCACGTATAATGAAACCGATGTACTTAATGTCACAGGGGCACATTTAAGAATCGGGAGGCTCAAAGACGTAAGTCTACCTTTTACACTAGCATATTACTCTTAAACATAGAAGTGGATGTCGAAATGAAATTTTAAAATTTATAATCTCTCTACACTATCTAAATGCGATCCGCAAGACATCATTGTAGTGCTTGAGGTTCGATTCATAAGGAACAACGTTGCGAAATCGTTGAAAGTTCTTTGATCCATATGAATGCCACGATGAAATAGTAACAAGTAAGGAAAATATAAGAAATCAAATGTTTTTTTGTTTTTGATAACATAGAGACAATGACTAAATCCGGAGAGTGCAAGACAGTCAATAGAAACGTATGCTGAAGACTTATGGGAGGTGCTTTTGCTATAGGACTAAAGTTTTTCTATTTTATTCGATATAAATAAAAATGATTGAATGCTTCACGTGTGTGTATAGTCAACTTGATAGGGAAGACGACTTACTCGTGACACTCTCGTGTTCGTATGAAATCTATGTTGCACATGTGAAAGAGTTTATAAATCTGGTGCAATCATCACTCTCATGCACGATGCTCCGATATATAAATCGAACTTTCCTTTCTGGATTGAGCTAAGACTTTGCGATAACTAAGTACCTAGGCATTCAAAAGAAATAAACTGAGGACAAGACAACTATGAACAGCTTGCATCCACCTCAGAGTAATAAAGATAACCCTCCTGGGTAGAACGCAAGAAATCATGATGTCACAAAGAACGTTTAGACGATTTAAAGGAGAAACCAATTCAGAATCAAACCTTTGGAATACTGAGAGTTCTTTAGACGTAACTCATTCACCATACGCCCTCTCGGGTCATTGATGACGAAGGAGGATTAAAGATTTTCCCTCTCGGCAGAGGCTCTCAGAATTAGAAGAGAATCAGAGATAGCAATGGTAAAGCGGATAAATGATAAAAAGAATCGTGCATGCACTTCGAGCCCATATAAGATGGTCTGAGTTTCAGCTCACTACGGCCATATATTACTGGAGCCTCAGAATATGTGTCTCTTTTAGGCTTCGGGCTTGAAAATGCATGATGTCTAAACTGAAAAAGTTCATCGAGGATGAACAAACATCCCTCGATATCACCATTAAGCAGTACATTGTTTCTAAAACCCTTTCAAGAACCCTCAGCTCTCTTCCACTACAGATGATCAAATCTCCTTCAAACGGATGATGAGCTCCCCCTTTTTCGTTGCTCCCGACTTCCTCTTATATCCTTTCCTTCTTTTGTCCTCCTCTGCAGTTGCCGTTTCTGTAGCTTTTGTCTCCACTAACACAGTGATTCCCTCCATTTGGCACAGGAAGCTTCCTCACTCAACGTGGCTGGAGGAGCTAGTTGGTCCCTAAGTGTTGGTTGATGTTTGCTATTGGTTTGATGGCCTATATCACTGCCTTAAAGTAAAACATCTCCGTGATGCAGACACTAGCGCATGGTGTCTTGATTGCTCTACTCCATCCGCCGAGCTTTGGTCGGCTTCCTGCATGGTCATTCATTTCAAGGGGCATTTTGGCAACAATTAAATAACAATAGTGTATAAACATGCATGATGTGGAGAAAGCATGAAAATATGTTCAATTGGTGCTGTGCATGCATTTGTAAAGGAAATAGGCATTGCATAAGAGCAAAATTCATGCAAAATGGTAGTATAAATATTACATAAATTTTCCACACCAAGGGGGGGGGGGGGGACCCCTCCGGAAGCCCATCGGAGCTCATCACCTTTTCCGTCGTTGTCGGACGTAGAGACTTCTTCGTCGACGAGATCCATCCATGTTTTTTTATTTTTTTATTTGATGTTGAAAGGGTAATTTTGACTTTTCATAAATGGGAAAAAATGAAGTTAATAGAAATGTTGATCGACGAAAAGATTAAATTGAAAAAAATCACGATAATTTATGGATAAAAAAATAAGTTTGTAGTTTGGGGTTAGATATAAAAAATCACGATAGTTTAGGGATGATTTATGGAAATATTCATATATTAAATTTGAATTCCGACGGCCCCACCCGTGAGATCTTTCAAGCATATCCGTTGGAAGGCCTTTTCTATAGTAACCATGTTATATATATATATATATATATATATATATATATATATATCTTATAATATAATATACTGTAGCAACATTGGACTAAATATTTATACTATATTAAAGAGAGAATACTTTGCACGAGAATGTGACATTTGACCTAACAATGTTTTGACAAGTGTTCAACTAATAATAAATCATTAGCTCAAATAATAATTAGTACTCATTGTGATAGTCTCATGTCACGCCATCAACTTTTTAAAGAAAAAAGTTTAACATTGATAATTATTTTCATGTTAATAAATGTTTATTAAAACTTTAGAAATAAAGTATCTAATCATAATACTTTAAGGATAAAAAACTATATTTTATATACTATACTAAAATTAGAATAATACTATAATTAATTTTCAAAGGAAAATTTTAATATAGATGTTCTTTTAACTTAGAAAAAGTTACATTTAAAGAATTAAAATATAATTCTGATAAAGAATTAATAAAAGATAAAAAATCTGAGTTACTATATATATAAAAGATAGGGAATAAGGTGAAGTAGGAAACAACAAAATTGAACCCTATCTTCTTTACCATCATATCTTTATCCAACTATGCCAACTATGATAAACTATTTGAGATATTCAATCATGAATCATTGGATGAAGATCTAATAGTATAAAAGATAAGGAATAAGTTGAGGTAGGGACACCAAAATTGAACCCATATGAGGGTTGTGTTAGGCCCTGACAGCCAGCGTAAAATCCTGTCGAATCTCATGAACATGGATCAAGCGTCGTATGAATCATATAGCCGACCCCACCTAGTGAGATAAGGCTTTGTTGTTATTGTATATATATATATATATATATATATATATATTTCATGTTCTTTTAAAAATTAAATTACCACTTTTTGTGCTCATTGTCGTAACTGATTTTAGTAACTAATTACTATTCGTCCATGATGCAATAATTATAAAACTTCTAAAAAAATAGGTTGTTCATTTTAATGACCAACAAAATTGTTAGAGACTTATAGTAACCGAATCAAAATATATTTTGTGTTTACAGTTACATATAAGATTTTGATAGAAATGGAATGCATATGAATGCATACCTTAACATATTATAACTAATCAAAATATTATCATACTAATAATTCATGCAATTATAAAATTTAAAGTTATTTTTATTTATACTATTATAAATATGCCACTATAATAAAATAGGAAATTATTATAATATTATAATAAAATATTATGGAGTCAATATTAGAATTTACAAATATAAAAGAAGATCCTCAATGATAAATATTATAATAATGTGAGATTGCAACATGGACCTTAACTTCCCATCAATAAGGCATAATACATGAAGAATCCATGCACATAGGCACTTTGAGGCCTCCATTGGAGTACGTTGTTGGATATAGTGGAAATATCCATTAAAAGTATCAGGTACCTTGAATCTTGATAATTGAAAGATTATTCTTTGTATAATTTATTTGTTACAGTTAGTTATTTTTTCTTAATTAGTATAATATATTCATAAAATTTGTATAATTGACAAATTTTCTTTTCTTCTAATGTATTATTAGTGCACAAGTGTAGTATATTTTGTGATATATTTTTTATTACTACATTCCTGCCATTTTATATTAATTAATATATTTTGTGATATAATTAATAGTTCATATTAATTATTGTAACCATTATGTAACACCTCTGGTGCAATCAAGATATTGTAGGACTTTCTATCCGCACAAATTTAAAATGCGTCTTAAAAGGTAAAGGAGTGACTGCATATAAATACATGACCACCTAAGATATTCAATCAAATTATCTTAATTCTTAGACCTAAGATCATCACAATTATTATTATTATATGATTAGAAACTATTAAAGATGTAATCCTTTTTTTTGTATCTAAAGCTATGCATGCATAAATGTGTTGCATTCAAACTCATATAGCATGGAAAGAATACAAACATTTATAGCTTTGCATTCAATTATCTCACTTCCTTTTCAAGTGTTGTGTAACAGTGTATAAGGAAAAAAAACTACTAACACTAAAACTTACATGGAATAAGGAGGATATTTATTTCTTATATAAATGAATAACTGTTTATAAGTATAATGTCGTAGTGTGGATTTATAAAAAAAGTATCAAAAAGTTATTTTTATTTTGAACCACTTCAGTTTAATCTACAACTTTATATATGTAGGATTCGGGGGGGGGGGGGGGGGGGGGGGGATTGGTGTTTAAAATAAAAAAAATATCGATTTCACAAATTCGCCGCAGAAACTTAAAATCAATTCGTTAAACTATAAATCAATGTAAATCAAATCATATCACATGCATAATAATATGAGAAGGAGAGGGAGAGAGAAATCAAACACAAGAACACAAGGTGATTATTCACGAGGTTCGGCCACACCTTGGCCTACGTCCCCGCTCCGACTTCTCGATCTCGAAACCGTCGGAGATTTCACTAAACTCTTCATTCGTTTCAAATGGGGCAAGGAAGAAACCCTTTTAACCAAACCACCTTTTATCCGCTTCGAGAGGTAAGGCACACCTCTTTTCTTAGAAAGCTTATGTTTTCTCTAGCTCCAGAGGTAAGATGTGAAATCTCTTCTACACAGGAACTCTCTCAATTTTCTAAGACGGTGTTTCTTTCTTTTACAATACAACACTCATAATAAAGGTCTTCTATTCCTAGTACAATTTTGATCATAATCCATCTGTGCCTGATTCAGTTGGGTTGTGATTGTTACTTTGTCATCTTCAAGTATGGTAGTGAACTCTTCCACAACTTGAAGGGTTTGATAGTTACAACGCATCACCCTTACTTGGAGGCCCGGCTTAAGATCTTTGACTCATCGCTTGATGCGGTTTCTATCCTAATAATTTTCCAACTTTAAGAACTTAGTCAAGTATTGCTTGACCGTCATGGTACCCTGCTCGAGATTCACATATTCCTCTCGTCTTTTGGCTCTATGGATAGTATATAGAGATCTTTAAATATCTTTTTAAATTTTCCCTAAGTAATCACAAATTTTCTTGAAAATGTTATTACTTTGTTTTCACCTAATCTGTCAGACGCCTCATAGCCCAAATAGTCTTGCAGTTCTCACCGCAATCTTTCCTTACTAGAGTATATTTAATTTCCTCTATCCACCTATGGGCTTCCTCGAAGTTGCCATTCCCATGAAATTAAGGAGACTACAATTTGAGAAAAAGTTTAATGCTCTCTTTACGATCATCATGAGGAGGAGAGTCATGATCGAGAATTGATATATTTTGTATGAAAATCCATGCGGAGGCGATCCATGTTTGTGTTGTTCTTCTTGATGTCCATTAGCTCATTCATTATTTACTCGTGGGCCTTGGACCTCTTGACCATTCTCCTATGCACTTTGGTCTACGGGTTGGGTTGTTGTGATCCAAAATCTTTACCCTTGGTGTTTTACTCCTCTAGGACTATTCAAATCAATATCATTGGTCTTTAAACCTCTGGTCGTTACAATATTCCCCCTTTAGAGGGCTCAACATCCCGATCCATATTGGCTTATGCCCCGTGTTTCCCACATGTCTCAAGTTTACATGCGAAGTCGGGTCTGATTACTTCTATAACACCCTAAGACCCATGTGACTATCACTTGAATAGATTTGTCTCAGAGATGCTACACAATTTTTAATAAAATATTCTTGAATATATAAAAACTATAAATGCAAAAATAGTTCAATAATAGTATCTAATAATCCAAAAAACTCAAAATAGCTAGAACATCCATAACATTCCAATACTAAAAGTGTGTAAGAACAATAAAAATCTAGATAACTCCATGAGAACTCAATCCTGATGCCATGTGCAATGCCTCTATCATCGAGTTGAGCCACCTACAAGACCATCCTATATAAAAGCTCTATCACCTGCACAAATCCAAGTATAGAAAAAAATCATGAGTATAAAAACATTCAGCGTGTAGGGTATAGCAATTATCAATAAGCAATAATCAATAATGATTAAATTATAGATAACTAAGCAAATGAGACTTGCTTAGTTATCTATAATTTCATCATAACATCCTCGACCTTGGAAACTTCGATCGGGTGTAATGTGAACCCGGTCCGGGTTGGTCCGATTCATCTACTTCGCTCGTGATCATATAGAGCTTGGGTTGAGTATGAAGGAACTCAGGCTGATGTCATTCATCTTTTATTCGATCTCGGGATACAAAATAGCAATTGGACTAGAGAATGTGATTGCATTATAAGGTCGCAATTGAACAGATCGAGCAAGTTAGAGCGACCTTAAAGGAGAGGCCTCTAGAACATGCTAGAACGAGGGTCCATAACTAGAAGGTTTCACATAAACTCGGCTAAGTGACCCCGACTTGCACTGAACTCTCTTGAACCCAGAACATAATCGTGCTGCGTTCTGCCGTCGTGTGTTTTCGACACAACTTTTGGCCATCATAATTACGTCATACGGTGTCCAATCAATGCAACAATTATATCCGTGAAATATCTGTATAAAGGAGAAGAGTATAGGGTTCTACGTGAAAAGTCGATGCCATGAGGATCTCCCTTACATACCTAAAATTGACTTAAAAATCAATTAGGAATCATCTGTTTCTCTTGTCAGACAAACACTGAACTTCGGCGAGCTATAGCGTTTGGATGACGTCCAGAAACTCTTGTCGATAATCTCCTGTGGGAACTTTGAAATCAGTCGACTGATATCAATTCAAGTGAAAATAAGATAGAAAGAGAAGGCTATTGTACAAAAATTCTGAATGACTAATAAGAATTTATAGTAAGCCATTTAACACATATTTATAGTTTTATATTAGGATTTTGACTCATATTGATCTTCGACTCATTTTGAATTAATTATGGTCGTCCATTGTTAATTAATCCTCTGATAATTATTTAGATTTAGTTAAATTCTAATTTAATTAGCTATGACATAACCATCTCCATAACAATTTTATTTCTCTCCAATTCTATCTTATCTTTCTAACTTCTCCTTCGATTTCCTTTAATTTCATAATTTAATAATTTCAATAAATTACCAATCATAATTTTCAAAAATAAAGTTCTCTTTATTTATTGTCCCAAAATTCCCGTAGGTTACAAATAAATCATGCACGAAGTATATGAATCCAACAAATGAATCAGTACCTCTCGGAAAGGCGTTCGGGGTGAGTCTCGCACGTTCACGGGGTATTTTTCCGTGACACAAAGCGTAAAGCCTCGCGACACCAATGCCCCTCAAATTAAAGCTCTCGGCCGCTCAGCTCTGAATCATAGAACACATGCAGCCGCCCTGCGTTGTGTAATATCGTAGAATACTAAGTTATCATCCCTTGGGGCATTTATCTTATAAGGCCATCCTTATGAATGACCAAGTTATGTGACGTTACCTGTAGGGCACGTCTTTTTCATCTTCCATATGTAATAAGACTCCTATACCTATGATACATTGGGAGGAGTTCACTAGTGCCTTCCGAGGCCCAGATGTATGTTATGTTTCATTATATTCAAGACAGGCAAGCTTTCCTTTAATTCTAGTGTCTGCCCATGAGCGTGGGATGACAACCCACATCGGAGACCCTTTTCAGTGACCCGTGGTACATCGATTGCCCCTTTGGACTTTAAGCATCCAAACGTTTGCATTAGTGCCGCAATGCGCTAATGTTACGGACCTATGATGAGTAGTCCAACACTCTAGTCATGTCGCTGATCGAATGCCTATAAGAGTGACTCTCAGAATAGTCGTCTCGACTATAAATCTTTCGCTACTACTCAAAATAAGCTTGAATAGGTGTCTATCCGCTTAGTTTCCACACGATTTTAATATCTGAGAATGACCCTGTGACAAGTGGCATCAGAGCAGTTCATCCTACTCGGATTACCCAGCAATGATGACTCATTTATGTCATCGCGACAAATCCTGATGTAGGAAAAGTTCTTTCGCTCAAAAACTCCACTATTCTTAGGCGCACTGGTACCATGGTCTACGCTCAGATGCACTGGTACCATGGTCTTTGATCATGGATGCCAACGAGGAATGCGTGGCAAGCTTCCTTGACGCACACCCAGTCGTGCCCCGCAGCAAGTTCCTCATACACCCATATCATGTCAAGGAACGTTCGCCATACACTATGATTGCAGATTGATCGCCCCACCTAATCCGGACGGTCATGCGTCGCTCACTTGAGCAGATCAACCACCTCAGGTATATAGTCGGGAATCTTGAAGTGTCACGTTACATCAAGAGTATCCATATGCTCCTCATGATGGTCTTGCGCTTATGACGTCGCATCGCATGTCCAGTCATGCAACGTGAAGTGCACAATCGCTTCATGGGAGAAGTTGTCTCAAGGTTAAACATCAAGGTTCACTGTCCCTTTCGGCTAAAGAATATCATCCTATCGGTTATGGAGCATCATTCACAAGCGTCTTATCGTGTCGTCAATCTCGCCTGTCATGCCAAGATGACTTTCACAAATGGAGCAAAGCGTTGTTTACTTGCAAACACTTGGGGATGAGCTGTCAGCCTTGCCTGCCTCGTCAAGTGTCATCACGCAAGCGGCATGATGTTATCCATCAAGAGTTGGGACAAACCGACTACATGCCAATGCAAATTGACACCTCAACCCAATGACCAATTTGGCAAATGGTCTGAGCGTCGAGCATTCGGCGAACCTTGGCATGCTATTGTCAAGCATTCCACCGGCAACCGAAGGAAGGAGTGCCCTTTCCCTTCGCCAGCGTCTCGAGTAATCGAAGTGGCCTCCAAGGATCAGAGATGTCGTCTCTTCGAATGGAGATGGAGGTGAAGTTGGGAGCTCATGCCATGAGTTCACCAATCACAATCTGCTTTCCTAAGCGGAGCGTCCTCATGAGCATTTCCATGGATCAGTGAAGATCGAAAAGACTACTCTCTCACAAGAGTTAGCTGCCCGGTGGACAAGTATGTCAAAGGCGCATGATCCTTGCCGACAAGCGCAATGACATTATTTCATCCAAATTACGGAGAGACGAGTATCAAATGTGCATACTCTTCATGAATGAGTTCAATGATATCGTCCCGTCCATACCCAAAGGTGTTGCCGAAGCTTCAAAGGAGGTCCCAAGATCGGAAGAAGGCATCCTGCAAGATGTGACAAACTCATGATGGCGATGCCACTGCGGCTATGTGAAATGTGGCAAACATGGATCCCATTGAGACATGGTACAGAGGAAAAAGACAGTTCATCAATTATGCAAGCCCTTACAAGTCAAGAATGGAGGTTAGGTTGCAATGTTCAGCATTAGCCAAAAGTACATATTGAAGGAGGACGTGAGAGATATCACCGAGCTCCGCCTACGGTGTTCTCAGGTGGATGAAGACCCAACGTTGGTACTTTTCAAGTGGAGGGGTTGAAGCTTTGGACTAGGACGGAGTTGAAACGATGAGATCGCCCAACCTCCGTTCGCTAGTCGCCGCTGCCAAGTCAATCGTGCCACAACAAGTGTCATACCACCAAAGCCCTTGGGCAAGGGCAATGGTGGGAGAGATGAGGTTAAGTCATAAAGAGAAAGCTATTATGCATTGAAGCAGGAGGATTGAGTTGAACCACAATGAGACGTGGGGAGACTCCCGTCGCTCACTATTGCGACTTGAAGTGGACAAGGGACAGAAAGTCATATCAAAGAACCGTGCTCCACCTCAAGTCGTCAAGATATCAAATGACTGCCAAGGGTGAGGCTGTCCTGCATTCTACACTCGATGGACGGAGTGCTCTATGTTGCAGTCATCTGCAACGTAGAGGTATCGAGTTGAGTCATAAGGGAATGTGGGGAGACTCTTGTCGCTCACTATAGCGACTCGTAATAGACAAAGTATGGAGTGCTATATCGAGTCGAAACGTCAAATGACCACCAAGGGTAAGGTGGTCCTGTGCTCTTCATTCGACGGATGGGAGGACTCTACGTTGCAACCACTTGCAACATAGAGACATTAAGCCAAACCCACAAAACGTCCCGAAGCATCCATGGGGAGACTCTTGTCGCTCACCATAGCGACGCAAAGCACCCAAAGCAAACATGTTACAAATGTTGACATCGAAGGATTTGTGCTGTTTCAAACCGTCGAAATATCAAAACGATCATCAAGGGTGAGATGGTCCCGGATTGTAGGAAGGGAGACTTTATGTTGCAACCATCTGCAATATATGGACATTGAGTCATCATGCAGGTCAAGTGACGTGACTCTTCAACGTGTTCTACCACGACTTAAAACAACTATTTCCCTGAGCTATTTCTGAAAGCATACAAGAGTTATTTCACCCCCAATGAGTCAAACCAAACAAGTTGACACTACGAAAATCTAAAGAAGCCAAAGCTAATAGAGACTTGATGGATGAATAGTTACTTGATGAAGTCAGATCGCAGAAGGCGGACTCCACTGGCGTTGCATAAGTAATGATTCCGAATTGGATGAAGAATCAGTAAGTGAAGTAGGCTTGAGAGAGGAGTCCTTAGTGAGTCTCAGGGAGCAGATCATCCTGACGCTGCGTGATGCTGGTGAAGTAGAAGTTAAGGCAAAGAAGGTGAAATCCAACTAGATATGCGAAGTCAATACTGAAGACGAAGACCCCGAAGAAGCCCACGACGTCGAGGGCGTTGCCGACTTTGGTGGGGGAGAATGTCACGAGGCATTTTCTCGTGACAAAGTGCGAAGCCTCGCGGCACCAATGCTGCTCAACTTAAAGCTCGCGGCGGCTCAACGTCGTTTCATGGAACATATGTAGTCGTCCTGCACTATGTAATATTGTGGAGTACTAAATTATCTGCCCTTAGGGCATTTATCTTGTAAGGTCATCCTTATGAATGGTCAAGTTATGTGGCGTTACTCGTAGGGTACGATTTTTGCATCTTCCTTATGTAATAAGACTCCTATACCTATGGTATATTGGGAGGAGTTTACTAGTATCTTTGGAGGTCCAAACGTATGTTATATTTCATCATATTCAATACAAACAAGCTTTCCTTTAATTATAGTATCTGATCTTGAGTATGGGGTGACAACCCACATCGGAGACCTTTCTCGATGCCTCATAGTACATCGACTGCCCCTTCGGACTTTAAGCGTCTAAGCGCCTGCATTAACACTGCAATGCGCTAATGCCACGGACCCATAATTGGTACTTAAGACAGACTTGATTAGGTGACATACGCAGATGGGGCAGACGAAGGTAAAGAATAACTCGCACAGTAGGACGAGGAACCAAACGAGGCCGTGGCTTCGGAAGGAGGTGATATGGTAAGCGAGGCGGCAAAGCAGCGGGAGGACGAAGGTGATGTTGGAGAGCCGCCGCTTCATATGAACTCTCGTGCGGAGGGAGCATTGTCTTCTATGCGGCCGTTAAATTTGAAAAGATTTGTGAAGAAAAGAAGTGTGTGCCGGGGGTTTAAGTAGAATTGGTGGCGCTATTTTTTAAACTTATTTTTTTAATCATGGAAATAAAGATTAAATGAAAATTATATGTGGTCACGTCTTATTAGGCTGAGAGTATTGATTGTACCTTAACTTTATATAAACTAAAAAATAAGCACTGTTAGCTAATAATTTGGTCCTGTAGTAGAATTACTAAGTTTAACAAGCATTATACATCTTCTGCAATATGGCAAAAACTTGAGAGAGAGAGAGAAAGAGAGATGTATATTACGGCATCAAGTCTGACTCCAGAAATAAAACGCGCACAATACCAAGAGAAACACCCACTTCAATTACTTGTGCTACTTTGCACTTAATATCAGCAGCACAACACGATTCAGCAAGTTGTTCTATATAGGCCGCCAGATGAACTGCAGGAAGATGAGCACCAACAACGCAGCCTTCCATGTTACCGTCCAAGGGATCCCATATTTTCCTCTTCCCACCAGAAGCCCCCTTACAAATGGCCAGAAGCTGAGCAGCAGCCACCCGCTGCATACGAACTCCCCCAGCCCCGCCGACACAGTTCCTCCTCCGTTCGGTCGGCGGAGCCCAAGCAAGCCGACGGCGAGTGCCAGCATGTTTACAAGCACGACGGCCGTGCCGGGCACGAACGCCGTTGACGCATCGAAGGTGAACCTACCAGGATCCTCTTCGACGTCGTCCTCACCCAATGTTTCCTTGCCGGTGATCTCGAAGATTGTTTCAGAGATGCCGAATGTCTTCAGTATCCCATTGCAGAAACCGACAAGCCAAGCGGTGGGCGAGTATATCCTCCACATTCTCTGGTTGTTCCACCACTCACGCACCGAGAGGCCACATTGGAGGTACTCCATCAAACCGCGTACATTGTAGGCTATGAAGAGAGTCGAAGGCAGAGCAAAAGAAGCTTCCGATGCCTGCACGAGGAGTACGTAGTTGCAGTGAACAGCTCGCCAACAATATATTGTAAGACATATTACAAAATGGGATCATTTATAGAAGCTGAAAAGGTTGGCCACCTTTGGCAAGAAAGAAGTGTTCGCTAGGAGAGAGTAAGCAGGGAGCAGAGCATAGCAGAGCTCTATAATGGAACGTACAGGCCAGAGGACTGTGGACATGTATGCTACGGCTTGCCGGAATTGGAGCTTCTTTGTGATGGTGCAAATGAAGGGGCTGTTCCTGCTGAGGAGGACCTCAAGAAGCCCCGTAGCCCACCTCTTCATCTGAGTCAAACTTTCCGGTCCTCCGGAAGGTGAAGATCCGAGAAATGCCGGCGGATCGAGCGTGAGATACACCGTCTTCCATCCCTTGGAATGAATCATAAGCCCTGTAAGGAGGTCTTCTGTCACTGACCCATATATCCACCCAATCTGTGGTACAAGTACAGCAAACAGTGAACAATTACTACCGATTCAGGCATTATCAATGACCTCATTAGCGTACATAGAACTAGATGTAGTTCATCTGAATTAAGAGTCTAGAAATTAAAAGAAAAATTACTTCCAATTCGAAAATTATCCCAAGTTGGAAGCATTTTATATGCAGTCCTCCGGGGAACTTTCATCTCAGGCATGTTAAACCAGATCACTAAAGGTTATTAAATTTCGCATTCATCATTGCAATTAACAATGTTAAGAGTTCACAAAACAATAGAAACATGTCACTGATAATTTGCCTTCAAAGTAGTCATATGACAAGAACTAACTATTTGTCGTTTTTATACCTTATATAATTATATTTTGATACAATATAAATTTCGAAAGATTTAGAATTATATTTAAAATGTTGAGAAAGTTTAAATAAGAATGAGTTGTTTCATGCATTAAATTTTTATTTCACATAAGATTTGCATTAAGAGGTGAATATAAATGTTATAAATAGTTCTCTTATATTTTTAGATAATCAAGAATCATTTCATTTGAAAAACTACATAAAAAGTGATGTTTAAATAAGTGAAGTTCGAAAAGTTCAATTTGAAGTTGATATTTGAATATTTGATCATGAGATTTGGTACATATAAAAGTTATAAATAATGTTATTGAATTTTCATAAAATCAAATATCGTCTCATTTGGATATTCGTCTGAAACATTATCTATAAAAGAGTAAAGGTTTAAAAAGTTTAATTTCAAACGGACAACTTCATCTACTGAACTTTAAATTAATATTAGACAATGATCTTATTGTATTTTGAATGAATAATGAACACCAAAATTTTAGATAATCTTATTAGATTTTTAACAAATAATAAATAACTTTATTTTGATAACAGTGCAAAAATTTATATGCAAAATAGTACATGATGATCGATCTGATGAACAGGTCGATCGATCAGCATGGAAAACACGAAAATCAACCAATATTTAGTCTAGCGGGTGACATCAATGTTGATGCCTGACAAACTAGCGGTCAACTTGATAGTATGCAAAATTCACCAACGATCATTTTTTTCAACGAGTATGTCCAGTGAGAGCACTGAATGCACTATAACGATTATATTTTGGTCAAAAAACTAGGAAATAAGCCCCAACGACTAAATGGAGTTAAGAAGGCTATAAAAGACGACTCAAAGGTAGAGAAATGATAAAGACTTCTGAGCAAACTTGGAAGCATACTTGTGAATATTTGAAATAGTTATTATAATTTTAAGAAAGATGGATTTAGCTGTTATTCCTTTGTTTTTTATCAAACACCTGATTTTGTGATATGGTGGGCCCTCACTGCATTAAATGCTGCAAGAGCAAAAAGGTGAGATTAGTGAGTTCCATCATGAAGCAGGAATAACACATTCTTAGCTTAATCCTAGAATAATAAATCTTGAACCAAACGGGCCGTAAAGATTGAACTTTGAATACTTTTTTAGTCACTTTTTTGTCACTAATTTTGATTACTATCTTGCATCAAAGAAAGAAAAGAAAAAAATGAAGAAACAAATTTTATGATAAACTATTATTTTAGACATTTATATAAAAATTTGGATATACTTTTATGTAATAATTATTTGTGCTTTAGGCTTGTCTACTAGTTATCATAATTGTGCACAAACATATGTTTATTTAAAAGTCAATTTTTGGCCATATTATGATATGTTTGACTTTAAAATTGTCTATGTTATTTATCATGCTTATCTTTTAAAAATTGTAAGTACGAATATTTATTTGGTCTTTTATTAGTTTTCATTTAAACATTTTGAGAGTTTGCAATTGAAAGAAGTCAAAGTTTTGGAATTTTATCCAAAAATTGAAAGCCTTTCATTTAAAGAAAAATCATATGCTTCATTTATATTCATCATGACATATAAACTCTTGTGCTATAATATTAATGTATATAAATTTATGTCATAACTTATTATCATTTGAATATTCATATATTGTATGACATTTGACCATCAAATTTCAAATCATGTTTAATTAATATCTCTCTTACACAAATGAAAATATATGCAAGACTTTATGACGTGTAATAATGTATTCACATTTGAAATATTTATGTCATACCACGAAATATATCAATTATTCAACTTACATGAGCACGAATCTATATTTTCATAGTTTACAAAATTATTTTATTATCACATCTTGCCACGACTCTTATGTGTAAGCTTAAAATTTTCATGTTATGAAAATTAAGTTTTGATCCCTCATTCACAATACTATTATTGTTTCTTTGGAAGAAAAGAGAAATATATAAAGGACTAAAAAAAGGTAAAAAAAAAAGAAAAGTTGTCATAACGATAAGGGAGCTTGTCCAAAAGTTTAAAATATTAATTCATCTACTTACTTTGAGTATGACTTTGTTAAATAAAAAATTATTAAATACTCTTATTCATCTTGTTGACATTATTCAATTTAAATTTGACATATAATTGTTATCTCAAAGTTTTATGAAATATTTTGATTTCTTATATAAGTTTTTGAGACGTGTTATTCATAATCCTTAAGTCAATTTGATTTCATATTTTACCCTTATGAACCGATCATGAACTTAAGGGGAGTTATTTTTGTCTATCACAAATATTGCACTTGAAACAACTCTTATGATGTGATCGAAGAATGACAATTATTTTTTTATATCTTATGATATTTTACATATTGCTTCTTATAACACAAAAAATGGAGAATTAAAAATTTAAGAACATGATTAAGGGAGATTTATATTTGTCTTGCATTTATACTTGATATGCAAATTACTTTTTATTAGACAAAAGGTAGAGAAATATGATAAGAAAATAAGATAAATATATATAACTCGTGATTTATTAGGTGGACCTTATGAATATAACTTTATATAAAAAGTAACTTATATTCTTTGAATTTGAACTCATGAATCTAACATTGCAAGGAAAACTTAGTTTTAGGGGGAGTTAAATTTTTTACTTTGATATATTTTCCTTCTCAACTTATATACTTTACATATTTCTCGATTTGCCTTCATAAAAAAGAAAGAGACTGTTGGAACAAAATTTTTATACTCCATATAATTATATTTTGATGATACAAATTTCGAAAGATTTAGTTATTTAAAAGATGAATATAAAAGTTATAGATAATTCTCTTATCTTTCTAGAAAATTAAGAATCACCTCATTTAGACAATTAAATAAAAAGTTATGCCTAAACAAGTGAAGATAAAAAAATTCTATTTCAAGTTAGATATTTTTATGTGCTAAACTTGCACTTATATTTGAGTATTTTATCATGAAATTTGAGTCAAGAGATTATATTTAAAATTTATAGGCAATGTTGTTAGACTTCTATAGAATCAAAGTTTATCTCATTTGGATACTCGTATGAAACGTTATCTATAAAAGAACAAAGGTCTAAAAAGTTTAATTTGAATTGGACAACTTAATGTACTGAACTTTGAATCAATATTATACTAAGATCTCATTGGGGATGATGATGAATATCAAAATTGTAGATATTCTTGTTAGATTTCTAACAAATAAAAAATTAATTCATTTGGATAAGTATGTGAAAAGTTATATGCAAAATAATATTAAATCGATCAACGATCCGCATGGAAACTGTGAAAATCAGCCAATGTTTGAAGATCCTAGCGGTTGACCAGGTGACATTAGTGTTGATGTCGGACGAAGTGGTGATCAATCGATAGTTTAATTAGTCAATACGAAGAAGTCACCAATAGTAAAATTTTATTCAATGACAATGAGGAGGACTAGTGAGCAGAATGATCGATCGGTGAATGCACAAAACGCATTATAATTCTCATATTTCGACCCAAAAAGTGGAAAACAAACCCCAATCAATAAATAAGTTAAGAAGGCTATAAAAGATGACCCAAAGATGATTAAGACTTTGAAGAACACACTTGTGAAGTCCATTTGAGTCAAAACTTGCAATCTTTCTAACCCTTCTCTCTTTCTCTATTGTGTAAGTTTTAAAATTGTAAAGATAAATTGGAGAGTGTTTTAGTAATCTTATATAAGTGATTGAGTGATAAGAGATTGTGTCTTAGCTCTAGAACGAATAACAGAAGGGTGAACGCTTCCGAGTAAGAGAGGCATGCTTTACCCATAAAAGTGAAGAAAAGACGAGGTGTAAAAGGGTTCTTCCTTGCCCTATTTGAAATCGAGGACTTAGCGGAATCTCTAACGATCTCGAGGTCCAAAAGTCGGAGGGGGATGGGTAAGTCATGGTGTGACTGAATTTCGTCAACAAATCACTTTGCATTCTTTTATTTGTATTTCTCTCTTACTCTTCTTCCTATTTTATTTAGAATATTTTCGCGATATATTTCGTAAAATTATATTTTAAAAAAATAGCAATTCACTCTCTCTTGGTCCTTTGTCCTTTGTGATTTATCAGAAACATATATGGTACCTCTTTGCCCCAGCAAGTATTGGTCTCGTAGGCACAGGAAGCTACTTGTTTGGCTGCATCTATCCGGCTGGTCATATCAAAAACCTGTTGCTGATTTCGTCCATCTTCAGAGATTATCTGAGCCGTCGACGCCGTGAAACTTCTCGAGTTCCCGAAAATTGTTTGTAGCTCTTTCGCAGATAATTTGGCTTCTGAATTGTACACAAAACGAATAGTGAATAAAGGAAAGAATAAAGGAAATTGAATTTGTAACATGTAGATGTACTTTCTGCACCTTTGGATTCTGAAATGAGATGAGGATGTGCACCATATATAATCTTGCGACGATGAAAGCATCCTGTTCCCATATATAATGGTCCTTGAATCCCATTCGCCCCTTCCATTTGTGTCTTGGTACAAACGATGGCAAAAGATATATATCATATGTATATGATCAGCTAAACGGATGCAAAAATGTGAAATTTAACGGTTGCAAACAGACCCAAATCATCCGAGAAGAACAGAAGAAATTTCAGAGGGCCTAATTTAGTTTCTTACTTTGCATTAAGCATATATTAAGTTTCAGAAGATGTACCTTCATGAAAACCTTCAATTGGTTACCGAAAGGATCATCCTTGAGGCCTCCGCAGAATGCCTGTGGCGTCTGAACAAATCCACTGAGGGCCTCGTTGTCAGATTCGAGCATGACACACATGGCATGGAGAATGACCTCGGGGTTATTTGCAAACATGTCGCAGTCCACGTTGAGCATTATCGGTGCATTCGTCATTACTCCTGACACCCTCGTCTGTTAATTTCGTGACCACAGAACAGAAGGAAAAAAAATTATATCTTCTTATATTACCGACATACTGATCAAACGTGAGAGGGAGTACAGAGTACCAGCACATTCATGGCTCCAGCCTTGTAATGGTGAGGCTGCGTTGGCCTCTTCTCTCTGGCCACATAAATTATGTTTGCCAAGTCAACATCCTTCTTTCCATTGTCCCATACAACCTTACATAATTTCCCATATATGTGCAATCATAAGTCATTACTCTTACCATGATATGAGGCAACATATTATGAGCTCAATCAGCTACCTAATTCAGTACCTCTACAATGGCTTGATGGTTTCCGCGTTCTATATCTAAGAAGTCCGCGAACTCATCATTGGTTATGCAATCACCGGCGTGTTCACCGGCATTTTCGATCTTCCGGCACAGTTCTTCGTATTCATTCTGCAACACTCAGATATATAGATCGGTGGTCGACTAAGAAAAAGGCTTAAAATTAATTCGCTAAGTTGTACATACTGACTCATAATTATAAACACAATATATGATCCTTACTTTGGTGTGTTTCCAGTCTTTCATGAACTCTGCAGACGATCCTTCTAAAGCAACCGGCCGGCCGGAGAAGTAGTGAAAGGGGGCTCTTACTCGCACATTATATTTCTTGCAGAAAGGAACCCATAGCTTGGCAAACTTGCTGGTTTCCACCAAGGAGTAGAAGGTGACAGGCGAGCTGGCGTCGTCGGAGAGGTAGCAAGCGAGCTTGTCCTCGGGGTACTCGACGGCCAGAAGGGAGAGCACAGTGTTCATGGTCGCAAGCGGCGGCTCCATCGTCGGATCCGCGGTGGTGACGAACATGTCCACGGTCGGAAGGTCCTCGAGTCTGACACATATATCATGAACAATTAACTACACGATCCATGGACAAACCACCGATGAAAAACCTACGCACACGCGCAACCCATGGACATGCAAGCGTGATGAACTAAATGTTCCATCTGATCAGTAGATCAGTACAGCTGAAGGTACCTCTTGGAAAGGCGTTCAGGGTATGTCTTGTGGATCACCGGAGTCCACTTGGTGCTCACGTAGATGAACCAGATGAAGGTGAAGCATGATTCACACAGCAGGGCGAGGAGCCAAACGAGACCGTGGCGCCGGAAGGAGGCGAGGCGATAAGCGAGGAGGGAAAGCAGCAGGATGAGGATGGCTACGTCGGAGACCCTCCTCAGAGTGCTGTTCATGGGAACTCTCTCCTGCAGAGGGAGCATCGTGTGCTTTGTGGCTATTAACGTTGGACAATTTTGAGAAATGAGCGTACAGGTTCAAGTAGAATAGTGGATTTTATATAGCCAAAGATATCTCTCTCACATTCATGTATCCCAAGGTCTTCTTATAAAATTCGAAATTTTGGTCAAGGGCTTTTGATCGAAGTCCTAATTAATAATTCACAATCTTATTAATTCTTCAAAAGTCTAGTCGTGAATCAATTCTCTTTTCTTTCCCTCCATAAAAAAATTAAGACAGAGATCTAGAATCCTATTCTTCATGGTGACTATATTTTAAAATTAATAAAGAGAAGATCAAGATTTTTAATAAAAGAAAAAAAACTTAGAGATTTCTAAATGATGAAGAATGATACAAGATAATTAGAAAAAGGGGGTTTTATTTTTAAAACTTAAAGGTATATAAAAGAAATTCAAACTCCTCTCTTTCCTCTCAATGATGTTTTATTTGTATTGAGAGTTTTAAGAACACATTGTTCTTGATAGGAATTTTGATTGAGGGTTGTATTATTTATGTTGCACAATTTGTTAAATTCATGACTTTTTGTAATAATTATTTGGATATATTTTATTTATCTAAAAATTACAAATAATATATGTATGGAGAGCCCTAAAAGACTGTTCCTAGAGAAATTTGTTTCATCCAATTTGAAGATATATAAAAATAGTTATGATCCAAATATCAGACTACTATCATACTATCTCAAGTAACATCGAGATGAAATTATAAAAAATATCATAAATTGAAAATATTAAATTAGGTTTTGAAATTTATTCGCAGATTAACGATTCGTGTTACCTTTTTGTGAAAATTGGAATCACTTGAAAAGAACAAGTATAAATTAAATTATTAATATTTTGGTGTATGCTATAATATTACTATGTAAAGAATAGATCTCGATAATTATATGAATTTCTGGAATTAAATGTCAAAAAGATAAAGTCCATGATATGTGATTCCTATGATACAGGTTGAAAAAAAAAATAGACTCAATCAAAATGAACATCTACTTATTGAGTTATAATTTTTTATTGATGATATGTCAGAATTGTCAAATAAGGAAGGTTGATATATTATTATTTATGTCAACAATTGTTATGTTAATATTATGCATTTTCATTAAATGTTTATATACATTCCAAATATATTTAATTGTTTATGTATAATGCTTTCTGATGTTTCAATCATTTTATATATGATGATATTCATGAAACATTGATTGATGTATTGACGACCACTTAGGCACACATTTAGACATGCTCAACCGTAATTAAGTTAAAAGATGAATGATTGATATGAATGATTGTTGTATTGCAAAGCATAATACACTTAAAGTTGAAGAATAATTTCCTCATCACTCATCAATTGTGAGAAGCAAAGTCCTGCACCTATGTATGTACTTCAAGGCGACCTAAGCCCACGAAGTAAAGTTCTGCATTTGTGTATATGCTTCTCAAGGACAAAGTCCCTCATAAAAAAGTGTGCGTATTTTCTAGAATAAAGTCTCTCACTATTATAATGGGTGTATTCTTCGGAATAAAGTCCCTCACTATTATAGTGTGAGTATTCTTTGGAATAAAGTCTCTCACTATTATGATGTGTGTGTTTCCAAATATGTGGTCTAGCTAGCCAATATGATGATGTGATATGATTCTTTCAATTGTGTTATAAGTTAAAGTAAGAATGAAAGTGAAGTTTAACTTCAAAGTACTTTATATCAAAGAAACCTAAGATGGTGATGAAGTAAAGATGCAAAGTAAAGTCCTACACTTATGTATGTACTTCAAGGGGATTTAAGTCATGCATCTGTGTATGTACTTTCCAAATAACAATGTTTCTTATAATAAAGTGTGTATATTCCTAAATATGATTAGGAATAAAGTCCCTCACTATTATGATATGTGTTCCTAGGTATGACTTATGATATGGAATGAAGTTAAGATGATATTACGTGATAAAGATGAAGGATAAAGATGACACATGAAGGAAGAAGGATCACGTAATAAAGAAAGAAAAGAATAATAAAATAAGATCCAAATGGTTATACAACAACCATGAGGAGATATAAAATATGAAAGAAGTCAACAAATAAGGATCAAGGAATTATGAGGAAACTCTTAGAATGTACATGACAATGAATGTGAAATGAAATGATATGTTATGTATGCGAAGAATGATATGAATGTATGTTTCTATTGCATGCTACTTGCAGATGATGGATCCGAAAGCAGGTATGACATGATATTTATGTTACATTAATGTTGTATGATGAATGAATGTAATCATGATGTATTATCATATAAGGTTCAAAATATAGTTCATGACATGCATGTTCATATGTTATTGTTACTATGATAATGATACATCGCATGTAGTATCATGTGATGGGATAGCATGGCATGCATGACCTTTACATATTCTAACTGGAAAATCCTGCACTTTGGATTCGTGCAGGTAATCAAGATTAAGTAATGGATGATAATTCAAGTTCATGATGAAGTGTTGCACATGCTTAGGGTTAAAGTCTAAGATTCTAAATGAACACTGAGACTAATAATGTGATGAACACTATAAGAAAAATGGCTTTTTTCAATGGTCTCATCGAAAACGGCCATTTTCGACGGGTTTACCGATGGAAGGTTTTTGTCGAATAATAGGGCGTCACAAAATGATTTTCAACGGCTCAAAAAAAAATCCGTCGAAAGTTTCGATGGTTGTAATCGTCGCAAAACTCCGACGATCGCAATCGTCGAAATGTTCCAGCGGCCGCAACCATCGAAATGTTCCGGCAGCTGCAACCGTCGAAGTGTTCTGGCGACCGCAACCGTCGAAACATTTCGACGGTCACCATCGTCAAAAACTTCTAGCGGCCACAACAGTCGCAACAAATTTTTATAATATAAAAAAATATTTGCCCGCCAGGCGGCCGACTTAACTCAATCGGCCGCCTGGTGCCACGGGCAAACGGATCGGCCACCTGGTGCCACGGTTAGATCCGGCCATCAGACGGCTGATCTGCCCTTCCCACGGCCGATTTGGCCCCTCCGCCCGCCAGATCCGTCCGACCATGAGGCATCCCTTCTGGCCCCTCACGACCAGATCCGGCCGCCAGTCAGCACCGAGGCTA
Organism: Pontederia crassipes; assembly: GCA_030549335.1. Lineage (NCBI taxonomy): Eukaryota > Viridiplantae > Streptophyta > Magnoliopsida > Commelinales > Pontederiaceae > Pontederia > Pontederia crassipes. Next base: position 12,698,446 of record CM060190.1, read on the forward strand.
GATTCAACCGCCGCAACGGAGAGGGAGATCTGGCCAAAGCCGGAGACGGAGCCAGAGCCGAAGACTGCTGTAGAGAGAGAGAGAGGAGAGGGTCGCCGGCAGGTCGTCGTCCGAGAGGTCGTCGCGCCGGCAAGATAGGAGAGGGAAAGAAGTAGAGAGAGTGATACGATGCTCAAGAACAATGCCTTGAGTGACCGGAACAATATATGATAACCAAAGAAACGAGATCAAACGAATTTTCAAGGCAGCGGAATATCAACCTCAAGATTACAATGAACCAAGCAATCGATATTATAAATAGATGGATTTAACAACAAGATAGCCAACCTTGTAATTAACAGCGGAAGTTCCCGAAGAACGGGTTGCAGGAGTTCCCTCACAGCAAAAGCAATTAAGCCAAATTGTTTATAGATTCAAAGATGTCTAACATAACAATGAGTAACAGTATTTATAGGCCCTAGAAACAGAATTTGGGCTGAAAGAAAATACCCTAACTTAGCCCCCAAGTAACCTAACTAATTTAACAAAATAACAAACTCAATTTCTGTTACAATCCTCATCAGCATATTCCATATTTAATTAATTCCGGAAATTCCAAATAAATATGGTTAAACCATGATTTATTTGGCCCAAGTTATGCTGACTCTTCATGCGGCCCAATTTATAACCCGTTGAGAAGTTGGATCTGATCTAACTCGATCTTGTAACGGATCAATTATAAATTCCAAACATTTTTTATTATCTTCAATTTCCTTATGCCTGAGATTCACACCATTATCTTGATCATCCAACTTTGCTAGAACAATCTTCTATTGCCGGCTGCAATGTATGTGTTTCCTGGTTCATATCATTCCCCTCCTCTTCAAAAGGATTCGTCCTCGAATCTGCATTCACAATAAGGTGAGTATATCCAGATTCATATCATTTCCCTCATCTTCAAAAGGATTCGTCCTCGAATCTACATGCATAATAAGAAAAATATAACCTATCACATATGTGAATTTGTTAAATAATTTAGGACACGCATAATGAGGATATTGATACTTCCCTTTCATGTGTCTGATGACTGCATGATGCATCGCAATGATAATTGCAAGCACAATTTCTCATCCATACCATCAAGTTAAGAGCCTGCAAGTGCAGAGAAAGAAGACATAAGTATTATAAAAAGTAATGTGACTCTCATACTCACCTGGATGAAATATCTTATGCCCATGAGACGATGGTATTTTAAGAAACAAAGTGCGAAACTTTGGAGACCTTCCCTTGCGCATAAGGATCCTATCAAATGAAATGTGGAATGTATGCCATGGAACTAGAGTTCTAACAAAGAAATTGTTAAGTAGTTCCAAAACAAGGACATCTTTTCCCTCAAAATAAAATGGATCCTTAAAATCTGCAAGTGGAATATATCTGTAATGCATCAAACAACTTGGCTTATAAAGGGAATCATGCAAGTCCTTGCAACAAACCAAAATATCATCAAAATTACTTTGCAAATGACTGCTATTAATCAAGATATCTCCAAAGAAGTTACTCTCAAATCTTTGATGAAAATTGCACAAAAGTCTTACTAATGCAAATGCAATGAATTTTCGAATCATGATGTGAAAATTATATGAAAGATTGCAACCATCATCCGCAAAAATGATCTTAGGAAAGCACAAAGATAAATTTAAAGAAATGAATAAGGTAGGCTCAGAAAATCTTGAAATCAAAATCAACCAATCAAAAGTACTCAGGACTATAAAATATTCATTCCAAAATTTCACCATATGGCTCAAATAAAGTGTTTCAGCACTCAATGAAGAACAAAATGGAATGGAAAATTCAGATCTAATGTTTGCATGCCACTCAATTCTTCTCTCAATTAAAACCTCAGACACATCCAGCAAATATAAACTTTGAAAAGTAAGAACTGGTCTTTTCGAACTAGTTATCATAAACTCAATACCTCTTTTAAATCCTTGCAAGAGAGAACTTATAACTTCATGTACTCCACTCAAATGATCATGTAAATTATTACTATAAATCAAAATACCTCCTAAGAAAATAATCACAGATCTTTTGTGGGAAACACGCAAAGTTCCAATGGATGCAAATGTCTCATTTGTGATGGAAAAATCATATGACAAGTTGCAATAATTTTTTGAAGAAATGTTTTTACTAAGACACAATGGTTGGTTCAAGGAGATGAATAAGATTATACTCTTATCAAAAAATCTAAATATCAAAATAAGCCAATCAAAGATGCTCAATATTAGAAAATATTCATTCCAGAAATTCATTGTAACACATAAATAAAATGAGCCAGCACCCAACAAATATGAAAATGAAAAGGACGGATGGCATTGAATACCTCTCTCAACTAAACCTTGCAAACTAGTCACATCCAACAAATATAAAGTTTCAAAGCAAGGAGATGGACCTTTCAAACATCTTGTCATATACTCACTACAGTCTCTTTTAGATCCTTGAATGATAGGAAATATAACTTCATGTATTCCACTCCAACATATCTGCATGGAGAAATCAGAATCAAAAGACAAAAGATGGTTAGTATTAGGAGAAATATTACTGAACTCTCTTTCTTTTGCCTCAACACTCAAGTCCTTTTGCTCATATCTCTCTGGAGGTGGCCTCTCTAAACACTCAAGATCTAATCTTCTCTCATTCTCACAACTCTCATAATACTCAGCATCTAAATGTTGCATTTCAATGATTTCAGAAAGTGGCCTTTCTAAGCACTCAAAATTGTTGTGGCTCTCATTTTCATCACTCAAGTTGTGGCACTCATATTTTTCATCTTTGCCTTTCTCACAACTCTCAGAACTGTTTGGAGTTGCTGAACAATCAGCTTCTTCTTTCTTCAAGTGTTGTTGTGTAACTGAATTTTTCCTCTCAATGTTGTAGGCTGCTACACGCTCTTTAAGTTGCATCTGCTCTTCGTATACTTCTTGAGGTGGCAATGGTGCTAGAGTGTATTTCCTCCCATCTTTGCGACATTTATAACGGTTGGTAGCACCATCATGTGTCACACATCGATCATATTGCCATGGTTGCCCCAAAAGGATATGACAAACATGCATTGACACAACATCACATAATACTTCATTCGTAAATCTTCCAATTTTAAAGGGCACAAGCACCTGTTTAGTCACTTTGACTTCTTCTCCATCGTTTATCCACTGAAGTTTGTATGGTTTTGGGTGCTTTAAGGTTGGTAGCCCCAACTTCTCCACCATGTAATGGCTAGCAAGGTTGACGCAGCTTTCACTATCAATAATCAATCCACAAGTTCTGTCCATAACACAACAACGTGCATAGAAAACATTTTCTTGATCATGACTTCTTCCTCCAATCAGAACATGCTTATGCTTTCTCCAACTTCCATCATCTTTCTGTTTCATCTCTTCATCATGTTCATCAGGAGCACGCTGTCTTTGATAATTTCTTCTTTGATTTGGCGGTATAACTTGTTGTAGTTGTGCAATTTGAACATCTACTTCATCATGAAGTTCAGTAATCATATTTTCAAGATGTTGGAAATGTTGCGTCATGACTTCCATCATTCTTCTCTGATCAATTGCTTCTTTTCTAGAATTAAGCTCTTTGTCCCTTCCTGTTGGCATTGTAGGAAATTGCTACCACAAACGTTAGTAAAAAAAAACAATCTCACTACCTCACGTGGTGACACTCAGTAGTGACACTCGTATTTTATCTCAACTCTATTTGGTTTTTTTTTTCCCTCAATTGTACTTACCACTCAGCCTTTTTCCTCTCTTGAACCCTCCAACAAGTTCTAGGAGAACTAATGCAAGTCAATACAAAGACAATATGTGATTGAATCAACCTGATTTATCAATATGATTGCAAGATCAAAAGAATACTTGAAGTTGATTTTAGAATAGATATCAGAAAAAAAGATTGCCAAATAAGGATAGATGTGTAATGAATTGATTTGGAATAGAAATCAGGAAAATGTTGTCAAATAAGGATAGGTATCAAGAAATTCAGAATTGGAATGAAATCAAATATCACCCTTCCTTGAGTCAAATTGTTCTATTCTCAATTTTCTTTGCACTTTTCTCCAAAAATAATCCTTCCTTTTTTTCTCTCCTATTTCTTTTTTTTTCGGATTTTTTTTTTCAATTTTTTTTTCTGTTCTTCTCTTTCCTCCTTTCTTGTACTTTCCTTTTCAGTCTTTTTTTCTATTTTCGGAATTTTTTTTCAGAAATTTTTTTTCCTACCTTCCCTTCTCCTTTCTTGCACTTTCCTTCTCGATCTTTTTTTGTTTTCAATTTTCGGATTTTTTTTGAAACAGCAACAAAACTTGAGAATAAATAAGGATGACGGCTAGGGTTTCAACAACAAATAAACAGATTTATTTTTGGATTTTTTTTTTCAAATCTGCACCAGATTTGACCAGATTTGAAGGATAGATGACGGCTAGGGTTTGAAGAACAAAAGAAAACAATTAAGGAAGACGGTTAGGATTTGAAGACCAAACCAGAATTTTTATTTTTTTTCAAACTGCAACAGATTTTGAAGAATCCAAGGATGACGGCTAGGGTTGAAGAACAAACAAACCAGATTTTTTTTTTTGCAGAATTTTGGTGTTTTTTTTTCTAAAAACTGAAACAGGGGGAAACAAGATAATGGAAGATAACTAGAAAATCGAATCGAAAACGCGGCTCTGATACCAACTGATACGATGCTCAAGAACAATGCCTTGAGTGACCGGAACAATATATGATAACCAAAGAAACGAGATCAAACGAATTTTCAAGGCAGCGGAATATCAACCTCAAGATTACAATGAACCAAGCAATCGATATTATAAATAGATGGATTTAACAACAAGATAGCCAACCTTGTAATTAACAGCGGAAGTTCCCGAAGAACGGGTTGCAGGAGTTCCCTCACAGCAAAAGCAATTAAGCCAAATTGTTTATAGATTCAAAGATGTCTAACATAACAATGAGTAACAGTATTTATAGGCCCTAGAAACAGAATTTGGGCTGAAAGAAAATACCCTAACTTAGCCCCCAAGTAACCTAACTAATTTAACAAAATAACAAACTCAATTTCTGTTACAATCCTCATCAGCATATTCCATATTTAATTAATTCCGGAAATTCCAAATAAATATGGTTAAACCATGATTTATTTGGCCCAAGTTATGCTGACTCTTCATGCGGCCCAATTTATAACCCGTTGAGAAGTTGGATCTGATCTAACTCGATCTTGTAACGGATCAATTATAAATTCCAAACATTTTTTATTATCTTCAATTTCCTTATGCCTGAGATTCACACCATTATCTTGATCATCCAACTTTGCTAGAACAATCTTCTATTGCCGGCTGCAATGTATGTGTTTCCTGGTTCATATCAGAGAGGAGAGAGAGAAAGAAGTAGAGAAAGGAGAGAGGGAGAAAGTGATATATATAGGGGTTGAAAGAGAGGAAAGTGAGAAAACAAAAAAAGAAGCAATGGGAGAGTTATTTTTTAATTACCGATGACCATGACCGTCAAAAATTTAGAAATATTAATAATATATATATTATGATATATATGATTATAATATTTAATTACTGATAATTGTAATAATAAAATACTACTTATTTTATTTTATTATATAAACTTTAGTTATTTTTAAAGTTACCGATGGTCTAGACCGTCGAAAAATTTGACGATTTAAATTGTCGATAATTATAATAATAAATACTACTTATATTATATATTATATAATATTTAATTATTTTTAAAATTACCGGTGGTGACGGTATGAACTGTCGATAATTATAATAATAAAATACTACTTATATTATATAATATTTATTATTTTTAAGTTACAGACGGTCCAGACCGTCAAAAATTTTAAGTCTGAATTGTCGCTAATTATATTAATAAAATACTACTTTATTATATTATTTTTCACTTACTGACGGTTAAAACTGTCGGAAGTTGCGACAAATACGTATCCGTCAGAACTTTCGATGTTCCTAATCGTTGAAAAATAAAATAATAATATAATAGATTTTATAATTTATTATTTTTATTTTTGATGGTTGTAATTGTCGAAAATTCTGACGGATTCCTATCCGTCACAAAATTCGTCGTAATTTACGACGGATTTCTTTTCGTCGGAAACTTCCCGTCGAAAAATTCCAATTTTCTTGTAGTGGAAGGTTTTAGGCATTTAATGTTTTTTGAAGTAGTAGTGATGATATGATAATAAAATCTTTTATTTATTATGATTTCTTTAAATTGCCAAGTCTTGCGCTATTAAATGAACGGGCTAACGTTGCGAAATTGCCCTAAATCACTAAAACTTTTACGGTGGATTTCGGGCCATTACACTTCTTGTAACATTCGACTCAAATTAAATATTATGCGCTAATTTAAAAAGACTTTGTCCATGTGAAATTATTCATTAGTAAAACTTCGGATGGTTACAATATTTCTTCTTAAGGGATTCAACATCATCGTATTAACTCATAACCTGTATTTTTTACATGCCTCTTTGCCTAATTGAAATATTGTTTGCTTTGAAATTTTGATTCGCATAAATTTAAAATTCATTTTGATAGACGAAGGGGATAGCTACATATAAGTTCGTGAGCATTTTTGTATTATGCACATATGAAATGATCTATTGGTACCCTTGATTTTAGACCTTGAGTCGTTATAGTTCTTGCAACAATCAATCTAAAAATAAAGCATTTGAGGTTTCTGAATGTTTTTTGAAATCAAATAAGGTGTTGGTATTCGAGCTTCATGCCCTAGATTTGTAATTGGTATCCACAATTCAAAGAGGTCTAAGATTTAACATTTGAAATCACGAAGGAGACATTGCACACCACACTAATTTCGTAATTGACCCTAATGAAAAAATGACCTACCCGAATCGAAAATACGTTGTATTGAGTTATTAGAGGGGATCGACCAATTTTTTTTTTTTTTTTTTGCATAGTAACAAAAAATTGGACTGGGTTCATTTGATACATTTCATCTCTTCAACCTAACCACCGAAATTTGGCCGCATTGATTGTGGTATGGCCCAAATTTATTGTGACTTGGCTTGAGTTCACAAGTGATGTAAATAAATTGGATAAAAGTTAAAAGTCACTGATTCTCAAATATTTTGATTGTTGTTTATTATGAATTAAAAAGGTCCCTTACAAGTAGAAAGATTGAAAGATAGCTTAGGAGTTAGATATATCATTATGTTCTTTCGTCCTTACTTCAGATTAGTCATATTCTAATAGTTTTATACACCAAAGACCTCGTAGGAGTATCCAAAATTAATGGGCCTTCGTTGAAGTTTTGAAGGTATTTTCCACTGCTATCTTATTGAAATATTTATCGAATCATATAATATAGCATCGCTTCAAGGGTAGTTAAGATTGGGATCTTACATAACATTCGGGGGGAGGATTGTCATAAGATCAAATGTCATATGATCGGATTGAGGATCATAAGATCCTACCTATTAATTAAAAATATAATTTTAAAAATAATAAATATTATTTTGATTAATTGGTTGTATTTAATCATAAATTACGTCTCACTTAGTCATACTTTTATTGATTCTTATGTAAAATTATGTTAAAACATATTAAAAACAAATATATATGTATTAAACTTCATATAAATCAATTATTATTGTGTAAATATATAGTTTTATTAATATTTAAATATTTATATTAAACTATGTAAGGTCGAATAAGATTGTAAGATCGTGTGATCAAAATTGAGATCTTACACATAAGATCCTGAAGATAAGATCGATATCGATTAGGGGTAGTAAGATCATTTTTTATAAAATCTTATGATCTAGATCGAGATCTTGATAACCTTGGTTGCTTGGGACCTACTCACAACATGTGTCATGAAGCGAATTTCAGAGGCATTACAGTGACCAGTAAGTAAGCAGGGATTTTACTGAGACAATTATGCACTCTTCAAGTTCCTAATTACTAGCAATATTTCTTTTACTAGTTAAATGGGATTAAGCACAATTTTTTCAACAGAAATGTATAAAATATATCTATATGGATCTCTAAACTTAAATGAAATAAAATTAATATGAGTACAAAGTAATTAAAATAATTGGACTACTAGAAAAAAAAAAGACAACTAGAGATTCCATAGGATGAGAGTATAATTTTATATCATCAAGAGCATCATGTACGCTATAATCTTTACTTAAAAAATTTAATCAACTGCAAGATTTAATACAGGAAAAATGATTTTCTTATGGGCTATAAAACACGATATGTAAGATAATAACAATATATATCATTTTATAATATAATTAATCATGCATGATAAAATAATGATATCAATATAATAAGTAGAGAGTGATTAAAGATAACTAGGAAAAATGTTAACTGTAATCATGCATAAGATATCACACTTTATCAAATATTAGTATGGAGTATCAATTGCTATCGAATATGAAGTTTTACTTAAAATACATTTTAATCATGCACAATATTTTTCTTTATCATGTATAATATTATCTTCATCAAGAAAGTTGCTTTTCCTTGCTTTAGATGCATTGCATTACATATTTTAATTCAATTAGGAGTTGCTATTCAACTTCTTTCATCCTTGATGTTAGCTATCCTAGAGAGAGTCCATATTTATTTATTTAAAATATGCACACCAACATACGCAGTATGTTTTAATGATGGAAGGCCCAACAATAATAAGATATGACTCAAAGTTCGATGACATGATAGTACATAAATCCATAATCAGTAGCCCATCAATATGTAAACAATAATGGAAGCATAACTATATCATGAGGTAAAGTTCATAAAACATAATATATAATACGACTTTATCCATAATACTCCTACTCCATGAGGACATAAGACACAAGATGACAAATTGATAATAATGGTTCATAACCGTAAAGGTCGTGTGTCACGAGCTAAAAGTTTGCTCACCAAACATGCAACACTGGACTCCCTCCTACTCAAGGACACTCAGTCAACCTCCAAAAACAACAGAGAAGCACCTACTCGTTCTACTCCACACAATATTGCTCAAGCATATACAAAAGCATGACAAGAACACAATAAAGGAGGAAAGACATTGTTATTCACTCTCTAACTCAACACAAGCGAGTACATGGGTATTTATACGAGAGAGTGGCTGGCAATTTTCCACCCCTATTTGAATTCAAATTCCTGAGCCCGCCGATGCCTGGCATGTATTAACTTGATGCCCCTTTCTGCAAAAACCCCATGTGGCCTTGCGCCCCCCTGCTTAGGTCAACAATGCCATGATGGTCTCCTTGCCGTCATATGTTGATGGTAATGGTTTAGCCACGTTGGGTGCTCCATGACCTTTGCACCCTGGTGCCATGTTCGTCTGGTGGTTGCTGGCACCACTGCACATCCCAACTACTCCCTACGTGAAACCTCTCGTCCCATCATCAAGCCAAGGCATCATCATGATCCTTGACTGTCAGAATTATAGTTGCCCTTCACCCCTAGTGTCAGGGTACACTTGGGCCATAGAATGAGGGATGTGCATGGAAGTCATCATCGGTAACTGCCATAACTGCCACCTGTAACCACCATCATAACTGCCTTATGTTGGTAATGGTGCTTGTGTACAGAACCATAGTCACTCACGACATGGCCTGGTTATACCGCCATAACTGCCCGCACATCCTCCACCTGAGAATGGCGGTCTATGACCTCCTCGCCATCTTAAGTTGTCGGGAGTTGTTTGATTATCCAGAGAGTCCCAAAGCCTCATAGTTGCTTCATGTCCCACAAGTTCCAACTTTTCCTCTAGCCAAGAACTCTCGTCCCAAAGCATTCTTCTCCACAAGAATCCTTTGGTCATATAACCTACTCATTGTATTCCACCCCCAGGTAACGGTTTGAGACTACTAAATATGTCCTAGGATGATATCGACCTTCCTGCATACATGGGCATTGGTTCACACCACTTGCGCACCACCGCGTCCCAAGCATGTCCCAAGACTTAACCACGTCCCAAACTCCTATGGATAGTCTTTTGGCCATGAACCTCTCGTCCTCCGGGAAAATGCATCTATCCATCAACGCCCCAACACTTGTCTGCTCGTATGTGTGTTAGTCCCCTTGCTCTTCATGGTACCTACTTGTGTCCTTCCTCTAAGGGACCTGCATATGATGCGTCCCGGTCTTGTCTTGGGAAAGGGCATCACATTCTCCCCACTCAAGCCATTTCCATCTCGGCAATGCCCTGCCTTGACACCATATTTCTTAGATAGTGATCCAAGTAAAGAGCTCTCGACTTCTTGCCTGAACTATCCAAAGAACCTTCTCGTCCTCTGATCTTGGCCTACACACTTTCTTATGTTTTTAGGCCACATAATGATCCTTACCATCATCTCCAAAACTTGTTCGTCCCACAATCATTTTGAACACTTGGAAACCTGCGTTTGTCCTTCTCGCCAACCCGTCTCATCTTAATTTGTCAACTGATCAGTTATTCCCATCATGTCATTTAGAATGCCCAGAATGCCTGACGCCAGAAATGACCTACTCATCCTTTTTAGTACCATGTTGTCCAAATATAGCTAGTGTCCCAAGGACCCAACCTCCTTGCCATGTCCCAAGGACATGTCCTTCTCGCCAATGTCCTAGGGCCATGACCTGATTGTCAATGTCTGAGGGACATGACTGGCTCGTGATGCCTGAAGACTTCTACTCTGGTGATGAACCGCATCACTATTGTCCATTGATGATTTTGGGACATGACTTGCTCGCAAGCATCCCAAAGACATAACCCTCTTGCCAATGTCCTAGGGACATGACCTGCTCATCAAGAATCCCAAGGTCATGACCTGTGTGCCATGTCTGAAAATCTTCTTCGTTGAAGTCTGATGGTTAGTAGTCTGCTCCTACTAACCATGATGGCGCTCAGCAACATCCTCTGCGAACTCTTGTTGATGGTCCTTGCTATGTCAACACCTATGGACTACCTATGTTGGCTTAGGCCGCCGTGCCCTGTACTATGGACTCATGAAGGATGGCCATGTGAAGAGCCAGACCAAGGAACATCCCTTGACCTGCATGTCTCATGCCTAGAAAATGATCCTACTACTCCAAAATCAATCCAACCACAGTTGTCTAGACACTCCCGCATGGCCCATTACAATAAAGCACTCACACACTTTGGATTTCCCTTTTCACTTCTTTGATCTTTCATCCTATGCCCTGGCCACCGAATGTTGAGTGGACACTGAACTTTAGGGGTCTGCTCCTGCCATCAAACTCGTCACCATACACCCCATGTCTTGAGTGCAATCTCTGATATATGACCACAAAAGTGCAAGTTCGGTTTCCATAAAAAAGAACTTGTCATGGAACCACCTCCAACCGCATGACCTCTTTTGAAAGTGTCATCTTGAATTTAACTTCCATGGAGTGCACTTGAGCGTTGAGACCTCCTCACCTCAGCAGGTGAACTTCGAGTTCTTCCGTGGTCGCTTGGAGATTCCAAGTGACTTGGTCTGCCAAGCCCTGTGCCATGCCCTCCAAGGAGTGACGATCATCCACAACCAAGGCACCACCAATGTTTTTCCCCTTGTCAGCATGCATCGTGCCCTGTTGTTTTGTCATTTGCTGCCAACTTCCTACTTGAACTTGGCTTTTCTCAAATTCCTACTAAAACTTGGCTCTAATACCACTTTGTCACAAGCTAAAAGTTTGCTCACCAAACACTTGTGTGGCACTAGAGTCCCTCCTACTCAAGGACGCTCAGTCAGCCTCCAAGAACACCCTACAGAGAAGCAGCTACTCATTCTAATCCACACAATATTGCGCAAGCATATAGCAAAGCATGACAAGAACACAAGAAAGAGGGAAAGACAATGTTATTCACTCTTTGCCTCAAAACATGCGAGTACATAGTATTTATACAAGAGCTAGGCTGGCAGTTTGCCACCCTATCTGAATTCAAATCCCTGAGCTCGCCCAAGCCCGGCACCTAGCAAAAACCCCCTATGGCCTTGCGCCTCTCTGCTCAGGAGAACAATGCCTTGATGGCCTTCCCTCCATCATATACTAATGGAAATGGTTTAGCCTCATTGGGTGCTCCATGACTATTGTTCCATGTCCGTTCGACGATTGTTGCGTGCCACTGCACATCCCAATTGTTCCTTGTACAAAACCTCTCATCCCATCATCAAGCCAAGGCATCCTCATGACCCCTAACTATTGGAATTATAGTTTCCCTTCACCCCTAGTGTCCGAATACACTTGGGCCATAGCATGACAGATGTGCATGGCAGTCATCATCGGTAATTTCCATAAATGCCATCTCTAACCGCTACTTATAACTGCCACCTGTGACCGCCATCATAACTGCCTCAAGTGGGTCATGGTGCTTGTGTCCTAAACCTCCAGTCGATCACAACATGGCTTGGTTATGGCGGCCATGCCACCATAATCGCATGCACACCCTCTGCATTAGAATTGTGGTCAGATGACCTCCTCGCCATCTTTGATTGCTAGGAATTGCTTAATTATTCAAAGCCTACGCTATGGAACCCATCCGGCAGATGCTCCGTATCTCGCACGTCCCAACTTTTCCTCCAGCCAAGAACTCCCATCCCAAAGTCTTCTTCACAAGAATGCTTTGGTCATATAGCCTACTCATTATATTCCAGCCCAGGTAACCATTTGGTACTGCTGGATGTGTCCTGGGGCAGTATTGACCTTCCTGCCTACTTGAGCATTGGTTTGCGCCACCCTGTCGCAAGCATGTCCAAGACTTAACCACTTGTCCCAAACTCCTATGGATGGTCTTCTGCCTCTGAACCTGTCGCCCTTCGGGACAATGCGTTTGTCCATCGATGCCCCAACACTTGCCTACTCGCATGTGTGTTGAGTCCCTTAGCTCTTTAAGACACCTACATGTGTCCTTCCTCCAAGGGACCTGCATATGATGTGCCCTAGTCGGACAGGGCACAGAAACGGGGCGTCACACGTGGGCTAGTACAAGATCATACTAAATAACAATAATAAAAGTCTCAACAACGAGACCACCTCCATGTGCAACACCCCGTCAGCTCCCCACCGACCCATATCTATTCTCCATACTTGCATGAACTCCCCACCTCTTTTTAGTTTATGTAAAGGTCATAAAATAAGAAATTCAATAAATCATAAAACAATTCAATTGGGACATTTTATAGTAAAATAATAAACAATGTGCGATAGCAATTTCATCATGAAACTTTGATGATAATTTTCAATATTATGTTCCATCACGATTTATCTATTGTGTTAGTATCTTTTAATGCACAAGTATTCATATTCCATAGTGGCTAAGAACATCCAATTGCATTCATCCTTTTAATGCATAATATTTCACAATAATAATATGTTCTTTCCACTTAACCAATTATCTTAATTAGGTTATCAAACAATCATTAATGAACCATAAATAACCATTGATGTACTTGGTTGTCCTCGTGCAATTGGTTGGCCAAGTCAGGGTCGCATTTATACCCAAAATGACATTCTGATGGCATGCCATAACAATTACCCTCTTCATGTGGGTACACACAATAATAACAATTAACAATATACATCCAACAAGGGCCAAATGATCCTTCAATGAGTTCATTCAATACAATGTTCATTTTAACCATACAATTTGACATGCAATTCAAATTCTAAGTGTGCCAATCAATAACGTGAATAATCATATCATTAGTCATCCATATAATAACATGTATGGCACAGCATAACATGACATAACATAATATAATTAACAATTGATAAGGGATTCACTAAGTCAAAAGTTGTAAACAAAATTTTGAAATGCGGCAGTCGACTATATATGACCGTTTGCTGGACCGGTCTAGACAAAAATGTGACCGGATGTTGAATCCGGTTAATCGGCCCATCGATCAAAAAATGCGAGCACTTTCGGTCGAAGTTTATCATCCAATCGGTCAATCGAATCTTTGACCAAAAAACTATGAGACTAACTATTCAAAATGCTGGCTAAGGATTAGTAGAACACTCTATCAATTAGTCGATCATTCCGAAGGTAAAAAACTAACAACTATATTGAGTGGTCAAGAAACCTCAACTGATCATCAGAATGGTCAATCGGTCGATGATTGAAAATCTCCATAACTACTATTCTACAATTACATCTACACATTAACTATTACATGAGTCATACCACATCTAATCCTACACTTTTAAGGGCAACTATTACTTACAATAGCATGAAAGCGACAATCAAGAAGCTTAATTAGCAACCCCGAATGCAATTGAGCAATACTAGTGAAATTCATAACTCACTCTACAAGTCGGTAAATTGAGTGATTCTATTTTTTTCTTCACTTTAGACCCTAAGAAAATAGCGTATAAAACTCTCAAATTTTATCCGTTTACCCTCATAAATTCATAAAATAACCATATTCTACGCATATTTAGACAACTTGACAGCTAAGCATTAAAACTTTAATAACATCCTATCTGTATCTCTTTTTTAAGATGAATCCAAGTCATGTGAAAGGGCGACTCAAGCGTCTATCTACTTCATAAATTTCATGTTCAAATTCAACAATAAAAAAAATATGATGCATTTTATAAATTAGTCTTGATGCTGCTCGACACAAGTTGACATGGACCACTTCTTGACCCATATATTTCTTTGGAATATTTTTATCTATTTTTTCTTCTTTGTTCAAAGGACAAAGACTATTCTTACATCCTTTTGCTTTTGAAATTATTTTAGTACATTTGAGAAAAAGCAGAACATTACACTCACACACGCACACAAACCTCGAATTTGGATTATATCATGTTTTGTCTCAATCATTCCATTGATAAGTTCGGTGCTATTCGATTTGAGTCATCCGTCAGGATGAGGAACCTGTGGTGGACAATCTCATAAGTATATTTTTGCCATATATTCGAATTAAATATTTAGCCTGAATTTTGATACTAACTATTATGTTTAGATTTTTTTTTATTATGAAAAATACGTCCGACGTTTACTGATCTAAAAAAAAAAGGGGAAACAAATGACTTTTAAATTTGTTGGCTTTATTTCTTTTCAGGAGGGGCATTAAATTAACAGAGAAAATTGCAAATATGTGAAGAGGAAAATATTGTTGTCTTTCGTTTATAAGTTTTCGTTCATCTGGAGGAAACAAAGCCACAAGTGAACTCTTCGTGAGTTGATCAAATAATTGAGGTCGGTCAAAAAAATTGCCAATAATTTTATCTTTATTTCTTTGAAAAGTTAAAAAAAAAAGTGACAGATTGGGATGCTGTGAAAACTAAGTGTGTGGTTTGGTGTGGCTTTACTCTAATAACGAGTCCCCATAGCATCTGATTATTGATGGGTGGACAACTGAAGGCCCAATTATAATTGAGGTCGAAGAGAAAAAGATCGTTGAGGTCGTCAATTATACTCAAAGTTCAGTTGGTATAATTGATTAGTAGGATTGTGCTCTAGTAAATTTTTAAGAGTTAGTAGTTCAATTCTTGAAGTCATCACTGGTCAAGAAAATATGGTTCTGCATTTTATTTTAATTTTGAATTAATCAACTTGGTCAAGGACAATATTTTGAGAATCGGACCGGTCTGACCGGTTAAAACACGAATTAGTTGCCATATGTAAATTCGATTTTGATTAAAAATCGGGATGAAAGGGGGAGAATCGGAAAATAGTGATTCAACTCGATTTTTTTTTTTTGAACAAAAAGGAAAGCAAATAAGAGAAAATAGAAAGTATTAAAGCTGAATTTAAAAATTCTCATAATAAAAAGGAAATAATTGATAAGATATTTCAAAAATAAAAATAAAAATATATTTAACAAAAATATAAAATAAAATAAAAATAATTCATATCAAATAACATAATAAAGTAAGCATAACCTAAATAATCAATCGAATATTTGCTAAATAAAAAATGTGAGATAATTACAAATAAATAAATAAAAATATGGATGAAATTTTATATATAGATGAAGAAAACGTTAAAATATACATTTCAAATAAATATATATAATATTTTTTATGTTTCATAATTTGATCCGGCCGAGTCGATTAAATTCGTTGGATCAACTGATTGAATTCAAATTTTAATTATATCAAAATGAATCATCCCATAACTAAATTTTAAATGATTCGCACACCGTATTAATATTCAGACGCCAATTTGGCCAACGGGATTGCACCGGACATAAAACACGAGGGGTAAGAACTAAGAAGTCGATTCCTTAGTGTCCGGCTTAATTGCATCCCTTTGCATACTGCACATTGCCTCATGTACTTTGGAGACGATGTGATTGGAGAAGCTGCAATATCATTCACCCAGTACTTGTGATCTACGTGCTAATGAGCACAACGTCCATGCGCAAGATCACTAGCCTCCTCTCGATGCTATGAGTGCTTGGCCTAGCTGCAGTCGGCCATCCCGTTCGGGTCCTCGGCATCTCCTGCCAGGAACAAGAATCTCTGGCCATGCCTCCTCCCTTACCTCCACAATCCGCTCCCCCCTGTTGACCCCTTTCCGCCTCTCTCTGTACTTCCAAATCGCTCAGCACCTCCCCCTCCCTCCAACCACCAATATTCCCTCGTCGCGATCTTGGGCCGCTACTGTTCGGGGCCCCTGGTCATTGCTTGTTTCCATCTCACAGCGGCAGCTCCGGGGCTTGCGTGAAGCCATCACCGACGAGGCCTCCATTCTGGCTTGCGAGACCGCGGAGCAGACGGCAGGCTTGCACCTATGCCTCCTCGGCCACTACGTCGGGGACCTTGCCTCTCTTCAGCAGGCGATCCCGAGCATTTGACACACTGTGGAGCCATGCTCCCTTATTGAAATTGGGAATTCTTATATTCTGTTTACTTTTGCTAACGCGACCGTTTGCAAGTTCTGACGGGCGGCCCTTGGGAGTTCGACGGCAGCCTTCTCACGATTGCTTAGGTGGCTCCTTTCTTCCGTCCGGACGGCAATGATACCCCCGATTGCTCCCCCACCTGGATTCATCTTCTAGGCCTCCCTCTCGAGCTTCACACGCCTCGTTCGCTCCGGCGTGTGGCGGCAGCCTTTGGTTTAGTGTTGCAGGTTGATGCTCGCGGATGCGGTGTCACTGCACGTGTTTGCGTCGAGCTAGGCCTCTCTAAGCTGTTTAAGCAGGGAACCTGGTTCTGCCTCCCTAATGGCGATCGCTACCTTCATCGGGTGTTGTACGAGAACATCCCCACTTTCTGCTTCCGCTGCGGCGTCATGTGTTATTGCTTTGAGGGCTGTAGCGCTGCCCCTGGCGGTGGCGATCACGCGTCGGAGGTGATGCTGTATGGTCCCTGGTTGCGCGTGGCTCACTCTCGCCGGCATGCCAGCATGGTGACCCGGCGCCCCGAGCCACGGCTGGCGGTTCAGGCCCAGGAACCTTGTCTGGAACTCAATTGCCTCGCGCCGGACATCGAGTTGCCGCCGGCAGCCATGCCTTCACCTGAGGTCAGGGCGTGCGGCGATGACGTGGTCAGCCCCCAATGGGCAGCTGCTCCCCAACGGTCGCCTGCCACATCATCTATCCCCCCTCTAGTTCCACGTCTGCGATCCAGGCCTTACATCCCAACGGACACGATTACTCCCTAACAAACACACTTGTGTTTCCTCGTGCCACATCACCGATCCATTTGCTCGTATCCAACGGCCACGATTCGCCCATAAGAAACACACCCGACCCATCCTCTCCACTTCTCGGACGCATGACAAAATCTGCGCGCGCCCTGCGTACGAAGGGCAATCCTGTCCCTCCATCTGAAGCCATATCTCCCTCTCCCTCTAATGCAGTGCTTCTCTCTACTCCCTCTCTATTTTCTCCATCCTCTCTTTCTCCTGCCCGCACCTCTCCCTCTGCCCCCATGTGTGACTCTTCCACTGTGCTGATCAGTGCGAGTGCAAACCTTGATCATGCAAACTTTGTTTCTCTTGCCACCAGGTATCTTAGCTCCCCCTCGGAGGCCCCGGATCGGCTGCCGGGGGCCTCTATGGATGACATTTTGGATGAGGAACCGGAGGACCCAGAGCTCCTCCCGCCCCCACGCACGGAGAAGAAGAAGGCTCATGTCCACGAGCCTCAGGCTCCTCTCCCTGCCTTGCGGCCCGGTGTGGATCCTCCAATCATCTCACTAAAGGTAAACCCCCTACCATCCAAACTGCTCTGTCCTCACTGGTTTCCTCTTCTATGCAGGCGCTGCTGGCCCCAAGTAACCCCCCCGGATGTTGCTCCATGAGGGTTCTCGCCTGGAACTGTCGTGGTGCTCACCGGGCGAAAGCTAGAGATAGGATTAGTTATCTTATTCTGAACCATAGGCCAAATGTTGTAATTTTGTTAGAAACACATAAATTCTGTAAAATCTAAATAGGTTATCCAGTGCTTCAGTCCCGACTGTAAAATCTAAATAGGAGATCTTTTAAACATGAGCAATTCTGGTTTCCCACCCTAAGCCTCGCGACATTGTTGCGCGGCAGTGGGCCTTCGACCAGCAATGCATCGCCATCTCCAAAGCCCTCAACCTCATCAAACGTGACACCATCAAATGGAACAAGGAGTCTTTAGGAAGGCTGGAAATCCATGTTGAACTCGCCCTTCATGAAGTCACTCAACTTGAGAACCTCGACGCTCAGAGGGGCCTTTCCCCTCTGGAGCTGGGACGTCTCATCGCCATGCGGCTTTTCATAAGCAGATTAGCCTTAAATGGAGACCGTAACACCTGATACTTCCACTTATCCACTGTAATCAGGCATCGCCAGAACACAATCACCTCTATCATCGATAATGAAAATAACCATATCACCAACCCCGCCCAAATCCAATCCCTTTTCGTTGAGCACTATCGCGACCTATTGATAGTGATATTTGGGATTGAGTAGTGATAACTTGCTAATTTTAAGTAAAAGGGTCAAAAGTAAAATTTTCCAATTTTTTTTTTCAACTCCCTAATTCACTCTCTACTGCAGTGCACATGTCAATTGTAGTAACCCTAAATGTCGTATCCACAGTGATTTGAAGTCCTAGACTACCTAAAAACAATTTAGACTAATCCTATTTAAAGTGGCAAAAACAGATTTTTTTAAAGAAAGTGAAAACATATTTTTTTTCTTTTAGGAATGCAGAATGATAACTTGTTGTAGATTGCTGAAAAGTTAACTAAACTGAATTATAAATGCTAATCTAGAGTCTAAAAAGGTTTATCTATCAATGAGGAAGGTCCTCCTAGGAGTTGGGGTTCATCTAATTTAATTATGGATGGAAATGGACAAGTTATTACTTTTTAGTCAAATCTAATTCAACTTGTAAAATGGCTGTTTTCACAGCTCAATTAGACCAGAACTAAACATTATATTGTCATATGATTGTTAGACAAGATGAATTAGAAATGGATCCTCACTGAAAACCAAGTTATCATTAGGTACAAATCAAGGCACTTGCTGATTTTTTGGAAATTTCACTAAAATCTAAAATGATAACTTCAAGGTATGATTACAAAATAATGAAATCACTTCAATTTGCTTGGTAGGAATGAAACTTATCCAATAATAGTGTTAGTGTTCCTTGGTTTATATCTAAACTGCAAGAGGACCTTGATTCAACTTCTCAGCTGCAATTAAAAATGAAGTCAACACTTAACACTAATTAGTTGGAACCAACATGCATAGTTTCACAACTTGGGAAATCAGAAATTGTCATTGCTCCTTGGCTCATCTCTGAATCTCAAAGAAGATCTTAAAACCATCTCTCATTGGTGGATTGAAGTGAGGCTTAACAATGGACAATCAGATTTCTTGAATTCAGGGAAATCAGCAATCAGCAATGCATAAAAATCAGAAAACTAATTGCAAGTGCAGAATTGAATCATAGGATTGTCATAGCTTCTCAATCCATTTCTGAACAAGATTGGGATAGATGCTAACCTCTCAGTTGTTCAATTAATTCAATCCCCAATGACAATCAGATTTAGGCAAATCAGAAAATCAGAAATCAAATGGTTCATAATTCAGAAAAAATAAGAAATCAGCAACACATTGAAAACATTCCAGCACATGTTACTTATTGAAATTCAGATTTGCCTTTGCTCCTTGGTCCATTTCTGAACAAGGTGGAAGTCAGTAATTAACCTATCAGTTGCATATAAGATTGGGACTCCACAATGACAAGAAAATTCTATAAAAATCAGAACTCAAAATGCAAATCAGATTTGACCACAGCATGTTTTTACAGAATTGATTCAGGGGAGTTGTCATTGCCTCTTATTACATTTCTGAATAAGAAGAACCCACTTAATCTACTTCTCAGGAGCCAATGAAATGAGGGGTTTACAATGACATCAGATTTCTCAAATCAGGAATCAGAATTGCAGTTCAGAAACTAAATTAGATGAAAATCAGATTCCTAAATCAGATTTGGACCTAGAACTTATCATTGATTCTTGTTTCATTTTTGAATCAAGAACAGATCATAAACAACCTCTCAGTTGTAGATATAAGCAAGATCATACAATGTCAAGAATAGGGCAGAAATAGATGAGTTCTGAATGCAGAATCAAGAATCAGAAAACCAGAAATTATGAAATCAGTGCTTGAAATCAGAAATGTCCACATCCATCCACAATTAACCTAGACTACTACCCTATCCTAGGAGACATGGAGTTTAGCTCCTCATAATTACAGAGTTTGATACAAAATAAAGTGAAGAACAGAAGGAAATCATCTTGGATTGAAGCTTGTCGAGAGGTTTTCCAGCAGCACTTCCACTCCAACTCCAAAACCCTTGCTTCCTTCTCCAAACCCTGCACTGATCAGCCCCCATCTCTCCTCCAGAAATTCTAGCTTTTATATGACTCATCTCCACCCTTTGATCCTCATCAAAATGTTCTAATCCTTTTGATTGCGGCCACCTGTCCACTGGCCTGAAGATTCCCTGACTGCACAGCTTTCTTTTTGGCAGCAAACCAGTGGTCCCCCCACCTTTTTCTACCTTTTTCCAACTTGTTTTCCTTGCTACAGAACCCAGAACAGCAAGCATCATGATCCTTAAATGAGATTTTAACAAATAAGGACTAGGATAATGATATTAGCCAGCTCAAACATCAGACGGGAATTGGTGTTATGCAAGATTGGAAATCTATATGAAAACTTGATGGTTTTGGACCCGAAAATGATAACTTAGCACTAATCATGGAATTTATCCAAATGCAAGTGATTCAAGGCATTAGAAGCATCAAATGGACTAGGGTAACAAATGAGTGCAGTCAGAAATCAAATATGAATAAGATTTCAAAGGAGTGATAACTTGGGTGCCAAAAACGATAACTTAAATGACCTAAAAATGATAACTTATGATAACTTGAGTTGTGGTTGTCCAAATGTGATGAAATTTGACCAGCAATGAGTTAGAACAATAACAAGATGATTGCTTAAGGTCCCTGTGCAGAATTAATGGTTTTGCATGTCAAAATGACAGAATTGCCCTTTAACGATAACTTGGCAAAAGAAAAATGATAACTTGTTCAAATGGGCTTAAAACTTTGCACAAGTTGAGATGTGACTATCCAAATATGATTTATACATGATAATGATGGATTTAGGTTAAGAAAACCCTTGAAAATCAGTTCACTTAAAATAATGATAACTTGACACTTAGGAATGATAACTTGTCCTCAAAATGATAACTTGGCATAGAATTTAAATATTAATGGATTTTGGCATTTTAGAACCTCTATGCACATGGAAATAAGTATGAAATGAGGAATATCAACTAGTTATCACAATGTATGCATTCCAAGTATAATTGGCCCAAAAATAGGCAAAAGTGGGACTCGATATGTATGAATTGCATCTAAAATGGGCTAGAAAAATATAGTGATCAGCTAGTGATCACCTCTAGAAACACTCTCCCCAATCCGATATTCCTCAAGACTACTAGCCTGAACTTCCCTCCCTCAATCATTCTTGTCATGACTCCCTCACCACCCCGGTCACGCACGCCGAGGTCACCACCGCATTCTGGAGCATGCCTCCTGGCAAGGCTCCATGCCCGGATGGCTTTACTACTGACTTCTACTGGACATACTAGGATATTGTTGGAAATCAAATTGTTAAGGAAATTCAGAAGGCCTTTAACTCTAACTCCTTGCCCAGTGATTTGACTAAAACTTCATTTATCTTTATCCCAAAATCACCAAACCCAAAGCGTGTACGAAATTTCCATCCTATCTCGCTATGCAATGTGCTATACAGGTTACTATCCGAAATCTTGGCAAATCAGCTTCGACCCGCTTTAAGTTCCCTCAGAATCAATCTGCCTTCATCCCGAGAAGATCCATTCATGATAACATCTTGATAACTCAGGAACTTGTGCACTCTCTCAATTCTGGTAGACAAAAATTCATGCTACTTAAAGCGGACTTAGATAAGGCTTTTGACCGTGTCTCTTGGCACGCACTGCACTCCATTCTCATCAAAATGTGCTTCCCAGAAAAATTTATCAAGTGGATCCTTCTATGCATAACTTCCCCGGTATTCTCATGCCTCATTAACAGGGAACCTTCTCCGCCTTTCTCCAGGCATCAGGGTATCAGACAAGGGGATCCGATCTCCCCATATCTGTTCATAATTACCTCCCACTTATTCTCTTCAATTATGGCCCAACATGTTTCGGTAGGTCTCATCTCGCCTTTTTGTGCAAACATCTTTAGCCTCGCCCATCTTCTGTTCGTAGATGACCTTCTTATATGTCTAAAAGCAACAAAAAGAAATTGTAGCAACCTTAAGAGAATCTTGAACATCTTCCAATACCTCACCGAGCAACAGGTGAACTCACAAAAATCTGAGCTTTTCTTACTCCGTCTAAGCACACGCTGCAGGCATCAAATTAGCTCAATTTTGAACTTTAGAATTAGAATCTTCCCCTTCCATTATTTAGGAATTCTAATCTCTCCTAAGCACATTCCCAATTGTGACATCTGTCAATCGTTAACAAGATTTCCTCTCGCCTCAGCGGCCGGAGGCGAGGAATACTAAACTAGGCAGGCCACTCTACACTAATCAAAACCATGTTTGCCTCCATTCCCATTCACTCCCTCAGTGTAACAAATCTCTCTGATGGTACCATCGCCTCCATAGAGCAGCTCTCACGCTCTTTCCTATGGGACCCCGGCGGGGGTCGTCGTGGCGCTCACCTTATCAGCTGGTCTACTGCCCAACTCCCCCGCTACTGCGGAGGGCTTGGTATCCATAGCATTTTAGACATTCAACACTCTCTGGTTGCTAGACGTATACAAGATTTATTGAACAAGCGTCCCACCCTGTGGACTGCACTCATTCAGGCAAAATATGAACCTTTAAGCCTTTGGGATGATTTGCCACACTCTCACATCGTTGATTCTTGGAAAATAATCCTTAACTCCATTCCTATACTCAGATCAAGATTTATCAAAAGTATTGGATCAGGTAACACTACATCCATCCTTCTCGATCCCTGGATATTTACCTCACCGCTAATTCGTACACCAACTTACATTAACATGGACATATGCTTCGACAATCTCATGGTTAGTCACTTCATCACAAATGGCACTTGAAATTGTTCTCTTCTCTCCCCCACCTTCGGCCCTAACCTATGTTCTCAGATTAAAAGAATGTACATTTCTTCTGCTACCGATGATGACACGTGGATTTGGGTGTGCAAATGCTAAGTCAATGTATTGCTATGTTAGTCGCCGCCCTATGCCGCCGATTTCCACTGGGGGGCCGCTGTGGCATATGGTTTGGTAGATTCCAGCTCTCCCAAAATTGCATATATTCCTTTGGAAGCTCCTACACGCTAAACTACCTATACTTGATACCATCCTCCTATGTAACAGCACCTTTAATCCTGCTTGTTCCCTCTGTGGTCTCCACCTGGAAACCATCTCGCACATATTCTTCCAGAGCCCTATAGCACATCAGCTCTGGAACACCTTTGGAAAAAACTTAAACATTACTTTTCAAAACCAAGCTACCTGGCACCTTGGCACTTGGCTTCACGAGGGCGCCCACCTTGATATGCAGTCCAGAAGCTCCTTTCTCTCTCTCTCTTCATCCACTGCCTCTGGGAGCTTTAGAATCTTCAAAATGAGGCGCAATTTAGATCATGACGTGCAACCGTGGACTCGACCTAGGTAAGGGCTTTGGCTGGCTTTCATGACTATGCTGGCGCCCACGCACTTGAGGCACCTTGCCCCTAATATCCGCATAGGCGGTTCCGGCGGGAGCCCCCACCTTAGCATTGGACCATCCTCTGTACTGATGGTTCCCTTTCTATTGGGGTCGGGGGTATCGGATATTTAACCCTCTCACGACAACTCCTTCATTTTTGCAGGCTCATCCAACACACTGGCGAACCCAGTTCTAGAGATTGAGGCACGTGCCATGCTCGCTGGCATTCATGCATGCTGTGAAGCTGGGCTTTCCCGCGTCCAAATCTGCTTGGACTCGGAATTCCTTGTGGAGATCATTAATCGTACTCACCGCTGTCCTTGGCAACTTAAAGGCATTGTTGCTGACATTTGGAGGTTTCTTACTGCTTTTAGCCCCACTGTTGTTTCTCATTGTTTCCGTGGGGAGAATCGTGCAGTGGACTACCTGGCACATTTAGGTCGACAACATCATAGCGACAATTTTTGGATGGGCAGGCCTCCTCCTGGTCTTGCTCAATTTTTGTACTCAAACTCCATTGGAGCGGATACTTAATATGAATGCAATCACTTCTAAAAAAACTACGTGCTAATTTCATGGTCCAATGGTGGATGAGGAAAAGTTGAGTAGATGCCATGTATTTGTGACTCGTTAGAAAAGAAAAAGTTAGGTTCATAGCTAAAAATGCTATATAATTTTTCATTCAAAATATAACTCATAAAATATAAAAAATGGTATTAATAATAATAAATCATAACATTCAAAATAATAAAAAATCCATAAATTCACAATTATAATAATGCCAAATAAAAATTGAATACCTTTTTATGTCTCCATCTAAGTCATGTGTAACATTGCTGGGTGTTTTTTTTATGACCATCATCTATATCTCTTTCACTTGTATGAATTCAAGTATAAAAAAAATTCATAAGTATAAATATACTCAGTACGTAATCTAACTGACAATCAATAAGCTTAATTGTAAAGAGATAAATCAATGAGAGTCAATTGAGAAATCAATAGACTAATCAATTTAACAATATAACAACGAGCCAGGCTAAGATTGTTAGACCAAGTTGTATCAATAATTATCAATGTTCAATAGTCTGATCATTAAGGCAATATTTAATTAATAATTTCTAATTTAATTATCATTGAAAAACATAATTCGATATGATAAGGCAAATTGTCAATTCAATAATAGTTATCCAAATGATCATGTTCTATTCAATTTGATTTGGTTCAATTCAATTGAATTTCAATTTTGATCTTATCCAATACAATAGAAAATGTTTGGTCAATTAAAAGAAACTCCATGCTACTTTTAAGCAAACTATGGGGGATCAAGCAATAACAAGCCAATAATAATGATAATAATAGTTCGTGAATCATGAGGGACTAAGGCCCACACCTGACAATCATAGCTTCTCTACAAGTTGACGTTTGAATCCCTAAGTCTATTAACTGTCCAATTCAATTCCATTCAATAATAATAAGTTTCGTCTTGGAGGCAATCATTAAGTATGGAGACCCAACAATTTTTAGATTTTATCTTGTTTACCTACAATGTGTATCTTTATTAATTTCAATTCGGTTAAACAAAATGTAATATGAAAGACTACTAGATCAATCATAGCATCCATAATATGGTCATTCAATAATAACAACAATGCAATTAAATATATAAAGATTAAAAATACACTTTGACCCTCTGGAACTCAATTTGTGTCGTGGGGAACCCAGATTGTGTTCACAAATATCCTATTACCCTCAAGTTGGATATGATGTGAAAACCCATGCCAAGTCGGCTTGGTTCACTTCAATAAATTCACTATACTAAACGAACTGGGTGTAAAGGGAACCCGGACTGCTTTGGCCTAGCCAATTCCTATTTTTGTTTGGATCACAAAAGTCGATCCAAATTTGATCGACTCACTCTGTGCCGCACTTGAGTATCAAAACCCGAACCATAGAGCACTATAACCCCGACCATGTCCTACAATAACTCAGCTCACCTGGATTCACGGGAAATCGGGTTGGCATTTGTCGTCGATGAAATTTTGTATTTTTGACATGATTTTTGGCCACCTATTGTCACGGACATGCTCCACAGATATTAGTCATTTGGATTAAAGTATAATGATAATTAAATTATCGATAAGCACTATAAAGAAATTATATAAGATTACCAGGAATAAATTTTAATATTTATAAATATAATAATGATTGTGTGTATCTATGATTAATTAGGATTAATTAGAGGTTAAATTTTAATCTGTAACAAATAAAAATGATTGAACCTTTATTTCAATCAATGGGGCTTCAAGTAGCTGAAGCAGGCAACTCACCACCTACTTAGAAATCTATTTTTATGAACCGCCATATGACGTGTTAAATTTTTTTAGAAAATATATAAATCACATATTCTTATCTTCTGTTAGCTAAAATTTTCCAAGACCAAATCCATAGACAAACGGCCTGAAGAAATTTGATAGATTTGCTAGTTTATGGTGATCCGAAACTGACCTCCAACTTCATATAAAAATCTTCATGGTTCGTCTTTATAAATTCTAAAATTTAACATGGTTCATCCTTTAAAAGTTATCTTTAAATGGACTCAATAATCACCTAAAAAGAGATTTATAGAGCAATTTATGAACCCAACATCATAGGTTGCTCTCTCTGTCTCGAGTTAAAGATAGTCCACTTTGTAAATTAGGTCATGATTAGGATAAAATGAATTAGGGTTTCGAATTTTGATATGTTTAGTTATACTTCACAAGATTTTGTGAGAAGTGGAATCATCCAATTTTGAGTAGTAGACATGAGAAATGAATTTTTCATTTCGCATGCCTTCTTTTGTTTGGTTTCAGGACATAGATAGAACATGAGTCAAAATGATTATTTAAATGGTATGAATTTTTCATTTCGCATGCCTTCTTTTGTTTGGTTTCGTAAAAGTCAATTCTTCGAAAATGGAATCACAAGCAAGTAAATGATAAGTAAGAAGAGCAAGAGAAAAGAAATATGCAATATGTTGACGAGCTTCGGCCCAACTCCTTGGCCTACATTTCCACTCCGACTTCCCGACCTCGAGATCGTCGGAGATCCACTAGCCTTCTCTTTTCTTGTAGGGAGAGAATAACTTTTTTCTACACCACAATGCCTTCTTCTTCGCTCAAGAGGTAAGGCACACCTCTTCTTATAAGGAGCTCTCAAAACTATCTAAACAAGAATACTAGAATTCCCTCCAATGCTCTCTTCTTACAAAGAATGTTCTCACTAAGAAACTAGAAGAGGAAAGGGATAATTTGCAAACTTTAGCTCAAGAAAAATGCTTTGGACTTGAAGGAAGCTCTAGAGTGATTTGCCTTGCTTGGATGACCTTCCTTCAATCTTTTGAATCCCTTTTATAGGCTTCTCTTGAAAATATGGCCGTTGTAAATCAATTCAAATGTGTTGTGTTGTCAGCTCTGGAACGGTCGCTCGTTTTAATATCGGTCATCCATTTTGCATAGTAACTAGCCGTTATTCCTTTTGTCGCATATTCAATGGTCGCCCATTATAGTGTCAAGCGTCCGTTTAATAAAAAAATTATATCCATTGTTTCTGTCTTTTCTGTGCAGTTTTCCATTGATTATAGTCCGTCGAAGAATTATAGTTGTTTAATTAATTCTTGCTTCCATAACGGTCACCCGAAAGGAAATCGGTCGACCGATTTAGAATTTTCGTGCTCTCTGTAATCTGCGCTCGTCCATGCAGCAACTTCAGTCATCCAATTTCTATATTTTTATTCTTTGTTGCCCAGAACGGTCGACCGTTATCCTTTCGGACGTTCGTTTTAGAAATGTCCGCGCTCTCTGTAATCTGCGGTCGTTCATGCGCCAGCTTTAGTCATCCGATTTATATATTTTTGACCTGTACCATCTAAAACGGTCGACCGTTATTATTTCGGTCGTCCGTTTTAGAAATGTCCGCGCTCTCTGTAATCTGTGATCATTCCAACTATAATTTCGATCATCCGTTATGTACTTTGATCTTTCATGCAAACATATAACGGTCGATCGATAATAAATCAGTCGCTCGATTTTAGAATGCCACTTCTCTCTGGAATTAGCGGTCATTCCAGCTTCTGTTTAGTCATCCATTATAAATCAAAACGGTCACCCGTTACTCTTACGGTCGACCGTTTGTGCTGCTAAAAATATTTCGACACTTTTTCTTCGTAAAAGTATTTAACTTGTTCACATTGATACTTCAAGCACAATTAGTACATCATCTTCCTTGTTTGCTATCATCAAAATACTTAGAATATGGTCTTTGGACCAACAAATGATTCTTTTAGGGCGTATATTGGGTGTCTTTGCCCTTTGGGGACTGCTCTGCGTGCATGTATGAACCTAGGTTATAGGCTGCTGCATATTCGAGAATCATAATTATGAAGCTCTAGTTAACTGTAGATACATAATTATGGAGGGATATGATGCATGCATTATTATACATGTTTTACATACATCATTTAGATTATTTTTCGTAGTTTTTACCATTGCATGCATCTATTTTCTCATTTATTTCTCTAAAATTTGTTAGAGTCCAAAGCTACCAACTTTTATTGTATTTTAATCTCGGGAGTGTCAAGTTGGAGGTGCAGAGTGATTGTCCCGAAAGAGCGCGGAAATCGGAGGAGAAAAATGACATAGTCACTATTCTGAAGAAGAACCTGGTCCGGGCCGATCGTTAGACCAAACCCGAGTCAGACTTTGCGCGACAGAAGAACCCTGGTCGGGTACATTATAACCTGTATTGGGTTTGCTTGTCAGACATATATTATCAGACGGCTCAGATTTTTGTCTTGTTGAACACGAAGTTAATATCTCAAAATGGCGTGCAACCCTAGGGGACGTTCTCCCATATAAATACTACAATTTGGAGGCTTTGTTCGCATCCCCTGACTCGTGAATTCTAGTTCCCTAGCCACCCAACTTCCGAGAGAAATTTCTGCAGTGCTGAATTCTGAAGCAACTTGGAGTCATTCCGGCGAACGCATGCGACGACCACACAGCTAGGCTCATGACATAGGCATCATCAGACTCCATGAAGCATACTTTAGTAATATTTCTAATGAAATTCTTGTTTATCATTATTGATTTGATGTCAAAACAATTTCGTATGTAGTTTTATTGTTATGGAAAAATTAAGTTGAACCCTGTTTATCTCTCAATTTATTTGGATATTAGACTTCTGTTAAATTGCAATTCGTGCATGGTTAATGTTAGAATATTTGATAATCTTCATGTAGCATTATTCTGCAAGTGTTTGCATGATTAGCCGTTAAATTTTCTTTCAAAATTCCATTTAATTCATGAATTCTGCAATCATAAAACCTGGACCGGGTATCATTAAACCCGGGCCGCATTTTGTGTCCGATTGAATCGTTGTTTTTTCTTTTTCGTGGAGCCCGGACTGAGTTGTTTGTGCCCGGGCCGAGTTTATCGGAACCCGGGGTACTTCTTCTCTGCTCGGGACGTGTTGACTGCGCAGCGTAGAAGCGAGGGTTTTTCGGAAGAACCCGGGCCGCGTTCGGAAGAACCCGGGCCGGGTCAGAGTGAACCGAACTTTATTTTACAAACCCGAGCCGAGTTCTGCATAACCCGGGCCGGGCATTAAATTTGGGTTTCTAATCGCTATACTTCGGATTTGATTGTTATTACTTGTGGATTTGGAAGGATTTTTACTCTATGCATCTTGATCATGGTTATGTGCAATTTGATTGAGTTTTCAACTGGTTGGACTTAATCTTGATCAGAATAGTTAGGTACTCGAGATTTTGAGTCCTTTATATTTAACGATCCTTTTTCGTGCTTAATGCATCTCGATTAAAATTGGATTATTGTGTATTGAGTTTTCAGAAATCATAGTGTTATTTTAATCAGAGATAATTAGTTCTCAAGTAGCACTATATTTATACTTATAAGTTGCATTTTAAAGTAATTCGATTCAAAGTAAGATTATAGTTGATTGAGGTTTCAACGGCTTTAATGGCACTTTTATCGGATTAGTTTAATTCTCAAGTTTTTGAGATCAATATTTATAAGCAACTCCTTTCCATTAGAAGTTTAATTGGTGATTTTTGAGATATAACAGGGGATACGAAGTTAGACCCTAACTCATCATTATTATTGATTTTTCCTCTGCTGAGCACCGTTTTCATTCGTTTTCTCACTTCCTTTTTCTTAGTTGATAAATTGAAAGTTGATTCCTCGATTGAATTTTCACAATAACTTTTAGAGAAAAGATTATTAATCTTTAGTCCTCGTGGGTTTGACACTCTATTCACTCTTGATACGATCTAGTATACTTGCTAGTATATTTGCGCTTAATTTGCACGCATCAGGATACGTATGGACCCATGTTATGGGGGGTTGCATATCCCAGAATCATGACCATAATGTTCTGCTTAATTGTATAATACATGATCACGAAGGGATACGTATTGACCCATGTTATGCTTTACGTACCCGAGAATCATGATCATAATGTTTTGCTTAACTGTATAACACATGATCATGGAGGGATGTGTATTGACCCATGTTATGCTCTACATATCCGAGAATCATGATCATGATGGTCTACTTAACTATATAACACATTATCATTGAAGGATACATATTGACCAATGTTGAGTATGTGCAGTGACACAAGTATGGAGTTTAATTTTGAATATGATGATATCTTGAATTACTTTTATTTATGTAAACGTTCACATGATTTGACAATTTATATTATATGAGTTATACTTTAAATGTTTTCTCATATGAAGAATTTGGTTATTTAAATGATATATGCATTTGTATTCTTCCCCTATGTTGTTCTTTTATTTCATTCACTGAGCAAGTGATTGTTCCCCATATTACTTTGTTGAATTTTTAGATAATTCTAAGTTCTCGAGTTGAGTCTACTTGAAGCTTACATTTGTTGCATATAGAAGAGGTCGAGAGACGCTGGAGCGGTTTTATTTCCCCTTCACTTTTATTTTTGGCATGCACGTAATATATAAACATGGTTGTTAAAATAGATGATAATAGAAATAATTTGTGAAGTGATATGACACTTAATATTTGGAGTGCTATATGTTGGGTAGCGTGTGAAATAAAAATGATGACATGTGAATGATATGTCTTATATCTTTTGATTAAATTTGATGAATACAATTGTATTTCTTATTTGTATCAATAAGTAACATCACTAATAAGGGAGAAACTTTTGTCAAATTTATTCTAATATAATTAAATAAGATTAAGAATTACAATAATTAGGATTAAACTTAGTCATGGAGTTGGATATGACACTTGTTCTATGCAATCACAATTACTTTTGATAGAAAAATTATACCATAATAATATCTATGTAAAGGACAAGAGTCCATGGTTCTATATCGGCAAAAATCATCGTTATAGATATCCCTTTACGTACCTTAAGTTGGTTGGATTCATGTTGTTCGCTGGCTGCACAAATGTCAAACTTTGGCCAGCTATTTTTCTCTGATGTCATTCTAAAACCCACGACGATCATTTGGATGTTGCTCTGCTATGTCTGGGCTTCAAAACTAATCATCGATTGCTCTTTGGAATACGCCAATTTTCGAGAAAATGAAGGAGAAAGAGGAGACTATCGTGCAAAAATTCTGATTGGCTGATAAGGGTTTTCAGCAACACTTTAGGCTCTATTTATAATTCTTAATTAAGTTTTTTTACTTTATTGGACCTTGGACTAATCCTGAGTTAATCATGGTTGTTTGTGATTAATTTCCCTTCTAATAATTTTTCAAATTAAGCTAAATTAGAATTTAATTAGATATTCTATAACCATATATAAAATAATGAATAAATTTCACTAAATATCCTCCAACTTTAACATTTTTCCAGCACTATCATCCGACTTCATTTGTAACTAGACTGTCCTCCATCTTTTAACTTGGTCACAAACTGCCCTTTTGACCTATGATCGGTTTTTTTTTCGATTGAGGTGTCGATGTGGCATCCACGCAGTATATTTCTCTCTCCTCCATGCAAGCAACTTGCTAACTTAGCTTGACTAAAAATTAAAATAATAATTTAAAAATAAAAAAGGGTGATCGCTGATGTGTTGCCTTCTCCCTTCATGACCTTCGGCGCGCCCCCCCACCCCCTATCCCTGCGTGGCATCGGAGGTCACATAGGTTTTCCTTTCCCTATGCAGCACCGACCTTCTTACTGACCCGAAACCATGTAGAGGGGGAGGGGTGGGGCCAGTGGGGGTGGGCGACGGCCTTCTTGTCGGTGAGCTCACATATGCAAGAGATGGGAAGTCGATGAGTTTGTAGGTGTGCTCGGCAGAACCCCTCGTCTACAAGCTTGCGCGACCCACCTCCCTCTAACATCGAGCTCGTTGGTGGGATGTTCATCGTCGAACACACACCCCCCCATCCCCGGCTAAACATCGTCTCCCCCCACCAGCCCCCCGGCGGCTAGTTTAGCCAGTCAATGATTCGCCTCCTCCTTGCAATATCCTTACACTTGCTAGTTTAGCTGGTTTCAACCCTCGTTCAAACTTCTTCGTCCTTTCAATTTCATCGGCTACTAGGTGTGGAGCAAATTTAGATAATTCAACAAATTTGGCTTCATATTGGTCCACCATCATACTTCCCTACTGCAGCTTGAGGAAATCAATCAATTTTTTTATCACACGCACAATATGAAAAGTACTTGGCAAGAAAGACTCTTACGAATTTCTTCCAAGTTAAGTGGAGGTGATCAACCAAAATTCTAAGCTTTGTTGCCTTCCATCAATGTTCAGCATTCTCCTCAAGCATGAATTCAGGGAATACTATCTTGTCTGGCTCATCACAACATAATGCAGCAAATATCTTTTCTAACTTATTTATCCAATTCTCAACCTCTGTTGGATCTCCAATACCTTTGAAAGCAGGAGGACCAAGTTTTTTAATTGCTCCATTGTACATTTACAATTACCTTCTTCTTGTTAGCTCTAGGTTCATTGTTTCTATTATTCTTGGTTGCTTGCATCCTCATTATTAAGGATGCATGAGGCATGCCTTGGATTAGTCCCACACGTACAAGTCACGAGAGAGAGATTGTGTATATATGAGAATATGTCTTTGATTAGGCGCGGCGTGCTTTGGTAAAATCATGTGGGCCAAGGCCTAGAGTGAACAATGTCACATGCTGGTTGAAAAGGTTACGTATGGTATCAGAGCCACTCTACATGAACCTCTGTGCATGATGGGGTGAAATCACTCAACGAGAAAGTTAAGTCCCCGAGGGGAAAAGGATGCATGAGATATGCCTTGAATTATGGGAGCATGTCCTTCACTAGATGTGACGCATTTTAAATACACTATGCGAGCCAAGGCCTAGAGTAAACAATATCATACACTGATTGGAAATGTTACAAATGCGGTTCTTCACACATTTCTACCTGATGCCGCCTTCCCCCCACCCCACCCGGTTCAGCCTATCTATGTTTCCCCTCCATGCCACTTGCTGACCGACAATTCCTTAATATTATTTTTTAATGATGCCACATGGACTGGATGCTCGTGTGGAGGAGAAAGAAATAAATTGCGTGGAGCCACGTCGATAAGGCAATCAAGAAATGGCCGATCCTAGGTAAAGAGCGCATTCGGTGAAAGAAGTTAATAGTTAGAGGGTTGTCTAATGACAAAGTGAAATTGGAGGTATCGTTAGGAAAGTAGGTAAAGTTAGTAAAATTTACCCATAAAATAATTCTATCAACACTCAAACTCCTCCTTATCTATTCCAACTCCCTCTTTAGTTTACCTTTAATTTCAAAATTTAGTAATTCAAATAAATTAATTAATGATTCCAATAAACTTGTTTAGAATAAAATATCATTTTTATCACTAAAATTCTAGTTCTTTGTATCACAACCTCCTTAAAAGTAAATTCGCGATCAAATTTGCATAAAAGAAATTGTAATATCTGTTTGAACAATTTGATAAATCTTTTTCATCTCTTCTTTCAGTTTTCAAGTGGCATCTTCATCTCTATGATTTGTCCAAACCACCTTCACCTTTGTACCATTTTGTTCTTCAGGTGTTTGGTCTAGTACCTAGATCTAGAATTTTGATAACTTGCCCTTCTTGCTAAATCTTATCACTCCCTTCATCAAAGTAAATTATATGTATACTTTTAACATACAAAATTATATATATGTATGTATGTATGTATGTATGTATATACTTTTTATGTAGAAAGAAAATAATGTTAACAATATCTATGAATACTTTATCTATATATGTAGAACATAATACACATACCTGCATGTGTATATATATGCACATATGTCAATATATATCATATCTTAATTACATATATATTACTTTTATATTCTTAATCATGGAATTATGATGGTTGAAATAAGTGACATAATTTCTTAAAAGAAATTGAAAATATATCATATTTAGCGTCATTGTAGAGACGCAATGGCATCAAGGTCACACAACCCTGACGTCGCTAGATTTTTTACGCTAACGCGAAATTAATTGTGTCAAAATCACGAATGTTGACGCTTATTTAGAGTCACGACCGCCCCCAAATTAGCGTCGCCATATTCCGACGCTAATTTGGCATCCCAAGTTGTGATGCGACTTTGACGCTAAATAGTTGCTAATTTTATCGAACGACTCATTAGCGTCGCTATAGCGCCACCATTGTGAATTGCTATTTTTGTGACAGGATTTTTATTATTCTCACTTAATCGGGCACATATACACATATACATGCATATATAGCCTTATAATATATATATACATATATATATACACATTATCGTCACTTAATTTGGCACATATAGATATATACATACATACACATACACATATACATATACATATACATGTAGACTTATAATACATATACATAAGACCTATGATTGATGAACTCAACATATTAATATAAGCCTATTTGAATATAAAGTTATAATATAAACTTATAATAGAACTAATCTATTTCAAATAAAATTATAAAATATAAAATTATAATATATAAACTTATAATACATAAACTTAATATATAATATAAGCTTATAATATAATATAATCTTATAATATAATCTAAAGTTAAGATTAAATTAGGAAAAAATTTCTAAATGGCGTCACTATAGACACAAATTAGTCTTAGATTTTTGGTGCCTCGTTAGCATCTAAGTAGCATCGCGTTTCTCAGAGGCAATAAAACTTAAGTTAAAAGCCTAATTCCTCTTTACTTTTCACTATTTTACTTCTTCCGCTGACCGCCCGATGCCCTGCTTCCGTCAACTGTCCTCGACGCCGATGTGTTGATTCTGCCCCTGATGTCGACGCTGACGAACTTGCTCCACCGACGCACTTGCTTCGCCGACATGCTTCCGCGGCCTTACCCTGACCTACTTCCGCCGCCCGACCCCGACCTGCTTCCACCGCCCGACCTCACCGACCTGTTTGTACTGCCCAACCCCGACTGACATGCTTCCGCCTGACCTGCTTCCGCCCCACCTGCTTTCGCCGAACAACGGACCCGTTTCCGCCTGACTTGCTCCACCGTCGCCACCATGCACTTGCTCCACCATCGCAATCTACCCTGTACTTGCTTCGCCACCCTAGCTCTGCTGCTCCGGACGCCTCCTGCTCCGACCGTCGTCGCCCTACTTCCGCCGACCGGCCGTATGTCCCCGCTGCCCCTTCTTAGTACTCCCCATTTCATCAATTCATGCAGACTATTTGAAAAGAGAGATTAGTTTCTGTGTTCGATTATTCCATATATCTTCAAAATGGTACATTGTTTTCACTTTCTGTTGACATTAATTTCCAAGCTCAAAAGTGGCAAATCAACTAAGAGAAACAAAAACTAAACAGAATTCCAACTGAGTTCTCGAATGAAAGAGTAATAATGACCCAATTGTTGTTTCTGTTGATGCATGCACAAATGTCAGGCTTCACTATCTTAATCCTCTCTCTCTCTCTCATTAGTAAGCTTAATTCAGAATCTAGTGTTAATATGTTATCAAAAAACCTACGAAAGAAAAGACTTCTTGTCATTTTGGTGCTTTTTATCAGATGGGACAGAGCAAGTTCTTGCCATTTTTATTTTTTAACACCATGGATGATAACTATGACAAATGTAACGACCCTCACCCATACATAGATAATGTACAGTAATGAAATTACTATTTTCCATTTTTATCTTTAGAGTGAAGGGATATTATTCTTCAATCCCCCTTATATATAATGTACAGTAATGAAATTACTATTATCAACTGCTTGTACGTTTTCCTATTCTGTTAATAAGTTGTTGCATTTCTTCTTTTCTTTACTAAATTTAAGCACTTGATATTTGTAGTGACTTTTGAGTAGCAACCATATTCCGTCTTGCTGAGCTACCGTCATCGTCATCCTCCTCCGACCGATATCTTGATTTTCAGATAGATTTAACTTCTTGCTAGAATTAGTAAATTTGGATAGTAATTTGGTTAGTATATTTAACTTCAATGTGTTGTGAATGTTATGTAGATATATAGTTATTTTTTTGCTAGTAACTTGATATTCATGATGTTATGATGATGTATCCTTAGTTAATTTGCTAGGAATTATGTTTTTTATAGTAATTAATTCTTATGCTAAATAATATGATCCATATGGCATATGCTTTAATGCTACCCTATGCAAGATGACAACTAATTGTCCACTAGATAAATTTTATTTAAAAAATGATAATTAATTCACTAATTTTTTTTGCCATAATTCTAGTACATGTTTCTTGTCATATTCTCATAAAATTTACTAAGAATGTAGATCCCACATTCTTGGCAAATATCATGAGAATATGATAATGAATATGACTATGAATACAAAGATCTTGTACTTCAAACATGTGATTTTGGACTTCATAACTCCAAAATCATGTGTGTCAAGTTCAAGAAGTTATTGACATAATGTCTATTATAGAAATGACAAAGTCAGATTGTAGGTGGATTCGTCGTTGGAAGGATAAACGTAGCGTTATAACAGAAGAATATAAGGATTGTGTTGATGAATTTATTAAGGTGGCATATGAAAATGAAGGTATTGATTCTTCATATGTCGAAATCTTATATCCATACCGAAAATGCAAATGTTATCAGTGGAAAGTAAGATATGATGTGCACAAACATTTATATTACAATGGTTTCTTACTAAAATACACAAATTGGTTCTTTCATGGCGAAGAAAGATGGGCTAAGGAGACAATAGTTGATGCTAACATAGATACCAATGTGGGTGAGTCGAGCAGTCTATACAGGGACATAATACGAGAAAATATTGACGAAACATTTATTGAAGAAGACCTAAATACTTGGGCTTCTAAGTTTTATAACCTTCTCGTAGAAGCAAACGAACCTTTATGGGATGTATGTGTGAAGCAAATTACACTTTCTGCAGTGGCACAATTAATGAACTTGAAATCAGAATTTAATATGAGCGAAAGTTGTTTTGACTGAATTATTACCATTATTAAGAGTATGTTTCCAGCTTCACAGAAGTTACCGAAAAATTTTTACAAGTGCAAAAGATTGATGAGAAATTTAGAGTTAGAATATCATAAGATTGATGCATGTCGCAACCATTGCATATTGTATTACAAGGAAAACAACTCACTTATCAGTTGTTCTATTTGTGATGAGCTCAGATACAAGTCGAGAAAGAATTTTGAAAGTTTAAAAAAAATGTGGCAAATGTAGTGTTCAGATACTTTCCTATAGTTCCAATATTGCATGACTATTTCTTTCTAAGAAAATTGCATCATTTATGAGGTGGCACAGAGAAGGGGCACGTGATGATCAAAATTTCATTATACATCCTTCAGATACCGAGGCATGGAAATGATTTGATGCACTTCATTCGGCTTTTTCAGTAGAATCACAAAATGTTATATTAGGACTTTGCACCGATGGGTTCAACCCATTTGGCTCATCAAGCACTACTTATTCATATTGGCCAGTTTTTGTGATACCTTATAATTTTCCCCCAAGCATGTGTATGAGATGAGAGAACTTATTGATTACCTATATCATCCCAGGTCCTCGATCTCCTAGTAAAAGTTTAGGTCCTTGATGTGTAATATGATGTAGCAAAATAAAATCACTAGCAAGTGCACAAGCCGCTCAAGTAATATAGTAATAGGAATAAGACTGTCGAACCCATGAGGAATATTATTAATTCAATATCTAATTTTATAAATTAATAAGAGAGGAAAAACATGGATTTTGAAGATAAGTTTTGTAATTATAGAATAAAATAAAGAAAATAAGATAAGATAATAATAAGATAATGGTGTTGAAGTTGGTCTTAGGATGATAATACATTAAGAATAAATATGTGAACCAAAAAAGATAAATTAAAATTCTTAAGATGGATTAGGAATTTTTCCAAGTTATTAATTTACAAGATTAAAATCAAAGAGTCCACAAACTGATAATTCTGCTATTTAATTTGACAAATCAAGCTATCTTAAATTTAATCAAAACTGAAGTCCCACAAACTGGTATTCATGCAGATGAGATTAAATTTAAGATGTGCTAATATGAAAATCCTAGACTATTAATCACTTCACAAACTATTATAGATTAATAAACCACACAAATCTAATTCTCCACACACTAGTTATTAGACCCATGTCAATTTTTAATTTCATAATAAATTGTTTAATTTAATTAAATAAAATCTAAAATCAAGTAGTCCACATACTGATAATTACTTAACTCAAAAATTCAAATAATTAAATTAAAAGCACTAAACACAATTAA
Organism: Pontederia crassipes; assembly: GCA_030549335.1. Classification (NCBI taxonomy): domain Eukaryota; kingdom Viridiplantae; phylum Streptophyta; class Magnoliopsida; order Commelinales; family Pontederiaceae; genus Pontederia; species Pontederia crassipes. The sequence continues at coordinate 12,737,523 of CM060190.1, forward strand.
AAATTGATCAAAAGAAATTCAATAATAATAAAATAAGAGTTCACAAAATTTCCCTTCAATAATAATCTCCTAAAAATAAAATAACTAAAACATGGAGTTCATCCTAGAATTGTAGAGAGATAATAACAAAATACAAAGGATAATCGGAAGAATTACACCAGGAATAAATCAGGATCCTCGGATGTTGTCGGAGCGTCTGGATCAGTCGTCCGATCAATTCTTTCTTGGTCGAATCCTGCGCAGAGCCCACCCCATGACTTGCTGTGGAAGAAAACCAAACTTCAAAGCACGAATTGGGACGATGACTTCCTTCTCTATTTATAGGTGCGGACGAACTTCAAGTTGATCACGGTCGTAAATATCGTACGGTCAACTTTAAATTTGACTAGAGATAAATCTTGGTTAATGATAAAAAGTTATTCATTTTGCACCCTATGATAAACTTTTCTTGATGATTCTCGGCCACCAAACTTTGTTAATATTGTCTTTTGCGCCCAATGATTGGTTGATGATCACGGCCGATAGTCTCCATCCTTGGTTAATGATAGAGTTTTGCTCCCAACGATATCGGCCGCAATAGATAAATATTGGTTAAGGATAAAAAAACTTCTATCTTTGCCGTTGGATTTCTCGGCCGATAATCACCATCTCCCTTGGTTAAGGATGATGTTTTGCGCCCAATGATAAAACTTCTCATTTGTATTTCAGCCGATAACAACTTTATCATTATATAATATCGGCTAGTGATAACCAAGTGTGTTATGTGCCTAACGATTTTGCATCGTATGATAGGATTAAATACTTTTTACAGTCGATAATCTCTTTGTATTTGAATTGCGGCCGATAAACATAAGTTAATGCTAGTAATTCAATTTGATAAATCGGTTGTATCTCGACCGATAATCCCTAGATAATGATATACTAGACTTTTTCTGCAAAATAGTTATTAAAATTTAATTAATCCATCCAAAATTAAAATATTTAGAGAATTAATAATTAAAGTTGATAAATCCGAAATTACGACTAAAGACGATATAAAAATGATGCATGCCATGATCGAATTATAGAAAACTTAATTAAAATAATAAACTAAAATAAATAGATTGTCAAATAACAACATTAGTATTGAACACATAAGTACTAATTGAGCTTAAAACTTTTCTTCTTTTTTTCTTTTATTTTCAATCATTTTAAAAGTTCTAATCATCAAGCAGGATTGCACAAGGAAGTCCATGTAACGGGCTTTGAACAGATCACTCCCAGACTAGATAGCCTTAGGGCACCCATCGAGTTACTTGCCCGAAAAACTAAGGTTCTGAATGAAGAGTTCGAACTTACCCATGATTCAGTACTCCTGTGCTTCTCCATATTCCACAAGATGGTCCGTGTAGCAGATTTTCGATCGACGGATCCCAGAACAGTTGTCCTTAGGTCATTGATGCGTAAAATGATGTAGTAAAGTAAAATCGCTAGCAAGTGCACTAGTCGCTCAAGTAATATAGAAAATAGGAGTAAGAGTGTCAAACTCATGAGGAATATTATTAATAAAATATTTGAATTTATAAATTAACAAGAGAGGAAAAATATGGATTTTGAAAATGAGTTTTATAAAATAAAATAAAGAAAATAAGATAAAGATAATATAGTGGTGTTGAAGTTAGGCCTTAGGATGAAAATAGATCAGGATAAATATTTGAACCATAAAAGATAAATTTAATCTTTAAAGATGGATTAGAGTGTCCCTAAAGTAATCTAATATGATTAACTTTCGGTCTCCACGACTAGCATCCCTCAATCTAATCATATAGAACTATCTTAATTTAATAAGAACTGAAGTCTCCACGACTGGTACCCTCACATCATATTAAAATTAAGATGCTTCTATATGATTAGATTGAGGGATGTCAATCGTGGAGATCGCAAGTTAATCATGTTAGATTACTTTAGGGAGACTAATCCATCTTTAAAGATTAAATTTATCTTTTATGGTTCAAATATTTATCCAGATCTATTTTCATCCTAAGGCCTAACTTCAACACCACTATCTTATCTTTATCTTATTTTCTATATTTTATTTTATAAAACCCGTTTTCAAAATCCATATTTTTCCTCTCTTATTATTTTATAAATTTAGATATTTTATTAATAATATTCCTCATGGGGTCGATACTCTTACTTCTATTTTCTATATTACTTGAGCGACTAGTGCACTTGCTAGCGATTTTACTTTGCTACATTATTTTACGCATCAAGTTTTTGGCGCCGTTGTCGGAGAATATTTGATTAATTAATTTCCGATTTTTATGAATTATTAGGAGATGTAAATAAATTGTAAACAATCTTCTGTAATTTCTTCTTTTCTGTAAATATGCATTATTACTCTTTATTTTAATTATTTGTGTAAATAATTTAATATTTTTCTTTTGCAGATAAAGGTCGTGACATTTTAGATTAAAATTGTTGACTTCGGCTAGTGCTTTATGGATCTTCTGGATTACAACGTGGACTTATGGTTTTACGATCGTAATTTAATTTGTCGGCTTTACTGGTTTTACGGCCTCGCACTCATTTCTGAGTTCTAAACTTTCAATTTTGCGGTCGCAATTTTTAACTTCTGTTTTGCGCTTAATGATCGTCCTATTTGATTCTAAATTTGTTTGATGCAATTTGTGGCCATGAAGTTTTTCATCTATTTTTGCGGCCGTAAATATTGAAATCTTCTGAACGTATACGCTTGATTTGACCTCGTTTCAGCTTTAATGACTTCAAAAGAAAAAAAAAGTTTACGCCCACAAAATATTTTTACGGTCGAAATTTCACTTGCGCTATGATTGATCAAATTGAACTTGCGCTATGATTTTTACGCCCACATATGATCAAATTGATTCTTTCTCTTGCGCTATGATTGATTAAGCTTGCGGCTGATAATTTAAATCTATGGTAATCCATTAGCTCATGGTTTTTGCAGCCGAGAATTGATCTCATGGTTATTGCGGCCGATATTTTTTGAACCTTTGTTTTTACGCCACCATATTGATTTGACCTTATTTCGGCCAGTTTATTTTGTGTTTTATTCTTTACACCTTGTTGGATACGTTTCATTGGTTAGTGTCCGACTTATGCCTACTATGAATTTTATTCTTTCTCGGTCGTACTGTTCCTTTTCGGACGTAATGTTTATTTGTCGCTTAATAGTTGGATTTGTATCAATTGACTTTCAATTTGCTGATACAATTTTTTTTCGGCCGAGACGTGGATAGCTTTTTGTTTGGTAAATCGAATTGTTGACGTCATTTTGGTTCTTACACCGAGGGTTTGTTTGCAGGGAGGATTAATTCTTTACACCCAGCAGTCAATTTAATTCTCTTTCGGCCGAGATGATTCATCGCCATGTTAATTTTTACGCCATCTCGGATTTTTAGAGTTTGGCCCCAATCGTTCTACAGAGTTTTATTACACCTGATCTAATTACTAAGACACCATCATATGATTTGCGCCTCGCAGTGTCGACCTATGGTTTTGCGACCGTGATTAATTTTGTCTATTTTACTAAAGATATCGTCTTTCAGTTATGCGGCCGCGAATATTTAACTTTTATTCTGCGATTAATGATAATCAAATCAGTTTGATTTAATTATCGGCCGAGAACTACTTTAGTTTTTCGGCTGTAAAATTTTAATTTTCTGAACGTTCAAGTTTGACTTCATTTTTGCTTTAATGATTTCGAAAAAAGAGTTTTACGCCTGCATATGTATCCTCGTTGATTAATCCCTTTCGACATTATTTCATGGTTTTTGCGGCCGAACGAGCCTCGGATTACTAATCTAATTTCGGCCAAAATATCCTTTTTGGCGGTCAATCAAATCTTATTATCCTATCTGAAAACAATTTTTGCTAATACCTAATTATTGACTTTGCGGCCGCAAATTAGGTTATCGATTTTGTGCTGCATGTTGACACCATGGTTAATTTTTTTTCCAAGTTTGACGGCCGAACGAGTGCATGATTTTTACGACCATCTAAATGATTTACTTTCGGTCAAGATATTAATATTTGGCATTTGAATTGGTTTCTTTTGAGCCTTTCGAGTGTTCGAGTCTTATTTTTCGCCATATTCGATAATCTTATGTGAAATTTGGCGGCCGTAATTAGGTCAATTCCTCTTGGACATTAATTTTAATGACCTAATGAATTTTTTATAATGGCCGAAAGACTTTTATTTTTATCAGTTTAAATTTGGAACTCAACTTGTTAATCTTCTTTCATCATGACCTATTATCTGTATTCCTTTTTGTATATTTTTTTATTTTATTTTATTTTTTCTTTTATCTTAATGAAAATTGGTTGTTGCAGGTACTACTGAATATTTAAACACAACCAATCCTGGAATCTTCTAATAAGCGCACTAGGAGTTCAAATCTAATTTTGAAATTTGATCCTGAAATTGAAAGAACTGCTCGCCGATTAAGAAGAAATATAAGAAGAATGGCTGAACAAGCACGCAACAAAATGAACTAGTTTTGCCACAAAATAATCGGCAGGAAGATGAAGAGGAACTCTCTATGGGAGAATATGTCTCGGCCAGATATAATGATCGAGAATCATGCATTGTGCTGTCTGAAATCAATGCAAATAATTTTGAGATTAATCCGGCAATCGTGAGGATGATACAAGCATCTCAATTTGGAGGAGGATTTCATGAAGACCCTCACGATCACCTTGACAAATTTCTTGCTATTCTGAGCACCTTTAGAAATAATAATGTTTCTTCTGAAGTTATTCATCTGTTATTATTTCCTCAATCTTTACGTGACAAAGCTTCCACATGATTGAAAACTTTGCCTGCAGGATCGATTCATTCATGGTTGGAGCTGATAGAAAAATTTGTTGGAAAATATTGCCCGCCACAAAAAGCAGGCAAATAGATAAGAGAGCTAAGGGCATTTATTCAAGACGATGATGAAACATTATATGAGACCTGGGAATGATATAAGGAACTGTTAGCCAGAGTTCCTGATAATAGGATTCCAAAGTGGCAAGTGATGGAAGATTCCTACCATGGATTGCGAGCTGCAGATCAAGATAAGCTCGACTAATCAGCAGGAGGGACAGTGCTGGGATCTAAATGCCCTAGTGAGATACAGGATATAATTGAAGCTGTAGCCCTCAAGTCAAGCCAAGAAAGGAATACAATCTTCAGAAATAGTGGCTCAGTTCGAGTCACTTAATCAAAAATTCGAGCAGATGATGTCACTAATGGGAAATTCAAGCAATTATAGCCCTACAGGTAACATTTCGGATTCAAATCAAATTGAAAATGCTAACTTTATTTCCAACCCATTTTTCAATAGCAATGATTATGACTGGAGACACAATTCGAAGTTTGCCTATAATCAGAATCAAGGCCAACCTTCTAGTCCATCAAAAGATTATATACTGAAAAGGCAACCTGATGCTCCCTAATATCAATCATCAAATCACACCATGCAATCGTTGCAAAAGAATATGGAGTCTAGAGTCACAAGTCAGGATGCATCAATTTAAAATTTGGAAAGATAACTGGGCCAGACGGCGGCACAATTGACTGGACGTACATCAGGCTCTCTCCCAAGCAACACAGAGAAAAATCCAAGGGAAGAAGAGCAAAATAGGCCTTGATCTTCATCACGACTAAGTCAAGCTGACGACTATAAATCAGAACTATTTTTATCCTTTTTATTTTTTCTTTTCTTTAAATTAGTCTAGTTAGTTGTTAACTAATATCTTAGTTAGATAGAATTAGTTTCAGTGATAGTTTTATTTTATTTAAGCATTTTATTTTTTATGGAGTCATCTAATTAATTTATGTGCGAGGGGAGAACTTCGGACACGTCGGACACCGAGTTATCAAGTTTTGCGCCCGCACTCCAATGGATTTGACCGGTCGAAAACAAAGCTGCTGATCTCCAACCTACGATTGCGGCCCTCTCTCTGTTGTTAATTACGACCGAGTTCCTTTCCTGATTGCGGCCGAGAGAATCCACTGAAGCTTCTTCGTACCAGCCGCAAGCTCCACCATCGATAGCAAGCAAACTCCAATCTCGGTCGAAATCTTCATCGACAACATTGCGGCCAAGCTTCTCCTTGAATATCGACCGAGAACCTTCACTTTGCAGCCGCAAGCTCCACACCCCAAATTTCAGCTGGAGTCTCTTCAACGCTAATTCTATACCGACCGCCAACTTCACCGCCAAACCCACTCTCTTCAGTTGCGACCGAGAAACCATCCTTAGGTATAACTCCATCGACAGCCGATATCCTTATCGACAACAGATTGCGGCCAAGCTTCTCCTTGATTATCGGTCGAGACTCTCAACTATTGCGGTCGAGAGCCACCACATATCGACCGCCAAGTCCATCTCTGTCAATTGCGGCCGAAACGTCACTCACATACAGTGGTGACCGGCCGTGGCCGAGACTTCTTCACTATCACAGGAGTCTCTTCATCGACGTGTCTTCGTATCGGCCGAGCATCTCTCCACCAACATATATATTGCGGCCGAGACCCTACAATGAGGCCAAGGCCGGGCACTTCACCACCCCAAGGCTGAGGCAAATTTTATTGATTTTAAGAAGAGCAACTTCAACAGACTGAAGCCTTCACCACCCCACAAACAGTAACTTCAACAGACTCAAGCCTTCACCACCCCACAAATAGTAAATCCGGTTATGTCTTTTTCCTCTTCTTTATTTTCCCTTTTCTTTAGTTTTTCCATTTTATTATATCTGTATCTTTTTCCCTTGTTGGCCTAACACTAAGGACAGTGTCTGGTTCAAGCTTAGAGGAGTTTACATTCCATGCATTGCATTTTTTCTTATTTTTCTTTTTACTTGCTTATATTTGCATTTATTTCTAAAAATCCCAAAAAAGTGAAATTTTGAAAATTTTCACAAAAAAAATACCATTGCATGCATTTATTTTTGCTACCATCTTACAAAACTCTTGTCTTACTATTTTAATTATCTTTTAGTAAAAGTTCAAAGACATGTCGTTAATTGATGAAATTTGAATGTTTTTCGTTCTTATCACTTGCTATTTTAGTATTAAACTTTTGAACTGTGTGCCTATGCTAAATAGAATTATGAATGACTAGACGACAAAATCATATTCATGCCTTTTTATTTATTTCTTTTAAGTCCTGATAGTAGTAGCCTTTTTATTGTCCATATTAAGTACTACTTGTGCTTAACAAAAAAAAGAGAATAAAAAGAAGGGTTAGTGTTAAACCCCAACAAATAAAAAGAAAAAAAAAAGAATAAAGTTATGTGTAGGTACAAAAGTGTTATCCAGAACCAAGGTGTGTTCGGGTAATTAGATCCGTAGGGGTTCATGCTTGGCGACCTAAGGGCAACTGCTCTGGGATCCGCCGATCAAAAACCTGTTACAAGAACCATCTTGTGGAATATGGAGAAGTACAGGAGTACTGAATCATGATTAAGTTCGAACTCTTCATTCAGAACCTTGGTTGTTCGGGCAAGTAAACTCGAGGGGTGCCTCATCACCTGTTGGCCTAAGGCTATATAGTCTGGGAGTCATCAGTCTAAAGCCCGCTACATGAATTTCCTTGTGCAATCTTGCTTGAAGATTAGAACTTTTAAAATGATTGAAAATAAAGGTGAAAAAAAAGAGAGAAAAAAAAAATTTAAGCTCAATTAGTACTTATGTGTTCAATATTAATGCTATTATTTGACAGATAATTTATTTTCTTCAAGGCTGAATTTGAGATTGTTTAAATTTGTGTAGCATTCAGAACCTCTATGAAGCTAAGTACATGAAAAGTGATAAGATACAGAGTAGTAGGTGTGCAGAAGAATTGTGTAAGAAAATTAGTCAGTTGACAATGTGGTGGCTATGATGGAACTTTCTTGAGCCTGCTTTGAATTTTTGCTTGAGGACAAGTAAGACTTTAAGTTTGAGGGAGTTTGATGCACGCAAAATATAATACATTTTATATTATTATTTTATTTAATTTTTCTGTAATTTGATCATGGCATGCATCATTTTAAACCATTTTTAATCCCAATTTTGGATTTATCGATTTAAATTATTAATTCTCTGAATATTTTAATTATGGATGGATTTGCTTAATTTTTATAATTATTTTGCAGGCAAGCCGAATTAACGGATGGATCGGTCGTAAATCACATTATTTGGCCGAAATGATCACAGTCTGCTAGGGCGTAAAAGTAATATGTTTGACTTCTTTTGGAGGTAAAGGAAATGACGTAAAGATAAAATGAGTCATCATTTTGGCCGAGATTTGAAGAAAAGAATTTATCATTTTTGGGCGTAATGATTAAAGGATTCATTGTTTTGGCCGATATTCGAAGAAAGGGGTAAAGATAAGAAGATGTTATCATTTTGGTCGTAATGGCAAGAAAACCTATTGTTATCGACCAAGATGAAGGGGCAAAACATCGTAGAGATAGAGATATCGGCCGATAAATCACCAAATATCTATCCTTAACCAAGGTGTATCGGCCGAGGACACCGTTATCAGCCGCCAAATCCAAAGTTTTATCCATATCGACCGAGAACTCTAAATCTTGGGAGCAAAATACCATATCACTCAAGTTTATCGGCCGAGAATCCTATCATTGACCAAGACCATCAAGTTTATCGGTCGCAAAAGAGTCCAAGTTTTATCTTAACCAATTTATCAAGCGGGCATCCTTGGGCGCAAACGACTTTTGTGGCCGAGCTTCATAGAGGAATATCGAGTTTAACAAAGTGGATAGAGTTTATCGGTGCAATAGAGTTTATCGGCCATGAAATTTTTATCATTAACTAAGTTTTATCTCTAACCAAATTTAAAGTTGACCGTACGATATTATGGCCGGGATCAATTTGAAGTCTGTCCGCACCTATAAATACGTGAAGAAGCCGTCGTCCCAAATCGTGCTCTGAAGTTCAAGTTTCTTTCACAGTTGAGTCGTGAGATCTGCAGACTATAATAGAAAGGAGAGAGGTGCGACAGCTGGAGGTTGATCATGACTCCGATCAAGTCCGAGAGGCTGCCCGACTGTCTGCCCAGATTCGAGATCTCTACTTTTACTTTGGGTGTAATTCTTCCAATTTTTATAATATGTGTTTTATTATCTCTCCAGAATTTCTAGGATGAACTCCATATTTTTATGTCTTTTATTTTAGGAGATTATTAATTGAAGGGAAATGTTTGAACCCTATTTTATTTGTTTTAATCTTTTATGATCAATTATTAATTGTGCTTAATGCTTTTATGTTAGTTAATTGAATTTCTGAATTAGGCTATATCAGTTTGTGGAGTGTTTAATTTCAGAATTCATTATTCTAATTTTAATTGATTTTATTTGAAATTAATAATTAACATAAATTTGATAACTAGTGTGTGGAGAATCAAATTTGTGTGGTCTATTAATCTATACCAGTTTGTGGAGTGATTAATAGTCTAGGGAATCCAATTTAATGCATCTTAATTTTAATATGATTTGAGGGTACCAGTCATGGAGACTTCAATTCTTATTAAATTAAGATAGTTCTATATGATTAGATTTAGGGATGCCAGTCGTGGAGGCCGTAAGTTAATCATGTTAGATTACTTTAGGGAGACTCTAATCCATCTGTAAAGATTAATTTTATCTTTTATGGTTCAAATATTTATCCTGATCTATTTTCATCTTAAGGCCTAACTTCAACACCACTATCTTATCTTTATCTTATTTTCTTTATACGGATCTAATTATCCGAACACACCTTAGTTCTAGGTAACCTTTTGTACCTACACATAACTTTATTAAAAAGAAAAATCACTGTTTTTTTTTAAGCTCAGGGAGTACTTAATATGGTCAATAAAAAGGCTACTACTATCAAGACTTAAAGAAATAAATAAAAAAGGCATGAACATGATTTTATCATCTAGACATTCATAATTCTATTTAGCATAGGCACATAGTCCATATGTTTAATACTGAAATAGAAGTGATATGAAAGAAAAGCATTCAAATTTCATTAGTTAACGACATGTCTTTGAACTTTTACTAAGCGATAATTAAAATAATAAGACGAAAGTTAGTAAGATGGTAGCAAAAATAAATGCATGCAATGGTATTTTTGGGAAATTTTTCAATTTTTTTATAAATGCATACATAGGCAAATAAAAATAAAACTAAAGAAGAATGCAATGCATGAAATGTATACTCCCCCAAGCTTGAACCAGACACTGTCCTCAGTGTTAGGCCAACAAGGGAAAGAGATACAAACTCAATAAAAAAGAAAAATTAAATAAAAGGGAAAATAAACAATAAAGAAGAGGGAAAAGACACAACTAGATTTACTATCTATGTGGCGGTGAAGGTGGGTGGTAGCCGAAATGTCCATAGAGCATATGATAGTCGTGGATGCGCCTCGTCACGCGAGCGTGCTGATTCTGGAAGGATTCAAAGCGGTCATGGCACTCCTGCATATCTGTGAAGTCTGCTCAAATGGTGGTCAACTCTTGGGCCTGTCGGTGTTGCTCTTCTATAATAGCGTATATCTCCCCTGCTTGGCAAAGCTGCTCATCATACATAGATTCACATAGATTTTGCATGGAAGAATAGTTAGTCTGAGGTGGCGGAGGTGGATAGTAAGGCTGCTTCGAGGGTGAAGTAAAAGTGGACTCTGGTGCTAGAAAGTGATTCAGCACCGGAAATGGCTGTTGAGGTTGCGGAGGGGGTGTGAAATATGTCAGCACATGTGGAGACAAATAAGTGGCCTCGGGTTCATGCAAAGGGGCAGACACTTCAATCTGATCTCGTTCCTCATAAGGAGTGGCCGGTATGAACGAGGAATCAGAAGAGCCCTCATGTGCTGGAGATGGAATCAGAGAAGGCACCGGCATATAGGGTGAATGGGCTCATGTGGCATATTGGGAAGCTGCCGGTGATGCAGCTTGGAAGACTTGTGGCTGCTGAAAGTAACGTTGAGTTGCCGCATAATCATTAGAATCAAACCAGGAGAAAGTTTCACCCTGGTGTGGCTGTCCGACAGAGGTAGATGGTCTTGCAGGTGGAATCATTGGAGCTACGACTTGCCTAAAAAGTAATCAATTATCAGGATTAATTGATGTAAATGCATTTCGGCCACTCCAGGGCACCTCCAGATCACTTTCTTTAAAAATAAAAACTTTAACTCCTGCATTGTTGGTCTTGGCGAGGCCCATGTCTTCGTCGATTGAGGTGGGCAATTCCTCGGACAGCTTGAAGATCATCCAGGTCAAGTTTGAAGTGTTGAACTATCGGCCTGATAAGAGTGCCCATACTTATGCTACCGCTCCGAAGAGTAGTACAGCGTTGAAAACGATGAATGAGGAAGGCACCGACATTGACCTGTGTCCTGTGGAACTTACTGTGGACCAAGAATAACTCTCCCTCTCATCCGCTAAGGGTGTTGTTGAGCATGCAATGGACAAAGCGCAGGATTTTGGATTGTGCTTTCCTTAGCTGTACTCCAGACCAATCGATCTTCTTCAATTATCTGTTTCCAAAAATCTTCAGCATGAAAGTTAGTAGAAACAGAACGAGCCCCATAGTTGGGAAATCCATAAATATTATTAAAATCTTCTAGAGTCAACGTGAAAGGTCGCCCGTATAGCTGAAATGAAATGCGGGGTTGATCATACTCTCTGTCATCTAAATTGAAGACCTCGAGAGATGACAAGAATTCCATTGTAAGTACTTCATAAGTCAGCCACCACTACTGAACAAAATCTGAAAGGCCAATTTGATAAAATAATAAATGGATATCGGCAAATAAATTGTACTCCCTCAGTATCTCGGTGTCTGGAAATCTAGTGGCGTTGACTCGTACAACAGACATTCTTTCAAAACGATCTTGGTAGGTAGGCTTTGTCCAATAATAATCTCCTGGATATGAAATTAACTGCGAAGATTGTGGCATGGTTTGGGCGTCCGGATGTCGTCGATTGCGATGCCCTCTCGAGATATTAGCAAATTGCCTCATCTCGATCGTGAAGGGTCTCAACCACAATATGTACATGTCAGTGAAGAGAGACTCGGTCGATATGAAGACGATGAACCTCGATGATGAGTCTCGGCCACAACAGTTGTCGGTGAAGATCTCGGCCGTAGTCGATGAAGAGACTCGGCCGAGATTGGAGTGGTTGCAGTGCTATCGATGGTGGAGCTTGCGGCCGGTACGAAGAAACCTCTAGTACAATGGAGCGAAGGAGAGGGGCGCAAACGGAGGTTGGAGATCAACTATGTTCAACTGCAAGGCAAATGCAAGGGTAAGTATTTATAGAAGAAAATGGCCGTGACCTTACCTGTACAGGCGTGATGACCAGTCATGTCGACTGGAATCCGAGTGCAAAGCATGCACGTGTTCGATAAGACGATGCATGGCTGTTGATGCTGCTGGTTGTTATTGCGCCTATGATATGTCATGTCGGGTTGTCAGGTCAAATCGATGCAGGGCATTGTTAATTCAGTGTTTGCACCCGTGATTTGTCAAGTCTCATCAGCGATTTGTCAAGTGGCATGATGATCGTCCTTTGTGCCCGAGATATATCATGTGTATGCATGCCGACACACATGCAAATAAGCTTCGCGTGTCAGAGTGTCCGATCAGCTTTTGTGGCTGAAGTTGTCTGCGATTGGATTTTAGTGCCCGGGAGACGTCTTGTCCGAGGTTTTCTTCGGTGATGATCGGTCAAGTCTGGGTGCCAAATTCAACATGCGGAGCGCCGAGTCGAAATATCTAAAAATAATTTACTTGTCCAAAATTCTCTCCTTACATGAAAATTAATTAGATGACTCCAAAAAATATCTAAATTATAAATAAATGAACAAATAAAATAAATCACCTAAACTAAATTTAATGCAACTAAAGTTCTAACTAATCTAAAGAAAAGGGTAGAAATAGTTCTGATTTATAGTCTTCAGCTTGACTTAGTCGAATCGAGATTCAGGTGGTAAAGAGATTAATCATAGACAAATTTTGATAATATGTGCCACCATGATAGAGTTTATAATTAAGTCTATGCCCATTAACTTTAAATCTTTGCTTATGATCCAATGATTCAATTTCAAATGTTCCATAAGGTGAACAATTGACTATGACATAAGGGCCGGTCCATCTTGATTTGAGTTTTTTAGGAAATAATTTGAGTTTGCTATTATAAAGAAGCACATGTTGACCAGGTAAAAATTCTTTATGTTTAATATGCAGGTCATGTAAATTTTTAGTGCATTCTTTATATAGTTTGTTGTTCTCATATGCATGATATTTAAATTCATCCAGGTCATTTAATTGTAATAATCTTTCTGCTTGTGATGATTTTGCATCCATATTTAAAAATTTTGTTTCCCAATAAGCCTTATGTTTCAGTTCCATAGGAAGGTGACATGCCTTTCCAAAAACTAATCTGTAAGGAGAGGTGCCTATGGGTGTCTTAAAAGATGTTCTATATGCCCAAAGTGCATCGTCTAATTTCAAGCACCAGTCCTTCCTAGATGAGTTCACAATTTTCTCTAGAATTCTTTTAATCTCTCTATTTGAAATTTCCACTTGTCCACAAGATTGGACATGATATGGGGTGGGTACTCAAAAAATGTTTGACTTCAAATCGGTTAAAAAGAGTTGACATTATTTTATTACATAAATGTGTTCCATTGTCACTTAGGATAGTCCTAGGTGTTCCAAATCGAGTAAAAATACTTTTTCTTAGAAAGTTGGCAACTACCTTAGCTTCATTTGTTGGTGTGTTTACAGCTTCCACCCATTTAGACACATAATCAACTGCCACTAAAATGTATTGATTGTTATAGGATTTAGAAAATGGACCCATAAAGTCAATGCCCCACACATCAAAAATATCACACTAAAATATTTGTGAGTGGCATTTCATCTCAACGAGAAATATTACCTGTCCTTTGGAATTTATCACAATAGTCATAGTAGTTTCTTGCATCTCTGTAAATGGTTGGCCAATATAGTCCACATTCAAGTACCTTAGCCGTTGTTCGATTGGGTCCAAAGTGACCTCCAGCTTGTCCATCATGGCAATGACTTAAAATATTCTCAATCTCATCTTCGCGAACACATCTTCTAATTACTTGATCTGCACATAATTTAAAAATGTAAGGGTCTTCCCAGTGATAGTTCTTGACATCATATAAGAATTTCCTTTTCTGATGAGTGGTCATGCCCTTCGGAATGTAAGGTCCTGCAAGGTAATTAGCAAAATCAACAAACCATGGTGTAGTGTCAGAAATTTGAAAATTTGTAGAGAGAGAAAAAAGTTTGTAGAGATAGCAAAATCAACGAACCATTGTAAGGTCTTCAAGTATGTCTATGACTTCTCTTGGAGATGACTCCAAACGGGATAGGTGGTCAGCTAACAAGTTTCAGTCCCTTTTTTATCCTTTACTTCAACATCGAACTCTTGCAAAAGTAGTATCCATCGAATTAATCTAGGTTTGGCATCTTGTTTGCTCATCAAGTGCTTGATAGCTGCATGATTTGTGTAGACAATAATTTTTGAAAAAATTAGATATGATCTAAACTTGTCAAAAGCAAAAATAACAGCAAGAAACTCCTTCTATGTTGTTGCATAATTTAGTTGGGCAGCATTCGACTTGCATAATATATGACATGAAATGTTTTATCTTTTCTTTGCCCCAAAACATCTCATACGGAACCATCACTCGCATCACACATCAGCTCGAATGGTAGAGACCAATTTGGTGCTACAACAATAGGGGTGGAAATTAGCATTTTTTTAACAGATTAAAGGCGGCAAGGCAATCTGAATTAAAATTGAATTTTGTGTCCTTATCAAGAAGATTAGTTAAGGGTTTAGCCATTTTTGAAAAAATCTTTAATAAAATGGCAATAAAATTCTGCGTGCCCAAGGAAGCTTCGAATGCCCTTCACATTGGTTGGAGGAGGCAAATTTTCAATAACATCTATCTTGGCCTTATCCACTTCAATTATTTTTTTTTGAGATTTTATAGCCAAGCACTATACCCTCCTTAACCATGAAGTGACATTTCTCCCAGTTAAGGACCAAATTCGTTTCTTGACGTCGCTGCAAAACTAGAGATAAGTTATTCAAACAGTTATTAAAAGAGCTACCAAATAGTGTAAAATCATCCATGAAAATTTCGAGTATCTTCTCATTCATATCTTCTCTGGAATGTTGCTGGAGCATTGCATAGGCCAAATGGCATCCTTCTATATGCTAATGTTCCATACGGACATGTGAGCATTGTCTTTTCTTGATCCTCGGGTGCTACTACTATCTGATTGTAACCAGAGTAGCCATCTAGAAAACAAAAGTAACTATGACCTGCAACACGCTCTAACATTTGATCAATAAAGGGTAATGGAAAATGATCTTTGCGGGTAGCATCATTAAGCTTCCTATAGTCTATACAAACTCTCCAACCTGTAATTGTTCTCTGAGGCACCAATTCATTATTTTTGTTACTTACCGCAGTGATGCCTCCTTTCTTAGGGACTATCTGCATAGGACTTATCCATGAACTATCAGAAATGGCATATATAATACCTGCATCAAGAAATTTAATGACCTCATTTTTCACAACTTCCCTTAAAGTTGGGTTGAGCCTTCTTTGGTACTGAGCAACTGGTTCGGCATTTTCCTCCATCAAAATTTTATGCATGCAAATAGTAGGAGATATTCCCTTGATGTTTGAGATCGACTAGGCGATTGCTCTTTTGTGTTGCCTCAACACTTCTAAAAGTTTGTTTTCCATGCCACATGTCAAATCAGTAGATATGATAACTGGATAAGTGTCATTTTCAAGAAAGACAAATCTTAAAAGAGATGGGAGTTCTTTAAGTTCCAATTTTCGGGGGCAATCCAATTTATCTATATCTTTGATGCATGCAAAATACAACATATTTTAGTTAATTATTTTAATTAAATTTTCTATAATTTGATCATGGCATGCATCATTTTTAGTCACTTTTAATCATAATTCCGGATTTATCAATTTTAATTATTAAAATCGCTGAATATTTTAATTGTGGATGGATTAACTATATTTTTATAATTATTTGCAGGAAAATTCAAATCTCGGCCGAAATTCAAAGAAATTCCTTACGGCCGAGATTTGGCTTTACACCCAAGTCGTTACGGCCGAGATTCAAAAGGAGTAACAAGATTTAATTCTTTGTTACGGCTAACATTTGAAGGCGTAAAGATAAATATTTTTATCTATTGGGCGTAACAGGAAAAGTCTTTCCTTACGGCCAAGAGTTGAAGGCGTAAAGATAAATGTTTGTATCTTTTGGGCGTAATGGCATGAAGATAAAGATGTTACGGCCGAAATTTGGAGGGCGTAATGGCATGAAGATGAAGGGCGTAAAGATAAATGTTTTTATCTTTGGGCGTAACAAGATATATGAAGGAGTAAAGATAAAATTGTTTGGGCGTAAAGATAAAAGGATTTTTATCTTTTGGGTGTAATGGAAAGGAGTAAAGATAAAATATTTTCCTTACGGCCGAGACTCTTTGGGCGTAAAAAGATAAGAAAGATTTATCTTTGGGCGAGTTGATAAAATGATTTATCTTTGGCCGAGTTTATCTTATAAATTTAAAGTTAACCGTACGATGTTACGGCCGAGATCAAATTGAAGTCCGTCCGCACCCTATAAATACGTGAAGAATCCATCGTTTCAATTCGTGCTCTGAAGTTCAGGTTTCTTCCACGGCGAGTCGTGAGCTCTGCAGGCTACGACCAAGAGGAGAGAGGTGCGACGGCTGGAGGTTGATCGCGACCCTGATCAAGTCCGAGAGGCTGCCCGACTGTCTGCCCAATTCGAGAGCTCTACTTCTATTTTGGGTGTAATTCTTTCGATTATTATTGTTATTTTGTTATTATCTCTCCAAAATTTCTAGGATGAACTCCATGTTTTTAGGATTATTATTTTAGGAGATTATTAATTGAAGGGAAATGTTTGGACCCCATTTTATTTGTTTTAATCTTTTCTGATCAATTATTAATTGTGCTTAATGCTTTAATATTAGTTAATTAAATTTCCGAATTAGGCTATACCAGTTTGTGGAGTGTTTAATTTCAGAATTTATTATACTAATTATAATTGATTTTATTTGGAATTAATAATTGACATAAATTTGATAACTAGTGTGTGGAGAATCAAGTTTGTGTGGTCTATTAATCTATACCAGTTTGTGGAGTGATTAATAGTCTAGAGAATTCAACTTAATGCATCTTAATTTTAATATGATTTTGGGGGTACCAGTCGTGGAGACTTCAATTCTTATTAAATTAAGATAGTTCTATATGATTAAATTGAGGGATGCCAGTCGTGGAGACCACAAGTTAATCATGGTAGATTACTTTAGGGAGACTCTAATCCATCTTTAAAGATTAAATTTATCTTTTATGGTTCAAATATTTATCCTGATCTATTTTCATCCTAAGGCCTAACTTCAACAATACTATCTTATTTTTATCTTATTTTCTTTATTTTATTTTCATAAAACCTCTTTCCAAAAATTCATGTTTTTCCTCTCTTATTAATTTATAAATTCAGATATTGAATTAATAATATTCCTCGTGGGTTCGACACTCTTACTCCTTTTTACTATATTACTTGAGCGACTAGTGCACTTGCTAGCAAATTTTATTGTTACAATTACAACGCATCAAGTTTTTGGCGCCGTTGCCGGAGAATATTTTATTAATTAATTTCTGATTTTTATGAATTATTAGGAGATGTAAATAAATTGTAAATAATTCTTTATAAATATGTATTAATTGTTTTAATTATTTTTGTGAATAAACTAACATTTTTTTCCTTTTGCAGATAAAGGTCACAACATTTTTTTAATTTATCTTCTTTCGGTTTAAAATCCGACGCCGATTGGATTTTTTTAAATTACACTGTCGACTTATGGATTTACGACTTTAATTTGATGTGTCGGCTTTATTAATTTTACGGCCTCGCAATGAATGATTTCTGAATTCTAAACTTTCAATCTTTACGGCCGTAATAGTTTTATCCGAATGTTTTTTACGCCATGAGTAATGGATATTGATTTGACCTTGTTACGCCCGGTTTATCGATGGTTTAAATTTTTTACGCCTTATTCGAATCAGTTTTCATTCTCGGCCGTAACATTTTTGTTTGAACTTTTCATATGGATTTGATCTGATTTCGTAGTTTTACGACCGTAAGGAATTGCTTAATTCATTTTCGGCCGTAATGATTCAATTTTCGACATTTGAGTTTTATTCGAAATTATTTCGGCCGAAACCCTATTTTTCTTTACGGCCTCGTGTTGACATCATCTCGGCCGAAGTGACCTCATCTTAATTGACGATTTAATCTTTTTACGGCCGAAATGATCTCATGTTTCATTTTTACGGCCGAGAATTAATCTCATGGTTTTACGGCCGTAAAATTTCTGAATATTTGTTTTTTACGCCATCTTATGACCCCAATTTATTTGTGATTTTTTTTCATTCTCGGCCGTAACATTATAATAGTTTGAACTTTTGATTTGACTTTGTTTTGGCCGAAGCGATTTAGTTTGTCTCGGCCGTAATGGATCATCCGACATGGATTTTTTTTTACACCTTCCTATGATTTGTTACTTCTGAATTTTTAATGCTTCTCCTAAACGATTTAAACTGATTACCGCTTGTTAGTGGCGACCTTAAGTGCTATGATTTTGGGATTTGATTTACTGATGGCTGATTTGTGATGCTAAAATTCGGGATTTGTTTATTTTGGAGCCGATATTTTTCTTTTGTAGATAAAGGTCGCGACAACTTTAAATTTGTTAACTTTCGGCTTAAATTCTGACGCCGACTGGATTTTTCAGATTACGTGAACTTATGGTTTTACGACCGAGATCTAGTTTGTCGGCTTTACTGGTTTTACGGCTTCGTTTCTGACATCTAAACTTTTAATTTTGCTGTCGCAACATTGATTTCAGTGGCTTTATATTTTATATTGTTTGTTACGGGCGAGAATTGATCTCAATTTTTTACAGCCGAGCATTTATCTCATATTTTTTTTACGGCCGAGAATGAATCCTGTTTTTTCGACCGTAGAACTCTTTTTAATATTGATTTGATCTTTTTCAGCTTTAATGATTATGATTTTTTTTTACGCCCGTAAGCTTTTAACTGACAAACTCTTATCCAATTTTACGGCCGATATTTCACTTCATCCAGATCGAACTGAATTCTCTCTCTTGTGATATGATTGATTAAGCTTGCAGACGAGAATTTAATCTCTGATAATCCATTATCTCATGTTTTCTTTTTACGGCCGAGAATTCCTTTTTGATTTGACCTCTTTCGGCTTTAATAATTTCGAAAAATCTTTTACACCGCAAAAGTCTTTGCTTATATTTTGCGGCTGACAAATTTAATATGAGTTTTACGGCTGAAACTTCACGATCAAATTGTTTTGCGGCCGATAAATTTCTGAATCCTCTTTGAACGTTGGTTAAATCTCTCGTGTTAATCATTTTGTGCCTTGGATTTTCGTCTCGGTAATCCTGTTGTGCATGTCTTTTGCGGCCGAGAATTGTTTCTTACTCTAGTTTTACGGCCGATATTTTCTGAACATTTGTTTTTACGCCATCTTGCTATTTTATTTCGGCCATAATCCAAGTTTTACGCCTTCACGTTGATTAATCACTTTTGACACTGTTCTACGGTTTTTGCGGCCGAACGAGACTCGGATTCCTAATCTAATTGTGGTCGTAAATCTATTTCTGTATTGCGGCCGATTAATCTTATTTCCTCTCTGAAAATAATTTTTTGCTAATGTCTGATTATTAACTTTACGGCCGCAAATTAGTTCTGATTCGTTTTGTGCCGTTTGTTACATCATCATTAATTCTTCCAAGTTTTACGGCCGAACGAGTGCTTGATTTTATGATTATCTATTTGATTTACTTTCGATCGAGTTATTTGGCATTTGAATTGGTTTGTAGTGCGTTTGGCGGCCATAATTAGGTTTCTGATAAATTCTTTTCGGAAATTAATTTTAATGACGAATTCTCAATTCTTAAGGTCGAAAGACTTTCTATTTGTTAAAATCTTATTTCTTCGCACCTATTATCTGTATTTCTTTTTTCTTGTATATATTTGTATTTTATTCTTTTATCTCTCTTACTGAAAATTAGTTGTTGCAGGACTTAAGTGAAAATCTAATCACAACTAAGTTAATCCTTTGGATAAATTTATATGTCACACATTCTGATCAGATGTTAATTTTTCATTTTATTTAATTTTTTTTCTGACACTTGGTTGTTGCAGTGACGAATTGAATATTTAATCACAACCAAATATTTTACTAATTTACATTTTTTTTAATTAAGTTAATTTTTTTATTTTATTATTTTTATTTAATTAGTTATTTGATTGGCATTTTAATAGTTTAAGGAGTCATCTAATCGATATTTCTTTTTGTGCACGGAGAGGAACTCGACTAATCAATTCTTCGGATACGTAGACCGAGCGATGCATGAATTAACACGTCGGGTTCATCTCGGACATGACAAGGCGAGAGGAAAAATCACCTTGGAATCGGCCGATCTCTGCGCTCCTTGAATTTGATGTGACCCTTCACTGCGCGCATCACGTGGGAAAGGTAAGTTTACGCCCGAAGTTTCATCCATAAATTTTTTACCCCTTCCACATCCTTGCAGATCAAGCACCACTGCCTTACGGCCGAAGTTCCAAAGCTCTTCGTTACGGCCAAGCCTTCTTCCTTACGGCCGAAGTTTCAATCCTCTCGCCCAAAAACTTCTTACGGCCGAAGTGGCTCTTACGGCCGAAGTTTCGAGTCTCACCGCCGCTCCCTTACGCCCTGTGCGTTACGGCCAAACTCCGGGCGAGTTTTTCTCTTTACGGCCGAAATCACACCGCCACTCCTTACGGCCGAGCCTTTACGGCCGAACATCAGCGCCACATCGCCATTCCTTACGGCCGAAATCTACAAAATAATCACCTCGGCCGAGGTTCCTCATCCTCTCACCATTATGGCCAGTTTCTTACGGCCGAGATTGCACGGCTGAAATCTTCATCAACAAAATTTTGCGGCCAAGCTTTTACGGTCGAGACTCTCAATTATCGGCCGAGATCTCCTCTCACCGACACCTTTTGCGGCCGACACCTTCATCGATATATATATTGAGGCCGAACATCTCTCCACCGACAATAAATCCGGTTGTGTCTTTTCCCTTTTCTTTATTTTCGTTTCTTTAAATTTTCCTTTTTATTGAGTATGTATCACTTTCCCTTGCTGGCTTAACACTGAGGATAGTGTCTAGTTCAAGCTTGGGGGAGTTTGCATTTCACGCATTGCATATTTCTTTCTGTTTATTTGTTTATATTTGCATCTATTTATAAAAATCCAAAAAAAAATTGAAAAATTTGAAAATTTTCTAAAAAATACCATTGCATGCATTTATTTTTGCTACCATCTAACAAACTCTTGTCTTATTGTTTTAATTATCTTTTAGTAGAAGTTCAAAGACATGTCGTTAATTGATGAAATTTGAATACTTTTCTTTCTTATCACTTGCTATTTTAGTATCAAACTTATGGACTATGTGCCTATGCTAAGTATAATTATGAATGACTAGACGACAAAATCATATTCATGCCTTTTTATTTCTTTTAAGTCTTGATAGTAGTAGACTTCTTATTGATCATATCAAGTACTTTTTGAGCTTATAAAAAAAGAAGGGTTAGTTCAACCCCAACAAATAAATAAATTAAAAAAAAAGGTTGAATAAAGTTATGTGTAGGTACAAAAGTGTTATCCGGAACCAAGGTGTGTTCGGGTAATTAGATCCGTAAGGGTTCATGCCTGGCGACCTAAGGGCAACTGCTCTGGGATCCGTCGATCGAAAACCTGCTACATGGACCATCTTGTGGAATATGGAGAAGCACAGGAGTACTGAATCATGACTAAGTTCGAACTCTTCATTCAGAACCTTGGTTGTTCGGGCAAGTAAACTCGAGGGGTGCTTTATCACCTGGTGCCCTAAGGTCTTCTGGTCTGGGAGTCATCAGTCTAAAGCCCGCTACATGGACTTCCTTGTGCAATCCTGCTTGAAGATTAGAACTTTTAAATGATTGAAAATAAAGCTGAAAAATGAAAAGAAAAAGAAAAAGTTTTAAGCTCAATTAGTACTTATGTGTTCAATATCAATGCTATTATTTGACAGACAATTTATTTTTCTACAAGGTTGAATTTGAAATTGTTTAAATTTGTGTAGCATTCAGAACTTCTATGAAGCTAAGTGCATGGAAAATGATAAGATACTAAGTAGTAGGTGTGCAGATGAATTGTGTGAGAAAATTAATCAGTTGACAATGTGAAGGCTACGATGGAACTTTCTTGAGCCTTGCTTTGAATTTTTGCTTGAGGACAAGCAAGACTTTAAGCTTGGGGGAGTTTGATGCATGCAAAATACAACATATTTTAGTTAATTATTTTAATTAAATTTTCTATAATTTGATCATGGCATGCATCATTTTTAGTCACTTTTAATCATAATTCCGGATTTATCAATTTTAATTATTAAAATCGCTGAATATTTTAATTGTGGATGGATTAACTATATTTTGATAATTATTTGCAGGAAAATTCAAATCTCGGCCGAAATTCAAAGAAATTCCTTACGGCCGAGATTTGGCTTTACACCCAAGTCGTTACGGCCGAGATTCAAAAGGAGTAACAAGATTTAATTCTTTGTTACGGCTAACATTTGAAGGCGTAAAGATAAATATTTTTATCTATTGGGCGTAACAGGAAAAGTCTTTCCTTACGGCCAAGAGTTGAAAGCGTAAAGATAAATGTTTGTATCTTTTGGGCGTAATGGCATGAAGATAAAGATGTTACGGCCGAAATTTGGAGGGCGTAATGGCATGAAGATGAAGGGCGTAAAGATAAATGTTTTTATCTTTGGGCGTAACAAGATATATGAAGGAGTAAAGATAAAATTGTTTGGGCGTAAAGATAAAAGGATTTTTATCTTTTGGGTGTAATGGAAAGGAGTAAAGATAAAATATTTTCCTTACGGCCGAGACTCTTTGGGCGTAAAAAGATAAGAAAGATTTGTCTTTGGGCGAGTTGATAAAATGATTTATCTTTGGCCGAGTTTATCTTATAAATTTAAAGTTAACCGTACGATGTTACGGCCGAGATCAAATTGAAGTCCGTCCGCACCCTATAAATACGTGAAGAATCCATCGTTTCAATTCGTGCTCTGAAGTTCAGGTTTCTTCCACGGCGAGTCGTGAGCTCTGCAGGCTACGACCAAGAGGAGAGAGGTGCGATGGCTGGAGGTTGATCGCGACCCTGATCAAGTCCGAGAGGCTGCTCGACTGTCTGCCCAATTCGAGAGCTCTACTTCTATTTTGGGTGTAATTCTTTCGATTATTATTGTTATTTTGTTATTATCTCTCCAGAATTTCTAGGATGAACTCCATGTTTTTAGGATTATTATTTTAGGAGATTATTAATTGAAGGGAAATGTTTGGACCCCATTTTATTTGTTTTAATCTTTTCTGATCAATTATTAATTGTGCTTAATGCTTTAATATTAGTTAATTAAATTTCCGAATTAGGCTATACCAGTTTGTGGAGTGTTTAATTTCAGAATTTATTATACTAATTATAATTGATTTTATTTGGAATTAATAATTGACATAAATTTGATAACTAGTGTGTGGAGAATCAAGTTTGTGTGGTCTATTAATCTATACTAGTTTGTGGAGTGATTAATAGTCTAGAGAATTCAACTTAATGCATCTTAATTTTAATATGATTTTGGGGGTACCAGTCGTGGAGACTTCAATTCTTATTAAATTAAGATAGTTCTATATGATTAAATTGAGGGATGCCAGTCGTGGAGACCACAAGTTAATCATGGTAGATTACTTTAGGGAGACTCTAATCCATCTTTAAAGATTAAATTTATCTTTTATGGTTCAAATATTTATCCTGATCTATTTTCATCCTAAGGCCTAACTTCAACACCACTATCTTATTTTTATCTTATTTTCTTTATTTTATTTTCATAAAACCTCTTTCCAAAAATTCATGTTTTTCCTCTCTTATTAATTTATAAATTCAGATATTGAATTAATAATATTCCTCGTGGGTTCGACACTCTTACTCCTTTTTACTATATTACTTGAGCGACTAGTGCACTTGCTAGCAAATTTTATTGTTACAATTACAACGCATCAATCTTCCTCAATGCTCTCTTTTGTTATTTGCTCATTATTTCCCTCCACATTTTCCCTGGAATCATCAATACTTTCCATGGCCTCGTCGGCATATGGATCTAAAAGAAAATCTGCAACAATATGATCAAAAGTACCAATAGTATCATATTCTAATGAATCAATGGCATAACAAGATGAGTAATCAGAAGATTGTTTGAGAGAATTTTTTATATTAAAAGTAATGTCTTCGTTGTTGACGTGAAGTGTGAGCATCCCTTGTTGAACATCTATAAGTGCATTTCCTATGGATAGAAATGGTCTCCCGAGGATGATGGAGGTTTTTTTCATCTGCCTTCATATCCAAAATAATAAAATCTGCAGGAAAAGGAAATTTATTAACTTTTACCAAAACATCTCTTAATATCCCTCGGGGTCTCTTGCATAAAGAATCTGCAAATTGAAGAGTCATGTCCGTCTCTTCAAGTTCCCCATAACCTAGCTGCACAAATATAGAATATGGCATTAAACTAATACTAGTACCAATATCACATAAAGCTTTGGCACAAAAGAATGTTCCTATAGTGCAAGGTATGGTGAAGGTTCCAGGATCTTTCATTTTTCTAGGCATATCTCGATCATAGATGGCACTACACTCTAATGTCAACATTACTCTCCAAATGTTTTCAAGTTTTCTTCTTGAAGATAATATATCCTTCATGAATTTAGCATAGCTTGGCATCATCTATAAGGCTTCATGAAAAGGAATGTTAATAGATAATTGCTTCATAATATCAAGAAAGCGAGAAAATTGCTTATCGAGTTGTTCTTTGCGAAATTTATGTGGATAGGGCAGATCCTCTATGTTGCTGGTATTTCTTGGATTGTCAGTTTCCATGTCAGTGGCTTGATATTATATCTTGGATGTTTCGTCATCAATCCCTACAGTTGGTGGTGGAGTTGGTACTGAACCCTTTAGTTGTTTGCCACTTCTAAGAGTCACAGCCTTGGTCTCTTCCTTGGGATTTTTTTCAGTGTTGCTTGGAAGAGCTCCTGATGCACGACTTGCCAATTGTGTCGTCATCTGGCCCAATTGTCTTTCTAAATTTCGAATTGATGCATCCTGACTCGTGGCTCTAGACTCCATATTCTTTTGCAATGATTGCATGGTGTCTATGATCTGTGCCATCATCTCCTTCATGTGATTTGATGATTGATATTAGGGAGCATCAGGTTGCCTTTTCAGTATATAGTCTTTTGGTGGACCAGAAGGTTGGCCTTGATTCTGATTATAGGCAAACTTTGGATTGTGTCTCCAACCATAATCGTTGCTCTTGAAAAATTGATTGGAAATAAAATTAGCATTTTCAATCTGATTAGAATCAAAAGTGTTACCTGTGGGGCAAAAATTGTTAGAATGCCCTCCTCCACAATTGCTGCAGCTCATTAATGACATCATCTTTTCAAATTTTTGGTTGAGTGTCTCGAGCCACTACTTCAAAAGAATTTCTATTCTATACAGCATAAAGACTATGTGTTCGTCGAGGAGGTCTTTTTTTCTTGACTAGATTTTAAGGCAATAGCTTCAATGATATCTAGTATCTCACTAGGGCGTTTAGCACCAAGTACTGTCCCTCCTATAGATTGATCCAACTTATGTTGATCCGATGATCGCAGTCCATGATAAAAGTCTTTCTTCACTAGCCATTTTGGGATTCTATGGTCAGGAACTTTTGAAAGTAATTCCTTATAATGTTCCCAAGCGTCATATAGTGTCTCGTCCTCATCTTGAATGAATGCCCTTAGTTCTCTTTGATATTTGCCTGCTTTTTGTGGTGGGAAATATTTTCCAGCAAAATTTTCTACTAGCTCCAACCATGAGTGAACTGATCCTGTAGGCAAAGTTTTGAACCATGTAGAAGCTTTGTCACGTAAAGATTGTGGAAACAATAAAAGACGAATAACTTCAGTAGAAATATTATTATTTTTAAAAGTGCTCAAGGTGGCCAAAAATTTGTCAAGGTGGTCATGAGGGTCTTCATGTAGTCCTCCACCAAATTGTGATGCTTATATCATCCTCACGATTGTCGAATTGATTTCAAAATTATTTGCATTAATATCTGGCAGCAGGATGCATGATTCTCGGTCATCGTATCTGGCCGAGACATACTCTCTCATTGAAAGTTCTGCTTCTTCCTCTTCACGACGTTTATTTTGTGGCGGAACTAGTTCATTTTGTTGCTCCTGACTCTGATTGTTACGAGTTTATTCAGCCATTCTTCAGATATTTCTTCATAATCGGCGAGCAATTCTTTCAATTTTGGGATCAAATTCTAAAAGCGGATTTGAAGTCCTAGTGCGATGTCTGGAATTATCAGAAGATTCCATGATATATATATACAATAAAACCTGCAACAACTAAGTGTCAGAAAAAAAAATTAAAAATTAAAATATATATACAAATATAATACATGCATATAAAGAGTTATAATTAGTCAATAAAGATTTAACTTGTTGGCAATGACTATTTTCGTGATATACAAAATGAGTCAAAAATATGAAAGAATTCAATATGAATCGTTCGACTGAAATTAAATTCCATGTAGATCAAAATAAGAGAAAATATCATAATAAATTATGGTCGTAATTTGACAGAAAGATACAAGTTCAATAAATTCAAGAATAAAAAATAACATCAAAATGTTTAAAAAATTTAATCGCAAGTTGTCATGAACCCGATTTAATCCACGAGTTAAACTAGAGTTCGCGACTGATTACGAATGATCAAATAAAATTATGAAGAAATGTGGAAACGTGATGTAATTTACTTTTCTTTTATAACATAAGAGTAAAAGTATATCATTAAATAAATTATATTGTGATCATTTCAGAGCAAAGTGATACACCTTATGTCGTACATTTAACAAAATGATTTTATTTTCAATACAACTTATTTTGACATAAGTAATAGACACGACTAGCTCTCTCGACATCTTAATAGAAAGATACAAGAGACATAAATCCTCTCATCATACCACCAAGGATGTTATAGAATCCTTTTATGACTATCACCTCGCACGATCCCCAACGAGCTATATGAATCTGAAAAATATTAGAAACAACATTATGAGCAAAAATAGCTCAGTAAGTTGATAACTCATAAGCTACGTGTTACCATCTAATAAATTTGGGGAGATATAAAAATACAAGCATTAATCATATTACCAAAATCAATATTTTTATACATTTAATAAATACATATATAACATTCCAATCAAAATAATCACACCCAATCTATAATCATAGTCATTTAAACATATCAAACATGTGTATGCAATGCAACACTCTCATATATATGCACGGATCACCAACTGGCCAGTGGTCGGTAGGTGGACTCTAGAGGTGGCTCCCATCGTGATCAATGATGTAGCACTTAGCTCCATTCTACCTCATCCCTTTCAGGGAACAAATCATATAGCTATAGGTAGACTCTAGAGGTGGCCCCTACGGATTCTAGAGCTGGCCCCCATCGCGACTACTCATGATATGGCACTTAGCATTAGCCTATCTCATCCCATTATTGGGGAATAGAATGATGGATTGGACTCTAGAAGTGACTCACACCATGATCAGCGATGTAGCACTTATCTCCAATCATCATACATGCAATGTAGGCAAATGCAGATACATGATTCATCATATAAAAATTGTATCTCAATATCAAAAGATGAATCATATCAAATACCATTTTAAATCGAACAAGATTGCACTTCTCGTAATCCATTCATATCATATCACATATACTTTTCAAATGTGCAATCATACAATCATTTAGATATACTTTTCATAATTGCATTTATCGAAATCAATTCATAACATATCCAAAACATATTCAATACATATAATAGTCGATGTCACATCGAATTTAAAAGAGGTGAATACATAAAGTAGGAGAAACCAACTTACCTATAAGAGCTACCAAAAAGTTTTTCCTTTCCTTTTTCACTACTTTACTCTTCTATTCCTATACAATAATAATAAGAAACACATCACTTCTATGATCTGAACAGAAGCCTACCACACATGAAACATAATTAATTGAAGAGGTACATGACCCTTGGGTATTTACTCTTATAACTTAAGAAACTATTTATCACAAGAGTTGGTTTACTATTAAGACATATTTGTATACATAATAAAAGAAAATTCGTATTTGTTTGAATTGATAATCAAATTTGTTCATTACAATTTTGCTTACTTACTGGTTGCTAATATATTAATCTGTAAAAATTTTAGATCTTATTTCATTGTGATTTGTTCACAGGAAAATCAACGTTCAGCCTAATTTTTATCTTATTTCTATGTTCTGACATACTAAGTGACCTTACTTTTATGATTTATATAAAATAATAAACATTCCCTTTTCTTGTAATTTTAATTTTCCCAAATAGTAGATATCATAGGGTGCAATTGATAAAATTATCTAAATTTATATTTATTTCATTAAGCACAATAAATTTAACCAATACTAGCATAATTTGCCCTAAGTTCCATCCTGACAGAAAGGATCATGTAGAATGATAAATCAATAACTTTATGTAGACATTATATTTTCCAATGATTTTAGTTGGAAACACATGTTAACTTCTGTACTCTAAGGAACATTAAATATCAATTTATATGATTACATATCCAATTTAATACCTAATTTGCAATCCAAACCAACAATTTTATTAAACAGTATGATAGACCCTTAATCATGATGGCATAACTTTCGTTTCATAACTCCTATTAACATGATTCAAACTCTCATATAAACTAGATTCGGAGATGATTCAACATGTTAAATTTAATAATTTTTAAGGATGAATTGGTATCAAAAGAATATCTTAGAAATAATACCATCAGTCTAGGGTAGAATCTTCACCTTCAATGATCTTCCTTGTCGAATTTCCTTCAAGGTCCATGAAAGGAGTCGTGGTCTAAAATTTTTTGTGTGTTGTCTAGAGAGAAGGATAAGACCATATGAATTTTTTTAGATTTTTATCGCCTGAATAGTCAGTGGAAAAAAATAGTCTAAACATGAGGTGGCAAGTTGTTGGCTTGCTGGCAGCATGCATGTCAAGAGTTGAAATTCTTGTCCAATTAAAATTTAACATTCATTAATTTCATCCCTAATTGATATTAATTAGTATAATATAATCAATGTAATTTATTCACATATTTTATATATTAATTTTTGTTACACACATATATTCATATGCCACTTGGCGACATTTGATTGGTTCATTAGATTTAAATCCAATCTTAACAAATCAATGCATAGTTAATCATAAGAGAATAGGCTTTATAATAATATGATTATTAATCATACTTTAGTACTTTAATTAAATTTTATAAATTCTTCTTATATCACTACATGACCTTACAGCATATACTACAACACATGCATTCAATTGATTATAGCCATATAATATAGAATCCAATATGGATTAGATCATGAATATTACACAAGTTACTTGTCCAAATGTTTTAGAAAACACTCCGACACAAAATTTCCAAATGATAGAGTTGTCAAACCACATCCGAAAATAATTATATTCAATTTCTTAACTGTCGGATAATAATAATAAAACTCAATAAGGTGTAGAATAAAACTCTATAAACGATTGGGGCCAAACTTTCGGATTAGTTAAGACAAAATCCAAAACTCAAGATTAATACAATGAAAAATATTAATAATGAATAATCACGGCCGAAAGAGAATTAAACTGACACTTGGGCGTAAAAATTAATCAATTCCTTGCATACAAGACCCTAGGCGTAAGAACCAAAATGATGTCGACAACTTGATTTCGGCCGCCAAACAGAAAACTATCAAGGTTTCGGCCGAAATAAAAATTGAATGAAACTTGAAAGTCATGTATTACCCCAACTCTTATGTATAACAGAAGTCGACAAATTAATCATTATGACCGAGAAAGAATAAAAGTCATACCAGGCGTAAATCGGACATTAACCAATGTCAATTAAGTCGAAACGTGATCCAAATTGGGCATAAAACATAAATCACATATAAACTGGCAGAAACAAGGTCAAACCAACATTGTATGCATTAATCGTGGCGTAAAACAAGGTTCAGAAAATCAAAAACATGTCAGCCGCTAAACAAAAAGAATTCAAAAATCGAGAGGCGCAAATCATCCGATAATATTTCCAGTAAAGCCGATGAAAATTAATCACGGCGTAAATCCATAGGTGAAATTTTTTCAGAAAATCCACTCAACATCAAAGTTTTAAAATAGAGCATTGGCCGAAAGTTAACAAATTTTAATAATGTCGTGACCTCTTTATCTACAAGAAGAAAGATGTTAGATTATTTACAAATATATAAATAATTAAAACAAATAATAATGTATATTTACATAAAAGAAGGAACTACAGAAAAATTATTTACATATTTTATTTGCACCTCCTAATAATTTATAAAAATAAGAAATCAATTAATAAAATATTCTCCGACAACGGCGCGAAAAACTCGATGCGTAATATGATGTAGCAAAATAAAATCGCTAGCAAGTGCACTAGTCGCTCAAGTAATATATTAATAGGAGTAAAGAGTGTCGAACTCACGAGAAATATTATTAATTTAATATCTAATTTTATAAATTAATAAGAGAGGAAAAACATGAATTTTGAAGATAAGTTTTGTAATTATAGAATAAAATAGAGAAACTAAGATAAGATAATAATAATATAATGGTGTTGAAGTTGGTCTTAGGATGATAATACATTAAGGATAAATATGTGAACCAGAAAAGATAAATTAAAATTCTTAAGATGGATTAGAAATTTTTCCAAGTTATTAATTTACAAGATCAAAATGACAAAGTCCACAAATTGGTAATTTTTCTATTTAATCTGTCAAATCAAACTATCTTAAATTTAATCAACTGAAGTCCCACAAACTGGTATTCATGCAGATGAGATTAAATTTAAGATGCGTTAATATGAAAATCCTAGACTATTAATCACTCTACAAACTATTATAGATTAATAGACCACACGTATTTAATTCTCCACACACTAGTTATTAGACCTATGTCAATTTTTAATTTCACAATAAATTATTTAATTTAATTAAATAAAATCTGAAATCAAGTAGTCCACATACTGGTAATTACTTAACTCAGAAATTCAAATAATTAAATTAAAAGCACTAAACACAATTAAAAATTGATCAAAAAATTCAATAATAATAAAATAAGGGTTCATAGAATTTCCCTTCAATAATAATCTCCTAAACATAAAATAACTAAAACATGAAGTTCATCCTAGAATTTTAGAGAGATAATAACAAAATACAAATGACAATCGAAAGAATTACACCAGGAATTAGGATCTTCGGATGTTGTCGGAGCGTCTGGATCAGTCATCCGATCAACTCTCTCTATTGGTCGAAGCCTGCGCAGAGCTCACGACTCGTTGTGGAAGAAAATCAAACTTCAAAGCATGAATTGGGATGATGGCTTCCTCCTCTATTTATAGGTGCGGACGGACTTCAAGTTGATCACGGTCGTGAATATCGTACGGCCAACTTTAAATTCGGATAGAGATAAAACTTGGTTAATGATAAAAAGTTATCCATTTTGCACCTGATGATAAACTTTTCTTGTTAATGATAGAGTTTTGCTCCCAACGATATCGGCCGCAATAGATAAATATTGGTTAAGGATAAAAAAACTTCTATCTTTGCCGTTGGATTTCTCGGCCGATAATCTCCATCTCTCATGGTTAAGGATGATGTTTTGCGCCCAATGATAAAACTTCTCATTTGTATTTCGGCCAATAATTACTTTATCATGATATAATATCGGCTAGTGATAACCAAGTGTGTTTTGCGCCTAATGGTTTTGCATTGTATAATAGGATTAAATACTTTTTACGGCCGATAATCTCTTTGTATTTGAATTGCGGCCGATAAACATAAGGTAATGTTAGTAATTCAACTTGATAAATCGGTAGTATCTCGACCGATAATCCCTAGATAATGATATACTCGACTTTTCCTGCAAAATAATTATTAAAATTTAATTAATCCATCCACAATTAAAATATTCATAGAATTAATAATTAAAATCGATAAATCCAGAATTATGACTAAAGATGATATAAAAATGATGACATGCCATGATGGAATTATAGAAAAATTAATTAAAATAATAAACTAAAATATGTTATATTTTGCATGCATCAGTCTTCGATCCCAGTTTCTGTGGAGGATGACATCTTTCAGATTTTTATGGTATGATCTTCTTTTTTTGTTACATAATTTGTTTTATATTATTTTTAAATTACTGACTTTTATAACATTATTTATGTGGCAAATCAGTTTCATCCGTATTTTAGTTTGGGACATTCCGGAGAGCTTTTGAAAAGGTGGCTCCGAAATCGACTATATAAGTTTTGCGATGTCGTCACGCCCGTCGGCCTCAGTTTGGAGCAGGGCATACAAAGATGCTCAAGACATATTAGGTGCCCAGTTTGGGAGTTGTTATGTAGGGAGTTTTACATTTGAATTTTTTTATTAAATTTACAATTTTTTGAAGTCTAAGTATTTAATGTTCATATAGGATGGATGAACAATGGCAAAGAAAATCGGAAAAAGCAAGAGTTAACCAATGTTGAAACCTGAGGTCCACATCCACGCAGGCGGATTGATGCAATTTGATGAGCATCGACAACGCATGGTACTGTATATACAAAATCAAATAATCAAACTTTATCTTATACTTATTTTATAAATTTTGAAACTTTATTGCAGGAGGAGAAATCAGGGCGGTCCTGTGGACTTTCGCGTGGTCTACGAGGCCACGCATAAGAGCCGAAAGACCAACGAGCTGGTCACGTCCACTGCTTATAGGCTTCTAGTAAGTCTCATCACATGTTCACTTGGTTGGTGACATTAGTGCAAATAATTTTTTAAATGTGCAATGTTTAAATTTTTTAGGATGCGTATAATGAGAAGATGGCTAAGAATTCTCATCACCGAGTAACGTATCTCTAAAACGATTCATATTTTTAATTTATATAACACCTTGAGAAAAATGTATATGTAGAGCATTTGATGTAGAACGGTTGTAGAGCACTAATTTTACTTATCAAATTATTAAAATAATTATATATTAATTTATAGTATATATTAAATAGTAAATGTAACTAAAATCAAGATCATCGAATTATTCGAAGGTCATGATCAAGCCATATTAAGAAATATGACTAATTCGATGGTTGTAATTTATTTAGTCTTAGATGATATATTTTTATTATCAAATTATTCAAATAAATATAAATTATTTCATCTGAGAAGTATATGATCAATTTAATAATGAATTATAATCATTAATATAATTAAATGATAAGAAATAAGAGCTCTACATCAAGATGTGGAGCGGGGTGCTCTACGTACTCATTAAATTTATATAGTTTATAGTGTTTATATGATTGTATAATTTTTCTATTTTGTAGAGGACACTGCTATTTGGGAGGAGGTGGTCGACACAACACGAGGATGATACCTGCGTGATCTAGGCACAGCGACTTGGGTACCTAAGAGGAGCGGAGGATATGCCAGTGGCACATCTGCTCCGAGCTCATCTGCTGCACCTAATGCGATGAAACTATCGCAGGAGATATCGCAGAAGCTATCGCAGCATTTGGCTCCTATTTTGTAGGCGATTAAGACGATGATCTTGCCATATAATCAATCTCCATTAGGCTAAGGACCGAGTAGATCGGCATCGAATGTCCGAAATGACAATGACGACTCCCAAACTTAGGATAAAAACTTTTGCATGATATTAGATATACTTCTCTTAGTTTAGATTATTAGTTATACTTTTGTTATTAGATATGTGCGTAGTAGTTATACTTTTGCTAGTTCAGTTTATTAGTTTTCATATTGTTATCTTTGATATGATGACTGTGATGAATGATGAATGCATTTATATGCATTGTATAACTATATGGTGTGGGAAGGGAAGAAAATATGGTTGTAATAGGGCAAATTTGTCTGCAATTAGTGCCTGTTTAGCGTCCCAATAGTGACGCATGCATTGTCGATGCTATTTTAAATATATCATCATTAGCGTCATTCTTAGCGTCGACAGATTTAGCATCTCATTAGCATCGCAGTATAAACCTCGTTAAGACATCAAATTCGTGCCACAATAACGTCGAACTAGCGCCATTTTAGGTATTCCTATAGCGTCACATTAGCGTCAAAATAGTGTCGCATGTTTTTGCGACACTTTAGTGTCGCTTTAGCGACGCAACTCAATTGTTCATACGCATCATCTTAACATCGGGTTAGCATCGACCCGTGATGCTAGTTGCGGCGACTGGTGACGCTAGTTACGTCGCCTTTGCATTTGGCACTATTACGATGCTAATGGCTGCCGATTCTAAGCGTCTCATATTATTGATACTATGTCTAACGCTAAATCGACGCTATTGTTTCCTACCACGCATTAGCGCTGCGTCTCAGAGCTTGTGTCGCTATTTGTCAGTTTTTTTGTAGTGAAATTACATACATATAAAAATATAAGAAATGGGGGAAGTATTAAATAAATATGAAAAATCACCACAAGCTTGAACTTAGGGATGATAACTTACGAAAAGTAATGATAACTTATTATTTGCATATTGTACTATTCCCAACTTTCCTAATAATGATAACTTATTATTTGTGGGTTTATCATCATCCGAATGGAAAATTTTGTTGGCAAATAGGTTTTAAGTCTTTTTCTATATTTTGCTGAACAAATTATATTGTGATAATTGTTGGAAAAAAAATCTTAAAAGGTATAATCAGCCATTTCAAGTGTGAAAATTTATTAATAAAAAACACCCCAACTGATGTCTATGAAATGATGTTTGATAGTCAAATGAATTATAAACTGTATTATGATCTTGTATCATTATTCTATGCAATTTTTTTACTCTCTCTCTCTCTCTCTCTCTCTCTCTCTCTCTCTCCCCCTCCCCCCCCCCCCCCCCCCCCCCCCTCTCCCTCTCCCTCTCTCTGTTAGATAATTTGTGAAGGAGATTGTTTTGAGATTTTTTTTAAGAATTGTAAACTTGTAATTAGAAGAAGCTTCTTATTCTAGATATTTCCTCACCTCTCCAATGTAGAAAGTGGTTATAAGGGTGTTATCTTATCTAGGTGAATAAAGGTTTGATATAGTGGAAATTTAACAATCTTGAAGTCGAGGAGTCAAAAGACATAGAGTAGGCATCATGTTTGACCAGAACCATGATAAAAAGTATTTGGTTTTTATCTTTTCTCATTTGATTGCTTGCAATGTTCTTGTATGAATTTAGTTTTGGATCGAATTGATTGTTTTCTATTTTTATCACTTATGTAATAAGTTTTGATTATGTATCAATATGTAACCACCCTTCTTTGTGCCTTTTGATCCATATATATCTTAGTACGAATCGATTAGAAGATCATGAGGATTTCTTGGGGAACTCCCAATCTTAGATATCATCTCATGCCGTCATATAAAGAATCCATGGGGTCATAGTTATGCAATTTTATTCGACGATATACATGCTAAGACTTATAAGCATGTGGAATTTTGCTCTATATTCACAAAGTAAAAGAGTCAATTTGTAGATCCAAGTCCAACAAAGGGGTTTAATTTGAGTCATGTTCTCCTTCAACCTTGTTGTGCATGCCTGATTGATAGGTGAATTGCTATTCATGGCCCATGAATTGGGTCAAGGTTCTCAGTGGCAAGATTGTTGATATTGGGATCTTAGTCAAGATCATAAGAGGGTTCCTAGATCAAATATCAGTTCAAAATTATCACATTTTGAAAAAACAAATTATAAGGATTATAAAAATATCATGAGATATATGGTAAGATCGAAAAGGTAACAAGATCATAAGAGAGGTCCTTAAATATTGAGATATTGGTAACATTGTCTAATGATTTTCGCTCAAGGATGTAAATCTTCTTTCATGTCCATGAGTATCACTTTACAGCCTTGAACTGTAGTTCATGTCTGTGAGCAATATCTTAATGGCCATTCATGCTCGTGAAGTGTATTGTCACACCACGAACTCAATTTTCATGGTCATGATGTGCTCAAGGTCGGATTTATTGCATACATAAATTTATGGAGAATGGATAAAAATTATACATAGGTCAAGGATTTCTTTAGGAGTACATGTATGACAATAAAAATCAATCTACTTCAAATATCATGGTTCTAATGCATACGTTCATTACACAAAATCATAATTCATATGGTTTGATACAAATTGTTAAGAAAATAAGCGAGAAAAACATTGGGAATGTTGTAAAGCCCGGGATTAATAGGAAAAAGAGAAAAAAAAAAATAAAAGGAAAAGATAAAAAGGGGAATAAAAGAAGAGATAAAATCTGAGTTAGATTTGATTTGATCAGGGAGAAGTTAAATTATGTTTTATGCTCTGATCCTCTCCATATAAATATGAGGCTAAATCAAAGCAAAATCCCTTTTTTGTTTCCTCACGAAGCCGGCCCTAGTTTCTCCTCATACGTGCGTCCTTTTTGTTCCTTCTTGTCCCTGACGGCCGCCACCATACAAGAGGTCAACCAGAGGACGTGAACGATGTCGGACGTGCACCTGAACCGAGAGGAGCAGATAGAGGAAGAGGAAGAAGAGGAAGAGGACTGCACAGATAGTTTCTTGGACAGAAACTAAAAGGTATGAAACTAGGATAGATTCGTGATAGAATCTTGGTTTTAAAGTTGAAATATGTTCTAGGTAGTTCCTGATTAATGTCTGATGTTCTATGATTGAATTGTGCCGGTCATTGCCGGAAAAGATGAACGGAATGTGAACTATGCGTCCGCGCAGTTTCTGCGCAAGATGAACCCCGCCCGAGTTCACTTGAACCCGGCCCGAGCAGGTCCTTTGCCAGACCGAGTTCGGAGGAACTCGGCTTGGATCTGCCATTGTTGCGCTCTTGGAGCTCTACCACTGGATGAACCCGGCCCGGGTTGAAGACGACCCGGACCGAGTTCTGCATGCCAAGAATCGTCGGGCGCGACAGCCGCCCTGACTCGACGATGAAGCGACCCGGCCCGGGTTCTCCTCTGATTTTTCCGAAGATGATGATCATGAGCTCGACCCGAGTTTTCCCCACTCGGCCCAGGTTCCAACATTGATTAAATCAATTTTATAATGTTCAGATTCCTAATTTTTGTTCCTATCTTAGATCTTAACGATATCTATGATTATGTTAATGATGCTCCTGATTTGTTCTCCATGATCGTATCTTTTATCTTGATTTAAAGTTCCTTTCAGGATGTGACTTGATTAATTTAAAGATGCAAGATAAAAGACGTAAAACGTGAAATGAAGAGCTCTTTTTTTATGGACTGGTGACGACTAGTTATTGGCTGACTTCGGTCAATTATGGGCTGGCTCTGCCAGTTATGATGATGATGATGGACGGGTTGAGGCGGGCCTCCCCGTGGGTTGAAATATACCCCACATAAGTCAAAGATGAAATTAAGATGATGAAGAAAATGAATACATATGAATAAAGAATTTCTCTTATGATGTTTGGCTTTTACTATTCTTATGATCTTTTATTCATATGTTCATATGCATGCTCCTATCAATTCCATATTATGATCATGATTCACTTTCCTATCAGATGATGATGTTATCTTATGATGTTACCTTTATGATTCATGTTTGGTATCATGATCCTATTGCGATATTTATCTTACTTCCATACTGAGTTGTAAAACTCATAGGGAGGTTCTCTCATGCATGTTCTTAAATGCAGACCAAAGTCTCAATGATGAGGTGACTAACGGTGACAGATCGAGCTCGTA
This sequence comes from Pontederia crassipes, assembly GCA_030549335.1. NCBI lineage: Eukaryota > Viridiplantae > Streptophyta > Magnoliopsida > Commelinales > Pontederiaceae > Pontederia > Pontederia crassipes. Next base: position 12,775,697 of record CM060190.1, read on the forward strand.
GGTGGCTGCACATAGTTATCGAGTCCTTTAGATGATGGATAGCTTTTTCCTTTCTTTTTATTACTTGATGTATTAGCTTTCCTTTGGACTCCTACGAAGTCAGTTATCAATCTTCTGCATTTCATGATGTTACTCTCTTTATTTTTAATGATGATTTAATTATTCCGCATTTATCGTTACTGAGTTGACCAGTCAAAGTATTCTTTTCGATCAACATGATGTACACGTAAGGATGACCCTTAGCGTCTCCGAAGCATATTCTGCCACGTGACGAGGTGAGATTTGGGGGCATAACAGTTAGGTATCAGAGCCTAAAATTAGGCCATTCTCATGTCCTAATGTATGATGTCAAGTCCATGTGCAAGCGCCACGAGCAGTCACCGCGTCACCTACAGTCAAGTAAGTTTATCTTGTCTCTTGAGATGTAGGATGCTTTCTAAGATGATGATGTATGATGATGTAGATGCCTCCACGCCGCGCACCCGTTACTAGAGCTTGGGGTCGGAGGCAACCTCGAAATAGCGGCGGGATTGGGAATCCACAACAAGAGGGGACGGATCAGAATGAGGTCCACATGAGTCAGGCTCATGCTGTGGAGCCGACCGTCCAATCCCCACTGGTGCAGCCTGCACCATCACAGGCACCAACGATTCCGCCCGTACTGATACCATCTGTTCAGGCCGTACCAGCCATGACGCCATCGGTGCAGCTTCCTTCTGTACAGCCTATGCCACCAGTGCCCTCTAAGGACACTATTCAGGCATTTATGAAGTTACGCCCTCCGGTGTACAATGGTTTGGGCGAGTTTGACAAGGCTGAGAGATGGCTGAGGACAATTAAAGAGAAGCTACAACAGATGAACTGTGGTGAAGAAAAGAAGGTTCTGTTCGCCACCAGCGTATTAACTGAGGATGCCTTGGACTGATGGAGAACTGTGATCGACACACAGTATGACGGACAGAACGACGTTCCTTGGGAACGTTTCTGTGAAGCATTTGAGACACGCTACTTTCCACCATACCAGCGTGCACTGAAGCAGAGGGAGTTCCTACAACTGAGCCAGGATCAGATGACAGTGGCTCAGTATCATGTCAAATTCATTCGTCTGGAGAGGTACAACACTCTCAAGATGAGTGATAGACAGAAGGCAGATAATTTTTTTTGCCAAGGCTTGAACCCAACCATCCGGACCAGCACCTTAGCTAGCCAATGTGCTAATGTGAGTCTGGCAATGGAGTTAACAATTACGATGGAAAGGAACTATGCAGGGAACAACAAGAGCTGAAGGACGTGAAAGGAAAGCCTCCTATGCAACCCCCTGCCCAGAATCAACCTCGATGGAATGACCGTCGTCGGAATCGAGGAGGACCCGACCGTAGGAACCAACGTCGGGATAATCGGGCAAGGCCTTATGAGCCTCGTGAGGCTAACCGCCAACAACAGCTCCAATATCAGGTAAAGATGATGCATATGAAGTTAAAGATGTTTATGAGGAAGAAGAATAAGTTATGACCCTTTTTGCAGCCTCAACGTCAGCAACCCCAGCAGCAAACACAAGGTACTGGTGCTTGTCCCCACTGTAGGAGGTTTCACATTGGGGAATGTAGGATGAAGGCAGGGGTATGCCTGCACTGTGGTCAACAAGGACATTTCATTTGTGATTGTCTTACTAATAAGGATGAACCCGCACCAGCTCAGCGTGACGCAAGACGTGGAAACAACATGGTGTATGGAAGAGTCTTCCACCTAGAGGAAGATGCAGTACCGGCTGACGCCGAAGTCATTAGAGGTACATTATCCATAGTCAGTCTTTCTACTACGATTCTATTTGATTTGGGTGCATCGCACTCTTTTATATCTAAAGACTGTGTTATTGCTTTAAGCTTACCTCTACATGATATAAGTCACTCCATGGAGATAATTACTCCTATGAGAATGCTCTACGCCATCAAGTACCTTCCTGAGGTACTAGTAGAGATACAAGGCAAGAACTTTTCTGCAAATCTAGTAGTCATTCCGATGATGGACTATGATGTCATTCTTGGTATGGATTGGCTATCCTACCATGATGTAGTCGTACTATGCAAACAGAAGAAGGTGATCATTCGTAATCAAGGTGAACGCAAGACCACTGTTAGAGGTTCCACGGAAAAAGATGATAAGGTTATCATATCTGCCCTGAAAGCACAAAGAATGATACAGAAGGGATGCAGAGATTTTCTTGTAAATGTGATGACGACGGACAACCCATGGACCCAACTACAACAACTGGATGTAGTTCAGAAATTTTCGGATGTCATTCCTGACGACATCTCCGAATTACAACCCCCACGAAAGATTAATTTTTGGATCGATCTCCTTCCAGGCACTGCCCCGATCTCGAAGGCCCCCTACAGGATGGCACCGGCCGAGATGCATGAACTGAAGAAGCAAATTTAGGAACTTTTAGACAAGGGGTCTATCAGGCCGGTGTATCTCCTTGGAAAGCTCCAGTGATGTTTGTCAAGAAGAAGGATGGCTCTCTAAGACTGTGCATCGACTATCGGATGCTGAATAAAGCCACAGTCAAGAACAAGTACCCTCTACCACGAATCGATGATCTCTTCGATCAACTTTCAAATCCCGCGGTATTTTCTAAGATTGACTTACGAAGTGGGTATCACCAGCTTAGAGTGGCCGATGAAGATGTACAGAAGATGGCTTTCCGATCAAGGTATGGTCACTATGAATTTCTAATGATGTCTTTTGGACTAACGAACGTCCTGCAGCTTTCATAGATCTCATGAACCGGGTGTTCAGACCATACCTAGACCCGTTTGTCATCGTCTTCGTAGATGACATCTTTATCTATTCGGAAAATAAAAAACAACACAAGGAACACTTGAAGATATTTTAAAAAAGTTAAGGCAACACAAGTTATACGGCAAACTATCCAAGTGTGAGTTCTGGCTTGACTGGATTATATTTCTTGGACACATAATCTCGAAGAAGAGCATTTCTGTGGATCCTTCCAATGTAGAAGCGGTATCCCACTGGCCAAGGCCAAAGCATGCCACTGAAATCCGTAGCTTCTTCGAATTGGTAGGTTACTACCGCCGGTTCATCTAGGATTTTTCAAAGATTGCGTCTCCCTTGACGAACCTAACGAAGAAAGGAGTGAAGTACATCTGGACACAGAAATGCGAAGACAATTTTCAATAACTGAAGGCCAGACTGACCACTGCACCCATACTCACCATTCCGAAAGGTACAGATGGGTATGTGGTGTACAGTGATGCTTGCGGCACAAGACTAGGATGCGTGCTCATGCAACATGGAAAAGTGGTCGCATACGCATCTAGGCAGCTGAAGAAGCATGAGGTGAACTACCCGACTCATGATCTGGAATTGACAGTGGTAGTCTTCGCGTTGAAGATTTGACGACAATACCTTTATGGAGTACAGTTCGAGGTGTTCACCGATCATAAGAGCCTCAAGTACGTCTTCTCTCAGCGAGACCATAATATGCGACAACGAAAATGGATGGAATATTTGAAGGACTATGAGTTCTCCATTAATTACCATCTTGATAAGGCGAACTCAGTTGTAGATGCACTCAGCCGCAAGTGGAAAGGCTCACTAGCTCACATGATGATGGGTATGTATAAGATGATGAAGGAGTTAAGCCTATAGAAGCCAACACCTGGAAGGAATGGAGCAGCACTGACGATGCATCAAATACAGCTAAATTTGGTGGATAGGCTCATTAAGGTTCAGGCCCAAGATCCTAAGTATACGAAGATGTTAGGAAGATGTCAGAAAGAAGAAGAAGATTTCAAGCTCTCAACAGATGGTGGCCGATATAGAGATCGTTTATGGGTCCCAAGTGATGAAGCTCTCAAAAGAGAAGTGATGGATGAATGCCATAAGTCTGAGTTTGCGATTCATCCGGACAGCACTAAAATGTACAAGAATGTGCAAAGAACCTTCTGGTGGAATGACATGAAGCGAGAGATTGCTGAATATATTTCCAAGTGCCTGGACAGCCAACAGATAAAAGTGGAACATCAGAAGCCCTATGGAAAGATCACATCTCTCGCCATTCCACAATGAAAGTGGGAGGACATCTCTATGGATTTCATCACTTGTTTACCCCGCACCCAGAAGGGACATGATGTCATATCGATAGTAGTGAATCGGTTAACGAAGTCTGCACACTTCCTACCCATAAACTCAAAACAATCGGTGCAGAGCCTTATAGATCTATATGTACAAGAGACCATTAGACTTCATGAGATCCCCACCTCTATTGTATCAGATCGAGATCTAAGATTTATAGCCAAATTCTGAAGAAGCCTATAAGACTCTTTTGGAACGAGGCTGAATTATAATACGGCATTTCATCCACAAACGGACGGTCAGACTGAAAGGACCATCCAAACAGTTGAAGATATGTTAAGAGCTTGTGCACTCGACTAGAAGGGTAATTGGGATGATCACCTACCACTTATAGAGTTTGCTTATAATAATAGCTACCATTCCAGCATTCGTATGACTCCCTTTGCAGTCTTATATGGGAGACCATGTCGTTCACTTGCATGCTGGAATGAGGTAGGTGAAAGGAAGATTTTGGATGCTAAGGAGCTAAAAAAGACAGAGGAATATTCAGCAAGAGTCGAATTGATACAAGAAAGGATGAAGACAGCTCAAGCTCGACAAAAGTTTTATGCTGACAGAGGACGACATGAACAAAGTTTTCAGACAGGTGATCAAGTACTCTTGAAGGTTTCCCCAACCAAGGAATTGATGAGGTTTAGTAAAAGAGGAAAGCTCAGCTCAAGATATGTTGGTCCATTTGAGATACTTGAGCTAGTTGGAGAGGGTGCTTGCAGACTAGCCTTACCTCAATCCTATGGGCGAGTTCATAACGTGTTTCACGTCTCTATGCTCCGGAATTATAAACATAATGATGCAAATGTAATACGATATGAAGAACCCAACCTCAAAGATGACCTGACCTATGATGAGCAGCCCATCCAGATTCTAGAGACAAAGGTTCAACGTCATAACAACAAAGATGTACCGCTGGTCAAAGTGGCTTGGAGCCATCACCGAGGTGACAAAGTAACCCGGGAGCTCGAGTCTGAGATGTGAAGGGAATTTTCCGCACTTTTTGGTAAGTCCTAACTTTTGACTGAATTCGATGATGAATTTTATTTAAGGGGTTTATGATGTAACGCCCGAGATTAATAGGAAAAAGAGGAAAAGAAAAATAAAAGGAAAAGATAAAAAGGAGAATAAAAGAATAGATAAAATCTGAGTTAGATTTGATTTGATCAGGGAGGAGTTGAATTCTGATTTAAACTCTAATTCTCTCCCTATAAATATGAGGCCAAATCAAACCAAAACCCCCTTTTCGTTTTCTCACGAAGCCGGCCCTAGTTTCTCCTCATATTTGCGCCCTTTTCGTTACTTCTTATCCCTGATGACCGCCACCATACAGGAGGTCAACCAGAGGACATGAACGACGCCGGACGTGCACCTGAATCGAGAGGAGCGGACAGAGGAAGAGGAAGAAGAGGAAGAGGACTGCATGGATAGTTTCTTGGACAGAAACTAAAAGGTATGGAACAAGGATAGATTCATGATAGAATCTTAGTTTTAGACTTGAAACATGTTCTAGGTAGTTCCTGGTTAATGCCGGATGTTCTATGATATTGAATTGTGCCGGCCATCGCTGGAAAAAATGAACGGAATGTGAACTGCACATCCGCATAGTTTCTACGCAAGATGAACCCGGCCCGAGTTCACTTGAATCCGGCCAGGGCAGGTCTTTTGTCGGATCGAGCGCCATTGTTGCGCTCTTGGAGCTCTACCGCCGAACAAACCCGGCACGAGTTGAAGATGACCCGGACCGAGTTCTGCATGCCAAGAATCATCGAGTGCGACAGCCGCCCTGACTCGATGATGAAGCGATCCGGCCCGGGTGTAACCCGAACCCGGCCTGAGCTCTCCTCTGATTTTTCTGAAGATGATGATCATGAACTCGGCCCGAGTTTTCCCCACTCGGCCCGGGTTCCGACATTGATTAAATCGATTTTATGATGTTCAGGTCCTTGATTTTTGTTCCTATTTTAGATCTTAACGATATATATGATTATGTTAATGATGCTCCTAATTTGTTCTCCATGATCGTATCTTTTATATTGATTTAAAGTTCCTTTCAAGATGTGATTTGATTAATTTAAAAATGCAAGATAAAAGACGTAAAACGTTAAATGGAGAGCTCTTTTTTTATGATGGACTGGTGACGACCAGTTATGGACTAAATTCAGTCAGTTATGGGCTGGCTCTGCCAGTTATGATGATGATGATGGACGGGTTGAGGCGGGACTTCCCGTGGGTTGAAATATACCCCACATAAGTCAAAAATAAAATTAAGATGATGAAGAAAATGAATACATATGAATAAAGAATCTCTCTTATGATGTTTGACTTTTGCTTTTCTTATGATCTTTTATTCATATGTTCCTATGCATGCTCCTATCATTCCATATTATGATCATGATTCCTATCAGATGATGATGTTATCTTATGATGTTACCTTTATGATTCATATTTAGCATCATGATCCTATTGCGATATTTATCTTACTTCCATACTAAATTGTAAAACTCATAGGAAGGTTCTCTCATGCATGTTCTTAAATACAGACCAAGGTCTCAATGATGATGGTGGCCAACGGTGATAGATTGAGCTCGTAGGTGGTTGCACATAGTTATCGAGTCCTTTAGATGATGGATAGTTTTTTCCTTTCTTTTTATTACTTGTGGACTCCTATAAAGTCAGTTATCAATCTTCCGCATTTCATGATGTTGCTCTCTTTATTTTTAATGATGATTTAATTATTCCGTATTTATCGTTACTAAGTTGACTAGTCAAAGTCTTCTTTTCGGTCAACATGATGTACACGTAAGGATGATCCGTAGCGTCTCCAAAACGTATTCTGCCACATGACAAGGTGCGATTTGAGAGCGTTACAAATGTCGATCGATCATATCATTTCATCTAGATCCATATATCATTGGAAGAAGAAGACCCTAATGTTAGACAAAAATGATCACTCATTTTCATTCCTATTTTGAGACATGGTGGATTGGGTTGGGTCATTTCTCGCTCATCATTTTCATTCCTATTTTGAGACATGGTGGATTGGGTTGGGTCATTTCTTGGTCAAATCCAGACTTGTTCCAAAAATTTTTGGATAGGATCGAGTCAGGGTCATTAGATTATGACATATCGTGTCATGTCATTAGGTTGGTCAATTAAGTGGGCTTGCGAATAAATTTAAGTTTAAAAATAAATTATCTTCACTAACATTTTCATATTCTAATAAAATTAAGAGTACGTGCAAGTTTAAATGTCAAATAAAACATGATACTAACAAAAATAAATAAGCGCTAATATTATTTAGTATCCACAATATATGATATCCTTTGAAAAGGATAGTGTGAGGCTATATACAAGAAAATACATAAAAGTTTGTGTTTTTTGTCTAATAAAAAACTTTTAGGTCAGATCTAATATTAAAGGTTGATGCCTTTTTGTCTTATAAATTAAAGTTGACATATATGTAACAAACAAAAAAATTTGAGATTTTTTTAAATTTTTCATATATATATATATATATATATATATATATATATGTGTGTGTGTGTGTGTGTGCATATATAAGATGAGTAGTAAAATGTGCTATAAAAATTAGAAAAAAAAACTTGTTGTAGTTCATAAGAAAGAGAGAGAGAAAAAGTAGACTTGGGCTAACATATCTATTTATGGGCCGAAGGGGTGTCCAAATGATACTTCAACCCATCAACCAGTTGGAATAATTTTTGTTGTCATTTTAATTTCATTTGTTTTTTGTTTCATGAAACTTCGTTAATTTTCTTTCAATAAAGAGAAACCCTCTTTTTGTTCCGTGGTTCATTTCTTCTATAGGGGCGCATACTCATTCCTTAGAAAGTTGTATGCCTCAAATTTATGATGTCTCGACAGTAAAATAATTTATTATTTGCCTCTCAAAATTATAGTTGCTCGTGTAAATTTTGAATATAAAAGAAAGGGCATAATTGAGAGAAACATATTCCAATTTTTTTAAAAAAGTTTTAGCCTAATTCTGTAATTGGCATATAAAATTTTTAGATTTGACTAAATTTCCAAAGAAAATTGGAGAAGCATTTATTGAAATCAGGCTAGTTAGTTTTAATAGATAGCAAAACTCATTTTAAGCTGACTGGAAATAATAACTTCTAACTTGATCAGCATGTATTTATTTTTGCAAAGAAGCATTTTTAAGTCGTGGACTAGTTCATCTTTTTTTTTACATGTTTAGTTAGAAAAATATTACAGTGCACTGTTTTTTTTTCTCAGTTGCCACATTTTTATTGAAAAATTTTGCTTTCAACTAATATGATTGGTCGCACGTACAATGATCCTATAATTCTTATGTATAAAAGAATTGAGCTCAAAACAAACATTCTTAAACTGCGTTGAATGGACCTCATTTGCATTTGTTCTTTTGAACAGAGGACAGTGAGCTACATTATTGTTCGAAGTTGGAACCCTCTACGAAAGCTTTCAAATACTCTCGTCGAGCTATTGAGCTATACGAAGCTGACATCTATAAGCTCATGCTGGACCATGATCATTTATGGCTAACAAGTTTGATCCCAGATGCCTTTCATTCAAGTCCACATATAGCTCAACCCATGCTTCATGTTTTTTTTAAAAGAAAAATATTAGCATCAATTTAAGAAAGACTCATCGAGTCCTGATACAAAAAACTGTGGAGGTCGGGAGGAGGACTATCCACCCAAAAATGCTCATCATTTTGGTGGCCAAAAAACGCCAAGTGATCAGCTATAGAGTTATACATTCGGGGACAAAAAGCTACATGATAAGGCTTAATCTGCTCAAAGTAGTCCATGATGTCCGAAAGCAAAGACTTCAGGCGCCACAGCCAGGGGCGTCGCCGCAGAACCATGTGCAACAACTCTTCAGAATCTAGCCGAACGAAGATGTGGGTAAAGCCTCTAGAAACGCAAGCGCGAACACCACAAAAGAGTGTCCAGGCCTCCGAGTGAAGGGCAGACATAACATGGGCAACACCTGCACCTGCAAAAATAAATGACTGAAAGTAAGAGCGAAGCAGAAAGCCGTATCCCCCCGTGCCACTGGCCCGCAAGTACGAGCCATCCGAATTGAGAGAGACCCAATTCGTGCCGGGGAGCTCCCAGCGGATCCGCGGAGGATCCCGGGGAAGAGTTGCCTCAGGGGCGTGGGTGGTACTGGTCGAAAATTCATGAAACGCAGCAAGAGCTTTTTCCCAGAACACAGTGACGGTTGCATATTTGGAGCGAAAATGGATGTCATTTCTAAGATTCCAAATAGACCAAAAATAAAAAGGCAAGGATGGAAAGAAGCTTCTTCCGGGATAAAAGGTCAAGACTCACGCCCTCGAGGAGCCAAGAGCTCGCACCCCAAGAAGGAAAGTAGCAAAAGGAGTAGTGAAGATTAAGTTGCAAGAGGTCCCAAAGTTGAAGAGCAAGGGGGCAAGAGAAGAAGAGGTGGGAAATAGATTCAAGAGCCAAGCCACAAATAGGACATATAGGGTTTAGATTGGGGTTGAAAGTGAGGATATAGTCCAAAGTAGGTAACCGACGATGGAGTAACTTCCAGAGAAAGAAGTGAATCTTAGGAGGAACATTGACATTCCAAGACGCAGACCAATGATGCCGTCCAGCCACAGGTGTCGGCCAAGCCTGCTGTGTCAAGAATTTATAGACCGAACTAACATTAGGCTGCCCATGTAAGTCAGTCGCCCAAACCCACGCGTCATCACAGGCAGAACGAGGAAGAAAAATACCACAAATCGTAGAGCAAATCAAATCGCCAAAAATCTGGGACAAAAGGGGGGTATTCCAAGAGCGCCCTTGGATAAGATCAGAGACCTTTAAAGAGCTAATGTCTATATCCATGTTAATGTAGGTGGGTAGGTGGCTAAGAGAGATAGGAGATATCCATGGATCAAAGCGGACCGACGTATGCTGGCCATTGCCAATGGATTTGAGAAAGCCTAATCGAAGCTGGGGGAGGGACTCTGAAACAAGCCGCCAGGCACGGGCGGCGCCACCAGAAGGCGAAAGGTTCCAAAGAGAGAAAGGACCATACTTTTCCCGGACTAAGCACGCCCAGGGGGATTGAGAGCCAGAGAGAAAATCGAAAACGCGACACGCAAGAAGCGACGTCCGAATAAATCGAAAGTTCCGAACACCAAGACCTCCCTGAGACTGAGGAAGCTGCACCGTGGACCAATTGAGTAAGTGGAGGCTACGACGATTAGATCCAAAATCCCAAAGGAAGGATCTGGAAAGACGCTCGAGTGAGGCAATAGTACCCACCGAGAGGTAGATGGAGCTCAGGAAGTAAGTAGGAAGAGAGGAGAGGCATGATTTAATTAAAGTTGTACGACTTGCCTGACTAAGAAGTTTACGACACCAACCAAATAATCTGGTGGAGAAGCGCTTGATGAGAAAGCCTTGATTATAGGCAGAGATGTGCTTATCCGAAATGGGAACTCCCAAGTAAGTGAGGGGGAAGTACCAGTTGGGATACCCAAGGAATGAACGAGGGCTTGACGCCGATGGGGGTGGAAGCGACGGGGGAAGTAGACAACAGACTTGGAGGGATTAACCCGTTGTCCGGTGAGCAATTCATATACAGCGAGGATATCCTTAATTCGCCTAGCATTAGGCAAATTAGCCCGGATGCAGACCAACAGGTCATCAGCGAACAAAATGTGACTAAGAGTAAAAGTACCGAGTTTAAAAGGACGAATACGACCAAGGTCAATGTGGTGGAGAAGCAGAGAGGTAAACACTTGTGAGACAATGATAAAAAGATACGGGGAAAGGGGGTCCCCTTGACGGATACCACGATGTGGTGTGAAATAAGGTGAGGGCTTTTTGTTGATGACACAAGAGAATATATGAGACCTAATACAAAGATTGATCCAATTAATAAATTGAGAAGGAAAATTCATCAGGGTAAGGATGTGGCTAACCGCCTCCCAGGAAACCCGATCAAAGGCTTTTTCCATATCGAGCTTAACTAGCATATGTTTAACCCGGCCAACCGAGAGGGAATGGGCAAGCTCCTGGGCGAGAAAGATATTATCCTGAATATTACGACCAGGGATAAACGCAGATTGAACTTTACAAATAAGGCTATCTAGAGTGGGTTTAAGACGATTTGCAAGAATCTTAGCAAAGACACGATACAAGGTGTGGCAGAGGGAGATAGGGCGAAAATCCTTAACGGTGAGAGGCGAATCTTTCTTAGGAATAAAGATCAAGGAGGTCTTATGCCACTCCAACGAGAGTTGAAGGTTAGCGAAAGCCTGCTGGATAGATAAAGTGACACGCGGACCAACAATGTCCCAATAGTTGCGGTAAAAATCAATAGTGAAGCTATCCGAGCCAGGCGCACGGCCAGACGGCATAGACCAAATAACATCTCGGATTTCATGACTAGAAATAGGGCTTGTAAGGAATGGAAAGAAGCCAGGGTCGCAAGTGGGGAGTACAGGCTAGAGGCCCGGGGAATGGACAGATCTGGAGAGGGACTCCAGAGATTGACATAATGATCTGCAAATTATTTTTCTATAAGAAGGGGGGAGGAGATGACATCGCTAGAATCCAAGTGGATCTGACGAATAAGGTTCTGTTTTTTATGGATAATAATTTGAAGGTGAAAGAACTTGGTATTACTGTCGCCATGACGAAGCCACGCAGTGCGAGACTTACTCCACCACTTAATGGAGATTTGACGAAGGAGAACTGCATGGAGATGGTAAGTAGCTCTAAGCGAGAGGAGTTCGGAGGGTAACAGACCCCAAGACACGTCCAAATTCTCAAGATGTGAAATGCGGTCCAGAGCAACCTGGGGACGCATTTCAAGCTTCCCCAGGACCTCACGGTTCCAATGGATAGTGTCCTTACGGATAAGTAACATAGTCTTATTAATCGATTGGGAGGTCGAGGAAGAAGACTAGTGATGACTAACAATATCCTTAGCATCCTGATAAAGAAATCAAAATTGTTCATATTTGAATAGTTTGGAGCGAGGGAGCCTAAGGTCATACTGAAACAGGATTGGTGCGTGGTCAGACGCACAACGGGGGAGTGTCGACAAATCGAGACCAGGAAAAGCTTGAAGCCAAAAGTGATTAACAAACATCCTATCGAGTTTACAAAGAATGTGGGCAGAGCCCGCACGGTTATTACACCAGGTAAAGGGAATGCCAGAGGGCTTGATGTCAAAAAGGCCATGAGAGTCAATAAGATTTTGCAAAAGAGCCGAAGACCTAGAACTTCTGAACGGAATACCCCCCCTTTTGTCCTCAGCAGAATTAATACAATTAAAATCTCTGATCAGAGCCCACGGAAAATCATGCGAATTAATTAAACTAAGCGTATTAAATAGCTGATTCCTATCCGCAGGAAGAACGCTAGCATAAACACAAGAAAGCAGAAAATGAAAGCCATTGTGAGAGATAGCTGCTTGCAAAAGATAGTCGGAGGAGAGGAGAGGAGTAACCTGCATATCCTGCCCACGCCAGGTCAGGATAATACATTTTGAGGAGCTAGAGCCTTCGCAGAAGGTGCCAGACCAGGAGGGTCCGAGCCGACGAATAACCTGTTTAGCTTTTACAGACCCAACATGGCTTTCAAGAAGAATTACAAAGTCAAGCGCAAAAATAGAAATTATATTCCTAAGCCTATCTCGAACTTTAGCCCGGAAAGCACCGCGGCAGTTCCACGCCAGAAGCTTCATACGTAATCGTGATTAAGCATCCCGCCATGCACAAGAGAATCGAAAGATATATTAGTACTAGAAACTGATGTCTTTTTCTTACCTTTAACCTTGGCCGGGGCCGGAGGCTGCCGAGGGCGAAGAGCCAAGGAGGGGGTGGGGGGGGGGGGGGGGGGGGGAAGGTTTGAGAACCCTGGACTTCTTTCGCTCCGATCTGGGGGGAGGGGCAAGATCAGGATCTTCTAGGTCGTCAAGAGAAGAGTCATCATCCAATTGAGCGAGTGGAGGAGCCGACAGACCTGCCTAGACCCACACCACCAGATCAGAATGATCAACGATGGCGACATGGTCAGGGGGGAGAGAAGCAGAGGAGAGGTGAGGCATAGCAGAGTTGTCTGGGAGAGGAGGGGGAGAAGCGGCCGCAGTGGAGGGAACCGGGGAGGCGGAGAGAGCACGCGGAGGGAGATGGATAATGTTAGGGCATACAAGGGAAGAGGGGGCAACCCGGGTAGGAGGGGTAGGAGGGGGGCATCCATGGATACGCGTACAGTCAGGATCGTCCGGGGGGGAACGAGGCAGCGCATCATGATTAGTGGAGGTGTTAAACCGAATCGGACCATTCGGAGAGCGGCCGGGGACACGTGTAAGGTCCGGATCGACCGAAGGATGGCAAACATCGATGGAAGGACCTGGCACATCCTGAGAAAACACAAGTGGGTTAGTGGAAAACAAAAGCGGATCCGAGCCATCCACAGGGGTGGAGACCGCACGGATCGCTGAGGTGGCAAGATCCGGCGGGGGAAGGAACTCCACACGGATTGCTGATGTGGCAAGAGGTGAGGGCACCGGGCTCCGCGAAATGGACGGAATGGCGCTACTAGCCGTTAGGCGAGCCCCGTCCGTCCGGTGATCGTCCGACCGTCGGACGCTGCAAGCCAAGTGGCGAGCACCCGGCGAGAGAGGAGGATCAACCGGGAGATTGAGATCCATTGCAAGGCTGGCCGGGGCAAGCGGCGCCAGACACGTAGGCAGTTGACGGAAAGGTTCTGCCGCTTGAAGCCACGGTCCGAAAAGCAACGTCGCCGCCGAATCCCCCGCCGGCGCCTTGGGACAGGTCTCTAGGCGGTGGCCAATGATACCACACCGGTAACGAAAAGTGGGAAGATGCTCGTAAACGGCCTGTTGGAGAAACCTATCGCCATTAGGCAGAGAGATCCAAGTAGCTTGACGAAGGGAAGAGGAAACATTTACCTCAACGCATGCCCGAACACAGGGAGAGTCAACGGAGCAGAGCGCCTGCTCGTCAACACAGAGAACATTACCGAAGGGAGCTGCTATCCTCTTCAGCGAGGCGGGGTTGCGGAGCTCCAGAGGAAGCCCCGAAAGTTGTATCCATAGAGGTGAGTCGAGGGAGGAAGCTGCATCAAGACGGACAAAGGGTGAGATGGAAGCCAGCCGGAGCGTGTGGCCGCCGAACTCCCAAGGGCCGCCGGTGAGGACCTGCAACGAGAGGAGTCAGTTTCAAAAGCAAAAAGAAAGAAAGAATTGCCAAGGGAGGAAATAGCACAGGAGTTTTTCGGCCCCCAGAGAGGCCGGACACCCTCCCGGAGAGTTGCCATTGAGCCAACGAAATGGCCGATGAGTGAAGACTTGAGCTGCGAGGAAAGTTGTGAGATGTCCTCGGCCGGGATGACCACCTCCGCGGAGGTAGCAGCACCAAGCTCCCTAAGCTGCCGAGGAGAGATACGCGCCGGTAGAGAGGAACGAGATCCTTTGGCCACGGAGTTCCAAGGACGGGAGAGCCGGTGAGAGGACGGAGGAAGAAAAAGTATGCCGGAGTTGGAGAGGGGCTGAGGAGGAGCCACGGCGGAGGGGAGAGGAGGAAAAGGGTCGGAGACTCCTCTGACGGAGGGAGGGGGCTCCATGGAGAGCTGGCCAGCGGACGAGGCCACCAGATCAGGCCATGAGGCAACAGGACGGAAGAGAGAAAGGGGAAAAACGGTGAGAAGAACAGAGGAAGTCGGAGGGAAAACCTGCCGACATGCACGAAAACGAAAAACCCTAGCGGAGCTTCTCTCACTAAAAAAGTTTATAGAGAGAGGAGCTTTTCCATCTTTGCTTTCTCACCAAGCAACCTTAAGCTCTGTTGCTTCATGTGAATATGTGATCACCACCACCAAGACCTCTCTCTCTCTCTCATGAGTACGGGCTTGTAGTTGAATTTTCTTGAGGCACCACCAGAAGCTATTATTCCCAGGTGAAGCTTTGGATGAATTGCTAAGGACAATATTGCATTCAAATGCAGTGTTGTGAGAGAGAGAGGGAGACAAGAAAAGGAAGCATCCAGTCATCACCATGTAGCTCCTCCACCCAGAGCCACTTCCACATGATCCCACCCCCTCCACTCACATCACTTTCAAAGCTTCTATACAAACATAGGCATATGCAGGCAAAATGCAGGCGCAGTAACTCACAATCCACCACTCAAAACAGAAGGTGCTGACATAAACACCTGTACAGCCAGAAGACAATAAAGAAATGAACAGGGAGGAAAAAGGAGATCCTTGCTTGCATTGCACTTCCTAATTCCCCCAATGCTGTCCATATCCCATTGGATGAAAAAGAGCACAACTTATTTGGCACTACTGGCATCTTTCTGAAATAGCCATGAATTTCAATCGACAGACCCCATATGAATTAGAATTATATGTTGAAGCTCTGTACTGATATTGGTAGACATGAAAAAGAAAATAGTTGTGGGGCAAAGATCTCACGATCTACAATATCTTCCATTCAGGACTGCAGTAGTCTAAGATAAGTGCTGACCGAGAAAGTTTCCTCCTTTCCTGGGCGAAGGTCCACAGTCATCACAATATTCTGAAATGAAACAAAGAGAAGATCCATGAAGATTGCAGAGGCTGCAGTGAGAATTTGCAATTTTCTTTCTCTCCTGTCTTTTGATCCTTATCTGTTGTTCTAGATACATGACAAGTTGTTTGAATGGAGAGAAGGATAAGGGTTACAGTTGATTTAGCTTATTAGATTCAGGTCACCAATAGCAAACATGTTCTAGTCAGAGTCAAAAGTTTGGGAGTGCTCAGTGCTCACCAGTCAGTCGCCAATAATGGCCCTTTACACAGCGCACCACACACCACACAGTAGACAAATATCCAGAGCTCAACATTCATTGCAGAGATCAAACATTAATTGTACAAACATGGAATCAATGTAGATTTTGCCTTCATTCTTCTCCCCCTACAGAGTGCACACTTAGAAGTACACTGCACAAACGCATCATTAGACATATATCCAGAGCTGCATTCCGTTGCTCAAATATGCAATCTGCACATCTGAGCACACCCAAGATATCCAAGCTAAATGCATAGCAAGCAAATTAAAGAAAGTGATAAAGCAAATTAAGCTTGAAATATTGTTAAAAATGTTATCTTTGCATCAATGTCCTGAATATACATACAAAAGAAGACTTGCATACCCTGCACCAAAACCCTTTGCCAGAGAACCCCTGATACAGGACACTTGCATACTCACTCACTCTCTCATTAACAAAAACATTGGATGTCACCTGGGAAGAAAATTAATTGGGAAGCTCAGATTTTGATCAAAATTTGAATTATAGAAACCTTTTATGAGTTAGGGGAAGGACATAAATCTTCTCGTTTTTGTTAATTAGAAAGGCTGGAGGAAGCCATCAGAGTTGGCAATGGAGTCATGGAACGGCCATGCGGATCGCAGAAGCTTCAACAGTATCTGCGCTTTCCTCTTCCCCCTCTCCGAGCACCCGCCCTGCACCATCAACAGTAACTGCGGCACCAAGCCGGCGGCCACGGCCTCCTTCTGAAGCGTCTCCGATCCACCGACGATGACCACCAAGGCCCCTGCCGCGTGCTCCGACGCTCTCTCCGACTCCTTCCCTGTCATCGCCTTCACCAGCGCCGTCACCGCCGCGGCGCCTCCCCCGAAGCCGGCGATCACCGCCTCCCTTCCACTGTCACCGGTACGGCAGAGAAGCTCCAAAGTGGCGAGCGCCCGCTCGGCGTCCCCGCACGATAGCTCACGCACGCGTTCCGCGACGGCTGCCGCTGCCCCGGCGGCGACGGCCCTCCCTCGGTTTTCCTTCGCCAGGCAGAGTGCGAAAAGCCCTCGAATCCCGACCCTGGCCGCCCTCCTGTTTCCGCCCAGCGGCTCCTCCAGGAGGGCCACAAGCCCCTCCATCATCCCCTCCGTTGACCCCAACGCGGCCCGCGCCTCCACCGATCGTGCCCCGGCCGCCACCGCTTCGACCACCGCCGCGGCGTTGATTCGCCCCTCCATCGACGGGTGCGCCCGCACGGCCTCCCCGAGCCTCCGAAGCCGGCCGGGCCTTCCTGCCACCGCCGCGCTATCCACCTCCGTCAGCGACAGTAACGACAGCACCGCCATTGCCTCGGCCGCCGGATCCAGGTCCGCGCTCCCCCCGCCCACGCCATCCTCGAAGGCGATCTCGATGAGTGCCGTGCGGGTCTCGCGGGAGGAGACGACCGCTCGGTTCTTCTCGGACTCGCGGGCGAGGGATCGGAGGCGGCGGAGGGCGGCGACGCGGGGGGCGGGGCCGGCGGAGACGTCGGCGGCGGCGAGTACGAGGGAGCGGACAGCCGAGGGGTCGGCTGGCTGCTTCGGCGTCGGGATGCGCTCGACGCCGAGGGAGCGGTTGGCGACGCACCAGTCCTGGATGAGGCGGCGGAGGGTGTGGTTGGGGATGAGGGTGAAGTCGGCGAGCGGCGCCCGCGTGACCGGGCAGGTAGTGTTGCCCGTCGCCACCCACGACTCGATGCTTGGCCGGTCGTACGTCTGTCCCGTGCTGACCGTCACCGGGTCTCTCATCAGCTCCAGCGATATCGGGCACCGGAAGTGGTGCGGTATCATCACCCCCGCCATGTCCAGCGGCGCCACGCTGCCCGGCATCTTTCTCTCTCTTTATCTATCTATCTATCTCTCTCCTCTTCCAAAGGTACGCAGCAAATCTATCAGTTGCCGTTGGTGTCCTCTGTGTCTTGGTTGCTGTCACGGCGGTCTTCGTGTGTTCGGGCGCCTTGCGCTTTCGTCGCTTGTTCTAAAATACTCGTACCAACTGGCTGACACGTGCGGGTTATTCCCAACACCGTAAAGCCCTGTGAAAGGCTTTATGCAACTCGTGTGCGCGCTCGCGTCGCGCCACCACTAAAATTATATATACATATATGTATATATCCACCAATCCGTTAAAATTATAATTCACAAAATTTAATTTTGAAAAATAACATTATTAAGGAAAAATAACGCTACTAATGACTTCAAAGAAAGATCCGAGCCGCGGGTCAGATATCCGACGGCGGGCAGCGGCCAATTGCAATTTTTATGGGTGGTTGGGGTTGTGGGGATGGGCAGCGGCCAATTGCAATTTTTAGGGGTGGTTGGGGTTGTGGGGATGGGCGAGATATGGTCCGTGCGGGCGCTACCGGGGTCGAATTCTCGAATCTTTTTTTTCACGGAGACTCAGAGTTTGGGGATCTCTCGAATATTCGAAAATATTAACACTTGATTAATTCAAAGTCGATAAGATAAAATAGTAATAATTTATTATCTAATCAAGATGATGATTTTAAAATTCGAACTTAAAATTATTAATATTCAACAAACAAGTTTTACTAGCATTCAATGAATGTGTTTAAAACTCAATTATATTACTAATTGAGTCAATCATCGTTGGTTGAATTTCTAATTCTTGATCAATTGATTTGGGATCGTAAGGCGGTTCGGTTCAAAGTGGGGACCCGAACGGGTCAAACGTCGGGCCGCAACTCCGAGCGGGGCCCGCGTGTCCGACGCCCCGAGCGCAAATATTCTGCGATGATGCCCAACGTCGCCGTCGTCTGACTCAATCCAGGGAAGGGCCCGCGTCTGGCCAGACGCCTTTTCGCTTATCAATATTATTATAATTGAACGTATAAAAAATAAATGGGTTAAATCTATTTCAAGTATTCTTTTGTTAATTATCAGAATAATATAATAATTCTATAGAAATAAACTTAAACAAGAAAGAAATATTAATATAAATGGCTATCTACCCTTTCTAAGAAAAATAATATAATACTATCCCGTTTGTAAGGAAAAAAAGTTACTCAAATTTTTAATAAATATTTACTTTTCTTTCTCCCCTCTCTAAATTATTTTTTTGCTCAACGTCTTTTATTACCTTTCTAAATTTATCATTTATTATATTTTTTCCATCTCCTTTATTCGTTATTTCTTATTGTCTATTTATTCATTGTTTATTTTATGCCTCTTATGTCCTTCACCGTTCACATCTCCTCTCCAACCACCATCCTTGTCTTCCTGGAACCTGCTACCAGGACAAAACTGACTGATGTCGACCAGTGCCTTGGTTGATCCGGGCCTCCTTTGGACAGTGCTCTACCCGCTGCTATATCTCACCCTCCCCCATCGGACTCTTTCCCCCCTCTCCCTAGTAACACCTCCGGTCCGCTACCGCCTCTTCTCCCCACCCCCAATGTCCCCCTCCCCGCGCTCCTGGGCTGCTGCTGTCCGTGGTGCACCTCACCCATCGTCCTTTACTACTATCTCTCAGCGTCAACTCAGGGTTCTACATGAGACCATCACCGAGGAGGTCTCCATTCCGGCATGCGAAGTACATGAACAATCAGATGCGCTCCGCCTCTGTCTCTTGGGCCGCTACGTCGGCGACCTCCCTGTCCTTCATCAAGCGATCCCCGACCTCTGGCGCACTTTTAAACCGTGCAGTTTGTCTGAAATCGGTAACTCATACATCCTGTTCACTTTTGCTAACGCCGTTGACCGTTTGCAGGTGTTGACGGGCGGTCCGTGGGCGTTCGGCGGATCCCTCCTCACGGTGGCACAGGTCACCCCTTTCTTTTGGCCGGATGGTAATGATACCTTACCCACCCCTACTTGGTTACAATTCTTGGGTCTCCCCCTTGAGCTGCGGTCCCCCCGATCCCTTCGTCGGGTGGCCGCGGCCTTTGGCTTGGTCTTACAGGTTGATATCTGTGGTGGTGGCGCCCCGGCGCGCGTCTGTGTGGAGATGGACTTCTCGCGACCTCTCAAGCAGGGGACGTGGGTGTGCCTCCCCAACGGAGACCGCTACCTTCAGCGCGTCACCTACGAGAACATTCCGAGTTTCTATTTTCGCTGTGGGCTCGTAGGACACCGTTTTGAGAACTGCTCCTTCGGCGCTGATGCGCGTGCGTAGGGAATCTTGTTGTATGGCCCTTGGTTACGTGTGTCTCGGCCATCGCCGGGCATGCCCCATGCCACAGCCGATAGTTCGGACTCGAAATTCCCTCGGACTCGACCTGAATTGCCCTGTGTCGGGTGCTGCGCTGCCGCCGGCCGCGTCGTGCGATGCCCAGACTGACATCACCTCCCCCCAACGGTCTCCTGATGTGCAACGGACGCCTGCCATGTCAGCAATCCGCTTGGGTGCCTCTGAGATCTCCCCTCGCGCGCTCAACGGCTACGATCAATCGGCAACAAACACATCTGCCGCGGACACATCACCAATCCATTCTCCTATTATGCAACGGACACCTGCCATGTCAGCAATCCGCTTAAGCCCCTAGGGTGCATCTAGGACCTCCCCTAACGCGCTCTACGGCTACGATCAACTGGCAACAAACACACCTGCCGCTGACACGTCACCGATCCCTTTGCCTATACTCAATGGACGAGATTCATCTGCAACAAACACAAACCCCTCCCACCATATTTTTGTTCAACACGTGGCATCATCTCCATGCGACGGTCCGTCTGCCTTGAGTAATTCCCCGCTAAACCCTCCCTCCCCCCATGTTGTCCTCCAGTCGGCTCACACTCTCTCCCCCCATGTCCTTTCTCAGTCTGCTGGGTCTGTTTCTCTTACCCCATTCCCCGCCGATGCCCTTGCTCCCTCTCTCTCTCATCTGCAACTACCACATCTTGCGGAGGACTGCCTCCCGTAGATGGCCGCTGTTGTGCCTGCGGCCCCGGCGGCCATGTCCCCTCAACATCCTACCGAATCTCCACCTCCAACCTCTGCCTCCCCTGGAGTTGTCACTACTGGTATTAGCCATGACGAATTCGCGGCGCTCGCGGCCACCTGCATCAGCCGCCCCCTGGAAGCCCCTGTGGAGCCGACCTCCGAGGATGAGGAGCAAGACGATCTCGAGCTGCTTCCTCCACAGCGTACGGAGAAGAAGAAATTGAGGCTTCACAAGCCTCAGCCGCCCCCCTCTCTTCGGCCACGGCGTGGACAAGCGCGATCTTCGACTAAAGGTAAGGCAACGGCCCCTTCACTAGCCCCGACCTCACTATCTTCTCCATCTGTGCAGGTTCCGACAACGTGCACCTTGGACCTGGCCCTACCCCCTTACCTACATGAGGATTCTTGCATGGAATTGCCGCGGTGCATATCGGGCGAAAGCTCGAGATCGTCTCGCAAGTCTTCTTAGATCACATAGACCACATATTGTAATTTTAGTAGAAATCCATGCAAGTTCTGTAAAAACTAAACAGGTACTCAAACGCTTCGGCCGTGACTGGTGCGACGCTGTGGGTGCTTCGGGCGGCATCCTCTTGGCCTGGCGGGGCCAGGAAATCCAGGTTACCCCGCTCCTCATCTCTTCTCAAATCATCCATGTTGCGATCTCTCTTGATGGTTTTCATTTTTTACTTTCTGGTGTCTATGCTAGTACTTCCGCTCGCACTCGTACTAAGCTCTGGAATGACTTGTGTAATTTAGATATGATTAGTCTCCCATGGTTGCTTATTGGTGACTTTAACAATCTGTCTTCCCCCTCCGACAAGCTTGGAGGAACTCCCTTTTAGTTAACCACCTCAATTAGAGCTTTCAATAATCTGATTTCTGCTCAGGCACTCCTGGATGTTCAACCCTCTAGACTCCAGTACAGTACACTTGGTGCAACAATCACGCAGGGGTCGCACGCATTCTTTGTCGCCTTGACCGCGCCCTTCTTAACTGTCATTGGATGAATGCTTTCCCTAACACCATCCTCTCAACATTGCCCAGATGTGTATCCGACCACGCTCCTCTCCTCCTTAGAACTGACCTCTGACCTTGGCGATCAAAATCCTTCAAGTACGAACACTTCTGGCTCTTACATCCTGAACCCCGGGACATTGTCAAGCGGCACTGGTCCTTCGATAACCCAAATCATAGCACAACTCGGGCTTTGAACTTAATTAAGCGTGATACACTTAAATGGAACAAGGAGTCCTTAGGACATCTGGAAACCCAGGCAGACCTCGCACTAAGTGATATTACTAGATTAGAGAATCTTGATGCCCAACGGGGCCTCTCTCCTTCTGAGCTTGGGCTCTTGCGGACGGCATATCACCGCCATGCCGCTTTCCTCAGGCAGATTAGCTTAAAGTGGTGGAGCAAGTCTAGGAATGCCTGGCTCCGGCAGGGGGATAGAAACACGCGTTACTTCCACCTCTCCACTATTATCCGGCATAGACAGAACACTATAACCTCTATCCATGATAACGCAAATAATATAGTCACAGAAACTCTCAAATCCAATCTGTTTTTGTAGAATAGTATAGAAATCTTTGGAGGCCCATGCCTTCGGTCAACATCCCCTCGGGCTGCTGGCCGAACCTCCCTCCCCTTGCCCCTGCTTGGCACCCCTCCTTGATAGCCCCTGTCACTCACCTCGAGGTAACTAATGCCCTTTGGAGCATGCCTCCTGGCAAGGCTCCAGGCCCGGACGGATTCACAATCGAATTCTACCGAACCTATTGGGACATTGTAGGCACTAAAATCGTTAAGGACATCCAAGGCTTCTTCAATTCAAACATCCTGCCTGCTGATTGGTCTAATACCTCTCTGATATTCATTCCTGAAACAAACCAACCAAAGCATGTAAGGGATTTTAAACCTATATCTCTCTGCAACGTGCTATATAGATTACTCTCGAAAATCTTAGCAAACCGTCTCCGTTAGTACACATCATCGACCAAAACCAAACTGCATTCATCCCTAGTAGAACGATTCACGAGAAC
Source organism: Pontederia crassipes (assembly GCA_030549335.1). Classification (NCBI taxonomy): domain Eukaryota; kingdom Viridiplantae; phylum Streptophyta; class Magnoliopsida; order Commelinales; family Pontederiaceae; genus Pontederia; species Pontederia crassipes. The sequence goes on from CM060190.1 coordinate 12,798,629, forward strand.
ATCCTTATCACGCAGGAATTAGCACACTCCATGAACTCTGGTTGTACTAAATCCATGATCCTTAAGGCGGATCTTGAAAAAGCTTTTGATCGTGTGTCCTGGTCTACTATTTGTACTATCCTTACGCGCATGAATTTTTCGGATAAATTTATCAACTGGATACACCTCTGTATCACATCCCCAACCTTCAGATGTATTATCAATGGTCAAGCCTCTCAACCGTTCACCAGCTCTAGGGGTATTCGCCGGGGAGACCCCATTTCACCCTACCTGTTTATTTTGGTTTCCCAGGTCTTCTCCTCACTCATGACTCAATACGTCGAAGCTGGACTACTATCACCTTTCCAAATTGGCTCCTTCACCCTTACCCACCTACTTTTTGCAGATGACCTTCTCATCTGCCTCAAGGCAACTAAAAGAAACTGCATTAATCTAAAAAACATCCTTCAAGTATATCAATTCCTCACGGACCAACATGTCAACCTACAAAAATTGGAACTCTATTTACCCACCATGAGCGTCAAACGTCGCCATTTGATCACTAACATTCTGAACTTTAAAATCGGATCTTTCCCCTTCCTCTATCTTGGAGTTCCCATCTCCTCCAAACATATACCTGCCCGCGAGCAAAATTGCATTATCAACAAGATCTCCTCCCGCCTCGCTGGGTGGCGGCGTGGTGTCCTCAACCAGGCGGGTCGGACCACTTTGATCAAATCCACACTTACCTGATTCTGATCCACTCGCTCAGTGTATTAAACCTCTCTGGGGGTACTATTGCTTCCATCGAGCGCCTATCTAGATCATTTTTATGGGACCAGGGTGGGGACCATCGCGGTAACCACCTAATTAATTGGCACACTGCTACGCTCCCACGTTACCACGGGGGCCTCGATATCCGGAGCATGATGGATGTACTTCATTCTCTCATTGCTAGGCGTATTCAGGACCTATTAAACCATTGCCCCACCCTCTGGGTCAACCTTGTCACTGCAAAATACAGTGAGCTCCACCTCTAGTAGGACATGTCCCGGGTTCATGTTGCTGAATCATGGAAACTAATCCTAAACTCAATCAGCGTCCTAAACTATGGTTTTATGAAGTCCATTGGATCTGGTTCTTCTATGTCTGTCCTTCTCGACCCTTGGATATTTTCTATACCTCTCATAAGGTTTCCTACATATATCAACATGGATATCTGCCTTGACGACCTCAATGTTAATCACTTCATCATTAATGGATCTTGGAATGAACCTCTCCTATCATCAACTTTTGGTGCTGAGCTATGTTCGCACATTAGGTGCATTTATATTTCTGCTTCTGCCAATGATGACGTGTGGGTTTGGGTGAATGATACCTACGGATGTGCTAATGTGAAGTCAGTATATTATCATATTAGTCGCCGCTCTATGCCACCGATCACCAGTGGAGGGCCGCCATGGCCAATCGTTTGGAAGATTCCCGCTCCACCTAAGATACATATTTTTCTCTGGAAACTTTTGCACAAAAAACTACCTACTCTTGATACCATACTATTTTTTGATAGCTCTATTGATCCAGCTTGCCCCCTCTGTGGCCTCCACATTGAAACGAATGAACACATTTTCTTTCGGTGTTCCATTGCTTCCTAACTATGGAATCTCTTTCAAGAAAAACTGAACATTCTTTTCCAAAACCTTTCCACTTGGCACTTGGGTTCCTAGATTCACGAAGGGAACAATATGGATCAACAGTCGCAAAAAAATTTTCTTTCCATTTTTTTCTTCTGCCTTTGGGAGCTTTGGAATCATCGAAACGAGATTCACTTTAGGTCACGGCGTGCAACCGTGGTTTCGGTCTGGAAAAGGGCTCTGGTTGGCTATCATGCGTATGCCCACGCAACTGAGGCTTTTTGCCCCTACGACCCGCACATGCGGGTCTGACAGGAGCCCCCACCCCAACGTTGGGCTGTCTTCAGCTCGGATGGCTCACTCGGGCCAGATGGGGATGGGGGTATAGGATACTTAACTATCTCTCACGATGGCTCTTTTATTTTTGCAGGAACGAGTGCCATGGATGCCAACTCTGTAATCGAAATCGAGGCTCACGCTATGCTTATTGGGCTGCGCAAATGTTCTGAGATTAGGCTCTCGCATCTTCAAATCTACTCTGATTCTGAGACCTTGGTGCATACCATCAACTGCGTGCGGCCCTGTCCTTGGCACTTGCGAGGGATCATTGCTGACATCAAAGCTGTTTTGTCGACTATTAGCCCAAACATGGTGTCTTATCGCGCCCGTCATGACATTCGGGCTGCGGACTTTCTAGCTCGTTATGGTCGCACAAGTCGCTGCGACAACTTTTGGCGGGGCAGACCACCTCCGTGTCTAGCTCCTTTTTTTATCCTGACTCTTTTGGAGTAACTTAATGAAATACAATCAACTTTTTTAAAAAAAAAATTTACGCCTCCTCATTTTGTTCATTTTCTGTCTTCTCTCATTCGACATTTTTATCCTTTGTCTTTCCTCTTTCTATTACTTTTACTAAGACGTCATCCCAGTTATTATCATCCTTCCCTACAAGAAAATGCACCCATTTGTAATGGACGGATTAAAATTCTTCTCAATTTTTAAACGACGGTAAGAAAAAACTTTTTGAAATACCGACGATTAAAATGTTCGTACTAACGGCAAAAATCGTCGATAAAATATCGACGTCGACGATGAGAATTCATCGATAATTTAAATCCGTCAATAACTATATTTTATAATAAGAAATATATAGTATAATTGAAACATATGACTAATATCTTAATATCAATATTTTCGACGAGTCTAACTTTCAAAATTACTTACGGATTGATCTGTCGATAATTCTGAATCATTCGAAAACATTAACCAGCCAGACTAAAGCTAGCCCAATCTTATTGCTTATTGTTTATTGTGAAATAATCTTACAATGTATCTCTAGCATTCCAAAGATTATACTCCATATTACATTTGGAATATAACTTAAGAGTAATCCTTCTCTTATGTGTCTCCTCAGGTCGGTAATACAATTTTAAATTGGTGTTCGATGTGATCCTTCTTGCAGATATCCCTACTGACCTAGCAGCCCAATCCTGCGTCAGGTAGGGGTCCGGCGACCAACGACTGCCGCCCGCGACCAATGACGACGGCGCCTGCAACTAACGACTCCAACCTCCCCTCTCTCTCTATCTCTCTCGGCGAGATCGGACACCAATGACCAGAATCGGTCGCAGCTGTCCAATCTTTTTTAACATTTTAAAAAAGGTTTTCGACAGGCTCAAAAACTTCGACCGGGCCTTTCTCATTTCTGACACAAGCTCCCGTCCGAAGTTTTAATGGGAAGCTAACGTCGGACTTTTTCGACGGGGACGGCCCATCAGATCCTCCAACAGGTGCAGTCCGTTGAACTCTCTAATGGCTGACGCCCGTCGAACTCTTTTTAATGGGCCTTCAACCATCAGAACTTTCAAAGACAAAAACACCCCGACATAAGTTCCAGTCAAAATTTCTGAAGGAAAGCTTCTTCCGTCAAAAAAAATCATTAGCAACAAATGTATTTTCGACGATCGTGGTACGTCAAAAAATTCATCGGCAATTTGAGCTTCCAACTGATTTGATGAGATTTCCCACATATATATCCGTTGAAAATTGGTAAAATTGTTGTAGTGCCTACCATTACTGTTTTTTTCTCTTCTCTCATTATTTTTTTTTTTAAATGTCTTATTTTCATTATTTTGGCCCTTTTTTGTTGGTATCCTTCTCTTTCTTCTCAGATCATTGTCTTTCTTTGAAAAAAAAAGTTACTTTTCAAAATGGAAGTTGATCGAGTTTTGCCATTTCAATTCAATTAAATTCAGCCCTACAAATTACTGTATTACAAGTTATATTATTACATGTAATATAAGGTGAAAGCTTAAAATGAAATTTCTACCAAATGAATATTTTATTATTATTATTATTTATATATTTTAAAGTTATTATTATATGAATTTCTCTCTTTATAAATGTTTTTATTCAAGGTGGTTCTTCACAACAGCGTGCTCTTCCGCCTAGAAATGTCATTGAAGGGAGGAAGGAGGGACAAGCAAGTGTCACTCTCGTGACACAACGCGCAAAGCGGCCTAACTTAATTAATTTGTAATCGCCATCCAATGTATACCCACGGTCACCCCACACTATGTGATTTTACAAAGTACTAAGTATCCAACCTTGTGGCATATTTTATAAGGTCATACTTATAAATGACTAAGTTATTTCTAGACTTTTAGTCTTTTATATTTTTATTTTCGTATCAATACTTGAGAGAGTTAGAAAATGATAATATTGTAATAATTAGAACAAGTACTTCTACTGCATGCTCAAAATAGGCTTGGTTTGCCTAGTCTCTACATAATCCTATGCTCGAGAATGACTGCGTGACAAATGATATCAAAGTAATTCATCATGCTCGGATCCATGCAACAATGACTAGCTCGTGTCATCGTAATGTCACCTAGCGTGTAAAAACACCTAGCGTGTAAAAAGTTGCTTCCGCTCACAAACCTCACTACAGGATGGAGCCGCCTGACCCCCTCCCCCCACCTCCAAATATCCCCCCCAATCCCTCCCCGCCGCAACTTCCGTCCTCCGCCAATCCCTCCCTCTTCCCTGAATGACGATTTCCCCCCTTGTCTGCTCTATCCAGCGATCCTAGGGTGCCACCCCCCAAATCGACATCTTGGGCTAACATCGTCCGTAAAGATCGTCGTCCGGTCGTGTCTGCACCATCTCCGCGGCAACTTCGTCAACTACAAGATTCAATCTCTGAAGAAGTCGTCATTTGTAGTGAGGACATCTCTCAGCGCATTGAAGAGCGTGAGCGCTGTTTGGTCAAGCATTTCTTCGGCGAAGGAGTAATTGTCGATTTGCTCCGCACTGAACTCCCGGTGGCTTGGAGCTTGAAGAGTCCATTGAAGATCATTGACATCGGTAATTTCTACCTTGTTTTTTGCTTTTCTGATCCTGATGAGAAACTGCAAGTCTTAACAGGAGGCCCATGGCGTATAAGCGGACATCTTCTCAATGTGGCAAATTTGAAGCCCTTCTTCCGGCCGGAGGATGGCCTCATGACTGCCTCCCCAGTATGGATTCGCCTGCAGGGTCTGGCGTATGAGCTACATTCGAAAGCGGCCATTCTTAGAATTGCAAAATGTATTGGTACCCCGCTGAAGATAGATCCGGGAACTGACTGTACTGGCGGCAGCTGCTACGCTCGCGTCTGCGTCGAAATGAACCTCACCGTGCCGTTGAAACAGGGGTTATGGGTAAGGACCCCTGACGGAGGTAAATACTTCCAATCTATCCAATATGAAGACATTCCTATGTTCTACTTCAAATGTGGATGCACAGGGCACCGCCTCGAGGCTTGTAGGTCTGCTGCTCCAGCAACGGCTGAATCGGCTTCTCCGGGCGGTGCGGACGGCATTTTGCTTTACGGACCTTGGCTCTGGGCTCCTGTCCAACGGCTGACGCCGGCTCCCATCTGTCGGGATCGGGGGCGTAGCCGGACTTTAGCTCGCCGTGGCCGGACTAGCGATCGTCGTACGATAGCCGTTGGACAGCGGGTGCCCGACCTGAACATGGTACCGCACTTCCAACGGACAGATCTACTCCTACAGCTAGCGACGTCACGGAGCAGCACGGAGAGTTCACGGCCGTCAACTCTCTGCATGATGCGACGGGCGCCCACCACCTCGGGTCTCACGCCCCATTGGAAAACACTTCTTTCGGTTCGCTCCGTTTAGATGGACGCTTGGATCTTAACCAACGTATACTTATGCAGGTGGCGAACAATCCAAGCCCTCAATCGACTCACGGCGTCTGCCCCTCTATCCCGTTAGATGGTGCGCCCGACACTCACCTTGAGGATGGTTGCCCCGATCTGCCGCCACGTAGCATGAGGCAGATCTCAAATTTTCAGAGCCCTTCGATTCAGCTCCTGGATCACGATGTTAACTCCTCGGACTCCCTCCACAGCGGGCGATGCCTGGATCACATGCCACGTTTGGAGTTGCAAATCTCGTGTAATCCAGGCCCTCCTTTTCATCTGGCTAGCGAAAGCCCTAACCCTTCTGTGTTACAGCTGGAGGCGTGACAAACCTTGACCTACCGGCTCCGCCGACTTCGGGTAATCCTCTATCACTCAGATCTATCGCTGGGGGAGACGATGGCCCTCTCCCTCCCCCCCCCCCCCCCCCTTCCTCCTTCCCCTTCCGCCCAATCAGACGCGCATGGCGTTGCAGTCCAACAAATCTTGGCAAGCCTCAACAACAGCGGTGAGCAATTGCAAGAGGAGTTCAGTTCTGTGTCGTCAGAATCAGAGGAGCCGGACCTGGACCTGGAGATCATCCCACGCCGGTCTGAAAGAAAATGTGATAGGCGGCCGGTGTACCCCCGGGGACCAACCGTCAATTTAAATGCCTCAGAACCTAAGGGGCGAAAAGGTAAGGCTAGTAAGCCATCCACTTCTAACAAAAGCTCACTACGATCGCTTCCTGTGCAGGTTAAACAGGGTCCAGGGACTTCCGCTCCCTCCATCCCTAAATGAAGATCATAGCTTGGAACTGTCGAGGAGCGGCGCGTGGGAAAGTCAGGGACCGCCTCCTCGACATAATTCGTACATAACGCCCTGATATTATTGTTTTATTAGAAACACATGTGGATGAACACAGGTCTCATGAGGTCATACGTCGTTTGGGTTCTACTTGGCATGGCGTGGTGCAACCGGGCAATGGCGCCTCTGGCGGCATTATCGTCGCATGGAGAGAAGGTTCTACTCAGGTGACCCCGGTCCATCTCTCTTCGCAATTTATGCATCTTGTGGTTACGATGAATGATTTTACTTTTTTACTCACCAGCATATATGCCAGTACCTCCCCTCTTCTCCGTCAGTCCCTATGGTCTGAATTGGACAAGCTCCAAATTGGAGACATCCCTTGGACTATTATGGGTGATTTTAATTGTTTACTTAGTCGGGAAGATAAGAGGGGAGGGGCTCCCTTTCATCTGTCTAAATCCGTTAAATTGCTACGCCACCTGATTCAATCTATGGGTCTTATTGATCACAAACCACTGGGTAGTTATTACACTTGGTGTAACAACAGGCGTGGGCCTGCGAGAATTCTCTGCAGGCTTGATCGCATTCTTGTCACCCATCACTGGCTTAACATATTTCCATTAATGAACATTGAACATCTTCCCAGAACTGCTTCTGATCACTCTCCCTTATTTATGCAAACTGACACAAAAAGAAAACATAAGCCTTTTTACTTCAAATATGAACACTTTTGGCTTGAGCATGAGGGGCCTCAAGACATTGTTAAAAAAGAATGGAACAATGAGTGCATATTTTCCCCTTTGACGCGAATTAAACACAAAACCCTTGAATGGAACAAAAATTGTCTCGATAGTCTTGAGCATAGGGCTAAGTTAGCACACAACAAGATCAAACTCCTTGAATTCAAAGATGCTGCAATTGGCCTTTCCAATGATGACCTTAATTCTCTACGATCTGCCTATAATGAACATAATGCTTACTTACGACAAATCAGTATTAAGTGGTGGAGTAAATCAAGGGTTAACTAGCTTAAGAATGGTGATAGAATACCAAATTCTTCCATTTATCTACGGCCATTAGGAGAAATAAAAACTTTATTCGATCCTTAACTAACCCATCCGGCAACACAATTACCGATGAAAATGAGATTAGGAATGCCTTTGTCCACCATTACAAGGAAATTTGGAAATACGACTCAACTCATGGTACCCATGTGGATTGGCCTTCCCTTCCTGTGCTTGATGCTTCCTTAGCCAATAGCCTAACATCTGAGATCTCCCCTGGGGAGATAAAAAACTATCTTTGGAATATGAGCCCTGGGAAAGCCCCAGGTCCAGATGGATTTATAGTTGAATTTTATAAGCACTATTGGGACACTGTGGGCCCTGGGATTGTTAGCACCATACAAAATTTCTTTACAAACAATACTCTTCCTCCTGATTGGTCTAAGACTACCCTAGTTTTTATTCCTAAAAAGAAATGGCCTAATTGGGTTTCTGACTACCGTCCTATATCTCTGTGCAATGTCCTCTACAAACTCACTGCTAAAATCATAGCTAATCGACTTAGGCCAGTACTGTCTGAGCTTATCGATCAGACTCAATCTGCTTTTATCTCGGGTAGAAATATCCAGGAAAATATACTTACGGTGCAAGAAATTGCTCATTCTCTCAATCTAGGCAGGAAAAAGTTATTCATCTATAAAGCAGACATGGACAAAGCTTTCGATCGTGTTTCTTGGCAAGCAATCACCACTACCATGCACCTTATGAACTTCCCACACAAATTCATATCCTGGGTGACCACTTGTGTCCAATCTCCGATATTTAATTGTTCTATTAATGGCATTTCCTCTGAGTACTTTAAGAGCTATAAAGGTATCAGACAAGGTGACCCGTTATCCCCCTATTTGTTTATCATTATATCACAGGTTCTCACTTCATTATTCCATAAGCAGGTTATGGATGGCCGAATTATCCCTTTCTCCATTGGCTCCTTTTCCCTTAGCCATCTTATGTTTGCAGATGATCTCATCATTTCTTTAGCTGCTACTAGGAGTAACTGCATTCAATTGAAGCATATTTTGCATTCTTATTACTTGCTTACTAACTAGCGGGTTAATATGGATAAATTTGAAATATATCTACCAAAAAAGTTGCATAGGAAATGTAGAGATTTAATTAAGGAGATTCTGGGTATTAAAATTGGCTCTTTTCCCTTCAATTATCTTGGTGTGCAAATTTCATATAAATATATTCCTTCCATTAGCCAAAACTCCATTTTAGACAAGATCTCTGCTAAATTATCTGGTTGGAAAGGTAAGCTGTTGAATCAGGCTGCGAGAGCCACATTAATCAAATCTATTGTTAATTCCTTACCTATTTATGCTCTTAATGCTTCATATGTTTCTCTAAGAATTATCCGTTCATTAGAAAAGTTTTCCAAGTCCTTTTTATGGAATTCTGGTAAGGAGAGCACAGGTATCACCTAATTAATTGGAATCAGCTGATGCAACCAAAGGATGACGGGGGCCTTGGTCTAAAGAGTATGAATATTGTGAGGCATGCTCTTCTTGCTAAACGTGTTCAGGATCTAATGAATGGTAAAATGTCCTTATGGGGCGATCTTATTTACAATAAGTATGGTCCAATTCACCCTTGGGGAATCTATGATACAAAAAAATGTGCATGGAGTTGGAAAATTATCCTTAATTCTCTTGGTCATCTGAGATCTGGTTTTATTAAATTAATTGCAGATGGCTCTTCTACGTCTGCTTACTTTGACCCATGGATATCTGTTGTTCCTTTAGCTTGGTGTCTTACTTACATTAATATGGATCACATTCAATTGCTTATTTCTCTTCAGGTTTCTGATCTTATGCATAACTGTGCTTGGAATTGTAATTTGCTTAATGATCTATTTGACCCTTTCTTGTGCTCTAAAATTACTGCTATCTTCATTTTTATGCATGCCAATGATGACTTGTGGATTTGGGAGAGTAATTCAAATGGAAATGCTACGGCAGACTCTGCCTACAAACTCATATGCCGCCATGCTTTGCCGCCGCAAGTCCCTGGACGGCCATCTCCCCATAGGGTTTGGAAAATCTGTGCCCCTCCTAAGATCCTCTTCTTTCTTTGGAAGCTGACTCACATTAGACTACCTACCTTGGATATTATTTTTAGATTCAATAACAGTATTAATCCCATTTCACTGCTTTGTGGAGCTGAGCCTAAAACTGTCTCACATCTTTTTTTCCATTGTCCTATTGTTACTCAATTCTGGTCCCTTCTCCAGAACAAGATCAATTTTACCTTTGAGCACATGCAAAGTTGGGATTCGGGGGCCTGGCTGGACGAGGGTGCCTCGCTGGGCATCTGCTCAAAGAAAAAATTGCTCTCTTTGTTAGCTTTCTCCTTTTGGTCTATTTGGGGCATGAGAAATGACATTCACTTCAGGGGCCAGAGTGCAACCGTTCTTGCGGTTTGGGAAAAGGCTGTGGCTGGCCATTATGAGTATGATCGTATCCACAATCCTGAGGCACATCACCCCCATGGCCCTCATCGGGTCAGATGGGAGCCCCCGGTCCACGGCTGGGTTAAGATTAACTCGGACGGATCTCTGATTGCAGGGGAGGACTCGGGGGGCGCGGGCTTTCTAATCAGATCGCCTAATGGATCTCTTATTTTTGCAGGGGCGCTCAGTCGGATATCTTCTACAGTCCTTGAACTTGAGGCTTGGGGTCTTTACGTTGGCATTCTCCAGGCGAGAAATCGCGGCTTTTCCAGACTCCAATTAGAATCAAATTCGGAGGTCATCCTCAAGCAGAGCAAACCACCTTGGCGTATCCGTAATCTGCTCTTGGAAATTCACAATCTTTTGACGGAAGGGGTTGAATGGAAGCTGACACATGTCTATCGGGAGGCAAATCAGTCGGCAGATTTTTTGGCGAATTTTGGTCGTTCAACTCTGAACGACATTTTTTGGGATCATCCCCCCCCCCCCTCGGGGGCTCTCCCTTTTGATGTATCAGGACATTAATATGCATTTTAATAGATAAGCTCTTCTTCGTTTAAAAAAAAAACAAACCTCACTACGCCTTGATGCATTGGTGCATTCGTGGATGCCAATAATGAATGCTTGGTGAGCTTCATCATCGTATGCTTAGTCATGCCCCACTATGCTCGGCGAGCTTCATCATTGTATGCTTACTCATGCCCCACATCTAAGTTTCTCATGCGTTCATGTCACATTAAGGAATGCCCTTCATGCACTATATGATGGATCGATCGCTTTGTCTCACTAGGATGATTATGGTTCGCTCACACAATTTAGTCGTCGCTCTATACATCCAGTCAAGAATTTTGAAGTGTTGCATTGTGTTAAGAAAAGTGTCAATATGCTCATACCACAAGGTTGTATTAGGCATCCAACCATGTAGGTTGAAGTACCCATGTCACATTCAAGAACTGTCATCATGCCTAGCCATAACAACTCAGAGTTGTTCATCACTTTCTAACGCCACACTGCATGCCCAGTCATGCAACGTGAACGTTCAATTGCTTCATGACATAAGTTGACCTAATGTCAAGGTTCAACATCCCTTTCGGCTATAAAACAACATTTGCAAGCATCTTGGCATATTGCTTATCATATCTGGATGACATGCAATTGGAGCAAGGCATCAATCGGGAGAGGAGAGAAGATGTCGTGTCAGCATCATGTCAGCTCCATGATTGGGAGATGGTCGATCGCAGGTAAAGAGGACACCGAGTGAAATGAGGAAAAATTACACCAAATGCCCTCCAACTTTGACGTTTACTCAACAATGGCCTCTATTTTTTAACTCATTTCACCCGATGCCCTCATTACCTACAATCGGTAATTTTTTATCACGGAGCTGATGTGGCGCTGAGTCTCTCCTCTCCACATTAATATTGCAGTGATGTAGCAATATTAAAAATTAAAAATAATTTTAAAAACAAAAAATGCCACGTCACACAACGCGCGGCTGGGGGCCGCGCATCGGCCCCCCCCCCCCCCCCCCCGAGCTTAGGGGCACACCCCTACGAGCTCTCGCCATGCCGGCAGGCAAAAGGGGAGGGGTTGGAGCGAGAGCTCATAGGGGGTCGACCCCCACCCCACCCCCCCGGCGGGGGCTCCGACGTGTGTGACATGGCATTTTTTATTTTTTTTAATTATCTTTTTATTTCTTTGATATTGCCACATCATTGATGTTAATGTGGAGAGGAGAGAGTCAGCGCCACATCAACTCCGTGATCGAAAAATTGCCGATTGTAGGTAAGGAGGGCATCGGGTGAAACGAGTTAAAAGATGGATGGCATTCGTGTTACAAAGTGAAGTTGGAGGATATTTGGTGTAATTTTTCTGGTGAAATGAGTTAAAAGATGGAGGGCATTCATGTTACAAAGTGAAGTTTGAGGATATCGTTGAGCAAACGTCAAAGTTGGAGGACATTTAGCATAATTTACCTCTTATTCATCTCAAATAGCCTTATCAACAAATCATTTTGGAATAATTCAAATTGGATTAGAACCCTCCTTAAGCTAGGTATAAGATAATAAAGTTTATATTTTAATTCTAGGTATATGATTTAGAGCATGAGTTCTAATCCACTCTACTAATTCTATGAGGCAGCAAGATCTATGCTAATCAATTTACATATTACTTTTTAAATACGTAAGATTTGATGATTATTCCTTCTTCTCTTAAAACTATACTTCTAAGGTATCATGTGACCCAATTTTTAGAAAATTTGCATCATAATACAATATTTTGTTACCAACTCAACATTCGACTTCTACAATTTAAAATTGAAACGTATGTTCCTTTATTTCATGTTTCTAACAAATTGTAAAATTTCTCCTATCAATTCAATCCATTGATAAAGATGGATTTTACTCTAAACATGTAGAAGTTTACATCATGAACATTAATTAAATCCAACTCTTACATACCTTTAATTCGTTAACTTCTTCTTTTTTTTTTTGTTTTCTTTTTCTTATAGTTCTCCTCTTCTCCCTTTCTCTCCTATCTCTCCTGACTCGGGCAGAGACCAACATGGAGTTCTTTTCATTTGTTTTTCTTTTCCTAGCTCTCCCCATTCGGCCAGCAAGATTTATTTCTTATGTTTTTTTTGTATTGTTGTTGTTGTCCCCATGGGTGGGTTTGAGAGGTAACATCCAATGTGTAAAGAATCAGGCATACAAGGTTAAGAGATGTAATTATAATTTATTTGCAAATAGTGGTGGAAGCAGACATGACAAATAATTAAATTAATCATTTATTGGTTTCTATTTGAATTGATTTATTTAACTATTTTGGTTTTGTTCGTTAGCTAGTAGCCACCTGAAAAATTAACGCATGATATTTTCAATTACATTAACAATTGATCAAAGAAACATAATAATTAGGTTATTTAACTATTAATTACATTAATTAATCTCAATTAAGTTAGTACTTCATATTTATGCCTAGTATAATTGGCTCCTTGTCATAATTTTAATCACTATACCTTTTATCTCACAATAAGATAACAATTAACTTAATTAACCTTTAATTAAGTTGATTACTTTAAGATAAATTATAGGTCGTTACAATTCCATAGCAAACCTAGGAAGACACTCATAACTCTCAGCAATGACTTGAAGTAGAAAATTTATAATTGTCTCAAAAGGTCCAATATACATACATCTCTATCCCCAATGGTCAAAAAATACGAATTAGTAGAATATTCTGAACCATTCATGAACATTACCGCACTCTTTCCTAAAAAACGAAAACTGGAGTCTAGTGGAAAAAGCCCACAAAATACAATAGTGGATCCTATTTAATGAAGGAAATAGAAGACAAGCCCCAAAGTGTCCAACTAAGGAGCTATGTTCTACTTCGAATCATTGAAACCTCGAATGAACACTAAGGGCGAGGTGGTCCTACATTTTGCATTCGACGAATGGATGACTCCATGTCACAACCATCTACAATATGAAGACATCGAGTCAAGTCATTCATGTCAAATGATGAGACTCTCATCGCACTCTTGCCGTGACTCCGAAGCAACTCATTTTCCAAGCTACTAAATCCTCCCCAACAAGCCAAACTAACTAAGTTGACACTATGCAAGTTTAAAGAAGCTAAAGCCAATGAAAATTTAATTCATGGATAGTTGCTTGATGAAGTTAGACTGCTCACATTGTAAACTCTATTAGCATTGCACAAGTAATGATTCCAAATTGGATGAAGGATCGGTAAGTGAAACATGCCTGAAGAAAGAGTTCTTAGTGAGTCTCGAAACGAACATCCGTGGTTGTTTGTGACATTGATGAAGTAGAAGTCAAAGAAAAGAATGCGAGTCCAATTGGACAACAAAGTCAAGACTGAAGATGAAGACCTCGAAGAAGCAAGACAATTGCATCGACGCCAACTTTAGTGGGGGAGAATGTGGGTGTTTTCTCGTGACACAACATGCGAAGCATCCAGCGCCAACACCGCCCAACTTAAACTTGCAACCGTTAAAAAATGTCCAATGTCTACCTGCAGCCACTCTGCATTGCATAATCTTTTAGAGTATTAAGTTATTCACCATTGTAGCATATTTTGTAAGACCATCTTATGAATGATCAAGTTATCCATAAAAGTCTTTTACATTTTTCACTTTTGTATTCAAACTTGGCAAAATTAGACAATAACAATCTTGTACTAATGGGGACAAGTAAAACTGCATCTTTGGAGACTATTATCCACATTATACGTCGCCAATCCAACTTCTTTAAAGAGGAGTCCACTAATACCTCCCAAATCCTATTTGTATTTTGCGCTCCTATATAATGCAAGCAAGCTTGTTAATTCTAGTATATGTGCCTTGTTAATTCTAGTATATGTGCCTTGAGTGTGGGGTGACAACCAATATCATTGACCCATTTTGGTGTCTTATGACTCTTTGAACAATCATTCGGATGTCAAGCACTCAAGCGTCTGTATTGGTGTCTCAACGTGCTAGTGTCATAGCCTCATAGTGACTCATTGAACACTTTCGCCATGTCTGTCGACAAATCATATCAATTATAATACTTTTGCTATGTATTCAAAATAAGCTTGCATAGGTGCTCCTTTCTCCTACTCATCGCACGTAATCTATGCCCTATAATGACCTCGTGACATGTGCGGGCATGTGGATGGGAGGTGTCGCCGGTCAACCCGGCAAAGTGGGAAGGAGGTCGCTTGCGAAGAGCGCATGAAGTAGTGAGCATTGCAACCATTTTGGTGTCTTATGACTCTTTGAACAATCATTCGGATGTCAAGCACTCAAGCGTCCGTATTGGTGTCTCAATGTGCTAGTGTCATAGCCTCATAGTGACTCATTGAACACTTTCGCCATGTCTGTCGACAAATCATATCAATTATAATACTTTTGCTATGTATTCAAAATAAGCTTGCATAGGTGCTCCTTTCTCCTACTCACCGCACGTAATCTATGCCCTATAATGACCTCGTGACATGTGCAGGCGTGTGGATGGGAGGTGTCGCCGGTCAACCCGGCAAAGTGGGAAGGAGGTCGCTTGCGAAGAGCGCATGAAGTAGTGAGCATTGCAACCATTTTGGTGTCTTATGACTCTTTGAACAATCATTTGGATGTCAAGCACTCAAGCGTCCATATTGGTGTCTCAACGTGCTAGTGTCATAGCCTCATAGTGACTCATTGAACACTTTCGCCATGTCTGTCGACAAATCATATCAATTATAATACTTTTGCTATGTATTCAAAATAAGCTTGCATAGGTGCTCCTTTCTCCTACTCACCGCACGTAATCTATGCCCTATAATGACCTCGTGACATGTGCGAGCGTGTGGATGGGAGGTCTCGCCGGTCAACCCGGCAAAATGGGAAGGAGGTCGCTTGCGAAGAGCGCATGAAGTAGTGAGCATTGCAACCTCCGGGCTCCCCTCCCTGCACCCCTCCCCCCCATGCGGGAAGAGCGCATATGGTGGTCAAAGCCTCAACATCAATGTTGTCAAGTTCAAAGATTTAGGTAAACTCATTTTTTGTTTGGTAAATTTGTATAATAAAATTGACTCATAAATTCATAAAATTTGTGTACCAAATAAGTTAAATTATATAAGTAATTTTTAGATCCATAAGTTACAAATAACTAATATATTTTAATCATATGAAATAAACATAAAATAGTTAAAGTAAATATTTTCACTTATACTTAATAAGTATTAACTAACTAAAAATTATTATGTTTATTAAAATAAAACTTATAGAAAATAAAAATAAGTAAAATGATTGTAAAAAATTTCTAATCATGATACTAATTTCAATCTACATCACAAATATATTAACCAAATAAAATATTTAAAATTTTACAAAAATACATTACTCAAATGAAATTTGTACGAAATTAATAATCATATATAATCCTATGGAATCGTATAAATCGTGTAGAATCATATAAATTTATAAACTACGAAATGTTTTAAAGTATTTTTTATGTAAAATCTTAAGAGTTCAAGTTATTTAAAAATTTATGTTGATTTGATTCATTTTACTTAACCGAACTCTTAAACTCATAAGGATTTAAGAGTTTGACTCGAGAGTTTAACAACATTGCTCCATATCATGAGAGGGATGTGGTTGGGTCATTCTTTCGACACCGAATAAAGCACTTTCTTCTGAAGTGGCAATAAATTAATATCTAATAGATGGATATAGCCAAAAAAATATGTTCTTTGATAAAAATTAATAATAATTTTGGTTTCTACGAAAAAGTATTTATTATTATTAGTTTCAAAAGATTTGTTATTAATTTCACATATATATAATTACTGGATAATGTTGATGATAACTTGTTTAATATTTTAATATCTTATATATAATATTCTAAATAATATGTATTCGTATAATATATATGTTAATAGGAAACTATATATATATATACATGATATTGTATAGGACAATATATCATATTAATTAGCTTAGTTTTAACGATATATGTAATGACCCGAAATTCACCCTAAAAGTTTTGGGCATTTAGGGGAATTTCACGTCGTTAGCCCGTTTGCCATACATCATGTAATAAATAATAATAATAGCGGAAAACTTGACAATTTATAAAAAAATCATAATAAATAAAAATTTTCTACTAATCATATCATAACTAATACTTCAAAAAAATATTAAATGTCTAAACATTCACTACATCATTAACCTCAATGTTCAAATGGAGTTATAGGATTTATTTTAAACCTAAGCATGTGCAACACTTTTGTCATGAGTTTGAGCTGACATCCATTAATTAATCTTGGTTACCTGCACAGATCTAGAGTATAAGTTTATCAGTTAGAGTATGTAAAAATCATGCATGTCATGATATCCTATCACATGATACTACATGTGATGCATCATCATAATAATAATAATAACATATAACATGTCATGAACTATATCATGAACCTTACATAACATTACATAACACTTGCATTCATTCTTCATATAGCATTTATGAAACATAAAACATTATGTCATACCTGCTTAACTTCAGACCCATGCAAGTATCATCCAATAGCAATATACATTCATGTCATTCATAACATACATGACATAACATAACATATCATTTCATTTCACTTTCATTGTCATGTACATTATAGGAGTTTTATAACTCCTTGATCCTTACTTCTTGACTTCTTTCATACTTTACATCTTCTCAGGGTTGTTTTATAATCCTTTGGATCTTCTTTCATTTTTTTATTATGTGATCCTTCATGTGTCATCTTCATGCTTCATCTTTATCACATAATACTATATTGACTTTCATTTCATATCATAAGTCATATACAAACACACATCGTAATAGTGAGGAACTTTATTTCTAGTCATATTCAGGAATACACACTTTATGATGAGAGATATTATTTCTTGGAAAGTATATATACATATGCAGGACTTTACTGCTCAAGTTTTGGTCTCCTTGAAGTACATGCATAAATGTAGGACTTTACTTTCCACCTTCACTTTATTATTATCTTAACTTTTTTTATAAGATACTTTGAAGTTAAGTTAACTTTCATTCTTATTTTATCTTATAACTTCTTTGATCTTAACATAGTTGGATAATCATATCATATCATATCATCGCATTGGCTAGCTAGGCCACATCTTTGGAATACTCACATCATAATAGTGAGGGGCTTTATTTCAAAGAATACTCACACCATAATATTGAGGGACTTTATTTCAAAGAATACACACACTTTTTGACGACGAATTTTGTTCCTTGAGAAGCACATACACAAATGTAGAACTTTACTTCGCGGGCATAAGCCCCCTTGAAGTACATATTGTGTAGGACATTCTTCAACTTTAGGTGCATTATGTTTTGAAATACATTAATCATTCATATCAATCATTCTTCATATTTTAAACTAATTACGACTGAGCATGCATTACGTATATTTATGTGTCATATGCAATCAACACACATCCATACTTAACCTATATACATAAGAAAATAAATTTAAAATGTCATGAAAAGTAATTTTCAGCATCACAATCGTGCCCAAAAAATGTCATGACCTAGTCCAGCATTGTCGTGGACGTGCCTGGTGTTGTCACGGCCGTGCCGAGTGTTGTCACGACTGTGCCCAGATTTTGTCATGGTCATGCCCAGCCTCAGCCATTCTCAATCTTGGTCAAATTTTAGCTTCGTCGCTTCCGCTCACGGTCGTGATCAACTTGGTCACGGTCGTTCTTGGCCTTGTCACGGCCGTGACAAAGGTGTCATGGGCGTGACCGAGAGTCTTCTATTGCCTATTACATCGTGCACTCGATCATGGCCCTAGAGTTGGCACGATCGTTCCGACGTTCTGGAATCCTAATTTTCAATTCAAAAATCTCAATTTTTGAAATAAAAATTTAGTAAAAATAATTTAAAACATCATGAAGATTGCAGGTATGACCTCTTAGCCTCTATGCATCATAGAACACATTAAAACATGTAATTTCCATTTATTATCAAGATTTAGGGCTTTTTCCTAAATTCACCTAAAGGAAGATTTAGGGCATAAAGAACACAAATCTAATAATGACAATCTAATATGGATTCAAGCACATTGATCTAGGCATAAATATCATTCAGATTTAATGATCTTATTAATGCAATCCCTCAATCAAAATCCTAATTAAGAATGGAGTATTCTTGAGACTTTCAATCCAATAAAAATATCATTGAGAGGAAAGAGAGGGGTCGGATCACATTTATATACCTTTAGGTTTTAAATCTGAAATCCTTTTCCTAATCATCTTGTATCATTCTTCATTATCTAGAAGCTTCTAGGTCTTCTTATCATTTTTTTAGAAATTTTAATCTTCTCTTTCTTGATCTTAAAACATGAAAAATAGGACTCTAGATCTCTTAACCTTTGGCATTTCTTGGTGAAGAAAAAAAAAGAGAACAGAAGAGTTGACGACTAGATTTTTAGAGAATTAATAAGGTTGTTGGTCCTTTATATAATATTTATATTAGAGTTTGGGTCAAAAGACACAAATATCACTGGCCAAATTCAGATTATTACAATATCAACTTATAATACTAAGGTCAATTTATATATGATATTTATTAAAAGGTGTGTATCAGTTGCAATGATATCCACTCACTCACCAACCAATTCGGGCAGGTAGTACTTACCTTACCATTGTGTTCCCAGACGATGTCATGCATGTTGGTAGTTTTATCTTTGTGGGTGTCTTAAGAACGGATACGAATATTGTCTTAGAGGTTGAAGCATGGGGATTGATGATAGGGATTCACATTGTCTGTAGATGAGCTTTTGCCAAACTGATTATGTTATTCTCGCTGGCATCATCCTCCGAAAGAATCCTTGTCCATGGAAAATTTTAAACATTGTACGTCACATTTGGCATGATATTAATGCCTTTTCTATTTTTACATGTAACCATGTCTTCCGCAAGGCTAACATGGCAGACTTTTTAACAAACTATAGTCGAGACTTCGTCTTTGACATTTTGAGAGAATGGTCTGCCTTCCGACCTCTTTAGCATTTTCTATCGGGATTTAATCATAATCCAAGTTAAGCTTTCTTTTTTCAAAAAAAAAAATGTCATGCATGTATTGATACTTGATACTACAGAGACCAGCCAATTTGGACTAAGCCACAGTGGCAGATGTTGTCATAAAAAAATAAGACGTAGATGTGAGAAGAAATTGAAGAAAAGGACATGTTGTTTTGTTTCTTTTGTAATTGTTTTTTTTTTCTAGTCTAGAATTGTAGCGATCTGACTTTAGCTGCTTTTGAGGTAGCTTTTGCAAATAGCTTTTCTTTACTGAGCATTTGTTTTCTTTTTTTTGTCAATAACTATATTTTATCAATATCTAAATATTTATATATCTTTCTCTCAGAATAATATCTATATTTATTGGTTGTTTGAAAATAATAAAATGCATAAATATTTGTGTAATTCAAATAACTCTCGCTTGTTTGAGTCGTGGTTATTATTAGGTAAACTATTTTGCATAACTATATTTTATGAATATATATTTATTTCTATACTTTTTTTTGAAACTTAAAATCATATACATACATACATACATACATACATACATACATACATACATACATACATATATATATATATATTCCTTTCAAAATTATATCTAAATATCTATGTAATTAAAAATATTTATCGACTATCTGAAAAGTATAAACTACATAAATAGTTATATGATCTAAATAGTTATAGAGATTGTTGGAATCATGGTTAACAGAAAAAAATATTGCATAGTTATATTTTATCAATATATAATTTATAATTTATCGGAACCATCATTCTAACAAATTACTATATTGTTATTAACATTTTATCCTTCTTTAAAAAATCATATCTACATATCTATATAATTTTAAAAAAATTTATCTACATAATCACAAAAGTTCAAAGTTAATATTATGTCTTAATTGCAGCAAAATTTATGTTAACACCTTAATAAGTTTAGAATTTGTTGGAATCATTATTGTTATGTAAAATATTTTGCAAAACTATATTTTATAAATCTCTAGATATTTCTATAACTTTTTAAAAAGATTACAACAAGAAATATTATATTTCACTAATATTAATATATCTTTTCTAATCTACAAAATTTAAAGTCTATAATTAAAAATATTTAAAATATTTTCGTAACTTTATTTTATCAATATACAAATATTTCTATAATGTGTTGAAACTATCTCACAATAAACAATTATATTTTTATTAATATTTATGAATATTTCTTTCAAAAAATAATATACGCATATCTATATAATTTTAAAAAACTATCGGTTGTTTGAAAATAATAAATTATATAATTGAAAATTTTAGTGTTAGAATATGTCGTAATTGTATTAAAACCTATTTTAATACATAAAAATTTATATTTTTTTTGTAAATTTATTGTTTGACAAAATATTTTGCAAATTATATTTTATCAATGTCCAGATATTTCTATAATTTCTTGGAAACATCATAACAGTAAATATTATATTATTAAGATCAATATAACTTTTCTAATAAAAACAATATATCTCTAGAAATCTAAAAAAACTGTTGTTAAAAATATTTATGTGTTTTCTAAAATATAATATTATACAATAAAATATTTTTATAATTTACTAAAAATACCTACCGTCATTTTTAAATTTCTACATAATTAAGAATATCTAAACATAATATATAATTTCTGTAAATATAATTATAACTGCACTAACTAATATAATAATGCTATAATATTATAAATATTAGCTTAAATACTATCTTAGGACAATTAGACTTAGGGTAAGAACAAATTTGTTTTTATCAAATATAAAATAAAATATTACATGGACCATTTGTCTATTATAATTCAATATGATGATTAAATATTTACATATTACTTATTGACTCTTTGTTTTCTATTAAAATTAATAATGTCAAATAATAATTTATAAATGCATTCCTAATTAATGTTGCATTTATAAATTAATGTGTATTAAGATATAATGATTGTACTTTCATAAAATATAATTTGACTTTTTATATTTCATTATTTTTTAATCATAAAAATAGTCACAAATAAATACATCTGTGTGCGTACTAAATTTAACATCATGATTAATTTTCACAAATTACACATTAATTATTTACATTTTATTATATTTTTAATTTTTATAATAAATAACTATATGAATTTTTATTTAATGTGTATTAAATATCGTGAAAATTTTTCAAAAATTATAGGATGAGTCTTTATATTCATTATATTTTTCAATCTTAATATAAAAAATGGCCAATATAAATGCATTTTCATTAATGTGTCTTAATTTTTTAAAATTATTTTATTATTTCTATTTGACTTCTTGCGTTATGATAAGTTAAGTCTACTAATTATGATAACATAAGTCTATTAATGCTTTTTATTTAAAATGTCACATATGTTATATCTACTTAACTCCTCTAACTGTTTCTTATAAATATGAATAGTCACAATTATTTTGAGTTTGAAAAATCACAGATGTTAAGCATATGATCTTTGATTTGTGTTAACTATTTGAGTATTAAATTTTAATATCGTATTTAAATATTCATATATTACTATTGATTCTTTATATTCCACTAAATTTGTATTTATAAAAGGTAATAATATATAATAATGCATCTTTAATTATGATTAAACTTTCATAAAATCCAACTTGACTTTTTTATGGTCCATTATATTTTTAATCATGAAAGTAATAATATACAAATGAATTTTTGTGTGTATTAAAATTTTAACAGCACGATTGACTCTTTGTATTCCATTATATTTTTATTTATAATAAAAATAATAATTATATATATAGATGCATTATTAATTAATGTGTATTAAACATTATGATTAAATTTTCATAAATTATAGGACAGCTCTTTATATTCCATTATATTTTTTAATCTTATTACAAAAAATCATGTATAAATGCATTTTTAATTGTATATTAATTTTTTAACATCATTATTTTTTATAAATTATGTATTATGATTAAATTCTATTATCTTTTCATTGTTATATATATATATATATATATATATACGCGCGCCCTCCAATGCTTGCTCCCCTTTCTCTATTTTTTTTCGTTTTTCTCCTTCTTTTGCATGTATACTTAACAACATCCAATATTTGCACCAAGAGAACGTCAAGTATTTTTGTGTTATGGTGGAAGATGAAATGGACTACTTAATATCATTCAATTTTAATTTTTTTAGGCAACTAATTAGCAACATTCAATTTTATATGGTGCTAGCAATTTCTGTTGATAGAAAAATGAAGTGAACATCACATATTTTTAAGAATTTTTATTTGTGGAAGATGAAGAGATCATCATTTTTTTTCATTGGTATGATTTTTTATGTTTTCATCTTTTGAGAATTTAAGATTAAGAAGTACCCATCTCACATCTATATCAATCCAATCCACTATCCAACTATCCAAATTATAATTATATAAGGTGTCACTAATAATAATTAATGGTAATTGCATGTAAGTTCAAGTCACCTTATCTGGTTTATTTTGTTTTAATTCCATCAAAGG
The DNA here is from genome assembly GCA_030549335.1 of Pontederia crassipes. Classification (NCBI taxonomy): domain Eukaryota; kingdom Viridiplantae; phylum Streptophyta; class Magnoliopsida; order Commelinales; family Pontederiaceae; genus Pontederia; species Pontederia crassipes. The sequence continues at coordinate 12,821,857 of CM060190.1, forward strand.
TAGTGTATACCATCCATTTATATCTATTATTATAGTAAAAAATATCAGACACATTTTATTAATTACAAAAGATATTATTTTTGTCTCTTTCTAATTGTGCATTTCTACTTACTATGTTAGTGAAAAAAATTATTATATTTTTTACACAGCTTGAATCCATATTTTTTTATTTCATTCTTTAATGAATCTTAAAAATTTTGTTTCACAATAAAAAAAATTATATATGCAAAACTCATTTCAAATTTAGATTATTTTGAAATTTTAAGTTTGCCCACATATTGATTATCTTTTGAAAAAATGGTTAATTTCATATCAACATAATCATTATGCTAAATTATATTTCATAGTTATAAATATTTTTTCATTACAAAATAATTAAAATATACTTAACATTTATGTCAATTAACTATTTGAAACAAATAATCTTCATTAGAAGAATATGCTTCATAAATCTTTTATTCCAAGTAATTGAAATTATAAAATTCAAATACTTATCATTAACAAAATATGTTTCTTGATCATACATTTGAATTTCCCTTTCTAATACATGCTTAAAATATCTATGCATATTTTTAAATTTTTATAATATATAGACGGTGTAATATTAGGTCAATAAGTGAACTTGTGTGTGTGGGGGTGTTTGGAAGATGAAGTGGACTACTTAACATCATTCAATTTTATATGGTGGTAACAATTTCTGTTGATAAAAAATGAAGTTTTAAGAATTTTTGTTTATGGAAGATGAAGAAATCATCTTTTTTTCATTGGTGTGATTCTTTATGTTTTCATCTTTTGAGAATTTGAAATTAAAAAGTACCAATCTCACTTCTACATCAACCCAATCCACTACCCAAATAATAATTATATAAGGTGTTACTAATAATAATTACTAGTAATTGCATGGAATAGGAAGAGGTGTTTGGAATATGAATAGAGAGAGTGACACTGATTTTAATTCATTGATTTTAACACCATTTTTTATGACAAACATATCAGTTGTAGTTGAGTTGGTGATCTCCATGTCAACACCTGCAATAATCAAAAGGGTGAGGTGTGCTTCTATCCATAATCTATTTCTCAATTTGTCTACAGTAAATGTGTCCTCAACGTCGTGACATCCAACTAACCTAGGTAGCGTTGATTATCGACTCGAGGGAAGATATCAGCAAGGAAGGACAACGTCGAGATGGTCGATGTATGCTTGCTCAACTTGTAAGACGAGGAGGTCGTTGTGTTGGGTGGGAGCAGTGGACAGGTCCCGAAAGCGGTCAAAGGAGGGTATGTGCCGTTCTAGTTTACATCACTAGGATCACGTGCTCTGCGCCTATAATAGTTCATCAAAGTCATCATCTCCATGAGACGCGGAGGGTAGAGATAATCACAATGAACAATACTCCTCCCTAATCCCTCTTTTCCTTGTTTGAATGAGTTTGGGCAGGGGCTCCGTCCAGGGTGCGCACCATCTTCGTGATTCCTGTTGTTGATGTTGTCGAGTGCAAAGATAACCATGATGAACAAGACTCCTCCACAATCTCTCCATTTTCTCCGATTGGGCACGTTCAGGCATCCATCCGCTAACATCATGTCCCCAGCATCATGACACACGCCTTGTTGCAAACCAATAGTTGACCGTAAAGTCCGACATCAACATTGTATAGGTCAAGCCTTAATTTCTAAGAATACTTCATTTTCAAATTTTTGCCTTTTATTTATTTTGCATCTTCTTCGCCATCTTCCTTTCATACTGTGTTGCACATGGTGTCAAGCATCTTCACCTGACCATTCCATGGTCTTCGCCATCAGGGTCATTCTCCACACGTAGCACTAGCTCACAAAGTTGTCCTTGGAATACATCCAAGATGAGAACATCGTATCATTTGCCACACCTTCCACTTTCAAATTCCAATTGCAATGGCACACAAAACATTGTTTCAATGCCCAATCTGTCATCTTCTCATTCCGTGTGATGTAGTCTTTGAACTTGTCCGAGAACAAGCCATCACCATGGACATGTGATGCGATTTTTTCTATAGAGTAAAAAAATACGGCAAGTGTATCGGTCGTACAAGTAGTAAAAAGATATCGATCCCACGAGAACTTTTATTTCTAATTCTTACCAGATGAGAAATTTTTAAGAGAAATGAATTATGAATATAATCAGATTAACAAAAAGCATATCCAAGAAAAGAAAATATCAATTAGGAGAAATGTTAATTTTACTGAGCATTCCTCCACAGTTAATTAAAAAGAATAGGAAAATATCATCTGATGGAAATAATTGAAATATAAATTAGGACTCTAACTAGACGTCCTATCTGTTTTATCAATTAAATATTTGAAGAAAGTTTAACTAAATCATTCTTCAAATATTTAAGGATAAAACATAAAGTAATTCAATTCATCTCAAAAACTCCTCAAACGAGTAAGTCTAAGTTCACACCCCTCTAAATCTTATAGAGTAGATAGAGGAGAGATATGAGATATAAAAAAATAGATTCGATTCAAACACAACATTCATATTCAGATAAAGAAAAAAATAATCTTTCATTAAAATAACAGTGGAGTTCAACAACGTAAAACCAACAAAGAAAGACTACCCATTGCTGGAGAGTTAAACAACATAATGCCAAAAATTAGAGTACAAAAGATTAACAAGAAAATATAATTCTAAAATGTGACTCTAGACAAGGTAGCCTTTCCTTCTTAGCTCTCCTCCCCTTTGGAGTGCAAGGAGAGGTCTTTTTATAGTTGTCGTGATCAAAAGTTTGGATGTCAACACGGACCGTGTCATTAATGACACAGGCCGTATTGATTAATGTCATGATTATGCAAATCACGTCTCGATGTAATAAATCCTCATATATGAATAATACGGACCATGTCATTAATGACACAAACCGTGTTGTCTTCTAGAATCGCCACAGAAATCTTCTCATCATTATCTAACACGGTCTGTGTCATCGTAAAACAGACCATTTTAATCAGCACGTGACAGAATTTCCCTCGGTCGTGCTGACGTGATCTGGATAAAAATGGTCCCGTGACACTTGGACGCGGGCCGTTTTCTTCTCCTGACAAGCAAATGTCGTGAGAATCACATAATAAAAAGGACAATAATATTTCCATGAGAAAAATAAGACAATTGATGCATGATCATCCAATCTTAACTTATTAAAGTGCAAGATAATATACAAAATTGAGCATGCATCACAATCCCCGAGCTTGCATATTTACTTGTTCTCAAGTAAGATTCAAGATAAGATATGATCTTCATCAAAATACTAATACTTTTCTCTTCTCATTGTTTATTTATTTTATTATCGCTAAAGTATCTCTTCTCTTTCCAAATGATTCATGCTTCAAAGAATATATGATGCTAAGACATTTTTAAATCAATAAACAGTTAGTCTCAACTATATAGATAAAAGAAGTCTTAATTTTGAATTTATAAATATAAAATGGGCCATTTTTTTCTTGTTCCTCTATCTTGCTCAAAGTGGTTCATGTAACAAGTTTTTGATCGACGGATCTCAGACCAATTGGCCTTAGGTCGTTAGATAAGAATCCCCAATGGATCTAATGGCCCGAACACACTAAGGTTCCAGAGATAAATATTTTATTTTATTTAACTTCTTTGGAAGTTTTTTTTTCACTCAATATATATTTATTCAATAAGAAGACTACTTTTGAAAAATTGAGAAGAGACTAACAGATAGAGATGGTCAAAGCAAAATAATTCGAATCAGCTCCAACTACTTTTCCAAAAATCCTATACTAAGGCGATAAATGAAAAAAATTGATAAAGAATTTCATAAGCAAAGAGATATTCTTGAAACCTTCGATTGAGAACAAGGAAATATAAAAAAATCTATAAATAGTGATGAGCGTGATATCTTTTTCTTCAGTGTTCAGAAAACAAATAATTATCATGATGCAAAAAACATAAAATGCATGCAACCCCCGAACTTGAAAGAAACATTGTCTAAGTGTTTGGCCAACCGAACGAGTTTGCGTACATCAAAATACCAAAAGGACACAACAAAAGAGCAAGAGTGAAAGACACAATCCTACTAATCAAACTCTGGTGGAGGTGGAGGTCCAAATGTGCTATCAACTTGATCTGTAGGAATCTGGTGGTGTCGGATGACGATCATCTCGATTTATCATGGCGACATCCTCTACAAGGCAATGAGGTAGTGCTCGATCCTCCTGGGCTGCAACTTGCATGCGGTACAATTGATCCATCACTAATAAATGATACCGTGTCTAATCAGTTCATATAGCATCTATCTGTGTCTGCCACGGAGAAAAGTCAAAAGCAATAGAAGAAGGAGCTAATGCAGGAGGTAGTGGGTAAACTGTTTGAGTCATCTATGGAGGTTCGGAAGGTCCTGCACCGTCTTATGATGGCTGGGGTACTAGCTCGTCTTCAAGTGGCTCCTCGACGTCAAGTGGAATGGCCAAAGGTGGGAAGTATAACCAGTTAGCCCTGTCAAAAGGTATAATTTTAGCCCGGTTTGCACATGAAATCTTGTCAGTTTTGCCTATAAAAGTAAAGAAAAATCTGTTATTTCTTACTATGATGAGTCTCATATGAACTGCCTATGCAGCCAAAAAGATTCATATGTCGTCCAGTTTTTCAGTATAAAATCAGCCATCCCTATGCATCCAAAAAGAATCAGAATATCATCAGTAATGTTAGTGTCATGCATAAAACAAGGGCAAGCAAATTTAGTGGCCGCTGATTCCATTCGACGGAGCCTCATCAAGGCTCGAGCATGATCCCCATCTCTGTAATCAACATATGGAGGTCTCGGTATCATGGTAGGCTCGGGTGCATTCAATCCAACCTCCTCAAAATCCATGCTTACGGTGCAGGGGGCTGCCATGGTGAGAAAATAGGCTGCGTTTGGAGCAAAACAAAGCATTTTGGAAAATGCCAGAAGAAACAGACCATTTTTGAAAACACCGTCCATTTTTTCGTCAGAAAATGGCCTGCGTATTGTGAGCCGGTCTGTTTTCCTAAAAAATTCTTGCTGCCGAAATTTTGGAGAAGATCGATGTTGCGTTCGATGTGCTCGTCTCACCAGTCGATGGTCGGAGACGGCGGGTCGCCGAAGAGTTGGAAGAAGGCCGATGGAGAGGAAGAAGAAGAAGGCGGTCGATGAAGCTATCGACAGCGGGTGTAGACGACGACGGAGAAGAGGAAGAAGAAGCCCGAAGGAGTCTGCGATGATGATGGTGTCGGTGATGGAAGTAGGGTATGCCGGCGGCGGGACGTCAGGTGAAGACGATGTAGCAGGTACTGGTGACGGTCGGTGATGGGTGGAAGCGGCCATAGGTCGTTGGCGGTGTCGAAGATGGTGGTTCCCCGGAGAAGTTGCGGATGTGGGGATGATCTGACGTGGGGGCATCTTATAGGCAACTTAGGCCGTGTTGTAAATGCAAGTAGGTGGTGGGTGCGCGAATTCCAGAGGAACACGGACCGTGTTACTGGGACGCAGCCCGTGTTTGACTTCTTCTCTGGTACAATTTTCGGGAACGAGGAACAACACGACTCGTGTTTTAAACATGCAGGTCATGTTTATAAGTGCTGGAAGGTTGTCCACTCACGTGGCCGCATTACACGGCTCGTGTTTCAGAATACGATCTGTTTTATCCTTAAAATTTGAAAATCTACACGATAACACAGCTAGTTAGTAACGAAGACACGGCTCGAGGGCTATGAGAATATATATATATATTGAATAGAAAAGAGGGAAAATAAAATAAAAATTGAGAATAAATTTTAGACAGAGTAGTTTTGATTTATAATCTTCAGGTTGACTTAGTCATACTCATGGATCAATAAGGATAATAAATTCGACTTCCTCGTGATGAACAATACCTAGATATTGTTTAAGACGTTGTCCATTGACTTTGAATTGGTGCCTTTTGTTCATGGTGCAAATTTCAACAACTCCAAAAGGTGATAAGGAAACTACAAGAAAAGGGCCCGTCCATCTGGACTTGAGTTTATTTGGAAAAAGCCTAAGTCTGCTATCATATAAGAGAACTTGTTGACCAGGTTGAAAATCCTTAGTTTGTATGCATTGATCATGCCAATATTTTGTGCGCTCCTTGTATATTTTGTTATTTTCATAAGCATTATTTCGGAATTCTTCAAGTTCATTTAGCTTGAGTAGTCTTTCCTTTCCTGTTTCTGTAGGCTCAAAATTAAAAAAATTAGTAGCACAATAAGCTTTATGTTCTAGTTCAACAGGTAAATGACATGCCTTACAAATACAAGTCTATATGGAGACATTCCAATAAGAGTTTTAAAACTAGTGTGATAGGCCCACAAAGCATCATCTAATTTTAAATATCAGTCCTTTCTAGAAAACTTCACAGTTTTTTTAAAATACATTTTATTTCCCTATTAGATATCTCAACTTGACCAATAGGGAGTGCTGAGTTTATGTCTAACTCTAAATTTTGTCAGAAGCTCTGCAAATAATTTGTTACAAAAATGGGTGTCATTATCATTGATTATAGCTCTAGGTATGCCAAATCTATTAAAAATATTCTGTTTCAAAAACTTGACAATGACCTTTGCATCATTAGTAGGAGTGATAATGGCCTCTACCCACTTAGATACATATTCTACAGCAACCAAAATATACTCATTATGAAATGACTTAGGGAAAGATCCCATGAAGTCAATTCCTCACACATAAAAAATATCACAATATAGCATACTATTTTGGGGCATTTCATAAAGTTTGGAGCTGTTACCAGACCTCTGGCATTGATGACATGACTTACAGAAAACTTGTGCGTCTTTAAAAATAGTGGACCAATAAAACACACTTTCCAAGATTTTTGCAACTGTCCGATTGGGCCAAAGTGGCCTCCAGCCTTCTTTGTGTGGCAATGTGTAAGGATGCTTTTGAATTCATATTCAGAGAAACAGCGTCTGATTACCTGATTTGCACAAATTTTAAAAAGATATGAATCTTCCCACAAGTAATGTTTCACCTAAAAAGAATTTCTTCTTTTGTTGTGACGTCCATCCTGTAGGAAGCCAATTTCCTGCAAGAAAGTTTGCAAAGTCAACAAACCAAGGTGAACTCTGTATTAATTTCACCTCATCACAAGAGTTGATGGAAAAAATTTTCTCATTCGAAAATTCTTCAAGTATTTAAGTCTCCTCAATTGAAGCAGATTCTAAACGAGACAAATGATCAGCAACGACATTCTCGATCCCCTTCTTATCTCTAACTTCCACATCGAATTCTTGTAAAAGAATAATCCACTTGAATAGTCAAGGTTTGGCTTCCTTTTTCGACATGAGATGTCTTATCACTGCATGATCAGTGTAAACCACAACTTGTGAACAGACTAAATAAGATTTGAATTTGTCAAAAGCATAAATGATAACAACAAATTCTTTTTCCGTTGTGGCATAGTTGATTTGTGTTGAAGTTAGAGTTTGACTTGCATAGTAGATAACTCAAAAAATTTTGTCCTGCCTTTGTCCTAATACAGCTCCGATGGTTCCATCACTGAAATCACACATAAGTTCGAATGGAAGGCTCCAATCTGGTGCTACAATGATGGGAGCGGATGTAAGTTTCTCCTTTAATGTAGTAAAAGCAAATATACAATCAGAATAAAAAAGAAACTTAGTGCATTTGACGAGAAGATTGGTGAATGGTTTGACTATTTTGGAAAAATCCTTGATAAACCATCTATAAAATTCAGCGTGGCCCAAAAAGCTTCAGACAGCTTTTATGGATGTAGGAGGGGGTAGATTTGCGATTACATCCACCTTGACCTTGTCTACCTCAATTCCCTTTTCGGAAATCTTGTGCCACAGAACAATGCCTTCCTTCACCATAAAGTGGCATTTCTCCCAATTTAGTACTAGATTTGTTTCTTCACAACACTGCAAAATCGAGGTTAAATTTTCAAGACAAATATCAAATGAGTTGCCAAATAAAGTAAAATCGTCCATAAAAAATTCAAGAATTTTTTCATTCATATCGACAAATATTGTCATAATGCATCTTTGAAATGTTGTCGGTGTGTTGCAAAGTCCAAAGGGCATCCTTCGATAGGCGAAAGTTCCGTATGGGCAAGTGAAAGTTGTTTTCTCCTAATCTTCAGGTGCCACGAAAATATGATTGTATCCTGAATAATCATCTAGAAAATAATAAAAACGATGTCATGCTACTCATTCCAACATTTGGTCCATGAATGGGGGAGGGAAGTGATCCTTACGTGTTGCTTCGTTGAGTTTGTGATAGTCGATACACACACGTCAATCTGTAACTGTCCTGCTAGGTACCAACTTATTTTCCTTATTAGTAATCATAGTGATGACTACATGTACGGGGCTAATCCAAGGAGAATAGAGATAGGATAAATGATACATGCTTCCAGAAGTTTGATAACTTCTTTTTTTACTACCTCTTTCAGAGTTGGATTTAACCTACGTTGAAATTGAATGCTTGGTTTGCTTTTCTCTTCCATCAAGATCTTATGCATACATATTGTTAGCGATATTCCCTTGATATCATTGATGGACCATGCAATCGCTTTTTTATGTTACCTAAGAACCTGCAAAAGTTTACTTTCCATTACGTTAGTTAATTCAGAGAAAATGATAATAGGAAATTAATCTTTTTTTAGAAAAGCATATTTAAGATGAGTGAGTTAGCTTTTGAGTTCTGGGTTTGGTGGTGGTGACAATGAATCTATCTTTTCCAAGATGGATTCCTTGAGAGGGATTGACTCCTTTTGGTCTGACTCAATTTCTTTTTCTGTATTATCCATTGACTCTTCAATAATTGTGTAAGGATCCATTATCACCTCTGGTACTACATGTTCAAATTCATCAGAAACATCATTCTCAAAGGTATCAATAGAATAGCAAGATGGTAAGTCTAAAGGTTATTTGAGAGAGTCAGAAATATTAAAACACAATTCTTCATTTTTCATTTTCAGAGTGAGAAGTCCCTTCTTGACATCTATCAACATGTTGCTGGTAGCGAGGAATGGTCTGCCTAGGATGATGGGTGCTTCGACTTCAGAATCCATATCCATAATGATGATATCTGCTGGGAATGCAAATTTATCAACTTTTACAATAGCATCTTCTAAGAGCCCCTTAGGCTTCTTAATGGATTGATCCACAAATTGGAACATCACCGAGGTATCCTTGAGTTCGCCATAACCTAATTTCAGAAAAATGGAGTAAGGCATCAAATTATTGCTAGCATCCAAATCACATAGTGCTTTAGAATAGAAAAAAATTTCAATAATGCAGGGGATAGTAAAACTCTGTGGATACTTTTCTTTTGTCGGCAAGTTTCTATTACAAACTGAACAACATTGAATGGTCAATTTGATCAAACCCGTCTCCTCAATTCGTCATTTATTTGAAAGTACATCATTCATGAATTTGGCATATACAAGCATCTGTTTAAGAGCTTCATGAAATGAGATGTTAATATGAATTTGTTTAAAAATTTCTAAAAAATGAGAGAATTGTTTATCTAATTGTTCTTGCCGATATCGCCGATATTTTTTAGGATATTGTAGGTTTCTAGATTTTGTAGGATTTTAATGTTTTGTAACCTCTTTTTTCCTGATGAAGTAGAAGGTTGATGATGGTTGATTTGGGGTCTGAGTTGGTACTGGTTTTGGTAGATCCTTACCACTTCTCAACTTGACTACCTTTGCTTCTTCCCTTGGGTTCTTCTCTGTATTGCTAGGGAGAAAACCTAGTTATCTATCTGCAATCATGTTTGCTAATTATCCCACCTGATTTTCTATGTTTCGAATTGAGGCTTCTTGATTTGCAAATTCTGTGTCCATCGTTTTGTTAAATTTAGCCAACACATCTTTCAGGTTGGATTTTGGTTCGGCCTGTGATTTGTCATCATTGCGCGGTTGAAAACCTGATGGTGGAGCATCTCGATGGTGTACTCAAGAGTAGTTGGGTTGATTTCTCAACCCAAACCCATAGGTGTCATAATTGTCTTATTGGTTGTTCCTGAAATTATTATTTGATACATAATTCGCATTTTCAAAAGAAGTGCAAGAGAAAGGGTTAGAGTTTGAGACCATTATCCATTCATAAGTAGAGTCTTCTTCACTACAAAAATCACAAGTTTGTTGTACAGCCTTAACAGGGACCTTTTCATTGAAGTGACTCATCAATGTCTCCATTTTTTTGTTCATGACTTCCAATTGTGATGTAAGTTGATTGTTGTCATCTATTTGATAGACACTTGTCTTTCATGGTGGCTCCCTATTCCTGTTATTTTGCCAATGATTCATAGCAAGATTTTCAATAATATTATAAATCTCTTCAGGAGATTTATCATTCATAGAATTTTCTACAGAAGTGTCAATCTTATCTCGTACTGTGAAAGTAGCATCATTATAAAAGAATTGAATTTGTTCATGAAGAGGTACATTATAAGGGACACGAGATACAAGTTTCTTAAATTTTTTCCATGCTTCATGCATGGTTTCTTTATCACCTTTTGGAGTTGTTGAAATTTGCACCATGGACAAAAAACACCAATTCAAAGTCAATGGACAACGTCTTAAACACTATCTAGGTGGTGTTCATCATGAGGAAGTCGAATTTATTATCCTTATTGATCCATGAGTACGACTAAGTCTATCTGAAGACTATAAATCAGAAATACTCTATCTAAACTTTATTCTCAATTTTTATTTTATTTTCTCTCTTTTCTATTCAAATATATATATATATATTCACACGGCCCGTGAGCCATGTCTTCGTTACTAACTAGCTGTGTTATCACGCAGATTTTCAAGATGAAATGGACCGTGTTCTAAAACACAGGCCGTGTAACGCGGACACATGAGTGGACAGCCTTCCAGCAATTATAAACACGGTTCGCATGTTTAAAACACGAGCCGTGTTGTTCCTCGTTCCCAAAAATCGCACCAGAGAAGAAGTCAAACACGAGCCACGTTCCAGTGACACAGTCCGTGTTGCTCCGGAATTTGCACACCCGCCACCTACCTGCATTTACAACACAACCCGAGTTGCCTATAAGACGCCCCGCGTCGGATCATCCCCACATCCGTAACTTCTCCGGTCATCTTCCACTCCTCCGGTGAACCACCATATTCGACGCCGCCCAACAACTTGCAGGCGCTTCCACCCATCCCCAGGTAACGGCGCCAAAAATTTGATACATTTTTCTATAGAGTAGAAAAATACAACAAGTGTACCAGTTGCACAAGTAGTAAAAAGATATCGATCCCACGGTGACTTTTATCTCTAATTCTTACTAGATGAGAATTTTTTAAGAGAAATGAATTATGAATATAATAAGAGGAAACAAAAAGCAGATCCAAGAAAAGGAAATATCAATTAGGAGAAATGTTAATTTTACTGAGCATTCGTCCACTGTTAATTAAATCAAGTAGAAAAATCTCATCTGATGGAAATCATTGAAATATAAATTAGAACTCTAACCAGATGTACTATCTGTTTTATCAATTAAATATTTGAAGAAAGTTTAACCAAATCATTCTCCGAATATTTAAGGATAAAACATAAAGTAATTCAATTCATCTCAAAAACTCCTTAACCGAGTAAGTCTAAGTTCACACTCCTCTAAATCTCACATAGTAGATATGGAAGAGATATGAGATATAAAAAATTATATTCGACTCAAACACAACATTCATATTCAGATAAAGAGAAAATAATCTTTCATTAAAATAACAGTGGAGTTCAATAACGTAAAATCAACAAAGAAGGATTACTCCATTGCTGGAGAGTTAAACAACATAATGCCAAAAATTAGAGTACAAAAGATTAATAAGAAAATAGAACTCTAAAATGTGACTCTAGACAAGGTAGCCACAAGACTATAAAATGGATGTTTTCCTTTCAGCTCTCCTCCCCTATGGTGTGCAAGGAGAGCTCTTCTCAGTTTGGGTGTCAACACAGACCATGTCATTAATGACACGAGTCGTGTTGATTAATGTCCTGATTACGCAAATCACATCTTGACGTAATAAATCCTCATATATGAGGATTTATTACGTCAAGATGTGATTTGCGTAATCAGGACATTAATCAACACGACTCGTGTCATTAATGACACGGGTCACGCTGTCTTCTAAAATCGCCACAGAAATCTTCTCGTCATTATCTAACACGGTTCGTGTCGTCATAAAATGGACCGTTTTAATCAGCACGTGGCAGAATTTCCCCCGGCTTTGTTGGTGTTGATGTGACCTGGATAAAAACGGCCCGTGTCACCTGGACGCGTACCGTTTTCTTCTCTTGTCAAGCAAATGTCGAGAGAATCACATAATAAAAAGACAATAATATTTCCATGAGAAAAATAAGACAACTGATGCATGATCATCCAATTTTAACCTATTAAAGTGCAAGATAATATACAAAATTAAGCATGCATCAACATGCATAGGTCCCTCCATGCAGTTAGGTTTGGAGATATGAAACCCTAGGGTGAACTCCTAGAACTGCTTCAAGGTGAACATCATCATCCTACTAAAGGCCACTTAGATGATCAAGCTAAGGTCCGCGCTTCAAGTCATGCCATGGACGTAAGTCCTCAGGCCAAAAGTTCCCTGCAAGCTAGCCCCTACCTAATTCTCGACTGTAATTTGATTGAGTGTATGTTGGGAGCGTGCAGAAAGACGACCTCTGCAATCCCTTGAAATGAGTTACAGATGATGAAAGTATAATATATAATAGATATTTTTTAAACTTTTTTTAGCTTCTTATTTAATAGTTCACTTTTGTACATTTTTTCTCTTGACTTAACAAAAAAAATTATAACTTTCAATTGTCATTTCTTATTCTTAGGTATATTATCATCTTTATGATATAATGTAAACTAGCTTTCATCATTACCTAATTACTTTACTATAGTTGTTTTAGCTATGATGGGAAAATTCGAGAACAGGGAGAGAAGATCATAGAGAGATTGCAAGAAAATTAGAGGAGAAACACAAATTTACCCAGGTTCACCCTTGATATTAGGGCTACGTCCTCCAAAGAGGTTTCACTATATCGTTTTGATTACAGTCGCCACACATATTACATCTGAAAATAGGTATATATAAGTCTCTCCCAAACGGGTTCAAAACCTGAATAAAACAAAGAAAAACCTAATCCGAACCACACGGGCCGACTAAACAAAAGTCCAAATGCCATCGGGGGGCAAGGCCCCCCGAACCCCCTCCTCCTCCCCCCTTTTGTTCGTACGCCAACAGCACAGGTAATTGGGTAATACTCAGATTCTCCTAAGCTCACGTGGACGAACTCGGTGTGAGAAACAAGGGGCCCTGAAGTATTCACCAACTCCAACAAGCTATACATGCATGCTTAGTTTTTCATATTTCATTTAAATTTATAACAAATGATTTTAAAATTATCAATTCATTGTAATCTAAAATTATTTTTAGCCTTATAATAAATTTATAAGGAGGGTTAGAAACAAATAGGGAGAGAAACATCGATGGAAGATATGTATACATATATATATATATATATATATATATATATATATATTTCTTTTAAAAGATAAAATATATAGTTATATGATAACTTTTGGTACCATTCGCACATCGCACGGGGTACATACTAATAGTGATAATAAATCAATGTTGGTTGGCACAGTTGGTTAAAAGAACTGTGTCTCAAGTGATTCAACGAATGCTAATAGCCTCGGAACCATCATGTTGATAAGGAAATACCTTTTCGCTCTTTTATCCGACTCCATATTAGTCAAATGTTAGTAACCTTAGACACCGGAGATCTTCCATAGACCCGAGATACAAAAAATAATGATACTAGTTTATTATCGATGGTTCGCAAAATACTTTGAGTTTTTTTATATGAGGTGATCCAAATAGATTATCGATTATTTTATTTAAAATTTTTAAGGTCCATCACATTATCTCATTTGGGTGCAATTGATTATCAATAATTTTAATTACTCTAGCAATTTTGAATACCACCTCACCAATGATTCAAATAGTATGCAAGAGAGATGTCTTTCCAAATTATAGTTGGATGGAATGTCAAAAAAATCCATTTAATTAAATTTTAAATATTTTACAAATAAATATAATTCAATTTTATCTTTTTATTTTTTGGAATATTTTACAAATAACTCATAATGTTGTCTCATCTTATTTTGTCTATATTTATTTTTCTATTTTTTTCCTTTGTCTATTTGCAATGTGATCAAAATCTAAAATAATTTTAGGGGTATATTGGTAATTTAGTCTCTAACTATTTTATTATTATTTATATTTTTAAAAATAATATGATTAGTTAATTAAGTGACCATCAAAGAGTCATTATACAAAAATTAGACGATGACAAAAAGAGTCATAATCGTTTACACGAGCAAAAGTGGCAAGAAAATCAGCAATGCGGTTCACCTCGCGAAAAATGATGTACTATTTTGCCCATCTATATACGCACCATAGTGTTCCAAATATCCATGATCATCATCTTCACATGCCGCGGGTAAGCAATTTCTCTCTTGATGATACGAGTTAGGACCTTCAAGCCAAAATAGAGGAGTACATTTGTAATGTCACGATTAACACAAGCTTGGATCCCTCGACAACATTGCTCATGCCTCAATCTCAAGAGCAGAATCAACCCGACGTGTCGCAGCCCCCTGCAAAAAGAAATTGGCCAATATGAAATCTAAAAATCTAACATGCACTTCCTGTCTCATTGGATTCAATGGGGGTGTCATCCATGTTGAGGCAACTTGAGGACGAACTAGGAGCTCCCACCTAGTCTGATCGAACTGCCGAGGGATGGTGGAAGGTAATTGGGGTACATATGGAGAAAATCAAAGAAAAGGGCCTGAAAGGTCGCATGGGAATCAGCATAGTCCTAAAAGAAAGTTGTCTCATTTATTTAACACTATGTTAAAATTATTTTGATAAAAAATTAAAATTATGGTGTTTTTGTAATATAATAATATACAGTTAAATAATGAAAAATAAAAAAAATGGTGAAAAAGATGAAGAATATTATGGTGTTTTTGTGCTTTTCTTTAAACTGTATGAAAAATTATGGTTTTGTGCTTTTCTCGATGGTTTCGCCCTATTCCGTGTTTGATCACGATAATTCTATTATGTGTCGTGTTTGGTTATATTCCCGAGAATACAATGATATTCTACTCTTTATTCATAAATCAAACAACCTTTTAAAATGATGGAATAAAAATATTCTCCTACTTTTCCATATTTTTATTTTTTCATTATTTAACTATATAATAATAATAATAATAATAATAATAATAATAATAATAATAATAAAATGTAAACTATTTATAATAAAATATTTTAATTATAAAAATATTAAATTTATTCTTTTCAACCAAACAAGAGTCAAAATAATAATATACGAGTTAAACAAATTATTTCCTAATTATGCTAATTAATTAAGTGATTAGTATGATAATATCGATTTTGGTCATCCTCACATGATGGGTTTCATTAATTAGCATAATTAATCACCTAAAAATAATTAATTATGTTTGGAATAACAGTAGACATCCACTTGTGTGCTTGCACTGACTTGCCTTAAAAGTAAAAAAAAAACGAGTGAAAGGTGAACACTAGTAGCATGACACCACACCTCACGAGAATTTAAATTAAATTGTGAGTTGACACATCACCACAAATCATGCAAAAATAAAATACATGGAAACTTACGTGATTACCGACTTACCTTGCATGACCCAAGGGAAAAGTAAAGGAAAGCTTTTACTTCCTTTCGTGTGGGGGAGCGGAAGGACAACAAAAAAAAAATAGAGGAAAGAGGGTTGAAAAAGGAAAGGGTCTTATTGTTGAAGCTGGCTGAATCAAAGAAAGAAAGAAATACAACACGAGAAAAAGGAAGGAGAGAAAAGAAAATTATAAGGTATGCTGTATGCATGAAGTGGAATTGAATTATAGAATCTACTGATTTATGTTATTCTGAATTCCTAAAAATTATAATTAGAGCCACGGTCGTCATATTAATTGAATTAATAAGGAAACTATACTAGTTATTGATAGAGATATATGAAAATCAATTAGGGAAAATGATTTTCTTGTTCTAAGCGTAATAGCCGAATGTCTAACTTGTTGATAAAATATCTTATAATGGTTATAAAATTATGAAACCTATAGATATTGATCCTTAAAAAGTTCACTCTTCATAGAAGAAAGAATTATTTTGAAATCACGCGTATTTAAAAATTATTAGGTAATTAATTAGCACATGCTTCTCCAATCAGAATAAGTAGGCCTAATTAGAAATCATATTGTAAATCATGTAATTTGAAATAAACTATGAATTTTATAGTTCCAAAACTTATCTGAGTTAGGGTTCTAATCCATTTTGAATTACCCTAAAAAAACATATGTGTAAAGAAAGTTATGAGGAGTATAGTTGACACCTCTCAATTTTTAGAGGTATGAACAAATAATGAGATGTCTGTGTTCATGAAAATTTCTGTAGAAAGATTATGATGATTAAAAATCTAGAATTAATATGTAATTTATTTTATAGAGTCTACTTTCATCGAGCTTTGGAATTAGGTCAATCTAGAGAAACTTATGTATTCATCTTTAAGGTGCTATCATTCTGTCCGACGAAACTGATATTCGATTTTGTAAATTATGTATCAAATTTAATATGTCATAGAATTATTTGATAATTTAGGATAAGGAATATGTAGATGTTAGGTTTTAGTAGAGTTGGATCATCATAAAATCATACGTGTGATGGAAGTTATAAATGTTCTACCAAACCTGACTCAGTCTGTCAGAATGAAACTTAGGGTAGATTATACTAGTACTTGATAAATTTATTACGGTCAGTCTAAAATGATATAAATTCTAAGAATTATACTTGGAAAACCTTATGAAGTATGCTTTTAGAGAGAAACGGAATTATCATAATAGGAGTTATGTACTAATTGATATAAGATCTCAATGCTGGCATGGTTGTAATAGTAATATCGAATTATATTATTGTTATAGGATTAAATGAATGATAAGAAAAAGAAATGAGGAAACATCTTGTGTGATCGCTAATATCAGGTAAGTTGATTTATCATATTCTATGTTTTCACCTCTTTTGAATTCGGTGTGACATCGACTATTATATGCGTTGAATATATTTTGGATATGTTATGAATTGATTTTAAGAAATATAATTATGAAAAGTATATCTGAATGAGTGTATGATTGCACATTTGAAAAGCATATGTGATATGATATGAAATGATTACGAGAAGCACAATCTTGTTCTGTTTGAAATGATATTTGATATGATTCATCTTCTGATATTTGAGATACAATTGTTATATGATGAATCATGCATATGCATCTGTCTGCATTGCATATATGATGGTTGGAGCTAAGTGCTACATCGCTGATCACGATGGGAGCCACCTCTAGAATTCAATCAATCATTTTATTCTCCAATAATGGGATGTGATAGGCTGGAGCTAAGTGTCATGCGAAGCTAAGTGCCACATCATGAGTAGTCATGATGGGGGCCACCTCTAGAATCCACCTATCGCTATGTGTTCTCCGAAAGAATAAGATAGAATGGAACTAAGTGCTACATCGCTGATCACGATGGGAGCCACCTCTAGAATTCACCTATCGCTATATGATATATTCCTCGAAAGGAATGAGGTAGAATAGAGCTAAGTGTTACATCGCCGATCACGATGGGAGCCACCTCTAGAATCTACCTACCGACCACTGGCCAGTTGGTGATCTGTGCATTGATATGAGAGTGTTGCATTTGCATACATATGTTTGATATGATTTATATGATATTGATTATAAGTTGAGTATGATGCTTTTGATTAGTATGTTATATATGTAATTGTAAAATAGATGAAAATATCTATTTTGCTATTATGATTATTGCATTCTTTTTCTATGTCACTCCGAATTAATTAGTTGGTAACACATAGACTACGGGTTATTAACCTACTGAGCTATTTTAGCTTACTCTGTTATTTTTAATATTTTTCAGATAATTCTTGAAAATCATGCGAGATGATAGTATTTGAAGGGTTCGTGGTAATATGAAAATATTTGAGTCCCTCATATCCTTCTATTAAGATGTCGAGAGATTTGGTTATGCGTAATGCATATGTAACATTTTATATGTTGTAAGAAAGCAAAATCATTTTATGAAAATGTAAAACTTAAGAATTATTGGTTTGCTCTGAAGGATCATAAATTGTGTAGTTTATTTTATGATATTTTCATTCTTATGTATGTTATAAAAAAAATTACATCACGTTTTCGCAATCTTTTCTATTTTATTTGATCGTCCGTAATAAGTCACGAACTCCGATTTAAATCACGATTTAAATTGGGGCCGTGACACCTTGTGTAGCCCCTCCCCTCTTTCGCTCAGGCTACATGGAGAGAGAGAGGGGAGGGGTCGTCCCAAGCCATCATATTTTTCAAAATTATTTTTTATATTTTTTATTATATATTATTTTAAGAAAAATAGACTAATATACTAACACTTATAATAGGATATAATGGATTTTTCATAAATGTGAAAATTAAAGATAATCGAAAAAATGGACAGAAGGATCGAATTAAAAAAATCGTGATAGTTTAAAAATTCAAAAAATAAAATTCATAATTTAATATTAAATTTAAAAAATTGTGATAATTTAAGAGTGATTCGAAGAAATAGTCATAATTTATATTATTCTTTTACGATAAAGGCTCCAATCACGTCTTTCAAAGTAAACAACAGGAAAAAAAAGGTGGCTGCTTCGTTATGCGCCACATGGCCATCACTCTTCGGCCAATAGGAGCCAAGCAAATGTTAAAAACGGAACTAAGACGAGGAACGAATTTTTTCTTTTAAATAACAAAAGCAACTGAATATAAAACAAATAGAAATCGCTCGCGTCTGCCTGCCGCCTCCCTTCCCTCCTCTTCCTCTCCCTCCAATCGCAGGCGGATAAAAATTTCCGGCTTACGAGAGGAAGTGGCGATCGCTGACAGTTCTCCGGCGATGGCAACTACGGCGAAGCCCAAGGCGAACGGTTCATTGAGACCGGAGGAGGCGGGGAAGAAGGACGGGCTGTCGTCTCCGTCGGCGACGATACGGGCGGCGACGAATCCGATGGTCACGCCCCTGCTCACGGATCTCTACCAGTTCACCATGGCCTACGCCTACTGGAAGGCCGGGAAGCATCTCGAGCGCGCCGTGTGAGAGAGACCCCCTTAACCCTTGGATTTGCTTGCCCTTCCTCTTATATTTTGGTTTGTCCATTTGAGTATCCGATTGGGCGATTTATTTGCTAGTGATTTTTCTGCTCGTTTATCGGTCTTTTTCTTCTTCTACATTATTCCGTTGGTTAGTGATCCGTTTTCTGGTCTCTGGTTCGTTGGTTGTCCCGAAGAAAATTGCTGTTTTTTTATCCGTATATTGCAGTACGAGTCTACAATTTTTTTCATTAGTGAGCTTGAGGGGGAAAATTGTTCAGTTGATCTTCTCGAACATCACAATTTTTTAACTAATTGCTTACCTGTTTCTATTGTTGCGGACAGCTTTAGTTCTTACCTAGAGCTATTGACAAAATGTAAAAGGATAAAGGTTTTTTCTTTTTTCTTTTGGCTGTTTATCCTTTTACTGAAAGATAGGATATTGTTACCTAATACAAGAAGCATTGCCCCTTTCATTTAACATAAACAGAGTCTGGACAAAATGATGTGGTTCAAATAACATCATTGTCTGTAGGCACTTAAATTTGCATTAGTGGACGAGTTGGATCAAGGAAGACAACCTAGGATTAGAAAATTCAATTTACTGTAACAGTTGTTTAAATAGCATGAATGCCATTGCACTAGCGCACATACAACAAGAGGGAAGTATTCGTTAAGTTATTTCAAAGATTAAATGAGTATAGACACAGAGATACATCTAAAACATGAATTAGGATTGGCATTTGTTTTTTAATCTCTTTAGTAAAATTAGGGTAGTTATCCTGTGTGACGCTGTTCAATCTCCATTCATTATCTTATAGGGGTATGGATTTGGTCTTCAACCCTTAGTTTCAGTTAACATCAGGCTTACACGAGTTGAAAGTAGGAAAGTGATAATTCATCACCAAAATTGATAGTTAATCTAGCTGTTGCACAAAAAAATGGGAAAGATAAATCTATTCCTATCTGCGTGCACTTATAAGTAAGCAATGGATGTAATCCTATGTCATTTTGCAATATATTCAAAGTTCTTATTATACAGGATGATATGAATGTTAACATAAAATAGGTTTGCACATGTAGGCAGTTAAGTTTGAACTAAATAAGTCTGCTTTTCTTTGATGACGTCACGGCGATATCATCGAAATACTTGAATCATCCATCCATTACTTGGATTCTTGTCCCATAGTAGGTTTACATGTGTTAGCATTTTTTTTAGTTACTCCCAAGATTTTTTTTTTAAACATCCATTGTACCCCATTACATATGTGTGTATACTGTATATGTAGCTATATATTCCTTCAAAAAGAAAATGTAACTAAATATCGTTTCAACAAAAAGTAACTCTATATATATATATATACATGCATAAAATACATATCTATAAATTTCTAGGTTCAAGTAACAAGTTAAACTCCAAAACTCAATACTCTTTTCTAAAAAAAAGGAACACCCTATGTATATGCTTGAACCAACTCATGATTGATATATGTGATTAATTTACCTGGGTACTTTCTCTCGTTTTAGTTGTATTTTCTTCTTCAGTTCACTTTAATTATTCTCTAGAAAAGGATGCTGACATTTTTTTCAAGGGACTGAAAATTGATCTCTCTCTTGAATGGATCTGGAAATGTGTGCGTATGTAAGATCTGATAAGTTGCAAACACTGTTGTCTTATTAAATGCCATTGTGTATAGATTTAAGAAGTGAGAATATTTGCTTACCGATCTTTTGTCTCTTGTATGAGTGAACTATAAAAGCTTTTAGTGATTTTCCTTTTCTCATACATTTGCTTAAAAGCATGTCAAAGGTTTTGCCTTTCTGTTTCATTGTCTTGAAGCAAATGTTCCCTTCATTGCAGGTTTGATTTGTACTTTAGAAAGAACCCCTTTGGTGGTGAGTACACTGTGTTTGCTGGTCTTGAAGAATGTATTCGTCTTATTGCAAATTTTCAATTTAAGGAAGAGGAAATATCTTTTCTACAGTCGATCATGCCTACTTGGGAGGTAATGACACAAATGTCTAGCTGTAACATAACACTTGACAAAAATCAGCTAAAGCAAGTTTCCATTTATCGACTTAGTAACCTGCATTTTAGTTCAGTTGGCCTGACTGTTTATATTAATTCTTCACTGTTAGCAAGTTAAAAAAAAATTTACACCATTGGACTAGAAGATTTTAGGGTAAGGGATGGAGAATTAAGTGAGAAATCATTTTTTCCCAGCTCAGATTTATGAGTGAATTTTGGGTAGTCTTCACTCTTGACCACAATCTGCGTGACGGAAGTTTAGTCTTGTCTTGAAAATGGATGATGATATTTTGATTGTGTTCTATCAAGACCAAAGTTGATTTACAGGAATCCTTCTTACTCTCAAAGAAAAAGAACCTTCAAAATTAGTTTAACAATCTGGTGAGATATGGATCCGTAAACAGGTTTTTGCACTCTATTTTCCATTTTTGTATGTAATGCATATATATTTTGACATATGTACAAATTTTAATCTTTACTCCTATATCACTTATTTTAGAAAGTACTTTCTAAACAACTGCTGCAGAATGCTTTGTTACTTTCAACATTTCTATTGTGTTTGTAATGTCTATGGTCCTATAATGCTCTTTTTTTTTCTCTTCAACAGGATGCCTTCTTTGACTATCTAAGAAAAATTGACTGCTCCGACGTTGAAGTGTATGCTATTCCTGAGGGTTCTGTTGTTTTCCCTAAAGTCCCACTGATAAGAATTGAAGGACCAGTTGCTGTAAGTATTTTTAACCTGATAGGTCATTTAACTTGGTCACTTATAAGATGTCATCATTTCACCTTAACTTTTATTTCTGTTGTTTTTTTTCCTCCCTTTTTAAGACATCATAATCTGTTGCATGCTGTGCAGGTTGTCCAACTACTTGAAACTCCATTTGTGAATCTCGTAAATTATGCCTCTTTAGTGACTACAAATGCTGCAAGACATCGTTTTGTTGCAGGAAAAACTAAGACTCTTCTTGAGTTTGGACTTAGACGGGCACAGGTGCGTTTCCTGTGGTATCATTTTTTCTATTGGTTTTTGAGCAGTTGTCATGAGATTGTGACAGAAACGATGGCCTTTTCTATAGGGTCCTGATGGTGGAATAAGTGCTTCGAAATATTGTTACATTGGCGGATTTGATGCAACCAGGTCCGAATGAACTATTTTCTGTATGTCCTGGTTCTAATATTCTTTTCATCTGATTGAGCTATTCACCATGTTGTGATAGATTTTTCTCTGATAATTATTTCTGTAATATTCTACCAAACTTATGAGCCTGAATGTTTCAAAAAAAAAAATTTATGAGCCTGAAGGATGTCAGTTGTTGTAGGTAGTCGCTTATTTATTATCTTATTTGAAAAATGCTGTGGGCTGAAATTTTGATTGGAAAAAATAACCATGATAGTATTAGAATTATGAACTTCCTTGTCTCCTCCCAACTAGTCGACAGAGATAGTGGTAGGATTATGATGTTTCTTTTTTTTCCTATCAACATATTTGCAATATCAGTTTTCGTGTTTTACCTAGAACTAGTGGCTTCTGGTTCATTTTCATAAATTATAATCACGAGCTTTGCTTCCTTTACTTGTATGATATCCTTTCATCCCACAGTGCAGACTTTATTGATCTACTGACCCATGCTCAAAGCCAGATTTGTGACCCTATATTTTGCTTGTGATGGATTGACACTGTTATGATGATTTTTACCAATTTAGGTGACTGACAAGTCCCTCCAGTCGGTTTATTGAAAATTGTAAAAAGAACTTCACATTTAGATAACGGTGATGAAATGGGCAATTTAGAATATTGTTTTGCAGTCACCTTCTAACATCACAATTTTGGGCACTGGATCGCTATTCCTTTGACAAAGGTGTCATTACCTAGGAACAATGATTAAGTTTGGTTCACATAAAAGTTTCTCGGTGGTGAACCAACATTGGTTGGGACGGAGTTGTGTCCCAGGGTCGATGAGAGTCACCATTCCTCTTACACCCGAACATCGAATTAATCAGGTGCTAGTAGCCCTAGACACCGGTGGGTCATTGACCTTGACCAAAAAAAAGGCTTTCGGTAGTGTATTTACTCCAAATGAGTTGAACTAGACCAGGCTCCAAGGTGTTAATCTTTTTATTTTTTTGAGGAAAGAAATGATGAGTGCCAATTATGACACCATCCAAATGCTACTGGTGACTGTCTGCTGAGGTACAGATTGCCGCCTGATTTGGGTGCTTCATATACCTCTAAAGATAATTTTTTTTGGGTGGTTGTTAAGGCATGGTCGACTTCCTATACGATGTTACAGACAAAGATGAGATCAAGATGCGAGTACAATTTGTGTACTATGTAATCATGCAATGGAAGACTTAAACCACTTAGTTTTCGAATGCCCAATATCAAGATTGGTATGGCAGGTTCCTGATGCTTGTGGTTTGATGTCTTCTACGAACAACTTCGGGAGATCGTTTCGGCATGGTGGACCAAATTTCACCATTCAAACATATGTAACCCAACGACGACGAAATGAACCTTTTGCTATATTGTGGTCTATATGGACACAAAGAAATGGCTGCATCTTTAGAGGGGAAAGATGTTACACTGAAAATATTTTATCTACAGCAGCTAAGTTGATGAAGGATTGGGCAACTATTTAATTTTTTTCTATCCCTGTAAATTGTTTATGTACAGCATGGCCTTTTCTTAAAATAAAATTGGACGAATGCAAGATCCTTTATCCTCTCAAAAAAATTATGGCGCCATCCATGTTTGTATTACTATTAAGAGGTCAAATGTACAAAATGTAAGCTCTCAAATGAGAGCATCAAAATAAAGGTATGAGAGGAGGCTACACTATCATTATTCGTAGGTTTCGTTCTTTCTCTAGGAAACCAACAAACATTCAATGTTACCCAGTCGTGGTGAAGGTTTGACATATTGACTTTTGTAATTCTGCAAAAGAGAATGTCAGTCCTCCAAAAAAAAAAAGAATGACAATGAAGAAGTTCCTCTCTTGTAGTATGACTGGGTAATGCACAATTTCAATGAAATGCAGGCATTCTTGCTCGAAAGAACCAACCACATAATCTTTACATTCAATGGAGCGAAATTGAATTCGAAATATCTTTGAAATTAATAAAAACTGCTGCAAAGATCAAGGTATCTACAAATATTAAGAAATGTGGTATCCAACATCCTTATTACCTCACTTTTTTGCAATGTTGGAAGCAGCAAGCTAGCTTTCCTAGAACCATGGACTGAGGGCTTCTAATTTTTAATGCAAGCAACTTACAACTGGTAACTTTGTTTTATTAGTCTGTTGATATCAATTCACGCTTTATGCAGCAATGTTGCCGCTGGAAAGTTGTTTGGCATACCACTTCGTGGAACGCATTCACATGCGTTTGTGAGCTCATATATGGTTGGTACATTCATTTATCTGCTTCTGTGACTGTTTTTTCTAATTTAATAGTACTATCATGTTGTTGTGCCCGAAGTCATCAACTTCTTCCAATTAACTTTCCACATCATTCTAAAAATGCGATTAAAAATTAATTTGTATCTCCTTTTGTGTTACAACATTTTAATATTGGGTTCTTGCTTTTCATAATCCTATGAAAGCAGAAGGCTAAATTAGTGATATATCTTTTTGAGAGGAACAGTAGGTCGTAGGCAGGGTAAATTTATTTTTAATGATTGGTGAGTCATATTTGATATTGGCCACAAATATACTTAAGTTTTGTGATTACTAATTTATATGCTTTTGATGTTCCTCTTGCTTCATTAGGGTCCTGATGAGATCATTGATAGATCCCTTTGTTCTAGTGATGGTTCACACACTTGTGGAGATTTTGTTAGCCTTGTACAAACCTGGCTCACAAAACTGAAGGTATCTCCTTGGGGTACTTTTGTTTTATGCTGTGATGTCTGATTGATTCTTTCTGTCATTTAATTTATGTCTTCATTAACTAAAATATGAATTCTCCTACACTCTATGTTCTCTTCTTTGCATCAATGTTTGACAGATTATAGTTCAATTCAATTTCTTTAAAATTTTCAAATGATGATACAATGATGTCTTTTTATGCTTGGACTTGAGTTCACTTTTAGTAAGTTTGAGTAGAACTGGAACTGAATACTGAGAGTCCAGAAGTATGTACATGATGTTTTTTTTGGAGATATATATATATATATATATATATACATACATACATACATATATACATGGATGACAACCAAACTGGTAGTCATCCTTTTCCTTCTCAAAAAAAAAGAGAGTCCAGAAGTATGTGCATTATGCACATTCTTAGTGGTTGCAATCCGACAGTTGTAAATCATAACCGAGTCATTGCATCCTAAAAAACATTCAATCATCAGCAAGACAACCTAAATTCCACTTTCTGCATCAACTTTGAGTGAATTTGAAATAGAGATAATTTCTTGATTCGTTGGATTTACAGTGGTATAACTTTTTATTAAATGAATTGTTTAATTTCTGATTATGAATATATGAAAAGAAGGCCTAATTTTGGCATCCATTATAAACTCTTAAGCTCGAGTATTTCCATTTGCCATCTTAATTAGTTAACATAAACAGACAAATTTTCTCAAAAAAAAGATTATGTGATTTCCTCATATATTGAAAAGCTAGCTATTGCATTTTATCAGATAGAATCTACACATTCTTGACATCACTAGTCAATTCAAGTAAAGATGCTTGATGTATGATAATTTTTTTTGCAACTTTTGGAAAAAAATTCTCAGATACCTAAGCTCAGAACCATGGGACATCTAATCGAATTAGGAAATCTAAAATCCAATGTGGTCTTAATATGGGCTCTCGGAGCCATGGTTCATGTAATCCAAATTAGGAAAACTAAAATCCAATGTAGGTGTTAATGTGTACTATCAGTTTTTTTTTCACTTTGGTTAGCTTTCGGGATTCGATTCTTTCAAGGTTTCATCATTTTGTAGCCAGAGGGGATTATGACAGTTGTCACATTTGACTTGTGTTTCCAGGTCGAACCATTATCGTAGGATATCATTTTCTTTTGAGGACATGACGAGTTTCTACATGGTCATCCAACTTTTCAAAACTTTTGGACAAGGTCATTCAACTTTCAAATTTTCAATCGGGGTCATCATTAAAAACTTAAATATAAAAAATAAAAATAAAAATTTGAAAAAGACACTTAGACCGACTCGGTGCATTTTTTGGCATGACCGGATTGAGCCACCCAAATGTGTAGTAAATATATAATATTATGATAATTAATAATTTTTAATTAAGGAAATAAAAAATAAAATAATAACACACTGATTATATTTTTGCACTCAAATTTAAAATCATAAAAATATTATAATTAGAAAATAAATATACTTTTTTCATGTGATATTTCATCGAGGTCGAGTCAAATCGTAATAGCTTGTCTAGCGGGGTGCTGGGCACGATCCGACATTCAACGGGTTGTTTAGCAAAATTATTAATTATCATAATATTACAAATCCAACTTATTAATTGTTATAATATTATATAAAAAAATCGTGTTTGTCTCACTAACCCGCTGGATGTTGGGTTGTGCCTAGCACCCCGCTCCTAGTACGATTTGGATCGGCCCTAATGAAATCTCACGTGAAAAATTATTTTATTTTTCTAATTATAATATTTTTTTCTTATTTTGAATTTTAGTGCAAAAAATATAACATCGGTAGTGAAAAGTTGGATGACCATGTAGATACAAAATTAAGTTTGGATGAAACAAAGAGAAAAATGCTGACGTGGTGCCACGCAAGCATCCACGTCAATGATTTACTAGTTTACTAGCTATAACCGGTCGGGATGACCATGGCTGAAATATTTTTAAAGTTCGATGACCGTGGCATTACAAAGTGAAGTTGGATGACCTTAGTGGGAATGCCCCCTAAGTTGAATGACCATGACTGAAATTTACACATATTTTGATTGCTCTCATGGTTTCTGCCTGCTGTTTTTTTTTAATGTCTAAGTTGATGCCTTGCATCTTGTTGGCTGCTGTCAATTTATCTTCTCGATTAGAGATTTACTAATTTCCTTGCACTATTTATTAGTATTTGCAACTCATTTCTCTTTTTATTTTCATCCTTCTTAGATGGTAGATTCATTGCGTGGTACTTTTGGGGAAACAAATCAGAGTGAATTAGCTGCATTTGCTTCATATGCGATGGCATTTCCTAACAACTTCCTAGCACTTGTAGACACTTATGATGTGAGTGACAGAATACAACAAAACTTTATTTTCATAATTTTATTAATTCTTTTAAAGTTGCCCACTCAGTTGGTTCAGGGGTGGGAACCACTACAATATTCTGATATGTTTTGAGGAATGTGGTTTTAATCATGACATTTTATGTATCTTGATCCTGATTCTTCAACAAGTGCAATTATCATTTCAGAATGTTGATGTTGAGCAGCGGTGCAATTGTAAAGTATGCTAAGTTATGATATGTTCAGTTGTATTATGCCGTGATAACTCCGTTAATGTTTGTTAAAGGTTGGAATTGGTCAAGGGCATAGATATGAGAAGTTAGGTTGGGATGATTGCTTTTCTCACTCAAAAAAAGTTTAGGATGATGGCTTCCTGTATCATGTAGAACTTTTCTGCAGTTTTATTCCATGTCACTAGACTTTTGAATCATACTCTGTAAATTTTAGAACCGGAATCTTGCATGAAACTGGTTGCTAAATTTAGATCAGCCTCAATAATTATTTAGCTCAAAAGGTTCTCTCATTACTATGATATAAATGTTGCAAAACATCACATAATCATAGGCAGGAATGAGATCACAAACTCGAATAACCTGCAAACTTCTTAAGTGGATTCTTACATTGTTATTCTTCTATTTTACCTGCTTTCAAACTTCGCCTTAAAATAATTGTCTAGTGAGGGTTGACTGACTAGATTGGTGAACATTTACTGAGAAGGTTCCTGTTGGTATATCTTACCCAAAATGGAAGAGCAAACAAATGCAAGTTATTATCAAGTACTGAATTGTTTTCTTTTACAGTACATGAATTTAGTTCTTTTTTATTGCATCCTTGCAGTGTGAAATCATTTTTACATAAGTTGCAAATCTTCATCTTTTCATGTTCACATGGTAATTTTTATCACGAAGTTGTAAAAAACAAGTACCTTTTATCTTCCAATTATATCCTCATCATACATGAATATAACATATTTCATGTTTCTTATGTGGAGTCAGTATTTATCTCACAAGATCTTGGCTTATCATTTTATGAACTCACCCCATGGATTTTACTAAAAAATAAACCATTGGATAGTGAATATGGATTTGATGGTTATTTTCTTTGCCATGGCAAACTATTTGCTTGCATAGTAGATGTCTTTTTGTTATAATGCTGCAGAATATTTTCTTTTACTCTTTCATATTTCCTTCCTATTTTGCTTTGTCTCTTTCATGGAAATGACAAACTACAGCAATGTCATTTATGGGGTTGTAAACATACCATAATTACTTTTAGCTAGATGGTAAACTCTCTTTCCTTCTTTGTTATATTTCTTTTACACACTTCAGTTTCGAGTACAGGTTTGGTTCACGCTTAGTTTTGTGGTCAATATGTATCGTGTTTTGTTATGTCGTTGTTCTAATGTTATATTCCTTATATTCAGCAACCTTGTTTTAATGTTGGTGATTTACGCAATTTATAAGCCCTGTCCATGCATACTTCCTGCTTGTTTACAAGTATATATTTTCTATCAAATAGTTGAGTATCATGAAGTTTGTGTGATGCTGATGGATCAGCAGTTGGTTTGAATGTCCTATTTTCCAGGTTGTGAGGAGTGGCATCCCAAACTTCTGTGCAGTAGCTTTAGCACTCCATGATTTAGGGTAAGTTGTTAGTTCACCACTTTTGTGGCAATTGACTTAATGACTCATGCTTCATTGGTCCGCATATACTCCCTTTTTTCTTTATATACACTAGAGTTGTCTGGTGGAAGGTTCTTTATTGATTATGTTTGTGGTTTTGCTATTTCAATAATGTACACGTAATAAATGCTATTTTTTTAGAA
Source organism: Pontederia crassipes (assembly GCA_030549335.1). Taxonomy (NCBI): domain Eukaryota; kingdom Viridiplantae; phylum Streptophyta; class Magnoliopsida; order Commelinales; family Pontederiaceae; genus Pontederia; species Pontederia crassipes. Next base: position 12,851,225 of record CM060190.1, read on the forward strand.
GGGTAATATATGCTTATATTTTTAAGCTAAAATTTCTATTGTATTAGTAAAGATATCATTTCAGTCTCTAAAAGACGATATACATTGCTACTGGCACTGCCACTTGATATGTAGTAATCACCTTTGATTATTTGTGTTTTGCTCACAATTTCGCAAACAGATTTCAATCCTTTCTATCTGAAATTTCTTTAATTATCATTATAGAATCCAAAACAAATAACATTTACTGTTATTAGGATTTTAAGTTAATCACAAATTTGGAAGTCTTAACATTGTCTATACAGGTACAAAGCAACTGGAATCAGGTTGGATTCTGGTGATTTGGCATATCTATCTGCTGAAGCTCGAAAAATCTTTAGATTGATAGAGAAGGAACTTAAAGTACCTGGTTTTAGCGAAACGAGTATTACAGCTAGCAATGACCTAAATGAGGAAACACTTGATGCTCTGAATAAGCAGGTCAAGTTTTTCCCTGTTAATATTACATTCTTTACAATGTGCCAAAACTTTACATGCCTAATCTCACTATTTATATAACTTAATAAGTTGTGTGGCGAGTGGTTTGCTTTCTAATTATTCCTGATGATCACAATAAACGATGCTTCCATCCTCCATGGACAAAGAATATGAGTCGCTTGTTTCAAAATTGTCAACGTGGGATATTAGAATTACACATCTCTCTCAGAAACAAAAAGAAACACACAAAGCGTCATTTTAGATCACTCAGAAATGATAGATGATATTTTCTTCTGATCAGAAATCTGAATGGTGCAATAGGGGTCTTAAATTCGGCCACATGTTACCTTTTGCAGGGACATGAAATAGATGCCTTTGGAATTGGCACATATCTTGTTACATGCTATGCCCAAGCAGCTCTTGGTTGTGTTTTTAAACTTGTGGAGATAAATAAACAACCTCGCATTAAACTCTCCGAGGACGTCACAAAGGTGAAAGAACAATGATTATTACTGTGGTATCTTCAAGCCTTTGTAGTTACAAATAATTCGTGCTTTAGGTATCAATACCATGCAAAAAGAGATGCTTCAGGTTGTATGGCAAAGAAGGCTGTGCTTTGGTAGATATAATGACTGGAGAAAGTGAAGCACCTCCCAAGGTAACCTTCTTGTGTTTGAAACAGAGTATTGCGATAGAACAGTGCACATCCCCACAGCAGGAATGGACTTGTTTTATTGTTTAGCTGAGTATCCTTTTCTATGTTTATATGTTTGTCATGTTAAAACAAGTAGTATGAGGTGTTAAAATGCTTTAAGATGAGGTGGCATAGCACTAGCTGAAACAATCTTATCTCGTCTAATATCATATGCTCATGCTCTATCTCCAGCGTGAAAAAAAATATCTCCAACATGCAAGAGTAGAATACTTAATCCTAGATGATGAGATACATAATTCACATGCTTTCTTGCAATCACCAGGCTGGAGAATGAATTTTGTGCTATCTCCAGGGTGAAAAACATATCTCCAACATGCAAAAGTAAAATACTTGATCCTAGATTATGAGATACATAATTCACATGCTTTGTTGCAATCACCAGGCTGGAGAACGAATTTTGTGTCGCCATCCATTCATTGAATCAAAGAGAGCTTATGTTGTGCCACAGCATGTAGAGGAGCTTTTGAAGTGCTACTGGCTTGGAACTTCAGGTATCAAAGTTAAACTCCGTTTAAATTTAACAGAGAAATCTGGTATCAAGAAGTGAGAGAGACGATTACAACTTCTTTTGGGACAACACTAAACAATAATGTGGACGTTTATAAGCCTTGAATCCCTGTCTCTAAACTCAAAATAGTGAATGCTGTAATAATTAAATTACAATGTATGCCAAATTCTGAAGGCAGCGAGTGGTTTAAATAAGCATATCTGTCTACACTTCTGCAGAAAAACCACGAGAAGAATTGCCCTCTCTGAAGCAAATCAGATCTCGATGCATGCAACAGCTAGAGCAAATGCGGGCCGACCACATGAGGAGGTTAAACCCTACTCCTTACAAGGTCTGCGGATATTTTCCTTCCTGCACACAGTTTTTATTCCACTTTTGTTCGAGCAAACAAACATCATAGCTTCCAACAATTTTCCTCTGCTTTTGCACACAGGTGAGCGTAAGCGCGAAGTTGTACGACTTCATTCATTTCCTGTGGCTCAACGAGGCCCCAGTTGGTGAACTACAGTAGCTGAGCATCTTTTTAATATATATATATATATATATATATATATATATATATATATATATATATCATGTAGAGGTGATGATCTCGGATCAGTGAGAGGGAGTGTGTTGATATTTGTCCTTTTTTTTCTTCTCTCTTTGCTCGATTGATGATAGTTGGAGTAATTAAACGCAGATTGCTTGTAGTCAAGAACTTGGAGTAATCAACCAAATATAATGTATAGGTTTTGGACTTTTGGTAGTCGAGTCAAATCCATGGTGGCTAATTTCCGTTCTCCCCTCCTCCCCAAGTTCTCAAGTTGCCCAAGGGAACTAGTTTTGTACATGTTGACGTGTATGTGCCATACAAGAGAAATATCATATCTGACCTACTAAATGTGTTCATCTGTTAGTACAGGAGAAGAAAAGAAAAATCAAAACATTTGATTTTACATCATTAGGTGTGTACTTTCATACACGTACATAGTTGTTAGCCGGTTCCTTTCAAGAAATCATGCAAGCTTATGACTGCACCATTTTGCTCAGTGCTACGCTGCTTCAAGTGGGTAATATGGCTATGAAATTGTTCCCTGCGTCAGCACCGAGTTCTGCCTGCAAATCATAATTCCCCCCGAAGTTTTGATAGATATCCTCCAAATATTCCACGACAAGGACACGAGAAGATGCCAAATAAAAAAAAAAAGATGCACATAAAACACTCATCCAATCAGAGTTGTAGGTAGGTTGCCGGATCTTTAAGCTTGTCGCTTGTCAGCATTACAACAAAAAGATTGGCCATTAACTATTGGCTTCTCGGAGGGCCAACTGCGGTTAAGGAGTTAACTTGCTTATGCAAAAAAGAAATTGACTTCTCACCACACTCCTCCAGGTTGCAGACATGGCCTGGATAGATAGTTCCACGCCAACCACCAAACTGGTGTCACATTAACTAGGCCTAGTCTACACTTGTATTCTTTACTTTGGATCGTGAGACATTGCCTACTCTGTACACACATATATAATGTCACCGAGAAGGGTGAGATTGCATGTTGCTCCTTGTCCCAATGGAAGTCTAATTTTAATTTTAAAATTGAAAAGATGAAAGTCAAATATCTAGTGGACAGCTCTTAATCTTCCCCATCAATGGCACTATATAAAAAGTTACGCCTGTTTAGTGTTTACAACACATTGTTTACACTATCCAAACATGAACGCATGTTCTTTCATTATTGAACATGAAAGCATTTACTCCCTGACTCTCCACTAGTTGATGATGATGATGATGATAATACTAATAGGCCTACTGCAAGATGAATAAGGTAAAAAATGCATCCCCCACTCGTAGTCTTACTACAGTACGAAACAAATTTCATGTTATAACGATCGTATGCTATCGAGCATCTAGAAGCAGGGGAAACAGAGAACATTGAACACTGACAGGAGAGAGCTGGGCCATCGGCAAAATTTATCTGTTCTTTTTACCTGAGTTCGGAAGGAGAAAGGGCACCGTCAACCAACCTCAATTCGCTCATGCAACGAAGCAGCGGCGGGGTCCCAAATTTTCTTGTGCGTTGTGGTACAGCTTGGGCTGCAGGTAAAAACTTTTTTGGCGTACCACTCGTTGATCAGCGCACGCTGCTTATTATTCCACAGTTCTCACAGGGACCATCATGACAGACAGCTGCAAGCCTGTAACTCTCTCTCCTCCTCCCTTTCTCTCACTTGCTAGTGACATCTATGGTGTCTTGTATGTGCGTGTCTCTCGAAAATGCATCATCTTTCTGTGTGTCCTATTACTACTGTTGTTGCTGCTTCTGCGCTCCTCTTTTAATCAATCATCTCCAGTGCTACCGGCTCCCTTCTGCTCCCATGGCGTGATGTCTCTTCGACTTGCTCGTCTTTCTCGTACTGCCTGTTTTTTAATACTTCATTCTCTCCCCATCATCTCATCCCATTAACTGGAAGCAGCAACTGAACCAAATTGGCCTCTCTCTCTCTCTCTCACACACACACATCTCACTACCTCCGTATAGAGTAAAATTGTTTCTCGAGTGGAATAAAAATCCAATCTTTAATGCTTCCTTTCAATTAAGAATCCTTTCAGGATTGGATGCTTTATGCATCATTGGACCACTGCAAATTGCTTACTCATTTGGATTCATCTCTCTCTCTCTTATCTAGCTCTACAAGTAAAATCAGAATCTGACACGTACTACTTTGCTTTCACAAAACTTCGATTTTTACTTCAAAAGTACTGCACTTTCCCGTGATTTTTCTCAGCATCTAGTACTTGTTGATTGCTTCTTTTTATCTGAATCACTCTCCATTTCAAGAACTTTGATTCCTAGGATATAAAGAAGAGCGATGTCAGAGAACGACCTCTCAAAGCCGACGGCCATCTTTGGCCTCCACCTGTGGGTTGTGGTGGGCATTTGCATTGGTGCCGCAATCGTCATCATCCTCTTCCTAATTTCCCTCTGGTTCACCTACAAGCGCGGCGGCAGCAGCAGGGACGCCCACAGGAAGCCCGTGCAGATCTCCAATATCACCAAAGAAATCCAGGAATTGCGCGTGGACGTGCCCAACGTCTATGCGGCCGGCCCCTCCCCGCCGCCCGTCAAGCAGCGAGAAGAGGAGATCCCCATTGCGCTTCAGAGAATCCAAGTCGTGACCGGGAAGGAGCACCGCATCACGTACCCGGAACATGGCGGCGGGTCTTCGCGCGGAAGCGGAGAGAGCCGGTCGGTGGACCAGTCGCCGGCCAATGTCCCGGAGGTATCCCATTTGGGGTGGGGGCACTGGTACACGCTGCGAGAGCTGGAGGTGGCCACTGATATGTTCTCAGACGAGAATGTCATAGGGGAAGGGGGCTACGGGATCGTGTACCATGGTGTCCTGGAAGATGGTACTGAGATTGCTGTTAAGAACCTTTTAAATAACAGGTAATATTTGTTCAACCGTTTTGGTATCATGTGCAACTTTAATTTTCATGTACCAGATGTGTTTTCCGATTGCAAAAGCAATTCTAAGCAATCATTGGCACCACTGGGATATGGAGTTGCTCAACTTGATGAACAACACTCTTAGAACAAGAGCCCTCATTGGGATCTATTTCTATTTACAAGAGTAGTGGGGAGAGTTTATCTGTGAAGACCGAAATACTTGCAGAATTCTAGATGAAGATGTAGCCAGTGCTGAAGGTTTTCTTGTCGGAAACTAATTGCTTTATATGTCCACAGGGGTCAGGCAGAGAAGGAATTCAAGGTGGAGGTAGAAGCAATCGGCCGTGTTCGCCACAAGAATTTGGCTAGATTGCTAGGATACTGTGCAGAGGGTGCTCACAGGTAGATTATCATACCAATGTCATTGCAATTCTATGTTAGAAACAACAGAAGCTATTAGAGCATATGATAGTAGTTCTTACATGCTTATTAATTCCCAATGTTTTTGTGATCCTTAGGATGCTTGTCTATGAGTATGTAGATAATGGGAACCTAGAACAGTGGCTTCATGGGGATGTCGGACCAACGAGCCCTCTTACTTGGCCTATTCGCATGAACATTCTACTTGGAACAGCAAAAGGGTATATATGGATCTTCACCTGTTATTTTTTGTTCTAATGTTCTTTTGATGTTGTCTTCATTCTTAAGACTGTGAATGTGTAAATACAGGTTACTATATTTGCATGAAGGTTTGGAGCCAAAGATAGTTCATCGAGATATTAAATCAAGTAACATACTGCTCGATAAACAATGGACTCCAAAGCTTTCAGATTTTGGTCTAGCCAAATTACTGGGATCCGGCAGGACATATGTCACCACACGTGTGATGGGGACATTTGGGTTGGTACACACTACTAGTTATCTACATTGTGATTAGCATTAAAGGAAAAATAATAATGATATAATTCAAAGGATATTGGCCCAGCTTCAATAACTCAAGTAACCCACCCCTTAAGAAAACAAAAACTAATACTCGCCTATTTTCTTGTAGTTATGTTGCTCCTGAGTATGCAAGCACTGGTATGCTAAACGAGTCAAGCGATGTCTACAGCTTTGGAATCCTGATTATGGAGGTAATATCTGGTCGGACTCCGGTTGACTACAGTAGACCTCCAGGAGAGGTTAGTTTCGGTTATTCTTCATGTCATAATTGGACTTGGCTAAAATGTCCAATGAACTTATCAAGATTTCTGTGCATATAGGTTAATCTTGTGGAGTGGCTTAAGACCATGGTAAGCAATCGCAATTCAGAAGGTGTGGTGGATCCTAAGATCTCTGAGAAACCTTCATCGAGGGAATTAAAAAGAACACTCTTAGTTGCACTCAGATGTGTGGATCCCGATTCTCATAAGAGGCCCAAGATGGGTCATGTGATACACATGCTTGAAGCTGAAGACTTCCCATACCGAGATGTAAGAGCTATGCAGTCTTAATCTGATTATAATTTGTGTCTCACCATAAGATTGATAGTGAAGTGCTTTTAAACATTTCCTTTTTATTTATCTCAAAACATGCCTTAAATGCTTATTGGCTATTGTGTATTAGCATGTCAACCTTGGAGTTATATTTTATTTATTTATTTATTTTTTTGAGAGGGTGGAGTTATATTAATGTTAGAACTCTCAAGTCTGCCACATTAGATTAAACTTGAACCCAAACGAATCATCATCTTCAAAAAAAACTAATGGAATCATAATTTTCTGGAGATACAGAAATGTATACTTGGAATTTATAATGTTACAGAGTATTTTATGTCTCTGGAAACTGTTTATGTCAAGTGCTTCCGAAGATTAGAAGCAGAATTTGATTTGAGTTTTTACATCTAAACTCCTCTACTTTTAATTCTCAGTTTGCCACACAAAGAGTCTAATAACATAATCTTTACCTTTGACCACTGGTTATGTGATAATTTTAAGTATTTTTTAACATGGAAGGAACGTATTTTGGAAGGAGAACGAAGCATGCTTTTTAATTTATAGCTTGTTCTTCTAACTTTTATCTGCCACAGGTCATTTTTTGGCTTTCTTTATCAAGAGAAACTTAGTCTCCTGGCGATGTTGCAATAAAACAAATGTTATATTTTTAACTTTGTAAATGATCTTGTAACAGACATCAAAGTCGTAACTAGAACATGCTTCTTGAAATCGTCATCCATGGATGTCTGTTTATCATGGATTAATATCTAATATCTTAATGACTCATTATCTTCAACTTTACTATTTCTTTCTCTTGAATGACTGTTTATCATGGAATTAATATCTAATATCTAATGAATATCTTTATGACTCATTATCTTCAACTTTACTATTTCTTTCTCTTGTATTTTATATATCAGGATCATAGATCAGGACGGGATCCAAAGCGAGTCAATCAAGAAACACCAGAGAGGGGAAAACTTTTAGAAAGTCCAGTGAACGGATCAGCTGATCAACAAGAAGAATGAGTCTAAGCAAAATCTTGATAGTCCCAGTGGAGATGCTGATAACCAATTTGGTTATCATGCACAAAGTCCCCGGCATGATGATGAATTACTTTCGGTTTCGGAGCTTTGCATTCTCTGCCTATAGCATGGTTGTTCTTGCGAAGGTTACTGTTGTTTCAATGTAAAATGTGAGGTTTCAGGTTAGTTCATATGTACAAAAAGGTCTACACTATTTATTCTCCTTGTTTCACTTGTACAACATCATTGACCTCAGTTGGAAATTTTGTTTCGTATATTATTTTTATAAACATTCCTAGTTTCAGAAGTCTGATAAAATCTCCCATGGAATTCAGTGTTTATAGTTTACGGATGCAGCTTCATGACTCGAATAGCATTTATGTAATGGAAGTCACATCTGTTCCCCTTTCTACTTATGCTCTTTATGAAACGTTGATGACCATTTATAAAGTTTCTAGGTATGTGATTGGAAAAACAAGTCAGCCAATCAATGTTGACATAAATCTATGAACATATTAGTACGTATGTTCAAAGAAATTTTTTTGTTTTAGAATATTTGACTAATTTATCTACGATTAAATGTTTCTTATCCATTTTTTCTAAAATACAAATGTAGAAGATTGTGCAAAGTTAATAAATCTAAAAAGAGAAAAATGGAGATTAAAACTCAAATGTGACTTTTTAATACTTTAAATCTACTTCGAGTAGCGTGTCAAAATTTCTACTTCTATTCACAAAAAATATTTAGCAAATTTTTTAAGCACTGCTAATTACTTAAACATGCTCCTTTAGTAAAAGGTGACGAACATTGCCATTGTGTCTCGATCACTCAGCCAGTTCAAAGTCTTTCTCCATGATTTCAGAGTATCACTCTACTTCCGTTGGTGCTACCATTTTCATTGGAAATGTTATCTTGTATATTTTTTCCCTGTCTGAAGATAATTTTCCATTGAATTTGTCCTTCATATATGAGAGGAAATTGACTGGACACTGTCATGACTTCTGAAGCATATATACTAAAGACCATGATACTCAGGACATGCGCGTCTAACGAGCTATCTAGTTTTGATATGCACATGAAACCTTTGTTCTGGCCAAAAAGATGAACACAAGTTGAATTGTCATCATGATGGACATAGCATTGTTGACATGACAAAAGGAAGAAGCAACAGCAGCCAAAGATCTTGGAGTCTCCTTGCAGTCACTGGAGCATTTGATGTATTGCGAGTCGAAACAGGAGCTGTTCCGGGTTCTGGTGTAACATCGCAGTTTCCAAATGTAGCATTCACCTGTTTCACACAGCATATATTAGTCGTCATCCTCCATGTACAGCACAAGGCTAGATGAGAAAATCAAGTTATTTCATCCTCAATGATCAACAATCTGCTGTCTGCGGAATCCTAGTGATCAACTGTTTGTCGGATTAAGGATCAAGTCGCTCTTACCAGATCCAGTTAGAAGTAATGTTAAATGACACTACAGATTTTAGTAACATGGCAGTATTAGAACAAGATCCTATATATATAAGTTCCATAAGAATGTTATGACATTATGATGGAGTGATTTCTAAGCAAGTTTGTATTCAATTTGGATATACATGGAACAAGGGCCATAACAATCTATGAGGCAGTTGAATGATTCAAATATGGCTAAACACAATCACAGATAGATGCTTATCAATTGCATTATATGTTCTTGCGATAATACCCTATCCTCAGAGTGTACCATTGAACCATCAAACCTATTGGGAGGATTGCATGAACTTAACTGTACTCGTATCATCCATGGTCCACCAATTTCAATTCTCTACTGTTTGCTGCAATCATGCCTCATATTGAAATAGTTTTGGTAAAAAGAGCAAATTCCTCAACCGTCTTGAACATTCATGGTTTGCATCATTAGAACAACAAAGTGCTAATGCTAAAAGAAGTTGTCACTGACCTTGCAGTAGGCAATGTTGTCGCATCCGCAAACAAGATGGCCGTTCACTACATCTGTGGCTCCTGGAGCTCCAATTCCATCACTTCTCTGCGACAAAATCAGAAGATCAAGTCCACTAACTTCATGTAAAATCGATGTCATTCAATGCAAAGTAACTTGCAGCATGTAATACCTTGTAGTAATCCACGGCTATAAAGTTGGGCCATCGATTAGCTGAAAATTTGTGGCAAGTGTCGAGCATGCTCAACAGGGGTGCTGAATTGTCCTTGCAGGCAGTTGCAAGGTCAGGATTTGTTGGGAAAAAATTCATCAGAACAAGTGATCTAGACGTAGTGTTCATCGGTGGGGACTCGGCTCGATTTGTGCAGGATCCTGCCACCATTCCATCATTTCCATCTGCATTACATATGACAGGCACAGATGTTTCACTAGATAAGAAAAATAGCTATGGTAGAAGAAAAATCAACTGATTTATCACCATATTATCAACTCCTTACACTGGTTCTCAACAACGTATCTCCACTCGTATGCTATTCCTTCAGAGGCCTCTTTAGCTCGTTTCGACGTGAATACTACAAGGCGTAGGTTTCTCCGTATCATATCACTAAGCAGTGGCCAGTCGCCGCCATTCTTGGGCATCATTGAGACTGGAAACCAATACTTCATGAGTCCAGAAGCATTGAACACTTTAGTTAGGCCATTAGGGGATGTCACATAGTCTTCGATGAAGATCGTAATGACTTGTGAGGGATTTGCTTCCAGGAAAACCTGAACTTCTTTAAGGACATTGATTGCAGGTTGCTGAAACGTTCGAGACAGATTAGCTAAGAAGAAAAAACTTTAACAACAAAGAAATCTTGCATTTGTGGAAGCAGTGTTTATGGAACTCACAAAGGCAGTGAAGTTGTAACAATTGCCACCAAATGAGTGGCACAACCAAATATCATTCCGGAAATCGTACATATCCAGCATTAAGCCCCTGACACCATTCTGTTCATAATATGAAGCAAGCAGGACAACATCAGGAAATCATTTACAACCATTTCCTTCTTGAAGTACTCTTTCAGGTCTACTAAATTGATTTCAGGGACACCTTGTGCCAAGTAACTGTCATTAGGAATTAACCTGATTCAATTACATGACACAATGTTCAATATAGCTTATTCGGAGAAATCTAGTCATCGTTGTAGCTTATCTCTTATGGCCAATATGTCCGCAGGTGATATCTAACATTCTGATTAGTTGATACCATCAACTGAGTTAGGGTGTAATTAACTATCATATCATATAGTTAGGTGAAATGTTTGCAGAAATCACGCCGGGCTTAATTACCATCCAAAGGTGTGTACTAGTTATAAATTCAGAAATCAGTTCATATCTAATCCTTTTCAAACTATTAATTAAGAATTAGCAAGTAGCAACATCTGACTGAGCCAACAACCTCAATAATCTATGACCTGCTCAAAGCTGACAAATGGGAACAATCATCTGACTTTCCTCTAGCGACGGCCCTACCACTACACATCAAGGACTTTGAATTCAAAACTTCTCATCATGTTCTTCTGAGATCAGCAAACTGGAAGCTCTTATTATAGCCTTGATAACTCTGTATCCACTTGGGCAACTCTGCAATAGGCTTGTGCATAAATGAGTACCCACCCTGTTGCAGTCGTTTCTAAACAATGAACTTAAATATGATACAACGCAGATGCAACCTCATACAACGCAGATGCAACCTCCTCTCTCTCTCTCTCTCTCTCTCTCTCACACACACACGCGCGCGCGCGCGCGCACACACACACAGATCTTTCTTTTTTGCACTCGAGTTTTGAATCCTGGGCACAATCATGCACTCACCAATGTGGAGCCCCCGTGCAAAATTCCAGGCAGATATCCAGAGGGTGGCTAAAGGTCATACAGAATAATCCATAACATCATTGTTTTGAACATGATAGAAGTGTTCCAACCCCAGAAAGATAAAACATAATGATCTAAATGGTAATCTCATGTACTCCTGACTACACGTTTAAATCATGTGGGCATTTAACAGAATACAGAGTTAATTAGATTTGTTAGAACTTGAATCGACCATTTCTTCTTCATTTTTTTTATTTCTCATAGAAAAGACTGTTTTCAGCTGGTCAGCAGCACGAGAGCCACTTTGCCTCTCTCGCAAAAAAATAAAAAAATTCACCTAATTCGCCACTACAAGATTACCAAATCCTAAAGGAACAGGAAGGCAGCATCATTGTCTCCAGTTCATGCTGACTCCTCTCTCTTGCCTTCTAAACAAAAATAAATCCCATAATTTTATTCTCGTTTCCTCACCCATATGGAATCATCAATCAACCACATAATGTTTACAATATATATACCAATAATGATATATATATAACATATAGTACATGTATGTTGTGTATGATGTATTTATTTTAAGCTCTATATTTTTGTTTCCCATATATATGTATTATGCATAATTATAATATGTATAATTCTAATTTATTGCCCCACGCCACGTGGATCTCACCACTCGTTTCTCAGGCGGTGACCAAAGTGTCCATTATGTAGTAGAACCGCTACGTATTCGAAGAGCGATATAAACTTTCTGAAAGAAAAGAAAAACAAAAACAGAGACGAACAGGGGAAGAAAAGGTTTACTAACGTTGAGCTGGTCGGAGACGGTGTCCTGCTGGTTCTCCTCCGTGACGATGGGGAATCCGGTGAGCGATCTCTGCCCGAGCCTCGCGAACGAGTTGTGGGTCGTCAGCCACGCGTAGCGGTTGAACGGCAGCCCCGTTCCCTGCAACCGTCATGTTTTGTTCATCTGCGCGAGCTGAGGAAGAAGAAGAAGAAGAAGAAGAAGAAGAAGAAGAAGAAGAAGAAGAAGAAGAAGAAGAAGAAGAAGAAGAAGAAGAAGAAGAAGAAGAAGAAGAAGAAGAAGAAGAAGAAGAAGAAGAAGAAGAAGAAGTGCAGTGACCTTGGACTTGGGATCCGTGGGCATGATCCTGGTGCACCTCGCCCGGATGTTCTTGTTGGCCAGGCACGTCTCGCAATGCAGCCCAGCGTCGCAGTTGCTGTCCCTCAGGCATGTCCCCCCGAGCTACTTTCATGTTACGGCGATCAAAAAATGATTGTGTAGGCAGGCGCAGAGAGAGAGAGAGAGAGAGAGAGAGAGAGAGAGAGAGAGAGAGAGAGAGGTTTAAACCTGGACAGCTGAAGCAGGGGTAGCAATTAAATGTAACTGTAGCAGCAGCAGCAGCAGTTGCAGCAAGGGAGCGAATGTAAAACGGAGTTTAGAGCCCTGCGTGCAGTAACATAAGTAAGAAAGAACCAGGAACAGATACAGAAGAAACGTAGGAGGAGACAGAAAAGGATGAGCTTGCCCGGGTTCATACATATACCTGCATATCGATCCTTGAGTTCTCACTTCCTCTTTGAGTTCGCTCTTGGGAAAGTTTTAGCTGTGGAATGAGGGGGAGAGGGGGAGAGAGAGAGAGAGAGGACTAGGCGTGGGTTTTTTTCTTTTACGGCGGATGAGGGAAAGAAGAGGACTATGGAACAGTGACTGAATCCGTTGTCTTTTTGTTGTCTTTTCCTTGTCTTTCTTCTAATATTATTTTAAGGGATGTCTAAATATTAACAAAATATAATTTTTTTGCAGAAAAAAAAGAGAATGGATTTTTCAGAAGAAAAAATAATATATTATATCTGAACGAGAAAAAAAGGAATCGTGTACGTTTTGGGGGAGATGTGGCGTGAATGAAGAAAATGCTACTTGAATGATTCACATTTAATTCGTGAACTTTATCCACCAGGATCAATAATTTCGATCGTAAAAGTTCAATATTTAGTACAATTTTTTTTTTGAAAAAAAAATACAGTTGACGTAAAATTAAAAGCTCCAGCGCAGGACAAGACATTGGCAGTGTATTTAATATTCTTCCATTAATTAGTTCAAAAGTATTTGGACGAGTTAAATTTAGAGAACGACAGGGAACCTTCAATCTTTGTTATCTTTCAGACATTATGATGATCATCTTAATAAATGATCGATATTTTCTAATTAAATGCTATTTTCAGACATTGTGTTGTGTTGTGACCCACACATCAATATTTTCTTTTTTTTTTCATATTATTATAATGATAAATTAAATAGCAGACTTTGACAACAATTTTCTAATTCTTTTTTTAACACGTCAACAAACTTTATCTTGCAGCCTGACGTTTCGACTTATTTCTTATTAGAATATTTTTTTTTATTTTAGAAAGCAATATAAATTGGAAATAAGAAAAAAGATGTATCTGCCACTATCTATTAATTAACCTCCTTTTGCAACCCTCCTCCGTCCCTCTCCAAAGAAGTGGTGGAGTTATGATTCGACCACTGGGTCAAAACGGATATGGATTAGAATTTTTCAAGCTCAATCAATTTGTCCTCATCTCATATTTTTTACGTTCCTATATATTTAACTTTAAATTCACATTTTATGCGACATTTTTAAAACCTTTAAATGAATATTTTAAATGTGAAATATGTTTACATATAACCTTATTTTATGCTTTAAAATGAATATAAATAATAATTTCTTTACTAAATAATACAAAAAAGAAATCCGATCAAACGCAGATGAGTAAGTTCAAATCCAACTTTCAAATTGGTTATTGATCGACCGAAGTTAGTTAATCAAATTGGTTGATCTCGATCCGTTGGTATTTGTGATTGAGTTTGGTACAATATGACTAAATATCCCTAGGTGAAAGACACAAATGCTCTTCTTGTGTTCCCCTCCAAAAGTGTGTAGGAGCGCCCTTTCCACACATGTCCAAATGCACTTTTCAAATATTTCGAATGACTTTTTAACTTTAACTAACATATAATTAATTGATGCATGTAATTGTCAACATATAATTTGGCTTGTATTTAGTTTTATTTCGATTAAATTGGTCATATCATGTATCATTTTTCAAAATTTTATTTATTTAAATACTTTAAGTCAAGGAGCTACTCTATGTTAATGATATCTTATAGGAAAATTACTTGAAAATATGAAGAAAAGGCTTGAAAAGAGACACAAAACGAAGTCAATTCAATGATCGAAATATCAAAACTATGAATTTCACGAGTCATAACGTCATGGTCATTACATGAGAGACTTACGGACCAATATCCACAAATCACGCTTGCAATTAGATGAATTGAACAAGTAACGAGTCGTTACTTTTGTGTCACGATTGTCATATTGTATGGACATGCCATATCGCCAACTGGTCAAAAGCATCCTTTTGGATATTTGTCGACCATATAAGGTCTTTCAACCATATTGGGGTAGGTTGTGAGCTTTAAAAGGTTTTTCAACCAACCAAGAGTATTTTGTCGGTCTTGTAAGTTTTTCAACTATACAACGATAACTACATTGGTCAAGGGTAATGCAAAATGCATAATAATGAGATGCAATTGTATATGTATGATCCAAGCATGTCATATCATATATGTCATCTTGTAACATGTCATATCATGTCGTATCATTTTCTATCATATCTTATTATGTCATGTCATGTCATATCATGTCATGTATCATTGTCTTAACAGCAATAATCATATAATGATGCAATTATGGATAATATTGACATTTCAAGAATGCATTAAAAACTTATTCATGTCTATATTGTATAAATTCATTTTTCATACATTCTTATACACTCATATAATAATATCTTAATTATCATATGAAACAAAATATAGAATAGCCTTTACACAAAGTATTCACTTTTAACATTTCTTATGAATTCATGATGATGAATAAAATTTCATGTTGTATGTATCATGACTAAAAAACTTATAAATGATGAATACAATAATATCCTAAAGTTTCGTTAAATTCTGAAGGTTTATCTTAATATATAATCATAATAATTTTGACAAATAAGATCATATTCTCTTTTAAATTTTACATTGGAGTTTAACATTTTATAATTCCTTCACACCTGCCCTTTTCATGTGATTGTAATTTTCCATAAGACTAGACATCATATGATTGTATAACCCATAGAAGTTTTATGATTTATATCATTCTATAATTATCACAATAAATTTCTCAATTGGACTCATGTTCTAATCTATTATTCATCTTGATAGAAAGGGTCATGTACAATGATCAATCAATAACTTTTGGTAGACATAATATTTTTTAATGATTTAAATTGTAAAAACATAATAACTTTGTTCCCCTCTAGACACTTAAAGATCAAATTATATGGTTACATATGAAATTCAAACTAATAAATTTATTGAACAAAACTCATAAATTTGATGGCATAACTTTCATTTCATAACTCCAATTAACATGATTCCAAATATCATGTTAACTAAACTACAAAGGATCGTACATGTTAAATTTCATAATTTTTAAAAAAGAATTGATATGAAAGAACGTCTTGGGAAGAACAGCCTAGGGTTAGAATATTCACCTTAAGTGATCTTCCTTATCAAATCTTCACCATAATTAACACAGATTAATTCCTATTAAATATATATTATTATAGTATAATACATGTAATTTATTCACGTATTTTATATATTAATTATTGTTATACACGCGCATATATATTTCCCATATATGACTTGGCAATATTTGATTGGTCCCTTAGACTTAATCCAAATGTTAACAAATCACATGCATAGTTAATTATGTGAGTATATACTTTAGCATAATATGATTATTAATCATATTTTAATGCTTTAATTAAATTTAATAAATTCTTATTATATCAATACATGGCATTATAACTTATATTACAAAACATATATTCACTCGATTGTAGTCATATAATATATAATCCAATGTGGATTAGATCGTGGATATTTCACACTAGGTGTTACATCAACATCAATTTCCAAGAAGTAGGAAGATTTTTTTTTTTGAATTAGCTCGATTCATGGATAATTACTTTGGTGTTATGGACCATGGCTTTCTATACCAACTCCGATTCGAACTCTGATTGAGTCATTACCAACAAGTCGTGGGTCATGACATCGTAGAATTTTAAGATATTTTCGAAAGAATGTTAAATGAAAATGACTTCAAACCTTACCATACGACTCAAATATTATTTGAAAACATAGTTATTTAGAATTTGAGAAGTTTTTTATGCTTTTAAATCCCAACGAGAGCCTAGTTCGAGTTTTATTATTTTTTACTTGAAGAGACTTTGAATCAGCTAGAGACTTTATGGAAACTCTAGAAGCACCTGGAGAGTATAAATAAAGGACCTTTAGGTGTATAAATAAAGGACTTTTAGTTCAAAGAACAGAATGCTTGAGACTTAAGAGCTATGTTACATTGTTGAAGACAAATTTCAAAGTTCAATGATGATTGTTCGAAGGACTATGCGGGTAACTCGATGTTTGTGCTTCATATTGGTCTAGAGATCATTGGGGATGACGAATTTTGTCTTTTATCTATTGTTTGGATGCTCTTTACTCATATTTTTCATATCCAATTTATTTTGTAATAGAGATTCTTATTATTCAAAGAAAACTATATGAACCCATTGGTTAGGTTTGAGTTAATGTAGTTTACTCAATTTTTTTTATTATGAATGCTATTATTCATGTTTTTGGCTGAACATATTATCTCCTTGAATTATATTACAAATCAAATATGTGGTGATTAATTTTTAGATTTATTATTGTTCAGTGATTTAATTATTAACTTATGAGTTAAAGCATTCATAATCCGATTTCATTAACTCGTTGTTTGTGTTGATTTCATATAGTCTATTAGTTTTTACTCGAGGTTGGATGACTAATAATTTAGGAGCTACATATCAATGCTTCATAATATATTGTTAAATTAATGATTGAATCAGCATTTGCAATCTTAAAATTAACAAGAAGTAAGATGGTTTGATTTGAGAGGTCATTATTTTAAGTACTCATAACCCGTCTTTAGGGTCGAATTCATTCGTCATCGTTTAAAACTCAACTATCATTGGTGTACATTCGAGTTAATCTTAATATTTAATCATCCATAATTCTAAGATTGAATCGATTTATTTTATTTTCTGCCATTTAACTTTTACACTTTTATTTTTTTTATTTTGAATAATGTAAAATCTTTTTATTCTCATAGAAATTATTGAAATAGATTAGATTTAACTATTTTTTATAAAATATTGACACTACATTTTACACTTTTATTACTTGATATGACTAGTACATTTATTAGCAAATTTATTTCTTATAAATTTATGGCATTACTAATCAACAAAACATACATAATGACAAAAGAAAAAATAGTTTAATACATAAAAGTTTTGACGCAAAATTACATTTCATGATTTGAAACAAATGAACTTAAAATAATGCAACATTATGAACAATGTTATTAAAATCATAACATCTACTTTATGACACGAAGAATACTATAATTTAAAAGAATAGATGTTCTTTAATATGCTAGCGGTAGTGTCACGAGCAATACTCATAGGGGTGTATACAGATCGAGTTGGACTCGATCCGTAAAGAAACTCAATCCAATCTAGTTAAATTTGGTTGGATTGGATTGAGGCCTCTTTGTAGATTAAATCTGACTCAATCCGACCTCATTTGAATCAAGTTGGATCGAGTTGTATGATCGAGTTATCTGATCATCATTTTTTATTTTTAATATTTTATATTTATTTAATATAAAAAATATTTTATAGCATAAAATAAGTTTTCTAAATATTCAAGTGCTAGGTCGAATCGAATAAAATAAAATAATATAAAATAATCAAATATACAATAAACTACAATACATGATAAAATAAAAGTGATAATTCACAACACTTAAGATCTTCATGATATCAAAATAGAAATCACAACATAAAAAACAAGTTTTCATCACAAATTTAATATATTTCTTAATTCATTATGTATAAATATAATATTATTACAAATTTGGATAGAATAAATTTTGATCAATTTACTATAATGTTAAATTGCGTAAAATCAAATGGTAAGATATTAATTTTAAAATTTAAGTACATGAGGACTCGGTCATTTATTTAGTGTGAAAATTATGGAATTAATTTTTAATGTTTTTTCTAAGAAAAATATAATAGAAAGTTACATTTACGAAGCTCGAGTAGAGATGGAGAAATATGTCAAGGCCGAGCTGATCAATTTGGATTTGACCACATCTTAAGTCCAAGTCATAATGATCCATTTTCCTTTTGTTTTTTTTTTTTTTGTCATGTCACGATTGACCAATCCAATTTGGTTTAGGCACGACACGATTGAACTAGGTCCAATATGTTTTCAATTTTCTTTTTTTTCTTTAGATTAATAAACAAATAAAAAATAAAAATATTATTGTAAATGAAATTATGACTTTCAGTATATAATATAAATATTTAAATATATAAAAAGAAAAAAAATGTGTTACGTTGGACTGGACTTGTGTCATGCCATGTCAGCATCATGATGGATGGCACGACAAGTTTCGGCTAAGCTAAGATCCATGTTTGGCGGAGTTATTCGTAAATTTTATATGAAAAAAAAAATTGGAATAAATATGAGAGCGAAACAAAACTTTTAAGTTTTTTCTAATATAATTTGCACAATTTTCTTTAACACTCCGAGGGCTAGCACTATTTTTTCCCCAACTTTTGAGGATATTTTAAAATTGTGAGGATTAGGATTTTTTTTTATTTTTCCTTTCTGAAAGAAAAAAATTGCCCAAACTCAAATCCCACGTGGGATGTAACTTTAGCCTTTGGATTTACTTTTAAACTATGATAAAGAATCTAAAACTTTAATGAGTGATAGACCTTTTTTCCTGGATAGGAGTCGTAATTAATTAATTAATAGTTTAAATCGATGACAACATGATGATAAGAAGTGAAGAAGCTACAAGTAATCGATCCCACCACGTGCCTGCGTTAAAAAAAAAATTAAAGCATAGAAATTTTGGTCCCGAGTCTATGTCTAATAATATTATTATTAGTACGATAATTAAAAATGAATAAAATGCATATGTCTGTTTTTTTTCAAAAAGGTTCTTATTTTTAGTTATTAGATTAAAAATTTATGAATGATTATATTTGACTCATTTTTATTTAAAAAATAAATATGCATATAGTAGCATGACATTCACTTTTTTTTTTACAAATTCGTGCATATCAAGGTTCTACTAACAATAACTTACACAAGTGTAAAAATATTCCATATGATATTGAGACATATTTTAAATTAGTATTACTTACATAAGTCAATGAAAAAATACTATATATATATATATATATATAAGGTAAAATGAGTATGCTAAACACCAAATGTTTCACACTGTGCGAAGCAGCATCTCGACTGTCCAAAGGCGATCCCACGGCTGGCACAAAGGCGCTCGTCGAGATGAGATCGGAGGGTCGTCGTATATCACGCGATATTTTGAGATATGATTTTATCCATCCCGTTTGAAAATTTTATTTTCCCCTCTTTTGCCCTTTTCTTGTCGAGACCTCGCAGATCTCGATCCTGATCTCTCTTCGTCGGATGCATATTTGCCTCCCTTCAACGATCGACGACTCTAGATCTCCATCCCCATTCTACCTTCTTCTCCGATGAGCACGATTGCAGGTGTGAGATGCGCTCGACCTCTCCCTCCCTCCCTCTCTTTCTCTCTCGGCCAACTCATAGACCTCTACCTACTTCTCCGGTGACGGTGTCAGCCTCTACCTTCTTCTTCGGCAAGCGCGAGTGTAGTTGTGAGATACCCTGCCCTCTCCCTCTTTCTCTCTCTCGCTCTCTCTCATTCTCTCTCTCTCTGTCTTCGGCAACTCGCAAATCTCTACCTTCTTCTTTGACGAGCACAAGGGTGCGCAACGACTAACAGTCTTAGGGTTTGCCCAACTTCTCCGGCGAGGTACTGCATCTCTCATGAAATATTGATATGCATTCATTATTTTGCTCTTCTTTTTGTTCTATGCATGCTTACTCACATCTACGATAACATTTGCGTGGACATCCTACAAGTTCCTACTGCTACACACATGAAACAGCAAAACGAGTTCTTTTGATTTTGTAAATCATGTTGTGGCCAGAAGATTCGTTCTTTATGTATGTTTTCTTGTTTCTCTTGCAATTACCAAGACAAATGGTCATCTGCGTATGATGTGAGGACCGTGCTGCTCTCTATGCAAAATCTCGTATGAGGTAATTGCTAAAGAAATTTTCCAAGTGCAAGTTTAGAACAATAATTTAGAAATTAGATGTGCTAAAAAAATTATTTGTGTTGATTACTTATTTTAGAACCAGACAATGACTCTCCACTCAACACTCGAGCTGTAACACTTTGGGCCAATCAAGAAGGTTGGATGCTCTCTGGTGCTTTAAATCAAGTTGAAATTCAGAAAGTTCTGTCGATGAACTTTTCTGAATGTATTTCTCATCATTTTGCAGAGTTCAGAAAAATGGTGGAGAAGCTCTATAAACCTGCCTAGATTATGTGTAGATTCTGATGTTCTAGGTTGCCGCCAAGAATCTTGATTTTTTTCCTTGTTGGTCATGGCTCATTTTGTATTAGAATTGCTCACCTGAGCTTCAGATATTTAAAAGAAAACATGGTTGGATCGTAAAAATGTTTATTGATATCCACATTTCTATGAGGTAAGAGATTTAGTGGTTGCGGCCTTCTTGGTACAAAGAAAAAGGCTTCATGAGATCCTTTCCCTTGGGATAAAAAAACTTGGATTGCTATCTGATTAATGATATGAATAGAAATTCATTGTAATACGAAGCTGCTTAAATTTGTTTCAATAAGTTCTTAAGATGAAAAGGAAAAAGTTGACAAAGGAAAGTTAAAAGAAGAAAATGACTAATGAAGCACAAACTCAAGAAAGCTAAGATGAAAAGGAATTTGTTTAAAAACAAGAAGAAACTTTGCATTTGTAAACTACATTTTGTTCTTTTTTTTTTGTTACATTTTCGCTTGGCTTCTCGGGGAGAATTTAGTGATTAGCAAACATACTACAAAAACTAAATAAATAGCTGTAACAACTAAATGTTACATTTTGCTTCTTCTCTACATAAGAACTACAATGGACAAGGACATATGCGCACTGCTATCCGACTAAACATATTGCTATCTAACGAGGCTGTCGATTTATGCGATGAGGGCTAAACTTGGGGCTTACACTCTGCAGAGGTTTCTGTCAATGCTTTGCAGGTTCAAAAATTAGTTTAGTAGCTCCATTCCTGGAAGATTTGGAGCTCAAGCTCCTAACAAGTGCATTAACATCATTCCCAAGGCATGTTCCAAAGAAAATGAAGATCCATGCATTAATATCAATGAATAAGATGAATTCTAATATGGAAGAATTTCATGGAGAAATTCCTTACCCTTCTGGAACTTCTTCAACTCACCAAAGATCTGTTGTTCATCTTCAAATGTTTGCTAGTAAGCTATTGCTTCATCAATCTTTGCATCTGAAATGGAGAATTCATTAGTGATACCAAGATCAAAGGAGATTACGACAACATGCTCACTACATCCTCATCCTCATAACCAAAGGTTTATTAGTGTTAATGGAACCATGGGGTTGTCTTCACCAACCCATGCCATTCGGGGGAGAAGTCTTCAACTTGCCAAATGGCCATCGCAAATGAAGCGAAACATTGAACTTTAACTTTTTTGGACAAAGTCAATTCTCTTTATTTCACTAGGCAATCCAAGGAGAACAGAGTTCGACAACAACTTCTTTCAAGGCTAAGACAAACATTATGAAGAGATCATTGGAGAAGGTTGAAATTTAGAAGGCAACTTCTGAATGAAATAACTAGAGAAGGGTTCTTAATATCATATTTGGCACAATTAGTTCTTCATAACCAGAAAAGGTTTCTATTGATAATATTCAATACGAATATTAACCAGGTGACAATGGAGAAGAAGTCTACTTGTCAAATGCAGAGGTGGAGCCTCCGGTCGTCGCCCCTATGCTCACCAGAGAAGAAGGCAATGATGGAGTATCCGGTCACCAATGTACAATGGGAGAGAGAGATAGAGAGAGGAGGGCAAGAGAGGGAGGGAGAGTTCAGGAGCCACTCACGATCGCTAGAGAAGAAGGCAGGTCAGGAGCAGGACACCACCCCTATGCTCACCAGAGAAGAAGGCAATGATGGAGTTCAGGAGCAGGTCACCACCCCTATACTTGCCGAAGACAGTGGTGGAGCAACCGATTGTCGATCTGGAGAAGAAGATAGAAGGGGGATGGAGATCTGGAGCCGCCGATCGCCGAAGGGAGGCAAATATGCAGTCGGCGAAGAGAGATCGGGATCGAGATCTATGAGGTCTCGACAGGGAAAAGGCAAAAGAGGGGAAAAGAAAATTTTCAAATGGGATGGGTAAAAACATATCTCAAAATATCGTGAGATATACGACGACCCTATGATCGCATCCCGACAGGCGCCTTTGTGTCTGGGATTGCCTTTAGACGATCCAGATGTTGCTTCGCACGATGTGAAATATATGGTGCTTAGCATACTCATTTTACCCATATATATATATATATATATATATATATACTTTTACTAGCAATTCACATATAAATAAATAAGGATTTAACGTACGTGTCTTTTTTTGGGTGAAACACATATTTTTTCAATTTTATTCGATATCTTTCTTCGTTAATAGTTTAGATGATATCTATTATGAAAAATAATCTTATAATAAAAAAATAATGATATGTATTATGAAAAATAATAATGTGCATAAATTCATAAAAAATGACACATATTATTAATGTAAAAAGATAATTTTTTTTAAAAAATGTGTATAAATTCGTTTGAAGCATATTTCAAATGCAAAGAGTTTAACATTACGTTAAACCCTATAAGTAAATACATTTTAACCGTAAACAATATCTTTTTACTTGCCACAGAAGCCTTAGATAACCCACATGAAGAGTTATATAAAATATTTTAGGTGCACACAAATTAAATATTCTAAGAAACCACCTAACATTCTACCACAATTCAAATCGATTTTTGAGTAATTTTTTTATCAAAGTAAGTCTCAAATTTAATTTTATTATGTTAAAAAATCTTTAGGAGTCTCACCTATTATAATAATAAAAGATGCGTTTTGAAATATGCAATCGTTTTTAAATATACACAAAAAATATTTTAAATATAGCAAAAATGGTAAAAAAAGAAGAGTCTATACATTATCACTCCTACATTTTTTTTTTCACTTTTGTCCTCAAAACATATTTTTTTATTAAATATTTTTTTGTAATTTCGTCATAAACTTTTTTTATTTGGGGACCCACAAAGAGAACAGATACCCTGAGTTGGTACCGCACTCTACCGTCATGCAGGGCGCCGTTCCCATCACCCGCGGAGGCCTTTAGGAGTCCGTACGCCACTCCATCATTCTCCTCCTGTGTTTCACTTCCCCGCGAATTCCCCGCAGGTACATCCGCAACAAAACACCCTCCGAAAGTAAGCAGAACGCTCCAGTTCCGCCGCACCACTTCCCTGTGCCTTTTTTTTAACGCCACTGCACAACTCGATAAAAGCTCTCTCTGTGAACTGTGACTACTTTTGCTCTCTCTCTCTCTCTCTGTCTCTCTCACTCTCTCACTGGCGTCGTCTGATGGTGTCGTTAGCTGCGAACTTCTTCTTAATCTTGGCATCAATGGCGTCTATGGAGTCCCTCCTGCTCACTGCAGCACAGGCAGCAGGTAAAAGATTAAATGTTCTCCGGCATTCTTCTTTGATCCTTGCGTTGTTGCCTTCTGCTTCGATCCTTTGTTGCCAAGTTTAAAGCTTGCCGGAATCATTAATCTCTAGAACAGTAGGGAGCCAATAATGCGGGGGCCGGGGGATAAGCGTACTGCTTGAGCTTCCAAGTTGTGATCTTGGTGTTGGTTAATGGATGCTGCTTGCGCAGTTGCCTTGTTCCCTTCGGACGCCCGAGACTGGTATCGATAACTTTTTGGTACCATTGCGTTTGCTTTTTCTTTCGTCGTTTAATTCTCCATTGCTTTCCCGATCCGGCGGTGTTGCCGGATGTTTCGAGCGGCACTCTGCTCTGGGTTGGGAGCGTGATTACCCAAGGAAAAAGAAGGGAACTTGGTAGCCGGTGAGAGTTGGTCCGTATTCCCATCAGATTATGGGATTTCACGTCTGACTCCTAATGCTTTTAATGCATGGTGTCAGTGTCATTGGAGGAAGGAGCTAATTGTTTGCAATCCTGCTGCATTTACTGAGACCATGTGCTGCATTTACTGATACTTGTCTGACCTCGGTATCTCTCGGGTTTCAGTGCATTAATCCCAAATTTGATTTTGGTGACTCCATTTAATTTATAGTCCTTCCGATGTCACAACAGGATATAAATTTTGACGTTGCCGTTGCATAAATAAGTTTTTCTTGCCAGTTAATTGTATTTTCAGTACATATCTGAGAAGAATATGATGCATGATGATTGAGAAGAAGGATGAATATTCTTAGCAACTCGTCCGAAGGAATTTGCTCATCTTTTCTGTTGTCATCTAATCATCATGATGCATTAAAACATTCGTTGCCATGGTCTTTCATATTCTTTTTGCGTATGCGCCTGTCCATCTTTCCAATAATAAATAGAATAATGCCTTTCCTGCAGCTGAAGTAATAACTACATCTTTTATTCCCAAACGCTTGACAAACAACTTTTATTTTCTCCTGTGACAAGGGAAAAAGAAAAGAGACATTCTTGTAGCAGTTCTGGTCGTCTGTTTTCTTGTACTATAATAGTTTCTTACAAGGACATATTTTTAAACACTTGTATCTCTGTGATCTCATGTTGCAATTTCTCACTTTTATGACTTCTCTCTGATCCTTCATGTTGTCTTTGCAATTTACCTTTTCTTGTTAGTTGTTAGTTATATTTGTTCTTTTATAATGGTCAATCACTCATGCATCTGTACTCATAAACTGTTGCTGGTTCTAGTAACTCAAATTGTTGCTGGTAGTCTAGTCTCAAGTAACATTGTCCGAGTGCCAACTGCAAGTAATCATTAATTATCTCCAAATAAGGCACTCTTTGTTCTATGATAATGACATCAATCTTTTTCTCTCTGCAGATTGCCCTCTTGATATGACCTGGTCCAATTTAACATTAATAGCTTCTATATGTTCAGACCAAGCTGATAGAATAAGATGTTGCCGCTATGTCAATGCACTTGTTACAGTTTCAGTTGCACGATATGCAAAGACAAATGGGGATCTTGGAGTTTCACCAGAAATATCAGATGCATGTATTAGTTCCATTTCTGAAACCTTGACGTCTAATGGAGTACCAAGCATTGCCAATACCTTTTGTGGACTCGGGACTAAAATCCGAGTTTCTTACCAGTGTGATGGCAGAGGTACAGTAGCAGAAATGCTGCAGTCTCCAAATTTTGAAGATGTTACAAAAGATTGCAAAATGCCGTTGTCACTAGAGAATAGCTGCAGGAGGTGCTTAAACACTAGTTTATCATTCCTTCGTCATCTTATAGGAGGACAAGATAATGTTACCCTCAATACCTGCCGTGATGCAGCTTTTGTTGCACTTACAAATCAGGATGACAACATGTCAGATATTAGCATTGCAAGCTGTTACTTTAATGTTAAAGGATTAAGCATACTTCAAGGTATGACGAGTTTAGTGGAAGCTCTTGACTCAGAAATATCTGAGTTTCAATTTTCTTTTCATTTTTTAGAGCATCGCTTTGTCCTGCAACACATGATAAATAGCTCATGGATAAGCATATTTAAAATGTAAAGTATCATAAAGAACCAACGACATTCTAACCTACCTATGTTTGGGCTGTCCATATGAGATAAATACTGCATGCTGAAGCTACTGATTTTTGCTTGTTTGGTGGATAAGGTTACAAATAAAATTGTCTTATAATCATTGTTAATCTTCACCCTCTTCTCAAAAAAAATTGTTAATCTTCACCCACTATTTTAATTTTCTTTCTCCTAATACCGATGAACTTGAGTGGATAAATATCAATTACTGTATTCTATGATTTTTGTGCTTGATTTTTAGCTATTTTTTCTATGGATGTCTGATCATAAGTCTGTTTGAGAAGTTTGTAACTGTGGCATTTCTGAGATCTTGTACATAAACAGCCTTCACATTTGGAGGTAATTAAGATGCACGGCATGTCTTTTAGTGCCCCAAGGGAACTAACTCACTGTTCTGGTTTAGTGGCACTTTAATGTTAGTTATGGAGAAAGGATTCTCTTACATTCTTTCCTTGCTTGCTTTTTGTCTCTCTATTACAGCCCACTGCTCATTAAGTTTATCTCACAGTGAACTCATCACGGCCGGTTATCCAATCATTTGCACCAGAAACTTCTCCAAGTCCAGCTTCTTCTCCATCTTTCGCTGAACATGTTTCTGACATCCCACTGAAGGAACATCATCGTTCATTCCATCTCACCTTGATTCCAACAATTGGCATCATGATCACGGGATTCACGATTCTTCTGCTAATCATTCTCATATTACTTATACGGAAGAAAAGTAGAGAAATAAAGAGTGAAGATGCTCATACAGGGAACTCATTGAATGCCTCTTCTTCTGCACATGTCTGGAAGGGTCAGAGAGGTATGTTTATTTGACAATTTTGAAATATTGAATTAGACTGTTGAGTTAATTGTCATGAAATTGTGCACCTATATTGCTAACTAGTGCGGATCTTCTGATCCATAGATGAGCATCGAAAGATCAAACATGTAGAAATGGCAAGTATGCCCTTCTTAAAAAGGAAATAACAAGTATGTTCCCAAAAAAATTTTAACCATCAGTTTTAACACATTTCACTGCAGCCACAATGAGGTGCTTTCATTAGAATAGGTCGAACAATGGAACCTTCGATTTCAAATGTTCTTGGTTATAAATTCAAAGATATTTCTGCTTTAGTAGTGCTCAAAATTTTGTATCCCAACAAGATAAACCCACACCAATGTCCAGAAAGTTGCAGAAGAATTGATCCATATAAATTTTCATCATGCATTTTAACATTTATGCTTCATAAGTTTTAATGATCAGTGCACCTTTTACAGGTAATTCAACTGTTTTCCGTAGGTTTAGTTACAAGGAAACAAAGAAAGCAACAAACAACTTTAGAAGAATAATAGGAACAGGTCGATTCGGAACAGTCTACAAAGCTGAATTTGATGATGGTTCTGTTGCTGCCGTGAAGCAAATGCATAACATCTCAATACAAAATGACAAAGATTTTTCCTGCCAAATGGAACTTCTTGGCAGGTTGCATCATTGCCATCTTGTTACCCTTAAAGGGTTTTCTTTTGTCAAAGATAAGAGGTAGGTGTCCAGTGCTCCTTAAATAACAAGTCAAAGTGTTTGTTGTTGTGTAGAGCTTCATTGTCCTTGCTGCTGCAGGTTCATGATATATGAGTTCATGGAAAATGGAAGCCTAGAGGATCAACTTCATTGTAATTTTTTCATCTTCTACTTGGTGTGTATTTGGTATTATTCAGTTATTAAGCAAGTTCTTGCCTATGTGCAGCATCAGGAAAAACCCCATTGTCATGGAAGAAAAGAGTCAAAATTGCCATTGATGTTGCTAATGCACTGGTAAGCTCTAAAGAAACATTGCTTAGTTATCATTAAACTAAAACATCATATATTGGGGCTAGATCTGGATACATTTCCATAAGTACGCTTTTCATAAATTCTTAACTGCGTTGAAGCTGATAAATATGATGGATGTCAGAGGTTACATAATAATCTGATAAATTTTACATCGATATCTGATGCTAAAACCTTGAATACTGACCTCAAATTTGCAGGAATACCTTCATTTATATTGCGACCCTCCTCTTTCCCATGGAGACATAAAGTCAAGTAAAATTCTTTTGGACAGCAATTTTGTTGCCAAGGTGATCAATATGTTTATCCTATGGATTTTTTGTGTGTTTTTCCTGTGAACTTTATAAAAGTTACTCTTTTGTAGGTTTCTGATTTTGGTATTGCGCATCTTGCAAGAAGTGATGGCCACTTTTTTCCAAGTAAGAGGTCTGATGAAGGTAGTTCAGGTAATCTCCCCCAAAATATTTGTATAGTTTTATGTGCTTATCCTCAAATGACATCTTTGGGGGAAAGAATCTTGAATGACCAAGTTAGTTTGATGAGTCCTTGAGCAATGGAATTGCGTCAATTATCTCGGGCATTTATGTTTCCAGAAGATGAGTTTCACTATCATCAACTGCCGCTGCACAATTTTATTTGCTGTATCTAAGCTTCTGAAAGTATGTGATCAATTACAAAATAGAATAGGTTCCATATACTCCTTATTGTTCTGCAGCCCATCCAAGAGGGGAATTATGATCAGCAAGTGCTAATTATATTTCTAAAGTAAGAGAATAGAAACCACTGAAGTAAATATTATTTAAGGGGTGTAGATCCACTAGCAAAAATCAAACATACTAGCCAAAAAGGATCAGGCTGAGAGGCAGCAATTCTATCTAATATGTATACAATATAAGAGCAAAGAGGCTATTTTTAGGAAGTAATTTGAGAGATTTGTTGGCCTATCTCCATTTCTCCCATGGTTGCATATATATATACATACATACATATATATATATATATGTTAGAGTGAGACTTCATAGAAACATATCAAGAACCTAGCGTAGGCAGTTGAACTACAAAGCTGAAGCTTAAATCTTTTCTTCATTTTGATGATTCAGAATATTCGGATCCAGAATATTTGGTGACTAGGGAGGCCAATGAACAAAGTGATATATACGACTATGGTACATTGCTGCTGGAGCTTGTGACGGGGAAACAAGAAAAACAGTGTCTCAGGAATTTGGTTGAATATTCTCAGGAGGTTATGGCAAATGACTATAGGTTGGTGGAGTTGGTCGACCCAGTAATTTCCGGTTCATTCGACTTGGAACAGCTTCAAGTGGTAGTCGGTATAATAGAGCTGTGCACTCAAAGGGAAGGTCAAGAAAGGCCATCCATCAAGCAAGTACTCAGGATGTTTTATGAGAGACTGGATCCGTTACACATTGGCTTTGCCAAGGCCGTGGAGGAAGAAGGTTATTATGGTGGAAGGACAATGTGGGCAGGGAAGCAACACGACAAGGAGGTTATTGCCTTCAGCGGTGATGCGAGATGCCTTCAGTCCTCTTCAAGCACAACACAATCCTACTGCAGTAGAAGCATGCTGCTCGAGAGCAGCCCACCACAGTCACCACATGGCATTTCATCGGTATAAACATTCAACGGTGCTTTATACAATCCTACTGCAGTAGAAGCATGCAGTAGATTATTTTGCTCTCTTATTCTGGAGGAAGCTACAAGGTGTTAATGGTTCAGTTGTATCAGGAGTTGTGAACTCTGCTTTTTGAGTTGCATCTCGGGTGTGATGTGTTCATTCATTCATTTCTGCACAAATGTTAGTAGTTTTGCTGCTACATCAGTCGGCGCATTTGCCGCAAATTTTGTTGAATGAAGTCTGGTCCACGTGTCCCTTTCCATTTTGCGGTGTTCCAATCTTGTGCAAGAACCTTACAGATTCTGATGATGACACCAAAATGAGGTAGTAGTCCATGCAGTATTTTCATACAGTCTTGTACAAAAAGTTACATTCTGTACATTTAGATATACTTTGCCCAGCATCATGTTGAGCAACCAAACATTCTGAAATTTACCAGTGTCGTCTCGCTTGTAAAGGATGTATTGTTTTTTCCGTTCATTTGCAACAAAAGATGTCTAGCTTTGGGTAAAAACTGAGAAATGACACATCAATGAGACTCGTACAAGTAACCACATGGCATCCGTTTACCTTCCCATTGGGGAAGACATTGATGAGGGGAAAAGGGTCCAAAGGAAACCAGCTGCAGCCAGCTCCGTAGTCCTTACTCAACTGTGCCGCAGATGACTTTCAAAATTTTGAAGTCACTGTTGATGCGTTGCTGGCTTCCATTCCCAAGTTGGTCACTGAGATTTTAATATATTTTTTTCCTGATATCATGTTCAGAGTTCAGAATGTATTGCCGGGCAATTACAAAACAAAAGTGCTGATACAGAATAGTTTTGCAGGCATCAACGGAGCATTCAAAATTATTAATTTTTTAAAAGATGACGTTTAATGTTCTGTAATATGATAGATTCAGACATTATCAGCAAATCTAAAGCGAAAAAAAAGGAAGGAATTTAAGAAGGGAAAAAAATATGAGGGAAAGGAGATGAGTGGACGCCAAGGTATCCCAGCTATAACACGTTTCAGCTGTCAACTTCTGCAGCGCACGTGGATGGCATTCGGTTTGTAACGTAAAGAGAGTCCACAGCAGAACAGGGCGTTCTCATTTAAATCTCATTAGATGCTCTACGATGCCTCGAGATCTATCATTATGCACAACAAGCTCTTTCTTATCATTTCTTTGATATCTCATGTTTTAGGATATATAGACTCCAACTACCAGTTAGGTATCATTTTTATTGCTTTGAAAATAATTAAAATCAACAACAATTACTATATCTACTAATTATAAGTTTACATCAACGTCAACTCTTTGGTTATATAACAAAATGAAAATAAAAAATAAAAAAGGAAAAAAATACGTGGCATGTGACAAATATTTAATAATATTACATACCACTTCGACATCTTGGTCAGACTAATATATTTGAATATGTTTGTACTCTATACTTTTAACTTTTCAAAAAAAAAAATTGTAATAACCAAACATGTATAATATACACAAATTGATAGCTACATTTCCTTCTCCACTCCTATTTGAAATGGAATATGATGCCGCACTCTTAATATTGTAACAATATAAACACATACTAATATATATAATAATGATAATTATATAATCTTATTATTATTATTATACACATAATAATTGCACAGACAACAAAGTTAGTCAATTAATCCCCCACACCGACGACTCCAATGCCCCCACAAAGCTGGTCGCATACATAACACAGAACTGAAAACATAAAAAAAATTTAAATAATTGCATTATTAAAAGGAAGAGGAAGCGTGACTGAGTCGTGGCCAGGCACTTGGAAGCTTCTCCTCCCATGCCAAGAACATAAAGCGTTCGCTCAAAGCCGCAGCTGGAACACAGAGAGAGACCGACGAGATCGATCGGAAGAGATGCATCACGCGAAGACGGACTCCGAGGCGACGTCCAGCATCGCACCGTCGTCGCCGCGCCGGCCAGTGTACTACGTGCAGAGCCCGTCGCGCGACTCCCATGACGGGGAGAAGACCGCGACGACCATGTCCCTCCACTCCTCGCCGCCGGTCCTCAGCCCGGCGCACTCCCCGCCGCACTCCCACTCCTCCGTCGGGCACCACTCCCGGGAGTCTTCGTCCACGCGGTTCTCCGGCTCGCTCAAGCCCGGCTCCAGGAAGGTCTCCCCCAACGACGCCGCCGCCGGAGGCGGCCGCGGCCGCAAGGCCGGCGAGAAGGCGTGGAAGGACCGCTGCGACGTCATCGAGGAGGAGGGCCTTCTGGAGGGCGAAGAAGAGGAGCGCGCCCTCCCGAGGAGGTGCTACGTGCTCGCGTTCGTGGCGGCTTTCCTGGTGCTCTTCTTCTTCTTCGCCTTGATCCTGTGGGGCGCCAGCCACAACCAAGATCCCATCGTCACCATGAAGGTGCGCACAACCTTTCTTTTTGCATTGCCATGGCCAACATGTTCTTGCTGTCAAATTAAGATGACATATATTTGCTCTGAATGTCTGATCAGAGCATCACATTTGAGAACTTTAACATACAAGCGGGCACGGACGCGTCGCTGGTGCCCACCGATCTCGCCACCTTGAATTCCACCGTGAAGTTCACGTATCGCAACACCGGCAGCTTCTTCGGCGTGCATGTGACGTCCACGCCCGTCAGCCTCAGCTACTACCAGCTCACCATGGCGACCGGCAACGTAAGAGCACTCGTGATCTGCAACTAATTATTAAGTACCAGTTCGATCGATACATAGAACTAGTATTTAAGGCCCCCTCTGCGTGCATCTACTTGTCGCTGCTGCAGATCCGCAATTTCTACCAGTCGAGGAAGAGCCAAAGGAACGTGATCGTGGTGGTGAGCGGCAGCGGGGTGCCGCTCTACGGTGGGGGGTCGTCCCTGAGCAGCGCGCCGGGGAAGAACAGCGCGCCGGTGAACCTGACGCTCGACTTCACGCTCCGGTCACGAGCGTACGTGCTGGGGAAGCTGGTGAAGCCCAAGTTCTACAGCGACGTCCATTGCTCGATCTCCATGGACCCGAACAAGCTCAACAAGGCGATCCCCCTCAAGAGCTCGTGCCAGCACTCCAACTGATCAGATCAGTTCAGAGGCAGACAAATATGTGCTCAAAATAATCACAGGGTGGAAACTGGAAATAATCATAGACTAAGAGGTACATTACATGATATATGTATGATAACAGGAGAAATTTTCAAGGAACCTTTATGATTTATTCTTTCAGTTTAGTCCAAGGGGAAATTTCCATTTTGTTTTCGTTTTTGCCAAGTGGGGGAGTTGGCAACTGCAGGCTCATCTGCAGCAGATAGTTGCATTATTAAGTTTGAGAGTTTGATTGAATTTTTTTACCTTATAAGTTATAAGTTGGCATTCTGAATGGGCCACCTCCTCCATTTGTATTCATATGGAATATGTATATTAATGATAATTATTGGGGATATTTAATAAAGATCAATCAGTGTGAATCTAGATCTGATAACTCATTCAATGTGCATTAATCTGTTTGTTTACTTGTGATTTATGATGCATGTATTTTGACTTGAGTTTAATATATACATGAACAAGACTTGGTTAACATGCATGGGGGATTGGAATGGCTAGTGAATTTAATATGGAGTGGGAGACAGAACATGGGGAGCATCACCTGAACAAGTTGTCATAATAATATAACCCTCTTCAATGTCTACTTGTGCAGTGCTTCAGGAAAAAAAAATTATCCTTGACCACCACCACCAAGAACTGTAAATGGTAAAAACCCCTCGGAGAAAAGTGACTAATTGAACCAAGTTTTTTTTTTAACTTCATCGATTGCAGCTGTAAATGTGAGAGTTTAGCCTTCTGGTTGCACAAATTCCAAACTTGTGAAGTTAAATTCCTGTATCTTAGCCACAAAAGAAAAGGAGCAAAATGTTCGAGAGCTCGAGTTGCGAAGTTTCATACTTCACAAAGAATGAAGACTTGGAGTTTTGATTGAGCTTCAGTATGAACTCCTTTATATGGGTAAGTAGAATGCCTCCATTGAAGAATCCTGCTTTTCTTGTAAATTACATCATTACATCTGTGCATGATTGAAAGATGAACGTGAGCTAAAGGTAGCAGGAAGAATTGATTCTTGAACTGCCATGCGTTGAAGCACCATGTTTCCGTTCTTCCATACACTTCCACTATACCATCCCTCAATGCTTCACACGTTTCCATTCAACAACAATTGCATTCTTCAATTCTCCAAGCAACCATCAATTGTTCTGTAACTTTTGAAAGAACACCTGGCGCTCTGGACTGCGCTCATACTAGGCACTGAACCCTGCATCGCCATTACAAGTACTCAATTTGATAGGGGACCCATGTTGTGCTGTTCTACTTGAATTCTACCGATCATGCAGATCCAGACGGTGCACAACATTACAAATTTTCATAATTTTCATGAAAAGGTGATTACTATGATGGAAACCAGAACAATTGTCCCTAGCTGGCACTGACGAGCACCACTGGAGTTCTGCTGCCACTTGTACCTGCAACAAATGTGTGCTTTGATCTTGCTGTAAAATTAGCTTTGTTGACTGAAACGAATGCCAATACTTGGATTCCCCTTCTGGGTGAAAAGATTACGTTCAGTATCATAATGTCAGCACCTTCTAAATTCTAATCTATGGATTCCTGTTGAACACACTAGACACAAATGGTTAAGCGAAGGTGGCAGCTGTTCCTACATTGTTTCTACTGCTTACTTGCTTGGTCCAAACTTTGACGTGGTGAGATCCTTATGTCAAATTAAAAAGATCAACTGCAAATCCATATGAAAGTTCCATTCCTTTCCCTTTCCTTTTTGGTGCATATGAAAGTTATTCTAGTAGGAACAAGTAAACACAACCATCCATAATCCATACATAATAGCTTTCAATAACAAGTGGACAGAACTAATTAATCATCAGATATATAAAGCTGATACACCACATCATCTTCTTCCTCTCATGATGCATATGAACAGTTGCATCCATCCATCAATCGGCCCTTTAACGATGAACCTGAGACAAATACTAAGCACTTGGCAGCATCAAGACGATGCCCCACGACCTCGGGGACGAGGCAAATGGAAGAACTCAACAGGATCACCTCCTGCAGCGGGCAATGGTCTCACAGTTCCTCGAGTAGGGGTGCACGGGGCCTCTCGCCCTGTAGCAGTTGTGGGTGTAGTAAGACCGGCCGGAGCGAGGAGGGCAGGGGACCCTGTTCGCCGAGAGCGCGGCGTAGGAGATGTAGTAGCGCATCCTGTGCCAGAACAGGGACCTCCTGGTGCTCTTTGCCAGCTCGTCGTCGACGTAGCCTTCGCCTCCTCCTTCTCCTGCCATGTCCTCTTCCAGGGCGAAGGGGTAGGCGGGCCATTCCAGGGACTCGGACAGCATCAGGTCCAGGCCCCTGCCGCTGGCGGCATCCTCCGCCATTTGAGCGTGCGCCAAGGAAGCCGAGCCATTGCCCGTGGAATGAGAGATGAAGACGAGGAGGGAGATGAGCAGGAGGAGGAGGCGAGTGGGAGGGAGAAGCTGCAGAGCCATTAGCATGCGTGAGAGAGAGTAATGGTAATGGAGAGGAGAGAGAAAGAGGTGAGAGAAAAGGGTGATACAGCCGAGAGAGTAATGTTAACAGAGAGGAGAGACGATGAAGAGGTGAAGACTGAAGAGAGAGGAGTTAGAAGGCGGTGCCTCGGTGAAGAAGAGTGAAGACTGAAGAAAGAGAGAGTAGTGCTAATGGAGGCAGAGGAGAGAGGAAGTGGGGAGAGGGAGAGAGAAGGGGGGGTGGTGCCGGTCCTCTTCACATGCGCTGATAATGTGCACTGTGCACATGTTTCTGTGCAGGTTGCAGAGGGGGCAGCGAGAGGTTGGGCGGAAGAAGACAGCTGGTCTATGCACCATGGCGCGGATCGGGTGTTTGGGATCGTTTGCGGGTCGGTGGTCGTGCCACTGTAAGGTCCCTTCGTCGAAGTGGTTCGTCGGGACCACATGAAAGCGGTCTTAGCGAACTGATTGGGTGTGATTCGTGTTTGATGTTCGGCATAGGTAGGGAGTCCGTGAAGCGGCGGGGTCCGAGTATCTTTTATAGATGCCGTGCCCCTCAAAATTGTTGCCCTCTGCGAAACCCTCTTTTTTTTTCACATGCCGCTGTTATTTGTTTCACGGAAAATTTTAACAAAAATAAATGAGACATTAAAAATAACGACGGGTGATTATTGGAAAAGAACAAAAGGGAAATAAATAAGTGAAAAAACGAGAAAAGTAAAAAAAAAAGAGTGAGCAAATTATTAAAAAAGTTTAATCTGATGGTAAAGAATAAGAGCTTGTTTGGCTTCGTTTGAAAATCAAGGAGGGTTTGATTACAGAATAAATATCAGAATATCCTCATATTTTGAGAATATAGTCAAACACGACACAAAATAGAACTATCTCGATCAAACCTCAAAAATCACGAAATCACGTTGGAAAATGTAAAATCGCTGATTTATTCTCATGAATGTATTCCACGTTATTCTTCTTTTTTAAAAATTCTCAACCGTATTTTATTTTTAAAAAAATTCAATCATATATTATTATATAAATACTTTTTATTATTATGATATTGAACACGACATATGTATTCTAAAATATTTTAAATATAAAATATTATACTTTAAGAATTTATTCTCCGTAAATCAAACAGTACGTAGAATAAGAATATCTTTACTTTTTTTAGAATACGATATTCTTCTACTTTATTCCCTTTAACTTTATTCTGCATCCAAATGGCCCTCAAAGAAATTTGTTATTCTGGAGTTAATTTCTGTTTTAAAGAAAAAAATTACAATTGTCTGTTTGGACTTTGGACGTTAAAAATAAAGAATAAGTTTAAAAATTACAATTTGTCTATTTGAATGTTAAGAATAAGTTCTATAGTTTTATGTCAATAATGTGTAAAAAATGATGAAACTTCACCTCTATAATTTTTCTTATAATAGTTCATTAGGGATGACAATATCTTCTGCCAAGTGGATTCAAGTGTTCTAAATATATATATATATATATATATATATATATATATATATATATATATATATATATATATAAAAGGGTGCATACACATTTAGGTTCACTCCCGGTTCACATACATAATGTCCCGGTTCACACACATAATGTCCGGTTCACAGTCTCTTCCATCCCTGCCCAGCACGCTGCCGCAGCCGATCACTGCCATCCACATCCTGTCATCCGCCTCCACCATCGGCAGAAGTCGCCAATCGTTGTCATCCGTCGTTGTGATCTCGACGCACGGAAGGAAGAAGTCGCTCGTCGTTGGCGTCCTGTGCAAGGAGGGAGGGACTGGCGTCTCCTGGTCGCTCTCTCTCTCTTCCAATCGCCATCGGC
The DNA here is from genome assembly GCA_030549335.1 of Pontederia crassipes. Classification (NCBI taxonomy): domain Eukaryota; kingdom Viridiplantae; phylum Streptophyta; class Magnoliopsida; order Commelinales; family Pontederiaceae; genus Pontederia; species Pontederia crassipes. Next base: position 12,888,427 of record CM060190.1, read on the forward strand.
ATCCAGGGGCCTCCATCTGCGACCTCACCGTCGACCTCACCGACGAGCACGAAAGGGGGGGCGTCGGCCCCCTCTACGACCTCGCTGGTGAAGTCGTAGAGAGAGGCCAACGCCCCAATTTTTGCTATTGCACTGGCGAGCGAGGTCGCAAAGGGGGGCCGACACCCCCTTTTTGCTCTTGCGCCGGCGAGCGCGAAAGGGGGACGTCGACTCCCCTCTGCGACCTCGCCGGTGAAGTCACAGAGGGGGGTCGATGCCCCCTTTTTTGCTGTTGCACTGGCGAGCACAAAAGGGGGGCGTCGGCCCCCCTCTACAGGGCCGATGCCCCCTTTTTGCTCTTGCGCCGGCGAGAGCGAAAGGGGGGCATCGGCCCCCCTTTTTCTCTTGCGTCGGCGAACGCCAAAGGGGGGCATCGGCCCCCCTCTGCGACCTCGTCGACGCCGCAAAAGGGGGGGCGGGGGTGGGCACAGACTGAGCATCTCAAGCCTCGTCAGAGCTCCTGACGCCGATCCATCGCCTGAGCTCCCACGCCAATCCAGCTCCCGAGCTCCATCGCTTGAAAATGAACCCCTACATGCTCAAGCTCTCCTCCGGTTCAAGCGCATCCATCCTAGTCGTCGATCCCGATGGCTACGATGAATTGTATGCACCCTAATATTTCTCATATATATATATATATATATATATAGAGAGAGAGAGAGAGGGATTAACGTACCTTTGTTCTGAAGGGATGCTGATCATTGATTCACTCATCAACAATGCTAAGATATAATATAAAAAAACTCTTAGCTTTATTCACTCCTTTCTTTCGTGACACCAATCAACTCTTGAGCGACAAAGGCGAAGATTGCGGCACTTTGACCTTGACGATGTCTATCAATTCCTATGTGATGAGGACGGCAACTGTGGCACTTTGATCTCCACGACATCGATAAGCTCCTAAGCGAAGAGGACGGCAACCGCAACTCTTCGACCTCCACGATGTTGCCTTTGGGAGATGATGGCTAGACATCCTCACCGCCAACGAGGAGGGTGACAAGGACGTGATGAAGATCAACAATGATGCTCGTTGGAGGAGGATAGCGACACTCTTTTGAGGAGGGCGGCGAGGACATCGACATCATGGAAGGTGGTGGTGACACTAGTTGTTGGAGGGCGGCACCAGTAAGGAGAAGTGCGAGGAAGCTCGCTGGAGGAGAACAACGATGATGTTATCTAGAGGAGGACGATGGTGATGCTCATTGGAGAAGGGCGGCGCTTGGGATGGCTTCGACCTCCATGTCTTCGGTGACCTTCGAACTCTACGACGTCAGGCGACGACTTCCACATTTGTCACCAATGAAGAGAGCAGCGCTCATGACGACGGCTGGACATGGGTGGAGGGCAACACTCATGATGACGATTGCCTGGATGCGACACTTCGGCCTCCACGACCTTCGTCTCTGTGTACAAGGCAGCCTCGTGATGATGGTCAGTTGGCAAAGGCACTTCAACATCCACAATCGACACGATCGGTAAAGCCCGACAAAATTACTTGGAAAATTGAAGTTCTCGTAGGGGAAGGTCCCACGTGGATTATGACCACGAATTAGATTCCATGTGCACTAGAGTTTCGGGCAAGGGACGTTCTATAACACTCCCGGCCCGATCAAGATATTGTTCACTTTGGACTTTCGGCTCACACGAATTTAAATCTCGTCTTGAAGGGTAAAGTGGGTGGCTACAATAAGCCTATGACTCTCTTTGTATTTTACACATGTGAGACTATTCAATCAAATCATCTTGATCCTTAGACATCAAGTCGTCACAATCTTGCCCCTTAAAGGGCCCAATGTCGTCAATGGCTCGTGTTTTCCATATGGCTCAAGTGAGCATGTAAGGTTGGCTTTAATACCATTATGTAACACCTAGGAGTATTCACGGGTCAGGTCCAACCTAACCCAACCCAACTAATTTTGGTCGGGTCGGGTTGAAGGCCTCTCGGGTCGGGTCGGTTGGTCGAGTTACTCGACCACACTTTTTTTTAATTTTTCTTCTTTATTTTAAATATAAATATATATTAAATGTTTTATTTTAAATCATAAAAATAACATTTTATCTATTTTCTATTTGTTTCTATATTTTAAAGGATTTATTTTCATATTTTTAAAATTTTTAATCATATAAAACCTCTAAATTAGATTAAAAAATAGTTTAATTTAAATAAAAAATGATCAGGTCGTCGAGTTGGGTCGGCTCGAGTTGGACTTTTTCAACCCGTAGAAGTCGGCTCCAACCTGACCCGACCAGTCCCAAATCGGTTTGGGTCGGGTCGAGTCATCAGGTTCATGAGTTGACCCAACCCGATGAACACCCCTAATCACACCCTCATATCCAATCATCATATTGTCCACTTTGAACTTTCGGACTGCACGAATTTAAAATGTGTCTTGAAATATCAAGAGAGTATAAGCTTATGATCACCTCTGTGTTTTGTCCATGTGGAACTATTCAATCAAATCATCTTAATCCTTAGACCTTAGGTCATTACATAGTCAATAGGATCGGGATGGGGGAGTGTCTCCCACCCTGAAAAGGGTCACGTGCCATATCTAGGAAAGACATCAATCATTTCCATATCACCTAACTATTAGCACTTGATCTAACTTTTTTTTATTCTTTACTTTTGTAAAAAGTTTCTACACCCAAACATCATAATGTAAATTTACTATTGAATTTTTCACACATAGTAACACACTTTTTAAGAAGTATATTACCATGGAGTTTTAAATTTTCTAAAAAAGTCATATTTTTTCCAAATAGGACGTAAAAGAGAAAGAATGACAGAGATAAAATAAAGGATGATATAGAAAGTTGGGATATTGAGGATGAAGAGAGAGCAGAAAGAGAACGGACGAACTGGAATGAAATAGATCATTAAAATGAATAAAAAACAAGACCATAAAAGAAAAAAATAGATTGGAAAAAAAATTAAGAAATACTTGAAAAATGAGGGAATTGTAAAATGAATATTCGAGCATGGTAAAAAATTGAAATGGGTTTTAAGTATAAAAATGAAATATCTTTAAAAGATACTATTTTTTATAAAAGAAGTCTGGTCATCAATTTTAATAACAATTTGACACATGATTCACTTGTCTTGCATACAAAGATAGGTTTGAAATCTGTCCAAGATTTTTTATGAGAGGTAATTTAATATCTTGATAAAAAATAATAGATTAAGATATTAAAAGGAGAATTTATTAATGATTTGCAGTATGGTTAGAGAAGATAAAGAAAGATAAGGAAATATAAATTCTATGGTAGTAGAAATCATAATCAAATTAGATTTGTGGGTTCAATTTAAATTGAAATTTAAAGATAAGTTTAATGGATAAAGGACTTTTAATAATATGTTATTAAAAATTTTATGGTTATAAATATTTCAATCTATAGAAAATTTTTTATTATTCTAATTTAAATTTTAATTGATAAGTTAATATTATATTAATTAATCCTAAAAATTAGAAGAAAAAATAAAGCAATAAGAAGATAAGATAAAATTATATTTTGATTGAGATAAATTATGGATTGAAATTAATAATAAAGCAAGAATTTGGATGAGATTGAGATTAAGAGAAGAATTAAACATTGAATTCATAATTATAAGATATTAAAACTAATTTAAGGAACTATTATAAGATATTAAGATATAAGGAACTATTATAAGATATTAAGATATAATTATAAGGAACTATTATAAGATATTAATTAAGTTGAAAAGATCAAGATCAATTTAGAACTAATTGGGAGACTCAATTAGAATCAAATTCCACTTAAAAGCCTGTAAATAGGATCCCAAAGTGTGGAGCTTCTTCTCACTCACAAGAATTTCAATTATGCATAAAAGCCACCATCCCCCCCCCCCCCCCCCCCCCCCCCCCCGTTTGTGTCAATGCAAACTGAGGCAGGGAAATCTATAGGGATGGATCAACTTGAAGCTCTGACATTAAAGAACATTACAGAAGTCTCATGCAATCCAAAGTGGCATCGCAAGACAATGACGAGGCAAAGTTCATTCATGTAGAAAATAGAATATGGATCCGTAGTTGATTTTCCAACCAACTTAAGATATGTAAGAGAATCCTTATATGGATTATTTTCATTAGTATAGACCCTTAGATTCATGTTCTATAAGTTGAGAATAGCTTCACACAATTATAGATCGAATTGCAAAGATCACATAAAAGTAAAAAATCGTGTCAAAAATGCAATTATGTGAGGAAATACAAAATAAGGTATGGGTTCTATAGTACTCGACTAGAGTTTCATTGAATCAAGATTTGGAAAAGAATATTAATTTTAAGAATTAAATAAATATAAAAATTAAATATCTACTAGAGATAATAAAGTTTGAAAAGAAATAAAAGTAGAGTTACATATGATAGGAAAGGAAGAAACCATAATACCTAATTAGATTAGAAATTGAGATTAAAATAAGATTAGGAATTCAAATTTAAATCTGGATAAAATTGTAAGTTTAAGTTATAAAAGATTCTCAGTAGGATTTCAATTAAGAGTTTTAAGTTGAGTTATCTGATTCATTGGATTGACCCCACCCTATCATCAAGAAGAGTTTTTATCTTGCTCTTCAAATTTCGCTGGATTGATGTTGAAGAAAAAAAAGCTTAAGATGTAGCGCTTCAAATTTCAACCATGCCACATGATCATTTGATCCTTTTGTCAATCATGATGGTGAATAAGAGGCACATTTGTGAAATACATTATAAAATAAATAATATGTCTAAATATAAGTGCACATTGCTAAAATAACATAGTGCATATATGTGAAAACTTCATAGTTTCAATTGCATAACATCTTTGTCATTATCCCAAGTACATCACCTAATAAGCATCCCAAGTTGGAGCTTTAATACAATAGAATGATAAAATAGGCCATCTATCTATGTCTTCATGTCACCCGATCATCACGCTTCCCACACACATTAGCCAATCATATAGGAGATCGATCAACTTTCTACGGGGATCAATATAAGGAAGGAAACTCTCCCGTTGGCACAAAGCAGTGTGAGAATATCATAAATCATGTAAAAGATCGTTTAAGCATATATATGAATAGATAAATCATAAACATTTCATGTCCACAGAAAACAACTTATAATACAATCAATGAAATGAAATTCATACCATATGATCATGCCACTTTTAAATTTAAATGTTATAGAAAAATGATATAAGGACATTATGTGTGTGAACCGGGACATTATGTATGTGAACCGGGAGTGAACCGAACATTATGTATGTGAACCGGGAGTGAACCGGACATTATGTGTGTGAACCGAGACATTATGTATGTGAACCGGGAGTGAACCGAACGCGCCCCAATCTCAGCCGTTGTATTTCAATGAGGAATAAGAATATTTCAAATAATACCCTTTTGTGTTTTTAAATTTTTTCTTCAAATTCATTTTCTTTTTTTATTCAATAGATTTTGCAAAAGTTTTAATAGGTTGTTTAATCCCATTATTTTTCATATGTATAGAGAATTTTTTATCTAAATCATTTTGCGAAGAACTAATTTTATTTTTGGATTATTTCCTCAAACCATCCCTAAACTATCGTGATTTTCAAGATCTAACCTCAAACTACGAACTTCATTTTTTGGGTCCTTAAAGTTTCATGATTTTTCCAATTTTATCTTTTCGTCCAATTTTGTCAACTTTTCGATTATTTTTTATTTTTCACATTTGTAAAAAGTCAAAAATGACCATGCACGAAAAAAATCTCTGTCTTCCTGCGCATGCCTCCCTCTCGACCTCTCTCTCCCTGTCATCAAACGAAGGTAGAGGGGGGCGACCCCCACCCACCCCCTCCTTCCCTATGCTCGCCGGCGCAGCGCAGGGGATGGCGCGGGGGGGGGGGGGGGGGGGGGGGGGGGGGGTCACCCCCCTTCTCTGGGACCCCGGCGAGGTCGCAGAGCGAGGGGTGACCCCCCACCTCCTTCCCCACGCTGGCACGGCACAGGAGGGTGGGGGTCGCCCCCACTCTGCGACCTCCGAAGGTCCCAAAGAGGGGGGGTGACCCTCTCTAGGTCCCAGAGTGGGGGACGACCCCCACTCCTTCCCCATGCCGACGAGCACAGGGAAAGGGGTGGGGGGTCGCCCCCCACTCTGTGACCTTGCTAATTTTCTGTTGAAAAATCTCTCTATCACGGTCATGAAAAGAATTTTCACGATTGTGACAGTTTTCTGAGTTGTTTTAGGATCTTTTCATGTCTTAATTTTGACGTTTTCTCATATTCTACCATGAATAATTTCCAGATTTAAGTAGAAATTAAATCTAAAGGAAATTATATGAAAATAAATCAAAACTCCACTTTTCTAAACATAAAAATATTCTAAAATACTAATCAAATTGTCTAAACTAATGCATGATTTTTCGTGCATCATCTTCATTGTCCACATTTGATGTGCCCTTTTTATTGAAGTCCCCCCCCCCTTCATAATTATCTAACAAAACTTACCAAATCTCATGAGAAGTGGAGCATTTATAAATAAGATTCTTGTCATAAGAATCTAAAGAAGAATAAAAAGTATTTTTGGCATTGTAGTCAAGTTTTTCAATCGTCATTTGAAAATCATCATATTCAAAGAAAGAAAGATCAATGGAAAAATCATTTAAATTTTTCATTGACTTTTCAAAATCATTTTCTATAACTTCCTACATATCAAAATCAATGGAACATAAATATGCCTTCATTCTAATTTTTCAAAAAGTAAAAGAATAGTTTTGAAAATTCGGTGGGTCAAAAATGGAAGATCCTTCTTCAAAAAATGGTGTCATGCTCTAAAAGATGGTTAAATCTTTAAAAAAAATAAATAAGAGCAACATACCAATTGTGAGATCGAAAGCACTAAGAGGGGGGTAAATTGGTGTATAAAAATATTTCCGTGAAATCAATTTCAAAAAATCAATAAAATTGATCACAATCAAATAATGATACAGTAAGTGAGAGATAAGGAGCAAACAAAAAGAGGCACGATGTGTTGACGAGATTCGATCCCAACTCTTTGGCCTACGTCCCCGCTCCGACTTCTCGTCCTCGAGACCATCGGAGATTCTATCTTTCTCTTTTCGTGTTGGGAGGGAACAACCATGTTTACACCACACACATTCTTCTCCGCTCAAGAGGCAACGGACACTGCTTTTTACAAAGAGTCTCAACTTCACTAGATCAAAATACAATGATTTCGTCTAACTCTCTTCTTTTACAAAATATGCTCACACTCAAAACTTAGAAGAGAAAGGGATGAATTTGTAACTTTGGGCTTAAGAACTTGAAAGAAGTTTTGGACAGATTTTACTTGCTTGGATGATCTTTCTTCAGGCTTTGGCACTCCTTTTATAGGTTTATATAAGTGTTTATTTCGTCCAAGAAATTTTGCATAATCTTCTCCTCAAAAAATAGCTGTTACTGTTCAGTCAGTGACCGATCGACCGCATTAATGGACCGGTCAATATGACCGTTGCACATTTCCCTCTGTCGTATCGGCTAGTCAACCACTCTATCGACTGGTTCCTCGATCATCATGGTCTCGACATTTTTGGAATTCATCTTTTGCACTGATCCGTCAACCGGTCCATCGACCGATTACTTGATAACTAATTGATCATACTAAAAGTCTACTTGTTTTCCATGTTAATCCATGTGATATAAGCTCTGAATTCTTCATATTTTGGTGATTAAGCTTAATTTACCTTCTCAGCATAATATTGTCTTACATTTGCACATTTGAGCTAGATAATATACTGATTTAGTTCACATTTGTCTAATTTTTATTTGAGTAATTGATGCTTGTTGTTCATGTTGTTGCAGCACAAAATCAAGCACAAAAGACAAATATTTTTGCTGGAAAAGGAGGAGGGGACCGCAGGCAGCTACCAAAAGTAATGAGAAAGAAATATATTTTCAAGACAAAAGCAAAAAATACTAGAGGACAAGTGGCAAAATCATAAGAATAGAAACTTTTGGAGATGATCAAATGGTGATGATAATGGCATATATAAAGGGGATGTTCAGGAGCAATGGGGGCATCTCCTCCTCTTTTGGCCATTTGGCTAAAGGCTGAGTTCTTGTTGGAGGCTGAGTTTTGGAGCTAATTGTTCTATATTTATGTTTTAAGATGCTTTTAATTCTGTTCCTCATCTATTTTGTATTGATTTCATCACTTATGGGGAGATAAATCTTAGTTCTCTTAGGATAGGATAGTAGTTTATTTTTTTTATGCATGGATGATTGAACAACAATTTTGTCATCGGTATTAGTGTAGTTCCTAAATATTTTTGTTTATGTTTTAGAATGGCAATTGAGAAGTTGATGTTGGATTCTTTCTTGCTCAGAATTGAGTCAAGTGCATTAGCATTTATTTTCTTATTCTAATCCATTCTTATATCTGAATGCATCTTGTTAATATGAATCTCATATTGTAATGGCAGCTGAAAGGCTAATCTTAGATTTCCTTGTTGTTCAGGAATGAACCAAGAGCATTAGAAATTAGTTTCTGAATTTTATTTCATTTGTGATTTTTGAGAAATGAGTCAAGAACACTGAATTGATTTTCTGGTTCTAATTTTTTCATACTGAGAATTGATATATCTATTTAGGTTTTATTAATGTGAATCTCATATTGAATTGACAACCGAGAGGTTAATTTTAAATTCTCTTATTGTTTAGAGATAAACCAAGAGCATTAGCATTAGTTTGTGAATCTGATTGTATCTATGCAGTGAGCTGGAAGTTCATGATAATCTAATATTAGTCGAAACTCTTATTGAATCAACCTAACTCACATTCATATGAAAGTATGATATTTAGCTTCTAACTTTAATGCACTATGAGAGCAATTTTTACAAGTTGAATCTGATTTGATTATTACTGTTGAGTTGTTCTATCCATCCATAGCAGAATATTAGATGAACCACATTGCTAAGAGAACCTTTCATTATTTGTTAGTTATCATCTTATGTCAATCACCCTAAAACACAAAAAAAAGTTAACTTAGTTTAGGATTAATTTAGATTAGCTAGTGTATCTTAAATTTCAAAGCACTGTGAATACAACATTCAAGTCTACTACTTCGATCTGTGCACTTACAGTTCAGTGAAGTGAAGAGTGCATAGTCTACGCCTAGAGCTTGTTCAGTTTTTAGTTGTGCATAGTCTACGCTTAGACTTTGTTTACTTTCATTCCTGCATAGTCTACGATTAGACAGTCTTTTGCATTTTGTGCTTAGAGTCCAAATAATCAGCCAGTTAATCACACTCCTAAAATTCACATCATTACTCACCATCATAGTCTCGTCATTTCTTGAACTGGTCTTTGAGTTGATCGGTCGACCGATTTTACGACCGGATCATCGACCGTCATAGTCTCGACATTTTTTGAGCTCGTTCTTCTGTTGATCGATCGATCGATGTCATGACCGATCTATCGATCATCATACTCTTGACATTTTTGCCGCTTGATATCTATCGACCGATCAGTATGGCCGATCGACCAGCCCATCGGCCAGTCGTGTACAGAATTTTTTATTTTATAATTTAACTTGACAATTTCTTCTACAAATGAAGTTGTATCAATCTTACACCTACATTAACATCATTTTAGCATAGATTAGTAACTTTTATGTCCAATTCAATTTGTTATCATCAAAATATAGGATTCAACACCCAAGACCTTTCTTGACATCAACCATCCTCACTTTCCCATTCCCCTCCTCACCCAGCCGGCTACAACAAGAGGAAGCCCCTCCACTCACGCCTCTCATTCCCCCACTCCCCTTCTCTCTCTCTTCCTATCTCACTCCCTCTCCACTCACGAGCAGCAATAGGGCAGCAGCATGTAAGGGGGTTTTCCACCCTCACTCCATAGCAACAGCAGGGAGAGAAGAAGAAGGGGCTGGTGGAATCAAGGATGAGAGGAGGAAAGAAGAAGAAGAAGAAGAGAATGAGAGGAAGAAGAAAGAAGAAAAAAGAAAGAGAAATTAGACTTAGGGTTTTAACTTAAATCTTAAAGGTATATTTGAGGAGATCCAACCCTAATCTTTCTCCCAATGCATTAATTATTGTTTGGATTGGGGGTTTAGGAACAAGCCTTGATTCCTACATGAAGAGGTTTGGGCATTAGAAATAGTATGCATGATGCTTATTAAATGTTTGTGACAATGCTACATGAAAATCTTGATGTTGGCCAATGATGCTTCTAATGATGATGCTATTGATGATAGTTACTATTTTAATGGATTTAGAATGTGTTGAGTGAATGTGAGGTTCTTATAATCAACTCATGTCTCCTAATTAGTACACATTTACCATTAATTGTAGAATAGATGATGTGTGTTAATGCTACCATCATTTTTGGTCCTCCAAGATGAAATATGAATTGTTATGCATGTATTAATGGGTGAAAATCGAGCCAAAAATAAGGGAAACTCTGTTGGTTTCCCCTGGCATGGTCGTGAGATATATGGCACGATCGTGACCCTCAGAGCGGTCATGCCTGTTGCCTTGGGTGTGACACGATCTCAGAGTTGGGCACGGTCATGATCCAATATGACACGATCGTGACCCTCAAAGAGGTCACATCCGTGACCTTCATTATTTAATTTGGACGATGAATCAGTCGATCAGAGGTTCGGCCACTCCATAGGTGAAATGTCACTATTTATTTTAGTCGATGAGTCGATCGATCGAGCTTAACCAACTAGAGGCACGGTCATTCCATGGCATTGGCACTACTGTAACCAATCCAATTCCAAGAGGATTCAAGTTTCTACACGGTCGTGACACCATCCAGCATGGTCATGACCAAGTCAAATCCTGAATAATGACATTGGAACGGCCGTGGACGACATTCCTAAGCATCGGCATGGCCGTGACGATTCTTGGCACGGTTGTAACCAATGTAGTAAAGACTTATGATGTGTTGATTGATTCACTTCGAAGAATTTGACACAAGGATGACCTTAATTAGGAGTAAAACAGGCCACATGTATTGAATAATTGTATGTATTAATGAATGAAATTAAGAAAGAATTGATGAATGTGTCTTATTATTGTCGTCATATGAGAGGAACCAAGGGCGAGCATTAGCTAGCATGCACATCATGTTCCTCGGGAGATAAAGACCCTCACCTAAGGGTGAGGGGTTCAATTTCCAATGAAGGACAAGCCCTCACGAAGGGATGAGGGTAACCAGTCTCCATTGGGGCTAAGAGATCATGGCCTAGCTAGCCAAGATCGATGAGCCAACATGGATTTCTCAATCAATAAGATAAGAAGCTATCTAATTAAAATGAAAGACAAAAAGATAGACATGGTCATATGACATGACTATGACTATAATTGTATGACTTGAAACATAAAGATGATGATGATGATGTACACACCTAAAGGGATGCAAATAAATATTCTGTTGTCATATGATGTTATCAATGCAGATGATAAATGCTAAGCAAGATAAATGAATAACATGACTTGACATATTGTAATGATGATGAAAAATGCAAGCACTTAAAGGAATGCTAAAGTATGAACTCATGTATTTTCATGTTATGAATGATGATGTTATGAGCAAGGTAAGTTCATTATATGCTTTAGCATAATATTTATGATATTATATGATTATCTTATATTGTCTTGATGATTGTTCTCATGTCATATAGTGTGCATATGTAGCTCATAGCATGCATATGTTCTATATTTCCATTATAATACAATGCATATGTCATGATATGTAGACAACATGTTATAGGATCATAGGGAGCCTCAACATATTCTAACGAAAGAAAAATTTTCTACACCACATGGATCCGTGCAGGTATGGACGAGGCAAAAACTCGACGGCGAGGGACTCATGACGATAAGAAGATTGCACATGTGATAGTCGAGCCATTGTCTAAGTTATCTTATAGTACCTTCTATTATGATGATGAACTCCTTAGAAGAGTTTAGTATGTATGGCCTATGGGCCTTTGAGCTCTTTCGAGAGCAAATTTATGTATTACGAACCATTTGAGTTCTTATGTTAAAGCCTATGTGACTCATGGGCTAGTATTGTATCTTGAAATTTATTTGCTTAAGAAGGCTTCCTTTGGTATATTATGTTAAATATATCTATGGTATTATGTTTCTGTTGCGACGTTTTATGTAATTTAGGTTCTGATCCAAAAAGAGTGCCACCTAGAGTTCGACCTCTAAATTGGGGCCCAATCTTGGGGGTGTTACAATAAGAGGCCGGTCGTAGGACCGATCGGCTGAAAGAACAATCGAAATTAATAGAGAATTCAAACAACATGAAAATTATAGATCGGTCGATCGGCTCGATGTGAACGACTAATATTTAAATCAAATCTTTTGATGATTCTTCCCAATGGCCATATATCTTGAAGAACCTTATAAAATACATCCAGAAGGATGAAGAGAGAATCATCCAAGTGAGCACAAGCATCCAAAAGTTCCTACAAACTTGAAGATCAAGTTTTGTGATCATTTTCTTGAAAACCCTAGGCTTCCATTCTCCTCACTGTTTAAAAATGGTGTGAGTACTTGTAAGACAGAGATTATTAAGAGAGCGTTTAAAAGTGTAATCTTGAAACCTCCTATGTGACAAGAGGTTTGCCTTACTTCATGAGCAAAGAAGGTGTTCTTGGTGTAACAAGGGCTTCCCTTTCCCTTTGACAAAAGAGAAAGATAGTGGAACTCCGACGGTCTCAATGTTGAGAAGTCAAAACGGGGACATAGGTCAAAAAGTTGGGACAACTTTAATCAACAAATCTTTGTTTGCTCTCTCCATTATTTTATTTGCTTTGTGCATCAATCGCATTTACATTCTCACGAAGTTTTTCATAAGAAAAACTATTTGAAAAGGAATTTGATATTTAGATTTAGTTTTACACCAATTCACCCCCACCCTCCACCCCTTTTGGTGCCTTTCAATCCTATAATTGGTGTCCGAGCCAAGTTCTCTCTTGCGTTAAGATTTAAATATCTTCAAGAGTCATGGCATCAAATAATTTTGTTCTTAGTGAAGGGCAATCAACCAACCGCCCTCAAATTTTGAATGCGTTAAATTTTACATATTGAAAAATTAGAATGTAAGCTTGTGTGTGTTCCATAGATATTGCCATTTGAGATGTAATTGAAAATGGTTTTAATTTGCATGAAAAATCACCATGAGATTACACTAAAGGAGAAAGGTCTTTAGTTAAATTAGACTAAAAAGCAAAAAAAAACTTTTTTATTGTGCTTTGGACACTACTGAATTTAATCACATTTCTACTTGTTAAAATGCTAATGAAATATGAAGAAAACTTATATTACTCATGAAGAAACTAATAAAGTAAAGGAATCTAGGTTAAATCTTCTAAATCATCAATACGATTCCTTTAGAATGCTTGAAAATGAAACTACAAATAGTATGGTTGTTCATTTTAATAATACTATGAATGACTTAGCTTCTTTGGACGAGCCGAGGACTAGTGCTCAAAAGGTGAAAAATTTTCTCAAGTCACTCTCTTCAAAATGGCACATGAAGAGAATCGTGATTGAAGAAAATGATCTAAATAAGTTGGATTTTGATGATGTCATATGATTATTACTAACTTATGAGATATGATTGAATGAAGATGAGGAGGTAAATATGAAGAAGAAAAAAGTGAAGATGAAGAGGATGTTGATGAAAGAAAATTGGTGCTTTATGCAAAAAAGCTAAACAAATATTTGAGATTTGCCAACAAAAAAAGAAGCGTGAATCATTTAGAAGGAAGTCGACAAGAAAAAATCAAATCACCTGCTTTGAATGTAAAAAGATTGGACATTACAAAAATGAATGTCTAAATCTTGTGAAAAAGGACAGAGATGTTGAATCCTCAAAGAAAAAGAAGGCCATTCAGGTGACGTGGGATAAAAGTGAGCAAGAAGAAATTAATTCCTCTTCAAGTGATGAAGATGAAGTTTATTTTGCATTATGGCTAATGAGGAGGTATATTTTAATTCATCAAGTGACGAATTAAATACTTTTGATATGCATGAAGAATTTAGAAAGATTATTCAAAAATATGGTTCACTAAGAAAGAGACATGATAAGCTAAAAATAGAATTTGAAAAAGTTAAAAATGAAAAGCATAATCAATACTTGTAAGAAGTGCATATCACTGAATGATGAGAACATGGGCTTAAAGTTCTTTATTGACGAACTAAAAATGAATGAAAACTTAAATACATGTGTTAGTTCACAAAGAACTCAGATAGAAATACTAAATAAAAAGGTTAATGAATTAGAAGAAAAAGTTCAAAAATTTTCAAGTGATAGAAAATGTTAGATGCAATGTTTAGTGGTTCTAGGGTACCATCCAACAAGAAAGGCATGTGTTACAATTCTTTTGAAAAAAAGGTACGATTCTAGAATCCTATTTGTGAGAACTTCAAATATGCACAAATTAAATTTGACTTGCTTTCATTGTGGTGCATACGGTCATTATTTTTTTTCATACAATATTACATAAGATAAAAAAAATTGGAATGAAGAAGGTTTGGGTTCCTAAATGAACTAATGCTAATCAAAATGGACCCAAACAAATTTTGATATCAAAAAGATAAACCTTTGTGGCTACTTCTATCTTATAAGAAACATCAAGAAACAAAAAAGAAAACAAATGGTATTTGGATAGTGATTGTTTAAGACACATGACTAGAGATGCATCAAACTTTGTAATCTTGGAAAAGAAGAATGGAGGAATCAACGACAAAGTAAGAATACTTTATTTCTAATAATAATGCATAAGGAGAAGTTATTGGTATAGGTAACATTGGTAAAAATGACAAAAACCTTAATGAAAATATATGACTAGTAGATAACTTGAAGCACAATTTAATTAATGTCAGTCAACTTTGTGACAAAAACTTCTTAGTAAAATTAGAAAAGGAAAAGTGCCTAATACTTGAAGAAAATGAAAATCTTTTGCATGTTGGCTTTAGACATAATATATATATATATATATATATATAAGATTGATTTTGATGACTTAGAAAATGAAAAGTGTTTTAAGTGCATTGCACGATGACTCTACCTTGTGGCATAGAAGACTCGGTCATGTGAATTTTAAATTATTAAAGAATCTTTCTAACAATAAACTAATAAGAGGATTACCTAAGACAAAATTTGAGAAAGATGTTATGTGTGACTCTTGTTTTAAAGGGAAACAAACAAAAAATTCTTTTAAATCCAAAGACTTCTTTAGTACTAGTAGAAGCCTAGAACTATTGCCTGGAAAGAAATATATCTTTGTGCTTGTGGATGTTACTCTCGCTTTACATGGACTATATTTATCTCACATAAAGATGAAACATTTCATACATTTTTTAAAAATTTGCAAAAAGAGTACAAAACGGATTTGATCAAAAAATTTTAAAAATTAGGAGTGATTATGGTGGAAAATTTGAAAATCATAAATTTGAAATCATTTTGCGAAGAAAATGGTATTTTGCATAATTTTTCCACACCTATAACACATCAACAAAATGGAGTGGTTGAAAGAAAAAATAGAACTATACAAGAAATAGAAAGAACCATAAGAACTCTTCCAAAATATTTTTGGGCGGAAGTCGTAAACACCTCATGTTATGTATTAAATAGAATTTTGATAAGGTCTTTAACAAAGAAAACTTGTTTTAAGATCATTTATGGAAAAAGATCAAATATTTTATATTTTAAGGTTTTCGGTTGCAAATGCTTTGTATTGAATAACAAAGACAAGTTAGAAAAATTTGATGTTAAGTGTGATGATGCTATTTTCTTTGGTTATTTTAGTACTAGCAAAGCTTATAGAGTGTTAATAAAAGAACCCATTTGATTGAAGAATTCATGCATGTTAAGTTTAATGAAATTAATGATCTCATTTTGAGCAAGCATGTTGAAGAACAATGTAGAGGACACTAAAGTAACAAGTCAATTAGAGAAAGTTCAATTAAAATAATGCTCACTTCAGGAAGAAAATGCTGAAAAAGAAAAAGGAAAACAAATTGAAGAGCGAGTAGAAGACTTTGAGTACGACAAGTGATACTCAAAAATTGGAGGAATGCTTCATCACATCCAATTGAGCAATGTAATCAAAACTTGAAGTTCTTTTAAAAACTTTTGTGTTTTCCAGCTTTTCTCTCTGAAGTTGAACTCTCTTACATAGATGACGCATTAAATTATCCAAATTGGATTAACGCTATGCACGAAGAGTTAAATAATTTTGAGAAAAATCAAGTTTGGAAACTTGTTGAAAGACCCATGTATAATGAACATGATGCGAAAAATATGTAACAACGCAATAGCTAGCAAGTGCACTAGTCGTATCAAGTAATATAATGAAAAGAGTAACGAGTGTCGAACCCACGAGAAACTATCTAAATTAATTCTATCCTAAAAATCTACTAGGAGAAGAAAAGGGATTTGTGTTCAAAACAAAAATATAAAAGTTGTAAATAATTAATGTGTTGACAATCAAAAGTAAATGGTGAAGAGCCCGAAGGATTCTGGATGATCAGAATAAGGTTAACTCATAAAACAGAAAAGATTGAAAAAAAATTCAGATGTTAATTCTCAAGACGGATTAGGATCACGCAAAGTAACGATTTATGCGCTGATTAAATCAAACTATCTTAATTCCTGAATTTCATCTCTAACGATGAGTAGACCCCTCATCAACAGAAAACTAAGACGCATGATATTGTAAATCCTAAGCTAACAATTATTCTCGTTGGATATAATCTATTAGACCGCAGAAGTCGAGTATTACGTTGAATTACATGATTTATGTTATGATTGAGTTAACCTATAAGTAAAGATTTTATTTTCTGAAGAGTATGATGTTCTGAATTAAATCACTCCAAAACTGGTTTGTAATCTAAATTCACTGCATGATGTTTTCAGAAAATAGGATGAAACAAGCAACAATCATAATCTAAAAGAACTAGCAATTTTATTAATTCAACACTAAACTGGTTCATGCAGTTTTCCAGAAACAAATATAAATCTCTATCTCATCTAAAACAATAAGAAAACGAAAATACATAAGGAATAGAGCATCCATAATAAGAAGAAATCAAATATTCTTGCTTTGGACGATTTCTAGAACGAACTAAGGGCCTTGACGCTGAGTTGCTCCTCCTTCTCCAGCAATCTTCCTCAACTTGAATTGAATTCTTCTGCAATAGACATTGCTCCCAAGGTCTCAAGTACCAATTTTCAAGTTTTCTGAGATCTTCTACTTATAGCTCCAAGGTTCCCGATGAGTTCTGATAAGTTGGGAGTCCAAAATTTATCCAAAGAATAATCTGTAGTTTAAATTCCTCTTAGACCCAAAATTCGTGATTTATCTTCAATTCATAGCTCTTATCATCAAACAAGTCTTCTAGAAGGATGGACACATGTCCTAGCATCTTGATTTGATCAAAATCTGTTCGAAAAATCAATGATCAGGAAAATCAGCACTTCTAACGACTTGTAATGAGATGTTCACGGCCCCATTCAATTCTGACTCGAAGTTTTCATATGACCCGTAACGATGATACTACGACCCGTAACTCGGGCAATTTTGTATCCAACTTTTGTGTGTGTCGTGATAGTCTCCTTACAGTGCGTAAGTTGGGTTCGTGATTCGTGTCTTATGACCCGTAATAAATTTGACTTGTTCGTTTGTGGGCGTAATTCGCGATAATTGATGTGTCCGTTGATATAACGGGTCGTTATATTCCTCTTACGACTCGTAATATTTTTGGCAAGATGTTACACCCTTCTGTATGCATCATTAGGACTTCATGACGCCCCGTAACATAGGTCTGCTGAATTTTCCTCTGATTCTATGTGGGTCGTTAGATAAACGTTATGGCCGGTAACAAAAAGGGGTCGAATTTGGATGTGCTTTGTAATTTCAGATGACGACATGTTAAAATTTTCTTCAGCAGAGATCTTCATTCTGTGAGAACAATTACAAATGTGTTACGTCCCGTCATAAGATATATCTTCGTTGAATGACATTTATGTTTGTATCGTGAAGATTCCATGACGACCCGTAATGATCTCATGAGGGATGAGTAGCACTCTGTAATATCCGTGAATTGTCCCTAACAGTCCGTGTCTTCAATTTGAAGAGGCATTAAACTATGCTTACGACCGATGACGAAATAGAGGGCGTCTGGTATTCTTTCTGTGAGGACCGTGAGCTAAGACTTGTGGGCCGTGAAAATTAACTAAAGGGCATTATATACCCATCACGGCCTATGAGATAGCCTGTTTTATGCTTCTAAAATTGATTTCTTCATTCTTTTCTCTTTGGGTAATTTTTTTTTATAATTTCTACCGAAATCAGAGATATTTTTGTAAAAATCACGCACACCTAGATAGTTGGAGAGTTCAAGAAAATAATTGTAATAAATGAAACAAAATTGATGCATGCCATGAGAAAATTATGAAAATAAATCTAAATGCGACTTAAATTAAATGTTGTAAAATCCATACATCAGAACACTCAAGAGATTCTTGCACTTGTACACAAGTTCAAGATTGGAGATATCGAAATATCATGATTCAAGGCAAATGTATTGATGGCGCACCATGTGATAACAAATTAACATTCTTGTGGAAATTGCTGTCCTTAGAGCAATTGTGTTCCAATCATATTGAAGTTCTAGAGACCTCATCATCATACAACAACAACAACAACAAAGCCTTATCCCACTAGGTGGTTCATCATCATACAATGAAAAAAAATTAAGATTGACGGCTCATGCCATCTATATTGACCTTAAAAGTCTGCAATTGTATGAACTTTTGTCAATACAAAAAAGGGACCTAAGTTCCACTTTGCAAATGCTGAATCTTTACAATTTTGTTATGCCCCTGTTGCCAGAACAGTAACTTTTTCTGAATTCTGATTGATGATCCGTTGAAATTCTTGAATATATATTCTCTCCTGAATCCTGATCACTTAGTATTAATAGAAATGATTCTCTCCAATCAGATTCTGACTAAAGGGATTTCAGCTAAGATGTATTTCTGGCTCTTGCAAGTTGCAACTTTTCCATTCTTCCAAACACCAAAAGTGGAATGATTCTTTTTATTTGTAATTCTTTGTCCACACAGGTACTGAGTATATAAGAGTCCCCAATGCAAATGACGGAATTATGGTGGAGCTGACATAAACAATAGCTCGCCGGTTATACCCAGACTTCCACATGCCATAGACCTCAGCAGCAAAGGTACTTACAGTGCTCAGACACCCCAGGAAACCCAGCTGCAGTCCACTTACAATGATTGTGCATTTTTTCGTGTCGACCTAAATCATAGACAACGAAATTGATATATCAGAAAAGATAGAAAGAAGTGTGGTCTGCTATAAATGTGGTAATTCATTTTACTGAAAATATGAGCATTAGTGTTGCACAAAACATAAGACGTCTATGAGAACAAAGGCATCTCTTATATGGAACATGTGAGACATCGTCTATTGCTAAATTTCACTTAAGACAGATCAGAAAGGTCTATGTACAGCAAGATGGAAGTCTCTCTCCGGAATGAGGATTAGTTCTATCTTTATAGATTTTGTAGTACAAACTTTTACATACCACTTTACTGACGGTTGCAAGTGCTGCCATGATGCATGCAGCTGTGACATTGGCCAACCATGTCCCAATAGGCAGCCACTTCAGGCTGTGACCTCTTCCTATACCTTGGCCGTTGAGCCTCGCCAGGCGCCACCGAATCCATACGCCTGGTGGCCCAGCAAAGAAGGCCAGCCAAAAGTTGCCACCTTTATCAAGATCATCCAATTTGCTTTTGAAGAAAATCCCGCTAAGGATCCATATCAAACACAGTATCAACAGCATTATTGTCATCGTGAATATTTGCTTATGATATGTGTCCACCCTCCAGAGTTGCCATTGGAGTCGTCTCCTCTTCGGACTATTGGCTAACCAATTCAAGATGGATTCACGAAGAAAGCTTGCACATCCAATTCCCCAAGAAACAGCAGGCTGGAGAAGTGCTATGCCTATATGACCAGAAAGATGGAAAAGCCCGTAAGCGAAACTAGTCAAGAAACAAAGAAACCTCAGCAAAAGCCTTCTCAATCTTTATCCTACCAAGTAAAATACCAGCAATGGCATGCACCCAATGACCCTTGGAAGACAATTCAAGAACTTCTTGGTTCCATCCGCTGAAGGTGGTGAGGCTGCCCAGGAACCCTGTGGACAACCCAACCAGCAAATGATCAGAAACAAGGTGTATGTCTGCCTTGAACACAAATCCAATCCATCCCATTAGAAAGGAGCCCAACTGTTGGGAAGGACATCAAGAACTTATCAGCTGCTAGATAGTAGAATGAATTTGAGGAATAGATAGAGTGATCTAAAGCATACCACATTTGAGATGAGATCAAGAAACAACGCATTGCGATCTCCTCCTGTCAAAGCAATACCACTGGGGCCGAAGAGCCTTTGTAGTAAATATCGCATCCAGACCTAGCAGTCAGTCATAAGATCAACAACAAGGTGTTGGTTCTCCAAGTAAAACATGTACAAGAAAAAAAATTCAGAGTGATGTGTCTTAAATAACAAGATTCATTTTTCTCACCACTCGTACAAGTGGACATTTTTTCATGAGAAAAAGTACATGAAAGTATATTTTGTTATTATGAAAAATTGAGTATAACAAGATAATGATATATAATATCACAAGATGGAAAGTGGAATTTTGCATTGCCATAGTTTAAGAAGACGGAAAAATGGGCAAGAAGACACACGTCTCATGTTTCTAAATCCTAATCATATGTACTAAAGCTGTATAAATTAAATCAAATACTAAGTTCTAACTTAAGAAACATTTGCACGAATAAGAAAGCAGAGTGATAAAAAACAATCAATTAAAATCTTTCATAGCTTAGAAAGTATAAGTGGTATGCATCAATACTCTACTGAGTGAGTTGCAGTTAATAATCAGAGTAATGTCACTAACAATTAGACAAATCTTCCTGAAAAAAAAAAGAAAAGATGTTTACCCCAAGAATTCCGAAAACTGATAAATGTATCATATAAGAAATTTTCTCCAGATATGGAGGAAGCCTTTCATTCTTTCCCTGCAGAAAACAAAGATTCAGAGATGCAAATGAGCTTTGACAAGCTTAGGGTAGAAATTAGATTAGAACAAGCTTGATTAAACACACCTCAAGTACCAAATTTGTTGATAATTGATTCTTGTCATTAGAGGGTAGGATGGCATCTGTTGGAAGAGGAGATGTGATTTCTTCCGCTAAGGGTGTTGTAATTGATGGCAAGCTCACCTCGTTTAGCCTAGAACCAAATGACAGAACCAGTGAATCATCAGAGTAAGCCACAAATGCACCATCATCGTCTTTCTCATCAGCGCCTATGCGGCTCCCTCTGCAGCCCAGTTGGGCCAATGAACTGTCGATCTTACCCACTAACTCCAGTGGAAGTTGATCAGCATCAAATGTTCTTTCTTCCCCATCTATGCGAAGACTTATTGAGTGCCTTCCCCGAGAACTCCTGCTACTTGTTCTGCTAATTGATTCATGTCTGGTAGGTATGTCAAGGCCGAATGCATGATCGCCAGATCTCCCGAGTGAAATGGTCCTGTTAGGAAGCCCCTCTATTATCAGTCTAGGCTGAGCAGAAAACACACTAAGAGAACCAAGCCGTAAAGGTAGAGCATTGCCGACTCCATCCAATGACACGGTTCTCCTGAAATTCTTTTGTCCAGAAGAGTCTAGGCTCCATCTTCGAGATTTTTGAGATGAAGAGACACTGCTACTCTTGTCAAGCGTGTCCACTGCAGGAAGTTCAAGTGCCTTGTTATGGTCTTGCCCATGTGTCTGCAATAAAGAAGGAAACATGCAGATAGGCATCAGCAGACCCAAAAGTATAACTCATAATTCCGCAGGAATCATGTCTGGAAGTCAGTGTCTTCGGCCCGATATCATTGACGGTGTCATGTTAGATAAAACTGAAAAAGCTTCCTCTAGTATGTTAACCAATCAATAGTTTCATCTGCTACAGAGAGAGAAGAGAGTATTTATTCATATATAAGCAAACTTTTTGCTCCTTATAAAGAAGCATGCGTTTGGTAACCCCATATAAAAACTGGATCACGAGCTTGCATTTTTCGGGTTAAATACATGCAAATTTGCCTAAAGTCACATTGAGTTAATGATCAACTCCGCCACTTATTCAGTTAAAAGGATTCTAAATTACACCATGTTAGGCCCACCCAAATGCTTAATTAGCCTTTTTTCTATACCTTTTGCCAAGGAACTTTTGCCTTCTTTAAAGAAAACTTTCTCTCTTCATTTGTAAGAATCGATAACAAAACTAAGTTAAACAAGACAAAATTGTGTTCTTCCTCACAAATTCACCTCGAATTCATGCTCTTCCTGATAGCACATAATTGGCCCAAAAATCCACTAAAAAACTGCCAGCAAAGTTCTTCATGGAAATCAGTACAGAAAGCATTAGAACAAGTTTTATAACAAGGAAATTATTCCCCCCGGAATGGGCGGATTGGGGTGAAAAGATAGTTAACATTTGCTTCCCGAACCAATATAATAATTAATGAACTGTTTTCATGAAAAAAGAAAAAAAAATCATTCTCCCTCTCGTTAATCGATGGATACATGCAGCCATCTGTCAAGAAAATAAAAGAATAGGCATACCATTTAGAAAAATGAGGAACGGAGACCCGCCGGCGGACGGCTCCCCAGAGCGGCGCCGGAGGCGTGGGGCGTAGAAAGATGGCGGTCTCGGGAGGGAGAGAAAAGATGGAATCGGAACCCTTTTTTTTCTCTGTTGTTCGTCTGTCTGATCTGATCAGAAAGTTCAGAACCAGAGGAGGAGAAGGTTGGCTTGGCTGGTATCGGTGCCGTACATGGCAATGGCGGGCGATGCGGTGGTCCCCACCCGGCAGATCTAAGTATGCGTGTCCGCTGCTAGATCGCTCGGGAGTTCTGAACATTGACCACTGTGCCATCGAATCCGCCGGTTGGATTTGATTCCACTCTGTCCTTTTCATTTGTTTGTTTATTTATTTTTTCCTTACCTTTTCAGCTTTTCTTCATGTTTTATTTATTTTTTTAATAAAACTATTATAATATTATTATTGTCTGCAATCACTAGTAACTTTTTATTCTTTTCTTTTCTGCTGATTTGGTGACTTGTAACTTTTGGATTCTGTTTAGACCAATCACTAGCAGTCTTTGTATTTGGAAAGATTGGAATGAGTATATGTACTACAATTTACATTATTAACTTATTCTTCTCTCGCCTTTTACCCACCGAAAAAAAAACTTATTCTTTTCTTACATAATCAAACCACATAGAATACTTTCTTTTTATATATTTCTTCAAAATCAATAACTTTGTAATGATAATTAATTATGCTGTTGAATAAATGTAAGATTCAGTTTGTGGTTGTAAAAAGTTTTAGTGAAAAATACACTAAAATGCAAGATTGACAAGAATAAAATTATGCATAAGATCATAAGTCATAAGATAAAAAAATTATAGAATTAAATTGAGTATTAATAAAATGTTACTCGTGAATAAAAAAACATAAAAATAAAAAATGGTAAATGTTTTGCACTCAAATTTTAAACTAATCATACTAGTTCATACTTTTAATTTTTAAATCAAATTATATCGAAATATAATAAGAATGAAAAAATAGTAACTTTTATCTAAATTAACTAATATTATCATGAATATATAGTTTTAATATTGTTCAAATAATTATATTAATCATATGATCAAATAAAAATGTGCAGCCAAAATTTTTAAAAAAATCATAAAGATAAGATCTTTAATATAAGATCAAAATCGATTAAATCGATACATGATGTATTTAATATGTTGAAAAAAAAACAAGGCAAAAATCTCCTTTTATGTGACTCACAAGAGATTTAGA
Source organism: Pontederia crassipes (assembly GCA_030549335.1). Lineage (NCBI taxonomy): Eukaryota > Viridiplantae > Streptophyta > Magnoliopsida > Commelinales > Pontederiaceae > Pontederia > Pontederia crassipes. The sequence goes on from CM060190.1 coordinate 12,912,446, forward strand.
GCTAAGATTATTGTCTCAATATTTGTCCGCAAGATTTTGTTTAATTATAGTCATTCAGAAGCATACAATTCACATGACAAGTACAAACATATCATCGTGTGTTTACTAGCAAGAGCTCAGAACAAGCAGTCCATGAAATCCATGTCAACCATTCGGCGTGAAGAAACAAATCAACAGATGAATTGGACAGAAAATGAGTAGAAATGTAGTAAAATTGAAATTTTACTGAATAAACCGTGCATTATTTCCGGATGTCACAGTAGCCCTAAATTCCAGCACAAAAAGGAATGTATTAATTGTACAACGCACAACTATAAGTAATGTTTTAAACACGAAGTTTCTTTCCAGGCTGTGGATCATCATCGTAATCAATATCTGCGCCCTCTTTATCTGCCTTCTTCCTTGCAAGGATCTTGTTGATCTTGTGGAGCTCATTAGTAAGCTTCTGGTCCTTGTTTTGCTTCCTGGTTTTCCTGCCATCTTGCATCTTCACTCCAAACTGGAAAGCGGCCTTGGGCATCGCCTCCTTCTGCTCGTTGTACTTAGCCCACTCTTCTTCTGTCTCGAAGTCCCATCTATGAAGTCGACCCTTGGCCTGTTTAAATGACCATATATGTCAAGCATACAAAATTTCTCTAAATGTTAAAGTGTGGAATGGAATGAACATTAGGCCATACGCAAATAGTCAGCAGAGACAATAAAGTATATACAATGAAAAGAAAACAAATTCTAAATAAATCACTAACAAAATCTACTTGTCTCAGTAAGGTCATAGTAAAAGATAGATTTCCAAGGAGATAATGATAGATGAAGAACTCGACCACTAGTGGATAGATTACAAATGCGGTAAATAACTCAGATTGCAGATTGGTTTTCTTGATGCGTTGTGGAAAAGACAGTAATTCAAATCATGATTGAGAGGTAAGTAATATATGTTCCAGAATGAGTAATGAAATGAAAAACTAAACTCTTGTGTGTATGTGTGTGATGATAGGTAATGAAAGTTGTACCATGCCAAGGGCTATCACAAAGCCACAGTTCATATATGTGATGTTTCAAAAAATTAATTATCACATACTTTAAAATTTATCAATGATAACATTATGTCAATAAAATATATGTAATAACTAGTAAGTATATCATGTATTATTATAAAATAAGATATATACATATATGTCAGACTAACATAAAGATGATATAAGAATAACTTGTATTAGTATGATAAATTTATTTTTATTTTTTTCTCTTTTTGGTTTGGCGAGGCTGTGCCCGGTCTGGCCGAGGCCGGGCTTAGCAAGGTCTGGCCGAGGCCAGGCCATGCCAAGCTTGTAAAATAAAAAGGCGGCCCGGACCGTGTTGGCATGACCGAAAGCCTTGCCTGCACTAGGCCAGGCCGCTCCTCTACATTACAGGTACAACACATGAAAGTTATTCCAGGTGAACTTTCTAGAACTTTCTGAGATATTGTTCAAAGCGTGCCAGTTTGAAGATTTGGCATAATGCAAGGACCCTGGTTAAAGAAAAGAAACCATATTGTTTTTTTTAGGAGAAGAAACCATATTGTTGATCCTTAGATATTGATCTTCATCAGTACCCCGAATCATGGCTGAGGAACCAGGAACATACTTTACAGAAATCCTAGCAATACAGAGATGGGATGTTATTGAAAGGAGGAAAACAACTAGAAATCGCAGTGCTCAATAAGAACAGAAGTGAGGCATTGATGAGATAATTGTTTCAGGAGCAGGCTAAAATATATCAATCAGGAACAGAGGAAGAATTTGAGTCGGGCATTTTTAAGAGGAAACCTACAAGAGATCTAAATAAAAACATGCAAATCTTATTAGGCATATCGTATATCATGAACTATTCCCATAGTCAAGTATCAAGGAGAAATTCACAAGTTTTCGCATGTAATTAGCCATTTGTTAATTAGCCCGTTTCAATAAAATTAGCCTTCTGTTAATGCAAACAAGATTCATCTCTATTTCATCAAGCCGGGAAACAAAGTTCATGGAAGAGCACATGAAGAATAAAAAATGCAATAACAATTTTGATAATGAGCATGTTCGCTAACTATAAATTAAAAATTATAAGAAAGAACTAAAAAACAAGCCCTCGAAATTACTGAAATGCATTGATTTCAGTAGATAGTCATTTCTATCGTGGGTGATCAGAAGAAATAATCTGAAATTCATTGTTTTCTTGGCATGTCTTATGTTAGTCCCAACACCCATTCTAGAATTCATATGAAGTTCTTACAATCATGAATACAAGCAGCTATATCATGACAAACTACAGTTTCACTGACAGGATGAACCAGGCAGACAAGCCAAGAAGCTCCAATGTTGTAATCATTGCAAGTAGTTTTTTAACCATTAGAACTATATCCTAAAGACTGAATTAAGGTAAAGTTTTTTTAGTTAGAGAATATACGTTGTATTTAGTATTTTTACTAACTATGCATACGATGATAAGTAACATGTTGGCAGCATTAGTACAACCTAATAATTTCAGCATATTTTTAGGAGAATAATTTCAGCATTTATGTAATAAGGTGTAAAAGAATTTGGTCATACCCGTCCACCCATGTCCATCTTTGACAAGTCATCCTCATCATCACTGTCTACAACCTCCCGGTGGTACTCCTGGTAACCAGGATAGCACTCAGAGTAACTTTCAGATATGAAATTTGGATCCTTCTCTCGAGCATCCCTTTCCCTTAGCTGTTGGAGCCTTTGGTCATCACGCTTGAACACAGACCCTAAGCCTCGATCCTTGTCCTCTTGGGTCATAAATCGTGGATCCTGGGGTACATTTGTTCCAGCTAAAGCATCATAATCCTGGATATTTTGTTGGAGATATTGATCAGGATAAGCTAATTGTTCATCATACTGATACTCTGACCACTCTCCTTGGTACCCAGCAGCCACCATTTGAGCCTGAATTGCTTCATATCCATTCTGCAATACATTAGAGATGTGTCATTATCCATAAACAGATTTATGCATATGAGCAGTGGTACAGTGGCCAACCCACCGTTTGTTGCCAAGACTCAGCCAGTTCAGAGGGTGGAACAGGCCCATAAATGGGTTGACTAAAATAAGATTGCCGCTCTTTCCTTGGAGATTCCTCCATATCCTCTGAAAGGGGACTTTCACTCATGTCCTTGCTAGGGATGGTATAGTCAATTCCAGCTCCTACAAATATGTCATTCTCTTCATTTCTAGGACTTGGGGCCTGTTTCTCCTTAACATCAACATTGTTCCCGCGAGAAGAATTTTCCTTTTCATGTCGAGGCTTTGGAACATTAATAGCCTGATGCACAGACTTTTCTTCTTCAGCATAACCATTAGCGAATGAACTTTTCCCTGCAACAGGTTCGTATCTCATAAATAATACAGTAGACGTGAACTCAAGGTCAATAGACATGAGAAAAAATATCAAGACATTCAAAAAGACAGAACAATGACTCAATTGAATTATTGGATTTATCTTTGGATGCCTGATGGTGTAGACATATCCTCTCACAGTAAAGAGCAATTGACAGAGTAAAATCAAGCATTAGCAATTCAACAATATCATACAACAACAACAACAACAAAGCCTTATCCCACTAGGTGGGGTCGGCTACATGGATCATACGACGTCATTCTGCTTTATTAGTAACCAAATCTTTCGGTATATTATTCACCAATAGATCTTGCTCTATTAGTTCGCCAAGTGTCCGCCTTGGCCTCCTTCTCCCTCTTTTAATCGGACTCCAGACTATTTGATCTACTCTTCTTACTGGCGCATCTAATGGTCTTCTCTGAACATGACCAAACCATCTCAAACGATTCTCTACCATTTTCTCACTAATAGGAGCCACTCCGACTCGTTCACGTATATGGTCATTCCTAATCTTATCTAATCTTGTATGACCACACATCCATCTCAACATCCTCATTTCGGCTACCCCCACTTTACGTTCATGTTGTCCCTTCATAGCCCAACATTACCATATAACACTGTCGGTCTTATAGCAGTACGATAGAATTTCCCTTTAACTTTATTGGGTACTTTTCTATCACAAAAAATTCCAGTGGCTTTCCTCCACTTACACCAACTAGCTTGAATTCTATGATTAACATCGTCATCCATCTCTCCATTTTGTCTTACAATTGATCCTAAATATTTAAACTTTGTCACTTGAGGGATTTTTATAGCCGGTCCCAAGCCCGGATAAAGGAGGAGGGTTGTGTTAGGCCCCGACAGCCAACATAAAATCATGTCGAATCTTATGAACATGGATAGCCGACCCCACCTAGTGGGATAAGGCTTTGTTATTGTTGTTGTTGTTGTCACTTGAGGGATTATATCCTCCCCTAACCTAACTTCCAAATCGTCTCTAAGTTGTTTATTTGTGCAATTGCAATGCATATATTCTGTTTTATTCATACTTAAACGAAAACCCTTTGACTCCAACGTATTTCTCCATATTTCCAATTTTGTATTAATCTCTTCTCTTGAATCCGCTAAAAGTACTATATCATCCGCAAATAGCATGCACTTAGGTACCTCCTCTGTGATACTCTCGGTTATAACATCGATAACTAAGTTAAATAGATACGGGCTTAAAGCTGATCCTCGATGTAGGCCAATTCCTATAGGAAATTCATTTGTCTCACCTCCGGGTGTCCTAACCCTAGTCAATGCCCTATCATACATATCTTGTATTACCTTAATGTAGGCAACACTCACCCTCTTCTTTTGCAAGGCTTTCCAAAGTACATCCCTTGGTACCCGATCATACGCCTTCTCTAAGTCAATGAAAGCCATATGTAAGTCTCTTCTCCTACTTCGATACTTCTCCATCATCCCCTTAGTAAATAAATCGCCGCTGTAGTGGATCTTCCTGGCATGAACCCAAATTGTCTCTCAGAAATACTAATCTCCATTCTCAATCTATGCTCAATCACTTTTTCCCATAATTTCATTGTGTCTCATAAGTTTAATCCCTCTATAATTTGCACAATTCTGAATATACCCTTTATTTTTGTAAATAAGAACTAATGTACTTAATCTCCAATCATCAAGCATCTTTTTCGACCGTAAAATCTCATTAACTAGTTTACATAACCACAACACACATTTTTCTCCTAAACATTTCCAAACTTTAATCGGTATACCATCCGGTCCAACGGCTTTACCATTCTCTATTTTCTTAAGAGCTTCGCTAACCTCCGAGACTCTAATTCTACGATAAAATGACATATTAAGCTCACATTCGCTAACTGTCAAGTCTTCCAAATCACAACGGGAACCTTCACATCCATCATTAAATAGCTTATAGAAATACTCTTCCCCATCATTCAACAATATCATACAAAACTATTAAATCTCAAACGCTTGGTAAATTCTTAGCAGTATTATAAAATCATTTGTCATTTATTTCTCTCATTGGTTTTCTTCCACCTCCCTTTGGTCGATACATGATACATATCACAATGCCCTAAGCTTACTTCAGATGTTGAAGCCAACTTCATTAAAAAAAATGTTTGTGATTAAGCATCAGACAATATAAGAAAGTATAAATTGATTGCCACTAAGACGAATAGGCAACATAGACGAAAGGAATTCTGCACACACCTTTCACGTCTTTTTCCTTTTTCTTTTTCTTGAGAACCTTTCCAGAAGATCCAAGACGAAGATATGACATGATTTTAGCAATCCGCTCCAGCACAGCACCATCCACACTAACAGTAACCGTTTCCTGCAACAAAATTAAAAAATAAAGTAACTACAATACTTACTTTTGCAATTACTGAGCCCGAAAGATATTACCTCTGGAACAGGGCAATCAGCCTTACTTCTATGAAGAGTGGTAGGAATATCATGAGAAAACCCATCCTCCTGATAACAAAATAAATAAGTCATCATGACACAAGTTAATATAATACAGTCTCGAGGGGGACATTTTTTTTTTGAGGAAAGGATGACCACCGGAGTTGTGGTTGTCATCCAAATATATTTATAGCTATAAAATGAGGATCATGTACAAGTGTGTGTCACAAGAATAGAGCAACAACAAAACCCCACTCCCAAAGAACAACAGAGATGTGGTGTACAATACTCACAGCCTCATATCACTCCCCACAAAAAGACCCGATTACACAAAAAGTAAAAGGACAACCTCTCGTGATACTCTGTCATCAAAACTCTCGTGATACTGGTACTCAAAAAAGAAGTGAGTGGTGTCCTCCATGTTGCCGCTTAAGATGCATGGTGTGTAAAAATGAGCTACCCACCCAAGCTTCTCCGGTGAGAAACTTGTCAAGCCCACAAGTAACTTGGCATCCAGACCCATGCTCCGCCCTAACCACCAGGCAAGGAAAGCCCAGTCTGCACAGCAAAGAACCCGCACCATCATACAGAAAAGGTGTCGCTCCCTCGAGGAGTCAAGCCCCTGCTCATGATCGAACTCTTCTTGTGGCCAGTGCGCGAAAGTGCTAGCAGCCGCTGAAGTGGTCGGTGTAGTATCGTCCGTCGCCGGGGGTGTCGGCGAGTAACACGGGACCCCGCGCCTGCTGTCACCAAAACGCCCTCGTCGTCAAGACTTCCGGCAAGGAGACAGTCCTCCTGGGCGACTGCTCCTCATTGTAAGCCTGTCTCTTGGTGACAATGGAGTGGAGCTGCTTGTCATCGGCTCCTGGCTCCAGTGGGTGGTCGCCAGGGGCATCGGCGAGTATCGCGGAGCCCGGCGGCCGCTGCCACCAAGGCGACCTCGTCATCAGGTCTTCCGGCGAGGAGACAGTCGCCCCGGGCCGACTGCTCATCAGCGATGATTCCATCTCGTGGTGCCGACGGAGTGGGACAGCTGGGCGTAGGCTGCCTGGTTCCAGCCGGAAGCTGCAGTGCAGGTAGCGGTGGGCGGCGGTGTCGGTAGCAGCGGGAAATGGCCGCTGATTTGGTATTCAGGATGCCCTGGCTGAGCGGGGTAGCGGCAGGGGGACCTCGGAGGTTGCTGGGCTTCTGTGTCGCCAGGGCATGGAGACGTCAGCCGTGGAGGCTGCGTTGGCGATTGAGAGGGTGGCGGTGTGGGCTGGTTGGCATGGTGGGGTAATGCCGAACGAGACACTGACGAAACTGGCGAGAGGCTAGGGAGGTGTGGGAATGCTAGAGGAGCGGATGACTTCATCGAGGATGGCGAAGGCAGATGGTTGCTGGAGAGGAGGTGAAGAGCGAGCATCAGGCCTTGTGCGTCGGTGGAGGTGAGGTGGGGCGAGTTGAGGCGTGTCTGAAGAAGGAACAAGGGCTGACTAGGTGGGCTGGGAAGGATTGGGGATGCCCGCGGTGAGGATGGATGGTCTAGGTCAGGGGCGGTGGTGGCCGGTGGGGTTGGCAGATGGGGTGATGATGGCGGAATCGCACCAAGGGAAGGGGCAGTGGAAAAACTTGATAGTTGAGTTGGTGAGGTGGGTGGGGCACGAATCGATGGTGAGGATGGAGGGCGATTAGTGAGAAGGGGCAAGGATCGGGTTCGGCACGGGCAGAGTAATGGTTGGGCCAAGACGGGTTGGATTGAGCTGAAAGATGAGGACTGGGTGTGGAGTGGGGATGCAACCAAGTTGGCTGCATGCTGGATTGGCTGGTTGGAGACAGCTGTACCAGGCATGGGGAGAATTTGAATTCCACAGAGAGCAACTGATGGGGGGTGAACACTTGTCCGTGTACGTGTTGCTTGCACAGTCTGACGTACGGAATCCTCAGAAGCGGACGCCCGCGGAGGAGACGCCGGGCGACCACATTCGCCCACGAAGAAGCCGACGTCTCAAGATGCACGGAGATGACAAAGGTAGCATCACCTGCCTGGAGGACAATCGATGGAGGGGGCCGGCAGTTCGCCGGCATCTCAACCTCGACCGACACTGCTGACAGATCCGGCGAGCCAGCAATGGGAATGGCGACGGCAGTGGCGGTGCCGAAACAGTGGACCGCAGCGGATATAACCTCTGGCCGTAGGAGGTGGAGGGGAATCCCCCAGAGTCTGATGGTGCATCTCATCATCAGCGGAGAGGCGAGTGTGCCGTCGGAGATCCGCCATGGACGCCATACAATGCGTCCGTCGGGAGGCAGAGAGGAGGGGGTGGCCAACAGTGTTTCGGGCTGTTGGGGAGAGCCAGGGACGATCAGCCACAGGTTCGGCGCAAAACGGCTGAGATGGAAAGGGGTTGTTGCGCCGACGCCGAGGATGATCGCCGACCGTAGCCTGGCCAGGACTGGCACCATCCCAGATAGCTCGCCAACAAGACATCCATGAAGGAAGTCAACATTCTGCTGCAGCTCCATCGACCATGGGATGTTGATGACTGGGCTTTCTACCGCGGAGGGAGCCATGGCTGGAGCTTGCGGCGAGTGGGAGGCCGCTGGCGGAGCCTGGGGGCAAGCATCTCTGCGGTGTCCTGTTCCTCTGCAGCGCAGACAACGAAGAGGGCCAGTACACACACGGGCGAGGTGACCCTCCTCAAGGCATTTGAAGCAGTGAACCACCACTTGGTTTCCGGTAGAGCGCCACTGCCGGGTGGAGATCAGCGGTCGGGCGTATGTTGCCCAGCCCTCACCTAGGGCGTGAAGCCTGGGCCGCATGTGTTAAGAGTAACGGCAGCACCACCAGTACGGGTTGCTAGCGTGGTGACGGGTAGGGGGGAAGAAGCTGAGCAGGAGAAAAAGGTGATGGGGTGCTGGAGTTGAAGTCGGAACTGGCCGGAGTACCACAGGAGGCAGGTGGTGGCGTGGCGAAGTGTAGCAGGAAACAGCGAGACTGAGACAGCAGGAAAAAGGGAAAAAAGGGTGGATCTTTACTGGTGACGCCGCTGGCGAGGGTCGCCGGTGATGACGGTGGCACTGCCAGAGGGGGTCGCCGGCGATGCACCGCCGGGGAGGAGCCCCCGGCGGTGGGTAACCCTGCAGCCTGAAGGTGGGTCGTGAGTGGGTGTTTCGTCGCCACCACCCTAGGGCAGTGTCCTCCCACCTGCAAAGACTTCTAAATATCCATCTGGTAAAGAACAAGTTGACTCAAGACAAATTAATAACACAAGGATATCATCGACAGCTGAAGATGGCATTTGAAGTAAAACTCGCGTGAACAGAAGAGTACAAAAGCCAGGGGACGTTTATTATGCAGTTTATTCAATAAAGTGCACATGACTTCTTTTGAGTGAGACCAATAGAGGCAATCTGTAGTATTGTTCAACTTTGGTCCAAGCTCAAAATGCAGTCAGAACAGACCAACAGTGTTTGGCATCCCTAGTCCCAGATCAGTAGTTGTTTGATTCAGGTTTGGAATGTTAATCACCCCTAAAAACATGACAAAAGATATGCTGCTCCACATGTGATGGAAGATACTTCAACTTGAAAACACACCAAAAAACTGAAAGAATGACTGGATTCAGCCACAAACTTAACGGTAATGAAAGATTTTGAAGAGTACGCATGCCGTAGTCATCCTTTCTCCTTTCAAAAAAATAAAAATAAAATAAAGAGTATGCAAAGAGGAAGGTAAACAAGCAGATGGGAAAGAATGGTCAGAAGAAGAAATAAAGGACATATCAAAAGAAAGCTTGCAAGCTTAGGAAATAATATGCAAAGTTCAGAGAAGCTTATGTAGGTAAGCCTATTGTACCAGAAAGAAATACCACCCTATTGTTCAAACACTCACCATCGTAATTGTGGCACCACAAGATTAGTTAATCTAATCAAATGGTAATTTTGTAACTTTTTAATTCATAATAATTTCTTTTATCAGATAATTACTTATATTTTATCAATAAAAAACTACCTTTTTAATTAAGAATAACATTTTTTTTACTGAAGAAAGAATGAACCAAGTTTGGGTAGCCTTCCAGATATATGTACACCATTTTCAGTAGGAGAATCATGTCCGTTGTATGATGAGTTGGTCAAGATCCATTGAAGTTCACTAGGAAGGCAAAATTATTATTCTCTAATGTCTGTTTTGGTTGCAGAATATCATATTCCTCCAAACCGGTTGTTTTACCATGAGGGCAAATTTACCATTCAAAAAATGAACCCCACAATTTGAAAAAACAAAGAGATATAAGTTCACTAAGAAAGCAAAATTATTATTCTCCAATGTCCTTTTTGGCTGCAGGTTATCATATTCCACCAAACTGGGTGTTTTGCCCTGAATAATTAAGAATAACCCCACAAATTTACCATTCAAAAAATAGCCCAATTGCTTATCCTTCCAACGAATAATTAAGTCTTTGTGGTTGACAAGCTTATACCCAGAATAAGGGTTTTTTTTTTTTTGAGAGGATAAAAGAATAAGGTGTTGGACCAAAGAATAAGTAATCCATGTGGTTGCTAATTCTTAAACCCAGATAAGGTGTTGGCTATCAAGCACCACCTAGGAGAAAGCCAAGAATTGATGATAACTCTCAAAATACAAAACCTAGAGGCATACACATCCCTTTTTTTTTAGAAGGAAAAGGATGACCACCAGTTAGGTTATCATACGTGTATATATATCACCAAAAGGAAACGTCATATTCAAGTGAAACACTCTCCAGTGGAGAGCGGCAAAAAAAGACAAACAGGTGCTAGCCAAATTCCCACAGCATACACATCCCTAAAGGCATCATTGCAAACCGTAGTTGGTTTTAGGGGTTGTTTGGTCAAAATGACTTGTAAGCAATTTTGAAATTATCACCATGTTTGGTAACTGAAAAAGAAATTTGATAAACACTTATTTTGCCTGCTTAAGAGTCATAAAAAATAAGCTGGGCCCCAATTTATTTTGTGGGAGAAAAAAAAGCTGATCAATGAATGTACTATTTTGCCTTTAAAATATACATAACTTTTCTTCACATATTTTCTCTATTATAATACTGAGTTTTTAGTCATTTGAAAAAAATAATAACTGATAATTTTTTTTATTACCAAACATGTAACTGCTTATTTTTAAAATCAACTTTAGCTATTAAACTACTTATCAGTTATTTTGTATCAACTAAGACAACCAGACCCTTAGCAAGATAACAAACACCACAAAAAACAATAATAAAAGATAAGTAGCACCATACAGAGTAATCATAACAACAACAACAAAGCCTTATCCCACTAGGTGGGGTCTTTTTTTTTATAAGATGCTTTTTGATTAACCATACAGAGTAATCATAAGGAGTACGTAAAAAGCATAAACACTGTCAAACGACTATTGAGATAAAGAATTCTTGTGAAAGAATATTACCATGTTAAAAATAAATGCCATACGCCCAGGAAGAAACATTTCATTTGCCTTTATATTGCTTTGTGGTTTGACGATCCATTGATAAACTGACTGCATGAATAACAAATAATTTTGAGATGTATCTCGCTGCACTAGAAGAAAAAGAAAGTCACACAAGAAGAATGAAGAACCTTCGCGGTTGCAGTGCGGAATGAAACTTGCTGATCCTCCTTTGATGATCTGTCAGGAAAGAAAGGTGGCAATGTGATCACTTACACACAATGCTAGCACGAAAGTCATCATAAAATAACAGATGATGCATTTTGGTTCATGAACTGCTCCTACTTGTTTTATCATTTCATTTACATGACTCATATTTCTCAGTATGCAAACAAATTGTGTGATGGTGTAACATCCTCTTTTAATTTTCTAACTTCTGGAAACAAACTTACAGAAAGTTAAATATATGATGGATTAAGTTTGAGGTATGAAATCTCACTGGTATGCTACATCCAAAGTGTCTGCCCAGCACAATGACATGATGCTGGTGCGGTATTCTATACTGGACCTCTAACGAGAGAAAATTTTGGAAAATGAACAGGTCACTGAACCATATTGATCAGATATGGAAAAAGGGTGTCATGCAGGACAATAAGGTTTTAAACACCTGATATCGAACCAGTTTGAAGAGGGGTCACAGACATTCTATTAGGTTATGCATAGCACCTTACGGATTTAGATAAAACTTAAGAAATGAATGTCTATCATATCTAGAATGAGTTGATTACCATACAAAAAAAAAGGCAGCAACGATGCAGATAATACATAGTTACATAATCTACCACAAAACAAAGCCCAATAGAGAAAGAAATTTTTCACATGATTAATGTTCATACTTGAGATAAAATGCCAAGAAGAGTGCTAAAAAACAAACTTACAAATTCATATATGAAGAATCTCATACCTAGTATTTTCATCCTTTCCATCTTCGGCATCTGTCTTCTTATCCATTTCACTTCTTACCTTGTGAAGCAAAGCATAATCTAGCCCCTTCACCAAATGTGTGTGTTCCAGATCCCCTGGTGAAGATTTGAACATGGACAACTATCAGTAAATTTGCAAGATTTTAGATATGATGTCCACAGAACAATTAGGCATGTCTAGTTTTCTCTTTTAAAGAAATTAGGCATGTCTAGTTAATGATTGTGAACAGATCAATGATACATCTAAGTACGTCAAAGCTAAATGTTCAATCTTAAGAAAGATACGAAGTTAGCTACTACAATATATTTTAGATAAAAAAGGATGGTGAATATTGTGCAAACCATCCATGTTTATCAATTATTCATATGGTAGAAAAGGTATGTACCTAGATTAATCAGCTATCATTCCTACAACTCTCGCCACAAGAACAACGTTCGACATCCTTTCTCCCTAGGGAATGTGCAAGCATTCGGTTGTATCCAGGGAGCCTAAAGAAAGTTAATACATGCTGCCCTCTTGTGAGAGTAGACATATGTGTGAACACCTGGTGATGAACCATAGCATCTGATGACCACCAAAAATTCAACTACAAGGTCATATATAGCATTTTATTGTTAACCATTGACCACACTCAGACCAGCCATTGGACACTCAAAGCATAAGTGCTTCATGTGTTCAAGTATCATCTTCACAAAATCTGCAGGTAGTCTCTGCAGAAGGTATCCATCACGCCCCATAGGACCTAGTAAGATTTGTATTTTTTTTTTTTACGGGGGGACCTAGTAAGAAAGTACTGATGCGTAAGGATCCATACAGAAACCTTGATTCTAAAAGGAATATGAAACCTCCAAATCAAGCAGCAATCTACGCTCAGTTCAGCATCCTGACAACCATTTGTCTATTAAAATATTGGAGCTTTTTTTAAGTGCATTACAATGTTGGAATTGAAAGGAAAACATTATAAACTTAATTGTCAACAGAACAAACCCAAAAACATGTACAATCAGATAAGTAAAAGCAGCATTCTTCCTAAAATAGAGTAGATTAATTTTAGATTGCCGCAATCAATCAGCATTTAAGTCAATAAGTTGAGTGTAACTAAAAGTCCTTTCAAAAAAAATATCTTGGAGGAGTTTGTCAAGATAATATAACATATATGCTTGTAAAGGCAGCAATGTCTTGCATATATTTATAGATACATATATTAAATGCACGATGAGCTTATCATCACCACTAATGCATAAACTACTTATTTACAATAATAGCATCTAATGAGCATATAATGTTTTCATGAGTAAATGAGCATACAGTGAAGAAGGAAAAATCAAACGCACCTCCAAGGTACTTGCTGTTCTCTATAGATATCTTATGTGCATTAGCTGACCTGTAAAAGGAAATGATAAGCAACGTTATATTACAATGTGTTAGAACAAGTAGAATTCAGTTTCGCATTATTACAAAACTATGATGGGTATGATAGGTACACCTTGAATCAATTGTGCCAGGAGGAGCCACTGCATGAAATGAACCAAGTTCCGTTGGCTCATAATCTGGATTTTGATCTTCTCTTCGTTCCTTTGCACGATCTCTGTACTTGGGTGCTTCTGGTTCTTCATGTTTTTCTTCCCTGTTAAATAATGCACATTGATTGAATTTTCCACCCCAAATATCTCCCAAATAGAAGGTGCATGATTCATTGCAATAAGAATATATTGATCTAATGTTTTTTTTCACAAAAATATACTGATCCATCTTAATTGTGAAGCTAACCAAGAATCAAATTTATGATTCATCCCTTCAAAGAATATTATTTATAAATTTCAACCCCATTTCTGATTGATGTCTGAGAGCAGATTCTTTTACACACACACACACAAAAAAAAAAAGAAGAAAATCAATCTACATAAACCTATTTACCTACTAGGGTACCCACCAAAGGAGCATCAGTACAAAGGTAGATGATAGATCATGTATTCTGAATTTATAAAAAAAAAAAGGGGGATGGGAAAAAACTCTCAACACATATATTAAGGCCAAATCCAAACTATTTCTGCCTAAACTACATTTTATTAAACTCTCCAGACCGCACATGCATACAGATAAAAGAAAAGAAAACAGAAGCATTGAGGGAAAATCTTCCAAATGAAGCATAGCCACATGTAAATGAGAAGTGGAGATGAATGTTTTGTTTCATGTTGTGGTAGTTGTTAGATGATTAAAAACATTTTTTAGGCCCAAAACTATGGAGCAGGACTTATAGAATTAACATAAAAGTTGCATTAAAACAATTCACAACCTTAGATCTTCTTTCTGTAGAAGAACTATTCAAAAAGAAATAAAAAATTAAGGTAACAACCACGGAATCCCTAAAGACACATTCCATTGACAGCCTTCTAAATTGAACATGATTACTGTTTTCTTTTTAGAAGGTAACTTGTTCTCCAATATTTTGCACAACTGCGGAAGAAGGTTCTAACTTCTAACTTTCCTCAGGTTTCTCAAAGCCAAATAAATCCTAAGAATATGAAGCCTCCAACTTAAGAACAGAGATACAGAGACGCCCAGTGAAACCAAATTGTCAAGTTAAATATATTGAACAGCCGGACAAGAAACTCCTAACAAATCAGGGAACAAGGGTTACTTATTTTTAATCAAGGTAACGAGTACCCACAAGCTTCCAGATAACCTTGACAACTTTACCACCAACACGTTAGGATTTCCCATGCTGCTCAAGGTTAACAATATTGATCGGAGCTACTCTAATTCAACCTTAGTGTCATTAAGATATCACTTTAAACATTTTTACTCAAAAAGCGTTCCGCACATGATGAAAGATGTCCAATTTAACCGTCAAAATTACAAAATTCATCAGCTTTCAACCCAAAATTTATTCCTTAACCATTTCACCCCAATAAAGGATACGAAAGGAAAACATGCAAATTCATTCTTAGCATCCCATCCAAAATTTTACACCTTATGCAGCCAAGCACTCGACTAACTAAAACAAAAGAATAAAAAAACAGTTCCGAAAGAACGGAAATTGCATCGTAAAGACGTCGAGAACACTTACTTCCTATGCATCATCTTTTCCTTGTAATTCTTCTTCGCGGACGACATCGTGAAAACCCTAAAGAGTTTTCACTCCAATTCACGATGCAGCTCGAGGAAATCAACCAAAGGCAGCGCGTTCTGCGAAGGATTCAAAGCGGCCGGTGGCCGAGTAGATCGCGTCGCCGAGCAGGCGCAGTTCTCGGCGGCGGTGAGGTGTGCAAAGAACCAAGGAACCGGAATCTGCGTCCGCCCGCGGCCGTTGTTCGAGACTTGGAACAAATAGGCATCAAAGGATGAGATGAGATGTCTATTTTGCTGAGCCCGAACCGAACCGTCCGGTCCACTAGTTCTTCAAAAATGGACTTTGAAATTAAAGTTCACGGTGGAATCGGTCTTTTTTCTTGAATTATAATAATTTTCACGTCTGTCTCCAGATTAAAGTTATAAATATACATTCTGAAATTGCATTTAACATTCAAATTAACTTTTTTCCCTAATAACTATGAAATATTAATCTCTTTAATATTACGTTTTTTAAATCACAAATAAAAGAATAAAGATAAGTAAGTAACAATTATATTACCAAAAGTTCACTTCTGTCCCGTTGTTTCATTTTTTTTTAATTACATTGTGATCACACCATGGCACTACATTCTGTGTGCACTTTTTAATCATTTTTGTTTTGAAGACTCCCGAATCTATTAGAGATTTTCGATGTGAGAGTTATTAGCATCTAATTAATCCTGAAATCAATAAATATACATTCCAAAAATTGAACCTAACACTTAACGAATCACTTGACCAATCTCGAGTTGAATCAATGTTATTTTGATGCAACCTTTATAGATCATTTGTGTTTTAAACCTTTGGTCAATATAATTATATATAAGACATATTAGCCTAAGCATAATTGTGCAACCGCACATTAAAATATAAGTTGAACACTTGACAAAGGTGAGGTTTACGATTAGATTAGGCTCCTAATCCAAATGATGTTAGCATTATCATACATGTACTTCTTAAGCAGGAACACCTATCAGTATTACATTTTTTATATAGAAAATTTTCAGTAGCATTTTATCACCATCATTAACGATATCTTTTCGTATACCTTCATTTGCGTAGCTCTTTTGCTTTTAACCTTTTCTTAATTCATTCGTTTAACCTTCTTAACATATTCTTTTCGTTCATGGTTTCTCTTTGCCCATTTCACCCAATTCATCGGGTGAACCACAAGGTAGTTAATATACTCGAACGGTATCCTAAAATATTTAATTGGTGGTCATTATCATAAGTAATTTTCAATCACATGTAAATGATCATTACAGCTATCATGTCAATCAAGTGCACATATTTTCAACATGTGTTCCAAAGTCTAAATAGTTCTCTTATCTTCTCAAAATTTTGGCGTATATTATTATAGTTGTTTGGGTCAATAACCTCCTTAAAAGGAGTGTTAGTGAAAAATATGTATTATGATTATATTTGAAATTAATGAACAAGCACATGTATCTATTCTTTTATCTTTGTATTAACTATCCCCAACCTATGATAATTATAGTTAAATATAAATAATTGATCGTACTCCCACATTATTTTGGGTCTTTATACTTACCATCCTTTCAACATTTCATCTCTTCTTATGAAACATTTATATTTCTAAATCGTTTAACATTGGAATTCAATGAAAAGTCTCACTTTCTCATAACTTCATAATCTCTAAGGATCATTGCATATATGAGGTAATTACAATATAACTATTGATTAGATATACATCTAACATCTATTGCCCTTGATTTGTCATCTATAAGTATTCAGGTTTCAATATCAATAATTTATTTGATTTCAGTGAAATCAACGTTTATCATCGTCTAATGTCAATATTCTAGTCAGTCGTTTGAGGATATGATCACTTGACCTTTGGCTTAGATCAAATATCATGAGGCATATAACAAAGTATAAGGATAGATAATTGTCAATTGGTACAATTATATTTAGAATCAACCACCAGTTTTACAAATCATTTAAGGGTGAATCGTTCTTGATAATCTATGATATTGGAATAAGATGATTCATTACTCAATGCCATTCAATATTCTTCCTATGTCTCAATCCCTTGTATCAATGCTTCGTTCAATAATTTAATCATGGGATTTACTTAACTTTAACTTCTTATTTATTTTGCATTGTCTTTTATTGATCTTTTTGTTATCGTATCATGTCATATAATTTTATAGAAGGTCAGTGATTATATATATATATCACCACGGTAACTTCTCTCCGTTTGGAGTTGAGTGTCTTTCACTTCATGTCTAGGGGAATGAATCAATACAATAATCTTAAGAGAGTGAAAAGCACTCCGAATCAACGTTACGATTACGATGATGATTCGATCGGTCGATGGAACATATGATAAGATCCAATTGATAATAACACAATAATTTATGCACACTACATAATATTAGTCCTTAGTACAACTATCATGCATGTAGACAAACACATGAAATGAATTCAAACAGTAAGATAGAAAAAATAAAGCAATCACCGAAATAAAAAATACAAGCAATCATTTTTATCTTTTGCACATTGTCCATTTTCATAACCTACCATAGTCCATTTTCGTATCATACTTTAGTTCATTTTCATATCTTGCATTGATCCTTTTTCATACAATTGTTCATCTTCTTAATTTGACATCAATAATAAGAATCATAACTTCGTACACGTTCATCCTTATCATTCTTAGACATATATTAACATTAAACGTTTAAGAATAATCATGAGTATTTGTTCCTCATTCATGATTTGTCCTTCATGTTCTTTCATTTGTGTTCTTTGTTTTCAGGACGAAGCCCTTTCATATCTCTTTTGATCATTCATTCTTTCATATTTTCGTTCGTTAGAAGAGCTCTTCTTTCCTTTCGGGGTATACCCTTGACGACACACAAAATGCAACTATCTAGACCATCATAGGCCAGTGGGAGATCAGTGTCACGACCAGCTCTGTTGAGCCAGATGACCTCGCGCAAGGCGAAAACATCTGTAAGGATGTGGATGATCTCGCATTAGATAGCAACATCCTTCGTTGGAGATGACCTCACACTAGGCGGCAATATCCATAAAGATGAGAATAACCCCGCACTAGTAAAAAAACATCCCTCAAAAGAGATGACATCGCTTTAGGTCATAACATGAGTGAGGATAAACCTTGCACTAGGCGGAAAGATCCCTCGAAAGAGATGACCTCGCTCTAGGTCATAACATGAGTGAGGATAAACCTTGCGCTAGGCGAAAACATCCCTCGAAGGAGATGACCTCGCTCTAGGTTATAACATGAGTGAGGATAAACCTTGCGTTAGGCGAAAACATCCCTCGAAGGAGATGACCTCGCTCTAGGTCATAACATGAGTGAGAATAAACCTTGCGCTAGGCGAAAACATCCCTCGAAGAAGCTGACCTCGCTCCGGGCTGGCATAACTTTTCTCCATTATAGTGGACCTATCTTTCGACCTATAAATAAATTAAGACCGTATTGAGAATAGCTCATAATCATCTTTAAGTTCATTTCATTTGATAATAAATCGAGTGGGCAGAAGCTTAATAAATCAGAGGGTTCGACTAGGATTAAATTTCTCATGTCCACATATTGAACGCCCGAAAGTCAAACGGTCGTCCGTTTTTTTTCAATGTCTTTCGGCCAGTCGTAAAGGGTAGCGATCAATTGCTTAGTATTCATTCTTCATTCAATTCAATGTGACTTCTGAGTCTTTTAAACTTCTATATTTGTTCATCCATATATTATACATGATTCTTAGACAACTTAATTATTAACTCTAATTATTAACTTAATTATTAACTTAAGTTCTTTTCCATCAAAAGTTATAAAAATTTTAAACTTAAATATTAACTCTAATTCTCAGCCTCAATATGAAGTAATGCAGTTAAAAATTCATATAACTAGTTTGTATTTTCTCAAACCTTTGTCAACATACTATAGAGGTCATATGAAGTCTAAGGCACAACAAGCGTTACGGGTCCCTACTTTTCAGTATAAACATATAAGATAATTCATTAAACCCCTATCTTGTTAAACTCATGGAACCACATAAGTCATAACAATAGATCATAACGTAGGCACGTTTAATTTCATATAATACACTTATACTATTTGGAACTATCTCACACATACTTGTTATGTGAGTCGAATATTTTATTACTCTTATATTTCCCTCCTTTCTCTCATAAATCTACATCTTTTTGCAATATGCTTACTCATTTCCCTCTTCATACCACTGCAGTCAGCAGAAGAAGTCCATAAGTAGAGTGATCCTAAAAGGGATGGAAAATATGAATTATAAGAAATAAAATTGTTTCTTATATTTTATACTATAAATATCTATAAGATTGATTCTTCATGTATGTATAATTATCCACATGAATTACTTATTTTTTTCCATTTTTTCATAACCATTATGACCCTTTTGCATAATCACTAATACCCTTTAGATTGATTCATACCATACAAAATAACCTCCTTCAACCACTCATATGAAATATGTATCAATACATCAATAAAGAATAACACAAGAAAGATCTTACTTGTACTTTAAGGTGGAGGATGTGACGACTGCTCGACGAAAGCACATGAATAATTACCATAGAGAGTCATGATTTTAGGTTCAGATATCATAATTATAACGCTCCCAAATCAACCCCTGCCACGTGGTGAAGACCGACCTGGAAACGCTACGGACGCTATGACTTTGACTATCTTATTGATCAAGTCTCAATCAAGAATCGAGATACGTCAGCGGAATAAAGTAAGTACAGAAGTCTAAGGAAGAGGGTTACATCATCTCTTAAAGTCATAAATTCTACATAAAAATTTCCTAAATGCGAAAGGACAATAAATCACTAAATAGACCATATGGTTCATGTGTTTTCTTATCGCTAGAGCCTTGCCGCAGCACACCTGCTCCCTGTGTTTGATTTCCATAGAGCCAGATCAGTGATAATGTGGAGTAGGTGAGCTGCGACAAAGCTCTAACGATAAGAAAGCACATGACGTACATAGTCTATTTAGTGATTTATTGCCCTTCCACATTTACAAATTTTTTATGTAAAACTTATGACCTTAAGAGATGATGTAACCCTCTTCCTTAAACTTCCGCACTTACTTTCTTCCGCTGGTCAATAAGATGGTCAAAGTCATAGCGTCCGTAGCGTTTCCAGATCGATCTTCGTCACGTGGCGGGGTTGATTTGAGAGCGTTACATTTAATTTCATCTTTCTCCTTCTTTTCATCCTAATTTAAAAGAGTAAGAAAAATAAAATATTAAAAAAATAGGAAAAAAGATTTTTTTTTCAACTTAAATTCAATCAAATAATAAGAACATTTTTTTTAATTTTTTTTGTGTGATAGTATCATCTGCATCATCCGACGGCTGCTAAAACTTTACATTTGTCGACATTTACTTGACACGACCCAATCCAAGAGCAATCTCTCTCTCTCTGGTCGCCCCCATAGCACAATGCCCGCACTTGTGTCCACCGCCATCGTCGCCTCCGGCGGCGGAGCAGCAATGGCGGCAGCGGCGCCTTCCTCTACCCTCGTCCTCCCATTGCTCGGCCATCGGCGGCGGCGTCGCGCTATCTGGTGCAGCGCGAGCATCCAGGCGCAGGAGGCCGCGCTCGTCCGGCGAGCGGCTGAGGTCGCTGACCGCTCGGCGGGGCTCACATCTCCCCACCCAAACTTTGGTTGCATCATCGCTCGGCCCACCGCCGTCGGGGACTCCGCCCCTGATGCCGCGGTCGTTGGGGAGGGTTTCCTCTACGCGCAGGGCACCAAGTGCGCGGAGCTCCAGGCCGTTGAGATGGCAGGGGAGCTCGCCCGCGGCGCCACCGCGTACGTCAACATGGAACCCGGCGATTGCTACGCCGATCACACCCCGGTGTCTTCTCTCGTCCAGGTCTGGGAAAAACGATGGGGGCTTACTAAGTTACAATTTTCTTGGCCATCATCACATTTGCGATATGTACGCGCAATTGCCTCGCCATTGTTCAGGTGTTTTGCATCGATCCGGTTGGGAAGAAAAAAATGGTCACCTCTGACATCTTTGGTTCTTAATGCAAATCCAAGTAATGCGATTATAAATTTGTTTGGTTATGCAATTTAATGGGGCACTGCACACATGGGTCTGCCGCCACACCCAAGAGTAAAAAGTGCAACCACCTTTCCGTGGAGTCAGAATTACTAAAACTTGCGACGTGGTTGTCATAAAACAGACAGTTCCATCTTTGTTTCAAAGTTTCTCATTTGTTATGGAAAATCTTTTTGATGCACATCTAAGTGCGTGTAGTAACAGAAATAAGATTTTGTAATAGCCGAAACTGAAATAATATCTCTCGTTTGTGTTGTTTGACCATGGGCTTTTTTGTTGAACTGATCTTTTGTGAATTAGGCAGGAGTTGTAAGAGTTGTAGTGGGGCTCAGACATCCACTCCAGCATCTTCGTGGAAAGGCCATTCAATCATTAAGAAGTCAAGGTATTCGAGTTGAGGTTCTCGGCGAAGACCTACGAAGTAAAGTTTTTGAGGTAACCGGTCTCCTTTGTTCTTACAGATGAGTTCATGCATTTTTTTTTCCATTGCCAATTTTGGCATCTGTCATTTATTTTGAGTTGTTCTTTTCATCAACATCTAAAATCTAGTTAGATAATTATGATGTTAGTGAAAGTGTGAAAATGCTAGTTTTCATCAGCTTTTTGGGTCTTATGTCAGAAACAAAACCGATTCAATCATTTACTTCAATGATGGTTTTGCAAGTTATGCAATTTCTACTTAGTCGTTAGATTTGCACTTCGTGTCACTTTTTGTAACATCT
The DNA here is from genome assembly GCA_030549335.1 of Pontederia crassipes. NCBI lineage: Eukaryota > Viridiplantae > Streptophyta > Magnoliopsida > Commelinales > Pontederiaceae > Pontederia > Pontederia crassipes. The sequence continues at coordinate 12,934,597 of CM060190.1, forward strand.
ATCAATATCTGTTGCAGGAATCTCTGAAGTGCTGCCTCACAGTAAATGCTCCCTTACTCTATAGAGCTGCCTTTCGTATACCATTCTCCATTCTTAAGTATGCTATGACTCTGGATGGTGAGAAGTCAAACCTTCTCTGCATTTTTCCCTCTCGACTATAATTCTTGCCATTGTATATGAACTTGGTGCAACATTTAGACTAAAGAGCTATGTTTGGATTCTTTTAGCAGTCATCTTATTTAGCATTCTCAAAATGACAGGTAAGATTGCAGCTAGCAGTGGACATGCTTCATGGGTGAGCAGCAAGTCCTCTAGACATCGTGTATTTGAGTTGCGAGGTAGAAGTGATGCTGTTATAGTAGGAGGAAATACTGTACGTCGTGATGGTAAACACATTTAAATTGGTCTGCAATTTGTAGTAAATCAAAGCTAGTCTGTTGTTGTTCTTTGAAGCACATCTTCTTTTTGTATATAACTTCAGATCCAAGGCTAACTGCAAGACATGGAGGGGGCCATGTTCCAGTTAGGATTGTCTTGTCTCAAACATTTGATCTCCCTGAAGAAGCTAAGCTCTGGAATGTTTCTGAAGCTTATACCATAGTTGCCACTCAAAGGGGTGCTCGAAAAGACTTACAAAAAAAGCTTGCATCAAAAGGTGTCGAGGTGGTAGAATTTGATATTCTGAATCCTAGAGATGTCATGGAGTATTGCTATGAACGTGGATATCTTTCAGTATTATGGGAATGCGGAGGAAGGCTTGCGGCACCTGCTATATCATCTGGTGTCATACATAAGGTGTGTATTATAATGACTCATTTTGATGTTGACTGGTAAGGCTTAACCTTTTAATCATTGATTTGGTATATAGTGGCCACTAGATGCTACATCTTGCCTGCCTATAAAATGTCCAATTATATGCCAAAAACTTTACATCTTTTTTTCCTAAAATTAGCTTGCTGAGGCTCATAATAATCCATTTTTATCAGTAAATAATATCTAGTTGATGGCATTTTCTTGAAATTCTGGCATGCTATAATTCTATGAAAGCTGGTATCTTTAATCGGATCCTGTTAACCAACATAAATTGTGTTTATTGTTTGATAATTTTTTCTGTTTACAAACATGTTGGCCTACATCATATGATCCCACCTAAATAGCTATATCTAAAATAACGTCTGGAAAACTGAGAGCAATTTTGCCTTTTGAAGCTGTATGTATATTAACTCTCTGAATAGAAAGTGCTATGTTGATCAACTAAGCTTATTCCAATACACTTGGAACATTGTTTGCCTACTATGCACATATATTGTGCATACCTTACTGGTAACATGTAATAAAAACATATACCGCAGTGAAAATTGTATGCGAGAAAATGGAAGAGGGCAACTGAAAGAAAAAGCAAAATTGCACCTTCTGTGACACCAATTGGTGTGTAGCTGGCATCGCTGAAGAGGGTGGAGGGAGGAGGACATAGAGGCAGAAGATTTAAGAGGAAAATGCCAGCATGTGATTTTTCTTATTTCCCTCAATCTTGAGTGTGAGCGAAAAGCACAATAAGCTTGTAACTAGTTTATTCTTTCTGGTTCTCTTTATTAAATTAGTTGTTGTAATACACATTTATTTGTATTATGGGAGAATATCTCATACTATTTTTTCTATTAATCTGGGTTTGACATAAGTTGCAAACTAGGCGCTTTATATGTACCATATCGTATAATTGAAACTCTTTATATTGCAAGTTAATATGATAATCTGAAAGGCTTTCAATTGAACTTCAGGAGTTTTAAATTAGCATATGATCAAGCAGAAAGCCAGGAAAATAGCTGTCTTCCTTCAAAAGTTCCATTTAGTCGTAATCTAAAGACTTAGCAATGACGTCTTATGTGTAACCTCAAAAAAGAAATTTGTGCATTTACCGTCATGTTATATCATTTGTCCTCAGCAGTAATAATTGTATTGATATCGTTGGAACACTTATATTTTTGTTTTGCCAAGTTCAAAATTAGTGAATTGAAAGAAAACCAGATTATGCCCAAATTATTGCAATTAACAATGTCCTTCATGGATGTCAAGTCATTTGTTGCCTAAAATTTTTGATGTTGATATTGCCTTTTTTATAAGAGTGATGTTTCATGCTTTTATATGTGACTCTACTGTAGCTCCATTTCTTGTGTTTTCATGTAGGTTTGTGCATTTGTTGCCCCAAAAATCATTGGTGGAGCAAAAGCTCCATCTCCAGTTGATGAATTGGGGATGGTTGAGATGTCTCAAGCACTTAATTTGATTGATGTTTCATATGAGAAGGTAATCTATGTTTCGTTAAGACATGTTCATCTGTTTCTTGCATTCACACCGTTGTAACTCTACCATAGGCAATATTGTGTGAGGCATATGCATGTTTTCTGCGTGTAATAGACTGGATTTAGACATTGCATGATTTTCCAGAAACACATCATAGTTGATATGACATTGAGTTTAACTTAGAATACCTAAGTTGTGATATTCAGTTACTTTCAGAGAAGAAGTATTACATGGAGATATTGACATGCATCATAACTTTCTTTCCTTTTGTTCTTTTTTTTTCTCTATTCAAACTCTATATGACTGGACCCACAATAGTTATAAATTTGGTATAAACCTAAAATAAAGATGGTTACTAGCTCTTGATTCATCTAATTTGAGATGAACAACATAAGTGCTTAAACTTTTTATTTCAGATAATCATTTAGCTTGAAAAAATTTGTTATTAGCATTTGTCAATCTTGTTGTTAATTACATCAAATCATGTCATGTAATTGGTTGTGATGGAATGTTCATGGTTCACGATAAAAGAAATGCATTCTGAAATTCGGCACAGGAAATATCATGCACTTTATGTTGTTTATCTTGTACTTCAATTAGGCTCATTAGAAAGATGTCCTTCATGATGGATTTATGAGTCGCAGAAACCACATTGGTTTGGAGATATTGTAGAGTAATTTCTTAAAATCTATACATCATATTTTTATCCAAAAAAATATCTATACCTCTTGACATTTCCTTCAACTAGATCAATGTATACTACACATCCATTCTCTAAACAGGTTTAGACATTGATAGAGTTGTCATCGAGTCCTCATTGTTTATCATTCTTTGTCTTCCCAGTGCTCTCTTATTCTCACAATAGGCCTCTTTGTTTCAGATCTTTTAAGCTATGTAACATTTGCAATGAAAGAGGCAGTGAAATCATTTTTAAAAAAATCACTATCCTTTACCAGATACAATCCTTATGTCATTCACAGATTCAAGGCCTTATCTTGTTATTCTTGTTATAACCAATTTATATTTATCACTTATCTTTGTCTGTCTTCCATTCTATAATTTGGTATGCCTCTCTTTACGAGCTACTTCATTTGACCATCAAAATTCTTTTCTTAATCATCCTGTTCCTTTAATCTCTTCTAAAGTTTTTTGTCTACTACTAATTCCCAAACTTCCTCGCATAGTTGCACTACTCTAAGATCATAATAATTCTTTTCTTTTTACTTTGGGATTTTGCATCCAGTTAGTTTATCTTTTTTTGTTGGCATATATGTATCCAAGGTGGCCAGTCTATACTTGTAGCTGATGCCATGCGTGGGATAACCTTACAATCTTTATATAATATTCTATTCAATTTCCTTGTCATATAAAGATCTATTCAATTGTTATTCAGTCCCCACCTAAAGTAATTAGATGAGAAACCTTTTATATAATAAACTAATAAGTGTAGTCAATTTGTGAATATTCATTTACAAACCCTTCATAATTCAGAAAACTCGTTTTAATAATAATCTTGTTCCTTCATTTCAAAAAATAATAATCCTGCTCCATTATATTCTTCTATTGTTTCATGAATGACAATTGAGTAACGTAGTCCTCATCCATGTGATTATTCACATACAATTACTCTATAACCATAGGATTTTTGTTTCCAGGTTGGACCAGACATGCTGGTAAGCGGGTTTCTTCAGCCAATTCCGGACCTTTCACCTATAATCCCATCATCAGATGAAATTTCAGCTCTTGATCCAACAGTTTCCCCTTTTGATGCAAGCATTGTATCGTTCTACAAGACATGGGATCCATATGGAGCATTCTCGAACTTTTCCCCGCATCCTATAACAATGCCTGATGAAAATGGCAATGATGTGATGTGGTCAACTGTGGAACACTTCTATCAGGTTAGCTATTGATTCTCGTGCTAACAATCTTCTGAGGAGCTACAGGGGTTTATGGCTAACTTCTGTAGACTGGTGGACAGATTTATTGTTTTATCTTTGTATCAGTCTTCAGTTGTTTTTTTTTTTTTTTGAGAAGAGTCTTCAGTTGTATTTATTTTGTTTATTTATTTTTGAGAGGGATTCAGCTGTAGTTGATGTAATGTGTTTCATTTAATACAACCTAGAAATGCTTCCAGGCACAAAAATTTCAGGGTGTTAATAGTCCTCTTGCAAGAGACTTCTATGAACAGATAAAGGAAGCAAAAAGCCCAGAGGAAGCTGCACGCATGGGAAGAAAATTACAGAGAGAACATCCTGAACTGGTATAGTTACACTTTACTGGACACTGAGATTTTAACTGCATACATTTTAATATTTTTTGTGCCTATTTTTCATTGCAATTAGATGTTTTCTGTTATACTCCTTTTGTTGGCTAAGTAGATTACTGAAATGGATGGTAGTTTACAAAGTGGTATCATGTAAAAGCATGGACAATGCCCTGACTGCATGCTTTATGTTTGTGATATGTAAGTACCCTTCAACATTGATGCACCTCAAAAGGTTGAAAGGGCACAACAGGATAAAAAATGCAACAACGCCGCACTAGAAGGATGAGTTGCCCCGCGGGAGAATGGGCCTAGAAGCCCAAGTGAGGTCATGGACGTAGCGGGTGAAGAAAACCTCTCGTCAGAAGCTGTGATCGGACCCATAATCCATCCCATCCACCGGGCAAGTAATGCTCAGTTAGTGAAGCAGAGATCCTGAATGCCCAGATCGCCCTGAGATGTGGGCCTGCAGATACTATGCCATGCCACGAGATGTACATGTCGATCCGAGCTGGTCCCCTGTTAGAAAAATTTTCTCCTCAAAGCATTAATTCATCTCAAACCTAGTCAGGCATCCGGAGAATTGACATGTAGTAGATCTCGAGTGTAGATAGGACAAAAAAAAGCAAAATGAGATGTCCGCCACATGATAGAAAGTTTGTGCTCTAGCCGCTCAATGACTAGGGTCCACCCCAAGAACTGATGTGCTACTAGCTATGTGATCGGCAAAGTGTCCACCATGGTACGAAGCTCCACATGCATCTATCTGCATCAGTCACCACACCACTATTATTACAACATTATAATAATTATTAGTTATTCAAACACTTTTAATTGACTAATATTTAAAAATCAAATTAGTAATATCATAACATTTACGTTATATTTTAGTATATTGATCTTTTAATTTGTTTTCATTATTATTTTCTTTTTGAGAAGAAAAAGGATGACCACCAGGGGTGTGGTTGTCATCCAAATGTATATAACTATGGAATGGGAAACTTTTACAAGTGTAGGCTCATAAAGGGAGAACATCAACAAAAAAAAAATATCTCGTTCAGCCACAACCCCGATCCCCCAAAAAGATGCTGAGTGCAAAGGATTCACCAGGCCTCTCTCCTCAATCACAAAACAAAGAAGTATCAAAAAGTTCACCAAAAAAGTTCACCAGGCCTCACTCCCCACGCACAAAACAAAAGAATACCACAAGATTCACCAAGCCATTCTCCCCATCCAAAAGTGATCACCAATGGCGTCCTCCATCTTGATCACTGTTGTGCTGAATGTTGAAATGGTCGCCGCACATCCATCGAGTCACTTATGAAAATGCTCTTCCGGTGATGAGGAATCCCTGGAGACCCAAAAATCATTGGGCGCTCCGTCCACTCAACCTCCACCCTCCATGGGTTTAGCATCCCCATGCTGAGAGGCCTCTCCTCTTTCCCGGGGGCGCCGACGTGTGTGGCGGAAGCCGGCAGCCTCCGCACCTAGGCGAATCTCCTCATCCGACCACCCAGCGTGGAGGCACACCCGATCGTCCCTGTCCTCAGTAGCCAGCGGGCCAGGCTGCGCACCCCCATCCACGGGCAGCTGGGGCAGCGGCATCGATGGCTGTATGGACGGCTGTTGACTCACTGACTGCAGCAGCGATGAAGAATGCGTGGGCGACTGCTGTCCCTTTGATGGTGGCGATGCTAGACGTTTCTTGTGGCTGCCCCTAGGGTGGGTGAGCATGCGTTGTAGGGGCCGGTGCAAGGCCACGCCTCTTGCTAGTGCCCTCCGGCGGGTACAACGGAGGCCGGTAATTGCCGCACCGCGCCTGGACACCTCATCTGCCCTGTGAACTCCATCAGCGCCAACGTCGGTGTCCGGCGGAACTGACCCGGTCTGTGATGCCCCTTCCACAGTTTGCTGGTGCGGCGGCAATGATGGCTGCTGATCCGTTGGCGGTGGCGGCGTGACTGACTGTGCAACCTTATGGCGCTGGTAGCAGAGGGGGGAAGCTGTGACTGCATCACCGGTGGGTGTGGCCGTTAGGGAGATGACCACTGGGATGCCTGTGAGCACTGGTGGTGAGAATCGTAATGAGGCTGAAGATGTTTGGTCAAGGTCGGGGGATTGAGGCGAAATTGACTGAGAGGGAAGTGTGGCGACCTGATGTAGCTTCGGTGGTGTCCGGTCATCAGCGTGGCTGGAATTCACCACGCATGACGGCGGGGGTGTGGGGGCGGTCACTGCATGTCTGGTGTGGTGTGGCTGCTGTGGTGGAGGGGAAATTGCAAGCATGGTGGAGATGGCCGGGAAGGGAGTGTATGGCGGAGCAGTGATGATGGGTTGTTGCAGGTTGGGCAGTTGTGGCTTGGACTGATCAGGTTGTGCGTTGGGTTCACAGGTTTGGAAAGCTGGGTTCGCGAGGTGTTGGTCTTCAACGCTGTCACGTGCCATTAGCACCTGCTGTGTTTGGCCAAGCTTTGACCAGACTGCTGACAATTGAGGCGACGACGAGGGGCGACCGGCGAGCACCTTTGCCCATGAAGCAGACCCCTCCGAGTACCGCACCTGGATGACGAAATTAGCGGCGCCTACGCTGAGAAACAGTGATGCCGGGAGGCTGATTCCTGGGTGCAGGTCAACCTCCGCGGAGGTGATGGACAGATCCGGCGAACCCAGTGCCGGAAGGGCGATGGAGATGGGGTTTCCCAGTTGTTGCACCACTGCCTGGGCGATCTCCGGCCGCTGGAGATGGAGAGGCAGCCCCTGAATGTCCACCGACCGGCAGATCCCCTGTGGCGCCCTTGCTGCGCCATCTTCTGCTTTCCAGGAGCGCCACCGGACCATGGTGCTCGGCGACACAGTGGTTGGAGTCGCCAGGAGATGGTCGCGTTGCTGTGCAGCCCCAGGAATGAGCAGCCACAGGGAGGAGGAGATTCGGCTAAGATGAAATGGAGGCGAGACGCCAACTCCGGCGATAACCGCCGAGCGAAGAGCTGCCGACTCCGGGGGGACGCCACTGATCTCGCCGATGACGCAGTCGCTAAGGATATCTACCCCTCGTTGGATCTCCGGCGACCAAGGTAAGGTAATGGTGGTCATCGCAGCCTGGATAGCAGGGGAAGGGGAAGGGGAAAGGGGGAGGTTCGCAGAACCGGCAACTGTTCGCATCAATGGAGGTTTAGGGCAGTGCGACTGCCGGTGGCCCTCGCCCCTGCATCGGAAGCATCTAAGGGGGCCGAAATAGTCCCGGGCGTAGTGACCACCGTCCAGGCACCTGAAGCAATGAGAAGGCGATTGTTGGTGGTGGGGGCGGTTTTCACGGGCTCGGGTGAAGGTGGTCCAACCATCAGTCAAATGTAGAGGGCGGCGCCGCATCTGGTCATGTGGGAGGGTGACGCCGGAGGCAGATGGTGGCACCGCCGGCCTGCAAGTGTTTTCCAGGGAAGGAGCCCCGGACGATGTGGTCGAGCGGCAGGATGCCCTAGTCCACAGCTTCGGTGCTCACAGGAGAAAACAGGGCGCAAAAAATAGCAAAGAGGAAGAGAATGAAAGAAAGAAAGCCGAAAATCGTCGATGGCGCTGCCGGCGGGGGTCGCCCGAGACGAGGGAGTCGCCCGAGACGAGGGAGTCGCCGGCAATGGCGGTGGCACCACCGGGGAGAAGCCCCCAGCGATGTGGAAGTTGGATGAAGGAGGGGAAGGGAGAGGCCGCCGGAGTGCAGTTGGTGATGCGGCAGCAGAAGGCGACGAAGCCGAAACAGGGGAGAAAAAACCGCAGAGAGAGGAAGAAAACGAAGTTCGTCGGAGGCGCCGCCAACAGGGTCGCCGGAGATAGGCAGAGGTTGCCGGCGAAGGCACCGCCGGTGACGTGCAGGATGCCCTAGGCGGTTGAATGCCCGAGTCCGCCGCTCTCGTGCTCACAGGGGAAAAGCAGGCGAACGAGCAAAGAAGGCGTCGCCGGCGGGGGTCGCCGAAGACGGTGGTGGCACCGCCGACGGGGGTAGCCGGCAATGGTGGTGGCACCGCAGACGGGGGTAGCCGGCAACGGTGGTGGCACCGCCGACGGGGGTAGCCGGCAATGGTGGTGGCTGGCTGCCCTAGGCTTGGGTCGCGCGGGCGCGGGTCGCCAGTGCCCTAGGCGTGGGTCGATGGGTCCAGCCGATGTTTGGCTATTCCAGTCAGCTTTATTGTTCTGTTTTCATTATTTTCATTGTAATTTATTTAGTGTTAAGAAAATAATAGTTTTGTTATTTGTATATTAAATTTTACTTCTATTTTTTATGAAAATTATTTTATTAACAAATCTTTTAGTTATTTATATTTTTGCATATAGTTTTCAATCAGGTGAAAGATTTTTTAATTTATCATATTATTTTATTTTCAAATTATTTTAAATATGTATAACGTTGTCTCAGTTTTGAAAAAGTGATTATTAAAAGGTGTAGTAAAAAAAGTTCATTCATTTTTAATTATGCATGTTTTATAATTTTATTGTGACATACAATAAAAAGTCCTCTACTTGTCACATCCAAATGCCCATGTTGCAAATTTTTTTTGAAAGGTGCAGTTTTCTTTCCATGTGATGTGGTCTCCTTTAAGTCTCGCAGTCAACTTTCATTTTCCATAGTAGGAAGCACAGTAGCATTTGGTATTGTAAGCTTGTACTGTAAGTGAACCTACCGGTAGGTGCGTTTCTGCATATCACGCACGCCCTAGAATGGGTTAATCTCCTCTAGCAATTTTGTTATCTTTTTGGTATCCATTGCAGTTCTCGAAATGTTCACATTTGTTGGCCTCCTAAGATCTCTTTTCTGTAAAGTGGTCTCCTAAAATCTTAATTGAAAAGTTTCTTGTTCCTTCACACCCACCTTACCATCCTTGCTCCATTGGAGATATTGTTCATCAGAATATTCTGAATGCACGTAACCCTAGGGGCCCGTTTGGATGCATGCAAGAATAAAAGAGGATAATCCAGAAGTTTCCCCCATCGTGAGATCAGCTTGTTCTATGTGACACTGATAACTCAAAAATCCCCTTAATCTTGTCATCATTTTTTTTTTTGAGGAGAAAAAGGATGACTAGCAGGTTATGTTATTGTCATCCAGTATATATAACTTAAGTAACGGGAGACATGTACAAGTGTGTGCTCTCGGAGAGCAAAAAGGAAATGTGGTGTACAATATGCTTTGTCCGACATCGCTCCCCATAAAAAATCACCCGGTTCTGCTGAAGCCAGATGGCCCATGAACCGTCCAAAAAGATCGCCAATGGAGCTCGCCATCTTTGTCTCTGTCGGGCCAAACCTCGGAGAGACTGCCACAAAGTCGTAAGATCAAAAGGAAAAGGGCCTCCAAAGGACGTCCGTTGTCGGTTACCATGTGATGTCGGGCATAAAAAAAATTGATGGCCGATCTCCTCCTCTGACTCACTACATAGGACACATGATGTGTCTGTGTGATGTGCCCACCTCGCCCTATACATCCTGGTGAATAGTCGGTCTCGCCGCATGAGCCAAGCAAAAATTTTAACTTTCAAGGTACCCGAAATCACTAGATGAGTCTGCAATCCATCTTGAAGTCCTCCGATGTTGCCATGCCAGGAAGGAAACGGATGTAGAGGCTACGTGCCGACCAAGCCTCCGATAGCCAAACCCATCCATCAAGACCGGAGTGGTCAAGGCGGAAAGGAGTGAAGCGCTGGTCTGAGCCGATCTGAAAACTGGGGTCCAGGAGCCCGAGCCCGTGCCTGTGCCCCTGATCTTAGACCAAGTCTCCGCCACAGTCGCGTCTGGATGTGCCGCCAAGGCATACAATCGGGGAAAAGCCTCCGCCAGTGGGTCCTCAGGGGACCAATCATGCTGCCGAAAAGAGAAATTCGCCCCGGAACCAAGCGAGGGGGTCATAAGTGGATGCACCCTCGGAAGCAGTGAGCCTCACACGACAAAAAGAGCGCTGTTTGGATAAAATCCCTGGAACAAGCCCTTGCTTCAGCACGAAATCCCAACCAAATGGGCCGTGGAAGATTTTTTCAAAACGCCTCTCATAGTTTTAAAGACATATTCATTTATATACCAAATATCTCGTTGGTCATGTAGAATTTGCCGAAGTTTCACAAGTACACCCATTCAAGGACTTAACATCTTTATTAGGTTTGGCCTTATCATGATTCAGAGGACATAGATAATATACTGTGATATTTATCTCATTGCATATTGTCTGTTTTGCCATATAGGATATGCCAAATGAGACACCTATTGCATCCAAATGTTAAACCCAAATAACAGTCACAAACCAACAACATCCATTCATGACCCCTCTTGGAGGATAGATTGAAGGAGCTGAAAAGAAAACAGGCCAGCAGTTCCCACGTGGAATGAGGTGCTAACTAGTCCTAGTATCAGCTTCAGCCTTTGATTGCATGCAAAATGTTCTCTCTGCTCTTCCACACATCAAGATTATTGTACTACTAAAATTCAGCAATTTATTGTTTATAGATATGGAGATTGGAGAGAACTAAGGGAGGACGACAGAGACGTTGCCATGTTGGTTTTTGTATCTTTTTAAATTTCCGTACTCTTGCCATCTATGACTGATAAGGTCAGATACGGCTTCGTAGAACCTATTCTGATCATTATAATGACAAGAATGTCTCAGATCGAAATAGATAGAACAAGGTTCATGTTATATAAGACATTTATCTTTCTAAACTACAAACCTATCTGTGCATATTTAGGGTGTCATGTGGCATTCAATATCAAAAAACATAAGCCTCCCCCAGTCGAAAACCTTAAACATGATAATCTCGGTGTCCTAAAAGACCAGTAGAACTTTGCTTTCAGAACCACTAGTAAGGAAAGATCACAACTATATGCTTATCATCACAGCAGGATCTGTTTCACTTTTGGTTGATCTCCATTTTTGAAATCGATTTTGATTTGTGATGTTTTGAAGTTAAACGTGTCGCATCATTATCTATCTGTACAGGTCCGTGCTGACTGGGAATCGGCAAAGGTGGCGGTCATGTACGAGGCCCTAAGACGGAAATTCTGGATGTACCCACATTTGAACACCATGCTGCGTTCGACCTCAGGCTCAATCCTTGTGGAGGCATCACCCCACGATCACTTTTGGGGTGGTGGGAGGGAGGGAGAAGGCCTAAATTACTTGGGCAGGCTGTTGATGCAATTAAGAACGGAGCTTTTTGAGGGGAGTCCGAGGCAAATGCAGGTTAAATAATTGTTCATCTATATATATATTCATGTTCGTGTAACTGGCCTTGTGCTGTTGAGCCCAATGTATTTTCAATATGTTTACGTAAATAGTCATTTATTCAAATGTTACTCTGGATTCGTATTTCCTTGTTCTTTATAAATTTGTTCATTGTTGTATTATCTTATTGTGAAACATAAATAAAAAGAAAATAGTGAGGAACACGTGTTTAATACCTATCCTGAATTGTTATTTGGGTCCAATTCTTTTAGAGCCCGGATGTGGGTTAAAAATGTTTTGTAACTGCGTATATTCCTTGCTATTCAAACGAAGATCCCCTGGTTGTTTAGTGGATTATCGAATTAATCGATAATTTATATCATCACTAATTAAATTATCAATAATATTATATTATAATATTTGATAAGTACTGATAATATAATAATAGTTAAAATAATTAAAGAGTGAACATATTATTATAAATAAATAAAATAGAAAATAAAAAAATGAATATGGATAAAAGAAGCTGAAACAAAATTAAAAGTTTCTTGCAAAAAATTTCAAACAATAAAAATGCTAAAATTGAATGATAATTACTTATTAATAAATATTTAAAGTTAAAACAATAATTGAAAGATATATTTTTTTATTTAAATGCATTTCAATCTAACCGGTAATTTATTAAGATTGGCTGTGATAAATTTTCGTACAAATAGGAACTCGAATATTAACACATCTAAGAAACTATTTTCCTATAAAGCGACAGATTATCAGATGTGCTTACGATTGTGTTTACCCATTCTGGCATCCAAAAAGCTGTTAATCCATATTAATAGGGTTTGAAGAACACATGCTATTGAAAATTGTTACCAAAAATTTCTCGGCGATTTCGAAGAGGTTCAATCGAGTATTAGGGAAACAGCCAAAGCAACAGAAGCCCTTCTACCACAATACGTTTCTTAGGGTTATCGGGGAATGAGATCCATTAATGTCCATGCACGCTAATATCTCTTAAAAAATCAAGGATGATAAAAGAAAAAAAAATGATTAAAAGCTGAAGACCATTCGCCAGCGTCGATGCACGAAATCCTTCATATGTTTTATGTTAGGTTACAAAATGAGTGATTAATTGAAACGAAATTCCAAGTTCTACATTTCATATTGTTCACATTGCAGGCTACGATCTCCTTCGTGCATCCTTTGAGCTGCTGAAAATAGGCCTTAGTAACCTTGTCTTAACTTCTCTTCGTATCTAGTTTTCTCCTCCTGGAGGAAATGCCACAGAAAATTAGTAACACAGTGAGAAAATTCACGACTCATGATCTGTGTCGTGATCTAACTTAAAGATATGAGAAACTACACAGCAAAACGATTTAAGAATCAGAGGCTAATGAAAGAATATTTCTGTGCTCAATCAAATAGAAGTTCACTAGATAGAAAAATGGAAGTTTTCCTTTTAAGAAAGGAAATAAGATTCAAACACCATCCTTCATCATCCACTATGCCGCAACTATCATCTGTGATCCACTTTTACATTCTGTCTTCCACAAAACGCCTTTAACATGAGAATTTAAATTGTGAAAACGAGGACTATATTAACTTATATGTTTTGAAAGGTCGTTAATTTATATTGATAAATAATACCTTACAAATCGATTATGAGGACATTCGTATACTAAATATTACTAAAAAGAAAAAAATGAGGCTGATTTGTGGGTCATATTAGGAAAATAACATTAGACATTTTGGAAAGCCAAACTGGTACAACAACAGCTACCAAATATAATAAAGGAAACTGATTTTCTCTTTTCTTTCAGAAGAAAATGATCCTAAGATAATTCAGTCACATAAATGAAGATAAGTACACTCGGACTGAATTTTCTTTCTCAGAAGAAAATGGATGACCATCGCATCCAGCTTCATTCATGATGCATTTTTTTTCAGGGATGATGTAAGTAATTACGTGGGCCATAACATGAAATGCATGTGTACCAAAGTAGTAAAGAGTGTTGACAGTTAACTGAAAAAATGAAATTGAATAGGTTTCTTATTATGCGTCAGACTCTACTCCTTAAATCCAGGTCCAGATATACTCAGTTCTTAACATGACAAAGTATTTGAACTGATAGACGGAAACTAATAAAAAAAAGATATCCAGAGCAATCATTTTGCAACACAGAAAAGGCAGCCATTTGGAAGTAGCAACTATTGTTGTGCCGTACTTCATCAAACTCCGCCTATGTCTTATAGCCGGTCCCAAGCCCGGATAAAGGAGGAGGGTTGTGTTAGGCCCCGACAGCCAGCGTAAAACCCTGTCGAATCACATGAACATGGATCAACGAATAGCGTCGTATGATCCATGTAGTCGACCCCACCTAGTGGGATAAGGCTTTGTTGTTGTTGTTGTTCTAGGTACTTCATCAGTTCATGAAGAAAAAAATCAAATGAAAACCAAGAACTTTGACATGAAAGATGACAAGCAATCACCAGCAACCTGATGTCACTATCTTTTAACTCTCCCGATTGTGTTGAAACAAAAGCTTTCTCATGTTTGTGTTAAGTCATTTGTGATCTTGTTCATTAAATTTGATAATCCAATCTTATTCCTACAAGTGGTATAACATCTTTTATCACATTCCCCTAAAAAAGCACATTGCAGTCAGAACAAAGTGAAACCAACTAAAATATCAAATGCTATAACCATTATAAGACTCGTTTTCCCAGCAGGAAAACAACATGTTTATGTCTAATAATTATATTATATTCATCAACGTACTAATTATTTGGGGTCACTTTCTTGAGAGAGGCAAAGTTGGTGTACTCTCCACCTTGAATTAATGTGTATGAGAACAACAACAACATCAAAGCCTTATCCCACTAGGTGGGGTCGGCTATAATGTGTATGAGAACAACAAACAAAATATTACTCTTGCCTTTCTTGGAGTGGTAAAAGGATGATTGACACATTACTCTTTCCTTTTATCAAATATGGGATCCTAATGCTCCTTTATGCAATTCATGGATTTATGTGACATGAGAAACTCGGATCAACAATGCTACCATAAAGTTCGCATACTAACTTAATATTTGTAATATATTCAAACCAACAGAATCACTCGACAGTCCATGGTTGGAAACGTTAGCTACTTATCTGTACAAGAAAAGGAAATTTCTAAAATGATAAAAGAACAAAGCACAAAAAGGAACGCCAGAGCCAACCTCAAAGACTCTCTTGAGATGCTCGAGCTCCTTGTCCAGGTCTTCGATGGCCTGAGTGTATGCCTGTGTTGGTGACGACTGGCTTGTGGTGTGGATCTAAATACGAGGGTCCCAAAAAGTAGCATTAGAAAAAGATGAAATTTCCCCCCTTTTTCTCCATTAGTCAAATTTTCCTTTCTAGACAACAAGAAAGAAGCAATGAAAGCAACAAAACCCTAAACGGATGCTCAAAACCAACTGATTAGGAAGATGACATTACCCTGACAATTATCTTGTACTGCAGCGGGTGTGGCAGCTTGTAGCCGGCGAAGAGCACGTTCGGGTCATTGTGTAGCTGCCTGAACACAGAAACCGCAAATCCAACCCATTGGTTCCGGCCAGAAAAATTATAACTTTCTACAAGAAGATGAACAAAAAGGCAAAGAAAAAAACAAAGACGTAAATAAAGAAAAAAGAGAGGGGAAAGTTACATGCGGAGGATGTTTCCGATGGTGTGATCTTCGCGCTCGATGGTGAAGGATGCTGCGTTCACAATCTTCGTGTCCCTCTCGTACGACACCCTGCTCTCGTTCCGAATCGTGCAAACATGAACCAACAAGAACTTAAAAGTGTGAAAAACAGGGAATTTGTGCCGTCAAGACGGATGGCGAGAGAAAGGTCGCGTACTTCTTGGTGCCTTCGGGCACGACGAAGCGCTCGTAACGATCCGGGGCGTTCATCTTGCTGCTGCTGCTGTGTGGATTCTATGGAGTGTCTAAGGCGAGAGGAGGCGGCGTAGATCGACGGCGAGTGGTCCGGCGGAGGACCCAGAGGGCGGCGCGCAACGACGACGGGCGTGAGGGCTTTTATTTAAGTTTTAATTGGGGAAGCCGTAGAATGATGCCCTTTTTAATTTTTATACCAACAACGGAAGTCGGGGGTGAGTTATGAGTGATAAGCATCGTTAATTTCAAAAATTCTTTCACCCAATTAATTAGGTTTGATAATGACTCGACATATAAATTAAACTAGTCCTAAATCTCGTACGACGTACGAATGACAAATATTGTAAAAATATATAATATATAATTGAAATATTATAATTTATAATAATTATTAAAACTAATTAATTAGTATTTAAATGTCATAAATAGGTTATTCTTTTTGAAAAGTGTAAAATTAAATCTAAAATTATCAAGACCTCAACTTCTAATTAATTTATTTTTTCTCTTAATAATTAATTATTTTCAACTCAAATTGAATTCATTAGTATAAATTACTGTAACAATTGAATCAATTGCTTTAATTTTTCTAAGATAAAAGATAATAAATTTATTTTTAAAAAAATGATTTTTTTATTGTACTTGTACATTGCCTTTTAAAAATAAAATATTATTGATTTTTTTTGAAAATATTATTCATTTTAAGTTATTTTTTATAATGAAAAATTGTATTAAAAAAGAAATTATTTTTACTTCCACATTATCTATTAGAAAGAAAATATTATTTATTTTAATCGTACTAAACAAATCTTGTATAAATATGCTTATAAATTTAATCCTATTTCCTTTTTGTTACCTTATATAACAAAGTTATAAGATAAATTTTATTTTCTTTTAATCATACTTAAATTACTCAAAAGTAAATAATAATCTTATTTTGATTCAAAATATATTATTTATTTAATTCAGAAAATAATAAATTATCTTTTAAATATGAATTACTATTTTACTTGCATATTTTATTTAATCATGTTCAAATTTAAAAAGGAAAGATTAATCTTAATATGTCTCCAATTGAATTAATTATTTTTAATTCTAAAAATAACAAATTATCTATTGGAAAGGAATTATGTTTATTGTAATCACACTCAAATTGATAAAAACGAAAGATTAATCTTTATTTGACTCAAATTGAATTATTTATTTCAAATTATTTTTTAATCCATAAAAGAACTACTTATCTTTTAAATAAGAATTATTATTTACTTGCATGTTATATTTTGAAAATTAAATATTATTTATTTTAATCATACTCAAATTGATAAAAAGTAAATACTAATCTTAATCAAATTATCTCTTTGAAATTATTTTTTAAAATTGAATTATTTAGTTTAAATTATTTTGGAACAATTCAATTCATTGCGTTAATTTTTCTAAGATAAAAGATAATACATTTATTTTTTTAAAAATAAATTATTTTATTATATTTTTATATTTCCTTCTAGACATAAGATATTATTGATTTCTATTGTTCATTTTAAATTATTTTGTCTTATGAAAAAATGTATTTAAAAAGAAATTATTTTTACTTCCACATTATCTATTAGAAAGAAAATATTATTTATTTTAATCGTACTAAAATAATCTACTTGTATAAATATGCTTATAAATTTAATCCTATTTTATTTTTTTTAATCATACTTAAATTACTAAAAAGTAAATATTAATCTTATTTTGATTCAAACTATATATTTATTTTAAATTATCTTTTAATCCCAAAAATGATAAATTATCTTTTAAATATGAATCATTACTTGCATATTTTATTTAATCGTACTCAAATTTAAAAAGGAAAGATTAATCTTAATTTGACTCAAATTGAATTAATTATTTTTAATTCTAAAATAACAAATTATCTATTGAAAAGGAATTATGTTTATTGTAATCATACTCAAATTGGTTATATTTATTTTAAATTATTTATTAATTCCGAAAATTTTAATTATTATAAATTTAATCTTCTTTTATATTTGTTACTTTATATAAATAACTATTATAAGATAAATTTTTATCTTGTGAAACTAAATTAGATTTCTATATGTTACCTTATATAAAATTTTCACACATCATCGTTAAAAAATATTATTTATTTTCAGCATACTCTAATTGATAAAAAAGAAAAATTAATTTCAATTTGACTCAAATTGGATTTTTTATTTTCAATTATTTTTAAATTCCGAAAAATTTAATTATTATAACATAATTGATTTGATTTCTAATCAAAATATGCTTATAAATTTAATCTTCTTTTATTTTTATTACCTTATATAAGTAACTATTATAAGATAAGTTTTTATTTTATGAAACTAAATTAGATTTGTATATATTACCTTACATAAATATTTGACACATCATCATTCTTTCTATGTTATTATAATTATATATATATAATTTTAATCATACTCAGATTTAAAAAGGAAAGATTAATCTTAATTTGACTCAAATTGAATAATTATTTTTAATTCTAAAATAACAAATTATTTATAGAAAAGGAATTATGTTTATTGTAATCGCACTCAAATTGGTTATGTTTATTTTAAATTATTTTTTTATTCCGAAAATTTTAATTATTATAAATTTAATCTTCTTTTATATATGTTACTTTATATAACTAACAATTGCAAGATAAGTTTTTATCTTGTGAAACTAAATTAGATTTCTATATATTACTTTATATAAAATTTTCACACATAATCATTCAAAAATATTATTTATTTTCAGCATACTCTAATTGATAAAAAAAGAAATATTAATTTCAATTTGACTCAAATTGGATTATTTATTTTAAATTATTTTTTTAATTCCGAAAAATTCAATTATTATAAGATAATTGAATTTGTTTCTAATCAAAATATGTTTATAAATTTAATATTCTTTTATTTTTATTACAATATATAACTAACTATTATAAGATAAGTTTTTATCATGAAACTAAATTAGATTTGTATATATTACCTTATATAAAAATTTAATTCCATGTTATTTGCATTATAGATATATATCTATAATTTGAATTAAATTGAGATTATTATATGGAATATAAATTAAATTAGTTAATATTATTATTTGACATGTGTCATCGTGTCATGACGCCACTTGTCATGCTCTCATATTCCATGCTTTTACCTCTACTTTTATATAGATATAGATTAGAATTATATATATATATATATAATTTTAATCATACTCAAATTTAAAAAGGAAAGATTAATCTTAATTTGACTCAAATTGAATATTTATTTTTAATTCTAAAATAACAAATTATGTATTGAAAAGGAATTATGTTTATTGTAATCATACTCAAATTGGTTATGTTTATTTTAAATTATTTTTTATTCCGAAAATTTTAATTATTATAAATTTAATCTTCTTTTATATTTGTTACTTTATATAACTAACTATCACAAGATAAGTTTTTATTTTGTGAACCTAAATTAGATTTCTATATATTAATTTATATAAAATTTTCACACATAATCATTCAAAAATATTATTTATTTTCAGCAAACTCTAATTGATAAAAAAAAGGAATATTAATTTCAATTTGACTCAAATTGGATTATTTATTTTAAATTATTTTTTTTAATTCCGAAAATTTTAATTATTATAATATAATTGAATTTGTTTCTAATCAAAATATGTTTATAAATTTAATCTTCTTTTATTTTTATTACATTATATAACTAACTATTATAAGATAAGTTTTTATTATGAAACTAAATTAGTTTTGTATATATTACCTTATATGAAAATTTGATTCCATGTTATTTGAATTATAGATATATATTTATAATTTGAATTAAATTGAGATTATTATATGAAATATAAATTAAATTAGTTAATATTATTATTTGACATGTGTCATTGTGTCATGATGCCATTTGTCATGCTCTCGTACTCCTTGCTTTTACCTCTACTTATATATATATATATATAGATAATTAAGATCATTTTAATTTTACTTATATAAAGTAATAAAAATAAAAGAAGATTAAATTTATAAGCATATTTTGATTAGAAAGGAATTCAATTATCTTATAATAATTAAAAATTTTCAGAATTTAAAAATAATTTAAAATAAATAATCCAATTTGACTCAAATTGAAATTAATCTTTCTCTTTTATCAAAAGATAAAAATTTATCTTATAATAGTTAGTTATATAAAGTAACAAATATAAAAGAAGATTAAATTTATAATAATTAAAATTTTCGGAATTAAAAAAATAATTTAAAATAAACATAACCAATTTGAGTATGATTACAATAAACACAATTCCTTTTCAATAGATAATTTGTTATTTTAAAATTTAAAATAATTAATTCAATTTGAGTCAAATTAAGATTAATCTTTCCTTTTTAAATTTGAGTATGATTAAATAAAATATGCAAGTAATGATTCAAATTTAAAAGATAATTTATCATTTTCAGGATTAAAAAATAATTTAAAATAAATATATATTTTGAATCAAAATAAGATTAATATTTACTTTTTAGTAATTTAAGTATGATTAAAAGAAAATAAAATTTATCTTATAACTTTGTTATATAAGGTAACAAAAATAAAATAGGATTAAATTTATAAGCATATTTATACAAGCAGATTACTTTAGTAAGATTAAAATAAATAATATTTTCTTTCTAATAGATAATGTGGAAGTAAAAATAATTTCATTTTAAATAAATTTTTCATAATACAAAATAATTTAAAATGAATGATAGAAATCAATAATATCTTATTTGTAAAATGAAATATACAAATATAATAAAATAATTTATTTTTAAAAATAAATGTATTATCTTTTATCTTAGAAAAATTAATGCAATGAATTGAATTGTTCCAAAATAATTTAAACTAAATAATTCAGTTAAAAAAATAATTTCAAAGAGATAATTCGATTATGATTAGCATTTACTTTTCATCAATTTGAGTATGATTAAAATAAATAATATTTAATTTTCAAAATATAACATGCAAGTAAATAATAATTCTTATTTAAAAGATAAGTAGTTCTTTTATGGATTAATGAAATAAATAATTCAATTTGAGTCAAATAAAGATTAATCTTTCATTTTTTTATCATACTCAAATTGGTTATGTTTATTTTAAATTTGACTCAAATTGAATAATTATTTTTAATTCTAAAATAACAAATTATGTATTGAAAGGGTAAATTACACCAAATGCCCTCCAACTTTAAGGTTTGCTCAGCGATACCCTCCAACTTCACTTTGTAACACAAATGTCCTTCATCTTTTAACGCTTTTCACCCGATGCCCTCTTTACCTGTGATAGCCAGTTTTTCGATTTTTCAATGATGTGGCGTCCACGTGGCTATCTCCTCTCTCATCCACGTAAATAGTCATCCGACGTGGCATGTTCCGACGTGGCACATAAAATTACACCAATGCCCTCCAACTTTAAGATTTGCTCAGCGATATCATCCAACTTCACTTTGTAACACAAATGCCCTTCATCTTTTAATACATTTCACCCGATGTCCTCTTTACCTAGGACAGTCGATTTTTCGATTTTTTATCGACGTAGCGTCCACGTGGTCATCTCATCTCTCCTCCATGCAAATAGCCGTCCGACGTAACATGCTTCGACGTTGTACCACATATTAAATCATCTTACTTACCATAAGTTGATCCACTCACTGTTAAATTATTTTCTTATTTTCTTCTTTTTCGTCGTTCGCATGAAACCTCATTCGTCGTTCGCTCTTCTTCGTCATTCGCCTCCTTCATCGTTCACTTTTCGCGTTCGTCGGCGTTGTCTTTGCCCAAATTAGTGTAATTTTATGTGCATTTGGTGAGCAAACTTTAAAGTTGGAGGACATTTGATATAATTTATGTGTCACATCGGAGCATGCCATGTTGGACGATTATTTGTGTGGAGGAGAGAGGAGATAACCACGTGGACGTCACATCGACGAAAAATCGACTATCCTAGGTAAAGAGGGCATATGATGAAATGTACTCTAACTTTAAAGTTTGCTCACCAAATGCACGTAAAATTAACCAATTTGAGCAAAGACAGCGCCGACGAACGCGAAAAGTGAACGATGAAGGAGGCGAACGACGAAGGAGTGCGAACGACGAAGAAGTGCGAACGGCGAAGGAGGTTTCATGTGAACGACAGCAAAAAGGAAAATAAAAAATAATTTAACAGTGAGTGGATCAACTTACGGTAAGTAGGATGATTTAATATGTGGTTCCACGTCGGAGCATGCTACGTCAGACGACTATTTGCATAAAGGAGAGAGGAGATGACCACGTGGACGCCACGTCGACGAAAAATTGGGAAATCGACTATCCCAGATAAAGAGGACATCGGGTGAAACACGTTAAAAGATAAAGGAAATTTGTGTTACAAAGTGAAGTTGGATGATATCGTTGAACAAATCTTAAAGTTGGAGGACATTGGTGTAATTTTATGTGCCACGTCGGAACATGCCACGTTGGACGACTATTTGCGTGGATGAGAGAGGAGATGACCACGTGGACGCCACGTCGACGAAAAATCAGAAAATCGACTATCCCAGATAAAGAGGGCATCGAGTGAAACACGTTAAAAGATGAAGGACATTTGTGTTACAAAGTAAAGTTGGAGGGTATCACTGAGCAAACCTTAAAGTTGAAGGGCATTTAGTGTAATTTACCCTATATTGAAAAGGAATTATGTTTATTGTAATCATACTCAAATTGGTTATGTTTATTTTAAATTATTTTTTATTCCGAAAATTTTAATTATTATAAATTTAATCTTCTTTTATATTTGTTACTTTATATAACTAACTATCACAAGATAAGTTTTTATTTTGTGAACCTAAATTAGATTTCTATATATTACTTTATATAAAATTTTCACACATAATCATTCAAAAATATTATTTATTTTCAGCATACTCTAATTGATAAAAAAAAGAAATATTAATTTCAATTTGACTCAAATTGGATTATTTATTTTAAATTATTTTTTAATTCCGAAAAATTTAATTATTATAAGATAATTGAATTCGTTTCTAATCAAAATATGTTTATAAATTTAATCTTCTTTTATTTTTATTACATTATATAACTAACTATTATAAGATAAGTTTTTATTATGAAACTAAATTAGTTTTGTATATATTACCTTATATAAAAATTTGATTATATATATCTATAATTTGAATTAAATTGAGATTATTATATGAAATATAAATTAAATTAGTTAATATTATTATTTGACATGTGTCATCGTGTCATGATGCCACTTGTCATGCTCTCGTACTCCATGCTTTTACCTCTACTTTTATATATATATATATATATATATATATATATAGATAATCCACGTTACTTTTTAGAATCTGAGGCTAAAAAAAGTAATAATTTATCCAGCTTTCCACATTTTAATTAGCATACTTTTAATAAATTGACTCAAAAATTATAATTTAAAATCATGGGAACAGAGATGGATCCAAGTATGTCATGAGGGGGACTTGGCCCCCTCGAATTTTTAAAATTATATTAAGCATATATATTAATATACAAATTTTAGGATTAAAAATGATATCTAGTCCTCCTTAAGTAATGTTTTATGTGGAAATGTAACATAAGTTTGATTTTGACATAGGTCAAAGGTACAAGTTCGATTGCCACGTTTGTTTTTCCTCTTATCAATTTTTTTTTCTTCTTACCTTGGCCCTTCTGTTTGAGCTTCGAGTTTGCCCCCGCATGGGAAGCTTTGAAAATTTTCTTTTTGTAAGGGGGAAAAATAGAATTTAAAAATAATTTAATTATAAATTAAAATTGAAGGATACTCGAATTATTACACAGTGAAAGAATGATTCGTATAACATACCCTATTTTATCTCAACAATTCATTTTCTTTATTGAGTTTTGAAACTCGAATATTTACTTGCACTTACCTATGGATTTATAATAGTTCATTGTCATGTGTTAATTGACTAGTTTGCCGAAAATAAATTGATGAAAAATGAATTATATCAATTATTCGCGAAAAACCCTCTTTTTCCGAACCTCAAAAGTTCATGTATTGCAAAACTTAAGTAATCATTAACATCTCCCCCCCTCCCCCACTCTCAGATGCTGCAAATTTAACATTGTTACATATGCGGACCGGAGACTCGCAACCATCTGATGTAGGTGAGATTAAGTGTGATCAAGATTTATAAAAAAATATTTGGATGTGAATTAATGAGATGGGTTACGCTAATTTAATTATATAATAGATCAAGAGTATTTGGATCTTTTGATTAAAATCATAATGTAAATTCTATATAAAAGACGAATAATCCTATTAATTTTTTAAAAATTGAGTCGTCAATTCCTTTATCTCTTTTTTCTTTTCTACTAAGAAAGGTCTAAGGTTAGGAGATCTAGAGTCATATTCTTCGTGATTATATTTTAAGATCAATAAAAAAATATCAAGATTTTTAGGAAAAGAACAAAAAGACCTAGATGCTTTTAGATGATGAAGAAAGATACAAAATGATTAGGAAAATGTGTTTTAAATCTAAAACTTAAAGGTATGAAAGGGATTCAACCTCCTTTCTCTCCTTTCAATGATATTTTGGTTGAATTGAGAGTTTCAAGAACACCTTGTTCTTGATAGAAATTTCGATTGAGGATTGCAAAAATTATATGAACGAGAGTTTCATAATTTAAATTGCATAATCTATTAAATTTGTGACTATCTTTTAATAATTATTTGGGTAGGTTTTATTCAAAAATTAAAATAATAACAAGAAGCCCTCGAAGTCTAATTTTCTTAAAAAATTGTTTCATTCGATTTGAAAATGTATAAAAATAGTTATTATAAAAAAATTAAACTGCTATCATGTTGTCTTGGATAATAGTGAGACAAATTTGTAAAATCTATTTTAATTTAGAAATATTGAATTAAGGCTTGAAATTTATGCACAAGTTATGAGTTTGTATTATCATTTTGTGACAATTGAAATCATTTGAAAAGAATAAATATAAATTAAATTATTAATATTTTAGTGTCAGATTACTATATAAAGAATAGATTTCGATAGTTGTATGGATTTATGGGATTAAATGCCAAAAAGATAAAATCCATGAATTTTATATGTGATTCTTATAAAAGTATAATTTGCAGAAAAATTAGAATAAATCAAAATGAACATCTACTTATTGAGTTATAATATTTTTTATTGATGATGTGTCAGATTTGTCAAATAAAGAAGGTTGACATATTATTATTTATGTCAACAAATGTTATGTTAGTATTATGCATTTTCTTTAAATGTTTATATATATACCAAATACATTTATTTGCTGATGTATAGTGCTTTATGACATTTCATACATTTTATATATGATGCTATTCATGAAACATTGATTGATGTATTGGCGATCATCTAGACACACGCTTTGATATGTTCAGTCGTAATTAAACTAAAAAATAAAGAATGATTGATGTATTGCAAAGTACAATGCACCTAAAGTTGAAGAATATCTTTGTCACTCATCATTGATGAAAAGCAAAGTTATGCACCTATCTATGTATGTACTTTCAAGGGGACCTAAGCCCGCGAGGTAAAATTTTGGTCGAGTCGAGGCCCGACATCGGCTCATCCAGGAGCAGCAAGCTCGGGTTGATGAGCATCTCCTGGCTGATGCTCACCCTCTTGCGCTCCCCGCCCGACACCCCGGGGAGGTGTGGCCCGTCGATGATGCTATTGCTGCAGGCCACGAGCCCCAGCTAAGCCATCACGACCTCAGCGTGCGAGGCCTTCTCCGCCCGTGAGAAGGCGCTCGAGAGACGGAGGAGTGCAATGTAGAGGAGGGTCTCCGCCACGGTGAGGTGCGGGTAGAGTATGTCGTCCTGTGTCATGAAACCCACATTGTGTCTGAGCGAGTTCGACAAGGGCCAGCCATTGTAAGTGATGCTGCCCCTCAGGCGGTGCTGATGGCCGACGTCGATCCGACCTCCGAGTGCCATCAACAGCGTCGTCTTACCGCTTCCCAACGGGCCCATCATCGCCAACATCTCATCGGGGAGCACCGCGTCGGAGACTCCTTCCAGTATTGCCCACTCTACCTCCTTGCCGACCCTCCTGGTCTTGATCTTGTACGCCACATCTTCGAACTTCATGCATGCACTTACCCACAGATCACACCTATTTTTCTTATGTGCAATAATGGTGCAACTAATTATGATCCATGATGAGAGTTCAAATAATTACCTTGAGGGTGACATGGCGATGCGGTCGCACGAAGATGGACGGCGAACGTCCATCTTCGACGCCCTCAAGAACTCTCACTACTTCGCTCTCCTGCAGTTCCATATGTCGACCTACTTCAAAAGCCTAAAAGCTTTACAACTCTTTCAATCCAATATAGATCGTCGGATGGATCGATGAGAGGGATATTTCTCTTTCTCTCTCCTGTACATTTTCTGTAAAGAAGATTCTTAGGAGAGTAATGGAAATTGCTGCACCATTCTCTTTGTAACACATAAAAAAGGGGAAACTCTCTCTCTTCCTCTTCGCCTCTTCATTTCACTCCACCTCTCTCTCTTCCTCTCCCCTTCATTACACCATCCAGAGAAATTAAATCTCCTCTCCACTCACTAATTGGGAGACCAAGAGACATAACCCACCTATTAAAACTTTATCTCCTTCCTTCCTTTTCCATTTTTCCTCCATTCTCTCTCTGTTACGAAAAGGGGGAGAGAGGGATCACACGAAATACAGAAAAACGCGAAGAAAAAAAATGATGACGACTTTTTTTTGTTATGGAATAACAATGATTACAAGGATGAGTCTCGGTCTAGACCCCTAGGAAGTTTATATAGGCACTCCCTTTGACAGATGATAGAAATTACATATGGACTATGACTCTAAATAAATTCCCTGAAAATAGAACACCTATCTCGTGATAAAGAAATAAATTAAATCCGAATCATATACAGAATACCCATAAAAATTTTCGCTGAATTCTGCGAGACCTCCGTGGGGGAATTCTGCTGAAGCGTCTGACTATGTAAGGGGACCAACTAGGTTCAGATTCAAGGCATTATTAATAAATTTCCACCTTGACTTGAATCATCTTCAGAGCACAAAAGCACGCCATGCCGCCGCCAGTCCCATCTTGGAGCTATTACCAAGTATTTATGTTAAGCAAGTCCAAGCAATGTTGGAACTTGTCATAAGAAACATATTTGATGAACATATCAGCTGGATTGTCTTCAGTGCCAATCTTCTTCACCTTGATCCTCTTCTCAGTGCGGATGAAGTGATATCTGACATCAATGTGTTTGGTTCTTTCATGATGTACTTGATCCTTGGCTAAACATATTGCACTCAGACTGTCACAGTGCACTATAGTCTGCTCCTGATGTAATCCAAGATCTCCAACTAAGCCTTTTAACCATATGCCTTCCTTGGCAGCTTCTGTCAGTGCCATGTATTCAGCCTCTATGGTGGATAATGTAACTGATGGCTGAAGTGTAACCTTCCAACTAATAATTGAACTGTCCAAAGTGAAAACATAACCTATCATAGATCGTCTTCCATCAACATCTCCAGCATAATATGAATCTGAGTACCCTGCGACTAAACACTCTTTATCAATTCTGTAGATGATGTCAATATCAGATGTTCCTCTCAGATACCGAAAAATTCGCTTCACTGCTTGCCAGTGCTCCTTTCCTGGATCGCTCATGAATCTATTGACAACACTGACTGCATGAGCAATGTCCGATCTTGTGCAAACCATGGCATACATCAGACTTCCAACTGCACTAACATATGGAACCCGATACATGTACTTCTTTTCTGCTTCTGATTTTGGTGCGAAGGCAACAGAAAGATGAACATTTGCAGCTGATGGAGTATTCAAAGGCTTCGCTCTAGACATTCCAAACCTGGATAAAATCTTCTCAATATAACTTTTCTGAGATAAGAAGAGTTTACCCTGTGCGCGATCCCTTAGAATTTCCATCCCTAGAATCTTCTGTGCTGCACCAAAATCCTTCATGTCGAATTCTGCACTGAGGTGCTTCTTCAGATTCTAAATGTCTGTCATGTCTCTAGCAGCAATAAGCATATCATCGACATACAAGAGCAGATAGATGGTGGAGCCGTCCTTCACCTTCTTGTGATATACACAGCAATCATAGGGACTTCAACTGAATCCCTTACTGATCATGAAGCTGTCGAACATTTTGTACCATTGTTTGAGAGACTGCTTCAAGCCATACAGAGATTTCTTCAAACTGCAAACTTGATTCTCCTTTCCTGAAATGGAGAATCCCTCTGGTTGGCTCATAAGAATGTCTTCTTCAAGTTCTCTATGGAGGAAAGCAGTCTTCACATCCAGTTGCTCGAGCTCTAGATTCTGATGTGCTACAAGAGCAAGTAGCATCCTGATAGAAGTATGTCTGACAACATGTGAGAATATCTCATTGTAGTACACACCTTCTTTCTGACTATAACCTTTAGCAACCAGCTGTGCTTTGTATCTCGTGCCTTCAACTCCTGGAATTCATGCTTTCTTCTTGAAGATCCATTTACAACCAACAACCTTTCTGCATTTAGGCAACTTGACCAGCTCCCACGTCTGATTCTTGTGAAGAAATTCCATCTCCTCACCCATAGCAGCGATCCACTGTTCAGATTCGGCACATGTGATGGCATCCCTATAAGAGGACGGCTCCAGGGACTCCACCTCTTCAGCTACCTGTAATGCATAAGCAACCATATCCTCGAAACCATATCGTTTAGGAGGGCCCACTTCTCTGCGAGGACGTCTAGCAGCAATTGACTCCTCTTCAGGTTGCTCATCAGATTCTTCACCTTCTAGTTCTGCTTCTTGATGTGATCCTTCAGCATCATCCTCAGTTGGAGTGATTTCAACCTCCACCTGTTTACTGACACCCTCTTCAGCCTCCACCTTCAACTGAAACATTGATGCTTCATCAAAGGTCACACTTCTGCTGTGGATGACTTTGTGTTCTGAAGGAGACCAGATTCTGTAGCCCTTTACTCCTGCATCATATCCCATGAACACTCCTTCTTTGGCCCTTAGCTCCAACTTCCCTTCACTGACGTGATAATATGCTGGACAATAAAAAATTTTCAAACAAGTATAATCAGCAGGATTTTCTAAACATACCTCAGTTGGAGTCTTGAGATCAACCGCAGTCGTCGGACCTCGATTCACTAAGTAGCAAGCCGTGTTAACGACTTCAGCTCAGAATGTCCTATTCAGACCAGCGTTAGAGAGCATGCACCTTGCCCTCTCCAGAAGTGTCCTGTTCATTCGTTCTGCAACTCCATTCTTCTGTGGAGTATCTCTGACCGTGCGATGCTTGACAATGCCTTCATCTTTGCAGAACTGATCGAATTCAGCAGAACAGAACTCCAAATCATTGTCAGTGCGAAGACGCTTCACTTTATTCGACGTCTAATTTTCCATAAGAACCTTCCACTGCTTGAAGGCCTTGAAGGACTCACTCTTGTGTTTCATCATGAATACCCAAGTCATCCTTGAGTAGTCATCAATCACAGATAGGAAGTACCTCGCACCTCCTAATGATGAAACACGAGAGGGGCCCCAACAATCGGCGTGGATGTAGTCAAGTGTCGCCTTCGTCTTGTGCACTGCCTTGCCAAATTGAGACCTTCGTTGTTTGTCGAATACGCAGTGCTTGCAGAAGTTGATTTCAGATATCTTCTTCTCTCCTAAAAGACCTCGTTTGCTGAGGATATTCATCCCGTTCTGACTCATATACCCAAGCCGCATGTGCCACAGCCTGGACCTATCTGATTCGGATGAACTAGCCACTGCAGCAACGCCAGAGACTGTCTTGCCTTGTAATGCATACAAGGACCTCTGTCTGACTCCCTTCAGAATCGTAGCATCACCTTTCATGACCGTGAGGATGCCAGCATTGATCTGACACCCTTTAGAGTCGAAGACTCCAAGTGATATCAAATTCTTTTTCAGTTGCGGAACATGGCGGACATCTGTCAGCGTCCTCACAAGATTGTCATGAGTCCTGATCTGCACAGAATCGATCTCAACTATCTGACAGGCTGCATCGTTGCCCATGATGACGTTTCCACCATCAATCTTCTGATAAGTTGAAAACCATTCTTTATTCGGAGTCATATGATAGGAACACCCCGAATTCAGAACCCAACTATCCGCTAGACATCCTTGATCAGAAGCAGCCAGAACCAAATCATCTTCGGAATTCTCAGTTTCATGTGCCACTGCAGCGACGGGAGCCTTCTTCTTCGGACAATCCTTTTTCCAATGACCTGGTTCCTTGCAGTAATTACAGATGTCTTTCGCAGTGATTTTTTTCTTCTTCGGCTTGGATTTCTTCGAATTCGAGGACTGTCGCTTCTCTGCGGTCGATATCAAACCCGCGGCCTGAGTCTCTGTAGAATTTCCAGATGCCCTATGCCGAAGTTCACGAGTATGGAGACTCGATCTTACTTCTTCCAGACTCATAGTTTCCTTTTCGATAATCATAGACTGAACGAAGTTCTCATGTGATGGAGGAAGCGAAACTAATAGAATTAGGGCAGCATCTTCATTCTCGATCTTAACATTGATATTTCTGAGTTCCATCAATAAAGAATTTAACTAATCAAGATGTTCCTTCAGAGGGGTACCTTCTTGCATGCGGAGAGAGAACAGACGTTGCTTCAACAGCAACTTGTTAGTGAGAGACTTCGTCATATACAGACTCTCGAGTCTCAACCATAGACCGACCGTCTTTTTTTCATCTGCGACTTCGATTATCACCTCATCCGCCAGACACAATAGAATCATCGAGTGCGCCTTCTCCTCCTGTGCCGCCAAAGTTGCGAGGTCGATCTTCTTTTCTTTGCCCTTCGAGTCTTCCTCCTTCGGTTTGTTCTTCGACACGTTTAAGATCGGCGCCCAGACTCCTTGTTGCTTCAGAAGCGCCTGTATCTTGATCTGCCATAATCTGAAACTATTCCTGTCGTTGAACTTCTTCACGCTCACATTGTGCGACGCCATCTCCTTGCTGATCGAGAATTGTAGACAAACCCTAAGGCTCTGATACCAGTTTGTTACGAAAAGGGGGAGAGAGGGATTGCACAAAATACAGAAGAATGCGAAGAGGAAAAAACGGCGACGGCTTTTTTGTTATGGAATAACGATGATTATAAGGATGGGTCTCGGTCTAGACCCCTAGGGAGTTTATATAGGCACTCCATTTGACAGATGATAGAAATTACATACGGACTAGGACTCTAAATAAATTCCCTGAAAATATGACACCTATCTCGTGATAAAGAAATAAATCAAATCTGAATCACATACAAAATACCCCTAAAAAATTTTCGCTCAGAGGGCTCGAGACTCCCGTAGGGGAATTCTGCTGAAGCGTCTGACTATGTAGGGGGACCAATTGGGTTCAGATTCAAGGCATTATTAACACTCTCTCTCCATGTTCGTGTGCCTACCGCACTGATCGCTGCCAAAGGACGAAAGGAAGGCACCGGAGACTCCATCCATAGTATGACCCTGACCCGGCCCGGGTCCCTGCTCGGAATTTTTGAGACTAATTTCGTAAGAAGCTTGGCCCGGATTTTCCTGTACTCGGTCCGAGTTCTGACCAACAGAATGTTAATCCTACGATTTGCGAGACCCTGTTTACATAATTAATATCTGATCCTTCCGTGAAGTTAAGTATGCCCAACAGAACTATGTTTACCTTCTTATGATTAAATGAAACCGAAAGAATGGAATGCCAACTTTATTATGATTTTTCATGAACAATGAATGGTGATGATTCTTATGAACTATGTGAAGAATAATGATGAACCTTTATGATTTCTATGAAATGATAAATGGCCGTCCGTTCCCTCTCCGGACGACCACTGAAAAGATCTAAAGACGGATGACCACTTGACTTCCGGGTGTCCGGTACGTGGACAGAAGGAATTCAACTCTAATCGAACCCTCTGATTTATAAAGCTTCTGCCCACCTAATTTGTTATCGATAGCAAGAGAGATATTGAGGGAGGGAGGAGTCAAGAGAGATATTGAGTTATAAAGCTTCTGTGACTCACTTCGAGCGATGATAACAACGTGTGGCGGTAGCAACGCGAGGCGGCAGGCGACAATAGCGCACAGACGGCAACAGCTGCAACACACGGCGGTGGTAGGCACCAACACATGGTAACAAATGGCGGCGGGGGCAGTAACAAATGGTGGCAGAGGTAACTAGGGCATCAATTTTTTTGTTTGGTGCCTTCCACTCCTTACATCTTATTATCACTCCTTCTTAGACTATTATACCCTTTTTATTACGAAAAGAGGGAGAGAGATCGCACAATCACAGAAGAACACAAATATTTACGAGGTTCACCTTAAATCGGGTTACGTCCTCGGAAGCGGCGACTCTCTTTATTATGAAATAATGATGATTACAAAGATGAGTCTCTGTTTGAACTCCTAGGAAATTTATATAAGCATTCCTTTTTACAGATGATAGAAATTACAAACCGACTGGGACTCTGAGTTAATCTCCTAAAATAGGACACCTATCTCGCGATAAAGAAATAAATCAATTTCGAATCACATACATAATATCCCTAAAAAATTTTCGGTCAACTACTGTAGTACTTAAATGTTATAGGAGTTTAAAAAGATGATTGATCTTCAGGCTACTGTGTAATCTTGGTTTAAATTCTAAACTAATTTTATATTGATAATCAATATGAGTCCACTTGTGCTTCACATATTTCTATTGAATCTTGTTGTTTGAGACCTTTTTTCATTTAGGAGACGCATGCCAAGATAATAACTTTCAAAAGTTTGCTATTATTATTTTACAATTATGCATGCATTCTTGGCTTCAAAAAAAAAAAAAATGAATGCATCCTTTTCTATAGGTCAGATGGGTTATTTTACTTGTGTGTTTATTTTCTTAATATCACCTTTTTACTATATGCTGTGCTTTCTTTTTCTTCTCATCAGCAGCAAACTCAATCTTTGCGTACTTTAGCATCTCATATATGTAACTTCCACAAAGTGTGGAATACAATAAAGGCTTCTACCGCGCGTCTTGCCCTCTTCCCTACCCGCACTATTAGCTGGTGGCATTTGGAGCATGTCCTTATTCATTGTATTTGCACATGTTTCTGATAACATCGTTCAAGTTACTATGCCGATCTTGTTAGAAATATGGAACCATATTCTGGATTATGTTAAGCAGACTAATTACGCCTCTTGACCCTGTCCATTGAGAATTGAGCTCTGTATCATTCTAGTTACGTCAGCTCCATGAAGCAAATTAAATAAACTTGCAGCTGAATTCTGATATGTGTCCAACTTTGCGACAGATATTTGGTGGGAGGCTGATTTTTGTGGAGTTTGCTAAGGATAACACGAAGAAATAAAATGACAATAAAGAAAAAAAGACAAGAAGAACACTAAAAGTTAAATTGAAAAATGAAAATAAAGCAGTATATAAGTTTCAATTGTTACCTTATTAAATTTGGAACCAAAAATTTAAATTATTGCAGCACTTGGATGGAACTTGGATATGCGTTAAAGTTTAAGCGTAATAAGTCCCGAACAATTAAGAGGGGCCAAGAATGAGATATGTAACATGAAATATTCAATAAGACGCACACTTTGGTTAGCTGAGGAATATAGTCCAATTTCCAAGTTCTTATTCCAATTCCCTTATGTTATCATAACGGTTCCCCTCTGCAGCGTTGCTGTATAAATAGAACTATCACATGTTAAGGCGTAGGAAATGGAAACAGTCATTCACACCCAATAACCAAATGAATGCACAACTTGTGCAGTTTCAAAATCTCCATTAATTAATTAATTAATTAACCAAATGAATTCACTTCAGAAGATGCTTAAAAGTAATTCTATGTGGGCATCTATATGATAACGGGAATTTTTATCAATTAATTAGAAAATAATAGCCTACTCCATTATCTCATCTAATTATAGAAACGGAAATGTGATGGGCATGGGATTTGATATTACAATTGTAAAACAATTTTTAATGGATTTATTAAACCTGCACATTTTCTCTAGGCAGAAACCTATTGTTAAAAACTAGCCTTTAAACTAGTTCCAGAACAAAAACAATTGCTCATGACAATACCAGAATGAACCATCAAAAAGACATTAAACATAAACAGTTTTGATATGGCAAAGTGACCAGCTTTTCATGTTGAAAATTCGTACCACTTCCATAATGGCAATGGAAATGTTATCAATGTGTATTTATTATCTATGGTTTTCTAAGGATTGCCTGTGATTTCTTTTCGGTAACAAAGGGAGACCATTGCCAAATAAAAAGACATTAAAAAAACAATTTTGTTCCACATCAAGAATTAACTATCTCTTTTTAGGAAGCATTTACACGTTGTTCTCCCTCAATACATACACACACATATGTTACATTAGATGTTCCATGAAACAATTTATTCTATTTTCCAATCTCAAATTTTGCAGTTTCCATACAATAGGAACTATTTTCTTTTCTTTTTAGAGAGTGATGCATTGTTTGAGGACAATTCAGCTAATAACTTCACTAATTTAATAAATGAAAGAAAGTGGTCGTACTCATACCTTTTGACGTGCTCTTCTTACACTCTGCTTAACATCTTCAGCAGATTTTGAAACCACCTTACACAAAGCCTGGTAAAAAATTTAAAACTGTGAGCACAAGACATCAACAAAGATGAGAAAGCAAATGAAATCTGTGATTGAAAAACTACCTGTATATTCTCCTTGGTCAATCTAGAAAGACCATAGTTCATGTCCGATGCACAAACAAAAAAGTTACTTTCAGTAAAAATAAGAAAACAGAGGGGAAATAACCAAACTTCAATTGAGAGCAGAAGATAGAACATGAAACTATCTACTGACACATAACCTACTGGGAGAAAATAAAAATTCACAACTTCTTCCAGATGACATACAAGTTGAAGGACACTCACGGCGGGATGGATGCAATTAGCCTTTGACCCTCAGGAATTGGATTTAAACCCAATGGTGATGAACTTATTGCACTCTCAACTGCCTTTAAAGCCTGTCAGAAAGAAGCTTTCCATTATTACCAGACATAAAGCAAAATAACAAATAATTAGATGTTTGTACAATTTTGAAGGTTTATAATTGGCACATCTATTCAATCTAATTAAGACTATTGGGAGAACTTCGCTAAATTTTGTCCAACTGAGCAGTGAAACCATACTTCAAACTGAGTGGATTCCTTTACAATTTATAAAGTCTCGCATTTAACTACACGTGGAAAGAATCTTATGATCATATTTCAGTAGACAATAGATATTCATATTGAAAACTAGGACAACAATCTTCTTTCTCCTTTTGCATCTGGCCTAGAGGCACTAAAAGAAGGCACATCCTCATGACTACTAGGAAAGAGTAAGTTAAAGAGTATAACAACAACAACAACAAAGCCTTATCCCACTAGGTGGGGTCGACTACATGGATCATACGACGTCATCGTTGATCCATGTTCATGAGATTTCGACAGGGTTTTACGCTGGCTGTCGGGGCCTAACACAACCCTGCTCCTTTATCCGGGCTTGGGACCGGCTATAAAACATAGGCGGAGTTAAGTTAAAGAGTATAACATGTTTCTAAAAATGAGCATGTACATAGAAAAAAGAAAAGCATCCAAAGCATATCTTCAAATTTCATGGAGTAGTTTACATCAGGATCATAAGGTGTCACTGATAGGTTTTTTTAATCTAACACAGAAAAAACAGCGACATGGTTGAGAGGTGTCTTTGCACCAGCTATTTCTACAATGAGATGATCAAGCATTCCTGAAGATCAAATTTCAGTCAAACTCAGAATAAAGAACAAGACGGTATCTTCAAATGAACCAAAGAAAAACGTATGATGTTTTTTTGAAAGTGGAAAAGGTATGATGTTATACCCGCAGATGCCCTGCCAGCCCGAAGTTTGCTTAGCTCTCTTGCTAAAGCAACAATTGCAGCATCCATCAGAGTTTGAGCGGTTGCCTTTACAGTAGGCCCAATGTTAGGATCAGCTTGCATTGTATCGTTGTCATCTTCATCCTCTAAACCATTGAAACCATAAAGACAGGAAAAAGGGGTCAAAGCAAATACAAAATTATTTTTCAAAGATAAAGATCTGTACTATGTAAAATTTCAAATAAATACAATTCAAATTTGAATGTAAATCAATAAGTAAGGAAACATGAAGCCGTTTATGATCTAAGTTCAGGAGAGATATGCACGTCAAGTTCTACAAAAACTTCAAGTTTTTTGTGATGGCTTTGTGAATAAAGACGATTATGATTATGGACCTTTAGGACAGCCCATGAGTTTAGTCTTCCTTATATTAGATTTTCTTTAATTCACTTAACTTTTATTAGTTTTCTTTTATTCAACGTTCTTTGTTATTTGATATTTCATATATATGAGTATCTAGAACCCTAGAATACATCAAACTTTTTAAAAGGGTGGTTAAAAAATGTCGTAACCAAAAAGATCCCGAATGGATTGTCATTTTGCATTTTGTTAGCGCCTCATGAAATTAGATGTGAAATGCAACATCGTGAGTACTAATTCTTGAAAGATGCCCTTTTAAGCCTTCAATTTTGTGCGTCCTCAGATCATCATTCTTCTCCTGTGATTACTGTACCACGATCCAGTCTCAAATTTTGTTCCTCAATACGAAATCACACTTGCTGCCATAGCACGGATCACATTGCTTCGCAATGCCCATGTCATGATCTTGTTATTAATTCCAAGTCATTTGCTTCCGCTTCACGTGATTCAATTGATTCTCCGTATGAGAATAACTTTTGTTTGGTAGACTTAGATGAGCCGTCCTTCAAGAATAATTTTAATACTTGTGTTCTTTTGTCATTTGAGTTGATGTTGATATTTCTTTTATAGGCTTGATAGGTGCAAATCATGTTGATATTTCTCTCATCAAGCCAAAAAAAATTGGGTCATGATCTTTCTCACATAGAAATAATGGACTCGAGGAGATCAATCAATTGTCTGAACTTTTAGATTACAAATCTTTGCTAAGCATGGAACTCAAAATTGTTAAGCACATAAATCCACTCAAGAACAAATCTTGTGTCAAGCCACATCTTATCTTTCCATAATCAAATGCAGAATTTTATTCTATGTTTCGAAACGCATTTTTTTTGTGCGTTCTCAGTCTAAGTAAGAAAGTGTTAGAAGCTTACACGACTTCCTTCCTTTGGCGAATCCCCTTCGATCTCTGAAGGAGACAAAATGCAAATCCAAGCAAATCGGAAGGGCCTCCAAATCCGACGGCCGTAGCAGCGTCGAGAGGGTTGGTCGCCGTCTCCCTAGCCGGAAGGGGGGAAGAGAGGTACGAGAAGTGCGAGAGAGTGCTGAAACAGGGAGGTAATCGGATGAAAAGGAGAGCACCTCTGCAAGAGGACGTAGCTCGCCGGAGGCAAATCGCCATTGCTGCTAGGGTTTAGGGTTCTCCTTGTAGTACGGTCACGACGAGCAAGCACACGATCGCGCCAATTTGCCTCTTCTTCAAATGAACCTGAAGATTAAATTTCAATCAAACTCAGAAGAAGGAACAAGACAACATCTTCGAGACAGTAGTTGTCCACGGCCCGCACGTGATGAGAGTGTTAAGATTATAAATAAAAAATGTGTTCTTTTTTAAACTTTTAAGAAAATTGGTTAGCATTTTCACAAGATAAAATCTAGATATATTCTTCAATGAAAATAGGGGTACAATTTTATTTTACTTCGTGTTTGGTTGGAAAAAAAATAAATTTCATATTTTATAATTAAAATATTTTATATAAATAATTTACATTTATTATTATCATCTTAATAAAAATTATAATATAACAATATATAGTTAAATAAGGAAAAATAAAAAAAAATGATGAAAAAGAGTAGAATATCTTAGAAGAATAGATATATTCTTCAAGACGGTTTTGCAAAAATCGAAATTTGACTAAGTTAGCCTTATTCTCTTATATTCCATGTTTAGACGAATACTGCATTCTAACCAAACATAAATTGAAACTTATAGCCCCTCAAGATTTGTTTAGACTAGTGCTGCATTCTAACTATTGTTTAAATATGTAAATAAGGAGAAGTGAAAAATAGACTGTCGAAGATGCGGGATGCAACTTGTAGGATAGTGCCAGCTCGTTCTGAAACTCTCTGATAATGTAATTGATCCCTACAGCACTGAGTCACCTTTACAATAGATTGCTTGGTACTTGAAGAAGAGCATATAGTGCAGTGATATTAAACCCACATGTGCTAGATATTACAAATAAGCCATCACATTAATTCAGCTGATTTCACGTGGACATTTTTATTTTTCTCAACTGTGGTTCTGTGTGCTTTATGACATAGCTGCATTTACAATTTTCTATGTGGCATTGTCTCTTTCTCAACTTCTATGCATCCTAATGTGCTGCTGGTGCGGACATTGTTGAATATATTGTGTTGGCATTATTGTTCATGCAAGTAATTCTTGATCTTTTTATGTTAACACATGAATTATTATATTTTCCTAATATTTTTCCTGTGTGGCTTAATTTATTTGTAGGTACCATCCTGACAAAAATGCAAATGATCCTATAGCAGCTGATGTTTTTAAAGAGGTTACATACTCATATAATATCTTATCAGATCCAGACAAATGGCGTCAATATGATACATCAGGTTTTGAGGTGAATCATCTGAGTATAATTTCCGTTATGCTTATATGATAACTTGCATACCTTTTTTACTTATCAGATTGGACATTTGATATTTCCAATACTTGATGTTCATTGTAGTTGCTGTTCAACATGGGAAAGTGCTTACTTCTCTTGATCCTTGCTCATTTATCAAAGTTATCTATGAAACTTCTGTTTCCAGGCTATTGATTCAGATTGCCAAGACCTGGAGCTTGACCTTTCAAGTCTCAGTACTGTTAATACAATATTTGCTGCAATGTTTAGGAAAGTTAAATATCAAGAGTATTGTTCCCTCTAAAAAAAGAGTACTGCTATTTTTTTTTGTATTGGATGATAGTTCTTGTACTCCATTGAAAAATGTTATAATGACCACAATCTTTATGCCTAATGTTAGTAAACTTGGTGTACCTATAAAGACGACTGTGTCTGCAACCATTTTGGAAAAGGCACTCAATGGAACAGTGGTCACGAACCCACTTCAGCTGGGCCAGCCAGTAACTAGAAAGGTACGATAATACTCTTCTATTGGTCAGTTTGCCTTTGTAACCCTAACATCGTATCTTGATTAGTATTTCACAGGTAGGGAAACAGTCTGCCCATTTCTACTCTGTACAAATTACAGAGTCGCAGGCCCAAACTGGAGTTGTTTATCGAGTGCATTCAACTGATAAAAGCAAATTCAAGGTGCACAATCTTCTTTATTCCCTAAAAGGCATGGGAACATTGATTTTTCTAAGAATGACCAAAATGAAATGTCTGAATGCCTTAACGCTTTTTCACATATTTAATCAATTGTTAAATGTGGTCTCTTGACACTTAATTCTTCTCTAAAAGAAGAAAATGTTAAATGTGGTTATCTGTCACCAAAAAAACAATTCTAAACAATGTGCTTGCCCCTCTCAAAAAATAATTTTCTTGCAATTTTCGAAGTTAAAGCCTCCATCCTTTAATGTTTCTCTTTCCATATTTTTGATAGATTTCCCCTTAATGGCTGAAGATATCAGAAAAAAGTAGTTTTGTTTTTGGAAATTGGGGAAATGCTCTAGCAATGCTGTGACATAGCTGGTGGCCGTTATGCTGTCTTTTTTCAGTTTTTCTATACCACAGTAGGAGTTTCAATTAGAGAAGGTGTGCTTTTATTGCCAGAAATAATGTGGTGCATTGTACCTCTATTAAATAGTTTGTCGGCGTGTTATACAGAATAATCTCTTATAAAAAAAATATAGAATAATCTCAGTTGTCTTGAGAGCAAATGGAATGTGTCACAAAGTTTAGAATGTAACATTTGAATGGGGGAATATTCATTGAAAGGTTCTTGGTGTTTCATATGACTGTAATATGAACTAATATATTGTGTCTTATGGTCACTTCATTTCTTGATAATTTATGTTTTAAGTCTTTCAGGAATTGTTGATGGACACTTTTTGCTTTAAATGATACACTTCCACATTTTGCAGTTATTGTTCTTTGAGCAGGAAGAGAATGGTGGATTAAACCTTGTATTACAGGTATGTACACTTTATAATTCCCTTGCCAATAAGCTATGTCAAACTTGATCTTCTTCTATTTGCATCAAGAGTGAGTTTCTCCTTTTCGTTGTTTCGTTGTATGACATTTTATTTGTTGTTGTGACACCATGCTGAATAACGTAAATTAACTGCTTAATAATTATCCTTTTTTGCATGATAGTGTGGCATGGTAGGACAAGATATCTGAAATGTTGTTTCGGAGATTAAAAGCTTTGCAGTGTTCTGAATCTTGATGAAAGAAATCTGATAACATATTTTAACCTTTTGTTTCGCCTTTGTTTATCAGAATGTTTTTGTTTGTGAATCAAGTTTCGAGTGCTTACATGTTTATTATGCAACATAATCATTGACCTTAAAATTATTAATGGGCATACATTGCCATAGAACCATCACTGGACAATGTAGATTCGATTATATTGTCAATAATGTGCATTTCTTTGTTTAATATGCATAAGTAATCTATTTGTCAATCTATATTAGTTATTTATTAATATAACAAAGATTTACTCATTAATATATATTACTGATATACTTTTGATCAAGATAATTAAGTTTTAAATACTTAGTATATTTATAGAAATATGATAACAATATATTCATAATAAATTTTATGAATTGTTATTAAACTACAATAATTAATAAGAAGTAATATTATTTGTTATTTATTAATAAATAAATTATCATACTAATAATATAATCAATGAAATTGATAAACATCTATTTAGTGATAATAAGGTTATTATGATTAATAATGCTAAGATTAATATTACTAGCATATTGAGATTTGTTCTACTAATTTTATAATTTATTTAAGTAAGTTTCAAAAGGTAAATGCGAAAAGCAAAAATAAAACGATCATCTCATCCATCTGATAGACAATTTACATTGCCACTTCATAAGCAATGTGAATTGTCTAAACAATTCAAATTGTTCATCACCTATTATAAGTGAACATGACAATCTGATGGCCCAAGTAATTTAATACAATATTACATGGTAACATGCAACTAGAGAAATGTCCATAAGATTGTACAAGTTCCTCCACACTTGTTCTTTTAAGTTGATACGCTCGTGTGTAGTAATTATCATGTGTGCATCAACTTTTTGGCTTCATCATGTAACCATGAAAGAAAATGCCTATTGTAGGTCCTTGTTGCATGCAATCAGTAATCACATATATATACTTGGTGAAATGCTTACCTAGATTTTTGTGGCAGGAAGTCAGGAGCAAAAATGGAAAGATAACTTCTGCGGGGATGTTCTTTCTTTGTTTTCCTGTGTATCGGTTTGATAAAAACAGTTCTGTAAGGCAACAATTTTAAGGTTGTATAATCTTGCTCCCATAAATCAGATTCTGTCTTTGACACCTATATTTCTTACCTATAGATAGCAATTGCCAAAGATCCCAATGCCGCATTTTTCAAGAAGTTGGATGGTTTTCAACCCTGTGAAATGAATGAATTGAATGCGGGTAGCCACATATTTGCTGTCTATGGTAGGTAGCTCTGCATGGACATTCTTTTGACAGATTTTTTTTACTATGGAATTTCAATTATGTATGCTCAAACTCATCTCTTGTTGATCTGGAATACTGAGGTAACTTCTTTAAAAGTGTAAACTATACAATAGAGGTTATCTGTGCTGAACCATTTGTTGCGGAAAAGGAAAAGCTCCAGGATGTTGAAGCAAGAATATTATCTAAAAGAGCAGAGTTGTCCAAGTTTGAAGCTGAATACAGAGATGTATTTTCAATTTTCAACAAGTATTTACTCGGATTTTCTTTAGCATCTACAGAGATTGATTTCCTGTTGGGACTGACAGGTGGTGGCACAAGAAATGCACAAGAAATGCAAGTAGTGAGTATTAACCTCTTATGATGATAGTTATTTTTTAATGTCAATGTACTTAGACATGGCTTATGTTTTGATTTGTTTTATCATTCTCACCTTAGATAGATGAGCTTCTCAAGGAAAGGAACTTTATTCATGCTTCCTACACTACCATTCAATCCTCAAAACACGATTCAAGTAGCAACAAGATTAGAAATTCCTTCAGGTTGCCTAAAAATGATGGAGAACCACAGCCAAAGGAGAAGAAATCGTTGGATGAAGTCGAAGCAAAAGAGAAGAAATCTCGGGACGAAGAACCTCAAAAGAAAGAGAAGAAGCCACAAGATCGTGCTAGAAGAAAAAAGTGGTTTAAAATTCACTTGAAGATGGCCAAGAGGAAGCCTTGTTGGTTATAGTGAATTTATTCAACAATTTCATTCTTATAGTGTGAAATTCTTCTTCACCTTCTCCTTGTGCGTATTGCTTTTGTTTTGTTTTCTTCATATTTGCAGGCATTGTTTTGAGGAAAGCATTCCGTTCAGGGTTGACAACCTATTATACTCTTACTTGCTCTCAGATTAATTTCTCTCCTTACCGATGTTAAATTCTTTTGGCACGATGATCAGAGTTTCCACTGTGGACACATGCATAATGCATTAGCTAGCAATAGCATCCTTCTTTTCCTACATCTTGATGAATGGACGAGAGCAAGTGACTACTACATGTGTAACGCCCCCAAATCGACCCCCGTCACATGGCGAAGATCAATCTGGAGACGCTACGTCATGCTATAACTTGACCATATCTCAGTCAAGAACCGAGACACGTCAACGGAAGAAAAGAAATAAAGATAAATTATAACTTTAATTGCGGAAGTCTAAAAGTGGCTATGTCGTTACTAAGAAATAAATTAAGTTCTACATCATGAATCTAAATTGCGGAAGGTAAATGAAAACTAAATAACACTCTAAAAGTCCTATGGTTCATGTGCTGTCCTATCGTCAGAGCATCATCACCACACGCCTACTCCACCACGTTACTGACCTGGTCCTGTGGAAATCAGACACAGGGAAGGAGGTCCTCCCGTAAGCTTTACAGCCTAGTGAGGAACCACATGATATACAATGCATGACATGAATATAATAATCAGCGGTAAATAATCATGCTTAACTTGAACGTGGAAGATAACATATCGGTATCATGGATCATAATAAGAATAAGATCAACGATATCATGAATCATGAGGATCAATAATACTTAGTAAACTTGGAATCATGACATACTTGACTTGACTTGAACTTGAACATGCTTGTTGATTTTGGTTATTAATTAACAATCAGGGTGACTTTGAGTGCCTTTAATTCTTGGGGTATGCCCAGCAAACGATACGGTCTTGTGCGGGTCAATGGGTGATCAAATCATGACCAATGGAGCGACCCTTATCTTGATGCACTTGGCTTGGACTGGCAACCCATCATTAATCTTTCATCTGAACTTATTAATCACTTTTAGTATCTTCTCATTCTTTGTATCATGTGATGAAGGAGATATGATCGGTATGAGGTAAATCAAGACAAAGAGTTCATGTTGAAATTATAAGGAAATCAATAATGTTCATATCAAAATAAAGAGAGACTAATGGGTGAATTTTGCTGGATTTTACGCCCTCACCTCTTCTGAATTTTTACGCCCGAAGAATCCCCTTCACCTTACGGCCGTAAAATCCAAATTCTTTGGATTTTTACGCCCGAGAAATTTCTTCACCTTACGGCCGTAAAACCCTAATTCTTTGGATTTTTACGCCCGAGGAATTCCTTCACCTTATGGCCGTAAAATCCTAATTCTTTGGATTTTTACGCCCGAGGAATTCCTTCACCTTACGGCCGTAAAACCCTAATTCTTTGGATTTTTACGCCCGAGGAATTTCTTCACCTTACGGCCGTAAAACCCTACCTCTCTATTCCATTACGGCCGTAAAGTTTACCCCTATTGCATTACGGCCGTAAGCTTCATCTTTTTTTCTTTTTTTTTAATTCTCTTATGGCCAATCCATCTCCGCTTTCTCTCTCTCCATCCTTTTCTCGACCGTAAGAAAATTACGGCCAAACAAATTTACGGCCGTAATACTTCTACTTTAAAATTAGGTTGCGTTATAAAACCGAAAACGAAATTCCTCTACGTACTTTCGCCCTACTCTAAATCTACATCCTAGCAATCAATAATACAGAAATATAACAAACAGAAATAACTATGCATGCAACAATCAACCAATCAAAGAATTCAAGAAATAAAAAAAAAATAAAAAAACAATAACTTTAATCATATTCATCTTCTTTTCATAACGATTCAGACATGAATTGAGATAATTCAGAGGTCATGCAAGGTGATTTCGATTCACCCACCTCGGTTCGCGATTACTCCTTGCGTCAGTTCGACGGAATCCTAATTATTACGTCCCCTGTTTCCTCCTTGTTCTTCCTCTCGGCCACCTTCTGCAGATTTCCACCGGAGGGGCATAAAAAGAACAGAACCAAAGGTACTAGAAGAAGGGAAAGATCTTACACTACTTGCAATTGAGACGAGGGAGGAAAAAAATCTGTTCCTACTCGGCTTTGCACAGGGCGGCAGCA
This sequence comes from Pontederia crassipes, assembly GCA_030549335.1. Taxonomy (NCBI): domain Eukaryota; kingdom Viridiplantae; phylum Streptophyta; class Magnoliopsida; order Commelinales; family Pontederiaceae; genus Pontederia; species Pontederia crassipes. The sequence continues at coordinate 12,979,090 of CM060190.1, forward strand.
GGGCAAGAAAGAAAAAGACCCGTGAGGTTTTGGGGAGAAGAGGGTTTAATAGGATTCTGTTTTGCCTAATTAAAGTCTCTCCTCATCTAATATGATTCAAAGTGATCATATTCATATTCGTGGACGTTATCTGATGAGAGGAGTCCCAATTGGATTGAATTTTATCCCATTTTAAATCGTGCGGTCCATCATGTTTTCTCTTTTTTTTTATATCTGCTGGTTGTCGGTTATTACAACATGTATATATAGAACTAAGTTGAATTTGTAAGTTCACGGTTCACCCGTAATCATTTTTTGATATATTTATACTATGTACTGTGCATTCAAATTTATTTTTAGATAATGATAACATCAATAGTTGCATAGACCAGCTATCTAATTCGCAACATTTGATTGAAAAGTCAACATTAGAGAGGGAAATAGGGATAGGAATGCATCTGGATCTTGTGATCCACCGGTACAACCTTGTTCTCCACCTATTCTTTGCATCATGAAGTTTCATGGAACTCAAAATTGACCTAGAGACCTTTTTTTAGATCATACTCCACTTATCTGGCAGGATATGAATACTGAAGGCTTTGGATCACATTTTGAACTTGAACTTGGTTAACAAACTTAAAAGCTGCACATACTTTTTATGATAAGTTTAACAAACTTAGAACTTGGTTACGAGAATACAAAAAATAAATCAAAGTTGAGCGGGAGTCGGACTGAGGCCTTGAATGGCATAACTCAACTGGATAAGACATCAGGCCATTTTTATATGAAACATGTAACATTGTGACATTGCAAATTCATATACCTTAAGATGAGATTTAAATGTGAAAGTATTAAATCAAAATTTCTAAATGAAGAGTGAAGTTTCTTATATTCCACAATTTGGGTTGAGGCTAAAAAAGACCCCCTTTCTTTACCAAGTACCTTTCCATGGTGATCACCAGCCTTCATCTTTCCTTCTCATAGCCGTCAAGGAGGACAATGACTTAAGCTCCAACCACAGAAGAGCATCGTCCATCCACTACACTCGTATAATTGAATCTTTCAAAATTTTTATCTAAAGCGAACAGTGTTATTTCTTTGCATTGATGTGAATAGGAAAAAAAAAAGATTCTTTTTTTTGAATTGGATACTTTTTATTTACTGTTGTATAGTCAATAATTGATGATGCTGTATTTAATAAAGTTATTTCTTTAAATCTCTTCTAAACCATCGTAATGTTTTGCATCTAATCCTAAAGTTTAAATTTATCTTACGATATCTTTAAATTTTATCGTATTTTTTGGTACTTTTTTTATTTTTTTTTCATTTGTGAAAAAACTAAAGTATCCTCCCCAAGTAATAACTGAGATATATATACTGTCTTTGAGTGTTTAAAAAAGAATAATATAATAAATAATTTAAATTTTTAAAAATAATTCTCTTCATTGTCTGTGGCCTTTTTTATATTATTTATTATTTTATTGTTAGAAATACTAAAAGATAGCACGTATATTTAATTATTATGTAGGAAGGATATTTAATCTTTTCATAAATGAAAAAAGAACTAAAATTAATAAAAAAATAGAAAAATTAAAGTGAAAATGTGATAAAGTTTAGTAATATTCTAAAGTAAATTTATACTTTAAGACTAGATGTGAAAATCATAATAGTTTAGGGGAGGTGAAACAACCCTATTTATTATATGATGATATGACTTTTTTTTTTCAAATTTCAAGAACCTTGCCATATGTGAAGATGTTTTCTTTTTCGAATTTCAAGAAAAATAAAAAAAAATCATCACAGAAGAAAGTTGAAACTAATTAATCAAGGAGTTAAACTTAAAGGCTTGAATAATACAAAAGTGGTTTGCGGTATAATTCTTATATATGATGCAACAAATTACTAAGTTTACCTCAGCAATTCGTAGTGCAAGACGACGCATGGTAACTGGGAGGTCCTTTCAAATCACATTATTATTTTTAGGGGGATTAAAAGTCTAAAACAATGACGATAATCTATCCATTTAGTTCATGTGTACTAAGTAAAATCTATCTAATATATTAAAAAAAGTATTAGTCTCAAGATAAAAGAAAATAAGATAAATTGAATTTTGAAAGTGAGGATGATAAAGAAATGATGTTTAAGTCTCGCTTCAAGAGCTACAGTAGTTGTTTGGCACGTAAAAAAAAAATTAGAGAATAAAATTTAATAGAAGCATTTTATTTTATTCTATATATAAAAATTTATTAGTTTCAAGAAAAAAAATAAAAACAATAAGATAAATAGATTGTGAAAGTGAGGAAATTATGTTTCAAGAAAATTATGTTTTAAGAAAATTATGTTTTAAGTCGCTTCCAGAAATACTGTTGTTTGTCACGTCAAAAAAATAATATGTATATTAGAGAATGAAATTTAACTGACTCAAATTTTTTTATTTTATATAAAATATTTTTAAATATAAGATTTAGAAACTAGAGAGTCATAAAGTAATTGTAGAGTTCCAATGTTTGACATTTGATTCTTAATTTTTGTTATTTTTAAACATCATATTGAATATTTAATTTTGATATTTCACATCTCTAGTTTTACTTATTTATTTAAAATTAATTATTTTTTCTTTGATTATAATAAAGTAACGTCTTTAGGACCGATCCTAAAGCATCAAGAAATATTTTAGTCCTAAATTTGGTATATTGTTCACTTGAGCTTGTTCTTGGAGAAGGTGGGGTCGGTTTTTAAATCCAAAATAATAAATCATTAATTTTTGAATCAATTATTTAGATTAAAAAATATTCTAAAATTATTTTAAAAAAGAAAAAATCACTCTCTAACAAGTCAATTTTTGTGCGTAGTTTTTTGGAAACCCTTTTTAGTGTAGCAATATTTTCAAAAACTATATAATAATTTAAAATTAATATGAACACATTTAAATTTATAACTAAACATAAGATATAGTACTAAAATTTCAAAACTATTAAATTAGAGTTCCATAATATGATATGAAAAAAAATTATAATGCAATAATAAAAAAAATGGTAACTTATGAATTAATCATGTAAATAAATATTTATAAATATAAAATGAGCTCGATGGGCATTTACAGTTTTTTCAAGTGACGTTCTAATTTGAGGGGATCGATTTCATTCTAATAAGTCAATTTAATAGTACTGAGACTCGTAGCTTTTAATTTTTTTCAATCACTTTTTTTAATCGATATAAATTACATTTTCTTTTGACACGTAGAGTTTTATATGATGGTTGAATAACTTTACATGTAATAAATAAAAAATAGAGTTTAAATAATTTTATTTATATGGGACTTCAATCCTTAGATTTTTTCTTCTGGTTACAAACTTCCAATTATTTCAGTGTTAAAGAAGAATTGAGATTTTGTCCCTCTCTTATTTCCATGAAAAGCATTTGGATCCATCATCGATTTTGCTTATATGAAGTGAAAAAATTGGCGTTTTTGGGTAGTTCGATTTCAGAAATACAAAAGAAAAAGAATGGTAAATACAACTTTTGGTTCATAATATTAAATTAGTAATGCAACTTAGGCTTTGAGCACAATATATATGTGTAAGTAGTGTGTTACACCCCACATGAATTCGATCTAAATGTAAGCACATGAAATCACAAATTCATGATTACAAATTAATTATTTATGATAATGCAAATGTAAGAAGGTAAACCATTTTCTCGTGAAGGCTTTTGCCACAGCTCAAGTTAAACTAAAATCTGAACAATACGGCAAATATCCTCCAGAAAACATTAAGTATAAAAAATACAAGTGACCACTATTATTAATCATTAATGAACCTAAGCTAGAAAAGAGAGGACAATTGAAGAAATTTGAAACAATAGTTTATTAGACCCGAATGGCATGTCCAATAGACAACTTGTAACAACAAATTCCACCTATCAACAATATTAGCCTATCAAGGATCATAGAAACACCAACCTGTAATGGATTAGATTCCTGATAAAAGGATGGAATGGCATGTCCAACCTTATGCATTTTGCAAAAAAGTTAAGCTTAATATTAGAAACTAATTTAGCTTACTATTGGAACCTCAAGCACCCCATGATGAGGAGGGAACATTTCAAGCAAAATAAAGTTATTTCATAAAACTGGAACAAACATGAGACTGTAAAAAGGCAGATCTGCAAACATCTTTTACAGATATTTAAGGAACTTTGACTTGCTCAGCAGTTTGAAAAAATAGTAGGATACATCCAGTTACGTACATTTTAAAGAGAGAGAGAGAACAAAAAAAGATTACTCGGTTATATCAAAACAAAGCTTGGCTTCATCCCATGGGCCGTTAATATCAAACTTGTACTCCTGTACTCTTATAAGCCAGTAGGGGCAAATAATTGATATAAAAATTAAAATACTTAGCAGTAGAACAAAAAGCACGCGATGCAACTTGGACACGATGATCAGGGTTACACTCATCAGTGCAAAAGAAAAACAAATATGCAATCTCTTTGAGTACTTCTTGATGCAAAACATAATTAGAGGTGTGAATAGAAACACTTGCAGCGAGAAGAGCATGATTGCAAAGACGTGAAGCCCAGAAGGAAGGCGAGATGCTACAAGGACAGATGCAACTATGGATGCCGTCAAAGAAATATTACTGGAGAGGGTAGGGTTCTTCAGAGCACCAGGGGGTCTTATCGTTGATCCTGAATAATCATGCAAGAAGAGATGAATGATGAGAAGTGATACCGTTAGCGCCAATATAGAGTCTGAGCTGATGGATCTGGTAAGAGTTTGATAGGTAGGGGCTAAAATGTACAGACCACTAATAAAGAAAGAGATGTTAAGAACATAAAGCAAAAGAAGACCCAAGTTCATTTGATTTGTGGTAAGTAAGAGAATTGAAAATCCAAGGGCCAGGAGGCAAACATCCAGTCTGAGCAAAGAGATCTCGTCAATGACTAAGCCTAAAGTGCATGTCCACACACAAACTACAAGAGCCACAATGCAGATATACTGTGTTATGGACACGGAATCTTGCATCACTTTCCCCAAGTCCCTCTTTACCACATTGGCATTCATCACCATGTCTTTGAGAAATGTATCATCCGTGTGATTATCATCATATCCCTGCTGCATGCCTCCGTAGGCCACCTTCTTCCACTTGGGTCGATGTACAATCCCATCTACTCCGTCCATCATGGTAATATACCTCCTTTACAGCTTGATCCAATAAGATTAACTGATTTTGCTGTGAAAATTCCAACACCAGGGCTGACTGATACTCGTTAAATCAATGTAAATGACATGCCACCCTTTACATCTTCTGCCTGATAACAGAAAAAGCAAGTCATAAATTACAATTACAAGGCGAAAGAAAAATGCACAGATATGCTGAGGAAAACATGGCTGCCAAGGCCATTATGCACAGGTAAGATGGGGAAATAATTTGTAGTTAAGTTTTCCTATACACGCACAAAACATATTTAAAAGTACACTCTAATCCTTGTTTGCAACATTTGGGTCACTTGTGCTTATAAAAATTAAAAGACAAGTCATCCTATTAATCTTGCTAAGTCATTCTATTACTCAAAACATCAGACACCACAACGTCCTGTTGTAATTGAACCAAAAAAAGTTTTCTACAATTCAACAAACACAAAATTCGCATCCTTCCATTCCAAGACTGAAGTCATGCATGCACAACTCATTCTTTCACAAGGGTGAATGGGCAGGTGAACAAACCCTCATTATATTAAGAACAACTAGCATAGCCTTAGATATAATCATATTTTTCCAATTAAATAATATATATTTATGTTACATTTATTGAAAGAGATCAAATCTTAAAGCTTGTGAGCAGGAGACCCCTAAGCAACTCCAACGTGGGAACATGATTTATACTAGGATGTCTCTACTACCCATAGTTTGGCAAGCTAATAAGTCACCAAGGTTTAAACATTAAGCCTAGGTTTTGCACATAAGGAATCATTAAATAATATCTTACTAATTAACACTAACATGAGAAATCTTGAATGTCCAACAACGAGTACTCAAACTTAGTAATGATACATTAAGTATCCGTAATAACAAATCAAGAATTCTAATGATAGAATCAATGGCCAATGTGATCTACATGACATTATTGCATCCGTAGACCTACATCCTTGTGTTTGTCTAAATTTCTTATTGATACAAACCTAGAATAGAAGGAGCTAACCTCAACAAACATTTCTATTTTATTTTTATTTAATAAAAGATAACAAATATGACATTTGTCATTCTTATATATCTTGTTTTTAGGGTTCACGTCTATCCGACTTAACATATACTAATCAAATTGCCAACATTAACATTAGCACCTTCTGATTAATCAGATATGTTAGTTGATTCAGCAACTTCGTACATTAGAACATGCTTTTATATTTGGATGTCTCTAATACCTATGGTTTGGCAAGCTAATAACTAACCTAAGAATAAAAATTAAGCACACAGGTTGTTCGCTTAACAAATCATAAAATAATATCTTACTTACTAGTTAGTACCATTAACATCGATAGTAAGTTTTCGTTTTACCTACACATCATTTAGTTCAAACTCAACAAACTGTTAACATTAACGTAATTTAGACCATCCCCAAATCATGGTTTACCAATCCCTCCCAAGTCCTAACATTGTTCTATCCACCTTAGTTAACATTACTTCCAATTAACTGAATGTTGACCTCCCAATAATTTCCTTACATAAATCATTTCTATGCATCTTTGTGCAGACTGAACTACCCGACGGTAAGATAGGTTCCTTATTTCTCTCTGGCCCCATTACCTTCTTGGCTAACACGCTCGAGAGAACTGATAACCTGTGGTCACCGATTGACACATCTAATTCAAGAGCATAGAAGGTAGTGGTCTCCAACAATGTTGTCAAACTCGTAAAGTATAAATTACATGGAAAAATACAACATTATAATTTCTTTAAAATGAAGCATAAATCCAACTTTTAAGGGTGGCGGCATCAGTTTCTCAACTGGAAGTAAAGGTGGGAAATTCAGCTATGGTTATTCAACTTTTAAGGGTAAGAGGTCATCAATGGAGGATTATTTTGAGACAAGGATCTCGGAAGTTGACGGTCAAATGGTTGCATTTTTTGGTGTCTTTGATGGTACGACTGAACTGAATCTTCTATGCCCCCAACTTGACAAGTTATCTTACCATGATACCTCTGCTCATTTCTTTTTTACAAGGTTACAGGCTCTCAATAAGTATGTTGTGTTTCTCAACAAGACTAAAATAGTTTTTTTTTTTTTATATGTGAACATCTTCTTTATAACTCCGCCTATATTTTATAGCCGGTCCCAAGCCCGGATAAAGGAGGAGGGTTGTGTTAGGCCCCGACAGCCAGCATAAAATCCTGTCAAATCTTATGAACATGGATCAACGAATGGTGTCGTATGATCCATGTAGCCGACCCCACCTAGTGGGATAAGGCTTTGTTGTTGTTGTTGTTGTTGAAGCATAAATCCAACTTTATTTAAATGTCATTCTGCTTCACCTAATTCTGTAACACATTTAACGATTGAAACAAAATAATTAAAATAGAATTTAAACTCAAGTAAATACTCGAAACAGGACAATAAATTAATATTTAGGATCCAAATAAAGAAAGCAGGCAGGCAGCAAGCACAAAAGGGTACAGGTAGGTCATACGTTCCTCCTGTAATGCCCCCAAAAGAGACACCTGCCATGCGGCAAGGACCTTTCTAACACTATACTTAGACAAAATACTTGACTAAGACCAGTCAATAAACAAGGCACATCAGCAAGACAAATAAACGAAGTTAAGGTAATAGAAAGAAAAGGACTAGTCATAAAGTGCGGAAGTCAAAAAGTTAATACAAGTCTCAAATGGAAGTTCCTTAATTATTACATCAGAGTTCATGAGATGATATAAAGAAAAGGTACCCTAAGTTCATGTGCTTTGCCGTCACACACACTTAGACCTCCTATCACTGACATGTCCTTGCGTGAATCAAACATAGGGAACACAATTCTCCCATGAGACTATTTTTATGGGGATTCTCCCAGGAGCTTTGATAAGTGACTTGTAATGATTCCATTCATTTATTTGTTAAGGAATCATTGTTTTTTTCGGTAACAATGGTAATTTGATAATACATGTGACTTTGATAAGTGACTTTGTAATTCCTATCCTTTCATTATTATTATCGAATGGATTCTTTGTTTACTTATGAGGTATATCATGCAAACAATACAACCACGTTTTGATGGTAAGTGCAACGTTGTCAAACACGTAAAATGGGCATGACAAGGAGGACCGGGAAAAAATGTAAATCGTGAACTCATAACACGACCCCGTCGATTCTATCAGATTATTTTTTTAATATTTTCTTTTTAATTAGCACGGGCACGACGCAGATGCCATTTTTCTTTACCTAAATGACTGTAACACTAACACATTTGTATCTATTATCTATACGTACAATGATACAAAAGTAACAATATATGCATAAAGTAATTAAAACCTAACTAAACATGCACTTATATAATCCTAATTTAAGTTTTAAGCATGCTATCGCCGGCCTTCCTGCTGCATTGGACGACGTCTTCCCTAGGCGCTCTCTGCTCTGTGAGCAGGGAGGCGTCGAGAGGCGCCGAATCGCGCAAACAGGGAGGGAGACAACAGCACATGAGCAGGGAGCAGGTGCAGACCGCGCGAAAGAGGAAAGAACGGCGACAGCGAGAGAGAGAGAGAGAGAGAGAGATTGGGGGAGGGAGGAGATGCGGAGTACCAGCGATACACGGCGAGCGGCAGCAATGGCAGGCGGCAGCAGCGCAGAGTGGCAGACGGCTGGAAAACACGGCGGCAGGAGTCAACACACGGCGGCAGGCTGCAACAACCGGCAGCAGGCGGCAGGCGGCAACGGCAACCCACGGCGTCTGGTGGAGGTAAACTAGGGGCTAGGGCATCGCTTTTTTTCCCTTATCGGTTTTTCGCTCACGTGGTCACACCTGAGCCCTTAACTCAGCGGCAAAAAAATGCCCAGCGATTCCACCATCCACCATGCAAAAAAAAAAGAATGGAGCACGATTTTTCGACGTAGGATCGTACAAACATACATTTTTACGTGTTAAGACGTGATTTTAACAACATTACTACTATAGTAAGTGGTTGATCAAATCTATGGCAAATGCCCTTTTCTTAGGAAAAGATATAATAGACTCGTTGAATGGCACCCATGTCAATCAACAATGACAATAGTGCATTTGTCTTAACATGGCATCCGTCTTTCATCTCGTAACTTTCGTTAGCCATTTAGTCATCTTTATAATATTACAATGTGTGACCATTTGACATTGGATGTTCGATGAGTAGGGTTAACAATTGACACAACAGATTAATGTTTATGTGATGAATCATAGGCTCAATGAGTAATCAATCCTAAGTATCAAACAATCTAAGACATAAATGGGGGATAATTGGTGTGGGAACTTGGACCGGACAGGGGTGGAACCCGGGATGGATTTTGACTTCCACAAGGTAAATGACGATTCAGCTAGACAGAACTTGGTCCAGTTAATAGAGGGACCCGGGCCAGCTTCAGAAAATGTTCAATTACAAACAAATCACAGGGTTTTCTTCTATATAAGAATGATGGGTTTTCCTATCTAATGGACCAGAAACTCATGATATTGTAATAAACTTGAATAGATTAACCAGATTCTATTTAATCTGTAGCAGGGAACAAAAATTATTAATACAACTTCCTAACTTAATGATTTCACGTATAGATTTACCGATTGAATATAAACTTTAAACAATCACTGGAATGCATCCATTAAGATAGATAAAGCATGTCGCAGTATATTAGCACTATGAAAAACTCTCCTTTTGACCATATCACCACAAAATAATATGCACACACCCACAGAATACACAAGCAAAATGTTACTAAGCGCCTAACACACCAGTCAGACTTAACTCAGAAGCACACAACACATCAAAGCAAGAACTTTCACTTCTTTTGATGCATCATCTAACATATGAACTGGCTTCTTCATTTACATAAAGAAATGGGTAAATGCATCTATCCGGTCATATGTTTCTCACATACCATAACTTCAAAAGATGTAAAACGATAAATTACAGGTGTTGGTATCTATATGGATTATTTAAACTTCTAAAAGGTAAGGTGTAACGACCTAAAGTTTAAGGATCAAGATGTCTCATTGAATTGTCTCGCATGAGAAAAACACGAAGATGGTCATGATCTTATATGTACCTACTCCCCTTACTTTTCAAGACTCATTTTAAACTCGTGCAGGCCAAAAAAATCCAAAGTGAACAATATCTTAAATGGACCGGAGTGCTACATAAGGAGTTAAGCGGTAGGTTCTGACATCTTATAAGCTATTTAATCTCCTAACATTTGATCTTATTACCAACAGAAAAATGGTCATAACGATTGTAACAAGGCTGCGACAGATTATCTTATTTAATCTAATAAAAAGTTTCTCATCAATCGATTCCGTTCGCCCAGGAAAACAACATCAAATCAATGGATTGCGGTCAAAGATGGGGAGTCAGCTCATTTTACTAATGAGCTGCAGCCGTTCATTGGAACGATTGACACTGAATCGATTAAAACAGTTCACGAACGGAATGAAAAATACCACTGAAGGGCAGCCACTATTTGATCAGATTTAAAACCAATTTATTCTCATCGATGAAGCATTCAAGGTGATCCATTTAACCCACCTATTTGTGCGTCCATTGATCCTCATGGTGGCGCTCTCCTGCTGCAACAGATCAGCCACGAGAAAGAGAGCGTGAGAGGAAGAAGAAAGGCGCAGCTGGTTTGAAGGAGGTATCACGCCGTGCAGCGCTTGTGGGGAAAAAAAAGAGAAATAGAAAGGGCATTCCTAGGGACAGGGCCGACCTGCAATTGTGGGTTTGAGGTAATGGAATGTGTTTCCTTTTTGCTAGGGCTGAGCACGGTCCGGGTCGACCCCGAAAACCGGGAAATAAACCCGGCCCGGATCTCATCCGGGCCGGGGTCCAAATAACAAAAAAACCCGGCGGGTTTCAGGTCAGGACCGGGTTTGCAATCCAAATACCCGACCCGAACCGGGTTATTAGTATATAACATTCACTTCCCCTCTTTTTCTTCATTTCACCGTCACTTTCTCTCTCCCATCTCTCTCTCCGTCTCTCGCCCTCTTCCTCTCTTTCTCACGGCGATGGCAAGCGGCGACGACTCCGGCCGACCTCCCCTCTCCCGACTCCTTCTCTCTCTCTACTCGGCCGCCAGGAGCGTCGCGATCCGGCGCCCGGTGGCCGGATAGCGCCAGATCGTGGCGCTTGGCGGCCGGATCAGCCGCCAATGGCGCCGGATCTGGCCATTGGCAGCCGATCCGGCCGCCAGGCATCACGATCTGGCACCTGGTGGCCGGATCGGCCGCTAGGCGACACGATCCGGCCACCAGGTGCCAGATCGTGGCTCCTGGCGGCCGGATCGACCGCCAGGCACCCTTGGCGGCCACGATCGTGGCGTCTAGCGGCCGATCCGGCCGCCAAGCGCCGGACCTGGGCCGCCAGGCGCCGGATCTGACCACCGGCGGCCGATCCGGCCGTCAGGCACCGGATCGGCCAACGGCGGTCCGGCCTCTTCCGCCCTCCCTCGGTCCTCAACCTCGGCTCCCCTGGCTCTCGACATCAGCCATAGCGATTCCCGGCCGCGACCCGGTCTATTTCCCAGATTGTCGGGTCTGACCCGTTACCGGACCCGGCCGGGTTCAGGTCCGGTACCAGGTCAAAATCCCGGTATAATTCGGGTCGGAACCGGGTCCGCGTAGACTTGGACCCAGTCCCGGGTTTGCTCAGGCCTACTTTTTGCTGCAGCAAGGGGTGAACGGTGGCAGCAACTCACGATTGACCGCAGCAAGGGGACGAATGGGCGGCAGCAACTAAGAGGGTGAACGACGCAAGTAACTCGCGAGCAGTGCCATCAGCGAACAACAGCAAAAATTGATTCTCCTGTTCCGCCATTTCAAATTTGATTTTTTTTCCCACTGTTTGAATCTTTTGAGCCTCGCGTTGAGATATACATGCATCTCATTTGGGAGAACCGTAAATGTTTAAACTTTCATGAATTGATTAAGGTAGTGCTTGAACTCACATCCCACAAGGGGTCTTTTTCTTTAGAGTCATATGCCAAAGGTCTATATTATGTTTTTTTTTTATTTCGAGATTAGATTAGTAGGAGAAGGTTGTTGGGATTGAATAAAATAGTCAAGCTTTATTCTTTCTGGATATTATGTCGTGCTAGGTTTAGGGAGAATTGCCCAATGTTTGGCTAGAGAATATTTTTTAAGGAAAAGCAAATTTTATTTTAGAGAATATAGTATTCTAAGTACAAAGGACATGGGTGTTACTAGTTCTGAAATTTGTTCGTACAAATAAAACAGAAATGTGAGAACTTATGCAAAGTCTCCAAAGTATTGAACGATTAAAAAAATCATTTCTTCACAAATACTCCTCTTTGATGAAATCGCAATACAACTTAATTAATAGTTATCTTCTGTTTGAAATAAAAATGCATGAATGTAGCTTATTTCGAGATTCTTTTTTTTTCCTTTTTTTTAATCAGAAAATGCATTAGAACAGAAAGCATACCTGGCTTTGAGAAGTAAAAGGATTGTGAAAACCTCTAAACTGTTGTAGCCACGATCTACAAAATCACCCTGGCACCAATGTAAACAAGTTCTTTTTATCATAAGTTCAAAACTGGGATCCAAGACAGCATAAAACTGCACGATTTTTTGAAGACAAAGAGAAGTTCACCATGAAAATGTAATTGGTCTCGGGAACATGACCTCCAGTTTGAAAGAGTTTCAATACCTCGTGAAATTGGCCATGTATGTCGCCACAAACAGTCATAGGGCTATTTACAGGATGGACATTCGACTCTTCAATTAGAATCTCTTTAACCTGTAAGGTTCAAGGCACCATTTCGTAAAATTATTAGACAGTGGCTATAAGAGCATAAAGACAAATGTAGCTTTCCTACTTCCCAAGGGCAAAACGCATCCAGGGTAAATATAATGAATTAGTATATCAGCATGCAACATTGAAATAAAGGACCTCGCACAGGCATCGAAAGCAAAGCACAGGAAAAATGCAACATGAAACTTTATGGCCTGTTGGACGTCAACATTAGCAATGACATTGAGGCGTCGCATTAGCGTTTCGTTGGCAAAAAAAAAATAAAAAAAAAGGCTGCCGAGATTTTAACCTTTTGAAAAAATAAGAACACTCACTCACCATGTGTTCCTTGCACAGAATTAAATAGCATACAATTGTTCCCCCAAAAAAGATAGAAAAAGAAAGAAACAACCCCTAAGCAAGCCACACCCTTCATCCTCTTTGAAGAACGCCCCAAAAGGAAACCTTTCAGGAAGCATTTCAACGGAAACGGCTGAATCAACGAAATCGCCGTGACGCCCAAGAAATTACGATAGAGTCATGTCGTAGATAGACGAACGATCCCGTTTCTTCGTACCAAAACAGGAATGATCTCAAATAAACCCACTTTCTAATTAAAACCCTAAACAAGGAGCAGAAGAATTCGTTTCAGGCAACAGGAAAAAGTTCCAAAAGTAACAAAGATAGAGACAAGTCCAAATGCGTAGAAATAGATCGAGGATTCGAGAGAGTGGCAGGAGATGAGGGTACGTATTCGCAGAGGAGCTAGAGCTCCTCCTCCTCCTGGAGGTGATCGCCGCCCTTGAGCTTCGAGATCCACGTATCCAAATCCATCTATGTACAGTCTCCAAAATTCTACTCCGATATGGTTGTCGAACTCGGACGAAATTGATCTAATTTTATAAAACTTTACAGCGAAAATATAATATAACAAAATTAAAAATAATAACATAAACAACGAAAGATTTTGACATAAACTTACAATCTCAAGATAACATATTGGTCCATGAGCCTAATAGGCTTTACGATATACCCAATAGAAAATTCTTACAATATAATGAGTTCAAGTAAAATACATGATTCCATAAGGTCCATAAGTCATACATAAACGACTCTTACAAGAGTTCATCAAATGACATAACATAAGTAAAATAACTTGGACCGTAGTCCGACTCGTCCATGTGCAATGTCTTCATCAAGAGGCCCTCATCGTCGAACCTAAGCTTCATCCATACCTGCACGGATTCATGATGTGCAAGAGATTTCTTCCATTAGAATATGATGAAGTTCATGCATGCTATGGCCTTATAACATAATCTCTACATGTCATGACATATGCATATCATCATTATAGAACATAAAATCATATGCATGTTATGAACTACTTGTGCATACTATATGGCATGTGAGCATATCATCATGGCAATGTAAGATAACATCATAATCTTTAAGTTAAGCATATCATAACTTATCATTATGTTATTTACTTTATCATCTTTCATCGTGTCATGATATGATGTGACAAGTGAACATTTACATTGCATCCTCATAGGTGTATACTTCATCTTACTTCCTTAACATCTTTACTTGATGTCCCAAGTCATTCATCATTTATCTTTACTTACATACTTTTTTACCTTGTTGATTGGGAAAATCATGTCGAGTTCGTGGGAGAATGACTAGCTAGGCCAATATTTGAGTTTGCGGAAGGTTAATAGAGACGCCACACTAAGGGTGGAACTCGCCTCCTGATTTCGCATAGGCCCAATAGAGACACCACACTAGAGGTGGAACTCGCCTCTACTTATGGAAACGCCACATTAGGGATGGAACTCGTTTTCCGAGAAATGTCACCACTAGGGGGCGGAACTCATTTCCCTTTTCGACTACAACAAGTCACCTTCACGTCAATTCGTCGTTTACGTACTTTCATCAATACATACAATCATTCATACATTTACTTATTTTAATCATATTTAAGGTCATACATACTTCAAATCATACTATGTGTGGACATTCAATTATAGCCAATCAACTTCCAGAACGGATGACCGTTTTAGGTAACGGTCGACCGTTGGAAGGGTATCGGTTGACCGGTTGAGTTATCGATCGACCGTTATGATCCTTTCGGACGACCGAAATCAGATTTCAGTTCGTCCACTAATCACAGAATGTGATACTCTTCTAAAATGGACGATCGCTGAAATAACGGTCGACCGCTATTGATCCTTTCGAACGTCCGAAATGAGCTTCGGATCGTCCGCTAATCACAGTATGTGACTATCACTCAAATTGGTCGACCGCTGAGATATCGATCGATCGATACTTGACTTTTGGACTGCCGAAACAAGGTGCTTGAACGTCCGCTAATCACAGAATGTGTCGAATGTTTTGACAACACATATCGGACGCCCGTTAGTATATCGGTCGACCATTACATTGCTATCAGACGATCGAAATAGGGTGTTTGGTCGTCCGCTAATCACAGAATGTTCGACTCTTTCCAAAACGGGCGATCGTTATAGAATCGGTCGACCGCGGATAGAGTGCGAGACTACTAACCGTCTCCAGAACGATCGACCGATACCTTATCGGTCGCCTATTCTGGGCTGACAGATATACGATTTTTTTACATTTTTTCTCTCTAATCATGCATACATTGACATATTAAACACATACTTGATTCCAAACATCATATAAGACATTTCTTAATATTTTTAGCATTCCAAAAATGAACCACATGGGGTTTTCACATAAAGACTTTCAACATGCTAATCACACTTATAAATGTACACGAGCTTTAAATATTTTCATAATAAAATTACATAATAATAATGAATATTTTAATACTAAGCATAATGAGCAATTAGAGCATGAAGCTATAAAACACATGTCATTCTAATCATGAATAGTAATAAAATAATAATCTAGAGAAGCATGAGCATTATATGCACATTCTACAAATATTCATCTAAGAACAAAGGATTTATTCTTTAATCCCTAATTCATACAAGTAAATATCATTAAGAGAAAAATTAGAGTGAGTGAATCTTCTCAAATATACTTTTAAAATTTAGATTAAAATCTTATTAGTCCTAATCTTAATCTTCTTTCTTTCTCTTATTTTTCTTTTTTTTTTTTTTCTTCACGGCTGGACTCCTCCTTGGCTGTCCCGTTGCTGTCGAGTGAGATGGAGGGAAGGTGAGTGAGAGAGGGTGGCTTCTTGCTTGTTTGTTGTGCTGCCGAGAGTGAGAAAGAGAGTGGGAGAGGTGTTGCTTCTTGGTGCTGCCAGCTGACAGATTGAGAGAGGAGAGAGAGAAGGTGGCTGCTGTGCGTTGACGTGAGGGAGTAGTTGAGTGAAGAAGGGATTTCTATAGCTATGGTGAGGTGGTCTTCTTGCCCCCTTGGTGCTGCTGCCGAGAGAGATGGAAGTGAGGGAGCTGTTGCTGTAGCTTGTAGATTGGAGTGTGAGAGGAGTGAGCTGTTGCTGTAGCTTGTAGATTGGAGTGTGAGAGGAGTGAGCTGTCGGCTGTTGGAGAGGAGGAGAGAAAAGTGAGAGTAGGTGAGTGATTTAGGGCTTAGCATATTGTATTTATATTTGGATTTGAAGATTTGTTAGGCTAATGAACTTTCTAATGAATCTTAAATGACTTTAGCTTTTATTTATTTATTTGCTTTTATTTATTTTACTTTTTATTTAATTTTTGAGACTGTTACAATCTCCCCCGCCGCCGTCTCTTGGTAAGATTTGGTTCGTGGTTCGAGTGGCAGATTGAGAAGAGAATGGGTGAAGAGAACAAAGGGGCAGCCGCGGGGAAGTCTCGGAACGCGACGCCGTTATATATATCCCATAAGTCGTCTTCTACATGTGTTATATTATCTCTGAGCACAACACGGAGCGGCCGTTTTGTAGAGGAAAAGCAAAGTTCATTATTGTTCTTGACCACTTTATTACTTGTGATTATCTTGTTAATTTATAAATTGTTTAGCTTGAAAAATCTTTCCAATAATAAAATATTGATATGCTTGTGAAATTAATTATCTACTTTTAATATTATATATTCATTATAATCTTAAAACTAAAATGCTTTGAATTAGAATGCATATAAGAATTCAAATTATTATTTTAAGTCATTTTTAGTTATTGCATGTTCACCGACTGAGTCCAATGTTACATCTACAGAGCTTTTTTATTTAGCAAAAGGTTGAATCATTAAAATATAACCGATGGCTAATAATGCTTATTCGCTAACAAAAATTGCGTCAAACACACTTATCTTGTAAAATAAATATTGTATAATTATAATTTCTTAATAAATAAAAATTATATTTATATTTTGTTAATAATATTAAAATAACTATGATCAGGTAAACAATCTTGAAACGAAAACAGTGTTCTTTCCTCAAACATATAAAAGTCATTGTTCTTTTTTTCTTTATTTACTGAGTTCACAGAAACCTTTGAGACATTCAAATGACACAAGCTCAGTTGAAGTAAGATCGTGTCATCTTGAGATGTAGTGATAAATAATTCTCTCTCGCTTATATTAAGCTATCCATTTCGATTATTTGTATTGTAAATGTAAAATTTTTTTTAGATGACGGCCATAGCCGAACTCAATCCACTATAAGAAAATTGTCTATTTACAATGAAATATTTTTTCATGAAAAAGATCTTTTATATTTTTTGACGATATTTATGCTAGATAAAAAACCTTTGCAAAAAAATTCTGCCTTTCTATATATTGACGTACCAGGTTATCGTCACATATGTGATTGTATTTAGAAAGCAATGCCGACGATTTAACTCATATGATATTAAAGAACACGTTGATCACAGGTTTGAAAGTCGATCCACCGTCGAGTCCAACTATTTCGCTAAGGTCACCCCAAATCTCATACCAGATAGTGATAGATGAGACTCCCAACAAAAATTTTTTACGTTCACAAAATTCGAACTCAAAATCAGCTTACCACTTCACACCATCGGTACTTACATGATTGCTGATTCCTGGTCCTTGGTGTCTACTGTCTACGATTGTAACACCCCGAATTTCACCCCCAAATTATCGAGGATAATTGGGTCATTCGATTATGTTAGCCCGTTCGCCATCACACAATAATAAGAAAAAATAATTTTTCATCTATTATAGCGGAAGCATAAAAATTGATTAAATATAATAAAATACTCTTTCAATAAAAATGTGAAAAACTTCATGAAACATCAAAAGTATGATTATAGAATTGAAATTACTAATAGCAATTAAAACATCTCTTTAACAACATAGTAAAAAAACTCTAAAACATGATTACTCGACATCCTAAATCATTGTGCTATTTTATTCGTCATGAGCTGAGCCGTCATCCATCCAAATATTACGCATCTGCACGGATTCAGAGTGCAGGAGTTTCCCCAGTAAGAGTATGTAAAGGTCATGCATGCGATGATATGATCCTATACATGATACTATATAATATGCATCACCATCTTCGTATAAAATAAGAAGGAAACAACATGCATGTCATGTACTTATCATGTGATCTACATGTCATCCATCAATATCAATGTATAATCATCATGCACTATAATAATGACACGGCAGACATATAATCATATCATCATGCATGGACATTCATATCAATCATTCATTCAATTCATAAGCATATAAGTGGGATGCACTTATCATAACCATTGCCTTCATAACTCTCCTCATGATTGCTTTATAATCCATTGGACTTTCACTTTCGTGGAACATCATTCCATAACTTTTCTCAGTGTTGCTTTATAACCCTTTGGACTTTCACTTTCGTGGGACTTCATTCCATTCGATCGATCATTGGTTCTCTCCTATTAATGTTATATCTTCCGATAGTTGAGACTTGTGTCGTTGCCATCTCAATAGGCTAGCTAGGCCTAGGAGACAATGCTCTCCTCTCACCCGAAGGTGATATCAGAATGCCACACCGTTGCTGATGTATATAACGATCATTCTGGACTCTCGCCCGAGGACGACATCGGAATGCACACACCGTTGTCGATGTGTGTAATGATCATTTCGGACAATTATTCGATAAAAGTCCATATAGGGGCGATCTGTAACATCATTCACAACTGGGTTCATTATGCTTTTCAAACAATAATCATTTACGTTGCTCGATCTTCATATTTTAACCTAGTTACGGCTGTCCATGCAATTCGTGTATCTAGGTTCATATACAATCATCAATCGGTAATACACAATAGTAAATATTTTAAAAATAACATAAATATAACATAAATCAGTTTTTCAATCTATCACGATCGTTCCGGGACCTGGCTCGGCCATGCCAACGTCCTGGAAGTCCGATCTTCCATCCGAAAGTCTCAATTTTTTAGATAGTATGACACCAGTACAATATTTGGATCATAACTATTTGTACAGATCTTCAAATCATATGAAAACAATTTTTGTGGAAACTAGAATTCGAGGGCTTTTCATCTATATTATTTGTAATTTTGGATAAGAAAAACCTATCCGAATAATTATTGTAAATATAATCACAAATTTAGGCAGATTATGTCGTGCAATCCTAACATTTAGATCTAATCATGAATCAATAGAAAATAATCTCAGATCTGATAAAACCCATAAATTCCTCAAAAAAATCCCTAATAGGAGCAAGGTGCTATATTACTCTCAATCCAATCCATAAAATTTTGAGAGAAGAAAAAGGGGTTGGATCCCCTTTACATACCTTTCAATCCTAGTTTTTTCTTCTCCTCTTTCTTCTTCTTGATCTTCTCTTTCTCCTTCCTCAAGCCCTAGCCGCCAAGATGTGTAGACAAGAGATGAAAAATAAGAATAGGGGGCTTTATATAGGGAAGATCATGATGGTTTGGACAAAAAGTCCAAATTGCCCTTAAATGAAAAATTGGGGTTTTACATCCTCCCCTCCTTAAAAAAAAATTCGTCCTCGAATTTCGTATAATCTTATATAATAGATCTATTCATCCTCATTGCTCCACTTATCTTTCGATCCTCGTATACACTGGCATGACCTCTCCATTTTTGACATTCAATACGTATTTCTCGGTGGTCTCACTTTAGCAGCTTTTGCATTTCGTCTTCACTAATCGATCACCATCACTTACTATTTCAAGATTTTCGTGGGAATCTCATATTCTAATCAATCTCAAGAAGTTGAGATGGTTCTCAAGTCACGTTTTCATTATGCAACTCTAATCATTAACTTAATTTTAAACAAAAACTTTTCATCTTCGTCACTTAATTGATTTTCAGCCCTTCGTGTGCACCAACATGGTCTTCCTTGTGTGTCTTCAGCAACATCAATTAATAATCTATTGCTAATTGTTCTTGGTGATGATCCTGACTATGTCATCATATCATTTTATATTTCTAAGATTCTAGTGTGAATCTTAAATCTTTAATTAACCTCATGAAATGAAGATCCTTCTTGCGCCACGCTTCGTTGCGCTACTCTAATTCTTAACTTATTCTAAGTGTCAAACTATCTAGTTCAATACTTGACCATTTCATGTCATCGTTTAAGTCATGTAGACCAAACTAAAACAATCCTAATTTTCTTTACATCTTAACCATCATTTTTATGATCTTGATAGTTTTTTTTCTTAATTTTCTTACTTTTATGAACCATAATTGGTTTCTTATTTTTAGAATATTCTTTTTAATATTCTAAGTGGTCTGTATGTCTATCATGCATAACAACTTTATCTCATGGCCATCTTATCTATGTCTTCAACATTCACTCTGAGTTGATGGTATTTACTTCTTAAGTCACTCTTGGAGAAGACCGACGCCGTGGACAATTGATAAAAAAGATCATTAATTCTTGGGAGAGGATAGTTGTTCTTGATGGTCACTTTATTCAACATCCTATAATATATGCATAACCTCAATGACCCATCTTTCTTCTTCACAAATAGGACAGGTACACTTTATGGGAACACACTTAGCCTGACGAATCCTTTGTCCAGCAGTTCTTGCGGTTGAGTCTTCAACTCCTTTATTTCTACTAGTGCCATTCTATAGGAAGGTTTCGAGATGGGAGCCATCCTTGGTATGAGATCAATGTGGAAATTGATCTCCCTTTCAAGAGGTACCGGGAGCTCATCGGGAAATACATCATAAAAGACCTTAACTACTTCAAGGTCTTCTATGGTTTGGGTTGAAAGTCACTCTTCACGATGCTTTCAAGAAATCCTCGGCAGTCCTTGTTTAACACCTTCGTTGCCTTAGCTGAGGAAATCATCATTTTCTTCTTCTTCGATGGTATCCTGCGAAAGGCCGCAAGAGTACCATCTTTTTTATCAATCTTAATCTTTTTCTCTCTACATAGCATATAGGCATCATGGTATGATAACCAATTCATGCCCAATATAACATCATAGTCTACCATAAGTAGTACTATGAGATCAACTGAGTAATTCACTTTTTCTATCATCAATTGGTCTCTGGAAGGTACTGCCTAGTGGAGACTCTCCCAAGTGGCGTCGCAATGTCTAACTACTACTTCATGTTCACTCTCTTAACACTTAACATATCAGCAAATGCAAACGATCTGAAAGAGTGAGTAGCACCAAGATCAAACAATACATTTGCATAGTGATCTGCGATAAGAAGATTACCTTGGATCACATCATTGAATTTCTAGGCCTCATCCACTTGCATGGTGTATACCCTTCCAGGTGCTCTCCGCTGGCCTTTAGCTTGGTTGCCCTTGCCTTTATCTTCATAGTCAGTCTTCCTTTCAGTGCAGTCTCTAGTAAAGTGGCCCATCTTGTCACAATTGTGACATGCTCCTGACTTCATCCTGCACTCTCCAAGATGGAACTTGTGGCAAAAAGAACAAGGTTTGCGCCCTTCTCCACCATCGCCTCTTGAGTAAGGCTTTGAGTCCTTGTACTTCTTTTCTTTGTCTTTATTTTGGTCCTTTCTAGATTTCTTGCCTTAGTTCTTGCTTTTTCTGTTCATCAATCTCCCTAGCCAAGTTGGTTGCCAAGGAGATAGCTTTTGCCATTGTCTCAGGGTCCCCACATTTCACATTGATCCTCAGGCGAGGATTCAGCCCTTTCAGAAAGCGGTTCACTCTCAATTCTTCATCGTCCTTTAGAAGACTATACCTTTCAAGCTCAAGGAACTTGTTAAGGTATTCCTCTATAGTTAAGCTGCCATGTTGTAGATTCATGAACTCAGCTCGTTTCTTCCCCCTAATATGTGGAGGAAGGTAGTGGTTCTGGAAGGCCTTCTTGAAATCCCTCCAGATGATATCATCATCTTCATCAAACTGAGTCCTTATCATCGATTTTCACCAATGACGAGCTTTATCAGTGAGTTGATGCGTGGCCAGATTGACCCTATGCCTTTCAGAACAATCCATTGCTCTGAATTTCTCAATGATCACATCCAGCCAAGCTTCAGTCTTGTCTGAATCTCTATCCCCATTGAAAATAGGGGGATGCAGCTTTAGGAACCTCTCGATTCTTGAATCTGACCGACTAGAGTGGCCCGACTTTGCATTTCTTTCCATTGCTCGCGCCATGCGGGTCAATCTCTCAATGAGTTTTCTCTGATCTCCAGAAGTATTGGAGGGACCACCGTGTTCCATCCTTCACATAATAATAATTAACCAACATAAGTTAGTTAATTTAGCAACACAATCAATGGTACAATACTTACATACTCTTTAACTTTGGATGACTACTCATGACGATTGCACATGGACTTAGACTCTTAACAATTCTATAACATACTTAGCGTAGGTCCTAAGCATGTTCTGATACCAAACTGTAACACCCCGAATTCCATCCCCAAATTGTCGAGGATAATTTGGTCATTGGACTGTGTTAATAGTAGCAAAGTGAGAGTCAATGGATAACTATAAATGAAGGAGAAGACTTATGTGTCAATATGAACGTTTATGAAGAAAGTATATTTTTGGGTATTTTCTAAATTTATAATAATATTTTTTATCAAATCATCTCATAACAAAAAAATAATAAAAAAATTTTGACTGATCCAAAAATGTGGTTCAACCCGATTTTGATCGATTTTAACCGATTTGATCCGGTCCAAATGGAGATCAGATTTTGGAACTCCAAGTGGGCCGGATTTGTGATTGGTCAACGATCGAACCGATCCGACCGGCCGGTCCGATCCGGCCCTGACAACACTGGGTTGGATCCCCTTTACATACCTTTCAATTCTAGTTTTTTCTTTCCTCTCTTTCTTTCTCTTCCTCTTTGGGTTTGGACAAAAAGTTCAAATTGTCCCTAAACGAAAACGTGGTGTTTTACAACGATTCCACTTTCCACATTATCCAAGGAAAAAAAAACATTCTCTGATCCTTACGTATAATACTAACGCTTGACTCCAACCACCCTCCGTAAGCCAAGAGAAGCCGTGAGCCTGAAGAGGAGTAGAAGAGCCAACAAAGCCATTACGGCTGCGCCTCGATGGTCGAAGCCTGTCGCCTTGATGGCGGGGAAGTCAGCGACCTTGCACCTCAGATCCGGCGCGCATTGGTACGTGTCGCTCATGGTGTACTGTGAGGCGATCTGGAGCTTGAAAGTGTAGAACATGAAGGAGGCGTACTTAATCCAGGCGATGAACGCGGGCATGCGCTCGACGTAGAACCCGCCGGACGTAGTAGGCCGAGATTATGGCTTCTTTAACTGATGCTGTTGCTGTGCTGTCCACTGTTTCATCAGATGTTACACCTGCGCGAATTCGAAGATTTTCTCACAATTCATAGTGATAAATATAAGGCACTCGACAAACTGGAAATGGTTAAATGAAAAAACAAAAAGAACAAAGATCTGAAAATTGAATAAGTAATTGCAGAAAGAAAGCAAATGAACGAATTCATTAATAGTTCATTAGTCACAGGAACCTGTATTAATTAGTTACAACTACTTTTTAGCCCCTAATCACAGAATGATGGCCATTGTCATATGCAAATTCTTCAATCATTTACAGTGGTGCTGTTTATAGATTTTCAATTGATAGTTTTAACTTGAGCATATGTTTCTGAAATGCAACCCACCTCCTAGCATTTTTGCAGAGTAATCAACTACATAGTATATATTACATTTGGGCTTTCATGCACACATGAGATGCCTCGGATATACTAAATCATTTAAGCAAGTGTCCTAACAGAGCTTCTAGTACGAGATATGAAAGGAAAAGAAGAAAAAAGAAATTATCGGAAAAGGACTGTACCATTAGCGAGGTCGAGAAGAAAATCTGCAGGATTCATGGCGACTGATGGTGCGTGCCCTACCCTTGCAAAGTATGCCATGGCCTCCGAAGCCTTGCCGTAATAGACCGGCTCCCCTTCACATAGGAGCAGCACCTTAAGGTTATGAGCAATTGTTTTTGTTCTGGAACTAGTTTAAAGGCTAGTTTAACAATAGGTTTCTTCCTAGAGAAAATGTGCAGGTTTAATAAATCCTTTAAATTTTGATTTACAATGGTAATATCAAGTCCCATGCCCATCACATTTCCATTCCTATAATTAGATGAGATATGGAGTAGGCTATTATTTTCTAATTGATTGAAAAAAAATTCAGGTTATCACGTAGATGCCCGCAAAGAATTACTTTTAAGCATGTTCTGGAGTGATGCATGAATTTGAGGGATAGCAATTTGTCTTTTGCTTTTTTATTTTTTTGTGTGATGATGTGCTTCTGTTACTTTTCCTTTATTGAGGATATATCATTATCTTGTAGGTCTTTCGATTAGAGTCGTATTTTTTCTGTCCAAGTATCGGACGTCCGAAAGTCAAACGGTCGTCCGCTTTGTTTTATCCGTTCAGCGATCGTCCGAAAAGAGGAGCGGACACCCTTTTATCTGTGTCTTTTGGTCGATCGAAAAGGTAGCGGTTTGATATTCATTCTTCAGTCAATTCAAAATCATATTCATTCAACTTCAATCAAATGGACAAAAACTTATCAAATCAGAAGTTCATCCTAAAAGTCATGCTCTTCCTATCCACGTATTGGACGTCCGAAAGTCGAGGGCCATCCGTTTTGGGTCCATTCGACGATTGTCCAAATGAAGAGGGAGGACGTCCGTTATTCACTATTCTTTTTTATCGACCGAAGAGGAAGCGGTCGATCGCTCTGTGTTCGTTCTTATTTCCTTTCATGATTTTTATCATTTCGATCACATAGATCAATCAAGCTGGTAAAGAGCAAGAGTGACTCCAAATTAACATCATGTCATTCAGTACTAATCAAATAGACATGGGATTGTCAAATCATGAGGTTTTCCTCTATCCATAAATCGAAGGACCGAATTAACGGTCGTCCATTTAAGATACATCATCAATCGTCTGAAAAAGGTTCAAACATTCGTTTATCAATATCCATCGGTCAACCGGAAGGATGTGATAATCCGTCATAACCTATGAATATTCTCGAAGTTTCGATCGACCGACAATCCACTCTATTCTACCATTTGATAATGGACGCCGAATCCCAACAATTTCTACTAGGTAGAATCACAATTCGTTTTCAGAAGTTCTTTAAGTTTCAATTGGTTTTCGAAACACTACATTCTACAATAAATTCCAATCTTCATCTAAGATTAACTACCATCCATAGAGCGTTCGAACACCAACCTAACATTAAATTAAAGTTTTAAAAATAGTATTCAAGTGGTGGCAGTTAAAGGGGGAGAAGCGAGAGACTTTTAGAAGTAAGTTATTAGAGGAAAGTGTGTGGGAGTTAGAAGGAGATGCTAGTATCATGTGGAAGAATGTGGCAAAAAAGGTTGAAATGGTTGCTAAAGCCATTTTAGGAGAATCAAAAGGTTTTGGACCACGAGATAAGGAGACTTGGTGGTGGAATGAGGAGGTCCAAGAAAAGGTGCGTAATAAGAAGAATTGTTTCAAGGCGATACACTTGGACAATAGTTCTGACAATTAGGAAAAGTATCGTTTGGCGAAAAGGAAGGCTAAGAAGGCAGTTAGTGATGAACAAATGATTTTATAAGGAGGGGTTTTATAAGGAGTTAGGGACAAAGGCTGGTGAACAAAGGATTTACATGATTGCAAGGAATAAAGAGAAGGAGTCGAGAGATTTGGATCAAGTAAGATGCATAAAAAATGAAGTTGGTAAGATTTTAGTTACTGAAGGAGATATTAAGAACAGATGGGAAGAGTATTTCTATAAGCTATTTAATGATGGATGTGAAGGTTCCCGTTGTGATTTGGAGGACTTGACAGTTAGTGAATGTGAGCTTAATAGGTCATTTTATCGTAGAATTAGAGTCTCGGAGGTTAGCGAAGCTCTTAAGAAAATGGAGAATGGTAAAGCCGTTGGACCGGATGGTATACCGATTGAAGTTTGGAAATGTTTAGGAGAAAAATGTGTGTTGTGGTTATGTAAACTATTTAATGAGATTTTACGATCGAAAAAGATGCCTGATGATTGGAGATTAAGTACATTAGTTCCTATTTACAAAAATAAAGGGGATATTCAGAATTGTGCAAATTATAGAGGGATTAAACTTATGAGTCACACAATGAAATTATGGGAAAAAGTGATTGAGCATAGATTGAGAATGGAGACTAGTATTTCTGAGAGACAATTTGGATTTATGCCAGGAAGATCCACTACAGAGGCGATTTATTTACTAAGGGGGATGATGGAGAAGTATTGAAGTAGGAGAAGAGACTTACATATGGCTTTCATTGACTTAGAGAAGGCGTATGATCGGGTACCAAGGGATGTACTTTGGAAAGCCTTGCAAAAGAAGAGGGTGAGTGTTGCCTACATTAAGGTAATACAAGATATGTACGATGGGGCATTAACTAGGGTTAGGACACCCGGAGGTGAGACAAATAAATTTCCTATAGGAATTGGCCTACATCAAGGATCAGCTTTAAGTCCGTATCTATTTAACTTAGTTATCGATGCTATAACCGAGAGTATCACAGAGGAGGTACCTAAGTGCATGCTATTTGCGGATGATATAGTACTTTTAGCGAATTCAAGAGAAGAGATTAATACAAAATTGGAAATATGGAGAAATACGTTGGAGTCAAAGGGTTTTCGTTTAAGTAGGAATAAAACAGAATATATGCATAGCAATTTCACAAATAAACTACTTAGAGACGATTTGAAAGTTAGGCTAGGGGAGGATATAATTCCTCAAGTGACAAAGTTTAAATATTTAGGATCAATTATAAGACAAGATGGTGAGATTGATGACGATGTTAATCATAGAATTGAAGCTGGTTGGTATAAGTGGAGGAAAGCCACTGGAGTTCTTTGTGATAGAAAAATACCCAATAAAGTTAAAGGAAAATTCTATCGTACTGCTATAAGGCCAGCAGTGTTATATGGTAGTGAATGTTGGATTATGAAGGGACAACATGAACGTAAAGTGGGGATAGCCGAAATGAGGATGTTGAGATGGATGTGTGGTCATACAAGATTAGATAAGATTAGGAATGACCATATACGTGAACGAGTCGGAGTGGCTCCTATTAGTGAGAAAATGGTAGAGAATCGTTTGAGATGATTTGATCATGTTCAGAGAAGACCATTAGATGCGCCAATAAGAAGAGTAGATCAAATAATCTGAAGTTCGATTAAAAGAAGGAGAGGGAGGCCAAGGCGGACACTTGGCGAACTAATAGAGCAAGATCTATTGGTGAATAATATACCGAAAGGTTTGGTTACTAATAGAGCGGAATGACGTCGTATGATCCATGTAACCGACCCCACCTAGTGGGATAAAATTTTGTTGTTGTTGTTATTGTTTAAAAATAGTATTCAAACAAGATATAAACTTTTTAATCCACTCCATCTTAATTAGACTTAACTTGTCCCTATTAAACTCTTCATCCAAACAAAACCGAACCGATAAAATAACACAAGTATACTACACAAAGCACGATGTGGTACTTATATTTTGCTTCATCTGATGATTAAATTTTGAAATATGCCCGTATATTTAATGCTCCATAAAGGAGAGAATAAAAGGCAAACAAAGGCAAAAGAATCCACAAAGAATAAGTTACGCCTTATTGATGATATACAGAATGAGGAGTCCCATAAGTATGAAGAATCTAAACAGAAAGAAAAAGAAAAAAGTCAAAAGATATTTGCTAGTAAATGGGGAAAGTGCTATCGACGTCTTGTGCCCAAGATTCCAGGCCACCGATGATATCTTTGGCCGAAGGGAAGCCACTTTTATTCAGGTACTTAACAGCCATCTGCGAGTCATTCCCTCTTCTACAAATCACGTATAAGGCCGCTTGCTCGCCGGAATCCCGCCCTGCTTGCTCCAGAGCTGAGTTAACTATCGAAATCTTGTCTTCCAACTCCGAAAGTGGGATGTTCATGGATTCGGGAATTGCAGCGATTTTGAAATGATGTCCTGGTCTTACATCCAACAATACATGTGGTTCACCCTTGTTAGATATTTCGTTGTACTGTTTACTGCTAATTCGAGAGTTGTCAGGAATTAAATTCACATCAAAACGAGCCTGCATCAAGTACAAGTTAAGGCAAGAAAACGAATTAATATTTGTACCTTATTGTGCCTGATATGGATTCAAAGTTGTGACTCCAATAAAGCCAATTAAAAAGTATCCTTAGGGGCATTAATGACTTCATACAAGCATAAAATAAATCATTTTTAAGAGGGTAAAACTAACCTAATATGCTACATTACATTGAAAAACATTGATTAGAATAGAACATGATACTTCAAGAAATGCAAAAAGTGTGGACATATTGTCATACGAAGGTGAAAGATTGGAAAGTTTGTGCACATCCAAGATGATAACAATAAGAGGACAAAAAAAAAATACAAATATCGATTTACAGAAATAACTAATTCTGCAGAAACATAAATAGAAAAAAAACTAGGATTACTATGCATGGAAAATAGCTTCAAAGACAAAAGGATGCCTACCTGACATGTGATGGATCTTCTGAGTACCAATATGGTTAATATCAGCACTTACACATCAACAAAAGATACAAAACAAAGATGACAAATATGGCAATCACTATCCATATAACCCAATAAACTGAAAACAGAAGACTCCTAAGGCCTCTGCAATTTGTTGAGTAGGTGCATAAAGCAACCAAGGCCCAAGAATAATGTGGAACAGAAACAAAATAGAGGTTAACAAGTTGCATATGACATTACACAATGATTAAGTTCAGCCTTTAGTAACAATAACAAAATCATATATGTACTAAAATGACTCGTGCTCATTTCAATGACATCATCCATCTAGAAAACAATGGAAAGATAGACAGCAGTAACAAATTAGTAACTGTTATACGTATCAAGCCAAACATAAGCAAAGAAAAGCAAAGTTACCTTATCCGACATAGGGGATTGTGTAAAATTTTCATAATCAAAAGTTTGAAAGCTTTCCTTATTAAGGACTGGATTTTCACCACAAGCGGAACATAACAGTGATCTTCCTCGAATCTTCACCTGTACAAGCAGACTGAATTCAACATACATAAAAAATTGAATAAAATGATACAGCTGTTCTGAATAAAAGGAAAGGAAAGGAAATTGCAATGAAAAGCTTGAAGTTATCAAATGCCTACTATAGAACAGTCCAAATGCATGTGTTGTTATTATGAAATACAGGATCAGACAGCAACAGAAGGGACCTCAGATCTAAGAGAATGGAGCAAAAACGTGTTGACTTATTGAATGCAATATTCATATTTATAATTTGCAATATAGTATACATGCTAGCATGAGTAAAAAGCAGAACAAGGGATAACAGGTGCTTTCAGAAAATTTTCCAGTTTGTTGAAGCAGGGATTTCCCAAGGTTGATTTTACAGCAGAATTTCTCCAAAGGATACCAATGCCACATGAGTGAGAGGGGGAGTGTAGAAGGGAGAGGGGGAAGATGATGGGAAGGAACAACAAAGATTTCTGAGGGAGAGGATCCTTCTCTTGTTTTTTTTTCTCTTGTTTCCTTCTATTAATAAAGGTATACATCGAATAGGAATAGATGCTAGTATGTATGGAATTGACACACTTGATATGGACAAATATGAGCAGTTCAAACAAATCCCACAACCCCTCTCTTTACTAAGTTGGTACCCCAGAGGCTCCTGGGATGTTTCCAGTTGCAAGGTCAAGTAGACTTTATCTCGATAACCATGAAAGAGAGAATTTTCCTTTTGTACTCAAAATATTTGTTGCCTTCATTTCAAAAGAGCAACATAAGCCGAATGTTACTGCGAAGATGTTTGAATTGAATAAAGTAAATCTCCTCAAAAAAAAAAGTAAATCTTGTAAAGACTAATTTCAAAAACTGTCACTTGATGAGTAACTTACAATGCGAATTCGAGAAGATAATGCATCAAAAAGAAGCATTCTTCCACTGAGAGGTTCACCAACAGCTGTTGCAACTTTTATAGCCTCTAGGGCTTGCAAGCAACCAATAACCCCAGGAACTATGAGAAAAGGGGTACATATCAGATAAAACTCAAAACAAAAAAAATATGGCAGAGAAATCAGATTACGGATAGAAATCCATATGATAACTTCAAACTAGTTTTTTTTTTTAATAATTGCAATGTTCATGTAGCAATTGGGCTCAACTAGACAAAGGATTTCTAGCAAATAACAGTTCCAGAATTGCTATAAACCACATCAGGCTGTTGTCAATTTTCATGGTGCCAGGTACAAAATACTAATTCTTGTTTGCTTATCTTTTATTTTTTGTAATTGTTCTACCCAACCAATTCAGCATGAGCTTTTAGAAGACTATTGTTCCAGTGGCCACTATAGGAACTTGAGTATGAATGACTTGCCTACTCCAAGAACACCACTATCGGAACATCTCTGACAGGCTGCTGTGGGCGGCGGGGTTGGGAAAAGACATCGGTAACATGGAGATCCATTATAATGGTAAACAGTAAGCTGCACAAAGGTTGACCGTTGACATAATTATTCCCAGTGAGCAGTGCACTTTCAAAGGCAAGCCTACACAACACAGTTCAATGAATAAAATAATGTCTTCTAAATCAGCCTACCTGACCTTCAAAGCCTAGTGCTGCGCCAGATACAAGGGGCTGCAGTAGAAAGGAAAGATGGATCAAATGACAAATATCTTTAACCTAGCCTGCTGAAAAAAAATCATCCAAAAGCACAAAAGACACTATAGAATAGCTGAAAATCTCATTATGTGCCTCATGCTTTGAAGTATGTATGCTGACATGTTGATAGAGATAGTGAAATTTGAAAGATGTGCCTCATTATGTCACAGTTATGAGTTAAGAACTTTGTAGATAGAGATATTTGAAAGACATTTCTAATTAAGTGGAGGATATACATAAATTAAAGTAAATATAAACGTTTGAATAATAGAAGTACATTTATGCTCTCAAAGAAAAATAACGCCCAACTACTTGAGAACTTGCGCTTGGTCTAGTGACAATTGAATTTGGTTCTCTTCAGTGGAAGTTATGCACCCTTTTATTGTTCGTGATACTTGGGTCTGCTTTTGTAACTAAGAAAAATGATGTCCAAGTACCTAACAATGTATATATTAAATACAGAAATAGTCAACCTGGGTTTAATAATTTATTTGGTTCTTGATGACACATGGAGCCTGAAATATACAAAGAAAATACCAGAGAACATACTTGCAATTATTAATTTGAAGAACTGATGCATCAGTGAAGATGCAGAACTATTGAATCTTTTTTAAAAAATAGTAGTAAAAGATCCAGCCATAGGAAAACATCAATTTTGTCATAAAAACAGTCCACAAAATGTTTATGGTCTTCCATTTTATACGGCTGCAAACAACAGCCTTGCAATGAAATATTTCAGAAATGCTTGATAGCCTGGGTAAAAGTTGTGGCTTCATAAGAAATTATCTCACTATAAAAGTTGTTTTGTTTCTAAAGAAAGAACAGAAAATATGAAGGGAAAATGCCACAGGCTGAACCAGAGTGAAGATCGACATTTAGGCAAGCAAGAAAAGACAATATTCACTAACCGGAAATAAAATAAAATGTTCAATATTAACCTTTTCATTGAGCATACTATAAAGAATTGATGACCTATGGTGCCAACCAGAAAAAAATGGAAGTATAATATTCATCTACTCCATAAGTATTACTAGGAGAAAAATCTGACCTTATCCAGTAAACAACAGCAATCATTTATCAAGTATCGAGTTGGAAGGTTGTCTGTTGCATCAACCACTATGTCATATCTATGATGATCTTAGTCTTGGATAACAAAATCATTATAATTTTATGAAGAAGCTAGTAAAAAACAAGAAATTTTATTCAGTTTCAGTCAGTTAGTAAGGATACTTTCTGATAATATCCAAAGCATTTGCCACCTGCAAAGCTTGTTCATGTTTCACCAACTTAATCGAGGAATTGATCCTGAAACAAAACAGAATTTCAGATAGATGACATTCAAAAAATTGCCTCTTAGAATGTCATAAACATTGATATTTCAGGTTGATTTCAAAATATTTTTGGGGGATATCAAAATAAATAGAAAATGATACATACGCATGACAAGCAGCAGCAGCTGACTCTACTTTCGACTGCCCAATATATGCTTCTGTATGCATTATCTGAATCAAAACGACAGAATGTCCAAAAGGAATTCATGTTAAGGTATGAAAATGAAATTGAAGAAGCAAAACCAATAATAGCAGCTATTCAAACTATTCTAAAATGGGGCGCAGAATTTCTTTTTACCTTTTTTTAAGAAAAAGAATGACCACTAGAGTTGTGGTTGTCATCCTACTATATATAATGCTGTGAAAGAAGCATACGGGTGTATGCTCTCAGAGAGCAAGAAAACAGTAGAGTATCCTAGCTCACCAAAAACAACTAGTCAAGCTAGCCAAAACCCCACTCCCTGATATGGTGTACAATACACTCAAGGCTGGCATCTCTCCTCACAAAAAATGATCGCCCAGGCACCGGCCAAAAAGGTTGCCAACGGCGCTCTCCAGCTCTGACTCTGACGCAGCATGTCCCTGAAGGTCTGCCATATGGTCTCGATGGAATGGTCACAATGCTAGTCTGCTGCCAGATGCTCTGGGATGTCAAGCAGTCGAAAAACAAGTGGGGGATGTCCTTTCCTGACTCGCTGCATAGCACACACGAAGTGTCACTGTGTAGAGCCCACCGCGCCCTATAAGCCCTAGTAAGAAGCCATCCACGCCGCAAAAGTCAAACAAAGATCTTGACTTTCAGCGGAATCCAAATACGCCAGATGAGTTTACAGTCAATCCAGAAATCCTCCAGAAGCGTAATGGTCGGGAGAAAGCAGATATAGAGGCTGCATGCCGAGAAAGACCCATCCATCTGGTCTCAGGCGTATGCCGGCCAGCCGCGATGAAGGGCCAATAGTTCTGTGAAACGCTAATATGATAGATATGCTCTGAAGAGGGGGGACCAAGTGCTAAAGGCCGACTCTCCCTCCACTGTCCAGGTCTTCGAAACTGTCGCATCGGGGAACATCGTGAGGGCCCAAAGGCGGGGGAATGCCTCCGCCAGTGAGATTCCAGGTGTGCTGCCAAAAAGAGAAGTCCTCCCCTAAACCAAGGGATGAAACCATAAGGGTACGGACTCGCGGAGCCATGGCTGCTACCCCCTGCTAAAAGGATGAGTCCCCGAGGGGTAAAATGGTCCTCGACTCCCATGAGAGATCTCGAACATTGCAGGTGTCAAACACTGTGCGCCAGAGGCTGTCCTCCGACCCCATAATCTGCTTGAGCCACAATGCAAAAGTTGCATGAATAGATCCTCAAGGAGCAAGGTAAACTATTCTTCCTTGTAACATTAAAGTATTTACTAGATAATAATAATGGAGAAATGCCTTGGACACTTTCCCCTATGCTTTCACTAGGGGAAGGCCCTAACCAGAGAATGATTAATGTATGGATTCTGATGTAGAACAAGATTGATATTATGGGTCTTTTGCCAATGAGTTATTAGCCTTTAGTTATGTGTCGTCTACCAATAGACAAGTATGACAGTTGGACATGGTTGGCAGGCTGATTTTCCACGAGGTCAGTTTATCTGCATTTGCTACCAGCATGCACAATATTGGAGGAGCTCAGGGTGGACTATTGGTACATTTGGAGCTCTCTTGTACCCCTCAAGGTCAAGATTTTTGCTTGGCTTCCAAGGCGTGGCCGTGGCCGAATCCTCACACGTACATATCAGACTCGATGGCATCGGGCACTGACACCACTTGTGTGCATCATGTGCTAGCCATCAGAGGAGGATGCTGGCCATCCCTTCTGTA
The DNA here is from genome assembly GCA_030549335.1 of Pontederia crassipes. Lineage (NCBI taxonomy): Eukaryota > Viridiplantae > Streptophyta > Magnoliopsida > Commelinales > Pontederiaceae > Pontederia > Pontederia crassipes. Next base: position 13,013,361 of record CM060190.1, read on the forward strand.
GCTATCCCATTACCGCCAAAGTGTGGAGGAGGTTGGACAGACCTGATGTTGATACTTCTGCGCTGGACATGCTTTGGTGTTCACTTTGGGATAATTGCAGAAGGGATAACCATGGTGGAAGACATTTATGGCTCACTGTAATGGCGGTCACATGGCCACTTGGCTGCAATGGAATGGAACATTTTTTGGTGGGGAGCGGTGATACATAGAGAACGTTACCCTACACGCATTGTATCTTATGAGGGAATGGGAAAATAGATAGTTTCCTTTTGTCCGTGATTGTAATGCTTTTGGTTTCTCTTTTACACATGTAAATTTCCATATTTGAGATAGCAGATGGCTACGGAACCTTGTAGCTATTCTTTCACCCCTCAAAAAACAAATAGTTTAATTAGTGCCTGTTAGGAACTTTTGCTAATATCAATTTTTTTATTTGAATTTCCTTATTATTTGGCATAGGGTGTTTAGAAGCCCTATAAATACTCTTGTATAATTCCACGGGAACGCAACTGCGAACATTGCATGTTATCTTCTGGTTCTTTCTTAGTGGCTAACTGAACTAGGGTTTAGGGGTAGATTAACTTAGTGGGTCCCCATTAATTGGTATCATTATTTCTTAATGAATGCATATTATCTCCTGTGATCTTAATCAAACAGTTAGTTGTGAACCTTCCTCATCCCAAACCCTAATTTTGTCATCAGCCGCCAATTTTCACCCTTGTGCAACAGTATCTACATTGCTCCACTGCTCCACGTTATTGCCACCCACTACTTCAATCACTGCACCATCGCAGCAAGTGCGCCTCCGCCTCTGGATTGCCATTGTCTATGTCAACAGATTAGCCATTTCACGAGGTCATCTGCAGCAACTTGCAGCGGGCATTTCAAGTCCCAACAGAGATCTGCCGCTGCTGGACTGTCCCGCCTCATGTCGCACCCTGCCTTCGCTGCTACACGACCGCCATTACTGCATTCTGTTCCACTGCTGCCTCCCAGCTGCACCACTGTCGCAGTGCCTGCCACCACCCTTGACTGTTCACCTGCCCTGATCACCTCCAGACGCGGTGCCTTTGCAGCCACATCCCTCACCTGGGCAGCCACCACCGCCCCAGCAGCACACCTTCGCCAAGTGCCATCTTCCTTTCTACAAAGGCCCACCACCTCAGCAACCTGCCATTGCTGCAGGTGCCCACCTGGACCATCGCTGTCCCTGCTCGACTTTGACAAGTCGATATTGCCTCGACAAGTAGAACGCGAGCTGCCGGCTACCATTAAACTTTTGTTGCTTCATTTTTTTGCCTCTCAAAACGTAGTATTAACTCTTCGGCATTGGTAAGTTCTTTCCTCATTGTTCAATTTGCTTGCTATCTCTTAACATATTTAGTACACTTGTAATGGGTTCGTAGAATTGTGCAGTAGCGCCACATATTAATTAGTCTTTTCTTCCTTGTGAGCATCACTTCGTCATTCTCGTATACGGATTATCACATTAAAGCCATTATATTGTGCTCTGCTTATTTTATCAATATTTAGTGCTAACTTTTTTTTTTAACTCCGCTTATATTTTATAGCCGGTCCCAAGCCCGGATAAAGGAGGAGGGTTGTGTTAGGCCCCGACAACCAGCGTAAAACCCTGTCGAATCTTATGAACATGGATCAACGAATTGGCGTCGTATGATCCATGTAGCCGACCCCACCTAGTGGGATAAGGCTTTGTTGTTGTTGTATTTAGTGCTAACTTTTTAGTACATATCTGATTTTGATATCGACATATGTAAAGCAATAATCCTAGGCCCTATCTTACATATTTGTTTAATTATAATGGATCTGCCTTCCCACATCATGTGAGTTATGATTTCCAACCAACATATCATGTCATACATTTTTAGAACTATACATATTCCAAGAACTATACTTCTTTTTATGATAATGCATCTTACACGAACGAAGGTGAGACCTCCAAATCATAATTTCGGATGCCCTCCATCTTCACCAATTCTTGGTCAAGTTCCACTAGAACCTACGAAACACATCGCCCACATTGGAATCATGACATCCTTCTTCCGATGTTGATCGAGGACCTCTTTTTCAATTCCTCACTTTTTTTTAGAGGAAAAAGGACGACCACCAAGTTGTGGTTGTCATCTGCGTGTATATATCACTAGGAAAAGGGAAACATATACAAGTGTGGGCTCTCGAAGATAGAACAACAAAAATGGAAAACATATCAGCTAGCCAAAACCCCACTCTTGAAGCAAAAAGGAAATGTGGTCTGACCTCCAAATCTAAAGCCAATTTTCGTCATTTGGATGCTTTCCTTTAGCACTTGTATCGTCTTACAACTTGTCAGAGTCAAGTTTTTCTCAGCCGAGGAGAATAGAGGTAGAACAAGATTAGTATTACGGACCTTTTGGCCATGAGTTATTAGTCTATAATTATTATTATTTTTTTTGACGAGAAAAGGATGACCACCAGAAGTGTGGGTGTCATCAAAATATATATGACTATGGAATGGAAGTAATCAGTATAAGTGTAGACTCTCAAAGGGAGAGCAGCAACAAAAGGAAAAATATCTCATCAAGCCAAGGCCCCGATCCTAAAAAGAAGATGCTCAGTACAAAAATGATCAACCAAGCATCTCTCCTTACCCAAAAGTAAATCAGCATCTCTCCCCACCCAAAAGTAAGTCGGCTGCACTGGTGCCAAAATGGCCCAGGCACCGGCCAAAAAGTCGTCAATGACGTCCTCCACCTCGATCTCTATTGTGCTAAACCTTGGGGTGATTGCCGTACACCTCCGTGCCAACTATGAAACAGTCTTCCGATGAAACAGTCGTCAGGGGCTCGGACTCAAAGGGGGAGCACATCCACCGTCCATTCATCCGTCGCCTTCCATGTGATTGCCATCCCTTTCTTGGGAGGCCACTCTTGCCCGTGGCCGCCGACATGTGTGGCGGAGGCCGCTAGGCGAACCTCCTCATCCGACCACCCGGCGAGGAGACGCACCCCATCATCCCTGTCCTCTCTATCCAACGAGTCCGGCACAGTCAGCGGAGCACCCCCTTTCACGGGCTGCTGTGGTTGTGGCAGCAATGACTGCGTGGACGGCTGATGTCTCGCTAGAGGCAATAGTGACGACAACTGCATGGGCGGCTGCTGTCCCTCCAATGATAGCTGTGCCAGGCGTTTCCTGTGGCTGCTCCTAGGGTGGGTGAGCATGCACTGTAGGGGCCGGTGTAAAGCCACACCTCTTGCAAGTGCCCACCGGCGGGTATGGCGGAGGCCGGTAGATTCCGCAGCAAGGCCAGACTCTTCATACGCCCTGTGATCCCCATCGGCGCCGACATCGGCGTCTGGCGAAACTGGCCCATTCTGTGATGCGCCTCCCACGGGCTGCTGGGGCTGCCCTGCTGGCGGTGGTGGCATAACATGCTGAGCAAGCCGACAGCGCTGGTAGCAGAGAGGAGCTGTGAGAGCATCGCTGGTGGGTGTGGCCGATAGCGGGATGACCACTGGTATGCCGGTGAGCACGGGCGGTGAGCGTGCGGCGAGACTGAAGGTGTCTGGCCAAGGTCGGGGGAATGGGGCGAAATTTGCTGAGAGGGGGATGGTAGGGTCTGATGCAGCTCCGAGGGTGTCCGGTCGTCTATGTGGCCGGAACACGCAGCACATGACAGCAGTGCTGAAGGCGCATTGTTGGTGTGGTGCGGCTGCTGTGGCGGTGGGGGAGTTGCAGGCCGGGTGGAGGTGGCTGGTCGCTGGAGGATTGCCGACAGTTTTCCATGGTGGAGGGGATTATGTGTTGGAACAGTGGTGGGAAGAGGATTTGAAGCAGGGTCGGTGATTTGAAATGGAGTACGGCTGTCACGTGCCGTCTGCACGTGCTGTGTCAGGCCAGGCTGTCCAGCGCCCGACCGGAGGGCAGATGACTGAGGCGACCATGGTGGACGACCAGCAAGCACCTCCGCCCATGAAGCAGACCCCTCGGAGTACCGTACCTGGATGAGGAAGCTATCGACGCCCACACTGAGGACCAGCGACGACGGGATGCTGATTCCAGGGCGCAGGTCAACCTCGACGGAGGTGACGGACAGATCCGGCGAGCCAAGCGCCGGGAGGGCGATGGAGATGGGGTTCCCAGTTGTTGCGCCACCACCTGGGCGATCTCCGGCCGCTGGAGATGGAGAGGCAACCCCTGGATGTCCACTGTCCGGCGGATGCCTTGTGGCGCCCTTGCTGCTCCATCGTCTGCTTTCCAGTGACGCCATTGGACCATGGTGCCCGGCGACACAGCGGTTTGAGTCGCCAGCAGATGGTCACGCTGCTGCACAGACCCCGGGATGAGCAGCCATTAGGACGAGGAGATTCGGCTCAGGTGAAAAGGAGGCGAAGTGCCAACTCCGGCGATAACAGCCGAACGAAGAGCTGCCTACTCCGGGGGGACCCCACTGATCTCGCTGACGACACAGTCGCTGAGGATGTCTACGCCTCTTTGGATCTCCGGCGACCATGGTAACGTTATGGTGGGAGTCGCCGCAGCATCCATGGCAGAGGGGGAGGAAATTGCAGGTCCGGGGACTGTTCGCCTCAGCGGAGTTTGGGAGCAGAGCAACTGCCGGTGGCCCTCACCCCTACACCGGAGGCATGAAGAGGGCCAGGGCCTCGCGCGAAGTGACCGCATTCTAAGCACCTGAAGCAGTGAGAAGACGGTAGGCGGTGGGGGCGGGTTTCGCGTGTTCGAGTAAAAGTGGTCCAACCATCGACGAAGTGCAGGGGGCGGCGACGCATCGTGGTCCTGCTGGCGGTGGTGACGATGGCGCCGCCGGCGGGGGTCGCTGGAGGCAGAATGTGGCGCCGCCGGCAGGGATTGCCGGAGGCGGGGTGTGGAGGGGTCGCTAGGGCGTCAGGTTGTGGAGTGGGTCGCTAGGGATCACGATAGCAGGTCCTGATGGCGGTGGCGACAATGGCGCTGCCAGCAGGGGTCGCCGAAGGTGGAAAGTGGCGCTGCCGGCAGGGTTTGTCAGAGGCGGGGTATGGAGTGGATCGCTAGGGCATCGGGAGTGGGTCAAACGGGCATCGGGCACCATCTCTCCATTATACTTCAGCTATTAATACCAGTCTATAATTATAGACCTTCTGTCTATAGTTTAATTAGAAGTCCATTAGGGGGTTTTCATTATATTAGATTTCCTTTTAATTAGTTTTCCTTTTATTCAGATTTCCTTATTATTGGCATAAGATGTTTAGAATCTCTATAAATACTTGTGTGTGGTTCCTTTGGAATGCAGTTTTGAATGAACGAATACTATGTTTTCATTATTTCTTAAGTGGCTAACTTAATTAGGGTTTAGGAAAGCAGGGCGAGCGCGTGGCCCCGGCGACCTTTCTGGCCGGTTCCTGGGCTTTATGGCTCAAGCGTAACCGGATCATTTTTTGTGGGGAGCGATGTCAGGTTGAGAGCATTGTACACCATATCTCGTTTCTTCTTCGAGAGCGGGTTTTGGGTAGGCATTGCACATCTTTCTTTTTTGCCGCTCTGTTCTTGAGAGCTTCTTTTTGTACATGACATCCACTTCATAGATATATATATATACCTGGATGACAACCACAACTTTGGTGTGTCATCCTTTTTCTCCTCAAAAAAAAAAAAAAGGGTTTAGGAATAGATTACCTTAGTGGGTCCCTGTCAATCCAAAAATATAAACATTAATGTTATATATATATATATATATATATATAATATTTTGTGATGGGAAAAGGGATGACTATCAGAATTTGTAGTTGTCATATATATATATAGCACAACATTACATATGTTATAAATCATCACCATGACAAGCAATTCAAGTATTGATATCCTCTTAAGTCTCTGTTACTCCCTCATATCCTCTTTTCATTTTGTTTGTCTTCCACTCATATGACAAGGTTATTCTGATCACATTTTCTTCTCTCTGTTAAATAAGTGTACCTTGACAACTGAACAGTTGGATTTACCAACCTTCTGTCAAGACGACCTTAGATGGAAAATTTTGCCCCTTTTCAACTGTATCCAGACCACCTCTAGAACTAATAATAAACTCTTAAAGCAAAACAGTCTTGTTTCAGCTACAGCAAAGTGAGTTAAAGAAGATTCAAATTGCCAAATCTGAAGAAGGTTCATCAATTTGTTTGTTATATATGCGCAATTAATACTATGTCAGTATGTTTCTAAAAAACATACCTGTACATAATGTTGTTAAAATTGTGATACTATATTACCTCTAAAAAAAGTCAGCCAAATATTGCCCTCCCAAGAGTGAAACCCTTTCTTTACGCCCAAAACAAATCAGATTCATATCAGTGGCATTACAAATTGCAATTTACATGAATTTTACACCTTTGATCAAGATGATGAACAACAACAACAACAACAACAAAGCCTTATCCCACTAGGTGGAGTCGGCTACATGGATCATACGACGCCATTCCGCTCTATTCGTTGATCCATGTTCATGAGATTCAACAAGGTTTTACGCTGGCTGTCGGGGCCTAACACAACCCTCCTCCTTTATCCGGGCTTGGGACCGGCTATAAAACATAGGCGGAGTTATCAAGATGATGAACAGTCAACAAAATTCTTCCCCAAGGTCAAATGATCAATCTCATTAATATATTGATAGAAACAGAGCAAGGTAACATCTTTGGTCAAGATGATAAAGAGTCAACAAGATTCTTCCCCAAGGTCATATCAACTCTCATTAACATATTGATAGAAACATCGCAAAGTAACATCTTTGATCAAGATGATGAAGAGTCAACAAGATTCTTCCCCAACGTCAAAAGATCAATCTCATTAACATATTGATAGAAACATAGCAAGGTAACATCTTTGATCAAGATGATGAAGAGTCAACATGATTCTTCTCGAAGGTCAAATGATCAATCTCATTAACATATTGATAGAACCATAGCAAGCTATAAGAAACCCTCCAAGAAAATACAAGGTACAAGAAGCATTCATTTCATTTCAAACCTCATTCAAAGTGCATAATAATTAATTTGACGATTATTTCTTACATTGCAATAAATGTTCAACACTCTTTCACAAGACCACTTGCATTTGTAAAATTTAAAGCCAACTCGCTCATAATCATGAGCCAATTATAAAGGCATCTATAAGTGCAGCAATAATACCAGTTGAGAAATTATCCAACTTCCCATGACGGACTCTTTGATGATTTAATATTAACTTGGCATCCTCTCTTCACGAGGGCAAAAAGATGACACAAGGAACTAGTCATCAGTGTATAGGTTACATAAAAAGATATTTGCCTTTTCACATGTATAAGAAAAGCGAAATCAAAAGTATTGAGATGGGTGACAATGACTTGCCATCTTGTAATTGCATGTTCTGTAACAATGGATTATGACTTCCCAATGCCTCCCAACAGGAGCATCAATCAACATTTATTCCACAATGGAATAGCCAAGAGAAGTGGAAGATAACTCTTAGTTATTTGGACTTATCGAGGATACTCTACTATAAGTAGTCGTGAATGCTTTCTCAAGAAAAAATAAATAATCACATGCTTGAATTTCTACTCTAAACACCCCAAAAAAGAATTTCAATCTTAACATGTTTCATGGATAATTCACAAAATGATTTGCTGAAATGGATAAATCATGCTTTATGATATAATACAAATAAGAAACTTCATATGAATAAGATTATGAATCAGTTATAATGGCGATACAGACAATCAGAATATCTATGACTTATATAAGTATTCCAAATGAAGCATGGTTCTGTGTTACATTTGCATCTCGTGTGGATGCTTAAATTCCAAGATGTTGATTAAATACAAGCATGCAGCAGAAAAATCAAGATTGGGAGATAAGAAGGCAAAAGATAACTGATGTACATACTTGTCGATGAAGGTTATTTAGCTCAACAACATCGCCATCCACGATACCCAAGCAACCTGTGATGACAAAGTATCAGTGAATACAGAAAGCATTGGGCAAAATAAGCCAGGATGTATTTTTCTTCAATAAGAAAACTGAATCGGTGATGAATTATAGTGTTGATAAAATACTGATGATGAATATATTTCACTACAACTGTTTTAGTTTAGTTAAGAGCCCAACAACAAATCCATAGTAAAAGTAACCCTCAGAAAATTGCAGACATGGTTCTCTTATTCCCTAACTACAAGCTATCCAAAATGAAGTCATCAAGGTTCTAAAAAAAAGTACCAACACCACAGGCAGCAAGATACAATGAGATGGGTGAACCCAATCCTCCAGCTCCGACCACCAAGATGGAAGACTTCAAGAGCTTTAATTGCCCTGCACAATACAGAACTCAAACATATCTATACTTATAGTGTGAATGTGTGACGACACATCATGCTGCTAGCATGCAATAAATTTAACATAGAGAAAGCTATATTTCCAAACCAGGAAAATCCTGTTTTTTGATACAATGATTTTACTTCTAGATGTTGCAAACAAGATGCACCTCATGCAAAGAGGAGTAAGTCAATGTGAACATGCTCTAACTCCACATTTATGTACACAATTCTTCTGAAAATAGATAACTTTTTAGGAGATACATTTATGTAGATGTACAAATATCAGATCCACAAACGCACAAACATTTTTTTAGAGGTACAAAGGCACAAAACTTCTCATAGCATGACAAAAAAAATCGTTGTTTAACAAGTAACATTCATGAGTAAATGAAGAGAAGGCAGTCACAGCAAAGCAGAAAATGTCAGAATCATTGCAAATCCCTTTCTCATTTTTTGTATCCCAAACTATACCAATGAACAGCAGGCATTGGATTTTTTTTTTTTGAATAATGGCACTGAATTTTTTCACTGTAAAGAAAATTTTTTTAGTACTGTAAAGAAATTTAACTTCTCAGAGCATTACTTAGTTTTGCAATTCAATGCCTATGTCGTGTTTCATAAAGAGTATACTGTCTAGAAAAATAAAATACATACCACAATTTTCAGCATTATATTTTTCAGAGTTCGTGACATTGTGCTAGCCCAAGTAAATAACAAGAAAGAGGCCTTTCAGCCGGGCCAATATCATTTCTTTAGCTATATCTATAAAGGCAGGACCATGCTGTGTTAATCCAGACAGGACTGTATCAGTCAAATATAGGAGACACAAACCAATATGAGAGTAACAGTTACCAAATTGCTTGTTGTCTGATACTGCTACAACTTGCAACACTAGTCTATTATTGGTGGTGTTTGGTTATCAACTGGTACAAGGTGGTATAAGAATTATTAACCCAAAGTATAGTTATTCATTGGAAGGAAGTAGCAATTCAACTTTTACCAGAATAGTTTGTCACAGATTTACTATTCACGATGTTAAACTTTTTGCCAATGTCAACTTAGCCATTTGGGGCAAAGGGCTTGTTTGGCAGTGTAAGCCACAATAGGACCCCATTTTGTCTCTTATTCTCCAGCCAGACAACCCCAGGGCATGTTTGGAATAGGGAAAACTACTTCCAAGGTTGTCTAAGATCTTGATCTAGATCTTAAGATCTTACAATTTTATGATCTTATCATCTCTAAACAATCTTCGATCTCGTCTTCATGATGTTAATTGTAAGATCTTAATATGATTTTAATTTTGATCACACGATCTTATAATCTTATTCGATCCTATACTTATATGATTAATATAATCATTTAAATACTTATAAAAAATATTCTATAATTAATCTAGATGAAGTTTAATATATGTTATTTGTTTTTATTATGTGTTGAAATAATTTAGCTTAAGAATTGGTAAAAGTATGACTCAGTGAGGTGTAATTTAAGATGTGTGTGATACATTTATAAAAAATATTTTATTATCGTTTAAAATATATTATTGTATTAATTAGTAGGATCTCACGATTTTATGATCCCTCTTGATCTTATGTAAGATCTCGATTTTGACGACCTTCCCTAAAACCTTGAACTAAAGACATGGAAAAACATTTAGAACCAAGCATGCAACATTTTTTGTGTTGATAATGCCTTGAATCTGAACCTAGTTGTAATCTTTTGTGGTCCTCCTATGTAATCAGGCGCTTCAGCAGATTCTGTATGTGATTCAGAATTGATTTATTTCATTATCACGAGATAGGTATCCTATTTTGGGGATTAATTCAGAGTCCTAGTCGATATGTAATTCCTATCATCTCTAAAAGATAGTGCCTATATAAACTCCACGATGGCTAGGTTATTTCGCATCCTTATAATAATCATTATTCCATAACAAAGAGACCCGCCGCTCCGAAGGACGTAACCCAATTTAGAGTGAACCTCATAAGATCTCTCTCTCTTTTCGTAACATTTTGCCATGTTATTTGTTTTTTTCTTGGCAAACACTTAATCAGGAACTTACAAACACCATGTGGATCATGCTCAAAAGTCACTCATCTGTGTACACATAAATGTATCTATGACTCCATTTCATGAACCCTCAATCTTCCATACAATTGGAGAACAAACACCACTTATTGGAAAAGCAAAAAGAAGTACCTTTGGAGTACTAAGAAGTATGTGAAAGACTGAGAACCCCTCAACTCATTGACACTAGGACGAATTGAACCTGTGACTACTCAGTTGTAAACGCTAGTCCCTACCATTAGCCCAAGTCATAAATGGGCAGCTAGGAAGATGGGCATATCAAACTGTACACGATACTTCCATCCGTTCATAAATGGAAATTCAACAAGAAATAAGTAACAACGATAATTTTTTTATTCATCCTCCTTTGCGCTACTTATTTTATCTTAACTGCGGACGCTGAATCCTCATTCATACAATCTGAAATGTAAAAACCAGAAGCAAGTTCAAGAGGTGAACGACAGCGCTGCACGCACCTTCGACACCGAAATCCGGGAGGAGCATGTGGCGGCTATACCTGGACACCATCTCTCGGCTCAGACCTCCTCCTCCTCCTAACGCGTTGCTGAGCGGACAACTGGAGCCGTCACAAGCAGTTGCTCTTTGCTCTGTCTCCTCCTCTTCGTTCTCGCTCTTGGAGATGAGCAACTGCTGCGCCTGCAGCAGACAGATGCGATCCTCGAGTCGTTGCTTCTCAATCTTGAGCGCCTCGAGCTCGCGCATGATCGCCGCGTCCAGCGAGGATGATCCTCCGACGCCCCCGATTCCGATGGAATCCATACGTTCAAAGGAAGCGCTTGGTGAATGGAGGAAGATGGAGGTCCGGATTTGATCAAAAACCCTGACAAGCCCGAGATTTTAATTCTTTTTCAAAGAAGCTTTATTTCTTACTATTTGATTAATTTAATAATTATAAATTACTATTATTAAATTAAGCATATAATTTATAATTGAAATGATATATATTTATTGAACATATCATCTGTCGCTGAATAAATTAAAATGTATATATATATGATGAATTTAATGGGCGTCCCCCTACTTAGGTAGGGGATCGTCCCTCCTAGAACCCTCTGGATACGACGGATGCCACATATTGTACGACTCGAGAGACGAAATGGACAAAACCAGAGGTCGATTGACATGGTTCACGTCCGACGAGTGAGATCAGCACATCTGGCGAGTGACGAACTAGGTCAGTGGGGGTGAGGAACGTCCTCGGCAGCAACGTCCAAGTGTCACGGGGTCATTCTCGGACACTAGACCACGTGCGGCGATTAGGCGGATAGGCACCTAGCCAAGCATGTTTTGAATTGGCAGTGAAAGTTTAATGTTCGAGATGACTATGCCGAGAGTCGCTCTTATAGATATTCAATCACGGACATGACTAGAGTGTTGGACTACTCGTCATGGGACCGTGGCATTGGCACGTTGCGGCACCAATGTAGGCGCTTGGGCGCTTAAAGTCTGAAGATGCGACGAAGGGACCACGGACGCTACGAAGGGACACCGATGTGGATTGCCACCCCACGCTCAAGGCCATGACACTAAAATTAAAGGAAAACTTACTTGTATTAAATATGATGAAACATAACATACAATTGGGCCTCGGAAGGCACTAATGAACTCCTCCCAGTGTACCGTAGGTATATGAGTCTTATTACATATTGAAGATGCAAAAGACGTACCATACGGGAACGTCATCTACTTGACCATTCATAAGGACGGCCTTACAAGATAAATGCCCTAAGGACGGATAACTTGGTACTCCGCAATATTACGTAGTGCGAGGCGGCTGCATGTGTTATAAGGTTTCGGCGCTGAGCGGCTGAGAGCTATAAGTTGAGTGGCACTAGTGCCGCGAGGCTTCACGCTTCGTGTCCCGGGAAAATGCCCCGTGATATTCTTCCCCACCAAAGTTGGCGATGCCCCCGACGCCGTTGTCCGGGCTTCCTTAGGGCCTTCGTCTTCAGTCTTAACTTCGCTTGTCTCGTTCAATTCTGCCTTCTTTGCCTTGACTTCTACTTCATCGGCATTGCACAACGCCAGGAATGCTCGCTCCTTGGGGTCTCGCTGAGGACTCCTCCCTTAGGCCTGCTTCGCTTGTTGATCCTTCGTCCAATCTGGGGTCATCACTTGTGCAGCGTCAGCGGAGTCCGCCATGTGCGGTCTGACTTCATCAAGCAACTATCCGTCCATCAAGTCTCTGTTGGCTTCACTTCTCTTCGACTTGTGCAGCGTCAACTTGTGTGGTTTGGCTTCTTTGGGGTGGAACAACTCTTGTATGCCTTCAGGAATAGCTCGAAAAGGAGTTGCTCCAGGGTCGTGCAGAACACGATGAAGAGTCTCGTCATTCGACCTGCATGACTTGACTGGATACCCTCATGTTGTGGGTGGCCGCAACATAAGGCCTCCATCTGTCGAATGCGAAGTATGGGACCATCTCACCTTCGATGATCGTTCTTGAATTTCGACGGCTTGAAATAGCACAAGCTCTTTGATGATGACATTTGCAACTTATCTGCTTCGAGTGTTTTGGGTCGCTATAGTGAGCGACAGGAGTCTTCCCACGGATGCTTCGGGACACTTCAGGTCTCTTTGTGAGCTTTGACTCAATGTCTTTGTGCTGCAACTGGTTGCAACGTAGACTCTTTCATTCTTCTGCCGAATGAAGAGCGCAGGACCACCTCCTCCTTGGTGATCACTTGATGTTTCGACGGTCTTGAGGCGAGACAAGGTTCTTTGATATAGCAATCCATGCTTTGTCCATTCTGAGTCGCCATAGTGGGCGACGAGTCTCCCCACATTTCTGTGGTTCAACTCGATCCTCTTGCTTCGATGGGCTGTCTTTATTTTTGGCATGATAGCTTCCTCTGTGCGACTTGCACTTCTCTCCCCCACCATTGCCCTTGCCCAAGGGCTTTGGTGGTATGGCAGTTGTCTTGGCATGAACGCCTTGGCAGCGACGACTAGCGAGCAGAAGTTGGACGATCTTATCGTTTCAACTCCATCCTAGCTCAAAGCTTCAACCCCTCTGCTTGAAGAATACCAACGCTGGGTCTTCATTCTCCTGGGAACATTGTAGGTGGAACTTGGTGATATTTTTCACGTCCTCCTTCAACATGCCCATCTGATCGATGCTGAACAAAGCGACCTTGACCTCCAGTCTCAACTTGTCATGGCTTGCATAATTGATGAGCTGTCACTTTCTCTGTCCCACGTCTCGATGGGATCCATGTTTGCCACATTCCACATCGTCGCGATGGCAATGCCATCTTGAGTTTGCCACATCTTGCAGGATTCTTGGGATATACCTTCTTCCGATCCTAGGACCTCCTTTGAAGCTTAGGCAACCCCTTGGGATATGGGCGGGATGAGATCATTGTGCTCGTTCACGAAGATGATGCACCTTAGATGCTCGTTCGTCCGCAACTTGGACGAAGTAATGCCATTGCGCTTATCGGCAGGGATCATGCGCCTTTGACATACTTGTCCACCTGGCGGTTGATCCTTATAAAAGAATAGCCGTTCCGGATCTTCAACAAACCACGGGCGTTCGTGAAGACGCTTCGCTTGGGTAAGCGAATTGCGGCTGGTGTACTCATGGCATGAGCTCCCAGCATCACCTCCATCTACATTCGAAGGGACGACATCGCCAGTGTGTCCTTCGAAACATTTGGATAGCGATCCTTGGAGGCCGCTTCGATTACTCGAGGCGCTGTCCGAGAGGAAAGGGCACTTCGGTTGGCGGCGGAACGCTTGACAGCAGCATGCCAAGGTTCGCCGATGCTCGACGCTCAGACCATTTGCCAAATTGGTCGTTGAATTGAGGCGTCAATTTACGTTGGCATGTAGCAGGTTTGTCCCAACCTTTGATGGATGACAACACGCCGCTTGCGAGACGACACTTGACAAGGCAGGCAAGGCTGATAGCTCGTCCGCGAGTGTTTGCAAGTAATCAACGCTTTGCTCCATCCTCGAAAGTCATCGTGGCATGGCAGACGAGGCTGCGACACGACAAGATGCTTATGATTGATGCTCCTTAGCCGATAGGATGATATTCCTTCGCCGAAAGGGACCATGAACATTGATGCTTAAACTTGAGCCAACTTCTCCCGTGAAGCGGTTGTGCACTTCACGTTGCATGATTGGGCATGCGATGCGACGTCACGAAATATCGAGCAACGCCAGGTCATCACGATAATGCATGACCGACAGTCTCTGAATGTGACACGGGTCCTCCGAGTTACACAATGCTTGTGTAAGCGATCTCATGGTATGAGTAGCGCAAGACCATCATGCAGAGCATATGGCCACTCTTGACGCAGCGCGACACTTCAAGATACCCGATTGTATACCTGGGTGGTTGATCTACTCGAGTGAGCGACGCATGACCGTCCCGGATAGGCGGGACAATCAGTCCGCCATCATGATGCATGACGGACGTTCCTTGACACGATACGGGTGTATGAGGAACATGCTACGGGGTACGACTGGGCATGCAGCGAGGAAGCTTGCCACGCATTCCTCGTTGGCGCCCACGATCAAAGACCATAGTACTAGTACGCTTGGGCGTGATGGAGTATTTGAACAGAAGCACATTTCCTACGCCAGGGCACATTGTGATGACACAAGCGAGTCATCGTCGCTTGATAATCCGAGCAGGAAGAACTACTCTGATACCACTTGTCACGAGATCATTCTCGGACACTAGATCACGTGCGGCGACTAGGCGGATAGGCACCTAGCCAAGCCTATTTTGAGTTGGCAGCGAAAGTTTTATGTTCGAGATGACTATGCCGAGAGTCGCTCTTATAGGCATTCAATCATGGACATGACTAGAGTGTTGGACTACTCGTCATGGGACCGTGGCATTGGCAGTTGTGGCACCAATGCAGGCGCTTAAAGTCCGAAGAGGCGACGAACGGACCACGGGATGCCACGAAGGGACACCGATGTGGGTTGGTACCGTAGGTATATGAGTCTTATTATATATTGAAGATGCAAAAGACGTACCCTACGGGAATGTCACTTACTTGGTCATTCATAAGGACGGTCTTACAAGATAAATGCCCTAAGGGCGGATAACTTGGTACTCCGCAATATTACGCAATGCGGGGCGGCTGCATGTGTTCTAAGGTTTCGGTGCTGAACGACCGAGAGCTATAAGTTGAGCGGCACTGGTGCCGCGAGGCTTCACGCTTCGTGTCACAGGAAAATGCCCCGTGACACAAGCGCCCTATTGCTCCCTCAAGCGTTGGTGAGCGGCAATCTCTTGTTCTCACCGGCGGTCTTGCAAACAGCGTTGGCTGCCTCACCTTTTCCCTCCCCGAGCTCCACTATCTCTGACCATCGCTGCCTGCTTGGAACTCACTCAGACCTCGCCGCCTCACTCGTCTAATCTCGCCCCCTTCATCTTGTCTCCAAAGAAAAACCTATTGCCCGCCGATCTTCATCATAGATCTCAGCTCGGCTCGCCCTCGCCATTGCTCAACCTTGCCAGAAAAGCCGTGCCGCCTGGACTCGACTCAACCTCGCCTCTCATCATGATTTTGCCACATAATTCACGGCGACTCCTCTCACCACAGCTTGAGGTCACCTACTTCATCACGGACCCCATCAACCATTGTCAACTTTGTTTTGGCCTCGACTCCTATTGTCATTGCTGTTGGTCAAGGTTGCATCTTGTTCACCATATATCCCGCCAATATCGTGTTAGGTTCCTAGTCGAACTAGGAGCCAAAGTTGATCGCTTAGAGGGGATCAAGCCTTTAAGATAGTTGCTTTAAGCAAATCAAAAGAAGATTGTATTTTCATATCTGATTAAAAAGAGTTCCAAGGGTGTCCCTATTTATAGGGTAAACCCAAATAAGTCCTAGAAGAACTAAAAATAAAGAAAAAGAGTGCTAATCAAATTAAGAAGTAAATAGCTAATCCTAATCAAAGGTAAAATAACTATTCCTACTATTATTAGGAACTAGGTTCCTATCATTCCCGTCCTCTTCAAAATAGCCTTGTCCTTAAGACTATGCTGAAACATGTGAGAGAACTTTTTCTTTCGATGAATAATCAGACGATGCCTCTTGATAACTTGAATAAAATAAAAATCCTTCTTTAAACAAGTCCTAGAAGAACTAAAAATAAAGAAAAAGAGTGCTAATCAAACTAAGAAGTAAATAGCTAATCCTAATCAAAGAAAAAAATAGCTATTCCTACTAATATTAGGAAGTAAGTTCCTATAGCCTTGTCCTCAAGACTATGCAGAAACATGTGAGAGAACTTTTCTTTCGATGCATAATCGAATGATGCCTTTTAATAACTTGAATAAAATAAGGATTCTTCTTTAAAAGGTAGCTTTGGCTAGGCATTAGTAGCTTTGGAACAAGCTTGCATCGACTAAAGAAAGGGAATTCGAAATTGGCCAAATTTTTTTTGCACGAATAAATTTGTCTTTGGACATTGGAGCTTTCGAAAGGTTGAGTCAACTGTCACAAGTGTGAATGAGTCCTTATTAGTATCTTCACAAATTAATGACTTTCCAACAATGATGTCTTTTGTAATAGATTCTTCAAGAGATGATTGGTCGTTTGACAATTGAATTATAGATGTCTCATCTTTAAAAGATTTATCAGTAAATGAATCTGAATGTTGTCTTCGACTGAATTGTCTTCAATATCCTTCGCTTCTTGTTGACATAAAAGTTTTAGTAAAGATTTTTTAAGAAACTAAAGTGTTGGACTCTTTTTCTTTTGATGAAAATATTATTACACATGCTTTTGAATGATTTGTTCAAGTGTTGACTTGATCTATATCTCTCTTCATTTAAATGTTCTTCTCCCCATCGGGCAAAAGAAATAACAACAACTATAATAATGGATTGTCGAGCTTTCACTTCCCGTCGAAGATTGGAGAGAAGTCCTTCAACAAAAGTTTTTACCAATCGACGTTTGCTCCAATTTTTAATATGATTTTATAACCTCGACTATTTGTTGAATATTTGCTAGATCTTCTTTATTATGACGTTCTTTTTTTACTTGTTGATCTTTATTTTCATGATTGAATACTTGTAAAATTTCTTGATATCATTCTTCGATTCAAGTAAGACGATTGACTAGTGTTAAAATATCTGAAGTCGATAAATTCAGTGAAACCATAATTTTTTTCTTGCACATTTGAAATATTAGATTATGGATATAAACTATTAATAAGTTATGATAGGGGTCGGTTGATTGAATGGCGATGTAGTGGTAGCGGTGGATGTGATAGATGGTAGCGAAAGACGAAAATAACTAGATTATTGGTCCAATAAAAATTCAAAATATCATAATTGTCTGAAAAAGATCGAACAGATACCAATTGTCGAGTCCAACTAAGAGCCAAAGTTGATTGCTTCGAGGGGATTCTAAGATAGTTGCTTTAAGCAATTATCAAAAGAAGATTGCATTTCTCATATGTGATTAAAAAGAGTTCCAAGGGTCCCTATTTATAGGGTAAATCCAAACAAGTCCTAGTAGAACTAAAATAAAAGGAAAAGAAGTGCTAATCAAATTAGGAAGTAAATAACTAATCCTAGTTAAAGAAAATAAATTAGTCCTAGTACTGATATTATTATATTAATAAATGATCTTATCATTCCCACCTCCTTTAAATTAGCCTTGTTCTCAACACTGAGCAGCAACAAATTCAGAAAACCTTCTTTGCAGATACTGATAACATTCCCAAGTAGCATCTCAACTAGCTAATTCATCCATTTGATCAACCATTCAGTAACATCATGATTCTTCTATTGAATAAAATGACGCTTCAAAACCACTTCAGGTATTGTACGAATATTGCCATCTAAATCCAATTCAAGAAGGTGATGTTACACATAAACATCATCCCCAAGCTTCTTCTTAAGGCAAGAAACATAAAACACTAGATGAATACGAGATGTTGAAGGTAGATCAAGACGATAAGCTACTAGGTCAATTCGCTGTAAAACCTTATAAGGACCATAATATCAATGTGATAATTTCATTGAACTTTGAATAGCAACAGAAAGTTGTTTATACGATTGCGGACGTAAATAACTGAGTCTCCAATTTGAAATTCCCTCTCAGTTCTCTTTTTCTCAGCTTGTCATTTCATTCGAGATTGATCACTAATAAGATTATACTTTAATAACTTTAGTACCTGATCTCGATCACGTAATTCAATATTCACAATATTAACAGTAGTAGCATTTGTTGAATATTGAACAATAGCAGGAGGAGGATATCCGTACATAGTTCAAAAGGAGTAGGTTTTGTCGAAGAGTGAAAAGTTGTATTATAACACCACTCTACCTAAGGAAGTCACTTCACCCAATTTTTAGGCTTATCACTTGAGAAATAACGAAAATAACATTCCAAACTTCTATTGACAACTTCAGTTTGTCCATCTGTTTGAGGATGATAAGTTGTGCTCATTGTTATTTGGTTGTTGTAAATGACAAAGTTCCTTTCAAAATTGGCTAGTGAAACCTTTGTCTCTATCATTCACGATTGATCGTGGCACCCCATGCAATTTGACAACATTTTCAACAAAAACATTAGCAATGGTAGCTACCGTGTATGAATGAGACATGGCACAAAAATGGGCATACTTAGGCGATTCACTACCATAAATGTTGTATATGCAAAGAGGGTAAACTCTCAATGAAACCCATAAATATATCTACCCATGCTTCAATAGGAATTGAAAGTGACTACAATAATTCTGGACCTATAATTATTTCTCCCTTATGACGTTGACAAACATCACATTTAGCAACAAATTTCTTAATGTCATTTTTCATGCATGTCCAATAGAATTCTCGAGAAACACGCTTATATGTGAGAAGTACACCAGAATGTCCAGGCATTGGGGAACCATGAAATTCATTTAATAAAGTTAGTTTATGAGCTGAGTTTGGCACTAAAACCATTCTACCTTTATAAACAAGATTTATGAAGTGCCAAGAATATGGTGAAACTGAAAGAGGTTCATTTTATAACCTTTGAATTAATGTTTTGATAGTAGTATCTTCTTGCCATTCTAGACAAATAGAATCCAAAATGGCAGTAGACAAAATAGATAAAGTAGAGAAGCTTCCGTGGTTAGGAAGATGAGAAAGAGCCACAATATTTTTAGTTCCTCTTATATAAAATCTCATAATCATATCCCAATAATTTAGAGACTCACTTCTATTGTTGCATGGAAGTGATTCTTTGCTCCAATATATGTTTTAAACTCCTATGATATATACGAATATGAAATCAATGACCAATCAAGTAAGGTCTCCGTTTAGTGATGACATGAATAATGGTAAGCATCTCTTTATCATACATAGACCATATGAGATGTGTTTTTGCTAGAGCCTAGCTAGTATATGCAATTGGTCAACCTTCTTGCATCAACACAACACCAATCCTGATTCCTGAAGCATCGGATTCAATGATGAATAATTTATCGAAATTTGGCAAAGCTAGGACTGAAGTTGTGAACATAGCAAGCTTAAGATGATCAAAAGCCCTTTTTACATAATTCCACTTGAAGGAATCATTCTTCAACAATGATGTCAGTGGTGCACTTATCTTGCTATAATCCTTCACAAACTTGAGATAGTACCCTATCAAGCCCAAGAACCTTCTAAGCGCTTTAACTATATGAGGAATGGGCCACTTAAGCATTACTTGAATTTTACATTGGTCCACTAAAACTTCCTCATAAGAGACAACATGACCAAGGTACTACTTGCGGTTGACCAAAATTGTATTTAGATTTCTTAACAAATAGTTTATGCTCATGAAGTATAGTAAAAATTGTCTTCAAATGAGATAGGTGCTCCTACAAAGATGAACTATAAATGAGGATATCATCAAAGAATATTAGTACAAATTTTTGTAAGTATAGTTGAAAGATGTCATTCATCAAGTTCTGAAAAGTGGAGGGAGCATTAGTTAATCCAAAGAGCATGACCAAAAAACTCATAATGACCATCATGAGTTGGAAAAGCAGTTTTTTGCACATCGGCTTCATGCACTCGAATTTGATGATACCTAGAACGCAAGTCGAGCTTAGTGTATAATTTTGCACCCTCAAGTTCATCAAGCAACTCATCGATCATTGGAATAGGGCATTTGTCCTTGATAGTGACTTTATTAAGAGATTTGTAATCCACACACATACGTCAAGAACTATCTTTATTTTTTTACCAATAACACTGAAGAAGAATAAGGACTAACACTATGCCGAATTATTCCTGTTTCAAGCATTTCTTGAACTGTTCTTTTTTCAATTTTAGCTTTTTGAAAATGAGGATAGTGATATAGTCGAACATTAGTCGGAGAAGAACCTAGTAAAAGAGGTATCCGATGATCATGTGATCGTTGAGGTGGCAATCCTTCTGATTTTGCAAATATATCTAAAATTTTTGAAAGCAAATGTTTGAGCCCATTCTCAATAGTGGACAGTAAATGTGTTACTCCCATAAGTTGGAGATGAACTATGTAACCGTTTATCTCCTTCCGAAGTATTTTTTTCCATGCGATGATTTGTGAATTGACCTTGCAACATTTTCCTTTTAACATCATCTTTTGTCCCTCCAATTCAAACTTCATTATTAATTTTGAGAAGTCACATTTCTCCCAAGGTATGTAACCACTCAACACCGAGCACAACTTCATAATCATCAATAGATAAAAGATATAGATTCATAAATATCACCTGCCCTTGTAAAGTGAGCCTAATACGAGAGCATTTGTTGTCACATGATAATATTTGTTTGTCAGCAAGCTTGACATCAAATATTTCACAAGGTTGAATTGGTATTCCTAATCTTTTAGCCAACTTAGCTTCAAGGAAGTTATTTGTGCTTCCAGTGTCAATTAATAGGCATACCTTGCCAAAGCATGTACTGAAAATTCGAGAAGTATATTATCTCGTCTAATTCTTCTTCCTTTGCAACGTCACAAGAGTCTTCACAATCTTCTGGTTCTATAATAGATTTGATGGCTATCAATTGGCCTTTTTTACAGACGTGTCCTCTTTGCCATTTTTCATCATAATGAAAGCATAGACCTTTAATTGCATGCTCCTTTATATCGTATTAAGATAACTTTTTTGTAGAAGTTTTAGAAAGAAGAGGATGAAGAATTAGACACTCCAGCTTTGGGTGGATATATTGTCGCGCTACTATTTCCCAGTGGCTTGCTAAAATTTTGATTTGATCGTCACCTCTCATCAAACCATTGAATAGCAACACCATCAATACTGATGGATGCAAGCTCCACCTTGGATGTTTCAGGGGTGCGATGATATCTGAAATATTTCTTCGCTCGAGAAATCTATCCATCATGATCATTTTCATCCCACAATAGAAATTCTACTTGCATACAAAGGGTTTGAGCAGGCCGATCAATATGTTCATCATCTTCATGTTCTTTGCCTCGTGAAGAACCTGGAGTATTATCATTATTCCCATTGCTTTGCTGTAGTTCAAGTTGTTTAATGTGTTCCTCGAGTTGAGTCATACATTCGAGTAGTGAACATTCTTGAGTTGGATGATCCTTATTCTTGTAAGTTTGCTATGCTGAGCTTGGAATTTTGATGCCGAGTTAAGGGCATAAATCTTCTTAGATGAATGAAGCGATAGATCACAATGAAAGACAATGATAATTAGGTTATTGGTCCAACCAGAAACCCAAGTAGAGGTCGGTTTATAGTAGTTAACAATGGTGATGGCGATGTAGTGGTAGCAGTGGATGTGATAGATGGCAGTGGAAGATGAAGATAACTAGGTTATTGGTCCAATAAAAAAACTCGAGATATCATAATTATCCAAAAAAGATCGATTAGGTTCCTAGTCCAAGTAGGAGCCAAAGTTGATTATTTCGAGGGGATCAAGTCTCCAAGATAGTTGCTTTAGGCAATTATCAAAAGAAGATTGTATACTCATATGTGACTAAAAAAGAGTTCCAAGGGTCCCTATTTATAGGGTAAACCCAAACAAATTCTAATAGAACTAAAAATAAAAGAAAAAGAGTGCTAAACAAACTAGGAAGTAAATACTTAATCCCAATCAAAGAAAATTTAACTATTCCTACTAATACTAGGAACTAGGTTCCTATCACATCGTTGCACTTGGTGTTTATCGCCGACATCTTTGTAGTTTTTGGTCGATCTTGACCCACGTCAAGTGACGAAGGAGGTGAACCGCTTGTCAACTACCTATGAACTACACATAATTCCTTAGTTGTTGGATTTTGATCCAATGGCTCCCAAGATAGGAGGGACACCCATTAAATTCGTATTTGATTGAATCTAATAACCTAATTTTAATCAAATTTACCATTTATGATTAATTATTAAGCTAATAAAAAATTTAATGTTCTCGACTTGTATTTTTTTCTCTTTTCGAAATATGATTTATTCTTAAATTTTGGAGGATTAGGAGTTTAAAATCCTCAATGTAAATAAGATCTCTGCTTTTACCTGGTAGGTTTTATGGAAAAAATTACACCAAATGCCCTCCAACTTTGACGTTTGCTTAGCGGTACCTTCCAACTTCACTTTGTAACACGAATGCCCTCCATTTGTGAACTCGTTTCACCAGAAAAATTACACAAAATGCCATCCAACTTTGAAGTTTGCTCAGCGATACCCTCCAAATTCACTTTATAACACGAATGTGCTCCATCTTTAAACTCATTTCATCCGATGCCCTCTTACCTATGATCGGCCGTCAATCGGTCACGGAGCTGACATGGCACTGACACAACACCTTCTCTCCTCTCCACGTACATTATAATGATGTGGAAATATTAAAAAAATAAAAATAATGCCACGTCGTCGAAGGGCCACCCTCCTTCTTCGGCGTGTGTGCCAGAGCCTCTTGCCGAAGCCCCCGTCATCCCCTGTGAACTCTGACGAGAGCTCGTTGGAGGGGTGACCCCATGGTCGCTGGCGTGCAACGCGACGAAAGTGACGGGGGACGGGGGGGGGGGGGGGGGGGGGGTGGGTTCACCCCCCTACGAGCTCGAGGGGGCAACCCTGCCCCCTATTTTGCATGCGTCGCGCTGGTGACGCAAGGGGGGAGGGGGGGTTCACCCCCTGTGAGCTCCGCCCCCTTTTTGCTTGCGTCGCCGCACACGCGCCGGCAATGGGGGAGGGTGGGGGTACCCCTCCCCCCCCCTACACACACCTTTTGTCTGCGTCGTTGCACGCATGCAGCAAAGTGGGGGGGGGGGGGGGGGGAGGGGGCACCCCCCGCTAGAGCTCGACGACGCGCGTAGGCAGAACGAGAGGTTGCCACCCCCTGTGAGCTCTCGTGGGCCCCTTCCTTTTGCTTGCGTCGTCGCACGCGCGCCGACAACGGGGAGGGGGGTCAACCCCACCGCTCGTAGGGGGGTTAACCCCCCCACCCCCCCTCGCAACCTGTGCTCAGCCATCTCTCGGTCACCTCGTCCACGTGGCATCTACGTAAGAATCTATCTGACATGGCATGATTAAATAATAAGTAAAAAATGAGAGAAAGGCACCGACCGTCCCCTCGATCTCCGATGGTTTGCCGGTGCTGGAGGGAGGGGGCCTCGTCGGCGTCGAACGGGCGGCGTCGCCTCCCCTCTACACGCGTCGCCAACGTGCAGAGCAAAGGATGGGGGGCGTCGCCCCCCTCTACCAGCTCCGACGAGCTCGCGCTGAAGCTCGTCGGAGCCCACAGAGGGGGGTTTGATGCCCCCACCCTTTGCTTTGCGCGCAGACGATGCACGTAGAGGGGGGGGGGTGTCGACGAGGCCCCCTCCCTCCAATGTCGGCAAGGCCGCTGGAGATCGAGGGGATGACCGGTGCCTTTCTTTCATTTTTTTACTTATTATATTTGATTATTATTTAATCATGCCACATCAAATAGATTCTTACTTGGAGGAGAGAGAAAATGACTGCGTAGATGCCATGTGGACGGGGTGATCGGGAGGCGGCCGATCGCAAGGTAAGGAGGGCATCGGGTGAAACGAGTTCAAAGATGGATGGCATTCATGTTACAAAAATGAAGTTGGAGGGTACCGCTGAACAAACGTCAAAGTTGGAAGGCATTTGGTGTAATTTTTTCTAAGTTTTATAAATTATGAAAAGATTTAGGTAAATACAGAAAATTATAAACATCTAAGGTATATAAATTCTAAAAAGAATCGGGTTGTTTTTAAACGTTTAAAAAGAACTATCTGACAAAAACCTATATACTTAAAATTATATGCATTATACTACTATTATATTTTTGATAAAATATATATAGAGAGAGGAAAATGTATATTGTAAAGCGTTTGATGTAGAATAGGTGTAGAACACTGATTTTACTTATTAGATTAATAAAATAAATATATTAATTTAAAATATGTGTTAAATAGTAAATGTGATTAATATCAAAATCATCGAGTTATTCGTGATCATAATCAAGCTATTTTAATAAGTATAATTAATTCAATGACTATACACAATTTAGCCTTAGATAAATTTTTTAATAAAATTATCTCAATAAATATATATTATTTTGTTTAAAAAGTATATCATTAATCTAATGATAAATATAATTATTAAATTAATTAAATAATGAAAAATAACGCTCCACACCAAGACTTAGAAGGTTGCTCTACATACCTCATATAATTACCCAAGCAACACAAATTTTGTTAATAAAGAGAGTGACATCGAAACGAAAATGTATGTGATGCATGCAAAATATAGCATATAATTAGTCATGCATTTAATTAAATTTCGATTCCTTTTCATATTGCATGCATCATTTTCTGGCCTTATTTGCTTTAAGTTTATAAAAATGAAAATCTATCCAAGTTATATGTTTTTATTGCAGAAAAAGCAAGAGAATTGAGTCAGAAATTCAAAAATAAACGGCACTCAAATCGGAGTTAGAAAGTGCAAATGAGTGAAGGCTGCCAAGGCTGAATTGAATATAACGGACTGTTATATGACCGTAACGGTTGTAACACAGGGGTGTGAACAACCCATTACGGCCCGTTAAAAAGGCCCAGTTTTGAGTCAGAATTCGATTTGGACACTGAGGGCCGTTACAGACTTGTTATGGGCCATTATGAAGGATGTTTTCGAGATTTCTTCGACTTTTGTCGGGGATTTCAAGTGCAGATCGAACCCAAACTTTATCCTAAGCCTCAAGGATATTAGGAAATATACTTACTCAGATTTAAAAGAGTTTTGGATGGTTTTAAACACCTATCAAAGTCTATTTTGAAACTACTCTTTTTAACATGAAAAGACTTTGAATCAAACCGAAACTCTACTAGAACTCTTGGGACTCCTGGAAGCTATAAATAGAGGCTCTAAAGACAGAAAAATATGTGCTTGGGTGCTTGGTGATGCTTGAGACCTGAGAGCCGTGCTACATTGCAGGGGCGAATTTCAGAATTTTTTTGGTATTTGTTTGGGAGAAACTATAGAGCAACTCAGTGCGTGTACTCTACAGCGATCTAGAGACCATCGAAGGCGAAGGGTTCTGTCTCCTAATCATTGTTTGGATGCTCTTTACTCAAATTTCATTATTTCTATCTTTTATGTAATAGAGACATCTAGTTTATTGAGAAAACTGCATGAACTTAGTTTATTGAGAAAACTGTATTTTAGTTTCTTTTGATTATGATTGTTGTGCTTAATATTTTTTACTGAGATTATTATATTCTGAGATAATACTACAAACCAGATTTGGGGTGGTTAGTTTTAGGATTTAAGAATTTTCAGCGAACTGATTCTTAACTTAAAGTTGAAGTAATCATAACATAAAACTAGTAACTCATCGTTTGTGCTAAATTTTATGCGGTCTATCAGTTTTTACCCAGTGAGGATAACTTCTAGTTTAGGAATTATAACTTAATGCATCTTAATATCTTTCTTAATTGAAGATTAACTCATCGTTCGTGGTCTTAAGTTTTACGAGAATTAAGATAATTTGATTTACTCAACGTAGAGGCCAATAATTTAAGTAATCCTAATCTGTCTTAAAAACTTGACTTGTTTACCATTGTTATAATTCAATCATCATCATGATTCATGTTAGTTAATAATTCATAATCTTTAGGCTCAACACCAATTTATTTTATTTTATGTTATTTAATTTTTTGCATCTTTATTTTCTATTTTTATATCATAACACCATTCTCTTCTCTTAGTAGATTATTAAGATAGATTAGATTTAACTAGTTTCTCGTGGGTTCGACACTCCACTCTCTACTTTATTACTTGATACGACTAGTGCACTTGCTAGAAAATTTATTTGTTACAAATTTTACGCATCAGTATGGCATATGATTTATATCGATTTTTAGAATGAAACATTCTTAATATTATAATACATGTTAAATTTACAAAAATCTAGGCTCAAAAGTGGTTTATTGAATTGATAAAAAAACATTCAAAATAAATAATTCGTATTCATCCCTGTCATTTTCATACCTGCTAATTGTTTGTGATTCCTATCCTAAATTATAAACATATAATCAAATCATATATAATATATAAACATATATTATAAAAAAATATAAACTGGCCTCTTGTGATACATACACATATTTCGTTGGACATGTAACATTGATATTTAGCAATTAGAGATAAGGCGTTAGATGTTTATATTTTTCTTCTTAATTTTATCAGTATATATTCATATTATTTCTTTCAACGTATCTTATAGTTATGTTCAAGGTTGTCAGGATCGCTTGCAGGACCTACGATCAAGAGTAGGCAAGTGATCTGATCTCACTTTGAAGATCGAAAATATAAGATCATATGTTGATCGATCGTTGTACCGTAAGATCGATAGGATCGTAAGATCCTACCTATCCTATGACTTTGTTATTTTTAATTAAATTTTTTATTTAGAAAACTAAAAAAATAGAATTTTAAAATTAAAAAAATTAACAACAAAGTGTGTAACCTTCTCAACCTATCATATTATATTTTTATTTATTTAAATTTACTTTTTAAAAATGGAAAAATATAATATTAAGAATAAAAATTAACAGGACATTAGGTAAATTCCTCTCAATTATCTCCCTCTCAATTTCTCCATTCATTTTTTATCAGTGATCTAATATTCACTAATAAACTTATGTAAAAATAATATTTAGAAAACAAAAAATTATTTATTTTTTATAATTCAGATGAGAATGATTTACTATTGTTAATTATTATAATTACTTTATCTTAACTTTTAACTTTCTATATTGTTATGTAGCTTATGAAAGTTATAAATTAAGTATAATGTAGATATTGAGAGTAAAATATCAAATTATTACTATTGGTACTATTATTTTTTAAAAAAATATTTTTTTATTCATAAGATAGGATCTTACGATTATAATCCTCGATCCTCCGGACCTCTCTCAATCTTACCTCGGAAAGCAATCCTGACAATCTTGGTTATGTTCTCATTAGTTTAGTTGCCATCATTCAACAAAAATTATATGCATGATTAATTAATTTATTATATTTATAAATGGATAAAAAATAGTTAATAGAATAACTAAGACTTACATCATGCTTGCACAACATGCAATATATTGCTTTATTATAAATAAATATAAATATCGATGAACTTCAAATAATTATTTAATTTATAGAAATGTTGATTGTAAAATTGCACATATCTACCCAGTTCCAAGCGCCTTGCCTCCATTGACCTGCCTCGATTTCTCGATGGGGAGGAAATTTAAATCCCCAAAGATCTCTGAACCCTATGGAGCCCTAATTCTTTAAATTTTAAGTTAAAAAGTGTAAAACATACAAAATATTCATTTTTTTTTATAAAATATTTATAATATAGATATTTAAGAATTACCAATTAATATGAGTAATTTAACAAAACTAACATAACATAAATTATTTCAAAAATCAATCAGTCTAAATATTCACTTCATAGTTCCACAAAATAAAATGACTCACAACTTTCTCAACATCATAATAATAATCAACAAAATCTCATCCATCAATCTTCTTTAAAAATTTCACAATTAAAATGAGTAATTTAATAAAATTAACATAGTATAAATTATTTCCAAACTCGACCAGTCTAGATTTTCATAGCATAGTTCCACAACATAAAATGACTCATAACTTTTTCAACAACATAATAATTTGTTGTCAACAAAAGCTCATCCATCATTCTTCTTCATTATTTTATGAGTTCTCTTGTAAATTCTAAACAAACACTTAATAAATAGAATTTGATAAATATAATTAAAAAAATAAACATGCAAAAAAATAAAAAAAGATTCGTGCACAAAAGAGAGAGCAATTTCCCTCACACACACGGCGAGGGGCGACACCCTCCCCCTACAACAAGGGGAAGGGTGTCAACCCTCCCCTGTACAACAATGGGGGGATGTTGCCCTTTCCTGCGACCCTGCACATAAAAGGGAAAAAGTTTTAAAAAAGTTCAAGTAAAAATTAGAAGAAAAAGAAAAATACCTCATATAATACAGATCGAGGATGATGGAAGTTGGATTTGACGACCAATGGCTAGCTACGACTGAGGATGACTCCGGCAATTGGGAGGTGATCATGTCTTGAAGAAAGAATCATGGATCATGAGTTAGTAGGAGGAAGAAAAAAAGAAATTTAGGATTTATTATGTTTTATATGATAGACTCGACAATTGAGACTTAATATTTTCAATCTAATGATTGATCATTGTAATATATATATGGGTAAAAGGAATATACTGCTCATGTATGGAGCTGTAATTTGCAACAAGCCATATCTACCGTTTATCTTTTGGTCAAGCTTAACTAATAAAAAAAGTTATTAGTTTTCCAATTTTCCTCGTCAAACATCTTCCTTTCATGTTTCTCTCTCATCTTCCCTCCATGCCATACATTGTCAACACGATGCTTCCTTTGCCTACGACAAAGATGGTGCCTTCCACATCATCTTTTTTTGCTCACACCATGAATTTGCCCATCCGGTCAGCACCGCAGATGACATCTCCTCTTGCCGGTCCAAATGCAAGTCATAGAATGCAACTTCCTTCAGCGTATGCCCTATCGCCATGCACAAGTTCTCCCTGGAGGCTACCACTTTGTAAGTTCCCTGTTGAACCGATTGCTGCCTAGAGTCACAAGCCACTTCCAAGCTGATCGAGAGGAGACTGCGTCCATGAGATCGTAGTGCTCGAAGGAGTGGGACATCTTGGAGCTGTATTTCGCATTGGCCAAATGTATTCAATGCAAACAACACTAATGAAATGCAAGAGCGAGGCGAGGCACCAACTGGTCGAGGCTCAACGAATGGAGGGGATGTGGGTGGGGGGGGGGGGTGGTGGCGGTGGATGGTGGCAGGAGCATGCTGAGATGCCTGCCATGGCGAAAGAATGGACTGAGAGAGAGTCTAAAAAAACGGAGTTCTTATTATACAAATGATACTATGATAGCAATATTGAGAGAAATTATGTTTGGCAAACTTCTCAAGAAAGAAAGATAGACAGTAGATTATGCGAAAGAAGAACCATCGTGTCACTCATAATCATATGGCCTTCAATTCCTTTTTCTGTTTTTTTAATCAAAGCCTTGTTGGCTTAAGTTTAATCAAAGTCTTGTTGGCTTAAGTTTAATCAAAGTCTTGTTGGCTTAAGTTATCTTGTGCTTTTTATTGCTATTTTTTAGTTATGGTTGATTCTGATTTATTTTGAAAAGTAAAGAGTTTCTATTTTTCTTGCTAAAAAAATGAAGAGAGAAGATTGGAGAACGAGTGACAGGACATTTCTTGTTAAAGAAGGATGAAACGAGAGAGAGATCGGGGAATGAGGGTGGAAACAAGGAGTTTTATGTTCAAAAAAAAAGATGAAACCTGTAGATAAAACGAGAGAGAAGAGAGAGATGGGAGAATGAGAGAGAAATAATAGATGAAAGGATAGAGAAGAGGAGAGATTGGGGTTGAGAGAGAAGGGAAGTCTTCTTAGATAGAGTACGAGAGATATATATTGGAGAATAAGAGAAAGAAAAAAGGTTTTAAGCATGTCAACGTCAGCACTCAACACCCAATGATCGAAGTGGGTGTAGACACTTGATGATCGCGAGTTCCTAGACGAGTTTGCGGTTCTTGCAAAGAAGAATAAAGCTTTTTTTATTTGATCTCTTAAATCTATCCATAAACTTAAATCGAACGGCCCATAATAGAGAGTTGAAATTTACAGCTTAGTTAATGTGTTGTATACTCATTGACCCCTCTCTCTCTCTCTCTCTCTCTATATATATATATATATATATATATATATATATATATATATATAAAGCTGGTGCATTAGAATATCTCCTAGATTGCATTTCCATTTATCTATTTTAAGATTTTACTCCAAATTTTAAATTTTCTTTCCATTTAAATTTCTATGTGCAATTGTATATCATTAAAGCATCATTAATTAGGATGCTTTAATAATCCAATGACTGTTATATATTTTTTCTCCCTCTATCTTACCTCTCACTTTCCTTCATTGTCCACTAATCCCATATTCAAAGCCTTTTTATTTCATTGCATTTAATGCCATAACAGTCAGTAACTTCTACAATTCATCCTTCTTAAGTATTTCTTGATTTTTTTATTTTATTATGTCTATATCTATTAAAATTATTATTTTTATGCTTCTTATCTAATCTTATCATATATATATATTATGTCTATATATATATATAATTCCAAGGATTCATGGCAATTTTGTAAATTTGTTAGATTAATTCTCCTCCCACCATGCATACTTATCTTTTTTCTAATTATTTTAATTTATTTCATCAATTTATAATTTTTAAAATATAATAATTTCACCACAATCTCCACATTAAATGATGTAAAGTCTCTATCCAGCCGTTTTGATATCATATAGTCTCTTCCTATTCCTTTTTTGGATATGTGATTTATATTAAATAATTAATGCAAACCATTTTGATATCATTAAATAATTCCATTAAATTAATAATTTACATCAACTTATTTTAATTGTAATATAATATAATCTCTTCCTTTTCCATCAAGTCATTTCAGTTTGTTTATATTAAAATTTATTTTCAATAATTACACCAATCAATGTCGAAATTCATAACAAATAATAATAAGATATCATATATAGAACATCAGTGATATCTTACTATCTCTTTGAGAATTTGAACAATGCCAATTTTTTATATGTGGAGGAACTAATGTGTGTAGTTTTCTATATAGATGAACTTCCCGTGTGATGCTTTAAATGAGTGTGTAAGGAAGAGTTTTGCGGAAGCTTTCTTATGCCACTTTCGTAATGCCACAATTTTTGGGACACTTGGTTCTGATTTGATTGTGAACAAATCGGCACCTAGGCAGAACGCTCGATCGCTTGAAATGTTTTGGGATGCTTTGTGATTTTGTGGATTGTCACACCATGCTTGAGGCATAATGCTATGTTTTGTGAAGTTTTAAAATCTTTGTTGAGTAAATAGAATGATTGACTTCGGGGGAGCACTAGCGAGTCTTCCCAAATACCACCGTTTTGAGATTGACATGTGATGTAAAAAACAAGTCAAGGGGGGTACACTTTTCTAAAGTGCTTATTACAAAATTATCATCACACTTGATAATAAGACTAAGTTACAAAAATGGACTAAAATAAGGAAAAAAATAAGGAAGTAAGATAACTCGACAGCCCCGGGACACATTGTGAAGAGCCCTCAAGACACGTCCATGACTATCAGGTGAATGCTTTGCTTTCTTATCTTGCCTTTATTTATTTTACATTTCTTATCAGTCGCTCAAAGCCTTGGAATACAATTTGTACTCTTCGTCCACAATCGTTGTCTCCGCCACAATTTTCTTTGGTGCGACATCGTCGTTGCATGACTTCCACCACGACGTCGACCGGAGGGGGGTGGGGTAGCTTGGAGCCTGTGGCAGAATGTTGATGGAAGCAACACCGGTACTAGAGGATGTAGTAAAGGAAGATGAGGAGTACGAAGAACCCGTTGCTCATATTTTTCCTTTGTTCTATTTTTCAAAGTTAAGCAGTATAATTAAGAGACTATGATGTCAAGTTGGAAAAAGTTGTAAAATAAACTTTTGCCAATAGGAAAAGAAAATACTAACTCTCATTAAGGGAGAAAAGATGAATATTCTCATAAATTATTTCACAATATTCCTTCAAAAATTTTATTTTTGTTTTATATGTATCCTAATTCAATTTGAAATATTAATTCTCCCATAATTTTAGAAATGGGTCACTAACTAATTGGGGGATTCATATTCTCTATTAAAACATTCAAAATAGTCTCCAAGTTTTTAAGTTGATTATCAACTAATTGATACTGAGAAAAAGAATTATATTTTTGACAAGAAATACAATTAAGAATATAACTTCAACTTAGTTATAAAAAATATTATTTTTTTAGTCACACAAAGCGCGAAAATCTCCACTAGTTATATATAAAACTAGTGAAGGCACTCGCACATTGCGTGATTAAAATGATATTAATATTTTTAACAGAATCTTATCAATTTTAGTTATATTTGAATATGTATACTTGATGGGAGTAGTCATTAAATAATATCATACTCATTAACAAATTTGAGTTTAAATAATAGGCATTGTTACTTTAAAAAATTAGGAAACACACATTTAATTATCTATAATTATATAATAATATCTCTAGCTTGTGGCCTGTATTCATCTATATCACATTTAAAATTGAGTGTAAAAGAAAAACTCACCATTATTATTGGTTCAAACCGTAATCATTATTATAAGTCCTTATTATTCTTATTAGCCTTGGTGAGGAAGCAGAAGTAGAAGAAGATATGTGGGAAGGTAAATATAAATACCAGGAAAAGTAATTGTGGGAAGAGAAGAATAATATATAATGGGAAAATAAATCCATTGAAGTTAATAATAATAATAATAATAATAATAATAATAATAATAATAATAATAATAATAATAATAATAATAATAATAATAATAATAATAATAATAATAATAATTTAAATCAACCAGTTATACAAATAAGATCACTATTAATAAATTTATTGAGGTTGATAATAAAAATAATAATGAGAATTATTAATATGGCAGATTTTTATTATTTTCCTCATTGACATGAATATGGAATAATTGGAATCATAATAAGTATGTAGATTTAGAACCTTGTAACTTTTTTTTTTGCATATATTACAAAAGTTAACACGAACTTTTTTTCATTCTTCACCCCTCTTTTCATCAGCAACATCTCCGTCCTTGAACTTAGCATAAATGTCCCTTGAGTAGAAGTCTTTTGACCACCACACCAAAATCACCATCACAAAAGTTTCAACAACCATCAAGAGCATGAAACAAACGAAGAGCCCATGGAATTGCACCCTAAAGCAGAAACCGATGATGAACTTGGAGGTGAGAAGAGACAATTCGGCCTGAGTTAGCATATGAACATGGTACCCGACTCGGGTTCCATTGAACTCGGCTCGGGTTTGTCTCACATCGACCCCACTGTTGCACAACATTTTCCCCCGAGTTCGGCCTGAGTGAAACCTATACTCGGCCCGAGTTTATGCCATGAACCCGGCCCGAGTCACCCTTTACTCGACCCTAGTTATGGCAACTGAGAGCCATCTTTTTCTTTGAATCTAGCTGGGCTTTCCCTGATTTTGCTCAGACCTGACATGATTTTCACCTGATTATAGATATATGATTTTATCTTTTCTGAGACAAATTCATAGGTTTGATTTGTTCTTATCATTGAACTATTGACTCAAGATTTATGTTGAACAATGAGACATAAGATTTTAAAGTGGCTAATAAGATAAGATGAAAGATAATCACCGAGTCACCAGCCTAAGCCAAGTGCCTCTATTATAAGGATCGCTTCCTTGATCTACACGTGATCGTATCGTTTCGTCTGGCGCACCCGATAAGTGAACATGGACCCATCATGTGATAAGTACAGGTTGAGGGATTTAAAGATAACAAAGCATTGTTAAGCAAAAAAGTATGAATATCGTAGATATCACATGATATCATGATTATCAAGCATGTTACTGATTCCAAGTTTATCATGTATCCCTCGATTGTATTATTCATCATTTCTTATTGATTTCGTTTGTTCATTATATATATTCATAGTGACCCTCCTGTTTATATCTTCAGCAAAGTTATGATCCAATCTCCACTTGCCAATTTGTTCTATTCGGAGTATTCATTTTATATTGTCATTGGTTCCCCATCTTATAACTTGTTTAGCAATCAAGTGACTTTGAGATGCCTTTAAATCCCTCATCCTTTACTTATCATAGGATGGATCCTTGTTCACTTATGGGATGCATCGAGCGAAATAATACAACCACGTGTGGGTCAATGATTGATCAAGCCATGACCAAGGGAGTGACCGCTATCATAGAGGCACTTGGCATAGACTGGTGACCCAATGATTATCTTTCATCTTGTCTTATTAGTCACTTTAGAAACTTATGTTTCATCGTTCAACATAAATCCTGAATCAATGGTGCGATGATGCGAATAAATCAAACATTAGAGTGCTTGTCATAAATCAAAGTAAAATAATATATATGTAATTAGTGAAAATCATGTTAGGTTTGAGCAAGAACAAGGAAGGCTCAAATCAGAATCAAAATAAAAAAAGTAAGAACTAGATGGGTCTCGATCGCCATAACCCAGGCCGGGTTCATGGCATGAACTTAGGTCAAGTGTAGGTTGCACTCGGGCCGGGCTCGAGGGTAAAACATCGTGCAATGTTGGGGTCGACGTCGGACAAACCTGGTCCAAGTTCTGTGTAACCCAAGTTGGGTATCAAAATGTCAAGATGCTGGGCATATGGTCGTCCGTTAATCTAGGCTGACTTCTAGGTGACTCAGGTTGGGTTCCACATATGCCGGTCGGGCAGCTATTCTGTTTGGCCTGATTTTTGTATGAACTTGGGCCAGTTTTCTTAGCAATCCGGGCTGGATTTAATGCTTTATATAGAATGTCGAGAGTAGTCCAACTTCAGTCTAAACATGCATAGAAATCAACGCACAATCAAACAGAGTCCTAAACATGATGAATACAAGTCAAATATAGTATGGATGACTATGATAATACATGATGCTAATTCATGGGATTAACATAAAACAATTAAACAACTAATTATATCAGGAAGTTACAGAGGCACACTACAAGAAATCAAGGCTTTTGTGACAAATTATTTGTGATGATACAATTCTGTCACAACGTGTGACGGATTTATGTTGGATTTGTGACAATATGATCATTGATACTTTACTGACCTACTTGTGATGAATATAATCGTCACAACGATATTCATTACAAGTCTTTCATAATTTTGTGATGAATTTGTGATATCATATTTAATTAGTAAGATTAGTGATCTAAAAGTGATGAATTATAAATTATCACAATTAATTTTATCACATTTTTATCACAAATAATTAATTTCTCGAGGGTCACAAATTTTGTCACAATATTATTTTCCTCCATAGTTATAGTCTATGATGCCAAAATAAAAGAAGCCCTAAAGAGAGTTAGGTACACACACAAAAAAATTATCTTGTCAAAGAAAATAAATTTAGGAAAATAAAAAATTATATATCTTCTTCTTATTCGTATTCGTTCCAAATGAGTAAACAAATCAACCCTTTTATATTACAATTTTTTATTAGGGTTGAGTAGTCAATGTTCTATGAAGGTATTTTCTTTTCCTCTTCTTTTTTTATTTCGTTCTACAAGGGCACTAGGGCTTTTTCTTTTTGTTCTCACGGTAGGGAATGTTGCACGAGGGCATCAATTTTTTTCTTCTCCATGTTACACGATGGCTGCACTGTGTGCATTTTGATGGGGCCCCTGCTTGCGCAGGATGTCGGCAACTTGCAGTCGTGGTCGGCGCTCGTGTCAGGCCCCTACGTGTGCAGGATGCCTCCGGCAACCCCTGCGATCACTAGTGGCGCCCGTGTGAGGCCCCTGCATGCGCAGGATGCTGCCAGTGGCCATTGCGGTCATTGGTGGCATCCTGTGCGCTTGCTAGCGGCGTCCTATGCGCTCGTAGGGGTCCAATAAGGCCCCTGCATGCATACGTAGGGCGCCAACGGCATCCCGTACGATCGCTGGTGGTGTCCCGCGCGCACACAAGTCTCGACGTGTCCCCTAAGTTCATGCAACGTCGGTGGTGCACGCAGCATGCGCAGGGGCTTGACACAACCCCAGTGTGCACGGGGGGAGATTCTAGGGATCTCCGGCGGCGCCTTGTGTGCCGGCTCCGCCAATGTCCCCTGTGGTCGTTGGCGGCGTCCAGCGTGCGTGCAGGTCCTGACATGACCTCTTCGTGTGAGCAAGGCCCCATCATCATTGGCTGTGCATCTAGGGTGCTTGGCAAGGTCCCTATACGCGCTGGCTGTGCACGTAGGGTGCTTGGCAAGGTCCCTATATGCACGGGGCCTGACACAAGACCTGCGTGCACGTAGGGTGCTTGGCAAGGTCCCTACATGCACAAGGCGCTGCCACCGATAGCTTCTGCGTGCACATGGGCATGACACGATCTCTGCGTGCGTGCAAGACACTGCCAGTGACCGCAGAGATTGCCAGCGGCACCTTGCGTGCACATGGACCATCGTCGGTGGTGCCTCCATGCATGCAGGGCAGAGGCCCTACAAAAATGCCCTACATGCGTACAAGAAGCCACCCTCAACCCGTAGACACTACAACAAACTTGATTTATAGTTATAAGTTATTTCGTGAATATAAGCTCAATTATCATGACATGGAAGCGACGAAGGTCGCAGATGCGGCTTCCTCCAGTTAAACAAATTTAAAGGAGATCGAAGAGTGGGATCGGATTGATAGAAAGGCAAAGGGTTTGATTCGACTCTGTCTCGCGGATTCAATTCTTATGAATGTGTTGAGCGAACCTACAGCCAGAGATCTGTGGAAGAAGTTGGAATCCCTATATCAAAGTAAGTCATTGGTTAAGAAGTTATTTCTGAGGAATAAACTGTACAATCTTCGGATGCATGAGGGTGACTCATTCTCTACACACCTGTATAACTTTAACATGGCGATCAGTCAACTTGTATCAATCGGTGTTAAGTTTCAAGATGATGATAAGGCAATAACATTGCTCTGTTCGCTGTCGGATTCATGGGACAATCTGATTGTCGTGATTGGTGGCGAGGATAAAGAACTTTCATATGAAAGTGTATGTGCTGTCTTATTATCAGAGAAAACACGAAGAAAGAGATCGGCAAGTTCTGGTAAAGAGGCGCTCTGACGGCTAAAGGAAGGCAACCAGAAAGACTCAAAATCAGAGAGGGTCTATATTCAAATCTCGTGGGCATTCGAAGAGTAGAGATAAGAAGATGCAATGCTGAAAATGTCAAGAGTGGGGCCATCTAAAGCGAGATTGCAAAAACAAGCCGGTTTATAAGAAAGAAACTGAGTCATCCTCGGACAAAAAGGAGGCTGATTCAGGGGATATATATCTGGACTGCATGTATGGCACAATCATATAAGGATGTCTGGCTCATCGATACTGGTGCTTCATTCCATATGACACCTCATAGACACTAGGTTTGTGAATATGAGGAATATAATGATGGGGATGTCATGCTCGGAGATGATACTGCGATTCAAATTGTTGGACGTGGTAGGGTGAAGTTGAGGATGAGTGATGGCATGGTGAAGACTCTGCCAAATGTGATGCATATACCACTTATGACCAGGAGTTTGTTATCTGTTGGTACAATGGCTGATTCGGGTGTTATCTTCAGTTGTGACAATGACTCATGCAAGATGATCAGAGGGTCTATTGTGATTGCATGAGGGGTTCGCTATGGCACATTGTACAAGTTGCTCGGAGAGACAATATTTGTGAGTTGCGAATTTATTTCTGAAGAGGCCAAAGAAGATGAAGACAACACATCTATGTTGTGGCATAAGAGATTATGCCATATCAATGAGAAATGACTTTCTATCACAGCCTCAAGTGAGATGGTAGGAGTTTCAGATTGTTCTGTAGGCTCCGAATTCTGTGAACACTGTCTCTATCAAAAATAGAACCGAGTCAATTTTCAACACACAAGTACAAGAGCAACGAAGATACTCGAACTGATCCATAGTGATGTTTTTGGACCAACTCCGACTCCATCTATTGGAGGGTCTAGATACTATGTCTCATTCATAGATGATTTTTTGAGATACAATTGGATTTATTTTATCAAAAATAAATCAGATGTATTAAATAAGTTTCGAGAATTTAAAATTTTTGTGGAAAATCAATTGAGCAGCAAGATCAATGTCCTTCGTACAAATAACGAAGGTGAATTTTGTTCAGATAAGTTTGAGCAATTCTACGTGAACAATGATATTGCAAGGCAGAAGACAACTCTATATACACCTGAACAGAATGGAGTGGCCGAAAGATTAAATCGGTCACTCATATAAAAGGCCAGATGTATGTTGAGTTGGGCTGGATTGGGGCAAGAATTCTGGACGGAAGCTGTAGCCACAACAAACTATCTGAAGAACCACTCACCGACCTCATTAGTGAAGGGTCAGACGCCTTATGAGGCAACGTTTGGGAAGAAGCCGAATTTGTCTCATATTCGGATGTTCGGATGTGACGCATATGTTCATATACCGAAGAAAAAATGGGGTAAGCTTGACAATAAGTCTGAAAAGAACATATTTATCGGATACAAGGAAGGGGTCAAGGGTTATAAACTATGGAATCCAAAGTCAAGGACTATTGTATATAGCAGTGATGTTATTTTTCGTGAATCATGATCCCAGGCCGAGGCTCAGGAAAATGATGAACCCAAGAAAGTTGTAGTGCTTGAAGAAGATTCTGATTCTGAAGCTGCAGAGGTGTTTGCACAAGATATTTCAATTGAGTCTATTCTAGAATCGGAACAAGAGGACTCGGTTAATGAAGTTGAAGATGCAGATTCAGATGAAGACCCAGATATTAGTATCATACCAGTTCTCAGGAGATCGACACGAGAAAGAAGAGCATCTCTTAGAGACTCTCTTAGTGCTTTGAGTATGTTTCATGCTTTGAGAATCATTGGAGAAGAACCTAGTTCTGTAAAAGATGCAAGGTCTATGGATGATGCAAATCAGTGGGAGCTTGCTATGGCAAATGAGATGCAGTCACTGGATAATAATGAAACATGAAGCTTGTGTAAATTGCCCAAGGATAGAAAGGCAATTGGTTGCAAATGGGTGTTCAAGCGAAAGCTGAAATCGGATGGGTCTGTAGAGAAGTACACGACGAGACTGGTAGCTAAAGGGTACTCTTAGATTGAGGGAGTCGACTATGATGAGATTTTTTCTCCCGTGGCGAAAATGACTTCAATAAGATTTGTTCTAACTCTAGCAGCAGCATATAATCTTGAGGTAGAGCAAATGGATGTGAAGACGACATTCCTTCATGGGGACTTGGAGGAAGAGATATATATGAGGCAACCGAAAGGCTTTGAGGTTCAAGGTAAAGAAAATCTGGTGTGCAAACTAAAGAAGTCTTTGTATGATTGAAGCAGTCGCCAAGGATGTGGTACCAGAAGTTTGATACATACATGCTCCAACTCAAATTTATACGTTTAGATTTTGATCATTGTGTTTATGTGAAGAGAGTTGATGATTAATTTGTCATTCTTACACTGTATGTTGATGACATGTTATTGATTGGAAACAGTACGAAGATGGTGAATTCAATGAAGGGTTTGTTGGCCAAGAAGTTTGAGATAAAAGACTTGGGGCCGGAATTCTATTTTGGGTATGTAAATTAGAAGGGATCGTCAAAAACGAAAGTTGTGGCTAGGATAGGAGAAGTACATAAAAGAAGTGTTGAAGAAATTTAACATGTTGGACTGCAAGTCAGTTGGTACTCCTATGTCTCTAGGAACCAAACATTTTACAGAGCAATGCCCGAAGAAGGATGAAGAAGCCGAAGAGATGGACCGGGTACCATATGCAAGTACAGTGGGCAGCTTGATGTACGCCATGGTGTGCACACGTCCAAATATAGCCCAAGTAGTGGGAGTCTTAAGTCGGTATATGTCTAACCCAGGCAGAGAACACTGGAATGCTATCAAGAGAGTTTTCAGGTACCTTCTTGGAACTTCATATTTTTCTTTGTGTTTTGAAGGCACAGGAAAAGAAAAGATGCTTGATATTGTGGGTCATGTAGACGTTGATTGGGATGGAGACATTGATAATAGATAGTCCACTAGAGGATATATTTTTATATTATTTGGGGCTGCACTAAGTTGGATGAACAAGTGACAAAGTGTGGTAGTACTTTCTTCTACAGAAGCTGAATATATGACTTTTACTCATGCTGGAAAAGACGTCATATGGCTACGGCGGTTATGTTTGGAGCTCGAATTTGAGCAAGGTGCCATAGATGTGAGATGTAATAATCAAGGTGCTATTC
This sequence comes from Pontederia crassipes, assembly GCA_030549335.1. Lineage (NCBI taxonomy): Eukaryota > Viridiplantae > Streptophyta > Magnoliopsida > Commelinales > Pontederiaceae > Pontederia > Pontederia crassipes. Next base: position 13,054,230 of record CM060190.1, read on the forward strand.
AGTTAGCTAAGAATCTTGCATTTCACTCACGCACAAAGTATATTGTCATCCAATATCATTTCATCCGAGAAAATGTGGAAAAGAAAGAGGTTCAGTTTGAAAAGGTTGATACAATAGAGAATAGTTCTGACTTTCTGACTAAAGCAATTACATGTGCAAAGTTTGAGTGGTGCTCTACTGCTGTCGGATTGAAGAAGAATGTTGCTGGCAAGGCTCTCATTGGTGTGAAGCATTCACCAAGTGGGAGAATGTTGGAGTTGGCGAATACTTCAAGACCCCTTATTTCTCACACCGGATTCGCCCACATGAGCTTAGGAGAATTTGACTATTACCTAATTACCTGTGCTGCTGGTGTACTGACAAAAGCGGGGGTTCAGGGGCAGCGCCCCCCAAACCTAGACGTGTTTGAACTTTTATTTAGTTGGCCCGTGTGGTGCAGATTATATTTTTTCTCTATTTTGTTCGGGTTTTGAACCTATTTGGGAGAGACATATTTATATCTTATTTTCAAATGTAATCTGTGTGGCGGTTGTAACAAAAAAGATATAGTAAAACTTTTTTGCATGACGTAGCCCTAATCTCAAGGGTGAACCTGAGTAAATCGTGTGTCTCCTCTAATTTTTTTGTGATTTATTCGCGATCTTCTACTCGTGTTCTCGAATTTTCCCATCACGCAGGCCAATCGCATATATCATCGATCGCCGACTACTCATCCGCTGCAAAGCAGAGTTGCGAAGTCGAAAGAAAATTGTCGCTACATGGGGGATCATCAACATCCAACAACAAGTCATCAAAAATGACTTGTGAAGCTTGAGGAGGCACCACCATCTCTTGCATACCATTCCCTGCGTGGTTCACCAATGCGGGAGAAAACTGTCTAACTTCATTTATCAACTCTTCCATATCACATGAATTGAGGATTTTTGATACTTCATCATTAGATGTCATGCCTACTTCTAGTTCTAACTCAAGTTTGGTTGTATCAATTGCCCCATTGCACATCATTTTGTGAGGACTCATTTGACCATCCAGGAATATATCTTGACTATGACACATCCCCATGTCATCTGCTGGCATGTATGGGATGATTTGGTGATTGAGTTTTGTTGCTCCAACTCCGAAGTTTCCTAGTGCGCTGCTACTTCCGCAGTTGCTTGTTGAATTAGGCGACGATGATGTTACTTCATATGGGATGATGTCTCTTATGACACCCAGCTGATCATCGTCACAATCCGAGATTCCGGGATTGCGCATTGCTTGATATGGCACCATCGAATTGTCAACATAACTTATCATATCCAGCTGATCATTAAGTGGGCAGATTTATTGATCGGGCTCTGTTGCGCTGCTTGGGCCTTGTCTGATGCTGGCTGAACTCGACACATTTGATCCATACGACTCGACTTCATAGCCATGAGGAAGACCCTTCTGATCATGAAGGAACTTGATCTTATCCTTGATCATTTGCGAAGCTCGATCGATCGACTTATAGAGAAATATAACCTCTAGCAATGTCATCTTCGCGAGCTGATCATCACGTAGCAAAGCGATCGAAACTGAACTCGTCCGCAAGCTTGATTTTGACTCTTCTTCATTGGCAACTTGCGACAAGTCATTGGAGGATCCACGACGATGCCTTCTTCTCCTCTTTCCCAAGTCACCACTCGTGAACTCTGAGATCAGATCGCAGACTTCTTCTTGATCTTCAGGCTGAATGCTGTCCCCGGCGGCCCGAAACTGATCAGTAATGCAGGAGTGACACAGAGAGCGGCGAGCTCACGAGTCTTGTTCTTTAGCCCTCATGTCACGGGGTCATTCTCGGACACTAGATCTCGTGCGGTGACTAGGTGGATAGGCACCTAGCCAGGTCTATTTTGAATTTGCAGTGAAAGTTTGATGGTTAAGATGGCTATGCCGAGAGTCGCTCTTATAGGCATTCAATCACGTACATGACTAGAGTGTTGGACTATTCGTCACGAGAACGTGGCATTATGCGTTGCGGCAATAATGCAGGTGCTTGGGCGCTTAAAGTCCGAAGGAGCAACCGAGGAACCAAGTGATGCCACGAAGGGACACCGATGTGGGTTGCGACCCCACGCTCAAGGTTATGACAATAGAATTAAAGGAAAGCTTGCTTGTATTGAATATGATGAAAAATAATATACATAGTGTACCGTAGGTATAGGAGTCTTATTACATATTGAAGATGTAAAAGACGTACTCTACGGGTAACACCATCTACTTGGCCATTCATAAGGATGACCTTACAAGATAAATGTCCTAAGGGCGGATAACTTGGTACTCCGCAATATTACACAGTGCGGGCAGCTGCATGTGTTCCATAGTTTCGGCGCTGAGCGGCTGAGAGCTATAAGTTGAATGGCACTGGTGCTGTGAGGCTTCACGCTTCGTGTCACGAGAAAATGCCCCATGACATTCTCCCCCACCAAAGTCGGCGATGCCCCCGACATCATTGTCCGAGCTTCTTTAGGGTCTTTGTCTTCCGTCTTGACTTTGCTTGTCTCGTTCAATTCCACATTTTTTGCCTTGACTTCTACTTCACGAGCATCGCGTAGCGCTAGGAATGCCCGCTCCTTGGGGTCTCGCTGAGGACTCCTCCCTCAGGCCTACTTCGCTTACTAATCCTTTGTCCGATCCGGGGTCATCACTTGTGCAGCGCCAGTGGAGTCCGCCATGTGCAGTCTGACTTCATCAAGCAACTATCCATCTATCAAGTCTCTGTTGGCTTCAGACTTGTGCAGTGTCAACTTGTGTTGTTTGGCTTCTTGGGGTGAAACAACTCTTGTATGCCTTCAGGAATAGCTCGGAAAAGAGTTACTTCAGGGTCGTGTAGAACACGATGAAGAGTCTCGTCATTCGACCTGCATGACTTGACTCGTTGTCCTCATGTTGTCGGTGGTGACGACATAAGGCCTTCCTTTCGTCGAATGCAAGGTATGAGACCATCTCACCCTCGATGATCGTTCTGAAATTTTGACGGCTTGAAATAGCACAAGCTCTTCGATGATGACATTTGCAACTTGTCTGCTTTGGGTGCTTTGGGTCGCTATGATGAGTGACAAGAGTCTTCTCACGAATGCTTCAGGACGCTTCAGGTAGGACTGGAAATAAGCCGAGCCATTCATGAGCAACTCATGGCTCGGCCTATTTTTGGCATAGCTTGGGTCGGCCTATTATCAAAATAAATCAGGCTAAAATATTAAATAAAGTCTATTTTCTTAAAGAGGTTTAGCCTCTTAATAATTCGCGTAGCCTTATAGCTTATCAAGCCAAGAATTATTAATACATTATATTATATATATAATTTTTAATCCTTCATATTTTAAATCTTCAATTTTGAGTTCAATATTACTATTTTTATTATATGTTTAGAAAAAATATATATTAGTGGTGTCTCTTTTATTTAGTTCATATCTATTATTTCTTTAATAAATAAGATTTATTATATGTAATCTAGTCGATCACAAAAAAATATGTTTGGCTTAATAGGCTAATAAGCTAGGCCAGGCATTAAAAGTTAATCAAATAAGCCAAGCCAAGTTTATATTCATGGCTTGTTACAGGCTATAGACCAGGCTTAAATATTTTTATTTTGCAACAAGCTTGACCTATTTAAGTGAAAGCCTAACTCGACCTAGCTCGTGTCCAGCCCTAGCTTCAGGTCTCTTTGTGAGCTTGACTCAACGTCTCTATGTTGCAAGTGGTTACAACGTAGAGTCTTCCATTCCTTCGCCGAATGAAGAGCATAGGACCATCTCCACCTTGGTGATCACCTGGTGTTTCGATTGTCTTGAGGCGGGACAAAGTTCTTTGATATAACATTCCATGCCTTGTCCATTCCGAGTCACCATGGTGAGCGACGAGAGTCTCCCTACATTCTCTTGTGGTTCAACTCACTGTCTCCATATTGCAGATGACTGCAACGTAAAGTCCTTCATCCGTCGATTATGGGACCACCTTACCCTCAGCGGTCATTTCATATCTCGATGGTTTGAGGTGGGGCAAGGTTCTTGGATATGACACTCTCTACCTTGTCCACTTCAAGTCGCTATAATGAGCAGAAGACGACGATTCTCATATGGAAGAAACATAGGACGAGTCCGTATAGGAGGCATATTTTATTATTTATGCTTGTAATTTATATTATATTATATTATATTATATTATAAATTATATTATATTATATCTATTTATTTAGCGAGACGAACAAATATCCGACACTGAAACATATTCGTTGAAATGACTGTTTCAAGAAGTTGTAATTATTATTATTTATTGAAAGTTGAATTTTTATTAATTTTGGAGTCATAAAGTAGTTAGAATATTATGTAAACCAAAATTAATTTATTTCTCATTTTTTTAATGAAAAATCATAAGTTTAAGATTATTTCGTTTAAAAATATATGACTTGCTTAAAAATTTCTTTTTACTCAAATGTTTTTTAAAATATTTTTAATAAGATAATTAACCGTAAAATTAATTTAAGATTGTTCTAATTAAAGATAATAATAAAACTAAATATGTTAGTGTAGAATAAATATGTTAAAACAACTTAATTAATATTTTTGTATAACATAATTGAGTAATATAAATGATGCATTATAAGCTCATAGCGAGGTAATTATTCAAAAAAATAAATAAATGACATCAGATTGTCTCGTCGTCGAATGGACCATCTGCAAAAAGAATGGACCATCTGCAAAAAGAAATTAAATTAACCCTGAGATAGAAATTGTAACACATCAAAATTTTTGAAAAATTTAAAACTTTGATTATTATCCGATGTCAGACTTTCGGGCGACCGAAACTATAACAGGCGCCGGATGTCGCGACGAAGTCGGTAGCTCAGCCGACGTACTATCAGATGATAGAAATATTTTTGGGCACCCGAAAATGCAAAACCGTCGGAAACTTAACTCCTATTTTCTCTTTCATTCCACCATCATAATTGTCAGATCTTGTAACCTCCTCCACCATGATCTAAGGGAATATCAAAATCATGAAACCCCCACTTAAAAGTCACTCTCTCTCGATCTTTCTTATCTTGCATCGTCTCATCTCCATTTTTTTCTCTTCTCGGCTTTCACCAGAGGATGGCAGCATGATTTCAGCAGGTCTAACATGCTTAGGTGACGCAAGGGGAGCAAAGGAAGGAGCTAGCACCAATCCGACGAAGAAGAACCCAACAACGACGTCAAGAAGGTGTGTTTTCGAGATCTAAGTCATGAGATTTTCCTGAAGGATTTTGCATGCTTTTAAGGACTTGATAAGTTTAAGATCCGTGTTAGTTGAGGGTAGCAATTAGGAATCATGCTATATTAGTTCTAAAAATGTACAATTGGCTTTCTACTCCGTTCTTGATGTTGCATATGACGAAATGTTTATAGTTAATGATATATTGTTGAATTACTGATTTATGCTTAGAATTTAGGAGAAGGGTTCATTTCATACATAGATCTGTGAAAATGATTCTGAAATGATTATGAAAAGTATTATGTGAATTTGGCTTACTATAGTTCTTAAATGATATAGAGATTGCTAGGTAAATGTTCACTTGTTGTGTAAGACGAATTGAATATCGCATATGATGGACATGATGTATATATGATGAAATTGATACTATGATATGTTTGTGGATCATATTATATGTTATGTATGATGTTAGAGTAATGTTAGATTATTGTTATGTGGAAAACTGTTTGAAAACATAAGGATCCGCAATGACCTGTGGCTCTGTGGAACTATAGCGTATGATCGAAACCCTTTCGACAATTCAGCTTGGCAGAGTATAGAGATATGTCGTGTCGGACGTCCGACACTCGATCGGATGACCGATATGGACTAGAATCGAAGTCTGAAACTCTTTCAGACGTTCGAACTAGAAAAATGTCGAGATTCAGCAATGGCGATGATAACCAATCGGACAAGTGAAATCATTTCGATCGACCGATCTGGATTACCTCATTGAAAGAACTTCCAATAGTCGACGGGGAAGTTTTGTCTATTTACAATGGACGACCGGTCCAGTATTGTTTGACCAAAACTCACGACCGAAAGTCTGAAAGATTACTCATGTGGAAATGAACGACCGAACCTATCTCGGTCGACTGATAAAATACAATCTTGAAATGAATAAAGGATGAACACATAATGGTCGATCACTCCCCTTTGGGTCGACTAACATTGATAAACAGACGTCTGCTCCCTTTTTGGACGAACTTTGCATGGACCTAAAGCGGATGACCGCAACTTTCGAACGTCTGATTTGTAGACAAAACGAATATGACCTTAATTGAAACTACTTGATTTGACAAGTTTTTGTCCTCCTGATTTATACTAAATGATATGAACTTAAAGATGATTCGGAGCCATGCTCCATACAACCTTGATCGATCAACGTGATTGAAAGAGAGGCTCATCGATTCACGTGATGGAGGATTATCCTTTACCCTACCTAGATGGGAGTTTTTCCTTACGAATGTTTCCATCTTGCACGAGATCATCTTGCCCGACGGTGCTTGCTGTGGCACTGATCCTCCATTGGCCCACCATGGTATAGCTGCACACTTATATACCTGCAATGGTATACCCTAAAAGCGAAGAGCTCTTTCAAGTTATGGACAAGATGAAAAAACATGAATGATAAAAAATGAATAAAAGGGCTTTGTCCTTATAAATATGAATATGAACAAGAATCATGAATATGAATACGAATATGAATAAGAACCATGAACACGAACGATGGACATGAATAATGAACATCAAAATGAATATGAAAAAGAAAGGAAATGAAAAGGCACGAACCATGATCTCTCCATTTGATCCCTCTATTATGATCCACTCTTATACTTGATTTATATGCTTGCTTCATGCTTCTTCTAATAGAAGACCTACGAACTCACACTTAGCTTTATACTAACGGTTGAACATGCTCCCCTGTGTGATCCCCATAGGTACTTAATATGGATGTGTGACGTGTTGATGTGTGTGCGACGACTATAGTTCGAGTGGTGTGTGCACATGGTTATCTTAGAGTCTAGATGAAGTTTTCCTCTGTCATCATATCAAGTTGTATTTTTACTTGGATGGGACCTATAGAGTTTACTTATGGCAAGGACTTTTATATACCTTATGTTGAGACATTGGATGTACTTTTATCTATTTAGCTTCCGCATTTTTCTTCATTTGTTGTATTATTTTATTTATTAAGTCTTCTGCTTACGTGTCACTTTTCTTGACTATTTGGATCAATGAAAGAGTCGAAGAAAGACCGAAGAAAGTAGCGACTGAAAGGAGATTTCTTCATGTAGCGAGATCGAATTTTGGGGGTTTACAATAATAAGCCACATGAAATGTTCTTCTAGAAATAGAAAAGAGCGAGACTAAGATATGAGCAGCGTCGCTTGGAGACAAAAGGAACAAACTTGTGCAGATGTTTTTTGTTTACCTTGTTTCTATTTGAGAACATATTTATCTATATCTCAACATTAGCAAGGGCTAAACCAGAGGTGCATATGGCAAAGAAAATACCTTGCCACACAATGGACAGCTCTGATTTCTTTATATCCACTCACAAATACAGTTGAGATGGTAATGATGTGTGCTCTCCACTATAATCTTTGGGTTTTCGGCATTGTAATCAACAAAAGTCCAGTAAGATAAGTAACATCAGAGCTGTATAGAAGGCTGCACTATATAATTTATTAGAGAATAAATGAGCATAAATAGCAGTCTGATTGCTTTTAAACATTAAAATGCTTCTAGGGTATATAGAATGCTTTAAGGAAATAATCTTTTCATTTCTCTTGACACGTTTTTCTATATATTGCCTTTACAGCATTGATAATTTCATGAATTCAGGAAATCATTCAACGATGACATGTCATAGCGATGCTCTGAAACTTCATAAAAACATATCAAAATATGAGTGGACTTGCAAAATTTCAACCTACCTTCAAAGCATATTAGGCACTCATCTTCATCATTGGACATAGTATGTAGGCATGGATTAGCATTTGTTATCTGCATTGATGAGTCTCTTGAAGAAGTATGTGAGAGGGGCAAAATGGATGCTTCATAAAGGGATATCTTCAACTCTTTTGATCCTCCGTTGGTGGCATTATTGGTTTGATAGATTCACGTTCTCCCTGCAAATATCTTGAATACTTGTCAAGGCCTATCATCATTCCATCAACTGGGCGTTGCGAAGGACAAATTCGAAGATGGTCATATGACAAAGGACTTGGAAAAGAAGGGAATGTATTATATAAATAATTGTCATCTTCAATTGGATATGTGCCTTTGTCAGGTGCATCCGGAAGATCATTTTCCCTCTTAAACGAAGCCATGTACTAAAGATATGCCAATACAAGAAACACCAGTGTGACATCATCATTGCATGGCTTCCACCACGGAATCGACAAGAGGGGGGGGGGTAGCTTGGTGTAACGACCTAAGATCTAAGAACTAAGATAGTCTCATTGAATAGTTTCACATGAGCAAAACACAGAGGTGCTCATGAGCTTATATACATCTACACCCTTCACCTATCAAGATGTGCTTTAAATTCATGCGGGCCAATGGTCCAAAGCAAATAATATCTTGATTGGACCTGGGGGTGTTACACTTGGAGACTATGACAGAATGTTGGCGGAAGCATCAGCGGTACTAGAGGATGTAGTAAAGTTCGAGGAGGAGGTTCAGACCGATGAAGATGAGGAGTACGAAGATGCCGCTGCTCATATTTTTCCTTCTATTTTTTTTTTTGACGTTGAGCCAAAGTTAAGCAGTATATTTAGGAGACTATGATGTCAAATTGGAAAAAGCTTTGCATAAAATAAACTTTTGTCAATAGGAAAATAAAGTATCAATTCTCATTGAGGTAGGAAAGATGAATATTCTCATGAATTATTTCACAATATTCCTTCAAAAATTTTATTTTTGTTTTATATGCATCCTAATTCAATTTGAAATATTAATTCCCCCATAATTTTAGGAATGGGTCAATAACTAATTGTTTAAAATAAAGTAAAATAAAGTTTTTTATTTATCATGATCTTTTTAAATTGTTAAGTCTTTTGTTATTAAATAATGTATGATGAGCGAGCTGACGACACAAAATTGTTCTAAATGGCCAAAACTTTTAGGGTGAATTTCGAATTGTTACAAAGTATCTTGTCCAAAAAAAGAAGAAAATATTGTTACATAATTTTAAAAATTAGTGGAAGAAAATGATACATGTTTTATGAAAAATGAAATCGGATATTCAAATATTAGATATACATATTTCGAATTTTTAAAATGTGAAAAATAAAATCAACATGTTGTAAAGTAAACAAAGAAAGAAAATATTTCTTGGAAAAATCACAAAAGATAAGAAAGTCTTTCTCATCCACTTAGAAAGAAGCAAAAGTTTTAAAATTGTTATGTATGTGATCATGCTTATTTTTATTTTATATTTTATATGAATTTTTTTAAATCACATATTACTTATTTTGTGTGTGAATTTTATGTCATTATGCGTTTGAATACAAAATAGGAAAACTAATTCATTGTGGAATGAAAATGATTACAAAATGAACCATGACTAACAACATTGGACTCGCATGAAGAGAAGAAAAAGTGAATTTGAAGAAGTGAAGATCCAAAATTTTTGGTAAATTTAAACAAGTAAATAAAAAATTGGACTTATATTCTTTGTCATACTTATTTGTGGTTTGGATTTGTTGACTATCCATCATAAGTTGTACACAAGTCTATGATTTTTGAAAAAAAAAATATTTTTTTACTAAATACTAAAGTCACTTTGCTCTAAAAATGCTTATTTTGATTATTAATGTAACGATCCAAAATCCACCTTAAACATTTTGGTCATTTAGGGAATTTCACATTATTAGTTAGTTCGTCATACATCATTTAACAACGAAAATTATATTAAATAAAAACTTTCTATTAATCATATCATAACTAATACTCCAGAAAATATTAAATGTCTAAACTTTCATTACATCATGAACCTTAATGTTCAAGTAGAACTACATGATTTATTTAAACCTAAGCATGTGCAACACTTCGTCATGAGCTTGAGCTATCATCCATCACTTAATCTTGGTTACCTGTACGGATCCAGAGTGTTTGATTTTTCAATTAGAGTATATAAAAATCATGCATGCCATGATATCCCGTCACATGTTATTACATGCGATGCATCATCATCATAATAACAATAACAATTAAACTTGCATGCCATGAACCACACCATAATCCTTACATGTGTTTATCATTCATTTTTAATACGGCATTGTTAAAATATAATCATCTTGACATACCTGCTTCATTTTAGAGTCGTCATCTACAAGTCTCATATAATTGAAATATGCATTGGTATCATTCATAACATACATGACATAATCTATCATTTCATTTTCATAGTCATGTGCATTGATGCACGAAAAATTATGTATTAGTTTAGGTCATTTGATTAATATTTTAAGAGGATTTAATATTTGGAAAAGGAGTTGTGTTTTATTTTGATAAAATTTCTTTAAGATTTGATTTCTACTAAGTTTTGAAATTATTCATTGTGGGATATAACAAAATATAAAAATCAAGGCAAGAAAAGGCCCAAAGTCACCTTAGAAGAGAAGCACGTCTGTCACAATCAGAAGCATGGCCATGACAAAGGCACCTTGAAGAAATAGGTTCGGTCATTCTTTCATGACCGTGACACATAGATTGCATAACAAAAAAAAATTCTAAGTCACGGTCATGGTCGTGAAAATTCTATTCATGATTGTGATAGCTCATTTTCTCGGTCGTGAGCGCATGTTGAAGCCAAAATACATGGTCTCGATCATGGCCATGATGGAGACTTTTATGGCCGTCACGGAGGACGATTAGGTAATTTCAAAGCAGATTTTATCTATTTTTCGGATAGATTTTTTATTTCTTCCCTTGAAGAATGAAAATCTATTAAAGGGAGAGACCAAAGACCTTGAAGATCATCCCTGGAGCATAGATTTGAAGCCTACAAAAAGAAGAAGAGCGAGAACAATAACGAAGCTCTTCCGAAAACTCGTGCACAACAGCTATAAGAGTTCTTCATTTTCTTTTCCTACTCTTTTATTATTAGATTTGATGTTATTCTTCAGTAGATTTATTCTTAATATTAGTTTAGTTTGAATCCTTAATAACATTGCAATTTTATATTTAATGCTTTCCTTTTATTCCATGATTTATGATTTGATTGCTATCCGAGAAGAAGTAATTATTTTCATAATAGTTTATAGGATCTATCTTATTCATTGCATGCCACAATTAGGAAAATCGAAAGAGACCTAATTCGAGTAGTTATTAAGGTGACTTTGAGAAAGTCCTTAATATTAATTCCATTTTAATGCATCTTATGGTTAATTAGATAAGTTAAATTCAAGTTATTCTAAGTTGAGAAGTGCCATTCCATTTTAGTGGCGATAAGTAGGTGCTCTAATCATCAAATCTTTTTTTTTTTTCGATAGCATATTTCTCCAGGGCGGACACGGTCATGGCCATGCCTATATGATTTCACGGTCGTGACGTGGTATGGCGGCATCCATTGCCTCGGTCATGGCCGTGCCCACTTAGTGACATGACCGTGACATTATGCTGCATCGCATGGCCACTTAACGGTTTGAAGCACTACCCTTATGTCGTCATTCTGCTCGTCACCCGCCTTCTCTCCACCATCCCTTTGATGCACAAGCCTTTATCGCCCATCCTATTTCTCCATGTCGGGACTCGTCCTCACCGCCAACTTCCCGTAGCCATCGCCGCTCTTGGGTACTACAACTCAGCAAAATGGCCACGTCATGCTACTCATCGCTGCCCAGTTTGCCAGCCATCTGAGCCTCTACTCAATGGCCGATCGCCCATGCCCTCATTGCTTTCAATGTTGTGAGGACCAGAACGGACAACGACCCGAATAGGTGTCCATTTCATATTGAACCGGTCGGTCATTCCAGATAGTAATAAAATATTATATTTAAAATGATACACTAAATTAAGTTATTATATTTTGATTATATACATATGTCAAAATGCAATTATACAAAAGAAAAATAACAATCATAAATTTACATTTTAAGATTTGATGCTAAATTATTACACACTTAATAAATTAAAATCTTATTTAATTATGTTATTATGTATAGTTTTTCTATTCATTATTTTTTTTATTTCATATCTTTGTTTTTTTATGTTAGAAGTAAGAAACAAATATTTTTTTCAAAAAATATTATGGCAAGATCATATATTTTATGAATAAATATATAGTATAATTAGTGGTTACTATTAAATTTGAACTTGTTACATATTAGAGTAAAGAAAATTCAAATTTATGTATATATATTATTATATATACTATTTATATTAAGTTTATTATAATACAACAAAGAAGTTTGCACTATTCATCCCTAACTAATTTATAATAAATATTATATATAATATAATAAATATGAAATTAACTTATATTATAATATATATTTATGATATTAAAAAAATTGAATAAAATTATAATCCATAAATAAAATTCAAAGTGTAATAAACTCTAGAATAAATGAAGAGAATAAGAACAAGTAATGTATACAAACATAGTCCCACATTGCTAATAGAAGGAAGATGAGAGTAAAGTGACAAGTATTAATAAGGGAGGAGAATAATGGGCCAATATCATTGTTATGGAGAAAGTCCATGTTTGGATATTTTTCAAATTTATGATAATAAACTTTATCAAAATATTTATTAGCAAAAATAATTAAAAAGTGGCTGGCCCATGAATGTGGTTCAACTTGATTTTAGCCGATTTTAATCGATTTTGATTAGTCTAAATTGGCTCAATCTAGTTTGATCAAGGCTCTGGTTTTGGAGCTTGTAAAGGACCTTGTTGGTGGTCGGTCGACAGTCGGACCGACCGATCCGATCGGCCGGTTCGGTCCGATCCTAATAACACTGATTGTTGTAACTATTACCAAACCATGTACAAGCTCTATCATGAAGGACAATAGCACGATTGTGGTGTTCTTCATTCCTCTATCACGGCCGTGACAGGGCCTGAAAGGCTGTGATGGAGTGATTGAAGTTGCAACCATGTCCGAATCATGCGGAAGAAGCCTATGAGCTGCCCTTTGAAGCAACGTGACTAAGATTTTTTAATTAATCAACAAAACCTAAAAATCATTAGGTTGTCTCTACTCCTTTTGCATTTTATCACATATTATTATATTACTTCGTAGTTTTTTTTGTGTACGGGCCTAACACTGGGACAGTGTCAGGTTGAAGCTTGGGGGAGGGACTTAGTTTTGTTTGTATTTGCATGGCATGTCTACTTTCGGCATTGAGTCGATCATCTTATTTTGTTTGGCATGCATTGATTTATGAAAATCTGCAAAAAAAATAAATCAAAATGCCATCTCATTTCTTCTTGTTTATTACTTTATTGTCTGAAAGTCTATTTTTAGAACATCGCTTAATTTATGAAATTCAATCACTGTTTCTTTTTATCGGGTATCGCCAGAGTATGGAATTTGGATTGAGTTTGTTGCTAAGTAGGACTAGCTTTTAAATGATGAATTTATCTATTATTTACTATGATGTTAGTCATGATTATAATTGTATATTTATTGACAACATGAAGTTTTTCATGAGCTTATAATTATGCTAGAGATAACAAATAAATATAATGATAAAGTGGAAATAGAAAGAGAGCTAGTTAAGCCCCAACAAGTAAGTGAAAAATATAAAGTTTCTTTTGGAACCTTAGTGTGTCCAGGTGATTAGATCCATAGGGGATTCATGCTTGACGACCTAAGTAATATGTCAGACGAAAGTCCGTTACATGGACCACCTTGTGTAATATGGAGAAACACACAAGTACAAAAAAACTAAGTAAAAAGAAAATGTATGAAAATAAGCTCCTGGAAGACTTAAGGTTTAACATTGATACTTTTATAAGATAGACTAATATTATTTATAAATACGCAAGAAGGACATGTTTAAAGTTTTAAAGATACAAGGTTGAGTTATGGTTGAATCTGGTGGTGGCCGTGTAAAAGAATATTGATTGAAAAAGTGGAGTATAATTTTAATAATAAATTGACCATTATTTTTTATAAGAGGTGAGAATTGTTAGTAAAGTAATGTGATATGTATAAGTTTAAAAATGACAATTAATTTGATTTATATAACATAAAATTTTTCTTTGAGTATCTTTATACTCTGAATGTTATTATTTTTAAATTTGTTACTTAGAAATAATATATGTGGATTTTTAATGAAAATAAATTAGACATTTATGTTTAATAATAAAGTAGAAGGGAGGGGTTGTTGGGTAAAAATCTTGTCTGGATGTGTTGCCTATTTAGGAGTGTTCACCGGATGGGGTCTACCCGTGAACCCGATGATCCGGGGTTCACCCGATTTGGGTCAAGTCGAGTCGGACCCCACCCGACCCAATAAACATGAATTTTTATTTATTTTTATTTTTCTCCTTTTTTTATTCAAGCTTAAGCTTATATTTGATTTAAAATTTAAAATAAAATATTTTAAGTGTAAAAATAATATTAAATAGTTATAATCTTATTTTATGCTTTTAAAATAATATTAAATAAAAATAAAAAAATATTAAAGAAAAAATAAAAAAAATTTGATGGTCGAACTTAATCAGACATATTTCCTTTTATTTCAGAGTTTGTGTCCAGATGAATTTTCAATTGAAGTAGGATTCAAGACATTATTAACACTAAGAGCATTTCAAGCAACTGCGAACCTATAAAGCTCCACTTGACGCCTTCATCAGATCGTCCCTAATTTTTATGTGCATCACATAACTTTGGCTTAATAATATATGTAAAGAGTGCAAGTTCTCTTTCATGTGTTTGTTAGAAATATTGATGAGTCTTCAACATAATATATATATTGCAATTGTGCTAGTCAATAAGTTTGCCCATGTATTGTTATTTTGTATGCAATCCTTAAAATGTTGAAATAATGGAAAAAGAAAGAAAAATAGTATGTAATAACTTCTTTTTTATGTATGATATAAAGTTTTAATCGATGCACACAACAAAATGTGCTTTGTGCAAGCAAGCAAAGGCTTCCTTCGTCAGTGCACAAAGCGAGAAGGCCCAAGAGAGCACTTATCACCAAAGGAAAAACATGTCATCCTCTGTAGGCCAATCACATATATCATCGATCGCCGGCTGCTCATCCGCTGCAAAGCAAAGTTGTGAAGTCGAAAGAAAACTGTCGCTACACGGGGGATCATCAACATCCAACAATAAGTTATCAGAAATGACTTGTGAAGTTGGAGGAGGCACCACCATCTCTTGTTGACCATTCCCTGCGTGGTTCACCACCAATGCGGGAGAAAACTGTCTAACGTCTTTTATCAACTCTTCCATATCACATGAATTGAGGATTTCTGATACTTCATCATCAGATGTCATGCCTACTTCTAGTTCTAACTCAAGTTTGGTTGTATCAGTTGCCCCATTGCACATCATTTTGTGAGGACTCATTTGACCATCCAGGAATATAGCTTGACTATTACACATTCCCATGTCATCTGCCGGCATGTATGGGATGATTTGGTGATTGAGTTTTGTTGCTCCAACTCCGAAGTTTCCTGGTGCGCTGCTACTTCCGCAGTTGCTTGTTGAATTAGGCGACGGTGGTGTTACTTCATACGGGATGATGTCTCTTATGACACCCAGCTGATCATCGTCACAATCCGAGATTCCGGGACTGCGCATTGCTTGATATGGCACCATCGAATTGTCAACATAACTTATCATATCCAGCTGATCATTGAGTGGACAGATTTGTTGATCGGGCTCTGCTGCGCTGCTTGGGCCTTGTCTGATGCTGGCTGAATTCGACACATTTGATCCATACGACTCGACTTCATAGCCATGAGGAAGACCCTTCTGATCATGAAGGAACTTGATCTTATCCTTTATCATTTGCAAAGCTCGATCGATCGACTTATAGAGCAATGTAACCTCTAGCAACGTCATCTTCACGAGCTGATCATCTCGAAGCAAAGCAACTGAAACTGAACTCGCCCGCAAGCTTGATTTTGACTCTTCTTCATTTGCAACCTGCGACAAGTCATTGGAGGATCCATGATGATGCCTTCTTCTCCTCTTTCCCAAGTCACCACTCGTGAACTCTGAGATCAGATCGCAGACTTCTTCTTGATCTTCAGGCCAAGTGCACGCTGTCCCCGTCGGCCCGAAACTGATCAGCAGCGCAGGAGTGTCACAGAGAGTGGCGAGCTCACGAGTCTTGTTCTTTAGCCCTCGCGCCTTGCAATTGTACGTCACCTCGTGCTTCTCACAATCTTCTAGGGGCACCAACACCACTTTGCGGCCAACCATGATGCAACGGAAGAAAACTGAATGAAGTATGAAATTTTGAACCGATTATTAAGATCGAACTAAATGAAATCAAAGAGATTCAAGGTACCATATTGCAACTTAGAATGTGTGCTCTCTCTCTCTCATGTATAATGCCTGCCGTATACATCAGAAAGATGATTAGGTACCCACAAACACTCAATAATTTGCTCATTTTAAATTCAGAACATATAGAAGATACAACGACAGTAAGTGTAATGCCTCGAAATTCTTTTTTATTTTGTCTGCCCAGAAGATTATTTCGACGACGCCACTCAATTCTATACCTTGACTTTGACCGGTCAACAAACTGACCTACATCAGTGGAAGACATAATTTACAATAATTTAAATGATATACGGAAGTCATTTTTATATCATGTCCAATAACCTATGGGTTATGGCCATGTCTATATAATAATGGACCCCATATCCATATGCATGTCACCCGTCAGAGGAGTCACCAACCGTCTCACCATCGCCATCTTAATTATCGCCAATGTAGGGTCACCAATAACTATATGAACCATGGTCAATATTAATATCAATACTACCATAATTATTCATAACAATATATAATTGGTCAGAATAGATAACATTTAACGATAATCAGTAAGTCATAAATAATTTGACCAATCATAGTAACTATCCATATCATCAATTATTGATAACCAATATCATCAATTCGATTCAATTATCTTAAATCAATTGGCCATAAGTCGGTGAAAGCCACAATAAACAATTGTCAATTATTATTTCTATTAACAATTGATCTATTCAATTTTTCGTCATCCGCTATGGAGTAATTCAATTACCAAACAGCCACTAGGGCGCAATTCAATTAACAATTCAATTGGAGGGTATCGCTGAGTAAACCTTAAAGTTAGAGGGCATTGGTGTAATTTTATGTGCCATGTCAGAGCATGCCACGTCAGACGACTATTTGCATGGAGGAGAGAGAAAATGACCACGTGGATGTCATGTCGACGAAAAACTGGCTATCCCAGGTAAAGAAGACATCGGGTAAAACATGTTAAAAGATGAAGGACATTTGTGTTACAAAGTGAAGTTGGAGGGTATCGCTGAGCAAACCTTAAAGTTGGAGGGCATTTGGTGTAATTTACCCTTCTTTCTTTTCATTTTTTCTTTCTAATCATACTTTTGATCCTACTCTAATTCTAATTCCTTCTCCAAGTAGGAGTACTTTTTCCTTCTATTCATATTTCTTTTCCAATTATATTCCTATTCCTTCTCAAATTCCCCTTTTGATCATCTTCAATTCATCAAGGATTATAATTAACTAATAAAATTATTCTATTGCCCTTGATGAAATCTTGGGGTGTTACATAATAACCTCCTTAAAAATAAATTCATTCTCGAATTTACGGAGGAGAATTTGACCAATCCCATCGATAACATTCTTATAAGGAATATGCATACTTAATCATATGATAAATCTTTTTCTTCATCAATCCAATTTCTATTGTAAATATTTTTCATTTATTCCATAATAAAAATCTTTCCTGCAATGAATTATTTATGAGCCATGACTTTTAGACTGTCTCTATATCATAATCATTAAGGCATAACATTATGCATCTTTGCTATTCTCATAGGTGGTATTCCCAACAAACCTAGAACCAACTTTCCAATTTCAATCAATAACCTTTCCAAACCTCATGATTAGGAATCCATTGAGGTCTTTCTTAATAAATGTCTTTACTTATTGTGTAGACCTCACTTCTATCTCAATCTACGATGCCCTAAGGATCAAATCCTTCAAGGTACAATTATTCTATTCTTATACTATATGAGGATAAACTCCTTATTGTTTTGGTTATTCTATCTTACAATAACCTTCTTAAAACTTTGGTTATTCTACCTTAGAATAACCTCCTTAGAACTTTATTTATTCCTTTCGGAATAACCTCCTTAAGTGTTTCCTTATACCATCAATGAAATCGTTCTATTTTCATCATCTAAGGATATGTGTCATCCCTTACTTTATCCATCGCATTGAAGGTACTATATTTTATATTGCAATTTAGCCACATAAGCTAATCATGGTTCAGAAAAACTTACTTGACCCTTTTTTTTATGGCGCGATGGTTGCTCATAACGTGTGCACATGGACTTTATTCTATTAGAGACAGCTAAGAAGTGTCTCTCGTTAGACTCTGATACCTTTGTAACGTCCGGAGATTTTTTTTTCTTTTGTCTGCCCAGAAGGCTATCTCGATAAAGTCGCTCAATTCTATACTTTGACTTTGACCGGTCAACAAATTGGCCCACATAAGCGGAAGATTTAATTCATAATAATTTAAATGATATGCGGAAGCCATTTTTATACCATGTTCAATAACCTATGGGTTAGGGCCCATGCCTACATAATAATGGACGCTATATCCATGTGAATGTCATCCATACCAACCGTCTCACCATCGCCATCTTGATTATATGTATGGATCCCAATACAGGGGCAAAGCTCAATAAGATAACTCAGTACGTAGGGTCACCAATAAAAATAACTATATGAACCATGCTCAATATCAATATCAATACTACCACAATTATTCATAACAATATATAATTGGTCAGAATAGATAACATTTAAAGATAATCAGTAAGTCATAAATAATTTGACCAATCATAGTAACTATCCATATCATCAATTATTGATGACCAATATCTAATCAATTCGATTCAATTATCTTAAATCAATTATCAATTGGCCATAAGTCGGTGAAGGCCATAATAAACAATTATCAATTATGATTTCTATTAATAATTTATCTACTCAAATTTTCGTCATCCACTATGGAGTAGTTCAATTACCAATCAGCCAGGAGGGCGCAATTCAATTAACAATTCAAATTCAATTAAGAACACATCCATCAACCATTACAGGTCTTCATCGACCACAATGGGCCTCCATCGATCACAAAGATCTCCATCGACCACGAAGGCCTCCATCGACCATAAAGGCCTCAATCGATCATGAGGGTCTTCATCGACCGTAAAGGTCTCAATCGACCACAAGGGTCTTCATTAACTACCATGCATTAACAATCGACTCCATGAGCCTCCGTCGACTATAAAAGGACTCAATCGGCCACAAGGGCCTCCATGATGCATCAACAATCGACTCCATGAGCCCCTATCGACCCAATGAACCACGATCGATCTCTATCGACCATGAGGGCCTAATTAAATTTAACAATTCAAACTGTAACAATTTTCCATATCGTCACTTGAGCGATGCACAATCAATATCAATAATCCCATTATCTATCAATTTATGCCAATTGAATAATAGGCCATAAATCCATAATCAATTATTATCAATTAGCATATTACAATTATAATTAATTATCATCAATCAACATGACAATCACAATCACTAGACCAATACATATCGATGCATGGTCATGAACAATCAATGCTATTAAATAATGCAATTAACCTTGTAATTATTTAAAAATATATTTTAAATCCTCAGAATCTGACCCACACTAGGACAAATTCGGATCGGTTCATCTATTTCACTTTCTCCAATTTCTATATCAAAACTAGGGCCATATTGGCTCGATTTCAATCCATTATAAGTGAGTCCTCGGAACCCGGGTCGGATAAGCTGGAACCCAGTCCCGTTCTATTGATCTAATATCGTGTTGCATTCGAGTAAGGGAACTCGAGCCATCCCTATGGGAACGCAGGCCGAGTTCTTGGAAATCCGTCTGGTTCCTACTACGATTCGGTTCGGATTCTATTGAACTCGGGCCAGGAAGAATAGAACCCGAGCCGAGTTCTATTGCCATCAGGAAATTGTGTTTCCGACAACTTTCGATCATCCTATCTATGTCGTACGATATATAATAAATGCAAATAATATATAACGTAACTCTATAAAATGAAAAGAAGTTCGGGGTCCAAGCCGCGAATAACCGACGCCATGGGGATCCCCCTACGTACCTTAACTTGGTTGAAAAACCAACTATTTTCGTGTTATCTCTGAACAGCACGTACGTCGTGACTTTGGCCGATGATTTCTCCCTATTGACGTTCAGAAACCTTCGGGTACCATTTGAATCTTGTTCTCCTCTGTCGGGGCTTCGCAACGGTATATTGCACGCGTTCTCAAGTGCCTTGGTTTGTGAGAAAACGAAGGAGAAAGAGAGGCTCTTGTGCAGAATTTTTGTAGAGGCAAATCATACTTTCTAGCTACCTTTAGGTCCTATTTATAGCTCTCAACTAGAGTTTTTGACTCCTATTGGACCTTGGGCTATTTCTCCATCAATCATGACTATTCATCATTAGTTATCATCTCTTAAATATTCAAATTTAACTAAATACGAATTTCACTAGTTTTTGCATAATCATATTTATAAAAAATCCATCTATACTCAAATTCCTTTTTATCTCCTCCATAACTTCTCTCAATCAAACTCTATCTCCATCTTTTATCAATAACTTATGTTAACCAAACTATACCTTTATTTTATCTTTTTATTTCTTCCTTTTCTCTAATTTTCGGAATTATTTAATTCCATAATAATTTATCATTTAATTTTTGGATTAAAATAATAATAAATATTATTTTAATGGCTGAAATACTTTTAAGTCATAAAACTCTCAATCCTATCCTATGTGGGAGTCCTATGTCCATTAATAAATCTTTTGGTGGATATCAAATCAAATTGAAATCCATAATCTCAATCTAATTACAATTTCTACTCCCATTAGGATTTAACTTTCTTTCTTTTCATTTTTTCTTTCTAATCATACTTTTGATCCTACTCTAATTCTAATTCCTTCTCCAAGTAGGAGTACTTTTTCCTTCTATTCATATTTCTTTTCCAATTATATTCCTATTCCTTCTCTAATTCCCTTTTTGATCATCTTCAATTCATCAAGGATTATAATTAAGTAATAAAATTACTCTATTGCCCTTGATGAAATCTTTGGGTGTTACATTACATAATAACCTCCTAAAAATAAATTCATCCTCGAATTTACGGAGGAGAATTTGACCAATCCCATCGATAACATTCTTAGAAGGAATATGCATACTTAATCATATGATAAATCTTTTTCTTCATCAATCCAATTTCTATTATAAATATTTTTCATTTATTCCATAATAAAAATCTTTCTTGCAATGAATTCTTTATGAGCCATGACTTTTAGACTGTCTCTATATCATAATCATTAAGGCATAACATTATGCATCTTTGCTATTCTCATAGGTGGTATTCCCAACAAACCTAGAACCAACTTTCCAATTTCAATCAATAACCTTCCAAACCTCATATTTAGGAATCCATTGAGGTTTGTCTTAATAAATGTCTTTACTTATTGTGTAGACCTCACTTCTATCTCAATCTACGATGCCCTAAGGATCAAATCCTTCAAGGTACAATTATTCTATTCTTATACTATATGGGGATAAACTCCTTATGGTTTTGGTTATTCTATCTTACAATAACCTTCTTAAAACTTTGGTTATTCTACCTTAGAATAACCTCCGTAGAATTTTGTTTATTCCTTTCGGAATAACCTCCTTAAGCATTTCCTTATACCATCAATGAAATCGTTCTATTTTCATCATCTAAGGATATGTGTCATCCCTTACTTTATCCATCACCTTGAAGGTACTATATTTTATATTGCAATTTAGCCACATAAGCTAATCATGGTTCAGAAAAACTTACTTGACCCTTTTTTTTATGGCGCGATGGTTGCTCATGACGTATGCACATGGACTTTATTCTATTAGAGACAGCTAAGAAGTGTCTCTCGTTAGGCTCTGATACCTTTGTAATGCCCCGAGATTTTTTTTTCTTTTGTCTGCCTAGAAGACTATCTCGACCACTCAATTCTATACCTTGACTTTGACCGGTCAACAAATTGGCCCACATAAGCGGAAGATTTAATTCATAATAATTTAAATGATATGCGGAAGCCATTTTTATACCATGTTCAATAACCTATGGGTTAGGGCCCATGCCTACATAATAATGGACGCTATATCCATGTGAATGTCATCCATACCAACCGTCTCACCATCGCCATCTTGATTATATGTATGGATCCCAATACAGGGGCAAAGCTCAATAAGATAACTCAGTACGTAGGGTCACCAATAAAAATAACTATATGAACCATGCTCAATATCAATATCAATACTACCACAATTATTCAGAACAATATATAATTGGTCAGAATAGATAACATTTAAAGATAATCAGTAAGTCATAAATAATTTGACCAATCATAGTAACTATCCATATCATCAATTATTGATGACCAATATCTAATCAATTCGATTCAATTATCTTAAATCAATTATCAATTGGCCATAAGTCGGTGAAGGCCATAATAAACAATTATCAATTATGATTTCTATTAATAATTTATCTACTCAAATTTTCGTCATCCACTATGGAGTAGTTCAATTACCAATCAGCCAGTAGGGCGCAATTCAATTAACAATTCAAATTCAATTAAGAACACATCCATCAACCATTACAGGCCTTCATCGACCATAATGGGCCTCCATCGATCACAAGGATCTCCATCGACCACGAGGGCCTCCATCGACCATAAAGGCCTCAATCGACCATGAGGGTCTCCATCGACCGTAAAGGTCTCAATCGACCACAAGGGTCTTCATTAACTACCATGCATTAACAATCGACTCCATGAGCCTCCGTCGACTATAAAAGGCCTCAATCGGCCACAAGAGCCTCCATGATGCATCAACAATCGACTCCATGAGCCCCTATCGACCCAATGGACCACGATCGATCTCTATCGACCATGAGGGCCTCCATCGATCATGAAGGTCCCAATTATCAATTTAACAATTCAAACTATAACAATTTTCCATATCGTCACTTGAGCGATGCACAATCAATATCAATAATCCCATTATCTATCAATTTATGCCAATTGAATAATAGGCCATAAATCCATAATCAATTATTATCAATTAGCATATTACAATTATAATTAATTATCATCAATCACATGACAATCACAATCACTAGACCAATACATATCGATGCATGGTCATGAACAACCAATGCTATTAAACAATGCAATTAACCTTGTAA
Organism: Pontederia crassipes; assembly: GCA_030549335.1. NCBI lineage: Eukaryota > Viridiplantae > Streptophyta > Magnoliopsida > Commelinales > Pontederiaceae > Pontederia > Pontederia crassipes. Next base: position 13,077,795 of record CM060190.1, read on the forward strand.
TTATTTAAAAATATATTTTAAATCCTCAGAATCTGACCCACACTAGGACAAATCCGAATCGGTTCATCTATTTCACTTTCTCCAATTTCTATATCAAAACTCGATCCATATTGGCTCGATTTCAATCCATTATAAGTGAGTCCTCGAAACCCGGGTCGGATAAGCCGGAACCCGGTCCCGTTCTATTGATCTAATATCGTGTTGCATTCGAGTAAGGGAACTCGAGCCATCCCTATGGGAACGCAGGCCGAGTTCTTGGAAATCCGTCTGGTTCCTACTACGATTCGGTTCGGATTCTATTGAACTCGGGCCAGGAAGAATAGAACCCGAGCCGAGTTCTATTGCCATCAGGAAATTGTGTTTCCGACAACTTTCGATCATCCTATCTATGTCGTACGATATATAATAAATGCAAATAATATATAACGTAACTCTATAAAATGAAAAGAAGTTCGGGGTCCAAGCCGCGAATAACCGACGCCATGGGGATCCCCCTACGTACCTTAACTTGGTTGAAAAACCAACTATTTTCGTGTTATCTCTGAACAGCACGTACGTTGTGACTTTGGCCGATGATTTCTCCCTATTGATGTTCAGAAATCTTCGGGTACCATTTGAATCTTGTTCTCCTCTGTCGGGGCTTCGCAACGGTATATTGCACGCGTTCTCAAGTGCCTTGGTTTGTGAGAAAACGAAAGAGAAAGAGAGGCTCTTGTGCAGAATTTTTGTAGAGGTAAATCATATTTTCTAGCCACATTTAGGTCCTATTTATAGCTCTCAACTAGAGTTTTTGACTCCTATTGGACTTTGAGCTATTTCTTTATCAATCATGACTATCCATCATTAGTTATCATCTCTTAAATATTCAAATTTAATTAAATACGAATTTCACTAGTTTTTGCATAATCATATTTATAAAAAATCCATCTATACTCAAATTCCTTTTTATCTCCTCTATAACTTCTCTCAATCAAACTCTATCTCCATCTTTTATCAATAACTTATGTTAACCAAACTATACCTTTATTTTATCTTTTTATTTCTTCCTTTTCTCTAATTTTTGGAATTATTTAATTCCATAATAATTTATCATTTAATTTTCGGATTAAAATAATATTTAAATGTCTGAAATACTTTTAAGTCATAAAACTCTCAATCCTATTAATAAATCTTTTTGATATCAAATCAAATTGAAATCCCTAATCTCAATCTAATTACAATTCCTACTCCCATTAGGATTTAACTTTCTTTCTTTTTATTTTTTCTTTCTAATCATACTTTTGATCCTACTCTAATTCTAATTCCTTCTCCAAGTAGGAATACTTTTTTCTTCTATTCGTATTTCTTTTCCAATTATATTCCTATTCCTTCTAAAATTCTCCTTTTGATCATTTTCAATTCATCAAAGATTATAATTAATTAATAAAATTATTTTATTGCTCTTGATGAAATCTTGGGATGTCCTGAGACAAGGTTTTGCATCCCATTATTTGCTCCAAGTTGCTTAATCCGACAACATCAGTGTATTCCCGAGCAAGTTCACATTTTGTTGACTCAAGCATTTAACGCAGGTGAGACCCAACTGCAAGTAAAAAAGAGTGTTTGGCAAAAATTTGGAGAGTAAAGTCTTAATCCATGCCAAACGGGCCCACGAGATCTATATATTATTTAGGATGTATATGTATATATTAATAAAGTGGGATGAAAGAAATAGGGGAGATATGTATAGTGGGATAATGTACATAGTTTCTACTCTCGTCGATTTGAATCGTTCTCCAACGTCAACGAGAAAACAAAAAAAAAAACTACGAGTGGAAGACGACCACTCTCATATGGAAGAAACATAGGAGAGTCCGTATAGGAGGCGTATTTTAATTTTTATGCTTGTAAATTATATTATATTATATTGTATTGTAAATTATATTATATTATATCTATTTTTTTAGCGAGACGAACAAATATCTGACACTGAAACGGATTCGTTCAGATGACCGTTTCAAGAAAGTGGTAATTATTATTATTTATTGAAAGTTGAATTTTCATTAATTTTGGAGTGATAAAATAGTTAGAATATTATGTAAACCAAAATTAAATTATTTCTCTTTTTTTTAATGAAAAATCATAAGTTTAAGATTATTCCATTTAAAAATATATGACTCGCTTAAAATTTTCTTTTTACTCGGATGTTTTTAAAATATTTTTGTAATAACATAATTAATCGTAAAATTAATTTTAGATTGTTCTAATTAAAGATAATAATAAAACTAAATATGTTAGTGTAGAATAAATATGTTAAAATAACTTAATTGATATTTTTGTATAACATAATTGAGTAATATAAACGATGCATAATAAGCTCCAATACTAGAAAAACGCGGATTACCGACGGTCCGGACCGTCGGTAATCAGCCCGAAAACCGTCGGTAACGCAATTACCGACGGTTTTTCAGTCGGAATCGATCCGTCGAAAAAAAGCTCGTCGCAAACGGATTTGCGACGGTTGAACAAATTCGTCGAAAATATCGACGGTTCTGGCCGTCGGAACAGTCCCCGGCGGTTCGACCCGTCGAAATTTTTCGACGATTGCAACTGCCGAAAAAGTCCCCGGCGGTTCGAACCGTCGATATTTCCGACGGTTGCAACCGTCGGAAAAGGCCGGCGGTCCGAACCGTCGATATTTTCGACAATTGCAACTGCCGGAAAAGGCCGGCGGTTCGAGCCATCGCAACTTTTCGACGGTCGCAACTGTCGAAACTTTGGACGGGCGTTGCAACCGTTGATCTTTTGACGGTCACAACCGTCGCAAATAATTTTTTAAATATAAAAAAAATTAGCGGCCGGATCCGGCCGTCTGGCGTTCGGATCCGGTCGCCAGACGGCCGGATCCGGTAGCTGGAGGCCGGATCCGGGCGCTGGAGGCCGGATCCGAACGCTGATCCGGGCGCTGGAGGCCGAACCGGTCCGCCTGGCGGCCGATCCGGCCGCTGGAGGCCGGAACCGGCCGCCTGGCGGCCGATCCGGCCGCTGGATGCCGGAACCGGCCGCCTGGCGGCCGATCCGGCCGCTGGAGGCCGGATCCGGCCGACAGTAGAGAGAGAGACGCCGGCGCGGAGCGGGAGAGAGAGAGATACGCCGGCGCGGGAGAGGGTCGCCGGCGACGTTCGGCGTGAGAGGGTCGTCGGCGTCCGACGCGCGGGAGAGGGTGCTCGCGGCCGGGAGAGAGAGAGGAGAGGAGGGAGAGAGAGAGGAGTGGAGGGAGGAGGGAGAGAGAGAAGAGGGAGGAGGGAGAGAGAGAAGAGGGAAAAAGTTGAAAGAAAACGGGAAAAGGGAAAAAAGAAGCGGGATAACGAAATTTTAATTACCAACGGTTTCGGCCGTCGAAAACATAAATATTAAATATTTTTATAATTACCGACGGTTGTGGCCGTTGAAAATATATTTAGTTATATATAATATTTATTTTTTATTTTACCGACGGTTTGAACCGTCGGTAATTGCGACGGTTTGGACCGTCGCTAGTTATATTAATAAAATACTCTTTATATGATATTATTATACATTTACCAACGGTTACGACCTTCGGAAATTGCGGCGGATTTTGCGACGGATGGATATCCGTCGGAAATATCGACGTTCCTAATCGTCAAAAAAATAAATAATAATATAATAAATTATATAATTAAATTTTTATTTCCGACGGTCGTGACCGTCGGAAAATCCGTCGAAAAAATTTAATAATAATATAAAAAATACATAATTTAATTTTTTATTTCCGACGGTCGTAACCGTCGAAAAAGTCGTCGGAAATTGCGACGGATGGATATCCGTCGAAAATATCGACTTTCCTAATCGTCGAAAAATTAAATAATGATATAAATTATTTCCGACGGTCATAACCGTCGAAAAATCCGTCGGAAACGGAATCGTCGAAAAATCCGTCGCAAATTGCGACGGATTTAGAACCGTCGAAAATTATCCGTCGGAAAATCGTGATTTTCTTGTAGTGTTCATAACGAGGTAATTATTCAAAAAAATAAATAAATGACATAGATACATAAAAATAAAAAAACAAGATGAATGATGAAATTAGAAGACAGAATAATGCAATCTAATTATTATTTGTGAGTCTATTATGAAAAATAAAAAATAGATAAGCAAAAAAATATTAAATAAAAAGTTAATATAAAAAAGTTACATTCTACCTTACACAATTGAAAGGAGAAGGCCAATAATAGATACGTTTACCGGTAGGCAGAGGTTTTATAGGGTTGTGCAATGCAACTCAAAGAGGAAGAAAACAAAACTGCTACTTGGACTCCAACTCGGAATGACTTTGACAAGTCTAATTTTTATTGATTATACTTAATGTAATTATTACACACATCTCAACCTAAAACTTAAATTACAAAAATTAAACATTAATGTTTGTTGTAGATATATGCTTAAAGTTTTTTTTATGCTACAGGATTATAATCCTGACTAGGAATTAATCCCAGTATGCTACCATACTTCCACATAAACTTATGGGACTTAATTTTATTCCTACTGTAAACGGAAACTACAACATTAATCTAGAATTCCTACAATATGTAGTATTAATTTGATTGGCCTCCTACATCAAAAACCATATACACTTATGGCTGCTTGAAACGTGGACGACCAATTTTCTCTCATATGAATGTTTATATTAGCTTCATTTCATGTACATGATCTAATAATTAAATTACAATGTAAAATATTTATAAAGGAAAAAAAAAGCAGAAGACATTATAACAGATTTATAGTGGAAAAGATTTATAATAGGTTCATTTGATTACTATAACAAAAAAATGAAATCTTAAACTTGGGGCAATAAGAGAGAGAGAGAGATACCAAGGATGAGACTACCAAGGGATGAGACCGGACGAACGAATTTGATTACAATTGACTTTAGATTTCCCTGCATGCAAAGTGGAGGATAAAACATGCGAGCAAGGCGGCGGTGACAGCGGCAGCTAAAGGATGAAATAAATATATGTTTACAATAACTTGTACTCGGTTAACTATTGGTGTTCGTTAATAATCTAAACTTACAATCAGAGAGGGATTGAGGGTAAATAGCATACTGCAACTACTTTGAGACAAAACCGGATTAAAAAAAACAATGCGCACAAAAAAAAAAACAAAAAAGTTAACGATACAAAATATTGAAATAAACAACTACTATAATTTTGGAACACTTGGTCGTGCTATTGGGTTATAAAATATTCATGTTAAATCGTCTTTGACATGATTTAATGCAACAAATCACAAACTTAATGAGAAAAAATCACCATGGTTCCAGAAAGGCTAGGCAGATGATCTTAATTATTCTGTGTTGACGAGAGAGTAAACAAAAAAAAAAAGCATGCTCTATTTTACATAGAAGGATTCAAGCTGCAGAAAGAAAAAGAAAAAAAAAAGCAATCCAATCCTCGATGTATTTATAGCACTCTCAAATTTGAAAGTATTGGGGAAAGCAGATTGTCTCGTCGTCGAACGGACCATCTGCAGAAAGAAATTAAATTAACCCTGAGATAGAAATTGTAACACATTGAAATTTTTGAAAAATTTAAAACTTTGATTATTATCCGATGTCAGACTTTCGGGCGACCAAAACTATAATGGGCGCCCGATGTCACGATGAAGTTGGTAGCTCAGCCGACGTACTATCGGACGATAGAAATATTTTCGAGCACTCGAAAATACTAAAACCGCCGAAAGCTTAACTCCTATTTTCTCTTTCATTCCACCATCATAATTGTCAAATCTCGTAACCTCCTCCACCATGATCCAAGGGAATATCAAAATCATGAAACCCCCACTTAAAAGTCACTCTCTCTCCATCTTTCTTATCTTCCATCGTCTCATCTCCATTTTTTTCTCCTCTCCTTCGTCCGTGCTCTCTTCTCGGCTTCGACCGAAGGATGGCAGCATGATTTCAGCAGGTCTTTCATGCGTAGGCGACACAGGGGGAGCAAAGGAAGGAGCTAGCACCAATCCGACGAAGAAGAACCCAACAACGACGTCAAAAAGGTGTATTTTCGAGATGTAAGTCATGAGATTTTCCTGAAGGATTTTGCATGCTTTTAAGGACTTGATAAATTTAAGATCCATGTTAGATGAGGGTAGCAATTAGGAATCATGCTATATTAGTCCTAAAAGCTACATTTGGCTTTCTGCTCTGTTCTTGATGTTGCGTGCGACGAAATGTTTATAGTTGATGATATATTGTTGAATTACTGATTTATGCTTAGAATTTAGGAGAAGGGTTCATTTCAGAGATAGATCTATGAAAATGATTCTGAAATGATTATGAAAAGTATTATGTGAATTTGGCTTACTATAGTTCTTAAATGATATATAGATTGCTAGGTAAATGTTCACTTGTTGTGTAAGACTAATTGAATATCACATATGATGGACATGATGTATGTATGATGAAATTGATACTATGATATATTTGTGGATCATATTATATGTTATGCATGATATTAGAGTAATGTTGGATTACTGTTCTGTGGAAAACTGTTTGAAAATGTAAGGATCCGCAATGATCTGCGGCTCTGTGGAACTATAGCGTACGATCGAAACCCTTTCGGCGATTAAGCTTGGCAGAGTACAACGACATGCCGCCGTGTCGGACGTCCGAAACTCAATCGGATGACCGATATGGACTAGAACGGAAGTCTGAAACTCTTTTGGATGATCGAACTATTCATTTCGATCGACCGATCTGGATTACCTCGTCGAAAGAACTTCCAATAGTCGACGAGGAAGTTTCGTCTGTTTACAATGGACGACTGGGACCGAAACTCACGACCGAAAGTCCAAAAGATTACTCATGTGAAAATGGACGACCGAACTTGTCTCGGTCGACTGATAAAATACAATCTTGAAATGAATAAAGGATGAACACATAATGGTAACGTTGATAAACGGACGTCCGCTCCCTTTTTGGATGACCTTTGCATGGACCTAAAGCGGATGACCGCTCGATTTTTGAACGTCTGATTTGCGGACAAAACGAATATGACCTTAATTGAAACTACTTGATTTGACAAGTTTTTGTCCACCTAATTTATACTAAATGATATGAACTTAAAGATGATTCGGAGCCATGCTCCATACAACCTTGATCGATCGACGTGATTGAAAGAGAGGCTCATCGATCCATGTGATGGAGGGTTATCATTTACCCTATATAGATGGGAGTTTTTCCTTACGAATGTTTCCATCTTGTGCGAGGTCGCCCGACGGTGCTATCCGTGGCACTGATTCTCCATTGGCCCACCATGGTCTAGATAGCTGCACACTTATGTACCTGCAATGGTATACCCTAAAAGCGAAGAGCTCTTCCAAGTTAAGGACAAGATGAAAGAACATGAATGATAAAAAATGAATGAAAGGACTTTGTCCTTATAAATATGAATATGAACAAGAATCATGAATATGAATATGAACCATGAACACGAACGATGGACATGAATAATGAACATGAACATGAATATGGAAAAAAAAACAAATGAAAAGGCACGAATCATGATCTCTCCATTTGATCCCTATATTATGATCCACTCTTATACTTGATTTATATGCTTGCTTCATGCTTATTTTAATAGAAGACCTACAAACTCATACTTAGTTTTATACTAATGGTTGAGCTTGCTCCCCTATGTGATCCCCATAGGTACTTAATATGAATGCGTGCCGAGTTGATGTGTGTGCGACGACTATAGTTCGAGTGGCGTGTGCACATGATTGTCTTAGAGTCTAGATGGAGTTTTCCCCAGTCATCATATCAAGTTGTATTTTTACTTGGATGGGACCTACAGAGTTGTACTTATGGCATGGACTTTTATATGCCTTATGTTGAGACATTGGATGTACTTTATTTATTTAGCTTTCGCATTTTTCTTCATTTGTTGTATTATTTTATTTATTAAGTCTTCTGCTTACATGTCACTTTTCTTGACCATTTAGATCAATGAAAGAGTTGAAGGAAGATCGAAGAAAGTAGCGACTGAAAGGAGATTTTATCACGTAGCGAGATCGAATTTTGGGGAGTTACAGTAAATAGCCACATCAAATGTTCTTCTAGAAATAGAAAATAGTGAGACTAAGATATGAGCAACGTTGCATGGAGACAAAAAGAATGAACTTGTATAGATGTTTTTTGTTTACCTTGTTTCTATTTGGGACATGAACCACGATCTCTCCATTTGATCCCTCTATTATGATCCACTCTTATACTTGATTTATATGCTTGCTTCATGCTTATTCTAATAGAAGACCTACAAACTCACACTTAACTTTATACTAATAGTCGAGCTTGCTCCCCTATGTGATCCCCATAAGTACTTAATATGGATGCATGCCGAGTTGATGTGTGTGTGACGACTATAGTTCGAGTGGCGTGTGCACATGGTTATCTTAGAGCCTAGATGGAGTTTTCCCCAGTCATCATATCAAGTTGTATTTTTACTTGGATGGGACCTACAGAATTGTACTTATGGCATGGACTTTTATATGCCTTATGTTGAGACATTGGATGTACTTTATTTATTTAGCTTTTGCATTTTTCTTCATTTATTGTATTATTTTATTTATTAAGTCTTCTGTTTACGTGTCACTTTTCTTGACTATTTGGATCAATGAAAGAGTCGAAGAAAGACCGAAGAAAGTAGAGACTGAAAGGAGATTTCGTCATGTAGCGAGATTGAATTTTGGGGGTTTACAATAATAAGCCACATCAAATGTTCTTCTGAAAATAGAAAACAGCGAGACTAAGATATGAGCAGCGTCGCATGGAGACAAAAGGAACGAACTTGTGCAGATGTGTTTTTGTTTAACTTGTTTCTATTTGAGAACATATTTATCTATATCTCAACATTAGAAAGGACTAAACCAGAGGTGCATATGGCAAAGAAAATACCTTGCCACACAATGGACAGCTCTGATTTCTTTATATCCACTCACAAATACAGTTGAGAGATAATGATGTGTGCACTCCACTATAATCTTCAAGTTTTCGGCATTGTAATCTACAAAAGTCCAGTAAGATAAGTAACATCAGAGCTATATAAAGAACATGGATTAGCATTTGTTATCTGCATTGATGAGTCTCTTGAAGAAGTATGTGGGAGGGGCAAAATGGATGCTTCATAAAGGGATATCTTCAACTCTTTTGATCCTCCATTGGTGGCATTATCGATTTGATAGATTCACGTTCTCCCTGCAAATATCTTGAATACTTGTCAAGGCCTATCATCATTCCATCAACCGGGCGTTGCGAAGGACAAATTCGAAGATGGTCATATGACAAAGGACTTGGAAAAGAAGGGAATGTATTATATAAAGAATTGTCGTCCTCAATTGGATATGTGCCTCTGTCAGGTGCATCTGGAAGATCATTTTCCCTCTTAAACAAAGTCATGTACTGAAGATATGCCAATACAAGAAACACCGGTGCGACATCATCATTGCATGGCTTTCACCATGGAATCGACCAGAGGGGGGTAGTTTGGTGTAACGACCTGAGGTCTAAGGACTAAGATAATCTCATTGAATAGTTTCACATGAGCAAAACACAGAGGTGATCATGAACTTATATACCGCTACACCCTTCACCTATCAAGACGTGCTTTAAATTCGTGTGGGCCAATGGTCCAAAGCAAATAATATCTTCATTGGACCTAGGGGTGTTACACTTGGAGACTGTGGCAGAATGTTGGCGAAACATCGCCGGTACTAGAGGATGTAGTAAAGTTGGAGGAGGAGGCTGAGACCAATGAAGATGAGGAGGAGTACGAAGATGCCGCTGCTCATATTTTTCCTTCTAATTTTTGTGACGTTGAGCCAAAGTTAAGCTGTATAATTAGGAGATTATGATGTCAAATTGGGAAAAGCTTTGCATAAAATAAACTTTTGTCAATCGGAAAATAAAATACCAATGCTCATTAAGGTAGAAAAGATGAATATTCTCATGAATTATTTCACAATATTCCTTCAAAAATTTTATTTTTGTTTTGTATGTATCCTAATTCAATTTGAAATGCTAATTCCCCCATAATTATAGGAATGGGTCAATAACTAATTGTTTAAAGTAAAGTAAAATAAGGTTTTTTTATTTATCATGAACTTTTTAAATTGTTGTCTTTCGATATTAAATAATGTATGACGAGCGAGCTGACGACACAAAATTTCTGACGACACAAAATTTTTCTAAATGGCCAAAACTATTAGGGTGAATTTCGGAGCATTACATAGTATCTTGTCTAAAAAAAGAAGAAAATATTGTTACATGATTTTGAAAATTAGTGGAAGAAAATGATACATGTTTTATGAAAAATGAAATCGATATTCAAATATTAGATATACATATTTCAAAATTTTAAAATGTGAAAAATTAAAATCAACATGCTTGTGAAATAAACAAAGAAAGAACATATTTCTTGGAAAAATCACGAAAAATAAGAAAGTCTTTCTCATCCACTTAGAAAGAAGCAAAAGTTTTAAAAGTATTATGTATGTGATCATGCTTATTTTTTAAAAAAAATAAATTTTTTATATTATTTTAAATTTTTACATGAATTTTGTGAAATCACATATTACTTATTTTGTTTGTGAATTTTATGTCATTATGCATTTGAATACAAAATAGAAAAACTAATTCATTGTGGAATGAAAATGATTACAAAATTAACCATGACTAACAACATTGGACTCGCATGAAGAGAAAAGAAAAAGTGAATATGAAGAAGTGAAGATCTAAAATTTTTGGTAAATTTAAACATGTAAATAAAAAATTGGACTTATACTCTTTGTCATACTTATTTGTGGTTTGGATTTGTTGACTATCCATCATAAGTTGTACACAAGTCTATGATTTTTGAAAAAAAATATTTTTTTACTAAATACTAAAGTCACTTTTCTCTAAAATGCTTATTTTGATGATTAATGTAACGATCCAAAATCCACCTTAAATATTTTGGTCATTTAAGGAATCTCACATTATTAGTTGGTTCGTCATACAACATTTAACAATGAAAATCATAATAAATAAAAACTTTCTATTAATCATATCAGAACTAATACTCCAGAAAATATTAAATGTCTAAATTTTCATTGCATCATAAACCTTAATGTTGAGGTAGAACTACATGATTTATTTAAACCTAAGTATGTGCAACACTTCGTCATGAGCTTGAGCTGTCATCCATCACTTAATCTTGATTACTTGTACGGATCTAGAGTGCATGATTTTCCAGTTAGAGTATATAAAAATCATGCATGCCATGATATCCTATCACATGTTATTACGTGCGATGCATCATCATCATAACAATAACAATGAAACTTGCATGTCATGAACCATACCATAATCCTTACATATGTTTATCATTCATTCTTAACACGACATTGTTAAAATATAATCATCTTGACATACCTACTTCACTTTAGAGTCATCATCTACAAGTTTCATATAATTGAAATATGCATTCATATCATTCATAACATACATGAAATAATCTATCATTGCATTTCATTTTCATAGTCATGTGCATTGATGCACGAAAAATCATGTATTAGTTTAAGTCATTTGATTAACATTTTTAGGGGTTTTAATATTTGGAAAAGGAGTTTTGATTTATTTTGATAAAATTTCTTTTATATTTTATTTCTACTAAGTTATGAAATTATTCATTGCAGGATATAACAAAACATAAAAATCAAGGCAAGAAAAGACCCAAAGTCACCTTAGAAGAGAAGCATGGCCGTCACGATCAGAAGCATGGCCATGACAAAGGCACCTAGAAGAAACAAGTTCGGTCATCCTTTCATGGCCGTGACACATAGATTGCATAACTAAAAAAATTATAAGTCACGGTCATGGTCATGAAAATTCTATTCATAATTGTGATAGCTCATTTTCTCGGTCATGAGCGCATGTTGAAGCCAAAATACATGGTCTCGGTCATGGCCATGATGGAGACTTTTATGGCCGTGACGGTGGACGATTAGGCAATTTCAAAGCAGATTTTATCTATTTTTCGAATAGATTTTTGGTTTCTTCCCTTGAAGAATGAAAAATCTATAGAAGGGAGAGATCAAATACCCTGAAGATCATCCCTGGAGCATAGATTTGAAGCCTACAAAAAGGAGAAGAGCGAGAACAATAACGAAGCTCTTCTGGAAACTTGTGCACAACAGCTATAAGAGTTCTTCATTTTCTTTTCCTACTCTTTTATTATTAGATTTGATGTTATTCTTCGGTAGATTTATTCTTAATATTAGTTTAGTTTGAATCCTTAATAGCATTGCAATTTTATATTTAATACTTTCCTTTCATTCCATGATTTAAGATTTGATTGTTATCCGAGAAGAAGTAATTATTTTCATAATAATTTATAGGATCGATCTTATTCATTGCATGCCACAATTAGGAAAATTGAAAGAGATCTAATTTGTGTAATTATTAAGGTGACTTTGAGAAAGTCCTTAATATTAATTTCATTTTAAAGCATCTTATGGTTAATTAGATAAGTTAAATTCAAGTAATTCTAAGTTGAGAAATTTCATTCCATTTTAGTGGCGATAAGTAGGTGCTCTAATCATCAAATCTTTTTTTCTTTTTCGATAGCATATTTCTCTAGGGCGGACACGGTCATGGCCATGCCTATATGATTTCACGGTCGTGACGTGGTATGGCTGCATCCATGGCCTCGGTCATGGCCGTGCCCACTTAGTGACATGACCGTGACATTATGCCGCATCGCATGGCCGCTTAACGGTTTGAAGCACTGCCCTTATGTCATCATTCTGCTCGTCACCCGCCTTCTCTCCACCATCCCTTTGATGCACAAGCCTCTATCGCCCATCCTATTTCTCCATGCCGGGACTCGTCCTCACCGCCGACTTCCCGTAGCCATCGCCGCTCTTGGGTACTGCAACCTCAGCAAAATGGCCACGTCCTGCTACTCATCGCTGCCCAGTTTGCCAGCCATCTGAGCCTCTGCTCAATGGCCGATCGGTCACGCCCTCATTGCTTTCAATGTTGTGAGGACCAGATCGGACAACGACCCGAATATGTGTCCATTTCATATTGAACCAATCGGTCAGTCCGGATAGTAATAAAATATTATATTTAATATGATACACTAAATTAAGTTATTATATTTTGATTATATACATATGTCAAAATGCAATTATACAAAAGAAAAATAACAATCATAAATTTACATTTTAAGATTTGATGCTAAATTATTACACACTTAATAAATTAAAATCTTATTTAATTATGTTATTATATATAGTTTTTCTATTCATTAATTTTTTTTATTTCATATCTTTGTTTTTTTTATGTTAGAAGTAAGAAACAAATATTTTTTTTCGAAAATATTATGGCAAGATCATATATTCTATGAATAAATATATAGTATAATTAGTGGTTAATATTAAATTTGAAGTTGTTACATATTGAAGTAAAGAAAATTCAAATTTATGTGTATATATTATATGTACTATATTATATTAAGTTTATTATACATACAACAAAGAAATTTGCACTATTCATCCCTAACTAATTTATAATAAATATTATATATAATATAATAAATATGAAATTAACTTATAATATAATATATATTTATGATATTAAAAAATTGAATAATATTATAATCCATAATTAAAATTCAAAGTGTAATAAACTTTAGACTAAATGAAGAGAATAAGAACAAGTAATGTATACAAACATAGTCCTACATTGCTAATAGAAGGAAGATGGGAGTAAAGTGACAAATATTAATATGGGAGGAGAGTAATGGGCCAATATCATAGTTATGGAGAAATTTCATCTTTGGATATTTTGCAAATTTATGATAATAAACTTTATCAAAATATTTATTAGCAAAAAAAAATTAAAATTGGTTGGCCCATGAACTATGGTTCAACTCGGTTTTAGCCAGTTTTAATCAGTTTTTTGATTGGTCTGAATTGGCTCAATCTGGTTTGATCAAGGGTCTAGTTTTGGAGCTTGTGAAGGACCTTGTTGGTGGCCGGTCAGACCGGTCCGATCGGCCGATCCGGTCCGATAGGCTGGTCATGTCCGATCCTAATAACACTGATTGTTGTAACTATTACCAGACCGTGTACTAGCTCAATCGTGAAGGATAAGAGTACGACTGTGGTGTTCTTCATTCTGCTGTCACGGCCGTGACGGGGCCCGAAAGCTGCGATGGAGTGATTGAAACTGCAACCATGTTCGAATGATGCGAAAGAAGCCTGTGAGCCACCCTTTGAAGCAATGTGACTAAGATCTTTTAATTGCTCAACAAACCTAAAAATCATTAGGTTGTCTCTACTCTTTTAGCATTTTATCACATATTATTATATTATTTTATAGTTTTTTTGTGTACGGGCCTAACACTCGGACAGTGTCAGGTTGAAGCTTGTGGGAGAAGGGACTTAGTTTTGTTTGCATTTGCATGGCATGTCTACTTTCAGCATTGAGTCGATCATTTTATTTTGTTTGGCATGCATCGATTTATGAAAATCCCTCAAAAAATAAATTAAAATGTCATCTCATTTCTTCTTGTTTATTATTTTATTACTTGAAAGAACATCGCTTAATTTATGAAATTCAATCACTGTTTCTTTTTATCGGGTATCGCCAGAGTATGGGATTTGGATTGAGTTTGTTGCTAAGTATGACAGCTTTTAAATGATGAATTTCTCCATTATTTACTATAATGTTAGTCTTGATTATAATTGTATCTTTATTGAAAACATGAAGTCTTTCATGAGCTTATAATTATGCTAGAAATGACAAATAAATATAATGATAAAGTGGAAATAGAAAGAGATCTAGTTGAGTCCCAACAAGTAAGTGAAAAATATAAAGTTCCCTCTGGAACCTTGGTGCGCCCGGGTGATTAAATCCATAGAGGATTTTTGCCTGACGACCTAAGAGCATCTGCTCTGGGATCTGTCAGTTGAAAGTTCGATACATGGACCACCTTGTGTAATATAGAGAAGCACACAAGTACAAAAAAAACTAAGTAAATAGAAAATGTATGAAAATAAGCTCGTGAAAGACTTAGGGTTTAACATTGATACTTTTATAAGATAGACTAATATTATTTATAAATACGCAAGAAGGACATGTTTAAAGTTAAGAATTCTACAAGGCTGAGTTATGGTTGAATTTGGTGGTGGCCGTGTAAAAGAATATTGATTAAAAAAGTACAGTATAATTTTAATAATAAATTGACCATTATTTTTTATAAGAGGTGAGAATTGTTAGTAAAGTAACGTGATATGTATAAGTTTAAAAATGACAATTAATTTAACATAAATTTTTTTTTTGAGTATCTTTATACTCAGAATGTTATTATTTTTAAATTTGTTATTAGAAATAATATATGTGGATTTTTAATGAAAATAAATTAGACATTTATGTTTAATGGGTTGTTAGGTAAAAATCTTGTCTGGATGTGTATGCCAATTAATAATGACAAAAATAGGAAAATTAAAAAAGGAAAAAAAGAAAGAAATATAAGAAAGAGAAGGAAGGAATATGAGAGGTATAAAATTAAATAGGAATGAAAATAAAAAAAGGTAAGTATTTGAAATTTCCTAGCATTAAAATAGAAAATTATTAAAGAGCATAAATAAAGAAAATAAAAAGGAAAGTGTTAAAAAAAGAAATAAGAATAATTTAAAATAAATTTTATTAATATAGTATTTATATCATTAAATAATAGATATTAAATTAATAATAATCTATTTATATTTTAATTTTAATTATTGTTATTTATTATTATTAAAACTTTTAACAAAATAAAATTATGTTATATTACTTTTTAATATTATTAATAGGTTATTAGTACAATATTAATATACAATGTCATATAACTTATATTATATATTTATAATTATTATAAATAATATTATTTTAATAAAATCTAATTCAATCCGATCGAACTCGATCGGACCGATCCAACCGTGATCCGATAAGAAATTCGATCAAGTCGTCGATCCAATTCTGAAAACATTGATATAATGATATACCATCTTCGGAAGCACTATGCTTTGAAAGAATATTGAGCAAATTATTTATCAATGATTTAGATAAATAATATATTTAAATGATGACATTTAATTATTTATCATCTGAATTATTGATCAACAAATTGATCAACATCCCTCTAAAATAGAAAGATGCTAAGAGGTGAATTAAATCCTTCTGTATATCACTATACTTATTATTTTCTCTCTCTCTATATATTGTATAGACCAAAAGTAGTATTAATAGTTAAGTAAGAATATATCTAGAAAAGATTAGAAACATATGCAATGACGTCCTGCGAAGTCCAAAGGCGATGATAATAATATTTGAAGGTCCTCTTAATTTATGTGTTCAAATATTAAATGAAGCTAAGACTAAAAAAATGAAGTGTTTTACTGGCACCATCTGCCTTTACAAAGTGGAGTAAGTCGTCATAGCTGATCTCATCTCATTCAGCAATCGGCATGTGAGATTGGTGCCACGCATGTCAAATGCTCATTTTTTAAATCTTGTTAAATATATAATAACTATGGAAGTAATTACCAACCACATATGACAGCATTGTCTTGATAAGGAGATAGACTCTTTTCCAATAAATTATTTCATCTTGACAATCGAATAATATTATTTTTAAATCTCTTCTGAATTGTAATATTGTCTTTGCGTCTAATGATTATGAACTTGATATTTTAAAATTTTACCGTAATTTTTACTAATTCTTCTGTCTGATTCTATTAATTTTTATATTATTTTTGAGTTTTTTATTTATAAAAAACTAAAAGGTCCTTTCTTTTAATATTAAAAATATTAAAAAAAAGGTTCTTCGATGTTCTGGATTTGTCCAAATATTCGATTTTATTTTAATTTAAACATCAAAAGAGAGGATAATTTGTGAAAGGATATTGTAGTGTTTTCATTATTATAAGAAAAAATAAAAACAATAGAAATTTAGGAACGTGACGCGACATAATTCAAAACTAAACACGAAAAATTATTATATTTCAGATACATTTTTTTTTAAAAAATAACGCTCGATGAAATAGTTGAATATTTAAATTTATATTTCGATATTTTCTTCCAAAATTAAATTAATCATAGTTCAGTAAACATTTTTTTCTAAATAAAATGGAAAAAAAAGTTAGTGAAACTGAATTGAGAAGATTCAGAATACATGAATAATTTTCGATTTCTGCAGGGTGTGCAACATAAAAAAAATGTTCGATCTCAGTAAATCATAAAAATTAACAATTTTAAATTCCTTCCCAAACCTTCATTACTTGTAGATCTCATTCTAAAAAGGATTAGACATTTCTTTATATACGGTATTTTTTTGTGCTTGGATTTTCACTGTAAAAAGAAAACTTTTGGTGCGTGTCAAATCATCATGTGGGCAACCAAATTGGTTTGGGACTTTGAGTTTTAAGCCAACTTGAGTTTATAATTTTTATTAGTTTTTTTTTTTGGCGATTGCCATTTAATTTTCATGGGGTGATTAGAATCTTGAAATTCCATACATAATTCTATGGAGAGAGAATATTTGTCATTCCAATTAATTTAGTCTCCGTCCCAAACTGTGCTTTAGATAAAGTTTAATTATACATTTTTAATATGTTAGTCTACATTTTTAATTTACTAAAATGATTATAAGAAAAAAGGATAATTGTGATATTCTGATTTAATTCTCGATTCAATATCATGATCCGGTCCCTCCTTTAAAGGAGGACGTATAACGTATTATTGATTTAATAAATAAATAAATAAATTAATTAATTAAAAAAATAAATTAAATATCATTCACATATTTATAATGATTCAACGAATAAAGGGATAAAAAAATAGTTTATTTTTACATGATGACAACTTGATAAACAGTTTGTTTTTTATTTAAGGAAAGTATGAAATTCCATTGCGAATTTAATAAGTAAGTTTCCTGGTCGCACTTGGCGAAGAAGAGATTGAGATTGAGGACAAAAAAATGGACACAACGAGGAAGGCAAACATCCCTTGGGACTCTTAAAAGGGCGGCCACCGTCGTCGCGAGGAGTCGTTTCGCTTTCGCCGACTCGTCATCGGGCGAACTCCGACCTCTCCGTCCGTGGTCTCGCCCTCGCGCAGCCGGAGACTCCTCCCCGGCTCCGCCATCGCGCCTCGACCTCGACCTGTTGCGCCTGCGAAGGTATCTGTTTGATTTAGCATCTATTGCGCCTGACGCCATTGGCTCGGCGCGTCCTTTTTCGTTCCTTGGTCTTGTTCCAATCGAGTGACGAAACTAATTAGCAGGAATAATCCGTCCCTTCCTCCCTCCCTCCCTCCCTCAATCTCTCTCTCGCTCTGCAAGGGTCCGTTCTTTTCAGGTTTATTTTGAAGACATTACAATATTATATTTAGGTTCGTGTTAATTAATATATTAAATATATTTCTGGTGTCATGTTACGTGTTCACGAATTACAATTTTTTCCCGGCCCTCTGTGTCATGTCCGTTTTACCTGACAACATTGCGATAGACAACAGTAGGTATAGACTATTATACTACCTATCCAAGTAAGTTACTCATCAGTTTGCAAATAATTGGCTTCTTGCAATGCAAGAATATATAGATTAGCAATAGTATCATACTTTGAGTTTTAAAGTAGACTTTTTAACTCTCTCTTTCTATCTCTCGCTGTTTTTTTGAGAGGACTCGCTCCTTCTTCTTGGGGTTATAGATGGAGGGGGTGGAAGGGATATATTGATTAAACTTCCAATCTTTTCTCGTCCTGCTACCTAACTCTTGGGCTTACAGAATTTGTCTTGAACTCGGAAGTCGGAACATCAGGGGATCAAAGATTTTTGAACTGTTCGTTTGATATTTCCTGCAATATCTTGGAGTTAAACACTGCTGCTTTCTGGAAGCAATGTTGTGGCGACGGCAGGTTTTGAAACTTGCAGGGAGATGTTTTGCTTCACATCAGTCAGATTCTCTTGTAAGCCCTTGAGTTATTCCTTCACTTGTTATTAATCTCGTTTCTTCTTCTGCTCTGTTTGTTGTGCAGTAAATTGCCTTTCTTTCTTTTGCTCAATTTGGTTGTATTTTTGTCTTGGGTCATCTGAAGCATGTGCTTCTAGCACTTTTCAATTCTTTCTGGTAGCGTATATAGGGTAGTTTTTGTTTTTCCTTTTCATGATGACTTCAGTTATGCAAAGGAATTAGCCGGATAGATCATGATATGGTGTTAGCTTTTCTTCAGCTAATACTTTTAGTCGTAATTTTCATATCTCCACCTGGAGTGCTTATAGAAGTATTCCTAATATTTTCTGCAATTCATTTATTTTTATCTCAAACAATTGAATATGAGGATGCAGTGATTGTACATTGATTCTTCTAGTTAAAGAGACTATTGTGCATGACATACCATGTATAGTTATTATGGCAACATTGATCAATGCCACTCTTTTTTTCAGAGATTGACTGCTTGTTGGCTTTCCAAATTATTCAGGGATCTTGTGGGCTTGGTATTATGTTAAATTGGTAATAACATATTGCAAGTCTATTCAGCTTGCAATGTACTATTGTTTTGCATCAAGTCAGTTAATACTTGCATTTATGATTTAGTTATATACTTTAGATATTTTAACATGAGCATAAAAGTTCTTTTAAGAAGCTTTGACAACTCGGGTTCAGGGAGCATTGTCATCCTTTTTTAATGGTTGCTGTTTTTCTTTTCATTTTAAATGTGCATACAGATTGCTGATGTTCATCATGATTTCTTTATCCTTTTTTTATAACTTTTAAGGTTATTTCTTTTGCATTCATGATTAGTTTTTGCCATTAGCTATCTTAGAAACATCTCTAAAAAAACTATCCTAGAAACAAGGGGCTTGCCTCAACTAATGCTTGCATGACCTTGTTGATGCATAGAGAAACACTTACAGGTACTTGATTTTAGACTCTTGTTAAACTTTAACTTTGAGTAAATTTCAGATACGGTCATCCAACTTTGGAGATATTCACAAAAGGGCCATCCAATTTCATTTGTAGTCTCATGGCTATCGAAGCGGAAACTTTCAATCGCGGTCATCGCGACCGTCAGTCATTTTTGGTGGATCGCCTATGTAGATGCCACTTTGTTTGACTCATCAGCCACCACTTGGACAACTCGCTTAAGTTAAAAAAATTCTCTCTCCTATGTGTCATAACAATAAAACCCTCAACATATATTTAAAAATAAAAAAGGGGCCAGCATCCCCATTGCCCCCTCCCCCTTTCCTCTCTGCACCAGCGCCGGCACTGGCGCCGGAGAAAGGAGGAGAGGGGACACCTTTCATCCACTCACATTCACTGGGCGCAAGGTTAATCGAGGCTGGAAATGTCAAACTGACGACTCACATTCACCAGGAGATTTAATCGCTTCTTAATTTGGCAGCCTTTTCTTAATAATTGGTTTGTATGTGAAAATTTTATGGTGTTGCTTTTAGAATAGATATTTGTGTTTCACATGTCTGAGGTGTGCACATTACAATGATGGTTCTTTTTGACATATTAAAATCATAACTTTGAACTTGAGTTCCTTGTTGGCATCCTCTGTAATAAGTTCGTGTTAGTCCTATGCTAATTCCCACATACATCAAGGCTTGTTTCTCTGATATATTAAAAATCGTCAAACATAAGCATCTCTCTACATTTGCCGTATCGCTGGTGTTGCCAGTGTGATGCATTTTTCTCTCATTAATTAGTTGTGGAGTCAGTTTCCTGCAGTTTCTGCAAAAGGTAAGCAGTAAACAGATCAATCTCTTGTTGTTCAATTAGATTGACGAAGGGTCGGAATCTCTGCTCTTTCTCGGTTGGTTTCTCTCTCGATTGACCATTCCTTCGCTGTTTTTTTTTCTAATCTCTTCTCTGTTCATCTATGGATCCTGTGACTGTTGTTCTTTCGATCTGTTTCGTTGTTATGGTGCCGATTCAGGAAGATCCAATTGATTTGTTTGCGACAGGGAGAGGAAGAGATGAAGAGGAGGCGTTGATGGCCGATTCTGCTCCACGGTATGCTGAAGGCGACCATCTATGAGGCGGAATCTCTCAGTCACACTGAGAGGCACATGAGAGAGAGGATTTTTTTTATTTTTAATATGTGTATCCTTTTTATTTTTAATGTGGAGGATTTTTTTTTATTACTTTAAGCAGACACATAGGAAAGAGAATTTTTTAACTTAAGGGGGTTGTCCACATGGTGGCTGACGAGTCGGACAGAGTAGCATAACGATCGGTATTGAAAAGTTTCGAAAGTTCGATGACCATGAGATTACAAAGTGAAATCGAATCACCATTTTGTGAATATCTCCAAAATTGGATGACCATACTTGAAATTTACTCCTTTAATTCTAATGAAATATTTGTTGTCAACTGCTCTTTGCATGTTCATCTTTTGTTGGTTTCCTTGACATCTACTGTTTGAGTTGTAACATCTTAAGTTTGCCTTTTTTTGTTATTATTCTAAAGTCATATTGCACTGACATGTAGCTTTCTATTGGCAGGTTGATGCATGCAGATTTGGGTTTGGTGGTCTGGCTAATACCTCTTTGTCATCTACCAGTACCCTAAGCTCTTCTAGGACTATGTCTTGTACAACTTCCTGTGCTGCTTGGCCTGAAACATTATCGAAAGATATTATGTCATCTGATATGTTGGTAGATTCATTTGGGAGATTTCATAATTATTTGAGGATTTCGTTGACTGAACGCTGCAACCTTAGGTGCCAATATTGCATGCCAGCTGAAGGTGTGGAGCTAACCCCAAGTTCGGAGCTTCTTTCCCATGATGAGATCATTAGACTTGCTAGCCTCTTTGTTGCTTCTGGGGTGGATAAAATTAGGTTGACAGGGGGAGAGCCGACAATTCGGAAAGATATAGAAGATATATGTTTAAATATTTCCAACTTGAAAGGATTGAAAACACTGGCTATGACCACCAATGGCATTGTTCTTGCAAAGAAGCTTCCAAAATTGAAAGAATGTGGACTTAATGCAGTAAATATTAGTTTGGACACCTTGGTCCCAGCGAAGTTTGAATTTATGACCAGGCGTAAAGGTCATGGGAGGGTCATAGAGTCCATCAATACTGCTGTTGAACTTGGATACAATCCTGTAAAAGTATGTGCTGTTTGTTCTTTTGTTGTTTTTTTATGATTCAATTTCTTGTACACAGCTTAACATGTTACTCTTCTTAATAATAACAGGTAAATTGTGTTGTAATGCGTGGATTAAATGATGATGAGATCTGTGATTTTGTGGAGTTGACAAAAGAAAAACCAGTTAACATTCGATTCATTGAGTTCATGCCATTTGATGGAAATGTTTGGAATATCAAAAAACTAGTTCCTTATGCGGAGATGCTGGATAAAGTGGTAAGGTAGAACCCTGACAGATGCATATAGTTCATTGAAACTGCAAGTATTGTTTGATAGATATTGTATGTGGCAATGTAGAATTTGTTTTTATATTGTCTTGTACATGTTTATATCACTTGTTGCATGATTGTGCCATGGGCTAGATTATACTTAATTATGTATTGATCCTTTCAAGCAGAAAAACCATTTCAAGGATATCAAGAGGCTTAAGGATCACCCTACAGATACTGCAAAGAATTTCAGGATAGATGGACATTGTGGAACCGTTTCTTTTATCACATCAATGACTAAGAACTTTTGTGCTGGTTGCAATAGACTGAGGCTTCTGGCTGATGGGAACTTTAAAGTATGTTTATTTGGCCCATCAGAGGTAAGCTTTGTGTGATAATGTTACTTTCCTACTTGTAATCTGTGATGAGCATTTTTATTGACTGGCTGAATGATTAAAATTCTGGTTAATCATCCTTTTTATCCCTTGGAAAAAAATTTTACTTCCCTACTTTTTTACTTTTTGTTAGGCTTGTCACTTTCTGAAGTCATGAGTAATGAAGCATATTTGCCAAATGCTAGTCCATCTATGGTTTGGAAAGATTTTTTAAAGAAATATACTTAGCATGGCTTTTTCATGTTTTTTGGACCTTGTGCTTACTGAAATATCATTGGCAAAACCCATGTACTAATCACTCCTAGTTAATGTGGGTAGATGATACTCCTAGTTAACATTCCCCTGGTTTGGAAGAGAATACTAATCCTTCATCTTGAACCTGTAACTCACTCACAAAATGAAAAACTTAACCATTATGCCCAAAATATTATGTAAAGGCCTATGACATATTCTTCTAGTTGCCAATGACTTTATTTTCTGCAGATCTTTCATAAAAAAACATGTAGTTATCACTTTTAGTCACCACCATAACACATTTTAAGAGTTTCTATTTCCTAATATTCACAAGCCTGAAAACACGAAAAATATTTGATTTCTATTACATGCATTTTTTAAGGCGCGAGCTACACTAGGTTCTCATTATTATTTTTTTTTGTTTTTCTGCTACATCTAACCTGTTCTTGTTGCTTTTGTAGGTGAGTTTAAGAGACCCACTTCGTGCTGGCGTGGATGATATTGGGTTAAAGGAAATAATTGGAGCTGCGGTATGTCGTTATTTTGAGTCTTGTTGTACTACAATTTCTAGGCTATTTTGCTTCCCTTTGATTATCAATGTACCAGAACTCTAGGCACTGACTGTATCAAACACTACTCATTTTTAAAAGCACTATTTTGAGAGACAGATATGCTACCTAGAAAAGATTATACACCTCTTTAGTGAGTCAACGAATGGCGAATTTCCATGCCCTCGTTTCAATTTTTATTTTGCTTGCATATACACTTGTATGTTTCATAGATTTCTCGAATTTGGTTTCTTCAAGATTAATTGGACATCTACCCAATCTCAGAAACCATCATTTCCTTCGAGAAGGCAATAATAGGCAATATATTCCCCAATTAAAGAATCTAACCAGCTCTCAAAAGAAAAAAAGGAAAAATAAATCTAACCAACCATAGAAGAAGTGAGGAACCAAGTCCACTCAGTGGCAGTCACAAGTATACAGGACCACCCTTGTGGCTGCTTGTAGAATCTGGTTCTATATTCATATTGGAAGGAATAGCCTCATTTTGTATTATTTTGTTGCCTATAAATGCTTATATTGTGGAAAATGGACGTTGGTTGATTACTTGGCTTGAGAAAACAAATCAGAAAAAGAAATGTTCCTATTTTCAAACTATATTGTCCTCACATGCTTCCATGGTATGACATCAGGTTAAGAGGAAGAAAGCTGCACATGCTGGGATGTTTGACATAGCGAAGACGACAAATAGACCTATGATACATATTGGTGGCTGAGTTTCCTCAAAGGCTTTGGAGCTTAAGCATGAAAAAGAAAACATCAACCAAGATAGATCCCTCCAATTTCAAGCACAAAGTTACAAAAGGCCTTCTAATGTAAACAAAGACATGCTGGCCCTATACATACCGGCTCTTTTCGCCATGGGTAAGAGTATCCTGCCTGTTTTCATCTTTGTCACAAGAAAGTGTTCTGCAAACAGTATGTAGATCCTATTCTTGTGTAACTTCTTTCTACAATCTCCATGCAGCTGTTGTAGGATCGTTTACTGACTACCCGGTTTGCTTGTCTTTTTCTTTATGGTAAAGGAACGTACTCAAGTTTGTGTGAAAAAGATCATGGTCTGTCTGGCCATGCACAAGTTATTTGAGTTTTTAAAATAAACTATGTTTTTTTCACTATATGTTTTAGTTGATGGATGTTATGATGCCCATGGGCCATGATGTGATGCACCACCATGAAACGTGCCATTCGATCTTAATTATAGGATTGAGTAATATTAAAAAAATAGATTACAGATAATCTGCGCCCCAGAATAATGTATACTCGTAAAAATGATGCAGTGCTATTTCTAATATGGGTCTATATTTGTTCATTTTTTTATAAGCTAGAAAAAGGGGAAAATTCCTAGACTAGTACCCGGATTTAATTTAAAACAGAAGTATTATTGGGAGGTTAGAGGAAAAAAAAGGGAAATTTTTCTAGACTAGTTCGTTAGAGGAAAAGACTCATTATATTTTTAATGAAACTATTCTCAGAAGGTATTATTGCACTCTTTTGACTTTACATATATCGAAGTGTATAAATATACGCTTTTCCATTGTGCTACTTGTATCATGCATCTGTGGCATTTATTTTATACTTGGTCCGGTAATATATTTTGTATTTCATGCTCAATGACTTTGTTTTAAATTTAGTTAATTTAATAATTGCTAGACCTATAGTTTCATATCAAATCCAAAATCCAAAATCACTCCAATAGACGTGATTACTTTAGTTAAAACAAACATGCTAGCTAAGATAATAATTCAGATGTAACCATTTTGTACATTATACACATGAACTATATTAATTTGATTGCGACCATTATTTAATATGCTATCTTCCTCAAATATCATCTAATTTTTAAAATATTTTGATTGTGATAATCATGACCTGCCATTAAAATTAATAATAAATAAATTGGCATTCACCTGATCATTCTACCGGGAAAATGATAAATTTTGGAAAATCATGTGATTAAATGGTTAACATTATTATACGTATATTAATTATTATTTTCCATTCATGATTAATGATAAATAAAAAATTTATTTATTATGAATAAGTTGATGATTAATGGACGTATGTCCATGCTATCCTTAAAAGGATAGCGCAGCAGATATTAAATAATAATCATTCTACATGTATTACGAAATGGAGTCGGGCACTCTAAAAATGCGTGATCTTACGTAGTGACTAAAGTCTTATATCTTATGATAAATCTCAATTGAAAAAAAAAACTGTTATATCTTTATGTTAGCGTCGTAATCTCAGTATTTGAATTAAAATCCATTATTATAATTGATTAATTTGAATGTGAATTACCAATATACATATATGTATGTATTAAAGTACGTGGTAGTGTGCCGCGCATCAGCAGACGTACCAAACGTCGAACACCTTGTCGACCTCTTCTGCGTCTCCTTCCCGATGCCCTCCGCGGCCGCGTCTCCGCCTCCGCCTTCTCGGAAAACTCCCTTCTAGTTTAGGCCTCCACTTCCTCTCCCAACGCGAATGCACGGCAGCCGCGTTCATGCCGGTCCGATAGCTTCGCCTTCGTCTTTCTCTTCTTCCCCTCCGCCTCTCGCGTCGCCCTTCGTACGCGCTCGACATCGTCCTTCCGTCTCCTGCTCGATTAAATTTCCTTTTGCTGGTCGTGCCATGGATTTCTTCGAGTCGATGCCCTCCAAGTACGTGAACTCGTCACGCCCATGTTACCGGGCGACGGGCAGAAACTTGGATGCGAGCCAATGCCGTGGACGTTTCCGTAAGAACGCGGGATGAGGTGAACGTGGAGGCGCGACTGGAATGCGTTCTGCAACCCTTCGTGGTTCTGGAAGCAATTACGCGGGCGCAAAAGGTATAATTGTTCCATTCCGCATTGTCCTAACACAATTGGTGCTTTCTTGGATTGCATGCGTGTTGCATACCGATACCGTACTGGATATGGGTATCGACATATGGTATTAGATATCTTTACAGATTTGTCATATTGAAGAAATTGACATATTTGAAGTAGAAATAAAAGTTAGTCAAGTCAAGACTGATATGCCTAGATTTTTCTTTCTATTTGCAATGAAATTCCTTGGTAAATTTTAAAAAATCGGAAAAGAACTCTAAACTGGATCATTGTACTTAGTAGTAAAAGGATATCTAAACCGACAAAGCTCTAAGTTTACTATTTATGAATCTTGACCGACAAACCTTAGAAGTTAGAACCAATCAAGTTCATATAACAATATTCTGATGTGTGGAGGCAATTAAATAACTTGAAGTAGCATTGTTGTTTTGGAGTTTGATTAGTTATTCACTTGTCCAATGCCCATAGGAAATGGCTCTATCCACAGAACTTATTTCTAAAGCAATCAAAATGTATATGAAGGGTTTGAAGTGGAATAATAAGGGCAATATAACTTTAAATTGAGCATGACAAAGTTGTGGTCGGATGATTGATGCACATTTGGTGCTTGGTGTTAGTGCTCCTTTTGCATATAAGTTCTATTGTCTGTAATTTCTAAATTATTCTCTCAATAAAATCGGATGCTTACATCTTGGTAGGGATCCCCAATATTTCAAAAATATATAACTTTAAATTTGTTATTCTTCCCCTTGTTGTTTTTGTTGCCCTCAAGATCTTGTGTTTTCCTGCCATGTTGTACAAATTTTTAAAATAATTTTCAAATATTTACTGTGCCCAACTCGTGCAATATTCAAGTACGCGTACCCATGCATTAGAGGATTGGATTCATGTAAGTCTGGTAGATGAGGGTATTTTTTTGGTTTCAAAAACACATATTTTGTCCCTGGGTTTCCTGGTTGGCTACGTACTGAGAGAAACCTACAGTCTCATAACAAGCATGCTAATGGAATCAGAACTCATTAACATGGGGAACTCACTAAGGAACTTGCAGTTTCTGTTTATAGTAACAGAATTCTCACTTAAACTTGAACCTTTAAATCCAGTGAATCATGGAATCCTAGCAAAATCTGTTATGCACCATCAGGAAGTGGGATTGTGTTGCCAAGGAGGGGAAGAAAGCATTGCAACATAATAAGTTAGTTGGGTAAAATGCTACAGAGTTGGATGTCAGTATACTAAAGTTCCTCATGAGTCATGACGACAATATTTTTCCTAGTTTTGAAAGAGGCCTATGCCTTTTTTGGATGATACTTCTCAGTCAGACCATAATTAAAACTGGATTGAGAGTTATAAGATACCAACGACTTGGTGTTATTTGCATGTATATTCTCATAACATAGACATAAAAGTTGAAAGCAGGAGCCCCTTCATAGAGGTTGGAAGAAGCAAAGTAATGCAGTTCGGTGCAAGTAGTTTTGATGAAAGATTCATGAAAGTAATATTGTTAGAAATGGTAGGGTCTTGGTGTTTAAATGTAAGAACAAATGGTTTCTTTCTGTTGAGTATATTAATCCTTTTTTTTTTGTTGCTGTAGTGATTGCAGTACCAGGTCACACAATGACTGGTTATGGATCGATAATTTATTGGACTACTAGACTTAACCATCCTAGACCTACTTGTTTCGCACAAGACATCTCTATGATGCTTTTACCAAAAAAAACTTTAACAAATCTTCAATACCGTCATTTTTTCTATTTTTGGATTTTATTACTCTCTCAAAAAACATCTTAATGATTTTGCTTGCACTAATATAATATTTAAGCAGGCTCTTTCTTCATTGTCTTATCATTCCTTGTGGGAGGACATATTCATACAACTGAAGCAATGGAAATGGCTGCCTTATCTATTTATCATGTTAATTATGTTGCTTCTTGTTTCATTTACATGGGTTTTGACAATGCGGTAATTCAATTTAAATGGGAAAATCTTCTCTATTTAGTTTTAAGTACAATCATTATTATTTCATTTTCATAGACACGTCAAGTTATTCTGCAACTGATAAGATTGAACACCAATAGCTTGATCTTGTCCCTTTCAAAAAGTAATAACTAAATCTTGTGAATATGAAGATACAAGCAGCTAAGTGACATAAACACCAGTCTGATCTGTTGATGCGAGAAAGTTTAGATATAAAACTAGTGTTTGTATCTGCATGTCCGTGTCCTTTGGTTGCCATGTTTGCAAAATATATCATATAGACGACGGAATATGTGTGATCTTTAAGAACAGATTGTTTGAAGCCCTTACCAGTTACGTGCTTTGTGTGTAATTTATGGTTCATCCCCTTCATCAGTTTTGAATTTTTTTCCCATGAACCATATGTAAATTTGTTATCTAATTATTTGAACGGAGGTTGATTCCTATCGTGAAAAGAACTGATCTAGGTTTATTTATTTCTTTATAAGTGATTAGTGTTGGCGTTTGGTATATTTACTTTGAGAAAACTGTTGAGTCATGCATCCTTTATTGATACCGTATCAAACCTAATCGTCTCCATCAAATTATAAATTATTAAAATTATTCACACAAGGAATTGCACCATCTATATATATGGAAGTGCACTTATATGGTACCACAACCGCAGATTTATAACCTGGGGGATAAGATTAAGCTTAACACGGTATCAATCAACAAAATAATACATGGTATGTTCATTGCTCATTCACTTATATCTCGAGCTTCTTGATGATCTGCCATAAGTTTATTTCTAAAAGATCTAATGATGACCCATTATCCACTTCAAACAGCATGCATGATGTCTCATATGCCAAAATCTATGGATGGTGGTACTTAATGGATGTCATTTTCAACAAATTAGGAGGTTCTTTTACTTTCAGGAAGAAACCATAAAGTTCATGTATATTTGGGTCATTTGTCTTCAATCAGATCTTTACTTGTCAACACCATTTAAGTGCCGTGAACACGTGTATTGTGTTGGATTTATGGGGATCTTATAAAATTTTGCACTTGGCCAAAATGCATGCATTGTAGTTCACCGTACATAGAAGATACAAAGTCTTCTGTTGCTATGCGATCTCTTCGGATAGATCTTGATAATATATTGAATGCTCACAATATCTGCTGCCAACTTTTGGTTCTTATTTAAACCCCTGTGTTGGATCTGGTGGGCATTCAGACACTGGTAACTACTTACCTTCTCTCCACATCTTGGTATCCTACTTTGAATATTCGTGCAAAGTATTTATATAAACATAAATTTATCGCATTTCTTCTTTCTTAATATGTGATCATATTCGTTCCACAAGTTTGTCGTTGCCAAAACAAGTAGTGCAGAAGATAGTACCTTCTTGTATTGATTTGTGCTAATTAATTTTAAGCAGTAGATGGATTACTCTCTTTGATTGATGTTTCTTTGCGATAGATTTCTTCCAACATCTGAATCCAGGTGATGCTTGTTGTAACAGCCTAGAGTTCTATATGAGCATTGACTTATCTAACAATAGTGCGCATTCAAAATTCTTGATGCTTCTATAAAAATATCATGACATCAAACAGCAAGCAACTTGTAATCCTTGTGCAAAATTAGGTCTCAGGCTTTGAGCTTGGATGTCCCTTAAAATACATGGTTCTTGAGAATTGTTGTATGATCATGGTAGGACCCCATACTTTTATCTCCAGATGACAATGGAATTATTCTTGTTTTGTGTTCTTGCTTCAAATTTATTAGACAATTTGATTTGTGAAGTATTTTCTGATACTTATATCCTCTTTCTCACTTCACAGTGTGATTGCGCGATGTCACTTGGATCTTGGAACTTCAGAAAGCTGATGAGTCTCTCTTCTGAAGGAGATTTTCCGACTATGGTTACTCCTCTTCTGAACGATGTGCGCCTGTCCTTCAGAAGCAACATAAGAGCCCTCATTGTTGATGATAGCACTGTTTGTCGCACAATTTTGAAGGTTTCACTCGCAAAACCTGGTGTTGAAAGCAAAGAAGCTGAGAATGGGCAGGTCGCAGTTGACATGTTCCATGAGGAGACCTTTGATATAGTTTTCATGAACAAGCATATGCCGGTGATGGGTGGCATTCAGGTAATATTCTGCACTAGTTCATTTTCGCTCTGTATCTTTACTCATGGATCTTTGTCACTGCTTTAAGTCGCCGCACATATTGGACTTAATAAACACATTTATTGTGTTGTGACTAGGCCACTAGCACAATCCGAGTAATGGGGATCACGGTGAAGATCATCGGCCTGACTGCGGACAGTAGCCATCCGGATGTATTTCTTGGTGCAGGAATTGATGAGTTATGGGTGAAACCTTTCCGCATGGTGAATCTCATCTCCGTCCTCAGAGAAGTCGATGGAAGCATATGAGGGTTTGAAACGCGATTCAGCTCGAGTTAAAGCCTGACTCTGCTTATTCAGAGTTGAATCATAATCTATTAGCCTATGTTTACAATAACGTGATCCAAATGCTGACCCACCCAGGTCTGGGATGCTTTGTGAGAAAAATTCCTCCGGGGTGATAACATAACATCAAATAAATCGAGTCGTCGTTCTGCTTGCAGTTGTGTGCATGCCCTTCTTTTAATGCTTTTATTGCCATCGTTTCTTTTTTTACCTTTTTTTTCTGCCGGTGTTTTGACTCGGAGAACAATTCGGTGTCCATTGCCTTGTTTAAGTTGGTGCTGATATTATCGCCAGAGCTTTGAGCAGGAACAAAAAAATATTTCTACAAAAAAAAAGGAACAGAAATTATAAATTGATGCTTCGGATGGGTTACAAAAAAGGATTAAAAAGAAAATGTTGGAGCAAACTTGTTGCCAAGAATTTAAAATTTGTTTCACCTTGTCATATCGGAATTGGGTGGAGCGATAAAGTGCTTCTATCATAAATTCAAGTCTACTGATTTGAGTTTATCTTTTTTTCAAGTATTTTGATTTTCTTACATACATGGTATCAAACAAATACGAGATCTTTCACCCATTTGATCCCTTATGTAATCTCTACTCACTCAACAAACGGTTACCTCCTGCATTTTAATTTAGTGCTTAATTAATGCATTCTCAGATGTGTAACCCTTTGTATTCGGTTCCTTCCAATTCTCTACATTAAAAACGGAGACTTGACTCCATGGCAACGATAAAAGTGGAGATTTGCCTCCACAGCAACGAAGCAAGCTTGCAATGCGTCGACTACGTGCTTACAGTGTTTTGTGAGGTACTTACTTTTCATTCTTCTTCTTTTTTTCTTTTTTTTTTTAACGCCGAATAACTTTGTGACCCTGCTGCTATGCCACCCTCATCTTCGTCTCTTATTCCTATCAGAGATGGCAAGAAGCTACACCTTCTTGCAGATCGACCCGCAGAGCCTGCAAGCGGCTACCGTCGAGGGCGGGCATGGTTATGATAATGGCAGGAGCTTCAGAGCGTGGCGTCATCGTAAGGACGACGTGGGTGGCGTTTGTGAGATCAATCAAAATCCTGTGACGTGAAAGACCAAGTCATGCTACAGCTGGGAGGCCATCGGCTGCTTCCCATATGGTGACAATTGCGTTTATGCTCATGGTCATGCAGGTAACAATTGGCGAATTTTCTTACAGTAACATGCTTCTTCATATTGTTCTTCTTATCCATTCTCCTCAATTTCTTTTGTTTTCTTGTACGCATTTCTGCTTCGATTTCCAGCATTACACCCCACACGAAATTCTGATACCGAAAGTTTTTGCTTTAAGAGCACGTACTTGGGCATCTTATTTCTAACGCCATCATAATAGTATTACAAAAGGTACTTTTACCTGTTTCTTGGTTAAAAAATTATACATCTATGATCATAAAATTGTCTGAATCATTTTTGTGCAATATATTAATCCAGTTATCTTTAGCCCAGTTAATCCTATTCTCTGGTAAGTTGTGATCTTTAAGATGTTGGATTACCCGTGGGTTCATGCTAACTGACAAAGATTAATAAATCAGAGTTTAGTCGTTTACAGGATGTAACTATTCTGATGAGTTTCCCTTGGTCGATTGTTTAAGAGTGCGAGAACAAGAATTTGTTCTCTTTTGCTAGCGGTGTCTATAAATGTTTGGCAAAGAGCAAGCTGAGTTGGATCAGCACCACCCAGTCAGCTGCTAACTTGTGGGAATCTTTTAGTAATGGAGGATAGCACACTTGGTGCAGGTCTCCCGAAGAGCTGAATTCTACTTTTTTGTGGTCCCTCTGGCTCCAACGAAATGGATGCCTTTGAAGAGAGTTGCAGTGGTGGAGCGATTGGTGGAGAACTGGTTAAATAGATAACATTCTCCCTTTGATGTAATTGGCATATGTGATTATCCAGCATATCAATAAAATGGATGGTTACCAAGAGTAGCCATCCTTATAAATTTCAAAAAAGAAAATAGCATTAACAATATTCACTCAAGATAAAAAAAAAAAACTGCAATTACAATCATGTTATATGTAAGGCATAATTTAGACACTAAGCCCCTTTCAAGGTTTTAGTCAATAAGATAAAGTGGAAATAGGGTAGGACCATGGTTAACCATCCAGAATTTCATTATTTCTCTTAGGATCAAAGAGTACCATAAGTTTGACAGGCAAATTAAAGTGAAAAAAGAAATCAAGATGAGATTAGGGTCAGCTATTGGCACATAAAGGACCAATCCCTAGCCAGACATCAACTGTGAACCAGGATGTTTCCCATGTAAAATCGAGCATCCTGAAAGATCGCATGGTTTGACTAGTGTTGATTTCTTCAAACGATATTCTGCTTTGGAGTATATGAAAATTAATTTCCTTCTACTGTGAGACTAACATTTGAAATGTGACATATTCTTTCATCTTTCCACATGAGGATCACTCTGTATCTGTATAATTTTGATATATGAGGCATGGTCTTGAACTGATTTACTGCAGTGGTTTGCTTATTACTAGATACATTGAATGGGCGAACATCATGTTCGCCTTTGAGCAGGTGAAGTTATCTATATCATTTTAGTTCTTTGAGTATTCAATTGTTGAAATTCAGAATATAGCATGTCATAAAATATTTAGAATTAACTAGAGATGTCTGAAGATTATCTCTTTTTTTCCTTAACTTTTAAATTTGGAAATCTTCTGAATATTTATCGGAGACAGGCATTGGATTATTTTTTGTAATAATCTTTTCATGTCATAAATATCATTAACATTATAACCTCCTACCACTATTATACCATTATAGCCCATTATCATTAAAATTATAACCCCTACAATTTATATACCATTGTAACCCACTAATATTTGCCATTAACATTATAACCCCCAGCACGTATATACCATTATAACACACTAATATTCGTCATGTTGTCTTCCCTCTTGACAAAAAAATTATAACATTAATTATTTTTATTATAATAAGTTTTTAACGTTATATATACCATTAAAAGTTTGCACCAGTTACCAATGGAAAAAGAATAGATGAAAAGACACGCACAAAGATTAAAGCAAACACAATTAATAATGAAGCCTATATACAGTGAGGATATGACTTAACCCCCAATTATCACGATTGCAGCCATTTTACACACAGTTGATGGAGCACGATGGAGAGGAGCATGGCATCTTTGGTGTCATCACATTATATATAAGTTTTTTCTTTTTATATATTTATTATGTTCTTACCAAAACTTATGTATTCCTACAAGAAAGATTATTTTTTTTCTCTTTGGCATGTGATTTTTTTTAACATTTACGCAATCATTCACATGAGATTATCAATCTCAAATTGCAGAAGGCCCCACAGTCTTCTTTACTGCATGATGATCTATCTTATTGTATTATTTAAAGTTATTTTTTAGTAGATTCATATATCAATAGGACTCATCTTTGATAAATTTGAGTAAGTAATGTAACTTAGTTTAGGTATTAGTTTCAAGCTTCACTTGAATTATACAAATTCTTCATACAGGATGAACAAAAAATTTTTTAACAGTTTTGCACTATAAATAAAAATATAGTTATACACAGAAGGCCAATAAAAAGAAAGCATTACCTATCAATTATTAATGATATTTATTCCAACTTTAATGGATAGTGGTCATATTTATTTTCAATGTTTTACATTTCTTTTTTAGAAAACTAATTTTCATACAATGGATCATCAAGAAAAAAAATCATGTTCCCGTGCACAAAACAAGTGAAATCGAAGGGGCATAATCATCAAGAACATTTTATTATGATATTTTTGTGACAATAATTTTTTTATCACAATGTTTATTAGTTTAGTACTTATTCTTTTTCTTTATTTATTATGTATATTACTACTAATTCAATTATTAGATTGTGATTTAATGAAAAGTAACTTTCATCATTACCTAATTACTTTACTACATTCAATACAATCAATAAATAAATGAATTATATATTAATTTGTTTTAGCTATACATACATGTTCATTTTCATCATATTTCATTTAAATTAACAACAAATTATTGTAAAGATATTAGTTCATTTTAATCTAAATTATTTTTTAACCTTCGAATATATATATATATATATATATATATTATGTTTTCTATTTTTTTACAATTATTTTAATCGCGTTGTGCGCGAGAGAGTTCCCTAGTTAAATTCTAATACGAATGCAATGTGAATGCGGAAGATTTTTATTGAAAACCTTATTTGTTAAGTGAGATGATATGATTGGACTCGATGATGGGTCGACCCTTGAAATAATAGATCGATTTTCAAGATATGAACAATGCGTTCTTTAAACCTTCAAGATAGTAGGTCGATTTTCAATATATGATTAATGTGTTTTTTTATCGTCGCACGAGTTAGAGTGATTGTGCACACCGGATGAGTTGGCTATATAAAAAAACTTCATCTTTCGGTTATTTGTAAATCAACCAAGCTGAGGAAGAATATGTCTCGGAGATAGGGAAATATCTTTCTAACTTTTTTATCTAAGATTTTTAAATTTGCTAACTCGATAAAAACAAATATCGTTCTAGTTCATAAGTGATCAAATGTTATTGGTAGATCCCCGAGAGGTGCCAAAAAAGTTGGAATTCAAAACATGTAACAAACAACAAAATAAAGAGAGTGTAAACTATCCCAATATTCTTAGAATGGCTTGGATGAACTACCAAAAGAATCGAATGAGTCGTATCTGACGGAATGATAACAAGTAAGAGGGGTGAAAGTAGTAGGAGTCGGTTCCGTCATTCGATTAAAAGAAAAATTATTATTACTTTTTGGATTAGTTTTTAAAATTTAAAAAATTGTTTTAAAATTATTTAAAAAATAAAAATCACTTTTAGCAGGTCAATTTTTTCAAGTGATTTTTTTGAAACCCTACTTTTATATAATTATATTTTAAAAATATATAATAAACTAAAAATAATATAAAATATATTACTAAAATTTTAAAGTTATTAAATTAGAGTTTGATAATGTGAAACAAAAGAATGAAATTTTATACGAAAAATATTATATCTATAATAAAAAAATTTGATAACATATGAAATAATATATAAATTAAAAATCTTAAATAAAAAACAAACTACAAAGGACTACGTTTTTTTGGATGGGATCCTAATTTTAGTGGATGAATTTTAATTTATTAACAACCACCTTAAATCATGGGCCCTTAATTTTTTATTTTTTTTATTTAATTTTTTTGGGTCGGGTAAATTTTCGGGTTGTCGGATTTTTCTTACAGCCATAGCAAGTAATATGTTTTGAGTCTTTAATGCTTTTTATGCGTGACTACTGACGACATGGATCGATAAAAAAAGTTGGACATAACCCAAATTTAGGGGAGGCTAAAGAAACAACTTTTATATTGAAAAAAAATTCTGTTAATGGAAAATTATTTTAAATTCTTTTGTTAACATCTAAAATTATTTATGGCAAGCAAAATAATTATGAGAATATAATATGATGTAGTGTTCCTTCTTTAAACTTATATAAAAAATTCTAATTCGCAATGAACATATAAAATAATTTTTGTAGGTGCCCTTGATGTCACTCTAACACTTAACCTCACTCCACATTTTTCACTTTATCCTTCTACTTTTATTAATATTCTCTCACCTTTACTTCTCCCATTGTGCCCTTTCATCTTCCACTTTTCACCAAACTTATTTAAATTAATTAATATTATTATTAACTTTCCTTTCTCCAC
This sequence comes from Pontederia crassipes, assembly GCA_030549335.1. Lineage (NCBI taxonomy): Eukaryota > Viridiplantae > Streptophyta > Magnoliopsida > Commelinales > Pontederiaceae > Pontederia > Pontederia crassipes. The sequence goes on from CM060190.1 coordinate 13,114,483, forward strand.
TTTTTCTATTTTCCATATTAGTGCTTTTATTTTTATGATAAGAATATAATACTTATATAATATGAGATATGATACATACATATAAATTTAATTAATATGTAAAACTAAAATTGCATCAAATATGTAAAGTATTAGAAAAAATATATGAAATAAAATGGAAATAAAAAATAATGTAAGTGAAAATAAAGTACTACAGAAAAATTAAAAATAATTTTATAAAAATAATTACATATTCTGATTATTTAATAAGTCTGTGTCATTTTTTTCAATTTTTTAGAACTCATTTATCTTGTATTTTTCAAAACTAATTTATATGTATATTACAATATTACATTAAATTAATATGTGTTCCCTTTATATCATATCTCATATTATATAAGTATTATATTTTTATCATAAAAAATAAAAGCACTAATATGGAAAAGAGAGAAAGTGGAGAAAAGAAAGCTAATAATAATATTAATTAATTTAAATAAGTTTGATGAAAAGTGGAAGATGAAAGGGCACAATGGAAGAAGTGAAGTTGAGAGAATATTAATGAAAGTAGGAGGGTAAAGTGAGAAATGTCAAGTGATATTAAATGTTAGAGGAGTAGCATTAAGAGCACTCATTTCTTGTATGAAATATTAAATTAAAACATTTTTTGCCATTTTGATAATAAATTGGTTTAAATTTTAACCTATTTTACAATTAGATAAAATAAGATAAACCCTAATAAAATTTTTAATTAATATTAACTGATATTACTTTATCTTGTTATATAATAGAGTAAATTTTAAAATAATTTAACATCAAAGTTGTAAAAAATATTTTAATTTTTTATAACTTATCTATGTGGTGATCCCTGAAATATTATTTTCTTAATAACAATATAATAATAAGCTATGTTTGTAACAAATTTGAAAGTTTTGAAATAAAACTTTATGTTAAATTTGATAATTAAATAAAATTTATGACTTTATACACAAAAAATAAAAATTCAAACTATATTTAAGAATAAAACTAAAGTATGTTCAAATATTCTTATATAATTTACTCTTTAACAAACTACGTAACCACATTATGAATTCAATTTTTGAAAAAATATTATTTATTTTCCGATTTTTTAAAGAAACTACCGCAATGAAAGAATTTAGGGTGTGCTTGTAGTGTTATATTGAAAAAAAAATGTATTTTGTAATATTATTTTAAATTTCGGAGCATTCGTGCGAAATGAACCAAACAAGTTCCCTTAAAAAAAAGTGAAGTAAACATCATTTTCGTTGAAATGCTAGGATTCCAAGAAAATGACCAATCAGCCAACCAAGCCATCATTTTGGGCAATAAATTTCCTAGATGCATTATTACAAACACTAAAATATCGAGCACAATAGTTTGATTTTTTTTTAAAATTTGGGAATAGAAATTTAGGACGAGTGTTTTCTTTTCCTTTTCAAAGAAAGGATGACTGCAGAGCTCGAACAGACATCCATTAGTTTTAATGAGAAACCTTATAATTGTAGAGAGACTAACTTAAGGCAAAAAATAAAGGAAAGTTGTGAGCTGGAAACCTTTTTTTGTGTGTGCTGGAAATTGATTCACACAACTCCCCAATCTAGCCATATAATGCCAGCATAGGAAAGACCTGGAAAAGGGGAAAAATTACATTGATACATACTTTCATCAGGTTATGATGGGCAACATCTGAATAAAATTAAGTTTCATTTCCTGGGCCGGCACCCAAAAAAGAAAAATATATTTCATTCCAAAATTTAATAAGATTGCCTACATCTGACTAAGTGCAGTTGTATAATTGTATTACACGCAAGAATCCGCATATCATCGCTTTCCTTTCCCTTTGCCCTTGGGATGTCTCCGTTTCCCTGCGGCGCCTTTCCCTCCCATGGCGTAAAACTCTGCCTTCCCGGGCTTCAAGCCTAGTGGTTTGGCGCTCCTCCTATCTTGAGGTTCTTCAGCTTCTTTCTTTTTGTTGAAGTCGGTCCTGCCCTTCTTTGGTCTGGAGACAAATGAGATCTCACGAGAACCCCCTGGTCCAAACTTTACATCATTGAAACTTGTTCGTTGCTTCTCAAGAGCACTGACTCTTTCTCCGAGCGGAAGGGCGTCTTCCTTGGCAAGAGAAACATTGTCCAGGAATGCTTCGGCATGGCGTTCATCCTTCACTTCATACAGCCTGAAATAATGTAGCAAGCACAAAATGGAAGGGGCAATGTAAAACTTTGTTCCCTGAAATAGAAAAACCTTAAAAGCAGAATTCTGGGTTTCTTAGGAAACTTTTCGTACACTTTTGAAATTTGTATATAAAAATTAAGAAGCACCCAAATCTTACATAAAAGAGTCGACAAAAAACCTCTAGTGCTATATTGACAATAAGGATGTCCAAACAGGTCATATACATGAATAATGGATCATACACATGAATAACAGATCATATATATGAAATTTAGAAGCGAATTTAGAAATGAACATATGCAAATATAAGAAATTTAGAAGAGAACTTAGAAATGAACTCCTCGACGAAGAAACACTGTAAATCCTTAACAAAAGAAAGGCAAGAAGTCATAACAAATTTTGGGTACAAGTGCCAAGAAGTGCTCAATCAAACATCAAACCTGAAAAAAAATGATACTTGGACAGAGCAAAATTATGATAGCAAAGAACTCGATTGTAATACAATGCAATGTAGGTCTACATTATGGATCCACAAATGGTTTCTTAGATGGTTTGAAATTTACGCATAGAAAGATTATAAGTATTAACCTGAGCTAATATTTACCTTGAAACTAGAACCCAAAATAATAATTTATTATTATCCATTTCCATAATCATTTTATCTCTAATTTATACTTCTAGAAACCAGAACCCCATACACAGAGTACTGAATTATCACTCACTGAAAAAAAGAGTATTGAATTATCAATTTATAAAATTAGAAACAGATGAAACCAAATCACCTCATCCGCTTGGAACTCTTCACTTTGTTCTTTTCTCTGTAAAGTTCATCTTCAGATGATACAGGAGAATCTGAGCCATCGGTTTCATATTCCTCCTCATCCTCCAAGACTGGCTCAAAGTGTTCATCAACCAATGATGTTTGCTTATTCGATGTTTGAGGATGAAGCGCACGGAACTCAGATGACAACTCATCCACTTCAAAATCCTACACACAAGTTTACAATGATATTACACTCAAGACAAAAACTACATGATATTAGGCGCAATTCTGAGAGGAAAAGATACTGTCATAAGGATGATGTTACAACGAAGGTTTCATCACATTTTTCAGAACATAGGAGCATCACTTACAATATTTTAACCAAAAATGGTGAGCTTTAGATGAAATATGGAGCTAAACTAGAAACTTTATGCTACTTTGTCAAGAAAGCACTTTAGATATTTTTTTTTCTAATGGCGAGCTTTAGATGAAATATGGCGGAGCTAAACTACAAACTTTATGCTACCTTGTCAAGAAAGCACTTTATATTAAGAACCAAAAGAAGCCTAGATGCCTTGTCTAAAGACTTTTAAGATTGTAAGTTTAGGGAAATTCCTTTTATCTCATTACAAGAATGTTTTTTATAAGGTCTTGCAAATAATAAAAAATAAGTTTTATCTTATAGTTTTTCTTCAATACAATGTATGGCTACTACCTAAATGTGGTCATCCTTTTCTTCTTCAAAAAAAGGACAACTAGCAGATTAAATTGACTGTAGAGGTAATTCACTTTTCATTTCGAAGTCTAAGCCAACAACAAATCCATTTAAGATCAGAATTAATTGTAGTTTCCAAAATCTTCTGACAGAGCTGACTGCACACAAATATTCCAAAATTTTAGTGGCAGATCTTTGAAAGGCCCTTTTTTTATCTCGTTGAATGCAGTCGGATAGGTAATGCCACACTGATGTAAACATAAACCAAGCTACAACCTGAAATCAATATGGAAGAATACACATCCAATCATCCGGAAGGAAGTTGAATGAGCCTCATGTTTTTTTTTGCAGTGGACCTTAAGGTTACTTCTTAATAGCAGAGGAAGTTGTATTTTGTGATGAATTATTGTGTGAGGGCTTGAATAAAGCAGTAAAGTTGTCTTTTTTCAATCAGCATCAACAGTTCAGATGATGGAAACAGCATCTAGCTAAAAGTCAAAGGAAGATGCTGTGGTTTGTCAATGATCTTGCCTACCCTGGCAAAACCAGGGAGCCACATGAAAAAAAAAACTTTCTTATGAGTGCCGGAATATTCATTTAAATATCAGCTCATGGTCATGCTCTTTCTAATCGACTTTGCAAATATTTAACGACTTATCCAGCAGTGAAATATCCCACAAGAAGGATCCAGTGTAGCAAGTAGACAAGGTTTAATAACCATACAAATAACTTTATACACAGATGCTCATTAATTATAGTAGAGATAAACTGTAAATGACCATAAAAATTCAAATAAAGCAATACCATTGATTTTAACTATGCCATAAGCATGTACCTCATTGCTAAATATTGCTTTGAAACGATCATCATCAAGTATATCCTTGCTCAATCCCTTAGTCTTCTTTGATTTCTTCTGTGTCTTGTCATCAATGCTTGTTGTTTGTTCATCTGCTGATGGTTCTGTATTCAACTTGGCATACAGAACCCTGTTTACTTTAGGCAACTTCCTGACTTCCTACATGATGTGAAATAATTCAATACAAGGTTAATTAGCTTCTCTCTCAAAAACAATGTTAATATCACAGCCAAAAAAAGGGAAAAAAATTACCGTAACACGACTTTCGCGTGCAGCCTCCATCTTCTGTTCTTTTAGCTTATTTTTGTAATCCTCAAAAGCAAAAGGTTTTACCGTATTTAGTGCCTGAAAAATGTGCATCCAGTGAATATGGACTTCATTCTACATAAGCGGCCAACAGTTTTGGTACACAAAGATGTGCCCGAACAGTTGAAAATAAAACAAACGTGTAGATATGGTCAATGCAAATATACATATATACTTCATTCTACATAAACGGCCAACAGTTTGGTACACAAAGATCTGCCCGAACATTTGCAAATAAAACAAACGTGAAGATATGGTCAATGCAAATATATATATATATATATATATATATATATATATGTATATGTATGTATATTACAGGCTAAACGGTTGATACTATGCCCATGTATCAGGTAGCATGAAGAAACACAAAAAGACTGCTCAGGTCCACCCTCCAACAGATCTGAAATTGATCAAGAATTCAAGACCAGTTTCCTTTTTTCTTTTTCATAGATTTTAGAAAGTACTCAGAATGGAAGATGGCAAACACAGAATAGATTTTACAACTATCATATGTCCAGAAATGTAACAAAACCCTAGTTAATAAAAGAAAAATGCTCATACTCCACAACTTTCCTCTAAAAAAAAAACAGACCAAGGTTTCTGAGTTTCAAAGCCACTAATATCACATCACCAAAATTAGAACTAGAAGGCAATTATGAATAAGTTTATAGTTTCATGTGGAAGATAATAAGATCTTTTTTTTACAAGTGGAACTATTTATAGATCTATTTATAGTTTCATGTGGAAGTTACAAGTGGAACTATTTATAGATCTATTTATAGTTTCATGTGGAAGACAATAAGATCTTTTTTTTTACAAGTGGAACTATTTATAGATCTATTTATAGTTTCATGTGGAAGATAATAAGATCTACAATGCTAGATCAACACACCACACTATAGAGAAATATTGTAAATAGATTGATACAACTGTGGGAACTAAACATGACCCGATGGCTGCTCACAATAATTACACAGTGACATAAGAACCTTTGTCGTGTGAATGACATAATAACTTTACCTTTTTGTAGAGTCGATAGTCAACGAAGTAGCCATGCATATATGCTTTTAGGACATCTTTTCCAATATAACTAGAAAGATTCAATCGTTCAATCTCTTCTTTCGTTAGAAACTTGTAATTATCATATATGATGGGCTGGGAACTTTCCTCCATCTCTTCCTACAAGAACAACAATTGAGGACAAAACTATTTAATACACAAGCATTCCGATGATGTAGGAGGGCATTCCTTCAATGAATTATGTAAGTCACATGAAAAAGAAATACAAAAGTAAGATATCATACTGTTAGGTTCTCCAGGTATGAACACCATTTCGGGGCAGGGCCAAGAGCAGGTACAAAATAAGCTGGTATATGAACATTGTCTAGAGCAAGTAACATCAAGCCACTTTGAGGAAACATGCACACATCATTAATCACTCCTGAATTTGGTTCTATAGTGGTCATGTTATCCCCCTGTCAAGACATCACATTATATTACTACATTGCACCAGAAAAGTCATAACATTATAAGAGACTAATTTCCATTTGTATATACAGAATGGCATTGACATATTGGGAATATCTTATGAGAGATAACACAATGCCCTCATGGCATAAGTAATCAACATAACAAACCAAAAAAAGCTGTTTTTAGGACATCTTTTGCACTACCATGAGAAGAAAGCAAAGTTCTCAACCACAAATATAAATGAAACATGGTAACACTAAACTACAATAAAAAGTAGCAGGACCTCGAATACAAAAACCAGAAACCAGTCACCTACTGTAAAAACCACGTTACCAAGTTTCTTCGCAAGCAGTCACTTCCACACGTTAAACTGTGGAACAATTTAAATTAGCTTATACCACATGATAATGGAATCTATTGGACTTTATTTAGGTACAATTTTAGCAGATGAGATAAGACAAACTCGACAGGTGTCCATTGAAATCTAGAGCATCATGGAATATGACAGCAACATAAAAAATCAGATTCAATAACAATGCTGCAGAGGCAGCTCTTACCGTGTTAGGATCCCAGATCCGAACAATACTTCTATCTGCAGTGACCAATTTTGGTTCTTCGGAATTGAGGGTCTGGTGCCACTGGATGTTCACTATAGGACTACCATACCTACAAAATGGTTAAGAAAAATAAGATATTGATAACGTAAGGTATTGATGTCCTTCATTAGTTTTCCTGATGGTAAGTTTTAGTTGTTAGTCTCAAGAATTGAATAATTTTTTTAGAGGTTGCTTTAAGTTTTCATCGGATATGGAATTAATAACATGACTCAAGTTACAAATAAATGGTACAGGGTATTAGGCCACCCAAGAAATGCCTCCTTTCCAATTATGACAAAACAAATAAATATGCAGATGCAAAGATGTTGCAGTCTCGTGAAGCATTTAAAAGAATGGCGAATGTTCAACCCTAAAGACACCTCTATAAAAGTCGCAACTCGCTTAGCCATGTGTTGCATGCAAACCACCTAGAAAGATGTTCCTTGTGTGCTCATGTCCCAGAATAATAACATTTTATGTGTATTGTGTGCCTCCACATATTGACTACATATCATACTTCTATTAACATCATAGCAGATTAGCAATTGAAAACTCACATGTGATCCTTGATCCTGATGGGGTCTGACCTACGCAAGTCATAAATTGATATCTGCAAAGATATTAAAAGAACAAGTATCATGGGCCTCTCAAAAAAAAAAAAGTATCATGGGGAAGTCATCATTAGCACATATAACTACAAGACATGAAAAACATAGACATAGGTTATACTTGCCAAAGTCTTATATTCAAGTAAAAGCATGTGGAGAATTTGCAATTTCACAGCTCAATATATTTGTCGTATAGGTACAGAGTACAACACTGCAGTACAATTAGCAGCACAGGCATGAGTACGAGACCCCATGTTGACTGACGGCATATGATCTGGACGAGTGATCAAGATCACAAGTTCACTTGCAGAATTGGACAATTTTATGAACCCACCTGAAACAAGGTACCAATGTTGCCAATATTGCTGCTCTCAAAAAAATGTTGCCAATATTGCAAGTTGACTTGCGGAATTGGACGAGTTTCTTAACAACTGATCAAACCAGACGATTTTTTAATTGCCCCCTAAAAAATGTGTTGAATCTCAATCTGTTGTGCATGCTCATAAACTCAGTGGACATGGTGTGCCCAACCACATGCACCCAATCTTTTTTTTTAATTTTTGGACTTAGGTGTGTGGGTCCGACAGCAGCCCTAATTACACCATTCCCCAGTTGAAGCGCAATTCTTCCTTCGAGAAGTACAGAATATAGAAAATAGGCTTTCACTGTTACAAGTTCAGCTAGATTCCTGAATATTTCGAAATTAAAATTTGGTATCATCATGTGTCGAGCTACAATCCATGTTTTACATGTTTACCCAGCCTTTTCATGTTGAGTTTGATTTATAAGTTTGACATTCCAAAGGTACATTAATTTCCCAAAATGTATTATACAAGATAGGTTGATATTTCTATTAAAGATTAGAATTTATATGCATAAACAGTTAGAAGTTTCATGAAATAAAACATTGAAAAATAAACAAGGGTAATGTCACAAAAGGATTTACAGTATCCACACTTCACAACTAAATGTCAAATGTGTTTCCAAGGAATAAAAGTTGAATCATGTCATACCTTTCCAGCACTGTTTCCAACAGCCATCAAATATCCTTGTGAATCAAATTGCAGAGCCGTAATCTCCTAAAAGATCTAATGGCATTAACAGAGCAACTGCAACCCAAAAAAGAACCACCCAGATAATGCAGTATAACAGAACTGAGAGGTAGAGAATCCTACATGATCAGCATCACCAGTATGTCTAATGGCGTCAATCCTGCCGATGGAAGATTTCTTCCTCATATCAAAGCATTCCACAGCACCATCTTGCCCACCACAAGCAACAAGTCCATGAACCCCACTAGAAGAATGAAATAACATAATATTAACTACAAAGAAGTGAAGCATAGCCCATGAATTACCAAAATCATCAACTAACCTTCGTGAAACCACATTTATGCCTGGTGATTGACTGTTGAGAGAAGATAAAAAACGCCCCTGTCGACAAGAGAAGAAAATTAGTATCTGCCAATTGAGCGAATTATTTCCAGAAAAAAGATAACTCGAACAAAGAATTCAAAACCTCAATCTCTCACACCCAAATGATATGATCCTTGTTAGGCAACCTATCCTAATGATTAACAATCAAGCAGAAGTGAAAAAACAAAGGAACTTTACTCAAAAACACGAATAAAAAAGGCAAAAATATCAACCAATATGTGATCATGTGCGTAAGAATTAGTATCATACTGGCAAATTAAATGAATTGTAAAATAATTAAAACCCGCAATCCAAGTCAAAGTTCACAAAGAACAAAAAAGATATTCCTCTCCAACAATCAATAATAAACATAACATGAGATCCGTAAGGAGACACCCCTATTATAAATAGGAGGGTGCTAGATCTTCTCCAAGAAACTAAACCCTAACTAGAGCTTCATGGACTAAAGATCCAACTAAGGCCTAACCATACTAAGATAAGTACTTTTGAGAGAAACTAAGATAAGTATTGCCCTAATGTTGAAGTAATTAGTAGTGAAGATGCTGTTCACATTCATGGGTTGAGATATGTCTATCCACACATGTGAGGACGTCATTTGAATGTAATAATCAAATCTGTTAAGTACTTCCAAGTGTATTGAGTTTGATCCAATGGAGCTGCACATGATATTTGGTACAAATATGACAGCCACTCAATCCACATGAAAAATCCTAAAGGTGGTTTTGTTCTGTTCTAATCAAAACACATTTGCCCATAAGGGAGGTCTGTTAAATATAAACTGATTGTCCTTAGATCCTTTTGGCTAACAAAAAACAAACTTCACGACTTTGCACATCAATCATTGTACACAATTAGAACTTTTCTAATCACCCATGCAAAACAAAGTGACCACTTAGATAAATTAAGTTGCAAAAGAATATAGTTCTTTATTTACAGGGAGAGAAAGAAGATAGTTCTGAGAGAACCTGCTCCAAGTTTATCCTGTATACATCTGATGATGATGCAGCACATAGTAAGTCACAGGACCAGCAGTCATATGCAATATCCCTTCCCATCCTAACACAAGCAGAAGAGTAAATAAGACATGACAGTTTCTGCAAAACCACGAACTACAATATTGTGCAACAGACCATGACAGTAAAGGATAAATTTGAGAACCAGATAAAAATAGCTTCACTTTTCATCCATAAAAGATATATAAGGTTTTTTTGGCCAGCATACCTTGGAATCCGTAAACTGTAGTGACTTCCATATTTTGCATGCAAGCAAACAGAACGGTCGGCACAGAGAAAAGCAATCTTGGAATAATCTTCACTCAGTACCTAATCATCGCTTATTCATCAATCCACTTGAAATAATCCACCAAATGGAACGAAGTAAAAACAGTACGCATTTGAATCCAAATTTGTCAGTCACCGAGGGCAGTACAAAAAAAGGTGAAGAATCGAGGGCAGTACCAAAAAAGAAGATGAAGAGAAAGAATAGGAACTAGCACTCTGCAATAGAACACAGCAGATGCATGAAAGGTGGAAGTCATGCTGCTTACACTCTGTCAGCTTAAGCTAGTAAATAATTAACCAAAAGGGCCAACAAGTCAGTATAATATACCAGACCCTCTTGGCAAATGAAAGAAACTTCATTAGTTGACAATAACACAAATAAGAACATGAACAAAAAAAAAGAACAAACCAGCTTACATAAGAATATACAGAAAATACAAAACTAAAAACACCAAAGGGCATGGAACCCACAAAAAATATTCTCCAACCCTCTATTCACTAACCAAAAGAGAGATACGGTATAAAATATTCTCTACATGATTACTTTGATCTTCGCGATAAGAATTTCTTGATGACTATATCTTGTTAGTCATCCTTTTTCTCAAAAAAAAAAAAAACTCTACATAAGCTCTCCCTTAACAATGATGCGTGGTTACATTCTATGCATACGGACTACATGACAGCAAAGGATATCATCAACAGGCACCTAAATCCTGTGCCATGTGTGCCGAATGCTCAAAATGAACTCCAGAAACACTCATATTAACTAATTCTGGATTTGCTGATGCAATTAGAGATACAAAAAGATACATGAAGACAATGAGTTTTATGGATATTATTATAATGAAGGCCCTCTAAGGAAAATAGTCAACCCAAGACTCATCTAATGTGTAATATTAATATAAAGTACTTATTTTGATATGGATAGAAGTATGCCGATTCAAGGACAATAATCTATTTACTTATTATAATTGGTCTACTTTGATAACTAAGGAAATAGTGGACACTGATATCTGATGTTCTACCCACTATCCATAGCATACTTGGTTTGGCCTTTTTCATTACAAATATTTCTTTTTTGAGGAGAAAAAGGATGAACACCAAGATTAGGGTGTCATCCCGATATATCTCACAATGATGTGGAAAATGTACAAGTGTAAACTATGAAGGAGAGAGCAACAAAAAGAGGAGAAAAGTACATCCACTATCCGAATCCCCACTCCCGAAGAAGGAAAGATATATGATGTACAATAGAGTCCACTTGACAACTCTACTGTAAATTTTCATAATATCAAAACGTCTTCGAGGTACTATGAAACAGGCTTGCCAATCATCTTTTTGTGATTGTAGTGTTGACCAAAGGTATCTTCAACTGTCTAATGATGAGGAAGCAAAATGTTGGATATGTGAGAATTACAACAACAACAACAACAACAAAGCCTTATCCCACTAGGTGGGGTCGGCTACATGGATCATACGACGCCTGAGAATTACAAAGTTTAAGAAACAAAAACACGTTGTAACATTTTATGATTTTAATGAAATCTCTGGATGACTATGCTAGTTATCCTTTTTCATCTCAGAAAAAAAAGAAACAAAAACAATAAATACATCAACTTTTTGCAATGCATTAAGTCTACGATCTTAAATATAATAATCTTGAAAAAAGAGAATGTGATGCATATGCTAACTTAAAGAAATACCAAAGGTACAAAATCATTTTCCCAATACAAAACATTAGCACCTAGTTATCATAAAAACGAAACATTAGCATCTGTAGATAATGTAATTATCAAAAAAAATAGATAGGTAAGGGGGGAAAAATATCTATCATAATTACCTGAAAATTGACAATTTCTGATATAAGGTGCCTTTCAAACTTCAATGACAACTCTCTCAGCTCAAACACTTTAACTTGTGGAGGATAAATACCTAATATGAAAAATTAACCAAGACAAGAAGTATATTGCAGTAAGTAAGGATCTTTATTCGTACCATCTTTTTTTTTCGAGGGTCACACTAAAAATTTCCAAGAATGAGGAGAACAGTGCACACTGTATACATTCTTGTTCAAACTTGACAACATCGAGAGTCAACTTGCAAATTCGTATTTACAACTAGAAAATGAACAAATTAAAATGACAAATGGTGGTAAACACAGCTGGAAATGTGAGTTGAGTAGTTGAAATCATAAGAATCAACAATTTATTATATATTAAACATGGGGGTTCAAGACATCTTTGGTATAATAGCAGAGTGGCTTGTTCAAAGGCCCATCTTTGAAAGGTCTGATTCTAAACCTAATGATTGCTTATTTTGGTATGTTTTTTTCCTTTTGGTTCTTTTTTTGTTCAAGCGACATTACAAGCAATAGTATAGGCTTTAAGAGAGAAATTAATCTAAAAAACTGTTCATTTTTTATTTGAGCCATAACACTTAAACAAAAAATACAAATATGTTAACATGCTACAACTATCAAATAATGTATTATGTTATTGGTACATGATAATCATTATACTTTTAAGTTAATGAGAAAATTCTCTTACATAGTCGACTAAGAAATTAATATTTTTGTCGAGTACATAAACTCTGCAAATTTACAAGACAAGTTTATGGAGGTGATGCCAAAACCTACTTAAACTATCGAATTTGCTAGTCTTCTTGTTTATAGTGAAACTGACAGCAAAATAGTTACAAATAAAATGACTTCAACTTATCAAATTCAAAGTATAATGAAAGCGAAAAATTCAAACTATACATTGACGTTATCTACCTGATGCTATAACATACTCTCCGTCAGGGGTAACTTTAATTTTTGTGCTTGCAGTTTCAAACTTCAAATCCTGGATTAGTTCCACCCTTTGAAGGTAATCTAGCAAAATATGCGTAAAAAAAACTGACCTTAGTTTAATTATATCACAAGCAGATAATAGTAACGACAAAAGATAACAAGGAATGACTTGGAACTGCATAACACGTCTAGGAATTAAAGCAAATCATTTTTTATTATCCTAGTGTGATCTATCAAGTATTTCAAGATGAACAATGTTAAAACCAACAATAACAACAACAAAACCTTAGCCCACTAGGTGGGGTCGGCTACATGGATCATACGACGCCATTCCGCAATCCATGTTCATAAGATTCGACAAGATTTTATGTTGGCTGTCGGGGCCTAACACAACCCTCCTCTTTTATCCGGGCTTGGGACCGGCTATAAAATATAGGCGGAAATAGCTACACCTACGTTAGACAAAAAAAAATTAAAGATAAATTATGTGAGACTATACAATCAAAACCACAAATTCATCTCAGCAACATCTATCCACACTCAAATAGCTTCGGAGTCCCCAACATACTCACGGCTGCAAATCAAAGTTAAATTAGACAGCTGATTCAGAACCTAGGATCTCAGGATCATGATCTGCTGATTTGTTTTAGGCATGGGATGACTCATGAGCAATGGTAACACAAATAAGATTAATCATTCAGCAGGAAGATTCCAATAGATGCGGCGTATCAGTTGAACCCACTTCATTTCCAATCAAGACTCGACCACAAATTCATATTCAAAAAATAAATGCACTCCCACCAATTTGAAATATAGAAGAGCTCTCAAAACGGCAAGTTTTTAAGGCAGTTAATGACAGCAGAAGGCATCAGACAGTAAACGCATGGACCTACTCCGTTACCATTTCCAAATTAGCCCCATTTTAGCGACACCGACGCGAGAAGTCGGGGTTTTGCCTTCTCATCCGGAAACCGCGACGGCTCTCAAGCGCGGCCAAAAGTCGTCCGGATGCATAAAAAACTAGGGTTTAAACACCAAATCCGCTTAAGTTAGGACATTTCGACGCTCACAGAGATCGCAAACAACATAAACCTGAACAAGAACCTGAACAAGAAATCTAAAGCATATTGATGAAAAAGGCAAAAAGGAATTACATATTCACAAAACCTGAACAAGAAGGTTTAAGGATTATCCATATATTATTCCAGACCAAGGTAATTAAGATCGAGATCTTATGTAAGATCGGAAGGGGTCAATAAGATCGAAGATCGTAAGTTCCTACCTATATATTAAAAAAATAGATTAATATATCAAATTATGTAAAATAATATTTTTTTAATAAATTTGTAATGGTTTAAATTATAAATAATGGTAACTTGAGTATCATCCTATTAAGACTTCCTAAGAATGCATATATATATATAATTTATATAATAGTAATTTAATACATATCGACAAAAAAATGGCAATAATATGATGAATATGGACTATGGAGTAGTATTATATAATAACTTTTAATATACATTTATAATAGAGTTACTTTGAGCAAATTAAAATTTTAATTATAACCAAACATCTTTTTCTTAATTTTATTTCTTCAAAAATCATGTTGCACTTTGTGAATTTTTTTTTTAAAATAAAAAAATTGATAAAAATTGGATTGGTAGGATCTTACGATCTTGCTATTGCGATCCTACAAAAACGATCTCAAAGTTAAGACCCAAAATACAAGAAAGACAAGATATATGTTAAAACCAACACCTGCTACAAAATGCTAAGAATGAAACATTTTAGCATCATAATTCATTCAAAGTGTCCATCATCTAAGCAGCTGTTTTCGGAGAAAATAGCAAAAAGAGGAAACCTTGATCCTTGCGAAGGGCCCTGAGCTTCTTGGGCTTGAGCCAAACGGCGCGGGAGCGCTGGCCGGTCAAAGAGTAAAGCTTGACGCCATTAACTGAGGTAGACTTGATGCTCCCGCCTCGGCTCTCCATTGGGTAGTATGCAAAAAGAAAGGTACAATTCTTCGGTCTAAGGAGAACCTAATTAGATAGGACCAGTTGAGATGCTGAGCGGAAATCGATTGGTTAAAGATATGGATGTTTCCAGCTCGGAGAGGGGCAGCAGGCGGTTCAAGACGCCGGCCGTGGCCGGGAGCTGGAGGGGGAGGTCAGATTCGTGTGGCGAAAGGGGAGGGGTCCTCGGCGGTTCGGGGTCTCCGACGGCAGGCGCTCGCGGCGAACAGAGATGGCGGCTGGGTAGAAAAGCTTGCGGTTGTCGGCCGATGGGAGCAAAGAAGAGGCGGACGCGTTGAGGGCTTTCCAGGGTTTTGTCGTGACGAACAGACTTTGGACGAAGAGAAAACAAGAAAAGGGTTTTAGCATTTTTAGGTGCGAGTAGGCCGCTGGGCCTTCATCCACAGTTTGGGTTCACAGTGAACCCGCCCCATGAGGGCCCAATTCTAAGCGGGCGTCTAATAATTACATTAAAAAAAATTAATGCCAAGACTTACGAGTGAAAGTAGTTTACATCACGTAAAATTTATTGATAAAAAAATTAATCACTATTTTTTAGATCAATTTTTAAAATTAATTTTTTTCTAAAACTATTTAAAAAAACTAAAAACCACCCTTTAATGTGTCAATTTTTTCATATGGTGTTTTGAAGCTCTACTTTTATAAAATTAATAATCCTAAATCTCATGCGATATACGGATGAATATTACAAAAATAGTATAGAATTAAGATAATATAATTTATAATAATTAATAAAACTAATTTATTCGTATTTAAATATGATAAATAAGTTAGTCTATTTTAAAAAAAAATTAAATTCAATTTAAATCTATCAAGACCTCATTTCTTAAATTATTTTTTCTTAAATAATTAACTATTTTTCAAAAACAGAATTTTTTATGATTTGTAAATTTGTATTTATTTTATAAGGAAATTTTAATTTTTATTTGACACAAATAGAATTCTTTGTTTAAATTATTTCTAAATTTTGAAAATAAGGAATATTTTCTAAAAATGAAATAGTTGTACATTACCTTTTAGAAAGAAAATATTATTAATTTGACTCAAATATTACTACTCAAATTGATAAAAAAAGAAAAAACTAATCTTAATTTGACTTAGTCTGAATTATTTATTTTAAACTATTTTTATATTTCGAAAATAACATGTTCTCTTTTAGAACAACATTATTTTTATCTATACATTATTCTTAGAAAAGAAAATATTATTTATTTCAATCGTAACTAAAGAATCTGCTTATAATAAAAATACTCATAAATTTAATCTTCTTTTATTTCAAAATTTTGAAAATAAGAAATATTACAAAATATAATTTAGAAAGAAAATAATTTATTGTGATATACTCAAATGGATAAAAAGGAAAGATTAATATTAGTTTGACTCAAATTAATTTTTTATTTTATATTATTTTTAAATTCCGAAAATAGCAAATTATTTTTTATTTATGTAATATCTTTAGAAAGAAAATAATATTTATTTTAATCATACTGAGATTGATAGAAGGAAAAGTTTAATCTTAATATGACTCAAATAGAATAAAACATTTTAAATTATTTTTAAATTTCCAAAATAACATAATTATATTTTAAAATGAATAATTTTAAATTATTTTTTAATTCCAGAACATGACAAATTTTTCTTTTAAATAGGAATTATTTTTAGTTGTAATCATACTCAAATTGATAGAAATAAAATATTAAACTTAATTCGACTCAAAATAAATTATTTATTTATAAATTTTTAGCTCTGAAAATAACAAATTATTTCTTTATTTTTTTACCTTATATAACATACTATTTTCAGATTATTTATCTTTAATTTTAATCATACCCAATTGATAAAAGAAGAAAGACTAATCTTAATTTGACTCAAATTGAATTATTTTTAAATTTCGAAAATAAAAAAATACTTACAAAATATATTTTAGAAATAAGATATTTTTTGATATATTCAAATGGATAAAAAGCAAAGATTAATCTTTGACTCAAATTAAAATTTTATTTTATATTATTTTTTATTTCCGAAAATAACAAATTATTTTTTACTTACATAGTATCTTTTAGAAAGAAAATAATATTTATTTTAATCATACTCAAATTGATAAAAAAGTTTAATCTTTTATTTTCGAAAAGTTTTATATATTATTACCTTATGTAGCATACTATTTATGATTAGTTTTATCTTTTAGATTTAAACTGAATTTTTATTTTATTTTATTTTTTAATTTCAAAATTTAAACTTCTTAATTATGTTAATTATTATTATTTGACCTGTGCCGTCGTGATAATCTATCATTTAGAAAGAAAATAATTTATTTTAATATACTCAAATGGATAAAAAGAAAAGATTAATATTAATTTGACTCAAATTAATTTTTATTTTATACTATTTTTTAAGTCCAAAAACAACAAATTATTTTTTACTTACATAACATCTTTTAGAAAGAAAATAATATTTATTTTAATCATACTCATATTGATAAAAAGAAAAGTTTAATCTTAATATGACTCAAATTGAATTACATATTTTAAATTATTTTTTAATTTCTCAATAAACAAATTATATTTTAAAAGGAATAATAATAAATTATTTGTTTTAAATCATTTTTTATTCCAGAAAATGACAAATTATTTTTTAAATAGGAATTATTTTTACTTGTAATCATACTCAAATTGATATTAATGAAATATTAAACTTAATTTGACTCAAATTAAATTATTTATTTATAAATTTTTAATTCTGAAAATGACAAATTAGTTCTTTTACTTTTTTACCTTATATAACATACTATTATAAGATTATTTATATTTACTTTTAATCATACTCAAATTGATAAAAGAAGAAATATTAATCTTAATTTGAATTAATTTAAATTTTTATTTTATATTATTTTTAAATTTAGAAAATAAAAGAATACTTACAAAATATCTTTTAGAAAGAAAATAATTTATTTTAATATACTCAAATGCATAAAAAGAAAAGATTAATATTAACTTGACTCAAATTAAATTTTTATTTTATATTATTTTTTAATTCCGAAAATAACAAATTATTTTTACTTACATAATATCTTTTAGAAAGAAAATAATATCTATTTTAATCATACTCAAATTGATAAAAAAAAAGTTTAATCTTATATTACATAAATTGATATAAAAAAAGTTTTATATATTGTTACCTATAATAGACTTTTTACGATTAATTTTATCTTTTAGATTTAAACTGAATTTTTATTTTATATTATTTTTTAATTTGGAAAATAAGATTTAAACTTCTTAATTATGTTAATTATTATTATTTGACATGTGTCATCATTATATTCCGTCACTTGTCCGCACAAGTTTTATATTATTTTTAAATCCGAAAATAACAAATTATTTTTACTTGGATAATATCTTTTAGAAAGAAAATAATGTTTATTTTTACTTGGATAATATTTTATAGAGCAAGATCTATTGGTGAATAATATACCGAAAGGTTTGGTTACTAATAGAGCGGAATGGCGTCGTATGATCCATGTAGCCGACCCCACCTAGTGGGATAAGGCTTTGTTGTTGTTGTTAATCATACTCAAATTGATAAAAAAAAGCTTAATCGTATATGACTCAAATTGATAAAAAAAAAAGTTTTATATATTGTTACCTTGTGTAACATACTTTCTATGATTAGTTTTATCTTTTAAATTTAAAATAAATTTTTATTTTATATTATTTTTTTTAATTCCAAAAATAAGATTTAAACTTTTAATTATGTTAATTAGTATTATTTGATACCTTCTATGATTAGTTTTATCGTTTAGATTTAAACTGATTTTTTATTTTATATTATTTTTTTAATTTCAAAAATAAGATTTAAACTTTTAATTATGTTAATTAGTATTATTTGACATGTCTCGTCATTATATTCTGCCACTTGTCGCGCTCTTAGCTCTCATACTTTTATCTCTGCTTTTATATATACTAGTGTGAGGTCCCGTGTGATGCACGGAAGCATGACAAATTAATCATATAAAAAGCTTAAAACTGATATTAATGGTATAAAAAAATTATGCAATTATAAATAAAAATATAATAAATAAAGAAAAAATATTATACTGTTTCAATATAGATTTGAATTTTTTTGTGTAACATAGTCGTGACCTCATTTGTTATTTGCCTATCATCATACAAAATTTTAACACATTTTTTATTTGTCACATGTGAAATAATTTATTGTACACGTATAAACATTTTTTTTAGAAATAATCTCACATGAGATAATGAAGGCGGCCTCCTTGCAAAATGAAAAAAAGTAGTTCAAATTATGTAAATTTTAAAATGTACTTTTATATTTGGAATATAATAATATATTTCTATTGATACATTTTTTATTTTCTAATATCATTTCGTTTGAGTACATATTGTTAGGATTATGATAATCGGAATATTGTATAATCTAATCATACAAAATTTGAGATTTCATTACATTTTAGTTAGATTTACATGAGAGAAAATTCGATATTTTCAGTGATGCTACATTAAAAAACATTGAAAAAAGTATTTAATTTATCAAATAATTTTAAATCATATACAACTTATGTGCTATCAATAAAAAAAATCATACAACATGGTGAAATCAATGAGTCAACTCGTCATTTTTTTTCTCAATTTAACATTAAAAATTTTGCATGTATACTTATATAAAAAATGCTTAATTAGTTTATTAACATTATATGCATTTAATATTAAGACATAAAAAAATATTTTACAGAAAATTTGAATATAAGATACCTTAATTAATGAAATATGAATTTTTATATCATAATTTTATTTATTAACAATTGTTATCAATGAAAGAAAAAAATGAAAAAGCGTCTACTAAAAATTTCATAGATAACTCATTAAAAAATATTCGCTTGAGATTTAAATATAAAAAATTGTGACTAAAATTATAAAAATATAAGTCAAAATAATAATTACTTGTGAGAGAATGTAAAAAATATGATTTCAAAGATGATGTAGAAAAATTATAGATAACTATTGTTTCATAAAAAAAGTAGAAAGATTTATAAATTAAGTAAAAAAACTAATATATATGATAATGTTTCTTTCTATTCTCTTTTTGGCCATATCTTTTCTTTGTTAGAGTTAATAATAATTATTAAGTATTTTATATATCAAGTAAATAATGATAGATTTTTTTCCATTTATAATAGTTGAATAATTTGTTACAAAAAATCTTTCATTTGTAACAGTTAAATAATTTATTATTAGTTCATTGGAATATCTTAATTAATTAACAAATTGTTAGTAAAAATAACAAAATATTTAAGTTTAGTTGAATATTTTGTTATTAATTGATTACATATCAATTTATAACGAACTATACAATAATAATATTATTATGAAACATAGTAATTTGATATTCTAAAATGATTGATATATTAACTCTTCTATTTCCTTGATAGAATAACAAAAAATAACTATATACAACTAAAAATTGTTATCATAAAAAAATATGATTTATAAATATTATTAGAACTACAATATATCATTTATTTCATATACTATTTATTATCATATTGTTTGTTATTGAAAATTTTTTCATTTATAATAGTTAAAAATTTTGTTATTAGCTTATTGTATAATCAAATATTATAAATCCTAATTATTTGAAATTATAAAATTGTTGATATAGAGAGTCATCTATCTTCTTAATTTTTATAAATTACCAATTTGATAGCAAAAAAAATAACTATACACAACTAAAAATTCTTACCATAAATAATATATGATTATAAATAATACTAGCATAAAATATATCCAATAAAAATAAAGTGATTATGAATCTAAGTTGTTTAATATTTTAAAATGATTCATATACTTAAGTTTTTTTTATCACCTTATAGAATGACAGCTTGACAACAATAAAATATAATTATATACAATTAAAAATTGTTAGCATAAGTAATATATGATTATAAATATTATTAGCACAAAATTATATCATCTACTTTATATATTATTGGTTACATAAAAAAACTTTTATTTATAGTAATCGAATAATTTGTTTAACTTATATATATATATATAAGTATATATATATATATATATATACACATATATAGATATGTATAATAATAAATTAACAAAATGCTAACAATATTAACAAAATGATTAAATTTGGTTGAGTATTTTATTGTTAGTTTCTTAAACCTATATCAAGTTATAATGAATTATGACATATAATAATAAATTAATAAAATGTTAGTAATAATAAAATAATTAAATTTGATTGATTATTATGTTATTAGCTGATTAGGTATCATGTATTGATTATATCAAACTATTCAATAATAATAAAATAATTATGAATTCTAGTTGCTTTGATATTATAAAATGATTGATATATGTAAGTCTTATATATATATTTTTTTTATTTCTTAGTGTTTGATAATATTTACATGAGGAACTAAAAAATATATGATATATTTATATAAATAATATTTAGTTTGTTCATGTTGCCATTATAGATATACATAATATTTATTTAAAAGTAAATTTAAAAAGATTATTTTGTGTGTGTCAGATAGCATTTATCCATTTCCATGTCAAATATAATGTGCATTATTATTAATACATAATTTTTTTATTCATCATTTGGGTTGTTCTCAATGGAACAATAAGAATATATTTTATTTTTTATATATATGAAATATGATTGTTATATTTATCTTCTATATAACTTAACATTAGAATTTATTTCTATTTTTTTATTTTATTATGCGTCACATGCTTCTGCCTTCAAGTTTTAAAAAATTATTGATATATTGACTTAATCCAGAAAGATCGCTATAAAGTTTGTGAATTCTTCCTATTTTATAGTCCGTCTTATCTATTTCATATTATAAACTTCAAATGTGAGATTAAATTATATAGTTGAATATGATTCCATTTTCATTTATATTTGTGAAACCTTTGAATGTAGTACTAAAATCATATTTGATAGATAGATACAAAAATTACTAATTTTATTGTATATGATCAATTCTAGTTCATAATAATTCTTTTTAAAAAATATAATTATTTAATATAATTCTATTTCTTATGTGGCATCATAAGGATTTTTCTTATGTGGCATATATATATATATATAGATAGATACGTGTGAATATAAATGTATAACTATATATTTTATAATATTTTATGTTTTATTATAAAGGAAATATAATTTTAAAATTAAAATTATATTATATAGGGAACATAGATATTAACTCAATATTAATCAATATCATCATGATATATATTAATTATAAATATAAATTATTTTATTTATTATTATAACATAACTAACATACTTTATAAACTTTCATTTAAAAAATAATTTTAACGATACACTGCTTAATGAAATAATGATACTTATCATCTTCTATCTTTTCTTTTATATAAATAAATAAATGTGGATATAAATGTGTAAACTTCAATAACCAATAAAAAATGTTTTTAGCACTAAATGATGTGATACTCATTGATATTATTAAGTTTACCTTAGTAATGATTTTCTGAATATTAATTCATTATGATTATTATCATAATAATAAAAAAATTAATTATGCTTTTTTATTGATAATAAATATAATTGTTATTATAAGATCAAAGATGTAAATTTTTAACTTAAATATCTTCATATACATACAATATTTTATTAGCATATAGAGACATATACTTAGAGATCTGTACATGGTATTCTATATCATAAAGGACGTCAAATATACTACTATTTTGGAAGCATCATCTATTCATAGTTACAAATATTGAATTTAAAAATATGAATAAACATATATATATATATATCATAATGAACTTTTAAATATCATGATGATATTATAATAAAATATTTTTTTATCACGCACATGTGTATATTCGTATGTCCGCACGTACTCTTTTCTTTTAAAGAGGGAATCAAATATGTAAATAAAATTTGAGAGCCTCTCTATTTATACATGAGAGAAAGCATGTACACATAATAGAATGTATAACTTGCTTTTGCATTATGCACCATTGCATCATATACATCGCGATATTTATAGCTAATGTAGATGATATAAAGAAATAATAATTAAATTAGAAACCACTCGATAATAAACTTTTATAGATATTATACTATGTCTTATTTATAATATAAAATTGGATCATAAGTAATATAATTAAATAATAACTAACTTTTGTTACAGGTGATTAAGTATCTTATATTGGTTTGTAACTAACTATCCAACAACAACAACAAAACCTTATCCCACTAAGTGGGGTCGGCTACATGGATCATACGACGTCATTCATCGTTGATTCATGTTCATGAGATTCGACAAGGTTTTACGCTGACTGTCGGGGCCTAACACAACTCTCCTCCTTTATCCGGGCTTGGGACCGGCTATAAAATATAGACGGAGTTTTGTAACTAACTATCCAATAATAATAAAATGATTATTTTGTTTGATATTCTAAAATGATTGATATGCATAAATCTTCTATCTTGATAAAATAATAATAACAAAATAATTAAATTTGGTTGATTTATTTGTTATTAGCTAATTACGTATCCTGCATTTGTTTATAATGAACTACGACGTTTGGATATACATATAATAATAAATTTAAAAACTATTAATAATACTAAAATAATGATTCAGTCTAGCTAATTATTTTATTATTAGCATATTATCTATCCTATATTAGTTTATAACAAATTATTCAATAATAACAGAATTATCACAAATCTTAGTTGTTTGATATTCTAAACTAATTGATGTACATGTTGCATCAAAGTTTTATGTCATATCCATAAATATCTTTTTGAATTTCATCAAATTGTCTTCATTTTACCATTATAAAGTAGTCATAAAATTTAGGGGAGTCATATTTTCAAATTCTTATGTTGAAATACTCTCTACATGACTATTATATGACAAAAGGGGGAAAAATATTTTTTTTAAAAGGAAAATATTGATTAAGGGGGAAAAATATTTTTTAAAAAAAAGGAAAATATTGATTAAGGGGAAGTTACATATGATTTCTTATATGCTTCATATACATAAATTATTCTTTTTTATGAAACAAAAGGGGGAGAAGTATAAGAGAAATATGATATGAATATCACTTTATATGAGGAGTACCTTACAATTAATATTCATGTGAATATCTATTATTGTAAGGAAAGCTATGTGATAGGGGGAGTGAAATTATTTTAACAAGAATTTTACAACTTTTTCGCAAATTATATATCTTTCATATTTCTCGGTTTGTCTTCATAAAAAAGGAGGAGATTGTTGGATCTAAGTTTTAATGACATATTAAATTATATTTTGGTGATACAAATCTCAAATAATTAAAGATAAAATGCTAAATTTTTTTTAAAAAAAGAGATAATTTTATGCACTACATTTTGATTAAATAACTATCACTAATCTCATTAGTTTTGGAAGAATGTAGAACACCAAAATTGTAGAGAATTCTATTAGCTTTTCATAGACTCTAAGATCATCTAATTTAGATAACTGTGCAGAAAGTTATACTCAAAATAGTGTAGGACGGTCAACCTGCCGGTCGTCCGATCGACCGATTGGAGATACCGGTCAACCGATCAAGGCATAAACTATTGAAATCGAAACTGCGAGACTGTACCGATCGACAGACCGGTCGATACAACGGCCAACCGATCAACTAAACGGAAGAAAATCAAAACTGCGAGACTGTACCGATCGAGATATCGGTCGACAGTCCGGTCGACCGACCAAGCGTTGAAGCTGCGAAAATGAGTGCAACGGTCATATAGATCGGTCGACCGGTTCATTAATGCGGTCGACCGATCAGCTGCGATAAATCAGGAAAATGAGTCAACGGTCATATAGACCGGTCGACCGGCCCATAAATACGGTCGGCCGGTCCATTACTGAAATGAACAGTAACGGCTATATTTTGAGAAAAAACGTGGAATTAATTTTGGACAAATTTTTCACATACCAGAGCCTATAAAAGGAGTGCCAAGGCCAGAAGCAAAAGTATCTAATCCAAGCATTGAAGCAAAACTTCGAGAAATCAAAAGGAGATCATTTCTCTTCAAGTTATCATTTTGGAGCCTTATTTCTTTCTCTCTTCTCTTCTTGTGAGTGTTTCATTGAAAAAGAGAGAAACTATTTTCAGAAAGATTGTGAGAGCTCTTGTGTAAAAGAGATTCCAAATCTTACCTCTTGAGCGAGAGAAAAGATTAACTTCCAAGGATGAGAGGTTGCCTTGCCTCTCGAAGCGGAAAAAAAGGTGGTTGTATAAAGGGCTTTCTTCCTTGCCCCATTTGGAACAAAGGAAGGGATTAGTGGAATCTCCGGCGGTCTCGAGGTCGAGAAGTCGGGGCGGAGACGTAGGCCAATGTGTGGCCGAACCTCATCAACAACCACCCGCGTCTATTTGTGTTTGATTTCTCTCACTCTCTCTTCCTCTAAAATTGTGTTTATAATATGAATTGCAAAGATTTTACGAATCGGTTTTGTGCTTCCGCGACGAATTTCGTGAAATCGACATTTTCGATTAAACACTAATTCACCCCCCTCTTGGTGTCCTTTGGGATCCTACAGTACATAAATTTTCTATCTCCTTTATAGAACACCAACCTCATGACAATAAAAAATAACTATATATGACTAAAAATTATTAATAGAAATAATATAGGATTATAAATATTATTAACACAAAATATATGAATTATTTCACATATTAATTATACTAATAAAATGATTAAGTTTAGTTGATTATTTTATTATTAATTAATTATGTATCCTATATTGTTTTATAACAAACTATTCGATAATAACAACATGATTACAAATCTTAGTTGTTTGATATTCTAAAATAATTGTTATATGTAAATTTTCTATCGCCTTCATAGCATAACAACCTAATAATAATAAAAAAATAATATATACAATTCATAATTATTAGTATAAATAATATATGAGAATAAATATTATTAATACAAAAATATATGATTTATTTCCTATATCATTGGCTATAGAAAAAATCTTTCATATATATATATATATATATATATGTATATATATATATGTATATATATATATATATATGCATACATAGCTACTTATCTGTATCTTATATATTGAAAACTTTGATGATACTTATATTAATCATCAATAGATATCATCATTAGAGTATAAAATGCATATATGTAACTTGAACTTTATACAATTTGTCATTCCTTATATAAAAATTATAATATTTAATTTTTATCAGACAAAGAGAAATTATATAAAAGTATTTTTTTATCGTACACAAACTTATATTTGTGAGTCCTCACAATATAACATTTAATATTTTATTAAGGGAGAGAAATTATATATAAATATTTTTTTTATCATGCACATACTTATATTTGTAGGTCCGCTCGAACTTTTCCTTCAAAAGAAGGCATAAGTATGTAAATAAAACTGAAAGTCCCTCTATTTATAGTTACAAATATATAATTTAAAAATACAAATAAATAAAATTATATATCTTTTAATAACTAACTTTTGAGTTTTCATGATTATATAATTAAAATGCTACTTTTTTATACATTCAATTTATGAGAGCTCAACATGTGGCACTTTCAATATATATATACACACACATATAGAAAAATATTTTCTAATAACTAACGTTTGAGTATCCATGATTATATAATTATAATATTATCATTTTATATATTCAATTTATGAGAGCTCGACACGTGTCACTTCCTACCTCTATTTTTATATATATATAGATATTTTAAATATTATATAAATTTAAATTAATATAAAAATATTTAATTCTATATTAAATATAAAATATTTTATTGATATTTTAAAGTTATTAAATTAAAGTTCAATAATATGATAGAAAAGTATGAAAATTTATACAAAAAATGTTATATCTATAATAAAAGAATTGATAATATATAAATTAATTATATAAATAAAAAATCACAAATAAAAAGCGGAACCCACGGGCTACGATTTTTTTGAGTGGGGTCCTAATTATAGCGGGTGAATTTTAATTTATTAAAATTCATCCTAAATCATATAAAGACCTTTAATTTTCAATTTTTTTTTTCATTCAATTTTTTCAGATCGGATAGATTTTTTGGTTAGTTAGATTTTTCTTACACCCCTAGCAAGACTCGTTCCATAATCATAAATTTATTTTTAAATTATTAATAATATTTATAATATTGTGATTTCAAAGAATTCTAAATAATTAAAAGTTATAAATGAGCCATAATATTTTACAAGAAAATATTGACTTTATTAAAAATATTTTGCATTGAAGAAAATATTTAAATAACCATGTAACTAAGTGAAATCATCTCTACTTATATATATATATATATATATATATATGGGTATAATGCACCTCCGGAGCAAGCATTTCTCTGGAGGGATGCTGAGCAATTGTCCACCGTTGATTTCTAATCGTGCGCCCTTCGTGCATCAATTCCTCTCTCCATCCATTCCTCCTCTTGTGCCCTCCCCCGTCGCCCCTTCTCTCCTTCGACAGAGCCTCCCACGTCATTCGCCGTGTGCCTTCCCTCATCACCGTCTCGTTCAGCTTCAGATCCTCTTGCCGTTGAATCATCTTCATCGTTCTCCATGCGCCCTTCCCACGTTGCCTGAACCGGATGGAATCCGACAATCGTGAGCTGAGATTTGTTCAATGAAGAAGTTCCGCTTGCGAGCTCTGTCTCGCCGATCTCCTCGGCCGAAGACGACCACGACGAACATGAATACGAGCACTATCTCACCGATCTCACAGTAAAAAAGGATCGCGAGGATCACCGGCCAAAGAAGATCACGAGGACCCTAAATCAGCGAACACGAGTTGAGATTCGTCCGGCGAACATGAGCTGAGATTTCACCAATCACAAGGAGGAATCATCGATTGCGCGTTGAGATTTGTCCAACGAACGCGAGATCTTCTTCGCCGGAGCACACAGACGAAAGCGGGGAAGGCTGATCGCAAGCGGAGGGGAAGAACAGAGTGAGGGAAAAGAGTCCGATCGCGAGCAGATGAAGCGTGCGCGGCGTAGGGGAAGACTGATCGTGAGCAGAGATAGGGGGAAGAGTCTGATCGTGAGTAGAAGAAGCATGCAAAGCTTGGGGAAGGCCGAATGGGAGCAAACAAAGTGCGCACGACGCAGGGAAAGGTCGGAGAAGGGGAAGGATGGCAGAAGGGGGATCAACAGTACCATAAGATTAAAAATGAGCGGCCACGATTTGCTCAGCATCCCTCTAGAGAAATGCCTACTCTGGAGGTGCATTATACCCATATATATATTGTGTGTGTATAAACTGAAGCCAACTGTTCGACATGCTCTCATGACAGAAACATTCGATTGTGAACAAAAGGAAAAGAACAAGTTCTCTCATTCTCCTCTTGGCCAACGATCAAAAGGAAAAGAGTCTCAACAACTCTTCTCAAATTCTAAATAAAAATATGATCCAATGTATTCATCATTTTTTGACAAAACAAGCAAATCATGAACTCTAAATAAAAACGTGATCCTCTCCGACAAATCACAAATATTCTTCTCCCGCTAAATCATAACAACTCTCTCCTCTTCCGCATAGACATCCTTTCCAAGCCATGTCCTCTTCGTGAAAAAAGAAAATAAACACTATGCATGGAGGAAGTTAGTGGCATGGTGGACACAATCAATGGGAACTTTGCTGGAAATTTAATTATTCTTCTTATGTGTGAATTAAATAATATAAGCCAAACATGATGCACATGAAAATAATAATAGGCAAAGAAGACATCAAATTTACGTGAAAAAATTTTTATTCAAAGAATATATATCATTATTCTAAGAATAGAGTACAATGTCTTTCGGGTCTTGCCCAAATCCGAATAATAATTCAACGTGATGAATAATTTTTCTCTAAAAAATACTAAAATAATAATAGAAATATTATCACCTAATTACTACAATTCTCTGTGATTGCAGTATCAATAAAATCTCAAAGATTCTCTCAATCTGACTCTGTTATTGATTCTTTGCTCTTCGAGAAAAAATTTTTTGTCTTCATTTTCAGCCATCTTCTTTTATCTAGCTCTTTTTTTTCTTTTTCCTTCAACTCTAGACACTATAAAAGAAAAAAAAACCTTTTTTTTTCTTTTCAAGAACTCTCGACGACTGGTGCAAGCAGAAGAAGAAAATTCACTTTTTCTTCACATGCGGCGGCCACAAATCCAAGAGAGAGAAAATATCTATTAAGTTAATTAGATTTAATTAACTTAAATAGATTTATCTCCTTATTGGGATGGATTAATTATAAAAGCCCAACAAACTTGATGCTGGAGCGTTGATGATGATGTCATAGAGGGGCTTGGACCGCCATTGTTAGAAGGGAGGAAGAGGTCAAGGAGGAAGTCTGTGGAGTTGGAGAGCTATTGAATTTTGTCATCGAGTGTAACACCTCGAAAATCCGCTCAAAAAGTTACGGACAATTAAGGAAATTCGACAGTGTTAGCACATTAGCCATCACATAATGATATAATGGAATAATTCACATAAATGTAGTGAAAACTATCATTCATTAAAACAGAATAAAATCATCTAAAATTCAATGAAAGACTTTGATAAAAATATGTCATGGGAAATGGGAAAAATATGACGGACGTGCTCCACAAACATCATTGTTATCTAATAATGCATCTAATTAGCATATTAAGTTCTTTTAGATGCTTATGTAGTCATGGTTGCATGTAGCAATTAACTTTGGATTAAAACATAATGATAATTAAATTATAGATAAGTGTTATAAAGAAATTATATAAGATTATTAGGAAAAAATTAATATTTTTTAATATCATAATAAACATGTTTAACTATGATTAACTAAGTTTAATTAGGTTTAACACTAATTTTTAACACAATAATATGATTGGACCTTCATTTCAACCAATGGGGTTTCAAGCAACTGAAACAACTCACCGGCTGCTTAGAAAATGATTTTTTCAAACTACCATGTGATGTGTTAAAATTATGAAAAAATATATAAATCACTTATTTTTATTCTTTGCAAGCAAAAAATTTCCAAAATCCAATCTATAGCCGAACAGCGTGAAGAAATTCTACAAGTTTGCTAGGTTAAGATGAATCTGCGATTCGAAACTGACTATCACCTTCATATGATTATATCTTCCTGGTTCGTTCTTCATAAATCCTAAACTTTTACATGATTCATCCTTTTGAAGTTGCTTTTCCATTAGCACAAGAATCATCTAAAAATAATGTTTATAGAGAAAGTTATGAACCAATTTTCATGGGTCGCTCACTCTATCCCGAGTCAGAGATAGGTATGCCTTGTAGATTAGGGTATGATTAGGGTAAACTGAATTAGAGTTTGAAATTTGGTTATGTTTATTGAGACTTACAAATGATTCTTTGAGAGTTGAATCATCCAATTTGAATTTTTTTACATGGAGAAATGAATTTTTCATCTCGCATGACCTCTTCTGTCTTGTTTCATGACATTTACAAAGCATGAGTCGAATTGTTTATTTTTTTAGAAGGACATACAAAGAATTAAATTCTCTAAGAGTCTAAGAAAATTAGGATATCGTCAAATGGATAAGCATTGTTAAATATATAAATTAATCTTTCAGTGATACACAGTCAGTCAGAACACATACCCTAGATCAGATTGCCTTGGATTTTATGACTTGTTCACTTGGACTTAGTTAATGATATTTGAGGGTTTAAAACTTTAATAAGTCTAATTTCTAATTTATCTAGAATCATAAGATTTGTTCATATGGTTTAGTAGTTATGAATTATTTATTGACAGTCACTCAGTCTGAAATCCTAAAACAACACCTAGTTAAGCTTTGAAAGATTGAATAGTTGGGAGTGTCTATGAATACACCTGAAATTACACATTAGTATTAGAAGGGATTATATGAATTTTAAGGTGAACAAGTGTTCATGCATGAGCATGCATTGCATATTAATATTATTAATAATTGTAAAGTGAAATAACATTATTGCTTGTAGGAAACTATCAAGTCGCAAGTGAAATGAGAAAAATCTAGTAGACCTCATTTGAAAGGATAAAGTATAAGGTGAGTACGGTAAATTTACAATATAACAAAATGTTATATGTTAGTTCTTTTATTTAATTATCTCAAGCAAAGATTATTATTATTATTATTTATGAAACATATCTTGAGTTATGAAAGATATTTGTGATATGTTTCAATAATTTCATATGAGATGGAGTAACCTTTTACACAAAAATAAGTTTTATTTGATAATGATATGTGATTATGACATGTGTATTTTGATATTGTTAAACTCTATGTGTTTATTGGTCATGCTGTTTGAAAAAGGTCTTTAGAATTATATTCGATATACATGAAGTTTTTGGGATGTATATCGGGTGTCTTTATGCTTTGGGGGTTGTTCTATGTGTACGTATTGACCCATGAATGCTCTACGTATTTCAGATGGATGGATACGTTTGATCACTAGCTGATCATACTAAATTTCTATTCATTTTCCATTTGAATTCATGTGCATATAAGTCTTGGCATGTTTATATTTGGATAATTATACTTAATATGCATGCATTGATCTTCTCAGCATAATGATATCTTACATTTGCACATTTGAATTGGATAATATACTGTTTTAATTTTTATTTGTCTAATTTTCATTTGAGTAATTGATGCTTATTATTCATGTTTTTGCAACATCAAAATCAAGCACAAGAGACAAACAGTCTTGTTGGAAAAATATGAGGGGACCACAGACAGCTGCCAAAAACAAAGAGAAAGGAATATTTTCTCAGCACAAAAGCAAAAAGGACCAAGATTGGTGTCAAAAATCAAAAGAATAGAAGTTTCTAATGTGGATCAAAGGATGAAGCAATGCCATATAAAAAGGGAGATTGCAGGAGAAGAGAGGGGTCTTTCACCATTTTCTAGATTCTGCACCTTGGAGCTGAAGGAAGAAGGAGAAGAAGTCTAGAGGAGATTTCAAGCTGATTCTGCCATTTTTATATTTCAGAATATTTTTTTATTCTGTTTCTCATTTATTTTGTATTGATTCCATCATCTATAAGGAGCTAAATCTTAGCTCTCTTAAGATAGAGTAGTAGTCTAATTTCTGTTATGAATGGATGATGAACAACACTGATTTTATCACTGATGTTAATATAGTTCTGAATGTTTTGGAATATGTTCTTATTGATGTGAATCCTATTTTGTAATGACAATTGAGAAGTTGATTTCAGATTCTTTTCTTCTTCAGAAATGAGTTAAGAATATTGATTTATTTTCTGATTCCAATATGTTGTTGCAAGATTTGATACATCCATTCAACTTTTGTTAAGGTGAATCTCATATTTAAATCACTACCGAGAGATTGATGATAGATTTCCTTGATGTTTAGAGATAAACTAAGAGCATTAGCATTAGTTTTGAATCTGATTATGTTCTGTGTTGTTGTCTTGTGATTGCTACTATCTCTGGTTTGTGATTTTACTTGTTATGTTTATATCTAAAAGGAATATTAGCATACTAGCAGTTGTCACAAGTTCCCTAACAATCTAATATTAATTGAAATTCTTTTTTAAATTAGCCTAACTAACATTCATATGAAAGTATGATAATTAGTTTTTGCTTTAATGTACTGCAAGAGTAGATTTTATAGGTTGAATCATATGATTATTACTGTTGAGTTGTTCTAATTGATTCATAGCAGAATATTAGATGAACCCCATTCCTAAGAGAATATGTCATTAATTGTTAAACCACTTTAGGGCTCTCAGCTAAGTAGTTAGTTTTCATTCTATATCAATCACTTTACAACAGCAAAAAAGAATTAACTTAGCTATGATTAATTTAGATTAGTTAGTGAATCTTAAGTTTCAAATCACCGTGGATATGACATTCGGGTCTACTATTCTGATCTGTGCACTTATAGTTTAGTGAAGTGAGGAGTTTAGGCCATACATCTGATCACTAGCTGATCATGTTAGGTTTTTACTCCATTTTCTATTCATTTCACCCTTATCGAACCCTCATTTTGCCTTACATATGATCAATTTTACATAGAATGCAATTGATTGTGATAACCAGCTGACCATCCTCATTTTATACTTAATTCCATGTGAATAGAGATTCTGAATTGCTAAAATCCATAAAGTTATCAATTCTATGTCAAGTTATCATTTTTTGGGCAAGTTATCATTCCAAGTCATGAAGTTATCATTTTGCTAATTAATCTGATTTCTAGTTGTTATCTTGCCCTAAATCCCTTGTCATTATGAATTAATCATATTTGGATGATCATGATTTAATTTGTACAAAGTTATCATTCCATTTCACAAATTATCATTCTTGGTGCCAAGTTATCATTTTTGGGGCAAAATTATCATTTCAGTGTGTAAGGATATCATTTCTGCATAACAACATTAGGCAATTGTCTAATTGCTGTCCTAACTCCTTGCTGCCCTAAATTAATCACTTTTAGATAGCCACGATTAAATCTGTACAAGTTAGCATTTTTCTTATGCAAGTTATCAGTCCGGGACAACAAGTTATCATTCTTATGAAACATTATCCACACCTGATAATTGACCTCATTTATATGTTGTCCTAATCCCTGGCTATCCTGAATTAATCATCTTTGAATAATCACAATTCAATTTACACAGAATCATCACTTCTATGCAGTTATCATTCAGTGCATAAAATTCCCATTTCTACACAGGGATTTTTATTCCTGCATAATATCAAACTTCATTTGCTAATGGAGCTGATATTAATAGATGTCCTAATCCTTATTGGTTTAAATCTTATTTGAGGACTTTGATACCTGCTATTCTGTCTCTTCTAGCAGGGAAAATAAGGCTGCACAAGTTGGAAAAGGTGGGGAGACCACTCCAAAAGCTATCCAAAAAGCTGTTGCATCTGCTGATATTTTCTGGACAGGACATATGGCACAATCAGAGAGTGATGGAAGCTTCCTATCTGCATCCTAGGGTGAGGAAAGATCATATAAAAGTTGAGAAACCTGGAGAAGAAAAGGGGAGCCTCAATTTGGAGGGTTTCTGGACGAGAAGCAAGGGAGAAGGAGCTGAGGAGAGTTGTTGCAATCTGATCCTGTCGACAACCTTCATATCAATTAATTGCAGGATGATTTGTATCAGCTTTCTTATTTGTCTTGTATCAATGCTTGTAACTATAATGAGCTAAATCTCAGCTCTCCTAGGATAGGGTAGTAATCTAGTTTAGTTATGGATGGGGTATGGACATTTCTGATTTCCTGCACTGATATTTGATTTTCTGATTTCTGATTCTGCATTCTGAATTCATTGGACCTTGTTTTTGACATTGTGAGATCCTAATTGTATTTGCAACTGAGAGGTTGATTTATGATCTGTTCTTTGTTCAGAAATGAATCAAGAACCAATGATAAGTTTCTAGGTCCAAATCTTGATTAGGAATCTGATTTTTATCTGTTATGATTTCTTATTTGCATTTCTGATTTCTGATTCTTGAGATTTGTTTATCATTGTAAAACTCCTTATTCCATTAGCTGCTGAGAGGTAGATTTTGTGGGTTTCTTCTTATTCAGAAATGTATTAAGAGGCAATGATAACTCCCTTGAGTTCAATCTGCAAAAACATGCTATTGGTGGAATCTGTTTTGAATTTTGATTTTTATGGAATCTGCTTTGTCATTGTGGAATCCTAATTTTATAAGCAACTGAGAGGTTGATTCATGGTTTCCTTCTTATTCAGAGATGAATCAAGATGCAGTGATAATTGTTAGACTCCAATATGTAATTATGTGCTCAATGTATCCAATTAATTGATGTTGGTGTGGTTTTCAATTCAATTTGTAGTCGAGAGGCTGATTTAAAATTCCCTTGATATTTAGAGATAAACCAAGAAGCACTATCATTAACATTGGATCGATTGCATTCCTACCTAGTTAATTGAAGTAATTGTCTCACTATTATGAATGCAAGGAATTTGATATCATTTCAGAC
Source organism: Pontederia crassipes (assembly GCA_030549335.1). Classification (NCBI taxonomy): domain Eukaryota; kingdom Viridiplantae; phylum Streptophyta; class Magnoliopsida; order Commelinales; family Pontederiaceae; genus Pontederia; species Pontederia crassipes. Next base: position 13,149,582 of record CM060190.1, read on the forward strand.
CTTACTGAATTGCTAAATCTGAGAGGATTATGACAATATCAGTAAGGTTCTCAATTTGTGCTTAATGATAACTTGATAACAGTGAGGATCCTTATCTAATTCAACCTAGCTAAGATTTATATGAGAATATAATGCTTAGTTCTGGATTAATTAAACTGTGAGAGCAGTCATATTTTAGGTTGAATCAGATTTGATTTTAAATTGTTAAAATGTTCCATTCCATCCATACTTGAATTAGATGAACCCCAACTTCTAAGAGAACCTTCCCATTGATTGATAAACCCTTTTAGTCCTTAGTTCAGTAGTTAGAATTCAGTTCTTTTCAATCACTTAAAACACTAAAAATAGTTATCCCTTTTTGCCAAATTTAGAAATCTGTTGTCACTTTCTTAATTCCCTGTTTTAGCCACTTAGTGTAGGGCTAGTCTAGATTAGTTTAGTGAGTCTTTAGCCTTCAAATCATTGTGGATATGACACTTGAGTCTACTACATTGACCTGTGCACTTGCAGTAGAGAGGAAGAGAGGAGTGTGAACACATTTCATAATATTCAATTCTGAACTATAAAATCAGCAAGTTATCACTACTTCACTCATTCCACATCAAGTTTTTGATGTCGTTGCCGGAGATTTGAGGCTAGTTAGATTAACTTAGATAGTTTAAATTAATTTTGGACTAGTTATCAGTCCATTTATTAGCCTAGTTTTCAGTTTTCACTAGTTATCATTCTGAATTTTCTATTTCTGTCCAGTTTTCTTTCTTTCCTGAATTTGATACTTCTGAACTCAATTTATGCAAGGTTTGGACAATCAAGAGGACTTATATCTATCTGAACCAGAACCTGAAAGGAGATGTAACAGAAGGAGGAGATTACAAAGGGAAGAAGTAAGAAGGAGAATTTTTAAAGAAGAGACAAACAATCTTGATATTGAAGATGCTATCAATCAAAACATGACTGCTCGCAGGACACTTAAGGATTGTTATTCACCCAGCAATATCAGAAATCAACCTGTGGATGGAGCCATAACACTTGTGACTAATTTTGAAGTGAATCCAGCATTGGTCACAATGATAAGGCAATATCAATTTGCTGGATTCACATTGACAACTTCAAAGAGATATGTAGTATTGTCCACTTCAACAATACCCCCATAAATGCTGTCTACATGAGGCTATTTCCTTTTTCACTCAAGGACAGGGCCAAGATCTTGTACAAGGCCCTCAACCCTGAAGAAATTGCAACTTGGGAGTCCATAGTGCAGTTATTCCTAGCTGAATTCTTTCCACCTAGCAAAACTGATAATTATAGGGACTAGATTGTTAGATTTTATCAATTGGATCAAGAGAATATATGTGATGCATGGCAAAGACTCCAAAGTCTATTGAGGGTATGTCCACACCATGGATCTGAAAAATGGTAATTGGTCAACTATTTCCACAAAGGATTGAATTATCCCAGCAAGTTTGCATTAGACACTATTGCAGGAGGGATTTTTGCCTTCAAAAACATTGATGAAGCATACCAATTGATAGAGAACATTGTCAAGAATCATCACTTTCTCACTCATGATAGGACAAGGAGAACACCAACTGAAAATTCAGTGAATAATCTTTCTGTCCAGTTTGAAGAAGTGTTGCAAAAGGCCTTGGAGAAGTTGAATCTGTCAACCAATGTCAACAAGGCTTCTAATTCTGAAATTAGATGTGATGTGTGTGGAAATCAAGGCCATGTCACAGAGAGTTGCAATCTGATTATGCAACAATATGAACAATCCATTGACCAAGTGAATGCGGTGGGAAATTTTGGAGTGAAGCCCCCTGCTGAGTTCTATACTCCAGAAAATAAGAATCACCCATACTTTTCCTACAAGGCCAATCATTACCAAGCCCCACCTATGCAGAATTCAAATTGGCAACCCAAGATTTTGCCAAGGACTCAATCACCTCCATATCAGCCTCCAAATGTCCCAATGCAGAGACCTCCTTATGAGCCACAAGTTCAAGCCACTCAATTGTAAAAAATGGAGGAGTTGCTGCAACAAATTCTGAAGAAACAAGAAAAATAGGAGGAGGCAATGCAGAAATTGACTACTGAATATGAAACCTTGAGTGCCCATCAAAAGGTTCTTGAAAATTAAATTGCCCAACAAGCCAGCACCTCAACTAGGCCACCAATGTTTTTCCCAGGGCAACCAGAAGTCAATCCTAAGGAACAAGTCCAAGCTGTCTAGCTCAGGAGTGGAAAAATTATTGAAGAACCGATGAAGAATGTGGAGGACAATCCAGCTAGAGAAAATCCAATTCCAAATATTGTTTAAGAATCAGCTAAAGAATGTCAACATTATAGAATCAAAGATGAAGAAACATTAAAAGAGAAGAAGTGACCTGAACTTGAAGCAAGCACTAATTCATTTGAAGTCATTCAAAGTTCTAAAGTCTCACCCATGTCATTATCCATTAGGCAACAAGTTATGACAGTAAATGTCACGACCCTGGTTTAAACCTTGGTCTAACCCGCAAGTCGCGACATAATGCGATCGATAAAATTCTTATAGCGGAAGCATCATATTATCATGTAGAAACATGTGAGATAAGGCTATCACACCATTGTTCACAACCCACTTATATTTAAACTCATAGCAAGTACACACTCTAATTCAAACTCATACATTTTAAAAGGTTTCTGAAACATTTAACTTTTACACACCATATAAAACATTAAGAGGAGTCACACATCCCCACAAAAAGACATCAAGAAATTAAGTCTTCAAAAGTGCTTCTAATCCGATAGGAGATTTCCAAGCACGGTCACATGACTGGTCTACTGATCTGAAAATGTGTTAAAACAACATTATGAGCAAACAACAGCTCAGTAAGTTAAAAACTCATAACCTATGTGTTACCACCTATTGAAATCAGATAAATTAATTTAGCATTATAAAAATTTATAAGAAATAAGCTGACATCTTATTACTTATGAACAATTATACTACATCAAGTATTCTCAATGAATAACATCTTTAGAATATCATATAATGCCTCACATATTTGTTTCACTTCATATAACGTTTCACATATCATATCATGTATCATGTCATATCTATCATGTATCATATCATATCATATATCATGTCATATCATATCATGTAACATGTCATGTATCGTATCATATCATGTATACACGTATGCATAATGCACATGCCATATTATCAACTAGTCAGAGGAACATATTACCCCGTAGGGTTTCATATCGTCCCAGATCATGGGGTACATTTCCTGCAGAACACATATCATCCCTGACCAGAGGCATCATATCATCTCTGCCGAGGAACATATATTATTCCGTAGGATACCATATCATCCCATGAAAATGGGGTACCTTTCCTGTATAAGACATATCATCCCAGCAGAGGAAATGCATTGCATGACATATAAGATGCATAATGCATGCATTAACCATATCATATCACTTAGAACACATATCATATAATTGCATTAAAAGTAATCACTCACTTTTTGATCATATAGAACATATAGTCAAATCAAATGACATTCCAAAGGATATAACATGAGCTATAACAATGATGGGTTACTTCTAGTGCACCTTGGTACACTAGGAATTCGTATGGTGCTAGAACCATCATGCATAATAATAATTAAACATGTGATATTAATACAATTATAATTTTTACATCGTAATAGTCTTCACAAAGCCTAATCCTCTGGAAATTTCCCATTTAAGGTATATTGTATAAGGGCTCTAAAAATTTCATCAAGACAACCATATTCTTCACCTACCCAGTTTGCTGACAAATTGAGTGGTGTCAGTTGTAAAATTCATAACTTCTGGAATACTTACGATAATTAAGTAATTATAATTTTCCATGAAACTAGACTACCCAAGGTCTAATCCATATAAATTTCATAATTTTATCACTCGTATATGATTCTCAGAAAATCCAGAGATTTACCTCTATTCTCTTCTACTTTTCTGTTCTGACAGACTGAGTGAGGTTCACTTTAAAACTCATAACTTCCGTTGTACATGGTCTATAAACGTGATTCCACTTGGATTACAAAGATAACTTTAACATATTTAATCCATATAAATTTGATATATTAAGAATAAGCATTTAAATTACCATAGCATTTACAATTCGGATTACTCATCACAGAAAACAGAAAGGGCGACTCAGAGTAATTGTCTCATAACTTTTCACGTACAAATCAAATTAACCTGATTCTAGATACCATGGAAAGTAAGCTCAATGAGGGTTCAAACTACAAAATTTCGTAATTATTGAAGAACTATAAGATGCCGAGAACATGTTGACAACTTTCGGAAAGGATTTGGTGTCCAGCAAAGAGGAAACATCATATAGGTGAACTAGGGTTTGATCCACACCTCAAGAACATGTACATAAAGGCACAAAGAGATCTTGGAAGCTCAGAAGAATAGATTTTCATCTGAATTTCATAGGGATAATTCATAGGGAAGGAGTATACAACTTACCTAAATGAAACTCTAACAAGTAAACCTTGATTTCTCCTCTTCCTTTCTTCTTATTTTCCTTAGCCTTAGTTGCTACCTTGCTGAAGTCGAATGGATGTTCCCATGGGGTAAAGAGATAAGATTTTAGGCTATATATATCTTGGATACCGACCTATAGTCGGTTGGAAGTAAGTTTCCAACTTTGCCCTTAGAGTTCACCTTATTCTTGTCATTTATCCTATTATTTATTTTATTTATTCATTTACTTAAGACATTACATGTAAATAAGAAACTACCCCCATTTGGATTCAAAGAAAATATTTAGGAAAATAAATTTCCAAAGAATCGAAATCTAAATTTGTGTCCGAAGAACAAAATCGATCGTTTTTCTGATTTTTCGATTTTGCGCTATCATTTAACCTCACTAATACTTTACTTAGAAAATATTAAAAATCATATTTAACATACTTTCATATATAGGAACAATTACCGGGACTTTAATTTTCTAAATTCTAATATTTTTGAAAAGTCATTTTTCCTTATCCTTAGTCATTTGTCATCAATTTCAGGTGTTGGATTCTATGGAGTTAATGAACATATGCTCACACACTTATCATGATTCATATCAATCAATAATATATGATTAAATTATATAAACTTAGGTGGATCAAGTCATGGATATTACAGTAAAGCCACATGATGAAACTGAAATGGCCAAGGATGATACAAAAGTAGAAGAAATTTCTTTCCATACTTGATTAGTGAAGCTGTCCACAAATTGAGATCTCTACTTGATTACATCATACTATTTAAACCTCCTTGATATCAAGAGTTGTAACAATGTCTAGTCTAAGACATTAAAGTAGGACACTTCTTGGGAGGCAACCCAAGCCTTTTACATCTAATATCCTTTTGTTTTTACAGGAATAAATCAGAGAGGAATCAGATCTACCCATAACTTTTCACCTAGGGAGTACTCCTATCCTCAATTTTGATTTTCTCACTGAAATACCATAATGATAACTGATATCATTTACTAATCCATGCTTTATATATCATAATGATAGTTGAATCATCATTCATATCAGTTATCCAAATCACTTGACGCCAAATTTCAGTGCATTTCTCAACCTTCATATAAAATGCCAACTTGTGCACTTTATTGACCCTAAAAATTTGATATTGCAGATTTCATTGATTTCATTTTACTTGTCTTTGCAGAATTGATTGCAAACCAAGAAGCATGGATCACCCAAAGCCTCTGATTGACATGAGGGAATAGAATAAAGCAATGCACAATTCTAAGAATTCAACACCCTCCCATCCCTCTCCCTTGCCTATCTTTTTCACCACTGAGGACAGTGCTGAGAATAAGCTTGGGGGAGAAAACTTGGTGCTTTTCTAAACTTTGCATCATGTTTCTAATCCATTTTAATGCTCATATCATCATTTACCACCAAGTTATCACTATTTTCACCCGGTTATCATTAAATTCAACAAGTTATCGCTGGTTATCACTGATTGTGCTCAATTCATTTCTTGCCTTCATTTTAACTCTAAAATGGGTGAAATCCTTTAATATGACAGTTAGTACACTCCAATACCAAGTGGTCAATTTGACCATTAGTTTTCTTGCTTTAATCAACCTACTAATTCAGGTGCATTTTAATCAAAATCTCAGCTAAAATTTTTTCATTTTGTGGGTAACACTAGCTGACACCTATGGATTGTTTTGAAAGTAGAAGTTGTCTAGAAGGGAGTCAAGGCTCTTGCTATCATGTTAAATAGGAAAACTTGACTCTTTGGACTAAGGGATCTAAACCTTACTTGAGTTTGAACTATTGCTCACTTCATGAACAGAAAAGAAAGAAAAAAATGGAGAAAAAGAAAATGAACAAAGTTGCATTTCTGCATTGCATTGCATGCAATAAAGAGAGTGAAATTCCAAAAAGGAACCTCTTCTGAATAAAATCAGGATTTTTATCCTGTGATCAGCATGAATAAAAATCAGGTTCAAACCTGTTTATTGCATCCTCATGAATAAAAGTCAAGTTTTCAAACTTGTTTAAGCAGTGGAAAATCTGTTCATGAAGAGATTTGTAATTCAACCTTTTAGTAAAGTTGATAATTCCTGAAATTCAAAATTGTTACTGTTAGTACTTATTTCATGGCTTAAATTTGCTTTAGCCTTTGTGATTCCTTAGCTAGAAATTGAGTTTTGGAAAGAATGAAGTGTTGGCAAAGTGGGAAACTCATTGGACTTTAAACAGTTGAATTTTAATTCATTTGTGAACTGTTTAGTTCAAGTTTGTTCTTAATATCTGAATGCTTTTTTTGAGGACAAGCAAAAGGCTAAGCTTGGGAGAGTTTGATCACTAGCTGATCATGTTAGGTTTTTACTCCATTTTTTATTCATTTCACCCTTATCGAGTCCTCATTTTGCCTTACATATGGTCAATTTTACATAGAATGCAATGGATTGTGATAACCAGCTGACCATCCTCATTTTATACTTAATTCCATGTGCATAGAGGTTCTGAATTGCTAAAATCCATAAAGTTATCAATTCTATGTCAAGTTATCATTTTTTGGGTAAGTTATCATTCCAAGTCATGAAGTTATCATTTTTCTAATCGAGCTAATTTCTAGTTGTTATCTTGCCCTAAATCCCTTGTCATTATGAATTAATCATATTTGGATGATCATGATTTAATTTGTGTAAAGTTATCATTCCATTTCGCAAATTATCATTCTTGGTGCCAAGTTATCATTTTTGGGGCAAAATTGTCATTTCAGTGTGTAAGGATATCATTTCTGCATAACAACATTAGGCAATTGTCTAATTGCTGTCCTAACTCATTGCTGCCCTGAATTAATCACTTTTAGATAGCCACGATTAAATCTGTACAAGTTATCACTTTTCTTATGCAAGTTATCAGTCCGGGACAACAAGTTATCATTCTTATGAAACATTATCCACACCTGATAATTGACCTCATTTATATGTTGTCCTAATCCTTGGCTATCCTGAATTAATCATCTTTGAATAATCACAATTCAATTTACACAGAATCATCACTTCTATGCAGTTATCATTCAGTGCATAAAATTCCCATTTCTGCACAGGGATTTTTATTCCTGCATAATATCAAACTTCATTTGCTAATGGAGCTGATATTAATAGCTGTCCTAATCCTTATTGGTTTAAATCTTATTTGAGGACTTTGATACCTGATGTTCTGTCTCTTCTAGTAGGGAAAACAATGCTGCACAAGCTGGAAAAGGTGGGGGGGGGGGGGGGGCACCACTCCAAAAGCTGTCCAAAAAGCTGCTGCATTTGCTGATATTTTTTGGACAGGACACATGGAAAAATTGGGGAGTGATGGAAGCTTCCTATCTACATCCTAGGGTAAGGAAAGATCATATAAAAGCTAAGAAACCTAGAGAAGAAAAGGGGAGCCTCCATTTGGAGGGTTTCTGGACCAGAAGCAAGGGAGAAGGAGCTGAGGAGAGTTGTTGTAATATGATCCTGTCGACAGTCTTCATATCAATTAATTGCAGGATGATTTGTATCAGCTTTCTTATCTGTCTTGTATCGATGCTTGTAACTATAATGAGCTAAATCTCAACTCTCCTAGGATAGGGTAGTAATCTAGTTTAGTTATGGATGGGGTATGGACATTTCTGATTTCCTGCACTAATATCTGATTTTCTGATTTCTAATTTTGCATTCTGAATTCATTGGACCTTGTTCTTGACATTATGAGATCCTAATTATATTTGCAACTGAGAGGTTGATTTATAATCTATTCTTTATTTAGAAATGAATCAAGAACCAATGACAAGTTTCTAGGTCCAAATCTTGATTAGGAATCAAATTTTTACCTGCTCTGATTTTTTATTTTCATTTTTTATTTTTGATTCTTGAGATTTGTTTATCATTGTAAAGCCCCTTATTCCATTAGCTGCTGAGAGGTAGATTTTGTGGGTTTTTTCTTATTCAGAAATGTATTAAGAGGCAATGATAACTCCCTTGAGTTCAATCTGCAAAAACATGCTATTGGTGGAATTTGTTTTGAATTCTAATTTTTATGGAATTTGCTTTGTCATTGTGGAATCCCAATTTTATAGGCAATTGAGGTTGATTCATGGTTTCCTTCTTGTTCAGAGATGAATCAAGATGCAGTGATAATTGTTAGACTCCAATATGTAATTATGTGCTCAATGTATCCAATTAATTGATGTTGGTGTGGATTTCAATTCAATTTGCAGTCGAGAGGCTGATTTAAAATCCCCTTGATTTTTAGAGATAAACCAAGATGCACTAGCATTAACATTGAATCAATTGCATTCCTACCTAGTTAATTGAAGTAATTGTCTCACTATTATGAATGCAAGGAATTTGATATCATTTCAGACCTTGCTGAATTGCCAAATCTGAGAGGATTATGACAATATCAATATGGTTCTCAATTTGTGCTTAATGATAACTTAATAACAATGAGGATCCTTCTTTAATTCAATCTGGCTAACATTTATATGAGAATATAATGCTTAGTTCTGGATTAATTAAACTGTGAGAGCAGTCATATTTTAGGTTGAATCAGATTTGATTTTAAATTGTTAAAATGTTCCATTCCATCCATACTTGAATTAAATAAACCTCAACTCCTAGGAGAACCTTCCCATTGATTGATAAACCCTTTTAATCCTTAGTTCAGTAGTTAGAATTCAGTTCTTTTCAATCACTTAAAACACTAAAAACAATTATCCATTTTTGCCAAATTTAGAAATCTGTTTTCACTTTCTTAATTCCCTGTTTTAGCCACTTAGTCTAGGGCTAGTCTAGGTTAGTTTAATGAGTCTTTAGCCTTCAAATCACTGTGGATATGACACTTGAGTCTACTACATTGACCTGTGCACTTGCAGTAGAGAGGAAGAGAGGAGTGTGAAGACATTTCATAATATTCAATTCTGAACCATAAAATCAACAAGTTATCACTACTCCACTCATTCCACATCAACATCATTCTGTTGCATTTTCAATTTTGTTCAGTTTCTAGTTGTGCATAATCTATGTCTACACCTTGTTCAATTTGTAGTTGTGCATAGTCTATGCCCACACCTTGTTCAGTCACTTCTACATAGTCTACGTCTATACCTTGTTTAATTTTTACTTCTACATAGTCCATGCCTAAACCTTAGTCTTTTGCATTCTGTGCTATAAATCAGTCAATTAATTATACACTCCCCAATATTCACATCAACGTATTGACCCATGACATGCTCTGCGTATTTCAGATGGAGGGATATGTATTGATCCATGATTTGCTCTACGTATCCGAGACTCATGATTGTCAAGCTCTTCTTAACTGTATGACACACAATCATGGATTGATACGTATTGACCCATGATTTGCTCTGTGTATCCGAGACTTTTGATTATGAACCTCTACTTAATTATATGACACATGATCATAGAGAAATACATATTGACGTATGATGAGTATGTGCATGTCAAGTTTAACTGTGAATATGATGATATATTAGATTACTTTTATTTATGTAAAAATTCATATGATTTGACAAGTTATGTTATATGAGTTATGCTTTAAATATTTTCTCACATGGAGAACATGATTATTTAAATGTTGTATGCACTCGTATTATTCTCCTATGTTGTACCTTTATTCCAGCAAATAATTGTTGCTCATAATACCCATTTTAAATTTTTTAGATACTCGTAAGTTCTCGAGTTGAATCGACTCAAAGCTTATTTTGCTGCATATAGAAGAAGTCGAGTCGTTGGAGCAATTCTATTTCCTCATTCACTTTTGTTTTTGAAACATCTTCATGTAATAGATAATTCTAGATGTTGTAATGAAGTTTGCGAGAAACTTTTTATAAGGTTGTATAAAATTTGATCCTGTGGGAGTGTTAAATGTGAAATGGGCCGTGAAACAATAGTGATGAATGTTATGTCTTATAAATTTTTATTAAACTTTGATGAGTATATATATGCATCTATTGTATGTATTGACAAATGACATAAGATAATCAAGGGAGGAGGTTTTGTCGATTTTATTATTAGAATTGCTAAGTAATATTAAAGGAAATAATAGTTACGATTAAAATTTAGTCACGGAGTTGGGTGTGACATAATTTGATATCAGAGCTTAGATTATAAGATTCTGTAGATAATATGACTTAAGTTTAATGTTTGGTGACATCATATGCATTAGATTAATAGTGCATGCTTTTGATTACTTTTCTTATTTTATTTTTTAAGGGGTAAACCTATCGCCACATAAGTAATGTGGTGAGTCCAATTAGATATGATTGACCTTTGTAAATCTGCTCCGTTTGACAATTGACCTATTAGAAGTTCATTTTCATCTCTACATCATGCATTAGCATAGGGTGTGGCATTTGATGCTAACATTGATCCTTCCTATGTGATTATGTGATCATATTGGGTCCATCAGTAATGTTTCAAGATGGCAATGTTATGCTAGAAGTACTTGCAAAAGATAAAAATGAATATGAAGTACATTTCTTTGAATATCCGAGATTGTATTGTCTTACCTGAAGTGGATTGATTAGTTCATCATCGTACCACTCAACATTGTTTTAAGAAAGAAATTTATTTTAAGTTATTAGGAAAATCAAGAGTTACACTTTCTGATAAATGTTAGAAATTTTCCCTCTTGCATTATTCATATAGTAATGATAAAAAAGTTAATTAGGAAGGGATGAGAAACTTTGCTTCTATCATCGAGATAAAGGTAAAAGGGGTCACGATTGAAAGATATTTCAATCATATCTGAATTTGTTAAAATATTAAGATCTTCCCAAATTATCATCAAGTAGATAGAGGGAATTCTTTATGGATCTAGTCCATAGGACTATTCCTAATTCTAAGACTCCTTATTGTATAACACCTACAAGATTAAAAGAGTTGTAAGACTATTCCGATGAGATATGCATTCAGTCAAAATTTTGAGCTTCGGATTTATTCTTCAAGAAGAAAGATAAGTTCTTTAGTTGAGCATGAACTATATACATTTTAAGTGATTGTGAAGAATAACTTATTAAGAATTGGTTACTTGCTTGATCTATTACAATTACTATTGAATTCTCAAAAATGAATTTAGGATATGGATCCCTTAGCTAAAGTTAAAGAACATTATATCTCAAAAGTTATATGCATAGAATTCGATATGATCATTACGAATTCTTGACCTTTAAACCACTCATAAACTTATGACCTCGTAATTCCTGAAGTCATGTACATTATGAGAAATATTTAAACACTATTTCGTAAAAAGTTCTTATAGGAAAAATAAAACTAAAAACCAAATTATGCGTGATTTTTGGCTTGACCTCATGATATTAGATCATGTCAATTCTAAGAAAAATAAATCATGTCCTGAGTACGTATGATCATCTGGTATCTGAATGAGTTTGATCAATTATTTATCATGCAACTCTTCTTCCTAATATAGAAAGGAAGCATGATGTGTTCCCTTATATTCAAAATTCTCGACGTGAAAACATAGAGGCAAAGGGCTAACAAAATATGTAGTAATCCTTTATATATGATTGAGTATAAATAAGCTTATTGATTTGAACAAGAACTTGTCACATAAAGAATAGTTAGTTTGCAAATTATATTAAAAAATGCATGTAAAAGATAAAAAAAGTCACATCCTAAGGTATTGTGTTATAAAACTTTTAACAATGAGACATTGTGTTTTGAAATACAAACATTTAAAAATGGTCAAAGTATTGTGCAAGGATACTTATAAACCATCATTCACAGTTTCATAGTTGGCATACATTGAATTACTTATAAGTACGAGAATCAGATAATAGTTATGTATTACATCATGAATATTCAAAGGAAAAAAATTCTTTAAATTTTAACACTATAATTGTTCGACTCTTTCAAGTGTTTATGGTTATCCAAAACTTTGAATAACCTACGTATAAATTGACTTGAAGTTTAATTCTATAAGATTGGGATTAATCCAAATACAACATGTTGATATAAAGATTTAAAAAAAAGAATAAAGTATAGTTATGTTGTTTTGAATAGTCTTTAAAATCAATTTGCAAAACGTGCTATAAATAACATGAGTGAAATATGAATATGATCTTGAAAACTTTATGACTGCATTTGGTTTGGGAACATTTCGCGGAACATCGCAAAATGTTCCCAAACAGCTTACGTGATGTTCCCGTCACGTGAGCTCGACGAGAACATTTGCCAAAATGTTCTCGTCTGAATGTTCTTGCCGAAGGCAAGAACATTTGCTTTTTTTTTTCAACTCTAGCCGCAATCTTTTTTTTTTAATTCCAACTATTTTTTTAATTATTTTATAATGTATGTATATATAATTTATAATATATTAATACATTATTAGGGATATTATAAAATAATTTATTAAATGTTGTTAATTAAAAACTATAAAATAATTAGTTCTAATAATTAATAAATATTTTATTAATTAAACTATTCAATTATTTTTTTTAAAAATATATTATATTTGGATCTTAAATGTGCGTAAATTGTAATATTAATAATAATTAAAATATTTAATCAAAATAAATAAAAATAATATTAATAATATAATGATTTGCGTAAATTATAATATTAATAATATATTCTTATTTACTATAATTTTATACCTCATAAAATAATAAATTATATTCTTAGTTCTTACTTTTTATCCAAACACCCACTAAAACTTATCCATCACATCAACTTTTTAAATCCCCATCATTACACTTTTTCATCCAAACACCAACCCAAACTTTTCTATCACATTAATTAGTTCTCGAGAACAAAAGTTCTCTCAATATTCCCATACCAAACGCAGCCTATATATATATATGTATGATCCTTAATATGAAATTAGAAATTACTTGCATTGGAAGTGTAGATAGTAAAGTATGAGTTTTCTTCTTGGAATTTGATAATATCAAATCTTAATATATATATATATATATGTATGATCCTTAATATGAAATTAGAAATTACTTGCATTGGAAGTGTAGATAATAAAGTATGAGTTTTCTTCTTCGAATTTGATAATATCAAATCTTAATAAGATTATACAGGATATTGAAGGTTCTGTAGGGACAATCAATAAGAGAATATATGCTTGTAATCCTATGAAGATATCATGAGATGTCTATATTAATAAAAATGATAAACAATTTATAGAAATGGATAATAATATTAGACTACGCATAAATGTTCAGAAACCAATTATCAAATAAGTTTAGTGTTGAAAATTGATACCTAGTTCATATGATTCAAATTATGTGATGATCATTAAAGTATCATTGTCTAATGTGAATTATTACAAGTGATATTGAAATCATTATGGAACTTTGAAGTACTATTACTGATATCAGAATTATTGTCAATTTTAAGCCATCATTGTCAAACAACATTCTTATAGATTTTGCAATTATTGATGATTCTTGATTAATTGTCATCGATTGCAGTTCCTCATACTTGAGTAGTGATTTTTAGCTCATCAAATCTCATGTAGCATGATTTATTAACTCACCATTGTCACTCCTCTACGGGTGATAAATGATTTGTCATTTCGGACTTTGGTACGTCCATGATGCATCCAAAATATAACATATTTTAGATTATTATTTTAATTAATTTTTCTGTAATTTGATCATGGCATGCATCATTTTTAGTCACCTTTAATCGTAATTCCAGATTTATCAATTTTAATTATTAATTCTTTGAAAATTTTAATTGTGGATGGGTTAACTAAATTTTGATAAATATTTTGCAGGAAAAGCCGAGATTAGGAAAAAGAATTTATTTCTTACGGTCGAGATTTGACTTTACCCCCAAGACGTTTTGGCCGAAATTAAAAGGGGGTAAAGATAAATGGAATTTTATATTTTGGGCGTAATGGCATGAAGATGAAGACGTTTTGGCCGAGATTCAAATGGTGTAACAATTAAATGATTTTATCTTTTGGAAGATTAAATTCGTTATTACGGTCGAGATTCAAAGGGAGTAAAGATAAGAAGGATTTATCTTTGGGCGTAATGATAAAAAGGATTTATCGTGTTGGCCGAGTTTATCTCATAATTTTAAAGCCAACCGTACGATGTTACGATCGAGATCAAATTGAAGGCCGTCCGCACCCTATAAATACGTGAAGAATCCATCGTTTCAATTCGTGCTCTGAAGTTCAGGTTTCTTCCACGGCGAGTCGTGAGCTCTGCATGCTACGACCAAGAGGAGAGAGGTGTGACGGTTGGAAGTTGATCGCGACCCTGATCAAGTCCGAGAGGCTGCCCGACTATTTGCCAGATTCGAGATCTCTATTTTGGGTGTAATTCTTTCGATTATTATTGTTATTTTGTTATTATCTCTCCAGAATTTCTAGGATGAACTCCATGTTTTTAGGATTATTATTTTAGGAGATTATTAATTGAAGGGAAATGTTTGGACCCTATTTTATTTGCTTTAATCTTTTCTGATCAATTATTAATTGTGCTTAATGCTTTTATGCTAGTTAATTAAATTTCTGAATTAGGCTATACCAGTTTGTGGAGTGTTAATTTCAGAATTCATTATACTAATTATAATTGATTTTATTTGGAATTAATAATTGACATAAATTTGATAACTAGTGTGTGGAGAATCAAGTTTGTGTGGTCTATTAATCTATACCAATTTGTGGAGTGATTAATAGTCTAGAGAATTCAATTTAATGCATCTTAATTTTAATATGATTTTGGGGGTACCAGTCGTGGAGACTTCAATTCTTATTAAATTAAGATAGTTCTATATGATTAGATTGAGGGATGCTAGTCGTGGAGACCACAAGTTAATCATGTTAGATTACTTTAGAGAGACTCTAATCCATCTTTAAATATTAAATTTATCTTTTATGGTTCAAATATTATCCTGATCTATTTTCATCCTAAGGCCTAACTTCAACACCACTATCTTATCTTTATCTTATTTTCTTTATCTTTTAAAAAACTCATTTTCAAAATCCATGTTTTTTCTCTCTTATTAATTTATAAATTCAAATATTGAATTAATAATATTCCTTGTGGGTTCGACACTCTTACTCCTATTTACTATATTACTTGAGCGACTAGTGCACTTGCTAGCGATTTTATTTTGCTACATCATTTCAACGCATCAAGTTTTTGGCGCCGTTGCCGGGGAGGTAAAAAACTTGATGCGTTAAATTTGTAACAATAAAATTTGCTAGCAAGTGCACTAGTCGCTCAAGTAATATAGTAAATAGGAGTAAGAGTGTCGAACCCACGAGGAATATTATTAATTCAATATTTGAATTTATAAATTAATAAGAGAGAAAAAACATGGATTTTGAAAATGAGTTTTAAAAGATAAAGAAAATAAGATAAAGATAAGATAGTGGTGTTGAAGTTAGGCCTTAGGATAAAAATAGTCAAGATAAATATTTGAACCATAAAAGATAAATTTAATCTTTAAAGATAGATTAGAGTCTCCCTAAAGTAATCTAACATGATTAACTTGTGGTCTCCATGACTGGCATCCCTCAATCTAATCATATAGAACAATCTTAATTTAATAAGAATTGAAGTCTCCACGACTGGTACCCCCAAAATCATATTAAAATTAAGATGCATTAAATTGAATTCTCTAGACTATTAATCACTCCACAAACTAGTATAGATTAATAGACCACACAAACTTGATTATCCACACACTAGTTATCAAATTTATGTCAATTATTAATTCCAAATAAAATCAATTATAATTAGTATAATGAATTCTGAAATTAAACACTCCACAAACTGGTATAGCCTAATTCATAAATTTAATTAACTAATATAAAAGCATTAAGCACAATTAATAATTGATAAGAAAAGATTAAAGTAAATAAAATAGGGTCCAAACATTTCCCTTCAATTAATAACCTCCTAAAATAATAATCCTAAAAACATGGAGTTCATCCTAGAAATTCCGGAGAGATAATAAAATACAAATCATAAAAATTGAAAAAATTACATCCAAAATAGAGATCTCGAATCTGGCAAACAGTCGGGCAGCCTCTCGGACTTGATCAGGTCGCGATCAACCTCCAGCCGTCGCACCTCTCTCCTCTTGGTCATAGCCTGCAGAGCTCACGACTCGCCGTGGAAGAAACCTGAACTTCAGAGCACGAATTGAAACGATGGATTCTTCACGTATTTATAGGGTGCGGACGGCCTTCAATTTGATCTCGGTCGTAACATCGTACGGTTGACTTTAAAATTATGAGATAAACTCGGCCAACACGATAAATCCTTTTTATCATTACGCCCAAAGATAAATCCTTCTTATCTTTACTCCCTTTGAATCTCGGTCGTAATAACGAATTTAATCTTGTTACGCCCAAAAGATAAAATCATTTAATTGTTACACCATTTGAATCTCGGCCAAAACGTCTTCATCTTCATGCCATTACGCCCAAAAGATAAAATTCCATTTATCTTTACCCCCTTTTAATTTCGGCCAAAACGTCTTGGGGGTAAAGCCAAATCTCGGCCGTAAGAAATAAATTCTTTTTCCTAATCTCGGCTTTTCCTGCAAAATATTTATCAAAATTTAGTTAACCCATCCACAATTAAAATTTTCAAAGAATTAATAATTAAAATTGATAAATCCGGAATTACGATTAAAAGTGACTAAAAATGATGCATGCCATGATCAAATTACAGAAAAATTAATTAAAATAATAATCTAAAATATGTTATATTTTGCATGCATCAAACTCCCCCAAGCTTAAAGTCTTGCTTGTCCTCAAGCAAAAATTCAAGGCAAGGCTCAAGAAAGTTCCATCATAGCCTCCACATTGTCAACTGACTAATTTTTTCACACAATTCTTCTGCACACCTACTGCTCAGCATCTTATCATTTTCCATGCACTTAGCTTCATAGAGGTTATGAATGCTACACAAATTTAAACAATCTCAAATTCAGCCTTGTAGAAAAATAAATTGTCTGTCAAATAATAGTATTAATATTGAACACATAAGTACTAATTGAGCTTAAAACTTTTTCTTTTTTTTTTCACTTTTATTTTCAATCATTTTGAAAGTTCTAATCTTCAAGCAGGATTGCACAAGGAAGTCCATGTAACGGGCTTTAGACTGATGACTCCCAGACCAGATGACCTTAGGGCACCAGGTGATAAAGCACCCCTCGAGTTTACTTGCCCGAACAACCAAGGTTCTGAATGAAGAGTTCGAACTTAGCCATAGTTCAGTACTCATGTGCTTCTCCATATTCCACAAGATGGTCCATGTAGCAGGCTTTCGATCGACGGATTCCAGAACAGTTGCCCTTAGGTCGTCAGGCATGAACCCCTACGGATCTAATTACCCGAACACATCTTGGTTCCGGATAACACTTTTGTACCTACTCATAACTTTATTCATCATTTTTTTTATTTGTTGGGGTTTAACTAACCCTTCTTTTTATTCACTTTCAATTTTTATAAGCTCAAAAAGTACTTGATATGGTCAATAAGAAGGCTACTATTAATCAAGACTTAAAAGAAATTAATAAAAAAGGCATGAATATGATTTTGTCGACTAGTCATTCATAATTCTACTTAGCATGGGCACATAGTCTATAAGTTTGATACTGAAGTAGCAAGTGATAAGAAAGAAAAGTATTCAAATTTCATCAATTAACGACATGTCTTTGAACTTTTTACTAAAAGATAATTAAAACAGTAAGACAAGAGTTTGTAAGATGATAGCAAAAATAAATGCATGCAATGGTATTTTTTAGAAAATTTTCAAATTTTTCAATTTTTTTTGGATTTTTTTTACAAATAGATGCAAACATAAGCAAATAAAAAGAAAGAAACATGCAATGCATGAAATGCAAACTCCCCCAAGCTTGAACTAGACACTGTCCTCAGTGTTAAGCCAGCAAGGGAAAGCGATACATACGCAATAAAAAGGAAAATTAAAGAAATGAAAATAAAGAAAAGGAAAAAAACAACCGGATTTACTGTCTGCGGGGTGGTGATGGTGGATGGTAGCCGAGATTTCCTTGGCGCATATGATACTCATGGATGCGCCTCGTCATGCGCGCATGCTGATTCTGAAGGGATTCGAAGTGACCCTGATGATCATCCATATTCCTAAAATCAGCTCGAATGTTGGTCAACTCTTGGGCTTGTCTAAGTTGCTCTTCCTGAATAGCGTGCAACTGCCATGACTGACGAAGTTGCTCTTCTTGAAAAGTGTGAAACTCCCCTGCTTGACGAAGTTGTTCATCATACATTGATTCCCATAAGTTTTGCATGGAAGCATAGTCAGGCTGAGGTGGCGGAGGTGGATAGTAAGTCTGCTCTGGGGCTGAAGTAAAAGTGGGCTCCGGTGCTATATAGCGATTCTGCACAGGTTCTTGTAAAGGGGCAGATACTTCCATCGAATCGCGTTCCTCATAAGGAGTAGAAGGTATGAATGAGGAATCAGAAGAGCTCTCTTGTGCTGGAGATGGAATCGGAGAAGGCACCGGCATATAAGGTGAATGGACGAATGTGGCATATTGGGAAGCTGCTGGTGATGCAGCCTGGAATCCTTGTGGCTGTTGAAGGTAGGGTTGGGCTGCCACATAATCAGTAGAATCAAACCAGGAGAAAGGTTCATCCTGGTGTAGCTGTCCGACAGAGGTAGATGGTCCTGCAGGTGGGATTACTGGAGCTATGACCTGCCTAAAAAGGAGCCAATTATTTGGATTAATCGGCGTAAAAGCATCTCGATCTGAGCAGGACACTCCTGATTGTGGCCTTTAAAAATAAAAACTTTGATCCCTGAGTTGTTAGTCTTCACGAGACCCATAGCCTGAATGGTTCTACGAGTGAGGTGAGTGTTCCCTGGCACAGCTTCGAGATCATCCAAGTCAAGTTGTAGGTGCTGAGCAATAGGTGTTAGAAGGGCACCCATATTAATGCTACCGCCACGATGAGTAGTGCGGCGCTGGAATCGACGAATGAGGAAGGCACCCACATTAACAGGAGTTCTGTGAAGCATGCTGTGGATGATATATAACTCTCCCTCTAAGACGGCACCATCATTATCACTGCGCCCACTTATGGTCTTGCTTAGCATGCGATGGACATAGCGCAGAACAGGATTTTGAATTGAGCTATCTTTAGCGGTGTTCCAAACCAATCGGTCTTCTTCTGTTATCTGTTTCCAAAAGGTTTCAGCATCAAAGTCAGCAGGTACAGAAAGAGATCCATGATTAGGGAATCCATAGATATTATTAATCCCTCCTAGAGTGAGAGTAAATGGCCGCCCATAAAGTTGGAATGAAATGCGAGGCTGATCATAGTTCCTGCCATCTAAATTAAAGACTTTCAGGGATGAGAGAAATTTCATAATTAGTACTTCATAAGTTGGTCACCAAGAATGCACAAAGTCAGATAGTCCAATTTGAGAAAATAATAGATGAATATCTGCAAGTAAATTATACTCCCTCAGCAATTCAGTATCTGAAAATCTGGTGGCATGAATTCGAATCTCACACATCCGTTCATATCGAGCTTGATACTCCGGCTTAGTCCAATAATAATCTCCGGGGTAGGAGATTAATTGTGAGGGCTGTGGGGCCGGCTGAGCATTCGGATGTCGTCGTTCGTGACGTCCCCTCCATAAGGTTTCGACCGTAGTATTCGATGAAGAGCTGAAGGTCGGAGGTGACTCGACCGTAAGGAACTGGTTGATGAAGAACTTCGACCGTAATAAGTAGAGGGCACTTTGGCTTCTCGTTCGTCCGTAAGTCGATGAAGAACCTCGGCCGTAAGAAGTAAAGCTCGGCTGGAGATTGGAGTTTGGCCGTAAGAGAGCGGCGGTGTGACTTCCGTAAAGAAGTCTCGGTGCGCGGTGGCTCGGCCGTAAGGAACAGGTGGAACCCGCGATGAGACTTCGGCCGTAAGGAACTGGCGCGGCGCTTTTGGGCGTAAGGATCGGCGGTGAGACTCGGAACTTCGGCCGTAAGAGCCACTTCGGCCGTAATTGATGAAGAACTTTGGCCGTAGTTTATGAAGCTCGGCCGTAAGAAGTAAAGGCATGGCACTTTGGGCGTAAGGGAGCAGCAGTGACGGCGTCGGCTCTCGTTCGGGCGTAAAGATAGCGGAGGCACCTCGGCCGTAAGGAATGCGGATGAAATGGAGGCGGTACTTGATCTGCAAAACGCGAGATGTAAGATTTTATAGATAAAACTTCGGGCGTAATCTGACCTGTTCCCACGTGATGGCGCGCAATGAAGGGTCATGTCATGAGCTTGGCCGATTTTCAAGGTGATTCGTCTGTTTCGCCTTGTCATGTCCGAGGTGAGGTGGCGGTAATGGGAACGACTGTGGTGGCAGGGCGTAATGTGGAACCAGCAGCTCGTCTTGTCATGTCCGAGCTTCGGCTATAAAGAGAACAGGTGGCAGGGCGTAATCATTTTTTTTCTTTCTTTTGGCCCCGTGATATGTCTCGTCTTGTCGCGTGGAGGGAATCAATTCTTGGAGTTTACGCCCATGCTGGGAGTTAACGCCCCTGAGTTTACCTCCGAAGTCCTCTCCTTACACACATTAAATATTAATTAAATTAAATGACTCCATAATAAAATAAATGTCTAATTAAAATTAAAAATAAAACTATCACCGAAACTAAGATATTAATTAACAACTAATTAGTCTAATCTAAAAAAATAAAAATAAAAATAAAAATAAATAAATAAATAAAAAGATAGAAATAGTTCTGATTTATAGTCGTCAGCTTGATTTAGTTCTGATGAAAATCAAGGCCTATTTTGCTCTTCCCCCCTTGAATTTTTCTCTGTGTTGCTTGGGAGAGAGCACGGTGTACGTCCAGTCAGTTGTGCCGCCATCTGGCCCAGTTGTCTTTCCAGATTTCGAATGGATGCATCCTGACTCGTGGCTCTAGATTCCATATTCTTTTGCAGCATTTGCATTGTGTCTATGATCTGTGCCATCATCTCCTGCATATGATTTGATGATTGATATTGGGGAGTATCAGGTTGCCTTTTCAGTATATAATCTTTTGATGGACCAGAAGATTGGCCTTGATTTTGATTATAGGCAAACTTCGGATTGTGTCTCCAACCATAATCGTTGTTCCTATAAAATGGATTGGAAATAAAGTTAGCATTTTCAATTTGATTTGAATTCGAAGTGTTACCTGTAGGGCTATAGTTGCTGGAATTTCCCATTAGTGACATCATCTGCTCGAATTTTTGATTAAGTGACTGCAGCTGAGCCACTATTTCTGAAGATTATATTCCTTGTGTAGCATGTACATCATGAGTTCGGCGAGGTGGTCTCCTTTCTTGACTCGACTTGAGGGCTACAGCTTTAATTATATCTTGTATCTCACTAGGGCGTTTAGATCCCAGTACTGTCCCTCCTACTGATTGGTCGAGCTTATCTTGATCTGCAGCTCGCAATCCATGGTAGAAATCTTCCATCACTTGCCACTTTGAAATCTGTTGTCAGGAACTCTGGCTAATAGTTCTTTATATCGTTCCCATGCCTCATATAATGTCTCGTTATCGTCTTGAACAAATGCCCTCAATTCTCTTCGATATTTGCCTGCCTTTTGTGGTGGACAATATTTTCCAACAAATTTTTCTACCAGCTCCAACCAAGAATGAATCGATCTTGCAGGCAAAGTTTTAAACCAAGTGGAAGCTTTGTCACATAAAGATTGAGGAAATAATAATAAACGAATAACTTCAGAAGAAACATTATTAATTCTAAAGGTGCTCAGAGTAGCAAGAAATTTGTCAAGGTGATCGTGAGGGTCTTCATGAAATCCTCCTCCAAATTGAGATGCTTGTATCATCCTCACGATTGCAGGATTTATCTCAAAATTATTTGCGTTAATATCAGGCAGTACGATGCATGATTTTCGGTCACTGTATCTGGCCGAGACATATTCTCTCATAGAAAGCTCTGCTTCATCTTCTCGCCGATTATTATGTGGTGGAACCAGTTCATTTTGTTGCTCCAGTCTCTGATTGTCACGTGCTTGTTCCGCCATTTTTCTTATATTTCTTCGTAATCGACGATAGGTTCTTTCAATTTCAGGATCAAACTCCAACAGTGGATTTGAACTCCTAGTGCGCTTATCAGAAGATTCCAGGATTGGTTGTGATTTAATTTTCAATTAGTACATGCAACAACCAATTTTCAGTAAGATAAAAGAATAAAATGAAAATATATACAAGAAGGAAGAAATACAGATAATAGGTCACAAAAAATGAGATTTTAACAAATAAAGTCTTTCGGCCTGATAAAATTAATTTTCGAGAGGAACTTTTCAGAAACCTAATTACGGCCGCAAAGGGAGGTTCTTCAAACCAATACAAATGTCAAATAACTCGACTGAAAGTAAATTAAATAGATAATCGTAAAAATCATGCACTCGTTCGGCCATAAAAACCATGAAATAGTGTCGAAGGATTAACCAACTTGAAGGCGTAAAACTCGTTAAATTACGGTCGAAACAAAATCATAAGATGGCGTAAATATTAACACGACGATGAATAATCTTGGTCGAAAGAGAATTAAATTGACTTTTGCGGCGTAAAGAATTAATCAACTCCTCGCATATAAAACTCTAGGTGTAAAGAATCGAAGTCAACAACCTTTGGCCGAAATAAAAATCGAACAAAATGTCGACAAATGAATCATTACGGCCGAGGAAGAGGACAATTCATATCGGCCGTAAATCGATGAAAATTAAGTCGAACTTGATCCTTGATGGCCGAGAAAGAAAAATTCACAAATAAACTGGCCGAAAATGTCATAATATGGCGTAAAAACAAATGTTCAGAAATTTATCGACCGTAAAACAATTCGATCGTGAAGTTTCAGCCGTAAAACTCAGATTAAATTTGCCAGCCGCAAAATATAAGCAAAGACTTTTGCGGTGTAAAAGATTTTTCGAAATTATTAAAGCCGAAAGAGGTCAAATCAATAATAAAAGGAATTTTACGGCCGCAAAACCATGAGATCAATTCTCGGCCGTAAAAAGAAAACATGAGATCATTCTCAGCCGTAAAAAGAAGATTAAATTCTCGTCTGCAAGCTTAATCAATCATATCACAAGAGAGAATTCAATTGATCCGGATGAAGTGAATTTCGACCGTAAAGATAAAAATTGTCAATTAAGCCGAAATGAGGTCACATCGGCCGAGATGAAGTCAACATGATTGTCCGTAAAGCAAAATAGGGTTTCGGCCGAAATAAAGTCGAATGAAACTTGAGAATATTACCCCAACTCTTACGTCGATAATTGAATCATTACGGCCGAAAGTGAATTAAGAAGATTCTTTACGGCCGTAAAACAACAAAAATAGAACAAACCACTTTGGCCAAAACAAAATCAAATCATGGCGTAAAACAACGTTCGAATAAAATTACGGCCGTAAAATAGAAGAACTCAATCGATATTGCGAGCCATAAAATCAGTAAAGCTGACAAAAATCAATCTCGGTCGTAAAACTATAAGACGATGACAGAATTTTAAGCCGAAAGTCGACAATTTAAAAAAATTATCGCGACCTTTATCTGCAAAAGAAAAAATGTCAGTTTATTCACAAAAATAATTAAAACAATTAATACATATTTATAAAGAATTATTTACAATTTATTTACATCTCCTAATAATTTATAAAAATTAGAAATTAATTAATAAAATATTCCCCGGCAATGGCGCCAAAAACTTGATGCGTTAAATTTGTAACAATAAAATTTGCTAGCAAGTGCACTAGTCGCTCAAGTAATATAGTAAATAGGAGTAAGAGTGTCGAACCCACGAGGAATATTATTAATTCAATATTTGAATTTATAAATTAATAAGAGAGAAAAAACATGGATTTTGAAAATGAGTTTTAAAAGATAAAGATAAGATAGTGGTGTTGAAGTTAGGCCTTAGGATAAAAATAGATCAGGATAAATATTTGAACCATAAAAGATAAATTTAATCTTTAAAGATAGATTAGAGTCTCCCTGAAGTAATCTAACATGATTAACTTATGGTCTCCACGACTGGCATCCCTCAATCTAATCATATAGAACTATCTTAATTTAATAAGAATTGAAGTCTCCACGACTGGTACTCCCAAAATCATATTAAAATTAAGATGCATTAAATTGAATTCTCTAGACTATTAATCACTTCACAAACTAGTATAGATTAATAGACCACACAAACTTGATTCTCCACACACTAGTTATCAAATTTATGTCAATTATTAATTCCAAATAAAATCAATTATAATTAGTATAATGAATTCTGAAATTAAACACTCCACAAACTGGTATAGCCTAATTCAGAAATTTAATTAACTAATATAAAAGCATTAAGCACAATTAATAATTGATAAGAAAAGATTAAAGTAAATAAAATAGGGTCCAAACATTTCCCTTCAATTAATAACCTCCTAAAATAATAATCCTAAAAACATGGAGTTCATCCTAGAAATTCCGGAGAGATAATAAAATACAAATCATAAAAATTGAAAGAATTACACCCAAAATAGAGATCTCGAATCTGGCAAACAGTCGGGCAGCCTCTCGGACTTGATCAGGGTCGCGATCAACCTCCAGCCGTCGCACCTCTCTCCTCTTGGTCGTAGCCTGCAGAGCTCACGACTCGCCGTGGAAGAAACCTGAACTTCAGAGCACGAATTGAAACGATGGATTCTTCACGTATTTATAGGGTGCGGACGGCCTTCAATTTGATCTCGACCGTAACATCGTACGGTTGACTTTAAAATTATGAGATAAACTCGGCCAACACGATAAATCCTTTTTATCATTACGCCCAAAGATAAATCCTTCTTATCTTTACTCCCTTTGAATCTCGGCCGTAATAACAAATTTAATCTTGTTACGCCCAAAAGATAAAATCATTTAATTGTTATACCATTTGAATCTCGGCCAAAACGGCTTCATCTTCATGCCATTACGCCCAAAAGATAAAATTCCATTTATCTTTACCCCCTTTTAATTTCGGCCAAAACGTCTTGGGGGTAAAGCCAA
Organism: Pontederia crassipes; assembly: GCA_030549335.1. Classification (NCBI taxonomy): domain Eukaryota; kingdom Viridiplantae; phylum Streptophyta; class Magnoliopsida; order Commelinales; family Pontederiaceae; genus Pontederia; species Pontederia crassipes. The sequence continues at coordinate 13,175,180 of CM060190.1, forward strand.
ATCTCGGCCGTAAGAAATAAATTCTTTTTCCTAATCTCGGCTTTTCCTGCAAAATATTTATCAAAATTTAGTTACCCCATCCACAATTAAAATTTTCAAAGAATTAATAATTAAAATTGATAAATCCGGAATTACGATTAAAAGTGACTAAAAATGGTACATGCCATGATCAAATTATAGAAAAATTAATTAAAATAATAATCTAAAATATGTTATATTTTGCATGCATCAGTCCATCAATTTTGAAAGTTTAAAGAGTTGTGAGAAAGCTTCTCGAAAAATTATTGGAGTGGTATTCTCTGGTCATCTATCGAGAGCTTTAACCGAGTGTTTTTTAATCATGAAATGTTGGTTGGATGTGTAGTGAATGAGAAATTAAAGGGAGATGTCTTTTTTATCCTTGATCATGAATTCGAATTGACATTTTAACATTGTAAATCAATTATAAAGGAAAAGTCTTATTCACAAAATTCATTGTTGCTCACACTCTGACAATCATTCTTACGAATGATAGTGAAGAAAACATATGAATACGTGATAATTGGTGCTCATTACCCTTATCAATAGTGTGTCATTTTCTTTTGCTTGTCATGAGACTATAATTGTTGAAATTCTACTTATTATCCTTGTTATGCATAAATCTGGTCAAATATTTGAAGATTTCGTTGCAATTAGTTTTTTTTCATTCACAACCTTGGCACTTATCTTTATTGGAACCTTATATAAAATTAGTCATGAGTAACAAAACTAAATGAAAGAATTAATACTTTTATGAAATGCTAAAGGCATACATTCAAAAAACTATTATAGTAAAAGGAATTTTAGTAATCTAATGAAGCCTAATATTATAAACACACAGGATTATTGTGAAATATCAAGACAAATAAAAAGTGATTAGAATAGTGAATTCACAAGGACAATACTACCTATGGAAAAAACAAACAACGAAGGAAAGTTATGTCCTATACGAGATTTTAGCATGTATTGGGTTAACTATTTATTTGTTAAGTTCTACACTTAGAGATATTGTGTATTTACGATATCTTCAATGTTTCTATGCTTCAATGATATTGATCAAATCCTTTGTAGACAAGCTCATCAATCAACAAATTATCAATAAAAGTTTTTGCCTATGTCCATCTCTGGTCATCTGGATCAAGATCTTTTTCTTTTCCTTGTCTAAAGTCACTAAATTGCAATGAGTCACTAGTTGATATAACTACGACGATCAGAAATATGCTGAGTAAGATTCTTAAACCATAGTATGTGCTCTTTGGCTAATCTTCAGTTAGAAGTCCACCAACTACAGATATCAAAGCTCAAATCATAAGAATGATCAATGTTAAATCTTGTAAAGCATTCTAAGCAAACACCCAGGACCTTTTGTTTGGTTTTTCAACATACTTGTTGAACAAAAAAAAAAATCAAATCAAAATATTATGTTTGTCATTATGTCATCATCGATTGAAACTGAAATTTTCCTTGCTATTCCACTTAGTCCTCCATTGGTCTTCAAATCCTTGTTATTATGTCCACGTGCAATGGGTGCTAACTCATATGGGTTGATGCAATAACCAATTTTTCTCATATTTTTTGGGATACGATATTTCTATATGCTATGCGTTAAAGCAAAAATCAAAGAGAGCAGATTATCAACAAAGAATAGTACATATAATTACCTTCTGCTCATAAAGAATTAAAGATTGTACCATCAATAAATTGCAGAGCAACCTTCTGCATATAAAGAGAAACTCGATCTATTCTAGTATAAGAATGTTTGTCTTGAGAAGAAAATATAGTATAAATTATAAGAGTCAAGGAAAATGAATTTTGAAAATGAAAAATTCCTTTAGTGTTAGTGTTATAGAAAAAAAAAATCATTCAAGTGAAGTGAAAATTGGAAATGAGAATGACCAAATAAGAAGGAAGTATTCATTCTTATTCTTTGGAACATGTATCTAAATTTGGGGACGAAATTTTTTTAAGGAGGGGAGAATTGTCACATATGTACTCCACAAACATCATTTTTATCTAATAATGCATCTAACTAGCATATTAAGTTCTTTTAGATGCTTATATAGTCATGGTTGCATGTAGCAATTAACTTTTGGATTAAAGCATAATGATAATTAAATTATCGATAAGCGTTATAAAAAAATTACATAAGATTATTAGGAAAAAAATAATATTTTTAAATATCATAATAAAAATATTTAACTGTGATTAACTAAGTTTAATTAGGTTTAACACTAATTTCTAACACAATAATATGATTGGACTTTCATTTCAACCAATGGAGTTTCCAGCAGCTGAAGTAGACAACTCACTAGATGTTTAGAAAATGGTTTTTTCAAACTGCCATATGATGTGTTAAAATTATAAAAATAATATATAAATCACTTATTCTTATTCTTTGCAAGCCAAAAGATTTCCAGGATAAAATCTATAGCCGAATAGCATGAAGAAATTCTACAAATTTGCTAGGTTAAGGTGAATTTGTGGATCCAAAATTGACCTTCAACTTTATATGATTATATGTTCCTTGTTCATTCTTCATAAATCATAAGCTTTTACATGCTTCATCCATTTAAAGTTATCATAAACTTTTACGTGCTTCATCCGTTTGAAGTTATCTTTCCATTAGCACAAGAATCATCTAAAAATAATGTTTACAAAGAAAGTTATGAACCGATCTTCATGGGTCGCTCACTCTGTCCCGAGTCAGAGATAGGTCTGCCTTGTAGATTAGGATATGATTCGGGTAAACTGAACTAGGGTTTGAAATTTGGATATGATTAATTAGACTTACAAATGATTATTTGAGAATTAGAATCATCCAATTTGGATTTGTTTATGTGGAGAAATGATTTTTCATCCCGCATGACCTCTTCTGTCTAGTTTTAGGACATTGAGAAAGCATGAGCCGAATTGATTATTTTTTTAGAGGGGCATATAAAGAATTAAATTCTATAAGTTTTATTCCTAACCACTACTAAAGTAGAGTCTAGGAAAATTAGGATCTCATCAAATGGACAAGCAATGTTAAAGATATAATTTAATCTTTCAGTGATACACAATCTGCCAGAACACATACCTTAGATCAGATTGCCTTGGATTTTATGACTTGCTCACTTGGATTAGTTAATGATATTAAAGGGTTAAAAACCTTAATAAGTCTAGTTTGAAAAATACAAGAGGCATATTAATAGAAAGATACAAGAGACATAAATCCTCTCATCATACCACCAATGATGTTATAGAATTCTTTTACGACTATCATCTCGCACGATCCTCAACGAGCTATATGAATTTGAAAAATATTAGAATTAACATTATGAGCAAAAATAGGTCGGTAAGTTGATAACTCATAAGCTATGTGTTACCATCTAATAAATTTGAGGAAACATAAAAATACAAGCATTCATCATAATATCAAAATTAATATTTTCATTTAATAAATACATATGTAACATTCCAATCGAAATCATCCCACTCAATTCATAATCATTGTCATTTAATCATATCAAACATGTGTATGCAATGCAACACTCTCATATGTATGCACGGATCACCAACTGGCCTGTGGTCGGTAGGTGGACTCTAGAGGTGACTCCCATCGTGATAAGTGATGTAGCACTTAGCTCCATTCTACCTCATCCCGTTCGGAGAACAAATCATATAGCGATAGGTGGACTCTAGAGGTGACCCTACGGATTCTAGAGATGGCCCCCATCGTGACTACTCACGATCTGGCACTTAGCTCCTCATGACACTTAGCTCCAGCCTATCTCATCTCATTATTAGGGAACAGAATTATGGATTGGACTCTAAAGGTGGCTTCTATCGTGATCAGCGATGTAGCACTTAGCTCCGATCATCACATATGCATATGCAAGCAGATGCAGATGCAGATGCATGATTCATCATATAACAATTTCATATCAAAGATCAAAGGATTAACCATATCTTGTAACTCAAATATCATAAAATGAATCATGTCGAGCACTGATTCAAACAGAATAGGATTGCATTTTATTAAATAAATCCTTAATATACCACATATGCTTTTCAATTGTACCATCACTCGATTAATCATTTCAAACGGAACAAGATTGCACTTCTCATAATCCATTCGTATCATATCACATATGCTTTTCAAATGTGCAATCATACAATCATTCATATATACTTTTCATAATTGTATTTCTCGAAATCAATTCATAACCTATCCAAAACATATTCAATACTATCATAATCAATGTCACACTAAATTCAAAAAAAGGTGAATACATAGAGTAGGAGAAACCAACTTACCTATAAGAGCTACCAAAAAGTTTTTCCTTTCCTTTTTCACAACTTTACTCTTCTACTCCTATACAATAATAATAAGAAAACACATCACTTCTATGATCTGAACAGAAGCCTATCACACGTGAAACACAATTAATTGAAGAGGTACATGACCCTTGGGTATTTACTCTTATAACTTAACTATTTATCACAAGAGTTAACCTACTATTAAGACAGATTATATACACAATGAAAAAAATTCCTATATGCTTGAATTGATAACCAAATTTGTTCGTTCCAATTTTGCTTACTTCCTTCTTACTAATATCTTAATCTATAAAAGTTTCATATCTTATCACATTGTGGTTTGTTCATAGGAAAATCAAAATTCAGCATAATTTCTAGAGTATTTCTTTGTTCTGACAGACTAAGTGACCTTAATTGTACAATTTATATAAAATAAGAAACATGTCATATTTAGGTAACTTAAATTTTGTATAAACACAGACTTCATAAGTTGCAACTCATAAAATTCCTTGAACTTATATCTATCCATACTGATCATAATACATTTAACAAATACTAACATAATCTACCATATGTTTCATCCTGACAGACTAAGTGAGGCTTGGTAAAACATTTATAGCGTTCCATACAGATATCATTTTCAAGTGATTCTAATTTTCATGGAAACCTAACCTCAGTGCCTATAACACCCTAAAGTATCAGTTAATTCTATGACATATTGAATTTGATCCAAATTTAGAAAATTGGGTAACAATTTCAGAAGACAGAGTAATAGTACCTTAAAGATAAGAACATAACTTCTTTACAGAAATCATATTAACTTGATTCTAAAGCTCAACAAAAATTGTCTAAGAGATGATCAATAAAAGTAATTTTCATAATTTTTGGACCACCCGAAGGTATGAAATTATATAGCTAAAGATTTGGAAAACAATTGAAAATGACTAAGGTTAATTTTGCTCATGAAGAACATGAGTTTTGCCACATGGTTAGCTAAAATCCAAAAGTGAATGAGATAGAAAAAGTTCAGAGAAACTCTAATTAGGAAAGTATGAAATTAAAATCAAAAGAATGTGAAGTATGAACTCACCACATGCCAAAACCCTAATTCCCCTTCTCTTCCTTCAAATTCCTTCACTAGAAGCGCATGATCCTTTTGTTTCTCTTGGATTTTTGAATGGGGCAAGTGAGGAGGTGAAAAGATGTGGTAGATCATGTAGAGGGTAAAGATAACGCATGTTGAAACTGACCTTAAGTCGGCCAAGTAAATGGTTTTACCTTTTCAATTTATTTATTTATTTATTCATTTACTTAAGACATTACATGTAAATAAGGAACTACTCCCCATTTGGATTCAAATAAAATATTTATAAAAATAAATAATCAAGGAATCGAAATCTAAATTTTTGTTCGAAGAACAAAAATCGCAAGTTCACAGATTTTCCGATTTTGCATCTATATTTTACCCAAGTAAAACAACTCCTAAAAATTGTTAAAAATCACATCTATAACTCTTTAATATATAGGAACAATTATCGGAACTTTAATTTTCTTAATTCTAATATTTTCAAAGATCATGTTTTCATGCCTTGAATAAATTTTTGCCAAATTTCAACGATCAAACACTATGAGTTATAACTCATGCCTTAACACATATATCAATTTTCTTATCAATAATATGATATAATATTAACCATGTGATTACATGTGAATTAAATTTGGGATATTACAATCAAGCTACAAGTGAAATGAGAAAAATCTAGTAGATCACCTTTGAAAGGATAAAGTATAAGGTGAGTGGGTAAATTTACAACATAGCAAAATGTTATATGTTAGTTCTTTTATTTATAGTATTATCTCAAGCAAAGATGATGATGATGATGATTATTATTATTATTATTATTATTATTATTATTATTATTATTATTATTATTATTATTATTATTATTATTATTGAAACATGTCTTAGAGTTATGAAAGATATTTATGATATGTTTCAAGAATTTCATATGAGATGGAGTAACCTTTTACACAAAATTTTTTTTAGGGAACAATGCTTGTGAAGTTAAAATAAGTTTTATTTGTTAATAATATGTGATTATGACATATGTATTTTGATATTATTAAACTCCATGTGTTCATTGACCATGCTGTTTGAAAAAGGTCTTTGAAAACATATTCAATATACATGAAGTATTTGGGGCGTATATCGAGTGTCTTTGCTTTTTGGGGGCTACTCTCTATGCACGTATTGACCCATGATATGCTCTACATATTTTAGATGGATGGATACGTATTCATCCATGCTTTGCTCTGCGTATCCGAGATTCTTAATTGTGAAGCTCTGCTTAACTATATGACACACAATCATGAAGGGATCCATATTAACTCATGATTCGCTTTGCGTATCCGAGACTCTTGATTATGAAGCTCTACTTAATTATATGACACATGATCATAGAGGGATGCATATTGACCCATGATGAGTATGTGCAATGACACATGAGTCAAGTTTAATTGTGAATATGATGAAATATTAGATTACTTATATTTATGTAAAAGTTCATATGATTTGACAACTTATGTTATATGAGTTATGCATTAAATGTTTTCTCACATGGAGAACCTGATTATTTAAATGTTATATGCACTCGTAAGTTCTCGAGTTGAATCGACTCAGAGCTTGTTTTGCTGCATATAGAAGAGGTCGAGTTGTTGGAGCAATTCTATTTCCCCATTCACTTTTTTTTAAACATCTTCACGTAATAGATAATCTAGATGTTGTAATTAAGTTTGTGAGAAACTTTTTGTATGGTTGTATAAAATTTAATCCTATGGGGGTGTTAAATGTGAAATGTGATATGAAGCAATAGTGATAATATGTGAATGTTATATCATATAACTTTTTATTAAACTTTGATGAGTATATGTATGCATCTATTGTATGTATTGACAAATGACATAAGATAATTAAGAGAGGATATTTTGTAGATTTTATTTTTAGAATTTCTAAGATTAAAGGAATTAATAATTACGATTAGAACTTTGTCACGGAGTTGGGTGTGACAAAAAACATCCACAGTTCCTTGAACACTTCTAAAATAAGACATCTAATGATTCATGACTTTATTTATTCTTATGTCATGAAACTTCATTGTCATGAGCTAAACCACCATCCATCCTAATATCAGTTATCTGCACAAATCCAAAATGTATAATTTTCCAATTAGAATATGTAAAGATCATGTAATACATCCTAAACTAACATGAGTAATATAAAGCAGTTTTAATTTATTAGAAAGAAACATGCATATATGTCATGTTCCTATCAATATGATTTACATGCCAGTCATTCATATCATCACCGTGAATAAACACCATAACACGGAATAACATGCAGTGATCATTAATCTATAAAATTACATCAGTCATCATTCAGTCATATCAATAGACACATTAAGTAACTTGCACTTACCATCACTTTGCCTTAGTGAACCTTCTTAGGTTTGATTTATAACACATTGGACTCGAAAGCGAGCATTAATCTTTAGGTAGAATAGTAGTATTTGTACAAATATTGAAGAATCATGTCGTTCCCTTTGTAGTAAGCTAGCTAGGTCTCAAAGTCAAGACTCTCATTATCCGAAGGTGATTAAGAATATACATACCATTGATAGTAAGATACAGTTATTTCTTAAGAAAATATTTACTCCAAGATGTAGGGCACAATTATTTCCCAAAAGAAATACTTCCACACAAGGAGCAGGGCACAATTATTTCTTAACAATGAGTTAAGGGACGACAAGTAACAATATTCTTCAATTGAATATATTATGATTTATATCATCAAATAGTTTAACGTCTCTCAGTCTTTATATTTTAATTTAGTTAAGGTTGTGCACGCATCTCGTATATCTAGGTGTCATATACAATTATCCATCATCATCACATAATATTAATACCATAAAAATAACGTCTTTATCATTCGATTGCGATCATGACAAGGTGATCATGCCCGTGACCATAACCCTATAATTCTTTTCTTCTAAGTATTGGTCACAATCGTGATTGATGTGTCACGGTCGTGCTAGGTCATTTTCACGATCGTGCTTCCATGGGAAACAACCGTGAGCAAGTCCCATTTTGGACTCATTCTGTAGAATTCTTGATCACGATCATGACCATAATGGTCACAATCATGCCTGGCTTGTAACGACCGTGCCAGCATCCATCACGGGAGTTACAATGCCTTGGACGTTTGACCAATTTCTAGCCGATCGTAATATGCCTTGGATGTTTGACCAATTTTCAACCGCTCGATTATGATCGTTCCATTGATCAACACGACCTTGCCAACATGAGAATCTCGTTGTCCAGCCCGAAAATTACAATTTTAGGATGAGACTTTGTGGAAAAATAATATTCATCATCCTAAATCATCCAAGCATATAGATCAATAGCATATAGATCTCAGCTTTATCATCTAGCAGATATAATAATGATTCTAAACATGCATACCCTCAATCAAAATCGTTATTGAGAACTAAGGTGTTCTGGAAACTCTCAATCCAAATAAAATATCATTGAGAGGAGGGAGAAATTTGGACCACCTTTACATATCTCCTATTTCTTCCTTTCCTTCCTCTTCCTTTTCTTCCTCCTTGTTCCTTGGATTTTCCTTCCTCATGTCCTAACCGTCAAGGATTCAAAATGGAGAAAAAAATGTTAATAAGGAGCTGAAGGTCTTTATATAGGGGAGGTAAAGTTTGACTCAAAGACCAAATTACCCGTGATAATTTTTAAGTGTTTACATCGAGCATGTGAAGAAAGGTGAAGGATGAGCTGTTGCATAAGGGAAACTCAGTTTTTAAACTTTAGTTAACTCTTTTGTGAGTGTCGGGTACTAAAATTTGTGCCCTATTTGTAATTATAAATATAAAATTAATATATAGTAGAAATAAATTATATATATTTTTCATCACTAACCTTTGAATAAGATGATAATATATTTAATTATTTCAATAAATAGATAATACAAATTGATATTCTAATAATGAATATAATTTATTTGATTTCTTATTATCTTCGACATAAAAAATTAATAACATTTTTGTTGGTTTGAAAGTAATATTTTTTCTCAATAAGGGTTTTTTTAACATAAATCATGAACATAATTTGTTTTTTTTATAATATATCATAATATTCGCAAGATAATTATAACAAAAAATTTCTATAACACTAAACATACATATTTTTAATTGTTTATTTTCTGTCATTCTATCTTATCATTATTTTTCAATGAGAGGAAGACATGTAGCAAGTTGCGTGTAGATATATTCAAAAAAAATATTTAGAATATTTATTTTTAATTTAATTTAAATATAAATTTGACTTCATTATAGACTGCTATATGGTGAGTGCCAAAATATGTATATATGTGCGGGCGTGTATGTTTGTGCATCTATGTATGTAGCATCTATGTGTGTATTTTTCTTTTTTTTGTATCAAGAGGCTTCTAATTTTTTAATGATAGATGAATTAAGTTTATTTTTTGTAGAAAAATGTGTGTATTTTTTTTTCATTTTTGAGAGAGTTTGCATTCCTTTTCTCTCCAAATATGCCCATTCAAACACTTCTTATATCATAGCTTGATATTGTTAGTATCTCCTTATATATAAAAATTTTATTATTCAATATTTGACAAAGAGAAATATAAATACACATATTTGTATATTTTAAAAAATATTTTAGCACACACAGATGTTATGTTTTGGAATTATGAAGGCCCTCGATTTATAATTACAAATGTAAAATTTAAAAGTCTCAATAAATACAATTATCTATTTTCATAACTAAATTTTGAATATAATAATGACATATTTAATCATTTAAAAAAATATACATCAAATATTATTCATACCGTATCCTAACAAATTTTAAAATGATCTAAAATAATTTTATGCTATATATTGGATAACTACACACAAAAATACTGTTACGATACATATGAATTTAATTTAATTTATCTATCATGACTGACATAATTTAAAATTTTTAAGAAATACATAACCTCCTAAGAGAGTGTTTTACCTCTACATTTGTACATGAAATATATATAGATATAGTTATATTACATATAATATTGTTAACTATATCTATAATATTTTTAGGTTATATTAATAATAAATATAAATTATTCGTTCATTACTACGCATCACAACTAATATACTTTATAAATTTACATTTAAGATATTTAAATGGTGTAGCTTATGTCCCTTGGCATCTTCTACCTTTTTATTTTATATGAAAATAGTTACATAAATATAGATATAGATGGACTATATTTTTGTTAACTTCAACAAAAAATGTTGTTAAAATAGCATGATGTGATAATCATTAACTTTACTATAGTATTATTTTTTATAATATATTAATAACTTTATAGTTAAAATATTGGTGATACTTTATTTATTATCAATATAAATATTGTCCTCAGATGTAAGTTTTTTTATACAAAATCTTTATATATCATAAGTTGATATTTTTAATATTTTTATTATATATAAATTTTTTTGCATATTTTTATTAGATAGAGAAAATATAAACACACACAAAAATACGCATATATACAATATTTTCAGCTCACACAGACCTATAATCATAGGTCCACGTGTGCACTTCATATGATAAAGAATGCCTAATATATTATTAAAGTTCGAAAGTGTCTTCTATATATTGTTAAAAATATATAATCTAAAAATACAAATAAATAAAATTATGTGCTTTCACATGTACTTTTTGAATAACATATTGATATATTTATTTTTTTAAAAAACTAATATACATTAAATTTCATTCATATCACGTCTTAATAAAGTTTATAATTATTGAACTATTTTTATAATATATGTTAGATAACTACACAACAAAATTATTTTAGGATATATACGAATCATTAATTTATTCTTGGCTGTCATAATTAACATAATGTTAAGATTTTTATTTAAAAAAATTATGAAATACATTACTTGCTAATAGTGACATGTGACACTTTTTACCTATGCTTTTATATAAAGATAAATTTAATAATGAAAAGATTGGGTGCAAAATGAGAGGTGTGGGATTATAAAGGAGATGGAGAATAAGACTTTGTGCCTCCTCAACTCCAAGAGCCATGAATATGAAGGGATTGCACAAAGTTCCAAAGGTTGTGTAAAAAAAAAAGAGGAGGTCCAAATTTGATTTGACTTCTTGTTAAAAATCTAGCGGATGGGGACTGAGGGCCCAAAAGTGTTTCGGTCGATCGATGAGCCGTTGCATTTAATGTTTTAAATTTTAAATTTTTATGAAAATTCTGGGAATGCTACATTATAATACCCATAAAAAAGATTCGTGCTCAAATATTGCATGAAATAAGGCTTACTGAATAGGTGTGAAAATTCCTTTTGCATCTCCGACTCGAGTTCTCACGTAGCCTTCTTCTCGTGGTGAAACTTCCATGCGACCTTGACCAACGATACATCTCGATCCTTTCGACATCTTTCATGTTAGGCTCTTCAATCCTTGCTACGTTGGCATCGTTGTGCTTGTACTTCTGGAACATAGAGACATGGAACACGTGTACTCACCCGTAGGAAGGGGGTAAGGTCAACCTGCACGCTCCCTCGCTGGTTAAATATAATATCTCGAAGGGGTCCACAAACCGAGTGTCATGACTCCGATTTAAATCAGAGCTCGCGGCTGATTACAGACGATCAAATAATTTTCTTTTTTTTCAAAATAATTTGTGCATAACTCCTCTAGATAATACAAGAAAATGATAACACACATAATCAAATAACACAATTTATATTGATCATTTAGAGCATGTAACAAATCCTATGGTACACTGTAACACATGTGATTTTTGTAAATAAGGCAACGGTCCAATTCAAAATCAATTGGTAATTAATGCAATAAATTCGAAATCAATTCGGATTAAAAAAAGGCAACGAATGAGAAAGGAAACGACCGACCAGGGGAGGAAATCCCTCCCCTGATCGCACCCACGATCGGTCGGCCCTCTGGCCGTCCGATACTATAAAAAGGACGAGAGGAGGACACACTAGGACCTTTTGGAATTCCTCTCGACTAGCTGTCGTTCTCCCTCGTCCTCCGGCGACCGACGAACGACGCCAGGATGAAATAGAGTACAGACGAGTCGACGGCTGTCCGGCGCACATCCACGATCCACTGATGCAAACGAACACTCCCTCGACGTTCGCTTGAACCCGACGCACCTTTCCCTTCGGCCAAGAATGACCGGTGATCAACCGTACGACGACTGTAATACCGACAAACCCGAAAACTGACGAACAAAAGGTACCTTAGATTTAAATCCCATAGACGAAGAAATATAGATCTAGTGTTGCGTATCAAGTTATCATAGTGATCATGAATGTCATAGATATATTTCTCATATTGTGATATGCTTGATCCGACGGCCGGAAGGTCGCCGGAGATGGAGAAGACGACCGGCGCAGTTCCTGTGCGATGGAACCCGGCCCGCGTCATCCATGACTCGGCCCGGGTCACACTTAAACGCGGTCCGAGTCTATGTAGACCCAGACCGAGTCGCCTCATCGGCGATGTCGCGAGAACGCGACCAAAAACTCGATCGAGTCAGACATTAACTCGGCCCGGGTCTTACCGAGTTGGATTGAATGCGAATCCGACTCGACGTCAAACAATGTATCGTCAATGACCCGGCCTGAGTCGGACCTCAACTCGGACCGGGTCATGCACAGAAATTCTCCGACAGAGACTCAGCCCGAGTTCTCCTCAACCCGGCCCGGGTTCTGTCGGCCAGAAAAGGGAACTTTTCCGTCCAGTCCAATCCTTCGAAAGTTAGGTCCTATCCTCAACAGAATCACATTCAGAACCCTAAAGATATAGAGAACCCATCCTTTTGAGAAAAAGGAATCCCATTCTCTTCCGATTTCTACATAATATTAAAGACGAACAAAGATAAGCAAAGTAAAGATAAAGATGCGGGATTGCTATGTGCCGCCCCCAAAGCATGGAACAAAGATCAGAGTATAGTACAGAGAGGGACATGTAGTTAGCTGAGGAGACAACGAAGCTACTGGTCTTCGATGACCACTGTTCCTGAGATTTCAAGTCCTCTCCCACTTGTATCTCGAAGAAGGGTGATGCAATGGTCACACTCCTTCCCCCAGATATTATTGTATTGAGCCAGAGGGACAGGTAGCTAACTGAGGAGATAGTGAACCTATAGATTCTTAAATGACCACTGTTCCTGGGGTGTAGGTTCTCTCCCACCTACATTCCGAATTGGGTGATGCATTAACACACACCCTTCCCCTTTTTGGGCGTACTGGCTCTAGAGATTTAGAGAGGCACCTCTGGCATCCCAACTAATAAAGTCGAGTTCGCATAGGACAACCAACTTTAAGGATATCCTAGTAATGTAAAAGATGTAGTGCAATTCACATTAAAGCAAATGCAAAGTAAAGTATTGTATAGTATGGCATGGACACAATATAATAAAGTATGGAACATGGTATTGTAAAGATAATGCAAAGTATTGTAAAGACAAAGTATAGTTATAGCAAAGAGTAGAGCACAAATATAGATAATGTTAAAGTATGATGTATGGTTCATTATAGGCACTGCATAAAAGCCAAGGTCTATAATTGTTTATCATTGATATATTGTTTCAATGTTCTTCACTGAATCTTATTTTATCGTCTATGTTCTATTGTACTGGACATCTTTGCTCACGGGTATTCGATTCCCCTGCATTGGAATTTTGCAGGTGAGAATACTAACTGACGAGGTGTTGGAGGGCACAGAGCTTGAAGGAGGCTGCACATGACTATCCTATCATCAAGCTTACTTCAATTGAATTTAGTGTTATGATTTTCATGTTATCCATAGACATTATGATATTCCGCTTATTAAATTTCTTCCGCCTATTGAACTTCGTGAGATTTATGAACTCTTGACATCTTGTTATCACATGTATGTGTGAACTATGTCTTCGATATTCTGACTATTGAACTTTCGCATTAAAGTCCTTTATTATATTTTATTATCATATTGATGTCACGTGTGCACTTTGTTGAATGGTCATGGTCAATAGTGTAGTAGGCAGTATAGCGCTCTCGGGATCAACTTGACTGCCTACGTGGCGGGGCGATCTTGGGGGCATTACAGTTTGGTATCAGAGCCTATGTTCTTGGCTCCCTCATTGATCATAGTAGAGTAGATGTTCATGCATAACATTTATTGTTCATATTGTTTCATAGCTCAAAGTAAAGTCATGTGTAAGCTTCTCAAGCATCTGCGGCTCCACTCCTCAAGTAAGTACTAAGTACATTTTCATGTAAGGATACTTATGTTATTGAGCTAACTTGTTCCTATAGATGCCTCCGCGCCGCATAACGTCCAGAGTGGTGCGTGGAGAAAGTCGAGTGTTCTGGGTAGCTGAAGCAGTTATGCACCCACCCACTACTCCGGCTCAAGAACAGGAGTAGGTGCAAGTACCAGCACAGGGTCGCGGACGTGGTCGCGGACGTGGCCGTGGCCATGCGATTCCGCTGCCTCCTGCTCCAGAAGAACAGGAACATTCAGATTTAGAAAGCGTGGGAAGCAATGATCCAATGATACCTTCCTTGCCAGTTGAGACATCTGTAGAAAGGGAACGAAGGAGGAACTTGCAGATTATAGGAGGACGTATCAACAACCCTATCTGTTTGTCGTCAGACGAAGAAGAAGATCCAGAACCAAGTAGAGAATTGCAAAGTCGGGAACAGAATGATGCAGATGCATGCCCGGACAGCCCTATAAGTCAGACAGACCCATAACCATATTGCGGCTATTGCGATCAAGATGGGCATTTTGAAGACGAATGCCCGAATCCTCCTAAGCATGAGAAGGACCCCGGGAATGAACCTGGGGAACCTTCTCGACGTAGTGATTAGTAGTGAATAGTTCTCTGATGTTGAAGGCCTTAGTGTGCCTTAGACAGATACTTCTGTTTTGTTTTGACTAACCTTATCGTGATATTTACTTTTGGCCTTAGTGGATATTGAGCCATAAGGTCTCAATTTTTATCTAAGATTTTTATTTTTGGTTAAAGATCTTTGATTATATGCTTTGCTCAAATATTTCCATGGTCTTTTATAGATATCTCCTCAAAGAAGGGCACATGCCTCCACCAGTGAGAATGAGATCCATAATGAAGTGGAGACCCCTTTCATTCCCCCACCTCCATCTTATCCTCCTCCACTTCCACCTTCTCCTCCTCCACCTGAACCACCAGTGCAGCCAGGATGTCAAGCTCCTCTTCCCTGCACACTACAAGAGTTCTAGAGGTCGAAACCTCCAATGTTTAACGGAGAAGGAGGCATAGAATTAGCCAAACAGTGGATAGAGACTATAGAAGACAAGTTCGACATCTTAGACGTCCCTAATAACAAGAAGGTGCTGTTCGCTGAAGACACCCTCCAGAAGGACGCAAAGGAATGGTGGAAAGCAAAGAAGGCCACCAGCTTTCCGGAAGTCAGAATTGTTGCCTGGGAGGACTTTCGCAAAGCATTCGAGACGAGATACTTCCCTAAGTTTCAAAGAGATTTGAAGCAGAAGGAGTTTTTGAACCTAGAACAAGGGACCATGATAGTGGCCCAATACATGACAAAATTTGTTCGACTAAGGAAATACTCTAGGTTGATTATGGACGAGCAAGATGTAACAAAGTGATTTGTGGATGGGCTGAATCCTGCCTTGAGGTCCCAGACGAGACCAGGAAACTGCAAAACCCTAGATGAGACGGTCAGTTTGGCTACACTAACCGAGAAGGATCACCAAGACCTTCAGAAAGACAAGAGGGTCCAACAGAATGTAGGGCATAGTTTTCAGCAGCAACAACAACAATAATTTAGAGGGAACAACCGTCAACATCAACGATGGGATAATCAGCCTTGCCCTTACCCAGCGCCTCAGCAGTACAACTGTCCACAACAACAGCCTTACCGCCCTCCACAACAATCTCCTCCACCACAGCAACAGCAACCACAGCAGCAGTAACAGAACCCAAGGCCCCCTCAGCAGGCGCCAAGGCTCCCAGCCCAACAACAGAGGTAACAGCCTCCTAGGGCCTCGCAAGCACCACCCGCACAAGATGAGAGGGTCTTATGCAATATCTGTGGAAGAACCCACGCTGGGGAATGCTGCATGAAGTCTGGAGCATGCTACTATTGCGGTTGAATGGGCCACATTGCAGTAAACTGTTCAAGGCATAGACAACAATAGTTAGTGCAAGAAAGACTCTTCAATTTAGAAGAGGATGCGCCATAGAAAGACGTTGAGGTCATTCGAGGTACGCTATTCGTAGTTGAATTATCTACTACAGTCTTGTTCGATTCCGGTGCCTCCCATTCCTTTATATCTGAAGAATGTGCCAATACATTAGGATTAACTGCAATGAACCTAGATCATAAGATGAATATACTTACTCCACAAGGAACCCTGATTACCACAAAGTACCTCCCTAATGTCCCCATAGAGATAGAGAAAAAGAACTTTCCTGCAAATCTTATCATTATCCCTATGAGAGATTATGATATAATTTTGGGCATGGATTGGCTAACCTCCCATGATGCTTCTATCTTGTGCAAGCAAAAGAAGGTGATTATAGGTACACATAGTACATATAAAGTCATTGTCAGAGGCATTGCACAAAAGGAACTAAAGATCATAATGTCTGCCATAAAAGCACATAAACTACTCCAAAAGGGATGTAGAGGTTATCTGGCAAGTGTTACCAAGATAACAGAGCTAGCCAAGACCCCTCAAGACATAAAAGTTGTGAGGGAATTTCCTGATGTATTCCCTGATGATGTTAGTGGTCTACCGCCCAGAAGAGAGATAGACTTCCATATTGAAGTGGCACCCAGCATAGCACTGATCTCCAAAGCTCCATATCGCATGGCTCCAGCAGAAATGAAGGAATTTAAGAACCAGATTCAAGAGCTGTTGGACAAAAGTTTCATCAGGCCTAGTGTCTCCCCATGGGGTGCACCAGTCCTCTTTGTCAAAAAGAAGGACGGATCGTTAAGACTTTGTATCGGCTACATAATGTTGAACAAAGTCACAATAAAGAACAAGTACCCGCTACCTCCCATCGATGACTTATTTGATCAGCTGTCCAAAGCAAAGGTGTTCTCCAAGATTGATCTGAGGAGCGGATACCATCAGCTAAGGGTAGCAGAAGAAGACATCCTAAAGATAGCATTCCGATCAAGATATGGGCATAATGTCGTTTGGGTTAACAAATGCCCCGGCAGCATTCATGGATCTCATGAATCGAACTTTCCATGAACACCTGGATAAGTGTGTAATTGTCTTCGTCGACGACATCCTCATCTACTCTCCAAGCATAGAGCAACATAGGAACATCAGAGGATGGTATTGGAAACTTTGCGAACAAAGAAATTATACACAAATTTTTCCAAATGTGAATTCTAACTAGATCAGATGATGTTTATTGGCCACATCGTCTCCAAAGATGGAATGATGCTTCATCAAGGATTTCTCCAGAATTACATTGCCACTGACCAAGCTAACAAGAAAAGGAGAAAAGTTTATCTGGTCGCTCAAGTGTGAAGAAAGCTTTCAAGAGTTAAAGAAACGGCTAACTTCAGCACCAATCTTGACGTTATCATTGGGCAATGGTGGTTACGTAGTTTACAGTGATGCTAGTGGTACAAGATTGGGGTGCGTATTGATGCAACATGGAAAAGTAGTGGCATACGCATTCAGACAGCTGAAGAAACATGAGGTCAATTATCCAATTCATGACCTCGAACTGGCAGCAGTAGTGTTTGCCCTCAAACTTTGGCGCCATTACCTGTATGGAGAAGAATTTATGGTCTACACTGACTACAAGAGCTTAAAGTATGTCTTCACACAAAAGGATTTGAATATGCGCCAAAGACGATGGATGGAGTTCTTAAAGGACTATGAGTTCTCTATTAACTACCATCCAGGTAAAGTAAACTCAGTGGCAGATGCACTTAGTCAAAAGTGGGAAGGATCTGTTGCCTTCATGCACCTTCGACAATTTGAGACGATGGAGGAACTTTTCAAGTGGACACCAAGGGTAAGACATGATAGATCATTAATGATGATACAACGTATAGTACCAGACATGATCAGAAGAATCATTGAGGCACAAGTAGAAGATACAGACTATCAAACAATGATGATAAAGACCAGTCTCGAGACGACAAATTTCAAAGTCTCTTCAGATGGTGGCATCAGGTACCGCGATCGTTTATGGGTACCGAATAACCCCGAACTCCGAAGGGAAGTGCTAGATGAATGCCACAAGTTAGAGTTTGCAATTCACCCAGGGAGTACAAAAATGTACAAGAATGTGCAGAAGAGTTTCTGGTGGCCAGATATGAAGGAGATCGCTGAATATGTCTCCAAATGCATAGTGTGCCAACAGGTCAAGGTAGAACACCAGAAACCTCAAGGAACTTTGAAGAGTCTGGGCATCCCACAGTGGGAGTGGGAAGAGATATTAATGGACTTTATCACCGGTTTATCCCGAACTCAGAAGGGGTATGATGCCATCTGGGTGATAGTGGACCGACTCACTAAATCGGCTCACTTCCTACCTATCAAGGTAAAATAATCTCTTGAAAGTATAATGGATCTATATGTGCAGGAAATTGTTAGACTACATGGGATTCCATCAGTCATTGTGTCTGATAGAGATTCCAAATTCACATCAAGATTCTGAAAGAGCCTCCAGAATGCTTTTGGGACTAGGCTTCGCTATAGTACAACCTTCCACCCCCAGATAGACGGACAATCAGAGAGGACGATCCAGACACTGGAGGAGATGTTAGAGCATGCGCCCTAGATTGACACGGTAATTGGGACAAGCACCTACCTCTTATTGAGTTCTCTTATAACAACAGCTTCCATGCTAGCATAGAGATGTCCCCCTTTGAAGCATTATATGGTCGACCATGTTGCTCCCCGACATGTTGTGGTGAAGTGGGCGAAAGAAAGATCTTGAGTGCTGAATTACAGAAATAGACCCAAGAGTACACAGACAGGGTGGAATTGATAAAGAAGAGGATGAAATCTGCTCAAGATCGTCAGAAGGCCTATGCATACAAGAAACGCCATGAACATACCTTCAAGACAGGAGATTAAGTTCTGCTTAAGGTCTCCCCCACCAAAGGAGTGATGCGTTTTAGTAAGCGTGGGAAATTGAGTCTGAGGTATGTAGGTCCATTTGAAATTTTGGATATGGTCGGAGACTCAGCATGCAGGTTGGCCCTACCCCCAGCATATGCTAGAGTACACAATGTCTTCCGTGTTTCATTAAGTACAATCATGACTACGCCAACGTCATCCAAATTAAGAAACCAAACCTCAAGGAGGATCTGACATACGAGGAACAATCCACGGAAATACTGGAATATCAAGAGCATCAACAAGAAAAGAAGAAGGTATCACTAGTCAAAATAGTATGGAAGCACCATCAAAGAAAAGAGGCAACCTGGAAAGTAGAATCGAAAATGCGTGAGAAGTTTCCTGAACTATTCGGTAAGTCTTAACTCTTATCTAAATTCGAGGACGAATTTTCTTTTAAGGGGGTAATAATGTAACGCATGCGATTTTTGTAAACAAGGCAATAGTCAATTCAAAATCAATTGGTAATTAATGCAATAAATTCGAAATCAATTCGGATTCAAAAAAAGGCAACGAACTAGAAAGGAAACGACCGACCAGGGAAGGAAATCCCTCCCCTGATCGCGCCCACGATCGGCCGACCCTCTGGCCGGCCGATACTATAAAAAGGATGAGAGGAGGACACACTAGGACCTTTTGGAATTCCTCTTGACCAGCTGTTGTTCTCCCTCATCTTCCTCCTCTACTCCGGCGACCGACGAACGACGCCAGGACGAAACAGAGCACAGACGACTCGACGGCTGTCCGGCGCACATCCACGATCCACTGACGCAAACAAACACTCCCTCAATGTTTACTTGAACCCGGCGCACCTTTCCCTTCGGCCAAGAACGACCGGCGACCAACCGTACGACGACTGCAATACCGGCGAACCCAAAAATCGACATACAAAAGGTACCTTAGATTTAAATCCCCTAGACGAAAAATATAGATTTAAATCCCTGGACCTCTGGAAGCGACGGCCAAGTGGACAGGCCCGACAGCAAAGGTCTTGCCCTGAGATTGCCAGATCGGGTCTTGTGTTAGCATTTGGATGAATCGCGCTTCGAGGACATGACAAGTGTTAAAAAGGAATCCGGAGATGCCGATTTCATCTGAGTGCATCTGGCGAACAACAAAGCTCCAAAAATCATCTGATAGTACTCCGTTGTTAGCTATATATGGAAGTTTGAGCTCTTCCCGTGCTTCCTCATGTGGTTTGCCGCATCGCGCCAAGTGGAAGCAAAGCGCCGACACGGCGGACATAGACTTGAAGCAGTAGGCCTCGGAGCCGTGGATGGAGGCAGCCACTTCAGCGGCCAAAGGCATGCAGGAGTCGAAGAGGACGACCACGCGGCGGGCGGCTGTCACGAGGGTGCGGCAGAGGTCGGCGAGAGGGGAGCGCAGGCCGAGGGCCACGTCGAAGGTGGGCTGGAGGTGGACGGGGAACCTGGTTGGCTCGCGGAGGTCCGGGGAAGGGCACGACGCAATGGACAAGGGGATGTCGTGGAAGCAGATGCGCCGATCCTCGTCCACGCGAGGGGATCGCTTGCGCGCCTGCCGGTTGTGGACGACGGAGCCGATGTAGTGGACGGAGATGCCCGGATGGCGGGCGAGGAGGCGAGAGAGGTGGAGCAGCTGGTTGAGGTGGCCCTACGCCGGGAGCGGCACCACGACCATGGCGACATCGACCTTTGCTGCTGGCCGGGCTTCCTGCGGCATGGTCTCCGCCATTGGTGTGAAAGCACTGAGCAACACAAAAGATCAAAGTGAGGCTTGAGTAAGAAATTTAAGAAAGGTATAAGAAATAAACTTTTCCCATATCGTCACGTGACAATTAATATCCGTGCACATTTTTATATTTTGGGCACATGAAATTATACATGGTGGGTCCCTGGTATCCTATGCAGTGCTAGTAATATTTCACTCATCATTTACCAAAGAAATAATATCTCATTAGTAACGCTCCAGATCGCGCTTGCCACGTGACAAGACTTGACTCGAGGATCGCTACCAACAATGCTATGCTCTGATTAAAATATTAACTTTGATTGATTCTTTTATCTGAACATTATATAAATGAAAGGCTTAATAAGATATAAATGCAAAATAACAATAATGCTGAAGTCCAATAGAATCTCTAATATAAGTCATAGTATCAATAATCATCAATAGCTAAAATGGAAATTTAAAGTAAAAAGATGAGGATAATGTCTTAAGACTACTCCATGTGCACATCACCATCACGAACATCATCAGTCGCTAGAGCCTCATCTATCGTTATTTTGATTACCTTCAGGATCAATGCAGAAGAAATAATAAATCATGAGCTTCGTAGGTCAATAAGTAGATAATAAATCAATAAATAAATAGTAATATAAAGAATCATGAAATTAGTGTAAACATAATCATAATCATCACTATAATAATAAAAAAGAAATCATGACCATGCTTAAATAAGAATCAATGGGAAATATCAATATTGCAGTCTGGGTAGGATCAATCGAGTAACTCAAATGGTATGCCTTACGTAGAATCAATAGGAAATCAAGGTTATGCTCCGAGTGAATCAAAGTAACATCTGATATGATACAATGCTAGTAATTTCACCAATACAATGTCTTTGGGTAACATCAAAATTCATGATAAACACTACTAGGATCCAATGGAAGTAATCAATACTCTAATTATGGATGGATAATTGATGTTTATATGTAGAATCAAGTTGAGTAGGAACATTGCAATAAATCACTGGGTGAAAACAATTATAATGTAAGATAGTGGTTCTGATATTAGGAATGGATTAGTTTAAAGTTCAATGCTCTGGATTCCTCTGTACTTCAATGTCATATGTCATGCTTTGAATCAATACCTTGTACAATGCTCTGAATGTATTTTCAATACTCTGACTGGAAGTTGTAATTAGCTTATTTTCTTATATTTCTATGCAATGTCATTGATTAATGTATTCGTGACAATGAGGTGTCATGTACTTCATGCACAGCTGGTGATCGTGCACATCGCGACGATCATCCTCTTTAAAGGGGAGAGTATTCTCTTTCGTTACACAATGGAGAAAAATCGTAAAACGGGGTGAAGTCATGCCCCAACACTAACTATAATGCAATACCATGAGTTCCCGTCAAGCAGTAACATGAGCACTCAAGCTTTTATCTTTAATTAATTAGGTTCTCATCTTCGTCCGAATTGGGATTTAGTCATAATGATGCCATGACAAGAATGAAGATAACAATGTCATGAAATCGATGGAATCAGATGCTATTTAAACTATGGATTTAATCTATGCAATGATAATGCTTTGAATATGCATAATCGTATAATCGATAAGATCAGAGAGTTATAAACCCTTAGATATAATCTATTCAATGAGGTAGAATTAATCAAGATTAATTAGGTGATAGATTCAACTGATAATTTGGGATAGCCATCAGATTTAGGTCATGACCTGTAAATTAGTGATTAATAATAAAATATGATTAATCATTCTCTACTATGACAACACTCTAGATCCTGATATCAGTGGGGTTCAAACAATGACCAATTAGAAATAATTAACAATACAATGATCAATGAGGATATCAATATAACCCATGTCTTTGATAGAATTAGATCATTAATAAAACATGGATCACACAACAAAAAATCATGATATAGTACATTCTATCAGGATGTTAATGTACTTAGATGGATCATAATTCATGAAGCAAGAATCAGTTAATAATCAATTAAAACATAACCATAGCGTACTTTAATAGAAATTAGACATATCATATACCATGAATCAATATTAAAATAACAATAAAATAAAGATCACATCATAATTAATTAACATAATAAGTTATAGTAACAACATTGATGCATGCAAAATATAACATATTTTAGATTATTATTTTAGTTAATTTTTCTGTAATTTGTTCATGGCATGCATCATTTTTAGTTACTTTTAATCGTAATTCTGGATTTATTAATTTTAATTATTAATTCTCTGAATATTTTAATTGTGGATGGATTAACTAAATTTTGATAATTATTTTGCAGGAAAAATCGAGATTAAAATGGATTGTGCCGTATCGGCCGAAATCCCGAAGAATTTATCATTACGGCCGAGATTAGGATAAAAGATATCATTTTGGCCGAGATATGGAGGGGGTAATGATAAGAAGTCTTTCCTTACGGCCGAGATTTGGAGGGCGTAATGGCATGAAGATGAAGGGTGTAACAATTAATTGATTTTATCTTTTGGGCGTAACAAGATAAGTTCCTTCCTTACGGCCGAAATTTGGAGGGGGTAATGGCAATGAAATCATCCGTTTGACCGATATATGAAGGTGTAAAGATAAAATTGTTTGCGCGTAACAAGATTTAAATTCCTTCCTTACGGCCGAGATTTGGAGGGAGTAAAAGGAATTTTATCTCTTTGGGAGTAAAGATTGAGTTCTTTCCTTACGGCCGAGATTCAAAGGGAGTAAAGATAAGAAAGATTTATCTTTGGGCGTAATGATAAAAGGATTTATCTTTAGCCGAGTTTATCTTATAATTTTAAAGTCAACCGTACGATGTTACAGCCAAGATCAAATTGAAGGCCGTCCGCACCCTATAAATACGTGAAAGAATCCATCGTTTCAATGGGTGCTCTGAAGTTCAGGTTTCTTTCACAGCGAGTCGTGAGCTCTGCAGGCTACGACCAAAAGGAGAGAGGTGCGACGGCTGGAGGTTGATCGCGACCCTGATCAAGTCCGAGAGGCTGCCCGACTGTCTGCCCGTGATCCGAAGCTTCGACTTTTGTCTATTTGGGTGTAATTCTTCCAATTATTATTACTTTGTTATTATCTCTCCAAAATTTCTAGGATGAACTCCATATTTTTATTTATTTCATTTTAGGAGATTATTATTGAAGGGAAACTATTTGGACCCTATATTATTTGTTTTAATCTTTTCTGATCAATTAGTTAATTGTGCTTAATGCTTTTGATTTAATTATTTGGATTTCTGAGTTGAGTACTTACCAGTTTGTGGATTATTTAATTTCAAAATTTATTAATTAAATTAATTGATTTTATGTGAAATTAATAATTGACATAAATTTGATAACTAGTGTGTGGAGAATCAAGTTTATGCGGTCTGTTAATCTAACCAGTTTGTGGAGTGATTAATAGTCTAGGATTTTCATATTAATGCATCTTAATTTTAATCTTATTTGACGAATACCAGTTTGTGGGACTTTAGGTTTGATTAAATTTAAGATAATTTGATTTACCGAATTAAATAGTAGAATTACCAGTTTGTGGACTCTGTGATGTTAATCTTGTAAATTAATAACTTGAGAAAATTCCTAATCCATCTTTAAAAATTAAATTTATCTTTTATGGTTCAAATATTTATCCTGATCTATTTTCATCCTAAGGCCTAACTTCAACACCATTATCTTATCTTTATCTTATTTTCTTTATTTTATTTCATAAAACTTCTTTCCAAAAATTCATGTTTTTCCTCTCTTATTAATTTATAAATCCAGATATTGAATTAATAATATTCCTCGTGGGTTCGACACTCTTACTCCTTTTTACTATATTACTTGAGCGACTAGTGCACTTGCTAGGAAATTTTATTGTTACAAATTCAACGCATCAAGTTTTTGGCGCCGTTGCCGAGGAATATTTTATTAATTAATTTCTGATTTTTATGAATTATTAGATGTAAATAAATTGTAAATAATCCTTCATAAATATGTATTAATTGTTTTAATTATTTTTTGTGAATAAACTGATATCTTTTCTTTTGCAGATAAAGGTCGCGACATTTTAGATTAAAATTGTTGACTTTGGCTAATGCTTTACGGAATTTCGGATTACTGTTGACTTATGGTTTTACGACCGAGATTGATTTTTGTCGGCTTTATTAATTTTACGGCCTCGCAATGAATGATTTCTGAATTCTAAACTTTCAATCTTTACGGCCGTAATATTTTTATCCGAACGTTGTGTTACGCCTTGAGTAATGGATATTGATTTGACCTTGTTACGCCTGGTTTATCGATGGTTTAAATTTTTTACGCCCTATTCGAATCAGTTCGACTTTCATTCTCGGTCGTAACATTTTAATTGTTTGAACTTTTCATATGGATTTGATCTGTTGTTTTATGACCGTAAGGAATCGACTTAATTCAGTTTCGGCCGTAAGGAATGATTTGTCGCCTTCGTATTTCAATTGCTGTTACGACCGAGACCTGGATAGCTTTTTGTTTTACGGTCGTAGAAATTGAAATATTCTGAATGTGCACGTCTGATCAATTGCGTTTTGACTTTAATGAACCCGTAAGAAATCTTTACGCCAGCAAGCTTTTAACTGACAAACTCTTATCCAATTTTACGGCTGATATTTCACTTCATCCGGACTTCTTTCTTTTACGGCCGAGAGTTGATCTCATGGTTTTGCGGCCGTAAAATTTCTGAACATTTGTTTTTACGCCATATTACAACCTTTTCGGCCAATTTATTTGTGATTTTTTCTTTCTCGGCCATCAACGATCACGTTCGACTTAATTCTCATTGTTTTACGGCCGATATGAATTGTCCTCTTCCTCGGCCGTAATGATTCATTTGTCGACATTTTGTTCAATTTTTATTTCGGCCAAAGGTTGTTGACTTCGATTCTTTACACCTAGAGTTTTATATGCGAGGAGTTCTTTACGCCGCAGAAGTCAATTTAATTCTCTTTCGACCGAGATTATTCATCGCTGTGTTAATGTTTACGCCATCTTATGATTTTGTTTCGGCCAACAAGTTTTACGCCTTCACGTTGAATCCTTTTCAACACTGTTTTATGATTTTTACGGACGAACGAGCCTCGGATTATTAATTTAATTTCGGCCGTAAACCCTATTTCTGTATTACGGCCGATCAATCTTATTTTCTCTCTAAAAATAATTTTTATTATTATTATTAACTTTACGGCCGCAAATTAGTTCTGATTCGTTTTGTGCCGTTTGTTACATCATCGTTAATTTTTCCAAGTTTTACGGCCGAATGAGTGCTTGATTTTATGATTATCTATTTGATTTACTTTCGATCGAGTTATTTGGCATTTGAATTGGTTTGTAGTGCGTTTGGCAGCCATAATTAGGTTTCTGATAAATTCTTTTCGGAAACTAATTTTAATGACGAATTCTCAATTCTTAAGGCCGAAAGACTTTCTATTTGTTAAAATCTTATTTCTTCGTGACCTATTATCTGTATTTCTTTTTTCTAGTATATATTTGTATTTTATTCTTTTATCTCTCTTACTGAAAATTAGTTGTTGCAGGACTTGAGTGAAAATCTAATCACAACTAAGTTAATCCTTTGAATAAATTTATATGTCACACATTCTGATCAGATGTTAATTTTTTTTTATTTTATTTAATTTTTTTCTGACACTTGGTTGTTGTAGTGACGAATTGAATATTTAATCACAACCAAATATTTTACTAATTTACATTTTTTTTAATTAAGTTATTTTTTTTTTATTTTATTATTTAATTAGTTGTTGATTGGCATTTTAATTAATAGTTTAAGGAGTCATCTAATCGATATTTCTTTTTGTGCACGGAGAGGAACTCGACTAATCATTTCTTCGGATACGTGGACCGAGCGATACATGAATTAACACGTCGGGTTCATCTCGGACATGACAAGGCGAAAGGAAAAATCACCTTGGAATCGACCGATCGCTGCGCTGCTTGAATTTGATGTGACCCTTCACTGCGCATCATGAGGGAAAGACCAAAAGCGCCGCGCCAGTTCCTTACGGCCGAAGTTCCAAAGCTCTTACTCTTACGGCCGATCTTCATCTCTTACGGCCGAAGTTCCGAGTCTCACCGCCGATCCTTACGCCCCTGTGCATTACGGCCGAACCTCTGTTCCATTCTGTTTCTTACGGCCGAAGTCTTCATGACTAAAAGCCCTTACGGCCGAAGTCTCAACACCGCACACCGCCGCACCATTACGCCCTGTGCGTTACGGCCAAGCTTCCACGCCGACTTCGTTTTACGACCGAAGAGCCGACACCGTCACCGCTGCTCCCTTACGCCCAAAGTGCCACGCCTCCTATTCTTTACGGCCGAGCTTCAACGTCGTTATGCCCATTCTTCGTTACGGCCGAAGCCTCACCATTACGGTCAGTTTCTTACGGCCGAGATTGCACGGCTGAGATCTTCATCAACAAAATTTTGCGGCCAAGCTTTTACGGTCAAGACTCTCAATTATCGGCCGAGACCTCCTCTCACCGACACCTTCATCGATATATATATTGAGGCCGAGCATCTCTCCACCGACAATAAATCCGGTTGTATATTTTCCCTTTCCTTTATTTTCATTTCTTTAGCTTTTCTATATTATCTTTTCACTTTCCCTTATTGGCTTAACACTGAGGACAGTGTCTAGTTCAAGCTTGGGGGAGTTTGCATTTCACGCATTGCATGTTTCTTTCTGTTTATTTGCTTATGTTTGCATCTATTTATAAAAAAATCTAAAAAATTTGAAAAATTTGAAAATTTTCTAAAAAATACCATTGCATGCATTTATTTTTGCTACCATCTTACAAACTCTTGTCTTATTGTTTTAATTATCTTTTAGTAAAAGTTCAAAGACATGTCGTTAACTGATGAAATTTGAATACTTTTCTTTCTTATCACTTGCTACTTTAGTATCAAACTTATGGACTATGTGCCTATGCTAAGTAGAATTATGAATGACTAGACGACAAAATCATATTCATGCCTTTTTATTTCTTTTAAGTCTTGATAGTAGTAGCCTTCTTATTGACAATATCAAGTACTTTTTGAGCTTATAAAAAAAGAAGGGTTAGTTAAACCCCAACAAATAAAAAAAAATGAATAAAGTTATGTGTAGGTACAAAAGTGTTATCTGGAACCAAGGTGTGTTCGGGTAATTAGATCCGTAGGGGTTCATGCCTGGCGACCTAAGAGAAACTGCTCTGGGATCCGTCGATCGAAAACCTGCTACATGGACCATCTTGTGGAATATGGAGAAGCACAGGAGTACTGAACCATGGCTAAGTTCGAACTCTTCATTCAGAACCTTGGTTGTTCGGACAAGTAAACTCGAGGGGTGCTTTGTCACCTGGTGCCCTAAGGTCATCTGGTCTGGGAGTCATCAGTCTAAAGCCCGCTACATGGACTTCCTTGTGCAATCCTGCTTGAAGATTGGAACTTTTAAATGATTGAAAATAAAGTTGAAAAATGAAAAGAAAAAAAGAAAAAGTTTTAAGCACAATTAGTACTTATGTGTTCAATATTAATGCTATTATTTGATAGACAATTTATTTTTTTCACAAGGCTGAATTTGAGATTGTTTAAATTTGTGTAGCATTCAGAACCTCTATGAAGTTAAGTGCATGGAAAATGGTGAGATACTGAGTAGTAGGTGTGCAGAAGAATTTTGTGAGAAAATTAGTCAGTTGACAATGTGGAGGCTATGATGGAACTTTCTTGAGCCTTGCTTTGAATTTTTGCTTGAGGACAAGCAAGACTTTAAGCTTGGGGGAGTTTGATGCATGCAAAATATAACATATTTTAGATTATTATTTTAGTTAATTTTTCTGTAATTTGTTCATGGCATGCATCATTTTTAGTTACTTTTAATCGTAATTCCGGATTTATTAATTTTAATTATTAATTCTCTGAATATTTTAATTATGGATGGATTAACTAAATTTTGATAATTATTTTGCTGGAAAAATCGAAATTAAAATGGATTGTGCTGTATCGGCCGAAATCCCGAAGAATTTATCATTACAGCCGAGATTAGGATAAAAGATATCATTTTGGCCGAGATATGGAGGGGGTAATGATAAGAAGTCTTTCCTTACGGCCGAGATTTGGAGGGCGTAATGGCATGAAGATGAAGGGTGTAACAATTAATTGATTTTATCTTTTGGGCGTAACAAGATAAGTTCCTTCCTTACGGCCGAAATTTGGAGGGGGTAATGGCAATGAAATCATCCGTTTGACCGATATATGAAGGTGTAAAGATAAAATTATTTGGGCGTAAAGATAAAAGGATTTTTATCTTTTGGGAGTAATGAAAAGGAGTAAAGATAAAATAATTTCCTTACGGCCGAGTTTATCTTTGGGTGTAAAAAGATAAGAAAAGTTTATCTTTGGGCGTAAAAAGATAAGAAAGATTTATCTTTGGGCGTAATGATAAAAGGATTTATCTTTGGCCGAGTTTATCTTATAATTTTAAAGTCAACCGTACGATGTTACGGCCGAGATCAAATTGAAGGCCGTCCGCATCCTATAAATACGTGAAGAATCCATCGTTTCAAATGGTGCTCTGAAGTTCAGGTTTCTTCCACGGCGAGTCGTGAGCTCTGCAGGCTACGACCAAAAGGAGAGAGGTGCGACGGCTGGAAGTTGATCGCGACCCTGATCAAGTCCGAGAGGCTGCCCGACTATCTGCCCGTGATCCGAAGCTTCGACTTTTGTCTATTTGGGTGTAATTCTTCCAATTATTATTACTTTATTATTATCTCTCCAGAATTTCTAGGATGAACTCCATATTTTTATTTATTTCATTTTAGGAGATTATTATTGAAGAGAAACTATTTGGATCCTATATTATTTGTTTTAATCTTTTCTGATCAATTAGTTAATTGTGCTTAATGCTTTTGATTTAATTATTTGGATTTCTGAGTTGAGTACTTACCAGTTTGTGGATTATTTAATTTCAGAATTCATTAATTAAATTAATTGATTTTATGTGAAATTAATAATTGACATAAATTTGATAACTAGTGTGTGGAGAATCAAGTTTATGTGGTCTGTTAATCTAACCAGTTTGTGGAGTGATTAATAGTCTAGGATTTTCTTATTAATGCATCTTAATTTTAATCTTATCTGACGAATACCAGTTTGTGGGACTTTAGGTTTGATTAAATTTAAGATAATTTGATTTACCGGATTAAATAGCAGAATTACCAGCTTGTGGACTCTGTGATGTTAATCTTGTAAATTAATAACTTGAGAAAATTCCTAATCCATCTTTAAAGATTAAATTTATCTTTTATGGTTCAAATATTTATCCTGATCTATTTTCATCCTAAGGCCTAACTTCAACACCATTATCTTATCTTTATCTTATTTTCCTTATTTTATTTCATAAAACCTCTTTCCAAAAATTCATATTTTTCCTCTCTTATTAATTTATAAATCCAGATATTGAATTAATAATATTCCTCGTGGGTTCGACACTCTTACTCTTATTACTATATTACTTGAGCGACTAGTGCACTTGCTAGCAAGTTTTATTGTTACAAAATCATACGCATCAAACATGCAATACAATCTGGAAGAACTCGGGCCGTGTTGGGTGGAACCCGGTCCTGGTCTTGTGACCCGAGCTCGGGCTGGGTCTAAACTTTGGGTACAGGCTATCGGAACTCGGAGTCGGGTCTGAACTCTGGCTACAGTCTATCGGAACTCGGGCCGAGCCTGTGAAAACTCAAGTCGGGTTCCGGTGACGCGTGCGGGTCGGCATGGGTGCAGACCGAGCGGCGCCGTGGAACCCGGGTCACGTTCTGTACTCGTATTGCCCGACCATGTTGTTCCCAGACGGGGTTCTGGATTTCTGGCGAGAATAGTGGCGCTGCTTGCGTAGTTTCATCGGAATAAACCTCTTAAGACCAAAGTAATCATATATGATGAATCGTGGATGATAAGAGACAATGCTATGACTAATTGTACCCTAACAACATACAAATTTATTGTTAAAACAGATCTAGAAGTTGATCCAACGATCCACCTACCTCTATGTGGATTCTTTGTCGTTCGGTCTTCTTTCTCTGGTTCATCCTCTACGTTGGCTGTCCCTGGTTCCCCAACTTCAATCATTATTTTTCCTTGATCTCTTGCACCTAGTGTCCGTATTGTATTGGAAAAAACCGAGCAAAAAGTCAAGAATAATAGCCCAAAAAGTGTTACAAAAATTTAAGTATGATTGCTACATCACCTTGGTGGGTTCTTTATTTTTCGGAGAGATTTTGGCGTCATCTCCGGCGGCCAGTACTATTTTGGGCTCCTGGTTTCCTAGGAATTCGTACAGGTGGAGGAGGAAAAGACGTGAGGCATGGCGGCTAGGATTAAATGAGGTTTTGGTTGAGAGGAATGTTTATATAGGTAGGAGTCAAAAGATAAGGTAAGTTAGAACTTTCCAATTGGACTCCTCCTTTGATTTAAATTCCCAACATAAAATTTGATTTTATTTTTTATTTAACTCTAATATTTTATTTTATATTATGGGTTTCTGCCGAGTGTTACATCACTAATCCGAAATTGCGAAGTCCAAGTACAAAATCAACCATAATAGTAATGGAAAAGTGAAATAGCATTTTGCATGACATAAAAAATTGAATCTCATGCTTCCAAAAGGTCAATGAGACACAATCAGGAATGTCCTGGATGAATGATTTCCCTTCATTCTCTCACATTGAAAATTTTATGCAATTAACCCCACTTTTGTATTTTTTTTTATATTCTTCCATGTAACTTTAGGCTGATAATTGATTTAAATATAGAAATAAAACTAATAAGATTTGAAATTTCAAAATATTGTTTAAATATTTTGAAAACTATGTTAATAATTTGAAATGAATATTAAATATACTTTTATATATTAAATAGTGTAAAACAAGATTTGATAATTTAATCACAGCCCGTCCAACTTAATTTGATACAGATTGAATTAGATAAGTTCCAATCGAATATAACTCAACCTAAACCTGCTCAAATTTAATCGGATTGGATCATATTTGGGATCATGATAGGTCCAATTTCACGTATGACCACCATAGAACTTTGGGTCATTAGAAGAATAGAATTAAGCAAAAGAAACATTAACTCAAATAAAATTTGACCTAATCTCTTATTTTGCTCCATATTGCTCATCTCTCTTATTATATAGAGCATGTCATACACCCGATTTTCAGTACACTGTGCATTCGAAGGCATCCACCACAAGACCAATGGCATAGACTCCACATTTGATCACAACCATTTATCGTGCTTCAATGACTTGGATTTGTCTCTCGAGAAGTTGGATGTGAAGGGACATTTCTCTCTCTTTGCAAACCAGATAGAAGTCGATGATCTTCTTGGCGGACGAAAGATCATATTCCATTGCTGGACCTCCTGTACTGATCTTTGTCCCATTGATCTTGTGGTGGACGATTTCAAGCGTGCATCACAACATGTTGAAAATTGGGTGCTTGACAGGCCCATTTTACATATATATAATATAAAGAAAGATGCAACAAGGTCTTACAATGTAAATTATAGGTCGCTATCTGAATCATTCAATTTCTTGATAAAAAATAAAAAAATAATTAGAATTAGAATCCATAGGAGGGTAGAATATGTGGAAGATTTTCTTGAAATCACATTGGTCATTTGGGGCATTGAAGGAAGCAAAACTATGGGGTGATCAGAACCTACAACATTGGTATTCTTCCAATGCATTGAAGGGGTCAAAGATTGCTCCAGGAGGTGGTGTTACCCTGTGAAGATATCTCAGAAGCTAGCTATATATATGAAGTCTGGCAAGCAAATCTACCATCCTAACTATATATGATTATCCAAAGAAAAAATTACTATTGGTTCTTAGTATGAAGCAAGTGATTATGATCTTGTACGGATAGATGGTCAGAGGATGCACAATTTTAAAGCATTGTTTCTTGTCACACTTTACCTCCTTAGATCTACCTATGTTAGATGGACTTCCCTTTATTCTCCCTTTTTGGGAAGCTATTTGAAATGAATTTTATTTGCAAGCAATTCATTGTGCTGTAATATGACCACTAAATTTTATTGTCTCCCTCAAACGTAGTTCAACCATGAAATTTGGGTCTAAAAAATTAGTTCATAATCAGCTTATAGTTGATGTAAATGGATTAATAAAGCATGTGTTAAATTGATTTTTGTTGGGATTGCATGGAGGCTAAAAGAATCTAGGAAGAGGACTCAGGAGATGATGTTGGTCGGATATTGCTTTGTGTTGGCCATCGGATGGTGCATGCATACTCTACTACCTGATCTCCACACCAGTGTTGTCACAACCAGACTAAATTGACAAGTCGGACCAATCAAATCATTTATCGATCAACAAAATGATCCTCGATTTACTCCCAAAATTAGATATGAGATTGGATTGCTTTGAACAATTTTGAGCTGGAAAAAACTAGGTAGAACTAGAAAAAATCAATCAAAATGTACTGGCCAACAAAAATTTTCTTTTAACCAATCAAACTTTACTTTGGCCCAGCAACTCCATAGATCCTTGCCCCCTCTTTCTTGGTGTCTCCAATGTGGATCTATCTCATTTGTATATATTTTCCTTTGCTCTCTTCATTTGATAGTTGAATTGCCTCTTTACTTTCTATTATCACTAATGTGAGACTATCTATTTGTATAACTTTTTTATCCATTAATTTGAACAATTGATAATTGTGACTTTATTTTTATATGAATTTTTCACATTAAAATTTATTAAATATTAATATAACTTTATTAGATATTAAGTTAATATGTATTAGTTTTTAAAGTTTAACTTATGATGTTATTTTATATGATTATTAGGGCTGAAAAAAGTTATGAGTCGCTCGTAACTTGACCTTATTTTGGCTTAGTTCGGCTTGGCCTATTATTAAAATAAACCAGGCTGAAAAATTAAAATAAACCTATTTTTTAAAGAAGCTTAGCCTCTTAATAATTGGTCTAGCTTTGTAGCTTATTGTTTATTAAACTATTATATCTTTTATAGAATTTTTTTAAAAAATGTTCCTTAATATTTTAAATTTTAAAATTTGAGTTGAATACTAGTCAGGTATTAAAAAATAATCAAATAAGTCATGCTATACTTATATTATTGGCTTGGTATAGGCCATAGGTCAGGCTTAAATTTTTTATTTTACAAATATGTTTGGTCTATTTAGGTGGAAGCCTAGCATGACCTATCTCATGTCCAACCCTAATTATTATGGATGAAAACAACCATAGAGAAAATGTATTATATTTCACACTTTACAACACATTACATAGGTGTCTATATAAATATAGATTGGATTACGACACATAGTGGTAGTTGTGGCATGCAGGTATCAAAGTAGTGGCACCAGATATGCAGATGCTGACTCGGTGATTATGGGTAGTTGATGATTAAGTGAAGTGAACAGTTGTAGATGATTGACCTGTTCCATTAACCCCCGCCCCCAGCCCCCCCAAAGCTCGACGTGGCCACAACACAGACAGAACTTATTGTAGATAAACTAACAAACGGGCACCAGATAATGGTTTTGTCATAATATTCACAATTTGGTCTTTGGAGGAGATAAACCGAACTGTAAGGCATCGAGCAGAAACTTCATCGTGGACAAAATGAAAATCCGCTTCAATGTGCTTCATTCTTGCATGGAAAATTGGGTTGGTTGTGAGATATGTTGAACCAACATTGTCACTCCCCAAGGTTAGAGTAGAGATAGGCAACCACATGAAGAAGTGAGTGAAGCCATAAGAGTTCGGCATATATGCAAGTGCTTTATATTCTGATTCTGTCGACGAACAAGAGACTGTGCGCTATTTCTTTGTAGTCCAGGAGATGGGATCACCACCATGGTAGATGGCATAGTTGGCAAATGATTTATGAGTGACTGGTTCACTTGCCTAGTCGGCATCACAAAGTGGTGTTAGGAGGAGATGAGTAGACCGATGGACTGTGTGGCATTAAGGTATTGTGGGATTCTTTCAACATGTTGACAATGTTCTATACAGGGGGTTTGCATGTGAGACACAATTAACACTATAAGCAATATCTGGTTGTGTTAGCATCACATATTGTAGTGTGCCAACAGTTTGGCAGTACAATGTGGAATCATTGTAGAAATTTTCATGTGCAGGTTGAAGTTTTGCATCAATAGCAAGTGGAGATTTCATAGGCTTTCTCTTTGTCAACATTGTTCACCGCAGAATATCACAAATGTATTTTTGTTGTGACAATAGTATACTATGAGAATGAGGGAGAACTTCAAGGCCCATGAAGTTGTGCAAATCTCCCAAATCTTACACAACAAAGTGCTATTATAGGTTTGCAATGACACAATCAATGAAAGTTGTTGACCTTCCTGTGATAATGAGATCATCTACATATACAGGAACATAGGTTAGAAGAGCACCATCAGATCAATGGAAGAGCGTGGAAGCCAAACTTCAATAGTGCTGATGCAAGGGTATCGTACCAAGCTCTTGACGCTTATTTGAGCCCATAGATGGATTCGTGCAACAGACAAACATGGTTGGGGTATGTCTTATCTTGAAATCCTAGAGGTTGGTCCACGTATATAGTCTACATTAGGGATTCATGGAGGAACACATTACTAATATCAATTTGGCTAAGCTTCCACAATGTGAAACATAAATGGACAGAACAACCCAAATGGTTGTTGGTTTCACCATAGGGTTGTATGTGTTGGTGTAGTCTAAGCCTGGTTATTGATGAAATTCTTTAGCAACAAGGTGCGCTTTTGTAATGTGTGATGCTTCCATCGAGGTTGTATTTGGCCTTAAAGAGCCACCGACATCCAACAATGTTCATGTGAGATTGCAAGGAACGAGACTCTAGGTTCCATTGTGCATTAAGGCATTAAACTCCTCAATCATGGCTCACCACCAGTGGTCATGTTGCTGTAAAGATTTGAAGGTGGTAGGGTCATTGGTGATTGATGCATGCAAAATATAACATGTAATTAGCCGTGCATTTAATCACATTTCTATTCCTTTTCATATAGCATGCATCATTTTATGGCCTTAGTTGCTTGAATTTTATAAAAATTGAAATCTATCCAAATTATATATTTTATTGTATAAAAGACAAGAGAATTGAGTCAGGAATCCACGGAATCAAACGTCACTCAAATCGGAGTTAAAATGGAGCCAGAAAGTGGAAATGAGTGAAGGCTGTCAAGGCTGAATCGAATATAACGAACCGTTATATGACCGTAATGGCCGTAACAGTAGAGGCGTGAACAGCTTGTTACGACCCATTAAAAGGCCCAGTTTTGAGCAGAATGTGACTTCGACAGTGTAAGGGCCGTTAAATCCATGTTATGGACCGTTACGAAGGTTGTTTTCGAGATTTCTTCAACTTTTCTTAGGAATTTCAAGTCCAGATCGAACCCAAACTTTATCCAAAGCCTCAGGGATGATTAGGAAACATATTTACTCAGATTTGAACGAGTTTTGGATGATTTTAAAGACCTATCAAAGTCTATTCAGAATTTATTTATTTTAACATGAAAAGACTTTGAATTCAACCAAAACTCTACCAAAACTCTTGGGACCCCTGGAGGCTATAAATAGAGGCCCTAGGAGACAAAAGAACGGGTGCTTGGTGGTGCTTGAGACCTGGGAGTCGTGCTACATTTCAGAAGATGAATTTCAAAGTTTTTCGGTGTTTGTTCGGGAAAAACTGCGAAGCAACTTAGCGCGTGTGTTTTGTAGCGATTCAGATATCATCGAAGGTGAAGAATTCTATCTTCTACCTACTATTAGGATGCTCTTTACTCATACTTTTTATGCCCAATTAATTCTGTAATAGAGATATTTATTCTTACGAGAAAACTACATGAACTCAATTGTTAGATTTGAATTAATATAGTTATTTCACATTCTTTTGATTACGATTGTTGTGCTTAATGCTTTTTACTAGGATTAATATATTCTGAAATAAGACTACAAACCAGATCTAGAGTGGTTAGTTTTAGGATTTAATAATTTTCTTAAAGTTGAAGCAATCACAACACGAAACTAGTAACTGATCGTTTGTGCTAGATTTTGTGCGGTCTATCTGTTTTTACGCAGCGGGGATAACTGTTAGTTTAGGAATTACAACTTAATGCATCTTAATATCCTTCTTAACTGAAGATTAACTCATCATTTGCGGTTTTATATTTTGCGAGAATTAAGATAGTTTGATTTATTCAGCGTAGAGGTCAATAATTTAAGTAATCCTAATTCCTCTTAAGAACTGAATCTATTCATCATCGTTATAATTCAATCATCATCGTGATTCATGCTACTTAATCATTATCTTTAATCATCCATAATCCTTAGGCTCAACACCAATTTATTTATTTTCTGCATCTTTATTTTCTATTTTTATATCACAACACCATTCTCTTCTCTTAGTAGATTATTAGGATAGATTAGATTTAACTAGTTCCTCGTGTGTTCGACACTCTACTCTCTACTTCATTACTTGATACGACTAGTGCACTTGCTAGCAATTTTATTGTTAAAAATTCAACGCATCTGTGATACTAGTGGAGAGAGACTTGAGGCCAGCCATGGTGCGATAGTTAATGGGTTATCAATGTCGCAGGCGATGCAAGATAAGGGTGGAGGGCAGGATGTTTGGAGAAAGGGGAGATGAGGTTGAGGATGTGGAGGTGTCAGTGACTTGTGATTTCAGGGAAAGAGGAGGTGGTGGAAGGGGAATGGAGAGATAGCGACATAGGTAGTTAGGGGGCATGTGAATTTGAGTGTCAACGTGATATGTGAAGGTTGTGTGTCAGGTGAGTTAACATGGAAGGGAAAGGATGTTCGTCAAAATGAACCTTTTGCAATGTAGAGCTGCCTAGTTGTGCAATGTAAGCATCGATAACCAGCTGAGTTTGAGGGGTATTCGAAGAAGATACATTGGAAGGAGCGGTTGTCAAATTTGTGTTTGTTATAAGGTTTTGTGAGTGGGTTGGCAGCATACCCAAAAACTCATAAGTGTGAGTATGGGCACATGCAAGACGATGATAAATGTCGTGCTGTTGTAAGAGAGAAACTCGCCACATCGATCCGTTTGTAAGGATTGAAGCTTAGTATTTGTGACAAGGAGCACCTCTTCTCATAAAGAGGCAAGCAACCAACTGAGTAAGAGCTGGTCTCGTTTCATGCATTCATGTAATTGTAACAAGGTTCTGGGAGTCTCTAGTGGAGCATACAATGTGTCATCAATAAAGCTTGTGAGCTCAATGCTTTTGATGGGTGGGGTTATTTGGGTTTCCCATAGTAAATAATTTGAAGAGGATAATTTAATGAACATGAAATGGTAAGCATGATTTAGAGAAGGTAGTGGAGGGATGGCAGGTTCAATAATAGTGGAAGATGGAAGAATTTGGAGTTGTTGCCATGGTAAGTGCTATGATGCCATAAAACAGCCATAAATAAAATGTATTATATTCCACACTTCACAACACATTACATGTGTGTCTATATATATACATATTGGATTACAACACATAGTGTAGTGGTGACATGCAAGTATCAAGGATATGCAGATGCAGACTCGGTGATTGCAGGGTAGTTGATGATAACTGCATGTGATTGACATGTTCCATTATGGATAATACGTGATTTGATTTTATATGCATTTTAAAATTATAATATTTTGCTATTATTTGATCTAATCGATTCAACTTGAAATAAAAAACTTATCTCGGTCCTTGCTCGATTCGATTGTTACCAATTTGCAAGCCTAGCTAGACTATCTGCAAGTATGCTAGAGCATATGAGAGAATTCGTTGCACAAGAACCAATACAAAAAGGTCGTTCATTTTAGATCTGACTTTTTCCAAATTTATTGACTATAATTTACAGCTTAATTTTGACACTCGGCCCAGGCCGCAGCTGGGAGATTGTACTATAGCCTGTACTAAAGTTTTGGTATTTAACTATAGCGCCCAACGGTTAAAAAAAAGGGATTTTGACCTTTTCTTGTAACCACCCGGAAATGCCCCACGATGCCCTCATAATTTATTACAAACGGAAATGCAAATGCCGTTCTGATGCCTTTGGTGCTCTATTTGTTCGTCATGGCCGCAGAGGAAGAAAAGGGAAAAGAAAATCGTGCGTCAAGATGTCGTGATAATAGGAGGCAATGCGAACGTCCGTACAATCAATCTCGACATAAAAAAAGGTACAAAAAATCTACTAGCATCTTCCATGAGATTGTCAGATTTTAGCATTGAAAACTGAACAGTAGTAGATCTGATCTTCTTGCGAAACATTTTCATGGCATCTGTCGCATTCATTTTCCCCATGTATGTGATAGTGATATTTGGGATTGAGTAGTGATACCTTGCTGAAATTAAAGAAAATGTCAATTTTTCATTTTTTTTTTGGTCTCCCAACTCACTAGCTGCAAGTGTACAGGTAAGTTGTAGTAGACTCAGGTTGTCGTATCCACAAGAATTTGAAGTCTAAGGCACCCTAAAACAATCTAAATTAGTTCTACTTTAATGGCTAAAAACAGATTTTCAAAGGGAAGTGAAAACAAATTTTTTTATGGAAAGTGAAATGATAACAGATTTTTGGGTTTTGGAAATTTATCAAAACTGAATTATAAATACTAGAATGAATTCTAAAAAGGTTTAACTATCTATGAGGAAGGTTCTTCTAGGATTTGGGGTTCATCTAAATTAATTAAGGATGGAATGGAACAAGTTATCATTAAATGTCCAACTTTTGATTCAACTTGAAAATGACTGTTCCCACAGCTCAATTGGCCTCTAACTAAGCAATATATGATTATATAATTGTTAGCTAGGTTGAATCAAAAGAGGGTCCTCACTGAAAATCAAGTTATCATTGGGCTCAAAAGAAAGATTCAATGCTGATTTTTTGCAATTCTAGGAAGTTTGGAATGATAACTTGCATTTGCAATCATAAAAAGATGGAATCATTCCAATCAACAAAACCAGGATAAAATATACTCAATAATGGTGCTTGTGTTTCATGTTTCATCTCTGAATTCAAGGGAGATTCAAAATCAACCTCTCGGTTGCAAAATAAATTGAAATCCACACAAACACACTCAATTGGAAATGCAAACATATGGCCACATGAGTTCATAATTCCCATTGCTCCTTGGCCCATCTCTGGATCTCAAAGAAGCCCTTAAGACTACCTCTCAGTAGTGGATTAATATGAGGGTTGACAATGGAAATCAGAAGTTAGAAAAATGAGAAAACAGAAATCAACATTTCTGAAAAAAAATCAGCAATGTGGATTGATGGAATTCAAATTTGCCAAATGCCCCTTGACCCATCTCTGGATTACAAGGGATTCCTAGAGTACACCTCTCAGTGATTTGAATAAAATAGGGATTAACAATTGGCAAATCAGATTCCAAACAATCAGAAAATAGAATTTAGAATCAAACTAAGAAATCAGATTTTGGAAAAAAAATCAGATTTGAATTCTGAATTGTCAATGATCTTGATTCATTTCTGAATAAGATCATGGCATATATTAGCCTCTCAACTATTCAATTATCCAATCCTTGATGACAATCAGATTCAAAAGCCCAAGAAATCAGATTTTTAAATTCAGAAAACCAGATTCTGAAATTCAGGAATTTTAGGTTCCAAATCAAACTTAAGGTAATGTTGAGAATAGATTTGAATCATGGAATGCCCAAATATTCATAACTCAATTCTGAACAAGATTAGGATGAAGACCAACATTCCAATTGCTCAATTAATCAAGTTCAGAATGTCAAATAGGTTCAAACAGTTCAGAAATCAGATAACCAGAAAATCAGAATTAGAAATCAGCGGAAAAAAAATCTGATTTGAGTCAAATGATTGTCCAAATAATCTTGATTCATTTCTGAACAAGATAGGGACAATAGCAACATCCCAAGAACTCAGATCCTTGATGACAATCAGATCCAAAGCCCAAGAAATCAGATTTTCAGACTTCAGGAATTCAGGAAACCAAAAAAATCAGCAACTCAGTAATTTAGAAATCAGAATTTTAAACCAATGGAAACCTGACTT
Source organism: Pontederia crassipes (assembly GCA_030549335.1). Taxonomy (NCBI): domain Eukaryota; kingdom Viridiplantae; phylum Streptophyta; class Magnoliopsida; order Commelinales; family Pontederiaceae; genus Pontederia; species Pontederia crassipes. The sequence goes on from CM060190.1 coordinate 13,216,649, forward strand.
ACTAATTGATTCTTGACCCATCTCTGGATTACAAGACATCCCTAAAGTTCACTTATCAGTGAAGGGAATGATTCAGGGGACTCAATTGATAAAATCAGATTCCAATTAGGAATCAGAAAAATTAGAATTCTGATTTCTATTCAAAAATCAATAGAAAATTCTGATTTTGAGTCAAATGATTGCCCAAACAATCTTGATTCATTTCTGAATAAGATAGGGACAATACCAACATCCCAAGGACTCAATTAACCAAGTTAGAAATGAAGAACATATTCTGATATCCACAGAAATCAGAAAATTCAGGAATCAGGAAATCAGAATTCAATTTTTAAAAATCAGATTATGAACAATAAACAGATTTGAATCATAAAGAATGCCAAACAATCTTGATTCATTTCTGATCAAGATTTGGGACAATATCAACCTTCTAGTTGCTCTATTAATCAAATCCACAATGGCAAACAGATTCAAAGGTCCAGGAATTCTGGTTCAGGAAATTCAGAAAAACAGAAACCAGAAATCTAAAATTCAGAAATCAGCACTTCAATTAAATTGGAATAAAGAACTTGACATTGATTTCTAATCCATTTCTGAACTAGGGATAGATCAAATGATAACTTCTCAGCTATAGATTACAATAGGATCCAACAATGGCAAGAACTAACATTAGAAAATTCTGAAATCTGAAAATCAGCAAATGATTCAGTGCAGGAATTATAAAACAGTCCATATCCATCCAAAACTAATCTAAACTACTACCCTATCCTAGAAGAAATGGAGTTTAGCTCCTCATATTTACAAGATTTGACATCAAATGGGATAAGAAACAGATACAATTCATGGTTCTTTGAAGCTTCCTGGCCAGCAGCTCCTCCACCAGAATCAATCCAGCCTTGCTTGCCTTCAAACCCTTGAATGACCAGCCTCCCCTCTCCTCCAGAAAAATCCAGCTTATATATCACTCCTTTCCACCCTTTGATCAGCATCTAAATGTTCTAATCCTCCTGATTGCAGCCACATGTCCACCCCTCTGAAATTCCAGCTGCAGATTCCTTTTTGGTGCAGGAAAAAGTAGATGGTCCCTCCTACTTTTTCCACTTTTTGGCCACCTTTCTCCCTGCTACAAATCCCCAAACAGCAAGCATCAAAGCCCTTGAATGGTATTTTGACAAATAAGGATTAGGATAATGATAGTTGCTAGCTCAGATACCAAATGATATTAGGTGTTGTGCAGGAATGAAAACTTGTATCAAAATTAATGAATTAAGGGGCCCGGAATGATAACTTTATGAAAATCTTGGAAAATGTCCTAATATGGGTGGTTCAAAGCATTTCAGGCATCAAATTGATTAGAGTGACAAGTGAGTGAGGTCAGAAATCAAATATGAATGAGATTCCTAAAAGTGATAACTTGAGTGCCCCAAAAATGATAACTTATATGACTTAAAAACGATAACTTGTCATAACTTGAGTTTTGATTATCCAAATGTGATGAAATTTGACCAGCAATGAGTTAGAACAATAATAAGATGATTGCTTAAGGTCCTTGTGCAGAATTAATGGTTTTTCATGTCGAAATGATAGAATTGCCCTTTAACGATAACTTGGCACTTGAAAAATGATAACTTGTTCAAATGGACTTAAAAATTTGCACAAGTTGAGATGTGACTATCCAAATATGATTTATACATAATAATGATGGATTTAGGGCAAGAAAACCATTGAAAATAAGTTCATTCAAAATAATGATAACTTGACACTTAGGAATGATAACTTGTCCTCAAAATGATAACTTGGCATAGAATTTAAATATTAATGGATTTTGGCATTTCAGAACCTCTATGCACATGGAATTAAGTATGAAATGAGGAATATCAACTAGTTATCACAATGTTTGCATTCCAAGTATAATTGGCTCAAAAATAGGCAAAAGTGAGACCCGATATGAATGAATTTCATCTAAAATGGGTTAGAATCATATAGTGACCAGCAAGTGATCAAACTCCCCCAAGCTTAGCCTTTTGCTTGTCCTCAAGCAAAACATTCAGAAATTAAGGACAAACTTGAGTTAAAAGTCCACAAATGATGTAAAGTCTAGCTGAATTGAATCCAATGAGTTTCCCACTTTGCCAACGCTTCATTCTTTCCAAAAAACTCAATTTCTAGCTAGGGAATCACAGAGGCTAAGGCAAATTTAAGCCATGGAAGAAGTACTAGCAATAACATGTTTGAATTGTAGGAATTGTCAACTTTACAAAGGGGTTGAACTACAAATCTCTTCATGAACAAGTTTTCAATTGATAAACAGGTTTAACACCTGACTTTTATTCATGAAATGCATATAAACAGGTTTAGCACCTGATTTTTATTCATGCTTTCTTTAGGAGAGATTCCTTTGGAAGTTTTGCTCTCCTAAAATTTTTTTCTTTTTGCATTGAAGAGAGATTCCTTTGGAAGTTTTGCTCTCTTCCTTTTTTCTATGCATGCATATGACTTTTTACTTTTCCTTTTTTCATTTTTCTATCCTGTTCATGAAGTGAGCAATAGTTCAAACTCAAGTATAGTTTAGATCCCTTTATCCAAAAAGTCAAGTTTTCCGATTTAGCATGGCAGCAAGAGCCTTGACTCCCTTCTAGACATCTGATATTACTAATTCAATCCATAAGTATCAACTAGTGTGACCCACAAAAAGGAAAAATTTTCAGCTAGAAATTTCATTCAAATGCATCTGAATTCATAATGCCAATTAAAGCAAGAAGGCTAATGGCCAAGTTGGCCACTTGGTATTGGAGTGCACCCACTGTCAAAATAAAGTATTCTACCCATTTCAGAGTTAAAATGAATTCAGAATTGAGTTGGGTCCAAAATTGATAACCGAGTGATAACTAGTGATAACTTATTGAAACCAATGATAACCTGGTATGAATTATGATATGAACATTAAAATCAATTGAAAACATGGTGTAAAGGTTAGAAAAGCACCAGGTTTCCTCCCCCAAGCTTATTCTCAACACTGTCCTCAGAGTTGAAATAAAGGCAAGGGAGTGGGGTGGGTGGGATTGAAATGCATTAAATTGGGCATTTGAATTCTCTTGGCACTTCATCTAGAAACTTTGGGTGGTCTAACCTTCATTAGTAGCAATTGATCCTGCAGAGAACCAAAAGATATCAGTGAAATAGTGAAATCAGAGTTTTGAGTGCACAATTTCAACAATGCATTGGAAATTTCTGAAGTTCACTGAAATTAATCTAAAACAGATTTGGATAACTGAAATGAATGTTAATTCAGATGATGATATGATCAATGTATCATAATGAAAAAGATATTATCAGTTATCATTGAGTTTTCAGTGGAAAAATAAAAAATAAGGGTAAGGGTACTCCCTGAAGTTGAGACTTGTGAATTGAACATGTTCCTCATCCCTTATTCCTGCAAAAACAGAAAGATTAAGTGTAAAGTGGCTTGGGTTACCTCCCAAGAAGTGCCTTTCTTTAATGTCTTTGGCTAGACATTGATACAAGGTGAAATCAGTTAGGTGGTAGTGGCAAATCAGCTAGAGTCAGCTCCTCCTTTGCAGAATCCATGGCTGTGGGATTGTAAAGCTTTAACCTCTGTCCATTTACCTTAAATATGTCATCTTTGTCATTCAGAAGGTCAACAGCACCAAATGGATATACTTTATGAATTTTGAATGGTCCACTCCACCTTGACTTCAACTTTCCTGGAAAAATCTTTAATCTTGAGTTGAAGAGTAATACAAGGTCTCCAACCTTGAAATCCCTTTTCAGAATCCTTCCATCATGCCATCTTTTAGTCCTTTCCTTGTAGAATTCTGAATTATGGTAGGCATTTAGCCTAATTTCATCAAGTTCATCAATTTGGAGAAGCCTCTTTTGCCCACATGCATGCATATCATAATTGAGTGCCTTGACTGCCCAATATGCCTTATGCTTCAACTCAATTGACAAATGACAAGTTTTTCCATAGACAAGCTTGTAGGGAGAAGTACCAATTGGAGTCTTGTATGCTGTCCTATATGCCCAAAGAGCTTCATTCAACTTCAAACTCCAATCTTTTCTTGTCAAAGAAACTGTTTTCTCCAATATGGCCTTTACCTCCCTATTTGACACTTCTGCTTGGCCATTTGTTTGGGGGTGATATGAAGTGGAAACTTTGTGCCTCACTCCATATTTAATTAGGAGGTTTTCAAAACACCTTTCAATAAAGTGGCTACCCCCATCACTTATGACCACTCTAGGAATTCCAAACCTTGGAAAGATAACTTCCTTGAACAACTTGATTACTGCCCTGGAATCAGCTGCAATGGTGGGAATGGCCTCAATCCATTTGGACACATAGTCCACAGCTAGAAGAATAAATTTGTAACCACACGAACTAGGGAAAGGCCCCATGTAGTCAATTCCCCAAACATCAAATATTTCCACTTCTAGAATTCCTTGTTGTGGCATTTCATTCCTTCTTGAAATGGAACCAGCTCTTTGGCATTGATCACAACCCTTCACAAAGATATGTGCATCCTTGAATAAACTTGGCCAATAAAATTCAGATTGGAGGACTTTGGCAGCAGTCTTGTGTGTGGCTCCATGACCTCCATAAGGGGATGAATGGCATGCCTCCAAGATTTCTTGAAATTCAGATTGGGGTACACATCTTCTGTACATGCCATCAGGAGATTTTCTGAATAGAAATGGATCATCCCAATAATAATCTTTCAAGTCATGAAAGAATTTCTTTCTTTGCTGATATGTGTAGTCAAGAGGGGTAATTCCACATGCAAGATAATTGACCAAGTCAGCATACCAGGGAATTTGATTAATTGCCACAGCCATCAAACTATCATCAGAAAATGCATCATTGATAGGAAGTGTAGATGATTCCTGTATCCCTTCCATTCTTGATAGGTGGTCAGCTACTAGATTTTCACTTCCCCTTTTGTCCCTAATTTCTACATCAAATTCTTGAAGCAATAAGATCCACCTGATTAGCCTTGGCTTGGATTCTTTCTTGTTGATTAAGTGCCTCACAGCTTGGTGGTCTGTGAAAACAATAACCTTGGATCCCACCAGGTATGACCTGAATTTGTCAAATGCATACACCACAGCAAGAAGTTCTTTCTCAGTAGTTGCATAATTGATTTGTGCTTCATCTAAAGTTTTGCTTGCATAGCATATGACATGGTGCTTCTTCTCCTTGGTTTGCCCCAGCACAGCTCCTACTGCCTGGTCAGAAGCATCACACATGATCTCAAAAGGGAGAGTCCAGTCAGGTGGCTGCACTACAGAGGCTGAGATGAGGGCTTCCTTCAACTTCTTGAATGCCTTCATACACTCTTCATCAAATTGAAACTCAACATCCTTGGCCAGCAACTTGGTGAGGGGCCTAGTTATCATGGAGAAATCTTTAATAAACCTCCTATAGAAGCCTGCATGCCCCAAAAAACTCCTAATTGCCTTGACACTTGTGGGTGGTGGTAGTTTCTCAATCACTTCAATTTTTGCCTTGTCCACTTCAATGCCTTTGCTTGAGACCACATGTCCTAAGACAACTCCTTCTTGGACCATAAAGTGGCATTTCTCCCAATTGAGTATCAAATTGGATTCCCTACATCTTTGTAGCACTTTTGTTAAATTGTCCAAGCAAGCATCAAATGAGTCTCCATACATTGAAAAATCATCCATGAAGACCTCCATAATTTCTTCAATGAAGTCTGAAAATATAGACATCATACACCTTTGGAAAGTTGCAGGGGCATTGCATAAGCCAAAGGGCATTCTCCTATAGGCAAAAGTCCCATATGGACAAGTGAATGTAGTCTTGTGTTGATCTTGGGGGTGAATTGGAATTTGCAAGAAACCTGAGTACCCATCAAGATAACAGAAATGGGAATGCCTAGCCAGCCTTTCCAGCATCTGATCAATGAATGGCAATGGGAAATGGTCCTTTCTTGTGGCCTTGTTTAACTTCCTGAAGTCAATGCACATCCTCCAACCTGTAATGGTTCTTGTGGATATCAATTCATCAGAATCTGACTTCACCACTGTAATTCCTCCCTTCTTTGGCACCACCTGCACTGGACTGACCCATTCACTATCTGAAATGGAGTATATGATTCCTGCATTCAGCAACTTCAATACTTCTTTCTTTACCACTTCTTTCATGGTTGGGTTGAGTCTCCTTTGACATGCAATGGAGGGCTTGTAGCTGTCCTCCATAGGGATCCTATGCATGCAAATGGAGGGATTAATACCCTTGATATCTTCAATTGAGTAGCCTATCACCTCCCTATACAATTTCAACCTCTTCAGCAGCTCTTCCACCTGATCCTGAGGCAAATTAGCATTAATGATAACAGGAAAAGTTGAATTCTCCCCCAAGAATTCATACTTTAAATTGCTAGGAAGAGGCTTGAGTTCCAACTTGGAATTGGCTTGAACTGGATTGCCTTGGCATTCAGCAATGATAACCTGTTGTACCTCACCTTGAATTCCTACATTTTCCACTGATATTGAAGAGTTCAGTACTGATTTATATGCCATAGCCTCTGGATCTTCCATTTCTCTCAAATGGTCAAAAATTAGACACCTTTGCAATGGATCTTCAATAGGGATTATAGCTGAAACTTGCTCCACCACCTGATTCAATTGCCCATCTTCAAAATCATTTTCTAGAAAACTTGGCCTACTGATAACTTGGGCCAAATTGAATTCAATCTTCTCCTCTCCAATTTGGAAGGTCAATCTCCCTTCCTTAACATTAATTACAGCCCCTGCAGTGGCTAGAAAGGGCCTCCCAAGGAGAATGGGGGTGTTCACATCTTCATCCATATCTAATACAACAAAATCAACTGGAATATAGAATTTACCAACTTTGAGGGGTATGTCCTCAATAATCCCATGTGGATATTTGATGGATCTGTCTGCCAGCTGAAGGGACATATTTGTTGGCTTCAAATCTCCAACTTCAAGTTTCCTACACAATGATAAGGGTATGACACTCACAGAAGCTCCCAAGTCACACATGGCTCTTTGAATTTTTCTATTGCCTATCTCACATGGAATTGAGAAGCTTCCTGGATCCTTGAGCTTTGGAGGCAACTTATTCTGGATAATTGCAGAAGCCTCTTCAGTCAATGCTATAGTCTCATGCTCCAATACCCTTCTCTTCTTAGTTAGGATTTCCTTTAGAAACTTGGCATATGATGGCATTTCCTGGATGGCTTCAACAAAAGGAACATTTATGTATAGCTTCTTCAGGATTTTCATGAACCTTCCATATTGCTGGTCTTGTCTTGCCTTGATTAACCTTTGAGGGAAGGGTACCTTGTCAAAGACCCTTGGATTTGCTTCAATTTGAGGGCTTGAATTCCTGATTTCCTCACTTGGTTGTTCACTTGGCTTTTCAGCAACCCTTGAGTCTGAATTGGCTTGATTATCATCCACTTTCTTCATTGGTTCCTACACCATTTTACCACTTCTGAGCTGGATGGCCTTTGCTTGCTCCTTTGGATTTACTTCTGGCTGTCCAGGAAAGAATAAGGGAGGTCTAGTGGATGTACTAGCTTGTTGAGCAATTTGGCTTTCCAACAATTTCTGATTTGCATTCATGGCATCCAATCTAGAATTGATCTTCAAAATCTCCTCTCCTTGGCTGTCCTGCTTCTTCAGAATTTGTTGAAGCATCTCCTTCATTTCATTTTGGAATTGTGATGCTTGGACTTGAGGTGGTGGCTCATACAGATTTCTTTGAATTGGTGCACTTTGGCCTTGATTTCCATAAGGTGGTGGTGGCTGATTCCTTGGCAGGATTTTAGGCTGCCAATTTGAATTTTGCATAGGAGCTCCTTGATAGTTGTTGCCCTTGTAAGAATAGTATGGATGATTCCTATTTTCTGGAGTATAAAATTCAGCAGGAGGTTTGACTCCATAATTGCCCACAGCATTGATTTGATCCACATTTTGGTCCACTTGCTGCATAATTAAGTTGCAATTCTCTGACACATGGCCTTGATTCCCACATACACAACACCTTGTTTCAGAATTGGAAGTCCTATTGCCATTGGGAGTCAAGTTCAACCTCTCCAAAGTCTTGTACAGCACCTCTTCAAGTTGAGTTGACAATTGATTCACTGAATTGTCCATGGGTGGCCTCCTGGTTCTATCATGGGTAAGGAAGTGGTGATTCTTGGCTATGTTTTCAATGAGTTGATAAGCTTCATCAATGTTTTTAGATGCAAAGATGCCTCCTGCAGCAGTATCCAATGCCACCTTGCTAGGGTAGTTCAATCCCTTATGAAAATAGTTGACTAGCTGCCACTTCTCAAAACCATGATGGGGACATGCCCTTAATAATCCTTGAAGCCTTTGCCATGCCTCACAAATATTTTCTTGGTCCAACTGATAGAACCTCACTATTTGATCCTTGAAGTTATCAATTTTTGAAGGAGGAAAGAATTCTGAAAGGAACAATTGAACAATTGATTCCCAAGTGGCTACCTCTTCAGGATTCAATCCTTTAAACCATATCTTGGCCTTGTCCTTGAGTGAGAAGGGAAATAATCTCATATACACTGCATTCATGGGGATATTATTGAAGTTCACAGTGCTGCATATCTCCTTGAAATTGTCCAAATGACATGCTGGATCTTCAGTCCCAAGTCCAGAAAACTGACTTTGCCTAATCATAAAAATCAAGGCTGGATTAACTTCAAAATTTGCCACAGGTGCTAAGGCTCCTCCCCCTTGTTGATTCCTTGCATTGCTTGGTGAATAACAGTCCCTAAGAGTTCTAGGAGCTGCCATATTTTGATTCATAACTCTTTCAAATTCAGGGTTGTATGCTTCTTCCTCTTCTTCTTCAAATATCCTTCTCCTTGCCTCAAGCCTTTGCAATCTCCTTCTTCTTAAAAATCTTCTTTCAGGTTCAAGATCTGATTGGTAATGTTCCTCTTGATAGTCCAAGTCCTGCATAAAGAGATTCAAAAGTATCAAATTCAAGAAAGAAATGAAAACTAGACAAAAATGAAAAGTAAGAAATGATAACTTGCAAAAACTGAAAATTAGCCTAACAAATAAACAAAAAACTAATCTAAAACTAATCTAAACTTTCTAAGTTAGCCTAATTGACCTCAAATCCCCGGCAACGGCGCCAAAAACTTGATAGTGATATTTGGGATTGAGTAGTGATAACTTGCTGAAATTAAAGAAAATGTCAATTTTTCATATTTTTTTTTTTGGTCTCCCAACTCACTAGCTGCAAGTGCACAGATAAGTTGTAGTAGACTCAGGTTGTCGTATCCACAAGAATTTGAAGTCTAAGGCACCCTAAAACAATCTAAATTAGTTCTACTTTAATGGCTAAAAACAGATTTTCAAAGGGAAGTGAAAACAGATTTTTTTATGGAAAGTGAAATGATAACAGATTTTTGGGTTTTGAAAATTTATCAAAACTGAATTATAAATGATAGAATGAATTCTAAAAAGCTTTAACTATCTATGAGGAAGGTTCTTCTAGGATTTGGGGTTCATCTAAATTAATTAAGGATGGAATGGAACAAGTTATCATTAAATGTCCAACTTTTGATTCAACTTGAAAATGACTGTTCCCACAGCTCAATTGACCTCTAACTAAGCAATATATGATTATATAATTGTTAGCTAGGTTGAATCAAAAGAGGGTCCTCACTGAAAATCAAGTTATCATTGGGCTCAAAAGAAAGATTCAATGCTGATTTTTTGCAATTCTAGGAAGTTTGGAATGATAACTTGCATTTGCAATCATAAAAAGATGGAATCATTCCAATCAACAAAACCAGGATAAAATATACTCAATAATGGTGCTTGTGTTCCATGTTTCATCTCTGAATTCAAGGGAGATTCAAAATCAACCTCTCGGTTGCAAAATAAATTGAAATCCACTTAGAAATGCAAACATATGGCCACATGAGTTCATAATTCCCATTGCTCCTTGGCCCATCTCTGGATCTCAAAGAAGCCCTTAAGACTACCTCTCAGTAGTGGATTAATATGAGGGTTGACAATGGAAATCAGAAGTTAGAAAAATGAGAAAACAGAAATCAACATTTCTGAAAAAAAATCAGCAATGTGGATTGATGAAATTCAAATTTGCCAAATGCCCCTTGACCCATCTCTGGATTACAAGGGATTCCTAGAGTACACCTCTCAGTGATTTGAATAAAATAGGGATTAACAATTGGCAAATCAGATTCCAAACAATCAGAAAATAGAATTTAGAATCAAACTAAGAAATCAGATTTTGGAAAAAAAATCAGATTTGAATTCTGAATTGTCAATGATCTTGATTCATTTCTGAATAAGATCATGGCATATATTAGCCTCTCAACTATTCAATTATCCAATCCTTGATGACAATCAGATTCAAAAGCCCAAGAAATCAGATTTTTAAATTCAGAAAACCAGATTCTGAAATTCAGGAATTTTAGGTTCCAAATCAAACTTAAGGTAATGTTGAGAATAGATTTGAATCATGGAATGCCCAAATATTCATAACTCAATTCTGAACAAGATTAGGATGAAGACCAACATTCCAATTGCTCAATTAATCAAGTTCAGAATGTCAAATAGGTTCAAACAGTTCAGAAATCAGATAACCAGAAAATCAGAATTAGAAATCAGCGGAAAAAAAATCTGATTTGAGTCAAATGATTGTCCAAATAATCTTGATTCATTTCTGAACAAGATAGGGACAATAGCAACATCCCAAGAACTCAGATCCTTGATGACAATCAGATCCAAAGCCCAAGAAATCAGATTTTCAGACTTCAGGAATTCAGGAAACCAAAAAAATCAGCAACTCAGTAATTTAGAAATCAGAATTTTAAACCAATGGAAACCTGACTTACTAATTGATTCTTGACCCATCTCTGGATTACAAGACATCCCTAAAGTTCACTTATCAGTGAAGGGAATGATTCAGGGGACTCAATTGATAAAATCAGATTCCAATTAGGAATCAGAAAAATTAGAATTCTGATTTCTATTCAAAAATCAATAGAAAATTCTGATTTTGAGTCAAATGATTGCCCAAACAATCTTGATTCATTTTTGAATAAGATAGGGACAATACCAACATCCCAAGGACTCAATTAACCAAGTTAGAAATGAAGAACAGATTCTGATATCCACAGAAATCAGAAAATTCAGGAATCAGGAAATCAGAATTCAATTTTTAAAAATCAGATTATGAACAATAAACAGATTTGAATCATAAAGAATGCCAAACAATCTTGATTCATTTCTGATCAAGATTTGGGACAATATCAACCTTCTAGTTGCTCTATTAATCAAATCCACAATGGCAAACAGATTCAAAGGTCCAGGAATTCTGGTTCAGGAAATTCAGAAAAACAGAAACCAGAAATCTAAAATTCAGAAATCAGCACTTCAATTAAATTGGAATAAAGAACTTGACATTGATTTCTAATCCATTTCTGAACTAGGGATAGATCAAATGATAACTTCTCAGCTATAGATTACAATAGGATCCAACAATGGCAAGAACTAACATTAGAAAATTCTGAAATCTGAAAATCAGCAAATGATTCAGTGCAGGAATTATAAAACAGTCCATATCCATCCAAAACTAATCTAAACTACTACCCTATCCTAGAAGAAATGGAGTTTAGCTCCTCATATTTACAAGATTTGACATCAAATGGGATAAGAAACAGATACAATTCATGGTTCTTTGAAGCTTCCTGGCCAGCAGCTCCTCCACCAGAATCAATCCAGCCTTGCTTGCCTTCAAACCCTTGAATGACCAGCCTCCCCTCTCCTCCAGAAAAATCCAGCTTATATATCACTCCTTTCCACCCTTTGATCAGCATCTAAATGTTCTAATCCTCCTGATTGCAGCCACCTGTCCGCCCCTCTGAAATTCCAGCTGCAGATTCCTTTTTGGTGCAGGAAAAAGTAGATGGTCCCCCCTACTTTTTCCACTTTTTGGCCACCTTTCTCCCTGCTACAAATCCCCAACAGCAAGCATCAAAGCCCTTGAATGGTATTTTGACAAATAAGGATTAGGATAATGATAGTTGCTAGCTCAGATATCAAATGATATTAGGTGTTGTGCAGGAATGAAAACTTGTATCAAAATTAATGAATTAAGGGGCCCGGAATGATAACTTTATGAAAATCTTGGAAAATGTCCTAATATGGGTGGTTCAAAGCATTTCAGGCATCAAATTGATTAGAGTGACAAGTGAGTGAGGTCAGAAATCAAATATGAATGAGATTCCTAAAAGTGATAACTTGAGTGCCCCAAAAACGATAACTTATATGACTTAAAAACGATAACTTGTCATAACTTGAGTTTTGATTATCCAAATGTGATGAAATTTGACCAGCAATGAGTTAGAACAATAATAAGATGATTGCTTAAGGTCCTTGTGCAGAATTAATGGTTTTTCATGTCGAAATGATAGAATTGCCCTTTAATGATAACTTGGCACTTGAAAAATGATAACTTGTTCAAATGGACTTAAAACTTTGCACAAGTTGAGATGTGACTATCCAAATATGATTTATACATAATAATGATGGATTTAGGGCAAGAAAACCATTGAAAATAAGTTCATTCAAAATAATGATAACTTGACACTTAGGAATGATAACTTGTCCTCAAAATGATAACTTGGCATAGAATTTAAATATTAATGGATTTTGGCATTTCAGAACCTCTATGTACATGGAATTAAGTATGAAATGAGGAATATCAACTAGTTATCACAATGTTTGCATTCCAAGTGTAATTGGCCCAAAAATAGGCAAAAGTGAGACTCGATATGAATGAATTTCATCTAAAATGGGTTAGAATCATATAGTGACCAGCAAGTGTCAGTATGATGAGACATTTAGTGATCAAATCACTTTGAATTGGTTCTTTTTAATATAAATATATCTTCCATTGCATCGTAGGAAATCTTGGCAATATATAAACAATTGTCAAATCTATCTTGTATTAGTGCATTTCAACTTTTGACTCCTGATGTACTATGGATTTCATACGCCAGAATACACTCATGTCCCTACGCCCTATATTATGGTTGATTAGACATTTAGAATAATTAGTGCACTAAATGCACTCATTTTTTTGAGAATTCACTTGGCCATTATTCATGCCTAGTACATTAGTATTAGTCATCAAATGTACTTACATTGATATACTGATTATGTCATCACGTCTGCTACAATCCCCCATGCGCAAACAGCTACATACTTTGATCACTATAGCAATTTGACACTTGCCTACAATATCATGCGCATGATGAGGTAGCATGCCTGAGTGGACTACATTTCGATGATCTATATACTCTTATAATTGTCTGAATCATTTTTATTAGTTGTTCCACCAATAATTTATCTATTTTGTTATTACGTCGAAACACAATAATACATGCATGATTTTATACTTAATATCATAAACCTTATTGGCTTGCACCTTTATTTCAAATATTTTCAAATCTTATTATCTACCATCTTATCCTTAAATCCCCAAACATAATTATGGCATACAAAGATAAAAGACGAAAATATAAATGGAAGAGCTCTTCTTATGTTTTGTTGACGATGGTCAATCTGGCCAAAAGGGAGTCGAAAGTTACTCTACCGGCCCATATTTGGCATTGAGATACTCTGCCCTAGTCAAAAGATACTCCACCAGCCTATGTTAAAAGAAGTTGAAAGACACTCCAAAATAAGTATAACATAATGAAAATGAAAAGATGAATATGATTATGAATTTATGATGATGGGCAATGCCCAATGACATTATGATGATGATTCTAAATCTCATGATCGACTGTCATTTTTGAATTTAAAGATGATTGTGTTATTATTCTTGTTACACTTATCATAGTATCATCAGTCATGCCACTCCAGTTTATGCATCTTCATCATGATATTATCATACCAATTATGTCTACATGACTATATCAATTATGATTATATTTATTTGATTATCATTTTAATGTCATTACTGCTTATATGTCATATGTTTATTAAGTACTGGTCATCAAAGCTCACAGGGAGGTTTTATCTCCCATGTGTATTCAATGTCACAGGTAACAACCTGGCCTAGTAAAAAGAATGATGGTGCAAGCGACAAATCGAGCTCGTGGTGACCTTTGCACATCAAATCGAGTTTCTGCAGCTTCCTTTTTATTTTCATCGAGTTGTATTTATCTTATGAAAACACTTATGTTTATATTATTTGAGACTCAATCATATTATCTTGTTAAGACTTCCGCACTCATTTTGATAATGTCTCTTTTGATAATGTCTCTTTCTTTTAAATGATGGCTATTATTTGAGACTCAATCATATTATCTTGTTAAGACTTCCGCACTCATTTTTATTGACCAGTCAAATTCTTATTTTAGTCAAAATATTGTACACGTAAGTCAATGTATCGTAACGTCCCCGGGGTGTATTCGACCATGTGGCGGGGTACATTTTGAGGGCATTATAGTTTGGTATCAGAGCCTAAAGTCAAACATTCGTATGTTCTGAAATGTTAAGTATGTCCAATGATCCATGTGCAAAGAGCCACAAGTAGTCGCCGCGCCAATCAATGCCAACTCCAGTAAGAAAGTTATGTTTTTATGATTTAAATGTTTTATTAAATGTTTCTATGATGTGTAATATTGTAGATGCCTCAACGAATTGGGCAGCCTCCACCGGTGCAGCCCCCACTGGTTGAGCCTTCACCGATGCAAGAACCTCCACTGGTCCAGCCTCCACCGGTGCAGACACCACCGGTCCAGCCACCACCAGTGCAGACACCACCAGTTGACCTTCCACCAGTGCAGGAGCCTCCACTGATGCAGACACCATCGGTCCAGCCTCTTCCGGTGCAGACACTACTAGTGCAGCCTCCACCCGTGCAGCCTCCACCAGTATATCCTCCACAAATGCAGCCTCCACTAGTATATCCTCCACTAGGGCAGCTTTGGCCGATGCAGCCTCCGATTGTGTAGCTCATATCAGCGCCACCATAGGACACCTTACAAGAATTCTTGAGGTTGCATCCGCCACAATTCGATGGCACAAGTGATTTCGATAAGGCAGAGAGATGGATCATAAGTATGACGGAAATTTTCCTTGCAATGCGTTATTGGGAGGACAGAAAGGTCTTGTATGCCACTAATCGACTAACTGGCGAGGCCCTTGATTGTTGGAGAAGTACCAAGCAACTCAGTTCGAAAATCAGAATGTGATCCCCTGAAATAGCTTTTACGAGGCATTTGAGGAACACTATTTTGCAGAGTATGAACGCATTTAGAAACAACGAGAGTTTCTATAGCTTAGTTAGTGTAAGATGATAGTTGTTGAGTACCACATCTAGTTCATAAAATTGGAAAAGTATAATACCATGCGCCTGACTGAGAAGCAGAGGACAGATCAATTTGCTCAAGGTTTAAACACTACTATCAGGTCCAAGACTTTATTTGGTAAATTGCAAAATCTGAAAGAGGCAGTCGAGCTACCGACTACCATGGAGCGAGACCACTTAAGAGAATTGGAAGAATAAAAAGGGAAGACCCCTACACAAACCCTTGAGCATAGTCAACACAGGTGGAATGATATGCGTTAAAACCGGAGGGACCACCGACGCGATAATCATGCGAGGCCATATGAACTTCGCAACACTCCACGCCAGCCACAACAACAACAGCCCTATCGTCAGGTGAGAAGTAAATAAATAATTATAAGTATGCAATGATGATGTCTAATGAATAAATAATTTCAGCCTCAACAACGGTAGGCACTGCACCAGCACCAACAAGGTAATAAATCCTGCCAATACTATGGAAAGTTTCATTCAGGAGAATGCAGATGGAGAACAGGTGCCTATATTCACTGTAGTTAGCAGGGTCACTTTATCCGTGACTGTTCTAAGAAGACAAAGGAGGAACAAGCTCAGCGTAGCACTGGAGGTGCTAATACCTTGGTGCAAGGCAGAGTTTATAATATGCAGACAGATACTACACCAGCTGACGCTGATATCATCAGAGGTACTTTACCTGTAGCAGGCATGCCTACTATAGTATTATTTGATTCGGGCGCATCACATTCATTTATCTCTCAAGATTGTACTATTGCTTTGAGTTTGCCTCTGCATGATATGACATTAACTATGAGTGTGGCAACACCTATGGGTACTATGTGTACCACGAAGTACATCCCAAAAGTACCAGTGATGATCGATGGCAAGAATTTCTCCGCAGATCTGATCGTGATTCCCATAACAGACTATGATGTCATACTTGGTATGGACTGGCTATCATACCATGATGCCATAGTAGTATGCAGGCAAAAGAAGATTATCATTGGTACTCAAGGCAAGCCGAAGGCTACTGTGAAGGGCAATACCGACAAGGAAGGCAAGGTGATCATTTCTGCGATGAAGGCACAAAAGATGTTATATAAGGGCTGTAGAGGCTATCTAGCTAGTGTAGTGAAGACAGATGCTTCAGTTTCAGACCCACAACAGATGGATATAGTTAGGGACATACGTCTTTCCAGATAATGTTACTGGATTGCCACCACGATGAGAGATCGATTTTTGCATCGACCTCCATCCGGGCACTGCTCCTATTTCCAAGGTTCCATATCGAATGGCTCCAACTGAAATGCAAGAACTCAAGAAGCAGATCTAGGAGCTTTTAGGTAAGGGGTTTATCAGACCCAGTGTTTCACCATGGGGTGCACCAGTGCTCTTCGTGAAGAAGAAGGATGGTTCTCTCAGATTGTATATAGATTATAGAATGCTGAACAAGGTCACAGTGAAGAATAAGTATCCGTTGTCACGTATTGATGATTTGTTTGATCAACTGTCCAAGGCTTCTGTGTTCTCCAAGATAGACTTGTGGTGTGGTTATCACCAGCTATGAGTTGCAGAAGAAGACATTCCGAAGACCACTTTCCGATCGAGATATGGGCGTTACGAATTCTTGGTTATGCCTTTTGGGTTGGTGAATGCATTTACAACATTCATGGATCTGACGAACAGAGTGTTCAAGCCTTATTTGGATCAATTCGTCATTGTCTTTGTTGACGACATATTGATCTATTCAGAGAACCTCGAGCATCATAGGGAACATCTAAGGATCGTATTGGAGACGCTTAGGCAGCACAAACTCTATGCAAAGCTGTCGAAGTGTGAATTCTGGCTGGAAGAAATTATGTTCCTTGGACGCATTGTCTATAAGAAGGGTATTTCGGTTGACCCAGCGAATGTAGAGGCAGTGACAAATTGGGCTTGATCGAAGAATGTGATCGGGATATGCAGTTTTCTTAGATTGACTGAATACTATAGGCGATTCATAAAGGACTTCTCAAAGATAGCCTCCCCAATGACGAAGCTAACAAAGAAGGGTGAGAAGTTTATCTGGTCACGACAGTGTGAAGATAGCTTTCAGGAGCCGAAGACCAGATTAACTGCAACACCGATACTCACCATCCCTTCTGGCAGTGGTGGGTATGTGGTGTATAGTGATGCCTGCGGCATAGGATTGGAATGTGTACTAATGCAACATGGTAAGGTGATTGCATACACATCAAGACAGCTGAAGAAGCATGAGGTGAACAACTTGACGCATGATTTGGAGTTGGCAGCAGTGGTCTTTGCTCTAAAAGTCTGGAGACACTATTTGTACGAAGAAGAGTTTGAGGTGTTCACCGACCACAAGACTCTAAAGTATGTCTTCTCTCAGCGAGATATTAACATGAGACAATGCAGTGGATGGAATTTTTGAAAGATTATGAGTTCGCCATTAATTACCATCCAAGTAAGGCGAACACAATTGCTGATGCATTGAGTCATAAGTGGGAAGGCTCATTAGCATTTATGAGGCTCCAAGTGTTTGAGATGACTGAAGAACTCAATATGTGAAATCCAAGGCCAGACAGAAATGGAGCTATATTGATGATGCACCAGCTTCAGTTGAACTTGGTTGACAGAATCATCAAAGCACAGCCAGATGATGCAGAATATGTCAAGATGGTTAGTAGGTGTGAGAAAGAGACAAATGACTTCAAGATATCAGTTGATGGCGGAATCAGATACGGGGATCGTCTATGGGTCCCTAATGATGCTGAGCTCAGGAGGGAAGTGATGGACAAGGGCCACAAGTTAGAGTTTGCCATCCATCCAGGCATCACGAAATGTACAAGGATGTACAACGAAGTTACTGGTGGCACGATATGAAACAAGAAACCGCTGAATATGTCTCTAAGTGTCTGATATGTCAGCAAGTGAAGATCGAACATCAGAGGCCATATGACAAGCTTAGATCTTTAGGAATCCCGAGGTGGAAATGGGAAGACATTTCCATGGATTTCATATCATGTCTACCCCGCACAAGAAATGACATGATGCTATCTAGGTAGTGGTTGATCAATTGACAAAATCGGCATACTTTATACCGATTAGATGGAGGCAGTCAATCGAGAGGTTGATGGATACATATGTTCAGGAGGTTATCATATTGCATGGTATTCCAGTTTCCATAGTGTCAGATCGAGATCCTCACTTTACAGCTAGGTTTTGGAGGAGCCTGCAGAATGCATTTGGGACAAGACTAAATTACAATACGACTTTTCATCCCCAGATAGATGGTCAATCAGAGAGGACCATCCAGACTGTAGAAGATATGCTGAGGGCATGTGCTTTGTACTGACATGGCAATTGGGATGACCACTTGCCTCTTATTGAGTTTGCATATAGTAATAGCTATCATTCTAGCATCGACATGGCTCCATTCGAGGCATTGTATGGGAGGCCATGTCGATCACCAGCTTGTTGGAATGAGGTTGGCGAATGAAAGTTCTTGAGTGCTAAAGAATTAAAGGAGATAGAGGAATATGCCAAGAAGGTGGAGTTAACACAGCAGAGAATGAAAGTAGCACAAACTTGCCAGAAGACCTATGCAGATAAGGGCGACGTGAGCAGATCTTTCGAGCAGGTGATCAAGTACTGATAAAAGTCTCCCCGATGAAGAGAGTTATGTGATTTAGTAAGAAAGGCAAGCTCAGTCCGAGGTATGTGGGTCCGATCGAGGAACTAGAGTTAGTCGGAGAGGCGGCATGCAGATTAGCACTACCACCCTAATATGGACGGGTGCATAATGTTTTTCATGTATCTATGTTCCAAAAGTACAAACATGATGAGGCAAACATTATCAGATATAAGGAGCCGAATCTTAAGGAAGATCTCACATATGAAGAATAACCACTTAGAATCCTAGAATATAAAGTCCAACATCACAACAATAGGGATGTGCCACTATTAAAGTCGCATGGAGTCATCATCAGGGCGATGAAGCGACTTGGAAACTCGAGTAAGAAATGCGTCAATAATTTCCCAGATTATTTGGTAAGCCCCTATACGTAATTCGAGGATGAATTTTATTTTAAGGAATTTATAATGTAACGCCCAACGGTTAAAAAAAGGATTTTGACTTTTTCTCGTAACCACCCAGAAACGCCCCATGATGCCCTCATAATTTATTACAAATGGAAATGCAAATGCCGTTCTGATGCCTTTGGTGCTCCATTTGTTCATCATGGCGGCAGGGGAAGAAAAGGGACAAGAAAATTGTGCACCAAGATGTCGTGATAACAGGAGGCAACGCGGACGTCTAAACAATCAGTCTCGACGTCAAAAACTTATAGAAAATCCCTTGGATCTAAGAGCATCTTCCATGAGATTGTTAGATTTTAGCATTGAAGACTGAACAGTAGTAGATCTGATCTTCCTGCCAAACATCTTCTTGGCATCTGTCGCATTCATTTTCCCCATGTATGATCAGACATTTAATGAACAAATCACTTTGAATTTGGTTCTTTTTAATATAAATATATCTTCCATTGCATCGTAGGGAATCTTGGCAATATATAAACAATTGTCAAATCTATCTTGTATTAGTGCATGTCAACTGTTGACTCCTAATTTACTATGGATTTCATACGCCAGAATACACTCTTGTCCCTATGCCCTATATTATGGATGATTAGACATTTAGAATAATTAGTGCACTAAATGCACTCATTTCTCTGAGAATGCACTTGGCCATTATTCATGCCTAGTACATTAGTATTAGTCATCAAATGCACTTACATTGATATACTGATTATGTCATCACGTCTGCTACAATCCCCCATGCGCACACAGCTACATACTTTGATCACTGTAGCAATTTGACACTTGCCTACAATATCATGCACATGATGAGGTAGCATGCTAGAGTGGACTACATTTCATTGATATATGTACTCTTGTAATTATCTAAATCATTTTTATTAGTTGTTCCACCAATTATTTATCTATTGTGTTATTACGTCGAAACACGATAATACATGCATTATTTTATACTTGAGATCATAAACCTTATTGGCTTGCACCTTTATTTGAAATGTTCTCAAATCTTATTATCTACCATCTTATCCTTAAATCCCAAACATAATTATGGCATAAAAAGATAAAAGATGAAAAATATAAATGAAAGAGCTCTTCTTATGTTTTGTTGACTGATCACTAGCTGATCACTATATGTTTCTAGCCCATTTTAGATGCATTTCATACATATCGAGTCCCACTTTTGCCTATATTTGGGCCAATTATACTTGGAATGCATACATTGTGATAACTAGTTGATATTCCTCATTTCATACTTATTTCCATGTGCATAGAGGTTCTAAAATGCCAAAATCCATTAATATTTAAATTCTATGCCAAGTTATCATTTTGAGGACAAGTTATCATTCATAAGTGTCAAGTTATCATTATTTTGAATGAACTGATTTTCAATGGTTTTCTTGCTCTAAATCCATCATTATCATGTATAAATCATATTTGGATAGTCACATCTCAACTTGTGCAAAGTTTTAAGCCCATTTGAACAAGTTATCATTTTTCAAGTGCCAAGTTATCGTTAAAGGGCAATTCTATCATTTCAACATGCAAAACCATTAATTCTGCACAGGGACCTCAAGTAATCATCTTGTTATTGTTTTAACTCATTGCTGGTCAAATTTCATCACATTTGGATAACCACAACTCAAGTTATCACAAGTTATCGTTTTAAGTCATATAAGTTATCATTTTTGGGCACCCAAGTTATCACTTCTTAGAAATCTCATTCATATTTGATTTCTGAATGCACTCACTTGTTACTCCAGTCCATTTGATGCTTCTAATGCTTTGAATCACTTGCATTTGGATAATTTCCATGATTTGTAACAAGTTATCATTCCGGGCCCCTAAAATCATTAAAATCGATATATGTTATCACTCCTGCACAACACTTAATCCCATCTGAAGTTGGAGCTAGTAACTATCATTATCCTAATCCTTATTTTTCAAAATACTACTCAAGGACTTTGATGCTTGCTGTTTGGGGATTTGCAGCAGGGAGAAAAGCGGCCAAAAAGTGGAAAAAGTAGGGGGGGACCATCTACTTTTTCCTGCACAAAAAGGAATCTGCAGCTGAAATTTCTGCAGGGGACACATGGCTGCAATCAAAGCATAAAGATTGTTCTGATGCTGATCCAAAGGTGGAGAGGAGTCATATAAAAGGTAGAATTTCTGGAGGAGGAAAGGGGGGCTGGACATTGAGGGTTTGGAGCAAGAGGGAGCTGCTGCTGCTGGAGGAGCTACTGGTTGCTGCTGGAATTGCTGTCGAGAGCTGCCAAAGGATGATTTGTACCTATTCTCCATTCCATTTTATGTCAAGCTTTGTATATATGAGGAGCTAAACTCCATTTCTTCTAGGATAGGGTAGTAATCTAAGTTAAATATGGATGGATGTGGACTGAATTAAATTTCTGCACTGAAAATCATTTCTAGTTTCAGATTTCAGCACTGTTTTGAATCATTTCTTGCCATTGTGTAGATCCTATTGTAATCTATAAATGAGAAGTTAACTTTTGATCTAACCCTTATTCAGAAATGAATTAGGCATCAATGGTAAGTTACTGAATTCCATTCTTAATTGAAAAGTCTGATTTCTGAATTCCTGAAAAGTCTGATTTCCTAATTTTTCCTGAATCTGATTTCCAAGGGCTGTTTAAATCTACTTATCATTCTCAATCTGATAAATTGAGCAACTGAAAGGTTGCTATTGTCCTCCCATCTTGTTCAGAAATGAATCAAGATGTTGGGCATACTTTTGATTCAATTCAGTTTGTACTTCTGATTTCTGAATTTATTTCTGAAATCTGTTCTGCTTTCTGATTTTGTTTGGAATCTGATTTGCCAATTGTTAATCCTTATTTCATTCAAATCACTGAGAGGTGTACTCTAGGAATCTCTTGCAGTCCAGAGATGGGTCAAGAGGCATTTGGCAGGCCTGAATTCCATTAATCTACATTGCTGATTTTCTTGAATTCTGATTTCTATTTTCCCCCAATCTGATTCTGATTTCTATTTTCTGTTTTCATCATTGTTGAGCCCTGATCCAATTGATAACTGAGAGGTTATTTAAGGTTTCATTATTGTTCAGAAATGAATCAAGAGGCAATGGTGTTTCCAAGTTTTTAATCCCTGAATTATTGCAAACTTCTCAATGCTGATTTCTGAATTTCAGTTCTGATTGCAAATCTGATTTCCTGAATCTTTGGATCCTGATTTACTGTTGTAAACCCTTGATTTCATTAAATCACTGAGAAGTGAATCCTAGGGGTACTTTATTGTTCAGAGATGAACCAAAGAGCAATGGAAAATCTGAATTCCAATGAGTCATATGTGCTGAATTCCAATGTTTGCTAGTGCTGATTTCTGAATTGTTTTTGGTTGCTGATTTCCTGAATTTTGGGGAAATCTATTTTTCATTGTTAAATCCTATTTTAACCTACCACTGAGAGGTGGTCTTATGGCCTTCTTTGAGATTCAGAGATGAACCAAGGAGCAATGAAAATTTGCTGAATTCCCCATTAAAGATTGGACGCCCTTTTGATTCCAATTAATTAGTGATTGTGTGGAATTCATTCTTAATTGCAGCCGAGAGGTTGATTTCAATTCCTCTTGAAATTCAGAGATGAACCAAGGAGCACAAGCACTAATATTGGATAGATTCCATTCTTGTTTAACTAATTGAAGTGATTTTATTAATTTGTGACTGCATCCATCAAGTTATCACTGCAGATTTCCTTGAAATTGTAAAAATCAGCATTGAACTTCCATTTGAGCCCAATGATAACTTCATTTTCAGTGAGGAACCTCTTCTGATTTAACCTAACTAAAAATTATATGCTAATATGTTGATTAGTTCAGGGCCAATTGAGCTGTGGGAGCAGCTATATTAAAGGTTAAATCAGAATTGAATTTCTAATGATAACTTGATCAAATCCATCCATAATTAATTTAGATAAACCCCAAATCCTAGAAGAACCTTCCTCATTGATAGTTAAACCTTTCTAGCCATTAATTTTGCATTTATAATTCAGTTTTGATAAATTCCCAAAACCCCAAAAGAAGTTATCATTTTGCATTTCATAGAAAAATCTGTTTTCATTCCTTTAAAAATCTATTTTTGCCACCTTACTTAGGATTAATCTAAACTATTTTTAGGTAGTTTAGGACTTTAAATATTTGTGGATACGACAATTCGAGTTTACTACAACTTACCTGTGCACTTGCAGCTAGTGAGTTGGAAGACCAAAAAAAATGAAAAATTGACTCTTCTTTAATCTCAGCAAGTTATCACTACTCAATCCCAAATATCACTATCATTGACGACGGTCAACCTGGCCAAAATGGAGTCGAAAGATACTCCACCGGCTCATATTTGGCATTGAGATACTCCGCCCTAGCTAAAAGGGAGTTGAAAGATACTCCATCAGCCTATGTTAAAGGGAGTTGAAAGACACTCCAAAATAAGTATAACATAATGAAAATGAAAAGATGACTATGATTATGATGATGGGCAATGCCCAATGATATTATGATGATGCTTCTAAATCTCATGATCGACTATGCCATTTTTGAATTTAAAGATGATTATGTTAATATTCTTGTTACAATTATCATATTATCATCGGTCATGCCACTCAAGTTTATGCATTTTGATCATGATATTATCATACCAATTATGTCTACATGACTCCATCTATTATGATTATATTTATTTGATTATCATTATTATGTCATTACTGCTTATATGTCATATGTTTATTAAGTACTGGGCGTCAAAGCTCACAAAGAGGTTTATCTCCCTGTGTATTCAATGTCTGATAATTGAGTATTTATGCATTAATAGTGGTATAATTATCAACTTATTAAAGTTATATTTCTGTTTATTGGATTATATATGTTTAAGATTTCGGAGTCTACACCATTTCTTTACATATTTCAGGAACTTCTGAATATCGACAAAAAGGCGTGGAAACACCAAGAAATGAGGACAATACGGCCAGCCCATATTATCAGCGTGTCAACCGTATTGGACGTCTCCATGCCGTATTACATTCGCATCAGAAATTACGGTCCGACCGTGTTGAAGGAGAACAGACCATATCAATCAAATTCAGGCCGTATTACACTCGCATTGGAAAATATGACCCGCCCGTATTGGAGACGTCGTGCCCGTATTGGAGTGACCCGAACCGTATCGTCTTGAGGAAAATACGACCAGACCGTAGCGCATTTTACCATGTCGTATTATATTTATCTCGACCGTATTGGGCTGATTTTTGGAGTATTTTGGGCCTTCTTGTAACCCTAATTTGAGGGGACTATAAAAGGGATTTGTGGAGACGAAAATAGGGGGGCAGACCTTGTTTTTGAGGAGATCAAGATGGCTGGGACGATCGTTTATTTTCTCTTTGCATTTCTGTACCTTTGTTGGACTTAATCTCATTATCTTTTTATGAACTTTTACATTTCGATGATGATTTTTTTCTTTATGCGTGGCTAAATTTCTTTTCTCGGGTTGATGAAACCTAGGGTTGATCTTTAGGGAATATTTTATATTGGATCTGATGTGTTCTTTGTCTTTCATGTGCTTCATGTAATGCTTATATTACATTGGCCACCTAGTTAAGCAACCGAAGATTTTTTTGATTATGAAAGTATTTCATCAAGATTAGTTCAAATGAATGACATGAAATGTATTGTTTCTTAGAAATAAGGATAATCATTTTACTTATGAATCTTGGCTTATAATGCAATTAAAATAAATTAAATGACCACGAAAGTAGGTGTTTATTGTTTTAATTAGAATTGTGTTTGCCTGAAAAGGAGATGCATGACTTTTGAAGATTGAGTAGAACACTAATGATTTTATTATCTCTAAATTCCCTAGGATCAATGCCCTAGGTGGATTCAAAACCCGAGAACTTTTATTCTCATTTATTTCTCATAATCAATTCTCATCCTTTCTCATCGTTTTCTGCACTCATTTCGGCATTTCACTTTTATTTAGTTTTTATTATTATTTCACCCCTTTCTAACCGTTTAGATATAAATTAGAATCATATAATTCTAATACTTGAACTCTTCCCTGTGGACGATATTTTATATACTACGACATTGACTCCGTATACTTGCGGGAGAATTGTCAAGTTTTTGGCGCCATTGCCGGGGAAGAGCGTCAATATTAGAATTTTGATTTTATTTGTTAATCTAGACAAAAATTTCTTTTCTTTTTGTGTATGCACCGTAGAAACAGGACACTTGAATCATATATTCCGAAAATTGAAAGACAATGCTGAGCAAATCAAAGAGCAAGAAGAGAACATCAAATGACCAATAATCAGAATAGAATACCGAACATGGAAGAAGGCCAACAACAACAATAACAGCAGATGGAGGAAGTCGAACCTCCAATGAGAGACCTTGCCAGAAGGTCTTATAGAGGCACCACCCCATGTATTGTGGGTCTGAGGATTGCTGCAAATAATTTTGAACTGAAGTCTGGACTCATTCAGATGGTGCAACTAAATCAGTTTAGAGGGGAACACAATGAAGACCCTCTATCTCATATCAATCGGTTTCTGCAAATGTGCGCCACTATCAAAATGAATAGTGTTGAAGAAGACGCCATCAAGATGAAGCTTTTTCCATTCTCTCTGAGGGATGAAGCACAAGACTGGTTAGACTCGCAACCCCCAGGAGCATTCAATACATGGGATGAGTTATTCCAAGCTTTCATGAAGAGATTCTTTCCTCCGGGCAAGTTCATTAAGTTGAGGAATGAAATCACTTGCTTCAAGCAAAAAGAAAATGAATCTCTTGGCAGTGCATGGAAGAGATTTAAGAAGTTACAAGGACAATGCCCGCGCCATGCGGTACCTACTTGGCTCCTAATAGAGACATTCCATAATGGCCTCTCGCCCAGTCTAAAATTTAACATTGATTCAGCAGCAGCAGGTGGATCTATTATGAATCTGCCATACTCTCAAGCTTGCAATCTATTGGATCAGCTAGCCATGAACGATGAAGATTATGAAGATGGACCGTCTAGGGCAGCTTCTGTGAGGGAATATGATAATTACAAAGAACTGAATGCCAAGGTGGATTCCTTAGTGCAATTGATGGCTAATATGAACCAAGCCCAAGCAAATCAGGTTTCTACATCGCATGCAATATGTGACACATGTGGGGGACCCCATAATAGTTTGGAATGTATGTTACCAGAACAAGCAAGTTACGTGGCAAATCAAAGCAAAGGAAACAATCCATATGCCACTACATTTAATCTGGGATGGAGGAATCACCCCAATTTTTCTTGGGGAAATCAAACTGGGCAATCTCATCAAATATGGCCGCCACCTCCTGGCATTCCACCTCGACCACAGTATCAAGCCCATACCAACCCCCATTTCAGCAACAACCCCAGTATCAACAACCACCGTGATCACTAGCTGATCACTATAGGTTTTTATCCCATTTTAGATGCATTTCACCCCTATCGAATCCCTAAATTGCCCAACTTTTGGCCAATTTTGTTTAGAATGCATGGATTGTGATAACTAGTTGATATTCCTCATTTTATACTTAATTCCATGTGCATAGAGGTTCTGAAATGCTAAAATCCATAAATATTTCAATTCTATGCCAAGTTATTATTTTTAGGACAAGTTATCACTCCCATATGCCAAGTTATCATTATTTTGAGTGAACTGATTTTCAATGATTTTTTGGCCCTAAATCCATTACTATCATGAATGAATCATATTTGGATGATCATATCTCAACTTGTGCAAAATTATAAATCCATTTGAACAAGTTATCATTTTCCAATGCCAAGTTATCGTTAAAGGGAAAAACTGTCATTTCGATATGCAAAACTGTCAAATCTGCACAAAGGCATTAAGCAATCATTATATTATTATCCTAACTCATTGCTGTTCAAATTTAATCACATTTGGATAACCACAACCAAAGTTATGATAAGTTATTATTTTTTAGGGCAATTAAGTTATCGTTTTGGCACCCAAGTTATCATTCTTATGAAATCTTATCCACATTTGATTTCTGACCTTATTCACTTGCTATATTAATCCCTTGGATGCTTCTAATGCCTTGAACCACTTGTAGTTGGATAAATTTTATGATTAGTGCAAAGTTATCATTTCCGAGTTCCAAAACTATCAATTTTTCATATTGATTTCCATTCTTGCACAACACCAAATCCCATTTGATGTTTGAGCTGGCAACTATCATTATCCTAATCCTTATTTGTTAAAATCTTATTTAAGGATCTTGATGCTTGCTGTTTTGGATTTTGTAGCAGGGAAAACAAGTTGGAAAAAGGTGGAAAAAGGTGGGGGGACCACTCCTTTACTGTCCTAAAGTTGCTGCAGTTAACTGGAATGCAGGGACCATTGGACAGATGGTTGAAATCAAGGGAATAGAACTTTCTGATGCTGATCAAAGGGTGGACATGACACATATATAAGTGGGAATTTCTGGAGGAACCAAGGGAGGCCTCCATTTGGAGGGTTTCTGGACCAGAGAAGAAGGGAGGAGCTGGAGAAGGAATTGCTGCAACATTCTGATTTTCTGTGAACAGCCTTCATATAAACTAATTGCAGGATGATTTGTATTAGTTTTCTAATCTGTTTAGTATGATTTAGCTCTCCTAGAAGAGGGTAGTAGTCTAGATTAATTGTGGATGGATTAGGGACAAGTCTGATTTCCTGCACTGAATCATTTAAGTTTCTGATTTTTAAAATCTGCATTGTTATGAACCTGTTCTTTCCATTGCAGATCCTATTTTTATTTACAACTGAGAAGTTGTCATTTGATCTAATCTTTGTTCAAAAATGGACTAAAAACCAATGCCAAGTTCTAGAAGCAATCCCAATTAGAGTTTTGATTTCTTACTTTCTGAAATCTGTTTTTCCAATTCTGATTTCTGAATATGATTTCCTAATTTCCTTGGAATCTGCTTTGCCATTTGAACCCGTGATTTCATTTAATCACTGAGAGGTGAAACTTAAGGATTTCTTGTTGTCCAGAGATGGACCAAGAAGCATTTGGCAAGTGTTGAGTTCCAATGAACAACATTGCTGAGTTTCCTTATGAAGTTATCTTGCTTATTTCTATTTTCTGATTTTGTTGGAAATCTGATTGCCATTGTTAAGCCCCACTTTAATCCACCATTGAGAGATGGTTTTAAGGCCTTCCTTGAGATTCAGAGATGATCCAAGGAGCAATGACAATTTCTGATTTCCCAAACTTGAGATTCTAATGTTAAGTGTGGACTTCATTTTTAATTGCAGCTGAGAGGTTGAATCAAAGTCCTCTTGTAGTTTAGAGATAAACCAAGGAACACTAGCATTAATATTGGATTGATTTCATCCCTGTTTAGTTGATTGAAGCATTCCTTTCATTTTAAAAGTGCAATCTAGAAGTTATCATTTCAGATTTGATTGAATTGCCAAAAATCAGCAAATGAGTTGGATTGAACTTAATGATAGCTTGATTTTCAGTGGGGATACTCTTATAATTCATCTTGGCTAACAATTATATGACAATATATTATTTAGTTCTGGTCTAATTGAGCTGTGAAAACAGCCATATTGAAGGTTGAATTAGATTTGACTATAAAGTGATAACTTGTCCATTTCCATCCATAATTAAATTAGATGAACCCCAACTCCTAGGAGGACCTTCCTCATTGATAGATAAACCCCTTTAGACTCTAGATTAGCATTTACAATTCAGTTTAATTAACTTTTCAGTGATCTACAACAAGTTATCATTCTGCATTTCAAAAGAAAAATCTGTTTTCACTTCCTTAAAAAATCTGTTTTTGCCACTTTAAATAGGATTAGTCTAAATTATTTTTAGGTAGTCTAGGACTTCAAATCAATGTGGATACAGCATTTGGGTAACTACAATTGACCTGTATACTTGCAGTAGAGAGTGAGTTAGGGAGTTGAAACAAAAATTGAAAAAAATTGACTTTTGACACAAAAATCAGCAAGTTATCACTAAACCCCTAAATATCACTATCACACCGCCACAACCTCAGGTGGAAAAGAAACAGTCTTGGGAGCTTGCGATCGAAAAGTTAGCAAATGCGACAAGTGATAGATTTGAAAAAACTGAGAAAGGAATGGAACAACTTATTACCTCCAATAGAA
Organism: Pontederia crassipes; assembly: GCA_030549335.1. Lineage (NCBI taxonomy): Eukaryota > Viridiplantae > Streptophyta > Magnoliopsida > Commelinales > Pontederiaceae > Pontederia > Pontederia crassipes. Next base: position 13,246,301 of record CM060190.1, read on the forward strand.
ATTTGGAATACCAAGTGGGACAAATAGCCAGCTCCATAAATTCCAGAGAAGAGGGCAGCTTACCAAGCAAGACTCAGATGAACTCTCGTGAGCATTGCAAGGCACTGGAATTGCGAAGTGGCAAGACATTGGAACCACTTTTGAACAAGACCACAAGCAAAGAAAAACAAGTGGTGGAAAATAATAAAGAGGAGCAACCAACCAATGATTCTGAACCATCAGAGCCTTCATATAAGCCTCCACCTCTCTATGTACCCCAAATTCCATTTCCACAGAGACTTGGAAAACCTAAATTGTACAAATAGTTTGAAAAATTTGTCCAACTATTCAAACAACTGCACATCAATATCCCTTTTGCAGATGCTATTGCTCAAATTCCTGCATATGCCAAATTCTTAAAAGAAATAATGTCAAAAAAATGATCATTGGAGGAACATGAGACAATCGCATTGACCGAAGAGTGCAGTGCATTAATTCAAAGAAAAATCAATTTCAACTTAATTGAGTTCGAATGGATAAGAATGTGTGTTGATTGAAGAAAAAGATTGACAACCTAATTAAAAGATTATTTGGTGTTGGAAAGTACTAATTATTATATTAGAGAAATTTTGCTTAATAATTATGAGTACAATTAATAACATGAGTTGAGGTAAACTGGTTAGCTAAAAACTGATAAACAAATAAACTTAGCTAAGTAATTATGATAATAGTGATAACCTCGCTAATTGATGAGGATTTAACATAAAGATAAATGTGAAATACGCTAATTAAATTTAGAGAAGTACCAGATACCTCCCCCAAGCTTATCATCGGGCAAGGGAGAGAGTCGGGTGGGTGTTCAGCTTTTGAAATGAGAGGCAGGCATATCTTGCCACACTTCATATTTTGGATCCACTAAGGTTACTAATTCAGCATTTAATATTCAACATTTGGTTTAGTGGAGAATGTAATTGAATTCATTTTCTCTTTGACTTATTTCTGCAAAAACAAAATGCCATTAGTTATTTATATGCTTGGGTTGTCTCCCACGAAGCGTTCTTCTTTAATGTCTTAGGCTGGACATTGTTACACCTTAGTATCAACTTGGGAATTCATGTGGATTTGATAGCTTGAACACTTCCTTAATCAAATTCTCTGTGGGGTTATACAATTTTAATCTTTGACCATTCATTTCGAAAATATCTGAATTTTTACTCTCGAGATCCAAAACTCCTTTTTGAATCATAAAATGGCATTTCTTCCTTTTGAGAAACAAATTGAATTCATTGCATCTTTGCAATACTTTTATCAAATTCTCAAGAAAGTTTTCAAAAGAATGTCCTTATATCAAGAAGTCATCCATGAAAACATACATAATGTCTTCAATGAAATTTAAGAAAATTGACCGCATGCATCTCTAAAACGTAGCTGGGACATTGCATAAATCAAATAGCATTCTTTTATAAGAAAATGTCCCATATGGACATGTAAAAATGGTTTTGTCCTAGCCTTGAGTATGGATTGGAATTTGTAAAAATACTGAATAGTCATCTAAATAACATAAATGAGAATGCTTGGGTAATCTCTCTGGCATTTGATCAATGTAAGAAAGTAGAAAATGGTCCTTCCTTGTTGCATTTTTTAGTTTTCTAAAATCCATGTACATTCTCCATCCATATACTATTCTAGTGGAAATCAATTGATTTTTATCAAATTTCACAGCTGTGATTCCACCTTTCTTTGGCACAACTTGCTAGACTAACCCATTCATTATATGAGATTGAATAAATGATCCAAGCATTCAAAAGCTTTAGCATTTCTTTCTTCACAACTTATTTCATAGTTGGACTTAGTCTCCTTTGGCCTTCAACTGTGGGTTTATAGTCTTCCATAGAGATCCCATGTATGCAAATTGAGGGGTTGATTTCTTTGATGTCATCAATTGTATAATCAAATAATTCTCTATAATGCTTCATTATTTTCAGTAGCTTTTGAATTTGATTTTGGGGTAAAATGGCATTGATTATTGATGCACAAAAAATCATGTATTTAGGTTAGGTCATTTAATTTGCATATTAGTAGTATTTTGTGATTAAGAAAGGACAAATTTGATTATTTTTATAAAAAAATTAAAATTTTATTTCTACCTAAATTTGGATAATTTTATTGCAGGAAATCAAAATGACAAGAAAATGACAGAAAACATCACAACAAATAGTCTGTCACGACCGTGCCACCTTTGGTCATAGCCGTGCCTCCACATATGTGCCCTAAGACCCTTCATCATGGACGTGACACAACCAAATCATAGTCGTGCCACCAGTCATGACCGTTCTACCACATTCACGGTCATGAGTGCATGTTGGAAGGATTGTGCTCTCGGTCATGACCGTGCCTCATTATTTCACGATCATGATCATGTTAAAGTCGCATAGATGGTTTCAGTGACAGCCATGATGGAGCCTGTCATGGTCATGACGGTGGGTGGTTATGCGATTTGATGGCAAGTTTTATCTACTTTTTAGATAGATTTTTGGTTTCTTCCTTTGGGGGACGAGAAAATCTATAAAAGGGGCAGAAGAGGACTAGAAAAGTATCCTCGAGCAGAGATATAAAGTCCAATAAAGAGGAAAAGTACGTCAACAATTGCGAAGCTCTATTGAAAACTCGAGAGAAGATGTGCATAGCAGTTGCAGGAGTTCTTGGTTTTCTTTTCTTACACTTTTACGTTAGATTTGATGTTATTCTTCTTAGATTTATTCCTTTATTCCGATAATCTTAGTTGAACCCTATTTGTGTTTTGAAATCATTCTAGATATTAGTTTAGTTTGAATCATTAATAATACTACAATTTTGTGTTTAATGTTTTCTTTTGATTCTATAATTTATGATTAGATTGGTATCTGAGAAGAGGTAATTATTTCTGTAATAGTTTCTAGGATCAATCTTATTCATTGCATGTTGCAATTAGAGAAATCGAAAGAGACCTAATTTGTGTAGTTATTAAAGTGACTTGAGAAGCCCTTAATCTTAATTATGATTTAATGCATCTTTTATTAATTAGATAAGTTATTTTAATTAATTAATTCATTTTAATTGTTCTTAAGATAGTACTTAAAGCCTGAAACATTGATTAACTAATTTTGGGAATTTAACTTTATTATTGATTCAACTAATTCTAAGTTGAGAAAATCCATTACAATTTAGGGATGATAATTATGTGCCTTAATCATCAAATCATTATTTCTCCATGTAATCACTTCCTTTATTTCATCATATTATTTTATTCACTTTTGAAAATAAAATTTTCTTAATTTCTCAATTAATAAGGTCAAAATAAGATATAAGTTATTAACCGTCATCATAGGAACGATATCTTTATTCATCTCTTTATTACTTGAGCGACTAGTGCATTTTCTAGCGTTTGCTATCATTTTTTACACGCATCAAGTTTTTGGCGCCGTTGTCAGGGATGATTTTTAATAACTTCTATTTTTATTTTACTTGTTAATTGAGAGTTCTTTTGAATTCCATGCAGATTATTTTTAGTTCACATACCCTCACATTTCAAGAGATATCCTCAAGCGATATTGAGAATGACAATAAAACCAAAGACTATGGGAGATTACTATGTAGAAGTACGAAAGAAGATGATTGAGGATCAGGAAGAACAAACATCTCAAACTACAAATAATAATATTCAAGTAATTCTCATAGTACAAGGAAATTATGCAATTGATGACATGTTGTTAAAATTCTTTACAACGATTGAGGAAAAATTTCAACTTCAGGAAATAGCCTTTATGAAGTTGCTACGACAAGTAGAGCAATTAGAGGCTAAGGTCCAAATGAAGAATGATATTCCTCCACCAATATCGAAGAGAAGTTGTGTCAATTGATTGAAATTTATAAAGAAGAAATTTATCCTACAAGATCAACTCATCACCAATATTCAATCACAGCTAGCACAATTGAAGAATCAACAATCAGCTATATATTGTTTCTCCTCATCCTCAACCCCCAAATTTTATTGTCAAGTTTGATATCATGCAAGCAAAATTTCAAGCATTGGAGAAGAAAGTTGAGTTGGCTTCTCAAATTGCCTATGCATCGGGGGATAATATTAAGGACAGATCTGCACCCATTATATGCTCATATCACTTGCAATACTTTAATCCAGGAAGACGATGACTGAGAAGACATAGACTAGTCAATGGAGGATCAAAGAGACAAATGAATATATCAAGGAAGATGGACAAGTGGAAAGAAAAAGTCTGCCTCCAGAAAATTCAAGCATTTCCTAGTTACCTCCAAATTATTTTTTGATAGAAGGGCACACATCTACATCTCAGGCATCACAAACTTTTATACATTGGAAGCGCAAGGATCAAGCTCCGCGAGAAGATTGAGATAATCCTTTTGAGGATGAGGGACAATGCCTCGAGCATTACATCAGAGGTAAGATGGAAAAAGGGCACTTCGAGTCCCTTCGGTAACCAAAGGGTAAAAGTCAAGCTAAGGAGTATAACTTAGAATACACTCCTAAGACTTTATCCCCGTAATTTTAGTTATTAGCATTAGTATTAGAGTTTTTAGTTTAGATATTAGCACTAAGATTTTTAGTTCTTCGATTTAACATATTTCTCTAGGGAGGACATGGTCACAGCCGTGCTTGTATGATGTCACGGTTGAGACGTGGTATGTGACCGCATTGAATGCCTCGATCATGGTCGTTCCGTCTAACATCACGGCCAATCCAGCGAAGCATGCCATTCACGATCGTTCCAATCAGAAGTCACAGTCATGACACGATAGCAAGCGCACAATGGATTAGGCCTGCCCTTGAGCATAGCCATTCCGAAGACCGAGCATGTCCATTACAAACTGAATATATCAGGCACGTCTGTTGCACGTTCATTATCTTTTAACATTTTTTGTTTCAGTACATGTGGCACTATCCTAATGTACACAACAACTGATATTTGTGGTGGTCGACGAAACCGTCAAAAACTTTGGCTATCAGACTTGCTGCATGCCGCCTAGCTCAAGCACCACAGCTGCCGCTATCGTGTCCAAGCCGTCGACCACCTGCCTTCTCCAACACAAGCATCATCCTGTCGCAGCCCCGCTGTCCACATGCCACCAGCAGCAATCGCAGCACGTTACCACAGCATCAGCGACTAGGAGTTCACCAACCCGATTTTCCTAACACCGGTAGGCCTTCATTGAGCATGCCAGCATCTCCACCATCCTCACTTCACCACCATTGGTCGTGGCCTCTGTGCCTCCCTTCATCATTGGCCTCTTTGTAGCTGACGTCATGCCTGTCAAAGAATGTCGGCACCGTGAATCTTTTCTATTGTCGACTGCTTGGCATTAATCATCGGCCATCTTCTCTTCATCACCTCCGCCAGCGCCCTTTGCTCGACAAGCTGTCGGCAAACCCAGTAACTCGCATCGCACCCGGCATCACCCTACTCGCAGCTCCGACGATAGTGTTTTGCATCACCATCTCCATTGCCTTTGATCTGCCACCAATCTCGCTACTGTCCAAGCGCCTTTTCTTTTGCAACTTAGGCGACCTCTACCATGGATTGCCGAGCAGCAGTGCAACAACTCACTGCCTCTTGCTCAGATCACCGACACCAATAATGCCACTATCCAGTCGCGGCATCGTCTACTTCTTCTCTGACGACGATTAGCCTGCTTCGAGCATGATGGCACCTCCACCATCCTCACAACATTGTCAATCGCCGTCGCTGCTCAAATTATTAGACGATTTCTCCATCGGCAGATCCATCCTCTCCACGGCTGCTGGCCCTCTATCACTGGCACTGAGCTGCTCAAACCAAGAGTGTAACACCCGAGTCCTAACTGGAAATGAAAATAAAATGAAAGAAAAGAAAAATAAAAATCAAGAAGGAAAAAGATAAAATCTGGATAAGATTTTAAGAGAAGTTAGTTTCCAACCAAAACTCTAACTTTTTCCCTATAAATAAGAGGCCAAAACGAGCCAAGAATCCCCGTTTGTTTCCTGTGAATCCGACCTAGAAATTCTTCTATTTTCGTGCACCCCTATTTTGCTCTCGTGCCTGAAGTGCCGCCGCCCACGCAGAGGACACACGAGAGGACTTGGACGTCGACAGATGTTTGCTTGAGCCGATAGGAGAGGGCAGAGGAAGAGGAGGAAGAGGAAGAGGAAGAAGAAGACTGCAATAACAGTTTCTTGGACAGAAACTAAAAAGTATGGAACTAGGGTAGATTCTTCCTAGAATCATGATTTTAGATGTGAAGCATGCAATGATAGATCCCTAGCATTAGTCCTTTGATTTATGATGATTCTGGATACCGACCATCGCCGAAAAAGATGAATGGAACGCACACCGCACGTAGGTCCACACTCGGACCGAGCTTGATGGAAGTTGGCCGGATCTGCCATTGTCGCGAGTACAAAGCTCTGCAATGTAGAAGAACCCGGCCCGGGTTGATGACGACCCGGCCTGGGGAGTTTCATGACGAAGTCACACTCGGCCGCGACTTTTGCCGAGCAGTCGACCGATTCGTCGAATCGGCCAACCGACCTGCTAAGTACGAACACGGCCCGGGTTGATGTACACCCAGACCGGGCCATGTCCTGATTTCCTCCAATGATGTCCCTACGCACCCGGCCTAGGTTTCACCCAACTCGGCTTGGGTTCTGACACTGATTTAGTCAATTTTATGACGTTTAGGTCCTTGAGTTGTGTCTTTACTCTAGATCTGAATGATGATGATGATTATGCCGATAATGCACCTGATTTGCTCTCCATGATCTTACCTTATTATCCTGATTATAGCCCTCATGAAGATTAATTAAAAGATGCAAGACAAAAGTCAAAAATCATTAAATGGAGAGCTCTTATTTTGTGATGGGCTGGTGACGACCATGTTATGGGTTGACTACGGTTAGTTATCGGCTGACTACGATCAGTTATGGGCAGTTTTTATCAGTTATGATGATGATGATGATGATGGACGGGTTGATGCGGGCCTCCCCTTGGGTTGAAATATACCCCAAATAAGTCAAAGATGAATGATAAGATGATGAAGAAGATGAACACATGTGAATAAAGAATCTTTCTATTGGCTTTTGCCACTTTGATGATGTTTTATCTATGATCTTACTGATCTCATGCTCATATGCCTCTTTATATGATTCCTTATTCATATGATGATCATGTTTACTTCTCTCTTATATGATGATGATATCTTTACGATTCCTGTCTAGTATTACGATCTTATGATGATTTCTAACTTACTTCCATACTGAGTTGTAAAACTCATAGGGAGATTCTCCCCTACATGTTCTTAAATGCAAGACCAGGTCACAATTATGAAGGTGCCAACAGTGACAGATTGAGCTTATAGGTGACTCAACATGGGTGTCTTGAGTCCCTTAGGTTCATGTGACAGATTTTCCTTTTATGCATATTAGTCGATGTATTAGCTTTCCTTTGGACTCCTATGAATTCATTTATCAGTCTTCCGCATATTATGATGTTATGCTCTTTTTAGTATTATATAATGATGATTAGTCTTCCGCTTTATATGATCTTTGTTGACCGGTCAAAGTCTTTGTTTTGATCAATATGATGTACACATAAGGATGACCCGTAGCGTCCTCGAAGCATATTCTGTCACGTGGTGGGGTGCAATTTGGGGGCGTTACAGTTAGGTATCAGAGCCAAGTCTAGAGCATTCTCTTGTCCTAATGTATGATGTATGGTCCATGTGCAAGTGCCACGTTTTGCAATCACCACGCCACCTGAAGTCAAGTAAGTTATTTTGTCTCATAAGATGTATGTGTTTCTAAATATGATAATGTATGATGATGTAGATGCCTCAACGCCACGCTCCTGTTGGTCGAGGTTGGGGTCAGAGACGACCTCTAGGTAGTTACGTGAACTTATCGTAGTTACGAAATTACGGATTCTCACATAGGAAATAATCCTAGTCATGTTATAATTTTACCCTAGATTTCACGCAACTACAAGTGCACAGGTTGAGTAGAAACCCTGAGTGTCATAACCCCGCTGATTTAGATCGATTACTGATTCTAATTATATCCCAGAAATTGTCACGAAAGTATTAAAAATAAATCAGATGAATGAACATGGATTAAGAATAACAAAGGAAAGTAAGAAAAGATCAAGGAGTGATGGAAGAGATTCCCTTGTAATGAACTCGTTGATGCTATTGTCAATGTCATGCTCGACTCACTAATTCAATAAAGGCACTCTATCTCTCAGCCTATCGGTATATCTATAAATAAAAAAGAGAATAGATGTAATCAATGAATTAAGATTATTGATTAATAAGATTCTCATCTTTAATCAGATGAAGAGTTCGATCTCTCGATCTCCTACAACTCATTCTTTTAATCTTAATCCAGTGATCGCAATGCAGTTGACACCTCCTAGGACTGTTAAGGGTTCTCACCTCATAACAGCCACAATAGCAGATCACTCGATCTTTAAATGAATAGTAAACCGACAATCATCAGAAACATAGCAGGTAATGCGACTAATTTCCCCTCTCGGGCAAAATTAATTAAAGAAGAAAACAATTGATCTCTCGATCTAATTGAAATCGAGCATAAATTCTAAACAGCTATGTATCACATGAATAGAAATGAGGAGTCAAATTCGCAATATCAAAAAGTCGAAATAAAAGTCAGCATCAACAAAGTTTCATTACAAGGGAATAAAAAAATCTTCTTTAGTTCATCTTCATTCTTCAAAAGCCTTCGTCTTCCTCCTTCCACCCCCTGCTTCTCTCCATCCCTCTCCGGCTTCTTCTCTGCCCTTTTTGTTTCCTCCCCTGCTCAAAATTTAAAATTTGAAAAGTAGTTAGTCCTCTCTTTTACTCATTTCAAATTCTCCACTAAAAATGATAAAAACATTTAAATATGCTCAACTTTTATTTAAATTCAAGGATTTAATTACAATGATTATAAGTACATAAAAGAGGTGATCAAATTCCCTCAAGCTTAGCTTTTTGCTTATCCTCAAGCAATGTTCAAGATAGGGGTAATCTTCATCTTGCTTTCCCGCCAACCTTTTAATATACCAACTTGATGTTCTTTTCCTAAGTGCCTTCTCTGTTCCTTCATTCCCTGACTTTAATTGAGATATTAAAAACAAGACATTTTTAACTTCCTCCTTTTTAGCTCAAGCCAAATAATTCAAATAATAAAGACAAAAAATAAGAATGTTAATGCTGAATCTGCAGGTGCAGTATAGACTTTCTTTCAATTCTTATTTCTTTTCATTTGCCCAGTACTCATGTGATTATCCATAATACTCAGGGGAATCCATGTAGCAGGTTTTTGATCGGCACAACCCAGGGCAGTTGCTCTTAGGGTACCAGGCATGAACCCCTACAGATCTACTCACCCAGATTCACCCTGGTTCAGGAATGCACCCTTTTTTTACCTTCTAGGGCTTTCGTGGCCCTCTTTTTGCTGTTAACTTTTGTTTTGCTTATTATTATTTTTTTCTTTTCTTCTTTTTCATTTGGTTCCATACTGCACTTGAAGATATTGGTATTAACAATCTTATTAACAATTATTTGAATTGAAAGGCGAGCTTAAATAAGATTGGTTGTCAAGCTTTTAATATATCAAAATAGTCACTTTCTACTAGCCTTGGCCCTTTCACTTTAAGCATTGAATTTGGTTGCAAAATATGTTAAAATGTTAGGGGACTAGCAAGATGTTCTTGAACAAAGTTTTAGGAGGTTGCAAAAGGAGCTATAACTACGAGATGAGTTTGAAGTCTCTTACTGTACTACATGGAGTTAACATGGTGCAATATCGGTTTGCAATGAGAAAATTTGAATACAGAATTTTGAAAGTAGAATTTTGAAAAAAATTATAAATATATCAAAATCGAATCAAAATCAAGGAGAGAGAGTAGAGAGTAGAAATGTACCATGTTGCCCTCTCCCCCAAGCTAAGCATCGACTCTATCCTCAGTGTCGATCATGCTAGGAAGAGGGACCCGGAGTTGGTTGAAGCTCAAGTATGCGGTTAGTGACTTGTTGAATGTCACTGAGGGTTGTTAGGATAGAATTCTGGACATCTTCCACTCCTTGTGCTCGCTGTTGGTGCGCCAAGTTTTGTTGTTCCAAATTATGCAGTTGATCTTTAAGTGCTTCGATATCCTAGTGATTGCGGGCTGTGGCTTCAGCAAGTTTTGTCACTTGGTCCAAGATAAGCTCTAGTTTGTTGGATGTGGTGAGTGGTAAAGATTGAGAGGCATCTGAAGCTGATGAGGAGGAAAAGAGAAAATGCGCTTTCTAGGAGTTCTAGAACCAGAAGGGATTTGTGAAGTGGTTTTGTAGTCCAAAAGTAGTGGGGGTAGTGTTGGTATAGGCCTCGTGGCTTGAATGAAATCATTCATCCACCAATTCTGGCCTTCCAAGATTGAAGTCTGTCGAGGATCAGGTAGCTGAAGAGGGTAGATGGATTAGATTGTCGCCAAAAATGTTGGCCGTTTATCGTGAGAAGAACACCTTCCCTGGTCAAAAAATCCAAGTCCATCAATGTTGCAGGTGTGGTGGTGGTGTCTGCTAAGAACACATAGTGTTCGGCTAAGGGTGTAATGAGGTTGCTACAGAGGATTTGATTAACTTCACTGGTTGACTCCATAATCAAACTTTGCAAGAAAAATGAGGCGAGGTTAACCTCTATGTTGGACAACAGACACCAGAGGATAAAAAGTTCATCAGTAGAAACAAGATCTCGCTCGTATTCATTGGGGCGGATTAGGACAGTATTAGTGAGAAGGATATGGAGATAACGAAGAACAGGGTTCATCAGGTCGTGGCCGACTAAGTGTAGCATGTTATCTGTTCTTCGGCCAGTAAGTTGATACCAAACTTCTAATGTAGGGAAGGAGGGTGGAGGGGTTCTATGGCCAATATTAGGCAGATTCATGAAATGAGCTAGAGTATCTAGACCCATGTCGAGATCGTGATTGCACAACCGAAACTTGATGTGGCCAGGAACACCATCTTCATCAAAACTGGTGGGATACAGAGTTCCTAAGAACTCGACTGATACCTCTTTGTAAAGGTCCCACCGCTTCATAAAGAAAGGGAGGAGACGGGATCGGTGAAGTATGGTCCTGACATCGTCGAATAGTCCGAGAGGCTCGAGAGTGGAGAAGTCCAAAAATCGAGTAGAAGAAAAATTTCTAAACCTAGTGTTAAGGAGGCGTTGAGCTTCCTTGCTATTTTTCGGCCATCGTAGGTTGGACGTTGGTTGTAGGAGACCATCCGAACGAAGCCGACGCCTGATGGACTCAGAAGAACTGTTGGTTGCGGATTCAGACGATGTACGGGTCCTTTTCATGTTGCCGGTTGGGAGGTTGAAGGTATCGGCGATCGTATGGGTGGAGGACGCCTGAGGTTTCTCGGAGGACAGTGGAGCACTGTTAGGGATTTCGAGTGGTGGCTGCGGTACGATGGGTGTTGAGGAAGGAGGTAGTCGGTCGGGTGGAAAACGAAGCGACATGAGGGAGTTCGTGGGACTTGGAAAAGTGGATGTTTGGATAGATATGGTGTTAGATTCTGTTGAGATTCTCAACTAAATCTAAAAAGTGTACTTTCGGGTGATTTTTCTGATACTTCTGACCTTGTGGGTGTTGACGTGGCTGCTAACCATTTATTTGGTTGGGTTACCTCCCTGTAGTGCCTTTTTTTTAACGTCGTTGGCTCGACTTTATTTCTTCTAACAATCCGATTGCAGGTGTTAAACTTCTTAGAACCTTGCTGCACCTAGGGGTATATTTTTTTGATGATAAACGGTCCAGACCATCGCGTTCTTAACTTCCCGAGAAAAAGTCATAGACGGGAGTTAAATAACAGAACATGGTCGCCTTCCTTAAAACTCCTTCTCAATATGTGCATATCATGCCATTTCTTGGTTCTTTCTTTATAGATGCGGGAATTGTTATAGGCATCTAGTCTCAGTTCATCTAACTCATTGAGCTACAATAATCGATTTCCAGTAGCTGCTTGGAAATCATAGTTCAATGTTTTAATTGCCAAAAAAGCCTTATGTTCTAATTCCATCGGTAGGTGACAGTGCTTGCCATAAATCAACCTGAATGGTGTTGTCCCAATTGGTATTTTATATGCAGTCCGGTATGCCCACAATGCTTCATTAAGCTTCAGGCTCCAATCCTTCCTGGTTATTGAGATGGTTTTCTCGAGAATTATTTTGATCTCTTTCTTTGAGGCTTCTGCTTGCCCGTTGGTTTGAGGGTGATAAGAGGTAGAAATCTGATGTTTGTCTCCATATTTGAGCAGCAATTTTTCAAAACTCCGTTCGATGAAATGTGATCCTCCATCACTAATAACCTTGGAAATATTATATCTTTAAAGAGTTTAACAACCGACCTTGAGTCTGCAGAGATTGTAGGGATAGCCTCAATCCACTTTGAGACATAATCAATAGTTAGAAGTATGAACTTGTACCCGCACGAGGGAGGAAAAAGACATGTATTCCACTCCCATACATCGAATATTTCCACCTCTAGTATAGGCTGCTGAGGTGCTTCATTTCTTCTACCTATATTTCCAGTTCTTTGACGGGCATCGCAAGATTTAACTACATTGATTGCATCTTTGAATAGGGTTGGCCAATAAAATCCTATTTGGAGAACTTTAGAAGCCATTTTCTGGTATCCTCCATGACCACCATAAGGAGATGAGTGGCATTCCTATAGTATAGCAGATTGTTCTTCGTCTGGTACACACCTACGATATATTTTATCTGCACATTTTTTGCAGAGAAATGGTTCATTCTAGAAGTAGTATTTGATATCTGAGAAAATTTTTTTCTTTTGTTGATAGGACAGATCAGGTCGTAGAACTCAAGAAGCTAGGTAATTAGCATAATCAGCAAACCAAGGAAGTTGTATTTTCTGAATCGAAAACAATTGATCATCTGGAAAAGTGTCGTTAATAGCTCTGTGAGTGCCAAGATTAACGTCTTGTTTTGATGATTAAAGTCGAGAGAGATGATCAGCTACAAAGTTTTCTGTCCCCCTTCGATCTTTGATTTCTAAATTGAATTCCTGTAACAAAAGGATCCCTTTGATGAGTCTAGGTTTGGCATCTTTTTTAGCAATCAAGTATCGTACAGCTTGGTGATCAGTATACACAATGACTTTGGAGACAACTAGATAGGATTTGAATTTGTCCATTGCAAAAACGACTGCTAGGAATTTTTTTTCAGTTGTGGCATAATTGATTTGTGCTTCATCCAAGGTTTTGCTAGCATAATAAATTGCATGTTGCTTTTTATCCTTCCTTTGTCCCAATACTGCTCCCACAGCTTGATCACTAGCATCACACATAATTTCAAATGGCAAAGACCAATCGGGTGGTTGGATAATTCGAGCTGTTGTAAGAGCTCCTTCAGGGTTTCAAAGGCCTCTAAACATTGTTCATCAAATATGAACTCTGCTTCTTTAGATAGGAGTTTTGTCGAAGGCCTTGCAATTAGAGAAAAGTTCTTGATGCAACGTCGATAGAATCCAGCATGTCCCAGGAAACTTCTGATTCCCTTGATATTTGTAGGCGGAGGTAACTTTTCAATTACTTCTCTCTTGGCTTTGTCAACTTCAATGCCCTGGCTTGAAACAATATGCCCCAGCACTACTCCTTCTTGTACCATGAAGTGACATTTCTCCCAGTTCAATACGAGATTAGATTCAGCACATCTCTGTAATACCTTTCCTAGATTATGCAAACAAATTTCAAAGGAAGTGCCATACATTGAAAAGTCATCCATGAACACCTCCATTATTTCTTCAATATAATCGGAAAAGATTGACATCATGCACCTTTGAAAGCTTGCTGGAGCATTATATAGTCCAAAGGGCATTCTTTTGTATGCAAAGGTTCCGTAAGGACAAGTAAAAGTAGTTTTCTCTTGATCTTCTGGATGAATAGGAATTTGATGCAATCTAGAAAATCCGTCCAAGTAATAGAAATAAGAGTGGTTTGCTACCCTTTCTAACATCTAGTCAATGAAAGGTAGTGGAAAATGATCCTTTCTAGTGGCTTTATTAAGTTTCCTAAAGTCGATACACATCCTCCATCCGGTTATTGTTCGTGTGGAAAGAGTTTGTTCGACTCTGTCTTTACTACAGTCATTCCACCCTTTTTTGGCACGACCTGCACAGGGTTCACCCACTGACTGTCTGATATGGATAGATAATTCCTGCATCCAAAAGCTTAATCACTTCTTTTATCACTACTTCCTTCATTGCTGGATTAAGCCTTCTTTATCCCTCTATGGAAGGTTTATAATCCTTTTCCATATGGATATGGTGCATGCATATAGCAGGATTGATTCCTTTGAGTTCATTCAATGTGTATCCGATGACATGCTTATAATCTTTTAACTTATCCAATAGCTGCTGAAGTTGAGTTGTCTTTAAATCTGCACTGACAATTACTAGATAAGTGAAGTCTTCTCCTAAAAATTCATACTTGAGATTTTGAGGAAGCTTCTTTAACTCTAGCTTCGTTGGCTTCTTTGAGCTAGACGGTTGCATGAAATCTACAGATTGGTCCTCTAGCGGATTGTCGGGGTGTTGTATTTTAGTTGAGAGCATGTGACTTGTAAGAATGCTTGCTTCTTTTTCTGTCCACAAAGATGATTCTTAAGCTTCAAGGGATACTTCCAGAGGGTCTGATATGTGAATAACTGATGCCACTTTCTGTATCAGTGAATCCAATTGCTCAGGTTGAAGATAGTGATCTTCCATGTCTGGGTAATTAATAATGTGATTCAGTCGATATTCGACTGTGTCATCGCCTATTTGAAAAGTAAGACGACCTTGCTTAACGTCTATCACTGCTCCGGCAGTAGCTAGGAAGGGTCTCCCCAACAAAATGGGAGTTTGATTACCTTCATCCATGTCTAAAACCACAAAGTCAGCTGGTATGTAGAAATTTCCTACTTTGATTGGTATATCTTCCAAAATTCCTTGTGGAATTTTTATAGAACGGTTCGCTAATTGGAGAGACATATTCGTGGGCTTAATATCATCCATTTTGAGCTTTCTATACAATGATTGAGGAATAACACTCACTGAGGCACCAAGATCACACAAAGCTCTTCGTATCCTTCGGTTTCCAATTTCACAAGATATAGAAAAACTCCCAAGATCTTTTAGCTTTGGAGGCAGTTTGTTTTAAATTACAGCACTTGCCTCAGCAGTTAGTGCAACTGTTTCATTTTCTTGTATCCTCCTCTTCTTCGATAGAATGTCTTTGAGGAATTTTGGATATGCTGGCATTTCTTGTATATCTTCCATGAAAGGTACATTGATATAGAGTTTCTTTAGAATCTCTACAAACTTGCCAAACTGTTGATCCTGTCGAGATTTCTCAAGGGCTTTAGGAAATGGTATCCGAGAAGAATAGCTAGAACATCCTTCAATAAGCTGTTGTTTGGATTTATTTTGTTCATTCATTATATCCTGTGGTTGAACCATTTGACCATGTTCGCCAATCCCCTCGTTTGCCTCTGTCGAGACCTCTGATCTTGTTCTTTTGGTGTTGTCTATTGTTTTCCCACTTCTTAAGGTTGCAGCTTGAACTTGTTCCTTTGGATTCTTCTCTGGCTGTCCTGGTAGAATTCCCGATTGTCTTGAAGAAGATGTAGCTTGTTGAGCTATCTGAGTTTCAATCTTCTCAAATATTTTTTGCATCAGAGTGTCTTGTTTCGACATATATTATTCCATCATTACTTCTAACTTGTTCGTGGAAGATGACCCTTGATCTGGCGGAGAGTTTTGAGGTTGTGCTCTTTGATTAAATTTGTTTTGCCAAGTGGGAACTTGAGTTTGTTGAGGGTTATCTCTGTAGGAAAACTTTGGATTGTTCCTCCGTCCAGGATTGAAAGTATTAGAATATGGATCATTATTCGATGGATAAGGACCTATCGCATTAGCCCGTTGTTGATGTTCTTGTGGTTTTAGTAGTTCACAGTGCACAGAAATGTGATCAGGCGAACCACATATTTCGCAACATCTTGCTAACATATTGACAGTAGGAGTAGCTTCATCGAGTCCCAGTCTACTAATTGCTTTTTGAACTATGTACTCCACTTTAGAAGAAAAATTCTCACCGTCAAATCGAGTTTGAGTTAATGCAACTGACTCGTTAGACCTTGAATGAGCTAGGAAATGTTGATTCCTGGCTATTTCTTCTATAAGTTGATAAGCTTCATCTACATTTTTTTTATAAACACACCATCTGCAGCATTGTCGAGTGCCATTTTTGAAGTGTATTTGAGTCCATTGTGGAAGGATTGAACCAAAATCCATTTGCTTAAGCCATGATGAGGACACAACCTTAGCAATGTCTTAAACCTTTGCCAAGCTTCATACAACGTCTCCTGATCTTTTTGCACAAAACCAATGACTTGATTTCTGATTCTTATGGTTTTACTTGGAGGAAAATATTATGACAAGAATGCTTTTACTAGTTGTTCCTAGGTAGTAAATTCCTAGGGTTCCAATGATTGTAGCCATTGCTTGGCCTTACCCCTTAACGAGAAAGAGAAGACCCTTAATCTCAATGCCTCCGGTGATACTCCATTCAACTTAGTTGTCCCGCATATTTCCAGAAAGTCTTTAAGTTGGGTCTTCATCTGGAGTTCCTCCAAATTGGTTCTGTTGGATTGTAGAGATTAGAGACGATTTTAGCTCGAAATTGTTGGCTTGAATGGCAGGCTTCAAAATCGTAGACTCCAGTCCATCTGTAGTGGGAGTATAGAGTTCTTCCAATGACGGAACTAGTGGTTGTGGTTGGAGTGGCTCGAAGGAAAGATTATCATATCTGCCCTGAAACCACAGAAGATGATACAGAAGGGATGCAGAGGTTTCCTAGCAAGTGTGATGAAGACGGACAACCCATGGACCCAACTACAAGAACCGGATGCAGTTCAAGAATTCTCGGATGTTTTCCTGAAGACATCTCCGGATTAGCACCACCATGAGAGATTGATTTTCGGATCCATCTCCTTCCAGGTGCTGCCCCAATTCAAAGGCCCCTTAGAGGATGTACCGATTGAAATGCATGAACTGAAGAAGCAAATTCAGGAACTTTTAAACAAGGGGTTTATCAGGCCGAGTGTATCTCCTTGGGGTGCACCAGTGCTATTTGTCAAAAAGAAGGATGACTCCCTAAGACTTTGCAATGTCTTTGAATGTTGAATAAAGCCACAGTCAAGAATAAGTACCCTCTACCACGGATCGACAATCTTTTCGATCAGCTATCAAATGCTGCGGTATTTTCGAAGATTGATTTATGAAGTTCAGCTTAGAGTCACCGATGAAGATGTACAGAAGATGGCTTTCCGATCAAGGTACGGTCACTATGAATTTTTAGTGATGCCTTTTGGACTGACGAACGCCCTTGCAGTTTTCATGAATTTCATGAGCCAGGTGTTTAGACCGTACTTGGACTAGTTTGTCATCGTCTTTGTAGATGACATCCTGATTTATTTAGAAAATGCAGAACAACACAAAGAACACTTGAAGATAGTTTTGCAAAAGTTAAGGCAACACTAGTTATATGGCAAGCTATCAAAGTGCGAGTTCTGGCTTGATCGGAATATATTTCTTGGACATATAATCTTGAAGAAGGGCATTCTTGTGGATCCTTCCAAGGTAGAAGCGGTATCTCACTAGCCAAGGCCAAAGCATGCCACTGAAATATGCAGTCTCCTCGGATTGGCAGGTTACTACCGCAGGTTCATCAAGGACATTTCGAAGATTGCATCCCCCTTGACGAACCTAACAAAGAAAGGTGTGAAGTACATATGGACATAGAAATGCAAAGATAGTTTCTAAGAACTGAAGGCCAGGTTGACCACTGCACCTATACTCACTATTCCGAAAGGTACAGATGTGGACGTGGTGTACAATGATGATTGCGGCATAGGACTAGCATGCGTGCTCATGCAACATGAAAAAGTGGTGGCATATGCATGTAGACAACTGAAGAAACATGAGGTGAACTACCCAACTCATGACTTTGAGTTGGCAGCGGTAGTCTTCACATTGAAGATTTGGTGGCACTACCTTTATGGAGTACAGTTTTAGGTGTTCATTGATCATAAGAGCCTCAAGTATGTTTTCTCTCAGTGAGACCTCAATATGTGACAATAAAGATGGATGGAATATTTGAAAGATTATGACTTTTCCATTAACTACAACCCTAGTAAGGCGAACTTAGTTGCAGATGCACTCAGTCGCAAGTGGGAAAGCTCCTTAGCTCATATGATGATGGGTATGTATAAGATGACGAAGGAGTTAAGCCTATCGAAGCCAAGGCCTGGAAGAAATGGAGCAAAGTTGATGATGCACCAGATACAGCTGAATCTGGTGGATAGGATTATTAAGGCATAGGCTCAAGAACCTGAGTATACAAAGATGATGGGAAGATCTCAGAAAGAAGAAGAAGATTTTCAGCTCTCAACATATGGTGGGATCCGCTACAGAAATCGTCTGTGGGTCCCAAGTGATGAAGCTCTTAAAAGAGAAGTAATGGATGAATGCCACAAGTATGAATTTGCGATCCACCCGGGCAAGCACTAAGATGTACAAGGATGTGCAAAGAACCTTCTGGTGGAATGATATAAAATGAGAGATTGCTGAATATGTTTCAAAATGCCTGGTCTGCCAACAGATAAAAGTGGAACATTAGAGGCCTTATGGAAAGATCACATCTCTCACTATTCCATAGTGGAAATGGGAGTATATCTTCTTAGACTTTATAACTTGTTTACCCCGCACTCAGAAGGGACATGATGCTATATGGGTAGTTGTAGATTGATTAACAAAGTCTGCACACTTTTTATCCATTAAGTCTAAACAATCAGTGTAGAGTCTCATGGATTTATATGTACATGAGATAATCAGAATCATGGGATCCCCACCTCCATAGTATCAGATAGGGATCCAAGATTTATAGCCAGATTCTAAAGGAGCCTACAAGACACTTTTGGGACAAGGTTGAATTATAGTACGACATTCCATCCACAAACGAACGGTCAGACTGAGAGGACCATCCAAACGATTGAGGATATATTAAGAGCTTGTGCCCTTGACTGGCAGGGCATTTGGGATGATCACCTACCACTCATTGAATTCACTTATAATAATAGTTATCATTCCAGCATCTGCATGGCTCCCTCTGCAGCTCTGTATGGGAGACCTTGTCCTTCACCTGCATGCTGCGATGAGGTAGGTGAAAGGAAGATCTTGGATGCTAAAGAGTTGAAACAAACAGAATAATATTTAGCAAGAGTCGAGTTAATACAAGAAAGGATGATGGCAACTCAAGCTCGACAAAAGTTTTATGCTGATAAAGGATGACGTGGACAAAATTTTCAGACAGGAGATCAAGTACTCCTTAAGGTTTCCCCAACCAAAGGAGTGATGATGTTCAACAAAAGACGAAAGCTCAGCCCAAGATATATTGGTCCATTTGAGGTACTAGAGCTAGTTGGAGAAGGTGCCTACAGTCTAGCATTACCTCCATCCTACGGGCGAGTTCATAACGTGTTCCACGTCTGGATGCTCTGAAAATATAAGCATGATGATGCAAATGTTATAAGGTATCAAGAACCTAATCTCAAAAATAACTTGACTTATGAGGAACGACCCATCCAAATTCTAGAGACCAAGGTTCAACTTCACAACAACAAGGATGTACTACTGGTCAAGGTGGCTTGGAGCCATCATCAAGGTGATGAAGCAACCTGAGAACTCGAGTTTGAGATGCGAAGGGAATTCCCCACACTATTTGGTAAGTCTTGACTTCTGACTGAATTCGAGGACGAATTTTATTTTAAGGGGTTTATGATGTAACGCCTGAGTCCTAACTGGAAAAGAAAATAAAAGAAAAAGAAAAGAAAGATAAAAATCAAGAAGGAAAAAGATAAAATCTGGATAAGATTTAAGAGAAGTTAGTTTCCAAAAAAACTCAATTTTTTCCTATAAATAAGAGGCCAAAATGAGCCAAGAAGCCTCTTTTGTTTCATGCGAATCTGACCTAGAAATTCTTCTATTTTCGTGCGCCCTTGTTTTGCTCTCGTGCCTGAACCGCCGTCGCCCACACAGAGGACACGCCAGAGGACTTGGACGCCGGCAGACATTCGCTTGAGTCGAGAGGAGAGGGCAGAGGAAGAGGAGGAAGAGGAAGAGGAAGAAGAAGACTGCAATAACAGTTTCTTGGACAAAAACTAAAAAGTATGGAACTAGGGTAGATTCTTCCTAGAATCATGATTTTAGATGTGAAGCATGCTATGATAGATCCTGGATGGAACTAGGGTAGATTATGGATGCTGGCCGTCGCTGAAAAAGATGAACGGAATGCACACCTCGCTCCTGCACAGTTCTGCGTAAGAGGAACCCGGCCCGGGTTCACCATGACCCAGCCCGGGCAGGTCCACACTTGGACCGAGTTTGATGGAACTCGGCCGGGTCCGCCATTGTCACGAGCACAAAGCTCTGCAACGAAGAAGAACCCAGCCCTGGTTGATGACGATCCGGCCCCGGCAGTTCCACGATGAAGTCGCGCTCGGCCGCGACTTTTGTCGAGCGATCGACCGATCCGTCGAATTGACTGACTAACCTGCTAAGTACGAACATGGCCCGGGTATGACCTACACCCATCCTGGGCCATGTCCTGATTTCCTCCAATGATGCCCCTATGAACTCGGCCCTGGTTTCACCCAACTTGCCCTGGGTTTCGACACTGATTTAGTCAATTTTATGACGTTTAGCTCCTTGAGTTATGTCTTTACTCCAGATCTCAATGATGACGATGATTATGTCGACAATGCACCTGATGAAGATTAATTAAATGATGTAAGATAAAAGTCAAAAATCATTAAATGGAGAGCTCTTGTTTTATGATGGACTGGCGATGACTAAGTTATGGGCTGACTTCGGTTAGTTATGGGCTGACTATGGTCAGTTATGGGCTGGCTCTGCCAGTTATGATGATGATGATGGACGGGTTGAGGCGGGCCTCCCCGTGAGTTGAAATATACTCCAAATAAGTCAAAGATGAATGATAAGATGATGAAGAAGAAGATGAACACGTGTGAATAAAGAATCTTTTTATTGGCTTTTGCCACTTTGATGATGATTTATCTACGATCTTACTGATCTCATGCTCATATACCTCTTTATATGATTCCTTATTCATATTATGATCATATTTACTTCTCTCTTATATGATGATATCTTTATGATTCCTGTCTAGTATCATGATCTTATGATGATTTCGATCTTACTTCCATACTGAGTTGTAAAACTCATAGGGAGGTTCTCCCCTGCATGTTCTTAAATGTAGGACTATGTCACAATGATGAAGGTGGCCAACGGTGACAGATCGAGCTCGTATGAAGTCATTTATCAGTCATTCGCATATTATGATGTTATCCTCTTTTTAGTATTATATAATGATGACTAGTCTTCCGCTTTATATGATCTTCGGTCAAAGTATTCATTTTGATCAATATGATGTACACATAAGGATGACCCATAGCATCCTCGAAGTGTATTCTGCCACGTGGCGGGGTGTGATTTGGGGGCGTTACAAAGAGTCACTTTTCTTCTCTGCCGCTGGCTGCTTACCTCCAATGACGTTGGCACCTTCAACCTAGTTTTCGCTGCTCATGCTCCGCCGAGTTTGCTGCCAACAGCTGCCTCTCCTCCTGCAAACTCCAACGACCTTGCCCACAATGGAAGACACCAGAGCAAGAACAACCATGAAGAACAAGGAAATGGCCCCACATTCCTTCAACATTTTGCCACGAACGTGGTAGACATTGGAACGGACGTGATCGAAACTTGAAGCGACTTAATCATGTTCAAACCTCGCCGAAAGAAGCCCGTGAGCCATTCTCGAAAACAGCCAAGGCTTGGAGAGCCTTCACATGTATTGATTGCTCAGTTGGATCAATTTGAGTATCGTGATAGAGATCAACAGATTCGTGCAAGAAAACTTGGACAACTGACGCTTGCTTACACTAGATTTTTACATGATGCGACCATGATGGAATTTCATATGAAGGACGATGTGCTTCTTATGTGTGAGAATATTTTCTTGTAGTCATTTGCCACAATCTCCTGGAATAGCTATGAGATGCTCACAATTGAATTCTTATCTTCTTTTTCTATTGAGGATGATTTTTCAGACCTTAGTTTCAAGATGCATAATAGGGAGTTCCAACTCACATAGGAACAGCTGAATGACATATATAACTTCCCTGGTGAAGGAGGATTATGATAAAGAGTTCAATGGCCTGACATTTTGGAAAGAGATCATAGGGGAGAGTACGAGTATAGGGGAGAGTACGAGTATAGCTAAGACATTTTGGAAAGAGATCATAGTTGCACCTCAAAATAGCTAAGAGTACGAGTATCCAAAATTCTATTTGTGATATGTTCATAGATTTCTTCATGTGTAATGTTCCCTAGTGGAGATAGTGAGGGGTCCATTACTTTATTTCGGTTTGTTATGTGGGTCACGTTGCATAATGTCATTTTGGATATGGGGTATTACATCATTAAGCATATTCAGAACAATGCCATCCAAGTCAATGGAAGAATAATTATTGGTGGCTTGATTACCCCCGATTGCACGTAGGTTGGAGATTGACTTGGAGCATGCCACACGAGTACCAGGTTCTATTTTCTTGGACAGGACAATCATTAGCTCTATGAAGATGGTGGTTCAAGAAGCTAGTAAAATGATATGTAATGTCTTACAACTTTAAAAAAAAGAATGTAAATATGTTTAAAAGGAGGGGCCTTTTGGTCTTTGTGCAGGACTACAATTTGGAACCTCACACAAGACTAAGAGAGAAAGAAATGAAAGATTTGCAGCTTGGAGCTCAAATAGACTTCTCAAATGTTCTTTCCACTTTTTCTTGGAAGTCTTAATCATTCTTACACCTTTGGGTCCTCTTTTATAGCCTTCTTATCTTCATTTAGCCATTGGGGCTTGTTTCCTAATTTTGAGGCCAAAATATGACCGTTATAGTACATTCTGCGTGCTAACTGGTCGACCATACTGCACTATTTTAAGCATAACTTTTTGCATAGCTATCCAAATGATATGATTTTTTATTCTATGGAAAGAGACAAAATTCTCTACAAATTTTATATTTTATCATTCATTCAAAATATAATGGGATCATAGTCAAACATTGATTCAAAGCACAATATACAAAATTGTTCGTTTCAAATAAAACATTTTAGACCTTTACTCTTTTATACATAACTTTTTGTACCATTATCCAAATGAGATGATAATTGATTCTATGAAAAGCTAACAATATTATCTATAACTTTTATATTCATCTTTTAATGTAAATCTCGTGGGAACATAAACAAATATTAATCAAAACTTTTAGTACATGAAGCAACTCATTCTTATTTAGATTTTTTTAGCATTTTAATTATAACTTTAATCTTTCAAAGTTTGTATCATCAAAATATAATTACATAGGGTATAAAAACTTTACTCCAACAATCTCTCCCTTTTTTATGAAGACAAACCAAGAAATATGAAAAGTATATAAGTTTGGAAGGAAAAGATTAAAACCAATTTTACTCCCCCTAAAACTAAGCTTTCCTTGCTATAATAGATATGCACATAAGTCTTAATTGTAAAGAACTTTTCATATAGATTTATATTCATGAAGTCAACATAATAAATCAGGGGTTATATATATTTTTCATATATAAATTTCTCATATGTTCTTATCATATTTCTCCTATATTTGTCCCCCTTTTGTCTCATCAAAAAGTAATTTGCAAATGAAGCATATAAGAAACAATATGTGACTCTCCCCTTAATCATGTCATCTTCCTAAATTTTTGTATTCTCTCCCCTTTTGTCATATAATATCCAATATGTAAAGTGTCATAAGAGAGATGAATATAATTTTTATTCTTTTATCACATCGATAAGAATTGTTTCATGTATAATATATGAGATAGGCAAAAATAACTCCCCCTAAGGTCATGACTAATTTATAATAGCAAAGCATAAAGTCAAATGAGTAACACGTCTCAAAAAATTATATAAGGAATCAAAACATTGCATAAAACTTTGAGACAACAGTGATATATCAAATTTAAATTGAATAATATCATGTAACCAAAAATTTGACAATAAGAGTAACAAGTGAATGGAGGAAATTATATTTCGAACTTTTGAACAAGCTCCCCCTATCATTATGATCAATTTTCATCCTTTTTCTATCTTTCTTTAGTTCTTTATATGTTTCCTTTTTTTTTTCAAAGAACCAATAACACTATAATATTATGAATGAGAAGTCAAAGTTTGATTTTCATGACATGCAGATTTTAAGCCTAAAGGGTCATGACGAGATATGATAAAATAGTTTTGTAAATCATGAGAATGTAGATTCATGCACATGTAAGTCAAATAATTAATATATTTCATGGTATGACATAAACATCTCAAATGTAAATACATACGTAAATTTCATTTGTGCAAGAGATATCATTTAAGCATCATTCCAATTTTGATGGTCAAATGTCATACGATATAAGAATACTCAAATGATAACAAGTTATGGCCACATAAATTTATGCACATTACTCTTATAGCGCAAGATTCCATATGGAAAGACAACTACAAATGAAACATATGAAAAAATGTTTTTCAAATTTTGATTAAAATTTCAAACCTTTGTCTTCTTTCAATTGAAAACTCACAAAGCATAGAATGTGATAAGTAGTAAAGTCCAAATAAATATGCATACTCACAATTTTTAAGAAATAAGCATGATAGGTAGCATTTCCAAAGTTTAACATATTAAATATGTCCAAAAATGGACTTCTAAACAATCATAAGTTTATACACAAATTATGATAACTAATAGACAAGTATAAAGCACAAATATTTATGACACACAACAATATCCAATTTTTCATTTCTATGTTCAAAATAATACTTTTACCATAAAATTTGCTCTTGCACTCACTTGAAATCCAATTTTCCTTTTCTTTCTTTGTCACAAGATAATAATAAAAATTGGTGACAAGAAATGAAACTAAAAAGGCATTCAAAGTTTAGCCTTTTACACTTTCTTAAAATGTAAATAGCTATTTCAAATTATACACAAGGGAAATAACTTTCATTAAATGCCATGATAATTTGAAATATGAAAGAATAAGATTATTGTCAAAATGTTTCACAAAGATGACCATAGAAATCAATTTTAATAGAAGATGTATATAGCAAGTTAAAAATGATCTCTTTAGTGATATGTTTTATTTCTAACATGTGCATAAACATAGAGTTTAGCAATTAGATGTATTAAGAAATGATTTTCAAATGGCACATCAATATGATCAATCATCTTATTCCAAATCATAATGTGCATGTGTCCAAATGATATAGTGTAATAAGTCAAAATTCATAATAAGTTCATACACTAAGGCTCATAACACAAGAGTACATATAAATCTTGTGCCAAACATATTTATTATAAATATGAAATCTTCTTTATAGATAAACAAGAATTATTCAAATTTAGAAGACTTAGCATTCATGTTTTCATGTGTCTTTTTATTTTGCCATTCAAGGAATATTCATGATAATAAGCATGTCAAATGTAAAAATAGACATATATTTTTGCAAGTTTATTATCACAAGTCAAAAGAAGATATTATGAATTAATTTCAAAATCCTCCATAAATTTGCATTTCTAAATATTCGAAAGATATTTAATTCTTATATCAAGTTCTTAGAAGATCAAGTGTCATCAACAATAATTATGTGAGAATGAAATTTCAATCAAACAAAGTCATTTACTATTTTCACTCATAAAAATATAATTCTTTTATACTTTAAAATCATAGGCATCATATAATCACATTGAATCACAAATATCAAGATGCAAAATAGTACACAATATTCACATAAATCAATTATACATGCTTAATGCCAAAATCAACATATTTTGAGTGTGAAGAATCATGCATGCAAACATTAGTATTCATATGAGTGCCCTCGTTTTTCATAAATATGATTTTTACATTGAATTAGTAAGATAGTCCAAAAATGTCAAATTATCAACTATTATGCATGTGACATATTCCCATCAAACATATTTAGGCAAGATGATTAATATAGACACTTTCAAGATTAAATGAGCAACATAATTCTAGTATGCAAAAGAATCATAATCAAATATTACCTTTATGCATATATCATGATAATAAATTGACAAATTCAAGATATAAATATGCATCATATCAAAATGAGTTTAAATTTTCAGTTTCATATACCAAAATACTTTTACCGCAAACTTTTATGCCTCCAACTCATTTCAACTTCATTGTTGTTTTTCTTTTCATGTCACACAACCACAAAGTGTGCGCCTTCACTTTACTTGAATTTTCTTCTTCATTCCTTGTAAAGCACACCTACAAACAAAAATCATTTGCATTTTGGTACCCAAACTTGTTTGGGTCCAACATGATTAATTTTGGTTCCTTTAGGGACCCACATCAATTTCATGCTTATATTGATAGATTTTTTAATTTGACATCCAATGAATAATGACTATGAGAATTACAATAATGACAAATAGTACATGGTCTAATAGAGTGATTATGATGATATCCAAGCTTCAAGGTATCGTTATGGGAGACATGGGAATTTTTAGTACCAAGAGAACTATCAGAAGAGGGTTTATTTTTCAAATAATAATTAGGAGAATGCTTTGGTTTCAAAGAATAAGAATATTTCAAATAACATCCATTTGTATTTTTAAAATTTTTGTTTGAATAATTTTTCTTTTGTGGTGCATGAGAAATATTATTTATAGGAGTTTTGACAACATGAATAGGCTTCTTAACATTTTTAATGATTTTCCAAGATATAGTAATTTTTTTATCTAAGAATTTTTGTAAACAAATATTTTTCTTTTGTAAGTCATCATGCAATACAATCAATTTTGAATTCTCAATTCTTAAAGATTCATAAGATGCACAAGATAATGAAAGAGAATCATTTTTCCTTTTTAAGGTATCTATTTGAATTAAGCATGCATCATTTTTCCTTTTTAAGGTATCTATTTGAATTAAGCATGCATCATTTTTCCTTTTTAAGGTATCTATTTGAATTAAGCATGCATCAATTTTCTTTTTGAGAGAATCATAGTTATCTTTCATGATATGAAAATCATTTATTAACGTTTCCTTTTTCTTTTTGAGAGAAAGATGCTTTTGAATAAGCAAATTCTTTATGAACATCAAAAGCAACATCAACATCATCATCACTATCATTAGTAGAGGAATAAGATGAAGTTGGGGTTACCTCATCATCCTCACTTTTTGCCATTAAGCATAACACTTCATTCTTGGATGTCGTGAATGTAAAACTATCATTTTCTTCATTGTTCACATTCGACATTGCATTTTTGTCAAAGTTGCTACCTTCGTACCTTTCTAACAAAACTTGCCAAATTTCATGAGAAGTAGAGCATTAGGAGATAAGATTCATAGCATAAGAATCTAAAGAAGAAAACAAGATATTTTTGGCATTGTAGTCAAGTTTTCCAATCGACATTTGAAAATCGTCATATTCAAACAAAGAAAGATCAATAGAAACACCATTTAAAATCTTCTTTGGCTTTTCAAAACCATTTTTTATAACTTCCCACATATCAAAATTAATGGAACATAAATATGCCTTCAT
Source organism: Pontederia crassipes (assembly GCA_030549335.1). NCBI lineage: Eukaryota > Viridiplantae > Streptophyta > Magnoliopsida > Commelinales > Pontederiaceae > Pontederia > Pontederia crassipes. The sequence goes on from CM060190.1 coordinate 13,274,108, forward strand.
TCTAATTTTCCAAGAAGCAAAAGAATAGTCTTGAACCTCGGTGGGTCAAAAATGGAAGATCCTTCTCCAAAAACTGGTGCCATGCTATAAAAAATGGTTAAATCTTAAAAAACAATCAGAGCAACCTTGCTTTGATACCAATTGCCTTGCTTTGATACCAATTGTAGGATCAAAGGCACGAAGAGGGGGAGGGAATTGGTGTTTAAACCAAAAATATTGATTTTACAAAAATCATCGTGGAAGCACAAAACCGATTGAATAAACTTTTAAACCAACACAACAATGATTAAATCACATGTATAATAGAGTAGGAATGAAAGAGAGAAAGACAAACACATGAACGCAAGACGATTTATTGACGAGGTTCGGCCACACCTTGGCCTATGTTTTCGTTCCAACTTCTCGACCTCAAGACCGCCGGAGATTCCACTAGTACCCTTCCTTCGTTCCAAATGGGGCAAGGAAGAAATCCTTTACAACTCTTGCCTTTTCTACTTTTCTAGAGGTAAGGCACACATCTTTCACACGTAGGCTTTCACTTGTCTTTTCTTCGCTAAAAAAGTAAGATCTAACCTCTTTTCAAATAGAGCTAAACAACTATTAAAATATCACAAGAACATTCCACAACCTCTCTTATATAATTTGGAACCTCACACAAAAGTAAGAGAGAAAGAAATGAAAGATTTGCAACTTTGAGCTCAAATAGACTTCTCAAATGTTCTTTCCATTTTTTCTTGGAAGTCAATAATTCCTACACCTTTGGGCCATCTTTTATAGCCCTCTTAACTCCATTTAGACATTGGGGCTTGTTTCCTAATTTTGAGGCCAAAATATGATCGTTATAGTGCATTCTGCGCGCTGACTCGTCGACCATCCTGCACTATTTTATGCATAACTTTTTGCATAGTTATCCAAATGATATAATTTTTCATTCTATGGAAATCTAGTAGAATTCTCTATAAATATTATATTTTAACATTCATTCAAAATCTAATGGGATCATAGTCAAATATTGATTCAAAATTCAGTATACAAAATTGTCCAATTCAAATAAAATATTTTAGACCTTTACTCTTTTATACAAAATATTTTAGCCAAATGAGATGATAATTGATTCTATGAAAAGCTAACAATATTATCTATAACCTTTATATTCATCAATTAATGGAAATCTCGTGGGAACATAAATAAATATTAATCGAAACTTTTAGTGCATGAAGCAACTCATTCTTATTTATATTTTTTTAGCATTTTAATTATAACTCGAATCTTTCGAAGTTTGTATCATCAAAATATAATTACATAGGGTATAAAAACTTTGCTCCAACAATGACATCCATGCAACTTATTTCTCTCTCCTCCACATGAGAAACTAGATAATGTGTAGCATTAAAAAATAATAATTAAAAAATTAAAAAATAATTAATAATGTGCAGCATAGAGGTCCACATGGAGAGGCTTTGATACCATAACTGTCATGACCCTGATCTAAACCAGAGTTTGTGACTCGTTATGGACGATCAAATAAAATTACGAATGAATGTGAAAACGTGATGTAATTTTTCTATAACATGATAATAAAAGTATATCATTAAACAAATCACACAATATATGATGATCATTTCATAGCAAACCAACTTCCTTAAGTTTTTACATTTCATCAAAAGGACTTTGCCTTCTTCCAAGATACAAATGACACTTCTATAATAAACAAAATCAGCTCTCTCAACATCCTAGTAAAAGGACGTGAGAATAACTTTCCTTAATACCTTAGCATCAACAAATGTATTCCCTGCTAAGATTACCAACTGGCGCAGTCCAAATTAGTATATTAATCTAACAAATGTTAGAAACAATAGATTGAGCTCAAATAGCTCAGTAAGTTGATAACACATAGCCTATGTTACCAACAAATCTATTCAGAGAGATATGAAAAGATATCCAATAATTATAATTTCACAATCGACATTTTCACATATTTGAAAACAATATGTACAATTTTCAAATCAAAATCATCACACTCCAATTACAATCAATATCATTCAAATCGTATCAAACATATGTATGCAAATGCAACACTCTCATATGAATGCATGGATCACTAAAAGATTGTATAGTCGATAGATGGCTTCTAGAGGTGGCCCATGCATATTCTCAAGGTAGCTCCCACCATGATTTCTCATGATGTCAAAAATAGCTCCGCACGACACTTTGCACCATCTTATCTCATCCCATTTCTAGGGAACATATCATAAAGCGATATATGGCTTCTAGAGATGGCTTATACAAATTTTAGAGGTGGCTACCACCATGATTTCTCATGATATAGTACTTAGCTCTCCATGACACAACTCCATCTTATTTCATCCCATTTTTGGGGATAATAGCAGAAAGCGATAGATGGCTTCCAGACATGGCTCCCACCATGATTTCTCATGATGTAGCACTTAGTTTCATCTTATCTCATCTCATTTCTTGGGAACGTAATGATGCATTGGATTATAGAGTGGATCCTATGGATTCTAGAGGTGACTCCGATATGATTTCTCACGATGTAGCACTTAGTTCCACATGTCACCTAACTCCAACCACCATATGATATGCATGATATAGACAGATGCAGATATATTATTCATCATATAACAATTGCATATCAAATAACATAAGATGAATTATATGAAATACTATTCCAATCGAAGCTAAGTGCTACATCATGAGAAATCATGGTGGGAGTCAGCTCTAGAATTCATAGGGGCCACCTCTAGAATCCAACGCATCATTATATTCCCCAAAATTTGGATGAGACAACATGGAGCTAAGCGCCGTGCTGAGCTAAGTACTACATCATGAGAAATCATGGCGGAAGTCACCTCTAGAATCCGTATGGGCCACCTTTGGAAGTCATCTATCATTTTTTCCCCAAAAATGGTATGAGATAAGATGGAGCTAAGTGTCATGCAGAGTTAAGTGCTACATAGAAATCATGATGGGAGCCGCCTCTAGAAATCATATGGGCCACCTCTAGAAGTCATCTATCGCTTTATGATACGTTCCTTAGAAATAGGATGTGATAAGATGGAGTTAAGTGTCATGCGGAACTATGTACTACATCATGAAAAATCATTGTGGGAACTACCTTTAGAATCTTTATGGGCCACCTCTGGAAGTCATCTATTAACTAAACAAAGTGGTCAACTCGTGATCGGTGCATTCTTACGAGAGTGTTGCATTTGCATACATATGTTTGATATGATTTGAATGATATTGATTGCAATTGGAGTGTGATGATTTTGATTTGAAAATTGTATACATTATTTTCAAATATATGAACGTACAAAATATGAAATTATAGTTATTGCATATCTTTTAATGTCTCTCTGAATTGATTTGTTGGTATCACATAGGATATGAATTGTCAACTTATCGAGCTATTTTAGCTCACTCTTTTATTTCTAGCATTTTCAAATTAATATACTTATTTGGACTGCGTGAGTTGGTAATCATAGCATATGTTGATGCTAAGGTATTAAGGGAAGTTATTCTCATGTTCTTTTATTAGGATGTTGAGAGAGCTTATTTTGTATATTATATAAGTATCATTTTGTATCATGTAAGAAGGCAAAGTCTTTTCGATGAAATGTAAAACTTAAGGAAGTTGGTTTGCTCTAAAATGATTGGCACATATTGTGTACTTTTTTAATGATATACTTTTATTCTCATGTTATAAAAAAATTACATCATGTTTTTGTATTCCTTCGTAATTCTATTTGATCATTCGTAATGAGTTTTGAACTCTGATTTAAATCACAGTTTAAATCAAAGTCATGATAGAGGGGTGAACACTGGTGGGGAACATATCAGAAAATGATAGATGGCTTCCTGACATGGCTCCCACCATGATTTCTCACGATGTAGCACTTAGCTCCATCTTATCTCTTCTCATTTCTAGGGAATATAATGATGCGTTGGATTATAGAGGTGGCCCTCACGGATTCTAGAGGTGTCTCCCATATGATTTCATACGATGTAGTACTTAGTTCCGCATGGCACTTAACTCCAACAACCATATGATATGCATGATATAGATAGATACATGATTCATCATATAACAATTGCATCTCAAATAACAGGAGATGAATCATATGAATTATTTCTCCAATCGGAGCTGTGTCATACGGAGCTGAAATCATGGCGGGAGTCTCCTCTTGAATCCATCGGGGCCGCCTCTACAATCTAACTTATCATTATATTCCTAAAAAATGGGATGAGATAAGATGGAGCTAAGTGTCGTGCGGAGCTAAGTGCTACATTATGAGAACTCATGGTGGGAGTCACCTCTAGAAACCGTATGGGCCACCTCTGTAAGACGTCTATCGTTTTTCCTCAAAAATGATATGAGATAAGATAGAGCTAAGTATCGTGCGAAACTAAGTGCTACATAGAAATCATGGTGGGATCCACCTCTAACATTTGTATGGGCCACCTCTAGAAGTCATCTATCGCTTTTTGATATGTTCCATAGAAATATGATGAGATATGATGGAGTTAAGTGTTGTGCGGAACTATGTGCTACATCGTGAAAAATCATTGTGGGAGTCACCTTTAGAAACTGTGTGAGCCACCTTTGGAAGTCATCTATTGACTATACAAACTGGCCAGTTGGTGATCCATGCATTCATATGAGAGTGTTGCATTTGCATACATATGTTCGATATGATTTGAAAGATATTGATTGCACTTGGAGTGTGATGATTTTGATTTGAAAATTGTATATATTATTTTCAAATAAATGAAAGTACCAGTTTTGAAATTATAATTATTGCATATCTTTTCACGTCTCTCTGAATTGAATTGTTTGTGACACATAGGATATGAATTGTCAACTTACTGAGCTATTTTAGCTCTCTTTGTTATTTCTAACATTTTCATATTAATATACTTATTTGGACTCTGCGAGTTAGTAATCCTAGCATCTGTTGATGCTAAGGTATTAAAAAGGGAAGTTATTTTCATGTCCTTTCATTAGGATGTTAAGAGAGCTGATTTTGTATATTATAGAAGTGTCATTTTGTATCTTGTAAGAAGGCAAAGTCCTTTTGATGAAACATAAGGAAGTTGGTTTGCTCTTAAATGATCAGCACATATCGTGTAATTTGTTTAATGATGTGCTTTTATTCTCATGTTATAAAAACATTACATCACATTTTCGCATTCCTTCGTAATATTATTTGATCGTTCATTATGAGTCAGGAACTTTGGGTTAAATCACAATTTAAATCGGAGGCGTGATAGGGGAGTGGAGACTGGTGGGGAACATATCAGAAAGCGATAGATGGCTTCTAGACGTGGCTCCCACCATGATTTCTCATGTCGTACCACTTAGCTTCATCTTATCTCATCCCATTTCTAGGGAACATAATGATGCGTCGGATTATAGAGGTGGCTCCTACGGATTCTAGAGGTGGCTCCGATATGATTTCTCACGATGCAACACATAGTTTCGCATGGCACTCCCCAACCACGATATGATATGCATGATATAGATAGATGCAGATGCATGATTCATCATATAACAATTACCTCTCAAATAACAGAAGATGAATCATATGAAATACTATTCCAATCGGAATTAGGTGTCATACGAAGCTAAATGCTACATCATGAGAAATCATGATGGGAGTCACCTCTAGAATCCATAGGGGCCACCTCTAGAATCGAATGCATCATTGTATTCCCCCAAAATGGGATGAGATAAGATATCTAATTATCGTGCGGAGCTAAGTGCTACATCATGAGAAATCATGGTGGAAGTCACCTCTAGAATCCGTATGGGCCACCTCTGGAAGCCATCTATCATTTTTTGCCAACAATGGTATGAGATAAGAAGAAGCTAAGTGTCGTGCAGAGCTAAGTGCTACATAGAAATCATGGTGGGATCTACTTCTAGAATCCATATGGGCCACATCTAGAAGTCATCTATCGCTTTCTAATATGTTCCCCAGAAATAGGATGAGATAAGATGGAATTAAGTGTCGTGTTGAACTATGTGCTACATCGTGAGAAATCACTATTGGAGCCACCTTTAGAATCTATATGAGCCACCTCTAGAAGTCATCTGTTGACTATACAAACTGGTTAGTTGGTGATCCGTGAATTCATATGAGAGTGTTGCATTTGCATACATATGTCTGATATGATTTGAATGATATTGATTGCAATTGGAGTGTGATGATTTTGATTTGAAAATTGTATATATTATTTTCAAATAAATGAAAGTACCAGTTTTGAAATTATAATTATTGCATATCTTTTCACGTCTCTCTGAATTGAATTGTTTGTGACACATAGGATATGAATTGTCAACTTACTGAGCTATTTTAGCTCTCTTTGTTATTTCTAACATTTTCATATTAATATACTTATTTGGACTCTACGAGTTAGTAATCCTAGCATCTGTTGATGCTAAGGTATTAAAAAGGGAAGTTATTTTCATGTCCTTTCATTAGGATGTTGAGAGAGATGATTTTGTATATTATACAAGTGTCATTTTGTATCTTGTAAGAAGGCAAAGTCCTTTTGATGGAATGTAAAACTTATGGAAGTTGGTTTGCTCTGAAATGATCAGCATATATTGTGTAATTTGTTTAATGATGTGCTTTTATTCCCATGTTATAAAAACATTACATCAGTTTTCGCATTCCTTCGTAATTTTATTTTATCGTTCATTTTGAGTCAGGAACTCTAGGTTAAATCGCAGTTTAAATCGGAGTCGTGATAGAGGGAGTGGAGAGTGGTGGGGAACATATCAGAAAAGTGATAGATGGTCTAGACGTGGCTCCCACCATGATTTCTCATGATGTAGCACTAAGCTTCATCTTATCTCATCTCATTTATAGGGAACATAATGATGTGTTGGATTATAGAGATGGCCCCTACGGATTCTAGAGGTGGCTCCGATATGATTTCTCATGATGTAGCACTTAGTTTCACATGGCACTTCCCCAACCACGATGTGATATGCATGATATAGACAGATGTACATGCATGATTCATCATATAACAATTACATCTCAAATAACAGAAGATGAATCATACGAAATACTATTCCAATCGGAACTAAGTTTCATACGAAGCTAAGTGCTACATCGTGAGTAATCATGGTGGGAGTCACCTCTAGAATCCATAGGAGCCACCTCTAGAATCGAACGCATCATTGTATTCCCTCAAAATGGGATGAGATAAGATAGGGCTAAGCGTCATGCGGAGCTAAGAGCTACATCATGAGAACTCATGGTGGAAGTCACCTCTAGAATCCGTATGGGCCACCTCTGGAAGCCATCTATCATTTTTTCCCAACAATGGTTTGTGATAAGATGAAGCTAAGTGTCATGTAGAGTTAAGTGCTAAATAGAAATCATAGTGGGAGCCACCTCTAGAATCCTTATGGGCCACCTCTAGAAGCCATCTTTCACTTTCTGATATGTTCCCTATAAATAGGATGAGATAATATAGAATTAAGTGTCGTGCGGAACTATGTGCTAAATCGTGAGAAATCACTATCGGAGCCACCTCTGGAAGTCATCTATTGACTATACAAACTGGTTAGTTGGTCATCTGTGCATTCACATAAGAGTGTTGCATTTGCATACATATGTTTGATATAATTTGAATGATATTGATTGCAATTGGAGTGCGATGATTTTGATTTGAAAATTATATATATTATTTTCAAATATATGAAAGTATCGATTGTGAAATTATAATTATTGCATATCTTTTCATGTCTCTCTGAATTGATTTGTTTGTAACATAGAGGCTATGAATTATCAAGTTACTGAGCTATTTTAGCTCACTTTGTTATTTCTAACATTTTCATATTAATATACTTATTTGGACTATGCGAGTTGGTATTCCTGGCATCTATTGATGCTAAGGTATGAAGGGAAGTTATTTTCATGTCCTTTTATTAGGATGTTGAGAGAGCTGATTTTATATATTATAGAAGTGTCATTTTTTATCTTGTAAGAAGGCAAAGTCCTTTTGATGAAATGTAAAACTTAAGGAAGTTGGTTTACTCTGAAATGATCAACACATATTGTGTAATTTGTTTAATGATATACTTTTACTCTTACGTTATAAAAAAATTACATCTCATTTTTACATTTCTTCATAATTTTATTTGATCTTTCGTAATGAGTCATGAACGCTTGTTTAAATTATAGTTTAAATCGAAGTCGTGACAGATGGGGTGGAGGCTAGTGGGGATGCTGGTGGAGAGCGTGCGGTAGGATGTCTTCAGCCTTATGACAGTGGGGGCACCGACGAGGGTCGTGGCAGATAGTTTTGGTGCAAGGAAGGAGATAGAGCGGTCATCCTTGCGGACCATCATGGTGTCGTCATCGTCGTCTTCTACTACTCTACTATTTCCCTGTGCCAACGCACTCTTGGAAAGAGGGCATCCCCCACCCCTCCCCCCTTCACTGGTAGAGGGGCATCGCCCTCTCTTCTCGTGCTGGAAGTTGGTTGCTGAAGGGGGCGGCGCCCATTTTTTATTTTTTAATTATTATTTTATTTTATTAATGATAACACATTGGCCAATTACTCGCATGAAGGAGAGAAAATAAGTCGTATGGACGTCACGTCGAGAGCTCAATCGGGAAACAATCCACCATATGTCAAAAGGGAAGTTCGTGGAACAAGTTAAAAGATGGAGGACAATGTAGTTACAAAGTGAAGTTGGAGGGTAACGTTGGGAACTTGGCCAAAGTTAGAGGACATCTAGTGAAATTTATCCTTTTGTCTTCTTATGTGTAACCACACTCACTGAACTATAAATGTCCGGATGAATCACTTAACAATTCTTTTGCTCATATTTCAATTCGAAAATTTTTTTAACCAATAGCATTAAGTGTCATATTCATTCTCATATTTTTTTTTCAAATTCTAATCTTTTGAGTGTGTAATCTCACAACAGAGATAAAATAATGCACATAATATTTAGAAGACTGATTCATATCAGGGAAAAATAAAATAGATCATCTTTAGGAACAAAATTTATTATAATTACTTTTGTTCTTTTTGATAGATACACATCCAAAATAGAAATCGACTTCAAACAAATTTCTTTCGAAGAACATGTATAGAGATGGGATTCTGGCTTACTACTGAGTGTACAACTGACGTGAACTTTATGTGGATATGAATTTCTCGCACTAAAAGTAATTCTAGTCGTGTTTAAATTTTACTCTAGAGTTCACAGAGCTGCAAGTGCACAGGTCGAGTAGAAACCCTGAGCGTCATAACCCCGTTGATTTAAATCAGTTATCAATTTACTTATATCTAAAGAGTTGTCACAAAATGATTAAAAGTGAGAGTAAAAAGGGATCATAATGTGATGGAAGAGATTCCCTTGTGATGAAGAGGGAAGAGTAGCCGTTAAATATTAGATTAGAATTGATTTGTTAATCGATCTCTCGTCCTAACTAGAAGAAAAGGATGATCTTTAATTAGCCATCCTTCTACCCTAATCAAAGCAATTGAAACAAATCTGACACCGCTAGTTACTATTATGGGCTCTCATCTCACAACAGCTAGAACGATGGACCTCTTAGTCTCTATAAGAATGTTAATTGAATATCAATGGAAACACAGCAAGTAAACGTAACCAGTTCCTTCTCTCGAATGGAATGAGTTTTAACAAAAACAACAGATCTCTCGACCTGATTGAAATCGAATGTAAATAATAAAGTTGCATTGTATCAAGTAAATAAAAACTAGGAGTCAAATGCACGACATCAGAGAACTAGAAGAGTAGCATCAACAAAGTATCATCACAAGGGATCCAAAAAATCCTTTTAGCTTGACATGAGTTCAGATAAAATCAATAATCTTTCTCTTCACATTCTTCTTCTTCCTTTATCCCCCTTGTCCCCTTCCCCATTCGTCCCTTTTTCTCCTTTCTTTGCCTCCTTTTTCTTTTCCCTTGTTCAGAATTCAAAATTTGAAAAGTAGTTAGTCTTCTTTTACTCGTTCAACTTCACTACTAATAATAAGTAAAAAGTGCTTTAAATATGATCAGATTTTATATTAATCTAGTGGATTTAACTATAATAATTATGAGCATAATAAGGGATGATCAAATTCCCTCAAGCTTGCCTTTTTGCTTGTCCTCAAGCAATATTCAAAACAAGAGGTTTAAGTCTCCACCTTGCTTTCCAAGTACTCTTTTGACATTCAGACCTTATTTTCTTTGTTCAAGTGCCTTCTCTCGTTTCCACACACCACGGCTTTAATGAAAGTATTAGAAGCAAAATATTTTTAACTTCCTCCTACTCGGCTCATAGTCAAAGAACTGGAATAAGATGGACTGATAATAAGAATGTTAATGCTTAATATACTAGTGCAGTATGGGCTTTCTTTTGATTCTTATTTCTTTTTATTGATCCAGTACTCATGTGATTATTCATAGTGCGCTAAGTGATCTGTGTAACGGGTTTTTGATCGGCACATCCTAGGGCAGTTGCTCTTCGGTTGCCAGGTATGAACCCCTACGGATCTAATCATCCAGATTCATTTAGGTTCCGGACTACACCCTTTTTGTACCTTCTGGGGCTATACCAGCCCTCTTTTCTTTCGCTTTTAACTTTCACTTTTTTCATTTTCATTAAACTTAACACTGCACTGAAATGGTTGGCATTAACATAATTATTAACAGGCTTATAAATAAGAGCTATGCATGAGTAGGATTAGTCGTCAAGCTTCTAAGGTTTCAATATAGCCACTTTCTTCTAGCCGTAGCCCCACAGTTGGAGCATTGAATTAGATCATGAGATGCTTCAAATTTCGCTAGGTTTAGCAAGGTGTTCTTGAACATAGTTTCAGAAGGTCACAAAAGAGGCTATAGTTATGGGGCAATACAAACATCTCTTACTTTACTGCCTAGAAGTGAAACGTTGCAATGTAGTTTCATAAAATAGTGAATTTGTTTATTGATAATGTAAAGAATAATGTAACAAGAGAGGAGTGTAAATGTACTATGTTGTCCTCTCCCCAAGCTTAGAATCGACCCTGCCCTCAATGTCGATCATGCCAGGAAGAGGGACCAGGAGGGGGTTGCAACTCAAGCAGATGGTCAGTGACTTGCTGTATGTCACTAAGGGTCATGAGAATAGAGTTTTGTACCACTTCAATTCCCTGAATTCTTTCTTGATGTGAGAGGCCTTGTTGTTCCAATGTGTGAAGTTGCTCTTTTAATGCCTGAATGTCTTCATGTTGGTGGGCTATGACTTCTGCAATTTTGGATACTTGTTCTAGGATGAGGCTCAATTTAGCAGAGGAGGTAAGAGGCAAAGATTGTAAAGCATCTGGAGCAGATGAAGATGAAGAAGTGACAACATGTCTTCTAGTTGTTCTCGGGTTAGATGGGACTCTTGCAGATACAATGTATTCTATGATTAGTGGAGAAAGTGTTGGAATTGGTATTGTGAATTTGGATGAACTCACTCATCCACCAATTCCGGCCTTCTAAAATAGAAGATTGTTGGGGATTGGGTAACTAGAATAAAGCTGAAGGGTTGAATTGTCGCCAGAAGTGATGGCCGTTAACTGTAAGGAGGACTCCTTCTTGAGTCAAAAAGTCCAGGTCGAGCAGAGTTGCTGCTATTGGGTTGGTGTCTCCTAGGAAAATATAATGTTCGGCTATGGGTGTGATGAGATTTCCACAATGAATCTAGCTAGTTACACTCACGGGTGGATTCTTGGAGTATACATTGCATAAAAAAGGATGCAAGGTTAATCTCTGTATTAGAGAGGAGACACCAGATAACGAAGAGTTCGTCCGTAGAGATGAAATCTATCTCATAGTCATTCGGGCAGATTAATACAGTATTGGTGAGGAGAATGTGGAGATATCGAAAAATGGGGATTTTGAAAAAGCAGGTGGAGGGGTTCTGTGGCCTATGTTAGGGAGGTTTAGAAAATGAGCGAAGGTGTCGAGGCTCATTGAGAAGTCCTGGTTATACAGACGGAATTCGATATGGTCAGGAACACTATCATTGTCAATGCTAGTGGAGTATACTATTTCGATGAACTCTGTCGCTACCTCTTTGTAGAGGTCCCAGTGTTTCATGAAGAAAGGTAAAAGGCAAGATCGATGGAGAAGAGTTCTGATGTCATCAAACAAACCAAGAAGCTTGAGAGTTGAAAAATCTAAAAACTTGGTGGAGGAGAAATTTCTGCACCCGGTATTCAGTAGGCATTGAGCTTCCTCGCTATTCTCCGGTTGTCGCATACTGGAGGTTCATTGTAGGACGCCGTGGGGATGTAAACGGTATCTGATGGATTCGGACAAGTTGTTAGTGTCGGAGTTTGACGATGTTCACGTCCGCTTCATGTTGCCCGCTGTCTCGAAGATGTCTGCGGGTTTAGGGTGATTGCGGGACGCGCTGAGAAGGGTAGAGGATGATTAGGCATTTTAGGTATGTCGTGGTTGATGTGCAATTGATGTTGGAAAATTAGTGGGTTTTGTGGAGAATCGAGGCGTCACTAGGGCATTCGTATGGGATTGGGAAAAGTGGGCAGTTTGGTATGATACTAGATTCTGTTGGGATTCTCAACTAAATCTACAAGATGTACTTTTTCGGTGGTATTCTAATAATTTTGACCTTGTGTGAGTGTTGACGTGGCTGATACCCATTTATTTGGTTGGGTTGCCTCCCTGTAGCGCCTTTTTTTAACGTCATTGGCTCGAACTTATGTCTTTTAGTGCTCCGGTTGCTGGTGTAAAACTTGCTTGAACATTGCTACACGTGGGTTGTAATGTTTCAACCTTTGCCCGTTGACTTTAAAAGTTTTTGACTTGCTATTTTTGATATCCACCGCTCCATGAGGGTATACTCTTTCAGCTGTGAATGATCCCGATCATCTCATCCGCAGCTTTCCTGAAAAAAGTTGTATCGAAAATTGAATAACAGAACTTGACCGCCCTCTTTAAAATCCTTTTTTAGTACATGCATATCATACCATTTCTTTGCTCATTCTTTGTAAAGGCGGGAGTTGTTGTAAGCATCTAGTCTTAATTCGTCTAACTCATTGAGCTGCAGTAATCGTTTGCCAGAGGCTACTTGAAAATCGTAGTTGAGTGCTTTGATTGCCCAGAAAGCCTTGTGTTCTAATTCCATAGGTAGGTGATCAACTTGAATGGTGTTGTTCCTATTGGTGTTTTGTATGCAGTCCGATATGCCCATAACGCTTCATTGAGTTTCCTACTCCAATCTTTTCTTGTTATTGAGACCGTCTTCTCAAGGATCATTTTAATTTCTCTATTTGAAACCTTTGCTTGCCCATTGGTTTGAGGGTGATATGCGGTAAAAACCCGATGGTTGACTCCATATTTTAATAATAGTTTTTCAAAACTTCGTTCAATAAAATGTGAACGTCCATCGCTGATGACCAATTTGGGAACCCTGAATCTTGGGAAGATAGTATCTTTAAAGAGCTTGATAACTGACTTTGGGTCTACTATGATTGTAGGAACTGCTTCAATCTATTTTGAGACATAATCAACTACTAGAAGTATGAACTTGTACCCGCATAAGGGAGGGAAGGGTCCCATGTAGTCAACTCCCCACACATCAAATATTCTATCTCGAGTATAGGTTGTTGGGGTGCTTCATTCCTTCTACCCATTTTTCTGATTCTTTGACAAGCATCGCAAGATTTCACGAAATTGGTTGAATCCTTGAACAGAGTAGGCCAATAAAAACTTGTTTGAAGAACTTGAAAGGCTGTCTTTTGATATCCTCCATGACAACCATAAGAAGATGAATGGCACTCTTGTAGTATGGCAGATTGTTCTTCTTCTGGTATACACCTTCGATATATTCCATCAGCACATTTTTTGAAGAAAAATGGTTCATTTCAGAAATAGTATTTAATGTCCGAAAAGAATTTCTTCTTTTGTTGATAGGATAAATCAGATCATAAAACTCCTAAAGCTAAATAGTTGGCATAGTCAGTGAACCATGAAAATTGTGCTTCCTGGATTGCAAACAATTGATCGTCAGGGAAGGAATCATTAATAGCTCTATAATCGCCAGGATTATTTTCCTATTCTGATAGTTGGAGTCGAGAGAGGTGATCAACTACTTGATTTTCCACTCCCTTTTTGTCTTTGATTTCTAGATCAAACTCTTGTAGCAGAAGGATCCACCTAATCAGTCTAGGTATGATGTCTTTTTTAGAAATCAAGTATCGGATGGCTTGATGGTCAGTGTATACGATGACCTTAGAACCGACTAAGTAGGATCTGAAATACAACTGCTAGAAATTCTTTTTCTATTGTGGCATAATTGATTTGTGCCTCGTCTAAGGTTCTGCTGGCATAATAGATCGCAAGTTGCTTCTTATCTTTCCTTTGTCCTAATACTGCTCCAACGGCTTGATCACTAGCATCACACATGATTTCAAAGGGCAGAGACCAATCGGGCGGTTGGATGATTGGGGCTGTCGTGAGAGCTCTTTTCAAAGTGTCGAAAGCTTTTAATCAGTCTTCATCAAATATAAGTTGTAATTCTTTGGATAAGAGTTTTGTTAATGGCCTTGCAAATCAAAGTGTCGAAAGCTTTTAAGCAGTCTTCATCAAATATAAATTCTGCTTCTTTAGATAAGAGTTTTGTTAATGGCCTTGTAATGAGAGATAAGTCCTTGATGAATCTTCGATAAAATCCTGCATGTCCAAGGAAACTTCTGATTCCTTTGATGTTCGTGGGTGGGGGCAAATTTTCAATAACTTTTGTCTTGGCTTTATCAACTTCAATGCCCTTGCCTGAGACAATGTGTCCTAGGACAACCCCTTCTTATATCATAAAATGACATTTCTCCCAGTTCAACACTAGGTTAGATTCAACACATCTCTGCAGTACCTTTCCGAGGTTGTGCAGGCAAACTTCGAAGGTAGTGCCATACACTGAGAAGTCATCCATGAACACTTCCATTATTTCTTCAATATAGTTAGAAAAAATTGACATCATGCACCTTTGGAAGCTTGCTAGAGCATTGCATAGCCCAAAGGGCATTCTCTTGTAACTTTTCCTGATCATCTGGATGAATAGGGATTTGATGGAATCCAGAAAACCCATCTAAATAGCAGAAATAGGAGTGGTTTGCAAGCCTTTCTAACATCTGGTCGATGAAAGGTAAGGGAAGTGGTCCTTTCGGGTGGCTTTGTTTAGCTTTCTGAAATCAATACACATCCTCCATCCGGTGACAGTTCGTGAGGAGATGAGTTTGTGATGTATGCAAAATATAACATATTTTAGATTATTATTTTAGTTATTTTTTTTGTAATTTGATCATGGCATGCATCATTTTAGACCATTTTTAGTCCTAATTCTGGATTTGTCGATTTTAATTATTAATTCTCTGAATATTTTAATTATGGATGATTTACTTAATTTTTATAATTATTTTGTAGGCAAGCCGAATTAACGGATCGATCGGCCGTAAACCATATTATTTTGGGCAAAATACATATGAAGTTGATGATCACAGCCAGCCAGGGCGTAAAAGTAAAATGGCTTATCGTTTTGGCCAAGATTTGAAGAAAGGATTTATCATTTTTAGGCGTAATGATTAAATGATTCATCATTTTGGTCGAGATTCGAAGAAAGGGGTAAAGATAAGAAGCTTGGATAAACTTTTTATCCTTAACCAAGTTTTATCTTAGCCGAATTTAAAGTTGGCCGTATGATTTTATCGACCGTGATCTGCATGAAGACCCTTTGCACCTATAAATACATGAAGAAACCATCCTCCCAATTTGTGCTCTGAATTCAGGTTTATTTTTCGGCGAGTCGTGAGCTCTGCAGGTTAGGATCGAAAGGAGAGAGGTGCGACGGCTGGAGGTTGATCGCAACTCTGATCAAGTCCAAGAGGCTGCCTGACTGTCTGCCCGTGATCCGAAGTTTCGACTTTTATCTATTTGGGTGTAATTCTTCCAATTTTTATCATATGTATTTTATAATCTCTCCAATATTTATAGGATGAACTCCATGTTTTTATATCTTTTATTTTAGGAGATTATTAATTGAAGGGAAATGTTTAGACCATATTTTATTTATTTTAATCTTTTCTGATCAATTATTAATTGTGCTTAATGCTTTTATGTTAGTTAATTGAATTTCTGAATTAGGCTATACCAGTTTGTGGAGTGTTTAATTTCGGAATTCATTATACTAATTTTAATTGATTTTATATGAAATTAATAATTTACATAAATCTGATAACTAGTGTGTGGAGAATCAAATTTGTGTGGTCTATTAATCTATACTAGTTTGTGGAGTGATTAATAGTCTAGGGAATCCAATTTAATGCATCTTAATTAAAATATGATTTGAGGGTACCAGTCGTGGAGACTTCAATTCTTATTAAATTAAGATAGTTCTATATGATTAGATTGATGGATGCCAGTCATGGAGACCGCAAGTTAATCATGTTAGATTACTTTAGGGATACTCTAATCCATCTTTAAAGATTAAATTTATCTTTTATGCTTCAAATATTTATCCTAATCTATTTTCATCCTAAGGCCTAACTTCAACACCACTACATTATCTTATCTTATTTTCTTTATTTTATTTTATTTTTACAAAACCTATTTCCAAAAATTCATGTTTTTCCTCTCTTATTAATTTATGAATTCAGATAATGAATTAATAATATTTCTCATGGGTTCGACTAGTGCACTTGCTAATGATTTTATTTTGCTACATCATTTTATGCATCAGTTTGTTTGACTTTGTCTGTATTACGGTCATTCCATCTTTTTTTGGCATGACCTGCATGGGGCTCACCCATTGGCTATCTGATATGGGGTAGATGATTCCAGCATCCAAAAGTTTAATCACTTCCTTTTTCACTACTTCTTTCATTGTTGGATTGACCCTTCTTTGTCTTTCGACGGATGGTTTGAAATCCTTTTCCATATGATTGCGATGCATACAAATAGAAGGATTGATTCCTTTGAGATCATCCAGAGTATAGCCTATAACATGTTTGTAGGATTTTAACATGTCTAGTAACTGTTGAAGTTGATTCGACTTTAAGTTTGCACTGACAATCACTAGGTAGGTGAAGTCTTCTCCTAAAAATTCATATATGTGGTTTTGAGGAAGTTTCTTCAACTTGGTTTCAGTGGTTTCATCGAGCTAGACTATTGCAAGAGCTTAGTCCTCCAGTGAATTATTTGAGTGTTGTATCTATGTTCAGAGCATAAGACTTGTAAGAATCTTGGCTTCTTCTTCTGTCCACAATGATGATTCTTGAGTCTTGAGGGATACTTCTAAAGGATCAGATATATGAATAACTAATGCTACCTTATGTATTAGAGGATCCATTTGCTCAGGTTGGAGGTGATAATCTTCCATGTCTGGATAGTTGATAATATGATTCAACCGAAATTTGACCGTATCATCACCTATTTGAAAAGTAAGACGACCCTGTTTGACATCTATTACTGCTCCTGCAGTAGCTAGAAATGGTCTTCCCAACAGAATGAAAGTATGATTGTCTTCATCCATACCTCGGACCACAAAGTTACCCGGTATGTAGAAATTCCCTACTTTAATTGGTATGTCTTCCAGAATTCCTTGTGGGATTTTTATGGATCGGTTCGCCAGTTGGAGAGACATATTTGTGGGCTTACATAATGAAAGGGGGATAACACTTACAGAAGCACCTAGATCACATAAAGCTCTTTATATCCTTCTGTTTCCAATTTCACATGGTATAGAAAAACTCCTAGGGTCCTTAAGCTTCGGGGGTAGTTTGTTTTGAATTACGGCATGGCTTCAGTAGTTAACCCAATTGTTTCATTTTCTTGTATCCTTCTTTTCTTTGTTAAGATATTTTTGAAAAATTTTGCATAGGTCGGCATCTCTTGTATGGCTTCAACGAAGGGTACATTAATATATAGTTTCTTTAAGATTTCCACGAACTTGCTGAATTGTTGATCTTGTCTGGATTTCTTGAGGGCTTTAGGAAACTGTATCTGAGTAGAATAGCTAGGAGATCCTTCTGAAGTCTGTTGCTTGGCTTCGTTCTGCTCCTTTAGCTTAGCCTCTGGTTGAGCTACTTTATCTTGTTCTCAAATTTCTGCGTTTCCCGATGTTGCAATTTCGACTCTTGTTCTCTTGGTATTTTCAATTGTTTTCCCACTTCTCAAGGTTATAGCTTGAACTTGTTCTTTTGGATACTTCTCTGGTTGTCCAAGTAGAATCCCTGGTTATCTTGAAGAAGATGCTGCATGTTGGGCTTTCAATTTTCAACTGCGTTTCCAACATTTTGTTATGAATGGAAGGTTTCAATTTTCTCAAACATCTTTTGCATCAGGGTATC